>JAPVLV010000013.1:10000000-20000000 GCA_029168935.1 Oxyria digyna
TGCCTGACCAGTATGGACGAAGGCATTATGCATGCAATTGTTTCTTCGGAATCAGGTTTATTGATCCAGAGCATACCCCTACTGCTTTACGTGCTATCACAAAATTAATCATCAAGAAAAAGAAGAGTGACAATAGAGTGAAGGTCCTGATGGAAAGGTTTAAGATTAAAGAAAAAGAATTGCGGTTGATGGTTTGTAGTATCGTCTATGCTTCCGACTGCTCTTCCTCTTCTGCCGACGACGCCTAAATCGTAGACATCTAATGATATGAGCATTGTGTACTTTCGTTGTGTACTTTCATTACGTACTTTCATTATGTACTTTCATTATGTATTTTCATTGTCGCTTCTTTGTCTCTCGAACGTGTTAAGAAATTCCAATGCAATCTGATCCATTCATTGTTATATAAAGCACAATTACACTACTACCAAAATAACAAATACGAAACATTAAAACCCAAGGCATTACAAACTAAGAAATTCCAATGCGTCTTCTAATTATTACATGACAATCTCACTCAGTCAGATATGTGAACGGGTTCGGTCCCTCCTTTATACATGAATGGATCTGGTGCCCGACCATTTGAAATGCGGTACTCTCGATACATCCTCAAATTGTCCCCATATGTTTCTTCCCACCATTGAATGTTTGGATCTACGTGTTTCTTCCACGAACCGGGAGTATGCGGTAGTGGCGAACCAACCATCAACGCCACCTATATAAACACAATCAACTTAAGATATTAAACAAAAAACTATGATTACACAAGTATCAAGTACAATTGTCTACTTTACCGGTATGAAGTGGTCACGGTTGCCTACGTGTGCCATGCCGAAAATCTGTCGTGGAGGATCAGCGTTTTCTGTTCTACACCTTAGCGGTAAGCAAAAGGTCGGAGCATCCCAACACAATAACACGAGGCCAACTTGGTATAGGATGGCAAACACTAAGCCCATCAGTGGAAAGTGCAACCAGTACAGTTCTGAACAAGGGCTTCTGCAATGGTTAACTTGGAGAATAAGATCCTACCAAGTACCCGGACGAAGACGATGACGAATAGGCTCGTACAATTCTCGGTTCTGAAGCAGCTCCGTTACCAGCTCACGCCGAATGTTTCCGTACTCTTGTTCTTTTCTTCCCAGAAGTAAGGCCATCGAACTATAACCACAATGTCCGTCAGAACGTACCTGTCTAACATCTGTGATGTATGGAAGCCAAAAATCATCCAAATTGTCAATGCCGAAGTCAACCCCCCTATGAATGAGAGGAACACCAAGTTCTTCAGGGCACTGATCGAAGTCAGTGTAGTTTGATCCTTCAGGCTGTGATAGGTCGGGCATGGGTTGAGAATGCAACTCCTCGGCCTCAATGACCACGGGAAGTGATGTCGTTGTTTGCTCTCTAGGACGACCTGGTCGTTTTGCTCCAGTATTGTTTTCCTTCTTCTTTCCTTTTGATTTCTGCTTTGCCTCCTCCTTCTCATACTTCTCCAGCTCTTCTTGTTTGTGCTCAAAATAACTCTTCTCTCTCGATTCCTCCTTGTCATTTTCACTGTCATCCTCCTCCTTTTTACGATGACCTGGCCGTCTTGCTCCTGTACTCTTCCTTCCTTTTGATTTCTGCTTTGCCTCCTCCATCTCATACTGCTCCATATCTTCTTGTTTTATGTCATCCTCCTTGTCATTTTCACTGTCAACCTCCTCCTTATCCTTGTTCTTTGCACCCTTTGGCCTGCCTTTTCTTCTCACATTTGTCGGTTCTTTCAAGGTAGTTAGTTCAAGATGCTCCAAGTCCTGATACAACTCACCTAGCTGGTATGCCGTGCTTTTCTTCAAGGTTCCAAGTTCCAACTTGGTGAACATTTCATGGAGTCGCAACTCTATAATGTTCATTCGGACCTTCAGATTTGGGTCGTCTTCTGTTTCAGGAGTGTCATCCCAATGCAAATCCCTCCAGAATGGGTGAATGTCATCCTCAATCAGGGGTGTGTTTGAAATGATAGCGTGTGCAATTTGATGGACGCACGGCAACCCAAAACAGTTCCTCACCCAATGGTCGGTGCATTGTTCAGGAAATTTCCCCGTCAACATGATCTCATAAGTAGCCAACAAATGATCAAAACACCTGTATGACACTTTGTAGAATAGTCGGGAAAAAATAGCCCTTCCAAGCGGATGCATGTTTGGATCATCAAAATCAGTTGGTCGTTTGGAGAGAGACATGTTCATGCTCGCCCTAATTGAATCAATCTGAAGGAGTACTGAATGATGGATCCGTACGATCACTCTGTTAAAGCCCCCTCTGCTGGAACCAATAATATCTTTCAAAACCTTGTGCATCCCTTCAACTCTAAAAAACAGTTAAGTTGGTAAGTTCAGAAAGTACGCCGTTATGATATAATCGTCTTTAACTAAAAAATATCAATATTTACCTGTTTGAAGTCCTTGTAAGGAAATGAAGCTTATGATCTGTCCAAGCCCTCACTATACTTGTCTTGTGAGGATTAAGCCATGTTCTCTCGACGTATCCCACAAGGCCGCTCTTCCAAGATCTCTTCAACTGTTCGAGCCGCAGTTCATAGGTCTCTTCAGTAGCTGAGCAAAATAGTCCCCAACATTGTCCTGCAAAGGCTTCCACTTTAATTTGTCTCTTTAGGATGGTCGAAGCATGTGCCTCAATGTTGTGTTTGATATGCACCCAACACAACAGATGTTGAACTTCGCTCTCGAAAACAGTCTTTATCCCTTTTATCAGCGCGTCTTCGCAATCTGTCATTATAGCCGTTGGCATCACTCCCAAATCTATGAATAATGACTTCAATTGAATCATTATACATGTGTAATGATAAATCCTTTCCGCTTTAGTGAATGCATACGTGATGTTGAACGTCTTGTGTGTACTGGTGAATCCAACGATCTCTACGAGCGGCATTTCATATCTATTGAAACATTAACATATATCACTACAGAACATATATCATTATCCGAACTAAATATCGACCAAGGTATTGTAGAGACTTACTTGTTTGTCTTGTACGTCGCATCGATAAGTACCACGTACGGGTACTTCTTCAACAAACGCAACGACTCTTGGTTAGCAAAGAATAATATTGCAACCTCTCCGTTTGTCGTGTCTCTATGTGGGTGAACTATGTAGTCGTGGTCTCGCAAAAACTTAAGCGACCACTGTGTCACGTTTAGCTCTCCGCGATCTTCGTAATTCACCTTCTGCAAAAAGTTTGCAACTTGTCTCCTTGAAGTAACATTACCAGGGTACTTCTCCCTCAATTTAGAGATAATTTCTTTTGGCGTCTTGCGTCCAGTTCCATCTCCCCACCGCCTAGCACAAAGCTCTTGCTCCTCCGTCATTCGACCCATGAATGCATTCCCATGAAAACTAGCAAGTAGCACATGGTTATGCCGACCTTCTATCACACCTAAAATCCATTTTTCTCCTGCGACCCCGGGAATGTTTTTCTTTCGCACTGCCAGTAGCTGAAATCTACACTCACACTTCTTCGACTTCGACTTTCTAAGCCTAGGAACAGCCAACTCTGGATTCTCTTTGTTCACCTTTGGCCTCCCAGATCTTGGTTTTCCAAATCTATCGCACACAATACTTATTTGGTACGAACTTGAATTACGCGTTACCAAAGCTATCACTAACTCCTTTCCTCTATCTCTCGCCCACTCATACAATTCTTGCGGAGTATCCCAATATTGTGCGGTTCTAAAATAATCCGAATAATCTTTCCCCTATACGTAATTGTAGAGCGACAATTACACTACTACCAAAATAACAAGGCAAAATACGAATCATTACTTTAAACTAATTAGGATATCATATGAAACTAATTAGGCTATCATATGAAACTAATTAGGCTAGCATATGAAACTAATTATGCTAGCATATGAAACTAATTTGAAACTAATTACGCTACCATATGTTTCAAATTATAACATATTATACTAACCACAAATTCACCACTCGGATCCCAGTCGCCGAACTCTTCGTCTTCTAAGAAACCATCCAACCATTCGTCGTCGTTCGGGTCATCTTCCTCTTCTTGTGATCCTCTATCCCAATCGTGTTCTTCATCACTATCTTCACAACTTTGATTAATCAACTCTAACATACGAGAGTTTTGATTACGACGAGACATTTTGAATGAATTTGTTGGAAAACGAAGAGGTTTTGAATGAATTTGTTGGAAATGAAGAGATTGTGGCTTTATATAGGCACATTTATGACCGTTGTGGTCCAAATGGATGGATCCTAAACTGTAAAGACCCGTGCGCTAACCATCCGCGCACAAACCCAAACCCTTAAGCACCTGTGCGCAGAACCTAAGCGCACCCTTTTACATTTAACGGCTACTTTTTTCAAAGATTTCAACGACTACTATGTTAGAGTAGTGCGCAGAAACAGGGCGCACAGATTCTCAACCTGTGCGCAGTAGTTAGGCGCACAAGTTGTTACAGACTCTGAAAATTTACGAAAAGTACCCGTAATACCCCGTAAAACACGTATGCGCATAAGAACTGCGCACAGATGCGTGCGCATAAGTTGCGCGCACAGAATCGCGTGCATATACGCCTCGATTCGCATGCATATAGCCATTGCCTAAATAAAGGCTAACGCCTGCTTTGTAATCATCTGAGCCGTCATTCGAGTAATACCAAGCTAAAGTTTCAACCCTAATTTCCTGTCTTGTTCTTGAGTGTTGAGATTATACCGTATTCTTTTATCTTTGCCCTACAATTGCTTAGTTATCTTCTCGTAGGTAATTTCGCTACAAACAATTGGCGCCCATCGTGGGGCAAGATAAAAAAGGTATCGTCTTTCCATTCGAAAAGAGCTTATTTTTTGCAGGGAATCATGACAAGTCCGACCAACAGCTCGCGCAATGGTGAAGAGAGGTCCGAAGAAGAGGATCACACAACGTTTCCTCTGGCTCCGGTGAATGAAGACACAGAAAAAGGTCTCGAGAACACTCCTGACACTCCAAAGAACGGTGCCCCTACAGGACAAAAGGGGACGAGTGGCGATATAGTCAACGTGACCTCTGTCAGAGCCCACTTCGACACCCTCCAAAAAGCGTAGACAGAAGCTAAAAACGCCAGCGAAGAGAACACTTCGGGACTCACCAAAGAGAATGAACGACTACGCTCCATCATAAAAAAGCTTAGGACGGAATCAGCGAAGCCGCAAACCTATGTTCGTAGTCAAAGCGTCGTTCGCCGCCTGGATATGGATGCCGTCGCCGAAGAACGAGAGGATTACGGGTCCCAGGAGCGCCCAAACACCGTCCCCTCGAGAGAAACAAGCCAAAGAGAACGGTCTCCTAAAGAGAGCTTGACCTCAGACGTCGTCGCTGCGCTCGTAGCACAACAGGTCAGATCCTTGAGGAAAGAGATGATGTTGATGCCCGACCCCCCAAATCCATAGTCCCTGAAGACGAGTTCGGATTCGAGGAAAGCCCGTTTGTTGCCACTATCGCCGTCCAAAAGATCGCCAAGAAGTTCACCGTCGCAGACCTCCCCGTCTACGACGGATCAGACGACCCGGAAGAACACGTCTTGCTCTACAAAGCTAAACTCTCCACAAGTCCGATCAAACCAAGATTGAAGGAAGCAATGATGTGCAAGTTCTTCAGCTCGACGCTGAAAGGCCCAGCCTTGACATGGTTCATCCACTTGCCCAAGGGAAGTATCTCCTCCTACGCCGAGCTCTCCAACCAATTCCGATTGCAATTCGCCAGCAGCAAGTTGTTCGAAAAACAACCCTCAGATCTCCATAACATGCGTATGAACAAGGGCGAGACCATAAGGGCCTTCTTGAACGCTTCAATGACGAGAAGATTACGATCCCAGATTGTACTGAAGCCGCCGCCGCCGCCGCATTCAGACACGTACTTCCCCGAGATAGTGAACTGTACAAGGAACTGACGAAGACTCGCCCTGAATCATTCATCTCAACTAGGGAAAGGGCATGGAATCCATACGCCTTGAAGAAGACCTCCTAAGCCACGCTGAAGAAAAGTCTCGATCTCCACGTAGACGTACTCCTCCGCGCAGAGATTCCCCCCAGCGAAAGGATGGCGAACATTACGATAGAAGAAATAAGCCATTTCATAGAGAACCCCCCATGGTGCACAACGTGAGCGAGATCAATAGCGTCTACGCGGTTGAAAGAGGCGTATGCATGAAGTCCGACGCGTTGAGAGTCATGAACGCGATGGAAAAGCTCCACGACGTAAGGTGGCCTAAAAAGCCAAATCCCGAGAAGAAATCAGGATCAAGAAGAGGATATTGCGAGTTCCACAACGATTCGGGACATTCAACAAATGACTGCTACACTCTGAGAAAAGAAGTCCTACGTCTCCTAAAGAGGGGAGACCTATTAGCTTTACTTTCCAAAGAGGGGAGGGACGCGTTCGAAGGATCAAGGAAGGGAAAAAGATCTGCAACACCGCCTCCTCCTTCATCAAGTCGTTCAAGAACAGTCAACACGATCTTCGGAGGTTCCCCCATAAGAGGCTACACTGCCTCTGCCGCCAAAAAAAACATTAAAGCATTGCGCGACGAAGGGAGTGCCTTGCCGATCTACCACATCAGGACCGTTAAGAAAGATTGTCCGATCACTTTCGAGGAACCCAACGGGAGTGTAGATCATCACGACGGGTTAGTTATCTCCTTAACCATTAGTAATTGAAAAGTTAAAAGAATCCTCGTTGATAACCGAGGCTCGGCCAACATCATCACCTTGTCCGCGATCAAAGAGCTCGGGTTATGTAGCGACGACGTGGTGAAAAAGTACATCCCTCTAGTGGGCTTCAGTGGCGAAGTCGCCGATATGCTAGGAGAAATCACTCTAACCACTCTGGCGGAAGGGGTCAATATGCAAACCAAATTCGTGGTAATGGAGGCCGAGTCGCCCTAACATAATCCTGGGAAGGCCGTGGTTACACGACATGAGAGCTATACCCTCAACGTACCATCAATCCCTGAAGTTCCCATCTCCGTGGGGAATTCAAGAGATCAAGGGCGAACCACAGATAGCAAGGGAGTGCTACAACATTGGAATGAAGAATACAACTAACGCGTCCCTAGAGAGAAAGAGCAAGGCATAGCAATTAAAGGACCATGAAGAAAATGTGAGATACGCTCAACGAAGGCTCTACAAGATAAAAGAAGAAATAGGCCGGGTAGGCGACGAGACCTACGTCCTAGAAGTAAAATCATACGCCATCCAAAGAATAGAAAAGAGGAAAGCATCTTCATGGTCTGAATCATCAAGTAACAAAGAGTCCAAACGCCTGAAAACGAGGAAAAGCCACAGGAAGTCCAAGAAAGAGGCTAGGGGTGGAAGAGTAAACCCCGACACGTCAAAGAGAAAGCCATCCATGAAGCGAGATAAAGGCGTCGATAAGCACGACACATTTCGATGAAAGCGTAAGCAAAATCTCCGAGTTCAAAAGTGGAGGAAATTTATGGCAGAAAATTCCGACTTAAGCTACATGTTCTTGAAACGTCATCCACCATAAAGGCATCACCAGGAAAGAGTTTGAGATACTTTTTATGCGTCTTTTATTTCCCTTTTATTTCCCTTTGCATGAGTAGGATTAAGTTTTCAATAAAAGCATGTCGTTATCTTTAGGTCAAAACGACAAGGGGTCGTGGCGATTAGGGGTAGGCGTCAAAGTCAACGTTTGTTAGAGCATGATGCATCTTTTATTAATATACAAGTAGACCTTTTCTTTCCAACGTGTTAAGCATGCTGAGTTGTTTCATTTCCATGACTTGCTCTATGTCTATTAAGAGAACGTGCCTCTTGAGTACGGTGTACCAAATAAGAAGCAAGAAGGCCGCGGTGAAAATCCGCGTCGGGGGTGAATTTCGTTAGTCTACGCGTAGGCAACGTTAGACGAACCGCCGACTCCGAGTCGATGCTTCCCATGATTGTTAGCGACGTGTGGCAATGGTCATGGGGAATGAAGCCCGATACCTCACGAAGCCGGACGGATCCTTTGAGCAAACAATGTCGAACCTATTTGACACGATCACTCTCCAGGAATGCGTCTTCACGCCTTCCAGCCCCTCTGAGAGGCATGAATCCACGGGCAAAACGTCAAACCGGCAGGGATGCGTCCACCGGCATCGTAAGTCCTAACAATCTAGAAATCGGACGCCACACGATGAATAGGCCCGTCGATTAAAAGAGTTCGACGTCGACCTAAACGCTAGCGTGAGGCAACAGACCCACCTTAAAAGTAAGGGGTAACGTCACACGCTGACCTATGTCCGCCACTCGCTTCAGGGTTCAGAGGAAATGGTAGACCCAACCTTCATGTAAGCCGACAACGTAACTAAAGCAGCCGCGATGACCATACCATACTACTAAGTAAGCAAAACACTCTAAACGTGTTCACTACGAGCAAAGTATCACACTAGGGGTAGAAAACCACACCCTACAAAGATAAAGTAGGAGCCAAAGAACCAACCCTACGTACTCATAAATAAGCTACGCGTAGAAGATCACGAAGAAAAGCCAAAGGTTCTGTACACATGCGAAACAAGACACGCGCACCAAAACAAAGTACATAAGATATCAAGGCCAGATAAAGGGTAAGCTCCCAAAACATCTTCGACGTGAAAAACAACGCAAGGAACAAATGAAGCAAACACGACGTGAAAAGAGTCTAAGTCAAACCTACCAAAAGGGGTATGATTACGCCAAAAAGAATAAAAGAATACTTAAAGAATAGCAACGGCGCGAGAACAAGAAAGCTAGCGACGACGGAACAAAGTCACCAAAGATATTGATCCGAATTCAGAGACAAAAGACAACAACATTTTAAACGAGAAAGAAGCGTTCCAAACTACAAGCAACGTGTACAAATACCCTAAACTAAGAAAAAGTTGATAATTACAAGGATTTGGACTCGCCCTCAGATGACCCAGATCCGGATGCGTGACCATCACCTTCCTCCTCATCAGTCCGAGCCTCCTCTTCGTCGACGTGCTCCTCGCCCTCAGCATCCGCAACATCGGGACGAGCATCCGGACGCCTCCAAGAAGGACCATCATCAACGCCTTCAGGAAGTTCCGGATAAGCCTCCCTAAACTCAGCGCGTTCGCCCACCGGATCCCAATCCTTGTGCTCGCCAGCAGCATACTCCTCGTAAACCTCCACTCTGGATAGCCAAGACCAATAGATCTTCGCCTCGGACAAGTCCTTATCGTGCTGCGCCTTATTCTTTTCCACATCCTCCTTCAAAGTACGAAGCTCCTTCTCCAAATCCTCGTCGCGCTTGGTGATCGTCTCGTTAAGGGAAAGAACCTCGGTAACCTTCTCTTTTGCCGTCTTCTCTGCGTCACGAGACGTTTTCAACAAGCTGTTCAAACGCGCGACCTCCGACGAAGCGTCAGACGCCTTTTTCTCCAACGCCTCCATCCGTTCCGGATACCTAGACAAGAGCGTCCAAGCGCATAGCGACGCCTGAATCCCCTGAAAGAAGGAACGAGAAAAATAAGAAAAGAAGTCCGCGAGAAAGTCGTCAAGAAAATAGAAATTACAACCCTACCTGTCATTGAGCGGCGAAAGCTTCTCCCATAACGTCGACAGGGTCCATCGACGCGTAATGGTCGAGGGATGACGAAGATCGAAGCCCCATCAAAGCCTTCAGAAGTTCCCTTCCCGGAGCAAAAGAATTCGAAATCACACCAGGGAACTCATCCACATATGTGTATTGCTCCTCGGGGACCTCGACCACCTCCTCCTTCCCCTTCTTTGAACGTGTCGCCTTGGCCGGAGAAGGAGACGGCGTAGATTCCAAAGTAGCCATAAGGTCGACGTCCAAAGGAGCGGCGTACGAACACCCTTTTATGGCAACCTGCCTCTTCCTTGACGTCACACGATCAGTGGCAGAGTCGGCGCGAGCACGAATGCGAGAAATTGAAGCTGCATCACCAACGTAGAGCAAACGATTAGAGCACAAAAATAAGGAAATAAGCTGGTAAAAACTAAACGGGAAGAAGCCGACGTACCAGATGGCTTCGCAGGACCGCAACGATGACCTTCTCCATCATGACCAAAGAAGGTCCGATCAACTTCAGGAATCGCCAAAAGTGCAGCTATAGCCTTTTTTGACTCCTTCCTTGTCTTGAGAGCCTCCCCGTTAACTGCAAAGCATATAAAGTTATACGTAAGTAAAGCATCGACGAGCAAAATATACGCCCGTCTGAAAAGAAAAAGTTGTTAAGATAAGGTAACGAAACTTACTCTCGGGATTCCACTCCTCGATAAACCAAGAGCATGCATCTCCAAGGGAAGATTTCTCCACGAAGTAAAAGACCTCATCCCAACCCCGATCGGCCGTACTCTTCTCAAAGGCTATCCTAGCCTTCTTCTGCTTAATCTTGAAGTAGACCCTGCCCGTTGAATTAAGCGAGACAGTTAAAGAATTGGCAAGATCCGCCGCGACGAAATTCAAGCCATGTTTTTCAATTGCGTCGTCGAGAGCACCCAAGATGCGCCATGCCCCGGGAAGAAGTTGACCTACCGCCAGACCTAGAACAAGCATAAAAGATTTAACCAGAGGCGAGAATGGGAACCGATGCCCCGCTAGAAAAGGATACTCGTAGACCGCTATCCATCCAGGCCGATGAGCATCCGTGCAAACCCCCTCTAGAGGGATCTCAATCTTCACGTCTAGACCAAGTTTGGCAATGGTCCTTATACGGTTAACGTCATGTGCTTGAGAGTAGTAGCGGTCCGACTCACAGAGCACCTTTCTTGGTTCATAAAGTACTGGAGTTGCCATTGGTAAAGAAGTAGATGAGAAAATGGAGCAATAGGATGATCAGACGAGGAAGAGACGAAGAGAGCAGAGAAATGTTCGGGAAAGATAAAGATTAGAAGAAGCGTATGAAGAAAGAAGAGGTCTCCACTCATTTATAGGAAGAAAATCGCGAGAATCTCGGAAGGATATTCTCTAACGACAATATTCTCCACTAGAGAAACTAGCCATTGAAGATGAACGTTATCGGCACAGATAACAAAGCTCCTCGCTTGCCACATGTAAATGATTGAAGAAGAAGGACGATTAAAGCTGTGCGACGATAATAAAAATTCAAGTGACGTAATCATCAACGTGTTCCCGGTGTAATGAAGACGTATTCCATGAAGAAAGAAGGCGTCTCCTAGCTCTACTAGACGTCAAGCCCGGTAAGACGCCTTAGGGGTATTGTTTGTGCCTAAAAATACGACGAGTGTGGAACGCGTGGAAGCTACGCGTAGAAGGACATCATCGACGCGACGAGGTGAAAGGAAGATATCGTCGACGTAACGAGACGTGGGAAAGGTCTCGTTCTTCTCAAGGATTAGGTCGGCCGAGTGTATTCTATCTTATTCTATATTATATTATTGTAAATGGTAAAAGATACGGTAGAGAATATCTTTTACTTTGTTTATTATATCGTTATTTAGATAGAAGGAAAAGTTAAGATCTTGTTTCCTTAAAGATATTGTTAGGTTTAGCCTATAAATAAAGGCTAACGCCTGCTTTGTAATCATCTGAGCCGTCATTGGAGTAATACCAAGCTAATGTTTCAACCCTGATTTCCTGTCTTGTTCTTGAGTGTTGAGATTATACCGTATTCTTTGATCTTTGCCCTTGATACCCTGATTTCCTGTCTTGTTCTTAAGGAAAGTCTGAGATATTTATTAAGAAGTGAAGAAATTAAGACCAGAACCAAAGAAGAAGAGGATCAAAGATTGAAGACATGAAGACGAAGACATTCTGCGGAGCAGCGGCGATCGCCACCATCACTATGGCGATCGCCATTCTATACCAGAAGCATTTCATGAGTTCGAGAGAGCATGGCGATCGCCATGGGGCGACAGAGACGAGGCAAAGTTTTACATGAAGACCGCGATCGCCAGACATCTATGGCGATCGCCACAACAAGGCCGAAGACATTCCGGACATTCCTTATTTTCCTTTGTTTATTTTATTTCCTTTTCCTTATTTTATTATTTCGTTTAGGATATTTATTTTACCATATTTTTTAGGGTTAGTCTCTATTTAAGAACCCTAGCCACCATCATCTTTTCCATCAGACAATTTAGTTTTGCAACCATGAGAAGAAACTAATCTCCATTGTTTTACTTAGCGGTTGAAACCTTCAGTTATTAAGTTGTGAGATTTCTAAACTCTTGTTCTTTTCCTATGAGTTTGTATTAATTCTCTTGCACTTCATCTATTGATTTCTATTAGTTTTGCTAGCTTGATCACCTAGTTTGATTGATAGTTTTCTATTGCTAGACTAGGAATATACGGTGAAATTCCTTGTCATTGTAGCACTCATATCTACATGATCTGGTAGTTGATTGCTTTTATGAAAGAGAATTGATTGCATGTTAATACTTGACGGTTGTAAGTTATTGCATGCATCCTTATAATTCCTGTGCTCTTTGCTGCTATTTCATCTAATCTTGAGAGGTTTCCCTGATTGCTAAATAGTAAGTATTATCAGGACCGGTTGGCCTGCTGATATATTAAAGATTGGAATAGGAACATTCCCTAGGATTGAATAGAACTTGAGATAAATCTATGATCAACTTGATTGACTGTTGTGTGGATACTTTCTAGGTGAAACCCCTTCTCATCATATTCTCACCCAAACTTCCTCTGCTTGTTACTGGTTACTTTTGTGTTTCATACAATCAAACCCCCCCCCCCCCTTTGGTTACTTGTTACTAGTTGATATTTCACTTGACTGTATTGATTTGGTGCTTTGATTCCCTTGCATTCGACCTCTACTTACTTGCTATACTCTAGTTAGTGTTTAGGGTTTTCTTTGATTTGGCACTACGACTTTAGCCTCATCAAATTTGGCGCCGTTGCCGGGGAATTGAAATTTTTCCGATTCTGTGTTAATTGTGAAATTATCAACTGTTTGGTGTGAACCTTTATGGTTCAGACCCGTGCTACTGATTCATCTCTTGTTTCCTTTGACCCAGAGATTGAAAGGACGTTCCTTCGGAACCAAAGAGCAGCTCTGAACCAAGATAACGAGATGGGTGATCGACATGGACCGCCATTGCCTACTATGAGGCAACTCACTGCCCCAGACTTAAACCAACAACCTTTGACAGTGAGGTTTCCTGAGATTGAAGAAGGTGTGAATTTTGAATTAAAAGCTGGTTTAATTCATGAGCTACCACACTTCCATGGCTTAGCAGGAGAAGATCCCAACAAACACTTGGCTCAATTCCATGCCATATGTTCTAGTATGAAGCCAAGAGGTGTTACTGAGGAGCAGGTCATGCTGAGAGCTTTCGGATTTACTCTGAAAGACGTTGCGAATGATTGGCTCTATTATCAAGCTCCAGGGAGTATTGATACATGGGCTAAGATGAAAAAAGTCTTCATGGAAAAATATTTTCCAGCCACAAAACTAAGCAGCTTAAAGAAGGAGATCACGAATCTTCAACAACACTCAACTGAGAGTCTCTATGAGTATTATGAGAGATTCCAGAAGCTTTGCTCAAGCTGCCCATTCCATAGTTATACTGACCATGATCTTCTTATGTACTTATTCAGTGGGCTGATTGATGAGGATCGTCGAATGGTAAACGCATCTTGTGGAGGTAATTTTTTGAAACTAAGTATACCTCAGGCCACTGAAATGTTTGAAGAGCTGGCTGAAAGTTCAAGGCAGTTTAGCAGTAGATAGGGATCCCACTCAGTCAAAGCAATTAATTCAGATCAATTACAGACTGACATGAATGAGTTGATATAGATGGTAAAGGCTTTGATGCTGAAAAATGCTTCCCTTCATGATCCCAATGCTGAGGTAAACGCTGTTGGTGGATGGCAACCAAGGCCAAGGTATGACTCTTCTAATATTAATTATCAGCAACATAGACCTCAGAATTCTATGTCTGCTGAAGATATGATCAAGTCCTTAGCTCAGACTGTGATGCAACAAAACGCTAAGACAGAATCAAGCATCCAAAATCTTGAAAATCAGTTAGGACAGATTGCTCAAGCTGTGAGTAAATTAGAGGCCAGGGAACCGGTAAGAAACCCGAGAGAGAACGTCAGTGCAGTGTTCTTGAGGAGCGGAAAAACTTTAAATGACTGTTCTGTGCCAAAACGCGATCGCAGGATCTGATTGGCGATCACCATGAGATTACAGAGAGCAAAACAGGATCTGCATCCCGACCGCGATCGCCATATGGAAATGGCGATCGCCATGCCATTCCAGAAGCTGAGGTGAAAGATTATTCGCGACCGCGATCGCCGAGAGTTGATGGCGATCGCCGGGAGCCCCCTGAGTACATTGATGATTATGTTCGCCCAAATTTTTCACCTCTGTTTTCTCAGAAGCCTGTTGCTCCCTCTCCTGAAGCGTTGAAGGATACTCGGAGGCTGGATGACGATAAAGAATTCTTCGAAACCTTTAGTAGGTGTGAGGTAAACATTCCTTTGCTCAAACTTGTTAAGAGTATTCCTAGATTTGCTAAGTTTTTGAAAGAAGTTTGCACTATCAAGAGAAATCAAAAACTGAAAGGAAAGAAAAAAGTTGAAGTAAGTGAACAAGTTTCTGCTGTGTTTCAAAAACGCATGCCTAAGAAATGTGGTGATCCAGACATATTTAGCATTCCATGTGTGATTGGTGAAACTAAATTTGACAAAGCCATGCTAGATTTAGGTGCATCAATCAATGTTTTGCCTTACTCTTTGTATGAATCACTAGGCTTAGGACCTTTGCATAAAACAGGAACTGTTATTCAACTTGCTGATAGGTCTACTGTGTACCCGAAAGGGGTTGTTGAGGATGTTCTTGTTATGGTTGGTGATCTGATTTTTCCTGCTGATTTCTTTGTGTTGGATATGGAGCATGCTAATAATGTCACACCTATACTGTTAGGTAGACCTTTCATGAAAACTGCACAAACGAAAATTGATGTTAATAGTGGGACTCTCTCTATGGAGTTTGATGGGGATAAGGTAGCATATAATATATATGATATGGATCCCATTGATAAGAATTCTCTATGTGCTATTGATGTGATTAAGCCTACTTGTAAGGATGAATTGCAACCTATTTTAGAGAATCTCTTAGAACCCCCAAAAGTAGATATTGTTTTGTCTACTAACATGCATGAGTGTCAGGCTAAGCCAGAGCCTAAAGGTAAGCTCTTTTCACATCCTTTGGGCAATCGCCCTCCATTACTGACCTTGCTAGGCGAGATACCATTGATGTCTAGTGTGCATGCACTTGACATTGAGCTTAAATAGCCGCCTGATACGGTCAAGGAGGAGAAAGTGAATGAAATCACCTTCATTGCTAAAGACAAGGTGGTCAAGGTAAGATGGACGAGATTCAAGGCGTTCCATGAGTGGTTCAAGAGAGAATTCAGACAAGAGACGGTTTTCACAAAGCCAAATGGAGTTAGTTAAATCTCTTGAGTTTCATGTCGAGCCACGACATAAAATAAGGCGCTACTCAGGAGGCAACCCGAGGTTTGAGTTTGTTTTTATTTGTTTTTGTTCGGTTTAATTTTCTTTTTAGTTTTTCTATGGACAGGAGGAAATCACCGAAGCTTAGGGTCCGCTACAGTCAGTAGCCAATCTCGCTGTAAGTCTTCTCTCCCGACTAAAAAAAAAAAAAAAAAATTCCGAAAATCATTCCGAGAAAAAAATAATATATCGGATTAAAAAAAATAGAGTGCAGAAAAAAAATATGAGAGAAAAGAAAGTAAGGAGTTGTATTACATCAAGTTTGGTTTCATTAGTACTATCATTCTAGATCTACATTCGCTGGAGCTTAGCTTGTTGGTGACAATGTTCTTTGCAAGGAGTTGATTTGTTTGGGTCACCTTCTACATTGGAGGTATTCTTTCTTTTGCTTTAGATGAGCTATGCATTATTGGATTACATTTAATGCTCATCTAGTTTCTCATTCTACCACACTTTGAGTTTTATTGGAGGAAGGTCATCCGACCTTGTATGTGAGTCTTCTGTCTCCTTCCCTGGGTTCGTTTTTATGTCTTCCATTTCATTGAGGACAATGCAATGTTTAAGTATGGGGGAGGAGAATGTATTCACATGTAATTATTTGGGTGCTGGTTGTATCTGCATGAGCTTATTGAATATATATTGTTTGAAAAAGCCACAAAAATTTGAAAAAAGGCATACAAAATCCTTGGATAGCAAGATCTATGCAATAAGAAGGTGGCTTGACCGGCATTAGGATGGGGCAAAAATAAGTCTTGAGTGATGTGAGTTTTGTGAGTCTGGAACAATTATTGAGTGGTTGGGATGAAAACCCGAAAGGGCGCCCAAGCAAGATGAGTGTTATTAAAAAAATTGAGTGTTTTAGGACCATTATCATCTTGGCGTATGGAGACATAAGAAGGAGGCGTATAGGAGGATTCGGGTAGGCCACTTGGAGGTATAAGGTGTAGTTCTGGGTATGTACTTATTTTATCACATTGTTCTTGATTATTGTGTTGTGTTTTGGAGGAGCTTATTGACTATATAATCACTAGGAGATATTCTTGTACTTCCTGAGGCTTTGAGCATTTTATTATAAGGGTAGCTTTTCTGTAAGTTACTCGAGACGAGTAAAAGTCTAAGTATGGGGGTATTTGATACGCTGCACTTTGTATAGCGTAACTAGGGATTATTACATTAGTTTAGGAGTATTATCATATGTGTTTCAAGTCATTATTATGTTCTGAGATATTTATTAAGAAGTGAAGAAATGAAGACCAGAACCGAAGAAGAAGAGGATCAAAGATTGAAGACATGAAGACGAAGACATTCTGCGGAGCAGCGGCGATCGCCACCATCACTATGGTGATCGCCATTCTATACCAGAAGCATTTCATGAGTTCGAGAGAGCATGGTGATCGCCATGACTCTATGGCGATCGCCATGGGGCGATAGAGACGAGGCAAAGTTTTACATGAAGACCGCGATCGCCAGACATCTATGGCGATCGCCACAACAAGGTCGAAGACATTCCGGACTTTCCTTATCTTCCTTTGTTTATTTTATTTCCTTTTCCTTATTTTATTATTTCGTTTAGGATATTTATTTTACCATATTTTTTAGGGTTAGTCTCTATTTAAGAACCCTAGTCATCATCATCTTTTCTATCATCTTTTCCATCAGACAATTTAGTTTTGCAACCATGAGCAGGAACTAATCTCCATTATTTTACTTAGCGGTTGAAACCTTCAGTTATTAAGTTGTGAGATTTCTAAACTCTTGTTCTTTTCCTATGAGTTTGTATTAATTCTCTTGCACTTCATCTATTGATTTCTATTAGTTTTGCTAGCTTGATCACCTAGTTTGATTGATAGTTTTCTATTGCTAGACTAGGAATATACGGTGGAATTCCTTGTCATTGTAGCACTCATATCTGCATGATCTGGTAGTTGATTGCTTTTATGAAAGAGAATTGATTGCATGTTAATACTTGACGGTTGTAAGTTATTGCATGCATCCTTATAATTCCTGTGCTCTTTGCTGCTATTTCATCTAATCTTGAGAGGTTTCTCTGATTACTGAATAGTAAGTATTATCAGGACCGGTTGGCCTGCTGATATATTAAAGATTGGAATAGGAACATTCCCTAGGATTGAATAGAACTTGAGATAAATCTATGATCAACTTGATTGACTGTTGTGTGGATACTTGCTAGGTGAAACCCCTTCTCATCATATTCTCACCCAAACTTCCTCTGCTTGTTACTGGTTACTTGTGTGTTCTTGCAATCAAACCCCCCCCCCCCTTTGGTTACTTGTTACTAGTTGATATTTCACTTGACTGCATTGATTTTGTGTTTTGATTCCCTTGGGTTCGACCTCTACTTACTTGTTATACTCTAGTTAGTGTTTAGGGTTTTCTTTGATTTGGCACTACGAATTTAGCCTCATCAGCCCTACAATTGCTTAGTTATCTTCTCGTAGGTAATTTCGCTACAAACAGGGCCCCTGGACTATCTTTGGCCAATGCCTCATGGTGAAGAAGTGGGAGCCTTCTTTCAACCCGAAGAACGACGTCATTCAATCCATTTGCGCTTGGGTTAGATTATCTAACGTCCCTGTTATTTTGTATGATGAAGTTGTTATATGCAAAATTGTTTCAAGCATTGGTAGACCTATTAAGGTGGACAAGAATACCATGCAAGCGACGAGGGGTAAATTTGCTCGGGTTTGTGTCGAGTTGGATCTCATGAAACCACTTAAGGGTGATATTCTTGTTAATGGAGAACCCATTGTTGTGGAGTATGAGGGAGTGGGGGAGATTTGTGTTACTTGTGGGAGACAGGGCCATTCCTTCGACAAGTGCCCAGTGACTGGGAAGGCGCCAAAGGATGAGGGTCCTCTTCTTTCGTTGGGGAAAAGCCTCCCTCCGGTTAGTGCTCCGGTCACTCCTTCTATGGAGAAGGCCGATGATAACGGCTACATAGGTGAATGGTCTGTTGTGCAATACCCTAGGAATAAAGGCAGACAGTCTACGTACCAAAAGAAAACTCAGAAGGGACAGAAAAGTATGGGAAACCGGTTCTCTGGACTGGAACAGGAAGAAGAAGCACAATTTGAGGAGTACATGGCTGAAAAAGCAGGAAAAGAGGATTCTGAAGATTGCAATTTGGGGGCTGAACAGGAACCCCAAGTCAGTTTCCAGAGCAAGTCCAATCCTAGGGCAGGTTCTAATGTGGGGCTCAAACAAAATCTCACTGTTCGATCTAATAAACCTAAGGGCATGCTTCCTAAACAAGCTTATGTCCAAATGAAGAAGAAGGTCACCTATGCTAAGGCTCAGACGGGAGGGCCTACTGCTGCTATGTTTGGTCGTATTTCAAAGGCTAACAAAGGGAAAGAAATTGTGATAGAAGCCGACCCTAAGGAGAAAAATTTTGTTGTCCCTACTTTGGGTAAACGTAACAGGCCCAATGATCCTCTCAGCCCATTTCCTTCTCCAATTTTCAAAGGCCCATTAATTATTGCTAACAAGCAGGTGGTCCTAGCAATTAATGGTCAAAGCCCATCTATCCTTGACAGATCCATTAACGATGGGGCCAAGGCTGTGGTTTCTCCCACTTCTATTTGAACATCTACCTCAGCTTCTGATGGCGAGAAATTCAATAAGCCCGATTCAGAAATGGACCAGACTATGACTAATATGGACCCTGAAGAGTTGAATGATAAGGAGACGACTCTTGCTGAGAGTTCTTCCGCCATGGTGGATGATTCCGTTTGAGGTTTTGTTCCTCTGTCTCTTCCTTTTTATTCAGTTATTATGAATTGCCTTCTTTGGAATGTCCAAGGTGCCTGGAAGAAAGGTTTGCAATGAGCGGTTAAGTATTATGTTCGCCAACATCAGATTGATATGCTTGCTATTTTTGAACCCCGAATTTCGGGTGACAAAGCTCAAGAGGTCTCGAATGGTTTCAAGTTTAGTAAATGTATTCGTGTGGAAGCCGATGGTTTCTCGGGGGGCTTGTGGCTTCTTTGGAAGAATGACAGAATTCAGGTGGACATTATTTTGGCTCATGATCATTTTATTCACGCTAGAGCTATCTTGAACAATGATGAGGTGCACTTTATAGCTGTGTATGCCCCTCCCTCTCCCACTCTTAAGGGTTCAATTCTGGAAAGACCTGCGTTCTGTTATTCAAAATATTAATCATCCGTTGTTTGTGGGAGGCGACATGAATTGCATTATTTCTCTTGATGAACGGAACGGAGGGCCGGATATCCTTTCCCCGGATTCGGCTACGTTCAGGCAATGGATAAATGATCTGGAGTTGATTGATCTCGGTTTCTCTGGACCTCGGTTCACCTGGTCGAGAGGTAACGACGCTTCTTCCAGAATATCTAAGCTTCTTGATCGGGTCTTCACTAACCTCCCGGGTAGGCTGCGGTGGGAGGAGGCTTCGGTTCGTCATCTCCTTGCGATTTCGTCTGACCATAATCCCATTCTGCTCACCCTTGAGGTCTCTCCGGGTAGACTCCCGAACCGTAGACCCTTTAGATTTGAGGCCACTTGGATTTTACATCCTAATTTCCTTGACTTTGTGGGCAACAACTGGGATAGTAATTCTGAGGCGTTTGCTGCACTAGATTTGTTTAAAAATGAGCTCCTGGTGTGGAATCTGAAAGTTTTTGGCAATATCAATTACAGAAAATCTGAGCTCCTTGATAGAATTTGTGGTATCTAGAAAGCCTTGCAAAGGAACTCTCATCAGGGCTTGATTAATCTGCAGACTTTGCTTGAATCAGAGTTTGAGCTTACTTTCCAACAGGAGGAAGCACTCTGGTTTCAGAAGGCCCGTACGACTTGGATCAGCTTGGGTGATAAAAACACGAAATTTTTTCACCTAAGTACTGTTATTAGAAGGAGACGAAACAAAATGGTTGAGCTTCGTTTGGATTAAAACACTTGGGTCGATGATCAGCTGGAGTTAGAGAATTTGGCGCTTGATTTCTTCAAGAATCTGTACACTCTTCCAGATTCCGAGAGCCAGTTTATTCCTTTCCCTACTGGGGGCTTTCCGGCGAATGATGAGGCTGACAGGACCTACTTATGTGCTCCCATTTCTGAGGCTGAAGTTTGGGCCACAGTTAAGCATATGAGCCCTTATAAGGCCCCCGGGGTGGACGGATTCCAACCCATTTTCTACAAGACTTGCTGGCCCATTATTAGAGGTTCAGTTATGAAGTTCATGCAGAATTTCTTTGATAATAATTGTTTGTGCCTATAAATACCACTACGGTTGCGACGTGTTCGTAGGGTCAATGTTTGTGCCTATAAATACCACTACGGTTGCGACGTGTTCGTAGGGTCAACGCGTTGGGATATACATGAAGACGGGGTGACCAATAGAAGACGTCCAAGCAAGTAACATGATCGTTGACATCACGAAGTTAAGCACGGAGTACTCTTTTTACTCTTCTCATGGTTTTTCCCACGAGGTTTTCCTAAGAAGAGGTTTTAACGAGGCTCCCAAGGTCATTCATCACTGTGACACCATCAACATGGTCCCCGACATCATTTACGAGATAGATGAGGTCATCTACGAGATAGATGAACTCCTCTACGATATCACCTACGAGATCACCTACGAGATCAACTACGAGATCCCTTGATTATCTACGAGTTCCCAAGGTCACCTACGTGAAGATTAAGTACGTCGACGAGAAGAGCTACGCGTAGACGACGACGAGTACGAGAAATAACGAGTATAAAGGCGTCGTCGAGATCCAGATAAAGTCGGTTGAGAATATTTATGTCTTTTATTTAATATTTATTATGTAAATAGTAAAAGATATTACAAAGAATATCTTTTACCATGTTTTATATTAGGCTAAAGATATAAGGAAAAAGATAAGATTCTTTGTTTAAAGATAGAACTAGGGTTTGCCTATAAATAAAGGGCTTCCTTATCATTGTAAGGTAGCCTTTTTTCCCCAAGTAATACACAAGTATCTCGAGTTCTCTCTCTTTTATCAATGGTGTTTTCTAGATGAAGTGTTGGCACCGTAAAGTTTGATTTTTGCCCTACAATTGCTTAGTTATCATCTCGTTGGTAATTTCGCTACAAACAATGGCGCCCACCGTGGGGCATGATAAAAAAAGTTCCTTATTTTCATCAAAAGAAACCATCTATTCTTCACAAAAAAGTCAAAACCTAACGAGCCTTCAAAGATCAAAGAAGAAGATAAAAATCCGAAATCATTCCTGGTTGACGTAGCTGTCTGCGACACAATTTTGAAGATCTCGTATCTCTCCCGTCCGATATCCAAATTCAATGAAATTTTGAGGGATTAAAGTAGACTTCAATATCGGTCGAATGGCGTTGGAATCACGCAATTCAGAATTTTATACAGAGCAGACCGACATAAACAAGATGACTGCAGAATCCAGAAAGTTGCTTGTTCTCCAAGGAAGATTTCTCTTTCACCAAAACGGTAATATCTATCCATAATCTTCTTCCTTTGAGTTCTAAAAGGTTCAACTCTATTATATCCATATCAATTCAGAATAAGCTGCATAGAAATCATACTAAAGGAAAATTCTTAAGTTCATTATCATGAGATTTCCATATCTAGATTTGCATATTCACCATAGAAAAGCATGTTAGACTTAATCTAAATATTAAATCTTTCTTATTCTTATTTGAGATTCAAGATTATTGTATGAGAATCTAAAAATATCAGAATCTTATGGTTAAGTAGAAGTTCATAAAGTTTGTACCTTGATAAAGCATGATATACAGGAAGAACAAGCAATAGTTTACGCCATGAAGAAATCAAGGCAAGAAACACCCTGATGTTTTTGCTGGCATATGATGATAACGACGCTGTATCTCGCTCGTAAACGTCGAGTGAACTATCGAAAGTTTTCAAGAAATCAAGGAAATCAGATAAAGATTAAAAAGATCATGTAAGACCCTCCAAGAAGACAATCAAGGCGCTAAGACGCCATGAACAACACGTTCTTGAGACGTCAAAGACAATGTCAGACGAACTCCTCTCCAAATGCAAGAAACACCACGCTGCTTTATTCCCATCTCCATGACAAGGGGTAATATCTCCACAAGTTTGGTACAACCATGACGATGTCTAAGGAACACGACGTCCAAGAAGCCAATTACAAAGGCTAAAGATAGATGATACATCTCGATCTAATCACAACTCATAAGCTAAGTTCTCTACTTATTTATTCTATATCTTTATTCAAATACCAAGTTTCCATGATCATATCTCACTTTAACGTGCATGATAAATAAGATTCAATTAGCATAAGATGCATGTTACCTTCATATACGCTCGTAAACTGAAAAGTAGAAGAATTGCATGTTAAATATGAGATTACCTCCTAAGTCTTTCGTTAAACTCTCTCCTTAAAGTCTTTATGATCTAAATCACACTTGATTGGATAAGCTTTTCAGAATTGTTATTGTTCAAGCTAAATAAGAGTACAACAAAGAGAATGACGATGTCGGACAAGACGACGACTTTGGATTACTATGTGATAATCTCACTCTGAACACCATCCTGAAATCATCACAAGGGGGATAGGATACCCAAGTCATCATTAAGAAACAAGGTGACAAAAGCTCTCCCTCCAGAAAGATCAAGAGCAAAGCATCAAGTCAAAGATGAAAAATCAATAGAAGTCGACCAACCACTGTGTAAGCAAGTTATCAACGTTGCCCCTCAACGCGACGCCTTCTCCAACGTTTGTAGACGTGAAATCAAGAAATCCATCATTATATGGTCTCCAAGCTATCATTCAAAGTACGAACTAAGTGGAATACAAGAACGCGACGGATCAAGACAATCTCAAGTTCGGACACGACGCTAAGAGTCGCCTAAGGAAGTACAAAGTGCAGCAAAACCAAGTAAGTTCTCTATGGAACCTAAGCCTTTCAAATCTTACTTTAATCTGAGGAAAAGAAAAAGATACTTCATCAAGTTGAAAGAAAAAAGAAAGATCGTGTCTCAAGATGCTAACTAAAGACCACGCCAAAGAGAGCGTAAGATCAAAGTAATCCTCCTCAAGTTTGCGAAGAAAAAGCAATTCGCCAAAAAGAACAACACAAGAAGTTACAATCGAAACACGAAAAGAAAAAGTTTTCCAAGTAAGATAGTTGAGAAAAGAATCTTCCAACACCGAAATGAAAAACTCCTAAGGATGAGAGCGTTGGGAAACTCGACGCGTCCTAGGAAGATTCGTAAGAACTTCATTGATTGTTAGATAAGTTGAAGTGCATATTTACCAAGTTACGCATGTCTAAGTAAGCTAACTTTCTGCATAATCATGTCATCGTCATAGCGTTGAGGCGGCAAGGGGTCGCATCGACTAGGGGTAGCTTTAGAATGTCGTCATGTAGAGTCATCATGATTATTTATTTGCATAAGCATATTTTCTCTTCGACGTGTCAAGCATGCTGAGCTGTTTCATTTCAAAGTACTTGCTCTGTGTCTATGACGTAACACCAAGCTTAATAAGGCCGCGGCGAAAATCCACGCCGGGGGCGAATTTCGTTACCTTACGCGTTTAAGGCTCCATCTACGCGTAGGCAACGTTAGCCGAACCGCCGACCCCGAGTCGAAGCTCCCCATGATTGTTAGCGACGTGTGGCAATGGTCATGGGGAATGAAGCATGACACCTCACGAAACCGGCACGGTCCTCTGAGCGAAGAAGGGAAACCTATCGCCAGGACCACTCTCCAGGAACGCGTACTTGCGCCTTCCAAGGCCCCTCTGAGAGTCATGAATCCACGGGCAAAACGCCAAACCGGCAGGGATGCGTCCACCGGCATCATAAGTCCTAACAATCGAGAAATCAGACGCTACACGATGAATAGGCCCGTCGATTAAAAGAGTTCGACGTCGACCTAACGCTAGCGTGAGGCAAAGGATCCACCTTAAAGTAAGGGGTAACATCACAAGCTGATAAAATCACACGCTGACCTATGTCCGCCACTCGCTTCAGGGTTCAGAGGAAATGCTGGACCCAACCTTCATATAAGCCGGCAAATAACAAAAGCAGCCGCAATGACCATACCACCCTATCAAGTAAGTAAAACTCTCTAACGCGTTCACTACGAACAAAGTGTCATACCAGGGGTAGAAAACCACACCCTAAAGATAAAGTAGCAAAAGCGAAAGCCAAGGACCAAACGTACGCACTCACAAACGAGCTACGCGTAAGGGGTCACGGAAGTTAAAGTCAAAAAGAAAAAGTTTTACACGTATGCGGAGCAAGATACGCGTACCAAAGCATAGCACATAAAACATCAAAACCAAAGAAAGAGCAAGCTCCCAAGACGTCTACGACGCGAAGAATAACGCGCACGACGCAAGAAACAAAGTGCAAGATATAGCAAGTAAAGCAAGCCCAAGGGTGTTTGGTAGCTCTAACCTAGTCTACGGGGAGCCTAAGTCAAACCTACCAAAAGGGGTAGGACCACTCAAGGAAAAAAGAAAGATAGAAGTTTTGTCAAGACGATCCAAAGAGAAAAATTACTCGTTCAACCCATAGACGAATACGCTATCGCCAAAGAAGATCATGTGAAGTCGAAAACGTCACGCAAGATAAAAGGAAGAGTTTGCAACAAAGAAAGACGAGACAAAGGAATCTCAATCGAAAGCAAGAGTTCAGAAAAAATCCAAGAGCTAGAATATGAACGAGAACGGAAATCACGAGTTGGCCAAGATCACCCAAATTCTACGCGTAGAGAACACCTAAAACGCCCAAAAGAAGAAGAACACGATCAAAAGCATCGCAACGAATATAATAAAATTTCATTTCCGTAAGAAAATAAAAGCATCTCAAAGAATTCTCCTGAGAGAAGCAAGCATGATCTAGTCACGAGAAGCATTAATACGACTGAAAGCACAACGAGGTCGAAGTAATCGCCGAACAAATCTAAGAAAAACATTCAAAAGAAGCAGTGCTCCCAAAAGCATTAGGTAAAAGTCAGTGTAGTCAAGAAAGTGCATAAGGAGAGAAGTCAAGAAAGCTGAAAAGTTTCACGTCACCCAAGCCAGGGGTGATGAGTAGAGCCTCCACAATGTCTAAGAACGAGCGACGAAGTGTCCCCAAAACTTCCCTGAGTAAAAGCATCGATTGGTCGAGAACAAGTGTAAGAGAAAAAGATATGAGTATGCAGTAGCAAAGAAAGAAAGAAGTTGAAAGAGTCGATTGTTTCTCTCATCCGTGACGAAGTAGTAGTTTCCTCCTAAAGTGATATCCTTAGAAAAAGGAGCAGAAGATCCTCGAAGTACCACATTGAGAATCCAAACATGCGGCAAAGGTCCAATAAGGAGATATGTTACAAGAAAGAAGTAAATCGCCATCTAAAAACTTGCTTGAACACAGGATGATCCAAGTAACCAAGTTGAGGATTATGGTGAAGCAACGACTTCACTTACGAAGTCCTCATTAGCGATGATTTCAGATTCGGCCCGCGAAATTTCAGAGTCGATGAAGCACGAAGTTGATTCTCTCCAAAGAAGGCGTAAGAAGCCCAAATCCAGATCGCCTATCGCCAGTTAGAAAGAAAAGACATGTTCAAACGTAGATCGCGAGTTCAAGGAGCCGATTATGAAGCAATAGAGTTCCGAGCATCAAGTTATAGCAGCAACGCGTTGAGGTTAAGAGAAGGCACTGAAGAAGATGAAGACGTTTCCCAGATCTGCAAGGCAATAAGATCCGTAAAACGCCTTAAGGATATTGTTTGTGCCTATAAATACCACTACGGTTGCGACGTGTTCGTAGGGTCAACGCGTTGGGATGTACATGAAGACAAGGTGACCAATAGAAGACGTCCAAGCAAGTAACATGATCGTCGACATCACGAAGTTAAGCACGGAGTACTCTTTTTACTCTTCTCATGGTTTTTCCCACGAGGTTTTCCTAAGAAGAGGTTTTACTGAGGCTCCCAAGGTCATTCATCACCGTGACACCATCAACATGGTCCCCAACATCATTTACGAGATAGATGAGGCTATCTACGAGATAGATGAGGTCATCTACGAGATCACCTACGAGATCACCTACGAGTTCCCTTGATTATCTACGAGTTCCCAAGGTCACCTACGTGAAGATTAAGTACATCGACGAGAAGAGCTACGCGTAGACGACGACGAGTACGAGAAATAACGAGTATAAAGGCGTCGTCGAGATCGAGATAAAGTCGGTTGAGAATATTTATGTCTTTTATTTAATATTTATTATGTAAATAGTAAAAGATATTAGAAAGAATATTTTTTACCATGTTTTATATTAGGCTAAAGATATAAGGAAAAATATAAGATTTTTTCCTTAAAGATAGAACTAGGGTTTGTCTATAAATAAAGGGCTCCCTTATCATTGTAAGACAACCATTTTTTTCCCAAATAATACACAAGTATCTCGAGTTCTCTCTCTTTTATCAATGGTGTTTTCTAGATGAAGTTTTGGCACCGTAAAGTTTGATCTTTGCCCTACAATTGCTTAGTTATCATCTCGTTGTTAATTTCGCTACAAACAATGGCGTCCACCGTGTGGCATGATAAAAAAAGTGCCTTCTTTTCATCAAAAGATACCATCTATTCTTCACAAAAAAAGTTAAAACCTAATGTGCCTCCAAAGATCAAAGAAGAAGATCAAAATCCGAAATCATTCCCGGTTCACGTAGCTGTCTGCGACACAAGTTTGAAAAACTCGTATCTCTCCCGTCCGATGTCCAAATTCAATGAAATTTTGAGGGATTAAAGTAGACTTCAATATCGGTCGAATGACGTTGAAATCATGCAATTCCGAATTTTCTACAGAGCAGACCGACATAAACAAGATGACTGCAGAATCCAGAAAGTTGCTTGTATATGATGACAACGACGCCATACCTTGCTCATAAATGACGAGTAAACTATTGAGAATCTACAAGAAATCAAGGAAATCAGCTAAGGATTAAAAAGATCATGTAAGACCCTCCAAGAAGACGATCAAGGTGCCAAGACGTCATGAACGACACGTTCTTGAGACGTCAAAGACAACGTCAGACGAACTCCTCCCCAAAGACAAGAAACACCGCGTTGCTTTATTCGCGTCTCCATGACAAGTGGTAATAGCTCCACAAGTTTGGTACGACCATGACAGTGTCTAAAGGAACACGACGTCCAAGAAGCCAATTACAAAGGCTAAAGATAGATGATGCATCTCGATCTAATCACGAGCAAATAAGAGCTCATAAGCTAAGTTCTCTACTCCTTTATTCTATATCTTTATTCAAGTACCCAGTTTCCATGATCATATCTCACCTGAACGTGCATGATAAATAAGATTAAATTAGCATAAAGATGCAAGCTACTTTTACATACGCTCCTAAACTGAAAAGTAGAAGAATTGCATGTAAAATATGAGATTGCCTCCTAAGTCTTTCGTTAAGCTCTCTCCCTAACAGTCCTTATGATCTAAATCACACTTGATCGGATAAGCTTTTTAGAATTGTTATTGTTCAAGCTAAATAAGAGTACAACAAAGAGAATGACGACGTCATGCAAGATGAGGACTTTAGATTACTATGTGATAATCTCACTCTGAACACCATCCTGAAATCATCACAAGGGGGATAGGATACCCAAGTCATTATTAAGAAACAAGGCGACAAAAGCTCTCAAGTTTGCAAGATAAAAAACAAAGCATCACGCCAGAGATGAAAAGTCAATAGAAGCCAATCAGCCGCTACGTCAGCAAGTTATCAACGCCGTCCCTCAACGCGACAACTTCTCCCAAACGCGTCCGATGGACACAACGTCCTAGACGACATCCTCTCCAACGTCTCTAGACGTGAAGAACTCCCTCATTATATGATCTCCAACCTATCGTTCAAAGTACGAACTGAGTGGAATAGAAGAACGCGACGGATCAAGAAAGTCTCAAACTCGGTCACGACACTAAGAGTCGCCTAAAGAAGTACAAAGTACAAAAAAACCAAGTAAGTACTCTATAGAACCTGAACCTTTCATATTTTACTTATATTCGAGGAAAAGAAAGAGATACCTCGTCAAGTTGAAAGAAAAAGAAAGATCGTGTCTCAAGATGCAAGCTGAAGACCACGCCAAAGAGAGCGTAAGATCGAAGTAATCCTCCTCAAGTTCGCAAAGAAAAAACAATTCTCCGAAAAGAGCAACACAAGAAGTTACAATCGGAACACCAAAAGCAAAAGTATTCCAAGTAAGATAGTTGAGAAAAGAATCTCCCAACACCGAAATAAAGAACTCCTAAGGATAAGAGCGTTGGGAAACTTGACGCGTCCTGGGAAGGCCCGTAAGAACTCCATTGATTGTTAGCCAGTTGAAGTGCATATTTACCAAGTTTCGCATGTCAAAGTAAGTTTAATTTCTGCATAATCATGTCATCGTCATAGCGTCGAGGCGGCAAGGGGTCACGTCGACTAGGGGTAGCTTTAGAATGTCGTCATGTCAAGTGATCATGATTATTTAAGTGCATAAGCATATTTTCTCTCTAACGTGTTAAAGCATGCTGAGTTGTTTCATTTTTAAAATACTTGCTTCGTGTCTATGACGTAACATCAAGCTTAATAAGGCCGCGGCGAAAATCCGCGCCGGGGGCGAATTTCGTTAGCCTACGCGTTTAAGGCTCCATCTACGCGTATGCAACGTTAGCCGAACTGCCGACTCCGAGTCGACGCTTCCCATGATTGTTAGCGACGTGTGGCAATGAATCCCGGCACCTCATGAAACTGACACGGTCCTTTGAGCAAAGAAGGGAAACGTATTGCCACGACCACTCTCCAGGAACGCGTACTCGCACCTTCCACGGCCCCTCTGAGAGTCATTAATCCACGGGCAAAATGCCAAACCGGAAGGGATGCGTCCACCGACATCCTAAGTCCTAACAGTCGAGAAATCGGACGCTACACGATGAATAGGCCCGTCGATTAAAAGAGTTTGACGTCGACCTAACGCTAGCGTGAGGC
Organism: Oxyria digyna; assembly: GCA_029168935.1. Classification (NCBI taxonomy): domain Eukaryota; kingdom Viridiplantae; phylum Streptophyta; class Magnoliopsida; order Caryophyllales; family Polygonaceae; genus Oxyria; species Oxyria digyna. The sequence continues at coordinate 10,029,530 of JAPVLV010000013.1, forward strand.
AACGGACCCACCTTAAAAGTAAGGGGTAACGTCACAAGCTGATAAAATCACACGCTGACCTATGTCCGCCACTCGCTACAGGGTTCAGAGGAAATGTTGGACCCAACCTTCATGTAAGCCGACAACGTAACAAAAGCAGTCGCAATGACCATATCATCCTATCAAGTAAGTTAAACTTTTTAAAGCGTTCACTACGAACAAAGTGTCATACTAGGGGGAGAAAACCACTCAAGGAAACACGCAAACACATCCAAAGCCAAGGAAGGCATAAGATACGCGTTAAGCCAAAGCAAGTTCGAGACCACCTACCTGTAAGAAAAGGATAAGAAAGCCAGAAAGCACGTCTGAAGTCAGAAATACTGTCAAGACGATCCAAAGAGAAAAGTTACTCGTTTAACCCATAGACGGATACGCTATCACCAAAGAAGATCATGTGAAGTCGAAAACATCACGCTAGATAAAAGGAAGAGTTTGCAACAAAGAAAGAAGAGACAAAGGAATCTCGATCGAAAGCAAGAGTTCAAAAAAAAATCCAAGAGCTAGAATATGAACGGGAACGAAAATCACGAGTTGGCCAAGATCACCGAAATTCTACGCGTAGAGAACGCCTAAAACGCCCAGAAGAAGAAGAACACGATCAAAGGCATCGCTACAAGTATAACAAAATTTCATCAAGATAAGTGATAAAAGCATCTCAAAGAACCCTCCTGAGAGAACCAAGCATGCTCTAGTCAAAAGAAGCATTAGTACGACTGAAAGCAAGACGAGGTCAAAGTAATCACTGAACAAGTCTAAGAGAGACATTCAAGAGAAGCACTGCTTCCAAAAGTATTAAGTAAAAGTCAATGTAGTTGACACAAGGTGTCATCACCAACGCGTTCCCAAATGCCGCCACGAAAATGCCACCAGGGGTTGGACCTACGACATAATCGCCATCAGAGCAAGAAAGTCACAGCGTCCTCGAGTCATTAGAGCAGGAATGACTGCACATTCCTGAACTGCTAAGCACACAATCTATTCATCCCGGGTACATTGCTCAAGACCTTCTTCTACTTAGTTATTCTTCTTCACGTATCTCCACTGCTCGTCTACAAGCTTCACCTCGAGCAAGTCTATCTCTCTCTCCAACTTCTAGTAAGACTCCAGACAATAGAGGCCAACACCCATATGCAAGGGGTGACGTAATTACAAGAGACACGTTGAAAGTAAGAACACGCCGAGGTGCTATTTCATACGCGTTGAAGGTGAGAACGCATAGAATCTCCATAGAGAAAAAAGAGTACGTTATGAAAAAAGTATGTCAAAGTAGACACGGAAGTTAAGAAGTTGCATCATAAGAAGAGACGCCAGAACTCAAAACATATACCAGAGAAGAAAGAAAATACGAAAACGCGAAGAGATAGAACGCGTCGCCATCACCCATCGAGTACCTCCACGCTAAGCAAGTGCATAAGGAGAGAAGTCAAGAAACCCGAAAAGTTCCACGTCACCAGGGGTGATGAGTAGAAAGAACGAGCGACGAAGTGTCCCCATGAAACTTCCCTGAGTAAAAGCATCGATTGGTCGAGAACAAGCGTAAGAGAAAAAGATCTGAGTATGCAGTAGCAAAGAAAGAAAGAAGTTGAAAGAGTCGATTGTTTCTCTCGTCCATGACGAAGTAGTAGTTTCCTCCAAAAGTGATATCCTTAGAAAGAGGAGCAGAAGATGCTCGAAGTACCACGTTGAGAATCCAAACATGAGGCAATGGTCCAATAAGGAGATATGTTACGAGAAAGAAGTAAATCGCCATCTAAAGATTTGCTTGAAGACAGGATGATCCAAGTAACCAAGTCGAGGATTATGGTGAAGCAACGACTTCACTTACGAAGTCCTGATTAGACATTATTTCATATCCGGCCCGCGAACATTTCAGAGTCGATTAAGCATGAAGTTGATTCTCTCCAAAGAAGGCGTAAGAGCCCAAGATCCAGATCGCCTATTGCCAGTTAGAAAGAAAAGACATGTTCAAATGTAGAACACGAGTTCAAGGAGCTGATTATGAAGCAATTGAGTTTCAAGCATCAAGTTATAGTAGCAACGCGTTGAGATTAAGAGAAGGCATTGAAGAAGACGAAGACGTTTCCCAGATCTGCAAAGCAATAAGATCTGTAAAACGCCTTAGGGGTATTGTTTGTGCCTATAAATACCACTACGGTTGTGACGTGTTCATAGGGTCAACGCGTTGGAATGTACATAAAGACGAGGTGAACAATAGAAGATATCTAAGCAAGTGACATGATTGTCGACATCACGAAGTTCAGCACAGAGTACTCTTTTTACTCTTCTTATGGTTTTTCCCACGAGGTTTTCCTAAGAAGAGGTTTTAACGAGGCTCCCATGGTCATTCATCACCGTGACACCATCAACATGATCCCCGACATCATCTACGAGATAGATGAGGCCATCTACGAGATAGATGAGGTCATCTACGAGATAGATGAAATCATCTACGAGATCATCTACGAGATCACCTACGAGATCACCTACGAGATCACCTACGAGATCACCTATGAGATCACCTACGAGATCACCTACGAGTTCCCTTGATTATCTACGAGTTCCCAAGGTCACCTACGTGAAGATTAAGTACATCGACGAAAAGAGCTACGCGTAGACGACGACGAGTACGAGAAAGAACGAGTATGAAGGCGTCGTCAAGATCAAGATAAAGTCGGTTGAATATATTTATGTATTTTATTTAATATTCATTATGTAAATAGTAAAAGATATTAGAAAAAATATCTTTTACCATGTTTTATATTAGGTTAAAGATATAAGGAAAAAGATAAGATTATTTCCTTAAAGATAGGATTAGGGTTTGCCTATAAATAAAGGGCTCCCTTATCATTGTAATTGGGCCTTTTTTCCCCGAGTAATACACAAGTATCTCGAGTTCTCTCTCTTTTATCAATGGTGTTTTCTAGATGAAGTGTTGGCACCGTAAAGTTTGATCTTTGCCCTACAATTGCTTAGTTATCATCTCGTTGTTAATTTCGCTACAAACAATAATGTTATGCCTGAAGGGGTTAACGACATGGTTATTGCTCTCATTGGCAAGATTGACAAACCTGAATTTATCCATTAGTTCCGGCCGATTAGTCTTTGCAATGTCTTGTATAAGATCATTACGAAAGTCTGGGCTAATCGTATCCGGCCTCTTATGAATTCTCTCATTGGCCCGAATCAGAACAGCTTTATCCTGGGTCGGTCTATTACAGATAACGTGGTTCTTATGCAAGAGGTCGCTCACTCTATGCGCAAGAAGACTAGTGGTAAGAAATGGATGCTTATTAAACTTGACCTCGAGAAGGCTTATGATCGGGTGAGATGGGATTTTGTCCTTGATTCTATTTCTGATGCCGGTTTCCCTTCCTGTTGGCTCCAGTGGATTGCTAGTTGCATTAAATCGCCTTCTATGAGACTCCTTTGGAATGGTGAACTTACCTCTGATTTCCCTCCGCCGCGTGGCATTCGACAAGGTGATCCCATATCTCCTTATTTATTTGTCATGGTTATGGAGCGACTCAGTCATTGTATACAGGAAGCCATCTCGATCGGTTCTTTGTCGCCTATTGTTCTTTGTCGGGGTGCTCCCCCTCTCTCCCACTTGTTTTTCGCTGACGATATCATCCTTATGGCCGAGGCTAGTACTTGTTAGATGAATGTCGTCATGGATTGCCTTAAAAGGTTTTGTGCTTCCTCGGGGCAAAAGATTAATCCTGAAAAATCCAAAATCTTTATTTCGTCTAATGTCTCTAGGGATATGACCAATGACCTTGAGATCATTAGCGGCATTAACGTTTCTCGTAATCTAGGCAATTATCTTGGGATGCCTATCTTGCATAAGAAGGTTGCTATTGCTGATTTTGATGATATCCTTGGTAAGATTAAGGGTAAACTTTTGGGGTGGAAGTCTCGTACTTTAAGCTTCACGGGGCGGGTCACCCTCGCCAAGTCGGTTCTCACTTCTATGCCAAGTGTACTCTATGTCTACGATTGCAGTTCCTGAAGCTATGTGTGACAAGATGGATCTTATCGTTCAGGGTTTCATTTGGGGCGATCGGGACGGCAAACGCAAGATGCGATTAATTCCCTGGGCTGATTTCTGCAAGCCTATGGATCAAGGGGGTCTTGGAGTGCGTTCTGCCCGTAAGGTTAATGCTGCTCTCTTGGGGAAGCTTAGCTGGAACCTTATAACGGGTAATTCAGGGCTTTGGGGTGCGTTGCTGTGTGCCAAGTATGGCATCAGGTTTCTTGGCAGCTCTATGATTCAAACCACATCAATCGATGGGGCTTCCACTTGGAAGAGTATCCAGTGGGGAGCTACTGAGGTTCTCGCTAAAGGCACCAAATGGAAGATTGGCGATGGGCGCTGTTGTAGGTTCTGGGAGGACAGATGGCTCGATGACTTCACCCTTTCTGAGCTCGTTTTGGCTCCCCTGCCTTCTCACCTGATCAATCGCTGGGTTTGTGAGTTTTGGAAAGCAGAGGGTGGGTGGGACTGGCCCATGTTCAGCCACCTTCTTCCCGCTGCTGTTCTGACTAAGTTGGCTGCCACAGGCATTGGGGATGATCCTGTGGATCGGGATGCGATTTTCTGGGCTCAGTCGTCCTCTGGCTGTTATTCTTCGGCATCCGCCTACAGTGTCCTTCGAGATCAAGGCAGTGATCCTATTGATCCGGGCTGCGTAGTATCTTCAAGTTGATCTGGAAAATCAAGGTCCCAGAAAGAATTAAATCTTTTCTTTGGCGGGTTATGCAGGGAGGCATTCTCACTAATTCTGAACGTGTGCGTAGGCACCTTTCTGCTTCCGATTTATGCTTCGGTTGCAAGGCAGATTCGGAGACGATCCCGCATATTTTCCGTGACTGCTATCTTGCTAAGGAGGTGTGGACTGTGATTATTCCGGGTAGCAAGATTCAGGAATTCTGCTCGGATCAACATCTCGTCTGGCTCGGGAAGAACTTGGAGAATAAGTATTTGATCAATCCCAACTGTCCGGACAATATTCTCTTTGCCACCTCAATATGGTGGATTTGGCGGTGGAGAAACTCTTTTATCTTTGAACTTGACAAACCAATCAATAATAAGCGGTGCTTCATCCTTAATCAAGTTGAACAATTCCAAAGAGCTAAGGCCTTCTCCACGAATCATGCTTTCCCTCCTACGTGTTTACCTGACTTGTTCCATTGGCAATCACCTCCGCATAATGTGGTTAAAATCAATGTTGATGGTTCCTTCAGAGACTTTAATCATTCAGGGGCCACTGGAGGTATTATCAGAAATCATTTGGGGAAGTGGGAGACTGGTTTTGTGTGTTCTCTCGGTCCTTGCCCGGTCCTTGCAGCGGAGATTTGGGGTGTTTTTCACGGTCTTACTACTGCTTGGAACAAGGGATTTAGAGATGTCATTATTGAATCGGATTCTCGTCTTACTGTGGAGCTTCTCACCTACAGAGATCAGCCGCTCCACCCTTTTGTCAGCCTCGCTTCTCGTTGTCGGGGCTTTTTTTGTAGAAGTTGGGTAGTCCATCTTCGTTATGTTCCAAGGGAAGAAAATCGGGTTGCGGATCGCATTGCTTCCCTTGCTTTTGATTTCCCCCTTGGGGTTCATGTTCTTGGCGATCCGCCGAATTGTATTTCGAACCTTCTTTTGGAGGATGTAAGGGGAGTGACCACCCCGTTTTAATTTTGGTCACCTTTCAATATATCTGACGGAGAGTCCCGTCTCTCTTTTACCAAAAAAAAAGTATATATACATTGACATTTGTCCAGAATGTCACATCATCAAATACACTACCGCCTCAATAAGTTGCACCAAATTAGTACAGGCTGTCACAACCTTTTCCTACTTAGCTCTTCAGCACATTATGGCGCATAAATCTTCCTATATTCATCAAATAACTCCCTTGTGACCATACAAGTCTTGAAGGAGTTATATATCTTTTCCATTTCCTCTCCTTCCTCAAGACCATACAAGTTTTGCAAAGCTATTTCCAATCCTTCATATACTTGTACTTTGGATCAAGAATAAAAGCCAAAAACATGAACATGTTCATCTTCTCCATACTCCCCCAATACTTCTCACACTTTTCTTTCATAGGTTTTGCCATAGTAACACAAATCGGGTCCTTACTAGACGCTGTTTGTAGCGAAATTACCTACGAGAAGATAACTAAGCAATTGTAGGGCAAAGATCAAAGAGAACGGTATAATCTCAACACTCAAGAACAAAGTCAGAAATTAGGTTTGAAGCTTTAACTTGATATTACTCGAATAGAGGTTGGGTCTTACAAAGCAGGCGTTAGCCTTTATTTATAGGCTAACCCTAATAATATCTTTAAGGAAAACGAGATCTTATCTCTTCCTTCTATCTAAATAACGATATAACAAACAAGGTAAAAGATATTCTTCACCGTATCTTTTACCAATTACAAGAATATAATAAAGAATAAGATAAAATCCATTCGGCCGACCTAATCTTTAAAATAAACGAGTCCTTTGCCACGTCGACGACATCTTCTATTTCTCTCGTCGCGTCGAAACAATTCTTCTACGCGTAGCTTACCATGCGTTCCATACTCGTCGTGTTTTTTGGCACAAACAATAACCCTAAGGCGTCTTACAGGGCTTAACGTTTAGTAGAGCCGGGAGACGCCTTCTTTCTTCAAGGAATACGTCTTCATTACACTAGGAACGCGTTGATGATTACGTCACTTTGAATTTTTAATATCGTCGCAGAGCTTCGATCATCATTCTTCTTCAATCATTTCCACGTGACAGGCGAGGGGCTTCGTTATCTGTGCCGGCAACGTTCATCTCCAACGGCTAGTTTCTTAGTGGGAGATGTTGTCGTTGGAAGAATATCCTTCCCGAGATCCTCGCGATCTCCTTCCTATAAATAAGTGAGGATTTCCCCTTTCTTCATACATTTATTCTAATCTCCATTTTTCTCGAACATTTCTCTGCTCTCCTCCTTACCTAATTGTTCTATTACACCGCTTCTCTTTCTACTTCTTTTTCTCAATGGCAACCCTAGTGCTTTATGAGCCAGGAAAGGTGCTTCGGGAGTCGGATCGTTACTACTCTGAAGCCTACGACGTCAGCCGTTTGAGGACCATTGCTGAACTTGGCCCGGACGTGAAGATTAAGATCCCTCCAAAGGGGGTTTGTGCGGATGATCATCGACCGAGGTGGGTAGCGGTTTATGAGTATCCGTTTCTAGCGGGGCATCGATTCACGTTCTCGCCTTTAGCGAAGACCTTTATGCTCACTATAGGCTTGGCGATAGGTCAACTTCTCCCCGGGGCTTGGCGCATTTTGGGCGCTCTTGACGATGCCATTGAAAAACATGGCCTGGACTTCGTTGTGGCGGATCTCGCCAACTCTCTGACCGTTTCGATCTCCTCTCCAGGTAGAGTTTACTTCAAGATTAAGCAGAAAAAGGCTAGGATTAGCCTTCGAGAAGAGTACGACCGACCGGGGTTGGGCCGAGGTCTTTTACTTCGTGGAGAAATCTTCCCTCGGAGACGCGTGTTCTTGGCTTATCGAGGAATGGAACCCCGAGAGTGAGCTTTTTCACTTTATCCTACCAATCCTTTCTTTTCATAAGGATGTATGTTTTGCTTGTCGACGTTTTACTTACGTGTGACTTTGTATGCTTTTCAGTTAACGCGGAGGCTCTTAAGACAAGGGCGAAGTCGAAAAAGGCGGTAGCCTCGCTCTTGGCGATTCCTGAAGCTGATCGGACCTTCTATGGTCATGACGGAGAGGGTCATTGTAACGGTCCGGCGACGCCATCTGGTAAGTCGGCTACTTCTCGTTAAATTTTGTCGACTTATCTCTTCATATTTGTGTTCTAACTGTTTACTCTTTGTTATTGGTGCGACTTCAATTTCTCGTGTCCGTGCTCGTGACGAATCTGCCACTGATCTCGTGACGTCGAGGAAGAGGCAGCTTGCCATAAAAGGATGTTCGTCTGCTGCTCCCTGGACGTTGATCTTATGGCTACCTTGGAGTCTACGCCATCTCCTTCTCCGGCTAAGGCGACGCGTTCACGGAAGGGAAAGGAGAAAGTGGTCGAGGTTCCTGAGGAGAAATACTTGTCTGTGGATGATTTTCCTGGCGTGATTTCAAGTGCTTTCGCTCCGGGAAGGGAACTTCTGAAGGATTTGATGGGGCTTCGTTCTTCGTCGTCCCTTGACCATTACGCGTTGATGGATTCTGCCGACGTTATGGGAGAGGCTTTCGCTGCTCAATGGCAGGTAAGATTGCGACTCTTACTTTCTCTGATGATTTTCTCATGAGCTTTCTTTCTTATTTCTCTCGTTCCTTCTTTCAGGGGATTCAGGCGTCGCTATGCGCTTGGACGCTCTTGTCTAAGTATACAGAACGGATGGAGGCGTTGGAGAAAAAGGCGTCTGATGCTTCATTGGAGGTTACGCGTTTAAATGGTTTGTTGGAGAGGTCTCGTGACACGGAGAAGGTGACGAAGGATAAAGTTACTGAAGTTCTTACTCTTAATGAGACGATCACCAAGCGAGTCGAGGATTTGGAGAAGAATCTCAGTACTTTGAAGGTGGACGTGGAGAGGAACAAAGCGCAGCACGACAAGGATCTGTACGAGGCGAAAATCTATTGGTCTTGGTTGTCCAGAGTGAAGGTTTATGAGGAGTATGCTGATGGCAAGTACAAGGATTGGGATCCGGTGGGCGAGCGTGCTGAGTTTAGGGAGGCTTTTCCGGAACCTCCTGAAGGCGTTCATCCCGAAGTTGCGGACGTTGAAGGTGAAGAACATGTCGACGAGGAGGAGGTTGCGACTGATGAAGAGGAAGGTGATGGTCGCGCATCCGGCTCTGGGTCGTCTGAGGGCGAGTCCAAATCCTTGTAATTTTTGGTTTTTCTTTGCGTAGGGCATTTGTACACGTTGCATGTAGTTGGGGCGCTTCTTTTATTTTCAAACATTGCTATCCTTGTTCTTTGCCATTGGGCTTTCCCTTCAATATACTTGTTCTCATGTTTCCTCGAATCCTTTGCGTTGCTTTGGTGATAGTGTTTTATTGTTGCCAACTTTCTTGTTCTTACGTCATTGCTTTCATCCTTTTTTGGCGTAATCCTACCCCTTTTGGTAGGTTTGACTTAGACTCCTCGTAGACTAGATTAGAGCTACCAAAGATTCTCATGCTCTCTTTACATGTTATACCTTGTATTTTGTTCTTTGCGTCACGCGCGTTGTTCTTCGCATTGGAGACGTTTTGGGAGCTTGCTCTTTCTTCGGTTCTGATGTTTTATGTGTTATGCTTTGATACGCGTATCTTGCTCTGTGTACGCATAGGACCTTTTTCTTCTTGATTTTAGCTTCCGTGACCCCTTACGCATAGCTCGTTTATGAGTGCGTAGGTTTGGTCCTTGGCTTTCGCTTTTGCTACTTTATCTTTTGGGGTGTGCTTTTCTACCCGTAGTTATGACACTTTGTTCGTAGTGAGCGTGTTAGAGAATTTCACTTACTTAATAAGGTGGTATGGTCATTGCATCTACTTTAGTTACGTTGCCAGCTTACACAAAGGTTGGGTTCAGCATTTCCTCCGAACCCTGAAGCGAGTGGCGGACATAGGTCAGCGTGTGATTTTTATCAGCTTGTGACGTTACCCCTTACTTTTAAGGTGGATCCGTTGCCTCACACTAGCGTTAGGTCGACGTTGAACTCTTTTAATCGACGGGCCTATTCATCGTGTAGCGTCGATTTCTCGATTGTTAGGACTTACGATGCCGGTGGACGCATCCCTGCCGGTTTGGCGTTTTTCCCGTGGATTCATGACTCTCAGAGGGGCTGGAAGGCGTGAAGACGCATTCCTGGAGAATGATCGTGGCAAATAGGTTTGACCTTGTTTGCTCAGAGGATCCGGTCGGCTTCGTGAGGTACCGAGCTTCATTTCCCATGACCATTGCCACACGTCGCTAACAATCATGGGAAGCGTCGACTCGGAGTCGGCGGTTCGGCTAACGTTGTCTATGGGTAGATGAAGCTTCGAACGCGTAGACTAACGAAATTCGCCCCCAGCGCGGATTTTCACCGCGGCCTTCTTGCTAATTATTTGGTACGTCGTACTCAAGAGGCACGTTCTCTTAATAGACATAGAGCAAGTCGGGGAAATGAAACAACTCAGCATGCTTAACACGTTGGAAAGAAAGGTCTACTTGTATATTAATAAAAGATGCATCATGCAATAATGAACATTGACTTTGACGCCTACCCCTAGTCGTTGCGACCCCTTGTCACTTTGACCTAAAGATAACGACGTGTTCTTATTAAAAACTTAATCCTACTCATGCAAAGGGAAATAAGAGGGAATCAAAAGACGCATAGAAGTATCTCAAACTCTTTCCTGATGGTGTCTTTACGGTGGGTGGTGTTTCAAGAACATGTAGCTTAAGTCAGAGGTTCTCCGCCATAAATTTCCTCCACTTTTGAACTCGGAGATTTTGCTTACGTTTCCGTAGAGACGTGTCGTGCTTATCGACGCCGTTATCTCGCTCCTTAGACGACTTTCTCTTTGACGCGTCGGGGGTTATTCTTCTACCCCTAGCCTCTTTCTTGGACTTTCCATGATTGTTCCGCATTTTTAGGCATTTGGATTCTTTATTACTCGATGACCCAGACCATGAAGATGCTTTCCTTTTCTCTCCTCTTCGGATGGCGTAGGATTTTACTTCTAGGACGTGTGTGATGCGGGGATAAGCCGTTGTTGTCCGATCTAAACACCAAACCTCGAACAGAAACTCGAACATAGAAGATAGGCGGAATTAGAATGGAATGAAAGAAGGATAAGTCGAATGATAGGCCAATTGGAACCAAATCAAACAACGATAAAACCCTTCAACTTAGGAACAAGAACCTTACCGAATGATGAAGAAACCCCAACGGATGATTACAACCAAACACAATGACTATGGTGGGTCAAGGCACCTGGAGGATGCTCTTACGGAGTCCCGATAGCACCAACCTTATGGAGGAGATTGACACACACAAGTACAACTAGGGCGAGTTCAACAACAATGCACACGGGGCACTCTTCTCACAAAAGCTCTCTTTTGGGAGGAAAAAACGATAAACGTTGTATTCAATATCAAAGTCTGGGTACCTAAAACAGTAGCTAGGGCAAACCTTATATAGAGTCAATAAGGTGGCCAAATAAAGAAAAGAAACAAATAACATCCTAAAACAAATAATCTCGGAACAAATAAAATAAGGAAAACTCGCATTCTTCTGCCGCATGTAAGATGGCGATCGCCATGTGGATCCGACGATCGCGGTTTATAGCAATTTGGCTATGGATTTTGCACTTTAATTAAATCCTCGCGAGCAGGTGGCGATTGCCATAGAAATACCGCGATCGCGGTCGCGAGCGTGTCACCGACAACTCTTTTTCAAACGGCTCGTTCTCTCTCGTCCGAGGTCGAAATTGAGTGATTCCAAATCCCAGAGTTTCGTCTTGAAGTCTAGTTTGTTTCTGCTTCAGAACTTGACTTCTCATCTTGACTCTAACCGGATCTCTACGAGCTTGAATGGATACAATACGAGCTCGGGCTACAATTAACGACTCCAATGATGACTCAAAGCGGTATTTAGCCCTTGCTCCAGTTGTTAGCACATCTCTAGATTTAGGACGAGGCGTCCTTGATGATAGCTCAGATGCTCCCGCATCATTCTCCCCTTCTTGAAAAGGATTCGACCTCGAATCAGCTTTGATATGAATGATAGAACGATCTTTATAGGCGTCATCCTCTTTGATGCATAGCTTCCTCTTGAATGCTTTGAGTGCATAGCTCCACCTTGAGGAACAAATTTGATGTTGTGGGGAATCCTTTCCTTCCTTCATTGTTTTAGCTCTTTTATCCTTGTCCTTCCTCTTGTCATACTCATCAGCGACCTGTGAAGGAACAATAGGTGGAAGAACAACAATTCTAGCATAGAAGGGTAAGGAATGGCGATTAACAAAATCATCATGGGTGACTCTCTTATCATACTGCCATGGATAATCCAATAAAACTTGACAAGCTTGCATAGGCACAACATCACATGAAATAGTATCATCATAATGTCCTAATGTCATGACTTCCTTAACATGCTTGTTCAATTTCACATCAACACAATCATTAATTCAATGCAGTTTTAAAGGACTAGGGTAGCATAATGAAGCAATTTGCAATTTAGTATTCAATCCCATGCTAGCAATATTACCGATAGCACCTTCATCAATAATCATGTTGCAATCTTCAACTTTATCTAGACAATGAGTTTCTCCTAGAATTTCAACACAATGAGCAGTTTGTACATGCAAATCCTTCCTATCAACCAATGAATCAACGGTCGCGGGTGACAGATCCGCGGTCGCGGATTTTGTCCTGCGGGCTAAAATACTCCTTCTTCGTTCAGGCTCGTGGCAATCTTATTTCCTCCAATTTCTTGAATTCCGACTCAAACAATATCAAACTAGACTTTGACTCAACAAAACGTAAAAACTAAATGCTGTTTTTGAGACTTTTCTATTTCTTTCTTTTTTTAATTTCTTTTTCTTTTCTTTTTTGAATTTTTTTTTTGTCTCAGCAAAAACGAAAATTACAGACTCGATATGAGATATTAATCTCAGCAAAATTTAAAATTAAATAGAATAACAACTAACTTGATTTTCCTAGATAATATTTCCTTGTAGAAAGATAAGATTTCCTTCTTTGAAGATCTTGTTTGGGCTTCAAGGAAAGAATTCCAGCAATTCTTCTTGGGTTTCTGATGGCTGTGTTTTGGTAGGGATGGATGAATTTGTGATGGGGTGATGGTATGAATGGATTTTGGGACAAGGGTGCTCCAAACTCCAATCTTTCGATCTCCACAAACACGAATGATCCAAGCTACTTGTACACAACCCGAAACAGACTCAACAAGAAAGATCAAAGTACTAGAAGACTCAAAATCAATTTCTGAAAGAAACTGACAAACAGGAAAACAAAAACTGACTCTTTTTGTGATTTTCTGAATAGGGGTCTCGTAACGTTCTTGTGAAGACGGGATGGTGTCAACACAACTCCTAGAAACTCGAACAGAGAAGATAGGCGAAATTAGAATGGAATGAAAGAAGGATAAGTCGAATGATAGGCCAATTGGAACCAAATCAAACAACGATAAAACCGTTGAACTTAGGAACAAGAACCTTACCGAGTGATGAAGAAACCCCAACGGATGATTACAACCAAACACAATGACTATGGTGGGTCAAGGCACCTGAAGGATGCTCTTATGGAGTCCCGATAGCACCAACCTTATGGAGGAGATTGACACACACAAGTACAACTAGGGCGAGTTCAACAACAATGCACACGGGGCACTCTTCTCACAAAAGCTCTCTTTTGGGAGGAAAAAACAATAAACGTTGTATTCAATATCAAAGTCTGGGTACCTAAAACAGTAGCTAGGGCAAACCTTATATAGAGTCAATAAGGTGGCCAAATAAAGAAAAGAAACAAATAACATCCTAAAACAAATAATCTCGGAACAAATAAAATAAGGAAAACTCGCATTCTTCTGCCGCATGTAAGATGGCAATCACCATGTGGATCCGGCGATCGCGGTTTATAGCAATTTGGCTACGGCTTTTGCACTTTAATTAAATCCTCGCGAGCATGTGGCGATCGCTATATAAATCCCGCGATCGCGGTAGCAAGCGTGTCACCAACAGCTCTTTTTCAAACGGCTGGTTCTCTCTCGTCCGAGGTCGGAATTGAGTGATTCCAAATCCCAGAGTTTCGTCTTGAAGTCTAGTTTGTTTCTTCTCCAGAACATGACTTCTCATCTTGACTCGAACCAGATCTCTACGAGCTTGAATGGATACAATACGAGCTCGGGCTACTATTAATGACTCCAATGATGGCTCAAAGCGGTATTTAGCCCTTGCTCCAGTGGTTAGCACATCTCTAGAGTTAGGACGAGGCGTCCTTGATGATAGCTCAGATGCTCCCGCATCAGTATGTCTCGTTGCCTACCCGACATATTTCTTCTTTTATCTCGTAGAGCCTCCGTTGAGCATATCTTACTTGTTCTCCATGGTCTTTTAGTTGCTACGCCTTACTCTTTTTCTCTAGGGAAGCGTTGGTTGTATTCTTCATTCCTATGTTGTAGCATTCCCTTGCTATTTGTGGTTCGCCCTTGATCTCTTGGATTCCTCACGGAGATGGAAACTTCAGGGACTGATGGTATGTTGAAGGTATAGCTCTCATATCGTGTAACCACGGTCTTCCTAACATTATGTTGTAGGGGTATTCTGCCTCCATCACCACGAATTTAGTCTGCATGTTGACCCCTTCTGCCAGAGTGGTTAGGGTGATTTCTCCCAGCATATCGGCGACTTCGCCGCTGAAACCTACCAGGGGGATGTACTTTTTAACTACGTCGTCGCTAGATAGCCTGAGTTCTTTGATTGCAGACAGGGTGATGATGTTGGCCGAGCTCCCATTATCGATAAGGATCCTTTTAACCTTGCAATTACTAATGGTTAAGGAGATAACTAACCCGTCGTGATGATCTATGCTCCCATTGGGCTCTTCGAACGTGATTGGAAAATCTTTCCTAACAGCCCTAACGCGGTAGATAGGCAGAGTATTTCCTTCGCCGCGTAATGCTTTGACGCTCCTTTTGGCTGCGGAGGCGGTATAGCCACTTATGGGAGAGCCTCCAAAGATCGTGTTGACTGTCCTTGAATGACTCGACGAGGGGGGTTGTGGCGTTGGAGATCTTTTACCTTTCCTTGCTCCTTCGAACACGTCCCACCCTTCTTTGGAGAGCAGATCTAATAGATCGCCTCTTTTCAGGAGACGTACCTCTTCTTTCCTAAGAGTGTAGCAATCATCTGTTGGATGTCCCGAGTCGTTGGGGAACTCGCAATATCCTCTTCCTGATCCTGATTTCTTTTCCGGATTTGGATTTTTAGGCCACTTCACGTCGTGGAGTTTTTCCATCGCGTTCATGACTCGTAACGCATCGGTCTTCATGTATACTCCTCTTTCGACCGCGTAGACGTTATTGATCTCGCTTACGTTATGCACCATGGGGGGTTCTCTATGGAATGTCTTGTTTCTTCTATCGTAGCGTTCGTCACCTTTTCGTTGGGGAGAATCCCTGCGCAGAGGGGTGCGTCTATGTGGAGATCTAGACTTTTCTTCAGCGTGACTTAGGAGGTCTTCTTCGAGGCGTACCGCTTCCATAGCTCTTTCTCTCGTCAAAACGAATGAAGTAGGACGAGTCTTTGTTAGCTCTTTGTACAGATCGTTGTCTTGGGAGAGTGCACGTCTAAACGCGTCAGCAGCGGTAGCCTCGCTACAATCTGGAATTGTAATCTTCTCGTCGTTGAAACGCTTCATGAAGGCCTTGATAGTTTCGCCTTTGTTCATACGCATGTTATGGAGATCCGAAGGTTGCTTTGAAAACAACTTACTGCTGGCGAATTGTAGTCGGAACAGGTTAGAGAGTTCGGTGTAGGAGGAGATACTTCCCTTGGGTAAGTGGATGAACCACGTCAAGGCTGGACCTTTCAGCGTCGAGCTAAAGAACTTGCACATCATTGCTTCCTTTAATTCTGGCTCAATTAGACTTGTGGAGAGCTTGGCCTTGTAGAGTAAGACATGTTCTTCCGGGTCGTCGGATCCATCGTATACGGGGAGATCGGCGACGGTGAACTTCTTAGCTATCTTTTGGGCAGCGATAACGGCAACAAAAGGACTCTCTTGAAATCCGAATTCGTGCTCGGGGATTATGGATGATCATCGGCCGAGGTGGATAGCAGTCTATGAGTATCTGTTTCTGGCAGGGCATCGATTCCCGTTCTCGCCTTTGGTCAAGGCTTTTATGCTTACTCTAGGCCTGGCGATGGGTCAACTTCTCCCCGGAGCTTGGCGTATTTTGGGCGCTCTTGACGATGCCATTGAAAAACATGGCTTGGATTTCGTCGCGACGGATCTCGCCAACTCTCTGACCGTCTCGCTCTCCTCTCCAGGTAGAGTTTACTTCAAGATTAAACAGAAAAAGACTAGGATAGCTTTTGAGAAGAGCACAGCCGACCGGGGTTGGGCCGAGGTCTTTTACTTTGTGGAGAAATCTTCTCTCGGAGATGCGTGCTCTTGGCTCATCGAGGAATGGAACCCCGAGAGTAAGCTTCTTTGTTTTGTCTCATTGATTTCTTCCTTTCATAGGGCCGTACGTTTTGCTTGTCGATGTTTTACTTACGTGTGACTTTATATACTTTTCAGTTAACATGGAGGCTCTTAAGACAAGGGCGAAGTCGAAAAAGACGGTAGCCGCGCTCTTGGCGATTCCTGAAGCTGATCGGACCTTCTACGGTCATGACGGAGAGGGTCATCATAGCGGTCCTGCGACGCAATCTGGTAAGTTGACTTCTTCCCGTTAGCTCTCGTCAATTTATTTCTTCATACTCGTGTTCTAGCTGTTTATTCTTTGTTGATTGCGCAGCTTCAATTTCTCGCGTCCGTGACGAATCCGCCATTGATCTTTTGACGTCAAGGTAGAGGCAGCTTGCCATAAAAGGATGTTCGTCCGCTGCTCCCGAGGAGAAATACTCGTATGTAGATGACTTCCCTGGCGTGATTTCAAATGTTTTCGCTCCGGGAAGGGAACTTCTGAAAGCTTTGACGGGGCTTCGTTCTTCGTCGTCTATTGATCATTACGCGTCGATGGATCCTGCCGACGTTATGGGAGAGGCTTTCGCTGCTCAATGGCAGGTAAGATTGTAACTTCTATTTTCTCTGATGATTTTTTCGTGAGTTTCCTTTCTTATTTTTCTCGTTCCTTCTTTCAGGGGATTCAGGCGTCGCTATGCGCTTGGACGCTCTTGTCTACGTATCCAAAACAGATGGAGGCGTTGGAGAAAAAGGCGTTTGATTCTTCATCGGAGGTTACACGTTTGAATGGTTTGTTGGAGAAGTCTCGTGGCGCGGAGAAGGTGGCAAAGGACAAGGTTACTGAAGTTCTTACTCTTAACGAGACGATCACCAAGCGGATCGAGGATTTGGAGGAGAAACTCATTACTTTGCGGGCGGATGTGGAGAGGAACGAGGCGCAGCATGACAAGGATTTGGAGGAGGCGAAGGTCTATTGGTCTTGGTTGTTCAGGGTGGAAGTTTATGAGGAGTATGCTGCTGGTAAGCACAAAGATTGGGATTCGGTAGGCGAGCGTGCTGAGTTTAGGGAGGCTTTTCCGGAACCTCCTGAAGGCGTTCATCCCGAAGTTGCGGACGTTGAAGGTGAAGAACATGTCGACGAGGAGGAGGTTGCGACTGATGAAGAGGAAGGTGATGGTCGCGCATCCGGCTCTGGGTCGTCTGAGGGCGAGTCCAAATCCTTGTAATTTTTGGTTTTTCTTTGCGTAGGGCATTTGTACACGTTGCATGTAGTTGGGGCGCTTCTTTTATTTTCAAATGTTGTTATCCTTGTTTTTTTGAATCCTTTGTGTTGCTTTGGTGATAGTGTTTGATTGCTGCCAACTTTCTTTTTCTTACGTTGTTGCTATCTTTTAAGAACTTCTCATTCTTTTTTGGAGTAATCCTACCCCTTTTGGTAGGTTTGACTTATACTTCTCGTAGACTAGGTTAGAGCTACCAAAGATTCTTATGCTCGCTTTACTTATTATACCTTGTACTTCATTCTCTGCGTCGTGCGCGTTTTTCTTTGCGTCGGAGACATCTTGGGAGTTTGTCCTTTATCCGGCTTTGATATCTTGTGTATCTTGCTTTGACACGCGTATCTTGCTTCACGTAGGTGTAGAACTTATTTCTTGAGTATTTACGACTTTTAGTTCGTATCTCGTAAGCTTTGTATTAGGCTTGAACTTCCGTGACTCTTTACGTGTGCCTCGTTTGTGAGTGCGTAAATTCTATCTTTGGTTTCTTGCCTTTTGCTATTTTATCTTTAGGGTATAACTCTCTACCTTTGATATGATACTTCGTTCGTGGTGAACGCGTTAGATGGTTTTTACTTACTTGATAGGGTGGTATGGCCTTTGCGGCTGCTTTAGTTACGTTGCCGGCTTACATGTACGTTGAGTCCAGCATTTCCTCCGAACCCTGAAGCGAGTGGCGGACATAGGTCAGCGTGTGATTTTATCAGCTTGTGACGTTACCCCTTACTTTTAAGGTGGGTCCGTTGCCTCACGCTAGCGTTAGGTCGATGTCGAACTCTTTTAATCGACGGGCCCATTCATCGTGTGGCGTCCAATTTCTAGATTGTTAGGACTTACGATGCCAGTGTACGCATCCCAGCTGGTTTGGCGTTTTGCCCGTGGATTCATGACTCTCAGAGGGGCTGGAAGGCGTGAAAACGCGTTCCTGGAGAATGATCGTGTCAAATAGGTTCGACCTTGTTTGCTCAGAGGATCCGGCCGGCTTCGTGAGATACCGGGCTTCATTCCCCATGACCATTGCCACGCGTCGCTAACAATCATGGGTAGCGTCAACTTGGAGTCGGCGGTTCGGCTAACGTTACCTACGCGTAGATGAAGCCTCGAACGCGTAGACTAACGAAATTCACCCCCGACGCGAATTTTTCACCACGGCCTTCTTGCTTCTTATTTGGTACGCCGTACTCAAGAGGCACGTTCTCTTAATAGACATAGAGCAAGTCGTTGAAATGAAACAACTCAGCATGCTTAACACTTTGGAAAGAAAGGTCTACTTGTATATTAATAAAAGATGCATCATGCGATAACAAACATTGATTTTGACGCTTAGCCCTAGTCGCCGCGACCCCTTGTCGCTTTGAATTGACGATAACGACATGTTCTTATTAAAAACCTAATCCTACTCATGCAAAGGGAAATAAATGGGAATCAAAAGACGCATAGAAGTATCTCAAACTCTTTCCTGATGGTGTTTTTACGGTGGGTGATGTTTCAAGAACATGTAGCTTAAGTGAGGGTTCTCCGCCATAAATTTCCTCCACTTTTGAACTCGGAGATTTTGCTTACGTTTCCGTAGAGGTGCGTCGTGCTTATCGACGCCTTTATCTCGCTTCTTAGACGGCTTTTTCTTTGACACGTCGGGGATTACTCTTCTTCCCCTAGCCCCTTTTTTGGACTTTCCGTGATTTTTCCTCGTTTTTAGGCGTTTGGATTCCTTGTTACTCGATGATCCAAACCATGAAGCCGCTTTCCCTTTCTCCAATCTTCGGATGGCGTAGGATTTTACTTCTGGGACGTATGTCTCGTCGCCTACCCGGCCTATTTATTCTTTTATCTCGTAGAGCCTTCGTTGAGCATATCTTACTTGTTCTCCATGGTCTTTTAATTGCTACGCCTTACTTTTTTCTCTAGGGACGTGTTGGTTGTATTCTTCATTCCTATGTTGTAGCACTCCCTTGCAATTTGTGGTTCACCCTTGATCTCTTGGATTCCCCACGGATATGGAAACTTCAGGGACTGATGATATGTTGAAGGTATAGCTCTCATATCGTGTAACCATGGCCTTCGTAAGATTATGTTGTAGGGCGACTCTGCCTCCATCACCACGAATTTAGTTTGCATGTTGACCCCTTCCTCCAGAGTGGTTAGGGTGATCTCTCCCAGCATATCGGCGACTTCGCCGCTGAAACCTACTAGGGGGATGTACTTTTTCACCACGTCGTCGCTAGATAGTCCGAGTTCTTTGATTGCGGACACTGTGATGATGTTGGCCGAGCTTCCATTATCGATAAGGATCCTTCTAACCTTGCAATTACTAATGGTTAAGGAGATAACTAACCCGTCGTGATGATCTACGTTCCCATTGGGCTCTTCGAACGTGATTGGATAATCTTTCCTAACAGCCCTAACGTGGTAGATAGGCAGAGCACTTCCTTCGCCGCGTAATGCTTTGACGCTCCTTTTGGCTGCGGAGGCGGTATAGCCACTTATGGGAGAGCCTCCAAAGATCGTGTTGACTATCCTTGAACGACTCGACGAGGGGGGTTGTGGCGTTGTAGATCTTTTACCTTTCCTTGCTCCTTCGAACACATCCCTTCCTTCTTTGGAGAGCAGATCTAATAGGTCGCCTCTTTTCAAGAGACGTAGCACTTCTTTCCTTAGAGTGTAGCAATCATCTGTTGGATGTCCCGAGTCGTTGTGGAACTCGCAGTATCCCCTTCCCGAGCCTTACTTCTATTCCGGATTTGGTTTTTTAGGCCACTTTACGCCGTGGAGTTTTTCCATCGCGTTCATGACTCGTAACGCATCGGTCTTCATGTATACCCCTCTTTTGACCTCGTAGACGTTATTAATCTCGCTTACGTTATGCACCATGGGGGGTTCTCTATGGAACGGCCTATTTCTTCTATCGTAGCGTTCGTCATCTTTCCGTTGGGGAGAATCCCTGCGCGGAGGGGTGCGTCTACGTGGAGATCTAGACTTTTCTTCAGCGTGACTTAGGAGGTCTTCTTCGAGGCGTATGGCTTCCATAGCTCTTTCTCTCGTCGAAACGAATGAAGTAGGACGAGTCTTTGTTAACTCTTTGTACAGATCGTTGTCTCGAGGGAGTGCACGTCTGAACGCGTCAGCAGCGGTAGCCTCGCTACAGTCTGGAATTGTAATCTTCTCGTCGTTGAAACGTTTCATGAAGGCCCTGATGGTTTCCCCTTTGTTCATACACATGTTATCGAGATCCGAAGGTTGCTTCGCAAACAAGTTACTGCTGGCAAATTGCAATCGGAACAGGTTGGAGAGTTCGGCGTAGGAAGATACTTCCCTTGGGTGGATAAACCATGTCAAGGCTGGACCTTTCAGCGTCGAGCTAAAGAACTTACACATCATAGCTTCTTTTAACTCGGGTTTGATTGGACTTGTGGAGAGCTTGGCCTTGTAGAGTAAGACATGTTCTTCCGGGTCGTCTGATCCGACGTATACGGGGAGATCGGCGACGGTGAACTTCTTAGCTATCTTCTGTGCGGCTATAGCGGCAACAAAAGGACTCTCTTGAAATCTGAATTCGTGCTCGGGGATTATGGATTTTGGGGCTCCGGGCATCAACATCATATCTTTTCTTAGGGCTCCAACCTGTTGCGCTACGAGCGCAACAACGACGTCTGAAGTCATCTTCTCCTCGGATTTCTTTTTCTGAATCGTTTGTCTCGACGGGATGGTGTTTCGATGCTCCTGGGATCCGTAATCCTCTCCTTCTTCAGTGACGACATCCATATCTAGGCGGTGAACGACGCTTTGACTACGAACATAGGTGAGTGGCTTCGCTGATTCTGCCCTAAGCTCTTTTATGATGGAGCGTAGTGACGAGGCTAAAATCGTTGTGCCTATCAAAGAAAACCTAACTAACCAACTAGTATAGCAAGAAAGCAAGGGTCGAATCCCAAGAGAATCAAGTAGTCTATTCTTAAGCAAATACCTATTACCAACGAACAGACCAAAGGGGGGGAAGTTGTTGTTCTATAACCTAAGACAAGTAAAAGTAACAAGTAGCAAGAGTTGTGAAAATATGATTGGGAAAGCGTTCCACCTAACAAATATCCACACAATGACATGCAAGGTTGATCATAGATATCTCTAACTCATGCAATCCTATTGTTGTTCCTATTCCTGTTCAGACATAGATATCAGCGCAACCCGTCCTGATATAACTTCCTATTAAACAAATCTGAAGACCTTCAAGACTCAATTCAATAGAAGCATTAAGCAAAGAAATATAGCAGGATACATGCAATTCAGACAACCCATCAGATAAGCATGCAATCAATTCTCATGCACAAGTAAACACTGCGACCCGCTCATGTAAACATGTGTTTGCTACTAGATAAAGAACTCCGACCCGAAATTACCAAATCCTAGCACTATGAACAATACCAATAAACCTAGCTGGCCAAACTAGACAAATCAATAAGATTCAATAAGATAAAAGCATGAGAATCAATACAATCAATAGAAAGCGAAATAGAGTTTAGAATCTCACAACCATACAGTCAAAGGCTTCAACCGTCAAGCGAAACAAAGGGAAATTAGTTCAACATCGACATGGAGGCAAAACTAGGGTTCTTCAGAGAAAACAAAGTTTAACCTAAAACTAAAGTGTTTTTAGGCTTAAATACTCCTAGGAAATAATAAATCCGAACTATGAAATAAAAGGAAATAAAAGAAATAAATAAAATAACAAAACAAGATAAAACTCGGAAACAAATCTGGTGTTCAGCGCAGAATCCGCGGGCGCGGAAATCGGGTCCACTCGCGGCTCACCCGCGGAAATCGTACTTAACCAAATCAGTGTGCTGCAAATCCGCGACCGCGGCTCACCCGCGGAAATCTGCATCAGCTTCGTCTTCTCTTCTCTTCAAGTCTTTTGTCGTCTTCTTACTTGGTTTCTTCAGTTCCTTGAAAGAAATCTTCAATCTTCACTAATCTTCATAAATCACTACTTCTTCTCTTCAACTCCGGATCATGCAATTACATATAAAATGGCTCCCAAATGATCCTAACCTAAGCTAATAATCACTAGATAATATGTATGAAATACTCTCTATCAAATTCCCCCATACTTAGACCTTGCTCGTCTCTGAGTAAGCTAAAGAAAACATACTCCTCAATGTAATACACAAAGGTCTCAGGAAGTACAAAGAAACTTGTCTAATGATTACAACTCCAAAAACAACATCCAAATCCTCCAAACAACAACTATAGCAACATCAAACTAATACAAGTGATATGACAATAAACACATAGCCTTCTCTACTCCTTATGACTCCCAAGTGGTCCTACCCGAATTCCTCCTTATATCACCTCTTCTTATGTCTTCCAACGCCAAATAAGAATAAGTCCTAAAATCACTCTATTTTTTTTCAACTCATCTTGCTTAGGCGCCCTCTCGGGTTTTCATCCTAACCACTCAATAATTGTTCCAGGCTCACCAAATCTCACATCACTCGAAACCTCTTTTTACCCCAGCCTAGTGCTGGTCCAGGTTACCTGCTTGTTGCATAGATCTTGCTATCCCAAGATTTTTCTGCCTTTTTTCATATTTTTGTGGCTTTTTCAAACAATTTACTCAATAAATTCATGCAGATACAACCAACACCCAAATAAAGACATGTGAATACATTCTCCTCCCCCATACTTAAACATTGCATTGTCGTCAATGAAATGGAAGACATAATAACGAACCCAGGAAAGGAGACAAAAGACTCACATACAAGGTCGGATGACCTTCCTCCAATAAAATACAAGGTGTAGTAGAATGAGAAACTAGATGAGCACCCAATGAAATCAACTAATGCACAGCTCATCCAAGACAAAAGAAAGAATACCTCCAATATAGATGGTGACCCAAAATCAACTCCTTGCAAAGAACATGGTCACCAACAAGCTAAGCTCCAACAAATGTAGATCCATAGATGATAGGGGTGATGAAACGATGAAACCAAAGATGGGTGAACATGGACCACCAATGCCTACTATGAGGCAACTCTCTGCCCCGAACTTAGACCAACAACCTTTGGTAGTGAGATTTTATGAGATTGCTGAAGGTGTAAATTTTGAGTTAAAAGCTGGTTTGATTCATGAGCTACCACACTTTCATGGCTTAGCAGGAGAGGATCCAAACAAACATTTGGCTTAGTTTAATGTCATATATTCTAGTATGAAGCCAAGGGGTGTTACTGAGGAACAAATCATGTTGAGAGCCTTTGGTTTTACTTTGAAAGAGGCTGTGAATTATTGGCTCTATTATCAGGCCCCAGGGAGTATTGATACATGGGCTAAGATGAAGAAAGTGTTCTTAGATAAGTACTTCCCAGCCAACAAACTGAGTAGCTTGAAGAAAGACATTGGTACTGTCCAACAACATTCGACTGAGAGTCTATGTGAGTACTATGAGAGATTCAAGAAGTTGTGCTCAAGTTGCACATTCCATAGTTACACTGACCAGGATCTTCTTATGTACATGTTTAGTGGCCTGATTGATGAGGATCGTAGAATGGTGAACGCATCTTGTGGAGGTAATTTTTTGAAAATGATTATCCCTCAGGCTACGAAAATGTTTGAAGAGTTGGTTGGGTTCAAGGCAGTTTAGTAATAGACATGGCTCCCACTCAGTGAAATCAATTGATTCAGATAGAATGCAGACTGATATGAATGAATTGAAAGAGATGGTAAAGTTTTTTATACTGAAAAGTGATGCTCAACATGAAGTGAAAGCCATTCATGAACCGAATGCTGAGGTAAACGCTTTTGGGGGATGGCAACCAAGGCCAAGGTATGACCCTTATGCAAATACTTACAATCAACCACTAGTAGAAAAAACACATGTTGCAGCCCCCCTGTTGAGGCGGTCACTTTAAAAACCGCCGCAAAAAACCTTTTTCCACTATCTATTGAGGCGATCAGTCTTTTTATTCGCTGCAACAGATGCTTTAGAGGCGGGCAAATTTTTGTTCGCCTCAAAAATATGTGTGTTTTTGACCTGTTGAGGCGGTCACCGGGGCGTTCGCCTCTAAAGTTTGAGGCGGACACTAACTGCCCGCCTCAAAAGTCGTCGTCTCAAAACAATTAGTGGCGGGCAAAAAACGCCCGCCTCAACAACATTCGTTTTAAACAGAATTAGAGGCGGTCACTATCCGCACGCCTCAAACAATTCTCAAAAACCTAACTTGGACGCGCGCCTGAATTTTTCTCGACATTTCTATTCCCTCAAAATTCTCAGTACTCTCGCCGCGCCGCCTCCTCCAACTCGCCTCCTTGCTGGCCACCACCATCTCGCCGCGCCTCCTCCTCCTCCTCGCCACCTCCTCCAACTCGCCTCCCCGTTGCCTCGTCGCTGCCTCCTCGCTGTCGTCGAGCCTCGCTGCACCACCCCTCGTCGAGCCTCGCTGTACAGCTTGCCCTGCTCCACCCCTCTGCTCCACCACCATCTCGCCGCGCCGCCTCCTGCTCCACCCAGCCCCGTTCCGACTCTAATCTGCCGCCTTCACCCGATTAAAGTTCCTCACAAGGTAATGAATCATCACCCGATTAGCGTTCTTTCTTAATGTTGATATGAGATTCTGAAACAAATGATTTCTGCAACACAAGAATCGACATATATGTGCTTGCTTGTGAAAATTTTAACACAAATTTGCCTTAGTTACTGTATATATATGCTGCATAATCTGGTTGAATACCAAACACATGAATTGACCACAATTGTTTTCCCTAAGATTACCTTTCCAGATGATGCTGACTGAGAGCAACTGCTCTTTTCAGATGAATTCTGGTTGAATACAACTGACATGGATTGCTTAGATGTTAGTTTAACTTATCTGAGTGTGAGAGTAAATCCTACATATGCTTTGAGGATGGGAAATATGAGAATGAGGCTTTCTGCATGTTTATGTCCATTTATTAATATTGCACAACACTTTGATTGGAAGGAGTTTATTCTATTCTAGTCAGGCTGATACTTTGTATTTATATTCTATCCTATGTCTGAGATTCGGAGTGACTATTCCCAATTCCTAGAACATATCTGATCAAATAGTTTATGCCCCTACTGTTTCACTTATTTCCTGAATTTCATCCTCATTATTCTAGTTTAGTCCTTCAATATATCTTAAAGTTGATATCTTTTGAAAGTAATGCTTGCATTCACATGAATATGCTGCTTTTTGTTGTATTAATATTCCGGTAGCCTGTTATATTACACTATTCGGACAATATCCTTGTTAACTGTTTGCATGTTGTTCGCGTCTGGAATTCTTTCCTTGATCTGCTTCATCAGGGAGTAAGTTTACTATCACCTCTGAGTTCGTGCTATTGAACTGAATGATCTCACTGCAGCATCACGATCTAGCACATGGTCTACTTGTATGGATGTTTTCTTACACATAAATCTAGTTCTACTAGTCTTCAATCTAGGATGTTTATCACAAGTTTATGAATGCTAACTAGCTCTTCTTATACTTGAGAGTGTCGTTAACCTAGACCTCATAATTCTATGACTGCTGAAGAGATGATAAAGTCCTTAGCTCAGATTGTGATGCAACAAAGCGCTGAGACGAAATCAAGCATCCAAAATCTTGAGAATCAGATAGGACAGATTGCTCAATATATGAGTAAATTAGAGGCTAGGGACTCGGGAAAACTACCATCACAAACGATAATAAACCCGAGAGAGAATGTCAATGCAATATTCCTGAGGAGCGGTAAAGTGCTGAATGAAAACACGAGTGAAAAGAATTTTGTGACAATGACGCGATCGCCATCTGTTACATGCGATTGCGTCCTTGATGCAGAGAGCATAGTTTATCCCGAAACCAAACCGCGATCGCCATATACCGGTGGCGATCGCCATGTTACTGCAAAGAGGCAACTTTTTCCCGAGACGAGAACACGATCGCCATCTCCCTCTGGCGATCGCGTGGGTACTACAGAGGCTGAAACGTCTACATGGAGATCGCCATCTCCCTCTGGCGATCGCGTGAAGGCTCTTGAAGTAAAAAATGATTACGTTCGTCCTAGTTTTCCTCATCTGTTCTCACAAAAGCTTGTTGCTCCCTTCTCTGAGGCATTGAAGGAGACTCGAAGACCGGAGAATGACAAAGAGATCTTTGAAACCTTTAGTAGGTGTGAGGTAAATATCCCTTTGCTCAAACTTGTTAAGAGTATTCCTAGATTTGCTAAGTTTTTGAAAGAAATTTGCACAATTAAAAGGAATAAAAAACTGAAGGGAAAACAAAAGGTGAAAGTGAGTCAACAAGTTTCTCCTGTGTTTCAAAGGCATATGCCTAAAAAGTGTGGTGATCCAGGCATGTTTAGTATTCCATGTGTGATTGGCGATACGAAATTTGAGAAAGTCATGCTTGATTTAAGTGCTTCGATGAATGTTTTTCCCTATTCCTTGTATAAATCACTAGGATTAGGACCTTTGCATGAAACAAGAACTGTTATTCAACTCGCTGATAGATCTACTGTGTACCCGAAAGGGGTTGTTGAGGATGTGCTTGTTATGGTTGGTGATATGATATTCCCTGCTGATTTCTTTTTGGTTGATATGGAGCATCATAATAATGTTACGCCTATATTGTTAGGTAGACCTTTCATGTGTTATTGATGTGATTATTCCTACTTGTGTGGATGAATTGCTACCTGTTATAGAGAATGTCTTAGGAGACCCACAAGTAGATATTGTTTTGTTTACTAACATGCAGGAGTCTCAGGCTAAACTAGAGCCCGAAGGTAAGTTTTCTCCACATCCTTTGGGTAGTCGCCCCATATTACTGACCTCTCCAGGCGAGATACCATTCGTTTCTAGTGTGCAGACACTTGATATTGAGTTGAAACAGCCGCCTGATACAATCAAGGATGCGAAAGTGAAGGAAACCACTTTCATTGCTAAAGACAAGGTGGTTAAGATCAATGGGACAAGGTTCAAGGCATTCCATGAGTGGTTTAGAAGAGAGTTTAGACAAGAGACGGTTTTCACAAAGCCAAACGGAGTTAGTTAAATCACTTGAGTTTCATGTCGAGCCACGACATAAAATAAGGCGCTTCTCGGGAAGCAACACGAGGTTTGAGATTGTTTTTACTCATTTTTTGTGTTTGTTCCATTTAATTTTCTTTTTAGTGTGTTTATGGACAGGAGCAAAGCACTGAAGCACAGGTTCAACTATATTTTGTAGCCAAACCGTGATCGCCATCCTTTGGACGCGATCGCGGTTTCCTCGCTGTAAGTCTTCTCCTTCTCGAAAAAAAAATCAAAAATCAAAAAAGCAATCCAAAATTTATTCCGAGAAAAAAAAATCGGATTTAAAAAAATAGAATGCAGAAAAAAATAAAAAATAAAAAAAATAAACGAGAGAAAAGAAAGTAAGGAAGTTGTTTTTATTTCATCAAGTGTTGTTTTCATGGCTCATCATTCCTATCTTCTATGGATCTACATTTGTTGGAGTCCAGCTTGTTGGTGACCATGTTCTTTGCAAGGAGTTGATTTTGGGTCACCATCTATATTGGAGGTATTATTTCTTTCTTTTGTCTTGGATGAGTTGTGCATTGTTGGATTACATTTGGTGCTCATCTAGTTTCTCGTTCTACCACACATTGTGTTTCATTGGAGGAAGGCCATCCGGCTTTCTCTGTGAGTCTTCTGTCTCCTTCCCTGGGTTCAATTTTATGTCTTTCATTTCATTGAGGACAATGCAATGTTTAAGTATAGGGGGAAGGAGAAATGTATTCACATATCTTTATTTGGTGTTGGTTGTATCTGCATGAATTTATTGAAAAAATTGTTTGAAAAAGCCACAAATATCGAGAAAAAAGGCATACAAAATCCTTGGATAGCAAGTTCTATGTAATAAGAAGGTGGCTTGGCCGACACTAGGCTGAGGAAACAATAAGTCTTGAGCGATGTGAGTTTGTGAGCCCTGGAACAATTGATGAGCGGTTAGGATGAAAACCCGAAAGGGCGCCTAAGAAAGATGAGTGAAATAAAGGTGTAGTCTTGGGTTTGTGCTTATTTGATCACATTGTTCTTGATGTTGTTGTTGAGTTTTGTATGTCTGGAGGAGCTTATTGAGTTATGTAATCACTAGTAGATATCCTTATATTTCCTGAGGCCTTGAGCATTTTATTGTAAGGGTAACTTTTCTCTAAGTTACTCGGGACGAGTAAAGGTCTAATTATGGGGGTATTTGACACGCTGCACTTTGTATACCGTAACTAGGGATTATTACATTTTATTAGGAGTGACTTCATATGAGTTTAAGGACAATTCTATGTTATAGAGCATTTGGGAAGAAATGAAGATTTAGAAGATTTGAAGTGAAGAATGAAGAATGAAGAGTTGAACACGGTAGAAGTGAAGCTACTGGAGCAAGATGGCGATCGCCATGTCGCAGCAGAAGAGAAGAGTCAGATTCGACAGCGACGACAATCACCATGCCTTGGTGGCGATCACGTGGTTGTGATAGAAGCTCTTGCAAAGTTTACGACAGAGATGGCAATCGCCATCCCCATATGAAAATCGTCGTCGGAGAAGAATGCAGACTTCTGGATTTTCTTTATTTGTTTATTTTATTATTTTCGTTTTGGAAGACTTTCCTTGTTTATTTTCGGTATTACTTTAGGGTTAGACTCTATTTAAGAACCCTAGTTCTCTCTATTGTTTTATCATCTTTTCCGTTTGCAGCTCTAGTCTTGCGAACCATGAGCAGGAACTAATTCCATTGTTTTGCCTAGCGGTTGAAGCCTTAAGTTATTAAGTTGTGAGATTTATTACTCTTGTTCTCTTCCTTTGGATTTTGTATTGATTCTCTTGCTTTTATCCATATGATTTCTATTAGTTTTGCTAGACTGGCCACCTAGTTTGATTAATAGTTTTCTATTGCTAGACTAGGAATAGACGGTGGAATTCTTTGTCATAGTAGCACTCATATTTGCATGATCTGGTAGTTGATTGCTTATATGAAGGAGAATTGATTGCATGATAATACTTGACGGTTGTAAGTTATTGCATGCATCCTTATAATTCATGTGTTCTTTGCTGCTATTTGATTTAACCTAGAAGGTCTCCTAGGTTATTGAGTGGTAAGTATAATCAGGATCGGTTGGCCTGCTGATATATTAAAAATTGGAATAGGAACATTCCCTAGGATTGAATAGAACTTGAGATAAATCTATGATCAACTTGATTGATTGTTGTGTGGATACTTGCTAGGTGAAACCATTTCTCAATATATTCACAACCAAACCTTCTTTGCTTGATACTTGTTACTTTTGTGTTCCATACATGTGTTCTTTGCTGCTATTTGATTTAACCTAGAAGGTCTCCTAGGTTATTGAGTGGTAAGTATAATCAGGATCGGTTGGCCTGCTGATATATTAAAAATTGGAATAGGAACATTCCCTAGGATTGAATAGAACTTGAGATAAATCTATGATCAACTTGATTGATTGTTGTGTGGATACTTGCTAGGTGAAACCATTTCTCAATATATTCACAACCAAACCTTCTTTGCTTGATACTTGTTACTTTTGTGTTCCATACAATCAAACCCCCCCCCCCCCCCCCTTGGTTACTTGTTACTTGTTACTAGTTGATATTACACTTGACTGCATTGATTTGGTGTTTTGATTCCCTTGGGTTCGACCTCTACTTATTTGCTATACTCTAGTTAGTGTTTAGGGTTTTCTTTGATTTGGCACTACGACTTTAGCCTCATCAATCTGCAACACTGAAAACCGTTAGCAAGTGAGTGAATGTCCGAGATAATAGTCTAAA
Source organism: Oxyria digyna (assembly GCA_029168935.1). Classification (NCBI taxonomy): domain Eukaryota; kingdom Viridiplantae; phylum Streptophyta; class Magnoliopsida; order Caryophyllales; family Polygonaceae; genus Oxyria; species Oxyria digyna. The sequence goes on from JAPVLV010000013.1 coordinate 10,059,845, forward strand.
TTTCCCAAGGGATAGAGCACTTATCACGAAGAGAGTTAATCAGAATCAAACTATCACTTTCCACAATAACATGTTGCCAGGAGAGTCCCTTTTTAAAATCATCTAGGAGAGTAAGTAATCTACTGAATTGCCACGATTGAGTTGGTTTACGTTCTAGATTTAGGAAATCAGAGGACGAGAAGTATTTGTCTCGCAGAATTGAGACTCAAATATTATCAGGTTGAGTAAGAATTTTCCATAAGAGTTTCATTTGAAGGGCTCGATTATTGCGCCACCTAAACAAAATTGACTGTTATGTGGATTCTTACATACTTCAATGTTCTTGATTTTTTCAGGTTGAGTAAAAATCGTCCTTATACATTCTTACATACTTCATAGCACCTAAACAAAATTAGATTATAAGCAATATTTCATACTTCAAGAAGGTGAAGAAATATTTGAGATGAAAAACAATGATAATTACCATAGGAAAACGCTTGGGGTGTACATGTGGCAAACATAAAGATTGGTAGCTTTTAGATCTTATTTTAATCCAAGTTGACAATTGATTCAATGTTCCTGTAAACATAAAAAAAACATCAATACATGATTTGCACAAATGAACTTGTATGAATATGGGTGGACTAATTTGAATTGATAAAGAAAAATTGCAAATTAAGAAATATATGTAGCTTCACACTAAACTCTAAAGTATTTTGCACACGATTCCTATGTAAGTATGCTAATTTACAGCAATGGGCTTAATTTACACAAAGAAGCTATCAATTTCTTAGGATTATATATCATTAAGATAAAAATAGTTACTTGCCAAAATGGGAATAGATGCATGTTTGGCAAGGCTGTGGTTTGGGAGAAAGACTAAGGCAGCGAGATAGGTCGTTCTACCACAAAGGGATGGTGATCCTTCTCTCTGGCACTTGGCGCCTCTCCTCCTTCGTACATTGTCATTACACTGTAAAATAGAAAACAATCAATTTAGAGTAAGAAAAGAAGAACACACAAAAGAACTTTGGGAATCGGATGTGGCTAGTCTCACTCCATCGGTGGTGATGTCATCCATCATGTGGTTCATGGGGTTGAATTTGAGGAGTTGATTTAGAAAAGTTGGAGGAGAACGTGGAGATGTAGTAGGAAGATATGGATATTGTAGGTGTGATGGCAAGAGTTAGTTGAGGGGAATTATTCATTTTTATGAATATTTGTTTTTTGTAAAAATGGTGAGATGGCGCTTAGGTGGTGCTTAGGTGGCGCAATATTTTACAAAGACTTGGTTTCTCCCTTATATTGTAGTTAGGTAGATTACAAAGACTGTTATGTGGATTCATGCTAGGTGAAACCCCTTTGCATAATATTCTCAACCCATCGTTGATTTTCTTGTTACTTGTTACTTCGTTAGACTTTAGAATAAAAAAACCCGCTCTTGTTACGTGTTCTTGATTTTTTCACTTGTGCATTGAATTGGTGTTTTGATTTTCTTGGGTTCGACCTCTACTTACTTGATATACTCTAGTAAGTATATTAAGGGTTTTTTTATTTATATAGCAACTACGACATTTGCTCTATCACTTAGCTTGTAAATGCTACCACCACGAATCTACCAAATAAAACTCTACCAAATATAACGCAATTTCATATTTTTCTTAATTTCTTTCAAAGTGATGATATCATGTTACGTGTAGCAATATGGATCCAGTTACACAAATCTGGGCCGATCATAAGAGTCCTAATAGTGAAGGGCTAGTATGTGCTGATGGAGAGAGAACTATTTGCGCCCAATGTCCTATTGGACAATAACTACACTCCCTTATTAAACAATAAGAAAGTACCTTAATCTAAACACACGCGCTTCTTCTCTTTCTTTCTTTCAGATTCTATCGACACTTTCTTCCTTCCAGATCTAAATTCTATCGACTCTCAGTTCTCAATGTTTCTTCTCCTCCTCCTCCTTCCTTCTCTCTCACCGCTTAAAGGAGCAAATCTCAAATCCCAAGCAAAGAGAAGGCATGGCTTCAGTTGTCGTTGCATCGCTATGGTTTCAGAGAAGGAGGAAGACAAAGACAGATCTGAAGCGGAGAAGGAGAAATTACAGAAGCAGCTAGGCTTTTAGAGAAACTTGTAATAAGACAGATCTGAAGAAGAAGCACAAGCAAAAGCAAAAAGCAGAAGAAGAAAGATGAGTTCGAACTCGACATCGCTTTTGTTCGGCCTAGCAGGTGTCATCATCACCTTCTCAGCTTACTCTCAAACTCTACTCTCCTCCAACAGCTACGTCACCATCGGTTTCCTCATCCTCGCCCTCGCTCTCCTCATTCGCAAAGGTTTCGTCTCCCTCTGATCCTCTCTTTATATCTTCTTTTTTAGGATCATATATCGATGTTGATTGTTCTCCTCCATCAGTTCCTGATTTGATTCATCAATCAAAATTTTCGGTTCTATTTTGGTTGACTTTTGATTTTCGGATGCTCCATCTCGCTCATCATCCTTTCTTTGTGATATGCAGAGAGGTTGGATTGTTGATTGAATGAAATCTTCATTTTGGATTGGTTAGGTATAATGCGAAGCGCAGACACAAGCTCGAATTCTAAGGTGTATCTCTGCAAATTTCGGATTTGTTTCTGCTTTTGAATTTAGTTTGAATTAGTTGATTTTGTATCGAGACAAGCTGTTTTGAGCATCACTGTTACTGGAGCTGTTGATTTTGGACTAATGTATGAATTGGATTTGATTGACTCTTGCTAAATTCTACTAGCCGACAAATTGTTTCTGAAGTCTCAGGAATAATTGAGTTATTTGTTACACCACTGATGTTAATTCAAGTTGTTGATGCTTCCACTCAATGCTTCACAATTCCATTTCTTGTTTCTAAGAGTTATGACTTGAAAACTGAATGAGTAAACTGTCATCGTTAATATTTGTTTATAGGTTTACCTGATCACCTTTATCTTTCTCAATCCTTGTTATAATACAATATGTTTACTAAATAAATATGTTCTTGATGTAAATACTACATAGTGCATGTTAGTGAGTTTGATTTTATATCTTGAATCCATCTGGACTCCATGGGATTATAATATTTGTAAGTTCTAGTATTATATAAATATGTAAATACAAGTGTTAATGAGAGAGTTTATCAATGCTATTGTTTAATATTTACTGAACAATTATATGTGTGTTTGACCTCTTATTAATCGTGTTGACAAATTATTTTAGTATGTTGATAATTTAATTTAATGTGTTGACAACTTCTTTTTAGTATGTGTTGACAATTTTTGTAGTGTGTTTATAGTTTCTAAACTGTGTAGACAATTTTATATAATATGTGGACAACTTTTGTAATGTGTTGACAATTTCATTCAATGTGTTAATAATTTTGTTACGTTGTTGACAAGTTATTAGTGGTGTTTGACCGATTTTTTTTGTGTTGACAAATTATTATTCTAGTTCACAGTTTAATTACTCGTGTTGAAAAATTATTATTATTTGTGCTGACAGTTTAGTTATATCATGATGACAGTTTAGTTACTCGTGTTGACAGTTTAGTTATACAATGATGACAGTTTAGTTACTGGTGTTGACAGTTTTGTTATGTTGTTGACAAGCTATTAGTAGTGTTGACAAATTATTATATGTGTTGACAATTTAGTTTAATTTTGTTGACAATTTTAATAACACTTGTTTGTTTCATTACTCTCATTGACAGTTTAATCGTGTTGACAGATTTGTTATGTTGTTGACAAGTTATTATTGGTGTTGACAAATTATTATTCGTGTTCACAGTTTAGTTGAATTTTTTTGACAATTCCGTTGATAATTTTGTTGACAAATTATTACCACATCAGCAAAGGGATATTTCCATATAACTTGCAAAAACCTAAAAAACAGTACACTTTTGGGTATTTACCCAGTTAAACTGGGATAAAGAGACTCAGTGGCGGAGCCAGGGGGTGCTTGAGGGTGCTCGAGCACCGCTTCGCCACCCGGATCCATGGAGTATAACTTTGATTTTGAAGATCCGCCGTAAACTAGGGCCGGCTGTTCTTTTGAGGAGGAAGGCGAAGGTTCAGTGAACCCTTTCTGATTTTTGTTTAAATGAGTTTAATTGAACCCGTTTTTCAGTTGGGCCATACCCACATTCAATTTTAAAACCATGGAGAATAGCTCTCAGATAAGAACTAGTCCCTCTGTCCCGTTATATAAGTCCCATTTCATTTTTCGATACTATTTACAATTCGAGAAAATCTTCTCGATCTTTTCCAATTTACAAGCGAAAACATAGTCATGTGGGGTCTTGTTTGATTCGTCTTAACAAGTACTATAACAATTTCAAATTTTTATATTTTTTACTAATACGTAACTATAGATATTGACAAAACAAAACACGCATCGACATACGTGCGGGAATGAAATGGGGTTTATAAAGTGGGACAGAGGGAGTATTATATCCTCTATTAAATTCTTAATTTCTACCCTACCCTATCCACTCCCACACATTCCGCTTTTTCCAGATCTGATTTCCTATCTTCATCACCTGGTTGCAAAAGTCATCGTCGTCGGAGATGCCCATCACCACCTCCGTCGCCGCTTCAGGAAGCTCCGTCGTCGGTTGTCATCCTCGTCTTCCTCGACGGCGATATTAGGCAACTTCTACTTGTTTCTCCTCAGCACTCCGTCACGCCAGCCACCACTCGACATGTGTGTCCGCCTTCGTCCGACTGCTTCTCCGTCGTTTCCACCTTCTTCTCTCTCCCTTCGGTTGAGCTAATCTTTGTCGTCATCCAGATCTACATATCCCCTTCGTTTCCATTTCTGAAACCTAGCCCCGACCTCGATCCCAACTTTGGCTTGATTCTTCTATCATCTCTGTTGCTGAATGTGTCGAGGATTGTTGAATGTGTCATGAACACAAATCGTTCTACTGAATTGTTGTGGTATGTTGTGCCTATTGATTGCAAATACTCCTAATTAGGGCTTTGTTTTGGTTAGATTAATGATTTAAGTTAGATTATTATAAACAATACCCATGAAACGTGCTAATCATTTCTCTGGAGAGAAATTTTGAGATGTTGTATTTTGTTGTTTCACTAGATGCATTTTTTATAACTGATGATGCATTTTTGGTAAATGATGATGCAGCATGAGGCAAGAATCACATGATATTTGATGATGCATTTTTGTCTCCCGAAAGAAAGCTGATGTATTTTTATACCCCTGTGAGTGAGATTTTAACAAAAGACTGGTAAATATTGATGGTTTCTATTGTGTTTACATATTTTTGTGTTCGTGCACTACTAATTCATTAATTAGGCTCTAGTAGAGTTTTGATTTCTTTGCCTTTGGTTAAAAACAATGATTTGTTTATTATGAAGGGACAATATATTGTGTTGACAAAAAAATTAACAGTGTTGACAAGTGTGTTGATAAAAAAATTGACGTTGTTGACAAGTTAATTTATCTTGTGTTTGTGTTCGTGCAGTACTAATTCAATGAATTAGGCTCTAGTAGAGTTTTGATTTTCTTGTCTTTGGTTAAAAACAAGGATTTGATTATTATGCAGGGACTCTTGACAAAAAAAATTGGCAGTGTTGACAAGTTAATCTGTGTAAAATTTGATAGTGCTGACAAGGATTATTCAGGGACAATGCAGTTTGTTTTAGTGTGTCAAAAAAATTAATGTGTTGACAATTATTTTTTGACAATGTAATTTAGTGGTGTTGACAAGTTTTGTAAAGTGTTGACAATTTTGTAATATTACTCGTGTTGTATGTTGTTGACCGTTTATTAGCCGTGTAAACAATTTATTTAGTTGGTTTGACAACTTATTTAGTCGTGTTGACAACTTATTATTCTTGTTGACAGCTCTGTTAAAAAATTTGTTGACAACTCTGTTATAATTTTCACGTCAGCAAAGGGTTATTATAGGTGTTGACAACTTATTATTCTTGTTAACAACTCTGTTAAAAATTTTGTTCACATCTCTATTAAAAATTTTGTTGACAACTCTGTTATAATTATCACGTCAGCAAAATGATATTTTCATATAAATTAAAAAGGTGATGCAAAAACTTAAAAAATATTACCAAAATTGGCTCAGATAACCAGATTTTTCAATTGGGTCTAGTCCAATAACTCTTTCTTTCATGATATGAATCAATTGGGCCTAATTTTACAACCATAAAGCATTATCACGTAATCATTTTACACATACACAAATTTATCCTACTACTCCCTCTCTCCTACTATATAAGCCTCATTTGACCTCGGTGCGGATGTCGATGTACGTTTTGTTTCGTTAATATATCTAATTGTTTAGTAATAAAAAATATAAAAATTTGATATTGTTAAAGTAATCATTGAGACGAATCAAACAAGACCCCATATGATCATATTTTTCGTTATATATTGGAAGAAATCGAGAAGATTCCCTCGAATTGTTAATAGTTCTGAAAAATCAAATGGGACTTATAAAAAGGGGCATAGGGAGTATAACTCTTAAGTTAATATATTTTAATAATAATATTAACTATTATATTTTTTATATACGGAGTATATAAAAAATTGAGAACCCGCTTCAAAACATTTCTGACTCGGCCGCTCAAGGACTATCAGATCTGAGCCCATAATATATTGGGATTCCTTAATTCCTGGTTTTACAACTCTCTGTTATTTCCTTTGCTGTCATTTATATTTGATGTGAATTTGTAAAAATGTATGGTCACGCTTCTGCACCATTTTGTACTAATTTGTATACTGCAGTACGTTTAAGTGTGCAACATACTTTTATATAGATTTCAGTGCATTTGTGTGTATGTTTATGCAGTTTTTGTGAAAAGGTATGGGTTGTGAATTGATTTTCATAAAAAATCTTTTTTTTTGGTGAAAATTTTCATAAAGAATCTTATAGTACATGTTTCATATATTCAATACTGTTATAGATTGATTAACTAATGGAGTTAGAAACTAGCAAATAACTTTTCTTATGATATGTGGAGATTAGAAAGGATTTTTGTGTGTATAATATGAGCACCAATGGCCTCTATTTATAGTAGAGGTCTTACAAATTTGTCAAAGGCTATAGCCTAATCTATGTATAGGATAGTAAATGAGAAGGTGAATTATTCACCTAATTAAACTATGCATAACACGCTCCCTTGAATAATCACCTTTCATTATACTCACTTCATCTAGAGTATATGTTGTCTCATTAAATCCTCATCAGGGAAAACCCATTTGGGACAAAACCAGAACGTAGGAAAAAGAGTATAACCAACTCATTGTTATATGCTTTGATGATGCTGCCTCATTAAAAACCTTGTCAGGAAAAATCCATTCGGATAAAACCCTGAACGAAGGGAAAAAGAGTGCAGCGCATATAATGTTCCCCCTGAGCTTTATCCATCTAGTGGATTTCTCGAAGTCAGCACATTCCAATCTTCCACACAAGTTGTTCAAACTTCTTGGGGCTCAGTGATTTTGTGAAGAGATCTGCAAGATTTTCTTCTGATCGAATTTGTCGAACTTTTTTCCCTTTCTTCTCGAGTTCATGAGTGGAGAAGAACTTTGGTGATATGTGCTTCGTCCGATCTCCTTTGATATAACCCTCTTTCACTTGAGTGATACAAGCAGAGTTGTCTTCATATATCACCGTTTGATTGCCTTTGATTGATCTGAGTCCACATTCTTTCTGTATGTACTTTATCACTTTTCTTAACCATACACATTCTCTTCCTGCTTCATAAAGAGCAATTAATTCTGCATGATTGGATGATGTTGCGGTCAAAGTTTGCTTCGTGGATCTCCATGATATGGCTGTCTCTCCATAAGTGAAGACATAGCCATTTTGAGATTTGGCTTTGTGTGGATCGGATAGATATCCTGCATCTGCATAACCAACAAGAGTAGTATTTGGAGAATTAAGATAAAATAATCCAAGGTCATGAGTACCTCGAAGATAACGGAATAAATGTTTGATTCTGTTCCAATGTCTCCTTGTTGGTGCTGAACTGTATCTTGATAACAGATTCACAGAGAAAAAAATATTTGGCCTTGTATTATTGGTCAAGTACATCAAAGCACCAATAGCACTCAAGTATGGTACCTCAGGTCCAAGGATTTCCTCGTCATCCTCTCGAGGACGAAATGGGTCATCATGTATATTGAGAGAACGACCAACCATTGGTGAGTTTAGAGGATGGGCTTTGTCCATGTAAAATCTTTTCAAGATTTTCTCTGTATAGATGGACTGATGGACAAAAATCCATCTTTGAAATGTTCAATTTGCAAGCCAAGACAAAACTTTGTCTTGCCTAGATCCTTCATCCCGAACTTTTTCATCAAGTATTTTGCGGTATTTGCAATCTCATTTGGTGTTCCTACGATATTCAAATCGTCAACATAGACTGCAATGATAGCAAAACCTGATTCAGTTCTCTTGATAAAAATGCATGGACATCTTGCATCATTTTTATATCCTTCTTTTGAAAGATACTCATTGAGGCGATTGTACCACATTCGCCCAGATTGTTTTAGTCCATACAAGGATCTTCTCAATTTTATAGAGAACATTTCTCGTGGTTTTGAGGTGCAAGATTCAGGCATTTTTAGTCCTTCGGAGACTTTCATGTAGATGTCAGTGTCTAGTGACCCATAGAGATATGCAGTCACGACATCCATTAGGCGCATTTGTAGTTTTTCCGCAACAGAGAGACTAATTAAGAATATTAAGGTAGTTGCATCAACTACCGGTGAATATGTCTTTTCATAGTCTATCCCTGGCATTTGGGAAAAACCTTGAGCTACAAGCCTTGCCTTATATCTTGCTACATCACCCTTCTCATTTCGTTTTCTCACAAACACCCATTTATAGCCCACTGGTCTATAGGACCAAATACTTCTCGTTTTTCAAGCGATTTCAACTCAGCTTGAATCGTTTCTCTCCATTTTGGCCAATCCCTTCTTTGACGACATTCATTAACCGTTTTAGGTTCAATATCATCGTCATCAACCATCATTTCTGATGCTACTGAGTAGACAAATGTGTCGTTGATCACGATGCCTTTTCTATTCCATTGCATCCATGTGGATACATAATTTATGGAAATTTCATGATTATCAACTTCTTTGTCTTCCTCAGGAAGATTCTCATTTCTATCTTCTTCAGGAAGCTTCTCTTCCTCTAAGATATTTCCATTATTCACTTCATTACCTTTTTTTTCAAAGGTTGCATCACTTGGATGAACTATGACATCACTAGTCATCTCTTTTTGCCTTTTTTATTGCCTCAATTTCAAATTCTTTGAACCAAGTGGCCGGCCTGCCCCCTTTTCTACGTGTAGTAGATTCATTGGCCAAAGATTTGTCTGTCAAACCCATAGGGATTTCAATTCTTGATGGGGTATTCACAGCTGGTATGTGTGACTTTGTCACTTTATTTGTATCCGTAAAGGCATCAGGCAATTGGTTAGCAACACTTTGTAAGTGAATTATCTTTTGCACTTCTTGTTCACAAACTTTGGTTCGTGGATCAAAACAAGAAAGTGAGATTGCATCCCATGTGATCTCTTTTGTGCCTTGGTCCATTTTGCTCTTTTCTTTCCCCAAAGTTGGGAATGCACTTTCATCAAAGTGACAATCAGCAAACCTTGCTGTAAATAAGTCACCCGTAGTTGGTTCAAGATATCTAATAATAGAAGGGGAATCAAAACCAACCTATATTCCCAATCTCCTTTGAGGACCCATTTTTGTGCGTTGTGGTGGAGCAATTGGAACATATACTACACACCCAAACACCTTTAGGTGTGAGATATTTGGTTCCTTTCTAGACACTACCTGCAATGGAGAATATTTGTGATATGCAGTTGGTCTTAAGCGAATCAAAGTCGCTGCATGCAATATTGCATGTCCCCATACCGAAGTCGGTAACTTGGATTTCATTAATAGCGGTCTAGCTATTAGTTGTAAGCGTTTAATTAACGACTCTGCAAGACCATTTTGTGTATGCACATGGGCGACTGGGTGCTCAACCTCTATCCCAATTGACATACAATAGTCATTAAATATTTGGGATGTAAATTCTCCTGCATTATCAAACCGGATTTTCATTATTGTATAATCCGGAAATTGAGCTCTCAATCGAATGATTTGAGCAAGAAGCTTAGCAAATGCAACATTTCTTGTTGACAATAGGCTTACATGTGACCAACGTGTAGATGCATCAATGAGCACCATAAAATATCGAAATGGTCCACATGGTGGAGCAATTGGTCCACATATGTCTCCTTGAATTCTTTCAAGGAATGCAGGAGCTTCACTTGCTATCTTATTTTTAGAAGGCCTGATGATAAGCTTGCCTAATGAAAAAGCAGCACAACTAAGATCACTTGTTGAAAGCACATTCTTGTTCTTTAATGAATGGCCCAATGAATTTTCAACAATTCTTTGCATCATTGTTTTTCCCGGGTGACCCAATTGGTCATGCCATAAGTTAAATAACCTTTGGTCGTCTATATTGAATCTAGACACCATATTGGCTTCAAATGGACTAATGTATGTATAGTATAGTCCAGAGGAAAAACTTGGCATTTTCTCAAGCATTTGTCTTTTGCCAGACACGTGTGCAATCAGGCACATGTATTCCTTTTCACTTTCCTTCATGGTTTCTGTTTGTAGTGAAATTACCTACGAGAAGATAACTAAGCAATTGTAGGGAAAAGATCAAAGAATACAGTATAATCTCAACACTCAAGAACAAGACAGGAAATTAGGGTTGAAACTTTAGCTTGGTATTACTCGAATGACGGCTCAGATGATTACAAAGCAGGCGTTAGCCTTTATTTATAGGCTAACCCTAACAATATCTTTAAGGAAACGAGATCTTATATTTTCCTTCTATCTAAATAAAGATATAATAAACAAGGTAAAAGATATTCTCTACCGTATCTTTTACCATTTACAATAATATAATATAGAATAAGATAGAATACACTCGGCCGACCTAATCCTTGAGAAGAACGAGACCTTTGCCACGTCTCATTACGTCGACGATATCTTCCTTTCACCCCGTCGCGTCGATGATGTCCTTCTACGCGTAGCTTCCACGCGTTCCACACTCATCGTATTTTTAGGCACAAACAATACCCCTAAGGCGTCTTACAGGGCTTGACGTCTAGTAGAGCTGGGAGACGCCTTCTTTCTTCATGGAATACGTCTTCATTACATCAGGAACGCGTTGATGATTACGTCACTTGAATTTTTATTATCGTCCTTCTTCTTCAATCATTTACATGTGTCAGGCGAGGAGCTTTGTTATCTGTGCCGATAACGTTCAATCGCAACGGCTAGTTTTCCAACGGCTATAATACCGTTAAACTTTCTCCCGTACTCTTCGCGATCTCTCGGGCTATATAAAGGGGAGATCTTCATTCTTTTCCTACTCCTTCTACAATTCATCTTTTCTGATTATCTTTTGCTTTCTCGTTTACTTACGCTAAAAAAAGATCATCTGCTTCTCCTTTCTTCAGATCTCTTCTTCTAACTCTTAAAAAATGGCTTCTTTCTACGTACCCAAGTTTATCTTGAAGGATTCCGACTGTAAGTCAACGGAGGCACGCGACGTCGAGAGATTGAGATCGTTGGCGAATCTCGGTCCCGAGGTGGAGATTGAGATACCTCCTCAAGAGGTATTTGCTGATGCACATCGGCCAGGGTGGATTGCGGTATACGAATACCCTTTCCTTACTGGTCACCGATTTCCTTTCTCTCCGTTGACGAAGACGTTCATGCTCGCTCTAGGAGTGGCCGTAGGGCAGCTTTTGCCGAGCGTTTGGAGGATTTTGGGCGCTTTGGACGACGTGGAGGAGAAACATGGCGTTGACCTTGCCGTCGACGATCTTGCTCATTGTTTTAACATTCAGACCAGAACGGTCGGGAGGGTAGGTCTTAGATCAAGACCCAAAGCAGCCAAGATTGCTATTGAGGGGAGCCAGGCTGATCATCATTGGGCCGACTTCTTTTATTATGTAAATAAATCGACTCTTGGTGAGGACTGCGCTTGGTTGATCGAGTGCTAGAATCCTTCGAGTGAGTTTGCCTTTTCTCTCTTTTGAATCTTTACTATACGCATCATTGTCGACGTCTTACTTTATCTTGTTCTTCTTTGTAGTTAATGCGGACGCTTTCGTGGTGAGGCGAGAGACCAAGAAAGTCATCGCTAAACTTCTCGAGATTCCGGAGAGCGAACGAACCTTCCATGGTCACTATGGAGAAGGTCACTGCATTGCTTCTACGGCCTTGACAGGTAACGCATTCACGCTCTCTTACTTAGTTTTCCTCTTTCTTCTGTTCTGAGGGTTCTAACCCCTTTCTTTGTTGATATTTTAGTGTCCGCGGATCTTTCTCGCGTTCGTAGCGGGGGCAAATCTGTGTCCGCTCTTATTGCGTCGCGGAAGAGGAGTCGTACTGGAGAGGGAACTGCTTCCGCGGTCCCTATTCATATTACGCCGATGATTTCTCTCATCTCGTCTCCATCTCCTTCTTCAACTCCGGTGAAAAAGTCACGTAAGGGTAAGGAGAAGGTTGTTGAGAAGTTAAACTTCAACTACGAGACCGTGGACGACTTCCCAGGAGTTATTTCCCGTGTTGTCGCGTCTGGAAGGTCATTTTTGCCCGCCATGAAGCGTCTTCGGAATCCTCCGTCGCTTGATTATTATTTGTCGATGGAGACGGAAGACGTGATAGGAGAGGCGCTTGCTACGCAATGGCAGGTAGGTTTCCTTTTCTTTTTATGTTGAATCTTTTGTCTTTGATTTTATTCTTACCTTTTTGTCTTCTTTCCTTTAAGCTTTTCAATCTTCGTTGTGCGTCTATGGGCGCTTCTCTGATTTTGTCAATCGGGTGAAAGCTATGGAGGTCAAGCAATCGGCCGACGAGGCGAAGATTAAGAAGCTTGAATCGACAGTTGAGACGTCGCGTAAGGCGGAGAGCGAGGCTCAAGAGAAGGTTACGGCGGCGCTTAAACTTCACGTTGATCTTGCCAAACAGGTCGAGGACTCGAAGGCAAGGATCGCTACTCTGGAGGACGAGAAGGCTAAGGTGGAGGAGAAGCTTGCTTCTGATCTCAAGGAGGTGAAGCTTTATTGGTCCTGGCTTTCTCGTGTGGAAGTCATCGAACAGTATGCCGCTTGTAAATATCGCGGTTGGAATCCGGTGAAGGAACGGAAGGAGTTTGAAGAGGCGTTCTCGAAGCTTCCTGAAGGTGTCGACGCGGGACCTACGCCTATGAATCCTCCGGCGAGTCCTCATGTTATGGAGGATGACGTCCCTCATCTCGACGAGGTCGACCCTAACGATGGCGTCGAAGATGACGGAGATGCTGGTGAAGAAGACGTCGTGGAAGATACTGAAGACGAGGAAGGGGATGAACACGAGTATGAGGACGGGGATGGTTCTTCATCGAGTTCTTCTGAGTCCGACAGAGACTCTTCTTGATTTTCCGGGGTCGTTCTTCCCTTGGAGTTCTTTGTAAATTCATTTTTCTTTCCTTTTTTCCGCGTCGCCGTTCTTCGGGGCGTCTACTTGTAGATATCTCCATTCTCACCCTTCATAATGGGCTTCTTATAATATAGTTACTTTATTTTGGAATTACTTACTTGTTGGTGAAGATGTCTTCAAGATCTTCTGTGACTCGAATATGTCGTTGTATCTAGTCTTCCTTTTGTTGGTGACGGCGTACTCGTCCATACGTTACTCGAGTGACTTTTGGATCCTTTTTTCGAATCGATCTTTTATCTCGGGGGGTGCTTCTTGATTTCTCGAGTACTCCCACCCCTTTTGGTAGGTTTGACCTAGGCTTCTTGTAGACTAGGTTAGAGCTATCAAAGACTTGTGGATTCTTCTTTACTTATTGTATGTCGTATTTTATTTCTTGCATCTTACGCGTCAATCTTCACGTTGTGAACATCTTAGGAGTTTACCCCTTATCTGGTCTTCATCTCTTATGTACTTTGTTTTGGTGCGCGTGTCTTGTTTCGCGTGTGTGCAGAACCTTTGGCTTTTGACCTTCGTGATCTTCTATGCGTAGCTTATTTATGAGTACGTAGGGTTGGTTCTTTGGCTCCTACTTTATCTTTGTAGGGTGTGGTTTTCCCACCCCTGGTACGATACTTTGCTCGTAGTGAACGTGTTAGAAGATTTCGTTTACTTAATAAGATGGTATGGTCATTGCGGCTGCTTTAGTTACGTTGCCGGCTTACATGAAGGTTGGGTCCAGCGTTTCCTCCAAACCCTGAAGCGAGTGGCGGACATAGGTCAGCATGTGATTTTTATCAGCTTGTGACGTTACCCCTTACTTTTAAGGTGGGTCTGTTGCCTCACGCTAGCGTTTAGGTCGACGTCGAACTCTTTTAATCGACGGGCCTATTCATCGTGTGGCGTCCGATTTCTAGATTGTTAGGACTTATGATGTCGGTGGACGCATCCCTTCCGGTTTGGCGTTTTGCCCGTGGATTCATGACTCTCAGAGGGGCCGTGGAAGGCGCGAGTACGCGTTCCTGGAGAGTGGTCGTGGCGATAGGTTTCCCTTCTTCGCTCAGAGGGTCGTGCCGGTTTCGTGAGGTGTCGGGCTTCATTCCCCATGACCATTGCCACACGTCGCTAACAATCATGGGGAGCTTCGACTCGGGGTCGGCGGTTCGGCTAACGTTGTCTACGCGTAGATGGAGCCTCGAACGCGTAGGCTAACGAAATTCCTCCTCGGCGCGGATTTTCGCCGCGGCCTTATTAAGCTTGATGTTACGTCATAGACAGAAAGCAAGTAATTTGGAAATTGAACAACTCAACATACTTTAACATGTCGGAGAAAAAGAGTGTATTCATATATTAATAAAGAAAATGCATCACGAATTGACAGACTTCGACTTCTACGCTTACCCATAGTCGTCGCGACCCCTTGTCGCTCCGACACTAAGATAACGATGCTAAATTTATTGAGACTCTTGAAAGAAACTAATCCTACTCATGCAAGAAAGAACATAAAGGAAATAACGCTAGGAAACTCGGAAGCTCTTATTACTTCTTTAGGCTTATGGCGGATGGTGTTTCAGAAACATGTAGCTTGGGTTGTTGCTCTTTGTTTGGATCTTTTGCTCGTACTTACTTGGCGTATTAGTATTCCTTTGCTTGTTCAACTCTGTTCTTTCCATTGCGTCGGGGATTGCCTTTCCACCCCTAGCTTTTTCTTTGTGATTCCTTGATTGCTATGCTTTCTTTTCTTTATCCACCGATGCCTTAGTGGCTTTTTTCATCCCAATGTTGTATGATGTGGCTAAAACGTACCCGCAAGTGTACGGGATCAGTTGTAGTAGTCAAGTGTCGATCCCACAGAGACCAATGTAATACTAATTGTAACGCTACCAGTGAATTAGGTTGAAAAGATAATGATAAGGACGAACCAAGCTAACTAGGAATAACAAATAAAATAGATAAAAATATATGGATAAATGTGTCTAAGGTTAAGGATCACCGCAACAATGCTTCAATAAATAAAATCACACTCTGCCTGAATCTAGTCCAGTTATTTGAAGGTAAGACATATAGGGTAATCTACTAACTCCTTTCAGACAATAGTAAACGTGTTTGAACTAACTAACAATCGCTGTCGCGCAGAGCTAATCTCATTCAAACCCATTAACGCTCTTAGAGTCTAGGAATAAACTGAAATAACATTCGTTGTCGCGCTCCGCCAAATCAACCTAAACCTAGAACATCTATGATGACTTAGTATCCTCAAAAGTAATTAAGTCGTTTTCGCACAAATAACACTCAGGTTCAATTCCTAGGATTCCGGTAAAAGTTATCACCATTCAATCTCAAACTCTACCTGACTACCTATTAAAGTTATCACCTTTCAGTCTCAAACCCTAACAGGTTCCAATCCGCGTAAGCAAGAATGGGCATATTGCATCTAGGAACGAATCAAATAATATTTCAATGCAGGCAAACATATAATTCCAATTATATACGCATTGTCTGAATCACCATAACCTTAGAATTAGGAATTTAGCCAAGCATGATCGAAGATGCAAAACAGATTAAACTAGCCAACGACATATATGAATTATTCAATAAAAACAAGAGATAAAGAAAACTTAGTCACAGTGATGAAATAATCCAAACGAAACCTAGAACAATAAACACCGTCTTCGAATCATACGACGGCTAGAAATTCCTCCTTGAAATCCTTGTTTGGGGTACCACTCTCAAAAACAAGAACTAAAAAAAAACTAAAAACTCGAACTAGCCCCAAAAACAAGAACTGACGACCACCCCACTAAAACCCCCAACAAAACTGCCTCTAAAGTCTACGTAACCTCCTCCTCCAATTAATGTCATCATTGCCATGTCGTCCAAGTTTTTAACCAAAAGTCCATGTCTACTGCTGCTTCCCTTCGTTCAACTCTACAAGAAGAAAGTTTGGGCCACCGAGTTGCTGGCCGAAGTCCACCTCCATAGTACACGTGAATTCCAAAGTTTGGGCCGGCCCACATTATTAACACAAGATTAATTTTGCCCAAATTGTCATTAGCAATTCATATCTCCAACAGCTGAAAACTCGTATTTAACCGCCTTAAAAATACCTGAAACACATATAAATACGAGTGTAGACTCCGAATACAAAATGATGCAAAACTAACTATAAAAGATATAAAATATGCATGAGGATGACCTAATCTAATATGCAACTAGACTCTTAAAATATGTATAAATTAGGTGTTATCACTGTAGCACTCTCTCACGACTTGAAGCTCGCCTTTGATTTCTTGGATCCCCCATGGAGACGGGAATTTCAAGGATTGGTGATACGTTGAGGGTATAGCTTTCATGTCGTGCAGCCAAGGTCTTCCCAGGATAATATTGTAGGGTGACTCGACCTCCATTACTGCAAACTTGGCTTGCATATTAATACCTCTTGCGTATGTTGCCAACGTGATCTCTCCCAACATGCTTGCCACTTCGCCATTGAACCCCACTAGAGGGACATGCTTCTTTATGACGTTGTCGTTGGATAGTCCGAGTTCCTTTATGGCGGACGCAGTGATGATGTTGGCGGAGCTCCCGTTGTCTATGAGAATCCTCTTGACTAGGCAATTGCTGACGGTGAGGGAGATGACTAACCTGTCGTGATGCTCCACCGTCGCATTTGGCTCTTCGAACGTGATTGGGTAATTCCTTCTGATAGGGCGAATTTGGTAAACCCTTGTCATGTCGCTGTCGTCGCGTAGGATCTTGATATTCCTTCTGGCGGCGGACGCGGTATAGCCACTCGTGGAAGAGCCTTCGATGATGGTGTGTATAGTCCGGGTATGACTTGACGAAGGTGGAGATGGAGTAGGGGACTTCCTTTCTCTCTTCACCCCTTCAAACGCGTTCCTTCCTTCTTTGGAGAGTAGGTCTTTTAGATCTCCTCTTTTCAGCAACCTTAACACTTCTTTTCTCAGGGTGTAACAACCATCCGTCGTGTGACCCGTATCGTTATGAAACTCGCAGTACCCCTTCCCTATTCCGGGTCTCCTTCCGGGATTCGGCTTTCTCGGCCATTGTACATCACGTAATCCTTCCATCGCGACCATGACTCGCAACGCGTCGGTCTTCATAGAGATACCTTTGTCTACCATGTAGACGCTATCGACCTCGCTCACAGCATGCACCGTCTGCGGTTCTCTTTGGAATGGCTTGTTTCTCCTGTCATGATGTTCCCCTCGCTCTTGATGTCGGTCGTTGTGTCGATGTTGAGGAGAGTTTCTGCGCGGAGGAGTTCGCCTACGTGGAGATCGAGAATTTTCTTCATTGTACCTTAGGAGATCTTCTTCCAATCGTATAGCTTCCATGGCTCTTTCCCTAGTCGAGACGAATGACTCGGGACGAGTCTTCGTCAGTTCTTTATACAAATCACTATCTCGGGGGAGTGCTCGCCTGAACGCGTTGGAGGCGGTGGCTTCAGTAAAATCTGGGATCGTAATCTTTTCATCATTGAAGCGTTTCAAGAAGGCCCTTATGGTCTTGCCCTTGTTCATACGCATGTTATGGAGATCTGAGCGTTGTTTTGCGAACAACTTACTGCTGGCGAATTACAGCCGGAATTGGTTGGAGAGCTCGGCGTAGGAGGAGATACTTCCCTTGGGCAAGTGGATGAACCACGTCAAGGCTGGACCTTTTAGCGTTGAGCTGAAGAACTTGCACATCATTGCTTCCTATAATTCTGGTTCGATCGGACTTGTGGAGAGCTTAGCTTTGTAGAGCAAGACGTGTTCTTCCGGGTCGTCTGACCCATCATAGACGGGGAGGTCCGCGACGGTGAATTTCTTGGCGATCTTCTTGACGGCGATAGCGGCAACAAACGGGCTTTCCTCGAATCCGAATTCGTCTTCAGGGATTATGGATTTGGGGGCCCCGGGCATCAACATCATCTCTTTCCTCAAGGCTCTGACTTGTTGTGCTACGAGCGCAGCGACGGTGTCTGAGGTTAAGGTCTCTTCAGATTTCTTTTTATGGGTTTTTTCCTTGGGGAAGACGTAACCATGGTGTTCTTGGGGATTGTATACGTCGTCTTCATCGATGGATGCGTCCATATCGAGGCGTCGAACGATGCTCTGGCCGCGGACGTAGGTACGTTACCCCGTGGAACCTGCCTTGAGTTCCTTGATAATGGAATTCAACCTCTCGTTCTCCTTGGTGAGTTCCGACGCCGTCTTCTCGCTTGCCTACAGGGCTTCGGCTTGAGTTTTTTCGAAGGACTCGATCTGCGCTCGGACGGTGGCCACATTGGTTACTTCACCATCTATCCCTTGTTTTTCTGTGGGGGCGCTTTCTTTTGGGGTGTTGGGGGTGATTTCGAGACCTTTTCTTGCGTCTTCATTCACTGGAGCCAGAGGAAACGTTGTGTGATCCTCTTCTTCGGAGCTCTCTTCACCATTGCACGGGCTGTTGGTCGGACTTGTCATGATTCCCTGCAAAAAAGAAGCTCTTTTCGTATGGAAAGATGATACCTTTTTAATCCTGCCCCACGGTGGGCGCCAATTGTTTGTAGCGAAATTACCTACGAGAAGATAACTAAGCAATTGTAGGGCAAAGATCAAAGAATACGGTATAATCTCAGCACTCAAGAACAAGACAGGAAATTAGGGTTGAAACTATAGCTTGGTATTACTCGAATGACGACTCAGATGATTACAAAGCAGGCGTTGGCCTTTATTTATAGGCTAACCCTAACAATATCTTTAAGGAAACGAGATCTTATCTTTTCCTTCTATCTAAATAACGATATAATAAACAAGGTAAAAGATATTCTCTACCATATCTTTTACCATTTACAATAATATAATATAGAATAAGATAGAATACACTCGGCCGACCTAATCCTTGAGAAGAACGAGACCTTTGCCACGTCTCGTTACGTCGACGATATCTTCCTTTCACCTCGTCGCGTCGATAATGTCCTTCTACGCGTAGCTTCCACGCGTTCCACACTCGTCGTATTTTTAGGCACAAACAGTTTCCATATGAAATCCATTTTGACGCACATCTTTAAAACTCAATAGATTTCTTTTGGATTTGCTTGAGTATAATGCGTCTTTTATTCTAAACTTTGTTCCTCTTGGAAGCACAATATATGCTTCTCCAGACCCTTCTATGAGTCTTGCCATACCCAATATTGTATTGACATTTCCTTCGAAAATAGTCAATTGAGTAAAATACTCTTTTCCTTTCAAAATGGTATGGATAGTGGCACTGTCCACTAAACATTGCCTTTCGCAGTTTGAATGAACTTCATATTGATGCATAGCTTCAAGAGTAAGAGAATCAATGTTAATACAAACATAACTTTATATTACATAGGAGCTTTATATTACAATAGAGTCATGCATCACCCACATATCATACATAATTAAACATGAGTGAAACAAACATGAAAATACCAACTTCATGATTAGAAATTTAGAAACTGAGATTTTCATTCAAGCCAAATTCATCACCATTTTCTACATTTTCCATGCAGAAGGCCGAGACATCCAGACTTTGATCTTGTTGATTATTTTCAACAACAAAGTTTGCCCCAACGACTTTGCCTTTATCTTTAAGAGACGCTTGATAGGCTTCAACTATGTGTTTAGGTGAACGGCATATTTTAGCCCAATGGCCAAACCTTCCACACCTAAAACACTGCGTCTTTCTCTTATAATTAGGTCCTGTTGGACCCCTTGGAACATGTGGGTTCTCTCCCTTGGAGTATGATCCTCCATTATTGTCATTTTTCTGACCAGAGTTTTGATCCCTCCCATGTCCTTGTTTTCGGCCTTTGCCATGCCATTTACTCTTCTTGTTCCAACGCGTGTTTTTATATTCGTTCCCCGCTGGAGGAACAACTGCAACATTTGCTTCTGGGTATGGCGTTGCACCAACAGGTCTCATGTTATGGTTTCTCATTAAAAGCTCATTGTTCTTTTCCGCAACGAGCATCACATTTATAAGTTTAGAATACTTATCGAAACCACACTGCATGTATTGTTGCTGTAACACCACGTTTGAGGCATGCATCGTGGAGAATGTTTTCTCCAACATTTGCTCCTCTGTTATCACATAGTCACATAACCTCAATCTAGCAGTTATGCGAAATACGGCCGAAGTATACTCCCTTATAGTTTTAAAATCTTGAACTCTTAAAGAGCTCCATTCATGTTGAAGTTGAGGGAGTAATATGTTCTTTAGATTTCCAAATCTTTCATTAATATTTTTCCATAGATCCTTTGAATCCTCCACCAATAAATATTCAGATTTAAGGCTCTCATGAATATGGTGGCGGAAAAAGGCAATGGCCTTAGCCTTTTCCATCGGAGTGGTGGTATTTTGTTCATCAATGGTTTCCGCAAGACCATTGGCCCTTAGATGGGTCAAAGCATTCACCCTCCACTCCAGGAACCTCTCTCCTGACAGGTCCAGGATGTCAAATTCTCTTTTGGTGATATTGGCCATGAAATCTCTACAAGTAAGATTGATGATTAGTAGTAAGACGTTATGTCGTTTTAGCATGTAAATAAAACGACATATCATGTCGTTTTATTTCTTAAATCAGTTTATAAAATAAGTAGATTTCTTAATCTACATAGTGTGTGGTGTGTATGAACATTATCATTATGAAAGTTTCATGTTTTGGTTCATATATCTTGTTTGTATGCAAAATTATCAAATCTCTAAAATTTATGTTGATAGAGATATATATATATAATCTTAAGTCGAAACAAGAACGAAATAATTTTAGAGTTTCTGATGTAGAAGATCCCGTAGATTTTGGTCAACTACAGAGCATACTTATCAAAAATAAAAACTGATTAACTTGTTAATGATATGATATTATAATTATCTAGATAATAAGAAGATCATACCTTAAGTATGTTTAAGAACTCAGCTGTATTTAGAGTTCGTGTTGATAATGTGTTATAGATTGATTAACTAATGGAGTTAGAAATTAGCAAATAACTTTTCTTATGGTATGTGGAGATTAGAAAGAATTTTTGTGTGTATAATATGAGAATCAAGGGCCTCTATTTAGGCTTGGTCTATATGCACACGTTTTTTTTTGCTAAATGCACACTAATCTCTGCGGTAAGAGTTGCAGTACACTTCTGTGCGTTAAGGATTACCGCACAAAAGGGCTCTGGGGCATTGTTGAAATGTTTTCTGAAACGTATATGAATCTGGTGCGGTAATTCTTACCGCACAGATATGTGCGTTAACAATTAACGCACCACGTTAATACGAGATTAACAGAAAAAAAAAAACAGATTTTGATTAACTTAAACACATGTGCGGTAACTCTTACCGCACAGGATATATTTTTTTTTTTTAAAATAAAACTGGTGCGGTAAGAGTTACCGCACCGTATTTTATTGTTTTTTTTTAAATAAAACTGGTGCGGTAAAAGTTACCGCACCAGGTTTACAAATTGGAAACCCCAGATTTCCCTCCCCGACCCTTCTTCTTCGTCTCTTCTTCCCCAAAACCGCCGCCGCTAACCCTAATTTTCGCCGCCCACTTTCTTCACTTTCCCGGCGTTTACCCCTACCAAGAAGCAAAATTGACCATGGAATCGAGTTGCCCCGGCCAAGGCGGTTCTTCTAGGCCCAAAATTCCGGCCGGAGTCATCCCCCCCACTGTGGAGCAGCCAACAATGGCGGAAGCGCCGTCGACGGTGGCTTGCTGGGTTGCTATGGAGGAGGAAGAAGAGGAGGAAGAGGAGGTTCCATTGACGTTCAGCGGTGGTGCCCGGAGAGAGCTCCGACGAAGAACAGCGGTGGTGCCCGATCCGATTTCAATCGGATCGGATCCGATCCTCCCTCAGCCCGCCCCGATTCCCACAGCCCAACCCGCCCCGATTCCCGCAGCCCAACCCGCCCCGAGGCGAAGAAACCGAAAGCGACCCACCCAAAACGTCGGTCCCCGGCCCGCTACTCGAGCAAATAGAAGGTTGGATACACAAACTGAGGCTCAAACCGAGGCGCAACCGGAAGCTTTTGAGACTCCCGTAGATCTACATCAAGTATGTATTTTTTATTAAATATTTTTTAACGTTTTTAATGCTTTTAAATAATTTATTAAAAATTTCATAACTTTATGAATTTAATAATATTTGATAACGTTATGAAATTTTTAAATAAATTTCGTAACGTTATCAATTTATTTAATTTAATTAATTTATTAAATTTATAACGTTATGAAATTAGTTATTTAATTTCATAACGTTATGAATTTAATAATATTTGATAACGTTATGAAATTTTTAAATAAATTTCGTAACGTTATGAATTTATTTAATTTATTTTACAACATTATGAAATTAATTTATATGGTAACGTTATGAAATTAAGTAATTTATTGCGTAACGTTATAAAATTATATTATTTGGTAACATTATGAAATTAATTAATTTATTCGTAACGTTATAAAATTAATGAAATTTTATGACGTTATGAAATATAATAATTTCATAATGTTATGAAATATGACATTCTATATTGTAAAATTAATGAATTAATTATTTTATGAAATATGACATTGTTCTTCTCTTATTTTGTAACGTTATGAATTATTAGTATATAAAGTATTGAAATTAGGCGAATTATAACGTTAATTTCGTAACGTTATGAACAAAATGTTTAGAAATTAGAGATGATTTTGATTAGGATTGACGTTACAACAACTGTTTGTAACGTTACGACGTCATGGAAAAGACGTTTTTGAATTTGACGTTATTTTTGTAACGCTATGAAAATAAAGTTACGCTATAACAACAACATTAGGGGGTGCGAGATACGATGGCTTCTAGTGGTTTTGTTCCGGGGGCTCCTGTTGCTGCAGAGCGTGTTAGGAGGACGAAGATTACAGCGTCCATACGTCAGAGTTTTGCTACTGCTCGAGCCCAGCTGAATGCTTCTAGTTCGACACCCACTGATGTTACTGGGGCACTTACAGATACTGGGGCAGTTAGGGATTGTGGTCTAGATGTTGATCCGTCTGCTGATGATGAGGGTTACAGTGAGAGTGAGGAGGAGGATATGGACGTCGATGATACAACTGTTGATTTGGATGATGATATGCTGGGAGACGGTGAGGGTTTAGGTACAGATTATATTGTATCTCATCCCGAGATACCAACAGATCAGCTTAGGAGAGACGACCCTCCTATTATTTCAGAGGATCATGCTGGTATGGGGCCACCTCCCGATGTAGATCCTGTACCACCTCCTGCTGTACCTTGGATGCCCGGAGGTCCTTTTACAAATGAGTTGTTGAAGAGTTATGAGACGCACATCGCCAGGACTATTTATGAGCTTACAGTTGTTGATCCTCCCGCACCTGTGATTCCGGCTGGCCCCCGTCCTCTTCCTCCATTTATACAGAGACAGCGAGGAGGCCGAGGAGCTCAGGTTGATGATGATGTTGCTGATGCAGACGCTGCTGATCCTCCAGCACGAGGTGGACGCGCTCCACGCGGAGGACGAGGACGTGGACGTGGACGTGCTGCAGATCATGCTGATCTTCCAGAAGGCGAGGCTCCTCTTGATTTGGTATGTATTTGAACTGTAATGTTCATATGTGAAATATTTTGGCATTCTGTAGAAGTAACTGTGTTATTTTTTTACTTTTTTTTCAGACACGGAAGGTCGTCAAGGTTCACTTCCACACCGCCTACTGCACTCCACTAGAGGCGTTTAGGAGACCTGGTCCAGATTCGTGGTTTCAGCTTGCAGAGCGATCTGGATTGACTGATCTATGCTATATCGGGTCCGGTCCTGTCGATCATGTGTTGGTTTCTGCTTTCGTCGAGAGATGGCACCCAGAAACCAACACATTTCATTTGCCATTTGGAGAGATTGGTCCTACACTTCACGATGTGGTTGAGATCCTGTCGCTGCCTATACATGGCAGGAGTTGTAGCTCTGTTTTGATTAAGGAGGAGATCTTCACTTTTGTTGCTGAGATGCTTCACGTAGAGGAGGCACTGGTGAAGACTTGGTATAGGGATGGAGGCATTCCTTTGGGTTATCTTCAGCAGAGATTGAAGGATATGATGCGGATGGAGGATGGACAGAGAGATGAGAGCCTCATTGCGTCTATGTACTTACTGTTGCTTCTCGGCACTACAGTTCTAGTGGACAAGTCGACTACAGCAGTCAAGCACTGGTGGTTAGTTCTTTTGGCTGATCACGACAGCACTGGCCGATATGCTTGGGGAGCTGGAGTGTTAGCTCATCTATATCGCAACCTTGGACAGGCGTCGAGGCGATTGGCTATGGGGATGGGGAGTTCTGGCATTCTTTTGCGGGTTAGTACGCAAACAACTATACGATTGTCTATGTTCCGGAAGTCGAGTTCTAATTATCCTTTTTTTGCAGTCGTGGATCTGGGCATATTTTCCACATTTTCGTGGACATTTTGTGACAGATCCACTTTCTATGGACCACGCCGCAGCTGCTATGAGGGAGGGCAGAGAGGTGCCACAGGGGAAGAGCACGGATCGTTTGGTTGTCATTCGTGGCATGCTTGACCGTGTTCGTTATGAGGAGGTCAGATTTTAAGAATGTATGCTTTCGTTATATTGTGTGAATGTAAACTATACTAACTGCTTTGTAATGTTTTGTTGCAGGTTAACTGGTTTCCCTTTTCAAATGTGGATTTCAGACTTCCGCGGTACGCCCCGTCTTTGTTTGAGGGCATTCTCCGTTGTCTGGACATCGAGGAGCTCTATCAGCCAGGTCGCCTACTGCGACAGTTTGGACATGTGCAGGATATCCCAGATCCTACCCCAGAGCCCATCCAGGTGACACGTAACAACAGGCTGACGCATTATTCAGTTCACTTTGAGAACGATCTGATTGGTGTGTGGGATCAGGACCCCAGGCCTTTGATACAGATTTGGGAGCCACGAGCGACGTACTATTGGGCAGTCACAGATGATTATCTCGATTGGTATGATCGAGTTTCTCATCCTCTGGTGGATCCTAGATCCCGTAGACTCGATCGTCCAGTTGGTCTGTTGCGTATTCCACCTTCGGTTGACAGTTTTGCGGTACGATTATAAATGTTATTAGTCATATTCATTCAATTAGTACATTTGATTGTAATGTTTTGATATGTTGTTAATATAGCGGACCCAACTAGTGACTTGTGAGATTCGAGCTTTCTTGGAGACACCACCAGAGAGGAGGCCTGCAGATATCGATGAGTTCATGAGGCGTCTCCTTGGAGTTTTGACTGACGGGGCTCCACCAATGGCTCCAGCTCCGGTTCGTCAATCTCAGCTTTTTCGGCATTCAATCCACGAGGAAGGCCAAGGTAGTGGGCAAGGTAGTGGGCAAGGTAGTGGGCAAGGTAGTGGGAATGAGGGTCGTGACTTGGAGTGATGTCAAATATTGATAGCAAAACTTGAGTTTTATGAAAAAGGCGAAAAACGACCAAGTACATCAAATATTGATAAAAATGGTTCAAAACATCTCGAAACGACTAAGAAACGAAAAAAATTGACTCAAAACGATATAAAACAAGCCAAATCGAAATTTGAAGGAATTCCGAACAAGTTGTAAAAATGTGTAAAAATGTGGCCAAAATGATGGCATAATATGGCCAAATTGAGCAAATCTTAGCAAAACTTGAGTTGTTTGAAAAAGGCGAAAAACGACCAAGTACGTCAAATATTGATAAAAATGGTTCAAAACGTCTCGAAACGACTAAGAAACGATAAAAATCGACTCAAAACGATATAAAACAAGCCAAATCGAAATATGGATAATGGATAATGGATAGTGGATAATGGATAGTGGATAATGGATAATGGATAGTGGGTAATGGATAATGGATGTCATATGTGTATAGTTTGGGCCCATATCGTTTTAATGCCTTGAAACGATGAAAATCGAAATTTTGAAATTGTAACATGACAGCAAATACGGCGAATAGTTATTTTCATTTTTCGGAATCGAAAAATTATTATCGAAAACATCAACGGGCCTAATAAGGCCTAATGAATTTTGAATGAGGCCCAAACACAAAAAACGACAAAAAATGACATAAAACGGATTAATAAGCACTTAAAACGTAAAAGTCAAGAAATGTAACATTAATATTTGATCATTACCAATCAAACGCTATCGTTTTTATAAGAAATTAACAACTTTAACACTTAGAAGTATGTAAACGAAGACTTTCACCTGTATGCTACTACTCTCAAGTATATAAGTTGTATAGTTATACTCATATGTATGTGATACCACTTCGTTACTAAAATGAACTTCATATAATGTGTTTATTTCATCATATAACATTAGTTTAACACTTAATTGTTATCGTTTGACTCAACTGACCTCGTATTTCATTAGTATAATATGATTTTTTAACATATAACTCTTCGTAATCTCATATTACATTAGTAAAACTTGATAAAATTATTCACAAAACTCTCAATAACGACATATTTGAGTAGTATAACATTACTTTGGGTCATAAAACTTTTTATAATATCAAATAGTATAAGAAAACAACATAAAAATGAATTTTTATGTAATTAGGGTTGGTACTACAACAGTTACCGCACCAACCCTAATACCCTAAACCCTACAAACACCAGAAACATTTGATTCTGGGTAAAAGGGTTGGTGCGTTAACAATTAACGCACCAGAATCTGGGCTGGGCTTGAATGTTGGGCTGGTCGTCTTTGTTGGGCTGGGATTTTTCTGTTGGATCTTGACGAAGTTGTGTTATCAGTTGTGCGTTTATTGCTAACGCACCACCATATTTTGCTTGAGTGTGTTACAGCTACCGCACAACTGTAAGTCACTTTTGGATGACCGAATTACATTATTGGGCCTTTGTTGTTGTGGACCTTTTGTCTACATCTGCCCAAATCTAAGTTACCCTAGTAAAACCTCGGCTATAAATTCACTGCCTCTGTGAATCCTATTATCTCATTCTCACTGCGCCGTAAAATAATAAGGTTTCAAGTTCTTACTCTGTATTTCAATTAAAAGTCTCATTTTTTACTGATTTCGTTAGATATCTTCATTGTTTCTAACATGTTTTCTTACTTTGTATTACAGATTCAAACAACCATGGCATCATCTTCATCCTCCCCAGTTCCAGCAGAAGGCAGTGAGATCCAGTGCCCGAGTAGAAGGTGCTCAAGAACAATCAAGGTGTTCACTGGTAATGACAAGAACAATCCCCATACGTATGGACGAAGGTATACCACCTGTCAGTGTAACTACATGATCGTGTATCTTGAGCCAGAATACGACAGTCATCATCTCCGAGTCATTGCAAAACTGTTGAAGGAAATAGCTGACCATCAGTTGAAGTTGGTATATTTTCACCAGGCTAAGAGTATTGAAGTAGCCAAACACTGGATACAACAGAGGTTTCCCAATGACCTTGTTCCTAGTTTTTATGACAGTGACTCCGATTAGGGATCTTGGTATCAAATCAGTGAATCTCTGTTAAGTCTGTGTTTAGTTTAAATTTCAAGAATGAGTCTGTTGTCTTTCCTTAATGAGTCTGTTGCCTTTTTAATTTATGCTGAGTGTGTTGTAGTTTATGGATTCACTGATTTCACTACACTGTTTCACCTACCTCATCTAACTCTACTGAAAACAATATTTAAAGCAAACAAGACAAGTCATTACATATTTCAAAGCAGACAAGACAAGTCATTACATATTATAAATCAATTCCAATCGAAGTCTAAAGATCAAGGCTACTAAACTATTACAAATCAAGTCATGTAGTCCATACGCTTTCCAGCAGTAAAGCGGTATTGTCGAAAAAAGTCCACTTGGCCAGCATATATCCCTTCCCACCACTTGATGTTGTCATCTGCAAATCTTCTCCATGAACCGGAACAACGTGGCAATGGTGCCCCATCATGGAGCCAAACCTATATATACAAAGAAAATTAATCAATAAGTATAAATGATGTCGACGTTTCATGACGTTTGTTTAGATTACCACAGATTCTTACCGGTATCCAGTGATTACTGCATCCGACAAGAGCTATCCCAAAAATCTTCTGTGGAGGACCAGGGCTCACTGTAGACTGCCTTATTGGCAAGCATAAACAAGGCGCATCCCAGGATAGTTGCACTAAACCAACATTATACACTGTGGCAAACACCAAACCCATAAATGGCATGTCCATCCAAAATGGTCTCTCACAAGGACTTCTCATGTAGTTAACTTGAGCAATAAGATCATCCCATGTTCCTACCCGTAGTCCACGTCGTATGGGATCCCATGTCTCTTTGTTTCCAAGAAGCTCCGCTGCCAACGCAGCACGGATCATACGATATTGACTATGTTGCATACCCGTAAGTAGAGCCATTGACCGATACCCACAATGTCCGTCTGAACGCACATCTTTCACAGAAGTCATGTAGGAAATCCAAAAGTAATCAATATTTTTCACCCCCAAGTTCACCCCCATATAACTTATGGCTTCTTCAATCTCTTCTTCATCTTCTCCTTCCTCTGTTTCGTTTCGATCTGGATAGCAAGCTCTTAGGGGCACGGCATTCATGTCTTCGTCTTCTAAATCGATGGTCTCTGAAAACAATGGTTCAGGTTGGGACTGTGATCCGAAGTCGAACGACACTTGACTTGCTTGCTTTTTAGGACAAGTTGGTCGTTCACTTTGCCTATTTGCCTTCTCCTTTGCGACTTTTTGCGCATTCTCAGTATTTGTTAAGTCTTCTCTAACGTACTCGTGGTAACTCTTTTCCCTCTTTTCTCTCGGAGGAGAATTCCCATTTCGCTGCTTCTCCTTGTTCTTTGATCCCGGCGGCCTTCCTTTTCCTTTCCTAAACAAGTTTGTTGGCTCTACCAAAGAACTTTGTTTCGGATGCTCCAAGTCAATGTACAACTCACTTAATCTGAATAGAGTTCCATCCCTCAAATCTCCACTTTCCCATTTCGCCCACATTTCACGCATTCTGATCTCCGGAATAGACATTGAACGATTGTCGTCGGGTAAGGACAAATTTATTGCATCATCTTCCCATCTCAGTTCCTTCCAGAAGTCATGAAAATCATCCGGAACAAGAGGTGTCTTTGAAATGATTTCCCTAGCAAGATCGTGTACGCATGGCATCCCAAGACAATCTCGAACCCAATGATCATCACAAACATTTGAATACTCCTCCTTCAATATTTGTTGGTACATTTCCAACAACAACAGAAAACACCTATCTGACACTCGGTAAAATGGCCTTGAAAACAACATTCGAATGCCAGGAGGAAAGGTTAGGTCATCAAAGACCATTTGCCGAGTGGTAAGTGCTTGGTTCATCGTCGCCCTAATCAGGTCCATCTGAACTATGACCGCATGGTGGATCCTCACGATCACTCTGTTGAAGCCTCCTCTACTAGAACCCACAATTTCTTTCAACACCTTATGCATCCCCTCCACCCTAAATAAACACAATTTCTAATCATTAGCATAAATAATATGGTGGTCCAAATTAACAACTAAACAAACAAAGATACCTGTTTGTAGTCCTTGTGTGAAAGTGAAGAGTGTAGTCCGTCCACGCTCTAACTATGAACTTCTTGTACGGAGTAAACCAGTACTTTTCAACGTAACCAACAATGCCCTTCTTCCATGAATCTCTCAGCTTTCTCAACCTCTCTTCGTAGATTTCTTCGGTGCTCGAGCAAAATATCCCCCAACATTGCGTAACAAAGTTCTCCGCCCTTTTAGTATTTTTAATCACTTTTTCTGCGTGTGACTGGATGTTGTGCTTAATGTGCACCCAACACAATAGTTGCTTCACATCAGTGTCTTTGAACACAAGTTTGATTGCTCTCAACAAAGCCTTTTCACAGTTGGTCATTATAGCCTTCGGCATCACTCCCAAATTTCTACACAACTCATGAACGCACATCATCACAAACTTGTAATGCATTACTGTCTCCTGAGCCATGAATGCATATGCGATGTTGAACGTCTTGTGCATGCAAGTGAAACCAACCATCTCCACTAAAGTCATATCATACCTATTTGTCTTGTATGTGGCGTCCATGATAATCACATGAGGAAACTTCCTGAACAAACGAATCGACTCCGGGTGAGCGAAAAAAAGGACTTCAACCTCATTCGTCCTCGTGTTCCTCAAAGGTTGACAAAAATACTTGTTCTCTTTTTGAAAATTTAGAGACCACTGAGTAACTGACAATTCACCACGATCTTCAAAATTGATCTTCTGCAAAAAATTGGCAATCTGCTTCATGGATGTCACATTTTGCGGGTCTCTTTTCCTAAGCTGAATCAGTATGTTTTTTGGCGTCTTGCGATCATCCCCCGCTTCCCTTGCTATTTTTTCCTCCTCTTTACTCATTCTACCCACGAATGAATTCCCATGAAAACTAGTAGGAAGGGTGTGGTTGTGACGACCTTCTACAACATTCACGATCCATTTATAACTATAAGGCCCTTCTTTTATACGAACCCCATATAACTCAAATGTACAACCACATTTCTTCGATTTTCGGTCACGAAGCCTCGGAACCGGCAATTCTGGATTTTTTAAATTCACTTTCAGCCTACCCGATCTAGGTTTTCCAAACCTATCGCATACAAAATCAACGCAATATTTTCTAGATGTACGATGTACCAAAACTATCATTAAATCCCTTGCTCTCTGTTTTGTCCATTCCATCATCTCTTCTTTACTATCCCACATTTGCGCAGTACTAAAATGTGGTCTAAAGTCTTCTTCCTATATTGATTAAACTATATTACTTAGATACGCAATTTTAACTAATTAACCTAAATCTCATGCAATTAAATACAAAATTTAAATTCATAATATACTAACCAAAATCGGTAACGGAGTCCAATCGTCTAATGCAATTGATACATTTGCTTCGCCTCCTTCCTCTTCTTCGTCCACTTCCTCATCGACTTCATCGTCTTCTTCGTCCACTTCCTCTTCTTCATCGACTTCGTATTCTTCTTCCACGACCCCTAATATCCAATTGTCGTTACCATCATCCTCACTACTCTCATAATTATAAGACATTGTGGTGTGCATTGCAAAACTTCAACAAGAGAGTTCAACCTCTATATACAACCAAAAAATGCCCGTTGGAATTTTATGCCCGTTGGTGCGGTAATAGTTAACGCACCAACGGGCATTTTTTCAAAAAAAACTTGTGCGGTAACAGTTACCGCACAGATTATATTTATTATTTTCTTAAAAATTTAATTTAATTATTTTCAAATAATTATTAAAAAAACCGGTGCGGTAACAAATACCGCACCAGGTTTATTCATTATTTAATTCCTGGTTTTAATTTTGTTTTTTTTTTAAATTTTATATATCCTGTGCGGTAAGAGTTACCGCACAGGTGTTTAAGTTAATCAAAATCTGTTTTTTTTTCTGTTAATCTCGTATTAACGTGGTGCGTTAATTGTTAACGCACATATCTGTGCGGTAAGAATTACCGCACCAGATTCATATACGTTTCATAAAACATTCCAACAATGCCCCGGAGCCCTTTTGTGCGGTAATCCTTAACGCACAGAAGTGTACTGCAACTCTTACCGCACAGA
The DNA here is from genome assembly GCA_029168935.1 of Oxyria digyna. NCBI lineage: Eukaryota > Viridiplantae > Streptophyta > Magnoliopsida > Caryophyllales > Polygonaceae > Oxyria > Oxyria digyna. The sequence goes on from JAPVLV010000013.1 coordinate 10,091,989, forward strand.
TTAATGTGCATTTAGCAAAAAAAAACGTGTGCATATAGACCAAGCCTCTATTTATAGTTCTTACAAATTTGTCAAAGGCTATAGCCTAATCTATGTATAGGATAGTAAATGAGAAGGTGAATTATTCACCTAATTAAACTATGCATAACAAATACAATATTGATCGTGTATTTGAAATGGTTGTTTTGTTTTGTTTTTGCTTTTTCTCCATTAAAGCACATAGTAAATACACAAAATGTGGTAATGTGAAATGTAGTAATGTGGTGCACAAATTACAAAAGTATGGTGCACAATAATAAACAAAAACAACTCACAATGAAACGTTACAAAACGAAATTAGAAAGTTATAAAGTAAATAAGGAAAATGTAATGCTATAACCTACTCCCTACGTTCCACAAGGAATGTTATATAATGTTATATATATATCCTTTTTAGTCCCTATTAAATATTGTGTTATATTTTAACTTATGTCCAGACATAGGTTAAGTTTATCCGAAAAAATTAAATTGTAACCCCAAGAATAAAATTATAAATCCATCACAATAAAGAATTTAAAGAAATTTAAGCATAAATTTACCAAGTCTTTTTACAAATATATTCTTAATAAATGAAGAAAATTTCACTAGTAATAACTTTGAACATATAATAAAATGCAATATTTAATAGGAATATTTTTGTAAATGTGTTACTTTCCTTAATATATGTATAGTAGATTAAGGCCCCGTTCGGTAAAGATGATCAAAATGAGAGTTGAAGGTAGTTGAAGCTGAAGTAGGTCGTTGAAGGAAGCTGAAGCTGAAGTTAGTAGCTGAAGTTGCTTTTCGGGTTGAAGTTGGAAAAAGGGGTGTTCGGTGAAGATGAAAAAATGGTAGTTGAAGTTGGGTATTTTGGTATGTTAAATTACATAAAAAGACATGGCTATTTTAAGAAATTACAAATCACGTGCCAAATTTGTTGCCTCACATGATCTGATGCTAGCTTATTCCTTCACATGATTTTCCCCCAATTTCTCTTCCCTAGCTTCCCCCAAAATTTCGAGCTCTTAGTTCTTGAAGCCGATGAACAGAAACTCCAGCTATCTTGCCATTCCAGGTTTGTACTCGACTTCTTTGCTTCATCAACCTTCATCTCCTTCGTTGAATCTTCCTCAAACTTACGTCACTTTTTTGTTTCCCTTCACGAAGTGCTTGATAACAAGAATTGAAGAACTAGGTCGGTTTCTTTACACACCTTCATCTCCTTCGTTGAATCTTTACATTCCGAATCTATTGGTACATGTAAGTTTTGTGTTCTCATCTTACTGAATTTGATAGTGGAGTTATTAGAAATGGAGAACATTGAGAATGCTTGTTATTCAATTTTTGTTATTCAATTTCTGTTATTCCGAATCTGTTGGTAATCTTGTTATTCAATTGACGGTTGGCAAATTCATTTTGTCCTAATAACCTCACAGCTTGGTCACGGAGTGCTCGAGCAGCCTCTTGAACCAATCGAACACGACTATTAGATTGTTCAACCGAGTAATTGATAATGTAGTTGAATCGATCCACATTATTATCCTAAAAACATTGCAAGACAAAGGAGAGAATGCAGAAAATCAATGACTTAACGGAGCATTACTTTGATAAAGGGAAACTATACTAAAGTAACAATGATTCAATTGAAAAAGGAAAAAGGGATAGTAGTGTTCATTACCCTCCACATTTCATCTTGTGTTACACTTGCAGTTGAGGAGCTAGCTGAGGTTGGGCTGTAATCTGTAAGGGTTTCCAACACTTCCCTAGGGAATCCGTAGTATTCACGTTCAACCTCTTCAGCAAGCAAATGGGATTCCATATCATGTGCATAGTATTCATCCGACATCTACAAAAGGCTTTGTTAAAACAATCTTGTTTATTATAGAGTTCCTATGGTCAGGTGCTTATTCCGACTTGTTAAACATATACACAAACAAATTCACATGTTCATCAACAAATTCAGCATATGTATATACACAAACAAATTCACATGTTCCTATACTGGAATGTTAAATTAAATTGGTTGCTATTTGTGTTTGTTGACAAGAACACAACAAATATTTCACCACAGTTTGGCATTTCAACAGTTTAGCATAAATTATGTTGCTTTCACAATTATTTCCTCTCACTAAATAGTTCTTTCACAACACTTTAGCATAAATATGCATTACCTTTCATGTTGAGACTAACCATATATATACACAAACAGAGTAATGAATCTATAACTTCTTTCACAACTAGTTCTTTCACATGATCACTCACTTCTTTCATGGTGTTTGTGTTCTTTCACTCACTTCTTTCACATGATCACTACACCTTGCTAAACTTAAGATAAATATGCATTAGTATTACTACCTCAGCATTGATCGGACTTATCACAGTGAGGACATACCGAGAAAACACTCATCAAGCCATCATCCATGTGTTTGGCATTTCATCAAACACATGGAGTGCACAACTAAAAATGTCTATAATTCACACTACCAAATTCGTATTAGGGTTCAATCGAACCATTATAGCATCCTAAGCTTTGCAATTACAGCATACATTGAAGAAATTTCACATTTGGGATTTTTAGGGTTCAGCAGAAATAGAATTTAAGAAATTAAAGTAAGGGCTTAAGCAAAATCAAAATTGAGGGTACACATACCTTGATAAATCTTGGATGCTCTTCCTTTCGATTTGGCGCTGCAAAATGAGTGAAGACTTTAACAAGGAAGAAATCGATCGACAGGAAGAAATCGAATTTTAGGGTTCGTAAAAATGAGAGCAAAGCATACCAGGAAGAAGAAATCGATCGACACTGTAACAAGGCATACCACAAGGGTACTTGTTGGAATTTTGGCAGCTTCATACGGGTTGAAGTTGAAGCAATTTCCTTCATCTGGGGGGTGGGGGCTAGATTATGGAAATCGCTACTGTTGGGTTGAAGTTTGCCATTTCCTTCAACCACCTTCATACAGCTTCATACAAAAGCACTTTTTTGCTTCAGCTTTGCCGAACAGGTGAAAATAGCTTCAACCCACCAAAATCTTCAACTTCAACTCTCATTTTCATGAACTTAATCTCGCCCGAACGGGGCCTAAATTGACATTTTTTTGAAATTGATGTAGTATACCAGTATGATGTACATAGTACTATAATTTGGTGGACAAAAAGGTATTTGTATGATGAAATATTAACAGGAACCACCCCTCCGTTATAATAACGAAAAATATGATTACTTTAACAAGAATCACCCCTCCGTTATATATTTTTCGTTATATATTTTTCGTTACATATAGACAAAAAGGTATTTTTCGTTGTAAATGGTATTTGTATGATGAAATATTATCTTGTTGGGTCCATATACTTGAAATTGAAAATATATTATCAGGATGTATTTTTGAAAATATATTATAACTGGCAGAATTTCAGCAATTTTTTTTTTTTTGATAAAGGTTAAAACTGGAGTCTTACCTAAGGATAGGTAACAACTCCTGACGGATGATTCTGAAAAAGTCAGAGTAAGCATCCATCATACTCGACTGTAAAAACATAGGTGTCATTCTTCTGATATAAAAATCAGATACTACTTCATCCTGATTGCAGGACAAGACTGTTTTTAGGAAATGCATGTTGATATCTGCATTTGTCAAGAAATCAGCTGCTTTGTTTGCTGCACAGAAACAATGAAAGATTTTTACATTATCAAATAATTTTAAGATATGTTGAATATCTAATATTATGCTATTAATCTCCCACGGAATCTTCCAAATGTTTTTGATTGAATTTATTACCGTAAGATTATCTCCTTCTAGTATAATATTTTTACAATTTATCTTAAGTGCTAGTTGAACCGCATATAGTGCTCCTAATGCTTCTGTCATAAGAGGCGAATTTGAGTTGACTTTTTTGTGAAATATATCAATAGTTTTACCCAAGTGATTTCTAGCTATACATCCTATATATGAATTATTATTTACCTGAAAGGATCCATCACAATTGAATTTTATCCATTCAGTTGGAGGTTTTTTTCATTTTAGATTTTGTTGTTTTTGTCTGTTTCTAGGATTTTTTGCTTTTGGACCTTTTAAGGTATCATAAGAAGCTTTTCAGAACTTAAATTGTTCAAAGACAATTCTACTCGGTTCTTTTGTATGATTAACATTTTTTCGAAAAACTATTGTTTTTCTCTTATTCCAAATAGAATACCATAAAAACACAATTGATTCTATCCTATGTTTATCTTTTTTACAAATGTTGATAAATTGGACTAATTTTTGTTGAAAAGAACCATCATTAAGAATGTGGATATTGAACTTGAAATTTATAAGTCTTTGGAATTTTTGTACTTGAATAATAGTATAATTACATTCAAATAGCCTTGTTTCTATCGGATTATGACATAAGAGACATTGCGAAGTAACTCTGTTGTAATATTTATTAAGCATTTTTGTAGTTGGTAGATTGTCGGTCACTGGTTTAATTTGGATACACCGTACGAGTACAAAAAAGGACATGGGCTTCTTTATTTCAATCGTAATTTGGAAAAATGATGAGATAATAATGAGAGTAATTAAAGTTAATTAATTCTCCTTCACTGCTGCCCAAATCCAATGCTGTCTCGAATGTCGGTAGCTCGGATCTCAACCAACAGTATTTAACCAAACCCAAGACGAGATGAAGAAGACGATTGCGAATCCGAGTTGTAGGACAGGAGAAGAAGACGGAGGAGGGAGGAGGAAGATGAGTTTGGTTGGAAGAATCAGGTCTTTCTACAAGCACAATCCTCTCATTCTCAAGCTTTTGATCTCTGGTCTCGCCGTTTTCTTCCTCTTCAGAGTCACTCTCTATGATTCCTCCGCTTTCCCCTCCCAACATGATTTTTCCACCAAAATTCCTGCCTCTAAGTCTTCATTCTCTAAATCTCCGCCGATGATTTCGCCGCCTCCTCCTCCTCCTCCGGTTCTAGAATCGTCAGTGCCAGCATCAGTGCTTGCTGGATCGGCGGATTCGGTTGATGAATCGGATTCTGCGGAAGGTGATCAGACGCCAACTGAAGGTGCTTTTTCTGGTTTCATGTGTTTGATTTTGCTGTTTTCGAAGTTCCAGTGAAGTGAAATCTTATCCTTGATTGCTTTGCTTGGAGTTTGTTTGATGTTTGAATTGAGCGTATTTTCGGCTAGGGATCTATGATTTGCTTTGATTGTTCCAGACCTAAAACGTATGTGTGCGTGATCTAGAGATGAGCGCGTGAGGGTTGGTATTTCCATTTCGGCCACATGATTGGCCGTATAAGGAAAGAGGTTTTTATTGCTGGTGGATAGCGTATATTTTGATTGATTGCTTATCATTTCCTTCCGATTTGGGATGGATTTTGAAGGAAATGTTGCCATGAGAGGAAGATTTTTAATGTTAAGTATGACTGAAAGAATATCTGAAGAGTGTGTCTTGGGGTGTAGGATGTTAGTTGTCACCTAATTCTTGATTTGCTGCATTCTTGTGACAAAGCCATCATTGATATTTGATAGTGTCTTGAGTGACTTGTACTTCTTTTCTTGAAGTTGTATAAATTTTGTATTGGGGACTTGTAAAGCATTAACAGTTCATGTGTTCTGCTTGATGAAATGGATAATTGAGTTGAGTATGCAGTTCATCATATTTACCCTAAATTTGTTTCCTGCAGAAAAGAAGTGTGATCTTTTTACTGGGGATTGGATTCCTAATCCATCTGGCCCATTGTACACTAATGAAACTTGCAATTTCATTGAGAGCCATCAGAATTGTATGATGAATGGGAGGTCAGATACAGGCTATCTCTACTGGAGGTGGAATCCTAGGAGCTGTGAGTTGCCTGATTTTGAACCCCAGAAATTTCTTGACCTGATGAGAAATAAATCTTGGGCATTGATTGGAGATTCAATATCTCGGAACCATGTCCAGTCATTGCTTTGCATGCTCTCAACGGTAAATCACTGATATAAAGCTATGCATTTGTTCTGGGTTAATTCAGCTGTAACTTCAACATTTACAATATTTGTTTCAGGTAGAAAAAGCTGTTGAGATCTACCATGATGAGGAATACCGATCAAGAATCTGGCGCTTTCCATCTTACGATTTCAACGTTTCTGTCCTCTGGTCTCCTTTTCTTACAGAGGCTGCTATATTCGAAGATATAAACGGTGTTTCATCACGTTTAATCGAGCTGCACGTTGATCGGCTTGATAAGAAATGGAAAGATCAATTTCAAAACTTTGACTACATGATCATCTCCAGCGGGAAGTGGTTTGTCAAGAGTTCAATATATTATGAAAACAATACAATCATCGGCTGCCACAACTGTCCCAAGGAAAACATGACAGAGATTGGATTCGACTTTGCTTATAGAAAGTCACTCAGATCAGCACTCGACTTCATCAGCACATCAAACCATAAAGGAATGATCTTCTTCAGATCATCCACACCGGACCACTTCGAAGCCGGAGAATGGTTTGATGGAGGGCGTTGCAACCGAACAGCCCCATTTAAAGACGGAGAAATTAACATGAAGGAGTTGAACAAAATACTGAGAGAAGTTGAATTAGAGGAGATTAAGGAAGCAATGAAGAAAGCTTCTAGTAATGGCGTGAATTTGAAGTTTCTTGATGTGTTTCAGCTTTCTCTTTTGAGACCGGACGGGCATCCGGGTCCATTCAGGTTCTATCACCCTTATGATATCAAGAACAATACCAACCCTAATGATTGTTTGCATTGGTGCTTGCCTGGGCCTATTGATTCTTGGAATGATGTGATTATGGAGATGGTGATGGGTGGATAAACTTATGCAGAATTGCCAATACATGTAAACCACGAATGTCGAGTCCCCGTTTCTTAGCGCAAGGGTTGTTTGTTATGCAACCCAATTTTAGATAGAGGTATGAAGATTTCTGGTTCATAGAAGCTGATGTATACACTATGAATAATGTAGTGTTGATATGGAGGTTAAATTCAAACAAGTACATTCAATTTTGATTACTCCCTGTCTATCAATTTTTTTTATGTCAAGTTGCTTCTTAATTCTCGCTGCCAACTCAGCTAGATCTCTGTTGAATGTTTGTATGGCTGTGCAGGATTTTCGTCTTTTAAATCTATAATAATATCCAATGATGTTCAGAAATTTTGTTTTTTAATATTATGGAACATCTTGGTCCATATGCGCGCACATGCCATGTTAATAAAATCATCAAAAGAGTCCAAACACTAGAAAACATTCAGAATTTCAGATCAAAAATTGTCGTCCCTCAGAACAACACCTAATTAAACACCCCAATTCTCATCGCATTTATAGTGGTCCAATTGTAGTAGAATGTCTGAAAGAATTGCATACTACACAATATTTTAGCAAGCCTTTGCAATGTAACAGATACATGATACAAAGATGGACCATTTCCATTAGATCTATGTTTAAGATCACGTTAAATAAGCACGGATTTTTACTTGCAAAAATACCACTGCAATGTAGATACAAGTGTAGCACGATATGTAATTAAGGGTGTGTTTGGATAATGGATTCATTTGAAGCTAGCATTAGTAAGTATACGCCTATGTGTCGTGCTCCAACCTAAGCTTACAGAAACGTCATGCTAATGAATGAAAAAAACAGAGACTATTAGTTACAATTGGTGTTGTTCAATACTTGTGAGTTCCCGGGGAATGCATGCCAAATCCACACCCTGTACTCTCCACTCTGGAAAATGAAAGAGAATTCAAGTTAGGATCAGTTCATTTGACAGCAGAAAAAGATGATTAAAGAATAGAAATAAACATAGTGATGAAGCAAGTATGAATGATTATGTTATCCTTCTGTGAATAAATGTTGTAGAAAGACAATAAAATAATATTTCTTTGTTAATCACAAGAACAAGATCAAGGATCAAGTATTTCTTCATATGTATTTTTTACACAAACAATGGTGATTTCATTTACGAGTTCTTAAGAGAACAATATGTTGCTGGAACGTAGGAATTATTTTTGATTTTGACTAGAAATGTATATGAGATTGACAGGAGATGCCACTTACGTTGGAGCAAGTTTTCCAAGGTTAACTACAAAGCAACCAGTGTCTTCATCTAGAACCTTTCCAGATATATCAACAACATAGTACTTGTACCTCCTACGAGGGAGTCCTCGACTACAAAGCAGATCAAGATCACTTTGATGAAGCTCTCTCCCATTTACATAAATGCAAGTATCTCCACCAGAACAGTTTCCCAGCATTTGAGAGCTGAATTCTTCAATAAATGGCTGCGCATATATCACCAACAAAATCAATAGCAAGTTTAAATCAAAACATGATACTCAAAAGTCAAAACATGCTCTTCGGAATAATTCAACTTACCGGTATTATTCCGAGGCAAACATACCCCAGAACACCCCAAAAACCAGCCCTTAAATCATACCTGCTCACAAGAAAAAGAAACATTAGTAACTAATGCAATAAAGTTAAAAGAAGACCCTTAGCACCACAATACCTTACTAATCAATAAAATAAAATAACTTTTTTCCGCCACTTCAGTTCCAACTCATATGGGATAGTTTGCACAGTTAATAGATTTATGTATAAGATAATTTGGATGTTGTCTCTATAGAATTAAGGAATTACCAGTACTCTCCTGGTGATATCGGTCCTGCCTTCTTCTCAGCCTTTCTTATATCATCTGGAGTTATTAATTTCCCATTGACGACAACATCAGCATTTGCAAGTGAAGTACTTAATTTAGCTGGAGATGAGTCCTGAAATCCTCCGTTTATCTCACTGGCTTCACTGGATCCACATTCATCTTTTTTAATGGATGATCCCTGAGATGAACCGGTTTTTGGAATTTCACTGGACTTCAGTTCCAACTCAGTTAGCACAGCTGCATTTCCTTTATCTTCATTTGTAGTGTCTGATTCTTTCTCGTCAGAACGCTTAGTAGCATCGGCTCCGGAAGGCACAAAATCAGAGGCATCAGACCTCTTCGTGTTAAGATCTAATGACAGTATTGTGTGACAAGATCCACATTTTAGTCTACATTGACTCTTCTTCATGTTTATGAGCTTTCCTGGAAGCTTCAACAACTGAAAGCATTTATAACATATCACAAATGGTGCACCTCCAGCAATGGGGTGGCAAAGCTGTCCATTTTGGTTAACTAGCAGTACCTTTGTCTTGCGGTCATGTACTGAGGAATCCCCGTCTGATTTACTGTCAGCTGAGCTTCTTTGGTGAGGATATTTTCTTCTAGGGTCATAACTTGAATCTGTAGACTGACCTGTAGAAGGATTATCACTGACATAATGTGGTCTAATCTTAGTGCTTCCTTTCAGATCAGTTGATCTCACATTTCTTATTCTATGCCCTGAAGATTCTTCAGGTCCACTATAGTAATCTGTTGAAGCATAGCCTTGATCTACTTGTCCATAATGGCTATGTGAAATTAAATAGCCGACTCTAATGAGTTTTTCGTGTAAATGATTATATTTACGAAGAAGCTCAGATCGGTAGTTTGAAGATCTATGTTGATCTCTCAAGTGTCTGTTCCTTATCCTTGCCACTCCACCATGATCACCTTCATCATCCCAATCATCATATGGAAGATCTACACACCTTATACCCTCGCCACTATGATAAACTCTTCTACCAGCTTGTCCTGATAGATTTTCTTCTTTTTGCCGTGTCCTTCGTCTTCTTGGTGAGACACTGGGTTTACTGACACCAGTCTGATCCGTTATCACCTCACAATCAGTATAAGAGTCGTCTACTGAGTCCACTCTATCTTTTGCTTCAATTTCATCAGAATCAGCCACAAAATTCTCCCTCTTTGCAGACCTTCTATCATCTGTTGCTATTGCCCCTCCCCTCACAGAGAATGCTGGCGATTTGCCATGTCCATAGCCAATCTCTCTCAGTGGAGATTTTCTATCCACTGATCTCTCAAATGATTCACTATGACCAACATTTTCCCTTGGTGGCGAATTTATATGACCATCTAAACAATCAGAAATTGTGTCCCTCAAAGGAGATTTCCTAGTTGGATACCCCAATCTAAATCTTAGCGGAGATTTACTAACCCTAGTAGGTGTAAATCCACCATGACTACCCTCATTAGATCTCTCCTCAGAAGAATTCTCATATACATCATCATTCAAAGGCGACTTCTTATTCGCTGCATCACTCAAGCCATAAACATTTCCATAAGACTAAACCCTAACTTTTCATAATACAAAAATAAGAAAAGAGTAGCGAGAAGGAGAATTCAGGTTGATACCTTGAAGAAAGGCATCGCAGCCACCGCAGCGGTAGACGGAGTTTGGAGGAAGCTCAGGCAACAGACGGCCGCACTTAGGGCAACGAACCAGCGGGGAATTCTGCGAATTTTTCAGCATTTCGTGAAGAAAACTTAGGGGGAAAGTATCAAAGGAAGAACAATATGTTGAGAGAGTGTGATTGTATGAAGGAGAGCACCGACATTGATCGGGGAATGATGAATAACAGATTCAGCAGAAGAGTATCATTTATAATTTTGAAGTGAGGTATCAGGAAACAGAGAGAATTTATATAGTGTGCGAGAAAGGGGAATGCTGAAGAATTCTTGGAGGGAAGAAGGAGTGAATTAGTCAGACTGACAGATCACTGGAAAGCGACACCGTTTTGGTGAAAATCAAATAAATATATAACGGCTCTCCTTCACTCAGGTAAATAAACTTTTTTTTTTAACAATCAAAGAAGGGCCCTTTATGGTAATTAAATCATGCCTATACCACTGTCGAACTTTTTTTTTTTTAACAAGCACAGAAGTACCCCTTCGTCGTACCGGCTCACACCCATAAAAGGTGAGATGTGCTGTCCCCATGAGTCAATCTCAAGACCTGTGGATAATGACATCATTCCTACACCACTAGGCTACGGGGACTTGACACACCACTGTGGAACTTGACACTCCGATAAATAAACTTTATTTTATTTTATGAATAAAAAGTATTTTAAATTTTTTATTAAATAAAACTCATTCAAATTATCAATAATAAAAATGTACAAATAAGTTTCTCTTAAAGTTTTAGTTAATACGACAATAACGAAATTTTATATTGTTATAAAGATTTGACACATAAAAACAATTATTACAAAAAATTATAAAATCTCGAGTAAATATTACAGATTTAAGTAATATTTTAATCGGAAAAAAAAGTTATTTGTTTAAATTAATAGTTGAGATTATTTTTATCAACAAGTAGAAATAGAGTTTTTTCTTCTTCTAATTTTTTGTTTTTGTTTTTGTTTTTGTTTTTGTTTTTGTACAAACAAATCAAAGGTCATTTATTACACATAGACTAAGTCTAAATCATCCGCACGAATGATCTTGAAGAAATCTCTAACGAGGAAGAGTCTCGAATGTGGGGAGAGTAGATCTTTTTTCAGAGCTTCAACCTGGTGGGGGAAGAGATGCATCATTAATATTCCATCTAATAATGTCATTCCGCAGGTCTTGGAGATCAAACTCCTTTTTTGCTAGGTAGTCAGCAGCTTTGTTGCATTCCCTAACAACAAGAAACACCCGATAATTATCAAAAAAATTGAGACATTCCTTGATGTTTAGGATGAAGGAACGAATTTCCCACGGGATCTTCTAGGAGTCCCTAATGCACCTAATTAAAAACAAATTATCGCCTTCAATGATAATGTTTTTGATGTTAAGACGAATAGCAGCTCTTAAACCTTCCAGGAGGGCATCAGTCTCAGAGATTAGAACTGAAGAGTCAGGAATTCTCAAATGCTCAATAAAATTTGTACGACCAAAGGAATCTCTAATAATAAATCCAATGAAGGAGGCAGAGCTTGGTTTTTTAGCGGCATCAAAGTTTAGTTTGTAATAATTCGGGGGTGGCTTCTTCCAGCAAACAGAAGTTCTTTTCTTTTTAGGGGGGTTTTCTTAGGGGATTTGCATTCGGGTTGCAACCGGGCAGCACCTTTTTTGCGCCCGGCAGCACCCTCTCGTTCGGAACCCCATTCCGAACGAGGGGAAAAATTATTTTTTAAAAAAAATTTCGTCCATTTAAATAATTTGTATTAAATAAATGCCAAACCGGTTCGCATATTGCGAACCGGTTTAATCCTCGTTCGGAACCCCATTCCGAACGAGGTATATTTTTTTTTTTTTATTATGATGTCACACCTCGTTCGGAATGGGGTTCCGAACGAGGATTAATTTTTTTTTTTAATATGACGTCAGCATCTCGTTCGGAACCCCATTCCGAACGAGGAATAATTTTTTTTTTTTAATATGACGTCATATCTCGTTCGGAATGGGGTTCCGAACGAGATTATCCGGATATTTATGACGTGTCGTTATCTCGTTCGGAACCCCATTCCGAACGAGATTCGGCAAAAATTTTTGAAAATGCGAACGGCTATATTTTGACGGAGTCTATAAAATCGGAGTTGTATGACCAAATTATCAAACCCAATCGGAAGAAACACAAAAAATGACGTCTGAAAGCGATTCAACTAATTCTTCAAGGGCAGGTAGTTGGAAAGAAGGACGGGAGTGTTCTTCTACTGAGACGTCGGTGGAGGAGGAGGTTGATTTGTCTGCGCCGGTAGATGATACATATTTTCAAGTAAGTATCTGTAAACCTTTTTTTTATAGCGTTTCATTATAATTTATTTTATTGGTATAGTAGTATTGAAATTTGAGTAATTTTAAATAGGGATACTGTAGTGATGAGGAATATTTAAAAATCGACTATAGTGCCCATTTTACGACTAGTGAGAGATTTCCTACTATGGATCTTCTGAGAGAGTGGGTTAGAAAGGTCGGTTATGAGTTTTGTATGGTTATCACCACGAAATCATCAATGGCCAACAAGAGGATATTTCTGCACTGTGAGCAATCCGGTAGTTATAGAAAACATGGAAAGAACATTAATCTTGAAGGAGATGTAGCAGAACAATCATCGCAGCGTAGCAACCTTAGTAGGTTAAGGAAGTACAATTGTCCTTTTATGTTAAGAGGATATTATCGACGAGCAACTCTTGTTGAGCCGCCTGGGTGGATACTAAAAGTTGAGAAGGCATGTCACAACCACTGTCTTTCCAGCAGCTTGATTGGCCATGCATTTGCTTCGTGGATGACGGGAGAGCAGAGACGAAAAATAATGATTGCATCAGCGGCCGGGGCAATGCCGAAGGTTATTTATACACAGCTGCTTCAGGAAAATCCGACTTCCACAATATCAAGAAGGCAAGTGTACACTGTGAGGGAAAAGGAGAGGAAGAAAGCATTGGCAAATCTAACCGTGACCCAGTGGTCATTAGATTTCCTCCATCATAGAGCTTATCGTAAAGACATTTACTACGAGACGAATCCGGAGACGGGGGAGAAAAAGTTGGCAGCGTTTTTCATATCTCATCCGGATTGTCAACATTTGTTGAGAATGTTCCCTCGGGTGGTGATCATGGACGCGACGTACAAGACTAATAGGTACACTAAAATTCATTATTATGAATTCAAATACCGTTATAGAATTATAATTATTAATATACCCTCGTTGATAGGTATGGTTGGCCGTTACTTCAGTTTGTTGGATTCAATTGCACCAACTATACATATTGTATTGCGCTAGCATTCATCTGTTGTGAGACAGCCCCATACTATGCATGGGCATTGAAACGGGTCAAGTATTTGTTTCGTGCACTCGAAGGACCGGATTGCATCATGTCTGATCGAGAGCTGGCAACAATTAAGGCGGTTGACCATGTATTTCCTAGTGTGCGTCATATGCTTTGCCATGTCCACGTTGATCGGAATGTTAAGGCATTTGCTAAATTGAACAACCTGGACGAAAAAAGTGCATCTGCTAGCGTTCGACGGGTGATGCGGTCTCACACAGAGAAGCAGTATGAGGAGAGACTTGATCACTTCCGGAAAACATGGAGGAATGGTCATCTTGTACAATATGCTGAGAGCACATGGTTTACTCCTCATAAGGAAAAACTTATAGCTGCGTATTACGATGATATACGCCATTTTAGCACAAGAACGTCTAACAGGTAAGATATTTGAATTTGTTTTTAACGAGAATGATCATGACATTCGGTTGTCTAAAATGTTTAACATGTACAATGTTGTTGTCAGGGTTGAAGGTCAACACTCGATGTTGAAGCATATGTTTGATTCAGCTGTTGGAGGGTTCGACACTTTAGTGCAACACATTGACAATATGTTTGTCGATCAGCACTGTCGAATACGGGCCGAGATGGAAATGTCCAACCATACTAGCCCGAAGGAGATACAAGACGGGCCTCGGTGGATCAAGACTATTTTCATGCGCATATTGAGGAAGTGCTCCGACAAGTGTTTGAGAATGCTACTGAAAGAAGTCCTTAAGGCAAAGGAGGGAAAGATATGTGGCCCATGTGAGGATCCTTGGTGGGAATCAACACTCGGATTGCCTTGCCCACACAGGATTAAGGTGTTTGTAGAAGAAGGAACGCCATTGTTGTCGAGCGACATTGATATCTTCTGGAAGCAGATCAAGTGGGAAGGAGTGGAATTGAAAGACTTCGACTCTGACGACGACGTGCAATTGACTGCAGATAAGGTTCTTATGGATGATTTCTTTGAAGGGGTGTTTACCGGTAACGTTGATGATTTCGATATGAAGAGGATGGCTGATAAGTGGCGTGAGTGCAAGGATCCTTCTTCAGTTGATGTCCAGGACCCCCCTCGGGGAGAGACGAAGAGAGGAAGGCCTAAGATTCATGCGAAGAAGACGGGTACAAAGCGAGATCCGGGTTGGGATGAGAGGGCTCAAGCTAAGAAGGATAAGGAGAAGGCAGAAGCAAGGAAAAAGGGGATGAAAGAGGAAGAGGGTGCAACTGTGCCACCGAAAGCCGATTCACAAAAGAAATCGTCGGTTGCATCCAACAGAGCTTCAAGCGGGGCCACGACCGTAAAAGGGAGTGCAACTAAACCACCGAGGGCAAGAGGAAATGCTAGATCGAAATGTAGCGGTGGCAATTCAATCATTTATCTCGACTTCGACTGGGGGATAGATAATATAGACCTTTTCATGCTCGCATACATAGCTGCTGTGGAGAAAGTAGGTGATGACGGTCATTGTGGTTATCGATCCCTCGCTCGCTTACTAGGTAAACCAGAGCAACAGTTCGTTGAAATCCGATTTGATCTTTCGAAGCACCTCCAACAAAACGGGCATATGTATCATGAGATGCTAGAGGGTTTCAAGACTATCCCGCAACTCATTCGAGAAGTGAATCACATTCGATCGCCATGCTCTCCTGAATTCTGGATGTGTACACCTACAATGGGATTGGTATTTGCCACGAGGTATCAAGTTGCACTAGTGGTGTTATCATGGTTTGGTCCTTGTACATGTCTTCCGATGGTTGCTCCTCCCGGTTCAGAGCCTCCTACCACGGTGTTCTCCATTGCACATGTAGGCAGACGCAACCATTACGTACCGGTACGCATCGATATTTTCCGCTCTTGTACCTTATTTCACATATGTTTTTTAGCATACAATAACAATTTTGTGTTGACAGATTTGGTTGGTTGATGACAATTGTCCAATTCCACCCCCTCCAAGGCAGTGGAGTATCTACAAACAGCCATCGGTGGACGGATGGGAACAGCGCTTTCAGAGTAGATTCGACAACTACGTATCTGAGAGAGAGTTTCATGGTGGCGGTCCCATAATGACCTAAATCTTGTATTTGTTTGATTAATGTTCGTATTAAGTATGTTGTTTGTTGACTTGATTAATGTTTGAGTAATTTTTTTTCCAGAATGATGTCAACATAATCATAGAAGCATTAATATTGAAACAACAACGCAATTGAAAAAGAACAGCACGAGTACAAATCAGACGGTGAACAACTAACGATACAAGAAATTAAAAATACTTAATTCTCTATTTGTTATGTGTTGCTGCCAATTCTGCAGCAAGTGCAGCGTTTTCCTCCATGAGCTCGGTGTTTTGGCTTTCAGTTCATCTATTTCGTTGGCCCATTCTTTTGTTCCAATCCTCAGCAGCTCCATCCCTTCCTCAATTCCTTCAGCCTTTGACCAGTTGCATAAGTTGTCTGCATTTAGTTCTTCAATAACGACCCTTGCACGACCTGTGTATGGTGGATCGATCCAATGTTTGTATTTGCACCCTTTCTCTTCCTCTTCTTCAGTAAGAGCATCCCAACATGCATCCGGGCATCCCCAAAATCTTCTCCCATAGTTGACCTTGTCCCACTCTATTTGTTCGGTACACATATGCACCGTGGGCTTTTTCTGACACCAACACAATTTCGGACCAGGATCCATTGTCGAGGAAGAGGCGGGAAATAGAGTTGGACGATTTGGATACATATCGAAATTTGAGGAAGGAAATTTGAGAGAAAATAAATATAATGGAATGATAGTGAATGTGTGTTTGAAATGGTTTGTTTTGGAGATATTTATAAACGAAAATATAAGATCAATGACGGAAATATCTGACCGGGTCCCACAGCATCTCGTTCGGAACCCCATTCCGAACAAGATGCTGACGTCAGCATCTCGTTCGGAATGGGGTTCCGAACGAGATGCTGTGGGACCCGGTCAGATATTTCCGTCAGATCTTATCCCAAACAGATCTTATCTTTTCGTCTATAAATGGCAGCCATGCGGTGAGTCCCGGATTTCTTTAACGTCATAACCGTGCAAAGCAATGCCACCTCTAAATATTAACCCGATACCCTAAGATGACGATGATGACGATCATGTAGTTGAAGATGGTGGTGAAGATGATGAAGACAGCGAAGGTGAAGACGACGGTGAAGACGGAGGTGAAGTCGAAGGTCAAGGCGAAGGTGAAGTCGAAGGTGAAGGCGAAGGTGAAGACGAAGATGAAGACGAAGGTGAAGACGAAAGTGAAGACGAAGGTGAAGACGAAGGTGAAGACGAATCGGAAGAAGAACATGAAGATGATTATGATGACGTTGAAGAAGATGGTGGGGAAGAAGATGATGATGATGATTAGAAATGGTCACGTTTATATACTTTGTAATGCTCAGTTGTGTTGTCTTGTTACAACAAAGGACATCAATAAAGAAATTTCTAGTAGTCGATAGCCAACAAGGAAGAGAGGCAGTTCGCTCTTTCTTGAGAGCGTTTTTTTCTGTAACCGTAATGCTACAAGCCTATAACATACCAGTTTTTGATGCTCTTTCAATTGAAAATCAGTTTTTGGATACTAGTACTGTATTAAATTTGAGACTGACCATGCATGCAATCAATTCAAATGGCAGACAAACCAGTGCAAAATCATTTCCTATATCCGAATTTTCAAAGGCAGATAGTGCTGGAGTGACTTTAATTATCTGCCTTTGAAAATGACTTTGCACTGTTTGATGATTATGATGACGTTGAAGAAGATGGTGGGGAAGAAGATGATGATGATGATTAGTAATGCTCACGTTTATATACTTTGTAATACTTTCGTTACGCATAATTAAAGTGTTGAATTTCACCTTCATACGTCTTTATAACATTAAATCAAAACGTAAGGAAACCAAATAATATTCATTAAAACTTAAACAACAAATACAACGATTCAAATCCCCCAATAAGGTTCCAACTCGTGACCCACGTTATCTTCCCATTCATTACGCCCTGCTTGTTGTTCCGGATGGCCTTGTCCCGCACCCATCCTTGCTCGCTCCCATATAGAAGGTGTGGCTCTCTCTTCTGCACTCCTGGACGACTCTGCGTGTGACATCCGTTGAGTTTGAGTGACCTCCTCAGCTGTAGGCGGATCGTCGATACTGAGCATCCGAATGTAGGCAGCCAAATTCTCCATGGATAATATCCCCTGTTGGTGATGTGTCCGCATCATAGCGAGTGTCGTCGATACACGCTGCAATACCAACAAATAATTAGGAGATGGGTCATATAGAAAACACAATACCAACAAATAAAATAATATAAGAATTACCCGGTTGAAATCGAGGGTAAGGATCGGGTTCGGGTTACGTGGCGGTCGAGGTCTTGCCGGGGCGTTTGGGCTCACATATGGATGTGAGACTTGAGCAAACCAATCGAGGTAAGCATCCTCAGCATCCCAAGGGATAAGAGCTGGCGGGCTGGACATGATGTACTGACACAGGTTGTCATAACGCTGGTCCCATCTATCCCATTCCGGGCCATACCGTACAGTGTATTCCCGGCCACCTCGCATTGATTTTGGCGGACAATAATACTCCACTGGCTCGGGGACATCCAAAGGTTGGGACTGACGGCGACCGAACTGTCTGCAAAACCGATCAGGGTTGTACATCTCCATAATGTCAAAGCACCGGATCCCACCACGATAAGTGGCCACTAGACCTGGCCAAACTAGGGCCGGCCCGCCCGGCCCTCCCAGCCCGCCCTGAAATATGGGAGGATCTGGGTAGGAGATTTTACCCTTAAGGGTCGGCCCTGCTCGGCCCTTTTTTAAAGTGGGAGGATATGGGATCGGAGTAGGGCCCTGAGGGCCGGCCCTACCCGGCCCATATTATATATATAATATAATATTAAATTTTTAAATAAAATTTAATAAATAACTAAAGAAAAAGAAAAAGAAAAGTAAAAATATAAAACGTAAAGTGTAAAAACCTAAACCTAATTTCTTCACTCCAGCCTCCTTCTTTCCACACTTTCACACCTCCTCCTTCCTTCCTTCCACACTTCAAACCCTTCAAACCCTTCAAACCCTTCAAACCCTTCCTTCCACAGCACTTCCAGATTTGCGAAACCCTTCAAACCTAAACCTAGCCACACCAGCCTCCTTCCTTCCTTCCACACTTCAAACCCTTCGTCTCCAGCTCGCCTCTGCTCGTGCTTCCCGCCGGCTCGCCTCTGCTCACCTCGTCGGCTCGCCTCTGCTCACCTCGTCGGCTCGCCTCTGCTCACCTCGTCGGCTCCGTAAGCTCATGTAAGTCTCTGATCTCCTCTTCCCATTTCAGGCCCATTTTCTGATTGCTTTGTTATTTTTATTGTCGTTTTGTTTTACTGATGTCTTCATTACTCTCGTTTTTACAGATTTATGGAAAATACTCAAAATAGCATCGAAGTTGAATCTACAGATGGTGAAAATGTGCATTCTAGTGCTGCTGCGAGTATGGATAATCAAAGTCAATGCACAGAAAAGGGCAAGAAGTTGACATCAAATGTGTGGCAGGATATGACGAGACTCAAATCTGAAAATGGAGGTACGCTGATAGCTAAGTGTAATCACTGTAAGTCAGTCTTAAGTGCTAGAAGTGGTAATGGTACTTCTCATTTGAAAAGGCATGTTGAAAAATGTCCTGCACGAAAATATCATGTTTTCACGAATTTCTGCATTTCTGGCTCTCTTGCTTCTTCTGAATCTTCTTTGAATGGTAATCTTATGTCAATGACTAAGCCTGGACCAAGTGCAGATGCAATTCGTGATGCAATATCTATTTTGCTTGTTTCTTGTGCATTGCCATTTACTCTGGTTGAGATGCCAGGTTTCAAATATTTCATGAATGTTCTTGCATCTCAGTTTCATCAAGTTGGTAGGAAAACAATTCAAAGAGATGTCATGAGTCTGTATACCGCTGAAAAATCTGTAGTTGCTCTTGAATTGCAAAATGCTCCTGGTCGTATTAGTTTTACAACTGATAATTGGAGAAGTGAACATAATGATGATGAGTTTATGTGCATAACTGCTCACTGGATTGACAAATTGTGGAAGCTACAAAAGAGGATAATTAAATTTGGAGTTTTAAGTCCTCCACTTGATGGTGATTCTCTTGCTGATGAGGTTTTGTTGTGTTTGGGCGAGTGGAAGATTGGTCATAAAGTGTTTAGCTTCACTCTTGATAATGCTTCTTATAATGATACTATGATTGCATCACTTAAGAGTCATTTGTTAAAAAAGCATTCTTTGGTTTTGCTTGGTGAATTCTTTCATGTTCGATGTTCTTGTCACATTATTAACTTGGTGGTGCAAGCTGGCCTAAAAGTGATAGATGAGGTTATTTTGAAAATAAGGAAAATTGTCTCTCATCTGAAGCATTCTCTGCCCAAACGAAAGAAGTTCTATGAGATAGCATTCACAAACTTCGGTTTGAACACTAAGAAGAAGATTCGATCAGATACACCTACCAGGTGGAATTCCACTTATACTATGCTTGATCATTTTGTTTATTTTCGAGATGCAATTGACAGTTTTGTCAGTAAGGATGCTAATTTGAAAGAATATCGACTTTCAGAGGAGGAGTGGGACAAGGCATCAGAGTTGAAGAAGTTCTTGGGTCCCTTTTATAGTGTGACTACTGAATTTTCTGCATCTAATACACCAACTGCTAATATCTATTTTCGTGGAGTATGGAAACTTCATAAGTTGCTGATGAAGATTGTAAATGGTCCTCCTAGTATCCTAAAGGTGATGGTAGACCAAATGGAGGTCAAATTTGAAAAATATTGGGAGCAATACAATCTTCTTCTTTCTTGTGCTGCTGTTTTGGATCCTCGTTTGAAGGTAGAAGGAGTGAGATTTTTGTATGAGAGGATGTTTGGGGAAACATATGCTAAGGAGATGGTTACCAAGATCAAAGGTACTTTAATTGATTTATTAGATGAGTACAAAATCTCTTTTAAGCCAGCTTCTGAGATACCTTCTCATCGAGTTGGGAGTTCCAATTCTGTGATTGAGATTGATGCTGGAAGTGAATCTGATGAGGAGATTCTTCATGATCATATGAACAAGACAATGAAGGTTGAAATCAGATCTGAGCTGGATCTTTATTGTGATGAAAAGACTTCTAGTTTGACAGAAAAGTTGAACATTTTACAATTCTGGAAGAGGAACTCTATTAGATATCCCGTGTTGTCTTCTTTGGCTCGAGACATTCTTTGCATTCCAATCTCTCCGGTTCCTTCATAATCTGCATTTAGCTTGGGTAAGAAGATCATTACTACTTGTAGGAGTTCTCTTGGTGACACAACGACTGAAGCACTTGCATGTTACGAGGATTGGTTACGAGGAAAAGGTTTTGAATTTCCAGGTAATTCTTAAATTATATACATTTCACTCATTCTCTCATTATATATTTGCATCTGCGGCCCTCAGGGAGTTCTCTTGGTGCTACATTTCTTATCTAATTAATTACTAATTAATGTTTTTGCTTAAATAGGTCAATCAACCTTTAGGATTGGTGATGTGTCTGCTGGATATGTCAATGATGATGAAGATTCAGACGCGAGTACTATTACCACGACATAATTTATTTTATTGTGTTTTTTTATTTTTTTTGTTGAATTCGGTTATGACGATTGTTATGTAAGCATGTATTTTGGACCTTTTTAACATGCGTTTTTGGATGGTGAATTGCTTGTAAGCACTAAACAGGTTTTGAATGTTTTAGTAACACGGTTTAGCCCGTTTCTGTTATTTAATTTCTCTGTATAAGTAGTTGAGGGCCGCCCTGAGGGCCCTTGTGGGAGGATATGGGTAGCAGATTTGTCCCATTTTAAATGGGAGGGCTTGGCCCGGCCCTGGTAAATGGGTAGAATTTGGAATTTGGCCCGGCCCAAGCCCTAGTTTGGCCAGGTCTAGTGGCCACTCTATGACACCCTTGCGGTCCCACGTCCAAATCCGGATACGGCATCCAACACACCTACAGAATTAGCTTATAACAATTAATAACAATATTAATAACAACTTGGAATGACATTTAGACGATTCACTTACATCTTCCGGTGCATACTCATCCAAGATGCGTCTGTACTGTTGCAGTGTCCTTTTTTGCCTCAGCGGGGCTCGTCCAGTGGAATAACGGGACACACGAGCAGTAGCTTCTTGGGAGCTGACATCCAGGTTTGGGTTCCCAGGAAAATACGGGAAATGTAACCAAATCCAAATCTCAAGAAGCCTGACGCAACCAGAAAATTGCACGCATTTCGCCCTGGATGCTATACCCAGCTGCCTGTACAGCAATGCCAAACAACCTGTACCCCATGCGTATTCATGTATCCTGCTTGGATCCTCTAGTAGCGGCAGGAAGCATGTGTCTAACAGGTTGGAGGTCTTGTTCACGAACAAAGACTGCTGAATTAGGTGCCACAAAAAGCCGGTTGCAATGGAGCCCGTATCGGATCTTCTTCGAGAGTTTATCATCGAGACAACGTGGCAAAAGAATTCCCGCTCGCCGACTTTCCCCCTACCTATGAACTTGACCATCTTTGTCTCCTCAGCGTCAAACGGGTTGTCCAGGTCAACGCCAAACAAATAGGAAAACAATTGGGCACAATGCGCTGAATCTGCATCTAGACCCAAATGTGTCCATGGCGTGGTGACAGCACCCCCGTCAATAGGCAGCTCCAGAATCTCCAAAACGTCATGGAGACCGATTCCAAGCTCCCCAAAGTTCAGATGAAATGTGTTCGTCTCAGGTGCCACCTTTCCACGAATGCATAAAGGAGGTTGTGGTCCACATTCCAAAATTGACCCTTAAGGATGTGAAGCAGCCCCGACTCCTGGGCAAGAGCAAACCATGATTCTGGCTCCGGGTCGGTAGGAATTCTAGGAAACCATAGCTCGAAACACTTTTGCCTTGTCTGCGCCTTTAGCTGACGGGGGACACTTTCATCGGGATTCGGATGTATCCAAATCTCATGAGCAATGTGTTGCCCATAACGAGTCAATATAGTACCCTCGTTGAGTCCTGGAAGAGGAGGAGCCGCAGCAGCTTCTGACTGCATCGGAGCAGGACCTGACTGCCGAGTCTGTCGGGATCTACCCCGCGAAGAACCTGACCCACTCGGAACATCTGGGTTCCTAACCCCCGCAACACTTGACCCCCGGGAACCTGACTGTTGCGGTCTATCACCACGCGATCTTCTATCCCCCCTCCTCTCAGAAGCAGTGATTCGCCTATCACCCAGATTTCTGTCTTCTCCTACTCTGGATCGGATGTTTCTAACTACCTCCTAGTTTTAACGAAATACATACAAATTTACCATCGATTATTATAACTAAAGTCCATATATGCGATTTTAAGTAGTTTTCAACCTTTTTGGTATTTTCTAAAAAGTGTTGATACGCTTTCCACATGCATTAAACTAATTCTTTTTTACCATGCATTGCAGTTAATATTGAAATGAAGCGTTTTCCACTATAAACTAATTTTAGCATGCATTTGAAATACAATTGAGCATTTTCCACTATTTCTACAAAATTAAGCGTATTTCAGGTTTTTAGAAATACTAACCGACTCCGTGTTCCGTCTCCGACGTGCTGCTCGGACATCCTCCTCCGCTTGCTCCGGCTCTTCTTGAGGCGTTGCTCCGCCTGTAACAGTTGCATCCCAGTACATGTGTTGTTGATGCCTTTGAATATCACTGAAAGTGGGGGTGGGGAGGTTGTAAGTACTACTACTTGCTCCGTCCATGTTGAAAAAATCACTACCAACAGGACCACCGTAACTTGAATTCGGAACACCATAACCCGACCACCATTCGTTTCCTACGTAAATTTCTTCATCTGCAGCCGTCGGATCAGAAAAAAAAAGGATTAGGAGGAGTTTCGGCCATTATCGAGACGAGGGAAAGCGTTTTTTGAAAGATTTAGAAGGGAGCGTTTTTTTGTAAGATTGAGAAGAGAGCGAATTCGAGTGTGGTTCGGAATGGCATCCCGAACGAACTATATATAGGCAAAAGCTGACGTCAGCTAGCCGTTGGGCCGTAACGGCTAGCTGACGTCAGCTTTTTTTTTAAAAAATTATTCTCGTTCGGAATGATACAGATTTTTAAAAAAAAAAAATATGACGTCATTACAAAATTATTCTCGTTCGGAATGGGGTTCCGAACGAGAATGATTTTTTAAACCGGGTTTTTTTTTGTATTAAATGAAACCCGGTCCATGGACCGGGTTCACAAATAACCTCGTTCGGAACGGTGTTCCGAACGAGAATATTTTAATAAAAAAAAAATACAAAACTCGTTCGGAACGGGGTTCCGAACGAGGGGGGGGGGGTGCCGAGTGTAAAATGGGTGCTGCCCGGTTTAATCGCCTTTGCATTCCTTTTGTCATATCTCCCAGTCCATCATTTGGGAAAACGCTGAATTGGCAATCTGGTCCGGGGAAAGAATTAAGATTTTGTTGTCACTATGGAAAATACGATTGTTGCGATATGATAAATGAATTTGAAACTTTTCTATTTTCTATTGCAAAAATGACTAAACTAATCTCGACTATTATTGGCATATGATAAATGATTTAATGTTGGAATCGAATTTTCTGGGCACAGATCTGGTGGGCTCAGGCCACCTTCGGTGTTGGATTATGGGAGTGTTGACTTTGTCTTCGCGAGCACTATCTCGTAATATGCTCATACGTTAAATTTGGTTCCGTTTGAATGAGAAACGAAGGCTCAAAGGTGGTTGTAGTAACTAAGTTAAGTTTTGTGGATAAAATTGTATCCTAAATTGAAAAATGGGAGATAAAGCTATTAGTATATAAACTAGGAGTTGGTTGCAATGAATGTGATTGGACCTACACAAGACTATCTTGGTGGGCTTGAGCCTTCGAAAACCACGCGCGGTTCGGCTCGGCCTGAGGCCTTGAGGAATGTGCCATAGGCACAAGGAGGTGGAGCCTTCTTTTTATAGTTGGCTCAATCCAAACACATTTAATGTTTCAGGATTCTTTTTCACTAGGCACTTTTGGCTCCAGATCTTCCTCCTTCTCTACATTAAAGCCATGCGGTTTCACCAAACATTCATGGTCGAATCCTCCTCTTCAAGACGTCACTGATGAGCAAATCCAAGCATTCAGTGCTCCAGATTTTCCTCCTTCTAAAGGCTCATCTTGCAACCTATATAAGGATACACTCAACGCTCATTCTCTCATTCACTGTCTAAGTCTCCTCGCCTCTTTCACTTCTTATTTCGAGTCTGAGAGTACACACAGATACGAGTTCGTTGACTTTTGTTCTTGAATTGTGCAAAGCACAAGGCGTAACAGTTGTATCCTGGGATTCGAAATTCGGTAACCGTCACACTACGGAGCGTTTTCAGAATTAAGGAAAGAGATCTTTATCTCGACCTTGCTCCTGTTTCTATTCAGATTTGGTATTGGTTTCAACCAAATTTCTACCGCAAACCACCCATATATCGCCCTCCGTCATCAAACAACCACCCGTTTAAAATTCCGTTAGATATTTACAGATTTGACCTAGACTTTTTATTTTCGTTTATTTTCTTCACATCTTCAAAATTTGGACAAAAATTATAATTAAGTCAAAAGTTAGGGTCATGTTCTGCTACCTAATTTTTATGGCTTTACTTTTTTTTTAAAAATTGAATCCTAATTTTCTTTAATTTTTATGACGTCACCTCCTTCACACCGTCGTTGTTTTAGTTCAGCACCGCGTCACCTCTTTTCTTTTGATAGTGGCAACCCTCGTTCATCAGATCCAGAGTGTGGCACCACCCTGATCTTCGATCCAGCTGTCTGTCTTCCGCCTTCAACCGTTCAGTCAAGAAGAACCGCCTCCAACCTGTTGCTTTTCTTCACTGTTCAAGTTTGTCCAAGTTCCCCAAATGAATTCAATTCCATCAAATTAAGCTTCAGGCCCAAATTGAACTCAATTCCCCCAAAATCAAAATTAGGGTTCATATCCAAATTGAATTCAATTTTAAAAAAAAGTAAAGCCATAAAAATTAGGTAGAAGAACACGACCCTAACTTTTTACTTAACTATAATTTTTGTCCAAATTTTGAAGATGTGAAGAAAATAAAAAGTCTGGGCCAAATCTGTAAATATCTAACGGAATTTTAAGCGGGATAGGAGGACAGGTGGTTGTTTGGTGACGGAGGGCGATATATGGGTGGTTTTCGATAAATGTTGATTATCCGGGTGGTTTCTGGCAAATGGCCCTATTGGACGGGTGATTTCCGGTAATTGACCTTTCCCTTAATCATGTTTTAATTCGCTTTATATACAAATTTATTGTTGTAAAAATTAAGATTCTTACATTTAAACATTTCAAACTAATGAAATATTGGTGGTTATCTTAAATTAAAATTCAAATACCCTCTTATAGAGATAAATAAGAATGAATCTAAGTCATTGAATGTCTTGGCATCCAATGACTTATATTAAACTAGCTACCTCCACTTGTAGTGGGGGTAGTTGTGGTGGTCCGGCGGCCTTCCGACGACTTCCCGGCGACCACCCGGTGGTTGTCCGGTAGAGGTCCGGCGACGGTCCGGCGGTGGTCCGGCGGTGGTCCGACGTGGTCCGGTGTAGGTCCGGCGGTGGTCCAATAATAAATGAAAAAGTTAAAGTATAAAAATAAATGAAAATTTAAGTCTAATTCAAATTGGTGAACATTTAAATATAATGTGATGAACATTTAATTAGGCTGCGTCTAAATGCACACGTTTTTTTTTGCTAAATGCACACTATTCTGTGCGGTAACAATTGCAGTACACATCTGTGCGTTAACTCTTACCGCACCAAAGGACTCAGGGGCATTGTTGGAATTTTTTCTGAAACCTATACGACGCTGGTGCGGTAAGAATTACCGCACAGATCTGTGCGTTAACAATTACCGCACCAGATTAATCCCAGATTAAGAAAAAAAAAACAGATTTTTATTAACTTAAACCCTGTGCGGTAACAATTACCGCACAGGAATTTTATTTTTTTTAATTAATAATTTTTTTTTAAAAAGTAAATAAAAGAAGAGGGTGAGAAGCATTGAACTTGAGACCTTATGCACAAATATTTGGTGTGAAACCACCACACTAATGAGTTCTCATGATATGTTTGTAATTTTATTATTACATGTTACAATAGAACTTGGTTCCATCTTATTTTATTATTAATTTTTTTTATCTTGGTCCCATATAATTATTGAATTAATTATAATAATAAATTCAAAAAAAAATATTATTCAAATAATCAGATGTTTTGTATTATTATTATTTAGCCTTTTTAATATATATTATTATTTGAATATTTTTACTATTTTTCATGTTTTGATAAATCTTTTTATATAAAAATACTACAATTATAAAACAATAAAACTTATATTACTTTTTAAGATAAAAAAAGTATGATAATCAATATTAATTTTTTTGTGAAAAATAAATAAAAGAAGAGGGTGAGAAGCATTGAACTTGAGACCTTATGCACAAATATTTGGTGTGAAACCACCACACTAATGAGTTCTCATGATATGTTTGTAATTTTATTATTACATGTTACAATAGAACTTGGTTCCATCTTATTTTATTATTAATTTTTTTTATCTTGGTCCCATATAATTATTGAATTAATTATAATAATAAATTCAAAAAAAAATATTATTCAAATAATCAGATGTTTTGTATTATTATTATTTAGCCTTTTTAATATATATTATTATTTGAATATTTTTACTATTTTTCATGTTTTGATAAATCTTTTTATATAAAAATACTACAATTATAAAACAATAAAACTTATATTACTTTTTAAGATAAAAAAAGTATGATAATCAATATTAATCTCAATTTAATCTTTCAATAAATTCTAGACATGGCAAACGACCCAAACGCTAAAAGGCCTTAAATGGGCTTAAGGCCCAATTTGACAAAACGATGTCAGAATGGAATGAAACTTGATTTCAATGCCTCTTAGAGATATTTGACCATGTGGATAACTTCCAATTGTTACCGCACAGAATTGTTACCGCACAGGTGTTGGATTATGGGAGTGTTGACTTTGTCTTCGCGAGCACTATCTCGTAATATGCTCATACGTTAAATTTGGTTCCGTTTGAATGAGAAACGAAGGCTCAAAGGTGGTTGTAGTAACTAAGTTAAGTTTTGTGGATAAAATTGTATCCTAAATTGAAAAATGGGAGATAAAGCTATTAGTATATAAACTAGGAGTTGGTTGCAATGAATGTGATTGGACCTACACAAGACTATCTTGGTGGGCTTGAGCCTTCGAAAACCACGCGCGGTTCGGCTCGGCCTGAGGCCTTGAGGAATGTGCCATAGGCACAAGGAGGTGGAGCCTTCTTTTTATAGTTGGCTCAATCCAAACACATTTAATGTTTCAGGATTCTTTTTCACTAGGCACTTTTGGCTCCAGATCTTCCTCCTTCTCTACATTAAAGCCATGCGGTTTCACCAAACATTCATGGTCGAATCCTCCTCTTCAAGACGTCACTGATGAGCAAATCCAAGCATTCAGTGCTCCAGATTTTCCTCCTTCTAAAGGCTCATCTTGCAACCTATATAAGGATACACTCAACGCTCATTCTCTCATTCACTGTCTAAGTCTCCTCGCCTCTTTCACTTCTTATTTCGAGTCTGAGAGTACACACAGATACGAGTTCGTTGACTTTTGTTCTTGAATTGTGCAAAGCACAAGGCGTAACAGTTGTATCCTGGGATTCGAAATTCGGTAACCGTCACACTACGGAGCGTTTTCAGAATTAAGGAAAGAGATCTTTATCTCGACCTTGCTCCTGTTTCTATTCAGATTTGGTATTGGTTTCAACCAAATTTCTACCGCAAACCACCCATATATCGCCCTCCGTCATCAAACAACCACCCGTTTAAAATTCCGTTAGATATTTACAGATTTGACCTAGACTTTTTATTTTCGTTTATTTTCTTCACATCTTCAAAATTTGGACAAAAATTATAATTAAGTCAAAAGTTAGGGTCATGTTCTGCTACCTAATTTTTATGGCTTTACTTTTTTTTTAAAAATTGAATCCTAATTTTCTTTAATTTTTATGACGTCACCTCCTTCACACCGTCGTTGTTTTAGTTCAGCACCGCGTCACCTCTTTTCTTTTGATAGTGGCAACCCTCGTTCATCAGATCCAGAGTGTGGCACCACCCTGATCTTCGATCCAGCTGTCTGTCTTCCGCCTTCAACCGTTCAGTCAAGAAGAACCGCCTCCAACCTGTTGCTTTTCTTCACTGTTCAAGTTTGTCCAAGTTCCCCAAATGAATTCAATTCCATCAAATTAAGCTTCAGGCCCAAATTGAACTCAATTCCCCCAAAATCAAAATTAGGGTTCATATCCAAATTGAATTCAATTTTAAAAAAAAGTAAAGCCATAAAAATTAGGTAGAAGAACACGACCCTAACTTTTTACTTAACTATAATTTTTGTCCAAATTTTGAAGATGTGAAGAAAATAAAAAGTCTGGGCCAAATCTGTAAATATCTAACGGAATTTTAAGCGGGATAGGAGGACAGGTGGTTGTTTGGTGACGGAGGGCGATATATGGGTGGTTTTCGATAAATGTTGATTATCCGGGTGGTTTCTGGCAAATGGCCCTATTGGACGGGTGATTTCCGGTAATTGACCTTTCCCTTAATCATGTTTTAATTCGCTTTATATACAAATTTATTGTTGTAAAAATTAAGATTCTTACATTTAAACATTTCAAACTAATGAAATATTGGTGGTTATCTTAAATTAAAATTCAAATACCCTCTTATAGAGATAAATAAGAATGAATCTAAGTCATTGAATGTCTTGGCATCCAATGACTTATATTAAACTAGCTACCTCCACTTGTAGTGGGGGTAGTTGTGGTGGTCCGGCGGCCTTCCGACGACTTCCCGGCGACCACCCGGTGGTTGTCCGGTAGAGGTCCGGCGACGGTCCGGCGGTGGTCCGGCGGTGGTCCGACGTGGTCCGGTGTAGGTCCGGCGGTGGTCCAATAATAAATGAAAAAGTTAAAGTATAAAAATAAATGAAAATTTAAGTCTAATTCAAATTGGTGAACATTTAAATATAATGTGATGAACATTTAATTATAATGTGATGAACATTCTGTTGGTGAACATGTAATTAAAATGTGATGAACATTCAATAGAGTATATCAAAATGAACGTTTATAAATATTTTGATGAACATTTATGAACAACGTGATGAACATTTAAGCTAATTGTAATGAACTTTTGAGTAATGAACATTTTATTAAATGCTTGTGAACATTTAAGGATGTTTGATGAACATTTAAGTATGAGATGATGAACATTTAGGTAATTTTTGATGAAGATCAAGTGTTTTTCTACTCGAAATTATATTAAAGTGATGTTTGATGAACATTTAAGTAAGAGATGATGAACATTTATCAACATTTTGATGAACATTTATGAACAACGTGATGAACATTTAAGTCCATTGTAATGAACTTTGGCTAATGAACATTTTATTAAATTCTTGTGAACATTGAAGTATGAGATGATGAACATTTAAGTATGAGATGATGAACATTCAGTTGATGAACATTTAAGTATAATGTGATGAACATTCAGTTGATGAACATTTAAGTATAATATGATGAACATTCAGTTGGTGAACTTTTAAGTATAATGTGATGAACATTCAGTAGAGTATGTACAAATGAACATTTATGAACACTTGATCTTCATCAAAAATTGGTGAACATTTAAGTAGAATGTGATGAACATTCAGTTGGAGAACTTTTAAGTATAATGTGATGAACATTCAGTAGAGTATGTACAAATGAACATTTATAAACATTGTGATGAACATTTATGAACAACGTGATGAACATTTAGTGATAAATAATTTTGTAATATTTGTGAACAATTTTATACATCTTTGTGACAATTTTATTCCGGCGAGGCCCAAAGATGGTCTGGCGGTGGTCGGACGTGGTCGGAGGTGGTCCGGCGGTGGTCGGAGGTGGTCCGACGGTGGTCCGGCGGAGGTCCGACGGTGGTGACAAGGGGTGTCACGTGTCATCATATGGGCTCTTGGATCTCTCTTGATCCAATGGTCCACATTCATTCTCATTTATCATTTTAACAAGTATTATTAGATGACACTTTTCCTTAATGAAATACCGGTGGTTATCTTAAATTATGATTATATAATTACTTACTTCATATCATTTCTCTAAAAGGCTAAAAAACATTGTTTTGGTCAAACGAAAAAGAGACAAGACAAGCATCAAGATAGATAGGGTCAAAAAAGACAGCATATGAGGATGATTTAAGTTGACGTTGATGAACACAGCCTTCTTTTCCTAATTATTTGGTGTTAAGTGTTAACTGTTGAGTGTTTAGTGACTGAAGCTGTTACTATTATGCAGACGACCAATTCCCGTTTTCTTCTTGTATGGCCACACCAATGGCAATGACATTTAAAACCCCGAGCAGGTTTCATAGTGAGCTGGTTTTTGAGGCCCCAATTTATCATCTCGCCACACACTCTTACCAACTCCAACATAACCCAAAATTTACACACGCTAATAATTATGCAAGCTCTCGTCTATATCTATACGGGTACGAGAGATTCGAGTATCCGATACGGGTACGAGAGTGTCATACGCGTTGATTTGGACACTGGTACGTACAGAACACGGCCTTAACAAAAATATTTTAAATAAATCATAACTAATTTATTAAGATCAAATTCCTAATCTATCAATTATCAATCATTACTAGAATCGGACCCCAGCGCTACGCGCGGGTTAATTACGGTTTTTCGTCTCAAAATTGAATTGGGTTAATTATATATTTATAACATTTTTTTGGGTCATAATTTTATTTAATTCAGGCCAAAGTAAATCTAACTTGCAGATCAAGACATTAACACAAAAATAAACGAAAAATAGAAGTGGTAAAAATAGCAAATTGATTGGTTCAATTACAAATTGACAATAACCATGAGTAACGGCGAAATACAATATGCAGAGTAAGAACGACTTGATGAGAGAATTCAATACAAAATCTCAGTCAGAGAAGTCGGAAGATCAAAAGTTAAAATCAGAAGATGAATTCAAGAGGCCACAATGTAATGACGACTTAATGACAACTTTCTAGGTCATTGCCCGCGCTTTACCCGAGCCAAACACATTTTATTTTTTATCTATATTCATATACTTAATTTTTTTTTCATATATGTATTTTTTAGTAAATTATA
Source organism: Oxyria digyna (assembly GCA_029168935.1). NCBI lineage: Eukaryota > Viridiplantae > Streptophyta > Magnoliopsida > Caryophyllales > Polygonaceae > Oxyria > Oxyria digyna. The sequence continues at coordinate 10,123,993 of JAPVLV010000013.1, forward strand.
ATAAAATGAATTGAATATCTCTTTTATATGTACCAAAATCACATAGTCGTTTATGTTGCTCGAATTGCTCTTCGTCGTCATACGGATTAAAGGTGAAGAGCGAAGAAAAAAAAAGATAAAAATGGTGAAAATACCAACCAATTAAACACATAATTATGGTTTTATTAGACATTTAATAAGTCTCAATTATCATTGAATAATGTGAGATAGAAAGAAAAAGAAAAAATTAGATTTAAACATTAATTAGTCTCAATTGTCATTACTTTCTCAAACCCATCAATTTTTATATATATATAGATTATTAATTAATTCTAAAGCCAGAGCAATAATAGCCACATATTAATTAATGGTTGGTCCACGTCACCCCTTTTTAAATGATAATAACTGGTGTTATATTTATTATACAAGACATGGTTTTCTTAATTAATTATTTTTGTTATAAATTTTGTTATAGATATAATACTAAATTACTAATTCATTTAAATGCTAATTCATTTATGTTAAATGAATAAATTTTCAAATACAACTCACATGCAAGACACATGTCAATCTACTAATATATTTAGAAAGTTGTTTTTTTTACCTTAGTGGTGTACGTAGGATCCCCACTGCTCATATCACAGACGTCAACCTAAAGAGTCAGAGGAATGTAGTGGCAAGAGCAACACCAAGAAGAGTGACATCATTCAGATCGTCTTTGAAACCCATGGCGGTATGGGTGAGCTCTCAAGGGCTCCATTGTGAAGACTTACTACATTTGGGAAACCTTACTAAGTTTGGAGGTCATTGACAAAGAATTTCCTGGAAGACGAGGACTTCCACGGCGATGACGTCGGGGCCAAGTTAGGGAAGAGTGGCTTGGACGTCTCGGGCGTCCACTTGAGATGATCTTTGATCAAATTATACTTATTGGGCCTATCTTGGTCGTGTCCAAAGTTGAAGTCCAACAGAGGTTCAATGACAAAGATATGGCTGCTGCAAGATCCGAATTTGTTTATGTTCGTTTGGGCAAACGAAAGATCGATTAAGCTCTCCTTTGGATATGTTTCAGTAATTGCTCTTATCTTCATTGTGTCCAAAATTGAGGCCCATTAGACATTGGACAAGGCCGACATGATCAGAACATTAAGTATTTTAGGGATTTTCTAGGTTTCCTTTCTTGGAAACCAAGTAGTTTGAGGGTGAAATTTGGGAGACTATTTATTATGTGTTTTTGGAGGTTTTTAGGCAGATTTGAGATTTTGAGAATATTTCTACATTTTCTAGTTTTCCAGTTTTTCAGTTTTACGTTCATAGCTTTAGGGTTGGATTGAATACGAGTGGGTTCTTGTTTTTAGTTCAATTGAGAGTTATTTGGATAGTTGGTGGATTTCTTATTCGAATTGCTCAAAACGAATTCAAGAAGCTTTGGTGGGTTCCAATGTTTCGAGGATTCAAACCTTGAAAGAACCCTAGGGGGATTCCCAGGACTTCTTCAAGTCGGATGAGTCATTCTAGGTGGATTCCTAGAAATGTGTCGTTTGATTATCAAATTCGTTTGATCGTCTTCCACAACGACCTCACGAATCCATCTCTACTTCGATATCACCTCCATCCGTGCTTAAGAGGACGTTTTTAGCCTCCTCATTCGATCTTGCAAATTTGTCTGCCATCACTTAGTCATGCGATAAATTTGTGGGGGAGAATTAAAAATTAGAATTGTGTCACCCTAAATGATATTCTTTTACTAGTTTGTAGGTTAGAGCCAAAACTTTCCTCTCCTACTTCCTCACTTCGTCTTCCTTACCAGTCTTGTGCCTTCCTCACACATTGCCACTGCTTTGTCTTCGCCTTCAACAGTTGTCGCGTCTGAATGCAAAATGGATTATCCCGTCCAGTTTCCGTATTCGGATCCGTGTCGGATCGGATAGAAATCTTTGATCCTAAGTGCTTGTTTGATTCTCAAGTGTGTCTTATCTTGTTTTCTTGTCATACTCTTGCATATTTCTTGTACGCTTTGATTCTTGTGTATATCCCACATTGAAATAGGTACCATGTCACATTTTGAGGAAGAACGCGAGAACACAAAAAATAATGCCACTCCACCAAGGGCCAATCGCGCCTTTACTTGAAGATTTGTTGGCAAGGTTTGACCGTCTTGAAGTTGAAAATGCAAGATTAAGGGAGAATCAAAGGAACAACGACACCACTAACCAACTCAATCTATCAAGTGCCCGCCACAAACGCCCACAAGGATCCATCCAGCGGCCAAGCTCAAAGGGCCCAAGACAAAGGCAAGGGTGTGATGCCATCAACATCCCAAAATCCAAAATTCCAAAAGTTGTCATTAATCAGGGAGAGCTTCCTTTACAATAGAAGAGCCTAGAAGGGAAGTTGTCCCTGACGTGTCGACGCCGCACGCCCTCAAGAATCAACGAGAGCGATCGAGGCTACTCTGTCGGGCGTTCATCCTCTTCCACTGATGCTCATCGTTCAAGACGCCATGATAGACCATCTAAAGAGGAAGAGAAGAGAACACACACAACTTTTACTCCAAGAAGCCAAAGAAATTGAGCGACGCGCGCGCCATAATCTTTGCCGAAGCCGGCGTTCGAACGCCAAGGGCCATTCTAGGTATTCATCACACCACCATTCACGTAAAAGAGAGGTCGGTCCAATTCCATTCATTGTAGAGGACCATGTGCATCAACAAAGTCCACTAAATACTCTCCTAGATGATTCCCTTGGTGCTTTATCGAAGTTGTAAATAAAACAACCCAAAAAAGGTAGCAGTAAAAAAAGACCTAAATTATAACAAAAACTCATTGTTATTGAAGATTGTACTAAATATTTGTATGAAGTAAATATTTATAACTTTATATACAAACTTAAAAATTTATATGAGATAAAAAAAAATTATATCTATTTGTTTCAATTTTTTTAATCTTAGATTTATTAAGTTAATAAATTATAATTTTATAATTATAAATATATTAGATATATATATATATATATATATATATATAAATTCACGGGTTTGAGAAAATAATGGTAATTGTGACTCATTAATGTTTAAATTTAATTTTTGTACTTTTTTTTCTATTTCTCATTATCCAATGGTAATTGAGACTTATTAAATGTCTAATAAAACCATAATTATGTGCTTAATTGGTTAGTATTTCCACCATTTTCATCTTTTTTTTCTTCGCTCTTCATCTTCAATCCGTATGACGATGAAGGGCAATCCGAGCAACGTAAACGACTATGTGATTTTCGTACATATATAAGAGATATTCAATTCATTTTATTATAACTAGTTTTCGGGGCCCGTGCTTCGCACGGGCTACACAATTATTTTTATATACAAGAAAGAATTTGTTTTAGAAAAAAGATGAAGGTTGTATTAAGGTTTCAATACTTACCTGATTTTCTGAGATTCCAAACTCTGCTACCTTAGTTACTCTTCTTTCCGTTTGTTCCAATGTCGCGTCCTTAGAAGAAAGAAAAAGAGTATACAAATATATTGAAGAAGCAAAAATGAAATTGAACTTACAACTCACGGCTGTACTCGTGGATATGTATGTGAAACATGGACAGCTTAGTGAATCTAGAGAAGTGTTTAATTCAATGTCTGATAGAGATGTCATCTCTTGGAATGTGATGATATCTTGTTATGGAATGCATGGAGAATTGGAGATGCATTATCTGCTATAAAAGTTTTTGAAGACATGAATATTTCTAGTGTGCAGCCAAATATCGTCACATTTCTTGCTCTCTTACCTGCTTGTAAAAATCTAGGCATGATTAAAGAAGGAAGATATTTCTTTTATAGGATGTAATATTATTCGGTGACACCAACATTAAAGCATTATGCTTATATGGTCAATTTCTTTCAAAATCAGGTAATGTACAGGAGGCTGAAAAACTGGTTATGGACTTACGGTAATGCCTATAGTTCTTGATGGAGGAATCCGGGAAACTCTGTTGAGTGCATGTAAGCTCTACAATGAAGTAGAAATTGGAACAAGGGTTTTTAAACGCGCTATTGAATCTGATCTAGAGAATGATGAGTATTCTGTTATAATGTCGAGCTTGTTTGATTCGTTTGGTAAATGGGAAGAGGAGGAGATGGTGAGAAAAATGATCAAGGATATGGGTTTGAGAAAGAGCATTGGTTGTTGAAGTATATTGTAATTTATTCGGATAGATTTATGCATGCATGAAATTAATGAGAATTTTATTTATGGCCTTGTCTATAGTTGCTCAAAAACAATTTTGAAGTATTGCATTTTTGAATAACATTTCAATTTCTTCTAAAGCAGTTTCAATTTTAGTTTCGTTGTATTTTTTATCATAGAGATCTGACCAGAAATACATTTGAATAAACACGAAAGCTATAGGAAAAAATAAATGAATACTAATAGATAAATATAACTTAGACCACCAAACATAGTGATTCAATAATCAACCTACAAAATCCTCGCTTTGTCGGAAGTATACAATTTCGAAGTAATGTGCATAAGAACATACCTCTCAAGTGCATGCAAAGATGAATCCTTTGTAGTCAGCACCAATACATTCTTCTCGAAACCTTGAAGGTTGATAGATCCGAACAACAAAGATATGACTCCAGGAGATAGCTCGCTTGGGATTTGTTTCTGCCATAAGAGAGCCTCCTCCTCAACGTCAATCAGTGAAACATGTGACAATTAAAATAAAGATCCATATAATATGTGTTGAATTCACACAATTGAGCATCAGTATCAAGGATGTTAATTTTGCCATAATTAAAAAAAAGATTTAGCCAATCTAATTAAATATGTTAAAAGAAGTGAAAAGTGAGATGAGAGAGATCATAGATGGAAGAAGAAACATTTCAATTTCTTCTAAAGCAGTTTCAGTTTCAGTTTCGTGGTATTTTTTTATCATAGAGATCTGACCACAAACCCATTTGAATCAATTCCTATGGATTTTTCAGGTTATAAAAAAGGACCGAAGAAACAGATGTTAAATAAGCATCATTTTTTATAAAACACAACCTTAAATGAAAGAACATTAGAATAAAACAGGGCAGCTTGCGAATTAGTAAACTAAGTGAAAAAACTGTATATTATATCAAAATCAAGCACGGTTTGATATCTTATTTTTCAATTCAGACTGGAATCACACGGTCTTATTTTTCAAGCGTAAGCTTTGTGCATTTAAAACCAATGTTAGTAAGTTACTAAGCTTCTTTTCGAACTGAAGCTTACAAAAAAAAGGCTTCTACATTACATTTCTATACAGTATACACTGCCTCTTTTAAATGTAATGTAGAAGACTATTTTTGATGTAAGCTTCAGTTCGAAAAGAAGCTTCTTTATTCCGAAAAGGACAACATGGAGACAAAAATGATGAGACGCCTATATTTAGTGAGTGTAACAAGGGGAATAAAGGATGAGATGGCCATCAATATGTATATATGCACAAATAATCCTCAAACTTTCAAGGATAAGACGGCCAAGAAAAAAATGTTGAGGCGGCTATATTTATGACTGTAACAAGGAGAATAAAGCGTATTTTTAATTCGTTTCATTAAAAAGACATTTAAAAAGTATCTGCAAGCTAAAATTGAAAACTAAGTAGTTAACAGACAACATCCTTTTAAAGGAAAGTGGACAACCTATGCTTCAACCTCCAATGAAATTCCCTACAATGACATGTGGTTCCATAGATTTGGAAGCCATGACAATGCTGGAATTACTTAATGAGTCATTGCAACCAGCATCTCGGTCAAAATCCCCCAATTAAATTGACAGTTTGAATTAGCTTTGCAAATCTCCAGTTGGAAATACTTTTTGCATATACTTGATATTATCTTTAGAATTTTTTTTAAAATAATAACAACCTAACACAGAATGCAACAAAAAAAATGCAAGACCTCACCTTCTCAGCACCCTTGACAATGAAGTAGCCTGCATGATCAAAATGGAAAAATGACCAAAAATAATCTCAACTTTCACTTATGAACAAAAAATAGTCCCAACTTTCATATCAACAAAAAATAATCCCAACTTTCAATCTATGAACCAAAAATAGTCCCAACCAGCAGAGGTCAGACTTCACCATAACAGGATATCCTTGTCTTCTACTGATACAACTTCCTTGTAAAGATATTGTTCTCTTCTGGTCTTAAACTTGTTACCTCTCTGCATCTTTTGAGTGTATACCTAATATAAAAAAGATAGAAAGATATACAATTCCCAAACAAAGCAAATCAATGTACCAGAAAAAGAATGGGAAATTGATACAAACACACTTGCAATTTATAGCCCGATTACAGAAACCTGAAAAGGGAATATTTCTTCTTTCATATATATAATCTAGGGTAGTTTTCTCTAATTACAACCTATAATCAAGAACACGAACATGAAGGCTTCGATACCAGAACTCAGGGGAGAGTCTCAGTTGTCTTGCAGGTAAATAATGCATATAAAAAGCAACAAAATATACAGATCCCAGCTAAAGTATAATGAGTTGCTATCATACCATACAAATATACAATTCAACAATTCCATGAAAACAAGCAAAATTAAGAAGGAAGAAGCTCCAAATCATCATTAAAAATCCCCAAAACATCAAAACCATAAGATCAAAACAAAACAGAGGCAGTCAAGGAAAATGAAGAACCGTGGAGACGAAATCGAGCGGCCTGACTCGATGCTTGAATTGCAGGCAGACGAAGTAGCGCCTGCTTCAGTTCTCAATTCTGCACACTAATATTCCAAGATGTTCATTTGAGAATTTTTAAGCTGCAAGTACAAGCAATACAAGCAAAACAAAGCAAAGAAGCAACATTTTGAGAAAATACCAAATCAAACCAACCAGGTATAAAACCAGCAAGTAATGCTTATTATATATGACAAATTTGATAGAATAAACTATAATTTAATATTATCAGAATGTTCATAACAAAAAGGTTATGGATCCCTATTCAAAATCACAAAGAAACAACAAACATAAGAACAAGACCACGTGCAGCCGCCTAGAAAAATCATTTAGCGGTAAATCAGTCAGGCACATGCACGATCATATATCAATCAACAAGTTACATAACTGACATCTATCAAAATTGAGATGTATGAATTTATAACCATCAAAACAAACAGTAGGCGGAAGTCCATTTAAAAAAGTAGCAGTTCATCGAATGATCTAGACAGTTATTTATTTCCACCATATATCTTACCAAAACAGTATATACTACCTCATTAGTCATTATACACCTTTTCCAATATTAAGCACTTTCCACATGTAAAAGTTAACATCCTAGCAAACAGTTCAAGCTGCATAGTTATGTAAATGAAAAGAAATATCACCAAGGAAAAGAAGCTCTACAATAACAGTTGCCAAAGTATTAAAAAAACTTACAGAGGACGTACGATATACTATATAAATTCACACTTACCCTCTAGGAAAAGAGTCTCACCATCTCGAGTTTTGAACAATGCTAATTGAAGCTTTTTCTGCAAATTTGAGATGATTTATGGATAAAACATAGAATATTAGAGAACCAAGATACAAAAAGTGAGCAAGCAGGAAAGCTGGGTTTTTTATTCTTTGAACCAACAGTAAAGCCTAAGAAAAAGTGAAAAATAAGATGGATGACACAGAAAGAATACATTACTACAACTCCAAATTTTTTAAAAAAGTTAGAAAAACTTTTTTGTACCTTGTGAATTAAGCCATCATCTATGATGGAACTACTCAATTTCTTAAACAACTCATACAATGCCTCCACCTCGTTCACTGTAACTGCAACAAGACCAAACAAACACTTACAAATTCATAAATCTACCTAGAAGGGAAAAAAAAAATCAAATATGCTTTTCGGTCTCTAGAAGAATTACATGAAAACTCGTTAGCGAGATATTCAAGCTCTTTGAACCTGGAGCCTCGAGTTTTGGGGAGCGGTAGACAAGTTTGAAAACAATTAGAGACGGAAAAGATCAATGTCTCCACTATCACATAAAGCAGAATGAATGCGGTACATGCCAAATGAATGCGCATTGCCTACTATCCTTGTCTAAGCCTTCATCAATCTTCTAAAAAATAAGAATGGCTCGAAAATTCTATACTAAAAACAAATGACCATATTTGGGCGGCATAATTTAAGTTTTTTAAACTCATTCATCTAAAACACTACGTAATGCAATGTATCTCTTGCATCAAATTTACTTGTTTATTTGACACAACAGAAATTTTGAAGGCTCTAACTTTCATCCTTTAATTATATCCTATTACTCTGCTTTCTTTGTTTTTTGGGGGAAAAAAATCCATCGAAGCGCATGCAACTCATTCAATCACAAGAAGCGACATCACACCAAATTTAATTTTAAAAGTCCACAATAATTTGGTGACATTCTTTTATGTACCTAGAAAAAAGTCTGCAAAACTGATTTATTGCAAGCATGCCCTAGAGGAACAATACACTTAAAGTACCCACCAACCTTGATAAAAGCCATAATCCATAGTGTAGAACCACAGCAAGGATGCTGATTGCCGAAGGAGGTGTTTTGATAAGCCCGTCTCAAAGAAATAATCCCTGCAGTGCAGCCTGCAACTTGGAGATAAAATGGATGTCCCGTCCTTTCAGCCAGAAGAGCTTTTACGAGCAGCATATATGTGATAAGCCGCTAATCCAACAATTGCCACAACAACTCCGACTGCAATAAGATTATGTACATAACTCCCTACTCAAACACAAGAAAACAAAAGGGAAAAAGAAAATACACTAAAGTTAACGAGAAAAAGTTTAAGTGGGAAAATTTCTACTCCTCCCAGCTTCAGTTTATGAGATGCTCAAATGAGGATGTTCTGTTGCTCTTAACAATCCTGCAAAAAACCTTACTAAAGTCTCCTAACTTGGAAGTTGGAACCGACCTATTTGACCGTACAACATAAACCCCAAATAAGATTGAGAAGATGAATATACACTGTGAATCTATTCTTTTGGGATGCAGCATGATCACGAAGCATACCCAAAATTCATCATTGTCAAGCACACAAGGCAAAAAAAAACTGAAATAGAAGAAATCCTTATCCCTTGGTTTATTTTATAAGAATCGCTTTTCTTTATTTATCGCAAGATAACATAAGTTCTTCTCCCTGCCCCTTTTATTACCCATTTTGGTATGCTAAAGTTTAGAAGCATCCGTGCCTCAAACCCGGACACACCTTAGAAGATTTATAGATTTTTATGCTCACAGATGAAACAAAGTAGTCATTGACCAGAGAAAATAATGCATTTGAAACTTGTAACATGAAACTTGTTGTGATCTTATTTCAGCTGACTATGTTAATTTGCTACAATATTTCAACCTTATTGGGTTTAAGTCAAATACTTTATCAGTAAATTGATTCAGCTTAGTCTGAGGACAACATGCATCATAGAGGTAGAAACACTTCATGTGAAATACTTCATGATTGCCATGTGATATGGGCAACTACGGTGTAGCTGAGCATGTTCTTTTACATAAAGAACACCACTGTAGCTATCTGTGGATTTTGTCCGTGGATTAGCTGATCGAGCATACTTCATGATTGCCATGATGTGGTTACATAGACAGATTACACAAGCAGTGATGAGAACGAACAAAAAAAAAAGAGCAAGTGAGGTGACTGCTCACCAAATCTTGAAAAATGAGGTGTTGGAAGACTGAGAAAACAGAAAACTCCATTGAAGAAAAGAGAGGAAGAAACGAGACTTTGCTCGATTGTGTATTGAGTGGTATTCTGTTTTACAGTTGGACTCTATATATACATGGTCTAACTGCACTAACAGAATTCATTAAACCCACTTATTCTATCAACCCCCTTAAGATGAAGGTGGTTCAACCAACTTCAACTTGCCCACAAGTTCAGAGTGCCTAGGACCAAGCAAAGCCTTGGTCATTACATCAGCTAGCTGCAAATAATAAGAATAATAGACTCAAGAATATGGAATGAATTTTCCTTGGTTATTCTGGCTTGGAAACAAGCAATATATAGATTACAGGAGAGATGCCCTAACTTGCTGGCTACTGCAAATCTTCTAGCTAAGGATATTATATATACAAATATATACATACAAAATATACTGCTAATACTCCCCCTCAAGTTGGAGCATGTGGATCAACAATGCCCAACTTGGATAGAAGAAACTGAAATTGATCCTTGCCTAGCGCCTTGGTGAAGATGTCAACTGGCTGTTGTGTGGAAGCGACATAGCATGTGACGACATTGCCAGCCTGAATCTGGTCTCGAATAAGATGACAATCTATCTCTATATGCTTTGTACGCTCATGGAAGACCGAGTTAGAAGCTATATGAAGAGCCGCCTGATTATCACAATAAAGCTGCATTGAGAAGCTATGAAGAACCCCAAGAGAGTGAAGAAGTGACTTAAGCCAAATAAGTTCGCAGCAGGTAGAAGCCATGGAACGATATTCCGCCTCAGCAGAAGAGCGAGAGATGGTTACCTGCTTTTTCGTCTTCCATGAAACAGGCGATTGTCCTAGCTTAATGAAGTAGCCAGTGAGAGATCGGCGAGTCAACGTACATGATGCCCAATCAGAGTCACAATAAGTTGTGAGCTGAAGTGAACTGGATGCAGACAGAAGCAATCCCTGACCTGGATGACCCTTGAGATAGTGAAGGACAGGCAATACAGCGTGCCAGTGACAGACCTTCGGTCTCTGCATGAATTGGGCTAGAATATGAACAACATATGAGAGCTCAGGGCAAGTGATGGTGAGATAGATAAGTCTGCCAATAAGACGTCGATATCGATCTGGGGATCCAAACATAGGGTTGTCAAACGTAGCGAGTTGATGGTGCTGCTCCATCGGAAAGTTGCATGGTTTCGCCCCAAGAAGACCGACTTCACTCAAGATATCAAGTGTGTACTTGCGCTGACAGAGAAAAATTCCTGACTGATTACGAGCAATTTCAATGCCAATAAAATACTTCAGAGACTGCAAGTCTTTCATATGAAAGCAAGAACTGAGATACCGCTTGAAGCGACTGATGAAATCTGGATCATTACCTGCAACAATGAGATCATCAACATAGACAAGGACATGCAGGGTAAGACCACGCTTCTCATAGGAGAAGAGGGAATAATCAGCATAGCTCTGAGTGAACCCGAAGTTGCGCAGAGCAGCCGACAACTTGGCAAACTAGTTCCGGGGAGCCTGCTTAAGTCCATAGAGTGACTTACGTAGGCGACAAACATGTCCATCGGGAACGTGAGAAAGACCCGGGGGTGGTCTCATAAAAACCTCTTCATCCAAATCACCATGAAGAAACGCATTATGGACGTCCATCTGATGAAGCGCCCATCCCTTGATTGCAGCAACAGACAAGAAAACTCTAACTGTAGCCATTTTGGCGACTGGAGCAAAAGTCTCATTGAAATCAATACCCTCGACCTGTCGATTGCCTAAGACAACAAGACGAGCTTTATGCCGCTCAATAGAACCATCAGAATTGTACTTAATTCTATACACCCAATGGGTTTCTTGTCAAACGGTAAAGGTGTTAGTTCCCAAGTACCATTACGAGCAAGAGCATCTAGTTCAAATGCCATAGCAGCACGCCATTGAGAATGACGAACAGCCTCAGAAAAAGACGCAGGCTCATAATCTGCGGTAATAGCTGCTAGAAAACGAGTATATGTAGGAGAAAAATTAGTACTCGAAACATAAGCCGCTATAGGATAGAGAGTACCTGAGGAAGGTGATTGAGGCGGGATAGACGATGTTGCAGCAGAGGGGTCTATATGCCGAACTGTACTACAAACATAATCACGGAGATGAACACTCTGTTGACGTACACGAGTGCTGGTTGGCCGAGATGAAGAATCAGTACTCCCCCTGACATCAGACAAAGGAAGTGGATCTGGGTTTGAACTCCCCCTGTCTTCAGGCACCAAACTTGCATCATCAAAAACCGAAATGGGCGGCATAGATGGAACAACAGTAGGCATCGCAGGTAGCTGTGAAGGCGAGGCAAACGGGAAGAATGACTCATGAAAAATCACATCGCGGTTGACAAAGACAACCCTTGTCTCCAGGTCATAGAGACGCCAACCCCTTTTCCCAGAAGGATAGCCCAAAAAGATACATTTACGACTGCGAGAGGCAAACTTGTCGCGGCTGCGTGGAATCTAAGATGTGAAGCATAAACAGCCAAAAACCCGAAGCATATTATAGGAAGGAGTACCTCGATGAAGAATCTCAAAAGGTGTCTTGCCATCCAAAAGAGGTGTAGGTGTGTGGTTGATGAGATACGCTGTTGCAGATACACAATCAGCCCAAAACTGTAACGGCAAGTGAGATTGAAAGCGCAAAGTACGCGCCACATTGAGAAGATGACGATGCTTGCGCTCAACTCAACCATTCTGTTGCGGAGTTGCAACACATGATGTTTCAAAAAAAATGCCTTGGTCATCGAAGAAAGGGCGAAGTGCTAAGAACTCTGTTCCGTTGTCTGCTCGCACACGCCTGACTTGCTTCTGAAACTGAGTAGCAACCAACTCACAAAACTTTTTGAACAATAGACCCACTTCAGATTTTGCAGAGAAGAAGTAGACCCAAACAGTCCTAGAAAAATCATCAACTATGGTAAGAAAATAAGATGCACCAGTAAGAGACGGTGTACTATAAGGGCCCCATACATCGCAATGAACAAGCTGAAATAGATCATCTGCTTTATTTGAACTAAGTGGAAAGGACAAACGAGTTTGCTTTGACATATGACAACTATCACATGGAGATAAACTGTCTAACAATGATTTATTCAATTGAAGTGCAGAAATAGAAGACAAGGCAGACGACGACGGATGTCCGAGACGGCCATGCCAGAGTTCAGCAGAAACCACAGATGACTGAGCAGATGAAGCACGGGCCTCAGAATGAATTGTTTGAAGCCAATAGACCCCCCCCCCCTTGCTGCTTACCCACGCCAATCATCGTCCTCGAACTGATTTCCTGAAGAACACACAACTTTTCAGTTAAGAGAACTAGCATATCAAGAGTACCAGATAACTGAGCAAACGACAATAAGTGACAATCAAGATTTGGAACAAAGAGAATATGAGAGAGTCGGAAGGAGCCCACAACAAGACTTCCTTCCTGAATTGCTGTAGAAACGCGCCCATCGGGCAAACGAATAGAAATGGGCGGAATAGAAATCAAATCCCGAAGGCTCGTCTTATCACCTGTCATATGATACGACGCTCCACTATGAAGAATCCAAGAAGAGAACATACCAGATTTGCCCGAGTTTGATTGCATCGCATTATACATGTTCATAACTGCAGACCATTGATCATCGTTTAATGCGGGGCCAAATGCAGCCCGATCCTTGGCAGTCAAATCAGTCAAGGAGGCAGAAGTTGAGGCCTGTACAGCAGCATGAGCACCGCCGGCTGAACGCGACGAAGATCCAGCCTCACGAGCGGCTTTACGAGCGGCCAACTTTTCCTTGAGCCACGGAGGATAACCGTGTAGACGATAACAAGTTGTCTTGTCATGACCAGCCCGACCACAATGAGCACAAAGCATAGAACCACGGTTTGGTGGCGGTGTAGTAGTCGGTGGTTGAGAAGTTGTGGATGCGTTTCAAAACTGGAGCAGAGGGCGGACTGAATTTGCGGGCAGCTAGCGCCATGGAATCATGTGAAGAATCTCGTGACTGTACTACTGTGCATAGACTTTCTTGTTGCACAGCAAAGGCGTACACTCGATTCAAAGGAGGGAGTGGTTCTTGTGCGAGAAGGTTCGACCGCATTGAACCGAATGGTTCATTGAGACCGATAAGGAACTGATGAACACGTTCCTCTGCTCGTTCGGCCTCCCATACAGCGTTAAGATTCACGCCACAAGTACATGTACGAACCGGGATATAAGAATCAATCTCATCCCATAATTTCTTCATGGCTGAGTAGTAGGCAGCCACATTAAGATTCGCTTGACGGCACTGAGCAAGTTGAGCACGCAGTTGGCACTTGCGGGGACCGTTGCCGACCGAAAAGCGTTGACGGAGGTCCTCCCAAAGAGCTTTGACAGTATTGAAATAAGATATTGAAGAGCGTAGAGGCAGATTGATGGATTGAACAATCCATCCAACGAGCATGGCATTCACCATACGCCAATCATCAAGACGAGGCGGCTCGGTTGTTGTATCATCAGGTTTGACAATGGAACCATCAATAAAGCCGATCTTCCGGCGAGCGAGTAAAGAATTAGTCATCGCATTCATCCACTCGTCGTAGTTGTCACCCTTGAGAGTCACCGGGCATATATTGAGACCCGTGTGATCCGAAGGGTGGAGATAGTAAGGAGACGAGAAATCGATGGTAGCGGGAGTGTTGACCATGGTGGCGGAAGGCGCTGAAGAAGTAGGCAGCGGCGGCGTTAGGGTTGTGTTTAGGGTTAGATAAGGATCGTAACCAAAACTGATACCATAATAAGAATAATAAACTCAAGAATATGGAATGAATTTTCCTTGGTTATTCTGGCTTGGAAACAAGCAATATATAGATTATAGGAGAGATGCCCTAACTTGCCGGTTACTGCAAATCTTCTAGCTAAGGATATTATATATACAAATATATACATACAAAATATACTGCTAATAGCAAATGAGTAGAAAGGTAAGAAACAGTAATCAACCCTTCATGAAGCTTGTGGAGAACGAAATGACAGTCGAGGTCTATGTGCTTCGTACGCTCGTGAAAAACGGGGTTCTTGGCAATATGAATTGCCGCTTGACTGTCACATTTGATGGGAATGGGCAGGAGACCTGGGAAACCCAGCTCATGAAGTAAGCGAGAGAGCCAGGCAAGCTCTGCAGTAAGGCGTCGAAGCGACCGATACTCTGCTTCAGCCGAGGAGAGTGACACAATGGGCTGCTTATTTGACTTCCATGAAAGAGGACAGCCACCAAACAGTACAAAGAAGCCACTGATAGACCGGTGGGTCTGAGAACAAGTGGCCCAATCGGCGTCACAGTAGCCAAGTAATTGGAGATCTGGGGTAGAGTTAAGAAAAATACCCAAATCTGCGCGGCCCCGAAGGTAACGCAAGGTGTGGATGGCAGCCTGAAAATAAGTGTTAGTAGGAGCATGGAGGAACTGACTAAGGTGTTGAACGGTGAAAGCAATGTCAGGACGAGTATGTGTCAAAAAATTCAGTTTTCCCACCACTTGACGATACAAAGAAGGATCACTCATGAGGATGCCTGGAGAATTATGCAAATTGAGACCAGTTTCCAAGGGAGCAGGAGCTGGACGAACATCCAGACAATCAAAATCCCTGAGTAATTCCATTAAGAACTTCTTTTGGCTAAGTACATAACCTTGACCAGGAATTTCAATGAACCCAATTCCAAGAAAAAAAATACAGTCTGCCCAGATCTTTGATCCGAAACTGATCATCCAAAAACTTCTTTAAACTCAAAATCTCATCAGAATCATTCCCTGTAATGAGAATGTCATCTACATAGATGGCCATAAAGACAATGGATGAACCCTTTGTGCGAGAAAACAAGGAGAAGTCATTCTGAGAAGAAGAGTAGCCCTGAGTGCGTAGAGTGTCAGAGAGCTTTGCATACCATTGGCGACTTGCTTGCTTGAGTCCATACAAACTCTTGTTCAATTTGCAAACATGTGACGCAGCAACAGTTAATCCAGGAGGAGGTTGCATATAAACTTCCTCGTGGAGATCCCCGTGCAAGAAAGCGTTATTTACATCAAGTTGAGTAATGTTCCATCCTCGCTTTATGGCAACAGAAACAAGGGCCCGAATAGTGGTCATCTTGACTACGGGTGAGAAAGTCTCTGTGAAATCAACACCTGGTTTTTGTGTGAACCCTCGAATAACTAGTCTGGCCTTATGTCTCTCAACAGTGCCATCAACTCTCAATTTCAACTTGAAGACCCACTTGCAACTAATGGGTTTCTTGCCTTTTGGCAATGGAACCACATCCCAGGTACGGTTCAGTTCAAGAGCCTGGAATTCCTTATCCATGGCTGCTTTCCAGGCTGGGTGCTCAGAAGCCTCAACAAAGGAAGAGGGTTCACTCATAGCATTTAGAGCAAACAAAAAGGATTGGTCATTTGTGGAGATGGCAGCAGGGCAAGTAGTTTGGGTAGAAAAACAGAAGGAGGTGAGTGTATTGGTGCAAAAATCAGGTGATGTAGTGGCATTGGTACAGATGAAATCATCCAAGTGAGATGGAGGATGAGATACTCTGGAAGACCTCCGAGGAGGAGGAGGAGATGGGTTAGGTAGTGTATGTGAAGAAGGAGGTTCAGTGACAGTTGTGATGGGTGAATGTGGAATAGGAGTAGTGGGAGATGATGTGGTGGATTGTTCATTTGGGGAGTAGGTAGGGAAAATGTCAGGAAAAAGTCTAGGTAGGTATGGTGTTGTATTATCAGATGTAGGAAGATAATGGAATGGAAAAATATTATCATAGAAAATGACATCACAGGAAGTACTGACTTGATAAGTTTCCAAAGACAACACCTTATATGCCTTTTGTCCAAAAGGGAATCCAAGAAACACACATGGCTGAGCTCTAGGAGAAAACTTGTCACACCCTCTTGAAAGAGTGGATGCATAACATAGGCAGCCAAGAGCTTTAATGTGAGTATAGTTAGGAGGCTTACTGAATAATAGCTCATAAGGGGTAAGACCTTTGAGAACCTTTGATTGAAATCTGTTAATCAAACTTGTCACACCCTCTTGAAAGAGTGGATGCATAACATGGTGAGTTTAGAAGGAATCGTGATTTGTATACTTCATTGTATGGATTGTCCCTCTTTGATCACATTACATTCACTTCATCTTTGAAACTAAAATATGAAAAGAGGCCTCATGATCCACAAACCAGGATATACATGATAAACATCACAAAAATAATTTCACGACTCAAAATCTGTTCAGGTGAAAAAAATGTCATAGAACAAAGCATAGAGAAAAATATAACCATCTCACAAAAAAAAAGAGAAAAATATAACCACGTTCCTTAACATGCAACAACCTCACATCCACAATTCACTAAAGACCGAATTCTATATGCACGGCAGGCTCAAAAGCCATCACACAATAATAATCAACTCAAGATTCAATAAGCAAACAATGCTGCATATCATAATATTGAATAACAATCTCAGAACTCATTTAAGTTTTTTTTTACCAAACAGATATCTCACCTAGGAGGATAGCCATCTGTTGGGTATCCTTGTGGAGGGTAGGAGCCAGCTGGTGGGTACCCTTGTGGAGGGTAAGAGCCAGCGGGAGGGTACCCTTGAGCGGGATAAGGCGTTGTAGAGCCTGGTTGTGGATACCCTACAGTGGGAGGATATGGCTGGTCGATACGACACATTTGCTGCATAGGAGGGACTGACATTGGTTGAGGTCCGAATTTACCGTCTGTTTTGTCCATCTCCACTTTGTGTTGAGTCTGCAGAAAATTTGCAAATCAATAAACAGTTTCTGAATACATATTGGAGAATGGATCTTTAATTTTTATACAGCTGTGATTGTGGTACCTGCATACAAGCGCAAACCCTGCAGAATGATAAGAGTTCAAAAGTTAGTATATGAATGTGTGAGGAGTCACCAGGAATGTTGTTGCAAGAAGATAAAGTGTCTTACGTGCAGTAAACGTAATCAGCCACACAATTTAAGAGTTGTGATGCTTCTGAGATTTCACTGCTTCCAACGATCATTGGGACAATAGAGAATATGCAGGCCAGTTGTTGCAGGCAGACCATGAAACCCTGACATCAGCATCAAGCTCATTAGATGAGGATATGTAGTATAAGGAATGAGATGCGAAAGATGAAAAGGAAAGAGGGAGTACGATAATGCAGTTATCACATTGTGTTGTCTGTATGTTGAACTCATCTTGCAGCAAAAAGCGGGTGGAGGCTACTGAATTCCCAAAGCAGAGGCAGACCTATGTATTTCGAGATAGACAAATATATTAACTCATCAAAATGGTGGGAAGGAACAACGTTTAATCCATTGGTGAACCAATGACAAGGATTTCATTATTTAAGTAATGCATTAACTGTGACAAACAATAGTCAGCACATAGAGCTTCCATTGTTCTATCAACCAAACGAAAATCCAAACTTCTCAATCTGATATCAAGCCAATTCTACTGACATTGGAGCAAAAACACGCATATAGATCAACACTAATACATGGAAATTACAAGAAAAATCAACTGGTCTTCGACAAATGCAAGTTTCAATGTGTAAAAATTCCCGCAACAAGAATTCTTGCTCAACACATCAGCTGCTAAAGAAAGCAACTCTAATTGGATTCAGTCCACATATAGAGCTTCCATGTTTCTATCTACCAAACTTCTCAATCCGATATCAAGTCAATTCCACCAAAATTGAAGCAAAAACGACTAATACAAAGAGAATTGAGATCGAACCGAGCAATTATGCATACCTCCATAATTGTGTCAGCACCAAACTCATCTGAAATCTTCAAATCTTCTCTTTTAAGGTCACCACTACTTTCCATCTCTGCTCTCGAAGCTTTGTTTGAGAATCCATTACCCTTTCCATGAACACTTCCATTCTTCCCTAGGCTTGCTACTGTCACAATTTTTAAATTTATACTTCTTCTCAAACATCAACATCTTCTTCTCAAACATCAACATCTCATCTCAAACATCAACTTTCCCTTATACTTCTTCTCGCTCAATTTCGCGTTCGTCGGTCGGAGTCTGGGTGAGGATTAGGGTTTCGGGAGGACCGAACAGTTGGTATAAAGCTGACAGTTGGAGCTCGAGGAGGGTGTTTCACCTACGAATGCGGCTCCGACGACAGAGAAGAAGGGTGACAAGCGAAGAAGGCAAGATCGGGAGGGTGACCAGCGGAGAAGGAAAAGATCGGGGATGAGTACTGATGCGGCGAAGCGAGAAGGAAGAAAGGAGAAGGGAAAAGTCTGACTTGCCCTTTTCTAATTTTGAAGGAGTTTAAAAGAGCAGTGACATTTTTCGTAATTCCTACGAAAGTCCAAGGTACATTACAAAGGCAAAAACTTGATATGAGATCTCAGCCATCCATTCTCTTTTTTAGCTTATGTGGCATATTTACAGCCATTGATAAAAGTATTTCTTACACAATTGTATTCTCTCATTTATTGTAGTTAGGATTTACTAAAAAATACATATATGAAAAAATACATTATGTATATGAATATAGACAAAAATAAAAAGTGTTTGGCTCGCGCAAAGCGCGGGGTAATGACCTAGAAAGTTGTCATTAAGTCGCCATTACTATGTGGCCTCTTGAATTCCTCTTCTAATTTCAACTTTTGATTTTCCGACTTCTCTGAATGAGATTTCGTATTGAATTCTCCCATCAAGTCGACGTTACTTTTCTGCATATTGTATTTCGCCTTTACTCATGGTTATTGTCAATTTGTAATTGAACCAATTAATTTGCTATTTTTATCACTTCTATTATTCGTTTATTTTTGTGTTAATGTCTTGATCTGCAGATTAGATTTGCTTTGGCCTGAATTAGATAAAATATGCCCTAAAAAGATTGTAAATATATAATTAGCCCAATCCAATTTTGAGACGAAAAACCGTAATTACCCCGCGGGTTCGATTCTAGTCATTTTATAAAATCAGGAGACAATTTTTTTGTAAATTTTAAAAACGGACATGAAATGGGCCATAAGTCCGCCTCTGTGATATGTTGTGGCCTGTGGGCCATAAAAAGCCCATTTGTTTTTTGACTCGGCTCGGATTGACGACCTTTGTTTTCTGCAACTGACGGCGCGTACAGGAAGACGACCTGTGTCTCCGGCACTGGTCAAAGGTGATAGAGATGTTGCCTCAGTACGGTATCAAGCTTGCCGTTCACATAATTACCAAAGATTTTGGCACTCTTGTCGCGGTATGTTCTTTCTTCTCCTCCCCTTTAGTTTCTATGCTCTCAAATTCTGATCTTTTGCTACTAATTTATGGCAGAAAGTATGTGAATGTCTTCTCAGAAGAGGAGCCTCAACAAGATTGGCTATCGCAAAGCATACAGAGCTGGGTGTAGATAAAGTTACCAAGTGTCTTTGGGTCTTAATCCAGCATAATTGTGCCCAGGCATTTTCTCTGGCTGAAGAAGGTATACAACTAACTGTTTCAAGTACTTCATTCCATTGCCACAACTATAATACAAACCTAGATGAGGGCAAATATAATTGTTTAGTGGATGATAGGATTGTTACTGACTTAGGTGGCTGCGCAAAAATATAGTGACATGGCATTGATCTACATCGCAATACTTGTGTTTTTCATGCAGTGAGTGATCAGTCTGGTCATATTTTCTTTTTAGGAAGCTGACCAGTTTTTAGAGTTTTTCTTTATTCTGTATTGAGGGGAGCCATTAATATTTCCTAAACGTAATCCGATTATCCCACAGATTCCGGTAATCCTGTCTCTCACAATAGGAAAAACACTTTTTTATAACAGAAATCTTCTTAATCATAACCAGTTTGGACTTTGGGAATAGGGAGTACCTTTGCAATTGGCTTGCATGCTGGCTTGTTAGTTGTTCTTACAGAAATGTTCATGGTTGGTTACTAGTTAAGACTTGGGTTTTTTTATGACGAATATGTTTTTTATGACATTCTGCTACATATCGATTAATGGTTTTCCAGAAGTTATTTTGGCGTGTAGGAGAGAATTTTCAATTTGATATCTTTGTTAAATATTTATCTTTCTCTTGACGATGTTGATTGCTTATAAATATTTAAATGCAGGTGGGTATGGAGAATCAGAAAGGATTACAACACAATATGTAGCATTGTTTGACAATGTGATATGTAGGATACGGTTTCCAAAGCTTTTGACCGTTGTATCTAAAGAATTGGATAAAGAAGTTAGTATTGTAACGCTACCAATTTTTTTCATTTGGACTTCTTACATTTCAAAATTTAAAATTTTAATCCTATGATAAATGGTTATCTGCAGTGTGCGCCTGTTCTCGAAGGTATGCTACAACATGGCAGACTTACATTGTCACAGGTATTGGAGAGGGCCAAAGCCTTCTCCAATGAAGGTAAGCATGGTCGTTCTGGTAGGAATACCAATTCTTTTTTATCCCTTTTTGTAGAGATAGAAGACTTTTGCACCTTCTATTGCTTTAGAAAATGGGTTTGCAAATGGGTTATGTTTAAGATTCTAGTCACTGCATGAAATTATGATTCTGTCAGTTGGATAGGTTTTGACTACCTGATTTGAATTTTAACTTGCAAATCAATTCTGCTGGTATTCCTTTGATTTTAGGAGGAATTGTACGTGAAAGGTTTATGAAGCTGGTTGAAGCACGCTACATAGAACGGTGTCCAATTGTTGAGCCGTTAGTTTCAATGCTACCAGAAGACAACCCTGCAAAGAAACGAGGGCCCAGATCTAAGTTATGTACTGCAGTTAAACTTTTCTTCTCAGTACTTCTGATAAGTGATAACTTGCTTCTTCTATCTATTTTAAGTTTCTTGTGTATAAAATGAACATGTTGGAACCATGCTTCATGCCATGAGGTGCCATATGGTCATTATATTAGGTGATAATTAATAGTTTCAGAACAGGTTTTTGATGTGATACTTTCAGTTCAGAAATAAGGAAAATGTAACATTCTCATAGTTTTCCTAATAATCAGCTTGTAATCTTTCTTTGGTATATGTATTCTCTTTGTGATGTTGGGGCTGTGGGGATTTAATTATCTCAAAGGGATATCACACTTGAACTTCTTTTTTTGCTAGGCTATGAGATTCTTGAATTTTGAAATGAATAATAAATCTGGCATGATCATTTAATTTCCCATTTATCTTTGGTCTAATCATCTAAATTAGACTAGTGAACATATGGGTATTTAATTGTTTATTGCCTAGGCTGTCAAATATAGAAGGGTGAATTCTTAACTTTTCTTCTTCTTTCGGTCTTCCAAACGAAGATTATTCAGAGTCTCTTACCTACTTCACTCCTATATACATGCAGATGGTTGAGAAAGAAGTAACTCTAGAAGACCGCGTTGTAGCTGCAGCGACGCTGATGGAGGCAGAACGTTTTTCTGTCAAGACAGACGCGGGCATGGATATTGCTGAAGAGAGCACAAGTAATGACTCGAACAGTATGAAAGTTGGGAAAAAGGTTTGTTAAAGTTTATGGGCTCATATATTAATTGCATTAACTAGAGGCTGATGTATACAATTTTCTTGTGTCTAGCGCAAACATAAACTTCCTGAAGTGAATGGTGACCCTGAAATCTCTAGTTGCAGTAAAGATCCTAGCTGGCGGGTAAACTTACATGAATTCAAGCGTCTCTTTCGTAAGAAGGTTTGCTTTCTCTCACATAACTGCTATATACTAATCCCCCATATTAGACAAAAATTCTTGTTAAGAAAAAAGTTTATGAAAATGTATTTTAAATGTTAATCCTTGTATGTCTTAATAGTTGTGTGAAACTCTAAAATGACAAAAAAAAAAAATATGTGGAGGGAGTACTGAATAGACAGTCCTATATGTCTCTTTGATTTATAGATATAATTCCGGTTATTCTCGTAATTCAAATGTTCCAGGCTTGTGTTGAAAGCGTGAAGTCAAGGCTGGATCATGAAGCTGGAATTGTTTTAAGTGCATTTTTGGAGGCTACTAAAGTTGTGGGAAACAGAGGTTACTCTTCTGACAACTATTATGTTAATCAATTTTGTTTGCAAAAAATCACATGACTTGTGCTTTCAAGTGAAAATTTTCGCTTAAAATTACTTTATTGTTTGGTTTGCAATTTGTCTTTGTGTATCTTATTTTCGGCTTGGGGAATAGCTGGATATTAGATAAAAGTGTATGGAATGCACTGAGGTGTCCTGGATCCTAGCTGCAAAAAAGGGAAAGTGCATTGTTGACTATAGTGATACCGGATTCTGTTAAATTTAAAAGATATGATAGTTGTAACCCATATATCTCAACTACAGTTTTGGAAAATAGGCTACAATGAACATGTATAATAATGTAATAGCTCTTGTTAATCTAAAAGTTTATTGGAGTATTTTGGTTAAAATTTTGATATTTAAAGGGCTATAACTTATGCGTCAAAAGTCCCCCTTTTGAAATTGAGATAGTTAGCTTTAATTTTTTTTTAACAGAACACAGTTAACTGATTTATACTACCAATAGCTACTTTATATAAAAAAATTGCGACTTTGTGTTACTTTGACCAACATATCCATGATTAATTTGTTTTGTAATATTTGTATACTCATTTATTCTGAAGTAATCTGTAAACATAACCAATTACCTATCTTAGATTAGAAATTATGATCATCTTTTTGTTAGATATTACTATATTAGTATACCATTAATAGATTGTTTTCATTAATTTTGACGTATGAGAAAGGTGGATTTCCTTTTTATTACGGAGTAAAAGTCAAATAAATTACTTAAATACTATTTTTCTAAATAAACAAATAAATTATATAATCAAATAAGTGCAGTAAGGATCTTAAAGAAAAATGATAAATCTAAATTCATCTCTCTACAGCTACTCAGGTTTGTAAGCGTGAGACAAATGCACAACATGCACAATTCAGAAGCAATCATTTTTTATATGTATTTCTATCTATCCATATAGACCCAAGTATACGTGTTTGTCACACATATATCAAGGGCTGTTCTTGCTTTCCTATATTTTATTCTGTAGTATTTTGTTTTTGTTTCTTAATATGGTTGCTATGGGCCTCCTTTTTTGTTGTTAACCTGTAGTAGCTTTTGACACTTTTATGTGCAGTTTCTTTGTCCATAGATGATATATTTGAAGAGGTCATCAAGAGTAAAGAGGGTCGCTCAATGACTTTGGAACATGTTAGAGCTTTTCTTGTGCAGCTGGGTTGTGATTCTTCTGATCCTGATGGGTTATATACATTAGGTGTGTATTATTTTTGTTATTATTAGATTTTTTATCTTCAGTTTGTACTAGATGTTGCATAAATGATTTCTTTGCCTAGATCCATAATTGACGACAACCTTATTGTGGTGTATCTTGTGTCTGCTAGATTTGGCTGAAATTATTGACCGTGCACGGCAAGAAGAGGTCAGTTGGCTTTATTTATTTGTTTTGATGTTGCCTAAGTATTTTTCTGTAGTTAAGTTTGACATTAACATGTCTCTTTGGGGACTGGACTGAACCTCATCTGCTGCATTTTGTTTGTTTGCGCATGTTTCCAATTTAGTAGTTCTGAATGACATGACAGTTGCCTCCCCATGGGAAGGAATGTTTTGTTCTAGATTTTTATTTCCATCGTTAGAAAAGCAGGGAGCAGAGGTTATTGAATTGGGTGGTTTCTCCTCAAATTCAATAATAAAACTGAATGCATTTCTTCTAATTTGTGTTGCTGGATAAAAATGAAGTTTCTGTTCTAGTAAATGTTTATAGCCATTCTTGTGAACCATATGCAAATAAATCAAAGGGTGTATTTTTGTTTCTAATCTATTTTCTTTTCTACATGTAGGTAGAATCAATTGTGTTGAAAAGATATGGGAAGGAAGCTTACAGACTGTACAGGTTGTTGGCTGAGAATCGTCATCCAGTTGAAACGAATGGGGTAATAAATGCATTATGGTTCCATATACTTTTTGGTGCCTAACTTTTAAAATATGGTCTAAAATCATATTTTTTAACTGTTAGAAGGTCAAGTGGAATATTGTATTTATCATTTGGGGATGTTAATACTGCAATATTGAAAATGATTTTTTCTTGTTTAGTTGGGCAGATAAAATAGTTAAATTGGAATCAAATTGATAGTTTCTTGTTTAACTAAGATGTTACTCTTAGTAACTGTGATCTAAATGGATTTTATTTAAAATTTCCTGTTATTCGATCTTATGTGTATGTGTTCCAGTCTTAATGCAACTTAGTGAAACAATTTGGCACAACCTGACTGCAAATTTGTCAATCTATATCTGCTGTATCGACATTGTATTCAACTATTGGTACTGAAATGTGTTCTTTTATTAGATCTCCGGGAAAACATTGGTGGACCATAAAGATACTAAAAAGCTTTTATACAAGATGTGGATGGAGAATTACTTGCATATGGAGGTATGGAATTGATTTTTCACTGTCACCCGTCTCGTTTTTTGAATCCATATCAACGATTTTGTCTTAACCTGTTTGATTTTAGACACAACACATAATCTTATTAATTTCTATGTACTTAGTTATTACTTACCCTGTAGTGATTTATGTTGTTCCCATATGAGATACTTAGTAGTGAAAGAAATCCAGTTTTGGGCAAAAATGGGTAAGACTAGTAATGAATCAGATGAAAGTGGCAAACATCTCAATCACTAATAGTCTAATGGAATTAGCATTTGACGAGTAATTAAACATTAGGTTAACTAAGTGGAATATCGGTTTGTTCTCTTGTATCATTCTTCATCTTATGATTATGAAATTTCTTCCGTGCAGTTTGTGAGGCGTCCTCAACAGGGGGACTTGTTTTATTGGAGTGTGAACAGAAACCTAAACGACCTAGTTCTCGAGGAGTTGTTTCACTCTGCCTTAAATTTGCGTATACGAGTAGCTTATGAGATGGATCGAGGGCGTGAGGTTAGTATGTTAACATGATTTCCTTAAAAGTAAAAGCGTAAGATTATGGGAAATGTTAATCTTGATCGTCACTTTGTGTTGGTACAGCTTTTAATGATTCAAGACAAACAGAAGGGTGAGGCCGGGAAACGGTTTGCTAAGTTGAAAGCAGTCAGGAAATTACTGGATTCAGCCTTGGCTAAGCTCGATGATGCCATCATGCTTTTCCGTGATTTCTGATCTTTGAAGTTGCTCTGATTTTAAAGCACAAATAAAACTGAACATTGTAGAATTTGCAATTAAACAGGTACATTTTTCATTTGTTCATTGCCCTTGCTTACAAGTTTCTGATTGCAATTTAACCAAACTACGGAGTAATCACCTGAGAAAACTCAAAGAAAAGCATCCAGCAGCTGGTTTAAGCTTCTTGGGTTTTGGTGCTATGGTGATCTCCCATTCTTCCTCCAGTTTTCTCTTCTTAGAATATATCTCCCACCAAAGCCTGCTATTACGCCCTCTTGAATCCGAAGAAACGGTCGAAGACGACGATGAGGATGAAGATGGCCTAGAAAAATTAGGATGAAACGACGCTGTTGAGTATGGTAAGACAAGAGTGTGGCGTTCGATGATTTGAGAAAGAGACGCGAGCTCGTAGGAATCGTATAGAGGGCTCCCACAGTCCCACATTCTCAGATCACCTTCTTGCTTCATTATCTTTCTTTGATTTGGAAGAGTAGACTAGCTAGCTTAAATGTTGGTTTGTTAGTACATATATATGATGCTATGAATATGATTATCCTGGTTTTAAGTTACATAATAGTCCATGTATGTTTCTTTTTTGGGATTTAAAAAAAAAGTAGCACATGGAGGTGGACCTTGATTCTTAAATATGAATCTGTCACATTGCTTTTTAGTGTAATCTATGAAAGTTGGTAAGTTTCGAAATGATTTGAAAACTTTCGTAACCCTGAAACTGACCGGTTTTTGGGTAAATACCCAAAACTGTTATGTTTTTTAAGTTTTTGCATCACTTTTTTAAGTTATAAGTAAATACCCCTTTGCTGACGTGGCAGAGCTGTCAACAAAAAATTTAACAGAGCTGTCAACAAATTTTTTAACAAAGTTGTCAACAAATTTTTTAACAGAGTTGTCAACAAATTTTTTAACAGAGTTGTCAACAAAATTTTTAACAGAGTTGTCAACAAATTTTTTAACAAAGTTGTCAACACGACTAAATAAGTTGTCAGTACGACTAAATAAGCTGTCAACACAACTAAATAAGTTGTCAACCTAACTAAATAATCTGTTTAACACCACTAATAACTTGTCAACAAAACAACAAATGAGTGTCAGCACTACAAATAAGTTGTCAACATGACTAAATAAGTTGTCAACACGACTAAATAAGTTGTCAACCCAACTAAATAAATTGTTTACACGACTAATAAACGATCAACAACATACAACACGAGTAATATTACAAAATCGTCAATATTGTCAACACTTTACAAAACTTGTCAACACCACTACAAATTCATAATAACAATAAAAAGTGTATCAATATGTTCGTACATACACAGAAGTAAACCTTACACAGAACTAAAATCATAATCATATGACTCCCTGTTTAGGCTCTCCATTTTTACCCCTAATAGTCGTAGAAATTATATGTCCAGTGACTGAATCATTTGTATCCATCACCTGCGCAGAATAAAGCTCCTGCAAGAGAAAAATCTCATGATTCAGAAGTATGACTAAATTTCAAGCTCCCTTGGAACCAGAAATCAGACCCAGAAAAAAACATCACATACGTGAGAGGGGAAAATAAGATGTAAAATTGGCCAAATTTTCCCCATGCAATCTACAAAATCGAACCTGGACACAAAACCGAATCCCACACAGATCCAAATAGGAGAGAAGCTCAAGAATAGGGATTACTCGAAGTCGAGGTCAATAACCACAAAACTGAGGAACTCCAACTATCAATTCGTTTCCTAATTTAATAAATTGTCGGTACCATTAGCAAATTCAGACAACAAAATAGCAAAAGAAGAAAAAACAACGGCAAGGAAAACTAAGATTTGTAGACGAAATCGTTCTTCCAGATCCAGCCGAAGCAGAAACCAGGTTTAGAACACATAAAGCATCTTCCTCGCAGCTCAACAAGCTAGATCTTAAAAACATCCAACGGTAAATAGCAAAAAGGAAGAAAAGGAGAGAAAGGAAGAAAGAGAGGGAGATACCTTGTCGTCAGCCATGGGTGACGAAGAAGCAGCTGAAAGGAAGCGAGATCTTCCATCCTCCTCAGAATATCACCTCGTTCACTAACCAGAGACTTCATTCGCTGTCCTTGATGTGCGCCAGCTCAGATTTCAGCACCTCGATATCGGACGACGACCTAGGCAACTCAGCTTCCAAAGATTTCTTAGAGTCAAGCAACCTTCAGATTTGTCTTCGTCGTCCTCATCTGTTTCTCCCGAAAGCTTCAGATCTGTCTCCGTCTTCCTCATCTCTTTCTCCCGAAAATTTCAGATCTGACTTCTACAAATTTCTCTGAAACCCTAGATAGTTCTTTCTTCTTCTCCGCTTCAGATCTGTCTTCGTCTTCCTCCTTTCTCCTTCTCTGAAACCCTAGCGATGCAAAGACGACTAGAACCATGCCTCCTCTTTGCGATTTGTGAGATCCGTGGAAGGAAGAAAATGTCTAATAAGATTTAGATCTGGACAGGAGGAGGTGGATAAGAAGACTGAGAGTTTTGAAGGAAGAAGATGTCGACAGAATGTGGAAGGAAGAATAAGAGAAGCGCGTGTGTTTAGGACTAGGGTACTTTGTTATAATTTAATAAAGGAATGCAGTTATTATAACTATTGTGCCCAATAGGGCATTGGGCACAAATTATTCTGAAACTGATGTGATGACAAAAGATGAAGAATAAATTCAAAAGCTGAAAAGCAAATAACGGTAAAATTGTGGACACCCATCAAATTTAAATGATCATTAGGCAAGATTGAAATTATGCAAGGCGGCCTTAACAAAATTGAGAAAAGGGGATAAAAGAAGTGTGCAACTATGCATAACGTTCGTATAACGTATTGTTGACCAAAATATCGCAATCAAATGTCCTACTCGAGAGGGTTAATGATCGTTTAATCAACTTGATGTTAATGTGCACCATTCTTACTTTCGTCTTTTTTAAGGGCGTTTAATCCGCACCCGAAAAATTATAACCCACATCCTTTTTAGGCGCATCCTTAACGCGCCCAAAACTGAACCGGGTTTTAAAAAAAAGGTTTAAACGCAATAAGGATGCGCCCAATAGTGAGTGAGAGTTATAATTTTCCGGATGCGGGGTTTTTCCCCGTTTTTTAAATCAGCGCAATTAGCCCAAGTGTTCTCAATAATTGTTCTTATGTTGATCAAGTATTCTTTTTGGGCTTTCTCGGGAAAGGCCCATTTACTAAGTCCAACAATGATGTTGCACCTCAAAATAGTCGAAGCAATAATATAAGTTACTGCATCACTTAATTAAGTTATAAGTTTCTACCCCTCTTCTCTTCTCATTTACATCCATCCGCCTCACATTTCTTTTCAGATCTGGTTCCCCTTTCTTCTTCTTCCTCCTCCATCCTAAATCTGATTCATTCCAAATATGCAGTTCACCATCTCTCCAAATTCTTAGTTTAAGCTGTTTTTGGAGCGAGCTTTTCCAGATCAAGAAATCAATCAACGACGTCGTTCCCGTTCCAGCCTACGTGGACTCTGTCAAGCGGGGAAATCAAGAGGAAGCGCAGGATTAAATCAAGAGGAAGATGAGCGAGGAGGAGTTGTTCCGGAAGGATTAATCATGCGCTTGTTCCCTGCGCTTGTTCCGGAAGAATCAGATCCAGAGAGCGGGGAAATCAAGAGGAAGATGAGGGAGGAGGAGATCGTCGTAGCCTGCTCGGAGTTTCTAAACGCAGGTACCGACACAACCGCCACCGCACTCCAATGGATTCTGGCGAATCTGGTGAAGAATCAGCAGATCCAAACCTAGCTATACGAAGAAATTGTAAGCGTAATCGGCTCAAACGGAGACCGAATCGGGGAAGAGGATCTGTCAAAGATGGAGTATCTGAAGGCGGTGGTAATGGAAGGTCTGAGGCGACATCCACCAGTAAACTAAGGTACTCAATCCAAAGAAGATATATCTTAGTGTTCAGATATGAAGGCAGATCTAGTTTTAATGTCCTGATATTTGATAAAAGTACTTTGGAGATAAAGTATCCTATTACTTCTGCAAGAACTGGTAACAGAAAGGCAGAAAAACTCACTCAAGTCAAACAGGAAGATGAGATTTTAGAGGAGTTACCGCAGAAAGTAGGAAAATCCAACGAATTGCCAATGACCAAAGCGTCTAGTAAGTGTGATTTCATGCTTATTGATTTGTTCTTTGGATTGGATTCGAATTTTGTTCCCTGCTATACTAATTTTGTGCCCTGCTATACTAATTTTGTGGTATTGATAATTGTAGAAAGATTAAAAACTGGAAAACATTTAGTTCCTGCTAAAAATAAGTTCCTAGGTGCCGGTGGAGATCATGTGAATGTAGCAGGTGTTACTAGTGCAAGGGACAGAGCAAAGGCCTCTCAGAGCCAAAATTTTCATTGGCTCTTGATACCACTGTACAAGGAAGGTGTTACTAGGTCATTGGCTCTTGATACCATTGTAACAGATTTGAGTTTATCAGTACAAAATGTAAGTTGCATACTGCCACCTGAATATTTGGCATAATCGGTAGGAAAAGCACAAAAAAATTGACAGTGTTGAAAAGTGTGTTGACACTGTAATTTATTGGTGTTAACAGTGTTGACAAGTTTTGTAAAGAGTTGACAATTTTGTAATATTACTCGTGTTTTATGTTGTTGACCGTTTATTAGTCGTGTAAACAATGTATTTAGTCGAGTTGACAACTTATTTAGTCGTGTTGACAACTTATTATTCTTGTTGACAGCTCTGTTAAAAATTTTGTTGACAACTCTGTTAAAATTTTTGTTGACAGCTCTATTCTGTGCGGTAACAATTGCAGTACACATCTGTACGTTAACTCTTACCGCACCAAAGGACTCAGGGGCATTGTTGGAATTTTTTCTGAAACCTATACGACGCTGGTGCGGTAAGAATTACCGCACAGATCTGTGCGTTAACAATTACCGCACCAGATTAATCCCAGATTAAGCAAAACAAAAAACAGATTTTGATTAACTTAAACCCTGTGCGGTAACAATTACCGCACAGGAATTTTATTTTTTTTAATTAATAATTTTTTTTAAAAAGTATTTAAATAATAATATCTTGTGCGTTAACTCTTACCGCACAGATCTGTGCGGTAAGAGTTAACGCACGGGATTAAAAAAAATTAAAAAAAAAATTAAAATTTTGATTAAAAAAATTTCTGTGCGGTAACCTTTACCGCACAGCTTTTTTTTTAAATTTTTTAATTTTTTTTGAATTAATCGCGCAGATTTTATTTTAAATAAAATATATCTGTGCGGTAAATATAACCGCACAGATCTAATAATTATCGCTTCAGTCTCATTGCTCTAGTGGTAAGGCATTGTGCATCCTTTGTAAGGTCTCAGGTTCGAGTCTCAACTCCAACACTAATTCTATTATTTTATTTGTGAAAAATAAATAAAAGAAGAGGGTGAGAAGCATTGAACTTGAGACCTTATGCACAAATATTTGGTGTGAAACCACCACACTAATGAGTTCTCATGATATGTTTGTAATTTTATTATTACATGTTACAATAGAACTTGGTTCCATCTTATTTTATTATTAATTTTTTTTATCTTGGTCCCATATAATTATTGAATTAATTATAATAATAAATTCAAAAAAAAATATTATTCAAATAATCAGATGTTTTGTATTATTATTATTTAGCCTTTTTAATATATATTATTATTTGAATATTTTTACTATTTTTCATGTTCTGATAAATCTTTTTATATAAAAATACTATAATTATAAAACAATAAAACCTATATTACTTTTTAAGATAAAAATATTATGATAATCAATATTGTTCTCAATTTAACATTTCTATAAATTCTAGACTTGACAAACGACCCAAACGATGTCAGAATGGTTTGAAACTTGGTTTCTATGACTGTTAGAGGTATTTGACCATGTGGGTTACTCTCAACCACCACTTCGTATTTTTCAAGTAACACGTCCTTTGTAATACCAAACATCTCTTACCTCTCTAACTTGTCGATATACATATTGCGACAAGTTAGAGAGTTATCACTAGTTTGGTTTTTACAAAGGAGGTGCTCTTCGAAAAGTTAGAAGTTGTGATTGGAAGTTACCCACATGGTCAAATATCTCTAATAGGCATTGAAATCAAGTTTCATTCCATTCCGACATCGTTTGGGCATCGTTTTGTGAAATTGGGCCTTAAGCCCATATAAGGCCTTTTAAGGCCTTTTAGCGTTTACGTATAGTTTCGAGCCTCGTTTTGTTTGAGCGAGACCTTATTGGTACTTTATATGCCTAATAAGACTAAGTTTTATAATTTTGTCAACAATAATCATCATCGATGTTGTAGACCATACATATTGCGACAAGTTAGAGAGTTATCACTAGTTTGGTTTTTACAAAGGAGGTGCTATTTGAAAAGTTAGAAGTTGTGATTGGAAGTTACCCACATGGTCAAATATCTCTAAGAGGCATTGAAATCAAGTTTCATTCCATTCCGACATCGTTTGGGCGTCGTTTTGTCAAATTGGGCCTTAAGCCCATTTAAGGCCTTTTAGCGTTTACGTATAGTTTCGAGCCTCGTTTTGTTTGAGTGAGACCTTATTGGTACTTTATATGCCTAATAAGACTAAGTTTTATAATTTTGTCAACAATAATCATCATCGATGTTGTAGACCATACATATTGCGACAAGTTAGAGAGTTCTCACTAGTTTGATATTTATAAAGGAGGTGCTATTTGAAAAGTTAGAAGTTGTGATTGGAAGTTATCCACATGGTCAAATATCTCTAAGAGGCATTGAAATCAAGTTTCATTCCATTCTGACATCGTTTTGTCAAATTGGGCCTTAAGCCCATTTAAGGCCTTTTAGCGTTTGGGTCGTTTGCCATGTCTAGAATTTATTGAAAGATTAAATTGAGATTAATATTGATTATCATACTTTTTTTATCTTAAAAAGTAATATAAGTTTTATTGTTTTATAATTGTAGTATTTTTATATAAAAAGATTTATCAAAACATGAAAAATAGTAAAAATATTCAAATAATAATATATATTAAAAAGGCTAAATAATAATAATACAAAACATCTGATTATTTGAATAATATTTTTTTTTGAATTTATTATTATAATTAATTCAATAATTATATGGGACCAAGATAAAAAAAATTAATAATAAAATAAGATGGAACCAAGTTCTATTGTAACATGTAATAATAAAATTACAAACATATCATGAGAACTCATTAGTGTGGTGGTTTCACACCAAATATTTGTGCATAAGGTCTCAAGTTCAATCCTTCTCACCCTCTTCTTTTATTTATTTTTCACAAATAAAATAAAAGATTTAGTGTTGGAGTTGAGACTCGAACCTGAGACCTTACAAAGGATGCACAATGCCTTACCACTAGAGCAATGAGACTGAAGCGATAATTATTAGATCTGTGCGGTTATATTTACCGCACAAATATATTTTATTTAAAATAAAATCTGCGCGATTAATTCAAAAAAAATTAAAAAATTAAAAAAAAAAAGCTGTGCGGTAAAGGTTACCGCACAAAAAAATTTTTAATCAAATTTTTAATTTTTTTTTAAATTTTTTTTAATCCCGTGCGTTAACTCTTACCGCACAGATCTGTGCGGTAAGAGTTAACGCACAAGATATTATTATTTAAATACTTTTTAAAAAAAAATTATTAATTAAAAAAAATAAAATTCCTGTGCGGTAACAATTACCGCACAGGGTTTAAGTTAATCAATTTTTTTTTTTTTTGCTTAATCTGGTGCGGTAATTGTTAACGCACAGATCTGTGCGGTAATTCTTACCGCACCAGTGTCGTATAGGTTTCAGAAAAAATTCCAACAATGCCCCTGAGTCCTTTGGTGCGGTAAGAGTTAACGCACAGATGTGTACTGCAATTGTTACCGCACAGAATAGTGTGCATTTAGCAAAAAAAATGTGTGCATATAGACGCAGCCAATCACAAACCTCTAACACTTATGAGGGTGAGGATGCCTTAGTTGAAAAGTGAGAATGCTTGAAAATTGGAAGTGATCACATTATAATACTCATAACGAGAATTGCATATATTTGAGTTGTTACTTAATACAATTCATATTTGGGTTGCATATTATATAATTCAATGAAAGTTGCATCTTAATTATTATTTTTTGGTAATCAGTTTTAGAATGTTTTTAATTTTTTTTCTAATATAAAAATATAAATAAAAGCAAAAAAAAGAAGAAGTTATGCAACCCCTTATTATGATAGTCTTCGATAAATTTAATCGTTCTAATAAAACTTGACTTCCGTTTGTACCCTCGTCGGCTCTTCCACGCCTCTTCCTCGGCTTCGGTTGCTGAGCGGGCCTCTCTCCAGCCTCGATTTCTTGTCGAGTCTGGTTGCGGTTGTTCTTCCGCGTGCTTCTTGAAGACAGATGCATTCTACTACAAACACATAGTTTTGTCAATTTGCAATCGCATAAAAAAAAATCTATTCAAATATATATGAACATTCGTCCGTCACGGACCTACAACAAAGATTTGTCACGGATTTGTATTAAACCTTCGTCACGAAGGTCCAATCTCAGAGATTCGTCACGGATCTTGCAGTAACCTTCGTCACGAAGGTCCAGAAATAAGACCTTCGTCACGAAACTTGTTGTACTCTTCGTGATGAACGGTTTTGCATATTCAACACCAGAAATACATTCGGTGACGAAGCAAAATGCACAAACTTTTCACAATTTCAAGAAAAAAAACAGTTTTCCGAACTAATCTATTAGATTAGCCCTAAATTACATCATTCCATATGTTTCTTAACCAAAATCTCAAACCCTAAATCACAATATATACAACAAATTTGGGGATTATATATATCAAAAAATTGAAACAACACTCAATCAAACATAAACAAACAACAATTAAACTAAGAAAGATGCTTAATACACATATCAATCATATGTAATCACAACATATCAATGGTTTTGACATACCTTATGAGTTGACTTGTTGGTTTTTGTGGTGAAGGAGATGAAAAAAAGTGTTGAAATTGCTTTTATAACTGGAAAAAATGACCTTCGCCATGGATATCTTTAGTTTCTTCGTCACGAATCTCCCTGGGACCTTCGTCACGATCGCTTATGTCTTCGTGACGAATGTCTGATATAGTTTCGTGACGGATATTTAAGATAGTTCCGTGACAAAAATGATCTTGTGCTAAATAAACAAAAAGGGTGTGCCAAATAGTAAGACCCTATAAATGTGGAATGGTGCAATCGAACTGGGAGCATTAAATATTTGTTCTGGTATGTAAACAAGGGTTCAGGTCGTGTCACTGCTGCAATCTCAACATCTGTTGCATACCCAAAGAAAACTGAAGTCATTGATGAAGTAACAGACTATCTTAACCGTCGTTATGTATTTGTGTGCAAAGCGGCTTTGAGAATTTTTGGGTTTCCTATTTATTATCGTACTTTGCCTGTTCAACGGTTGAGTTTCCACCTTTCTGGTGAACAAAGTGTTATGTTTGCTGATGATGATCCTATTGATGTTGTCTTAGATGATCCTGCTTAGACCTGGCCAAATGTGGGCCCGGGCCGGGCTGAGGTCGTTTTTTCAATCCATTTTAACGGACCGGGCTAGCACAAGGCCTGGATGTAGGGCCTAACACCTTGTCCATACCCGGCCCTCTATCCGAGCCGGGTAGCCCGGTCCGGTTTTCTAAATGAAATTTAAAGAAAAAACTAATTAAAAATGCTTAAAAACAATGCAATAAACTTGTCCAAAATACTGCATTGAGAGTGAAGCGAAGGAGGCGGAAGGAAAGTGATTCAATTAAGTTAGACTCAAATGACGTTTGTACTAAATTTTTATTTTTTTGGCTAGACTTTTGGTATGTATATTTTATAATTAATTATGTATAATACGAGTCGGGTCTACCGGCCCTCCAGGGCCTGGAGTCTATACCGTACCCGACCCTCGTACCCTTACGGGCCGGGCTTAGCGGCCCGACAGGGCTTTACCTAGTGTCCAAGCCCGCGAAGCTAGAGGGTCGGGCGGGCCGGGCCGGGCGGGTCAGCCCTAGTTTGGCCAGGACTAATCCTGCTATGCTGCTATAGAAAAATCGATGTTTTTGCATTGGATGGAGTGTAACGAAACAAGTGAAACAACAAGAGAATTGACATACTGCCAATTTCGTGAGAAGTTTGCATGGGTTGCTTCAAAACGACAATGGAAACTTCGCAAATCGGGAACATCATCTATTGGAGGAATTTATCTCGTAACTCCATGTAGCAGAGAGAAGTACTATCTTAGAATTCTTCTAAATCACATTAAAGGCTCGACGTCTTTTGAAACTATCAAAACTGTTAATGAATTTCCACATCCTACTTACAAAGAAGCGTGTTATGCATTGGGATTATTAGATGATGACAAGGAATACATTGAGGGGATCAGAGAAGCAAGTTCATGGGGCATAACACATTATCTGAGGAGTCTATTTGTATTTCTTTTTATTTCTCATAACATGGCAAGGCCAGATTTTGTTTGGGGACAGATGTGGAAGCATCAACCAGATGACATCGTCAATAAACAAAGGAGGATTCTTCGTATAGAAGGTACGTAAATGTTTAGCTATGATTTATATTTCTCAAATAATATTTTTTATTCTATGTTTATAATATTTTTAATATTTCTTTTTAAACTAATCATGCAATATGGGGAACTCTTTAATATATTATATGTAGACTTTGTCTATTATTGCAGTTTTATATCTTTATTAAGAAACTTGTTTTTTGGCAGATTTGTGTCCAACAAACGAACAATTGCAAAACTATGCTCTCGCTGAAATTGACAAGTTATTGCAACAAAGTGGTTATAGTTTAAAAAACTACAGGAATATGCCTTTTATTATCAAAGTCTCATATCAGAAGGTGTCAAGAAGCTTATACAAGATGAACTTAGATATGACAAATCACATATAGCCGAAGAGCATCACAAAGGAGTATATGGTGGCACTGAGAAAACTTTCATACGAAGAGAACTTTCAGCGGCAATACGTTCTAAAGGTGAAATAGTCCTCACAGTTGCTTCAAGTGGAAATGCGGCTCTTTTAATACGTAGAGGCAAAACTGCTCATTCAAGATTTAAAATACCTTTGCAAATTGATGAGGTTTCGACATGTCATGTAAGTTCTAGAACAAAACTTCCTGAGTTGATATGTGTTGCCAAACTTATTATATGAGATGAAGCACCCATGATAATAAGTATTGTTTTGAAGTCTTAGATAGGGCTCTGAGAGATATTGTCGGGCTACAAATCCAAATAGCGGTCAACAACCTTTCGAAGGAAAAGTCATAATATTTGGTGGAGACTTTAGGCAAATCCTTCTCGTCATCACAAAAGGAAGCATAGAAGATATTGTTTTCGCCACCATTAATTCCTCTAAGTTGTGGGAACACTGCAAAGTTCTTCATTTGACCAGAAACATGAGGATTCAACAAGGTATCAATGATTTTGATATCCAAGAAATAAAAGAATTTCCGAATGGATATTAATCATTGGAGATGGTACTATAGATGATGCCAATGATGGGGAAGCACATATATCAATTCCTGATGACCTTTTAGTGAAGAACTATGAACTAAAACCGATTCCAACAATTGTCGAGGCTGTATATGCCTCTATTAAGGAAAATCAATTTTGTCCAACATACTTTGAGGAACAAACAATTCTTGCACCGACACACATGAAAAAGTTGATCAAGTTAATGATTATATATTGTCAAAGTTGTCGGGGGGAATGAGAACATCTATCTCAATTCTGATAGCCTTTGCAAAACACATCATACTAGAAACTGAGAATAATATCTATACTTCTGACTACTTGAACAAGGTTAGGTGTTCTGGTGTGCCAAATCATGTGCTGAAGCTTAAAATTGGCGTTCCTATTATTTTGCTTAGAAATATTGTCCAGTCTTCAGGTTTATACAATGAGACAAGATTAATGACTGCTCAACTTGGAACTCATGTTATACATGAAAGTATTATTTCAGAGCCTCTCTTTTATTTGAGAATTTTATATGTATTCATTATATTTGTACTTAATTTGCCACTCATTTTATGCATGCAAGAATTATTTCGGGGCACAATATTGGACACACGGTTTTGATTCCTTGCATGCTCATGGCACCATCAGACACTTCATTCCCACTCAAGTTTCAACGAAGAAAATTTCCAGTGAGTGTTTGTTTTGGTATGACAATCAACAAAAGTCAAGGTCAATCCTTGGCTAATGTTGGTTTGTATCTTCCACGTCCTGTTTTCTCTCATTGTCAATTTTATGTTGCATCGTCCAGAGTTACGAGCAAGAAAGATTTTGATATGCGACAAAAACAATAAAAGATCCAATACTACAATAAATGTTATATACAAAGAATTATTTCGTAATGTGTAACAAATGTTGTCAAATATGAATCGTTTTACAGTTTTTAATGTTTTCTATGTAATTATATAATAATTTTATTAAATTTTTGTTATCACTCTTGTACATGACTCGGGTACTAAGCTAGTTAATTATACTCGGATTACGTGATTAGACACGCGTATTAATCTACTATATAACTATTAAAGTAAAGAACCAATTTTGCCACATGTTATCTCTCCATTTAAATTGTCACATGTCATCCAAATGAACCTTCTTGCCACATGTCATCTAATTAGGGATTTTCAAAATTATTTACAAAGATTTGATTACACAATTATATAGAAAGATTTGATGGTACAATATCTAAAACGTTCCTAATTTAGATATACCTAGAATTTAAACAATTTATAATTAAAAAAATTGCCTACAAAGACTATAATAACTTATATAAATTAATTTCACATCGAAATCTACCTAACTACAATATAAGGGAGAAACCAAGTCTTCACAAAATATTGTGCCACCTCAGCGCCATGTCACCATTTTAGAAAAACAAAATAATAATTTATTAATTTATTAAAATTTTAAATAAGAAATCTAATTTTTCACAATCTTCCACGTCCTCCATAATCTCCTACAAATATGCAAATCAAGTCATACATTCAAAAGCTTTGGTTATTTATAAATCATGTTTAGGAGGAGCATATAATAAGATTAATTTTAGAAATTTATGATTAAGTGTCACTAGTGAAAAAAACACCTGTTGCAGCGCCCTTGTTGAGGGGGTCAGAGCTTTGCCCGCCTCAACAAATATCTGTTGAGGCGGGCAAAACTTTGGCCGCCTCAAAAAATACAAAATATTGGACCTGTTGAGGCGGGCAAAATTCCGCCCGCCTCAACAGACCCCTGTTGAGGCGGGCGAAATTTTGCCCGCCTCAAAATGTTGCGCTGATTGTTTTTGCCCAATTCACTTACTCCTATTCTATTGGTTTCATTTAAGTGACACAGATTGCCATATCAGCCATTAGATCTTTCATCATCCAACGACTCATATAATAACCAACTTTATCAAATTTATTTTATCAAAATTCTGAGTAAACCCATTCAAACTTTATCAAATTCATCCACTCCTCTCCTCTCATCTCTCCTCTTCAACCCTCCTCTTCGCCGCCTCTCATCCTCTCCTCTTCAACCCTCCTCTTCGCCGCCTCTCATCCTCTCCTCTCATCCCTCTCGTCTCATCCTCTTCCTCCTCTTCAATCGTCAACAACAACTCTTCACTCAAACCCTAAAAATCCGCCATGTGTGCGCCGAGTTCGGAGGAGATGTAGCCGGTCAGAGAGAGGCTCGAGAGGGAGACGAAGATGAGATGCTGGTCCAGTGACAATGAGTGGGTCGAGTCCAGTGACAACGAGTGGTTCGAGGCGGCGACGTCTTTTTCAGATCTGGCTAGGGTTTGCGACATCAGATCTGGGTCGAGGAGGTGGCGAGTGAGTCGAGTGGGTTGCGACATCAGACTGAGATCGAGGCTTCAGATCTGGGTAGTCAATTTTTGTAGCAAACCCTAGCCAGAGGCTTCAGATCTGGGTTGCGGCGAGTGATTATGGTGAGAGTAAAGCAACATTTCCCTAGCTAGAGGCTTCAGATCTGTAGCAAATACAGTGATTTATGGTGACAGTAAAGAAATTGGGTGTTTTATTATTGTAGAGATTGATAAAGCAACTGTTGCCTGAGATTGAAGGCCAAAAAAATTTGCGTCCCAGAGAGTATTTAGAGGCTTCATCGTTATGTAAATCTGATTGTAAATCGAGATTTTGGGTTTCATCGTTATGTAAAACGAGATTAGTTTATGTTCATGGTTGTAAATTATTGTTTATTAATAAAGGTGCGTGGGTCTTACAGAAATTTCTTCCAGTAAAAAACTGAAATTTTTAATGAAATCTGATTGTGCTACGTACTCCGTATAAGTTAGAGGTGGGCAGGACAAATTAGAGGCGGGCAAATCCACAAATTAGAGACAAATTAGAGGCGGGCAGGACAAAGTCCGCCTCAACAAGCCTGCCTTTTGAGGCGGGCACTTGAATTGTTAGGCATAATTTTGCCTGTTTGTTGAGGCGGGCAGTAGAGTGACCGCCTCAACAAGTCACTTGTTGAGGCGGACATTTGCCCGCCTCAACAAGTATTTATCTGTTGCAGCCCCCCCTGTTGCAGCGACCTCTGACCGCCTCAACAGGGGGGTTTTGCCCGCCTCAACAGGTGTTTTTTCCACTAGTGTGTTACCATTTTAGTGATTAGGTGTTGTCATTTTAGTGATGTTTTGTAATGAGTTTATGCATTTACTTGTAGGGGTAATTTTTTATATTTAAGTATGCTTATTCTATGCCCTAAGTTAGAAAAATCGAGCATTAAACTCAAAAGTTCAAACTTCAGTGAGTATGATGTAGAACGATTATGTTTACAACATTATTTTGATGGTAGTCTGGTCATTATTTTATGCTTAGATTAGACTATCTAATTGAGTTTTGGTTGACTATACGATAGGTTGGTGTATATTTTATATTGGAGGTTGATCATTCGGTGTTATATCCATATATTTTACAATAAAAACATGTATTAACATTTTTATTATTATTTATCTTTAAGAAATATAACTATAACTTATGTATTATTTTAACAATGTTTCTATAAAAATTATAAACATTTTATAAATATTAATGTAGAATTATAATCCCGTGAATATCACGGGGCCTACACTAGTTGAGATTTAAAGATTCACAAAAAACTATTTTTCATATAAATAATTTTTGATAATAATATATAATATCCAAATATGTACTTTTATTAAAATTTTATATAATATTAATTATTTTATTACATTTATTTTTGAAAATTAAAATAAGATGGTTAAATTCTTTTTAACTTTGGGAGATGTACTTTATGAAAAACATGCAATATAATCTCAATTATTACAAATACAAGCTTAATTTTTATCGCAGTTGTGTACTAAAATCATTTTCATCAAAATCTACTATATATATATTAAATTAAAACTAGCTTTTGTCACATGACTTTTTTGTATTGAATTTGTCATGTGACGTTTTCTTACTCTATTTTTATCCCTCATTTCTTTATTTTCTAAAATGAATTATATATAGAAGACTATCCTAATTCTCTATTTGTTCTTTATTTATTTGAAACTAGAACCCTAATTCTCTAGTTGTGTACTAAAATCATTTTCATCAAAATCTACTACTCCCTCCGTCCCATAATGTTAGTCCCATTTCTTTTCGTGACACTATTCACAAACCGAGAGAATCTTGTAGATTTCTCCTAATATATAAGAAAAAACATAGTCATGTGGGGTTTTGTTTGATTCGTCTTAATGAGTACTTTAACAATATTAAAAAATTATAATTTTTATTAACATATAACTAGAGATATTAACGATGCAAAACATGTCTCGATATATGTGTCTGATTGAAATGAGACTAACAAAATGGGACACAGGTAGTATATAGAAGACTATCCTAAAGAAAAAAGTAAAGGGGGGCGTAAAGTAGGTGTACAGCACAGCATAACCCTAAATCAGCTAAACTCTGTGTGTTGTGTACTTGTGTGTCACTGCTCTCCTTCATTTTGGTCTTCCTTTTTCCGCCGGAACAACACAAAACCACCATTTCCTTCTTTTCGCATTTCCCCGCATCATATATAAACAGATCACCCACAGCAAATCCCAATACACATAAGTTAACTAACCAACTTCTTCTTCTTCCATCTCCGCATTTCTCTTTCCCTCTACCCAATAAACCTCTCGAGCTTCAGTACTAATGGCGTCAGAAGATGTTAAGACCACCGAATCCGCCGTTTCTACGATTGTTAATTTCGCAGAGGAGGCCAAGACAGCGACCGAAGGAGTCAAAACTCCAAGCATCGCGCTTCTCAGCATCGCCAAATCTCTCGCTGCAGGTGGTATCGCCGGTGGAGTGTGAGTCCGATTCCTCTGCCCATTAATTTTTTTTCTCGTTGATTTCTCTGATTATTGGTAGATCTCGAAGGTTTTTGAGATACTTACTGTTGAAATGATGAAATGCTTAGTTTGAAATGAGACATTGGTTAATATTGCTTTATAGTTAGTGATGGAATATTTTTACTTGTTGAAGGAACAGAGGCTAATTATTCCTGAATTAATCCTAATTCCTTCCGTATATCCCACTCAACAGTTAGCTTTGAAAGTTTAATATAGCTTGCTTTCTCTGATGTCAGGTCTCGAACTGCAGTTGCTCCACTCGAAAGATTGAAAATTTTGCTTCAGGTTTGTTTCCTTGTCGTTATGATTGTGTTGAACTTTGGTGTCTGGTTCTGATTTCGTAGTTGATGTGTGCTTGAGAATGGAGGACTATCATTATTGTTAACTTAGTGGTCCAGAGATGAAATTAACATTTCTCACCTGTACAAGTACAACTATTAATTGGTTTTGCTCATAATATTTAGTTTTTTTGCACAACAAGCTAAAAGAAAAGAATTAAACTTCATTGGATTCTGCTTTGACTTTATCCGCTTCCGGGGATCTCTTCTCTGACTATGACTTATCTTGTCATTTTGGGAGAGAAGCTAATTGTTTTGAAAGTAGATATGTTCTGATGCAATGCTGTTATGTATGCATTTCGGTTTTGGCTCCAAAGGCTACTTCTTTCCAGTTGGATAGTAGTTAGAAAAAGTAATTCAATTCACTTTGCTCAATGTACTTCTTTCCAGTTCTCTGTTCTATCTATAATTTCTGTTAGAAACACTAATTGTTTATGTCAGCTTTTAATTTATTTCAGTCAAACTGAAGTTTAGAGCTATTTTCTGGTTTTTTATGCTGCTATATGTTTTATAGGTCCAAAATCCCCATAGCATAAAATACAACGGAACAGTTCAGGGTCTGAAATATATATGGAGGACTGAAGGTCTTCGAGGTTTGTTCAAAGGCAATGGAACTAACTGTGCCCGTATTGTACCAAATTCAGCAGTCAAGTTCTTTAGCTACGAGCAGGCATCTAAGTATGTTTCTTCTGACTGATCTACCTTCACCATTGTATGGTGTAACTTCTTTGATTATTTCTGTTTGTGCTGGTAATTAATTGAAACAAAGTAACTGTCTGGTACCTACTTGTGTTTACCCTGACTTGGTTGCATGTTGTGTTTCTTCTTGTTCCTTTTTTCATTCTGTAATTCATTATAATTCTCGTTGAATAAAGATCTTATATTTTTTATC
The DNA here is from genome assembly GCA_029168935.1 of Oxyria digyna. Classification (NCBI taxonomy): domain Eukaryota; kingdom Viridiplantae; phylum Streptophyta; class Magnoliopsida; order Caryophyllales; family Polygonaceae; genus Oxyria; species Oxyria digyna. The sequence goes on from JAPVLV010000013.1 coordinate 10,167,536, forward strand.
TGAATAAAATTGAGTTATATAATTGTTCTTGAAGTATTCATTAATTGGTTGAAATTTATATAATACATTTAGCTAGAGCACTCGAAATAATATGTTATTCTTCCTCCTTTTTCTAATATCGGCATTGTTTTGATAATTTACAGGGGAATTCTATATTTATATCGGCAGCAAACTGGAAACGGTATGCCTTTATTATTCTAAAAATTTGTGTGGCACATAAAGGGTTGTCTATTTGTTCTCCGTAATAACATGAAGTTATGCCTTCTTTGTGTGTTTAGTGTGACAGAAAAGAAATAAGAAAACATGGATAGAAAGCAGGAGATATCTTTGAGTACGTTCATGGGCTTGTATACATGCTGATTTTATTATAATTTAGGGGATATAAAATTGTGGATTGTTCTGTTATAATCTGTTTCTCTGTGAGGTTACATTGAAATATCAGCGTTGTAATCAAAGAATCATTGAGACCATTTTATATTCTAGCTTTTTCTGTAGTTGCCTGCAATTTTCTAAAGCATGTGAATTGTGAACAAAGAAAAATGGTAATTGACCTGCACGCCTGCACCCAACATATTACTTCTCTCATCCAAAGAAATGGTTAGGGACTTAGAGTTAATGTTACATCTAAGTAGAATAATTTTTCAGCTGATAAAGTGATTACTGAACTTGTAAAATTGGGAACCCTTACATCCCTTGGTTTGTTATAAAAATGTAAATCTATATTTATTTCTATAAAATAAGTTTGGTCATTTTTATTGAGTTGAGGAACTGAAAGAATTAACTAGAACTGGCTCAATCAATATTACCTTGCAGAAAATGCTGAACTTACCCCTTTACTCCGTCTTGGAGCTGGAGCATGTGCTGGAATTATAGCCATGTCAGCAACCTATCCGATGGACATGGTTCGAGGTCGTTTGACTGTTCAGGTATATTCTGATTACTCACCTTAACACTACCTGTAGAATGCTATCAGTTTTTTGGTGCTTTAATAGTTAATCTCTGTTGGTCTTCATGTCCTATTTCACAGACAGCAAATTCCCCTCAGCAGTACACAGGTATAGCCAACGCCCTTAGAACCGTATTACGAGAAGAAGGGGCTCGTGCTTTATACAAGGGCTGGCTTCCTTCTGTTATTGGTGTGGTAAGTTGGACTGTGCTACATTGCTAAAAAGAATGCATAAATAATTAGAAAATCATCTTTTTGGGAATAAAATTAAGAATAATCCAAAGAAAATTTATTAGTTCATGACCCTTCAGTTAAGTGTCGTCACTTGATGGCACTTTTCAAGGCTGATGACACAAAGGAGTCACAAGGCAATTAAAAAACTTCAAAGGACGTTTTCTCTATAAAAACACATTAAATAGGTATTCTTTATAAAAAAAACATTAAAAAGGTTTTCTTTATGGAATAAAATTATTGCTTGTGGTCGTTCGAGCTCTAATATTTCATTAATATTCAGGTACCCTATGTGGGTCTAAATTTCGCGGTATACGAATCTCTAAAGGATTATTTGGTCAAGGAAAAACCTTTGGGGCTCGTGACAGGCAATGAGCTGAGTGTGACAACAAGGCTTGCTTGTGGGGCCATTGCTGGGACAATTGGCCAGACTATTGCTTATCCCTTAGACGTTGTTCGGCGTAGGATGCAAATGGTTGGCTGGAAAGGCGCTTCTACTGTTATTGTTGGAGACGGGAGAGGCAAAGCTTCAATGGAATACACCGGGATGGTGGATGCCTTCAGGAAAACAGTTCGTTATGAGGGAGTTGGAGCTTTATACAAGGGATTGGTCCCAAATTCAGTCAAGGTTAGTTTCTGAAACTATAGCATAATCTTATAAACTTTAAATGTAATAATCTCATGAATCTTTCATTTGTGTAACAGGTTGTCCCGTCAATTGCCATTGCGTTCGTGACATACGAGGTTGTCAAGGATGTTCTTGGAGTTGAGATGAGGATTTCAGACTGAAGGATGAACACACTTCGACAGGAAAGGGGTTAAGAATCCTTATAGGCAAATAAATCTGTTGTTATTTGCATGCTGTAATGGAATTAAATTTAAATACCCATTTATTAGTTGCTAATATTCTTAGCACAGATAAATTTTGTGTTAGTCTTCACCATAAACTATAGTGTTTGGCCTTGTTGGTCAATGTAATAATAAGCCTCCTGGGACATATTTGACGCTGTAGTTTTGTTACTATGACTCTTTTAGGTAGATAGTTTTGCTTTTTTTCTTGTTCCATTTTCTCATCTTGAGTGAATGAATGAATGCCGAGGGTTTTATAAAAGACGAGCTTGATACTCCACATTCAGTTTCTCACATCTATTAAGTAATACAGTGATTATTTCCTATTTCAATTGTACCCAATAAACAAAAATAGGATTTCAAACTTATTTTCGTTTTCATTTTTTTCCTTAGGTCTCTTCATATCACATTCTCTCGACGTGGTTGGAAAATACATCTAAAACCCTCGTACTGTCGTACATAAGGTGAAAACACATTGGATTAATTGTTCTTATAAATCTTATAACTCGCCAATAAAGTAGTATCTAAACACCAAAAATAGTAATCTTTTCATAACAATAATTTTGAGGTCAAAATGACAAACTAGACTAACTAGTTGCTTTTCTCAAATTGCTGCGGATAAAAACTCTCATACAAATTAGTTGCACTCTACACACAACATTTCCAATGAAAAAATCCCAAAACAATCCTCTAGCATTACCAAAACCAAACCATACAATCTAAAAACAACATAAACATAAAAAAGCAGAGAAAGAAGAGAAGAATCAAACACTCATCTAGCTAGTCCTCTGCACCTTTGGAGCCACCTTCACCAGAATTCCTCCAAGCTCGACACAACGACTCCTATAATACTCGATCCAAACACACAGTGACTTTATCGCCTCTCGCTTCTCCTCTCCTAATCCCAACAGCCTCTCTTCTTTCTCCTTAACATCCTTCTCCAGCTGTCCAACCATTCTCATAACCTTCTTAGCTTCCATTTCCATCCTCTCAATCCTCTCCTCATTCTCCAGCCTCGTTTTTATGACCCAACTCTTAACATTCCGAACCTCCTCAGACAATGAAAAAACGCTATTTGCTAATCCTCCATAATCCTCGCCAAACTTCTTTGTGACTTCACATTCAAGGGCAGCTAGAGACTCATTCGCTTGCTCTGAAATCTGTTGGATCATATCACTATACGATTCTAGCGTTTGGCTTAATGCTACGTTTTTCTCTTCTTTCTCACGCAAAAGCTGTTCCGTGACCCTCAGCTTCTGGTTCGACAGCCGTAGCATTACTTCTAGGTTTCGGTTTTTCTCCTCTATCGTCATGAGCTCGTCTTTGTCCATCTCCATATCCCTCTTCAGATCTTCAATCGTAGTTTGTAGCTCGATGATTAGCTGATCGTTCGATTCGTTTTTTCTGCTGAGGTCAGCATTCTCGGTTCTTATCACCCTGATTTCATCACCCAGCTGGCTTTTCTCACCATTCAAGGATTCAACTTCTGACTCAAGGCTTTGTGCCAGATAGGCTAGGCTAGTTCTCTCTTCTAGAACCTTCTTTTGATCGGCTTCGGTGTTAGCGAGCTTTTCGGTGAGTTTTTCTATCTGGGTCAAGCTTTCTGAAACCTCCTGAGACTTTCTCTCTAGCTCGGACTCCATCTCGGCTTTTAGGGTTGCCAGGGTCATTAGTTCTTTCTGGAAGCTGTTTAGCTGATCAAAAACCTCCTTCATTTGCTCAGACGCTTCACCGCTTTTTTTCATCAGCTGATCCTCCAGCTCGCTCTTCTGAGCACTCAGCATCTCAACATTGTCTTTCAGCTCTACCACGTTTGCCTCTGCATCTTCTGCACATTTGATAGCGCTATCTTTTTCCTCAAGAAAAATATTCTTCTCTCTCGTCAACTCTTCAATTCTTTGGTTCAGCTCAATTTCTGAATTGGTGGAACTTTCTAGTTTTACCTTCAGCTCGTCATTCTCACTCATGAGCTGCAATCTTTCTTCATCCCACCTCGCAGCCTCCACCTTCAACTCGTTTTGAAAATCTCCATTCTTACTTCCTTTTTCCTCGGAGTCTGAGTTTGATGAAGAGCTTGAGAATTTTTCTTTATCCTCTTCCTTTCTTCTGTGAATTTTTTTCTTCAATTCTCCAGTGAGGTTATGATAGAGTTCATAGAGTGACTCATATTCTTTGTGATAATCCTTCACGAGCTCCTCAAGGGACTCAGATTTACCGTTGCTTCCATCCTGCTCCTCACCATTAATTAGATGCATGATCTTTTCCTTTTTATCCTCCATATCTGAAAAAAAATTGTGAGATCAACAGTATGTTTTTTTGTAAAATCCAAGTATTATTCATGACACGGCTTAACACGAGAACAGATCTGAATTGTAAGAAATTATTATTGAGCAAAGGCGGGGATTGATGTACCTTTTCTAGTTTCTTTCAATTGTTCATGTTTATCTTGATCCACGTGACTCTCAAAGAATGACTTCACTTGTGTCCTCCAATGATGCTGTGTCATCTTGGCTTTTCTTGTTTTCAGTTACACCGCAATTAACTTGTGTACATCACAAATTGAGAATGGGAATGGACTGAATTCTGAGCTGCAGGATCAGTATCTGCACTAGTATAAGATCATTAGTTAATACTTACTACTATGGTTTATGAAGACGACGACAATTACACATTTTTTTGGAAGATCATGTATTCAGCTACATTTTCGCTTTGGAAAAAAAGGCTCGGTTATAGAACTTGAGAGTTCAACAACTCATACTCACGTTTGGCCTTAGATAATTTCTGACCAGAAATAAATCCAGAAAAAGTGCAGCTTTGAAAGTAAATGTGCCCTGAGATTTCATTAAGTAATTTACACTAGAGCTTAGTAACTGGAGTAGTTTGTATGATCATGGTCTATAATTAAAAAAAAGACCTTATCAAATACAAAATGTCACTAGGACTACCTACTCAGATCTATCCGTAGCATTATTTTGACCATTAGCTTTACAATCACTATCATCTGCCCTACCTACCTGAATGAGTGATGGAACACGTTGACAAGTAGATTACAATCTTAAACAGGGTTATATGATATATGCTTTTCAGTCACATTCAGCTATTCTCACTCGAAACCATTCCGGAACTACTGCCAGTACCACCACTCAGAAATATCAAATTTTAAGGTTTTTTAAATGGAAATCATTTTTTACTGTAATTATATGAGGTTGTAGGTAGAACATATCAATGATGTGATGAAATCCATGCATGAAAAACTGAGTCTCAAATTTTATAGTATAGACACAATTTTGTAAATCCAAACAAGATCTAGAGATTGTCAAAACACTCTAAATTTTGGTGCTTCCAAAGAAAGACGAAGATTTTCTGATTGACAGGTGGACTTGGGTGATGGCATTCATCACGTGAGTAAGCTCAAAATTTGGGCAAATACTAGTGGAGTATTAGTATAATGAAGCCAAGCCACATCCGTGAAGTTTTCTACCATCTATTTTATTTTTATTTCTAACTTCAACATAAATAAATAATACAGTATAAGACCTTTCTGGAATAACCTCTCACTATTTTTCCATTTTAGTGTAAATACTTAGAGCAAATGTCTCTCTTAGCAAATACGGAACTCCGTAATTTCATTCAAAATTAAACAGCTGTAATGCATTTTAGTGAGAGAAAGCTGGATAGTCAACATCTGAGCTGTTACTGCTTACTAAACTATAACGTCAATTAATTAATGATGTGAATCAAGTTCCTTTTCCCTGTGCTTCCGCTCCAGAACTGTCCTCACAAATAACAATCGGACAAAGAAATTTCAGAAACTCCAATCATTACCTGATGTTGTTCGTTCTCTAGATCAGCAGGTGCCTTGGTATCTTTGAATCCGAATCTAAAACAACAACAAAACACTAAAATCAGAAAAACGAAGGATTAAAAATTGGAAAGAGCTGAATTCGTTAAGAGCGCAACGAGAAAAAAGTGCGGAGTAGATGCTATGAACTGGAAATTGAACAAATAAGCAACCAGATCCATCACGCAGAACTAAATCAAGGAATTCCAGAAACGAAACTTCTACAATCTATCAGAATTCAGAACAGAACTCAAAATATTGGAGACGAGAACGAGACAGAAATTGAGTGCATGAACTAGAAAAGCTTCAACAGATGCAGCACAGAGAATCATGCAAAGCTAATTCCGATTAACTGATTTTGAAGCGATTGAAAAACCTAAGACGCGTACCTGAAAGCTGAATCGCCTGAGGATGATGACAGCAAACGAGCGAATCACGATCTCAATCAAAACTATTAGAGAGATTTGGAAATGAAATTGGATTAGTTTAATAGCAATTGGAAAAGCGAATTTGTCTGTTTTGCATCTCAACATACCCCGAGTACAAAAGTTTTTTAGTAAAGAATTATTTCGACAGAGAGCGTGACTGATAGTGCATTGGCAGATACATTTTTCAGGGTCAAGGAGTTGAGGGAAGCTTTCTTTATCTTAAATACCCTTGAATTTGAAATTTATTACAGAACTGCCACCAATAAAGGTTTTCTCATTTCGCTCTTTCCCTTTCCCTTTCCCTTCCGAAAAGGGTTCATTTTTGGTCCCATATCGTCTTTTAAAGGTCCATAACCATTCCATTAAAAAAGCCCATTGTGGAAATTGCATTATTTCTACATAGCTAGTGTGCATAACACATAGGGGTGGGCGTGGTCGGTTAACCAATGTTCGGTAAACCAAATATTCAGTTAGTGATTTCTAACAACCATTTATCTAACCGTAATTCTCGGTTAATCAATATCGGTTAACAAAATTTTCGGTGCAAATAAGTCGGTTAGTTCGGTTAACCAATATAACAAAAACTAAAAAATATGCTCTTAAAATTGTTAAGAAAAAAGAACAAAACTAAAAGAACACTAAAAGGAATTAGTTCAAAGAACTATCCCAAATACACAATATAATTAAAGAGCTAAAAAAGTCACAAAGTTGTGTTAGCGACACAAAACAACAAAGTTTTGTTGCTTAAAAAAGTCACATTAATCTTATATTGTACAAATAGACCGATTTGAAGATAAAAATGAAGATAAATAGTGTTGGAAGATAAAATTCTATTATACAAATCTATTATAGTCATACTGTTTTATATTAAAGATATTTATATATTATATATTCGGTTATTTCGGTTAACCACAAATACAATTTAATTAACCGTTTCCTAATCGTATAACCGCAAATAATTTCGTTCGGTTAATTGTATCCAAAACTTCTATTATTTCGGTACGGTTAATTGAAAAATCGGTCGGTTTTCCGGTTTTTCAGTTCGGTTTTTCGGTTTCAGTTATTTATGCCCACCCCTAATAACACAACATTTATGATAAAAAAACACAGAATTTCAGGTATTTGTATATCAGTCCCCGAATTGAGGAAAACAAAAAAGCCCACGCAAATTAAACTAGCAGATACCAAACAGTAGCACACTGAAACTTTGTGGGCATCAAACAACAGCACACTAAAATTTTGTGGGAATCAAACAACAGCACATAAAAACCTAATGGGTGAAATAATAAATCCCTCTTAGAAATAGTGAACAGTTAAAATTATCTCAACCGATTTGGATGAGAATATATCTATAACCCACAATCTTGTCAAGTATATTTTAAAAAGTCTCTTCGTTTTCTCTGGATTTGACGAATCATCACAAAAGATATCTAAAGGGTGGTAAATCAAAATCTTCGTACAGATTTGAATATAGATTCTAAAATCCTAATAAAACCCATAAACTCCTTCTATAAATTAAGAGTTTTTTAGTCTTCAAAACCCTAATAAACACCTTGATCTCAAAGAAACCAGAAAACAATAATGTCATCTCATGAAAAGTCAATGTCAGAAGATGAACAACCCAACAACAACAACAATGAGGTAAGAATAAATTTTTCAAAATCAATAACCATTGAATTTGATTATGCTTTTTGTTTATGCTCAATTATCATTGAATTTTTTTTGCATGAGTTTAAAAATAGTGATGGAATTCAAGTATTTTCTCGTATATGGTTAGATGAAGAATGTTTGTAATGGGTTGGATTGGTATATGATTACTTCAGTTGCAAGATAGTCTCCTCCAGGACCGGGTCTTGGGTAGTCACACATAAATTTATGGCGTGGGTGGCACACAAACTGGTGGGTCCTCGGGTAATACCATCTCATATAATCTGGCACACAGTCGAATGGCGCTAGAGCCGACTCTCCCATTTTCCCCAAACTAATTGTGTGAGTAGTGTGTCGTCTAGCCCATGCCCATTCAGCGTTTGGATAGATAACCTTGTAACGAGAGGGATCAGCATGCCTATGAGCATGATCAGGGGGAATAACTTGCCCCGGTATGTGTTGTACACATCCAAACTGTCGAGCAACTCGATCTGGCATATATGGCTCGGAAATTCTCAAACAAGATATTGGCCGATGGTAATGAGACACCCTAAGATGGCTTGTCTCAAAGTCAAGAGGACCGTAAGGCATCCACTCCACCTAAATTACATGTTGAGAAGGAGATATACAAGTAATACAAATCATTTCTGGAATTAACTATATTTAACAAAAAAAATCAGCAGTTTAACTGGCAATTTACCCTATTTTAAACATTAACATATATATATATATATATACACACACCTGGTCCATTGTCATCTTGTCAAGCGCTATTCTGTAGTTGAACAAGGCCTCCATCCAACTCTCTCTTAAGCCTTGGGATATAGCGTTCACGACAATCAGCCTTAACATTGATCTCATCGTCTTCATTCATACTAAAAATATCAAACCAAGAAAAGTACAAAGTATTTAAATGTTATAAATGCATAAATTGTGCAACAAAGGAAACAATCATTAAAATGAAGTATCTAGTCAAATGTTATAAGTACAAAGTATTTAAATGAAGTATCTACTCCCATTTCCAGTAAATGACGATTATGTTTTTCTCCAAAATTTCTATAGATTCTTAGTTTTATTGTTGTTCTCTCTCATTTATCTTCACAAGTCTAGCAAGTTGAATTCAATTCATTTTTTAGTCTTACATTTCAGACATATTATATAAATTAGGTGATGCAATATACTAACAAAAAGATAAGTAATTGGAACGTGTATACTAAATGTTGCATTAGGGATATCCACATAGATGAACATAAGACAATAGAGAATCAGAAGCTTAAATTGCAAATCTCATCTCCTTCTTACTCATTCTACTTTAAATAATTTCAAGAAAAGTGTCAAACCAATAAATCCTAATGCATCAGCAAACCAATAAATCCTAAATCCAGAGAATGCTCAACAACAATTTCACATATAAATGCAAAATTCAGAGGTAGAACAAGTGTGTGCAATGCAAATTCAGACCTACTTCATTGCACAATTAATTCATAAATATGAAAACCCGAAAGATGAATCCGATTTAGATTCAAAACAACAAAAAATTAGAATCGAATCATTCCAACCAAAATGACCGAACAGAGAAAAAAATTGAATCAAATCATCCAAAAAAATGAAAACCAACATCATTTACTTCATTAATTACTTTTCATAAACCAAAATGACCGAACAGTCGCTGCCTCGAAGCCAAGCAAGATTATTTTAGTTGAGATTTGGGGATGTACGTGTTGTTTAATTTAGGGTAGGGATGGAGATTTGGGATGAAGAATTTTATTTGGTGATTCTGACGGAGTATTTCACTAGACCTCCAGATTTTGGGCTTAAGTGATCAATTTGGTTTGGGAAACTAGCCCAATCAATTTTACAAATCTCAACAAAAACAAGAGGACAAATACGAAAGGCTCAACTAAATATAGTGGGTCCATTCTTTTTATTTCGCAAAATTGAGTGGGCTTAGAATATTTAGTCACTTTTCTTATTTGGGATAGTTATATATGCCCATAAAAATCGAATGGGCAAAAAAAATTGCACAATGACACCGGCCTTATTTGTAAATATCCAAAATATGATGTTTTATTAGTAGTTTTACCGGGCTATGCATAACATGCCCCTATTTCTATGGGAAGGCATAAATTGCATCATGTTATTTGGAAAAACAAACAGAGTTACTTAGGATTAATGAGCTATGTATATAAGACTAGATATTTATGTTTAAGCTAATTTTATATTACTATATTACCCTTAGTATATCCTATTATATAAGGGACTCTTGTAATAGAATTGTTGGTGATCTGATTCTATCATAATGAATCATCTTCTTCCTCTCTTTCACTATAAGATTTAACATGGTATCAGAGCACACGGCGATCCGAGGGATTTCTGCTGGAGTTTGATCGATCGATCAATCATTCATCTTCCACATCTAATTCTTGCTCGGTTCTCCTGTGTTTTCTTTCGATTTTGTCATGGAGAGGACTTTGCAAAATGAACGGGGTCCTGGTGATGGTAGCGATCTCGAAGGAGGATTACGATCTGGAAATCGTATGAATCCTTACAATCTGTCGAATTCAGATAGTCCTGGTTCACAGATTATCACTTTGCAATTTACAGGTAACAATTTCTTGAAATGGACACAAAGTGTTTATATGGCTTTGAGGGCGAAGCAAAAGCTTGGCTTCATTGATGACAGTTGTATTAAGCCATCAATGGATTCTGATGATCTTGCTTTATGGATTCGAGCCGATTATATGGTGCGATGTTGGCTATTCAACTCTATGACTCGAGCAACTGCAAACAACTTGATGCATGTTGGATCTGCGCGTCAGCTTTGGGAAGAATTGTCAGAAAGGTATAGACAATCTAATGGTCCTTTGATTTTTCAGTTTAAGCGTGAATTAAGTGTTGTTGTTCAAGCAAATTTGTCTGTTGTGGAGTATTTTTCCAAATTGAAATTGCTTTGGGAAGAACTGCAAAGCATTGAGGGATATCCTGAGTGTTCTTGCGGTGCGATGAGTTCTTGCACCTGTAATGTTTTGAAGAAAGTGCAAGAAACTGAGTTTAGGAACCATCTAATGGTGTTCTTGATGGGATTAAATGAAGTCTTTGAGGGAGTTAGGGGTAATTTGTTGTCTATGGATCCTTTGCCTACAGTTAACAAGGCCTTTCATTTGGTCTTGCAAGTGGAGAGACAGAAGGAGATTACAACTCAGGTTGTTGGTCAACCACAGGTTGACAATATTGCCTTGGCTGCCTCAAGACACCACAATGGAGATAAGAGAGACTACAAGAAAGAAAAGATGGCCAGGACTTGCACTCACTGCAATAAGAAAGGTCATGTAAAGGAAGCTTGTTTCAAGCTTCATGGTTTTACTGAGTGGTATAAGGGACCTCAGAATGTGAATGAAGGCAGAGGTACATCTTCAAGAGCTAATAATGCCTCTGGATTTTCAGAAGAAGCTGCTCAGGATCATCCTTTTGAGTTTCATGACAAGGAAGCAAGTGGTAATTCTTCTGGATTTGATCAGTCATTGGTGAGTGCAGTGTGTCAGGAAGTGCTCAAGGCTATGCAAGGGCATTCTCAAGCAAATTGCTCCACTTCAACTAGTATTGTTGGTAATTCCTACATTCTTAATGCTAATGCTAGTAGTAGTGATAGAATATGGATCATTGACACAGGGGCTACAGATCATATGACTGCACATGCTCATTTACTTACTGATATTAGAAAACTTGACAAGGTCATTCATGTTGGTCTTCCTGATGGTAGTATTTCAGTGGTGGAACAGATAGGAGAGTTGATTTTGAGTCCTTCTTTAACACTGCATAATGTGATATTAGTACCCTCCTTTAAGCATAACTTGTTGTCTGTTGGTAGACTTGTTGAGAATTCTGATTTGGAAGCAGTATTTAGAAAGTCTTTTTGGTTTTTACAGGACCCTGGAAGTAATAGGGTCATTTGCTCAGGAGAAAGGGATTCAGGATTATACAGAATGAAGCCTACTGATGTTGAAGCATGGAATTTGTCAACTGCAGTAATTGTTGAAGCAGTTGAGAATAAAATGACTCAAATTTGTAATAAGAAAGATAGTTTGAGGATTCTACATGCCAGATTAGGGCATACCTCCTCTAGTAAGATGCAACATCCAGACTTTGCTAAACATAGTAAGTTGTCTACTTGTGAGACCTGTATTTTAGCTAAAATGCATAGGTTACCCTTTCCTATAAGTACTTCACATGTTGAAAATTGTTTTGATTTGGTTCACCTTGACATTTAGGGACCTTATAAAACAAAGAGTTTTTCTGGAGCATCTTATTTTCTTACTGTTGTGGATGATAAGAGTAGAATTACATGGACATTTCTAATGCAACACAAATCTGAAGTGTATGCATTACTATGTTCATATATGTCTTATGTTTTAACTCAGTTTGGTAAGGTAGTTAAAACATTTAGGAGTGACAATGGTGCAGAGTTTATACAATCTTCTTGTGCTCAGTTGTTTGCCTCCAAAGGAGTGATGCATCAGAGAAGTGCACCATACTCTCCTCAACAGAATGGGAGAGTTGAGAGAAAACATAGACACTTGATTGAAATGACTAGAGCTTTGAGATTGCATTCAGGGCTTCCAGTAGGGTTTTGGGCAGATTGTGTGTTAGCCACTACACACATAATCAACAAATTACCTTCTTCTGTGCTAAAGTGGAAAACACCTTACCAGGAATTGTTTGGAAGTGAACCTTCTTATGAGGAGTTGAGGGTCATTGGATGCTTGGCATATGCCATTTTACCTGGTCATAAGAAAGATAAGTTTGGGCAAAAAGCTACAAAATGTTTGATGCTTGGATACCCTTTTGGGCAGAAGGCATTCAAGCTATATGATTTGACGCACAAAAAATATATAGTAAGCAGAGATGTGATTTTTATTGAGGATCAATTTCCCTTCAAGGAACAAGCTACTCAGACAACACAAGTCACACCTTCACTTCCTTTAGTTAATCCTGCTCATGATATTGATAATGATGAATTATTTATTGATGATCCTATACAAAGAAACCCTGCACAGACTATAGTTCAGGAACCCGAAAATGACAGAGTTCATGATGCAAGAATGACAGTTTCCGAAAGGCAAGTTGAGGAAGTAACAGTATAGACATCAGAGTCTATAGTACCAGAACCCACACAAAGAAAGTCTATGAGAGTTCATAATCCTCCAGTAGAGCTAAAGGACTTTATTTGTCCTTCTCTATCTCATAAAGCTCACAGTGCTATGACTCCTCAAGCATTTCTTTCTAAAGTAATAGGAGATTCTTCCTATTTCTCTGATGAATTTCTGCTATCTTTTGCTAATATGGTACAGATGGAAGAGCCACATTCTTATGCTCGGGCTAAAGGAGAAACAAATTGGCAAGAAGCCATGAATAAGGAGTTAAGTGCACTAGAAGAGAATGAAACTTGGATATTGACATCATTGCCTCCCAATAAGGTTGCAATAGGATCCAAGTGGGTGTACAAGTATAAGCCAGATGGTACAATAGAGAGGTATAAGGCTAGATTAGTTGCAAAAGGGTATAATCAAATTAAAGGTAAAGTTTATAAACACACCTTTTCCCCAATAGCCAAGTTCACCAGTGTAAGAACATTACTTGCCCTTGCTACTGCCAATGAATGGCCTATTCATCAGTTAGACATTAACAATGCATTTCTGCATAGTTATTTGGATGAGGAAATTTATATGCAGCCTCCAGATGGATATTCTAAAGCTTCACCAAGACAAGTTTGTCTTTCGAAGAGATCTTTATATGGGCTTAAGCAAACTAGTAGGCAGTGGAATGTAGAGCTTACTCAATATCTTAAGTCTCAGGTTTTGTTCAATCTAAGCAAGATTACTCCTTGTTCATCAAAGATGTTTCTAAGGGAGTTCTTGCAGTACTAGTCTATGTTGATGATTTGTTGATTACTGGAGATGATGAGCAACTGATGATATAGTTGAAAGAGTCTTTGCACAAGAAGTTTACTATCAAGGATCTAGGATTGGTAAGGTATTTCCTTGGTCTAGAAATTATTAGATCAAAGTCAGGAATGCTCATACATCAAAGGAAATACATTCTGGATATATTAAGAGACACCAAGCTGCTAGATTGCAAAGCAACTCCCTTCCCATTAGCCAGGAATTTGAAACTTCGCAAATGCAAAGGAGATCTATTCAGTGATCCAGAGTTGTACAGAAGACTAGTTGGCAGATTATTGTTCTTGAATTTGACCAGGCCAGATATCTCATATGTTGTACAACACTTGTCTCAGTTCATGCACAAGCCAACAGTGTTTCAATACCAAGTAGTTATTCATGCCCTAAGGTATCTCAAAGGTACATTACAAGTTGGTCTCTATTATCCTACACAATCCAATCCACAATTACTTGCCTACTCAGATGCAGATTGGAGTGATTGCACTTCTTCATCAAGATCCTTAACAAGATTCACCATTTTTCTTGGAAATTCCCTAATTTCCTGGAAAACAAAGAAGCAGCTCACTGTATCCAAATCCTCTGCTGAACCAGAATATAGAAGCATGTCAGCCACTGCTTCTGAATTAGTCTGGTTAGAAGGTCTTCTTAAGGACTTAAGGATCAATATTCAGCTGCCTATACCATTGAGATGTGACAATACAACAGTAGAAGATCTTGCAGCGAACCTGGTCTTCCATGAAAGGACCAAGCAGATAAGATTGATGCACACTTTGTCCGGGAGATGCAACAAGAAGCCTTCCTTCAGACACAACATGTTCCATCTGCACTTCAACTCGCATACATAATGACCAAGCCTCTAGGTCAACTACAACATCAGTTTCTCTCTAGCAAGTTAGGAGTGGTTTTTGAACCACCACTTCCAACTTGAAGGGGGGTAATGAGATTTGTATATAAGACTAGATATTTATGTTTAAGCTAGTTCTATATTACTATATTATCCTTAGTATATCCTACTATATAAGAGACTCTTGTAACAGAATTGTTGGTTATCTGATTCTATCATAGTGAATCATCTTCTTCCTCTCTTTCACTACAAGATTTATCAAGCATTACCCGAAAAATTAAATATAACTTACTGAATCTCTTTGTAATAATGAGATTGTAGTTACTGATATATGGAAACTGAATTGATGGCTTTGTGTTATGGTTTTGACTTGAGTGCCCCGTCATGCTTCGCCCTAGTTAACTAAAAATAGGAAGAAAAAACAATTGCATAATTTCAACTTTCAATCTTAGACGTCCGTATCAAAAAAACGCCTACATGGACAGCCTTAAAACCGTGAGATAAATCTATAACATATATCAATAAAAGGGGTATCACTTCCCTTTTTTATTGTAGTTTGGATATTGGTGGAATATAAGTCCTTTTTTGAGTGAGTGAATTTTATTTTTTTATTTTCAATTGATTTTCAATTACCTATTCATATGAGACTCGCCCGTTCTGTGTCTGTGTGTTGGCTTCATATAGTTGGTTTAGTTATGGTTTCGTTTTTTAAGTCGACTGGGTATAACTAAAAGACATGACATGCTGTCTGCTCTGCTTGAAGTGTGAACTCGATAAGCCCATTACAAGATGAAGACATGTTGAAATATAAGTTTATCCCATTTTAAAAAGGAAAAGATTTATGTGAGAATGATTATTAATATACGACTGTATGAATGCCCCATTAGACCACGTCTTTCGAGGTATAATGGGGCATGTTATTATTGTGAATATATGCATGGATTATTCACATGCATATCTCTTCACATTGACGTACACATACATGCATAAACGACATTCACAGATGTGTACATGTATATAACAATATATGGAAAAAAGGTGATAACAACAATTTGTCGTGCTAATTGCTCCTATGCAAGTAATCCAAACAAACCTAACATGCAGTCTTAGGCAAGTAATGGTCGAGTCCTCAGGGAGACAGATTCTAGTCATGTATGCAAACTATGTGTCAATCAAGTAACCAAAAAGGGGGTTTTGTTTGTCTTAAGTAACCAAGCATGCAAATAAGTAACAAGTAAAAGATGATGGAATCAGTAATTGGGAAATATCTCAGCCAAACAAATATTCACACTTCGTAAGACAAGTTGATCCTAGATAACTCATTCAATATCTTATGCAATGGAAATTCCTATTCCTTTCCTGAATTAGCTATTAGCACAACCAGATACTAATAGCTCTAACTAATTAAACAACCATGAAACTATCAAGATTCAGTTTAATAGCAGCATTAAGATCGGAAATATAGTCATGATACATCAGCATAAAACAACCAACTTTTATCCTAGATGTAAATCAATTCTCTCTACACAAGACTAGCTAGCACAACCAGATACTAGTTCGATGCAGTTGCTACAACGAAATAGATATGCTCAACCAGTAACAATCTAATTCTAGCAATAGATCAATAAAGACGATACCTAGATGATCAGGCTAGAAACAGTCAATATTAATCATAATAGATTCAAGCAAGAGAAGAGATTAATTCCATGCAACTGATAAGGAACGAGAAATCTCACAACTTAATTAAAACGAATGCTTCAATTGTCTGACTAAGCAAAAGGGCTTAGTTCTTCATAAAAAAATGTCTGCTAACGATATGAAAAGTGTAAACGGGGTTAGAGAAGAACATGCTCTTCTCTAGTCTAATTATATAGAAAAATATAAAACTCCAAAAGGAAAAACGTCCTAAAAATAAAGCATAAAACGAGTTTAAACAAATAAGGAAAAATAGCAAAAATAAGGAAAATAAAGATTGCAAATCCGGTCTGACAGAGGCAGTGGGGGCTGCCTTTTGGGCAGCGATCGCCGCCAGGAACATCTCCAATAATCTTCACGTTGATGGGCCGCGATCGCCGTAAGTTGGGCGGCGGTCGCCGCTAGTAACTTCCTTCGTCTTCTCTTCTGTCTTCTTGTCTTCTAAATGGTCTTCTGCAAAGAGTCTCTAATATCAACACAAAAGCTCCATACATCGTCTTCACTCCAAATGAACGAATAAGCTCCAAGATGCTCCTAATACTCAGTAACACACTATGATATCGTGTGTATCAAAAGGCATGCATGTTAATGAATGTGCATGTAAATTTAAAAGAATGTTCATATACATACCATAAGCATATTTGTATAATATCAACTCTGGTATCAGTTTAGTCAATATCAATTTAAAGCTTTCTCAATTGGCAAGTTTATAGAGAGCTATCATAAGTAATGATGGTTAGTTAAATTTGACATATTAATTGTTGATTAGTCCACTTAAAGAAATTGTTGAATAAAAGTCTTCAAGTTAGAAGTTCGAACCTATCAATTATCGCCAAAAGTTTAATTTTCTAGTGGGCTCAATCAGTTCCTCGTTTAACAAATGCTTAGTTTCAACAACTTAGTAGGATGCTTCAGGCTTCTTCTTCTTCTTGTGAATTTTGTGGTGTTGGTGGTGTAACAAACACAAGCACTCATAATGCTTAGAAAGAATTCAATCTTGTTGTTATTGATTCTAAACCTACTTTTTCATTAGGAAATTGAGTTATTGATAGCCAAACTAGCTAACATTTGAGTCATGATGCTTAAGTTTATACGGCTCTTAAGAATCCTCTTTCAATCATTCTTTTCAATGGAGACAAATCTGTTGTCCAAACCGAGTGAGATGTCCATTTATCTCCACTTCTTGTTTTGAGCGTAGTTCTTTATATTCATTAGGAAATTGAGTTATTGATATCCAAACTAGCACACATATGAGTCATGATGGTTAAGTTTATATGGCGTCTTAAGAATCCTCTTCCAATCATTCTTTTCAATGGAGACAAATTTGTTGTCCAAACCGAGCGAGATGTCCATTTATCTCCACTTCTTGTTTTGAGTGTAGTTCTTTATATTCCTTGCTTATTCAATTTACATTTTGTACATCTACATGCTTATAAACTACATCAATTGTCTCTTTCCCCATCTTTTAATAAGGATCTTGTCATTGATGCTTGTGACATCTATGTTCTAAATCTAGGCAACAACGTTTACCTTTCTATGTTATCAACATCAAAATTCACCGTACATTTGAGCTTCTCCATGTGGGTATTTGGAGACCATGTCACACATCCACTCAAGAAGGTTACCGCTTTTCTTGACAATAGTCAATGACTTTAGTCGAACTACATGGACACATTCCTAAGCACAAAGACCAGTGTTTTGACTTCATCAAAACTTTTATTGAGATGGTTTCAACTCAATTTTCATGCTCTAACAAGAATCTCATATCTGATAATGCCCTCGAGATAAGATCAAGTCATGCAAGTAAGAACTTTCTCCTCAACAAAGGCATTGTTTATCTCCCCCAACAAAACGGGATCGTGGAGAGGAAGCACAAGAATTCATTGGAAACTTCGAGAGCATTGGTTTGCTAGTCTGGTTTGCCTTTATGCTCTTAGGGAGAATGTGTTTTGACAACAACACGTCTCATAAACAGGTTCCTTTCTAAGCTTCTTAACAATGTTTCTCCATATGAAATTATATATGGTGTTAAATCTGGCCATGATAATCTTAGAGCATTCGGCTGCTTACGGTATGCATCAATCTTGAGGCATGTAAGAGATAAGTTTAAATCTAGGACATCTAAGTGCCTTCTCCTGGGTTATCCATATGGTAACAAAGGATACAAGATTCTTGTCTCAAGAGATGTTGTATTTCACGAGTCTATCTTTCCATACACTACTTTACCTTCATCTTCTCCTATTTTTTCTCCACCTTCACCTGATCAAATTGATGTAATCTTCCCCATTGATCGAAACCAATCCAATTTAGTTTGTGATCAACCCACTCGCACTACCACTTATCAATCTATCTCTCAAATTCACCAAATTCTATAAATCAATCCATCTCCTAAGTTATATCAAACCTTCCAATTGTGCAAGATTCCTCTAACTTACCTAGTTTTTCCGATGATCATGTTATACCTCCATCTCAAAGACCTTCTAGAAATCATAATCCACCTCCATATATAGAAAATTATTTCTACAATCTAGTATCCGCAGACACTCATAAATGTCATCACACTCCTCTCTTTGTCCTCATTTTTTTTTCTTCCAAACATAGCCACTTCATATCATCCTATTGAAACATAAACACCTACTACAAAGAAACAAGTATTAATCCTAGGTGGGTTATAAAAAGAGTTTGAAGCTCTTTGGAAAATTCAACATGGGAATTAGTTCCTCTTCCATCTGAAAATTAAAGAAGCCTATTGGTTCTCGTTGTGTCTATAAAATCAAACATAAAGTTGATGGGAGCTTTGAGTGTACAAGGATATACTCATAAGGAGGGAGTCCACTATATATATACTTTTTCTCCAACAGTCAAATTTACAATTGTACGTTGCTTGATCACTGTAGACATCAAGAGGGATGTAAATGTGTAATCCATATTTGTATGTATATTCTATGGTTCAACAATAGGTCAAGCAAGCACCGAGCTAGGACTAGAGTAGGCTAGCTTAAGTGGCTCGATCATGGTTCAGTGATCATGGCTCACAAGGGTGCAACCCCGGGCTCAGGCTTGGTCGAGATGGCACTTGTTTGAGGTGAATGATTTCTGGTATCTGTGATGTTGGGCCTAATGGTTTGGGCTTGGTTTTGGGCCGCTTCTGTGATTTGGCCTTCCTTGCTTCAGACTAAATGAAACGCTGTGTTTTGAGGTTTCGTCTGACGATCTGACAAGCTATATAACTCTTCAAGTTAGGGTTAGCTTGTCATTCATCATCTTCGCCGCTTTCACGATTACAGAGAGAAAGTTCGAGAGCTAGGGTTCTTGGTTGTTTGATCGCAGTGATTCTCACGGTGGAAGTTGAGTCCTCCGGTGGTGACCTTCAGAGATTCATTCGGCATTCTTCGTAGCTTCTTGCCTTGAAGTTGTTCTTGCCTTGAAAGGGGGCTGAATCTCTTTCTTTACCTTCGTCCTAGCTTCTTCTCTGTAATAGCTTGCTTAGGTTTAGCTTGCTCGTCTTTCTTGGTGTCTTTGTAACCATTGTTGAACCTTTCTGATCTAGTGCATTACTCGGGATGAGTCTCCCCACTGAGACTTCGCAGATGTAGGAAAACCGAACTGCGTGACCAACTCTTGTGTCCATTGTTCTCATTTTGTTATTTACTTTTCTTGAATCGATTGCACTAGAGATCGATCGGATCTGGTTATTAAGATAGAACCAAGATTCTACAAAGTGGTATCAGAGTCAGGTTCTCTGAAATTACTTGTGTTGCTTCCGCTGTGTGATTTCTGTGCTTTCTTGTTACTTGACATTTAGGTCAAGCAAGATTTGCTGCCTTAGGGTTGCGTTTCTGTGAATTTCTTGATTGTTATTCTTGAACTCACAGAAACCCTAAGTTGTTACCTCTTTATTTTCTGTCTCCAGATTCTAACAAGGTGTGTTCACTTGCTTAGGGGCTAAGATGACAGACTCAGTGAGACTGAAGCCCTATGATGGTCAAAGTGACTTTGCCATGTGGAAGGTCAAGATGAAGGCTATCTTGATAAGGGAAAAGTGCTACAAGGCGGTATCTGAGGAGTGGCCATTGGGGATCACCAACTCAGAAATGAAGGATATACAAGATCTTGCTCATTCTGAGATCACCTTAAGGTTAACTGACGACATAGCTCGTCAGGTGGTAAGCTTTACTCAACCTAAGGCTCTTTGGAATGCATTGGAATCCATTTTCTTGACTAAGTCCTTACCTAGTAGAATTTCTCTGTTGTGCAAGTTGTTTACATATAAAATGGAAACCACCTTGACTGTTCAGGAAAATCTTGATAATTTCCTAAAAATGACACAGGATCTTAAGAGATGTGATGATGAAATTAAAGAAACCCACCAGGTTGTTTTGTTGCTTAATTCCTTACCTAGTCAATTTGAGACTCTAAAAGATGTGATCCAATATGGTAGAGATGAACTTACCCTGACTAAGATCACTGAGGCTATTATCCAGAAAAATGAGTCCTTAAAAGTCTTCAAGATTAGAAATGGCTCTAAAACTGAGACAAAGAGTGACACTAAGAATGAAGTTATGATGGCTAAGGGAATTTTTAAGAACAAAAAGAGTTATAAGCCTAAGAGTAATAGCACCAACCCTCAGGATAAAGATATGTCCAAAGTGAAGTGTTATTACTGTGAAAAATTAGGGCACTATGCCTCTGATTGTCATAAGAAGAAAAGAGATGAGAAGAACAAAGATAAGAGTGAAAAAGATAAGAATTACTCTAATATTTGTGAACAATGCCCTCAGTATAACAATGAACTCCTTGTAGTTAGTCCCTCTACCGATTGCTACTCCTGGATCCTAGATTCTGGATGCACTATGCATGCCACCCCCTATAAGAAATTCTTTAAGACTTTAACTGAATGTGATGGAGGTGAAGTGATGCTTGGAGATCACACCTCTTTAGCTATTAAAGGAATAGGGAGTGTTGCTTTAAAAATGCATGATGACAAGATTAGAACTCTGTCTAATGTAAGATGGGTACCTGAACTTAGGAGAAATTTGTTGTCTGAATCTGTCTTTGATGATTTGAATTGTCACATTATTACTCACAATGGTATAAGGGAAGTGATTAGAAATAACATTGTCCTTATAAGGAGCATTAAGAAAGGAGGATTGTACTATGTTACAGCTTCTCCTGAACTTAATGTCTCTATAGGAGTTAATAAGAATGATAATCTGGATCTTACTAAGAAGTGGCATGCTAGACTTGGACACTTAGGCAACCTTGGCCTTAACAAGTTGTATGTGAATGGTATGATTGACTTTAAACCATGTGACCTGAATTTCTGTGAAAACTGTGTGCTTGGTAAGAAAATTGCCCACAACTTTAGCAAGTCAACCTATACTGCTAGCAATCCCCTAGAGTATGTTCATTCAGATCTCTGGGGGCCTGCTCAAGTTGATACTATTGGAGGAAGAAGATACTTTCTTTCTCTAATAGATCATTACTCAAGAAAAGTATGGGTATACTTGCTGAAAACTAAGGATGAGACTTTTGAAAACTTTTAAGTCTTGGAAAGTGTTAGTTGAAAGTCAAACCAACCATAAACTGAAGTGTCTAAAAACTGACAATGGCTTAGAACTTTGTAATAACTTGTTTGATACATATTGCAAAGAAAATGGTATTAAGAGACATTTGACTGTACCTGGAACCCCTCAGCAGAATGGTACTGCTGAGAGAATGAATAGAACCTTGTTAGAAAGAGCTAGGTGTATGCTTTTTACTTCTGGAATGAAGAGTAGCCTATGGGGAGAAGTTGTATTGACTGCAACCTATCTCATTAATAGGAGCCCTTCTTCCACAATAGGATTTAAAACCCCTCAAGAAATGTGGACTGGAAATAAGCCTAACATAACTCACTTGAAACCTTTTGGTTGCACTGCCTATGCTCAAGCATCACAAGGCAAGTTGCAACCTAGAGCACTCAAGTGTATCATGCTAGGGTATCTTGATGGGGTAAAAGGCTATAAACTCCTTCTCATACAACCTGGAGGTTACAAAGTAATAACCTCTAGGTCTGTGACTTTCAATGAGGAGGACTATTACTTTAAGTCAAAATTAATGTCTTCTACTGAGCCTACAGGTACAAGTACTAGTACAAACATCTCAAATGGAGTCTTCTATGATGTGAATCAAGAGGAGGCCTATGGAGAAGAGGATATGGAGGTTGAAGATCCTCCAAGTGTCCAACAAAGTGAAGCTGGCACCTCTTCTGAGCACCAAGAGTACCCAGAAGAACCTCTAGGTGGCCCGAGCAACCATGAAGTACAACAACCTCACCAATCAGGTGGGGCAGGTAACACTGAAAACTCACAAAATTTTCACAATGTACAATCTGCTAATAATGAACTGTTGGGTGAAAATCTCTCTCATCCTCTCTCTAATTATCAACTTGTTAGAGATAGGGCTCCTAGGACTAGAATTCCTAATAGGAGATATGATGTGAATTTTGTTGGGTGTTTTCCTAAGATTGTTGAGTTTGCTTTCACTGTTGCTGAAGTGATCAAATTTACTACTCCTGAAACCTATGAACAAGCTGCTAATAGTAAACAAGCTAATGAGTGGATAACTGCTATGAATGAGGAAATACAATCCATGCATGCTAATCAAACATGGAAATTAGTTCCTAAACCAGATAAGGCTAGGACTATTGACTGTAAATGGATCTTCAAAATTAAAGAGGGCACAACTTTGCATGATCCACCTAGACTTAAAGCTAGACTGGTTGCAAAAGGATTTACTCAAAAAGAAGGAGTAGATTATAATGAAATATTTGCCCCAGTTGTGAAGTATAAAACCATGAGACTCCTCTTAGCTATGACCACTGTTTATGACTGGGAACTTGAACAAATGGATGTAAAAACTGCTTTTTTACATGGAGACCTAACTGAGACTATTTACATGTGACAACCACAGGGCTTTGTTAGTAATAAAAACCCTGATCATGTCTGCTTACTGAATAAATCCATTTACGGACTTAAGCAATCTCCTAGACAATGGAATAGGAAATTTGACTCCTGTATGATATCTCTAGGGTTCTCTAGAAGCTTGTATGACACTTGTTTGTACTATAAAAATATGAAGTCTAAGGCTCCCTTGTATGTTCTGTTGTATGTAGATGATATCTTCTTAATTAGTAGTTCTAAGGTTGCAATCTCTGGTGTTAAACATGATTTAAAAACTCACTTTGACATGAAGGACCTTGGTCCTGCCCAGAAGATTTTAGGAGTGACTATCACTCGAGATAGAACTAAGAAGACTATGCATTTATCTCAGACAAATTATTTACTTAAAGTCTTAGATAGGTTTGCCATGAAAGACTCCAAAATAACCTCCATCCCATTAGGAGGTCATTTGGATCTCTCTAGAACTCATTGTCCTGTTTCTGAATCTGACAAAAAGAAAATGGAAAATGGGAGTTCCCATCACCATAAACAACGATTATGTTTTTCTCCAAAATTTCTATAGATTCTTAGTTTTATTGTTGTTCTCTCTCATTTATCTTCACAAGTCTAGCAAGTTGAATTCAATTCATTTTTTAGTCTTACATTTCAGACATATTATATAAATTAGGTGATGCAATATACTAACAAAAAGATAAGTAATTGGAACGTGTATACTAAATGTTGCATTAGGGATATCCACATAGATGAACATAAGACAATAGAGAATCAGAAGCTTAAATTGCAAATCTCATCTCCTTCTTACTCATTCTACTTTAAATAATTTCAAGAAAAGTGTCAAACCAATAAATCCTAATGCATCAGCAAACCAATAAATCCTAAATCCAGAGAATGCTCAACAACAATTTCACATATAAATGCAAAATTCAGAGGTAGAACAAGTGTGTGCAATGCAAATTCAGACCTACTTCATTGCACAATTAATTCATAAATATGAAAACCCGAAAGATGAATCCGATTTAGATTCAAAACAACAAAAAATTAGAATCGAATCATTCCAACCAAAATGACCGAACAGAGAAAAAAATTGAATCAAATCATCCAAAAAAATGAAAACCAACATCATTTACTTCATTAATTACTTTTCATAAACCAAAATGACCGAACAGTCGCTGCCTCGAAGCCAAGCAAGATTATTTTAGTTGAGATTTGGGGATGTACGTGTTGTTTAATTTAGGGTAGGGATGGAGATTTGGGATGAAGAATTTTATTTGGTGATTCTGACGGAGTATTTCACTAGACCTCCAGATTTTGGGCTTAAGTGATCAATTTGGTTTGGGAAACTAGCCCAATCAATTTTACAAATCTCAACAAAAACAAGAGGACAAATACGAAAGGCTCAACTAAATATAGTGGGTCCATTCTTTTTATTTCGCAAAATTGAGTGGGCTTAGAATATTTAGTCACTTTTCTTATTTGGGATAGTTATATATGCCCATAAAAATCGAATGGGCAAAAAAAATTGCACAATGACACCGGCCTTATTTGTAAATATCCAAAATATGATGTTTTATTAGTAGTTTTACCGGGCTATGCATAACATGCCCCTATTTCTATGGGAAGGCATAAATTGCATCATGTTATTTGGAAAAACAAACAGAGTTACTTAGGATTAATGAGCTATGTATATAAGACTAGATATTTATGTTTAAGCTAATTTTATATTACTATATTACCCTTAGTATATCCTATTATATAAGGGACTCTTGTAATAGAATTGTTGGTGATCTGATTCTATCATAATGAATCATCTTCTTCCTCTCTTTCACTATAAGATTTAACATGGTATCAGAGCACACGGCGATCCGAGGGATTTCTGCTGGAGTTTGATCGATCGATCGATCATTCATCTTCCACATCTAATTCTTGCTCGGTTCTCCTGTGTTTTCTTTCGATTTTGTCATGGAGAGGACTTTGCAAAATGAACGGGGTCCTGGTGATGGTAGCGATCTCGAAGGAGGATTACGATCTGGAAATCGTATGAATCCTTACAATCTGTCGAATTCAGATAGTCCTGGTTCACAGATTATCACTTTGCAATTTACAGGTAACAATTTCTTGAAATGGACACAAAGTGTTTATATGGCTTTGAGGGCGAAGCAAAAGCTTGGCTTCATTGATGACAGTTGTATTAAGCCATCAATGGATTCTGATGATCTTGCTTTATGGATTCGGGCCGATTATATGGTGCGATGTTGGCTATTCAACTCTATGACTCGAGCAACTGCAAACAACTTGATGCATGTTGGATCTGCGCGTCAGCTTTGGGAAGAATTGTCAGAAAGGTATGGACAATCTAATGGTCCTTTGATTTTTCAGTTTAAGCGTGAATTAAGTGTTGTTGTTCAAGCAAATTTGTCTGTTGTGGAGTATTTTTCCAAATTGAAATTGCTTTGGGAAGAACTGCAAAGCATTGAGGGATATCCTGAGTGTTCTTGCGGTGCGATGAGTTCTTGCACCTGTAATGTTTTGAAGAAAGTGCAAGAAACTGAGTTTAGGAACCATCTAATGGTGTTCTTGATGGGATTAAATGAAGTCTTTGAGGGAGTTAGGGGTAATTTGTTGTCTATGGATCCTTTGCCTACAGTTAACAAGGCCTTTCATTTGGTCTTGCAAGTGGAGAGACAGAAGGAGATTACAACTCAGGTTGTTGGTCAACCACAGGTTGACAATATTGCCTTGGCTGCCTCAAGACACCACAATGGAGATAAGAGAGACTACAAGAAAGAAAAGATGGCCAGGACTTGCACTCACTGCAATAAGAAAGGTCATGTAAAGGAAGCTTGTTTCAAGCTTCATGGTTTTACTGAGTGGTATAAGGGACCTCAGAATGTGAATGAAGGCAGAGGTACATCTTCAAGAGCTAATAATGCCTCTGGATTTTTAGAAGAAGCTGCTCAGGATCATCCTTTTGAGTTTCATGACAAGGAAGCAAGTGGTAATTCTTCTGGATTTGATCAGTCATTGGTGAGTGCAGTGTGTCAGGAAGTGCTCAAGGCTATGCAAGGGCATTCTCAAGCAAATTGCTCCACTTCAACTAGTATTGTTGGTAATTCCTACATTCTTAATGCTAATGCTAGTAGTAGTGATAGAATATGGATCATTGACACAGGGGCTACAGATCATATGACTGCACATGCTCATTTACTTACTGATATTAGAAAACTTGACAAGGTCATTCATGTTGGTCTTCCTGATGGTAGTATTTCAGTGGTGGAACAGATAGGAGAGTTGATTTTGAGTCCTTCTTTAACACTGCATAATGTGATATTAGTACCCTCCTTTAAGCATAACTTGTTGTCTGTTGGTAGACTTGTTGAGAATTCTGATTTGGAAGCAGTATTTAGAAAGTCTTTTTGGTTTTTACAGGACCCTGGAAGTAATAGGGTCATTTGCTCAGGAGAAAGGGATTCAGGATTATACAGAATGAAGCCTACTGATGTTGAAGCATGGAATTTGTCAACTGCAGTAATTGTTGAAGCAGTTGAGAATAAAATGACTCAAATTTGTAATAAGAAAGATAGTTTGAGGATTCTACATGCCAGATTAGGGCATACCTCCTCTAGTAAGATGCAACATCCAGACTTTGCTAAACATAGTAAGTTGTCTACTTGTGAGACCTGTATTTTAGCTAAAATGCATAGGTTACCCTTTCCTATAAGTACTTCACATGTTGAAAATTGTTTTGATTTGGTTCACCTTGACATTTAGGGACCTTATAAAACAAAGAGTTTTTCTGGAGCATCTTATTTTCTTACTGTTGTGGATGATAAGAGTAGAATTACATGGACATTTCTAATGCAACACAAATCTGAAGTGTATGCATTACTATGTTCATATATGTCTTATGTTTTAACTCAGTTTGGTAAGGTAGTTAAAACATTTAGGAGTGACAATGGTGCAGGGTTTATACAATCTTCTTGTGCTCAGTTGTTTGCCTCCAAAGGAGTGATACATCAGAGAAGTGCACCATACTCTCCTCAACAGAATGGGAGAGTTGAGAGAAAACATAGACACTTGATTGAAATGACTAGAGCTTTGAGATTGCATTCAGGGCTTCCAGTAGGGTTTTGGGCAGATTGTGTGTTAGCCACTACACACATAATCAACAAATTACCTTCTTCTGTGCTAAAGTGGAAAACACCTTACCAGGAATTGTTTGGAAGTGAACCTTCTTATGAGGAGTTGAGGGTCATTGGATGCTTGGCATATGCCATTTTACCTGGTCATAAGAAAGATAAGTTTGGGCAAAAAGCTACAAAATGTTTGATGCTTGGATACCCTTTTGGGCAGAAGGCATTCAAGCTATATGATTTGACGCACAAAAAATATATAGTAAGCAGAGATGTGATTTTTATTGAGGATCAATTTCCCTTCAAGGAACAAGCTACTCAGACAACACAAGTCACACCTTCACTTCCTTTAGTTAATCCTGCTCATGATATTGATAATGATGAATTATTTATTGATGATCCTATACAAAGAAACCCTGCACAGACTATAGTTCAGGAACCCGAAAATGACAGAGTTCATGATGCAAGAATGACAGTTTCCGAAAGGCAAGTTGAGGAAGTAACAATATAGACATCAGAGTCTATAGTACCAGAACCCACACAAAGAAAGTCTATGAGAGTTCATAATCCTCCAGTAGAGCTAAAGGACTTTATTTGTCCTTCTCTATCTCATAAAGCTCACAGTGCTATGACTCCTCAAGCATTTCTTTCTAAAGTAATAGGAGATTCTTCCTATTTCTCTGATGAATTTCTGCTATCTTTTGCTAATATGGTACAGATGGAAGAGCCACATTCTTATGCTCGGGCTAAAGGAGAAACAAATTGGCAAGAAGCCATGAATAAGGAGTTAAGTGCACTAGAAGAGAATGAAACTTGGATATTGACATCATTGCCTCCCAATAAGGTTGCAATAGGATCCAAGTGGGTGTACAAGTATAAGCCAGATGGTACAATAGAGAGGTATAAGGCTAGATTAGTTGCAAAAGGGTATAATCAAATTAAAGGTAAAGTTTATAAACACACCTTTTCCCCAATAGCCAAGTTCACCAGTGTAAGAACATTACTTGCCCTTGCTACTGCCAATGAATGGCCTATTCATCAGTTAGACATTAACAATGCATTTCTGCATAGTTATTTGGATGAGGAAATTTATATGCAGCCTCCAGATGGATATTCTAAAGCTTCACCAAGACAAGTTTGTCTTTCGAAGAGATCTTTATATGGGCTTAAGCAAACTAGTAGGCAGTGGAATGTAGAGCTTACTCAATATCTTAAGTCTCAGGTTTTGTTCAATCTAAGCAAGATTACTCCTTGTTCATCAAAGATGTTTCTAAGGGAGTTCTTGCAGTACTAGTCTATGTTGATGATTTGTTGATTACTGGAGATGATGAGCAACTGATGATATAGTTGAAAGAGTCTTTGCACAAGAAGTTTACTATCAAGGATCTAGGATTGGTAAGGTATTTCCTTGGTCTAGAAATTATTAGATCAAAGTCAGGAATGCTCATACATCAAAGGAAATACATTCTGGATATATTAAGAGACACCAAGCTGCTAGATTGCAAAGCAACTCCCTTCCCATTAGCCAGGAATTTGAAACTTCGCAAATGCAAAGGAGATCTATTCAGTGATCCAGAGTTGTACAGAAGACTAGTTGGCAGATTATTGTTCTTGAATTTGACCAGGCCAGATATCTCATATGTTGTACAACACTTGTCTCAGTTCATGCACAAGCCAACAGTGTTTCAATACCAAGTAGTTATTCATGCCCTAAGGTATCTCAAAGGTACATTACAAGTTGGTCTCTATTATCCTACACAATCCAATCCACAATTACTTGCCTACTCAGATGCAGATTGGAGTGATTGCACTTCTTCATCAAGATCCTTAACAAGATTCACCATTTTTCTTGGAAATTCCCTAATTTCCTGGAAAACAAAGAAGCAGCTCACTGTATCCAAATCCTCTGCTGAACCAGAATATAGAAGCATGTCAGCCACTGCTTCTGAATTAGTCTGGTTAGAAGGTCTTCTTAAGGACTTAAGGATCAATATTCAGCTGCCTATACCATTGAGATGTGACAATACAACAGTAGAAGATCTTGCAGCGAACCTGGTCTTCCATGAAAGGACCAAGCAGATAAGATTGATGCACACTTTGTCCGGGAGATGCAACAAGAAGCCTTCCTTCAGACACAACATGTTCCATCTGCACTTCAACTCGCATACATAATGACCAAGCCTCTAGGTCAACTACAACATCAGTTTCTCTCTAGCAAGTTAGGAGTGGTTTTTGAACCACCACTTCCAACTTGAAGGGGGGTAATGAGATTTGTATATAAGACTAGATATTTATGTTTAAGCTAGTTCTATATTACTATATTATCCTTAGTATATCCTACTATATAAGAGACTCTTGTAACAGAATTGTTGGTTATCTGATTCTATCATAGTGAATCATCTTCTTCCTCTCTTTCACTACAAGATTTATCAAGCATTACCCGAAAAATTAAATATAACTTACTGAATCTCTTTGTAATAATGAGATTGTAGTTACTGATATATGGAAACTGAATTGATGGCTTTGTGTTATGGTTTTGACTTGAGTGCCCCGTCATGCTTCGCCCTAGTTAACTAAAAATAGGAAGAAAAAACAATTGCATAATTTCAACTTTCAATCTTAGACGTCCGTATCAAAAAAACGCCTACATGGACAGCCTTAAAACCGTGAGATAAATCTATAACATATATCAATAAAAGGGGTATCACTTCCCTTTTTTATTGTAGTTTGGATATTGGTGGAATATAAGTCCTTTTTTGAGTGAGTGAATTTTATTTTTTTATTTTCAATTGATTTTCAATTACCTATTCATATGAGACTCGCCCGTTCTGTGTCTGTGTGTTGGCTTCATATAGTTGGTTTAGTTATGGTTTCGTTTTTTAAGTCGACTGGGTATAACTAAAAGACATGACATGCTGTCTGCTCTGCTTGAAGTGTGAACTCGATAAGCCCATTACAAGATGAAGACATGTTGAAATATAAGTTTATCCCATTTTAAAAAGGAAAAGATTTATGTGAGAATGATTATTAATATACGACTGTATGAATGCCCCATTAGACCACGTCTTTCGAGGTATAATGGGGCATGTTATTATTGTGAATATATGCATGGATTATTCACATGCATATCTCTTCACATTGACGTACACATACATGCATAAACGACATTCACAGATGTGTACATGTATATAACAATATATGGAAAAAAGGTGATAACAACAATTTGTCGTGCTAATTGCTCCTATGCAAGTAATCCAAACAAACCTAACATGCAGTCTTAGGCAAGTAATGGTCGAGTCCTCAGGGAGACAGATTCTAGTCATGTATGCAAACTATGTGTCAATCAAGTAACCAAAAAGGGGGTTTTGTTTGTCTTAAGTAACCAAGCATGCAAATAAGTAACAAGTAAAAGATGATGGAATCAGTAATTGGGAAATATCTCAGCCAAACAAATATTCACACTTCGTAAGACAAGTTGATCCTAGATAACTCATTCAATATCTTATGCAATGGAAATTCCTATTCCTTTCCTGAATTAGCTATTAGCACAACCAGATACTAATAGCTCTAACTAATTAAACAACCATGAAACTATCAAGATTCAGTTTAATAGCAGCATTAAGATCGGAAATATAGTCATGATACATCAGCATAAAACAACCAACTTTTATCCTAGATGTAAATCAATTCTCTCTACACAAGACTAGCTAGCACAACCAGATACTAGTTCGATGCAGTTGCTACAACGAAATAGATATGCTCAACCAGTAACAATCTAATTCTAGCAATAGATCAATAAAGACGATACCTAGATGATCAGGCTAGAAACAGTCAATATTAATCATAATAGATTCAAGCAAGAGAAGAGATTAATTCCATGCAACTGATAAGGAACGAGAAATCTCACAACTTAATTAAAACGAATGCTTCAATTGTCTGACTAAGCAAAAGGGCTTAGTTCTTCATAAAAAAATGTCTGCTAACGATATGAAAAGTGTAAACGGGGTTAGAGAAGAACATGCTCTTCTCTAGTCTAATTATATAGAAAAATATAAAACTCCAAAAGGAAAAACGTCCTAAAAATAAAGCATAAAACGAGTTTAAACAAATAAGGAAAAATAGCAAAAATAAGGAAAATAAAGATTGCAAATCCGGTCTGACAGAGGCAGTGGGGGCTGCCTTTTGGGCAGCGATCGCCGCCAGGAACATCTCCAATAATCTTCACGTTGATGGGCCGCGATCGCCGTAAGTTGGGCGGCGGTCGCCGCTAGTAACTTCCTTCGTCTTCTCTTCTGTCTTCTTGTCTTCTAAATGGTCTTCTGCAAAGAGTCTCTAATATCAACACAAAAGCTCCATACATCGTCTTCACTCCAAATGAACGAATAAGCTCCAAGATGCTCCTAATACTCAGTAACACACTATGATATCGTGTGTATCAAAAGGCATGCATGTTAATGAATGTGCATGTAAATTTAAAAGAATGTTCATATACATACCATAAGCATATTTGTATAATATCAACTCTGGTATCAGTTTAGTCAATATCAATTTAAAGCTTTCTCAATTGGCAAGTTTATAGAGAGCTATCATAAGTAATGATGGTTAGTTAAATTTGACATATTAATTGTTGATTAGTCCACTTAAAGAAATTGTTGAATAAAAGTCTTCAAGTTAGAAGTTCGAACCTATCAATTATCGCCAAAAGTTTAATTTTCTAGTGGGCTCAATCAGTTCCTCGTTTAACAAATGCTTAGTTTCAACAACTTAGTAGGATGCTTCAGGCTTCTTCTTCTTCTTGTGAATTTTGTGGTGTTGGTGGTGTAACAAACACAAGCACTCATAATGCTTAGAAAGAATTCAATCTTGTTGTTATTGATTCTAAACCTACTTTTTCATTAGGAAATTGAGTTATTGATAGCCAAACTAGCTAACATTTGAGTCATGATGCTTAAGTTTATACGGCTCTTAAGAATCCTCTTTCAATCATTCTTTTCAATGGAGACAAATCTGTTGTCCAAACCGAGTGAGATGTCCATTTATCTCCACTTCTTGTTTTGAGCGTAGTTCTTTATATTCATTAGGAAATTGAGTTATTGATATCCAAACTAGCACACATATGAGTCATGATGGTTAAGTTTATATGGCGTCTTAAGAATCCTCTTCCAATCATTCTTTTCAATGGAGACAAATTTGTTGTCCAAACCGAGCGAGATGTCCATTTATCTCCACTTCTTGTTTTGAGTGTAGTTCTTTATATTCCTTGCTTATTCAATTTACATTTTGTACATCTACATGCTTATAAACTACATCAATTGTCTCTTTCCCCATCTTTTAATAAGGATCTTGTCATTGATGCTTGTGACATCTATGTTCTAAATCTAGGCAACAACGTTTACCTTTCTATGTTATCAACATCAAAATTCACCGTACATTTGAGCTTCTCCATGTGGGTATTTGGAGACCATGTCACACATCCACTCAAGAAGGTTACCGCTTTTCTTGACAATAGTCAATGACTTTAGTCGAACTACATGGACACATTCCTAAGCACAAAGACCAGTGTTTTGACTTCATCAAAACTTT
The DNA here is from genome assembly GCA_029168935.1 of Oxyria digyna. Taxonomy (NCBI): domain Eukaryota; kingdom Viridiplantae; phylum Streptophyta; class Magnoliopsida; order Caryophyllales; family Polygonaceae; genus Oxyria; species Oxyria digyna. The sequence goes on from JAPVLV010000013.1 coordinate 10,200,631, forward strand.
TATTGAGATGGTTTCAACTCAATTTTCATGCTCTAACAAGAATCTCATATCTGATAATGCCCTCGAGATAAGATCAAGTCATGCAAGTAAGAACTTTCTCCTCAACAAAGGCATTGTTTATCTCCCCCAACAAAACGGGATCGTGGAGAGGAAGCACAAGAATTCATTGGAAACTTCGAGAGCATTGGTTTGCTAGTCTGGTTTGCCTTTATGCTCTTAGGGAGAATGTGTTTTGACAACAACACGTCTCATAAACAGGTTCCTTTCTAAGCTTCTTAACAATGTTTCTCCATATGAAATTATATATGGTGTTAAATCTGGCCATGATAATCTTAGAGCATTCGGCTGCTTACGGTATGCATCAATCTTGAGGCATGTAAGAGATAAGTTTAAATCTAGGACATCTAAGTGCCTTCTCCTGGGTTATCCATATGGTAACAAAGGATACAAGATTCTTGTCTCAAGAGATGTTGTATTTCACGAGTCTATCTTTCCATACACTACTTTACCTTCATCTTCTCCTATTTTTTCTCCACCTTCACCTGATCAAATTGATGTAATCTTCCCCATTGATCGAAACCAATCCAATTTAGTTTGTGATCAACCCACTCGCACTACCACTTATCAATCTATCTCTCAAATTCACCAAATTCTATAAATCAATCCATCTCCTAAGTTATATCAAACCTCCCAATTGTGCAAGATTCCTCTAACTTACCTAGTTTTTCCGATGATCATGTTATACCTCCATCTCAAAGACCTTCTAGAAATCATAATCCACCTCCATATATAGAAAATTATTTCTACAATCTAGTATCCGCAGACACTCATAAATGTCATCACACTCCTCTCTTTGTCCTCATGTTTTTTTCTTCCAAACATAGCCACTTCATATCATCCTATTGAAACATAAACACCTACTACAAAGAAACAAGTATTAATCCTAGGTGGGTTATAAAAAGAGTTTGAAGCTCTTTGGAAAATTCAACATGGGAATTAGTTCCTCTTCCATCTGAAAATTAAAGAAGCCTATTGGTTCTCGTTGTGTCTATAAAATCAAACATAAAGTTGATGGGAGCTTTGAGTGTACAAGGATATACTCATAAGGAGGGAGTCCACTATATATATACTTTTTCTCCAACAGTCAAATTTACAATTGTACGTTGCTTGATCACTGTAGACATCAAGAGGGATGTAAATGTGTAATCCATATTTGTATGTATATTCTATGGTTCAACAATAGGTCAAGCAAGCACCGAGCTAGGACTAGAGTAGGCTAGCTTAAGTGGCTCGATCATGGTTCAGTGATCATGGCTCACAAGGGTGCAACCCCGGGCTCAGGCTTGGTCGAGATGGCACTTGTTTGAGGTGAATGATTTCTGGTATCTGTGATGTTGGGCCTAATGGTTTGGGCTTGGTTTTGGGCCGCTTCTGTGATTTGGCCTTCCTTGCTTCAGACTAAATGAAACGCTGTGTTTTGAGGTTTCGTCTGACGATCTGACAAGCTATATAACTCTTCAAGTTAGGGTTAGCTTGTCATTCATCATCTTCGCCGCTTTCACGATTACAGAGAGAAAGTTCGAGAGCTAGGGTTCTTGGTTGTTTGATCGCAGTGATTCTCACGGTGGAAGTTGAGTCCTCCGGTGGTGGCCTTCAGAGATTCATTCGGCGTTCTTCGTAGCTTCTTCCTTGAAGTTGTTCTTGCCTTGAAAGGGGGCTGAATCTCTTTCTTTACCTTCGTCCTAGCTTCTTCTCTGTAATAGCTTGCTTAGGTTTAGCTTGCTCGTCTTGCTTGGTGTCTTTGTAACCATTGTTGAACCTTTCTGATCTAGTGCATTACTCGGGATGAGTCTCCCCACTGAGACTTCGCAGATGTAGGGAAACCGAACTGCGTGACCAACTCTTGTGTCCATTGTTCTCATTTTGTTATTTACTTTTCTTGAATCGATTGCACTAGAGATCGATCGGATCTGGTTATTAAGATAGAACCAAGATTCTACAAAGTGGTATCAGAGTCAGGTTCTCTGAAATTACTTGTGTTGCTTCCGCTGTGTGATTTCTGTGCTTTCTTGTTACTTGACATTTAGGTCAAGCAAGATTTGCTGCCTTAGGGTTGCGTTTCTGTGAATTTCTTGATTGTTATTCTTGAACTCACAGAAACCCTAAGTTGTTACCTCTTTATTTTCTGTCTCCAGATTCTAACAAGGTGTGTTCACTTGCTTAGGGGCTAAGATGACAGACTCAGTGAGACTGAAGCCCTATGATGGTCAAAGTGACTTTGCCATGTGGAAGGTCAAGATGAAGGCTATCTTGATAAGGGAAAAGTGCTACAAGGCGGTATCTGAGGAGTGGCCATTGGGGATCACCAACTCAGAAATGAAGGATATACAAGATCTTGCTCATTCTGAGATCACCTTAAGGTTAACTGACGACATAGCTCGTCAGGTGGTAAGCTTTACTCAACCTAAGGCTCTTTGGAATGCATTGGAATCCATTTTCTTGACTAAGTCCTTACCTAGTAGAATTTCTCTGTTGTGCAAGTTGTTTACATATAAAATGGAAACCACCTTGACTGTTCAGGAAAATCTTGATAATTTCCTAAAAATGACACAGGATCTTAAGAGATGTGATGATGAAATTAAAGAAACCCACCAGGTTGTTTTGTTGCTTAATTCCTTACCTAGTCAATTTGAGACTCTAAAAGATGTGATCCAATATGGTAGAGATGAACTTACCCTGACTAAGATCACTGAGGCTATTATCCAGAAAAATGAGTCCTTAAAAGTCTTCAAGATTAGAAATGGCTCTAAAACTGAGACAAAGAGTGACACTAAGAATGAAGTTATGATGGCTAAGGGAATTTTTAAGAACAAAAAGAGTTATAAGCCTAAGAGTAATAGCACCAACCCTCAGGATAAAGATATGTCCAAAGTGAAGTGTTATTACTGTGAAAAATTAGGGCACTATGCCTCTGATTGTCATAAGAAGAAAAGAGATGAGAAGAACAAAGATAAGAGTGAAAAAGATAAGAATTACTCTAATATTTGTGAACAATGCCCTCAGTATAACAATGAACTCCTTGTAGTTAGTCCCTCTACCGATTGCTACTCCTGGATCCTAGATTCTGGATGCACTATGCATGCCACCCCCTATAAGAAATTCTTTAAGACTTTAACTGAATGTGATGGAGGTGAAGTGATGCTTGGAGATCACACCTCTTTAGCTATTAAAGGAATAGGGAGTGTTGCTTTAAAAATGCATGATGACAAGATTAGAACTCTGTCTAATGTAAGATGGGTACCTGAACTTAGGAGAAATTTGTTGTCTGAATCTGTCTTTGATGATTTGAATTGTCACATTATTACTCACAATGGTATAAGGGAAGTGATTAGAAATAACATTGTCCTTATAAGGAGCATTAAGAAAGGAGGATTGTACTATGTTACAGCTTCTCCTGAACTTAATGTCTCTATAGGAGTTAATAAGAATGATAATCTGGATCTTACTAAGAAGTGGCATGCTAGACTTGGACACTTAGGCAACCTTGGCCTTAACAAGTTGTATGTGAATGGTATGATTGACTTTAAACCATGTGACCTGAATTTCTGTGAAAACTGTGTGCTTGGTAAGAAAATTGCCCACAACTTTAGCAAGTCAACCTATACTGCTAGCAATCCCCTAGAGTATGTTCATTCAGATCTCTGGGGGCCTGCTCAAGTTGATACTATTGGAGGAAGAAGATACTTTCTTTCTCTAATAGATCATTACTCAAGAAAAGTATGGGTATACTTGCTGAAAACTAAGGATGAGACTTTTGAAAACTTTTAAGTCTTGGAAAGTGTTAGTTGAAAGTCAAACCAACCATAAACTGAAGTGTCTAAAAACTGACAATGGCTTAGAACTTTGTAATAACTTGTTTGATACATATTGCAAAGAAAATGGTATTAAGAGACATTTGACTGTACCTGGAACCCCTCAGCAGAATGGTACTGCTGAGAGAATGAATAGAACCTTGTTAGAAAGAGCTAGGTGTATGCTTTTTACTTCTGGAATGAAGAGTAGCCTATGGGGAGAAGTTGTATTGACTGCAACCTATCTCATTAATAGGAGCCCTTCTTCCACAATAGGATTTAAAACCCCTCAAGAAATGTGGACTGGAAATAAGCCTAACATAACTCACTTGAAACCTTTTGGTTGCACTGCCTATGCTCAAGCATCACAAGGCAAGTTGCAACCTAGAGCACTCAAGTGTATCATGCTAGGGTATCTTGATGGGGTAAAAGGCTATAAACTCCTTCTCATACAACCTGGAGGTTACAAAGTAATAACCTCTAGGTCTGTGACTTTCAATGAGGAGGACTATTACTTTAAGTCAAAATTAATGTCTTCTACTGAGCCTACAGGTACAAGTACTAGTACAAACATCTCAAATGGAGTCTTCTATGATGTGAATCAAGAGGAGGCCTATGGAGAAGAGGATATGGAGGTTGAAGATCCTCCAAGTGTCCAACAAAGTGAAGCTGGCACCTCTTCTGAGCACCAAGAGTACCCAGAAGAACCTCTAGGTGGCCCGAGCAACCATGAAGTACAACAACCTCACCAATCAGGTGGGGCAGGTAACACTGAAAACTCACAAAATTTTCACAATGTACAATCTGCTAATAATGAACTGTTGGGTGAAAATCTCTCTCATCCTCTCTCTAATTATCAACTTGTTAGAGATAGGGCTCCTAGGACTAGAATTCCTAATAGGAGATATGATGTGAATTTTGTTGGGTGTTTTCCTAAGATTGTTGAGTTTGCTTTCACTGTTGCTGAAGTGATCAAATTTACTACTCCTGAAACCTATGAACAAGCTGCTAATAGTAAACAAGCTAATGAGTGGATAACTGCTATGAATGAGGAAATACAATCCATGCATGCTAATCAAACATGGAAATTAGTTCCTAAACCAGATAAGGCTAGGACTATTGACTGTAAATGGATCTTCAAAATTAAAGAGGGCACAACTTTGCATGATCCACCTAGACTTAAAGCTAGACTGGTTGCAAAAGGATTTACTCAAAAAGAAGGAGTAGATTATAATGAAATATTTGCCCCAGTTGTGAAGTATAAAACCATGAGACTCCTCTTAGCTATGACCACTGTTTATGACTGGGAACTTGAACAAATGGATGTAAAAACTGCTTTTTTACATGGAGACCTAACTGAGACTATTTACATGTGACAACCACAGGGCTTTGTTAGTAATAAAAACCCTGATCATGTCTGCTTACTGAATAAATCCATTTACGGACTTAAGCAATCTCCTAGACAATGGAATAGGAAATTTGACTCCTGTATGATATCTCTAGGGTTCTCTAGAAGCTTGTATGACACTTGTTTGTACTATAAAAATGTGAAGTCTAAGGCTCCCTTGTATGTTCTGTTGTATGTAGATGATATCTTCTTAATTAGTAGTTCTAAGGTTGCAATCTCTGGTGTTAAACATGATTTAAAAACTCACTTTGACATGAAGGACCTTGGTCCTGCCCAGAAGATTTTAGGAGTGACTATCACTCGAGATAGAACTAAGAAGACTATGCATTTATCTCAGACAAATTATTTACTTAAAGTCTTAGATAGGTTTGCCATGAAAGACTCCAAAATAACCTCCATCCCATTAGGAGGTCATTTGGATCTCTCTAGAACTCATTGTCCTGTTTCTGAATCTGACAAAAAGAAAATGGAAAATGTTCCTTATGATGTGGTTGTTGGTTCTTTAATGTATGCAATGCTCTGTACTAGACCTGACTTAGCTTATGCTGTGAGTGTTATGAGTAGATATATGTCTAACCCTGGTGATAGGCACTGGCAAGGTATGAAATATATGCTAAGGTACATCTTTGGCACTCATAAACTTGGTCTAATGTATTCTGAGTTTGCTCCTAGGACTGAGGTCCAAGGATATGTTGATTCTGACTTTGCTAGTAATAAGGATACACGTAAGTCTACTACTGGATTCTTTTATACTTGGGCTGGTAATTGTATATCCTGGAAATCTCAGCAGCATCCTATTGTTGCTCTGTCTTCTACTGAGGCAGAGTACATTGCTGCTACTGAGGCTTGTAAGGAGGCAATTTGGTTGACAGGTATATTACATGAGATAGATGGTAAGACTTATACAACTATCCTTAATATGGACAGTCAGAGTGCACTGTTTCTTTGTAAAGATCCAGTGTACCATGAAAGAACTAAACACATAGATGTTAGATACCACTTTATTAGGGATAAAGTGGAGAATGGTGACATTGTTGTTCAGAAGATAAAAGGTGAACTTAATCCTGCAGATTTTGGGACTAAAGTTGTTCCTACTAACAAGTTTGTTTTTTGCAGGGAAGCTCTTCACATCAATGATGAAACGTGAGATGTGAGAGTGAGTCAATGATGGATGGGAACTCATCTCTTGAAGTGATGCTCTAGGTTCAGATAGTTAGAGTATTATGTATGGATTAGGAGGTCATATGTAAATGTGTAATCCATATCTGTATGTATATTCTATGGTTCGACAATAGGTCAAGCAAGCACCGAGCTAGGACTAGAGTAGGCTAGCTTAAGTGGCTCGATCATGGTTCAGTGATCATGGCTCACAAGGGTGCAACCCCGGGCTCAGGCTTGGTCGAGATGGCACTTGTTTGAGGTGGATGATTTCTGGTATCTGTGATGTTGGGCCTAATGGTTTGGGCTTGGTTTTGGGCCGCTTCTGTGATTTGGCCTTCCTTGCTTCAGACTAAATGAAACGCTGTGTTTTGAGGTTTCGTCTGACGATCTGACAAGCTATATAACTCTTCAAGTTAGGGTTAGCTTGTCATTCATCATCTTCGCCGCTTTCACGATTACAGAGAGAAAGTTCGAGAGCTAGGGTTCTTGGTTGTTTGATCGCAGTGATTCTCACGGTGGAAGTTGAGTCCTCCGGTGGTGGCCTTCAGAGATTCATTCGGCGTTCTTCGTAGCTTCTTCCTTGAAGTTGTTCTTGCCTTGAAAGGGGGCTGAATCTCTTTCTTTACCTTCGTCCTAGCTTCTTCTCTGTAATAGCTTGCTTAGGTTTAGCTTGCTCGTCTTGCTTGGTGTCTTTATAACCATTGTTGAACCTTTCTGATCTAGTGCATTACTCGGGATGAGTCTCCCCACTGAGACTTCGCAGATGTAGGGAAACCGAACTGCATGACCAACTCTTGTGTCCATTGTTCTCATTTTGTTATTTACTTTTCTCGAATCGATTGGACTAGAGATCGATCGGATCTAGTTATTAAGATAGAATCAAGATTCTACAAGGGACTTTAAGATATACATGTTAGACGTGAATAATGCCTTTTGCACTCTCTAACCTACTCTGGTTTGCCGATTGAATAAATCCTTCTATCGTTTGAAACATGCACCATGCCATGTATGCCCGTCTTTTTTCAACTTTGAAATCAAAAGGATATCATTAGTCTTTAAACGACTGAAGTCTATATTGTCATTTATGTCGACGGCGTTCTTATTACTGAGAATGACTTGGAAGAAATTCAGAGCATCAAGTCTCATATAGTCATATCAAATTTGTACCTCACAAATAGGGAGTCAACCTTACATAAACATAGTTCATCACTGATCTTCTCACTGAGTTTAATTGAAGAGATCTTCGTCCTCTTTCCTGTCCTCTCGATCTTAATTCATTGCAAATTCATATTCCTAGTGTTGGCGAATTGCTTACAGATCCGCCTATTTATAGGAAGTTAAATGGAAAATTAAATTTCTTAATGTTGCCTTAACTATTCAACACCTAGTCTTAATTTGCAGACACCTCGTCCTTTTCATTTGATGCAATACAACCATTCATACACTTTGCTATCCTTAAGGAACCTCTTATTTGAGAATTCTTTTCACTCATCATGATGATTTTTGTCTTCATGCTTCATGCAATGCCGACTGCGATTCATGTTCCCATTCATGAAGGTCTGTTAGTGGCTTCATCATCTTCTTCGGGGGATCTCCCACTTCTCAGAAGTTAAAAAAAAAAAAACAATTTACTTGTCTTACATAGAGGTTGAGTATCATTCAAAGCGAAGAGTTTTCTCTGAACTCGGTTGCCTCACTCGACTAGTTAATAAATTGATATCTCATACATCACACCAATTCCTATGAATTGTGACAATCAAACCACCATTTTTATTGCTCACAATGTCGTTTATCACGAGTGAACCAAACATATGGACTTGGATTGTCATATCGTAGGAGAAAAGCATCTTGAAGGCTTGATTCCTCTTTCACATGTGCCACTAAGCTACAACTCGATAATATCCTTACTAAGTATCTCACAAGAATTCAAAATCATGACTTTCTCTCGAAACTGGGTGTAGTTTCACATACCCTACAATTGTAGAGGTGATAAATAACTAATCTGTTTTAAGTTAGTGTCATCCACGTGTAATTAATTAATCTGTTAGTTTGTAAGCTTTAGTTTTCCTATGTTTCTATACATAGGCTTGTAACAAATCGCACAATATTCATTCAATCATAAAAGCATTCCATCTTTCTTTTTTTCTCACATAATAACATTTTCTTTCTGTACAACAATGTAGTTTAGTCTTTATGACCCATCACAAGCAATTATTGCTCAATAAATAATTCGGAAAAGATCATGTGAGATCAACTCCATGAAGCTTTTATTCATTCTTTGTTCTTGTTGAAATCAACTTGATGAGTTGATAGCAACGATTCCGATGATACTCAACCGACATACTTAACTGCCTTATAACCTCTTTCTTCTCCTCCACAAGCTCAAATATCGTCTCTTCCTTCTCCATTGACGATTTCTCAAGCTCCTTCACTCTCTTCATAATCTCATTCATCTTCCTCTCCTTAATCCAATCCTTCACAACACTAATCTCATCCGCCACCCGAGAAATCCTCCTCCCAAAATCACCTTCCCTCTCTCCAAATCCATCAAAACACGACTCCAATCCTGATAACGTCTCGTTTGCTGCATTAAACATCTTGTTGAACTCTCTCTTGCTTTTTGCAACCATTCTTGAATAAGCTTGAACTTTATGGCCCAAACTTGAGTGCTCAATCTCACATTTCTCCTTCATTCTCCTGAAATTCTCCTTGTTTTCGGTTTGAAGCTGTTCCGCCACCCGGATTCTCTGTTTCATTATTCGTATGTTGGCTTCTAGATTCTTCCGAATCTCTTTTCCCATCTCATCCACTTTCCTTTCGAAGGCATGCTTAAGCTGCCCTTTTATGACACCTTCTTGTTGTTTAAGCTTGTTCTTAAGGAGACTGTTTTCTTGATCTGATGCATTTTTAAGCTCTCTTAATTGTATGTTTTCTTGGGTTAAGCTCTCAACTTGTTCCTCCAAACCCTGAATTAAGACCAAAGCTTCCTTGTTTCGAGCCTCAACTGTCTCCGCGAATTCAGAAAGATCGCTTTCTTTGTCGCTAAGATTCTCCTTTAAAAGGCTCGTTTCGTCCTCCAGAAGTTGTAGAATTCTCTCCGTTTCTTGTATATTGCTTAAGGCTTCCATGTAATCTAAAACCAAGAAAAACTCCTTGTCAGTTCATATGCAAATAGATTTAGAATTGACACTATGCAAATTCATGTATTATCCTCATAACAAGTTTTCCCTCGAGAAATGAATTATATTAATCCATCATCGATGCATGTTTTCCATGATTTTCTTCAGGGTTTGATCTGTGCTTCTTTATTTTTTCTTCAAAAATGTCTATATGAATTCAACAAGATTGGCAGAGTACATCCGAAGCAAGACAAATTTCATTAAGAAAACTACTACATAAATCAAATTCACCAAGAATTCGAATAATGTTCGCTACAAATATACAAGCGATCGCAACCATGCTTAAAAATTGAGAGATTTTCACCCAAAAAAAAGAAAAACTGAGAGATTATGAGGCAATGATCCAAGAATCTTCATTTACCTATAAAGATTGAATTCCGTTGAGAAACGGATTAAAATCAGAAGCCAACCTAAACGATGACAAGACAAGATTCAACCATGATTTTTTTAGAGGGGTGAAACAAAGATATAACCATCGAGGGGAAAACTTGAAAATGGCAAAACAACTTTAGGGGGATTAGCTTCGAATTTATATCAACTTTTTGTTTAGTATTTTTCATTCTGTCAAATGTAACTTATAACATGGATACATGAATAACTAGGTAAGAAAGGTAATATTAATTGTCCCGGCGTCCGTATCAATCAAATATAATTTCAACTTTCAATTCAACAAAACTATTACTATTTTTTCCGTTAAAATTTAAGGTAAGTTTATAACAACGTAATCTTTTAATAAGGATTACACCCATAAAAAGCAATTATTATGACCAATCATGAAAACATCTCGTGTAAACATCATCAAGTTAAACAAATTTCAATCGGAAATGTTATTTAGACCATTTTTTACACATAAATAGAAAGTCAAAATTATTATTTTTTATATGAAAGTAGATAATCAAGAACTATAAATAGTTGGTTGGGAGCCTTACAATTTTGAGACTATTTTTAATTCGTAAGTAAAAATTGAGATTAGGGGTGAGCGTGGTCAAGAAACCAAACCAAAACCCAAAAATTACAAATCCTAAAAAATTCAAACCAAAAACCAAACCGAAATTATATGGTTTGGTTCAATTTGGTTTATGTATGGTTCGGTTTGGTTTGGATACAAACCGAAATAACCAACTTTTTTAAAAACATGTTACCTTTTTTAAATTATATGTTTATAATTTATTAAACATGATATATGATATAATATTTTTATAATATCAGAATAATATAGATTAACTAATTAATATCACTTTCAAAATAACAAATTTCAAAACATATAATCAAATGCACATAATAACATAAGTAATGAATGAGCTACTACCCAAGAACAATAATTTATGAAGATGAATGTGTGATTGAAAAAACTGAATGACATGAGAATTGTTGTGGAACGTTCAAGCGGAGGGGTGCGATGCAACTTCGATCAGTTGGTACGTCGGTGTGACTGCAACGGTGACCGACGAGATGCACAATGAAAGAAGCATGGAGGAGGAACAAATGAGCGATTCTAAAAGTTGAAAGTTCTTTCCTATGTCATGCGAGGGTGTGAGAGATTGAGTATTTAAGTTGGTTGACAATGCGGTTGAGAAGAAAAAGAAGAAATATGCTTCCAAGTGTGAGGATAATGGATATAGGTTCATTCCATTTGTCTTCTCTACGTTTGGGGAATTGGATAAGGATGTTATTGACACGCTTTCACGTATTAGAGCGTTCTGCGTTAGTCACTCTAATAATGCCAAGAATGGTTCATAGATTTTGCACATATTAGGTTTTTGCATTCAGAAAAGAAGTGAGAGCTCAGTTAATTTCCCGACTCTCATCCAACTTTGTGTAAATAATCCATCATTTATTTTATTAACCAAAAACCAAACAAAAAATAATCAAACAAAAAAACCAAATAATAAAAGATCGGTTTGGATTTGATTCGATTTTTTTGGTTTGGGTTGGTTGATGCTCAACCCTAATATATATATGTATATATATATAGAGAGAGAGAGGTGAGTTCCGGTGTAACGAGTATTTATCCTCAATGATATTCAAGTTTGAAAAGGTTGATATTCAACTTTATATAGATTTAGGTTATATATGCACTAATCACATTCTCATATGTTTGTGCCTCTATTCAATCTTTTATGTTATTTGTTCATGTTTATTTAGTTGAATATCTACCATATATTGATATAGGTAAATTAAGTTGAATATCAACCTTAACAAACCTGAATATCATTGAAGGTGAATACTCGTTACACCGTTACACCGTAAGAGGCTGTTACAGCGGAACTTAAATATATATATATATATATATATATATATAGGAAAAGTGTCAAGTAATAATATTTGTTAAAATGATAAATAAGAATGATTGTGGACCATTGGATCAAGAGAGATCCAAGAGCCCATATGATGACACGTGACACCCCTTGTCATGCCTTGTCACCTTCGTCGGACCACCGCCAACCACCTCCGACCACCGCCGGACCACCTTAGGGCCTTGCCGGAATAAAATTGCCACAAAAATGTATAAAATTGTTCACAAATATTTCTAAATTATTTATTACTAAATGTTCATCACGTTGTTCATAAATGTTCATCACAATGTTCATAAATGTTCATTTGTATATACTCTACTGAATGTTCATCACATTAGACTTTATAGTTCACCAACTGAATGTTCATCACATTCTACTTAAATGTTCACCAATTGAATGTTCATCATATTATACTTAAATGTTCCCCAATTGAATGTTCATCACATTATACTTAAATGTTCATCAACTGAATGTTCATCAAATTATATTTAAATGTTCACCAAGTTTATTACATTTAAATGTTTATGTTATTTGGACAAACGGCGAACCACCACTGATCACCATCAAGTCACCACCGAACCACCACTTATGTGGAACACCATTTTAATATAATTTCTTTTAAAAACACACTTAATTTTCAACAAAAATCACCTAAATGTTCATCATCTCATACTTAAATGTTCATCATCTCATACTTCAATGTTCACAAGAATTTAATAAAATGTTCATTACTCAAAGTTCATTACAATCGGCTTAAATATTCATCACGTTGGTCATAAATGTTCATCAAAATGTTGATAAATGTTCATTTGATATACTCTACTGAATGTTCATCACATTATACTTAAATGTTCACCAACTGAATGTTCATCACATTATACTTAAATGTTCACCAACTGAATGTTCATCACATTATACTTAAATGTTCACCAACTGAATGTTCATCAAATTATTTTTAAATGTTCACCAAGTTTATAACACTTAAATGGTTATGTTATTTGGACAAACGGTGGACCATCGCCGGACCACCACCAGACCACCACGACCGCACCACCACTAACCCACCATCAAGCCACCGTCGGACCACTTATGTGGAACACCACTTTAATATAATTTCGAGTAAAAAAATACTTGATCTTCATCAAAAATTACCTAAATGTTCATCATCTCATACTTAAATGTTCACGGACATTTAATAAAATGTTCATTACTCACAAGTTTATTACAATTAGCTTAAATGTTCATCACGTTGTTCATAAATGTTCATCACGTTGTTCATAAATGTTCATCAAAATGTTGATAAACGTTCATTTTGATATACTCAACTGAATGTTTATCACATGCTACTTACATGTTCACCAAAAGAATGTTCATCACATTATAATTAAATGTTCATCAACAGAATATTCATCACATTATAATTAAATGTTCATCAACAGAATATTCATCACATTATATTTAAATGCTCACCAATTTAAATTAGACTTAAATTTTCATTTATTTTTATACTTTAACTTTTTCATTTATTATTGGACCATCGCCGGACCTCCACCGGACCACCGCCGGACCTGTACCGGACAACCACCGGGAGGTCGCCGGACCACCACAACTACCCCCACTTGTAGTAGGGGTAACTAGTTTAATCTAAGCCATTGGATGTCTTAGATTCATTCTTATTTATCTCTATAAGAGATTTTATTATGGAATTCACACCCATATATATATATATATTAAAACAGAATGAAATTGAGTTTTCTCCTTCACTCTGAACCCACAAAGTTGATGTGTAAATTTCTCCTTAACCTTCTCTTTGTTATTTTTATTTATTTCAAATGACAAAATCTTAACAAATTACAAAAAAAAACTTTTATTTATTAGGATGTAAAGAAATATTATGTAACCAACTCAATTTCACAATTAATTTTAACTTTCAGATTCATTTTGTTTTCAAATATCATTGTTTAAATAAATATTTTAAAAAAAGGAGAATACATTCACTTTTTGGGGTCATTTACATACATTCATATTTTGATATGTAAACACAAAATCGAAGTAAATGTTGTTTAATTGGATACACATGTAATGATCTATAAATAAAATTTTCATAGCATAAAATTATTAACAAATAAAAAGAAAAAAGTTATTTATAGATATCATATATTATTAACGGGCATAGGTTAGAAAAATCTATATATATTAAAACAAAATGAATTAAAGCTCTCTAATTTATTATGACCCCACCAAGCTCAAGGGTCCTTCAATTTCTCAATTTTGATTTTACTAACTTTTTAGAATTAGATCTTTCTAATGTAAATACATAAAAGTAGAAGAATTCAAACTACTCTCTATCTATAGAAATGAGATAAATCAATAGCAACAACAAATTATTCATTTTCAATGTAATTTCTTTTTATCTTTGAAGTGATTGCTAGTGATCGTCCCGTACCGCGTACGGGTTAATAAACAATTATTATATAACAATATGAATTATAAATATATTATACAATAATTAACCATCTACATCATAAATAAACGTTTGATATTGCTTTATTTGTATTAGGTACATCATATGCATATATATATATATATATATATATATTAGATAGATGTAATTAAATTAATGTAAGTAAAAGAGAAATTAGAGTTATTGGGATAGTGGGTCAATAATTTCTTTTTTTAAAAAAAAAAAAAACTCATGTCTCCACTCAAATTTTACCAAGTGGCGTAATTTTTTGTGAAGACATGACTTCAACTTTAACATTGTATATAGCAGATTGTATGTCTTAGATAATTTCCTTTCATCTTTTAGGAGCGGAAACTACACTGAGATTAATTAGTTATTTTTCCCCGAATAAAGAAGACTTTCTACCTTGAGTTTTAAATTAGAAAGTTCTTTTTATACTCCGTAGTATCTAACGACGTCGTTTAAGAAAAACTAGGTGAAGTACCATGCGTAACCACGTGATGGCATGCTCTAGAATGACGTGGACCATCCATGTCCACATTACATAATCCACTTGCCCAACCAATTGCCCTATTCTGCTCACTACCTTGTTTCCACAGAAATTGGTTTGTTACCCCTCTATTTCAACTAATTTCTCATGGAGCCTTAAACTTTTCACAAAGTTAAAATAGTATCCTAAACTTTTCCATTAATTTCTTCCCGTATTCTGTTTCGTGAAGTTTTCTTATCTGAATTGCAAATTAGAATGTGTATCTTTATGTTCAACATTATTAAACTTGTGCACAAGTTCAATAATGGTGCAGCACTGATTTTTAATCTTTGGGATTTTAACCAAAATATAGAAAATTTGAGTGACAAAGTATGATTTTCTTTCTTTCTTTCTTTCTTTCTTTTAAACAAAAATGATTATTCTCGTTGGCTTCGAGTAATCCGGAATCATGGGCCTAGGTGAAATGAAAGGCCATTAAAAAAACAATAGGTCATGTTCAGGATAATGTTTTTTAAACATAATTGCATATAAAATCTTATAAAATTGTATTTGACCTTTTCATTCCATGCTTTTGTACGGATTAGACGAAACAAAACCATAAAAATATGATTATAGTATATGCTTTTCTTCTCACCTTATTTAGGCATTTTGATAAAGTAATGTAGCGCTTAATTAATCTTAACTAGCTTTGTTTGACGCAATTAATTCTTACTAAATTTTTTTCACTACTCCGTATAATAATGTAACTGTCTCGAAAAAATGATACTAATTTTATGAAATCCTGTATATAATACATATAATTCAAGGTATTTGTCGTTGGCTACACACCGTCCACCTTGGTGCTGCGAACCTGAAACCGTCATTACAAATCCTTACTTAGCCATGGGGAAGCGTCTTTCTCTTTCTCTCTCAAGGGCTTCAGTAGCCATCAAGAGATCGAACCACCACCACTCACAATACTATCTTCCTTTGATTTCTAATTTCGGAAAGTTCTAATTTCAGATTTCTCAGAAACCTGCAGGAGAATCTTTCAGACTCCGAGGGGAATTTTCTACGACTTGGGAGGGAGAATCACTGCGGAAATTCCAAGACTCTGGTCTTCCGAAAATGGTTAGTTTGAGTTTGTTTTTTTTCCCCTTCTCTTTGTAGTTGAGGCAATAATCGATGCAAATTCTCTTCGAATTCTGATTTCATTTTTTTCCGCTGAGTTTCTAGGGTTTACCTGTTGATTAATTGTTTGAATTGCGAGGAATTCGATTGTGCTCAATGCTAAAAGTATTGATTGAGTTCGTAGAATTCTTCGTGAAATCAAGTTCGGTCGAATGGATGGGGATTAGGATTCGGTTTTTGATCTGGACAGGAATCATAGCATGCACTTGGTTTTGTTTGCTTATTGCTGATAGTTTTGATGCGTAGTTGATGTAGTTCACTAGTGGGAGATTATTGAATTCATGCTACTGGAATTAACTGATGAACAGGATGTTACTGGTTGCTTAGTGCAACCCTTTTTTTTTAGCCTTGGAAATGAGGCAAGTGTAGTTATTCAATCTTCAATTGGAGACCCAGCTCTGGACTTCAATCCTCTAAGAGTTAATTTATGTGTCTTTTAGTCTATGAGGTTGCTTTCTTATGAAATATGGAAATTCCTTTTTCCTTTACTCTTTTAAGTTCCACCCAAATACCTTGTTTAGGAATAAGAATGATCGTAACATTTCTTCGCTTGAATTTGAGATTTGACGTGCTTTTGATTCTTGACTTAATTTGTTTTGTAGGTCTGGCTACTTGCTTAGTAGAAGAGTTGTTTAGTGCTTGCATGAGTTGAGATCTCAATTAAGCAAGTTCCTTCAGAATGGATGAGGGGGATGGTGATGATGTGGCTGCACTCAGTGCATCAGAGGGTAATCAATTCCACGGCACTGATTTTATTCTCAAGGCCGAGAGCCGCAATATGATAGAAGCACAGGAGATTAATATCCCTAGGGAGGGGATATACCAAAAGAGTACAGTCCAGGAGTTTATGGATTTACTGGGTGGAAAAAGTAGAGATGTTAATTTAAATATAGTGGATACGTCGGATCACCTATATGATAGCTTTATCGAAGGTTCCGAGGAAAGGGTTCAGGAGTTGACACTTGAAGGCTACAGTGGTGTAAAAATTGAAGAACTGACAGAGACCAAGGAAGACGAGTTGGTTTATGGGAATCAGCTAAATGGCAGACAGGAAGTTAGAAGTTCAAAAGGTGGACATGGTTTTTTTAAGGGTAAGGGGCTGGCAACATCCAGTCAGTTGGAGATGGAGGGATGCAGATCGCTTGCTGATGTTTCAGCTCAACAGTCATATGGTCATAACCAAAATATAGCTGCTGGACAGCTACCATGCCCGGAACGTGATACGCTTTCACAAAATGCTCTTCCTTTTGGGGGTGTTAGAACTAAGATGATATCAAAAACTGGATTTTCAGAGTACTTCATAAAAAGTACTTTGAAAGGCAAAGGAATTGTCTACAGAGGCCAGCCATCACCTGCCTCTCGTGTTGAAATAAAGAGCCAGAAAGAGGTCATGAATGCTGCAGCACCCACAGATTCTTTATGTACACCTGTTCATCTAGGACCAAGACCTACTTTACCATCGGGCAGCAATGTTATTAAACCTAGGCCTCCTTCACGTGCTGACTTAAGGAGAGGTAATGTATTGAGGACTTCTGGACCAGCCGTATATCCTGTTGATGCGCCAAAAAGCATGAGCCGAATACCGGATTTACCAGCTACCGGCAATGCAGCTGTCGGTGGTTGTGGTACAGAATCTGGCTGTGGTGAAGACAGTGTGAGAGCATGGCTGAAATCTAGGCATAATAAAGTCCAGAAAGTTTATAGCTTTGCTATTTTCAGGAATATTTTGGATGTAGTGGATTCTTTTCATTCAAACGGAGAGGCTCTTCTAGACTTGAGGCCTTCTTGTTTCAAGCTATTACCATCGAAAGAAGTCAAATACAATGGACGACTAGCTAACCATATGGATGCAAATCCAAGAAACATTTCTGAAGATACGCCAAGCTTATTGATGTCGAAAAGGCCACGAGAACCGGCTATGTATTCTTCTGTTTGTGTTAAACAACAAAAACGTGGTGAGAATGTCAAACCTGTTAAGAGGATGCCCTGGTTCCGGTCAGGAAATAACCTAATGCTTGATAAAGCGAATGATGTTGGTTGGAATCTTGGTGTAGGACCCTCTACCCACCACTCTGAGGATAGATCTAATTTGAATGTATCCAAGGGTTATAACAAAACCATTAGCTCACATACACTTGAAACAGCTGAAGATCTGTCTTCTGGGGATTATGGTGTCGAGGAGAAGTGGTATGGAAGCCCTGAGGAGCACTTAGGGAGGGGTTGCACCACTTCATCAAATATATATTCTCTTGGAATTCTATTATTTGAGGTGTGATAACACATTAATGCTTCAGTAGTCATTTTCCACTTAAATGTCTGATATTTCCAGTTTTCCATTGAAATTTTATCCTTGGCTTAAGTATATGTTATGACAGGGATCTGTATGTTCGAGGTCTGTATAATTTAGTTCTATTTTGATTTCCTGTAGTAGACTAGGCTTTGAGATGATAAAAAATCTAAGGCTTTTTTTTAGTAAGAACCCTAGGTACTAAAAAATGAGTTGGTGAAGAATGTGTAATTCAATATGGATTATCCTTTAAATGGATAGCATTTTCCAATTTTCACTGATGGAGTTGCATTTACCAAGTTTGATTTTTTCTCTTACTGTATTGTCTTTTTCCTCTTCTTCATTCATCCTGGGATTCTTTCATGTACAAACTGGTAACTTCTTTATTTTTGTTCTGTGTTCAGTTGCTTAGCTGTTTTGATTCTGAGAAAGCACGTGCGTCAGCAATGTCGGATTTGCGTCATAGGATCCTCCCTCCAAATTTCTTGTCAGAGAATCCTAAGGAAGCTGGATTCTGCTTATGGCTTCTTCATCCAGAACCATCTCTTCGGCCAACAACAAGGTAATTAAGATATATGATACTATTTCTTTTGCCACTTCATTGTTCGATAGACGCATGGATTTGAGTTTGGAATACA
The DNA here is from genome assembly GCA_029168935.1 of Oxyria digyna. NCBI lineage: Eukaryota > Viridiplantae > Streptophyta > Magnoliopsida > Caryophyllales > Polygonaceae > Oxyria > Oxyria digyna. Next base: position 10,219,576 of record JAPVLV010000013.1, read on the forward strand.
AGAAAATACCATGTACCATTAAAAGTGAGTCATCATCTTCTATAGCCAAACTCATGTGGTGTTAATTTTGCTTATCAGGGATGTCTTACAATCTGAAGTAGTGAGTGGATTTCAAAAACTCTGTGAGGATGACCTGTCACCTTCTATTCAAGAAGATGAAACAGAGTCAGAAACATTGTTGCACTTTCTTCTGTCAGTGAAAGAGAAAAAGCAAAATCATGCATCTAAATTGACAAGAGAACTTAATTGTATAGAAGCTGATATCAATGATGCTGAAACAAGGAGACTACAGAGGAACTCCATCATCCCATCTTACTCCCATCAGAATTCTCTTAATACGAGACAAAATATATTTCCTGGTAGCAGAGATGAGCTTTATAACCAGATTTCTGTTAGAACTCATTCGGGGCTGCTCAGTAATATCGGTCACCTTGAAACTGCTTATTTTTCTGTTAGATCTGATGTCCCAGTCATTGAGCACAATGGGGAGATACGCGCAGACACTGATTTGCTAAGGAACCGTGAGCACTCTTTGTTGCTCCACAGAGAAGCTAGAAGCCAAGAACAGCTTGACCCTAGCGGAGCTTTCTTTGACGGTCTAAGCAAATATGCTCGCTATAAGAACCTTGAAGTTTGTGGAACTGCAAGAACTGGGGACTTCACCAACTCAGCAAGTGTAATTTTCTCTTTGAGTTTCGACCGTGATGAGGAGTATTTTGCTGCTGCTGGGGTATCAAAGAAAATTAAAATATTTGACTATCAGGCCCTTTGTAATGAATCTGTTGATATTCATTACCCTGTGGCAGAAATGTCAAACGAATCAAAACTGAGCTGCATTTCCTGGAACACATACATCCAAAATTATCTGGCTTCAACAGACTATGATGGTATTGTTAAGGTACAACATCTGATTTTTTTGTGATCTTCATTTGAGTAGTACAGTATGCTGTCTGCTTAATCTATGCTTTATTTGAATCAATTACGCTTTCTCAGTTGTGGGATGCTAGTACTGGTCAAGAGATTTCCAAATATATTGAACATGAAAGGAGGGCTTGGTCTGTTGATTTTTCTCAGCTGGATCCCACAAAATTGGCCAGTGGAAGTGATGATTGCTCTGTGCGATTATGGAGCATCAATGAGGTAATCTCTCTTTCTTTCTCTTTTATTCACACAAACAAACTTTTATACAGAGACTTCCAAAATTTAGCATGAGAAAATGTGGTTAATCATGTTATTGCTAGAAAATCCACTCTTCTGGCTAAACTACAAAACACCCAAAATCCAATTGCATCTCTTCTTGTTTCTTTACCCTATCAAGTCTTGGTCATGCATATGCAGATTTTCTCACGGTCTAGTCTCTTAGTACCTCTGTCCCTTAATATTCTTCCCATTCTCTTTTGACACATTTGTCAAGGCACGTATTGTAACGTTAATATCTCTAAATACATGTTAATAAAAATTATAAAATTTTGATATTGTTAAAGTTATCATTGAGACGAATCAAACAAGATCTCATGAACGATATATCGAAGATTCTCTTGAACAGTGAATAGTGTAGAATTTTACAATGGGAAGAACATTTAGGGACGGAGGGAGTATTTATTATTCAGAATGAAGCTAATATATAATTATGTGAAAAAGAAAAACACATGTAAAAGTGTGTCTGCTCAAAAGGGAACAGAAATTACTGATCCACAACAATTTAGCTGTTTCTGTGTAATTCACATATTCTATATCTTACATAATGAAGAAGACAGTTTCTCATGGGTGTCATTGTTTACCAATTTCTTGTCTGTGTTAAATTGCACAACATATTAGGCTATACAATTTGTCATGGTCCATATTATGGTCACTTGGAATGTCCACAAGAGAAAAATCTACGCATGGGAAATCTCGGCACCTGTAACTCATAAGCAACAATAGCTTTATCATTCGAGTGGAAGTGCACTGATTATGCTCTTGTCCCTATTGCAGAGAAATAGTTTATGCTCAATAAGGAATGTTGCTAATGTGTGCTGTGTTCAATTCTCTCCTCACTCATCTCACTTACTGGCCTTTGGATCTGCGGATTACAAAATTTACTGCTATGATATAAGAAATCCGAATGTACTGTGGTGCACGTTAGCTGGTCATGAGAAAGCCGTGAGTTATGTGAAGTTCTTGGATTCAGAGACTCTTGTTTCTGCTTCTACAGACAACACACTAAAGCTCTGGGATCTCAAAAAATCTAGTGCTATCGGCTTGTCAACCAATGCTTGCAAATTAACCTATAAGGGGCATACAAATGAGAAGGTAACTTTGTTATAATTTTAATCTTTATTATTTCTTGTGAAATTCAGGTGTAATGTTTCCTCTATGTGATGCAGAATTTTGTAGGCTTATCTGTTGCTGATGGATATATATCTTGTGGGTCAGAAACCAATGAGGTGACTGATTATGATTTTGCATATTTGGCCCATCTTTTCAACTCTTATTTTAATTATGTTGTTATTATTTCTCAGGTTTTCACATATTATAAATCTCTCCCTATGCCAATCACCTCCCATAAGTTCGGGTCTGTAGATCCAGTAACAGGAAAATATACCGATGATGCCAACGGGCAGTTTGTTTCAAGTGTATGCTGGAGAAACAAATCTCAAAATCTTGTGGCGGCCAATTCCAGCGGTTGTGTCAAAGTTCTAAGGATGACATAACTATCCACTCATGACAGATGAACACACTGATGATTTTACAAAAGCAATAGTACCAGTGTCACTTGGCTGTTATGCAGGGGATTTCAAGAGTGATAATTGGTTGAAGTTTCAGGGCTGCATCACACCATCCTCTTTTTAGCAGTGTAAATAGTTTGTTAGAATTATACATTTTCAGGAAGATTAGGAAAGAAAAATATAGTAGTAAGATATATAAAAAGATTTAATAATTTGGGCTTATAGCCTAATTGTGTACTTGCCTGAAATTTTGTAGCTTGTGAAATTTGTTTTTTAAATGTCGGGAAGTATAGTCTATTTTTATTCCAAATTACTACACAAGTCAAAATTTATACCAAATGAGCTCCAAGACTTACGTAATTATCTGAGCATTCTCATTTGATCATGTTTTTGTGGTAATGACATGGATTAAACATTTATCCTACTTCTAAAATTTATAAACTCGTCATAAATAAAATAAATATAATCCTAATACAAAATACATCAAACTCTAACGAAACAGGTATGTCACATGCTATTACTGGGTCGTTACAAAACATACGAAAGATGACAGGAGTGGTGTTTGGCTAATAAAGAGAGTTAGATGGATGATTTTCGATAATGTCGAATTAAAGAGATGGTTTAGCGTAAATGGAATAATCATATAGTAACATGTTCTTAGGAAGCAACGGTTGTCTTCATAAAATGTTCATTTATTTATGTCAAAATGTCCATTGATTTTCTAAGCATGCATTTTCATTAATTTTATTTTTCGTGAATTGAGTTTTTCGGTTTGAGAATGCCATGAACATTTTCCGTTCACAACCATGAACATCACGAACATCACGAACATGAGTGTAGATTGTGTTTATTGCATTTACTTTCTTTGATCTATTCATTAGTGGAAACATACCATAAACATTGTTTTTTAGAGCCATGAACATTGGTGTTCGTGACATTGAACATTAAAGATCATGTTAAACAATATTGTTCATGAGTTGCTAGGTTGTTCCATAAGACATGGTTGCTACCGGAACCCCTTCGCCTAATATTATTTATTTTACGACTGACTTTTGGTTCACTGAATTTGACTGAATTTTAACAAATAATAGTTCAGTTTCCCCCGTGCCTCGCACGAGTTTTATAAAATAATAAGTAATTTTAATACATAAATAACTTAGGTTAAATTATTTTATCAAATAGATTTAGTTCATTTACCATGTACAAATTTAGTTTAATTTTTTAAAATAATTGTTTAATTTGAATTATTACCTAAATAGCTAAAGTAAAAAGATGATCAATTCTTTAATACAAAGTTTTTGAATTAGTATGATAAATATTTTTAATAAAGAGAGTGTTCATCAAGCATTGTTTAAATATTTAAATATATTTAGTTGAAAGTATTTAAAAATTGATGAATTATAAGATGAAATCTTTCTATATAACTAATAAATAACTCTTTGTATATTAAAGTATATAAAATATGGTTTGAAGAATTTCAAAAATATAAATAAAGAAGCATAGTATCTTGCATATCTTAATTATCCTAAAATAAACATTACACATATTTATAATTTTCCTATTATATGATTTATTTTATCAAAAAGGAAAATGATAGAAAAATGACATGTGACAAAATGCATTTTGAAATGACATGTGGCGATTTTAGTGAAAATGTGACATGTGGCGAAAATTGAGGATTGCTTTAATAGTTTAATAGTTGATTTTGTGCTTGCTTCTTACTTGAACTTTTCGTTAGATATAGCCCATTTAGATCTAAATTCGAATGGGCAAGGCCCAAAACTGAAATTTAGGCCCAATACGGAAACGGTTTTCGGAATGGGCTGAATCCATGCACCGGCTTAATACACTGATGATGATGGTACACTGGTAGTGGTACTAGACTTCTACTGCCTTTCAATTCATAGAGAAGCCTAGCGTAACCACCGACACTGACTCAGAGAATGGACGTTATCTTCGACTTAAATTAAATAAGGTTGATAGTATATCTCTTTTTTCATCGTGTTCTATGTGTGATACTGATCCTCTTTCTTTGTAACGTTTTTTATCAGCTCTGTAAATCACTACGATTTCGATGACAACAGTTTTTAGGATGAGAACCTGAGAATGACATGTTCATTAAAGTATACATAAATGTTCATTAAAAAAATAAATACACATTAACTAAATTTAAATCTAAATCTAATATAAAATTAGGTTGGTACAAAAAAGTTGAATGACCTTCATTAATCATATTAATTGAATATCTTTAATTCTTTCACCTCCCTTCATTTATCTTTCTTTTCTCCTCATTTAATTACAACTCTCTCTTTTTCATGTTGATTGATCAATTAAACAATACAAATAGTATAATATATAATTTTATAGAGTAATAGAAATTAGACCACCTCTTATGTCCAAATATCTTTGATACAGTTCAAAGATATTAATTATACAAACAATAAAACTCAATTCATATATTAAATTAAACATAAAATTATGACATTTTAAAAATTGAATATATAATATCGTATCTTATAGTGCCAAAGTGTCGCGCGTAGCGCGTCGTTTGAATTCTAGTTTGAAAAAGTGATGCTCGTATACGGTTTTTGTCTGAATGTTTCATCATTTTCTCAATAAATGCTCTTTAAAAAATGAATAAGGTTCAATTTATAGATGTTTTCAAATATTTCAACGAATGTTCACCAAATTAGTAGTAAATAATCACCAATTTAGTATTAAATGTTCACCATTCTCACGTACACATTAAAATTAATAAAATTTAGAATTTTCAAATTTTTTATGTCGAAATCTGGTTTTCTTCCAAAAGTGAATACAACAACAAATAAAAATTTGATATCATCTTAACTTTATTCATTGTTATTATCTGTTAATATAATATCAAAAATAATCTAGACTTTTGAAACATTATGAATTTTTAATATGTACTAAAAATAATATGATTTCTTTAGGGCATCTTCAATGATATGCTAAAAACGACTATAACAAACTTTTAGGAAAATCACACCCCAATGACAAGCTAAAAATGACAAAATGAGAAATATTGTCTTAGAGATTCTTTATTGATCCAAGTCAAAAGCTACAAATAGCAACTCATATAACATTCTAGGTGATGTGTCAAAATGTATTGGATTTATTTAACAAATAATGACAAATACGACAAATTTGAGAACAAGGCTAAAAAATAGCAAATTTTAGTATTTGTTGTTGAAGTTGTCTTCTTTGGTAAAATTTGCATTTGTTCTTGGCTTAATTTTTTTACATTTATTAAAAAGTACAATTTCAAAATATTATAATTCTAGGTGACATTTATTTTTAACTCTCTATTGAAGATGTCTTTACTTATGGTCTTTCTAAACAAAATCTTACGATTAAAATTATTCTACTACTGATATTTAACAGAAGATTACACTATCATAGACGAAAAAGGGGAAAAAGATCCGATGCGAATAAGTTGTTAGGTTAAGACTCAGGACTCTTTTGTGTTCATGTGTTATAATGTGCGTGTCCACCGATAATAACGTTTGTGTTCATACGTCAGGTATGTACATGTCATCATGTGTGTTCATATGTCACATCATGTGTTCATTGGCGAAAATTTGTTCATACATTAGAACGTGTGTGTTCATGTGTTACGAGCCTAGCTCAGTAACCTGTCTGCCATCAACAAAGGAATAAGGAAAGTAGAGATTTAGAGATAGAAGAGAGAGAGAGTTTGAGATGGAACCATTTGGTTGTATATTTCTTGGATGCTTTACAATTCTAACGAGAGCAGCTTTAATAGTTGCTTCTTATAATGACAATTCTGTTATTTATAACAAACTCTAACAACTTGGCTCTAAAACGTTACAATACACCCCCCTTAAGGAACCTTGTCCCAAGGTTCTAAACTGAGAAATTTGGAAATTGTTGGAGCAAATGTGCAGATGACTCCCAAGTTGCTTCCTCTTCAGGCAAATTACTCCACTGTATGAGCCACTCAGTTATTGGAGTTCCTGCAACTGTATATGTCACTCTGGTATCCAAGCGCTTAAATGGTTGTACAATCCACTCACCCTTTGAAGAAACCAGTGGCAAGGTGGCATCAGGTGTAATGTCCGAACCAATCTTAGCCTTCAGTTGAGAGACATGGAAGCCACGGTGCACCTTAGAAGAGGGTGGCAAGTCTAATCTGTAGGCCACTTGTCCTATTCTTGCTAAGATTTGGAATGGACCATAAAACCTTGAACTAAGCTTTAAATTCTTTCTCAAGGTCACTGATGATTGTCTGTAAGGTTGCATCTTAAGATAGACCCAATCTCCTACATCAAAGCTTCTTTCACTTCTATTCTTGTCAGCCAATTGCTTCATCCTAGACTGAGCTGTGATCAAGTGCTCTTTGAGTTGTTGTACCATGTGAGCTCTTTCTTCTAACCAATCAGAGACAGCACTAGTGGTTACTCTTTGGCTTTAGATACCCAGCTGAGGTGGAGAGTAGCCATATAATGTGTGAAAGGGAGACATTTTTAAGGTTGAATGAAAGGTTGTGTTATACCACCATTCAACCAAGGTGAGCCAATTTGCCCATTTGGAAGGATTTGAGGAAGTCATACATCTCAAGTATGTCTCGAGGCACTGATTTACTCTTTCTGTCTGGCCATCAATCTGAGGATGATAAGTTGTCGTGAGGTGTAAGGCAGTGCCCAAGGTATTAAACAATTCTTGCCAAAAATGACTGATAATTTTTTTATCTCTATCAGAGACAATGGTCTCAGGTAAGCCATGCATGAAGCTTATGGACATGGTACATGAATTCCTGTGCCACTACTGCTGTTGTGAATGGGTGAGATAGAGGAATAAAGTGAGCATATTTAGTCAGTCTGTCACCATGATAGCATTTCTGCCTTGTGATTTTGGCAAACCCTCCACGAAGTCCATAGAAATGTGGCTCCAAGCTTGTGAAGGTACTGGAAGAGGTTGCAGTAACCCCGAATAAGCCACCAACTCGTGCTTATTCCTCTAACACACATCACACTCCTTCACACAAAAATTTACAGAATTTTTCATGGCTGGCCAGAAGAAAACTGACTTCAGTCTCTGGTAGGTTGCAGTGACTCCTGAATGTCCCCCCAGTGGTTCTGTATGCATTGCCTCTAACAAATGTTTGTGTAAGCCTTGTCCAGTGCCAATATATAATTTGCCCTTGTATCTCATGATGCCCTTCTGAATTGTGTAGTGAACAGGTGGTGCCAATAAGCATTTGGCTATCAAATCAGCAGATGTAGCATCTCCCTCATAACTGGCTAACACTTGATTGACCCAGGTAGGTTCCAGAACTGTAATAGCATGGCAACTGACATTCTCAAATCTTCTGGACAAGGAATTTGCTACTGTATTTTCTTTCCCTTTCTTGTAAGCAATAGAATAGGACAAACCCAACAACTTCCTCACTGCCTTCTTTTGGAGGTGTGTGGTCAATTGTTGTTCGAGCAAGTACTTCAGGGGTTGATGATCTGTTCTAATGTAGAAGTGGGAGGGCTCCAAATAATGTCTCCACTTATATACTGCTAACAGAATACCCAAGAGCTCTTTTTCATATGTAGATAGCAATAGGTTATTGCCAGAAAGAGCCTTGCTGATGTAGGCTAAGAGTCTACCTTGTTGCATAAGAACAGCACCCAAACCTGACTCACATGCATCTGTCTCTAGCATAATCACATTCTTGGCTACAGCTGAATGCATCTTTCTTAAGCAAATCAGTTAAGGGTTTGCTTATTCCACCATAACTCTTGATGAATCTTCTGTAGTACTCTGTCAATCCCATGAATCCTCTTAATTCCTTGACATTCTTTGGTCTGGACCAGTCCCTCATTGCAGCTATCTTAGATGGGTCTGTAACTACACCTTTCTCAGAAATTATGTGGCCTAAGTAATCCACTTGGGATTGTGCAAAAGCACACTTTGACCTTTTTGCAAACAACTTATGCTTCCTTAAGACTTCCGGAACTGTTGCTAAGTGAATGGCATGCTCTTTCAGATTTTTGTTATACACCAGAATATCATCAAAAAATACCAAAACAATACCTCATTCATTAGTGCTTGGAAGGTGGCAGGAGCATTGGTTAGCCCAAATGGCATCACCTTAAATTCATACAAGCCTTGATGAGTCCTAAAAGCAGTTTTAGGAATATCCTCCTTACTCATCAACACTTGGTGATATCCTGCCCTCAAATTAAGCTTAGAAAATACAGAAGCTCCATATAATTTATCAAGAAGTTCTTCAATATGGGGAATAGGAAATTTATCCTTCATTGTAATGTCATTCAGTTGTCTGTAATCTACACAAAATCGCCATGAGCCATCTTTTTTCTTAACTAGTAAGGTAGGTGGGGCAAAAGGGTTATGGCTTGGTTGAATAGTAGAACTTCTCAGCATTTCCTGAACTTGCTTCTCTATTTCATTCTTCTGTGCATAAGGGTATCTGTAAGCTTTAGCACTCACAAGCTGTGCACCCGGCTTGAGGTTTACATGGTGAGCATGCCCTCTATCTGGAGGAAGGCCTTTTGGGTCCTCGGAGACATCTGTATACTTGTCTAACACCTTCTTGATCTGCATTGGCACTATCTGTTGTTCCTCCATGGAGAAACAATGAGCCACCTGAGTTGAAAAGAAGGGGACCTTATTCTTAAACATCTTTTGTAGTTTGGTGCCACTCATCATCCTCAGATTGGCCACATCCTGCAATCCTTGTAATTCCACTTTGCTACCCTCCTTGACAAATGTCAATTTGAGTTGCTTGAAATCAAAGGTAAGAGGACGGAATTCTCTTAGCCAATCTACTCTCAAAACCATGTCACATCCGCCTAGTTTCAGGATTCTGATATTGAAAGAAAATTTTAGGCCCTGCATCAACCATTCAAATCCCACACAACTTTGATGACTTATCATTCTGTTGCCATTTGCTACAGCTACTGCCATCACCTCAGATTCTTGCAAATCAAAGTTGGCATATCTGGCTATTCTAGGGTCTAGGAAGTTGTGTGTACTGCCACTGTCAACTAATATTGTGATAGCCTTGTTTCTCACCATGCCTTTGATCTTGATCGTGTTCAATGGACTGCTTCATGTCAAGGCATGGACATAAACTTCTGGTTGTTCCACTGAATCTTCCTCCTCCAACTGAGAAATTTCTGTTTCCATTTCTCCACAAGTACCCTGTTCATGATGCCCTTCTGAATTGTGTAGTGAACAGGTGGTGCCAATAAGCATTTGGCTATCAAATCAGCAGATGTAGCATCTCCCTCATAACTGGCTAACACTTGATTGACCCAGGTAGTTTCCAGAACTGTAATAGCATGGCAACTGACATTCTCAAATCTTCTGGACAAGGAATCTGCTACTGTATTTTCTTTCCCTTTCTTGTAAGCAATAGAATAGGACAAACCCAACAACTTCCTCACTGCCTTCTTTTGGAGGTGTGTGGTCAATTGTTGTTCGAGCAAGTACTTCAGGGGTTGATGATCTGTTCTAATGTAGAAGTGGGAGGGCTCCAAATAATGTCTCCACTTATCTACTGCTAACAGAATACCCAAGAGCTCTTTTTCATATGTAGATAGCAATAGGTTATTGCCAGAAAGAGCCTTGCTGATGTAGGCTAAGAGTCTACCTTGTTGCATAAGAACAGCACCCAAACCTGACTCACATGCATCTGTCTCTAGCATAATCACATTCTTGGCTACAGCTGAATGCATCTTTCTTAAGCAAATCAGTTAAGGGTTTGCTTATTCCACCATAACTCTTGATGAATCTTCTGTAGTACTCTGTCAATCCCAGGAATCCTCTTAATTCCTTGACATTCTTTGGTTTGGACCAGTCCCTCATTGCAGCTATCTTAGATGGGTCTGTAACTACACCTTTCTCAAAAATTATGTGGCCTAAGTAATCCACTTGGGATTGTGCAAAAGCACACTTTGACCTTTTTGCAAACAACTTATGCTTCCTTAAGACTTCCGGAACTGTTGCTAAGTGAATGGCATGCTCTTTCAGATTTTTGTTGTACACCAGAATATCATCAAAAAATACCAAAACAATACCTCATTCATTAGTGCTTGGAAGGTGGCAGGAGCATTGGTTAGCCCAAATGGCATCACCTTAAATTCATACAAGCCTTGATGAGTCCTAAAAGCAGTTTTAGGAATATCCTCCTTACTCATCAACACTTGGTGATATCCTGCCCTCAAATTAAGCTTAGAAAATACAGAAGCTCCATATAATTTATCAAGAAGTTCTTCAATATGGGGAATAGGAAATTTATCCTTCATTGTAATGTCATTCAGTTGTCTGTAATCTACACAAAATCGCCATGAGCCATCTTTTTTCTTAACTAGTAAGGTAGGTGAGGCAAAAGGGTTATGGCTTGGTTGAATAGTAGAACTTCTCAGAATTTCCTGAACTTGCTTCTCTATTTCATTCTTCTGTGCATAAGGGTATCTGTAAGCTTTAGCACTCACAAGCTGTGCACCCGGCTTGAGGTTTACATGGTGAGCATGCCCTCTATCTGGAGGAAGGCCTTTTGGGTCCTTGGAGACATCTGTATACTTGTCTAACACCTTCTTGATCTGCATTGGCACTATCTGTTGTTCCTCCATGGAGAAACAATGAGCCACCTGAGTTGAAAAGAAGGGGACCTTCTTCTTAAACATCTTTTGTAGTTTGGTGCCACTCATCATCCTCAGATTGGCCACATCCTGCAATCCTTGTAATTCCACTTTGCTACCCTCCTTGACAAATGTCAATTTGAGTTGCTTGAAATCAAAGGTAAGAGGACGGAATTCTCTTAGCCAATCTACTCTCAAAACCATGTCACATCCGCCTAGTTTCAGGATTCTGATATTGAAAGAAAATTTTAGGCCCTGCATCAACCATTCAAATCCCACACAACTTTGATGACTTATCATTCTGTTGCCATTTGCTACAGCTACTGCCATCACCTCAGATTCTTGCAAATCAAAGTTGGCATCTCTGGCTATTCTAGGGTCTAGGAAGTTGTGTGTACTGCCACTGTCAACTAATATTGTGATAGCCTTGTTTCTCACCATGCCTTTGATCTTGATCGTGTTCAATGGACTGCTTCATGTCAAGGCATGGACATAAACTTCTGGTTGTTCCACTGAATCTTCCTCCTCCAACTGAGAAATTTCTGTTTCCATTTCTCCACAAGTACCCTGTTCATGATGCCCTTCTGAATTGTGTAGTGAACAGGTGGTGCCAATAAGCATTTGGCTATCAAATCAGCAGATGTAGCATCTCCCTCATAACTGGCTAACACTTGATTGACCCAGGTAGGTTCCAGAACTGTAATAGCATGGCAACTGACATTCTCAAATCTTCTGGACAAGGAATCTGCTACTGTATTTTCTTTCCCTTTCTTGTAAGCAATAGAATAGGACAAACCCAACAACTTCCTCACTGCCTTCTTTTGGAGGTGTGTGGTCAATTGTTGTTCGAGCAAGTACTTCAGGGGTTGATGATCTGTTCTAATGTAGAAGTGGGAGGGCTCCAAATAATGTCTCCACTTATCTACTGCTAACAGAATACCCAAGAGCTCTTTTTCATATGTAGATAGCAATAGGTTATTGCCAGAAAGAGCCTTGCTGATGTAGGCTAAGAGTCTACCTTGTTGCATAAGAACAGCACCCAAACCTGACTCACATGCATCTGTCTCTAGCATAATCACATTCTTGGCTACAGCTGAATGCATCTTTCTTAAGCAAATCAGTTAAGGGTTTGCTTATTCCACCATTACTCTTGATGAATCTTCTGTAGTACTCTGTCAATCCCAGGAATCCTCTTAATTCCTTGACATTCTTTGGTCTGGACCAGTCCCTCATTGCAGCTATCTTAGATGGGTCTGTAACTACACCTTTCTCAGAAATTATGTGGCCTAAGTAATCCACTTGGGATTGTGCAAAAGCACACTTTGACCTTTTTGCAAACAACTTATGCTTCCTTAAGACTTCCGGAACTGTTGTTAAGTGAATGGCATGCTCTTTCAGATTTTTGTTGTACACCAGAATATCATCAAAAAATACAAAAACAATACCTCATTCATTAGTGCTTGGAAGGTGGCAGGAGCATTGGTTAGCCCAAATGGCATCACCTTAAATTCATACAAGCCTTGATGAGTCCTAAAAGCAGTTTTAGGAATATCCTCCTTACTCATCAACACTTGGTGATATCCTGCCCTCAAATTAAGCTTAGAAAATACAGAAGCTCCATATAATTTATCAAGAAGTTCTTCAATATGGGGAATAGGAAATTTATCCTTCATTGTAATGTCATTCAGTTGTCTGTAATCTACACAAAATCGCCATGAGCCATCTTTTTTCTTAACTAGTAAGGTAGGTGAGGCAAAAGGGTTATGGCTTGGTTGAATAGTAGAACTTCTCAGCATTTCCTGAACTTGCTTCTCTATTTCATTCTTCTGTGCATAAGGGTATCTGTAAGCTTTAGCACTCACAAGCTGTGCACCCGGCTTGAGGTTTACATGGTGAGCATGCCCTCTATCTGGAGGAAGGCCTTTTGGGTCCTCGGAGACATCTGTATACTTGTCTAACACCTTCTTGATCTGCATTGGCACTATCTGTTGTTCCTCCATGGAGAAACAATGAGCCACCTGAGTTGAAAAGAAGGGGACCTTCTTCTTAAACATCTTTTGTAGTTTGGTGCCACTCATCATCCTCAGATTGGCCACATCCTGCAATCCTTGTAATTCCACTTTGCTACCCTCCTTGACAAATGTCAATTTGAGTTGCTTGAAATCAAAGGTAAGAGGACGGAATTCTCTTAGCCAATCTACTCTCAAAACCATGTCACATCCGCCTAGTTTCAGGATTCTGATATTGAAAGAAAATTTTAGGCCCTGCATCAACCATTCAAATCCCACACAACTTTGATGACTTATCATTCTGTTGCCATTTGCTACAGCTACTGCCATCACCTCAGATTCTTGCAAATCAAAGTTGGCATCTCTGGCTATTCTAGGGTCTAGGAAGTTGTGTGTACTGCCACTGTCAACTAATATTGTGATAGCCTTGTTTCTCACCATGCCTTTGATCTTGATCGTGTTCAATGGACTGCTTCATGTCAAGGCATGGACATAAACTTCTGGTTGTTCCACTGAATCTTCCTCCTCCAACTGAGAAATTTCTGTTTCCATTTCTCCACAAGTACCCTGTTCAGTATCCTCCAATTCAGTACCCAACATGCAATGAACAAACTGAAGCTTACACTTGTGACCCACATATTACTTATCTCCACATTTATAGCATAATCCTTGAGCTCTTCTCTATTCAAATACTTGGTTACTAGCTGAACTGCCAACATACTTGGAGTTGCTTGCTAAAGTAGAGGTGGTTGGGGTCTTTTGCTGATTTGAGAACATTGTATTTCCGGAGGTTGCTGAAGTGTGCAGATTGCCTTGTGGCTTCCAAGAACCTTTGGACAATTTGACTTTAGCCTGGACTGCTCCTTGATGAAGTCGAGCTTGTTCAAAAGCCATTGCTAAAGAACTAGGGTAGCTAAGCTTGACTAAGGATTTGATCTCTTCTTTCAACCCACTGATATGACTAGAGATGAAATAGGATTCTGGTAGTGTTGGGTTACCAATCATCATATAAGACTTCAATTCCTCAAATCTTTCAGTATACTCATCAACATCCCCAGATTGAATCAATTTTTTGAATTCTTCAACTATTTCTTCACCCTGTTTTTCCCCAAATCTCACGCATACTGCCTCACTAAACTCATTCCAGGTAGCTGATGGTTTCAACATAACAAAACCTTGTGCCCAAATATCAGCTCTATCATTCATGTACATTAAGGCTATCTCTATCCACTGGTGGACTTCGATATTAAAGACCTTAAAATACTTCTCACATTTACGCACCCAACTCCTAGGTTTCTTGCCATCAAATTGGGGAAAATCCAGTTTAGGGAAGCGAGAATTACCTCCCTGACTAACAGATCTTTTTGCGGAATTAATCTGATGCTCCCTTTGATTTGATCTTGCATCTAAGGGTGGAACTGGTGGTCTCGGAATTTGATTGATATCTAGTGGAATTGGTTGTTGTCCACATCTTGAATGTTCAAGATTTGCCTCGATGTTGTTCGCTTGATGGCCACCGATGCTCCTACTAGATTCTTGCCTTCTACGAATTGTTGTTGGATCTCCTTGAAGTTTTCTCCAGACGATTCCATCCATTGTTGCATCGTCACAGAGTGTTGTTGAACAATTGCCTCCTTCTTCTTCAAGTTCTCCTCCATCGTTTTCATTCTTGTGTCGTCTGCCATGGTCGCCGATCGTCACTTCTCTGATACCAAATTGTTACGAGCCTAGCTTAGTAACCTGTCTGCAAACAACAAAGGAATAAGGAAAGTAGAGATTTAGAGATAGGAGAGAGAGAGAGAGAAAGTTTGAGAGGGAACCATTTGGTTGTATATTTCTTGGATGCTTTATAATTCTTACTAGCGTAGTCCCCGCGCCATGCGCGGGCGATTGTTTGTCGTTTATTTATAATGTAATTTATGATATTATAGATTTTTTGAATCTCACTTGTCAATTTTCTTACAATAAAGTTCAAAATTATATTTTTATTGATAAAATTTGGACATAAATTCTAAAAATTGGAAACTACAAGAACAATGATACAATAAAAATCAACCCTATAAAATTAGTTAAATATCTTAATCTTAATAATCTACTATAAAATTAGGGGTTTCTCAAATTAAACACACTGCATTTAATGCTTTGTTTTTAATTTATCATTTTTTTTTCTTTTTCAATTTATTTCCTATGTTTACGAATATGTCGCTCAAATTAAGATCTTGACCCATCAACACATGTCTATAATGGATTCATATGGAACATTTCATCATCTTCTACTCTTCGATTTCGCAACGCATTATAGTGAAGTTTTATAAGCCGTAAAACTCGCGCGTAGAGCGGGCCCAAAAAGTCTAGTAGGTGATATAAAGATATTGAAAATAGTTAAATAATGTGGTGGGGCCAACAGATTAATGAATAGATTTTGGTTTACAAACTGAACCCGAGTTGACCAACTCGAATAATTAGTGAACTTGTATGAAAATGTGTACAAGTTTGCTTCAATAAGCTATTTATAAATTAAACTAATCTATTATTATATTAAAGTACTAATATGTAGTAAACTGAGGCTAGTTAAATAATATTTTATTTATTAAAAAATATCAAAATGTTTAAAAAATAATTTAAAACTAATATAAAAATGACATATATGATTAAACAAGTTAGAATGAGAGAGCTCTGAAGAATAATATGTAATATGCATATGAATTCAATAACAATTAGTAAAGTTTTCTAGACTAAGATCAATGGTTCAAATTTTATTAATTTTTAAAATAATTATATGAGTTGTTTCAAATTTATTATTAATTATATTTTTTTATGTATAAAAAAGGGTTCACGTTATAAACAATTTTAAGTTGCATTATAACTCTTCTAATATGATACATATAATTTATAAATGAATTGTTTTGAAATGTTAACTTTGATTTATTTTCTTAACTAAATTCTTCAAACTATCTAGTTGGTTAGAGATTTATTGGTTGCATAATTTTTCAAAAAAAAAACAAATTTAAAAAATACAGAAAATGTGAATTAATAACAAAATGACACGTAGACTTTGTGGGGTCAGAATGAATGTGAGAGCTCTATTTCATTCTGTTTTAATATAATATATATATATATATATATAGATGAGAGAAGCTTTAATAGTTGCTTCTTACAATGAGAATTATGTTATAACAGACTCTAACAACTTGGCTCTAAGGCCGTTACATCATGCGTAACGATATTTGTGTTTATCGTCCTTATTTTTCACCTTAAGAGAATTTAACCCGAAAAAAGGAGAGTTCGAAACTACTTAATCTGAAACTTTTCCAAGATTTGGGATTATCATAGAAGAAAAACAAAATATTATGGACTACAGTAATTTGAAACAAATTAAAAGTCGAGAGGCAACACAAACCATAAACGGAGGAGGACCAACGCTGTGGTTTGTTCAGAACTTTGATCTGAGTACACAGTACGAGTATATTACAAGGGGCAGAAAATTACAGTTGAACAAATCAGTATGTAATGCCAGGACTTGTCAACTCATGAAGAAGAAAAGATCTTTACCAAATCCAAACGATTTTATTTATTAAAATCTCCAAGAAAAACACAAATCAATCAAACCGAAAAGGGAAATTAAAAGAGTAATATAGCGTGAAAGAGTGGGGCATCGAGCATGGCATCAGTATGGTTCATTGTCAGTGGCGGAGCCAGGAATATTTGAAAGGAGGTGTCGAACTTTTTTTTCTCGCGTAATTCGAAATAAAATATAGTATATTATATATATATTTTTTATTATTAGTAATTATAAAAATTTCGATAACAATAATAATAATAAAGTCAGTAAATTACATTACTTTAAACGGGGTAAATCCATCTTGCGAGGCTTCATACTGAAAATATTAATAAGTAGACAATTAAATTAACAAGTAACCATATACATAACAAATCCAAATTAAATTCAACAAATAAATCAATGATCCACACAAAAACCTAACAAACCCTATATAGAAACAAAAATCTAACAAACCCTAAATTCTATATGTATTTGATTAAAATTGAAAACTTACAAAGTTAACTTGCTTGTCGGCTTGGAGGCGGGCGAACGAATGAAGTCGAAGTTGAGAGTCTTGTCAACGAACTCGATCTTCAAGAATCTCGATCCAATTGCGATACCCAAATCACAAAAATAAATTATAATTAATAATTTATTCGATATAACTTTCTCACTAAATTATACCGCTTAAAATATGAATCGGGTTGGGTTAAATAAATAATACTTTAGGGAATAGCATGTATGTATACATACGTAACGTACGTTTATATGCATACGTACGTACATAAAACAAGAATCTGTATCGGGCTTAACAAAGCCACGTAAACCTATTCAAATAAATGAATTTGGGCTTTAATTTATCAAATGAGTAGAAATGGGCAGAATGGCCCATTCTCACTCACTTAAATGAGTAGCAAATGGCTCACTTTCCAAACGTAATTGAAATCAAACTCGTCTCCTACCTTTAATCTGTTCGAACGAAGCTTTTGTATCGGCTTCGATGGAGGACGGCTTCAAGGTGACGGCGAAGGGGGTGCTCCGCTCCGATTTCGGCCCTCATCGCCAGTGCTCCCGGAAATTCCTTTCCGCCAGTGTTCATTGTGCTCCATTTTAAAACATTTACACCAAATAATATGAATTACGTTATCTGATTATATTTCATTTAGTGGAAATTCTGTCAGAATTAAAATGAATAAAGATAGAAGAGGGAGCAATTGTTTGTCTGCCAAACACAACACCCAGCCAGAATTAAAATGAAGTTGGATTTATCATGCCTTGTCTCCATCCATACCATCTGCATTCATCATTATTGGCTCTTTCAACTATACGGAGTATAGTATAAGAGGATGGTCGTATATACATTTTAATTTTTCTCTATTTAACGGTTTAAACTTTTCTAAGAGTTGACTTCTTATGATATTGAAAAATATTGACGAGAAAGTCTTTTGAATTTGAATTTACAAATACACCAATTTTATTTTGAGGCCATGTTGTTAAAGAGATATTGTCAAAAAATCAAGGATGTAAACACTAGTTCTATTTTTAGTATTTAAGGTTGCGAAATGACCAATTTTCCCATTTGGTACTAGTGAACCATACAACGGTAGAAATTCATATGATTGGTATGGAGTACTTTTAGAGGTGAATAAATTTAGAAAATGATTAACAATAATCCAAGTTTTTATTTGAAGATTACAAATATTCTCAATATTGAATCCGTAATAAGAAAAAAGGTCTACTGTGGAGTTTTCAATTGAAATGTTGCTTGATTCGATGATATTATATTCAAATTTCTTTTGTAATTGGATGTCAAAGAGAGAAAAATCGTACATAATTCTAAATTTGTATTTCAAAGAAAATAAGTTGTATTATATTTTGTTGATATGTAGAAAAATTATTTTTTTCAAAAATGAAATTTTCATTCAAAAAAATATTTAGATTCAGTTAATATGCATTTATTGCCCGATGGTTGAAGCAGGTTAGTTTCTATAGTTTTCTTATACATTTAGGGGTCGTTTGGTTTTGATATCTAGATATCAGGTATGAGTATAAAATATCAGTCATATTCATATATGCGTTTGGTATAATTAGTATATCGATATCAAATTGATATGTGCTGTTTGGTATGAGCTAAGTATATCAGGTATGATATCGAAATGATTTTATAGTGTGTTTTTGATATCTCTAAAAAAAAAAGAGTATATCAAAGATATCACTAATACTTATACCAATCCAAATCCGATATCTCATACCAATACCAGATGTCTCATACTCATATCTGATATTCATACATGATATTTAGATATATGGATGTCGAACGAGCTCCGTAAGTAGAAAAACAAATGTGATTATTTGTTACTCCATCTAGATATGACATATGCAATACAGAGTATATATTTTCTGTTTTTGCTCAAAACATAATGCAATAATTTTTGTTTGACATGACCAATTGTAGTACAGTCAACAGTAGGTCTGCTTCTGCAGTATACACAGTGTACATTACTGGTGCATGAAGATTTGATAAGGTAAAAAAGTATAGTTTTGGTTGCTCCTTTTTATTCTTTTGCAGCCAGTTACGATTCATTTGCAGATTACTGCATACTGTAAAAGAAGAGTTTTCGACTGACTCACAGTACGTAAAATAGTACTCTCTTCCGTCCCTTTTTGTTTGTCCACAGGTACGATTTTCGCGAGAATTAATAAATTGTAGGAATATAATGATTATAGGAGAGAGAAAAGTATAAAGTGAATGGTTAGAAGAAAGAGATAGAGAGAAAGAGTAGATACGATTGAAATTTGGGAGAGAAAAAAGGTGAAAAGGTGGTAATTATAGGTTGATAGTAGGGATAAAATAAGTAGAATAAAGTGACAAATGAAATAGTGGACAAATAAAAAGAGACAACCGAAAAGAAAAGTGGACAAACAAATAGGAAAAGAGGGAGAGGGAGTATCAATCCTTTCATTAAAAAGAAATCTCTGCATACAGTTTTGATGGGACTTATTTATGTCCTTGATGGATTTATTCCTCTAAACCAACTAACCAAGTAAACAGGTTTCGTAGTACCACACTTACATTCAAACACGCCATCAACCAAAAATATGCACACTACGGAGTACTCTCTCCGTCCCATTATATAATTCTTGTTTTCCTAATCGGGTATCCCAAAAAGTTCTTCCTACTTTCCTTTTATATCTTTTGTCTTATTATACACATCACATCCAATTATCATCTCTTTCCTCCTTTTTACCTCAAAACTCACAATAACTTACTTTTTATTTTCTCTTTCCTACATAAAAATCTACACCATCTCACATTCTCTCTCCTTCTCACTTTCTCTTTCCAATAACCTTAATTTTCCTCGATAACTACAAACAAGAGTTATATTATGGGACGGAGGGAGTACTTTTTTTACACGGTTATTATATACAGTCCGGTGCTTTATTCAAACAACGCCGAGTCACTCGCGTTCTTCGAGATATGTGACACTCGCGTTACGCGAGATTAGCAAAAAATTAGGTTAATTTCATGCATGTTAATCTCGCGTTCCGCGAGTGTACGTGTCATCGCAGAACGCGGGTGTCACGTCCTTCGCAGAACGCGAGATTAGCATGTCAGATGGACGTTGTTGTACGTCATTACTAGATGTCTTGTCCCCACCTAACTATAATAACTACCCCTTTATTTTAAGTAATTCGTAACACCTATTAACTCTATCCTAACACCTCTTTTTATCATCTTCCACCTCTAGCTTTCACCCTCCATTAAAACCCATTTTCAAAACCTTCAAACTTCAAAACACTCTAAAAATACCTAAAATAATGGAAGATGAAGAAGAATTCAACAAATGAAGGAATGAAGATGGTGGTTCATCAAGTTACTATGCAAATGAGGTAATGTTCTTACTTAATTTTTGAATTTTAATTTGTTTTGCACCATTAAGAGCTAAAATGAAGTTATTATGTTGTATTTCATGTTAAATGTAGTAGTAGTAAGTGTTGAAGAGACGACTTTTGCATATAATGTCCAAAACTTAGATTTATTCATGTTTTTAGGGTTTTTAGTGTTTTTAGTGTAGAAACTCAACAATTTCTCATGTTATGTTAAATTATCCCGTTGAATGACTAGTTTCAGGAAATAGCAACTTCCCGCGTTTTGCGAGAGGAAGCCACTCGCGTCACGCGAGATGTGCCTCCCTCGCAGAACGCGAGAAGTTGCACATTACAGAGTATTAACAGAAGCATTGTGTATAGGTGAATTTTTCTTTGTTCACTGGATTGAATGCAATCCAGTTGAATGACTACAACTACCCCTCCCGGAATACAAGGCCATGTTCGCCACCGTCATTTGATTTAGGGATTGACGACTTTGGTGATTATCATCAACCATCTACATATGAACAACATGTGCCATCTACTTATCAATTTCCTATGCCATCTACATATGAATTTCCCGTGCCATCTACTTATGAGTTGCCCGTTCCATCTACTTATGAATTTCCATGTACATATGAGGTGCCATCAAGCTATGATGCGTTTGATTCACAATTTGCTAACCCACCTACAAACGTAGGAGAGGAGATGTGTTTTCTTCCCTCTTTACGCACTGCACCAAAGTTTGATAGTCCCGTATGTGAGGAAGAGGTTGTTTCTAGGGATTATTCGGAATATTTCACTACGGAGCAAGTGTTTGCCTCTAAGGAGATTGGTCATTTGTGGGCTTTGAATGCTGCAAAGCAACACAAGTTTATGATCTCTATTGGAAGGAGTGTACCATCTAAACCGGGGCGAAGTGGTAAGGTTCAAATCATTTGTGAGAAAGGGGGAAGCCATAGGCCTAAAGGTGTCGGTGTTAGATCAAACACAAAGAGAAAGAAAACGGGGTGTAAATTTCAGTTGAAGCTCATGGAGAACCGGGTTGAAGAGAATTGGAGATTAGTGGTTGTTTGTGGTTTGCACAACCATCCTATTGGAGATAGTTTGGTCGGGAATGCATTTGTCAGGAGGCCAACCCCGGATCAAAAGAAAAAGGTTCGTGAGATGGTATTTTCACATTGTTCCAAATCAGATTTACACTGAGATAAACAAGGATCCCGGAAGTTGCACAAAGAAGAACCAAGTGTACAATTTGGTAAGACATATAAGGGAAGAGGAAATGGAAGGTAGAACCGTGGTTCAAGAATTCTTTCACCAATGCAAAGAGAGCAACTACTTCATGGAGTATAGGCCAAGTGCAAAGAATCCTTCGATAATAGGCGACTTGTTCTTTGCTAGCCCCAAATCAATGAAACTCTTAAAGGCGTTTCCATATGTCATTTTGATGGACTCGACTTATAGCACGAACAAGTAAGTATTTATCATTCTGTTTTTATGTTGTATTAACAATGTTCCCTTCCTGGAGATAGTTGGTTTGACTTCTACATGGAAGAATTTTGTTGTGTGCGGGGTATGGTTAGAGGCTGAGAGCGAGGATAGTTATTTCTGGGCGTTGCAGGAGCTGCAGACGATGTATTTGAGAATAGGAGCATCGCCTACTTGCTTCGTCACTGACCGTGAGATGGCTCTTATGAATGCAACAGACAAGTTATGGCCAAATGCAAAGTTTCTCTTATGTAGACGACATGTAAGGAAGAACATAGAGGCGAGAGCCAAGATAGCTATGGGAACACAAGCATTGGGGGTTCATATTTCAAATGATTATTATAACGTGTTCGAACAAACCACTGAAGAAGATTACAAGAGTACTTTGAAGAAACTTGAGGACGAATGGCGAGCTTATCCAACCGTATTGAACTACGTGAGAAAGAATTGGCTAAACCGTTACAAAGAAAGACTTGTTTCAGCATTGACGGATAATGTCTTCACTCTCGGGAATAACACGACAAACAGGTATGTTCTCTAATTTATGTCTACCTTCTACATATGATAAAAAGAGCTTCTGTAATGCACAACTCGCAGAATGCGAGGTGTACACTCCTCGCAGAATGCGAGGAATATCCTTGATTCAGTGTTGATGCTTTTGTGAATGCAAAGATCCTAGAACAATGTATGAACTCGCAGAACGCGAGGTGTACACACCTCGCAGAACGCGAGATTTTGCACATTACAGAAGGATCCACATTACAGAAGTATACAACACCCAACCTAAACCCTTTCGCTCTGGACCTAGGGTTTCACAATGCCTTTTAAACCATTCAGCTTTCACCCTCCCAGAATCTAAAGTGTGAGGATCTATTCCAAAAAATTTTGCCCCCTTCCTACCATAGTATTTTAGAATCTCATAATGACTAAACTTGGCACCCAGTTTCTTACATGTCGTCATTGCTTTCCCTTCTATAGGTAGGCCTAAAATCATATATACATCAAGAAGGCCAATAGTGATCTCACCACAAGGGAGGTGGAATGAATTTGTCTCTGGTTGTCATCGTTCGATGAACGCTTCAATCAATGGAAAGTCGATTTATTCGTACATCATGTCAGGTAGATCTGACAGTCCAACTGCACCGGGAATCTCTGACCAGTCATTGTGTGTCACTCCTCGCATTCTGCGAGAAAATGCACATATTATGCATTTTCTGATAATTCTGCAGAATATGTGCAATGGATTGAAAATGTAGAAAATAAATAAATAATTAAATTACCTCCCCTTTCTGGATGTGGAACGCAACATGTGCTTCAAATCCCTTAAGCAACTCGGGATCTTCTGGACCTCCAGGTGTGTCATGAGTGAGCTCAGAATCATATTTTCGCTCTTCCTTCTTGGACTTCCTCTTTCTTTTTGGTTTCTGGACCACTTCTTCTTCTTCTTCTTCTTCTTCATCATCATCATCACCTTCTTCTTCGTGTTCTTCCCCAACAACTTCATCCTGGTTCTCTTGTTCCATCGGTTCTGGTTGAGGATTGTAAGAAGAAGAACAAGCTTGCCTACTTCCTTGACCCATGTCTTGAGGAACATTTCCCTCACCAAATCCACCTCCCCAACATTGTTCACCGACCCAAATTTGTCCACCCCACCCTTGTCCAACTTCCACTAGAGCATACTGAGGAATGAAATTGTCCCAGCCACCAATAGTGCTACCCGATTGTTCATATGGAGTTGATTGTGGTGCACATTGAGTTGACGGTTGTGCACATGAAACTGACTCTTGAGAATAAAGGTCCCAATCATCATTTTGATACCCTTGATATGTATCTGCTCGTTCTATCCCACTAGGCACAGAATAGTCTTCCTCGGCATAACTATGGACACCACTGTACCGCTCTATGGGGCGATAATCAACGTCGGGGAGCCCCTCGGGGAAGAGCTCTACCGGTGTTGTATTCTTTGCTTTCCTTTTCCCTTTTTCATTTTCAACCGGTGGATTTTCTCTCACAGCGTTCCAATTTCTTCGACGGGTTGAACGTCCAGGACGATCCATTACCTAAAAAATATAAAGTAAAATCAGTATATAAATATAACATGTTCTGCAGAAGAGGAAAGAATTGCCAGTTATGGCAATTCCTCGCGTTCTGCGAGGGCATGACACTCGCGTTCTGTGAGTGGCATGACTCTCGCATTCTGCGTGAATTTGCACTATCATGAGTTTCCGGCAACAGTTTCCGGCGACAATTTCCGGCGAAAATTCAATATTTTAGCTAAAATACCTATCAATTTAAGTAAATTACCAAATAAACATCAAAACCCTAAATAAAATCAACAACCCTAATAAAAAAACCTATATGGAGATTATACAACCATTCATGAACCATAATTCAAAATCAACATCCACTCATCAACCATAATTCAAAATCATCATCTTTCATCCATTATACAACCATTTCTAAAACAACATTCAATATCAAAACATCATATAATATGCAATTTCCTATACTAACAACATATATTCATCTAGAAACAACATTAGAAAGCATAAGAGTATAAGAAACATACCTTATATGGAGATATGTAGTGAAAAGAGGAAGAAGAAGTAGTTTGAACCGAGAGAGATGGTGAGAGCGGCGGTAGAAAATTGTGTGTGCTGTAAAAAATGGGCCGAGTAGGGTTTTTTCCCTTTTATAGGGGAAAAACACCCTCGCATTCTGCGAGGTGACGCTCCCTCGCGTAACGCGAGGGTCCGGGCGTTATTTAAAAAACGCCCGGGCTGTATTTAGCAAGGGCCTTTTTTTAGTTTCTTGGTAAATAAAAATCGTCCGGAACTTTCCTCGACCCTCACTTCAAAATTACAATTCATCTTAACTTTTAAATTAAATAATCTCAACTTTAAATACATAAATGAAAATAGTCCGAATACTTTTTTCCATTTAATATAGATTAATAGAGGTAAATTTCCGTGCAAATTACTCTTAACACACTCTTAATGTAGGAAAAACGGACAGATCGCGTTCACAAATTACACTTCAATGATCATATTCTGAATAGTAATGTTTATAATCTGGATCATAATTTTTTTCAACATATCGTATTTATTCATGGTTCGTGACAAACCTGTCCCATTTTTCGTCTGTGACGAATCTAGTCTTGTTTTGGTCCACGACGATTGTGCCATCTTTTAAATAACAATTATAGGATGTGCTAGATTATTTGGTACAAAACCCTTCTTATGACCTATAGTTTTGAGGAAATTCACTTCTCATGAGCTCACTTCTCTCAACGGAGCTTTTTTGCACATTACATAGCTTAACTTTTTAGTCAATCTAGTTGTTGAATGTTCGGTAAAAAAATTCATCTAGCTTAATAAGCTTAATATACATTAAAATAATATAGACTCCGTTCGACAGAGCTGTTTTGGCACATTACGAAGCTTACTTTTTTAATACACCAAGTTATTAAGTATTCGGTAAAAAAACATTCATCTAGTTTAACAAGCTTAATGTAGATTAAAGTAGCTTATTTATTAATGTTACATCCCTTAGATTAATGGTGCTTAACAAGCTTAATTTATTTTTTAATCCACTATTATCCTTTATCAATAAAGATTTAAATAATGCATTATATCCTTTTTCGTTATTTTACTATTCTTATTACAAATTCAGCTAGAAGTATCGAACATTCAAGTAGTTTTTTAAACAATATATTTATCTTCAGCTTCAACTATTCATTCAGCTCCAGCTCCAGTTACTTATTTAGCTTCAGCTATTATTTCAGCTCAATATACCGAACAAAGCCTTAATTTGTTAATGTTACACTTACACCCCCTAGATTAATAGAGCTTAACAAACTTAATGTAATTTTTAATCCTCTATTATCTTTTATCAATAACATATTTAAATAATTCATTATATATACTTTTTCGTAATTTTAACCCTATCATAACAAATTCAGCTAGAAATACGAAACGTTTAAATAGCTTTTAAACTACATTTTCATCTCCAACCCTATTAACTAATCATTTAGCTTCATCCTCAATTCCAATTCCAAGTCTTTTTTTTTTCTTCCCAATGTTGTAATCGCAAGTGTCACATCACGTGATCAACCAAAGAGAAAGATCGATATATTTATGAGCTTAGCAAGCAAATTAAAAGGATTTTGTGTTATGACGTACGAGAAAACTTCCGGTGCACATATGTCTTAACATAAGAAAAATGAACAGTTTACGTTCACAATTTACACATCAATATTGATATTCTGAATAGTAATGTTCATAATCAGGGCCATGAATTTTTTTTAACATTTTAAGTGAGAGACGCGGTGAGATATTTGTAATTACTGCGAACTTTAATATATTTATTTTGTTTTTTTCTCAAAATGACCATAAAAAATTTAATCGTCCATATTATGAATATTACCGCTCAAATTATGAACATCGTTAAATCTTATTCACACCGAAACTATTCTCTATGACATACATTGTATATGTATCATGGCCCCGTTCGGTAAGAATGAAATGTGGATTTAAATGGGTTGAAGTTGAAGAAAATAGGAGACTTCATCTGGTTGAAGCAGATTTGTGGTGTTCGGGAAAGATGAAGGAGAAAAGTTGCTTGGGTTGAAGGGAGTTGAAGAAAACCATCAACTTCAACCAAACAGTAGCACTTTGCTAGTTGTGCACTTCATGTGTTTGTTGAAATGCCAATTTTTTTTATTGTTATAAATTCCATGGAATCGAGCATAACTTAACATCTGCAGTAGGATGTAGCATTTGTAAGATTGTTGGACTTGGCTTGAGTTGTTATTCAGTACAATTTGGAGATAAGTAGATTAGCCACATGGAAATTCCTTGCTGCTTACAGTGCCTTAAGCTGGATTTGTTCCTACTCAGATTGTACATCTGAATTGTCCAATTTAGGGTTTACCTTAATTTTTAGGTCTAATTAGTGGAATGGCTTTCTTGGGTATACTGAACAAAATGTGTATGCATTGATGCAGAGGAGGAAAATGAGTTCTGCTTTGGATTGGCAACAACACCAGCACATGTGGATTGGCAACACAAATTGTTAAAAGAAAAAGACTATGCACAAACACATCTTATTTGATTTTATTTGAGTTCGACCCTTATCTGTATATCCTTACAATTCTAATAATATAGATACATTGAACACTTATAGGTTTGTTTTATGATTTGGGCTGCACCCGGATTATGACGGGTTGCCTACGTACCTTCTAAAGAAGGATCAAGTCTTACGTAGTTCAGAGTGATTTGTTTATCGTACATCAGAGGAGCGAGTCTAAGCCCACCTTCTAGGAAGGGTTTCCTAGATGCGATCCAACTATCATTTGTACGTCGTGAAATGGATTAAACCCACCTTCTAGGAAGGGTTGTCTAACATTTTCACTATTTATAGTTTTAGAGCATTTTTATTTTTGAGGCGATTGAACTCGACGGGTGTTGACCTTGTATCGAGTTTCCTACGTACCCTTTTAAAAGGGATCAAATCATACGTAGTTCTTAACGAACAATTTTAGTTTCAATTTCAATGTTTGGTTGAAACTTAGTTTTAATTTTGGTGCGACTGAACCCGATATATATATGATTTAATATCTAATTTCCTATGTATCCGTTTAATACGGAATCAAGTCTACGTAGTTCTAGAAAAAAAACGGTTCTAATGGATCCAACCATGTCTTTGGACAAGGATTATGCCACATGAATTAACCGTCTTATTGACTAAACAATGCGGTGAGTCTTAAACCATAAATGTTATGTATGAATTTTCTAACCACTTCACATTGAAATATTTAAATTGTTGAAGTTCTTCCATGTAGTTAGTAGTACTGAACACTATTATTTGCCATTGTTATTGAGTGTTCTCGTGACTCTTTTCTCCATTGTTTTAGTGCAAATTCTATGATAGGGAGGGAAACATCAACATGTTATAAATATGTGTTCATTTGATACAAACAAAAAGAATATTGTGCAACTTTAGTGCAAATTCACTACTGGATGAATGGCTTATTTGGACTATTATTGTTCAGCTTTCGTGAAATCCTTGTTCCTCTATACCAGTATGCCACATAATACAGTTCATATACAAAAAGAATATTGTGCAGCTTGTGTGTCTCTTGCTTTATGATTAACACAAAGTTTATTAGCTCAATCGGGAGAGCAATGTCATATACACATAGATGTGGGTTCGAATCCCACATAGACTTATGTATGCTTAAGTATTATAAATATAAATGAATGTATTAAAATCTAAATTATAATATTTTAAAGTTATATATATAAGCATATGAAATGTGTTATATGGTCTATTGTTTTTCTTTCATGTACGGAGTATATGGTTATTTTTAGTATTCAATTAGTTTATATGAATTTGTAAATTTTTAATAAACTATTTTAAATATTAACTTTGAATTATTAAATTAAATAACTACATTTCATACAAATATAACACATAAACACTTTAATCTAAAATTCATTTACAAAATTATATCCATACATCTTTTGGTAATTTCACTTCACAATCACTCAACTTCAACTACCATTTTTTAAACCTTACCGAACACTACTTTTTCCAATTTCAACTCAAAAATCAGCTTCAGCTTCAACTTCTTTAAACTACATGCTTCAGCTTCAGTTTCCTTAAACTACTTACTTTAGTTTCAGCTACCTACTTTCAACCCCAAAAAACTTCAGTTTTACCGAACTTGACCCATATCGTGGTATATCGTGGTATACACAATATGATATCGTATGTACAAAAAGTTACTCCGTGTTATGGGAATGACCTGCATTTTAATTTGTTGGAATTTTAAGTCTCACACTTTTTTGACAATTCATTAGATTTCAATTTTGACGTATTATGTCACTGTTTGCCAAGAATGCACGCAGCCACAGAGGCTATAATTATATTTTTGATAACTTATTGACTACTCCTTATATTATGCAGATCGATCGTACGGAGTATTTAATTAGGTTAGACCACACTCAAAACATGCTGAATACAGTAGTATTATAATTATAATAATATATGTAAAGTTCTTGACACTTTGTGATTTTGGGTGAAGAAACTTGTGCATATGGTATTGCTCTTATCTTCAACTACTCCCAAAAGATGGTCCATGATCATGGTTCCCCTAACACTATACTACAACTCCATCTAGCTACATATCGAACCCCATGCTTGGTACTGTAGATAATTTTATGGCTAGCTTTGATTTCCATCTTGTTTTTGTTTTATTTTGTTGAATCATTGAGTTATTTTGATGGTCACGTACACAACTAGCTATCTACCTATATACAAAAAGTCAAAATACAAAAGAAGAAGAAGAAAAAGATATAAAATCTAAGAAAATCCGCACCAGTTATGTATGCTAGATGGTTGAGGGTCGAAGCATGGGCATACATAGGAATAAATATATCAGCAAGATTCATGAGAAGAATAAAATCGTATCTCAGGTCTAATATATGCGGAGTACTTACATAAATGAATTTCTATGTTCCTTATTGTGAAATCAAAATAATTCTTCATTCATTTTTCACCATACCGTTATGTACGAACACGTACAGACAGACCCAAAATATCATCTTCACATTATATTTACGAAACGCCTATATGCACGCGACTTTTTCTCTATATGCACGCGATTTGGTGCGCAGATGTTATGCGTATAGGTTGGTGCGCAGTTTTCTTGCGCACAAGGGTATTTTCGGGATAAATGTGAAAATCCTGACGATGTCTGACAAATGTGTGCGCAAAAGTTCAGCGCACGACGTTTCGGATTCCCGAATGTGTGTGCTGAACTTGTGCGCACAGGATTAGTGCGCAGTTCTTATGCGCACAGGGTCTTTTAAACCCTTGCGCAGCTTCTTCTTCTTCCTTCTTTCTCTTCTTTTCTGCGTTTTTACGCTCGACGGCGCCGACTACCTTTTTTCCATTTCCGAGCGTTTCCCTCGTCTAAACACAATTCCGTCAATGGATTCTGAACCCCCTCATTCTTCCGGTCCCGACCACACCACTTCCGTCCCAATCCCAACACCTCCGGCGACTTCCGTCACAACGGAGCCACCTCCGGCGACCTTGTCCGACGATGAAGCGTTGGTGGATGGAGGCGGCCGGCGGTATGCGACTCGAGCGGCGTTGGCAGCGGCAAATGATCCTCCGGCGACTGTTCCGGCGGACATTCCGGCGAGGGCTAGGGTTCCGGCGACTCGAGTTCCAGCGACGACGACTACGGATCCGGAGACACCGCACGAGCTTTATTCGGTATAAAATTTCTAAACCCGCTTTTTTCAAATATTTATCGTATTTAATTTTGGAAATTTATTCGTAATTTTTTTTTGTAATAATTACGATTAAATTTAAGTTTTTTATGAATTAAATATTAGAATTCGTATCTTAATTGTAATTTAATCGTAATTTTTCATAATTACGTTTAAATTTCAGTTTTTTATGAATTAAATATTAGAATTTGTATTAATTGTAATTTAATCGTAATTTTTCATAATTACGATTAAATTTCAGTTTTTTATGAATTAAATATTAGAATTCTTATTAATCGTAATTTTTTATAATTACG
The DNA here is from genome assembly GCA_029168935.1 of Oxyria digyna. Classification (NCBI taxonomy): domain Eukaryota; kingdom Viridiplantae; phylum Streptophyta; class Magnoliopsida; order Caryophyllales; family Polygonaceae; genus Oxyria; species Oxyria digyna. Next base: position 10,250,427 of record JAPVLV010000013.1, read on the forward strand.
ATTAAGTTTCAGATTATTATACATTAATCGAATTATTATGAATTCGTATTAATTGTAATTTTTTAGTAATAGTAGTGATTATTATTTCGTATTAGTTGAGATGTTTATTTTTTAGTAATTATGAATTAAATATTAGAAACTTAACGGTCATAACTAGTTATGACTTAATTGTTAAATTTCTAACAATTCCTATTAAATAATTTAGTTTTCGTAGATATAAAGACTCGAATTTGATTACGAAGTTGCAAATTATTTCCGAATATTTTAGTATGAATTAGTCATACTAAAAATGTAAAAACATGTAGACTATACAAGCCGTCATGGATCAGACGGGCAACACGATGCCCGCACCAGTAGCGGAACGGCTTCCACGTCGACATGATGTGGCAGCCGGTGTGCGATTAGAGTTTGAGGCCCTCGAACGATGTTTCGGCACCGGATCACCTGAGCGTCGTGAGCCAGAGAATGAGTACGACGAGGCACAGCTGCAGCAGTAGGAGATAGATGGTTCGCATATGGAGATAGATGGACAGACAGGAGATTTCCATGACGACGTAGATTATCCTGGTCGATATCTTACTGCGTTCAACCCTATCGAACCTACACCAGTACAGGCGCAGGTGACCACAGATGACTATGATATCCACGACGCACCTCTGTTTCAGGATGCTGTACCTCGCAGTTCAGAGCATACAGAGCAGGATTTACCTGCAGTGACAGATGCAGAAACGTCGACATCTTCTCCTCCTACGGTCGCATCTGCAGAGTCAGTCGCATCTTCAGAGCCAGTGTCGGGAGATTTAGACGACGATGACCATGCCATAGCGACCTATTTTCCTTGGCTCAGGGACTCGATGCAGGACATTTGTCGTCCACGTGCGCCTCACCTACTGTGTTCTTATGAGACGCATATAGCGAGATGGATATGGTCGTGTGGTCCTCTTCCAGGGCCCGCTCCCGATGTACCATTGGTGCCCCCGGTGCAGGTTAGGAAGTGTGCCCGTGCGGGGGAAGCTGTAGGCCGAGGCAGAGGCCGAGGTGGTGGTGAGGGTGCTGTAGGCAGAGGCCGAGGTGGTGGGAGAGGGAGAGGGAGAGGCCAGGAGGGTGCTGAGGGAGTTGGTGGTGAGGGTGTTGCTGCTGAGGGAGTCGCTGAGGGGGCTGCAGTTGAGGAGGTTGTTGTTGAGGAGGTTGCGGCTCCAGTTAGAGGTGGTCGTCGTCCCAGGTAGAGACGACGAGTAGGAGATATTCAGCCAGAGGATGAGCCAGAGGATGGGGACGGGGATGAGGCCGAGGCTGATGCGGCTCCGTTAGATCCGGTATGTTCAATAACATTGATCTGAATGCTTATAATAAGTTATACGTTTCATATTTACTAACCGAACGCAATTTTTTTTCTGTACTTATTTAGGCTAGGAAGCTCCTGAGGGTGATGTACAGATCTGCACAGGTTCATGATTATGAGCATCATATTTCAGCTGAGGAGGGTACATGGTTCAGGCTTGCTGAGCGTTCTGGGCTGACAGAGCTGCGCCGAGTGGGCATAGCGTCTCGGATCGACGCTGCATTGATTTCTGCTTTTGTGGAGAGGTGGCATCCAGAGACCAACACTTTCCACATGCCATTTGCTGAGATGACAATCTGCCTACATGACGTGATGCAGATCCTCAGAGTCCGTATACATGGTCGTAGCTGCAATTCACCTATGACAGATGACCAGATCTATGCGGCGCTTGCAGACGCTATGGGTCAGGAGGCTGATGACATGAAGGCATGTTATAGCTCAGGTGGCATTCATTTCGGTGCCCTCAATGCTCGGTTGGAAGTTTTGTTTGATGCGCCAGTCAGGAATGAGAGTCACATTGCCACTCTGTATCTCCTTTTGCTTCTGGGCTCGACTGTCTTGGTGGACAGGTCGACAAAGGGTGTCAAGGTCCAGTACGCGGCGCTTGTTCTCAACCATGATCGTACAGGGGACATTGCATGGGGAGTCGGCATACTTGCGTTAGTGTATCGCAATTTAGGGTCTGCATCTAGAGTCGAGACGGCAACCATTGGTTCATGTGGGATTCTTCTGAGGGTAAGATCTTGTCTTTAACGTCTTGGTGAATAACTCTTAACTATTCACGTAGTTTTACTAATAATCTGTAATTGTTTATATGTAGTGCTGGATCTGGGCATACTTTCCTCATTTTCGTGATCACTTTGTCACGAACCCTGCATTCGCCCATGGAGATGTTGCTGTAGGATTGTATACACCACTTAGCTTGGATACTGGGCGTTTGGTTGCCATCCGTCGCATGCTCGACAACATGAGATATGAGCAGGTTTGGATTTAATTTCTTATATTTTTTATTTCATTACCGCAATACGTGTCTAATTTGGCTTGTTATTTGTTTCAGGTTAACTGGCATCCATGGAGAGATCACTTTGTCACGAACCCTGCATTCGCCCATGGAGATGTTGCTGTAGGATTGTATACACCACTTAGCTTGGATACTGGGCGTTTGGTTGCCATCCGTCGCATGCTCGACAACATGAGATATGAGCAGGTTTGGATTTAATTTCTTATATTTTTTATTTCATTACCGCAATACGTGTCTAATTTGGCTTGTTATTTGTTTCAGGTTAACTGGCATCCATGGAGAGATTTGGACTTCAACTCACCAGAGGTTTCTCCTACGAGATTTGAGGGCGTATTGAGCATCTGGAAATTTCATGAGGCCTACAACCCTAGGAGAGTCCTGCGGCAGTTTGGGCGGGCTCAGCCCGTTCCCGACCCACCCATTCAGTCGTTGTCATTTAATCGGCCCATGGGTTGCACGAGGTATGACGTCGTTTATGCACCTGAGCTTCTTCTTGCATGGGACGCAGAGCCGAGGCCTCTGATCGATCTGGATGGGCCGGTTGCAGAGCCAGCATGGAAGATGTCTGATGACTATATGGATTGGCTGGACGAGTTCTCACATCCCGTCGTCGATCCATCCTCTGAGAGACATGATCGCCCGCCTCGCTATGGATATACCCCAGTGCCTATCGATGCATTAGCGGTATGTAAGATTTTATAAAGTTTGTACAAAACTTAGCTTTAGACCTTAACTAACGATTAAATTTACGTTTTGTTTGCAGCGTTGTCAGATCCTTCAAGCCATGATGCACTCTTTTCTAGACACCCCTATCTCGGATCGACCTTGGGCCACTGAAGATGTGATTCGTGGTTGGCTTGCAATCTTAGAGGCACCTCAGGCACCTTTGGCACCATCTCCCCCACATGCATCGCGGATTCCACCACCACCACCTCCTGCTTTCCGAGATTCTGTTCATGAGAGGGGCCAGGGGAGTGGATGCGGCACTTAGGATGATACGACTCAGGAGGATGCGCACCAAGATGATATGACTCAGGGTGATGTGCCTCGGGAAGATGCTCCGCCTTATACTCAGGAGACTCAGGATTAGACGCTCGACTTCTGTTTTTGTTTGATGGATGTTTTATGTACGATTGATGTTTTATGTATGCCTTTTTCTTGTGTGATGGTTTTAAATTTTATGTTTTGCTTGTTTGAATATTCAAAACGACTCCGAACAATAATGCAAATACAAATCTGAACAACAAGACGTAAAAAACTATATTGATTTGAAAACGAAATACAAATTTCAACAACAACACTACACAAAGAGATGGTGAGGAAGACCAACCTATCAAGATCCCCAAACCGATGATTGGTTTCGATGTTCGGAGTCGGCAATATGTACCAATGAATAACCAGTTTCCACACTCTTATTAGTTCGTACATTTTGCTAAATCCGAACATCGAAACCAATATCGGTTGGGGATCTTTATAGGTTGTCCCTCCTCAACTTCTCTTTGTCTAGTGCTATGCTTGTTTACTAACGATTACAACAATGACTTAACTAACGATTACAACAACCACTTAACTAACAATTACAATAACGAACTAACGATTAAAACAACCACTTAACTAACGATTGGAAGCCAGGGTCGCCTTGAGATCGGCGTTTTCCTCCTCCAACGTACGTATCTTCGAGAATAGATCTCTTATTGCAGCTAAGGAGTAACAAGGGTGTGGTGGATCGATCCACTCGCGGAATTCACAAATGTAACCACCAGTACCAGCGCATGTCCAGAACCTTCGAGCGAGGTTTCTTCGAGATTCTGAACTCCTCATTACCGCTGGTCGATCACATTTACAATAAAAAAGGGCAGCGTTGCTTAATGATGAACTGTGCGACATAGCGAGTGTTAAGAGACAAATGGTGAGATTGGTGAGGTTAAGAGAGAAATGGTGAGATTGGTGAATTGAGGTGAGTGCAACCCCCCTTTTATAGCTTCGTTTTTTGCTGTTGAAATATGACCGTTTCGTGCGCAGATGTTATGCGCACGCAACGGTCTTCAACCGTGCGCTTAACACTTGCGCAAATAATATACGTGCGCATTTGGCATGCGCACAAGAAACTGTGCGCACTCGAAATGCGCAAAGAATCATGTGCGCAGATCTAATGCACATATAAGGCCTCCAAGGCGTTTTCGCGTAATTTCGATCAACTTTTTGTGACGGGGAGACCGTATACACACTTTATATGCCTAATAACACTAGTTTGTATAATTTTTTCAAACATAATCAACATCGATGTACTAGACCCTTTATATCTCAACTATTTCGAAGAATGAAAGACTAGTGAAGGTTTACAAAGGAGGTGTTACTCGAAGAGCTCGAGTTTTTGACTCGAAGTTACCGAAAAAGTTAAATAGCTATAATATGCATTGAAAACAAGTTTCATTGCATTCCGACGTCGTTTGGGCATCGAACCGCCTATTCTCGACCTTAACAGGCCATCAGGACCGAAAGGGTTTTTTTGCGTTTTCGCGTATTTTCGATCAACTTTTTGTGACGGGGAGACCGTATACACACTTTATATGCCTAATAACACATAATTGTATAATTTTTTGAAACATAATCAACATCGATGTACTAGACCCTTTATATCTCAACTATTTCGAAGAATGAAAGACTAGTGAAGGTTTACAAAGGAGGTGTTACTCGAAGAGCTCGAGTTTTTGACTCAAAGTTACCGACAAGGTTAAATAGCTATAATATGCATTTAAAACAAGTTTCATTGCATTCCGACGTCGTTTGGGCATCGAACCGCCTATTCTCGACCTTAACAGGCCATCAGGACCGATAAGGGTTTTTTTTGCGTTTTTGCGTATTTTCGATCAACTTTTTGTGACGGGGAGACCGTATACACACTTTATATGCCTAATAACACTAGTTTGTATAAGTTTTTCAAACATAATCCACATCGATGTGCTAGACCCTTCATATCGCAACTATTTCGAAGATTGAAGAGTATAGTGCGCAGTGGTAGAACGCACAGAAATTTCAGCCATGCGCTAAGGTAAAGCGCACCTATTCTGAAACTTTTTGAATCTGTAACTTTTGGTGCGCAGGTGTAATGCGCACAGAAAATTACCGTTAAAAATTTGTGCGCAGCTACATAGCGCACTTTTAGTTACCGTTATTTTGAATCGGTAACTCCTTGTGCGCAGAAGCAACGCGCACCATATACATAAATTCCTATAAAACCAACGGTTTGAAGGTGGTGATTTCTTCATCCATCTCAACTAGTTCATCCATCTCAACTAGAGCAAAAATCGAAGTTTCCCTACTTAATCGGTAAATTTTTCTTTTGTTCATTTTTGTATATGCTTTGTTTTTTGTATATGCTTTCATGTTTATAACTAAAGTTTTTTATTATTTACTTATTTGGAAGAACATAACTACGAATATGGCATCATCATCATCATCACCAAGACGTGTAAAGCCTGACCCTCCACAAATAATGTGTACTGGTACAAAAAGGTGTCGCCAAATGTGTAATGTTTACGTTAGCAATGACGAAGACATGCCTGACCAGTATGGACGAAGGCATTATGCATGCAATTGTTTCTTCGGAATCAAGTTTATTGATCCAGAGCATACCCCTACTGCTTTACGTGCTATCACGAAATTAATCATCAAGAAAAAGAAGAGTGACAATAGAGTGAAGGTCCTGATGGAAAGGTTTAAGATTAAAGAAAAAGAATTGCGGTTGATTGTTTGTAGTATCGTCTATGCTTCTGACTCCTCTTCCTCTTCTGCCGACGACGCCTAAATCGTAGACATCTAATGTTATGAGCATTGTGTACTTTCGTTGTGTACTTTCATTACGTACTTTCATTATGTACTTTCATTATGTATTTTCATTGTCGCTTCTTTGTATCTCGAACGTGTTAAGAAATTCCAATGCAATCTGATCCATTCATTGTTATATAAAGCACAATTACACTACTACCAAAATAACAAATACGAAACATTAAAAACCAAGGCATTACAAACTAAGAAATTCCAATGCGTCTTCTAATTATTACATGACAATCTCACTCAGTCAGATATGTGAACGGGTTCGGTCCCTCCTTTATACATGAATGGATCTGGTGCCCGACCATTTGAAATGCGGTACTCTCGATACATCCTCAAATTGTCCCCAAATGTTTCTTCCCACCATTGAATGTTTGGATCTACGTGTTTCTTCCACGAACCGGGAGTATGCGGTAGTGGCGAACCAACCATCAACGCCACCTATATAAACACAATCGACTTAAGATATTAAACAAAAAACTATGATTACACAAGTATCAAGTACAATTGTCTACTTTACCGGTATGAAGTGGTCACGGTTGCCTACGTGTGCCATGCCGAAAATCTGTCGTGGAGGATCAGCGTTTTCTGTTCTACACCTTAGCGGTAAGCAAAAGGTCGGAGCATCCCAACACAATAACACGAGGCCAACTTGGTATAGGGTGGCAAACACTAAGCCCATCAGTGGAAAGTGCAACCAGTACAGTTCTGAACAAGGGCTTCTGCAATGGTTAACTTGGAGAATAAGATCCTCCCAAGTACCCGGACGAAGACGACGACGAATAGGCTCGTACAATTCTCGGTTCTGAAGCAGCTCCGTTACCAGCTCACGCCGAATGTTTCCGTACTCTTGTTCTTTTCTTCCCAGAAGTAAGGCCATCGACCTATAACCACAATGTCCGTCAGAACGTACCTGTCTAACATCTGTGATGTATGGAAGCCAAAAATCATCCAAATTGTCAATGCCGAAGTCAACCCCCCTATGAATGAGAGGAACACCAAGTTCTTCAGGGCACTGATCGAAGTCAGTGTAGTTTGATCCTTCAGGCTGTGATAGGTCGGGCATGGGTTGAGAATGCAACTCCTCAGCCTCAATGACCACGGGAAGTGATGTCGTTGTTTGCTCTCTAGGACGACCTGGTCGTTTTGCTCCTGTATTGTTTGCCTTCTTCTTTCCTTTTGATTTCTGCTTTGCCTCCTCCTTCTCATACTTCTCCAGCTCTTCTTGTTTGTGCTCAAAATAACTCTTCTCTCTCGATTCCTCCTTGTCATTTTCACTGTCATCCTCCTCCTTTTTGGGACGACCTGGCCGTCTTGCTCCTGTACTCTTCTTTCCTTTTGATTTCTGCTTTGCCTCCTCCATCTCATATTGCTCCATATCTTCTTGTTTTATGTCATCCTCCTTGTCATTTTCACTGTCAACCTCCTCCTTATCCTTGTTCTTTGCACCCTTTGGCCTGTCTTTTCTTCTCACATTTGTCGGTTCTTTCAAGGTAGTTAGTTCAGGATGCTCGAAGTCCTGATACAACTCACCTAGCTGGTATGCCGTGCTTTTCTTCAAGGTTCCAAGTTCCAACTTGGTGAACATTTCATGGAGTCGCAACTCTATAATGTTCATTCGGACCTTTAGATTTGGGTCGTCTTCTGTTTCAGGAGTGTCATCCCAATGCACATCCCTCCAGAACGGGTGAATGTCATCCTCAATCAGGGGTGTGTTTGAAATGATAGCGTGTGCAATTTGATGGACGCACGGCAACCCAAGACAGTTCCTCACCCAACGGTCGGTGCATTGTTCAGGAAATTTCCCCGTCAACATGATCTCATAAGTAGCCAACAAATGATCAAAACACCTGTATGACACTTTGTAGAATAGTCGGGAAAAAATAGCCCTTCCAAGCGGATGCATGTTTGGATCATCAAAATCAGTTGGTCGTTTGGAGAGAGACATGTTCATGCTCGCCCTAATTGAATCAATCTGAAGGAGTACTGAATGATGGATCCGTACGATCACTCTGTTAATGCCCCCTCTGCTGGAACCAATAATATCTTTCAAAACCTTGTGCATCCCTTCAACTCTAAAAAACAGTTAAGTTGGTAAGTTCAGAAAGTACGTCGTTATGATATAATCGTCTTTAACTAAAAAATATCAATATTTACCTGTTTGAAGTCCTCGTAAGGAAATGAAGCTTATGATCTGTCCAAGCCCTCACTATACTTGTGGGGATTAAGCCATGTTCTCTCGACGTATCCCACAAGGCCGCTCTTCCAAGATCTCTTCAACTGTTCGAGCCGCAGTTCATTGGTCTCTTCAGTAGCTGAGCAAAATAGTCTCCAACATTGTCCTGCAAAGGCTTCCACTTTAATTTGTTTCTTTAGGATGGTCGAAGCATGTGCCTCAATGTTGTGTTTGATATGCACCCAACACAACAGATGTTGAACTTCGCTCCCGAAAACAGTCTTTATCCCTTTTATCAGCGCGTCTTCGCAATCTGTCATTATAGCCGTTGGCATCACTCCCAAATCTATGAATAATGACTTCAATTGAATCATTATCCATGTGTAATGATAAATCCTTTCCGCTTTAGTGAATGCATACGCGATGTTGAACGTCTTGTGTGTACTGGTGAATCCAACGATCTCTACGAGCGGCATTTCATATCTATTGAAACATTAACATATATCATTATCCGAACTAAATATCGACCAAGGTATTGTAGAGACTTACTTGTTTGTCTTGCACGTCGCATCGATAATTACCACGTACGGGTACTTCTTCAACAAACGCAACGACTCTTGGTTAGCAAAGAATAATATTGCAACCTCTCCGTTTGTCGTGTCTCTATGTGGGTGAACTACGTAGTCGTGGTCTCGCAAAAACTTAAGCGACCACTCTGTCACGTTTAGCTCTCCGCGATCTTCGTAATTCACCTTCTGCAAAAAGTTTGCAACTTGTCTCCTTGAAGTAACATTACCAGGGTACTTCTCCCTCAATTTAGAGATAATTTCTTTTGGCGTCTTGCGTCCAGTTCCATCTCCCCACCGCCTAGCACAAAGCTTTTGCTCCTCCGTCATTCGACCCATGAATGCATTCCCATGAAAACTAGCAAGTAGCACATGGTTATGCCGACCTTCTATCACACCTAAAATCCATTTTTCTCCTGCGACCCCGAGAATGTTTTTCTTTCGCACTGCCAGTAGCTGAAATCTACACTCACACTTCTTCGACTTCGACTTTCTAAGCCTAGGAACAGCCAACTCTGGATTCTCTTTGTTCACCTTTGGCCTCCCAGATCTTGGTTTTCCAAATCTATCGCACACAATACTTATTTGGTACGGACTTGAATTACGCGTTACCAAAGCTATCACTAACTCATTTCCTCTATCTCTCGCCCACTCATACAATTCTTGCGGAGTATCCCAATATTGTGCGGTTCTAAAATAATCCGAATAATCTTTCCCCTATACGTAATTGTAGAGCGACAATTACACTACTACCAAAATAACAAGGCAAAATACGAATCATTACTTTAAACTAATTAGGATATCATATGAAACTAATTAGGCTATCATATGAAACTAATTAGGCTAGCATATGAAACTAATTATGCTAGCATATGAAACTAATTTGAAACTAATTACGCTACCATATGTTTCAAATTATAACATATTATACTAACCACAAATTCACCACTCGGATCCCAGTCGCCGAACTCTTTGTCTTCTAAGAAACCATCAAACCATTCGTCGTCGTTCGGGTCGTCTTCCTCTTCTTGTGATCCGCTATCCCAATCGTGTTCTTCATCACTATCTTCACAACTTTGATTAATCAACTCTAACATACGAGAGTTTTGATTACGACGAGACATTTTGAATGAATTTGTTGGAAAACGAAGAGGTTTTGAATGAATTTGTTGGAACTTGGAAACGAAGAGATTGTGGCTTTATATAGGCACATTTATGACCGTTGTGGTCCAAATGGATGGATCCTAAACTGTAAAGACCCGTGCGCTAACCATCCGCGCACAAACCCAAACCCTTAAGCACCTGTGCGCAGAACCTAAGCGCACCCTTTTACATTTAACGGCTACTTTTTTCAAAGATTTCAACGGCTACTATGTTAGAGTAGTGCGCAGAAACAGGGCGCACAGATTCTCAACCTGTGCGCAGTAGTTAGGCGCACAAGTTGTTACAGACTCTGAAAATTTACGAAAAGTACCCGTAATACCCCGTAAAACACGTATGCGCATAAGAACTGCGCACAGATGCGTGCGCATAAGTTGCGCGCACAGAATCGCGTGCATATACGCCTCGATTCGCGTGCATATAGCCATTGCCTATATTTACTGAAATTAGTTCTGATTGTTAATTAATAAATCGGCATGAGAATACTTTAGAGTAACATTTTTATTTGTATAGCTAAGGGCATCTTCAATAACTTGCTAAATTTAGCAAGTCAACTATGATTATAACAAGTTGAAATGATACAATATATAGCAAATGTTATTTTAACAAACAAGTATAACACCAACAACACTTGCTATAATTTTGTCATTTTCAAGTGTAACACCAATTTCTCACTCTTTCAATTTATTAAAGAAATATCATTTATTTAGTGGACCACACACACTTAGCTTGCTATTTGGATTGCTAAATATGGATTGTCAAATTTAGCAATCAAGATGGAGATCGAAATAAAGCATCTCTAAAAGAATATTCTTATTATTTGTCATTTTAGCTTGCTGTTGATGTTTAATTTTTGCTATAAATATGCTATCTCTATTCTTAGCAAGCCATTCGAGATGCCCTAATGGATACTTCAAATATTATCTCTCAAAATGAAGAATTATATCTGCGATTATGGAGTGGAGATCAAGTAAAGAAGCATTAACGAAATGACAATATATTATAAGTATCAGGGCGTACAGTTATTAAAAAATAAAAAATTGTAATTTTTTCTCCATAATAATGTAGATAAGTTCGATACGAGTCCGTACATATAAAATTCATCCAAAATGGACATGGTTTGCACCTTCGAAAAACCAAAACACGAAGTATTCCGGCACAATTTTTAGTAATTTGAACATTTGACATGTGGTTCATTCTAGCAAAAATATTGTTCTTTCTTTTTAATTTTCTACTAAAATATTGTAGAAAATTTCAATATAAGTGCGTATACAAAATTTACGTTAATTTTATACTCACTCCGTTTCTTAATAATTGTCATTTTAGACTCATTTTCTTGTTCCTATTTAATTGTCGTTTTAGCTATTTTGACAAAATTTTGTCAGATTTGCCCTTATGTTTATTACAAGATTAAGAATCTTAATTAATTATCATTTTAGACATTACTAATCAAGGAAATTAAGTAAGGGTAATTTGGACAAAAAATTGGTCTTAATTTGTCTTAAAAATCCTAGAATGACAATTATAAAAGAACGGAGCGAATATTATTTTAGACATTACTAATCACGGAAATGAAATAAGGGTGATTTAGAGAAAAAATTGACTTCTTAATTTGTCTGAAAAATATTAGAATGGCAATTAAAAAGGAACGGAGGGAGTATATTATCTAGACCCAATTTTGGATAATTTACGTTATTTCTTATATATTATGCAATTAATAGTTATGTAGTCATATATTACATGGTATATCTAGTGTTGGGTGTGGTCGGTTAACCGTTCTTCGGTTAACCAAATGTTCGGTTAGTGATTTCTAATAACCATTACCTAACCGTAATTCTCGGTTAAACACTATCAGTTAACCAAAAAGTTCGGTACGGTTAATCGGTTATTTCGGTTAACCAAATAATAAAAAGTACAAAAAATACATTCTTTAAATTGTTATAAAAAGATTTAACGACAATTATTTTATCAATCTCCCATATAATAAAAACTAGAAGATTACTAAAGAAATTAGTTACTTGAAAAAGAAGAACCTAAAAAGACATGAATCACAAATTCAAAACATATTTAAAGAGGTAAGACTCACAATATTACTTAGAAATTTACGTTTATTTCATTACAAATTCTCGATAATATTTCGACCATAACAAGGCCAATTCAAGGCAAGTTCTCCATAATCTAAAAATGGTTGATGAACAACATTAAAAAACTAATAGTTTCGAACATAACACAATACACACTCTTGAGGATGGTTATTACACTATTTTAATACCACTAGACTATTATAGCTGGTCATATTAATCTCTGTTCAAAAAAATATATTGTAATATATTCGGTTAACCGCAAATACAATTTGATTAACCGTTTAACCGCAAATAGTATCATTCGGTTAATTGTATTTGAAAATTTAATTTTTTCGATACGGTTAACCTAAATAGCGGTCGGTTTTCCGGTTTCGGTTTTTTATGCACATCCCTAGGTATATGGTAGTTTTAAAATACGAGAACATATAATAAAGTTACCAACATCATTGAAAGCAAGTTTCAATCCATTCCCACATCGTATGGTCATCGCTTTGCCAATTTGGGCTTCAAAGGGCTTTAAAGCCCATTTAGCGTCTTTTTGCGTTCCCGTACGGTTTTGAGCCTAATTCTGGGTGAGCGAGACCTACTTGGGACTTCATATGCCTAATAAGACTAAGTTGTATAATTCTTTCAATTAGAATCAACCGTTGTTGATGTTGGCCATACGTATACCACAAATTAGAGAGTTAAGAGTTGTTTGTTATTACAAAGGAGGTGTTACATGTAAAGTAGGAAGTGGTGGTTGAGAGTAAACCACATGGTCAAGTACGTATAATAGTTATTGAATCCAAGTTTCAATCCACTCCGACATCTTTTGGTCGTCGCTTTGCCAATTTGAGCCTTAATGGACCTGAAGGCCCATTTAGCGTCTTTTTGCGTTTACGCACCGCTTCGAGCTTAATTTTGGGTGTGAGACACCTTTTTGGGACTTAATATGCATAATAAGACTAGTTTATATAATGTTTTCAAACATAATCAACCGCCGTTGGTGTTGGCCATACGTATACCGACAAGTTAAAGAGTTAAGAGTTGTTTGATATTACAAAGGATGTGTTACTTGAAAAGTACGAGTGGTGGTTGAGAGTAACTCACATGATCAAATACCTCTAATAGTCATTGATGACACTACTGAAGGAACATTTTTTAGCTAGAAGAAGCATATTCATGACATTCTGCAAAGTGCTATTATGACTACAACTAAGGAAGCTAAATTTCCCTTGTCTACTTGATTGGAGTTAGAAGATCCTCCTGGAGCTTCTCAGAAAGACCTTGAAGAATATAAGAGGAGATAGAGATTACTATACTTGGAAATAACTAGACCTGACATAATTTATGTTGTGCAACATTTGTCACAATTTGTTTCTCATCTTAGGAAATCGCATCCAGATATAGGAATACATTTTCTCATATATTCAAAGGATAGTGTCAATAAAGGAATCTTCTAGCGAGTGCAATTATATTTACAAGCGATTGATTTTCCTTTCCTGATTTTGATTGGGGCAATTGTAAAAGCTTTGGGAGGTCTTTAACAAGTTCTTGCATTTTTCTTGCGCACTCCATTCATTTCATAGAAAACCAAGAAGCGTGCCGCTGTGATTAGTGTTCTAATCATCTACCTATTATGAGTATAGATGTATGGCACTACTACATCATAACTTGTTTGGGCAAGTTTTGCTTTAAAGGGTCTACAAATACATGTCAACTTTGGCATCACCATGTTGTGTAGCTTAGAATTATATATAGATCAATTTATTTGACGAATATGCATTAGGAAAGAGTTAATTAATAATTGTCCAAATATAAATCTGAAAACGTACACATACATAGACAAATTTATGTATAAACCTGAAAAATTATTGTGCATAAATTTGAGTCTCTATGCATGTGAGCCAAAATTGATTCATATGTTTGAATGAAATCATTCATCCTCACTAGACCGAAGCTGAGTGTTCACTATATACATATACCAAAGTATAAGTTTATATTAATTCGATATACAGTAATAATAGTACAATTTTATGAAGTTGAAGTAAATGTTGGCTTGAAAATGAAGCTACAAAACACCTGCATAATTTTGGTCCTTTTTAAGTGTGAATAGTTGGTAACATATTTATCTCTTAACAAAGATTTATTCTGTTTTTGTTTTATTGTCAAAAAATGAGGATGGAAAAGGAAATGGGGGAAGATGTCCTTTGAAGGTGTAGTTGCTGGGTAGAGCCCAAAAGTGAGGCAGAAGATTTGCAGAAGATACACAGAGGCGTACTTTAGCATAAGAGCAGGCGCACGATAAGAAGTACAGTACATCGGAGGGTGAAGTACACGCGCTCATTCACGCGGAAGGAGAGTGGGACCCACCGAGCGAGTGAGTGTAGGTTAAATTTAATTTAGAGAGCGGGAAGAAACGACCGTTAAAACTACAAACTTCCTGCAAGATTGTACCCTTATCTTACCAAAACTGGACCCGCCTTCTCCTTTTACACTACATCTTCTCCACATTTATGCTGCCTCAAGAGGCCACATAGTAATGACGACTCAATGACAACTTTCTCTGTTATTATCCGTGCTTTGCGCGAGCCAAATACTTTTTATTTTTGTCTATATTCATATACTTAATGTATTTTTTCATATATGTATTTTTTAGTAAATTATAATAAAATGAATTGAATATCTCTTATATATGTACTAAAATCTCATAGTCGTTTACGTTGCTCGGATTGCTTTTCATCGTCATACGGATTAAAGGTGAAGAGCGAAGAAAAAAAGATGAAAACCAATTAAGCACGTAATTATGGTTTTATTAGACATTTAATAAATCTCAATTATCATTGGATAATGAGAAATAGAAAAAAAAAATTAAGTTTAAACATTAATGAGTCTCAATTACCATTACTTTCTCAAACCCATGAATTTTAATATATATATATATAGATAGACTAGATACGGGCCTCGCGCTCCGCGCGAGAAAATTACGGATTTTCGTATGTGATTTAATATAGTTATACATTATTTGTTAATATGTTGTTGTTGTTATCAAATTTATTAATATTTGTAAATATAAGTATTTTTTATTTCCTTATATTTATGTTTGAAGTAGTTTTAAAACATAATATTAGAATAAGTTTGCCTTGTCATAAGAGAAGCTCACACATTAATTTAATTTATGACTTAATCAAGTAGACTATAAATAAATATAACATAGGGATATAAGAAAGATATTTAAATACATGCTCAAAAGTCCAATAGGAGGTGATTAAGAAATGAGTAATGCATTAAATTGGTATCAATTTCATTCAATTTTGGCAATGGACAGCCAACTTTTATATAGATAAGATACTTTTACAAAATCCATATTTAACACACACAAAAATTGCTATTTAACGTAATAATACGGTCGTGTGTTCACCGGCATAGCGTAATTGATTAGCAATTGGGTTGCAAGACACTTATTAAAGGGTACTCCCTTCGATCATTAATATAGTTCGTTTTGGAAAATGACACATGAATTAAGGAGTAGTCTATGTGCCTGTTCGGCAATACATTTTTTATCCTTAATTTCAAACAAAAATAAACTAGCTTATGAAAACAATAAGCTAGGATTTCAAGCTTTTTGGAAAAATAAGCTAGCTTATTATACTTATTCCCGAACAGACCCTATTTGTTTTTTAAAACAACTAGTCTAATTCCCGCGCCATGCACGGTTTTATAAAAATTAAATATATTTAATAAATAATATTATGTAATTTATAATTTTATATGAAAATAAGTTGATATCTTAAAATGAGAGTGATATATAATTAAGTTTTAAAATTTTAAATTTAATAAATAACGAATATAAATGAATTTTTATACCAAAAATCTTATTTGATCAAATTATCATAGGTCAATTTTTAACAAATTTAAATAAATTGATTTCAACATATATCTTATATATAAACACTACCATAACACAAAAATATAATATTTTCTCTTATTTATTAAGAAATCAATCTTTTTGTGATATGTCATATCATAAAAATAAAAAATTTGTAAAATAACATAATAGGATATTGGGAGGTCAAAATCTATAAAAAAAAATACATAAAAATCCTTTTGTAATCTGAAAGATCTTAAGCAATCTTTTTGTGATATTTTTGCACATGATTTTCCAAATTTAATCAATTTTTTTAAGAAAATTACAATAAATAGTAAAAAATCTTGAGCAATGGAATGACGACAAGTGGATGGACTAGATAAAAAGTATGTCACGTGACATAGCTAAAATTGAAAAAATGTGTTTTGCTTTAGTAGTTATATAGAGATTAATCTTCCTTATCAGATCAATAGAGTAATGATCTTTGTCTCGTTTAATTTTATCGGTAAAAGAAATGAGTAGGTTATTTGGGTTTCCAATACCCCTTTAACCAATTACACGGCATAAACACATGGTTTAATAAAGAAAGACATTAATAAAAATATTCTTCAAAATAGGAGAAGTAGGTTAACTAGGGTATAAGGCTAGAACGAACTATAGTTAAGTTCAAAGAATGAAACCTAACTACATAGTTGATCAGATGGAGTATGTGGGAAGAGGTCCCACTACCATCCTCGTGGACCTAAGCAAGGAGTTGGGGTGTATGGTCTGCAGGTCTGTTACGGAGTGTGAAGCCGGCGAGCACACGGTCTTAACACGTACATACGGATCTATCCAGATAAAAAAAAAACGTAGATTTGTCACGAACCAAAAACAATCTAAATTTGTCACACACCAAATGCAAAGGTTCGTTTGATCCGTCACAGATGTATTGAGAAAGAGGTCCGGGACAGACCTACCTAAACCTGAAAAAACAAAACTAGCTATTACGTCTAATCCTCAACCACTTTATTCATTAGAGACTTTTCTACCCAACTACACGACGTGTAGTTGGAAACCGGTTCAAAATAAAAATTAAATAGATTTTAATTAATAAATAGATCGAGCCAGTCTGAACCATGTGGTGAACCGGATGGGCCAACTACATCAGAGCTAACTACACGTCGTGTAGTTGGACTATAACGACTAAAATGGTTAAGTGAAGGCCAACTACACAGTGTGAAGTCGGACCAGAAACAAATTTTGAATTTGTTGACGTCAGCGATGACGTTATCCCAGTATATTTCTAAACCGTTTTTTAAAAATAATTTTTAAACCGGGTTTGAAATAAATTAGTAAACCGGTTTACTACTGAACCGGTTTGATAACTGGTTTACTACTGAACCGGTTTACTCCAACTACACGACGTGTATTTTTCCAAAAAAATAAATCTGGTCTAAGACAACTACACGTCGTGTAGTCCACATGTGAGTGTACGGTGAAATTTAGATGGGTGCGCGGTTTTTTCTCGTATTTCTTTCCTTTAGGCCTTTGATTCCAATTCTTTCTTGTTGAAGATATTAGGAGATTAACTATTTCACGTCTAATTTCTCTTTTAATCAAGAAATATATACTGATCCAAACAAATAATCGGCAATTAAGAGTAGTAACTAAACAAACAATATGATGATAAACACATTTGATATCTTCATGTACGTATCCCTAATCCCCAAAATCTAGCAAAAAATGTTTGTTGCAGTACTAGAACAAGTTGTTGACTGCTCGCTCATTAAAACACGTCTTTTTCTTTATCTTCTTCCAATGCACTGAACTGAACACCAAAGAAGAGGACACTACTAGCACTAGCTAGCTATGTAAGTTGTCCCAAAATAACCAATTAAAGGCTACCCAAAATAACCAATTAAAGGCTACCCAAAATCTAAACTAACAAACAAATATACCTGCTGTGAGCCCCAACCAAACTGACCGCGCTTTTCCTCAGTTTACCCACAACCCCTGCAGGCTAATTGTCTCTATTCACAAAATATACACAAAATTAAGAGTAACAAAAATTTACTCCAATATTCACGAAACATTAGGATATTGGGGTTGAAAACACATAGGTACGCTTTTCTCCTTAATTTATCAGAATTCTGACCATATTAAAGAGGGGAATTAGGGAACAATAGTATTGATCATTGGATCTATAATGAATCAAGAGCATCGGGCATAGAAATTGAGAGTCATAAGCACAAATATATTCGTCGATATACCTCTTGATTGTTAGTATGTCAGAACTGTGGACGGGAATCCTCACGCGGGGAATGGGGATCCCCATTCTCGTCCTCGTTGGGGGATCTCAATTTCCGTCCCCGTCTTCATCCCTATTGGGGATCCCCATTTCCGTCACTATTGAGGATCCCATATCCATAATAAATATGCTTAAACTTTGATATATTTTGTATTTAGTTATTGTTATTTATACATTACATTAATAATGAAATTTTAACGGGGATACAAAATCCCCATTGGGGGAATTAAATGGGAAAAATTAAGGGGATGAGAATTCTCCAATGGGGACGGAGATGGGGATAGAGCGATCTTCATCACCGCTCTTTCACGTAAAAAATGTATCAATCTCCTCAAGATTCTATCTTTACCGATAAAGATGGTATCAGGCCCACTTTTCTGCTACTGTAGATGCTCAAATGTGGATTGTGAAGATTTATATATGGAAACCCTCCATTGAAGATCCTTGAGAAAGTGACTTCATACTCCCTATATTATTATACGAGCTTAGCTCTTTTTCTTTTTCACATAGAGATTTAATTTCAAATGTCCAATTGGTACCTTCAACGGAAATTTGCCGCTTTTGATCATACACAACTATATTTTCTATTGCATAATGATTAGTTATACTTAATTATAATTATAATAACTAGCACACTCCAAGTTGTATTTATGTCCCTATAATGGGCATGCTGAACAGGATTGCTAAATCTATATCGAGAAATACATTTGGCCTCAGGTTGATCATTGATTATAACTTCAAATGTAGGTGGACCATCTTCTAACACAAATTTTTAGCCAACATGATCTTTGGGGAGCTACCAATAGTATACCAACAAAACAAATTAGACCGATTTTGCATTATATATTATTGTCTGTTGAAAATTAGGATGACGGGATTTTCAAATATTAATATTCCCTCCGTTTCAAAATAGATGTCATTCCAGAGTTTTTCACACATATTAAGGAAATGATTAATTATGTTTTAAAAGGTTAACTTTTTTTCAAAATAAACATTCACCTCCTTTTATAACCAATGCATGAGTAGAGAAAATCAACAATTTCAAATTCCAATACACAAATTTATGATTTTCATGGTATTAATTGTCTTGAAATTCTATAATGACAAATATTTTGAAACAAAATTGAGAGTCTAGAATGACATCTATTTTGAAACGGATGGAGTATTGTTTTACTCATAACTTCGAAGAAAAAGATTCCATGAGGACTAACGATAAATCTCTACTCTCCATTTACTCACAATCTCTGTCGTCCATCTATTTCTCGTTTCCTCTTTTCCCCTTTTTCTCTCTTTCGTTTCAGCGCTTCTTCTCCCACCTTCCCTTTCTTCCCGATGTTCTCCTTCTTCTTCTCATTCTTCATTGATTTTCCATGAATTCTCCATTTACTACCGTCATCGACATCAATTCGCATTTAGCGCCCACATTCTTGGTCCTTTGATAGATTTAGGTCTAGATCTTCGTAGAACAATTTCGTTCCCCTTTGTCTTGATAAATACGAAATTGCATCATTCACTAGATTGATTCTTCAACTTTGTGAATGTAGTGGGAATTCTTTGTCCAGATAGTTGATATTGCAATTTAGGCTGATACTTTCAATCTAGGCTTAGTTTTAGATTCAGATTTCATGAAAAGAAGTATAGCTACTTTACCTAAACACACACAGTCTGTAAACAAGCAATTGTTTGAGCATTCAAAGTTTTTCATGTGTTTTCTAATAGATAAAATGCTTATATGTACTACAAATTAGTTTTGAATAATGTAAAGTATGAACCAAATCAGTGAAAAACATGACGGTTCACACAAAAGCACTTCGATGATGCACACAGAAGGCTTGATTGTTGCACACAAGCAAAAATTGATGTACACAGTTGTTATGTACAATGTTTATGAAATTGTCATTTATCTTCTTCATGTATCTCACTTCTTCTTTTAATGCACACATAAGATTAAGATTTGCAACTGATTTGAAACTATGTTCATATAGTAGTGTTTTTATACATCAGATCAAATGACATGAAATCAACTTTGAGATTGTTTATTTTGATGGATGTCATGGATATGATAACATAGAATTTGTTGATGGCAAGTTATCTCTAATAAAGGAGGAAAACTAAGGGAAGCTGGCCAGGTGTTGTCTTGTTATGTGTGCACCGCTGATCTGAAGGTTGCTAGGGAGTTTGTTAATTCAGATTCCCTTGAAGGAAATTGCTTGTTATGTTGGTTTGTTATTCCTAATTTATTTTGTTTTTGATCTTTGCAAAAACACAATTATAAACACAAGCACATAATCTTTTTTTTAGTATTCAAATTTTTTATTGATTGCAAATAACACCATCCTGATTTTGTGGTATTCGTAATAAGTCTAGACACAACTTCAAGACATGCCAAAATTTGTTGATTAAGTTTGAGATACAGAAGCATTGTCCCATGCACACAGAAACACTGACCCATGCACACAGAGGCAATGTTGATGCACACGGATGAACGAACTCATGCACACAGACTGTATAACTCATGCACACAACTACAATCAGATTAATAGTTTTATAGAACATGTTATGATACTCATATATGTAGTGAATTTATGAAACACATAGCTTATCCCGCACACATAAGGTATAACTATTGTACACATAAGGCATAACTCATGCACAATACTATATTAAGATTAAAATTAAATAAAACAAGTAAAATTTCTAGATGCCTAGATTTATGAAATACACAGTTTCTCATGCACACAAAATCTATAATTGATGTACACGAAAGGTATAAATCATCCACACAACTACATACAGACTAGTAGATTAAATAAGATGTTGTGAAACAATTAAAATGACTGAATTTATGAAATACAATTACTAATGCACACAAAATGTATAACTCATGCACACAACTACATTCAATTATTAGTTTATAGAACTTGCTATTCAACTCATATATCCACAGAATTTACGAAATCCACACAAAAGAAAACTTTTAGGCCTAACAATTTTGGATCTCAATCTCCATCATCATGCACACAAATACATGGTGTAAAACTTATCTACGCAATTTTAATAGTTTATACAAGCTAAATTACGAGAGTAAATACATTCTTTCTTAGCAATCTTCAATCTCGTTTTCGATTTTCTTCTAGCAGCTTCAAATTAGGTTTGCGAGAAGGAAATTTGATGGAAATTTGTTGAATTTGCGAAGAATCTCGTTGTCATTCTTCTTCTCACGTGAAATCTCATGGATTCGCTTTCAAATCAACCAAAATTGCTTTGTCTTCCTCTGAAATCTCCTTTCAGTTGGATTTGTGTCGTTCTAACATGCTTCTTCCTCTTCACTGAGATTTTGTTTGAATCGACTTGAATCTAGTGTGTGAGCGTTGTATTTTTCCTTTGCAATTGATTGAAATTGTTGGAATTTGTGAGAGAATTTCAAATTTCAAATTTGGGGAAGAAGGTGAGGAAGAGAAAAGGAGAAAAACATGTAGATTGTTTTTAAGATCTAAACTTTTAACCCGCGGGCCTCCTATTTAAATGGTAGTTTCTGATTGATTTTGGACCATTGGACCATTGAGTATATTTACAAAGCCTTTATTTGGCACATCCACTTTCTTTATTTAACACACCCGGAGATTTGTCACGAAGATATTATAGATGATCTTCGTTACGAAGGTATTACATAAGAGATTCGTCACAAAGGTAAACAGGAGTTTCGTCACGAATCAAAAATATTTTTTTAGTTTTTTTCAAAATCTTGTAGAGAATTTTAATACGAGTCCGTGCATATAAAATACGTCCAAAACGGACATCGTTTACCTTTCCAAAAGCCTTCAAAACAAAATAGTCGCATGCGTTAAGTTCGTAAAAACAAAATATAAATTTATTAATTGTATAATATAATTATTTATTATAGTTAAAAACCATGCAATTAAAATTATATACTACTGTATAATTATATATTATTATTTATATCACTAATTTATTACTTACAAAGTATAATTATGCATTATGTTTAAATATTACGAACTTAACGGAAACGACTGTTTTGTTTTTAGGGCTATTGGAAGAGCAAACGATGTCCGTTTTGGACGTATTTTATATGCACGGACTCGTATTGAAATTCTCTACAAGATTCTGGAAAAAAAACTAAAAAAATATTTTTGATTCGTGACGAAACTCCTGTTTACCTTCGTGACGAAACTCTTGTTTACCTTCGTGACGAATCTCTTATGTAATACCTTCGTGACGAAGATCATCTGTAATACCTTCGTGTGTGCTAAATAAAAAAAAATGGATGTACCAAATAGTAAGGCCCTATATTTATGAGAACCTCACCCTAATTTCAAGAGCAAACATAAGACTAAGAGTGTCCTTATAGGTAGGGATTGGAGTATAATACTTAAACCTCGCTATTGATTGAGGATCGGTTTGAATTATATGAATAATGTTATTATAGCATCAAATTTAATATTATAAAAATTATTATTATTATGAAAGCCAGACAAATCCTAAGCTAAAATCCGTATTATGTGTTAGTACTTAACCAAAAGCAATTCAAAAGTTGGAAAATCCAACAAAGAATATTACATGAAAATGACACTTTTGGTGATGCAAATTAAAGCACGGACAACTTAATTAAAACCGTGGGAGCAAGATAGCTAGAGACAACAACCAACAAGTTTGCATGAGAAGCCAAAGAATGTAAGGTTGCATGCAAGTAGCAATGCCCTTTTCATTGCCGACTCTACATTGCTACCTCTACGTTTCACCATCTTAGTAGCCAGCAACCACATCCAAGAATGTGTTCCAAAATTTAATATTAATTCATTTTCAATATTAAACAAAATCAGTTACTTTTATTTTTCATCATCTCGACCCGATTCTGATTGATGATGCATAGGTGAGTATTGCGCTAGTCTGGACGCAGTCTCTTGTGCATGAGTCGCAATGTGTATGTGCATCATCAAAACTGTATCTGTATGTATTAATCACAACGTCTATAATTGTACATCATTCTTAGTCCTATCTAAATCTGTATCGACACTTGATCCTTTCCCTTCAATTCATCTTGTGCATGTCTCACTGTGTTATAAGCTTTGGCGAACATATATGTGAAAATATAGTCTCAAATCTATCAACTTTTGTAAAATTTTGTTTTGACTTATACCCCATTTGTATTGCGCTAGTATGGACGCAGTCTCTTGTGATGGACCCATCAGACTTTAATAACATAATACAATTTATTTAGAAAATTATTTGTTGTATTAGCTAGATGAATTTTTTTTTTGGATCAATTTAGAGTTTTCTTATACATCAAGATTGCAAGTGTTAATTGCTTGAACATTCACAAATTAGTCTTTTAAATTATAAATTAGATGCAACCTTAAACTCGATTAGGTCCAAAGCAACTAAAACCAATATATATATGTGCAAAATGTGAGATAGATGCATGCACCATATGATACACAAAATATGGACAGGTTGTATCCATTTTCCAATGGGGTCAAGATTGAGGGACAAATGTACGTTTCCGAAGGGTATTATTTTGATAGCTTTGTTGGGGATGTGAGATTTTTTTGTTTAACACCAAAAAACATCAATTTTTTGCTGATGCAGCAATTTCATGATATGGTGTGTGATTTGATTTGCTTTAGATCTCCTGGACTGGCTGGGCATCCGTGATTTCTTCTCTTCACCACTCCCTAACCAGCTAATTGTTGAAAGGGACACTTCAATGGAGAAAAGATTTGAAAAAGAAAGAATAGAAGATGACCTTTTTTTTCAACCTAATTAATTTCTAGTACATACTTGCATTTGTGTGGGCCAAAAATGGAATTATTACTGAATTAAAGTCTAATTTAGCAAGTCTTTATGGCTTAGTAACACCCGGAGTATGTTTATCGACATCTGATTAAAATTGACCGTTTTGAATTTGTAGGTTGGCGTTTGGAACATTTTCGTATCAGACTCGATCTATTGCGAATCTTGTACAACCTTAAATATTGTTTCTTCCATTCTTCACAAGTCAAACAACCCCTTCTAATTTCCGTCTTTCCCAACTATACGTTATGAGTATGATTATAGTGTGGTACTTGATATGATGAATCGTTATACCTCGATAAGAGAAAGAGTTTAATCTTGTCTGCCTAAAGTGTATAGACAAGATCAAGTGTTCGTAAGATACCAAGGGAAAATTCTGAAAATTGTAATTCATGAATCAATATAAGTATATCATTAAAGGTGGAACAAAAGAAAGAGGAAGATCGAGCTCAATTGCCCATGCCTTACATGCGTGAAACTGACTCAGTCAAGGATGGCCCAAAATAATGGTCTTTAGAGAACACCTTTTTTAGTAAACTAAGCATTTTAGTGATACTTATATTCTCAAATGATCATACAGTACTAAAGTTCAATTTATGTGTGTTTAAATTTAATCGTTAGATGATGAAGGGCGATGCTAGTTGCACTAAGAATTGACTAATGGATCGCTCGAATAACTAAGTCAATTTTCGGTCGAATTTCAGATCTACACGGAGTCAAGTTTCGCACAGAAACTTAATTTTCCGAGATATGGGCGGATCGACAATCCGTCAGATAAAGTTGACGGATCTCTAATCCGTCAGGATTTGGCATTTCTTAAATCCCGAAATGCGTTGTTTTCCTTTGAATTAATTCAAGCATGTCCGAGTCTTCGACTCATTCACGAGCGTTTCAAGCTTACCACCGTTCCTTCGCCTCTGCACCATCGTCGTTCACGTGTTGCCACCAATAGCACATTCAAACGCGCACCGTGACTTGCCACAATTATCCAGAAACCCAACTCGTGGGTTACCGCTTTAACTTACGAGATGGTGAACCGAGTCGTTGACTTAAGGGGAAACCAAAGAGACTTAGTACGAGGTCTAGATTTGCACGCTAGCTCGGGGCTTCGCGAGGCCAGGAACACATCACTAGATAACAAACCGAAATTCATTTGATATGCCTAAGCTTAATGCAAGATCTACGAGGTTAATTCAGTTTATCTCGCTTTAGAATATGAATGTGTGGGTTGCACACTCGTACAAGCAGACTCGAAAAAGCAAGCAATATTAAATTACATATTAGAGTTATGGTTAATGGTTATGCTACTTTTACAAATGAAGTGCATGAATTGTGTGTTTTATGTGCGAAAATAGCCAGAAGTTGTACATAGGCTACATTTAGCTCTGTAACACTTAGGACATTCACAATGAAGAATCCATAAGTTTCTTAAAGTTAAAAAATAAAAAGAAACTCTTCTTGATTCTAGAGTAGTTTCTTAAATAAGAAACTCATTCCTCTGACAAATTGAGTTTCTTATGCTGATGTGACGGAGAGGGAAAGGGAATAAGTTAAGAAATTGTGAATGCCCTTATATGCAGTTTTATGTATGGATCTCAGTTGACATCTTCTGCTTGGTTTTGTCAAGGTAGAAATTGTGGTGCGAGAAATATTTAGTCGGTACGATTTGTCGATTTGAGTGCACAAACTAGTTATATTTGCACAAACAATTATTATTATTTGGAACCATTTAAAAAAATGAGATTTGAAATATTGACTTAAAAGAGTAATCAAAGGCGCTCTTAAAATAACAAATTCTATTTATAGTATGTTGTTCATATGATCAGGCAAAGTAGTTATCTAAATTAACCTACTTTCACTTTTTTTTTAGTTGAACTACATTGAATCGAATTTGGTCTTTCAAATTTATGTTTGTAGCCTTGTAGTGTAGGGCATAATTTAAACGTTCATAATAAAAAACCAAATCTTATAAAAAAAATAGAACTTTTAAAAAATAAATTTTTTGAAAATAAGATCTTAGGCTTCGTTCGACAGAGCTTTTTTTGCACATTACGGAGCTTAATTTTTTATTAAATCTAGTTATTAAGTGTTCGGTAAAAAAACATTCATCTAGCTTAACAAGCTTAACGTAGATTAAAGTAGCTTAATTTGATAATGTTACACCCCCTAGATTAATGGAGCTTGACAAACTTGATTTAATTTTTAATCCACTATTACCCTTTATCAATAAAGATTTAAATAATTCATTATATCCTTTTCCGTAACTTTACTAATATTATTACAAATTCAGCTAGAAATACCGAACAATCAAGTAGCTTTTTAAACAAAATTTTGATCTTCAGCTTTAGTTATTAATTCAGCTTTAGCTCCAGTTTCAGCTACTTATCCAGCTCCAGCTACTATTCCAGCTCAATATACCGAACAGAGCCTTAACAAATTTCTCTATTGATTAATGAGAGCTTAATCTATTCCCTAATTATTAAGCCAAAACGTTAAAAAAACCGTAATCAAATTTACAAAAAAGAATTAAATAGGGTTATTTTTATTATATTTCAATTTAAAAAATTAGAAATGGAGTTGATCTCAGGTTGATGAACAATACTGAAATCTTCTTTTAGCGCAACAATATAAGAATCTTGGAGAATTCAAATCTTCTCTTTTTAATGTATTCTATTTAGCGAGAAATTTATGAGATCAAATAATCAATAGTATGGATATTCGAACAACTACTAGCTTATACATACTAGATACGGGCCTCGCGCTCCGCATGAAAAAATTACGGATTTTCGTATGTGATTTAATATAGTTATACATTATTTGTTAATATGTTGTTGTTGTTATCAAATTTATTAATATTTGTAAATATAAGTATTTTTTAATTCCTTATATTTATGTTTGAAGTAGTTTTAAAACATAATATATTAGAATAAGTTTGCATTGTCATAAGAAAAGCTCACACATTAATTTAATTTGTGACTTAATCAAGTAAACTATAAATAAATATAACATAGGGATATAAGAAAGATATTTAAATACATGCCCAAAAGTCCAATAGGTGGTGATTAAGAAATGAGTAATGCATTAAATTGGTATCAATTTCATTCAATTTTGACAATAGACAGCCAACTTTTATATAGATAAGATATTTGACTTGATAAACTATAAATAGAAAGACGAAGTGATAGCTAGTAATAAGCTATGTATCTTATGTTACTAAACATACTCTTAATACTTGATGCCATATATGTTTTGAAGCACGAAATTGGAGTTCCAGTTGAAGGTATTGTATACTCATTTAGCATATGATATACGTAGTACTCCGTATTATATAACATAGTCTGGGCGAAAAAAGAGTAGATGTAAAAATAATAATGATTGGAAGGCCTAAAATAAACATTATATTGAAGATATATGCGGATTGAAGGAAGAGAAGACAAAAAGCAAGTCCTAAATGTGATTTTGTGTCATGACATGAGGAAGCTGTCTCCACCAACATTATCAACTCCACCTCCCAAAGAGATGATCTACTACTATAACACGACTTTACGAGTGTAATATATGCATAATCCGATCGAGCAAGTGTGAATAAAGACCATACAAGTTGGGATGTCAACCGAACCACCATTTGATGGAGGGCCACAACACAAAGATCTCAAAGTAGAGTCGATTTGACGCACTCTACGTGGCTTTGCCTTCATCAACACAATCTTGTCTATTCATTCCTTCTATGCTCATCTCCCTCAAACTTTTCTTCTTCCCTATCCTCATCTCTCTATTATCACTTCTAAAGTTACCATAAAAGCAAAAGAGTATCCGCCTTTTTATCACTAATGCAAATTCAACTCTAAAGTTATTCCTACCTACCAAACTCCTTTTCTTTTGCTTATCTTTAAACTTTTCAAATAAATATAATCACCCGCTCACTACTCTTCGAGGTCGTTTTCGATTTCATTGCCTAATGACTCGCTTAATTATCCCGACATTCCAAGAAAATCCAAGTTGGACGTCCCTTTCACTTCGATATTCCTAAACGATGATTAGGACCAAAATCAAAGCCATCATTAATTCGTTATACATAATTATAGGACGTGTCTGTTGGTTTGACAAGATACCTTACTTTTTTCCACACACAAAAATTGAATCACGTGACCCATCCCATCTGGGGTTACAAACAATAAACACACATTTATAAAAACGAATCCTCCGTCACCGTTAGACTGACGGAGGCATACATAGTACCGTTACTGTTAAATAGTAGCACTAGTTACACACCATCACACACTCATTTAATCAACGAATTCGAACACAAAACATAGCCTACAAAACTTACTTAACCCACCAAAAACGCCCGCAAATTACTCACTAAACATATACTAATACTCATTATATAATAATTTTAGCCGCTTTTTTATCACCTCAGCGGTGATTTATTAACCGAAAACCCGAATATCTCACAAGGCAACAAGAGCATCGGAACCGAAAATCTCGCCGATATCGGTGAAATGATCATCGTCAATGGACCAAGACGAGTCCAGTAACCCGAACCCGAAATCATCGTTCTTCGTGGACAAAAAGTCGTGACTGAAAACCGAGTCGGTCATGAGACCGAGATCCGAATCAGAGAACAAATCAGGGACGGATGGCAAGACCGTATCGAACGCGAAAAAGTCGCTTGGGAAGAGCGAATCGAGCGTCCCGCCGAAGGGAAGATCCTCCGATACGCTATCCGAAGAGGTCGTCGTACACGTCTCGAAATCCCAAGCGCAGGAGTCGTCTTCAACCTTGGGTTTGGTTTCGGGGTCAGACCTCGAGCTGATAGACTCCGCCTCGTACTGGAACCGGAGAACGGAGGTGGGGGAGCAGAGGGGCTCGTCGCTGGAGTTGTAGCCGGAGCAGGTGATCGGAGGAGGAGGAGACGGCGGGGTTGGAGCAGGAGGAGGGTTGGCGAAGTTGGTGAGTGCGTTGGGTCCACGGAGCTGGATGGCGGCGTTGTCGTAGACCATGGCGGCTTCTTCTGCGGTGTCGTAGGTGCCTAACCAGAGCCTCACGCGCCGGAGAGGGTCGCGTATCTCCGCCGCCCATTTCCCCCAAGGTCTCTGCCTCACTCCTCGGAACTTCTTCCCTCCGCCGTTGAGAACAGGCGCTTTGGTTGTCAGTTCTGTCTTCCTCTTTCTCTTGAGAGGCACGCGCCAGTCACGCGCCGAGGGGGTGACTGCGGAGGTGGAGGTTTGGGGCTCGATGGTGACCGTGTTGATGAAGCGTCTCACGCGGCGGCGGGTGGAGGGGTGGGTCTCTTCGTCGTCGGAGGAGTCGGTTGCGTCTCCGTCGGTGACGGAGATCCGTACAGTTCTGGGCATAGGAGGCGTGTTTTGAGGGGAAGGTTGAAGAAGGAGAGTGGTTTTGTTTGTGTGTTCAGAGTATTTGATACAAGGCATGATTGATTCGTTCTTGTCACTGCCCCAAAACCACCATTTACAGACAAAACCAGAAACAGAGCAGAGTGAAATGGAGAAACAGGGGAGATGTATTTGAAGAAGAAGAAGAAGGTGGAAAGCGTGCGTGAAGATTCGGTGAGACTCGAGGAGGAATAAAGAGGGATTTTGGGGGCAGAGAAAAGTAAAGCTAGAGAGCGTGAAAGAGAAGCTTGCCCTTCTTCAATGGAGGATTTCACTTTCTCGGTAAAGGAATTTCACGACCAAAAAATCAAAACCAGAAGGATATTTTTGGGCGAGCGAGCGAGCGAGCGAGGGAGGTAAAGGAAGTTTTACAGAAAAGCAAAAGCAAGAGAGAAGAATGGAAGAGATAGACCCTGGGAGTTTTTATAGCCAAACGCACAAGAAGAAAGTGAAAGCCTGTTTTTAATTTTTTATTATTATTATCACAACAATTTTTCAGAGGAAGAAAAACTCAGTCCACCACTAGAGTAGAGTAGAGTGGAGTAGCTTAAAAAAATACACAGACAGTTAGAGATTTTTCAGTACATTTCGTATACTAATTCTTGCTCTCCCATTAATCCGAAATTAATTATGAAGTTAAACCGGCTACCGATATTTTGCGAGGCGCCGCATCGTGCGTGAGAAGGAGATTTCGACACGTGTGAAGTGGACCCGGTTTGGCCAGTCATCGAACGGCTGAAGAACGTAGCCGGTTGGTGAGTCAGCGTTCTGAGTGTTTTTCGGCTCTCTTGGAGTAAGGGATTCCACTCTGCTTGTCACGTGATACGGAAGGGTAATATGGGTATTTCATCTTGACGGCCTTTACCATTTACTGATAGGGGGATGGGGAGAGATTTTTCTTTTTCTCTGAAAATTAGTTTTACCATTTACTGCGGAGAGACCCACTTCGTAACTGCCTACTTGCCTCTTCCTTTTATTTAATTCGTTTTTACTGCTTGGAACAACGTGGCAGGCAACATTGAATTTGCCGCCAAATTAATCTCTTAACTAATACTCCCTCCTCCGTCCCGGTATATAATTCTTCTTTTATTTTTGACACTATTCACCTTTTAACACATTTTGTCGTATAACTTTTAATATGTAAAAACAAACATAGTCATATGGGGTCTTGTTTGATTCGTCTTGATGAGTACTTTAACATATCAAAATTTTAGAATTTTTTATTAACATATAATTAGAGATATTAACGATACAAAACGTGTCTCGGCAAATGTGAAAAGTGAAAGAGAAATTATATTATGGGACGGAGGGAGTACTACCTCTCTCCCAGTATATAAACCGTATTTCATCCCCACAAGTATGTCGATGCGGATTTTGTTTTGTCAATATCTCCACTTACGTATTAGTAAAAAATATAAAAATTCGAAATTGTTATAGTACTTGTTAAGACGAATCAAACAAGACCCCACATGACTATGTTTTCGCTTGTAAATTGGAAATAATCGAAAAGATTCTCTTGAATTGTGAATAGTGTCGGAATATGAAATGGGACTTATATAATGGACCGATGAGGGAGTAATTTCTTCTTTTTTTAATTTTTACTGTATGAAAAGTTTTTTTTTACTGTATCGGTTCTTTTGCTAAACCTTTGTTCTCGAGTCGTTTACTAGTTAGCATTGTTTTGTCCTTTCTAATAAAAAAATCTCGGTACTATGATCAAAATATCCTCCGGTAAAATATAACTGTTACTCGTATTTTTTTAGTTTTAGATAATTATTATTTTGACAATAATAGAGAAATTCAGATCGATATAATGTTGTTTGTATAGACCTTTTGTGGCTTTAGCACAATTTTTTTAGTGGATTAATGAACTTTTATGAGTATGTTGTTAAGGAAGATCACGAAATAAGTTTTCTCTTTCGATATTTTTGGTTGAGTCATCCGATTGAGATGAATATATATGACAGCTTTTGATGATGATAGAAAGTGCAACAAAAACATGGAGCTGGAAACTAGATTTTTCACAACAAAATTGCTACTTCTGATCAACTTAGATTTGCAATTGTATATAATCAACAAATAAAATCTTCCTTCATTATTTTCAGATAATCAAAGATTTATTTAAGTAGGCGGACATAAATACATTACAATACATTATTTTTTTTCATTCACAAACTCGTGATAATATGATATGTTATTGACTCGTAAGTGACTCAAGCCGGTCAAATTGGATGATACAGTATATATCAAAAACAAACATCTTGATTAAAATCAGTTTACATTATACTACCCTCCATCGAAACAAAATGATAGATTCTGTAATTTCATAGCAAAATCTCTGGTTCTTGAAAAAATGGAATTTAATATTTATTGAGATTAGAGAAGTGTAGAAGAGATTAACTTGGAAAATGAGCTAATATGGATTAGCAAAGACAAAATCAGAGACAAATAAGTAAATACTATTGTAAATATTTCTTGGACAATGTGGCCTGCTAACATGCAAATTTTCGAGTGCATGAAAAAACATAAATAAACCAACAATCATAAAACTACATAAGATTCGACAAAAACAAACAAAAATATTATATTTTCCTTTTCTTCGAAGCACTCCACATTTCTAATTGTACAAGTGGTAAAATATTATTTGATATTTTCATTTTCATTTTCATTTGTTTGTTTGATCTATAGCATATACGCAATGCGTAGCAATTCAAAATCATCAAACCCCAGGGTCCTTTTCCCTTGAGCCCACAAAAATGGAGAAATATTGAGCTTCGAAAATATTTTATTAATATCAAGTGTTATTCTAGTGGTATATTTTTCATGGGTTATTGAGAACTAATCATACCAGACTCTGATAAATGTGATTAATTAGTTATTATTCGTAATGCTCAAAACAAGAGTCAATATGTATTGGAAATCCTAATTCTAGGTGTCTTATGGGTTTGGATTTGAAATAGCATCGGTTTTAGCTCATTTTTCCTTTTCATTTGGTTGTGTTAGTACAAATTTGTCATATTGCTAAACCATACTCATAAGTAGTCATTTTTATTTAAAATAAGAATTTTTTGTTAAGCCTTTTTTTTATTAAGCCAACGAATCAACTTGTCATAACTAAGCAATACCATAGTTGGTAGAGGGCGTCAATCGGCTCGTTCATTTTAGGTTCGGCTTCGTTTATTTCGGGTTCGGATTGAAAAGTGTTGAGAT
The DNA here is from genome assembly GCA_029168935.1 of Oxyria digyna. Lineage (NCBI taxonomy): Eukaryota > Viridiplantae > Streptophyta > Magnoliopsida > Caryophyllales > Polygonaceae > Oxyria > Oxyria digyna. The sequence goes on from JAPVLV010000013.1 coordinate 10,283,168, forward strand.
GTAATGGATTTTGATTAATGACAAACATTCATTAATGATTTATTTGAGTGCATATGTATCTTTACTAGTGGTTACAAGAACAATAGAAGTCTTGCTGGATTAAATGAGACGTAAGGTTACGTCGAATGAAAGACAGTTGTGCAGTGTAGGTCCATCCGAGGAAGAATATCGGTCGAGATATTATGGAGGATGACATTGGAGAAATAAGGAAGGGTTGACTCGCTAATAAGGAAAAAAGATTTCTCAAAGAAGGAAAAAGCAACTCGGTGAAGAATTGGTCTTAGAGACGCGCGCCCGTTTGAACCAATGAAGAAATAAGAAAATAATATCTATAAGGAATATTTCCTTATAGATAATGTTTCCTTATACATAAAGAAGTGGCGTGCCTATTGAAGGCCGAAGTTAAAAACTTGGAGATCAAGTTGGAATATCACACGGAAAGAAATAATATTGCTTCGGAAGAGATTTGCTTAGGAAAGAATATTATATTCTTAAGATAAGATTTATGGAAAAGATAGGACGGCTAGATATTTTATTAGGTTAGAGCTATGTAGTTTGTTATATATTTTAAGAGATTTACATAGCTTAGCAAGACTTTGAAGAGCGAAACCCTAGTTCATTGTTTAGAGAAGTTTTAGGAGTGTTAGAGATTGAGATTCAAGTGAGAAGAGTGATCCGAGATCTGGGTGAGAAATCTAGAAGAGTGATCCAAGTTCTATTGTAATCAAGATATCAATAGAACAAGTAGACTCGTTCAAATTCTCTCTAGTGAAAGCTGGAGAGGAGTGGTTTTTGCTTTGAAGTACTTATTAGTATTCGAGGTTTTTCCACTACACATCATCGTGTCAAGGTTTGATTTTCTTTTTTATTTGTCTCTTTACTTTACTACTTGTCAGGGAACAAAAATCTTGTTCTTTTATATTTAGACGTTATTCGATCCAACAATTGGTATCAGCGTCTGGTCTCTAGATTGTCTCAATTAGCTTTGCAGGAAAGATGTGATCTAACAATTCAATCAACGACTCATTCTGGAAAACTCCAATGTTGAAACCAGGAGAGTATGACTGGTGGGCCATTCAATTTAAATCCCATACTCAATCCCTTGATGCTCAACCATGGAAGGTCATTGAGTTTGGAGACGTGATCATTCTCGATCTCGTCGGGGAAGACAAAACAAAAGAGAAGAAGAGAATTGATTACGATGATGCTGACTACAACAAGGTCTTGGAAAAGAATGTTAGGGCCAAGAAGATTCTTCACATGACAGTGAACCCAAGTGATCTCGGAAAGGTACTAAAGTACAAATCTGCGAAAGAAATATGAGATCTCTCAACAGAACCTACTCATGAAGCCGTGACGTGAATAAGAATCGTCTCTTGGCTGCGCAAAAGGATTATGAAAAATCTCTTCAAGAAAAGAACGAATCTTTGGAAGATTTTCATGCCAGGTTTGAAGGATATGTTTGTCAAATGGAATTCCCTGGAGAAGAAATTCCTCAATGAAAGATTACATACCAATTCATGCAAGCCCTGAATTCCAAGTGAAATGGTTTCATTAATACTCTGCAAGCTCAAAGTGACATCAAAGAGATCTCCCTAGAAGATCTAGTCTACCGTCTCAAAAGTCATTTAGGAATTCTTGAGAGAAAACTTCAAGGAAGAAAGGAAGTAGACAAAAGCCAATCGATCGCTCTAAAGGTTGAAAGGGCATCCGACCTATCTCAAATGGAAGACACTAAAGCTGAAGATGATGAAACAGTTGTCGTGATAACTAGTGCCTTTCGAAAGGCTTGGAGAGGTGGCAGAAGTGGCTCTCGTCTCTATGACGGAGCAAATACGTGAAGAAAGTTATATGCTATCACTGTCAGAAGAATGGCCACTTTGCCAGAAATTGCTACAAAAACAAAGCAGGAGAACCACCTGTCCCTGAGGGAAAACGTGCAATGATGGCTACTTGGGAAGACTCAGATTCAGACCAAGAAGATCACAAGAGTGAGAAAGAAGTATGTCTCATGGCGGCTGAAGAAGACTCATTAGAAACAGAAGTAAGTCTTTCATCCGTCATCACTAAGCTACAAAGCATGTCTAGTAATCAACTAATATACATTGTTAGAAGATTAGGTGAAGAGAACGGGGATATACAAGAAAAAGAAGAGGAACTATCAAGATTGGTTAACGAGATCAAACTCTTATATGAGAAAGTTGAGGAGTGATTTTTTTTGTTAAGTTTGGAGCTTACTCCGTATTTTTTAAATATCGTTTTAGGGTATTCTCGTCCTATTTAATTATCGTTTTAGATATCTTATATCTAATTCTTTTAGATTTGTTTTTATTGTTAGTAATTTATTTTTTGACTTTTTATTCATGTATTTTAGGAGAAAAAAGATACCAAAGGTGATCTCTCCAAATTTTGGATTTTTTCCCCGTGAAATTATGTCAAAAAATAAATAAGGTAAATAATCATTAGATCTACCTAACTACAATATAAGGGAGAAACCGAGTCTTTATAAAAGATTACACAACGTCAGCGCCACATCGCCATTTTAAAAACACAAAAAACAAAAAATAATCAAATTTAAATAAAAATCTTATTTTCTACAAATATGTCAATCAAGTCACACATTATAAAGCTTTCGTCATTTAAAAACCATATTTAGGAGGAGCATACAATAAGTAACATATAGTAAAGTAAATAATCATTGAACTCAAAGTTCAAACTTCAGAGAGAATGATATAGAACAATTAGGTTTACAATATTATTTTGTTGGTAGCTTTGTCATTATTTTATGCTTGGATAAGACTATCTAATTGAGTTTTGGTTGACTATACAATAAGTTGGTGTATATTTTATATTGGAGGGTGATCATTCAGTATTTTTCACTCTGTTTTTACATACATATATTTTACAATGAAAACATATATTAATATATTTATTTTTTTCAAAAATTTAACTGTAACGTATTTATTATTTTAACAATGTTTGTATAAAAATTATAAACATTCTATAAATATTAATGTAGATTTATAATCGCGTGATACCCATGGGGCCTACACTAGTTTAAGTATAAAGTGCGCTCGTTTTACTAAAGCAAAACGAGACGCTGGGAAACCAACGTCTCTCATACCTGAAAAATTTCCGAGCCTCTCCAGAGTGCCTATGTTGAGAATTAGTTTCAAAACGAGCCCATATCGGGTATTGTTTTAAAAAAAAGCCTACTTAAGAATAAAATTCTTAATTCCGTTGATATCATTTTCTTATTTACACACTAATCAATTTAAATATATTTACCAAGAGAGGAAAGTTCTGGTCTTAACGTAAGAAAAACGAACAGATCGGATTCACAAATTACACGTCAATGTTTAGTAATGTTCATAATCTGGAACATAAAATAATTTGAACGTTTTCAGTGATACACGCAGTGACATACTTGTAATTACTGTGAACTTTATTTATTTATTTTCAAAATAACCTCAATTTTTTTACAAAGTCTTTATTTGGCACACCCTAAAAGTTTATTTAACACACCCATACATTCGTCACGAAGGTATTTGGTCAGACATTCGTCACGAAGGTATATGGCCAGACATTCGTCACGAAGGTTTGAAGGACATCCGTCACGAAGGTATTCGGGAGATCCGTCACGAAGGTATTGGGGAGATTCGTCACGAAGGTATTGGAGAGATCCGTGACGAATCTTTTTTTTAAAAAAAATAAAAAATTCAGAATCTTGTAGAGAATTTCGATACGAGTCCGTGCATATAAAATACGTCCAAAACGGACATCGTTTGCCCTTCCAAAAGCCCTAAAAACAAAACAGTCGTTTTTGTTAAGTTCGTAATATTTAAACATAATGCATAATTATACTTTATAATTAATAAACTAGTGATATTAAATGATAATATACAATTATAGTATATAAATTTAATTGCATGATTTTTAACTATAATATATAATTATATTATACAAATACTAAATTTATATAAGGTTTTGCTTTTACAAACTTAACGCATGCGACTATTTTGTTTTGGAGGCTTTTGGAAGGGCAAACGATGTCCGTTTTGGACGTAGTTTATATGCACGGACTCGTATTGAAATTCTCTACAAGATTCTGAATTTTTTATTTTTTTTAAAAAAAAGATTCGTCACGGATCTCTCCAATACCTTCGTGACGAATCTCCCCAATACCTTCGTGACGGATCTCCCGAATACCTTCGTGACGGATGTCCTTCAAACCTTCGTGACGAATGTTTGGCCATATACCTTCGTGACGAATGTCTGACCAAATACCTTCGTGACGAATGTATGGGTGTGTTAAATAAACTTTTAGGGTGTGCCAAATAGTAAGGGCCTTTTTTTATTGCTCAGATTATGAAAATTACCACTCAAATTATGAACATTGGCTTGTTATCTGTGAACGCGAAGATTTTTTTTCCTACGTTAAGTCTTGTTCTCACCCGAACATTTCTCTATGCAAAGATCACTATAATAAATCTATTGATATTATTTTCCTATTTAAACGTATATTAATATAAAAGATTATCAATCAATTGTAAGGTTTTTAGCTCTAACCTCACTCAGTTAATGGAGAAAATTCTGTATTTTCTTTAGGGATGCACAAAAAAGACTCGGATCGGTCCCCGGTCCACATATTTCAGAGATTCCGGGTTCCGGTCCGGTCCGGTTCATGAATTTTCCGGTCCGGTCCAGGACCGGAAACCCGGATAATTTTTTTTTGAAAAATATTGTTAAAGAATTTGGATAATTTTTTCCCGGTCCAGTCCGGTCCCCAGTCCAAGAGTTTAAAAAATTCCGGTCCACCGGTCCGGAACGACCCGGGAAATTCCGGTCTGGTCCGGTTGTGCATCGCTAATTTTCTTCGATATTTCTTACAGATTGAGTTGTCTGGAATAAAAGGACTTTGTCCTTATTTACAATAATAGCCCAGACTCTTCTAAGCTTCACAAGTATTTTCTTTCATTTGCATAATTGTTGAGTTGTTTTTTCGGTACTTGGGAAGAAGTTACTAGCTTTTACCTTTTCATTGATAATGGGATATCCAATATATTTACACGGTTCTTATATACAGTCCGATACTTTATTCAAACGCAGCCTGGTTTCTCGCGTTACGCGAGGGACGTGCTTCTCGCGTTACGCGAAAATAGCAAAAATATTAAAAAATTTAAATTTTATTCTCGCTTTACGCGAGGGACGTGCTTCTCGCATAACGCGAGATTAAAAGTTAATATTTTTGCTATTCTCGCGTAACGCGAGAAACCAGGTTGCGTTTGAATAAAGCACCGGGTTGTATTTAGTAATGACCTATATTTATCTAATGTCATTGATTGGTTGACCTGATTTTTTTTAAGTATGTTGAATTGCAAAATTGCTTGTATTTTGGTTACTTGAAATGCTGATTTCTAAGAGTTAACTTTTTGGCCAAATACTTCACAATAATCATCTATTATTGTTTTGATGAGTGAGCGGCGAGGAAGGGAATTCTAGTTCCTCCTCGAGTAAATTTGATGCCTACTGGGTTCTTTTTTATTTGTTTTGATGGGTGAGCATGTGACACTTTTTGTATCTGAAAAATTAATGAAATCATCAGAAGAGGCGAGGAAGGGAATTCTAGTTCCTCCTCGAGTAATTTTGATGCCTATTGGGTTCTTCTTTATTTCTGCTGCTTTTTGGAGATTCCTAGATAGCATCTCTAATGAGGAATAAGAATGAAGATAGAGGGTATCCCTGTCTTAGTCCCCAAGTGGGGTAGAATTGTTCAGTGGGTCCTTGTTATTGAAGATGAGACTGTTTGTGTGCGTTTCTTAATCCATGAGATAAATTTCTCACATAATTCGAATTTTCTTAGAGTCAGTAGTAGGAAGGTCCAGCCCACTCTATCATATGTTTTTTCCATGTCATGTTTTAGTGCTTGTCATTAATCATTTCCACTTTCATGTTTAAAGGAGTGAAAAATCTCATGGGCTATTAGTACCTTATCATGAATGATTCTTTTTTTTTTTACAAAGGCTCCTTGAAGGGGGTGGACAATTTTTTATATCACCTTTTTAAGCGGTTCGTAATTATCTTTGAGACAACTTTATATAGGGTGTTGCACAAACTAATTGGCCTATAGTGATTTGTGGATTGCGTGTTATCATTCTTAGGTATGAGGGTTATGAATGTATATGGTTTATTTATTTTAGAAGTTGCCTTGAGTGGAAGAAGCTTTTTGTTGCTCTTATAATATCACGACCTATAACATCCTAATATTGTTTTGTTGAAACCCGATGGCATCCCGTCAGGTCTACATGTTTTATCTTCTTTAATATCTTCTTTGATATCTTTGAGGGTTGTTTCAATTATTCTAAGATTGATATGTTGTCTAGGAAATCGTTTTGCAAAGTCTTTTTTAATTTCGTTTATGATGTTATCAATAACCATAATTTGAGTTCCATCCTAGGTCGTGATTTTTGTAATGTCTTTTCTTCTTCTTCTCCCCGTAGCCACCATATTGAAGTATTTGGTATTGGAGTCCGAAAGTTTGATATGCCTTAGTTTCGCTCTCTGTCTCCACTAAATTTTTTGAAATTGGAGGAGACATTGCTTTTTACTAATAATATTATTCTGTTTTGTGACAATGTTATCGACACATGATGTTGGTAGCATACATTGTCTTGTAGCAAGTTCCTCTTTTACTTTCTTAAGTTGTTCAAAAATATTCCTAGTTTTATTCCACTCTTTGATTTTGGTTTTAGCATTTGGGTTTTTCTTGTTAGTTTGTACATGGGTGTACCTGGAACATGAGTTCTCCGTGTTTGATGTATCAAATTGGTCATAAATTTCCTCTTAGTTCACATCATCTCAAACTTGAAGGGTTGTGCTTGGTATGAGAGTTAAGTAGTGATGTCTAAAGAAATTAGGCAGTGGTTAGAAGACGTAAATGCAAGATTTTTAGTGGTTAGATCAGGATACCATGCAAGGATTTGGTTATGATCTAGAACTCGGTCCAATTTTTCTTTGATGGTATCATTAATGTTTTTTTTTATTTTCTCTATGTTAATTTATTTTCTAAGATTGGTAGAGCATTATACTCAGTCGAATTAATATCACACAAAGTTACATGACTATCACAATTAATTTGTGGAAGATATAATTGTGACTATTGAAGGAGTACATATTACACTCAAACTAGCCCTTCACACGGCCCTTTTCGCTTTATTTTAATCCAATTGCATTAAAACTATGAGATCATGCATACATAGAGTTGTCAAAAAATGATTGAACCCGGACCTGACCGACCTGTATTTCAACCCGACCTGACCAGAACGAAAACCTGGTTTAACCGATGTTTTAGAAACCCGGAAAATAGATTCACCAAATCCGATCGACCCATAACCTGACCGAAGCTACCCGAAAATAATATAAAAAATAGTATTTTAGTGTAATACTACCAATTGCATTAAAAGAATTAAGTATAATATGTTTTAGTAAGTTATTTTAGTTTTTAATGTATTGTTTAAATATTTATTATTAAATAATTTAATAAAAAATAGTATCTTTTGCCCTAATTTTATGAATTATGTTTAAATCAAGATGATTCTGCGGTTTTCTGGCATTAATTTGATAGTTTTGTATTTTTTTTTGTTGGATTTTGATGATTTGGTTGATGATATGGTGCATTAATTTTAGGCTGCGTCTATATGCACACGTTTTTTTTGCTAAATGCACACTATTCTGTGCGGTAACAATTGCAGTACAGAACTGTGCGTTAACTCTTACCGCACCAGAAGACTCAGGGGCATTGTTGGAATTTTTTCTGAAACCTATACGACGCTGGTGCGGTAAGAATTACCGCACAGATCTGTGCGTTAACAATTACCGCACCAGATTAATCCCAGATTAAGCAAAAAAAAAAACAGATTTTCATTAACTTAAACCCTGTGCGGTAACAATTACCGCACAGGAATATTATTTTTTTTAATTAATATTTTTTTTTAAAAAAGTATTAAAAAAGAATTAAAAAAATATTAAACCTGTGCGGTAAGTGTTACCGCACAGGTTTAATATTTTTTTCGGTAACTATTTTTTTAAACCTGTGCGGTAAGTGTTACCGCACAGGTTTTTTTGAAAAAATGCCCGTTGGAATTTTATGCCCGTTGGTGCGGTAATAGTTAACGCACCAACGGGCATAAAATTCCAACGGGCATTTTTTGGTTGTATATATAGGTTGAGCTATCTTGTTGAAGTTTTGCAATGCACACTATAATGTCTTATAATTATGAGAGTAGTGAGGATGATGGTAACGACAATTGGATATCAGGGGTCGTGGAAGAAGAATACGAAGTCGATGAAGAAGAGGAAGTGGACGAAGAAGACGAAGAAGACGAAGAAGACGAAGAAGTCGATGAGGAAGTGGACGAAGAAGAGGAAGAAGGCGAAGCAAATGTATCAATTGCATTAGACGATTGGACTCCGTTACCGATTTTGGTTAGTATATTATCAATTTAAATTTTGTATTTAATTGCATGAGATTTAGGTTAATTAGTTAAAATTGTGTATCTAAGTAATGTAGTTTAATCAATATAGGAAGAAGACTTTAGACCACATTTTAGTACTGCGCAAATGTGGGATAGTAAAGAAGAGATGATGGAATGGACAAAACAGAGAGCAAGGGATTTAATGATAGTTTTGGTACATCGTACATCTAGCAAATATTGCGTTGATTTTGTATGCGATAGGTTTGGAAAACCTAGATCGGGTAGGCCGAAAGTGAATTTAAAAAATCCAGAATTGCCGGTTCCGAGGCTTCGTCACCGAAAATCGAAGAAATGTGGTTGTACATTTGAGTTATATGGGGTTCGTATAAAAGAAGGGCCTTATAGTTATAAATGGATCGTGAATGTTGTAGAAGGTCGTCACAACCACACTCTTCCTACTAGTTTTCATGGGAATTCATTCGTGGGTAGAATGAGCAAAGAGGAGGAGAAAATAGCAAGGGAAGCGGGGGATGATCGCAAGACGCCAAAAAACATACTTATTCAGCTTAGGAAAAGAGACCCGCAAAATGTGACATCCATGAAGCAGATTGCCAATTTTTTGCAGAAGATCAATTTTGAAGATCGTGGTGAATTGTCAGTTACTCAGTGGTCTCTAAATTTTCAGAAAGAGAACAAGTATTTTTGTCAACCTTTGAGGAACACGAGGACGAATGAGGTTGAAGTCCTTTTTTTCGCTCACCCGGAGTCGATTCGTTTGTTCAGGAAGTTTCCTCACGTGATTATCATGGACGCCACATACAAGACAAATAGGTATGATATGACTTTAGTGGAGATGGTTGGTTTCACTTGCACGCACAAGACGTTCAACATCGCATATGCATTCATGGCTCAGGAGACAGTAATGCATTACAAGTTTGTGATGATGTGCGTTCATGAGTTGTGTAGAAATTTGGGAGTGATGCCGAAGGCTATAATGACCGACTGTGAGAAGGCTTTGTTGAGAGCAATCAAACTTGTGTTCAAAGACACTGATGTGAAGCAACTATTGTGTTGGGTGCACATTAAGCACAACATCCAGTCACACGCAGAAAAAGTGATTAAAAATACTAAAAGGGCGGAGAACTTTGTTACGCAATGTTGGGGGATATTTTGCTCGAGCACCGAAGAAATCTACGAAGAGAGGTTGAGAAAGCTGAGAGATTCATGGAAGAAGGGCATTGTTGGTTACGTTGAAAAGTACTGGTTTACTCCGTACAAGGAGTTCATAGTTAGAGCGTGGACGGACTACACTCTTCACTTTCACACAAGGACTACAAACAGGTATCTTTGTTTGTTTAGTTGTAAATTTGGACCACCATATTATTAATGCTAATGATTAGAAATTGTGTTTATTTAGGGTGGAGGGGATGCATAAGGTGTTGAAAGAAATTGTGGGTTCTAGTAGAGGAGGCTTCAACAGAGTGATCGTGAGGATCCACCATGCGGTCATAGTTCAGATGGACCTGATTAGGGCGACGATGAACCAAGCACTTACCACTCGGCAAATGGTCTTTGATGACCCAACCTTTCCTCCTGGCATTCGAATGTTGTTTTCAAGGCTATTTTACCGAGTGTCAGATAGGTGTTTTCTGTTGTTGTTGGAAATGTACCAGCAAATATTGAAGGAGGAGTATTCAAATGTTTGTGATGATCATTGGGTTCGAGATTGTCTTGGGATGCCATGCGTACACGATCTTGCTAGGGCAATCATTTCAAAGACACCTCTTGTTCCGGATGATTTTCATGACTTCTGGAAGGAACTGAGATGGGAAGATGATGCAATAAATTTGTCCTTACCCGACGACAATCGTTCAATGACTATTCCGGAGATCAGAATGCGTGAAATGTGGGCGAAATGGGAAAGTGGAGATTTGAGGGATGGAACTCTTTTCAGATTAAGTGAGTTGTACATTGACTTGGAGCATCCGGAACAAAGTTCTTTGGTAGAGCCAACAAACTTGTTTAGGAAAGGAAAAGGAAGGCCGCCGGGATCAAAGAACAAGGAGAAGCAGCGAAATGGGAATTCTCCTCCGAGAGAAAAGAGGGAAAAGAGTTACCACGAGTACGTTAGAGAAGACTTAACAAATACTGAGAATGCGCAAAAAGTCGCAAAGGAGAAGGCAAATAGGCAAAGTGAACGACCAACTTGTCCTAAAAAGCAAGCAAGTCAAGTGTCGTTCGACTTCGGATCACAGTCCCAACCTGAACCATTGTTTTCAGAGACCATCGATTTAGAAGACGAAGACATGAATGCCGTGCCCCTAAGAGCTTGCTATCCAGATCGAAACGAAACAGAGGAAGGAGAAGATGAAGAAGAGATTGAAGAAGCCATAAGTTATATGGGGGTGAACTTGGGGGTGAAAAATATTGACTACTTTTGGCTTTCCTACATGACTTCTGTGAAAGATGTGCGTTCAGACGGACATTGTGGGTATCGGTCAATGGCTCTACTTACGGGTATGCAACAGAGTCAATATCGTATGATCCGTGCTGCGTTGGCAGCGGAGCTTCTTGGAAACAAAGAGACATGGGAGCCCATACGACGTGGACTACGGGTAGGAACATGGGATGATCTTATTGCTCAAGTTAACTACATGAGAAGTCCTTGTGAGAGACCATTTTGGATGGACATGCCATTTATGGGTTTGGTGTTTGCCACAGTGTATAATGTTGGTTTAGTGCAACTGTCCTGTGATGCGCCGTGTTTATGCTTGCCAATAAGGCAGTCTACAGTGAGCCCTGGTCCTCCACAGAAGATATTTGGGATAGCTCTTGTCGGATGCAGTAATCACTGGATACCGGTAAGAATCTGTGGTAATCTAAACAAACGTCATGAAACGTCGAAATCATTTATACTTATTGATTAATTTTCTTTGTATATCTAGGTTTGGCTCCGTGATGGGGCACCATTGCCACGTTGTTCCGGTTCGTGGAGAAGATTTGCAGATGACAACATCAAGTGGTGGGAAGGGATATATGCTGGCCAAGTGGACTTGTTTCGACAATACCGCTTCACTGCTGGAAAGCGTATGGACTACATGACTTGATTTGTAATAGTTTAGTAGCCTTGATCTTTAGACTTCGATTGGAATTGATTTATAATATGTAATGACTTGTCTTGTCTGCTTTGAAATATGTAATGACTTGTCTTGTTTGCTTTAAATAGTGTTTTCAGTAGAGTTAGATGAGGTAGGTGAAACAGTGAAGTGAAATCAGTGAATCCATAAACTACAACACACTCAGCATAAATTAAAAAGACAACAGACTCATTAAGGAAAGACAACAGACTCATTAAGGAAAGACAACAGACTCATTAAGGAAAGACAACATACTCATTCTTGAAATTTAAACTAAACACAGACTTAACGGAGATTCACTGATTTGATACCCAGATCCCTAATCGGAGTCACTGTCATAAAAACTAGGAACAGGGTCATTGGGAAACCTCTGTTGTATCCAGTGTTTGGCTGCTTCAATACTCTTAGCCTGGTGAAAATATACCAGCTTCAACTGCTGGTCAGCTATTTCCTTCAACAGTTTTGCAATGACTCGGAGATGATGACTGTCGTATTCTGGCTCAAGATACACGATCATGTAGTTACACTGACATGTGGTATACCTTCGTCCATACGTATGGGGATTGTTCTTGTCATTACCAGTGAACACCTTGATTGTTCTTGAGCACCTTCTACTCGGGCACTGGATCTCACTGCCTTCTGCTGGAACTGGGGAGGATGAAGATGATGCCATGGTTGTTTGAATCTGTAATACAAAGTAAGAAAACATGTTAGAAACAATGAAGATATCTAACGAAATCAGTAAAAAATGAGACTTTTAATTGAAATACAGAGTAAGAACTTGAAACCTAATTATTTTACGGCGCAGTGAGAATGAGATAATAGGGTTCACTGAGGCAGTGAATTTATAGCCGAGGTTTTACTAGGGTAACTTAGATTTGGGCCGATGTAGACAAAAGGTCCACAACAACAAAGGCCCAATAACGTAATTCGGTCATCCAAAGGTGACTTACAGCTGTGTGGTAGCTGTAACACACTCAAGCAAAATATGGTGATGCGTTAGCAATAAACGCACAACTGATAAAACAACTTCGTCAAGATCCAACAGAAAAATCCCAGCCCAACAAAGACGACGCCCAACATTCAAGCCCAGCCCAGATTCTGGTGCGTTAACAATTAACGCACAGAATCTGTGCGTTAATTGTTAACGCACCAGCCCTTTTACCCAGAATATTTGATTCTGGTGTTTGTAGGGTTTAGGGTATTAGGGTTGGTGCGGTAACTGTTGTAGTACCAACCCTAATTACATAAAAATTCATTTTTTATGTTGTTTTCTTATACTATTTGATATTATAAAAAGTTTTATTACCCAAAGTAATGTTATACTACTGAAATATGTCGTTATTGAGAGTTTTGTGAATAATTTTATCAAGTTTTACTAATGTAATATGAGATTACGAAGAGTTATATGATAAAAATTCATATTATACTAATGAAATACGAGGTCAGTTGAGTCAAACGATAACAATTAAGTGTTAAACTAATGTTATATGATGAAATAAACACATTATATGAAGTTCATTTTAGTAACGAAGTGGTATCACATACATATGAGTATAACTATACAACTTATATACTTGAGAGTAGTAGCATACAGGTGAAAGTCTTCGTTTACATACTTCTAAGTGTTAAAGTTGTTAATTTCTTATAAAAACGATAGCGTTTGATTGGTAATGCTCAAATATTAATGTTACATTTCTTGACTTTTACGTTTTAAGTGCTTATTAAGCCGTTTTATGTCATTTTTTGTCGTTTTTTGTGTTTGGGCCTCATTCAAATTTCATTAGGCCTTATTAGGCCCGTTGACATTTTCAATAATAATTTTTCGATTCCGCAAAATGAAAATAACTATTCGCCGTATTTGTTGTCATGTTACAATTTCAAAATTTCGATTTTCATCGTTTCAAGGCGTTAAAACGATATGGGCCCAAACTGTACACATATGACTTGTTTTATATCCATTATCCACTATCCATTATCCATTATCCACTATCCATTATCCATTATCCATTATCCATTATCCATATTTCGATTTGGCTTGTTTTATATCGTTTTCAGTCGATTTTTTGCGTTTCTTAGTCGTTTCGACACGTTTTGAACCATTTTTATTAATATTTGACGTACTTGGTCGTTTTTCGCCTTTTCCAAAAAAGTCAAGTTTCGCTAAGCTTTGCTCATTTTGGCCATATTATGCCATCATTTTGGCCACATTTTTACACTTTTTTACAACTTGTTCGGAAATCCTCCATATTTCGATTTGGCTTGTTTTATATCGTTTTCAGTCGATTTTTTTCGTTTCTTAGTCGTTTCGACACGTTTTGAACCATTTTTATTAATATTTGACGTACTTGGTCGTTTTTCGCCTTTTCCAAAAAAGTCAAGTTTCGCTAAGCTTTGCTCATTTTGGCCATATTATGCCATCATTTTGGCCACATTTTTACACTTTTTTACAACTTGTTCGGAAATCCTCCATATTTCGATTTGGCTTGTTTTATATCGTTTTCAGTCGATTTTTTTCGTTTCTTAGTCGTTTCGACACATTTTGAACCATTTTTATTAATATTTGACGTACTTGGTCGTTTTTCACCTTTTCCAAAAAAGTCCATTTTAGTAGTTTTTAATTATTTTTTGCGATTGTGACCATTTTCTCGCGTTTTTAAGAAAAGCCCAAAATAAATAAGCAAAAGTTAACCAAACATTACCAAAACATAGTATCCAAACAAACTATACATCACTCCAAGTCACGACCCTCATTCCCACTACGTTGCCCACTACCTTGCCCTTCCTCGTGGATTGAATGCCGAGAAAGCTGAGATTGACGAACCGGAGCTGGAGCCATCGGTGGAGCCTCGTCAGTCAAAACTCCAAGGAGACGCCTCATGAACTCATCCATATCTGCAGGCCTCCTCTCTGGTGGTGTCTCCAAGAAAGCTCGAATCTCACAAGTCACTAGCTGGGTCCGCTATATTAACAACATATCAAAACATTACTATCAAATATACTAATTGAATGAATATGACTAATAAAATTTATAATCGTACCGCAAAACTGTCAACCGAAGGTGGAATACGCAGCGGACCAACTGGACGATCGAGTCTACGTGATCTGGGATCCACTAGAGGATGAGAAACTCGATCATACCAATCGAGATAATCATCTGTGACTGCCCAATAGTACGTCGCTCGTGGCTCCCGAATCTGTAACAAAGGCCTGGGGTCCTGATCCCACACACCAAGCAGATCCTCCGCAAAGTGAACTGAATAATGCGTCAGCCTGTTGTTACGTGTTACCTGGATGGGCTCTGGGGGAGGATCTAGGATACCCTGCACATGTCCAAACTGTCGCAGCAGGCGACCTGGCTGATAGAGCTCCTCGATGTCCAGACAACGGAGAATGCCCTCAAACAAAGACGGGGCGTACTGCGGAAGTCTGAAATCCACATTTGCAAAGGGAAACCAATTAACCTGCAACAAAACATTACAAAACAGTTAGTATAGTTTACATTCACACAATATAACGAAAGCATACATTCTTAAAATCTGACCTCCTCATAACGAACACGGTCAAGCATGCCACGAATGGCAACCAAACGATCCGTGCTCTTCCCCTGTGGCACCTCTCTGCCCTCCCTCATAGCAGCTGCGGCGTGGTCCATAGAAAGTGGATCTGTCACAAAATGTCCACGAAAATGTGGAAAATATGCCCAGATCCACGACTGCAAAAAAAAGATAATTAGAACTCGACTTCCTAAACATAGCCAATCCTATAGTTGTTTGCGTACTAACCCGCAAAAGAATGCCAGAACTCCCCATCCCCATAGCCAATCGCCTCGACGCCTGTCCAAGGTTGCGATACAGATGAGCTAACACTCCAGCTCCCCAAGCATATCGGCCAGTGCTGTCGTGGTCGGCCAAAAGAACTAACCACCAGTGCTTGACTGCTGTAGTCGACTTGTCCACTAGAACTGTAGTGCCGAGAAGCAACAGTAAGTACATAGACGCAATGAGGCTCTCATCTCTCTGTCCATCCTCCATCCGAATCATATCCTTCAATCTCTGCTGAAGATAACCCAAAGGAATGCCTCCATCCCTATACCAAGTCTTCACCAGTGCCTCCTCTACGTGAAGCATCTCAGCAGCAAAAGTGAAGATCTCCTCCCTGCTCAAAACTGAGCTACAACTCCTGCCATGTATAGGCAGCGACAGGATCTCAACCACATCGTGAAGTGTAGGACCAATCTCTCCAAATGGCAAATGAAATGTGTTGGTTTCTGGGTGCCATCTCTCGACGAAAGCAGAAACCAACACATGATCGACAGGACCGGACCCGATATAGCGTAGATCAGTCAATCCAGATCGCTCTGCAAGCTGAAACCACGAATCTGGACCAGGTCTCCTAAACGCCTCTAGTGGAGTGCAGTAGGCGGTGTGGAAGTGAACCTTGACGACCTTCCGTGTCTGGAAAAAAAGTAAAAAATTAACACAGTTACTTCTACAGAATGTCGTTCATATTTCACATATGAACATTATAGTTCAAATACATACCAAATCAAGAGGAGCCTCGCCTTCTGGAAGATCAGCAGGCTGTGGAAAATCAGCATGATCTGCAGCACGTCCACGTCCACGTCCACGTCCTCGTCCTCGTCCTCCGCGTGGACCGCGTCCACCTCGTGCTGGAGGATCAGCAGCGTCTGCATCAGCAACATCATCATCTGCCTGAGCTCCTCGGCCTCCTCGCTGTCTCTGTATAAATGGAGGAAGAGGACGGGGGCCAGCTGGAATCACAGGTGCGGGAGGATCAACAACTGTAAGCTCATAAATAGCCCTGGCGATGTGCGTCTCATAACTCTTCAGCAACTCCTTTGTAAAAGGACCTCCGGGCATCCAAGGTACAGCAGGAGGTGGTACATGAGGTGCAGCAGCCGGATGCGGTACATCATCAGTCGGCGGAGGTGGTACATCTGGCGTAGGAGACGAAGGACCTAAATCTGTAGGAGCTGGCGATGAAGGACCTAAATCTGTAGGAGGGTCGTCTCTCCTAAGCTGATTTGTCGGTATATCGAGATGAGATACAATATAATCTGTACCTAAACCCTCACCGTCTCCCAGCATATCATCATCCAAATCAGCAGCTGTATCATCGACGTCCATACCCTCCTCCTCACTCTCACTGTAACCCTCATCATCAGCACACGGATCAACATCCAGACCACAATCCCTAACTGCCCCAGTATCTGTAAGTGCACGAGCCTCGCCAGTGGGTGTCGAACTAGAAGCATTCAGCTGATCTCGAGCAGTAGCAAAACTCTGACGTATGGACGCTGTAATCTGCGTCCTCCTAACACGCTCTGCAGCAACAGGAGCCCCCGGAACAAAACCACTAGAGGCCATCGTATCTCGCACCCCCTAATGTTGTTGTTATAGCGTAACGTTATTTTCATAGCGTTACAAAAATAACGTCAAATTCAAAAACGTCTTTTCCATGACGTCGTAACGTTACAAACAGTTGTTGTAACGTCAATCCTAATCAAAATCATCTCTAATTTCTAAACATTTTGTTCATAACGTTACGAAATTAACGTTATAATTCGCCTAATTTCAATACTTTATATACTAATAGTTCATAACGTTACAAAATAAGAGAAGAACAATGTCATATTTCATAAAATAATTAATTCATTACTTTTACAATATAGAATGTCATATTTCATAACATTATGAAATTATTATATTTCATAACGTTATAAAATTTCATTAATTTCATAACGTTACGAATAAATTAATTAATTTCATAATGTTACCAAATAATATAATTTTATAACGTGACGCAATAAATTACTTAATTACGTTACGCAATAAATTACTTAATTTCATAACGTTACGCAATAAATTACTTAATTTCATAACGTTACGCAATAAATTACTTAATTTCATAATGTTATAAAATAAATTAAATAAATTGATAACGTTACGAAATTTATTTAAATATTTCATAACGTTATCAAATATTATTAAATTCATAACGTTACGAAATTAAATAACTAATTTCATAACATTATCAAATTAAATAAATTGATAACGTTATGAAATTAAATAACTAATTTCATAACGTTATAAATTTAATAAATTAATTAAATTGATAACGTTACGAAATTTATTTAAAAATTTCATAACGTTATCAAATATTATTAAATTCATAACGTTATGAAATTAAATAACTAATTTCACAACGTTATAAATTTAATAAATTAATTAAATTAAATAAATTGATAACGTTACGAAATTTATTTAAAAATTTCATAACGTTATCAAATATTATTAAATTCATAACGTTATGAAATTACTTATTAAATAATTTCATAACGTTACGAAATAAAATAATTAAACTATTTAAAAACATTACAAAAGTTATAGAATATTTAATAAAAATACATACTTGATGTAGATCTACGGGAGTCGAAAAAGCTTCCGGTTGCGCCTCGGTTTGAGAATTCAACCTTCTATTTGCTCGAGTAGCGTACCCGGGACCGACGTTTTGGACGGGTCGCTTTCGGTTTCTTCGCCTCGGAGCGGGTATCGGGGCGGGTTGGGCTGCTGGTATCGGGTCGGGTCGGGCTTCGGGAATCGGGTCGGGTCGGGCTTCGGGAATCGGGTCGGGTCGGGTCGGGCACCACCGCAGTTCTCCGTCGGAGCTCTCTCCGGGCACCACCGCTGAACGTCAATGGAACCTCCTCTTCCTCTTCTTCTTCCTCCTCCATAGCAACCCAGCAAGCGTCATGAAACGAGGTCGACGGCGCTTCCGCCATTGTTGGCTGCTCCACGGTGGGGGGGACGACTCCGGCAGAAATTAAGGGCCCAGACGAACCGCCATGGTCGGGGCAACTCGAATCCATCGTCGATTGAAGGTTTTGATGGGTTAATCGGTGGTTTGAGGGGTGGCGAATTTTAGGGTTTCGGCGGTGCAATTTTCGCAGACGAGAGGAGGAAGAAGGTCGGGGGAGAAAGAATTTTTTTTTAAAAGATGTAACGTGGTGCGGTAAGGGTTACCGCACCATTTTGTGCGGTAACGCTTACCGCACAGGTTTAAAAAAATATTAAACCTGTGCGGTAACACTTACCGCACAGGTTTAATATTTTTTTAATACTTTTTTAATACTTTTTAAAAAAAAAATATTAATTAAAAAAAATAATATTCCTGTGCGGTAATTGTTACCGCACAGGGTTTAAGTTAATGAAAATCTGTTTTTTTTTTTGCTTAATCTGGGATTAATCTGGTGCGGTAATTGTTAACGCACAGATCTGTGCGGTAATTCTTACCGCACCAGCGTCGTATAGGTTTCAGAAAAAATTCCAACAATGCCCCTGAGTCTTCTGGTGCGGTAAGAGTTAACGCACAATTCTGTACTGCAATTATTACCGCACAGAATAGTGTGCATTTAGCAAAAAAAACGTGTGCATATAGACCAAGCCTAATTTTATGATGTTGGATAAGGATGGGTTTATAAACTCTTTTGTCTGAATTTGTGAATTGTTGAGGATCTTATCAGGAAAGACATATTTCTTCCTAGCAATCCTCCTCATGGACTCATCGCCAATAACCTTACAACCTCTCTCAGTCTCAACACTAATAGAGATCTTATGAGGACCATGAATCTTGTAATAAGACAAAACACCATCCTGCAAAACAAACCATCGCGTCCTCTAATCTACTCATACCAAACAGGGCGCAAAGAAACATATAATTGAAATCTCACCCCCAACTTTAGGCTTTTGATGAAGAACATCATTGTCTAAGTAGCCAACAAATTCCTAAAATACAAGAAATGGTTTCTTTGAGAAAAGCACGTGCAGTGTCATTAGTCTCAAAAAAATACTTTAGCTCATTTACGATTTCAAGTCCTTACAACTGTACAGAGTCAGTACCAACATATATGCTAGCTACTTGAAGTAAAACTATAAACCAACCAAATGGAAGTATAACGCATAGAGCATAATCAATGGAACCAAGTGGGATACCAAAAATCTGTGTTTCTGAAGGTGAATGGATAAAAGAAAAAGATTGATTATAACAGTTGAAAACCATCCAAAAGTTTATGGAATTATCCAGATTCATAGGTAGAGAAGCATAATGTCTTACTCTTCAATGATAATATCAATGGGCTAATGCTCAATAAGCTTGGATTCAGGCATTTTCATTGCATCCGGCATTTATAGGCAGTTAGAATCACGTGCAAAGCACGTGAACTGTTGTAACAGATTCAGACGAGAACATGTGCAAAGCACGTGCTCGTAACTGAATCTGCCTTCTACTGTTCTTCTTCCTCCTTGCTCTATATATTCATCTGCTGTAATTCTTGTTCAATCAATGAAGTAATCAAGCATTTCTTCTCTTCTTTGTGCTCTCAATTCTTCACACAAACATGGTATCACAGCCAATGCGTTTCGATCGCATCTTTCCGCAATTTTTCTGAGATTTTTTTTCTCGAATTCGAGTTTGTCTCGCACTACAGATCATTGATCTGCGTTTGTTTTAGTTTCTGAGAGTTTCTTGGAGCTAAACGAAGTATTCGATCACAGTTTGTGATTGAAATTTTGGCGTTTACAGAAAATCCCCAATTTCTAGGGTTCTTTGTCTGTAATTGCAATTCTTGCAAAAATGGTGATGAATTTTGTTCCGATCACCGATCTTAGTGATCCACTGCATCTTTATCCGTCTGATGGTCCCGGAATGCTACTGGTGTCCAAAGCTTTTGATGGCAAGAGTTTTTTGTCATGGAAGAGGGCAGTCTGGGTTGCTCTAAGCGCGAAGAACAAGCTAGCTTTCATCGATGGTTCTTATCTGCGTTCAACAGAAGCTGAAGATCCTTCTCGCCTTCGACTGTGGGATCGTTGCAACAATTTGGTCATATCTTGGATAGTTGGTTCACTTGATCGTACAATTGCAGATAGTGTTTTGTTTGCCACTACAGCTCAAGCTATATGGTCACAGCTGAATTCCAGATATGGTAGAGTCAATGGTGCATAGAAGTTTTCAATCCAGAAGGAGATCTCATCTCTTGCTCAAGGTACTGACAACATCTCGAGCTATTTTTCCAAGATTAAATGCCTCTGGGATGAACTTGAGTCTTTAAGATCAATCCCTAGTTGTTCTTGTGGTTCTGCACAAGCTATGAAGGTTCTTGATGATGAGCAAAAGTTATATCAGTTCCTTATGGGATTGAATGACTCATATTCTGCAGTTAGAGGAAACATTCTTCTTATGTCTCCTATTCCAGATATAGATCAAACTTATTCTCTTCTTATTCAAGAAGAACAACAGAGAGAGATCAGCTCAGTAACCAGTTTTCAGACAAAGGCGAGTTCTTTCAATGTCAACACTCAGAAGCCAAGCAACTACAAAGGGAAGAATCCCAAAATTTGCACACATTGCAAAAGGCCTGGACATTTGGTTGACTCTTGTTACAAAATCATTGGCTATCCAAAAGATTTCAAGAAAGCAGGAGCTTCATCAAATGTTGTGTCTAGTTCTGATTCTTCTTTTGGTCTATCTGCCACAGAATTGACTCAATTGAAGAATCTTCTTCAATGCACTTCTGGTTTTCGAGAATTTTGCTGGTAATTCTCAAGTATTTGCAACTTCTCTTATTCATGCATCCAAGCATATTGATAGTAGTAAGGTCTGGATTATAGACACTGGTGCTTCTGATCATATGTGTCACTCACTGTCATTTTTTGCTAATCATAGATGTCTGAGTAATCCTATTTCTGTGACGCTTCCTAATGGTTCTTCTTTGATAGTCAAGATGATTGGTTCAGTACAGATCACCTCTGAGATTTTACTTGAAGAAGTATTGTTTGTGCCAGAATTTAAGTTCAACTTACTCTCTGTTTCAAAGCTAGTTGCTCAGATGAGTTGTTTAGCAGTTGTTTCTGATTCTCATTGTTGGTTGCAGGGGCTTGCTCTACACAGGCCTCTAACTCTTGGTAAGAAGTCCAGGAGTCTATATTTGCTTGAACAAGCTGGTGTTCAAGATACATTTGAAGCAAATGCATCTGCAGTCAATACTCAACATAAATCAACCTCAATAAAGGACTACTGCACTTCACATAAAAGGCTTGGTCATCTTCCTTATTACAAACTCAAAGATATCATTGGAGCTTCTTTGTCAAAGGATGATATACCACCTTGTTTTGTATGTGCACAGAGTAGACAACATAGGTTACCATTTCCAAGTAGTTCCATTACCACTACATCTATTTTTGCTTTAATCCATGTGGATACATGGGGACCATTTAGAGAACCTACTCATGATGGCTATAGTTATTTTTTAACTATAGTTGATGATTTCTCTAGAGCTACGTGGGTTCATCTTCTTAGAGATAAGGCTAGCAGTTTTTCTGTGATAAAGTCTTTTGTAGCAATAGTTTGTACTCAATTTGATGTCAATATAAAGATCATTAGGTCTGATAATGCAATGGAGTTGGGTGGTAGCAAGTTAGCTTCTGATTTTTATCTTGCCAAAGGCATTATTCATCAAACTTCTTGTGCATATACTCCTCAACAGAATGGAGTAGTTGAAAGAAAACACAAGCATTTACTTGAAGTAGCTAGAGCCCTTATGTTTGAAGCTCACTTGCCACTCATTTTCTGGGGAGAATCTATTTTGACTGCAGCTCATCTTATAAACAGATATCCATCAAAAGTATTGAATGGAAAATCACCTTATGAGGTTTTATTTTCTAAACCACCTTCTATTACACATCTCAGAATTTTGGTTGTTTAGCTATTGCCTCTACATTGACAGTAGGAAGACATAAGTTTCAGTCTCGAGCAAGAAGGTGTTTATTCATTGGTTATCCATCTGCAAAGAAGGCTTATAAACTTCTTAATCTAGATACAAAGGAGATCTTTTATTCTAGAGATGTCATTTTTCATGAGAGCATAATGCCATTCTCTTCTATAAAAGATTTCTCTTCTGTCATATTTCCTGTCATTGATTATTCACAATGGGATGACAACTGTATGACAGAGGCTGTTGTCTCAGAACATCAGCAACCTCCCAGTACTGATTCACCTATTATTGAGCACAGTATTATTCCACAAGACACTCAAGAAGATATTTCTCTTAGAAGATCAACAAGAGCAAGACAGGAACCTTCTTATCTTAATGACTTTATTTGTCATAATGCTTCTTGCAACAGTGTTTTTTCTACTGAACTTGATCCTTCTTCCAATATTATATTTGAAGATCTCTCTGATATCAGTCAAGCTTTTGTTTGTCAAGCTTCATTATTGACAGAACCTACTTCATTTGAAAGTGCCAACACATCTGAAGATTGGAGGAAGGCAATGGACACTGAATTAGCTGCTCTTGATGCAACACATACATGGGATATTGTTCCTCTGCCACCAGGAAAGAAGCCAATAAGTTCAAAGTGGGTCTACAAGTTGAAGTACAGGGCAGATGGTTCTTTGGAGCGCCACAAAGCTAGACTTGTGATCAAAGGATGCACACAAAAAGCTGACATAGACTTCACAGAAACATTTTCACCAGTAGTGAAGATGACAACAATTAGAAGTCTCATAGCAGTAGCTGTGAAGAATTCTTGGCCCTTAGCACAGTTAGATGTCAACAATGCCTTTCTTCATGGAGATTTGGAAGAAGAGGTTTATATGAAGATCCCCCAAGGCATCAATGCAACTCCAGGAATGGCTTGCAGATTAAACAAGTCTCTATATGGTCTCAGACAAGCATCAAGGCAGTGGCACTCCAAGCTTTCAGAGGCATTACTATCTCAAGGATACATCCAGTCTTCTAATGATCACTCCCTATTTTACAAAAAGAAGGGTAGTTCATTAGTATTCCTTGCAGTATATGTAGATGATATCTTACTAACAGGGACTGATGCATTGGAAATAAAGAAAATCAAAGATTATCTAGATGGAAGATTCAAGATCAAAGACTTGGGAACATTGAGCTACTTCTTAGGAATTGAATTCTTGAATTCATCTAGAGGAATTGTGATGTCACAGAAGAAGTTCATTCTGGAAATTTTAAAAGATTTTGATACAGAGGATGCTAGTGTCACTTCCAGCCCATTAGATCCTTCTATCAAGTTATCCAATTCAAAAGGTGTTTTTCTCCCAGATGCAACTCCTTACAGAAGGTTGGTGGGAAAGATGAACTTCATCACCAACACAAGACCAGACATCTGTTTTGCAGTCCAACATCTTAGTCAGTTCATGCATAGTCCTACTGATATTCATTTTAAAGCAGCTCTTCACACATTAAGATTCCTTAAAGGTACTGTGAACTCAGCTCTTTTATTATCTTCATCACCTGGCCTTGGTCTACAAGCTTATTGTGATTCAGATTGGGCTAGCTGTGTATGCACAAGGAAGTCTGTAAGTGGTTATTTCATTCTCCTTGGCACATCTCCTATATCTTGGAAATCCAAGAAACAAACCACCATCTCCTTAAGTTCAGCAGAGGCAGAGTACAGATCCCTTAGAAGATTGACAGCTGAATTGGCATGGCTCACCAGATTGCTGAACGAGTTTGAGGTTCCAGACATTCATCCTGTTCCTATCAACTGTGATTCTCAGGCTGCAATACACATAGCCAGGAATCCTGTCTTCCATGAGAGAACAAAACACATAGAAGTGGATTGCCATTATGTGCGTTCTCAGCTCACCAAAGGACTTGTGACACTCAACCATGTCCCAACTCAGCAACAGTTGGCAGACATCTTCACCAAGCCTTTATCTGGACCTCATCACAGCTCCATTTTACCCAAATTGGGTCTCTTGCCAGCGCCTCCAATTTGAGGGGGGATATAGGCAGTTAGAATCACGTGCAAAGCACGTGAACTGTTGTAACAGATTCAGACGAGAACATGTGCAAAGCACGTGCTCGTAACTGAATCTGCCTTCTACTGTTCTTCTTCCTCCTTGCTCTATATATTCATCTGCTGTAATTCTTGTTCAATCAATGAAGTAATCAAGCATTTCTTCTCTTCTTTGTGCTCTCAATTCTTCACACAAACAACATTCAATTTAAGAACTTAAGGTATGACTGACTGCATCATTGGCTGCCTCCACAAATTCCCTGATTCCCACAACAAATTCACAACATATCAAACATCAAACTAATTAAACACAAAGAACCCCAATTGAAATCAACTGCACTACCTGTCAGGATGAGTATGTCGACATAACTCAGCTGAATCAACAACGGAGCACACCTGATAAAATGCATCCATATTCCATACCCATAAGTAAATATGAAATCAATATTGCAGTAAACTGAAGCATGAAGCTTACCGTGTCAGAGATTTCATCCATGGATCAGATAGAAGAGGAAAAAACAAAAGAATTAGCAGATTGAATTATTTGTTTTGTGTTGATCACTATTGAGTATCTGCAGCCAGCAATTTCTTAAATAACTTGAACAATCTCACAAGGGAGAACAGGAAAAACGAACCATGATAAGCAGTGGCGGAGCCAGGGGGGCGCTTGAGGGTGCGGCCGCGCCCCCTTCACCCCCACGAACCTCCAATTATAGATATAGAGACGGAGAGAAAACGGTGGCAGCACCCCCTTTCATCTGGCCATGGAGGCGAAATTGTTCAGGAGGAGGAGGGAAGAAGACGAACATTAGATAGGTTTTGTTATTCTTTGTTTTTAAATTGGGCTGGGCTCCTTTCTTTTAAAAACGAGTTGTCTAAAATTTAAAAGCCCATCAAACCTGATGCCCCTTTCTTTTAAAAACGGATTATTTAAAATTTAGAAGTCCATTCAAATATGAGCCCAAGAGTTCACCACTATCATATGCTTAAACACGTACATGGTAATGAGGGTCCAAGAGGTAGCCAATAAGTGGAATTTGAAAATTTTATATTACTCCGTACTAATTACATTGATAAACAGAAAAATAAATTTTTATTAAAAAATAATAAATGATACAAAATGATATATAATTTTTAGGAATTAAAAAAATAAGCAATTTCAGGCCTAATCTTTACAATTATATAATATAATTACCATGAAATCATTAACAAAAAATATAGAAATATATGAAAAATAATAATATTATATTAATTTAAAAATCCGCCCCTCCTTCTGACAAATCCTGGCTCCGCCACTGATGATAAGCAATAGGCAAATGATCAACGATCTTACAAAGGTTAATAGTCGTTGCTTAATAAGTTGGCTAGCTTCAATTGGTGTCTCCTCCATTGCCTTACCCTATTATCATCATCTCATTATCTTTCCAGAATTAGGGTTTATGTTTGAGTCTCAAACAGTGTTCTAAAAAACGCTAGGCGGGAGCTAGGCGGTGGGTAGGGCCTAGCGCCTAGGCGGCTAGGCGGGAGATTAATCGGGGATTATTCGGATAAAAAAAAATACTTAATTCTTATAGTATAAAATTATATATAATATATATAACTAGATAGACATAAACTAATTTATAATTTCTATATTAATACATAATTTGATTATCTAATTCATTATATAAATTAAAATTACATCACTTGAAGCAACAATTAATCATTATACTAAATAAATAAAACTATTATTGTAACAAATATAAAAAATGTTCTTATGGGTGATATTAAAGTTGTCACTATAAATTACTAGTTAATTATAATCATTCTTCTTTGCAAGGTTACATTTCAGCTTTTCTTTCTATCACCTATTAAGAGGAGGTTGAGTTTGAGCTTTGTATTTGGTGCTAATACTGATTGTATAAGCCTCCTCCCACATCGAATTCCCTTGTCAACTATGTGATGTCGAAAACGTATATATAGAAGTTTATTTTACATCATCCCATATCGGAAAACATTAGAAGTATCCTTCCAGTCGCTGTGTATATATTCACTGAAGAGCTAAATAGGCTTGACTTATTTTATTGTAAGCCCATAAGGAGACAATAAGTTCTTGCCTGATTTTAAAATGAATAAGTAAACCATAATAATCGGCTTGGAATTCTGACTTATCCCGCCTTGTCCAAGTCGGCCGACTAGGTGGTCCGATTTTTTGAACAAATTTAGGGCAAATCCGATTTTGGTAAACTCGGGACAGTAGTGTAGCGCCTGACGATTAAACGATTAATCGGCGCCTAGGCGGCCTCTAGGCGGGATTTTTAGAACACTGGTCTCAACTACAATCCCCAATTTTTGTGGAAGATCTTTTGGAAGCACACCATTAATCTCGAGGCTTTGATTTTGCTAGTTGCAGAAACATTTTTCCTCTATTGGGTTCTAGTTCGATAATCCACTACTCTCCTTATTTTTCAAATTTGAGGATTTTGAAACCATTCTCAAATCTCAATTCATAATATGCAATGTCTTCTCTCGTGATTATAAAATTTTGGATTTTATTGAATTCAAGCAAATGAGATGTAGAATGAGGTTCTCAATGGACATTATTGCCCTTAAATCTTATAAAAATATAAGGCCATAATGGTCAATTCCCACTAACAAACGGAAAAGTAGACGACTATGACAAAGGGTGGTATTTTGTTAATAGAGTATAAAAATAAGGCGGTTTATTATAATTATCGATATAACAAGTGGTTTTGTGCAAATTCGATCAAATAACGAAGTACCATGAAAAATAGTACACCTTAAATCTAAAGTATTCATATTGTATCCATTTTTGTGAACTTTCTTTAAGGTTAAATCTAAAATCTAAAATATTCATATTCTAAAATTTTCATGCTTGTTAACTAAGCTGTATTTATGTCCTTTTGAAAAAAGGAAAAACCACTCTAAATAATACTCCCTCTGTCCCATTTTGTTTGTCCCGTTTCCTTTTCGGGCGTCCCCTTTTGATTGTCCCGTTTCCTTTTTTGGACATAGATTTCTTCCCCTAATACCCTTACTCATATTATTTTACTCCCTTATAATCTTATTCATTTATACTCCCAATAACACTTTATCAATCAAATCAACCATCTACATCATCTTCTTCATTACATTTCTACTCCATTAATTCATCCAACTAACCTCAACTCCATTAAATTTCTTCAATATCTACCTAACCCATTTTATAATTAATCAAATTAACACCTAAACCCAAATTAAACCCTTAACCCAAATTAACACCCGGTCTGCTAAACACACCCTAAACCCAATTACCCTAATCTAATCCCGATTACCCTAATCTAGCCCAAAAATACCCAGCCCAACAATACCCAGCCCAAAACCCAAACCCTAATCTTCCCTCTGTAAATACCCTCTTCCCCCCCGCCTCTCTCCCTCATTCTCACAGCCTCTCCCTCACTCTCGCTCACTCTCGCCATGTCTGAATCCTCACTCATTCGCCCCTCCCAGAGCTTCACCAGAAGCGATTCTCCTCCCTCCTATGAGCGGGGAGTCGAACCACCATCTGAACCTGAGCCTTCCAGCACCCCGTCGTTGATGCGGGAGTCCTCGCCGACGGAGGAGGAGGAGGAGTCGGCTGTGAAAGAGGATTCCGACGACCAATCCTTCTCTGTCCCTCTCCCTGGTGGTTGCAATCTGTCTCCTCCTTGCAAAAAGGGTCCCCGATGCGATGGGAATCATTCTTTCAGCCTTAGTCTGGACCTTTCTTCCTCCTTCCCTCTTTCTGTTGTTCCCGGATATTGTTGGACTCTGTTTTGGATGTTTGTTTGTGGATATTGTTGGATTCTGTTGGTTTTTGTGGATTATGTGGTTTTGGTATTGGTTTGTGGATTATCTGCTCTATTTTTTGCAGATTATCTGCTCTGTTTTGGGAGGAGTTTGCAAACAGGTTGTGATGATCGATGTGCTCTGTTTTGAACAGAATGTAGTGCATACAGGTTGTTATGGTCTTCACATGCTCTGTGAGGCACTCTTTTGGTGATGGTCTCTGTGCTCTTTGAGGCACTCTTTTGATGCTCTGTTTTTTGGGGTGTTTGCTATGTTGGATAAAAAACATATACCATGAAAAACTGTCTTAATGTGCTATAGGAACTCTTTTCCATATTTCTGATTTCAGTGTGATATTTTAAGTTGTGATTAGCAGTGTATCTGTGAGGGTTTGATGGTAACTGAGATATTGTTCAATATCTGTGATGAAATTGTAATGTGAGATGCATTTCTAAGATCACAAACTTAATTTGCCATTGGATCATTAATTTGCAATTAAGTAGATGCCTATCTGGTATGTTTTGATCAGTTATTTTTTTGGTATTTGATCGATGATGAATCCTTATATCTGAGATGATAATCCTCTGATTTTTCCAACTTAAATGTGCTATAAGCCACCAGTTACTTGTAACTGAATTGCTAGGCTTATCTGGTATTATGAGTTGGCAGAAATTGGGTTTGATTCTATGATGATTGGAGACAACTGAGATCCAAAAACTTATATTCCTCCATAGCATTCATTTTCAAATACTAGCATACAAAAGAGTTTCTTAAGTTCACAAGACTGCCTAGTGATGTGAAGTTTAGAAACTTATCTTAACTGTTGTGTCCCCTTCAGTTTGCTTCTTCTGATTCTTGTGGGTCTTGAGTTTCTGTTGGTTCTTGGTGATTCTCTGAGGCTCCTTGAGTATCTTGATTCTCTGTTGGATCTTCTTGAGTTTCTGTTGGCAAGCTACTTTGTCCCCTTTCATGGACAATATTCCATGCTTCTTGCACAGCCCACTCTGGTGCTTTAATTACTGATGGTAGCATACCTTGTGATCTCATCCTTCTCTTGTTAGCATGTGGTAGGTCATAGCCATTGCCTCCTTTTGATTTCAGAATTTCATTCATGACAAACTGCATTGTATGCCATACATCACTGAGTGTAATAGGATCCAACTCATAGAAAGCTTCCATAACTGCAATGAGCATGTCATCTACAGTTTTTGGCATTTTCTTGTGCATTAATGACTGAATACTCCTAAAGAAACCAAGATCTAGAATATTAACATCTGGACTGTTTGCTGGCTGCTGTATGAGTATAAATGTGAAATCTTCTTGTTCATATACCTCTTGCCACTCAGGATCATCTTGAGTTATATGAGGCCTTGCATTATCTTGCTGAATAAATATGGTTTTATGATTTCCATCATCTGGCCACTTTTCCTTGATTGCTGGAATAATTTGATTGATGAGCATATTTCTTGTCTCCTTTTTGGTGATTCTTTCCACCAGTTTGGTGATCATTGTCCCCTTTGCTCTGTTTTTTGATTTTCTCTTTGCTGACTCTTCATATGTGAATGGAAATATTCCTATTTTCCCATCAAATGTGCAATGTACCTATGAGTTCCACCTTGGTCTTGCAACTGTTGCTGTAAACATTACCTTTGGAATGAATTTTGATGAACTAGCTGATCTGTATTGACCTTTCTCATTTCTGGCTATGTAGTACTTCTGTGTTTTCCTTGTTTGATAGAACCACTTCTCATCTATGTGGACGAAATCATACATAGGAAAATACTCCTTCTTGTTGTCTGCTGTGTCCCCTTGAAGTAGGCTTAGAACCCATTTCAGCCTTGTGATCTTGTGTATTTCTGACAGTCCTGGATGTAGGGCATTTGAATGTGGCTTCATGTCCCCTTTTTTAATCATTCTATGACATGCTGATTTGGATATGGATAGAGAACTTGCTAAGTCTCTAACAAAAGTCCTATTCCCCATGCTTATTGCCTTGACTACCTCTGGTTCTACTTGAACTCTTTTTCTGCCACATTGGTGAAATCTTGTACTCAGGTTAGGGACTTCATGTTCCTCTGTCTGCTTAGCTTTATTCCATAATCTGCTTATTGTCTTACGTGTTGTGTTGAAATATTGTGCAGCTTCATTGATGGCACCTTTTGGTAGCTTCCCCTCTGATGTCCTCTCCAGAAGATAACTCAGTATTACCCATTTCTGATCCTTGCTGAGCCTGCGTGTGGATGTCTGATGATGTCCTGATGCCTCTGCTGTTGCCTCTGGTTCTGGATGGTGATGCTCAGGTGAGAAGTTAAGGTCAAATGGTAGATCATTGTCTCCACTTGTTTCTCTGTCTTGTGACCATTCTCCCTCCATTTCTTCTCTAATGACGTCATCATCTGGAGCTTCATTTAAATCAAAAGCTGAGGACATTCCCACCAGGCAATGATGCAGAAATTACTGTAAATTGAATGCTCTGTTTTTACTTAAGCACTGTGCTTTTTTCTTGTAATGGTGAAAATGTAAACTAAAAGTGGGTAGATGGAGACTGTACAGGAATAAAAGCATTTCACTATAAGGGTATTATGGGTACTGAAAAATGGTGATCTGTGTGCTCAAAATGGAGCATTCTGATTGGTTGTAAAAAATTCCAGCTTTGTTCTGATTGGTTCTTAATAAAAAAATAATTTTTTCTCTCTCCTGCTTTTATACCTCTGCTGTACTTTTTTTTACCCTTAATTCTTTTGCAAATGCTCATTTGAGACATTTAAAACGGGACAGAGGGAGTATGAACTATTGTCTATGAACCGAAAAAATACAAATTTAAAAATCACTAAACTATACCTGAACTATTATGACATCAAGCGAAAATGGTATGACTAAGTTTCCGGTGAATGTTCCGGCGAGTTTGCCTATGTGGCACATCGGAAAACTGAAATTTCACTTATTTTAATATATATTTCAATATCAGTACCAATATTCACTGTACATCGGATGTTATTTCTGGTCTCCGCAATGATTTGTCGGAGGGAGATTTCGCACCGGAATTTCAAAGATCTCGGGCAATAAGGTTGTGTCTGGGTTCACGAAGATCGCTTCCAATTTTCTCCAGTTTGGATCAGACGAAAAG
The DNA here is from genome assembly GCA_029168935.1 of Oxyria digyna. Classification (NCBI taxonomy): domain Eukaryota; kingdom Viridiplantae; phylum Streptophyta; class Magnoliopsida; order Caryophyllales; family Polygonaceae; genus Oxyria; species Oxyria digyna. The sequence goes on from JAPVLV010000013.1 coordinate 10,314,561, forward strand.
GAATCGCTTGAGGACTTTGCTCACCAAGGTGTAGTCGGTGTCACTGAAGAGGTTGTGGCTTTCTCAAGGAATATTGCGATGCATCCTGAAACTTGGCTCGATTTTCCATTACCAGATGAAGAGGAGGAAGAAGGTAGTATGCTTTACCAAAGTTTCAGTAAATTGACTACTGTTAGATAGTATTATTGATAAATTTGAAACTTTAATTCTTGGTATGAACTGAATTTGGTAGTTAAGCCGGTTATTTGTCTATAATTATTATCTTTAGCTCATTCCATCTGCCTTAAGTATGAAACTGCATATATAGTTGCATTAGAAAAATAGATCTATCTGCTTGATTGCTTGATCATTATAACTATAAGGTTGTTAATTGTGTTGTCCCAAATGAAATACAGAATTTTCAGTAAGTATTCTGACACAAGTACCAATTTATCACTTTATCTGATCTGACTTGAGTGTTTCACCTCATTTGCATTGTTATTTAGAGTATTGTCTTTAGACAATTTACAAGGTAGTTGCTTTCATCTTCTACACACTTCGAAATGTCTGATGCCCAGTATGAGCATTCTTTAGCTGTTGAACGCCTTGCGCCTACATTATCTGCTCTGAGGACTGAATTTTGCCCTGGTATATGAGTGAGGGTAGCTTTTGGAAGATATATTTCGTGCTGGTTCTTCCTAGACTCACTAAACATGATGATGAACTTCTCTCTTCTCCTCAGGTGAGTTGGTTTATTGTGTTTTTCAGCTTCACTCCTTGAACACTGTTGTTTTTATCTTTGCATTAGTATAATTAGTGACCACTGGCTTACATTGATGTGACCGCGAGAAAACTAAAGCATCCTTTATTTGAAAGACTGATAATATGGTATGTGAAGAAAAATACCTTAAGTGAACTATTTGGTTAGTGAGCTCCTTGGTGATTAATCGAGTGCGCGAATCTGGTTTCCAAGTATAAGTGATTTCGCCGTCGATTATGGTGATTAGTCTCTCCTCCCTATTCCCCCTCTTTCTTGTGAAATTTATGGTGTTGAAGCAATTAGGTCGCGGAACCTAAGCAGGAATAGAATAGGGAATTTGGTTCTAATTGCCTGTTTGATTGGGGCTTGAGTTCCTAGGGGCCTGAATTCCATTGCTTGATGATATTTCTATTTTTGTATATGTCGTTGTAGGTCTACCAATTTAGGGCTCCAAATTTATGTGCAGCAATAAAGCAGTACTTGAATTCCATTCTCAAGGCTGGAAAGTTGAGGCTCCTACTCAACAACTTCTTGCTGCAGGTTTGTTTTTGGGATTGTTGAGTCTTCTTCATCAATCATAGGCTGGTGAGAATTATTGGGGAATATCAATTAATATTATTAATACTAATGTTTATGTTCTCATAAGCTTGTTTGCTGTTGTGCATCAAGGAAGGGAGATGAATCTCAATGTTGGATGTGATTGTAATATGTTCTTATAAGTGTGAAGTATGCATATTTGGAACTAAAAGGATGATTATTTCTTGGTATGACAACGTTGCAGGCTTCTATCAGAATATCAAAGACATGTTGGATATGGACATCCAGAAACAATTCATTGTACTATTGGTATGAAAATGATGAATATATCGTTTTGCTAGTCCATCTTTGTCTGATATGATTTTAATGACATCTTCTTGACTGTTATCTCATTCATATCATCTCTGCAGTCTATAGGTTTTTTTTCCTTCTATGAAGATCGATGCTACAAGGTTTTCCAATTCATGACTGTATATCTTTACTCTCAGGCATGCAATAGGTCACAAAGTGAGAAAACTGGTGAATGGGCACAAGGTTCATGTTACAAATGTGGGCAAGAGGGGCACTTCTCACGTGAATGCAAAAGTACTACTAAGGTATATTTAGTTCTTTTTTATTCAAGTTTTTCATTGTTATACAGGCATCACATCGAATAAAGAGCGTGGTAGAAAGAACAATGACTTCAGAAAGTGCTCATAATATAACGTATCCGTTTTTCTTCTATTATCTTTATATCAGCTAATGAATTTCGAATATTACAACCTTTGGATGTTGCTGCATCTAATTTTATCACGAGGGACAATTTATTACTGTATTATCGAAGCTAGAGGTGTGTGGCAACTGGACCCTAGCGAATTAAACACCAGGATTATTTTTCAGGGTAGTTAATTACCTACGAATTCTACAGGGGATGTGTTAAGCCAAATAGTGTGGGGAATGGTATAATTTGCAATCTAAATATATAGTTCTCAGTTGCTGGCCAGAAATGTTACCAATGACATCAGAATTCGCTGTTTTACCCATCTACTTCTGATGATATGCCTACATGTCTCATACTTACTGCCATTGTTGTTGGATCCTAAATTCTTTCGTAACTATGTGGTAACTGGATCCTAAATTCTCATACTTACTGTCACTGTTATGAAGAAAGGTGATTACTGTTAGAAGTTCACCAACTTCAAACCCTTTCCCAAAGTTTCGTTAGTGTGCAAGGGCTCATGTGATTCTGCATTGCTGCAGTGATCGATTGCTCTGAATTCTGAACAGTTTAAGGCACCACCCTCAAGAGGTAACTAACCCATTTCTATTCTTCCGCCATAACAGTTGCTGAACAACTTAAGAATTTCAATCATACAAGTCTTATGAGCAAGTTTCAGGTATATATTCTCCAAGCATAGGCATTTTAACAATTATTCAAATTCCGCGCTTCAGTTTCATGATCCCATAAATATACAAAAGTAAAATTGTTCTATAAGTCCAATATATAGCAGGTTAACTGAATATATTCACCCGCCTCGCTGTCGATTGGCGATGTGAAGCGCGCAGATGCTCCGGAAGCGAGATCCGATCCGATCCGGTCCAGTTTTGGATGAGCTTGAGGATGTTAGACCTGGTTCGAGAATACCGGTTGTGACGCTTGTGACGCTTGTGCAAAAATCTATCAAGTTGCCGGAGAAGTAAGTTTAATCTTTGCTTTTGCTCAGTTTCTTTTGATTCATTGAAATCAGGGGTGTAAAATTGTTTTGCTAATGAGTGTATATGTTTTGACTGTTGTTAGGTATACGATGCTGTGCGAATTCTTCAATGCTTTCACGAGTGTGATTCCGTTGTTAAGGATGCGAAGAAGGTCAACGACGCTCACAAACATTGGCCCTAGAATTCAATCTCTTACGGATAGGTAGCCATTCAGATTTTGAATATTGTGCATTCACATTTTACTTTTGGCTATTGATTACGAAATCTACAATTGATTATACATTGTTGCTTACTCTTAATTTTGGGGATTTTGATGAATTTTTAGGACGTTCACTATTAACTATTAAGCACTTGGCCCAGCTGAAGTATATCCTACCAGAGGTCATTCTGGTCAAGAGAATACATGTTTGAGATGAACAAACTGATTGTATGAAGGAGGAACTTCTTGTGAACTTAGATATGGAAGCTGTGAATGCTAGCAAGGATATGAAGGATATCAGAGGAATTTTCCGAGCGCGGATGGAGAATTACTATGAGGCACATAGTGAGGTACAATATTATAGAAATCTTTCTTTATCTTGGTAGTTTCTGTTCTTAACACATGGGTGTTCTAATTAAATTTTGTGTCCTGTCTGTATTCAGGAAAGTGATATTCCAGTGGGAGAATTGCCAACAAAAACATAGGTGTGATTTTCAGCCATACGAAAATTAAATGAAAAAGAAAGAAGCTACCTGAATGCCTTGGGGGGTGAGCAAATGTATCTCAATTCTGGTGCATTTACTGAAATATAGAAAAACATCTAATTACTATGAGATTAAAAACTTGGTCTAGGCAGATCTATATGGTTGGAAAAATGAAATGTACGATATATTTGTCATTTACAAATTGGAGATACCTACCTATTAATAGACATGTAGGTTAGTGTAAATTTAGAACATTCTATACTATCCATGGGCAATATCCGTCTAAAGGCAATACCCACAAAATTTCTGTGTTTTTTTTTTATCAATTAAGAAGCAATTTTATCATACTTCGTATGTTATAAAACTGAAGGATGCAAACAGAGCAACAGATACGCAATCTGCTGAAGCTATGCTACAAAATTATTGGTTTTGAAAACTTTCACTGAGGCAGTCTAAGGCATTACATCATGTAATGAAGTTTTCAACAATGTCTCAATGGGAATTAGGGAATTACTGACTGAGTGCGGTATGCGCCTGGAACCTCTCCTCAGTTGACTTTGTCTGGCTTCCAACCGTCGTCTTTCGGCCGACGACACTTGGGAGCTCATCTACGCGGCTGTTGAGCGTGTAGCCAAGATGAGGCTGATGAGCCAGCAACAGTAACTTAGGCGTGATCTTCTCAACGCTTCTCACACACCACCTGCTCGATATAATGTGATGGGAGCCCAACTCTACCTCAGCCCAGGCCCATGCTTACTTACACCAGACGTAACAAGCAATAGATAGAGAGATAATTGTTTTCCTTAATTGTTTTCCTTAATTGTTTTCCTTATGCGTTATCTTTTATCTTTTCCTTAGATAGATATCGTAGGCGTAGAAGCATTATAAAGAGGATGTAGTTCTTTGTTTCAGATTTCATTCAAGAAAGTTAATAACAATTTGGTAGTTGAATCTCTAATCAAAAGATTCTTGGTTGTTCGATCTCAAATCAAAAGATCAGGACTTTGCTTCAAAAGGACTTTGCTTCAACTGCGATGAAACTTACAAGCCGGGTCATCGTTGCGCAACCCCTCAGCTGCTGTTGATGGACGCTTATACGGCGGACCAGGACTTCCCGGATGATCCCGACACCGCAGACGACAGTTTGCAAATCTCCCTCCATGCTCTTACAGGTTCCACCGGCTGCAGCACAATGCGAGCGTTTGCTCAAATCAAGAACGCGGCTTTATCTGTGCTCATCGACTCGGGCTCTACGCATAACTTCATCAATCCCAGGGCTGCGCGCACTTGCGGGCTATCTGTTCAGCCCCACTCTGGACTACAAGTTATGGTTGCGGATGGTGACTCTCTGCCGACGAAAGGAGCTTGCTTGCAGGTTCCGGTTTTGCTCCAAGGCTTCGACTTTTCAACCGATTTTTTGCTCTTGGATGTTCGTGGTTGTGATATCGTCCTAGGTACTCAGTGGCTCCGCACCTTAGGCTGTGTCATGTTTGATTTCACCCAACTAATCATGCAGTTCACTCAGCAAGGCGTGATCCATACCATCATCGGCAACGGCTCTCCCTTGGTCCGTCTCGTAGATGCACCATCCATGTCCCGCGTTATTCAAACCGAGGGCCAGGTGCTCCTACTCTCCTTGGAACCCCAGGTTTGTGGCGAACCCGACGACAAGTTCTATCTCCGGCCTCAGCAGAAAGCAATTCAGCAGCTGCTGTTTCAGTTTCGCGACGTGTTCGGCATACCGTCCTCTCTTCCACCTCCGCGCAGCCATGACCACCATATTCCTCTCCTACCCGGCTCAGCCCCAGTCAGTGTTCGACCTTACCGCTATCCGTACTTCCAGAAAGCAGAAATTGAGAAGGTTGTACAAGAACTGCGAGCAACTGGGTTCATACGCCCCAGCCACAGCCCATTCTCGTCCCCAGTTTTACTTGTTAAGAAGAAGGACGGCTCCTTACGAATGTGCGTTGACTATCGGGCCCTTAATACAATCACCATCAAGGACCGGTTTCCGATACCAGTGGTGGACGAATTGCTTGACGAACTCCAGAGCGCCACCGTCTTCTCCAAATTGGATCTCCGTGCCGGGTATCATCAAATCCGGGTCCATGAATCCGACATTCCGAAGACGGCTTTCCGTACACATGACGGCCATTACGAATTCCTCGTGATGCCCTTCGGGTTGTCCAACGCCCCATCCACCTTTCAAAGCTTAATGAATGACATCTTCCGGCCATATCTGCGCAAGTTCGTGTTGGTTTTCTTTGACGATATACTCGTCTACAGCAGCGACGAAGCCACTCACTTTCAGCACCTCGCTACTGTCCTGTAGACCTTGCGCCAAAATCAACTGTTCGTCAAGGCGTCTAAGTGCTCTTTTGGCCAGTCTTCAATTGCATACTTGGGTCACATTATCGACGCGTCCGGGGTATCCGTCGATTCAGATAAGATTGCTGCAGTAACCTCGTGGCCAACACCCACCACCTTGAAAGGCTTGCGAGGATTCCTCGGACTCACCGGCTATTACCGTAAGTTCGTGAAAGACTACGGCAACATCAGCAGGCCCTTGACACAACTTCTGAAGAAAGATGCTTTCGCCTAGAGCACCGAAGCAGCAGCTGCATTCGATCAGCTCAAAACGGCAATGACAACAACGCCGGTCCTCGCATTACCTGATTTTGCGGCAGACTTTTACATCGAGACAGATGCTTCGGGGTTTGGCATCGGCGCGGCACTAATGCAAGGCGGGCGTCCAATCACATATTTCAGTAAGGCACTTTCAGGCACAAAACTGAATCTCTCCATATACGACAAGGAGATGCTCGCCGTCATCGCTGCAGTCCACAAATGGCGACCTTATCTCGTGGGGCGCCACTTCAAGATCTTTACAGACCATCACACCCTGAAGTATTTCAAGTTCAACGACTTTCCTCAGCGGAACAGCAAAAGTGGGTCTCTAAACTGCTGGGCTACGATTACGAGATCTATTTTCGTCCAGGGAAACACAATCAGTCTGCCGACGCTCTCTCTCGGCTGCCTCAGCCAGAACTGTCCGCCTTGTCCGAGCCTATCATGAGTAGCCTGACCGAGATCGCTGCGGAGTGCCGCTCTCATCCGTCTATGCAATCCATTATCATCGGCCTTCAGTCCGACCCATCGTCCAAAAGATTCTTCACTCTGCAGGACAACATATTACGGTATAAAGGGCGCATCGTGGTCGCACCAGGCTCTTCTTGGTGTGCGCGCTTGCTGGAGGAGTATCATGCCAGCCCCACAGCTGGTCATTCTGGATTCTTGCGCACTTATAAGCGGTTACAAACGGGGTTTTATTGGCAGGGAATGAAGGCAGATATCAAGCATTTCGTGGCTCATTGCGAAGTTTGTCAACGCAACAAGGCGGAAGCAGTAGCTCCACCGGGTCTGTTGAACTCGCTGCCCGTTCCGGATGATGTTTGGGTTGACATTTCCATGGACTTCATAGAAGGGTTGCCACGCTCCAATCACAAAACCGTCATTCTGGTAGTGGTCGATCGATTGTCTAAATATGCCCACTTTATTTCCCTAGCTCACCCATATACCGCGAGTAAGGTGGCCGACGTCTTCGTCCGCGAGATTGTTCGCCTACATGGTCCTCCTCGCTCCATCGTCAGCGATCGGGACCCGATCTTCATTGGCAACTTTTGGGAATCCTTTTTCGCACTTCAGCAGACCAAGCTTTGCCGCAACTCAGCCTATCATCCTCAGTCCGACGGTCAGACCGAGGTGACCAACCGCACCTTAGAGTGTTACTTACGCTGCTTCGCAGGCGATCGTCCGTCTTCTTGGGTATCTTGCTTACCTTGGGCCGAGTGGTGGTACAATACAACTTATCACTCCGCCGTTAAAATGACCCCTTTCGAAGCACTATACAGCCGGCCTCCGCCCTCCATTTCGGCTTATGTTCCCGGATCCTCTGCTGTCCATGCCGTCGACGTCGCCCTGCGTAGTCGAGATGTAACTTTGGCTTGCTTGAAAGACAATATGGTGGCGGCACAAGCTCGTATGAAGCGCTTAGCAGACTCTCACCGGACTGAGCGCACATTCCAGGTTGGAGATTGGGTCTATTTGCGCCTGCAGCCCTATCGTTAGCTTACTGCGGCTACTCAGTCATACGGGAACCTTTCCCCGAAGTTTCACGGGCCCTTCCGAGTGTCGCAACGCATTGGCGAGGTCGCCTATAAGCTGGATCTGCCAGCCCAGTGTCGGATTCACCTAGTGTTTCACGTCTCCTTGTTGAAGTCTTCCTTAGGAGCTCACAATCAGACTTCCTCCACCTTACCGGTCCAACCGGATCGTGCAATTTGGCTCCCATTACGCATTCTGGACACACGGCCAACAGCGGGTACTGCAGCTCCAGAATGGTTGATTCAGTGGGAAGGACACTCAGAGGACGAGGCAACTTGGGAGAACTCTGTGGATCTTTTAGCGCGCTATCCGTTCTTCAAGGCTTGTGGACAAGCCTTCTCTCAACGGCGCGGGGATGATGGGAGCCCAACTCTACCTCAGCCCAGGCCCATGCTTACTTACACCAGACGTAACAAGCAATAGATAGAGAGATAATTGTTTTCCTTAATTGTTTTCCTTATGCGTTATCTTTTATCTTTTCCTTAGATAGATATCGTAGGCGTAGAAGCATTATAAAGAGGATGTAGTTCTTTGTTTCAGATTTCATTCAAGAAAGTTAATAACAATTTGGTAGTTGAATCTCTAAACAAAAGATTCTTGGTTGTTCGATCTCAAATCAAAAGATCAATCCCTATCTATCGAGCCCTGAGGAATCAGGTCTCATCATAATGCCTCACAGAACAACAACAACCAGGTAACATTTCACGCCACTTTCAAGCTTTTTGTTAGTTTTTCCCTTCAGTATTTTGAACTGGGTTTTCCTGTTACAAATTCACCAGATGAAAACTCATGTGAAACAAACTATCAAGGATGTATTCAGGGTTTGGTTGTGCAGTAAAGTAAGGTAATCTATTCTTAATTCATCACGTAATATAATGATTTTGGAGTACAGAAATTAAAAAGAAACAAAGGGAGAAAGGTAATCCGACTTATCAAGGATGTATATAGGATTTTACTTACAATTTGACTTATCAATTATGTATATACTGTAGGATTTTGTTGTGCAATAAAACGAGGTAATTTGTCTTAAAAGTTGTCAACCAATATTTAAGCAGATACAATTCGGTGACAGGTAATGTAGATAGATCACATCAAATTTTTGTGTTTAGTAGAGGACATGAGAGCTTACTAAGCTTCTACATATTAAAAGATGATTACATTACATGTAAGTAAATTGTGTCTTCGAAGGATCATAGCAGAATTTTTTGATATTGATTATATCATAATCATATTAGTGACAATGGTTGAGTTAATGAAAGCATCTTTGTTAGCGAACTAGCTTGACATACTCACTATTTTTTGTTAATTTGTATCCGTAATTATTCCATAACAATCTATTACAGGAAATCCATTTAAGCAAGTCTCAAATATCAAAAAACAGTAAACAAATTTCGTGGAAGGGAATTCGTGGTCGTCTATAGAATGGAAATGGTGGACAAACCTAAACAATGTTGTTAAAAAACTCCAACATGGTATAACCGGCTTATTTTGTAACTTGGTTGTTCATGATATGTACATTGGTTCATGAACTTCCATGGATTTAATTATTTGAGGAGCCAGAAAATCCGGAAATATTAGTTACAGTGTACTGCAGCATTTTCAAATTGCACCAAGGGGCAAACCAGGTGTTATTGCCCTTACTGAATCGCGGAATCGCGGGCTGCAACAACTGGATAACGAGATTTATCTTGCTCATGAGAAGAGCTTGAATGATGCCAACGCCAACAGGTTAGTGCTTCTCTGTTATGTCCATTGACTCCATTCTCATGAAAAAAGATCCTAAGCTATTTTGAGTGACGATGTCCATAATCTTATTTTGGCATTTGATTTTGAGTTTCTTTGGTGTTTTAATATATCAAGTTTCTTCAAAATTTTAAAACAATATGTAGCATTTCGCTGTGCGTTTTCTGAACCATCTCTGTAATCAAATCAGATGAGAAAGCTTTCCTTTGAAGCCATTCTGGAAAAATCATTCATGACAGACCTGCATAGATATGTTAAGCCTGGATTTATCATCTTGCTATATAATTCAAACTTTCCTGCTAAGCTATCAAACTTCTAGGTCCTAAATACATTATTGTTCTTAGTATCATCACCTCCTTTTTTTGCTGTAAAAGCAAGGTATCAACACAGCCGTGATCCATAGTAAATACAGTCATTTTAACTTCTGAAATCTATTACCTTGCAGTTCTAATTTATTGATAGATGATTCTTGATTTTACATTTACAGATGAGAAAGTTTGCATTATTGCTCATGACATATATGACATGTGTTTCAGTGAACCTTATGCCCACTATATCCCAGTACATACATTGTACCTTAGTTCTGTATATGATTGTTTTCACATGCTCATTGAGGAACAAACTATATAAACATTAGTTTTGGTTCATGTTTAAATTAATCGAATCTCCGCTGGCAAATGTGACCTTTATCTTTGCAAAATTGTTCACATTTAAGAGAGTCTCACCTTATAAGGAACCATTTAGTAAAATTGGATGAGTTGTTGAATCCAATGTCATCTTCATTATTACAGAGTATATTGATTTGGGTTTTCAAGGATTTTGACAGATTTAATCTCATGTGATATCAATTCCGCAATGTTGTAATCATGTCACTTTTTTTGGCTGATCAATCATAGAATATGAACAAAAAATCTGGTAAAGTGGTAAATGCCACCTTACAAAGTTACAAAAACAAACTGTATTTTTCTCATTAAAACTAATTTACATACATAGAGCCACACCACAAACAAACAAAACCCAAAGAATATTACAGATTGGAGAAATCTATCTATCTATAAACATATAAAATGGAACTCTGAAATAAGGAATTAATGAGTTTAGATGCAGAATTGAAGTCACACGAATTGAAATTGAAGTAAGGAAGAGATATTACTCACCACTTTTGTTGAATTTGGCTTGAGGTCTTCCCATATATGTGAAGAAACCAAAATATCTTCCCATATAAGTTTAACAAAAACGACTACTTTCAAAAAAATGTGTAACTCCATTATAACAAATTCATAATGCCGCTAATAAAACCTTCCCCTTTACCAAAAATATAAACATACACACAACAAATAATTTATATAGTCAAATCACGTAAAAAAAGGGCCGTGGGTTTGAGAACGTTAATAAGGAATATGATAAGGTTGATTGTTTATATTGTTAAGGTTGATTGAAATGGGATCAAGAAGCTTTCCTGAATTATTCCATCAGGAAGGAATGGCTGAAGAGGTATAATACAAGTTCAAAACCTGATTGCATCCAGCAAATGAGTGGTACAAAAGTTGCAAAAGGGGAAAAAAGGTTAATCATATTAAGTCTGCGGTACTGTGTGAAGTTATTGAGGTTCTTGCTTTACTTGTAGATTGCAGGTAGAATTATGGTTTTGTGTCCTGCATCAGTATGTGACGTCAAAGCTAAGGAGCTTACTGTTAGATCATCTGTTTAGTTTGTCATTCAACGTGCTTGGTAATTATTCTAAATTTCAGGAATTAACTTTGTTTTTAATGTAGACTATAAAAGAAGAAAAGTGATTACTATTAGATCATCTCAAAATGGTACATTTTAAATTTCGGTATACTTTAATTCTTTGCAGTAACTTGCTGCAGGAATATATGTAGATATATATCTACGGAGTATTAACTTCAAATTTAAGCAAAAGCAAAAGAATTAACTTTCTAAAAAAGAAATAACTTTGGAATGCTTTTCAGTAGAGATATGGAACGGTCGAATTCATGAGAATCAGTCGATATGTTTATTTACGGAGTATTTTGTTGGAGCCGGATTTGATTCTCCCCGTTTAAATCAACAAACGTGTAAATATGCAACTAAAAGTTACACAATTTGTCACTAGAGCTAGAGTGGATAGAAAGAAGTAAAGTAATGATAAAGGGAACTCAAAATGCTACTTAAAACGTTTCAAGTTCTTCATTTACCAACAAACCAAACGGCCCTAGAAATCACCCATCGCAGCATTAAAAGTTTAATAGTAATACTGGAGTTACCAACTAAGTGTTGTTCGCCCTAACACCTCAAGGAGAAAGTGGTATTTGAAGATTGAGGTTTTGGTTCCTTCCTGTGTTTTTCTTACTCGGGAGAGGAAGACCAAGCGTTTTTTTTTCAGTCGTGATGTCCTCCTCTATCCATTGAGTTGCGTTCTTATACTCTTGTTAGGGGCCCACGCGAGTCAATTACTAATTTGCCCCCTTGATACTTAATCTCGTCGAATCCTCCTTCTGGGCTTCGTCTGTTTATGGGCCGCTTTCGTCCTTCTGGGCTGAATGCATGGACCGATCCGGCTCGCGTTCGATGGGCCTAACCCGATTCCTTTTGGGCTTCGCGAGCCCATCGAGAACCGGCTCCAACATCCAGCCCCCCAAGCTTTTATGCTGAATAACTTAAGGCTTGGGTTTGTCTTCTTGAAGTCGCGTCCTCGACATGAGAGTGGCTCCCTGTCTTAGTATGATTGCATCGCGTTTGATGGTCGCGTGTATTTCGATTAAACTTCTCGGGGCGACGTTTTGAATTCAAACACTTTTTTGAATTCCCGCGCTGGGCGCATGTTGCCCACGTGCCATCTTCTCATTGCACCTTCTTTTCCCCGGTTCTTCCTTATAAATACCCACCTTCGCGTGGAGTTTCTCATTTTCTTGTCTGAGGTCGTTCACTTGCGTGTTATACTCAGTGACGATGTTGACATGGGTGGACCTCTCATACGCGAGTTGGGTATTTATAAGGAAGAACCGGGGAAAAGAAGGTGCAATGAGAAGATGGCACGTGGGCAACATGCGCCCAGCGCGGGAATTCAAAAAAGTTTTTGAATTCAAAACGTCGCCCCGAGAAGTTTAATCGAAATACACGCGACCATCACACGCGATGCAATCATACTAAGACAGGGAGCCACTCTCATGTCGAGGACGCGACTTCAAGAAGACAAACCCAAGCCTTAAGCTATTCAGCATAAAAGCTTGGGGGGCTGGATGTTGGAGCCGGTTCTCGATGGGCTCGCGAAGCCCAAAAGGAATCGGGTTAGGCCCATCGAACGCGAGCCGGATCGGTCCATGCATTCAGCCCAGAAGGACGAAAGCGGCCCATAAACAGACGAAGCCCAGAAGGAGGATTCGACGAGATTAAGTATCAAGGGGGCAAATTAGTAATTGACTCGCGTGGGCCCCTAACAAGAGTATAAGAACGCAACTCAATGGATAAAGGAGGACATCACGACTGAAAGAAAAACGCTTGGTCTTCCTCTCCCGAGTAAGAAAAACACAGGAAGGAACCAAAACCTCAATCTTCAAATACCACTTTCTCCTTGAGGCGTTAGGGCGAACAACACTTAGTTGGTAACTCCAGTATTACTATTAAACTTTTAATGCTGCGATGGGTGATTTCTAGGGCCGTTTGGTTTGTTGGTAAATGAAGAACTTGAAACGTTTTAAGTAGCATTTTGAGTTCCCTTTATCATTACTTTACTTCTTTCTATCCACTCTAGCTCTAGTGACAAATTGTGTAGCTTTTAGTTGCATATTTACACGTTTGCTGATTTAAACGGGGAGAATCAAATCCAGAGATACCCTCTCCTGGTTTGGTTGCGTTGGAATAGTAGGTATCAAGAACTAGGGTGGACGACGGGGAGAAGACAAGGTGAAGTGCTGTATACAAGTTGGCCGACCAGACTCGCGAGGTGTTGTGTCGCGAGCTGCGTTTTCTGAGCTCCAACATATTTAATTTTGACTAAATTGAATTGTTAAGTTTTGAAGATAAATAAGAGAATTATATAAAAAAAATCTCCAAAAAGCCTTGCAAACTTAAAAAGTGAAAATTGGAAAAGAGCTAAAAAAAAGGGGGGGAAACAGTATAACAGAGTTACAGAGGCCGGTGCAAAGTCACGTGAGTTTGAGCACAGCAGCACAGTCGAGGCACGTGACGAGTTGCGACTCGCGAAGAACTTTTTGGCAAACTTTGAATTAGAAATTAATAATATAACGTTACATTGCGGAGTACTAGGTCGTGTGTACTTATGTGATATTTTTAATTGATTATTTTATTATAAAACTATAGTATAATGTATTAGGATTTAGGAGTAAAGGCCAGATAGACAGAGAAATTAATGAGATTAATATTATACTAATATAAAGTGATGGGAGAGAATTTTAGAGTTTAAGTGTAGTGTGTTTAGTAGAAGGGGTAATAATTAAATATGTTTCCCTAAAAATAAGGCTTAAGGCATGGTCCATGTTTGTGCACGACCAATGCTTTGGAATGTATGTTTTTTAAGGTCTATAATTTGACTATCATTAGGGGTCGCAAAATGATTTGATCATTTGTTTAATTTTATTGCATTTTGAACTTATGTTAATGAAAAGAGAAGTATAAGTTAGAGAATGGTCATTGTTTTTTATCTTTGAATGGACAAACGATGTCTTTTTTGAATATCAACACGCTCATACTGAAATTGTCTCCAAGAATATGATTACAAAAAGATTCATGCATAACACATCGATCATATTTTTGTGTTACGCATGAATCGTTTTTTCGATAATCTAATTGGTGCGTATCGCACGGACACGTTTCATACGTTATGCACCGAGATGAACAAAAAAAAGAAATTTGGGTGCGTGTGATAAGCGGTGTTTTACATACCGCAACTATGGATTATTAGCTAGTTTTGTATAGGATTATGTTATTTGTTTCTATGTAATCTGTATCATGGAGCTGTTCGAGAGAAGATTTACATACGAGATTCCAAGAGATGATACGAAGCATTGGAAGCATTGAAGCATAAGGAAGAAGCTGCTGAAGATGAACGAAGACGAAGACTTCAAGAAATCAGTAGCTGCTACCTCAGACAACATAGCCGCACCCGCGGGTTTCATCCTCAGCCAAGGATCCGAGAGAGCTCAAGCCGCGCCCGCGGGTCCCAAACCGCGCCCGCGGCCCTCTGCCATCCTGAAAATCTGGAGAATCCAAAACCGCGCCCGCGGCTATCAACCCGCGGGTGCGGTTCCTCGACAGAAGAATCAAATTGATGTCTTTGCCATTTGAAGTAATTTGTGTTCAATTCTGTAACTTTCTACACGTTTTGTTAACCTTAATTCGGCTGTTACAATAGCTGAATGCTATTTAAGTTGTGGATGATCATCCTTGATCATCTTACCTTTTGTTTTGCTTAAGTTTTTGGAGAGTTTTTCACAAACTTATGAGTTGCTAAAGTTCTTTGTTTCACTTGGTGTTTGAAGCTTTTGGATTCAACAAGTTGTGAGTTTATCCTTTCCCTTTGTCTACTCTTTGATTGTCTCAACTCTCTTGTTTGTATTGTCGATGAACTAGATTTACTACTTTAGATTGATCACCTAAGTTAGTTTTATCTTATTCATATTGCTAGAGTTTGATACTTCTAGTTGAATTATCATACTTGCTGTGTAGCACAATCTATTTGCATGAACTAGTTGTGATTGTTATTAGAGAAGAGAGTTGAGTACATGTCGAGTATCCGACTAGTTGTCCATGATATTGCATGTATCTATCTATTCCTGAATGCATTGCTACTTTGTTTTTGAACTTTGATAGTTTCAAAGTTATAATCGAGTAAGGGTTGTTAGGACTAGTTGGACTAATAACTATTCAAGAACAGGAATTAGAACGATCACTTGAGAACTTGACATAGGGATGAAAAGGATTCTAAGATCAACTTGTTAATCTAATTGTGGATAATCGCTAAGTGGAACACTTCGCTTAATATTGTTATAACCAAGTTGACATTCGATACTTCGTATCAAAACCATGAAACCCCCCCTTTTGGTTACGTTTATTGGTTAGTCATTGTGATAACTTAAGAATTTGATAAACTGATTCTCTTGGGATTCGACCCTTGCTTGCCCACTATATTACTCAGTTTGCACACGACAAATTCGCCTCGTCAGCGTGGCATATAATAAATGGCTATATATTCATATGAGTTCAAAGTTATAGGTATGAATACTACATTTTTTATATTCAACTAAGGAGAAAAGTTCGGGTGAGAACAAGGCTTAACGTAGGAAAAACGAACTTTTTTCGCGTTCACATAGAACAGGCTAATGTTCATAATTTGGCGGTAATGTTTATAATATGAACGACGAAGTTTTTTGAGAAAAACAAAACAAAAAATAATAATCAAAGTTTGCAATAATTACAAATATGTCACCGAGTCCCTCACTGAAAACATAGGAATGAGCATCGGTCCAAACCCGGACTAGACCGGACCGATCCGGACCCGGAATTCCGGAAATATGTGACCCGAAACCCGGACTGGAATGTTCCGGTCTGGTTCGGTCCAAGACCAGGCCGGTCCGGGTCAGGTTCGAGTTTGGACCGAAATTTATATTTTTTGAAGAATTTATTATAAAATTAAAAAAATTCACATTCGAATTTATTTTATAATATATATTAGAATATTAGTATAGAAATATATAGTTTTATTAAAAAAATATTTATAATTTATATATAATATATAATATTTTAATTTTTATATTAAAAAATGAAAAACCGGGTCAACCCGGACCGGACCCTTATTTCCATAAATATGTGGCCTGAAGCCCGGTCCGATTTGGTCCAAAAAACCGGGTCAACCCGAATTTTTCTCATCCATATGAAAACGTTCAAAAATTTCATGCCCTGATTATGAACATTACTATCCAGAATATGAATATTAACGTATAATCTGTGAAAGTGAACCGTTTGTTTTTCGTATATTAAGACCTCTTTGCACCGTAACTTTCTCAAAATATTAAAACAATTTCAATAATCTCAAATTATATGACATTTTTTTCGGGGGATACTGGGGAATTATCAAATAAAAAACTATAGAAAAAAAGTAAGAATTTTTTTTGTCTGAAATGGACAATTTTTCAAATTTTTTTATAGGCTCAATTTGAAATATATTCCTAACATAGGAATATTTTTGTGGTTTGGAAAATATACACGTTGGAGACAACGTCTCCCAATCAAACCAATTTTTTTTTAAATTCCCACGTATTATACATAAACTTTTAAAAAAAAACTTGTTTGCATAAGACGCTGGTTTTGCATGAATGCTATTTTCAAAAGTTATATATATATATATATATATATATATATATATATATATATATATATATTATTGCATTAGACTTACGCGGGTTCGGATGGCTTGTATGGGCTCGTTTGGAATCGTAATCGATCAAGACTAATTTTGTTAGGTCCGTATTGATATCAGCTTTCACCATATATGTCTCTTGTCGTCTAATATGGAGGAATAAATTTGTAAATCTCTATTTATAGTAGAAGGTACGCACGAGATTTACGCGTGTTCGGATGGCTCGTATGGGATCGTACGGAATCATAATCGATCAAGACCAGTTTCGTTGGGTCCGTATTGATCTCAACTTTCACCAGATATGTCTCTGATTGTCTGATATGGAGGAAATAATTTGTAAATCTCCATTTACAGTAGAAGGTACGCACGAGACTTACGCGTGTTTGGGTGGCTCGTATGAACTCGTTCGGAATCGGAACCGATCGAGACCAGTTTCGTTTGGGTCGGTATTGATCACAAATTTCACCAGATATGTATTTGATATTCTGATATGGAGGAACAAATTTGTAAATCTCCATTTATAGTAGAAGGTACGCACGAGACTTACGCGTGTTTGGGTGGCTCGTATGGGATCGTTCGGAACCGAAATCAGGGGAGAGACATATCTGGTGAAAGCTGGGATCAATACGGACCCAACGAAATTGATCTTGATCAATTCCGATTTCGAACGAGCCCATACGAGTCATCCGAACACGCGTAAGTCTAATGCAATAATATATATATATTATTAGGAAAAAAAACATACAGGCATGATGCCTTGTATAAGACGCAAGTTTTTCCACCGTCTTATGCAAAAAAATTTAATTAAAAAAAGTTTATGTGGGAATTAAAAGAAAATCTGGTTAGGTTGGGAGACGCTCTCAAAACCAGCGTCTTTCCAACGTGTATATTTTCTGGAAAAAAAATTGTGTCTATGTCGAGAATATGTTTCAAATCAAGCCTATAACGCAAATTGTTTTGAAAAAAAAAGTCCATTTCAGAAAAAAAAAAATAGTATACAAGTATGCTTAGACTGTTTTAAAATTTATATGTCAGAATTATGATCAAGTGTATAATTTTCTTTCAGTAAATAATGGGAGACTTTTTAATATCTAAGTTAAAATTATCCAACATTAAAATTAAACTTAATTAAATAAAAATAAATTAATTGTAATTGTTTTGATAAAGGCAAAAACCAGAGTCCCATTTAATACTAAATTACAACTCCTGACCATTCGAAAGGACAGTCCTGAAAAAGTACGAATAGTGATTAATCATACTGGACTAAAGGAAGACATGTTTCATTATTCTTATATATTCATCAGATATTGTTTGATCTTGATTACACCCAATAATGGGTGTTAATATTTTATTAGCAGCATAATCTGTTGCTTAAATTTCAAGATAATATTTTACGTTGTTAAAATAAATTAATTGTAAAATCACATCTCATGTGTCTCTTAATTTATGCTTCCATATCTCTCTATTATGGAATTTTCCCTTTAAAATCTCTATTATCTTTTAGAACAATTACTCTTCAGATTTATTTTCTCTGCATCTCGACCATGACTAGTGGTCAAGATGTCCAAATACAATTGATGTTCGGCGAAACCATAAGTGGTGAACAATTGAATAGATGAACATCAATTGTTCATTTGCACACTTAATGAACAATTGTTCATTTGAGAAGCACAACGAAGATGATGATCAGAGAACCAGATGAATAATTATTCATTTGCACAATCATGAACAACTAGTGTAGTCCCCGTGTCATGCACGAGAGTACATGATTTGAATTTCTTTCCGTAATTTTAAACTTAAACCGTATATCAGAATTTCATAAGCTACTAATGAGAACATTAGTAATGAAAATAACAAACAAAGCATGCCACTTCTACATTTTATTGCAACATCTAGGATAAAAATAATATAAATTCACCTAAATAATTTTAACTTTTAAAAAGCGAAAAAATATATTTAACAAAATGATTGATTTATAAGTCCAAATATATTTATAGAAAGGAGGGTGATTATTTCAAATGAATATCATATAAAACTTACATTAATCAATAAAATAAATAATTTCAATTAAATAGGAATATAGTAAAGAAGTATAAAAATGTATGATATAATGAGTAGTTTAAATTTAAAGAATTAGAAGACCATGTGATATAAACAAATTAATTTTGTTGAAATATGGTTGTTTCAAATTTTAAATTTGGTGAAGCAATTATTAGGGTAAAATATTAAAAAATCAAATTTAAATTTTAATAATTATAAAAAAATGAGTTTTAACCACAAATTGACACATAAGCAACTAAAGGCTAAAATTAAGGGGAGAGCTTGAAATAACTATCCTTTAATATAAATGCGAACTGTGTTTTTTTGTTTTTTTTTTCCAAATGACTTCAAAATATTTGATCGCCCACGTTATCTATCTTATATATTAAAGCTAAGACTTTTAGAGCCTCTAGAATGATTCTAGGCTAGGTTGTTAAGTTATTTTTCATTTTTTATTTTTAACTTTATATAAAAATGTATTGAATATATAACTCAACAAATAAATCTTATAAAACAATCACTTCATTCAACATAAAAACAATACAAATTATCCTATCCTATTAAGAAAAAAAAAATTAATTTAATTATGATATATATATAATGAGATATTTTTATATATAATTAAATTATATATCATTAATGAAATAAATATGTATTAATTAGTATTCACAAACAAAAAGTTAAATTTATTTCGCTTATTTGGTGAGAGTTAAACTTAATTTTTAGACAAACTTGGCTTAAATCGTATGAAATTTTACGACGAACAATCTGAAATACTCGTGCATGGCACGAGTCACTTCACTAGTTAATACGTATTATACTCCAAATTACGAAGATTAACTTTTATTTGTTAAGGTGTACTAGTATAATCCCCGCGCCATGCACGGTTAATTGCTTAGCGTTTAAATATAATATAGTTTGTATGCAATAATCTATGATATTATAAAAGAAATAATCTCACTACAAATTTTATTCAACTAAAGTTCATAAGTGATTTTTTTATAATGAAATAATTGGACATAAATTTCAAAAAAAAAAAAGAAACATGCAAAGTAAACATGTATTAGTATAAAAACCATGAAATAAAAGAGTAAAATATATTAGACTTGTAATTTAAATACTTTGGATTAAATTTGAAGCCTACCAAATAGTTAACAAACTACTAAATGAAGCTATAATTAAGGGGAGAGCTTCAAATAGCTTTCCTTTAATATATATATATATAGTGCCTTACTATTTGGCACACTCTAAAAGTTTATTTGGTACACCCTTATCTTCGTCACGAATGTATTAGACACGATCTTCGTCACGAAGGAAAACCACCAGAGATTCGTCACGAATCATTTTTTTTAAATTGTAGAGAATTTCAATACGAGTCTGTGTATATAAAATACGTCTAAAACGGACATCGTTAGCCCTTCCATAAGCCTCTAAAACAAAATAGTCGCATGCGTTAAGTTTGTAAAAGAAAAAACTTATATAAATTTGATATTTGTATAGTATAATTATTTATTATAGTTAAAATCCATACAATAAAATTTATATACTATAATTATATATTATCATTTAATATCACTAATTTATTACTTATAAAGTATAATTTTGCATTATGTTTAAATATTAAGAACTTAACAGAAATGACTGTTTTGTTTTTAGGGCTTTTGGAAGGGCAAACGATGTCCGTTTTGGACGAATTTTATATGCACAGACTCCTATTGAAATTTTCTTCACGATTCTCAATTTTGTTTTTTTATAAAAATTGATTCATGACGAAACTCCTCAGTTTCTTCGTGACGAATCTCTGATGATTTTTCTTCGTGACGAAGATAAGGGTGTACCAAATAAACTTTTAGGGTGTGCCAAATAAAGACTTTGTATATATATATATAGAATATATAGATAGATTGTTCATTTGAGAAGAACAACGTAGGTTAGAAAACTAGATTTTTTGAGCTTGAGGAATTCGAAGGTGGATAAAAGAGGATGATAGATGAGATGATGGAACAAAGTTGGAGAAGCTTTCAAACAAGAATCTTTGAAAATATTTAAAATGGTCAATACTTAGCGAATTTAGGAAAATCATATAATACTTTTTTTTATATTTTTATATTTTTTATACACTTGTTCATTAAAAAGTATCTATCATTAATTTTAATGTGTTTTTTTTACCGTAAAGTTTCAAGAACCTATGCCTTTCTATTATTTACCGTAAAAATGTTTATAACTACTTTGATCGGAAAAATATTAATGTGTTGTCTGATTATTAATCAATATAAATACTCTGTGTCCGTGGTGAATATTGTTGCTTAATTAATCAAAATATACATGGTTGAAATATCATAGAACGTGCCACCCATGAAGAGAGCACTTCTCTTAGTTTCTCACATCAGAATATGATAATTTAATTTGTTTCAAAGAAGCTTCCTTGAAACATGAGATTACTAAAAAAATCCGTGCAAATCATAAGTTGTACTCCATGGAATGATTGCCAAATCATTCGGATGTATAATGTTATTTTCAAGTTTTTATGTAATAAAATTTTAAAAACAATTTTGATTCTAGTAAACTACACTTAAACGAACTGTATACATTCTTTAGAATGAACATATATATATATATATATAATGTATATGTTGAGCAAAACCAAGGTCTTTTATTGAAAAATGAGAAGGCATTAATATTAAAAATGATCGAGTAATATTTATAGGAATGAATTATATATAATATTATTTACTAATACATACATATATAATAAATAATTACACATTCAAGCGAAAATTTATGAAAAACGTTTGAAATTTGCTAGCACATACAAACACACATATTTGAATTTCGCAGCAATATACACAACTCATTTGTACTAGTTCCGACACCATACCTGTAGTTAAATTAATGATTGTTTTCATAAACAACTTGTACAAAATATAGGTATCGATATATATATATATACTCCGTATATGTGTAATACTGTATGATTTAGTCATCGGTTTTGATGAGAATGTGACTTTGATGACTGAGGACTGAGGACGATGCGCAATTGTAACTCACACACAAATAAATTTGGAACAATGCATTCGGTTTTGATCATGCACATAATCTATCATACGTGCGCTTGTTGTGTACTATATAATCCACAACATATGTGTGCATAAGTCAATAACACATTATCTTTAACTCTTATCTAAGCATTCATCTTTACTGATTTTTTTCTATGATATATCTAGGATTACTCCATATATTTGCATATTTTATTTTGTATATTTTGATACTCAAACTATTTTTCCGCACTTATTAATTTTTTCATTGTGCGTAGTACACACAAATGGAAATTAGATTTTAAGGAGATTTTTTGGTGTGCATGGAGAACTCCGTAAAAAATCAAAATAATGTTTAGCTTCTTAGTATGCATATATATGTCCATAGACACATCAAACATACCCTTTAATCTTCTATACATTGAGATATTTGTACATTTCGATAGATGGTTTTCTTACTTTTCCTTCAGTTTTTTCTAATCCTTAGTACAGTATTAAGTAATGTAACAATCATTTACTCTGACTAAGTCAGCATATATGTAAGGGGAGTGTTAATACTCCGTAAGTGGAAGTGGAAGTGGAAGTGGAAGTCATATTAGTGAATGTTGCCTCTTAGTGAAGTAAAATATCCGTTGCTGATTTTTCCCGCAACTTATATATTACTCCGTAATACTATATTTGTATATATAGTTCAATTAACAAATACAAATTTTAAACTAAACTGAGTATTAAGAAAAGTGGATGAAAATCAGGGACCAGGTTTTGCTCCACTCGTGTGCACGACCCATTTGCCGGTCTTCAAATCGTAATTTTGTTTGTCAGCTTTACTCACGTGCACCTCTATTATGCTAAAGTAAATCTTGGAGTATTTATTTACTTTATAAAGTTGAAATTAACTCAGTTGAATAATAATAAAAATAATTTAAACCATGTATAAGTCTCGTTCAGTTAGATACTATTTGAAAAGAAATGTTGTTGCACATGAAAAGACAAAACTAAAGTGCAATGTGCCATAACATAAAATCTTTTGATGTGGGGTATAAAGTACATTTAACACCTAATTATTCTCTTTACAAATAGTGATTATTGTATTTCTTGGCTTCTTGCTATTAAGAATTTGACAATATTACCTTTTTGTTGACAGGATTTAAGTAAGGATTTTTGTGGGCATGCTGGAATGTACGTGGCCAATAGGGCTTGTCATTAATTAGATGGATTCTATATTATTATTAACAATTATTAGAATGTACTATTGTGCAAAAATTATTTTGTCTAATTTCTAAAAAGTGTCGCTTCAAGATCGAAGAATGTATATCTTGCCTATAGTCTCATTAGTGTGGCTATATGGATTCAAAATAATTGATAGGATTGACTTTGTAGATTGTTGATAGCTTTTAGTAGACTTGTAAATATATGAGTGTCATTGAAAAACATATTTTGCATTTGTATTTCGAGAGTGATCACCATATATTTATTCTCGGAAACTCTTTGGTACAAAGTCATTGTGCTAATAAATGAAAGAGGTATTGTCATGATATGGGCTAAAGTTGATGTGAGGATGAACACTTCAAGAAGGAATACAGATATTAAAGTAATTATAGTAACGCAAAACAATTATAGTAGCGCGTGACAACGTTGTCCACGTTCTTACGTATTTTTTGGTGAATGAGTGAGTCTGTAAATGTACATGAGTGATTAATTTTATGTTGTTACATGACTTATTACGTGTTGCTGCATGAGTGTAGGTGTAAATGTGCATGAGTTATTGAGTGTTGGTGCATGTCTAAGTAAAAATACATGAGTTATTTATTATTTGTAGGTAGATGAGTCAATATGGGGTGATGCATGAGTCAATATATTAATATGCATGCATGAGTTATTGTTTGTTGGTGCATGAGTGAGTGTGCGTGAGTTATTGAGTGTGAGTGCATGACTAAGTAAGGAAAAATGCATGAGTTATTTATTTTCTGTAGGTGCATGAGTCAGTATATAAATGTGCAACAATTATTGTTTGTTGGTGCATGAGTGAGTGTGTAAAAGGTGCCCGAGTTATTAATTTTATGTTGTTGCATGACTTATTACTTATTAGTGCATCAGTGGGTAAGGAAAAACGTATGAATTATTTATTTTTTGTAGTTGTGAGTCAATATGGAGTGATGCATTATAATATATAAATGTGCATGAGTTATTGCTTGTTGGTGAATGAGTGAGTGTGTATAGGTGCATGAGTTATTTATTTTATGTTGTTTCATAACTTATTACTTGTTGGTGCATGAGTTAGTATGTATAGTGGGTGCATCCTCATTCTTTTTTTAAAGAGGTATCCTCATCGAATATCTTTCCCATAGTATGAATCCAACACTCTTATTATAACTTAATAAAAAATCAAAAAGTTATTTTTACAAACATGAAATATTTCGTTTACGAAAGATTAGATGCGTATACATAAACAACAATTAAGAAAATTTTATAAATATCTCATGAACATGGTCATTCTTACATTCGAAATTAACCGCCAAAGCTCTTGTAGCTCGGTGGAAGAGACACTAGTCGATCTCTCATCTATAGGTTAGGGGTCCGAATCATGGGAGCGACATTGAACCCCTCAATTTGTTTGAGTGGGATAGGGGTCCCGCTGTTACAAGGGTCCCGTGTCTTGCCTTATAAAAAACATTCGAAATTAACCGTCAAATTCAGGTATTTGGTTAAATTTGTCAAAAAAGGAAAAGAATATATCAAGGTGTTAAAAATTTCCGGTTATATACAATTGATATAAATTATTAGGTGAAATAGTATATTATTTGTTTTCTGCTTTGATTGAGTGTAAAAGTGCAATACATAAATGGGAACTTCGTTTGTAAATATTTTTGAAATATTTATTCATTTAGAAGGATTTAGGTTATTAGATTTATTTTAGAATTCGTTTGATGGAGTATATAAAAATTAGGGATAAATATATCATTTTTGTAGGGACGAGAAAATGATCATGTTTTCATTCGGCAAAGCTTTTTTGCACATTCAGTAAATTTAATTTTTATTTTCATTTAGTTGTTTGGTAAAAAAGTTCCATCTATCTTAATATGCTTAATGTAGTTTAACTTTTGAGCTTGACAAGTTTAATGTAATTTTTAATCCATTATTACCTTTATTTAATTGACAAAAAGTCTAAATAATTTAGTATATTTTTTTTTCGTAATTTAACATTGTTATTACAAATTCAGCTAGAAGTACCGCTAATCCAAGAAGTTTTTTAAAGAGTAATTTAATCTCCAGTTTTAATTAATCATTCAGCTCCAACTATTATTTCAGCTCGTTAGGCTGAAGGGAGCCTATACGAAAAAACGTTATACAAGCTAACGAACAATGTATGTAGAATAGGTTAAATAAATTTATATATCCTATCCTATCCTAATCTAATTAAAAGTTGAATGTCTAGCGAAAAAGTTAATGCCACATTCATTTTATTTTTGTCACTAGATTCGGACACCCGCGCTAAGCGCGGGACAATTACGGTTTTTCGTATACGGTATAATGTTGTAAATAAACGGTTTATGGTGTAGATATGCGGCGGACGACAGTAGAGATGAAGATAAAACGGAGATATTCGGACGAAGGAGGGTGATGATGAGCGACCTTTTTTCTTTAATTTAAATTTTTTCTTTTCATTTATTTTAATAAAAATATGGCATGTATACGAAACAACAATTATGTATATGAATAAATTATAACTTATCACCTCACATTCTCACCAATTCGATATAGATATATTTTGTTACACTAATTTTTATTAATAAATATTAACAAATTTGTTGTGTTAAAAATTTATTAATTTAGTGCAGTCATTAAATAAATTTGATATTATGGAGTTGAAGAATATGAAGAAATGTAGATATTAATTGTATTGGTTGCAATTAAGAGAAGATGAAAGTTTTTTTATTAAAATTCATGAATGAGATGAGAAGGAATTGATGAGAAAGAATTAGTTCATGCATTGAATAGGTATGAGTTGTCATAATTTTCTCAATGGCTAATAGTTTATATGAGATATAGATGGGAGATAGAAAGAGAGAGAGGAAAATTAGGTTTAAACATTAATTAGTCCAATTGACGTTACTTTCAAAGGATGATATATAGATTTAAAATATCTAATTAACCCAGATTGAAACGAAGGGATTGGAAGGGGGCGTCAGGATGAAATGAAGGGATTGACGAACAGGGTAGAGATCAGAATAAGTTTGGAGATTGTGGTAGATGAAGGAGACGAAGAGGATATGTTCTTAGTTGGTGATGAAATTAGCATTAAGAGAAGAGATAATTAGGGTAAATATTTAAAATATTAGCATTCAGATTAATTTTTAACCGGGGAAGGAGGGGGCACCGGGATGAAACGAAGGGATTGACGACCGGGATAAAGACGGGAATGAGTTTAGAGATTGTGGTAGAGGAAGAAAACGAAAAGGATGTGTTCTTAGTTGGTGGTGAAATTAATATTTAAGAGAAGAGATAAATATGATAAAAATTTAAAATATTAGCATGTATTAGGTACAAATTACCATTACTTCATCAAACCCATCAATTTTTATATATAGATAGAAGATTAGTATTGATGTTACAACTTCATTTAATATGATGTCAAATAGTTAATGCAACTTTGAATGACTTTTGCTAATTTTGATCACCCTATGATGATGTTCGTAGTGATATAAGTACACCTATACTTACTCAAGGAACTAGCTCATACATACCAGGACCACCAATGACACGTGCTAGACGTCGGGCTGAGGAAGATGAGGATTCAGACAGACCGGGAGCCATTACTCGGAGTCGAGCCAAGCAGCTATTGATCACCTTACAAAATGGAATGCACATCATGGAGAATACGGGGCAAGGAAGAGAAGAGTACGTCATGTTGATTCAAGTAGAAGAGGAGCAGCCGAGCTTCATGGAGAGGAAGAGGCCGGCCGACCAAGAAGAGAAGAGAAGGAATTGGGCCCAAGGCCCATTTTGAGTTGGACTTTTCCCTTTGGAGTATTTGCTATTTTTAAGAGTATAAATAGATAAGTTTTTAGGGTTTAAGGTAGACTTTGACAAATTGAGAATTACTCTTTCCTTTAGGTTTTGACGTTGTTTTCACGTCGTTTAGCTATAGTTTTGGTTTGATATTGAATTGCAAGCGGAAACCCTTGGTTTGATATTGACCCGTGAGATCGATCTGTTGTTTGCACATATTTCGATCTCCAAACCTTGAAAGAACCCTAGGTGGACTCCTTGGGTTAGTTCGAGTCAAGTGAGTCTTTCTAGATCGACGACTGAGTCAAGAAAGACGTCACTTGCTTATCGAGTCCGAGTCAAGCAAGTCTTCCTAGATCGACGACTGAGTCAAGGAGGATAACACTTGTCGAAGACCAAGATTCGTTCGATCGTCTGTCACAACGATCTCTCGAAGCCGCCTCGACGTCAACTTCACCTTACCATTCGTCCGCCGCCGACTTCCGCCGTCGTGGCTTAGGTTGGGTGAGAGAAAACCCTAACCCTAACCACCTTGCCTTGACCTTCAAGACAAACTCTTCTTGTTTTGGCAATTAATTATTTGATTTGATTCTTATTCTTATTTTGTTAAGATTTGATATCTTAGGAAATCTTTGGGTAGTTGAGAAGATCTTCTAGTAACCAATTTGGTTAGATTCTAAAGATTTTGTTAGCTTATCCTATGTAATAAAAAAAAATTAATTTTTTTTTTATTTAATTAAATCCGAATTTCAGATAATTATTCTTTTATTTTCGGATTTATTTTTTTTAAAAAAAAGAGAAGAGGAAATAAGAACGTCTAGCTGAAGAGAAACCCGGCTAGGCCAAAATCCGTTCTAGGCTAGTAGCCTTGAAAGCCGAAAAATTTAAGCGGACCCCGGTTAGTAACCGTGAGAAGTCGTAGAGCGCACGTCAAGTGGTCCCCGGGCTAGTAGCCCAGGAGGACCCCGCTCGGCAACTTCTCTGGGGGACGATCGGTTATTTCCTTGAATTTCTGTTCACCATCTTTTGATTTTGTTTGCTGTCTTTTCTTTCATTATAATTTCAATTTCTTTCATTGATTAATTGCCCCCTTTTTTGTGACTTGCTTTACCATTCTGCCTGTGCCTTGCCTTTCTTGTCTTCAACTGCGTAGCGTAGGAATAGACAGATTACACTTTTTTCCTTCGTGTGTTGCTGTTGCTTGTGATTTGCACAGGTTCAGGAGATGGCAACATGCACCATGGGCATGTGTTGTCAAGAGGTCTTTGATCTCGAATGAACATATTGCTCTACCGTCCCAACAGGAGACAATCTTTCATTCCCGGTGTCTAATCAAAAGCGCCGTCTGCAATTTGATCATTGATGGAGGATCTTGCTGCAACATCATTGATCGCACAGTGGTGGAGCGCCTAGGATTACCAACAACGCCCCATCGTCAACCCTACAACCTGAATTGGCTTAATGCTGACTCGCCGCTACGAGTCACTGAGCAAGTCAAGTTGGTCTTTGCTATTGGCGGGTACACAGATGAGATTTTGTGTGATGTGCTACCTATGACTGCTTGTCACCTATTGCTCGGGAGGCCTTGGCAACATGATCGGGGTGTTATGCACAATGGTGTTACAAACGAATACTCGTTCTTTATGGAGGGGAAGCGTTATACACTACTTCCTATGACACCAACCGAAATCATGACGGCGCATATGGAAGACGAGCAGCGAAGAGCAGCTAAAGAGAAGGAAAAGAACTTTACCAAGGCAAAGAAGATGACCTTAGGTCAGAACTCGAGAGCTGGAAACCACATTCTCTTAGCTACTGCTAATGAGGTTCACACTGCAATCCAGGAAGTCTTCCTTGTTTCTTACTTGTTCCTACTTATTCTCTGCATACTACTCCAGATACACTTGATCTGCCTTTTTCTATTTCTTCTTTGTTACAGGAATACAAGGATATGTTTCAGGAAGAATCCCCAGGACTGCCACCTGTTAGAGGAATTGAACATCAGATTGATTTCATTCCGGGCGCGACTCTTCCCAATCGAGCCGCCTACCGTACGAACCCAGAAGAAACCAAGGAGCTACAGAGACAGGTGCAAGAGCTCATAGATAAGGGACATGTACAGGAGAGTTTGAGTCCATGCGCAGTTCCAGTGATTTTGGTTCCCAAGAAGGACGGGAGTTGGCGTATGTGTATGGACTGTAGAGCCATAAACAACATTACTATTAAGTACCGTCATCCCATTCCCAGACTGGACGATATGTTAGACGAACTGCATGGAGCTCAAGTGTTTTCTAAGATCGATCTGAAGAGTGGGTATCACTAGATGAGTATGAAGGAGGGCGATGAATGGAAGACTGCCTTCAAGACGAAGTACGGACTCTACGAATGGATGGTAATGCCCTTCGGTCTAACCAACGCTCCTAGTACTTTCATGCGTCTAATGAATCATGCTTTACGTACATTTCTAGGAAATTTTGTAGTAGTCTACTTTGATGACATTCTTGTCTATAGTCCATCTGTTAGTGAGCATGCAAAACATCTTCGACAGGTACTAGAGGTCCTCCGAAAAGAGAAACTTTATGCTAGCCTAAAGAAATGTGGGTTTTGTTGGGACCATGTTGTGTTTCTTGGATTTGTAGAATGCAGCACAGGTCTAAAGGTGGATGAGGAGAAAGTTAAGGCCATCCAGGACTGGCCAACACCGACAACTCAGACTCAAGTCCGGAGCTTTCTGGGTCTGGCCAGTTTCTACCGAAGGTTTGTGAAGGATTTCAGCTCCATTGCCATGCCACTGACGGAGCTGACCAAGACAAAGACTATATTTCACTGGGGAGAGCCATAGGAGGCTGCCTTCCGGAAGCTCAAGGACAAGCTGACTCACTCACCATTGGTGATACTCCCAGACTTCAGCAAAACCTTTGAGATTGCGTGTGACGCTTCAGGAATAGGGTTGGGGGGAGTATTGATGCAAGAAGGCAAACCCATAGCCTACTTTAGCGAAAAGTTGAGTGGTGCTGAACTCAACTACCCGACCTATGACAAGGAAGTTTATGCTCTGGTCAGGTGCCTTCATACTTGGCAACATTACCTCCTTCCAAAGGAGTTTGTCATACATTCTGACCACGAAGCATTGAAGTATCTCAAGGGTCAGAGCAAACTGAACAAGCGGCATGCCAAGTGGGTAGAGTTTATCGAGACATTCTCTTATGTCATCCGACACAAGAAGGGGAAGGACAACGTCGTAGCTGATGCACTGTCTCGCAGGTATTCTCTGTTATCTTCCCTTAATGCTAGAATGTTAGGATTCTCTTTCATGCGTAACTTGTATGTTTTGGATGATGATTTTAAGGACCAGTTTAATGCATGCCAAGTTAGGGGTGGGGTAAGCAAGTTCTATTTGCATGATGGGTATCTGTTCAGGGGATCCAAGCTGTGTATTCCAAACGGATCATCCTGTAGACTCTTTATACAGGAAGCCCACGGAGGGGAGCTTATGGGGCATTTTGG
The DNA here is from genome assembly GCA_029168935.1 of Oxyria digyna. Lineage (NCBI taxonomy): Eukaryota > Viridiplantae > Streptophyta > Magnoliopsida > Caryophyllales > Polygonaceae > Oxyria > Oxyria digyna. Next base: position 10,345,093 of record JAPVLV010000013.1, read on the forward strand.
TATTGACAAGACTCTAGGAACCCTTAAGGAACATTTCTACTGGCCAAACATGCAAAGGGATGTTACTTGTTTTTGTGCTTCTTGTGTTGTCTGCCTAAGGGCTAAGTCAAAGCTGAACCCTAACGGTCTCTACACACCTCTACCTATACCGAGTAATCCCTGGGAAGATGTCTCCATGGATTTTGTCTTGGGATTACCTCGGTCTAAGAGAGGGAGGGATTCCATTTTTGTAGTGGTTGATAGGTTTTCTAAAATGGCTCATTTTTTTGCTTGCTGCAAAACTGATGATGCTACACATGTAGCCGATCTCTTCTTCGAAGGGGTAGTTCAACTACATGGGGTGCCCAAAACCATAGTGTCTGATAGGGATGCCAAATTTCTAAGCTACTTCTGGAAAACTCTTTGGTCTAAGATGGGTACAAAGTTGTTGTTTTCTACCTCTTGCCACCCTCAAACAGATGGGCAAACTGAGGTGGTTAATTGAACTCTCGGTGCTTTACTGCGTTCATTGTTAAGTACTAACCTCAGTAAATGAGAAGAATGCTTGTCTTTTGTTGAATTTGCTTATAACAGGGCCATACACTTGGTCCTTAACTCAAACACAACTTAACCAACCCGATTACCAACTTAACTTACTCCGTACATGTAACAACGACTTAACAACTACTAATACCCCAAATAACACTATTTAATAACATACTGATTTCCAACTATATTTCACAATAGAGAGATGAAGCGAGATAATCAAACTAACTACGAAAATACGAAGTAATATTACTTTCTAATAGGTTGAATGTATTAAGAAAGAAAGTACATAATTGTATACGAGATCACACCAGTTTTCAAGCCCGCTAATGAACTTTGTTATTCATGTATACACATACAAGTTTACATGCATACAAAGTTTACATGCATACAAGTTTACATGCATACAAGTTTACATGCATACGTTAATTCATTGGCGTTTACAAATCCAGCATGCAAAATTGTACGGATACCCAAATTAAGCTTAAATAGAGGGACAAGCCTATGCTTTACAGGCAGAGTAGGTAGCTTTAAAATGTCTTACACAAGCAAAATCAAGTTGAACTCATATGGTACTAAGGGGTATATTCAATAGTACTCCGTAGATTTTAACTAAAATAATTTATTATCAATTTATTTAAGATGAAATTGTATCAGACTTATGTGATGCAGGTGACTATTGTTTAGAGTATCCAGTCAAAAACCGATTTAGAATTAAATAAACTCAAAAACCGATTTAGAATTAAATAAACTCAAAATCCAATTTAATTAGCATAAACCGATCAAAACCCGATCAAAGTGAAGAGGGGTGGTTGATTACTAACATAATTCATTTAAAATGTGGTTGTATGTAATTACTGGTTTAAAGGGTGATCGTGGATAAAATGCTCTATTTAAGAGGTAGTTTTATGAAATTTCTTCTTGTTTATATTCAAGATATATATATGTATATGTAGGGTTTTTCTATTGTGTGTCCAAAGACACACATTAAACAGCTAAAAAGGGAAAGAATTGTATTAGAAATGCAATATCTTTTTTTGTTGTAATAAGTTTACCCATTTTCCTAGAAAGGTGTATGACTATATACTTCATCTTTTAGTTGTTTATTGTGTATCCATGGGCACACATTAGACAAATCCATATATATATAGAAACCGGTTCATGTGAGAACGGTTTGTTAGGAGAGAACCGGCCTTATCGTGAGAACGATTCTCAGCCGTCTGATCCTTCTCATCCAACGGTCCACGTTATAACGTGGATTTCATTAACACGCGCCCACGCGCCTTTTATAAATCTCGCTTCCCTTTCTTTTTTCATCAGCTCTCCCCTTTCACTCTTCTTCCGACCAAATTTCTCTCCATAATCGCCATTGTTAATATCCTTCTCAAGCTCATTTTTTCCTTTTCCCCAGCTCTCCTCCTTCATATCTCATTCTCTCTCCGTTTTCTCTTCATTCTGATAGTTTTTTTTGTTCTATCTCCATACCAGTATCTTTACCATGTCTTCTGATTCCAAAGCTTCCGATGAGATAAAATCTCCTTCATGTTTGTTTATTTGTTTGTTTTGCTCTTAAACTTCTGTAATTGGTATTATTTTTGTCGAATACTTGTATTTTAAATTTGAACTTAGTTTTATAAACCCTAATTTGTGTTCTGTTTATTGCAGCTTCTTAAATTTGTTTTTTACTCTATCTGTTGTATGCATGTCATTACATTATTCACTATTTCTATGTGGTTTTTTTGTAAGTGTTTTGTGATCTCATATAATGTGACTTGTTGTGTGCATATGAAGTGAGTTTTGTTCTGTTTATGCTATTACAACATTTTCTGTTTTCCCTCTATTGGTAGTTAATGACTAGGATGCTTTATTTCAGTCTAAGTGATGTTTGAAGTTTTTTTTGGTGTTTTCATATGAAGTCATTTTGGTTTGCATTTTATTTGTTTCTTTGATTTTGTGGTTTATTTGTATTCCTATGTTTTCATATGAAGTAACTTGTGTTTTGTATATGAAGTGCTTCCTCAATTGGTAGTTAATTATTAGATGCTATTAACATCCTAACTGATGTTTGAAGTTTTTTGTTGTTTTTTCCATATGAAGTCTTTGTGGTTTGCATTTCAGTATTTCTTTCTATCATTTGTTGTTTATCTGTATTCCTTTGATGCTTATCTGGAATGTATATTGTTTTCATAATGTTATGTCTTTATCTTTGCAGGAAGAAGTTACATTTTAGGGAAACAGAAGAGTAGCCGCACTCCTGCAAGTATATTGAATTCTAAACTTGTCAAGTCTGCATTTCAAGATGAACACAACAACATCAATGCTGTACCTTCTCCTCCTCCTCCTGTAACTGGTCTCTCTTCTCCCAACTTGCAGAGTGCCATAGTTATTAGGAGTAGTCCTAGGCTTAACTTTCTCAAAGCATCAGTTTCTCAGGAGTCAATACCTTCTCCTTCTCAAGTTCCTGTTGTTTCTTCTCCTAAGTTGCAGAAGCCATGTAAGTATAAGGAGGCTGGCATTGTTATTAGGAATATTCCTAGGCTTAAAGTTCCCAGAAAAACAGCTGCTAAGGATGGAATTATGGGTAAAGGAAAAGCTAAAGTGACATATGCAGATTCACCTGATAACAGTTCTGATTCAGATGAAGATCCTGAGTTGAAGAGAGCATTGGATATAAGCAGATATCTGGCTCATAACCAGCAGCCAGCTCTCATATCTCACGATGGTCGCACTGTTGTTAGGAAAAAAGTTATGGGTGCCATGAAGTCTCATTTTGATACCCTCTCTTCTAGGAACTCCCCCAAGGCTTTGTTTATCGCTCTTAAAAAGATGTCTGAAGATCAGAAAAAGGCTGTTATTGATATTGGATTTGGTAGCATCCTTGATTGGAACATTCAAACTTTGCCTAGAAATCTATCTCACTTTGTTGTTTAGAGTTTTAAAGCTGGGGACTGTTCTCTGAAATTGAGTTCTTTAGGTAAAGAAATACCTCTAGTAGTTGCAGATGTCAAAAGGGTTTTTGGGCTTCCTGACTGTGGTGTTCCAATAGTTCTTCCAAGTAGAGTTCACAATTTTAACTTATTAGCTGAGTTTAGGGCACAGTATCGGGAGCCTTCCAACAGTACAACTTTGAAGCCCTCAGAAATATGCAAGAAAATTGTGGATTCTGATGCTGGTGATGATATGTTCAAAAGGAACTTCGTTATGCTGTTTTACACTTTAGTGATTGAAAGCCAAGGTTGTGGAGTCATGAGCATGAGACCATTGGATTTGTTGGATGACGTTTCGAAGATCAAAGACTATAACTGGTGCCAATTAATCTTCGATTTGGCCATTAAACATAAGGTGTAGTGGTCGCTTTGCTCTAAGTCCGAGTTTAGAGGTCAAGTGCTATTTCTTTTGGTATGGTTTCCCGAATTGCATACTTAGTGATTTCTGATTTGAATACTTACTTATTGCCTATAAATGATTCCTATATTAATTTCATTATTTATTTGCATTTTTGTAGCTGTGTTATGTTGATAGAGTTATGGTTCTCAACAAACCTGTTCCAAGGGATCTTCCTCTGATCAAAGTGTGGACAACTTCAATGTTGAAATCCAGAGAGGCTGATGAGATGCTTGTTGGTGCGTTTGGGAAGGGCAAAATTCTACATGTTTCTGAGCCTGCTTTGCAACCAGAAACTACTCATCCTCCATTGCAACCAGAAACTTCTTGCCCCATTCCTAAAGAGTGTCTTGGTGATGGAACCATTCCTGTATGTTTTTGTTTTATATTTTTTTTAGTTGTTATCCCTTTTTTGCCTTGATTTTATAATCTAAGTATCTTTGTTCTTGTTTTCAGGATTTTGTTCTTCAGCAATATAATGTTGTTCGTCAAATTGCTAACAATATTCGTGAATTCTACAACAACATTGAAATTGCTCCAGTAGAACATGCTCAGAATACTTTCTTCAAGAAAGTCAATGAAGAATGCACTCGGCTTTTGAAGATAAAACTTCCAACAACTGTCGCTGGAGATGATGTTGATGCTTCTGGAAATTTAGATGACAATGATGAGCGCTTTTGGTCTGATCCGATTGTCTTTGATATGATTGAGGAAGTAGAGAAAGCTATTGCTGCTAAGAAGAAAGTTACAGAGCATGTACCCATGCCTACTAGTGTTTCATGTTTCTTCTTCATTACTTTTTCGTCTATTATATTGTTTCATATGTATTTATTCCTGATTTTTATTCCGTTTCTTTCCATTACAGATGACGGTCCCAGTAATTCTTTTAATGACACAGTTTTTCACGATGTTGTCAATGATTCTTTTGAAGTTCCACTTGAGCAACCAACTAATGTTTTTGATGTTTCAATGGATCAAGCTCTATCATCCCCAACCTCTGTCAAACTTGGAGAATCTGAAGTTTCAGATGTACCAATTATTCCTTCAGAAGGTGGAGATTCAGAAGTTCCAGTGGAACAATCTGCAGTAGAATCCACTCTTGGACAATCTGCAGTAGCATCGTCTCTTGAACAATCTGTAGTAGCTGTGGGTACAGTGGAAGACTGTGAACAATCCGATCCAAGTAACAATGGACTTGAATCAAATGTTATTGATTTAACAATTGATAAATGTTCAATGGCATCTCTACCTTCTACAGAAGCAACATCTAATGTTTCCTTACTTGTTGGTATGAAAAGTTTAGTTAATTAATTTTAGCCTACTTTATTTATGAATTGCTTACCTTAATGATTTTTCTTTGTTGTATTTGCAGATGCTAAAGATAAGGAGAAGAAGAAGAAAATGCCTAAGTTCAGTGGTTTGGTTCCTCGCCGCAGTCCCCGTTTTACACTTAATGGTGAAGGTAATTCCATTAATGATCCTATTACAGTATTGTTGGACAACCCTCCTTTAGAAATTTGTGCACCGACTTCCACTGTTTCTTCATCATTTGTTTCTGCAAAATCAGTGTATGATTCTGAAAAATCAGATCTTGCACCAATTAATATGGGATTAAGCCCTTCTGCTTTCCAGTTTTGCACAATCCCACCAGCTTTTACTGTTCAGGTAATAGTTGCTTTTAATTATTAGACCCTGTGTAGTTTTCTGTTTGGTTTTATATATTCTATTTATTAATGTTTTTATAGTGTATGCCTCAGGTTCCTTTTCATACAGTGTCTCAACCTGCATCAAATTCTGTAAATCTTGTTGCCCCAAAACCATATCATCGAGCTACTAGGGTATTTGATTCAAGTTACACTTATCATATTTTTGATTCATTTTTTTATGTTGTCTAACATTTTATTTTATTTTTCAGTCAACTGGAGGAAACTTTCCTTCTCAACGCACAATGCGTCCTCCTCAAAGCTTAAATGATAGGTTTTGTGATAACATGGAAGCAATGAGAGCTCCTAGAATTAGCGAGACAAGAAAATCTACATGGTTGGAAAGACATATTTATCCAGATGTGAAACCTAATGCCAAAGAACGTCGTCTGTTTCAATGGGTTTCTCAGGATAGGAATGAAAAGTAAGTAAAAATATTTGTTATATTGGTTTTGTATCATTTTTGGGAGTTATCTGGATTGGATTTGATGTTTACTTGGGACTGCATACTAGTTGAATTGTGAACTACATACTAGTTCAATTGTGATCTACATACTAGTTTGAATTGTGAAGTGCATACTAGTTTGATTTGTGAAGTGCATACTAGTTTGAGTTGTGATGCAATGTTTTGTTCTTTCAGGGAAGTCATATCTAGTCATGCATACTAGTTGGTTTTGTATTATTTTTGGGAATTATCTGGATTGGATTTGATGTTTACTTGGGACTGCATACTAGTTTAATTGTGAACTGCATACTAGTTGAATTGTGATGCAATGTTTTGTTCTTGTAGGGAAGTCATATTCAGCCATGCTAAATTAAAGCTTACTTGTCGTGATTTTCATACATTCTGTCAAGCTCGCTTCTACAGTGTTGACACTAAGATTGTTGATGTGTGGGCCCAAGTATTAAACTTTGAAGAGTTAAAGAGATGTGAAACCAGTATCTATACATTCTTTGCAAGCACAAAAGTTTGTGTAAGTGCCTCTATATATGTTGTTTGCATGTCTGAACATTTGTTTTATAATGTATTTTTATATTTGCATAATATTTTAGGATGCAAGTATCCAGCAAGTTACAGTTACTGATCCTGATGCTATGACTGTCCTTTTTGAAAAGCAAATGCGCATTGAGTTTGTGAATTTGAAACTTGGTGTTTACCCTCTAGACTTTGGCTTGGTATGTATGTTATTTCTATTGTTTCCTTTAATTTTACCTTATTTCAATGTTAACCTTCTTAATGTTAACTTTCTGTTTTTCCTCCCAACACAGTTTGTATTTCCCATTAGCACAGGGGAGCATATCTTTGTTGTTACATTTAACATGAAGACCAAGAAGTGTGAATTGCTGGATCCCTGTACCAATCCAAATTTCAATCACACCTGCTTTGCTGAACAACTGGTAAGATATTTTGATTGTATTTTTTACTTTTTCAAGAGTTTTTTCTAACTCCTATTTGTTATTCTTTTTCAGAAAACTGTTTTTGCACTATACTCCAAACGTTTAAGTTTGCCTACCGAATCTGAAATGATTTCGAAGATGGAAATTTCAAAGCCTCGTCTTCCCATTTATGGAGGGATAGAAAACAGAGATTTGGCCTTCTTTGCCATGTACAACATGGACACATACACGGGATCTGGCTTAAAGGATTGGAAGTACAGGCTGATTAACAACAATGCAAGCCATATTACCACCTTGAAGATCAGTACCTGAACAAGATTGTCAACACATGTCCTCCAAATGACCAGAAGATGGCGAACATTGTACAAGGAAAGTGTATCACCTCTGTGAAGTTAGATTTGGAATGAAAACTGTAACTGTGAAACTATGCATCAACTTTCTGTAGCTCTCTAGCTATTATTGTCTGAACCGTCTAACTAGATCTGCAGACACTTGTCTTCACTTTTGAATTTCATTTTATGCTGTTTCAGGATTGCATATGAAGTCATATTTTGAACTGGATATGTGTTTTCATGATTTCTTATGAATCAGTTGTTTCTTGCATACATACTGTTTTTAGTACTGCTTCTTTTCTGTTCGTTTTTCCTATTTTCTTGTTTGTTTACTATTTGTTGATCATTCAAACAACTTGTTCATCATAAAAGAAAGCAATTTTAACAAACTTGCATATGTGAATGTCTTGTAAAATTTTCATGTATATCTGGATGCGCCTGATATGCATTTCCCAAGAACACTTGTGTGCATCTATTTGAAGCAACCTGGTTGCTTCTAGAGTCATCCCTGTTTTAATTTCTTATGTACAAAATATAACAAATGCAAATATTTGGTTATGCAATTCTTAAACACATAATGGGTTTCCATAATTTTGATTCCAAAATGTGGAACTCCTAGTCACCAAAGTGTTTCTTAGTTGCAACACAACTACTACATAGTCACACCAATATAAAGTTTTCATAACAAAATAACAACTCAAATCCTTCCATCTTCTCCATCAGTTCTACATATCATAGACAATTGCTACATTGTAGATAGCTTGATCCGCGTCCTTCAATTCAAATATGGCTATATCCCCTACTTTCAAATCATTGTCGTTCACAAAAGTTCTCCAGCCTTTCCCAAACATGTATCTCCCACCAGGCCTCTTCAAAGCAACTTTTGTGTCCTTGTTATCCTTGTGTAGTCTGATTTCTTGGATAGTTAGAGAGATTAAATATTCATCACCGTGATTTTGAGGAACAATATGCATTTATTCATATGAAATTTGAACATTAGTAATCCAATACGTTGTAGTGTTAAAAGTTGGTATATAGTATATTACCAAACGGCAGTCGCCTTGCACATATGTTTTAGTCATTTTAACCACAAATGTCTTGTCTGCATCCATGTCTCTATTAATCATTTGATAGGCTAAATCCATCAAATCAACTGGTTCTTGTGGTTGTAGTGGTTGTTGTTGTTGTTCTGGCTGGTGAGGTGGTGGTGCCATAGCTTCATCTTCTGATTCTCCCAATTCACTTTCTGTATTTCCCCATTCTGATTCTTCATGACTGAAAGAGAACAGCAGTTTTCCAAATCCAACCGAAATATAGGAGCTTTTGAAGCTGATTTCATTATAAATTGTGGAAATGCAAATATTGGGGCAACAAAGGGATACCGAATCTACAAAGAGCTAGTAGGATCATATGGCGCTATAGGAGCTAGCGTAACAGATTTTAAAAATCTGAAGAGAGATCTAAATTCATATTTGGAAGGCTTTGATGGGCAAATGATAATAGATAAACTGAAGAAGAAGAAAGAAGTATGCGAGACATTCTACTTCGACTATTTTGTGGACAAGGAAGGACAGCTAGAGAGACTGTTTTGGGCAGATCCTATAAGTAGAAAAGGTTTCTCATTCTTTGGAGATGTTGTTACAGCAGACACAACTTACAACAAAAATAAGTAATATTTTTCATGTCTAAATTCAGATCTTATTAATGAGAATATGTTTGATGTGACTTTGAAAATAATAATTTGAATTGCATACAGAGAAGTTGGCTTTTGAATATAATGAAATCAGATGTGAATATAGGAAACTAGGTATTTGATAAATTTGATTTAGAAGAATACATTTCAAATGAAATTCTGGATTGCATACAGGGACATTTACATTTGAATAAAAAAAACTTTTGAATTGTAGCTGACCATATGAATGAGCATATGAATGAGCATCTGATTTGCATATGAATAGCTTAGGATATGAATAGAATGAGAATTACATTTGCATATAGTGGATTTGAAGAATGAGATAACATTCTTAGTTTCATGCAGGTATAATATGGTATTTATACCATTTACAGGAGTAGATAATCACAGGAAATCAGTGACATTTGCAGCTGCTTTGATGTTGAAAGAGAACACAGAATCCTACGTGTGGTTATTTGACAACTTCAAAAAGGCGATGGGCCACGAGCGATACATCGTACTGACTGACCAAGATCCTGCAGTAATTCAAGTTGTTGAACAAGTATTTGAGAATGCAATGCATCAATTCTGTATGTGGCATATCATGTTCAAGATGTCAGACAAGATAGAAAGCAGAATTTACAACACCTTAGAATTCAAACAAGCAATCAATGCTCTGGTTTGGAATAAAGACATCACAAAATTAGAGTTTGAGGATGGTTGGAGGGATTTTATAGAAAAATATGAATTACAAGACAACGACTGGCTGAGGAGAATGTTTGACTTAAGGAGATACTGGATACCTGCATTCTTCAATGATATAAGGATGGGAGGCATGCTCAGAACAACATCAAGGTCAGAGAGCCAAAATAGCTTCTTTGGAAGATTCCTTGGGCAATCCTCTTCATTAACCCAATTCAATAGCCAGTTTGAAAGTGCATTGGATCAACAGAGACATGAACAACACAAGCTTGCTGCATCATCATCAACAAGCAAAGCCAACATGAAAACAGATTGGGTTGTTGAAAAGGCATGTTCCAAAGTCTACACTATCTCAATATTTTATGAAGTACAACAGTCTATCTACAACTCAATCTACAAGTGCATGGTAACAAGCATGATTAAGGAAGGGACAGTAGCAAAATATGAGAATGAACAAGAGAACAACAAAAGGTACACAGTCCCAGATTTAGATAATGTTGATTTATGTTGCACATGCAACAAATTTATGCGAGTTGGCTTGCCTTGCCAACACATGTTTGTGGTTATACGGAACAAGGGGCTTAAGGAAGTGCCAGAGAAGTATATTCAAAAGCGTTGGACAAAAGAAGCTTCATTACAGCCAGTATTCAACATTGATGGTTTGTTGTATAAAGAAAGTGCTGAAACAGAGGAGAACAAAGCAACAATGATACAACTCTTGGGAGAAATGCACAGTTGCATAAATTTGATTGAAAGCAAGCCAAAATACATGAAGGAGCTATTGGACACAATAAAACAAAAGAAGCAATATTTTGCAGAACAGATGGGTGCAAGCTTAAGTGGATCAGCCTTCACTGTGGATTTTGAAAAATATGTAGGACCAACTCCAGCTGAGGTTCAAGTGTTACCACCAAAACAAGCAAAAAACAAGGGGACAAGAAGAGGACGAATGATAAGCCAAAAAGAGTTGGGCATTCAAACAGCCGCAAAGAAAAAGAGAGGTTGTGGAATATGTGGTCAGTATGGACATAACAGGGCAACATGTGGAGATAGAGAAGGTAACAAATTAATTCAATAATTTTTAATACATTAACTCACTTTCCATATACACATTTTAATGTAAAACTAAATAGTTTTACTTGATCTTTCTATGAAGATTAAATGAAATCATAGAAGAAACAACTGAATGAAGGCATGCAAGATATATAGATTCCTATGGCATATTATAGATACTGGTTCTTATTACATGGAGTGTAATCATACTGTTTGGAAACTTATTGCTTAAAAAAAGAATTCAAACTAGCTAAAATGGTTGTTTTCAAATATTAATATGCCTACCATCTAGGAAAACATCATATGCAAAACGGAAAAAATTAATATGCATTACTAAACCTCGTATACAAACCATATATAGTTGGTATGCAAACTATATATGCTTTATATGTAACTCAAAATAAACATTATATGCAAACAGGAATTTTAAAGTTTTCAATCTAGATAGGCCTTATATGCAATCAAGATGAAACCACATATGCAATCTACATAAATTTCACATGCAAATCACAAAATCATATAAAGTAGACTATGTAAGTATAGGCCTCATATGTAAAACCACAAATCATAAAGTTTAATCTAGATATGCTTCATATGCAATCAAGATAAACTACATATGCAACTCACAATGTAACTCATATGGAAACCACAAATCATTTAAAGTAGACTATGTAAGTATAGGCCACCTATGTAAATCACAAATAAAAAAGTTTAATCTACATATGCCTCATATGCAATCAAGATGAAACCACATATGCAATCTACATAATCTTCATATGCAACTCAAAATGAAACTCATATGAAAATCACAATTTAAAGTAGACTATGTAAGTATAGGCCTCATATGTAAACCACAAATCATAAAATTTAATCTAGATATGCCTCATATGTGATCAAGATGAAACCACATATGCAATCTACATAAACTTCATATGCAAAACACAATTTAAAGTAGACTATGTAAGTATAGGCCTCATATGTAAAACCACAAATCATAAAGTTTAATCTAGATAAACCTTGTATACAACTTAATATATCTCATATGCCAAACACAAAACATAATTTTTCAATCTAGATAGGCTTTATATGCAATCTAAATAAACCTCAAATGAAGACAAGGAATAAATGATATGCTCATATACAATCTACAAAAAGTTTACAATACAAATATAAAGACAAAACACATATGCAAAACTAAATACACTTCAAATGCAAACTACAAATGCAAATTATGTGAGGACAACATCCTCTTCCAAGGTCATGTTGATGCAGGATTGTACAAGTTGTCTTCTGATGTGCCCATTGGTTCGTTTCCACTACCTCAAGCCCACCTGTCATCTTCCTCTGTCGCTGCTTTGTGGCAACCCAACATCTGCACGACCCAACTTGTCTTTTCTGCACTCTCCTTAAAAACGCCTGGTGGCTTTTCTGATTTTAAATGCTTAGCTTGTTCTTAGACCTATATAAGGTATTATTCAGACATATGACCAAAGATTAAGTAGGCATAGTGGAGCTTTATTTCCGATTTCTCGTTAAAGCTTTAAAGACAACAAATCAATAGGATGCTATCCAGATTTCCCTTATATGCAATGCAGATAAAGCGCCATATTTAAACCAAGTAATAATCAAATTGAAATTACAAATAAAAATAAACTTCAATCCAGATCTCTAAATTGCAAACCAAAATAAAACAAAATAAACAACACATACAAACCAAGTTTTGTTGCAAACCTACTTTTCAAAGGGAAACTTAAAGGATCTATAAACATTAATAAAGATGAAAAAGAAGCCAGAAAAAGAAGCTGGATTCATATTCACAAGTGCAAGCATCACAAAAGTCTATATCATCATCACTCTCCATGCAATAGTCATATCTCAGCCATGGGTTCTTCCTTTGACATGGAACATGATCCTTCTCAAGGATAAGTTCTTTGAATAGAGGACGTTGATGAAACACCCAAAGATAACGAACAGATTCATGAAATTTTATTCGACATTCAACAATCTTACTTCCGAGTGAAGCCTTGACAAATTTGATGTGATCCATTCCCTTCTCTACATTTCCAGAAACACTGGACAGTAAGATAACACCCAAGAGATATCTTGCTTGCATATGACCTAAATTAGCAGCCCTTTCAAGCATTTCCAATCCTTGGTCATAGTTGAAATCACGGAAGAAATGATCCTGCATACAAAAGACAACACAAGTAACAAAAAAAAAATTGTGCCATTAAATTATCAGGGTTTCGAAAGATATTTACACAAACTTATGTAATAATAAAAAACATACAAATCCCTTTCGATATATGGCACTAGCATTATCGTTGTCAATGCATAGATGGAAGAAAACACCAGCAACAACCTTCTGGGCTTGAGAAAGATTATCAGTATCGAAATCTTCAACATTAACTTGGGAAAGAACATGTTTCTCCTGCCCAATTTTTTCAAGCGACTTGCAACTAAAAATTAATAACCACCGCAAAAAAAGAGAATATGATCAGTGTGATAGAAACAAAACTAAGAAATGAAGGCTTAATTTCAAATCCAACCAAGAATTCAAAAAGGTATGAAATCGAAAAATCACTTCGCATGCAATCTAGAAAACACTTCGAATGCAAAACACAAAAACACTAAGTGTTTACCTCATTATGCAATTAAAGTAGTTGGGAAGAGAATCAGAACCAACTCTCGAAACAATTTCAGAAATCAGATTGTTTGGAAGAGACAAAAAAAGACCCTGACAAGAAAGATCGTTAGATGAAGAACACTTCTGTCTTTTTGCCATTTTTCAGAGGATGAAGATGAAGAAAACCGAAACCCTGTCGGTATAAGATGAAGAAGAAGAAGAAGAAGATGAGAAAACTGAAGAGTCACACGGGGAAGTGAAATGAATTGACAAGAGACATCCGGTCATTTATAAGGAATTAAAATTGTCTGATTGGTAACTTCTATAATGACGGTTGGAAAACGTGCCTGTAACACAAAAAAACAAAGAAAAAACGAAAAGTAACACGTAAGTTAAGTAGCATACGGAGTACTTGTATCAGATATTATTTGACAAGACTTGACAATTAATTATATTTTAATTAAATATAAGGGACAACTATCAACCACATAAAAACCATAAATCCCGAAAAGGAAGAAATGAAATTTAACACATAAAGTAGAAATAAAACCCGACCTCAACATTGGATATAAATACAAAGAAAGTAGGGCAAACTAGCTTGGAGAACTGCATTCAAATACATCTCATAAAGAGAGTTCGAGAGAAACCAACAAAAATATTTAAGGATTCAGCTCTCAAGCAAGGAAAGGCAGTGCAACAAGAAACACTTTGAGCTGTTATTTTGTTATGAAAACTTTATATTGGTGTGACTATGTAGTAGTTGTGTTGCAACTAAGAAACCCTTTGGTGACTAGGATATCCACATTTTGGAATCAAAATTATGGAAACTCATTATGTGTTTAAGAATTGCATAAGCAAATATTTGTATTTGTTATATTTTGTACATAAGAAATTAAAACATGGATGACTCTGGAAGCAACTAGGTTGCTTCAAATAGATGCACACAAGTGTTCCTGGGAAATGCATATCAGGTGCATCCAGATATTCACGAATATTTTACAAGATATTCACATATGCAAGTTTGTTAAAATTGCTTTCTTTTATGATGTACAAGTTGTTTGAATGATCAACAAATAGTAAACAAACAAGAAAATAGAAAAAACGAACAGAAAAGAAGCAGTACTAAAAACAATATGTATGCAAGAAACAACTGATTCGTAAGCAATCATGAAAACACATATCCAGTTCAAAATATGACTTCATATGCAATCCTGAAACAACATAAAATGAAATTCAAAAGTGAAGACTAGTGTCTGCAGATCTACTTAGACGGTTCAGACAGCAATAGCTAGAGAGTTACAGAAAGTTGATGCATAGTTTCACAGTTACAGTTTTCATTCCAAATCTAACTTCACAGAGGTGATACACTTTCCTTGTACAATTTTCGCCATCTTCTGGTCATTTGGAGGACATGTGTTGACAATCTTGTTCAGGTACCTGATCTTCAAGGTGGTAATATGGCTTGCATTGTTGTTAATCAGCCTTTACTTCCAATCCTTTAAGCCAGATCCCATGTATGTGTCCATGTTGTACATGGCAAAGAAGGCCAAATCTCTGTTTTCTATCCCTCCATAAATCGGAAGACGAGGCTTTGAAATTTCCATCTTCGAAATCATTTTAGATTCGGTAGGCAAACTTAAATGTTTGAAGTATAGTGCAAAAACAGTTTTCTGAAAAAGAATAACAAATAGCAGTTAGAAAAAACTCTTGAAAAAATAAAAAATACAATCAAAATATCTTACCAGTTGTTCAGCAAAGCAGGTGTGATTGAAATTTGGATTGGTACAGGGATCCAACAATTCACACTTCTTGGTCTTCATGTTGAATGTAACAACAAAGATATGCTCCCCTGTGCTAATGGGAAATACAAACTGTGTTGGGAGGAAAAACAGAAAGTTAACATTAAGAAGGTTAACATTGAAATAAGGAAAAATTAAAGGAAACAATAGAAATAACATACATACCAAGCCAAAGTCTAGAGGGTAAACACCAAGTTTCAAATTCACAAACTCAATGCACATTTGCTTTTCAAAAAGGACAGTCATAGCATCAGGATCAGTAACTGTAACTTGCTGGATACTTGCATCCTAAAATATTATGCAAATATAAAAATACATTATAAAACAAATGTTCAGACATGCAAACAACATATATAGAGGCACTTACACAAACTTTTGTGCTTGCAAAGAATGTATAGATACTGGTTTCACATCTCTTTAACTCTTCAAAGTTTAATACTTGGGCCCACACATCAACAATCTTAGTGTCAACACTGTAGAAGCGATCTTGACAGAATGTATGAAAATCACGACAAGTAAGCTTTAATTTAGCATGGCTGAATATGACTTCCCTACAAGAACAAAACATTGCATCACAATTCAACTAGTATGCAGTTCACAATTAAACTAGTATGCAGTCCCAAGTAAACATCAAATCCAATCCAGATAATTCCCAAAAGTAATACAAAACCAACTAGTATGTATGACTAGATATGACTTCCCTGAAATAACAAAACATTGCATCACAACTCAAACTAGTATGCACTTCACAAATCAAACTAGTATGCACTTCACAATTCAAACTAGTATGTAGATCACAATTGAACTAGTATGTAGTTCACAATTCAACTAGTATGTAGTCCCAAGTAAACATCAAATCCAATCCAGATAACTCCCAAAAATGATACAAAATCAATATAACAAATATTTTTACTTACTTTTCATTCCTATCCTGAGAAACCCATTGAAACAGACGACGTTCTTTGGCATTAGGTTTCACATCTGGATAAATATGTCTTTCCAACCATGTAGATTTTCTTGTCTCGCTAATTCTAGGAGCTCTCATTGCTGCCATGTTATCACGAAACCTATCATTTAAGCTTTGAGGAGGACGCATTGTGCGTTGAGAAGGAAAATTTCCTCCAGTTGACTGAAAAATAAAATAAAATGTTAGACAACATAAAAAAATGAATCAAAAATATGATAAGTGTAACTTGAATCAAATACCCTAGTAGCTCGATGATATGGTTTTGGGGCAACAGGATTTACAGAATTTGATGCAGGTTGAGACACTGTATGAAAAGGAACCTGAGGCATACACTATAAAAACATTAATAAATAGAATATATAAAACCAAACAGAAAACTACACAAGGTCTAATAATTAAAAGCAACTATTACCTGAACAGTAAAAGCTGGTGGGATTGTGCAAAACTGGAAAGCAGAAGGGCTTAATCCCATATTTATTGGTGCAAGATCTGATTTTTCAGAATCATATACTGATTTTGCAGAAACAAATGATGAAGAAACAGTGGAAGCCGGTGTACAAATTTCTAAAGGAGGGTTGTCCAGCAATACTGTAATAGGATCATTAATGGAATTACCTTCACCATTAAGAGTAAAACGGGGACTGCGACGAAGAACCAAACCACTGAACTTAGGCATTTTCTTCTTCTTCTCCTTATCTTTAGCATCTGCAAATACAACAAAGAAAAATCATTAAGGTAAGCAATTCATAAATAAAGTAGGCTAAAATTAATTAACTAAACTTTTCATACCAACAAGTAAGGAAACATTAGATGTTGCTTCTGTAGAAGGTAGAGATGCCATTGAACATTTATCAATTGTTAAATCAATAACATTTGTTTCAAATCCACTGTTACTTGGATCAGATTGTTCACAGTCTGCCACTGTACCCACAACTACTACAGATTTTTCAAGAGACGATGCTACTGCAGACTGTCCAAGAGTGGATGCTACTGCAGATTGTTCCACTGAAACTTCTGAATCTCCACCTTCTGAAGGAATAACCGGTACATCTGAAACTTCAGATTCTCCAAGTTTGACAGAGGTTGGGGATGATAGAGCTTGATCCATTGAAACATCAAAAACATTAGTTGGTTGCTCAAGTGGAACTTCAAAAGAATCATTGACAGCATCGTGAAAAACTGTGTCATTAAAAGAATTACTGGGACCGACATCTGTAATGGAAAGAAACAGAATAAAAATCAGAAATAAATACATATGAAACAATATAATAGACGAAAAAGTAATGAAGAAGAAAGATGAAACACCAGTAGGCATGGGTACATGCTCTGTAACTTTCTTCTCAGCAGCAATAGCTTTCTCTACTTCTTCAATCATATCAAAGACAATCGGATCATACCAAAAGCGCTCATCACTGTCATCTAAATTTCCAGAAGCATCAACATGATCTCCAGCGACAGTTGTTGGAAGTTTTATCTTCAAAAGCCGAGTGCATTCTTCATTGACTTTCTTGAAGAAAGTATTCTGAGCATGTTCTACTGGAGCAATTTCAATGTTGTTGTAGAATTCACGAATATTGTTAGCAATTTGATGAACAACATTATATTGCTGAAGAACAAAATCCTGAAAACAAGAACAAAGATACTTAGATTATAAAATCAAGGCAAAAAAGGGATAACAACTAAAAAAAATATAAAACAAAAACATACAGGAATGGTTCCATCACCAAGACACTCTTTAGGAATGGGGCAAGAAGTTTCTGGTTGCAATGGAGGCTGAGTAGTTTCTGGTTGCAAAGCAGGCTCAGAAACATGTAGAATTTTGCCCTTCCCAAACGCACCAACAAGCATCTCATCAGCCTCTCTGGATTTCAACATTGAAGTTGTCCACACTTTGATCAGAGGAAGATCCCTTGGAACAGGTTTGTTGAGAACCATAACTCTATCAACATAACACAGCTACAAAAATGCAAATAAATTATGAAATTAATATAGGAATCATTTATAGGCAATAAGTAAGTATTTAAATCAGAAATCACTAAGTATGCAATTCGGGAAACCATACCAAAAGAAATAGCACTGGACCTCTACACTCGGACTTAGAGCAAAGCGACCACTGCACCTTATGTTTAATGGCCAAATCGAAGATTAATTGGCACCAGTTATAGTCTTTGATCTTCGAAATATCATCCAACAAATCCAATGGTCTCATGCTCATGACTCCACAACCTTGGCTTTCAATCACTAAAGTGTAAAACAACATAACGAAGTTCCTTTTGAACATATCATCACCAGCATCAGAATCCACAATTTTCTTGCATATTTCTGAGGGCTTCAAAGTTGTACTGTTGGAAGGCTCCTGATACTGTGCCCTAAACTCAGCTAATAAGTTAAAATTGTGAACTCTACTTGGAAGAACTATTGGAACACAACAGTAAGGAAGCCCAAAAACCCTTTTGACATCTGCAACTAATAGAGGTATTTCTTTACCTAAAGAACTCAATTTCAGAGAACAGTCCCCAGCTTCAAAACTCTGAACAACAAAGTGAGATAGATTTCTAGCAAAGTTTGAATGTTCCAGTTAAGGATGCTACCAAATCCAATAATAATAACAGCCTTCTTCTGATCTTCTGACAGCTTTTTAAGAGCGATAAACAAAGCTTTGGGGGAGTTCCTAGAAGAGAGGGTATCAAAATGAGACTTCATGGCGCCCATAACTTTTTTCCCAACAACAGTGCGACCATCGTGAGATATGAGAGCTGGCTGCTGGTTATGGGCTAGATATCTGCTTATATCCAATGCTCTCTTCAACTCAGGATCTTCATCTGAATCAGAACTGTTATCAGGTGAATCTGCATATGTCACTTTAGATTTTCCTTTACCCATAATTCCATCCTTAGCAGCTGTTTTTCTGGGAACTTTAAGCCTAGGAATATTCCTAATAACAATGCCAACCTCCTTATCCTTACATGGCTTCTGCAACTTAGGAGAAGAAACAACATGAACTTGAGGAGGAGAAGGTATTGACTCCTGAGAAACTGATGCTTTGAGAAGGTTAAGCCTAGGACTACTCCTAATAACTATGGCACTCTGCAAGTTGGGAGAAGAGAGACCAGTAACAGGAGGAGGAGGAAGAGAAGGTACATCATTGATGTTGTTGTGTTCATCTTGAAATGAAGACTTGGCAAGTTTAGAATTCAATATACTTGCAGGAGTGCGGCTACTCTTCCGTTTCCCTAAAATGTAACTTCTTCCTGCAAAGATAAAGACATAACATTATTTAAAGAATATACATTCCAGATAAGCATCAAAGGAATGCAGATAAACGACAAATGATAGAAAGAAACACTGAAATGCAAACCACAAAGACTTCATATGGAAAAAACAACAAAAAACTTCAAACATCAGTTAGGATGTTAATAGCATCTAATAATTAACTACCAATTGAGGAAGCACTTCATATACAAAACACAAGTCACTTCATATGAAAACATAGGAATACAAATAAACCACAAAATCAAAGAAACAAATAAAATGCAAACCCAAATGACTTCATATGAAAACACCAAAAAAAACTTCAAACATCACTTAGACTGAAATAAAGCATCCTAGTCATTAACTACCAATAGAGGGAAAACAGAAAATGTTGTAATAGCATAAACAGAACAAAACTCACTTCATATGCACACAACAAGTCACATTATATGAGATCACAAAACACTTACAAAAAAACCACACAGAAATAGTGAATAATGTAATGACATGCATACAACAAATAGAGTAAAAAAACAAATTTAGGAAGCTGCAATAAACAGAACACAAAATTAGGGTTTATAAAAAGTAAGTTCAAATTTAAAATACAAGTATTCGACAAAAATAATACCAATTACAGATGTTTAAGAGCAAAACAAACAAATAAACTAAACTTAAGAAACAAACCTGAAGGAGATTTTATCTCATCAGAAGCTTAGGAAATCAGAAGACATGGTAAAGAGACTGGTATGGAGATAGAACAAAAAAAAACTATCGGAATGAAGAGAAAACGAAGAGAGAATGAGATATGAAGGAGGGGAGCTGGGAAAAAGGAAAAAATGAGCTTGAGAAGGATATCAACAATGGCGATTATGGAGAGAAATTTGGTCGGAAGAAGAGTGAAAGGGGAGAGCTGATGAAAAAAGAAAGGGAAGCGGGGTTTATAAAAGGCGCGTGGGCGCGTGTTAATGAAATCCACGTTATAACGTGGACCGTTGGATGAGAAGGATCAGACGGCTGAGAATCGTTCTCACGATAAGGCCGGTTCTCTCCTAACAAACCGTTCTCACCTGAACCGGTTTCTCTATATATATATATATATATATATATATAGGGTCAGGATCTAGTGAGAACACTTTCTTAGGAGAGAACAGGTGAGAACGGATCTCATACGTCCATTTATTGGAGAGCTTAGATTAAATGAGAAGATCTCCTCTTCACTCAACTCAATCTTGCTCAGTCGCCACCTCTGGTATCAATCGCTATCCCACAAGGGGACGGACGCATATGTCGCCGATGAACTCCTCCGTCAACATATCTCCGACCTCGATCAGAAGCCAACATCAATAGGGATCCGCCTCACGAAGAGCCGAAGAATAAGTTGAATTGGCTCAGGATCGCCAAATCCGGCGTCGTCGTCCCTCTGATTCCGCTCCATCTTCATGGTTTACCGATTGAAGCAGCTCCATCATCAATCCATGGTAACAAGTTGTCTAATTAGTAATTTCTGTTTGATTCTGAATGTTTTTGAAGCCTGATTGTTAGAATTTTTGGTTTCAGAGAATTCCCCAATTCAATCATTGCGCGATTATATTGTCTGGGTTATGAATTGACAGTCTCAGGTGACTCTTCGGAGAGTCTTCACGGCGTTCCTCAATTCCGCTTCTGTTGCAACGCAAGCGAAAGCTCAGTCGACCTTCCAAATCCACCGCCGATTCATCGGGGATGCCAATTTGAAGTTTGCTTGGTTTGGTACTTGCAGAGACAGAGTTGATCGGATCATGTCTCACGGGACTTCACTTGACATTTCACTTGACATTTTTATCTAATTTCTTGGTGTTGGTTTGCTTTGTGGACATGAGTTGTTATTCTAGTGTTGCTATATTTTTATCTGGTAGATGACTAAAATAAGAACAGATTATGTATATACTGCAACTGTATCTAGCTTGCACATGCTTATCTTTAGTTTCATGTCCATCCAGGATTACAGTGCACTTGATTATCAAGAGAAAGTGCTTGATGGCTTCTATGATGTCTATGCAATTGATATGGAACCAATAGGTCAAGGGAAAATGCCATCTCTTGGGGATCTTGAAACAAATCCAGGTGATTCTGGTTACGAGGCTGTTATAGTTAATAGGACAATTGACCCCATGCTTGTGGAGTTGGAACAAGTTGCCCATCGCATTGCAATAGACTGCCCTCCCTCCAACGTCAATGTTTATGTCCAGAGACTTGCTGAATTGGTTACAGGGCACATGGGTGGCCCAATGAAGGATGCAAATATTATGTTAGCTAGGTGGATGGAGCGGAGCACAGAATTAAGGACGTCTTTGCATAAAAGTGTGTTTCCTATAGGCTCCTTAAAACTTGGCATTACTCGGCACCGAGCTTTGCTCTTTAAGGTTATCTTTGAATTATCTAAAAAGATTCCTATGTTTACTTAAGCTGAGCAGTCCTGAATGTGTTCCTGGCTCCAAAATGGAGAGTGTTTCTTATTTTTGGAACTTCTCACGTCATAAGTTATTGATGATCCAGAATCTGTTTTTAGCTTCAACATGGAGAAGTTTGTCTCCTGTGATTCTTTATTGGTTTATTTTTAAAGTCGGATTTGTGGAAAAATTGAATGTGATGTGCTGGTGCTACCATAATGGTTCTCAGATCCGTGCACTTATCCTTAAGAACAGTGATCTCAATAGCTTAAGGTAGTGTTTTTTTTATAGCTAATTGATACTGAAGTTTATGTTAGATGCTTTAATTTCTCTAGTGAACCTGATAAGGAATTTGATGTTCAACACATCAGCTCGTTTTAAATAGAAAATTTTTGGATAACATTGGCTGAGAAGATGGCTTATAGTGAGTGTTATAAAAGGACTTCATTTGGAGGATCATGGTGTCCTTATATAGTTATGCTTTCGAACAATAGATGTTTTCCTAGAGATTTATGAAATAGTCTGGCAAGCTAATTAAATTGTTACTTGCATGTCTCCTTGATAAACAGAGTGATCAATCTCAGAATTGGAGGCATTTTGATTTATTAATAAAATGCTGCCTCATATGTATATATTTTTTTTAATTTTTTTTATGTTTCTTTGATGAAGCTTCTTAAGAATGTATTGTAAAAAAGTGAAATTTTAATTGCTTCAATTTAATAAGTGTATATGAGGACTGCTCAGCTCCAGTTTTCATTTATCTAAGCACTTTAAGAAATGGTTTTCATTTGTGCTGCTTCATTATGTACATGTATTAGCAAACAGTGTTGGGTTAAGGTGCAAATTGTTGAAAGGAAGCCATTATACGGGTGTTGAAGATGTTGCTGTCAACATGATAAAAATAGATGATGCACGGTAGAAATTTTCTCCTTGTTTAGTATCAGTCCACTTGATCAGTAATGTAAAGTGACTCCCTATTGCATCATGTATAGGTTTTACATTATGCTAGAAAGTAGTTAGCAGTAACTTCCGTCTTGTATATTCTGTTCCCTCTCTCTCACTCCTTACCTTCACCCGTCCAAAGTAAAGAATATCATTACTCGTGTGTTTCTATATATTTCAAATTTGAAATAGCTAACAGTGTATCCCTGGATTCAGGGAGTTTTTGGGTGAGCATCATGGGACTTCACCGCCGATTCATCGGGGATGCCAATTTGAAGTTTGCTTGGTTTGGTACTTGCAGAGACGGAGTTGATCGGATCATGTCTCACGGATTTTGTCTCCCGGAGTTGAACCAAAACATATGGAGCTTTGGAAACTCCAGAAGTTTGCTTGGTTTTAATGATGATGGTTTTAGTTGAGAGTTGACATTGAGTTGTCTAGATATTCTGCGGTAAAAGACTTTACTCTGTGTAGTTGCTTATTGTGATGCAATGCCTCATAAGCATGATAAACTTTAAAGTTATCTGGATCATTATTGACATCTAAGATGCCTAATTGTGTACTATTATCTTGCTGGCTTGTTAAAGTGAGAGGATGGGGGATCATTTTATTGCTGTCACTTTTGAACATCAATGGAAATCATATTTGAGTTGTAAATTTGTTCACCAACACCAGTTACTATAAGAACGAATTCAATACTTTTTAGAAGACTAGATCATTTCTTTTAATCAATGATGAAACAGTGGACTTGTCTATTAATTAACATTGGCCTTACCTGTGTTTCTTATTCTTGATGAAACATATACAGAGGGTGACTCGGTTCATGACCAATGCTGCTCGCCCTAATGAAGCATCTTCTTTGGTGAGAAGAGTCCCCGTATTACGTCCTTCACTACCGTCTCCAGGGGCTGCTCCATGGCATGTGATGAGCTTGAGATAAGAACCACCACCAGACTTATCTACTATATATCTGCTTGTATGAATATTGTCAGGGCTACTGCCTTTATTCTAATCGTTTCAATATGGATTATATGTTTTTGGCATGCTAGTCAAGAGTTTGAAGCTTTTCTTTTGAAAAATTATTCAATCAAGTAATAGAAATAGCTTTTCTATTTTTAGTATATAGTTTATGAGCTGAAAGACAAATCAGTGATCCTAGAGTGCCATCTGTTTTGTTCGAGTGCAAAGTTTTATCCCCATTTACAAATTTGGTGTCTCAGTATGAGTATAATGATATTTTTGGATGTGACAGTGTTATTATGTAGTACTAATCTTCATGAAGGCAGTAGAATCAATCCTGAAATCAAAGAAATAGAAACTTTTATTGAAAATAATTCATATCACTGGAAACAAAAATAAGAAACATGAGATTATCCAAATTAGCATGACTAAACAAACATCCAAAAGTGTTATTATGTAGTACTAATCTTCATGAAGGCAGTAGAATCAATCCCTGAAATCAAAGAAATAGAAACTTTTATTGAAAATAATTTATATCACTGGAAACAAAAATAAGAAACATGAGATTATCCAAATTAGCATGACTAAATAAATACGTTGTATCCAATTCACAAAAACTAAGTATGAAATTCACAAAAACCGAGTATGCAATTCACAAAGAACTGAGTATACAGTTTACAAAAACTGAATATGCAATTCGTAAAAACATAGTATGTAATTCACAAATAACTAAGTATGCAATTCACAAATAGCTGAGTATGCAATTTACAAAAACTGGGTATGCGATTCAAAAAAACTTAGTATGCAATTTACAAAGAACTGAATATGCAATTAACAAAAACTAAGTATGCAATTCACAAAAACAGAGTATGCATTCACAAAAACTGAGTGTGCAATTCACAAATAACTGAGTGTGCAATTCACAAATAACTGAGTATGCAATTCACAAATAACTGAGTATGCAATTCACAAATAATTGAATATGCAATTCACAAAAACTGAATATGCAATTCACAAAAAACTAAGTATGCAATTCATAAATAATCGAGTATGCAATTCAAAAAAACTGCACATACAAATAGACAATACATTACAAAATGCATATATTATTGAAGTGCATTTTTTTGACAAGCGCACATGACGTGACTCGGGAGATGCGCATGACGTGGCTTCGAAAAGCACATAGTGTGTCTAGGAAGAAGCACATGACGTGCCTCGAAAAACATGTGACGTTTCTCTAGAAACCTCGTATTGTGGCTAAGAAAAGCACATTTCTTAACTTGGAGAAGCACATAATGTGACTAGGGAGATGCACATGACATGGCTACGAAAAGCAAGTGGCATGCCCAAGGAATAACTAAGTATGCAATTCACAAAAATTGAGTATGAAATTCACAAAAAGCTGAGTATGCAATTCACAAATAACTGAGTATGCAATTCACAAAAACTGAGTATGCAATTCACAAAAACTGAATATGCAATTCACAAATAACTTAGTATGCAATTCACAAATAACTTAGTATGCAATTCACAAATAACTGAGTATGCAATTCACAAAAACTGAGTATGCAATTCACAAAAACTGAATATGCAATTCACAAATAACTTAGTATGCAATTCACAAAAACTGTGTATGCAATTCACAAAAATTGAGTATGCAATTCACAAATAACTTGCTTTTACGAAAACAAGAGTTTGGGGTTTACATTTAATTTTCAAAAAGGTACATACAAATATACAATACATTACGAAATGCATATATTATGTGTTACGATATGCATATGAGATGCATTTTATTTTCTTTTTCGGACAAATATTTTAGTTACATGCAATTTGCAAATCAATTAGTATGCATTTCATAATTCAGTTAGTATGCATTTCATAATTCAGTTAGTATGCAATTAAGAAGTCACTTAGAATGCAATTAAAAAACACTTGATATGCAATTCAGAAATCACTTAGTATGCAATTCATAAAACATTTGGTATGCAATTTAAAAATCACTTGGTATACAATCTAGAAAACACTTGGTATGCAATTAAAAAATAACTTAGTATGCAATTATTTTAAATGAATAATCTAAACCAAACGAAGTAATCATCACATAGACAAGAATCACATCAGCCTTGTCTATGACAGGTTTTCAGAAACTTGGCAAGAATGGCAACAATATTTGCTTGAGCCAACAAATTTGACACATAATTTGGAGTGGTTTTGTTTTCCATTTGACCTTCATTCTCAGCCTTTAACATTTCATGGCAATCCTTAACTTCTTACCAACATTCAAGACAGAGATGTCATTTTCTTTGCAGTCCGGAATGATTTTGTCTTCCATTTGATCTTCATTCTCAGCCTTCACCGTTTTCTTTGCAGGAGCAAATGGGCGGGATCGAAAGAAGCAAGTGACGTGGTTCGGAGTAGCACAAGGCGTGATTCAGGTTTAGCACGTGGAGGCTTTGCAATGTCAGTTGCTCTCGTCTTCTCTACCTTGGCCTTCTAAAGTTGCATCACTCATTTCTGAAGTAGGTCTAGCGAATATTGTTGGTCGATTTTGTGCTCCTCCACACACTTGATCACAACTTTCAGACAAATCAGCTTCCGTTCAGTGACATAAACCAGAAAAGCTTGCAAGTTAGTAAATCAAAATGAGTTGCTTTCAGAAATGCTTGCAATTTGTTTAGCTCTCAAGACTTCAGATTTCTATTTCATAGGTCAAATTACAACATCAATATGCTTCCCAATATTTATCAACACTTCATATCACACCTGAAAAGCACATAACACTGAGCTACTCTACATCCCTAGTAGGAAATTTAAGCCCTCCTGGATTAATAATGAGATACTCTAACAAGGCAATACGTAAGAAAGTATGGTTTTGGATCATAAAGCAAAAATGAAACTTAAATAGTTTAAGGGAAAAATGAATTCTAAAAATATGATAGACCTGACATTCTATTAAAGAGTCTGATTTCATAGTGCACCATAAGCATTAGCTCCGATTAAAAACCATAAGCAGTGCAAGGAGAGAGCTTATGTACTAATGCTAATGTCTATGATATCATTATAATGCAAGAAAGTTCATCATAATGCGCGACATATACAGACCCCTAATGTTTCTAGCTACAAAGTTGCACAACTGACAAGTTGCTGTGAATATTGGATTGATTCTCTTCTCAGCTTTTATCTCCTTTTCCTCCTAAAAAAATGCTCTCCATTGCACATTCTCATCCATATCAAAGAGATCTAGCAAGCCGAGAGGAAAACACATGTTTTCCTAAGTGCATTCACAGATAATTCAAGTACTCAAACTTTATTTCCAAGGAAAGCAACAGATTATCAGGTAACCCTGGTTTTGAACTTCTAATATTTTTCATCTTCATCTTAGCCTGAAAAACTAATTTACTTAGTCTAGTTTTAGCATTTGAAGAGCATGCATCATTATAACAAGGAAACAACATGTACTCTTCTCCAAGAATATCATTCCATCACAAGATCTTTAGAAAGAACTCTAGCATTTCATCGAACAAGTAATGTGCACAATTCAAAAAACAAAGGAAGCACAAAGGCAGCCATTGAACATATGAAGAACAAAGGCAACGAGTTTTACCTGAATCATTCTCAGAAATGTGAGCCATTAAACCCCGACTTTCCCAAGCTCATTCTGAGACATCGATTCAAATGAAGGGAGCGAGTTTCTCTCTGCTCAGAAGGTCAAGTCGGAAATGTCGTTGATTCGCGAAGAGCTCTCGAGACATATCAATCGCTCTAGCCAATTTCCTCGATCCATCTGATTCTACAAGCTGCCCATTCCGCTTGAAATCAACGATCTGCTAAATTTCTTCTCCCTCTTCGTCCTCCGCATCTTCAACATCCAGTCTCAGAAGTGGCCGCAGCGGAATCAACTGCCAATTAGAACACAACGAATATTATTTGGGGAGTTAGGGTTTGATATGAATATAAAACATGACAAAGGAGTGGTAGGGTCTCCGTCGATCAAACCACCAATTGCTGAAGCTCATTCCGTCATTTTGCCGCGACCTTGGTCGTCGTTTGAACCAGTAGAAGCCGACACTCGAACTTGGAAGAGAAGAAGAGTTGGTTCTCACTGAATAAGACGCACTAACGATGAGAGGGAGAGTCTGGCGCTTGTAAATGAAGAGCGTGGGTTAAAATATGGAGCGTTCGATCGTTTAAAATCCAACGGCTTATATTAGTTCTCACTTTAAGCTGGTTCTCTCCTGGGAGTTGGTTCTCACCTGAACCACTTCCTATATATATATATATTTGAATCAAGGCAAAAAATGGGGTCCCATCTTACTAAGATGGCAACCTCAAATCATCGTGATGGTGATCCTAAAAAGAACAAGGTTGTTGAATAATAAGAGGTTTTTGCACCAAACCACCCTTTGTTTGGTCGAATTTACATCAAACCACCCCTTATATCACTTTTTTACAAGAAACCACCCATTTATCCTATTTCGTTAACATGGAACCACCCCTCCCCCACCTTCTTTAAACTTTACGTTAGTTTCTGTGAATTTATTCATTTATTCCACTTATTTCTAATTTTAGAAGGCAAATAAGTACTTTCAAACAAATAAGTACTTGTGCATCAGTACAAAGCCGCGATGGGAGGATAACACACACTGAACTCTATTGACAGTACACGACATGGGAAAAGTCAGGATGATGGCGTCGGATCATGATGAGGCTAAAGTCGTAGTGCCAAATCAAAGAAAAAAACTCTAAACACTAACTAGAGTATAGCAAGTAAGTAGAGGTCGAACCCAAGGGAATCAAAACACCAATCGCTATGCAGTCAAGTGAAATATCAACTAGTAACAAGTAACCAAAGGGGGGGGGGGTTTGATTGTATGAAACACAAAGTAACCAGTAACAAGCAGAGGAAGTTTGGGTGAGAATATGATGATAAGGGGTTTCACCTAGCAAGTATTCACACAACAGTCAATCAAGTTGATCATAGACTTATCTCCAGTTCTATTCAATCCTAGGGAATGTTCCTATTCCAATCTTTAATATATCAGCAGGCCAACCGGTCCTGATAATACTTACTATTCAACAATCAGGGAAACCTCTCAAGATTAGATGAAATAGCAGCAAAGGGCACAGGAATTATAAGGATGCATGCAATAACTTACAACCGTCAAGTATTAACATGCAATCAATTCTCTTTCATAAAAGCAATCAACTACCAGATCATGCAGATATGAATGCTACAATGACAAGGAATTCCACCGTATATTCCTAGTCAAGCAATAGAAAACTATCAATCAAACTAGGTGATCAAGCTAGCAAAACTAATAGAAATCAATAGATGAAGAACAAGAGAATTAATACAAACCCATAGGAAAAGAACAAGAGTTTAGAAATCTCACAACTTAATAACTGAAGGTTTCAACCGCTAGGTAAAACAATGGAGATTAGTTCCTGCTCATGGTTGCAGAACTAAATTGTCTGATGGAAAAGGTGATCCTAAAAGATGATAATAACTAGGGTATATATAGAGACTAACCCTAAAAATATATGGTAAAAGAAATATCCTAAAACTAATTAAGGAAAAAGGGAAAAGAAAAAAGAAATAAAAGAAAAGGAAATAAGTAATATATCGTAAAGATTTGCTCTTCCAAAGTGAGCTGCTTGATTTCGGCTGCAGCTTCAAATCTGTTGATTACGGTGCAGCTTCCAGTGGGCCCCATCTCAGCAGCTTGCTTCATTCACCGGCCCAATTCACCTGCCCAATTCACCTGCTTGCTTCCTTTAAATCAGCCCAGCTGCTTGCTTCAAATCCACGGCCCGTCTCGCGCACGAAGGGAAATCCAACATAATACCCGCGATCGCGGATATTAATCCGCGGTCGCGGATTTATTAAATATTCTCGGCTCCTCTCTATTGCTCCACCGCGATCGCCGCTGATCCATGGCGATCGCCGTTGGTGATTTCTTCAACTCTTCAATATTCTTTGGTTCTGATCTTCAAGAACGATGTGATAAAATAAGTACATACCCAGAACTACACCTTATTCCTCCAAGTGGCCTACCCGAATCCTCCTATACGCCTTCTTCTTATGTCTCCACACGCCAAGATGATAATGGTCCTAAAACACTCAATTTTTTTTATTATAACACTCATCTTGCTTGGGCGCCCTTTCGGGTTTTCATCCCAACCACTCAATAATTGTTCCAGGCTCACATAACTCACATCACTCAAGACTTATTTTTGCC
The DNA here is from genome assembly GCA_029168935.1 of Oxyria digyna. Lineage (NCBI taxonomy): Eukaryota > Viridiplantae > Streptophyta > Magnoliopsida > Caryophyllales > Polygonaceae > Oxyria > Oxyria digyna. The sequence continues at coordinate 10,375,079 of JAPVLV010000013.1, forward strand.
CCAGCCTAATGCCAGTCAAGCCACCTTCTTATTGCATAGATCTTGCTATCCAAGGATTTTGTATGCCTTTTTTCAATTTTTGTGGCTTTTTCATACAATATATATTCAATAAGCTCATGCAGATACAACCAACACCCAAATAATTACATGTGAATACATTCTCCTCCCCCATACTTAAACATTGCATTGTCCTCAATGAAATGGAAGACATAAAAACGAACTCAGGGAAAGAGACAGAAGACTCACATACAAGGTCGGATGACCTTCCTCCAATAAAACTCAAAGTGTGGTAGAATGAGAAACTAGATGAGCACTAAATGTAATCCAAAAATGCATAGCTCATCTAAAGCAAAAGAAAGAATACCTCCAATGTAGAAGGTGACCCAAACAAATCAACTCCTTGCAAAGAACATGGTCACCAACAAGCTAAGCTCCAGCTAATGTAGATCTAGAATGATAGTACTAATGAAACCAAACTTGATGTAATACAACTCCTTACTTTCTTTTCTCTCATATTTTTTTCTGCACTCTATTTTTTTTAATCCGATATATTATTTTTTTCTCGGAATGATTTTCGGAATTTTTTTTTTTTTTAAACTTTTAACTTTTTTTTTTTTGTTTTTTTGTTTTTTTTTTTCGAACGGGAGAGAAGAATTACAGCGAGATTGGCTACTGACTGTAGCGGACCCTAAGCTTCGGTGATTTCCTCCTGTCCATAGAAAAACTAAAAAGAAAATTAACCCGAACGAAAACAAAAAAAAACAAACTCAAACCTCGGGTTGCCTCCCGAGTAGCGCCTTATTTTATGTCGTGGCTCGACATGAAACTCAAGAGATTTAACTAACGCCATTTGGCTTTGTAAAAACAGTCTCTTGTCTGAATTCTCTCTTGAACCACTCATGGAATGCCTTAAATCTCGTCCCACTTACCTTGACCACCTTGTCTCTAGCAATGAAGGTGGTTTCATTCACTTTCTCCTCCTTGACCGTATCAGGCGGCTGTTTAAGCTCAATGTCAAGTGCCTGCACACTAGACATCAATGGTATCTCGCCTGGCGAGGTCAGTAATGGAGGGCGATTGCCCAAAGGATGTGGAGAGAGCTTATCTTTAGGCTCTGGCTTAGCATGACACTCCTGCATGTTAGTAGACAAAACAATATCTACTTTTGGGGGCTCTAAGAGATTCTCTAAAACAGGTTGCAATTTATCCTTACAAGTAGGCTTAATCACATCAATAGCACATAGAGAATTATTATCAATGGGATCCATGTCATAAATATTATATTCTACCTTATCCCCATCAAACTCCATAGAGAGAGTACCACTATTAACATCAATTTTTGTTTCTGCTGTTTTCATGAAAGGTCTACCTAACAGTATAGGTGTGACATTATTAGCATGCTCCATATCTAACACAAAGAAATCAGCAGGAAAAATCAGATCACCAACCATAACAAGAACATCATCAACAACCCCTTTCGGGTACACAGTAGACCTATCAGCAAGTTGAATAACAGTTCCTGTTTTATGCAAAGGTCCTAAGCCTAGTGATTCATACAAAGAGTAAGGCAAAACATTGATTGATGCACCTAAATCTAGCATGGCTTTGTCAAATTTAGTTTCACCAATCACACATGGAATGCTAAATATGCATGGATCACCACATTTCTTAGGCATGCGTTTTTGAAACACTGTAGAAACTTGTTCACTTATTTCAACTTTCTTCTTTCCTTTCAGTTTTTGTTTTCTTTTGATAGTGCAAACTTCTTTCAAAAACTTAGCAAATCTAGGAATACTCTTAACAAGTTTGAGCAAAGGAATGTTTACCTCACACCTACTAAAGGTTTCGAAGATTTATTTGTCGTCCTCCAGCCTTCGAGTATCCTTCAATGCCTCAGGAAAGGGAGCAACAGGCTTCTGAGAGAATAGAGGTGGAAAATTCGGGCGAACATAATCGTCAATGTACTCAGGGGGCTCCTGGCGATCGCCATCAACTCTTGGCGATCGCGGTCGCAAATAATCTTTCACCTCAGCTTCTGTAATCTCATGGCGATCGCCACTCAGATCTGGCGATCGCGGTTTTGGCACAGAACAGTCATTTAAAGTTTTTCCGCTCCTCAGGAACACTGCACTGACGTTTTCTCTCGGGTTTCTTACCGGTTCCCTGGCCTCTAATTTACTCACAGCTTGAGCAATCTGTCCTAACTGATTTTCAAGATTTTGGATGCTTGATTCCGTCTTAGCGTTTTGTTGCATCACAGTCTGAGCTAAAGACTTCATCATATCTTTCAGTTCATTCATATCAGTTTGAATTTTAGCGGGATCAAGTGAACTTACTGACTGTGTTCTTTGCCTGCTACCAAACTGCCTTGAGCTCTCAGTTAATTCCTCAAACATTTTAGTAGCCTGAGGTATAGTCAATCTTAAAAAGTTACCTCCACAGGATGCATTCACCATTCGACGATCCTCATCAATCAGGCCACTAAATAAGTACATAAGGAGATCTTGGTCAGTATAACTATGGAATGGGCAGCTTGAGCAGAGCTTTTTGAATCTCTCATAATATTCATAGAGACTCTCAGTTGAGTGTTGTTGAAGATTCGTGATTTCCTTCTTTAAGCTGCTCAGTTTTGTAGCTGGAAAATATTTCTCTAAAAAGACCTTTTTTCATCTTAGCCCATGTATCAATACTCCCTGGAGCTTGATAATAGAGCCAATCATTCGCAGCGTCTTTCAGAGAAAATCCGAAAGCTCTCAGCATGACCTGCTCCTCAGTAACACCTCTTGGCTTCATACTAGAACATACGGCATGGAATTGAGCCAAGTGTTTGTTGGGATCTTCTCCTGCTAAGCCATGGAAGTGTGGTAGCTCATGAATTAAACCAGCTTTTAATTCAAAATTCACACCTTCTTCAATCTCAGGAAACCTCACTGCTAAAGGTTGTTGGTTTAAGTCCGGGGCAGTGAGTTGCCTCATAGTAGGCAATGGCGGTCCATGACGATCACCCATCTCGTTCTCTTGGTTCAGAGCTGCTCTTTGGTTCCGAAGGAACGTCCTTTCAATCTCTGGGTCAAGGGCAACAAGAGATGAATCAGTAGCACGGGTCTGAACCATAAAGGTTCACACCAAATAGTTGATAATTTCACAATTAGCACAAAATTGGAATAATTCAATTCCCCGGCAACGGCGCCAAATTTGATGAAGCTAAAGTCGTAGTGCCAAATCAAAGAAATAAACTCTAAACACTAACTAGAGTATAGCAAGTAAGTAGAGATCGAACCCAAGGGAATCAAAACACCAATCGCTATGCAGTCAAGTGAAATATCAACTAGTAACAAGTAACCAAAGGGGGGGGGGGGGGGGGGTTTGATTGTATGAAACACAAAGTAACCAGTAACAAGAAGAGGAAGTTTGTGTGTGAATATGATGATAAGGGGTTTCACCTAGCAAGTATTCACACAACAGTCAATCAAGTTGATCATAGACTTATCTCAAGTTCTATTCAATCCTAGGGAATGTTCCTATTCCAATCTTTAATATATCAGCAGGCCAACCGGTCCTGATAATACTTACTATTCAATAATCAGGGAAACCTCTCAAGATTAGATGAAATAGCAGCAAAGGGCACAGGAATTATAAGGATGCATGCAATAACTTACAACCGTCAAGTATTAACATGCAATCAGTTCTCTTTCATAAAAGCAATCAACTACCAGATCATGCAGATATGAATGCTACAATGCTAAGGAATTCCACCGTATATTCCTAGTCTAGCAATAGAAAACTATCAATCAAACTAGGTGATCAAGGTAGCAAAACTAATAGAAATCAATAGATGAAGAACAAGAGAATTAATACAAACCCATAGGAAAAGAACAAGAGTTTAGAAATCTCACAACTTAATAACTGAAGGTTTCAACCGCTAGGTAAAACAATGAAGATTAGTTCCTGCTCATGGTTGCAGAACTAAATTGTCTGATGGAAAAGGTGATCCTAAAAGATGATAATAACTAGGGTATATATAGAGACTAACCCTAAAAATATATGGTAAAAGAAATATCCTAAAACTAATTAAGGAAAAAGGGAAAAGAAAAAGAAATAAAAGAAAAGGAAAGAAGTAATATATCGTAAAGATTGGCCATAAGGCCATTACTAAATACAGCCCGGTGCTTTATTCAAACGCAGCCTGGTTTCTCGCGTTACGCGAGAATAACAAAAATATTAACTTTTAATCTCGCGTTATGCGAGAAGCACGTCCCTCGCGTAACGCGAGAATAAAATTTTAAATTTTTAATATTTTTGTTATTCTCGCGTAACGCGAGAAGCACGGCTCTCGCGTAACGCGATAAACCAGGCTGCGTTTGAATAAAGTATCGGGCTGTATATAAGAATAGTGTAAAGATTTTCTCTTCCAAAGTGAGCTGCTTGATGGCTGCAGCTTCAAATCTGTTGATTACGGTGCAGCTTCCAGTGGGCCCCATCTCAGCAGCTTGCTTCATTCACCGGCCCAATTCACCTGCCCAATTCACCTGCTTGCTTCCTTTAAATCAGCCCAGCTGCTTGCTTCAAATCCACGGCCCGTCTCGCGCACGAAGGGAAATCCAACATAATACCCGCGATCGCGGATATTAATCCGCGGTCGCGGATTTATTAAATATTCTCGGCTCCTCTCTATTGCTCCACCGCGATCGCCGCTGATCCATGGCGATCGCCGTCGGTGATTTCTTCAACTCTTCAATATTCTTTGGTTCTGATCTTCAATTCTTCACTTCTTAATAAATATCTCAGAACATAACAATGGCTCGAAACACATATAATAATACTCCTAAACTAATGTAATAATCCCTAGTTACGCTATACAAAGTGCAGCGTATCAGATCACAACTCCAGTGAGGGAGCCGTGTGGCGGCCGCAGACAGAGGCGGAATCAGAATCTGGAATAATGCTTTTTGAACATTTCTCAAACTCTTCTACGGAGAAGACACAGTACTGTTCATTTATTTGAAAATGACTTATTTGCCCTCTAAAATTAGAAATAAGTAGGGGTAAAAGAGTAATTTCACAAAAACTAACGGAAAGTTTAACGAAGGTGAGGGAGAGGCAGTTCCATGTTAACGGAATAGGATAAAGGGATAGTTCTTTACAAAGAGTGATATAAAAGGTGGTTCGACGAAAATTCGACCAAATATAGAGTGGTTTGGTGAAAAACCTCTATTATTTAAGCTTATTTGTGGTAGATAATCGATAATTCCTAATTTGCATTAGAATATCTTTTCCACCGGGCCATAAGACTAGAAAACACAAATAATTAATGAGTTTGTCTAATGTGTGTCAATGAACACACAATAAACAACTAAAAGAGTAAAGGTAAATGCCCTACACCCTCCTAGGAAAATGGATAAACCCATCACAACAAAAAAATATTACATTTCGAATGCAATTCATTCCTCTTTTAGTTATTTATTGTAGAAAAACCAATAATTAATATGACGCGAAAAGGACTATAAAAAATGGGGTAAAGTTCAGGTGATGATGAATTGTTAGAGAAAGAATAAGGATATAAAAGCAACTATAGTAGCTTGTGTGCTACCATTAAAGATCTTGAAGCAACTATAGTAGCGTGCGTGACAATGTTTCCCACGTTGGTGCACGAGTGAATGTGTAAAAGATGCACGAGTTATTGATTTTATAATGTTGCATGACTTATTACTTATTGGTGCATAAGTGAGTGTGAATATGTGCATTAGTTATTGTGTGTGGGTGCATGAGGATTAGTTATAATTTTTTGTAGGTGCCTGAGTCAATATGGAGTGATGCATGAGTTAATATATAAATGTGCATAAGTTATTGCTTGTTGGTGAATGAGTGACTGTGTAAAAGTGTATGAATTATTAATTTTATGTTGTTTCATGACTTATTACTTGTTTCTGCATAAGTGAATATATATATGTGCATGAGTTATTGAGTATGGATGCATGAGTGTCATGGATCCTCATTTCTTCTTTAAAGAGACATCCTCACCGAATCTTTTCCCATAAATAATGTCGGCAACACAAACTCGTAGAATATGTTGCTAATTTTCATGGTAAATTAGTGTTAAGATACAAGTTAATGCACACTAACTAGCTCGTACAATACTTCTTTGATCGAAATCCTTTATAGTACGTGGAGCAAGTATAATTTAACCAAGAAATACCAAGTTGCAGCTACTATATTAAAGTATGTGTTCGGGTTTGGGTAACACATTTCGCAGTCGGCGCAAATATTGTAATGCTCAAAATATATGATGAAGTTAATGCACACTAGTGCTACATTACACTACCCATCAACGAACCGACTCTATTATTTATAAGATGGATATATATAACTCCAACACTTGGGAGTTACAAAAAAACATAACATAACTTGAAAGTTTTCGGACTAAAAACTTGGTGCAGATCACAAAATTCAGTCGTCTATTTTTCTTCCGGCTAAGTTTGACATTATTATGCCTCAACCCTAGTTTGGTCCAACGGTGGGAAGTGCCTTTTGTACCTAAATCCTACTCGACAGCTAGTATATATAGTGCTAATAGGTAGATATCGATCGGCAGGTCGAAACATCAGTGAAAAGTTTCGATGAGAACAAGACTTAACGTAGAAAAAATGAAGTTTTTCGCGTTCACAGATAACAAGCTAATGTTCATAATTTAAGCGGTAATGTTCATAATTTGGGCAGTAAATTTTTTTGAGGTCATTTTAAGAAGAAAACTAAAAAAAATCAAAGTTCATAGTAATTACAAGTATGCCACCGCGTCACTCACTGAAAGCATTCAAAAAAAATTGGCCCAGATTATAAACATTACCGTCCAGAATCTGAACTTTAACGTGTAATATGTAAACGCGATATGTTCGTTTTTCCTACGTTAAGTCGTTAACAATTATTTGAACCGGAACTTTCCTCTTATTATAACACTATTCATGTGTATTGAGAATTGCGGGTAGAAGACACTAGTAGAAAAATAGGATTTAACCACGGTTATTTGGTAATGTTTACCACGGTTTTGAACCGTGGTTAACTTGCCTGTGGTAAACATGTTTACCACGGTTTCCATTTTACCACGGTTCCGTATTTACCACGGTTCACGACCCGTGTTAAATCGTACAACCGTGGTAAGATGACATTATACTTTTTCAAGGTAAACCTGGGTAAATCATAGTTTAGACCACAGTTCTTGTATAAACTGTGGTAAATGTTATCACATTTTAAAAAAAAAAAGCCCAGACCCAGATTTTCGGCAATCGGGGCCCTAAATTTTCAAATTAGAAAAAATTACAAATATATATATAAAAAGAAGCAATTGGATGTGGATAATCTTACAGCTAAGCCCACCAAAACCACTTATTATAAACACAAAGGATCTTTAATAACACCATGATCCTAGATAATTATACAATATATATACATCAGAAAGCTTCCATTGTCCTTATGTTATGTCCAAAAACTAGTCACTTCACATCCAGCAAATCATCTTTAACATCTTCTACCTACAATAAAAAAAAAATGAAGATCAGATCTAAATTTTAGTAATGTTAAAATGGAAATTTGATGGAGTCCTGATTTTAGCTCCCCGAAAGTTCAGTAGCCATACTGTAAAGTTCCTTGCAACAAGGTGTCAAAGAAAGCACATGATGAAACATCAACACATGTATTTGGAATAATGAACTTATACCATTTTTCCATTACTGCACTAACAACAAGAATCATATACTCATCATGCTTCCAAGTTATATTTAATGATTCTAGAAATAAGCAAATAAAATTATGAACAAACAGTAACATGTGAGTAGTATGCGAGTTTGAATAAATTAATCAAATTAGTCAATAGCATTGTCTTTATAGCCTACTGAACTTGAATATTAACAGAGATATAGGAGAATAGGCGAAATAAAAAAATTACGAGTTTCTAACCTACTCAGAACTTATTTCTAAAAAAGCAGCACCATTCACTAAGTCAATAAGCTTTATATTATGCACATAAAAGAGACATAGGAGTCAACAATAACTTAAACTTCAAAAGCTCTTCAATAACATACAGAACTCTAGAAGCAGATGACCATTATCACCACTCCTGCTGATAAAATAGAGAAGCACTTAAATGAAGAAGTATAAACAATAAAGCATAAAGAATTTAGAACCTTAAGCCTCAGCATGAATAAGATCCATATTAAAAAAATATAATTAACTCTATTAAGGAACTATACCAAAATAAAACTTTATTAAGGGACTATAAGATGAAAAAATGCATTAAGTCAATGCCAATTGCTTTGTTTGAGACTGCAACCTCAATTGCTTTGTTTTGTAGTTTAGCTTAAGATTCATGAACAAGCTATGTTTTCTGGATATAGGTATTTGATTCATGAACCGGTATTAAAGGAGTTCCATCTTAGTTGGTTGTACAAGAACCGTATGCATATATGTATATCCTTTTACTTACAAGAATTAAACCAACTTGATGAGTCTGCATTTCATTCCCAATGATATTCTTACTTATCATTTTTTCTTACTCTATTCTTTAATACCAAGATATCAGGTATGAGCTCAAAATCTTCCTCTTTATCAACTAATTAAACCAATATAGTGTACTAAATTATGACAGAGGGCATCCACAACAAGTACTCCAAGATAAACAATAGACTACTATCATAAATGAGAGAAATGGAGAGAGGGAAAGAGTAGACAAACCGCAAAAAAAGTGTGATCACTTGGATTGGAAAATTGAATTTTGAAGCTCCCAAGGTAATCAAGCAGCAAACCAGTGAAGGTGGTTGCGGTATTCTTCTCCTTCATATGCCACTTCTATGCATAATGACTCCTTTTCTATTTCTCCATGTCCATTATCCTCCTGGTATTGCATTAACTCAACTGATAAAGTATGTGACTGGAATTGTTACATCAATTGCAGAAAATGAATACAACTAATAAAGCAAGTGTTTGAAATTATCACAAAGAAACTTACAATTATTTAGTAGAAAATAGAGTTGCAAGTACATTACACACATAAGGTTGCATGACAACAATGACTTATTAGTCTAAGTTGCTATAAGAATTTACCAATGGCGAACACAAGTACCTTTGAGGTTGTTGTGTAGAGACATCCCTAACGCCTAGGGTTTCGACTAACGTCCAGGGGAAGTGCCAGCCGATAACGACGACAGAGAAACATGATGACGCAAGTGGCTAGGTTTCGACTTCTGGAAGAGAAAAGAGAGAGGCGTAGAGCGAGGCGGTGACGGCTAGTGTTGCGGGCAAACGAGGAAGGAAACCCTAAAAAATAAGAATACGAACCCGAGCAGGAGACGAGAAGCATAAGCCACAGGCAAAGAGTGACGAAGATGAATGCAAATCTGGAACCTGTAGAAGTTGAGGAGCCGGTGGAGATCCGAAAAATTGAGACCTCCATAAGGTAGAAGAAGCTGCTCATAGACCTCGCCGTTATCATTCATTATCAAAGACCACTCGTTGGAGGCGGAATGGGAAGAGAATCATTGGATCCTGAAAAACTCAAGCTCCGGTTTGGATCGAATCGAGCCCTTTGAACATTGGATATTTTAGGGTTTGTTTGAGAATCACTGGAGGAAGACAGAGAATGAGGGGTCCTCGACAGCGCTGGTGCAGGTAACAGAAAAGGAGGGACTTCGGTAGCGGTAGTGGCGAGCGGCGAAATCGATTACACTTCATCAATGGAAGAAGAGAAGAGGAAGGAGCACTTGAAGGAGAAGTATGAACGCCTACACGAGCAAACACGGATAAATAAAAAATTCATTGCTTTTTAACCATGAAAATTTTATTTTCTAAAGTATATTACAATTCCTTTTTTTAGTGTTACCTTCGCTTCACAAAAGAGAACATAGAGTACTATTCCTACTTAATTACCACGGTTATCTACAAAACCGTAGTACTAGAAAGAGTCGCATAAAACCGGGGCTTATTTTCCGAGTTATTACCACGGTTCGTCTGATAACCGGAGCAAATAAACCAATTTTAACAAAATACCACGGTTGGTTTTGAACCGGGGTAAATTTTCCGTGGTCAAAGCCCATTTTTGTACTAGTGAGATTTAGATGGGGATCATTTCAATTATAATATGCACATGTTTGAAGATTATTAGTGGAAAATAATTCACGTAGAAATGGTCTCTTCAAAGTATCTTATTGACGCAAGTGTTACTGGTGATCGAAGAGCTAGCTACTCGTTGTTTTCATAAGCCATAGACAATGAATATTGGTCCAACAACATGCATATAGTTTATTGATCGTGCGATGCATGTCTTTTTTTTGCAGTTCAAAATTGGTGGAACTACAACGTACAGAAAAGATCTGCAGAACTTGAGGAACATATCTCCAGCATTAAATCTTAAAGGATTGAGATTAAGATTGCGGATATGATGTAAGCAAAAACTGATAAAGTAGGCAGCCCTTGAATCAAGTTAGAATATTATATACTATACGTCTATGACTCATACATTGTAGTCATAGTATGAAAATTAAATTATTACGGCCATACAACAAGAAATAGTTTTGTATTATGTAATTTTCGTGGGATTGAGGCCAGATTGAGCTTCAAAGCCCATAACAATAAAACAATTGAGCAACATATATTTAGTAATTGGGCCAAAAACAAGGTCCACAATGATAATATTCATAGAAAGATTTGTGCCCAATGCCCTATTGGGCACTATATTCTCAACAAATACACCCCTAAACTAAGTCTTTAATTTCTACCCCTACCCTCACCACCCCAATTTCACGCGCTCCACCTTTCCCAGATCATTTTTTCAAATCACGCGCACTTTCATTCTCTCCTTCCTCTCCCCCTCATTTTTCACTCCCAAAATCAAAAACTGAAACCGTTCAGCTTTCTCCTCCCTCCTCTTCTGCTGCCTTCGATTCCTCACTCGATTCCTCACTCGATTCCTTCTTCGTTTTCGTCATCGCTCAAGATTCGCGCTGCTCAAGTTCCTCACTCGATTCCTTCTTCATTTTCCAGATTTTGCGTCTCTTCGTCATATAATATCAGGTATTTAACGCTCTTGTGTTTCCTATTTGTTGTTTCGGTTGTTTATTTTGGAAGATTTCTGTGATTGCGTCTTTGTTCCCTTGTTTCAAGTCAAAATCGAGTTCGTGTTTGTTCGAAACCTAGATTTTGAAGGTTGTTTTTATTTGCATGCGTCTTTATCTGTTTGATTTTTAGGTTTTTAAGTTTTCTGACAGATTCAGAGCATCTGGACTGTTCAAATGTGTGTTGAACGTGTCATGTTGTGTGTTTATTATGATTTTTTCACTTTATTTGTTGATTCTTCACTGTATTTTAGCTTCTGTTGTTGATTTTTTCATGGTTGAGAACTTGTTGTGTCTGTATATGTAATTGGTTGAGTGCTTGTTTATGTCTATGTTTTTGAATATGGGATGCTGACAGGTTTTTGTGGCTGGAGATTCTATTTTTTTGGCATTTTCTATGTTTATGTTGTTGATATGTCATGCTGACAGCTGATTTTGTCTTGAGATCATATTTGTTGTCAGCTTGTTAATGTTGACATCTTCAATATGGCGTGATGACAACTTTATGTGTCTCTAGAGCTTATTGTTGACAACTTGTTTATATTTACATCTTTTGAATATGGATGCTGACAGCTTTTGGTCTTTGACATCTTATTCTTGTTGTCAACTTGTTCATGTTTACAACTTTTTTCATATATTACATTTTTGAATATAGATGCTGACAGCTTTTTGTGTTTGACATCTTATTCTTTTGTTGACATCTTATTCATGTTGACATCTTATTTTTTGTTGACATCTTATTCATGTTGACATCTTATTTTTATTAACAGGTGTCATGGATGTTTCTAAGCTTCAGTTTTTGGCTTCCCAAGATTTATTTGTAGCTCCTAAGGTTACAACATACCACAAATTTGCTGTGATGGATCAGATCGAGGGTCAGTTAGATGAAGTCAGTAATTTTTTGTTTGCTACTGGTATATTCAAAACTATTTTAAGCATGACATCGCAGCTCAACTACTCGCACGTCATAGTTCACTACGCTTTAATGCGTGCAGTTAAGACACAGAAGAAGTTTGAAATGTGGTTTAACATGCAAGGCAATGTGCTGTCCTTTTCACTTCAAGACTTTGCTGCGATCACGGGTTTGAAGTGCACTGATTTTGAAGGTCATGTCATCCCAGATCAAGTCTTTGAGTGTACTCTGGGAACCAAAAACAAGATCACCCTCGATGACATAATTGCAGAGTTTGCTATCTCGTCAGGGGAGCGGAAGATGGTTCTAGCACACCTTATTATTGTTGAAGGTGTGCTGATGCCTCAGAGGAAAGGCTCTGCTGTTAGATTAAAATTTCTAAAGCTTGCTAGCAATTATCAAGCTTTTTTGAACTATCCCTGGGGTAGGGAAGTATACTTAGAGACTCTCCGGGCTTTTCAAGATGCTCCAGCCCATGCAAAACGCACAGGAGGTGGTTCTTCTAATGATAGAGTTTGGTATACTCTCCATGGCTATCCTCTTGCTTTTCAGGTATTTAGTTTTTCATTTCTCTTTTTCAGTTAGTTGCTCAAATACATTTTCATATTCTCCTTTTTAATCGTTAATTTTTTTTTGTAGGTTTGGGTGCTTGAACATTTTCATCAGTTTCGCGAGTTTGTTGGAGCTGCTACTGCCTCTCTTAAGACCATTCCATATGGCGAACGCTGGTTCTCATTGGATAATAACAAACTCGCTTGGTATCATTCTGTGTCAGATCATTTCGATGCTCATCCTTTGGTATTATTCTTTATCTTATTATACATTTATATTTTTCTTTGTCTATTTTATTTTTGTATTTAACTCTTTTTGTTGACAACACATTGTTATAACTCTTTTGCTGTTTTTTCATTATTTTAGTTGTGCAGACCATCTCCATATGAGGAACACTCTACATTTTGTCACCTTAATTTTCTCGACGAGGTTGAAGATCCTTTGTTTGATGCATTCGCTGAACAAGTTCTTGTCACTGCTCGTCAGAATTCAGAGCAAGCTGTTTCTAACACTGTTATATCTGAGCGACCGGCTAAGACTGCCAAGAAGGTTGCCACGAAGCCAGTGAAACCTGCTCCCAAAAGGAATGCCAGAAAGCCAGTTCAGAAAGTTTAAATTGTTGTCAAGAAAGTAAAGGAACCTGTTCAGAAAGTGGCGAAGGTTGTCACCAAAGAAAAGAAACCAGTTCAGAAAGTTGCTAAGGTTGTCAAGGTTTTCAACAAAGAAAAGGAAGATGTCAACAAGGATAAGGAACCTGTTAACGAAGAGAAGGAAGTTGTAAGCACTTCAGTTCAAAATGCTGCAGAGATGGGCAAAGGTGATTGCAAAGACAAGCAAGCTGTCAGCAATCTAATTTCTAATGTGTCAAAAGTTGCAAAAGCTGTTTCTAAGAGAAATCAACCTGTCAGCACTCCAGGTATGATATGTTTTGCATTTTTATACACTGTTGACAACTTCTTCTTTTTTCCTATTTCGCCATGGGTTTTGTTGTTGACATTTGTTTTTTGTGTTTTTGACAGTTCTCTATACTTTGTTTTCAGATTCCCCTCTAGATGTCAGAACTTATAAACGTAGGCTCTCCTTACAAGATCGGAAAGTCGTTTTTGAACAATCTCCAAGGAAATCACCAAGACTAAACAAATCAGAGAGCAATCAGCACGGCAAGCCCGAGGTTTCTGTTGGTGCTTGTTCTGCGCCTGCATATAATTCTTGTAAAAGACCATCAAAGTCTCCAGAGAAGGTTGGAGATGTAAAAGATTCTGCTGGTGTTTCTGTTTTTGAACAATCTCCAAGGAAATCACCAAGACTAAACAAATCAGAGAGCAATCAGCACGGCAAGCCCGAGGTTTCTGTTGGTGCTTGTTCTGCGCCTGCATATAATTCTTGTAAAAGACCATCAAAGTCTCCAGAGAAGGTTGGAGATGTAAAAGATTATGCTGGTGTTTCTGTTGTCGCTTCAAAAAAATCTAACAGTAGAGCAACAAGATCAGCTTATAAGGTTGAAGATGATCAACATGCTGCTAATCTCGACGTTGTAAATAAGAAGAGGAAGTCTCCTCCTTCCCCCTGCCCCAAAGTGATATTTAAACTTAGTGGTTCTGAGCCAGAACTTAAGAAGGCAAAGCAGGACTCTGTGCGGGATGTTGTTGTGTACGAATCTGTCCAAGTTCATGTTGACAACATTCTCAGAAAGCTATGGTCTGACATCCCAGAGCTAGCCGCCCAAGATGCTGCACCTATTGTTCAGTTCCCTTCCTCATCTGAGAGTGGTAAACAATCTTCAGTTAAGCAACAATCTTCTTCCATTCATGTCCCCATGGAAACAAATGCAGCTGGTCCTGCATTTGATTCTGCTGACAGTGAGAGGACAGCGTCTGTTCGTCCCTCAATTGACATAGTAGGAAATGTTGCTGCAGCTGGGGGTGGACAGTTTGATGTGTTGAGCCAAAAAATTGAATTTTTGTGCAATGCCATGTCTGAAGTTCAATCTTCCACCAAAGAACATGGCTTGTCGTTAGTTGATGTCGCAAAGAAGCTGCACGATCTATCTAGTTTGATTCAGAGAAACGTCAAGGCCTCGTTCCAAGATAAGAGCACACAATATGAATCTGAAGATTTTGTAGATGTCAGCACACATGAAAATGTTGACAGCTTTGTGACTTCTTCAGAAATTGATGGAACTAAATGTTCTGAGAAGGTAGAAAAAACTCCAGAAAGGGAAGGGGACCTGGGTGAAGCTGAAGTTGATGAAATTCCATCAATAGCTGATGTTGGTGGAAGTGGTGTAGAGGGCAGAGAAGACATTGCTGACACTCCTCCAAATGCCAAGGATGTTGACAACATTCAAGTTGACAACATCAAAGTTGACAACATCCAAGAAGACATTGTTGACATTCCTCCAAAAGGCAAGGATGTTGACAGCAGAGCATTTGGTCAACATGTTGACAGCAAAGCATTTGCTCCAGGTGTTGACAGCAAAGTCTTGGGTCCAGATGTTGACAGCTTGACAGTGGGTAAAGATTATGACAGCCTGAAAGTTGTTCAAGATGCTGACAAAATTACACTTGTGCCAGAAGTTGACAGCTTCCAAGTTCCACAAGGTATTGACAATGCTGATGTTGGTGGTTCCAGTCAATTTCTCCCAACTCCAAGTGCTCTTGTTCAAAGCCCTTTCACTGAGGAGAAGAAGAAGAAGATTTCAATGCCTGGTTGTCCACCATACTCATTCTATGGAGATGATGATCGCAGAAAGTTCTTCGAATGGTTTTATTTGGCGTATGTTTTATATTTATAATTTAAATTATTTTCTTTTATTTCTGAATATATGTGTTTATTAATTTTGTGTTTTTGTTGCAGTGGTAAGAAAGAGGTTATTAAGCGCAAGGAACATGATTTTGATTTCACCAAGGACTTTTTTAACAAATTATTGTTGAAAAGCACAAAATCTATTGGGCAAGCCAAGTGGTTAAATGATTGTGTAAGTTAATTACTTTTTACATGTCCTGACAACATATTTAAAAGTTTTTGATATTTTGCTGTCTTTGTCAACGCATGCTTCATATTTGTGTTGTCAGTGAGGCTTTTATTATTTTCTTCTACTGTCAGTTTGAATTTTTTTATTTATATTGTGTTGTTATTGTTCAGTTTTATTTTATTTTTTATTTCTCTTTTAACCTTACTCTTTTTTTCTCTTGTTTTGTAGCATATCTCTGAGGCTTTATTTTACTTTCGGAAGCATATCAATGAAAACAGTGAGAAATTCAAGGAAGTTGCAATCATGGATTGGATCTGGTACTGTCATTTCAATGCGGATAAGAGAGCTCTTATTGCGAAAGATGATGAAGCAGAGCTTCTGTTTTTCCAGAAGTACTTTATAGGAATGTACCCAAAACATGAGGGCAGGTGCTGGTCCGAATCTGTGACTAGGGTGTATACTCCTTTCAACTTTCAAAATGAGCATTGGGTTGCCCTGGAAATTGACTTAGCAAACTGGCATGTCACTGTGTATGATTCCAGCATTCAAATCAGCAGCGATGCTTATTGTTGGAGTAAAATTAGTACTTTATGCTGTATGCTTCCTGTTGTTATGAAGAAGTCCCACTTGTTTGGCCATATTAATTATTTGGACAAGGATTTCTCATGGTCAAGGCGCAAAGATGTTCCTCAGGATGGGATGATGTAAGTATCTTGTCAACATTAGATTTTTTCTTTCTTTATATTCCTCTGTTTTCCTGATTTCTCTCTTTTTGTTCTGGGGTGATTTACAGTGGCAATTGCGGTTTATACTGCATTAAGTTCATTGAGCATTTGGCCATTGGCACCAGCTGGGATGATCTGGATGACGAACACATGAGGGCTCATCGGGAGAAGATGATTATTGACCTGTTTAACGAGAAATGGGAGTTCAAGGCATTGCCACTTGAGAAGGACAGACCTAAAGCTTGAATTTCAATGTTAATGTTCGGATGTAATGTGTGTGGTTTGGATTGTTGCTATGTCTGCTTGACAGTGTTTTTAGTTCAGACTTTAATGGCTTTTGTTGTCAACCTTTGTAGCTTTTCGATTTTCAGCTTTGTAAAACAGTTTATATTCCACTTTTTAGTAAGGCAGGTTTTGTTTACCCCAACAGTTTTTGCTTAAGTCAGTTATTGATTATGGTTATTTTATTTTTTTTATATGTCAACAGTTTTACTCAGGTGCAACAAAGCACTCAACGCGTAGCGCGTGTAAGTTTATTATTCTTACGAGGCGCGCGTAGCGCGCTTCGTTAACACACCTTACTGCTAAATAACCTGTCAGCATTCTAAATCTTTGATATATAACCTGTCAACTTTTTTTGTCATCACAATTTGTCAACATTTTTCACCTTTTTGTAATAAACTTTTCATTTTCACAATCTAATCTGTTAATATTTTTCACCTGTTCCTATTTTTTTTTGTGCATGTCAACAAATTTCATATCTTTACAATATGGCAAGCTGTCATCAAATCTCGAAACACAATGTTGTCAACACTATTTATCAGAATATCTCAATGTTGTCAACATTTATTTATCACAGTAGAAGAATATCTATAAACACAATATGGCAAGCTGTCATCAAATCTGCAAACACAATATGGCAAGCTGTCATCAATGTTGACAGGATATAAAACTATTATCCCTTTTTCAATTAAAGATAAAAATTGAAAATTAAAATCCTAAAATGTTGTCCACACTGATAACTCTGTCCCAATCTTGTCAGCAAAGTTTTTTTGGCAAGAAGTCTTGTTGTGTCCCATATTACCACAGAGGCTGCATCTTCCTGGCTTTCTTGTTCCTTTTCTCTTCTTGCTTCTGTTTGGGAACTCACCTTCAGATGGGTATCTTTTCTTCTTTCTCCTCCCTTTATCTGTCTGCACAATTGGTGGCATGCAGATTGTATCTGTTACATCTTTCGGTACACTCTTCTCCGTTTCTCTTGGCATCGGGTAGATCGTTTCTCTATATGCAGCTGTCCAAGCTTCAGTTTTGTAGTAGTCGCTCACAAAATCTGTCACAGTTGCTTTTGCTTTCTGTATTGCAGCTATAGCATGCACACACGGGATGTGGTCCACATCAAATACTTTGCAAGTGCATTTCCTTTCTAACAAATTGACCACCCCATAGAAATCTCCACCAAGAATATGATATTGTGCTTGATTTAGCTTTCTCACCTCATACGCCTTTGACATTTGGTACCTAGACTCCAATATTTTTCCTATATTTGGTGTCACCTTACTATTATTTTTTTCAGCCTCTAAGCGCCTATCATTAAACCACCTTGACAGCACATCTCTCAGAAACTCTAGTAGAGCAACAACTTGGAAAGACCTGTCAACATCAAAATTTTCAACTGTGTCAACAACTTTAATATATCTTTGACAATTCATAGACAGTAGAATTGGGTCCAGCATAACTGATTTTTCAACAGTGTCAACATCATTTTTCAACAATGCCAAATCTATAATATTTATCATACCTTGCTTCCAGTATTACTGAATTTATTGTCTCTGAGTTGTTTGTTGTCATTATGTTGTATCTATTGCCTTTGGAATGTGCTCTTGCCCATTTTTTAAATCCTACTGCTTCCAAGTATTCTCCCATCTCCTTATTTATCTCACAAATTTTCCCATAATTCTCTTGGAATTCCTTTAGCGTGTATGCATCAGCAGCCAAAGAGAATAGTTTGTGCACCCCTTTATCTTTGTATCTTGTCTTCGGATTTTGCTTCAAATGTCTCCTACACACAACATGGTTTGCTGTTGTGTACACTCTTTGAATGGCGTTGGCAATGCTGAGATGTCTATCTGACACTATTACCAAATCGTCTGTACATGGTATGACTTTCAGAAGCTGTGTAAAAAAGAATGTCCACGATATGTCGTTTTCACTATCCACTACTGCATATGCAAGTGGATAGATCTGCTGGTTTGCATCCTGAGCTGTAGCAATGAGCATATGCCCTTTGTGCTTTATATGCAAGTGAGTCCCATCTACCATTATCACCTGTCAACACAAAATGAATGTATTATTACTCATGTCAACACTGTATAATGTAAGTTGTTAACAACAATCAAAATGTCAAAATCAGACATTATGTTTTTACATTTTCTATACTGTTATCATATGTTTAAATTTATTTTGTCAACAATAAATCATTCTATTAAACAATATATCATTTAATTCCTATTTTACTCACTGCCATACCTTTCTCATTACTTGGAATCCTCTTGTGCATGCTCCAATAGATATAAACACGAATCTGAAGTTGTCATGCTCACCAACTTCTAGGCATGTGTAAGATCCTTCATTTACTTCTTTTAGCATATGGCAGTACATGGGCAAGAGTGCATAGTTTTCTTCTGGTGTGCCTCGTATTAAATCTTGTGCATGTTCCCTTGCTTTCCATGCCTTCCAATAGCTAACATCCATGTAGTGTTCCTTTCTCATATCATTGCAAATGCTCTTTGGTATTGGTCCATTTTTAACATCTTCAAACCTGCATGTATATCACATTACTATTAGTTCTCTGGTTATCTTCAAGCAATTAATATTTTTTATGATATTTATGATTTTCAGAAACCTGTAAACACAATACCTGGTTTTTATTTGCTCCCCAATCATTTTGTATGTTGGTTTGCACTCATGTTGACATCTAAAGTCAAAGGAACATGTATGTTCTCTTTGAAACTTTCTCACCTCAAAGAATGTAGTGTTTTGTAATGCAATAGCCCTCAATCTCCATTTGCAGCTTGTGTCTGTGCACATTACTGTTAGAAGCTTTGGATCTGATTTCTTAACTTTGTAAGCAAAGTTCTCAGTCATTGCCAATTTTTTCAAAGCTTCGATCAGCTTCTTTTTTGTGTCAAATAGCTTCCCCACATGGACAAAGTCTGCATCTGTTCCACTGTGACTCATTTCATCCTCCCCTGTTTTTTTTTCTGTCATTATCTTGCTTGCAGATTCACAATCCATAATTTCACTATTCCCTTGTGTTGGCACTTCATATTCCATAGGTAGAAACATGTCTTCATTCATGTTGACAGCAACTATACTACTACATCTATTCTCTCTTGCTATCTTCGGTTCATAATTCATGTATTCCCTTGATACATATAGTGGACAAGTCCATTCCACCTCTGTTGTGCCATTGATTTCCATGAATGATGCAAGATCATCATTTGTCTCCACAGAATACTTGACTTTGATCTTCTGGAATGGATTAAGATGGCATAGGTGGAGATGCATTCCCTCCGTTTCGAGTTTGAACCGTTGTGTAATCAACGATTTCATTGCTTGCAGAGTTATGTTCATATCAACTAAAAATGCTTTTGATATGATTTCCCCATCAGACACCATAACACCATCTCTTATTTTTATTTCTTTGCCATAGGAGACTGTCAGAATGTGCTTTTTTATCTGCATATATATTCAATAAATTTTGTTAGATAAGTATTTCTAATCTATCTGTCAACATTTTCCCTAATGAACATAAACATTTATGTTTTACCTGTCAACAATATTCTATTTAGGTACAAATTTAATATTTGTATTTTTTAACGAAGCGCTCTCAACGTGCTTCGTAAGTTTATTATTCTTACGAGGCGCGCGTAGCGCGCTTCGTTCACTTACGTGTTAATAAAATCTAATCTATAAACATATTCCTGTCAACAACTTATATAATGTCAACATCCTGAATATTTCAACAATATAAAAAATATCTTGTCAACAACCAATAAAATGCTTGTATCGTTTACAGATTCACAGTAATATCTTGTCAACATTCTACATTGTCAAAACTTGTCAAAGTCTAATCAATAAACATATTCCTGTCAACAACTTATATATGTCAACAAACTGAATATTTCAACAACATAAATAATATCTTGTCAACAACCAATAAAAACCAGGTGGTGTCGTTCACAGATTCACAGTAATATCCTGTCAACATTCTACATTGTCTAAACTTGTCAACCAAAGATGTTTTTCATAATCTATCAATCAAATAAGTTCAATATCATAATTATCATGATTTACCTCTTGTTCGATGGATTTGCTGGTGTCTGTTTCAGATTCTGTGCTTATCATTGTATTTGCAGTTGATTCGCTGGTTTTGTTTTGCGCTTCCTCTTTTTTTGATCTATGTTCAATCTCTTATTCTGTTTTTAATCTATCTTCAATCTTCTCCTCGCTCGTTTTTGTTGTACAATTTCATTGTCCTCCGGTTTGTTTGACAATTCGATGTAGAAGAAGATTCTGAATGTTGCATGCGAGAGCGTTATCCCCAAAATTCTTGCGATCCAGCAGCGATCAACGCCGGTGAGCAGATTGGAGGCAGTCGGCGAGTACTCTAGGCGGCGCCGGCGGAGGAAGAAAGAAGTCGGTCAGCGGAGGAAGAAGGAAGGCAGAGGAAGAATGTCGGCAGAGGAGAAAAGTTTCGGGAGAGAGGTGAGGTATGAGATTGAATTTATTTATTTTTTCCTTAATTGCTTATATAGTAGGGTATTTAGTAAAGACTTAATAATGTGATGCAGAAACTAAAAAATCATGTGTGTTTTGGGGTACTTACCCAAAAACTGGAATATTCATAGTGGACCAACCATACAGACTCCCAAATTTAGGGTAAGTAATCATTTTTAGACTTTGCATTGTATTTTCTAACCCTAAATTTTTTTAGTGTGTTAACTAACCTTTTGTTGCATTATGCCATTTTTATTTATCATATTTTATTATAATTTTTTTTGTAATTATTATTAAGGTTGTCATCATTAAATTAATGAATAAACACCGACGACGTGAACTGTCATCCAAACGATATGAACTGTCATCCCAACGATATGAACTGTCATCGGGACGACATGAACTGTCATCGGGACGACATGAACTGTCATCCGGACGACATGAACTGTCATCCGGACGACATGAACTGACGACAATAAAATTTTCGTTGATGACATTAATTTTCGTTGATGACAGTTTGCGTCTTGATATTTTTATATCATATTTGATTGTAATTTTTGTCATTGTTTTTATTAATATTGTCATCGTAGGATGAATTAAAAAACACTGATAAAATGAACTGTCATCCATACATCAAGAACTGTCATCCGATATCATCATGAACTGTCATCCAATATCATCACAAATTGTCATCCGATATCATCATGAACTGTCATCCGATATTATCATCCTAACATCATAAATTGTCATCCAACAACACGAACTATCATTCTGATGACATACAATGTCAACAACCATTCAAAACCTAAACCGAAAACAATTAAATTAAAGTTTTCACATTGGGCACCCCCCTCTCGTTCGAAACGGTGTTCCGAACGAGATTGCAATTTTTTTTTTTTAATTCTCGTTCGGAATACCATTCCGAACGAGATTAACCGGGTTCAAAAATTTGAACCCGGTTTAAGAAACCGAGTTAAAAAATATCCGGAATTCTCGTTCTAAACGCCGTTCCGAACGAGATTTTTTTTTAAAATTTTTTAATGACGTCAATATTATTTATAAATAATTTGTTTTTTTGGATATCCGCATCTCGTTCGGAATACCATTCCGAACGAGCAGCGGTTTTTTTTTAAAATAATAACGTAAAGGTCGAGAATAGGCGGTTCGATGCCCAAACGACGTCGGAATGCAATGAAACTTGTTTTCAATGCATATTATAGCTATTTAACCTTTTCGGTAACTTCGAGTCGAAAACTCGAACTCTTCGAGTAGCACCTCCTTTGTAAACCTTCACTAGTCTTTCATTCTTCGAAATAGTCGAAGTAGTTGAGATATGAAGGGTCTAGTACATCGATGTTGATTATGTTTCAAAAACTTATACAATTATGTGTTATTAGGAATATAAAGAGTTTATAAGGTCTCCCCTTCACAAAAAGTTGATCGAAAATACTCAAAAACGCAAAAACGCCTTATCGGTCCTGATGGCCTGTTAAGGTCGAGAATAGGCGGTTCGATGCCCAAACGACGTCGGAATGCAATGAAACTTGTTTTCAATGCATATTATAGTTATTTAACCTTGACGGTAACTTCGAATCGAAAACTCGAACTCTTTGAGTAACACCTCCTTTGTAAAACTTCACTAGTCTTTCATTCTTCGAAATAGTCGAAGTAGTTGAGATATGAAGGGTCTAGTACATCGATGTTGATTATGTTTCAAAAACTTATACAATTATGTTTTATTAGGCATATAAAGAGTGTATAAGGTCTCCCCTTCACAAAAAGTTGATCGAAAATACTCAAAAACGCAAAAACGCCTTATGGGTCCTAATGGCCTGTTAAGGTCGAGAATAGGCGGTTCGATGCCCAAACGACGTCGGAATGCAATGAAACTTGTTTTCAATGCATATTATAGCTATTTAACCTTGTCGGTAACTTCGAATCGAAAACTCGAACTCTTCGAGTAACACCTCCTTTCTAAACCTTCACTAGTCTTTCATTCTTCGAAATAGTCGAAGTAGTTGAGATATGAAGGGTCTAGTACATCGATGTTGATTATGTTTCAAAAACTTATACAATTATGTGTTATTAGGCATATAAAGAGTGTATAAGGTCTCCCCTTCACAAAAAGTTGATCGAAAATACTCAAAAACGCAAAAACGCAAAAACCGGGTAATCTCGTTCGGAACGCCGTTCAGAACGAGATTTATGACGTCATAAATATTTTTTTAAAAAAAAAAAACTCATTCGGAACCCCGTTCCGAACGAGTGTCGAACCGGTTCATAAATTACGAACCGGTTCGACATTTAATAAATGAAAAAATCATTTTCCAGACCGGTCTCGTTCGGAACCCCATTCCGAACGAGAATTTTTTTTTTTTTTTAAAATAAATTCAGGGATTCTCGTTCGGAACACCGTTCCGAACGAGATGGTGTTGTCGGGGGTAAAAAAGGTGCTGCCCGGTTGTCACCCGTTAATTAAGTAAAGTGCTGACTAAGTTGATGGAAACCATAAGTATCACACAAGCTCCTTAGCTTAGAATTCCCATCGCCTCCCGATCCAGCGACGAGGACAAGAGGTTGTCCGGCGGTGCAATCGCCGGAACTGTTGTCGGCGAGGAGTAGAACCTTGTTGTCGTCGCCGCTTCAAGGATTCAGATCGGATATCGAAATAGCTCTTGCAACTGGTACGATGAAAGACAACGACGGGAACGGAGCCGATGACTCGCCCGTGAGATCGATGAACGTTTGGAGTCGACAATAGCGGACTCATACTCAGTGGCGGATTCAGGGGGCGCTTGAGGGTGCGGCCGCGCCTCCTTCGCTCCCAAGAACCTCCGATTTTAGGTATAGAGCTGGCGACCCAACTGTTACCGCACCTCCTTGATTTGATCTGTTAATCCATGGAGTAAGTCGGGGAAGGAGATGGAGATGGAGAAGACGACCTAGTGGCTAGTCTTTTTAAGAATAAAAAGCAGCCCACCACTTTTTATAGTTATATAAAAATATATAATATGTACTAACATGTTACATACTAACAATAACATGTCGAATTTTGAGTATTTAAGAGATAAAACACACCAATAAATATGATGGAATAAGTTTCCAATAAAATAAAAAATCGAAAGAATTTTTTTTTTAAGATTATAAATTAAGGTAAAAATATTAACAAAAATACACTAATTTGGTTAGATTATATAAAAATCGAGCTGCATGGAGAGGAAGAGGCCGGCCGACCAAGAAGAGAAGAGAAAGAATTGGGCCCAAGGCCCATTTTGAGTTGGACTTTTCCCTTTGGAGTATTTGCTATTTTTAAGAGTATAAATAGATAAGTTTTTAGGGTTTAAGGTAGACTTTGACAAATTGAGAATTACTCTTCCCTTTAGGTTTTGACGTTGTTTTCACGTCGTTTAGCTATAGTTTTGGTTTGATATTGAATTGCAAGCGGAAACCCTTGGTTTGATATTGACCCGTGAGATCGATCTGTTGTTTGCACATATTTCGATCTCCAAACCTTGAAAGAACCCTAGGTGGACTCCTTGGGTTAGTTCGAGTCAAGTGAGTCTTTCTAGATCGACGACTGAGTCAAGAAAGACGTCACTTGCTTATCGAGTCCGAGTCAAGCAAGTCTTCCTAGATCGACGACTGAGTCAAGGAGGATAACACTTGTCGAAGACCAAGATTCGTTCGATCGTCTGTCACAACGATCTCTCGAAGCCGCCTCGACGTCAACTTCACCTTACCATTCGTCCGCCGCCGACTTCCGCCGTCGTGGCACCGCCGGCGTGGCTTAGGTTGGGTGAGAGAAAACCCTAACCCTAACCACCTTGCCTTGACCTTCAAGACAAACTCTTCTTGTTTTGGCAATTAATTATTTGATTTGATTCTTATTCTTATTTTGTTAAGATTTGATATCTTAGGAAATCTTTGGGTAGTTGAGAAGATCTTCTAGTAACCAATTTGGTTAGATTCTAAAGATTTTGTTAGCTTATCCTATGTAATAAAATTTTTTTTTTTTTTTTTATTTAATTAAATCCGAATTTCAGATAATTATTCTTTTATTTTCGGATTTATTTATTTAAAAAAAAGAGAAGAGGAAATAAGAACGTCTAGCTGAAGAGAAACCCGACTAGGGCAAAATCCGTTCTAGGCTAGTAGCCTTGAAAGCCGAAAAATTTAAGCGGACCCCGGTTAGTAACCGTGAGAAGTCGTAGAGCGCACGTCAAGTGGTCCCCGGGCTAGTAGCCCAGGAGGACCCCGCTCGGCAACTTCTCTGGGGGACGATCGGTTATTTCCTTGAATTTCTGTTCACCATCTTTTGATTTTGTTTGCTGTCTTTTCTTTCATTATAATTTCAATTTCTTTCATTGATTAATTGCCCCCTTTTTTGTGACTTGCTTTACCATTCTGCCTGTGCCTTGCCTTTCTTGTCTTCAACTGCGTAGCGTAGGAATAGACAGATTACACTTTTTTCCTTCGTGTGTTGCTGTTGCTTGTGATTTGCACAGGTTCAGGAGATGGCAACATGCACCATGGGCATGTGTTGTCAAGAGGTCTTTGATCTCGAATGAACATATTGCTCTACCGTCCCAACAGGAGACAATCTTTCATTCCCGGTGTCTAATCAAAAGCGCCGTCTGCAATTTGATCATTGATGGAGGATCTTGCTGCAACATCATTGATCGCACAGTGGTGGAGCGCCTAGGATTACCAACAACGCCCCATCGTCAACCCTACAACCTGAATTGGCTTAATGCTGACTCGCCGCTACGAGTCACTGAGCAAGTCAAGTTGGTCTTTGCTATTGGCGGGTACACAGATGAGATTTTGTGTGATGTGCTACCTATGACTGCTTGTCACCTATTGCTCGGGAGGCCTTGGCAACATGATCGGGGTGTTATGCACAATGGTGTTACAAACGAATACTCGTTCTTTATGGAGGGGAAGCGTTATACACTACTTCCTATGACACCAACCGAAATCATGACGGCGCATATGGAAGACGAGCAGCGAAGAGCAGCTAAAGAGAAGGAAAAGAACTTTACCAAGGCAAAGAAGATGACCTTAGGTCAGAACTCGAGAGCTGGAAACCACATTCTCTTAGCTACTGCTAATGAGGTTCACACTGCAATCCAGGAAGTCTTCCTTGTTTCTTACTTGTTCCTACTTATTCTCTGCATACTACTCCAGATACACTTGATCTGCCTTTTTCTATTTCTTCTTTGTTACAGGAATACAAGGATATGTTTCAGGAAGAATCCCCAGGACTGCCACCTGTTAGAGGAATTGAACATCAGATTGATTTCATTCCGGGCGCGACTCTTCCCAATCGAGCCGCCTACCGTACGAACCCAGAAGAAACCAAGGAGCTACAGAGACAGGTGCAAGAGCTCATAGATAAGGGACATGTACAAGAGAGTTTGAGTCCATGCGCAGTTCCAGTGATTTTGGTTCCCAAGAAGGACGGGAGTTGGCGTATGTGTATGGACTGTAGAGCCATAAACAACATTACTATTAAGTACCGTCATCCCATTCCCAGACTGGACGATATGTTAGACGAACTGCATGGAGCTCAAGTGTTTTCTAAGATCGATCTGAAGAGTGGGTATCACTAGATGAGTATGAAGGAGGGCGATGAATGGAAGACTGCCTTCAAGACGAAGTACGGACTCTACGAATGGATGGTAATGCCCTTCGGTCTAACCAACGCTCCTAGTACTTTCATGCGTCTAATGAATCATGCTTTACGTACATTTCTAGGAAATTTTGTAGTAGTCTACTTTGATGACATTCTTGTCTATAGTCCATCTGTTAGTGAGCATGCAAAACATCTTCGACAGGTACTAGAGGTCCTCCGAAAAGAGAAACTTTATGCTAGCCTAAAGAAATGTGGGTTTTGTTGGGACCATGTTGTGTTTCTTGGATTTGTAGAATGCAGCACAGGTCTAAAGGTGGATGAGGAGAAAGTTAAGGCCATCCAGGACTGGCCAACACCGACAACTCAGACTCAAGTCCGGAGCTTTTTGGGTCTGGCCAGTTTCTACCGAAGGTTTGTGAAGGATTTCAGCTCCATTGCCATGCCACTGACGGAGCTGACCAAGACAAAGACTATATTTCACTGGGGAGAGCCATAGGAGGCTGCCTTCCGGAAGCTCAAGGACAAGCTGACTCACTCACCATTGGTGATACTCCCAGACTTCAGCAAAACCTTTGAGATTGCGTGTGACGCTTCAGGAATAGGGTTGGGGGGAGTATTGATGCAAGAAGGCAAACCCATAGCCTACTTTAGCGAAAAGTTGAGTGGTGCTGAACTCAACTACCCGACCTATGACAAGGAAGTTTATGCTCTGGTCAGGTGCCTTCATACTTGGCAACATTACCTCCTTCCAAAGGAGTTTGTCATACATTCTGACCACGAAGCATTGAAGTATCTCAAGGGTCAGAGCAAACTGAACAAGCGGCATGCCAAGTGGGTAGAGTTTATCGAGACATTCTCTTATGTCATCCGACACAGGAAGGGGAAGGACAACGTCGTAGCTGATGCACTGTCTCGCAGGTATTCTCTGTTATCTTCCCTTAATGCTAGAATGTTAGGATTCTCTTTCATGCGTAACTTGTATGTTTTGGATGATGATTTTAAGGACCAGTTTAATGCATGCCAAGTTAGGGGTGGGGTAAGCAAGTTCTATTTGCATGATGGGTATCTGTTCAGGGGATCCAAGCTGTGTATTCCAAACGGATCATCCTGTAGACTCTTTATACAGGAAGCCCACGGAGGGGAGCTTATGGGGCATTTTGGTATTGACAAGACTCTAGGAACCCTTAAGGAACATTTCTACTGGCCAAACATGCAAAGGGATGTTACTTGTTTTTGTGCTTCTTGTGTTGTCTGCCTAAGGGCTAAGTCAAAGCTGAACCCTAACGGTCTCTACACACCTCTACCTATACCGAGTAATCCCTGGGAAGATGTCTCCATGGATTTTGTCTTGGGATTACCTCGGTCTAAGAGAGGGAGGGATTCCATTTTTGTAGTGGTTGATAGGTTTTCTAAAATGGCTCATTTTTTTGCTTGCTGCAAAACTGATGATGCTACACATGTAGCCGATCTCTTCTTCGAAGGGGTAGTTCAACTACATGGGGTGCCCAAAACCATAGTGTCTGATAGGGATGCCAAATTTCTAAGCTACTTCTGGAAAACTCTTTGGTCTAAGATGGGTACAAAGTTGTTGTTTTCTACCTCTTGCCACCCTCAAACAGATGGGCAAACTGAGGTGGTTAATTGAACTCTCGGTGCTTTACTGCGTTCATTGTTAAGTACTAACCTCAGTAAATGAGAAGAATGCTTGTCTTTTGTTGAATTTGCTTATAACAGGGCCATACACTTGGTCCTTAACTCAAACACAACTTAACCAACCCGATTACCAACTTAACTTACTCCGTACATGTAACAACGACTTAACAACTACTAATACCCCAAATAACACTATTTAATAACATACTGATTTCCAACTATATTTCACAATAGAGAGATGAAGCGAGATAATCAAACTAACTACGAAAATACGAAGTAATATTACTTTCTAATAGGTTGAATGTATTAAGAAAGAAAGTACATAATTGTATACGAGATCACACCAGTTTTCAAGCCCGCTAATGAACTTTGTTATTCATGTATACACATACAAGTTTACATGCATACAAAGTTTACATGCATACAAGTTTACATGCATACAAGTTTACATGCATACGTTAATTCATTGGCGTTTACAAATCCAGCATGCAAAATTGTACGGATACCCAAATTAAGCTTAAATAGAGGGACAAGCCTATGCTTTACAGGCAGAGTAGGTAGCTTTAAAATGTCTTACACAAGCAAAATCAAGTTGAACTCATATGGTACTAAGGGGTATATTCAATAGTACTCCGTAGATTTTAACTAAAATAATTTATTATCAATTTATTTAAGATGAAATTGTATCAGACTTATGTGATGCAGGTGACTATTGTTTAGAGTATCCAGTCAAAAACCGATTTAGAATTAAATAAACTCAAAAACCGATTTAGAATTAAATAAACTCAAAATCCAATTTAATTAGCATAAACCGATCAAAACCCGATCAAAGTGAAGAGGGGTGGTTGATTACTAACATAATTCATTTAAAATGTGGTTGTATGTAATTACTGGTTTAAAGGGTGATCGTGGATAAAATGCTCTATTTAAGAGGTAGTTTTATGAAATTTCTTCTTGTTTATATTCAAGATATATATATGTATATGTAGGGTTTTTCTATTGTGTGTCCAAAGACACACATTAAACAGCTAAAAAGGGAAAGAATTGTATTAGAAATGCAATATCTTTTTTTGTTGTAATAAGTTTACCCATTTTCCTAGAAAGGTGTATGACTATATACTTCATCTTTTAGTTGTTTATTGTGTATCCATGGGCACACATTAGACAAATCCATATATATATAGAAACCGGTTCATGTGAGAACGGTTTGTTAGGAGAGAACCGGCCTTATCGTGAGAACGATTCTCAGCCGTCTGATCCTTCTCATCCAACGGTCCACGTTATAACGTGGATTTCATTAACACGCGCCCACGGGCCTTTTATAAATCTCGCTTCCCTTTCTTTTTTCATCAGCTCTCCCCTTTCACTCTTCTTCCGACCAAATTTCTCTCCATAATCGCCATTGTTAATATCCTTCTCAAGCTCATTTTTTCCTTTTCCCCAGCTCTCCTCCTTCATATCTCATTCTCTCTCCGTTTTCTCTTCATTCTGATAGTTTTTTTTGTTCTATCTCCATACCAGTATCTTTACCATGTCTTCTGATTCCAAAGCTTCCGATGAGATAAAATCTCCTTCATGTTTGTTTATTTGTTTGTTTTGCTCTTAAACTTCTGTAATTGGTATTATTTTTGTCGAATACTTGTATTTTAAATTTGAACTTAGTTTTATAAACCCTAATTTGTGTTCTGTTTATTGCAGCTTCTTAAATTTGTTTTTTACTCTATCTGTTGTATGCATGTCATTACATTATTCACTATTTCTATGTGGTTTTTTTGTAAGTGTTTTGTGATCTCATATAATGTGACTTGTTGTGTGCATATGAAGTGAGTTTTGTTCTGTTTATGCTATTACAACATTTTCTGTTTTCCCTCTATTGGTAGTTAATGACTAGGATGCTTTATTTCAGTCTAAGTGATGTTTGAAGTTTTTTTTGGTGTTTTCATATGAAGTCATTTTGGTTTGCATTTTATTTGTTTCTTTGATTTTGTGGTTTATTTGTATTCCTATGTTTTCATATGAAGTAACTTGTGTTTTGTATATGAAGTGCTTCCTCAATTAGTAGTTAATTATTAGATGCTATTAACATCCTAACTGATGTTTGAAGTTTTTTGTTGTTTTTTCCATATGAAGTCTTTGTGGTTTGCATTTCAGTATTTCTTTCTATCATTTGTTGTTTATCTATATTCCTTTGATGCTTATCTAGAATGTATATTGTTTTCATAATGTTATGTCTTTATCTTTGCAGGAAGAAGTTACATTTTAGGGAAACGGAAGAGTAGCCGCACTCCTGCAAGTATATTGAATTCTAAACTTGTCAAGTCTACATTTCAAGATGAACACAACAACATCAATGTTGTACCTTCTCCTCCTCCTCCTGTAACTGGTCTCTCTTCTCCCAACTTGCAGAGTGCCATAGTTATTAGGAGTAGTCCTAGGCTTAACTTTCTCAAAGCATCAGTTTCTCAGGAGTCAATACCTTCTCCTTCTCAAGTTCCTGTTGTTTCTTCTCCTAAGTTGCAGAAGCCATGTAAGTATAAGGAGGCTGGCATTGTTATTAGGAATATTCCTAGGCTTAAAGTTCCCAGAAAAACAGCTGCTAAGGATGGAATTATGGGTAAAGGAAAAGCTAAAGTGACATATGCAGATTCACCTGATAACAGTTCTGATTCAGATGAAGATCCTGAGTTGAAGAGAGCATTGGATATAAGCAGATATCTGGCTCATAACCAGCAGCCAGCTCTCATATCTCACGATGGTCGCACTGTTGTTAGGAAAAAAGTTATGGGTGCCATGAAGTCTCATTTTGATACCCTCTCTTCTAGGAACTCCCCCAAGGCTTTGTTTATCGCTCTTAAAAAGATGTCTGAAGATCAGAAAAAGGCTGTTATTGATATTGGATTTGGTAGCATCCTTGATTGGAACATTCAAACTTTGCCTAGAAATCTATCTCACTTTGTTGTTTAGAGTTTTAAAGCTGGGGACTGTTCTCTGAAATTGAGTTCTTTAGGTAAAGAAATACCTCTAGTAGTTGCAGATGTCAAAAGGGTTTTTGGGCTTCCTGACTGTGGTGTTCCAATAGTTCTTCCAAGTAGAGTTCACAATTTTAACTTATTAGCTGAGTTTAGGGCACAGTATCGGGAGCCTTCCAACAGTACAACTTTGAAGCCCTCAGAAATATGCAAGAAAATTGTGGATTCTGATGCTGGTGATGATATGTTCAAAAGGAACTTCGTTATGCTGTTTTACACTTTAGTGATTGAAAGCCAAGGTTGTGGAGTCATGAGCATGAGACCATTGGATTTGTTGGATGACGTTTCGAAGATCAAAGACTATAACTGGTGCCAATTAATCTTCGATTTGGCCATTAAACATAAGGTGTAGTGGTCGCTTTGCTCTAAGTCCGAGTTTAGAGGTCAAGTGCTATTTCTTTTGGTATGGTTTCCCGAATTGCATACTTAGTGATTTCTGATTTGAATACTTACTTATTGCCTATAAATGATTCCTATATTAATTTCATTATTTATTTGCATTTTTGTAGCTGTGTTATGTTGATAGAGTTATGGTTCTCAACAAACCTGTTCCAAGGGATCTTCCTCTGATCAAAGTGTGGACAACTTCAATGTTGAAATCCAGAGAGGCTGATGAGATGCTTGTTGGTGCGTTTGGGAAGGGCAAAATTCTACATGTTTCTGAGCCTGCTTTGCAACCAGAAACTACTCATCCTCCATTGCAACCAGAAACTTCTTGCCCCATTCCTAAAGAGTGTCTTGGTGATGGAACCATTCCTGTATGTTTTTGTTTTATATTTTTTTTAGTTGTTATCCCTTTTTTGCCTTGATTTTATAATCTAAGTATCTTTGTTCTTGTTTTCAGGATTTTGTTCTTCAGCAATATAATGTTGTTCGTCAAATTGCTAACAATATTCGTGAATTCTACAACAACATTGAAATTGCTCCAGTAGAACATGCTCAGAATACTTTCTTCAAGAAAGTCAATGAAGAATGCACTCGGCTTTTGAAGATAAAACTTCCAACAACTGTCGCTGGAGATGATGTTGATGCTTCTGGAAATTTAGATGACAATGATGAGCGCTTTTGGTCTGATCCGATTGTCTTTGATATGATTGAGGAAGTAGAGAAAGCTATTGCTGCTAAGAAGAAAGTTACAGAGCATGTACCCATGCCTACTAGTGTTTCATGTTTCTTCTTCATTACTTTTTCGGCTATTATATTGTTTCATATGTATTTATTCCTGATTTTTATTCCGTTTCTTTCCATTACAGATGACGGTCCCAGTAATTCTTTTAATGACACAGTTTTTCACGATGTTGTCAATGATTCTTTTGAAGTTCCACTTGAGGAACCAACTAATGTTTTTGATGTTTCAATGGATCAAGCTCTATCATCCCCAACCTCTGTCAAACTTGGAGAATCTGAAGTTTCAGATGTACCAATTATTCCTTCAGAAGGTGGAGATTCAGAAGTTCCAGTGGAACAATCTGCAGTAGAATCCACTCTTGGACAATCTGCAGTAGCATCGTCTCTTGAACAATCTGTAGTAGCTGTGGGTACAGTGGAAGACTGTGAACAATCCGATCCAAGTAACAATGGACTTGAATCAAATGTTATTGATTTAACAATTGATAAATGTTCAATGGCATCTCTACCTTCTACAGAAGCAACATCTAATGTTTCCTTACTTGTTGGTATGAAAAGTTTAGTTAATTAATTTTAGCCTACTTTATTTATGAATTGCTTACCTTAATGATTTTTCTTTGTTGTATTTGCAGATGCTAAAGATAAGGAGAAGAAGAAGAAAATGCCTAGGTTCAGTGGTTTGGTTCCTCGCCGCAGTCCCCGTTTTACTCTTAATGGTGAAGGTAATTCCATTAATGATCCTATTACAGTATTGTTGGACAACCCTCCTTTAGAAATTTGTGCACCGACTTCCACTGTTTCTTCATCATTTGTTTCTGCAAAATCAGTGTATGATTCTGAAAAATCAGATCTTGCACCAATTAATATGGGATTAAGCCCTTCTGCTTTCCAGTTTTGCACAATCCCACCAGCTTTTACTGTTCAGGTAATAGTTGCTTTTAATTATTAGACCCTGTGTAGTTTTCTGTTTGGTTTTATATATTCTATTTATTAATGTTTTTATAGTGTATGCCTCAGGTTCCTTTTCATACAGTGTCTCAACCTGCATCAAATTCTTTAAATCTTGTTGCCCCAAAACCATATCATCGAGCTACTAGGGTATTTGATTCAAGTTACACTTATCATATTTTTGATTCATTTTTTTATGTTGTCTAACATTTTATTTTATTTTTCAGTCAACTGGAGGAAACTTTCCTTCTCAACGCACAATGCGTCCTCCTCAAAGCTTAAATGATAGGTTTTGTGATAACATGGAAGCAATGAGAGCTCCTAGAATTAGCGAGACAAGAAAATCTACATGGTTGGAAAGACATATTTATCCAGATGTGAAACCTAATGCCAAAGAACGTCGTCTGTTTCAATGGGTTTCTCAGGATAGGAATGAAAAGTAAGTAAAAATATTTGTTATATTGGTTTTGTATCATTTTTGGGAGTTATCTGGATTGGATTTGATGTTTACTTGGGACTGCATACTAGTTGAATTGTGAACTACATACTAGTTCAATTGTGATCTACATACTAGTTTGAATTGTGAAGTGCATACTAGTTTGATTTGTGAAGTGCATACTAGTTTGAGTTGTGATGCAATGTTTTGTTCTTTCAGGGAAGTCATATCTAGTCATGCATACTAGTTGGTTTTGTATTATTTTTGGGAATTATCTGGATTGGATTTGATGTTTACTTGGGACTGCATACTAGTTTAATTGTGAACTGCATACTAGTTGAATTGTGATGCAATGTTTTGTTCTTGTAGGGAAGTCATATTCAGCCATGCTAAATTAAAGCTTACTTGTCGTGATTTTCATACATTCTGTCAAGCTCGCTTCTACAGTGTTGACACTAAGATTGTTGATGTGTGGGCCCAAGTATTAAACTTTGAAGAGTTAAAGAGATGTGAAACCAGTATCTATACATTCTTTGCAAGCACAAAAGTTTGTGTAAGTGCCTCTATATATGTTGTTTGCATGTCTGAACATTTGTTTTATAATGTATTTTTATATTTGCATAATATTTTAGGATGCAAGTATCCATCAAGTTACAGTTACTGATCCTGATGCTATGACTGTCCTTTTTGAAAAGCAAATGCGCATTGAGTTTGTGAATTTGAAACTTGGTGTTTACCCTCTAGACTTTGGCTTGGTATGTATGTTATTTCTATTGTTTCCTTTAATTTTACCTTATTTCAATGTTAACCTTCTTAATGTTAACTTTCTGTTTTTCCTCCCAACACAGTTTGTATTTCCCATTAGCACAGGGGAGCATATCTTTGTTGTTACATTTAACATGAAGACCAAGAAGTGTGAATTGCTGGATCCCTGTACCAATCCAAATTTTAATCACACCTGCTTTGCTGAACAACTGGTAAGATATTTTGATTGTATTTTTTATTTTTTCAAGAGTTTTTTCTAACTGCTATTTGTTATTCTTTTTCAGAAAACTGTTTTTGCACTATACTCCAAACGTTTAAGTTTGCCTACCGAATCTGAAATGATTTCGAAGATGGAAATTTCAAAGCCTCGTCTTCCCATTTATGGAGGGATAGAAAACAGAGATTTGGCCTTCTTTGCCATGTACAACATGGACACATACATGGGATCTGGCTTAAAGGATTGGAAGTACAGGCTGATTAACAACAATGCAAGCCATATTACCACCTTGAAGATCAGTACCTGAACAAGATTGTCAACACATGTCCTCCAAATGACCAGAAGATGGAGAACATTGTACAAGGAAAGTGTATCACCTCTGTGAAGTTAGATTTGGAATGAAAACTGTAACTGTGAAACTATGCATCAACTTTCTGTAGCTCTCTAGCTATTGCTGTCTGAACCGTCTAACTAGATCTGCAGACACTTGTCTTCACTTTTGAATTTCATTTTATGCTGTTTCAGGATTGCATATGAAGTCATATTTTGAACTGGATATGTGTTTTCATGATTTCTTATGAATCAGTTGTTTCTTGCATACATACTGTTTTTAGTACTGCTTCTTTTCTGTTCGTTTTTCCTATTTTCTTGTTTGTTTACTATTTGTTGATCATTCAAACAACTTGTTCATCATAAAAGAAAGCAATTTTAACAAACTTGCATATGTGAATGTCTTGTAAAATTTTCATGTATATCTGGATGCGCCTGATATGCATTTCCCAAGAACACTTGTGTGCATCTATTTGAAGCAACCTGGTTGCTTCTAGAGTCATCCCTGTTTTAATTTCTTATGTACAAAATATAACAAATGCAAATATTTGGTTATGCAATTCTTAAACACATAATGGGTTTCCATAATTTTGATTCCAAAATGTGGAACTCCTAGTCACCAAAGTGTTTCTTAGTTGCAACACAACTACTACATAGTCACACCAATATAAAGTTTTCATAACAAAATAACAACTCAAATCCTTCCATCTTCTCCATCAGTTCTACATATCATAGACAATTGCTACATTGTAGATAGCTTGATCCGCGTCCTTCAATTCAAATATGGCTATATCCCCTACTTTCAAATCATTGTCGTTCACAAAAGTTCTCCAGCCTTTCCCAAACATGTATCTCCCACCAGGCCTCTTCAAAGCAACTTTTGTGTCCTTGTTATCCTTGTGTAGTCTGATTTCTTGGATAGTTAGAGAGATTAAATATTCATCACCGTGATTTTGAGGAACAATATGCATTTATTCATATGAAATTTGAACATTAGTAATCCAATACGTTGTAGTGTTAAAAGTTCGTATATAGTATATTACCAAACGGCAGTCGCCTTGCACATATGTTTTAGTCATTTTAACCACAAATGTCTTGTCTGCATCCATGTCTCTATTAATCATTTGATAGGCTAAATCCATCAAATCAACTGGTTCTTGTGGTTGTAGTGGTTGTTGTTGTTGTTCTGGCTGGTGAGGTGGTGGTGCCATAGCTTCATCTTCTGATTCTCCCAATTCACTTTCTGTATTTCCCCATTCTGATTCTTCATGACTGAAAGAGAACAACAGTTTTCCAAATCCAACCGAAATATAGGAGCTTTTGAAGCTGATTTCATTATAAATTGTGGAAATGCAAATATTGGGGCAACAAAGGGATACCGAATCTACAAAGAGCTAGTAGGATCATATGGCGCTATAGGAGCTAGCGTAACAGATTTTAAAAATCTGAAGAGAGATCTAAATTCATATTTGGAAGGCTTTGATGGGCAAATGATAATAGATAAACTGAAGAAGAAGAAAGAAGTATGCGAGACATTCTACTTCGACTATTTTGTGGACAAGGAAGGAGAGCTAGAGAGACTGTTTTGGGCAGATCCTATAAGTAGAAAAGGTTTCTCATTCTTTGGAGATGTTGTTACAGCAGACACAACTTACAACAAAAATAAGTAATATTTTTCATGTCTAAATTCAGATCTTATTAATGAGAATATGTTTGATGTGACTTTGAAAATAATAATTTGAATTGCATACAGAGAAGTTGGCTTTTGAATATAATGAAATCAGATGTGAATATAGGAAACTAGGTATTTGATAAATTTGATTTAGAAGAATACATTTCAAATGAAATTCTGGATTGCATACAGGGACATTTACATTTGAATAAAAAAAACTTTTGAATTGTAGCTGACCATATGAATGAGCATATGAATGAGCATCTGATTTGCATATGAATAGCTTAGGATATGAATAGAATGAGAATTACATTTGCATATAGTGGATTTGAAGAATGAGATAACATTCTTAGTTTCATGCAGGTATAATATGGTATTTATACCATTTACAGGAGTAGATAATCACAGGAAATCAGTGACATTTGCAGCTGCTTTGATGTTGAAAGAGAACACAGAATCCTACGTGTGGTTATTTGACAACTTCAAAAAGGCGATGGGCCACGAGCGATACATCGTACTGACTGACCAAGATCCTGCAGTAATTCAAGTTGTTGAACAAGTATTTGAGAATGCAATGCATCAATTCTGTATGTGGCATATCATGTTCAAGATGTCAGACAAGATAGAAAGCAGAATTTACAACACCTTAGAATTCAAACAAGCAATCAATGCTCTGGTTTGGAATAAAGACATCACAAAATTAGAGTTTGAGGATGGTTGGAGGGATTTTATAGAAAAATATGAATTACAAGACAACGACTGGTTGAGGAGAATGTTTGACTTAAGGAGATACTGGATACCTGCATTCTTCAATGATATAAGGATGGGAGGCATGCTCAGAACAACATCAAGGTCAGAGAGCCAAAATAGCTTCTTTGGAAGATTCCTTGGGCAATCCTCTTCATTAACCCAATTCAATAGCCAGTTTGAAAGTGCATTGGATCAACAGAGACATGAACAACACAAGCTTGCTGCATCATCATCAACAAGCAAAGCCAACATGAAAACAGATTGGGTTGTTGAAAAGGCATGTTCCAAAGTCTACACAATCTCAATATTTTATGAAGTACAACAGTCTATCTACAACTCAATCTACAAGTGCATGGTAACAAGCATGATTAAGGAAGGGACAGTAGCAAAATATGAGAATGAACAAGAGAACAACAAAAGGTACACAGTCCCAGATTTAGATAATGTTGATTTATGTTGCACATGCAACAAATTTATGCGAGTTGGCTTGCCTTGCCAACACATGTTTGTGGTTATACGGAACAAGGGGCTTAAGGAAGTGCCAGAGAAGTATATTCAAAAGCGT
Source organism: Oxyria digyna (assembly GCA_029168935.1). Classification (NCBI taxonomy): domain Eukaryota; kingdom Viridiplantae; phylum Streptophyta; class Magnoliopsida; order Caryophyllales; family Polygonaceae; genus Oxyria; species Oxyria digyna. Next base: position 10,413,249 of record JAPVLV010000013.1, read on the forward strand.
TGGACAAAAGAAGCTTCATTACAGCCAGTATTCAACATTGATGGTTTGTTGTATAAAGAAAGTGCTGAAACAGAGGAGAACAAAGCAACAATGATACAACTCTTGGGAGAAATGCACAGTTGCATAAATTTGATTGAAAGCAAGCCAAAATACATGAAGGAGCTATTGGACACAATAAAACAAAAGAAGCAATATTTTGCAGAACAGATGGGTGCAAGCTTAAGTGGATCAGCCTTCACTGTGGATTTTGAAAAATATGTAGGACCAACTCCAGCTGAGGTTCAAGTGTTACCACCAAAACAAGTAAAAAACAAGGGGACAAGAAGAGGACGAATGATAAGCCAAAAAGAGTTGGGCATTCAAACAGCTGCAAAGAAAAAGAGAGGTTGTGGAATATGTGGTCAGTATGGACATAACAGGGCAACATGTGGAGATAGAGAAGGTAACAAATTAATTCAATAATTTTTAATACATTAACTCACTTTCCATATACACATTTTAATGTAAAACTAAATAGTTTTACTTGATCTTTCTATGAAGATTAAATGAAATCATAGAAGAAACAACTGAATGAAGGCATGCAAGATATATAGATTCCTATGGCATATTATAGATACTGGTTCTTATTACATGGAGTGTAATCATACTGTTTGGAAACTTATTGCTTAAAAAAAGAATTCAAACTAGCTAAAATGGTTGTTTTCAAATATTAATATGCCTACCATCTAGGAAAACATCATATGCAAAACGGAAAAAATTAATATGCATTACTAAACCTCGTATACAAACCATATATAGTTGGTATGCAAACTATATATGCTTTATATGTAACTCAAAATAAACATTATATGCAAACAGGAATTTTAAAGTTTTCAATCTAGATAGGCCTTATATGCAATCAAGATGAAACCACATATGCAATCTACATAAACTTCACATGCAAATCACAAAATCATATAAAGTAGACTATGTAAGTATAGGCCTCATATGTAAAACCACAAATCATAAAGTTTAATCTAGATATGCTTCATATGCAATCAAGATAAACTACATATGCAACTCACAATGTAACTCATATGGAAACCACAAATCATTTAAAGTAGACTATGTAAGTATAGGCCACCTATGTAAATCACAAATAAAAAAGTTTAATCTACATATGCCTCATATGCAATCAAGATGAAACCACATATGCAATCTACATAATCTTCATATGCAACTCAAAATGAAACTCATATGAAAATCACAATTTAAAGTAGACTATGTAAGTATAGGCCTCATATGTAAACCACAAATCATAAAATTTAATCTAGATATGCCTCATATGTGATCAAGATGAAACCACATATGCAATCTACATAAACTTCATATGCAAAACACAATTTAAAGTAGACTATGTAAGTATAGGCCTCATATGTAAAACCACAAATCATAAAGTTTAATCTAGATAAACCTTGTATACAACTTAATATATCTCATATGCCAAACACAAAACATAAGTTTTCAATCTAGATAGGCTTTATATGCAATCTAAATAAACCTCAAATGAAGACAAGGAATAAATGATATGCTCATATACAATCTACAAAAAGTTTACAATACAAATATAAAGACAAAACACATATGCAAAACTAAATACACTTCAAATGCAAACTACAAATGCAAATTATGTGAGGACAACATCCTCTTCCAAGGTCATGTTGATGCAGGATTGTACAAGTTTTCTTCTGATGTGCCCATTGGTTCGTTTCCACTACCTCAAGCCCACCTGTCATCTTCCTCTGTCGCTGCTCTGTGGCAACCCAACATCTGCACGGCCCAACTTTTCTTTTCTGCACTCTCCTTAAAAACGCCTGGTGGCTTTTCTGATTTTAAATGCTTAGCTTGTTCTTAGACCTATATAAGGTATTATTCAGACATATGACCAAAGATTAAGTAGGCATAGTGGAGCTTTATTTCCGATTTCTCGTTAAAGCTTTAAAGACAACAAATCAATAGGATGCTATCCAGATTTCCCTTATATGCAATGCAGATAAAGCGCCATATTTAAACCAAGTAATAATCAAATTGAAATTACAAATAAAAATAAACTTCAATCCAGATCTCTAAATTGCAAACCAAAATAAAACAAAATAAACAACACATACAAACCAAGTTTTGTTGCAAACCTACTTTTCAAAGGGAAACTTAAAGGATCTATAAACATTAATAAAGATGAAAAAGAAGCCAGAAAAAGAAGCTGGATTCATATTCACAAGTGCAAGCATCACAAAAGTCTATATCATCATCACTCTCCATGCAATAGTCATATCTCAGCCATGGGTTCTTCCTTTGACATGGAACATGATCCTTCTCAAGGATAAGTTCTTTGAATAGAGGACGTTGATGAAACACCCAAAGATAACGAACAGATTCATGAAATTTTATTCGACATTCAACAATCTTACTTCCGAGTGAAGCCTTGACAAATTTGATGTGATCCATTCCCTTCTCTACATTTCCAGAAACACTGGACAGTAAGATAACACCCAAGAGATATCTTGCTTGCATATGACCTAAATTAGCAGCCCTTTCAAGCATTTCCAATCCTTGGTCATAGTTGAAATCACGGAAGAAATGATCCTGCATACAAAAGACAACACAAGTAACAAAAAAAAAATTGTGTCATTAAATTATCAGGGTTTCGAAAGATATTTACACAAACTTATGTAATAATAAAAAACATACAAATCCCTTTCGATATATGGCACTAGCATTATCGTTGTCAATGCATAGATGGAAGAAAACACCAGCAACAACCTTCTGGGCTTGAGAAAGATTATCAGTATCGAAATCTTCAACATTAACTTGGGAAAGAACATGTTTCTCCTGCCCAATTTTTTCAAGCGACTTGCAACTAAAAATTAATAACCATCGCAAAAAAAGAGAATATGATCAGTGTGATAGAAACAAAACTAAGAAATGAAGGCTTAATTTCAAATCCAACCAAGAATTCAAAAAGGTATGAAATCGAAAAATCACTTCGCATGCAATCTAGAAAACACTTCGAATGCAAAACACAAAAACACTAAGTGTTTACCTCATTATGCAATTAAAGTAGTTGGGAAGAGAATCAGAACCAACTCTCGAAACAATTTCAGAAATCAGATTGTTTGGAAGAGACAAAAAAAGACTCTGACAAGAAAGATCGTTAGATGAAGAACACTTCTGTCTTTTTGCCATTTTTCAGAGGATGAAGATGAAGAAAACTGAAACCCTGTCGGTATAAGATGAAGAAGAAGAAGAAGAAGATGAGAAAACTGAAGAGTCACACGGGGAAGTGAAATGAATTGACAAGAGACATCCGGTCATTTATAAGGAATTAAAATTGTCTGATTGGTAACTTCTATAATGACGGTTGGAAAACGTGCCTGTAACACAAAAAAACAAAGAAAAAACGAAAAGTAACACGTAAGTTAAGTAGCATACGGAGTACTTGTATCAGATATTATTTGACAAGACTTGACAATTAATTATATTTTAATTAAATATAAGGGACAACTATCAACCACATAAAAACCATAAATCCCGAAAAGGAAGAAATGAAATTTAACACATAAAGTAGAAATAAAACCCGACCTCAACATTGGATATAAATACAAAGAAAGTAGGGCAAACTAGCTTGGAGAACTGCATTCAAATACATCTCATAAAGAGAGTTCGAGAGAAACCAACAAAAATATTTAAGGATTCAGCTCTCAAGCAAGGAAAGGCAGTGCAACAAGAAACACTTTGAGCTGTTATTTTGTTATGAAAACTTTATATTGGTGTGACTATGTAGTAGTTGTGTTGCAACTAAGAAACCCTTTGGTGACTAGGATATCCACATTTTGGAATCAAAATTATGGAAACTCATTATGTGTTTAAGAATTGCATAAGCAAATATTTGTATTTGTTATATTTTGTACATAAGAAATTAAAACATGGATGACTCTGGAAGCAACTAGGTTGCTTCAAATAGATGCACACAAGTGTTCCTGGGAAATGCATATCAGGTGCATCCAGATATTCACGAATATTTTACAAGATATTCACATATGCAAGTTTGTTAAAATTGCTTTCTTTTATGATGTACAAGTTGTTTGAATGATCAACAAATAGTAAACAAACAAGAAAATAGAAAAAACGAACAGAAAAGAAGCAGTACTAAAAACAATATGTATGCAAGAAACAACTGATTCGTAAGCAATCATGAAAACACATATCCAGTTCAGAATATGACTTCATATGCAATCCTGAAACAACATAAAATGAAATTCAAAAGTGAAGACTAGTGTCTGCAGATCTACTTAGACGGTTCAGACAGCAATAGCTAGAGAGTTACAGAAAGTTGATGCATAGTTTCACAGTTACAGTTTTCATTCCAAATCTAACTTCACAGAGGTGATACACTTTCCTTGTACAATTTTCGCCATCTTCTGGTCATTTGGAGGACATGTGTTGACAATCTTGTTCAGGTACCTGATCTTCAAGGTGGTAATATGGCTTGCATTGTTGTTAATCAGCCTTTACTTCCAATCCTTTAAGCCAGATCCCATGTATGTGTCCATGTTGTACATGGCAAAGAAGGCCAAATCTCTGTTTTCTATCCCTCCATAAATCGGAAGACGAGGCTTTGAAATTTCCATCTTCGAAATCATTTTAGATTCGGTAGGCAAACTTAAATGTTTGAAGTATAGTGCAAAAACAGTTTTCTGAAAAAGAATAACAAATAGCAGTTAGAAAAAACTCTTGAAAAAATAAAAAATACAATCAAAATATCTTACCAGTTGTTCAGCAAAGCAGGTGTGATTGAAATTTGGATTGGTACAGGGATCCAACAATTCACACTTCTTGGTCTTCATGTTGAATGTAACAACAAAGATATGCTCCCCTGTGCTAATGGGAAATACAAACTGTGTTGGGAGGAAAAACAGAAAGTTAACATTAAGAAGGTTAACATTGAAATAAGGAAAAATTAAAGGAAACAATAGAAATAACATACATACCAAGCCAAAGTCTAGAGGGTAAACACCAAGTTTCAAATTCACAAACTCAATGCGCATTTGCTTTTCAAAAAGGACAGTCATAGCATCAGGATCAGTAACTGTAACTTGCTGGATACTTGCATCCTAAAATATTATGCAAATATAAAAATACATTATAAAACAAATGTTCAGACATGCAAACAACATATATAGAGGCACTTACACAAACTTTTGTGCTTGCAAAGAATGTATAGATACTGGTTTCACATCTCTTTAACTCTTCAAAGTTTAATACTTGGGCCCACACATCAACAATCTTAGTGTCAACACTGTAGAAGCGATCTTGACAGAATGTATGAAAATCACGACAAGTAAGCTTTAATTTAGCATGGCTGAATATGACTTCCCTACAAGAACAAAACATTGCATCACAATTCAACTAGTATGCAGTTCACAATTAAACTAGTATGCAGTCCCAAGTAAACATCAAATCCAATCCAGATAATTCCCAAAAATAATACAAAACCAACTAGTATGTATGACTAGATATGACTTCCCTGAAATAACAAAACATTGCATCACAACTCAAACTAGTATGCACTTCACAAATCAAACTAGTATGCACTTCACAATTCAAACTAGTATGTAGATCACAATTGAACTAGTATGTAGTTCACAATTCAACTAGTATGTAGTCCCAAGTAAACATCAAATCCAATCAAGATAACTCCCAAAAATGATACAAAATCAATATAACAAATATTTTTACTTACTTTTCATTCCTATCCTGAGAAACCCATTGAAACAGACGACGTTCTTTGGCATTAGGTTTCACATCTGGATAAATATGTCTTTCCAACCATGTAGATTTTCTTGTCTCGCTAATTCTAGGAGCTCTCATTGCTGCCATGTTATCACGAAACCTATCATTTAAGCTTTGAGGAGGACGCATTGTGCGCTGAGAAAGAAAATTTCCTCCAGTTGACTGAAAAATAAAATAAAATGTTAGACAACATAAAAAAATGAATCAAAAATATGATAAGTGTAACTTGAATCAAATACCCTAGTAGCTCGATGATATGGTTTTGGGGAAACAGGATTTACAGAATTTGATGCAGGTTGAGACACTGTATGAAAAGGAACCTGAGGCATACACTATAAAAACATTAATAAATAGAATATATAAAACCAAACAGAAAACTACACAAGGTCTAATAATTAAAAGCAACTATTACCTGAACAGTAAAAGCTGGTGGGATTGTGCAAAACTGGAAAGCAGAAGGGCTTAATCCCATATTTATTGGTGCAAGATCTGATTTTTTAGAATCATATACTGATTTTGCAGAAACAAATGATGAAGAAACAGTGGAAGCCGGTGTACAAATTTCTAAAGGAGGGTTGTCCAGCAATACTGTAATAGGATCATTAATGGAATTACCTTCACCATTAAGAGTAAAACGGGGACTGCGACGAAGAACCAAACCACTGAACTTAGGCATTTTCTTCTTCTTCTCCTTATCTTTAGCATCTGCAAATACAACAAAGAAAAATCATTAAGGTAAGCAATTCATAAATAAAGTAGGCTAAAATTAATTAACTAAACTTTTCATACCAACAAGTAAGGAAACATTAGATGTTGCTTCTGTAGAAGGTAGAGATGCCATTGAACATTTATCAATTGTTAAATCAATAACATTTGTTTCAAATCCACTGTTACTTGGATCAGATTGTTCACAGTCTGCCACTGTACCCACAACTACTACAGATTTTTCAAGAGACGATGCTACTGCAGACTGTCCAAGAGTGGATGCTACTGCAGATTGTTCCACTGAAACTTCTGAATCTCCACCTTCTAAAGGAATAACCGGTACATCTGAAACTTCAGATTCTCCAAGTTTGACAGAGGTTGGGGATGATAGAGCTTGATCCATTGAAACATCAAAAACATTAGTTGGTTGCTCAAGTGGAACTTCAAAAGAATCATTGACAGCATCGTGAAAAACTGTGTCATTAAAAGAATTACTGGGACCGACATCTGTAATGGAAAGAAACAGAATAAAAATCAGAAATAAATACATATGAAACAATATAATAGACGAAAAAGTAATGAAGAAGAAAGATGAAACACCAGTAGGCATGGGTACATGCTCTGTAACTTTCTTCTCAGCAGCAATAGCTTTCTCTACTTCTTCAATCATATCAAAGACAATCGGATCATACCAAAAGCGCTCATCACTGTCATCTAAATTTCCAGAAGCATCAACATCATCTCCAGCGACAGTTGTTGGAAGTTTTATCTTCAAAAGCCGAGTGCATTCTTCATTGACTTTCTTGAAGAAAGTATTCTGAGCATGTTCTACTGGAGCAATTTCAATGTTGTTGTAGAATTCACGAATATTGTTAGCAATTTGATGAACAACATTATATTGCTGAAGAACAAAATCCTGAAAACAAGAACAAAGATACTTAGATTATAAAATCAAGGCAAAAAAGGGATAACAACTAAAAAAAATATAAAACAAAAACATACAGGAATGGTTCCATCACCAAGACACTCTTTAGGAATGGGGCAAGAAGTTTCTGGTTGCAATGGAGGCTGAGTAGTTTCTGGTTGCAAAGCAGGCTCAGAAACATGTAGAATTTTGCCCTTCCCAAATGCACCAACAAGCATCTCATCAGCCTCTCTGGATTTCAACATTGAAGTTGTCCACACTTTGATCAGAGGAAGATCCCTTGGAACAGGTTTGTTGAGAACCATAACTCTATCAACATAACACAGCTACAAAAATGCAAATAAATTATGAAATTAATATAGGAATCATTTATAGGCAATAAGTAAGTATTTAAATCAGAAATCACTAAGTATGCAATTCGGGAAACCATACCAAAAGAAATAGCACTGGACCTCTACACTCGGACTTAGAGCAAAGCGACCACTGCACCTTATGTTTAATGGCCAAATCGAAGATTAATTGGCACCAGTTATAGTCTTTGATCTTCGAAATATCATCCAAAAAATCCAATGGTCTCATGCTCATGACTCCACAACCTTGGCTTTCAATCACTAAAGTGTAAAACAACATAACGAATTTCCTTTTGAACATATCATCACCAGCATCAGAATCCACAATTTTCTTGCATATTTCTGAGGGCTTCAAAGTTGTACTGTTGGAAGGCTCCTGATACTGTGCCCTAAACTCAGCTAATAAGTTAAAATTGTGAACTCTACTTGGAAGAACTATTGGAACACAACAGTAAGGAAGCCCAAAAACCCTTTTGACATCTGCAACTAATAGAGGTATTTCTTTACCTAAAGAACTCAATTTCAGAGAACAGTCCCCAGCTTCAAAACTCTGAACAACAAAGTGAGATAGATTTCTAGCAAAGTTTGAATGTTCCAGTTAAGGATGCTACCAAATCCAATAATAATAACAGCCTTCTTCTGATCTTCTGACAGCTTTTTAAGAGCGATAAACAAAGCTTTGGGGGAGTTCCTAGAAGAGAGGGTATCAAAATGAGACTTCATGGCGCCCATAACTTTTTTCCCAACAACAGTGCGACCATCGTGAGATATGAGAGCTGGCTGCTGGTTATGGGCTAGATATCTGCTTATATCCAATGCTCTCTTCAACTCAGGATCTTCATCTGAATCAGAACTGTTATCAGGTGAATCTGCATATGTCACTTTAGATTTTCCTTTACCCATAATTCCATCCTTAGCAGATGTTTTTCTGGGAACTTTAAGCCTAGGAATATTCCTAATAACAATGCCAACCTCCTTATCCTTACATGGCTTCTGCAACTTAGGAGAAGAAACAACATGAACTTGAGGAGGAGAAGGTATTGACTCCTGAGAAACTGATGCTTTGAGAAGGTTAAGCCTAGGACTACTCCTAATAACTATGGCACTCTGCAAGTTGGGAGAAGAGAGACCAGTAACAGGAGGAGGAGGAAGAGAAGGTACATCATTGATGTTGTTGTGTTCATCTTGAAATGAAGACTTGGCAAGTTTAGAATTCAATATACTTGCAGGAGTGCGGCTACTCTTCCGTTTCCCTAAAATGTAACTTCTTCCTGCAAAGATAAAGACATAACATTATTTAAAGAATATACATTCCAGATAAGCATCAAAGGAATGCAGATAAACGACAAATGATAGAAAGAAACACTGAAATGCAAACCACAAAGACTTCATATGGAAAAAACAACAAAAAACTTCAAACATCAGTTAGGATGTTAATAGCATCTAATAATTAACTACCAATTGAGGAAGCACTTCATATACAAAACACAAGTCACTTCATATGAAAACATAGGAATACAAATAAACCACAAAATCAAAGAAACAAATAAAATGCAAACCCAAATGACTTCATATGAAAACACCAAAAAAAACTTCAAACATCACTTAGACTGAAATAAAGCATCCTAGTCATTAACTACCAATAGAGGGAAAACAGAAAATGTTGTAATAGCATAAACAGAACAAAACTCACTTCATATGCACACAACAAGTCACATTATATGAGATCACAAAACACTTACAAAAAAACCACACAGAAATAGTGAATAATGTAATGACATGCATACAACAAATAGAGTAAAAAAACAAATTTAGGAAGCTGCAATAAACAGAACACAAAATTAGGGTTTATAAAAAGTAAGTTCAAATTTAAAATACAAGTATTCGACAAAAATAATACCAATTACAGATGTTTAAGAGCAAAACAAACAAATAAACTAAACTTAAGAAACAAACCTGAAGGAGATTTTATCTCATCAGAAGCTTAGGAAATCAGAAGACATGGTAAAGAGACTGGTATGGAGATAGAACAAAAAAAAACTATCGGAATGAAGAGAAAACGAAGAGAGAATGAGATATGAAGGAGGGGAGCTGGGAAAAAGGAAAAAATGAGCTTGAGAAGGATATCAACAATGGCGATTATGGAGAGAAATTTGGTCGGAAGAAGAGTGAAAGGGGAGAGCTGATGAAAAAAGAAAGGGAAGCGGGGTTTATAAAAGGCGCGTGGGCGCGTGTTAATGAAATCCACGTTATAACGTGGACCGTTGGATGAGAAGGATCAGACGGCTGAGAATCGTTCTCACGATAAGGCCGGTTCTCTCCTAACAAACCGTTCTCACCTGAACCGGTTTCTATATATATATATATATATATATATAGGGTCAGGATCTAGTGAGAACACTTTCTTAGGAGAGAACAGGTGAGAACGGATCTCATCCGTCCATTTATTGGAGAGCTTAGATTAAATGAGAAGATCTCCTCTTCACTCAACTCAATCTTGCTCAGTCGCCACCTCTGGTATCAATCGCTATCCCACAAGGGGACGGACGCATATGTCGCCGATGAACTCCTCCGTCAACATATCTCCGACCTCGATCAGAAGCCAACATCAATAGGGATCCGCCTCACGAAGAGCCGAAGAATAAGTTGAATTGGCTCAGGATCGCCAAATCCGGCGTCGTCGTCCCTCTGATTCCGCTCCATCTTCATGGTTTACCGATTGAAGCAGCTCCATCGTCAATCCATGGTAACAAGTTGTCTAATTAGTAATTTCTGTTTGATTCTGAATGTTTTTGAAGCCTGATTGTTAGAATTTTTGGTTTCAGAGAATTCCCCAATTCAATCATTGCGCGATTATATTGTCTGGGTTATGAATTGACAGTCTCAGGTGACTCTTCGGAGAGTCTTCACGGCGTTCCTCAATTCCGCTTCTGTTGCAACGCAAGCGAAAGCTCAGTCGACCTTCCAAATCCACCGCCGATTCATCGGGGATGCCAATTTGAAGTTTGCTTGGTTTGGTACTTGCAGAGACAGAGTTGATCGGATCATGTCTCACGGGACTTCACTTGACATTTCACTTGACATTTCTATCTAATTTCTTGGTGTTGGTTTGCTTTGTGGACATGAGTTGTTATTCTAGTGTTACTATATTTTTATCTGGTAGATGACTAAAATAAGAACAGATTATGTATATACTGCAACTGTATCTAGCTTGCACATGCTTATCTTTAGTTTCATGTCCATCCAGGATTACAGTGCACTTGATTATCAAGAGAAAGTGCTTGATGGCTTCTATGATGTCTATGCAATTGATATGGAACCAATAGGTCAAGGGAAAATGCCATCTCTTGGGGATCTTGAAACAAATCCAGGTGATTCTGGTTACGAGGCTGTTATAGTTAATAGGACAATTGACCCCATGCTTGTGGAGTTGGAACAAGTTGCCCATCGCATTGCAATAGACTGCCCTCCCTCCAACGTCAATGTTTATGTCCAGAGACTTGCTGAATTGGTTACAGGGCACATGGGTGGCCCAATGAAGGATGCAAATATTATGTTAGCTAGGTGGATGGAGCGGAGCACAGAATTAAGGACGTCTTTGCATAAAAGTGTGTTTCCTATAGGCTCCTTAAAACTTGGCATTACTCGGCACCGAGCTTTGCTCTTTAAGGTTATCTTTGAATTATCTAAAAAGATTCCTATGTTTACTTAAGCTGAGCAGTCCTGAATGTGTTCCTGGCTCCAAAATGGAGAGTGTTTCTTATTTTTGGAACTTCTCACGTCATAAGTTATTGATGATCCAGAATCTGTTTTTAGCTTCAACATGGAGAAGTTTGTCTCCTGTGATTCTTTATTGGTTTATTTTTAAAGTCGGATTTGTGGAAAAATTGAATGTGATGTGCTGGTGCTACCATAATGGTTCTCAGATCCGTGCACTTATCCTTAAGAACAGTGATCTCAATAGCTTAAGGTAGTGTTTTTTTTATAGCTAATTGATACTGAAGTTTATGTTAGATGCTTTAATTTCTCTAGTGAACCTGATAAGGAATTTGATGTTCAACACATCAGCTCGTTTTAAATAGAAAAAATTTGGATAACATTGGCTGAGAAGATGGCTTATAGTGAGTGTTATAAAAGGACTTCATTTGGAGGATCATGGTGTCCTTATATAGTTATGCTTTCGAACAATAGATGTTTTCCTAGAGATTTATGAAATAGTCTGGCAAGCTAATTAAATTGTTACTTGCATGTCTCCTTGATAAACAGAGTGATCAATCTCAGAATTGGAGGCATTTTGATTTATTAATAAAATGCTGCCTCATATGTATATATTTTTTTTAATTTTTTTTATGTTTCTTTGATGAAGCTTCTTAAGAATGTATTGTAAAAAAGTGAAATTTTAATTGCTTCAATTTAATAAGTGTATATGAGGACTGCTCAGCTCCAGTTTTCATTTATCTAAGCACTTTAAGAAATGGTTTTCATTTGTGCTGCTTCATTATGTACATGTATTAGCAAACAGTGTTGGGTTAAGGTGCAAATTGTTGAAAGGAAGCCATTATACGGGTGTTGAAGATGTTGCTGTCAACATGATAAAAATAGATGATGCACGGTAGAAATTTTCTCCTTGTTTAGTATCAGTCCACTTGATCAGTAATGTAAAGTGACTCCCTATTGCATCATGTATAGGTTTTACATTATGCTAGAAAGTAGTTAGCAGTAACTTCCGTCTTGTATATTCTGTTCCCTCTCTCTCACTCCTTACCTTCACCCGTCCAAAGTAAAGAATATCATTACTCGTGTGTTTCTATATATTTCAAATTTGAAATAGCTAACAGTGTATCCCTGGATTCAGGGAGTTTTTGGGTGAGCATCATGGGACTTCACCGCCGATTCATCGGGGATGCCAATTTGAAGTTTGCTTGGTTTGGTACTTGCAGAGACGGAGTTGATCGGATCATGTCTCACGGATTTTGTCTCCCGGAGTTGAACCAAAACATATGGAGCTTTGGAAACTCCAGAAGTTTGCTTGGTTTTAATGATGATGGTTTTAGTTGAGAGTTGACATTGAGTTGTCTAGATATTCTGCGGTAAAAGACTTTACTCTGTGTAGTTGCTTATTGTGATGCAATGCCTCATAAGCATGATAAACTTTAAAGTTATCTGGATCATTATTGACATCTAAGATGCCTAATTGTGTACTATTATCTTGCTGGCTTGTTAAAGTGAGAGGATGGGGGATCATTTTATTGCTGTCACTTTTGAACATCAATGGAAATCATATTTGAGTTGTAAATTTGTTCACCAACACCAGTTACTATAAGAACGAATTCAATACTTTTTAGAAGACTAGATCATTTCTTTTAATCAATGATGAAACAGTGGACTTGTCTATTAATTAACATTGGCCTTACCTGTGTTTCTTATTCTTGATGAAACATATACAGAGGGTGACTCGGTTCATGACCAATGCTGCTCGCCCTAATGAAGCATCTTCTTTGGTGAGAAGAGTCCCCGTATTACGTCCATCACTACCGTCTCCAGGGGCTGCTCCATGGCATGTGATGAGCTTGAGATAAGAACCACCACCAGACTTATCTACTATATATCTGCTTGTATGAATATTGTCAGGGCTACTGCCTTTATTCTAATCGTTTCAATATGGATTATATGTTTTTGGCATGCTAGTCAAGAGTTTGAAGCTTTTCTTTTGAAAAATTATTCAATCAAGTAATAGAAATAGCTTTTCTATTTTTAGTATATAGTTTATGAGCTGAAAGACAAATCAGTGATCCTAGAGTGCCATCTGTTTTGTTCGAGTGCAAAGTTTTATCCCCATTTACAAATTTGGTGTCTCAGTATGAGTATAATGATATTTTTGGATGTGACAGTGTTATTATGTAGTACTAATCTTCATGAAGGCAGTAGAATCAATCCTGAAATCAAAGAAATAGAAACTTTTATTGAAAATAATTCATATCACTGGAAACAAAAATAAGAAACATGAGATTATCCAAATTAGCATGACTAAACAAACATCCAAAAGTGTTATTATGTAGTACTAATCTTCATGAAGGCAGTAGAATCAATCCCTGAAATCAAAGAAATAGAAACTTTTATTGAAAATAATTTATATCACTGGAAACAAAAATAAGAAACATGAGATTATCCAAATTAGCATGACTAAATAAATACGTTGTATCCAATTCACAAAAACTAAGTATGAAATTCACAAAAACCGAGTATGCAATTCACAAAGAACTGAGTATACAGTTTACAAAAACTGAATATGCAATTCGTAAAAACATAGTATGTAATTCACAAATAACTAAGTATGCAATTCACAAATAGCTGAGTATGCAATTTACAAAAACTGGGTATGCGATTCAAAAAAACTTAGTATGCAATTTACAAAGAACTGAATATGCAATTAACAAAAACTAAGTATGCAATTCACAAAAACAGAGTATGCATTCACAAAAACTGAGTGTGCAATTCACAAATAACTGAGTGTGCAATTCACAAATAACTGAGTATGCAATTCACAAATAACTGAGTATGCAATTCACAAATAATTGAATATGCAATTCACAAAAACTGAATATGCAATTCACAAAAAACTAAGTATGCAATTCATAAATAATCGAGTATGCAATTCAAAAAAACTGCACATACAAATAGACAATACATTACAAAATGCATATATTATTGAAGTGCATTTTTTTGACAAGCGCACATGACGTGACTCGGGAGATGCGCATGACGTGGCTTCGAAAAGCACATAGTGTGTCTAGGAAGAAGCACATGACGTGCCTCGAAAAACATGTGACGTTTCTCTAGAAACCTCGTATTGTGGCTAAGAAAAGCACATTTCTTAACTTGGAGAAGCACATAATGTGACTAGGGAGATGCACATGACATGGCTACGAAAAGCAAGTGGCATGCCCAAGGAATAACTAAGTATGCAATTCACAAAAATTGAGTATGAAATTCACAAAAAGCTGAGTATGCAATTCACAAATAACTGAGTATGCAATTCACAAAAACTGAGTATGCAATTCACAAAAACTGAATATGCAATTCACAAATAACTTAGTATGCAATTCACAAATAACTTAGTATGCAATTCACAAATAACTGAGTATGCAATTCACAAAAACTGAGTATGCAATTCACAAAAACTGAATATGCAATTCACAAATAACTTAGTATGCAATTCACAAAAACTGTGTATGCAATTCACAAAAATTGAGTATGCAATTCACAAATAACTTGCTTTTACGAAAACAAGAGTTTGGGGTTTACATTTAATTTTCAAAAAGGTACATACAAATATACAATACATTACGAAATGCATATATTATGTGTTACGATATGCATATGAGATGCATTTTATTTTCTTTTTCGGACAAATATTTTAGTTACATGCAATTTGCAAATCAATTAGTATGCATTTCATAATTCAGTTAGTATGCATTTCATAATTCAGTTAGTATGCAATTAAGAAGTCACTTAGAATGCAATTAAAAAACACTTGATATGCAATTCAGAAATCACTTAGTATGCAATTCATAAAACATTTGGTATGCAATTTAAAAATCACTTGGTATACAATCTAGAAAACACTTGGTATGCAATTAAAAAATAACTTAGTATGCAATTATTTTAAATGAATAATCTAAACCAAACGAAGTAATCATCACATAGACAAGAATCACATCAGCCTTGTCTATGACAGGTTTTCAGAAACTTGGCAAGAATGGCAACAATATTTGCTTGAGCCAACAAATTTGACACATAATTTGGAGTGGTTTTGTTTTCCATTTGACCTTCATTCTCAGCCTTTAACATTTCATGGCAATCCTTAACTTCTTACCAACATTCAAGACAGAGATGTCATTTTCTTTGCAGTCCGGAATGATTTTGTCTTCCATTTGATCTTCATTCTCAGCCTTCACCGTTTTCTTTGCAGGAGCAAATGGGCGGGATCGAAAGAAGCAAGTGACGTGGTTCGGAGTAGCACAAGGCGTGATTCAGGTTTAGCACGTGGAGGCTTTGCAATGTCAGTTGCTCTCGTCTTCTCTACCTTGGCCTTCTAAAGTTGCATCACTCATTTCTGAAGTAGGTCTAGCGAATATTGTTGGTCGATTTTGTGCTCCTCCACACACTTGATCACAACTTTCAGACAAATCAGCTTCCGTTCAGTGACATAAACCAGAAAAGCTTGCAAGTTAGTAAATCAAAATGAGTTGCTTTCAGAAATGCTTGCAATTTGTTTAGCTCTCAAGACTTCAGATTTCTATTTCATAGGTCAAATTACAACATCAATATGCTTCCCAATATTTATCAACACTTCATATCACACCTGAAAAGCACATAACACTGAGCTACTCTACATCCCTAGTAGGAAATTTAAGCCCTCCTGGATTAATAATGAGATACTCTAACAAGGCAATACGTAAGAAAGTATGGTTTTGGATCATAAAGCAAAAATGAAACTTAAATAGTTTAAGGGAAAAATGAATTCTAAAAATATGATAGACCTGACATTCTATTAAAGAGTCTGATTTCATAGTGCACCATAAGCATTAGCTCCGATTAAAAACCATAAGCAGTGCAAGGAGAGAGCTTATGTACTAATGCTAATGTCTATGATATCATTATAATGCAAGAAAGTTCATCATAATGCGCGACATATACAGACCCCTAATGTTTCTAGCTACAAAGTTGCACAACTGACAAGTTGCTGTGAATATTGGATTGATTCTCTTCTCAGCTTTTATCTCCTTTTCCTCCTAAAAAAATGCTCTCCATTGCACATTCTCATCCATATCAAAGAGATCTAGCAAGCCGAGAGGAAAACACATGTTTTCCTAAGTGCATTCACAGATAATTCAAGTACTCAAACTTTATTTCCAAGGAAAGCAACAGATTATCAGGTAACCCTGGTTTTGAACTTCTAATATTTTTCATCTTCATCTTAGCCTGAAAAACTAATTTACTTAGTCTAGTTTTAGCATTTGAAGAGCATGCATCATTATAACAAGGAAACAACATGTACTCTTCTCCAAGAATATCATTCCATCACAAGATCTTTAGAAAGAACTCTAGCATTTCATCGAACAAGTAATGTGCACAATTCAAAAAACAAAGGAAGCACAAAGGCAGCCATTGAACATATGAAGAACAAAGGCAACGAGTTTTACCTGAATCATTCTCAGAAATGTGAGCCATTAAACCCCGACTTTCCCAAGCTCATTCTGAGACATCGATTCAAATGAAGGGAGCGAGTTTCTCTCTGCTCAGAAGGTCAAGTCGGAAATGTCGTTGATTCGCGAAGAGCTCTCGAGACATATCAATCGCTCTAGCCAATTTCCTCGATCCATCTGATTCTACAAGCTGCCCATTCCGCTTGAAATCAACGATCTGCTAAATTTCTTCTCCCTCTTCGTCCTCCGCATCTTCAACATCCAGTCTCAGAAGTGGCCGCAGCGGAATCAACTGCCAATTAGAACACAACGAATATTATTTGGGGAGTTAGGGTTTGATATGAATATAAAACATGACAAAGGAGTGGTAGGGTCTCCGTCGATCAAACCACCAATTGCTGAAGCTCATTCCGTCATTTTGCCGCGACCTTGGTCGTCGTTTGAACCAGTAGAAGCCGACACTCGAACTTGGAAGAGAAGAAGAGTTGGTTCTCACTGAATAAGACGCACTAACGATGAGAGGGAGAGTCTGGCGCTTGTAAATGAAGAGCGTGGGTTAAAATATGGAGCGTTCGATCGTTTAAAATCCAACGGCTTATATTAGTTCTCACTTTAAGCTGGTTCTCTCCTGGGAGTTGGTTCTCACCTGAACCACTTCCTATATATATATATATTTGAATCAAGGCAAAAAATGGGGTCCCATCTTACTAAGATGGCAACCTCAAATCATCGTGATGGTGATCCTAAAAAGAACAAGGTTGTTGAATAATAAGAGGTTTTTGCACCAAACCACCCTTTGTTTGGTCGAATTTACATCAAACCACCCCTTATATCACTTTTTTACAAGAAACCACCCATTTATCCTATTTCGTTAACATGGAACCACCCCTCCCCCACCTTCTTTAAACTTTACGTTAGTTTCTGTGAATTTATTCATTTATTCCACTTATTTCTAATTTTAGAAGGCAAATAAGTACTTTCAAACAAATAAGTACTTGTGCATCAGTACAAAGCCGCGATGGGAGGATAACACACACTGAACTCTATTGACAGTACACGACATGGGAAAAGTCAGGATGATGGCGTCGGATCATGATGAGGCTAAAGTCGTAGTGCCAAATCAAAGAAAAAAACTCTAAACACTAACTAGAGTATAGCAAGTAAGTAGAGGTCGAACCCAAGGGAATCAAAACACCAATCGCTATGCAGTCAAGTGAAATATCAACTAGTAACAAGTAACCAAAGGGGGGGGGGGGGTTTGATTGTATGAAACACAAAGTAACCAGTAACAAGCAGAGGAAGTTTGGGTGAGAATATGATGATAAGGGGTTTCACCTAGCAAGTATTCACACAACAGTCAATCAAGTTGATCATAGACTTATCTCCAGTTCTATTCAATCCTAGGGAATGTTCCTATTCCAATCTTTAATATATCAGCAGGCCAACCGGTCCTGATAATACTTACTATTCAACAATCAGGGAAACCTCTCAAGATTAGATGAAATAGCAGCAAAGGGCACAGGAATTATAAGGATGCATGCAATAACTTACAACCGTCAAGTATTAACATGCAATCAATTCTCTTTCATAAAAGCAATCAACTACCAGATCATGCAGATATGAATGCTACAATGACAAGGAATTCCACCGTATATTCCTAGTCAAGCAATAGAAAACTATCAATCAAACTAGGTGATCAAGCTAGCAAAACTAATAGAAATCAATAGATGAAGAACAAGAGAATTAATACAAACCCATAGGAAAAGAACAAGAGTTTAGAAATCTCACAACTTAATAACTGAAGGTTTCAACCGCTAGGTAAAACAATGGAGATTAGTTCCTGCTCATGGTTGCAGAACTAAATTGTCTGATGGAAAAGGTGATCCTAAAAGATGATAATAACTAGGGTATATATAGAGACTAACCCTAAAAATATATGGTAAAAGAAATATCCTAAAACTAATTAAGGAAAAAGGGAAAAGAAAAAAGAAATAAAAGAAAAGGAAATAAGTAATATATCGTAAAGATTTGCTCTTCCAAAGTGAGCTGCTTGATTTCGGCTGCAGCTTCAAATCTGTTGATTACGGTGCAGCTTCCAGTGGGCCCCATCTCAGCAGCTTGCTTCATTCACCGGCCCAATTCACCTGCCCAATTCACCTGCTTGCTTCCTTTAAATCAGCCCAGCTGCTTGCTTCAAATCCACGGCCCGTCTCGCGCACGAAGGGAAATCCAACATAATACCCGCGATCGCGGATATTAATCCGCGGTCGCGGATTTATTAAATATTCTCGGCTCCTCTCTATTGCTCCACCGCGATCGCCGCTGATCCATGGCGATCGCCGTTGGTGATTTCTTCAACTCTTCAATATTCTTTGGTTCTGATCTTCAAGAACGATGTGATAAAATAAGTACATACCCAGAACTACACCTTATTCCTCCAAGTGGCCTACCCGAATCCTCCTATACGCCTTCTTCTTATGTCTCCACACGCCAAGATGATAATGGTCCTAAAACACTCAATTTTTTTTATTATAACACTCATCTTGCTTGGGCGCCCTTTCGGGTTTTCATCCCAACCACTCAATAATTGTTCCAGGCTCACATAACTCACATCACTCAAGACTTATTTTTGCCCCAGCCTAATGCCAGTCAAGCCACCTTCTTATTGCATAGATCTTGCTATCCAAGGATTTTGTATGCCTTTTTTCAATTTTTGTGGCTTTTTCATACAATATATATTCAATAAGCTCATGCAGATACAACCAACACCCAAATAATTACATGTGAATACATTCTCCTCCCCCATACTTAAACATTGCATTGTCCTCAATGAAATGGAAGACATAAAAACGAACTCAGGGAAAGAGACAGAAGACTCACATACAAGGTCGGATGACCTTCCTCCAATAAAACTCAAAGTGTGGTAGAATGAGAAACTAGATGAGCACTAAATGTAATCCAAAAATGCATAGCTCATCTAAAGCAAAAGAAAGAATACCTCCAATGTAGAAGGTGACCCAAACAAATCAACTCCTTGCAAAGAACATGGTCACCAACAAGCTAAGCTCCAGCTAATGTAGATCTAGAATGATAGTACTAATGAAACCAAACTTGATGTAATACAACTCCTTACTTTCTTTTCTCTCATATTTTTTTCTGCACTCTATTTTTTTTAATCCGATATATTATTTTTTTCTCGGAATGATTTTCGGAATTTTTTTTTTTTTTAAACTTTTAACTTTTTTTTTTTGTTTTTTTGTTTTTTTTTTTCGAACGGGAGAGAAGAATTACAGCGAGATTGGCTACTGACTGTAGCGGACCCTAAGCTTCGGTGATTTCCTCCTGTCCATAGAAAAACTAAAAAGAAAATTAACCCGAACGAAAACAAAAAAAAACAAACTCAAACCTCGGGTTGCCTCCCGAGTAGCGCCTTATTTTATGTCGTGGCTCGACATGAAACTCAAGAGATTTAACTAACGCCATTTGGCTTTGTAAAAACAGTCTCTTGTCTGAATTCTCTCTTGAACCACTCATGGAATGCCTTAAATCTCGTCCCACTTACCTTGACCACCTTGTCTCTAGCAATGAAGGTGGTTTCATTCACTTTCTCCTCCTTGACCGTATCAGGCGGCTGTTTAAGCTCAATGTCAAGTGCCTGCACACTAGACATCAATGGTATCTCGCCTGGCGAGGTCAGTAATGGAGGGCGATTGCCCAAAGGATGTGGAGAGAGCTTACCTT
The DNA here is from genome assembly GCA_029168935.1 of Oxyria digyna. Classification (NCBI taxonomy): domain Eukaryota; kingdom Viridiplantae; phylum Streptophyta; class Magnoliopsida; order Caryophyllales; family Polygonaceae; genus Oxyria; species Oxyria digyna. Next base: position 10,434,008 of record JAPVLV010000013.1, read on the forward strand.
TAGGCTCTGGCTTAGCATGACACTCCTGCATGTTAGTAGACAAAACAATATCTACTTTTGGGGGCTCTAAGAGATTCTCTAAAACAGGTTGCAATTTATCCTTACAAGTAGGCTTAATCACATCAATAGCACATAGAGAATTATTATCAATGGGATCCATGTCATAAATATTATATTCTACCTTATCCCCATCAAACTCCATAGAGAGAGTACCACTATTAACATCAATTTTTGTTTCTGCTGTTTTCATGAAAGGTCTACCTAACAGTATAGGTGTGACATTATTAGCATGCTCCATATCTAACACAAAGAAATCAGCAGGAAAAATCAGATCACCAACCATAACAAGAACATCATCAACAACCCCTTTCGGGTACACAGTAGACCTATCAGCAAGTTGAATAACAGTTCCTGTTTTATGCAAAGGTCCTAAGCCTAGTGATTCATACAAAGAGTAAGGCAAAACATTGATTGATGCACCTAAATCTAGCATGGCTTTGTCAAATTTAGTTTCACCAATCACACATGGAATGCTAAATATGCATGGATCACCACATTTCTTAGGCATGCGTTTTTGAAACACTGTAGAAACTTGTTCACTTATTTCAACTTTCTTCTTTCCTTTCAGTTTTTGTTTTCTTTTGATAGTGCAAACTTCTTTCAAAAACTTAGCAAATCTAGGAATACTCTTAACAAGTTTGAGCAAAGGAATGTTTACCTCACACCTACTAAAGGTTTCGAAGATTTATTTGTCGTCCTCCAGCCTTCGAGTATCCTTCAATGCCTCAGGAAAGGGAGCAACAGGCTTCTGAGAGAATAGAGGTGGAAAATTCGGGCGAACATAATCGTCAATGTACTCAGGGGGCTCCTGGCGATCGCCATCAACTCTTGGCGATCGCGGTCGCAAATAATCTTTCACCTCAGCTTCTGTAATCTCATGGCGATCGCCACTCAGATCTGGCGATCGCGGTTTTGGCACAGAACAGTCATTTAAAGTTTTTCCGCTCCTCAGGAACACTGCACTGACGTTTTCTCTCGGGTTTCTTACCGGTTCCCTGGCCTCTAATTTACTCACAGCTTGAGCAATCTGTCCTAACTGATTTTCAAGATTTTGGATGCTTGATTCCGTCTTAGCGTTTTGTTGCATCACAGTCTGAGCTAAAGACTTCATCATATCTTTCAGTTCATTCATATCAGTTTGAATTTTAGCGGGATCAAGTGAACTTACTGACTGTGTTCTTTGCCTGCTACCAAACTGCCTTGAGCTCTCAGTTAATTCCTCAAACATTTTAGTAGCCTGAGGTATAGTCAATCTTAAAAAGTTACCTCCACAGGATGCATTCACCATTCGACGATCCTCATCAATCAGGCCACTAAATAAGTACATAAGGAGATCTTGGTCAGTATAACTATGGAATGGGCAGCTTGAGCAGAGCTTTTTGAATCTCTCATAATATTCATAGAGACTCTCAGTTGAGTGTTGTTGAAGATTCGTGATTTCCTTCTTTAAGCTGCTCAGTTTTGTAGCTGGAAAATATTTCTCTAAAAAGACCTTTTTTCATCTTAGCCCATGTATCAATACTCCCTGGAGCTTGATAATAGAGCCAATCATTCGCAGCGTCTTTCAGAGAAAATCCGAAAGCTCTCAGCATGACCTGCTCCTCAGTAACACCTCTTGGCTTCATACTAGAACATACGGCATGGAATTGAGCCAAGTGTTTGTTGGGATCTTCTCCTGCTAAGCCATGGAAGTGTGGTAGCTCATGAATTAAACCAGCTTTTAATTCAAAATTCACACCTTCTTCAATCTCAGGAAACCTCACTGCTAAAGGTTGTTGGTTTAAGTCCGGGGCAGTGAGTTGCCTCATAGTAGGCAATGGCGGTCCATGACGATCACCCATCTCGTTCTCTTGGTTCAGAGCTGCTCTTTGGTTCCGAAGGAACGTCCTTTCAATCTCTGGGTCAAGGGCAACAAGAGATGAATCAGTAGCACGGGTCTGAACCATAAAGGTTCACACCAAATAGTTGATAATTTCACAATTAGCACAAAATTGGAATAATTCAATTCCCCGGCAACGGCGCCAAATTTGATGAAGCTAAAGTCGTAGTGCCAAATCAAAGAAATAAACTCTAAACACTAACTAGAGTATAGCAAGTAAGTAGAGATCGAACCCAAGGGAATCAAAACACCAATCGCTATGCAGTCAAGTGAAATATCAACTAGTAACAAGTAACCAAAGGGGGGGGGGGGGGGTTTGATTGTATGAAACACAAAGTAACCAGTAACAAGAAGAGGAAGTTTGGGTGTGAATATGATGATAAGGGGTTTCACCTAGCAAGTATTCACACAACAGTCAATCAAGTTGATCATAGACTTATCTCAAGTTCTATTCAATCCTAGGGAATGTTCCTATTCCAATCTTTAATATATCAGCAGGCCAACCGGTCCTGATAATACTTACTATTCAATAATCAGGGAAACCTCTCAAGATTAGATGAAATAGCAGCAAAGGGCACAGGAATTATAAGGATGCATGCAATAACTTACAACCGTCAAGTATTAACATGCAATCAGTTCTCTTTCATAAAAGCAATCAACTACCAGATCATGCAGATATGAATGCTACAATGCTAAGGAATTCCACCGTATATTCCTAGTCTAGCAATAGAAAACTATCAATCAAACTAGGTGATCAAGGTAGCAAAACTAATAGAAATCAATAGATGAAGAACAAGAGAATTAATACAAACCCATAGGAAAAGAACAAGAGTTTAGAAATCTCACAACTTAATAACTGAAGGTTTCAACCGCTAGGTAAAACAATGAAGATTAGTTCCTGCTCATGGTTGCAGAACTAAATTGTCTGATGGAAAAGGTGATCCTAAAAGATGATAATAACTAGGGTATATATAGAGACTAACCCTAAAAATATATGGTAAAAGAAATATCCTAAAACTAATTAAGGAAAAAGGGAAAAGAAAAAGAAATAAAAGAAAAGGAAAGAAGTAATATATCGTAAAGATTGGCCATAAGGCCATTACTAAATACAGCCCGGTGCTTTATTCAAACGCAGCCTGGTTTCTCGCGTTACGCGAGAATAACAAAAATATTAACTTTTAATCTCGCGTTATGCGAGAAGCACGTCCCTCGCGTAACGCGAGAATAAAATTTTAAATTTTTAATATTTTTGTTATTCTCGCGTAACGCGAGAAGCACGGCTCTCGCGTAACGCGATAAACCAGGCTGCGTTTGAATAAAGTATCGGGCTGTATATAAGAATAGTGTAAAGATTTTCTCTTCCAAAGTGAGCTGCTTGATGGCTGCAGCTTCAAATCTGTTGATTACGGTGCAGCTTCCAGTGGGCCCCATCTCAGCAGCTTGCTTCATTCACCGGCCCAATTCACCTGCCCAATTCACCTGCTTGCTTCCTTTAAATCAGCCCAGCTGCTTGCTTCAAATCCACGGCCCGTCTCGCGCACGAAGGGAAATCCAACATAATACCCGCGATCGCGGATATTAATCCGCGGTCGCGGATTTATTAAATATTCTCGGCTCCTCTCTATTGCTCCACCGCGATCGCCGCTGATCCATGGCGATCGCCGTCGGTGATTTCTTCAACTCTTCAATATTCTTTGGTTCTGATCTTCAATTCTTCACTTCTTAATAAATATCTCAGAACATAACAATGGCTCGAAACACATATAATAATACTCCTAAACTAATGTAATAATCCCTAGTTACGCTATACAAAGTGCAGCGTATCAGATCACAACTCCAGTGAGGGAGCCGTGTGGCGGCCGCAGACAGAGGCGGAATCAGAATCTGGAATAATGCTTTTTGAACATTTCTCAAACTCTTCTACGGAGAAGACACAGTACTGTTCATTTATTTGAAAATGACTTATTTGCCCTCTAAAATTAGAAATAAGTAGGGGTAAAAGAGTAATTTCACAAAAACTAACGGAAAGTTTAACGAAGGTGAGGGAGAGGCAGTTCCATGTTAACGGAATAGGATAAAGGGATAGTTCTTTACAAAGAGTGATATAAAAGGTGGTTCGACGAAAATTCGACCAAATATAGAGTGGTTTGGTGAAAAACCTCTATTATTTAAGCTTATTTGTGGTAGATAATCGATAATTCCTAATTTGCATTAGAATATCTTTTCCACCGGGCCATAAGACTAGAAAACACAAATAATTAATGAGTTTGTCTAATGTGTGTCAATGAACACACAATAAACAACTAAAAGAGTAAAGGTAAATGCCCTACACCCTCCTAGGAAAATGGATAAACCCATCACAACAAAAAAATATTACATTTCGAATGCAATTCATTCCTCTTTTAGTTATTTATTGTAGAAAAACCAATAATTAATATGACGCGAAAAGGACTATAAAAAATGGGGTAAAGTTCAGGTGATGATGAATTGTTAGAGAAAGAATAAGGATATAAAAGCAACTATAGTAGCTTGTGTGCTACCATTAAAGATCTTGAAGCAACTATAGTAGCGTGCGTGACAATGTTTCCCACGTTGGTGCACGAGTGAATGTGTAAAAGATGCACGAGTTATTGATTTTATAATGTTGCATGACTTATTACTTATTGGTGCATAAGTGAGTGTGAATATGTGCATTAGTTATTGTGTGTGGGTGCATGAGGATTAGTTATAATTTTTTGTAGGTGCCTGAGTCAATATGGAGTGATGCATGAGTTAATATATAAATGTGCATAAGTTATTGCTTGTTGGTGAATGAGTGACTGTGTAAAAGTGTATGAATTATTAATTTTATGTTGTTTCATGACTTATTACTTGTTTCTGCATAAGTGAATATATATATGTGCATGAGTTATTGAGTATGGATGCATGAGTGTCATGGATCCTCATTTCTTCTTTAAAGAGACATCCTCACCGAATCTTTTCCCATAAATAATGTCGGCAACACAAACTCGTAGAATATGTTGCTAATTTTCATGGTAAATTAGTGTTAAGATACAAGTTAATGCACACTAACTAGCTCGTACAATACTTCTTTGATCGAAATCCTTTATAGTACGTGGAGCAAGTATAATTTAACCAAGAAATACCAAGTTGCAGCTACTATATTAAAGTATGTGTTCGGGTTTGGGTAACACATTTCGCAGTCGGCGCAAATATTGTAATGCTCAAAATATATGATGAAGTTAATGCACACTAGTGCTACATTACACTACCCATCAACGAACCGACTCTATTATTTATAAGATGGATATATATAACTCCAACACTTGGGAGTTACAAAAAAACATAACATAACTTGAAAGTTTTCGGACTAAAAACTTGGTGCAGATCACAAAATTCAGTCGTCTATTTTTCTTCCGGCTAAGTTTGACATTATTATGCCTCAACCCTAGTTTGGTCCAACGGTGGGAAGTGCCTTTTGTACCTAAATCCTACTCGACAGCTAGTATATATAGTGCTAATAGGTAGATATCGATCGGCAGGTCGAAACATCAGTGAAAAGTTTCGATGAGAACAAGACTTAACGTAGAAAAAATGAAGTTTTTCGCGTTCACAGATAACAAGCTAATGTTCATAATTTAAGCGGTAATGTTCATAATTTGGGCAGTAAATTTTTTTGAGGTCATTTTAAGAAGAAAACTAAAAAAAATCAAAGTTCATAGTAATTACAAGTATGCCACCGCGTCACTCACTGAAAGCATTCAAAAAAAATTGGCCCAGATTATAAACATTACCGTCCAGAATCTGAACTTTGACGTGTAATATGTAAACGCGATATGTTCGTTTTTCCTACGTTAAGTCGTTAACAATTATTTGAACCGGAACTTTCCTCTTATTATAACACTATTCATGTGTATTGAGAATTGCGGGTAGAAGACACTAGTAGAAAAATAGGATTTAACCACGGTTATTTGGTAATGTTTACCACGGTTTTGAACCGTGGTTAACTTGCCTGTGGTAAACATGTTTACCACGGTTTCCATTTTACCACGGTTCCGTATTTACCACGGTTCACGACCCGTGTTAAATCGTACAACCGTGGTAAGATGACATTATACTTTTTCAAGGTAAACCTGGGTAAATCATAGTTTAGACCACAGTTCTTGTATAAACTGTGGTAAATGTTATCACATTTTAAAAAAAAAAAGCCCAGACCCAGATTTTCGGCAATCGGGGCCCTAAATTTTCAAATTAGAAAAAATTACAAATATATATATAAAAAGAAGCAATTGGATGTGGATAATCTTACAGCTAAGCCCACCAAAACCACTTATTATAAACACAAAGGATCTTTAATAACACCATGATCCTAGATAATTATACAATATATATACATCAGAAAGCTTCCATTGTCCTTATGTTATGTCCAAAAACTAGTCACTTCACATCCAGCAAATCATCTTTAACATCTTCTACCTACAATAAAAAAAAAATGAAGATCAGATCTAAATTTTAGTAATGTTAAAATGGAAATTTGATGGAGTCCTGATTTTAGCTCCCCGAAAGTTCAGTAGCCATACTGTAAAGTTCCTTGCAACAAGGTGTCAAAGAAAGCACATGATGAAACATCAACACATGTATTTGGAATAATGAACTTATACCATTTTTCCATTACTGCACTAACAACAAGAATCATATACTCATCATGCTTCCAAGTTATATTTAATGATTCTAGAAATAAGCAAATAAAATTATGAACAAACAGTAACATGTGAGTAGTATGCGAGTTTGAATAAATTAATCAAATTAGTCAATAGCATTGTCTTTATAGCCTACTGAACTTGAATATTAACAGAGATATAGGAGAATAGGCGAAATAAAAAAATTACGAGTTTCTAACCTACTCAGAACTTATTTCTAAAAAAGCAGCACCATTCACTAAGTCAATAAGCTTTATATTATGCACATAAAAGAGACATAGGAGTCAACAATAACTTAAACTTCAAAAGCTCTTCAATAACATACAGAACTCTAGAAGCAGATGACCATTATCACCACTCCTGCTGATAAAATAGAGAAGCACTTAAATGAAGAAGTATAAACAATAAAGCATAAAGAATTTAGAACCTTAAGCCTCAGCATGAATAAGATCCATATTAAAAAAATATAATTAACTCTATTAAGGAACTATACCAAAATAAAACTTTATTAAGGGACTATAAGATGAAAAAATGCATTAAGTCAATGCCAATTGCTTTGTTTGAGACTGCAACCTCAATTGCTTTGTTTTGTAGTTTAGCTTAAGATTCATGAACAAGCTATGTTTTCTGGATATAGGTATTTGATTCATGAACCGGTATTAAAGGAGTTCCATCTTAGTTGGTTGTACAAGAACCGTATGCATATATGTATATCCTTTTACTTACAAGAATTAAACCAACTTGATGAGTCTGCATTTCATTCCCAATGATATTCTTACTTATCATTTTTTCTTACTCTATTCTTTAATACCAAGATATCAGGTATGAGCTCAAAATCTTCCTCTTTATCAACTAATTAAACCAATATAGTGTACTAAATTATGACAGAGGGCATCCACAACAAGTACTCCAAGATAAACAATAGACTACTATCATAAATGAGAGAAATGGAGAGAGGGAAAGAGTAGACAAACCGCAAAAAAAGTGTGATCACTTGGATTGGAAAATTGAATTTTGAAGCTCCCAAGGTAATCAAGCAGCAAACCAGTGAAGGTGGTTGCGGTATTCTTCTCCTTCATATGCCACTTCTATGCATAATGACTCCTTTTCTATTTCTCCATGTCCATTATCCTCCTGGTATTGCATTAACTCAACTGATAAAGTATGTGACTGGAATTGTTACATCAATTGCAGAAAATGAATACAACTAATAAAGCAAGTGTTTGAAATTATCACAAAGAAACTTACAATTATTTAGTAGAAAATAGAGTTGCAAGTACATTACACACATAAGGTTGCATGACAACAATGACTTATTAGTCTAAGTTGCTATAAGAATTTACCAATGGCGAACACAAGTACCTTTGAGGTTGTTGTGTAGAGACATCCCTAACGCCTAGGGTTTCGACTAACGTCCAGGGGAAGTGCCAGCCGATAACGACGACAGAGAAACATGATGACGCAAGTGGCTAGGTTTCGACTTCTGGAAGAGAAAAGAGAGAGGCGTAGAGCGAGGCGGTGACGGCTAGTGTTGCGGGCAAACGAGGAAGGAAACCCTAAAAAATAAGAATACGAACCCGAGCAGGAGACGAGAAGCATAAGCCACAGGCAAAGAGTGACGAAGATGAATGCAAATCTGGAACCTGTAGAAGTTGAGGAGCCGGTGGAGATCCGAAAAATTGAGACCTCCATAAGGTAGAAGAAGCTGCTCATAGACCTCGCCGTTATCATTCATTATCAAAGACCACTCGTTGGAGGCGGAATGGGAAGAGAATCATTGGATCCTGAAAAACTCAAGCTCCGGTTTGGATCGAATCGAGCCCTTTGAACATTGGATATTTTAGGGTTTGTTTGAGAATCACTGGAGGAAGACAGAGAATGAGGGGTCCTCGACAGCGCTGGTGCAGGTAACAGAAAAGGAGGGACTTCGGTAGCGGTAGTGGCGAGCGGCGAAATCGATTACACTTCATCAATGGAAGAAGAGAAGAGGAAGGAGCACTTGAAGGAGAAGTATGAACGCCTACACGAGCAAACACGGATAAATAAAAAATTCATTGCTTTTTAACCATGAAAATTTTATTTTCTAAAGTATATTACAATTCCTTTTTTTAGTGTTACCTTCGCTTCACAAAAGAGAACATAGAGTACTATTCCTACTTAATTACCACGGTTATCTACAAAACCGTAGTACTAGAAAGAGTCGCATAAAACCGGGGCTTATTTTCCGAGTTATTACCACGGTTCGTCTGATAACCGGAGCAAATAAACCAATTTTAACAAAATACCACGGTTGGTTTTGAACCGGGGTAAATTTTCCGTGGTCAAAGCCCATTTTTGTACTAGTGAGATTTAGATGGGGATCATTTCAATTATAATATGCACATGTTTGAAGATTATTAGTGGAAAATAATTCACGTAGAAATGGTCTCTTCAAAGTATCTTATTGACGCAAGTGTTACTGGTGATCGAAGAGCTAGCTACTCGTTGTTTTCATAAGCCATAGACAATGAATATTGGTCCAACAACATGCATATAGTTTATTGATCGTGCGATGCATGTCTTTTTTTTGCAGTTCAAAATTGGTGGAACTACAACGTACAGAAAAGATCTGCAGAACTTGAGGAACATATCTCCAGCATTAAATCTTAAAGGATTGAGATTAAGATTGCGGATATGATGTAAGCAAAAACTGATAAAGTAGGCATCCCTTGAATCAAGTTAGAATATTATATACTATACGTCTATGACTCATACATTGTAGTCATAGTATGAAAATTAAATTATTACGGCCATACAACAAGAAATAGTTTTGTATTATGTAATTTTCGTGGGATTGAGGCCAGATTGAGCTTCAAAGCCCATAACAATAAAACAATTGAGCAACATATATTTAGTAATTGGGCCAAAAACAAGGTCCACAATGATAATATTCATAGAAAGATTTGTGCCCAATGCCCTATTGGGCACTATATTCTCAACAAATACACCCCTAAACTAAGTCTTTAATTTCTACCCCTACCCTCACCACCCCAATTTCACGCGCTCCACCTTTCCCAGATCATTTTTTCAAATCACGCGCACTTTCATTCTCTCCTTCCTCTCCCCCTCATTTTTCACTCCCAAAATCAAAAACTGAAACCGTTCAGCTTTCTCCTCCCTCCTCTTCTGCTGCCTTCGATTCCTCACTCGATTCCTCACTCGATTCCTTCTTCGTTTTCGTCATCGCTCAAGATTCGCGCTGCTCAAGTTCCTCACTCGATTCCTTCTTCATTTTCCAGATTTTGCGTCTCTTCGTCATATAATATCAGGTATTTAACGCTCTTGTGTTTCCTATTTGTTGTTTCGGTTGTTTATTTTGGAAGATTTCTGTGATTGCGTCTTTGTTCCCTTGTTTCAAGTCAAAATCGAGTTCGTGTTTGTTCGAAACCTAGATTTTGAAGGTTGTTTTTATTTGCATGCGTCTTTATCTGTTTGATTTTTAGGTTTTTAAGTTTTCTGACAGATTCAGAGCATCTGGACTGTTCAAATGTGTGTTGAACGTGTCATGTTGTGTGTTTATTATGATTTTTTCACTTTATTTGTTGATTCTTCACTGTATTTTAGCTTCTGTTGTTGATTTTTTCATGGTTGAGAACTTGTTGTGTCTGTATATGTAATTGGTTGAGTGCTTGTTTATGTCTATGTTTTTGAATATGGGATGCTGACAGGTTTTTGTGGCTGGAGATTCTATTTTTTTGGCATTTTCTATGTTTATGTTGTTGATATGTCATGCTGACAGCTGATTTTGTCTTGAGATCATATTTGTTGTCAGCTTGTTAATGTTGACATCTTCAATATGGCGTGATGACAACTTTATGTGTCTCTAGAGCTTATTGTTGACAACTTGTTTATATTTACATCTTTTGAATATGGATGCTGACAGCTTTTGGTCTTTGACATCTTATTCTTGTTGTCAACTTGTTCATGTTTACAACTTTTTTCATATATTACATTTTTGAATATAGATGCTGACAGCTTTTTGTGTTTGACATCTTATTCTTTTGTTGACATCTTATTCATGTTGACATCTTATTTTTTGTTGACATCTTATTCATGTTGACATCTTATTTTTATTGACAGGTGTCATGGATGTTTCTAAGCTTCAGTTTTTGGCTTCCCAAGATTTATTTGTAGCTCCTAAGGTTACAACATACCACAAATTTGCTGTGATGGATCAGATCGAGGGTCAGTTAGATGAAGTCAGTAATTTTTTGTTTGCTACTGGTATATTCAAAACTATTTTAAGCATGACATCGCAGCTCAACTACTCGCACGTCATAGTTCACTACGCTTTAATGCGTGCAGTTAAGACACAGAAGAAGTTTGAAATGTGGTTTAACATGCAAGGCAATGTGCTGTCCTTTTCACTTCAAGACTTTGCTGCGATCACGGGTTTGAAGTGCACTGATTTTGAAGGTCATGTCATCCCAGATCAAGTCTTTGAGTGTACTCTGGGAACCAAAAACAAGATCACCCTCGATGACATAATTGCAGAGTTTGCTATCTCGTCAGGGGAGCGGAAGATGGTTCTAGCACACCTTATTATTGTTGAAGGTGTGCTGATGCCTCAGAGGAAAGGCTCTGCTGTTAGATTAAAATTTCTAAAGCTTGCTAGCAATTATCAAGCTTTTTTGAACTATCCCTGGGGTAGGGAAGTATACTTAGAGACTCTCCGGGCTTTTCAAGATGCTCCAGCCCATGCAAAACGCACAGGAGGTGGTTCTTCTAATGATAGAGTTTGGTATACTCTCCATGGCTATCCTCTTGCTTTTCAGGTATTTAGTTTTTCATTTCTCTTTTTCAGTTAGTTGCTCAAATACATTTTCATATTCTCCTTTTTAATCGTTAATTTTTTTTTGTAGGTTTGGGTGCTTGAACATTTTCATCAGTTTCGCGAGTTTGTTGGAGCTGCTACTGCCTCTCTTAAGACCATTCCATATGGCGAACGCTGGTTCTCATTGGATAATAACAAACTCGCTTGGTATCATTCTGTGTCAGATCATTTCGATGCTCATCCTTTGGTATTATTCTTTATCTTATTATACATTTATATTTTTCTTTGTCTATTTTATTTTTGTATTTAACTCTTTTTGTTGACAACACATTGTTATAACTCTTTTGCTGTTTTTTCATTATTTTAGTTGTGCAGACCATCTCCATATGAGGAACACTCTACATTTTGTCACCTTAATTTTCTCGACGAGGTTGAAGATCCTTTGTTTGATGCATTCGCTGAACAAGTTCTTGTCACTGCTCGTCAGAATTCAGAGCAAGCTGTTTCTAACACTGTTATATCTGAGCGACCGGCTAAGACTGCCAAGAAGGTTGCCACGAAGCCAGTGAAACCTGCTCCCAAAAGGAATGCCAGAAAGCCAGTTCAGAAAGTTTAAATTGTTGTCAAGAAAGTAAAGGAACCTGTTCAGAAAGTGGCGAAGGTTGTCACCAAAGAAAAGAAACCAGTTCAGAAAGTTGCTAAGGTTGTCAAGGTTTTCAACAAAGAAAAGGAAGATGTCAACAAGGATAAGGAACCTGTTAACGAAGAGAAGGAAGTTGTAAGCACTTCAGTTCAAAATGCTGCAGAGATGGGCAAAGGTGATTGCAAAGACAAGCAAGCTGTCAGCAATCTAATTTCTAATGTGTCAAAAGTTGCAAAAGCTGTTTCTAAGAGAAATCAACCTGTCAGCACTCCAGGTATGATATGTTTTGCATTTTTATACACTGTTGACAACTTCTTCTTTTTTCCTATTTCGCCATGGGTTTTGTTGTTGACATTTGTTTTTTGTGTTTTTGACAGTTCTCTATACTTTGTTTTCAGATTCCCCTCTAGATGTCAGAACTTATAAACGTAGGCTCTCCTTACAAGATCGGAAAGTCGTTTTTGAACAATCTCCAAGGAAATCACCAAGACTAAACAAATCAGAGAGCAATCAGCACGGCAAGCCCGAGGTTTCTGTTGGTGCTTGTTCTGCGCCTGCATATAATTCTTGTAAAAGACCATCAAAGTCTCCAGAGAAGGTTGGAGATGTAAAAGATTCTGCTGGTGTTTCTGTTTTTGAACAATCTCCAAGGAAATCACCAAGACTAAACAAATCAGAGAGCAATCAGCACGGCAAGCCCGAGGTTTCTGTTGGTGCTTGTTCTGCGCCTGCATATAATTCTTGTAAAAGACCATCAAAGTCTCCAGAGAAGGTTGGAGATGTAAAAGATTATGCTGGTGTTTCTGTTGTCGCTTCAAAAAAATCTAACAGTAGAGCAACAAGATCAGCTTATAAGGTTGAAGATGATCAACATGCTGCTAATCTCGACGTTGTAAATAAGAAGAGGAAGTCTCCTCCTTCCCCCTGCCCCAAAGTGATATTTAAACTTAGTGGTTCTGAGCCAGAACTTAAGAAGGCAAAGCAGGACTCTGTGCGGGATGTTGTTGTGTACGAATCTGTCCAAGTTCATGTTGACAACATTCTCAGAAAGCTATGGTCTGACATCCCAGAGCTAGCCGCCCAAGATGCTGCACCTATTGTTCAGTTCCCTTCCTCATCTGAGAGTGGTAAACAATCTTCAGTTAAGCAACAATCTTCTTCCATTCATGTCCCCATGGAAACAAATGCAGCTGGTCCTGCATTTGATTCTGCTGACAGTGAGAGGACAGCGTCTGTTCGTCCCTCAATTGACATAGTAGGAAATGTTGCTGCAGCTGGGGGTGGACAGTTTGATGTGTTGAGCCAAAAAATTGAATTTTTGTGCAATGCCATGTCTGAAGTTCAATCTTCCACCAAAGAACATGGCTTGTCGTTAGTTGATGTCGCAAAGAAGCTGCACGATCTATCTAGTTTGATTCAGAGAAACGTCAAGGCCTCGTTCCAAGATAAGAGCACACAATATGAATCTGAAGATTTTGTAGATGTCAGCACACATGAAAATGTTGACAGCTTTGTGACTTCTTCAGAAATTGATGGAACTAAATGTTCTGAGAAGGTAGAAAAAACTCCAGAAAGGGAAGGGGACCTGGGTGAAGCTGAAGTTGATGAAATTCCATCAATAGCTGATGTTGGTGGAAGTGGTGTAGAGGGCAGAGAAGACATTGCTGACACTCCTCCAAATGCCAAGGATGTTGACAACATTCAAGTTGACAACATCAAAGTTGACAACATCCAAGAAGACATTGTTGACATTCCTCCAAAAGGCAAGGATGTTGACAGCAGAGCATTTGGTCAACATGTTGACAGCAAAGCATTTGCTCCAGGTGTTGACAGCAAAGTCTTGGGTCCAGATGTTGACAGCTTGACAGTGGGTAAAGATTATGACAGCCTGAAAGTTGTTCAAGATGCTGACAAAATTACACTTGTGCCAGAAGTTGACAGCTTCCAAGTTCCACAAGGTATTGACAATGCTGATGTTGGTGGTTCCAGTCAATTTCTCCCAACTCCAAGTGCTCTTGTTCAAAGCCCTTTCACTGAGGAGAAGAAGAAGAAGATTTCAATGCCTGGTTGTCCACCATACTCATTCTATGGAGATGATGATCGCAGAAAGTTCTTCGAATGGTTTTATTTGACGTATGTTTTATATTTATAATTTAAATTATTTTCTTTTATTTCTGAATATATGTGTTTATTAATTTTGTGTTTTTGTTGCAGTGGTAAGAAAGAGGTTATTAAGCGCAAGGAACATGATTTTGATTTCACCAAGGACTTTTTTAACAAATTATTGTTGAAAAGCACAAAATCTATTGGGCAAGCCAAGTGGTTAAATGATTGTGTAAGTTAATTACTTTTTACATGTCCTGACAACATATTTAAAAGTTTTTGATATTTTGCTGTCTTTGTCAACGCATGCTTCATATTTGTGTTGTCAGTGAGGCTTTTATTATTTTCTTCTACTGTCAGTTTGAATTTTTTTATTTATATTGTGTTGTTATTGTTCAGTTTTATTTTATTTTTTATTTCTCTTTTAACCTTACTCTTTTTTTCTCTTGTTTTGTAGCATATCTCTGAGGCTTTATTTTACTTTCGGAAGCATATCAATGAAAACAGTGAGAAATTCAAGGAAGTTGCAATCATGGATTGGATCTGGTACTGTCATTTCAATGCGGATAAGAGAGCTCTTATTGCGAAAGATGATGAAGCAGAGCTTCTGTTTTTCCAGAAGTACTTTATAGGAATGTACCCAAAACATGAGGGCAGGTGCTGGTCCGAATCTGTGACTAGGGTGTATACTCCTTTCAACTTTCAAAATGAGCATTGGGTTGCCCTGGAAATTGACTTAGCAAACTGGCATGTCACTGTGTATGATTCCAGCATTCAAATCAGCAGCGATGCTTATTGTTGGAGTAAAATTAGTACTTTATGCTGTATGCTTCCTGTTGTTATGAAGAAGTCCCACTTGTTTGGCCATATTAATTATTTGGACAAGGATTTCTCATGGTCAAGGCGCAAAGATGTTCCTCAGGATGGGATGATGTAAGTATCTTGTCAACATTAGATTTTTTCTTTCTTTATATTCCTCTGTTTTCCTGATTTCTCTCTTTTTGTTCTGGGGTGATTTACAGTGGCAATTGCGGTTTATACTGCATTAAGTTCATTGAGCATTTGGCCATTGGCACCAGCTGGGATGATCTGGATGACGAACACATGAGGGCTCATCGGGAGAAGATGATTATTGACCTGTTTAACGAGAAATGGGAGTTCAAGGCATTGCCACTTGAGAAGGACAGACCTAAAGCTTGAATTTCAATGTTAATGTTCGGATGTAATGTGTGTGGTTTGGATTGTTGCTATGTCTGCTTGACAGTGTTTTTAGTTCAGACTTTAATGGCTTTTGTTGTCAACCTTTGTAGCTTTTCGATTTTCAGCTTTGTAAAACAGTTTATATTCCACTTTTTAGTAAGGCAGGTTTTGTTTACCCCAACAGTTTTTGCTTAAGTCAGTTATTGATTATGGTTATTTTATTTTTTTTATATGTCAACAGTTTTACTCAGGTGCAACAAAGCACTCAACGCGTAGCGCGTGTAAGTTTATTATTCTTACGAGGCGCGCGTAGCGCGCTTCGTTAACACACCTTACTGCTAAATAACCTGTCAGCATTCTAAATCTTTGATATATAACCTGTCAACTTTTTTTGTCATCACAATTTGTCAACATTTTTCACCTTTTTGTAATAAACTTTTCATTTTCACAATCTAATCTGTTAATATTTTTCACCTGTTCCTATTTTTTTTTGTGCATGTCAACAAATTTCATATCTTTACAATATGGCAAGCTGTCATCAAATCTCGAAACACAATGTTGTCAACACTATTTATCA
This sequence comes from Oxyria digyna, assembly GCA_029168935.1. Classification (NCBI taxonomy): domain Eukaryota; kingdom Viridiplantae; phylum Streptophyta; class Magnoliopsida; order Caryophyllales; family Polygonaceae; genus Oxyria; species Oxyria digyna. The sequence goes on from JAPVLV010000013.1 coordinate 10,449,983, forward strand.
GAATATCTCAATGTTGTCAACATTTATTTATCACAGTAGAAGAATATCTATAAACACAATATGGCAAGCTGTCATCAAATCTGCAAACACAATATGGCAAGCTGTCATCAATGTTGACAGGATATAAAACTATTATCCCTTTTTCAATTAAAGATAAAAATTGAAAATTAAAATCCTAAAATGTTGTCCACACTGATAACTCTGTCCCAATCTTGTCAGCAAAGTTTTTTTGGCAAGAAGTCTTGTTGTGTCCCATATTACCACAGAGGCTGCATCTTCCTGGCTTTCTTGTTCCTTTTCTCTTCTTGCTTCTGTTTGGGAACTCACCTTCAGATGGGTATCTTTTCTTCTTTCTCCTCCCTTTATCTGTCTGCACAATTGGTGGCATGCAGATTGTATCTGTTACATCTTTCGGTACACTCTTCTCCGTTTCTCTTGGCATCGGGTAGATCGTTTCTCTATATGCAGCTGTCCAAGCTTCAGTTTTGTAGTAGTCGCTCACAAAATCTGTCACAGTTGCTTTTGCTTTCTGTATTGCAGCTATAGCATGCACACACGGGATGTGGTCCACATCAAATACTTTGCAAGTGCATTTCCTTTCTAACAAATTGACCACCCCATAGAAATCTCCACCAAGAATATGATATTGTGCTTGATTTAGCTTTCTCACCTCATACGCCTTTGACATTTGGTACCTAGACTCCAATATTTTTCCTATATTTGGTGTCACCTTACTATTATTTTTTTCAGCCTCTAAGCGCCTATCATTAAACCACCTTGACAGCACATCTCTCAGAAACTCTAGTAGAGCAACAACTTGGAAAGACCTGTCAACATCAAAATTTTCAACTGTGTCAACAACTTTAATATATCTTTGACAATTCATAGACAGTAGAATTGGGTCCAGCATAACTGATTTTTCAACAGTGTCAACATCATTTTTCAACAATGCCAAATCTATAATATTTATCATACCTTGCTTCCAGTATTACTGAATTTATTGTCTCTGAGTTGTTTGTTGTCATTATGTTGTATCTATTGCCTTTGGAATGTGCTCTTGCCCATTTTTTAAATCCTACTGCTTCCAAGTATTCTCCCATCTCCTTATTTATCTCACAAATTTTCCCATAATTCTCTTGGAATTCCTTTAGCGTGTATGCATCAGCAGCCAAAGAGAATAGTTTGTGCACCCCTTTATCTTTGTATCTTGTCTTCGGATTTTGCTTCAAATGTCTCCTACACACAACATGGTTTGCTGTTGTGTACACTCTTTGAATGGCGTTGGCAATGCTGAGATGTCTATCTGACACTATTACCAAATCGTCTGTACATGGTATGACTTTCAGAAGCTGTGTAAAAAAGAATGTCCACGATATGTCGTTTTCACTATCCACTACTGCATATGCAAGTGGATAGATCTGCTGGTTTGCATCCTGAGCTGTAGCAATGAGCATATGCCCTTTGTGCTTTATATGCAAGTGAGTCCCATCTACCATTATCACCTGTCAACACAAAATGAATGTATTATTACTCATGTCAACACTGTATAATGTAAGTTGTTAACAACAATCAAAATGTCAAAATCAGACATTATGTTTTTACATTTTCTATACTGTTATCATATGTTTAAATTTATTTTGTCAACAATAAATCATTCTATTAAACAATATATCATTTAATTCCTATTTTACTCACTGCCATACCTTTCTCATTACTTGGAATCCTCTTGTGCATGCTCCAATAGATATAAACACGAATCTGAAGTTGTCATGCTCACCAACTTCTAGGCATGTGTAAGATCCTTCATTTACTTCTTTTAGCATATGGCAGTACATGGGCAAGAGTGCATAGTTTTCTTCTGGTGTGCCTCGTATTAAATCTTGTGCATGTTCCCTTGCTTTCCATGCCTTCCAATAGCTAACATCCATGTAGTGTTCCTTTCTCATATCATTGCAAATGCTCTTTGGTATTGGTCCATTTTTAACATCTTCAAACCTGCATGTATATCACATTACTATTAGTTCTCTGGTTATCTTCAAGCAATTAATATTTTTTATGATATTTATGATTTTCAGAAACCTGTAAACACAATACCTGGTTTTTATTTGCTCCCCAATCATTTTGTATGTTGGTTTGCACTCATGTTGACATCTAAAGTCAAAGGAACATGTATGTTCTCTTTGAAACTTTCTCACCTCAAAGAATGTAGTGTTTTGTAATGCAATAGCCCTCAATCTCCATTTGCAGCTTGTGTCTGTGCACATTACTGTTAGAAGCTTTGGATCTGATTTCTTAACTTTGTAAGCAAAGTTCTCAGTCATTGCCAATTTTTTCAAAGCTTCGATCAGCTTCTTTTTTGTGTCAAATAGCTTCCCCACATGGACAAAGTCTGCATCTGTTCCACTGTGACTCATTTCATCCTCCCCTGTTTTTTTTTCTGTCATTATCTTGCTTGCAGATTCACAATCCATAATTTCACTATTCCCTTGTGTTGGCACTTCATATTCCATAGGTAGAAACATGTCTTCATTCATGTTGACAGCAACTATACTACTACATCTATTCTCTCTTGCTATCTTCGGTTCATAATTCATGTATTCCCTTGATACATATAGTGGACAAGTCCATTCCACCTCTGTTGTGCCATTGATTTCCATGAATGATGCAAGATCATCATTTGTCTCCACAGAATACTTGACTTTGATCTTCTGGAATGGATTAAGATGGCATAGGTGGAGATGCATTCCCTCCGTTTCGAGTTTGAACCGTTGTGTAATCAACGATTTCATTGCTTGCAGAGTTATGTTCATATCAACTAAAAATGCTTTTGATATGATTTCCCCATCAGACACCATAACACCATCTCTTATTTTTATTTCTTTGCCATAGGAGACTGTCAGAATGTGCTTTTTTATCTGCATATATATTCAATAAATTTTGTTAGATAAGTATTTCTAATCTATCTGTCAACATTTTCCCTAATGAACATAAACATTTATGTTTTACCTGTCAACAATATTCTATTTAGGTACAAATTTAATATTTGTATTTTTTAACGAAGCGCTCTCAACGTGCTTCGTAAGTTTATTATTCTTACGAGGCGCGCGTAGCGCGCTTCGTTCACTTACGTGTTAATAAAATCTAATCTATAAACATATTCCTGTCAACAACTTATATAATGTCAACATCCTGAATATTTCAACAATATAAAAAATATCTTGTCAACAACCAATAAAATGCTTGTATCGTTTACAGATTCACAGTAATATCTTGTCAACATTCTACATTGTCAAAACTTGTCAAAGTCTAATCAATAAACATATTCCTGTCAACAACTTATATATGTCAACAAACTGAATATTTCAACAACATAAATAATATCTTGTCAACAACCAATAAAAACCAGGTGGTGTCGTTCACAGATTCACAGTAATATCCTGTCAACATTCTACATTGTCTAAACTTGTCAACCAAAGATGTTTTTCATAATCTATCAATCAAATAAGTTCAATATCATAATTATCATGATTTACCTCTTGTTCGATGGATTTGCTGGTGTCTGTTTCAGATTCTGTGCTTATCATTGTATTTGCAGTTGATTCGCTGGTTTTGTTTTGCGCTTCCTCTTTTTTTGATCTATGTTCAATCTCTTATTCTGTTTTTAATCTATCTTCAATCTTCTCCTCGCTCGTTTTTGTTGTACAATTTCATTGTCCTCCGGTTTGTTTGACAATTCGATGTAGAAGAAGATTCTGAATGTTGCATGCGAGAGCGTTATCCCCAAAATTCTTGCGATCCAGCAGCGATCAACGCCGGTGAGCAGATTGGAGGCAGTCGGCGAGTACTCTAGGCGGCGCCGGCGGAGGAAGAAAGAAGTCGGTCAGCGGAGGAAGAAGGAAGGCAGAGGAAGAATGTCGGCAGAGGAGAAAAGTTTCGGGAGAGAGGTGAGGTATGAGATTGAATTTATTTATTTTTTCCTTAATTGCTTATATAGTAGGGTATTTAGTAAAGACTTAATAATGTGATGCAGAAACTAAAAAATCATGTGTGTTTTGGGGTACTTACCCAAAAACTGGAATATTCATAGTGGACCAACCATACAGACTCCCAAATTTAGGGTAAGTAATCATTTTTAGACTTTGCATTGTATTTTCTAACCCTAAATTTTTTTAGTGTGTTAACTAACCTTTTGTTGCATTATGCCATTTTTATTTATCATATTTTATTATAATTTTTTTTGTAATTATTATTAAGGTTGTCATCATTAAATTAATGAATAAACACCGACGACGTGAACTGTCATCCAAACGATATGAACTGTCATCCCAACGATATGAACTGTCATCGGGACGACATGAACTGTCATCGGGACGACATGAACTGTCATCCGGACGACATGAACTGTCATCCGGACGACATGAACTGACGACAATAAAATTTTCGTTGATGACATTAATTTTCGTTGATGACAGTTTGCGTCTTGATATTTTTATATCATATTTGATTGTAATTTTTGTCATTGTTTTTATTAATATTGTCATCGTAGGATGAATTAAAAAACACTGATAAAATGAACTGTCATCCATACATCAAGAACTGTCATCCGATATCATCATGAACTGTCATCCAATATCATCACAAATTGTCATCCGATATCATCATGAACTGTCATCCGATATTATCATCCTAACATCATAAATTGTCATCCAACAACACGAACTATCATTCTGATGACATACAATGTCAACAACCATTCAAAACCTAAACCGAAAACAATTAAATTAAAGTTTTCACATTGGGCACCCCCCTCTCGTTCGAAACGGTGTTCCGAACGAGATTGCAATTTTTTTTTTTTAATTCTCGTTCGGAATACCATTCCGAACGAGATTAACCGGGTTCAAAAATTTGAACCCGGTTTAAGAAACCGAGTTAAAAAATATCCGGAATTCTCGTTCTAAACGCCGTTCCGAACGAGATTTTTTTTTAAAATTTTTTAATGACGTCAATATTATTTATAAATAATTTGTTTTTTTGGATATCCGCATCTCGTTCGGAATACCATTCCGAACGAGCAGCGGTTTTTTTTTAAAATAATAACGTAAAGGTCGAGAATAGGCGGTTCGATGCCCAAACGACGTCGGAATGCAATGAAACTTGTTTTCAATGCATATTATAGCTATTTAACCTTTTCGGTAACTTCGAGTCGAAAACTCGAACTCTTCGAGTAGCACCTCCTTTGTAAACCTTCACTAGTCTTTCATTCTTCGAAATAGTCGAAGTAGTTGAGATATGAAGGGTCTAGTACATCGATGTTGATTATGTTTCAAAAACTTATACAATTATGTGTTATTAGGAATATAAAGAGTTTATAAGGTCTCCCCTTCACAAAAAGTTGATCGAAAATACTCAAAAACGCAAAAACGCCTTATCGGTCCTGATGGCCTGTTAAGGTCGAGAATAGGCGGTTCGATGCCCAAACGACGTCGGAATGCAATGAAACTTGTTTTCAATGCATATTATAGTTATTTAACCTTGACGGTAACTTCGAATCGAAAACTCGAACTCTTTGAGTAACACCTCCTTTGTAAAACTTCACTAGTCTTTCATTCTTCGAAATAGTCGAAGTAGTTGAGATATGAAGGGTCTAGTACATCGATGTTGATTATGTTTCAAAAACTTATACAATTATGTTTTATTAGGCATATAAAGAGTGTATAAGGTCTCCCCTTCACAAAAAGTTGATCGAAAATACTCAAAAACGCAAAAACGCCTTATGGGTACTAATGGCCTGTTAAGGTCGAGAATAGGCGGTTCGATGCCCAAACGACGTCGGAATGCAATGAAACTTGTTTTCAATGCATATTATAGCTATTTAACCTTGTCGGTAACTTCGAATCGAAAACTCGAACTCTTCGAGTAACACCTCCTTTCTAAACCTTCACTAGTCTTTCATTCTTCGAAATAGTCGAAGTAGTTGAGATATGAAGGGTCTAGTACATCGATGTTGATTATGTTTCAAAAACTTATACAATTATGTGTTATTAGGCATATAAAGAGTGTATAAGGTCTCCCCTTCACAAAAAGTTGATCGAAAATACTCAAAAACGCAAAAACGCAAAAACCGGGTAATCTCGTTCGGAACGCCGTTCAGAACGAGATTTATGACGTCATAAATATTTTTTTTAAAAAAAAAAACTCATTCGGAACCCCGTTCCGAACGAGTGTCGAACCGGTTCATAAATTACGAACCGGTTCGACATTTAATAAATGAAAAAATCATTTTCCAGACCGGTCTCGTTCGGAACCCCATTCCGAACGAGAATTTTTTTTTTTTTTTAAAATAAATTCAGGGATTCTCGTTCGGAACACCGTTCCGAACGAGATGGTGTTGTCGGGGGTAAAAAAGGTGCTGCCCGGTTGTCACCCGTTAATTAAGTAAAGTGCTGACTAAGTTGATGGAAACCATAAGTATCACACAAGCTCCTTAGCTTAGAATTCCCATCGCCTCCCGATCCAGCGACGAGGACAAGAGGTTGTCCGGCGGTGCAATCGCCGGAACTGTTGTCGGCGAGGAGTAGAACCTTGTTGTCGTCGCCGCTTCAAGGATTCAGATCGGATATCGAAATAGCTCTTGCAACTGGTACGATGAAAGACAACGACGGGAACGGAGCCGATGACTCGCCCGTGAGATCGATGAACGTTTGGAGTCGACAATAGCGGACTCATACTCAGTGGCGGATTCAGGGGGCGCTTGAGGGTGCGGCCGCGCCTCCTTCGCTCCCAAGAACCTCCGATTTTAGGTATAGAGCTGGCGACCCAACTGTTACCGCACCTCCTTGATTTGATCTGTTAATCCATGGAGTAAGTCGGGGAAGGAGATGGAGATGGAGAAGACGACCTAGTGGCTAGTCTTTTTAAGAATAAAAAGCAGCCCACCACTTTTTATAGTTATATAAAAATATATAATATGTACTAACATGTTACATACTAACAATAACATGTCGAATTTTGAGTATTTAAGAGATAAAACACACCAATAAATATGATGGAATAAGTTTCCAATAAAATAAAAAATCGAAAGAATTTTTTTTTTAAGATTATAAATTAAGGTAAAAATATTAACAAAAATACACTAATTTGGTTAGATTATATAAAAATCGAGCTGCATGGAGAGGAAGAGGCCGGCCGACCAAGAAGAGAAGAGAAAGAATTGGGCCCAAGGCCCATTTTGAGTTGGACTTTTCCCTTTGGAGTATTTGCTATTTTTAAGAGTATAAATAGATAAGTTTTTAGGGTTTAAGGTAGACTTTGACAAATTGAGAATTACTCTTCCCTTTAGGTTTTGACGTTGTTTTCACGTCGTTTAGCTATAGTTTTGGTTTGATATTGAATTGCAAGCGGAAACCCTTGGTTTGATATTGACCCGTGAGATCGATCTGTTGTTTGCACATATTTCGATCTCCAAACCTTGAAAGAACCCTAGGTGGACTCCTTGGGTTAGTTCGAGTCAAGTGAGTCTTTCTAGATCGACGACTGAGTCAAGAAAGACGTCACTTGCTTATCGAGTCCGAGTCAAGCAAGTCTTCCTAGATCGACGACTGAGTCAAGGAGGATAACACTTGTCGAAGACCAAGATTCGTTCGATCGTCTGTCACAACGATCTCTCGAAGCCGCCTCGACGTCAACTTCACCTTACCATTCGTCCGCCGCCGACTTCCGCCGTCGTGGCACCGCCGGCGTGGCTTAGGTTGGGTGAGAGAAAACCCTAACCCTAACCACCTTGCCTTGACCTTCAAGACAAACTCTTCTTGTTTTGGCAATTAATTATTTGATTTGATTCTTATTCTTATTTTGTTAAGATTTGATATCTTAGGAAATCTTTGGGTAGTTGAGAAGATCTTCTAGTAACCAATTTGGTTAGATTCTAAAGATTTTGTTAGCTTATCCTATGTAATAAAATTTTTTTTTTTTTTTTTATTTAATTAAATCCGAATTTCAGATAATTATTCTTTTATTTTCGGATTTATTTATTTAAAAAAAAGAGAAGAGGAAATAAGAACGTCTAGCTGAAGAGAAACCCGACTAGGGCAAAATCCGTTCTAGGCTAGTAGCCTTGAAAGCCGAAAAATTTAAGCGGACCCCGGTTAGTAACCGTGAGAAGTCGTAGAGCGCACGTCAAGTGGTCCCCGGGCTAGTAGCCCAGGAGGACCCCGCTCGGCAACTTCTCTGGGGGACGATCGGTTATTTCCTTGAATTTCTGTTCACCATCTTTTGATTTTGTTTGCTGTCTTTTCTTTCATTATAATTTCAATTTCTTTCATTGATTAATTGCCCCCTTTTTTGTGACTTGCTTTACCATTCTGCCTGTGCCTTGCCTTTCTTGTCTTCAACTGCGTAGCGTAGGAATAGACAGATTACACTTTTTTCCTTCGTGTGTTGCTGTTGCTTGTGATTTGCACAGGTTCAGGAGATGGCAACATGCACCATGGGCATGTGTTGTCAAGAGGTCTTTGATCTCGAATGAACATATTGCTCTACCGTCCCAACAGGAGACAATCTTTCATTCCCGGTGTCTAATCAAAAGCGCCGTCTGCAATTTGATCATTGATGGAGGATCTTGCTGCAACATCATTGATCGCACAGTGGTGGAGCGCCTAGGATTACCAACAACGCCCCATCGTCAACCCTACAACCTGAATTGGCTTAATGCTGACTCGCCGCTACGAGTCACTGAGCAAGTCAAGTTGGTCTTTGCTATTGGCGGGTACACAGATGAGATTTTGTGTGATGTGCTACCTATGACTGCTTGTCACCTATTGCTCGGGAGGCCTTGGCAACATGATCGGGGTGTTATGCACAATGGTGTTACAAACGAATACTCGTTCTTTATGGAGGGGAAGCGTTATACACTACTTCCTATGACACCAACCGAAATCATGACGGCGCATATGGAAGACGAGCAGCGAAGAGCAGCTAAAGAGAAGGAAAAGAACTTTACCAAGGCAAAGAAGATGACCTTAGGTCAGAACTCGAGAGCTGGAAACCACATTCTCTTAGCTACTGCTAATGAGGTTCACACTGCAATCCAGGAAGTCTTCCTTGTTTCTTACTTGTTCCTACTTATTCTCTGCATACTACTCCAGATACACTTGATCTGCCTTTTTCTATTTCTTCTTTGTTACAGGAATACAAGGATATGTTTCAGGAAGAATCCCCAGGACTGCCACCTGTTAGAGGAATTGAACATCAGATTGATTTCATTCCGGGCGCGACTCTTCCCAATCGAGCCGCCTACCGTACGAACCCAGAAGAAACCAAGGAGCTACAGAGACAGGTGCAAGAGCTCATAGATAAGGGACATGTACAGGAGAGTTTGAGTCCATGCGCAGTTCCAGTGATTTTGGTTCCCAAGAAGGACGGGAGTTGGCGTATGTGTATGGACTGTAGAGCCATAAACAACATTACTATTAAGTACCGTCATCCCATTCCCAGACTGGACGATATGTTAGACGAACTGCATGGAGCTCAAGTGTTTTCTAAGATCGATCTGAAGAGTGGGTATCACTAGATGAGTATGAAGGAGGGCGATGAATGGAAGACTGCCTTCAAGACGAAGTACGGACTCTACGAATGGATGGTAATGCCCTTCGGTCTAACCAACGCTCCTAGTACTTTCATGCGTCTAATGAATCATGCTTTACGTACATTTCTAGGAAATTTTGTAGTAGTCTACTTTGATGACATTCTTGTCTATAGTCCATCTGTTAGTGAGCATGCAAAACATCTTCGACAGGTACTAGAGGTCCTCCGAAAAGAGAAACTTTATGCTAGCCTAAAGAAATGTGGGTTTTGTTGGGACCATGTTGTGTTTCTTGGATTTGTAGAATGCAGCACAGGTCTAAAGGTGGATGAGGAGAAAGTTAAGGCCATCCAGGACTGGCCAACACCGACAACTCAGACTCAAGTCCGGAGCTTTCTGGGTCTGGCCAGTTTCTACCGAAGGTTTGTGAAGGATTTCAGCTCCATTGCCATGCCACTGACGGAGCTGACCAAGACAAAGACTATATTTCACTGGGGAGAGCCATAGGAGGCTGCCTTCCGGAAGCTCAAGGACAAGCTGACTCACTCACCATTGGTGATACTCCCAGACTTCAGCAAAACCTTTGAGATTGCGTGTGACGCTTCAGGAATAGGGTTGGGGGGAGTATTGATGCAAGAAGGCAAACCCATAGCCTACTTTAGCGAAAAGTTGAGTGGTGCTGAACTCAACTACCCGACCTATGACAAGGAAGTTTATGCTCTGGTCAGGTGCCTTCATACTTGGCAACATTACCTCCTTCCAAAGGAGTTTGTCATACATTCTGACCACGAAGCATTGAAGTATCTCAAGGGTCAGAGCAAACTGAACAAGCGGCATGCCAAGTGGGTAGAGTTTATCGAGACATTCTCTTATGTCATCCGACACAGGAAGGGGAAGGACAACGTCGTAGCTGATGCACTGTCTCGCAGGTATTCTCTGTTATCTTCCCTTAATGCTAGAATGTTAGGATTCTCTTTCATGCGTAACTTGTATGTTTTGGATGATGATTTTAAGGACCAGTTTAATGCATGCCAAGTTAGGGGTGGGGTAAGCAAGTTCTATTTGCATGATGGGTATCTGTTCAGGGGATCCAAGCTGTGTATTCCAAACGGATCATCCTGTAGACTCTTTATACAGGAAGCCCACGGAGGGGAGCTTATGGGGCATTTTGGTATTGACAAGACTCTAGGAACCCTTAAGGAACATTTCTACTGGCCAAACATGCAAAGGGATGTTACTTGTTTTTGTGCTTCTTGTGTTGTCTGCCTAAGGGCTAAGTCAAAGCTGAACCCTAACGGTCTCTACACACCTCTACCTATACCGAGTAATCCCTGGGAAGATGTCTCCATGGATTTTGTCTTGGGATTACCTCGGTCTAAGAGAGGGAGGGATTCCATTTTTGTAGTGGTTGATAGGTTTTCTAAAATGGCTCATTTTTTTGCTTGCTGCAAAACTGATGATGCTACACATGTAGCCGATCTCTTCTTCGAAGGGGTAGTTCAACTACATGGGGTGCCCAAAACCATAGTGTCTGATAGGGATGCCAAATTTCTAAGCTACTTCTGGAAAACTCTTTGGTCTAAGATGGGTACAAAGTTGTTGTTTTCTACCTCTTGCCACCCTCAAACAGATGGGCAAACTGAGGTGGTTAATTGAACTCTCGGTGCTTTACTGCGTTCATTGTTAAGTACTAACCTCAGTAAATGAGAAGAATGCTTGTCTTTTGTTGAATTTGCTTATAACAGGGCCATACACTTGGTCCTTAACTCAAACACAACTTAACCAACCCGATTACCAACTTAACTTACTCCGTACATGTAACAACGACTTAACAACTACTAATACCCCAAATAACACTATTTAATAACATACTGATTTCCAACTATATTTCACAATAGAGAGATGAAGCGAGATAATCAAACTAACTATGAAAATACGAAGTAATATTACTTTCTAATAGGTTGAATGTATTAAGAAAGAAAGTACATAATTGTATACGAGATCACACCAGTTTTCAAGCCCGCTAATGAACTTTGTTATTCATGTATACACATACAAGTTTACATGCATACAAGTTTACATGCATACAAAGTTTACATGCATACAAGTTTACATGCATACAAGTTTACATGTAAACTTGCATACAAGTTTACATGCATATGTTAATTCATATTCATTGGCGTTTACAAATCCAGCATGCAAAATTGTACGGATACCCAAATTAAGCTTAAATAGAGGGACAAGCCTATGCTTTACAGGCAGAGTAGGTAGCTTTAAAATGTCTTACACAAGCAAAATCAAGTTGAACTCATATGGTACTAAGGGGTATATTCAATAGTACTCCGTAGATTTTAACTAAAATAATTTATTATCAATTTATTTAAGATGAAATTGTATCAGACTTATGTGATGCAGGTGACTATTGTTTAGAGTATCCAGTCAAAAACCGATTTAGAATTAAATAAACTCAAAAACCGATTTAGAATTAAATAAACTCAAAATCCAATTTAATTAGCATAAACCGATCAAAACCCGATCAAAGTGAAGAGGGGTGGTTGATTACTAACATAATTCATTTAAAATGTGGTTGTATGTAATTACTGGTTTAAAGGGTGATCGTGGATAAAATGCTCTATTTAAGAGGTAGTTTTATGAAATTTCTTCTTGTTTATATTCAAGATATATATATGTATATGTAGGGTTTTTCTATTGTGTGTCCAAAGACACACATTAAACAGCTAAAAAGGGAAAGAATTGTATTAGAAATGCAATATCTTTTTTTGTTGTAATAAGTTTACCCATTTTCCTAGAAAGGTGTATGACTATATACTTCATCTTTTAGTTGTTTATTGTGTATCCATGGGCACACATTAGACAAATCCATATATATATAGAAACCGGTTCATGTGAGAACGGTTTGTTAGGAGAGAACCGGCCTTATCGTGAGAACGATTCTCAGCCGTCTGATCCTTCTCATCCAACGGTCCACGTTATAACGTGGATTTCATTAACACGCGCCCACGGGCCTTTTATAAATCTCGCTTCCCTTTCTTTTTTCATCAGCTCTCCCCTTTCACTCTTCTTCCGACCAAATTTCTCTCCATAATCGCCATTGTTAATATCCTTCTCAAGCTCATTTTTTCCTTTTCCCCAGCTCTCCTCCTTCATATCTCATTCTCTCTCCGTTTTCTCTTCATTCTGATAGTTTTTTTTGTTCTATCTCCATACCAGTATCTTTACCATGTCTTCTGATTCCAAAGCTTCCGATGAGATAAAATCTCCTTCATGTTTGTTTATTTGTTTGTTTTGCTCTTAAACTTCTGTAATTGGTATTATTTTTGTCGAATACTTGTATTTTAAATTTGAACTTAGTTTTATAAACCCTAATTTGTGTTCTGTTTATTGCAGCTTCTTAAATTTGTTTTTTACTCTATCTGTTGTATGCATGTCATTACATTATTCACTATTTCTATGTGGTTTTTTTGTAAGTGTTTTGTGATCTCATATAATGTGACTTGTTGTGTGCATATGAAGTGAGTTTTGTTCTGTTTATGCTATTACAACATTTTCTGTTTTCCCTCTATTGGTAGTTAATGACTAGGATGCTTTATTTCAGTCTAAGTGATGTTTGAAGTTTTTTTTGGTGTTTTCATATGAAGTCATTTTGGTTTGCATTTTATTTGTTTCTTTGATTTTGTGGTTTATTTGTATTCCTATGTTTTCATATGAAGTAACTTGTGTTTTGTATATGAAGTGCTTCCTCAATTAGTAGTTAATTATTAGATGCTATTAACATCCTAACTGATGTTTGAAGTTTTTTGTTGTTTTTTCCATATGAAGTCTTTGTGGTTTGCATTTCAGTATTTCTTTCTATCATTTGTTGTTTATCTATATTCCTTTGATGCTTATCTAGAATGTATATTGTTTTCATAATGTTATGTCTTTATCTTTGCAGGAAGAAGTTACATTTTAGGGAAACGGAAGAGTAGCCGCACTCCTGCAAGTATATTGAATTCTAAACTTGTCAAGTCTACATTTCAAGATGAACACAACAACATCAATGTTGTACCTTCTCCTCCTCCTCCTGTAACTGGTCTCTCTTCTCCCAACTTGCAGAGTGCCATAGTTATTAGGAGTAGTCCTAGGCTTAACTTTCTCAAAGCATCAGTTTCTCAGGAGTCAATACCTTCTCCTTCTCAAGTTCCTGTTGTTTCTTCTCCTAAGTTGCAGAAGCCATGTAAGTATAAGGAGGCTGGCATTGTTATTAGGAATATTCCTAGGCTTAAAGTTCCCAGAAAAACAGCTGCTAAGGATGGAATTATGGGTAAAGGAAAAGCTAAAGTGACATATGCAGATTCACCTGATAACAGTTCTGATTCAGATGAAGATCCTGAGTTGAAGAGAGCATTGGATATAAGCAGATATCTGGCTCATAACCAGCAGCCAGCTCTCATATCTCACGATGGTCGCACTGTTGTTAGGAAAAAAGTTATGGGTGCCATGAAGTCTCATTTTGATACCCTCTCTTCTAGGAACTCCCCCAAGGCTTTGTTTATCGCTCTTAAAAAGATGTCTGAAGATCAGAAAAAGGCTGTTATTGATATTGGATTTGGTAGCATCCTTGATTGGAACATTCAAACTTTGCCTAGAAATCTATCTCACTTTGTTGTTTAGAGTTTTAAAGCTGGGGACTGTTCTCTGAAATTGAGTTCTTTAGGTAAAGAAATACCTCTAGTAGTTGCAGATGTCAAAAGGGTTTTTGGGCTTCCTGACTGTGGTGTTCCAATAGTTCTTCCAAGTAGAGTTCACAATTTTAACTTATTAGCTGAGTTTAGGGCACAGTATCGGGAGCCTTCCAACAGTACAACTTTGAAGCCCTCAGAAATATGCAAGAAAATTGTGGATTCTGATGCTGGTGATGATATGTTCAAAAGGAACTTCGTTATGCTGTTTTACACTTTAGTGATTGAAAGCCAAGGTTGTGGAGTCATGAGCATGAGACCATTGGATTTGTTGGATGACGTTTCGAAGATCAAAGACTATAACTGGTGCCAATTAATCTTCGATTTGGCCATTAAACATAAGGTGTAGTGGTCGCTTTGCTCTAAGTCCGAGTTTAGAGGTCAAGTGCTATTTCTTTTGGTATGGTTTCCCGAATTGCATACTTAGTGATTTCTGATTTGAATACTTACTTATTGCCTATAAATGATTCCTATATTAATTTCATTATTTATTTGCATTTTTGTAGCTGTGTTATGTTGATAGAGTTATGGTTCTCAACAAACCTGTTCCAAGGGATCTTCCTCTGATCAAAGTGTGGACAACTTCAATGTTGAAATCCAGAGAGGCTGATGAGATGCTTGTTGGTGCGTTTGGGAAGGGCAAAATTCTACATGTTTCTGAGCCTGCTTTGCAACCAGAAACTACTCATCCTCCATTGCAACCAGAAACTTCTTGCCCCATTCCTAAAGAGTGTCTTGGTGATGGAACCATTCCTGTATGTTTTTGTTTTATATTTTTTTTAGTTGTTATCCCTTTTTTGCCTTGATTTTATAATCTAAGTATCTTTGTTCTTGTTTTCAGGATTTTGTTCTTCAGCAATATAATGTTGTTCGTCAAATTGCTAACAATATTCGTGAATTCTACAACAACATTGAAATTGCTCCAGTAGAACATGCTCAGAATACTTTCTTCAAGAAAGTCAATGAAGAATGCACTCGGCTTTTGAAGATAAAACTTCCAACAACTGTCGCTGGAGATGATGTTGATGCTTCTGGAAATTTAGATGACAATGATGAGCGCTTTTGGTCTGATCCGATTGTCTTTGATATGATTGAGGAAGTAGAGAAAGCTATTGCTGCTAAGAAGAAAGTTACAGAGCATGTACCCATGCCTACTAGTGTTTCATGTTTCTTCTTCATTACTTTTTCGGCTATTATATTGTTTCATATGTATTTATTCCTGATTTTTATTCCGTTTCTTTCCATTACAGATGACGGTCCCAGTAATTCTTTTAATGACACAGTTTTTCACGATGTTGTCAATGATTCTTTTGAAGTTCCACTTGAGGAACCAACTAATGTTTTTGATGTTTCAATGGATCAAGCTCTATCATCCCCAACCTCTGTCAAACTTGGAGAATCTGAAGTTTCAGATGTACCAATTATTCCTTCAGAAGGTGGAGATTCAGAAGTTCCAGTGGAACAATCTGCAGTAGAATCCACTCTTGGACAATCTGCAGTAGCATCGTCTCTTGAACAATCTGTAGTAGCTGTGGGTACAGTGGAAGACTGTGAACAATCCGATCCAAGTAACAATGGACTTGAATCAAATGTTATTGATTTAACAATTGATAAATGTTCAATGGCATCTCTACCTTCTACAGAAGCAACATCTAATGTTTCCTTACTTGTTGGTATGAAAAGTTTAGTTAATTAATTTTAGCCTACTTTATTTATGAATTGCTTACCTTAATGATTTTTCTTTGTTGTATTTGCAGATGCTAAAGATAAGGAGAAGAAGAAGAAAATGCCTAGGTTCAGTGGTTTGGTTCCTCGCCGCAGTCCCCGTTTTACTCTTAATGGTGAAGGTAATTCCATTAATGATCCTATTACAGTATTGTTGGACAACCCTCCTTTAGAAATTTGTGCACCGACTTCCACTGTTTCTTCATCATTTGTTTCTGCAAAATCAGTGTATGATTCTGAAAAATCAGATCTTGCACCAATTAATATGGGATTAAGCCCTTCTGCTTTCCAGTTTTGCACAATCCCACCAGCTTTTACTGTTCAGGTAATAGTTGCTTTTAATTATTAGACCCTGTGTAGTTTTCTGTTTGGTTTTATATATTCTATTTATTAATGTTTTTATAGTGTATGCCTCAGGTTCCTTTTCATACAGTGTCTCAACCTGCATCAAATTCTTTAAATCTTGTTGCCCCAAAACCATATCATCGAGCTACTAGGGTATTTGATTCAAGTTACACTTATCATATTTTTGATTCATTTTTTTATGTTGTCTAACATTTTATTTTATTTTTCAGTCAACTGGAGGAAACTTTCCTTCTCAACGCACAATGCGTCCTCCTCAAAGCTTAAATGATAGGTTTTGTGATAACATGGAAGCAATGAGAGCTCCTAGAATTAGCGAGA
Source organism: Oxyria digyna (assembly GCA_029168935.1). NCBI lineage: Eukaryota > Viridiplantae > Streptophyta > Magnoliopsida > Caryophyllales > Polygonaceae > Oxyria > Oxyria digyna. The sequence goes on from JAPVLV010000013.1 coordinate 10,466,714, forward strand.
CAAGAAAATCTACATGGTTGGAAAGACATATTTATCCAGATGTGAAACCTAATGCCAAAGAACGTCGTCTGTTTCAATGGGTTTCTCAGGATAGGAATGAAAAGTAAGTAAAAATATTTGTTATATTGGTTTTGTATCATTTTTGGGAGTTATCTGGATTGGATTTGATGTTTACTTGGGACTGCATACTAGTTGAATTGTGAACTACATACTAGTTCAATTGTGATCTACATACTAGTTTGAATTGTGAAGTGCATACTAGTTTGATTTGTGAAGTGCATACTAGTTTGAGTTGTGATGCAATGTTTTGTTCTTTCAGGGAAGTCATATCTAGTCATGCATACTAGTTGGTTTTGTATTATTTTTGGGAATTATCTGGATTGGATTTGATGTTTACTTGGGACTGCATACTAGTTTAATTGTGAACTGCATACTAGTTGAATTGTGATGCAATGTTTTGTTCTTGTAGGGAAGTCATATTCAGCCATGCTAAATTAAAGCTTACTTGTCGTGATTTTCATACATTCTGTCAAGCTCGCTTCTACAGTGTTGACACTAAGATTGTTGATGTGTGGGCCCAAGTATTAAACTTTGAAGAGTTAAAGAGATGTGAAACCAGTATCTATACATTCTTTGCAAGCACAAAAGTTTGTGTAAGTGCCTCTATATATGTTGTTTGCATGTCTGAACATTTGTTTTATAATGTATTTTTATATTTGCATAATATTTTAGGATGCAAGTATCCATCAAGTTACAGTTACTGATCCTGATGCTATGACTGTCCTTTTTGAAAAGCAAATGCGCATTGAGTTTGTGAATTTGAAACTTGGTGTTTACCCTCTAGACTTTGGCTTGGTATGTATGTTATTTCTATTGTTTCCTTTAATTTTACCTTATTTCAATGTTAACCTTCTTAATGTTAACTTTCTGTTTTTCCTCCCAACACAGTTTGTATTTCCCATTAGCACAGGGGAGCATATCTTTGTTGTTACATTTAACATGAAGACCAAGAAGTGTGAATTGCTGGATCCCTGTACCAATCCAAATTTTAATCACACCTGCTTTGCTGAACAACTGGTAAGATATTTTGATTGTATTTTTTATTTTTTCAAGAGTTTTTTCTAACTGCTATTTGTTATTCTTTTTCAGAAAACTGTTTTTGCACTATACTCCAAACGTTTAAGTTTGCCTACCGAATCTGAAATGATTTCGAAGATGGAAATTTCAAAGCCTCGTCTTCCCATTTATGGAGGGATAGAAAACAGAGATTTGGCCTTCTTTGCCATGTACAACATGGACACATACATGGGATCTGGCTTAAAGGATTGGAAGTACAGGCTGATTAACAACAATGCAAGCCATATTACCACCTTGAAGATCAGTACCTGAACAAGATTGTCAACACATGTCCTCCAAATGACCAGAAGATGGAGAACATTGTACAAGGAAAGTGTATCACCTCTGTGAAGTTAGATTTGGAATGAAAACTGTAACTGTGAAACTATGCATCAACTTTCTGTAGCTCTCTAGCTATTGCTGTCTGAACCGTCTAACTAGATCTGCAGACACTTGTCTTCACTTTTGAATTTCATTTTATGCTGTTTCAGGATTGCATATGAAGTCATATTTTGAACTGGATATGTGTTTTCATGATTTCTTATGAATCAGTTGTTTCTTGCATACATACTGTTTTTAGTACTGCTTCTTTTCTGTTCGTTTTTCCTATTTTCTTGTTTGTTTACTATTTGTTGATCATTCAAACAACTTGTTCATCATAAAAGAAAGCAATTTTAACAAACTTGCATATGTGAATGTCTTGTAAAATTTTCATGTATATCTGGATGCGCCTGATATGCATTTCCCAAGAACACTTGTGTGCATCTATTTGAAGCAACCTGGTTGCTTCTAGAGTCATCCCTGTTTTAATTTCTTATGTACAAAATATAACAAATGCAAATATTTGGTTATGCAATTCTTAAACACATAATGGGTTTCCATAATTTTGATTCCAAAATGTGGAACTCCTAGTCACCAAAGTGTTTCTTAGTTGCAACACAACTACTACATAGTCACACCAATATAAAGTTTTCATAACAAAATAACAACTCAAATCCTTCCATCTTCTCCATCAGTTCTACATATCATAGACAATTGCTACATTGTAGATAGCTTGATCCGCGTCCTTCAATTCAAATATGGCTATATCCCCTACTTTCAAATCATTGTCGTTCACAAAAGTTCTCCAGCCTTTCCCAAACATGTATCTCCCACCAGGCCTCTTCAAAGCAACTTTTGTGTCCTTGTTATCCTTGTGTAGTCTGATTTCTTGGATAGTTAGAGAGATTAAATATTCATCACCGTGATTTTGAGGAACAATATGCATTTATTCATATGAAATTTGAACATTAGTAATCCAATACGTTGTAGTGTTAAAAGTTCGTATATAGTATATTACCAAACGGCAGTCGCCTTGCACATATGTTTTAGTCATTTTAACCACAAATGTCTTGTCTGCATCCATGTCTCTATTAATCATTTGATAGGCTAAATCCATCAAATCAACTGGTTCTTGTGGTTGTAGTGGTTGTTGTTGTTGTTCTGGCTGGTGAGGTGGTGGTGCCATAGCTTCATCTTCTGATTCTCCCAATTCACTTTCTGTATTTCCCCATTCTGATTCTTCATGACTGAAAGAGAACAACAGTTTTCCAAATCCAACCGAAATATAGGAGCTTTTGAAGCTGATTTCATTATAAATTGTGGAAATGCAAATATTGGGGCAACAAAGGGATACCGAATCTACAAAGAGCTAGTAGGATCATATGGCGCTATAGGAGCTAGCGTAACAGATTTTAAAAATCTGAAGAGAGATCTAAATTCATATTTGGAAGGCTTTGATGGGCAAATGATAATAGATAAACTGAAGAAGAAGAAAGAAGTATGCGAGACATTCTACTTCGACTATTTTGTGGACAAGGAAGGAGAGCTAGAGAGACTGTTTTGGGCAGATCCTATAAGTAGAAAAGGTTTCTCATTCTTTGGAGATGTTGTTACAGCAGACACAACTTACAACAAAAATAAGTAATATTTTTCATGTCTAAATTCAGATCTTATTAATGAGAATATGTTTGATGTGACTTTGAAAATAATAATTTGAATTGCATACAGAGAAGTTGGCTTTTGAATATAATGAAATCAGATGTGAATATAGGAAACTAGGTATTTGATAAATTTGATTTAGAAGAATACATTTCAAATGAAATTCTGGATTGCATACAGGGACATTTACATTTGAATAAAAAAAACTTTTGAATTGTAGCTGACCATATGAATGAGCATATGAATGAGCATCTGATTTGCATATGAATAGCTTAGGATATGAATAGAATGAGAATTACATTTGCATATAGTGGATTTGAAGAATGAGATAACATTCTTAGTTTCATGCAGGTATAATATGGTATTTATACCATTTACAGGAGTAGATAATCACAGGAAATCAGTGACATTTGCAGCTGCTTTGATGTTGAAAGAGAACACAGAATCCTACGTGTGGTTATTTGACAACTTCAAAAAGGCGATGGGCCACGAGCGATACATCGTACTGACTGACCAAGATCCTGCAGTAATTCAAGTTGTTGAACAAGTATTTGAGAATGCAATGCATCAATTCTGTATGTGGCATATCATGTTCAAGATGTCAGACAAGATAGAAAGCAGAATTTACAACACCTTAGAATTCAAACAAGCAATCAATGCTCTGGTTTGGAATAAAGACATCACAAAATTAGAGTTTGAGGATGGTTGGAGGGATTTTATAGAAAAATATGAATTACAAGACAACGACTGGCTGAGGAGAATGTTTGACTTAAGGAGATACTGGATACCTGCATTCTTCAATGATATAAGGATGGGAGGCATGCTCAGAACAACATCAAGGTCAGAGAGCCAAAATAGCTTCTTTGGAAGATTCCTTGGGCAATCCTCTTCATTAACCCAATTCAATAGCCAGTTTGAAAGTGCATTGGATCAACAGAGACATGAACAACACAAGCTTGCTGCATCATCATCAACAAGCAAAGCCAACATGAAAACAGATTGGGTTGTTGAAAAGGCATGTTCCAAAGTCTACACAATCTCAATATTTTATGAAGTACAACAGTCTATCTACAACTCAATCTACAAGTGCATGGTAACAAGCATGATTAAGGAAGGGACAGTAGCAAAATATGAGAATGAACAAGAGAACAACAAAAGGTACACAGTCCCAGATTTAGATAATGTTGATTTATGTTGCACATGCAACAAATTTATGCGAGTTGGCTTGCCTTGCCAACACATGTTTGTGGTTATACGGAACAAGGGGCTTAAGGAAGTGCCAGAGAAGTATATTCAAAAGCGTTGGACAAAAGAAGCTTCATTACAGCCAGTATTCAACATTGATGGTTTGTTGTATAAAGAAAGTGCTGAAACAGAGGAGAACAAAGCAACAATGATACAACTCTTGGGAGAAATGCACAGTTGCATAAATTTGATTGAAAGCAAGCCAAAATACATGAAGGAGCTATTGGACACAATAAAACAAAAGAAGCAATATTTTGCAGAACAGATGGGTGCAAGCTTAAGTGGATCAGCCTTCACTGTGGATTTTGAAAAATATGTAGGACCAACTCCAGCTGAGGTTCAAGTGTTACCACCAAAACAAGTAAAAAACAAGGGGACAAGAAGAGGACGAATGATAAGCCAAAAAGAGTTGGGCATTCAAACAGCTGCAAAGAAAAAGAGAGGTTGTGGAATATGTGGTCAGTATGGACATAACAGGGCAACATGTGGAGATAGAGAAGGTAACAAATTAATTCAATAATTTTTAATACATTAACTCACTTTCCATATACACATTTTAATGTAAAACTAAATAGTTTTACTTGATCTTTCTATGAAGATTAAATGAAATCATAGAAGAAACAACTGAATGAAGGCATGCAAGATATATAGATTCCTATGGCATATTATAGATACTGGTTCTTATTACATGGAGTGTAATCATACTGTTTGGAAACTTATTGCTTAAAAAAAGAATTCAAACTAGCTAAAATGGTTGTTTTCAAATATTAATATGCCTACCATCTAGGAAAACATCATATGCAAAACGGAAAAAATTAATATGCATTACTAAACCTCGTATACAAACCATATATAGTTGGTATGCAAACTATATATGCTTTATATGTAACTCAAAATAAACATTATATGCAAACAGGAATTTTAAAGTTTTCAATCTAGATAGGCCTTATATGCAATCAAGATGAAACCACATATGCAATCTACATAAACTTCACATGCAAATCACAAAATCATATAAAGTAGACTATGTAAGTATAGGCCTCATATGTAAAACCACAAATCATAAAGTTTAATCTAGATATGCTTCATATGCAATCAAGATAAACTACATATGCAACTCACAATGTAACTCATATGGAAACCACAAATCATTTAAAGTAGACTATGTAAGTATAGGCCACCTATGTAAATCACAAATAAAAAAGTTTAATCTACATATGCCTCATATGCAATCAAGATGAAACCACATATGCAATCTACATAATCTTCATATGCAACTCAAAATGAAACTCATATGAAAATCACAATTTAAAGTAGACTATGTAAGTATAGGCCTCATATGTAAACCACAAATCATAAAATTTAATCTAGATATGCCTCATATGTGATCAAGATGAAACCACATATGCAATCTACATAAACTTCATATGCAAAACACAATTTAAAGTAGACTATGTAAGTATAGGCCTCATATGTAAAACCACAAATCATAAAGTTTAATCTAGATAAACCTTGTATACAACTTAATATATCTCATATGCCAAACACAAAACATAAGTTTTCAATCTAGATAGGCTTTATATGCAATCTAAATAAACCTCAAATGAAGACAAGGAATAAATGATATGCTCATATACAATCTACAAAAAGTTTACAATACAAATATAAAGACAAAACACATATGCAAAACTAAATACACTTCAAATGCAAACTACAAATGCAAATTATGTGAGGACAACATCCTCTTCCAAGGTCATGTTGATGCAGGATTGTACAAGTTTTCTTCTGATGTGCCCATTGGTTCGTTTCCACTACCTCAAGCCCACCTGTCATCTTCCTCTGTCGCTGCTCTGTGGCAACCCAACATCTGCACGGCCCAACTTTTCTTTTCTGCACTCTCCTTAAAAACGCCTGGTGGCTTTTCTGATTTTAAATGCTTAGCTTGTTCTTAGACCTATATAAGGTATTATTCAGACATATGACCAAAGATTAAGTAGGCATAGTGGAGCTTTATTTCCGATTTCTCGTTAAAGCTTTAAAGACAACAAATCAATAGGATGCTATCCAGATTTCCCTTATATGCAATGCAGATAAAGCGCCATATTTAAACCAAGTAATAATCAAATTGAAATTACAAATAAAAATAAACTTCAATCCAGATCTCTAAATTGCAAACCAAAATAAAACAAAATAAACAACACATACAAACCAAGTTTTGTTGCAAACCTACTTTTCAAAGGGAAACTTAAAGGATCTATAAACATTAATAAAGATGAAAAAGAAGCCAGAAAAAGAAGCTGGATTCATATTCACAAGTGCAAGCATCACAAAAGTCTATATCATCATCACTCTCCATGCAATAGTCATATCTCAGCCATGGGTTCTTCCTTTGACATGGAACATGATCCTTCTCAAGGATAAGTTCTTTGAATAGAGGACGTTGATGAAACACCCAAAGATAACGAACAGATTCATGAAATTTTATTCGACATTCAACAATCTTACTTCCGAGTGAAGCCTTGACAAATTTGATGTGATCCATTCCCTTCTCTACATTTCCAGAAACACTGGACAGTAAGATAACACCCAAGAGATATCTTGCTTGCATATGACCTAAATTAGCAGCCCTTTCAAGCATTTCCAATCCTTGGTCATAGTTGAAATCACGGAAGAAATGATCCTGCATACAAAAGACAACACAAGTAACAAAAAAAAAATTGTGTCATTAAATTATCAGGGTTTCGAAAGATATTTACACAAACTTATGTAATAATAAAAAACATACAAATCCCTTTCGATATATGGCACTAGCATTATCGTTGTCAATGCATAGATGGAAGAAAACACCAGCAACAACCTTCTGGGCTTGAGAAAGATTATCAGTATCGAAATCTTCAACATTAACTTGGGAAAGAACATGTTTCTCCTGCCCAATTTTTTCAAGCGACTTGCAACTAAAAATTAATAACCACCGCAAAAAAAGAGAATATGATCAGTGTGATAGAAACAAAACTAAGAAATGAAGGCTTAATTTCAAATCCAACCAAGAATTCAAAAAGGTATGAAATCGAAAAATCACTTCGCATGCAATCTAGAAAACACTTCGAATGCAAAACACAAAAACACTAAGTGTTTACCTCATTATGCAATTAAAGTAGTTGGGAAGAGAATCAGAACCAACTCTCGAAACAATTTCAGAAATCAGATTGTTTGGAAGAGACAAAAAAAGACTCTGACAAGAAAGATCGTTAGATGAAGAACACTTCTGTCTTTTTGCCATTTTTCAGAGGATGAAGATGAAGAAAACTGAAACCCTGTCGGTATAAGATGAAGAAGAAGAAGAAGAAGATGAGAAAACTGAAGAGTCACACGGGGAAGTGAAATGAATTGACAAGAGACATCCGGTCATTTATAAGGAATTAAAATTGTCTGATTGGTAACTTCTATAATGACGGTTGGAAAACGTGCCTGTAACACAAAAAAACAAAGAAAAAACGAAAAGTAACACGTAAGTTAAGTAGCATACGGAGTACTTGTATCAGATATTATTTGACAAGACTTGACAATTAATTATATTTTAATTAAATATAAGGGACAACTATCAACCACATAAAAACCATAAATCCCGAAAAGGAAGAAATGAAATTTAACACATAAAGTAGAAATAAAACCCGACCTCAACATTGGATATAAATACAAAGAAAGTAGGGCAAACTAGCTTGGAGAACTGCATTCAAATACATCTCATAAAGAGAGTTCGAGAGAAACCAACAAAAATATTTAAGGATTCAGCTCTCAAGCAAGGAAAGGCAGTGCAACAAGAAACACTTTGAGCTGTTATTTTGTTATGAAAACTTTATATTGGTGTGACTATGTAGTAGTTGTGTTGCAACTAAGAAACCCTTTGGTGACTAGGATATCCACATTTTGGAATCAAAATTATGGAAACTCATTATGTGTTTAAGAATTGCATAAGCAAATATTTGTATTTGTTATATTTTGTACATAAGAAATTAAAACATGGATGACTCTGGAAGCAACTAGGTTGCTTCAAATAGATGCACACAAGTGTTCCTGGGAAATGCATATCAGGTGCATCCAGATATTCACGAATATTTTACAAGATATTCACATATGCAAGTTTGTTAAAATTGCTTTCTTTTATGATGTACAAGTTGTTTGAATGATCAACAAATAGTAAACAAACAAGAAAATAGAAAAAACGAACAGAAAAGAAGCAGTACTAAAAACAATATGTATGCAAGAAACAACTGATTCGTAAGCAATCATGAAAACACATATCCAGTTCAGAATATGACTTCATATGCAATCCTGAAACAACATAAAATGAAATTCAAAAGTGAAGACTAGTGTCTGCAGATCTACTTAGACGGTTCAGACAGCAATAGCTAGAGAGTTACAGAAAGTTGATGCATAGTTTCACAGTTACAGTTTTCATTCCAAATCTAACTTCACAGAGGTGATACACTTTCCTTGTACAATTTTCGCCATCTTCTGGTCATTTGGAGGACATGTGTTGACAATCTTGTTCAGGTACCTGATCTTCAAGGTGGTAATATGGCTTGCATTGTTGTTAATCAGCCTTTACTTCCAATCCTTTAAGCCAGATCCCATGTATGTGTCCATGTTGTACATGGCAAAGAAGGCCAAATCTCTGTTTTCTATCCCTCCATAAATCGGAAGACGAGGCTTTGAAATTTCCATCTTCGAAATCATTTTAGATTCGGTAGGCAAACTTAAATGTTTGAAGTATAGTGCAAAAACAGTTTTCTGAAAAAGAATAACAAATAGCAGTTAGAAAAAACTCTTGAAAAAATAAAAAATACAATCAAAATATCTTACCAGTTGTTCAGCAAAGCAGGTGTGATTGAAATTTGGATTGGTACAGGGATCCAACAATTCACACTTCTTGGTCTTCATGTTGAATGTAACAACAAAGATATGCTCCCCTGTGCTAATGGGAAATACAAACTGTGTTGGGAGGAAAAACAGAAAGTTAACATTAAGAAGGTTAACATTGAAATAAGGAAAAATTAAAGGAAACAATAGAAATAACATACATACCAAGCCAAAGTCTAGAGGGTAAACACCAAGTTTCAAATTCACAAACTCAATGCGCATTTGCTTTTCAAAAAGGACAGTCATAGCATCAGGATCAGTAACTGTAACTTGCTGGATACTTGCATCCTAAAATATTATGCAAATATAAAAATACATTATAAAACAAATGTTCAGACATGCAAACAACATATATAGAGGCACTTACACAAACTTTTGTGCTTGCAAAGAATGTATAGATACTGGTTTCACATCTCTTTAACTCTTCAAAGTTTAATACTTGGGCCCACACATCAACAATCTTAGTGTCAACACTGTAGAAGCGATCTTGACAGAATGTATGAAAATCACGACAAGTAAGCTTTAATTTAGCATGGCTGAATATGACTTCCCTACAAGAACAAAACATTGCATCACAATTCAACTAGTATGCAGTTCACAATTAAACTAGTATGCAGTCCCAAGTAAACATCAAATCCAATCCAGATAATTCCCAAAAATAATACAAAACCAACTAGTATGTATGACTAGATATGACTTCCCTGAAATAACAAAACATTGCATCACAACTCAAACTAGTATGCACTTCACAAATCAAACTAGTATGCACTTCACAATTCAAACTAGTATGTAGATCACAATTGAACTAGTATGTAGTTCACAATTCAACTAGTATGTAGTCCCAAGTAAACATCAAATCCAATCCAGATAACTCCCAAAAATGATACAAAATCAATATAACAAATATTTTTACTTACTTTTCATTCCTATCCTGAGAAACCCATTGAAACAGACGACGTTCTTTGGCATTAGGTTTCACATCTGGATAAATATGTCTTTCCAACCATGTAGATTTTCTTGTCTCGCTAATTCTAGGAGCTCTCATTGCTGCCATGTTATCACGAAACCTATCATTTAAGCTTTGAGGAGGACGCATTGTGCGCTGAGAAGGAAAATTTCCTCCAGTTGACTGAAAAATAAAATAAAATGTTAGACAACATAAAAAAATGAATCAAAAATATGATAAGTGTAACTTGAATCAAATACCCTAGTAGCTCGATGATATGGTTTTGGGGCAACAGGATTTACAGAATTTGATGCAGGTTGAGACACTGTATGAAAAGGAACCTGAGGCATACACTATAAAAACATTAATAAATAGAATATATAAAACCAAACAGAAAACTACACAAGGTCTAATAATTAAAAGCAACTATTACCTGAACAGTAAAAGCTGGTGGGATTGTGCAAAACTGGAAAGCAGAAGGGCTTAATCCCATATTTATTGGTGCAAGATCTGATTTTTTAGAATCATATACTGATTTTGCAGAAACAAATGATGAAGAAACAGTGGAAGCCGGTGTACAAATTTCTAAAGGAGGGTTGTCCAGCAATACTGTAATAGGATCATTAATGGAATTACCTTCACCATTAAGAGTAAAACGGGGACTGCGACGAAGAACCAAACCACTGAACTTAGGCATTTTCTTCTTCTTCTCCTTATCTTTAGCATCTGCAAATACAACAAAGAAAAATCATTAAGGTAAGCAATTCATAAATAAAGTAGGCTAAAATTAATTAACTAAACTTTTCATACCAACAAGTAAGGAAACATTAGATGTTGCTTCTGTAGAAGGTAGAGATGCCATTGAACATTTATCAATTGTTAAATCAATAACATTTGTTTCAAATCCACTGTTACTTGGATCAGATTGTTCACAGTCTGCCACTGTACCCACAACTACTACAGATTTTTCAAGAGACGATGCTACTGCAGACTGTCCAAGAGTGGATGCTACTGCAGATTGTTCCACTGAAACTTCTGAATCTCCACCTTCTAAAGGAATAACCGGTACATCTGAAACTTCAGATTCTCCAAGTTTGACAGAGGTTGGGGATGATAGAGCTTGATCCATTGAAACATCAAAAACATTAGTTGGTTGCTCAAGTGGAACTTCAAAAGAATCATTGACAGCATCGTGAAAAACTGTGTCATTAAAAGAATTACTGGGACCGACATCTGTAATGGAAAGAAACAGAATAAAAATCAGAAATAAATACATATGAAACAATATAATAGACGAAAAAGTAATGAAGAAGAAAGATGAAACACCAGTAGGCATGGGTACATGCTCTGTAACTTTCTTCTCAGCAGCAATAGCTTTCTCTACTTCTTCAATCATATCAAAGACAATCGGATCATACCAAAAGCGCTCATCACTGTCATCTAAATTTCCAGAAGCATCAACATCATCTCCAGCGACAGTTGTTGGAAGTTTTATCTTCAAAAGCCGAGTGCATTCTTCATTGACTTTCTTGAAGAAAGTATTCTGAGCATGTTCTACTGGAGCAATTTCAATGTTGTTGTAGAATTCACGAATATTGTTAGCAATTTGATGAACAACATTATATTGCTGAAGAACAAAATCCTGAAAACAAGAACAAAGATACTTAGATTATAAAATCAAGGCAAAAAAGGGATAACAACTAAAAAAAATATAAAACAAAAACATACAGGAATGGTTCCATCACCAAGACACTCTTTAGGAATGGGGCAAGAAGTTTCTGGTTGCAATGGAGGCTGAGTAGTTTCTGGTTGCAAAGCAGGCTCAGAAACATGTAGAATTTTGCCCTTCCCAAATGCACCAACAAGCATCTCATCAGCCTCTCTGGATTTCAACATTGAAGTTGTCCACACTTTGATCAGAGGAAGATCCCTTGGAACAGGTTTGTTGAGAACCATAACTCTATCAACATAACACAGCTACAAAAATGCAAATAAATTATGAAATTAATATAGGAATCATTTATAGGCAATAAGTAAGTATTTAAATCAGAAATCACTAAGTATGCAATTCGGGAAACCATACCAAAAGAAATAGCACTGGACCTCTACACTCGGACTTAGAGCAAAGCGACCACTGCACCTTATGTTTAATGGCCAAATCGAAGATTAATTGGCACCAGTTATAGTCTTTGATCTTCGAAATATCATCCAAAAAATCCAATGGTCTCATGCTCATGACTCCACAACCTTGGCTTTCAATCACTAAAGTGTAAAACAACATAACGAAGTTCCTTTTGAACATATCATCACCAGCATCAGAATCCACAATTTTCTTGCATATTTCTGAGGGCTTCAAAGTTGTACTGTTGGAAGGCTCCTGATACTGTGCCCTAAACTCAGCTAATAAGTTAAAATTGTGAACTCTACTTGGAAGAACTATTGGAACACAACAGTAAGGAAGCCCAAAAACCCTTTTGACATCTGCAACTAATAGAGGTATTTCTTTACCTAAAGAACTCAATTTCAGAGAACAGTCCCCAGCTTCAAAACTCTGAACAACAAAGTGAGATAGATTTCTAGCAAAGTTTGAATGTTCCAGTTAAGGATGCTACCAAATCCAATAATAATAACAGCCTTCTTCTGATCTTCTGACAGCTTTTTAAGAGCGATAAACAAAGCTTTGGGGGAGTTCCTAGAAGAGAGGGTATCAAAATGAGACTTCATGGCGCCCATAACTTTTTTCCCAACAACAGTGCGACCATCGTGAGATATGAGAGCTGGCTGCTGGTTATGGGCTAGATATCTGCTTATATCCAATGCTCTCTTCAACTCAGGATCTTCATCTGAATCAGAACTGTTATCAGGTGAATCTGCATATGTCACTTTAGATTTTCCTTTACCCATAATTCCATCCTTAGCAGATGTTTTTCTGGGAACTTTAAGCCTAGGAATATTCCTAATAACAATGCCAACCTCCTTATCCTTACATGGCTTCTGCAACTTAGGAGAAGAAACAACATGAACTTGAGGAGGAGAAGGTATTGACTCCTGAGAAACTGATGCTTTGAGAAGGTTAAGCCTAGGACTACTCCTAATAACTATGGCACTCTGCAAGTTGGGAGAAGAGAGACCAGTAACAGGAGGAGGAGGAAGAGAAGGTACATCATTGATGTTGTTGTGTTCATCTTGAAATGAAGACTTGGCAAGTTTAGAATTCAATATACTTGCAGGAGTGCGGCTACTCTTCCGTTTCCCTAAAATGTAACTTCTTCCTGCAAAGATAAAGACATAACATTATTTAAAGAATATACATTCCAGATAAGCATCAAAGGAATGCAGATAAACGACAAATGATAGAAAGAAACACTGAAATGCAAACCACAAAGACTTCATATGGAAAAAACAACAAAAAACTTCAAACATCAGTTAGGATGTTAATAGCATCTAATAATTAACTACCAATTGAGGAAGCACTTCATATACAAAACACAAGTCACTTCATATGAAAACATAGGAATACAAATAAACCACAAAATCAAAGAAACAAATAAAATGCAAACCCAAATGACTTCATATGAAAACACCAAAAAAAACTTCAAACATCACTTAGACTGAAATAAAGCATCCTAGTCATTAACTACCAATAGAGGGAAAACAGAAAATGTTGTAATAGCATAAACAGAACAAAACTCACTTCATATGCACACAACAAGTCACATTATATGAGATCACAAAACACTTACAAAAAAACCACACAGAAATAGTGAATAATGTAATGACATGCATACAACAAATAGAGTAAAAAAACAAATTTAGGAAGCTGCAATAAACAGAACACAAAATTAGGGTTTATAAAAAGTAAGTTCAAATTTAAAATACAAGTATTCGACAAAAATAATACCAATTACAGATGTTTAAGAGCAAAACAAACAAATAAACTAAACTTAAGAAACAAACCTGAAGGAGATTTTATCTCATCAGAAGCTTAGGAAATCAGAAGACATGGTAAAGAGACTGGTATGGAGATAGAACAAAAAAAAACTATCGGAATGAAGAGAAAACGAAGAGAGAATGAGATATGAAGGAGGGGAGCTGGGAAAAAGGAAAAAATGAGCTTGAGAAGGATATCAACAATGGCGATTATGGAGAGAAATTTGGTCGGAAGAAGAGTGAAAGGGGAGAGCTGATGAAAAAAGAAAGGGAAGCGGGGTTTATAAAAGGCGCGTGGGCGCGTGTTAATGAAATCCACGTTATAACGTGGACCGTTGGATGAGAAGGATCAGACGGCTGAGAATCGTTCTCACGATAAGGCCGGTTCTCTCCTAACAAACCGTTCTCACCTGAACCGGTTTCTATATATATATATATATATATATATAGGGTCAGGATCTAGTGAGAACACTTTCTTAGGAGAGAACAGGTGAGAACGGATCTCATCCGTCCATTTATTGGAGAGCTTAGATTAAATGAGAAGATCTCCTCTTCACTCAACTCAATCTTGCTCAGTCGCCACCTCTGGTATCAATCGCTATCCCACAAGGGGACGGACGCATATGTCGCCGATGAACTCCTCCGTCAACATATCTCCGACCTCGATCAGAAGCCAACATCAATAGGGATCCGCCTCACGAAGAGCCGAAGAATAAGTTGAATTGGCTCAGGATCGCCAAATCCGGCGTCGTCGTCCCTCTGATTCCGCTCCATCTTCATGGTTTACCGATTGAAGCAGCTCCATCGTCAATCCATGGTAACAAGTTGTCTAATTAGTAATTTCTGTTTGATTCTGAATGTTTTTGAAGCCTGATTGTTAGAATTTTTGGTTTCAGAGAATTCCCCAATTCAATCATTGCGCGATTATATTGTCTGGGTTATGAATTGACAGTCTCAGGTGACTCTTCGGAGAGTCTTCACGGCGTTCCTCAATTCCGCTTCTGTTGCAACGCAAGCGAAAGCTCAGTCGACCTTCCAAATCCACCGCCGATTCATCGGGGATGCCAATTTGAAGTTTGCTTGGTTTGGTACTTGCAGAGACAGAGTTGATCGGATCATGTCTCACGGGACTTCACTTGACATTTCACTTGACATTTCTATCTAATTTCTTGGTGTTGGTTTGCTTTGTGGACATGAGTTGTTATTCTAGTGTTACTATATTTTTATCTGGTAGATGACTAAAATAAGAACAGATTATGTATATACTGCAACTGTATCTAGCTTGCACATGCTTATCTTTAGTTTCATGTCCATCCAGGATTACAGTGCACTTGATTATCAAGAGAAAGTGCTTGATGGCTTCTATGATGTCTATGCAATTGATATGGAACCAATAGGTCAAGGGAAAATGCCATCTCTTGGGGATCTTGAAACAAATCCAGGTGATTCTGGTTACGAGGCTGTTATAGTTAATAGGACAATTGACCCCATGCTTGTGGAGTTGGAACAAGTTGCCCATCGCATTGCAATAGACTGCCCTCCCTCCAACGTCAATGTTTATGTCCAGAGACTTGCTGAATTGGTTACAGGGCACATGGGTGGCCCAATGAAGGATGCAAATATTATGTTAGCTAGGTGGATGGAGCGGAGCACAGAATTAAGGACGTCTTTGCATAAAAGTGTGTTTCCTATAGGCTCCTTAAAACTTGGCATTACTCGGCACCGAGCTTTGCTCTTTAAGGTTATCTTTGAATTATCTAAAAAGATTCCTATGTTTACTTAAGCTGAGCAGTCCTGAATGTGTTCCTGGCTCCAAAATGGAGAGTGTTTCTTATTTTTGGAACTTCTCACGTCATAAGTTATTGATGATCCAGAATCTGTTTTTAGCTTCAACATGGAGAAGTTTGTCTCCTGTGATTCTTTATTGGTTTATTTTTAAAGTCGGATTTGTGGAAAAATTGAATGTGATGTGCTGGTGCTACCATAATGGTTCTCAGATCCGTGCACTTATCCTTAAGAACAGTGATCTCAATAGCTTAAGGTAGTGTTTTTTTTATAGCTAATTGATACTGAAGTTTATGTTAGATGCTTTAATTTCTCTAGTGAACCTGATAAGGAATTTGATGTTCAACACATCAGCTCGTTTTAAATAGAAAAAATTTGGATAACATTGGCTGAGAAGATGGCTTATAGTGAGTGTTATAAAAGGACTTCATTTGGAGGATCATGGTGTCCTTATATAGTTATGCTTTCGAACAATAGATGTTTTCCTAGAGATTTATTAAATAGTCTGGCAAGCTAATTAAATTGTTACTTGCATGTCTCCTTGATAAACAGAGTGATCAATCTCAGAATTGGAGGCATTTTGATTTATTAATAAAATGCTGCCTCATATGTATATATTTTTTTTAATTTTTTTTATGTTTCTTTGATGAAGCTTCTTAAGAATGTATTGTAAAAAAGTGAAATTTTAATTGCTTCAATTTAATAAGTGTATATGAGGACTGCTCAGCTCCAGTTTTCATTTATCTAAGCACTTTAAGAAATGGTTTTCATTTGTGCTGCTTCATTATGTACATGTATTAGCAAATAGTGTTGGGTTAAGGTGCAAATTGTTGAAAGGAAGCCATTATACGGGTGTTGAAGATGTTGCTGTCAACATGATAAAAATAGATGATGCACGGTAGAAATTTTCTCCTTGTTTAGTATCAGTCCACTTGATCAGTAATGTAAAGTGACTCCCTATTGCATCATGTATAGGTTTTACATTATGCTAGAAAGTAGTTAGCAGTAACTTCCGTCTTGTATATTCTGTTCCCTCTCTCTCACTCCTTACCTTCACCCGTCCAAAGTAAAGAATATCATTACTCGTGTGTTTCTATATATTTCAAATTTGAAATAGCTAACAGTGTATCCCTGGATTCAGGGAGTTTTTGGGTGAGCATCATGGGACTTCACCGCCGATTCATCGGGGATGCCAATTTGAAGTTTGCTTGGTTTGGTACTTGCAGAGACGGAGTTGATCGGATCATGTCTCACGGATTTTGTCTCCCGGAGTTGAACCAAAACATATGGAGCTTTGGAAACTCCAGAAGTTTGCTTGGTTTTAATGATGATGGTTTTAGTTGAGAGTTGACATTGAGTTGTCTAGATATTCTGCGGTAAAAGACTTTACTCTGTGTAGTTGCTTATTGTGATGCAATGCCTCATAAGCATGATAAACTTTAAAGTTATCTGGATCATTATTGACATCTAAGATGCCTAATTGTGTACTATTATCTTGCTGGCTTGTTAAAGTGAGAGGATGGGGGATCATTTTATTGCTGTCACTTTTGAACATCAATGGAAATCATATTTGAGTTGTAAATTTGTTCACCAACACCAGTTACTATAAGAACGAATTCAATACTTTTTAGAAGACTAGATCATTTCTTTTAATCAATGATGAAACAGTGGACTTGTCTATTAATTAACATTGGCCTTACCTGTGTTTCTTATTCTTGATGAAACATATACAGAGGGTGACTCGGTTCATGACCAATGCTGCTCGCCCTAATGAAGCATCTTCTTTGGTGAGAAGAGTCCCCGTATTACGTCCTTCACTACCGTCTCCAGGGGCTGCTCCATGGCATGTGATGAGCTTGAGATAAGAACCACCACCAGACTTATCTACTATATATCTGCTTGTATGAATATTGTCAGGGCTACTGCCTTTATTCTAATCGTTTCAATATGGATTATATGTTTTTGGCATGCTAGTCAAGAGTTTGAAGCTTTTCTTTTGAAAAATTATTCAATCAAGTAATAGAAATAGCTTTTCTATTTTTAGTATATAGTTTATGAGCTGAAAGACAAATCAGTGATCCTAGAGTGCCATCTGTTTTGTTCGAGTGCAAAGTTTTATCCCCATTTACAAATTTGGTGTCTCAGTATGAGTATAATGATATTTTTGGATGTGACAGTGTTATTATGTAGTACTAATCTTCATGAAGGCAGTAGAATCAATCCCTGAAATCAAAGAAATAGAAACTTTTATTGAAAATAATTCATATCACTGGAAACAAAAATAAGAAACATGAGATTATCCAAATTAGCATGACTAAACAAACATCCAAAAGTGTTATTATGTAGTACTAATCTTCATGAAGGCAGTAGAATCAATCCCTGAAATCAAAGAAATAGAAACTTTTATTGAAAATAATTTATATCACTGGAAACAAAAATAAGAAACATGAGATTATCCAAATTAGCATGACTAAATAAATACGTTGTATCCAATTCACAAAAACTAAGTATGAAATTCACAAAAACCGAGTATGCAATTCACAAAGAACTGAGTATACAGTTTACAAAAACTGAATATGCAATTCGTAAAAACATAGTATGTAATTCACAAATAACTAAGTATGCAATTCACAAATAGCTGAGTATGCAATTTACAAAAACTGGGTATGCGATTCAAAAAAACTTAGTATGCAATTTACAAAGAACTGAATATGCAATTAACAAAAACTAAGTATGCAATTCACAAAAACAGAGTATGCATTCACAAAAACTGAGTGTGCAATTCACAAATAACTGAGTGTGCAATTCACAAATAACTGAGTATGCAATTCACAAATAACTGAGTATGCAATTCACAAATAATTGAATATGCAATTCACAAAAACTGAATATGCAATTCACAAAAAACTAAGTATGCAATTCATAAATAATCGAGTATGCAATTCAAAAAAACTGCACATACAAATAGACAATACATTACAAAATGCATATATTATTGAAGTGCATTTTTTTGACAAGCGCACATGACGTGACTCGGGAGATGCGCATGACGTGGCTTCGAAAAGCACATAGTGTGTCTAGGAAGAAGCACATGACGTGCCTCGAAAAACATGTGACGTTTCTCTAGAAACCTCGTATTGTGGCTAAGAAAAGCACATTTCTTAACTTGGAGAAGCACATAATGTGACTAGGGAGATGCACATGACATGGCTACGAAAAGCAAGTGGCATGCCCAAGGAATAACTAAGTATGCAATTCACAAAAATTGAGTATGAAATTCACAAAAAGCTGAGTATGCAATTCACAAATAACTGAGTATGCAATTCACAAAAACTGAATATGCAATTCACAAAAACTGAATATGCAATTCACAAATAACTTAGTATGCAATTCACAAATAACTTAGTATGCAATTCACAAATAACTGAGTATGCAATTCACAAAAACTGAGTATGCAATTCACAAAAACTGAATATGCAATTCACAAATAACTTAGTATGCAATTCACAAAAACTGTGTATGCAATTCACAAAAAATGAGTATGCAATTCACAAATAACTTGCTTTTACGAAAACAAGAGTTTGGGGTTTACATTTAATTTTCAAAAAGGTACATACAAATATACAATACATTACGAAATGCATATATTATGTGTTACGATATGCATATGAGATGCATTTTATTTTCTTTTTCGGACAAATATTTTAGTTACATGCAATTTGTAAATCAATTAGTATGCATTTCATAATTCAGTTAGTATGCATTTCATAATTCAGTTAGTATGCAATTAAGAAGTCACTTAGAATGCAATTAAAAAACACTTGATATGCAATTCAGAAATCACTTAGTATGCAATTCATAAAACATTTGGTATGCAATTTAAAAATCACTTGGTATACAATCTAGAAAACACTTGGTATGCAATTAAAAAATAACTTAGTATGCAATTATTTTAAATGAATAATCTAAACCAAACGAAGTAATCATCACATAGACAAGAATCACATCAGCCTTGTCTATGACAGGTTTTCAGAAACTTGGCAAGAATGGCAACAATATTTGCTTGAGCCAACAAATTTGACACATAATTTGGAGTGGTTTTGTTTTCCATTTGACCTTCATTCTCAGCCTTTAACATTTCATGGCAATCCTTAACTTCTTACCAACATTCAAGACAGAGATGTCATTTTCTTTGCAGTCCGGAATGATTTTGTCTTCCATTTGATCTTCATTCTCAGCCTTCACCGTTTTCTTTGCAGGAGCAAATGGGCGGGATCGAAAGAAGCAAGTGACGTGCTTCGGAGTAGCACAAGGCGTGATTCAGGTTTAGCACGTGGAGGCTTTGCAATGTCAGTTGCTCTCGTCTTCTCTACCTTGGCCTTCTAAAGTTGCATCACTCATTTCTGAAGTAGGTCTAGCGAATATTGTTGGTCGATTTTGTGCTCCTCCACACACTTGATCACAACTTTCAGACAAATCAGCTTCCGTTCAGTGACATAAACCAGAAAAGCTTGCAAGTTAGTAAATCAAACTGAGTTGCTTTCAGAAATGCTTGCAATTTGTTTAGCTCTCAAGACTTCAGATTTCTATTTCATAGGTCAAATTACAAAATCAATATGCTTCCCAATATTTATCAACACTTCATATCACACCTGAAAAGCACATAACACTAAGCTACTCTACATCCCTAGTAGGAAATTTAAGCCCTCCTGGATTAATAATGAGATACTCTAACAAGGCAATACGTAAGAAAGTATGGTTTTGGATCATAAAGCAAAAATGCAACTTAAATAGTTTAAGGGAAAAATGAATTCTAAAAATATGATAGACCTGACATTCTATTAAAGAGTCTGATTTCATAGTGCACCATAAGCATTAGCTCCGATTAAAAACCATAAGCAGTGCAAGGAGAGAGCTTATGTACTAATGTTAATGTCTATGATATCATTATAATGCAAGAAAGTTCATCATAATGCGCGACATATACAGACCCCTAATGTTTCTAGCTACAAAGTTGCACAACTGACAAGTTGCTGTGAATATTGGATTGATTCTCTTCTCAGCTTTTATCTCCTTTTCCTCCTAAAAAATGCTCTCCATTGCACATTCTCATCCATATCAAAGAGATCTAGCAAGCCGAGAGGAAAACACATGTTTTCCTAAGTGCATTCACAGATAATTCAAGTACTCAAACTTTATTTCCAAGGAAAGCAACAGATTATCAGGTAACCCTGGTTTTGAACTTCTAATATTTTTCATCTTCATCTTAGCCTGAAAAACTAATTTACTTAGTCTATTTTTAGCATTTGAAGAGCATGCATCATTATAACAAGGAAACAACATGTACTCTTCTCCAAGAATATCATTCCATCACAACATCTTTAGAAAGAACTCTAGCATTTCATCGAACAAGTAATGTGCACAATTCAAAAAACAAAGGAAGCACAAAGGCAGCCATTGAACATATGAAGAACAAAGGCAACGAGTTTTACCTGAATCATTCTCAGAAATGTGAGCCATTAAACCCCGACTTTCCCAAGCTCATTCTGAGACATCGATTCAAATGAAGGGAGCGAGTTTCTCTCTGCTCAGAAGGTCAAGTCGGAAATGTCGTTGATTCGCGAAGAGCTCTCGAGACATATCAATCGCTCTAGCCAATTTCCTCGATCCATCTGATTCTACAAGCTGCCCATTCCGCTTGAAATCAACGATCTGCTAAATTTCTTCTCCCTCTTCGTCCTCCGCATCTTCAACATCCAGTCTCAGAAGTGGCCGCAGCGGAATCAACTGCCAATTAGAACACAACGAATATTATTTGGGGAGTTAGGGTTTGATATGAATATAAAACATGACAAAGGAGTGGTAGGGTCTCCGTCGATCAAACCACCAATTGCTGAAGCTCATTCCGTCATTTTGCCGCGACCTTGGTCGTCGTTTGAACCAGTAGAAGCCGACACTCGAACTTGGAAGAGAAGAAGAGTTGGTTCTCACTGAATAAGACGCACTAACGATGAGAGGGAGAGTCTGGCGCTTGTAAATGAAGAGCGTGGGTTAAAATATGGAGCGTTCGATCGTTTAAAATCCAACGGCTTATATTAGTTCTCACTTTAAGCTGGTTCTCTCCTGGGAGTTGGTTCTCACCTGAACCACTTCCTATATATATATATATTTGAATCAAGGCAAAAAATGGGGTCCCATCTTACTAAGATGGCAACCTCAAATCATCGTGATGGTGATCCTAAAAAGAACAAGGTTGTTGAATAATAAGAGGTTTTTGCACCAAACCACCCTTTGTTTGGTCGAATTTACATCAAACCACCCCTTATATCACTTTTTTACAAGAAACCACCCATTTATCCTATTTCGTTAACATGGAACCACCCCTCCCTCACCTTCTTTAAACTTTACGTTAGTTTCTGTGAATTTATTCATTTATTCCACTTATTTCTAATTTTAGAAGGCAAATAAGTACTTTCAAACAAATAAGTACTTGTGCATCAGTACAAAGCCGCGATGGGAGGATAACACACACTGAACTCTATTGACAGTACACGACATGGGAAAAGTCAGGATGATGGCGTCGGATCATGATGAGGCTAAAGTCGTAGTGCCAAATCAAACAAAAAAACTCTAAACACTAACTAGAGTATAGCAAGTAAGTAGAGGTCGAACCCAAGGGAATCAAAACACCAATCGCTATGCAGTCAAGTGAAATATCAACTAGTAACAAGTAACCAAAGGGGGGGGGGGTTGATTGTATGAAACACAAAGTAACCAGTAACAAGCAGAGGAAGTTTGGGTGAGAATATGATGATAAGGGGTTTCACCTAGCAAGTATTCACACAACAGTCAATCAAGTTGATCATAGACTTATCTCCAGTTCTATTCAATCCTAGGGAATGTTCCTATTCCAATCTTTAATATATCAGCAGGCCAACCGGTCCTGATAATACTTACTATTCAACAATCAGGGAAACCTCTCAAGATTAGATGAAATAGCAGCAAAGGGCACAGGAATTATAAGGATGCATGCAATAACTTACAACCGTCAAGTATTAACATGCAATCAATTCTCTTTCATAAAAGCAATCAACTACCAGATCATGCAGATATGAATGCTACAATGACAAGGAATTCCACCGTATATTCCTAGTCAAGCAATAGAAAACTATCAATCAAACTAGGTGATCAAGCTAGCAAAACTAATAGAAATCAATAGATGAAGAACAAGAGAATTAATACAAACCCATAGGAAAAGAACAAGAGTTTAGAAATCTCACAACTTAATAACTGAAGGTTTCAACCGCTAGGTAAAACAATGGAGATTAGTTCCTGCTCATGGTTGCAGAACTAAATTGTCTGATGGAAAAGGTGATCCTAAAAGATGATAATAACTAGGGTATATATAGAGACTAACCCTAAAAATATATGGTAAAAGAAATATCCTAAAACTAATTAAGGAAAAAGGGAAAAGAAAAAAGAAATAAAAGAAAAGGAAAGAAGTAATATATCGTAAAGATTTGCTCTTCCAAAGTGAGCTGCTTGATTTCGGCTGCAGCTTCAAATCTGTTGATTACGGTGCAGCTTCCAGTGGGCCCCATCTCAGCAGCTTGCTTCATTCACCGGCCCAATTCACCTGCCCAATTCACCTGCTTGCTTCCTTTAAATCAGCCCAGCTGCTTGCTTCAAATCCACGGCCCGTCTCGCGCACGAAGGGAAATCCAACATAATACCCGCGATCGCGGATATTAATCCGCGGTCGCGGATTTATTAAATATTCTCGGCTCCTCTCTATTGCTCCACCGCGATCGCCGCTGATCCATGGCGATCGCCGTTGGTGATTTCTTCAACTCTTCAATATTCTTTGGTTCTGATCTTCAAGAACGATGTGATAAAATAAGTACATACCCAGAACTACACCTTATTCCTCCAAGTGGCCTACCCGAATCCTCCTATACGCCTTCTTCTTATGTCTCCACACGCCAAGATGATAATGGTCCTAAAACACTCAATTTTTTTTATTATAACACTCATCTTGCTTGGGCGCCCTTTCGGGTTTTCATCCCAACCACTCAATAATTGTTCCAGGCTCACATAACTCACATCACTCAAGACTTATTTTTGCCCCAGCCTAATGCCAGTCAAGCCACCTTCTTATTGCATAGATCTTGCTATCCAAGGATTTTGTATGCCTTTTTTCAATTTTTGTGGCTTTTTCATACAATATATATTCAATAAGCTCATGCAGATACAACCAACACCCAAATAATTACATGTGAATACATTCTCCTCCCCCATACTTAAACATTGCATTGTCCTCAATGAAATGGAAGACATAAAAACGAACTCAGGGAAAGAGACAGAAGACTCACATACAAGGTCGGATGACCTTCCTCCAATAAAACTCAAAGTGTGGTAGAATGAGAAACTAGATGAGCACTAAATGTAATCCAAAAATGCATAGCTCATCTAAAGCAAAAGAAAGAATACCTCCAATGTAGAAGGTGACCCAAACAAATCAACTCCTTGCAAAGAACATGGTCACCAACAAGCTAAGCTCCAGCTAATGTAGATCTAGAATGATAGTACTAATGAAACCAAACTTGATGTAATACAACTCCTTACTTTCTTTTCTCTCATATTTTTTTCTGCACTCTATTTTTTTTAATCCGATATATTATTTTTTTCTCGGAATGATTTTCGGAATTTTTTTTTTTTTTAAACTTTTAACTTTTTTTTTTTGTTTTTTTGTTTTTTTTTTTCGAACGGGAGAGAAGACTTACAGCGAGATTGGCTACTGACTGTAGCGGACCCTAAGCTTCGGTGATTTCCTCCTGTCCATAGAAAAACTAAAAAGAAAATTAACCCGAACGAAAACAAAAAAAAACAAACTCAAACCTCGGGTTGCCTCCCGAGTAGCGCCTTATTTTATGTCGTGGCTCGACATGAAACTCAAGAGATTTAACTAACGCCATTTGGCTTTGTAAAAACAGTCTCTTGTCTGAATTCTCTCTTGAACCACTCATGGAATGCCTTAAATCTCGTCCCACTTACCTTGACCACCTTGTCTCTAGCAATGAAGGTGGTTTCATTCACTTTCTCCTCCTTGACCGTATCAGGCGGCTGTTTAAGCTCAATGTCAAGTGCCTGCACACTAGACATCAATGGTATCTCGCCTGGCGAGGTCAGTAATGGAGGGCGATTGCCCAAAGGATGTGGAGAGAGCTTACCTTTAGGCTCTGGCTTAGCATGACACTCCTGCATGTTAGTAGACAAAACAATATCTACTTTTGGGGGCTCTAAGAGATTCTCTAAAACAGGTTGCAATTTATCCTTACAAGTAGGCTTAATCACATCAATAGCACATAGAGAATTATTATCAATGGGATCCATGTCATAAATATTATATTCTACCTTATCCCCATCAAACTCCATAGAGAGAGTACCACTATTAACATCAATTTTTGTTTCTGCTGTTTTCATGAAAGGTCTACCTAACAGTATAGGTGTGACATTATTAGCATGCTCCATATCTAACACAAAGAAATCAGCAGGAAAAATCAGATCACCAACCATAACAAGAACATCATCAACAACCCCTTTCGGGTACACAGTAGACCTATCAGCAAGTTGAATAACAGTTCCTGTTTTATGCAAAGGTCCTAAGCCTAGTGATTCATACAAAGAGTAAGGCAAAACATTGATTGATGCACCTAAATCTAGCATGGCTTTGTCAAATTTAGTTTCACCAATCACACATGGAATGCTAAATATGCATGGATCACCACATTTCTTAGGCATGCGTTTTTGAAACACTGCAGAAACTTGTTCACTTATTTCAACTTTCTTCTTTCCTTTCAGTTTTTGTTTTCTTTTGATAGTGCAAACTTCTTTCAAAAACTTAGCAAATCTAGGAATACTCTTAACAAGTTTGAGCAAAGGAATGTTTACCTCACACCTACTAAAGGTTTCGAAGATTTATTTGTCGTCCTCCAGCCTTCGAGTATCCTTCAATGCCTCAGGAAAGGGAGCAACAGGCTTCTGAGAGAATAGAGGTGGAAAATTCGGGCGAACATAATCGTCAATGTACTCAGGGGGCTCCTGGCGATCGCCATCAACTCTTGGCGATCGCGGTCGCAAATAATCTTTCACCTCAGCTTCTGTAATCTCATGGCGATCGCCACTCAGATCTGGCGATCGCGGTTTTGGCACAGAACAGTCATTTAAAGTTTTTCCGCTCCTCAGGAACACTGCACTGACGTTTTCTCTCGGGTTTCTTACCGGTTCCCTGGCCTCTAATTTACTCACAGCTTGAGCAATCTGTCCTAACTGATTTTCAAGATTTTGGATGCTTGATTCCGTCTTAGCGTTTTGTTGCATCACAGTCTGAGCTAAAGACTTCATCATATCTTTCAGTTCATTCATATCAGTTTGAATTTTAGCGGGATCAAGTGAACTTACTGACTGTGTTCTTTGCCTGCTACCAAACTGCCTTGAGCTCTCAGTTAATTCCTCAAACATTTTAGTAGCCTGAGGTATAGTCAATCTTAAAAAGTTACCTCCACAGGATGCATTCACCATTCGACGATCCTCATCAATCAGGCCACTAAATAAGTACATAAGGAGATCTTGGTCAGTATAACTATGGAATGGGCAGCTTGAGCAGAGCTTTTTGAATCTCTCATAATATTCATAGAGACTCTCAGTTGAGTCTTGTTGAAGATTCGTGATTTCCTTCTTTAAGCTGCTCAGTTTTGTAGCTGGAAAATATTTCTCTAAAAAGACCTTTTTTCATCTTAGCCCATGTATCAATACTCCCTGGAGCTTGATAATAGAGCCAATCATTCGCAGCGTCTTTCAGAGAAAATCCGAAAGCTCTCAGCATGACCTGCTCCTCAGTAACACCTCTTGGCTTCATACTAGAACATACGGCATGGAATTGAGCCAAGTGTTTGTTGGGATCTTCTCCTGCTAAGCCATGGAAGTGTGGTAGCTCATGAATTAAACCAGCTTTTAATTCAAAATTCACACCTTCTTCAATCTCAGGAAACCTCACTGCTAAAGGTTGTTGGTTTAAGTCCGGGGCAGTGAGTTGCCTCATAGTAGGCAATGGCGGTCCATGACGATCACCCATCTCGTTCTCTTGGTTCAGAGCTGCTCTTTGGTTCCGAAGGAACGTCCTTTCAATCTCTGGGTCAAGGGCAACAAGAGATGAATCAGTAGCACGGGTCTGAACCATAAAGGTTCACACCAAATAGTTGATAATTTCACAATTAGCACAAAATTGGAATAATTCAATTCCCCGGCAACGGCGCCAAATTTGATGAAGCTAAAGTCGTAGTGCCAAATCAAAGAAATAAACTCTAAACACTAACTAGAGTATAGCAAGTAAGTAGAGATCGAACCCAAGGGAATCAAAACACCAATCGCTATGCAGTCAAGTGAAATATCAACTAGTAACAAGTAACCAAAGGGGGGGGGGGGGGGGGTTTGATTGTATGAAACACAAAGTAACCAGTAACAAGAAGAGGAAGTTTGGGTGTGAATATGATGATAAGGGGTTTCACCTAGCAAGTATTCACACAACAGTCAATCAAGTTGATCATAGACTTATCTCAAGTTCTATTCAATCCTAGGGAATGTTCCTATTCCAATCTTTAATATATCAGCAGGCCAACCGGTCCTGATAATACTTACTATTCAATAATCAGGGAAACCTCTCAAGATTAGATGAAATAGCAGCAAAGGGCACAGGAATTATAAGGATGCATGCAATAACTTACAACCGTCAAGTATTAACATGCAATCAGTTCTCTTTCATAAAAGCAATCAACTACCAGATCATGCAGATATGAATGCTACAATACTAAGGAATTCCACCGTATATTCCTAGTCTAGCAATAGAAAACTATCAATCAAACTAGGTGATCAAGGTAGCAAAACTAATAGAAATCAATAGATGAAGAACAAGAGAATTAATACAAACCCATAGGAAAAGAACAAGAGTTTAGAAATCTCACAACTTAATAACTGAAGGTTTCAACCGCTAGGTAAAACAATGAAGATTAGTTCCTGCTCATGGTTGCAGAACTAAATTGTCTGATGGAAAAGGTGATCCTAAAAGATGATAATAACTAGGGTATATATAGAGACTAACCCTAAAAATATATGGTAAAAGAAATATCCTAAAACTAATTAAGGAAAAAGGGAAAAGAAAAAGAAATAAAAGAAAAGGAAAGAAGTAATATATCGTAAAGATTGGCCATAAG
The DNA here is from genome assembly GCA_029168935.1 of Oxyria digyna. Taxonomy (NCBI): domain Eukaryota; kingdom Viridiplantae; phylum Streptophyta; class Magnoliopsida; order Caryophyllales; family Polygonaceae; genus Oxyria; species Oxyria digyna. The sequence continues at coordinate 10,494,905 of JAPVLV010000013.1, forward strand.
GCCATTACTAAATACAGCCCGGTGCTTTATTCAAACGCAGCCTGGTTTCTCGCGTTACGCGAGAATAACAAAAATATTAACTTTTAATCTCGCGTTATGCGAGAAGCACGTCCCTCGCGTAACGCGAGAATAAAATTTTAAATTTTTAATATTTTTTTTATTCTCGCGTAACGCGAGAAGCACGGCTCTCGCGTAACGCGAGAAACCAGGCTGCGTTTGAATAAAGTATCGGGCTGTATATAAGAATAGTGTAAAGATTTTCTCTTCCAAAGTGAGCTGCTTGATGGCTGCAGCTTCAAATCTGTTGATTACGGTGCAGCTTCCAGTGGGCCCCATCTCAGCAGCTTGCTTCATTCACCGGCCCAATTCACCTGCCCAATTCACCTGCTTGCTTCCTTTAAATCAGCCCAGCTGCTTGCTTCAAATCCACGGCCCGTCTCGCGCACGAAGGGAAATCCAACATAATACCCGCGATCGCGGATATTAATCCGCGGTCGCGGATTTATTAAATATTCTCGGCTCCTCTCTATTGCTCCACCGCGATCGCCGCTGATCCATGGCGATCGCCGTCGGTGATTTCTTCAACTCTTCAATATTCTTTGGTTCTGATCTTCAATTCTTCACTTCTTAATAAATATCTCAGAACATAACAATGGCTCGAAACACATATAATAATACTCCTAAACTAATGTAATAATCCCTAGTTACGCTATACAAAGTGCAGCGTATCAGATCACAACTCCAGTGAGGGAGCCGTGTGGCGGCCGCAGACAGAGGCGGAATCAGAATCTGGAATAATGCTTTTTGAACATTTCTCAAACTCTTCTACGGAGAAGACACAGTACTGTTCATTTATTTGAAAATGACTTATTTGCCCTCTAAAATTAGAAATAAGTAGGGGTAAAAGAGTAATTTCACAAAAACTAACGGAAAGTTTAACGAAGGTGAGGGAGAGGCAGTTCCATGTTAACGGAATAGGATAAAGGGATAGTTCTTTACAAAGAGTGATATAAAAGGTGGTTCGACGAAAATTCGACCAAATATAGAGTGGTTTGGTGAAAAACCTCTATTATTTAAGCTTATTTGTGGTAGATAATCGATAATTCCTAATTTGCATTAGAATATCTTTTCCACCGGGCCATAAGACTAGAAAACACAAATAATTAATGAGTTTGTCTAATGTGTGTCAATGAACACACAATAAACAACTAAAAGAGTAAAGGTAAATGCCCTACACCCTCCTAGGAAAATGGATAAACCCATCACAACAAAAAAATATTACATTTCGAATGCAATTCATTCCTCTTTTAGTTATTTATTGTAGAAAAACCAATAATTAATATGACGCGAAAAGGACTATAAAAAATGGGGTAAAGTTCAGGTGATGATGAATTGTTAGAGAAAGAATAAGGATATAAAAGCAACTATAGTAGCTTGTGTGCTACCATTAAAGATCTTGAAGCAACTATAGTAGCGTGCGTGACAATGTTTCCCACGTTGGTGCACGAGTGAATGTGTAAAAGATGCACGAGTTATTGATTTTATAATGTTGCATGACTTATTACTTATTGGTGCATAAGTGAGTGTGAATATGTGCATTAGTTATTGTGTGTGGGTGCATGAGGATTAGTTATAATTTTTTGTAGGTGCCTGAGTCAATATGGAGTGATGCATGAGTTAATATATAAATGTGCATAAGTTATTGCTTGTTGGTGAATGAGTGACTGTGTAAAAGTGTATGAATTATTAATTTTATGTTGTTTCATGACTTATTACTTGTTTCTGCATAAGTGAATATATATATGTGCATGAGTTATTGAGTATGGATGCATGAGTGTCATGGATCCTCATTTCTTCTTTAAAGAGACATCCTCACCGAATCTTTTCCCATAAATAATGTCGGCAACACAAACTCGTAGAATATGTTGCTAATTTTCATGGTAAATTAGTGTTAAGATACAAGTTAATGCACACTAACTAGCTCGTACAATACTTCTTTGATCGAAATCCTTTATAGTACGTGGAGCAAGTATAATTTAACCAAGAAATACCAAGTTGCAGCTACTATATTAAAGTATGTGTTCGGGTTTGGGTAACACATTTCGCAGTCGGCGCAAATATTGTAATGCTCAAAATATATGATGAAGTTAATGCACACTAGTGCTACATTACACTACCCATCAACGAACCGACTCTATTATTTATAAGATGGATATATATAACTCCAACACTTGGGAGTTACAAAAAAACATAACATAACTTGAAAGTTTTCGGACTAAAAACTTGGTGCAGATCACAAAATTCAGTCGTCTATTTTTCTTCCGGCTAAGTTTGACATTATTATGCCTCAACCCTAGTTTGGTCCAACGGTGGGAAGTGCCTTTTGTACCTAAATCCTACTCGACAGCTAGTATATATAGTGCTAATAGGTAGATATCGATCGGCAGGTCGAAACATCAGTGAAAAGTTTCGATGAGAACAAGACTTAACGTAGAAAAAATGAAGTTTTTCGCGTTCACAGATAACAAGCTAATGTTCATAATTTAAGCGGTAATGTTCATAATTTGGGCAGTAAATTTTTTTGAGGTCATTTTAAGAAGAAAACTAAAAAAAATCAAAGTTCATAGTAATTACAAGTATGCCACCGCGTCACTCACTGAAAGCATTCAAAAAAAATTGGCCCAGATTATAAACATTACCGTCCAGAATCTGAACTTTAACGTGTAATATGTAAACGCGATATGTTCGTTTTTCCTACGTTAAGTCGTTAACAATTATTTGAACCGGAACTTTCCTCTTATTATAACACTATTCATGTGTATTGAGAATTGCGGGTAGAAGACACTAGTAGAAAAATAGGATTTAACCACGGTTATTTGGTAATGTTTACCACGGTTTTGAACCGTGGTTAACTTGCCTGTGGTAAACATGTTTACCACGGTTTCCATTTTACCACGGTTCCGTATTTACCACGGTTCACGACCCGTGTTAAATCGTACAACCGTGGTAAGATGACATTATACTTTTTCAAGGTAAACCTGGGTAAATCATAGTTTAGACCACAGTTCTTGTATAAACTGTGGTAAATGTTATCACATTTTAAAAAAAAAAAACCCAGACCCAGATTTTCGGCAATCGGGGCCCTAAATTTTCAAATTAGAAAAAATTACAAATATATATATAAAAAGAAGCAATTGGATGTGGATAATCTTACAGCTAAGCCCACCAAAACCACTTATTATAAACACAAAGGATCTTTAATAACACCATGATCCTAGATAATTATACAATATATATACATCAGAAAGCTTCCATTGTCCTTATGTTATGTCCAAAAACTAGTCACTTCACATCCAGCAAATCATCTTTAACATCTTCTACCTACAATAAAAAAAAAATGAAGATCAGATCTAAATTTTAGTAATGTTAAAATGGAAATTTGATGGAGTCCTGATTTTAGCTCCCCGAAAGTTCAGTAGCCATACTGTAAAGTTCCTTGCAACAAGGTGTCAAAGAAAGCACATGATGAAACATCAACACATGTATTTGGAATAATGAACTTATACCATTTTTCCATTACTGCACTAACAACAAGAATCATATACTCATCATGCTTCCAAGTTATATTTAATGATTCTAGAAATAAGCAAATAAAATTATGAACAAACAGTAACATGTGAGTAGTATGCGAGTTTGAATAAATTAATCAAATTAGTCAATAGCATTGTCTTTATAGCCTACTGAACTTGAATATTAACAGAGATATAGGAGAATAGGCGAAATAAAAAAATTACGAGTTTCTAACCTACTCAGAACTTATTTCTAAAAAAGCAGCACCATTCACTAAGTCAATAAGCTTTATATTATGCACATAAAAGAGACATAGGAGTCAACAATAACTTAAACTTCAAAAGCTCTTCAATAACATACAGAACTCTAGAAGCAGATGACCATTATCACCACTCCTGCTGATAAAATAGAGAAGCACTTAAATGAAGAAGTATAAACAATAAAGCATAAAGAATTTAGAACCTTAAGCCTCAGCATGAATAAGATCCATATTAAAAAAATATAATTAACTCTATTAAGGAACTATACCAAAATAAAACTTTATTAAGGGACTATAAGATGAAAAAATGCATTAAGTCAATGCCAATTGCTTTGTTTGAGACTGCAACCTCAATTGCTTTGTTTTGTAGTTTAGCTTAAGATTCATGAACAAGCTATGTTTTCTTGATATAGGTATTTGATTCATGAACCGGTATTAAAGGAGTTCCATCTTAGTTGGTTGTACAAGAACCGTATGCATATATGTATATCCTTTTACTTACAAGAATTAAACCAACTTGATGAGTCTGCATTTCATTCCCAATGATATTCTTACTTATCATTTTTTCTTACTCTATTCTTTAATACCAAGATATCAGGTATGAGCTCAAAATCTTCCTCTTTATCAACTAATTAAACCAATATAGTGTACTAAATTATGACAGAGGGCATCCACAACAAGTACTCCAAGATAAACAATAGACTACTATCATAAATGAGAGAAATGGAGAGAGGGAAAGAGTAGACAAACCGCAAAAAAAGTGTGATCACTTGGATTGGAAAATTGAATTTTGAAGCTCCCAAGGTAATCAAGCAGCAAACCAGTGAAGGTGGTTGCGGTATTCTTCTCCTTCATATGCCACTTCTATGCATAATGACTCCTTTTCTATTTCTCCATGTCCATTATCCTCCTGGTATTGCATTAACTCAACTGATAAAGTATGTGACTGGAATTGTTACATCAATTGTAGAAAATGAATACAACTAATAAAGCAAGTGTTTGAAATTATCACAAAGAAACTTACAATTATTTAGTAGAAAATAGAGTTGCAAGTACATTACACACATAAGGTTGCATGACAACAATGACTTATTAGTCTAAGTTGCTATAAGAATTTACCAATGGCGAACACAAGTACCTTTGAGGTTGTTGTGTAGAGACATCCCTAACGCCTAGGGTTTCGACTAACGTCCAGGGGAAGTGCCAGCCGATAACGACGACAGAGAAACATGATGACGCAAGTGGCTAGGTTTCGACTTCTGGAAGAGAAAAGAGAGAGGCGTAGAGCGAGGCGGTGACGGCTAGTGTTGCGGGCAAACGAGGAAGGAAACCCTAAAAAATAAGAATACGAACCCGAGCAGGAGACGAGAAGCATAAGCCACAGGCAAAGAGTGACAAAGATGAATGCAAATCTGGAACCTGTAGAAGTTGAGGAGCCGGTGGAGATCCGAAAAATTGAGACCTCCATAAGGTAGAAGAAGCTGCTCATAGACCTCGCCGTTATCATTCATTATCAAAGACCACTCGTTGGAGGCGGAATGGGAAGAGAATCATTGGATCCTGAAAAACTCAAGCTCCGGTTTGGATCGAATCGAGCCCTTTGAACATTGGATATTTTAGGGTTTGTTTGAGAATCACTGGAGGAAGACAGAGAATGAGGGGTCCTCGACAGCGCTGGTGCAGGTAACAGAAAAGGAGGGACTTCGGTAGCGGTAGTGGCGAGCGGCGAAATCGATTACACTTCATCAATGGAAGAAGAGAAGAGGAAGGAGCACTTGAAGGAGAAGTATGAACGCCTACACGAGCAAACACGGATAAATAAAAAATTCATTGCTTTTTAACCATGAAAATTTTATTTTCTAAAGTATATTACAATTCCTTTTTTTAGTGTTACCTTCGCTTCACAAAAGAGAACATAGAGTACTATTCCTACTTAATTACCACGGTTATCTACAAAACCGTAGTACTAGAAAGAGTCGCATAAAACCGGGGCTTATTTTCCGAGTTATTACCACGGTTCGTCTGATAACCGGAGCAAATAAACCAATTTTAACAAAATACCACGGTTGGTTTTGAACCGGGGTAAATTTTCCGTGGTCAAAGCCCATTTTTGTACTAGTGAGATTTAGATGGGGATCATTTCAATTATAATATGCACATGTTTGAAGATTATTAGTGGAAAATAATTCACGTAGAAATGGTCTCTTCAAAGTATCTTATTGACGCAAGTGTTACTGGTGATCGAAGAGCTAGCTACTCGTTGTTTTCATAAGCCATAGACAATGAATATTGGTCCAACAACATGCATATAGTTTATTGATCGTGCGATGCATGTCTTTTTTTTGCAGTTCAAAATTGGTGGAACTACAACGTACAGAAAAGATCTGCAGAACTTGAGGAACATATCTCCAGCATTAAATCTTAAAGGATTGAGATTAAGATTGCGGATATGATGTAAGCAAAAACTGATAAAGTAGGCAGCCCTTGAATCAAGTTAGAATATTATATACTATACGTCTATGACTCATACATTGTAGTCATAGTATGAAAATTAAATTATTACGGCCATACAACAAGAAATAGTTTTGTATTATGTAATTTTCGTGGGATTGAGGCCAGATTGAGCTTCAAAGCCCATAACAATAAAACAATTGAGCAACATATATTTAGTAATTGGGCCAAAAACAAGGTCCACAATGATAATATTCATAGAAAGATTTGTGCCCAATGCCCTATTGGGCACTATATTCTCAACAAATACACCCATAAACTAAGTCTTTAATTTCTACCCCTACCCTCACCACCCCAATTTCACGCGCTCCACCTTTCCCAGATCATTTTTTCAAATCACGCGCACTTTCATTCTCTCCTTCCTCTCCCCCTCATTTTTCACTCCCAAAATCAAAAACTGAAACCGTTCAGCTTTCTCCTCCCTCCTCTTCTGCTGCCTTCGATTCCTCACTCGATTCCTTCTTCGTTTTCGTCATCGCTCAAGATTCGCGCTGCTCAAGTTCCTCACTCGATTCCTTCTTCATTTTCCAGATTTTGCGTCTCTTCGTCATATAATATTAGGTATTTAACGCTCTTGTGTTTCCTATTTGTTGTTTCGGTTGTTTATTTTGGAAGATTTCTGTGATTGCGTCTTTGTTCCCTTGTTTCAAGTCAAAATCGAGTTCGTGTTTGTTCGAAACCTAGATTTTGAAGGTTGTTTTTATTTGCATGCGTCTTTATCTGTTTGATTTTTAGGTTTTTAAGTTTTCTGACAGATTCAGAGCATCTGGACTGTTCAAATGTGTGTTGAACGTGTCATGTTGTGTGTTTATTATGATTTTTTCACTTTATTTGTTGATTCTTCACTGTATTTTAGCTTCTGTTGTTGATTTTTTCATGGTTGAGAACTTGTTGTGTCTGTATATGTAATTGGTTGAGTGCTTGTTTATGTCTATGTTTTTGAATATGGGATGCTGACAGGTTTTTGTGGCTGGAGATTCTATTTTTTTGGCATTTTCTATGTTTATGTTGTTGATATGTCATGCTGACAGCTGATTTTGTCTTGAGATCATATTTGTTGTCAGCTTGTTAATGTTGACATCTTCAATATGGCGTGATGACAACTTTATGTGTCTCTAGAGCTTATTGTTGACAACTTGTTCATATTTACATCTTTTGAATATGGATGCTGACAGCTTTTGGTCTTTGACATCTTATTCTTGTTGTCAACTTGTTCATGTTTACAACTTTTTTCATATATTACATTTTTGAATATAGATGCTGACAGCTTTTTGTGTTTGACATCTTATTCTTTTGTTGACATCTTATTCATGTTGACATCTTATTTTTTGTTGACATCTTATTCATGTTGACATCTTATTTTTATTGACAGGTGTCATGGATGTTTCTAAGCTTCAGTTTTTGGCTTCCCAAGATTTATTTGTAGCTCCTAAGGTTACAACATACCACAGATTTGCTGTGATGGATCAGATCGAGGGTCAGTTAGATGAAGTCAGTAATTTTTTGTTTGCTACTGGTATATTCAAAACTATTTTAAGCATGACATCGCAGCTCAACTACTCGCACGTCATAGTTCACTACGCTTTAATGCGTGCAGTTAAGACACAGAAGAAGTTTGAAATGTGGTTTAACATGCAAGGCAATGTGCTGTCCTTTTCACTTCAAGACTTTGCTGCGATCACGGGTTTGAAGTGCACTGATTTTGAAGGTCATGTTATCCCAGATCAAGTCTTTGAGTGTACTCTGGGAACCAAAAACAAGATCACCCTCGATGACATAATTGCAGAGTTTGCTATCTCGTCAGGGGAGCGGAAGATGGTTCTAGCACACCTTATTATTGTTGAAGGTGTGCTGATGCCTCAGAGGAAAGGCTCTGCTGTTAGATTAAAATTTCTAAAGCTTGCTAGCAATTATCAAGCTTTTTTGAACTATCCCTGGGGTAGGGAAGTATACTTAGAGACTCTCCGGGCTTTTCAAGATGCTCCAGCCCATGCAAAACGCACAGGAGGTGGTTCTTCTAATGATAGAGTTTGGTATACTCTCCATGGCTATCCTCTTGCTTTTCAGGTATTTAGTTTTTCATTTCTCTTTTTCAGTTAGTTGCTCAAATACATTTTCATATTCTCCTTTTTAATCGTTAATTTTTTTTTGTAGGTTTGGGTGCTTGAACATTTTCATCAGTTTCGCGAGTTTGTTGGAGCTGCTACTGCCTCTCTTAAGACCATTCCATATGGCGAACGCTGGTTCTCATTGGATAATAACAAACTCGCTTGGTATCATTCTGTGTCAGATCATTTCGATGCTCATCCTTTGGTATTATTCTTTATCTTATTATACATTTATATTTTTCTTTGTCTATTTTATTTTTGTATTTAACTCTTTTTGTTGACAACACATTGTTATAACTCTTTTGCTGTTTTTTCATTATTTTAGTTGTGCAGACCATCTCCATATGAGGAACACTCTACATTTTGTCACCTTAATTTTCTCGACGAGGTTGAAGATCCTTTGTTTGATGCATTCGCTGAACAAGTTCTTGTCACTGCTCGTCAGAATTCAGAGCAAGCTGTTTCTAACACTGTTATATCTGAGCGACCGGCTAAGACTGCCAAGAAGGTTGCCACGAAGCCAGTGAAACCTGCTCCCAAAAGGAATGCGAGAAAGCCAGTTCAGAAAGTTTAAATTGTTGTCAAGAAAGTAAAGGAACCTGTTCAGAAAGTGGCGAAGGTTGTCACCAAAGAAAAGAAACCAGTTCAGAAAGTTGCTAAGGTTGTCAAGGTTTTCAACAAAGAAAAGGAAGATGTCAACAAGGATAAGGAACCTGTTAACGAAGAGAAGGAAGTTGTAAGCACTTCAGTTCAAAATGCTGCAGAGATGGGCAAAGGTGATTGCAAAGACAAGCAAGCTGTCAGCAATCTAATTTCTAATGTGTCAAAAGTTGCAAAAGCTGTTTCTAAGAGAAATCAACCTGTCAGCACTCCAGGTATGATATGTTTTGCATTTTTATACACTGTTGACAACATCTTCTTTTTTCCTATTTCGCCATGGGTTTTGTTGTTGACATTTGTTTTTTGTGTTTTTGACAGTTCTCTATACTTTGTTTTCAGATTCCCCTCTAGATGTCAGAACTTATAAACGTAGGCTCTCCTTACAAGATCGGAAAGTCGTTTTTGAACAATCTCCAAGGAAATCACCAAGACTAAACAAATCAGAGAGCAATCAGCACGGCAAGCCCGAGGTTTCTGTTGGTGCTTGTTCTGCGCCTGCATATAATTCTTGTAAAAGACCATCAAAGTCTCCAGAGAAGGTTGGAGATGTAAAAGATTCTGCTGGTGTTTCTGTTTTTGAACAATCTCCAAGGAAATCACCAAGACTAAACAAATCAGAGAGCAATCAGCACGGCAAGCCCGAGGTTTCTGTTGGTGCTTGTTCTGCTCCTGCATATAATTCTTGTAAAAGACCATCAAAGTCTCCAGAGAAGGTTGGAGATGTAAAAGATTCTGCTGGTGTTTCTGTTGTCGCTTCAAAAAAATCTAACAGTAGAGCAACAAGATCAGCTTATAAGGTTGAAGATGATCAACATGCTGCTAATCTCGACGTTGTAAATAAGAAGAGGAAGTCTCCTCCTTCCCCCTGCCCCAAAGTGATATTTAAACTTAGTGGTTCTGAGCCAGAACTTAAGAAGGCAAAGCAGGACTCTGTGCGGGATGTTGTTGTGTACGAATCTGTCCAAGTTCATGTTGACAACATTCTCAGAAAGCTATGGTCTGACATCCCAGAGCTAGCCGCCCAAGATGCTGCACCTATTGTTCAGTTCCCTTCCTCATCTGAGAGTGGTAAACAATCTTCAGTTAAGCAACAATCTTCTTCCATTCATGTCCCCATGGAAACAAATGCAGCTGGTCCTGCATTTGATTCTGCTGACAGTGAGAGGACAGCGTCTGTTCGTCCCTCAGTTGACATAGTAGGAAATGTTGCTGCAGCTGGGGGTGGACAGTTTGATGTGTTGAGCCAAAAAATTGAATTTTTGTGCAATGCCATGTCTGAAGTTCAATCTTCCACCAAAGAACATGGCCTGTCGTTAGTTGATGTCGCAAAGAAGCTGCACGATCTATCTAGTTTGATTCAGAGAAACGTCAAGGCCTCGTTCCAAGATAAGAGCACACAATATGAATCTGAAGATTTTGTAGATGTCAGCACACATGAAAATGTTGACAGCTTTGTGACTTCTTCAGAAATTGATGGAACTAAATGTTCTGAGAAGGTAGAAAAAACTCCAGAAAGGGAAGGGGACCTGGGTGAAGCTGAAGTTGATGAAATTCCATCAATAGCTGATGTTGGTGGAAGTGGTGTAGAGGGCAGAGAAGACATTGCTGACACTCCTCCAAATGCCAAGGATGTTGACAACATTCAAGTTGACAACATCAAAGTTGACAACATCCAAGAAGACATTGTTGACATTCCTCCAAAAGGCAAGGATGTTGACAGCAGAGCATTTGGTCAACATGTTGACAGCAAAGCATTTGCTCCAGGTGTTGACAGCAAAGTCTTGGGTCCAGATGTTGACAGCTTGACAGTGGGTAAAGATTATGACAGCCTGAAAGTTGTTCAAGATGCTGACAAAATTACACTTGTGCCAGAAGTTGACAGCTTCCAAGTTCCACAAGGTATTGACAATGCTGATGTTGGTGGTTCCAGTCAATTTCTCCCAACTCCAAGTGCTCTTGTTCAAAGCCCTTTCACTGAGGAGAAGAAGAAGAAGATTTCAATGCCTGGTTGTCCACCATACTCATTCTATGGAGATGATGATCGCAGAAAGTTCTTCGAATGGTTTTATTTGACGTATGTTTTATATTTATAATTTAAATTATTTTCTTTTATTTCTGAATATATGTGTTTATTAATTTTGTGTTTTTGTTGCAGTGGTAAGAAAGAGGTTATTAAGCGCAAGGAACATGATTTTGATTTCACCAAGGACTTTTTTAACAAATTATTGTTGAAAAGCACAAAATCTATTGGGCAAGCCAAGTGGTTAAATGATTGTGTAAGTTAATTACTTTTTACATGTCCTGACAACATATTTAAAAGTTTTTGATATTTTGCTGTCTTTGTCAACGCATGCTTCATATTTGTGTTGTCAGTGAGGCTTTTATTATTTTCTTCTACTGTCAGTTTGAATTTTTTTATTTATATTGTGTTGTTATTGTTCAGTTTTATTTTATTTTTTATTTCTCTTTTAACCTTACTCTTTTTTTCTCTTGTTTTGTAGCATATCTCTGAGGCTTTATTTTACTTCCGGAAGCATATCAATGAAAACAGTGAGAAATTCAAGGAAGTTGCAATCATGGATTGGATCTGGTACTGTCATTTCAATGCGGATAAGAGAGCTCTTATTGCGAAAGATGATGAAGCAGAGCTTCTGTTTTTCCAGAAGTACTTTATAGGAATGTACCCAAAACATGAGGGCAGGTGCTGGTCCGAATCTGTGACTAGGGTGTATACTCCTTTCAACTTTCAAAATGAGCATTGGGTTGCCCTGGAAATTGACTTAGCAAACTGGCATGTCACTGTGTATGATTCCAGCATTCAAATCAGCAGCGATGCTTATTGTTGGAGTAAAATTAGTACTTTATGCTGTATGCTTCCTGTTGTTATGAAGAAGTCCCACTTGTTTGGCCATATTAATTATTTGGACAAGGATTTCTCATGGTCAAGGCGCAAAGATGTTCCTCAGGATGGGATGATGTAAGTATCTTGTCAACATTAGATTTTTTCTTTCTTTATATTCCTCTGTTTTCCTGATTTCTCTCTTTTTGTTCTGGGGTGATTTACAGTGGCAATTGCGGTTTATACTGCATTAAGTTCATTGAGCATTTGGCCATTGGCACCAGCTGGGATGATCTGGATGACGAACACATGAGGGCTCATCGGGAGAAGATGATTATTGACCTGTTTAACGAGAAATGGGAGTTCAAGGCATTGCCACTTGAGAAGGACATACCTAAAGCTTGAATTTCAATGTTAATGTTCGGATGTAATGTGTGTGGTTTGGATTGTTGCTATGTCTGCTTGACAGTGTTTTTAGTTCAGACTTTAATGGCTTTTGTTGTCAACCTTTGTAGCTTTTCGATTTTCAGCTTTGTAAAACAGTTTATATTCCACTTTTTAGTAAGGCAGGTTTTGTTTACCCAAACAGTTTTTGCTTAAGTCAGTTATTGATTATGGTTATTTTATTTTTTTTATATGTCAACAGTTTTACTCAGGTGCAACAAAGCACTCAATGCGTAGCGCGTGTAAGTTTATTATTCTTACGAGGCGCGCGTAGCGCGCTTCGTTAACACACCTTACTGCTAAATAACCTGTCAGCATTCTAAATCTTTGATATATAACCTGTCAACTTTTTTTGTCATCACAATTTGTCAACATTTTTCACCTTTTTGTAATAAACTTTTCATTTTCACAATCTAATCTGTTAATATTTTTCACCTGTTCCTATTTTTTTTTTGTGCATGTCAACAAATTTCATATCTTTACAATATGGCAAGCTGTCATCAAATCTCGAAACACAATGTTGTCAACACTATTTATCAGAATATCTCAATGTTGTCAACATTTATTTATCACAGTAGAAGAATATCTATAAACACAATATGGCAAGCTGTCATCAAATCTGCAAACACAATATGGCAAGCTGTCATCAATGTTGACAGGATATAAAACTATTATCCCTTTTTCAATTAAAGATAAAAATTGAAAATTAAAATCCTAAAATGTTGTCCACACTGATAACTCTGTCCCAATCTTGTCAGCAAAGTTTTTTTGGCAAGAAGTCTTGTTGTGTCCCATATTACCACAGAGGCTGCATCTTCCTGGCTTTCTTGTTCCTTTTCTCTTCTTGCTTCTGTTTGGGAACTCACCTTCAGATGGGTATCTTTTCTTCTTTCTCCTCCCTTTATCTGTCTGCACAATTGGTGGCATGCAGATTGTATCTGTTACATCTTTCGGTACACTCTTCTCCGTTTCTCTTGGCACCGGGTAGATCGTTTCTCTATATGCAGCTGTCCAAGCTTCAGTTTTGTAGTAGTCGCTCACAAAATCTGTCACAGTTGCTTTTGCTTTCTGTATTGCAGCTATAGCATGCACACACGGGATGTGGTCCACATCAAATACTTTGCAAGTGCATTTCCTTTCTAACAAATTGACCACCCCATAGAAATCTCCACCAAGAATATGATATTGTGCTTGATTTAGCTTTCTCACCTCATACGCCTTTGACATTTGGTACCTAGACTCCAATATTTTTCCTATATTTGGTGTCACCTTACTATTATTTTTTTCAGCCTCTAAGCGCCTATCATTAAACCACCTTGACAGCACATCTCTCAGAAACTCTAGTAGAGCAACAACTTGGAAAGACCTGTCAACATCAAAATTTTCAACTGTGTCAACAACTTTAATATATCTTTGACAATTCATAGACAGTAGAATTGGGTCCAGCATAACTGATTTTTCAACAGTGTCAACATCATTTTTCAACAATGCCAAATCTATAATATTTATCATACCTTGCTTCCAGTATTACTGAATTTATTGTCTCTGAGTTGTTTGTTGTCATTATGTTGTATCTATTGCCTTTGGAATGTGCTCTTGCCCATTTTTTAAATCCTACTGCTTCCAAGTATTCTCCCATCTCCTTATTTATCTCACAAATTTTCCCATAATTCTCTTGGAATTCCTTTAGCGTGTATGCATCAGCAGCCAAAGAGAATAGTTTGTGCACCCCTTTATCTTTGTATCTTGTCTTCGGATTTTGCTTCAAATGTCTCCTACACACAACATGGTTTGCTGTTGTGTACACTCTTTGAATGGCGTTGGCAATGCTAAGATGTCTATCTGACACTATTACCAAATCGTCTGTACATGGTATGACTTTCAGAAGCTGTGTAAAAAAGAATGTCCACGATATGTCGTTTTCACTATCCACTACTGCATATGCAAGTGGATAGATCTGCTGGTTTGCATCCTGAGCTGTAGCAATGAGCATATGCCCTTTGTGCTTTATATGCAAGTGAGTCCCATCTACCATTATCACCTGTCAACACAAAACGAATGTATTATTACTCATGTCAACACTGTATAATGTAAGTTGTTAACAACAATCAAAATGTCAAAATCAGACATTATGTTTTTACATTTTCTATACTGTTATCATATGTTTAAATTTATTTTGTCAACAATAAATCATTCTATTAAACAATATATCATTTAATTCCTATTTTACTCACTGCCATACCTTTCTCATTACTTGGAATCCTCTTGTGCATGCTCCAATAGATATAAACACGAATCTGAAGTTGTCATGCTCACCAACTTCTAGGCATGTGTAAGATCCTTCATTTACTTCTTTTAGCATATGGCAGTACATGGGCAAGAGTGCATAGTTTTCTTCTGGTGTGCCTCGTATTAAATCTTGTGCATGTTCCCTTGCTTTCCATGCCTTCCAATAGCTAACATCCATGTAGTGTTCCTTTCTCATATCATTGCAAATGCTCTTTGGTATTGGTCCATTTTTAACATCTTCAAACCTGCATGTATATCACATTACTATTAGTTCTCTGGTTATCTTCAAGCAATTAATATTTTTTATGATATTTATGATTTTCAGAAACCTGTAAACACAATACCTGGTTTTTATTTGCTCCCCAATCATTTTGTATGTTGGTTTGCACTCATGTTGACATCTAAAGTCAAAGGAACATGTATGTTCTCTTTGAAACTTTCTCACCTCAAAGAATGTAGTGTTTTGTAATGCAATAGCCCTCAATCTCCATTTGCAGCTTGTGTCTGTGCACATTACTGTTAGAAGCTTTGGATCTGATTTCTTAACTTTGTAAGCAAAGTTCTCAGTCATTGCCAATTTTTTCAAAGCTTCGATCAGCTTCTTTTTTGTGTCAAATAGCTTCCCCACATGGACAAAGTCTGCATCTGTTCCACTGTGACTCATTTCATCCTCCCCTGTTTTTTTTTCTGTCATTATCTTGCTTGCAGATTCACAATCCATAATTTCACTATTCCCTTGTGTTGGCACTTCATATTCCATAGGTAGAAACATGTCTTCATTCATGTTGACAGCAACTATACTACTACATCTATTCTCTCTTGCTATCTTCGGTTCATAATTCATGTATTCCCTTGATACATATAGTGGACAAGTCCATTCCACCTCTGTTGTGCCATTGATTTCCATGAATGATGCAAGATCATCATTTGTCTCCACAGAATACTTGACTTTGATCTTCTGGAATGGATTAAGATGGCATATGTGGAGATGCATTCCCTCCGTTTCGAGTTTGAACCGTTGTGTAATCACCGATTTCATTGCTTGCAGAGTTATGTTCATATCAACTAAAAATGCTTTTGATATGATTTCCCCATCAGACACCATAACACCATCTCTTATTTTTATTTCTTTGCCATAGGAGACTGTCAGAATGTGCTTTTTTATCTGCATATATATTCAATAAATTTTGTTAGATAAGTATTTCTAATCTATCTGTCAACATTTTCCCTAATGAACATAAACATTTATGTTTTACCTGTCAACAATATTCTATTTAGGTACAAATTTAATATTTGTATTTTTTAACGAAGCGCTCTCAACGTGCTTCGTAAGTTTATTATTCTTACGAGGCGCGCGTAGCGCGCTTCGTTCACTTACGTGTTAATAAAATCTAATCTATAAACATATTCCTGTCAACAACTTATATAATGTCAACATCCTGAATATTTCAACAATATAAAAAATATCTTGTCAACAACCAATAAAATGCTTGTATCGTTTACAGATTCACAGTAATATCTTGTCAACATTCTATATTGTCAAAACTTGTCAAAGTCTAATCAATAAACATATTCCTGTCAACAACTTATATATGTCAACAAACTCAATATTTCAACAACATAAATAATATCTTGTCAACAACCAATAAAAACCAGGTGGTGTCGTTCACAGATTCACAGTAATATCCTGTCAACATTCTACATTGTCTAAACTTGTCAACCAAAGATGTTTTTCATAATCTATCAATCAAATAAGTTCAATATCATAATTATCATGATTTACCTCTTGTTCGATGGATTTGCTGGTGTCTGTTTCAGATTCTGTGCTTATCATTGTATTTGCAGTTGATTCGCTGGTTTTGTTTTGCGCTTCCTCTTTTTTTGATCTATGTTCAATCTCTTATTCTGTTTTTAATCTATCTTCAATCTTCTCCTCGCTCGTTTTTGTTGTACAATTTCATTGTCCTCCGGTTTGTTTGACAATTCGATGTAGAAGAAGATTCTGAATGTTGCATGCGAGAGCGTTATCCCCAAAATTCTTGCGATCCAGCAGTGATCAACGCCGGTGAGCAGATTGGAGGCAGTCGGCGAGTACTCTAGGCGGCGCCGGCGGAGGAAGAAAGAAGTCGGTCGGCGGAGGAAGAAGGAAGGCAGAGGAAGAATGTCGGCAGAGGAGAAAAGTTTCGGGAGAGAGGTGAGGTATGAGATTGAATTTATTTATTTTTTCCTTAATTGCTTATATAGTAGGGTATTTAGTAAAGACTTAATAATGTGATGCAGAAACTAAAAAATCATGTGTGTTTTGGGGTACTTACCCAAAAACTGGAATATTCATAGTGGACCAACCATACAGACTCCCAAATTTAGGGTAAGTAATCATTTTTAGACTTTGCATTGTATTTTCTAACCCTAAATTTTTTTAGTGTGTTAACTAACCTTTTGTTGCATTATGCCATTTTTATTTATCATATTTTATTATAATTTTTTTTGTAATTATTATTAAGGTTGTCATCATTAAATTAATGAATAAACACCGACGACGTGAACTGTCATCCAAACGATATGAACTGTCATCCCAACGATATGAACTGTCATCGGGACGACATGAACTGTCATCGGGACGACATGAACTGTCATCCGGACGACATGAACTGTCATCCGACGACAATAAAATTTTCGTTGATGACATTAATTTTCGTTGATGACAGTTTGCGTCTTGATATTTTTATATCATATTTGATTGTAATTTTTGTCATTGTTTTTATTAATATTGTCATCGTAGGATGAATTAAAAAACACTGATAAAATGAACTGTCATCCATACATCAAGAACTGTCATCCGATATCATCATGAACTGTCATCCAATATCATCACAAATTGTCATCCGATATCATCATGAACTGTCATCCGATATTATCATCCTAACATCATAAATTGTCATCCAACAACACGAACTATCATTCTGATGACATACAATGTCAACAACCATTCAAAACCTAAACCGAAAACAATTAAATTAAAGTTTTCACATTGGGCACCCCCCTCTCGTTCGAAACGGTGTTCCGAACGAGATTGCAATTTTTTTTTTTAAATTCTCGTTCGGAATACCATTCCGAACGAGATTAACCGGGTTCAAAAATTTGAACCCGGTTTAAGAAACCGAGTTAAAAAATATCCGGAATTCTCGTTCTAAACGCCGTTCCGAACGAGATTTTTTTTTAAAATTTTTTAATGACATCAATATTATTTATAAATAATTTGTTTTTTTGGATATCCGCATCTCGTTCGGAATACCATTCCGAACGAGCAGCGGTTTTTTTTTAAAATAATAACGTAAAGGTCGAGAATAGGCGGTTCGATGCCCAAACGACGTCGGAATGCAATGAAACTTGTTTTCAATGCATATTATAGCTATTTAACCTTTTCGGTAACTTCGAGTCGAAAACTCGAACTCTTCGAGTAGCACCTCCTTTGTAAACCTTCACTAGTCTTTCATTCTTCGAAATAGTCGAAGTAGTTGAGATATGAAGGGTCTAGTACATCGATGTTGATTATGTTTCAAAAACTTATACAATTATGTGTTATTAGGAATATAAAGAGTGTATAAGGTCTCCCCTTCACAAAAAGTTGATCGAAAATACTCAAAAACGCAAAAACGCCTTATCGGTCCTGATGGCCTGTTAAGGTCGAGAATAGGCGGTTCGATGCCCAAACGACGTCGGAATGCAATGAAACTTGTTTTCAATGCATATTATAGTTATTTAACCTTGACGGTAACTTCGAATCGAAAACTCGAACTCTTTGAGTAACACCTCCTTTGTAAAACTTCACTAGTCTTTCATTCTTCGAAATAGTCGAAGTAGTTGAGATATGAAGGGTCTAGTACATCGATGTTGATTATGTTTCAAATCTTATACAATTATGTTTTATTAGGCATATAAAGAGTGTATAAGGTCTCCCCTTCACAAAAAGTTGATCGAAAATACTCAAAAACGCAAAAACGCCTTATGGGTCCTAATGGCCTGTTAAGGTCGAGAATAGGCGGTTCGATGCCCAAACGACGTCGGAATGCAATGAAACTTGTTTTCAATGCATATTATAGCTATTTAACCTTGTCGGTAACTTCGAATCGAAAACTCGAACTCTTCGAGTAACACCTCCTTTCTAAACCTTCACTAGTCTTTCATTCTTCGAAATAGTCGAAGTAGTTGAGATATGAAGGGTCTAGTACATCGATGTTGATTATGTTTCAAAAACTTATACAATTATGTGTTATTAGGCATATAAAGAGTGTATAAGGTCTCCCCTTCACAAAAAGTTGATCGAAAATACTCAAAAACGCAAAAACGCAAAAACCGGGTAATCTCGTTCGGAACGCCGTTCAGAACGAGATTTATGACGTCATAAATATTTTTTTTAAAAAAAAAAACTCATTCGGAACCCCGTTCCGAACGAGTGTCGAACCGGTTCATAAATTACGAACCGGTTCGACATTTAATAAATGAAAAAATCATTTTCCAGACCGGTCTCGTTCGGAACCCCATTCCGAACGAGAATTTTTTTTTTTTTTTAAAATAAATTCAGGGATTCTCGTTCGGAACACCGTTCCGAACGAGATGGTGTTGTCGGGGGTAAAAAAGGTGCTGCCCGGTTGTCACCCGTTAATTAAGTAAAGTGCTGACTAAGTTGATGGAAACCATAAGTATCACACAAGCTCCTTATCTTAGAATTCCCATCGCCTCCCGATCCAGCGACGAGGACAAGAGGTTGTCCGGCGGTGCAATCGCCGGAACTGTTGTCGGCGAGGAGTAGAACCTTGTTGTCGTCGCCGCTTCAAGGATTCAGATCGGATATCGAAATAGCTCTTGCAACTGGTACGATGAAAGACAACGACGGGAACGGAGCCGATGACTCGCCCGTGAGATCGATGAACGTTTGGAGTCGACAATAGCGGACTCATACTCAGTGGCGGATTCAGGGGGCGCTTGAGGGTGCGGCCGCGCCTCCTTCGCTCCCAAGAACCTCCGATTTTAGGTATAGAGCTGGCGACCCAACTGTTACCGCACCTCCTTGATTTGATCTGTTAATCCATGGAGTAAGTCGGGGAAGGCGATGGAGATGGAGAAGACGACCTAGTGGCTAGTCTTTTTAAGAATAAAAAGCAGCCCACCACTTTTTATAGTTATATAAAAATATATAATATGTACTAACATGTTACATACTAACAATAACATGTCGAATTTTGAGTATTTAAGAGATAAAACACACCAATAAATATGATGGAATAAGTTTCCAATAAAATAAAAAATCGAAAGAATTTTTTTTTTAAGATTATAAATTAAGGTAAAAATATTAACAAAAATACACTAATTTGGTTAGATTATATAAAAATCGAGCTGCATGGAGAGGAAGAGGCCGACCGACCAAGAAGAGAAGAGAAAGAATTGGGCCCAAGGCCCATTTTGAGTTGGACTTTTCCCTTTGGAGTATTTGCTATTTTTAAGAGTATAAATAGATAAGTTTTTAGGGTTTAAGGTAGACTTTGACAAATTGAGAATTACTCTTCCCTTTAGGTTTTGACGTTGTTTTCACGTCGTTTAGCTATAGTTTTGGTTTGATATTGAATTGCAAGCGGAAACCCTTGGTTTGATATTGACCCGTGAGATCGATCTGTTGTTTGCACATATTTCGATCTCCAAACCTTGAAAGAACCCTAGGTGGACTCCTTGGGTTAGTTCGAGTCAAGTGAGTCTTTCTAGATCGACGACTGAGTCAAGAAAGACGTCACTTGCTTATCGAGTCCGAGTCAAGCAAGTCTTCCTAGATCGACGACTGAGTCAAGGAGGATAACACTTGTCGAAGACCAAGATTCGTTCGATCGTCTGTCACAACGATCTCTCGAAGCCGCCTCGACGTCAACTTCACCTTACCATTCGTCCGCCGCCGACTTCCGCCGTCGTGGCTTAGGTTGGGTGAGAGAAAACCCTAACCCTAACCACCTTGCCTTGACCTTCAAGACAAACTCTTCTTGTTTTGGCAATTAATTATTTGATTTGATTCTTATTCTTATTTTGTTAAGATTTGATATCTTAGGAAATCTTTGGGTAGTTGAGAAGATCTTCTAGTAACCAATTTGGTTAGATTCTAAAGATTTTGTTAGCTTATCCTATGTAATAAAAAAAAAAATTTTTTTTTTATTTAATTAAATCCGAATTTCAGATAATTATTCTTTTATTTTCGGATTTATTTATTTAAAAAAAAGAGAAGAGGAAATAAGAACGTCTAGCTGAAGAGAAACCCGGCTAGGGCAAAATCCGTTCTAGGCTAGTAGCCTTGAAAGCCGAAAAATTTAAGCGGACCCCGGTTAGTAACCGTGAGAAGTCGTAGAGCGCACGTCAAGTGGTCCCCGGGCTAGTAGCCCAGGAGGACCCCGCTCGGCAACTTCTCTGGGGGACGATCGGTTATTTCCTTGAATTTCTGTTCACCATCTTTTGATTTTGTTTGCTGTCTTTTCTTTCATTATAATTTCAATTTCTTTCATTGATTAATTGCCCCCTTTTTTGTGACTTGCTTTACCATTCTGCCTGTGCCTTGCCTTTCTTGTCTTCAACTGCGTAGCGTAGGAATAGACAGATTACACTTTTTTCCTTCGTGTGTTGCTGTTGCTTGTGATTTGCACAGGTTCAGGAGATGGCAACATGCACCATGGGCATGTGTTGTCAAGAGGTCTTTGATCTCGAATGAACATATTGCTCTACCGTCCCAACAGGAGACAATCTTTCATTCCCGGTGTCTAATCAAAAGCGCCGTCTGCAATTTGATCATTGATGGAGGATCTTGCTGCAACATCATTGATCGCACAGTGGTGGAGCGCCTAGGATTACCAACAACGCCCCATCGTCAACCCTACAACCTGAATTGGCTTAATGCTGACTCGCCGCTACGAGTCACTGAGCAAGTCAAGTTGGTCTTTGCTATTGGCGGGTACACAGATGAGATTTTGTGTGATGTGCTACCTATGACTGCTTGTCACCTATTGCTCGGGAGGCCTTGGCAACATGATCGGGGTGTTATGCACAATGGTGTTACAAACGAATACTCGTTCTTTATGGAGGGGAAGCGTTATACACTACTTCCTATGACACCAACCGAAATCATGACGGCGCATATGGAAGACGAGCAGCGAAGAGCAGCTAAAGAGAAGGAAAAGAACTTTACCAAGGCAAAGAAGATGACCTTAGGTCAGAACTCGAGAGCTGGAAACCACATTCTCTTAGCTACTGCTAATGAGGTTCACACTGCAATCCAGGAAGTCTTCCTTGTTTCTTACTTGTTCCTACTTATTCTCTGCATACTACTCCAGATACACTTGATCTGCCTTTTTCTATTTCTTCTTTGTTACAGGAATACAAGGATATGTTTCAGGAAGAATCCCCAGGACTGCCACCTGTTAGAGGAATTGAACATCAGATTGATTTCATTCCGGGCGCGACTCTTCCCAATCGAGCCGCCTACCGTACGAACCCAGAAGAAACCAAGGAGCTACAGAGACAGGTGCAAGAGCTCATAGATAAGGGACATGTACGGGAGAGTTTGAGTCCATGCGCAGTTCCAGTGATTTTGGTTCCCAAGAAGGACGGGAGTTGGCGTATGTGTATGGACTGTAGAGCCATAAACAACATTACTATTAAGTACCGTCATCCCATTCCCAGACTGGACGATATGTTAGACGAACTGCATGGAGCTCAAGTGTTTTCTAAGATCGATCTGAAGAGTGGGTATCACTAGATGAGTATGAAGGAGGGCGATGAATGGAAGACTGCCTTCAAGACGAAGTACGGACTCTACGAATGGATGGTAATGCCCTTCGGTCTAACCAACGCTCCTAGTACTTTCATGCGTCTAATGAATCATGCTTTACGTACATTTCTAGGAAATTTTGTAGTAGTCTACTTTGATGACATTCTTGTCTATAGTCCATCTGTTAGTGAGCATGCAAAACATCTTCGACAGGTACTAGAGGTCCTCCGAAAAGAGAAACTTTATGCTAGCCTAAAGAAATGTGGGTTTTGTTGGGACCATGTTGTGTTTCTTGGATTTGTAGAATGCAGCACAGGTCTAAAGGTGGATGAGGAGAAAGTTAAGGCCATCCAGGACTGGCCAACACCGACAACTCAGACTCAAGTCCGGAGCTTTCTGGGTCTGGCCAGTTTCTACCGAAGGTTTGTGAAGGATTTCAGCTCCATTGCCATGCCACTGACGGAGCTGACCAAGACAAAGACTATATTTCACTGGGGAGAGCCATAGGAGGCTGCCTTCCGGAAGCTCAAGGACAAGCTGACTCACTCACCATTGGTGATACTCCCAGACTTCAGCAAAACCTTTGAGATTGCGTGTGACGCTTCAGGAATAGGGTTGGGGGGAGTATTGATGCAAGAAGGCAAACCCATAGCCTACTTTAGCGAAAAGTTGAGTGGTGCTGAACTCAACTACCCGACCTATGACAAGGAAGTTTACGCTCTGGTCAGGTGCCTTCATACTTGGCAACATTACCTCCTTCCAAAGGAGTTTGTCATACATTCTGACCACGAAGCATTGAAGTATCTCAAGGGTCAGAGCAAACTGAACAAGCGGCATGCCAAGTGGGTAGAGTTTATCGAGACATTCTCTTATGTCATCCGACACAAGAAGGGGAAGGACAACGTCGTAGCTGATGCACTGTCTCGCAGGTATTCTCTGTTATCTTCCCTTAATGCTAGAATGTTAGGATTCTCTTTCATGCGTAACTTGTATGTTTTGGATGATGATTTTAAGGACCAGTTTAATGCATGCCAAGTTAGGGGTGGGGTAGGCAAGTTCTATTTGCATGATGGGTATCTGTTCAGGGGATCCAAGCTGTGTATTCCAAACGGATCATCCTGTAGACTCTTTATACAGGAAGCCCACGGAGGGGAGCTTATGGGGCATTTTGGTATTAACAAGACTCTAGGAACCCTTAAGGAACATTTCTACTGGCCAAACATGCAAAGGGATGTTACTTGTTTTTGTGCTTCTTGTGTTGTCTGCCTAAGGGCTAAGTCAAAGCTGAACCCTAACGGTCTCTACACACCTCTACCTATACCGAGTAATCCCTGGAAAGATGTCTCCATGGATTTTGTCTTGGGATTACCTGGGTCTAAGAGAGGGAGGGATTCCATTTTTGTAGTGGTTGATAGGTTTTCTAAAATGGCTCATTTTTTTGCTTGCTGCAAAACTGATGATGCTACACATGTAGCCGATCTCTTCTTCGAAGGGGTAGTTCAACTACATGGGGTGCCCAAAACCATAGTGTCTGATAGGGATGCCAAATTTCTAAGCTACTTCTGGAAAACTCTTTGGTCTAAGATGGGTACAAAGTTGTTGTTTTCTACCTCTTGCCACCCTCAAACAGATGGGCAAACTGAGGTGGTTAATTGAACTCTCGGTGCTTTACTGCGTTCATTGTTAAGTACTAACCTCAGTAAATGAGAAGAATGCTTGTCTTTTGTTGAATTTTCTTATAACAGGGCCATACACTTGGTCCTTAACTCAAACACAACTTAACCAACCCGATTACCAACTTAATTTACTCCGTACATGTAACAACGACTTAACAACTACTAATACCCCAAATAACACTATTTAATAACATACTGATTTCCAACTATATTTCACAATAGAGAGATGAAGCGCGATAATCAAACTAACTACGAAAATACGAAGTAATATTACTTTCTAATAGGTTGAATGTATTAAGAAAGAAAGTACATAATTGTATACGAGATCACACCAGTTTTCAAGCCCGCTAATGAACTTTGTTATTCATGTATACACATACAAGTTTACATGCATACAAGTTTACATGCATAAGTTAATTCATTGGCGTTTACAAATCCAGCATGCAAAATTGTACGGATACCCAAATTAAGCTTAAATAGAGGGACAAGCCTATGCTTTACAGGCAGAGTAGGTAGCTTTAAAATGTCTTACACAAGCAAAATCAAGTTGAACTCATATGGTACTAAGGGGTATATTCAATAGTACTCCGTAGATTTTAACTAAAATAATTTATTATCAATTTATTTAAGATGAAATTGTATCAGACTTATGTGATGCAGGTGACTATTGTTTAGAGTATCCAGTCAAAAACCGATTTAGAATTAAATAAACTCAAAAACCGATTTAGAATTAAATAAACTCAAAATCCAATTTAATTAGCATAAACCGATCAAAACCCGATCAAAGTGAAGAGGGGTGGTTGATTACTAACATAATTCATTTAAAATGTGGTTGTATGTAATTACTGGTTTAAAGGGTGATCGTGGATAAAATGCTCTATTTAAGAGGTAGTTTTATGAAATTTCTTCTTGTTTATATTCAAGATATATATATGTATATGTAGGGTTTTTCTATTGTGTGTCCAAAGACACACATTAAACAGCTAAAAAGGGAAAGAATTGTATTGGAAATGCAATATCTTTTTTTGTTGTAATAAGTTTACCCATTTTCCTAGAAAGGTGTATGACTATATACTTCATCTTTTAGTTGTTTATTGTGTATCCATGGGCACACATTAGACAAACCCATATATATATAGAAACCGGTTCATGTGAGAACGGTTTGTTAGGAGAGAACCGGCCTTATCGTGAGAACGATTCTCAGCCGTCTGATCCTTCTCATCCAACGGTCCACGTTATAACGTGGATTTCATTAACACGCACCCACGCGCCTTTTATAAATCTCGCTTCCCTTTCTTTTTTCATCAGCTCTCCCCTTTCACTCTTCTTCCGACCAAATTTCTCTCCATAATCGCCATTGTTAATATCCTTCTCAAGCTCATTTTTTCCTTTTCCCCAGCTCTCCTCCTTCATATCTCATTCTCTCTCCGTTTTCTCTTCATTCTGATAGTTTTTTTTGTTCTATCTTCATACCAGTATCTTTACCATGTCTTCTGATTCCAAAGCTTCCGATGAGATAAAATCTCCTTCATGTTTGTTTATTTGTTTGTTTTGCTCTTAAACTTCTGTAATTGGTATTATTTTTGTCGAATACTTGTATTTTAAATTTGAACTTAGTTTTATAAACCCTAATTTGTGTTCAGTTTATTGCAGCTTCTTAAATTTGTTTTTTACTCTATCTGTTGTATGCATGTCATTACATTATTCACTATTTCTATGTGGTTTTTTTGTAAGTGTTTTGTGATCTCATATAATGTGACTTGTTGTGTGCATATGAAGTGAGTTTTGTTCTGTTTATGCTATTACAACATTTTCTGTTTTCCCTCTATTGGTAGTTAATGACTAGGATGCGTTATTTCAGTCTAAGTGATGTTTGAAGTTTTTTTTGGTGTTTTCATATGAAGTCATTTTGGTTTGCATTTTATTTGTTTCTTTGATTTTGTGGTTTATTTGTATTCCTATGTTTTCATATGAAGTAACTTGTGTTTTGTATATGAAGTGCTTCCTCAATTGGTAGTTAATTATTAGATGCTATTAACATCCTAACTGATGTTTGAAGTTTTTTGTTGTTTTTTCCATATGAAGTCTTTGTGGTTTGCATTTCAGTATTTCTTTCTATCATTTATTGTTTATCTGTATTCCTTTGATGCTTATCTGGAATGTATATTGTTTTCATAATGTTATGTCTTTATCTTTGCAGGAAGAAGTTACATTTTAGGGAAACGGAAGAGTAGCCGCACTCCTGCAAGTATATTGAATTCTAAACTTGTCAAGTCTGCATTTCAAG
The DNA here is from genome assembly GCA_029168935.1 of Oxyria digyna. Classification (NCBI taxonomy): domain Eukaryota; kingdom Viridiplantae; phylum Streptophyta; class Magnoliopsida; order Caryophyllales; family Polygonaceae; genus Oxyria; species Oxyria digyna. The sequence continues at coordinate 10,521,349 of JAPVLV010000013.1, forward strand.
ATGAATACAACAACATCAATGTTGTACCTTCTCCTCCTCCTCCTGTAACTGGTCTCTCTTCTCCCAACTTGCAGAGTGCCATAGTTATTAGGAGTAGTCCTAGGCTTAACCTTCTCAAAGCATCAGTTTCTCAGGAGTCAATACCTTCTCCTTCTCAAGTTCCTGTTGTTTCTTCTCCTAAGTTGCAGAAGCCATGTAAGTATAAGGAGGCTGGCATTGTTATTAGGAATATTCCTAGGCTTAAAGTTCCCAGAAAAACAGCTGCTAAGGATGGAATTATGGGTAAAGGAAAAGCTAAAGTGACATATGCAGATTCACCTGATAACAGTTCTGATTCAGATGAAGATCCTGAGTTGAAGAGAGCATTGGATATAAGCAGATATCTGGCTCATAACCAGCAGCCAGCTCTCATATCTCATGATGGTCGCACTGTTGTTAGGAAAAAAGTTATGGGTGCCATGAAGTCTCATTTTGATACCCTCTCTTCTAGGAACTCCCCCAAGGCTTTGTTTATCGCTCTTAAAAAGATGTCTGAAGATCAGAAAAAGGCTGTTATTGATATTGGATTTGGTAGCATCCTTGATTGGAACATTCAAACTTTGCCTAGAAATCTATCTCACTTTGTTGTTTAGAGTTTTGAAGCTGGGGACTGTTCTCTGAAATTGAGTTCTTTAGGTAAAGAAATACCTCTAGTAGTTGCAGATGTCAAAAGGGTTTTTGGGCTTCCTGACTGTGGTGTTCCAATAGTTCTTCCAAGTAGAGTTCACAATTTTAACTTATTAGCTGAGTTTAGGGCACAGTATCGGGAGCCTTCCAACAGTACAACTTTGAAGCCCTCAGAAATATGCAAGAAAATTGTGGATTCTGATGCTGGTGATGATATGTTCAAAAGGAACTTCGTTATGCTGTTTTACACTTTAGTGATTGAAAGCCAAGGTTGTGGAGTCATGAGCATGAGACCATTGGATTTGTTGGATGACGTTTCGAAGATCAAAGACTATAAGTGGTGCCAATTAATCTTCGATTTGGCCATTAAACATAAGGTGTAGTGGTCGCTTTGCTCTAAGTCCGAGTTTAGAGGTCCAGTGCTATTTCTTTTGGTATGGTTTCCCGAATTGCATACTTAGTGATTTCTGATTTGAATACTTACTTATTGCCTATAAATGATTCCTATATTAATTTCATTATTTATTTGCATTTTTGTAGATGTGTTATGTTGATAGAGTTATGGTTCTCAACAAACCTGTTCCAAGGGATCTTCCTCTGATCAAAGTGTGGACAACTTCAATGTTGAAATCCAGAGAGGCTGATGAGATGCTTGTTGGTGCGTTTGGGAAGGGCAAAATTCTACATGTTTCTGAGCCTGCTTTGCAACCAGAAACTACTCAGCCTCCATTGCAACCAGAAACTTTTTGCCCCATTCCTTAAGAGTGTCTTGGTGATGGAACCATTCCTGTATGTTTTTGTTTTATATTTTTTTTAGTTGTTATCCCTTTTTTGCCTTGATTTTATAATCTAAGTATCTTTGTTCTTGTTTTCAGGATTTTGTTCTTCAGCAATATAATGTTGTTCGTCAAATTGCTAACAATATTCGTGAATTCTACAACAACATTGAAATTGCTCCAGTAGAACATGCTCAGAATACTTTCTTCAAGAAAGTCAATGAAGAATGCACTCGGCTTTTGAAGATAAAACTTCCAACAACTGTCGCTGGAGATGATGTTGATGCTTCTGGAAATTTAGATGACAGTGATGAGCGCTTTTGGTCTGATCCGATTGTCTTTGATATGATTGAGGAAGTAGAGAAAGCTATTGCTGCTAAGAAGAAAGTTACAGAGCATGTACCCATGCCTACTAGTGTTTCATGTTTCTTCTTCATTACTTTTTCGTCTATTATATTGTTTCATATGTATTTATTCCTGATTTTTATTCCGTTTCTTTCCATTACAGATGACGGTCCCAGTAATTCTTTTAATGACACAGTTTTTCACGATGTTGTCAATGATTCTTTTGAAGTTCCACTTGAGCAACCAACTAATGTTTTTGATGTTTCAATGGATCAAGCTCTATCATCCCCAACCTCTGTCAAACTTGGAGAATCTGAAGTTTCAGATGTACCAATTATTCCTTCAGAAGGTGGAGATTCAGAAGTTCCAGTGGAACAATCTGCAGTAGAATCCACTCTTGGACAATCTGCAGTAGCATCGTCTCTTGAACAATCTGTAGTAGTTGTGAGTACAGTGGAAGACTGTGAACAATCCGATCCAAGTAACAATGGACTTGAATCAAATGTTATTGATTTAACAATTGATAAATGTTCAATGGCATCTCTACCTTCTACAGAAGCAACATCTAATGTTTCCTTACTTGTTGGTATGAAAAGTTTAGTTAATTAATTTTAGCCTACTTTATTTATGAATTGCTTACCTTAATGATTTTTCTTTGTTGTATTTGCATATGCTAAAGATAAGGAGAAGAAGAAGAAAATGCCTAGGTTCAGTGGTTTGGTTCCTCGCCGCAGTCCCCGTTTTACTCTTAATGGTGAAGGTAATTCCATTAATGATCCTATTACAGTATTGTTGGACAACCCTCCTTTAGAAATTTGTGCACCGACTTCCACTGTTTCTTCATCATTTGTTTCTGCAAAATCAGTGTATGATTCTGAAAAATCAGATCTTGCACCAATTAATATGGGATTAAGCCCTTCTGCTTTCCAGTTTTGCACAATCCCACCAGCTTTTACTGTTCAGGTAATAGTTTCTTTTAATTATTAGACCCTGTGTAGTTTTCTGTTTGGTTTTATATATTCTATTTATTAATGTTTTTATAGTGTATGCCTCATGTTCCTTTTCATACAGTGTCTCAACCTGCATCAAATTCTGTAAATCTTGTTGCCCCAAAACCATATCATCGAGCTACTAGGGTATTTGATTCAAGTTACACTTATCATATTTTTGATTCATTTTTTTATGTTGTCTAACATTTTATTTTATTTTTCAGTCAACTGGAGGAAACTTTCCTTCTCAACGCACAATGCGTCCTCCTCAAAGCTTAAATGATAGGTTTTGTGATAACATGGAAGCAATGAGAGCTCCTAGAATTAGCGAGACAAGAAAATCTACATGGTTGGAAAGACATATTTATCCAGATGTGAAACCTAATGCCAAAGAACGTCGTCTGTTTCAATGGGTTTCTCAGGATAGGAATGAAAAGTAAGTAAAAATATTTGTTATATTGGTTTTGTATCATTTTTGGGAGTTATCTGGATTGGATTTGATGTTTACTTGGGACTGCATACTAGTTGAATTGTGAACTACATACTAGTTCAATTGTGATCTACATACTAGTTTGAATTGTGAAGTGCATACTAGTTTGATTTGTGAAGTGCATACTAGTTTGAGTTGTGATGCAATGTTTTGTTCTTTCAGGGAAGTCATATCTAGTCATGCATACTAGTTGGTTTTGTATTATTTTTGGGAATTATCTGGATTGGATTTGATGTTTACTTGGGACTGCATACTAGTTGAATTGTGATGCAATGTTTTGTTATTGTAGGGAAGTCATATTCAGCCATGCTAAATTAAAGCTTACTTGTCGTGATTTTCATACATTCTGTCAAGCTCGCTTCTACAGTGTTGACACTAAGATTGTTGATGTGTGGGCCCAAGTATTAAACTTTGAAGAGTTAAAGAGATGTGAAACCAGTATCTATACATTCTTTGCAAGCACAAAAGTTTGTGTAAGTGCCTCTATATATGTTGTTTGCATGTCTGAACATTTGTTTTATAATGTATTTTTATATTTGCATAATATTTTAGGATGCAAGTATCCAGCAAGTTACAGTTACTTATCCTGATGCTATGACTGTCCTTTTTGAAAAGCAAATGCGCATTGAGTTTGTGAATTTGAAACTTGGTGTTTACCCTCTAGACTTTGGCTTGGTATGTATGTTATTTCTATTGTTTCCTTTAATTTTGCCTTATTTCAATGTTAACCTTCTTAATGTTAACTTTCTGTTTTTCCTCCCAACACAGTTTGTATTTCCCATTAGCACAGGGGAGCATATCTTTGTTGTTACATTTAACATGAAGACCAAGAAGTGTGAATTGCTGGATCCCTGTACCAATCCAAATTTCAATCACACCTGCTTTGCTGAACAACTGGTAAGATATTTTGATTGTATTTTTTATTTTTTCAAGAGTTTTTTCTAACTGCTATTTGTTATTCTTTTTTAGAAAACTGTTTTTGCACTATACTCCAAACGTTTAAGTTTGCCTACCGAATCTGAAATGATTTCGAAGATGGAAATTTCAAAGCCTCGTCTTCCCATTTATGGAGGGATAGAAAACAGAGATTTGGCCTTCTTTGCCATGTACAACATGTACACATACATGGGATCTGGCTTAAAGGATTGGAAGTACAGGCTGATTAACAACAATGCAAGCCATATTACCACCTTGAAGATCAGGTACCTGAACAAGATTGTCAACACATGTCCTCCAAATGACCAGAAGATGGCGAACATTGTACAAGGAAAGTGTATCACCTCTGTGAAGTTAGATTTGGAATGAAAACTGTAACTGTGAAACTATGCATCAACTTTCTGTAACTCTCTAGCTATTGTTGTCTGAACCGTCTAACTAGATCTGCAGACACTTGTCTTCACTTTTGAATTTCATTTTATGCTGTTTCAGGATTGCATATGAAGTCATATTTTGAACTGGATATGTGTTTTCATGATTGCTTATGAATCAGTTGTTTCTTGCATACATACTGTTTTTAGTACTGCTTCTTTTCTGTTCGTTTTTCCTATTTTCTTGTTTGTTTACTATTTGTTGATCATTCAAACAACTTGTTCATCATAAAAGAAAGCAATTTTAACAAACTTGCATATGTGAATGTCTTGTAAAATTTTCATGTATATCTGGGTGCGCCTGATATGCATTTCCCAAGAACACTTGTGTGCATCTATTTGAAGCAACCTGGTTGCTTCTAGAGTCATCCCTGTTTTAATTTCTTATGTACAAAATATAACAAATGCAAATATTTGGTTATGCAATTCTTAAACACATAATGGGTTTCCATAATTTTGATTCCAAAATGTGGAACTCCTAGTCACCAAAGTGTTTCTTAGTTGCAACACAACTACTACATAGTCACACCAATATAAAGTTTTCATAACAAAATAACAACTCAAATCCTTCCATCTTCTCCATCAGTTCTACATATCATAGACAATTGCTACATTGTAGATAGCTTGATCCGCGTCCTTCAATTCAAATATGGCTATATCACCTACTTTCAAATCATTGTCGTTCACAAAAGTTCTCCAGCCTTTCCCAAACATGTATCTCCCACCAGGCCTCTTCAAAGCAACTTCTGTGTCCTTGTTATCCTTGTGTAGTCTGATTTCTTGGATAGTTGGAGAGATTAAATATTCATCACCGTGATTTTGAGGAACAATATGCATTTATTCATATGAAATTTGAACATTAGTAATCCAATACGTTGTAGTGTTAAAAGTTGGTATATAGTATATTACCAAACGGCAGTCGCCTTGCACATATGTTTTAGTCATTTTAACCACAAATGTCTTGTCTGCATCCATGTCTCTATTAATCATTTGATAGGCTAAATCCATCAAATCAACTGGTTCTTGTGGTTGTAGTGGTTGTTGTTGTTGTTCTGGCTGGTGAGGTGGTGGTGCCATAGCTTCATCTTCTGATTCTGATTCTCCCAATTCACTTTCTGTATTTCCCCATTCTGATTCTTCATGACTGAAAGAGAACAGCAGTTTTCCAAATCCAACCGAAATATAGGAGCTTTTGAAGCTGATTTCATTATAAATTGTGGAAATGCAAATATTGGGGCAACAAAGGGATACCGAATCTACAAAGAGCTAGTAGGATCATATGGCGCTATAGGAGCTAGCGTAACAGATTTTAAAAATCTGAAGAGAGATCTAAATTCATATTTGGAAGGCTTTGATGGGCAAACGATAATAGATAAACTGAAGAAGAAGAAAGAAGTATGCGAGACATTCTACTTCGACTATTTTATGGACAAGGAAGGACAGCTAGAGAGACTGTTTTGGGCAGATCCTATAAGTAGAAAAGGTTTCTCATTCTTTGGAGATGTTGTTACAGAAGACACAACTTACAACAAAAACAAGTAATATTTTTCATGTCTAAATTCAGATCTTATTAATGAGAATATGTTTGATGTGACTTTGAAAATAATAATTTGAATTGCATACAGAGAAGTTGGCTTTTGAATATAATGAAATCAGATGTGAATATAGGAAACTAGGTATTTGATAAATTTGATTTAGAAGAATACATTTCAAATGAAATTCTGGATTGCATACAGGGACATTTACATTTGAATAAAAAAAACTTTTGAATTGTAGCTGACCATATGAATGAGCATATGAATGAGCATCTGATTTGCATATGAATAGCTTAGGATATGAATAGAATGAGAATTACATTTGCATATAGTGGATTTGAAGAATGAGATAACATTCTTAGTTTCATGCAGGTATAATATGGTATTTATACCATTTACAGGAGTAGATAATCACAGGAAATCAGTGACATTTGCAGCTGCTTTGATGTTGAAAGAGAACACAGAATCCTACGTGTGGTTATTTGACAACTTCAAAAAGGCGATGGGCCACGAGCCATACATCGTACTGACTGACCAAGATCCTGCAGTAATTCAAGTTGTTGAACAAGTATTTGAGAATGCAATGCATCAATTCTGTATGTGGCATATCATGTTCAAGATGTCAGACAAGATAGAAAGCAGAATTTACAACACCTTAGAATTCAAACAAGCAATCAATGCTCTGGTTTGGAATAAAGACATCACAAAATTAGAGTTTGAGGATGGCTGGACGGATTTTATAGAAAAATATGAATTACAAGACAACGACTGGCTGAGGAGAATGTTTGACTTAAGGAGATACTGGATACCTGCATTCTTCAATGATATAAGGATGGGAGGCATGCTCAGAACAACATCAAGGTCAGAGAGCCAAAATAGCTTCTTTGGAAGATTCCTTGGGCAATCCTCTTCATTAACCCAGTTCAATAGCCAGTTTGAAAGTGCATTGGATCAACAGAGACATGAACAACACAAGCTTGCTGCATCATCATCAACAAGCAAAGCCAACATGAAAACAGATTGGGTTGTTGAAAAGGCATGTTCCAAAGTCTACACAATCTCAATATTTTATGAAGTACAACAGTCTATCTACAACTCAATCTACAAGTGCATGGTAACAAGCATGATTAAGGAAGGGACAGTAGCAAAATATGAGAATGAACAAGAGAACAACAAAAGGTACACAGTCCCAGATTTAGATAATGTTGATTTATGTTGCACATGCAACAAATTTATGCGAGTTGGCTTGCCTTGCCAACACATGTTTGTGGTTATACGGAACAAGGGGCTTAAGGAAGTGCCAGAGAAGTATATTCAAAAGCGTTGGACAAAAGAAGCTTCATTACAGCCAGTATTCAACATTGATGGTTTGTTGTATAAAGAAAGTGCTGAAACAGAGGAGAACAAAGCAACAATGATACAACTCTTGGGAGAAATGCACAGTTGCATAAATTTGATTGAAAGCAAGCCAAAATACATGAAGGAGCTATTGGACACAATAAAACAAAAGAAGCAATATTTTGCAGAACAGATGGGTGCAAGCTTAAGTGGATCAGCCTTCACTGTGGATTTTGAAAAATATGTAGGACCAACTCCAGCTGAGGTTCAAGTGTTACCACCAAAACAAGCAAAAAACAAGGGGACAAGAAGAGGACGAATGATAAGCCAAAAAGAGTTGGGCATTCAAACAGCTGCAAAGAAAAAGAGAGGTTGTGGAATATGTGGTCAGTATGGACATAACAGGGCAACATGTGGAGATAGAGAAGGTAACAAATTAATTCAATAATTTTTAATACATTAACTCACTTTCCATATACACATTTTAATGTAAAACTAAATAGTTTTACTTGATCTTTCTATGAAGATTAAATGAAATCATAGAAGAAACAACTGAATGAAGGCATGAAGATATATAGATTCCTATGGCATATTATAGATACTGGTTCTTATTACATGGAGTGTAATCATACTGTTTGGAAACTTATTGCTTAAAAAAAGAATTCAAACTAGCTAAAATGGTTGTTTTCAAATATTAATATGCCTACCATCTAGGAAAACATCATATGCAAAACGGAAAAAATTAATATGCATTACTAAACCTCGTATACAAACCATATATAGTTGGTATGCAAACTATATATGCTTTATATGTAACTCAAAATAAACATTATATGGAAACAGGAATTTTAAAGTTTTCAATCTAGATAGGCCTTATATGCAATCAAGATGAAACCACACATGCAATCTACATAAACTTCACATGCAAATCACAAAATCATATAAAGTAGACTATGTAAGTATAGGCCTCATATGTAAAACCACAAATCATAAAGTTTAATCTAGATATGCTTCATATGCAATCAAGATAAACTACATATGCAACTCACAATGTAACTCATATGGAAACCACAAATCATTTAAAGTAGACTATGTAAGTATAGGCCACCTATGTAAATCACAAATAAAAAAGTTTAATCTACATATGCCTCATATGCAATCAAGATGAAACCACATATGCAATCTACATAATCTTCATATGCAACTCAAAATGAAACTCATATGAAAATCACAATTTAAAGTAGACTATGTAAGTATAGGCCTCATATGTAAACCACAAATCATAAAATTTAATCTAGATATGCCTCATATGTGATCAAGATGAAACCACATATGCAATCTACATAAACTTCATATGCAAAACACAATTTAAAGTAGACTATGTAAGTATAGGCCTCATATGTAAAACCACAAATCATAAAGTTTAATCTAGATATGCCTTATATGCAATCAAGATGAAACCACATATGCAATCTACATAAATTTTATATGCAAATCACAAAATCATTTGAAGTAGACTATGTAACTATAGGCCTCATATGTAAAACCACAAATCATAAAATTTAATCTAGATATGCTTCATATGCAATCAAGATAAACTACATATGCAACTCACAATGAAACTCATATGCAAACCACAAATCATTTAAAGTAGACTATGTAAGTATAGGCCACATATGTAAATCACAAATCATAAAGTTTAATCTACATATGCCTCATATGCAATCAAGATGAAACCACATATGCCATCTACATAAACTTCAAATGCAAATCACAATATTAATGTTTTCATTAAAGATATGCCTCATATGCAATCGAGATGAAACCGCATATGCCATCTACATAAACTTCATATGCAAATCACAAATCATTTAAAGTAGACTATGTAAGTATAGGCCTCATATGTAAACCACAAATCATAAAGTTTAATCTAGATAAACCTTGTATACAACTTAATATATCTCATATGCCAAACACAAAACATAAGTTTTCAATCTAGATAGGCTTTATATGCAATCTAAATAAACCTCAAATGAAGACAAGGAATAAATGATATGCTCATATACAATCTACAAAAAGTTTACAATACAAATATAAAGACAAAACACATATGCAAAACTAAATACACTTCAAATGCAAACTACAAATGCAAATTATGTGAGGACAACATCCTCTTCCAAGGTCATGTTGATGCAGGATTGTACAAGTTGTCTTCTGATGTGCCCATTGGTTCGTTTCCACTACCTCAAGCCCACCTGTCATCTTCCTCTGTCGCTGCTCTGTGGCAACCCAACATCTGCACGACCCAACTTGTCTTTTATGCACTCTCCTTAAAAACGCCTGGTGGCTTTTATGATTTTAAATGCTTAGCTTGTTCTTAGACCTATATAAGGTATTATTCAGACATATGACCAAAGATTAAGTAGGAATAGTGGAGCTTTATTTCCGATTTCTCGTTAAAGCTTTAAAGACAACAAATCAATAGGATGCTATCCAGATTTCCCTTATATGCAATGCAGATAAAGCGCCATATTTAAACCAAGTAATAATCAAATTGAAATTACAAATCAAAATAAACTTCAATCCAGATCTCTAAATTGCAAACCAAAATAAAACAAAATAAACAACACATACAAACCAAGTTTTGTTGCAAACCTACTTTTCAAAGGGAAACATAAAGGATCTATAAACATTAATAAAGATGAAAAAGAAGCCAGAAAAAGAAGCTGGATTCATATTCACAAGTGCAAGCATCACAAAAGTTTATATCATCATCACTCTCCATGCAATAGTCATATCTCAGCCATGGGTTCTTCCTTTGACATGGAACATGATCCTTCTCAAGGATAAGTTCTTTGAATAGAGGACGTTGATGAAACACCCAAAGATAACGAACAGATTCATGAAATTTTATTCGACATTCAACAATCTTACTTCCGAGTGAAGCCTTGACAAATTTGATGTGATCCATTCCCTTCTCTACATTTCCAGAAACACTGGACAGTAAGATAACACCCAAGAGATATCTTGCTTGCATATGACCTAAATTAGCAGCCCTTTCAAGCATTTCCAATCCTTGGTCATAGTTGAAATCACGGAAGAAATGATTCTGCATACAAAAGACAACACAAGTAACAAAAAAAAAATTGTGCCATTAAATTATCAGGGTTTCGAAAGATATTTACACAAACTTATGTAATAATAAAAAACATACAAATCCCTTTCGATATATGGCACTAGCATTATCGTTGTCAATGCATAGATGGAAGAAAACACCAGCAACAACCTTCTGGGCTTGAGAAAGATTATCAGTATCGAAATCTTCAACATTAACTTGGGAAAGAACATGTTTCTCCTGCCCAATTTTTTCAAGCGACTTGCAACTAAAAATTAATAACCACCGCAAAAAAAGAGAATATGATCAGTGTGATAGAAACAAAACTAAGAAATGAAGGCTTAATTTCAAATCCACCAAGAATTCAAAAAGGTATGAAATCGAAAAATCACTTCGCATGCAATCTAGAAAACACTTCGAATGCAAAACACAAAAACACTAAGTGTTTACCTCATTATGCAATTAAAGTAGTTGGGAAGAGAATCAGAACCAACTCTCGAAACAATTTCAGAAATCAGATTGTTTGGAAGAGACAAAAAAAGACTCTGACAAGAAAGATCGTTAGATGAAGAACACTTCTGTCTTTTTGCCATTTTTCAGAGGATGAAGATGAAGAAAACCGAAACCCTGTCGGTATAAGATGAAGAAGAAGAAGATGAGAAAACTGAATAGTCACACGGGGAAGTGAAATGAATTGACAAGAGACATCCGGTCATTTATAAGGAATTAAAATTGTCTGATTGGTAACTTCTATAATGACGGTTGGAAAACGTGCCTGTAACACAAAAAAACAAAGAAAAAACGAAAAGTAACACGTAAGTTAAGTAGCATACGGAGTACTTGTATCAGATATTATTTGACAAGACTTGACAATTAATTATATTTTAATTAAATATAAGGGACAACTATCAACCACATAAAAACCATAAATCCCAAAAAGGAAGAAAACAAATTTAACACATAAAGTAGAAATAAAACACGACCTCAACATTGGATATAAATACAAAGAAAGTAGGGCAAACTAGCTTGGAGAACTGCATTCAAATACATCTCATAAAGAGAGTTCGAGAGAAACCAACAAAAATATTTAAGGATTCAGCTCTCAAGCAAGGAAAGGCAGTGCAACAAGAAACACTTTGAGTTGTTATTTTGTTATGAAAACTTTATATTGGTGTGACTATGTAGTAGTTGTGTTGCAACTAAGAAACACTTTGGTGACTAGGATATCCACATTTTGGAATCAAAATTATGGAAACTCATTATGTGTTTAAGAATTGCATAAGCAAATATTTGTATTTGTTATATTTTGTACATAAGAAATTAAAACATGGATGACTCTGGAAGCAACTAGGTTGCTTCAAATAGATGCACACAAGTGTTCCTGGGAAATGCATATCAGGTGCATCCAGATATTCACGAATATTTTACAAGATATTCACATATGCAAGTTTGTTAAAATTGCTTTCTTTTATGATGTACAAGTTGTTTGAATGATCAACAAATAGTAAACAAACAAGAAAATAGAAAAAACGAACAGAAAAGAAGCAGTACTAAAAACAGTATGTATGCAAGAAACAACTGATTCGTAAGCAATCATGAAAACACATATCCAGTTCAAAATATGACTTCATATGCAATCCTGAAACAGCATAAAATGAAATTCAAAAGTGAAGACTAGTGTCTGCAGATCTACTTAGACGGTTCAGACAGCAATAGCTAGAGAGTTACAGAAAGTTGATGCATAGTTTCACAGTTACAGTTTTCATTCCAAATCTAACTTCACAGAGGTGATACACTTTCCTTGTACAATTTTCGCCATCTTCTGGTCATTTGGAGGACATGTGTTGACAATCTTGTTCAGGTACCTGATCTTCAAGGTGGTAATATGGCTTGCATTGTTGTTAATCAGCCTTTACTTCCAATCCTTTAAGCCAGATCCCATGTATGTGTCCATGTTGTACATGGCAAAGAAGGCCAAATCTCTGTTTTCTATCCCTCCATAAATGGGAAGACGAGGCTTTGAAATTTCCATCTTCGAAATCATTTTAGATTCGGTAGGCAAACTTAAATGTTTGAAGTATAGTGCAAAAACAGTTTTCTGAAAAAGAATAACAAATAGCAGTTAGAAAAAACTCTTGAAAAAATAAAAAATACAATCAAAATATCTTACCAGTTGTTCAGCAAAGCAGGTGTGATTGAAATTTAGATTGGTACAGGGATCCAACAATTCACACTTCTTGGTCTTCATGTTGAATGTAACAACAAAGATATGCTCCCCTGTGCTAATGGGAAATACAAACTGTGTTGGGAGGAAAAACAGAAAGTTAACATTGAAATAAGGCAAAATTAAAGGAAACAATAGAAATAACATACATACCAAGCCAAAGTCTAGAGGGTAAACACCAAGTTTCAAATTCACAAACTCAATGCGCATTTGCTTTTCAAAAAGGACAGTCATAGCATCAGGATCAGTAACTGTAACTTGCTGGATACTTGCATCCTAAAATATTATGCAAATATAAAAATACATTATAAAACAAATGTTCAGACATGCAAACAACATATATAGAGGCACTTACACAAACTTTTGTGCTTGCAAAGAATGTATAGATACTGGTTTCACATCTCTTTAACTCTTCAAAGTTTAATACTTGGGCCCACACATCAACAATCTTAGTGTCAACACTATAGAAGCGATCTTGACAGAATGTATGAAAATCACGACAAGTAAGCTTTAATTTAGCATGGCTGAATATGACTTCCCTACAAGAACAAAACATTGCATCACAATTCAACTAGTATGCAGTTCACAATTAAACTAGTATGCAGTCCCAAGTAAACATCAAATCCAATCCAGATAATTCCCAAAAATAATACAAAACCAAATAGTATGTATGACTAGATATGACTTCCCTGAAATAACAAAACATTGCATCACAACTCAAACTAGTATGCACTTCACAAATCAAACTAGTATGCACTTCACAATTCAAACTAGTATGTAGATCACAATTGAACTAGTATGTAGTTCACAATTCAACTAGTATGTAGTCCCAAGTAAACATCAAATCCAATCCAGATAACTCCCAAAAATGATACAAAATCAATATAACAAATATTTTTACTTACTTTTCATTCCTATCCTGAGAAACCCATTGAAACAGACGACGTTCTTTGGCATTAGGTTTCACATCTTGATAAATATGTCTTTCCAACCATGTAGATTTTCTTGTCTCGCTAATTCTAGGAGCTCTCATTGCTGCCATGTTATCACGAAACCTATCATTCAAGCTTTGAGGAGGACGCATTGTGCGCTGAGAAGGAAAATTTCCTCCAGTTGACTGAAAAATAAAATAAAATGTTAGACAACATAAAAAAATGAATCAAAAATATGATAAGTGTAACTTGAATCAAATACCCTAGTAGCTCGATGATATGGTTTTGGGGCAACAGGATTTACAGAATTTGATGCAGGTTGAGACACTGTATGAAAAGGAACCTGAGGCATACACTATAAAAACATTAATAAATAGAATATATAAAACCAAACAGAAAACTACACAAGGTCTAATAATTAAAAGCAACTATTACCTGAACAGTAAAAGCTGGTGGGATTGTGCAAAACTGGAAAGCAGAAGGGCTTAATCCCATATTTATTGGTGCAAGATCTGATTTTTCAGAATCATACACTGATTTTGCAGAAACAAATGATGAAGAAACAGTGGAAGCCGGTGCACAAATTTCTAAAGGAGGGTTGTCCAGCAATACTGTAATAGGATCATTAATGGAATTACCTTCACCATTAAGAGTAAAACGGGGACTGCGACGAAGAACCAAACCACTGAACTTAGGCATTTTCTTCTTCTTCTCCTTATCTTTAGCATCTGCAAATACAACAAAGAAAATTCATTAAGGTAAGCAATTCATAAATAAAGTAGGCTAAAAATAATTAACTAAACTTTTCATACCAACAAGTAAGGAAACATTAGATGTTGCTTCTGTAGAAGGTAGAGATGTCATTGAACATTTATCAATTGTTAAATCAATAACATTTGTTTCAAATCCACTATTACTTGAATCAGATTGTTCACAGTCTGCCACTGTACCCACAACTACTACAGATTTTTCAAGAGACGATGCTACTGCAGACTGTCCAAGAGTGGATGCTACTGCAGATTGTTCCACTGGAACTTCTTAATCTCCACCTTCTGAAGGAATAACCGGTACATCTGAAACTTCAGATTCTCCAAGTTTGACAGAGGTTGGGGATGATAGAGCTTGATCCATTGAAACATCAAAAACATTAGTTGGTTGCTCAAGTGGAACTTCAAAAGAATCATTGACAGCATCGTGAAAAACTGTGTCATTAAAAGAATTACTGGGACCGACATCTGTAATGGAAAGAAACAGAATAAAAATCAGGAATAAATACATATGAAACAATATAATAGACGAAAAAGTAATGAAGAAGAAAGATGAAACACCAGTAGGCATGGGTACATGCTCTGTAACTTTCTTCTCAGCAGCAATAGCTTTCTCTACTTCTTCAATCATATCAAAGACAATCGGATCATACCAAAAGCGCTCATCACTGTCATCTAAATTTCCAGAAGCATCAACATCATCTCCAGCGACAGTTGTTGGAAGTTTTATCTTCAAAAGCCGAGTGCATTCTTCATTGACTTTCTTGAAGAAAGTATTCTGAGCATGTTCTACTGGAGCAATTTCAATGTTGTTGTAGAATTCACGAATATTGTTAGCAATTTGACGAACAACATTATATTGTTGAAGAACAAAATCCTGAAAACAAGAACAAAGATACTTAGATTATAAAATCAAGGCAAAAAAGGGATAACAACTAAAAAAAATATAAAACAAAAACATACAGGAATGGTTCCATCACCAAGACACTCTTTAGGAATGGGGCAAGAAGTTTCTGGTTGCAATGGAGGCTGAGTAGTTTCTGGTTGCAAAGCAGGCTCAGAAACATGTAGAATTTTGCCCTTCCCAAACGCACCAACAAACATCTCATCAGCCTCTCTGGATTTCAACATTGAAGTTGTCCACACTTTGATCAGAGGAAGATCCCTTGGAACAGGTTTGTTGAGAACCATAACTCTATCAACATAACACAGCTACAAAAATGCAAATAAATTATGAAATTAATATAGGAATCATTTATAGGCAATAAGTAAGTATTTAAATCAGAAATCACTAAGTATGCAATTCGGGAAACCATACCAAAAGAAATAGCACTGGACCTCTACACTCGGACTTAGAGCAAAGCGACCACTGCACCTTATGTTTAATGGCCAAATCGAAGATTAATTGGCACCAGTTATAGTCTTTGATCTTCGAAATATCATCCAACAAATCCAATGGTCTCATGCTCATGACTCCACAACCTTGGCTTTCAATCACTAAAGTGTAAAACAGCATAACGAAGTTCCTTTTGAACATATCATCACCAGCATCAGAATCCACAATTTTCTTGCATATTTCTGAGGGCTTCAAAGTTGTACTGTTGGAAGGCTCCTGATACTGTGCCCTAAACTCAACTAATAAGTTAAAATTGTGAACTCTACTTGGAAGAACTATTGGAACACAACAGTAAGGAAGCCCAAAAACCCTTTTGACATCTGCAACTAATAGAGGTATTTCTTTACCTAAAGAACTCAATTTCAGAGAACAGTCCCCAGCTTCAAAACTCTGAACAACAAAGTGAGATAGATTTCTAGGCAAAGTTTGAATGTTCCAGTTAAGGATACTACCAAATCCAATAATAATAACAGCCTTCTTCTGATCTTCTGACAGCTTTTTAAGAGCGATAAACAAAGCTTTGGGGGAGTTCCTAGAAGAGAGGGTATCAAAATGAGACTTCATGGCGCCCATAACTTTTTTCCCAACAACAGTGCGACCATCGTGAGATATGAGAGCTGGCTGCTGGTTATGAGCTAGATATCTGCTTATATCCAATGCTCTCTTCAACTCAGGATCTTCATCTGAATCAGAACTGTTATCAGGTGAATCTGCATATGTCACTTTAGCTTTTCCTTTACCCATAATTCCATCCTTAGCAGCTGTTTTTCTGGGAACTTTAAGCCTAGGAATATTCCTAATAACAATGCCAGCCTCCTTATCCTTACATGGCTTCTGCAACTTAAGAGAAGAAACAACATGAACTTGAGGAGGAGAAGGTATTGACTCCTGAGAAACTGATGCTTTGAGAAGGTTAAGCCTAGGACTACTCCTAATAACTATGGCACTCTGCAAGTTGGGAGAAGAGAGACCAGTAACAGGAGGAGGAGGAGAAGGTACATCATTGATGTTGTTGTGTTCATCTTGAAATGAAGACTTGGCAAGTTTAGAATTCAATATACTTGCAGGAGTGCGGCTACTCTTCCGTTTCCCTAAAATGTAACTTCTTCCTGCAAAGATAAAGACATAACATTATTTAAAGAATATACATTCCAGATAAGCATCAAAGGAATGCAGATAAATGACAAATGATAGAAAGAAACACTGAAATGCAAACCACAAAGACTTCATATGGAAAAAACAACAAAAAACTTCAAACATCAGTTAGGATGTTAATAGCATCTAATAATTAACTACCAATTGAGGAAGCACTTCATATACAAAACACAAGTCACTTCATATGAAAACATAGGAATACAAATAAACCACAAAATCAAAGAAACAAATAAAATGCAAACCCAAATGACTTCATATGAAAACACCAAAAAAAACTTTAAACATCACTTAGACTGAAATAAAGCATCCTAGTCATTAACTACCAATAGAGGGAAAACAGAAAATGTTGTAATAGCATAAACAGAACAAAACTCACTTCATATGCACACAACAAGTCACATTATATGAGATCACAAAACACTTACAAAAAAACCACACAGAAATAGTGAATAATGTAATGACATGCATACAACAAATAGAGTAAAAAAACAAATTTAGGAAGCTGCAATAAACAGAACACAAAATTAGGGTTTATAAAAAGTAAGTTCAAATTTAAAATACAAGTATTCGACAAAAATAATACCAATTACAGAAGTTTAAGAGCAAAACAAACAAATAAACTAAACTTAAGAAACAAACCTGAAGGAGATTTTATCTCATCAGAAGCTTAGGAAATCAGAAGACATGGTAAAGAGACTGGTATGGAGATAGAACAAAAAAAAACTATCGGAATGAAGAGAAAACGAAGAGAGAATGAGATATGAAGGAGGGGAGCTGGGAAAAAGGAAAAAATGAGCTTGAGAAGGATATCAACAATGGTGATTATGGAGAGAAATTTGGTCGGAAGAAGAGTGAAAGGGGAGAGCTGATGAAAAAAGAAAGGGAAGCGGGGTTTATAAAAGGCGCGTGGGCGCGTGTTAATGAAATCCACGTTATAACGTGGACCGTTGGATGAGAAGGATCAGACGGCTGAGAATCGTTCTCACGATAAGGCCGGTTCTCTCCTAACAAACCGTTCTCACCTGAACCGGTTTCTATATATATATATATAGGGTCAAGATCTAGTGAGAACACTTTCTTAGGAGAGAACAGGTGAGAACGGATCTCATCCGTCCATTTATTGGAGAGCTCAGATTAAATGAGAAGATCTCCTCTTCACTCAACTCAATCTTGCTCAGTCGCCGGCTCTGGTATCAATCGCTATCGCACAAGGGGACGGACGCATATGTCGCCGATGAACTCCTCCGTCAACATATCTCCGACCTCGATCAGAAGCCAACATCGATAGGGATCCGCCTCACGAAGAGCCGAAGAATAAGTTGAATTGGCTCAGGATCGCCAAATCCGGCGTCGGCGTCCCTCTGATTCCGCTCCATCTTCATGGTTTACCGATTGAAGCAGCTCCATCGTCAATCCATGGTAACAAGTTGTCTAATTAGTAATTTCTGTTTGATTCTGAATGTTTTTGAAGCCTGATTGTTAGAATTTTTGGTTTCAGAGAATTCCCCAATTCAATCATTGCGCGATTATATTGTCTGGGTTATGAATTGACAGTCTCATGTGACTCTTCGGAGAGTCTTCACGGCGTTCCTCAATTCCGCTTCTGTTGCAACGCAAGCGAAAGCTCAGTCGACCTTCCAAATCCACCGCTGATTCATCGGGGATGCCAATTTGAAGTTTGCTTGGTTTGGTACTTGCAGAGACGGAGTTGATCGGATCATGTCTCACGGGACTTCACTTGACATTTCACTTGACATTTCTATCTAATTTCTTGGTGTTGGTTTGCTTTGTGGACATGAGTTGTTATTCTAGTGTTGCACATGCTTATCTTTAGTTTCATGTCCATCCAGGATTACAGTGCACTTGATTATCAAGAGAAAGTGCTTGATGGCTTCTATGATGTCTATGCAATTGATATGGAACCAATAGGTCAAGGGAAAATGCCATCTCTTGGGGATCTTGAAACAAATCCAGGTGATTCTGGTTACGAGGCCGTTATAGTTAATAGGACAATTGACCCCATGCTTGTGGAGTTGGAACAAGTTGCCCATTGCATTGCAATAGACTGCCCTCCCTCCAACGTCAATGTTTTTGTCCAGAGACTTGCTGAATTGGTTACAGGGCACATGGGTGGCCCAGTGAAGGATGCAAATATTATGTTAGCTAGGTGGATGGAGCGGAGCACAGAATTAAGGACGTCTTTGCATAAAAGTGTGTTTCCTATAGGCTCCTTAAAACTTGGCATTACTCGGCACCGAGCTTTGCTCTTTAAGGTTATCTTTGAATTATCTAAAAAGATTCCTATGTTTACTTAAGCTGAGCAGTCCTGAATGTGTTCCTGGCTCCAAAATGGAGAGTGTTTCTTATTTTTGGAACTTCTCACGTCATAAGTTATTGATGATCCAGAATCTGTTTTTAGCTTCAACATGGAGAAGTTTGTCTCCTGTGATTCTTTATTCGTTTATTTTTAAAGTCGGATTTGTGGAAAAATTGAATGTGATGTGCTGGTGCTACCATAATGGTTCTCAGATCCGTGCACTTATCCTTAAGAACAGTGATCTCAATAGCTTAAGGTAGTGTTTTTTTATAGCTAATTGATACTAAAGTTTATGTTAGATGCTTTAATTTCTCTAGTGAACCTGATAAGGAATTTGATGTTCAACACATCAGCTCGTTTTAAATAGAAAAAATTTGGATAACATTGGCTGAGAAGATGGCTTATAGTGAGTGTTATAAAAGGACTTCATTTGGAGGATCATGGTGTCCTTATATAGTTATGCTTTCGAACAATAGATGTTTTCCTAGAGATTTATGAAATAGTCTGGCAAGCTAATTAAATTGTTACTTGCATGTCTCCTTGATAAACAGAGTGATCAATCTTAGAATTGGAGGCATTTTGATTTATTAATAAAATGCTGCCTCATATGTATATATTTTTTTTAATTTTTTTTATGTTTCTTTGATGAAGCTTCTTAAGAATGTATTGTAAAAAAGTGAAATTTTAATTGCTTCAATTTAATAAGTGTATATGAGGACTGCTCAGCTCCAGTTTTCATTTATCTAAGCACTTTAAGAAATGGTTTTCATTTGTGCTGCTTCATTATGTACAGGTATTAGCAAACAGTGTTGGGTTAAGGTGCAAATTGTTGAAAGGAAGCCATTATACGGGTGTTGAAGATGTTGCTGTCAACATGATAAAAATAGATGATGCACGGTAGAAATTTTCTCCTTGTTTAGTATCAGTCCACTTGATCAGTAATGTAAAGTGACTCCCTATTGCATCATGTATAGGTTTTACATTATGCTAGAAAGTAGTTAGCAGTAACTTCCGTCTTGTATATTCTGTTCCCTCTCTCTCACTCCTTACCTTCACCCGTCCAAAGTAAAGAATATCATTACTCGTGTGTTTCTATATATTTCAAATTTGAAATAGCTAACAGTGTATCCCTGGATTCAGGGAGTTTTTGGGTGAGCATCATGGGACTTCACCGCCGATTCATCGGGGATGCCAATTTGAAGTTTGCTTGGTTTGGTACTTGCAGAGACGGAGTTGATCGGATCATGTCTCACGGATTTTGTCTCCCGGAGTTGAACCAAAACATATGGAGCTTTGGAAACTCCAGAAGTTTGCTTGGTTTGTTTACTTTGGCTGATTTCTTTTATGTACTTGTTACTTATGATTAATATTGAAGTTATATAGTGTTATTGTACATGTCTCAGGTGTTGATATTCTCTTAGGAGGTATAATAAGATTGCAACTGGAGTTACTGTCAGTTGATGTTCAGACCTAGTGATTTGGTGACATGCATTTATATCTGTTTTACTGTAATTGTTGCTTGTGGTTTGTTTTTGTATTGTGTCTGTGAAATTGGATCTTTTAATTGTCAATTGCAAATGTTAAGAGTCACTATGAATCTGTATGCACAAAAGATACACTTGTAACTGAAGTTAAAAGCCATTGTAACTGAGAGAAGTTTAAAGCCATTGTAACTGGGCAATTGGTGATCAGGGATCTCAACAAGAACTAGAGATCGCAAAGAAGTTGATTGGGAAGTTGGGATTGGAGGATGGATAACAGAAGCTAGGGTTTCGACAGTATTTTAACAAGGTATGATGATTGTTTTATATAGTTTGTTTGTAATCACAAATTATGATCATGATTGGTCTATTTGCTCCATTTCGTGCTTCTGTTGCCAGTAAAGATTTGCCTTTTGAAATAGTTATCCTTTACTAATGATGATGGTTTTAGTTGAGAGTTTACATTGAGTTGTCTAGATATTCTGCGGTAAAAGACTTTACTCTGTGTAGTTGCTTATTGTGATGCAATGCCTCATAAGCATGATAAACTTTAAAGTTATCTGGATCATTATTGACATCTAAGATGCCTAATTGTGTACTATTATCTTCCTGGCTTGTTAAAGTGAGAGGATGGGGGATCATTTTATTGCTGTCACTTTTGAACATCAATGGAAATCATATTTGAGTTGTAAATTTGTTCACCAACACCAGTTACTATAAGAACGAATTCAATACTTTTTAGAAGACTAGATCATTTCTTTTAATCAATGATGAAACAGTGGACTTGTCTATTAATTAACATTGGCCTTACCTGTGTTTCTTATTCTTGATGAAACATATACAGAGGGTGACTCAGTTCATGACCAATGTTGCTCGCCCTAATGAAGCATCTTCTTTGGTGAGAAGAGTCCCCGTATTACGTCCTTCACTACCATCTCCAGGGGCTGCTCCATGGCATGTGATGAGCTTGAGATAAGAACCACCACCAGACTTATCTACTATATATCTGCTTGTATGAATATTGTCAGGGATACTGCCTTTATTCTAATCGTTTCAATATGGATTATATGTTTTTGGCATGCTAGTCAAGAGTTTGAAGCTTTTCTTTTGAAAAATTATTCAATCAAGTAATAGAAATAGCTTTTCTATTTTTAGTATATAGTTTATGAGCTGAAAGACAAATCAGTGATCCTAGAGTGCCATCTGTTTTGTTCGAGTGCAAAGTTTTATCCCCATTTACAAATTTGGTGTCTCAGTATGAGTATAATGATATTTTTGGATGTGACAGTGTTATTATGTAGTACTAATCTTCATGAAGGCAGTAGAATCAATCCCTGAAATCAAAGAAATAGAAACTTTTATTGAAAATAATTCATATCACTGGAAAAAAAAAAAGAAACATGAGATTATCCAAATTAGCATGACTAAACAAACATCCAAAAGTGTTATTATGTAGTACTAATCTTCATGAAGGCAGTAGAATCAATCCCTGAAATCAAAGAAATAGAAACTTTTATTGAAAATAATTTATATCACTGGAAACAAAAATAAGAAACATGAGATTATCCAAATTAGCATGACTAAATAAATACGTTGTATCCAATTCACAAAAACTAAGTATGAAATTCACAAAAACCGAGTATGCAATTCACAAAGAACTGAGTATACAGTTTACAAAAACTGAATATGCAATTCGTAAAAACATAGTATGTAATTCACAAATAACTAAGTATGCAATTCACAAATAGCTGAGTATGCAATTTACAAAAACTGGGTATGCGATTCAAAAAAACTAAGTATGCAATTCACAAAAACTGAGTATGCATTCACAAAAACTGAGTGTGCAATTCACAAATAACTGAGTATGCAATTCACAAATAACTGAGTATGCAATTCACAAATAATTGAATATGCAATTCACAAAAACTGAATATGCAATTCACAAAAAACTAAGTATGCAATTCATAAATAATCGAGTATGCAATTCAAAAAAACTGCACATACAAATAGACAATACATTACAAAATGCATATATTATTGAAGTGCATTTTTTTGACAAGCGCACATGACGTGACTCGGGAGATGCACATGACGTGGCTTCGAAAAGCACATAGTGTGTCTAGGAAGAAGCACATGACGTGCCTCGAAAAACATGTGACGTTTCTCTAGAAACCTCGTATTGTGGCTAAGAAAAGCACATTTCTTAACTTGGAGAAGCACATAATGTGACTAGGGAGATGCACATGACATGGCTACGAAAAGCAAGTGGCATGCCCAAGGAATAACTAAGTATGCAATTCACAAAAATTGAGTATGAAATTCACAAAAAGCTGAGTATGCAATTCACAAATAACTGAGTATGCAATTCACAAAAACTGAGTATGCAATTCACAAAAACTGAATATGCAATTCACAAATAACTTAGTATGCAATTCACAAAAACTGTGTATGCAATTCACAAAAATTGAGTATGCAATTCATAAATAACTTGCTTTTACGAAAACAAGAGTTTGGGGTTTACATTTAATTTTCAAAAAGGTACATACAAATATACAACACATTACGAAATGCATATATTATGTGTTATGATATGCATATGAGATGCATTTTATTTTCTTTTTCGGACAAATATTTTAGTTACATGCAATTTGCAAATCAATTAGTATGCATTTCATAATTCAGTTAGTATGCAATTAAGAAGTCACTTAGAATGCAATTAAAAAACACTTGATATGCAATTCAGAAATCACTTAGTATGCAATTCATAAAACATTTGGTATGCAATTTAAAAATCACTTGGTATACAATCTAGAAAACACTTGGTATGCAATTAAAAAATAACTTAGTATGCAATTATTTTAAATGAATAATCTAAACCAAACGAAGTAATCATCACATAGACAAGAATCACATCAGCCTTGTCTATGACAGGTTTTCAGAAACTTGTCAAGAATGGCAACAATATATGCTTGAGCCAACAAATTTGACACATAATTTGGAGTGGTTTTGTTTTCCATTTGACCTTCATTCTCAGCCTTTAACATTTCATGGCAATCCTTAACTTCTTACCAGCATTCAAGACAGAGATGTCATTTTCTTTGCAGTCCGGAATGATTTTGTCTTCCATTTGATCTTCATTCTCAGCCTTCACCGTTTTCTTTGCAGGAGCAAATGGGCGGGATCGAAAGAAGCAAGTGACGTGCTTCGGAGTAGCACAAGGCGTGATTCAGGTTTAGCACGTGGAGGCTTTGCAATGTCAGTTGCTCTCGTCTTCTCTACCTTGGCCTTCTAAAGTTGCATCACTCATTTCTAAAGTAGGTCTAGCGAATATTGTTGGTCGATTTTGTGCTCCTCCACACACTTGATCACAACTTTCAGACAAATCAGCTTCCGTTCAGTGACATAAACCAGAAAAGCTTGCAAGTTAGTAAATCAAACTGAGTTGCTTTCAGAAATGCTTGCAAGTTGTTTAGCTCTCAAGACTTCAGATTTCTATTTCATAGGTCAAATTACAACATCAATATGCTTCCCAATATTTATCAACACTTCATATCACACCTGAAAAGCACATAACACTGAGCTACTCTACATCACTAGTAGGAAATTTAAGCCCTCCTGGATTAATAATGAGATACTCTAACAAGGCAATACGTAAGAAAGTATGGTTTTGGATCATAAAGCAAAAATGCAACTTAAATAGTTTAAGGGAAAAATGAATTCTAAAAATATGATAGACCTGACATTCTATTAAAGAGTCTGATTTCATAGTGCACCATAAGCATTAGCTCCGATTAAAAACCATAAGCAGTGCAAGGAGAGAGCTTATGTACTAATGTTAATGTCTATGATATCATTATAATGCAAGAAAGTTCATCATAATGCGCGACATATACAGACCCCTAATGTTTCTAGCTACAAAGTTGCACAACTGACAAGTTGCTGTGAATATTGGATTGATTCTCTTCTCAGCTTTTATCTCCTTTTCCTCCTAAAAAATGCTCTCCATTGCACATTCTCATCCATATCAAAGAGATCTAGCAAGCCGAGAGGAAAACACATGTTTTCCTAAGTGCATTCACAGATAATTCAAGTACTCAAACTTTATTTCCAAGGAAAGCAACAGATTATCAGGTAACCCTGGCTTTGAACTTCTAATATTTTTCATCTTCATCTTAGCCTGAAAAACTAATTTACTTAGTCTATTTTTAGCATTTGAAGAGCATGCATTATTATAACAAGGAAACAACATGTACTCTTCTCCAAGAATATCATTCCATCACAAAATCTTTAGAAAGAACTCTAGCATTTCATCGAACAAGTAATGTGCACAATTCAAAAAACAAAGGAAGCACAAAGGCAGCCATTGAACATATGAAGAACAAAGGCAACGAGTTTTACTTGAATCATTCTCAGAAATGTGAGCCATTAAACCCCGACTTTCCCAAGCTCATTCTGAGACATCGATTCAAATGAAGGGCGCGAGTTTCTCTCTGCTCAGAAGGTCAAGTCGGAAATGTCGTTGATTCGCGAAGAGCTCTCGAGACATATCAATCGCTCTAGCCAATTTCCTCGATCCATCTGATTCTACAAGCTGCCCATTCCGCTTGAAATCAACGATCTGCTAAATTTCTTCTCCCTCTTCGTCCTCCGCATCTTCAACATCCAGTCTCAGAAGTGGCCGCAGCGGAATCAACTGCCAATTAGAACACAACGAATATTATTTGGGGAGTTAGGGTTTGATATGAATATAAAACATGACAAAGGAGTGGTAGGGTCTCCGTCGATCAAACCACCAATTGCTGAAGCTCATTCCGTCATTTTGCCGCGACCTTGGTCGTCGTTTGAACCAGTAGAAGCCGACACTCGAACTTGGAAGAGAAGAAGAGTTGGTTCTCACTGAATAAGACGCACTAACGATGAGAGGGAGAGTCTGGCGCTTGTAAATGAAGAGCGTGGGTTAAAATATGGAGCGTTCGATCGTTTAAAATCCAACGACTTATATTAGTTCTCACTTTAAGCTGGTTCTCTCCTGGGAGTTGGTTCTCACCTGAACCACTTCCTATATATATATATATTTGAATCAAGGCAAAAAATGGGGTCCCATCTTACTAAGATGGCAACCTCAAATCATCGTGATGGTGATCCTAAAAAGAACAAGGTTGTTGAATAATAAGAGGTTTTTGCACCAAACCACCCTTTGTTTGGTCGAATTTACGTCAAACCACCCCTTATATCACTTTTTTACAAGAAACCACCCATTTATCCTATTTCGTTAACATGGAACCACCCCTCCCTCACCTTCTTTAAACTTTACGTTAGTTTCTGTGAATTTATTCATTTATTCCACTTATTTCTAATTTTAGAAGGCAAATAAGTACTTTCAAACAAATAAGTACTTGTGCATCAGTACAAAGCCGCGATGGGAGGATAACACACACTGAACTCTATTGACAGTACACGACATGGGAAAAGTCAGGATGATGGCGTCGGATCATGATGAGGCTAAAGTCGTAGTGCCAAATCAAAGAAAAAAACTCTAAACACTAACTAGAGTATAGCAAGTAAGTAGAGGTCGAACCCAAGGGAATCAAAACACCAATCGCTATGCAGTCAAGTGAAATATCAACTAGTAACAAGTAACCAAAGGGGGGGGTTTGATTGTATGAAACACAAAGTAACCAGTAACAAGCAGAGGAAGTTTGGGTGAGAATATGATGATAAGGGGTTTCACCTAGCAAGTATTCACACAACAGTCAATCAAGTTGATCATAGACTTATCTCCAGTTCTATTCAATCCTAGGGAATGTTCCTATTCCAATATTTAATATATCAGCAGGCCAACCGGTCCTGATAATACTTACTATTCAACAATCAGGGAAACCTCTCAAGATTAGATGAAATAGTAGCAAAGGGCACAGGAATTATAAGGATGCATGCAATAACTTACAACCGTCAAGTATTAACATGCAATCAATTCTCTTTCATAAAAGCAATCAACTACCAGATCATGCAGATATGAATGCTACAATGACAAGGAATTCCACCGTATATTCCTAGTCTAGCAATAGAAAACTATCAATCAAACTAGGTGATCAAGCTAGCAAAACTAATAGAAATCAATAGATGAAGAACAAGAGAATTAATACAAACCCATAGGAAAAGAACAAGAGTTTAGAAATCTCACAACTTAATAACTGAAGGTTTCAACCGCTAGGTAAAACAATGGAGACTAGTTCCTGCTCATGGTTGCAGAACTAAATTGTTTGATGGAAAAGGTGATCCTAAAAGATGATAATAACTAGGGTATATATAGAGACTAACCCTAAAAATATATGGTAAAAGAAATATCCTAAAACTAATTAAGGAAAAAGGGAAAAGAAAAAAGAAATAAAAGAAAAGGAAAGAAGTAATATATCGTAAAGATTGGCCATAAGGCCATTACTAAATACAGCCCGGTGATTTATTCAAACGCAGCCTGGTTTCTCGCGTTACGCGAGAATAACAAAAATATTAACTTTTAATCTCGCGTTATGCGAGAAGCACGTCCCTCGCGTAACGCGAGAATAAAATTTTAAATTTTTAATATTTTTGTTATTCTCGCGTAACGCGAGAAGCACGGCTCTCGCGTAACGCGAGAAACCAGGCTGCGTTTGATTAAAGTACCGGGTTGTATATAAGAATAGTGTAAAGATTTGCTCTTCCAAAGTGAGCTGCTTGATTTCGGCTGCAGCTTCAAATCTGTTGATTACGGTGCAGCTTCCAGTGGGCCCCATCTCAGCAGCTTGCTTCATTCACCGGCCCAATTCACCTGCTTGCTTCCTTTAAATTAGCCCAGCTGCTTGCTTCAAATCCACGGCCCGTCTCGCGCACGAAGGGAAATCCAACATAATACCCGCGATCGCGGATATTCTTCCGCGGTCGCGGATTTATTAAATATTCTCGGCTCCTCTCTATTGCTCCACCGCGATCGCCGCTGATCCATGGCGATCGCCGTCGGTGATTTCTTCAACTCTTCAATATTCTTTGGTTCTGATCTTCAATTCTTCACTTCTTAATAAATATCTCAGAACATAACAATGGCTCGAAACACATATAATAATACTCCTAAACTAATGTAATAATCCCTAGTTACGCTATACAAAGTGCAGCGTATCAGATCACAACTCCAGTGAGGGAGCCGTGTGGCGGCCGCAGACAGAGGCGGAATCAGAATCTGGAATAATGCTTTTTGAACATTTCTCAAACTCTTCTACGGAGAAGACACAGTACTGTTCATTTATTTGAAAATGACTTATTTGCCCTCTAAAATTAGAAATAAGTAGGGGTAAAAGAGTAATTTCACAAAAACTAACGGAAAGTTTAACGAAGGTGAGGGAGAGGCGGTTCCATGTTAACGGAATAGGATAAAGGGATAGTTCTTTACAAAGAGTGATATAAAAGGTGGTTCGACGAAAATTCGACCAAATAAAGAGTGGTTTGGTGGAAAACCTCTATTATTTAAGCTTATTTGTGGTAGATAATCGATAATTCCTAATTTGCATTAGAATATCTTTTCCACTGGGCCATAAGACTAGAAAACACAAATAATTAATGAGTTTGTCTAATGTGTGTCAATGAACACACAATAAACAACTAAAAGAGTAAAGGTAAAGGCCCTACACCCTCCTAGGAAAATGGATAAACACATTACAACAAAAAAATATTACATTTCGAATGCAATTCATTCCTCTTTTAGTTATTTATTGTAGAAAAACCAATAATTAATATGACGCGAAAAGGACTATAAAAAATGGGGTAAAGTTCAGGTGATGATGAATTGTTAGAGAAAGAATAAGGATATAAAAGCAACTATAGTAGCTTGTGTGCTACCATTAAAGATCTTGAAGCAACTATAGTAGCGTGCGTGACAATGTTTCCCACGTTGGTGCACGAGTGAATGTGTAAAAGATGCACGAGTTATTGATTTTATAATGTTGCGTGACTTATTACTTATTGGTGCATAAGTGAGTGTGAATATGTGCATTAGTTATTGTGTGTGGGTGCATGAGGATTAGTTATAATTTTTTGTAGGTGCCTGAGTCAATATGGAGTGATGCATGAGTTAATATATAAATGTGCATAAGTTATTGCTTGTTGGTGAATGAGTGACTGTGTAAAAGTGTATGAATTATTAATTTTATGTTGTTTCATGACTTATTACTTGTTTGTGCATAAGTGAATATATATATGTGCATGAGTTATTGAGTATGGATGCATGAGTGTCATGGATCCTCATTTCTTCTTTAAAGAGACATCCTCACCGAATCTTTTTCCATAAATAATGTCGGCAACACAAACTCGTAGAATATGTTGCTAATTTTCATGGTAAATTAGTGTTAAGATACAAGTTAATGCACACTAACTAGCTCGTACAATACTTCTTTGATCGAAATCCTTTATAGTACGTGGAGCAAGTATAATTTAACCAAGAAATACCAAGTTGCAGCTACTATATTAAAGTATGTGTTCGGGTTTGGGTAACACATTTCGCAGTCGGCGCAAATATTGTAATGCTCAAAATATATGATGAAGTTAATGCACACTAGTGCTACATTACACTACCCATCAACGAACCGACTCTATTATTTATAAGATGGATATATATAACTCCAACACTTGGGAGTTACAAAAAAACATAACATAACTTGAAAGTTTTCGGACTAAACACTTGGTGCAGATCACAAAATTCAGTCGTCTATTTTTCTTCCGGCTAAGTTTGACATTATTATGCCTCAACCCTAGTTTGGTCCAACGGTGGGAAGTGCCTTTTGTACCTAAATCCTACTCGACAGCTAGTATATATAGTGCTAATAGGTAGATATCGATCGGCAGGTCGAAACATCAGTGAAAAGTTTCGATGAGAACAAGACTTAACGTAAAAAAAAATGAAGTTTTTCGCGTTCACGGATAACAAGCTAATGTTCATAATTTAAGCGGTAATGTTCATAATTTGGGCAGTAAATTTTTTTGAGGTCATTTTAAGAAGAAAACTAAAAAAAATCAAAGTTCATAGTAATTACAAGTATGCCACCGCGTCACTCACTGAAAGCATTCAAAAAAAATTGGCCCAGATTATAAACATTACCGTCCAGAATCTGAACTTTAACGTGTAATATGTAAACGCGATATGTTCGTTTTTCCTACGTTAAGTCGTTAACAATTATTTGAACCGGAACTTTCCTCTTATTATAACACTATTCATGTGTATTGAGAATTGCGGGTAGAAGACACTAGTAGAAAAATAGGATTTAACCACGGTTATTTGGTAATGTTTACCACGGTTTTGAACCGTGGTTAACTTGCCTGTGGTAAACGTGTTTACCACGGTTTCCATTTTACCACGGTTCCGTATTTACCACGGTTCACGACCCGTGTTAAATCGTACAACCGTGGTAAGATGACATTATACTTTTTCAAGGTAAACCTGGGTAAATCATAGTTTAGACCACAGTTCTTGTATAAACTGTGGTAAATGTTATCACATTTTAAAAAAAAAAAAGCCCAGACCCAGATTTTCGGCAATCGGGGCCCTAAATTTTCAAATTAGAAAAAATTACAAATATATATATAAAAAGAAGCAATTGGATGTGGATAATCTTACAGCTAAGCCCACCAAAACCACTTATTATAAACACAAAGGATCTTTAATAACACCATGATCCTAGATAATTATACAATATATATACATCAGAAAGCTTCCATTGTCCTTATGTTATGTCTAAAAACTAGTCACTTCACATCCAGCAAATCATCTTTAACATCTTCTACCTACAATAAAAAAAAAAATGAAGATCAGATCTAAATTTTAGTAATGTTAAAATGGAAATTTGATGGAGTCCTGATTTTAGCTCCCCGAAAGTTCAGTAGCCATACTGTAAAGTTCCTTGCAACAAGGTGTCAAAGAAAGCACATGATGAAACATCAACACATGTATTTGGAATAATGAACTTATACCTTTTTTCCATTACTGCACTAACAACAAGAATCATATACTCATCATGCTTCCAAGTTATATTTAATGATTCTAGAAATAAGCAAATAAAATTATGAACAAACAGTAACATGTGAGTAGTATGCGAGTTTGAATAAATTAATCAAATTAGTCAATAGCATTGTCTTTATAGCCTACTGAACTTGAATATTAACAGAGATATAGGAGAATAGGCGAAATACAAAAATTACGAGTTTCTAACCTACTCAGAACTTATTTCTAAAAAAGCAGCACCATTCACTAAGTCAATAAGCTTTATATTATGCACATAAAAGAGACATAGGAGTCAACAATAACTTAAACTTCAAAAGCTCTTCAATAACATACAGAACTCTAGAAGCAGATGACCATTATCACCACTCCTGCTGATAAAATAGAGAAGCACTTAAATGAAGAAGTATAAACAATAAAGCATAAAGAATTTAGAACCTTAAGCCTCAGCATGAATAAGATCCATATTAAAAAAATATAATTAACTCTATTAAGGAACTATACCAAAATAAAACTTTATTAAGGGACTATAAGATGAAAAAATGCATTAAGTCAATGCCAATTGCTTTGTTTGAGACTGCAACCTCAATTGCTTTGTTTTGTAGTTTAGCTTAAGATTCATGAACAAGCTATGTTTTCTGGATATAGGTATTTGATTCATGAACCGGTATTAAAGGAGTTCCATCTTAGTTGGTTGTACAAGAACCGTATGCATATATGTATATGCTTTTACTTACAAGAATTAAACCAACTTGATGAGTCTGCATTTCATTCCCAATGATATTCTTACTTATCATTTTTTCTTACTCTATTCTTTAATACCAAGATATCAGGTATGAGCTCAAAATCTTCCTCTTTATCAACTAATTAAACCAATATAGTGTACTAAATTATGACAGAGGGCATCCACAACAAGTACTCCAAGATAAACAATAGACTACTATCATAAATGAGAGAAATGGAGAGAGGGAAAGAGTAGACAAACCGCAAAAAAAGTGTGATCACTTGGATTGGAAAATTGAATTTTGAAGCTCCCAAGGTAATCAAGCAGCAAACCAGTGAAGGTGGTTGCGGTATTCTTCTCCTTCATATGCCACTTCTATGCATAATGACTCCTTTTCTATTTCTCCATGTCCATTATCCTCCTGGTATTGCATTAACTCAACTGATAAAGTATGTGACTGGAATTGTTACATCAATTGTAGAAAATGAATACAACTAATAAAGCAAGTGTTTGAAATTATCACAAAGAAACTTACAATTATTTAGTAGAAAATAGAGTTGCAAGTACATTACACACATAAGGTTGCATGACAACAATGACTTATTAGTCTAAGTTGCTATAAGAATTTACCAATGGCGAACACAAGTACCTTTGAGGTTGTTGTGTAGAGACATCCCTAACGCCTAGGGTTTCGACTAACGTCCAGGGGAAGTGCCAGCCGATAACGACGACAGAGAAACATGATGACGCAAGTGGCTAGGTTTCGACTTCTGGAAGAGAAAAGAGAGAGGCGTAGAGCGAGGCGGTGACGGCTAGTGTTGCGGGCAAACGAAGAAGGAAACCCTAAAAAATAAGAATACGAACCCGAGCAGGAGACGAGAAGCATAAGCCACAGGCAAAGAGTGACGAAGATGAATGCAAATCTGGAACCTGTAGAAGTTGAGGAGCCGGTGGAGATCCGAAAAATTGAGACCTCCATAAGGTAGAAGAAGCTGCTCATAGACCTCGCCGTTATCATTCATTATCAAAGACCACTCGTTGGAGGCGGAATGGGAAGAGAATCATTGGATCCTGAAAAACTCAAGCTCCGGTTTGGATCGAATCGAGCCCTTTGAACATTGGATATTTTAGGGTTTGTTTGAGAATCACTGGAGGAAGACAGAGAATGAGGGGTCCCCGACAGCGCTGGTGCAGGTAACAGAAAAGGAGGGACTTCGGTAGCGGTAGTGGCGAGCGGCGAAATCGATTACACTTCATCAATGGAAGAAGAGAAGAGGAAGGACCAAATTGAAGGAGAAGTATGAACGCCTACACGAGCAAACACGGATAAATAAAAAATTCATTGCTTTTTAACCATGAAAATTTTATTTTCTAAAGTATATTACAATTCCTTTTTTTACTGTTACCTTCGCTTCACAAAAGAGAACATAGAGTACTATTCCTACTTAATTACCACGGTTATCTACAAAACCGTAGTACTAGAAAGAGTCGCATAAAACCGGGGCTTATTTTCCGAGTTATTACCACGGTTCGTCTGATAACCGGAGCAAATAAACCAATTTTAACAAAATACCACGGTTGGTTTTGAACCGGGGTAAATTTTCCGTGGTCAAAGCCCATTTTTGTACTAGTGAGATTTAGATGGGGATCATTTCAATTATAATATGCACATGTTTGAAGATTATTAGTGGAAAATAATTCACGTAGAAATGGTCTCTTCAAAGTATCTTTTTGACGCAAGTGTCACTGTGATCGAAGAGCTAGCTACTCGTTGTTTTCATAAGCCATAGACAATGAATATTGGTCCAACGTAACATGCATATAGTTTATTGATAGTGCGATGCATGTCTCTTTTTTGCAGTTCAAAATTGGTGGAACTACAACGTACAGAAAAGATCTGCAGAACTTGAGGAACATATCTCCAACATTAAATCTTAAAGGATTGAGATTAAGATTGCGGATATGATGTAAGCAAAAACTGATAAAGTAGGCAGCCCTTGAATCAAGTTAGAATATTATATACTATACGTCTATGACTCATACATTGTAGTCATAGTATGAAAATTAAATTATTACGGCCATACAACAAGAAATAGTTTTGTATTATGTAATTTTCGTGGGATTGAGGCCAGATTGAGCTTCAAAGCCCATAACAATAAAACAATTGAGCAACATATATTTAGTAATTGGGCCAAAAACAAGGTCCACAATGATAATATTCATAGTGGACCAACCATACAGACTCCCAAATTTAGGGTAAGTAATCATTTTTAGACTTTGCATTGTATTTTCTAACCCTAAATTTTTTTAGTGTGTTAACTAACCTTTTGTTGCATTATGCCATTTTTATTTATCATATTTTATTATAATTTTTTTTGTAATTATTATTAAGGTTGTCATCATTAAATTAATGAATAAACACCGACGACGTGAACTGTCATCCAAACGATATGAACTGTCATCCCAACGATATGAACTGTCATCGGGACGACATGAACTGTCATCGGGACGACATGAACTGTCATCCGGACGACATGAACTGTCATCCGGACGACATGAACTGTCATCCGGACGACATGAACTGTCATCCGGACGACATGAACTGTCATCCGACGACAATAAAATTTTCGTTGATGACATTAATTTTCGTTGATGACAGTTTGCGTCTTGATATTTTTATATCATATTTGATTGTAATTTTTGTCATTGTTTTTATTAATATTGTCATTGTTTTTATTAATATTGTCATCGTAGGATGAATTAAAAAACACTGATAAAATGAACTGTCATCCATACATCAAGAACTGTCATCCGATATCATCACGAGCTGTCATCCAATATCATCACAAATTGTCATCCGATATCATCATGAACTGTCATCCGATATTATCATCCTAACATCATAAATTGTCATCCAACAACACGAACTATCATTCTGATGACATACAATGTCAACAACCATTCAAAACCTAAACCGAAAACAATTAAATTAAAGTTTTCACATTGGGCACCCCCCTCTCGTTCGGAACGGTGTTCCGAACGAGATTGTAATTTTTTTTTTTAAATTCTCGTTCGGAATACCATTCCGAACGAGATTAACCGGGTTCAAAAATTTGAACCCGGTTTAAGAAACCGAGTTAAAAAATATCCGGAATTCTCGTTCTAAACGCCGTTCCGAACGAGATTTTTTTTAAAAAAATTTTAATGACGTCAATATTATTTATAAATAATTTGTTTTTTTGGATATCCGCATCTCGTTCGGAATACCATTCCGAACGAGCAGCGGTTTTTTTTATAAATAATAACGTAAAGGTCGAGAATAGGCGGTTCGATGCCCAAACGACGTCGGAATGCAATGAAACTTGTTTTCAATGCATATTATAGCTATTTAACCTTTTCGGTAACTTTGAGTCGAAAAATCGAACTCTTCGAGTAGCACCTCCTTTGTAAACCTTCACTAGTCTTTCATTCTTCGAAATAGTCGAAGTAGTTGAGATATGAAGGGTCTAGTACATCGATGTTGATTATGTTTCAAAAACTTATACAATTATGTGTTATTAGGAATATAAAGAGTGTATAAGGTCTCCCCTTCACAAAAATTTGATCGAAAATACTCAAAAACGCAAAAACGCCTTATCGGTCCTGATGGCCTGTTAAGGTCGAGAATAGGCGGTTCGATGCCCAAACGACGTCGGAATGCAATGAAACTTGTTTTCAATGCATATTATAGTTATTTAACCTTGACGATAACTTCGAATCGAAAACTCGAACTCTTTGAGTAACACCTCCTTTGTAAAACTTCACTAGTCTTTCATTCTTCGAAATAGTCGAAGTAGTTGAGATATGAAGGGTCTAGTACATCGATGTTGATTATGTTTCAAAAACTTATACAATTATGTTTTATTAGGCATATAAAGAGTGTATAAGGTCTCCCCTTCACAAAAAGTTGATCGAAAATACTCAAAAATGCAAAAACGCCTTATCGGTCCTGATGGCCTGTTAAGGTCGAGAATAGGCGGTTCGATCCCCAAACGACGTCGGAATGCAATGAAACTTGTTTTCAATGCATATTATAGCTATTTAACCTTGTCGGTAACTTCGAATCGAAAACTCGAACTCTTCGAGTAACACCTCCTTTCTAAACCTTCACTAGTCTTTCATTCTTCGAAATAGTCGAAGTAGTTGAGATATGAAGGGTCTAGTACATCGATGTTGATTATGTTTCAAAAACTTATACAATTATGTGTTATTAGGCATATAAAGAGTGTATAAGGTCTCCCCTTCACAAAAAGTTGATCGAAAATACTCAAAAACGCAAAAACGCAAAAACGCAAAAACCGGGTAATCTCGTTCGGAACGCCGTTCAGAACGAGATTTATGACGTCATAAATATTTTAAAAAAAAAAAAAAACTCATTCGGAACCCCGTTCCGAACGAGTGTCGAACCGGTTCATAAATTACGAACCGGTTCGACATTTAATAAATGAAAAAATCATTTTCCAGACCGGTCTCGTTCGGAACCCCATTCCGAACGAGAAATTTTTTTAAAAAAAAAAATAAATTCAGGGATTCTCGTTCGGAACACCGTTCCGAACGAGATGGTGTTGTCGGGTGTAAAAAAGGTGCTGCCCGGTTGTCACCCGTTAATTAAGTAAAGTGCTGACTAAGTTGATGGAAATCGTAAGTATCACACAAGCTCCTTAGCATAGAATTCCCATCGCCTCCCGATCCAGCGACGAGGACAAGAGGTTGTCCGGCGGTGCAATCTCCGGAACTGTTGTCGGCGAGGAGTAGAACCTTGTTGTCGTCGCCCCTCCAAGGATTCAGATCGGATATCGAAATAGCTCTTGCAACTGGTACGATGAAAGACAACGACGGGAACGGAGCCGATGACTCGCCCGTGAGATCGATGAACGTTTGGAGTCGACAATAGCGGACTCATACTAGTGGCGGATTCAGGGGGCGCTTGAGGGTGCGGCCGCGCCTCCTTCGCTCCCAAGAACCTCCGATTTTAGGTATAGAGCTGGCGACCCAACTGTTACCGCACCTCCTTGATTTGATCTGTTAATCCATGGAGTAAGTCGGGGAAGGAGATGGAGATGGAGAAGACGACCTAGTGGCTAGTCATCCTTTTAGTTTACATTGGGTTGGGTTGGGCTGTTTATTTTTGGAGTCCAAACATCTAAAATGAGAGGCCCATTTTAATTTAAAACTCATCAGAATTTTTTTAAGAATAAAAAGCAGCCCACCACTTTTTATAGTTATATAAAAATATATAATATGTACTAACATGTTACATACTAACAATAACATGTCGAATTTTGAGTATTTAAGAGATAAAACACACCAATAAATATGATGGAATAAGTTTCCAATAAAATAAAAAATCGAAAGAATTTTTTTTTAAAGATTATAAATTAAGGTAAAAATATTAACAAAAATACACTAATTACGAGAAAAAATTTTGCCCCTCCTCCAAAAAAGTCCTGGCTCCGCCACTGCTCATACTCACTGGTGTGGTGCAACTCGTGATGAATAATGGCGGTGGTAGGTCGGTGCTCGCTCGTGACTCGCGATAGATCTCAACGACGCAGATCTGGGTGGTAAGTCGACGGTGTTAGGTCTGGGATCGACCATGACTCGCGATAGTCTGTGTCGAGGTTTGATGGAGTACCTTGACTGCGACTAATCTTCTAACGTCGGGTAGAAAACTCGCCCAAAACCGCCTTCATTGATGATGGTGGAGCAGTTGTTCGTTGCGATTCGCATAGAATTAGGAATTTCGAGACGGAGTGGAGGAGGTAGGTCGAGGGAAGAGCAAACGGAGAAGAAGGCGGAGGCGGAAGAAGCAGATGAGATCCGACAAAGAAGCGGAGGCGGAAGGAACTTAGGGTTTAATGAAGGTTAGTTTATGTTCTCCGAAATAAACTAGGTTACAAATTATTTTGATTGTGTAACAAGGGGCAAAGGGCCCCTTTAAGTCTACATACTCGTTTGGTATAATACACATGCGTTAATTTCATATAGAAAAATAACAAATACTAGTCTAACCCCTTAACTTTTATCGTATTTATATATATCGTATTATTTTCACATATGTATATATTTATGCAGTAACTTTTAATAAAAAATAGATTTTTTATTAAAAGAATACATAAATTTTAACATATTGATTAATAACGGAATCTGAAAGATATAATTACTAATTAGTGATATTTTAAAATCATTATCTACATAATACCAACCTGCTGAAAGATAATCTCAAAAGACAACCAACGTGTCCAAGGCGAATCTCAAAAGACATACGCATGGAACATATAAAAATCGATGAGGGAAATACGATAAAAAAACGAACATACGAACATACACTCAAAACATAACTAAAAGACCCAAATTATGAGATTAAATGAAAGGAAGAACACCTTTTGGTTGGGCGCGGTATGTATGTGCCTGCTACTGATACTGATGATGATGATGATGTCATGTTGGTTTATGATTTGTAAATACAAAGTAAGAAAACAAGTTAGAAATACGAAAAAATGCCAAATGTTTAAGAAACAAGAAGAAAGATGAACCTCTTAATGTTTGGGGCGCTGCTTGAATGAGAACACTGAATGTGCAATAAATGTTTATCCCCAACATTCTATTTAAAGAACAAATATGTAATTGCAACCGCATACGTCACGTATGGGGCTCATCCATGCGTCACGTATGGGGCCTATCCATGCGTCACGTATGATTTGCTTCCATGCGTGACATATGGATTGTCAGAATATTGACTGTAATGGACGTCTTGTCTCATCAAACCAAATTAACTCCCCTAATTTTTAAACCATTTCTGTAACACCTATTAACACACCCTATTATCTATCTTTTTTTTTCATATTCAAAATAAAAACACCATTAAAACCTCATTGTCAATCACCATGAGCTGCAACTAAATTGTTGTGTTTGCACAACATTTGTGAGATGAGAGGCGAGGAGTTGGGAATGGTGTTGTTTGGGTTTAGGGTTAGGGCTTGGTAGATGGCTTGATTGCAGTGAAGTGGCAGAACTTGACCACCAGGGTGATGGAGTTGTAGGATTGGAGTGTAGAGTGGTAATTCTGCATCTGAGAGAGGGCTAGGGTTTTACTTTTATTAGGGAGATGCTTCTACTAGGAGGATAGGCAAGAGGCGATGATCTTGACTCTAAGGGCGTCGGAGAAGTAGTCGATGAGGCGTTTAGGAAGAGATCCGAATGGGGAGGAGAGCTCAGAGAGAGGTTATTAAGCGAAGTGGTTAGAAAGTCCATATCCAAGCATGTGAATGGTTAGATAAAGCTTATCGTGGCCTTGAATCACCAAATTTGGATCATGCATACTTAAACATGTGAGATGTAAATCTTTCTTACTTAATCAACTGATAAAAAGTAATACATTTTATTTGTGTGGTATTGACAAGTTATAAGTAGTGTTGACAGATTAATAGTTGTGTTGTGATACGCTGCACTTTGTATGGCGTAACTAGGGATTATTACATTGATTTAGGAGTATTATTATATGTGTTTCGAGTCATTATTATGTTCTGAGATATTTATTAAGAAGTGAAGAAATGAAGATCAGAACCAAAGAAGATTGAAGACTTGAAGAATGAAGAAGCTTCTGCGATGTCAACCGCGATCGCCACTACCATCCAGGCGATCGCCATCATTCAACAGAAGTCATTCGAGAAGACGTCAACGACCGCGATCGCCATAGACGAGGTGGCGATCGCCATGAAGCATGGGAAGTTACTGCTGATTTACAAGGTGGGTCGTACGTGGATAAGAAGCCAGTTGGGCCCAAGTTGGAAGCAGCACGTGGGCTATTTGAAGCATGCACCTGATTCATCATGACTTTGCTACGATTCTTTCTTTCCTTGTTTGGTTTTATTTTCCTTTTTCTTTTTTTTTCCTTAATTAGTTTTAGGATTTATCTTTTACCATATTTCTTTAGGGTTAGACTCTATTTAAGAACCCTAGTTCTTTCTATCTTATCATCATCTTTTCTATCATCTTTTTCAACAGACAATTTAGTTCTGCAACCATGAGCAGGAACTAATCTCCATTGGTTTACTTAGCGGTTGAAACCTTCAGTTATTAAGTTGTGAGATTTCTAAACTCTTGTTCTTTTCCTATGGGTTTGTATTAATTCTCTTGTTCTTCATCTATTGATTTCTATTAGTTTTGCTAGCTTGATCACCTAGTTTGATTGATAGTTTTCTATTGCTAGACTAGGAATATACGGTGGAATTCCTTGTCATTGTAGCGCTCATATCTGCATGATCTGGTAGTTGATTGCTTTTATGAAAGAGAATTGATTGCATGTTAATACTTGACGGTTGTAAGTTATTGCATGCATCCTTATGATTCATGTGCCCTTTGCTGCTATTTCATCTAATCTTGAGAGGTTTCCCTGATTGTTGAATAGTAAGTATTATCAGGACCGGTTGGCCTGCTGATATATTAAAGATTGGAATAGGAACATTCCCTAGGATTGAATAGAACTTGAGATAAATCTATGATCAACTTGATTGACTGTTGTGTGGATACTTGCTAGGTGAAACCCCTTCTCATCATATTCACAACCAAACCTTCCTTTGCTTGATACTTGTTACTTTTGTGTTCCATACAATCAAAACCCCCCTGGTTACTTATTACTTGTTCACTAGTTGATATTTCACTTGACTACATTGATTTGGTGTTTTGATTCCCTTGGGTTCGACCTCTACTTACTTGCTATACTCTAGTTAGTGTTTAGAGTTTATTTCTTTGATTTGGCACTATGACTTTAGCCTCACCATGTTGACACTTCATTTTTATATTGTTGACAAAATATTAGATATGTTGATACTTCATTTGTATGTTGTTGACAAATAATTAATAGTGTTGACAATATAATTAGTGGGGTTGACATATTAATTAGGGGTGTTGCCAATTTTATTTGGTGTCTTGTTGACAGTTTATTTGTATCTTGTTAACAAACTATTAGTAGTGTTGACATTTTATTTATTGTCGTTGACAATTTTACTTAGTGTTTGTTGACAGTTTAATTAGTCATGATGACAACTTACTTAATCATTTTGACAGTCTACTTAGTCATGTTGACAATTTAAAAGCCAAGTTGACAGTTTAATAGTCGTGCTGACATTTTAATTAATCACGTTGACAGTTTATTATTCATGTTGACAATTTATTAATCACTTTTAATTGTTTTATAATAAAGATCTATTTAGTGTCTTGTTGGCAGTTTATTTAGCGCGTTGACAATTTTAAGTAGCCACATTGACAACAATAAATGATTAACAATTTAGGATTTTCCAAATAATTAATTGTTAACAATATAAATTTATTTTCATAATTTTAAGTAATTGCCAGTTTGAAGTTGATTTACATCTCGTGCAATGATCGGGGGACTACGTGAATTGCAAACTAGGGAGGGGGACCACACGCTTCACAATTGCAAACTGGGGCGAAAGGAGATTGAAAAAATGTGTTTGATAAAATGTGATTGTGAGATTATTTACTGTGTTGATTGTGAGATTGTTTGTGATTTTTTGACTCTTGTGATTACTACAGTGTTCTGAGTTGATTCTTGTGATTATGATAATGTTGTATGTGTTGTATTGTTGTGTTGTATGCCATTTAGTCTAGTAGTTAAGGTCATATGCATGTGTCAATGATCTGAGCTTCACTTCCATAGATACACTTCTTTCATTTGCATTCATTAAAGTTCACCCCAAAATTACATATGGCAAACAGCATGCTTAAATACAAAATATCATGCTTGTTTGAAATCCTAATATACAAAATACCCTGATTTATCAAACTACCGTTCTAATACCATTCTTCATTCTTCTGGATCATTGCTTGTCTCATCTATTGGACCTCCATGAACTATTTTCCATGCTTGTTTGACAACCCAAACTGGGGCCTTGATTTCCCTAGGTAGAGTTCCCTGAGCCCTCATCTTCTTCTTGTTACAATGTGGGATATCATATCCATTACCACCTTTGGCTTTTAGAATTTCATTCATTACAAATTGTAGTGTATGTCATACATCACTTAGGGTTAAGGCCTCCAGCTCATAGAATGCATCATTCACTGTAGTTAGTATCTCATCTATTGACTTTGGCATCTTTTTATGCATTAGAGGTTGGATACTCCTAAAGAATCCTAGATCCAATATGTTTAAATCTGGACTATTTGTTGGTTGTTGTATTAAAATGAAAGTAAATGCTTCTTGTTGATATACTTGTTGCCACTCTGGATCATTCTGAGTTATATGAGGCCTTGCATTATCTTGTTGAATAAATATGATTCCATGATTTCCATCCTGTCGACACTTCTCTTTGATTGTTGGAATGATTTGAGTGATCATCATGTTCCTAATGACATCTTTGTTGACTGATTGCACTAGTTTTGTGATCATTGTTCCCTTATCTCTGTTTTTTTAGTGCCTATTTGCTGGTTCCTGAAATGTAAATGGAAAGATTCCTATCTTTCCATAAAAAATGCATTGTCCATCTCTGTTGAACCTTGGTCTTGCCACTGCTGCTGCAAACATGACTTTTTGAATGAACTTTGATGAGCTTGCAGATTTGTATATACCTTTTTCTCCTTTAGGTAGATAGACTTTTTGTGTCTTCCTTGTTTGGTATAACCATTTCTCATCTATGTGGACAAAGTCATACATAGGATAGTATTCTGTTTTGTTGTCTGCTGTTTCCCCCTTTGAGTAGCCTAAGTACCCAGTCTAGCTTGACTTCTTATGCAATTCAGACAACCCTGGGTGAAGGGCATTTGAATGAGGCCTCATCTCTCCTTGTTTGATTAATCTATGGCATGTTGATTTGTTGATGTTGAGACTGCTTGCCAAGTCTCTAATGCATGTTCTGGCCCCCATACTGAGAGCTTTGACAACTTCCTGGTCTATTTCAATTCTCTTTCTGCCCCAGTTATGAAACTTGGTACCTAAATTGTATGGTTGCAAGTTTGTTACTTGGTTCTTGGTTGTTTTCCATAGTCTTCTAATGGTTCTGTCTGATATGTTGAAATGTGTTGCAGCTTCTACCATTGCACCATGTGGCAGCTTCCCTTCTGAGGTCCGTGTGAGAAGATAAGCCAATATTTGCATCCTCTCCCCTACGTTGAGCATGTTCTTGGATGTCTGAGGATGTAGTGGAGTTGCCTCTTGGAATGGAAAGTCTGGTTGTGGATGGTGATGTGGTTCTG
Organism: Oxyria digyna; assembly: GCA_029168935.1. Taxonomy (NCBI): domain Eukaryota; kingdom Viridiplantae; phylum Streptophyta; class Magnoliopsida; order Caryophyllales; family Polygonaceae; genus Oxyria; species Oxyria digyna. The sequence goes on from JAPVLV010000013.1 coordinate 10,564,240, forward strand.
TATTGAGATCAAAGGTATGACCTTCCATGTTGATAAACTCCGGTGGGCCGATAAACACGGGGGTCGTGTATATTAGCGCATATGCGCATTGGGCCCACAATACAAGCACATGGGGTTCCATCCTAAAACCAATTGGCAATAGGAGGAATAATCCATGGTATTATATAGTGAGTTATTATTATCTCAACTTCCGATGTGAGAAGCCTGTTCTCACACGCCCCCTCAAGTGGTAACTGGCCTGGCCCAGTAGCCACTTGACAAACGGGTCAGCCCATATCGCGCCATCATGGCGGGCTAAACCCAAACTATGTCTTCAGGCCGACAAGCCAAAGGAGCCGCCCATAACAAGCCATCATGGCGGGCTAAGCTCAGATAAGCCAGGAAACGAACCCAGATCCGGAACCCGCTCTGATACCATGATAAAGTCCGGTGGGCCGATAAACACGGGGGTCGTGTATATTAGCGCATATGCGCATTGGGCCCACAATACAAGCACATGGGGTTCCATCCTAAAACCAATTGGCAATAGGAGGAGTAATCCATGGTATTATATAGTGGGTTATTATTATCTCAACTCATGTCCCCTGGTGGCCTAATAATTTGGGACCAAGTTTCTTCAATCTCTTCATGGCCCCAGTCTTCATCATCCACTTTTGGTTCTTCATTTAAGTTGAAGTTAAATGCTGAAGATATCCTCCAGACAATGAAGCTTTTAATTTTCTGCAGAATTCTAAATCTCTCTTTCGTGTTTAGTGTGTTGTAAGGATCGTGCTCTGAATATTCTTAGCAATTTAAGTCTCTTGTATTTGTAGTTCTTGTATTTGTAGTTGAACTGCCAATGTAAGTAAGGGCATTTTGGGCAGAAAATCCTTGTAAAATTTAGCAATCCGTGTGACTTGTACTTCTGGGTTGTAATTGGATGCATTTATTTTCGTCCTCTCTTCTTATTGGTTGTTAATAAACAATTATTTCTATAAATCACATCCTCTCTGCATTTAATGTACTTTTGCAATTTTTTCACTGTCTTAAAAACTGTGTAAATGTGTCCTTGTGGACAAACAAAGAGGGACAAAGGGAGTATATAAGTTGGGGTAAAATCATATAACTTAGTTATGTGATGCAAAATTGGGTATTTATACAGATACTGATATATATCAACATTCAATTGGTCTAGAGGTCGAGTTCGATCCTGCTGAAGGCATATATAAAGATAGTAATATTGAAAGAGGTTTATTCCTTCGTGAACCACGAGTACTTCGACCCATTAGACTAGATCATGAAAAAAAAATATACCTATATACTCCCACGTTTAATATGCAAATTTCAAGTCTCTTCAAATACCGTGGACGAAGAGCCCAGAAAAATACGTAGGAAAATCCCAATGACGATGGGAAGGGTGAATAACTGAATATAGCGACTAGCAACAAAAGGTTTGACTATATTGCAAAATTACGTACCTGAAATCATGATGGATCAAATTACAAAAATATCAATACACATGTAAATAACATAAAGGATGGATTTATATTGCAAGCATAAACTAAACTCGTTAGTAAGATTATCGATCCAATTTAAAATCCAACTCGAACTGAGTTGGGGATTTGCAAAGTTTATAGGCCAAAACATTAATCTTTCAAGTTTACATCCCAAACACAACTTTGAAAGACGAAGCTATAGAACAATCAACAATAAACATTTGTTGATACAATAGTGTCTGAAATCTGTCATACTAGGATGAAATTGCTCAAACACAGTTGTTTAAGACTACAGTCGTTGTTGGCGTTCTTGTTACCTTAGTATGGCGGGGAAGGATACATTCTATTTGGACCTAATCAAGAAATTAAATGTCGTCAGTAATATAGGTTACTTAGTTCTCTGCTGGTAATTAAGAACATGATAATTAAGACTTTAATGATTGATATATAAAAGAGGGTTTGTCAAATGTGGGCACATAGTAAACAACTAAAAGACGAAAGATCTAGGCTCTATCCCTTTAGGAAAATGGGATAAATCTATCACAACAAAAAGATATTACATTACCTTCCTCTATTAGTTATTTATTGTGTGTCCTATATAAGAAGGCAATGGAAATTACCCGGAGGAGCATAAGGAGAAGCATGTGGTGGTGGTGGTGGCGGTGGTTGCACTGATGCTGAAGGAGGATATGGTGGTTCAGAGTATGTTGCATGCGGAGGATATGGTGGTGCAGGGTATGCTGCATGAGGAGGAGGATATGGTGGTTCAGAGTATGTTGCATGTGGAGGATATGGTGGTGCAGGGTATGCTGCATGAGGAGGAGGATATGGTGGTGCAGGGTATGTTGCAGGATGGTGATACATTTGAGGTACATAATATGAGGGGATATGAGGTTGGGTTGGTGCAACATAAGGTGGGGCAAGAGGAGGATAGCTTGATGTCGGAACCTGCAATATGAACAAAAAGAGAATTTCCTTCAACTCTTGAGTATTTAGGAGGATATATATGAGAAGCATATATAATTCAACTTACATTTGCAACATTTGCTTGTTGATATTGCATTAGCAGTTGGATTTCTCCAGCAGGTCTGAGACGGAATAAGACTAAATTAATATCCTCTCATATAATATAACGCACTCGCAGAAGGTAATTCATGTTCATGCTCCAATAAAACTCCCATTATCTAATTTTACCGAGAGTTCCATAGCAGATAAATCAACCAAAATTTCGTTATGTTCAAATCCACTATGTATTTTTTTTCATACAATGTTAACTACATGCGCATATATGTGAATATGCATGTAATACGCTTTCATATACATGTCAATGTGAAGATTAAAGAAATGCACATGTAAATAATTAACTCGTATATTATTGTCACGTCAATTTTTCCCTAAATTTATATCCTACACTAAATAAAGGTTACAAATAAATATTTACGGTTTAGAGTTTAACTTGGTAAGTTTAGAATTATAGGATAAGTTTAGGGTTTAGAATTTAGAATAAATGTTTATATTTTATGATTTATTGTTTAGAAGATTTAGGATTTAGAATTAAAGTTGTAAGCTAGCATCACAAATCACACTAGCACAAGCACTATCAAATAAGATCAGACCTATAACATATGATCCTACTGGCTAGTAAAACTCCAAATTCCTAATGAACATGATATTATAACACGGTTTTTATATACAGCCCGGTGCTTTATTCAAACAACGCCGGGTCACTCGCGTTCTGCGAGATATGTGACACTCGCGTTACGCGAGATTAACAAAAAATTAGGTTAATTTCATGCATGCTAATCTCGCGTTCCGCGAGTGTACGTGTCCTCGCAGAACGCGAGTGTCACGTCCCTCGCAGAACGCGAGATTAGCATGTCAGATGGACGTTGTTGTGCGCCATTACTACATGTCTTGTCCCCACCTAACTATAATAACTACCCCCTTATTTTAAGTAATCCGTAACACCTATTAACCCTACCCTAACACCTCTTTTTATCATCTTTCACCTCTTTGACCCTCCATTAAAACTCATTTTCAAAACCTTCAAACTTCAAAACACTCTAAAAACACCTAAAATAATGGAAGATGAAGAGGAATTCAACAAAGGAGGGAATGAAGATGGTGGTTCATCAAGTTACCATGCAAATGAGGTAATGTTCTTACTTAATTTTTGAATTTTAATTTGTTTTGCACCATTAAGAGCTAAAATGAAGTTATTATGTTGTATTTCATGTTAAATGTAGTAGTAGTAAGTGTTGAAGAGATGACTTTTGCATATAATGTCCAAAACTTAGATTTGTTCATGTTTTTAGCGTTTTTAGGGTTTTTAATGTAGAAACTCAACAATTTCTCATGGTATGTTAAATTATCCCGTTGAATGACTAGTTTCAGGAAATAGCAACTTCCCGCGTTTTGCGAGAGGAAGCCACTCGCGTCATGCGAGATGTGCCTCCCTCGCAGAACGCGAGAAGTTGCACATTACAGAGTATTAACAGAAGCATTGTGTATAGGTGAATTTTTCTTTGTTCACTGGATTGAATGCAATCCAGTTGAATGACTACAACTACCCCTCCCGGAATACAAGGCCATGTTCGCCACCGTCATTTGATTTAGGGATTGACGACTTTGGTGATTATCATCAACCATCTACATATGAACAACATGTGCCATCTACTTATCAATTTCCTATGCCATCTACATATGAATTTCCCGTGCCATCTACTTATGAGTTGCCCGTGCCATCTACTTATGAATTGCCATGTACATATGAGGTGCCATCAAGCTATGATGCATTTGATTCACAATTTGCTAACCCACCTACAAACGTAGGAGAGGAGATGTGTTTTATTCCCTCTTTACGCATTGCACCAAAGTTTCATAGTCCCGTATGTGAGGAAGAGGTTGTTTCTAGGGATTATTCGGAATATTTCACTACGGAGCAAGTGTTTGCCTCTAAGGAGATTGGTCATTTGTGGGCTTTGAATGTTGCAAAGCAACACAAGTTTATGATCTCTATTGGAAGGAGTGTACCATCTAAACCGGGGCAAAGTGTTAAGGTTCAAATCATTTGTGAGAAAGGGGGAAGCCATAGGCCTAAAGTTGTCGGTGTTATATCAAACACAAAGAGCAAGAAAACGGGGTGTAAATTTCAGTTGAAGCTCATGGAGAACCGGGTTGAAGAGAATTGGAGATTAGTGGTTGTTTGTGGTTTGCACAACCATCCTATTGGAGATAGTTTGGTCGGGAATGCATTTGTCGGGAGGCCAACCCCGGATCAAAAGAAAAAGGTTTGTGAGATGGTAATTTCACATTGTTCTCCAAATCAGATTCACACTGAGATAAACAAGGATCCCGGAAATTGCACAAAGAAGAACCAAGTGTACAATTTGGTAAGACATATAAGGGAAGAGGAAATGGAAGGTAGAACCGTGGTTCAAGAATTCTTTCACCAATGCAAAGAGAGCAACTACTTCATGGAGTATAGGCCAAGTGAAAAGAATCCTTCGATAATAGGCGACTTGTTCTTTGCTAGCCCCGAATCAATGAAACTCTTAAAGGCGTTTCCATATGTCCTTTTGATGGACTCGACTTATAGCACGAACAAGTAAGTATTTATCATTCTGTTTTTATGTTGTATTTATCTTACTGTATTTTGGTTTAAGGTACAATGTTCCCTTCCTGGAGATAGTCGGTTTGACTTCTACATGGAAGAATTTTGTTGTGTGCGGGGTATGGTTAGAGGCTGAGAGCGAGGATAGTTATTTCTGGGCGTTGCAGCAGCTGCAGACGATGTATTTGAGAATAGGAGCATCGCCTACTTGCTTCGTCACTGACCGTGAGATGGCTCTTATGAATGCAACAGACAAGTTATGGCCAAATGCAAAGTTTCTCTTATGTAGACGACATGTAAGGAAGAACATAGAGGCGAGAGCCAAGATAGCTATGGGCACACAAGCATTGGGGGTTCATATTTCGAATGATTATTATAACGTGTTCGAACAAACCACTGAAGAAGATTACAAGAGTACTTTGAAGAAACTTGAGGACGAATGGCGAGCTTATCCAACCGTATTGAACTACGTGAGAAAGAATTGGCTAAACGGTTACAAAGAAAGACTTGTTTCAGCATGGACGGATAATGTCTTCACTCTCGGGAATAACACGACAAACAGGTATGTTCTCTAATTTATGTCTACCTTCTACATATGATAAAAAGAGCTTCTGTAATGCACAACTCGCAGAATGCGAGGTGTACACTCCTCGCAGAACGCGAGGAATGTCCTAGATTCAGTGTTGATGCTTTTGCAAATGCAAAGATCCTGGAACAATGTATGAACTCGCAGAACGCGAGGTGTGTACACCTCGCAGAACGCGAGATTTTGCACATTACAGAAGGATCCACAGAGTCTGATTTGTATTTGCATATTATTGTTTTTCGAACATTTTAGAGTTGAAGGAGCACATTCGTGTCTTAAGTCATACTTGTCAAGTGGAAATGCTAGGCTAGACACAATGTTCAAAGAATACAAAACAATGGCGGAGAACCAACTTAAGGAGATTAATGTGTCTTTCACCAAGAGTTTGAATAAGAGCTTCACAGTTGTTGAAGGGGCCGACTTGTTTAAAGTCTTGAAGTTCAAAGTCTCTTACAAATGCATAGAATTTTTGCTTAAGGAATACACGAAGGGGGAGAGATTAGGTGCGCACTTTAATATGTTTTGTAGCTGTGGGATCAAGATTAGAGATGGGTTGATGTGTGTTCATCAGATTGTAAGACATTGGAAGGAGCAAAGACCACTAAGAGTATCAGAGTTGCACCCTTTCTGGAGTACTTTGAGTTTGGAAGAAGTTGATGTTCCCGGCATACTCGAAGTTAAGAGTAAGGTGGCAAGGCGTCTTTTTCAGACTTTCTATGAGGAAACGTTTCCGAAGTTGTGCCCCCATGATCAAGAAAAGTGTGCACAAACTGTTTTAGACATTGGGAGAGTAAATACTCCTCTAAAAGAGCCGGCTATTTCAAAGCACACCGGGGGTCGTCCAGTCGGAGCTCCTAACAAACAACCAAGGTCAACGCAAAGAAGACCGTCTGCATGGGAGCACACTAATGTTGAGATGGATGCTAGAGATTTGGAAGAAACACCCCCAAAGAAGCAAAGAAATGCTTCTACTTCTGAAACATTTAAGAAACCAAAGATTAAGGTGATTGGCAAGTACAAGTCTCAGATACCCGCGTCAATGCGCACCCGTGTGAATGGTTGGTTTCAGGTAAATGGAGATGGAAATTGTGGATTTAGAGCAATAGCTCATGAATTGCATGACAACCAACACTTATGGAGGGAAGTAAGAGATTTGATGATAGCTAAGGTCAAAGAGATTTGGCACCTAGTTCAAGGAACTTGGATTGGACCTCCACAACAAGCAACTTTGGAGAGCGCTGTACACCAACTTACATGGGAAGGAATATGAAGGGCTCCAGAAGATCACTGACTAGCTACCCCGGAAATGGGATGCCTTGTGGCATCCACATTCAACATAGTGTTTGTAACGGTGGGAAAAAATGCTAACTACACTTACCTTCCTCTACAACGTCCTACTTGGTTAGAAGATGGCGACACACTTCCGACGTTCTGCTTATTCTATATTGAGAGTGAGAGACATTTTGATCCGGTAAGTTTTTGGATCTTCTTATGAATTACTATCTAATATGAAACTTCCTAACGTTGTTGTTTTCTTGTAGTTGTGTCTTGAAGAAAACTTCCCATTACCTCATGTGTTTACTCCTTGGTGGCGAAACGCTGAAAGAGATGCTTTTTCTTTGCACGATCTTGTGTCACATCGATGTGCCGCCTTTGAAATGTAATGTTGAAGTTATGTTTTATTCGCTGAATTTGTAATGTAATGTTGAACTGGAGATCGTTTTATCGCCATCTTCTTAAACAGGAACTCATGTCATGGACATTTTCCAGAAAATGTAATTCCTCATGTTCTGCGAGGAGTGTACACCTCGCGTTCTGCGAGGAGTGTACACCTCGCGTTCTGCGAGGTTATGCAAAAACCGAACAGAATTGAAGCAACACCAACATATCCCTAAACATAATCCAACAAAATTATCCAAGCAACAAAACAGCTAAGAAAGCAATCCACAACACAATCTAAAACACAAAACGAAAGGCTACTGGTCTTCTCGTGGTCGGAAGGAAGCGAGATTTGACATACATAGTAGCATTTGGGCGTGATATGAAGAAAATTCCTCTGGAGTGGCAAACCGATACCGGTCCATGTCATTGTACACCCGGCCAATCACCTATACGCAAGTAAACATTCATTCTATGTTAATATTAGAGACAAACAAAGACTAGAAACGCAAGATAAACCAAAACAATTAATATTACCTGTCTCTCAGTAATCATCTCAGGGATTGCAGGACAGATATACCTATGGGTCCTCTTGATGTACCAATCCATGTAATCATGGGAGCATTCGTGTGGTACAAAGGCAACTGGCCCCATATCATCGAGAGACATAGAGTGAACATCTCTTGACTCCCAAAGCCATTGGTTGGCGTCATAAAAACACTATAACACCTAATGTTTTTCAACCTATGAGCTTTGAGCGGTTCGATGACTGGCCTAGGAATACGCTGCACTCTCCCAAATTGTCTGGGACACCGATCAGGCATGTGTGGTTCGGTGATGTCACAGCACGATAGCACCCCGTGAAATAGAGCGGGAGCAAGCTCAGGATCGGTGAAGTCTTGTGCTCCATACGGGTTCCAACATACCTAAAACAAATGACAGCAAAAACTTAACACTAGCAGAAAATGCAGAAACTTGCATTTTCTCGCGTTCTGTGAGAAAATGCTGCGTACTCAAAAAAATGCAGAAATTCCAGAAAATGCAGAAACTGTTGACAATGCAGAAACTTAACAGAAAATGTTGAAACTTACCATCTCCGGCATAAGAATATCGAGCGCTCCTCTATAGTCCCTTCCGACTTGCCCCTTCTTCAGCTTTACATTCTTAGGCATCCACCGGTATACCCATGGTTGTTCCGCTCTCCACCGAAGACGTTCAGTAGGTCGAAAGTGTGGGAAGTAGTTGTAGATCCATGCCTAAGAAATACAAAGTACGTTAAATATGAAAATATATATAAGTACGTAAATTAAACGCTTAGAAAGTATAATACCTGCAACAAGGTGTAACAAAAAGACATCTGGGCACAGCCCTGTCGTGTGCATATCCCCAGCTGCCTATACAGATGGGCCAAAGTAGCTGAACCCCACGATATGCCCGTAGCATGGGCATAGGTTTCCACAAAAGGCCCATATCTAAGCCGAATCAAGTTATGTGACTTGTCGGGAAATAAGATCGAGGAAGCAGTATACAACACCCAACCTAAACCCTGTCGCTCTGGACCTAGGGTTTCACAATGCCTTTTAAACCATTCAGCTTTCACCCTCCCAGAATCTAAAGTGTGAGGATCTATTCCATAAATTTCCGCCCCCTTCCTACCATAGTATTTTATAATCTCCTCATGACTAAACTTGGCACCCAGTTTCTTACATGTCGTCATTGCTTTCCCTTCTATAGGTAGGCCTAAAATCATATATACATCAAGAAGGCCAATAGTGATCTCACCACAAGGGAGGTGGAATGAATTTGTCTCCGGTTGTCATCGTTCGATGAACGCTTCAATCAAAGGAAAGTCGATCTCTTCGTACATCATGCCAGGTAGATCTGACAGTCCAACTGCACCGGGAATCTCTGACCAGTCATTGTTGTCCAATGGCCAATCACTGCTCTGCTTTGTCCGTTGTTGTGGCTTCATCGGACCTTTGAACTGCAGAAAAATACAAAAATTAGACTCTGCAGAACAAATTTTCAAAAAATACAGTTTCTGCAGAATTATCAGGAAATGCATAATATGTGCATTTCCTCGCGTTCTGCCAGGAGTGACACCCTCACGTTCTGCGAGAAAATGCACATATTATGCATTTTCTGATAATTCTGCAGAATATGTGCAATGGATTGAAAATGCAGAAAATAAATAAATAATTAAATTACCTCCCCTTTCTGGATGTGGAACGCAACATGTGCTTCAAATCCCTTAAGCAACTCGGGATCTTCTGGACCTCCAGGTGTGTCATGAGTGAGCTCAGGATCATATTTTCGCTCTTCCTTCTTGGACTTCCTCTTTCTTTTTGGTTTCTGGACCACTTCTTCTTCTTCTTCTTCTTCTTCTTCTTCTTCTTCTTCTTCTTCTTCTTCTTCATCATCATCACCTTCTTCTTCGTGTTCTTCCCCAACAACTTCATCCTGGTTCTCTTGTTCCATCGGTTCTGGTTGAGGATTGTAAGAAGAAGAACAAGCTTGTCTACTTCCTTGACCCATGTCTTGAGGAACACTTCCCTCACCAAATCCACCTCCCCAACATTGTCCACCGACCCAACTTTGTCCACCCCACCCTTGACCAACTTTCACTAGAGCATACTGAGGAATGAAATTGTCCCAGCCACCAATAGTGCTACCCGATTGTTCATATGGAGTTGATTGTGGTGCACATTGAGTTGACGGTTGTGCACATGAAACTGACTCTTGAGAATAAAGGTCCCAATCATCATTTCGATACCCTTGATATGTATCTGCTCGTTCTATCCCACTAGGCACAGAACAGTCTTCCCCGACATAACTATGGACACCACTGTACCGCTCTATGGGGCGATAATCAACGTCGGGGAGCCCCTCGGGGAAGAGCTCTACCGGTGTTGTATTCTTTGCTTTCCTTTTCCCTTTTGCATTTTCAACCGGTGGATTTTCTCTCACAGCGTTCCAATTTCTTCGACGGGTTGAACGTCCAGGACGATCCATTACCTAAAAAAATATAAAGTAAAATCAGTATATAAATATAACACGTTCTGCAGAAGAGGAAAGAATTGCCAGTTATGGCAATTCCTCGCGTTCTGCGAGGGCATGACACTCGCGTTCTGCGAGTAGCATGACTCTCGCGTTCTGCGAGTAGCATGACTCTCGCGTTATGCGTGAATTTGCACTATCATGAGTTTCCGACAACAGTTTCCGGCGACAATTTCCGGCGAAAATTCAATATTTTAGCTAAAATACCTATCAATTTAAGTAAATTACCAAATAAACATCAAAACCCTAAATAAAATCAACAACCCTAATCAAAAACCCTATATGGAGATTATACAACCATTCATGAACCATAATTCAAAATCAACATCCACTCATCAACCATAATTCAAAATCATCATCTTTCATCCATTATACAACCATTTCTAAAACAACATTCAATATCAAAACATCATATAATATGCAATTTCCTATACTAACAACATATATTCATCTAGAAACAACATTAGAAAGCATAAGAGTATAAGAAACATACCTTATATGGAGATTTGTAGTGAAAAGAGGAAGAAGAAGTAGTTTGAACCGAGAGAGATGGTGAGAGCGGCGGTAGAAAATTGCGTGTGATGTAAAAAATGGGCCGAGTAGGGTTTTTCCCCTTTTATAGGGAAAAAACACCCTCGCGTTCTGCGAGGTGACGCACCCTCGCGTTCTGCAAGGTGACGCTCCCTCGCGTAACGCGAGGGTCCGGACGTTATTTAGGAAACGTCCGGGCTGTATTTTGCGCCAAACCACCCCTTATTTGGGCCAATTTGCGCCAAACCACCCCTTATTTGACTTTTTGCAAGGAACCACCCATTTGTGTCATTCTGTTAACACCGAGCCACCCCTCGTTCATTTCCGTTACTTTCTCCGTTAGGGCTTGTGAAACGTCATTTTTACCCTCATTTTTTTCAAATATTTGAGGGCAAAACTGGAATTAATCAATCTGATTATATTTTGCCAAAATATCGCGAGATAATGGTTTTAGCATGAGATTTTCACTTTTTAACGGCTTCGTTTAACTCATTTTAACCTAACAGTCCACCATTGCAGCAACCACCAGCTCTTGCACTTTGACCATGAAATCCGCCATCTGAGGTGCCATAATCGTCGCCGCCACCGCTATCGCCGCCTTGATTCGGAAATCTCTTCCTCTTCCCCTCGAAGGGGGAGGATCTGGAGGCGGTGGCAACGGAGGCGCACTCGGCGTCGGCATCCTCCATCGATGTTGATCTACGTCTCTGAATTTGTAAGAGAGCTTCAATTCCCCGATTGGAGCCCCGAATCTGTTCCGAATCCGCCGCCTCACCAACTTAGGGTTTTCGGAATCCAGAAGATCGTAAATCGGAGAAATCTCTCCACTTCTCAATTTAAACATCTCTCCACATGCCCCAATCCCTACAAATCCACCAAGGATCTGATTCTTCTTCTTCCACCATTGAAGACCCATCCCTCTTCACTCCTTCTCCATACCTCATTCTTCTCGTCTAGGCCCAATAATGGACGTCCACTGCACAACCAACCTGGAATTGCAACTGGGTCTTCCTTCAATCGACGATCTCACCCCTAGAAATCAAAGTCTCATCACGCCAGAGATGGCTACCGCGTTCGGGATCACCCCCACCAACTGCTCGATGAAATGCCCGACAGAGTCCTGCGAGACGCTGAGGCTGTTTCCTGAGAAGCGGAGGGTGGAAGAGACTAGTGGAGATGATGATTCGGGTGGGGATGAAAGTGGGTCGAGCAATCGGACTGTTAAAAGGCCTAGATTGGTGTGGACACTGCAGTTGCATAAGCGGTTTGTGGATGTGATCGATGAGCTTGGGGTTGATAAGGCCGTGCCTAAGACGATCATGGAGATGATGAGTGTGGATGGATTGACTCGGGAGAATGTAGCGAGTCATCTGCAGAAGTACAGACTGTATTTGAAGAAAGCGGAGGGGGGTCCGTCTGAACAAGGGAATTCGAATTCGAGTCCTATTTCGATCTCGAGTACTTCGACTGGAGGACGAGGCTGGAATTCGAGTCCGTATGAATGCAGCAATGGTGGTGGACTGTTAGGTTAAAATGAGTTAAATGAAGCTGTTAAAAAATTAAGTGAAAATCTCATGGTAAAACCATTATCTCGTGATATTTTGGCAAAATATCATCAGATTGTGTAATTCCAGTTTTGCTCTTAAATATTTGAAAAAAATGAGGGTAAAAATGACATTTCACAAGCTCTAACGAAAAAGTAACGGAAATGAACGAGGGGTGGCTCGGTGTTAACAGAATGACACAAATGGGTGGTTCCTTGCAAAAAAATCAAATAAGGGGTGGTTTGACGCAAATTGGCCCAAATAAGGGATGGTTTGGCGCAAAAACCTCTATTATAAATCACAAACTTATTAATCTATCAGGAAAGGTAAAGTCTTAGCAGTATACTCACCGGCCAGTTTTGGTAACAAGAGACCAAAATTGATCAATATAACCCCGAGAAAGAGATCAAGCTGAATTCTGAAGAGGGGAAAAACAAAGGGGAGCATAAGAGCAATTAATTAATCAATCTCAAACCACGTAATAATTAATCCCTAAAAAAGGCGCCTGATTTGCATTCATAACAACAAAACCTGATTTAAATATAAAAATATGGAGAGTGATTTATGCAATTACATATACAAATAAATGAGACTCATATTTTGGGACGGATGGAGTGTATATATATATACAAATAATATGCAGGTTTACAGAGTTTAGAGGACCGACTTACCAAAGAATCTAAATTCCCTATATTCAATTCATGTATCATCTGTCTTTGTAAAAGGATTTAACTTTTGCAATTACTAAATTTATACAAAGAAGAAGATCTTTTGTGAACTATATGGTATGCATTTTTTCCTCTTTCAATTTCTTTGTGCTTGAAGTGTTTACTTTTTACTTATCCTAAACTACATTTTTCGTCATTAGTACCAAACTTTGAGCCCTTATCGGAGGCCGTTTGCATCTAATTTTAGTAATTGTAAACAATATTACATATTGCAATATGCTAGCATGTTGTTTTCAAACATTTACACTCAGTTTCCAACAAGCATGATAATTTAGTAAACACGTCAAAAATATATACAATGGGGAAATGACATTTAATAACTGGTCCTCGAGTTTATTCAATTGTAATGAGTTATAGACAGAAAAATAGATCATATATTCACCAACTTGGCTATTAATAAATCAAAATAGATTACCTTATTTTATATACCAAAATCTGTGGAGTTGGTAATAATACTGCAAACAAGACTTGAACAAAAATTTAGCATATAGAGCATTGAAGAAATTGCATACGCAAATAACATATATTTAAAAACTTCTGTCTTGTACATTACAAGAATATTAAAAATCATATTTTTAAAAACTTATGTCCCGTATATTACAATAATATTACAAAATGATATAACAATTTGGTGAATTGAGAGAAGAGGTACAAATCATCAAACTCATTTGATTATATGATATAATATCATTTCAATATCTATTATGAAACATTTAAGAAATTATAATTACGCAAGACCCGTACGCGGGTTTCAGTCTGTTGATTTAAGCCCTAATAAAATAGGAACACCAATACACGAGCTAATTGTTTGGCAAAAAAAAAGCACCCGAGCTAATTAGGTAATGTGATGATTTTAAAGGGAGAGACGAATTCATAGGTAGTTGTGTGTCAATTGCTAAAATGATTAATAAAACATTCAGGAAAAACATAATCACTAATTAAACTTTTTTTTTTTCTTTTTGATAGAACAAATATTAGAGACTGCTTTGTCGAGGTTAGATTCTATATCATAAAGGGTTGTGAATATGATTAGCCTAATCTAATTTTAGGACGTCTATTAAACAACGTTAAATCATATTAAAAACTGTAATTTCCCCGCGCGTAGCGCGGAGGCCCGTTTCTAGTATATCTATTAAAGTAATCATCTCTTCTTGCCACATGACACATTTATACTTAACTTGCCACATGGTAACCTCTTATATGTCATTTGTCATATGTCATTTTTTATTCTTTTATTTTAAAGTTTTTTAATTATATATTAAGATAATTATCCTTAATCTATTACTACTCTTTCCTATTTTAAATATGAGTCAATTACATATCTCACTGTTTTCTTAATTAAACTAAATACAATTATATATTACAAATGTTTGTATGAATCTATTAATAATATACTTCCATTTATAAAATAGAAAAACAATGAAAATCTTTTATATCAATAAAAAATATAATAATTCAACTATAATAATTTTATTTTATTAATTTACCGCACGGGAAATTAAGCTAGATATATCTAACACTAGCATTTTGGGGTCCGCGCTGCGCGCGGGTCTATATTATTTTTTATATAAGGGTTACTGATTTATATGAAAAAGCCATCAGCGTTACACGCATTTTATTTTATTTATTGTATAAAATTTATTTTTTAAGCAAATATTGTACATGTGTGTGACATAAAAGGTTATAAGTCCTTAATTGACCGTTTTCTTGATTGCTCTTTGTTGGGTTTCTCTAGAAAATAATTTGGATAACTGATTCATGATGATATTACATAGGCTGATATTATATAAGACAAAATCTGAAATTTTTACCGACTTTTGGAGTAATCTTCAAGGCAAAAATTTATTTAGTTGGAGATGATGATCCATTTTGATTATAAAAATCTCAGTTCATCCTTTTGGTGACATCTAAGACTCCTTGAATGTAAAGTATTGAATGTCATTAACCAATAAGAATGCAAAGGTATGTAATGTGATTTTTAATTTTCCATCTCCGCGATTTTTATATTAGATTAGATAGATTAGATAAGTTCATATAGTTATACTGAATTGAAGAGTAATAAGACTTATAGCTATACTTGTACAAGTAAGGGTCGGCCCACTCGGCCCGTTCGATCGATCGACCGTTCAAATAAACGGGCTTGGACGTTAACATCGGCTCTTCTAGGCCGGGCCGACCCTACCTTGGTAAACTATGGACAGGGTACGAACACTCATAAAAGCCCTATAAAAAAAATTAGTTAATATATAAAAATTAGTTAAATAATAATTTAATTTAAAATCAAACCCTAAAAAGTAACACGCCTCTTAAATCACTTCTTAATTATACGCCTTCATATTCAATCTCTCCAACGTCGGTGTTGTTGCAAATCTCACGACGATCCTCAATTGCAATGTTCGATATGTTAATTCTAAATTTTTACCGAAATTTCTTTACTGCATGCCTAATTTATAAGTTATTGAAGATTGATGCTCGACTTGAGATTAATTTATAAGTTATTGAAGATTGATGCTCGACTTTTTAATCTCAAGACTCTTCTTCTCCAAAAACACTAAAATACGAAAATCCCTCGTTGTCACTTGTCTGCTCTCCTTTTGTTTCCCCTCCTAGACAAACACACTGTAAAAGATTTGAATGGGTATAAATGTGCTTTGACCCAATTGTGATGGAGATTAACGAGACAAGGTAGCCGAACATTAATTATATATTAGCTAATTTAAGTAATTAATTTGTGTTTCACAAGGAGTAGAAACAGAATACAACTTTTAGTCGGCCGTTTAATTTCCCGCGTTTGTTGACCATGTCTTCACAATAACACAAACAACAAAGTTACGAGCCCCACTAATTACAGCCTTAAAAAAAGAACACACGGATTCATCATTTTGTACGCGCACCCACGCGCTGTTCTTTTTTGAAACCCTCGTTTTTCTTTGGTCCCGTTGGCTTGGTTATGGCCACTCTGTTGGCGTCGCCTGAGATTGTGCTGGAAACCCAACCCACTCCCGACCCCCCTGCTCCGCCGGATGATGCAGAGGCAATGAACACTGAAGAACCCCTGGTAGCTGCTCATCCTGAGGAATCGGCCAAAGTTCTGCCGGATAAGCCGAAGTCATGGAAGGAGATCGTGAGTGCAGATTTGATGGCAAGTGCTGAGGAGAGAGTTATTTTGTCTCAAGAGTTTCTTAAGGGTAAGATTGAAATCTCTTTCCCGGAGGGGGAAAATAGTGAGCCAGAGATATCTATTGATGCTGAGGTTCTAGAAGTTCTTGCTTCGGTCTGGTATTCCTCACTGGTCATTAAAGCTCTTGGAACCATGATCCCCTATGAAGTGATGAACAGAAAACTTAGGGAATTATGGAAGCCCAAAGGGAGGATGCGCTTAGTGGATCTTCCAAAAGGATATTATCTGGTGAAATTTTCTGAGGAAGCTTATTACATGGCCACGCTCACGGAAGGCCCTTGGACCCTTTTCGGCCATTACATTGTCATAAATCCTTGGAGACCGTCTTTCAACCCACTGACTGAAGCCATCACGACTACCGCCGCCTGGGTACGCTTTACTAATCTCCCAGTCATTTTGTATGAAGAGAACATCCTTATCCAACTGGCGTCGGCACTTGGAAAACCCATTAAGGTGGATAAAAAGACCTTATACGCTGACAGAGGCAGATTTGCAAGGATTTGCATTGAGCTAGATCTGTCGAAGCCTCTCAAGGGTGCAATGGTTATCAATGGGTTGAGATTCCTTGTGGAGTATGAAGGCTTGCACACCATTTGTTTTCATTGTGGTAGATTTGGGCATTTTCAACCAAATTGCCCTTTTGAACCAAAAAATATTGTCAAGAAAGAAGAAGCAGAGAAAGCTCGTCTTCAGGAAGTCTTGGACAAGGGGGAAGATGCTGCCAAGCCAATTAAATTTGGCCAATGGATGAATGATCAGTGGCGCAGGAGGAGCAATAAATGGAAATCAAAAAATCCGGCGAAGGTTTCTACTCCGGCGGTTAAGGTATCCCCTCCTCAGGCGAAGGCCATAGCTACGCCGTCTAAAGCTCAGAACGGCTCCTTGCCTTTATCAGGAAGTTTTAAAGTCTTCGAAACTGAAGCTGATGTGTCAGAGATAACTTCAGAGGTTGCTCAACCTAAGTCTGACGAGGGAGGTCAGATTAAGAAAATTTCTAGTGCAAAGGAGATTGTTTTGCATGGGAAAGGAAAGCAGGAGTTGTCTGCTGATATGATTGATAGTGATAGAGTTACTACTAATAAAGGAGAAGCAAACAAAAGAATTTTTGGGGCCCAAGAAAACGTAGCTGACAAAGAGGCATATTCTAAGAATAAAAATGGGAGATTTTGGAGAAAGAATAAGAAAGGTGAGAAAGTTGTTGAATTCAGGGAAGTGGAAGATAGTAATGGCCCAATTAAAAGGCCCGGGTCAATTTCTCAGCCCGCTTCCTACACTGCTGCTTTGGCCAATTATGGGGTTGATATGCAGCCCATTTCTAAGGTTCCCATTACTGGTGGTGTGGCCCTTGCTGGGGAGAATATCGTGGCTGCGCCTGCCCTCGTACAAAAATCTGTTGTGGAGATACAAGGTAATATTGCTGCTCCCAGTGCCATGAACTGCGATTCTTCCACTGCTGATCTTGGTTCTGAATCTGCGGGAACCCAATCTCTGGATGAGGAGCAAGAAATCATTATAGATGAAAATCTCTCTGCGGAAGGAGAGGCCATTGTTGGTCAGAATATTTGAGTCGTGTTTTGTTCAGACTCTCCAAATATCCAAAGTTTTTATGGTGAATTGTCTCGTTTGGAACTGTCGTGGTGCTGGCAAGGCTGGCATCATTCGTGACGCTAAATACATCATTCGTGACCTCTATTATCAAAGGGGAGGTTGATCTGCATTTGATCCTTGTTTATGCACCTCCTACTGTTCACCGTCGTCGCGATTTTGGAGGTCCCTTAATGATGCTATTGGGAGCATTTCTGGGCCGTTTTTGGTGGCGGGTGATTTTAATTGTATTCTCTCGACGAGTGAAAGGGTTGGTGGTTCGGGTGGTTTACATCCGGATTCCCCGGATTTCCAGCATGTTGTGGATAACAGGGGCCTTGTCGATTTAGGTTTTGTTGGCCAGCCCCATACTTGGTCGAGGGGTATTTCTGAGACTACGTATGTGGCGAAAAGATTAGACTGGGCTTTTGCTAATCTTGAGGCTTGTATCTGCTGGCCCGACACTATTGTTCGGCATCTCCCGAAATTTGCTTCTGATCACACTCCTATTCTTATTTCTTTGTTGCCACAGTCTTCTCGGAACAGTAACCGTCGCCCTTTTCGCTATGAGGCTGCTTGGAATTCTCATCCCGACTTCAAAAGACTCATTAAGGAGGCTTGGCCTGCTAACTGTCCGGTTATGGAGGCACTTGACGTGCTCCGTCAGCGGCTGGTTGCTTGGAATAAAAAGGTTTTTGGTGATATTCATGAAAGAAAAAAGGCCTTGTTAAATAGTTTAGATTTTGTGCAGCAGAGACTTGGTGTGAGGGCTACTGATCAGCTTTTGTTGACTGAACATCACTTGCAAAGTAAAATTGGGCAGGTCCTTGATCAGGAGGAAATACATTGGCTTCAGAA
The DNA here is from genome assembly GCA_029168935.1 of Oxyria digyna. Classification (NCBI taxonomy): domain Eukaryota; kingdom Viridiplantae; phylum Streptophyta; class Magnoliopsida; order Caryophyllales; family Polygonaceae; genus Oxyria; species Oxyria digyna. The sequence goes on from JAPVLV010000013.1 coordinate 10,583,056, forward strand.
GTCTAGGGAGCTATGGCTTCAAGATGGGGATCGTAACACCTCTTTCTTTCACCCCTTGACTGTGATCCGGAGAAAGTATAACAAAGTGTTAGCTCTGAAAGACGAGGATGATTGTTGGGTTGAAGATGAAGAACATTTGGAGGAGCTTGCGGTTTCTTTTTTTAAGAATATGTACCATGTTCATATTGTTGAGCTTTTCCCGATCTGTACCCCTCACGGGCTGTTTCCGATTATTGATGCTGATAGATGGGAACAACTTCAGACTCCTTTTTCCGGGAGTGATATTTACAAAGTTGTTAAGAGTATGGGGGCCCTCAAAGCTCCGGGGCTGGACGGTTTCCAACTGTTTTTATACCATAAGTCTTGGAATGAGGTGGGCCCTTCTGTGATTAGTGCGGTGCTTGGGTTTTTTGCTAGCTCGAGTCTTCCGGCTGGCATGAACGATACTTTGATCACGTTGATTCCTAAGGTGGCTAATCCGGTTAGTATTAGTCATTTTCGTCCCATTAGTCTTTGCAATGTTGTCTTCAAGATTATTACAAAGATTATGGTCACTAGGATGCAACCGATCCTTAATGAGCTCATTAGTCCAATGCAAGGAAGTTTTATTCCCGACCGTTTGATTACCGATAATATTGTGTTGGCGCAAGAAGTTGTCCATTCTTTGAGATTCAAGCAAGGTGCCACGGGTTGGATGATTATTAAGATCGATCTTGGAAAGGCTTATGACCGCCTTAGATGGGACTTCATTGTTGATTCTCTTCATGATGCGGGTTTTCCGGATTTGTGGGTCGGTTGGTCACTGAATGTTTTTCCTCTTCCTCCCTTAGTTTACTTTGGAATGGAGAGGCTACTGAGAAATTCACGCCTAGCCGTGGTATTAGACAAGGTGACCCCATTTCGCCTTATTTGTTTGTTCTCTGCATTGAGCGGCTGAGTCAAATGATCTCGGCTAGGGTGGATGACGGCTCCTGGAAGCCTATACATATCTCTAGAGGAGGTCCTCCAATTTCTCACCTCCTTTTCGCCGATGATATTCTGCTCTTTGCCGATGCTTCGGTCGAGCAAGTTAAGACGATTATGACTTGTCTTGATCTTTTTTGTGCGGCTTCGGGTCAGAAAGTTAATGCTTCCAAGACCAAGTTATTCGTGTCCCCTAATATCATGCCTAATGTTGTCCAAGATATCCAAGACGCTTGTAACTTTCCGGTCACTCAAGACCTTGGCTCTTACCTTGGTATTCCCCTTTTACATAAGAAACTTGATAAGGATGTTTGTGTGCCGCTTTTGGAGAAGATTAATCGTAGACTCTCGGGGTGGAGAGGCAAGCACCTTAGTTTTGCGAGACGTGTGACTCTCGCTAAGTCGGTGGTGTCTTCTATTCCCATTTATGCCATGTCTGCCATGGCCCTCCCGGTGAGTGTGTGTGATGAGATAGACCGCCTTACTCATTCTTTTGTTTGGGGTAGTTGGGGTGGCGACAAAAAAATCCACCTTGTTAATTGGAAGATTATGTGCAAGGCCAAGAAAGATGGTGGTCTTGGGTTCAAGCCTATGCAGAATCTGAATTTTGCTCTCCTTGGGAAGCTTAGCTGGAGGTTCCTCATGCTTCAGAATAAGTTCTGGGTTGAGGTTGTTCGTATGAAGTATGTCAGAGGGGATATTACTACTTCAGCCAGACCTTCAGTCACTTGGAGAGATATTCAAAAAGGTGTTAAGGAGGTCATTATTCTCGGGTGCAGATGGGTTCTTGGCAATGGCAATAATATTCGTTTTTGGATCGATCTTTGGTTGGGTAGTGAAGTGTTATCTCAGATGTGCACTCCCTCTTGGTCGGATGACTTGAAGGATAGATCGATCAGAAGCTACTGGGACCCGAGTGATGGGTGGAAGTGGGCTGAGTTATCTCCTCTCCTCTCTGTGTCTACGTTGTTGTTGCTGGCTCCGATTGTTGTGTTACAGGGGGAGGAATTCCCTGACTCTATTAGTTGGGGTATGTCGCAGAATGGGGAATTTTCGGTTTCCTCTGTGTTTGAGATGTTGCAGCAGAAACCTGGTTTCTGCGATTTGGACTCGAGGATTTTCGACAGAATTTGGCATCTAAAAGTGCCTGAGAGAACTCGGTTCTTCACTTGGTTAGCTGTTCAGGGCGATATTCTTACTAATGCTGAGCGTAAGCGCCGTCATATGTGCGTTGATGGGGATTGTTCGGAGTGTCAGAATATTCCTGAAAGTATGATTCACATCTTTCGTGACTGCTCCAAGTCTAGGAGGATGTGGAATGATTTGTTGCCTGCTAGTACCTTCTTCTTGGAGTTCTACTCGGATGAGTTTGCTGCTTGGATTCGTAGGAACCTTATGTGTAGGTCTGTTTCCAGTGATGGTTGTGAGTGGGGGTGTACGTTTTCCCTTGCCCTATGGTGGTCTTGGAAATGGTGGAACCTTTGGGTTTTCCGTAATGAATCTTTTCAGGGGAGCAGAAGTGCTTTTTTCCATCTGCTGGGTAAAGATTATTGTGTTGCGTGGGCTAAACGGTCTGGGTCAGATTCCGTTGGCCAAAAATCTGAAGTATTTATCTCTTGGGTCAAGCCGGAAGAGGGAAGAATCAAAATCAACACCGATGGAGCCGTCAGAGATGGGCGTGCGACTGCAACAGGAGTCCTTCGGGATCATGAGGGTTCTTGGTTGGGTGGTTTTGTCCATCACATTGGTTCGTGTTCTGTCCCGAAGGCTGAGCTTTGGGGTATTCTCTAGGGTTTCCGCCTCGCCTGGGACAAGGGCTACATGAGGGTTTGTCTCAAAACAGATTCGCAGTTGGCGGTTCTGCTGCTAGGCAAACCTGTGGATCGTTGTCACCCCCTTTTCAGCCTCGTCTCTTTGGCGCAAGGCTTCCTTCGTAGAGACTGGGATGTTCAGTTTCGTCATGTTTTCCGTGAAGCTAACAGCGTTGCCGACAAGCTTGCTTCTTTTGCTTTTTCTTTTTCAGTTGGCTTTCATTTTCTGTCTGACCCTCCGAGTAGGGTCATTTTGTTGCTTGGTGGTGACTCTAGGGGTCGTTGTTCGTCCCGCTTCGTTCCTATGTAATTGTAATCATTTTTTGCTTTTATATAGTTTCGCTGAGAGTTCCGCCACTCATTTCACCAAAAAAAAATAACACAAACAACTAGTGTCACTCCTTTCCACAACCTTTTTCCCTTGAGTCAGCTCATATGTCCTAATCCCAATCTCAACGCTGATCAAACAACTGCAGTAATCCATCATCTTCCTTCCATTTCTGAATTTCAGTTTAATCATTGAAGTAGTCCTTATTCACGTCTGAGTCGGACAATATTGCTCTTCCTATCTACACAATTCTCTTTATATACCTATAGGTTGCTAGCACTCTTACAACAACTGTTAGATTTGTGTCTTGAATCCCAAGTTGGGCTTGTTGGGCCCAATTGGTCTTGTTTAGGTTTTGTGTTTTAGGAGAGTAATATTGATGAAGGATCATCTGGACAGCAACCGACACCTCCGGTCCCCGAGTTTGAAGGTGCATTGACGCGCTCGAGAGCTAAGGAAGTCCAACAAGAGCTAGACAAGTTAGTAGCGTTCTTCAGGTCCAAGGAGTTGAATACAGACGAAGAACCACCATTGAAGATTGTTCTAATGATCGAGGTTCGAGAACGAGCACAGGACGGCAGAGAAGAACCGCGACCGCGGCTGGAAACCGCGCCCGCGGCTCACTCGCAAACCGCGCCCGCGGCTCCATAACCGCGCCCGCGGCCAGGAGACTCGGCGAGTTCTTTAACTTCTCCGAGGCCTCCTTTTGAAACATTATTTTCGGATTATTATTTTAGGATATACTTTTTATTGTTTATTTCTTTAGTTGGCACCCTTATGAACCCTATATAAGGCTGCCTTAGTTGTTGTTTTGCCCCCCCAGACTTTGATATTGAATACAGCGTTTATCGTTTTTTCCTCCCAAAAGAGAGCTTTTGTGAGAAGAGTGCCCCGTGTGCATTGTCGTTGAGCCGGCCCTAGTTGTGCTTGTGTGTGTCAATCTCTTCCATAAGGTTGGTGCTATCGAGGCTTCATAGAGCAACCTCCAGGTGCCTTGACCCACCAAAGTCATTGTGTTTGGTTGTAATCATCCGTTGGGGTTTCTTCAACATTCGGTAAGGTTCTTGTTCTAAAGTTCAAGGGTTTTATCGTTGATTGATTTGGTTCCAGTTGGTCTATCCTTCAATTTCCCTTTCTTTCATCTCATATCTAATTCCGCTTTTCTTCTCTGTTCGAGTTCCTATTCGAGTTTGGTGTCTAGGTCGGCAACTGCGGCTTATCCCCGCATCAAATTGGTATCAGAGTTGTGTTGACACCATTCGTCTTCACAAGAACATCAAGAGACCCCCTATCCAGAAAATCACCAAAAGAGTCAGCTTTTATTTTCTTGTTTGTCAGTTTCTTTCAGAAATTGATTTTGAGTCTTCCATTGCTTTGATATTTCTTGTTGAGTCATTACAGGTTGTGTGCAAGAAGCTTGGATCGATTAGTGTTGGTGGAGATCGAAAGATTGGAGTTTGGAGCATCCTTGTCCCAAAATCCATTCATCCCATCACCCCATCACAAATTCATCCATCCCTACCAAAACGCAGCCATCAGAAACCCTAAAAATTTGCTGGAATTTCTTTCCTTGAAGCCAAAACAAGATCTTCAAAAAAATGAAATCTTATCTTTCTACAAGGGAATCTTATCTTTCTACAAGGGAAATCAAGTTAGTTGTTATTTTTATTTATTTTCAATTTTGCTGAGATTAATATCTCGTATCGAGTCTGTAATTCCTTTTGGTGAGACAAAAAAAAAAATATTCAAAAAAAAAAGAAAAGAAAAGAGAAAAGAAATTCAAAAAAAAAGAAATCGAAAAGTCTCAAAGTCAGTAGTTTATTTTACGTTTTGTTGAGTCAAAGTCTAGTTTGATATTGTTTAAATCGGATCTCAAGAACTCAAAGGAAATCGGGTTGAACGAGCCCGAATAGAAGCGAGAAACCACCGGGCCGCGACAGAAACCGCGCCCGCGGCCCAGTAGCCGCACCCGCGGTTCAAGCCGCGCCCGCGGAATTCAGGCCGCGCCCGCGGAATTCAGGCCGCGCCCGCGGCTCCGCCTCAGAAGCCACTGTTTGAAATCCGCGCCCGCGGAACCGTCACTGTTTGTCTTTCCCATTCCTTTCAAATACGAGCCTCAATTATTACCTAACCCTCCCGACTCCGTCTTCGATCTTTCAATCGACATCAGTCGGAACAATTTAAGGTACGCTTCTTTTTGGCTCTTCTTGAAATTCGAAGCTTAACTCATATCTCTGTTTTGCATTCTCATTCTTGCAAAACGCCTTCGAGTCTTATTTTCTTTCTTTCATTGAGTCAGTCTCTTGTTTGAGTCAGAACCTTACAGTCGAAACCCCGCACTACGCTAGCCATATCCATCTCTACCATCATTCATATATTGCTAGGAGTTAGGTAGTTTCAACTTAGTGGGTTATTGATCCATACAAGTCAATTCATCAAAGAAAAGCTGGTTGCAACGACAATTGAGAGAGAGTGCAGAGGAAAACATACGAAAGTAAACACTTGCGAGTTGTTTTCATTTACACTCACTTAACTTTGTTCTGTGTTAGTCTTTTCTTTGATAATGGACAGGTTAGTTTCTCCCAAAAGGAGACCCCCAAGGGACCCGACAACTAGCCCTGTCACCCTGGAGTTGATGAACTCCCTGGACAAGTTTAGTGAAAGGTTTGTTAGTGGACTTACTACAACCATCAGACAAGAGCTTCATCATAGACGCCAACATGGTACCCCTAGGGTTGCTGAAATTTCAGCTCCAAGGGAGCGATATCATACTCCTAATGCTCCTTTACTTCATTCTAATAGATACAATGCTACTAACCGTTTTGATAGATTTCAGACTTTAGATGATGATGCATATTTTGAAAAGGAGTATGATGAGAATGAAGGATGGCGATCCTATCGCCAACAAGGAGGGTATCAAGGAAGGAGAAGAGAGCCTGAGCAAAATGGAGTTGGGAAGATCAAGGTGAAGATCCCAAGTTTTGAGGGGAAGTGTGATCCAGTTGTCTACATGGAGTGGGAGACAAAGATTGAGCAAATCTGGAATTGTCACAACTTTCCCGAGCATAAGAAGGTGCGACTTGAATCTTTGGAGTTTTATGGCTATGCTCTAGTTTGGTGGGACAAATTAGTGAAAACTCGAGTTGGAAATGGAGATTATCCCATTGCTACTTGGGACTTAATGAAGAGGAAGATGAGAGCTCGATTTATTCCCCCACACTACACTAGAGAGCCATTCTTAAGAAGAATTTGAAAGCTTGGGAAGAAGCCTTATCCCATGTTGAGTTTGCCTACAATAGAGTCATCCATTCCTCAACCTCGTTGAGTCCCTTTGAATGTGTGTATGGTTTGAATCCACTAACCCCTTTTGATCTTATGCCGTTACCTACGAAGGAGCGAGTGGATTTCAATGCAGGAAAACAGGTTGATCACATCAAGGAAATTCATAAGAGGACAAGAGCTAAATTGCTAGAAGTAGCTGCTACAAATGCTAGCAAGGCAAATAGGAAGAGGAGGAAGGTCATCTTCAAGGAGGGAGACCTCGTGTGGGTCCACTTTAGGAGAGAGCGTTTCCCCAGAAAACGCCACTCAAAGCTGTCCCCAAGAGGCGATGGACCATTCAAGGTGCTTAAGAGGATTGGAGATAATGCTTATGTCTTGGAGCTTCCCGGCGACTATCAAGTGAGTGCTACCTTCAATGTGCAAGATTTGACTTTATTCGAGGGTGAAGAAGAAGAGGAGCTGGATGATTCGAGGTCGAATCCTTTTCAAGAAGGGGAGGATGATGAAGGATCATCTGGACAGCAACCGACACCTCCGGTCCCCGAGTTTGAAGGTGCATTGACGCGCTCGAGAGCTAAGGAAGTCCAACAAGAGCTAGACAAGTTAGTAGCGTTCTTCTGGTCCAAGGAGTTGAATACAGACGAAGAACCACCATTGGAGACTGTTCTAATGATCGAGGTTCGAGAACGAGCAGAGGACGGCAGAGAAGAACCGCGACCGCGGCTGGAAACCGCGCCCGCGGCTCACTCGCAAACCGCACCCGCGGCTCCATAACCGCGCCCGCGGCCAGGAGACAAAACCGCGGCCGCGGCTCCATAACCGTGCCCGCGGCCAGGAGACTCGGCGAGTTCTTTAATTTCTCTGAGGCCTCCTTTTGAAACATTATTTTCGGATATTTAATTGTTTTTCGGATTATTATTTTATGATATACTTTTTATTGTTTATTTCTTTAGTTGGCACCCTTATGAACCCTATATAAGGCTGCCTTAGTTGTTATTTTGCCCCCCCAGACTTTGATATTGAATACATCGTTTATCGTTTTTTCCTCCCAAAAGAGAGCTTTTGTGAGAAGAGTGCCCCGTGTGCATTGTCGTTCAGCCGGCCCTAGTTGTGCTTGTGTGTGTCAATCTCTTCCATAAGGTTGGTGCTATCGAGGCTTCATAGAGCAACCTCCAGGTGCCTTGACCCACCAAAGTCATTGTGTTTGGTTGTAATCATCCGTTGGGGTTTCTTCAACATTCGGTAAGGTTCTTGTTCTAAAGTTCAAGGGTTTTATCGTTGATTGATTTGGTTCCAATTGGCCTATCCTTCAATTTCTCTTTCTTTCATCTCATATCTAATTCCGCTTTTCTTCTGTGTTCGAGTTCCTATTCGAGTTTGGTGTCTAGGTCGGCAACTGCGGCTTATCCCCGCATCAAATATATATACTCTATATTATCTCATAACCTAGAAGAGAGGAAAAATAGGGTTTTTTGATAACCGTCACAAGTAGCAAGAGAGAGCGTTCTTAGATCTAGAGCGTTTCTTGTGAGTCTTGTAATCTGTTTCCTCCTCTGAAATACAATCTGATATCTTCTACCCGTGGATGTAGCCAACACAACGTTGGTGAACCACGTAAATTTGTGTGTGTCTTGTTATCTTCTCGTTTATATCTGTTTTCTGTTTCGTGTTCCTCACATCCGTCATAACAAACTGGTATCAGAGCTTCGGGTTAGTTGGGTTTGTAATCTGGGGTGGAAAGATGTCTGCTTTCAACGTGAAGATCGACAAGTTCACAGGGAGAAACAGTTTCAGTCTTTGGCAGATAAATATGCGAGCTTTGTTGAAACAACAAGGTTTGTGGGCGCCGTTGTCGAAGGACAAGAAGAACGACGCTGCTGAGATGGCTACTCTGGAGGAGAAGGCACATTCAACGATTATGTTGTGTCTTGCAGATGATGTCATCACTGAGGTCTCAGATGAGGAGACCATTGCAGGATTATGGTTGAAGTTGGAGAGTTTGTACATGACGAAATCTCTAACCAACAAGTTGCTTCTGAAACAACGCCTTTTCGGACTGCGAATGCAGGAAGGTACGCAACTCCGGGATCACTTAGATCAACTGAACACATTATTACTAGAATTGCGTATAATTGATGTGAAAATTGAAGATGAGGATGCTGCTTTGATTTTGTTGGTGTCTCTACCACATTCATACGAGAACTTTGTGCAATCGTTTATTGTTGGGAAAGATATTGTCACTCTGGAAGAAGTCCGGTCATCTCTTCATAGCAGGGAGTTGAGTCATAAGGCAACCGGTGCAGGAACAGATAATCAAGCCTATGGGTTAGTCGCTAGTGGCGGTAAAGGACATGGAAACGGTAAGAAGTTTTCAAAGGGTCCTAAGCCTGATGATGTCTGTAATTACTGCAAAGAGAAAGGGCATTGGAAATTTGATTGCCCTAAGAAGAAGCAGTCAGAAAAGAATTCAGACTCTGCAGGCATAGCAGAGTATGACGCCAACTGTGAAGATGATATTGTCCTATTTGTTGATGGACACACTCATCACTCTGATGGGTGGGTTCTAGATTCTGGGGCTTCCTATCATATTTGTCCAAGGAGAGAGTGGTTCTCAACGTATGAGCAAATAGATGGTGAAAACATTTTGATGGCTAATAATCATGTTTGCAAGGCGGTTGGGATAGGCTCGATCAAGATACTGACTCATGATGGTAGATTCTGCACATTGAATCAGGTTAGACATGTTCCACTTATGACAAAGAATCTGATATCTCTAAGTCTGCTAGATAGTAGAGGGTTCAGTTTCAAAGGTGAAGGTGGAGTTCTGTTTGTTTGTAAGGGTTCTGATGTGATTTTGAAAGGTGTCAGGCAGAGTACTTTGTATTTTCTACAAGGTTCTATGGTAACAAGTTCTGGTGATGTTGCATCGGTTGATATGACTAAGTTATGCAATATGAGCCTTAGTCATATGGGTGGGAAGAGAATCAAGGTGAAGAAGGTAGGTAGTGCTGATATTCCTGCTCATATGTTCACCAAGTCGGTTTCTCAGAGCAAGTCTGAATATTGTTTGGACTTGCTAAATACCACAAGCTGATAACTTGCCCTGTGGGGCAAATCTGGAGCAGAGAGAAGTCTGCTCATCTGGCACCGCACTGGTGCATCTGGAAAATCTGGAGCAAATGAGAAGTTTGCTTATCTGGCATCGCCCTGGTGCATCTGACATATCTGGAGTAGAGGGAAGTTTGCTCATCTGACACTATTACTGTGCATCTGTTACATCTGAGTCTGGAGAATCTAAGTCTGTCATCTGGCACTCTTATGGTGCGTCTGGTACATCTGACACTCTTATGGTGTGCGTCTGGTACATCTGTGTCTGGAGGATTCAAGTCAAGGTAGAGATTTGTTAGATTTGTGTCTTGAATCCCAAGTTGAGCTTGTTGGGCTCAATTGGGCCTGTTTAGGTTTTGTGTTTTATGAGAGTAATATATATACTCTGAAAATTAAGGTTTTTTGATAACCGTCACAAATAGCAAGAGAGAGCGTTCTTAGATCTAGAGCGTTTCTTGTGACTCTTGTAATCTGTTAGTCTTGTAATTTGTTTCCTCCTCTGAAATACAAGATATCAGCCAACACAACGTTGGTGAACCACATAAATCTGTGTGTGTCTTGTTATCTTCTCGTTTATATCTGTTTTCTGTTTCGTCTTCCTCACGTCCGTCATAACAACATCATCACAAAAAAGAAGATTACCCTTCTAATTAATTCCATGTATGCTTCAGCCATCCACGGCCAAATGCTCGAAATTACAGGTAAAACAACACCTAAAAAAGTTGTTAAGAATCACCCCTGTTTTTCCTCAACTATCTTCTCATGGTTTCTGTTTCTTAGTACAGTTGTTAATTGCAGGAAATTGAAGGATACTGAATGGATCTCAAGGCAAGATCCCTACGTTTGCCTGGAATACGGAGGCAGCGAATTTCGAACTCGCACTTGCACAGGTTGTCATTCATTCTTGGATCTGTTCTTGCTACAATGGATTGATTTTGTGCAATATTAATTAATTACATTCCTTGTTTCTTTAGATGGAGGAAAACACCCTAATTTTCAAGAGAAGTTTATGTTCAACCTAATTGGAGGGTTGCGGAGATCACTGTTAATGTTTGGAACAGCAATACCCTCACCAAAGATGACTTCATTGGCAGTGGAAAGTAATAATTGCCCATATTCTCCTATTTTGATACAACTTCTGCTTAATTTGTTATAATGATTGGTCTTTTGTCCTCCTTCAGAATCCAGCTTGATCAAGTTCTTTCTCAGGGCTATTTTGATCAATTTTGGCCTCTTGTTACCAAAACGGGCCGGTTGGTATAGTCCTAACAATTTCCATTTATGGCTCGTGATTTATAAACATATTTAGAAAAATGCAAATTTTCGTGCCTTATTCCGACACAGATATGCTGGAGAAATCAAACTGCTAATGCACTATCAACAAGCCAATGTAAGTCGAATTCTTAACCATGCAGACACCATTTCGTACAAAAATACTCAAAACTTAACGAATGCTCTGTTTTTGTCGATTGCAGAAACCAGCAACATACACTCCTCAAATGTATCACCATCCTGCACCATACCCTGTGCCACATTATTATCATCCTGCACCATACCCTGTGCCACATTATCCCCCTCCTGCAGCACCCCCTGCAGCACCATACCCACCCCCACCATACCCTGTGCCACATGCTTCTCCTTATGGTCCTCCAGGTAATTTGCATTGGCTTATCAATTACCAAAGTTGGTCTTATAATGTTAAGTAGCCTATTTTTCTGACGGGATTTTTTTAATTAGGTCCGAGTAGCATGTATCCGCCTACACCATACTAAGGTTAGGCAACATCAACAAGCGAAAGATCAATGTCATGGTTTATATTTTTTTGCACATTTAATTTGAGATGGGTAGATTCTTGGTTGAAATATCTTCCCTTCATTTTGTTAAGTGATACAGATCACTATGAAAATGCAATTTTGTTAAGTGGTACAATTCATAATATGAACGGATGTGACCTTTGTAACACATATTCCCGTACTGGTTTCTAGTTAGATTTCAAAATTTGTAACTCTTTAGCAATCGCGCAACACCTTCTTTTACACTGCGCAATACCATACCTTTCGTCACGCCGGTTTCTTGAAAATGATCTTGGTACACTAAAATAATTTATTTATTTTGAATTTTTAAACCGGGTTCCTCACGACCGATTCAAACCGAAAGACACCTTTTGTCACGTCATATAGAAAGGTTTCAGGTTTTTTTCACCTTTTGAGATGTCGTGTAGAAAGGTAAAAAAAAGTCTTTAAAAAAATATTGTTTTTTATAGTTGAAAAATATCAAAACTAAAGATATAATGAAAAATATTATAATTAGAAAAAATAATAATAAAATATGTTTCTCAGCTCCACATATTCTTGTAGAGGCAAAGATATAAATCACATACCCAAAAACTATTTCTTTTTATAATTGGAAAAAGGGATCAAAACTAAAATAACGATCAAGTATTATATATGAATAAGCATATATACGTCACTATAAGTTCGTATTATATATGAATAAGCATGTACAACGATCAATAAAATATGTGTTTGTCTCCGGGTGCCATCGCTCGACAAATGAAGAAATGAGGTTGTGATTGACAGTATGAAACTGGAAATCCATCAAAGATATGCCAACCTAGTGTCTGCCACTATAGAATACCAACTTGGAGTCGGGTCTGTAGTTATGATATGCCGCCATCGCAAAAAAGAGGTCTTTCGTGTCTTGACCCTCAAAAATCCAGAAACAAGCATCGGAATCATCAGTCTCCCAAATCTTCTTGGCAATATGTGCGTATCATAATGAGTCAATATTGACTTGTACTGAGGAGGAGGAGGAGGAGGAAAAGGAGGGGCCAAAGGAGAGAGTGTGGGAGCTGGTACGGGAGTGGGTACGGGGGAGGGTTAAAAACACCAAAATTATTAAACCCGATTTAATTTAAATCGGATTTCTATTAAACCGGGTTAAAAAGCGGGTAAGTTTAAATACAAAGTAAGTTTAAATAAAAAAAGATGGGTTAAAAACACCAAAATTATGAACCCTTGTTGGGACTTCAATTGCCTAATAAGACTTAACTTTCATAATTGTTTCAAACATAATCAAGTGTAGTAGTGTTGACTATACGTATACCGACAAGTTAGAGAGTTAAGAGTTGTTTGATATTACAAATGAGGTGTTACTTAAAAAGTACGAAGTGGTGGTTGAGAGTAACCCACATGGTCAAATACCTCTAATAGTAATTGAAACCAAGTTTCAATCCATTCTGACATCGTGTAATCGTAATTTTGCCAATTTGAGCCTTAATGCCCATTTAGCATCTTTCTGCGTTTACACAAAACTTCGAGCCTAATTTTGGGTGAGAGAGACTTTTTTTTTGACTTCATATGCCTAATAAGACTAAGTTGTATAATCGTTTCACACAGAATCAACCTTCATTGGTGTTGGCAATACGTATACCGACAAGTTAGAGAGTTAAGAGTAGTTTGGTATTACAAAAGAGGTGTTACTTAAAAAGTACGAACTGGTGATTGAGATTAATCCACAGTCAAATACCTCTAATAGTCATTGAAACCAAGTTTCAATCAATTCCGACATCGTCTAATCGTCGTTTTGCCAATTTGAGCCTTAATGGACCTTAAGGTCCATTTAGCGTCTTTTTGCGCTTATGCACCACTTCGAGCCTATTCCGGGGTGAGAGAAACCTTTTTAGGACTTCATATGCCTAATAAAACTAATTTGTATAACTGTTTTAAACAAAATCAATCGTCGATGGTATCGGCCATACGTATACCCACAATTTAGAGAATTAAGAGTTTTTGGCATTACAAAGGAGGTGTTACCTAAAAAGTACGAAGTGGTGGTTGAGAGTAAAAAAAAACATGGTCAATATACATGTAATAGTCACGGAAACCAAGTTTCAATCCTTTCCGACATCGTTTGGTCGTCGTTTTGCAAATTTCAGCCTTAATGGACCTTAAGGCCCATTTAGCGTCTTTTTACACTTATGCACCGTTTCGAGCCTATTTTTAGGTGAGAGAGACCTTTTTGGGAATTAATATGCCTAGCTAATAAGACTAAGTTTTATAATTATTTCAAACAAAATCAACCGTCGTTGGTGTTGGCTATACGTATATTGCCAAGTTAGAGAGTTAAGAATTGTTTGGTATTACAAAGGAGGTGTTACCTAAAAAGTACAAAGTGGTAATTGAGAGTAACCAAGTTGAAACCAAGTTACAAAGGAGGTGTTACTCAAATACCTCTAATAGTCATTGAAACCAAGTTTCAATCCATTCCGACATTGTGTGGTCGTTGTTTTTCCAATTTGAGCTTTAATGGACCTTAAGGCCCATTTAGCGTCTTTCTACGTTTACACACAACTTCAAGCCTAATTTTGGGTGAGAGAGACTTTTTTAGGACTTCATATGCCTAATAAGACTAAGTTGTATAATCGTTTCACACAGAATCAATCGTTGTTGGTGTTGGCAATATGTATACCGACAAGTTAAAGAGTTAAGAGTTGTTTGGTATTACAAAGGAGGTGTTACTTAAAAAGTACGAGCTGATGATTGAGAGTAATCCACATAGTCAAATACCTCTAATAGTCATTGAAACCAAGTTTTAATCCATTCTGACATCGTCTGATCGTCTTTTTGCGTTTACACACAACTTCGGGGTGAGAGAGACGTTTTTGGGACTTCATATGCCTAATAAAACTAATTTGTATAATGTTTTTGGACAGAATCAACCATCGTTGATGTTGGCTATACGTATACCGACAAATTAGATAGTTCAAAGTTGTTTCGTACTACAAAAAAAGTGTTACTTAAAAAGTACAAAGTGGTGGTTGAGAGTAACCCACGTGGTCCTATAATTGTCATTGAAACCAAGTTTCAATCCGTTCCGACATCGTTTGATCGTAATTTGAGCCTTAATGAACCTTAAGGCCCATTTAGCGTCTTTCTGGGTTTACACATAACTTCGAGCCTAATTTTGGGTGAGAGAGACCTTTTTGTGACTTCTTATTCGTAATAAGACTAAATTCTATAATGTTTAAAACAAAATCAACGGTCGTTGGTGTAGATTGTCCAGAAAAAGCTTTTTGTGAAAGGAGATAATAAGAGGTCGTCCATATCGTCGCCGAAGGTGATGTAGACAAAAGAACACCCAATTTGACAGGTGCAACAACCGCGAATGATAAAGATCGATCTGAAATAGAAAAGTCTCAGAGCGCTTTTTTTTTGCTTTTTTCTTATTATCATTTATGTAATCGTTTATGATCGTTTATGATCATGTACTCATATATTTTCAATAATCTATTCTGATTTCAAATAAATAAAAATACTCATACTTTTTTCAATAATCTATTAATTCTAATTTTTTGCAATATATATATTTTGCAATAATCTATTCTAATAATCATGCGACCGGGTTCCTCACACCGATTCAAACCTTTCTACACGTCGTGTAGAAATGTACCTTTCGTCACGTTGTGTAGAAAGGGTTATGGGTTTCTTGTTTTTTACCTATCTACACGTCGTGTAGATAAGTCTTACCCTTTCGTCACGTGGTGTAGATAGGTATATATTTTACCAGGTTTATCACTTTTGTAAAAAAAAAATGATTTAAACCGGGTTTATCATTTAATTACTAAACCGGATTGAAAACCGAATTTCGTCCTGAACAAGATTGACCCTTCCGTCCATGTCGTATAGAAAGGTAGCAAAACCCAGTTTAAAAAGAATAACCTTTCATAACGCGCGGTATAAAAAATGATGTTGCGCGGTTACAAACCATATATATAAAAAACAGCAAATTTGCATCGTAAAGAATAAAATGCTTAAATGGAGAATATAAATTTGTCTTTCTAATCTGTACTCTAAACATGCCTAACAAAGAAGCTACGACCTTAAATGAAAATTACATACCCAATAGTTAACACTTTTATTAAGCCTCTTAACATATACCTTAATAATTTAAGTTACAAAATGTATATAAATTTATCAGTAATTAATTTTTTAGCCAATTCAAATATGTATATCTTTAACATAACTCACTATTTTTAAATAGTAATTAAATTTATTAAATTATTCGCGAGATACAAATTAAAAAGTACAAACAATCATTATTACTACGTATTTGTTAAAAGGAAAAAGGTCAAATGCGAAAAATTATCTACTTAGGAACATATAAATTCCTTCGTACACTTATGCATACACAGACGCGAAAAAATATACATAAGTATTAAACTTCTAGAGGGAATTTTCGGTGCAAATAACTCTTAATGTAGGAAAAACGAACAGATCACGTTCATAGATTACATGTTAATGTTTATATTCTGGATGATAATGTCATAATCTGGGCCATAAATTTTTTTGAACGTTTTCAGTAAGGGACGCGGTGACATACTTGTAATTACTGCAAATTTTAGTTTTTTTTTCTTCTTCTCAAAATGACCTTTAAAAATTTTATCGCTCAGATTATGAACATTACAACTAATACTATAAACATTAGCTTATTATCTATGAACGCGAAAACTTCTTTTTTACTCCGTTAAGTATTGTTATCATCGGAACTTTTCTCGAAACTTCTATGTATATACGATATTCGATATCGAATGTAAAAAAATGTACCGCCAATTTCATACTTTTATAATCATTTACATGAATCTCTTACTTATTAATTATTATAACACCACAAAAATCTGAAATCTAAATATGAAATGATCCAATCAAATCTGGACCCGGACAGATGTGGATAATGATATCGCGGCAATGTGGAAATCTTGTCTTCATTTATACAGTTTGTCGTGTGCTTCATCAATCAGCGCTACAGCGGCTTCACGGAAGGTGCATGTGAGACAGAAAACACACAAATCCTCATTATCATCATCTTCCTCATCACCAAATCCAGAAACCTCCTCATCGCTCCGATCGATCTCATTCATCGGATCAATCTCCCACCGCTCCAACTTCCAAGATGAACGCCGCAGATGTCTCCAAGCAGATCCAGCAGATGGTCCGCTTCATCCACCAGGAAGCCGAGGAGAAAGCCAACGAGATCTCGGTCTCCGCTGAAGAAGTGCCAATTTCTTCTATTCTCCTCATTTCTTCGATTATCATTTTCCACACTAGTGATTCCAACCCTAGTTTCTTGCAGGAATTCAATATTGAGAAATTGCAGTTAGTTGAGGCGGAGAAGAAGAAGATCAGGCAAGAGTACGAGCGCAAAGACAAGCAAGTTCAAATCCGGAAGAAGATGTACGTTTCTTCTGATTTTATTCACCTATCTTTTGGATGCGAATCTGATTGGTTTGGGAACTCCTATGGAATTTTCATCTGCTAATACAGATTTCAAATGTGCTCATGTTCATAATGTGTATACACTTGCTGTGTTCTAGTTCATGCTGTATGAAAGATCCTTGGTGAAGTTTATGTTGATGGACTGAGTAGTTATGGGAACTCCTGTGGAATTTGATTGTATGTCAGTGTATGCGAATCTGATTGGTTTGGGAACTCCTGTGGAATTTCCATCTGCCAATACAGATTTAAAATGTGCACATGTTCATGATCTATATATAGTTGCTGTATTCTAGTTCATGCTGTTTTGTTATGGACTGAGTAGTTATGGATCCATTATTATTTCTGGATTTCAGATTCTTGATCCAAAAGATCTATGATGCTACAGAAATTCTATTGGATGTGACGGAAGTTAGTTTTATGTTTGCAGTGAATACTCTATGCAGTTGAATGCTTCTCGGATCAAGGTTCTCCAAGCTCAGGATGATTTGGTCAACTCGATGAAAGAAAAAGCATCCAAGGAACTCTTGCGTGTCAGTGGTGACCATCATCATTATAAGAGGCTCTTAAAGGATCTCATTGTTCAGGTATCCAAAAGGTCAAAGAAATTTTTAACTAATATTGTTAGAGATTACAAGCATTGTAATCTGACAGTGTATGAAAAGGAAAAATTTGTCGAGCCAGATTATTATATTCATCCTTACCTTTATTTTTCGCTGGATAAATTGGGATTTTTAACAAGCTTTTATTTCGTGAAATTCCTGGAAGAATGATCAATGCGGGACTTCTGTTTTCTGTATCCTGTTCTTCTCATTTCTGACTACCACAAAAGAGACTGATTTGATTGTAGTATAATTTGTTCTAGCTTACCGGCTCTGATATTTTCTATTGATGAGCAGAGTTTACTTAGATTGAAGGAGCCTGCTATCTTGATGAGGTGTCGTAAATCTGACGTACATCTGGTGGAGTCTGTATTGCATTCAGCAAAAAAGGAGTATGTACACAAAGCTGATGTTCATGCTCCTGAGGTCATAGTCGACACTATATATCTCCCACCCGCCCCTAGCCATCACAATGTCCATGCCCTTTCATGGTAATATTCTGACTCACTTTTGCATTTCTTTTGAATTTAGTCGAGTCACTAGTTTGACTGATGTGCTTGTGTGTTTAGTGCTGGTGGTGTGGTTTTGGCTTCTCGTGATGGGAAAATCGTGTTGGAAAACACACTTGATGCAAGGTTGGATGTTGCATTCCGTAAAAAGCTTCCTCAGGTAATTGATTCTCTTCTCCTTTCTCTGGTGATTTGGAAATATTTATTTGAGTACAAATAGAATTACATCTTAAAGACTGATGAATTATGACCCAACTTCTAGTTATCAAGCTCAAATATTAATCTTACTAGTTTTTGGTATTTTATTCAAATTCTCATTGTTATTACTTGTGCAAACAGATTCGTGTGCAGCTCTTTGGTGCTGTTGCTGCCTAATGCTATATCAGATCATCATCAATGTATTTTTTCTTCCTCAGTTTATTCTCTCATTAGTAAAGGTGCAGGGCCGGCCCAATGGCTTATTTGGGTTGGGCCATCACGCATGCCTGCTTTTCTGAGGGGGCTCAAGTTTGTATTTTACCGTGTATTTTGCCAG
The DNA here is from genome assembly GCA_029168935.1 of Oxyria digyna. Classification (NCBI taxonomy): domain Eukaryota; kingdom Viridiplantae; phylum Streptophyta; class Magnoliopsida; order Caryophyllales; family Polygonaceae; genus Oxyria; species Oxyria digyna. The sequence continues at coordinate 10,601,465 of JAPVLV010000013.1, forward strand.
TTTTTGGGTAAATACCCCAAAGCTGTAATGTTTTTTAAGTTTTTGCATCACTTTTTTAAGTTATATGGAAATACCCCTTTGCTGACGTGGCAATAATAACAGAGCTGTCAACAAAATTTGTCAACAAAGTTTTTAACAGAGCTGTCAACAAAAATTTTAACAGAGTTGTCAACAAATTTTTTAACAGAGCTGTCAACAAGAATAATAAGTTGTCAACACCAATAATAACCCTTTGCTGACGTGGAAATTATAACAGAGATGTCAACAAAATTTGTCAACAAAATTTTTAACAGAGGTGTCAACAAAGTTTTTAACAGAGTTGTCAACTAGTTTTTTAACAAAGTTGTCAACAAGAATAATAAGTTGTCAACACGACTAAATAATTTGTCAACCCAACTAAATAAATTGTTTACACGACTAATAAACGGTCAACAACATACAACACGAGTAATATTACAAAATTGTCAACATTGTCAACACCACTCAATTACATTGTCAAAAAAATAATTGTCAACACATAAATTTTTTTTTACACACTAAAACAAACTATATTGTCCCTGCATAATTCTTGTCAAATTACTGATAACTTGTCAATATTCTATCAACAATACTAATAAAACCATCAACACAAATAATGCATAATCCTTCTCAAGTTACTGATAACTTGTCAATATTCTGTCAACAATACTAATAAAACCATCAACACAAATAATGTGACAACATTACTGATAACTTGTCAACGTAACACTATTTTGTTTTCAACACTGCACAAGGTGCAACCAGACAAACAATAGCTTCCAAGTTCCATATTTGTCATATTCGTTTATTCATTTTCCTACTTTAAGCCCCCAAATCTTCAAGCAATCATTCAACAATCATATGAATTGCAATTAATAAGCTACTAACTCGAAATTTTCAAATTAAATTCCTGATTCAGCTCATGCAATATTTTAAATAGTTAGCGGAGTGACAAACTCCAACCAACTCAAAACGATTTAAGCCATCAGGAACCAAAAAGGAAAACAGACCTAATCATACACCGTCTAGATGACAAAATCAAGCACATAAACAACTCAAAATAGCAATCTACCAACAAACATCACCTAAACCAGAGAATAAACACTAGAACAACAAAATCAACCAAAACGAAACAACGCCGAACACGAAATTCTTCTCACATACATCACAGGTGACTGAAAATCTCACAATCAAGGAGCGATTGCACCTGATAAACCGATATAAAGGAGAAGGAAAAGAGAAATTGAGAAATTGAGGCTTTATTTGATATCGATGGAGAGATTACGAGATAAACGGAGCTTTCGGAGATGGAAGTGCCGTGAAGGCGGACGAGGCCGGTCTGGTGGCTCCGGCAGATCCGTGTTATCTTCTCTCGAAGCTCGTCCGTGTCAATCGTGTGGCGTAGTCACCGCTGTGTGATGATGACGTCCTTTCCGTCGATTGAGCATCGCCACGAGTAGGTGTGATGAAGCAGCTTGGACATGAAATTGGCGGTAGCAGATCAGATCTAGGAGAAGCTGTAGATGTAAGGATTTTCCGCCAGGGAGTTAGGGAGGCTGGAGAGGGAGCCAGAACGATGTCCCCCCGCTGAAGGTGGAAGACCTAGGGGATAGCTTGTAGTGGTTTCCGGAGAAATTCAAAGAGGCGGAGGATAATCTGAAATGAAATTGGGAGTACCGGGAAGAGGGGCTTGTGTATACCAGTTTTTGGGAGGGGTAGAAACTAAAGACTTAGTTTGGGAGTGCACTTATTATAAGTATAGTGTCCAATAGGGCATTGAGCACAAATTCTTCTGTATTTTGTGGTGCATTGGTCATGTTCAAACTCAATAAACTCAGAACTCTTTCACTTTCTTTTGCTCAAATAAAATAGAGACTTCTCTTCTTTATCATGTATCATTATCAATTGACTCGTAAAATAAGCATGTGGTCGGGTGGTAAGGGACCCCAACCACCCAACATGAGGTCTCGAGTTCGAGACTTGGTGGAGGTTAAAAATTGTTTGTTGGGAGAGCCACCCACGCAGCTCGAACTCTAGATGTAAGGGTAGTAGGGGAGTCCCCTAACCGCTGAACTAGAGTGGGAAACCAAAAAAAACAATATAACATTGAATTTCAGAATATATAGTATGCTCAATGCGGTTGGCTGGCTATTCTTAATGGAGAGGTGTTGGTGACTAGACACTAATGTATATGTGTACTTATTGACCCAAAAAATTGTATATATGTATATTAAGTATATAAGAGCATCCACAAACGAGATACTCAAGGTTTCTTAAACTTAAAAAATAAAAGAAAAGTAAATAAAGTATCAGTAAATTGCAGTAGAAACCATTCTTGGTTCTTGAGTGAGTGAGTTCTTCTTCAAGAAACTTGTTTTTTTGACAAATAAAGTGAATATATTCACCTTTTGTAGCTAAAAATAAATTGTAAAATAAATGATTTAAACCATATTCTTCTTTGTACTCCTAAAATCTGGGTTATCTACTACTCTGTCCCCTTTTATAAGTCTCATTTGCTTTTTCAGCACTATTTACAATTCGAGAGAATCTTCTCGATTTCTTCCAATATATAACGAAAAATATGGTCATATGGGGTCTTGTTTGATTCGTCTCAGTGATTACTTTAACAATATCAATTTTTTATATTTTTACTAATAAACAATTAGAGATATTAACGAAACAAAACGTACATCGACATCCGCACCGAAGTCAAATGAGGCTTATATAGTGGGACGAAGGGAGTATTAAATTTTCAAAACTTTCACGGTTCAATTGTTAACCTTTTGGGAGACAAACAATTTTGTTTACTAATTTTCTAGTGTGTACCTACACACATTACATAAGTTAAATTTGGAATGTACTATTTGAAAATGATAGTTTCACTTTTATTATTAAGGTTTTATAAATTCCTTGCTTGCTTAGTACATGTGATTGAAAAACAGAAAACTATAATCGGCATTTATTTTATGTGATATTTTAAGTGAGCTTTATTTTTTACTCCCTCTGTCCCATTTTATTAGTCTCATTTCAATCAGGCACATATGCCGAGACATGTTTTGCATCGTTAATATTTCTAGTTATATGTTAATAAAAATTATAATTTTTTAATATTGTTAAAGTACTCATTAAGACGAATCAAACAAGACCCCACGTGGCTATGTTTTTTCTTATATATTAGGAGAAATCTACAAGATTCTCTCGGTTTGTGAATAGTGTTACGAAAAGAAATGGGACTAACATTATGGGACGGAGGGAGTAGTATGTACAGGAAAGACATTTGTCATGCTCAATTCTAGGGTTACTAAAGTTAATGTCTTTTTCACTGGTGTCAGACTCAGCGCGGAGTTAGAGTGCGCAAAGCTAAATAAATCCGTCCGCTTTTCAAAGTTGAAAAGCTGACAAATTATAAATCAGCTAGCTATCCAAAGCTGAAAATGACAGATTAAGTTGGCGGGTTATAAACCCTACAGAACTGGCGGATAATAACTTTGCAGTTAGCATTCGCGCGGATATTGTATGCGCCGGAAAATTAGCCTGGTCATTTGACCGGTCAATCCATCACATCAGGGTGTAATTCGCATCCGCTGTAAAAGGAGCATAGGCGGGTAGATTTGTAAACATATACATTAATGCATGTAACTTGTAGGCATGAGCATCAGGCATAACCCGGACCGGACTGGACCCGAATTTTCTGGAAAATGTGTCTCGAAGCCCGGATCTGGGACCGGAATGGACCGATCCGAGTTTGGACAAGATTTTATATATATTTTTAAATTAATTATAAACAATTAAAATTAAAATTTTATATCTAAAAATATTAGTATAGAAATATATAACTGAAGAAGCTACATGGGAATTTTACTACGATCTTTTACAGAGGTTTTCCAATTTTCAATCTTGAGGTCAAGGTTGTCTTGTGGGGATGGATTTGATATAGGGATAGCTAAATAGAGGGGTTAAACGATATAAGATGGAAATAAAGGAGAATTCTCGAGTTTTTGTTGTTTCTAGTGAACATTAGAGCTAGTTATTGTGTGTGTTGATAGTTGATACAAATAATCTGTATCATATTCCTCCACTTTTTTCGACTTTGGGTCGCCTCGAGGCTGCTTGTTCATGGATTTGCATCTCCATCGTCACATGCATATGGCTCTGCATGCTATTATGCTCACCTTTATGGAATCCTTCAGACAAGGTCGAAGAAGACTAGAGCAATACCGAGATGAGCAAATTAGCTTTTTAATTTTTTTTTTACTTCCTTTAATATTCATAATAAAGGTCGTTCAACCGCTGATAGAGCAATTGTCGTGGTTGCTAAATCAAAGTAAACCCTAAACACTAACTAAAGTATAACAAGTAAGTAGAGGTCGAACCCAAGGGAATCAAAACACCAATAACTATGCAGTCAAGCAAAATATCAACCAACGAACAAGTAACAAGTAACCAGGTTTTTTTTTTATTATATGGAACACAAAAGTAACAAGTATCCAACAGAGAAACGTTGGGTGAGAATAATATGCGAAGGAGTTTCACCTAGCAAGTTTCCACACAACAGTCAATCAAGTTGATCATAGATTATCTCAAGTTCTTATCGATCCTAGAGAATGTTCCTATTCCAATCTTTAATATATCAGCAGGCCAACCGGTCCTGATAATACTTACTATTCAGCAATCAGGGAAACCTCTCAAGACTAGATGAAATAACAGCAAAGGGTAGAGGAATCATAAGGATGCACGCAATAACTTACAACCGTCAAGTATTAACATGCAATCAATTCTCTTTCATATAAACAATCAACTACCAGATCATGCAAATATGGATGCTACAATGACAAAGAATTTCACCGTCTACTTCTAGTTTAGCAATAGAAGACTACTAATCAAACTAGATGATCAATCTAGAAAAACCAATAGAAATCATATAGATGAAGAACAAGAGAATTAATACAAACCCAAAGGAAAAGAACAAGAGTTTAGAAATCTCACAACTTAATAACTGAAGGTTTCAACTGCTAAGCAAAACAATGGAGTTTAGTTCCTGCTCATGGTTGCAGAACTAAGCGTAGATGGAAAAGAAGATGGATAACAAATGAAAGTTGCTAGGGTTTTAAAAGAGAGTCTAACCCTAGAATAATACCGAAATAAAACAAGGAAAAAGTCTTCCAAACGAAAATAATAAAATAAAACAAAAAGAAATAAAAAAAAACATGGAAAATCCGGAAACAATTGTCCTTAGCGAACTCCGGCGATTGATGTCGCTAAAACGTACCCGCAAGTGTACGGGGTCAGTTATAGTAGTCAAGTGTCGATCCCACAGAGACCAATGTAATACTAATTGAAACGCTACCAGTGAGTTAGGTCGAAAAGATATGGATAAGAACGAACCAAGCTAACTAGGAATAACACATAAAACAGATAATTATATATAGATAAATGTGTCTAAGGTTAAGGATCACCGCAACAATGCTTCAGTAAATATAATCACACTCTGCCTGAATCTAGTCCAATTAATTGAAGGTAAAGCATCTAGGGTAATCTACTAACTCCTTTCAGACAATAGTAAATGTGTTTGAACTAACTAACAATCGCTGTCGCGCAGAGCTAATCTCATTCAAACCCATTAACGCTCTTAGAGTCTAGGAATAAACTGAAATAACATTCGCTGTCGCACTCCGCTAAATCAATCTAAACCTAGAACATCTATGATGATTTAGTATCCTCAAGAGTAATTAAGTCGCTTTCGCACAAATAACACTCAGGTTCAATTCCTAGGATTCCGGTAAAAGCTATCACCTTTCAGTCTCAAACTCTACCTGACTACCTATTAGCGTTTTCACCTTTCAGTCTCAAACCCTAACAGGATCCAATCCGCCTAAACAAGAATGGGCATAAAGCATCTAGGAACGAATCAAATAATATTTCAATTCAGGCAAACATATAATTCCAATTACATACGCATTGTCTGGATCACCATAACCTTAGAACTAGGAATTTAGCCAAGCATGATCGAAGATGCAAAACAGATTAAACTAGCCAACGATATATATGAATTATTCAATAAAAACAAGAGATAAAGAAAACTTAGTCTCAATGATGAAATAATCCAAACGAAAGCTAGAACAATAAACACCGTCTTTGAATCAAACGAGGGCTAGAAATTCCCTCTTGAAATCCTTGTCTGCGGTACCACTCCCCAAAAACAAGAACTGAACAAAAACTAAGATAAAAAACCTTTCCTCCAAAAACAATCACCCCTCTCCGTACAAAACCTCCACTCCCAAAGTTTGCCTCCAAAGTCAAAGTAACCTCCTCCCCAATTAATTTCATGTCACCAAAATTCACCAGCTTCCCAAAACGTCAGCTCCTCCATTCCAATTGGGCATGGGCCTTCGTTTATCTTCTTGTCCACTTCTCCTCTTCAATCATGCAGCATGCCCAATTCCCCATTCTTCATTGAACTCATCTTGCTCAGCAAAACAACACGGCCCGTTTACTCAATAAGATGGGTATATATCTTGGATCCAAAATTCAGCAGATTGATTCTCTTCCGTCTCGTATTATTTTGCCTAAAAATACCTGAAACACATAAAAATACGAGTGTAGGCTCCGAATACAAAATAATGCAAAATTACCTATAAAATATATCAAATATGTATGAGAATGACCTAATCTAATATGCAACTAGACACCTAAAATATGTATAAATTAGGTGTTATCAGCGATCGCGGGAATAAGTGTGCCGATCGCCATCTTCTCTCGATCCTCAAGTGACGCCTCTGCTGTAGGGTGGCGATCGCCAAGGTTGTGGCGGTGATCGCGGGAAATGTCGCAGAGCTCCTCTTCGCCAGTTTCTTCAATCTTCGATCTTCATTCTTCAAATCTTCAAGTCTTCAATAATTCTTCAATTCTGATCTTCATTTCTTCACTTCTTAACACATGTCTCATAACATAATAATATCTCCAAACACCTATGATAATACTCATACAACAATGTAATAATCCCTAGTTACGCAATACAAAGTGCAACGTATCAACCGCGCAACACCATTTTTCACACCGCGCAGCACTTGACCTATCATCACGTGGTGTAGATAGGGACAAACCCAATTTTTTGAAATAATGGCTTTCGTCACGTAGTGACGATAGGTCGGGTTCAAAAATCTATTATGACTGTATTATATTGATTATGTTTGAAAAACGAATAGAAATTAGTCTTATTATGTATATGAAGTCCGAACAATGTCTCGCTCACCAATAATTAGGCTTGAAGCGGTGCGTAAACGTAAAAAAAACGTTGAATGGGCCTTAAGGTCCACTAAGGCCAAATTGGCAAAACAACGACCAAACGATGTCCGAATGGATTGAAACTTCGTTTCAATGACTATTAGAGGTATTTGACCATTTTTGGTAGTCCCAACCACCACTTCGTACTTTTCAAGGAACACCTCCTTTGTAATACCAAACAACTCTTAATTCTCTAAATTGTCGGTATACGTACGACTAACACCATCGACATTTGATTATGTTTGAAATATTTATACAAATTAGACTTATTAGGCATATGAAGTCCTAACAAGGTCTCGTTGACCCATAATTAGGCTCGAAGCGGTGCGTAAACGCAAAAAAAACGCTAAATTGGCCTTGAGGTGCACTAACGACAATCAAACGATGTCTGAATGGATTGAAACTTGGTTTCAATGATTATATTCACATAACTAAGATTAAAACCCCATATATAAATAATAACTCATTTTAACCTACACGATGAACATTTAGGTACGTTTTGATGAAAATCAAGTGTTTTTTACTCAAATCATATAAAAGTGGTGGTTCAGTTGGCGGATCGATGGTAGCTAGGACGGTGGTGGCTCGGTGGTCTGATGGTGGGTCGGTAGCTCGGTGGTGAAAATCAAGATGTATATCTTGATGTACACTAAAATGAACATTTACATACATTTTGATGAACATTTAAGTACATCGTAATGAAAATTTATGCTTAACGTGATAAAATTTTATGTAGAATACATATTGATGAATATTTAAGTAAAGTGCATCTTGGTCTGGTTGACGGCCAGATGTTGGTCCACAATGGTCAGGTGGGCCAACATCAGTTCGAAGGTGATCCGAATTGGGTTAACATTTAAGTACATTTTAAACATTTCAGTACAAATACATTCATATGAACATTTTAGTTCTCTTTAGTGAACATTTGTAAACATTTTGATGAACATTTAAGCACTTCCTAATGAACTTTAATTATAGTACATTTTGGTACATCATTGTGAACATTTACAGATTTCTTAATGAACATTTAATTACGACATGATGTACATATTTATGTACGTTTTGATGGAAATCAAGTGGATTTTTACTCGAATCATATTCATATTAAAGTGGTGATCCACATAAGTGGTGGTCCAGTCCGTTGGTGGCTTGATGGTGGGTCAGTGGTGGTTTGGTGGTGGCTCGGTGATCCGGAATTGGTCCTGTGGTTCAATAATGGTCCGGTGGCTCAGTGGTGGCTCGATGGATCGGTGGTCCAGTGGTTGGGAGGTGGCTCGGGAGTGGCTTGGTGGTCCGGTGATTGGGTAGTGGTTCGGATCGTCCGACGATGTCCGGAAAGTGATGACACATGAGAAAGACATGTGTCACATGTCATCTTCTTTGATCTAATGTCTCATATTCATTCTCATTTATCATCATTAAAAGTTTATTATCAGATATTTTTTCTAATTAATAACGGAAGAATTAGAAAACTTAATAAATTTAGTTTATCTTTTCTAATATTAATCTGTTGCTAGCTTATTTTTGTTTTCCATGCTTAGATCGAGTTGACTTAATATACGCATGATACATACTGAATTTTTTAGAATAGCACGAGTTAGAATTACACTAGATAAGTAGGGAAAATGATCAAGTGAGAATGAAATTTAAGGTGGGAAGTGAGAATTAATATTAGGCTTTAGATCAAAATCAAACTAAGGGGGTAGATTAACTCTCTCAAAAAGTCAACAGTCAACTCCGGTCAACGGTCAACGGTCAAACTTTGACCGGTCCAAAAAATTTCCCGCCAAATTTTGTTTTTTCCCTCCAAACATTTGTTTCTGGGCCAAAAAAAATATGTGCATTGTTTTTTCAAACACAATTTTGAACTTGTTTTATTACGAGCTCTTTTTTTCCAGCAAATTTTCATTTCTATCCCAGAATTATATTTGCACATTTTTCTGCACAATAGTTGTATAAGTTGTGCACATTTTTTCAAGCACAAAATATTAACTTGTGTTTATCAAACCTTTTTCAATGAGAAACTTTCGTTTCTGGGCCAAAATTACATGTGCACATTTAGCTGTATAAGGTGTGCACATTTTCTCCAAACACAACTTTTGAACTTGTTTTGACGAGCTCTTTTTTAATGAAAAACTTTCGTTTTCATGACAAAATTACATGTGCATATTTTCTACACAAAATAGGCACATTAGTTTTATAAGATGTGCACATTTTTCCCAACACAATTTTTGAACTTGTTTTTTAGAGCTTTTTTTCCATGAAAAGCTTTCGTTTTTGGGGCCAAAATTACATGTGCACATTTTCTGCACAAAATAGACACATTAGTTATAATGTGCACATCATGATAAAAAAATGTGCACATTTCTTCTTTATGCACACAAATCAGGTGAAGAAAAAAAAATCGACCGACAGTCAACGGTCAAATTTTTTTCTTGGGCTAAAAAAATATGTGCACATTTTCTACACAAAAATGTGCACAAACCAAATTTTTTTCTGTCAAATATTTTTTTTGGGTCAAAATAATATGTGCACATTTTCTACGGTCAACGGTCAACAGTCCCGCCAAATTTTTTTTTTTGGGCCAAAAAAATATGTGCACATTGTCGACGGTCAACGGTCATGGTCAACTGTCAACGGTCAACGGTCAAATGTGCACATTTAATATCCATCACTTGAATGATTTCCATCTAAGGGATGAATATTATTCTCATTTCTCAGGGCCTTCCCACCGGATGAGGATTAATTAGATAGAAATCGGAGTGCTAAGTCTAGTTTGCATGTACATGAGGGTGACCCAATACTTCCAATTAGGATTTTATCTATAAAGATTAGGTATCAGAAAATAGACTACAAAATTACGTATTACAATGTACAGAACCAAATCACATTTTAGAATATGACTTGTGATAATTATTTTCTCTATCAGGTTATCCAAACACTCAAAATTGCAAAACATCAAATATACATTGGAAATAACTTTACACTAGTGCAAGACCCGTGCGCAAGACCCGTGCTATGTACGAGGATATGTTTATATAATTTCTTGATAATAATTTTATAATCGGTTTTGACATATTACTTATATAATTTATAATATTCTATATTACTATAACCTCAATAAATATCTATAATAAATAAAATATATTTATGTATTTTTTCATTGGTTACCTATCAAATTTTTAGTGGATAATTAAAAATATAATTGATATTGAGTTTTATTAAGTTCTTGTTATTTTTTAACATGGTTAGATATTTATAGTTTTATATCTGCTTCAAATTTCATTATATATCAAAAGTAAAATAGATGAATAATAATTAGATAGATTAAGTTTACTTAAACCTAGAAAATAATTTGCTCCAAATTAATGTTTTTATTTTTCTTAATGTAATTTGTAAATATGTTAATAATGTTTTTAAAAAATAAATAAATAGTCTAACAACTTTTCTAAACTCAATCCACAAGCTCAAAAGGGCTCAACTTTAATATATAAGATAGATAAGAACAATCACAAAGGAAAACACGTGTTCAGAAACTTTTATTTTGAATTTTTTGCCTCTAATTGTTCTAAACGGTTTTTAGAAAACCTATTTGTGTTTGCTAAACTAGTTAGTAAATTAGTTTGAGCTGTAATTTCCTTATTTTGATCTATCTACTACAAATTTTAACCAAACAGATTTTCTCAAAATCTCCTATATTACAAATCACCTTAATTCAATTCTCATGAATTCGATCAATTCTCATGAATTCAATTCCTATGAATTACAATTCTCACATTTAACCAAACGAGCACTAAGAGAAGATATTAGAAGAAAGAATAGAATAGAAAATGCCACGGTACACAAAATGTACACACATGCATTTTTTTCATATTGCTATGCATGGGAGAAAAATGCATGCATATTTAGGTACACGTTAACAGTATTCATAAGGGATATTGATTATAAGATCAATGGCTATAATATTCAACCAAACTTTGTAGGTAGTGTATATAGCAACTCCTAAGGCTTGGAGTTTTTTTTTTATATATATACAATAACACTTTTTAAGTTTATGTAGATTGTACTAAAGAAAAATTTATGCAGAGAAATCTCTTAGCTGGAGGTACGCCATAGTCATGTTTCTCCTTAATCGTTACAGTTAAGTTAGTTGTATGATCAGTCTATCAACATTTCCCTATATACACATCTCCACTCATTTTTTACTACTTGGTTATTAATTAGAGGTTTTCACATGAAATCATCTTTCGTAAATTTATATGAAACCACCTCTCATATGACTATTAATTTAAAATCAATTTTTGTTATAAAATTTCATCCTATACTAGCTTTCGTTAATAAATCCGTTAAATTTTTGAAAAGATCATTTATCTTGAATTATTTTTACCGGATATTGAATTGGACATTAATAATTCTTCGCATTGAATTTGGGGTTTAGGGTTTTTGAAATTGGATTAGAGATCTATGGATCTTGATCGATTGATGAGATTCATTATCTCTTTTTCGGCAAAACCCATGCAATGCAAGTCCTTAGCGGTCAAAATCTTAGCAATGCAAGCCCTAATTCAATACCCGTCTCATCTAGATACAAACTTACAAAGAAGAAGAAGCCTCATGACATGACAACCAGTGGCGTAGCCAGGATTTCACATTAGAATGAGCTAAATTTTGTAGAAATGAAATTCATTTTAATAAATAACATATAAAAAATTATATTTAATATTTTGTAATCCTTAATTAACATTAATTTTAGCTTTATAACTAAATCTATATGGGAAATGAGATTTGTTTAACACTTAAATTATGAAGGAATTAAACTTTATTAATAATTTTAGTAAAAAACATATAAAGGGCAAATGTAATCAAAATTATGAAAGAGGATTAATTAACATTAATTTTAGTTTTATAACTAAATCTACATGAGAAATGAGATTTCTATACACTTAAAATATGCAGGAATTAAACCTTATTAATAATTTTAGTATAAAAAAAGAAAATATAGAGGGCAAATGTAATTAAAATTATGAAAGAGGAAAGAGAGAATAAAAAGGAAGCGGACTGCATGTAATGAGATTCGAACCTGGTTCAAGGGGCTATATTACAGACACTCAACCACTGGGCCACAAACCTTTACCAATACTCTTGTTCTATATGTTAAATTTATAACAATCCAGAGGGTGCTTCAACACCTGCTGGGCACTATGTGGCTCCGCCACTGATTGACAACCATAAATTGTTGTTTCTGGTCCTCCTTCCTCGACGCCACCGAACCGCCGCTTGATCCTCCGCCTCCGACGGAATCCATAAGAGCTCTCTTTCTATAGACGAACCCAAATTCAATTAATCGAAAGAGGGTAAGAACACTCCGGGAATTGGGGGAAATTGAAACTAAAAGTGGAATTGAGGAAGGAAAGACATTCAACTAATAGAAAAATACTTTCATGAGCTGTATTATCTTTAATTAGGGTTTATAATAAAAAGGCAACCGATAGAAATAAAATGGTAAACACCATATAAATCACTCCCAAGAGCAGGGCCGGGCTTAGGGGCGTTAAATGTGGGTGACCGAACAGGGCCCCCGAAATTTTGGGGCCTCATATTTTAATTTTAGGTCCATTATATGTTTTTTTATTTATAACTCCAAAATTAATATGCCCAAATTCCTAACCTAAGTGTAAATAAGTGTTTATTTCTACCTCTCTTTGTCCAAATTCGAACCCTTTTTCTATAAATAAGTCTCAATTCTTTCAATTATTGTTGATTCTCAATTCAAAGTTATACATTTAATATCTTACAAGCACAACTAGTTTACAATGAATACTCTTCAATTTTTTATTATATAAAAAAATTGTTATAAAAATTTGGGTTTTTATATGTTCCTCCGTCAACATTCAAAGACATATATTGGCTATTGATTCTCAATTTGTTTTGGTTATTATTGTTTTTTTCGAATCTCTTTGAATCGTTTTAATTTTCAAGTGAGGTACTATCTTTTTTCCTTTTCTTGACTAACATTAATAATATTAAATGAGACTATTAAAGTGATAGGTAATTAAACATGCTTTAATAATATGTAATAAAATACTAGTTATTTTTTAGAATTTGTGTTTCTTCTATCTCTTAGATAAGAGTTGGAGCAGGGCCTTAAAATCGTCAGGAACGGCCCTGCCCAAGAGAAGAAGAAAGGAGAGTATGGGAGGAGGTATGGTAAATGGAAAGCATTGATTATTAGCCTCGAGGGAGTTTGTTTTCTAAATCCCCACGTTGTCTGCTAAGGTGCTTCAAATCGTCGTCATCAAATTTATTCTCATCCCTAAATCCCCAATAGTTTTAAGAACCCTAAATATTTAATTCAATTTTAAAAACCCTAAATCTCCAATCAAATTTGTTTACCTTGAAAAAGTAAAGAACTATAAATCAACTTTAGTATAGAAATTACAAAAAGATGGATGAAATTCAAGTGTAAAATGGTCTTTTAAATGATTTAATAATTATGTTAACAAAAGTTAGTCGAGGATTTCGATAACATTAACAAACTTTATAAGTTAATTGAATTATTTTAAAACGATGATTTGGTTAGAAAATTCCTTTACCATCGGACATTAACCACATCCAAATCGAGATTGAAGTTGGTTATATTTTTTATATAAAAAGTTAATCTCAAATGTATTGACGGAAATAAATTCACATGAGGGTGAAGACTTATATGAGAAGTAAAAACGATGGAAACAAGCGTTGTATTTTTATTGTGTATTATCAAATTATAATTATATTTTGAATATAATAGATACAGAGTAAGTTGACAACTTCAATCGATTGAGCTAAGTCCAATAAGTACAACCAAGAAGCCCACAAGTGTAAAATCAAGCAATCCAACTGAGCCAAGCCCAAAGTTACTTTTGGCCCACACAAGTAAACATTACATGCCTTTTTTACAAATTGGGACTTATAAGCCGAGGGAGGTTCCGGTAGTAAATAAGTTACGACACAAAGTGTGAAGCGCATGCGTTCACAAATTACACGTCAATATTCATATTCTGGATGGTAATTTTCTAATCTGGGCGGTGATAATTTTGAACTTTGTAAGTGAGTCACGTGGTGACAATTTTTTAATTTATGTAAATTTTGTTTTTGTTTTTCTGAAAATGACCTGAACGAGCATGATCGCCAGATTATGAACATAATTGCCAAATAATGAACATGACCGCCCAAAATTATGAATATTAGTTTGTGATATGTGAACGCGAACACTTCGCACTTCGTACCGTAAGTTTTATTCTCACTGGAACCTTTTTCCTTATAAGCCTAGCCTAATTACAACGACTTCTACCCGGATATAAACTCTAATGTTATATCAATACTTCGGGCTAAATCTAACTTGGATTATATAATGGGCATAACAATTATCATCCCCCCAAAACCATTCATTTTCTATCACCCGCCTAACACAACAATAACATTTCATCTCTTACAATTAATCTATATATAATAAAAAGTTTGAACCGCTCGTTCACAAATTACACGTCAATGTTCATATTCTGGATGGTAATTTCCTAATCCGGGCGGTGACAATTTTGAACTTTGTAAGTGAGTCATGCGGGGAAATTTTTTAATTTATGTGAACTTTGCTTTTGTCTTATTAAAAATGACCTGAACGAACATGATCGCCAGATTATGAACATGACCACCCAAATTATGAACATTAGTTTGTGATATGTGAACGCGAACACTTTGCACTTTGTACCGTAAGTTTTGTTCTCACCGAAACCTTTTTCCTTATAAGCCTAGCCTAATTCCAATGACTTCTACCAAGATATAAACTCTAATGAAAAATCAAATACTTTGGGCTAAAGTTACTTAGATTATATAATGGGCATAGAAATTACCTTCCCCGCAAAACCATTCGTTTTCTTTCACCCGCCAAACACAACAACAACCTTTCATCTCTTACGAGGGACGCTCCGGTAAGACCACTCTTATGGTAAAACGGTGTTAACGACTTCTTTGCAGAACTCGCTAAGACATATGCACTATACTATAGACGATATGCAGAACTCGAGAAGGCATATGCACTATATTATAGACAATATGCAGAACTCGTTAAAGCATACTATAGACGATATGCAGAACTCGTTAAAGCATACTATAGACGATATGCAAAACTCGTTAAGGCTTATGCACTATACTATAGACAATACGCAGAACTCGATAAGGTATATGCACTATATTGTAGACGATATGCAGAACTCGCTAAGGCATATGCACTATATTATACACGATATGCAGAACTCGCTAAGGCATATGCATTATATTTAGACGATATGCAGAACTAGCTAAGGCATATGGCCTATACAATAGATAATGCAGAACTCGCTAAGGCATATGCACTATACTATAGACGATATGTAGAACTCACTAAAGCGTATGCACTATACTATAGATGATGTGTAGAACTCACTAAGACACTAAGAAGTTATAAATCGAGGCCACAAATTTAGTGCATATCGTCTATAGTACAGTGCATATGCAATAGGGAGTTCTGCATATCGTGTACTATATAGTGCATATGCCTTTTCGAGTTCTGGATATCGTCTATAGTATAATGTATATGTCTTAGCGAGTTCTACATATTGTGTATAGTGCAGTGCGTATGCCTTAGGGAGTTCTGCATATTGTCTATAATATAGTGCATATTCCTCAGCGAGTTCTGCATATCATCTATAGTATAATGCATATGCCTTAACGAGTTCTGCATAAAAGTCGTTTTACCGTTTTACCATAAGGGGTGGTTTTACAGGAGCCTAAATCCATCTCTTACAATCAATCTATTTATCTATTTATATCTATCTATCTAATACAATATAAAAATCACGGAGAGAGAAAATTAAAGACCGCATTAAATACCTCCACATTTCTATTGGGTAATAACTCTCCTCAATTTAATATTTATATTTTTTAATTGGTAGGTCTTATACATTATAATAATTGGATCAAACTCCATAAAAAATTGATTGTGTGAAGATTTATAGAATTAAAACTTAGATTTTTTAAAGATGATTATTTTTATTTTCAATTTAATCTAATATAATATAAAAATCGCGGAGAGAAAAAAATTAAAGATCACATTAGATACCTTTGCATTCATATTGGTTAATGACACTCCTTAATTTATTACTACTAGATACGGGCCTCGCGCTCCGCGCGAGAAAATTACGGATTTTTGTATGTGATTTAATATAATTATACATTATTTGTTAATATGTTGTTGTTGTTATCAAATTTATTAATATTTGTAAATATAAGTATTTTTTATTTCCTTATATTTATGTTTGAAGTAGTTTTAAAACATAATATTAGAATAAGTTTGCATTGTCATAAGAGAAGCTCACACATTAATTTAATTTGTGACTTAATCAAGTAGACTATAAATAAATATAACATAGGGATATAAGAAAGATATTTAAATACATGCCCAAAAGTCCAATAGGAGGTGATTAAGAAATGAGTAATGCATTAAATTGGTACCAATTTCATTCAATTTTGGCAATGGACAACCAACCTTTATATAGACTAGATTATCTTCTAATTGGTGATTTTTATACATCATAAATGGGTTAAACTCCATAAAAAAATTGAATGTGTGAAGGTTTATAAAATTAAAACTTAGATTTTTATAATCAAAATGTATTGTGTGTGAAGATTTATAGAATTAAAACTCCATAAAAAAATTCAATTCTTTATAGAATATTTGCATAAAAAATAAATTTTACACAATAAATAAAATTAAATACGCTTAACGCTGACGCCTTTTTCTTACAAATCAATAAATTATATAAAATAATATAGGCATGCGCTTAGCGCGGGCCCAAAAATGCTAGTATATATATATAAATTCATGGGTTTGAGAAAGTAATGACAATTGGGATTCATTAATGTTTAAACTTATTTTTTTTTTCCTATTTCTCATTATCCATTGATAATTGAGACTTATTAAATGTCTAATAAAACCATAATTATGTGCTTAATTGGTTAGTATTTCCATCATTTTCATCTTTTTTTTATTCGCTCTTCACCTTCAATCCGTATGACGATGAAGAGCAATCCGAGCAACATAAACGACTATGTGATTTTGGTACATATATAAGAGATATTCAATTCATTTTATTATAATTTACTAAAAAAATACATATATGAAAAAATACATTAAGTATATGAATATAGACAAAAATAAAAAGTGTTTGGCTCGCGCAAAGCGTGGGTAATGACCTAGAAAGTTGTCACTAATTTCAACTTTTGATTTTTCGACTTCTCCGAATGGGATTTCATATTGAATTCTCCCATCAAGTCGTCGTTACTCTTCTGCATATTGTATTTCGTCGTTATTCATGGTTATTGTCAATTTGTAATTGAACCAATCAATTTGCTATTTTTATCACTTTTATTGTTCGTTTATTTTTGTGTTAATGTCTTGATCTGCGGGTTAGATGTTTTTGGGCCTGAATTGGATAAAATATGCCCTAAAAAAATTGTAAATATATTATTAGCCTGAATCGGACCTCCGTGCATAGCGCGGGGGTCCGATTCTAGTATATATATATATATATAAAAATTGATGACCTTGAGAAAGTAATGGTAATCGGTACCGAGTTAATGCATTGAGTTAATTTATTTTAAAAAGTTGATATTGAAGAAGAGTTTGAACTAAATCATAAAAAATCAATGAAAAGAATAATCAAAGCTTGAAATCAACAAGTTTATCGCCTTTGTTTAAGACGCGCTGCTCAACCATCTATGTTAAGGAAACAAATTATGCATGACCATTGATGATAGGGATGACAATGGGGCGGGGATTCCCCATCCCCGACGGGGAATCCCCGCTACGGGGATGGGGATGGGGAATTTATACGGGGACGGGGATGGGGATGGGGATGCTCTCATCCCCATCGGGGATCCCCATACCCATCCCCAACGGGGATCTCCGCAAACTTTCCTATTGGGGAATCCCAAGAGAAAAATTTATATGTAATTCTTTAAAAATACTTCTATATTATTTTGCAATTATTTGTACTTTACGCCAAAATTATGTTCTAAATAAAAATTCTTAGACTTCGGTTCTATTTTTAGGTCACGTACTTTTTTTTTACATATATATGAATGATAAAATGTAACGGGGATGAAATATCCCCATTGGAGAATTTAAATGGGGAAAATTAACGGGGATGGAGATTCCCCAATGGGGACGAGGATGGGGCGGGGACGGGGCAAAATTTTACAAAAAAACGGGGATGGGGATGAGGATCATAATATTAAACGGGGATAGAGATGAGGATGGTACTCCCCGCCCCATACCCGCCCCCATTGCCATCCCTAATTGATGAATTTATATCCCCTATTTAGAGGGGCTAAATAAGCACAAATTAGAAGGAAGAAAACTAAGATTTGTGGAACTTTAGAAAGTAACACGTTTGTTGTAGATGCACTTTTGACATAGGAAAGTACATCTAAAACAAATGTTTTACCTTCTAAAATAGTAAAGTTCCGCAAGTTTGTTCAGTTCATTGAATCAAGTTATACATAGAAAAATATCTAAGTTTTATTTTCAGTTCGTTGTTGATTTTCACTAAATGTGCGGAATTATTTCAACTGGAGGTACTGCTTCTGCTTTGGAAAATGCACGCATCTCTCTAAATAAAGTAGAAGAAGTTATTCATGTTCCAGAAATGGTGAGAATTTTCTACTATAATCGTTCTTTGAGTCTTATTATTTTCTTGTTGCATCCTATTGGGTACTTTTGAAATCATGATAAGTTGATCAAAAATTTCCTCTTGGGCTGGGGCCCTAAAATTCATTTGTCAATTGTCATGATAAAAAAAAATCATCAATCAGATGCTAAAAAAAATCATCAATCAAGTCACTGGATTTTCCAACAATGGCAATTTCTTCTTCATCATATACACAAGGACATGCCATATTCCTAATTAATTAGTACTAATATGACAATTGACACATTTATTTTTGGGTCCTTAAACAGGTAAGGCATTGGCAACACAAGTGGAAGACGAGCATTATGATAAGGGAGTGATCTACTCGCCACTCAAAAATATATCAGAAAAATCTCAATTCACATTGTCACCAAAGTTGCTGCAAAATGCTACGAGCTCGGTCATTGGGTCTTTGTGTGTGTACATTCTTTGCCTTTTACTTTTCGATGTGTTGTTGCATATTGCAATTTATTTATAAGTTGATTGTGATTCATGTACAGACTCACTTCAAAAAAATTCCTAGATTGTATTCTTTGGTTGATGTGTATAAAAAAAAAACAAGTTTTTGAAATTATGTTGTTCACATTTGAATTATATGCTTATTTAGTTTAAAGATGTTAAATTAAATTACATTTCTTCCAGTTGCTTAATATTCAAGCTCCTTGTCACAAAGTAAGTTATCTATGTGCTCATTAATAAATTATTCTTAGAAAACAACTGAATGATAGGATTTGAAGTATTAGATGTATTATTTACTCCCTCTCACTAGAATAATGAAGATTTGTGATAAGAGGTAACAAAGATACATGAAATTAATATTAGTGTGGAAAACATTGTCTTCTAAATTAGTTCTAGGAGGTTTGCTTTGCTTACCTAACAATGTGCTCATGTATTATATGTGTGATAGTTTCTGTCCATTGTGCAATTATTATATACAAATATATGAGCATTGAGTTGATATATACTTTTTTGAGTAATGAACTCAAACATCTTCTAGATAAGAGATCAAGGCCAGAAAAGTCTTCTTTTCAAAGTGAGTGTGCTCTTCTTGCATCAGATTACAAAATGGTTCACGAAAAGGCCGAAAGAGTACTCAAGGAGGACTAAACAATTAAAACGTGGTCACCATAGTACTTTAAGCTCTTTGAAGAGCTCTTTGAAGAAGCCTCGAGAAGTAGAAAAATTGGTAGAAATTGACAAATTACTCTACGATTTTCATGGAAAGTGAAAATTCCTTTGTTTTATATAATAAGTATGGGGTTAAGTTCCGGTGAAGATGAATCTTAAGTTGAGGAATAAGTACAATGAACACAAACATCGTTACGCATGAACACACACGTTATAATGTATGAACACATTTTCGCCAATGAACACACAATGTGACATATGAACACACATTATGACATGCACATACTCTGCCGTATGAACACACACATTATAACACATGAACACAAAAGTGTCCTGAGTCTTAACCTAATCACTTATCCTCACCGAATCTTTTTCCATAAGTATGGTGTAAGAGATACAACAGAGAAAATGTAACAAGTTATGTCCATTTTGTTTCTCCATTCATGCGACCTTGTATATATTGTCAATTCATTAATATGGTGAAATGTTCGTTCTTTCTATTATCATAATCATAAATGTTGATTTTAAATGACCGTTTTTTGATAGAGTACCAAATAATTCTATGTTTTATTTATACACTCGTTATCATAAGAATTTGATATAGCCCGTGCGAAGCACGGGGCCCGGACACTGGTCTATACAAAATAACAAAAACTTATGTCAGACAATAAGAATATCATGGAAAAATAAGCTAAAGTTGTGCTGGCCATCAGGCAATGTTCCATGTACTGAAAATAAGGTTTTGAATTTGTGATTTTGAAATTTTTCTTGGCGAGATAACATCATCTGAGTTGTTGGAGGTAAGGTTGATATATGCATGAACAAGAGCATTGAACTCTTCACTTGATGTTAGAACTCCTAGAAGCTCAACGTAGTACCAAATTTTAGTATTTCCCCTTCTGACATTAGGTATACACAGAAAATGAATAAAGTGTTTAGCATATCAGAAGTTGAAAAATATTTATTTTGCAGAGCAGATTGTCGGTGGAAATCAGAATAGAATGTAGGGCTATTTCAAAAACCTTTGCAAAAACAGGAATCGAAAACTTGCTGCGTCGCGGTATGTAAGCCGCTACCTTAGAAGCGAATTCGCCGTGACCACCGGAGCACAGTCAGACAGGCGTCGCCCCCAAGGTTATCACAACGTCCTCCGATCGCGGGCTCTCACCAACGAAGGACTGGAATCAGACGGGTATGCTCAGAACGAAAGAGATTTTAGGAGGAAGGAAAACTGCGTTTTTCTGTGTGTTTTTCCAGCAGATTGAATCTCAATTTAAGGAGATGAAACTGCAAATCTGGAGCACTAACTCCATATCAGAAAACGCGTGCATTAAATCAGGGCAGTTACAAAACCATTTTGAAACAGTCAAAGAAGATTTTAAACCCGAATTCAAAACAAATCGGAAGAATCTGATGCGCAATTAATTTATGATCGGATACTCCGAAAGCCCAAAAATTAATTTGACTCGGAAAAAGTGAGACCCACCCAACCACACCGCGCACGTGCCACGAACACGGACCGGACCGGACCGGGACGGACGGCGGCGGCGGCGCGCGCGAGGGGGCCTCCTTTCTAACTCAACTAACCCTTTAAAGTAATACCCAATATATATAGTGTATAATATACCCCCTCCTAACCGATGTGGGAATGCCAAAAAAAAAACCAAACACACTATTCAACCTTGAAAACAATTCCTGTACTCCTCACAATCCCCCACAATACAGAATACGTTTTTCAAAGAAAAGATTTTAAAACAGTTCTGAGCATATGTAAGATTTGAAGCTTAAGTGCAGGTGTCTTACGACTTGAACCAACACATAGTGAAATCAAGTGATCCCTTCACGAGAAGAGTGAACAAATCTGGAACTCTCTCGTTTAAGGATTGTTCTTAATAACACACTTCTTACCTAAAATCCAGTTGATTCCTCAATAATTTCTCTAAGATAGCCAAATCTTCCTTGGGATGCTAAAGAGTGCTCTAGAAAGATTACTCGAATACTTTCATAGAAGGTGGCTAACCTTCACACTCCTGCAGGTGACTCCATCAAGTCCTGTCTCCAAAGGACCACCCTATATGGGTTATGAAGTCATTAAGAGTTAGATAACTCAACCTCTCAAATCATCGGTGAGCTCATCAAGTCCGTCTCAAAGGATCACCCATATTTTGGTCTATGAGTTCATTAAGAGCTAAAGCTCATCCTCTACATCACATGAGTCTTTTCAAGGCTTCGTTTGACCACAACGTGGATTCACCAAGAATACCTCATCTCACGGGTTTTAGACCCATTCCCTTTGACGTGTCAAGAACTAATCTTCTATTTAGTCCCTTAGTCAAAGGATCTGCAATATTCCTCTCAGATCTCACATACTCCAAGCTGAATACTCCATTCGTGATCAGTTGTCTCACAGACGCATGTCTAATCCGAATGTGTCTCTTCTTTCCATTATAGGCGTTACTGTTTGCTATGCAAATCGCAGCTTGAGAGTCACAATGTAGAGATATGGGGGGAGCTGGGCGCCCCCACAGTGGTAAATCAGCCAGTAAACTTCTTAACCACTCAGCCTCTTGACTTGCTATCTAGAGCTATAAACTCAGACTCCATAGTAGATCGAGAGGATAAATATAGTTTGGTCGAATTTATAGCATTAATATGTGTTCCAAATAATAACATGTCGTCAACATAAAGACATATAATCACACAATCAGCACCAAACATCTTTGAATACACACATGCATCAGATCCATTGACTTGAAACCCAAAGCTTAGAATAGTCTTATGAAACTTATCATACCATTTCTTTGGCGCTTGCTTCAAACCATAGAGTAACTTCTTGAGCCTGCACACCTTGTTCTCCAGTCCAAGAACTACGCAACCAGGAGGTTGTTCCATATAAATCTCTTCATTAAGATCACCATTTAAAAATGCAGTTTTAACATCCATCTGATGTACTAATAACTTATAGCTAGAAGCTAAAGAAAACAATGCACGTATAGTGGAAATCTTAGTGACAGGAGAGTAGGTGTCAAAGAAGTCAATTCCATATTTTTGAGTGAAACCTTTAATAACTAGTCTCACCTTATACCTTTCTATAGAACCATCTGTTTTAAGTTTTCTCTTAAAGATCCACTTACAATCGATGGCCTTATTTCCCTTAGGTAGATCAACTAGTTCCCATGTGTGATTTGACATGATAGATTCTATTTCACTGTTAATAGCATCTTTCCAAAAACTAGCATCCAATGATCTCACAGCTTCATCATATGTCTTAGGGTCATCCTCTAGCATATGTACACTAACAAATGTATCATTCAACACATCTAGATCATGGATTTCAATCAAGAATGCAGTCACAAAATCAGGACCAAAGCTAGTTTTTCTGTTCTGTCTCTTACTCTTCCTAGGTTCAATTTCATGAATAGGCATGGAAGGTTCAACTTCATGAATAGGCATGGAAGGCAAAGAAGAAGAAGAAGATGCAATATTACTAGGCATAGAATCAACTTGCACGTCATTTTTCTTTAAAGGAAAAATATGCTAAAAAAATTCAGCATCTCGATATTCACACAATGAGCGATCACTCAAAACCATAAATCGATAAGCTGCACTATTTCTAGCATAACCTATAAACACGACATCAAAAGTCTTAGATCCGATATTATCAACTTTTAAAAGTAGGTAATCCCACGTTAGCTAGACACTCCCACACCTTAAGAAATTTCAGATTAGGCGCATGCCCTCTCCATAATTCGTAAGGTGTTTTGTCTAGCTTTTTATGTGGAACTCTGTTGAGAATATGATTGGCAGTTAATACAGCTTCACCCCACATGTTGTCAGGCAAACCAGAACTCGAAAGTAAAGCATTCATCATTTCTTTCAAAGTTCTGTTTTTCCTTTCTGCTATACCATTTTGTTGTGGGCTGTATGGAGCTGTAAATTCATGAATTATGCCATTGTTCTCACAGAATTCCTTCCATGAGTTGGTGATGTATTCACCACCTCTATCAGATCTAATCCTTTTGATTTTCCGGTTCAGTTGGTTTTCTACTTCTGCCTTATATGTGTAAAAGACATTTTCAGCTTCATCTTTGGATCTCAATAAATACAATTTGGTGTATCTAGAATGGTCATCAACAAAAGTGATATAATAACTTTTACCACCTCTACTTTCAGTGTTGCGAAATTCTGCTAAGTCTGAATGGACTAGTTCTAACAACTCGGTTGTTCTTTCATTTACAGAATTAAAAGGCTTCCTCTTAAACTTAGCCTCAACACATACACCACATTTTCCATGACCATCTTTTTCCAATTTTTTAATTAAACCCATTGCATGCAAACGATTAACAGATTTAACATTCAAATGTCCAAGTCTAGCATGCCATAAATCCAAAGTCTCAACGATATAAGCAGAAGAGGTAGCATTCTCATTACCAACCAAAGTCTCAAGCACATACAAATTTCCAGACCTATAGCTTTTTCCTACGAATTCACCATTCTTAGTTAAAACTATTTTTCCAGATTCAATCACTTGTTTTATGCCAACAATTTCAAGTAAAGAAGACGAAATTAAATTCCTACGCAGAGAAGGCACGTATAAAACATTCTGCAGTGTAAGAGACTTCCCTGAAGTAAGCTTCAGAGACACCTTCCCTTTTCCCAGCACCTGAGAGATACTTGAATTTCCCATATAGACTTGATCAACTTCAGCAGCTTCTTGAAATTCAGCAAATAACGACCTGTCAGCACAAAAATGTTTAGTTGCTCCTGTGTCAATCAGCCACTCGACCTTCTCAACTACATGGTTGGCTTCAGCAGTTGTGATCATGGCGATTAGATCGTCAGATCCTTCAGCAATGTTGGCTTGAGGTTTGGTCTTGTCTTTCTTAGGCTTCGGTGCATCCTTTTGGTTGTCAGCTCGGTCATAGAATTGATAGGCTCGATGTCCCATCTTGCCACAAAAGAAACAACCTTGATTGTTGTTCTGGGGCTTCCCTTTCTTCTTGAAGTTAGGAGCCCTCTTGTTCTGCAACTTGTCCTTCTTGAAGTTCTCCTTTTTGTCCTTCTTCTTGAACCTGTCAGAATTTTCAGAAGACTCCACAAGATTAGCCTTTACCGAATTATCAGAACCTTTAGAAACAAGCTTATCTTTGAGGCGATTCGCCTCTTCAATCTTCATGTGGTTGACTAGTTCAAGAAGGGTTAAATCCTTCTTCTTGTGCTTTAGTTGATTACGGTAACCAGACCAAGAATCTGGAAGTTTCTCGATTAGGAAATTGGCCTGCAGGACTTCACACATTTTCATCCCTTCAGCCAGGATGTCAGCCACCAGATTCTCGTACTCATGGACTTGAGCCATGATTGGCTTGTCGTCCACCATCTTGAACTGCATAAATTTCCCGCAGACATACTTCTTCTTTCCTGCATCATCAGTTGAATATTTTGCCTCTAGGAGATCCCACATCACCTTTGCAGATTTGTGGGAAGCAAGCAGATCGAAGATCGGGTTAGTAACATGACTGAGCATGTGACCACGAGCCGTCTTGTTGTCATATTCGTACTTCTTCATGGTTGCTTCATCCACCGTGACTGGTGTTCCGCCAGGAGACGGCGTTCCTTCCATTCCAGGAGTGTTTGGAACAACGGATCCTTCGACAACCGGAGGCTGTTGGAGGAGAACGTAGTCGACCTCCAGTTGTTCAAAGAAAATCAGCATCTTCTGAGACCACCTCCTGTAGTTCGTCCCGTCAAGAGGTTCGAGCTTCGACAGATCCAACATCGGCTTGAAGTACATCGCCATTCTGATTTCAAAAATTCGCTTTTAAATTGTTGGTGGAAATCAGAATAGAATGTAGGGCTATTTTAAAAACCTTTGCAAAAACAGGAACCAGAAACTTGTTGTGTCGCGGTATGTAAGCCGCTGCCTTAGAAGCGAATTCGCCCTGACCACCGGAGCACAGTCAGACAGGCGTCGCCCCCCAAGGTTATCACAGCGTCCTCCGATCGCGGGTTCTCGCCAACGAAGGACTGGAATCAGACGGGTATGCTCAGAATGAAAGAGATTTTAGGAGGAAGGAAAACTGCGTTTTTCTGTGTGTTTTTCCAGCAGATTGAATCTCAATTTAAGGAGATAAAACTGCAAATCTGGAGCACTAACTCCATATAAGAAAACGTGTGCATTAAATCAGGGCAGTTACAAAACCATTTTGAAACACTCAAAGAAGATTTTAAACACGAATTCAAAACAAATCGGAAGAATCCGATGCGCAATTAATTTACGATCGGATACTCCGAAAGCCCAAAAATTAATTTGACTCGGAAAAAGTGAGACCCACCCAACCGCGCACGGCCACGGACCGGACGGACGGCGGCGGCGGCGCGCGCGAGGGGCCCTCCTTTCTAACTCAACTAACCCTTTAAAGTAATACCCAATATATATAGTGTATAATATACGATACGCTGCACTTTGTATAGCGTAATTAGGGATTATTACATTAGTTTAAGAGTATTATTATATGTGTTTCGAGTCATTGTTATGTTCTGAGATATTTATTAAGAAGTGAAGAATTGAAGATCAGAACCAAAGAATATTGAAGAGTTGAAGAAATCACCGACGGCGATCGCCATGGATCAGCGGCGATCGCGGTGGAGCAACAGAGAGGAGCCGAGAATATTTAATAAATCCGCGACCGCGGATTAATATCCGCGATCGCGGGTATTATGTTGGATTCCCCTTCGTGCGCAAGACGGGCCGTGATATCTGCTAGCCCATTTAATGAAGAAGCAGATGGGGCCCACAATTAGAAGCAAGGAGCTGCACAATTGGAAGCAGCTCAAGAAGGAATTGAAGCCGATCTCACTTTTTTCCATCGGTGCTTTAGTTTGATTTATTTATTTTTCTTGTTTTGTTTCTTTCCTTTTATTAATTAGTTTTAGGATATATCTTTTATCATA
Organism: Oxyria digyna; assembly: GCA_029168935.1. Lineage (NCBI taxonomy): Eukaryota > Viridiplantae > Streptophyta > Magnoliopsida > Caryophyllales > Polygonaceae > Oxyria > Oxyria digyna. The sequence goes on from JAPVLV010000013.1 coordinate 10,628,608, forward strand.
TATTTTTAGGGTTAGTCTCTATTTAAGAACCCTAGTATAGTCATCTTTTCTATCAGACAATTTAGTTCTGCAACCATGAGCAGAAACTAATCTCCATTGTTTTACTTAGCGGTTGAAACCTTCAGTTATTAAGTTGTGAGATTTCTAAACTCTTGTTCTTTTCCTATGGGTTTGTATTAATTCTCTTGTTCTTCATCTATTGATTTCTATTAGTTTTGCTAGCTTGATCACCTATTTTGATTGATAGTTTTCTATTGCTAGATTAGGAATATACGGTGGAATTCCTTGTCATTGTAGCGCTCATATCTGCATGATCTGGTAGTTGATTGCTTTTATGAAAGAGAATTGATTGCATGTTAATACTTGACGGTTGTAAGTTATTGCATGCATCCTTATGATTCATGTGCCCTTTGCTGCTATTTCATCTAATCTTGAGAGGTTTCCCTGATTGTTGAATAATAAGTATTATCAGGACCGGTTGGCCTGCTGATATATTAAAGATTGGAATAGGAACATTCTCTAGGATTGAATAGAACTTGATATTAATCTATGATCAACTTGATTGACTGTTGTGTGGATACTTGCTGTTGTGTGGATACTTGCTAGGTGAAACCCCTTCTCATCATATTCTCACCCAAACTTCCTCTGCTTGTTACTGGTTACTTTTGTGTTTCATATAATCAAAACCCCCCTTTAGTTACTTGTTACTAGTTGATATTTCACTTGACTGTATTGATTTGGTGTTTTGATTCCCTTGGGTTCGACCTCTACTTACTTGCTATACTCTAGTTAGTGTTTAGAGTTTATTTCTTTGATTTGACACTACGACTTTAGCCTCATCAATATACTCCCTCCTAACCGTATGGGAATGCCAAAAAAAAACCAAACCCACTATTCAACTTAGAAAACAATTCCTGTACTCCTCACAGAGATTTACTCACCAAAATTGAATGAAATGCAGGGAGTAGTAAGCGAATAAAATTGTGTATCTAAAGAGTAATAAGAATTCAAGGCGGATGTATCGAAGTCTTAGGAATAAAAATTGTAAGCTAGCCACTGCCTTTTTTGAATCTAACTTGATTAATTAATACAAAAAATTGTATCTAGTAAATTCAACAAATGCAGTGGCTAGCTTCCAATATTTTTTCCCTGGGATTTTATTACTCTTTACCTACACAATTGTACTACTCTTGTTTATCAGTTGAAGCTTTGCATATTTGTAGTATGAGCCCAGTATTCCCTTACTACTTCCCATCAAGTTGATTTCCTCCCTGCATTTCATTCAATTTTGGTGAGTAAATGTGTTTTACAAAAAATAAATTTTTATCAACTTCTTATATGTTAAATAAACACTTAATTCATTTTCTGTATAGCTAATGTCAGAAGGGGAAATACTAGGATCTGGTACTTATGCCGAGCTTCTAGCACCGGGTGAAGACTTCAACGCTCTTGTTCATGCACATATCAACCTTGATTCCAATAATCCAGATGATGATATCTCGCCAAGGAAACTTTCAAAATGAGAAACTCAAAAGGTGAACACAGCAGAACATTGGTTTTTTTTGTTGGTGTACTTTGTAGAAAAAATAAATGAAGCATAAATCTCGATATAGACAGTGTGTTGTCTTCCTTACCTTCCATATGTTGTGGAGCACAGGTTACATCGAGATTTGGGAGGTAAAAATCCAAACTCAGCTTATTTTCCGTGATTTTCTTGCTGAGACTGACATAATTTTGGTGACTTTGTATAGATTCTTGGAAAATGTCAACTGAAAGATGCAGTTCAAGAGAAAAAAGCCTTAGCTCCTTAGGTAAACAACATATTTAAGAACAGTTATCTTTTATCTGACAAATCCGAAAACTCATTATGGTGATTTACAGATGTGATCATACAAAGAACAATAAGAACAGAGTTTGAAATTAACCTCTACTGTGATTACAGTAGCTCATAGGACTATATTGTTGAGAGATTACTTCACATATTGCAATAGCAGTGGAGGAAGAGACTGTCGGTTGTTTCTTACTGGACCATGAGACAGGATTCGGACCAACAAAGATACAGTAAGCACTGGTAGAACGACGTCCAGCTATATTGCATGCCCAATCAGCATCGGAAAAGGCAGAGATGGTGCAGGTGCCGCCTTTGGTAAATTGAATGGACATGTCACGAGTGCTGCGGAGATAACGAAGGATTCTCTTAACGACTTGCTGAACAACAGTGGGACGATGCATATATTGACAACTCTAGTATAAAAAGTAGCTAAATGAAAAATGTGGGGGTAGTCACACCCCTTACATGGTCTGAAATAAAAGACAAAATATAGTCCGGCAGATCTAGTGTCGGACCCAAGATTTATGTTCAGTGGGGCACAATTCTATATGTATTATATGTTTTTAAATTAATTATTAACTATAATTATTAACTAGTTCCCTTACCGTTCACTTAGAGGGAGTTGACAAAGGAACTGAAAACAACGTTTTATCACCAAAGTTCCTTAGAACACGACTTGCATTCTTTATATAACAATTTCTTAGATTTCTCTCCTGAACTATAGTCCACTTACACAAGCGTATACTCCACACCTTCAGACTTATGTTATAGAAAACTCAATTCCATAATGTCGAATGAATCCTGATCATATACAAAATGACATTGTTCCCTCAAAGGAACCAATATCACGATGACACTAAAATCACCAATACCTTGTTCATCAGATTTGTTACTCCATCAAATTCTGCTAATATAATATAATGTAACTAGTATCCCTTGTTCATCAGCCTTGTTCCTTACAACTTTGTAGAAATTTATTGATGAAAGATCTTGATGCGGGGATAAGCCGCTGTTGTCCGATCTAGACACCAAACCTCGAACAGAAACTCGAACATAGAAGATAGGCGGAATTAGAATGGAATGAAAGAAGGATAAGTCGAATGATAGGCCAATTGGAACCAAATCAAACAACGATAAAACCCTTGAACTTAGGAACAAGAACCTTACCGAATGATGAAGAAACCCCAATGGATTACAACCAAACACAATGGCTATGGTAGGCCACGACACCTGGAGGATGCTCTATGGAGTCCCGATAGCACAAACCTTATGGAAGAGATTGACACACACAAGTACAACTAGGGCGAGTTCAACAACAATGCACACGGGGCACTCTTCTCACAAAAGCTCTCTTTTGGGAGGAAAAACGATAAACGTTGTAATCAATATCAAAGTCGGGGGGGGGGGGGGGGGCTAAACAATAACTAGGGCAAACCTTATATAGGGTCAATAAGGTGGCCAATTAAAAGAAATAAGTAAATAAAAGTATCTCCTAAAATAACAAAACCAATGGAAATAAATAAATCCTGAAAACGAATTAAATCAAAGATATCTCGGATATCTTCAGTAGGGAATCCGCGGGCGTGGAATTGGAGCCGCGGTCGCGGATTTAGTTCTGCGAATCAATGGAATCAGCCCGCGATCCGCGGTCGCGGATTTGTAGACATGTCGCCGACAACTCTTCTTGTAGACATGTCGCCGACAACTCTCGTCCGAGATCGGAATTGAGCGATTCCAAAGCCTAGAGTTTCGTCTTGAAGTCTAGTTTATTTCATCTTCAGTACTTGACTTCTCATCTTGACTCGAACCGGATCTCTACGAGCTTGAATGGCTACAATACGAGCTCGGGCTACTATCAATGACTTGAATGATGGCTCATAGCGATCTTTAGCCCTAGCTCCAGTGGTTAGCACATCTTTAGATTTAGGACGAGGCGTCCTTGATGATAACTCATATGCTCCCGCATCATTCTCCCCTTCTTGAAAAGGATTCGACCTCGAATCATATTTGATATGAATGATTGAACGATCTTCATAGGCGTCATCCTCTTTGATGCACAACTTCCTCTTGAATGTCTTGAGTGCATAGCTCCACCTTGAGGAAACGATGGATTGCTGCTGGAGTGCATTGCTTCCCTTCATCCCTTTAGCTCCTTTGTCCTTGTCCTTCCTTTTGTCATACTTATCAGTGACCTGCAAAAGAACCATAGGTGGAAGAACAACATCTTTTCTAGGAAATGTAAACGAATAACAACTAGCAAAACCATCATGAGCAACTCTCTTATCATACTGCCATGGATATTCCAATAAAAGTTGACAAGCTTGCATAGGCACAACATCACATGAAATAGTATCATCACAATGTCCTAATGTCATGGCTTCCTTAACATGCTTGTTCAAAATCACATCAACACAATCAATCATCCAATGCAGTTTTAAAGGACTAGGGTAGCATAATGAAGTAATTTGCAATTTAGTATTCAATTCCATGCTAGCAATATTACCACAACTACCTTCATCAATAATCATGTTGCAATCCTCAACTTTATCTAGACAATGAGTTTCTCCTAGAATTTCAACACAATGAGCAGTTTGTACATGCGAATCCTTCCTATCAATCAATGAATCAACATGCTCATAATCAATTTCAACCTCATTATCTAAATCAGTTTTAGGATCATCAATACAAACAACATAATCAATACTATCACCTATTTCATATTCAATCTCAATTTGTTCTAGGTGATTAAGCATATCAGGACAATCATTAATCATATGGCCTTTCCCTCTACATTTGAAACACTCAATATCTCTAGCTATAGTAGAAGGGTTAGAAGTACTTCCCTTGGGTCCAAGTTTGGCTCGTGGTGCAGCTGGAGGGGTGTCACTTCTTGGTCTATCCCTATCTCCTTGTAGCTCCTTGGAAGAGGCATCTCGTCCATAATAAGAATCCTTACGTCCTTGCTGATTTTTCCAAGTGTTGGAAGAACCATGTGCATTCCTATTCCCTTGATTCCTATACTTAGTCTTCCTTTCCACTTTGATGGCTAAGTGCAACAACTCAGCCATAGAACTATATAGAAACATTTCAATTTCATTAGCCAAAAATGAATTGAGAATACGAAGATACCTTGCCATTGTCGCTTCTTCATCCTCAATCACATTGGCCCTGACCATGGCTATTTGCATAGCATTAAAGGTCTCTTCTACTCCCATTGACCCCTGTTTCAAATTCTCAAGTCGCTGTAGAAGCTCTCTAGTGTAGTGTGGGGGAATAAATCGAGCTCTCATCTTCCTCTTCATTAAGTCCCAAGTAGCAATGGGATAATCTCCATTTCCAACTCGAGCTTTCACTAATTTGTCCCACCAAACTAGAGCATAGCCATAAAACTCCAAAGATGCAAGTCGCACCTTCTTATGCTCGGGAAAGCTGTGACAATTCCAGATTTGCTCAATCTTCGTCTCCCACTCCATGTAGACAACTGGATCACACTTGCCCTCAAAACTTGGGATCTTCACCTTGATCTTCCCAACTCCATTTTGCTCAGGCTCTCTTCTCCTTCCTTGGTACCCTCCTTGTTGGCAATAGGATCGCCATCCTTCATTCTCATCATACTCCTTTTCAAAATATGCATCATCATCTAAAGCCTGAAATCTATCAAAACGGTTAGTAGCATTGTATCTATTAGAATGACGTAAAGGAGCATTAGGAGTGTGATATCGCTCCCTTAGAGCTGGAATTTCAGCACCCCCAGGGCTAAACAATAACTAGGGCAAACCTTATATAGGGTCAATAAGGTGGCCAATTAAAAGAAATAAGTAAATAAAAGTATCTCCTAAAATAACAAAACCAATGGAAATAAATAAATCCCGAAAACGAATTAAATCAAAGATATCTCGGATATCTTCAGTAGGGAATCCGCGGGCGTGGAATTGGAGCCGCGGTCGCGGATTTAGTTCTGCGAATCAATGGAATCAGCCCGCGATCCGCGGTCGCGGATTTGTAGACATGTCGCCGACAACTCTTCTTGTAGACATGTCGCCGACAACTCTCGTCCGAGATCGGAATTGAGCGATTCCAAAGCCTAGAGTTTCGTCTTGAAGTCTAGTTTATTTCATCTTCAGTACTTGACTTCTCATCTTGACTCGAACCGGATCTCTACGAGCTTGAATGGCTACAATACGAGCTCGGGCTACTATCAATGACTTGAATGATGGCTCATAGCGATCTTTAGCCCTAGCTCCAGTGGTTAGCACATCTTTAGATTTAGGACGAGGCGTCCTTGATGATAACTCAGATGCTCCCGCATCATTCTCCCCTTCTTGAAAAGGATTCGACCTCGAATCATATTTGATATGAATGATTGAACGATCTTCATAGGCGTCATCCTCTTTGATGCACAACTTCCTCTTGAATGTCTTGAGTGCATAGCTCCACCTTGAGGAAACGATGGATTGCTGCTGGAGTGCATTGCTTCCCTTCATCCCTTTAGCTCCTTTGTCCTTGTCCTTCCTTTTGTCATACTTATCAGTGACCTGCAAAAGAACCATAGGTGGAAGAACAACATCTTTTCTAGGAAATGTAAACGAATAACAACTAGCAAAACCATCATGAGCAACTCTCTTATCATACTGCCATGGATATTCCAATAAAAGTTGACAAGCTTGCATAGGCACAACATCACATGAAATAGTATCATCACAATGTCCTAATGTCATGGCTTCCTTAACATGCTTGTTCAAAATCACATCAACACAATCAATCATCCAATGCAGTTTTAAAGGACTAGGGTAGCATAATGAAGTAATTTGCAATTTAGTATTCAATTCCATGCTAGCAATATTACCACAACTACCTTCATCAATAATCATGTTGCAATCCTCAACTTTATCTAGACAATGAGTTTCTCCTAGAATTTCAACACAATGAGCAGTTTGTACATGCGAATCCTTCCTATCAATCAATGAATCAACATGCTCATAATCAATTTCAACCTCATTATCTAAATCAGTTTTAGGATCATCAATACAAACAACATAATCAATACTATCACCTATTTCATATTCAATCTCAATTTGTTCTAGGTGATTAAGCATATCAGGACAATCATTAATCATATGGCCTTTCCCTCTACATTTGAAACACTCAATATCTCTAGCTATAGTAGAAGGGTTAGAAGTACTTCCCTTGGGTCCAAGTTTGGCTCGTGGTGCAGCTGGAGGGGTGTCACTTCTTGGTCTATCCCTATCTCCTTGTAGCTCCTTGGAAGAGGCATCTCGTCCATAATAAGAATCCTTACGTCCTTGCTGATTTTTCCAAGTGTTGGAAGAACCATGTGCATTCCTATTCCCTTGATTCCTATACTTAGTCTTCCTTTCCACTTTGATGGCTAAGTGCAACAACTCAGCCATAGAACTATATAGAAACATTTCAATTTCATTAGCCAAAAATGAATTGAGAATACGAAGATACCTTGCCATTGTCGCTTCTTCATCCTCAATCACATTGGCCCTGACCATGGCTATTTGCATAGCATTAAAGGTCTCTTCTACTCCCATTGACCCCTGTTTCAAATTCTCAAGTCGCTGTAGAAGCTCTCTAGTGTAGTGTGGGGGAATAAATCGAGCTCTCATCTTCCTCTTCATTAAGTCCCAAGTAGCAATGGGATAATCTCCATTTCCAACTCGAGCTTTCACTAATTTGTCCCACCAAACTAGAGCATAGCCATAAAACTCCAAAGATGCAAGTCGCACCTTCTTATGCTCGGGAAAGCTGTGACAATTCCAGATTTGCTCAATCTTCGTCTCCCACTCCATGTAGACAACTGGATCACACTTGCCCTCAAAACTTGGGATCTTCACCTTGATCTTCCCAACTCCATTTTGCTCAGGCTCTCTTCTCCTTCCTTGGTACCCTCCTTGTTGGCAATAGGATCGCCATCCTTCATTCTCATCATACTCCTTTTCAAAATATGCATCATCATCTAAAGCCTGAAATCTATCAAAACGGTTAGTAGCATTGTATCTATTAGAATGACGTAAAGGAGCATTAGGAGTGTGATATCGCTCCCTTAGAGCTGGAATTTCAGCACCCCCAGGGCTAAACAATAACTAGGGCAAACCTTATATAGGGTCAATAAGGTGGCCAATTAAAAGAAATAAGTAAATAAAAGTATCTCCTAAAATAACAAAACCAATGGAAATAAATAAATCCCGAAAACGAATTAAATCAAAGATATCTCGGATATCTTCAGTAGGGAATTCGCGGGCGTGGAATTGGAGCCGCGGTCGCGGATTTAGTTCTGCGAATCAATGGAATCAGCCCGCGATCCGCGGTCGCGGATTTGTAGACATGTCGCCGACAACTCTTCTTGTAGACATGTCGCCGACAACTCTCGTCCGAGATCGGAATTGAGCGATTCCAAAGCCTAGAGTTTCGTCTTGAAGTCTAGTTTATTTCATCTTCAGTACTTGACTTCTCATCTTGACTCGAACCGGATCTCTACGAGCTTGAATGGCTACAATACGAGCTCGGGCTACTATCAATGACTTGAATGATGGCTCATAGCGATCTTTAGCCCTAGCTCCAGTGGTTAGCACATCTTTAGATTTAGGACGAGGCGTCCTTGATGATAACTCAGATGCTCCCGCATCATTCTCCCCTTCTTGAAAAGGATTCGACCTCGAATCATATTTGATATGAATGATTGAACGATCTTCATAGGCGTCATCCTCTTTGATGCACAACTTCCTCTTGAATGTCTTGAGTGCATAGCTCCACCTTGAGGAAACGATGGATTGCTGCTGGAGTGCATTGCTTCCCTTCATCCCTTTAGCTCCTTTGTCCTTGTCCTTCCTTTTGTCATACTTATCAGTGACCTGCAAAAGAACCATAGGTGGAAGAACAACATCTTTTCTAGGAAATGTAAACGAATAACAACTAGCAAAACCATCATGAGCAACTCTCTTATCATACTGCCATGGATATTCCAATAAAAGTTGACAAGCTTGCATAGGCACAACATCACATGAAATAGTATCATCACAATGTCCTAATGTCATGGCTTCCTTAACATGCTTGTTCAAAATCACATCAACACAATCAATCATCCAATGCAGTTTTAAAGGACTAGGGTAGCATAATGAAGTAATTTGCAATTTAGTATTCAATTCCATGCTAGCAATATTACCACAACTACCTTCATCAATAATCATGTTGCAATCCTCAACTTTATCTAGACAATGAGTTTCTCCTAGAATTTCAACACAATGAGCAGTTTGTACATGCGAATCCTTCCTATCAATCCATGAATCAACATGCTCATAATCAATTTCAACCTCATTATCTAAATCAGTTTTAGGATCATCAATACAAACAACATAATCAATACTATCACCTATTTCATATTCAATCTCAATTTGTTCTAGGTGATTAAGCATATCAGGACAATCATTAATCATATGGCCTTTCCCTCTACATTTGAAACACTCAATATCTCTAGCTATAGTAGAAGGGTTAGAAGTACTTCCCTTGGGTCCAAGTTTGGCTCGTGGTGCAGCTGGAGGGGTGTCACTTCTTGGTCTATCCCTATCTCCTTGTAGCTCCTTGGAAGAGGCATCTCGTCCATAATAAGAATCCTTACGTCCTTGCTGATTTTTCCAAGTGTTGGAAGAACCATGTGCATTCCTATTCCCTTGATTCCTATACTTAGTCTTCCTTTCCACTTTGATGGCTAAGTGCAACAACTCAGCCATAGAACTATATAGAAACATTTCAATTTCATTAGCCAAAAATGAATTGAGAATACGAAGATACCTTGCCATTGTCGCTTCTTCATCCTCAATCACATTGGCCCTGACCATGGCTATTTGCATAGCATTAAAGGTCTCTTCTACTCCCATTGACCCCTGTTTCAAATTCTCAAGTCGCTGTAGAAGCTCTCTAGTGTAGTGTGGGGGAATAAATCGAGCTCTCATCTTCCTCTTCATTAAGTCCCAAGTAGCAATGGGATAATCTCCATTTCCAACTCGAGCTTTCACTAATTTGTCCCACCAAACTAGAGCATAGCCATAAAACTCCAAAGATGCAAGTCGCACCTTCTTATGCTCGGGAAAGCTGTGACAATTCCAGATTTGCTCAATCTTCGTCTCCCACTCCATGTAGACAACTGGATCACACTTGCCCTCAAAACTTGGGATCTTCACCTTGATCTTCCCAACTCCATTTTGCTCAGGCTCTCTTCTCCTTCCTTGGTACCCTCCTTGTTGGCAATAGGATCGCCATCCTTCATTCTCATCATACTCCTTTTCAAAATATGCATCATCATCTAAAGCCTGAAATCTATCAAAACGGTTAGTAGCATTGTATCTATTAGAATGACGTAAAGGAGCATTAGGAGTGTGATATCGCTCCCTTAGAGCTGGAATTTCAGCACCCCCAGGGCTAAACAATAACTAGGGCAAACCTTATATAGGGTCAATAAGGTGGCCAATTAAAAGAAATAAGTAAATAAAAGTATCTCCTAAAATAACAAAACCAATGGAAATAAATAAATCCCGAAAACGAATTAAATCAAAGATATCTCGGATATCTTCAGTAGGGAATTCGCGGGCGTGGAATTGGAGCCGCGGTCGCGGATTTAGTTCTGCGAATCAATGGAATCAGCCCGCGATCCGCGGTCGCGGATTTGTAGACATGTCGCCGACAACTCTTCTTGTAGACATGTCGCCGACAACTCTCGTCCGAGATCGGAATTGAGCGATTCCAAAGCCTAGAGTTTCGTCTTGAAGTCTAGTTTATTTCATCTTCAGTACTTGACTTCTCATCTTGACTCGAACCGGATCTCTACGAGCTTGAATGGCTACAATACGAGCTCGGGCTACTATCAATGACTTGAATGATGGCTCATAGCGATCTTTAGCCCTAGCTCCAGTGGTTAGCACATCTTTAGATTTAGGACGAGGCGTCCTTGATGATAACTCAGATGCTCCCGCATCATTCTCCCCTTCTTGAAAAGGATTCGACCTCGAATCATATTTGATATGAATGATTGAACGATCTTCATAGGCGTCATCCTCTTTGATGCACAACTTCCTCTTGAATGTCTTGAGTGCATAGCTCCACCTTGAGGAAACGATGGATTGCTGCTGGAGTGCATTGCTTCCCTTCATCCCTTTAGCTCCTTTGTCCTTGTCCTTCCTTTTGTCATACTTATCAGTGACCTGCAAAAGAACCATAGGTGGAAGAACAACATCTTTTCTAGGAAATGTAAACGAATAACAACTAGCAAAACCATCATGAGCAACTCTCTTATCATACTGCCATGGATATTCCAATAAAAGTTGACAAGCTTGCATAGGCACAACATCACATGAAATAGTATCATCACAATGTCCTAATGTCATGGCTTCCTTAACATGCTTGTTCAAAATCACATCAACACAATCAATCATCCAATGCAGTTTTAAAGGACTAGGGTAGCATAATGAAGTAATTTGCAATTTAGTATTCAATTCCATGCTAGCAATATTACCACAACTACCTTCATCAATAATCATGTTGCAATCCTCAACTTTATCTAGACAATGAGTTTCTCCTAGAATTTCAACACAATGAGCAGTTTGTACATGCGAATCCTTCCTATCAATCCATGAATCAACATGCTCATAATCAATTTCAACCTCATTATCTAAATCAGTTTTAGGATCATCAATACAAACAACATAATCAATACTATCACCTATTTCATATTCAATCTCAATTTGTTCTAGGTGATTAAGCATATCAGGACAATCATTAATCATATGGCCTTTCCCTCTACATTTGAAACACTCAATATCTCTAGCTATAGTAGAAGGGTTAGAAGTACTTCCCTTGGGTCCAAGTTTGGCTCGTGGTGCAGCTGGAGGGGTGTCACTTCTTGGTCTATCCCTATCTCCTTGTAGCTCCTTGGAAGAGGCATCTCGTCCATAATAAGAATCCTTACGTCCTTGCTGATTTTTCCAAGTGTTGGAAGAACCATGTGCATTCCTATTCCCTTGATTCCTATACTTAGTCTTCCTTTCCACTTTGATGGCTAAGTGCAACAACTCAGCCATAGAACTATATAGAAACATTTCAATTTCATTAGCCAAAAATGAATTGAGAATACGAAGATACCTTGCCATTGTCGCTTCTTCATCCTCAATCACATTGGCCCTGACCATGGCTATTTGCATAGCATTAAAGGTCTCTTCTACTCCCATTGACCCCTGTTTCAAATTCTCAAGTCGCTGTAGAAGCTCTCTAGTGTAGTGTGGGGGAATAAATCGAGCTCTCATCTTCCTCTTCATTAAGTCCCAAGTAGCAATGGGATAATCTCCATTTCCAACTCGAGCTTTCACTAATTTGTCCCACCAAACTAGAGCATAGCCATAAAACTCCAAAGATGCAAGTCGCACCTTCTTATGCTCGGGAAAGCTGTGACAATTCCAGATTTGCTCAATCTTCGTCTCCCACTCCATGTAGACAACTGGATCACACTTGCCCTCAAAACTTGGGATCTTCACCTTGATCTTCCCAACTCCATTTTGCTCAGGCTCTCTTCTCCTTCCTTGGTACCCTCCTTGTTGGCAATAGGATCGCCATCCTTCATTCTCATCATACTCCTTTTCAAAATATGCATCATCATCTAAAGCCTGAAATCTATCAAAACGGTTAGTAGCATTGTATCTATTAGAATGACGTAAAGGAGCATTAGGAGTGTGATATCGCTCCCTTAGAGCTGGAATTTCAGCACCCCCAGGGGTACCATGGTAGCGTTTATGATGAAGCTCATGTCTGATGGTTGTAGTAAGTCCACTAACAAACCTTTCACTAAATTTGTCCAAGGAGTTCATCAACTCCAGGGTGACAGGGCTAGTTGTCGGGTCCCTTGGGGGTCTCCTTTTGGGATAAACTAACTTGTCCATTATCAAAGAAAAGACTAACACAGAACAATGTTAAGTGAGTGTAAATGAAAACAACTCGCAAGTGTTTACTCTCGTATGTTTTCCTCTGCACTCTCTCTCAATTGTTGTTGTAACAAGCTTTTATTGATGAATTGTCTTGTATGGATCAATAACCCAATAGATTGAAACTAACAAGCTCCTAGCACTTAATATGAGTGATGGTAGAGATGGAGATGGCTAGTGTAGGGGCGAGGTTTCAACTTCAAGGCTCTGACTCAAAACAAAAATGACTCAACGAAAGAAAGAAACAAAGACTCAAAAACGTTTGCAAGAATGTAAATGCAAACAACTAATATGGCTCAAGTTTGAATTCAAGAGGGTCAAAAAGGAAGCGTACCTTAACTTGTCGTGACTGGTGTCGATGAAGGGTCGAAGACGGAGTCGAGAGGGCTAGGTAGTAATAGGGATGGCTCGTAGCTGTAGTAACAGGGCAAACTGAGGCAGTAGAAGATCCGCGGTCGCGATTCTGGGTGCCGCGGTTGTGGATTTAGGTTTTGGGGCAACAGTGCGATTTCCGCGATCGCGGGTCGCGTCTTGCGGCCTAAAACTCCTTCATCTTCGTTCGGGCTCGTGGCAATCCCGATTCCTCCGATTTCTTGAATTCCGACTCAAACAATATCAAACTAGACTTTGACTCAACAAAACATAAAATAAAATGCTGACTTTGAGACTTTTCGATTTCTCTTTTTTTTTTTGAATTTTTTTTTTTTGTCTCAGCAAAAACGAAAATTACAGACTCGATATGAGATGTTAATCTCAGCAAAAATTAAAAATAAATAAAATAACAACTAACTTGATTTCCTTGTTGAAGAGATAAGATTTTCCTTCTAGAAGATAAGATTTCCTTCCTTGAAGATCTTGTTTGGGCTCCAAGGCAAGAAATTCCAGCAATTCCTTAGGGTTTTTGATGCCTGCGTTTTTGGTAGGGATGGATGAATTTGTGATGGGTGAAGGGATGAATGGATTTTGGGACAAAGGTGCTCCAAACTCCAATCTTTCGATCTCCACCAACACGAATCGATCCAAGCTTCTTGTACACAACCTGAAACAAACTCAACAAGAAAGATCAAAGTACTAGAAGAATCAAAATCAATTTCTGAAAGAAACTGACAAACAGGCACACAAAACTGACTCCTTTTTTTGTGATTTTCTGGATAGGGGTCTTTTGATGTTCTCATGAAGACAGATGGTGTCAACACAACTCTGATACCAATTTGATGCGGGGATAAGCCGTTGTTGTCCGATCTAGACACCAAACCTCGAACAGAAACTCGAACAGAGAAGATAGGCGGAATTAGAATGGAATGAAAGAAGGATAAATCGAATGATAGACCAATTGGAACCAAATCAAACAACGATAAAACCCTTTAACTTAGGAATAAGAACCTTACCGAATGATGAAGAAACCCCAATGGATTACAACCAAACACAATGGCTATGGTAGGCCAAGGCACCTGGAGGATGCTCTATGGAGTCCCGATAGCACCAACCTTATGGAAGAGATTGACACACACAAGTACAACTAGGGCGAGTTCAACAACAATGCACACGGGCACTCTTCTCACAAAAGCTCTCTTTTGGGAGAAAAAAACGATAAACGTTGTATTCAATATCAAAGTCTAGGGGGGCTAAACAATAACTAGGGCAAACCTTATATAGGGTCAATAAGGTGGCCAATTAAAAGAAATAAGTAAATAAAAGTATCTCCTAAAATAACAAAACCAATGGAAATAAATAAATCCCAAAAACGAATTAAATCAAAGATATCTCGGATATCTTCAGCAGGGAATCCGCGGGCGCGGAATTGGAGCCGCGGTCGCGGATTTAGTTCTGCGAATCAATGGAATCAGCCCGCGATCCGCGGTCGCGGATTTGTAGACATGTCGCCGACAACTCTTCTTGAAACGGCTCGTTCTCTCTCGTCCGAGATCGGAATTGAGCGATTCCAAAGCCTAGAGTTTCGTCTTGAAGTCTAGTTTATTTCATCTTCAGTACTTGACTTCTCATCTTGACTCGAACCGGATCTCTACGAGCTTGAATGTCTACAATACGAGCTCGGGCTACTATCAATGACTTGAATGATGGCTCATAGCGATCTTTAGCCCTAGCTCCAGTGCTTAGCACATCTTTAGATTTAGGACGAGGCGTCCTTGATGATAACTCAGATGCTCCCGCATCAGATCTCATCATGAGCAACAACACTTTCACAGAAATGCTGAAATCAAATAATTATTACCAACTGATAAGATTACATATTACTAAGTTGGTTTATTACCAGACTTTCGATACTAAGGTTTCTAGCATTGTTGTTCTAACTCTATATGAAGCTCAAGAAGATTCATATAGAGTTAGAACATTCCCATAACACTTTGAACTACTCTTCTGAATTCAAATTTGCAACTGCAGTATGAGCCCAATATTCCTTCACTAGTTTCCCAAACAATGATCCCTCTTGCGCCATCAGTTTCATTGGATCATCATACTCCATCAATTTCCCTACACACAATAATAATCCTTCAATATGTCTAATGAAATTCTGATTTGACGAAACATAAAACGAATGAAAATTATCAGTTAATACTGCTAAATACTAAGGAGAGAAAGTGGAAAGAAGAAGATGATTGTATTGTGTAACAGAATCTCTGACTATTACAGTGGTAGTTACAAGTATTTATATGCTAACAAATACATATACCGTCACTCATGGAAAGAACCCTTGTGCAATCCATCACTGTCGGTATCCTATGAGCTACCGTGATGACAGTACAGTTTGCAAATTCTGTTCTTATTGTTCTTTGTATGATCGCATCTGTGGAATTGTCAATGGAGGCTGTAGCTTCATCAAGAACTAGTATTTTCCTTTTCTTCAATAATGCTCTACCTAAACAAAAAAGTTGCCTTTGTCCCATGCTCCAGTTTGACCCATCTTGTACAACTGCACATCAACAAAATTAAGTTTTTTTTCTTTTGCAAAATTGTTTGCTGAAATATTTTAGTCATGTTGCTTACCTAAGGAGCTGAGCCCTTCTGGTTTCTTTTGGATTTCTTCTTTGAGCTGACATTTCTCAAGAACCTTAACAAAGTCACAAAAAAATGTCAGATTTAATAAGTGAATCATGAAGGGAAACAAAATGCTCAAATCATTTAATCACCTCCCAAATTTCTTGATCAGAATGCTCAGATAATGGGTCAAGATTATATCTCACTGATCCACAAAATAATGTTGCTTCTTGTGGAATTACACCAAAATGAGACCTCAAATCGTGTAGCCCGATTGTTGAGATATCTTCTCCATCTACAATTATCTTCCCATCCGCTGGCTCCACTAGTCGAAACAACGCGTTGATCAAAGTTGTTTTACCACTTCCTGTTCTTCCGACTATTCCAATCTTGTCTCCTCCTTCAAACACACAACTAATCCCTTTAAGAACAAGTGGGGAGTTATCCTGATATCTAACCTGCAAAAAAAAATTGTATGTTATATTTGAGATTACAAACACTTGAGTTTTTAAACAACAATTAGTTTTGTACCTTTAAATTACATATCTCTACTTTACCCTCATCTGGCCAACTGGATGAAGGCCTGTTTTCATCTATAATTTGTGGAGCTTCACTTGGGATATTCATGTATTGTTCTAGTCTTTCAACAGATACCATTGTATTCGATAACGTACATTGACTCTGAGCTGAGTACATCAGATTTAAATCCAATGATATACCAAATGAAAGTGCTAACCCAATAAAACCTACAATCCATAACAGCTGAGTAATTAATTGTAATTATATTTGGTTAGTTATGTTTAGTTTGAAGAAGAGAACTCTACTAACCAGCTGCTGAATTATTATGAGGAAATATAGTCATTAATAGAGTTGCTGCTGATAGCAAAACTGCATATGTTAACTCAAGCCTTTGGATAAACCACTCATTTGCAGCAAAATTGTGGAAGAATGGACTTGCTGTTTTATCAATAAGATCAAGATTTTTAGCAAAAAATTGAGGTTGCTCTCCAAAAGCTCGTATTGTCGTAACTCCAGATGCCGTTTCAGCAACATGGCTAGCTAGAGCAGACTTTGTTGTCCCATTGATTCTCATTAGCTCTTTGGAAGACGAGAAATAGTACCGCTACTCAGTAAGAGTGAATCACATTTAGTAAGCCATAATCTTCATAATTCACAATCCTAAGTTTGATATAAGAAATCTCTACAAATATAGAGAGAATCTGAGAATGTGATTATTTACTACATTTGTTAAGCAATACTTGTTGTTTTAGTCTTTGACACAACTACTAAGAAATTCAACAAATTTAAACTTCCAAAATTTACATTTTCAATAATCACTCACCTCTTTTTTAACCAACGAATAACTAGAAGTTACGTAAAAAGTATCAAACCTCGTAACTCACCAGCAAATCATAACCTGATACTCTAAAATGACATGTACCTCTTAACGGAAGGAGTAGTCTTTGTTTGTACCTGTAGAAAAATGATGAGGAAGATCATTGGGATGATGAGGAAGATAATTTCCCAAGCAAGAATAGCAAGCACTCCAATGTTGAAGTAAGTGTATAAAGTTGATCCAATAGTCAAAGTTAATCTTAAGGACAGATCAAGGTCAATGGCATTTAGATCATATGAGACCTAAAAGGCAAAAAAAAAAAATCATATCAGACCAAGAACAGAATAAGAAAGATTAGAACAAGAATAGAGCAAGAATAGAACAAGAATAGAATTAGCATGTATTTCTTAATGGAAGGAGTAGTCTTTGTTCGTACCCGACTTAGAATCCTTCCTAGAGGAGTTGAGTCATAGAACGACATTGGAGCACGGAAGAGAGACATGATGAATGATGAGAATATCGACTTTGAAGCTTTAAGTGAGATAAGAACGATGAGTACACTTCTAAAAGACAAGGAGATGAACACAGAACAACCGATCATAGCAAAAACTGCAAGCAGTTTAATTCACTTATGGTAGAGCTTTGAAGATTAGCAGCTAACCAATAACTTTGAAGAAATTGTCCAACAATGAAAAAAATGGTGAAAATAGTCGCCAAAGTAACATATAAGTATCCTTTTCCATGTTTCATGTACTGAAAATAAGATTTCAAACCACTATCTCCAATCTCTTTTTCCTCCTTTTTAAGCAGTTGATCTCCTGATGTGCTCTGCTCTATCATGCCCGTGCCAACATTTTGAATTTCTGATTCTGAATTATTTCTCGTCGAGATATCATCCTCTAAATTTTTGGAAGTAACATTATTGTGTGCATGAACAAGAGCATTAAACTCTTCACTAAATGCCAGAAGCTCATGGTAAGTACCGACACTCAAAACCTCTCCTTCAGACATTAGCTATCAAGAAAATTAAGAATTTGTTTCAAGTTTGCATCAACGTGTAGCAAAGTAAAAAAAAAGTTTGTCTGATCTTGATACTTACTAGAATCGAATTAAAGGCAGGGAGGAAATCAACTTGATGAGTCACAAGTAAGACAGTCTTTCCTGCTAGTGCATCCATGACAAGTCCCTATAAACAACACGTGAAACATTAAGCAAAAATGCAAAAAAACTTACACAAATAACGGTTAATTTTTTGGAGAAGGTTATTATATTAAATAAACTAGTTGCAGTATGTGCATCCACAGCACTAAATAGATCATCAAGTAGATAGAAATCTGCATTTTGATAGAATGCACGCGCTAATTGTACCCTTTGTTTCTGTCCACCACTCAGATTTACACCCCTTTCTCCTATCAACGTGAGATCACCAAACGGAAGCATTTCAAGATCTTGATTCAAACAACACTTAGTAAGTGTTTCTTGGTATCTGAGTGAATCCATTTCTGAACCAAACAAAATATTTTCTTGGATTGTTCCGGACTGGATCCAAGCTGTCTGAGAAACATAAGCTATCTTCCCATTCACTTCAACCTGAAAAAAAAAAATCAATTATTAACCATTACTTAATTTTTCAATTGCTAAGTTGGTGATATTTTTTTTTTTAAAAAAAGTGGAAAAACATTTACATGTCCATCAACATATGGAACCTCTCCAAGAATGGTAGCTAAAAGAGTTGATTTGCCTGCACCAACCTCTCCACATATAGCCACTTTCTCACCAGCATTGAAAACCATATCTATTGTAATGGGTGATTGTCAAGTTATGTTGATGATTAATCCCAAGTGTAAATGTTCAGATCATTTTGTACGTAGAGCAGTGTTGGGCTTTAATCTGTAATTGGGCTTGATCATTTGTTTGAAGCCCAGTAACCAGCTGTGGCCCAGGTGCTCGACCCGACCCGTCTGAGGTTGCTGCTGGGGCTCCGCGTGTGCTTGTTGAGGCTGAGGTATTTAAGCTCTCTACCCTGTTGTTGCTCTCTTATCAGAATCACTTCTTCCTCACCGCCTCCATCTGTGAAAGAGAGCTTCTTCTAGGGTTTTGGGTTTGGGTTTTCCTGAGTGTTCTTGACTGTGGTTCGAGAGCTTGATCTTGACAGAAGCAAAGCTTTTGCTTCTAGAGATAACTTCTAGCAGATTGTGTTCTTGCTTGGAGTTGGAGGCCTTGACGAGTAGAGAAGCCCGCAGATGCTCGACGGGTTGAAGTCTTGAGGAGATCTGGTCACACGCTTTGGTTTAGGGAGTTTTTCTCTTCTCTTGCTTTACAGATTCTTGTTGTCTCTGTTCTGTGTATCTTGATCTGAACATAGAGCTTTGCTCTCTTGTAATATTGTGACCTACTTAGTGGATTTGGTCATCAATCTTGAGGCCACGGGGAATAGGCTGAGTCCGAACCTCGTTAACAACTCATTGTGTCATTTTATCTTCTGCATGTGGTGATTCTTGTGTGTTTGTGATAATCTGAGTCGAACGTATATAATCTCACATCTATGTTCCTCAAATTTATTTTTTGACAACTTTCGTCCCATGAAACGCCTTTTGCTTTGATAAAACCCGAGCCTTGATGAATTCCTATGTCCTTTTTTGCATTCTTTAACTCCGGTGCATCAAGAAACCTCATAATCCTGTTCAAGGACATTTGGCATCAATAAATGCTTCTCCAACGTCAGGAAGGGCTCTAATCGGCTCTTGCACAACAAGCCTTACTAAAGCAAGGAACATGAACACATTCGCAGCTGTCAGCTCAATCCTTAAAAAATAGCAAGTCCCAAGTGCTGCTATTGGTACGAAAACTGTAGCTATCCAAAACAATAATATATTACATCCCTTTAGTATTTGAACTGCCTTCAACCATTTATATTCTTTTTCCCTCATATTCTCCACAATCTTTTTAAAATGGGTACAACTTTAAAACCTTCATTGTGGAGAGAGATGCTGAGATGAGTTGCACCATTTTGTCTTGTTCCTCCATGAATTTTCTCTGGTACTTTGTTTGAAGCCTTGCAATTGGCGAGCTTCCAATAGCAGTCAATACAATAACAAATACAGCTGACAATGACGCTAAGCCAATGCAATAATACATGATGAGTAGAGATAGAAAGAGCTGAATTGGAGTTGTCCATATTTGGTGGAGCCAATAGCAGCATTCTCCTAGCCTATAGGCATCGATTGAAACTAAGCTAACTATCTCACCTGAAGTGAATTTTGAAGATGGTGACAGTTTTAGCTGCTTATTATAAATTGCTGCACAAAACATAGACCTTACTTGGCTTCCTACCAATCTCATGATGAAGCAATACTGTCTTTCAGAAAAGGATTGTAAGCATTTAGTGACAAAAAGCCCTGCGGTGAGCGCATATCCTTCGTGCTTGAATCGATTTTGACCTTCTGCCACCTCGATGAAGAGTTTGATAATAAAGGGGCCTGTGCAAATTATTAACGATAGGATTATATATTGTTTCTGTAGTGTTATCTTTTCCATATTTTCCATATCTTATCTTTAGATAAGATTGCCTATGTTGTATATATTCTGCCCTAAGAGGCCTAATCATATCATCACATTATTCTCCAAAATCTACTCTAACATGGTATCGGAGCAGGTTTTCTAAAAACACGTTTTTTTTTCCTATCTTTTTTCTCCCTTCTTCTGACGTTTCTTCACAACCTACATCATGGTTGATCCCAAAACAAAACGTTTAATCAATAACGTTGATTCTCCTTATTATCTTCACCCTTCCTCGAACCCTCCTCTCACTGAATCAGATAAATCAGCACTCGGCCCTGCAGTATCAAACAGTGACTGACAAACTGTCCTCAAAGTCATCAGTTCTCTGAAATCTCAGCCTGGCTCCACAGACAACTCCTCTGGTACGTCCACTTCATGGATTCTCGACACAGGAGCATCCCTGCACATAACTGGAAACAAAGATCTTCTTCAAAATTTTGTCTCTATTCCTCCTGTGTCCATTAAACTTCCAGATAATCGTTTCTCTTCCGCTACTCAAGAAGGATCTCTTGTGTTCTCACCAAACACTAAACTTGATCACGTTCTTTACATTCCTGAATTAGATTGCAATCTTATTTCTCTATGGCAACTTGCCAACGATGGTTCTTGTGTGATTACACTAACTAATAGACTTATTATTATTCAGGAACACAATTCGAGGATGTTGATTGGTGTGGGTGAACAAGGGGAGGGGTCTACTGGCTGCGCAGCTTCGGACATCAGCTTCAACAACATTGTCTCTCTGCATCAACCGCTTCTCCATCTCTGTGGCATCTTCGTATGGGACATCCCTCTTCATCGGTCTTAGCTAGTTTAAAATTATCTAGTTCTCCCGTAGAAAATAGCCCTTGTGATGTATGCTTCAAAGCAAAACAAACCAGAAATTCTTTTCCTTTAAGTTCAAATAAAGCTGAAGATTTGTTTCACTTGATTCATTGTGATATTTGGGGTCCTTATAGCACCCTTTCTAGTACTGGTGCTTCATATTTTTTAACCATTATAGATGATTTTTCTAGATCTACATGGGTGTTTCTTATGAAATATAAGTCAGAGGTCTCCAAAATCATACGTGACTTCATCGCCATGATGAAGACTCGGTTCTCCAAACCAGTTCAGCGTCTTCGTTCAGACAATGGAGCCGAATTTATCTCCCTACAACCATATCTTGCAAGTCAAGGCATCCTCTTTGAAAGCTCATGTGTGTATACACCTCAACAGAATGGTCGGGCAGAGCGCAAACATCGACATATTTTAAATGTTTCCCGAGCCCTACGATTTCAAGCTACACTCCCGGTCACTTTTTGGGGTGAATGCATTCTGACGGCCTGCTATCTCATCAATCGGACGCCAACCCCGCTGCTCGCCAATCGTACTCCATACGAGCTGCTGTTCGGCAAACCTCCTTTATACTCTCAGCTTCGAGTTTTTGGCTGCCTCTGTTACGCTGCTCGTCAACCAAAACCAACTGACAAGTTCGCAGCCCGCAGCATCAAAGGCGTCTTTCTAGGATATCCACCAGGCAAGCGTGGATGGCGTATCTACGACATCTCCACTGGACTCATCTTCGTCTCTCGTGACGTGGTGTTTTACGAAGACTCTTTTCCCTTCCTGTCCAATCCAAGTTCAACGACAGGGGGAGTTGTCCCGCCAATGGCGTCTACTCCAGCTATATACGACACACCGATTCCCTCAGAACCTCTAGCTGAACCATCACAACCACCTCTGTCAGGTATGCCTCCACCCTCTCAGTCCACTTCTCCTTTGCCATCTTCATCGGATTCTTGTCGCCTGCTTCCCTCTGATTCGCCGGCTCCGGAAATTCGGCAAAGTGAACGCCCTCGCCACACATCTGTGCTTCTCAAAGATTATGTATGTCATACGCTGCAAAGTCAAGACCCCCCTCTCACGTCACCCCCACAGTCAGTTTCCTCGGGTAAGCAATAACCTATCACTGCATATATTTCCTGCAATAATTTTTCTTCTAACCATGCCAGATTTCTCGCCGCCATTACTGTTGGTCATGAACCAACCTCCTTCAAAGAAGCATCTCAACATGCTCCTTGGCGCGTTGCAATACTCTCGGAATTAGCTGCTTTAGAGCGTAACTCGACTTGGAAGATATCTGATTTACCTGTCGGAACGAGACCAATTGGGTGCAAATGGGTCTATCGCATCAAATACAAATCTGACGGCACCATCGAGCGATACAAAGCTCGCCTTGTGGCTCTTGGAAATAGGCAGATTGAGGGCATCGACTTTAACGAGACTTTCGCCCCCGTTGCCAAAATGGTTACTGTACGAGTATTCCTCTCCGTCGTTGCTATTCGTGGTTGGGAGCTTCATCAAATGGACGTTCACAACGCATTTCTCCACGGCGATCTTGATGAGGTAGTATATATGACTCCACCTCCTGGCTACTCTCGTATTCCTCCGGGTCAGGTCTGCAAGCTTCGAAAGTCACTCTATGGTCTTCGTCAAGCTCCTAGAAATTGGTTTTTTAAGTTGGCCACCGCCCATCGAGCTTTTGGTTTTCAACAAAGTTACGCTGATTACTCGCTTTTTTCCATGCATCAGAATGGCAACGTTATTCACATTCTCATCTATGTGGACGACTTGATCATCTCAGGTAACAACTCGGCAGCCATCTCGTCTTTTAAATCTTACCTGAGTCGTTTCTTCCACATGAAAGACCTTGGCGTACTTAACTATTTTCTTGGCCTTGAAATTGCTCGTAATCCATCCGGTCTATTTGTTTCGCAACGCAAATATGCTCTTCAGATTATTTCTGATACAAGCCTTTGTTGGATCCAAACCATGTGACTCGCCTATGGACTCCAATCATCAGCTCGCCAACGCTACAGGCCCTGATCATCATGACCCGGAAGCTTATCGGCGTCTCATTGGGAGAGTAATTTACTTGACCATTACCCGCCCGGATCTATGTTTCTCCGTTCATATCTTGTCTCAGTTCATGCGCCAACCAAAGGAAGCACATTGGCTAGCTGCTCTTCGTGTCGTTCGGTTTCTCAAGACTCATCCCGGGCAAGGCCTTCACCTATCTCGTCACAGCTCGCTCCGTCTCTCTGCGTTCTGTGACTCGGACTAGGCGACTTGTCCTAAAACTCGTCGCTCCGTCACCGGTTATTTTGTAATGCTTGGTCGATCTCCCGTCTCATGGCGCACCAAGAAACAACCGACGGTATCTCGTTCGTCTGCGGAGGCTGAATATAGGGCCATGGCGGTCACTTGTTGTGAGATTGTGTGGTTACGATCTCTTCTTCTTTCACTTGGCTTTGATCACTCACCTCCGGTTCGACTTTACTGTGACAGTCAGGCAGCACTTCACATATCTTCTAATCCTGTATTTCACGAGCGAACCAAGCATATAGAAATAGATTGTCATTACGTTCGAGATTTGATTGTCGCAGGCAAGGTCGTCACCTCTCACATTTCTACGACACATCAGCCTGCAGACATTCTTACAAAGGCATTACCATCACCTCAGTTTGTCTACCTGTCTTCCAAGTTGGGCATTCTAGATCCTCATGCTCCAACTTGAGGGGGAGTATTAACGATAGGATTAGATATTGTTTCCATATATCTTTGTATTGTTATCTTTTCCATATTTTTCATATCTTATCTTTAGATAAGATTGTCTATGTTGTATATATTCTGCCCTAAGAGACCTAATCATATCATCACATTATTCTCTCAAATCTACTCTAACAGAAATTGCAAGGATCTTGAGAAGTGAAAATATCCCTGCAATCATCATTGATTTCCATTGCCATTTTAGAAGGGTTAAAAGAATTGCATTCTTGTTTTGAAGATGAAGCTCCATGAATTTTGAGTAACATGTCTGTGCTTGGTCTTGTTTTCTTAGCCTTGGAATGTCGCCGTCTTCAAGAGGCTTTTTCCGACCCTTGCTCATCAATGGATTCAGCCACCAAAATGTCAGCTTATTGAAAAATCGTGCTTTTTCAAGAGGTGAATTCTCATCACCATCATCATCATTATCATGATTTTGATACATTGCAGCAGAGATCAGTAGAACTGATCCTGAGATGGATAAAATATCCAAGACAGATTTTTGGGATACGGATTTGTCGGTTATAGAGAAGAAAAGGGAAGTTATGCAGAGGTTAATGTTGCAAAAAAAAGGCAAGGTATTAGGAAACAATACATATTGTTATCTTTGATTTTATTCTTGTAAATCTTTTGTATAGGATTTTCCTTTCTCTGCAAGACACCTTGTACTATATATGTAATTCATTCTATCAATGACAATCAAGAAATTCTCTCAAAATATCTCAATTCATTATATGGTATCAGCCCAACCGGTCCTTTGCTAACCCTAGCTTCCGCCACCGGCCACCATGTCTCCAACAAACAACATCGGCAACATTCTTGCTGCCGCCACCGGAGAGAAATCTCCTGCCTCTCTGCAGTTTCCAAATCTCCAGATTCGTCTCGATCGCACAAACTATTCCCTATGGCGTCATTCAGTCAAGGCCACACTTACGGCCTATGATCTTGAATCGCACATTCAGGTTGATTCGGCTCCAGATCAATCTCTTCCATCACCGCCTGGCTCTACTGAACCAGCACCAGTCAATCCTGACTACATCGCATGGAAGAAGAAAGATAATTTGGTTCTACTTTGGATCACCTCCACCTTGACTACTCCGCTCCACGCTCATGTCATTCGTGCAACTACAACAGCCGCAGCATGGCAAATTCTAGAACGGATGTTTTATGCTCAAAATCGTGCTCGTCTGATGCACGTCAAGCAACAAATGAATTCCTTTCCTAAAGGCAATCTCTCTATCCTTGAGTACGTAGAGAAAAAGCGTGCCTTTTCGGACTCCCTTGCTGAATGCTCTTACATTGTTCCTGACGAAGAATTCGTTGAGTGCATTCTTCATGGTCTTGACTCGTCTTATTCGGCTTTTCGTACTGCCTTCAATATGCGGATGGAACCCCTCTCTTCAGATCAACTTCTTGGCCTGCTACTTCAAGAAGAGGAACGTCTTCAAGCTACCTCTCCTTCTCTTACAACAGACCTGACCTCACCATCTGCTAATGTCGCCAACCGTGGTTTCTCTGGATCTCGCTCTTCTTCGACATCCAAACAAGCAACCAACTCAGACGGCTCATCTCGCCCCCGTCTTCAATGCCAAATCTGCAAGAAGAATTGTCATGATGCTCTTAATTGTTGGCAGCGTCTCAACACCAATGGATACCCGCCCACTCGCCCTCGACCTCCTCGATCTGAACCAGCGCAGCAACAGCAGCAGAATCGTCTAGCATACCATGCTGCAGCCTCTCAATCTGCATTAGCTGATCCAGCGTGGTTCTTTGACTCTGGAGCAACCAATCATGTCACTTCTGATTTTGGCAATCTTTCCACACAATCCAACTACAATGGCAATGAAGGTTTACAAGTTGGTAACGGTATGTCTCTTCCTATTACACATTTGGGTACTTCTATTCTGCCTACTACGCATGAACCTGTTCAACTTCATAATATTTTGTTTGTCCCTGAAATTAAAAAGAGCCTTCTTAGTGTCTCTCAACTTGTTACTGACAACAATGCCTACATGGTATTTTTCCCCATCATTGTTTTGTGAAGGATCTGCAGGGTCGGACGCTCCTCAAAGGAACCATTGAGAACGGCCTATACAAACTCAACCACACAACCTCATCTCCCTCTCCTGCAGCCCTATCCTCTGTCTATCTTGGCACAAAAACCAGTCTCCAGACGTGGCATGAGCGCCTAGGCCATCCTCACGAGTCTTCACTTCAGCGTCTTATTTCTCGTTTTCAATTACCAGTGTCTTTGAATAATCTAAAACACATTTGTGAGTCGTGTCAGCTTGGGAAAAGTCGTAGACTTCACCTCCCGAGTACACATCAGTCATGTGAGCGTCCTTTCGAACTTGTTTATTCTGATGTTTGGGGTCCTGCACCCGTATCTTCATTTAATGGGAACAAATACTTCTTGATCTTTGTTGATGATTGCACCAAATTTGTATGGATTCATTTTCTATCTCAAAAATCACAGGTCCTACACTTTGTCCAACTGTTTCAAAAGATGGTTGAAACACAATTCAATGTCAAAATCAAACAATTTCAATCTGATTGGGGTGGTGAGTATCGCAATGTATCTACCTATCTCCAACAACAGGGTATCATTCATCGTGTCTCTTGTCCCCACACTCAATCTCAAAACGGCGCAGCTGAACGTCGACACCGCACTATAGTTGAAAAAGGTCTTGCCCTCTTGTCTCACGCTCATCTTCCTACAACCTTATGGGAACATGCCTTCCATACCTCCGTATATCTTCATAACCGTACCCTTACCCCTATCCTACACCACAAATCTCCATTTGAACGTCTCTATGCCAAACCTCCTGATTATTCTTTCCTCAAGAGCTTCGGGTGCTTGTGTTATCCATTTCTTCGACCCTACACCACTCATAAACTTGAATTCAGATCTTCACCTTGCATATTTGTGGGTTACAGTTCAAAACACAAGGGATACTTATGTCTCCATGTTCCAACAAATCGAGTTTATGTGGCCCGTCATGTCATCTTTGATGAATCAACTCATCCATATCCAGCCCATCTGCAACCCCCACCATCTTCACCTACTCCAACCCATGTCAGCCTCCCTTTGTCTCTCCTACAACTCGCCTCTTCGAGCACTCCATCCTCTGCACCTCCCGCAACTCAACAACCAGCTGAAACTCCTCCACCATCCTCATCCGAGCCTACCTTGTCCCCAACCCCCACTGATCAGACCACCACATCCTCATCTGAGCCTACCTTGTCCCCAAACCCCACTGATCACACTACCACATCCTCACCCGAGCCGTTCTCGGAACCTTCACAGGAGCCCCTGCCTGCAGCTACTTCACTGGACATCTCAGGTACACATTCTACTCCCTCTATTTCCTTTCCTTCACCTGCGCCATCTTTTCCATCATATTTTCGTCCCGTTGACGACAGTCAACACACCATGGTCACTCGATCAAAGACCAATAACCTAAAACCCAAAAGCTTCAACTCCACAAAACATCCTCTTCCCTCCTGTCATGATCACTATCCCGAACCCAAAACATTTCTACAAGCCTCAAAATCACCCGAATGGCAACATGCTATGCAGGTTGAATATGATGCTCTCTTGAGTAATGGGACGTGGCAACTTGTTTCTTGTCCTTGTAATGCTAACATTGTTGGCTGTAAGTGGGTGTACAAGATCAGTGGAACGTTACAAAGCCAGACTAGTAGCAAAAGGGTTCAATCAAGAAGAGGGTGTTGACTATTTTGATACCTTTAGCCCTGTTGTGAAACCCACTACTATACGTCTTGTACTCACTATTGCTCTCACTTTACAGTGGCCTTTGCATCAGGTTGATATTAACAATGCTTTTCTTAATGGAGAGTTGTCAGAACAGGTGTACATGACTCAACCACCTGGCTTCATTGATCAGTCCAATCCCTCTCATGTCTGTTTGCTCAAGAAAGCTCTATATGGTCTCAAGCAAGCACCACGAGCCTGGTTCACGAAACTCAGATCCTTTCTGTTACAGCACAACTTTGTTCCTTGCAAGACTGACACAACTTTGTTCATCAGACGCAGTGGAAAGATAGTCCTCTACATCTTAGTTTATGTAGATGACCTCATTGTCACCGGGTCCTGCTCTGCCACCATTTCTCAGTTCATCAAACTCCTGAATGTTGCTTTCTCGCTACGTGATCTAGGCCCGCTCCATTATTTTCTTGGGATTGAGCTAACCCGTAACAAGTACTCCATTGTTCTCACACAGCAAAAATATATTCGAGATTTGTTACAACGCAGCCACATGACTGATGCGAAGCCTATTTCTTCGCCTGCTGAACCTGCCTCACGTCTCGAAAAAGCTGGGGACCCTATGGATGATCCACACCTTTACAGAAGTATGGTTGGTGCACTACAATATGTTACCATCACACGGCCTGAACTCGCCTATGCGGTAAATCGAGTGTGTCAGTATATGCATCGTCCAACAACCATTCATTGGGCAGCAGTAAAACGCATACTTCGCTATTTGAAAGGTACAGTCGACCCTGGTCTTACTATTCGTCCTTGTTCAGATCATCGCTTGGTTGCTTTCACAGATGCAGGATTAGCATCAGATGGTGACGACAGTCGTGCACAACATGGATTTGCAATTTACTATGGGGGTACTCTGATCAGCTGGTCCTCTAAGAAGCAGACAACAGTGTCCAGGTCCAGCTCAGAGGCAGAATACAGAGCGATTGCTTTTGCTGCAACTGAACTCATCTGGCTTCAGCAGCTACTTCAGGAACTTCAGGCTCCTCTCACACCACCTCCCATTCTTCTTTGTGATAATCTCAGTGCAACCTACATGACTACCAACCCGGTATTTCATCAGCGATCCAAACATATCAAAATTGATTTTCACTTCGTTCGAGAACAAGTTGCTGATGGATCTCTCATTGTCCGTCATGTGCCTGCTCAAGATCAGACTGCTGATATATTTACCAAGGCTGTAGGGACGCAGCGCTTCATCACTCTTCGATCCAAGCTTCATGTTCGCCCACCAACATAAGCTTGAAGGGGGGTATTAGGAAACAATACATATTGTTATCTTTGATTTTATTCTTGTAAATCTTTTGTATAGGATTTTCCTTTCTCTGCAAGACACCTTGTACTATATATGTAATTCATTCTATCAATGACAGTCAAGAAATTCTCTCAAAATATCTCAATTCATTATACAAGGAAATAGTAAAACTTTGTTTTAATGGATTTTGAGAACTCACATTTTTTGAGGTGAGAAACACTGGTCTAATCAGGTACATGTCTAATCCTGGTGAGAAACACTGGCAAGCAATGAAGTACATGCTCAGGTATATGGCTGGCACCTCAGATATTGGTCTTGTGTACTCTGAACATAACTCTAGAAATGAACTACAAGGCTTTGTTGATTCTGACTATGCTAGTAACAAAGACAATCGTAAGTCCACTACCTCTTTCTTCTACACTTGGGCCAGGAACTGTATCTCCTGGAAATCCCAGCAACAACCTATAGTTGATTTATCCTCAACTGAAGCAGAATTCATTGCTGCCACATAAGCCTCTAAAGAGGCTACTTGGCTCAAAGGAATTTTGTTAGAGATTGAGGGCAAAGAATATATACTTGTACTGCATATGGATAGCCAAAGTGCTCTATACTTATGTAAAGATCCTGTTTACCATGAAAGAACCAAACATATTGATGTTAGGCTGCATTTCATTAGAGATAAGGTTGAGAATCATGAGATTGAGATTAAGAAGATTAAAGGTGAGTTGAATCCTGCTGATTTTGGTACTAAAATAGTTCCTACTAACAAATTTATTTTTTGCAGGGATGCCCTGCACATCTGTGATGGAAACTGAGATGTGGGGTGATTGAATCAATGATGAATACATGTGATACATCCTGGTTTGCACTAGTTATGGTCATAGTTAGGTTAGAACTTTATCTCTGGATTAAGGGGGTGTTTGTTATGCCTTTTGTATAATCCAAGCTAAAGTTTTGCCCAAAGTTGTAACACTTGAGTTTATATCTTGGTAGAAGTCAATGCAATTAGACTAAGGCACATTATGTTACAAGTTAAGTTTTATGAGTGTTTATGCCTACATAGCAACCCTAAGATATAATTATATCTTAGTTGGATGGCTTGGCTGAAACACTTATGGGCTTCTGTGCTTGTTGATCCATTGGACTCGGCCCATTTTGTTTGGTGTATTTGGCTGCTCTGTTGCGAGAGCTATATAAGCTCCTTTCTTCAGCAAAGCTAAAGAGAAGCTTTCACAGTTGCTCAGCCGCCTAGGGTTTTACAGAGAAGAGAGAAAGAGAGAGAGAGAAGGAGAAGAAGAAGATCTTCATCGGCGCATTACCACCATCTCAGTGGCGTGCTTCTGGTTCTTCCTTGTCAGCTTCCATTGAAGTTTCTGGCGATTCCTCGAAGACCAATCCTTGCTGCTTTCGTCTTACTTTACTCTATCTGAGTTCCTTGGCTGTTTCTTTGTGTTGATTGTCTTCTTGCGTTGTTCTTTTGCCGATTGAACTCTTGTGTAGTTTGCTTTGATTACTTTGATCATCTAGTGCAACAGGGGTGAGTCTCCCGTCCTGAGATTCCGCGGATTAGGGTCTACCGAACCGCGTAAACAATTTCTGGTGTTCTTGTGTTCTTTGATTTCCTTTAGTTGATCAATTGTGAAATCTGAGACCTTAAGATCGATCGGATCTTGTTCACTTTGGTTTATCAAAGTGGTATCAGAGCCAAGTTGTTCTTGATATCCTTCCTTCCGCTGCTTATCCTCCTAGTTGCACACTGATCACAGTTCTGTCACTGCATTATCTACCTAGGGTTTATTCTTGTTTCTTGTTCTTATCATTCAAGCAAGAATAAACACTAACTGGTTGTTCTCTTGTGTTTCTTGAGACCACAAACTGTCAAGCACAAAATCACCAGTCAAAACCCCTATGAGATCTCTGTGTCACTCGATTTGCCTTCTATTCGAGCCAGGATCCTCAATTCCTTATTCTGTCTTTGATTTTTCAAATTTACAGAATATTGCTAAGTCTTGATCTGCCTAACTACTCTTCTTGTTTACTCGGGTGAAAAAGAAGATGACAGATAACATGAGACTTAAACCCTATGATGGACATTCAGACTTTGCCATGTGGAAAATCAAGATGAAAGCAATCTTGATTAAGGAAAAATGCTACAAAGCAGTCTCTGAAGAATGGTCCATTGGAACAACCTCACAGGAGATGAAGGATATGCAGGAGCTAGCTCATTCTGAGATAATGATCCGGTTAGCTGACGACGTGGCTCGTCATGTTGTAAGTCACACTCAACCTAAAGCTCTCTGGGAAGCCTTAGAGGCAATTTACCTTACTAAGTCTCTTCCTAGTCGTATATCCCTTCTGTGCAAACTGTTTACCTTTAAAATGAATGCTTCCTTAACTGTTAATGACAACTTTGACACCTTTCTGAAAATGACCCAGGACTTAGAAAGATGTGATGATAAAATTAAAGAGGAACACCAAGCTGTACTTCTCTTGAATGCTTTGCCTTCTCAATTTGACACCCTTAAAGATGTCATACAATATGGTAGGGATGAGCTCACTATTTCTAAAATTACTGAGTCAATAATTCAGAAAAATGAGAGTCTTAAGATTTTCAAAACTAAAAATGGTGTTAAAACTGAGGCTAAGTCTGAGGTCATGATGATGACCAATGGCAAAGCTAAGAAAAACTTTAAGAAGCAACCTAAAGGTAACAACTCTGACAAACTTAGTGAACTTAAGAAAAACTCTAAGTGTCACTATTGTAACAAAGATGGCCATTGGATTCAAGACTGTCATAAGAAAATTAGAGATGATAAAGCTAAGGAAAAATCTGGATCCTCTGGCTTCTCTAATGTTTGTGAATGCAATCCACAATACTTTGCTGAACTGCTTATGTGTGCTCCTCATGATGGCTCTACTACTTGGATTCTTGATTCTGGATGTACAATGCATGCTACTCCTCATAGAGGATTTTTTGAGTCTATAACAGAATGTGATGGTGAAGTCATGCTAGGTGATCATACTGCTTTAACTATTAAGGGTATTGGTAGAGTTCCTACGAGAATACATGATGGTAAGATTAGAATCTTACAGAATGTGAGATGGATTCCAAACTTAAGGAGGAATCTATTGTCTGAGTCGATGTTTGATGATCTTGACTCTCAAATTAACACACACAAAGGAATAAGAGATGTTATGAAAAATGGTACAGTTCTTATACGGACCATTAATAAGGGAGGACTTTACTATGTTCAAGCTTCTCCTGAAATTAATGTCTCCACTTTGAAATCTGTTGATAACAGTCAGGATCATACTAGACTCTGGCACTCTAGGCTTGGCCACATTGGCCATAAAGGCCTCCACTATTTGCATAAACATGGCCTTATACCTAACAAACCATGTGACCTGAAATTCTGTGAAACTTGCATCTTTGGTAAGAAAATTGCACACAACTTTCCTAAATCTAGCTATGTTGCTAGCAAACCCCTTGAGTATATCCATTCTGACCTATGGGGCCCAGCCCAAGTTGACACTGTTGGTGGCAGGAAGTACTTTCTATCCCTAATTGATCACTTTTCTAGGAAGGTTTGGGTTTACTTGCTAAAAACCAAAGATGAAGCTTTTGAGAATTTTAAAAATTGGAAAACCATGGCTGAAAGTCAGACTGTCTATAAGGTTAAGTGTCTTAAGACTGATAATGGTCTAGAGTTTTGCAATAGCATCTTTAATGATTACTGTAAAGAGAATGACATTAAGAGACACCTCACAGTCCCAGGCACACCTCAGCAGAATGGAACTGCTGAGAGAATGAACAAAACCTTACTTGAAAAAGCTAGGTGTATGCTCATAAGTGTTGGGATGAAGGGTTCTCTATGGGGAGAGGCTGTTATAACTGCCACTTATCTAGTTAATAGGTCCCCCTCTTCTACTATTGATTTTCTTACACCTCAAGAAAAGTGGACTGGTAAGAAACCCAACCTGACACACTTAAGGACTTTTGGGTGTAGTGCATATGCTCAGATATCACAGGGTAAGCTACACCTAGAGCCCAAAAGTGTGCCATGTTGGGGTACCCAGAAAGTGTAAAAGGCTACAAACTCTTGGCTATACAACCAGGAGGATACAAAGTCATTACATCCAGATCAGTCACCTTTAATGAGGCAGAATTTCCTTTTCTTACTAGAGTAATGCCTTTAAATGAGAACACAGGTACATCTGAAGATGAAGGAGGAACAAACATTCACATTGGTCAATTCTTTCAAGAAAATGACATGCCTGGAGCTGCAGAAGAGGAATTTGACCTTGGTCAATCAGTTAGCCAAGAACTCTCGAGCTCCAGTGAAGAGCATCCATCTCAACATGAAGTGGGAAGCTCTAGCAACCGACAAGATACTCAAACTCACCAAATTGGTGGGGTAGTAAGTTCTTCCAACCTCTCTGAGCCAAATGAAAACACTCCTATTATCTCTAATAATGATATAATCATGCCTAGCAATGAGTTAGTTGACTATCAATTAGTAAGAGATAGGGAACCTAGAGTTAGAATTCCAAATAGGAGATTTGAGGCTAATATGGTTGGAAAATATGACAAATTTATTGAGTTTGCTTTTGTGGTTGCTGATGTGGTTAAAAACAAAAATTTTGTACCAGAGACTTATGATCAAGCTATTAAATGTGCCAATGCAAATGAATGGATTAAAGCCATGAATGAGGAAATACAATCCATGTATGTTAATAAGACTTGGACTCTTATACCCAAACCTGCTAAGTCTAGACTTATAGATTGTAAATGGATCTTTAAGATAAAAGAAGGAACTAAACTAGAACCTCCTAGGTTTAAAGCTAGGCTTGTTGCCAAGGGCTTCACTCAGAAAGAGGGAATAGATTACACTGATATATTTGCACCTGTTGTAAAATATAAAACTATGAGATTACTTCTTGCTATGACTGGAGTGTATGATTGGGAATTAGAACAAATGGATGTAAAAATTGCATTTCTACATGGTGATTTAGATGAGACTATCTATATGAGTCAGCCTAAGGGTTTTGTAGATAAAACCAAACCTGATCATGCTTGTCTTCTAAATAAATCTATATATGGACTGAAACAGTCCCCTAGGCAATGAAATAAGAAATTTGATGCTTGTATGAAATCTCTTGGGTTCCACAGAAGTCAATATGATACCTGTCTATATTTTAAGTCTGTTGAGACTAAAACTCCTTTGTATGTTTTACTATATGTGGATGATATTCTGCTAATTAGTAGTTCTAAGGTTGTGATAGCTGGTATCAAGAATGACTTGAAGAAACACTTTGATATGAAGGATTTAGGTCCAACCAAGAAAATTCTAGGAGTTGACATAATCAGAGATAGATCACAGAAAAGAATTAAATTATCTCAGCATGATTATTTAGTCAAAGTCCTAGATAGATTTTTCCATGATTGATTGCCCTTCTACAGATTCTGAGAAAGAAACTATGAGCAATGTCCCTTATGATGTTGCAGTAGGATCAGTTATGTATGATATGTTATGTACTAGACCAGATTTTGCATTTGCTATTAGTGTCCTAAGCAGGTACATGTCTAATCCTGGTGAGAAACACTGGCAAGCAATGAAGTACATGCTCAGGTATATGGCTGGCACCTCAGATATTGGTCTTGTGTACTCTGAACATAGCTCTAGAAATGAACTACAAGGCTTTGTTGATTCTGACTATGCCAGTAACAAAGACAATCGTAAGTCCACTACCTCTTTCTTCTACACTTGGGCCGGGAACTGTATCTCCTGGAAATCCCAGCAACAACCTATAGTTGCTTTATCCTCAACTGAAGCAGAATTCATTGTTGCCACATAAGCCTCTAAAGAGGCTACTTGGCTCAAAGGAATTTTGTTAGAGATTGAGGGCAAAGAATATATACCTGTACTGCATATGGATAGCCAAAGTGCTCTATACTTATGTAAAGATCCTGTTTACCATGAAAGAACCAAACATATTGATGTTAGGCTGCATTTCATTAGAGATAAGGTTGAGAATCATGAGATTGAGATTAAGAAGATTAAAGGTGAGTTGAATCCTGCTGATTTTGGTACTAAAATAGTTCCTACGAACAAATTTATTTTTTGCAGGGATGCCCTGCACATCTGTGATGGAAACTGAGATGTGGGGTGATTGAATCAATGATGAATACAGGTGATACATCCTGGTTTGCACTAGTTATGGTCATAGTTAGGTTAGAACTTTATCTCTGGATTAAGGGGGTGTTTGTTATGCCTTTTGTATAATCCAAGCTAAAGTTTTGCCCAAAGTTGTAACACTTGAGTTTATATCTTGGTAGAAGTCAATGTAATTAGACTAAGGCACATTATGTTACAAGTTAAGTTTTATGAGTGTTTATGCCTAAATAGCAACCCTAAGATATAATTATATCTTAGTTGGATGGCTTGGCTGAAACACTTATGGGCTTCTGTGCTTGTTGATCCATTGGACTCGGCCCATTTTGTTTGGTGTATTTGGTTGCTCTGTTGCGAGAGCTATATAAGCTCCTTTCTTCAGCAAAGCTAAAGAGAAGCTTTCACAGTTGCTCAGCCGCCTAGGGTTTTACAGAGAAGAGAGAAAGAGAGAGAGAGAAGGAGAAGAAGAAGATCTTCATCGGCGCATTACCACCATCTCAGTGGCGTGCTTCTGGTTCTTCCTTGTCAGCTTCCATTGAAGTTTCTGGCGATTCCTCGAAGACCAATCCTTGCTGCTTTCGTCTTACTTTACTCTATCTGAGTTCCTTGGCTGTTTCTTTGTGTTGATTGTCTTCTTGCGTTGTTCTTTTGCCGATTGAACTCTTGTGTAGTTTGCTTTGATTACTTTGATCATCTAGTGCAACTGGGGTGAGTCTTCCGTCCTGAGATTCCGCGGATTAGGGTCTACCGAACCGCGTAAACAATTTCTGGTGTTCGGGTGTTCTTTGATTTCCTTTAGTTGATCAATTGCGAAATCTGAGACCTTAAGATCGATCGGATCTTGTTCACTTTGGTTTATCAATATCCCAAAAGCTCTTGCTCGTCTTAAGGAAATTTGCAGGTCGCTAAAATTAAACTTAGTGTTTGATGAGGCTGAGGCAATCAGTTTCCTCATTTTCTGCAATAAGGACTTGTTTAATCCTTTTATACTAAATTAAGTCAATGTAGATGCTTTACCAGAGCCGTGGTTCTCAGGACACATATCAAAGATTTGCTCTACTAAATGAAGTCAATTAACAGAAGAAAGTAGAAATTTAGAAGGCTATATAGTGTTGTGCCCTCAGTGATGGGTAACAAGATTCGTTAGATCTTTGATAAAAAAGGTCTTTTATGTGATTTTTTAATATATTCAACTGTAATTTTGGATAGGACTATAGAGATTTGTTTTTTTTTATCTTTATTCAGATTTTGGCGCTAACATAAAATTTATAAGTTTTTTGTTTCAGATTTGTGAATGCTGAGATTTGTGTTTTTGTTATGTAACTGTTATTTGTCAATGATGCATATATCAAGTTAGATTTTACAATGATGCATATATCAACCTTGCTTCCAACAATTCAGATGATGTTATCTCGCCAAGAAAAATTTCAAAATCAGAAATTCCAAACCTTATTTTCAGTACATGAAACATGGCCTGATGGCCAGCAACTTTAGCTTATTTTTCCATGATGTTCTTATTGTCTGACATAAGTTTTTGTGATTTTGTATAGATTCTTGCAAAATGTCAGCTGAAAGATACATTTCAAGAGAAACCAGAAGGTCTTAGCTCCTTAGGTAAACAACATAATTGGAACAGTTACTTTCGTCAAACAAAAGCCGAAAACTCATTGCAGTGATTTACAGATGTGATCATACAAAGAACAATAAGAGCAGAGTTTGCAATTCACAACTATTGTCATCACAGCAGCTCATAGAATAAATGACAGTGATGGATTACACAAGAAGGATCATCAATACTTAATCTAAGCTAGCCACTGCATTTGCTGAATATAACTTGATTAGATAATATCCCTTAGACCCTTAAACTTATCTACAGTGAACATTTTCTGGCTGGAAATGGAGATAAACAGAAGCTTTTTTCAGCTGCATACTTAGTCTCTGTTCTTCGTTGTACCCTATGTATGATATGATTTTTCTATAAAACATCCTCTTATTTACCTTACAATGTTCACTAAATTTTCCCGGCTGATTAATCATTTTGTTAATAAGCTATTCTTAATTATCCCTCACCATGAGTCAAAGCTAATGAATCAAACCTTGTGTATAAGGAAATTTAGCAAAAGAATAGTTATCACAACGGAAACAAATAACAAGTGTCAAGAATTATAAGAGCAGAGTTCACCCACAAGGTTATCGTGTCCATCTTGCCTCACCTCCACGTTATCCCTGTAAAACTTAATTAGTAGCTGGTCATGCAGTATTAATACATATCCAATAGTGTTAGTCTATCTAAACTAGGAAGTTATATAAGAAAATTAATACGTGTAATAGTACATGCAAGACATCACAAATACACATGAAACAACAAAGATGTACTATATATACACGTATCAATAAACAAAAAATATTATAGTCAACCATGATGAAGTACTATCTACTTGTAATAGAAACATCAATCTCGATCAGCATTCAGTATCTAATACAAAATGATGACAAAATTTTGTGTTAGTGTCAAAATATGAAGAAAGATTGAAAACCAATCTCATCAACACTATCCAAAATGACAGATGGATATGATAAGAATCAGACAGAAAATTTCTGATTGATACCCTAAACCTAGTTCTGTTACCCATCACTGAAGGCACAACACTATAGCCTTCTAAATTTCTGCTTTCTTCTGTTATTAAATTTTACACTTTTTTTACAAATAAGAAATCTCCAAGTATCATATCTTTGATATGTGTCCTGAAACAAACGGCTATGACAAATCATTTACATTGACTTTATTAAATAAATGCATTAAACAAGTTAGGCCAGATTTGGAAGTAAATGGATTACTCTTACTACAAAACAGACAACTCCTTGTTGCAAACACTAAGCATAATTTTAGTGAACTGCAAATTTTCAAAAGATGGGGATGAGCATTTGGGATATATTCTGTGGGTACGATTCAGAGTCTTCGCGTCATGTAACGAAAATCTTAGCCATCTTCAATCCATTTTCATGCATCAACCATGCTTTCATAATCATTCTCTGTATCGTTTTCATATCTTTAAACACGCCTCTACGTAAACCGTCATCTTGGAAGATTAATTCCATCTTAGACACTTCAAATGAATCTAAGTGGCCTTTCATTCTAAGCTTATCTTCTGTTACACTCAATATTGTTCTTGGTCTTGTTTACTTAGGCACTGGGATTTGGTTATTCGCCGAGAAATTTACCCATAACAAAACTCTGTTTCCTTTACATGAGTGGCTTGTAGTTGTACTCCAAGGTTTGACATGGCTCACTCTCACCTCTAAACTGATTTTTAAAAAATCTGAGTTCTCAAAATCCTTTAAAATAAAGTGTTACTATGTCCTTTCCCTTTTGTTTGCAACATTCCTCTGCATAACTTCCCTTTATGTTTCTGCTACCGAAAAATCCCTATCCCTCAAAAATGTCTTGGATATTCTGTCATTTCCAGGATCATTTATACTGATCTTCGCTGCCATGTATCATAATCATGATCATAATCATGATGATGATGATGATGATGATGATGATGATGATGAGAGCTTGCCTCTTGAAAAAGCAGGATTTTTCAGTAAGCTAACATTTTGGTGGCTAAATCCATTGATGACTAAGGGTAGGAAAAATCCTCTTGAAGATGACGACATTCCGAAGCTGAGAAAACAAGACCAAGCACATACATGTTACACAGAGTTCATGGAGCTTCATCTTCAAAACAAGAGTGCCATTCTTCTTAACATTCTAAAATGGCAATGGAAATCAATGATGATTGCAGGACTATTTGCACTTCTCAAGATCGTTGCAATTTCAACGGGCCCCATTTTTATCAAACTCTTCATCAAGGTGGCAGAAGGCGAAAGGAAATTCAAGTACGAAGGATATGCGCTCACTGCAGGGCTTTTCGTCACTAAATGCTTACAGTCTTTTTCTGAAAGACAGTATTGCTTCATCATGAGATTGGTGGGAATCCAAGTAAGGTCTATGTTTTGTGCCGCAATTTATAATAAGCAGCTAAAAGTGTCACCATCTTCCAAATTCAATTCAGGAGAGATAGTTAGCTTAATTTCAATCGACGCTTATAGGCTAGGTGAATCCTGCTATTGGCTCCACCAAATATGGACAACTCCAGTTCAGCTCTGTCTATCTCTACTCATCACGTATTACTGTGTTGGCTTAGCATCCTTGTCAGCTGTAGTTGTCATTGTATTGTCTGTTCTTGGAAACACGCCTCTGGCAAAGCTTCAAGAAAAGTACCAGAGAAAATTCATGAAGGAACAGGATAAAATGGTGCAGTTTATCTCAGCATCTCTTTCAACAATGAAGGTTTTGAAATTATATGCTTGGGAAATGCATTTTAAAAACATTGTGGAGAATGTGAGGGAAAAAGAGTATAAATGGTTGAAGGCGGTTCAAATTCAAAAGGCATATAATTCATCATTTTTTTGGTTAGCTCCAGCTTTGGTGCCAATAGCAACATTTGGGACTTGCTATTTTTTAAGGATTGAGTTGACGGCTGCAAATGTTTTCACGTTCCTTTCTTCTATACGGCTGATTCAAGAGCCGATTAGAGCAGTTCCTGATGTCGGTGAGGCATATATTGATGCCAAAGTTTCCTTAAACAGAATCATGAGGTTTCTTGACGCACCGGAGTTGAAGAATGAAAAACACAACATGGGAATGAATCAAGGGTCGGTTTCTATCAAAGCGAAAGGTATTTCATGGGACAATAGCTATGAAAAACCAAATTTAAGGAATATAGATATGGTGTGTAGTGCTGGTGCGAAAATGGCTATATGTGGAGAGGTTGGTGCAGGCAAATCAACTCTTTTAGCTACCATTCTTGGAGAGGTTCCATATGTTGATGGAGATGTAAGTTTTTCCCACTTTTTATTTAACAAAATTCCCTAACTTAGCAATTGTGAAATTGAGTGTAGTGAATATTTGGATTTTTCTCAGGTTGAAGTGGATGGAAAGATAGCTTATGTTTCGCAGACAGCTTGGATTCAGAGTGGGACAATCCAAGAAAATATTTTGTTTGGTTCATCCATGGATTCAGTCAGATACCAAGAAACACTTACTAAGTGTTGTTTGATTCAAGATCTTGAAATGCTACCGTTTGGTGATCTCACGTTGATAGGAGAAAGAGGCGTAAATCTGAGTGGAGGGCAGAAGCAAAGGGTACAACTAGCGCGTGCACTGTATCAAAATGCAGATATCTATCTTCTTGATGATCCATTCAGTGCTGTGGATGCACATACTGCAACTAGTTTATTTAATGTAATAACCCTCTCTAAGAAATCATCCATTAATTATTTTTATTTTTTGCCTCTTTGCTGAATGTTTCACTTGTTGTTTATAGGGATTTGTCATGGATGCACTAGCAGGAAAGACTGTTTTACTTGTAACTCATCAAGTTGATTTCCTTCCTGCCTTTAATTCAATTTTGGTAAGTATCAAGATCAGACAAACTCTTTTTTTCTTTACTTTTTTGATGTTAACTTATATAAATTCTTTATTTTCAAGCTAATGTCAGAAGGAGAAATTTCATGTGTTGGTACTTACCATGAGCTTCTAGCATTTAGTGAAGAGTTTAATGCTCTTGTTCATGCACACAACAATCTCACTTCCAAAAATTTAGAGGATGAATTATCGACGAGAAAAGTTTCAGATTCAGAAATTCATAAGGGGGGCATGGGCATGATAGAGCAGAGCACATCAGGAGATCAACTGATTCAAAAGGAACAAAAAGAGAATGGAGATAGTGGTTTGAAACCATATTTTCAGTACATGAAACATGGGAAAGTATACTTATATGTTACCTTGGCAACTTTTTTCAACATTTTGTTCATTGTTGGACAATTTCTTCAAAGTTATTGGTTAGCCGCTAATCTTCAAAGCTCAACCATAAGTGAATCAAAGCTTGTTGGAGTTTATGCTATTATTGGTTGCTCTTTGTTCATCTCCTTGTCTTTTAGAAGCGTATCCATAGTTCTTGTCGCTCTTGGAGCTTCAAAGTCCATATTTTCATCACTCATCATGTCCCTCTTCCGTGCTCCAATGTCGTTCTATGACTCAACTCCTCTAGGAAGGATTCTAAGTCGGGTACGAAGATTGAGCTTTCATTAGATCATGAAAAATGCTAATTATGTTCTTGTTCTGATATGTTCTTTTGTATTTGTCTTTTAGGTGTCATATGATCTAAATGCCATTGACCTTGATTTGTCCTTAAGATTTATTCTTACTATTGGATCAACTTTATACACTTACTTCACCCTTGGAGTACTTGCTATTCTTGCTTGGGAAGTTGTCTTCCTCATCATCCCAATGATCTGCATCACCATTGTTCTACAGGTACAAACATAGACTATTATGATTATGTAATTGATATCTAAGATATGAGACCTCGGGTATTGGTATCATTTTGATATCAGTTATACCACACCTTGATACCCTTGTCTAATACCAAACATTAGATTATTTTGATATCAGTATCAGGATTATCCCAAACACAGATATGTGTACGAGTGATCTCGATACTCATATATGATATCCTGATATCAATATCAAACGGGCCTCAACACATTAGCTCTATACTTGTAAATATTTCTTATGTCAAGCTTAGTATGATTCATTAGGAAGTATTATAGCTTACAAAATGTGATTCATTCTTACTAAACAGCGGTACTATTTCTCGTCTTCTAAAGAGCTAATGAGAATCAATGGGACAACAAAGTCGGCTCTCGCTAGCCATGTTGCTGAAACTGCAGCCGGAGTTACGACAATCCGAGCTTTCAGAGAGCAACCTCAATTCTTTGCTAAAAATCTTGATCTTATTGATAAAAATGCAAGTCCATTCTTCCACAATTTTGCAGCAAATGAGTGGTTTATCCAAAGGCTTGAGATAACATGTGCAGTTATGCTATCAGCAACAACTCTATTAATGACTATATTTCCTCATTCAAATTCATCAGCTGGTTAGTAAAATTTTATTCTTCATACAAAACATAATTAACAAAATATTACCATACATCACCTAATGCTATATGGATTGCAGGTCTTATTGGGCTGGCACTTTCATATGGTATATCATTGGATTTAAGTCTAATGTTCTCAGCGCAATGTCAATGCACGTTATCGAATACAATGGTATCTGTTGAAAGACTAGAACAATACATGAATATCCCAAGTGAAGCTCCAGAAATTATTGAAAAAAATAGGCCTTCATTGAGTTGGCCAGATGAGGGTAAAGTAGAGATTTTCAATTTGAAGGTATTGAAACTAATTTTTATTTAAAAACTTAAGTATCTGTATTCTCAAATATAACATACAAATTTTTTTTGCAGGTTAGATATCAGGATAATTCCCCATTTATTCTTAAGGGGATTAGTTGTGTGTTTGAAGGAGGATACAAGCTTGGAATAGTTGGAAGAACAGGAAGTGGCAAGACGACTCTCATCAGCACTTTGTTTCGACTAGTGGAGCCCGCGGATGGGAAGATTATCGTAGATGGATTAGATATCTCAACAATTGGTCTGCATGATTTGAGATCTCACTTTGGTGTAATTCCACAAGAAGCAACATTATTTTGTGGATCAGTGAGATATAATCTTGACCCATTATCTGAACACTCTGATCAGGAAATCTGGGAGGTGATTAACTAGTTTTTAGCATTGTTTTATTCTTTCATGATTCACTTATTAAATCAGACATTTTTTTGTGATTTTATCAAGGTTCTTGAAAAATGTCAGCTCAAAGAAGCAATTCAAGACAAATCAGAAGGCCTCAGTTCCTTAGGTCATAAGATGCATAACAAGTAAAACAAATTTAATAAAAATAATTTAGCTAAAATAAACGACTTAATTTTGTTGATTAATTTGCAGTTGTACAAGATGGATCAAACTGGAGCATGGGACAAAGGCAACTGTTTTGTTTAGGTAGAGCATTACTCAAGAAAAAGAAAATACTAGTTCTAGATGAAGCTACTGCCTCCATTGATAATTCCACAGATGCAATCATACAAAGAACAATAAGAACAGAATTCGCAAACTCTACTGTGATCACAGTAGCTCATAGGATACCGACGGTGATGGATTGCACAAGGGTTCTTTCCCTGAGTGACGGTATTTATATTACTGATTTTTATTCTTTTAAGTTTCTT
The DNA here is from genome assembly GCA_029168935.1 of Oxyria digyna. Classification (NCBI taxonomy): domain Eukaryota; kingdom Viridiplantae; phylum Streptophyta; class Magnoliopsida; order Caryophyllales; family Polygonaceae; genus Oxyria; species Oxyria digyna. The sequence continues at coordinate 10,672,301 of JAPVLV010000013.1, forward strand.
GAAATCAGAATTTTATTTGACAAGGATTATTGTGTAGGGAAATTGGTGGAGTATGATGATCCGACGAAGCTAATGGTGCAAGAGGGATCATTGTTTGGGCAATTAGTAAGGGAATACCGGGCTCACACTGCGGTTGCAAATTTGGACTGAGAAGAGTAGTTCAAAGTGTTCTAGGAATGTCTAACTCTATATGAATTCAGCTCGAGAAGATTTGGTTGCTTTTCGGTATACTCTTTTGTTTAGCTTGTAACAAGACAGCTTAGTAATTTTCAGCTTAGTCAGTTGGTAATAATGACTTGATTTCAGCAATAGTGTAAGAGTGTTGTTGCTCATGATGAGATCTTTGTATCAATAATAAATTTCTATAGAACTGATGGTATTACATTAATGAATATGAAATCACACATCAGACCGAAGACCACAAAGTTTAACACTTGCAATTAGGCCTGGCAAACACGGGTCGGGTTCGGCCCAGCGGGTTTCAAATGTTCGCGCTTTTTATTGTAATTAAGAAAACAAACCTTTTAAAAATATTTTTATAATGAAATAAGTATATTGTTATTTAATAAAATATACTGTTATTTTTTAATTTAAATAAAATAAAACATGTGAAAAGTGGGTCCCTTCACGAGTTTTGAGATGTTCGGGTCGGTCCGGGTATGAATCAACGGGTTCGGGTCAAAAACGGGTTTGACCGAAACGGGTTCCAACACTTTTCGGGTCGGGTTGGGTCGAGTATTTTTCGGGTCAGGTCAGTTTTTTAACAGGTCTACTTGCAATCATCTAGCTTCTTATAAATGGTATCTTTTATTTTGCTCGATAAATACAAAGATACACCATTTAGTTTCACAAATTAGTCATAGAGGATTTCCAATGATACACAATTTGGTTTCACAAAACGTGTGACAAGGATTCTCATTCACCAACTACCCTTCATCACAGCCTCCCTTTATTGTTTCCAAAGGGTCTGTATTATGTAAATGATTCCAAAAAATATCAGTAACTAGACCTTGGTATTAAGAGGCAAACCTTGAACAATCAACTTGCTAAAACTCATCATTAGAAAATTGTTATCACCAAACAATGGAATACTGCCTGTGCTGGATGATTGGGAGAAAAAACAACTCAGACTTAAAGTCAGAAGTGTCTGAACCAACTCCGGTTTATGTTAAAGGCTCTGTTGGACCGGCACCCATACTACATATACTCCCTCCGTCCCATAATATAACTCCTGTTTGTAGTTATCGAGAAAAATTAAGGTTATTGGAAAGAGAAAGTGAGAAGGAGAGAGAACGTGAGATGGTGTAGATTTTTATGTAGGAAAGAGAAAATAAAAAGTAAGTTATTGTGAGTTTTGAGGTAAAAAGGAGGAAAGAGATGATAATTGGATGTGATGTGTATAATAAGACAAAAGATATAAAAGGAAAGTAGGAAGAACTTTTTGGGATACCCGATTAGGAAAAGAGGAATTATATAATGGGACGGAGGGAGTAGTAATTTTATACTCCAGTAATGTAACGAAAACATAGGGAGGGTTATAGTAGGTGGCCCTTGGATTTAGCAAATATAACCTTCCATTACAATGTTTAGGCACTACTGCCCCTTGACCACCTCGACGAGTCCGCCTTTCTCACCCAACTTCAAATATTTAATCTCCTTTTTTCCATTTCTCACAGTTATCTCTCTCCCTCTCCAAACCCCCAAATCTCTGCTAAACAACCTTCCTCCGCCATGGAATCCGCCACCCTCTCCCACATCGGCCTCGCCGGCCTAGCCGTCATGGGCCAAAACCTCGCCCTCAACATCGCCGAGAAAGGCTTCCCCATCTCCGTCTACAATCGCTCCGCCTCCAAGGTCGACGACACCGTCCACCGCGCCGCCGTCGAAGGCGACCTCCCCCTCACCGGCCACCGCTCTCCTCGCGACTTCGTCCTCTCCATCCGCCGCCCTAGATCCGTCATCATCCTCGTCAAGGCCGGCGCACCAGTCGACCAGACCATCGCCGCACTCGCTCAACACATGGAACAAGGAGACACCATCATCGATGGAGGAAACGAGTGGTACCAGAACACTGAGCGCAGAATCACTGAGGCTAACGCCCGTGGACTTCTCTACTTAGGCATGGGAGTTTCCGGCGGAGAAGATGGTGCCAGATACGGTCCTTCTCTCATGCCTGGGGGATCTCATGAGGCTTATTCCAACATTGAAGGGATCCTGAAGAAGGTCGCTGCTCAGGTTGACGATGGACCTTGCGTGACCTACATTGGTGAAGGCGGATCGGGGAATTTCGTCAAAATGGTGCACAATGGGATCGAGTATGGAGATATGCAGCTGATTTCCGAGGCCTATGATGTTTTGAAGCACGTTGGAGGATTATCGAACGAGGAATTGGGCGAGATCTTCAGCGATTGGAACAACGGGGAGCTTGAGAGCTTCCTGATTGAAATCACCGCTGACATTTTTAGGGTTAAGGATGACCTAGCCGATGGATTTCTGGTTGATAAGATTCTTGATAAGACTGGGATGAAGGGAACTGGAAAGTGGACGGTTCAGCAGGCGGCTGAGCTTTCAATCGCTGCACCTACCATCGCTGCTTCGCTCGATTGTCGGTATTTGAGCGGGTTGAAGGACGAGAGGGAAATGGCGGCCTCGGCATTGGAAGCTGCAGGGATGAAGGATGATTTCAGCTCTGTCAGCAAAGGGATTGACAAGAAGAGGCTGATTGATGATGTTAGGCAAGCTTTGTATGCCTCTAAGATCTGTAGCTATACACAAGGGATGAATTTGCTTAGAGCAAAGAGCAATGAGATGGGATGGAATTTGAACTTTGGGGAATTAGCTAGGATTTGGAAAGGAGGTTGTATTATCAGAGCTGTGTTTCTTGATAGGATCAAATTGGCTTACAAGAGAAACCCTAATTTAGCAAGCTTGCTTGTTGATCATGAGTTTGCTAGTGAGATGGTGCAGAGACAAGCGGCTTGGCGGAGAGTTGTGGGGATGGCGACCATGGCTGGGATTAGTACTCCTGGAATGAGTGCTAGCTTGCAGTATTTCGATACTTATAGACGGGCTCGATTGCCTGCAAATCTTGTTCAGGCTCAGAGGGATTACTTTGGAGCTCATACGTATGAGAGAGTTGATCGTCCAGGTGCGTTCCATACCGAATGGTCTAAGCTGGCACGAAAAGGGTAATGTTGCTGCTTTTCATTGAGTTTGTGATGACCATCTCGTTGGATCTTTGTTTTTATTGTGTTTGTTGGTTTAGTTTGTTGTTAGTGCTGCTTTGGATTATGGGTCAGTGCATTTGATGCCTGGGTTTGATTGGTTTGCCGCACACTGAATGTGGCATGGAATTTTTATGGATTTGAAAGTTGTCATTAGCTGATCAAGAGTTGTAGGTGATGCTCATTGATGTCATTAAGTGAGGCTTATGCTTCAACTCTGAATAAAAAGGGAAGAATTGGGTTTTGTATGATGGTTGTGTTATAGCTTTGATCATTGATGCGATTGAGCTACAACTTGTAAATTTTCTTGCTGATTCAAGTTTAACTGATACTGCTACAAAGTCCTTTCGCCTTCATCTCCCTCAATTTCACAACGGAGAAAAACCCCGCACCCGTTTTTTTATAAGTGGCATCCACTTTGGGCACATCAAATGCGTCCAAAACTGAACCGGTTTTTTTAAATTTTGACGGCAAAAAAAGAAAACCCGGCAAAAAAAAAGCGGGCTTTCACAAACATAGATCATCACTTTGATCTCCATTAATGTTGAGACTCTTATCATCGAGATTCATTCCCTTTCCGCTCTAAATCATCGATCTACTTGTCCAAACACTTCATCTCTTTGATCATACTGAGGCCAACGCATCAGATTTTTTACTAAACCATTTTAAACAAGCAGTTAAGTTTATCATGTAAAACAGAACCAAACAAATATCAGAAAACTACTCTGTTTTAATTGATCTCAATTGAAGCCCTAAGAAACATGGTATCATTTATGAAGAACTTGCTGTTTGGTGCCATTAACGTAGCCCATTCAGTCTTAAACAAGTAATCAAATCCAATGCTGTCTTTTCTTCTGTTGAGTACAGTTTTTTCGCGTCCCATTCTCAAGAACTGGATCGGTCCGTTCAGCTTCTCCTTTGTCTCGCACCGGACCTCAAACTGAATGTTCACTAGCCTTCCTTGTTGCGCGTACATCCGGATTCCTAACGTGCTTGGTTTTTTGTCCTTGTTGAATTTGCATGCCATGGAAAGATGAAACTTATTCACCCCAACTTCAAAAGTGTCTGTGCACTTTGAACCTACTTTTGCAAGATGGTCACATTCTCTTCTGTCCAACTCCAAGAACACAACGTACTCTCCATTACTGTTTTCGGGTTTTTCAAGAGTCATCTGAAGATACATATAAAGACGTCTCGTGTATATTAACTTTTTCAACGACCATGTGCCCTCCTGCGCACGCTTCTTCTTCTCCTCCTCGTACGATTCCAACTCCAACTTTATGTCGTTTTTGAAGTCGTCTTCCAAATACGCGCATTCGTAGAACGAAGCCAGTTTTGACTTCGACATGTACGGGAAGTGAACAAGATCACAGACATGAGTTTCAAGGAACTCACGCCTCTCCTCCGAATTCGAGAAGTGGGACGTCACCCACTTCATTAGGAAGTCATAAGCCACATCCTCTCTATCGATACAGAGATCATATCGTGATAGAACCATCTCGATCACATCTTGATTGACATCTCCAATATCATCCGGAAAACTAGTGAAACCCACAAAATATGAGATATCTGGTATCAGTTTCGGTATTATATCAAAGATATGAAAATGAGTTGATATTAAGGTATTAACTATGAAAGATATCAAAATAACACTCTATATCAGATGATATCGATGTCAAGAGATGTCAAGATTATACCAAACAGATATCAATATCAAATGGCCCCTAACAGAAAACTGGAAAGAAATTAAAGGTTAGGGATCAAAATCAAACAAAAGTACCTATCAAGATTCTTCAAGCCTTCGGTGAAGAACATCACGACACGATCTACCAATATACTGAAATCTCCACACTTGTAAATGCTACCCAGCAGAGGTGAAAACAACAAGGCGAGCTCGGTATCCATGTCCAACAAAAGCAACAAGTCTAGACAACTCTTCATGCAAGAGGAAACGTCGAATTTGTGAGCAATCATCAACAATTCTAGCAACTTTGAAATATTTTCTCTTGGCAATGTGTTGGATTTTATATAGTCCATCATATCCATGAACGCAGGCCCTTCTGTAACATACCAAAGTCTATACCAACTTAATTAGAGCTCAAGTCACAGTACAGAGTTTGCTTGCTTTGATTTGTAAACTAACCATATGCTGCGATTTTCATTGTGATTACTTTTGAAGTGGTCTCCTTCATTCCATTCGAGAACATCTGCAGAATTTGTGATATATATTGGGATTATTTCGTAAGTATACACAAATTGCAGACTGAAACAAAATAAACGTTACCTTATTAAAGTACTGGCTTTTAGCGGCCAACTTTGTTGAGCATACATTGAACGTGATTACTCTTGGAGCTTCGGAAGAATCTGAAGGTAATAAAAAAAACTAATCATGAAAAACGAATTAACAGAGGATTATATGGTTAAAAATTGAACTTACTTGTTTCTTGATCTCCCGCTGATTGTGTGGTATCATCTGTTAATCGAACAGTCTCGAAAATGTCGTCGACGATCTCAAGTTCTAGGATTCGATCACAGATGTCAGCGTCATCTTTCTGAGTTAAATTCTCGACGCTTTTGCTCGATTCGTTGCCCATTGTTCTTCACGAATTATCTCAAAAGTGCCGTCACCATAGTATGTATGTTAAAATAAATTGAAGCAGTAAACAGAAGAACCCTAAACCTTCTTAAGCTGAAGAAGAAGTAATTGGATTTTGGGGATATAATTTAGATGATTATCATCTCATCTCATCTGTAAAAAATTGACCTATTGGATGTATATATTATATTTCTATAATTAAAACATACACACAAAATAAATAAGTAGACTCATTAGGATAAATAATAATTCCCCGAAAATAAAAAGGACTTTGGAATATTATGTGACTGATAAGTGATAACTGATACCATAAAAAGGTTTATATACTCTATTTTAGAACTTTCCATAGTTAAAAATTAGATTCTTTAATTAATTTTTTTTTAATAAAAATAAAGAAGAATACAAACTCGTGGTAAAATGTTTTTCCTCCTTGTTTATTTAAAAAAAGTCAATTTTTACCTAAATTAGCAACAGTTTCCAGCCAAATGTTTATAGAAAAACAGGAGACTAGGTGGACGTAAGAAAATTTACCAGGTGATTACTTTAATTTCTTTCTACCGTAGATAAAAAAAATACACGGATATAATATCCTTAACACTTTGATTTAGCCGAAATTAAAGATAGCTTTTCATATAACATCTGTGATCCGGATTCTGAGTGGTCAGTTACAGTAGCGTAAAAAATCATGGAAAGTGTGATGGTTCTATTTTCTATTAGCAGAGGCTAAATCCGAGATTTCATGGCTCTGTGGAACCTATTTAAAATCCAGTTTTTCACTCTAAACTTCCATCAAAAAAAAGAAAAAAAAAGTCTCACTCAAACTTTTTTAAGATTTGCAGAAAAAAAAAGAAAAAAAAAGAAAAAGATGTTCATTCTTTCTTCTTGACTACGCAGGGATTAAGGTTGATTGCGTTTCTGCCGAAATTGTTCATTCAGGTTCGAGATTAATCTTTATAATTGTGTTTAAAGTTGGAGTAGTAGTTATGTTCTTCATGTGTAAATATGATTAGGATCTGAAGAATCTGTAAATAGATTTGCAACTGAATAGCCTAACGAACAGGGGCTGGGTGGGAAATTTGAGGCAAGATGCAGGATAGTATCGTAATTTTGAATTACATGCGGACCGTTTTTTCTGTTATTTTTTTATTGTTGATGTTATCTTATCCGGGTTTTTAGAGATAGACCATCATACTATCATGAACTCCGCAAATCTTTTCTAAGGATTCGAATTGATACTTTTATCTTCAATTTCCATCAAAAAATTAGGCTTTAATCACACAAACATAAAATAGGAGATTTTCGAAATATATATTTGAAATTGGAATTCGAATTACTGTTACAATGTCAGTCTGCCCTCTAGACGATTAAGACAAAAATAATACAGTAACTTTGTTTACTTTTAGGTCATTAAAAGGGAGTAGTAATTAAGTATGCAATCAAGTTTGTCACATGCATGTAAGTTGCTGGGATACTCAGCTTCCAATCCAGTAGATATCACAGGCTAGCTAGCTTACTTAACTGGATTTTCTACATCAATTATTGCTATTTTTCAAATCTTCAAATCTCATTCAATTTCAATTCTCTAGGTGTATAGTTTTGTTGACTTCATAACTCATTATGATATAAGTATATCTTAATTGCTCCTGCAGGAAAACTAAACTAAAAAAAAATTGCTCCTTTTCTTGGTGTAATCATCTGCTGAGCCTGAGATACATTCTTGGTTGATCAAAATGGGTTTGAATGAAACGATGGTGTGTCCTCCACCTATGAAGGCGACATCAAATGGCGCCTTCCAAAACGAAAATCCTCTTGAATATGCTCTGCCTCTGGTTATCCTGCAGATATGTCTTGTTCTTGTTCTTACTCGAACTCTAGCCTTCTTTCTCAGACCGCTGCGTCAGCCTCGAGTCATTGCAGAGATTGTGGTATGCGATTTACCTTGTCTACTGAATTATGTTCAAGTTTACATAGCAGTGAATTGTCTATGCACATGGAACTATCTTAGGATCAAGCACAGATATTACTAGTTTATGTATCTATGAATTTGTTGAGTTTATATTATTATATAGATAGGAAAATATGGAAGGTAGATAAATTATTCCAGAAACAGAGTATTGCATAATACAGTATTCAAGTAATCACATGAGTCCAAGAATATCTAGGAATTCGTATATACACATGGCTCTATTCAGGGATGGATAGAGCATATGACGAGGGGCACTCTGACTTTTTCCTTTTTTTATGTAGAAAAAGCTGTTAAACTTTTCTTATATATAATTTTTTTCCTAATTACATAGCGACAGAGTAACAAAAAAAAGGATTTCAAATTGTTTACTATTTAGATCAATTTTGAGCAAATTTATTTACATCCGAACGTTTGTATTACTTTTCTCTTAATTGAAAAATGCTTTAAAGAGAAGATGATATAAGATAATTCTCATAATAGACATTTTTACTAGCTTTGAAAAATGTCTAAGTGGAAGTTCCCGAACCTAAATTATTAAAAAAAGAAGATAAAAATACAAGATACGTCTCTTGTTCGTTATTTTAAAAAAAAATGATTTTTTTATCTTACAATTTTTTTTTCAAAGTGTGGGTCCCACTATACCTTAATTTGTTCTTCTCTCTCGCTTTCTTCAATGGAAGCTCCCCGTACCAATTCAGATCGTGCCTCAGAAGCTCCCCCGACGAGGTGGTTGTTGGGATGCTCTGTATCGCATTTCCGAAAAACAGAGGGTGGAGGGGAGGCTCGTTTCGGTGCCTACAGTTCACCTCCATCCGGAACGTCGTCGTTTTCGAGCGATTAAGGTGTCTCGCGCGGGCTATGCACCGCCATATCAGTGCGCAGAGGGACTAGAACGAGGAGATCAAAACAAGGTTGTTGCTCTGTTTCCGATCATCTCCTGATTTTGGGTTTCCGCGAGACCGTTGGCTTTTGATTTGAGACGGAGAAGGGCGGAGCGGGAGAACGTGAAGATCTGCTCGCGGGAGAACGTGAAGATCTGCTCGCGGGCGGGCTCGTCGGCAGTGAAGGTGACCGCCGGGAGGAATTTTCAGGACGGCGGTGGGGGAGACGAGAACCGAGTCGACTCGGTTGAACTCGGGCTGACTCGTGAGCTTCTTTTCTCCTCTGCAGAGTGGGACCCACGCTTTTGAAAAAAATTTGCAAAATAAAACATCTGTGTATAAGCGTCTTATGGCTTTTGAATTTTTTTTTAAAAAATAAAGGTTGGGGAAGAGACGCCTTCCACTTAGACATTTTCCAAAGCTAATAAAAATGTCTATTATGGAAATTATTTTTGAAACGAGACTATGTTGAGAATTGTTTTTAAAAAAATGCCCATATAGGAAAAAACAAAGCCTTCAGTTTTCCCACCTCGAATTTTTTTCTGTTGTTATAATGCTCTGTAACCAAATTTGTCCACTTAGCTGATGTTATAATGCTCTGTAACCAAATTATTTTCTGTTGTTCATTTTTTCTTCACATTGTTTATATAGGGTGGAATCTTACTTGGCCCATCAGCATTCGGAAAGAACAAAGCCTTCCTGCAAACAGTTTTCCCACCTCGAAGCCTGACAGTACTCGACACAATAGCGAATCTGGGTCTCCTCTTCTTCCTCTTCATGGTAGGCCTAGAGCTTGACCCAAAAGCCCTGAAAAAAACAGGCAAGAAAGCCCTAAGCATCGCCGTTGGAGGAATCAGCTTACCTTTTATACTAGGCATTGGCTCATCAGTTGTCCTAAGAAAAACCATAAGCAAAGGAGTTGATGGGCCTGCTTTCCTAGTCTTCATGGGAGTAGCCTTATCCATAACAGCCTTCCCCGTCTTAGCTCGAATCCTAGCCGAGCTCAAGCTTCTGACAACTGATGTTGGAAGAATGGCCATGTCAGCCGCTGCAGTAAACGACGTCGTTGCATGGATTCTACTTGCTTTGGCGATTGCTTTATCGGGCGACAAATCCTCTCCTTTGGTCCCTCTTTGGGTTTTGTTATGTGGAACCGCGTTTGTTGCTGGTTGTGTGTTCTTGGTCACTCCCATTTTCAGATGGGTTTGTCATAATTGCCCTAATGGAGAGCCTGTTAAGGAGATATACATTTGTGGGACTTTAGGGGCAGTTTTGGCAGCTGGATTTATAACGGATACTATTGGAATACATGCCCTGTTTGGTGCTTTTGTTCTTGGGGTTATTGTTCCCAAAGAAGGGCCTCTTGCGGGTGCCTTGGTGGAGAAGGTTGAGGATCTTGTTTCGGGTCTTCTTCTTCCTATGTACTTTGTTTCGAGTGGGCTTAAGACCGACTTGTTTACTATTCAAGGCGCGCAATCTTGGGGGCTTCTTGTTTTGGTTATTGTTACTGCTTGTGTTGGTAAGGTTCTTGGAACTGTTGGCGTGTCCTTGTGTTTTAAGATGCCTTTGCAAGAGTCTCTTGCTCTTGGATTTATGATGAATAGCAAAGGGTTGGTCGAGCTAATCGTCCTCAACATTGGCAAAGACCGAAAGGTAACATATCTTATCGCCTCTCATTAGCGTTTTATCATGTCGATTGGGATGATGTCTTAGTCCAACAACAAGAAAAACCTTAGGGAGTGTCGTTGATTTTAATATCAGAATATGAGATACCAATACCATATATGTGTTCGATAGAATCGTGATATTAGAGTGTTATTTTGATATCTCTTGCATAGCGGTTATATCAAAAGCCTTATAGCTATAAGAGAGTGCTTAAAGACAACTCATTATATGTTTTTAGTCAACATTCTAACTCCTCTGGATCAATTCTTTGTAGGTGCTCAACGACCAAACATTTGCAATTTTAGTGATGATGGCCCTCTTCACGACATTCATCACAACACCACTCGTGATGGCAGTGTACAAACCCGCCAAGCAAGGAGGAAAACACGCGTACAAGCACCGAACGATCCAACGAAAGAACCCGAGCACGCAACTCCGAGTCCTAATGTGTTTCCACAGCCCAAGAAACATCCCATCAATGATCAACCTCATAGAATCCTCGCGAGGAACCGACAAAAAAGAAGGCCTCTGCGTCTACGCAATGCACCTCATGGAGCTCTCAGAGCGGTCCTCAGCCATCCGAATGGTCCACAAGGCTCGCAAAAACGGGCTCCCGTTCTGGAACAAAGGCCTAACAACCGAGTCGAACCAGATAGTGGTTGCGTTCGAGGCCTACCAACAGCTAAGCCGAGTCTATATAAGGCCCATGACGGCTATCTCCCACATGCCTCGGGTTCATGAAGATATTATCTCGAGTGCTGAGGATAAGCGAGCGGCTATCATTATTCTTCCGTTTCATAAGCACCAAAGGCTCGATGGTGTGCTGGAGATGACTAGCTATGAGTATCAGAATGTTAACCGTAGGACACTTGGGAAGGCCCCGTGCTCGGTTGGGATCTTGGTTGATCGGGGACTTGGTGGGTCCGTTCAGGTGGCCGCGAGCAACGTTTCGTCTTTGATGACGGTCTTGTTTTTTGGTGGGCCCGATGATCGCGAGGCGTTGGCGTTTGCTCAACGGGTTGTCGAGCACCCCGGGATTACGGTTGTGGTGGTGCACCTTAAGGTAATTAAGCATTCATACAATTAAGCACAAATTTACTTGCAACATTTCAAATTAATTCAAACCATACATACTGTAGATTGTTTTGTTTCATGTTGATATCAAGAAATCACATATAGTATACAAATAAGGCCGGTTATGGATTATTTTTACAAATTAGCTAGGAGTACTAAACATTTAAGTAGCTTTTAAACAATATTTTCATGTTCGCTTCCGTTCCAGTTTCAGCTACTTATTCAACATTAGCTACTATTCCAGCTCAATATATCGAATGGACCCTTAGATGAGCTTAAAGTAATTCAAATTGAATATTTTTTATAGGCAGGAGAAGGGTTCCCATCTCACCGAGACCACACAATACTAGACGTAAAGAGAAAGGCAAAGGACAAGGTGGAAGATGACAACAACAACAACGACTGCGGCACTCCAGTGGGGCTAGTAACCGAGGAGGAGATGATAAAGGAGATTAAAGAAAAGGCGAAGGAAGACGAGTCAGTGAGATACGAGGAGCGAGTGGTGAAGAACAAAGCCGAAGCCATGGAAGCCTTAAAGCAGTTTTGCAAATGCAACATGTTTATTGTGGGAAGGAGTCCAATGGGAGTGGTTGCAGGGAGTTTGAAGGTACGGACCGATTCACCGGAGCTCGGTCCAGTCGGTAGTCTCTTGGCCTCACCCGAGATTTCTACAAACGCCTCGGTTTTGGTGGTGCAGCAGTATCATAGAGATCTTAGTGTATTGTCTGATGATGATGAGGTTAGTGGAAATGAAACAGAGTGAGTTAGGGTAAAAGATATCAACGAGGTTGGTTATAGCACATGCATACAGAGCATTTTTCTCCAAAAGTTTATGTAGAAGTTGCTTATGTGTCATAAGTCATGAATTTGGCATCAAGAAGAAGAGTGCCCTCATTGCATAGAAGTAGATATATGGTTCACCAAAGGAGGGAGGGCATCTCGATGTTTAAAGTTTGTGAAATTTGCATTGTTTGTGTTCCACAAAAGATGTTGGTCGAATCTGGAATGTACAACAAGATGTTGTATTGAATTTTAAGAGGAATTAACTATTCTCTTGCTATTTCTACAAGTGAGATACACATGATTGTTTTGTTTTTATTTCATTGAATTTTAGATATAAATAGAAACAACCGGTCATTGGGCGAAAAAAAGGACACCGGGCGAAATAGCTCAAAGTTTGCTCCACCTCGCAATCTTGCCTTATCATAAGGATACTAGCGAAAAAAACCTTAAAAATTTATAGAAAGATACTCCCTCCGTCTCTCTTTTTGCTTAAAAAATTAGGAAGATGGGAGAGGAAAGAAGAGAAGAGAAGAAAAGTAGGAGAGAGTGTATTAGAATGAGAAAAATAAGGAGAAAGGGAAATTAAAGGGTTAAGATGTGGTTATAGTAATGATGAGAGAGATAAAAGTGAAAATGTAATTTGGATTGTTGTGGGTTTTGTAGTAATTGGAATTTTTTTATGAGGCTAATGTGGTAAATATTTATGATCAAAAGTAGAAAGTTTTGATAAGAAGAAGAAAATAAGGGGACAACTTAAAAGAAAAGAGGAAAGAAAAAGAGGGACGGAGAGAGTATCTCATAAAAGATCTTTTAACATTATTTATAAGGAGATAATAAGGAAAGAGTCTCAATCCCATGAGAAATGCCCTGAGAAAATAAGAACCTCCCTCCTCCCTCCTTGGAGTTGGCCACCCATTGACCGGTCGTTGACCACCGTTGACCGGCGGTCGGTTTTTTTTCGGACTTTTCCGTTTCAATTTTTTTGTGCGCTATGATTTGTAAGTAAAAGTGCTATTCTTTGTTAAGGAAAAATGCTTTGTGATGAAGGATCATCTGGACATCAACCGACACCAACGGTTCTCGAGTTTGAAGGTGCATTGACTCGTTCGAGAGCTAAGGAAGTCCAACAAGAACTAGACAAGTTAGTAGCTTTCTTCATGTCTAAAGAGCTAAGTGTTGAAGAGGAACCACCATTGAAGACGATTATGATAATTGAGGTTCGAGAGCACTCGGAGCCAAACGACGAAGGCGGCGGAGACAGTGGAAAATCTGCGACCGCAGACGTTTCCGCGACCGCGGATCCAGACCCGCGATCGCGACCTGTTGATTTCGCCGAGAATTCTTGTTTTATTTCGTTTTCGGGATTTAATGCCTTTTATTGGTTTGTTATTTTAGGAAACACTTTTATTGCTTTATTTCTTTTAATTGGCATCCTTATGACCCCTATATAAGGTTTGCCTTAGTTATTGTTTTAGTGCACCCATACTTTGATATTGAATACAGCGTTTATCGTTTTTTCCTCCCAAAAGAGAGCTTTTGTGAGAAGAGTGCCCCGTGTGCATTGTTGTTGAACTCGCCCTAGTTGTACTTGTGTGTGTCAATCTCCTCCATAAGGTTAGTGCTATCGGGACTCCCTAGAGCATCCTTCAGGTGCCTTGACCCACCATAGTCATTGTGTTTGGTTGTAATCATCCGTTGGGGTTTCTTCATCATTCGGTAAAGTTCTTGTTCTTAAGTTCAGGGGTTTTATCGTTGTTTGATTTGGTTCCAATTGGCCTATCATTCGACTTATCCTTCTTTCATCTCATTCTAATTCCGCCTTTCTTCTCTGTTCGAGTTTCTGTTCGAGGTTTGGTGTCTAGATCGGACAACAACGGCTTATCCCCGCATCAAATTGGTATCAGAGTTGTGTTGACACCATCTGTCTTCACAAGAACATCAAGAGACCCCCTATCCAGAAAATCACAAAAAAAAAGGAGTCAGTTTTGTTTTCCTGTTTGTAAGTTTCTTTCAGAAATTGATTTTGAGTCTTCTAGTACTTTGATCTTTCTTGTTGAGTCTGTTTCAGGTTGTGTACAAGAAGCTTGGATCGATTCGTGTCTGTGGAGATCGAAAGATTGGAGTTTGGAGCACCCTTGTCCCAAAATCCATTCATCACATCACCCATCACAAATTCATCCATCCCTACCAAAAACGCAGCCATCAGAAACCCTAAGGAATTGCTGGAATTTCTTGCCTTGGAGCCCAAACAAGATCTTCAAGGAAAGGAAATCTTATCTTCTCTACAAAGAAAATCAAGTTAGTTGTTATTTTTATTCATCTTAATTTTTGCTGAGATTAATATCTCATAGTCTGTAATTTTCGTTTTGCTGAGACAAAAAAAAAAAAATATATATATATATATTCAAAAAAAAAAATCGAAAAGTCTCAAAGTCAGCATTTTATTTTACTTTTTGTTGAGTCAAAGTCTAGTTTGATATTGTTTGAGTCGGAATTCAAGAAATCGGAGGAATCGGGATTGTCACGAGCCCGAACGAAGACGAAGGAGTTTTGGCCGCAGGACGCGACCCGCGACCGCGGAATTCCACCCGCAATCGCGGAAATCACCATTGTTTCTCCAGAACTTCAATCCGCGACCGCGGCACCCAGAACCGCGACCGCGGAACTTCTGCTGCCTTGTTTTTCCCTATTTCTACAGCGACGAACCATCCCTAATACTACCTAGCCCTCTCGACTCCGTCTTCGATCCTTCATCAACACCAGTCGGGACAAGTTAAGGTACGCTTCCTTTTGGCCCTCTTGAGTTCAAACTTGAGTCATATTAGTTGTTTGCATTTACATTCTTGCAAACGTTTTGAGTCTTTGTTTCTTTCTTTCGTTGAGTCAATTTTTTTGTTTTGAGTCAGAGCCTTGAAGTTGAAACCCCGCCCTACACTAGCCATCTCCATCTCTACCATCACTCATATAGTGCTAGGAAGCTTGATAGTTTCAATCTATTGGGTTATTGATCCATACAAGACAATTCATCAATAAAAGCTTGTTACAACAACAATTGAGAGAGAGTGCAGAGGAAAACATACGAGAGTAAACACTTGCGAGTTGTTTTCATTTACACTCACTTAACATTGTTCTGTGTTAGTCTTTTCTTTGATGATGAGTAGGTCAGTCTCTCCCAGCGGCAGGAGGAGAACCCCGGAGACCAGCCCCGTCACTCCAGAATTCATGATTTACTTGTTTCGGGAGTTTAGACAAGAGTTAACCGCAGGAATTGCGTCTGGAGTTACCACAGCCATCCGGCAGGAGCTTCACCTGACTCCACCTCCAACGGCTGCGGGGCATATTGGGACTTCCCAAGGCGCTCCCGCAGACGCTCTACGGAGGCCCCTCCCTCCCCAACGGGAAGTCTATGAGGCTGCCCAAATGGGTCGGGAAGCTAGAGGCAGGACCACACCCAGAGCTGACAACCGTCAAGCTCGAAGGGGGCGTTTTCATAACTCTCCTATACCTCGCCTTAATAGATACAATGTTGCTAACCATTTTAATGATGAATTTCAGGATCTAGGTGACCATGATTACGATGAGGAGCCTGAAGAAGAGGATGACGAAGAAGCAGCAAAAGCATTATGGCGACCCCATCGTCAACAAGGAGGGTACCAAGGAAGAAGAAGAGAGTCTGAGCAAGATGGAGTTGGGAAGATCAAGGTGAAAATCCCAAGCTTTGAAGGTAAGTGTGATCCAGATGTCTACATGGAGTGGGAGACGAAGATCGAGCAAATATGGAATTGCCACAACTTTCCCGAGCCTAAAAAGGTGCAACTTGCATCTTTGGAATTTAGTGGTTATGCTCTAGTGTGGTGGGATAGTTTGATAAGAGGGAGAGCTGCTAATGGAGATTATCCCGTCACTACTTGGGATCTCATGAAGAGGATGATGAGAGCTCGATTTGTTCCCCCACATTACACTAGGGAATTCATACAGCGGCTCGAGAACTTGAGACAGGGATCTATGGGAGTAGAAGAGACCTTCAATGCTATGCAAATAGCCACGGTTCGAGCCAATTTGGTTGAGGATGAGGAGACAACAATGGCTAGATACCTCTGTATCCTTCACCCATATGTGTCAAGTGAGATTGAGATGTTCCCTTACAACTCTATGACTGAGTTGTTGCACTTGGCAATCAAGGTGGAGAGAAAGACCAAGATTAGGGGTCAGGGAAGCAGAAATACAGGAGGATGGAAAAACCAGCAAGGAAGAACTTCCTACCCTTCATCCCGAGAGCCCCCTGCTAAGGAAGATAGCGGTTCCCGAAGGAACCCACCACCTGCTGCTCAAGTGCCTTCAAAAACTACACTTGGCCCTTCCAATGGACCCCGAGGGAGTACTTCTAACCCTACCTCTAGAGCTAGGGATATTGAATGTTTTAAATGTAGAGGAAAGGGTCATATGATGAAGGATTGTCCTAATTCTAGAGTATTAATTGTTAATCAACTAGGTGAATATGAAAGTGAAAGTGAAAAGGAGGAGCACCTAGATGAAATGCATGATGAGGATGATCTTAGTGATGAAATTGGTTATGAGCATGGTGATTCTTTGATTTGTAAGAGAAATTTGCATGTACAACCCGCCCCTTGTGAGGATAACCAAAGAGAAAATTTGTTTCATACTAGATGTTTGGTTCAAGGGAAGGTTTGTAATATGATTATTGATGGAGGAAGTTGTTGCAATATTGCTAGCACTGAATTAATCTCTAAATTGCATATTGCTACTATTTTCCACCCTAGGCCCTATAAATTGCATTGGATAAATGAATGTGGTGAATTAAGAGTTCAAAAGCAAGCTAGGATAACTTTCTCCTTAGGGAAATATGAGGATACAGTCTTGTGTGATGTCGTTCCTATGCAGGCTTGTCATATATTGTTAGGTAGACCATGGCAATATGATAGAAAAGTTGTTCATGATGGTCACACTAACCGTCACTCATTTATTTTCAATAATAAGCCTATTACTCTTAAACCTATGACTCCAGCACAGATAGCAGATGCATATGAGAAGAGCAAAGGCAAAGAAAGAGCCACCGACGAAACTGAGGTGCTGGCGCAACAGAGCCAAAACCGCGACCGCGGATCCAAATCTGCAACCGCGGAAGTTGGCGGGTCTCGACAGAGCCAAAACCGCGACCGCGGCTCGAAACCCGCGACCGCGAAAGTTGGCGCAGGAGCCCTTGTTGTTTCGACTACCCCGCCTCGCGCTCTTTTGTCCTCCAAATCCGAATTGCAAGGTGAGTACTTGCCATTGGACACTACCTTAATGATGCTTTGCAAGAGATTTGTGTTGACAGGTACCGATTCTCGAGTTGATCTACCCCCTAGCATTCAAGCTATTCTTGATGAGTTTGTTGAGGTGTTTCCGGATGAGATTCCAGCGGGCTTACAGCCCTTTAGGGGCATTGAGCATCAAATTGATCTTATTCCAGGAGCTTCTTTACCTAACAGGCCAGCTTACAAAATGAACCCTCAGGAGTGTCAAGAGATTTAGAAGCAGGTGGAGGAGCTTGTAGATAAGGGGTATGTTCGGGAAAGTCTTAGTCCTTGTGCAGTTCCGGTCTTACTTGTGCCTAAGAAAGACAATTCTTGGCGGATGTGTGTTGATTGCCGAGCTATCAACAACATAACTGTCAAGTATCGTCATCCTATACCAAGGCTGGATGACATGTTGGATGAGCTTCATGGTGCCACAAACTTCACCAATATTGATCTTAGGAGTGGCTACCATCAAATCCGAATGAGGGAAGGCGATGAGTGGAAGACCGCCTTCAAGACCAAATTTGGTCTATATGAGTGGCTTGTTATGTCATTTGGACTTACTAATGCTCCCTCTACTTTTATGAGGCTTATGAATCATGTCTTGAGGAAGTTTATAGGGAAGTTTGTTGTAGTTTATTTCGATGATATCTTGATTTACAGCAGGTCCCTAGGGGAGCATGAGCAACATCTCAGGGAAGTACTCGTTACTCTTAGTATACAACGACTATATGCTAATTTGAAGAAGTGTGATTTTTGCACTGATAAAGTTATATTTCTTGGCTTTGTAGTGAGCTCCCAGAGATTACAGGTTGATGAGGAGAAGATTAAGGCCATTTAGGATTGGCCAACCCCCACGACTAGCAGCCAAGTCAGAAGTTTCCATGGATTGGCTCGCTTCTATCGGCGTTTTGTGAAGGATTTTAGCACCATTGTTGCACCCCTAACTGAGGTAACAAAGAAGCATTCGGCCTTTGTTTGGAAGGAGGCTCAAGAAAGGGCGTTTGAAGAGCTAAAACGCAGATTGACCGAAGCGCCATTGCTTGTGCTTCCCGACTTCACTAGGCCCTTTGAAGTGGAATGTGATGCCTCAGGAGTTGGCATAGGAGGAGTACTCATGCAAGAAGGTAAGCCTATTGCCTTCTTTTCTGAAAAGTTGAAAGGTGCAAGTCTAAATTACTCTACTTATGATAAGGAATTGTATGCATTATATAAAGTACTTAAGACTTGGCAACACTACCTATGGCCTAGAGAGTTTGTTTTGCATACCGATCATGAATCTTTGAAACATTTTAGGAGCCAAGACAAACTTGATAGGAGGCATGGTAGATGGATGGAATTTATTGAGACTTTCCCTTATATTATCAAACACAAGAAGGGAAATGACAATGTTGTTGCTGATGCACTATCTAGGAGGCATGCTTTAATTGTTCAACTTGACTCTAAGATGTTAGGCTTTGTTTACATCAAGGAGTTATATCGTAATGATGCTGATTTTGGTGCTATTTATAAGCAATGTTTAGATAAAAGAACTTTGGATAAGTTTTATTTGTTTGATGGTTTCTTGTTTAGGGCTAGTAAAGTATTCATACCTAAGTGTTCTTTGAGATTATTGCTTGTTGAAAAAGCCCATAAGGGTGGATTAATGGGACACTTTGGTAGAGATAAGACATATCATATGTTGCATACTCATTTTTATTGGCCCCATATGCTTAGGGATGTTGAGCATTGTTTGAAAAGATGCTTGGAGTGTCTTAAGGCTAAGTCTAGAGTTAAACCACATGGATTGTATACCCCTTTGCCTATTCCTACGACCCCATGGGTAGACATTAGTATGGATTTTATTGTAGGGTTGCCTAGGACTAAGAAGGGGAGAGATTCTATTTTTGTGGTTGTTGATAGATTTTCTAAAATGGCTCATTTTATTGCTTGCAACAAGACTGATGATGCTCATCACGTGGCTGACTTGTTCTTTACTGGAGTTGTTAGGTTACATGGAGTACCAAAGACTATTGTGAGTGATAGGGATGTGAAATTTCTAAGTTACTTTTGGAAAACTCTTTGGGGAAAACTAGGGACTAAACTACTATTCTCTACATCTAGTCATCCTCAAACTGATGGTCAAACTGAAGTAACCAATAGGACCTTAGGAACCCTTTTGAGAGTCATTCTTAAGAAGAATTTGAAAGCTTGGGAAGAAGCCTTACCCCATGTTGAGTTTGCCTACAATAGAGCCATCCATTCCTCAACCTCGCTGAGTCCCTTTGAATGTGTGTATGGTTTGAATCCACTAACCCCTTTTGATCTTATGCCGTTACCTACGAAGGAGCGAATGGATTTCAATGCAGGAAAACAGGTTGATGACATCAAGGAAATTCATGAGAGGACAAGAGCTAAATTGCTAGAAGTAGCTGCTACAAATGCTAGCAAGGCAAATAGGAAGAGGAAGAAGGTCGTCTTCAAGGAGGGAGACCTCGTGTGGGTCCACTTTAGGAGAGAGAGTTTCCCCAACAAACGCCACTCAAAGCTGTCCCCAAGAGGTGATGGACCATTCAAGGTGCTTAAGAAGATTGGAGATAATGCTTATGTCTTGGAGCTTCCCGGTGAATATCAAGTGAGTGCCACCTTCAATGTGCAAGATCTAACATTGTTTGAAGGCGAAGAAGAGGAGGAGCTGGATGATTCGAGGTTGAATCCTTTTCAAGAAGGGGAGGATGATGAAGGATCATCTGGACATCAACCGACACCAACGGTTCCCGAGTTTGAAGGTGCATTGACTCGTTCGAGAGCTAAGGAAGTCCAACAAGAACTAGACTAGTTAGTAGCTTTCTTCATGTCTAAAGAGCTAAGTGTTGAAGAGGAACCACCATTGAAGACGGTTATGATAATTGAGGTTCGAGAGCACTCGGAGCCAAACAACGAAGGCGGCGGAGACAGTGGCAAATCCGCGACCGCGGCCATGCCACCCGCGACCGCGGACGTTTCCGCGACCGCGGATCCAGACCCGCGATCGCGACCTGTTGATTTCGCCGAGAATTCTTGTTTTATTTCGTTTTCGGGATTTAATGCCTTTTATTGGTTTGTGATTTTAGGAAACACTTTTATTGCTTTATTTCTTTTAATTGGAATCCTTATGAACCCTATATAAGGTTTGCCTTAGTTATTGTTTTAGGGCACCCAAACTTTGATATTGAATATAGCGTTTATCATTTTTTCCTCCCAAAAGAGAGCTTTTGTGAGAAGAGTGCCCCGTGTGCATTGTTGTTGAACTCGCCCTAGTTGTACTTGTGTGTGTCAATCTCCTCCATAAGGTTGGTGCTATCGGGACTCCCTAGAGCATCCTCCAGGTGCATTGACCCACCATAGTCATTGTGTTTGGTTGTAATCATCCGTTGGGGTTTCTTCATCATTCGGTAAGGTTCTTGTTCTTAAGTTCAGGGGTTTTATCGTTGTTTGATTTGGTTCCAATTGGCCTATCATTCGACTTATCCTTCTTTCATCTCATTCTAATTCCGCCTTTCTTCTCTGTTCGAGGTTTGGTGTCTAGATCGGACAACAACGGCTTATCCCCGCATCACTTTGTTTTTTTTTGCTACCAAATATTTTTTGTTACGGCTTATAAGCAAAAGTGTTATGTTTTTTCTACCAATTTTGTGTGCTATTGTTTGTAAGAAAAAGTGCTATGCTTTGTAAGTAAAAGTGCTATATTTTTCGAGGCAAAAGCGTAACACATTTCACCTAGCATAGAGAAGTACATATAGGCAAAAAGTGTAGCACACTTCAGCTAGCTATAGAGAAGCACGTATAGGTGAGAAGTGTAGCACATTTCATCCATAACGAAGCACATATAGACAAAAAGTGTAGCACATTTCAGCCATAGAGAAGCCTATATAGGTGAAAAGTGTAGCACATTGCATCCATAGAGAAACATATGTATGCGAAAAGTGTAGCACATTTCAACAATAGAGAAGCACATCCTGGAAAATAGCACCTTTCACCTAGCCATAGAGAAGAACATATAGGCGAAAAAGTGTAGCACATTGAAGCAAAAGCGTAGCACCTTTCACCTAACATAGAGAAGCACATATAGACAAAAGCGTAACACACTTCAGCTAGCCATAGAGAAGCATATATAGGCAAAAATGTAGCACAATTCAGCAAGCAATAAAGAAACACATATAAGCGAAAAGCGTAGCATATTTAAACAATAAAGAAGCACATCTAGACAAAAACGTAGCACATTTAACCTAGCATAGAGAAGCATATATAGGAAAAACCGTAGCACTTTTCACCTAGCATAGAGAAGCACATATAGGAAAAACCGTAGCACACTTCAGCTAGCCTAGAAAATCACATATAGGTAAAAAGTGTAGCACATTTAGGCAAAAAGTGTAGCACATTTCACCAAGTATAGAGAAGCACATATATGCAATATCGTAGTACAGTTCAGCTAGCCATATAGAAGCACATATGGGCAAATAGCATAGCATATTTCAGTAATATACAAGCACATAACACTTGTGGTAGTACATACTTTGCAAGTTCAAATTTTGGCTTAATATATCATAGCACATTTCAACAATATAGTAGCACATTTCAGGCATTTTGAAGCACTTGATTTTGTAAGTACAAAATCCGGCCTAAAAAAAAAAATTGGCCTAAAAAAAAAAAAAAAAGTCAATGCCCGGTCAAAGTCAATCCCCTTGTTAGGATTACTTCTCATTTCTCATGTTAACATTAATTTCTCATTTGATCTTTCTCCATAAGGAAATACAATCAACTATTTCCCTAAATTTTGTAAAACAAGGCATGACATTAGAGAGTGTAAGCAATGGAATCGAACACAAAGAAACGAGCAGAAAGTTAAAAACACGACAAGATTTAACGTGGAAACCCTCTCGGGTAAAACCACGGCACAAAGAGGAGAACTTCACTATCTTTTTTTGGTGTAAGGAGAGGCGGCACTCTCGCGCGCTATTATATAAAAGGACTAATTCGGGTGAACCCGGGGGATAGCCAACCCCCTTACATCGTCAAGTAAAAACTTAGTCACGCACGCAGGCGGATGAGACAAAATGTGGAGACCAAGCGGAAAATTATGAGCAAAATGAGAAAGGCAGTCCGCAGGCCGGTTAGCCTCACGGAAGACATGTCGAAGCTTGGTTTCCCAACTTCTACTGAGGAAGCCTTGGCACTCAAGTACCAGGTTGGCGAGTGGGTGGCGCGGGGGGATGACGTTGTTGATGAGCTCAATGGCTAGGGAGGAATCAGTCTCAATGATCAACTGGCGAATACCTGCATCCCAAGCCACCTGAAGTCCCAAGCGAATACCCTGAAGTTCAGCATTAATAACAGGGGCCGAGCCCAAGTTGTAGGCGTAGCCTACAATCCAGAGGCCTTCATTGTTCCTGATGCAGCCCGCAGCAGCCGCCAAAAGGGAGTTGGGTCGAGTGGCACCATCCGAGTTCAGCTTGGCCCACCCAACCTCCGGTTTGGTCCAGCAGATAAACGAACTGTTGAGCTCTTCAGGAGGTTTGCTGGACAGGAAGTCCACCTGCTTCCATATTCCTTCAAACTGCCAGGCCTGGGACATGATGAAAGCCTGTTTATTCTGAACCATCTGCGTCCCCCCAAAAATCATGGCATTACGCCACTTCCAGATCCACCAGCAGGTGGTGGCGATGATGGTGGAGTCATCCAGGTGAGTATTCAGCCCATATCTTTGGTTAAGATTATTCTCAAGCCAAGTTATCGGGTTATCACTGTAAAAACCCGCCCCAGTACCATGGGGAATAATTCCCTCCCAAACAGACATGGATTCTGGGCAATCCCGGAAGAGGTGAATGAGGGACTCATCCGCAACGCCACATCTCGGGCACAGACTGCTGGACGCCATATGACGGCGACATCGTTCGGCATTCGTGAGGATCTTGCCTTTGATAACAAGCCAAAGGAAGTAACGCACACGCTCAGGCACTTTGACTTTCCAAACCCGACGAAGCAGGGAGTTCAGAGTATCCAGATCGGGCGAGGAGGGCGGGTCAGGAATACCTTGTCTCATCATTTGGAGAAACACCTTCTTTTCTCTTGAATATCCACTTGCAAAGAATAAGTTTCTTCTCTTTAGGCAACTTAACTAAGTCTCAAGTGTCATTCCTTTCAAGTGACTCCATCTCATTATGCATAGCAGTCATCCACTTATCAGAATCTCCAGAGATGACAACCTCAGAGTATGAAGAAGGCTCAACAGGAAAAGAATGGACATGCCTTGGGCTTAAAATCTTAAGTATGCTTAAAATCTTAAAACCATTGAGTTAACACCTCAAGGGAAAGAATGGACATGCCTTGGGCTTGGATCATAATGTGATTGTAAGACATATAAGTTTTTTTATTGATGTTTTTCACTTTACAGATAATATACTGTTGAATGTAAAGTTTCGTGCAAATTGATCAATAATGTCATCCTATAGTTTGAATGAGAATATGTTTTGTATGGTAGAACTTAAAAGCCTATCCTCTTTAGAATTTATTCGTAAATCCTAACTTAACGAGCATAAGCATCTTCATCTTCATCTTCGTATACAGGCGCATTATATATCCAATCTCCTATTTAGTAAGTATTTTTCACAATTTTTATATACTCCCTCCGTCCCCTATATTATAGTTCTAGTTTTTCAATTTTGGCGTTTTGAAATATAGTTTTTGTTTTCCTTTTATATATTTTGTTTTATTATCAACATCACATCAAACTACACTCTATTTCCTCATTTTTTACATCAAAACTCATACTCTCTCTGTTCCACTATATAAGCCTGATTTCATCCCCGCACGTATGCCAATGTACGTTTTGTTTTATCAATATCTCTAGTTACGTATTAGTAAAAAATATAAAAATTTGAAATTGTTATAGTACTTGTTAAGACGAATCAAACAAGACCTCACATGACTATATTTTTGCTTGTAAATCGAAAGAAATCGAGAAGACTCTCTCAAATTGTGAATAGTGTCGGAAAATGAAATGGGGCTTATATAATGGGACGGAGGGATTATCAATTTACTTCTTATCTTCTCTCACCTACATAAAAATTTTCACTCACTTACAATCTCTCTCTTCTCCACTTTTCTTTACCATTTCCTTAATTTACCTCGATAACGACAAACGAGAACTATAATAAGAGACGGAGGGAGTAATACTCAACAAAGAATTGAAAGGGTGTCCGGCCGAGTTGGATTGGTTGGTCTATATATTCTTGATTAAAATTCTTATGTAAAACGAGCTTTACATATAAATTTTTATATAATTACTAAAGCAAAACACTGCATTAATTAATCAGTTATGTCACATCATTTACTAATCAATAAGCGATGTTACGTCATCATTGATACATGTCATTAATTTTTCAAAATGAAAAATGAAATATATATTTTTTTAAAGATAATTAATCTAATTCTAATGATATTATTTTCTTATGTGAACATAAATCAATTAAAAAATATATATAAAGATCATTATCCTAAATCTATTATATCATTTCCTTATTTAAATGCATATCAATATGAAAGAATATAAATTAATTGAACTTTTTTTATTTATATAATAATGATTATAAAAATTATTGTTTAAACTCCGGGCATACGTGGGTATAAAACTAGTTAACTTCTTAAAAACAAAACGATTGAATAGCCTAGACCACATGGAAAGAGACCAAGAAAGCGCGTGGGGTAAATTAACATGGTTTATGGACACTCATTTTGCTATTTATTGTCCAGTTTCATGTGTCGTATATGAACATTTTCCTTTTGAAGGGACAAACGATGTCCTTTTGGACGAATTTTATATACACGCAATCGTATTGAAATTATCTACAAGATAATGGAAAAAAACAAAAAACAAAATCTATACGTGACGTATGGAAGGATTTCATAGGTGATGTGTGATTTCTTTTTCAAATAATGCAATTCATACGCGACGTATGGAATATGTTCATACACGACACATAAAACTGAGTGATAAATAGTAAAATGGATGTGCGGTGAATAGCGCCTAAATTAACTAGATATATTTAGGTTAGGGAACAAGGAATTTATTCAACTTTAGTTTTATAAAGTGATTTTTCTATTTATATTCTGGTGTAGTTGTTTAAACACAAACTACATAATGTAGCTTTGAGACTTTTACACGTACTTGTCCTTCTTTAAGTGTGAAACATATATGAACCTTTAAGATCGCATTATCACATACAGTATTTTTCAGTCCTAATGTGACCAACAACGGGTCCATTTCAATGAGGATGGGGTTTAGTCGAGAATCACGGGCGATACAAACAATCATTATAGACGATGTATATAAATATTATGGACAATATGTATTATATAAAATATTTACAAGCGTTATATTTTACATGTATCACCAAAATATGCATGAACGATAAATATTGTATAATATTGTATAAGATGCGTTGCACCGTCCATTGGTGGGATCATTTTACCTATTGACTAGGACCCTCGTATCGTAGTGGCAAAAACAAAGCATAGGAAAAACAAATTGAATAAAAGACATTTGGAAGTAGAGCTGTCAAACAGGTCGGTCAGGTCGGGTTCGGGTTCGGTTATCTCGGGTTCGGGTTGAGTTCGGGTTCGGTAATTTCGGGTAGCAGGTCAAGTTGGGTCGGGTCATACAGGTTAGCGAGCGGTTCGGGTTAACCAACGGGTTTTTAACGTCAATTTTATTTTTAACTTTGTGTTCATTTTTTTTTGTGTTTTACTATTTTAAGTGTTACAACATATTATAAAAAATATATTAGATTTATATGATGGTATCTCCAAAGAACACTCATTTTCTGATGGTATCTCTACAACAAGATTTGGAGGATTCCTGTGCTGGATGGGTGCAATTTCTGCAGCTATTTCATTTGTTCCATCCATCTGCAGAGGTAAATTGACAATGAACAATAATAAGCAGCAGTTTAAAAGTCATACAGAGCTGAGAATCAATGCAGCACATAGACATAGTTTGTAGTCCTGAATGAACTTTCTGTCTAAATGATACTTGAACAACTTGACAATATTCCATATCCATACTCCAAATTGCAAACATATCTAATACCAGAAAAAATGCACCAGTCAAATCAGATTGATATTTAAAATACAGGACTCTCAAATCCAACACTACAGAAACAACACTCTGCTTAGTTATTTGAATCATACTGCAATCATATAACAAGGATGAGAAAACAAGAGTAAATCTAGCAAGGCAATGCCCCGGTTAAGGTGTAATTCTACAAAAAAAAAACCAGCAATCTGAAGGCTGGTAAGTATGAGTAGATAAAAGATTTTTGAAATCAAAGTAGAAAGAAAAACACACTAGTTCAGACATCCAAAAACCAACACACTAGTTCAGGACATTAATGGTATTTACTTGGCTTGTAGAATATGATTACTGGAGCTGCCCAAATTGATGGATTTCCTGCATATAATGATCAAAACGTAATATCCGAGCAACACCAGCAAACAACCTGATTTAGCATAAGAGAACAGCCAGAAATATGGCACCAGAAAATAGTACAAAACGCTGTTGCTACTATATAACTAGACAAAGAAAATGCACTAAACGCTTACTCGGTGGTTGTTGCTACAGCTGCAGCTGCAGAGGCGGCTGTTGCTACAGCTGCAGAGGCGGCTGTTGCTACTGCTCAGGCAGTTGCAGAGGCGGCTGTTGCTACTGCTCAGGCAGCTGCAGAGGCGGCTGTTGCTACTGCTCAGACAGCACATCAGCAGACAACCATCGCATTAGACATACATCACCAGAAAAATAGTCGAAAAGATGTACGCAAACAGCATATGGTAATACAATTTTCAATACACGGAAGACAGCAAACTTTGCTCAAGTGTTTTGACTCTTTTTAATGGCAAGCTGTAGATATTAATCAAAAGAGAGAAATTTCAAATCAAATCCTTTAACTCTATCTAAAAATCTTATGTGCACTTGTAAGGAACATTGCATGTAAAGTTCTTATGCTCTCTAATTAAATCAGAATATTAATAAATAGAAATAAGGGTTTTAAGATTTCAATCACAAACCTTCAGCTGGAATATTCAGAAATTTGGTGGGCAGGATATTACCATATGCTGCTGTAATGAAAAGATCTGGTTGCAAGGTTCTTAAATCTGACAAAAAAGATTCCTGAATAAAACCAAAACTCAGTTGCAGTGGTAATACTTTACAAATCATTAACATCAGTTGTGTATATCATGAAAATTAATGCACTGGGATCAAAGCTCAAAATCAAGGAATCCAATTAAAAGAAGACACACTGAAATCAGCACTGGACAGGCAATGTTCATGTTCTGAGCAGGCAAGACCAGTTTACAGAATTATTTGGGTCACACAACTTTGGCCGCCGACGATAAGGGAAGAGAATGAAATGGAGTTCCCTGAGATTGTTCTAAGACAGAAAAATAGTGGAAAAGATGTACGCAAACAGCCACAGCATCAGACATCCAGAAACAGAACCAAAACAACACCAAATTATGTTGCTCCAATGCTAACAGAAAATCAAACCATATGCTGTTCATACACATTCGAATGCAGTAACAAAAACATGTTCATACCATATATTGTTCATACACATTCGAACGCATCAGACATCTTGAAATTGAAAGTAACTCCATCTAACAAAAACATATTCAACCACAACTCGTATAAATCCATATACACCCAAACAGAGCAACTAACCCTAATTAAAAATACATCTTTTATTTGTTTTCACATCAGCAAGCGGAAACAAAGCTAACAAAAGCCCAAATTAAACACAACAAAGAAGTGGTTGTCGAATCCTAAACCAATCTCACACATAAACAGATTCAGACTTGTGAACACGATCGAACAAGATTTACTTGAAAGTACCTAATCGATCAAACAACTCCTTCGTGAAGGTTGGAGAGCTCGGATTAAAGAGTGAACCCTTGGTGCAAGCGATGAACACGATCGAACAACAACGAACACTGAATGACTCCTGGATGCAAGCGCTAGAGAAAATACGAGATTCCGGGTGCCTTGCTTGAGAGGTCGAGGATTCCAGTAGAGAGACTCAAAGAAGGGGGGAGACGAGGGAAAGGTACAGAAATTTCAGAGAAGCCATGGATGAGGTATTGAGGTGAGATTGAAGAGCCGTGTTTAGTTATTAGGGTTTTGTGCTTTCTCAGATTTTACCCGCCAATAATTTCCCCATTCTCAGGCATTGGCGCGCAAAATTGCCTATTTCCTTGACCCGCCGGGTTAACCGGACCCGAACCCAAAAAATTACGGGTTCAGCGGGTTCGGGTTTATTCGGGTTTTCGGTTTAATTTTTCGGGTTTTAACCCTGAATTTTTCGGTCGGGCTCGGTCGGTTTTTCGGGTTCGGTTAACTTTTGACAACTCTGGTTGGAAGAGACGATAAAAAAGTACTAGATTTTTGTTAGATAAATAGCTTGTTCGACAAAATTGAAAATAAGTTAATTTATTGATCCAAAAAGCTTGAAATCCTAACTTATTTTTTTAATAAGAATAGGAACAAAATAGTTATTGACAACGATATTATTTTCTTTTATTGGCCTCCTACCAATTAATGTGTTGAAATGTTTAAGTGATCTTTCTTTTTTGAACTTAGGTGGGAGTATATAAAATAGTTGTATGAAGTGGAATAAAAAAATAGAGTAAGGACGAAAAACATGTGTGAATATGAGTGAAGGTGATCGAGAATGGAAGAAAGAAGCAGGTGTCAACACTGAAAACAGTAGTGTAGTGTGGTGGCCGCTGCGAAGTCAGAAAAGTCACCACAAAAAAGCGTATGCCGCCAAGAACCCGATCCGGTTTATGTTTAGTTTACTGCACTACATTATTAGTGTGATGATGATGAATAGTTTATGTTTCATTCAACAAAGTATAATCAGAACCACATAATTAAAGTCCTATAGATTGCCAACAAAAGAGGGATATGGTAAATCTTTTGTTTCTCTCTTAAGACATAAATTGTTGATCTGTCAAGTGCAAATACAAGCATTTACAACATTATTCAACCATCATAACTCCTTTATACTGGTAAATACCCCAGCACACAATGGCCCATAAATCCCTCTCCTCAACATTTTTAGGATGACAACAAAAATCCCACATCTCCATTACAGATTCAGCAAGTGATCCTCCAGGAACCATATCAGGAATTAAATTCCAGATTTTCCCCGCCTCAAGACAATTAAAAAGGACATGAACATCGTCTTCTAGCTTCCCACACACTTCACAACATTCATCAACAACTACCCCACTACTAGAAAAAACTTGAATAGCCATGTAAATTTAGCCATGGTAAGTTACGGATGGGCTATGAGAACAGCCACGGATAGGCCATGAAATGAGCATCCGCCACGCATTTAGGGACGGAAAGCCAAAAACATGGCTATATCGGTCGTAGCAAAATGTAGGGACGGATCATCCGTGGCTATTCGCTATGGGATTTAGCGATGGGTACGTCCGTGGCCACTTCGCTACGCTTTTGACACGCTTGTTGCATGGGTTAATCGCCACGCGAGTTTCATTGACAGTTCATGGCTAAGTATTATAATTCATATATTCTTTTTAATCTATTTTGGCTCCTCCGTATTTCCTATTTATTCCAAAATTAATTAATTTTTTAAATCATTATCATTATTGTTATAGAGTATTTATTTATTATATATATAAATAATTATTGTATTTTACTTCGTATTTATTCTCAGTAGTAAATAAAGTCCAATAACACTATTATTAATAACAAAAACCAAAACACCGAAGACATCATAATTACAGAAAGAAATCTCAATATTTATTTCATAATTCAATACAAAATACAGATCTTGATTGAACTAACATTGGAAATCCTAAACTAGATCTACCAAACAATAAAAGAAAAACTAAACTAGCGATCTAGAAACCTACGAAGATGAGCGTCGGGATGATCTATCGCCGGTGGGTGAAACGAGTAAAGGGGAACCGGAGTAGGACGTCAGAGAAGGAGGCTCAACAAAGGAGGAAACCGGAGTTGATCGCCGATGGTTTAAACGAGCTCAGCAATTTTTGCACAATGACTTCATCTCTAGGGGCCCAACACATGTGAACGGCTCGGTATGGTATTTGATGACTCGAATAGGCTGATTCGGGGATGCCAAAAGCTTGATTCAAGCTTCTACAATGGTGATTGACTTGGCTTCACTTGAAATCTCATACACTTTGTTATTTCATTTAAGTATATACTCACTATTAGTACATGATTTGTATTTTATTTTAATTACTACATTCAACTTAAATTTTGATTTAATTAGTCTAATATTTGGGCATAATATTTGTATTTTATCATATATATTTGATTTATATAGACAAACTTTTACACAATAAATTTGTGAAGTATTAAATCTAATGATGATATTTTACGTATTAATTAGTCTAATATTCGTACATTTATATTATAAAATTTATTTGTACTTGACATTTTTCGATGTTAGAACCCAATGTTTATTCGTTTATGTTTGATTAATTGATATTTCTTAATCTTTGTTATTTTGAGGATGATATCATCAAAGTTCTAATTAAAACAATATACATAAGAATTAATTATTGTATACGATTGCACCTTTCATAAAAAAAAGATGGTAAATATTAATTTATTTTGAGACTACAAAATAGCTAATATACTAACAAATCATCAATCGTTTAAAAGATTAAAAATATTTCTAATAATTTAAATTAGGAGACTTAATAGTAAAATAACACCTAAGATTGGTAAAGCTATAATTAAGGAGAGAGCTCTAAATAACTCTCATTTGATATATATATATATATATATATTATCATATTATATAAGTAATATACAAGTATTAAGTAAAAGACAGTATATAATGAACATATGTAATAAATTTTATATCATAGTCTAATTAAAACCGAAACATACATTTATACACATATAAGTGATACATACGCATATGCGACATTCGTAAATTATTCTATTTTGAAATGAAATTGATTTTATAGACAAAACACATATATAAACAATTTTTTAAGAAATATTCAACATTAGCCTATGCATAGCATGGATTACCGATTCTTATATAATTAATAACTATATATGATGCATAAGTATATATATCTAATGTACAAGAATTAAGTAGTAAGTGTATACGGAGTATAGTATATACTATATAGTGACTATGAGTGAGGAATGATATATAATATAAGTATTATTCATAAAATATAAACATATATATGGAATAGTATGCCAAGAAGATATAGTATTAATCATAATATATAGTGATTATGAGTGAGGAGTGCTATTAAAATGTCAACAAAATTATTTTTAAGGACCATGAACATTAGATGTCTCTGGAGCAATTTTAGGGGGAATTTATTGATCAAAATTTTAGACAAGTATACCCTTTATAATTTAAGTAATGACATAGAGAATAAAGGAAATAATCAATAACAATGGGGTAAATTTGAAAAAAAAGGTGTAAAATTATGTTAAAAGACAAGTATTTTTTAACAAATGATTTGGACTCCAAGGACAAGTAATTTTTAACGGAGGGAGTAATTTCTAGCGAGATCAGTTTCGTTGGGCCCGTATCAATCTCATCTTTCACCAGACATGTCTCTCACTTGATTCCGATTCCGAACAAGCCTTGTCGAGTTACCCGAACCCGCGTAAGTAAGTTAAATGTTAAAAAACAAAAGAAAAGAAAAAACAAAGAAAAAAACAAAGATGCCGATCTAGCTGAAAAGGTTTTTCCTTCGTATGAGGCGGTGTCTATAACAACACCTCATACGAAGACTTATCTTTTAAAAAATTGAACTTGGTTGGGGGAGAGGTGCTCTAATGAACAACGCCTCTCCTTCGTTACAAATTATTGAACCTAATAAAACTGCCTAAATTGAGAATTCATTTTAAATTACACCTATAACGAGAATTTGTTCCAAAAAAATGCTTATTTTTAAAAAAAATCTACATTTGGTGCGTTTAAATTCATTTAATTTGATGCTTTTTATATAAAAGGATATAATGTAAAAGAATTGTTTTAACTAAAACAAGTATGGAGTATTTATTTACAGATAACGTGTAACTTCTTGGGTGAAATAATAAGCTTTGTGTACAAAAGATAAAGTTTTCTCTATAAGATAATCAAAATGTAATGTTTATTTTTAAATTACACCTATAACGAGAATTTGTTCCAAAAAAATGCTTATTTTTTTTAAAAATCTACATTTGGTGCGTTTAAATTCATTTAATTTGATGCTTTTTATATAAAAAGATATAATGTAAAAGAATTGTTTTAACTAAAACAAGTATGGAGTATTTATTTACAGATAACGTGTAACTTCTTGGGTGAAATAATAAGCTTTGTGTACAAAAGATAAAGTTTTCTCTATAAGATAATCAAAATGTAATGTTTTTACTATATTAATTATATTTAAATCAATAAGAGTGTTGGTCTAAAACATTAGCCACTACTTAGTCATGGCGAACTTATCATAGCTAAAACAATATATGACTACCCACTCTTCAACCGTCCCCAAATACCATGGCTGAAAAATAGTCACGGACCAGCCGTGATGAAATACGTCCCTGTTTTTAGCCACTAATCAACCGTGGCTATCCTGCATCCCTATATTTTTCAGCGATGACAAGTTTGTTTCCGTCCCCTTTCCCATGGCTAATTAGCCACGGCTGTGCTCCGTCCCTAGAAATATATGGCTATTCAAGTTTTTTCTAGTAGTGTACACGGCGCTTTAGGAGGTTATGCTTAGTAGGCAAGATATTCTTGCAAGCTCGCCACACAAGATTTTTCACGCGAGGAGGCACCTGCAATTTCCATAATTCCCTCCACAAGAAATCATAGTTGGCAGGTGACGAGGAAGACGACGTGTTTTTCTTATCGATTTTTGCCTGAATCAACATATGGTACGCAGACCGGACCGAGAAATCTCCATCCTTAGTGTAGAACCACACAAGCTCGTCCGGGGATAGAGGTTATGATAATCTCATCTTGAGGATAATTTCCACATCACAAGGAACAAACGTCTCCTTTACCATATTCGATCGCCAAATACCCAGGTCCCAGTCAATGAAGTCGACCAGACTAGTGCTCGGGGTAATACGCCCCGTAGGTATCGCTTTGAAGCTCATTGGTCAGGGGATCCATTTATCATTCCATACGTCAATCCGACATCCATTACCGACACTCCACAACAAACCTCGATCCAAAACTTCTCTGCCATACATTATACTGCGCCATGTGAAGCTCGGCGTATGCCCTAGCGAGGCATGCAAAAAATCTGAGTGTGGGAAGTACCTTGCCTTCAGTAACCGGGCTAGTAAAGAATTAGGGTTTTGGATTAACCTCCACCCTTGCTTCGAAAGTAAAGCCCGATTAAAAAATTTCAGATCCCTAAAACCGAGTCCGCCCTTATTTTTAGGTCTGCACATCCGTTTTCATCTGAGCCAATGAATTTTCGACGCCGACTAAGAATCACCCCACCAGTAGTTACACATAATTTGTTCCAACTCTTTGCAGACACCTTTCGGAAGGCGGAAACATGACATGGCGTAGTTAGGAATCGCCTGGGCAACCGCCTTAATGAGAACCTCCTTTCCCGCCCCGGACAAATTCCTAGAATTCCATCCACTTATCTTCGCCATGACCCTCTCCTTCAGCTGCGCGAAAATAATCTTCTTTGAACGCCCAACTGATGGTTGGCAAACCGAGATAGCGTTCGTGCTTATCAACCTCACGAACACCCATCACTGCTTGAATGGACGTCTTCATCCCATCATCCACATTTCTACTAAAAGATAATTAAGACTTTGCCAAGTTAACCTGTTGCCCTGACGCTAATCCTCTCCTGAATAAAATCATCACCCATTCGGCCATTATCCCACGTAAAAGAATGCTGCAGTGGAGCAATCTCTCTCATATTGCACTCTTATACTACAGTCGTGAACTTTAGCATCTCACCCACATCCGACTCTAAGCCTCCCGACTTATCATGCAGGTTATATAGAAGGTTAAAGTCACCAATCCACATCCATGCTTCATGATGATCCATATATAACCTTCAACAACTCAGTCGTATTATGCTTCTCATCTTTCTTGGGCCATCCATAAACCCACGTAAGTCTCCATTCAATACCATGACCAAAACGCACCTTCGCATCAATATGGTGTCTCGTATAAGATTGAATGCTCAAATCTATCTCCTCATCCCACATCATGCATAATCCTCCAGATCTGCCAACACACTCCACCACAAAACTACTACTAAACCCTAACTTCCTCTGCACTCCATCCATCATCCGCTTATCGCACTAGTCTCCATTAGAAAAAGCACTTTGGGGTCCTCCTTTCTCACCAACGCGGTGAGACGTTTAACTGTCAGGGCCCTCCCCAATCCCTGACAGTTGTAGCTTAGAATACTCATTGCTTTCGGCAGGGGAGAACCTCATTCTCCCGTGCCGATATCTCAACGTTAACCGAAGCATCACTCTTCTTCCTTCTTTTACTGCTCTCCTTACTCATCTCAAGCCCCTCCTCGCCTCCAACTCCCTCTGTGGAACCACTCATCTCGCCTTCTACTCCCTCTTTCCTCTTAATTCCCACCTCTCCAACTGTCTCTCCTCCCTCAGTAACCCCCCCCCCCCCACTTTCTCTAGCAATTATCTTCCAATTCTTTCTTAAATGTTTCACTGGAGATTCTCCTTTTGTCCCACTAATAACCTCTCTAGTTCCATACTCCATCTGCTCCTCAACAAACGTAAGCCCATCTTCTTGCATGGCTTCATGCAACCCTATCCCAGCCTCCTGTATATTATTTATCTGCTTTTGAGTCTTCTTGCCCAGTACCAAAGAACACACCTTCTCGACTGCATCCTTCAAGACCTCCTCCGAGATGGTTATATTTCCTTCCTCCTCCTTTTCATTGGTACTATCCGCACAATCCAGTAAACTCATGAGAGACTTCCTTGTTGAAAGATGTGCAGGAATCACCGATCCCACCTCCTCACCAGTGTTCCTGTCATCACCCTTCAAAAAGTTAATGATCTCCTGCTCCTTCTTTTTCTCCGCTGCGTGCCGATCTACAGCCTTCATCGGAGAAGCACGAAGCCATTCTCCGTACTCATTCTGCATATATCTTGCTTCCTCATCATCGCAGTCAACATCGAGATGCCCTAATCTCCCACAACAGTAGCAAAAGTTTGGCAGCCTCTCATACTTGATCTCGATCCATAATTTATGCCCCTCGCTTAGCACCATTACACCTCTCCTAATAGGTTTATTCAAATCCATCAAAACCCTAACTCTCAGAAAACGACCACAATATAGTATGTCTGAATCATCAATCTCCATAACTTTACCGAAGGAAGCTCCGAGTTTCCTCGCCATCTCTTTTCTCATCATTGGAACCGGTAAATCATAAAGTCTTATCCAGAATTCAGCCCTATCAAACTTCATCTTGGAGGGTTGCTCATTCCCAGGTTCTCGTAGCACTAACAGAGATTTATCAAAGGACCAAGGTCCCCCCTTTATGACTCTCTCCTTATCCCCCACTTCTGCAAATTGAAATATGAATAGGTTATTCCTCAATTCTCTGAAAACAAAACCCTTTCTTTCCCTCCACGCTCCCTTCATCGTGGCTTTTAGGGCAAAAGAATTGAATGGGCGGTTAGTAAGTAGAGATCCAACCAACACCAACGAACCACTAACAGGGCTATCCTCCGGCGCCCTAGCATCTTCTTCTACCACAACACATTCTTCCCTTGTGAGATGAAGATCTCGCCCCATACCCCTTGTCACATTCATCGAAGGAATCAATCAGTAAACCAAACTCTACTCGCAGCTGAGAAAACCACCCAAAAAACACCACGGACTCGTACTTCGACGAGGAAACCCTAGCCCCCACAGTTAGACCGGAGAGAGAGAGAAAAGAGAGCTTTTCTATGCCCTAGGGTTTTTCTCTTCGGATTGTAATTTAAATGAAACATGTCTATTTTGAGATAATATATTATTATAAACGTGATGTCTTGTACATATATCAATAAGGGGATTAATCAGTGTTAGGCAACTATTATTAGATCATGACTACTTTACCATAGTTAGCTAGGCCGTTAGGCTTGCTCATGATTTGTATATATTTGGCATTGATGAGCCACCATATATAAGAGAGGCCACATTAATTTTGTTCTTGTGTTCATAAGAGAGAGCACAATGGCAAACTAAGTAGATAGATTCACTCCTACCTCCGATCTCCTCTGCCATTTTACATGGTATCAAAACAAGAGGTTACGATCTTCGTCTACGTTCGTTCAAGCTACTGAGATTTTTGAGCGACTGTGATTTCTAGTTTGTGTCGAGATACGATCGCACACTCTACCGCTCTCTCTTCAATCAACTGATTTAGGTCATGGAAAACACAAGAAATTATGCTACTGGTGATGGAACACCAATTGATTCCATGACACAGGTGAACTATGGAGATCTACTAGCGCTATCGCACTCAGATCATCCTGAAGCTAAGCTGATTGCGGACGTCTTTGATGGATCAAACTTTCTTCTATGGAGACAGAGTGTGCGTATGGCTAGCTTGGATACATTAATGGAGGAAACCCTATACCAGAGCCTGATTCACCGGAGTTTGAGCCATGGATTAGATGCGACTACATGATTCGATGTTGGATAGGCAATCCTATGGTCAAAAAAATATCTCAAGGTTTCGTTTACGTCGATTATGCACGACAATTGTGGTTGGAACTAGAGGAAAGGTATGGATTAGCTAATGGTCATCTTCGCTTTCAATTACGTTGTTCTCTTAACAATATTGCTCAAGGAAACTCCTCTGTGATTGAATACTACACCAATTGAAACAAATTTGGGACGAGATCACTACTAGAAAATAAGAAATATACCCCGGGCGTTTTGTTAATATACCACAGATCGTCGTCCGGGGTAATGGAAGGCGTGGTATATTGTAATCAACTATATA
The DNA here is from genome assembly GCA_029168935.1 of Oxyria digyna. NCBI lineage: Eukaryota > Viridiplantae > Streptophyta > Magnoliopsida > Caryophyllales > Polygonaceae > Oxyria > Oxyria digyna. The sequence goes on from JAPVLV010000013.1 coordinate 10,709,830, forward strand.
CCCCGGATAATCTGAAAAACACGCCCGAGGTATTTGCTTCTGAAAAAATCTATGGCCTCCCTACACCATTTCCTTATCCGGGGTATTTGAAAAGAATATATACCCCGGGCTTATGAAACACCATTGTTGAGATATGATGAAGTTTTGATTGAATGACAAACATCCACTAATGGTTTACTTGAGTGCGTAGGTATTGTTACTAGTTTGTGCAGGAACAAAGGAAGTCTACTTGAGTGTAAGACAGGAATGAAGGAAGTCTACTTGTGCGTAGACAGAAACAAAGGAAGTACAAGCAGGTATGAAGGAAGTCTTGCTAGAATCCATGAGACGTAAGGTTACGACGAATGGAAGACAGCTGTGAAGAATAAAGTTCATCCGAAGAAGATTATTGGTCGAAGATATCTTGGAGAATGAACTTGAAGAATTATGGAAGAGTTGCATTTCAAAGAAGGAAAGAAGATCTTGTCAAAGAAGGAAAAGAAGATCTCGTCAAATAAGGAAAGTGGCAACTCGGCAAGGATGGGCATTGGACGCGCGTGTGAAGAAGCGCCAAAAGAATAAGGAAATATTACGCGCAAGGAATATTTCCTTATACACTATTGTTTCCTTATTTGTTCAAGGCGGCGCGCCGAAGTGTAAGGCCCAAGGTGACTACTTGGAGAACAAGTTGGAATGTCACACGGAAGGAAAGATTTCTTAGGAAGAGATTTCCTTGTGAATGAAATATTAGGAAGGGATTTTCTTTTAGAAAGATATTGTGAGATTTATGGTAATATTAGAACGGCTAGATTGGTAGTTAGGTTTGAGCTATTTAGTGTGCTATATATTGCATGGGAATTGCATAGCTTAGTAAGACTTTGAAGAGCAAAAACCTAATACTCGGTTTAGAGTTGTTCTACGTGTGTGAGATTGAGATTCAAGTGAGAAGAGTGATCCGAGATCTAGCTAGGAAGTCTAGGTGAGTGATCCAAGTTCTATTGTAATCAAGATATCAATACAACAAGTAGACTCGTTCAAACTCTCTCCAGTGAAAGCTAGAGAGGAGTGGTTTTTCGCCTCGAGGACTTTTTGGTACTTGGGGTGTTTCCACTATATATCATCGTGTCCAGGTTTGGTTTACATTATTGTTTGTCTTTCTGCATTATCTACTTATCAAGGAACAATAGCTTTTGTTCCTTGAGTTTTTATACGCTAATCGATCCAACAATTGGTATCAGAGCCTGGTCTTTAGATTGTTTCAATTAGCCTTGCAGGAAAAGATGTCATCCAACAATGCAATCAACGACTCTTTCTGGAAACCCCCAGTGCTGAAGCCGAGAGAGTATGACTGGTGGGCAATCCAGTTTGAATCCCATACTCAATCCCTTGATGCCCAACTATGCAAGGTCATTGAATTCGGAGATATAGTTTTTCTGGACCTTGTCGGGGAAGACAAGACCAAAGAGAAGAAGAGAATCGACTACGATGATGCCGATTACAAAGTCTTGGAGAAGAATGCTAGGGCCAAGAAGATCCTTCACATGGCTCTAAGTTCAAGTGATCTCGGAAAAGTATTAAAATACAAATCTGCAAAAGAAATATGGGATGCATTTAGTAGAACCTACTCAGGAAGTAGCGATGTGAAGAGAAATCGACTTTTAGCGGCACAAAAGGACTATGAGAAGGCTCTCCAAGAAAAGAACGAATCTTTGGAAGATATTCATGCCAGATTCGAAGGATATGTCAGCCAAATAGAGTTTCTTGGTGAAGACATCCCCCAATGGAAGGTTATGCATCAATTCATGCAAGCACTAAACTCCAAGTGGGACGGATTCATCAATGCTCTACAAGCACAAAGCGACATCAAAGATATATCCCTAGAAGATCTAGTCTGCCGCCTCAAAAGTCATTCAGGGATTCTCGAAAGAAAACTCCAAGGAAGAAAGGAGGTTGACAAGAGTCAATCCATTGCCCTGAAAGTTGAAAAAGCATTTGATCTATCCCAGATGGAAGACGTCGAGGCTGAAGAGGATGAAACTGTAGCCTTGATCACAAGTGCCTTTCATAAAGGTTGGAGAGGGGGAAGGAGTGACTCCCGTCCCTCTGACGGAACAAAAGACATGAAGGAAGTCGTATGCTATCACTGTCAGAAGACTGGTCACTTTGCCAGAAATTGCTACAAAAGAAGAGCGGAAGAACCACCCGTTCCAGAAGGAAAGCGAGCAATGATGGCAACCTGGGAGTATTCAGACTCAGATCAAGAAGATCAGAACAGTGAGAAGGAAGTGTGCCTCATGGCAGCCGAAGAGAGCACACCTGAAGTCGAGGTAAGTCTTTCTTTCATCATCACTAAGTTACAGAGCATGTCTAGTACTCAATTAATTCATATTGTTAGAAGACTTGGAGAAGAGAACGGGGATATACAAGAGAAATTAGATGAGAGAGAGGAGGAACTCTCAAGACTGGCTAACGAAACAAGACTCTTGTCTGAAAAGGTTGCCATGCTAGAAAGCCTCTCCTCTTCTTCATCTAGCTCTTGCGAAAAATGCCCCGGGCTCAAAAACAAGATCATATATCTTGAGAGTAAGGTTTCTGAGCTCGAAAATACAAAGCTTTCTCTGGTTCATGAGAATGAGAATTTGTGTAATGATCCTGTGATACTCAAGGAAGCTGAGGATCACAAGAAAAAGTTGTGGCTAGATGAGCATGCTAGATCCTACATAAATGGCCTAAAAACCGATTACTCAAGTCGATTTGTGCCCCGCAGTGGAATTGGATATGGCTCAGATAAAAACCCTAAAACTCATGAGTCACCTAACGTGAATTTGGAATCACCCAAGGAACCATCACTGGAAAACCCTTGCAAAAGGTGTGTCACCAAAGTGGAGTCCTTAGGGGGAAACAAATCTGTCGAAAGGATAAGCACATGGTTTGATGGGCAGAAAGCATATGCAATCTGGTTAAGCCAACTTCAAAACACAGAGCCGACACATATTGACTTCGAGTCCAGGAAAGCTAACATTCCCATCTGGCCAGGACAAAGCAAGTACGTTAATCTCAAGCAACATCGTGTTTGTTGGCATTGTGGTAACACTGGGCACTACAAGCATGAATGTTCCCTCAGAATCCAAATTGAGGAAAAGATACGTGCTCCTTATCGAGCTCAAAAGGAGAGAAAATCAGAGGATACATCGGAGACTCAATCTGAGTCAAAGATGGGATCCAACGATCACTCCAAAGACACTCCCAAGACTAAGGGTGTGAATGCTCAAGGTGGGATAGGATCAAGAGGATCACCACGAAGTACCCCAAAAGTAAAGGTTGAGGTTAATCAATCTGAACTTCAAGGTACTACGAACGATAGATCTGTCCCACAAAACTCAAGCAAGCCAAGACTTGCTTGGGTAAGGAAAAACTAACCCTTTCTCTCAGGTGAAGCGCAACTATCCTTGGTACATAGACAGGGTAAACTTACAGGGAACAAAGGATAGCTCCATGCCACTTCACCGGATCATCTAGAGGGATCCCTCCCTCTGGATCAAAGGAAGGATACAACAGAGCCGGTCAAAGGCATTCACTCATTCGTAACTCCTTGGTATTGACTTCTTGAGTAACTCAATTGTGTCAAAGGGGGAAGATACAAAGATGACCCAAGTATGAATCAAGTGATCAAGAAAAAGGTATGTCCTAAATGAAGCTGCGTTCCCCCACAGGTACGGTTCCTTTAATTCTTGTTTTTCTATTGCTTCCGCTTTCATTTCTGTACTTTGTTCGTTTTAGCCTCCTTATCAATAAAAAAAAATGGAATTCTTACCTCGAAGGGAACACAACACCTCATACCGGAGGTTCCACAAATTAGAAGTTTGCAAACATTGGTCAAAAAGGTACGTGATTCTCTCTCTATCTATGCAAACTTTTTCCTATGAAGACATTATTCATTGGACAAATGAGTCTTCCCTAGCAAGAGCACTAAGCAAGATCACCTCAGAAAGGAAGAAACTCATTACGGTATGTTTTCCTCTCTCTATGCTCCTTATATCCCTTGAAATCCTTCAATGATTGGCTGAAACTTGAATGATTTCTTGTCTCTTGCTCCTAAATCTCATAGAGCTCTACAACCCTTAATTTCTATGTAAGATTGACTTTGTGTAATGCCTAAATTATATCGTTCCTCTCTATGATCACTTACATGATTGCATGCCTCTCTGAAACTTCATTTTGCATGAACAAGGTTTTATTTTCAGCCCAAAAGAGTCATCTTGATGATTTGATCCCTCATTATAAGCCCAAAGGATAGAGGTACTCTCCAGCCGTCCCTTAAGCCTAAATCATGATTGTATATTCCTATGAGCCAATCTAATGTCACCACATATGGAATCTCTCATCATGATTTTTAAATTATCCATGCTGTTATTTCGTATGATATTCTCTTGTACCATCTCTGGTGACGATACCCCCCATATCGTACACTACGATCTTTTTGGATTGCCTTGGAAAGAAAAGGATTGCTCTTTGTCACGCGAGGAGTCTGATTGGGTGGAGATAGAGGTGCAATGTGTCCGAGATGCGTGTCTGCAACGTGTAGTGGCTCGAGGCTTACTTGACGTGTGAAAATAAAAATGGGGAAGCAATTATTACTGCCATGTGAAAAAGGAAAGGTAGAGAAGAGTTTGGAAAGTGTGTACTTGTGTGATGATTGTGGCGTGTGAACAAGGAAGGAGATCTCAAACGGCCAATATTCTAACTCTTCATGAAACGATTCGCTCTTCCGGGCAAATCTCTCCCTCCCTTATTTAAACCCACATTCCCAAATCCCTAACCTCACGCTCTCATTTTTCTTGAAATCTCTCAAATCCCTCTTGCCTCTCAAAAACTCCCAAGCTCCACAAAAATGGCCTCTAACTCCTCCTCCCAAAACCCCACACTCGTCATCGCCAACGACGAGACCCTAGAAACACTTCTCCAGAAATTGGCCGTTGCTGGTTACATGTCCCAAAATCCTCTCATCCCAAATCCTTCTCCTGTCCTCCCTGAGTTCCTTGTCATTGATCCCTTGACTGTCATTGTTATCTACAAAGAACCCATAGCCACAAAACCCTCTATCCCTGAAACCCTTGTTTCCCCTCCTCCAAATAAGCCAATTATCGAGGTCAACGAGGATGAGTCTCAACCTGCCGGCGACGTCTCTGAGACGGCGCCAAGGAAGGATGAAACCCTAGATGACTTCGAAAAGGAGCTTGAAGCTGACGTTCTCATTATTTCCTCTCAGAAGGGAAAGAAGGTGAGCAACAGCAGCAACGTCATCGGGAAAAGGAAAACTCGCTCTCAATTGGCCAGAGAAGCTGCTCAGATGTCTTCTGAGGAGACACTCGAGGAGATGCCCATGCCCAAATCGCCTATGCCAAAGAAAGCAAGGGTTACTCCCTTGTCAAGGAAGAGCGCCCGAAAAGTGAAGGAAGTGGCTGTGAAGAAAGAAAGTCCGTCGCTGGAAGATGTGTCAAGGAGGTCAATTGTGAGAGAATTGATTTTGGAGGAGAAGTTTCTGGTGGAAAATGGCTTGGAAAGGGTGTCTATGCTTCTCAAGGCACGGAAATGGGGCCACTTGTTTGCAGAAGGGGAAAGCGTCAATTCAGAGTTGTTCAAAGAGTTCTACGGGAGCTTTACTCTAGAAGAAAAACCTCACGCCATTACAGGAAAGTTTACGACTGGAGGACAACCGTGCTCTATCTCCAGTATTGAACTCGCCTTTATCCTAGGAGTTCCTCACGAAGGATTCTGCAGTTACTCTAAGGGACAGTGGCCACAAGATGTTCAGCCTTTGGAGCTGAAGAAGAGGATTAGTGAAGACGAGAATCCACCAAATGTTGATGTCAAAACAAACTCCATGGGCGTAATCAATCGCCTTCTTCATTCCATCTTGATCAGTAACATTACTCCCGTGGAACAAAAGAGAAACACCATCTTAATCCAGGACTTTATGCTAATGGAGAAGCTGCTCAAAGAAGATCAGGTAAACTTGGCCAAAGTCGTCTTGTTGCACATGGAACACGCGAGTAACAGTGAAACCCATGCTCTTCCCTATCCCAGCATAAAGGATTTTGAAGAGTCTGATGGTGTACTCGGAAGAGAGTGAAGCCGTGTTCTACACGAATCTGGACGAAAGCAACCTGAGAAAGATGAAGTTCACAAAGGATGAGAATGCAGGATGGATAAGGGCTCAAGATGCTCAGAAGGAGGAAGCTGGAGATATTTTGTCTGAGTGCCCTGAAGAGGAACAAAATGAAGCGCCAACGATGGTCTATGAAACACAGAATGCCATTGGGAGGTTGAGTCGTGTTGTTGCAAGTCTTTCTGATCAATCACAGCAGCTGATAGGAACGTTTAACAAGGAGATGAGTCTAGTAAGACTCAAACTTGAGACAATAGAGACGGCCCTTGGAAGTCTCCTGCCTCAGTCATCTCCTCGTGACGACACAGAGTGATCCTATCTCTCCTTGGCAAATCTGACCCCCACTTTTGTTCCCTAGCCTCAACTACTGTATTCTCCTTGTTTTTTATTTCACCTTGCTCATGCTTCTTGTTGTCTATGGTTGCATGTACTTCTTGTTATGTTCATTGGTGGTCCGATGTAAGCAGGGCGTAGCCCTTTGTTGATCTTAATAGAATTATGTTCTTGTTTTGACTTATGAGCTCTTAAGGTTGCAAGTTGACTTGATTTTATTCTTTTTGATGATGCCAAAAGGGGGAAATTAGAGGATAGCAAGACTTGAGGGGGAATTCATGACTTAGTTGTAGCTCGTTGTTTTTCTGAGGGGGAATTTTTAGTGCTTTGTTAGTCTTTGTTCCTTAGCTAGTATATATGTCTCAGGTTTATACTCTTATTGTTAAGGATGTTTGTCATCATCAAAAAGGGGGAAATTGTTGAGATATGATGAAGTTTTGATTGAATGACAAACATCCACTAATGGTTTACTTGAGTGCGTAGGTATTGTTACTAGTTTGTGCAGGAACAAAGGAAGTCTACTTGTGTGTAAGACAAGAACGAAGGAAGTCTACTTGTGCGCAGACAGAAACAAAGGAAGTACAAGCAGGTACGAAGGAAGTCTTGCTGGAATCCAAGAGACGTAAGGTTACGACGAATGGAAGACAGCTGTGAAGAATAAAGTTCATCTGAAGAAGATTATTGGTCGAAGATATCTTGGAGAATGGACTTGAAGAATTATGGAAGAGTTGCATTTCAAAGAAGGAAAGAAGATCTTGTCAAAGAAGGAAAAGAAGATCTCGTCAAATAAGGAAAGTGGCAACTCGGCAAGGATGGGCATTCGACGCGCGTGTGAAGAAGCGCCAAAGGAATAAGGAAATATTACGCACAAGGAATATTTCCTTATACGCTATTGTTTCCTTATTTGTTCAAGGTGGTGCGCCGAAGTGTAAGGCCCAAGGTGACTACTTGGAGAGCAAGTTGGAATGTCACGCGGAAGGAAAGATTTCTTAGGAAGAGATTTCCTTGTGAACGAAATATTAGGAAGCGATTTCCTTTTAGAAAGATATTGTGAGATTTGTGGTAATATTAGAACGACTAGATTGGTAGTTAGGTTTGAGCTATTTAGTGTGCTATATATTGCATGGGAATTGCATAGCTTAGTAAGACTTTGAAGAGCGAAAACCTAATACTCGGTTTAGAGTTGTTCTACGTGTGTGAGATTGAGATTCAAGTGAGAAGAGTGATCCGAGATCTAGCTAGGAAGTCTAGGTGATTGATCCAAGTTCTATTGTAATCAAGATATCAATACAACAAGTAGACTCGTTCAAACTCTCTCTAGTGAATGAGAGAGAGGAGTGGTTTTTCGCCTCGATGACTTTTTGGTACTTGTGGTGTTTCCACTATATATCATCGTGTTCAGGTTTGGTTTACATTATTGTTTGTCTTTCTGCATTATCTACTTATCAATGAACAATAACTTTTGTTCCTTGAGTTTTTATACGCTAATCGATCCAACAACCATGTTATATACACCATGTTATTTTCATCTGGGGTATTTGGTTTTAATTTTATTTATGATATTAAATTGTTAATACACCGCCTTCTTTGAATCCGGGGTATATTTGTTACTCCATTACAGTAAGATCCGTTTAAATTTATATATACACCTGCGTCTTCTGAACCTTAGTAAGTACTGAATTCAACAACAAAGATCTATGATATTTGAAATCAATGCATAGATCTTTAACAATCACAAATTTCACAAGTCCAAAAGCCCACACTAAATGTCTCTACACATAACATATTCATTGCTTCAAAAGATAACAAATTTAATTCAAAAGTTTGGAGCTAGTTTGGAGTTTGAAGACAACAACCCATACATAGACAAATCATCAGCAGTAGTAGTTCAAAGCTGTCCATAAGCCTGCAAAAAGAAACAATTACAAAGTTGCCCATAGAGTTGAACTCTACATTTTGATCCTATCATCATAAAATGCAGATTATACATACCTAAAAGACAAGACGAAGCACATCTTCTAACCATTTCTTCCTGAGAGCTTCAATTTCACTTTCTGTCCTTTTTACCATACCACTGCAAAGTCCATAGCATTTCTAATTTCAGCTAGTACAAGTAAAAATGTAGTGTTACTTGAATAATTTGATGAATGACTTACGATCTTTGGGATAGAAAAACTTTTTCTCCCTATTATCTCCTTCATAAACATCAAAACATAATATCCACTATCAATTGAATTTGGCGTATGTGGACACTGCAACCCATGAGAAAAAAATATATAATGATAATTATTATAGCACATTAAATTTGGAAAAGAAGTAAAAATAACATAATTGAGCACATAAAATTCTAATCGGAAAAGAAGTAAAAAAACAGAATTGAGCTTTACCTTTACAATATGCCACAAAGGTTGTCTACGAGGCTTGTTCGGTTTTAAACTGACAAATTGCAATGTGTAGCTCCTGTATAAAAGAGAAAAAAATTTACCACTTCATACAACATATACATTTATTACACAAGGTTAACTTTAAAATCAATATTTACAAGTCAATTAGTTGATCTGCATCTAATTCTTGTCCTTTTTCCAAGGGGTCAATCCAATATGCATAACCTAGCTGAGGGTGCAATACTAACAACACCCATCGTTCCCTATATACAAGATCATTTAAGTGAGTATATATATATATATATATAACTAATAATAAAAATATTATAAGAAGAATAGAATAATCACCCAGATTTATATGGTGCAAAAAAGAGTCGATTTTCATAATTGCCTTTCATGGCATTTGCAATATAAGCAGCCCAAACTTTAAGGGTCTCAGTGGCACCATCTAGGGAAACTAATCTTGGACAAAGAAATCCAAACATTTTATCTTCTTCACATTGAGTCTCTAACAAATATCTACCACAATAAGACGTGTCAAATCAAATCAATGAAATAATAAATTAGTAAATTAATTTCTCAAAACTAACCTCAAATATATTGACACATGAGACATTTCTATCTCTTTCTTGTCAAGCCAGATTTGGATTTGGTCCTTGCCAATGGAGATATCGGGATGGTCATAGGTGAAAAGTTGTTTGGGAATTTCAACATACCGTGGTGGACTATCAATAAATTCATCCAACATCCATTGAAAATCATCAACAATACTTGGAACTAAATCAATATTCATAGGGCCAACGGCAGATTCCTTGTCAATGAATAAGATAAAAAATGTATGAATTAACATTATAAAGATGCATAAAATTGAGTTAATTGTAAGTTGTAAGTGAAATAGTTTAACTGTAAGTAGTAAGTGAAATAGGTTTCCCTCAACGGGAACCACAAGATGTTCAGGCCACGCAATAAAATGACCAATAGCATCCGAGAGTGTGGTAATTTCATCACAAGGGAATGGTAGCTCTACTTCTTTAGCAGCTTCTACAAGAGTAACTACCGAAACCTTTACTACACCACTTTTCAATGAGCGATTGTGCAACATCACTGTTTCACTGGAAGAATGATATACGGTCCCTTCTGCCACCACAGTATTCATGTTGGGCCAAAATATACGACATGGACGCCATCCCTATACACCATAATGATTATAATTCTTCATTAATATTAAATTCATATATATACTTACTTTAGTTTTTTTGGATACTTACCTCTACTTTTGATAAACTCACTGAAGCTTTTATAGTCGAACATGATTCTTTACCACTCTTGGGAATAGGAGTCTCTGGTGTGTAAAAAGAGAAAGATGGCATGTCGGGAAGTGGTTTTCCTGGAATGTATTGTTTTCTCTCATCCAACAATGCTTGTATAATTTGTTTTGTTGGTTGTCTTTCTGCATCAAACATTGATTCAATTTCAGCCTTCATGCTCGCTTTCAGCCTTTTAGTTGCCCCATTGACTACATTCTCCTCGAGAATCGCAACCGAGTCTTGCAGTTTATAATAGGTTTGAGTGATGGATATCCACATGTGCGATTAAGAATTGCACTTGTAATCTGCTGAAAAAAGATACTTGACCTAGAGAATCGCAACCGAGTCTTGCAGATTCTAATAGGTTTGAGTGATGGATTTGAAGTTGTGCGCATTCTCTAGGTCAACTGTGAATAAGGTAAAATGCCTTATTCAGATTCTCTCTAAGGAGCCATTGCCAACTGTGAATAAGGCATTTTACCTTATTCAACAAGTAGAGAAGCAACGTTAGGTTACTACACTTTGTACCACAAGTTGAATTTAGTGATATGGCTGCTAATGCACCTGACATGAAGTGGATCAGTAAGCAGGATTACAAGCGTATGAAAATGGAGCGTCAATGCACAAGCATCATGGACATACTGCAAATCAGTGTTTTAAGCTTATAGGAACACCCGATTGGTGTAAGGAATTGAAAGAAAACAAAGCAAGAGAGAAAGCTAGTGTTAGTTGTGCTAATGCTAACATGGAAGACACATATGAGACTCCATTGGATGTTGTTGCTAATGCAGGACCTTCTGCTCATTTTGAACTTGTTAATATTGTGTTTAATGAAGTGTTGCGTGCTATGAAAGGGAAGAGACTTGTAGAAGAATTTTCTGGACAATTTGCAAGTATTGTTTCCTCTTCTAGCAATTCTATGTTACCTATGCATCAATGAATCATTGATACATGTGCCTCAGATCATATGTCTCGCTTTAGCCACTTGATATCTTGTACATGATCACTGCATAAGCCAGTGCACATATGTTTACCTGATGGCAGTTCAAAGTAGTTTATGAGGTTGGAGATTTGCAATTTCCTAATTGCATCACTTTGAAATATGTGTTGCTAACCCCAGATTTCCATCATAATTTGCTATCTGAGGGTAGACTTGTATCTGATAGTGATTTGGTTGCTTTTTTTACAAGGATCATTGCTCATTTAAGGACCTTGAATCTGGTAAGGAGGTGTTGACAGGTGCACGAGTAGGAGGATTATATTGGCTTGTTACCTTGGATGTACCTGGTCCTTAAAAACAAAAGCTGAAAGTGATAGTTTGCAATAAGGAGAGATACAATAATGTGTCAACAAAGGCTAGTTATGAGTTACTTCATGCTAAGTTGGGCGACACCTCTACTGACAAACTCAAACATGTTATACCTAATATTTTAGTTTCAAATACAAATTGTGATACATGTGTTTATGCTAAGCAACACAGGATTCCATTTCCTATAAGTAGTTCAAATGCTTTGCACATTTTTGATTTGCTACATGTGGATGTGTGGGGTCCTTACAAAGTGTCATGTCTCAATGGTGCTCAGTATTTCTTGACTATGCTTGATGACCATTCTAGAGCAACATGGACTATTTTATTTCAACATAAGAGTCAAGTATTCAAGATTCTCACATATTTTATAGTCTTTGTGGAGAATCAGTACGATACAAAGGTGAAGAAGGTGCACAGTGACAATGGGACTAAGTTTGTTAATTCTCAGTTTCAAGAGTTTTGCTCAGCCAAAGGTATTTTGCTTCAGAAATCCACACCATATACTCCCCAACAGAATGGAAAGGTCGAGAGAAAGAATAGACATCTCATTGAAATGGCAAGAGCTTTGAGACTTCATGCTAGATTTCTATATAAGTTTTGGGGAGATTGTGTGTTATCTGTCACACACATCATTAATCTCTTGCCTTCTTCAGTTCTTCAATGGATGACTCCTTATGAAATTCTTCATGGTAAACCAGCTTGCCATGGTCATCTTCGAGTAGTAGGTTGCCTTTGCTATGCATTAGACACCAGCAGAAGAAAAGATAAATTTGCTACTCGATCCATAAAACGTGTCTTGATTGGTTTTCCCGTTGGAGAGAAAGCATACAAATTATATGATCTTGAGAATCATATAACCTTGTTCAACAGAGATGTTCAGCTTGCTGAGGATAATTTCCCCTTTTAAACCTAAGGTATCGTCTCTTCTTTCTCCGGAAACTATTCTTACTGGGGATAGTCTACGATAGGTTACTTCCTCTGATTTGATCTAATATTTGATGACCAAATACACATCCCTTTATAACCAAAAAAAAATACACATCCCTTATATACATATTTCTCCATCTGTTTCCACCCCCCACAAAATGAGCCTTTAAACATTGTCCCTAATCTTGATAATGTTCAAGATTCTTTACTTGTTTCTGTACAGGTGTCTTCACCACCTCATATTCCTAATGAGGGACAAAGAAAGTCTACTAGGGTCACTACTATACCCACCAGACTTAATGATTACATTTGTCCCACCTTGCCTAACAATTCTCCTCCATCTACCAGCTTTACAACTTATGTTGGAGATCTTAGTAACTATTCTTCCGCTTATTTTAACACTATGTCTAAGACTTTGGCTATCAAAGAGCCCCATACATACAATCAAGCCAAGTCAGATGCTAAGTGGATAGAAGCCATGGACAAAGAGCTAAAGGCACTTGATGAAGATTGTACATGGGAGCTTACCACCCTACATCCAGATAAGCATTCAATCGGGTGTAAATGGGTCTATAAAGTGAAATCGCCCAGTTGGCTAGGTTGAACGCTACAAGGCAAGTCTTGTGGCCAAGGGCTACAATCAGATCAAAAGGAAAGGATTTTAAACACACTTCTCCCTTGTTGCAAAGTACAATATTGTGCGTATGGTCCTTGCTCTAGCTGTTATTTGAAAATGGGATGTTCATCAACTTCATGTGAACAACACCTTCCTACATGGCTTCATTGATGAAGAAGTATATATGGATGTGCCACAAGGTTATAATGGTGCTTTACATGGGAAAATTTGCCTTCTTAAAAGATCACTCTATGATCTTCGCCAAGCCTCAAGACAGTGGAATCTTGAACTCTGTAAGTTCCTGCTAAACCTTGGTTTTACCAAATCTAACTATGATCATTCCCTACTTCTCAAAGTGATTCCTCAGGGTATGCTGGCTTTGGTCTATGTTTATGATCTAATCATCATTGGTGACAGCCTCACTGAAATGTGCTATGTCAAAGCAGCCCTTGACAAGGCTTTCACTATCAAGGACTTGGGGCCTATTCGTTGTTTCCTTGGTTAGAGGTTGCCCGATCATCTGTTGGCACAATGTTGAATCAACACAATTATATTCTTGATCTTCTTAATGATTCTAATATGTTGGACTACAAAACTTTTGCTTTTCCATTACCTCGTGGTCTTGATTTGTCCACTGATAAAGGAGAAATCATGCTAGATCCTGAGAAGTTTCATCGATTAGTAGGTCGACTTCACTATCTTAATTTGTCTCATCCAGACATTTCCTTCTCAGTGCAACATTTAATCCATCTCAAGAACCAACCTCATCTTCCTCATTATCAGGCCATCATACATGTCCCATTGATTTGGGTTTATTCTATCCATGTTCTAGTGATCTTCGCCTTCATGCCTATTGTGATGCCGATTGGGGAAATTGTGAGTGTCTAGAAGTTTGGTCACTAGATTTTGTGTCTATTTGGGCAACTCTGTCATCTCATGGAAAACTAAGAAACAAAAGGTTGTTTCTAAGTCTACTGCTGAAGCCGAGTATCGCAGTATGTCACAGACATCCAATGAGCTTGTCTGTCTTGATAGCCTTCTGTCTAATCTTCTTGTTTCCGTACCTCGGCCAATCCCTTTGTTTTGTGACAATCAAGTTGCTCTGTATATCGCAGAGAATCCAGTTTTCCATGAACGCACCAAGCACATCAAACTTGATTGTCACTATGTACGTGAACAATTTACTGCAGGATTTCTTGCACCTGCTCATGTTCGCACAGGTATGCCGAACACTAACATCTTCAATAAACCTTTGGGAACTAAGCAACATTGGTTTTTCTCTTCCAAGTTCGGTCTTGTGTTGATTCCACCCGATCCAACTTGAGGGGGATATAAATCTGATGTCTTGTACATATATCAAAAAGGGAATTAATCATAGTTAGGCAGTTATTGTTAGACCATGGCTAGTTTACCATAGTTAGCTAGGCCGTTGGGCTTGCTCAGGACTTGTATATATCTGGCACTGATGAGCTACCATCAATTAGAGAGTCCACATTAATTTTGTTCTTGTGTTCATAAGAGAGAGTACAATGAGAGACTGAGTAGATAGATTCACTCCTACCTCCGATCTTCTCTTTCATTTTATAATTATACAAGAGTATTATCAAATCCTCTATACCCAAATTGTGTATCCAATTGATGTATCTGTGTAGAAAGAAAGGAAATGAGCTCTATATTATACTTTTAACTTTTTCAATGGAAATTAAAAATCAAAATCTCCTCTTTTTACAAAGATACACAGATTGGGTACATAAATTGAAATACAGATGATTTGGATTCGTCCACCCTTGTTCTTAAATCTTAACGAACTTTGATCTCAATGAAGAACTAAAAACAAATTCAACATTTAATTTAAAAATAGAATAGCTAATCTCCAATGGCTTGCTATAAATGGAGATAGCAAATTTATAGCAAAAATCAAAACCAACAATAAGCTGAAATGACAAATAATAAGAATATTCTTTTAGAGATGTTTTATTTCTCCATCTTAATTGCTAAATTTGGCAATTCAAATAGCAAGTCAAGTGTGTGTGGTCCATTAAATAAAGGGTGATGCTATATACACTCTCTTTTTTTTCTATTTAGACTCATAGGATCACGTAAACGAAAAGCGTGGGCGTGTGTAAGGGTTCACGCGTATTGTAAGCATAGGCGTAATCGTTTTACGGATATCCAATTTTTAAAAATCGCGCTCACGCATTCCGTACACGTGAGTATAATCCTATCTACGCGTTTATATAAACGCAGGGTAGAAATGAGATGTTTTAAATTGAAAAACTTACACCCACGCACCTAGATTGTGTAGGCGTAAGATCCTCTATTTAGATTTTTTTTAATGTTTGTCTTGTTGTTAATGTACAAGATGAGTCGTTTCACAGGCCCCTTGGGTATGTACTATTAAAGTAATCTACCATTTTTGTCACATGTCATTCTCCCTTTCAACGAGTCACATGGCAGCTATTTCTTTCATTTGCCAATTTTTCTCTTCTAATCTCTTAGATCGCCATGTGGCAAGCCTTAAGCATAATCTCTATTTTACATTTTTTAATAAATAAATAAACAAATCACATGTATTACCTTTTTGTTAACAACTGCAATTATTACATGACAGTTATTTCCAAAAACTGTATAAACAAATCACACGTATTGCCTTAAAACTGTATAAACAAATCACGCAATAATCTTCTCCTTTGCATATTAAACCTATTTTAGTTAATATCTTGTGGTTGTAGAGGTAAATTATGGAACAATTCGCGTATGGAAATTTTTAAATTAAGAATTTACAATTTGCTTTTTTTTGGGTGAAAAGAATGTACAATTTGCTAGCACATACAACTTCGTCACATGTCATTTTTCTTTTTGATAAATAAAATCACATAATAGAAAAATCGTAAATATGTGTATATTTTTATTTTAGGATAATTAAGATTTGTAAGATTATATGTCTATTTATTTATACTTTTAACTTTCTATAAATCATATTTTATGTGTTTTAATAAACAAAGAGTTATGTAATAATTATCTAGAAAAATATTGAATCTCATAATTCAAACATTTAAATACTTTAAATTAATTTTTTTTTAAATAATTAAACAATGCTTGAATAACCCTCTCTTTATTAAAAATGTGTATCATACTAATACAAAAACTATATATTAAAGAAGTGATTATCTTTTTACTTTAGCTATTTAGGTAATAATTTTAATTAAAAAATTATTTTTTAAAATTATACTAAATTTGTATGAGTTAAACAAACTAAATATATTTGAAAAGATATTTTAACCTAAGTTATTTCTTTATTTAAAATTAAATTTATTATTTTATAAAACTCGTGCAAGGCACGGGAAACTGAACTAGTAATTAATAATTTTAGTGTACAACCCATCATCTTCCCCATCTCTTACCTGCAACTCGTCTCAGGGTCAAGGGGTCGTTTTAGATCTGTAAAAGTGAGACCACGTCACCGAGCCAGACAACGCCGCCAAGCCAGACCGCTCCGCCGAGTCAGACTGTACTGCCAAGCCAACCGCGTTGCAAGTCTCGATTTCGCTTCTCTTGTTCTGTCACGGAGACGACAAATTCAAATAGATTTTGCCACTTCTTCGCTTCTCTTCTACGCTTTTAGTATGCGTGATCCTTTACCCCACGCTCACGCTTTTCATATGCGTCTAAATAGCAAAAAAAATTAGTGTATATAGTCAATACGTAAATAAATGATATTTCTTTAATAAATTAAAAATTAAAAGAGTGAGAAATTGGTGTACACTTGATTGCTAAAATATCATTTACTATAATGTACTATTGAGTATCATTTCAAGTTACTGTAATCCTAATGGTCTTCCTACAACAATTAGCTCTAACTCAAACAACAAATAAATCATGAAGAGAGAGAAAAGAATGCAGATATTGCCAGATCATTTTAATTTGTAATTTAAATGTTTTCAGAACCGTGAGGTGGCATGACAAAGCAATATGGATGTGGCAGTGACGGAATCCGCCACTGCACTCGGCCACGGCTTCAACCTTCCTCTTCCGAAATCGGGAAATTTTATCGTGGCGACTGCTAAAATGCGCGGAAAAATGCGCGGAATGTACCTTCTCGCCAAATCGGTCGATATTCCAAAACCCTGTTTTGCATTTGTCCAAGTCCTTCCACTATTTATACGCTTTCGGCTACCCCCACTCCCTCTTTCTCTTCTTCTTCCACATCGCTTCTCTCCCCCTTTGCCTACTGTATTCCATTAACTAATCGTTGCTCTCAGGTAACTAATTCCTCTCAATTTCTTCTCAATATTTAATAATCTAATGGATTCTCCTCGCTCTCATACTAATCACTCGTCGCCGTTGTTTGACGCCGTTTTTCTGATTAGTTTCCACGCCTTATTTGTTTTCAAATTTCACTTGATAAATCTCTGCATTTCGTCGCCTAAGATGAAGATTTTGCTAACGATGAGCTGCGTTGTCGTTATCTCTTGTTTCATTGTGTTTAAACAAGCTAGAAATTCTGATTTTTTTCCCCGTCGTATCGGACTTTTGTTGCAGAGCGCTTAATCTGCTGTTCTTGTTTGTTTTTTCAACCTGAGCTGACGTATTCCTAGCTTAATTTGTTACTATAACTTGTGAATTCACTGATTATTGAGTCCTCGTTTGCAATTACTTTTACTATCTGTACTTGGCGGTTCTGCTGGAGGTGTTCATGATATGAATCTCAGTATTGTTGTTGGCTGTGTTTTTTTGGTTCAGATCTGAAGGCGCTCTTCGGTGATATCTAGAATGAATCAACTTGCTGTTCTACTATATGTCAAGGTTTGTCTAGCTATTCATATTTGAAGAATCAATTCAATTTTATTCTTAAATGCAGTTGTTATCTTATTTTTGGCATATTCTTTGTAATATCTAGTACCTTGCAACAGTAGCAGCGTGATTGTGTAGTTTCTGTAGCATTCATAGGAGATGGAGCTTTCTAATATTCCATAGATAAATATCAATTTGGAGCCCATTTGTCAGTATCCGAGACCAAAAGAATAGTATATGGGATCAGATTCTTGTTCTTTTTATGCTATAGAATTAGTGCCGGAAGTGATGATAGACCCAATATGTGGTGCAAACTGCTGTATTTTCACTAGATTGTAATCACATTTAGACTACATTTAATAGAAGCCATGAGCTCTATTGACTATTACTTTCTGATGTTCCCTTCTTATACTAAGATGTTTTATGGTGAGCATCAGAGAATTGTCTCTCTTGAGTTAATTATTATTGCTTACAGGCTTGATGGTTACACACTTTGATTGGTCAGCTTCTCTTCTTTGCTTAGGAAGATCCATTCATTGTGTGATTTTTTGCTGCACAAAGTTCATAACTTCATGCTTGTGTTATCTTATTATGATACGTATTAATGTTTTTGATCCTGTAGTTCTCTCTTTCGCCTATCGAGATGGAGGATCATATACTCTAGTCATATTTATGTTCCTGATATTTTCTTCTTTTCATTGTGTAACAGGCTTCCTGTTGTGATGATTCCAGTTGAGTTTAACTTACCTCACCCTTGAGTTTAGCTCAGTTTTGCCTGTTTCTGCAGTGAAAATGGATCGTTGTGATACTTCGGGATTTGTCAGTGGTGGTTGTCCTTTCCGCCGTGCAGATTTATAACAGTAGTTTACTTTGTAGTGTACATTAATCCCCCGGAAGTCAGGCAGACTGGTACATTTGGCTGAGATTTGTGCTTGATAGGGTATTCAATTGTGTTGGATGATGGATTCTAAGTTGACTGTGGGCTTTTCTGAAAATAGGACTTTACATGCATTACAGAACCTTGGTGGTTTATTGCAAAGAACACATGGTGCTGATGTTTGCGTAGATACGACGTTAAGATTGGATTCTCTTGGCTCTAGCATTCCTCGTTCACCGATCTCCAAGGATATCAAGCGCAAATGGTTTTGTATTGATGCAAATACAGGAGAACAAACCGAAAGTTCATTAGTTCTTGGTGCTGGTCACTACTCCTCCAGCTCATCAGAAAGCAAAGACTACTCAACAACTGCTTGCACTACAATCACTTTTGCCAAAGAAATTGAAGAAGAGTCCTCAGCAGATGTTGATCTAGAATTCTCTCTCCAACTTGGCAGGGAAATATCTTTTATCTCTAAGAAGGCTGCTGGTGCTGCTGCAATTATACAACCACCAAGTATGGCGGTGGAACTCGACTTGGAATTGAGTCTTAATACTGGCCCTTCTGAATCAGATATCACTAGCGTCCATGGAGGGTCACCTATGATGCAAATTGACACAGAGGAAACAGATAAGTTCCTGCATCCATTTCATGCACCTAAGATAAAAGAGCCTAAATTCTTTTTTAAGCCAGCTCTTGAAAGAACTGATTCATTCTCTTTTGGCTCAGTCACCTGTACTTCCGGGTTAACTCATCCGAAACGTGTTAATAATTCAAAAGTATGTAAGTTTAGTGGTTGTTCAAAGGGTGCAAGAGGTGCCTCCGGTCTCTGCATATCCCATGGAGGAGGCAGGAGATGCCAAAGGCCTGGATGTGACAAAGGAGCTGAAGGCAAAACCCCCTTCTGCAAGGCCCATGGAGGTGGACGAAGGTGTCAATCCCTAGGCTGTACAAAAAGCGCTGAAGGACACACAGAATTTTGTATCGGTCATGGTGGGGGCCGCAGATGCGGCCAAGAGGGCTGCACAAAGGCATCTAGAGGAAAGTCTGGGCTATGCATTCGACATGGTGGTGGCAAGAGATGTCAAAGGGAGAATTGCACTAAAAGTGCAGAAGGTCTTTCGGGACTCTGTATTTCACATGGAGGTGGTCGTCGTTGCCAATATCCAACGTGTACGAAAGGAGCACAAGGGAGCACAGTTTTCTGTAAGGCTCATGGTGGGGGAAAAAGGTGTAACGTTGAAGGATGCACGAAAGGTGCTGAAGGGAGCACACCTTTTTGCAAGGGGCATGGTGGAGGGAAGAGGTGCTCTTTTTTTGATTGCCCTAAGAGTGTTCATGGAGGAACGTCTTTCTGTGTGGCACATGGGGGCGGGAAACGGTGTGCCTCGCTTCATTGTACTAAAAGTGCGAGGGGGAGAACGGATTTCTGTGTTCGACACGGAGGTGGAAAAAGATGTAAATTTGAGAGTTGTGGAAAGAGTGCACAAGGTAGCACTGACTTCTGCAAGGCCCATGGATCCGTTCAAGACAAACGGATTCATGGTGGCATCACGTTAGGCCCACTGCTCCAGCCTCCTAATTTTACTGAAGACATCGTAACTGAGTTTGAGGGAGATAGGAACACTGATTATGTAAGATCACTCTGTGGTGAAGAAACTGCAGCAGGATGGAGTGGTTTAGACACGAACCAAGATTATTTCCCGTCTGCAGGAAAAGGCTCGTATCCTTCTCCAGTTCCAGAAGGAAGAGTGCATGGAGGAAGCTTGCTGGCAATGCTAACAGGTGGATCAGGCTAGATTATGTGAGATCAGTTGTTCTAATTTTCTTAGTATGTGCTAAACTGTCTACCTATTATATGGGTCAGTTTCTATGCTTCCTTTGGTTTTCTAATCCTTGGCCACAAACCCAAGCCACTGATAATTTTTATTGTATTTGTACATACGGTTATGGTCGGGAAGCCTCTATTTCGACATTCATACCGGAGCTATAATAATGAAAGCTGCCATTGCTTGTTCATGTACATGTACCCTCATTCCGCTACTGCACTTTAAATTCATTATCTTATCTTTCTATTTTTTTGAATACTTTATTTACATATATATTACTTTTGGAGTCATTTCAAAAGTTATGTAATAATATGAAGATGACAAAGTGCAATACATGTAGATCTTCTTTTTGCAGTGGAATAAGATGCGGTATCTCGCCCATAAGCGGCAGATGGCATTATGGCAATGAACAAGTGCACAGAAATGGAAGATCGGATGAAAAGCAATCAGATCAGATTTGATCACTGTACAGATCTGCCTGAGCACTATGGTTGGTGGAAATTGGTTCAGAATGAAGGGTTCGCATTCTCCTCTATCTTGAGTCTTGACTTCTGCAGCATCCCGCTCTTTATTTAACTCTGAGCAGTTTTAACCTTTTGTATAGCACTAGTTTTAAGAATTTCTGTTTGAGACGATCTACATACTATTTTTGAATCAACCTAAGTAACATTTAGAGTCTACTTGTGAAGTCTTCTTTAAAGGGAAGGCAATTAAGTTTGATCTATTGAATTGTTAGATTATATTGTTAAGGAATAATCAGCTTTCTTGTTTATTTCCCCGAAGAAATCAACTTCTTGATCGTTACCAGAGAAACATCCAACAGAACCAAATCATCTTCTACCTAGGTGAATTATTTGGTTACTGAATGATCTTTAGCTTTAATGTGAAATTTAGGTATTCTTTTCATCAACTGTAACTGTACATGAAAAATAAAGTCAGAAGAATATTTCAAGATATGCTTACGAACATACAAGAACCAATTGATTTCATTTCTATGTTTATCAGTGAATCAATGATCAAACGACCTTGCATCTTACTACAAGTCATAATAATTTATTGTTATATGCATTTCAAGTATGTTTTTACTGAAATATCGGATGTGTTCTTGTTTTTTTACTGACCATAGTTCATAGACTACTAAGATTTTCATCGTTGAACTTTGCCTTCCTAGAGAGTTCATCAACGGCATCAACAAGGTGATCAAGACGAGCTACGAACTCAATAAGCAGCGAAGAAAACATAGCAAGTGACAATGATGAAGTACTCTCCAGCATTCTCATCCTGGGTAGCAAATCAACATGAAATGCACCATCCACTTCTCTAAAAGGCCATGAATGTAGCCTTCTTGAACTCTCTCTTATTGTCTCATGGTATGCTTTCTTTTCTGATGTCATGCTACAGTTTGAAGTTAGTGCTGAATCTGGTAAATCAACATTTGGATTAGTTAGGAGGTAAGAATGCAGGCAAATGGTGTACTGGAGGCGCTCGGCTGAGCTGTGGACTCTCTTTAGTAATGTGGTATGCAAACTTCTCTTCATATTGCTTACATCTTTTCCTAAACTTCTTAGTAGCTCTACTGCTTGGTTTGTTGCATCCATAATCTCTGACTGGAATGTGATTCGAAGATCGTATGGTGCCTGTGATTTTTTTCGTAGACAGATGATGTTAATTCAAGAGCAAATGAATCATAATGGTTTCATACACTTGCATCTGATAATAGCATGCTTAGTCTAGCAAAATGGAATATCAAATGCAGCATGGAATATATACTAATGTTAAGAGCATATTCTGTACGCGTATTTGACGCTGTAGGAATAAAATTAAAGCACATGTAAGTATGTAACGGAGCATAATTGATTGAATAATGATGTGGTACCAACCAAATTTTTGGAAAACTACTCCCCCACTCCCAACCTTTGATATCATAGCAGTTGAAAACTGTTGTTCCTTAAACAACCCCACAGAAGTTGGAACAAACATATACTTCCTCATTACTGGTATGATGTGGTTAATATTGAAACTGTTTGGTCTCCTAGTTTATAGCTCAGAAAGATTCCTGAGTTCCCTGCACTTATTCTATTAATACTCCAAGGCAGGTGTTTCTATCCACATGAAAATAGTAATGGACTCAATAAGGATATGCATAAACTCTGTGATGCTCTTACCAATTTGATTGTTGTTTAGTAATGGTAAAAGTATGTAAGTTAATCTTGTCTTAACAATATAAGCAAGTTAAAAGTCTTTTAAGTTTTGACAATAAAATTGTCACTATATTGTCAAAAGTATCTTCTCAATAATTTTGAGAAGAGCCTTATAAATGTACCTAAAATATTTGCAGGTGTTTGTTTGTTTGTAAGAACAACACTGGAGATGATAAGTACCTGAATTTCAGAGTGTAGAACGCTGTGGAGGGCCAGTACTTCACAACCACAGTACCTCAAAACAGCACCCACTTTGACATACTCAGACCATGGATAGAAGAAGTGATTGAACTTTCCATGTGGAGGCTCCCATTTTGCAGCACTCGCCTACATTAATTAATCTAGTTAGTATCTTACTTTGTCATTTCACTTTTCGTCGCTATTTCATAAGTAATTACCAGGCCATCTAACTTTGCTGATGAGTTTAAAACATTTTTGCATTTCTTGTAAGCAGGTTCATCTGAGAACTCGTCAAGTACATTCCTGGAGAACTCTGTAACGCCTGACCCGTCATCCTCAAAGTATTTCCCAACACATTCTGTCCGTGGCAAAAAAAATGATGTTTTAATAATTGTCATGAGGATGAAACAGAGCAACTACAAGTTTTTTTTAATTTTACCTTGAAGAGAATCAGAAACTGCATCAAAACTGTCAACTAATTCCTTGTGCAGCTGCTCCCCCGCCCACAAAGGGAAAATGAGCACATTCACAAAGACGGCAATAAATCCACCAATCGCTATCGAACACATCCTATCCATTGCAATCTTGATTGGATTTCCCATTCTATAACCAGAGACTATGATCAAGCAGAAAGTGAAGAGGCTGACACGAAACCCGTACTCATATGGGACAAGGGAGGGCCACTGCTTCAAAAATGAGGTAAGTACACCTGGATTTCCCCCATTAATTGTTAGTACAATGATTTTTGTCATTTAAATCATTGCTAAAACATTTAAGTCTCTTAGGAACGTACCAACAACGAATATGCTAGTACCAATGATGATAGGCTGAAAAACCCTTCCACCAAGAAGAGCAATTTGAGCTATGAAAACCGCGAGAATACTGGCAAGTAAGCTTCCAAGTGCTCTATTAAATCCTCTGCCAAATGTCATCCCTGGTACAAATTGCTTATGTGACTTTTGTTCTGTATACATGCTTAAATTGTGATGAAATGAAGCATAATAGCTTAAAAAAGCAAGTGATCATACCTACTGTGTATTCGAACATGATGACAACTGTTATAAAGGACCATATGATGCCGGTGCCAAACACGTCATAAGGAGCTTGGATCAATACGAGCAAAGACACAAATAAAACAGCCAAACCAACCTTTAAAGCAAATGTCAGTCTGCTGGTGTCTTCCTTGCCAAAATTCCATACCCTTAAAATCCAGGCTTGAATGCCATTTTTTTCCTGGTGTTTGTCATTTGTTGCTGGAATGCTGGTTTCCTTGCAGCATCCCTTCTCTCCACTCATTCTTCTGCTCTTTTAGATTCAGAGTGTAGATTTCTATATTTAGCAAATTTTGTAAGCAGTGTTTGATTTGTTGAAAATTTGGAACTGTATGGTTTTATATAGGAGTTTTAGAAGGTGCAATTTGGAGAAGAGAATATGTGTAGTCGTTATGCATGCAGTTTGTGATAACATAATGTAGAGAATAATTCAGCAATAATAGCAAGGAAAAGATTTTGGATTAATTCTGATATCGAGGGACAGAGAAAAAATGTTGCATGGATTGGGAATTAGAATAAATACTGGGGCTTCAGGTATGCTATTTTGCCATGCATGCATGGTTTATCCCACCTTTTTAATTCGTAATAAAAGATGGATATAGAGCCCTCGAGCTGTTTTCGAGCTCAAGAGATCAATAAATTTGATTTTAAGCAGACCAAAAGAAGCATAGCTAGTTGAGCACTTGAGAATATATTTAGCATAAGATACTATTCATTGATTATTCTGATTTTGACAAATTTCATTTTACTTCCAATCTATAATCGATATGGTATTGGCATGTTGCGCACTTGAGAATATACGTAGCATAAGATACACCATGCATATGTATAGTACTATTTTCAATATCATCGACGAACCCGGGTTCAGTAGAGCGTGGAAGTTTGCTATTCCCGAGAGGCCTGGGATCTTTGCTTGGATCTCGATGCAGGAGTGTAGTTTCAGTAACGCCAAGAGGGTTCCCCGGCATATGAGTTGTGACTTCATGTGAGCTTGAGTTTGTTACTTTGTTCAGATCATGGCCTTTGCTATCGTCCTTTGGTAGATTTACAAATGGAGCAATTTCCGTGCCTTTGGCGGGGGGGTTTATTCTTACGATGTCGAGGACATACTTTGATGCCTGGAGTCGAAGGGGTGTCAAGTTTTTATATCAGAAGAAGGTGGAAATTGATTAGTTGGTCCAAACTGGATGTAAAATCAACACTGTTAGGGAAGTTAAGGACGTCAATAAGAGGAGTGGGTTTCTCGGACAGATCATGATGTTTCTCCATAGGACATGTGAAAGGTTTGGCCCCAAGGAGGCCGGTCTCGATAAATATATCCATAATGTGCTCGCCCTGAGAAAGAAATAAGCCGAAAGGATTCCGAGAAATCTCAATACCAATCAAGTATTTAAGAATCCCTAAATCCTTCATATATATCAAAGCACGATCCTAAATACTATTTGAACTTCTCAATAACAGACATATTATCTCCAACAACGATAAGATCGTCAACATACACTAGTACATGGAGATCGGCACCACAACGAGTCAGAGAAAACAATGAGTAATCGGCTTTGTTCTGCTGAGAGCCGAAAACCCGCAAGGAATGTGTCAACTTGGCAAACCAATTGTGAGGCGCCTGTCGCAGTCCATATAGAAACTTCTGCAATTTGCAGACCTGACCCGAATCGGTTGATGGAAATCTGAAGCCTCATGTAAACTTCCTCATCTAGATCATCGTGCAAGAATGTGTTGTGATCATAGAGAGAGAAATGTTGCAAACATAGTGACGCAGTCCAACTGACGTATACGAGTACTCTGGCGTGTAGCAGATGCAGGAACACTAGCAGTTGGTGACGCAAGAGGAGACACGAGAGGAGTACTCCCCCTGTCGTTGACAGTAGGGCTATCAGGCAATACCAAAACAACATCATAAACAGACGGATGCAAAGTCTGTACGGGAGGAGACATGGATGAGGCGGGATCCCCATAAGGAAAATGTGTCTAAAAACACAACATCGTGGTCCTGGGGAATTTTGGATGCAAAGCACAAGCAAAATGTAAGTGTGCCTAGCTAGGCAAGAGATATAAGATTGCAAGTCAAATGTGGAAGATATAACACATCCGAAATACTCATAGTAGCAAACGTAAGTGTGCCCAGCTAAACAACAATACAAGTTCTCTCATCAGGCAATAAAATATAAATAGGATAGATATCTCACATATCCTGAAGCAACTCAGAATCTCCAGTCATATGATAAGAAGCTCTTGTATCAAGTATCCATGGATAGGAAGGCTTACCAGAAGTGCAATCAGAGGGTTAAACATTTGCACCACACTATTCTATTGCTCGGGAGAGGGAGTCGAGCCAAGCTGATGTCGATCATGTCATTAGGATGAAACGAACCAGCAGAGGAAGTAGTACATGGCTGAACTGCATTGGCAAAAAAACGGAAATAGGAAGTTCACAACTACAACCCTTATCAACATTTGTCTGGGCATTGTTGATGTCGCCTCTCCCAGCACCACGACCCCCAGGATACCACTCTGGATGCCCAATAATTTTAAAGCAAGAGGTGAGATCGTGGCTAGTCCTATTGCAGTTCGTGCAGAACAAGGACTTTTTGTTCGGTGGAACCGCGGTTGTTGTGGGCGTGGCCGCGGTCGTGACTGTCTCCGGAACGAGCAGCAAGCGCCAAAGCGTTGATCTGATTGTCTCGACCACGAACAACTGTACATTGTTGTTCTTCCTGAATGGAGAGAGAGTATACCTTAGATACCGGTGGAAGCTGATTTAAAGCGAGCAAACTTGAACGGAGAGTTTTGAAACCTTCATCGAAACAAAGAAGAAAGTGACGAACTTTCGTAATTTCTCGGTCTTGCAGCGACTTGTTATTGATGTCGCATTTGCATCCACCACAGACACACGCACGAGGTGGATCATGAGAGTTCAATTCCTCCCATACTTTAGAACAATATAGTAAGAGGAGACAGATTTCCCTCCTTGACGACAATTAGCAAGATCAACTCTTAATTGAAGAATCTGAGGGTCGTTTCCATCTGAGAAACGATGATGCAGATCCTCCCATAAGTCAGCAACTGATTGACACTAAGTTAATTATCATAATTTGGATATGTAATATCAGGCTTTGTGAATCGACCATCAATTAACCCGATTTTGCGTTTGGCTTGGAGAGCGGTACACATAACAATGACCTATTCTTCGTAATTATCACCTTTGAGAACCGACTGGAGGATCGAAAATAGGAGGCTGAAAACGTCTTCTTAAGCACGGATGGAGATGAAGTCGACGTAGAGATGGGTTCGTGAGGCCGTTACGGAAGACGATCGAACTTGGATAAGCAAACGACGTTCGTCTATGAATCCACCTAGAAAGGCTCGTTTGACTCAAAATCCACCAAGGGTTATTTCAAGGTTTGAGTCCTCGAAACGCTAGACACACCAAAAGTTTCTCGAACTTGGGCTGATCGAAAGTTATCGGACACACCAACTACTCCTTCTCACAATTGAACTATAAACAAGAATCCACTTGATTCAATTTCAATCCAATCAAACTACAGCTAGAAGACGTCGAAACTAAACGTAGAAATATCTCAATATGTAAAATCTGAGCAACATGCTATAAAAACCAAGTTAAATATCAAATTGTCTCAAGAGTAAAAGTGTTGAGTCTCAAAACTCTTCATCTTCACGGATCTCCTTGCTCTTTGGCCCAAATGGGCTGATTTCTTCACTAAAGTCCATTGGCACTCTTCCCTGGATGTCCTATCGTGCTCCTTCCTCTTTTGTGATATATGTGATCCGAACCGACGTAGTCCTGCGTACATTTATGCATATGTTGAGACTCGAATGATTCGAAGGGTAAAGGTAGAAAGGAGACACAACAGAAAGAGCAACGTTGTTTTCGGCTGCACCAGTAACAAGATCACCCATCGGAAAGGACGAGATGATGAAGAGAAGAAACAACCTTGAAGGATGCGGTAAAAAAAAATTCAAAACTCTAGCTACGAAACCATGTGAAGAATTAGAGAAAAAAAAAGGAAAAAAGATTTCTGATTTCTCATTATGCACAAGGGTACATGTATATGAATCTACAACGAAATATATCTGCAATATAATAGTAATATTAATATCTCTAATCTGCAATATAATAATATTAATATCTCTAATGTGTTTTATGAACTAATATGAGCTTGGACCCAAAAAAAAGTGTTTGAGCAAGCAAAACTTGAAGTAGAAACGTGTGGCTGAAAATCGAAGACCAACCCACGTGAGAACGAAGAAAACGGTGTCGTATTGACTATGGTTGACCATTGATTGGATGCAGTCTCCAATTCTCCATAGTCCAGCCAACATAGCATCAAAATTACCGTCGTAACCCCACCCCTTTCACTCCACTACACTCTTTTCTTGAGGTCATTTATGTCATTTAGCACTCCTTCTTCCTCCTTGGATCTCCTTCAGACAATCTCTCTCTTCTCATTCAGCAGTTGAGAACACCAAAGCTGACTCCATGGGAAACTGCAACGGCCTCCCTTCCACCCACTCCCAGCAGCTCCGATCGCCGGAAAACCACTCTTCCTCCGCCAATCCGGCCACTGAAACACCTCCCGCGGCAAACCCCATCCCCGCCACTTCCGGCGGCTCCTCCTACAGCTCTACGCAATCGCCGTCCAATATTGGCCGAGTCCTCGGGCGTCCGATCGAGAATGTCCGCGCAACCTACATTTTCGGGCGGGAGCTAGGGCGAGGCCAATTCGGCGTGACCTATTTGGTGACTCACAAGACAACCAAGGAGAAATTCGCCTGTAAATCGATCGCTACTAGGAAGCTTGTTAACAGCGACGATGTGGAGGATGTGAGAAGGGAGGTTCAGATCATGCACCATCTCACCGGCCACCGCAATATCGTTGAGCTCAAAGGGGCGTATGAGGACCGCCACTCGGTCAACCTCGTCATGGAGCTCTGCGCCGGTGGAGAGCTATTCGACCGGATCATCACCAAGGGACACTACTCCGAGCGCGAGGCGGCAAAGCTTTGCAGGGAGATCGTCACTGTTGTTCATAATTGTAACTCCATGGGGGTTATGCATAGGGATCTCAAGCCCGAGAACTTTTTGTTTTTGAGCAAAGATGAGGATTCCCCCTTGAAAGCTATTGATTTTGGTCTCTCTGTCTTCTTTAAACAAGGTAATTCAGGGTTTATGAATGACTGAGATTGGACTTTGAAATTATGTTATCATGATGAAATTGGTGTCTTTGAGGTGGTGTAAGTTCAACCTATGGTGGTAGAGTTGTATAGGTATGTAGGGGTGACTAAGAATACCATGTTCAAAGTAGTTGCTTAAGATTCTTAAGCTAATGTAGGACTTGGACCATTCATTAAATATGCAAGTTTAGTCCAAAACTCATTCACTTCCTTTGGGGTGAAGTTTAGATGCAGTTGGTTGGTCCATCTTAGTGACTGGCATGACTATATACTAAAGAAAACCAGGGTAAGGTAGATGACTCTCATTCATGTTAAATGAATGACTATGAGTTTAGTTGTCCTATACCAGTATTTCCTCGCAGATTCACTCTAGTTCCGTTTTTCATGGTTTGACATGTATGCAGGAGACAAGTTCAGAGACCTTGTGGGAAGTGCATACTATGTAGCGCCTGAAGTGTTGCGTCGAAATTATGGAGCTGAAGCTGATATTTGGAGTGCTGGTGTTATATTATACATACTACTGAGTGGTGTTCCACCATTTTGGGAAGGTATGCTGCATTGACTTCTTTTAGAGTTTTAGGGATGGATTTAAATTCGCTATCTACTGTCCTTGTGCTAAAATCATAAAGAAAATTAAGATACGTGGTAGCAATCTTAACAGTCCATTTTATCACTTGATGTTTGGATTGAGAGAGTATGTTATCATTTGATAGTACCAAATCATTTTAAGCTGTTTCTGCATCCAAAATGCTATTATATGCATTCAGGAAAGTGTTTGTGTAAAAAAACAAGTGATATTTACTTCATAATCCGGTGTCAGATGTCTTTCTATCTCTCTTTTAAAGTCAAGCTTGCACAAAAGTCTGTGTAGTGGCTTAATGATATGTATGCAGGCATGCTAGTAGGATATTTCAGTCGATAGGTCTATGTTTGTATTAAAATACTTTAGTTGTTTTCTCGGTCCCCTGACCGTGAAGTTTCAGTGAAATCACAGAAACATAACTGACTTCTTTGTATCTGCACCATACATCAAATATACTCTACATCTTAAAACCGGAACATGTTAAGAAAAAGGAGAATTATTTTATGTATACATTAGACTAATTTTCCCCATTTACTTCCTTTTTTGATTTTATCATGAAAGAGAATGAGCAGGGTATTTTCGATGCTATTCTACGAGGTCAGCTTGATTTCACATCTGAGCCTTGGCCTTCGATCTCCAGCAGTGCCAAAGATCTTGTGAAGAAGATGTTGCGGCAAGATCCCAAGGAACGACTTTCTGCACTTGAAGTTTTAAGTAAGTTCATTTTTAATTAACATCTTTATAGTACTTCTGAGAATAACTATTACTTATTGAAATTCAGTTTTCTAATTATGGATGGTCAAATCTACAATACAAAGTAGGAGATGAATATATAAAATCATCAAAGAAAGAGAATCACAAGCACCAAACTGAAATAGTTTTTATTTTTGGAAGAATAGCCATTGATCATACAGTTCATAATATTTCACAAGAAAATAATATTTTTACTGTTGGCTGACTGTAACAGATCATCCATGGACAAGGGTGGACGGAGTTGCTTCTGATAAGCCACTTGACGTTGCTGTTTTGAGCAGAATGAAGCAGTTTAGGGCAATGAATAAACTGAAGAAAGTAGCTCTCAGGGTAAGAACAGCATATAAGCACTTGCAATTTTCATTATTGTTCTAATTTTCCATTCTTATATTCTCTTCTTTTCTCAGGTAATTGCAGAAAATCTGTCCGAAGAAGAAATTGTTGGCTTAAGGGAAATGTTCAAATCTATGGACACTGATAACAACGGAACGATCACTTTTGAAGAGTTAAAAGCTGGGCTGCCAAAGCTAGGAACAAAGCTCACAGAAACTGAAGTTAGGCAGTTAATGGAAGCGGTATGAGCACTGTCCACAATTGTTTGTAATTTATGAGGAGGAAATGCAAATGTCCGTGTAATACCAAAATGGTTTGTCATTTTCCTTTTTTCTTTGTCTGACAAACATTTCTCCTTATTGCAGGCTGATGTGGATGGCAATGGGACAATTGATTACATGGAATTCATTACTGCTACAATGCATATGAATAGAATGGAGAAAGAAGACCATCTTTACAAAGCCTTTGAATATTTTGACGTGGACAAGAGTGGGTAAGTTTCTAGCAAAAACCTTAAACTAAAGTAACTGTCTTTTAAGCTTTAGACACAATATATTTGCATCTTACATTTTTACTCAAACTTCACATATCTTTCAAGTTCACCACATTTTATAGTTAATGAATGAAGAGTTTGGTAGCAAAATAATCAGCTAAAACAAGTTTAGTTAAATTCCTAGAAAAAACCAAAGGACTTGTAAAGTTGGTGAATTTATAATGCTAAAACAACACTTAATTGTTCACACAGTGTGTTGCCCACTTTCTTCACTGTCATCTATAGGTACATCACAGTAGAAGAGCTGGAGCAAGCTTTGAAGAAGTATAACATGGGTGATGAAAGGACAATAAAGGAAATAATTACAGAAGTGGATACAGACAATGTATGTTATCTCTTCTTCCTCACCAAATTATCAAGATTATAATGTTGAATGATGACTGGATCTTATAAGCAAAGCCCTGGTTCTGTGTTTTACAGGATGGAAGAATCAACTATGACGAATTCGCAGCCATGATGAAGAAAGGCAACCCGGAATTTGTTCCAAACAGACGTCGCAGATGATGTGTCGACTATTCACAAGCTGATCATGTGTAAAGTTACAGGAACATCTTGATGTGAGCCCAGACAGCATTGTATAAGTCTCTTTTTTATTATCCCACTTATAATCATTCAAATTGTCTTGTGCTGTATAATTCCCATTTTTTCACTCTCCCATAAGATCTCTTTAAGCATTTTGCCATTTTCTGTCACTGAGTGTATCTTCCAAGCTATATATGCTTCCTCATTGTAATCTATGTATGTGAATGAAATTTTCTGTGTACTGTAGTGTTGCCTACATGTTTGCCTTATTTGTAGTAAATTGGCCTTGTCTTTCTTGGTCTATTTTGTTGCAAACAGAGGAACAATGTTGACTGTTTTTGCTATTGGTGAACTGAACATGTAAAAGTTTCATCCATGTATTTAATGGCCCGTTTGATATAGCAGTTGCAGTAAAGTTAACAACTAAAATAAACCAAAATAACGTTAACTAAAATAGTTTTGACAAAAAATAATGTTTGAAAGTTGAAACGCTGAGAAAGGCTATCTTATGGTGGATTAAACGTATAAATCAAGTGAAATTTTAATGCCAGCGTCTCAAAAAATATAAAAAAGCGAAATGTCAGAAGTGGGGTTTGAACCCACGCCCTCTTACGAGGACCAGAACTTGAGTCTGGCGCCTTAGACCACTCGGCCATCCTGACAGTTGATGCTTTTCATTGAGCATTATTAATCCTGTACCATTTTCTTTTTCGTAAACTTATTGCCTTGTGGATCTTAGCTTGGAATATATTGTGCATAATATTTCACTGACTGAAATCAAATAATTTATATTGTTTGTTAAAGTGTTGTTTTGATTTTTATTTGGATGGTGTTTTTTTCACTTGAGAAAACTTCTTTATGATACGTGCTTAAAACATGTCAAAAATCTATCTCAATCCGACCCGACCAGTGATGTCGGGTCAGGAAGAAGACCCGAACCCGATTCAAACACATTATTTCATATATCATGAGTCCTCACGGGAGAAACTATATATGCAACTAAAGAATCTCAAAACTGCCCAATTCTCGGTTATTCTAAGCGCCACCAGCACTGCAGATCACCTCGAGCACACTTGAATGCAAGACACAGAAGGCAAACAATATCAAAATTTATATATACCAAACAAAAGTGTTATAGATTTATAGAAATGAAGTTGTTACCAAAACGTATAGCAAATGAAATTACAAGAAATACACGAGTAAAATCATGCCGTGTTCACAAAAGGAGTATGTCAAAGATCCATATTTATTGCCAAGTAAAATGGACGGAAAAAATACACAATACAAGTGACCACCGAACACCTAGCAACTGAACCGAACCTGATTGTCAACTTCTTAAGCATTCTTCTTGTTTCCTAATGGCCCCCTTGGGATTTTGCTCAGAACCTTCTCTTCAAACACTACATAAAACTTGTTGAACTCGATCATTGCCATCTCGGCAAAAGCATCCACCTTATCATCGTATTTCTCATACAGCACAGGCAAGGTGTGGAGTAAAACAAAACCTAACAAGTCATGTAAAATTAGCAAAATCAGTGAACATTTGAAAAACATATTTCTTGAAAAGACATGTAGAAGTGTGAAGTTTTACATATGTAGAACAAGGTCAAGAAGTTGCAGCAGCTTCCCAATATTGAGAAAATCCATAAACCAACAATCACCTGATCAAACCAAAGGGGAAATTCATTAAATCTCTATACAATAACAAGATGTAATACGGAGTATATACTCCAAGGTATGATTTAAAGATGATACATACAGACAGAAATTTCTTCAGGTCTCTGCCAGAAGCAATGCTTCGGAGGGTGGCAATAGCACGGTTAATCTCGTATGTCAAAGCAGATGCCACTTGCAGGACGGGTTTCTCTGGAATAATCACCTCAGGAATGCGGGGATGCTCTCTGAAAGAGCATCAAATTGAATTTTTAGTATTAGCATAGCATATAAATTGATCAAATCAAGCTGAATGTCCTTACTTTTTAATGAAGCTTGAGGCATTGCTCCACAGGAACAATCCAGCAAGGGAAATTATCAACGCATGACAGATGAAAGAAAGGAGGTGATACTCGAACACGTCAAACAGAAACCATATAGCTGTGACTCCACCTAGAATTCCTCCAGAGATTTTCTTGTTCCTCCATAAGAGAACATCAGCAGCTGCAGTATATCCCACACAAGTTCACAATATTAGCAAACCAGATGTGTTCAGGCAAGAACAGCATAGAGAGCAATAAGTGCAACACTGAAAAGTACTCCTAGAGCTTCTATTTAGCGATAGAATCATTCAATAGCTTGATCACGTGATTTTTACCCCCAACAGATGCAATAGAGAAGCTTTCAAAAGCTTAATTACCAGGGAAATTGAAAAGGATCATTATATAACAAGTCAAATCAGGGGAGCGGAACAATATAAGCAAACACCAGCAACAGATCTATAGGTCTAGAGCACAAAGAATAACATTTCAAAACCACGATTGTTAAGCTGAATCTTAATCACCAAGATCACATCAATTTCAGTCAATTACGGTAGAACAAAGTAGCAGGCTATATGACTAACATTCGATCATCCCAAAGCATCAGAAAAGAAGGAACAGTTACAGATCATGAAATTGAGACAAAGTGAGCTTGAACGATCAAAAAGTCAAAGAACAAGAAGAAGAGCAAAATTTGAAACCGCCATTAATATAGAGAAATGGAGAAGATCGAATCACGAAACACATACTTTTTCCACCGCCAAGGACCTTGTGAACGGGCTTCTCCCTGCCGAAGAGGCGGCTCATCTTGGATTTCAAAGACGACGGAGAAGAAGGCTTGTCGTCATCGGAGGAGGAGGAGGAGGAATCATGGCCACGGATTTTGTCAGCGATCTTCTCCAACACAGATTCGTCGTGTTCCGCCATTGATGGAAACCCTAGACTCTCAACTACTAACTTTTTGTTTCGATGTATCTAACTTTCTCAAGGCGAGATTTCTTCTGTTTCTCTCTCCAACTATCAGTGATAAATACAAAGAGAAACCTCCCTTGGTTTCACCGGAACAGGTAGAAGAAGACTTGCCAAGTTTTAATCTTAGCCGTCCATACTGTCCGTTTCTTTTAGCTCTACTATAACCTCACCTACACACGATCCGGCCCAAAAGAAAAAGCATTTCTCAATTTATCAGGAAATTTCAAGATCTATTATATGTTTATTGCATTTGCATGTGTTATTTTAATTTATTTGTATTTTTTTGGTTAAAGGGGAAAAACATTATGCAAAAAAATCAGCCAAACAAAAGGCCTATTGCTAAATACAACTCAGGCCTAAATCATCTTCGCGGATAATCTTGAGAAACTCCTTCATCAGGCGTCGTCCATTTACAGCCTCAAGCAAGTAGTTGCGA
Source organism: Oxyria digyna (assembly GCA_029168935.1). Taxonomy (NCBI): domain Eukaryota; kingdom Viridiplantae; phylum Streptophyta; class Magnoliopsida; order Caryophyllales; family Polygonaceae; genus Oxyria; species Oxyria digyna. The sequence goes on from JAPVLV010000013.1 coordinate 10,745,123, forward strand.
AAAGACGTTGTATCTGCATCAGTGCACAGGTTGTTCCACCTTACAAGTTGGTCACGTAGAACTTCAATGTTGAGGTCTCTAGAAGTTAAGAAGTCAGTTGCTCTATTCTTCGTTTTGTTAACATGAAAAAAACGACACTCATCAAATAAAAGACTTAGGGACCTAATGTCCCTGATAAAAATATTAATCTCCCAAGGAGTAGAGATCTTGTTTCTTATACAGTTGATGACAGTAAGATTGTCACTCTCTATTAAAATGCGATTTAAATTAATGCGAATAGCAGCTCGAATACCTTCCAATATTGTAGTTGCTTCTGTAACCAAGACCAAAGAGCAGGGGACCCCCACCTGATCCACATAGGATGGATGACCTGCAGCGTTTCGAATAATAAATCCAATCACACAGTCACCATTAGTTCTCTTGGAGCCATCACAGTTAAGCTTAAAGAAGCCTTCCGAGGGCTTTGTCCATTTAGCATTGTTTGCCTTGAAGTTAGTAGTCTTCTGAGATCGATTATTAGAAGGGGGTTTATTGTGTACAACTTTCCACTCTAAGAATCTAAAGAGTATTGTTTTAGCTATTTCCTCAGCGGAGGGTAAGGGAAAAGATCCACGACGAAAAATAAGATTATTCTGTATATTCCAAAGAGTCCACCAGCAGAAAAAACCTAACTCCGCATTCGTGTTGGTGGAACAGAAGTTTTCAAAGGACTTCATGAAATCAGTCGTATAATTAAGCGAAAGATTATAAGGTCCAAAAGAATTTAAAAGATTGAAAACACTATTGACAAGAGGGCAGTTAAAGAAGAATTGGTTTTTTTCCTCATTAACATTGTTGCAAAGACTACACACAGGATAGACTTTATGAAAATTCCGGTTTAGTCTTTCAGTAGTAGGAAGACAATCCGAAATCGCTTTCTAGAGGAAGTTTTGGATTTTTGGTGGAAGCTTCGTTTTTCAAAAGAGTTTTTAGTCAAGGATAGGTGGGTGATCATGCCTTACAAGATGGTAAGCAGATTTAACAGAGAACTTGCCATCCTTAGTCGGATGCCAAATAATCTGATCTTCTTGTGAACTAACAGGCATGTGAATATTAATAATTTTATCGATCACAGAAGTAGGGAGGCTATTCAAAAGTTCGCTTACATCCCATTGGTTATTAGGGGTAATGTAATCACAAACTTTTTGAGATATGGATAAAGAGTTTCTATATCCAGATATGTCAAGATCATGAATCCAATTATCGGTCCAAAAATTGATTTTTTGCCCGTTTCCCACTTGCCAGGAGATACCTTTTTTGAAGTCATCTAGAAGAAGTAAGAGTCTGCTGATTTGCCAAGATTGTGTAGGTTTACGGGTTAATGAAAAGAAATTAGTGTTCTGAAAATATTTTTCCTTTATAATGGAAACCCATATATTATCTGGGTGTGATACGATTTTCCAAAGGAGTTTCATTTGTAGGGCTCGGTTATTATCCCAAGCTTTACGAATACCAAGTCCACCCAAAGTTTTTGGTTTACAAATGTCTTCCCAGAGGAGAAGAGAATGGGAAGAGGGGTTTTTTTATTCCAGAAGAAGTGCTTATTAATGTCGTCAATTTCATCACAAATACCTTTAGGCAAAAAGAAACTTTGCATCAAAAAATTGTCCTGTGAAACAAGGTTGGTTTGGGTAAGAAGCGCTCGAGCAGCTTGAGACAATGAATCGGCTTTCCATTTGGAACGTTGTTTTTTAAGGGCCGAAATAGCATCATTGAACACCTCATTGCATACCCTACCCTGAAGTATGGGGATTCCGAGGTATTTTTCCATTTTAGAAGTCAATGGAATGTTCATAAAAGAAGAAGTGCTTATTAATGTCGTCAATTTCATCACAAATACCTTTAGGCAAAAAGAAACTTTGCATCAAAAAATTGTCCTGTGAAACAAGGTTGGTTTGGGTAAGAAGCGCTCGAGCAGCTTGAGACAATGAATCGGCTTTCCATTTGGAACGTTGTTTTTTAAGGGCCGAAATAGCATCATTGAACACCTCATTGCATACCCTACCCTGAAGTATGGGGATTCCGAGGTATTTTTCCATTTTAGAAGTCAATGGAATGTTCATAAAAGAAGAAGTGCTTATTAATGTCGTCAATTTCATCACAAATACCTTTAGGCAAAAAGAAACTTTGCATCAAAAAATTGTCCTGTGAAACAAGGTTGGTTTGGGTAAGAAGCGCTCGAGCAGCTTGAGACAATGAATCGGCTTTCCATTTGGAACGTTGTTTTTTAAGGGCCGAAATAGCATCATTGAACACCTCATTGCATACCCTACCCTGAAGTATGGGGATTCCGAGGTATTTTTCCATTTTAGAAGTCAATGGAATGTTCATAAAAGAAGAAATAGAGTTAGCAAGAGTAGAAGAAACATTGCTAGAGACCTGTAGGGAGCTTTTATGGTAATTGATTGATAAACCACTTTGTTTCGAGAAGGACTGTAAAAAGGTTCGAATAAAGGTTATATTTTCCATTGACGCATTTTCCAAAATAATTGTATCATCTGCAAACGTAAGGAAAGAGGGAGTAGTACCTTGTCTCGTAAGTTTGATGCCTACATGGGGGTTCTCTTTTCGTGCTTCCAGATATAGTTTACGAGCTAAGAATTCCATTGCGATAACGAATAATGCAGGAGCCATCGGATCTCCTTGTAGAATTCCACAAGATGGTTTAAATTCTCCACCAGGTTGGTTGTTGACTAGGACCGAGTAGGAGGCCGTTTCTAAGCAAGCCTTGATTAGGTTGATCCATTTCGAGCAAAACCCGAAACGATCCACAACTTTGACCAGGAAATCCTAGTCAAGTTTATCATAAGCTTTTTCCATATCTAGTTTGAGGGTCATCCAGCCTACAGAACCTTTTTTGTTTTTGTGAAAAGAATGGAAGATTTCATGAGCGGCTAGAATGTTATCTTGAATTAAGCGTCCTTCAACAAATGCTCCTTGTAAAGGTGAAATGATTTTCTCAAGTAGGGGCCGAAGTCTGTTTGCCATTATTTTAGTAATAATTTTGTAAGACGAATTGCATAAGCTAATTGGTCTAAAATGATTAATAGTTGTGGGTCGTCAATTTTTGGAATGAGGGCTATAAAGGAATGATTAATGGAGGAAAGCATTTGTTCCGAGTGGAAAGGCTTCTTGATTATGGGCCAGTGTTTTGATAAAATTCAATTCTGAAACCATCAGGACCCGGAGTTTTATCATGTGCTTGGTCAAAAATAGCCTTACGGAGTTCAGCCTCCGTTGGGGGACTAATAAGGATGTTATAATCCTGATTGCTGATAATAGGTTGAATTATATCGAGGGAGGTGTTGAGGATTCCCGTTGCTCCATTTTCCTGAAATCTGAGAGCAAGTTCAGTAGTAATTTCTTTAGAAATACTATCTTGGGCATAAAGAAAGAAACCATCCTTTGTGCAGAAGCGAAGAAAAGATTGTTTAAAGGTTTTTTGCTTGGCAACAACATGGAAGTATTTAGAATTGCGATCTCCATCCCTAATGTGTTTTGTTTTCGCACGACGACGCCAATAATCGGTTTCAAATTGTATTAAAAAATTAAATTTTCTAGAATGATTCTCTATAAGTTTAAGAGTTCTAATGTTGGACGGTTTAGTAAGAAAATCTTCATGTAATTTTTCCAGTTGCTTTTCCGTTGTACTGAGCTGTGAAAAATGGATCCCAGCATTAGATATGGCCCAAGTTTTAGCATAATTTTTTAGGAGTTTAAGTTTAGACTGAAACTTAAACATGTAGGAGCCAGTCATATTATAGTGTCAAACCTTCAAGACAAGTTTGTTGAATGAGCTGGAGTTGGACCAATTTGGCTCAAATCTAAAAGGAATCTTGTTAGGAGAACTGTTAGATCCAAGAGAAAAGGTGATTAAAGCATGGTCAGACGAGGAGAACAGGTGGTAGTGAATCATGAGTGATGGAAAATACTAGGTGAGGGATGAATGGATAAGCACACGATCAAGTCGTTCGAGAATATTATTATGCATATTTTGGGATTTTCTCCAAGTAAATGGAAACCCACTAGTTTTTGTATCAAGGAGGTCAAATTCCAAGGAAAGATTTTGAAGTCTTACGAAACGATTGGAGGCGGGAATTAATCCACCTATTTTATCTGAAGGCATAAGTAGTTCATTGAAATCACCAATAATAATAGCCGGTAAATTCAATGAAGCAATTGTATTATGAAGTAATTGTCAGAAGGGACCTTTATCACTGTCTCTAGAGGGAGCATAAACAAAGAGGATGATCATTTTAGTATTGTTATAGTAGTAATCCATACAAACAATATTAGAGTGGAGATGGTTAAGAATGAAGTCTTTAGTAGCAAAAGATTGCTTATACAAAAGCCACATTCCACCTTTCAAACCACATGAAGGAACAAAAATTAAGTTATCAAAACTCATACGCTTAATTTTAGAAACCGAAGGTTGGACATCAACTTTTGTTTCCGAAAGACAAAGAATATCAAGTTTATTCTTTTCTTTTAATGTATGTTATTTCCGTGATAAGGCTACTTTGACGTGAACCCCTAATATTCCAATAGCCAATATTCATAAAACACTAATTTTGAAGAGACGAACCATTAGTCCCGAAAACATAACCGATATAGAGAGACTAACTGTAAACGAGTTGGAGTGGTTATGACAACTTAGAATAAGGCGGATTAGAGAAACAGAGTATATGTGAGTACGTTTACTAGTCATGCGCTTTATGCAAAAAATAAGAATAGACTGATTATGGGTAGTATAATGATGGTTAAGGCAATGGATAAATCTATAAACGCAGGGCCTCAATCTAATGCTAAAGAAACTAGACGAAAGACAAACACATAAAGACGCCGATTTGCAAGTAAAGAAAGTACAATCAAGGATCAAAATGTTGATGAAAACTTCATAGTAGATTAAGGTCCAACAGATACAATAACACCTAAAAACCAGCAGGTGTTGATCAATCCAAAAACATAATTGTCTAGGCTTCAAACTGCCACAGAAGCCGTAATAACAGAGAGTACATACAAAATAACTGGAAATTACATGGTTTGGGTAAAGATTTCCAAATCTCACGCAGGAGCTGGATTTCAGAGGCACAAAGTTCTGCAAAATATCATAACAAAGAGTAGAAGAGCTAATCATAAGAAACACTTACTCGGATGGACCATTCTTCTTTGCCTTGCTCTTCCTTGGCTTCTTAGGAGCAGGTGGCTGAGTTGGTGCTTCAGTGATCTCATCTTTCCTTTTTGGCTCAGCAGAAGAAATGGAGGCACCAGCTGAGCTCTCAATATCCATTCCGTCCATCTTCCTCAAGATAGTGTTGCTAGACTTTTCAAATGTGCATGGAGTTGGTAAGGGAGAATAGGCTGCAACGTTGAGTGGAGCAGAAGCCGCATAGAGTAGGCTGTGAGGACTCTGGAGTGCTGGTTTGACCATCCGGGGTGCCATGGAGGGACTCATGTTGATATTAGGGGGCAAGGCATAGGAAAATTGGTGGATTTGGGCAAGCAATTGGGAGTTGTAAAGCTCTGGAGAGAAGGCATGATGCATATGATAAGTTTGTTGAGATTCAGGAGTACCTGGACTTTGCCATGGTGAATATGGGGCATTCTGAAGAGGTAGGACAGGAGTTGGGTTAAGTGGGGCTTTTCCTTGAGGGGTTGACTGAGATCCTTTCAGTGCAACATTATTGGCAAGAGGTTTGCAAAAGAAGTTTGGCCCTTTCTTTGCATGAGGAGCTGCAGTGATGTTCTTGGTTATCTGACCAATCATATGTTGCTTGGTGCGCTTAGCTGCTTCTTCATCATCATTGGAGCCTACCATAAATGCTTCAAAAATAGACGCATGTAAGTTATTAAGAAAGCAGTCATCAAATAAGTGGTCTGGTTCCCCGCAGCAGCCACAACCTGGGGAAAAATCCTCAGACCATAGCTTGAAAGTTAGGATGGATTTATCTGAGTGCTCGATCTTCACAAATGCAGGAACCTCATGTATGGTTACATTGATAGCAAATCTCACAAACTTGCCCTGATTCTTGATGCTGGAGTTTTCATCCATGGGGATAAAAGTGCCAACATTGTTACCACGGATCATCATGTTAAGAGCATGATCATTGTGGTAGAAAATGGGAAGCAGTGGAATTTTAACCCATAAGTCTGCATGGCTAACAATTCTAGCCAGGGGATCAAAGTCAGGAGTGAAGGGTTGAAGGAGCACAAGTTTGTTCATGACTCTGTATGGTCTGTTAGCCCATACAATGTCTCTTGCCTCACGATTGGAAAAAGACATCATGGTCCACGTACCATAAGAACCAATCTCAATATCACCCTGGATGCCTTTCCAGTGTTCTTTGAGCTTGGTGAGAATGACTGAGGGTTGAATATTGAGTGAGGTGTCTACCATTCTAATAAACAAAGTGAGATTGGACATGTTGGCCATCATTCTTTGAACTTCTGGGAGAGATAAGAGATTTGGAATGGTGGTAGTTTGGGGTGGTTGAGCACGTGGTGGATAAGAGAAAGAGCTTTGTTGGTTGAAGATATGGTCTGGGTTCATGGTCTGGGGCTCAATGATGGGGTTCTCTTGATCCTGGAAGATATCATGGGAGTCCAGTGGAGAAGTTGAACTACCATTACAGGGATGAACTATCATATCAGTGGAAACTTGGTCGTTTGGAGGAGAAGTGTTTGTGTCTTCCATGCTTGGAAATTTTGAGGAGTGATATTGGAGTAATTGATGACAGCCTCAGCATATGAAGGAAGATCCTCCATCGCACCAGAGCACAAGAATAAATAAATAGAGGAGATACTTTGGAAACTAGGGTGAGAGAATAGTAATGATCAATGTGAGTTCTGATACATTTAATGGATGTATTTATAGGGAAAGGGTTGCTAGGAAACGAGGCGTTGCATCATTGAATCATGCGTGTAGAGACACAACAAATACATTCAATGGGTACACCTCTATTTCCAATAGAATTGCATGCATTAAGGGAATGTCTCTCAGAGATAGCATTTAAAATTAAATAAAGAATGATTAACAATAAATGACTCAGTAGCAGATAAAACGAGAGACTCTTCAAACTACAACTTAGCACACACAGGTAAACCTGGGAAAATATGACCCGACCCACAAACCCGACCCGAACCCGCCCGATTTTTTGTGCTCTTAACCCGTTAAATTAAACCCGAAACCCGATTTTGACCCGACCTAATGACCTGACATTTTGCTGGGTCAAAAACGGGTTGGGTCGGGTCAACCCGTTGGGTCTTACACTCTTACCAAAAAACAACTAGAAAATAACAATAGGAAAGAAATATGAAAAAACTGAAAAAATGATAGGGAAAAAAAATGATATTTTGCTGCTATGTTATAAATTCTGTTTATAAAAACAAGCTTAAAAATAAAAATTAGGTTGATTAGGCTTAAATAATATATTGTTTTACTTATTATGGGCTTTAATTTTAAAAGTCCAATCAGGAAAACATACCAAATTGAATTATAAGGAGTCAACAACTTGTACCAACCTTATATACACATTTAGAGCTTCATGTTTTTCCATTTGGTCGATGTGGGAGGGATTCGATTTATGTAGCAAAAAATGCAAGATTATATAGAAGATTGTGACAATGATCTATTTGCAAGTCCTCGATGTGTAAATGAGGGTAGACAAGTTTTATACATACAAATTTTAATAGAGCCACCAACCACTTAATTTTTGATGAGATTTATTACTTCTTGTAGTTATTTTTTAAATGTTTAAATTTTGTATAATCATCATCACTATTCACTAGTTTACAATATTCTAGCCCAATATTAAATGATATTGTGAGCTATAATTCTAGCTTGTATGGATTGTTTAATAATTGTTTAGTGTTTACATAAATTTTATTATACGGAATACTCTTTAATAATTAAGAACATATATAAACTAGAGTTTATGTTGGAGACTATAATTTATGGATGATTATTTAATAAAATATAATATACTTTTATATACTTACATAAGAAATTATATGGTTATTGATTGAACATTATACTTTGTTATATGTCTATTAGTTTGAACAACATGACACAAAGTTCAAATATAAGAAAATAAGTCATTTTATTTTATACTGAAACTATGCGTAAACGCTAAAAGGCCATGTGGGTAACTTCTAATCACAACTTCTAACTTTTCAAATTGCACCTCCTTTGTAAAAACCAAACTAGTGATAACTCTTTAACTTGTCACAATATGTATGGTCTAAAACATCGATGTTGATTATTGTTGAAAACATTATACAACTTAGTCTTATTAGGCATATAAAGTCACAATAAGGTCTCGCTCACACAAAACGAGACTCAAAACTATGCGTAAACGCTAAAAGACCTTAAATAGGCTTAAAAAGCCCAATTTGGCAAAATATTCCTTGAAAAAGTATAAAGAAGAGATAAATGTTCAACGATTTGTTTATCCATTGCAAACTTATTTATAAATAAGTATAAAAAGGAATAAAAAAATTGCGCAATCAGACCCGATGGGTTGATCTGAACCGGAGATAAACCCGTCGTAACCCGACCTGTTTTGACCCGGTAAATTTTAAACCTGAAATGACCCGACCCGAAATATACTAAACCCGATGTACTCTGACCCGAACCCGACTCATCCGACCCGTTTCCCAAGTCTACACACAGGTCATAAATAAAATAAATATACCACATATAAATGCATATTTCACTAGGCATGCAATTCAGATAAATGTGTAAACTAATATTATATTTTTGGTATAACTTATGTGATAAATGATTCATGAGACTAAAAGTATGTATTCCAAAATTATGCACAGAAATTGAAAAGTATTAAGGAAATTCATATTTGAGAAGAAAATAATTGAGATATATGGAAGAATGGTTCGGGAAAAATAAGTAGGTCCGAGCAAAGAGATTCAGGCGTGGTGGGCCGTCATGAATAGCGGGACCCTAGTGCAAGATTCAAGAGACTCCTTGTTCGTAACATGGTGACACGTGTCATGGCCTTCGTGGAGGCAACTTTCTTTCCCTAACTATCAGTTGGTACATAATACAGCTTCATAATTTGCATACAATTGCATATTTTTTAGATGTACATATAACCCAACCTTCTTTCAATCATAAAGATTTAGTCTTGAGCTTCAGATCTTTCTTATGGAAGAAGTTTCTGTGAGGATGAATCTTAAGGTAAGGAATAAGGACGATAAACACAAACTTTATAACGCATGAACACGTACGTTATAATATATGAACACATTATTGTCAATAAGCATATGAACACACACTATGACCTGCACGTTATAATATATGAGCACATTACTGTCAATAAGCATACAATGTGACATATGAACACACTATGACATGCACATACTCTTACGTATGAACACAAACGTTATGACCGATAAACATACACATTATAATCCATGAAAACAAAAATATTCTTAATCTTAATCTAATAACTTATTTTCATTAGATTTTTTTCCCTTTGGTATATAATATTCATATTTTGGGTTTCAATCAGAAAGATTTAGCTTTGCTTTTCAGATCTTTTACTACTCCCGTATAAGTTATGAGTTATCAGTCATCGCTCATCACAATGGAAATATTTTTTGCATGATATAAACTGTTAAAGTAATAAATTTTAATGTTATAATCACTATGCTTAGTATATGTATAGGAGGAAGTGATGACATTGCATATTTAACTATTTCACGCATAAAGTTTGATGTAATTGATTTGATTTTTTATGACCAATACCTTATTTTATGGTGGACATAACCACATCTTGCTTCCACTTATCATATTATAAATAGAGATAAAAGTTGGTTTGCTTGGCGAACTTACTGATGAATTTAATACGAGTAACATTGACAAAGAAACATATAGATGGAGGTTCATGAATGATCACCTTGAATATTTTTCATTTTACTGGTCTATATCTGAAGCTTCAATTGGGCAAAATCTATACGCACTACATTTTGCAACTTTTCACACTACATTCTCGTACGCCCATAATGGGCGTACGCTCGTTTTAAGCGGACAGTGCAAAATTCCAACATCGATTGTGAGGCAAAATACAGAATACGGTCGTATGTATACGCCCAAAATGGGCGTACGCCCAAAACCGGCGTACAGTATAAATTTTAATAATATAGCCGTTTGAAAATAGCCGTTGTGAAATACAATTTTTAACTCGTACGCCCATTATGGGCGTACGCCCATAATGGGCGTACCGTAATGATAATTTTTCCCCAAATAAATGAAAAAAAATTAAAAAAAAATTAAACAATTTCGTACGCTGGAAATGGGCGTACGCCCATTTCCAACGTACAACATTTTTTTTTCGAAATTTTTTTTATTACGATTTTTAAAAAAAAATTAATAAATTACGTTAGTATATAATAACAATAATAGGTCATATTTCACATCTGCCTCTTTGATCTAGTGGTAAAGAGCTGCATATATTGCTCAGAGGTTTTGAGTTCGAATCTCAACACTAACATTTCACTTTTTTTATTTTTGGGTAAAAAATAATGGAAAGAGAGGAGGGGGGAGTCGAACTTGAGACCTCATGGACATGTAATGAAGTGAAACCACTAGGCTAATGAATCATATTGATATATTGGTAATATTAATACTACAAGTTACAATCGAATTTGGGCTCACCTCATTATTTTATTACAATAACAGTTTTTTTAATCTTGGTCTCAAATATCTATATCTATAGACTATTAATTATTTTAATAATTTCTAAAAAATAATTATTTAAATAATAAGGTGTATCTTATTGACATATATGTAATATTAATACTACAAGTGATGATCGAACTTGAATCTACCTCATTATTTGTTGAATTAATTACTTAAATAATAAGATGTATCTTATTTGTCTCAAATATTTATTGAATTAATTACTTAAAAAATATTTTCAAATAGCACATCTAAAAATTGATATAGTGGCAAGATAGGATTCTAACGAATTGTAGACAAGATAAGGATAAAATCTTGCATATAACACATCTAACAACCAATCTTGCATAATAGTTTTACGTATTTTCGATTCAAAATAGTTATGCAAGATGAATAAAATCTTGCATAATACTTAACGTACAAATAGTTATGCAAGAAATGGCGCGAAAATCGAGTAAAACCGACTTAGAACGACTAACGGCGCAAAAATCGAGTAAAACCGACTTAGAACGACTAATGGCGCGAAAATCGAAAAAATGTGGATAGAGTATAGGGTATAGGGTATAGGGTATAGGGTATAGGGTATAACGTAGGGTATATGATATAGTGGATAGTGAATGTGGATATATAGTGGATAGTGAATGTGATAAGTGGTTAGTTTGGGCCCAATTCGTTTAAACGCTTTAAAACGATAAAAATCAAAATTTCAAAATTGTAACATGATAGAAAATAAAGCCCATAGTCGTTATCAATTCACAAAATCGGAAAAAAATAATCGAAAACGTCAACGGGCCTAATAAGGCCGAATTGAGATTTAGTGAGGCCCATTATCAAAAAACGACATAAAACGGCTTAATAAGACCTTAAACCGCAAAAAAATTGAAATGTAAAAGTTGTATTTGAGCATTACCAATATGACGGTTTCGTTTTTATAAGAAAATAACAAAATGAACACTTCGAAATATCTAAACAAGCACTTTCACCTAGTAACGAGTTAATCTCAAGTATATAAGTCGTATAGTTTTACTCATATGAGTGTGATATCACTTCGTTACTCAAATAAACTTTATATAAAACTTTCATTAAATGTTACGAAACACTCAAATAATCCAAAATAATGACATTTCACATCTTTGTACTGTCGTTATTGATTGATTACTCTATATTTAATGAAAGTTTTAATGAAATACGCATACATATATGATTAAACAAGCAATAACGACAATACGAAGATGTGAAATGTCGTTATTTTAGATTATTTGAGTGTTTTATAATATTTAATGAAAGTTTTATGTAAAGTTTATTTGAGTAACGAACTGATATCACACACATATGAGTAAAACTATACGACTTATATACTTGAGATTAACTCGTTACTAGATGAAAGTGCTTGTTTAGATATTTCGAAGTGTTCATTTTGTTATTTTCTTATAAAAACGAAACCGTCATATTGGTAATGCTCAAATACAACTTTTACATTTCAATTTTTTTGCGGTTTAAGGTCTTATTAAGCCGTTTTATGTCGTTTTTTGATAATGGGCCTCACTAAATCTCAATTCGGCCTTATTAGGCCCGTTGACGTTTTCGATGATTTATTTTCGATTATGAGAATTGATTACGACTATGACCTTTATTTTCTATCATGTTACAATTTTGAAATTTTAATTTTTATCGTTTTAGGGCGTTTAAACGAATTGGGCCCAAACTATCCATTTAACACATCCACTATCCACATTCAATATCCACTATCCACTATCCACATCCACTATCCTATACCCTATACCCTATACCCTAAGTCGGATTTGCTCGTTTTAAGTCGGTTTTACTCGATTTTTCCGCCAACTCAATTTAAGTCTGTTTTACTCGATTTTCGCGCCAACTCGTTTTATGTCTGTTTTACTCGATTTTTTGTGCCGTTACTCGTTTTAAGTGTGTTTTACTTAATAAGACTAAGTTTTATATTTTTCAAACATAATTAACCATCGATGGTGTTGATATCTTTAATCCAAGTTTTTGTTGAAATTTTTCAAACATAATTTATCATTTGTCATATATTGTATAAATTTTGTAGTTTTTGTTGAAATATATTTTGTTTTATATTGAATAAGGATTTATTTATTAATATATATTATTTAAATAACAATATTAGAAATACAAAGAAAATATTTTGGGAATGATATGGATTATCATAGTTTTTTATCTTAAAATATATTATAAATATAAAAAAGCTTACACACCTGCTTATTTGAATAATTCTTTTTCCTCAAAATTATTAAAATAATTAAATCAATAAATATGTGGGAAAAAAATAAAAAATCTATTTTTCTAACAAAAAATGAGGTAGATTCAAGTTCGATCATCACTTGTAGTATTAATATTATAAATAATACCAATAAGATACACATTATTATTTAAATAAATATTTTTTCTCGAAATTATTAAAATAATTAATTCTATTGATATATGAGACTTGTACTATTAATATTACAAATATATCAATATGATTCCCTAGTCTAGTGGTTTCACTTCATTATATCCCATGAGGTCTCAAGTTCGACTCTCCTCCACCTCTCTTTTCATCAATTTTTACCAAAAAATAAAAAAGGTGAGATGTTAGTGTTGAGATTCGAACTCAAAACCTCTAGGCAATCAATGAAGCTCTTTACCACTAGAGCAAAGATATGATATATGACCTATTATTGTTATTATATAATAACGTAATTAATTAATTTAAAAAAAAATCGCAATACAAAAAAATTTCGAAAAAAAATGTTGTACGTTGGAAATGGGCGTACGCCCATTTCCAGCGTACGGAATTCTTTAATTTTTTTTTTTAATTTTTAATTTATTTGGAAAAAAAAATTATCATTACGGTACGTTGGAAATGGGCGTACGCCCATTTTGGGCGTACGAACCAATTTTCAATTTTTTTAGCGTATACGTATACGTATACGTATGCATACATATACTCGAGAAATTGCACTGTACGCCAATTTTGGGCGTACGCCCATTATGGGCGTACGAAAATGTAGTTCAAAAAGTTTCAAAATGTAGTGCGTATAGACGCCGCGTTCAATTGATATGACTCGCAAAAAATGGGATCTGGGTTAGGTATGGGCCTAAATAGAATTGGTCCTGTTTGGGCCAACTATTGGGCCTAATTGGAAAATACCCACTGGAAAAATCCAGAAAGCATTGAACTAGCCAATACCTGAACCCAACTGTCATTGTATAAAAAATACAAATGAAATCAATTTTGGCAGTTGGAAAATGACAGATCACAACAAACAACAGTAAGATAGTGAGAGTTTGGTGTATAGAATGCATGTTTCAGCCATTTCTTCCCTCCAATTTCCAGTTTCATACTACCTACTCTACTCCCTATCTTCATTTTCCTACTGTATCAAGTTAGGCTCAAATCCAGTCATACATTTTATTAAATATTATATACATACTGCTAGTCGACTCCTTCAGAGAAAAACCCCGCACCCAATTTTTTATAACTGGCACCCGTCTAGGATGCGCCCAACCTAAACCGGATTTTTTAAAATTTTAACGGCAAAAAAATAAAAATAAATCTTGGGCGCATCCTGGGTACGCCCAAGAATGACCCGGTTTAAAAAAAAAATTGGACGCATCCGGGATGCGCCCAAGGCGGGTGCCAGTTATAAAAAACCGGGTGCGGGGTTAAACGGTCTTAATAAACAATGTAACATTGCACCAAAAAAGAAATAAACAATGTAACAATGCATTCATACTACTACAATAACAACTTCGATTCCGTCTATCATAATTGACATATTCCGATATCGAAGTAGTCGGGTTGAAAGGAAAAAATGAAAAGACACAAGAATATAACAAAGGAATGAAAAGAGCCATAAACACAACAAACCAGAGAAAAGTAGAGATACTGCTATGAATCTTGAACCAAAAACCAAGCAACAGACATAATAGTTTAAGGTGTAAAAATGCATATATTCTCTTTTCATAAAGTCTTATCTTATACAAATACACTTGATGAGCGATAATGTAGTTATGTTATTTCTAATTATCTTTTTACAACTTTTTTGTGAAGATTTTCTTACAACTCTTCTTAACATGCCATAGTGGATCAATGGGAATCCCAATTTAAACAAGGAAAACAAAAACGTGACAACCAATACAAAAAACGTCAATTCAATATTTGTATAGTATATAGGGCAAGTTAGATAATGAAGTGTAGGTATATACAAGTTTGGTTAGTCCTTAATTGCGTGCATGCAGGCCACGTGAGTTTTGAAACCCTAAAATGCGATTCCAGCCCCTCAATTTTGCAGTGTTTTGTCCTGCTACTCTAATAAATGATCGAACACCAACCTTACCTAAATTCCTAAACCAAAGTTACCCAAAACGAAGGTAAATAGAAATTCCTATTCCTTTTCACTGTATAAACCCTTTACCCCTCCTTTTACTCTTTTTGTCAACACTTAAAAGTTGAAATTGTGCGATGCTTTTTATTGTTGGAGTGAAAACCCTCAACTCTCAACAACTTCTTCTGCTGCAAATGAGTTCTCTGCAACAGCCTCCTCCTCCTCCCTGACATTAATATCCCAAAACCAAACTCTTCATCTTCCTCCTCTCCACCGCTTTCTTCCTCTTCCAACTCTGGCTCTGCCCACCATGGAGGCCTTCAGCCTTCTCAAGTTCTGGAAATCCTCAACCGCCGCCGGCCACGTAACCCCCCTTCCCGCCGCCGTCTCCGAAACTACCCTCTCCGACGAAGAAGCTTCCGCCGGAGATGACGGCCCCTTCTTCGACCTCGAGCTCCCCGACGATGAAGACGTCGCGGAGGTCGTCTGTGTAGACGGAGACGAGGTGGAGGTTGTGGAGGAAAGCGAAACTGAAACCGAAACGGAAACGGAACCCGGGTCGGATGTTAACTCGGTTTTTGCCGGGTCGCTTGTGAGATCCGCGACCAGGCTCCGAATCCTCATGTCCGGGTTCAAAAAACCATCCCAACCCGACCCGAAACAGCCGCAGCAAAGGAGAAAGCTGTTCACAATCAAGTTCAAACCAGGGGAGGTCCCCATCGTCTCTCTTTTCACCCGCTCTCGTCCCCAAAACGCCGTCGTTTCCTCCTTTTCAGCCTCTTCTTCAACTTCCTCCTCCGAACAGCAGCAGCCTGCAGCTCCGGACGCCTCCGACGAGAAGCGGAAGCCCAAGGAAACAGTCCAGAAGTACATCAAGATGGTGAAGCCGCTTTACATTCGCGTATCTAAAAAGTACGGAGACAAGTTAGGAGTTGCGGCGGAGAAGAAGATTCAAGGGAGTTTGGGGGTTGGGTTGAAGGTGATGATGATGAGGAAGCGCCTGTCGGGGAAGATGAAGTGTTCAACGGAGCCTGGGGTAGTTTATCCGGCAGCGCCGCCGGGAAGACAGCAAGATGATTTGGTCCAGCAACACGACTGGATTCAGGGCGCAATTCTGCACTGCAAGAAATCCCTCAACGCCTCCCAAGGTAACAAAATTACATTCCTCTGTTCATTAATTACAGTTTTTTTAAATTTTGTTTTGTTGGATGAAGACGACGAGTTGGAGGAGAAGACAGATGGAGAAGTGATACAAAACGACGTCGTTGGAGGTAGATGATTCGATTTACTAGTTCTTCCCGTGAATGCTATACAGAGAGTTTCAGTAAGTGGGACCAGTGGCAGATGATGTAAATTTGGTGTCAAGTAGAGGGTAAAAATAGGAGGCTAAGTAGGATGTTATTTGTAGTGGTTAGGGCCCAGCGAGTGGCTACTTATTATGGAGCATAGGTGTGAAAAGAGTAAAAGCTATTCACTATGACTATTTTTTACTGCTTCAAGATCTTGTCTCTTACAAAGTTGCAATGTAAAAAGTTAAAGTAGTGGAAAAGATTTCTTACGTATTTTACTCTATGTGTAGGTAATGCCTTGCTGTTCAAATGTTATTCAGAACTTGAGTATATGCTTTTGCCAAAACTTAAAAGGCTACATGCCTTTGTATTGAAATAAGTTGGGTTCTTTGTAGGGTGTTCAAACTTCGTTTTTGGACCCTCTTAATTGAAAGAACAGTTTCGGTTTTGTGTTTGGATTTCGATTTTCATTTTTCAAGAGTTCGGTTTTCAGTTCGGTTCAATTTTAGCTTGATTCGGTCAATTTATATATTCGTAATTCAAAAACAAAATCGGTTTGGTTTTAAAGGAATGAACAACCCTAGTTCTTTAGGTACCCCAAGAATATGTTTGGATCCAGTGACCATTTTTGTTGTAATATGAGACTTTACTACAAGCCAAAACTGAAAATCCAACGCCCGATTGTGTATGTTAGATAACACGACTTTAGTGATTAGTAGTGCCTCCGTCTTCTTGATACTCTAATCTGGACGCCTTGTGTTGATGTTGTTTTTTCTGTGAAATCTACATTCAATGTTGATCAAGCTTAAGGTGATCCAACATATAGTGAAGTACAAAATTTACGTTGAGAATATATTGTGCTCGAGAAATTCTAGACTTTTTAAGCCTAAAGAGTTCTTCACAATTATAAGATGTGATGATTTAGATGTGACTTACGGTTTACAAGTGTCTTTTATTATATTGTTAAAAAAGAAGTTAAATCACCACATAATTGAAAGTTGTATCACAAACCAAAGATTATTTAAAGATGTTCTCACAAATCATCCACCAATACAACTAATCTATTAAGTCAACAACAATGATAATCGAACATCGTACTCCGTATCTTGTATGAGAAAGTAACACTATCCATATCAAATGAGTCAATATGTATTGGCCAAGTGTGATGATAAGTGTTCGTTCGGCAATAATCAAAATAAACAAAAAGTTTGAAATCGTAGCTTATTTTTAACAAAAAAAAATTAATTGCCTAACAGTGCCTTAGTCTACGTATAATTAACTTTAATTGTGAGAAAACGAAAAGAAGTGGCGTGGTAGCTTTTTGACTAACGATAGTAAAAAGAAAAGGAAGAGGAGAATGAAGAGAGGCAGGCCAGGTGATGGGAATCTTGTCAAGGCATGAATTTGGTGTCTCATTTTATGTCTAATCAACTTGGTATTTGGGATAAAGGTCTTTCTTTCGCTTACTCCCTACTACAAACCGGAGTGCAACTCACACCAATATTAGGGCATATTTAAGCATTAAAAAAGATGCAAGCCTTTGCTTGGTAGTACTATATGGAGTATGAGTTCTCTTATTTGATTATATAAGCTATGTATCGTATATGATACAAGGGCTATACAATATTCATCCTTCCAAATGAGGTACGAGTTAAGAATGACACAAACTAATCATACGTGATTTAGGCTCCATTCGGCAGAATTTTCTTTGTACATTACAGAGCTTAATATTTTACTACATTTAGTTACAAAGTGATAGTGTTCGATGAAAAAACATTTATCTAGCTTAACAAGATAAATGTAGATTAAAGTAGCCTAATTTGTTAATGTTACACCAGATTAATGGAGCGTAACAAGGTTAATTTAATTTTTAATTCATTATTTACCCTGTATTAATAAAGATTTAAATAATTCATTCTATCTTTTTTCGTAACTTTACTATTATTATTACAAATTCAGCTAGAATTAACGAGCATTTAAGGCTCCATTCAATATATTGAGCTGAAATAGTAGCTGGAGTTGAATAAATAGTTGAAACTAGAGTTGAATGAATAGCTGAAGCTGAAGATGAAAATATTGTTTAAAAAGTTACTCGAATGTTCGGTACTTCTAGCTGAATTTGTAATAATAATAGTAAAATTACAAAAAAAGATACAATGAATTATTTAAATTTTTATTGATAAAGGGTAATAGTGGATTAAAGATGAAATTAAGCTTGTCAAGCTCCATTAATCTAGGGGGTGTAACATTAACAAATTAATCTACTTTAATCTACATTAAGCTTGTTAAGCTAGATGAATGTTTTTTTCACCGAACACTTAATAACTAGATGTAATAAAAATTTAAGCTTCGTAATGTGCAAAAAAAGCTCTGCCGAACGGAGCCCAAGTAACTTTTTAAAAAACATTTACATCTTCAGTTTCGGCTATTCATTCAGCTTTAGCAATAGTTTCAGCTACTTATTCACTTCCAGTTACTATTTCAGCTCAGTATACCGAACAGAGTCTACATTAGTTATGGGATGAGTATAATTGTGCAATTTGTAGTAATCGAGGGGAAAGAGCGGAGTAAAAAAAGAAAAAGAAAAGAATGGAAAATTGGTGTCCCCTACAGAGGAGGCAGGATGCTTAAAGCTTATGATTCTGATTTGATGTTCCCAAATCCACTTTTGTTTGATTTGATGTTCCCAAATCCACTTTTGTTGCGCCCGATTCCTCACCTTAACTCACATTAACTCACAAACTTACATATGCTCTCTCATTCTTTTTTCCATACTCATTGGATAATCATACTCACCTTATTCTCACTTCTCATCAAATACTTTCTACATGTGTTCGACCCGGTTCTCAGGTCGTGAGCCAAACAGGCTCGCGACGACCCATAACGTAACGAAGGCCCAAACACCATTAAGAGACTCGGGAAAATAAGGCCCAATAAGCCAGGAGAGCGATATCGGATATAGTGGGGCCCGCGACCTGGATATAAAGTGTAACAGAAAGGAGAGAGAAAGACATCTTTTGGCATCTGAGGCATTTTACCCCTTGAGCAAGAGAGAAACACTTAGGAGACGAAGCTTTCCTCTCGGAATCGTCTTCTTCCTCCTGATTCATCTCTGTTCATAGAGAATCGGATGATCGGTACTTGGATTATGACTCTCGGTACCGTATTCGTGTTTTTGATATGAAGATTGTTGCATTTGGTTGAGATCCATCAGTTTACTGTTCCATTGGTTTGGTTCGTGAGGTTTCATGGTTTAAAAGTGTATTTTGATCGTTATTCCCTTCTCTTTGGTTATTATTTGGTGTTATTGAGCTCGTTACTCTTATTTGGTCGTGATCACTATTGACTTGGGCGTCGGAGAGCCAAATCTGGGGGTTCATCCTTCCGGTTTGGTTGTGCAGGTACTTTGGAGCTCAAGAACACGAAGAACAGTGCAAGAAGACAAGTTTTGATCCAAAAGAAGATGGAATCCAAGTTGTTGTTCCAGTTGGCGTGAAGGAGGTCTCCAGTATTTGAAGATTATTTGTTGGCCAGACCTCGCGAGGTGTTGATTGCGAGGTCGCGAACACCCGGGCTCCGACACTGGCGCCGACCGTGGGGACCTCCTCGCGCAGCTAGTTTTTTTGAAACCTTGGGAATCAGATTGTGAAGTTCAGTACAATGGATGAGACAGACAGAAGCGGCACAGTGAACAACACTCTATTGCAAACAGGCCCTCTCACTCAGAATGCCCCTAATCCACCTCTTCCTCGCGTGGATGAGGAGGACACTCGTGACCT
Organism: Oxyria digyna; assembly: GCA_029168935.1. Classification (NCBI taxonomy): domain Eukaryota; kingdom Viridiplantae; phylum Streptophyta; class Magnoliopsida; order Caryophyllales; family Polygonaceae; genus Oxyria; species Oxyria digyna. The sequence continues at coordinate 10,765,275 of JAPVLV010000013.1, forward strand.
TATCACTATTCCGCGAGAGCACGCTGCGCTCTTCAATACTTGGATGGGACTTCAAGGGGCACCAGGGAACCAGAATGTTGCTAATCAAAGGGTAGAGCCCCGCGAGACGCGAGGTAACCGCGACAATCAAGAAGCTCATCTAGAAGAGCAAGGCGCCGAAGTCGCCTCAGATGACAGAGTTTCTATCTCTAGAGTGCCAAGGGGTAGAAACGTCGCGAGAGAGGCTGGACAAGGAGGCTTTGATCTTAATCAGGCTCCCGCGAGCCACCAGGACCACTATTATTCTTAGCATGGTGGACGCTATAATGAGAGGGACCAAGCATATTATCCCCTGAATGAGCAGCGTACTCCGCGCAATCATCATAGAGTGCCCTACTATTCTCGCGACGACTATCAAAATCAGGTGTATTCTACCAACCCTCCTCTCAATTTTTCATCTATGCTTGGACCAACAGCGTTCGCGGAGCACATAATTCGGGCGCCCCCACTGCCGGATTTTAGGTTCCCGACCATCAAAGAGTACACAGGTAAGGGAGACCCCAAAGAACACCTCTCCCGTTACAAGTATGCAATGATTGCGAGAGGGCCCGACGAGGCCACTATGTGTAAGGGATTCCCGGGGACGTTGGCCGATACGACAATGACCTGGATGTTGAATCAACCTGTCGGGAGTATCACATGCTTCGCGGACATTGAGAGAGGTTTTCTATTGCATTTTGGCTCGTCAAAGAAAAGAAAGATCACAATGCAAGAGGTGGTAGGAGTGAAACAGAAAGTCGGGGAAACTTTGGAAGAGTATGTGAAAAGGTTCTCAAGAATGGTGCTAGAGGCCGATGATTTCGATGACGAAACTGCGAGAGTCGCATTCCTCGATGGTTTGCTGGATGGGAGTGAGTTCAAGAAGCACTTATACAGAAAGCAAGAGCAATCCTACTAGGCCATGCTCGAAAGGGCGTATGTTGAGATTCAGGTTGAAACTCATTAGGCGCTCCCTCTTCGGGAGGGAGTCAGAGCAAACAGAATCAGAATCAGAATCAGGGTTCTAAGAAAGGCAACCAAGGCTGGGGAAATAAGAGACAACAGTACGATCAGAATCAGGGTCAGAACAGCTCGCCAGCTCCAGGTCTGACTACTCAGCATCAGAATCAGGGACAGTATCAGGATTATGGTCAGAACCAGGATCAGAATCAATTTCAAGCTCAAAATCTAATGAATCAAAGAGATGATAATGGCAACAACAGGGGTCGCGGCCGTGGCAATGGCGGTCGGGGTCGGGGTCGCGATGGGATGTGGTGTGCAAACCATAATTCCACAACTCACAATACAGAAGAGTGCCGAAATGGCCCCAGAATGAACAATGAACCCGAACAAAGAGTCGTTCTCATGAACCAGAGAGGCGGAGGTAATCAGCAAGGTAGAGGTGGGAGAAACCCTGGACGAGGTCAATACTCAATAATGGTGGCAGAGGAAGGGGTCGCAATCAACAAGTCGCGGCTGATCCTAACATCCCCCAGGGTAATCAACAACAAAACTTTCCAAGGACAGATGGCCATGTGGGAACAATAGCAGGGAAACATGTCCCCATCCCCCCTAACAGACGCGAGCAGAGAAAGATGAATAATGCTCCTTTGCCTCGCAGTCTTCCAGTCATGAGCATCGCGACTCCACCACCCAGAAAGCCTTATCAACTCATGTTCTCCAATGAAGAAGTTAATGAGTGGGCAGTTTCTTCGGGCGATCCGCTGGTCATACATCTCCAAATAGGAACAAAGCTGGTAAGTCGCATACTGGTCGACACGGGAAGCTCCGCCGATATACTATACCTGGACGCTTTTGAAAAACTGGGAGTTGATCCTAGTCTGAAAAGACCCACCCGGACCACTTTAGTGGGGTTCGCGGGGGAAAGAGTAACAACTTTGGGCGTCGTGACACTTGATGTTGTGATGGGTGACAAAACTGGGCCGCGAAGGTCCGAAAAGATTGACTTTGTTATCATCCCAACGACCTCATCGTACAACGCGATTATTGGAAGGGGAACATTGTGCAAATTCGACGCGGTGGTGTCAATGAGTCATTTCTGTCTAAAGTTTCCCACACAGTCAGGCACAGGGGTTGCAACCGGAGTAGAGAATGAGAGCATCTCATGCTACATTAGATCTGAAAAAGGAGATGACACACCTTTGCTCGCGAATCAACTCTTTGTCCTGGGAATGCCTAACATTGAAGAAGAGGCAGAGTTAGATGTTCGCGAGCCCCCAAGGCCTCAAGGGCCCGAGGAAGAAGTAAACAAGGCAAAGTTCACTGGTTTTGAAAACCAAGAAATTACTCCTTTTGGCAATAAAGAGGAAAAGTTGTTCGTTGGAGGAAACTTGGATCCCATGGTAATGGGAGAAGTTGAAAAGCTATTATCAGAATCGCGAGATGTTTTTGCATGGTCGCCTAAGGACTTGAAAGGAATTCCACCCTCCGTCATCACTCACTCACTGAATATTAGCAATGAAATGATCCCGAAGAGGCAGAGAAAAAGGAAGCAGGCAGGACCAAAGAACGCGGCCGCGGCTGTAGAACTCGCGAAGCTCTTGAAAGCAGGATTCGTGAGGCCAGTGCAATATCCAACATGGCTCTCGAATATTGTGATGGTTGCGAAAAATCCAAAAGGCACGGGGAAGTGGCGCATGTGTGTAGACTTCACCAGGCTCAACAAGACATGTCCATAGGACAGTTATCCTCTGCCTTCCATCGACCAGTTAGTAGACTCAACCGCGGGGCACGAGGCGTTGAGTTTCCTTGATCCGTACTCAGGCTACAATCAGGTAATGATGAACCCTCTAGACTCAGAGCACACATCATTCATAACAGATAAGGGAACTTTCTGCTACAAGGTTATGCCTTCCGGTCTCAAGAACGCGGGAGCTACATTCCAAAGGCTCGTTGATCGAATTTTCAGTGGCCAGATCGGAGACACGGTCGAGGCGTATGTCGACGACATCGTTGTTAAGAGTAGGAGACAATGCGACCGTGCTCGCGATCTTGTTGAAGTATTCACGACTCTGAGGAAGTACGGAATGAGTTTGAATCCGGATAAGTGTGTTTTTGGAGTAACAGATGGAAAGTTTCTGGGCTTCATGATCAGTGCGCGGGGCGTAGAAGTCAATCCAGATAAAGTCAAAGCGGTGTTGGATCTACAACCGCCTAAGTCGACACATGAGGTCCAAAGATTCGTGGGCAAGGTTAATTATTTGGGAAGATTTTGTGCTAAGCTGGCTGAACGCAACCTTCCGTTTTTTGAAATTCTGAGGAAGCCGAAAAACTTCGAGTGGACTACGGAATGCGACCAAGCTTTCGCGAGCCTCAAAGAGCACTTGTCAAGGCTCCCGATCCTAGCTTCACCAATTCCGGGTGAGACTCTTCAGTTATATCTCGCGGCGAGTTCAAGAGCAGTGAGTGCAGTTCTCGTTCGCGAGCAAGAGAAGCCTGTCTATTTTGTCAGTCGCGCATTATTGCCAGCCGAGACCAGGTATTCCCCAGTAGAGAAATATGTACTCGCATTGATAACGGCCGCTCGAAAGCTCAGGCCTTATATTCATGCACATCCAATCGAGACCTTGACGGACTTACCACTCCATGGGTTTATGACAAAGCCGACAGTAGCAGGAAGGCTCACGAAGTGGGTTATAGAAATGTCAGAATTTGATGTCGTGTATCGGCCTAGACCCGCGATCAGGGCTCATGCACTTGCCGATTTCATTGTTGAGACAAGTTTCAGGGATGGCGAAAGCCAAAATCTGTATGGCGAGGAGCTGATGTTGGTCATGCATGTCGATGGTGCTGTGAACGATGAAGGATGCAGGGCTGGAGTGGTACTTACCTCGCCTACGGGTGACGAGATAAGTCACGCCATCGCTCTCAAGTTCAAACCCACCAACAACGAGGTTGAGTATGAAGCTTTGATTGCTAGCCTGGAATTAGCCATTGGCACCTCTATCTTTGTGTTGTCATGCCGGAGTGATTCGGAGATTGTAGTAAACCAAGTCCAGGGAATCTACGAAGCTAAAACTGGGAATTTGCCAAAATATCACGCGAGAGTCGCGACGTTGATTTCTTTGTTCAGGCATTTTGAAATTCAGGCCATCTCAAGAGAAGAGAACAAAAAAGCTGATGAGCTCGCGAAAGTAGGTGCCAGTTGGCAGGGTCCTAAAGAGGAACGCGAGAAGAGATCGGGTTTCATTGTATCCAAAGAGGCACCGCCAAAGTATTTTTTCCTTGTAAAAAAGGAGAGCGCAATCAGTCACGAAATTGAAATGATGGAAATTAGTAGTACCAGTGAAGATTGGCGCCGCCCAATCATTGATTATCTGAAAAATGGTCGCGGACCTTCTGATCCCAAAGAACTTATCCAATTGAAAAGAAAGGCTGCGCGTTTTTACATCAATAGGGGAGAACTATACAAGAGAGGGGGAGGCCCCAACGAATTGAAATGCATGGCTCACTATGAGGTGAAGTCCTTCTTAGAAGAGTTGCACGCGGGACTGTGTGGAACCCATGCAGGGTGGAGATCCTTGGCTTATAAAGCACTGCGCCAAGGACATTTCTGGCCCACAATGAAACAAGACACGCAAGACATATCGCGAGCTTGCCAAGCTTGCCAATATTTTGCCCCCGCCTGTCATCAACCTGGTGTGGAACTTCAAACCATGAGCAGCCCCATCCCGTTCGCGATGTGGGGCTTGGATATTCTCGGTCCATTCAAGGCAAAGGCTCTTGGGCAGCTCGAGTATATCATTGTGGCTGTGGACTATTTCACTAAATGGGTCGAGGCCGAGGCACTCACGTCCACGACGGTACCAGTAGTGAAGAAGTTCTTATGGAAAAACATCATCTGTCGCTACGGTCTTCCTCATGAGATTGTCACAGATAGAGGCCCTCAATTCAACTCTTCCCAGCTGTTGAAGTGGTGTGACGACATGGGCGTTCAGCTGAAAATCGCCTTTGTCGCGCACCCACATTGTAATTTCCAAGTTGAAGCTGTCAACAAAAGCATCGTAATGGACCTCAAGAAAAGGTTGGAAGGCGCCAAGGGAAGATGGGCCGAAGTTCTCCCTCTTACCCTCTGGGCCAACCGCACAACTGTCAAGAAAGCAACGGGGGAAAGCCCCTTTTCCCTCGCGTATGGTGTTGAGGTTGTGGTTCCTGTGGAATTTTTGTTTCTAAACGAGAGAATCCTTCATTATGACAAGGACACCAACGATGAGAAAATGAGAATGGAGCTCCAGCTTCGCGAAGAGGCACAAGAAATGGCAGTAATCAGAGCAGCCACGCACAAAGCTAGTGCCGCGAAGTATTACAACAAGAATGTCAAGATAAGAGGCTTCGTGAAGGGAGATCTTGTCCTAAGAAAGACAGAAGGAGGAAAGTTAGATCTCGGCTAGGAAGGGCCCTACATAGTGGATCGCGAAGTCGCACCGGGCGCTTATCGACTGAAGGATAGCTCCGGGAATCACGTTGCAAACTCTTGGAACGTGATGCGACTGCGCCGCTATTACGCCTAGCCCATTCCCCCCCCACAGGTATTAACCTCCCTCAAGAAATTTTTTGCGTAACAATAAAGTATCTGCCATGCACATAACTCTCGCGAGCAGATTGTCTAACAAACTCTGTGTAGGCGAAAGAACCGAATGAATTTGAACGATAAAATCTATAGTTGGGTTACAAAGAGAATAAATACTTTCGCCAAAAGAGGGAACGACAACCTTGAATAAAAGGTAGAGCTACTAACTTCAAATCGCAAAATATAAATAAAAGTCCCGTGACGCTGGGCTGGGGGCCAAGAAGCACCCACCCAGGTCGCAAAGCCGTGACGCTGGGCTGGGGCCAAGGGCACCCACCCAGGTCGTGAAGCCGTGACGCTGGGCTGGGGGCCAAGAAGCACCCACCCAGGTCGTGAAGCCGTGACGCTGGGCTGGGGGCCAAGAAGCACCCACCCAGGTCGCGAAGTCGTGACGCTGGGTTGGGGGCCAAGAAGCACCCACCCAGGTCGCAAAGCCGTGACGTTGGGCTGGGGGCCAAGAAGCACCCACCCAGGTCGCGAAGCCATGATGACAGATGAGTGCGCACTCACTGAATCGTGAAGCCATGACGTTGGGATGGGGCCAAGGGCACCCACCCAGGTCGTGAAGCCATGACGCTGGGCTGGGGCCAAGGGCACCCACCCAGGTCATGAAGCCATGATGCTGGGCTGGGGCCAAGAGCACCCACCCAGGTCGTGAAGTCGTGAACATCAAAGACGAGTAACGACGTAAGTCCTCCTCGCTTTGATCAGGAAGTCGTGACCTTGACGATCCGCCAAGGCACGAGGCGCAACGTCTGATTGTTTCATGCGCATTACGGTTTCAACTCAGTCGCGTAGCCGTAAAAATCGTCGTTTATATCATGACTCGCGAAATTACGCAAAAGTCTAATGACGATCCTGTTTCTTTGCATGATACAGAAGGTTCTTACCAAAGTAATGAAATAATCTTGAAAGAGCTCGCGAGGTTAAATTGGGGCACCAAAGCCACCACTGCCCAGGTACTCTCAGTTCCCATATACATTTGACTCTCTTACACAAGATCAGTATTCTTGTAGACACTAAGCATTCGACTACGAATCGAATTGCAGTTCTACATCGCGAAGCTATCTATAGCTGAGTACTCATCGCCCCACCAGAAACAATGTACAAGTTCCAACTTATGAGCTCAGAATTCCTGAGGCACTCGACACATCTTAGCTCAGGTATCATGAAAGGAATACACAAATTATCTCAGTCGATCGCGATGATTTAAGTATAACATTACTAGACAATTGCACACACAGGAAATTCTAGCTCGCTCACAACAAGCGGCAGTCGCGAGTGGTATAAGCCTTATTACTGGCAGTACGCACGCAGTAATCAGGTAAGAGCATGGTTGTTAAAAACTCTAAACGCGACAACAATACGAGAGGCTGACAAATGCTTATATGACTATCATTCGCAAGGCTTTTCTAAGGAAACGCAGACAAGTTGGAGGATCTTCTCTTTTGTTAATACCTCGTTGTTTCACTTGATCTATCTGGATATTTTGATATTATGTAATGACTATGTTACCAAGGAGACATACATGTTCGTTTTGTTTGCGAGCACTTTACCAATATGTATATTTAAAGTCGTTCCATTTACATATCGTTTTCCACGTCCAAGTAACCGTCACGAAAAGGCAAAGCAAAGCTAATTAAGGATTCAATAAACACGACTAAACTCACTCCCTCGTTGTATTACATAACATCCCTGAGGATGCAAGCACCCTCGCGAATGCTATGGGAGGGGGACAAAGGAGGGAGTTGTCAAACCAACCCACCGTCAATAAGAAGGTAAAAGGTAAGTAAAGAAGTAAATGCGAAAGTAGATACGGAAATAAATGTAGAGATGAAAAGCAACAAGCATAAAATTAACAAGTACAAGAGTAATCTCTGCCTCCCATAAGGCCAAAGTATAATCCAAGGGCTCGCGACCACACATGGTCCGCGACCCACCAAAAATCAGTTAACCATTGTACGCATTACAAAACCCAAAGACTTGCATAGGAAATTCACAAAACAAAGAAAGTTAAGGCTGATCATTCGCATGCTTCGTAGGAACGTTGATGTAGTCGTCAATATTATCGACTGCCTGCTCATGAACACCTTCCTCACCCCCAGCATCCTCCGTCGACGCGATGTTCTCGACCCCGGCGGTCTCTTCACTATCAAGCAGCACAACTTGGTCGCGAACATCCTCCCCTAAGGTATCAGCATGAAAACGTTTAAGTGGAGACCCGGTCTCGCGCTCCATCTCCTCCAAATAAATCACTTCTCTTTTCCTCTTAAGTCTTTGGGGAGCAGGGACGATCGGGACTTGAGCCTCTGTTGGAATAGGGACCTGTTGAACTATGGTTCCCTAGAAGGTTCCTTTCCTAAGCTCTCGTAGTTTTGACGATGACAACACTTGGATAGACTATGGTACTGCTTACCTGTTTGTTTCAGTTTAAAGATAGAAGATTTGAAGACTGACGAACACAAGGGAAGTGGCAAGGAACTAAGTGTCTCACCCGAGTTACTCCAACCCTAGCATGGGCGGCGAGCCGAGAAGATCTTTAGAAGATATTTTCCTTGTTAGGAAATAGCTATGTTGTTGTAATTCGGTTATGGTAATTGCGAGTTAATTCTAGGTAACTTGCACAACATAGGGTCGATTAATTATTAGGATATTAGTACGGCATATAATATATTTTCCATAATATCTTTGTATGCCGAACTAAGTCGCTATATATTTGATCGCCTCTATGTTCTTAGGGTTTATGCATTTCAACTGAGTTGTGAGTGCATCCGCCTAAGAAGAGAAGAAAGAAGTGTTCTTGTCAAAAGAACATCAAGTAAGTTCACTGGTATTTTCATCATAAGAGTTTCTAATAGGAGCTAGGTTAGTACTTTGCAATAAAGTTTGTAATCTCGTTCGTCTCTAAACTCATCGATTGAATATACAAGTAGACCTTTCAAATCCTCGAAAGAGGGGTGGTTTTTATCTAAAGATAACTAGTTGGTTATCTTGGGTTTCCACCTAAAGTAATTGTGTTAATAATTTGTTCAATTACTTCCGCTGTGCCTAGGAACTGGACAACTCTGTGTCTCAGTTCCCTTGATACTAACATAAAGATCCTACAATTGGTATCAGAGCCAATGCTCTAGATTGTGTGTTACTCGCAGGTTATTAACATGTCTCGCTCAAACGAACAAGAACTAGGTATCTCCACCAACAAGCCATACCTGTTGAAACCTGGTCAATTCCAATGATGGAAGGAACAAATGACTGGTTTCTTCCAAACCAATGACATGATGTGTTGGAAAATTGTTGAGAATGAAAACTTCGCAGTTCCTTTGGACCCAGCCGACAAAAAGACTGAACTTGACTTCAAATGCTGGTCCACTGAACAATACTCTCAACAAGAGAAAAATGCTAAAGCTAGGCAATACATACTCAATGCTCTCTCCAAAGCTGATCAAGACAAAGTCATGGGAATTGACAATGCAAAGGATATGTGGAAAGCTCTCGAGGTCTTTAACTTGGGAAGTGAAGATCTCCAGAACAGCAGAAAATTTGACTTGCAAGGAGAATATCATAGATTTAAAATGTTTGAAACAGAAAATGTCTCTTCCTATCACGGTCGTCTTGAGATTCTCTGCAACAAACTCCGAGCATGTGGAGTTAAGCTTGAAGAATGGTCTAAATCTTTGGTATTCATCAATGGATTGAACTCAAAATTTGCTGTAACTCAAGACATCATGCTTCAGACTCCTTCCGTTAGGGAAATCCCTTTAGAAGAACTTGTTGGACAAGCTCAACGTCACGAAGACAAGATGAAGGGAAATGAGAAAAGCTCCACAGAAGCAGGAATTGCTCTCACCCTCACAAAGGTCCTGGAAAGACTCTCCACTGGGGCTGACTCTGATGATGAAGAAGATGATGTTGAAATGATAGCTCTTCTTACAAGCACTGTCGGAAAATTTCAAAGAGGAAGATTCCCTAGAAATGAAAATCGCAAGGAAAGAAGGGAACTCAGATGCTATCAGTGTGATCAACCTGGACACCGTGCCAAAGACTGTCCCAAGAATGAAGATAAGCCCAAAGAGGATGAAGTTCCTAAGAAAAAGGCTTTAGTCGCTACTACCACCTAGGGAGATAGTGACTCAGACAAGGAATTTGATCTTAATCCCTCTAAAGCTTGCTTCATGACACTCTCTGAAAGCCAAGCCACATGGGGAGATAGTGACTCAGAAGAAGACATCCCCAAAGTATGCCTAATGGCTCAAGCTGAAAATGAGTCATCACAATAAGTGTGTCACAGCTGTGTGATCAAGGAGGGAACAATGTCCTATTCACTCCCTCCGAGTGCTTGGTGATTCATCCGGATTCTCAGAAAATTCTTCTAAAAGGTAAGAGGTTCAATAATGTATACATCATTGACCACGACTACTCTCCTCAAGAAAAACTCTGCCTTGCAACCATGATGAACAAATCCACTCTGTGGCATCAACGTCTTGGTCATGCAAGCCTTAATCTTATTCACAAACTCCAGAGAAAGGAACTTGTCCACGGTCTTCCATCCATAAAGGTAGATGAATCTGAATTTTGCTCAGAGTGTGTCAAAGGTAAACAGGTTCGTAGTTCCTTCAAACCAAAATTTGTCATAAGTACCTCTCAACCTCTGGAACTCATACACATGGATCTCTGTGGTCCCATGCGTACTCAAAGTATTGGAGGCAATAGATACATTCTTGTGATAGTAGATGATTTCTCAAGATATACGTGGACTATCTTCATAAAATCCAAAGACATTGTGTTTGACAGATTTTGTGAAATAGTTCTCACTCTTGAAATGCCACTTGGGAACAAAATAAAGGCGATTCTTTCCAATCATGGAACTGAGTTCCAAAATGCAAATTTTCTAACCTTTTGCAGGGAGAAAGGTATCACTCATAATTTCTCAGCTCCCAGAACTCCTCAACAAAATGGAGTGGTTGAAAGAAAGAATCGCACTCTCGAAGATATGGCTCGAACAATGATGATTTCCGTTGGATTATCTCAAAAATTCTGGGCAGAAGCAGTCAACACAGCTTGTTACATTCTCAAAAGAGCCATGCTTCGTCCTCAACTAGAGAAAACTGCCTATGAACTTCTTCACGGAAGAGCTCCAAACATTTCCCATCTCAAAGTCTTCGGGTGAAAATGCTTCATTCATAACAACGGGAAGTCTCCCATAGGAAAGTTTGACCCAAGAAGTGACGAAGGCATATTCTTGGGATATGTCCCTAATAGCAAAGCTTTCAAAGTGTACAACACAAGGACTTCAAAATTTGAAGAATCTATTCATGTTGTCTTCAATGAATCTGCTTTTCATGTGTCTTCACAGGTTCCTCAAGATGATACAATCACTAATGTTGAAGAAGAAGATCCATCCAACCCAACACCATCTCATCTGTCTGGTTTCTCATTGGACCCTACCAGTACCGATGATCCCCAACCAGAGGCCTCTCAAGATCCCACTCCTGACCCTAGTTCCCTAGCCATAGGTGACTCTTCCCTTGTTCCCTCGGAACCAGCCATAGACTCTCCCTCTGAGGACCCTGCTCCCACTGAGACTGTTGATCATGCCGATCCACTAGATGAAGCCCCTCCACCTTCCATTCCAGTTGTTCATTATAAGTATAAGGGATCTCATCCAGTCGATCAAATTCTCTCTCCCTTCGACAAGATAGGTCCCTCTACTCGATCATCCCTGAACAATTTTTGTGCCTTCACTGCCTTCCTCTCAGTTCTGGAACCCAAGAACTACAAGGAAGCGCTTAATGATGCTGATTGGGTCCATGCCATGCATGAGGAACTTCACCAATTTGAGAGAAACAAAGTTTGGCGTCTGGTTCCCCGCCCTTCAGACAGAACCATCATTGGAACCAAATGGATCTTCAGAAATAAGCTCGATGACTCGGGTATGGTTACCAGGAATAAAGCAAGACTTGTGGCCCAAGGCTATTGCCAACAAGAAGGCATCGACTATGATGAAACCTTTGCTCCTGTTGCAAGAATGGAGGCCATTCGCCTCATGATTGCGTTTGCCACTCACAAAGGTTTCAAACTCTACCAAATGGATGTCAAAACTGCATTCTTAAATGGGTTCCTTCAAGAAGAAGTGTATGTTAAGCAACCTCCAGGCTTTGAGGATAAAAGCAGACCAGATCATGTCTACTTTCTAGACAAAGCCTTGTATGGACTCAAGCAAGCTCCTCGCGCCTGGTATGATAGACTTGCTCAGTTCCTTACATCCAATGGATACAGACGAGGTCTGATTGACAAAACCTTGTTTCTTCTTGAGAAAGATGAGGACATCCTAGTGGTTCAGGTATATGTCGATGATATTATCTTTGGATCTACTAACCTGTCTCTTGTAGAAAAATTCAAAGTCCTGATGAGCAGCGAATTCGAGATGAGTATGATTGGGGAGCTGACTTTCTTTCTAGGATTGCAAATAAATCAATTACCCACAGGAACTCAGATCCATCAGCAAAAATATGTCAAGGAACTCCTTGACAGATTCCAGATGAGCTCCTCCAAACCATTTGCTACTCCGATCTCCCCGACATCAAAATTGACCCTAGTTCCCACAGATATCAAGGCTGACCAATCTCTCTATCGACAAATGATTGGTTCCCTTCTTTACTTAACTACCAGTCGTCCTGACATTATGTACGCCGTGTGCCTATGTGCTCGATTTCAGGCTGACCCACGGATCAAACATCTGGCAGCAGTAAAACGTATCCTTCGATATCTAAAGGGAACTGAAAATCTCTGCTTGTGGTATCCTAAGAGTGATGACTTTGAAATATTATCCTACACTGATGCTGACTATGCAGGTTATCTTAAGAATAGGAAAAGCACCTCCAGGATGGCTCAGTTCCTAGGTCCCTGCCTAGTGTCTTGGGCCTCCAAGAAGCAATCCTCCATCTCGCTCTCTACCACTGAGTCTGAATACATCGCCGCGGCCGCCTGCTGTGCGAATCTCCTATGGCTCAAGCAACAACTCGCGGATTTCGGTAAGTCCTATGGCCCCTTGAAAATTCTTTGTGATAACACTAGCACCATTAGCATATCCAAGAATCCAGTTTTTCATTCCAAGTCTAAACACATTGACATTAGGCACCACTTTCTTAGAGATAATGTGGAAAAGGGAATTATAATCATGGAACATTGTCGTACTGAAGATCAAATAGCTGACATATTTACTAAAGCCCTCAATCGAGAACCTTTTGAATACTTTCGATTACTCCTAGGCATGATTGCCATTGATTAGAGGTTCTGAGTTCCCCTACCTATTTCCCTGTCTTGATTAGAAAATGAGTGTTTGATTGTTTGGTTCCCTACATGCTTGCTTGCTCCTTGATTCTATAGTCATACTCTTGTAAAATATGGTTTCTTCATCATGACGTGCATAATATATGGACTTATCTTCCTTACATGATTAAATTAAACAAAATCGTACTTCTTTGTTCCCCAAAATAATCAATCGGATCTATTCTAACCCACAATATAAGCCGATATGAAGATTGATTATAGGACCTCCCTAGCCCGACTTACATTGCTCGTTCCTATGATCCTTATCTTACACATAGCACCACTCTGGAACGTGTTAATGTTTGTGTCAAATTTGCCTTCCCTGATTTTTTTTTTGGTTTGGATGTGTACTCTTGTCTATATTTATTACCCATCACATATATGCATCCACACCCATCCCAGCCAGCTGCTGACAGGAACCTGGAAATGGAACTCGCCTCTATCTTCTGTGCACTCAACTGTCTCGGTAAACAGCGACGTCGCCTGACAACATCCCTTTTCTGCTCAGTTCTGTGTGCCGATTGATAGCAGGGTAATGATGCAAAATTTGTGGTAACTATTGATGGAAAAATTTTGACCGTTGTGGTAATTATTCATCTTGGGAAGTTTCACCGAGATTTAAGGCAATTGTTACCGTTTGGGAAATCTGTGATTGGGGAGAATATATTGTGACCGTTTGAACAATCTCTGCCGAGATCCTTGCAAGGCTCTATTTAAGGGATTCCTAAAACCCTAGCCTTCTTCCTCCGCACTTACTCTCTCTCATTCTTACTCTCAAAAATTCCCAAAGCTCTCCCATCTCTCTCAAATGGCTGCCCCAAACACATTCACAGAGGAACAATTGGCGATGCTCAGGGAGCTTATGAGCACTATTGTGACCCCATCTAAGACCGCCCCGGCTGCTGACACCCCCTCTTGCTCCACCAAACCTCCCTCTCCCCCACAATCTCCACAACCCGATCTCTCCAAAGCCATCATCGTCCTCCCACCACCACTCACTCTTCCATTCCTACCTCCTTCCTCCCCAACCAAATCTGTTCATTCTATCCCCTCTCCGGCCCATTCGCAACAACACTCCTCCCCCCACTCCCCAGTCAATCAAGCCAACCCCACTCCCCTGGAACCCGAGAGCGTAGGCAACGCTTTCCTGAAACGCCTCCGGGATGAGGCGGACGACGTTGAGCCCCACATTATCAAGACCACCACCCATGGTGGTCGCCAGGCCAAAAAGCCAAAGCCAAACTCCGTCGCCGCTCGCACCCGATCAGCCAAGCCTGCCATCTCCTCTTCCAGCTCCCTCGCAACAGCCTCCACCACTGTCAAACCCGAATTTACTGAAAGACGGATCCTTGGTCCTCTCTTTGTGGACCCCGAGCTCTGGACCTCGGATCTGGGAGAAGTTGACACCTTCTGTTCCCGTCAATTATCAATGCTCTCCTCGAGAGACTGGAGATTTACCCGGCTGACGAGGAGGAAACTTTGTTTTCTCACATGATGGATGGTAACTACATCAGCAGTCTCAAGGTGGAGGAAACCACCACCAGGAAGTCCCGCCCAATTCGTCATATACCTCCTCGACCAGTTCCTGCAGATGATTCTGATTCGGCTTCCTCTGTGATTGTTGAGGAACTGAGAGAACTTTCAGTTGTTGTCCGTACCCTTTGCACCGCATTCACCAAGCTTGTTGAAGTCCTCGCTGCACAGAGAGAGTGACCTCTCCCTACCAGTTCCTTGATGTAGTTGGCTTAGCACTTCCCTAGGGTTCCCAAGCTCATCATCTGTTTGTGTTTTTTTGTTATTCTCCTTCTCTCTCTGCTTCATGATTATTGTTTTTTTTATGTTGTTTTGGTTGCATGAGTTGCATTGTCTTTGCGCTCAAAATGAATGAACAATTAATTTTCTTGCTTTATGACTTGTGAGTCTTCAGTTCCATGCTTTGCACTTTACGGTTCTATTCATATCTTGCTATCTTTTCGATGATGTCAAAAGGGGGAATATACTCTGAAATCTCGAACCAATAGGACTGGCATTATATTTAGGGGGAACTTGTTAGAAAATTCAAAGGTTAAGGGAGAACTACTTACTGCATATTTGATTTTTAAGTATCTTTGGACTAAGATAAATTCAACTGCCTATTGTTTATGTGATTATACTTACATCAGTTTGTCATCATCAAAAAGGGGGAAATTGTTGGAATAGGGACCTGTTGAACTATGGTTCCCTAGCAGGTTCCTTTCCTAAGCTCTCGTAGTTTTGACGATGACAACACTTGGATAGACTATGGTACTGCTTACCTGTTTGTTTCAGTTTAAAGATAGAAGATTTGAAGACTGACGAACACAAGGGAAGTGCCAAGGAACTAAGTGTCTCACCCGAGTTACTCCAACCCTAGTGTGGGCGGCGAGCCAAGAAGATCTTTAGAAGATCTTTTCCTTGTTAGGAAATAACTATGTTGTTGTAATTCGGTTATGGTAATTGCGAGTTAATTCTAGGTAACTTGCACAACATAGGGTCGATTAATTATTAGGATATTAGTACGACATATAATATATTTTCCATAATATCTTTGTATTCCAAACTAAGTCGCTATATATTTGATCGCCTCTATGTTCTTAGGGTTTATGCATTTCGACTGAGTTGTGAGTGCATCCGCCTAAGAAGAGAAGAAAGAAGTGTTCTTGTCAAAAGAACATCAAGTAAGTTCACTGGTATTTTCATCATAAGAGTTTCTGATAGGAACTAGGTTAGTACTTTGCAATAAAGTTTGTAATCTCATTCGTCTCTAAACTCATCGATTGAATATACAAGTAGACCTTTCAAATCCTCGAAAGAGGGGTGGTTTTTATCTAAAGATAACTAGTTGGTTATCTTGGGTTTCCACCTAAAGTAATTGTGTTAATAATCTGTTCAATTACTTCCGTTGTGCCTAGGAACTGGACAACTCTGTGTCTCAGTTCCCTTGATACTAACATACAGATCCTACAGCCTCTTTCCCCTCAACAATTCATGTACCTTGCTTCATTGGACCCACTGTCCAACCTTCAAGGAGGCTCGCGTCGTCGTCCACGTAAGTGCCGATTGGAGGAGGAACGTACTCAGGAAGCTCCCCCGAATAGCCGCAAAAGTCTGAAGGATCATAAGGAAACTTAGGCATTCGGTGTTTCTTGAGTTGGCCCTTGAGCGAGGCAATCAGAAGGACGCTACGAGTTGTGCTGATGAAGTCAATACGATCTTGCTCACGATAGCTTGAAGCGTATTGGGCAGCTCCTTCGCGACGGGCGCGGGCTAGGGCTTCAGTCATTTCCTGCCTCAACGTGCCCATCGCCGTCTCGTGATTACGTTTTTCCACCTTGGCCGCAATCTCCATCTCGCCCACCTTCTTGACCAGCTCAGCATTCTTCGTCTTTTGCGCCTCCAAGGCTTGTCTTGCCTTGTCGCGTGCAGATTTATGCTCGCGGCTCTGCTCTATAATGGCCTCATAATCCTTCTCCACACTCTTCTTTGCATCCTCGACAGTAAGGCCATATTACCCTATGGATTTAAAGAAGAGCATCCCCTATAACAAAAATATAAGGAAAAATTAGAAAGCACCAAGTGAAAGTAACAAAGAAAACAAAGCACAAAGACTCACCGCGAGAGCAACCATAGAAATTCCCGCACCACCACGAATGACGCCCTCAAGGCATTCGGGAATCTCAGGAAGGCAGGGACGATCCTTACCGAAGAACTTCCTCACAGTCTCCTCGTCGAGAAAGATTGAATCCTCCACGGATGAGCCCCGAGGAAGGACATTCCCATGTTCCTCGCGAACCATCGGTTGCTTGCCCTTCGCGGCTGCTGATGCTCGTTCCGTTGCAACCCCGGAGTTTGAAGCAGGTGTTCCTCTGGGCCTTGGGGGAAGGATGGTTTTCACCGGAGTTGGAGTTCTTGTGAGGGGCGTGGTTTGACCAATAGGAGTATCATCATCCAAAGGTTCATTCTCCTCGGCTAATGGCTCCTGAATACGGATCCCACCAGCGGAACCCCTTTGCTTGCGCTTCGGCTTGAGGGCCTGAGCGTCACCAGGAGTAGAGGCCTTGGGCTTGGTCGCGACCTTCTTGGTGCGGCCTTTGCCTTTTGCAGCAAGGACGGGGGTCTCGTCTATAAGATCGTCATCTAAGGAATCATCATAGCTGTCAAGGTTGAGAAGTTTGGAGAAGAAATTCTTGCCTGAAAAGAATGGAAATTAAAGCATTAGTACGCGAAGTTTATAAGAAATACAAAGAGCAAAAACGCTCGCGACTACGAAAATACCATAGTGGTGTTCAAGACTTAAGCCTCGTTGGGCTAATACTTCGGGAGTAATGCACCTCGCGAAGATGCGTTTAGACGAGAGGTCTGAAAAGTCGTGATACTTCGCGATGAGACTATCCTTTTTAGCTTGGGTCCAGTTCCCAACCTTGGGCTGGGCAGTGATCTCAACAATCTTAATGGAGAATCCCGACTTCGGAGGCGGCCGGATAAGAAACCAGTCAGTTTTCCATTTGGTGATCCGAGGTGGAGCATCCCACTCAGTCTCCCCAAGTTTAAAGGCCGTAAACATTCCTTCTTCATCGGGAGCCTTACGTGAATTGAACATGAGAAAGAAATGGCAAGGATTGGGTTTCACACCTATGTCTTGACATCTAATCGTATAAATGACGACGATGCGCCAGAAGTTGGGATGCATCTGAGCAGGGATGTAGCCTAATTGTTTCAGGAGCTTCCGAGCAAAATTCGTAAGAGGAAGCCTAAAGCCTGCCATAAGAGATGAGCGACTAATCGCGAAGAAACATCCATATTCGTCGAGAGAAGTCCCTCCGGAAGAGGGCAACGCGAGAATGGTACCTTCCAGAAACGGATAGGCATCGGCTATGGCCCTAAGGTCACACAATTGGAGAGTGGTGCTAAGAGCGGTGAACTTATTGCCGAGATTCTTGGCTTTGGAAAAACGAACGCGACGAGTCAAAATCTGTACAGCACTCGCGGGTTTAGTGAGCCAATCATCAATCTCTATACGGGGGAGATCACCTTGCCAAGTATAATAATCCCCCTCGTCTCCAAAACCGAATTCCTCGTCTTCGGGATTCTGGGCGGGAGGAGAATTATTATTGCTACCTGCATCGGGTCGCGATGTGGAAGGACCAACAACGTCTTTATTTCGGGAAGAATGGCATGTGTAATGAAGAAGAAAAGGAGAAGGATGTTAGTTCTCCAGGGCAGGAATACGAAACGCAAGGATAAAGGATAAGCCTCGCGAGCCATAAAGTTAAAAACAAAGAAATCCCTGGAAAACGGAACAAGAAAGATCTGAGGAGAAGTTGAAAGGGCACGAGGGTGAATATTGAGAACGAACATCAGAATATGAAGAACTCATGGAACCAAAGGTCGAAAACTCTAAGGGCCCCAAATAGGAAATGGCAAAAGAAGATTAGAATTTGGAAAGGAAAGGGGCGGCGCCACCCGTTGAAAAGCCGATGAGGAGGCGGAGAGGTCCAATGGACCACCATAAAAATCTACTCGGAAGCTCCAAATACATATAACAATGGCGGAAATGTGCAAAAATCAAGAGCGAACATAGCAATAAACACGAAATAAACAGCATAAAGGGGACTAGAAGCATAACATACGTGCCATTTGCGGTTTATCTGCTCGATTGAATGAAGAAAGGAGGATCTGAGTAATATTATTGCAGAGGTTTTTACAGAGGCTTATGAAGGAGCGAAGTGGAGGAGAAAGAGGAAAAATACGATTCGACTGGTTTATATAGAAAAGAGAGAATAGCCAGATGGTTGACACGTGTCACAAGATGTCATAGCGCGGGAGACGAAGCGCCGCATATTTAAAATTCGAAATTCAAAACGAGCGCGATGTAAAGTAAGCGTCGCGAGCGAAAATCAAGAAAAGAATCCCCAGAACGAAACCTAAGATCCCGGCTTCATGAAAGACTACCCAAGCCTTGCCTTCGCGAAGAACAAGGACTTGGGGGGCTGGATGTTGGACCCGGTTCTCAGGTCGTGAGCCAAACAGGCTCGCGACGGCCCATAGCGTAACGAAGGCTCAAACACCATTAAGAGACTCGGGAGAATAAGGCCCAATAAGCAAAGCCCAATAAGTCAGGAGAGCGAGATCGGATATAGTGGGGCCCGCGACCTGGATATAAAGCGTAACAGAAAGGAGAGAGAAAGGCATCTTTTGGCATCTGAGGCATTTTACCCCTTGAGCAAGAGAGAAACACTTAGGAGACGAAGCTTTCCTCTCGGAATCGTCTTCTTCCTCCCGATTCATCTCTGTTCATAGAGAATCGGATGATCGGTACTTGGATTATGACTCTCGGTACCGTATTCGTGCTTTTGATATGAAGATTGTTGCATTTGGTTGAGATCCATCAGTTTACTGTTCCATTGCTTTGGTTCGTGAGGTTTCATGGTTTAAAAAGTGTATTTTGATCGTTATTCCCTTCTCTTTGGTTATTATTTGGTGTTATTGAGCTCGTTACTCTTATTTGGTCGTGATCAGTATTGACTTGGGCGTCGGAGAGCCAAATCTGGGGGTTCATCCTTCCGGTTTGGTTGCGCAGGTACTTTGGAGCTCAAGAACACGAAGAACAGTGCAAGAAGACAAGTTTTGATCCAAAAGAAGATGGAATCCAAGTTGTTATTCCAGTTGGCGTGAAGGAGGTCTCCAGTATTTGAAGATTATTTGCTGGCCAGGCCTCGCGAGCTGTTGATTGCGAGGTCGCGAACACCCGGCTCCAACAACATGAACAATAACGTCCGTATATTACTTCTAAGTGAATGAAAAATTACAAGTAAACAAAGCAGTCTCCAACGTACTATTTCGACTATCGGATGAATCATGAATGTAATCCAACATTCCACAAATTGAATTCAAAAGTTGCAGCCACGGAGAAAAAGTGGAAAAAGTATATGGAATGCACACATTTAATTAACTAATTACGACTCCTAAATTAACATACTAATGCACTTAAGATGGAATGAATAAGAATTCAAAGTTAATTGGTGGGGGCAGCAGGTTGGCTTTAGTTTTAATTTTGTTTGAGAGCATCAAATCAAGACTCCATTAGAGAATAATATGATCATTCTACATGCTTAATCACTACCTTCGGTTGGTTATATTTAAAAAAGTTGGATATCGTGCATTGATACAGGTGAACATATCATCAGTTCATTAACAAAAAACACAAGTATTTTTTTCTTTATTTGGTTGACTTATACCGAGTAATCAGGAAAAACTCAATGCCCTAACTAATTTCCTAAGTGCATCTTACCACACATTTGAAGTCATTTTTGTAGAAGAAATCATCTAGTTCTTACAAGATATTCAAGGTTCAATCAAACGCTCTGTTATTGCCAGTTTTTGGATAAGTATCACAAAACTCCAATGTTTTTTAAGTTTCTGCATCACTTTTTTAAGTTATAAGAAAATACCCTACTATATAAGCAATAAAAAACATTAAATCTTATCTACCTTCTTTACTCACCTAGACCCCAAGTCAAAACGCTCCCGCCGCCGACAAATCCTTCTCACCCTCACCGTCTTCATCCTCCGCGCAGAAACAACGAACTTCTCCATTGATTCTAGATAATTGTTCTTCTACATTCTCCCACTCGTTGTCGGCGCCTCGATCGCAAGAAACTTCTCGATACCGCTGGCGCCTCCAACCTTCTAAATCTTCTTCTTCCTCGTACTGTCAAACATACAACGAAACCTGAAATTCTAGAACAAAAACGCCAGTGAGAAGGAGTTTCAATTCAGGAAACAGAAAAAGAGATTACAGAGAGATCAGAAACAGAGGTTGACAAAAAACGCGATTGATTCTCTGGAAACATATACAAAAAGAGGCATATCTACAACAAATAGAATCTCAAACACAATGCTAAGCGCTGAATCGGTAAACGACACCAGCAAATCCATCGAACAAGAGGTAAATCATGTTAATAATGATACAGCACTTGTTTTGTTGACATATTATGATATAAATTTATAGTTTGATGACAGAGAATGAAATAAATTAGGTGTTTTATGAATTGTTGCGAGATTCCATTAAGGATAGCTTTTGTTGACAAGTTTTGACAATGTATTGTTGTCAGATATTACTAATCATGATTCTATTGGTTGTAGACAGATGTTATAGAACATGATTATTTAGGTTGTTGACATATTTAGGTTGTTGACTAATGTTAAATATGATTTTTGAAGATAATAGATTTATGTTTGTTGACAAATATTACTTTTTATTAACACGTAGGTGAACGAAGCACGCTACGCGCGCCTCGTAAGAATAATAAACTTACGAAGCGCACTGAGTGCGCTTCGTTAGTAATTAGGAATATACATTTTCACCTGATTGAACATTGTTGACAGATAAAAGAGAAATGTTTATATTCCATAGGCAAAATGTTGACAGATAGACTAGTTATACTGGTCTAAAAAAACTTTATTAAATATATATGCAGATAAAAATGCACATTCTGACAGTCTCCTATGACGAAGAAATACAAATCAGAGATGACATTATGGTTTCTGATGGGGGAATCATATCGAAAGCCTTTTTAGTTGATAAGAACATTACTCTGCAAGCTATGAAATCCTTGATTATCCAACGGTTCAAACTAGAAACAGAGGAAATGAGTCTCCAACTCTGCCATCTTAATACGTTCCAGAAGATAAAAGTCAAATATACTGTTGAGACAAATGATGATCTTGCGTCATTCATGGAAATTAATGACACAACACAAGTGGAATGGACTTGTCCACTATATGTATCAAGAGAATACAGGATCTATGAACAAAAAAAAGCAAGAGAGAATGGATGCAGTAGTATAGTGGTAGTTTACATGGATGAAGACATGTTTCTACCTATGGAATATGAACTGCCAACACAAGGGAATAGCAAAATTATGGATTGTGAATCTGCAAGCAAGATAATAACACTAAAAAAACAGGGGAGGATGAAATGAGTCACAGTGGAACAGATGCAGACTTTGTCCATGTGGGAAAGTTATTTGACACAAAAAGGAAGTTGATCGAAGCTTTGAAAAAGTTGGCAATGACTGAGAACTTTGCTTACAAAGTTAAAAAATCAGATCCAAAGCTTCTAACAGTGATGTGCACAGATACAAGCTGCAAATGTAGATTGAGGGCAATTTCATTACAAGACACTCCATTCTTTGAGGTTAGAAAATTTCAAAGAGAACATACATGTTCCTTTGACTTCAGATGTCAACATGAGTGCAAACCAACATACAAAATGATTGGGGAGCAAGTAAAGACCAGGTAATGTGTATAAAAGTTTTTGTATCATAATAAGAATATATTAATTGCTTGACCCAAAACAGAGAACTAATATTAATATAAAAACATGCAGGTTTGAAGGTGTTAAAAATGGACCAATACCAAAGAGCATTTGCAATGATATGAGGAAGGAACATTACATGGATATTAGCTATTGGAAAGCATGGAAAGTAAGAGAACATGCACAAGATCTAATACGAGGAACACCAGAAGAGAACTATGCACTCTTGCCCATGTACTGCCACGTGCTCAAAGAAGTCAATATAGGATCATACACATGCCTAGAAGTTGGTGAGTATGACGACTTCAGATTCGTGTTTGTATCTATTGGAGCATGCACAAGAGGATTCCAAATAATGAGAAAGGTATGCCAGTTTTTAACTGCTGAGTGAACATAAATTAAATGACATATTGATTAATACAATGATTTATTGTTCCCAGATTCAATTAAACATCTGATGACAGAATAGAAAGTGTAAACATTAGGTCTGCTTTTGACATTTTAATTGTTGTTGAAAACTTTCATTAATAAATTAGAAATCTAAGATAAAAAAAATGGAACAACATATTACAGTGTTGACATAAATATATATTTGAATTATAAAATGATACATTTGATTGGTTTGACAGGTAAACATGGTACATGGAACTCACTTGCATATAAAACACAAAGGACATATGCTTATTGTTACAACTCAAGATGCAAACCAGCAGATCTATCCCCTTGCATATGCTGTAGTGGATAGTGAAAATGACATATCGTGGACATTCTTCTTTAGACAGCTTCTGAAAGTCATACCATGTACATAAGATTTGGTAATAGTGTCAGATAGACATTTCAGCATTGCCAACGCCATTCAGAGAGTGTACACAACAGCAACTCATGTTGTGTGCAGGAGACATTTAAAGCAAAATCTGAAGACAAGATTCAGGATAAGGGTGTACACAAGCTATTCTCTCTGGCTGCTGATCCATACACGCTAAAGGATTTCCAAGAGAATTATGGGAAAATTTGTGAGATAAATAAGGAGATGGGGGAATACTTGGAAGCAGTAGGATTTAAAAAATGGGCAAGAGCACAATGCAAAGGGAATAGATACAACATAATGACAACGAACAACTCAGAGACAATAAATTGAGTAATACTGGAAGCAAGGAATGACAAAATTATAGATATGTTGACACTTTACCAACTATGAAGCATCAAGATATTTTAAAAGTTGTTGACACTGATGAATATTGATGTTGACAGGTCTTTCCAAGTTGTCGCTCTACTAGAGTTTCTGCGAGATGTGCTGTCAAGGTGGTTTAATGAGAGGCGCACTGAGGCTGAAAAAAGCAATAGCAAGGTGACACCAAATATCGGGAAAATACTGGAGTCTAGGTACCAAATGTCAAAGGGGTATGAGGTGAGAAAGCTCAATATCATATACTTGGTGGAGATTTCTTTGGGGTGGTCAATCTAATAGAAAGGAAATGCACTTGCAAAGTATTTGATGTGGACCACATCTCGTGTGTGCACGCTATAGTTGTAATCCAGAAAGAAAAAGCAACAGTGACAGATTTTGTGAGCGAATACTATAAAACTGAAGCTTGGAAAGCATCATATAGAGAAACAATCTACCTTGTGCCAAGAGAGACTGAAAACAATGTACCCAATGAAGTAACCAATACAATCTGCAGGCCACCTATTGTGCAGACAGATAAGGGAAGAAGAAAAAAGAAAAGATACCCATATGAAGGTGAGTTCCCAAACATAAGTAAGAAGAGAAAAGGAGCAAGAAAGCCAGGAAAATGCAGCCTCTGTGGTAATATGGGACACAACAAAACTTATTGCCAAAAAAAATTTGCTGACAAGATTGGGACAGAGTTATCGGTGTGGACAACATTTCAGGATTTTAATTTTTAATTTTTTACTTTAATTGAAAAGAATAATAGTTGTATATCCTGCCAACATTAATATTTCATACTGTAAACAGGTTTTACACACAAACAACCATTTTTGGTTTTGAAATAATGTCAAAAGTTCATATTCCGAGAATGATGTATTCAGGTTAATGTTGAGAAGTTGACATTGTGATAAAAATGTTGACAAAATTGTATTTATAGATTTTGTTGACAGCTTGTCATATTGTGTTGATATATTATGATGACAGATTGTGAAAACGGATTGTCACATTGGGTTGACAAATTGTGTGAAGAATATAACAAAATGTGTTGACAGAATGTGTTGACACACATACCAAATGGTTACAGGTGTGGAATATTGACAGATTGTGTTGACACGATGAAAATTTTATTATAGAGGTGAAAATGTTGACATACTGTGATGACAAAGATTGTGGAATGTTGACAAGTTATGCTGACAGGTTGTAACAAGTTATTTAACAGTTTGGTATGTTAATGAATCGCGCTACGCGCACCTCGTAAGAATAATAAACTTATGAAGCGCGTTGAGCGCGCTTCGTTAGTAATTAGGAATGTACATTTGCACCTGAGTGACCATTGTTGACAGACAAAGAGAAATGTAATATAACCATAGGCAATAATATCACAAAAGCTGACAAGCAATTCACTATAGCACAAACTGACTTACACACAAATTGCCTTGACAACAAACTGGATTCACCACAAACTGTTGTGGTAAACAGAAACTGACTTACAAAACTGGAATGGAAACTGTCTTACACAAAGATAACTGAAACCATAAGTTGTCCTAAAAAACCATAAAGGCTGTACACAACCACTGTCAAACACACATAGCAATAGCACACTAAAAATAAACACATATTACATGAAAATTTAACATTCAAGGACAAGCTTGAGGTGTGTTCTTTTCAGTTGGCAATGGCTTGAACTCTCATTTCTCATTAAAGAACTCGGTCATCATCTTCTCCCGATGAGCCCTCATATGTTGGTCGTCCAGATCATCCCAGTTGGTGCCAATGGCCAAAGACTCAATGAACTTGAGACAGTATACACCACAATTCTCACTGACAATCAACCAAAAAAAAGAGAGAAATCAGGAAATGAGTAATAGAGCAACAATAAAGATAGAAAAATCTAAAAAAATCCTATAAGTTGTAAACACAGTATTATCATATAAAAAAAGGCATGAGACAAAATATATCCTATAATTACCTCATCCCATCCTGAGGGACATCAGTGCGCCTTGACTATGAAAAATCCTTGGTCCAAAGAATTGAGATGGCCAAACAAGTTGGACTTTTTCATAACAAGAGGGAGCATACGGCATAAACTTTTAATCCTAGCTCCACAATAAATATCATTGCTGATACGCAGGCTGGAATCAAACACAGTCACATGCCACTTAGCTAGGTCTATCTCCAAGGCAACCCAATGCTCATTCTCAAAGTTGAAGGGGGTATACACCCTTGTCACAGATTCAGACCAGCACCTCCCCTCATGTTTTGGATAGAGACCTATGAAGTACTTCTGGAAAAATAGAAGCTCTGTTGGATCATCGTTCCGAATTAGACCTTCCCTCGACTCATTGAAATGCCCATACCAGATCCAATCCATCATCACAACATCCTTGAATTTGTCACTGTTTTCATTTATGTGCTTCCGGAAGATATATAGTGCTTCAAAGATGTGCTACATAACAAAAAACAAAACAAAAAGAATACTCTTAAAAGAGAAATAAATAAAATAAAATAAAACTATATAATAACAACACCAATAATAAAAATCTGCAAACTGAAAATAGCAGAAATAATATAAGACAGACAACACAATTATGACTGATTGAATACGGGACAACAAATATTCAAAACTTTAAAAATGTTGACACATGACATATACAAAATAATGAACTTACACAATCATTTAGCCACTTGGCTTTTCCAACAGAACTTGTGCTTTTCAACAACAATTTGTTAAAGAAGTCATCGGTGAAGTCAAAATCATGTTCCTTACGCTTAATAACCGCCTTCTTATTACTGCAACAAAAAGAAGAAAATTAGTAAACACAAATATGAAAAATATAGAAAATAAATCAGAAATATAAACATACGTCAGAGTAAACCATTCGTAGAACTTTCTGCGATCATAAACTTCATAGAATGAATAAGGTGGACGACTAGGCATGGAAATTTTCTTCTTCTTCTCAGCAGTGAAAGGGCTTTGAACAAGAACAGTTGGGGTTGGGACCCTGGAAGACTTCCCCAGTTGTTCTTCAGCATCAACAGTATTTTTAGGAGACTTGCTCAATTGCTCTTCTGACTCATCATTGTTCTGGGAAGCAGGAAGCACTGTATCCAAAGTGTCTTGAGAAAGATTGTTTCCAGAAGAGATGAGTATGAGATCCTTCTCTAAAAATTCAGGGATGCTGTCAAGATATTGATCAATAAACCCACTGTCATCAAGATACTGACTAGAAGCACACACAACATCAGAAGTGTCAACACCTTGTGAATCAGGTAAACTGTCAACATCTGGCCCCACTGTCATGTTGTCAACATCTAGCGACACTTTCTTGTTGTCAACATCTTGCCCCACTGTCATGTTGTCAACATCTTGCCCCACTAACATGCTGTCAACTTTAATGTTGTCAACATCTTTGGCAATTGTAGGAGTGTCAGCAATGTCTTCATTGGGCTCTACAGATTCAGCTTTTACTGGCAGACATTCAACATTGTCAACTTTGAAGTCCCTATATTTCGCCACACCAGATCCACCAACTACAACATCAGACATTGAAACACTTTCAACACCTCCAACTTCACCCAGGTCCCCTTGCTTCTCTGCAACTTTATCATTCTTCTCACAACCGTCGTTTTCATCAAATACTGAAGAGTTCACCAAGCTGTCTACATTCCCATGTGTGCTGACAACTACAAAATCTTGAGATTCATATTGGGTGCTCTTATCTTGAAACGAGGCCTTGATGTTGCTCTGCATCAGACTAGATAGGTCGTGCAACTTCTTGGCTACTTGAACCAACGTCAAGCCATGTTATTTGGTGGAAGATTGAACTTCGGACATGGCACCGCAGAGAAGTTCAATTTTCTGGCTCAAAACCTTAAACCTTCCAACCCAAGCAGCATCATTTCCTTCTATGTCAGCTGAGGGACGAACGGACGCTGTCCTTTCACTGTCAACAGAATCGGATGCACGACCAGCTACATTTGTTTCTATGTCAACATGAAAAGAAGAAGATGACGGATGAACAACTGATTACTTCCCACTCTCAGAGGAGGCCGGGAATTCAACAATAGGTGGGGCATCTTGGGCAGCTAGATCTGGGATGTCTAACCTCAACTTTTTGATTATGTTGTCAACTTTGACACGGTCATACACCACAAGGGTCTTCACGGATTCCTCATGTGTCTTCTTCAATTATGACTCTGAACAACTAACTTTGAAAATGACCTTGGGGCAAGCAGCAGGAGGAGACTTCCTCTTCTTGGATACAACATTGAGATCAGCAGCATGCTGTTCATCTCCAACCTTACCAGCAGATCTTGTTGCTCTTCTGGGAGAGAAATCTGAAGGGACCGCAGAAACACCAGCAGCATGTTGTCCTTCTCCAACCTTCGCAACACACATTGATGCTCTTTTAGGAGGAATATTTGAAGGGACCGAAGAAACACCAGCAGGCACCTTAGAAACGACAACAATGTGCTTGTCGGGTTGATTGCTCTCACCTTTACAAAACCTTGGAGATTTTCTTGGAGACTGATCAGAAACAAGGATTTTTCGATCTTGTTTGTTGAGCCTTCGTGTATAAGTTCTGACAACGAGAGGGGAATCTGTCAACAAAGTATAAAGAGCTGTCAAAAACAGAAAAAAAAAATGTCAACAAAACAAAACATGTGCAACAGAAGAAAAAAACATGTCAACAGTGTAAAAAATGGTCCAACATTACATACTTGGAGTGCTGATAGCTTGCTTCCTCTTAGCAACAGCTTTGGCAGCCTTTGACACATTAGGAACTGAAGTGCGCGCTGACAGCTTGATTCTCTTGGCCAACAGCTTTGTCATCCTCTGCAGCCTTCTGAACTGAACTGCTGACAAGTTCCTTCTCTTTGGTTTGAGCTTGGCCATCCTTCGCCGCCTTCTGAATTGGCTTCTTCACATTCCTTTTGGGGGCAGTTTTCTCTGTCTTAGTCACAACCTTCTTGGCACTCTTATCTGGTCGCTTAGATATTACCTTATCAGAAATAGCTTGCTCTGAATTCTCCCGGGCAGTGACAAGAATTTTTTCAGCATATGCATCAAACAAAGGATCTTCCACCTTGTCGACAAAGTTCAGTGCCGAAATGTAGAATGTTCAGAGTATGGAGACGGTCTGCACAACTAAAATAATGAAAACAGAACACAAGAGTTATATAAAATATGTTGTCAACAAAAAATCTTAAATACAAAATAACAGAGACAAAACAAAAAATGTATAATAAGATATAGAATAATACCATAGCATGATGATCAAAATGATCTGAGACGGTATGATACCAAGCAAGCTTGGAATTACTTGAGAACCAACGATCGCCATATGGAATAGTCTTAAGTGTCGCAGTAGAAGCTCCAACAAAATCGCGAAACTAATGGATATGTTCAAGCACCCAAACCTACAAAAAAAAAATTAAGGATTAAAAGGGAAAAGGAATAAGAATGAAAACAAACAACTAATTGAGATAGAGGGATGATAAAATAAATACCTGAAAAACAAGAGGATAACCATGCAAAGTATACCAAGCTCTGCCGTTTGAAGAACCACCTCCTGTACGTTTTGCATTGACTGGAGAATCTTGTAAAGCCCAGATCGTCTCAAGATATACTTCCCTACCCCAAGGGTAGTTCACAAATGCTTCAAAGTTGCTTGCAAGCTTTAGAAACTTCAATCTGACAACAGAGCCTTTCCTCCGAGGCATCAGGACACCTTCAACAATAATAAGGTGTGCAAGAACCATTTTGCGCTCACCAGTCGAAATGGCAAACTCTGCAATAATGTCATCGAGAGTGAGCTTGGTTCGAGTTCCAAGAGAACATTGAAAGACAACATCTGGGATGACGTGGCCTTCAAAATCAGTGCACTTCAGCCCCGTGATTGCAGCAAAGTCTTGGAGGGGAAAAGAAAGAACATTGCCTTTCATATTAAACCACATTTCGTACTTCTTCTCTGTCTTAACCGCACATATTAAAGCGTAATGAACTAAGACGTGCGAATAGCTGAGCTGGGATGTCATGTTTAAGATGGTTTTGAAGACACCAGTAGAAAACAACAGATTACCGACATCATCAAACTGCCCCTCAATCTGATCAATAACAGCAAATATGTGGTATGTTGTAACCTTGGGCGCCACAAACAAATCATCGGAGGCCAGAAACTGTAACTCAGACACATCCATGACACCTTGTCAACAAAAAAAACAATACAGAGTGTCAAAATTATATCACAAAAAGACATAAACACAGAGCAAGGTGTCAACCATGAAAAATAACAATAAGATGTTTGTAATTTATCAAAAAATAAATCATTTCAAAAATACAAAGTTGTTAGCATGTCATATTCAAAACAAAACATGAACAAGCAGTCAACAATAATATCTACAGACACAACAAAGTTGTCAGCATGCCATATTCAAGATGTCAACATGAACAAAGCTGTCAACAATAACATCTCGAGACACAACAAGCTGCCAGCACGACATATTCAAGATGTCACACATGAACAAGCTGTCAGCACGACATGTTCATGTTGACAGCACGACATATTCATGATGTCAACATGAACAAGTTGTCAAAAATAAGATCTTGAGACACAACATGTTGTCAGCATGCCACATGCATTCACAACATAAACATGAACAAGCTGTCAACAATAGAATCTCAAGACACAACAAGTTGTCAGCATGCCATATTCAACAACAAAAACATGAACAAGCATTCAACAATAAGATCTACAGACACAACAAGTTGTCACCATGACATATTCAACAACAGAAAACTAAAAAACAATTAAAAAAAAAGGGCAAATAAAGCAGAAATGTTCAAAATCAAACACAACATGACATATTCAACACACATTTGCACAGTGCAATGCTCTGAATCTGCCAGCAAACGTAAGAACAATTTCTAACAACTAAAAATACAGAGATAGACACTAATAAAAATGAAAAAATGAAAAACACACAGATTAAAGACGCATGCAACTATACAAAGACATAAAATTCTAGTTTTCGAACCAAAACGAAGCCGATTTTGACATCAAACAGGGAAACGAACACAAAATCCCAGAAATCATCCAAACTAAGCAACTGTAACAACAAATAGAAGAGCGAGGGAGCTGGATACCTGATTTGATCTGAAAAACGGCCTGAAAATGACGAAAATTTAGATGAACTTGCTGAGAACGCGAGCAGGCGAAATCGGAGAGAACTAGAGCGAAGGAAGTTAAGCGGAGAGAAGGAACGAGGAAGGAGGCTGGGAGGAAGAACCGACGGCGAAATCGAGAGGGAGAGGGAGAAGATGAACGGTTGTTTTTTGGTTTTGGGAATGAATGAAGGGAGAGGGAGGAGAAGAATCTAATTGCGCGTGTTTTGAAAATTGATCTGGAAAACCAGCGCGTGTGTTTGGGTGGGGGTGGGTGTAGGGGTAGAAACTAACTACTTAGTTTGAGAGTGCACTTGTTACAAGTATAGTGCCCAATAGGGCATTGGGCACAAATCATTCATGTTATTGAGTGGTGTGAATTAGTTTCAAGTTAGGTTAGTAGCCCAGTTCATTGAATTTAGCTTACAACTTCAACGATCGAGCATTTGGGCTTCGCATGACCATTGGAGATACAGTCTGGGCCGTCTCAGAGAGTCGGGCCCATTAGAGGAATCTATTTCAGCTTAAAATCCCATACAAGCAGAGGAGTACAGAACTATGCTTTTTTTTAAAAGAATTTGTTTCTTTTTCAACTTATGCTATAATTATAGGGAAAGTATCTGGTGAGAATAAATTTTAAAATGAGACGTGAGAATGGTGAATATTTAGTACTAATTTGGTGATCATTCGTTGACAACTTAAAAACACTGAAAAATTGAAGCACGTTAATTTAGAATTTGAAGAACATTCATAGAAAAATCGTATATGTACATCAGTTTTTCAAAAGATGTGCATCAAATTTTTTAATGAAAATTTAATAATATTTTGATGAACATCATCCATTCTTACGTTCTCATTATAAAAAAAATCTTACCTAAATCGCACCCATATAGTTATGGGAGCATAAGTGATTGTTTGGTTAGAGCTTAAATTCCCATGATTTGAAAATCTGCAGGAAATTAGAGTGAATATCTGTGTTTGGTTGAAAATATGTTTGCAGAAAATCATGGGAATTCATTTCCTGCAGAACACAGGAAATGAACTTACCTACTTCCTCTTAGGTAAGTTCCATTTCCCCCCGTTTTTAGCTATAGATTCTCAATTTCCCCCATTTTGATTTATATAGACTAAAATTCTACCAAATACATTTTCTCAAAATCCCACCAATTGTAAAACACATGAATTCAATTCTGATTTAATTTTCCATGAATTACAATTCCTTCATCTGACCAAACGAGCACTAGTTCAGAAATTAAACCTTAAATTTAGGAAACAGTAATAAATTAAACCTTAATTTACGCTCGTGTGTCCAATTCTGTTCCAACTACTGAAAATTTAGGGCGTTTAACCCCGCACCCATTTTTTTATAACTGGCACCCATCTTGGGCGCATTTCGGGTGCGTCCAAATTTTTTTTTTTGAACCGGGTCATTCTTGGGCGCATCCTGGCTGCGCCCAAGTTAAAAAATCCGGTTTAAGTTGGACGCATCCTGGATGCGCCCAAAACTGAACCGGGTTTTTTTTTGGACGCATCCAGGATGCGCCCAAGGCGGGTGCCAGTTATAAAAAAGTGGGTGCGGGGTTTTTCGCCCAAAATTTATTAAGGGTGTGTTTGTCCTTTTCACTTCATGTTCTTGTGACGATATCTTTCCTAACTATGGTGATCGGGGAAATTGATCTCTCCGGCAGCGCGTAAGTGACTGCGGATAGATGTTGGTGGCGGAAACAATGCCGTTGGAAGCCTCGCTGAAACCAAATGCACGATCAAATCCTTTGAGTTGTATTCGTCGTTCAATTTGGCCACAAAATGTTCGATTATTTCATTCGAGAATCGGCTTGTTAGGGTTTCCACCAGACCTCGACTGAGGAAACGACCGAGTCGGTGGCTCCACCAGACCTCAGCGACGACCTGCACGCAGTCAACACCGAGGACTTCCTGCGAGTCAGCGGAAACCGCAATAGGTAATTTCTCCATTGGATTTGTTCACTGTGTTCCTGCGCAACTCGATTTGATTTTTGTTGGTTTAAGTTATCAATTTTGGTGTAAGTGTTCAATTGCTTTCTTCTTTTTATTTTATTTCGTTAAGCTTTCAGATTTGTTTGATTGTGTACTGCTACTCCATTGGATTTGCTTTATAAGTTATTAGACAAGTTTGCACAATTGCACTCCAACTGCTCGATGCTTGTGTGGGAAAATGAAGCATATTAAGGAAAATGCTTGTTTGATGCATACATGACATCAAAAGGTGAGCTGGTTGTTACTGAAAGAGAAAAAAAAAGAGACAGCTAAAGCTGCAAAGGTGAGCTAGTTGTTCTAATAATCTCACTTACGGAGTACTTGCTAAAGTTTAGACCCGGGCAAACTCGGGCCGACCCGCTCGCCCGACAAAAGTACGGGAATGGACTAGGAGTGAAGCTCATTCGGGCCTCTCGACCCGGCCCGAATTTATAATTATTAATTTTTTTAATTACTCTTCATGTTTTTAATACATATTAAAATTATAACTTAAAACTCTTACTTGATTGGAATAAATAAGAATCACATTCTTGTTAAGAGTATAAGGGGTAGTGATTACTCTTCCGAGTCAAGTGATGCGCCACTGCCTTGCTTAGAGCCAAGCCATGACTCGCCTCAACGAGCTCCTCCTGCCTATACCGCTCATAAGGACTATTTTGAGGTTAAGCACTGTTGGCGCTTCATTTCTATCCTTGTCGGACGCCGCGACCCTTCATGCGCCAAGCTTTGTGCCAACAACAGCACCACGGGCGCCACTCCAAGTCCACTGGCGCTCTCGTTGGTTCTACGAGCGCCTCCTCCAGGGACGACCAGTCACCTAATGTGCGCAGGAAGCAACCTCTTCGGCGCCGACGACGCCCTCTCTAGCAGCTTGCCCAGCATCTTGGCGATCCCGCGCCCAAGCCTCGTCGTTGGCGACCTCCTTGGCTTGACACTATGGCGCCTCATCAAAAGCCTTGGTCAACTTGGTATGATCAAGCCATGGTTTTCTCATGCCTATCCTTTATCTTTCATTTGAGACTATTTTAGGCACTCTCGGGAAACTTACTATTTTTAGCAGTTACTATTTTTAGCAGGTTGCTATTTATAGTAAGTACTATTTTTAGTCCTCTTTTCCCGAGATAGAATTGCATTGCTGAACTTTCTATTTTTAGTAACTTTCCATTATTAGCAGGTTTCTATTTTGGGAAGTCTAGGTTCGGTTTTTGCTAGAATTTTATAACTTTCTATTTTTAGAAGGTTTCTAAATATGGAGTGGTCCAGCCTTGCATGGTTTGGTCCGTCCTATTGGACTCTTGACCATCAAGTCCAAGATCGTCCAAGACCCTAGCCCAAACCAAACCCTAGCTGTCACCTTCTTGCAAACCCTAGTCTTCTTCTTCTTTGCTTTTACTTTATAATGGATTTCGCCTCCAACATTGTAACTGACGTTTAGTTTGAATCAAGAATCTTTGTTGAGACGAGTTTTCCTCCATCTTCTTCTACATCCCTTGCCAAAACTTCACCGTTTGAGTAGCCCTCAATCGCCATAGCCGACCCCCTCACAAAACTAGTTTGTTTAAGCTTTCAACATTCATATCCCGGCCCAATTCGACAAGACAACTTGTCGTCTATATCCAAACAATTCCGCTGCATACTCCCATATCTACCTTCGTTCCCCTCAAAAGACATCCACCATAACACTTCCAAGGTTTCAGTCGAAGATCTTAGAGCGCAATTGGCTTTCCGGAGACCAGGCGCGCATCATCAAGCCCAAACCCGCCCCACGAAAATGGTCAGAATTTTTTTCAAACTTGATCCGTATCGGCCCGAACCCGTGTTTGCCCAGGTCTACTAAAGTTGTATTTGCCGTTTTAATAAATTCTTGGTACTCATTGAATTTGTATGTTGTGTCTGGAATTTGGTTATCCATTTGTCCTCTTATTTAGAGGATGAAGTTCGCATGGACCTTGATGCCGTGTATGCACCCACACTATATGACTTTGATTGTCGTTTCTTGATTACTGGGTTCGATATATAAATTACGAATCAAACAAGCATTGACAGTAGAAAGTCTCTTGTTGCTTATGTCGAGCAAACGTAGAAAAGTAGATAGCGTGCATCTTTTTTGTATTTGATTGTCGTTTCCTGATTATTGAAGTCATTCTAATTGATTTATCGCCTCACAATGTTTTTCTGTTTTACTTCTGTTCCGCAGCTCCAAAATAAGCTAGCTTGTTTTTTCCAAAAAGCTTGAAAACCTAGCTTATTGTTTTCATAAGCTAGCTTATTTTTCTTTGAAATTAAGTGGAAAAAATTTATTGCCGAACAGAACTTTAGATGGGGAAGTTTGTATAATCCAATTGACATTAGATGGGAAGTTTATGCTTAATCTCATTTGCACGATATGATGTACACGTTCATGCGGAAAAAGCACATATAAGTTCAATATTATTTGTAGGTTCATGGGATTCGCCTTAGCAGTTCATTAAACTTGTCTTGCAAGTTCACTAAATTGAACTTGTGGGTTCTCTAGTTCGTTAAATTTGTCTCGAGTGATTTTTATACTTGTATAGCTCTATCACATCTTCTTTGTTTCAGGCTTGGATATTAATTACTAGTTCATTAGATTTGCCTTACTAGTTGATTATAATCTAGTCTTCTTCAGTTCATTTTAATTTTTGCTTAATCTCATTAGATGACAAGTTAAATTTTCCCTACATTCTTGTTATTGAGTTGACATTTTATAAAGGTTTGTTGTTGATGTAGGTTGCTTAGTCAATTCAATATTATTCTTTTGGTGATGAAGAGAGGAAACAATCAATGGCTTTAAAACCATTTAGGTAGCGTTTGTTTAGATTGTCGGATTCAGAAACGAAAAGGAAACGAACCTAGTCCATTTTAGTGGAATTGTTCATTGATCAAAATTGTGATTTTATTTCTTTTCCTCCTGCTCCTAGTAGTAATGTAGGGGTATTTGTTAACCTCATTTTGGGATGGGTTTCAAAATACTCTCGCCAACTCACCTCCCCCTCCTTGCAAACTCCTCTCCCCCCCTCTTTTCTCCTCTCTTGACATACAAATTTTTGAATTCAAAATCAAGTTGTCAATGTATCATCACTTAATAATTGTCTAGATTCATTTCGGTTTCCTTTCCGTTTCCGAATACTACAAACAAACAGGCCCTTAAACTTCTTATGTTTAGCTCAAATCACATGATGAAAACAACTATTATATAGAACTAGAGAAGTTTGAACCTATCAATTATTTGATTCTTCAAAATTAAAACTCAAAGGACCAAGGAGCTGTTGCAAAAACTTAGTATTTAAGGAACTCACGGATGTTTCTTAGTCTATTCATTTTTATTAACATCAAACACTTTATTTGTAGTTGTTTGTTATACAGTTGGACTTGTTTATTTACTTGTGGGTGAACTTCTCAAGATTGATTCTAACCCAGAGATTCTTTTTCCCTTTTTGTTGCAGATAGAAAAGCAACAAGTCTTATAAAGTTGAGGTTCGTCATCGGAGGAAATTGGTTCACTCAATCAATATATATACACGGTTCTTATATACAGCCCGGTGCTTTATTCAAACAACGCCGGGTCACTCGCGTTCTGCGAGGACACGGCCTCTCGCGTTACGCGAGATTAACAAGAAATTAGGTTAATTACATGCATGCTAATCTCGCGTTCCGCGAGTGCACGTGTCCTCGCAGAACGCGAGTGTCACGTCCCTCGCAGAACGCGAGATTAGCATGTCAGATGGACGTTGTTGTGCGCCATTACTACATGTCTTGTCCCCACCTAACTATAATAACTACCCCCTTATTTTAAGTATTCCGTAACACCTATTAACCCTACCCTAACACCTCTTTTTATCATCTTTCACCTCTTTCACCCTCCATTAAAACCCATTTTCAAAACCTTAAAACTTCAAAACACTCTAAAAACACCTAAAATAATGGAAGATGAAGAGGAATTCAACAAAGGAGGGGATGAAGATGATGGTTCATCAAGTTACCATTCAAATGAGGTAATGTTCTTACTTAATTTTTGAATTTTAATTTGTTTTGCACCATTAAGAGCTAAAATGAAGTTATTATGTTGTATTTCATGTTAAATGTAGTAGTAGTAAGTGTTGAAGATATGACTTTTGCATATAATGTCAAAACTTAGATGTGTTCATGTTTTTAGGGGTTTTAGGGTTTTTAATGTAGAAACTCATGTGATGAGACGAACACGTTGAATGACTAGTTTCAGGAAATAGCAACTTCTCGCGTTCTGCGAGAGGAAGCCCCTCGCATCACGCGAGAAGTGTCTCTCTCGCAGAACGCGAGAAGTTGCACATTACATAGTATTAACAGAAGCATTGTGTATAGGTGAATTTTTCTTTGTTCACTGGATTGAATGCAATCCAGTTGAATGACTACAACTATCCCTCCCGGAATACAAGGCCATGTTCGCCACCGTCATTTGATTTAGGGATTGACGAATTTGGTGATTATCATCAACCATCTTTATATGAACAACATGTGTCATCTACATATGAATTGCCTGTGCCATCTACTTATGAGTTGCCCGTGCCATCTACTTATGAGTTGCCCGTGCCATCTACTTATGAATTGCCATGTACATATGAGGTGCCATCAAGCTATGATGCGTTTGATTCACAATTTGCTAACCCACCAACAAACGTAGGAGAGGAGAT
The DNA here is from genome assembly GCA_029168935.1 of Oxyria digyna. NCBI lineage: Eukaryota > Viridiplantae > Streptophyta > Magnoliopsida > Caryophyllales > Polygonaceae > Oxyria > Oxyria digyna. The sequence goes on from JAPVLV010000013.1 coordinate 10,802,589, forward strand.
GTGTTTTCTTCCCTCTTTACGCACTGCACCAAAGTTTGATAGTCCCGTATGTGAGGAAGAGGTTGTTTCTAGGGATTATTCGGAATATTTCACTACGGAGCAAGTGTTTGCCTCTAAGGAGAGTGGTCATTTGTGGGCTTTGAATGTTGCAAAGCAACACAAGTTTATGATCTCTATTGGAAGGAGTGTACCGTCTAAACCGGGGCAAAGTGGTAAGATTCAAATCATTTGTGAGAAAGGGGGAAGCCATAGGCCTAAAGGTGTCGGTGTTAGATCAAACACAAAGAGCAAGAAAACGGGGTGTAAATTTCAGTTGAAGCTCATGGAGAACCGGGTTGAAGAGAATTGGAGATTAGTGGTTGTTTGTGGTTTGCACAAACATCCTATTGGAGATAGTTTGGTCGGGAATGCATTTGCCGGGAGGCCAACCCCGGATCAAAAGAAAAAGGTTCGTGAGATGGTACTTTCACATTGTTCTCCAAATCATATTTACACTGAGATAAACAAGGATCCCGGAAGTTGCACAAAGAAGAACCAAGTGTACAATTTGGTAAAACATATAAGGGAAGAGGAAATGGAAGGTAGAACCGTGGTTCAAGAATTCTTTCACCAATGCAAAGAGAGCAACTACTTCATGGAGTATAGGCCAAGTGCAACGAATCCTTCGGTAATAGGCGACTTGTTCTTTGCTAGCCCCGAATCAATGAAACTCTTAAAGGCGTTTCCATATGTCCTTTTGATGGACTCGACTTATAGCACGAACAGGTAAGTATTTATCATTCTGTTTTTATGTTGTATTTATCTTACTGTATTTTGGTTTAAGGTACAATGTTCCCTTCCTGGAGATAGTCGGTTTGACTTCTACATGGAAGAATTTTGTTGTGTGCGGGGTATGGTTAGAGGCTGAGAGCGAGGATAGTTATTTATGGGCGTTGCAGCAGCTGCAGACGATGTATTTGAGAATAGGAGCATCGCCTACTTGCTTCGAGAATTCTTTCACCAATGCAAAGAGAGCAACTACTTCATGGAGTATAGGCCAAGTGCAACGAATCCTTCGATAATAGGCGACTTGTTCTTTTCTAGCCCCGAATCAATGAAACTCTTAAAGGCGTTTCCATATGTCCTTTTGATGGACTCGACTTATAGCACGAACAGGTAAGTATTTATCATTCTGTTTTTATGTTGTATTTATCTTACTGTATTTTGGTTTAAGGTACAATGTTCCCTTCCTGGAGATAGTCGGTTTGACTTCTACATGGAAGAATTTTGTTGTGTGCGGGGTATGGTTAGAGGCTGAGAGCGAGGATAGTTATTTATGGGCGTTGCAGCAGCTGCAGACGATGTATTTGAGAATAGGAGCATCGCCTACTTGCTTCGTCACTGACCGTGAGATGGCTCTTATGAATGCAACAGACAAGTTATGGCCAAATGCAAAGTTTCTCTTATGTAGGCGACATGTAAGGAAGAACATAGAGGCGAGAGCCAAGATAGCTATGGGCACACAAGCATTGGGGGTTCATATTTCAAATGATTATTATAACGTGTTCGAACAAACCACTGAAGAAGATTACAAGAGTACTTTGAAGAAACTTGAGGACGAATGGCGAGCTTATCCAACCGTATTGAAGTACGTGAGAACGAATTGGCTAAACCGTTACAAAGAAAGACTTGTTTCAGCATGGACGGATAATGTCTTCACTCTCGGGAATAACACGACAAACAGGTATGTTCTGTAATTTCTGTCTACCTTCTACATATGATAAAAAGAGCTTCTGTAATGCACACCTCGCAGAACGCGAGTAATGTATTAACTCGCAGAACGCGATGTGTACAGACCTCGCAGAACGCGAGGAGTTGCACATTACAGAAGGATCCACAGGTTCTGATTTGTATTTGCATTTTAATGTTTTTCGAACATTTTAGAGTTGAAGGAGCACATTCATGTCTTAAGTCATACTTGTCAAGTGGAAATGCTAGGCTAGACACAATGTTCAAAGAATACAAAACAATGGCGGAGAACCAACTTAAGGAGATTACTGTGTCTTTCACCGAGAGTTTGAATAAGAGCTTCACAGTTGTTGAAGGGGCGGACTTGTTTAAAGTCTTGAAGTTCAAAGTCTCTTACAAATGCATAGAATTTTTGCTTAAGGAATACACGAAGGGGGAGAGATTAGGTGCGCACTTTAATATGTTTTGTAGTTGCGGGATCAAGATTAGAGATGGGTTGATGTGTGTTCATCAGATTGTAAGACATTGGAAGGAGCAAAGACCACTAAGAGTATCAGAGTTGCACCCTTTCTGGAGTACTTTGAGTTTGGAAGAAGTTGATGTTCCCGGCATACTGGAAGTTAAGAGTAAGGTGGCAAGACGTCTTTTTCAGACTTTCTATGAGGAAACGTTTCTGAAATTGTGCCCCCATGATCAAGAAAAGTGTGCACAAACTGTTTTAGACATTGGGAAAGTAAATACTCCTCTAAAAGAGCCGGCTATTTCAAAGCACACCGGAGGTCGTCCAGTCGGAGCTCCTAACAAACAACCTAGGTCAACGCAAAGAAGACCGTCTGCATGGGAGCACACTAATGTTGAGATGGATGCTAGAGATTTGGAAGAAACTCCCCCAAAGAAGCAAAAAAATGCTTCTAATTCTGAAACATTCAAGAAACCAAAGATTAAGGTGATTGGCAAGTACAAGTCTCACATACCCGCGTCAATGCGCATCCATGTGAATGGTTAGTTTGAGGTAAATGGAGATGGAAATTGTGGATTTAGAGCAATAGCTCATGAATTGCATGACAACCAACACTTATGGAGGGAAGTAAGAGATTTGATGATAGCTAAGGTCAAAGAGATTTGGCACCTAGTTCAAGGAACTTGGATTGGACCTCCACAACAACCAACTTTGGAGAGCGCTTTACACCAACTTACATGGGAAGGAATAGGAAGGGCTCCAGAAGATCACTGGCTAGCTACCCCGGAAATGGGATGCCTTGTGGCATCCACATTCAACATAGTGTTCGTAACGGTGGGAAAAAATGCTAACTACACTTACCTTCCTCTACAACGTCCTACTTGGTTAGAAGATGGTGACACACTTCCGACGTTCTGCTTATTCTATATTCAGAGTGAGAGACATTTTGTTCCGGTAAGTTTTTGGATCTACTTATGAATTACTATCTAATATGCAACTTCCTAACATTGTTGTTTTCTTGTAGTTGCGTCTTGAAGAAAACTGCCCATTACCTCATGTGTTTACTCCTTGGTGGCGAAACGCTGAAAGAGATGCTTTTTCTTTGCATGGTCTTGTGTCACATCGATGTGCCGCCTTTGAAATGTAATGTTGAAGTTATGTTTTATTCGCTGAATTTGTAATGTAATGTTGAACTGGAGATGGTTTTTTAAATTCTTAAACAGGAGGAATGACATTTTCCAGAACATGTCATTCCTCGCGTTCTGCGAGGTTGGTGTCACTCGCGGAACGCGAGAGACACCAACCGTGCCACAGACCGTGCATCTCAACTGGGAGCACCCTGTATCCTATAGGTTCGTCTCGCGTTCTGCGAGTGGTGTACACCTCGCGTTCTGCGAGGTTATGCATAAAACGAACAGAATTGAAGCAACACCAACATATCCCTAAACATAATCCAACAAAATTATCCACGCAACAAAACAACTAAGAAAGCAATCCAAAACACAATCCAAAACACAAAACGAAAGGCTACTAGTCTTCCCGTGGTCGGAAGGGAGCGAGATTTGACATACATAGTAGCATTTGGGCGTGATATGAAGAAAATTCATCTGGAGTGGCAAACCGATACCGGTCCATGTCATTGTACACCCGGCCAATCACCTATACGCAAGTAAACATTCATTCTATGTTAATATTAGAGACAAACAAAGACTAGAAACGCAAGATAAACCAAAACAATTAATATTACCTGTCTCTCAGTAATCATCCCAGGGATTGCAGGACGGATATACCTATGGGTTCTCTTGATGTACCAATCCATGTAATCATGGGAGCATTCATGTGGTGCATAGGCAACTGGCCCCATATCATCGAGAGACAAAGAGTGAACATCTCTTGACTCCCAAAGCCATTGGTTGGCGTCATAAAAAACACTATAACACCTAATGTTTTTCAACCTATGAGCTTTGAGCGGTTCGATGATTGGCCTAGGAATACGCTGCACTCTCCCAAATTGTCTCGGACACCTATCAGGCATGTGTGGTTCGGTGATGTCACAGCAAGATAGCACCCCGTGAAATAGAGCGGGAGCAAGCTCAGGATCGGTGAAGTCCTGTGCTCCATACGGGTTCCAACATACCTAACAAAATGACAGAAAAACAGCCTGGTGAAGTCTGTAAAACACCAGAAAATGCAGAAACTATGACAAAATGCAGAAACTATGACAAAATGCAGAAACTTGCATTTTCTCGCGTTCTGCGAGTGTGTGCATCCTCGCGTTCTGCGAGGAGCCACAAACTCAAAAAATGAATTTGTCCGGAAAAATGACTGCTGCGTACTCAAAAATGCAGAAAGCCCAGAAAATGCAGAAACTTACCATCTCTGACATAAGAATATCGAGCGCTCCCCTATAGTCCCTTCCGACTTGCCCCTTCTTCAGCTTTACATTTTTAGGCATCCACCGGTATGCCCATGGTTGCTCCGCTCTCCACCGAGGACGTTCAGTAGGTCGAAAGTGTGGGAAGTAGTTGTAGATCCATGCCTAAGAAATACAAAGTACATTAAATATGAAAATATATATAAGTATGTAAATTAAACGCTTAGAAAGTATAATACCTGCAACAAGGTGTAACAGAAAGACATCTGGGCACAACCCTGTCGTGTGCATATCCCCAGCTGCCTATACAGATGGGCCAAAGCAGCTGAACCCCACGATATGCCCGTAGCATGGGCATAGGTTTCCAAAAAAGGCCCATATCTAAGCCGAATCAAGTTCTGTGACTTGTCCGGAAATAAGAGCGAGGAAGCAGTATACAACACCCAACCTAAACCCTTTCGCTCTGGACCTATGTTTTCACAATGCCTTCTAAACCAATCAGCTTTCACCCTCCCAGAATCTAAAGTGTGAGGATCTATTCCAAAAATTTCCGCCCCCTTCCTACCATAGTATTTCAGAATCTCATCATGACTGAACTTGACACCCAGTTTCTTACAGGTCGTCATTGCTTTCCCTTCTATAGGTAGGCCTAAAATCATATGTACATCAAGAAGGCCAATAGTGATCTCACCACAAGGGAGGTGGAAGGAATTTGTCTCCGGGTGCCATCGTTCGATGAACGCTTCAATCAACGGAAAGTCGATTTCTTCGTACATCATGTCAGGTAGATCTGACAGTCCAACTGCACCGGGAATTTCTGACCAGTCATTGTTGTCCAATGGCCAATCACTGCTTTGCTTTGTCCGTTGTTGTGCCTTCATCGGACCTTTCAGCTGCAGAAAAATTCAAAAATTACACACTGCAGACCAAATTTTCAAAAAATACAGTTTTTGCAGAATTGTGCATTTTCTCGCGTTCTGCGAGGAGTGACACCTTCGCGTTCTGCGAGTGTGCCACTCCTCGCGTTCTGCGAGAAGATGCACATATCATGCATTTTCTGATAATTCTGCAGAATATGTGCAATGTATTGAAAATGCAGAAAATAAATAAATAATTAAATTACCTCCCCTTTCTGGATGTGGAACGCAACATGTGCTTCAAATCCCTTAAGCAACTCGGGATCTTCTGGACCTCCAGGTGTGTCATGAGCGAGCTCAGGATCATACTTTCGCTCTTCCTTCTTGGACTTCCTCTTTCTTTTTGGTTTCTGGACCACTTCTTCTTCTTCTTCTTCTTCTTCTTCATCATCATCATCAACTTCTTCTTCGTGTTCTTCCCCAACACCTTCATCCTGGTACTCTTGTTCCATCGGTTCTGGTTGAGGATTGTAAGAAGAAGAACAAACTTGTCTACTTCCTTGACCCATGTCTTCAGGAACACTTCCCTCACCAAATCCACCTCCCCAACATTGTCCACCGACCCAACTTTGTCCACCCCACCCTTGTCCAACTTCCACTACAGCATACTGAGGAATGAAATTGTCCCAGCCACCAATAGTGCTACCCGATTGTTCATATGGAGTTGATTGTGGTGCCCATTGAGTTGACGGTTGTGCACATGAAACTGACTCTTGAGAATAGAGGTCCCAATCATCATTTCGATACCCTTGATATGTATTTGCTCGTTCTATCCCACTAGGCACAGAACAGTCTTCCCCGGCATAACTATGGACACCACTGTACCGCTCTATGGCGCGATAATCAACGTCGGGGAGCCCCTCGGGGAAGAGCTCTACCGGTGTTGTATTCTTTGCTTTCCTTTTCCCTTTTGCATTTTCAACCGGTGGATTTTCTCTCACAGCGTTCCAATTTCTTCGACGGGTTGAACGTCCAGGACGATCCATTACCTAAAAAAATGTAAAGTAGAATCAGTATATAAATATAACAGTATATATAGTGAAATCAGTATATAAATATGTATCTGCAGAAGAGGAAAGAATTTCCAGTTATGTCAATTCCTCGCGTTCTGCGAGTGGCATGACACTCGCGTTCTGCGAGTACCATGACCCTCGCGTTCTGCGAGTACCATGACCCTCGCGTTCTGCGAGTATACTACACCCCTCGCGTTCTGCGTCAATTTGCACTATCATGAGTTTCCGGCAACAGTTTCCGGCGAGAATTTCCGGCGAAAATTCAATATTTTAGCTAAAATACCTATCAATTTAAGTAAATTACCAAATAAACATCAAAACCCTAAATAAAATCAACAACCCTAATAAAAAACCCTAACCCTAATGAATTTCAACATAAAACAACATCCACTCATCAACCATAATTCAAAATCATCATCTTTCATCCATTATACAACCATTTCTAAATCAACATTCAATATCAAAACATCATATAATATGCAATTTCCTATACTAACAACATATATTCATCTAGAAACAACATTAGAAAGCATAAGAGTATAAGAAACATACCTTATATGGAGATTTGTAGTGAAAAGAGGAAGAAAAACTAGTTTGAACCGAGAGAGATGGTGAGAGGCGGCGGTAGAAAATTGTGTGTGATGTAAAAAATGGGCCGAGTAGGGTTTTTCCCCTTTTATAGGGAAAAAACACTCTCGCGTTCTGCGAGGTGACGCACCCTCGCGTTCTGCGAGGATACGCTCCCTCGCGTAACGCGAGGGCCCGGGCGTTATTTAGAAAACGCCAGGGCTGTATTTAGCAAGGGCCTATATATAGCTACATGTGCAAAATGTGTGAAGTGTATTGATCATTTTCAGATGGATGACAATATACAGGTGGTTAAAATTCTGAAATAGCAATTTTGTTTGTTTGCGAAATCACCTGACTAATTTTTTTGTTGAATAGGTTCAAGCAATTAGCTTACAAGTTCAAGCAGTTAGGTTACATGTACTGTAAAAGAAAGTGTAAGGATGAAAGCTAGCAACTCTGAAATTAATGTAAAGATGCAGGAAGTGTTCATAAATTTGTTTCTGGTTTGTGGAGCTTTCTTTTATTTCTTGTTGATCATTTCATAAATTTCCCGTAGTCTCGCATATGTTCTACCTTGATACATTTCATTTCAGGTTGTTGTGTATGCAAAGCGCCTCTGCTAAAAGTTACTCCCTCCGTCCCTGAAAGTTCTTCTCATTCCAAAAATTTACACTATTTACGTATTAATCGAATTTGTTAGATATCTTACAATATATTAGAACAACCATAGTGATATGTGGTCTTGTTTGATTCGTCTCATTGAGAACTTTAAGAATATCAAAATTTTATAATTTTTATTAACATATATTTAGAGATATTAACGATACAAAACGCACATCGACATACGTGCTTAAAAGAGATGGGAAGAACATTTGGGGACGGAGGGAATATACAACTTGTAGATCATAGACTTCAATCAAATCAGAAGGGATTGAAGTCGACTTTTGGTGCATCCGAGGTATGGGCCCTTGTTAGTTGTAGTGTGAGATTAATATTATAGACAAATGTGTTTTAAATACAGTATTATTTAGAACATACCTGAAATTTTGTTCTGATGTGAAGTGTTAGATAGTCTATGCAACTGTCTTCTGAAATTTTGTTCTGATGTGAAGTGTTAGATAGTCTATGCAACTGTAAGACAAACATCCGTTGTCTCTCTCAATGAAGTGTTAAATAGTTGCTGCAACTGTATAAAATTTGTGCTAGCTACTTCTGTTTTCTTTTTTTGCCACGAGGTAAGAAATTATATATAGCAAAAACAACCACATCATACAATCACCTAAGGAGGTTCCTCATCAAAGCTCTACCCCTTCTAGTCGTAGTCTTGATCTTATGGATCAATCTAAATTTACAAGCATTAATCACCTCTCTACCCACACCATCCACATCAATGTTCTTGCCATTAAAAATTACATCATTACGCAATTTCCAAGAATAATAAACCACACTCATAAAGGCCATAAGACGAACACGAAAAACATTGCTCGAATGCTTATCACTTGCTAGGAACCAATCCCACCATCTTCTCAAATTAGGCTTCCTCACTTGAATTCCTAGCCACTGTAGAACAATATCAAGGATACCTTTGGTAATAGTACAGCCGAACCAAAGATGCTCAGCCGTTTCCGGGCTCGCTCTACACAGGACACACGTCTCCGAGTCAGAAATCCCCCACCGAAACATCCTGGCTCTCGTCGGGAGCCTGTTCTGAGTAGCAAGCCAGCAAGAGAAGCTCCACTTACAAGGTTGAATACCCGTCCAGATCATGTCACACCACGGAACCTTGCAATAAGAGGCTGCGAAGTAGCTATACACAGCTCCTGAATCGAATCTGCCATATGAATTGATCAGCCGCTCAACAGGAGGGGGAAAAGACGTGAAATGGGAGCAAATACCATCCCGCACAGCTAGAACCGAACGCCAAAGAGCAGAGCTGCCAGCAGCTCTATTACAGGACCAAATAGCGCTGCCCTTGAGGAGGTTCTTCTCTGCCCAATCCCGCCAAATGCTGGCTCTGCCACAACCAAGATCAAAGGCCAACTTTAGAAGGAGCGATTTATTCCATGAAAGGAGTTCCTTGAAGCCAAGTCCTCTACAATCCAGCCCTCGACAAGCCACCTTCCAAGCAACAAGAGAGCGTCTTTTCCCCGTTTCACCCGTCCAAAGATAGGATCGACAAAGTGATTCGATTCGCTTCAAAACAGATTTAGGGAATAGGATTACTTGCATCCAAAATCCAACAACAGACTCAAGAACCGACTTTATCACTTGCATTCTTCCGGGATAGGAGAGGTGCTTTGCTTGGCGACAATTGATAGCACTTTGTAACTTATTGAGAAGAGGCTGAAAATCACCAGGCCTAAGGCGTTTAGAGTGGAGCGGGGCGCCAAGATACTTGACGGGAAGGTGGCCAATATCAAAGCCAAGAACCGCAGCACAAGCATTTCTATGCGTTGCACTCACACCTCCGAAGAACATTTTGGACTTCTGACAGTTCACAATCAGGCCAGACTCACTAGCAAATTGCTTAATTACTCCATCAATGATGCGCAGAGAAGGAATAGTGGGCTTACAGAACAACAACAAATCATCCGCAAAGCATAGAGAAGAGAGTTTCAGTTGTTTGCACCTTGGGTGATAGGAGAAACTACTCTGATCCGCAGCTTGTTGAAGACGTCTAGTAAAGATCTCCATAACTAGGACAAAGAGAAACGGAGACATCGGGTCCCCCTGTCGAAGTCCACGAGCACCTCTGAAAAAACCTTCAACCTCTCCATTAATGAGAACGGAGTAAGAGGGTGTCGTCACACATTCCATAATCCAATTAACTAGTTGCATCGGAAAGTGAAAGTAGATCAAAGCATCTCGCAGAAAGCTCCAACTAACACAATCAAAAGCTTTGCGAAGATCGATTTGAATGAAGCAACGGGGGGAAGTAGACTTACTATCATAACCTCGGATGAGGTCTTGTGCAACGGCCATGTTATCTTGGATGCGACGTAAAGGCACAAAGGCTCCTTGATTAGGAGAAATGATCTGGTCAAGAAAAGGCCGCATCCTACCAACAAGGATCTTGGAAATAGCCTTCATCAAGGTGTTATAACAAGCTATTGGGCGGAATTCAGCAACGGAAAAAGGAGCGTCCACTTTTGGAATGAGATTAATGAAGGTGGCGTTCAACTGCCGAAGAAGACGACAACGTCGAAAGAAATCTCTAACGGCGGCACAAACTTCATTGCGAACTACATCCCAACAAAACTTGAAGAAAACACTGCCAAACCCATCGGGTCAAGGGGACTTGATGTTACCAATCCCGAAGAACGCGTCTCTGATCTCAGAGTCAATAACAGGCCGGCAAATTTCAGAATGAGCAGAAAAATCAAGTAATGGACCAGGAAGCAAACTGAAGTCAGCTGGATTATGAATAGCAGCCGTGCCAAACAATTGCTTAAAGAAATTAATGATTTCAGTAGCAATATCTTCTCTAGAGTTTAAGGAATTACCAGTAGAGTCACCCAGTACAAAGACAGAATTTCTCCCTCGCTTCGTCTTAAGGCTATTGTAGAAGGCAGCGGAATTCTCCTCTCCCAAAGTGATCCAATCTACCTTCGTTTTTTGAGCTATAAAACTATGTAACTGGGTGATTCGCTTATCTAATTCATCCTTTGCAGCCAGAACAGAAAGTTGCAGCGTTTCATCACTGAAATTACTTTGTAGAACGGTGTTAGCAGCCTTCAATGCTTCAGAAGCCTCATCAACCATGATTTCCAACTTACGAAATCTGCCTCGTTGCCAATTTTTCAACACATTCTTCACATTATGCAGCTTTGTAGCAATGACGAACTGCGGATTGCCATAAACATCAGTAGTCCAAGTATCCCTAACAAGCTCAAGGAAGTCATCTTCTTCCTTCCAGTAGTTCTTAAATTTGAAAGGAATCTTTTTATGGCGATGAGTAGGATTGACTCGTAGAATTCCGGGAGAATGATCAGAAAAACTTGCATCAGCAAAATAAACTTGGGAGACAGGGAAGGATGAGTGCCATGAATCATTAGCAAGGACCCTATCAAGCTTACAAGCAATCCTGCTAGTACCCATCTGCTGATTGCTCCAGGTATAAGTAGACCCAGAAAACGGATGATCATCCAGCTTAGTCACATTCAAGAAATTGCAGAAATCAGGATCAGCAGAATGGAGTCTACTACTGAATTGGATCTTTTCTGTAACAGCAGCAATACAGTTAAAGTCACCTAACAAAGCCCAAGGACCAGTAACACTGCGGCAGATATCCTGAAGACGATCCCAGAGCTGACTCCGCAAGGAACTGGAGTTGCAAGCATAGATAAAAGTGGCAGTAAAGGCAGTCTGTAAATCCCTACTTCGAACATGGCAATGTATAAACTGTCTATCCACAGAATCAATGGTAACATCAATAAGGTTTGTATCCCAAGTCAGCCAGATACGCCCCTTAAGCAAGCTAGTACTATTAGTAATGTAGGACCAACCAGGGAGAAGACTTCGACTTACATTCAACTCCTTATCAGCGCAAATCTTGGTTTCTAAGACACCCAACATAGCCAAATTATTGCGCCGTGAGAACTCTGTAATAAGCCTCGCTCTAGGGGCAGAGTTACACCCCCTAGAGTTCCAGGCTCCTACTGATATTTCAGACATTAGCCTTAGCCCCAACCGGGGCGCCGCTACTTCGAAGTGTACGAGCTACAGTAGGTTGTATGCCTTTCACCTTTTTGTGATTGTATTTGGCCTTAGGAACTGGAGGGATTGGTGGGACTCCCTTCGGATCCGATTGTGAAGCAGACGTAGAATCATCCGGTACAGAGTTATGTGCAGGGGAACTCGTTGGCTCAGTAGACTTGTCTTCTTCATGAGCTGCGGACGCATCAGATGAGCTAGTTGTTGATTGAGAGTCATTCAGGTCAGCTTGCTTAGTAACTGCTTCAGGAGTACGAGTTTCAACTGTGGTAGAATTCTGTTCACTCACGTCATGTTGCTCACTGTCAGTAGAAGGTTGCTTCTCATCTGCCGCAGGATTGGGTTTGGGTGCTCTACAACGCCGATCTTCATGACCAAATTTCTCACACTTAGAGCAAACCCATGGAACCCACTCAAACCAAATCCTTTGACGATATACCTTGCCTTCAGGATCTTTCAAGACCAGATTGTCCTTTAGGGTGTCAGTAGGAGAGACCTGGATAAGCAGACGAGCAAAGTCTTCACGTTTCCTCAAACGTGTATCTTCATCCATGGTGATGGCAGTACCGACCATGCTACCTATGACGCTTAGCATATGGGGAGAATGAAACCATGGATGGAGATTCCGAAGTTGGATCCAGACAGGAATGGATTCAAAACAATCCCAGGAATACGACATACCTTCTTCCCAAGACGTGAGAGCGATTGGATACTGCCCATTGAAGAACCATGGACCATTTTCAAGCACATAGTCTTTGTCTTCCATTGAAGAGAATCGAAAAGACCAGATTCCATTCTTCCGAACGCTGACCTTAGGTTTATGGTCAGCCCAGTTGACATCAACGAATGCCTCAACCTCACTAAACATAGCATAGGAGCACATGATTCCACCCAGAACCACGTAGTTCTGCTCGGTCAGTTCTTGTTGCACCTCTTCATACGAGAACTCATAGACCTCACAATCTTCAAGATCAATATTTTGTAGGGCACATAAAGGAGACAAGGCCGGCTGTTTGTGATTCATCGGAGCAGGAGGCCGCCGCTTAACATCCGCCTTGTGCCTCCCTGCCTTCGTTCCGACGTTTGGGTTTTTCTCTGCCCTAATTTGAGGATTAGGTTTAGGGCACGATTTCGTGGTATCGACGATAGTCACTGGCGACGTGGTAGCCATAACGAATGGAAAGGACGAGAAGAACGCAGAGGAAGGTCACTCCGCCCGCCGGAAGCCGGTGATCCTAGCCTGTGACACCGTGTGCGCCACCACCAAGGACGGGAAGGGAATATTCCTTGAGAGCGTTCTACTTTAATTTTCTTACTTCTGTTTTCATCTCAACAGATTTGGACATTAAATTATGTTCTTCTAAAGTCTATTAACTTAAAGGGAAGAACAACGTCACGTGGGTTCAAATCTCATATAGACTAAAAAAATAGAAAAACAAGTAATAAACCTCATCTTTTTGGCCTTGTGCAACATGTGGAGAAAAAATATGAAAAATATAATGAACTTGATCGTTGATATCCATGAACTTGAATGTTGATAGGCAAGAACTTGCCTAGTATAACATACATATTTACTTTGATTTATACTGATACAGGATTGTCATGTATTAGTATAGGATGCATACATCTTTCTTTTCATTTATACTCAAAACTCGTTTCTTCAATCAAACGACAAAATATTGACATTATAAAAAATATAACATAATAATGAGGTACGTTAAAATTCACAAGAGGTACATAAAAATGCACAAGAGGTTAACAAATTTTTATGAACATGTTATATTTAATCCTACTTGTATAATACACATGTGGATGATAGTACTCCCTCCGTCCCTAAATGATAGTCTCGTTTCCGTTTTGGGCGTCCCCTTTTGTTAGTCTCATTTCCATTTATATCCATAAATTTATTCTCATTATACCTTTATTCAATTTATTTTATTCATATTCTAATATCACTTTATCAATCAAATCAACCATCTACATCATCTTCTCCATATAATATTTCACCATTAACTTCATCAACCACCCAAAACTCCATTAAATTTCTTCCATTATTACATAACCCATTTTCTCATTTTCTCATTAGCCTCTAAAATTTGTAATAAACCCATTTTTATCTCTATAATCCGGTTTAATTAAACCCAACTACACCTAATTAATCCAAAAACCCAACTAATCTTAGCCCAAAACAGAGCCCAAAATGAAGCCCAATTCCACACCCCTAAATACTCAGCTTCCTCACAAATCTCTCATTTCCACTCACAAACCCTAATTGTCTCCTCTCTCTCCCGAAACCATAACCCTAACCCTAACCTCAACTGCCTCCTCCGATGGACAGCTCCACCAACACCCGACCCTCGCAAAGCTTCACTAAGAGCGGCACCCCTTCCATGGCTAGTGGTCGGAGGTCGATTACTGTCTCCGATCCGAGTTCCCCGAATCTCAGTTCCCCACTTATCTCCGAACATGGAGATTCCGATGCCGATTTTGATGAATTCTTCAAAGATTCTGATCCGTCGGCCACTGTAACCCCTAGGGAGGGGTGCTCGTTGTCCCCGCCTTGTAACTGGGGGCCGGACTGCAAAGGCGAGCACACTTGGAGTTTTGTCCCGCCGGAGGAGACCCCGGAGAACATGAAGTGGTCGCCGGAGCAGAAGAAGGAATCGGTGGAGATGGCCTGGTCCCCTGAGCTTTCGGAGAATGAAGCCTTGTCCCGTCCCAGAGAGATAATTGTTATCCCGGACACCCCGACGATGGATTTGGAGATGCAGACCCCGGAGACGTCCGACGTTGTAGATATGCCGACACCGGAGATAGATGCTCCTCTCTCCCCGGAGTTGATCATCATCCCCGACGAGTCCTCTGTCTGTGACTCCAATTCCCGCTCTGATGAAATCTAGCTAAGTCCCCTGGGCGGCTCTGTTTTTTTACTCTCTCTGTTTTAATTAATCAACTGTTATGGACTTGAACTGTTATGGACTTGAACTTGGTACTTGGTTTTTTGCTGATGGATGTTGACAGATTATAGAATCTGTTTTTTGCTGATGGATTTTAACAGATTATGGAATCTGTATATTTTGTTGGATGTATATTTTGCTATATTATGGTATCTGTATATTTGCTTGGCTCTAGATTGGTTCAACTGTTGATGTTGAACTTTGACAGACTGTTTGCTTGGTTCATCTGTTGATGATGAACTCTGACCTTGATTATGTGTTGATGCACATTGGGACTACCTTCTGTTGATGATGAAATGTGACCCTGTATTATGTGTTGATGCATATTGGCTCTCTGTTGAGTTAAGCATTGTGCATATTGATCCTAGTTGCCTTATCTCTGAAAGTGTCAATGATGAAATTTGTTTTTCATGGTCTGAGATTAAGTTTAATTCTATATCTTTTATGTGCCATAGGAACACAGTATATAATGTCTAGATTGATGCCTATCTGGAATGTTTAGGTTAGTGTTTAGGGGCTTGACATCAATGAGGGAATGGGGACATCTGTTATAAGTAATTAATGATGAAAATGTCTATGCTAAGATGCAAGCCCTTAAGTATCACTACCTGGATGTGCCATAGGAACACTAGATGTTTTTACTGATTGATGCCTATCTGGAATGTTTAAGTTATAGGATTAACTTAGAAAAAAATCAATGATCATGGGGACACCTGAGACCATTATGTTGCCTTAATAAATTTGTAGTTGGATCTTATGTATGTTGCCTTAACCACCAATATTCATCATCACATAATCTGTTTGGTTACAAAAATATGACTAGTGTAAGCATGCTTACAAAAAACAGCTAGTTTATGCATGCTTACACTTGTCATATAGTCTTGGCTAAACCCAAAAATCAGTTAGGCTATGATACCTTACCTTACATTAGTATGAAATTATCTAAATCTTCTTGACTGTCCCCTAAATCTGCTTGGGTCTCTGTTTCATCATTTGCTTGGGTCTCTGTTTCATCATTTGCTTGGCTCTCTGAGTCATCTGAATCCCCATGAACAATGTCCCATGCTTCCATAACAGCCCAAGTAGGTGTCTTGATAATTTCTGGTAACTGACCTTGTGCCCTTAATTTCTTCTTGTTAACATGAGGCATATCATAATCATTCCCTCCTTTGACTCCTAACACTTGGTTCATAACATATTGAAGAGTAATCCAAACATCTCTTAGAGTAGTGACATCCAACTCATAAAAAGCATTGTAAACTGCTTGTAACATTTCATCAACATTCTTTGACATTTTTTTGTGCATCAGTGACTTTATGCTCCTAAAAAATCCTAGGTCTAAGATGTTTAAAACATGACTATTAGCTGGTTGCTGAATTAGAATAAATGTGAAACCATCTTGTTTGTGTACCTCTTGCCATTCTGGATCTTGTTGATTGATGTGAGGTCTTGCATTGTCTTGTTGGATGTATATGACTCTTTGTGCTCCTTCTGGCCATTTAGCTTTGATTGCTGGTATTAGTTGATCAATAAGCATTATGCGTGTAACTTGCTTGTTAATTGACTCAACAAGCTTTGTTACCATTGTCCCATTTGGTCTCTTTACTGATTTTCTTTTAGCTGCTTCTTGATATGTGAATGGAAAGATACCAATCTTTCCATCAAAAGTACATTATCCATCTGAATTGAACCTTGGCCTTGCAACTGCTGCCATAAACATAACCTTAGGAATGAACTTACTTGAACTAGCAGCCTTGTACACGCCTCTTTCATTTTGTGCTAGATATACTCTTTGTGTCTTCTTTGTAAGGAAGAACCATTTTTCATCAATATGCACAAAATCATACATTGGATGATACCCTGTCTTTTCCAGCACTGTGTCCCCTGATATTAGATTGAGAATCCAGTCCATCCTTTTGATCTTGTGTGCTTCACTCAATCCAGGATGTAATGCATTTGAGTGTGGCTTTATTATCTTTTGCTTGATCATTCTATGACATACTGACTTGGGAATGTTGAGCTTGCTTGCTAAGTCTCTCAGGCATGTTTTGTCCCCCATGCTAAGTGATGTTATTGCTGCTTGATCGACTTGAGTTCTCTTCCTACCAGCATTATGATATCTTGTGCTGACATTGTAGCTTTGATTTTCTTGTTGTTGTTGCTTGGCTGCTCGCCAGATTCTACTAATTGTTTTTCTTGTTACCTTGAACAGCTCTGCAACTTCCTTCACTACTCCATATGGAAGTCTCCCCTTGTCCAGTTTGGTTAGAAGATGACTGAGAATATGCAACTTCTTCGAACTGCTGAGTCTGGGAGTTGGTTCATGATGTCGTGATGCCTCTCCATTATCTTCTGCTTCTGATGATGGTGGCATCTGGTTCAGATCAAAAGAAAATCCAGGTTCCTCTCCTATGTCCCCTAGCTCCTCAGTATTTAAGCCGTCATCATCAAGAGGTGGAAGATCATTCAAATTGAATGTTGAAGCCATTCTCCTCAGACAGTGATGCTCTGTTCCCATGTTTTTTTTTAAGTCTGTTCAGTTTAGCAGTAAATGCTTCATTAAATTGTGGGTTGAGGTTATTTATAGACTGAAAATTGTATCTGGTTTTCTTTAGGGGTATTTTAGTCCCCAGAATTTGCAATTGTTTGGCAATCCGTGTGTTAGGAATAAAGGCTTCTGATTGGCTCTTAAAAATGTAAGGATGCTTCTCATTGGTTTAAAAATGGGTTTGGACACATTTACAAATGTAATCATCACTTCTTACTCATTCAGATTTTGCCTTAATTAATGTGCATAGTACACAATGAGACTATAAAAAAGGGACAGGGGAGTAATTCATCACATTATTGATCATTTTAAGTTGCAAGGTGTTGAACCATGTAGGTAAGTGAACTATCTGGTTTTAGATAAAATTCATGAACAACAAGTTAGAAGAGTTGAACCTCGTAGGTGAAACATTGAACTTGTAAGTTAAAATTCTAAACTTGTAAAAAAAAGGAATTTTTTATAAAATCACCCCATAAATAGAGCACTTTACTCACAACCGTCCTTTAAATAAGTAATTATACACAACCGTCCTTTAAATAAGTTATGTTAGCAATCAACCACCCCTCTTCACTTTGATCGGATTTTAACCAGTTTATGCTGATTAAATTGGGTTTTGAGTTTATTTAATTCGAAATCGGTTTTAAATGGATACTCCAAACCCACCAAATTGAACCAAAACACACGCGTCATGAGGTGGTTACAATCCGATCTTATAAGCAAAAACGCCTTCCAGAAGAAATTTGAACTTCTCATAGCTCAACGGAAGCTTCATATTCTTTCCATTCGGATCTCTGACTCCATCCTCTCCTCCCCACCAAGGAACGACTGGATCGAGAGAATCCCCAAACTCCAGATCCTCATGAAATAGAAAAGGGGTGGTTGATTGCTAACAAAATTAATTTATGGGGTGGTTGTATGTAATTATTGGTTTAAGGGGTGATTGTGGGTAAAGTGCTACATTTAAGGGGTGGTTTTCTGAAATTCCCTCGTAAAAAAATATAGGTTCATAGGTTTACACGGATACAAGTCAAATGGTTTTTTTTACTGGAAGTTCGCATGTTTACATACATAAAAGTCAAATGATTTTTGAGAGGTTCACAGGTTTACACACATATAAGTCAAATGCATTTTTTACTATAATTTCACTGTTCACATGTTAGGTTCGTAGGTTTACACGCATACAAGTCAAATGATTTTTTTTATAGGTTCACATGTACACACTCATTAACTAATCAAAATGAAACATAAACGTCCAAAGAACATACATAATTGGAGGTTAAACTAATTAATGCCTAACTCAGTTCAATTCAGTTAGTTTTCCATGACTTTGCTTTTAGGTTCATGGTGTTTTCCACGCGAGTTCATCATTTTCACTTGCAAGTTCATTTATTTTGTCTTATTTATTCATGGGATTTCCCTTGCAGATTCACAACAGCCTGATTTTTAAAAGATTGGATTAGCCAGAAGATGTAGAGCATTATGCTTTGCATGCTAATCTTATAGTTTTTTATATATCTGAATGGATACTTAATTGTTTATTTTTTTCATTGGAGTTCAATAAGTATTGTGTACATGAGAAGAGATTAGAAGAGGGGGAAACTTAATGCTTTTAATCCTGGTTGAGAACAACATGAAGAATTCAATTCAAAACATTTCAATTATGTGCGTCAATATGACCAATCTTGCTCAGTAGTGTTATTGTTTAACATATTGTAAAATGTCATAACAAAAACATATGTAAATAAACATTTGGTGGTGCGTAGAGGGCCTATAGACCACTAGTCTCTATAGAATTATTAAAGCAAAACACTATACTTATCAATAAGTTATGCCAAGTCATCTACTCATCAATAAGTTATGTCACATCATAGTTTGACGCATTCCATTTTTAAAAAAATGAAAAATGAAATATATATGTTTAAAGAGAATTAACCTAATTCTAATGATATCATTTTGTTATTCTAATACAAATCAATTAAAAATATATACAAAGATCACTATACCAAATCTATTTATATCATTTCTTATTTAAACGCATATCAATATAAAGATTAAAAATAATAGAATTTTCTTATATTTATATAATATTGATGTAAAATTATTTAAATTAATTATTTAAAGCACACTGTTATTTATATTAATATTATTTCTATGTATTTATAAATTAAAAACATAGTTATACAAATTGTTATGAAAATTCTGCGCATTAGACGGGAATAAAGGTAGTTCAATGGATAAAATGTTTTGTGTACCCAAATAAACTTAATTAATGAGTTTATGCAAATAGCCTAAATGCGGGTTGAGTTTGTAATTTACCCTAAACATACGCACAAATGTACAGTGAAGCTGTCACCAATTACAATTAAGCAAAGGGAGTACACGGATTACCGATTACAGCCGTCGATAAGATAAGATCGGACGGTCAGGATATGACAATCTGGAGACTCAAATTTAGCTCCAAAGCGCGGGGAAGCGCCTTCTCAAAACTCCCGCCCTTCAACTTTCACCGGCTTATATAAACTCTCTCTAACCATCCATCTCTCATCATCCACAGATCCTCCGTTAAAGAAGATAAAAAGCTGAGAGAAGAAGAAGATGTCAGGAAGAGGCAAGGGAGGAAAGGGACTGGGAAAGGGAGGAGCCAAGAGGCACAGGAAGGTGTTGAGAGACAATATCCAGGGGATCACGAAGCCCGCCATTAGAAGACTTGCTCGAAGGGGAGGAGTCAAGCGAATCAGCGGACTCATCTATGAAGAAACCAGAGGCGTTCTCAAGATCTTTTTGGAGAACGTTATTCGTGACGCTGTCACTTATACCGAGCACGCCAGGAGGAAGACGGTGACCGCTATGGATGTCGTTTACGCTCTCAAGAGGCAAGGAAGAACTCTATATGGATTCGGCGGTTGATTCTCTAACCTAATTTTCTTTTGCTCAATCTGGTGGATTTCTACGCTTTCGTTGCTGATTCCGATTTCTGTTTGTTAGATCTGTCTCTTTCTACTGTAAAGCAATTTCAATTGCGATATGCTTTATGTTAATGAAATTGGAATCGTCTGTTCATCAATTCTGCTTCTTAATTCTTTGCTCCAACTTCCTGTCTTATGGATTCGCCTGTTGATTTAGTTATTGTTGAATGCGGCGGATTTCTAGGGTTTCGCGGTTGATTCTGATGTCTGTCTCTTTCTACTGTAAAGCAGATTCAATTGTTATATGCTCAAATCGTTATCGTATGTTCATCTTTTCTGCTTTGTAATTCTTTGCACCGATTTTTCATTTAATCTTGTCTGCAATTTTCTAAATTCACTAGGCGGACAATGGAGATATTAGTATTGACTATTGAGTGAGAAGACTTCCAACAGTTGAAAATTTGTGGATTGTACCTAATCTTGCATTGATATGCAATCAGAAGATATCAATTAGTTTCGTCAGTTTATAGTTTCAATCAATAGTGAGTAAAATTTTACAATCCAGGTATCAAATTGTGTGAATTTTATTGATGGATTTTTGCAGAACTGAAGTAGGGAGAACTTATAGGCCTGGATACTTAGCAACTTTGATTCTAGAAAAAACCCAGCATCTTTAGCTACTACCAGCATATCTGCAGCCACATTCTTAATACCTCTCAAATTTGATAGGCTTATGCTAATTTACAGTTTGGGAATGGAGATCAAAGTTGATGCCATTGATTTGGATACAATCATGTTAAGAATCAACATCAACACATTTCCATCTCCAACATCCACAACTGAAGTAAAATCTTTAAATCTGTCGTAGTCTCAAATAGAGTCACCAACAGAACTATACTCCAAACAACTAAATTATGAGTTCCAAATAGATAATTTATAGATTGATTCCTGTTTCTCCTCACCAATAACTAAAGAATAGAATGTGAAATTTACATACAATTGTTCATACCCTATCTACTCCAACACAACTATAAAAATTACAAATCAACGTAAACAATAACCCCCAAAAGATACAAAAAAAACCTGATACCAATCATGTTGACAAAATTGCAATTTGGAGACACACAAACAAAAGGGTTAGATAGAGAGGAAGGTAATAAGCTGGTGAGACCTCAAATCAATGGTAATATGACACTCCAACTGTCCATACGTGTTCCTTGCAATCCTCTTAAACCAAACCACTTGTCCTTCCGCTTTAAGAATTCCGTTGAGCATCAAAACCCCCGAGTTGAGTTCATCTCTTAACTTATTCTTCTCGTGATCATCCCAATCAATCCCCAAGGTCCATTTGGCGGCCGTGGCCGAAACCTTGACCGTGTGCTGACTCCGACATCCAATTACCCTGTTGAGCGATCGGAGCGAGGCGGATCCGGATCCAGCGGAGGAGTTTCCATGGAGGAAGGAGAGGGATGCAGATCGGAGGGTGAGGGGGGCGAAATTAGGGTTTGGGATTGAGATTTGGGCGGAGAAAGAGGCGGAGAAGGAGGGGGTTTGGTCGTAGGTAAGGGAATTGAGGGAGGGAGAGGAGAGGCGGAGAGGGAGGGGTTTAGGGCGGAGGATTAGGAGGGAGAAGATGAGGAGGAGGAGACAGAGGAGGACGAAGAAGGCGAAGAAGTAGACGAAGCATTTGCTGGCGCGCTTTGGTGGAGGAGGGCGGTGGAGAGGGGGGATGAGGTGGTCGCTTTTGGAGTAGTGGGATGAGAGGGGTTCAGTGTGTTGCTTGTATTCCGCCATTGTTACACTGCTTCCTTCCTTCCTTCTCTGATTCAGTTATTTTCAGAGGGAGATTGATTATAAAGGAAGGAAGAGGGGTGGGCCCCGCCTACAAGTGAGTGGGGGTGGTGCCGTGGTGGATGTTGACTCCGCGGTTGCCGCGCTTCTGCACCTTTCAATTCCCATTAATTTACTCTACCCTTTACTTGCTTTAATCTCATAATTAAGGTTTATGTTAACTTACCAACTTTAAAATTATAAACTATCATCATCTTCATCTTGTTACCCACAATACTTCTCCACAAACAACCCGTTTTATAAATGTCTGCTTTGTCTAGGCTTTCTTAACGCGTTTCAAATTAACTCACATATTGTCTTTCATCGATAATCTCCAAAATCATCAATGTGTGTAATTTTAATGATAAATATCTCCAATGTTGTATTAGCCATAATATTCGCATACATCATTCTCTATTATGGAGTGGAGTTGGGATATTCCTTTATATTTTATGACTTTAGCCTAACCCAATACAATTAAGAAAGCCAGGCTTGACCACCATCACATACTTTTCAATGTCTACACCACTAAGAAATCTAGTGGAGTACATCTTTACACTAATTATCTTTTACAAAATAGCTTAAGCTTCTCTGTTGTAGGGTTGTGTTGTGTACTTGTGTTCCACCTCATAAATACTTCTTTTCCAAAGATTTGCTCATCCACGTATGTAAGATGAACAAGAAGTAAAACAAAAGAAATAAAATCTATACATATCTTTTCTATTGGAGTGAACTTCCTGTTCTTTGTCTCAGTAATATAATTTAACTACCGTCAAAAAAATAATAATAGTTTAACTAGTCATAACTATCTACAATTAAACAAATACACTAAACAACTCCTGGGTGGTCTAGCGGTAAAGATCTATGAAAATAAATTCAAGATTTTCCACAGGTCGCCGGTTGGAGACCCGACACCCCAGCCTCAAGTCTTCGAAAGAAAAATAAGTATACTATTAAAATAGGGTCTAAATGAGGTGTGAAATGAGCCTTAAGATGAGAAATAAGAAGACTTCTCAGCCTTCCATTATTGCTTCTCACACGCCCATTAAACTTCCTACTCGCTGGCTTTTAGGGTGGAATACACGCGCTACTAAACAAAACAAAACAAGCGCCATAACAAATACATCCGAAGCGCCATAACCTCCTACTCGTTGGTTTGGGAGAAGAAACTCGGTGATGACTAGATTCGGAGAAGAAGCCACGATTCGGAGAAGAAGCCACAATCGCACCTTCTAGCAGCACTCAGACGCATCCATGGCGAGTTCTTCTGCACAAAACCTCGAAGAGGCATCTAACGGTAATCTTCAAACTAGATTCTACAGAAAACTTAAAATTGACGATCGAACTAGATTCTAGGTTGTATATCCTTCAATTAGACACTCGATCTCTATAAAGTGACGATATGAACTAGAATCTAGGGTTTTCTCCACAGAAAACTGTTTATTGATAGGTTTGGAACGGATTGACTCATTTTGCTTCAGATTCTAGCATATTTGGTGATTTTTCTTCAGATTGTAGCATTTTTGGTGATTTTGCTTCCGATTACTGGTTCTTATAGGAGTTTGGGGTGGAATACTAAGGCACAAATGAATTTCATGTGCTTTGATCCATTTTTGTGCACAACATTATAGAGAATGTGCTTTGTGCTACAATATAATGTTCTTGTGCTTCAGATTGTAGCATTTTTGGTGATTTTGCTTTCGATTACTGGTTCATATAGGAGTTTGGGGTGGAATACCGAGGCACAAATGATTTGCATGTGCTTTGATCCATTTTTGTGCACAACATTATAGAGAATGTGCTTGTGCTACAATATAATGTTCTTGTGCTTTAATTTTCACCACGTACACTAATATACTACTTAATTGTTTTGCATGTGCTTTGATTAATCTGTGCTAGCATATGCTTCTATTGTGCTTTATTTTGCTACTGTTGTGCTCCTCTTTTATAGCAATGTGTTAGAAATGAGAGTTAACATTTGCTTATGCTGTGCTACTAGTGTGTGCTTCTATATGCTATTTTTGTGCTTCTATTTTCAATGTTTGTGCTTCAGTTTATAATACTGTGCTTCAACTTACTCATTTTACCTTTTTATGATTGTGCTTCATTTTCTTTTGATTGTGCTTTGCTTTGTCCTATATTTTTGCTTTAGAAGCATTCAATCTTTAGAAACTTCTGATGAGCTATGATTTACTCAGTTATCTAATTGTTGTGCTTCTATTTTCCATGGTTGTGCTTCAGAATACTCATTTACTCAATTTTGGAAGCTTAAATTAATGTTGTGCTTTGATTTATGTAGAACGTAGTATACAACAATATCAACGCCAAAAGATTCGTACCAAGCAACCATTAGTCTTTGAGATTCAGCCAACAAAATCTTTACAAGAAGAAGCAGCATTTGGTAAATTTCTAAGTTCTGCTATGATATACCTTATAAAATGCAACTATGTTTGTTTTGGAATGCGCTAGCATATGCTACTGGTTTTGTTTATATGTCACAGGAATAGGAAAGTGTAAAGTGAAACATTTTAGTGATGCTACAATGTATATACCTCCTAAACCATCAAAATGCAAGAATGTTAATAGTAAGGTTAAAATTGCAGTTGACATGCGGACAAAGAAGAAACATGATATTAGCACAAGAAAGGATGAATCACTGAATAAAAGTTAACACATCATTTGAAAACTAATTTGATAGAGTATTTGTGCTTGAATATATTTGTACTAGTATTTAATTACTTTTGTGATTTTTTCTTTATATATCACAGCAATGGTCACAACTGAGAGAGAGAGGTGGGCACAGATGAAGGAAAGGAAAGCACAAATGAAGGAGAGGAGGGCACACCTCAAGTAGAACATGGCACAATTGAAGGAGAGGAGGGCACAACTCAAGCAGAGCATGGCACAACTGAAGGCGAGGAGGGCACAACCCAAGCAGAACATGGCACAAATAAAGGACAAGAAGACACAAATAAAGGACAAGAAGGCTTTGGATTTCTTTTCAACTGGAAAGTTGATGTTCTTCCAACTCGTTTGGCATTCTGGATCATGAAAAATGTTTCTGGAGTAGCTTGCACGTTGAAGCTGAATGATACATTGATGAGGATCACACCAGATCATGTGGAAACCTATTTAGGTTTACCGCATGGGCCAAAGAAAGCTGTTATCGACAAGACAACGAAAAACGACAAGCTACAACAGTAATTTAGAGAAAAGTTTTCTGTAGATATCTCAAGGGTTTCAAATGCTACATTGGCAGATTTGATTCAAAATTGGGGAGAACCAGATGAGTGGTTCAAAATAAACTTCATTGTGCTAGTATGTTCTACTGTGATAGAGATCAACCCCAATGGAATGGTCAGCACAAAGATCCTAGATCATATCAGCAACACGAATGACGTTATGGAGTTTGATTGGTGTGACTATGTTGTGAAGGTCTTGTCTGAAACTACTAGTAATTGGTCAGGGGTTGGTTATTTCAATGGTCGAGTTCTATTTCTGCTGGTAAGTTTTCTCAGTCGTGCTTCTATTTTTGCATGGTTGTGCTACAGTTTATAGGATTGTGCTTCAATAAGTTTAATTTGTGTTGCAGTTTACTTTTATTGTGCTACAACTTCTTCATGGTTGTGCTTTAGTTTTTAATAAATGTGCATGAATAATTAGATATTGTGATTATGGTCATTAAGGGTACTGTTTTGCAGATAATGTATGTTGACATTATGGTCATTAAGTAAGGATGCACAACCGGTCCAGACCGGACTGGAAATTTTGAAACGCTTGGACCCGGGACCGGAATTTCCCGGGTCGGTCTGGACCGGTGGACCGAAATTTTTCAAATCCATGGACCGGGGACCGGACCAGACCGGGTTTTTCTATATATAAAAATTATAAAACTTTATTTGTCTTTAATAATTTTTTTTAAAAAAAAATTATCCGGGTTTCCGGTCTTGGACCGGACCGGACCGGAAAATTCATGGACCAGACCGGACCGGAAACCCGAAATTTCTCAAATATGTGGACCGGGGACCGGACCGACCTGGAAAATTCCGGTCCAGGTTTCCGGTCCGGGTCTTTTTTGTGCATCCCTATCATTAAGTGTACTGAAACAGAAAGGCCATTACCGGTGATCAAAGCATGGGATACAAAGATGGTGAGGAAAAGGGAACAACTAGAAATAACTCTCGGAGGATTTGGACTGGGATATGTTAGAGGTCCTGCACAAAAAGTAGTAGTTGAAGAACATCCAGAAGTACGAACTCAAGCAAGTCCAAATGTTCAAACTAATGAAGATGAGCCCACTGACAAAGAACTAGAAGAAGAAGATGGCAACTTGTTGGTAATGAGAAAATGCTACTTCATTCTATATTTTTTTAATTCAATCTTTTATATAATGTTATTGTGCTATGAAAATTAATGGATGTGATTTTTTTTCAGCTGTTTCTTGAAAATTACATAACTCAGGGAAGGGACCTTGCATTGTCAATAAGAAAGTTCTTGAAGACGATGCAAACAGCTCCTGCAGAGCTTGCAAACAATGGCCTGTTTAACAAAGTAAATGAAGTAATTGAGAAGATGTTAAACGTCAAGATTTGTCAAGCACCCAAAAACAAAAAACAGTAGAAGATGAAGAATCTCTATCACAACAAGAGTTTTGGGCAGCAGCTGAAAAATGTATATCAGAAGTGGAGAAAACAATAAAGGAGAAACAAAGATTTTCACCATTGAAAAGAAGACCCGATCCCCACTCAGATATACCATCTTTTGACTTAGGGATTGAAGAACTGTATGAGACACAACCCACTAAGACACTACACACTGAGGGAAAGCAAAAAGTATAATTGTGCTAGATATTATCCTTTTGTTCTTTGACTTATGATTGAAATGCTAGTCTAAACTATGAACGTGCTCTTTATTTCGAACAAAAATGCTAGTATAGATCTATGAATAGTTGTATTATTGTGTTTTTGTGTTTTGATTATGATTTAGCAATTTCTGTTGTGCTTTGATATAGCAAAGAAGTGCTTTGATTTTGCAATAAAAGTGCTCCTCTATTATTGTTGTGCTTTGATTCTGTTGTGCTTTGATATAGCAAAGGAAGTGCTTTGATTTTGCAATAAATGTGCTTTGATTTTGATTTTGCAAGGATGATGAAGGTTTACCAACTGAAAAGAAGGTTGAAGGGGTACAACCAAAAGCATTACCAATGATTAAATTTATAGTACAAGGAAAAGAAGTTGGTGATCTAGTGTTGGAGAAGAGGTTGACAAGACGTTCAAAGATTGGAAAATCACCATACAAAGAAAGGGAGATTAACATCAATGATAAACCGTCACTTTATGAACAAAAGATGTACCAATGGCTCATTGAAGACAGTTCTGACAATGAGTATGAATCAAAAACTAATTTAATTCTCAATTTGAGAGATTTTTGTACTAGAATGCTTTAATTTGTTAGTTTGATTCTCATTAATTCAATGGTTAATGCAGAGAGTTTGTTTTTAAGTTGGGTCCCTACACAACTAAGAAGAAAGACATGAAAACAATGAAGGATGGAGAGTGGTTGGGAACAAACATATTGGACATTTGGTCACAAGTGTTAAATGTTAATGAAGACCTAAAGAGTGATTCAAGTCCTCAAACATTTTACCTGTCACTTGAATCATTGGTATGTATAAATAAAATTTGTCAGTTGAAGCACAAACTCTCAATTTAAAGTTAA
Organism: Oxyria digyna; assembly: GCA_029168935.1. Lineage (NCBI taxonomy): Eukaryota > Viridiplantae > Streptophyta > Magnoliopsida > Caryophyllales > Polygonaceae > Oxyria > Oxyria digyna. Next base: position 10,830,323 of record JAPVLV010000013.1, read on the forward strand.
ATACTTCCTCTTTCTTATATATATGCTATGAGTCTACACGATCCAAGCGCGACAGATGATGAAAAGAAAAAATGGTTCGTTGAGGGAATGGAGCAAAGCTTGGCACTCTGGAAAGAGTACAAACTGAATATATGAAATAGATATGGTAAAAGCTGCTACTCAATAATTGAAATGTGCTGTCATATGATACAATTGTGCTTTGACTTATTAATAAAGGTGCTTCACTATTATATGAATGTGTTTGCATATACTCCTATATTTATAGTGCTCCTCTGTTATGAGAATGTGCTGGCATATGTTTATTATGTGCTTTAATTTATCAAATAAGGTGCTATTCTTTTAACTATTAGCATTTCCTTCTGTTGTGATTTTGACTAATTTTCTATCAACTTTTGGAACATTTTTTTCTTTCCAATCCACTACATGAACCACTACATTGTAATTGTTGCTAATGTGAAACACATGAGATTCAATATATTGGACAATTCAAAGACAGAAGGTGGAATAAAAGACATGTATGGAGATATTCCGGAAAAACTGGTGAGATATATTGTGTTTTATAATTATTGTGCTTCATATTATTCAATTTTGTGCTTTCGTTTACTGCTGTATGTGCTCTATATTATCGAAACTAAAATATTTGAAGAAAACAAGACTGACTGCGACATTTTTGCAATGAGACACATGGAAACGTACTTCGGACATGGCATAAATGGTTGGGAGAGCGAGCTTGTTGCTGGAGATACAAGGCAATCCTCAAACATGAGAAGGAAGTATTGTTCTTCCGTAATTGATTCCCCATTTAATGAGATAAAAAATGTGGCAGATGTGATGTCAAAGAAGCAACAGAAGAAGAAGTGAATGCCTTGAAGGGCTGTATTTTTTGTAATTCTTACTTTGAAGCATTGAATCTTAGAATTTCTAATTTTAGTGGTAATATTTGCAAGCAAACTGGTTATGCTAAACTTAAAATGGGCTGTATATGCTCCTTTTGTAATTGTGCCTGAAATTGTTACTATAATATTGACCATGCTTTAAGTAATTGTATTTGTGCCTCCATTTAAAGTATAAGTGCTAAACAAAAATGTAAATGTGCTTCAATTTAAGAAGGAGTATTGTGCTATAATACACTAATAAAATGTGCTATAACGTTGCACATTTGTACCTTAGCATCGTTTAGCATTTGTACTTCTTTCTAGCATAGCACATTCCAAGTGCTAATGAATGTGCTATACTACTCTATCATTCATTTTGACCATTCACTATGTATAAGGGGCTTGAGAAAGTGCTTAAAAATGAAAGTGCTAATCTGACAATAAAATTGTTTCAATAATACTGAAAGTGATTTGATTAAGAGTATTTGTGCCTCCACATAAGGGAAATGTGCTAAACGATGTGCTTCCAAATAAAACTGTGAAAGGGTACAAGAGTGCTTCAAATGATAAACGACGTGCTTCAAAATATGAACAATGTGCTTCAAAATGTAAACAATGTGCTTCAAGTATTAGCTATAGCTATTGAGAGGGATTCAACTTCTTTGCAAGTGCGGCTGTTGTGTCCTGTCTTGTTACAGATTTTGCAACACCTCTTCTCCTTTGATGCATTAACCTTTATTTCCTCAACAATGCTTTTAAGGCGAGTTGTTCTAGGTCTTCCTTTTTTCTTTGTGTAAGGAGGTGGATGAATCAGAACTTCACTTGATTTCGGACCAAGAAGTGACTCAAATCTACTAGCATTCGACTGAGAAGTTGAAGAAGGCTTGTTCTGAGCAGTCTTCAAGTACATATCCTTTTTCTCCTTTATGAAAGCCAGAAAATCTTTCATCAAACCAGCATCATCACCAATTACATTGATGCAACTATGCATCTCAGACAACAATTCAGAAACCAAAGACTCCTTCTCAGAATACTCAACATTATCATTAAAAATAGAACCGTCAATCTCAAATATAGGAGTCAATGTAGCCTTCTTTGTCCAGCGACCTTTAATGTATTTGGTAGGTAGCAAAGGACTCTTATGGTTTCTGAAAACCCAGAACATATGACAACAAGGATGCCCAAGTGATTGATACTTGTTGCAACTGCAAGAATAATCAACAGTAGATACAACGTGACGCACAACATGCACTTCATGCTCACCAAAGCAAATATGATAAAGACGAATATCTTCACCTTCAGTACCAAAAGTATCCAGATAGCACCCATCAAAAGACATCTCGGTTTCTTCTTGAATATCATAAAAAGCATTGATAGTGTACACTGAAGCACATTGTTCCTCAATTGGTAGATATGTCTTTAATGTTGGGGGCATAACGTGTCGACTCCATATCAAGTCTCTTCTGAGTATACCGTTGGGATTCTAGTGCATTATCGAATTGCAAAAGGAAGAGAGTCAAGCAAGAAGTCCCGCCAATGAAATTGGAGAAGAAAAAGTTCTGACTCTCAGATCTGGATGTTGTCCTCATCAAACCACTCATGTTGACATCCAAAAAGAAAGCATGAATCCAGTACTAGCGCAATTCATACATAGACTGCAACCAAGTGTTTGATTCGATTGAAAGTCAGAAATTATGGAATGCCACTGCTCCTCAAACTCATGTGGCTTCAATGCATCACTCCAAACCGTAGAATTAAACCTCTTTCTTAAATCTTATACAACAGATGGATCAACCTTAACTTTGGTAGGGACCTTAAACGTAATGTGCCACATGCAGAAACGGTGCACAACATCAGGAAAAACAATTGCAACAACAACCTTAACAACTCCATCTTGATCGGTCATAATCACATGTGGCACATGACCCATGGCCTTCTTAAAGTTCTCAAAAAGCCAGACATAAGACTGTGTGTCTTCATTCAATAGTAGGCCACATCCAAATGTGATTGAACACTTATGATTATCGATATCGGTAAAAGGTACAAAGACCATATCATACCTATAATGAAAACATCAATATTTAGATTCAGTATGCTAGACAAATGTGCTATGGTAAGTCTACAATGTGTTATGATATGTGTAGAACATGCTATGATACAACTAAAATGTGTTATGATACAACTAATTTGTGCTATGATAGTTGTACAATGTGCTTCGAATTATGCTGAATGTGCTAAGGTAATGAAACTGTAATAAATTGTATATGCTACGCTAGAGTCAAAAATTATAAACTTACAGATTTGTTTTGTACGTCGCATCAGCTGAAACAACATCTCCAAAGAAGGAAAAGCTTTTACGGGAAATTGGATCGGCAAAAAATAACATGCTCAATTGATTTTGATCGTTAACTTTGAAGTCAAAATAGAATGCCTCACTCCTCTCCTTCCTGCGGGATAAGTTATCCACTGCCATCTGAGCATCAAAGTCAAGCATGTAGGTGTTCAGATCTCTTTTAAATTTTTTGAAATCCACAAGGGTAGCACCGACTTTGCTGTACGAGCCAACATAATTCTTGTATAAGTGAAAAGCTTTGCTTGTACCGATGTTAGACTTCAAACAGTTCAGGATAAAATCCTTGTGCACCCCAGTCAGCTTCATGTTCGACTTCAAGAACTGTTTGTGTGAATCACTCATGAAATCATGGCTGTGACGCTCCATAAAGGTTTTGACACTGTATCCACGAAGTCCTTCATAACGAAAAATGATTTTGGCATAACAACCGCATAAGTACGAGATCCTGGTATGAAGGTTTCTGTCCTGCTCGGTTACACAAAAGATACTTCAAAGTAGTAATCCCTGAGCCATCTCTAGCTTTTATATCTGTAGCCTTATGAACCGAAAATCCAACAAAACCAGCATACGTGTTGTAGAACTGAACAACATCTTCAAGCAATGGGAAAAACTCGCCCACATAAGGTTTGATGTCGGCAGGACAAATAGGAGTGTAGTAAGTCGTATTCCAAGGAGAAGTCGAAACCTTAACTTTGTCATTACTTTCAGGATCCCCTATACAACAAATACAAATAGAGAGGTGAACATCATTATTTGTTTGTGCTAGAGTACATCTCATACGTGTTGTCATATTGTTTGTATGTGCTAGAGTGATTTCTGAAAAGTGCCATGATTCATGTATATGTGCTATTATATTGTTTGTTTGTGCTACAAATTCTCGTGAAAGTGCCATGATTTATCTTAAGGCCTACATGTTCATATACTTGTGCCATAAGATTGTATGTTTGTGCTAGAGTAATTGCTGATAAGTATCATGATTGATCTGCCTCATTAATTTGTGTCACATTATTATGCTTTTATGCTTTGAATTTATGAAGGCATGACAATTCCTTGAACAAACAAAGTCAAATTGGGATACATAAACACATATTCATCCATCTTGCTAACTCAAGCAAAATCAAACAGAAAGCTAAATCAAAACCAAAGAATTAATGATAAAAACTCAATCGAAAAACTAAAATAACCGAAGAAACTTGAAAATAAAAAAGGACAAACCTCCAATCGTCGGAGTTAGAGATAGATCCATGGCGAAACCTAGAAATCGGGCAACGACTGAAGAAGAAAACAAATTCAAGTAAAAAAACCTCGAAAACCTAGAAATCGAAGTCTACAATATCAGGATAAGCTTATAAATCAATGAAAGAGAATAGACATATGAGAATCGAGGAGAAACCAAAGAGGAAGAGATCGAGTAGGGAGCCAATTGGATCGAGGAAGAGATCAAGTGGGAGAGGAGCTGAGATCGAGCGGAAGATTTTCCGAGTGGGAGAAAGAGAAAGAACGCGCCTGCACGCGCCTGAGAAGAAGGAAGGAGGTCCGTAGATCTGCTTTAGATCCGACGGTCTGTGTTAATTTCTCATTTCTCACATTAAGATTAACTTCCCATTTGATCTTTTGCCATTAAAATATACTCTTTTCATCCCTAAATAATTTTGTCCTCTTCAAAATTTTGCAAATTAAGGAAAATAAAATAAAAGTAGAGAATAAAATAATTTAATGGACAAGAAATAGTGAAGTTTGTGAAAAAAGAGTTGTCAAGAAAGGAAAAAAGTTATCTTATATATTAAAGCTAAAGACTTTTAGAGCCTCTAGAGTGATTCTAGGCTAGGTTGTTAAGTTATATTTACTTTTTATTTTTTATTTTAATTAAAAATATATTGAATAATTAACTCAACAAATAAATCTTATAAAACAATCACTTCATTCAACATAAAAACAATACAAATTATCCTATCCTATTAAGAATAAATTTTACATTTAATTATGATAATCTAAAATACCTGTGCATGGCACTGTCAATACGCTAGTGTTGAATTGATTGAGAAAATTTATTTGAAGAACATAAAACAATAAATATTTTAGAAAAATAGGAAAAATATTTTAAGATATTCCAAAAAGAAGTTATGAAGATTAATGGACCTCATCAAACTGGGACCGGCTCGCCCGACCCTCCTACCCGCCCTAAAATTTGGGAGGATATGGACAACTAATTTTACCCATCAGAGCGGTTCTGCCCGACCCATTTTATAAATGGGAGGATCTGGTTTCGCAATATGACCCTTAGAGCTGACTCTGTATCGATTCCAACTTTCACCATATATGTCCCTCACTCGATTTCGATTCCGATTCCGACGAGCCCTGATGAGTCACCCGAACCCGCGTAGGTATGCCAAATGTTAAAAACACAAAAAACAAAAACATAAAACAACAACAAAACAAAGACGCGTCTTTAAAGCTATTTTTTTTGCTTTCTTATGAGGCGCTGTTACGGACAACACCTCATAGGGGGGGGGGGGGGTGGGGGTAACTAACAAAAATGCCTAAAGCATTTTGGATATTACTGCAATATCCAAAATGTATTTTCTTTTCACTTTTCTTTTTGAGTTGGAAAATCAAAAAACAATTACGGGAAAAGGTAAATGAAAATGCAATAACAATATAATAATGAGGTGAAAAAAGAAGAAAAGAAGAATGGAATTCGGCAGGAAAAGAAGAAAACAAGAAAAGAAGAAAAGAAGAAAAGAAGGAAATAAGAAAAAATGTCCAAATCCGTACATGTGTCAGGAATTTTTTAAACAAAAAACGGCTGAATTGGGAATGCTGTCAGGAACTTCGACGATCAGCCACACAAAATTTCTGACATCCGTACGGAACACTGTTCACCCGTTCCAGAATGAATCTCAGCCACATAAAAAGTCCAAGGCGCCAGTTTTTCCCGCCAAATTGATGGAAGGTCACTTAGAGGAAAATTTTGCTCGTAAATGAATGTAATTTTGCTAATCTTAACTTCATCTTCTTCATTAAGTGTGTTTCTTTCTTTCACTCCATCTTCCTCATTAAAGTTTCTTCATATCCTGTCGGCCATTTGTTTTAATCTCTTGTTTCATTCAATTTTCTTCATCTCCTGCCATATAGAAGAAGGAAGGAATGGGTAAGTTTGTATATTAAATGCAAACGGTTTTTGTGTATTGGTAGCAATAAATGACCATGTTTTTTCTTGTTTTGGCTTGTTTAGGTGAAACATATATCCTCTCCTTAATTTGTGGAGGCAATTGGAAGGTAGAGAATGAGCAATGGGTGTATGAAAACCCCAAAAAAACAAAGGCTTTGATGGTCAATGATGAGATCAAATATGAAGGGCTTGTGAAAATGGTGGAAGAAAAGCTTGCCATAGATGTTAAGAGGTTTGCCTTAAAGCTGACCTACATGCCTCCAAAAAACCAAAATCTTCCTCCTTTCGATATTTGCGATAGTGATGATGTAGATGCTTTTTTCTTCTTGAACATGTTAACATGCAAAGATAGAATATGGTCAATTCCTTTGCATTCTGTTCTGGAGCCTATATGTATTGGTTTAGATGAAAACCCTAATGTAATTCCAAAGGAAGAAGAAGAGATGATGGATGTTGAAGGTAGTGCACCTCAACCTTGCTCTCAGACTGAAAATGTTGGCGGACCTTCTTACCATGTAAGAGTCCTAAAGAGAATGTCAGATCACATGCTACACAACATAGTAGATGATGAGCTAAGAGAAGAAGAAGATGTGTCAGGATCTTCTGATAAGCTCGTCAGGATATCTTTGGAATGTGGAGGGCAATCAAAGAAAGCTAAGAAAGGCATTGAACCTGAGGTTGTGTCACTAATCAGTGACGATGAAGAGGAGGATTTTATTATGTCTGCAACCAAGCGACAAGGTTTGGACCTTGCCAACCTTTCTGATGTAGAATTTGATGATGATCATGTGAAGGTTGAGGACTATGAATATCTGGGAGGAGATGATGAGGAACATCAACAAGGATCTTACCACTACGATGTTCCTGCTGATATTGAAATTTTGGAGGAAGAAGAATTGTGCTCTAACTCTCAGCCATTGGCAATGAAGGTTGGAGATGTCTTTCCAACGAAGGAGGAGGTTCAACGGGCTTTGGTCTCATTTGCTGTGGAGAAATGTGTAGAAATGCGTGTGAAGAAGTCAGATAAGACCACTTATGTTGTGGAGTGCAAAAATGGATGAGCATGTTCATTTGGCTTTCGTGCTTCAACGAGGGGTGGTAAAGCTACTGGTCCGTGGTGGGTCCGAAGGCTTGAACCAAACCATACATGTGCGATGCTGTTCAGGAACAATCACAGATTCATCCTTCATTTACAAGAGCATTCTTGATAGGTATGTATTGCTTCTGTCTTGTTCAAATATTTAATATGGAGGGATAGAGTGTGAAATGTGTCAGGATGTTTTTGAACAAATGTAACAGGTTCAAAGGTCGCAAGGACGCACCAAGGGCAAAAGAGATACATGCTGTCATGAAAGAGCTAGGAGTCGATACCAGTTATTCCAAAGCAAACCGAGCAAGACAAAAGGCAGAGGACATCATTCGAGGGTCTCCCGAGCAAGGTTATAGTCAACTTCACTCATGGCTTCATCTGTTGAAAGAAGTCAATCCTGGATCATATACAAGCTTAATATTGGATTCTCAAAACCGGTTTAAGTACTGTTTCTGGGCATTAGGTGCTTGTATCAGGGTTGTTCCTCACTTGAGAAAGGTAATTTTTTAAACTATATCTTTTATCTGTCCAGATAAATGGTAGTGTGTGGAGGGATAAAGGATAAGGAGTGGAGGGATATGATGTCAGAAGAATAGATATAATTACATGTCGGGATATATTATAGATTATGACAGGTTATATGATGTATCAGGTGATTTGTGTTGATGGAGCACACTTGGGAGGGAGATTCAATGGCCATCTTCTTCTTGCTACTGGCCCAGATGGAAACAAACAGATCTATCCCTTGGCTTTTGTTGTAGTAGACAATGAGAATAAGGATTCTTGGTCCTTCTTCTTTGAAGAGTTGAAGACGGCTGTTGTAGCAGATAGTGTGGATGTGGTTTTTGTGTCTGATCGTCACCTTGCTATTAAAGCCGCTCTGAGAAAAAATTACCTTCTTGCACAACATGGATATTGCATTTATCATATGCTGCAAAACTTCAAGCAAAAGTGCAGTTGGGCAGGTTTGCAGGACCAGTGGTTTAAGGTTGCAAAAGCGTACACCGTAGAAGAGTATAGGACTGAGCTTCAGATCCTTCAAAACAGAACTACAATTGTGGCAAATCTGGCTCTCAAAGTGCCTCTTGAAAAGTGGTCTAGGACATATTTCACAGCTGAGAGGTACAACATCATGACTACAAACAATGCAGAATGTATAAACAAGGTGTTTAAACAGGAGCGTACCTGGCCTATTGTAGCATTGTTTGATGTTATATTACTTACCTTTTCCACCTGGTTCTGTGAAAGGAGGGAGTCGGCTAATACATGGTGTGAGGTGACTACTAGGGCAGTGACCAAGACCATTGATAATAGGTATGCGGCATCTGTGAGCATGAGCATCAATAGGCTTAGTGATATTGAAGCAGAGGTGACTGATGGAAGGAACAAGTATGAGGTGAATCTTCGCCAACAACGGTGCCAATGCAATGTCTTTCAGAGAGATCGGATTCCTTTTAGGCATGCTTTGGCATTAGCAAAGAACAGGGGAGTTGACATTTCTACTCTTGTTAGTCACTTGTACACCAACAACACCTTGAAAGAAGTTTACAAGGAAACCATCCATTTGATCCCTCCACCCAACCAATGGGATGTTCCACAATCAGTCTCCTCTCTTCCTTGTTTGCCACCACCATGGAAAAGGGGACCTGGAAGACCAAGGTTGAATAGATATAAGTCTAGGTGGGAGAGGCCCTACAAACGAGTGTCCACGAGATGTGAAAGATGTGGTCTGCCTGGCCATACTCACGACACGTGCTACCGGGCTGCAAGGAGAGGACAGGCAAGTCAAAGACCATAGGATACAAGGGTAAGACAACAAGGTTCTAACTTTTTGGTATGTGAACAATGCTAAATTTTTGGTAAATGAACAATTGTAACATCAATCCCTCCGGAAATGATGTTATATCCTGACAGTACAACAGTTTTATCCTGTAACACTTAATTTCATATGTCATATTATTTTGGGTTGGATGTTGAAATTCTGTTAGTATGAATGTTTAAATGCTTTTTTTGTTTGCTTTGTTAAGTTTTATTTTGTTTTCCCTCCGTATATTCTGTTTTATCCTGTCAGACCTCAAATTTACCATCCCGCCACGTAACTCCACATAATAAATGCAGTCAAATTTGCCTTTACTCTGCACTAACGTCAGTACATGTTTTCAAGCAAAAAGGAGTCAAACACATTTACGTACCCAGAACATTTACTTACCACATTTACTCAGTTTTGGTGAAATGTTTCTTATATATAAAGGCCACTCTTTCTCATTATCGAACATAACTCATTCCTTTCTTTCTCTACTACCAAGCCTTTGTTTCTCTCTTTCTTTCAACTCCTTCATGGCTGCTTATCACGTCGTAGACCCATTTCTCGACGAAAATTACCAAAGAACAAGTTTTTTCGTCACAGTGAAACAGTCATACGTTCATGGGGACTGCCGTCTATGTATTCCCATTGGTCACGGAGAAAAGTTCTTGAAAGACTTCAAGAACTGTGAAATAACACTTAGAGTTGGACTTTAGACTTGGAAAGTTCTTCTCAAACACCACAACAATGTCTACCACTTGGGCAAGGGTTGGAGAGCTTTTGTTCAAGACAATAAGCTCAAGTACAACGATGAGTGCCTCTTCGACCTACAAACTGCGGATTCCAATGGTGTCGTGTACGGTATTGAAGTGTACAACTATTGATGTTGTCTCATTTCATGTTATTTCGTTCATTTCAGTTTCCTTTTCTCTGTTGTTTCCTTCTATCTTGTATTGTGTTTCCATAAAAGATTTTAATGAATTTGGTATTACTTTCCGTCCACCCTTTCTGTATTATCCTGTCATATGTTCACTTTCATCCTGACTAGGATGAATGCAACCATAAACTACAACTTTTAATCCTCAGAAGTCACACTGAAGAAAGATAATTTTTCATTAAAACAGAATTTTAAAGCATAGAAACTGAAAAGCAGACATAATAGTACTTAGATCACAAACTAGAACATATCCCGCCACACTTTCCCGGACATCCTGACGAGCTACATAAATTACATAACATTAGAGTCTTCATCTCCATGGTGTGGTATGTCGAGACCCGGGGGTAAGAAGTCACGCCTCCACCTCTTGGTGAGCTCCAAGGGGTGTTCAGCAGTGAGAATGAAGATTTTGATTAGAGCAACGGACCTTGCTAGATCTGCAAGGGCATGTGCATCACGTGAGTGCTGCAAGGCTCTTATAGTGTTCCTCCCTCCATGAGTATGAACCATCTCAAAGAAATAATGCTCATGATGCTGGCGGTTGTTGAGGTTCCAAAGCTGTCCTCTTAGCCAATTGATGTCCCTCACACTATCTGCCGCTGGAGCCCAATCTTCGCAAAGACCACCTTCATAGATGTGGCTCGTCACACTGGCCATTCTTCCGCTGCTGAGGACAAGGGAGCCACCATGGTAAACTTCACTATAGACTCTTGTGAAATCCATACGCGATCCATATTTTTGATAATTTATGGACTGAGAGCATGACAATATTACTTTTTCATCCTGTCACTGTGCAACTGGTACACTTTTGCAGTTGTCACATCCTAACATTTTGAGTTGACATAGGTGGTAGGGGTAAGATTAAAAAATTGCATTCAAACCACATATTTGTATTACAAGCAAGCCATTGTTCCAGACCAACATAGGTCAACAAAACCAAACCAATATTCACACTAACCAAACCGAATATTCAGAAACATAAAACACAACACAGACCATTATTCTTACTGTGTAACAACGTCATCAACATTATTCAACCTACTCACCCATTTGTCACCAACCAGGTTGGTACCAATGTCTAATCTGTGCATGTCGATTGTCTTGTCCGAGATTTGGGAGAGATCATTATTTCCAAAACACAACCACTCAATGTACTTCACAGTATATGCACCACAATCACCACTGTAAACAAAAACATGCTTTAGTAACATATTTATAAAGTGTGGAGGGTAAATAACAGAAGGGTGGAGGGATATATTACCTTCTCTTATTCTGTGGTAAGCCTTCAATCCTTCCTTCATAAGCCAGGTCCTCCTGAAGTCTATCTGCGTACTTTGTGGACAGAGCCTCGTGATTGCTCAAAAACTTCGGCAAATACTTCAGGATTGGGGCCACCTCTTTTTCTATTACCCGCTTTGGCTTCAGATTGGTGTTGCAGTCATACATATTTAGCTTCCACTTCTGGAGGTCTATTTCAATTGCCACCCAATGGTTGCCTCCAACGAATAAGGGTGCATAAATGAAGTCCACATCTTCCCAGTTTTTTCCAAATAGGAATGGAAGACTTCCCTTCAAATACATGACAACACGATCTGGAATTAATGCTACTTCATCTCCACGACCTTCACTCCTGTATTGGTCCTTGTAATCCTCAAACCATGGACAATCCATTATGGAAGCTTTGTGATCATCAGATGTTTTTTTCCTCAGCTCAGCCCTCACGTGGCAAAGGACCTCATCGATGTGCTGCCAATACAAGTACACAATTACACTTAAGATTGAAAAAATAAGAAATCAAATTTATATCCTGTCACACTTACCAAATTATCCCACCAGTGTCTTGGTTCAAGAATTGCCTCATGGAAGGCCTTGTCAATAACCACTCCACTCATGCCCTCAAACTCCTCAGAGTTGAAACATTAAACACAATATAGGAGTTTAATATTTCATTGTAATCAACATAAAACACAATATTGTTACACCAATTTAACTCAAGTACCTTTCGTCAATGTACCATGCTATTCCTTCTGTCATTTATTTCACAACTGTATTCTTGGTTATCTTCTTCCAAAAAGCTTTTGTGTAGACTTCCTTCTTCTTCTCCTGAATGTCCTTGGTGGTGTCCTTCTTGGTGTTTTGCTTGGTGGTGTTCTTGGTGGTGTTGGTTGTGTAAGGAGAGTTGAGTGAACTAGAAGGCCTTGTATTACGCTTGGGCATGATCCTGCAAAACCACAGTGAACTCAAAAAATATCATAACATGTCTAGTTCAACAAACAATCCTGCCAAGTTCAAGAAACTATCCTGTCATATACAAAAAACAATCCTGTCATATACAAAAAACAATCCTGCCATTCAACATAAACTATCATGTATTATTCAAAAACCAATCTTGTCATACAACAAAAAATATCCTGTCATTTTCCTATAACTACCTCTGCTTCTGTGGAGACACCTTGTTTGGAGAACGACCACTAACATGCTTCACCCTGTTGCTAAACACCAGTTTGGGTTTGGCAAAATCATCTGCCTTGTCCTCCTTACCTTTCTCAACCTCAGCCACATCCTTTCCCTCCCGAGTGTTTTCCTCCTCGCCCTTGGCTTCCTCCTCACCTATCTTCATCTCAGACTTGGCTTCCTCCTTAGCCTTGGCCATTTCCTCCTCAGCCTTGCCCTTTTCTCCTCCTCAGCCTTTGATTCCTTCTCAGCCTTTTCATCCTCAGCTGTAGCCTGCTGAGTGAGCTCTTCCCTTGGTGCATCTACAAGATCATTATCTTTCAATTCATCTTGCACATTAGGGTCGCTCTCATCCTTGTCAGTTGCCTTCTCAGCTAGCTCAACAACAATATTCATGACCACATCACCTTCTCTTCTACCAACACCAACCAACTGAAAATCTTCGAGACCCTGCAAATAATCCTGTCATATATCCATATATATCCTGTCATATTCAACAAACAGATCCTAGACACCAATATCCTAATCATACCTCATTGTCACTGGAATCTTTGGAGCTTACCAACTCCTCATTCACATTCACACAAGGAGCAGCAACATTATCCACTGGCTCCTCAGCCCTTTTCTCAGCATTCCCAACAACTTCCTCAGCCCTTTCCTCAACATTGTCAACAACATCCTCAACATTCCCAACAACTTCCTCAGCATTACCCTGTGAAAACATTTGGTCCTCCAACTCCTCAGCATTACCAAAATCAAATACTGGTTCATGGTAAATAATAAGTCCTCTTTCCTGCAATAACAAGTTCTTAAATCCTAGGAATCCATGCAAGACCTTCTTCTTCAAAAGCCAGCCTTAGGAATCCATGCTCAGGGCATTGGGTTGCAGACCAACGCACTCCTCTAGGGATTTGGGTCTCACTAATCTTGGAGGCAAACTTGACTCCAACAGACTGTACACACTCCCAAATCCACACCTACACAAACAAACAAAACCATTAAATATATATCCTGTCACACTTAAATATATATCCTGTCATAAATGTACTACTATACCTGAAACACCACTGGCATCCCTTGAAGGTTGTATGGTATCCTACCACAATCTGAGACTTTGATAGACTTCTCCATGGATATCATTCTTCTTGCCATTGATCTGGTCAGTGCCTTGTGCAGCTCCATGTAGGCAACTCTTCCCCATGGATACTTCCAGAACTTGTCAATTGTTTCCACTAACCTCACATGTTCAGCTTTTACAAGTCTCTTCCTATCACCTCCAAGAATTATCCCTTCCACAATCAGCAAGACTGCTAACTTGAACTTGTGGTTGTCCAAGGCTTTGTGCTTCATGAACCTTTTATAAAGGTCTTGCACTGAAGTTTTTGAACCATCAGGACCACCAAAAAAACTGTCCATCACTTGGTTGTCTTGCTTCCTAGATGATTTTATCTCCTTAGGAAGAGGGCCACAATTCAAGCCAGTTATCAAAGCAAATTTTTGCAGTGAAAATCTCAATGGCTGACCAACAATCTCATACCATATCTCCCACTTCTTTTCAGTCTTCAACTGCTTGAAGAAAACTGAATGGACGGTTTGAGAAGAGAAGGTCACTTGATTGACCATCTTGACAACATCCCCAAAGGGGCTGCCACAGATCCTTGTCCAGTCTTGGCAAGTCAGCTTAAACTCAATATCTTTCAAATATTTCCTCCTGCAGTTGATATTTACACGTCCATGCAATGCATCTCCCTTGTAGTAGGAACACATCACCTACAGAAACATAAGATGATAGGAAAATATTAGTAATAAGTCAGGATCCCAGGAAAAAACTGTCAGGACACAGTCAAGAGTCTGTCAGGATAACACATAAGCTACACAACCAAAGTTCAAGTGTTGTGAAACAGATAAGAATATGTCAGGACACAGTGAAGAGTCTATCAAGATAAAACTAAACAATCTAGAACAAGTGAGGAGAAGAGGATGTACATGCATTTCCTTAAAAACTGTCAATATTCAGATACTGAAATCCAAATACTTCCACTACATAAACTGGTTCACAATGCACATGACAGGAATTATTTTAAGAGGTGTCAAGATTCATAATACACATGAAGAAATGAATCTACATAAACTGGTTCCACTCCTGAATGCACATAAGCTACACAAAAACAAATTGCAAATGTCTGGACACAGACAACAGGATGTCAGGGCAAAGATAACTGTATGCCCGGACACAGTAAGGAGTATGACAGGATCACCCTAAACAATAATCAAAGTATTCACAACTTTGTTCTCAACTCCAATTACAAGTGAAAATTCCTCTGGGAGAATGTCAAATTTACATGCATTTGCTTCAGTCAACCCTAAATTCACCAATTTCACTCATACACTCGAATTGAAAATCAAAATATCACAAATTTCACTTACATTCTCCTTAAAAGGCAGAGGCTCCATGGTTCTCCATTTGTCCAAGAGATTCAATACCTCCTTCTTCTTCTGGGAGACTGATCTCTCCACTTCCGGCGCCGACTTCGCCGACGGCCCCTTCTTAGATTTGGGGGTTTTCTCGGTTTGCCTCTTCTTTCTCCCTTTAGAGTCTCCCTTTGAGTCTCTCTTTCTTTTCTGGGGTGCGGAAGCTCTGGTAACGGGGTTGTGCGCCATTACTACATGTCTTGTCCCCACCTAACTATAATAACTACCCCCTTATTTTAAGTAATCCGTAACACCTATTAACCCTACCCTAACACCTCTTTTTATCATCTTTCACCTCTTTCACCCTGCATTAAAACTCATTTTCAAAACCTTCAAACTTCAAAACACTCTATAAACACCTAAAATAATGGAAGATGAAGAGGAATTCAACAAAGGAGGGAATGAAGATGGTGGTTCATCAAGTTACCATGCAAATGAGGTAATGTTCTTACTTAATTTTTGAATTTAAATTTGTTTTGCACCATTAAGAGCTAAAATGAAGTTATTATGTTGTATTTCATGTTAAATGTAGTAGTAGTAAGTGTTGAAGAGATGACTTTTGCATATAATGTCCAAAACTTAGATTTGTTCATGTTTTTAGCGTTTTTAGGGTTTTTAATGTAGAAACTCAACAATTTCTCATGTTATGTTAAATTATCTCGTTGAATGACTAGTTTCAGGAAATAGCAACTTCCCGCGTTCTGCGAGAGGAAGCCACTCGCGTCACGCGAGATGTGCCTCCCTCGCAGAACGCGAGAAGTTGCACATTACAGAGTATTAACAGAAGCATTGTGTATAGGTGAATTTTTCTTTGTTCACTGGATTGAATGCAATCCAGTTGAATGACTACAACTACCCCTCCCGGAATACAAGGCCATGTTCGCCACCGTCATTTGATTTAGGGATTGACGACTTTGGTGATTATCATCAACCATCTACATATGAACAACATGTGCCATCTACTTATCAATTTCCTATGTCATCTACATATGAATTGCCCGTGCCATCTACTTATGAGTTGCCCGTGCCATCTACTTATGAATTGCCATGTACATATGAGGTGTCATCAAGCTATGATGCGTTTGATTCACAATTTGCTAACCCACCTACAAACGTAGGAGAGGAGATGTGTTTTCTCCCCTCTTTACGCACTGCACCAAAGTTTGATAGTCCCGTATGTGAGGAAGAGGTTGTTTCTAGGGATTATTCGGAATATTTCACTACGGAGCAAGTGTTTGCCTCTAAGGAGATTGGTCATTTGTGGGCTTTGAATGTTGCAAAGCAACACAAGTTTATGATCTCTATTGGAAGGAGTGTACCATCTAAATCGGGGAAAAGTAGTAAGGTTCAAATCATTTGTGAGAAAGGGGGAAGTCATAGGCCTAAAGGTGTCGGTGTTAGATCAAACACAAAGAGCAAGAAAACGGGGTGTAAATTTCAGTTGAAGCTCATGGAGAACCGGGTTGAAGAGAATTGGAGATTAGTGGTTGTTTGTGGTTTGCACAACCATCCTATTGGAGATAGTTTGGTCGGGAATGCATTTGCCGGGAGGCCAACCCCGGATCAAAAGAAAAAGGTTCGTGAGATGGTACTTTCACATTGTTCTCCAAATAAGATTTACACTGAGATAAACAAGGATCCCGGAAGTTGCACAATATGCCCGTAGCATGGGCATAGGTTTCCACAAAAGGCCCATATCTAAGCTGAATCAAGTTCTGTGACTTGTCGGGAAATAAGATCGAGGAAGCAGTATACAACACCCAACCTAAACCCTTTCGCTCTGGACCTAGGTTTTCACAATGCCTTTTAAACAATTAAGCTTTCACCCTCCCAGAATCTAAAGTGTGAGGATCTATTCCAAAAATTTCCGCCCCCTTCCTACCATAGTATTTTAGAATCTCATCATGACTAAACTTGGCACCCAGTTTCTTACATGTCGTCATTGCTTTCCCTTCTATAGGTAGGCCTAAAATCATATATACATCAAGAAGGCCAATAGTGATCTCACCACAAGGGAGGTGGAATGAATTTGTCTCTGGTTGCCATCGTTCGATGAACGCTTCAATCAAAGTAAAGTCGATTTCTTCGTACATCATGTCAGGTAGATCTGACAGTCCAACTGCACCGGGAATCTCTGACCAGTCATTGTTGTCCAATGGCCAATCACTGCTCTGCTTTGTCCGTTGTTGTGGCTTCATCGGACCTTTGAACTGCAGAAAAATACAAAAATTAGACTCTGCAGAAAAATACAGTTTCTGCAGAATTATCAGTTTCTGCAGAATTGTGCATTTTCTCGCGTTCTGCGAGGAGTGACACCCTCGCGTTCTGCGAGTTGTCACTCCTCGCGTTCTGCGAGAAAATGCACATATTATGCATTTTCTGATAATTCTGCAGAATATGTGCAATGGATTGAAAATGCAGAAAATAAATAAATAATTAAATTACTTCCCCTTTCTGGATGTGGAACGCAACATGTGCTTCAAATCCCTTAAGCAACTCGGGATCTTCTGGACCTCCAGGTGTGTCATGAGTGAGCTCAGGATCATATTTTCGCTCTTCCTTCTTGGACTTCCTCTTTCTTTTTGGCTTCTGGACCACTTCTTCTTCTTCTTCATCATCATCATCATCATCATCATCACCTTCTTCTTCGTGTTCTTCCCCAACAACTTCATCCTGGTTCTCTTGTTCCATCGGTTCTGGTTGAGGATTGTAAGAAGAAGAACAAGCTTGTCTACTTCCTTGACCCATGTCTTGAGGAACACTTCCCTCACCAAATCCACCTCCCCAACATTGTCCACCGACCCAACTTTGTCCACCCCACCCTTGTCCAACTTCCACTAGAGCATACCGAGGAATGAAATTGTCCCAGCCACCAATAGTGCTACCCGATTGTTCATATGGAGTTGATTGTGGTGCACATTGAGTTGACGGTTGTGCACATGAAACTGACTCTTGAGAATAAAGGTCTCAATCATCATTTCGATACCCTTGATATGTATCTGCTCGTTCTGTCCCACTAGGCACAAAACAGTCTTCCCCGGCATAACTATGGACACCACTGTACCGCTCTATGGGGCGATAATCAACGTCGGGGAGCCCCTCGGGGAAGAGCTCTACCGGTGTTGTATTCTTTGCTTTCCTTTTCCCTTTTGCATTTTCAACCGGTGGATTTTCTCTCACAGCGTTCCAATTTCTTCGACGGGTTGAACGTACAGGACGATCCATTACCTAAAAAAATATAAAGTAAAATCAGTATATAAATATAACACGTTCTGCAGAAGAGGAAAGAATTGCCAGTTATGGCAATTCCTCGCGTTCTGCGAGGGCATGACACTCGCGTTCTGCGAGTAGCATGACTCTCGCGTTCTGCGAGTAGCATGACTCTCGCGTTCTGCGAGGGGTGCAGCGTTCTGCGTGAATTTGCACTATCATGAGTTTCCGGTGAGAATTTCCGGCGAAAATTCAATATTTTAGCTAAAATACCTATCAATTTAAGTAAATTACCAAATAAACATCAAAATCCTAAATAAAATCAACAACCCTAATAAAAAACCCTATATGGAGATTATACAACCATTCATGAACCATAATTCAAAATCAACATCCACTCATCAACCATAATTCAAAATCATCATCTTTCATCCATTATACAACCATTTCTAAAACAACATTTAATATCAAAACATCATATAATATGCAATTTCCTATACTAACAACATATATTCATCTAGAAACAACATTAGAAAGCATAAGAGTATAAGAAACATACCTTATATGGAGATTTGTAGTGAAAAGAGGAAGAAGAAGTAGTTTGAACCGAGAGAGATGGTGAGAGCGGCGGTAGAAAATTGTGTGTGATGTAAAAAATGGGCCGAGTAGGGTTTTTCCCCTTTTATAGGGGAAAAACACTCTCGCGTTCTGCGAGGTGACGCACCCTCGCGTTCTGCGAGGTGACGCTACCTCGCGTTACGCGAGGGTCCGGGCGTTATTTAGGAAACGCCCGAGCTGTATTTAGCAAGGGCCAAAAAATAGCATATCGCATGATATATACTCCCTCCGTCCCCTTTTGATCTTCCCATTTCAAATGGGCATATTTGTCGATGCACGTTTTGTTTCGCTAATATCTCTAAATATACGATGATAAAAAAATTTATATTGTTAAAGTACTCATTGAGGCGAATCAAATGAGATCTCGCATGCCTATATTTATTTCTATATGTTGGAATAAAACGAGAAGATTCTCTCGGTTTGTAAATAGTGTCGAAAAAGTAAATGAGCCTTATATTAAAGGACGGAGGGAGTATGATTTAAATTGTATTATAGGGTAGGGGGACGTGTTAGTTAACCAGAGAATGTAAATCTGTCTCAAGAATGATTATAAGTCCAATACACAAGCTCAATAATGTTCCATGGTCTATTTATAGAAAGAGTAATTTCATGGAAATGTTAAATACTAATATACTATGGATGATTAGATTAGTCCTTGTTTAAGGTTTGGAACATACTTTTTTTCTTTAATTTTATTAATCTTCTTCACATAGACCCACTTACAAAGCTGTATAGAACAGTAATATCAGAAATTGACAAACAAGTCTCAATTTTTGTCAATCCACTCTGAATGTTTACAAAGCAAGTAAACCACTATACACATTATTTTTAGGGTTTCCATACCGAATCTCAATACTATATATACTATATACTCCCTCCGTCCCTTTTTTATGTTTTCATTTTCCATTTTTGGTATCCTAATTTGATGTTCTCTTTTCTATTTTTAACCACAAATTTTTAACAATATACCCTCATCAAAACCCATTAATTTCCCCCAAAACCACAACAATCCAAAATACACTTTAATTTTTTTCTCTCCCATTATTTTCTCACTCAATCTTAACTCTTTAATTTCTCATCTCTCACCGTTCTCTCATCTCAATACACTCTCTCTTATTTTCATCACTCTCTCTCCTCTCTTCTCCTTAATTCTCGTGCAAAGAAGGGAAATGAGAACATAATTAAGGGACGGAAGGAGTATGTTCTTTGATGACCAAAACTTGCTTGTCAACTTGGAGTTCAGCTACAAGTAAAACAAAATTATTTGAAGATCAATAAGGACAATTAATTTGTATACCGTCTCCACTATACATATCCAATACATTATCACTCCCTATTTGACATTAGGCTCAAATGTTGGTTGATTTGGTTTTGAGTTAACATTTCCTCCTTATGACTAGTCGAACAAAAAGTCATTTATTATTAACAAAAGGACCAAACAATGCAGCATAATATACTAAGTATAACGTGGCAATCAATTTTGAAGATCTTTATTCTTAGAAGTTCTCTTTGTGAAATTCGAACTTTGTCGCCCCTCTTTGGTTGAATTCGAAGCACAACTGGCTTAGTTCTTTGACTAAGATTGGAGCTCCGCAGTAGAACACACCTACAAACAAAGCCCGTTAAATAAAAAATTTAGAGGAGCTAAGCAGACATGGAAAAAAAAAAATGTTAAAACTTTTGGCACCTATTCTTGCATTTGGATGCTTTGAGCCTACTTTGGAAAACACTTTCTTCCAGTTTGGCCTTGCAAAATGAGTTCTAGCCTGCAAATAATGAGTCAAACAAGATTAAATATACACTGTAATGTATTTCCTTATAAAATGTGTATGAAACATTTACCCTTGTTCCCGAGACAATGTCAACGCCGTTTTTGGCATGGTTAAGTGCTTGAACCATGGTGATCAGAGCTGACCGAGCATCGCCTTCTTCGTATACACTAGTCAAGTAATTATGCATCTCAATGATGCCCTGTCATCAGAAAACCAGTTAGGAAACTTGATCAGCTGATGATAATAAGGAATTTTATTGTAATTTTTGCTTGGTGTTTTTTCTTACATACCCTTTGATCAAGCTCCGCGACTTCATTCATTATTCCCTTGAACCAATCGAACGAGCCTTGCTCTCGTGTTACCCAGTAGAAGTATGCATTTGTTGTCTTCAAAGGCTTCTTTTGCTTTCTAGGCACCTTAGTTGGTGCAGGCATATTTGGTACAGGATATAAATCAGCCATCATTTCCTGCAGAAAGTGGTAAAATGGTAATTTAAATATCAATTATTAGAATAACGGTTATTTTCTTGTAGATTGGAATTTTGAAATCACTTGCCTCTTCCTCCTCCTTTTTGACAGTGCTATTAAGCAAGTCCTTAAGAATGCTGATGAAGGGAGTTGCACCAATGCCCAACCCGACAAGCAAAAGAACATCGTATTTGCGGTAGTCTTGTGCTGGAGCGCCGTATGGTCCATCTATTAACAATTTTGGTAAACTGAAAAGAGAACAAAATTTCTCAACAAATAGTTTTTTGTATAGATGAAAAAAACGTTTCAAGAAAGATAGAAACCTCTTTTGACTTGCTTCATCTGTTCTAAGTAATCCACTCTTTCCCGCCACTGAATTAGTTTTACTGACCTCTGTGAATATCTCCTTCATTTGCCTTGTCCAGTCACCTAGACTGCGTATGTGGATACTCAGAAACTCATCTCCTGGTGCTGAAGTAATTGAAAATGGATGCCTGTAATATAAAACTTTATCAAGTTGATCACTGCTAAATTACACACACATAACATTTTTGCTTTAGCTACATCTAGGTATAATTTAATTACCGGGGTTGAACGAAATGTGGAAAATGCTTATGATGTCTTACCATTCAAAAGAAGAAACTGCAGGGCATTGCACAAACATGTATTGTCCACTCTTGTAACGAAAATTGGAAGGCTTTGACATTTGCAAAGTAAGAACTTCTCCTGGATATATTGCCGCCTAATGTCATTACCAAATGTAATAAGTATTAATCAATTTATCATAATTGAGAACAAAGTATATGAAAATACCTTCAAAAGCCGCACTGTGTAGAGTCCAGAGCGGAAATATCTCAGGATTCGTTCACCAGCGTAGAGCAATACAGGCACAGCAATATACATCCATGTCTGAAAATACACACAATTTTATGTAAGATTATGGAAAATAATGTTAAGGTAATTTCTGAATTAGAGAGTTACCGTCTTGCGATACCAATCGTGCACGAGATAAAGTTTGTATCCGTGTATGATCAAGCAGATGTAGACGATGATGAAAAGGTGGTGTGAATACCAAAAGGCATTGTAGCCTGTTAATTTGTCAAAGGGTGGTAGCTTAATATTGCCACGTCGAAAATGATGAGTTGCGAGGGTGAAAGCTATAGCCATTAAGATGACCATTATGATTCCTGTCACGCCTTCATAGCCTCGGATTAAGGCTCCATAAGTGGGTTTTGGTCGACCGAAGTCATCTCCTAAGTAGCGGTTGTAATCGATTGCAGACGATCTTTCAAGCCTCACAAAATCACAGCTAAGATGGTTAACCACATGGAGGATAACGCCGATCAATATTGCTCCAGCTATAGTCTGCAAACTCCACCACAAATTTAAGGGAGAATAAGTTACACTGAAATATCAGTTCATTAGCAGTTTCATTAACATGGGTTAAATTTCATATGCATTGGTACAGTAAAAAAAGATAATCCAATTCTAAAAATGGCATGAAGGAAGAGTAGTTTGCAGTAACCTCCCCTGCATTATTCATTAATTTGGTCTTCTGCAGTTAAAATGTTGTTGTGATCTAGCTGAAGGGTCATTATCAATTATCTATCTTCAATTTATAAGCAGATGTTTCAGTGATGAAAGCTCCCTTCGATCACCTTCCTCTCTGAATAAATAAAGGACTAGAACTTGTTACAGTATACTCATTCCCCAGCTAGGACCAACATTAATCAGTCTAGACACAATTATAGATGAGATTTAAGATCATACGTATATTTCTTTCTGATACTTCTAACGGTTTAGAATTCCAATCAACCACCGACTAGTGATAGTTTATTAGATAAAAGTACAGATAAATTCCCTCCTTCCATTAATCATATTTATTTCTTTTCATATTTTGTTTCTTCCGGTATTGGCCATTATTTATCAGCCTTCCATTGATATACTCTAATTAAAGGTTTGGCATGAAATTATTGAAAAGCACATGCCACTATGGCAAATTAAAAATGGACCTGACGACAGTGAAATGCGTCACTTGAAAGCAAAATAATTCTTAGGGTGCGTTTGTCAACAATTCCCCAGAGTCATCTCCTCACATGCATATCCACCATCTTTTTCCCAATTTTAGACGAGTTTG
The DNA here is from genome assembly GCA_029168935.1 of Oxyria digyna. Classification (NCBI taxonomy): domain Eukaryota; kingdom Viridiplantae; phylum Streptophyta; class Magnoliopsida; order Caryophyllales; family Polygonaceae; genus Oxyria; species Oxyria digyna. Next base: position 10,853,684 of record JAPVLV010000013.1, read on the forward strand.
AACGCCAATTTTATGCATCAAAATCATACACATTAATTTGTTTCTGTTTTTCTAAGAAGTTTGGTCATAATAATCAAGTTGAAATAAGGTTTCATCTAAATATCATATAAATTAGGTACAGTAGGCTATTCATAAACTCCTCATGCCTAGCTCTTTTTTCTGAAAATGTTTATAGCTTGTAGAAGGTGGATCTAACAATTAGATGGGTAATCTGTCATGAGGGCCAGATCAGCAGATAATAACAAACTACTTTTGGCATAATAATATACTACTAATTATACTTAAATAAATAAGAATACAAGACAAGAGAGGTGGGTATTACCTTGTGAAAGTTGATATTATCATTGAAAGGGATAATGTGCGCCAGCCTAGTTGATCTGAGCCATGTTATTGTATTTCTGCAAACAGGGAGCAGAATAAGAGCCATGTTGAGCTTCAACGTCTCTGCAGCGCCTTTTGCTGTCGTAAGGCAATACCCCATAACTTTGAAGGCACTCTTCTGCTTATATTGGAGAAATTTCCAGGTGAATAATCCAGCCATTACCATAATCCATAAAGTTAGAACCCAGATTCTTTTCCAATTGTCTTGGAAAAAATAGAGAGCTTTTGTACTCATTCTTTGCATTGGAGTTCTGTATCTTAGTCCTTGTAAGTTTTGGCTTAATGCTTGGCTTGTGTAGCTTAGTGCTTGGCTGTAGTTTACATAGGTGTCTTTCTGTAATAAGAGTGTCTCCAGTTGCCATAACTGAAATTTATCAAGAAATTATGCGACAAAATTAGAATCATAGTGAATGCATATCTAATATTTTTATTTTTATTCCAGTTTCAGATAATTGGTACAATGGCCACATCAATCATTTGAAATTAGAAAAATAAGGAGTGTGCGTTTATTGGACCCATTGCTAATCATGTGAGGAAGGAAAATGGAATTCTATATCATGGAAACAAGTAAACACATACAGCTAAGCATTCTTCATGCGCATAATCAGTATAGTGCGGTTTACAGGGAGAGCAAAATTAGGGAGAGTCACATGGGATTATCTCTTCACGTGGCAGAAAATGAAGAAAAGTATACATTATAGACTCAACAAAAAATAATGCTTACAGCAATACTCGATCGGTTCATTTCTAAAGTTTTGAAAAATTGATTTATAATGATTAATCCCAAAATATCCAGGACTAGGATTTTTCACATTTATTTCATGAAACATTAATCCATTTCTCAGTGAAATTAGGTTTTTTTTCTCGGCTGAGAATTTGTAGAATAATCAACAAAGATGGAACATGGTTCACCAGTTAGAAATGGAAAATATATCAACATCATGAATGACGTCACTTTTCAACTAATAGGTGTTTGTAATCGAGGAGCAGGAATAATAGGAGATACCTTTGGGAAGAAGACAGGAAAAATCATGCAAGCAACAAAAATTGGAGTGGTGGATTCGTGGGGCAGAAATGGTAAATAAGCGCGTAAAATGTGGGGAGGTAGGAGTAGTGGGGTGGGCCCACACATACCTCTATGTAGCCGAGGCCTTCTGGGTCCAATTCCTCCATTATCAAAGCTGCATAATCTCCTGCTTGCTCCCTCAACCTTGATAGCTTGTTTGCAGATGCACTTAGTATTATAATCTGATCAATACCAATGACGCTCAATTTAATTGGTAAGTCGGAATAGTGGAAATATATCCGTAAAAATATCATGGGTAATGTTAGATTTGTCTAATCAACTTCAACTTAGAGGATAATTTAAAAACAGTTTTCCAATTTTAACTTCTTGACATTATGTGCATGAGACACCCTACAAAGACCCTATATATATTATACCACCATTAACCATTGCTATCATATTTATTCAATGCTCAATTTGAGATGAAACAATGCTTTAAAATTAATATTACATGTAGAATCAAAGATAGGGATTTATGAACAAAAAGTCAAATCTAGCTAATATAGTATCACGTACCACTGCCAGTAAGATTAACCGGTCTACGTGCCTAATCCTAACATGGAAGGCCAATACGCAATAGATGAACTAAGCTCATATTTAATTAATTATTCACAAGTATAAACTTCCTTGAGTTTTTTTTTAACATGCAAGAGACGGGGTGTTATCCACAACGGGATAACCACTCCTGATCATCCTTAGCGATGATCCTGAAAAAAGGCTGATAAAGCGAGTATAAGGGAGAAGCCAATAGATGTGGCCTAATACTATGGAGATAGTCATCCGAAAGACTAGAATCCGGATTGCAGTTCAGAACTGCTTTTATAAAATGAGGATTTATGTTTGGGCATGCAACAAAATCAGCAACTCGGAAACAATGTTTAAATTTAGTATTATTGAAGCATTGCATATTAGATTGTACGTCTTTAATTATATTTTCAATTTCCCAAGGTATTTTCCAAATTCTGTTCATTGAATTAATAACGGTCAGATTATCTCCTTCAAATATAATATTCTGTATTTTAATTTAGCAGCTAATTTTGTTGCCAGTAGTAGAGCATGAGCTTCAGTTTGTAAAGCCGAAGTCGAATGACAATGTTTACTGTATATATCAATAACTTGACCCTTACAGTCTCTAGCAATACAAGCTGCAATTGAAGACGTGATATTCTTATAAGATCCATCAAAATTTATCTTTATCCAATTCGTAGGAGGTGGAATCCATTGTTTGTTTATTTTTTATTTTTATTTCTAAGGCTTTTCAATTTAGGTCCCGTAGATGTCGTACAAGCATTATCCCATTGTTTGAAATAAGAATAAGCAACATATTCTATATCTTGTTTAGAGATAGTTTCGTTTCTAAATATAACTACATTTCTATGTAATCATAATTGATACCATAGAAAGATAAGGCTTTCTATCTTTTTAGTTTCTTGTTTATGTTTTTGTATAATATGTGTCATAGTCACCTCAAAATTATTTTGTATTTCAATATCAAATTTGTATCCTATTATTCTTTCATATTTTTCAATATGTAGTTTAGTAAAAGAACACTCAAAGAAAAGATATTCTCTTGTTTCAATTGGAGAGTTGCATAAAGATCAATGAAGAAACTCTATTATAATATTGATTTAGCCTATTATAATATTGATTTAGCCAGTCGGTAGTTGGAAGGTTATCTGATATTGCTTTTCATATTTTTAAACTTCCTTGAGTTGGTGACCGCTTCTTTTTCTTCTTTTTCTTTACCAACATGTAATAATTTATATAAACATATTAAACGTCATAGATACAATTAGCGATTGTGTTATATTTTGACCGTTGGATTAGTACACAAGAAACTAACTTTCTTATTACAATTCTGATTCTATATATAGTAAATTAGTAATATATGCGTATAAATTTTTGTGTACGTAATAAATTAGAACGTAAATTGCAATTCCAACTTTAGAATACACATCAAGTAATCGTCCTATTACAAGAAAGAGATTCGAAACCTACTTAAGCATGACCTATTCCAAGTTATTGCATTATGAACCCTTTTTTTTAGGTAGAATGCATTATGAACTTTAATACCATCCATATATGATCATGGCCTAACTAATTGATATTCTCTTATAATTGTCATTCTAAGATTTTTAAGACAAATTAAGAATTTAAATTTTTGTCGAAATTACCCTTACTTAATTTCCTTGATTAGTAATGTCTAAAACTATAATTAATTAAGATTCTAAATCTAGTAATAAACATAGGGTCAAATCTGATAAAATCTTGTCAAAATAGCTAAAACGATAATTAAATAGGAACAAGGAAAGAAGTCTAGAATGACAATTAAAAAAGAACGGAGGAAGTACCCTAAACCTTTAATTAGTAAGAATATATGCATGTGTTAGTATTCTTTTAAAAAAAATCATTAACCTAATAATGCCTATTTGATATGGTATAAAATATACTGTATGATTTACGAAAAATGCAAAACACGTATATCTTACCGGGCAAAAAAAGTATGCAGGAGGGCAGACTACCTAGATGACAATGATACAGTACATATATAGCTTGCTATAAACGTAACTGATTTACCTCCTTTACTTCTTTTTCTGTTAGATGACCATCTTCATTCTTATCTACCCTGCAGGCAGTCAGGTAACAACAAAATTATACTCCCTCGGTCACATATTATAGACCTCGTTTGTTGTTATCGAGGTAAATTAAGGAAGAGAGAAAGAAAAGTGGAGAGGAGAGAGATTGTGAGTGGGTGTGAATTTTTACGTAGAAAAGAGAAGATAAAAAATTGAATTGGTGTGAGTTTTAATGTAAAAAGGAGGAAAGAGAGTGTAGATTGATGTGATATTGATAATAAGACAAAAGATAAAAAAGAAAAGTATGATTTATATTTTGGGACGCCCAAAATGAAACACGTGATCTATAATATGGGACGGAGGGAGTATCTAATTAAGTTTATTAATCTTTGCAAAAAACAGTGCGTTCTGGATGGGGATTGTTTTTCTTGGAGTGATAATTAACTAATCATTGCAGCATTGCAGAATGAGTAATTAATCTACAAAAACATGTAGGAAAATAGATAATTAAGCAAGCATACATGTCGAAGAAGATCTGGAGACGAGAATCGAAGCTCTGATCCGTGATTTGGGACCAGTATTCATGAAGTTCTCCTATGCTTAATTTGTCTACTTTCAGTCTTCTCCTCCTGCTCAACGCATCGAACATCTCCAACGCGAATTCTTTTGAATCCTTCATCCCTGCCGATTAAATCAACATCAATTTTAGTCCTAAAATGCAATTAATGGATGCAATCTGACTTCAGATTTTAAACCGCCTTCCCTGTTTCTGGAAGCAGATCTGAAACAAATTGAAGAAACAGATGAAGAATCGACCTATGCATTCAGCGAAATCAGTTCGGTAGAGATAACCATCAGATGAAAGCCTCCTGAAATTCTTCTCAACTTCATTCCAGTCCATGCTTTTGGATTTTCCGCTGATGAATTTCAAGCCCCGAAGAGCTCTGTGAGCACTGGACTTGGTCCGCTTGAGCTGAGCCTCCTGTTTCCGACGAGCTCTAGAGGATAAGGCCGATTCCAGAGCACCGCCGACGTTCTGTGGGGCGGATTGCGTGGAAGTGCTGGCTCCTCCAAACGAAAACCTCTTAAAAATCTTCAACTCCTGCGAGAAATGCTTGGCTTTCGCAACTGCTTCAGACTTTAGCTCCTGCGAAAATTGCCTTAATCGGCTCGGATTCCGTCGCATCGTCGGCACTCTCGACGAGGACGCTTGCCGATCCATAAACGCGATACCGCCGTAAGCACTTCCGGCGGGAGCAGTAGCATCGTAGTGAAGATCAATGCCGAAAGCGGTGGCAGGCTCGACGCTCCTTAAGACTACCGTATCGTCGTCCTCAATATCCAACGTCACCTCCACAAACTCCTCTCCGGCGGACGTCGACGAGAGATCTGTCGCTGCCGGAGAAGCCGCTTCCGAATCGGAGCCCCATCGGCGTCCGTGTGTAGCCGATTCAGTCATAACTAGGTCCAATTTCGCCAGAAAACTCCAAAACCGAAATTTCAAAACAAAGTCAACAAGGAATAAAGAGGTAAAACTGTGCAGATTTGATGGAAAAACTTCTGCCTGAGGCCTCTCTGTCACACCTAATGTACAGTGTGAATCGGAATGAGAAGGCGGAAATTCAGAAAGGTTTATACTAGTAATCAATGAGTCGCCATCGATGCAACGCGCTGAGGATTTTCTCCTCCCTCTCTCTCTCTCTCGCAGTAAAATGGACAATTTTGGTGGGAGAGATAAAAAGACGAGTTGGCGGGTTCGTGGTGAAGGAAAAGGACAAAAGTCTTCGTTGATTCGGTGGACACGTAGCACTACACCACAGGTCGGGGACCAAATTAAAATGTTTCTAACGGACTATGCTCTGCGTTTTGGGGATGAAAAGTGTAATCTTCTGCGTTTAGCAACTGCTTTCTTGGCTATATAAAAAGCCGCGAGTCGACCAGGGAAGAATTGTTCGAGTTAGTAGGTAGGAGTGGAGCTAAGGAAGCGTGAATTATGGATTAATTAGATTACCAAACCGGAGAGCCAGAAACGAAATCAACTCTAGTTTGAGATACCGTATTGATTTTGATTTTTTCTCAAACAAACTAACAACATTTTTGTACAAAAACAAGTTATTTAGTGTTACAAATGAGTTGCACGATAAAATGTGAATGTGTTTGACTACTCAAAGTACAAAGTCTTGGTTTTTCCTCCCTTGGTGCGAGAATAGACATCCAAGGTTGAGAATAAACACCACTTAACTTATGTGATGAGTGAGCCTAATATGCATAAGCAATTGTCGGATAGAGGTTCAGGTCGACCCACCGGATCGAGAGCGAGATAATTATTAAATAATAATTCTATTAAAGAAACATAAATAAATATATTTTTTATAATAATTTAATCATAAAATATACTGTATTATTTTACTCAATATATTATAAAACACAAAAATCAAATATAATTTATATAATATTTTTATCATAAAATATATTATTTTACTCAATATATATATTATAAAAACACAAAAATCAAGATATCAGATTTTGACGCGCAAATGACCCACAATTTCGGACCCAACGAGTCGGGTCGATTCAGTTCAAATTAAAATATTCTCGTTCCTTTTGAAGCCCGCGGGTCGGGTCGTCTTTTGATCGGTCTAGTCGTACCTATGCCTGAAATCTAGAAATTGTACCCAAACGAGCCCAAATCAACCAACACATAAGATATAAGCTATATGACGCCTCCATAAACATACATATTTTAATCATAATACACCCTAGAAAATACGAAAATCGGGCTACAAAGTAAAGTCATTAATTGCACAAGCCCTTGATTAAATAAATTAAGGATATACAATGAGATCTTGATCGATCTGGACAGAACTGTAGATAGGTACGTTATAGGAGATGGGACTAGCTTGGCTTAAGAATTACTCCCTTCGTCCTCGAATATAGTTTCTCGTTTTATTTTTAGTCAAAAATTAAGGAAGTGGGTGAAAAGAAGGAAAGAAAGTAGAAAAATAGGTGAGAGAAGGTAAAAATTGTATTGGGATAAGAGAATTGAAGAAAAAGAGTGTAGTGAATGGTTGAGATAATAGTAAGGTAATAGTGGAAAAAAAAGATGAAAAAGTAGTTTGGATTGTTGTAGGTTGGAGTGTAATATAAGATTTTCATAGGGGTATTTTGATCAAAATAATTTGCTATTAAAGGAAAGAGGAACAAAAATAAATGACGCCCGATAAGAAAACCTGGAACTATAAACGGGGACGAAGGGAGTTCTAGTGTTAGTACAGATCGATGGATTTCCGAACCTAGTAAATACTTAGGGTCAAGCTGTCATTAGCTCATTTCCTTGTCTTCTGAATTACGGCATCGATCGGTACCCGAGATACTGTTTTATAATTGTCATTAGCTCATTTTTTTCTCATAATTTTGATTCATCTTTTGTTTTGAAGAAAGTTGTATCATTGATGGAGCAATATTGTGTGTGTGTTTTTTTAAAAAAAAGATAGGCTAAAATCGATGTCTCGTCTGGGAATAAGTGACAACTTTTGACCATCCTGACGGATGATCCTAAAAAAGTCCAAGTATGTAGAAAACATGCTCGACCGTAAGAAGATAAGTCTCATAGTTCTGATATAAACATCAAATAAAAGACTATCCTGATTGCATGAAAGGACAGTTTTTAGGAAGCGAGAGCTGATTTATGATCTGAATAAGAAATCAGCAGCTTGATTTGCTTCCTTGAAGCAATGAAATATTTGAACGTTTTCAAATAATTTTAGAATTGTTTGAATATCTAGGATTATCGTTCGAATTTCCCAAGGTAATTTCCAAATATTTTTTATGGAATTTATAACTGTGAGATTATCACCTCCCAGTACTAAATTTTTGCATTTCAATTTTAAAGCCAATTTTACCGCATACAAGGCATCCATGGCTTCCGAGAATAGCGGGGATTTTGAGAAGATCTTTTTATTAAAAAGATCGATTACTTTCCTATTTTTATCTCGCGCAATGCAACCAATATACGAATTATTAATGGAGTGAAAAGAACCATCAAAATTTATCTTGATCCAATTATTAGGAGGATTGATCCACCTCTTATTTTTTATTTTATTTCTGAGCTTAACAGTTTTTAAGTTTGGGCCCTTGATGTTGTTATAGGAATTTTCCCAGAATTTGAACTGATCAAAGGCCATATAAGTTGGCTCCTTTCTTTTAGCTATAGGTTTGTGAAATAAATAGAATTCCTATTTATCCATAAAGAATATCAAAGGAAAATTAATGCCTCAATTTTATTTGGGTTATGTTTAAGGCGGTTGATTATGTTTTTAAGATTATCTTTAAAAGGTGTATTTGGCTGTTCCTGAAATTTAAAATTTAACAATTTTTCAAATTTGTGTATTTGTAAAGTAGTGTGATGACATTCGAAGAATAAATGTTCCCTTGACACCGAAGGATAATTACAAACAGAGCATTGAGACAAAACTCTATTATAGTATTTATTTAGTCTTTCAGTATTGGGTAAATTATCTGATACTGCTTTCCACATGCAGTTCTGATATCTTGGTGGAGTTTTAAGATTTCAAACCCAAGAGTAAATCTCATCCTTATTATAATTTTTATTTGTTATATTAAATTTCATTGCAAAGGTTGTAGTGAAAACACCTGTTTTATCCGGAAGTCAAATAATTTTATCTTCGATATTACTTTTTGGAATGTAAATGCTTGATATTTGTGATATTATATGATTAGGTAATATTCATTCCGTCCCTTTAAGTTCTTCCTGTTTCCGTTTTGGGCGTCCCCTTAAGTTCTTCCTATTTCCATTTATATCCATTAATTTCTCCCCATTATACCCTTACTTTATTTATTTTATTCATATCTTAACAACACTTTATCAATCAAATCAACCTTTTTCCATCTAATAAACTTCCTATTGGTTGAATTTTATAATTTAAGGTGTCATTACTTACACTCTTGTTTTGATTAGACTTGCCTTAATCCGTATGCAAAGTACACAATAGGAAGAACTTAAAAGGACGGAGGGAGTACATGATTTAGCTTTTGCATATCCCACTCTTTCATATTAGTAATGAAGTGTGAGACTTTATTATTAATGTCACTTAAGTTAGCATTAAAATAACTCCTCAAATTTATATTTGGAATCCAATTATATGTCCAGAAATTGATTTTATTACCATTTCCTAGTTCTCACCCTATACCTTTTTGAAATTGTTCTCTTAAATGTAAGAGTCTTGAAATTGCCATGATTGTTTCTTTTTCTTTGTAAATGTAAATAGACTATTATTTTGTAAATATTTTTGGTATATTGTGTTGGCTCAGATGAGATTCCTACATAAGCTTGGAAATGCTTGGGGGTTAGAGGTTTGGACTGGCTTACTACTCTATTTAACGTCATTCTCAAAACAGCTAAAATGCCTGATGAGTGGAGATGTAGTAAGTTGGTCCCAGTTTATAAGAATAAGGGAGATGTGCAGGACTGTGGTAATTACAGGGGAATCAAACTCCTTAGTCATTCTATGAAGATTTGGGAGAAACTTATTGATTTGAGGTTAAGAAGCTTGGTCCAAGTTTCTAGTAACCAATTTGGGTTCATGCCGGGAAGGTCTTCCGTGGAAGCTATTCATGTGATGAGGCGCCTCATTGAGAGTTACAGAGAGAGGAAGAAGAGTCTACACATGGTTTTCATTGATCTAGAAAAGGCTTATGACAGTGTACCTAGGGAGCTGCTTTGGGAGTGCTTGGAAGCAAAGGGTGTGTCAGGGACGTACATTAAAATTCTGAGGGATATGTACGAGGATGCGAAGTCAAGCGTCTGCACACCGAGCGGAGACACAGATTACTTTGGGGTGCGGATTGGGCTGCACCAAGGATCAGCTCTAAGTCCTTTCCTTTTCACGGTTCTGATGGACGTGCTTACAGGTGACTTGCAAGGGGAGGTGCATGGTGCATGTTATTCGCATATGATATTGTGTTGGTTGACGAGTCCAAGGAGGGTGTCAGTAACAGATTGGAAGAGTGGAGAACAGCTTTAGAACCAAAGAGCCTCAGACTGAGTCGAGCCAAGATCGAGTATCTGGAATTTGATTTTGGAGTTTCGTCAGACAGGGATGTGGGGCTGTTGCTTGGAGAGTCTTCTGTGTGCGTGAGAGACTCCTTTAAGTACTTAGGCTCTATCTTGCAGAGAGATGGAGGAGTGGATGAGGACATCAAGTCCAGGATTCAGATAGGTTGGCATCATTGGAGACAGGCTTCTGGAGTTTTGTGTGATAAGAAAGTCCCCCTTAGGCTGAAAGGTAAATTCTATAGGGTGGTAGTTAGACCAGCGATGATCTATGGGGGCGAATGTTGGCCAGTTACTGTGGCTCAGGAGCAACAGATTATGGTAGCTGAGATGCGGATGCTACGCTGGATGTGTGGTCAGTGGCGGATCTAGGGGGCGCTTGAGGGTGCGGCCGCGCCCCCTTCATCCCCAAAAACCTCCGATATTAGGTATGGAGTCGGAGACCAACATCTTACCGCACCTCCTTGATTACTTGATTAGTGAATCCATGGAGTCGAACTGTCGAAGTGCGTTGAGGAAGGAGAAGAATAAGTAACGAAGGAGCTGCTAACCTAGTGTTATTTTGTTTTCCATCGGGTTGGGCTCTTGTTTTTTAAGTCCAATTATCTAAAATTAAAGGCCCAATATTTGTAAAAAATTTAAAAGCAGCCCACGAGTACTTCTTTTATTGAGCATCCGCCCACGAGTACTTTTATGTACAAGACGTAATGTTGTAATTTGGGGAATAAAATTGATAGTTGTAATTTGGGGAATAAAATTGATAATTATGAAATAAGTTTCCAATAAAAGATAAAAATTGAAAGAAAATAATTAAAAAAATTCAAGATTATAAATTTTAGTAACTGAAGAATTTAAATTTTTTATGAGCAATCTTTACTTATAGAAAAGTTTAGGTTAGAACATTAACAAAAAAAATACACGAAAAATTTCGCCCCTCCTCTGAATAAATCCTGGCTCCGCCACTGTGTGTGGTCATACTAGATTGGATAGAGTTCGGAATGAAGTTATTCGAGGAAAAGTCGGAGTGTCTAGTATTAAAGATAAGTTGCGAGAATCTAGACTTCGATGGTTTGGCCACGTTCAGAGGAGGCCACTTGGTGCACCAGTTCGCAGTTGTGAAGTTCTGGCGTTGGGGGACTACCGCCGGGGTAGAGGGCGACCAAAGAAAAGCTGGATGGAGGTCATCCGCAAGGACCTCGCTGCTCTGGAGCTTTCAGTTGACGTGACTCAAGACAGAGCTTTGTGGAGGGAAAGGATTCGAGTTACAGAAGATTGATCTGGGATTCTTGGAGTGGTGTATCCTTTTACTCGGGCTTGGAGCCGTATAATCTTTTTCTCTGTTTTGACCTTTCTGTTTTCGGTTTTTAGCTCTTGTGGTATTCCCATGTATTGTTAGGTCATATCGGTTACTTCCTCCCAACCTGTTGGGGTAAGGAAATACCAATCCCGACCATCCCATACCCCGTTTTTTCGGGATAAATGGGGATTGATGTTGTTGTTGTTGTATTTTTGGTATATTATGTTGACCCAAATATTATTTTTTTCTGTATTAATTTCCATAGAAGTTTTTGTTGTAGAGCATTATTTAGATCAGCAGCTTTATGTATACCCAATCCTCCATTCTCTTTTGGTCTACATATGTAATTGCACGATGTAATATTGTGTTTATCTGCAGTTATATCTCTTACTTTGCGAATGATTGAAACAAGGTGTAAGAATGAAGAACTGGGAGCTCATGTGCTTTCTATTGAGAAGCAATCTCTTTTGGTCTACATATGTAATTGCACGATGTAATATTGTGTTTATCTGCAGTTATATCTCTTACTTTGCGAATGATTGAAACAAGGTGTAAGAATGAAGAACTGGGAGCTCATGTGCTTTCTATTGAGAAGCAATCTATATATACAAATACAAAGAGAATTATATGCCTAAGAAAGAGGAAGAGATTAACCTATACAAGGAACCTAATCTTGTCAAATTCTCAAAGGATAAAATTGCTACCTAAAATAATATAAGAAGATTACAAATAATATATACGTTCTCATTATCCTCCCTCAAGTTGGAGCATGTAAGTTATTGATGTCTAAATAGCTAAGAAGATGATGAAATGGTGCCTTACCCAAAGCCTTAGTGAAAATGCCAAATCGGTACTTGTGAAGCATAGATAGATGAGTCGAACAACAAAACGATAGGTAAAGAGTAATCACAGTGAGATTGTTTAAAATCATACGTTTTCAAAGCATTGGATAGCTTTGCAAACCAACATCTTGGAGCTTGATTGAGTCCATATAGCGATTTTTGAAGTTTACACACGAGTCCACGAGTGCGAGTGTAAAAGTCTGGAGGTGGTTTCATGTAGAGATCGTCATTAAAATTGTCGTGGAGGAATGCATTGTGAACATCTTTTTGGTGTAGTTCCCATTTCTAAATGACAACAACGCAAGGAATGTTCGGACCGTGACCATCTTGGCGACGGGGGAAAGCGTCTCGGAGTAGTCAATGCCTTCAATTTGTCGATTACCGGGAATGATCAACCGATATTTCTCAAATCTTCGGACCGGGACAAGATTTGGTTGAAATTTGTAACCCTAATTTTACTTACCTAGAATTTTACTTAGAAGAGGACATAATTCTAGGTGAGAGCTTTTAAGTTATTATTTTTGTAGTAATGGGTAATGAATATGCTATTATGATGGTGATACTAACACATGGTAAGATCAAAGTGGTGGAACTATATAGAGCAGAGCTGCATCATGACAATCTCACTCGAATTACAAAAAATTCATATCATTAAGTGTATTCATTCCAATCAAATGTCCCGCTTATGGGGTCAAATTTATACAGAAGACATGTTTCAATCTCGGACGAATTTTTAATGTACTTGAGGAGGACTTTTTGTTTCAGAGGGTGAATCTATTAAACTCGATCAACCATTAATAACAAGTAATCCTAATATGGGTTTGATCCAAAATTTCCCCTTCGTATATCATACTCCATTTTAAAATTAAATTTTTAATTATAGTAAAAAAAGTCGTAATGAGGCGTTTTTTTGTGCATCCCTAGTTTTGCCCATCCTTACTATAAATGCATTGTCTGCTGCATAATTAGAAATTCTAAGGGATCTTTTGTTGTAAACCATGGGTATAGATTATGGATTTGGAAATGAGCTAAACAAGTTTTTGTATTCGGTAGAATAAATATGAGTATAGAGAATGTGTACGGTAGAATAAATATGAGTATAGAGAATGTGTACGAGTAATTTTCGTATCAACAAATTACACTACCTTTTCTACCTAAATAAACTTGAAAATATGACTCATTTACACTTCATCCCTTCACTCTACCGAATACGAAAGCTTAACAATCACTCATCCCAATTACTCATACCCAACACGATTTCTCATTCTAACCTGATTGCTATCTTAATACCAAACAGGCCTAGATAGTATCAAACAGATCAGTCAGAGAGAGGCTTCTTAAAAAAGAGAGAGGAAATTGAGAAATTACAACCATTGCCTCAGCAAGTGCTCTTTACAAGGCAGATAATTTCCTAAACTGATTCCTACCCTCCTTTCTTTACCTTGAATGTTGCAACTTACAGCAGTAATAATAAATTGATCCACAAGCTGAACCAAACCTACAACATGGCTCCATATTTACAAATTCTGCCATTTGTCTTCCAGCAAGTTCCAATGTTAACTTACATTTCACAACACATCTAAACAGTGGAATACCTTTGTGCAGATGAAAACCATCACATCTGGCTTTTACCCCGGTTCCAATCCATTTGCAACACTTTAAGCTTCTGATGGCTGTGATTGGTTTTCTCTGTCACTCTTCTCGGTGGAGGCTTAAACATCGGTTTCGAAAATGTACCGTTCACTGGAACGGATTCTCTCGGTGCTCGTGTAGGAGACGACCTGCTGGATCTTGGTGCTGATGGGAAATAAGGGGGTTTTGGGGGATTAACATGACCATGATCTCTTTTCTCAGAGAATAAGAGCTTTGGTTTCTTCAATGGTGTCATTTGGTCCATGAATCTGACGGTTTTGTCAAGCACTGCTTCGGATTTGGACGTCAGGGGATTTTCAGGGCTCTGGATTGATTTCAACTTGCGAGCTTTCATGGCTTTTTGGGAAGGTTGTTTTGGCCATTTTATGATACCGTTTATTGAAGTTGGATTTGGAATACTGCTTGCAATGTCGATTAAGGATTGAGCAGCTGTCATCGCTCTAGGAGATTGCAGAGCTGATCAAGTAGAAAACATGTAAGAAAATTTGTAAGCAAATAAGTTATAATAAGATCCGTCATAATCAACAGGTATGCATGAGTATGTCACAAGACTATCTCAACTCTGTAGTTTATAATGCCATTTTCAAAAACAAAACAAAAGTTACTGGAAATATGTGCGCTTAGCAAATTTCATTTATATTTTTATATAACAGGTCCTAACTCATAAATATTAGTTTCCCTGCAAATCTCATTATAAATGTTAAACCCATTAAAATGATGGTTGTCAAACAAAACCAGTGTCTTCACTGAGACAGATATACTCATGTTCATCTGTTGCTACTGCTAAAACCACAAGGTGATTAACCACTGGAATACAAGCAATGGATGCTTCTCAATTTCCCAGTTCTTTTTTCCTTTTGTTTCACAAGGCCAAGGTATTAGCAAATTGACCTGTTATAATATCTACGCTAAAATCAAATATATGACACTTCAATTAAGAGAAAATGCTGCAAACATTTAGGTAAACAACTAGCATAACAGAAAAATGAATCTCTTACCTGAAGGAGATGGGGAAGATGTTGAGCAAATTATAGAAGTTTTAGCTTGCTCGGAAATAATTGAGCTACTGACGCTTTTTGATGCAGTGTGTTCAGTTCGGGGAAGAATGTACTTCACTGATCCTGATGGAACTAGACTACTATCATAAGTGAGGGAGTCCAGATCTGTTAAATATTGTGAGCCATCACCAACAAAACTAGCATGGTTTCTTATCCTTGCCCATCTACCCTGGCAAAAACTCCTGCTTGATACCTTTACGGAATCTGGATTGGATTTATTATGGCCACTATGGTTATGAGACCACGGGAAAAAAGACACTGTAACTCGTCCAGACACTGGCTTCCCTTGACGAGGATCATTACATCTTGAAAATGTTTGTTTGGCAGCATCCTGCAGTAAAGAATCAAGATCCTTGGAAGGAGGGAGTGCCAACTTCTCAATAACACCTCTCGGATGATACAACGGAACATCACTGGTGTCAGGAGGGGATTCCGTATTTACACAAGATTCTTGTACCTGAGGGAGGATTATGAATGCAATTGAAATCATATGCACTTACAAATATGCTAAAACTCAAGATCAATGACTATAATAAGTTATACATCTATATCTTCTAAACAGCATAAAATATCTGACAGCCAAGAAAGTAAGACGCCGTTGCAACAGAAAAGCAGTCTAGTATGCAATTTTAAAATATAGCATTCCTGATTACGATATCACTTCACATAGAACAAAAAGGTATGTACTTTACCTTTATGCAAGAGATTTAAGATCCATATATGTATATATGTATCATTATAGAACTGGCGCTAAGCTGGTAATTTTTTTGAAACTGCATATAAAAAAATTGCAACCAAATGGTGCTGTGATAGTGTTGCAAACACATAGCAAAGTAATTTAATAAAAGGGATCGTGATTGATGAATAGAATTTGGAAATTAACCCATATTAATTCACTTCCTCAGAAACTTTAGATGAGAAAAGGAAAAAAAAAAGCAAGTAAAATGTAATTAATGACAAGTGATTCGCAAGGGGAAAACATAGTGCATGTTCTGAAAACTCAAATCACATATCCCAGATTAGGTTATTTCTTAAGCAGTGCATACTGTAACATCATTCATTACCTTGGGACATGACAAATCTGAAGCAAGGCTACTTTCTTCATCAGCATCTAAATTACTTGACATGGACAGGTTAGAGGTTGGTGCTGAAGAGGTTTCCTTGCTGAGAGCAACATCAATCTCATCACATGGCTTATTAATCAGTGGAAGTCCTCGATGTTGAAGAATGGAGACAGTCTTTCTTACTGAATGTAGAATATTTTCACTTGTACTAGCAGGCCTCTTCCCCTTCTCTTTGCCAAGAGAAAGGAACTTATAACTTCCATTAAGGATCTCATCCAAGGATATATCCTCTATAAGTTTTGTGATATCATGCACCTCGGGCTTTAGACCATAAGTTCCTATAGCAAAATGTACAAAAAGCATATATTTAATGATCTCATGCACATAATCAATTGAAGTGAACAGATTAAATATATCCCCAAAAAACATTATTCATGTTAAGACATTCAAATATGAGGCACAAAGCAGCTGAAAAGGTCAAAACTCCCTGGACCACACTTCGCACTTCAAAAAGTCTTGGCACCTATTTTGTGAACTGAATGCAACCAATAATTCATATAATTCCTCCACTAAGAAAACACACATTCATATAATTCTTCATTTCACATTTTATTATCTTCCAGGTTGTTTGCTAGAGTATTGTTAGAGCACGACAGAATTCGTAAGGATCTTCCTTCGTAAATCATGCTATTTGCATTACACTCTGTTTCTAATATCTAAATGCAATGAGCAGATGAAGTTTAACTGTTACAACATGACAGAAGTTGAGTTACTTTGGATAGACGAAGGAGTTCTAATTACAGAAGGAAATCAAATAAAGAGGTAAACCGTATTTTATGCAGGCAGTAGAAGATAAATCATTTGGCAACATCACATTGACGTACCAAATACTTTATTTCCCCCACAAGCAGGGCTGAAGCCTGCCCAACCATCATGTTTAGTCTTTAGAGGAACTTTAGAATTTCTCCTATCACCACGCTTGCCATTTAAGTAGTTTCTCTGTTTCAATGGTTGGGATTTTTCTGCAATGAATTATCAAAATCATGAAACAATATGAACTGATTAGAAGCTTTGAATCATACATTGTATACACAAAATTAATAAGCATATGTAAGAAGTTTCAGATGAAGCACGGATATATATTTCCCAAAGTAGAAATTTAACTATGACAAGGACATTAGTCTAAACAGAGCATATCTTAGATCTTAAGCTATCCAGGCTCAATCTCATGCAATACCAGGTGGAAAAACAAAAATATGAGTTAATTTGACAAGAACTTTTGTTTCAAACAGAGAAGTAGCGCTATTAGAACTCTCAAACTGTCAAAGACAGGTGTTGTTGCAAAATCCACATTTGTACAATTTCACGCTGTGAGAATGCTTTACCTGCATGAGACTTCAGAGTAAGAGAGACGAGCTCATCACATGCAGCCTTCATATCCACATTTTCAGCTGTGGACATTGACGTCTCCAGCTGTGTTGTTCGAGGTCTCTTGAAACACCCAGGACTTGTTCTTGGCACCTTACGCTCTTTCCTCTGCAATTGCTTCCCATGAGATATATGGCCAGCTGTTAAACCTTGAGAATTGCTAACAGACCCACTATATAGCTCATGGAGCCTATCCCCCTTTGGAAAAGCAGACAGCTGAAGAGTATTCCTACAGGATTCTGTATCCGCCTTCTTTATGCACGAAGATGATTCTAAATAACTGGCATTATGTTCTGAACCTATCAAAATTATTAGAGAGAGGGCACATAAATATAAGATTTTAAGAAACTTAAAGGCTTCAATATGATGTCAAAACTCATTACTATTCAACAAAACAGAAGAAACATAATTTACTTGAAGACCACTAATTCCTGCAACTTTCTAAATCATGTTTTTACTTTACAAATGCTGTGGTTAAGCAGCTAAAACCCCCAGGAAACTATGACTAAAAGCAGTTCTATTTGCATGTACGGAGTCTGTGGACAGATCTAAATGTTCGTCCATCTCCAGTCTCAAGATTCAGTCAAACGTACACCCAAGCAAGATGAAAGAGAACGCATGAACACTCAATTTCACGACCTGTGCATTTCACGATAAAGATTCTATTTCCAGTACGAGAAACAAAAGGGGAAAAACCCTAATTTAGCCGATAGCTAAGCAGCTCCAGTCAAACATCACAAATCCAACCATCAGCAACAACAGTACAGTCCAGAGCACAAACAGGTAACGTTCAATCAAACGTCAAACTAAACAATCGAAAATCCAAATGAGCAGATCCAACTATACCTCTCTGACTAACCGAATGACTACTTCTCTCGGTTTTAGGCACAGCAAAGACCAAACTCCGCGCAGAATTGCATCCCTTGGCATCTCCCACACCACTAGCCCTAGCTCCCCCAGAACCTTCCGATCCCATCAAATCCGGCACTGCTACAGCTGCCGGAATAGCTAACTCCTCCGTTTGTATCACCGCCACATAATCCCCCACACAGAAACACCTCTGCTATCAAAGAACAACGACATGGAGAGGAAACAGCACAGTACCCCAAATCCAACTCAGATCAGAAAATTGAATGGCGACAAAATCGACCGCTCCTAACCCCGAATCTTGAGAGACAGGCAAGTTCAAGGGAGAGAACAATAGAGTATAATGGAAATAGAGGCGGTAGAGTTGACGGAGAAGAAAGGCGGAGACACTAGTGGTGGTGGCTAGGGCAAAGTGAAATTAGGGGGAGAAAGAGAAAGAGAAGTATTTATAGTTTTTGGGAAAAGGAAGGGTTTGGGAGTTTGAAGTAAAGAGACGGTGGCCGGAGGGGAATCTCCCGGCGAAGAATTGAACGTGGGGCTGTTTGCAAGATGACACGTGGCAGATTAACTCGAGGATAGGGTGGTCATTAGTTTTCATTTGCGGGGCATTTTCGGGATGGAAAGTGATGTATTGAGTGGCACTCAGCTGATTGACTAATTAGCTTGATGCGCGCTTGGCCTGAGCCAATTAGTCAACCAAATGGATAGACTCCACGGATGAAATGACGTTATCGCCCTTACGGAAACCTTTAGAGTCTTGTAGTGGTTGTGTATAAGAGGACGCTTTACCGGTACTCGCGTAACTGCAGTTTAAACTACGGTTAGTTTCGCTGTGGAATTTTCATTTTCATGAGTTTATAATCTTTAAATAGTACGAGGCCGTATTTACTTTTTATAAATTGGCAAATTTGTGGTAAGATTCACGCAAGAAATGCGGGGTCCACGAGGGAATAATCCTACAGGGTTATCATACTCTTACAGTCTTACGTATGTGTATATGTACTTGTACTGTTGAAATGTCTATTGATTCCACTAATACGGAGTATTTCAATATTATCATACTTTTCAAATTATCAATAACATTGATATTCTTATTAAGAACTACGGAGTAAATAATACTCCGATATCTGGTAGACAGGAAAAAAAGTTATCATATTTTTCAGTTTGGTGTAAACTAAATTTGCTAACACAGTTTACAAAATCCAACTAAATCTTCTAATTTTATAAAGTAATTTCGTGATTGTACACCATTCCATGTCTTAAGAACCTTTAGATAGAGGAGCCCTAATTTCCATCCAAATATAAAATGAATTTGTGACAAAACAATAATCTCACATAACAAATTAACTAAAAGCAATTAGTTTGAACAAAATGTGCATCTTTTTGAAAAAGAAGAAGCCAAGAACAGGGAGCTACATAACAATAACTCATCCAAAATATCCAGTTTCATGCTGAACAATAGATATCACAAAAGGGAAACAAGCAAAGTTAAAGGTAGAACATGTATTAAGCCCTTGCTTGTATTAATACTCCCATTTTTTCAATTCCATGCCATCAGGAGGTGTGCTTTCAATCTTCTTCTTCCCCACATCTTTCCAGTTTGTCGACAGCACTGTCCCACTAGATTCAACCTGCAAACACATGATGCAGAAACCTCAGTAATTTCTTGTAATCGAGAGGATATGCGCCAAAAGCCTTGTATGAAATATTAGGTAAAGCACATTCGTGACTTACAAATGATTTATTCATTGCTCTTCTCATATCCTCATCTGCATCTTTGTATATGTCACTGAAAAACTTGTTCAGTGCAGCATCGCCATCCAATTTCTCATCTTTTTCCTGAAATTTCACAACACTTTTAAATCAGCTTAGTTATCTCCTGAGCTTTTATCTAAAAAACCCCATCTAGGACCGTCCGGACGCTAGATGGTCATCCTCCGTCTAGGACCCGTCTACTGCCGTCTAAGAGATAATACGTCTATGATGTTGTAAAAGAACAACGTTTCTGAACATGATGTGTGTTATTAACATAGTTTTTGGTTAGGTTTTGTCAAATAATATAATAGAATATAGACCCCATATCGATGTAGTTTTATTAAAAAAAACTCAATTGATTTTAAAGACTATTGTCAAATTATCACATGAAAAATGCATTAGTTTTTAACACTGGCTTTTATTAATAATAAGGTAGAACGAACCTCTTTCTTCACTTCAGCTTCCAACTTGTCCCAATCGGTCCTTTTTGGTTTGGAGGAAGGGTATGTAGGCCTGGAAGAACCATCTCCTACAACTTCAATAAAAAGGAGAAATTTCACTCAGACGATTAAGCATATTACTGAGGCAGCGATGGAACCATCAATTGGTTAATGCATTATACGTACCTGGGGAAGAGTACACTTTTTGTGGAACAGCAACCTTGTTGCTATATTCAAGAGATGTCCACTGTATTGCATCAGCTTTGACAAGGCGAATTTCAACAGCTGTTGACCGTACTGCAAATTTGCATTTATCAGGTACTATCTGCTTGTCATGCAATTCAACACCAGAACAGTCAATTAGAACAAAGCCATCTTCTCAGAAATGATATATAAATGTGACAAGTTCGGTATAGGTAAGGTATTTTAGAGTAGATGGTTATGATTTATCTGATCAACCCATATAATTATGATAAATATTGAGTTCATATCCTTACCTTTCCGAATAGGCGAGGTTGGAAGTGATATGGGTCTTCTCCAGGGACATCAATAGTAACACTAAGCTGGTGTGCAATGAAAATTATGCAAACATCAATCGTTTATCACTAGAATTTATCATTAGCATCTTAGTTAGAAAAGAAGAGTTTTCTACTCACAATCTGTTCACCAAAATCAACAGTCACTAGTTCAGCTGGCACACCCTTAGCATATATTGTCACCACCACTTCTTGTGCACTCTGGTAGTGTCCGTGCCTAACAAAATCCCGGTTTTCAGATACAGTAGAAGCAATACTCGAGTTTTACATGTAAAAGCTTAGAACAGAAACTAATAATTGTTCGAAGGTGAATAGACATTTAGAGAGAGCTCAACTCATCCACAATGGTTCAGCATTCATTTCAAAAGCCGCTATCAAATAAATAACATCGAAATTCATGAAAAATAAGCATGTCAAACTGTTATCAATTATCATTATATACAATAAACATCAAGTGCTGCTCACCTGTATTTTGGTTGGTGTGCTTCTATTATGTTAATTTGCTCATTCTTTTCAGTATCAACAGAAACTGGTGCCGCGGGTGGAACAATTGATGCAACTTCAGGATTTTCCTCTGAAAAAAGACATTGACAAATCTTTATTGTGATACCAATAATTGGAGAATGGCTCCTGTTTTCATACGCAATTTATAGTTTTATCTTATGACATTTATTCAACTATTAATTTAATAAAAGTTGAATGACATGATTCACATTTCACCTACAACAACTAATTATGATCCACTTAGGAGATACAAGCAACATGAACTTGGCATTATTTACGAACAATAAAATCATATCAATTATCTATTGCATCAGATCATAGATATTTCTAACTCTGATGCACTCTGGTGCTCTCTATATATCAAGGAATGGAGCTTACCTGCAATTTTTTTGTCACATTCTTTGATGAATTTGGTGAATTTTGAATCATCCTCGCTTAGTGAAGCACCTTTTTCAAATGCTGCCTTGGCAGTATGATACTCCTCAAGCTTCATACATGCAATACTGCAACATGAAAGCTGGGTGTTAAGTCTTACAAGTATTTTGGTAACACCAAACTTCTAAAAACATATACCGATTTTATAACAAACCTCATCTTCTCAAATTCACAACCTAAATTCAGAAAGTAAGGTCAGTAGCAAAACCATACTTTTTACCAAGAATACCCCTTTTTGGCAATAATATCTTAAATCTATAATCTTGGTAATAAAATGATTTAATTGACTTATAAATGTCCTTGCACTCAATTTCATGAGCATATTTTATGAGAGTTGACTCTGTTTAACATACCCTTTCCGGTAATATGCACTGGCTATTGTAGGATCCAACTGAATTGCCTTGTTTGCATCAGCAACAGCCTCTGTTGATAAAAAAAAAAGAGTTGGTCTTAAATTCAATCATACAACAGGTAAATTTGAACTCCTATATATCATGAAATTTGATAAATACCAAAACTGAAAAAGATTGAACGTTTTAAAGACAATGAATATGGATCACCAACTACAAACAACCAGTTTTAACCACTAAATTACACTTCATCTGGTCACTAGAACAAACAAATCTTACTGTATCAACTATCATGCTTGTGCTGTTAGCGTATCTCACTATACTTTCTTCACCAAAAATCAACTCTATAGTTCAATTTTGAACACTATCAGGTCAAGCACCGCGTTTACAGCCTGCTTCCAAAAATAGCAAAATTCAGAGACTAAAAAGTACGGTACAGATTTTTTTCTTTTGTCGCAAATAGCAATGACTTTGAAGATGCCAAAGTCAGCACAATCAGATCGTTTCAAAATCAAATTTCAGGACCGAACACTCGATAATCAAAACTTTGACCAACAGACATGGGAAGATAGGTCAAAATCAAAGAAGATAGAACGCACCAGTGAAACTGCTGAGTTTGATATGAGCTTGGGAGCGATCGGCGTATAGATCGGCGTTGTTGGGATCGAGAATAGATGCCTGAGTAAGCAGATCGACGGCGAGCTCGTAGTCGTCGTCAAAGAATGCGTCTTTCGCTTTCAAGGCCAATTCGGTCGTCATTGCAACTTACCAGAAGAAGAGGGAGATAGGATGAAGCTATGCGAGGTTCTTCAGATGCAACGGGTGAATAAGTAAGGTATTATTTGGGAAGCTTCGAGAAGACAGAGAGGAGGCAAAAATAAGAACAATTGAGTTGACCTGGAGATAAAAGCGACGACTTATCAGTACGCCTCGTCCAATACACGTTTCTTACGAATTTTTCAGTCGATTCGGTCGACCGGGACAGGGGCCGGGTCGGGTTTGGATCGGTTTCGAATCTCTATATAATCTATCTATGTATTTATCTATATTTATCTCTATTTATCTTCTATCTATCTATCTATCTATACATATATTAAAACAGAGCGGTGTTTTGACACATGTTGTCCTCATGTCAACTAGCCTCTGAGCTATACACCTCATTTTCTACATATCGCCACGTCATTCGTTTTTATCTTTTTCATATATATATCTTTTAAAAATAGATTAAATAAGAAATTAAAAAAGATATAGAGTATCTAATAGACCATATACTTTTATCTTTTATCAACTTATAAAATTAAAAAGATATCAAAGAAATTTTATCATCTTTTTTACTTTTTACTATATTATATCTTTTCTCTTTGCGTCTAAATGCACACGTTTTTTTTGCTAAATGCACACTATTCTGTGCGGTAACAATTGCAGTACAGAACTGTGCGTTAACTCTTACCGCACCAGAAGACTCAGGGGCATTGTTGGAATTTTTTCTGAAACCTATACGACGCTGGTGCGGTAAGAATTACCGCACAGATCTGTGCGTTAACAATTACCGCACCAGATTAATCCCAGATTAAGCAAAAAAAAAAACAGATTTTCATTAACTTAAACCCTGTGCGGTAACAATTACCGCACAGGAATATTATTTTTTTTAATTAATATTTTTTTTTTTAAAAGTATTAAAAAAGTATTAAAAAAATATTAAACCTGTGCGGTAACACTTACCGCACAGGTTTAATAATATATTAAACCTGTGCGGTAAGTGTTACCGCACAAAATGGTGCGGTAATTCTTACCGCACCAGGTTACAGCTTTAAAAAAAAAAATTTCCTTCTCCCCGACCTTCTTCCCCCTTTCTGCAAAAATCCGCCGCCGCAAACCCTAAATTTCGCCGCCGGTAATTCTCCCTTTTCCCACCTATTAAACCATCAAAAGCTTCAATCGACGATGGATTCGAGTTGCCCCGACCATGGCGGTTCTTCTGGCTCCCAAAAACCGCCGGAAGTCCTCCCCGCAGAATACCCGCCGTCCTCTCTTCCGTCGACGACGACGACGACGACGACTCCGACGCCATGGCTGGCTGTGGAGGAAGAAGAAGAGGAGGAAGTGGAGGTGCCACTGAGGTACAGTGGTGGTGCCCGGATCCCGCCAAAATCCCGAGCCCGACCCGACCCGATACTCGAAGCCCGACCCGACCCGACACCCGATGCCCGACCCGACCCGACACCCGATGCCCAACCCGACCCGATACCCGATGCCCGACCCGACCCGACCCGACAAGCAGCCCAACCCGCCCCGATACCCGCACCCGAACCCGCTCCGAGGCCAAGAACCCGAAAGCGACGCGTCCAAAACGTCGGTCCCGGGTACGCCACTCGAGCAAATAGAAGGTTGAATCCACAAACCGGGGCTCAAACCGAGGCGCAACCGGAAGTTTTTTCGACTCCCGTAGATCTACATCAAGTATGTATTTTTATTAAATATTCTATAACTTTTGTAATGTTTTTAAATAGTTTAATTATTAAATTGTTAATGTTATGAAATAAGTTATTCAATTTCATAACGTTATCAATTTAATAATATTTGATAACGTTATGACATTTTTAAATAAATTTCGTAACGTTATCAATTTATTTAATTTAATTAATTTATTAAATTTATAACGTTATGAAATTAGTTATTTAATTTCATAACGTTATCAATTTATTTAATTTGATTAATTTATTAAATTGATAATGTTATGAAATAAGTTATTCAATTTCATAACGTTATCAATTTAATAATATTTGATAACGTTATGACATTTTTAAATAAATTTCGTAACGTTATCAATTAATTTAATTTAATTAATTTATTTAATTTATAACGTTATGAAATTAGTTATTTAATTTCATAACGTTATCAATTTATTTAATTTGATTAATTTATTAAATTGATAATGTTATGAAATTAGTTATTTAATTTCGTAACGTTATGAATTAAGTAATTTATTGCGTAACGTTATGAAATTAAGTAATTTATTGCGTAACGTAATTAAGTAATTTATTGCGTGACGTTATAAAATTATATTATTTGGTAACATTATGAAATTAATTAATTTATTCGTAACGTTATGAAATTAATGAAATTTTATAACGTTATGAAATATAATAATTTCATAATGTTATGAAATATGACATTCTATATTGTAAAAGTAATGAATTAATTATTTTATGAAATATGACATTGTTCTTCTCTTATTTTGTAACGTTATGAACTATTAGTATATAAAGTATTGAAATTAGGCGAATTATAACGTTAATTTCGTAACGTTATGAACAAAATGTTTAGAAATTAGAGATGATTTTGATTAGGATTGACGTTACAACAACTGTTTGTAACGTTACGACGTCATGGAAAAGACGTTTTTGAATTTGACGTTATTTTTGTAACGCTATGAAAATAACGTTACGCTATAACAACAACATTAGGGGGTGCGAGATACGATGGCCTCTAGTGGTTTTGTTCCGGGGGCTCCTGTTGCTGCAGAGCGTGTTAGGAGGACGCAGATTACAGCGTCCATACGTCAGAGTTTTGCTACTGCTCGAGATCAGCTGAATGCTTCTAGTTCGACACCCACTGGCGAGGCTCGTGCACTTACAGATACTGGGGCAGTTAGGGATTGTGGTCTGGATGTTGATCCGTGTGCTGATGATGAGGGTTACAGTGAGAGTGAGGAGGAGGGTATGGACGTCGATGATACAGCTGCTGATTTGGATGATGATATGCTGGGAGACGGTGAGGGTTTAGGTACAGATTATATTGTATCTCATCTCGATATACCGACAGATCAGCTTAGGAGAGACGACCCTCCTACAGATTTAGGTCCTTCATCGCCAGCTCCTACAGATTTAGGTCCTTCGTCTCCTACGCCAGATGTACCACCTCCGCCGACTGATGATGTACCGCATCCGGCTGCTGCACCTCATGTACCACCTCCTGCTGTACCTTGGATGCCCGGAGGTCCTTTTACAAAGGAGTTGCTGAAGAGTTATGAGACGCACATCGCCAGGGCTATTTATGAGCTTACAGTTGTTGATCCTCCCGCACTTGTGATTCCAGCTGGCCCCCGTCCTCTTCCTCCATTTATACAGAGACAGCGAGGAGGCCGAGGAGCTCAGGCAGATGATGATGTTGCTGATGCAGACGCTGCTGATCCTCCAGCACGAGGTGGACGCGGTCCACGCGGAGGACGAGGACGAGGACGTGGACGTGGACGTGGACGTGCTGCAGATCATGCTGATTTTCCACAGCCTGCTGATCTTCCAGAAGGCGAGGCTCCTCTTGATTTGGTATGTATTTGAACTATAATGTTCATATGTGAAATATGAACGACATTCTGTAGAAGTAACTGTGTTAATTTTTTACTTTTTTTCCAGACACGGAAGGTCGTCAAGGTTCACTTCCACACCGCCTACTGCACTCCACTAGAGGCGTTTAGGAGACCTGGTCCAGATTCGTGGTTTCAGCTTGCAGAGCGATCTGGATTGACTGATCTACGCTATATCGGGTCCGGTCCTGTCGATCATGTGTTGGTTTCTGCTTTCGTCGAGAGATGGCACCCAGAAACCAACACATTTCATTTGCCATTTGGAGAGATTGGTCCTACACTTCACGATGTGGTTGAGATCCTGTCGCTGCCTATACATGGCAGGAGTTGTAGCTCAGTTTTGAGCAGGGAGGAGATCTTCACTTTTGCTGCTGAGATGCTTCATGTAGAGGAGGCACTGGTGAAGACTTGGTATAGGGATGGAGGCATTCCTTTGGGTTATCTTCAGCAGAGATTGAAGGATATGATGCGGATGGAGGATGGACAGAGAGATGAGAGCCTCATTGCGTCTATGTACTTACTGTTGCTTCTCGGCACTACAGTTCTAGTGGACAAGTCGACTACAGCAGTCAAGCACTGGTGGTTAGTTCTTTTGGCCGACCACGACAGCACTGGCCGATATGCTTGGGGAGCTGGAGTGTTAGCTCATCTGTATCGCAACCTTGGACAGGCGTCGAGGCGATTGGCTATGGGGATGGGGAGTTCTGGCATTCTTTTGCGGGTTAGTACGCAAACAACTATAGGATTGGCTATGTTTAGGAAGTCGAGTTCTAATTATCTTTTTTTTGCAGTCGTGGATCTGGGCATATTTTCCACATTTTCGTGGACATTTTGTGACAGATCCACTTTCTATGGACCACGCCGCAGCTGCTATGAGGGAGGGCAGAGAGGTGCCACAGGGGAAGAGCACGGATCGTTTGGTTGCCATTCGTGGCATGCTTGACCGTGTTCGTTATGAGGAGGTCAGATTTTTAATCACTATATGCTTTCGTTATATTGTGTGAATGTAAACTATACTAACTGTTTTGTAATGTTTTGTTGCAGGTTAATTGGTTTCCCTTTGCAAATGTGGATTTCAGACTTCCGCAGTACGCCCCGTCTTTGTTTGAGGGCATTCTCCGTTGTCTGGACATCGAGGAGCTCTATCAGCCAGGTCGCCTGCTGCGACAGTTTGGACATGTGCAGGGTATCCCAGATCCTCCCCCAGAGCCCATCCAGGTAACACGTAACAACAGGCTGACGCATTATTCAGTTCACTTTGCGGAGGATCTGCTTGGTGTGTGGGATCAGGACCCCAGGCCTTTGTTACAGATTCGGGAGCCACGAGCGACGTACTATTGGGCAGTCACAGATGATTATCTCGATTGGTATGATCGAGTTTCTCATCCTCTAGTGGATCCCAGATCACGTAGACTCGATCGTCCAGTTGGTCCGCTGCGTATTCCACCTTCGGTTGACAGTTTTGCGGTACGATTATAAATTTTATTAGTCATATTCATTCAATTAGTATATTTGATAGTAATGTTTTGATATGTTGTTAATATAGCGGACCCAGCTAGTGACTTGTGAGATTCGAGCTTTCTTGGAGACACCACCAGAGAGGAGGCCTGCAGATATCGATGAGTTCATGAGGCGTCTCCTTGGAGTTTTGACTGACGAGGCTCCACCGATGGCTCCAGCTCCGGTTCGTCAATCTCAGCTTGTTCGGCATTCAATCCACGAGGAAGGGCAAGGTAGTGGGCAACGTAGTGGGAATGATGTATAGTTTGTTTGGATACTATGTTTTGGTAATGTTTGGTTCACTTTTGCTTATTTATTTTGGGCTTTTCTTAAAAACGCGAGAAAATGGTCACAATCGCAAATAATAATTAAAAACTACTAAACGTCAAATATTGATAAATGGTTCAAAACGTCTCGAAACGTCTAAGAAACTCGACTTTTTTGAAAAAGGCGAAAAACGACCAAGTACGTCAAATATTAATAAAAATGGTTCAAAACGTGTCGAAACGTCTAAGAAACGGAAAAAATCGACTCAAAACGATATAAAACAAGCCAAATCGAAATATGGAGGATTTCCGAACAAGTTGTAAAAAACTGTAAAAATGTGGCCAAAATGATGGCATAATATGGCCAAAATGAGCAAACCTTAGCGAAACTCGACTTTTTTGAAAAAGGCGAAAAACGACCAAGTACGTCAAATATTAATAAAAATGGTTAAAAACGTGTCGAAACGTCTAAGAATCGGAAAAAATCGACTCAAAACGATATAAAACAAGCCAAATCGAAATATGGAGGATTTCCGAACAAGTTGTAAAAAACTGTAAAAATGTGGCCAAAATGATGGCATAATATGGCCAAATTGAGCAAAGCTTAGCAAAAATTGAGTTTTTTGAAAAAGGCGAAAAACGACCAAGTACGTCAAATATTGATAAAAATGGTTAAAAACGTGTCGAAACGTCTAAGAATCGGAAAAAATCGACTCAAAACGATATAAAACAAGCCAAATCGAAATATGGAGGATTTCCGAACAAGTTGTAAAAAACTGTAAAAATGTGGCCAAAATGATGGCATAATATGGCCAAATTGAGCAAAGCTTAGCAAAAATTGAGTTTTTTGAAAAAGGCGAAAAACGACCAAGTACGTCAAATATTGATAAAAATGGTTAAAAACGTGTCGAAACGTCTAAGAATCGGAAAAAATCGACTCAAAACGATATAAAACAAGCCAAATCGAAATATGGAGGATTTCCGAACAAGTTGTAAAAAACTGTAAAAATGTGGCCAAAATGATGGCATAATATGGCCAAATTGAGCAAAGCTTAGCAAAAATTGAGTTTTTTGAAAAAGGCGAAAAACGACCAAGTACGTCAAATATTGATAAAAATGGTTAAAAACGTGTCGAAACGTCTAAGAATCGGAAAAAATCGACTCAAAACGATATAAAACAAGCCAAATCGAAATATGGAGGATTTCCGAACAAGTTGTAAAAAACTGTAAAAATGTGGCCAAAATGATGGCATAATATGGCCAAATTGAGCAAAGCTTAGCAAAAATTGAGTTTTTTGAAAAAGGCGAAAAACGACCAAGTACGTCAAATATTGATAAAAATGGTTAAAAACGTCTCGAAACGAAAAAATTCGACTCAAAACGATATAAAACAAGCCAAAACGAAATATGGATAATGGATAATGGATAATGGATAATGGATAGTGGATAATGGATAATGGATAGTGGATAATGGATAATGGATAGTGGGTAATGGATAATGGATGTCATATGTGTACAGTTTGGGCCCATATCGTTTTAACGCCTTCAAACGATGAAAATCGAAATTTTGAAATTGTAACATGTCAACAAATACGGCGAATAGTTATTTTCATTTTTCGGAATCGAAAAATTATTTTTGAAAACGTCAACGGGCCTAATAAGGCCTAATGAAATTTGAATGAGGCCCAAACACAAAAAACGACAAAAAATGACATAAAACGTAAAAGTCAAGAAATGTAACATTAATATTTGAGCATTACCAATCAAACGCTATCGTTTTTATAAGAAATTAACAACTTTAACACTTAAAAGTATGTAAACGAAGACTTTCACCTGTATGCTACTACTCTCAAGTATATAAGTTGTATAGTTATACTCATATGTATGTGATACCACTTCGTTACTAAAATGAACTTCATATAATGTGTTTATTTCATCATATAACATTAGTTTAACACTTATTTGTTATCGTTTGACTCAACTGACCTCGTATTTCATTAGTATAATATGATTTTTTATCATATAACTCTTCGTAATCTCATATTACATTAGTAAAACTTGATAAAATTATTCACAAAACTCTCAATAACGACATATTTCAGTAGTATAACATTACTTTGGGTCATAAAACTTTTTATAATATCAAATAGTATAAGAAAACAACATAAAAAATAAATTTTTATGTAATTAGGGTTAGTACTACAACAGTTACCGCACCAACCCTAATACCCTAAACCCTACAAACACCAGAAACATTTGATTCTGGGTAAAAGGGCTGGTGCGTTAACAATTAACGCACAGATTCTGTGCGTTAATTGTTAACGCACCAGCAGGATTGCTTCAAACCGTGCCGATCAGCAGAAGATGTGGAAGACGTCCAGTTAATCGGCACGGTTTGCTTCAAACCGTGCCGATTTGTTACAA
Source organism: Oxyria digyna (assembly GCA_029168935.1). Taxonomy (NCBI): domain Eukaryota; kingdom Viridiplantae; phylum Streptophyta; class Magnoliopsida; order Caryophyllales; family Polygonaceae; genus Oxyria; species Oxyria digyna. The sequence goes on from JAPVLV010000013.1 coordinate 10,884,565, forward strand.
ACCGTGCGGAAACGCTGTTAATGTGTCTTTTCTGTTGGATCTTGACGAAGTTCTGTTATCAGTTGTGCGTTTATTGCTAACGCACCACCATATTTTGCTTCAGTGTGTTACAGCTACCACACAGCTGTAAGTCACCTTTGGATGACCGAATTACGTTATTGGGCCTTTGTTGTTGTGGACCTTTTGTCTACATCGGCCCAAATCTAAGTTACCCTAGTAAAACCTCGGCTATAAATTCACTGCCTCAGTGAACCCTATTATCTCATTCTCACTGCGCCGTCAAATAATTAGGTTTCAAGTTCTTACTCTGTATTTCAATTAAAAGTCTCATTTTTTACTGATTTCGTTAGATATCTTCATTGTTTCTAACATGTTTTCTTACTTTGTATTACAGATTCAAACAACCATGGCATCATCTTCATCCTCCCCAGTTCCAGCAGAAGGCAGTGAGATCCAGTGCCCGAGTAGAAGGTGCTCAAGAACAATCAAGGTGTTCACTGGTAATGACAAGAACAATCCCCATACGTATGGACGAAGGTATACCACATGTCAGTGTAACTACATGATCGTGTATCTTGAGCCAGAATACGACAGTCATCATCTCCGAGTCATTGCAAAACTGTTGAAGGAAATAGCTGACCAGCAGTTGAAGCTGGTATATTTTCACCAGGCTAAGAGTATTGAAGCAGCCAAACACTGGATACAACAGAGGTTTCCCAATGACCCTGTTCCTAGTTTTTATGACAGTGACTCCGATTAGGGATCTGGGTATCAAATCAGTGAATCTCCGTTAAGTCTGTGTTTAGTTTAAATTTCAAGAATGAGTATGTTGTCTTTCCTTAATGAGTCTGTTGTCTTTCCTTAATGAGTCTGTTGTCTTTCCTTAATGAGTCTGTTGTCTTTTTAATTTATGCTGAGTGTGTTGTAGTTTATGGATTCACTGATTTCACTTCACTGTTTCACCTACCTCATCTAACTCTACTGAAAACACTATTTAAAGCAAACAAGACAAGTCATTACATATTTCAAAGCAGACAAGACAAGTCATTACATATTATAAATCAATTCCAATCGAAGTCTAAAGATCAAGGCTACTAAACTATTACAAATCAAGTCATGTAGTCCATACGCTTTCCAGCAGTGAAGCGGTATTGTCGAAACAAGTCCACTTGGCCAGCATATATCCCTTCCCACCACTTGATGTTGTCATCTGCAAATCTTCTCCACGAACCGGAACAACGTGGCAATGGTGCCCCATCACGGAGCCAAACCTAGATATACAAAGAAAATTAATCAATAAGTATAAATGATTTCGACGTTTCATGACGTTTGTTTAGATTACCACAGATTCTTACCGGTATCCAGTGATTACTGCATCCGACAAGAGCTATCCCAAATATCTTCTGTGGAGGACCAGGGCTCACTGTAGACTGCCTTATTGGCAAGCATAAACACGGCGCATCCCAGGACAGTTGCACTAAACCAACATTATACACTGTGGCAAACACCAAACCCATAAATGGCATGTCCATCCAAAATGGTCTCTCACAAGGACTTCTCATGTAGTTAACTTGAGCAATAAGATCATCCCATGTTCCTACCCGTAGTCCACGTCGTATGGGCTCCCATGTCTCTTTGTTTCCAAGAAGCTCCGCTGCCAACGCAGCACGGATCATACGATATTGACTCTGTTGCATACCCGTAAGTAGAGCCATTGACCGATACCCACAATGTCCGTCTGAACGCACATCTTTCACAGAAGTCATGTAGGAAAGCCAAAAGTAGTCAATATTTTTCACCCCCAAGTTCACCCCCATATAACTTATGGCTTCTTCAATCTCTTCTTCATCTTCTCCTTCCTCTGTTTCGTTTCGATCTGGATAGCAAGCTCTTAGGGGCACGGCATTCATGTCTTCGTCTTCTAAATCGATGGTCTCTGAAAACAATGGTTCAGGTTGGGACTGTGATCCGAAGTCGAACGACACTTGACTTGCTTGCTTTTTAGGACAAGTTGGTCGTTCACTTTGCCTATTTGCCTTCTCCTTTGCGACTTTTTGCGCATTCTCAGTATTTGTTAAGTCTTCTCTAACGTACTCGTGGTAACTCTTTTCCCTCTTTTCTCTCGGAGGAGAATTCCCATTTCGCTGCTTCTCCTTGTTCTTTGATCCCGGCGGCCTTCCTTTTCCTTTCCTAAACAAGTTTGTTGGCTCTACCAAAGAACTTTGTTCCGGATGCTCCAAGTCAATGTACAACTCACTTAATCTGAATAGAGTTCCATCCCTCAAATCTCCACTTTCCCATTTCGCCCACATTTCACGCATTCTGATCTCCGGAATAGACATTGAACGATTGTCGTCGGGTAAGGACAAATTTATTGCATCATCTTCCCATCTCAGTTCCTTCCAGAAGTCATGAAAATCATCCGGAACAAGAGGTGTCTTTGAAATGATTGCCCTAGCAAGATCGTGTACGCATGGCATCCCAAGACAATCTCGAACCCAATGATCATCACAAACATTTGAATACTCCTCCTTCAATATTTGCTGGTACATTTCCAACAACAACAGAAAACACCTATCTGACACTCGGTAAAATAGCCTTGAAAACAACATTCGAATGCCAGGAGGAAAGGTTGGGTCATCAAAGACCATTTGCCGAGTGGTAAGTGCTTGGTTCATCGTCGCCCTAATCAGGTCCATCTGAACTATGACCGCATGGTGGATCCTCACGATCACTCTGTTGAAGCCTCCTCTACTAGAACCCACAATTTCTTTCAACACCTTATGCATCCCCTCCACCCTAAATAAACACAATTTCTAATCATTAGCATTAATAATATGGTGGTCCAAATTAACAACTAAACAAACAAAGATACCTGTTTGTAGTCCTTGTGTGAAAGTGAAGAGTGTAGTCCGTCCACGCTCTAACTATGAACTCCTTGTACGGAGTAAACCAGTACTTTTCAACGTAACCAACAATGCCCTTCTTCCATGAATCTCTCAGCTTTCTCAACCTCTCTTCGTAGATTTCTTCGGTGCTCGAGCAAAATATCCCCCAACATTGCGTAACAAAGTTCTCCGCCCTTTTAGTATTTTTAATCACTTTTTCTGCGTGTGACTGGATGTTGTGCTTAATGTGCACCCAACACAATAGTTGCTTCACATCAGTGTCTTTGAACACAAGTTTGATTGCTCTCAACAAAGCCTTCTCACAGTCGGTCATTATAGCCTTCGGCATCACTCCCAAATTTCTACACAACTCATGAACGCACATCATCACAAACTTGTAATGCATTACTGTCTCCTGAGCCATGAATGCATATGCGATGTTGAACGTCTTGTGCGTGCAAGTGAAACCAACCATCTCCACTAAAGTCATATCATACCTATTTGTCTTGTATGTGGCGTCCATGATAATCACGTGAGGAAACTTCCTGAACAAACGAATCGACTCCGGGTGAGCGAAAAAAAGGACTTCAACCTCATTCGTCCTCGTGTTCCTCAAAGGTTGACAAAAATACTTGTTCTCTTTCTGAAAATTTAGAGACCACTGAGTAACTGACAATTCACCACGATCTTCAAAATTGATCTTCTGCAAAAAATTGGCAATCTGCTTCATGGATGTCACATTTTGCGGGTCTCTTTTCCTAAGCTGAATAAGTATGTTTTTTGGCGTCTTGCGATCATCCCCCGCTTCCCTTGCTATTTTCTCCTCCTCTTTGCTCATTCTACCCACGAATGAATTCCCATGAAAACTAGTAGGAAGAGTGTGGTTGTGACGACCTTCTACAACATTCACGATCCATTTATAACTATAAGGCCCTTCTTTTATACGAACCCCATATAACTCAAATGTACAACCACATTTCTTCGATTTTCGGTGACGAAGCCTCGGAACCGGCAATTCTGGATTTTTTAAATTCACTTTCGGCCTACCCGATCTAGGTTTTCCAAACCTATCGCATACAAAATCAACGCAATATTTGCTAGATGTACGATGTACCAAAACTATCATTAAATCCCTTGCTCTCTGTTTTGTCCATTCCATCATCTCTTCTTTACTATCCCACATTTGCGCAGTACTAAAATGTGGTCTAAAGTCTTCTTCCTATATTGATTAAACTACATTACTTAGATACGCAATTTTAACTAATTAACCTAAATCTCATGCAATTAAATACAAAATTTAAATTGATAATATACTAACCAAAATCGGTAACGGAGTCCAATCGTCTAATGCAATTGATACATTTGCTTCGCCTTCTTCCTCTTCTTCGTCCACTTCCTCATCGACTTCTTCGTCTTCTTCGTCCACTTCCTCTTCTTCATCGACTTCGTATTCTTCTTCCACGACCCCTGATATCCAATTGTCGTTACAATCATCCTCACTACTCTCATAATTATAAGACATTGTAGTGTGCATTGCAAAACTTCAACAAGATAGCTCAACCTATATATACAACCAAAAAATGCCCGTTGGAATTTTATGCCCGTTGGTGCGTTAACTATTACCGCACCAACGGGCATAAAATTCCAACGGGCATTTTTTCAAAAAAACCTGTGCGGTAACACTTACCGCACAGGTTTAAAAAAAAAGTTACCGAAAAAAATATTAAACCTGTGCGGTAACGATTACCGCACAGGTTTAATATATTATTAAACCTGTGCGGTAAGTGTTACCGCACAGGTTTAATATATTATTAAACCTGTGCGGTAAGTGTTACCGCACAGGTTTAATATTTTTTTAATACTTTTTTAATACTTTTAAAAAAAAAAATATTAATTAAAAAAAATAATATTCCTGTGCGGTAATTGTTACCGCACAGGGTTTAAGTTAATGAAAATCTGTTTTTTTTTTTGCTTAATCTGGGATTAATCTGGTGCGGTAATTGTTAACGCACAGATCTGTGCGGTAATTCTTACCGCACCAGCGTCGTATAGGTTTCAGAAAAAATTCCAACAATGCCCCTGAGTCTTCTGGTGCGGTAAGAGTTAACGCACAGTTCTGTACTGCAATTGTTACCGCACAGAATAGTGTGCATTTAGCAAAAAAAACGTGTGCATTTAGACGCAGCCTATATATATTGTTATTTATTTATTTTACTATTAATCTAATTAGAACTTAAATTATATATTTACTATTAATCTGATTAGAACTTAAATTATAAACCACAAACTATCAATTATAAACTACTAACATAAAATACTACATAATAATAATATATATAATTATATTATTAAAAATATTTAATACATGCGACCCGTGCATGGCGCGGGAACACACGCTAGTATGAGTATCCGATACGGGTACGGATCCGAGGGTCCGGTACGGAATTCTCGAAAATCTTGGACACCGGGACACCGGTACCGGGACACGGTAAGGCGGTAATAAAAATATATATAATTAATTAAATTCATAAAATTATTCCCTATATAAATTCCATATGAAGTTAAATCTCAATCTTTTTCCCTCAGTGTATACTAAAAGGAGAGAGTAGCTTAAAATTTAATAGGTTTAAGCTTTTCTGATTTTAGTTATTCTATGTGGGTTTGGGCTTTTCTGATTTTAGTTATAGGCCCATCCACGTAAGCCCAAATTAATTAGGTTAGGAGACCTTCTTCTTCCTCTCCATCACGTAAACCAGCAACAACAACAAGGTGACAACGGCAACTGAAGACAGGGCGGCCAACAACCGTGTCCGAGTGCCATCCACCGTATTTCGTACCCGTATCCGTGTCGGGTCGTGTCGACCCGGGTACGAAGCAAAAATTGTCGTGTCTGATTAACACAGCCGATACAAGATCTGGAGTCATTCCTTTTGGAACCGTCGTAGTTTCTTTTATAAAAGGACGGGGGAGGTTTGGTCCACCTGTTTTCTAGTTTTATTGTGCCTAGGTTTATTTTTAGTGTTTGCACATTTAAGAGGGTGTTCTGTTTTCCATAAAGTATAATGGTAGAGAGTAGTGTTCGCAATTTCTTCATGAGTTGGCTTGTGGGGAACGGAACCTGGTCTAAAGATAAGTTTATTTCTGTTATTCCAAAGGGTCCACCAACAGAAGAAAGCAAGATCGGAGTTTTTATTGTTAGCGTAGAAATGGGCGAGAGATTGATGAAAGTCTAGAGAGGATGGAAGTCGGAAATTAAAATGATGGTGCGGAAAGTTAGTTAAATATTGTCGACGTAAATTTACACTCGAAAAAGAAATGAGAATAGGTTTCGTCAGATTTGGTGCATAAGGAGCAGGTTGAAAACACTTTGTGAAAATGTCTATTAAGTCGTTAAGTGGTTGGAAGATAGTCCAAAGTGTTTCTCCAAATGAAGTTTTGAACTTTAGGAGGTACTTTTAGATTGCAGTAGTTAAAACGATTATGATCTGTATTGGTCAGGGGTTTGATAAGATGATAAACGGATTTGACCATGAAATTTCCATCATGAGAAGTAGACCAAATAATCTGATCTTGGGTGTTAAAATTAAAAATAAATATTTTGGCGATTTTATCAATGATGGAATGAGGTAGGATTAAAGAGAGATTTGTAAAATCCCAATTCTTTTTAGGGATTATGTAGTGATTAACTTTTTGGTCAAGAGACGCCTGACCTCTGAGATGGGAGATAGTCGTGCCAGGAATCCAGGGGTCAGTCCAAAAATTAATGTTAAGTCCATTTTCATGTTGCCAAAAAATACCTTTCTTGAAGTCCTCAAGCAGAAGGAAGAGACGACTAAATTGCCAAGATTGAGACGGTATTCTGCCTGAATGGGGAAATATCTTTCACGAACAATTTGAACCCAAGGATTTTTCAAGGATAGAGATAATTTAAATATGAGTTTCATTTGAAGGGATACATTATTGTCACATGATGATTCTTTAGCATTTTTCATCAAATGCAGATAAGAATAAACAAACAAGAGAGATGGCTATATTTGATTATTTCATATTTAGTTCTTGATTATCATGTTATTGATCTTTTTCATATCAACAACACAAGAATTGGGTATATTTGATCTTTTTCATATCAGGTCGCTCATGTTGAAACACAAATCATGAAAACAACAAGTTATTTTTATAAATTACATTAATTAAAATTATCTATCATTATCTACGCTTTCAGCACTTTCTACGCTTTAAAGCGTCGGGACAAAGCATAGAATAATACAGCTCCTCTGATGCTATTTTTGACGCTTTTACAACGCGTCGAACCTAAAGCGTCGAGAATGGTTCGTGTTTCTAGTAGTGTGGAAACAATCAGTTATAAACTAAAACAACCAGTTTTCAACTAAAACACAAATCATGGAGACAATAACTAAACTAATAGTCTCCCAATCAATTTTCACAAAACCTTGTGATTGTTTTGGGCAAATAATCTCAATGGACTAAATCGCCTTAGGATGAAGTCAATCAATCGAAACAAGACTAAAAAACTAGGACGTCCTAGACAATTTAACCAAATGATGAGACGAGAGTAAGATGAACTTAGATAGACTGATAAGGATTACAAATACATGATGGGTCGTAGGATTAACACTTCCGTCGGTCGGATATCCTCTGGGACCTCGATATGACTTAAGCGATTACCATATTTGTAAAGGTTACAAAAAAGATAAGTGATTTCGTGGAGAGTGTGTTGGATGTGTGTTGGATGTGTGTTGGATGTGTGTTGTTGTGTGTAGTTCTGATGTTGGAGGCTTCTTCCAAAGTCATATATATACTTGCATCAACATTCCTAGAATGTCTTTGATTTGCTCATAAATGCTCTTGATTCCGTCTTTAATGCCCTTGATTGTGCTTGATTCTCTCTTTAAATGCCTTTGACTTTCTCTTTGATTGTTGATATAATGCTGATGATAATGAATGGAGAGATATTAGGCGAGATTTCCGGCGATCTTGGTGGAATTTGATCATTTAAGTATTCTGGGCATCCATCTTGACTTAGGACCAAATGGAGGTCGTCTTGACTTAGGACCAGGTGGACTATGGTCGTCCTGACTTAGGACCGAATGGACCAGCGAAATCTGGGCCCAACAGTGATTTTCAACCCAAATTAGGGTTCTTCACCCTAAGTCTGTCAATCGTTCAAATATGCAATCACAATCCACTTCTCTTCAACCTTCAACATTCTATAATGGGTAATTTTTTGGATTTAAAAGGGCAACTTGGGAATAAAAATAGTGAATTTGAAAATAAGCTAGCTTAAATTGTCTCCAAAATTTCAGTAATTTTGCACTCCACGTTTTGCCTGATAATTAAGCTAGCTTATTCAATTTTCTTTCAAAACAAGCTTGTTAGCCGAACAACAACATCAATTTTCTCCAGATTTAAAAGGGCAACTTGGGAATAAAAATAGTGAATTTGAAAATAAGCTAGCTTAAATTGTCTCCAGATTTCAGTAATTTTGCACTCTAACGTTTTGCCTGATAATTAAGCTAGCTTATTCAATTTTCTTTCAAAACAAGCTTGTTAGCCGAACAACAACATCAAAATCACCGTTTCAAAACCTATCTTAAATTTGAAGAATTAAGCCAGCTTATTGTGAAATTTAGGTTGTCGAACAAAGCCTATATCATTTTTCTCATATGACTGATTCATTACCGTAAAAACATCTTATATATATTATTTCTAATTAGAAATTTGTTAAATTGATCTGGATGGTTATGAATTTCAATTTACGATTGAAAATTGTTTTGATCAAAGAGGTTGCATTGAGTATTACATATTTGGCGGCTCAATTTGAATAATAAATCACCAATTATAAACTGGTCTACCGAGTGAGATATTAAATTCTCTTATCCTTAACTTTTTATTTACTAGCAAATAATATATGTTATCTATGCACACTTAAAATTATCAAAAAGGGCGATGATGGTACCTCATTTTACACGCTTGCTTATGACATGATCACCGCACCCCTTTTGAGAAAAACAAAGGAGTGATGTCGCGATACTACAAGACGTTAACAAACCTACAAAGACCAACGCGCTAAGAACCTTCGCCAACAGAGAATGGAGTAGTTCAGATGGTGGTTCCAAAACTGAAGCCAGGTAAAGATCAACGCGCTAGAAACCGTCGCCAACGAAGAATGGAATAGTTCAGATGGTGGTTCCAAAACTGAAGTCGGGTAGAGATCATCGCGCTAAGCACTTCACTCCTATTCGAAAGAACCAAGAAATGGACGGTGAGTTAGACCAAATCATTGAGGCATGAGACCAAGTTTTGAACATCGAACTTAGAGAGAGATTCAACTCCTTGTCATATCATCGCGCAACCAACACCAACGCGGTCAGCCGTCGAGCATTGGGCCCCTTACCACTATTCACCAAAGCCACCACATGCTGACTCAAGCTCGAATGAGATGACACGTATGCTGAAAAAGAGTTCAAGTTCCAAGTAATGTATGTCTATAAATACTCCTCTACTTCCATTTGGAAGGAGAACTTGTCTTTTTTGAATACTTTCGAAGGGAAAAAAGACAGAAAAAGTTTAATCTGTGTGAGGAATCGTTTCTATAGATCTGAGTGTTCTTTGAGATATCAAATAAACAAACTTCCCCCATCGCGTTCATTCTAAAGCTAAACTGTGTTTCATATTTCTATCAAAGCACCTCAAAATAACGCGATCCCCATAGACGATCTTTAAGAAGTCTCGAAAAACTGTTAAAGACAATAATAGTTTGGGAGTAACTCCTTTTCGTAAGAAATCATAGGTGTATTCGAGATTTATATCCAACCCGAGGTAATTTCAATATCGTCATTTCGCAGTTTGGATCGATTGTGAAAAAGGGAATCTTGTACCACCTGAATCCTAGTCACAATTGTATTCTTCCTCATGTGAATATTTTCGAACACCTTCTTGTTCCACTTCATAAGGATCATGCAAAGAGTAACTAAAGCCTCAAGACGGGTCTTTGAATTCATGATGCGATAATCAAGCATCCTATAAAAGAAAGGGTCTCCTAGCTAGCCCTATTACAAAACTGAGGGGGGTGATCTGCATGTAAAGAGGGGTGTGATCTGAATACATAAACGGAAGGTGAGCGATTATATCCCCATGCCCTCAACTTAGCATGAGCACAACACACTGCTCTATTAACCAAGACTATACCCTACAGTGGTTTCTCGCAAAATCGACCTCGTTCGAAGTTTAATGGAGTCATATCAACTTTCAAAACTTTTCCAATGTCAGGTGCTATTCCCATCATTATAGCTTTACGTACAATAGAAAATCATACATATAGTCGAGATTCAGATTCAAAACAAAGTCGCTTCAATACCGTCATTCTTGAGGTCAAACTCCGACATCCAATCCTTACACGTCAATGTTCATATTCTAGAGTGTAGTGTTTATATTATAGGCCATGAATTTTTTTTAGCGTTTTCAGCGAGAGACATATGGCCATACTTGTAATTAGTGTTAACTTTTTTTTTCTCAATATGACTTTAAAAAAAATTCATCCAAAAAAAACTTTTCTCGTATGGTAAAAATTAAAAAAAGGAAAAATTGCGTATCAAATCAAATTACAAGCCGACAGACTATTTTACCCTTTTGTTTTGATCGTTTTTTTTGGTAAGCCAGGTCGATGGAGCGGAAGAAAGGCGGAGGTAAGACAGCGATTGTGAATTGAGATGGGGAAAGAATGAAGTGCAGATCTGTTGTAGGCATCTGGCCGGAGGTTCCGCCCATCCACCGCGTCACCGCCGTCTCCGTTCTCCGTCAACCTCCTACTCTCTACACCGGCGCCGCTGACGGCTCCGTTGTTTGGTGGTCCATCTCAGGCGACGCCTCTCACAAGGTCCTCTCTTCCTCTCCCTTCTATTTCTGAAAATCTTGCTAAACCTTTGATTTTCCTCCGCCGATTGTTCCTCTTTTCAAACTTCTCTTTTTCTTCTATGCGAACTGTTATTGAATCATTTCTGGACCACATGCTGCTTTCTCCTACTTGAAAACTAGAGGAATTTGTTTATTTCAGAGTGATAGTGTGTCAATTTCACTTATTCGAGCTTGTATCTTGTGATAGTGTTTATCCTAATTATGATCATATCAATTGACTCATACGATCAGGTGCTGGATATTAATCTGAACTGGCGGCAGAGTTTGTTATTTTCATTTGGAAAAGTAGGGCGTGTCAAATTGGGCGGGGACTGCTCTTGTGTTTCTCTCATTCAACCTTATACGAATAGGCATTGTTTTGCAGTTCATATGATTTTATTAAGGGTGAAAAAGTGTTTCCTATGCATACAGTTCCATCATGATCAGAGTGATTGTATGCTTCACATTGTCATCGTGTTTTTGAGATGGAATCATTTGGTGCATTGTTTGAGAAGTTCTACATGTCCATTTTGATCCCTAAATTACAACAAGTGTCTAGTTATTTGCTCTGTCATTGAGAAGTTAGTTCTTTTAGATTCGTGCTGAACCTGCTTGTTGTAAATTCTCTTGTTATTGATGTACCAGGATATTAAACCTGTTGCTATCTTATGCGGTCATACTTGTGCAATAGCTGGTCTTGGTATTTGTTACCCTCTGCTGGACTCTGGAAATGGGAATATAGACAAAAGAAATGACAACGTTGAGGACTCTTCTTGTAGTGCTGCATTAATAAGTGCATGCAGTGATGGGGTGTTGTGCATCTGGAGCAGAGGAAGTGGGCATTGCAGGCGCAGAAGAAAACTGCCACCTTGGACAGGAAGCCCTTCTGCACTTGCGACATTGCCTGGAAACCAGAGATATGTCTGTATTGCGTGTTGTTTCTTTGAAGGGCTCCCTTCATCTGACCATGACTATACGGGTGCAAATGAAGGAAATCAGAGTGTTGGTGATTTGGAATCTTCTTATAGAAAATATCCCAAGTGCTCCATTGTCATAGTTGATTCATATACCTTAACCATCACCCAAACTGTTTTCCATGGGAATTTGTCAATTGGGCCATCGAGGTTCTTGTCTGTTGTGGCACCATTTGATGACGTGAAGACACAATCTGTACTCCTGGTTGATTCATATGGCAAGCAACAACTAATACCAATGCTAAAAGATTCCCATCTTAACATCGAGGCTCCAAATAAATTGCATGATGGTTCCTGTTATGCTCATAGAGTTTTGGATAGTGAGATGCATGAGGGAGATCCAGTGTCGACTGCTACCATGGGGAGGATTTTAGGTTTAGTATACAAGACTCGCTGTGTATTTGCGCTGGCTACTAATGATGATGTCATTGGCGAGATTTCCCTTACAAATGATATGCTTCACATGGAAGCTGATCCAATTATAGTGCAAGCTGCAGGTGGCATGTTCTTGTATGATGAAAATAAGGTTGCATCGAGTATTGAGGAAAATCACAGTAATATAGTCTCTTTACGTTTTGCTGCATGGAACATTAGAGGTCTTGCGATTGTGTATCAAATATCTTTTATAAATCAGACGTTTAGTTTTAGGCCTTTGTATAAAATACCTGCTGTTTGTTATCCTAGTGTGGATAGGTTATCTATTGATTTTGTTCAGATGGATGAAATGTTACTGCGTATAGAGTCAACTTGCTTCAGTGAAGAGGATCCTTTATCATGGAAGCCCCATGTTACAATGTGGTCACTACTACAGCGATGTGATGACCGTGAAAATTCTGTATGTCAATGCAAATCTCTTGGAAGAGGTGATTATCTTACTCCCTGGATTACCAGATCAATTTATCCTGAGAAAGTCCAGGGCAGCTCAACTGTTTTTGCAAAGAACGCACAAGAGCTCATTAATAATGGTATCACCACTGAGGAATCGGTTGGTCATTTATCTGAAGATGAATTGAAGTATATTTCTTCACAAGGAGGACATAGAGTTGCTTCTTCCATGGTGATATCACATAGTAATGAAACACCTTATGCAATTGTGTATGGCTACTATAGTGGTGAGATCAGGTTGGTCTGGTTTGATGCCATTCTATTGGAATCTGGTTCAGAGAATGATCAGAGGTCTCCACAACATTTCTTGGGACACAATGGACCAGTTTTATGTTTGGCAACACATCGTATGAGAAGCGCTTCAACTGCGCATACCAGCATTGATGTCCTACTGTCAGGAAGCGCTGACTGTACAGTTCGCATATGGGAACTCAGTACTGGAAAGTCAATCATGGTAATGCACCACCATGTTTCCCCCGTCCGCCAGATTATTTTGCCTCCAGATCAGATTGATAGTCCTTGGAATGATTGCTTTCTTTCTGTTGGGGATGATTGTTGCGTTGCACTTACTTCCCTTTCTACTTTACGAGTGGAGAGAATGTTCCCGGGGCATCCATTCTATCCCGCAAGGGTTGTTTGGGATGGTGCAAGAGGTTATCTAGCATGTCTTTCTCAGAATCGTTCTGCAGCTTCTGGTGCAAAGGATGTTTTATACATATGGGACATAAAAACAGGTGCTAGGGAGAGGGTTCTCCGTGGTACAGCTTCTCATTCAATGTTTGATCATTTTTGTAAAGGTATTGGTGTAAGCAACATGCCAGGAAGCCTACACGACCGTAATACTTCTGCCTCTTCGTTGCATGTTTCGTCAATAGAAGGTGCTGGCTCTCCACGAGCTCAGGCTCAAGACAGCAAAAAAGTGTCTCTTTTACCGAGTGGTGCAAATGTGACTGAAGGAAGAATATATAATCAGAATACTATTGGGGGGAGTACTGTAAAACCAAGCCCAAGAATGGGCCTTCTTCATGACAAGCTTCCTATTAGATGCTCTTCCCCACTTTCCGGAATTGCAGTTTTAACCTTTGACCTTTTATCATTGACATCTTCTACGAACGTCTCTAGAGCAAGGAAAAGCAGTTCTCACCATACTAGTGTAAGTGAAGATTCTGAAATGGGAGAGAGCTCAGCTGAAGCAGAAGAAAGAAATATATATGATAAGGAACTCAGCTTATGCTTTCTACGTTTCAGTTTATCCTTTCTGCATCTATGGGATGTGCAGCTTGATTTGGACAGCCTGCTAGTAAGTGAGATGATGCTTAGGAAACCAGAGGAATTTATATTAACCCCAGGACTACAAGGGGATAGAGGATCTGTTACTCTAGCATTTCCCGGTTTAGGTTCTACCCTTGAGGTAATTGAATATTTATGTTACAATGTCACTACATTATGCTACTTGAGGTAAACCACTAAACATATGTTGAAATTACATTAAATTTCTATTTCAGCTTTGGAAGTCATCTTCGGAGTTTTCTGCCATGAGGTCATTGACTATTGTGTCCATTGCCCAGTGCATGGTTGGTTTATCAAGTTCATCTGCAACAGCCAGCAGGTGATTCTTATTCAATTTTGTTTTCTTGTGTGAATAGTTCATAGACTATGGTGTGGTCCTTTTTTTGATTTTGTGGAGATATTCTATGGTTTTCACACTGCGTTTGATTTTGCATGCAGGAAAGGCAATATAAGATGCCAGATATCATAAACTGCCTAATATCATAAACTGCCTAATATTTCTTATATAATGAAGAATGCTTAAGCTGAAAATTTTAGTTGATAACATTTTATCATCGTGGAAAATTTTGTAGAGTTGTAGACATATGTTGTTACTAGACTTGGATTCATTAGCTCTTTCTGTTAAATCTACTTGCCTATGCTATTTGCTTTCTCTTAAGATTCATAATGAAAAATCTGTTAGCTCTTGTATTAGTTATACGTGAATAGTTTGATTTATACATTTTGTGGTAAAACTCGTGTTTTCGAGGTTTCTTTTCCGTTGCTTTTAGCCTGCGGGAGGATTTTGTTCAAGTGTATAACTTTGTTCTAACAGGCTGCAATTGTAGAAGGTGGATTATCCTGCTGTCTTCTCCTGTTTTACCTTTTCCCTTCACTAAGCCACTTCAGCTTTTTCTACATGGGAAAGAATGTTTTTCCTGTCCATTAAATCACCTACCCCTTGTTTCTTTTTTCCAATGGATTATCTTACTAGTGTTTTGGTTTGTTTCTCTATTTGCAGCTTTCTTGCTACGTATTTTTTTGTCTGTCTAAGACCAGATGTTTTGAGAATAAACAAATGTATACTGAACCTTTCTAATTTCATGGAACATGTAATTCTTTTCACAGCTACTACTTTCTGTTCAAGTGGTAGGCATGTCAACGTCAGCTATATATGATAGTTTTTGCTCAATGCAGTGGTTTATCAGCATTCTACACTCGCCATTTTCCGGAACAATTTCCTCAAGTGAAGCCACCATCTCTCCAGGTGAGATAATAAATATTGCTAATGTGTGACTGGACTAATGGACTAAGTTTTTTCTTCATCTTATACTTAACAATGACCTGACAGTTCCGGAAAGTTTAAAACTGTGTATTATATTGGATAGAGGTGCATGTACTTGAGATTTATATACATATTAAACTGTATTTTTAAAATGAATGAAAGTGCTAAATGACATTTCAAATTATAGCCTGGGTTGCTTAATGTTTGTCTTACAGCTCTTGGTGAGTTTCTGGCAAGATGAAGATGAGCATATCCGTTTGGCTGCTCGAACTTTATTTCATTGTGCTGCTGCACGAGCCATTCCATCTCCCCTCTGTTTCTCAAAAGAAATAGTTGACAATGCAACTTTAAATTTGTCAAACCAAACAGTATCAACTAAATTGATAAATACTGATTTGGAGGAAGTATCTAGTAGCTGTTTAGATGCTCTAGGGTCATCAGTCATGCAGTCTGATTTCCAGTATGATGAAACTGACGTACTCAAGTGGCTAGAATCCTATGAGATACATGATTGGCTTTCCTGCGTTGGGGGAACAAGCCAAGACGCAATGACATCCCATATAATTGTTGCAGCAGCACTATCCATATGGTACCCTAGCCTTGTCAAACCGAGCCTAGCAATGCTAACCGTCCATCCTTTGATGAAGCTTGTTGTTGCCATGAATGAGAAATATAGCTCAACTGCTGCTGAGCTTCTTTCTGAAGGCATGGATAGTACATGGAAAGATTGTATCGCTTCTGAAATTCCGCATCTTATTGGAGATATTTTTTTCCAAATAGAATGTGTGACTGGTGCATCAGTCAGTAATTCTGCAGTACGTCCAGCTGTATCTTCTAAACTACGGGAGACTCTTGTTGGTATTCTTCTTCCCAGCTTAGCTTTGGCAGATATTCACAGTTTTCTTAGTGTAGTTGAAGGTTTGATCTGGTCTACGGCATCTGATTCACCAGTTCATTTAGTTTCTATCAAGACACTAATCCGGGTTGTGCGTGCTTCTCCAAGAAGCTTAGCTCAGTACCTTAACAAGGTTTGTCAAACTGTTGCTTTGAAGGACTTCTTGGATTACTTTCTTTCATATTTTTTATTTATTTTTGTGGTGCTGAATTGCAAGTTTTTATTTAAAAAATCAATCAAATAAAAACGTTGTGAGTTCCTGATTTTGGGAACGGAAGCTAACATATGGATTTGGAACTATGATACTTATAGCATTGATAGCACTGACACTTGGACAGATATGCAGGTAATTGACTTTATATTACAGACAATGGATCCTAGCAACTCTGTGATGCGCAAAACCTGTGTTCAAAGTTCATTAACAGCATTGAAAGAAGTTTCACGTGTATATCCCATGGTTGCACTGAATGAGACATCAACACGGTTAGCTGTTGGGGATGCTATTTCTGATATCAATGCTGCTAGTGTTCATGTATATGACTTGCAAAGGTATAGAGTGATTTAGATTTATTCTGTTGTGCATTTATTGTACCTAAAGCAGAATATGTAGTTTATGTAGGTTGAGGACTTAAAAAATGGATTTACTTATTATCTTGGTCAACTTATGACTTATAACCTCTTAGCAAAAAATTGATTTGCACAGCTCCTCTCCATATGCTTGCATGAGCTGGATGTTTATAGTTTTTTTCTTCTTCTTGAAGTGTTGCAAAAATCAAGGTACTGGATGCCAGTGGACCTCCAGGAATGCCTAACTTGCTTCAAGGAGTTTCAGACACAATTACCGCAGCAATTTCTGCAGTGACCTTTTCACAGGATGGAGAGGTGTTATACTAAAATAAAAACCAATTGGTCCATTATTAGTTTCTCATACTTCTTGTTGTTTCCGTTGTAGACTTGAACCAAATTCCGTATGATATTTACTAGTATGTTTCATGTATGCATTTGATTTCATGTCCACATATATGTTGGAAGTTATGTAAAATTGTGTACCTTTTCATTTATTCTCTGTTTCTTTTTCTTATATTCCTCCTGCCCCAATGTTTTCATCTGCAGGGACTGGTTGCGTTCTCTGAGAATGGATTGATCGTGCGATGGTGGTCTTTGGGATCTGCATGGTGGGAAAAGCTAAGCAGGAATGTTGTTCCTATACAGTGCACCAAACTTATATTTTTACCTCCATGGGAGGGGTTTTCACCTAGTACTTCTAGAGCTAGTATAATGGGGAGCATATTAGGAAACGATACTCAATCAACTTCCCAGGTAATTTTCTGCCTTATTCGGTTCACAAACTTAAAGTTCTCTGTTTGCAATATCAAAACTGTAGTGTCCTCTGCTATAGATCATCTGCTTAGCTTTTGACATCTAAAAATAGAATCCGAGAGGTACGAAATAATGCATAATACCATGAATTGAAATAGCACATTTCTTGTTGCAGGATTCCAAAAGAGATTTGAGCGATTTGGCTGTTCAGAATCATTTGATTCATAATCTTGACCTCTCGTATCGGCTTGAATGGGCGACTGAGCGAAAGGTAAATCTCACAAAGCAAGGACAGATGTTGGGCACTTTCCAGCTATAAGCACTTCTATTCTCATTTATTCTCTGAACTTACTGTCCTTGTGCAAATGCGCTGGGTCCTGTGACATTCAGTTTTGCATGTCTGATCCATAGTAGCCAAAAAGGCCCTGTAGAGTTCCTACAAACATTCTTTTTGGTTTTGTTATGATCCCTTTGAATAATAGCCTAAATCCACACTCAGATGTGTGTGTGTATATAATCTCATTACTCGAGAGTTGAGATTTGCATGTATTGATATTCAGGAAAAGGCATATTTGCAACAGATTGGGAACCCATCTTTTCCGGGTTCGCGAGATTTTGAGCGGATTGTGTTAAGGTAGAGTTGGAAATATCAACTTTTGAGTTTAATAATCTTAAACCATTAAATAAGATTTAATGGTCAAGTTTAATAATTTCTCTCCCTAGTTTAACACAACTTTATTGTATGGTTAATGTTATATATGTATTTTGGTATGAACACTAGCAGTATCAGACTGTCCATAAAATTAGGTGTGTATTCACGCAACTTCTTGATTACTTACATGACTTGCATCAAGGTACAAAGTAAATCAAAAGGCATGTGGTCGCTAATGAACTGGACACTAATCAACATGTTTAGGGATAAGAAAGGAGCTAAAACTGAGAAAGGAATTGAAGCTGACGAAGGAGAGGAGTTAGGGTTTCCATGAGCTTCTCGCTGGGGTGATTATGGATGCCTTCATAAGTGGTGACGACGACTCCGGTGTCCTTCGAAAGCCTTTGTATCTGCTTCTTTACGTTGCATGTGTGGTATGTGCATCTGTAGTAGCTCCTGCATGCATGCTAAATTAATTTACAACATAAAAAACTCCAAGGAAGTAATAATGTTATGATTAAACCTATTAAATGATATGGTCTAATCTCGAATAACTAACCCTAAAATTTTAGGGTTCATGTAACATATAGCTTTGAGTCCCCTAAGTTACTTGAATTACAAACAATACTTCGTTCTGGACGTAGAACGACTTTGACCGATCGAACTAGGCGACCAAGAGCCCCAAAGAAATTATTGTGCAAACCACAACTATTCGACCCAAACTATAGGAAGGAGTTACTATGATATCTCCATGATATTGAGATCTTAAGGTAAGGAGGTTAAAAAGAAGCAAAGGGATTCATAGTTACCTAGGATGACTGCTATTCTTAACAGCCTTTTGCCCATATTTTCTCCACTTGTAACTATCATCGAGAACATCATCCACACTTCTTGTATGAAAAGCAAACCTTGGAGGAACAACACTCTTCTTACTACTACTTCTCCTTCCTCCAACACCACCTCTATCTCTCCCTACTTTATGACTCTTATTCATACAATTTCCTCCTTCACTCTCTTCTCCTCCACCACCATATCTGTTGTTTGCCACCACCGACGTCGATGATGATGCAGCGCCGGGGTTTGGGCTGCCGGAGAGAAGGCTAACCCAGTCAATATCCAAAGGGACTTGTTGAAGTTGGGGGTAATATTGCTCTTGTTGTTGATCAATTTGTAATTGGTTGTGTTGGGTAAAAGTAGGTAAAGGTAGAGCTTGAGAATTTGGGTAATTCATCAAGAGTTGATCAATGTTGGTGATGGATAATGGTGGGATTTGCTCTATGGATTCTCCTTCCATTATATTCAACATAGTAAAAATGGTCAAGAGAGAGTGTTTCATATAGGGTTTGCATTTATATATTAATTACTCATGCAAAGTTATGGTGAAGGAAGGAGTAGAGAGCTTCTAGGATACAACTTATGAGATAGATAAGAGGGAGGGAGGATGAAGCCACCAACAACAACACACCAACTTTTCAGTTCAACTGCCTTACAAAAGGGAAGAAATAGTATATTATACTTGACTATGTATGCATCTTTGATCAATAAATTAATCTTGCACCTCTACCTTGGTAAAATATTAGGTGTATAAAGCCAGTGGTGTACGTTGCTAGTATAATGAAATGGCATTTGAGTAATTAGTGTTACTCTATAAAGTACATTTCCATCATTTAATTTTAGGGTTTTAGATATGTTTTGTGTTAGATTACTTTAGTCTGGTAATGTCAGAGGTGTTCTTCTTTACCATATGTATCAATGTATCATGTATTCATGTATGAACTCGTAATAAGTTAACTCATCAGGTCTTTATTTACCTATTCTAAAAAGTAAAAATAAAACAATTGTGCCTCGACTAAATGGCCGGGAAATCGAAGGATCGTTTTGAGATTACGTATTATCATCGTGCAAATCAAGAGAGGATGTTAGTAGTTTTGACCCCAAGAAATTAAAAAGAATGTCCCAAGAGTTTTATGGATGTAGATCTGCAAAAGAAAAGGGGGGAGCAGATTGATCCGCCGGATTAATTGTTTCACAAGTTCTCCTGTTCCCCGTTGTACAATACGTAAGATCGACTTGGTTAATGTGGATATTTCTAAATAATTTAAAGTGTACTATTGAATATTATTAAGCATATAATTGTATATTTGCATGCAGAAGTTGGCAGTATATAGGCTAAACTTATTTTATGTAAAAAAACATTGCTTTGCGGCATAATGAATTATTTTGATAAAAAATATTCCAAGTTTTTGTTTAAAATTGTTAGCGTGTTCGCTCCCTACAAGTTTAATTGCTTACCAAACACATCCATTTTGATAATCCTAGCTATTCGTGTTAATGAGCAGATTTAAGTTCATATAAAACTGGGCCATTATATATAAAATAACTCACAAATAATAAATTATGGTTGCATGATCGATCACTCGTTCACTACTAAATCAAAAGGCTTTTATCTTCTAAAGGATCTTCTTAGCAGCTAGCTTCTCCTTATTTACATCCTTTTAAAAAATAGTGACGTTGAACGACATCGACTTCTTGGACCAGTTCAGCCACCATCTCTGCACGATCATCCAACGTGCAATTCCATGCTTTATTTAAAGGAAAATGGAAAAGATTCTACGTTATCTCGAGTTTCCGGAAGTTTTCCGGCCACGGAAAAGTTTCGGACACTTGGAAACGGCAACAACAAATTTAGCAAAAAGGGAAACGGCGGAAAAACGGCAACATAAATTATATATCAATTTAAAGAGAACAAATAATAGAGTAGATATATCTCTAAAAGATTCATAAAAATGATTAAACACATGATATTAAATCCCTTATAAAGCCAAATAAAGTAACTTAACAACATAGATAATTCTGAGTAACATAATCAAGTTCAACATCTCAAAAACTCACAAATTAAGGGAAATCGAGTACTATCTAACAACATAATCAAGCCTCTGTGGCAGAGGTGGTCGCCGGACGGAGCCTCGAAGGTGTTGTGGAAGAGAGGGAGACCGAAGAGGCGAAGAGAAATTGAAGAGAAGCGGAAACGACTATGAAATCGGGAATTAGGTTTCAAATTCTACATTCCTCTTTTTCTATATCTTTATTTTCTTTAAGAAAATGAGGAAAGTCCACCGAAAACGCGTTTCCTTCCTTTTTCCGAGTGTCATGTCCGATTAAAAAGTCAACGGAAACGTTGACCGTTTTCGAGCCCTCCGGAGACGTTTCCGACTTGTTTCCGGGCGTTTCTGAGTGTCCCGAAGTGTCCGACGCGGGATAGCTCGGTCCTAGGAGTTTCCGGGTATCGTAGGATTCAGGTGAAAATAATTATTACTCTGCGCATATGTGAATGAATGCACATTTAAGCCATTGACATGCACTTTCTTCAGTAATGACATGCACATTTAAGCCAGCGACATGCACTATTGACAGATTTGCATGTCATTGATAATATGTGAAAAGTGCATGCACACACCCCGCTTTTGCATGTCATTACTGAAGAAAGTGCATGTCGCTGACATATTCGTACAATAAATATTCTCACCTGATCCGGATTCTTATTTAAATACATATTTTTTTGGTAAATTGTTGTGATATGCTAATAGTCTATCTCAAATAGAAAACTCTCGTCACCAATTTCACTACAACAATTAAAAAGCAAACTGATTGGGCCTGAAAAGTTGGGTGATAACTTGTATGGGGCCTTGAGCATTGGGCCACAGCCACATAGTGGGCCACATCACAGTGGAAAACAAGGAATTATTTGCGTCCAATGTCAACGTGTAAAGTTTTTAGGATTTGAAAATACAAGTGAATGTGTAAAAGAGTTACTTATCCTAAAGAGGGAAAAATAGGTTTGAATATTCAACCTCTTCTACAAATAGATTGGATGAGATGGTGAATGAAATGGTATGTTGTGTGACAAGAAAGTGTCATTTAGTTTAAAAGGTAAATTTCGTAAGAGGGTAGTCAAGCCGATTTTATTGTATGGTGTAGAGTGTTAGCTGATTACAAAGGCACATGGACAAATCAAGGTTTATGGTTGTCGAGACGATAATGTTGTATTGAATGTGTGAGCACACTAGGTTTGAGAGGATTAATGAAGTTATCTGAGACTAAGCCCTAAACGTATTAGTGAGCATGTATGAGGAATTTTCTTGAATGGACTTACACCGAGATCAGGGGCGACCAAATGGGAAATGCAAGAAGGTCATTCCTGAGAGTTGTAAGGAGCACGTTCGGAATGACCTGGTCCTCTTTTCTGTTACAGAAGCTATGACAGAGGATGAGACTTTATGGAGAGTTTGTTGATAGTTGTTTCAGAGTCAACGTTAATCTCTGATATGGTTGGGTGTGTTTTAACTTTATTATAATATTCCTATGTTATATCATCTTTATAGATGTCTTATCTTTGGGTTACTTATCCTAAGGAGAGAAAAAAGAAGGTCATTCCCCTTATATAGGCTACCTATCAACAAACATAATTCCTAATAACAATGAAAGATAAATCATAAGAGATATATTCTCTATCCTGAGGGTCCTCCTCCGATGAGTCCCTTAGAATGAGAAGTGAGAATAATGACCTTCAGTCAATATTTTTTTCGGGCCAATTTTTTTTTCCAAGGCCGGTTTTTTTGTTCCGTGCATAAAGTAGAAATATGCACATCTTTTCATTGAGATGCACACATTTTACTCAAACTATGTGCACATTTGACAAATGTAAGTGTTTTTTCAATCGATAATTATTTTTCAAGGCAAATATTTTTCCCTAAAGAAATTCGTTTCTACTCCAAAAATCAAATTTCAATTTTTATTAGTATGAATGTGCAATTTTCAACTTAAAAAGTCCACTTGTGTATTGTTGAACAAATTTATATCCACTTTTATATTAAATAAGATATTCACGTTGTATACAACTAATGTGTCTATTTCGTGCAGAAAATATGCACGTATGACTTTGGCTCGAGAAACGAATGTTTGTCATCGAAAAAGGGGATCAGTTTTTTTTCCCCGAAATTTGTAGTTGAAAAAATGTGCATATTTTATAAAGCTATTATGTAAAAAATGTTTTCATGTAATTTTTGCCCAGGAAAAAAATGTTTTCATGAAAAAGAGCTCGGAAAAAACATGTTCAAAATTTGTGTTCGGAAAAATGTGCACATGTAATTTTGGCATAGAGACAAAAGTTTGTCATTGAAAAAGGCTCGGAAAAACAAGTTCAAATTGGAAAAATGTGCACACCTTATACAATTAATGTGTATATTTTGTGCAGAAAATGTGCACTTATAATTTTGGCTCATAATGAAAATTTGCTATTAAAAAGGGCTCGTAAAAAACAAATTCAAAATTTGTGCTTGAAAAAATGTACATATCTTATCAATTATGTGCATATATTGTGTAGAAAATGTGCACATATTTTGTTTTTGCCCAGACACGAAAAAAGATTTGACGTCAATTTTTTGTTTGACCAGTCAACTTTTGACCGGCGTTGACTATTGTCTTTTTAGGAGAGATAATCTACCCTCTTAATTTGATTTTATATAACTAATTAATATAACAAGATAATGTAAATCACTCCTAAATATTAGTAAAGTAAATAACTACTAAATCTCTATCTATTGAACCCATCTTTCTCAACCCACATATAAGATTGTATCATCACATCCCCTCCCAGCATCGAGCTTGTCCCCAGGCTCGGATACTTGCTCCATTTCAATCCAAAACAATTTCCCATATTTGTGCCTTCTTACATAAGGGTAATCACAATTGTAGTTGAAGGGGATACACTACTAAAATCTGCAATTTTAATGTCAAATTTTTGAAAGATGAAATGTAAATTTCGTCGTTAATAGCCTATTTGCACAACTTTATTACGAAAAGTCCAATAATTGGTTGTAATTAATTAAAACTAGGAATAAATGGTCTAATAAGACCGTCGTTAACAAGAACAATTAAATAATAAGAATTTTTTATAATAAATATGTCGTCATTAATACCTGTAGTACGTCTATAGGCAGCACTGCAGTGGAGCCGTGAGATCGATTAATAAGAGCCCGACTAAATTTCACGCTGGAACTAACCCTAAATCAACATTGAATTAGATCCTCAATCTTCCATCTTCTACCTAATGTCCGTCTCGTTAATCTTACAACGTCTTGACTCTTGAACTAACCTTGAATCACAATCAGAAAAACGATCGAGTCAGAAGAGGAACGAATACGAAAAACAATCTTCATGCCAAGTACAGGAAAACGTTTGCTGAGTAAAATGACAAGTAGCGGTCGATAGAACACATTTTTGGAATGCCCAGCTGGATGTGAGCAAAAAAACCGCGATCGTGGTATAATCCCACAAGAAAAGGGTACGACTGCAGAGCACACAGCTGTATGCGAGCAGAAAAACTGCTCATGCGGTGGATATTTTGCGATCACGAGAAGCATGCAGAAGGCTTACACAAGGAATCGCACCTTTGATCGCTGAAAATTCATCGTTTTTTCAAATCAATGTTAAGTCTAAAGAACCTGGGGGAAAACATGAAGGGGATATTTGTGTATGATAAAATATCCCCTAGGAGATAAAGACTTTAATAAGGCTTTAGGGCTTGAATTACAAAAGGAAGAGGTAATTTATTATTATTTTCCGTAGTTATGATAAATGATAACTAGGGGTATTTAAGGACCCTGATTAGGTTATCAATGGTGGGGATGTTCTCTTAGAGCAAACAACCTCCAGGGTATTCAATGAACAATCTCATAAAGAAGAAATCCTGGCTTGGTAGCCTCCAAATGTAGTCATTTATGGTGAACTGGGTCAACAAATCTCATATCTATACTCTCGTTTTTATCTTTATTATATGAATGTTTCATCATTTAGTGGTCCTATCGCGAGATCCATTAATATCTTCAATGAATCTATATTGTGACAAATTATGTTACAACAATCTTAGCCTTTTTCTGCCATCTCTTCTCTTGTGAACTTCTTGATGACTAAGCTAATAGTGTTGTTGTCAATTGGTTTTTCTACTATCCAAACTGCTCCTTTGAATTCTTAGTTTCTGAAATCCATGTTGGAAACAATCATCTTGAGCGTTAAAGACATGCTCCTTTGTGATAAACCTTGCTTACAAAGCCCGAGCCATATTCACGGTTACTCCAAGGCTTCCAGATTGTTGCATCTCAATATCAATTCTGAGGTCCTCCTTCAACTTTGTTGTAAACAAATTCAATTGTTGCCCTGGGTTAAATCAGAAGTTCTGGCCATCAACAATTGGAGCCGACTTTAAAATTTCTCAAATGACCCTTCTTGCTTAGGATTTCTCAATTCTCTCGGGAGATTATTGCTCATAGGGATGAGCCAAATCGTACGTAGCAACATTCTTTGAAACACTCCCAGTTAAGATTTGTCTCCTCCTCTTCTTGTTCCACTTGATCAAACCACAATTGTGCCTCATCCAAGAGATAAAACGCAACAAGGTACGTTGTCTCTTTCTTCAGTACCTTGATATATTGGTGAAGGACTTCTTGCATCTTTTAAGCCATCCAAAGGTATCTTCGGTTATCATACTTGAAAAATTCAATCTTACAATTTTCGAAGCTCCAAAAATCCTACTATCCGCGATGCAATTCTAGAATTCTACGCCGCAGATGGTTTTGACTTTTGAGCAAAATACATGAGTAAGTTACAATAACATACCCGATATAAAATATGGTTTTGGGTAAAAGTCTCAATATACAGTTTATACACACTCAAAATGCATGACAGCTAAAAAAAACCCCGAACTACACAGCACAGATTAGCTAGAATCTTATAAATCACAATTAATAATTGATTCCCAGTAGGTTATTATACAACTACATCAACTAATTAATCAAGAATGCTACATTAGACACACACACACACACACACACACACACACACACACACATATATATATATATATATATATATATATATATATATATATATTTAAGCTCCTGAGAAACCACCTCTTAGGGTAAAACGGAGTTAACGATTTATAGACGTTAGATCATATTTAAATCAATGGACCAAATTCAATCCTAGATCATTACCTAAATTATAGGGATTTAATTGTTTACACACTCTCTCTCCTTTTCTTTTATGGATTCTTTCTCATATTTCTCTTCTCTCCTCTACTTTCATCTTCTCTTCTACCCTAATATGGTCGTCATCCCAGATCCCTCATCTTTAACCACCAACCGACATCGACACCCACCACCAATCGGCGTCGACACCACCACCAACAAATCCATATTTTGCGCCGGCGTCGACCTCATCCACCAACCGTCTCCAACTTCGCCTCGTTCGCCTACTTCACGGCTAAAGGACAAGGGATCTAGGGGTTAGGCACCGTGAAGGTTTCGAGATATGCAATAGCTCCTTTATCACAATACAGAGTATCTATTAGATCCCAATCTGGTAGACTTCTTGCAGCTTTAGCTTTGGGTGACCCCTCTCTACATGAAGGATTAACTAGATCTGTTGATTCAGTATCGGTATGTCGTGCTCTTGTAAGTTTGCTCGAAAAGGAGCCTACAACAGGAATGAAAATGGTCGCAATATGTTGTTTCAATCTTGGACTTAATTCATAAATTTTTTGATCAATTTTGGTCTATTTATCAGATCTAACACTCTGACTTTTTTGTTTCAATCATTTTTCTTCGATTTGGGTTTAACTTTCAAAAACATTAGAAATTAGTGGATAGTTTGTCATATACAAGCTATTGGAACCATTCTCTACTTGTAGGTTTAAACGGCTCAAGCTATTGGAATCATTTTATTGATATTTATTTTGTTTGATTTAATATGCAATTGTATCGTTAGAATCAAAGTGTATGGTGTTATGTGGAGATGACGTTGGGTTGAAGAAATTTGCTTTTTGCTTACTTGCTTGCATTGTCTTTTCGACGTTATAATTTGACATTATATAAGGTCTTATGAATTATGCACTAAATCGTATGTAGTGTTTTTTAAGTGCATTCTTGATATGATAAATTTGATGAACAACGATTTAGTGCATATCGCTACGGATTTAGTACATATTGTTGCAGATTTAATGCATATCACTACGGATTTGGTTTCTATCTATACAGATTTGGTGCATATCGCTAAAGATTTGGTGCATATCGTTGCAGATTTGGTGCATATCGCTACAGATTTGGTGCATATCGCTAATAGATTTATGCATATCGTTCTCAAATGTCATTAAAATGACTTAAAAATGGCTAACAAAGTATCATTACAGTGTCTTGAATATGCCTTAACAATTTCTACATATCGTTTATAGCACTGTGCATATCGGTACCCTAAGAGATCGACATCATCGCCCGGTGAAGAATACATGACGTTATCATTTGGGTTCTTCTGCATACCTAAACCTATATCGTGCATATCAATGAAAAACGAGTGCATATCAAGTGAATCAGTTTGATAGAAACCCTAATATGGAGTGCATATCAAGTAAAAAGGAACTGCATATGATATTACAACTTAACTAATGGATTCTATAATTCATGCAAAACCAAACATAACTACTGCATAACAAGGATTACGAAGTGCATATCGATATATTGTTTTTGCATATCAGAATGAAACCCTAGTGAACCATAGTTAAATTCAATAGGTAAATCAAATTCCATATCATTACCGTCAATTTATATGAAAGAATCTTATAAATCTAATATGAAAGTTGAATGTCACATAAGGTCCTCTTCACTAAGCATACGAATTGAGGGACGAAAAAGATTGATAGAAACTCTACATATCTAGTGCATATCAAGTAAATCGGATTGCATAACGACGAAAAGAAACTACATATGACAACTTAATACTGCATAATAAAAATCATGTGAAACCCTACACAACTACTTGTTCATGAATATCGATTAACTTTTTTCATGCATATCAATTACTTGTTCATGCATATCGGTTCACGTTTTTTGCATATCGGCATATTAGGGCAGTACAAAACCCTACAACAACGAGACGCATATCAATTACTTATTAATGCATATCGATTCACTTTTTTTGCATATCGACATATCAGGGCATTACAAAACCCTACAACAACGAGACGCATATCAATTACTTATTAATGCATATCGATTCACTTTTTTTGCATATCGACATATCAGGGCATTACAAAACCCTACAACAACGAGACACATATCAATTACCTATTAATGCATATCGATTCACAGTTTTCGCATATCATCAACATCTAAATGCAATATGAAATCCTAAAAATATCTTGCGAAATTGTTTATAAACATACAAAAAATTAGAATAATATTACATGTGTTCAAGAAGGATTGAAGCTTTGTTTGTCTTTTAATGGAGAAAAGGGAAGCAATTATTAATACACGTTGAAGGTAGAAGTAGCTATATTGGAGAAAATTATGCTTAAATAAGGGTAGAGAAAATTACGTTTTTCTCTCCAATTTTTCTCCCTCTCTAATTTTTCTCTCTCCATTTTTTAATTAACGTTAATGATTTTTATGGAAGGCAATTTTGGTTTTTTTTTTTCTTATTTTCTTTTAATTCCAAGACTCCTAATCTAGCCCTACATCTAATCTCATCTTGTGGTTCTTATTCGTTAACACCGTTTTACTATAAAAGTGGTCTTACCGGAGTCTCCCTCTATGTATATATATCTACTACTACTTAAAAGGCAAGAGGCACTTAATGAACAGTGAATTAACGTTTTCTGTCATCTTTTCCGTCTCTGTTAACTGTACACTATTGGGCTTATTAAATTTGTGCATTGGGCCAGCCCGTTACATTATTAGTCCAATGTGTTTGGTATAGGTTGTTTTGTTCCTCCTTCAACCCCTCGCGCACCGCCGTCTCTCAGACGAAGAGGCAATGATGGTCTGATCGTCTTCTTCATCGACGAATTTGGGTGGATTACGACGGATTTGGTTGGGATGATTTGTCTTCTTCGACAGGCTTGGATTTTGATTACGCCTACGAGGTCGTTTGTTGGCTTGTTTTCACCTACAAGAGACTTATTCGATTGACCGATAGCGACGGGGTGCAGTGTATATAGAAGGAGAAGGTTTCGGTGAGGCCGACTTCTTCTGCTGAGAAGGAAAATCTGTTGTTTTTGGGTCGTGTTCGGGCTCCACGAACCTAATGCCGGCGAGCCTCTGATGGTGTTGTTTCTGTTTTGATGGAGGTAGGGGAGGAATACTGTGGGTAAATTGTGGAATGATTTGATCCATGTTACACAATTGGAAGAAATCAACGAACCATAATTGATAGCAATATTAGTTTGCTTCTACTTTGATCTGATTATACTCAAGGTTATGATCTACTTCAATCTTCTTCTTTTTCGAGCACCGGGATCTACTTCAATCTGATTGGTATCTAATTGTGTTTTGATGTTGAATATCTGAATATCTTATACGGAGGAGATGTTATGGCTGAATTTTTATCATGTTTTAGGGAGGACTTGGAGGAGATGTCGAGTCTGTAACTCTATTATCTCTTTTTTTATTAATGTATTAGTAGTATAATAAATTTATGAGATTAGTCAGGAGTAGTACATCATTCTTAGAACTGTTGCTGAAATCATGCAATATATTCATTTATAAATCCAACTAAGCATTATACACTTCAAGCTAAGAAACACAACTTTACGTTAAAATTAAGTTGTCAAGTCCTAGGGAATTTTACTCTTCTTTTATCATAAACTACTACATGGATGAAAATGGAGAGTTTTTACAATCAGAAAATGGAGAGTTTATTATCATAAAAGGTTTCAGCAAGACTTGATTTGCTTATAAGAAGCCTCATCATATGTGTGGTTGTAGTATTGTGGCATAAGCTTTTCCTAATTAAATTTAAGAACGGGACTGATCGTTGTCGTATTGTGGCATAAGCTTTTCATGAGTGAATATGTGTAGTTTTAGTATTGTGGCATAAGCTTTTCCTGATTGAATTTAAGGTCGGGAGGTTGTCGTATCGTGGCATAAGCTTTTCATGAGTGAATATGCGTTGAGTAAATCTAACAAGGTTTCATTTGTTTAGTTACACCTCTGCAAGGACCAATTGACTAATGAAGAGGCTTTGAAGGTGGAGGCCTTGAAGCAAAAGAAAATAATACAGGAAACGCTTCGAGTAAAATCTAATGTAAGTTGTGATTTATTGATCTTGAAATGTTTGGATAGTGGCGTAGGGCTCATCAGTAGTTATACTATCTATTGTAGGAATTATTGCAATATTCTGTCGAATGTTCTAGATTGCAAGAGAAGAATTTAGCACTGGCCAAGGAGCTTGCTTCTCTGAAATTGTAAGTGCAGTTGTAGCATGTTGCTCCATAGCTTATTACATAAATACACTGCTGATTTTGGTTGTCCTCTGAGATCAGGTTGTCTGATTTTTATTTGGGGGAAGAGGACATATTGAAGCTTGCTACCCTCGGAAATGAGTTCAATAGTCAAGACACTACTGATGTTCTCAAGAAATCTGTATTTATTCGTAACAAGTAATGTCTCATACTTTCTTATGCACTAAATGTTTGTTGTGGGTTCTTTTGGCAATTATATGGGATGTTAGTGAAGATGGATTGGAAAGGGCTACTATTGTAAGATTGCATGCTTTTGCTTTAATCCGTAGATTCAGATAAAAGCATTAATCCGTAGATTCAGATATGAACTATTGCCGATCAGTAATATTATTCCTCGGTTATGATTGGAACACTATAATATCTCTGCTAAGTAGCCAACTGATTTCTATGAGTCATAAATGTTTACAATAACATATTGCTAAACCACTGACTTTGTTTCTTCTGAAAGTAAAGATAAGAGTTGTATCTTATGACTTCTCTTCCCAGCAGATTGTGTAACAGTTATACATTCATATTGATTACTCCTGCATGGTTTTGCTATAGTGTCAAGATTTTAGAACAGTTTGTTTCCTCTCTTTTTTTGTGAGTAAAACACCTAGATACTTTTTTTTAATTGTATGTTCACGTGAATCTCTAACCTATATCAACTTGTGTCACAACGCTTGGGAAGGCTATCCAAATCTTCAATTTAGTTAAACAAGTTCAAATAATGGGGTAGGAAGAGATCCATGCTTAGCAATTTTTGCAAATTGATCAAAAGAGAGGTCAGGCAAAGGAAATAATAGAGTTGCAGACACAATTCGTAGATAGAGGCATGACGAATGAACATGTGTGGTTCTCGCATTGTGGCATAAGCTTTCCTGATTGAATATTAAGATCGTTATTTGTTTGTAGTACATTTTCAAATGACTGGGCTTACACTTATTAATAAGATGATGTAAGATGCAAAGCAGAAGTAAATTTTTTAGATTACATTTTAGTATTGCTAACCATATAAATTGTGTAGTACCCTAAATTCCATCTGATGTCTTTGCAGGAGTTACAAAGAGTTGATGGCTAAGTGCTCTTCTATTGGAAGAGACAAGGCTCGTGCTCTAAGAAAGCTTGAGAAGTCAAAGGAAAAAGTTTCTAAACTCAAGGTAAGACATTGTGTGCAGAGTAACATGAACGATGTTGGGCTGTCATTAAAAAGTATAAAACAAGTTTCATCGTTGCTTCATGATAATAAAGAGGTCTCATCTTCTATTCCCATTACTTACCCAGGTACCTCTTTGTGGAGATTAAGTATCATTACTTGATAGTTCAATTGTACGTCTTTTATCCCAATGACATGATGAATATATGTATACCAACTCTTAGTCTTTTAATCCTTGTTTTTGTAAATTTAGCTGATTGATGCTTTGTTGGAGGACTACTGAGACCGAATGAAAACAATAGATACTTGGGAGAATGGTGCAAGAGGGTGCAGGCAAAGGAATCCACTAGACCTATAGTCTAATTTTATATGAATTTTAAGTGATATTCAGACGGATTTATGTTCCTTCATTTAAAAACATTGTCTTCAATACCGCGTGCGCGTCCGCGCACGCGAAGCCCACCTAGTAACAAGAAAAGCAGAAAATATAAAATAAATAGCCCCGGATCGGAATTCGATCGATCCAGCCAAACTGATATCAACAAATGGAATTACTAAAAAAAGCCCTTACTATTCACCGCCCACTCAAATTGCTATTTACCGCCCAATTTTTCAACTTACTTAAAAAAGGCCCTTACTCAACACACCATTTTTCAATTTTTTTATAATATGGTAGATAACTTAGCAAAGATTTTATTTAGTGATGGTAATACTTAATTTCTTTGTCGAGATGTGGTGTTCAGTGTTTAAAGATCGAAAAAAAAAGTACTTTCTTCTTTAAGTAAGTTAGTTGATCGAGGAACCTCCGCCCAATAGAGCAACGCCCGAGAGACGAGTTCTCCAGTGTGGACCGAAAGGGTCTCGCAAAAATAGGGCTTTCGGAGACCTTCTTCCGTCTACCCTTCGCCTAGCGGCTAAGCTCGGAGACCAAAATTCGACTAAGCTAGCGCTTTGAGACGGCCTAAGAGAATGAGTGGCTTAACGCTCTAACGGACGGGACAAAGCCATATCTTTCAATCTCGTATCTGAGGGAAGTGCCTGAACTCCTTCTTTGGTTTGGAGAAAATTCACAACTACAATTTATAAGTACGAAGTAGTAGATTTGTTACACTTAATCATAATTACTCCACTGTTCTTTGTTTTTTGACTCTTTGAAGGGGCAAACGATGTCCGTTCTGGACGAATTTTATATGCGCGCGATCGTATTGAAATTATCTACAAGATTATGGAAAAAAAACAAGCAAAAGAAATAAAAAAATCCATACGTGTGCGTGACGTATGGTTTTAATTCGTGTGTGACGTATGGTTTTAATCCATGAATGACGCACAAAAACTGGACGATAAATAGCAATTTGAGTGGGCGATGAATAGAAACTATGTAAAAAAAGGATCAAACTCCCAAACACTAAAATCATAATCGAAACTAGGAGCACTAGTAAACAACTCCTTATCACTACTACTCATCACAGCCGTCTGATCTGCTTCGTCGACGATCGAAGGGTCAGAAATGGTCCACGTCATACCACTCTCAGGCGGAGGAGTGACCTTTGATGAGGCGAATTTGGTAATTTTACGTCCGGCCTGGGCATGGCGGCGCGTGGGAGGAGCGTGAGAATGATCAGCTATGTAGGTGACGATGAAAGTGTGACAGTCGTCTTTGCTTTGCTCCACGTGTTTCCTTGCGTGGCATCCTCCTGAGCTACTGCATCTGTAGTAACTTCTGCATTTTACATAGTAGGAATGTTCTCGAATTAATTTCACGCTTTCTAGATGATTAATTAATGATGGAGACGTAAAAACTCTACGATGTCGATAACTATGAACAAAATAAGTATCATGTGTAATATGCAAGTTGACTTTGTATTCATGCATGCACTTTAGCTTCTAGATTCGGAGCTCAACATGGGAACAGTACGTATGCTTCTTAAGGGCCGGAAGTTATGACTTAAATAATTAGACTTAAAACTATCCTAATGAATAGTGATGCATAGTGTACCAAAAAAAACGGCTATATATGGAATCATTAACTAGCTAGTGGAGTAGCATCAAACTTTTGGCAAGATTTATAGACTTTTATATATGTTAATTAAGAGATCTAAACGTGATTAATATATATCTAGTTTGACATATTTTATTTAAACATCCTTTTTGTTTAATAAATTAAGGTGATTAAATATAACTAATACAAAATTATTATTTTTTTTCTTTTGTTGAAACAAGCTAGTCTATAACAAAATTAGGATTATATAGGACGTGGAAGCTGAAATAATAATAACCTTGGATAAGGGGATCCTTTGATGGCTTTCTGTCCATATTTCCTCCAATTCCACTTGTCCATAATAATTCCATCTTCTCCTACACCTCGATGGACCACTCTAACTATCTTCTGCTTGTTCTTCCTGTATTATTCCATCATTCATCAATGTTAAACATTGTTTTAGATTCCTCAATAGCTCTATTTTAACCAAATTTATCTTAGAGAACTTACCTTCTCTTACAAGAAGATTTAGGTTGGACATGATCATCCATATGATCCATCTCCTTAGTCTTCTCGACGTTATCCTGATGATCAAACACTGCAAAGGAAGAAGAGGAAGGCGAAGTCGTCTCAGTCTGGCTTGACCTAGGAGACTCGGTCTTAGCCACAAAGGGCTTATACATCTCCTCTAGCTCATTGACCACTCCTCTAGTGATCACTTTCGACTCGTCAAACTCAAACACATCAAACCCTAAAACAGGAGTCGGTGGTGGTGGAAGTTGCATCGCTTCACCACCACCGCCTCCCCACCCCCTAATTATCGCCTCCAAATCCCAATCATTCGTTGCTCTAAGAAAATCTTCCATAAATAACTATGTATGTGTTTAGTTTATTTATTTTTGTTGTTGGGATATTTTGGTGTAGCTAGGTTTAAAAAAAAGCGAGTAAAGTTGATGAGTAGGAAAAGGGAAAGAGTGTGAGAATATATAGATGAACAAGTGGCTTTGTTAATGGGAGGATGTGCTTGAAAGTCTGAATGAGACAAGTCGAAGGATCTAAAATTTGTGCGATCCTTATTAGGCCTAATAGACTTGTCCTTATTAATCTTTCCCCATTTTGTTTAATTTGTTTGCATTGTAAAAGGGGTTGACTTGACAATTGGGTCAAAGGGTTTTTTTTATATCCTTTGTTTGCGGATTAATCTGTGCTGGCTTTAGGATATACTCCATCTTGGCATGTATGATTACTAGATGCACTTGGATACAGTATTATATTGCTTGTATGTAGTGTGATTGTGAGGAAAAAAGACTGCCAATTAATGTAAGATATTTGCTCAAAGTGTGTTTGATAAAACTTAAAAAATACCGTAGCATTTAACATGGTATTAGGCTATTAGCGTATTGATTTAAGTTGGTTCTAACATGTTTTCCCACCGTTACAGTCATCACTATGACAATCGTTATTGTTTGACAACATAAACTATCAAGTTAGTTAATTCAAGTGAAATAAGAGAAAGTTATAGGGCTCCCAATCAATTTCTTGTGAAAATTCTTACATTTATATTGAGTTTGTGATAATTTATACTCTCTCCTCTTTTATAGTTCTGACGCGAGAATTAGGGAAAGAAAGTGAAAGGAAGAGAATGTGAGCAACTGTCGAAACCTGGTTAACCATGTGTGCGGATCATTTCGCTTAGTCAAATCTATAAACTATATGATGGTATCTCGTTTACACGCCTGCTTCTGATGTGGTCGACGCACCCCTCACAAACACAAGAAATCATAAAGTCACAAAGCGTTAACAAACTTACAAAGCCCAACGCGTTGAGATGCTCGCCAACAGGAAATGGGATAGTTCAGATGGTGGTTCCAAAACTAAAGGAAAGAAGCCATCAACGCGGTAGTTCAGATGGTGGTTCCAAAACTGAAAGAAAGAAGCCATCAACGCGGTAGTTCAGATGGTGGTGCAAAAACTGAAAGCTATCAAAAGACAGCGCGCTAAGCACCTTCAAAGGAACTCAAAGGCTGCCTATGAATTAGACCAAATCATCGAGGCATGAAACCTAGTTCTGAACATCGAGTTAGCACAGAAGACTTGAGCTCCTGTTATACCACCACGCCGTCGACATCAACGCGTTCATCACAAAAACGTTGAGTCACCTGCTACTGTTTACCCAAGCCACCTCATGCTAGCTCTAGATCAGGCTGAATGACACGTGTATCTTGGTGAAGGTTCAAGTTCCAACTGACTTTCTCCTATAAATACCCCATCATTCTCACAAAGAGGGGGTAGGATTGTCAGAAAGAAGCTTTAGAAGCTCATTTTGTATAATCTCTGTGAGGAATCATTGTTATTAATAAGAGTGTTGCGAGATTTCAAATCACAACTTTGTTTATCGCGTTCGTTTATTAGCTAGATCGTGTTCCTCCTTTTTGTCATCCTAGCACCTCGATTAACGCGATTCCCTCACTATAACCATTTCATTTCCGGTTACAAACTTTTCGATTTGTTATTATCGCTTAACAAACAACCGAAATACCTCTAAAGTTGTGCTTAAATAGATTAGGTTAATGCTGAAGCGTGTGAACAAAAATAAAGTAAGCCTAAAATATAAAGTAAATGGTCCTGATCTAAACATATATACATCTATACATGTATAAACATCAGTAGGGATAATAGAAACCAGTAGGGATAATAGAAAATTTATTAATCATATGAATGATAAAAGACAATAAATTATATGTAATGCAATAAAAAAACGAAATACACTTGTATGATTCACTATGAGGTTCAAGCACGGAGCCAAAATCACTCAAGAGAAACCTCGAACCACTAGACTACAGTGAACTCGTGAAGCAAACTGCACAAATCTTTCTTATATATACTATAAAGATGACCTTTTGTTTAAGTATTAATGGTGTTTAGTGGTGTATTTAGATCCGTAAATTGAGTTGTGGTGTGTGACAGTTGTGGACTCGGTTTGGCCCATTCTCCTTTTCCCAATTGTAGACCCGGTTTAGTTCAAACTCTTTTTTCCAGCAATTGACATGTATTATGAAACTAATAAACCATCTATGATAATTTTGTAAAGTAATTTTTAAAAGGGTGTAGAAATTTTAAAAAGTAATTTTCAAGGCCATGAGTATGCATATGTTTTCCCTCTTCCTAAGTCTTATTTTGACGACTACATAGGTTTTTGGACTTAAGGTCGTTTGTGAATGTTGGATTTGCAAATACATCGAAGAAAAAAGTACATCACGCTCTGAGTTTGATGAGTGCTCATTCCTACGCACATGTAACCTAGAAACGAAATCAATCACTCACACATCCAACACAAAAAAACAACAACCAAGGAAACACATGTTCTTGTAAGTACAAAGGAATTCTCATGTCTATCAAAATATAGAGCTAAAAGCAAAAAATTTCCTTTCTCTTCCCCTCTTCACACCTTTGCTACAAAGGAATCAACGCCGGTTGAAGTACGAAAGTAGAGCATAACGAAAACAATCACAAGCACAACAAGTGTGCCCGACCAATAATACAACAAATTTTACTACAAAAAAACACAAAAACCAGTTACATGACCAAAACCACCAACATTAGAAATAAAAAATTAAGCTAAGCACTGTGGCATAGGGGCCGTGCATCGCACGACCTCCGTAGGGCTAGTATTAATATATTTTCGATCCTTCGGTTAACCGAGCTTATTAAAAGACTTAACCGAACCGAAAATCAAAAATTATTTTCGGTTTGATTAACTAAACCGAAATTATATAAAATTGTAGTTTTGGTTGACCTAGAAAACTGGCAGTTTCTCGGTCTTTCGGTTGCTGTTGGACATCCATAGGTGTGGGTTTTTATGTAGGAAAGAAAAGACAAAATGTGATTTTATATGAGTATTGAGGTAGAAAAGTGATAGAGAAGATGAATGAGTGTAATTTTTTAGGAAAACGTAGGATAAAAGCTGAAGTGAGAACTATATTTCGGGACGTAAAAAATAAAAACGAAAACTATATAAATTTTTTTCATATATATAAGATAATCCATTTATGTTTGAGCACGGTTCAGGTACGAACTAGTACAAATTAGCATGTGTTTTCCATGCACGAGATTGTATGTTTCTATATTTTTAATAATATAATTATATTTACAGTATAAATTAGTATTTTATAGTTTATGATTTATGGTTTATAGTTTAGGACGCAATTCCGGTGAGGACGCCCTTTTAGAGAAGGAATAAGGATCTACTTCACCTGAAAGATGGAGTAGGATCCAAGGGACAACAACTAAAGGAGGATTGTGGTGGGGCCCATTGATACACGCGTTATATAACACTTGAAAGAACCGTCATTCTCTCTTTCTCGCTTAAAAAAACTATTCGTGATCTCCAAAAACCTCGCCATATTTCTCTCTCGCTCGCAACTCTCGCACTCTATTTCTCTCTCGATCGGTGGCGATATCTTGTTCTTTCTCTCTCGCTCGATCACCTCTACTACAATCTCGCTTCCTCTTTCGAGTTTTCGAGCCGATTCCTCTCACAAACTCTAGAAGGAAGAAGAAGTCATTTCAACGCGATTCCGAGCAATTTGACGGAGATTTCAGCGACGACAACACAAATCAACAACAACAACAAACAAAATGAGGTCAAAAATAGCATCCGGAACCGCAGGTATAAACTCGGCTTAAAACTTTTGGTTGTAAACTCCATTTGTTAATCACTTCATCATATGTTTATGAATTTTATACAGTATGCATGAATAGATCTAGAATAACTGTGTATAGATCCTTGAAATTGCATGTGTTGTCACTTGATATAATGTTTATGCATTTTATTTAACAGACATGAGGTGTTGATGCATCGAATGCGTTATTGAAACATATAGTTGGTTTTGGTGCATCATCCACTGTGTTTTGGTGCATCATCCACTGTGTTTTGGTGCATCATCCAGTAGGTTTTGGTGCATCATCCACTGTATTTTGGTGCATCATCCAGTAGGTTTTGGTGCATCATCCACGGTGTTTTGGTGCATCATCCAATAAGTTTTAGTGCATCATCCAGTAAGTTTTGGTGCATCATCCACGGTGTTTTGGTGCATCATCCAATAGGTTTTGGTGCATCATCCACATTGTTTTGGTGCATCATCCACATTGTTTTGGTGCATCATCCACTTTGTTTTGGTGCATCATCCACTGTGTTTTGGTGCATCGAATGTATTTTGTGCATGGTATGTGATGTACTGAATCAAATAGTTGTGTTGGTGCATTATTTAGTGTGTGTTGGAGCATCACACAAGAATGTTTTTATGTATAAAATGTAGGAAAGAAATAGAATGATAATACAATAATCAAGGAGCTAAGATATGGAACACTAATCATTAGTGATCCACCATATATAAACATTGGTACGTCTATATAAACGCATGTATAATTATTGTAAAATGCATGAGTGGTTGTTTATTGGTGCATGGACTGATGTCTATTGATACATTGATGCATATGTATTGGCTGCTATTTATTAATGATATATGTGTATGGTTTAACAGTGGCAGAAGAAGAGGAAATACCATCAACTTCATCAGAATACCATGGAGAAACAACTCCACTTGATGGTAAACACTAATCATTTTGCCATTTTTTTAATAATCTGTGTGAGTTGGTACATCACCCATTTGGTTTTGGTGCATCCCCCAGTGTTGGTTGGTGCATCACCTAGTAAGAGTTGGTGCATCAATGATATATCTATTGTCTGCCATTTTATTAATTATCTCTGTGTTCTTTTTAATGATAACAAAAAGTGGAGAAGAAGTTGAAACATCCCAACAAGGGACGTGGACGTGGGCGAGGACGTGGACGTGCAAAGTAAAGAGTAGAAAGATGTAGGGATGAAATAGGAAGATATGAACAATTTGGATGTTTGTAAACAGTTTGGTTTGTAGTAAGATATATTTGGTTTTAGAAAACAAGTTTGGTTTTTAGGTTGTAAGACAAGTTTAGTTTTTAGGTATCTGTGGTTTGCACATGCAAATGATTTGTGGTTGCTGATGACTCACAAGGGCATATATAGATTTAAGTTCTGGTGTAACAGCCTCTTACGGTACAACGGTGTAACGAGTATTCACCCTCAATGATATTCAAGTTTGTTAAGGTTGATATTCAACTTAATTTACCTATATCAATATAGGGTAGATATTCAACTAAATAAACATGAATAAATGGTGCATCACAAAAAATGACAAATGGTGCATCACAAAAAATGTATGAGTAGTTGTTTGTTGGTGCATCACATGATGACAAATGGTGCATCACAGAATCGAAATTGATGCATCACCGGATATATAGTTTGTGCATCACTTAATGAAATGTGGTGCATAGTGATATTTGGTGCATCACTTAGTGATATTTTGTGCATCACTCAATGATAATCGGTGGATGAATAAGCTATAAAAAATGAATGAATACAAAATTGAAAAATAAAATCATACTAATTCAGTCAAGCAAACAGGGTGCTATGCATTGTTAATAAAAGTTGGTGCATCACTGAGATGTAATTGGTGCATCACTAAGATGTAATTGGTGCATCACTAAGATGTAATTGGTGCATCACTGAGATACAATTGGTGCATCAGTCATAACTAATAGGTGCATTACCAAAATATCTGGTTCATAACTCATTACAATGAAAGCTCAGAGAAACTAATGGACATATGGAGGACAAGTAGTGATGTTGTGTCCCGACCTCTTACAAATTTTACAAACCCTTTTCTTCTTCTTGGAATTTTCAATTCCAACTTCTTGGCCACCTTTAATACGCCTCTTCTTGAACTTGTTCTTTGCCATTTCAGGAGGATGGATATTTACTTGATCAGGTAAGGAAGAAGGATCAACTACTTCAGATCTTGTGAATGCAGCGTTTTGATCCTTTAAAATAGTTAAAAACTCTTTCAATCTATCTATGTCATCACCAACAATGTCAACACAAGATACATTTCTGTAATCACTTCGGCCAACATACGCTTTCTTTCATCAATCTCAACACTAACATCATACACTGCACCGTCTACTTCATAAATTGGTTGTAGAATAGCTTGCTTGGTCATTCTTATAATTAGGTGCATCACATCCTGAAATAAGGTGCATCAGTCAAAGCTAAAATGTGCATCAACCAGTGAACATTAATGCACTATGCACACAAATCATCAATGTTTTCAACTGGTGCATCATAGCATATTATAAGGTGCATCATCAATGTTGATCTTCACTCCTTCTTTGTAAAGACATTCTCACTGGATCTTTTTCCTATAGTTTAAGTTCTAATTAGATTAATAAAAATAATAAAAATAAAATAAAAGATATATATGAGAGAAAATAAATAATTTGGTAAAAGATAAAAAATGAAAAATATAATCTAATAGATATCTATTTATTTATTTATTTGTTATTTAATCTATTTTAAGATAAAAAAGGATAATATAATAAAAAATATCACAGATATTAACAAAAGATAACATAAGATGATGTGGCGGGTGATGGGGGCAAATGAGGTGGCATAACCCAGAGACCAACTCGTAAGCAAACTGAAAATATAGATAAAGAATATGTACAAATGAGATCTATCAAGTGAATTAAATTATATTAAGAAAGTGTGTACAAAGTAGATAAAAATTTTAGGTAAAAGGTAATCAAATAATTAAAGTAAGATAAAAATATATTAAAAGTTTATATATATGTGACATTTTTTTGAGTTTTTTTAAGTCATGATGACGCGACTAATGAGGTGGCATAGCAGAGGTTGATATATATGCAAATCGAACGTGAGGATGTACGAATGTTTTCTATCTTCTCAATAATGTTTTTCAATTTTTAAATGTTTTTAAGTTTGTCAGTGAGTGTTCTTCAAATTATTGTTAAATATTCACTAATTTACTAGTAAATTCGTACCTGACATACTCTTAATTACCTTTTATATTTAGCCTGTTTTAACTTTAGTATATCTTATCAAATCTTAATCTACTACGAGTATATAACTATTAAATTTAAAACTCCATTTTGTCACGTGTCATTATATAATTCATTTTTCCAAATGGCATAATTTCCTTATATTGTCCATGTGTCTTTTTTTCACATAATTTTTCATTTTTACTAATTTTATTTTACCACTAGTTGAACTCTCGTGCAATGCACGAGATTTGAACTAAATTTATTTTAAAAATCTATTATTTATAAATTGTAAAACTAATTAAGATTTCATTTTATAAAAATAGTTTTTTTTATTGAAAAAGCCTTATAAATTGTGAGTTTAAATGAATAAACAAACTTTAATAATAAGAATAAATAATAGGAGAATTAGATAAATTATCACTAAAATCATGAGATAATAAAATATGGAAATTAATGAAGAAAATAAAAAAATTATAAGATTTTTTATAGACTTATAGTCTTAAAACAAATTATTACTCGTTTGGTCAATGCCCCATTTCCCAGAGGAGAGCTTATTCAAGAACAAGAAGTAACTTTTCTTCCTGTGTTTGGTCTAAATAAATACAGGAGATTGCAATTCCTCCAAATTAGGGGAATTGTTCTTAGCTTGTTTAAATATGTGAGTTCAACTTCTCATGTTTTTAACTATTTTTTTTTTAATTTCTACATTAATACAAATTACATCTATTAATTTTCATTTTATGAGAAGTAGCTATGTTTCTAAGAATTCAATTCCCCCGTTGAACCAAACAAAGGCTTAGAATAAAAGATAATTATGAGAAAAAGACACATTGGAAAATAAAAGAAATTGTGACATTTGAGTGCGTTTCGAGTGAGAATAGTTTTTACGGTAAGAACGCAAGAAAGGTTGATGTTCATCAAAATATACATTAATGTTCATCAAAATATACATAAATGTTTATCAAAATGTACTGTTCATCAAAAAAATTGATGCACATCCTTTGAAAAAGTGATGAGCATATACGATTTTTGCCTGAAAGTTATTCAGTTTATCAATAAATATTCTTTAAAAAGTTAAATATTTT
Organism: Oxyria digyna; assembly: GCA_029168935.1. Classification (NCBI taxonomy): domain Eukaryota; kingdom Viridiplantae; phylum Streptophyta; class Magnoliopsida; order Caryophyllales; family Polygonaceae; genus Oxyria; species Oxyria digyna. The sequence goes on from JAPVLV010000013.1 coordinate 10,927,132, forward strand.
TCAATTTTTAGATGTTTCTAAGTTTGACATTCGTTCACCAAATTAGTAGTAAATGTTCACTATTCTCACGTTCATATTTTAAAGTTTATTCTCATCCGATATTTTTTCTTTGACAATGAAAGATATTATTTTTTCTTTGACAATGAAAGAGATTATGACATGTGATGAAATTGAGTTTTATTTTCATAGTTATATACGGAGTAGTAGATTATAGCAAATCGTATTTTCTCCATTTGCTTTATTCCTTTTTTTCTTATCTCTTGATTTAGATGATACACTTTGTAATTTTTCTATTATTTTGTTTTTGTTTATTTCTATCAACCCACAGTTTGCAAAGCTTTTTTTAACCCAAAATTAATTTTTTAAAATGGACATTGAATAAATTTTACTATTTAAAACAAATTTATAATTTCTTAATAAATTGTATCCATATCCCGTGCATTATTCATATCTCAGTAGTTAGTAAAGAAAACCAGGCTAGGGTCAGATGTTTAAACTCATTCAGATGATATGCAAAGTTTGCAAACTAATCCGGCGGTCAACGTAATCTGTTGTTTTGTATAAGGTACATACATATAATTTCAGATAATCAATCATAGGTTTGAATTAAGTGTTCGTCATAAGATCATAGTGAAGCATCCTTAAATTATTATGTGGGTGACTTTGATTATTGAGGTATTTGGGTCTTCGACGTGTGAAGAAATTTGGTGGTTTTTGTTTTGGGTTATATTGTCAAAAAAAGAAGCAATCGATCTTCAAATACGCGTTAGCAACTAGCAAGACACAACGGTCACTGGTCAAAATTTGTGGGCTATGACAATTTATTCACGGCTTCATATTTTGCTTACTTCATTAAAACATCACAACTTATATGCTATACATATATATAGAGCTAATATGTCTAGCTTGCATGTAACCTAAGAATTTTACCAACATTTCTAGCGAAGTTAGTAAGTATGACACTCTAAATTACAAAGGTTCCCGACAAAGAAAAAATATAGCTACGACATTCACTTAGTTAATAAGCGGGAAAAAACTCTCCATCCGGAAAAAAAAACCCCACCTACTAGCTCTTGGGCGCAATAATAACGCCTCTAACCCTTTTGTTAAAAGTCCGGTTCAGTTTTAAGCACACCTAAGATACGTCCAAAACTAGACCGAGTTTTTAGGACCCGGTTTGACCCGGTTTGTATAGACGCATGCTATAAATTGAATTAGCTAGGCACTTTTTTTTTTTTGGTAGAACAATGGTTATTTTCTTTAGCCTTAGAATATAATTATATACTTATAAGCACAGTAAATTTCAATAATAAGAATATAGACGGTTTTCGTATGAATGTTTATGTATGTTAAAACACTCGTATATTCGTGCATTAATATATATTCGTATATTCGTACATTGATATATACTCGTATGCGAATCTTTATTTTAATTAGTTAGTCTTTATATTTATCATTTTAGTTGTCCTACTAATAAGTGGAAGAATTTAGAGTCATAGTTATAGACAATCTCAGGTTTGCAGCATCTGCAAATATTGAAATGTACAAATTATTTATGTTTTTGGAATAGAGTTTGGTACGTTTTTGGTATGTCTTTCTAGAAAAAGGAAGAAAGTTGTCACTGAATGTAAAGAGAATACTGTATATGTAACCTATTTTTCGTGAGTAAAACTCTTGTATTTTTGTAGACTTTTTTAGTAAACGATGCTATTTGTACGGATGTTTCAGCTATGAGATTTTTCAATGCATAGATCGCAGACAAACGGCTTTGAAGGGGGAAAAACATTTCTAATCAGTGTAACCAGCCTAATCCTCGCGCTATGGGGGATGATTGTTCGGCATATAAATGTCGATAATTTACTTGTATCAATTTTCTTAAACTAAAGTTTAAAATTTATTTTTTATTTATTAATTTTGATATAAATACCATAAAATTAAAATATAATAAATCAACCCTCCTAATATGGTTAAATAAAGGTGATATAAAAATATTGGAAAATATAAAATAACATAAATATAAAATATAAAATAACATAAATATAAGACTTGACAAACCATGGCTTCAATAAATTAACTTCAACCATAACACACCATGTATTAAAAAGCGTACAAAACATTGGAAGACTTATAACTACATATATTTTGGATTAATTTTTGAAGACTACAAAATAGTTAACAAATTACTACTTATTAAGATTTTTTTTAAAACAAAAAATATATAAATAATTTAATTTTAGAGCATTAACCACAAATTAACACCTAAGCAATGTAGAGCTAGAATTAAGGAGATAGCTTAAAATAACTCTTCACGTAGTATATAGATTAGTAATGCAAGACCAAACTTACATAAGTATAAATAAAGCTCTATTAATTAGTCTAAGATCATCAATCTTCAACATGGGTATAAAGTCCTTGTCATATATGCATGTCTTCTCTCATTTACTCATTTCTTATGTACGTGAAATAAAGGTTGCTTGTCTTTCATCTTCATTACTCTATACAACTCTTTACAAGGGATATAAGACATGACCAAAACTAAACCTGAACCGGCCGATAAACTCGTTATTTTATTATTAATTGTTTCATTTAGTTATAATCTATTAGGTCAACTAAAAGTCAAGTTGACTGCATTTGTTGGAATCCTACTAAAATACATTTATGTTCAAAAAAAACATAAGTATCAAATTAAAAATCTATGATGAAAAACTGCCTACTTTTGTTTGAAAAATAATATTCACAACAACAACAATAAATCTCATTTTATCCCGATAAAGAAGGGTCGGAATAGTTACATCCTTACCCTCAAACAAGTTGGGAGGAAGTAATCGAAGTGACCCAAATTCCTAGAAATCTACAGAAAGCCGCAAAGAATTTAACAAATACACATAAAACAAGACAAAAATATAGCCAAACCAAGCACCACTAAAACACCAGGAGTACGTAGACCGTCAAGCCTAAGATTCTGTAACCCGAATCTTCCCCCATAAAACTTTGTCATGGGTCATAACTTTAGCGAGTTCCAAAGAAAGATCTTTCCGAATAACGTTCATCCACACTTTTTCGGGCGATCTCTGCCTCGTCTGGAATTCTCAAGTCAAGACCCTCACAACGCGCACTAAGAGGTCTTCGACCCGCTGCATGTGTCGAACCACTGAAGTCTTGATTCTCGCAATTTATCCTGAATACTAGCCCCTCCGACATTGTCTCTGATAATTTCATTTCTAATTCTATCTGATCTTGTATGGCCACACATCCAACGTAACATTCGCATCTCAGCTACCCTAAGTCTCTTCTCGTTAGCACTCGTGATTGGCCAACACCCCCTTCATAGATCATTGTTGGTTTACCTATCATTTTATAAAATTTCCCTTCAAATTTAGAGTTACTTTTTTGTCACATATAACTTCGGTAGGCGCGCACATCTCCAACATTACCAACCTATCTGAATTCTAGACTTGATATATCCTCATTCACACCCCGTCTCTACGTACGATAGAACCAAGATATTTAAAGAAGTCTCTCATCGGCACAACACTCCCTTTGAGCATCATTCCCACATTCTCAGCAAGTCCCAAAATAAAACTCCACACTCTCGGTATTAAATCTGCTCAGAGTAAACCTATTAAACACATTCAAACATTATACTCCAAAATTACAATAGTAAATAGGATTTGGAATTTGGACCAAGCTAAGCTAGTGGACGAGCAAGTTGCAAGAAGAAAGCGTGGGCTTAACTAGTGACATACTCCCTCCCCTTTCCTTAATGATCTTCCCATTTGCTTTTGACACATTTGTCGAGACACATTTTGTAACGTTAATATCTCTAAATATATGATGATAAAAATTATAATTTTTTAATATTCTTAAAGTACTCATTGAGACGAATCAAACGAGATCTCACATGCTTATATTTATTTCTATATATTGGAAGAAAACGAGAAGATTCTCTCGGTTTGTGAATAGTATAAAAAAAGCAAATGAGCCTTATATTAAGGGACGGAGGGAGTATATTTGTAAAAACAATTCGTTCGATGAGACAAATAAAATGGAAGAAAACCCGGACCACGACAACCCACCAAGCTTTAGATGAAATGCATATTGCACTTGCACCCAATGTTTTAAAATCCTTGTCTAGCATTCTTTTTGAATGTTAGAAGATCATCCTCCATCAAACTTTACAGAGGTTATAAAATTATTAACGGACGCATTTAAAATTGTCACCGTCCAGATTATAAACATAATACCATAATATTAACATTTACGTGTAATTTGTGGGTGAGTGCTTTAAGTGACTTATTTTATATCAACCTTCCTCTTATAATAAAGTATCAAATTCCATACTAACAGAATTTTTAGAGAAAATAACCAAATAATCACATGAATCGTGCAATTTGATTTTTCTTTTCATAGAATCTCTCTCGTCTAATCGTCTATACACTTGCTAGACTTTCATTCTCTTTTCACCTCTCGTCTAGCGACTTTTGATATTGATTCCACCCATTGATTCGTTATCCATCAATTTTCTCCATTTTTGTTATACATATAAGGATGAGATTTTTTGTTGGGAAATATATTAAAACGTATATATATATCTATAAAATTATAGAGCATGGACAAACCTATAGGTAGAGATGATGGTGGTAATTGACATTACTAGTATAGGCAACTTCTATTTATAGGGAATGGACACATTTACGCGCATGTTTGACATAATAATTGTATGACGCCTGATCTTCTACGTTATTTATTCTACACCTTGAGTTGATTCATTGATCGACTTGATAGTAATAGTAGTATATGTTTAACTAGGGTTTCATATAATTTAAGCATATGCTAACACATGCATAGAAGAAAAATAATAATAAGCTACTCTCGAATTATTCTTGTAAGAGTACAGTGCAAATATACGATTAGTCTATTGATAAGAAGTTTTTGTTCACAGCTCACACCAATCGCGAGAGACTGAATAGGTAGTTGCTTATATATATATATCTTCATTAATCTCCAACAATTATACAAAATTCAGCTTACAGACATATTTTAGGAGATGGAACAAGCGGCTGACATAATAATTGCAATACTCATCACCTTCTAATCAAATATATCTTCTCTACACGATCCAAAACTACGAATTCTCATCTCTAAAATAATCTAAACAGACCCTCTCATAAAAGATAGAGGGGTAGAGCATAGCTAATATTTCCTCATCAAAGAGAAAAATGGCTTTGTTTTGATTCTCCCTATTTTTCTTAGGGATCCGTGTCTTCGTGTGATTTTAGTACTCTTATGTTTGGGCGTATGAGATGGTGTGTATGTTCTTTTTTCTTTTGGGCCATATATATCCTATTATCCTTCCTTCCAACTTGTTGGGTTCAAAAAGTACCCAATCTCGACCACTCAAGCTCAGACCCCATTATCGGATATAATAGGGCTTGTTGTATATGATACAGGTCGACTCTGCCCGACTCTAAAGGCCATATTCCTATACCAGGTCCTCTCATATTTTTAATGGGTCGGACATAGCTGGCCCAGATGGATAAAACTGCTTGTCCAATGTCCATATTCTCTCAAATTTTAGGGCGCGTTAGACGAACCGACCGTAGTTTAATCAGATCTACCAATAAGTTTCATTATCATATATGATTTTACCATTACTCATGATATTTATATTATCATGACAAATTGTCATCAGTGAAATATGCATACAGTTTTAAAAAATAATTAATTTTTTTAGATTAAAAATCGTAGTAGTCCTATCTTTGAGTAATTTATTCCTCCAGAATAATAAGTCAACTTTTCTGAAAGATCTGAACAATTCGAAATATATTTTCGGCCCATTTACATTTTGGGCCGTGAAACAAGGATGCGCGACTGTAAGGCTATTTCCACTTTCCACATCTCAGTTATAAACGAAACGACGCCGTGAAATACCTTCCCTTTCGCGGGCAAATGTGAATCAAAATCAAAATCAAATGTCAGAACTCTTCGAATCCTCACTGTTATTCTCCGATCATCGTCTCTGCTACGCCGATATCCTGCCTCCTTCTCAGGTTTTCTTTTTTATCTTATACACATTTGCTCCTCCTTATAATTCTACTAGTAATTCATGATCGAAATCCATCTTCAGGTCCGGGCGAGAATGGAACTCGCGATTCTCAGCTTTCTCAAGAACCTCACATCTCCAAACCCTGCGATTTCAGATCTACGCTTGGTGATTCTCCTTCTCCCTAGATCTCGTTACGATGTGGATTTCTTTTCCTACGCTGAATAATGTGAATTTTGGAATATCTATTTCACTTTCGCTAATCTGGTGTTGGTCGGAGCAGATAGATCGAAGATCAACCAATCGCAATGTCAGACGAAGCCTTTTAAGTGACGCTTCGAGTATTTACCTATCCAGTGCTTTCTCCACCAGGTCTTTGATGAAAGAGAGTGCGGCAAAAGCTTTCGTCAGAGGTGAGAAATGTTTAATTCGAAATTTTGTTTTTGTTGTTGAGCTTTTCTTTATCTAGCTATCACTAGATCTGAAATTTCTGGACAGTTTGGAAGGTAATGGAGATGTGTTACGGAATATTAGTTCAGGAGAAGAGAGTCACTCAAAGGGAGCTATACTATAAGCTGCTGTCCAGCTCCTCAGAGTATTTCAGTTCCCAAACCCAGGTCAATAAGACGATTCAAGGTCACCAGTTTGATATACTTGAAACTTTTTTTGGAAAATTGCAATGCTCTCATTTGAATTGATCTTTTGTGAAAGTTAGACGTGGTTGCGCTGCTTCGGTGCAGCCGGTACAGTCTTGGAATCATGGCTTCTAGCAGAGGTCTTATTGCTGGTCGTCTTCTGTTACAGGTACTTTTCATTTTTATTCCAAAAAGTGGTAATTCAATTTGCTAAAACAGTCTATGAACTTTTTATGGTGATTGGTACCATTTTTCAAGTTTGTCTGTTTAGTATGCTGTTTATTGGTAAAACTACTGGTGCACTGAAGAAACTAAATGAAGCCAGCCTTTTCTTTTCTCCATTTATTCTCTTCCTTTACCTAATATGAGCACTGTTTGTTCCAAAAAAAAATAATGGTAGGAGCCAAATCAAGAGATAGTGGACTGCACCACATGTGGATCTTCCGGGCATGCAATTTCTGGTGACCTGAATTTGCTGGAGAACATGGTCATTGAGACAGATGCAAGATACATTATAGTCATAGAAAAGGTAATTTTCCAGTCAAATTTTAGGATTACTTTTTGTGCTTATACAATCTGCCTGTTTTATAGCATGCAATATTCCAGCGGTTGGTTGAAGACTGCATTTTCAACCAAATCCCAAGCATTCTCATCACTGCCAAAGGATTCCCAGATATTGCTACGCGGTAACTCCTGCACTCAGTTTTCTCATCATTGCATATCAGCACATGTAATTCAAAGATCTTTACTGGTGTTGAGAGCAGGTTCCTTCTTCACAGATTGAGCAAGACATTTCCTAGCTTGCCTATTTTAGCATTGGTTGATTGGTAAGCAATCATAGTAGTCTTGAATTGATTACTCTTTTCCAGTCATGACTTTCAAGTTTTAACTCCATGGGTTCAATTTTGTTACAGGAATCCTGCAGGACTCGCTATTTTGTGCACATTTAAGTATGGAAGCATAGGGATGGGCTTGGAAGCATACAGATATGGTTACGCTACTACAGCTTCCATCTTTGCTAATTACACAATTCATTATCTCATTATTTGTTTCACACAATTTTTTTTACCATTCAGCTTGCAATGTGAAGTGGATTGGACTAAGAGGTAATGATGTAGAGCTGATACCAGAAGAATCTCTTGTACCATTGAAATCTAGAGACCTCCAGATTGCAAAAAGCCTCACATCATCAGATATCTTACAGGTACCAAAATCTTAACATTTTGTTCTTTGGATGTTACAAGAACCCAGCAAAAAATATCACATCTTGCAGGATAATTATAAGGAAGAGCTGTCTCTAATGATTCAAAGCGGAAAGCGAGCAGATATAGAAGCTTTGTACTTTTATGGTTATGATTTTCTGGGGAAATACCTGGCAAAGAAGATAGTACAGGCTGACTATATTTAAGAAGATGTACTTGACAGAGTAAACTGAAGTAAGAAAATCTGTCTTTAATTCACTGTGTGGTAAAATTGTCATAGACCAGTCACTCAGCTTACATATATATAGTTCACCTTGTCCTCTGCATTTCTAAGTTATGGCACTGGTAGAAAGCAAACAAATTTATCTTCTTGAATTGATCTACATTATCAAATGGATCCACAAAACTGAAAAATACATAGAAAATATTACTCATACAATGCAGAAGAATAAATAGGATAAAATTTTGAGCTAGCTATCAGCAGTCTGCAACTCTTGCAAATCAAACTTTCTTTGATACCAACTTCACCTTCTTCCCCTCTATGCAAAACTTTAAGCTTCCTTCAAGCTGCAGAAGAAAGACAAAGCATCGATTTCTTTACTCGAATAATAATTTTCAGCCATGGTGTGCAGAAATAATGAGAAAACTCTTTAGGCAGATGTAAAGAAACAGAATGATGGTGAAAAATAGCTAAGAAGCTTGTAAAAATATACCTTTTGCCTCAAGAAAGTGAGGGCGTCACTATTCGAAGTAAACTTTGAAAAAGCTGAACTTGAATGTTGATTTATAAGAGCTTTGAGATCTTTAAGCTTCATTGACCCGCCTGAAGCCTGCAAAAACAGAAGAAATAAACATGTTAAAATGCACAGGAAAATTTTTCAGCAAAAGATTCAATGGAGTTTACAGAAACTAACCTGACGGAGCAACTGTTTGCTCAACTTTTTCACTTTTACTTTCCGCTCGTTATTCGTCTTCTTTTCAAGCACTTCTTCACTCTCTTGTTCTGAGACAGAAGCCTCCTCTACTTCTTCTTCTTCTTCTTCTTCTTCTTCTTCTTCTTCTTCTTCACCGTCCTCTTCCTCCTCACTTTCAGAAAAAGTGGTCTTCTTCCCCTCAAAGTAGCAACCAGCTACTTTCTTTGGCTTGTCTTTGATTCCAAGACCTTGTTTTCCAGATGTGGCTTTATCCTGCATTATACCACAACAGATAGAAAAAAGTTAAAACTCTATTCCTAGTATGATGTTTAATACAAGTTCAACTGGGACATAACAGGTTTTCTTGAGAAAACGAGAAAGAGGAAAAGAGTACCATACACCACAGTTTTGCTCTTTGCATAAAAGCACTACCCGAAGAAAGACTTTTTACTTTTTTAGACACTCACCTGCACAAGATTATAAAGATCCTCCTGATCTTGTTCAAGAAATCCGGTCTTTTGACGCTTCTCAGACTTGCTTTTATCACCAGTTCGCCTCCTTTTATTGGCCTTGGATCCAAGCAGACCCCCAAAAATAAAACCAAGTTTTTTACCCCACCAGTCCTTTGAATCATATACTTCTTGCATTTGTTTTTCTGCAGATTAATTGGACCAGCTTAAAAAAGGTAGAACAAGAAACATTAGCATTTATGCTCTCCGATAAACCTCTAAATGATCCTGCCCTCCTAATTCATCATCCTCATACTACCTAAATGAAGATTTGCAAAATTTACTCGACTTGTAGTAGATTTCAAGTTTCAGCATCAAAATTTAATGGCTTAAGCAGACAAAATTAGTCCAAGACCACGTGTTACAACTTGGATCGAATTCTCAAAAAGTCATACTGCAACACATGGCATTTCCACTACTATGTGATTGCTAAATATTCTGCCACATATGTAGTATTTAGAAATATCATACCCAAGTGGAACTTTTTAGAACCTTATAAAACTATACATCATAATAAAAACCGATAAATTACCTGTAGCCATCATCTCTGGACTATCAGTCTCTTCCTCAGATTCTATGGCCTTATCCAGAGCAGGTTCTTTTGGTTCCTCAGCCTTTATTGACTACAGGAAATTTGAGAATATGCTAATTTTAAGTTATAAATCAATACACAAGAAAAAATTCAGATAAAAAACACAGCATGACACAACATTATGTATAAATAATACTTTTCCCTGAAAAATTGTAATTCTAGAAGAATTGGGATCGCAGAACATACAAGAATTCCCTCTAGATCCTTAGCAGAATATGTCTGAAGCTTCCCTCTTTCTCTCTTCTTATACCTAGTAATCAGTAAATAAACGACAAATCATGAGATCAGCAAAACCCGAGAAAAATAGTGAAGCACCACAGCGTTTAAATAAAATAAAAGCCCTCACCTTCCCTGGGGTCGAGTAACCTTGACAACTGGTTTTGGAGCCGGTTCGGACTCTTTAGCCTCGGGACTGGATTGATCATCATCATCTTCTTTCTCTGCAATAAAAATATTAAAGAAAACATAAAATTTAGAAAATACTCACAATTCTCACAATTTCAGAAGTATTGCACAAGCAAAATCAGTCTAAACTTAGTAACCTACCAACTTCAGCGGGATTCGCAGCTTGCTGCCAAATCAAAAGAAAACCAAATTCAGTATTGTTCTAAGAAGGCAAATCCAGCAATTCCAGTAAACATGTCTAAGAAAATTTTACCACTTTCAATTTCTTAAGAATGTCATCGAATTGCCTAGTGTCGAAGGCCCAGTGATTAGGCTTTTCCACTCCAATCCCTAATGCAAACAATCAAAATTGAACAAAACCCTAAAAGCACAAACTCAAAGAGCATACAGGAACGGGAAAGCTAACCAATTGTGTCCTGCTTGTTTTTCACACGGACGTAACCCTTGATCCCCTGTTTATCTTTGCCAAGACCTTCACCTTCTTCCCATCCCTGCAATATTCAAATCGGAAAAAGGAGCGAGATGAGCAGAGAAACCATGGAAATATACTATGCAGTGTGATGAAATTGAGAAGGAACGGACCATTTGTTTCATGAGGCGGAAGGCGGCGGATTCCTTCTCGATCCCAACATAACGAACAGGAGCTTCGGGTGCGGCCATGGCTGCTCTGCTCGCCGCTCTTTGGGAAAACAGACGGCGAGGGAGAAAGAGAAAGAAGAAGGGTTTAGTTTCGGCTTCGAATAAATTGCATCACACTGAAGAATAGTGCTATGCTGTGGGAGAATCTAACGATGTTTGGAGGTGCCACGTGTGTTGGGCAAGAGTTGGTTCGATCCCACGGCTGTGATGAAAAGTAAATATATTCCAATCGAAGTTGGTCATCTTTCTTTGACCAAAAAGGCCCTTATTAAATATAGGCAGAGCGTTTTACTAAATAACGTCCGGCACCTCGCGTAACGCGGGGGAGCGTCATCTCGCGTAACGCGAGGGACGTCTCACTCGCAGAACGCGAGGGTTTAATCCTTATAAAAGGAGAAAAAACCCTACTTCTGCTCATTTTTATATTCTACTGTTGCTTTTTTTACTCTCTCAAAAACCTACTTTATCTTCTTCTTTTCAACACAAATCTTCAATTAAGGTATGTTTCTTCTTCCCTTATGCTTTCTAATGTTGATTCAAGATGAATATATGTTGTTAGTATATGAAATTGCATATTATATGATATTTTGATATTGAATGTTGATTTAGAAATGGTTGTATATAGTATTAGGTTGTTTAGAATGAATGAAAGATGATGATTTTGCATTATGGTTAATGAGTGGATGTTTTTTTTATGTTGAATAGGTTGAAATTCATTAGGGTTAGGTTTTTTTTATTAGGGTTTACATTTTATTTAGGGTTTTGATGTTTATTTGGTAATTTACTTAAATTGATAGGTTTTTTAGTTAAAATATTGAATTTATGTTGAATTTGTGTTGAAATCTCGCCTGAAACTGGCCAGAATGAATGAGATGACCGGAGAAGAAAGTGTGAAATCACGCGTGACGTCACACCTCGCGTTCTGCGAGATGGGTAACCTCGCAGAACGCGAGGAATTGCCATTTGTGGCAATTCCCCCTTCTGCAGAACATGTGTATTCTGTACATTTTTTTTTTTCTGCATTCGTTTATTTATTGATTTTACTTTGTATAGTTTTAGGTAATGTATCGTCGTGATCGTTCAACTCGTCGGAGAAACCGAAACATTGTGAGGGAAGAACCCCCGGTTGAAAACCCAAAAGGGAAGAGGAAAGCAAAGAAGACAACACCCGTAGAGCTCTTCCCCGAGGGACTCCCTGACGTTGAGCGCCCTACAAACTTGCCAGAGATGTACCCTGATGGACTCCCCGAAGCATTATAGATTACAGTGGTGTCCATAGTTATGGTGGGGCACAATGTTCTACGCCAAGTGCGAGAGAACCAGGAGGTTCATACCAAGGGGCTTACCCTTGTGGTGGCTGGGACATTTTTTCTCAAGATAGTTATTCATGTGGACAACCGGGTAGCTGGGACAATTTAATTCCACAGGGTGCACTAGTGGAAGTTGGACAGGGGTGGGGTGGACAAAGTTGGGGCGGTGGATATGCTGAGGGAAGTGTTAATAAGGGCATGGGTCATGGAAATGTAGAGGGAAGTGTACAAGCTTGTTCTTCTTCTTACAATCCTCAACCAGAACAGATGGAAGAAGAAAACGAGGATCAAGTTGTTGGGGATCAAGAAGAGGAAGAGGAAGAGGAAGAAGAAGAAGAAGAGGTCGTGAAAACAAAAAGAAAGAGGAAGTCAAAGAAGAACGAGCCGGTATATGATCCTGAGCTCACTGGAAGCGTAGCTGGAGGTCCAGAAGATCCCGAGTTGCTTAAGGGATTTGAAGCACATGTGGCTTACCACATCCAAAAAGGGATTGTAAGTCATTTCCAATTTTTTTTACTCAGCAGTTTTTATTCCAATGTGCACAGTTTCTGCAGAGAATGCGGAAAATATGCATTTGCTCGCAGAACGCGAGATGGGGCTCCCTCGCAGAACGCGAGAAAATGCACATTAACTGCATTTTCTTCCTTCTCTGCATTTTTAGCTAATTTTTTCAGCAGAATATAATATGTATTTTTTCCTGCATATCAAAGGTCCGATGAAGCCACAACAAAGGACAAAACAGAGCAGTGATTGTCCATTAGACGACAATGATTGGTGTGAGATTCCCGGTGCAGTTGGATTGTCAAATCTCCCACAAATGATGTACGACGAAATCGACTTTCCGTTGATTGAAGCGTTCATTGAAAGATGGCAATCAGAGACAAATTAATTTCACCTCCCTTGTGGTGAGATTACTATTGGCCTTGTTGATGTGTATAATATATTAGACCTTGCCATAGATGGGAAAGCTATGACACCAAATAAGAAATTGGGTGCCAAGTTTAGTCATGAAGAAATTATAAAATACTATGGCAAGTGGGGCGCATAAATTTTTGGAATAGATTATGACACGTGCGATTCTGGGAGGGTGAAAGCCGAGGTTTTTAGGAGTCATTGTCAAACCCTTTCTGAAGAACGAAAGGGATTAGGTTGGGTGTTGTATACTGATGCCTCGATCTTATTTCCCGACAAGTCACAGAACTTGATCCGGCTTAGATATGGGCCTTTTGTGAAATCCTTTGACCGGGCTTCGAAAATGTCGTGGGGCTCGGCTGCTTTGGCACAACTGTATAGGCAGTTGGGGGTATGCACACGTCAGAACTGTGCCCATATGTCTTTTTGTTACACCTTGTTGCAGGTATTTTACTTTCTAAGCATTTAATTTACCTACTTATTTATGTTTTCATATTTAACGTAATTTATATTTCCTAGGCATGGATCTACAATTATTTCCCACAGTTTCGACCTACTGAACGACCTCGGTGGACGGAAGCACAACCATGGGTTTACCGTTGGATGCCTAAGAATTTAAAGTTGAAGAAGGGGCAAGTCGGAAGGGACTATAGAGGCGTGCTCAATATTATGTTACCGGAGATGGTAATTATCTAATTCTTTTTTTATTCATCTGGATTAGGTTGTGTTAAGTTTCTGCATTTGGTGCATATTCAACAGCTTCTGCAGAAATGGACCTCGCAGTAGAAAATGGGCATTTCCTCCCAGAACGCGAGGTGACACATCTTGCAGAACGCGAGTTGTGCAACCTCGCAGAACGCGAGAAAACGCCCATTTTCTTGCAAAACTGTGTTCTTTTGTTAGCAGTTTCTTTCAATTTCTGCATTTCCTGTCTGTTTTTAGATATGTTGGAACCCTTATGGGCATGTAGACTTCTCCGATCCTGCGCTGGCTCCCGCTCTATTTCATGGGGTGCTATCTTGTCTCGACATCACTGAACCGCACATGCCGGATCGGTGTCCTAGGCAATTTGGGCGGCTGCAGCGGATTCATAGGCCAGTTATTGAACCGATGAAAGCGCATAGGCCCCCCGGCATTAGGAGTTACAGTGTTTTCTATGACGTCTCCCAATGGCTTTGGGAGGCGAGAGATGTTCACTCTATCTCTCTTGATGATATGGGGCCAATTGCCTTTGTACCACATGAATGCTCCCATGATTACATGGATTGATACATCAAGAGGACCCATAGGTATATCCGTCTTGCAGTCCCCGAGATGATTACTGAGCAACGGGTAATATTATTTGTTTTGGTTTATCTTGCGTTACTAGTCTTTGTTTGTCTCTAATATTAATATACAATGAATGTTTATATGCGTATAGGTGATTGGCCGGATGTACAATGACATGGACCGGTATCGGTATGCCACTCAAGAGGAATTTCCTTCATATCACGCTCAAATGTTACTATCTATGCAGGATCTCGCTCCCTTCCGACCTCCGTAGCAGTAAATTAAGTTGATGGATAATTTTCGATTGTGTTAAGGATTGTTTATGTTTTTGGATTGGTTTGTTTGTTGGATTGTCTATGTTTGTTGGATATTTTGAACTTGTTTGTTGGTTTAGTTGTTGGATAATGTTTGTTGGGTTTTTTTCATCTAAATCAAGCCCCAAAACTAATCTACATCAAAAGAAATGAGAAGAGACAGTAAACTTACCATGCGCAACGTCTCGCGTAACGCGAGGAGGGCACATCTCACATTCTGCGAGGAAAGCCGTAGCCAGCTTTGCATTTGGCCATAGCTATCTTGCCTCTCGCAATTTCTCGCCTCTATGTTCTTCCTTACATGTCGTCTACATAAGAGAAACTTTGCATTTGGCCATAACTTGTCTGTTGCATTCATAAGAGCCATCTCACGGTCTATGACAAAGCAAGTAGGCGATGCTCCTATTCACAAATACATCGACTGCAGCTGCTGCAACGCCCACAAATAATTGTCCTCGCTCTCGGCCTCTAACCATACTGACGAGGCGAATTTGTCGTGTGCCAAGTCAAGTAATCCTAACATGCAAACTAAGTAATATAGTGCGCAAGTAAGGGTCGAATCCCAAGAGAATTAGTTTATCAAATTCTTAAGTTATCACAATGACTAACCAATAAACGTAACCAAAGGGGGGGGGGGGGGTTTGTGGTTTTGATACGAAGTATCGAATGTCAACTTGGTTATAACAAGATTAAGCGAAGTGTTCCACTTAGCGATTATCCACAATTAGATTAACAAGTTGATCCTAGAATCCTTTTTATCCCTATGTCAAGTTCTCAAGTGATCGTTCTAATTCCTGTTCTTGAATAGTTATTAGTCCAACTAGTCCTAATAACCCTTACTCGATTATAACCTTAAAACTATCAAAGTTCAATAACAGAGTAGCAATGCATTCAAGAATAGATATATACATGCAATATCATGGACTACTAGTCGGATACTTGACATGTACTCAACTCTCTTCTCTAATAACAATCACAACTAGTTCATGCAAATAGATTGTGCTACACAACAAGTATGATAATTCAACTAGAAGTATCAAACTCTAGCAATATGAACAAGACACAACTAACTTAGGTGATCAATCTAAAGTAGTAAATCTAGTTCATGGACAATACAAACAAGAGAGTTGAGACAATCAAAGAGTTAGACAAAGGGAAAGGATAAACTCACAACTTGTTGAATCCAAAAGCTTCAAACGCCAAGTGAAACAAAGGAACTTTAGCAACTCATAAGTATGTGAAAAACTCTCCAAAAACTTATGCAAAACAAAGGTTAGATGATCAAGGATGATCATCCACTACCTATATAGTATCAACTAATGTAACAGCCGAATTAAGGTACTAAAAACGTATAGAAAGTTACAGAATTAAACACAAATTACTTCAAATGGCAAAGACATCAATTTGATTCTTCTGTCGAGGAACCGCACCCGCGGGTTGAGAGCCGCGGGCGCGGTTTGGGATTCTTCAGATTCTCAGGATGGCAGAGGGTCGCGGGCGCGGTTTGGAACCCGCGGGCGCGGCTTGAGCTTTCTCGAAAACCTTGGCTGAAGGTGAAACCCGCTGGTGCGGCTTGAGACCCGCGGGTGCGGCTTGAGCTTTCTCGAATCCTTGTCTGAGGATGAAACCTGCGGGTGCGGCTTGAGACCCGCGGGTGCGGCTATGTTGTCTGAGGCAGAACCTGCTAATTTTCTTCAAGTCTTCGTCTTCGTCTTCAGCAGCTTCGTCCTTATGCTTCAATGCTTCCAATGCTTGTATCATCTCTTGGAATCTCGTATGTAAATCTTCTCTCGAACAGCTCCATGATACAGATTACATAGAAACAAATAACATAATCCTATACAAAACTAGCTAATAATCCATAGTTGCGGTATGTAAAACACCGCTTATCACATACCCCGCATACAACAAAATTCTTCCATGTAGAAGTCAAACCGACTATCTCCAGGAAGGGAACATTGTACCTTAGACCAAAATACAGAAAGATTACACCTTTAATTCAGAGTCTTAAATGTTTCTACTGCGGAATAGCATCTATAATGCTCTTTCTCGCGTCACACAAGGTCACCACACCTTGCGTAACGCGAGATTGTACTCTATTCCAAAATCTTTGCTTTCAAAAATGCATAAACACTGAATGAAGTACATTTCTCGCGTTACATGAGGGGTAGTGTCCTCGCGTTACGCGAGAGGTGTTTTTTACCACATATATTAAATTTTTCATGAATTTTAAAATACAACATAAAAACAGAATGATAAAAACTTACTTGTTCGTGCTATAAGTCGAATCCAACAAAAAGACATATGGAAACACCTTTAAGAGCTTCATTTATTTGGGGCTAGCAAAGAACAAGTCGCCTATTGTGGAAGGTTTTGTTGCACTTGGCCTATACTCCATGAAGTAGTTGTTCTCTTTGCATTGGTGAAAGAATTCTTGAACCACGGTTCTACCTTCGATTTCATCTTCCCTTATATCTTTTACTAAATTGTACATTTGTCTCTTTCTTTGTGCAGCTTCCGGGATTCTTGTTTATCTCAGTGTAAATCTGATTTGGAGAACAGTGAGAAAGTACCATCTCACGAATAATTTTCTTTTGATCAGGGGTGGGTCTCCCAGCAAATGCATTCCCGACCAAAGTATCTCCAATAGGATGGTTGTGCAAACCACAAACAACTATTACTCTCCAATTTTCTTCAATACGGTTCTCCATGAGCTTCAACTGAAATGGACACCCTGTTTTCTTGCTCTTTGTGTTTGTTCTCACTCCGAGACCTTTAGACCTATAACTTCCCCCTTTCTCACAAATGATTTGAACCTTTTCACTTTGCCCCGGTTTAGATGGTACACTCCTTCCAATAGAGATCATAAACTTATGTTGTTTTGCAACATTCAACGCCCACAAATGACCAATCTCCTTAGAGGCAAACACCTGCTCCGTAGTGAAATATTCCGAATAATCCCTAGAAACAACATCTTCCTCACATACGGGACTAACAAACTTTGGTGCAGTGCGTAAAGAGGGAAGAAACCACATCTCATCTCCTACGTTTGCAGGTGGGTTAGCAAACTGTGAATCAAACGCATCATAGCTTGATGGCACTTCATATGTACATGACAATTCATAAGTAGATGGCACGGGCAATTCATATGTAGATGGCACGGGCAATTCATATGGAGATGGAATAGGCAATTGATAAGTAGATGGCACGGGCAATTCATATGTAGATGGTTGATGATAATCACCAAAGTCAATCCCTAAATCAAATGACGGTGGCGAACATGGCCTTGTATTTCGCAAGGGGTAGGTGTAGTCATTCAACTGGATTGCATTCAATCCAGTGAACAAAGAAAAATTCACCTATACACAATAAAGAGTTAATACTCTGTAATTTGCACTTTCTCGCGTTCTGCGAGGGAGGCACCACTCGCGTTACGCGAGGGGCGCCATCTCGCAGAACGCGAGAAAGTGCTAAGGTTGAAACACTGTGAAACAGAGTCATTTAACATAAACATTAACCTATTCCTTTATTCTACATTAAAAACCCTAAAAACATAACCCCTAAACAAAATAAGGTTGAAGAACAAAACTTTTGGACATTATATGCAAAAGTCATCTCTTCAACACTTACTACTACTACATTTAACATGAAATACACCATAATAACTTCATTTTAGCTCTTAATGGTGCAAAACAAATTAAAATTCAAAAATTAAGTAAGAACATTACCTCATTTGCATGGTAACTTGATGAATCACAATCTCCATTCCTTCCTTTGTTGAATTCCTCTTCATCTTCCATTGTTTTAGGTGTTTTTAGAGTGTTTTGAAGTTTGAAGGTTTTGAAAATGGGTTTTAATGGAGGGTGAAAGAGGTGAAAGATGATAAAAAGAGGTGTTAGGGTAGGGTTAATAGGTGTTACGGTTTACTAAAATAAGGGGGTAGTTATTATAGTTAGGTGGGGATAAGACATCTATTAATGGTGCACAAAACGTCTACCTGACATGAACTGCTCGCGTTACGCGGGGTCATGACACTCGCGTTCTGCGAGGTCACGTACCCTCGGGGAACGCGAGATTAGCAGTTAAATTTTTTTCTTAATTTTTGCTAATCTCGCGTTCCGCGAGGGTACGTGACCTCGAAGAACGCGAGTGGTCGGGCGGTGTTTGGTAAAGTGACCGGGCTGTATATAGCATCCGGGAAAAAAATACTCTGTATGGAGTAGTAGGCGTGGTGGGTAAAAAAACACGGAAGCGAAAAACCGTATCGAGAAATTGAGAAACCGGTTAAATTCTTGGTTAACCATATCGAAGAAAAATCGACTTACAGTTACGGGTAATCATTTTACGATTATTCGGTACAGTTACAGTTTTGAGTTTTTCTAACCTCGGTTAACCGATTAACCGAGAATATATAAAATATAATTTTAAAATTAAAACTATATAACTAAATAAGCTTAGTGTAATAGATTTAAGTATTTACTTCTAATTTTAATTTAAAATAAAAAATAAAAAAAGGCAAAAGATCAAATTACTTTGCATCACGGTCTCTCAGAGAGACTCACACTCTCACATTCCTCTATCTTCCTTTTTACTATGATATTAATTAATAAAGCTTCAAAAAACGCTGCTTAATCTTGCCTAGCCCGATACTGGCTAGCCAAATCTGATGGTCATTTTTCAATTGAAGAAAAACTTAGAGGAGTTGGAAGAAGGTTAATAAACTCTATATTTTTCTATTTGATTTGTGTTAATCATGTTCACAGTTGGAATGTCATGTCTATTTAATTTTACACTATTTTATTTAGTTATAGGCATAAAAAATTTGACGGTAGAGCAACCAATGATTATGATAGATGATTAGCTTCCTGTTTGAAGAAGCATACATTGTTGTTTTAGTGTTGAGGTTTCTGTTTGCACGACATTGCAAGACAATTTATGTTGTTATTAAAAAATTTATTAGCTTTTGTTTGGAGGATAATGTTAAGTTATGCTACTGTTACGTTTTATTGGTTTTTAATTACAGTTAATGGAAGTGATGTCGTTATTTAAGTATGTTAATTACAGTTTTTGCACCAAAAAAATTACAGTTTTAAGTATTTTAATATTATGGTTATTTGGTTTACCGATTAACTGTACCGAAACCGACAATTAGCCGATATATGGTTAATCGACGTTAACGATACGGTTTACGGCATGCTTAAATCACTAACCAAAAGACCAGTTAACCGAAACACCGGTTAACCACCTGTGCCCACCCCAAGACGTAAGTGTGTAACTATTCTCCGCAATTTTTTTCCGAGACGAACAATGGCCGAATTTTAGATCGAATCATCCTTTATATTAAATACAGTACTAGTTTATTTCAGCGTCATGCGCATAATTTACATAATAATTTTAATAATTTTATGTATTATTTATAAATACATAAAAATTAAATTTTAGTACATAGTTATAATATTTATTTTTAAATCAATATTATATAAATAAAAGGAAGTTGTGAGATTTATAATCTTTTTAAATGATATGTGTATAAATTTATCAATAGATTTAGGATAATAATCTTTGTATATATATATTTTTTAATTGATTTGGATTCAAATAAGGAAATGATATAGTAGAATTAGGATGGTGATCTTTAAACATATATTAATTTTGATTTTAAAAAAATGACATATATATTAGAAGATGATGTGGCATAACTAATATGCGAGAAGATGATTTGACATATTTAATTGATGAATATGAGGTTTTTGCTTTAATAATTATATAGAGATTACAACAAATCACTCTTTTATCTAGTGCAGTTAACTTCAAACCATTCTTCCTATTATTATGTTAGTTAATCCGTCACTTTTCGTCAAAATACTATTTTACCCCAAACCTCATTCCGCCATTTCCGTCTGCAATTGAGCTCAAATTTGATCCAGATGTTATGGTCCATCCATGGTTGTTTACCCCCATCTAAGGCATCTTCTACTTCGTCCTCCTCATTTCGTCTCAAATATGTTTTTTTCGCCGAATAGATCAACTCCAACTTCGTCTTGGTGGCACAACTCGATTCGCGGTACACCAAGTTGTCGAAGCTTGTCGAGAAGGCATTGCTTCTTCCTACACTCGAAGATATATAGTTGGAAATCACAATTTTACTATATTCGACTTCGCGAGGCTCGTACGGCCTGGCGACATTGTCAAGCGTGATGGAATCATCCATGGAATCGAGTGGCTCCTCGATCCTTTTTTCAGTACAAAACGACTTTAATCTCCGTCAGAACTTACGGTCGGTCTCCACCTTGCTTCCTATTGGTACTCCAGAGTCGATACAAGCATATTCTCATGGAGCTGGAATGGAGAAGAGGAAGAAGGAGATGGATTGACCATTACACCTTTATATTTGTTACTTGTCTTTTAAAGACAAAAGGGTAATTAGTCAATTTACTTCACAAACGGAAATGAAGACAAAATCAGTTAAAGGGTGGTGATTTGTAAACAATATACACAATTGGGGGGATTTTATTAAATTAACGATATAAATGGTGGTTTTGTGAAAAAAATCGACATATAACGGATGGATTCATGCCACCCCCCCCCCCCCTCCAAAAAAAATGTCATCGAGGTGTCAAAGTACAATTTTGCCCTTGAAAATTATATGAAAGTGGGAAAACCCGGTGGAAATATTTATTCAAACGTTCAGTAGTGGGAAGACAATTAGAGAAATCCTTCTAGAGGAAGTTCTGAATTTTTGGAGGAATTTAGATTTCCAGAAAAGATTTTGATCTATGATAGGACTAGTCATAGGTCGTATAAGACGGTAGGCTGATTTGATTCAGAAGTTTCCATCAACAGAAGGAGTTCATATAATCTGATCTTCCAAATGCGAGACTAGAATACGTATTTGGGCAATTTTCTCAATAATATGTATCAGGAGAATAAGAGATAATTTTGCAATGTTACATTGTCTATCTTGTGTAATGAAGTCACAAACTTTGGGGAGATAGGTAGGTGTACGTTGGCGAAAGTGGGAGATTGAGCAGTCAGAAATCCATGAATCAATCAAAAAATTAACGGACTTACCATCTCCTAAATGCCAACAAATTCTTTTTTTGAAATCCCCTAGAAGTAAAAGGATTCTGCTAAATTGCCATGATTGAGTTGGTTTTTTTCCCTAGGGGCAAGAAGTCAATGTTAGAGAAGTACTTTTCTTTAAGGATAGAAACCCAAATGTTGTTAGGCTTTGTAATGATTTTCCAGATTAAATTCATATGAAGGGCACAATTGTTATCTCAGGCTTTTCTAATCTCCAAACCACCAAGGGTGTTAGGTTTACAAATATTATTCCAGTGAAAAAGGACATGGCTGGAAGAAGTCTTTTTATTCCAAAAGAACTCTTTATTAATGTCATTAATGTCCTTTTAGGGAGGAGAAACTTTGCATCAAATAGTTTACCTGAGAGACTAGATTGGTCTGGATAAGAACGACTCTGGCAGCTTAAGAGAGTGAATCAACTTTCCACTTCGATCTTTGTTTTTTAAGAGCCGAGATGGCATCATCGAAAAAATCATTACAAACTCGACCTTGAATAATCAGAATGTCTAAATATTTTTCCATTTTAGAAGTGAGAGGGATATTCATATGGACAACCAAGGATCTGGCAAAGGAAGGGGAGATGTTGTTGGAAACTTGAATAGAACTTTTATGGTAGTTAATGGACAATCCACTTTGTTGGGAAACACGGGTAAGAAAGTCCTTAATAAAGACGATATTGTCTATTGTCGCATTGGCCAAGATAATTGTATCATCTACAAAAGTGAGAAACGGGATGGAAGTCCCGTTCCGGGTTATTTTGAGTCAATTGATTAATTGCTTTTCCGGGTTTGACCACCCTTGTTTCTTATAGAGTATTTACTCCTCCTCCTTTATACTCCTTGTGTCCCTGTTTGTTTGTCCTGTTTTCTTTTCGGGGGCTTCTTTTTGTTTGCCATATCTCATTTTCTTTCCTTTTCTATCCATATTTTTCTCACCACAATACCCTTACTTTTTCTCATATTCATCCAAAATATCATTTTCTCCCTCGTACTTTTCACATATCATCTCTACCAATCTCCATCACAATTAAAATCCACCATTTTTATACAATTTCCTAGACTTTTTAACAAAAGTGAGTAATCTCATTAACTAAATCTTAATTAAGTAATTAAACAAATAACATTATATTAATGGATAAAAATTAAATAATTAACAAA
This sequence comes from Oxyria digyna, assembly GCA_029168935.1. Lineage (NCBI taxonomy): Eukaryota > Viridiplantae > Streptophyta > Magnoliopsida > Caryophyllales > Polygonaceae > Oxyria > Oxyria digyna. The sequence continues at coordinate 10,950,116 of JAPVLV010000013.1, forward strand.
CCACTAATCTAATCATTAATTGTGTCACTATTCCTAACTAAACTCAAAAGCCAAACTCATTGAATTAGCTCGTTAAAATCTCACTAACCCAGCCCACTATTCACTCTTAATCCTAACCAGCCCACTAATCAATCCCACAATTCATCCTGTATTTAAACCCACTCAAACCCTAATCCATCTCATTGTTGGATTATTGATGATTCCGTTGGATTACTGAAGTATGTTGAATATCTGATGATTTTGTTGAATTACTGATGAGTATGTTTAATATCTAATGACTCTGTTGGATTACTGATGAGTATGTTTAACATCTGATGATTATGTTGGATTATTGATGAGTATGTTGAATATCTGATGACTCAGTTGGATTACTGATGAGTATGTTGAATATCTTATGACTTTGTTGGATTACTGATGAGTATGTTTGAATATCTGATGACTCTCTTGGTTTGATAAAACCACTTTTCATCCAAATGAACAAAATCAAACATTGAATGATATTGTGATTTCTCCTCTAATGTAATAAGCTTAAAATCCACTCCAACCTAGTCTGTTTGTGTTGCTCATTCAATCCAGGGTGGAGGAGTTTGTATGTGGCTTGATTGTTCCCGTCTTGATCATCCTATAAACTGTTGTCTTTGACATGTCTAGGCTACTTGTCAAGTCCCTCATGCATGTCCTCACCCCATTCATATTGACTTTGTTGCATTTGGTTGTAATTGGATTCTTTTTCTGCCACAATTATGATATTTTGTGGATAGATTGTACCTTTGGTTAGCTTGATGTTGCTTCTCTGCTGTGTTCCATAGCCTGTTAATGCACCTTGCTGACATCTTGAACTCTTGTGCAGCTGCTGTAATTGCACCTTGTGGCAGTTGTCCCCCTGAAGACCTTCTAAGAAGTGTATTTAATATGTGTATTTTTTCTTTACTGTTGAGCCTGGTTATGTGATTTGGCTGATGATTTTGGGTTGATTGTGTGTCTTGCTCTGTTTCTGGAAGTCTTCTCCTACTGCTGGTTCATTAAGGTCAAATGTTATCCCTTTGTAGCTTGTCGGCTCATTAAACTTCTGCTCAAACTGTAACATCTCTTCATCATTAAAGACTTATTCATCTGGAAGTGGAGTTTCATTTATGTTAAAACCTGAAGTCATAGCATCCAAACAATGATGTAGTTATTGCTCTGTTTTTTTCTCTCTCTCTCTCTCTTTCCCCCTTTTCCCTCTTTTTTTCTCTTTTTTTTTTTGGGTGTTTAAGCAGGAAATGCCTTTTGGTAGTCCCATGTAAATGCTCTTCTTTAGACAGATTTAGGTATTTTATATCTAGTAAATCCCCATATCTGTATAAGGATTATTTTAGTCAAGTTTGTAAGGTGATATGTGTGACTTGTAAACAAGGATTTTGATTAGTTGACTTAATTGTTAAGTTAACTTCTGATTAGTTCAAATTCAAATAAATTTTTAAATAAGAAACTAGACTCGGAAACCCGCGCGAAGCGCGGGTATGAAACGCGTAATCTTACCATTTTTTTCGTTAACTGGATGGTTTTGAGGATGAACATCGGTGTAATTTAACTTCATTGTAGGCAAGGGAAGTAAAATTAGGATTGAATGCAGACCCACGTGCTCTAAGAGTTCCAGTGTATGAGGTATGCATATTCCTTCAAATTTTCATGTATTTTTAATTCTTGTAAATGTATGAAATCAACTCGTGAGCATATAATAAGTTTGTAACCTTGTATATTCATCTTTATAAAATCAAATTGTTCTTGACTGACTTTTACTTGTTATGACTAATCCTTAAAAATGTTTTATGTAACGCAGACAAACAGACTCTCCAAGAACAATCTTGTATGCTATTGTGATATTGACTTATTAGACTATCTCATTAAATTCTAATCATCTCTACAGTTGGCTTCCCAAGAATGTGAGATTTGGATGTTTAAGAAGCTTTCGAATGAACCTGATAAACTATGTTGGCTTCTTGTGCAGGATCCTTACGTAATGATTTACTTTAGAGATGAATTCTTATCTTATTTAATTCTAATAGTTATTGGTTGGATTTACTTTTGAGATGAATTCTTATTGTATATTGTTCATAGTGCTACTCCCTCATTTCTAAACATATATATGGTTGGCTTCACTTTGTCACACATTTGTCCTTGAACCTACGTGTCACTGAAGCAAATCCCGCCATAATTAAAAGACAAAACGGTTATATGAAATACTTAATAGATATAAGAAGCAATGTTTTTGGGTGAAGTGACTTGTTATGAAATGATTTACACCCAAATTAAAACATATCCTACTGATATGAAACTGACTATTAATGCTATGGAGATTAAATCTTATGACTATCAACTTTTGAGACAGACAGGTTAACTTCTCTTCAACTTCATAAAGAGTCCATGTTAATTCAAAACAAAGATGGCACAAACCATTCCTGGCAAAGATGCAAAACTTGTAGGGTCAACAATTTTTTTTCACAAACCATAACTTTGAAGCTAATCACAGACGCCGTTCTCAGAAAATTACAATAAGGATGCTAAACTCACTTGTTACCCTTCTGCATCAAAAGATGGCACATAAAATCCTTGATACATTCCTCATTTGAAAGCTTGAATAGTTGAACCGTAATGTATGCACATGTTGCAATACTAAAACAATACTGAGTGATCATCATCTTATATCTATTAAACCCCAAAATGATGTACAAAATTGTACATACCTGCCCAACAAATCAGAAAAAATGTTCCAAACAGCTGCACTTAGCCAACTTGTTTTCTTGTAGCTAACCCACAACTAAAAAAAATTCTACAGTGAGAATAAAACCCCGGTATCTCTAAGCCCTAGATGCCTCAAATTAGAGTCTCCATGGAAGCTCATAACAATCTCATGCCACTGACTACAATGCGAAACGAATTGCTAAGAGTTACTATTCTTGAAACATAGGAAAGTTCAGCTGAAGTTGCACATGATACAAAATTAAACAATTCATGCCCACAATGGATTAATTAATTAATTCACATTTTTGACAGAAGAATGACTAATAATTGTTACTTGCAAGGTATTAACTCAATCTTGATATGAGATTTCAATCATTCGATTCAAACTAATCCACTGCTGCCACAAAAAATTCAGGATAACATTGCCTGAGAACTATATATTGCATGATTCATCAGTGAGTAGAATTGTAAAATGGCATAAAGCAAACTTGAAATCTTGAATTTAGTCAGCGAGAGGTTTTAGGAAAATGAAACAAAGCGGTACATAGATTACAAATGAAGAATCTATTTATGGATTTTGAAAGTACATACCTTGAAACGCCGAAGGCAAGGCGGCGAAGGCAGATCAAAGTTCAGTGGTCCAGTCAAACCCTAACTTCATGACAAAAACTGCAATTCCACATTGAAACTAATCTTATTCAAAATACTCAACAAAACCACATTGAGTAATACAAACTACATAGAAATTGTACATGACAGATTTATGCGGATTATCAGCTTCCCTGTCGTTGATCTTTCTGAATCTCCTGCATCTGTTTCTCAGCAAGCTTCTCAAGCGTCTACTTCACAGCGTCTTGGCCGCCGATAAGCAACCGAGTAATGACCTCATAGAATAATGGTTTTGTCAGTAATATCAAGAAATTTTCACGCAAATCGTTACTGCACATAGATTACAGGTATGGAAACTACGTGATGGTCCTAGTATAGGTTTATAAACCATCTACAGTTTTAAAATGCTAAAGTTTGCACTAAACAGGACATTCAACATGATTTAAATTGGACTTTAATATGATAAATTATGAGAGTGGTGCCAATAGTTGTGTAAGAAACTTCTACAATTTCATGACACTAATAGCACTCAAAGGGATGAATCAATTACCTGGCCGCTTATCTGTTCATGAGGAATTTCAAAGATTTTCCGTCAACTACAACATGAACTATCTCTGCAACCATTTGTTGTTCATGTCTTCCTGATCAATGAAAACAAAGCTATAAGGAATGCAATCAGAAAAGTTCGTTTGGTACAGAAGTTTTCATAGGAATTTCATGTTAAGGAGGCAAATAAGCAGTACCAAAAAATAAAGCAAAACATCAACTACTATTTTTACAGTAAATTTAAGGAATTCAGGACCAATATATAAATCACTTAATCAAGCTACTTAGAATTACATTCATCGTCCGCTTTGTTATTAAATTGACCATAATCGATCCAAGGTCTGCGTCTAATGGACTACCCTATCGTTCTAGCATCATCATGATCAATGTGTAGGTTTGTCAGAATGAACACACAGATGAAAAATTGAAAACCCAAGGAGAAATAGAAACCCAATCTGACACCGAAACCGTAATTGAACGTTGAGCTTGAATGCAAATGATGGTTGGAAATGTACCTTGTAGTAATAGTGCATCAGAAAAGAATATAAAAAAAACTTAACTGGGATGCAATAGAATGAACCTGGCATTTCCTGCAAATCTTTTTTTTTTGGAAGTTGAAAATGATATCAAAGATCAAGAATTCCTCACCCAAAAAATCCGCTGAATTAAAAATCCTAAATCCTATTAGCTAACACATAGTTGGATTCAGTTAGATCTTCTAAAATAATACTAACTATGCAACATGTAATTTCAAGCTTCAAATTCCGATACTAACTCCGGCCAGCTAACAAATTCAAAGCTCAATTAAACTGTAGAAGTTGTTGAAAACTTACAGAGCTTTTAGCCTGGCTGAGACGGATTTGTTAAATTGTTTGCTCTGAAAAGAGCATGGCTTTCACTATCTTTCAGACTACTATACTACTGAGAATGACTTTACGATCAGTTGAACCGTCTTTCTGCTATCTGCTTTGTGCACCTCTAGTCAAAGATCGTGCCCCAAATAAACAGTTTATATTGTTCTTTCTTTCACTCGTTAATAAAATAGCTTGTGTTAAACTATTTTATACTTGCTAATAGTCCTTCTTACCACTTCATACATATTCTTTGCTTCAAAAGATATTATTGCACTCCTCAGACTTTTGAAGATACTGCAAGCTTAGTCAGCTAATTCCTCAGCTAATTTAAATTATCTCAAGTAAGTTGCACACATAAATAGGACTATAGATTTAGTTATCAAATAAATAATACATTACACTAAATAAATGCAAGCTTCGACCAATGTTCCTGGATACATCATACAATTAAAAGTGGGTCATCAAAAAGAACGATCCACTAACATACTGTCACAATTTTTTTTTACTTTGGGGGTGTTTTAATTGATATATGACAGTGGTACTTAAATCAACCAATTTCAAGAGGAATCTTTTAGGAGATGACTCAACTTGCACATAAAGTTCTTAATTAGATTAGTGAACTACACATAGAATTTTTTGCTATATTTATAAAGCAAACGATGAATAAAATTGCAAAACACTTGTGCAATTTATACAGATTCTTACCTTCCTGTAATCTGCATGAATAACATAACCACGATTTGCATGAATAGTTGACATTCCAGCTTCAGTAATCAGTACAAATGTTGCAAAGATCAGCCCCCATTGAATCCCTACAATAAAATGAAGAAATTTAAACATCTCAGAAAGCATTCTGTATGAAAAAAAGAGTAAGTGTAAATCCTTAGATATTTTTTATGATGGCAAGCTTTACAGTTGCTTCATAGTTTAAAAAATCAAGAAGCTCACGCTTCAGCAATCAGTGCCTTAGCTAGGTATTGCACGAAGGCCCATGGTCTGTTCAAGACCACATAACCCTGAAAAAAAAAAACAATTCATGAGCGATCAATAGTATAGTGAGAATGATTTTCAACATGCTCAAACAAAACTCAATTTTGATACCAAGTTAATCTCAGTTGATTCAGAAAAAGAACTGGCAAGTTTACAGCAAAGATTAGTGTTTACATCTAATAACTGAATAGTGAATACTGCAAAAAAACTCAGGATGTATGCAACATATGCAGAACTTACACTGGAGAATGATTCTTAAATGATAATAAACTTACAGATTAATCTGATGACAAAAAGTATATTGGATTGTGAATTTGTGATGACATATAAAACAAACTGCAGGCAGACACAAACAAACATAAGGGTTCTTTGGGATGACACTGGATAATATTATCCGGCGTTATCCAAACGAAGACTAAATTGTCCACTTAGTCCACTTATAAATGATATTCATGATATCTTCACGGGTGACTGTCTGTCAATCATCAAACATTAAACACAGAATCTCGTTAGTAGAAAATTCATCATTAAAGCATAGAAAACTTTTACAAAAGATTCATATTTATCCTAGTCTAGGATTCTGTTATTTTCATTTATGAGAATTTTAACTAAAGACTAAATCAATCATCTATGAACTATGTGAAAAATGTACGGTGTTTAACTAAAGATTGCAAATATAAAATTGTAGCAGCACAAACTATCAGAGTCACCTTGACAGTAGCAACACAAACTATCAGAGTCACCTTGACCACCCAAGGGCAAGTTGTATCTACTATTTGTACGTTCTTGTTACTCAAATTTGCAACATACGTCATGAAACATAATAGGTAGGCATCAACATAATGTCCATCAGAATATATGAACCTTTCCTTGGGGATGTGAAATCAATAGAGGTTGGAAAAGGGAGAAACCTGCCTGTAAAGCCCCGCCATAGCCATTTGTAGATCTGACCTTTAAAATCCATAAACAAAGGGAGAGCAAAATCGGGTGAATTTCTGCACAACAAACAGAAGTAAAGAATAGAGCTACAAAGAGTAACAGACAATGACAAACCTCAAGTATGTTGTGTGCATTTACACGAAATGTGGCTTCAAGGATCTCACCTTTCTACAAAAACAATGAAGTTCGTTAATATATCGTAGCTGAAGCAGTATGATACTATACATAAGTTCTGACCCAATCCACTGCATGCCTATTGTGATTCATACTTACACTGAAGGCCTCATTAACATCCTCCAAAGACCAGTTTGGTTCAAAAACAATTTTGCTCATTACATCCATCAGTAACAGGATGAACAAAACTCATATATGAAGACGACCAAACTGACTCACTCGAAAATATTGTCTAAACTGTATTTGCCTGTCGCAATTTGGTAGCAGGTTTACAGCCATACCATACATCCAATGACCCCAAAAACTCAGAAACTAACAAATAGTTAGTAGACACATTCCCTAAACTAACCAAGCACATCAACCCTAAAGTTTTCAACAATAAAAAATTTCTCGATTAAATAGAGGGTAAAGGGAAAACCTTCTACATCAAGTTTAGTTGCGCGTAGGAGAGAAAAGAGCAAACTTTGCCATTCAATGAATCGTTTGTCAGGGTTTTCCATAAACTACATGACGGCAGTGGATCTGGTGCCATTACCGGGTACCAAGTTCTCGTTCCTGTCAAATTGAGCATGAAAGGGAAAATAGAGAACGAAAATAAGTTAAGAACTCAACAAAGATCCAAAAAACAGAGATTGGAAATTAAGGATTACGCTCGTCGTCGCGGTTACCAGAGGGAGACATCCTTCGCTTAATAATGGTGTGTCGATCGACTGAGTAGGGCAGCTTGAAGGTCGGATCTAATATTCACCAAAGTCATCGCCAGAAGCGGAGGAGGCATGAAAGTCGGCCCGATCGTGTCGACACCGAGGCATTTTAGGTACAATTGTTCAAAAGGCAGCGGCCAATGAAAAGGTTGAACAACAACTGCGACGAAGAAGGCTCGGAAGGAGGGTTTTGCAGCCGGAAAAAAGAATAGGAGAGGAGGAGGGAGGAATTTGTTGTAGAGAAGGGCTGAAAAGACGTGGATTGGATTAAAACCGTCTTCCAAAATCAATTAAGAAAGTTGAAAAAAAGAGAAGCCCAAAAGCCCGAGATTTAATGACCGGCCCGGTACCAATTGTCATTACTGTTGCAAACCCATGAATTTTTATATAGAGATAGATGTGTCAGATACATTAATTCCTTCTCTCTTCTTCCCCTTAAATTTCGTTTTATTATAAAAAAAATTTCCTAAGTAATTTTAATGTTGTGTTCACAAGTTATGATTTATGACATTTTCTAGGAAAGATCCGCAAAAGAGCAACTACTTGAGTTGTGTCTTTCTACCAAATAAAAATAAAAATTGTGGCGTGCCTCCCAAAGTACCTTTGGTACTTTAATAATATAAATTTTTTACTAATTTATAATTAGAGATATTGACGATACAAAACGCGCAATTATAGATATTGACGATACAAAACGCGCATCGAAATGTATGTCCAAAAGAAACAGGAAGATGATAATGGGACGGAAGGAGTATAACATAAAAGACATTATACACCACCAAATATCCCGTAAAATCTTTATAAAAAAATAATCATGCTTTAGCTACTTGCATTCTGTTGTACTCCTATCATACAAAGGTCTAAGTTTACATTCCTTGAATCCGAGAAGTACACAACTTCAAACATAATATTTTAAGTTGATCCAAAATTCGAAACCCATAACTCGAAATGACCGAACCCGAATCAGCAAATGACACATGAATTAGCGTTTTCGTCGTATGGCTGGACATAGTATGGTTGAGCATAATGAGCATTATGGTATCTATATGCTGCTATATGCATAGCTATTTGCTCTTGTTCAGTCGGAACTTTAGGTTTATCGGCGGGTGGTTTCTTTTCGGGTTCCGGCTTCTTTTCTTCCTTGACATCCCCTAGGGTTTCGATCTTGGGAATCCATTTTCTGAGCTTCTTCACAATTAGGATTGGATCCACATCTCCTACTATTGTGATTTTGCTATCTTTGATGTTCAACTCCATTGAAATTATCCCTGAAAGAGAAGAGACTGCCTGCATAGGATTGGGCTTGTCATCTAGAGAGTTCAGCTTCACCACTATTTTCTGTATAAATGAAGAGAATATGATTAGTTGTCTCCTTGAGAAAATAATATCAGTTCAAATTTAAATGATTCTATACTGAAGCAGGGGAAAACAGAGCAACAGCTTAGATCAGAAATCAGAGCAAAAAAAAGATTATAATTTAGAGGAATTAAATAAACCATACCAAATTAAAGACAAAAAGAGTGATAAAACATGTAGCAAGGAGAAGAGACTGAAATTACCTTCATTTGATCTGTTTGGGAAAGATGTGGATATAGAGTGAGGAGTTCTTCAAACACAGATTTACAACTCCAACCTTAATTAGAAAATAGAGAGTAAGAATGATGATGAGAGGTATTGTTGAAGAAGAGGCATTATATAGGACTGGTTACCTTGATGGGTACGGTGCTGAAATGACGCCGTGTCAGACTACAAGTCTAACGTGATGGTAGTATTTTGTTGACTCAACTGAATCAATATACTAGACTTGGTCAATTACTAATTTAATTAAGCACTCACTTTTCCTTAATTTCCACCTTCCATTCCATGCAACTCCCGTTAAATCAATTTTAGTCTAACCACTTAATAAGCTCTCGGATGTTTGTAAATGACCCAAAAAATTAACATCAACTCACCAACTGTCAACTGAATGAATGTTTCTCAATTACCGGAACATTTGTTATCCTTCGGTTTTTTTTTTTTATTATAACTGTTTGGTTTAATGAGGCAAAATTGTACTATATTCGAATTGAGGTGTTCTTATTACACACGACATCTTTAATATCAGTTTCTTCCTACACAATTTCAGTAGTCAGGTTCTGGAAACAAAGTGAATAAATTGAGTGATGCCTCCCAGGTAGACCGGTCAAACGGATCGAAAACGGGTCGGATTCGAATCGAAAACGGATTCGTAGTAAAAACGGATTTGACCTAAACGGGTTCACACACTTTTCGGGTCGGGTTGGATCGAGTATTTTTCGGATCGGGTTAGATAAACCTAACAGACTGGCTCAACTTTAGACAAGTCTAATAGCAAGACAATTCGTAACTACTTACTAATAAAGTAATAGTTGTTTTTTATTTACAAAGCAAATAAAATGAATAAGTTCACTAAAACGCTCAATGTTATAGTTTCTCGAGACTTGAAGATAATAGAAACATTATACTTATAGTGTCAATGTGTCATGGTAAAAGTCATAACAAAATTAAACTAATTCACTAGAGAAATTGCGTTTAAACTTTAAAATGATTCTCCTTAAAATTCCCCACAAATTTCTCATAATATTATTAATCGTCTATGTTACCCGGAAACGGAAACGAGAGCGGGAAACGAAAATGTTTCGGGAACGGAAAACGACAATTTCAAATTTATGAAAATAGGAAACGGCAGGGAAACGATAAAATATATTACATATCATTTTAAATAAAATAAAAATTAGAGTAAATATATTATGTAGAATAGATAAAGTGAGATTTTTATCAACTAAAATGTTATAACCACATAAACACTTGATGTTCTTATTCATTTCAATGTATGGACTAATGAAAAATGCAATAGAAAGAGAATTAGAGGTGGATTAAATAAGTTCGAAGAGAAAAGAATACGAGAAATTGACCTATTGGAGTTTTGACTATTTCATAGTTGAACAATTTTGTGCATCTAATATTAGAAAACACGTAAAAACAACTAAGAAACGTATAAAAACAAGTAGGAAACACTGATGTTTTCGATTTTATGGTCAACGAAAACGTTGGCAATTGAAAACGCCTAGAAAACGTATCCTAGAGGTTCACGAGGAGTTTCCTAGTTCTCTAAGGTTTTCGACACGAAAAACGTCTACTCTATAGAGTTTTCGGGTATCTAGTTAATCGTGACAAGGTTTTCCCTTACAATGGTTAGATTTTTGCAAGGTCTAAATGAACGAATTATTGCAAGAGTATAAATTGATTTCAGTCTATAGAACCCTACTATTGGAAATACCCTCATGAATCATGATCTCTTTTAGTAGTCTTTTGTTATTATTATTACTAGAACCGGACTCCCGCGCTACGCGCGAGCCAATTACGGTTTTTTTATATGGTTTAACACTTTAACGTTGTTTAAAAGACGTTTTGCAGTTTTATCGGACTAACCATATTCACAATCTCTTCAATTAAAGAAATGTAACCCCAACAAAGTAAAATTTATAAACAACGTGAATCAATTCAATCAACATAACAACAGAGGACATGATGACTTCTTTCAACGGATAAAAAGAAGTAATTTTAGCCTCCGTAAATAGAGGATATTAAAAATGTCGAAGTGAGGCAAACACAATTTTTTGATGTTAAGCTCGTTCATCTTTCACCTAATGCGTTAAAATACAAAATAGTTCAGTTTACCAATTCTTTTAGATTAGAAAAGTATATCCCTATCAAAAAATAAATGGTCGTTACCCCTTCTCGTAGTTATCTTGATGTCACCTCAGCAGTTGCAATTGCTCTTAGTTGCATCATTACAGATATATAATATATAGATAGATTAAAATATCTAATTAACTCATACTAGTTTTTAACCAAAGAAGGAGACGAAGACGAACGAGAGGAAGGAGACGAAGATGGTGTGTTCTTAGTTAAATAGTTAGTGATGAAATTGACATTTAAGAGAATATATAATTAGGATAAAAATTTAAAATATTAGCATTTATTAGATACAAATTAAAATTACTTCGTCAAACTCAATAATTTATATATAGATTCGTACGTACCCGTTTTTGAAAAGTTTGGAAGGCTGTGCTATAAAGTTGGTGAATAATTCCATTCAATGATCTCCTGCAACTTTTTACACGGCTAAAAAGCAAATGAAACGAAACAAAGATAGGTTGGTTCTTGGAAAGACGTCAACACGAGCAATTGACTTGATTTACTTCTAAAATTCTTCAAGTCTTGCGGAACTCTCCTCTATCTCCATTCTTACGCGTCCATAAATCCAATTTATGGATTTATTCAATTCAATTTTGTGCTTTTTTGAGGGTCAATCATAAAGTCTTCTCCTAATCCCACACCTTACTAGATGTTCTTTTAACCGTCCCTACTTATTCATATTTATGGAAAACACCTTTTATCTTTAACTAGCCTAGTCCGCGCGTCATGCGCGAGTTTATATAACTCGATATACTTAATAAGTTGTACGTAGTATTATGTAAAATATAATTTTATATGAAAATAAGTTGATATCTTAAATAATATTGATATATAATTAAATTTTAAAATTTTAAAAATAATAAATTGTTATACCAAAAATCTTATTTGATCAAATTATCATAGGTCAATTTTTAATAAATTTAAATAAATTAATTTCAACATATATAAAACTATATAATTTAAAACACTATCATAGCACAAAAATATAATATTTTCTCTTATTTATTAAGAAATCAATCTTTTTGTGATATGTCATATCATAAAAATAAAATTATTAATTTGTAAAATAACATAATAGGATATGTCAAAGTCTAAAATAATTAACACATAAAAATCTTTTTATGATCTGAAAGATCTGAAGCAATTTTTTTGTGATATTTTTGAAAATGAGTTTTCAAATATAATAATTTTTTTAAGAAAATTACAATAAATAGTAAAAATCATGACCAATGAAATGACGCCAAGTGAATGGCCTGAATGAAGAGTATGCCACGTGGCATAGCTAAAATTGAAGGAAGGTGATTTGCTTTATTAATTATATAGAGATTTAGTTAAAAAGCTATTTAGATTTAATCAAAGTTATCAAGATTGAGATGCAGTAGGTATTATGGGAAATTATCTCGTAAGTCGATGACTTAGATGAAGACCGAGTATAATGCATATGGACACTATAACTCATGCAAACCGTTTTAGTGATTCACACGTTCAAGATCGAGAATAACGTATGTGTGCATCATTTTCAGTCCTCGTCTAAGAATTCACCCGCACTGAAACTAGACATCAAGTATTTTTTTCATTATATAAAAATTCTTCATTAAAAAAAGTCGAGAGGGGGCTAATTGAATACACGGTAGGAACAAAATTGGTGTTTTTCACCCCGAAAGTTCTTTGTTTAAAACGAGACTAGTATAGTGCCTCGTGACATGCATGGGATATACATAAAGCATACATTTTTTAGGCCCACAAGGAATAATAATTGCCATTAAAAAAGCAAATAACATATTTCTTAATGGAAGTAGTACACGAATTATGCGAATGAAAAAAAGAGTATGTGTGAATAAGGGCTTAGGTAAGGACTGCATACGATCTACACAGTTGTTGTGACAAATGCACACATTCGATGGTGTTCATGACAATATCACATACTATGCACACCACAATGTTTGCATATATTGTTCATAATCTTCCATTAAAGCCTTCATCCCCACCAGAGCAAGACCCTTTAAATGGTAAGTAATTCGATTTGGTAGATAGAACATGCAAATCGAGAGATAAAAAAGATGTAATAACTATGTCTTTCTAATCTATGCCTCAAGAGAACATGTTAAACATGGTTAGTAAAAACCTAACCTCCTACCTTATAAATTTAAATAGATTACTCTAAATATTCCGATTATAAATATCTTAACTTATGCCTTAAGAATATAGGCTAAAAAACCTCACCAACTGTAAAGAGGATGCTAGTACAAGAAGTAGTAAGGACCACATGTCATATAGAGTCGGGTAAAGGAAGTAACTAAACAGTCTAATATCATTATATAGGAGGACATTGACATTCTTACGTGGCCATGGCATCAATCAATGTTACAATAACATTCTTACAAATTGTATTCATATACCATTATTTGCATCAGCAACTTAAACTGCAGCACCGACTGGAATTGAACTGTTGATGATTTCTAAGGCCTCCTCAACGCTGGATGCGCTCTGAAGCTTGGCCTTGTCAACCGAAGGCTGCATCCTTGCCAGTTTTGGAAGAAGCTTGAACTCCTACATTTAGATATGTCCATGAATAGATCATTAGTCACCAAGTAATATACATAATTCCTCAATAATTCAATTTAAGAGATCAGTGAGTCAGTACCTCGGGATTCCCGCTTTCTACGAGTACTCCCTTCAATTTACCTGTAAATGTAAAATCATGAGTATGTTTTGCTTTTCTGAAGGAAACAAGGGGATTAAGAAAATAAGAGTGACAAGGTACCTTCATCTATCCAGAAGGAAGCGATTTTCGGGTCAAAGTTACCAACTTCAACAACCTCACCAACTGTTTTGAATAAATAAGTTAAGAAGAAAATATGTAATGTCATCGAGAGAGCTTAATCCTTAATTAGCAAGTAATATGTATATAACTTTCTTTACCGTTGTCTCCAAAAAATTGCCACCATACTTTCCTCTGACTTCCTTCATACTCGAAAACCCTAGAGTAGAAGTATGGGAGGTAATCATACCTAAAGAAAAGAAAATAAGAACCAGGTTACTCTTAGAAGTCCGAAAATGTCACATTAATAGTTAAAAACAGCATTAGCATACTCATGAGTTTTTGCTGTCAATAATGCATCCACGCAATGGTGTGCTGATCTTCGAGCATGGTCAACATGTTCAACTCGTGTAATGCGGTTATACATCTATACCATAAGGATTGCAATTCAGGGGGCTAAATAAGGATAACTAAAAGACTGAAATGATGGCAAATATAAGCTAAGGATAGTGCGAGTTACTTTCAAAGGGAATGCTGCGACGTCTCCAATAGCAAAAATTCCTGGCACTTTGGTTCGGAATTGACCATCAACCTGATAATATACGTTGCATTAAAAAATGGGATATAAACAAGCTACCTTGAGGAAATTAACCAGAGAGTAATTGAAAAAATTAGGGAACTAACCTGAATTCCACCAACAGTTGTGTTTAAACCAACATTTTCAAAAGGACTGACAGCAGGTTTAGCTCCAATTCCAATGACTATCTGCATGAAAAAAACCACTCTGTAATCTCTTGCAACTGAATAACTTCAAAATGGTGATCAAACTACTGAATACGATGTGGTAATGAAACAGACTCAAAACTAAGAAACGGATGACAAGAGCTAATTACAGTGTCTGCTTCAATCGTGGATCCATCTGCAAGTTTTACAGCAGTGACTCTTCCATCAGAACCAGCTTCTAAGGTTTGAATCATAGCACCCTACATTTAAATGCGACAGATTATTATCAGCAACATATCTTCAAAATAAAATAATGACAAACCATTGAAAGTAGTTGTAATAATTAAGGACGTGAGATAAATTTGGCACCTTCATAAATTTGACACCGTTTTCTTTGTAAAGCTCTTCGTATTGTTGGGCGAGGGAAGGAGTAAACAGTCTTGACAAAAGATGGTCTTCAGGAAAGATCACCTGTTATCTCATAAGGCCAGAAAAGTACAGTTATCAGAATTTGGAATATGTGTGTAGATAAAATGTCCAATATAGAATGTCAGATAACTAACTTCTCAGCTACTCTTGCATCAACTATCATCATAAAGAGACTAGAATCTGTTTCTCATTGGTCCAAGGTTTATGTGATCTAAATCTCTGTATTTACCAGAACTATTATAACCAGATATCATTGCCCACATAACGATCTATCAAGTGAAAAATCACCGCAGTTTCCACATCTCCCAGCATTATACTAATCCGAGAAGTAAGCCTGTATGAGCATTATGAAATTTTCTGCCATGTAATTTGTAACTATCTAGCTAGCTGAAAAATATGAAATAAGAGTAACTATATGCAAAAAATAATTCTATATGGACCTTGTTGATATTAATGAGTTAAGAATTTATCATTTCAAACAAATATATTGATATAAACCAATACAAAGAAAATCCCCCATGTTCATTTTGAGATAAAACTCTAGTTACCTAGGTTCCAAGATACAAAAGGGAGTCTGAATATGCCTTATGGATATGAAGCTAAAATCAGCATGAGATAATAAGCATACAGAGCAACAAAATATCATGGTGTGGAAGTGGAAGCATAGCTGCTGGAACCAAAGATGTGCCACAACCTCAAAACTGCTGATCTCCCCCAAAGGATAGATATACAACCAATCAAGCCAAAAAAGAATTGAACATAAGAGCAAACCTTACCGTAGTATCAAGATTCCAAGCAACTGCAGCTGCTGCAACTTCCATGCCAATATAGCCTCCACCAACAACCACAACCTTCTTTGCGTTCCCCTGCAAATCAGATTTATATTTCAGTTTCATGTAAAGACACATACTAGAAAGGAAGACGCTATTTTGAAGATTTTATCTCCAGAAAAAATGAAAGGCTAGAATTTCTAGGTCGAGATTCCAAGGGAGGTAAGTGGGAAATAGTTCAAAGATTGACTAAGACCAACTCACTACAGCTTCAAAATGACGACTCAGACAATATTTTAAGAAACTTTTTCAAGACTGGTGTATTCAGAGAGAAGTATAAGGGCAACGATTTTAAAGCAAGTAGGATTGTAAGTTTGTAGTAATTTCGTAAATAGGTCCAAGGATAATATTTCAATCAAGCAAATATAAGAATCTCGAGGTCTGATTATATTTCATTGCTAGATTGAGGTCTGAATCATCTTCACCAAAGTATAGCAAAATATACTGACATTATTAAAAGTAGTGGTCTATAATCAAATGGTTAACAGAGCAACAAGCAGAGAGTGAATTACCAGTGATGATATAAGTGAATCCGCATCTGCCACATCCCGTACGTAATGAACACCAGGTAAGCTTCCGCCTATTTTCTCTGGAAATCTGAGATCAGAATGCATTCACATCAGTATTTCCTCAACCATGAACTCTGATGTAAAATGGCACATCACAATTTTTTTGAATAGATCGTCTTTTGCATGTAAAATGCATTTTCCCAAAATAGAATATAACCTTGATGCTGAGCATCCTGTAGCAACAATGAGAGTGCCATACTTAATCAGTTTTCCTGATTGCGTAGTTAAAGTATGTTTGTCAATATTTACCCCCGTCACTGGGTCCTGGTATATCATCTGTGCAAAAGAGCAAAAGATCATTACAAGAAGCAAAACAAGAATTAATCAGAAAAGAGTAGCACAACAAGAGAAATAAACAAATTCAAGTGGAAAATATAAAATACCTCAATTCCATTCTTTTCATACCAATCCGGAGTTTGCCTTTCACCTCCAGATCCAACACATGTATGAAATCCCTATACAAGAGGTTAGGTTAAATGTGATTAAAGCCGTGACCCGCCTTTGAAAGTAAGTTATTCAAGACCGTAATTACTGTAAATTGCATTGTTTCGTATATTTCTTACTGGCAAACGTGCAGGTTTTTTGTCAGATGGGAACAAGTAAGCTTTTGTTAGAGCTGGGCGCTCATAGGGCGCGTATGCCTGCATTTCCATCAAAGAACAACAAAAATATGTACCAATGTAAATGATAGAGAACATACATCACAAGGCAAAACCCCTATGAATTTTTTTAACATCAATCAAGTAGAAAACATAAAATTTAACATCTCTCCAAACAGCAAGCTTTAGAATGACTACAAACAGTCTCTATATAACATTATGGAACTGTCATCTACTACTTTGCTAGATGGTGTTTCATCACCTTCATCTAGACTCTATAAAGTATTTGCACATAAACACCCTTTAAGGTTACTAATCAAACAAACAAGAAAGAACAAACTAACCTCCTTTGAAACTATGCAAAGCTTTCCATCAGCCATTCCATGTTCAGCAAACGTCTTAGCAGCATAACCGGCCGCATTCCCTCCCCCAACGATCACAAACCTATTTACGATTCAGATACAGATAATTTTTACAAAATTAAAATTCGAACTTCCTCAGAACTTAGATCGGGTGAAGAGTCCCTTACTCTCGATTATCATTAGCAAAATCGGAAGATGCAGACACAACAAAGCTCCTCCTCTGAAAAGCTCTGCAAGAGCGCGAGCCATGAGTTGACGAAAGAGGGGAGAAGCCTTGCCTAAGCGACACAAAGCTAGACAAGGACGCCATTAATCTCCGAGCTGGAACTGAAAAAAATTCAAGAACAAATCTTTGTAGAGTATACGACAAAGTAAAAACGATCTGATCAAAACCCAAGCGATAGAGGCGTCAATTGGTGGATTGATATAGGGAGAAAGAGAGTGGGGAACCTGGACTCATTGAGATGAGATGAGATGAGGTAGCTTCAATGGATATAGTATTAATAATAGAGAAGTGTTTGATTAAAGAATTCACTGTTTGTGTTCGTTGCCTCTAGCTTAATGCCAAAGGTCGTAACAGTGAGAGAGTGTGAAGGGTTTATGAGAATTTGCAGCAGAGAGAAAGAGGTTCTACTCCCTGCTTTGCCATTCCAAGTTGACCCCATACCAATCGGAAAGGGGAACTTAACAGCAAACTAGTGATCGTCCCGTACCACGTACGGGTAATAATGTGGTACGGGTAATAATGTGGTACGAGTAATAAAACGATAATAATACGAGTAATGAAACGATTATTATATAACTAATAAATTAAAAAGTATATTATACAATAATTGACTATCTATATGAGACAAAATTGGACGTTCCCTAAACGTACATGTAGACCAAATTTGGCTAGTACGTGGACATAGCAATTGAACTTGGTCTGCTGAAACTTGACCCGTATGTAATACAGTATATTATACCAAGATTTTGCATCAAATTAACTGATTCTTGGATATGTTCTTGAAGATTTCAGTTTTTCTTAGAAACTTTTCATGCAAGGCTTGAACAAAGCTTATTCCAAGGCAAATATGCTTGTTGGTGAGGCTGTTGGCAACATTAGAATCGTTGCTGCGTTTTGTACGCTGAAGAGCTTGTTGAACTGTTTCTCAGTTCTTCATCTTCTCATCCTTTGGCCTGACCTTGTGGTATGAATTTGCTCCGAGCTTCATCCCCTCATTTGTGCAGGTTGATTTTTTGTGTGAAAGATATTTTGGTTTTTTGATAATGGATTTTGATGGGTGAGCTAATGAATTTATATCTTAGTGTTTGAGATAGTGAGATAGTGGGATAGAATTTGTATAGGTCATGGGCAAAAATGTTAATTAGTGGAGTAAGTGGTTTAACATTGTGGGTGAGTGGGTTTTATTAAATGAAAAATTATGAAAAATAATTACACATGTCTTCACTCAAATTATGCCAAGTGGCGCAATTTTTTGTGAAGACATGACTTCAAGTTTAACATTGTATATAGTAGATGTTATTTTTATCCAACAAGACAACACCAACAACAAATGTTAAAATTAACTACTATTTATTTGCCTAATTCTCAAACTTGTCATTCTATATTAATTTTATGTATTACATAAATCCAATACCATTTTGACACATCATCAAGAATGCTATATGAAATGCTATATTTAGCTTTTGACTTGGAGAAATAAAGAATCTCTAAGAGAATATTCTTTATTTTTTCATTTTTAGCTTGCTATTGGGAGTGATTTTGCTATAAGTTTGCTATAGTCATTTTTAGCATACTATTAGAGATGCCCTTACTACTTTATTAATGTAGTTAGTACTAGAGGTGTCAGACCGAACGGTCGGGTAGGGTTTCGGTCGAACAATTTCGGATTTCGAAAACTTCAGGTCAGATATTATTCGAAATTATGACAAGTCGGAACGATTCGGGTCGGGTTAGGTTCGGACCATACACTTATTTATCGGCCAAAATCGGGTTTTCGCCAAAATTTCGACCGAGCATTTTTCGGGTCGGGCGGTTTTCGGGTCGGACAATTTTCGGGTCTAGACGTGTTTCATGTCGGGTCGTTTTCGGTTCCGGATGTGTTTCGGTCGTGTCAAATTCGGATCCGGGCGTGTTTCAGGTCGGATCTGGACAGTTTCGGATCGAGTCGATTTTGAAAAAGAGAAGATTAAATTTTAAAAATGATAGTTTAACCTAATTAATACATGAATGAATTACTAATTGTCTATAATTAAGTAGGGATTGATCGAACAATCTTGGGGTTCAGATAGTCTTGGGTTTCGGACAATCTCGGGTTTCACACAATCTCTAGTTTCAAACAAGTTCGGATCGGACAATCTCGGGTTTCGGACGAGATTCGGATCAAACAATTTTGGATTTCAGATGAGGTTCGGATCGGACAATTTTCGGGTCGGACGAGGTTTGGATCGCACGGTATCGGATTTCAGACATTTTACGGGTCAGATGGTTTTCGGGTTTCAGAATTAGTCGGTGGGGTCGGATTCGTCTCCGACATAAGTTTTTTCATTTTTTCCGAGTTTCGGTCGGGCTTTTTTTGGTCGAACCGGTCGTACATTTCGGGTCAGGTCTAATTTTGACAGCCCTAGTTACTACTGAAACATTATCTCGGTCAATAAGTAAATGTTTGTTTCCAATCCAATTTGACTTGTTATAATTCCGAACATCGCCCGCTCCGAACTTGCCCGAAATCAGAGATTGTCCCACTCAAACCCGATCCGGTCGTCTGGTTTGATAGTACTATACCCAAATGAATGACCCATCGTTAGTGATATTATAACGACATTTTCCCCTTATTCTTCTTCTTAGAACCTTCATTGTTCCTCAATCATATTATTCATATATATTCACGAAGAAAGGTTCGGGAGCCTCTTTCGGCTTATCGTCCTCTTGCACCATTAGAGATTCCTCTATGTACAAATGATTTTCGGGTTGTTCAAGAGACAACATGTGTTTAATATTTCTTTAAGAGGAAGGCAATTTATCGATAATGCTCGATACCCAAATGTATTTGTCCATCTTCATGTTGTTTTGAGTGAGTTGCCCTAGGATACAAAGCACCTTGGAATCACACATCTTGTATTTGTTAAAATTACTTACGAGGAACTTCTTGCTTGAAGCGTCCTCTGCCATATATTTAGATATCAACTCATCGCAAAACTGCTTTGAAGACTCAACATTCTGGCATTCATCAAATAACGGTTCCGACATACCGTTGAGAATGTGACCACGACATATGTGGACATTGCTTTCCCACTTGCTCTACTTCCCCGTCTCCTCTAAAGGCTCATTTTTCAGATCCTTTGCCATGGGAGACAATATGCATAGTTAGAACTTACACTACTTAGGGGTCGTGAGAAAGAAGTGACTGAGCTCCGGCGGTTAGGGTGAATTCGCTTTTAAGGCAGCAACTTTCATACCGCGACGCAACAAGTTTTTGGTTTATGTTTTTGCAAAGGTTTTTCGAAGTATCCCTACATTGTTTTTTGATTTCTACCAACAATTTAGAAGCGAATTTTAGAAATCAGAATGGCGATGTACTTCAAACCGATGTTGGATCTGTCGAAGCTCGAACCTCTTGACGAGACGAATTACAAGAGGTGGTCTCAGAAGATGCTGATTTTCTTCATCAACCGGAGGTCGACTACTTTCTTCTTCAACAGCCTCTGATTGCCGAAGGTATTGTCGTTCCGAACACTCATGGAATGGATGGTACTCCGTCTCCTAGCGCAACCCCATTCTTTGTGGATGATGCAACCATGAAGAAGTACAAATATGAAAACAAGACGTCTCGCAGTTACATGCTCAACCATGCTACCAACCCAATCTTCGATCTGCTTGCTTCCCACAAATCAGCAAAGACGATGTGGGATCTCCTGGAGGCAAAGTATTTCACTAATAGGAAGAAGAAGTATGTCTACGGGAAATTTATGCAATTCAAGATGGTGGACGACAAGCCAATCATGGCTCAAGTCCATGAGTACGAGAATCTGGTGGCTGACATCCTAGCCGAAGGGATGAAAAATGTGTGAAGTCTTGTAGGCCAACTTTCTGATCGAGAAGCTTCCAGATTTTAGCCCGGTTACCGGAACCAACTGAAGCACAAGAAAAAGGACTTAACCCTTCTCGAACTAGTCAACCACATGAAGATTGAAGAGGCGAATCGCCTCAAAGATAAGCTTGTTCCTAAAGTTTCTGATAATGAGAATGCTGCTTCTTCTTCTTATATCGTTGAGATTTTGGATTTATGACATGCTAGACTTGGACATTTAAATGTTAAATATGTTAATCGTTTTCATGCAATGGGTTTAATTACGAATTTGGAAAAAAGATGGTCATGAAAAATGTAGTGTATACGTTGAGGCTAAGTTCAAGAGGAAGCCTTTTAAATTTCTCAATGAAAGAACAACCGAGTTGTTAGAATTATTCCATTCAGACTTAGAAGAATTTCGCTACACTGAAAGTAGAGGTGGTAAAAAGTATTATATCACTTTTGTTGATGATCATTCTAGATACACCAAATTGTATTTATTGAGACCCAAAGATGAAACTGAAAATGTGTTTTACACTTGTAAGGTAGAAGTAGAAAACAATTGAACTGGAAAATCAAAAGGAATAGATCAGATAGAGGCGGTGAATACGTCACCAACTCTTGGAAGGAATTTTGTGAGAACAATGGCATAAATCATGAATTTACAGCTCCATACAGCCCACAACAAAATGGTATAGCAGAAAGGAAAAACAGAACTTTGAAAGAAATGATGAATGTTGTACTTTCGAGTTCTTTTTTTCCTGACAACATGTGCTGTATTAACTGCCAATCATATTCTCAACAGAGTTCCACATAAAAAGCTAGACAAAACACCTTATGAATTATGGAGAGGGCATGTGCCTAATCTAAAATTTCATAAAGTGTGAGGGTGTCTAGCTAAGGTAGGTTTACCTGCCTTTAAAGTTGATGCAATCGGATCTAAGACTTTTGATGTCGTGTTTATTGGTTATGCTAGAAATAGTGCAACTTATAAATTTATGGTTTTGAGCACATTTTTCCTTTAACGAAAAATGACGTGCACGTTGATTCTATGACGACTAGTAATGTTGCATATTCTTCTAAAACCTCACCTTACATGCCTATTCATGAAATTGAACCTTCCGTGCCTATTAATGAAATTGAACCTAGGAAGAGTAAGAGACAGAAAAGAAAAAATACCTTTGGTCCTGATTTTGTGACTGCATTCTTGATTGAACTCCATGATCTAGATGTGTTGAATGATACATTCATTAGTGTGCATATGCTAGAGGATTACCCTAAGACATATGATGAAGATGTGAGATCATTGGATGCTAGTTTTTGGATAGATGCAATTAAAGCGAAATAGAATCTATCATGTCCAATCACACATGGGAACTAGTTGATTTGCCTAAGAGAAACAAGGTCATTGGTTGTAAGTGGATCTTTAAGAGAAAATTTAAAACAAATGGCTCTATTGAAAGGTATAAGGCGAGACTAGTCATTAAAGGTTCCACTCGAAAATATGGAATTGACTTCTTTGACACTTACTCTCCTGTAACTAAGATTTCAACCATGCGTGCATTGTTTGCTTTAGCTTCTACCTATAAGTTATTGGTACATCAGATGGATGTTAAAACTGCATTATTAAATGACGATCTTAATGAAGAGATTTATATAGAACAACCTCCAGGGTGTGTGGTTCCCGGATGAGAGCAAGGTGTGCAGACTTAAGAAGTCACTCTATGGTTTGAAGCAAGCACCAAAGCATAGAGTGACTTCTCATTCAGATTAGACATTGTGACTCACAAGCTGCAGTTTGCATAGCAAACAGTAATGCCTATAATGGCAAGAAGAGACACATTTGGATTAGACATGCTTCTGTGAGACAACTGATCATGAATGGAGTATTTAGCTTGAAGTATGTGAGATCTGAGAGGAACATTGCAGATCCTTTGACTAAGGGACTAAACAGAAGATTAGTTCTTGACACGTCGAAGGAAATGAGTCTAAAACCCGTGAGATGAGGAATTCTTGGTGGATTCACATTATAGTCAAACGAAGCCTTGTAAAGATTCATATGATGTTACACTACATCCCATTCTATGACGAGTGTACTGTAGAGGATGAGCCTTAGCTCTTAATTAATGAACTCGTAACCCAGGATATGGATGGTCTTCAGACTGGCTTGATGAGCTCATCGTTGATTCGAGAGGTTGAGTTATTTAACTCTTAATGACTTCATAACCCATGTAGGGTGGTCCTTTGAGACAGGACTTGATGAAGTCACCTACAAGTGTGAAAGGCTAGCCTCCTTCTATGAAAGTATTCAGGTAATCTTTCTAGAGCACTCGTTAGCATCCCAAGGAAGATTTGGCTATCTTAGAGAAATTATTGAGGAATCAACTGGATTTTAGGTAAGAAGTGTGTTATTGAGAACAATCCTTAAACGAGACAGTTCCAAATTTGTTCACTCTTCCCGTGAAGGGATTACTTGATTTCACTATGTGTTGGTTCAAGTCGTAAGACACATGCACTTAAGCTTCAAACCTTACATATGCTCAGAACTTGTTTTATACTATGTTTAAAAGGGGAAAAATGATTTCTGTACAGTGGGGGTTTGTGAGATTACAGATATATTTCAAAGTTGGGTTTTGGGATTTGCTATCCCACATCGACCAAAATGAGAAGTTTGGGACAATATATATAGTGAGTATTTCTTTAGAGGGTTAGTTGAGTTAGAAAAGAGTCCCTCTCATGCGCACCGCCGCCGCCGTCCGTCCTTTCCGGATCCGGTCCGTGTTAGTGGCAAGTGCGCAGTGTGGTTGAGTGGGTCTTACTTTTTCCGAGTCATATTAATTTGTGGGTTTTTGAAGTCTCCGGACGTAAATTAATTGTGTATCAAATTCTTCTGATCTGTTTTAATTCGGAATTTAAACCTTTTAGACTCTTTTCAAAACAGTTTTGAAACGTCCCTGATTTACTGCCATAATCCCATGTTTTATGAGGTGAACTTAGTGCTCTGAATTTGCTAACTAATTCCTTTAAATTGAGATTATCTTCTGTTTTGAGAGAACACAGAAAACAACGATTTTCATCTTCCTCATCAAAACACAATCTTCGTTCTGAGCATACGTTTTAGATTCCAGTCCTCCGTTGGCGTGAGCTCGCGATCAGAGGACGTTGTGGTAACCTTGGGGGGATTGAGCTCTAGTGGTCAGGGCGAATTCGCTTCTAAGGCAGCGAGTTTCATACTTCAGACACAACAAGTTTTCGATTTCTATGTTTAAAAAGGTTTTTGGAAGTAGCCCTACATTGTTTTCTAATTTCTAATCTATCTATCTAATATAATAAAAAATCGCGGAGAGAGAAAATGAAAGACTTAGCATTAAATGCTTTGTATTGTGATTGGTTAATTCACATTCCTCAATTCAATGTTTTTATCTTCTAATTTGTTAATTTTATACATTATAGATAAATAGATGGATCAAGCTCCATAAAAATTTGAATGTATGAATCATATAACTTCAATATTTATATATATATGGAATTTCGATTTTAAAAAAAGATGTAATTATTTCTAAATAAAGAAAATAAATCATTTTGCAAATTATACTAAGAAGATTTAATCCAAAATCATATAAAATTGAAAATATAAATAATGCAATATATAAACAACACATTCATAATTTCAAACATTTGAAAAAAAAAATACACCTCTACTTCCTATAAATGTAAATTTTAAAAAACAATTATGCACTTTCACACATATTCTTAATATTACTTTTAAAATGAAAAATCAAATATTATCTGACGCGTAGTAAAAATATTTCTAAAACAAAAAACAAAATGAAACATGGAAACACACTAAAAGAGAGCGCGGGAACCTTCTCCCTAGTGACACATATAAATGACAAGTTGGTTATAATGCCAAGAAGAGGGCATGCATTGGTATGATTATTGTTGAGCTCCTTCATGTTTTGAATGGAGACAAACATTCTGCTAATGAATTGTCTGAGTGTTTCAGGATCGTTGCTGAGAAAGGAACGTTACACAGCGGTACACAGCGGTGTTCTATTTTAGGAAAGCTCGATCGGAAAGAGAGCGAGATAAAGGAATGAGTTTTTAAGGAAAGATCTGAAAGAAGATATATTCGAAGAAGATATATTCGAGGAAGATTGTGATCTTGGCAGTTGGGCGGATAAGATTTTATGGAAGGAAATATTATCTTTTCCTAAAAGATATTATTTCCTTATAGATTTATTTCCTTGTTTTTAACCTAGACTATCTTAGTATAAAAGCGAGGTTTAGACATAGGAATTCAGTGACGCATTGATTGAAGTTACACGGCTGAGATATTCAGAGAAGAAGAAGAAGAGTGATACTTAGGCTTAGCGGTTGAGTTCGGGCTCGAGTGAGAGGAGTGATTCGTGATCGTAATCCGAGCTCTCTTTTGTAACGAACAAGAAACCAATAAGATAAGTACACCCTTCTAAATCCTTCAAGTGAGAAGCTTGAAGGTGGTGGTTTTACTCAACACAAAAAGGTTGAGGTTTCCACTCTAAATCTTGTGTCAAAGTTTACTTCTTGCATATTATTATTCCGCTGCTATACCTCCTGTGGAACAATACCTATTGTTCCCTAGGAAGTAACTGTGCTAACCGATCCAATAATTGGTATCAGAGCCTGGTCTCTAGATTTGTGTTAGCTTCGCAGGAAGTATGGGTTCACAAACTGCCATCAATGATTCGTTCTGGAAACCCCCGGTGCTCAAATTCGGAGAATTCTCTTATTGGGTGGAACAGATCGAGTCGCATATCTGTTCGCTTCATGGACAGATGTGGAAAGTGGTAGAGTTTGGTGATATCAAAATTCTTGATCCTACTGATCCCACTGGAGTCAAATTAAAGTCGAGGGCTGATTATCAAGACGCTGATTACAAGGTGCTGGAATTCAACATGCGAGCCAAGAAAGTCATGCTCGCAGCTCTAGGTCCTTCTGATCAAAGAAAAGTCCTCCGCTACAAAACTGCCCATGATATCTTCAATGCACTCAAAAGGATGTATGAGGGAAACGAAGATATCAAGAAGAACAGGATTCTCGCACTCACTAAGGAGTATGATAGCGCTGTTCAAGGAAAGAATGAATCTCTTGATGAGTTTCACTCTCGATTTCAGGGATATGTAGGTCAATTGGAGTTTCTAGGAGAAACAATTCCTGAATGGAAGATTACTCATCAATTTCTTCAGGGATTATCAGCAAAGTGGGATGCCTTTTCTCTGGCTCTTCAGGCACAAAACGACATTAAGAACATTACTCTGGAGGAGTTGGTTGCTCGACTTCAGAGCAATGCAGGCATTCAACAAAGCAAGGCCTCTAGAAGAGAAAGTGAAAAATCTGAACAATCACAAAGCATTGCTTTAAAGGTTGAAAAGGCTTTCGACCTTGCTCAGGAAGATGATGAGGATGAAGATGGTGATAAAGAAATTGCCCTTATCACTCGGGCATTTCGCAAAGTCTGGAGAGGAAGTCGCAACATGCAACGTTCCACTGATGGGAACAAAGATGCCAAAGACTTTGTCTGCTATCACTGTCAAAGGAAATGACATTTTGCAAGGAACGGTTTCAAGAAGAAGACAGGAGAAGCACCTGTCCCTGCTCGGGAAAGAAAGGAAGCCATGATAGCTGCATGGGGTGCGTCTTACTCAGATGATGACTCTACATATATCTCAAAGGAAACGTGTCTTATGGCCGCTGGAGGAGAATCGGAAGATGAGGTAACTAATTCTGAACTCGACTCCATTTTACTTACCAGAACAAAATCTCAGATCATAAAAGCTATAAAGTCCTTAGGGGAGGAAAATGGAAATCTAAATTTACTTCTGGAAGAAAAGAATGAAACTATCTCTAACTTGGTTGAAGAAAACAAGCTTTGGGTTTCAAAAGTCACCAAACTTGAGAAAGTTTCATCCCCTTCCCCAGATGTATGCAAGTCCTGCCCTACCTATCAATCTACCATCACCTCCCTTAACAGTAAAGTTACTAAGCTTGAATCAGAAATTCTTATGTTAAAACTGAGTAACTCTAAGTTAACTAAAGAAGCAGTAGATCTAAAGGGAAGTGAGGAAGAAAGAAAGAAGATCTGGCTGGATGAGTATGTTGCGTCCAAGATTGAAAAAGAAAAGGATGACTTCTCCAAACGATTTGTACCTCGTACTGGACTAGGGTACATAAAGCCTCTAGGTTCCCAAACTAGTAACATTCCCTCAAATACTCGAACTCCTTCTTCTTACGAGGAACATTGTGGTGGATCCAACTCTGGCTGCTCCCACAGTGGATCCAAGGGGGAAGAAAGGTTCAAGAATAGTGAGGAGAAAGTCTGGTTTGATGGACAAAAGGCCTACCACATGTGGCTTAAACAAGTTCAGAACATCAAACCGGTACAGATTGACTTTCAATCAAGGATTAACAATAAACCCATCTGGCCAGGTCAAAGCAAGTATGTGAATCTATGGAATCACAAAGTTTGCTGGTACTATGGCAAAGCAGGCCACTACAAACAGAACTGTAATCTTAAAAGGAAAGATGATGAAAGAGCTTACCATTATAGACAACAATCCAATGTTAGGAACACTCCTAGGATAAAAATTGTCCTTAATGAACCAAGAAATAGCAGGGTCTTCTCTAATCCAGGTAAGCCTAAGCTTGCCTGGGTTCGTAAAAACTAATCTTTTACTTGCAGGATGGAGGGAAGAAATGTTCTTGGTACATAGATAGCGCTTGCTCGATTCACATGACAGGGAACAAAGACTGGTTCATTTCTCTCCATCCACAAACCAAAGGTTCCATAACCTTTGGGAACAACAGTAAGGGTGAAGTAGTAGGAGTGAGAAAGGTAAGAATTTCTGACAAACTCTTTGTGAATAACGTTACTCTTGTAGACAACCTTACTTTTGATCTATTGAGTGTACGTCAAATGTGTCAGGATGGTCAAAATAGGGTTGTCTTTACTACTGATGAATGTTTGGTTGAGAATGTTAAGACAAGGAAGATTCTTCTAAGAGGCATTACTAAAAACAATCTATACAAAGTGGATCCTTCTTTCATCCCAGAAGAGGAACTATGCCTAACTGTCCAAACTGAGGAATCAAACTTATGGCACAAACGATTTGCACATGCTAGCCTCAGACTTCTATCCAAACTTCACAACAAGGACCTAGTGGTAGGTCTACCAAAGATACACTGTCTAGCTGAAGAGGTGTGCATAGCATGTACAAGAGGAAAACAGGTAAGATCATCCTTCAAATCGAAGAAGCAGGTAAGTACTTCCAAACCTCTGGAACTCATCCACATGGATCTGTGTGGGCCTATGCGAGTCGTGGAGGAAATAAATATGTGTTTGTCATAGTGGACGATTATTCCAGGTACACATGGACGATCTTTCTTGCATCTAAGGAAGATGTGTTTGATGAGTTTAAGTATTGGTTGGATGCAGTTGAAAATCAGTTAGGACTACACTTTCAAAAACTCTCAGTTCCTTTCCCTGTGCAGGACCAAAGGAATTAATCATAACTTCTCTGCTCCAAGAACTCCACAGCAAAATGGAGTGGTTGAGAGGAAAAACAGGACACTGGAAGACATGACAAGAACAATGCTGATTGCAAGTGGTCTTCCTAGGAACTTCTGGGCTGAGGCACTGAATGCTGCTTGCTATGTGCTCAACTGTGCAATGCTAAGGCCCATGATAGAGAAAACCCCATATGAATTGTTTAGGGGAAGAAAGCCTAATGTTTCACATCTTAGAGTTTTTGGTTGCAAATGTTTTGTACACAACAACTGGAAGGAAAGTCTGGGAAAGTTTGATCCAAGGAGTGACGAAGGAACCTTCGTTGGATACTCACCACAAAGCAGAGCTTATAAAGTGTACAACAGGAGAACCAAAAAGGTTGAGGAAAGTATACATGTAGTCTTTGATGAAAATATTATGGTTGGTACCCTTGTGCAGGATTCAAATGTTCTTCCCCTAACTGAAGAAGACAAGGAACACTTTCAACTCTTGGAAGATCATGTACAAGATCCCAGTGAAGAAGTCAACCAAGTACAAGGAACTCTCTCTACAGAAGCAAACAATGATCAAATTCAGACAGAAAGCGTACTGGAGGAAGTATCTGGATCTCAGGGGGAACATATCCCTAACGAGGAACAAACAGGTGTTGAAGAACTTCAAGTAGGAGGAACTCGTCACAACACTCGTATCCATGGTCCTCCATCAAGACTCATGGACTACGTGTGCAACTGTGCTTCTGCTTCAACTTCTGATACATCACCTGATCCGAATTCGAAGGATTGTTCCGTCCTAACCTTAAATCCTATATATCATGCTTTTTGTGCTTTTGTTTCTGTAGTTGAACCAAAGACAATTGAAGAAGCTCTAAAAGATCCAGAGTGGGTAAATGCTATGCAAGAAGAGCTTCATCAATTTGAAAGAAACAAAGTGTGGAGACTGGTTCCCAGACCTAAGGATAGATCTGTCATCGGTACCAAATGGGTTTTTAGGAACAAGATGGATGACAAGGGACAAGTTACGAGGAACAAAGCCAGACTGGTTGTTAAGGGTTATAACCAGCAAGAAGGAATTGATTATGATGAGACTTTCGCTCCAGTTGCAAGGTTGGAAGCTATACGCCTTTTGATTGCTTACTCTGCTCATCATGGATTTAAGTTGCAACAAATGGATGTGAAGACTGCCTTTTTGAACGGTGTTCTCAAAGAGGAGGTATATGTAGAGCAGACACCCGGTTTTGCAGACCCTTCCAATCCCGATCATGTATTCATCTTTGATAAGGCACTCTACGGTCTCAAACAGGCTCCTCGAGCATGGTATGAAAGGTTATCTCAGTTCCTCTTATCCCATGGTTATGTCAGAGGGGAAGTCGACAGGACTCTATTCCTACTGAAGGAAGGCAAGCACACTCTGGTTGTGCAAGTGTATGTTGATGACATTATCTTTGGTTCCACCAACGAGAAACTAGTTACAAAGTTCACCAAACTGATGGAAAGTGAATTTGAAATGAGCATGGTGGGAGAACTTAAGTTCTTTCTGGGATTACAAGTGGTCCAAACTGAAGAAGGAACAAAGGTTCATCAACAAAAGTATCTCCGGGAATGCATCAGAAAGTTTGGGATGGCAGATGCCAAGGATTGTTCCACTCCTATGTCCCCAAATGACACAATAGGAATTGATGCAGACAAGAAGGAAGCCGATCAAAAGATCTACCGTGGAATGATAGGCTCATTGCTTTATCTAACCGCTAGTAGGCTTGATATTATGCAAAGTGTGTGTTTTTGTGCTAGGTTTCAAGCAAGTCCCAGAGAAACACATGTCGCTGCAGTGAAGAGGATCTTGAGGTACTTAAGAGGAACATATGATCTTTGCTTGTGGTACCCAAGAGAAGTCTTGAACTACTAGGTTATACAGATGCAGACTTCGATGGTTACAAGCCAGACAGGAAATCCACCTCTGGGATGGCTCAATTTCTCGGTCCATGTCTTGTGTCATGGGCTTCCAAGAAACAAACCACAGTTGCTCTCTCCACTGCTGAAGCTGAGTATGTAGCCGCAGCTGCTTGTTGCTCTCAACTCATATGGCTCAAACAACAGCTAAGTGATTTTGGTATTACTCTAGGTAACGTTCCTATTTTGTGTGATAACACAAGTGCTATTGATATTTCTAAAAATCCTGTGCAGCATTCAAGGACCAAGCACATTGATATTAGACATCACTTTCTACGTGATTGTGTGGAAAAGGGAATCGTCTCTATGGAGCACGTTCGGTCTGAGGATCAAATCGCAGACATATTCACAAAGCCACTAAATACGGCCCCTTTCGAGAAGCTACGACTAGGGTTAGGTATGATTTCTCTCGAATGATCCTGCTCTTCTATAAAACCCCCAATGATTGGAGAAATTAGCTAACTTATTCATTCTGCACTTGATCTTTTGAAGCATGGTCACTCTTGATTTCCCATGATATGAATTCGTGTCTTTTGTGCCGCATGCTAGTACTATTCATGCTTAGGAAAGTTACCAATCACTGTATTCAATTTATGTCATGTTATTTTGAGCAAATGTCTTATTTCTAGCCCAAAAGATTCCTCTTGATGTACTGAACCCACAATATAAGCCCAAAGGATAGAGGAAATCTACAGCCACCCTTAGCCTTCATGGATGATAGTCCTATGAGCCCTGTTTATTCATTCACAACTGGACTCACTCGCCATGATATAAAATTATTAAAATTCATGCTATATATGCTATTTTCGTGTGATGTTCTCCTTGTACCCCTTCTGGTAACACTACCCCAACCATCACACACCATCGACATTAGATAAGGAAGGAAAGGTGAAAAGGCTGTGTTCTGAAATCTGCAAGTGGGAACTTTATGGTTATTAGCGCCGTATGAAGTGACAGGAGGTACAGATCAATAATGGTAGTTTTTCTCCCAAGGTTCATGATGAAAATGGAAGGATTTTGATTGGAGAAAATTGCGGCAACCAACTGGCAAATTTATGGAAATAAGTTCACACAAGGAAAATTGCAGATTTGAAATTTGAAGAGATACTTCTGCAGACGTCTGAATATAAAAAGAGAATACTCTTGAGTCGTCTTCTTCACGCCCTCAAATCCTCTCAAGAACAAACCCTCAGAACCCAAAAACTCTCAAACCTCAAAAGCTCTCAGCAATGGTGAACACAAACTCCATCTCTCTCACAGGCAAAGAGAGCCCTGAAACCATAAGAAGAATACTGGCCGCCATAGGAGTTGCCATCGAATATCCTGCAGAAATCCAATCACCTTCCCAATCGCAGGCCAAAGAAAAATCACCCTCTCCATCACCAGCAAAATCAAAAACTCCCTCACCAAAGCCAGCCAAAACAAAGACACCCACACCATCTCCGGCCAAATCTAAAACCCCTCCGGTCACACCCATTCACACCACCTCCAACACCTCCACAGAAAAAATCTCTACTCCTTCCACAGTAAAGCTCCTCAGTCCGCCTCCCTCCACAGAGCCCTCTCCATAAAAACCTAACCCTAACCCTAGCTCTGTCCCTGACCCCCTCACTGCTCCAAAATTAGCAGTGCCTGAGGCAAGCCCACAAGAAACTAAGTCTGAAGGCACCGCCTCGGCCACGACGCCAACAGATCTGGGTGTTGCAAATGTTCTGGAGGAAATAGAGGAAGAAAGTCGAAGAAAGGAGAAGGGAAAAGGTCTGGATGTAACAGACCTGACAATGGAAGACGAGGATGAACCAATCATCAAACGAAAGGCTCGATCTACCCCTCGGCGGTCGTCAACCGTCGTCTCTGAGGAATCTGATGAGCCCTCCCTCAAAAAGACAAAAATTGAAGTCTCTCTCTCTCGCCCTCGCACTCGGAGTCTTGCAGCAAAACCGCCCAGAGCCAAGAAAGCTCCAAAATCAATTGCTGAAGGCAAAACTCTGGGAAAGAGGGTGATCATCAGGGACCTGATATTCAACGCCAAATTCTTGATCAACAATGGAATGGAAGCACTGGTTGATATGATTCGCTTCCAAGGCTGGGAAAAGCTGTTCTGCTCCGCTGAACAGGTAAATGATCATCTGCTCCGTCAGTTCTACACATCCCTCACCATCACTGAGAAACCTCATGCTGTGCAAGCCTCCTTCAAACTAGGTAAGGAAACCCATGTTTTCTCAAGCACTGAGTTAGGATTAATTCTTGGAGTTCCTCACTGTGGGTTTGAGGAGTACGTCAAAGGTCAGTGGCCTAAGGATGTGAGTTTGGCTGCCATTCAGAGTGTCTCTCAGGACTTCAACACTGAAGTTGTAGGCGAGATGTCTACAACCTCCATGGGAATTATGAATCGAGTGCTTCACAGTTACGTCATCAGCAACATTACCCCCAGAGAACAGAAGCGCACCACAATATTGATCCAAGACTTTCTAATCATGGATAAAATGCTCCTCAGGAAAGCCATCAATCTGCCTAAGATCATCATGCTGCACATGGCTCATGCCAGGAAGAATGACAGGCACGGTCTTCCTTTCCCTGGAATTGTGAAAAAGGTCTTAGAATATCTGAAGGTGTATGAGTCTGGGCCTGCTGATGTTGTGCATGCACGAGAGCTTGCTGAGGCTAACTTGAAGAAGATGAGATTTGACAAGAATGCTGATGGTGCTTAGGTAAGGGCCTTGGACAATATTGAGATTGATGCCCTGTCTGAAGACCCTCAAGAGGAACAGAATGAAGCGCCTACTATGGTCTATCACAATGATAAGTTGGAGGAATTGTGCACGCTTGTTGGACTTCTTTCTGAACAACAACACAGGCTAGCTAAGGAGATCACTGCCCTGAAGGATGAGATCCGTCGTTGGACGAAATCAAACCAGTAAGGTTCCCTTCGCAGTATCAAGACGCTGCCGTGCACCCTTCCTTCCTTACTTCTGACCCCCACATTCTGCTCCCTAGCACATCAACCTCTTCTCTTCTATGCTTTATTGTACCCTTTGCCTAATTTGCTTGACCTTCTTTTGTTTGCTTTGTTTGTGTTTTTTTTTCCTGTTTGACTATGTACCAGCGTCAGCTCCTTAGACGCTTATTAATCAATGGAACGCTTGTTTTGTGACCTGACTTCACTTGCCTTAAGTTCTTATATGATTAAGTTAGCTTTTTGATGATGCCAAAAGGGGGAAAATAAAGGAAGTTCAAGGTTTTAGGGGGAATATCAGATCCTTTCTCTACGAGTAACAATCCTAAGGGAAACTATTTATGTGTATATTGTGAATACACTTTTCGTGTCTTATATCTTAAGTGTCTATATGCCTTAAAGAAGAGAATGTTTGTCACCATCAAAAAGGGGGAATTTGTTGAGGCTCCTTCATGTTTTGAATGGAGACAAACATTCTGCTAATGAATTGTCTGAGTGTTTCAGGATCGTTGCTGAGAAAGGAACGTTACACAGCGGTACACAGCGGTGTTCTATTTTAGGAAAGCTCGATCGGAAAGAGAGCGAGATAAAGGAATGAGTTTTTAAGGAAAGATCTGAAAGAAGATATATTCGAAGAAGATATATTCGAGGAAGATTGTGATCTTGGCAGTTGGGCGGATAAGATTTTATGGAAGGAAATATTATCTTTTCCTAAAAGATATTATTTCCTTATAGATTTATTTCCTTGTTTTTAACCTAGATTATCTTAGTATAAAAGCGAGGTTTAGACATAGGAATTCAGTGACGCATTGATTGAAGTTACACGGCTGAGATATTCAGAGAAGAAGAAGAAGAGTGATACTTAGGCTTAGCGGTTGAGTTCGGGCTCGAGTGAGAGGAGTGATTCGTGATCGTAATCCGAGCTCTCTTTTGTAACGAACAAGAAATCAATAAGATAAGTACACCCTTCTAAATCCTTCAAGTGAGAAGCTTGAAGGTGGTGGTTTTACTCAACACAAAAAGGTTGAGGTTTCCACTCTAAATCTTGTGTCAAAGTTTACTTCTTGCATATTATTATTCCGCTGTTATACCTCCTGTGGAACAATACCTATTGTTCCCTAGGAAGTAACTGTGCTAACCGATCCAACAATTATGTTTGAAGTTATGTCAAGGAAAAAACCGAGTTGAAGTCTTTCCAAATTAATTTACCACCAGAATCTTGTATCTCAAGTGCTTGTCTAAATTATCTAATCAAGAAGATGTTAGCGGATCAACAACCATAATATGATTTAGTGTGCTTGATTAAATTTATATATTTTTTGCGTGTAAAGATGAAAATAGCTAGGGTATCTTAAAATAGCAATGTAATTTGACATCCTTAGTCCGATCCCCTACATAGGTAAACTAAAATGTTAGAAGTCTTTGACAAATCCTTATCCCTAGCTTTCATCAAATTGCATATCTAGATAGGCATACAACATACTACACTTCAAATATTACTTCATGTTCTTGACTTTGGGGATTGCTTGGCATGGTCATTTTGGCCACTGTATCAAAATGTTTTTACCTTATCAACGCAAAGTTATATATTGTATAAGCATGACATGTCATGTATGCCCTTACAAAAATTAGATTTAACCAATTTATCAACTATCCAGACGAACTACCAACATTAACATTCAATTAGTCTAGTGGTTTGACACTAGATTTTCTTAAGTGTTCTATCCAGAGGTCTCGAGTTCGAGTCTTGCTGGAGGGCATACTGGCCAGAGACCAAAAACTATCAAGAAAGAAAGGCTGAAGAAGTTGATAGAATGTCATTTTAAGTGTTAGCTAGGTGAAAACAATTACTCTAATTGAGGGCCCTTTTCATTCCTCTCCGTGTCTTTTCCTTAACTACATTATACGTACGGAGTAGTTCACAAACATCTCTTCGCTTATATATCTACAAATGCTCGTCGAGAAATAGCTTAACTTATAGCCATCGCGAATCACACAATTAAGAGTAATTAATTAAGCTAGATAGAAAGCCCTAACTTGCTAGCAATATTATGGGACAACATTCGTGTTGCAACCAACAAAAGGTCAAGAGAGGGCTTTGGTCTCCCTAAGAAGATGAGAAGCTCATTAGCTACATTACTACTCATGGTTATGGATGTTGGACCCAAGTCCCCGAGAAAGCCGCTAATCGACCGATCGATCACTAAACCTAGTACATTAATCTTATTGTTTTTTTTTGTTCTATATGATTTTATGTGATATTGAAGCAAAAGACATGATTTTGTTAACTAATTATGGGTTTTGAGTGGAATTAGGGCTAAAGAGATGCGGAAAGAGTTGTCGGCTGAGATGGATTAACTACCTTAGACCGGATATCCGAAGAGGAAGGTTTACTTTTGAGGAAGAGAAACTCATTATCAGTCTCCACGAAGTTGTAGGCAATAGGTATGCAAGTTTAGTTATTTCATTCTAATCTTGATAACTTTAGTTACAAGTTCAATTATTGATCGATTTATTGTTTCAACTCTTTATTTGAACATTTTCAGCCTTCTCAATATCCTACCCAAATTAAAAAGTAACACCATGATTCAATCCTTTTCGGTCATAGGAAAAATACACACATGATACAGTCCTTTTTCGGTTATATAAAAAAATATCGCATGATGATGAAGATCAGACAGGACTGATGACGAAGATCACACGTTGCATGACTCATGTGCACATAGACGTTGTATATGATGTACACATCGTACATGTTATGTATCATATATTATGTCCATAACCAAAATTGTGTGCATCGTTATCGTTACAACATATATGTATATAAATCAAAACATATGTATAAATTCATCGGAATCAGAGTTGTATATATATTTTGTAGTTGAGTAAGTGCCATTTACGTACACTATATGCAAGTTTTGACAAACGGATTTTGCATGCTCTCAAATGATGTGGCTAGCTGTATTTTCACACACCAGCATAGTGGGAACAAAAGCAATTTTCATGTGGAGATAATTATAATACCATATTTTAAGTTAATTTGACATGATCAGATGCATCCTTTTTTAACTTCGAGACAAAGTTACGTAACTACCAGTCTAGCTTCCACATATATATAGCATACCCCTATTTTATAATTTGTCTTAGCACGTTTTTTTAATCTTTTGAATCTATAATTATAAATGTATTTATTATGGATCATAATAGCTTCCAATACCAACAAACACAGAAAACTTTAGTTCTCCAACAACTTGATTATGAGTCTGACATACACATATTTTTACTCTAGAAATCCATTGTCATGCCACGTTGTATAAGACTATATCTTAATATTACGTACATTGTACAAATATAGATGGGCGCATATAGCGAGCCACTTACCAGGAAGAACAGATAACGAAATCAAGAACTACTGAAACTCCTGGATCAAGAAGAAGATCAGAAGGCCTTCAAACTTGTTCCCTCTCAATAAAGATCACAACAACAACAACAATCAAACAAGCTCAACGAGTAGTTCACCTTTCGATTGCTCCATCAGCTTTTCATCCGCCACAACTGATACTCCGAAACCCGAAATGAAATTTGTAATTCAAAACGACAATCAAACGATCCTTGCAAGTACAAAATCATCACCACCGCTACAAGAAGCCGTAGTTCCCTCTTCGGATCCATTGTTCATGTTCGACGTAAGTGTTGGCCCTCCCTTGATTAATACAATCTTCAACCACCACCAAGAATGGATTGAAGATGGACGAATCAGGATGTTTCAAGAACAATTTCCCCCTCAATATGCATCAATGACTTTTAGTAACTTGCCTCCTCTGATGGAGAACATGGAAATGGATCAACTCAATGGATGGGTTGAAGAAGAAAAAGAAGCTCAGAAGCCATTGGGCAGCTGGAATATTGCGTTGTGGGAGCAGAAAGATGGTACTCATCCATCACCTATGCCATCAAATTTGCTCTCTTAGCCTAGCTCTGCAGCTCAAGGCTAGGGTTTGATTAAGTTTCAAGTTAATTAAATTTTTGGGTTGATTATTTTATATATGGTTGACTTTTGTGTGAACTTCCTAATTAAATTATATTTTCAATTTTCGCGTGCATGAGCGATGCAGCAGACTACGCATGCCGATGTGCGGTTTGTATCGTTAATATCTCTAAATATATGTTAATAAAAATTATAAAATTTTAATGAGAGGAATCAAACAAGACCCCACATCACTATGTTTGTTCTTATACATTATAAGATATCCAACGAATTCGATTAATACGTGAATAATGTCAATATTTAGACACATATGCTATATACAGCCCGGTGCCTTTACCAAACACCGTCTGACCACTCGCGTTCTGCGAGGTACGTGACACTCGCGTAACACGAGATTAGCAAAAAATTAGGTTAATTTTTAAAATGCTAATCTCGCGTAACGCGAGTGTCACGTACCTCGCAGAACGCGAGTGCACGTCACCTCGCAGAACGCGAGCATTACATATCAGATAGACGTTGTTGTGCACCATTAATACATGTCTTGTCCCTACCTAACTATAATAACTACCCCCTTATTTTAAGTAATCCGTAACACCTATTAACTCTACCCTAACACCTCTTTTTATCATCTTTCACCTCTTTCACCCTCCAT
Organism: Oxyria digyna; assembly: GCA_029168935.1. Lineage (NCBI taxonomy): Eukaryota > Viridiplantae > Streptophyta > Magnoliopsida > Caryophyllales > Polygonaceae > Oxyria > Oxyria digyna. The sequence continues at coordinate 10,988,810 of JAPVLV010000013.1, forward strand.
TAAAACCCATTTTCAAAACCTTCAAACTTCAAAACACTCTAAAAACACCTAAAATAATGGAAGATGAATAAGAATTCAACAAAGGAGGGAATGAAGATGGTGGTTCATCAAGTTACCATGCAAATGAGGTAATGTTCTTACTTAATTTTTGAATTTTAATTTGTTTTGCACCATTAAGAGCTAAAATGAAGTTATTATGTTGTATTTCATGTTAAATGTAGTAGTAGTAAGTGTTGAAGAGGTGACTTTTGCATATAATGTCCAAAACTTAGATTTGTTCATGTTTTTAGGGTTTTTAATGTAGAAAATTTAGATTTGTTCATGTTTATGTTAAATGAGCCCGTTTCACTGTGTTTCAACGTTAGCAAGTTCCCGCGTTCTGCGAGAGGAAGCACCTCGCGTGACGCGAGATATGCCTACCTCGCAGAACGCGAGAACTTGCACATTACAGAGTATTAACTCTTTATTGTGTATAGGTGAATTTTTCTTTGTTCACTGGATTGAATGCAATCCAGTTGAATGACTACACCTACCCCTCCCGGAATACAAGGCCATGTTCGCCACCGTCATTTGATTTAGGGATTGACGACTTTGGTGATTATCATCAACCATCTACATATGAACAACATGTGCCATCTACTTATCAATTTCCTATGCCAACTACATATGGATTGTCCGTGCCATCTACATATGAATTGCCCGTGCCATCTACTTATGAATTGCCATGTACATATGAAGTGCCATCAAGCTATGATGCATTTCATTCACAGTTTTCTAACCCACCTACAAACGTAGGAGAGGAGATGTGGTTTCTTCCCTCTTTACGCACTGCACCAAAGTTTGATAGTCCCGTATGTGAGGAAGATGTTGTTTCTAGGGATTATTCAGAATATTTCACTACGGAGCAAGTGTTTGCCTCTAAGGAGATTGGTCATTTGTGAGAAAGCGGGAAGTTATAAGCCTAAAGGTGTCGGAGTTAGATCAAACACAAAGAGCAAGAAAACGGGGTGTCTATTTCAGTCGAAGCTCATGGAGAACCGTGTTGAAGAGAATTGGAGATTAACAGTTGTTTGTGGTTTGCACAACCATCCTATTGGAGATAGTTTGGTCGGGAATGCATTTGCTGGGAGGCCAACCCCTGATCAAAAGAAAATGGTTCGTGAGATGGTACTTTCTCATTGTTCTCCAAATCAGATTTACACTGAGATAAACAAGGATCTCAGAAGTTGCACAAAGAAGAGACAAGTGTACAATTTGGTAAGAGATATAAGGGAAGAGGAAATGGAAGGTAGAACCATGGTTCAAGAATTCTTTCACCAATGCAAAGAGAACAACTACTTCATGGAGTATAGGCCAAGTGCAAAGAATCCTTCGATAATAGGCGACTTGTTCTTTGCTATCCCCGAATCAATGAAACTCTTAAAGGCGTTTCCATATGTCCTTTTGATGGATTCGACTTATAGCACGGACAAGTAATTATTTATCATTCTGTTTTTATGTTTTATTTTAAAATTCATGAAAATTTGAAGATTTGTGGTAAAAAACACTTCTCGCAGAACGCGAGGACACACCACCTAGCGTTACGCGAGGAATGTCCTTGATTCAGTGTTTATGCATCTTTGAATGCAAAGATTCTGGACAAAGTACAAACTCGCGTGACGCGAGGTGGTGTGTCCTCGCGTGACGCGAGAAAGAGCATTGCAGATGCTATTCCTAGTAGAAACATTTAAGACTCTGAAAGGTGCAATCTTTCTGTATTTTGGTCTAAGGTACAATGTTCCCTTGTGGCACATCGATGTGCCGCCTATAGTTTAACGTAGTTGTAGTTATGTTTTATTCGCTGAATTTGAAATGTAATGTTGAACTGGAGATGGTTTTTTAAATTCTGAAACAGGAACTTGAATGCAATATCTCGCGTTCTGCGAGGTGTGTGTCCCTCGCGTTCTGCGAGAAAATGCATAATTCAAACAGAATTGTAAACCAACAGAATTATCCCTTAACTGTAAACCAACAGAATTATCCAACAACTAATCCAAGCAACAAAGCAATCCAAAAACATAAACAATCCAAAACACAATTAAAAATTATTCATCAACTTAAGGAAATTCAAACAATGGCTACTCTTCTTGTTCTGGTCGGAAGGGAGCGAGATCTGCCATACAAAGTAGCATTTGAGGGTGATATGAAGGAAAATCCTCTGGAGTGGCAAACCGATACCGGTCCATGTCATTGTACACCCGGCCAATCACCTATACGCATGTAAACATTCATTCTATATTAATATTAGAGACAAACAAAGACTAAAAACGCAAGATAAACCAAAACAAATAATATTACCTGTTTCTCAGTAATCATCCCAGGGATTGCAGGACGAATATACCTATGGATCCTCTTGATGTACCAATCCATGTAATCATGGGAGCATTCATGTGGTACATAAGCAACTGGCCCCATTTCATTGAGAGATATGGAGTGAACATCTCTTTCCTCCCAAAGTCATTGGTTGGTGTCATAAAAAACACTATAACATCTAATGTTGGCCAACCTATGAGCTTTGAGCGGTTCGATGACTGGCCTAGGAATACGCTGCAGTCTCCCAAATTGTCTCGGACACCGATCCAGCATGTGTGGTTCGGTGACGTCATAGCACGATAGCACCCCGTGAAATAGAGCGGGAGCGAGCTCAGGATTGGAAAAGTCTTGCGCTCCATACGAGTTCCAACATATCTAAAAAAAACAGAAAATGCAGAAAAGTAAAGAAACAGCTAACAAACAGATCATTGAATCTGCACATAAATGTGCATTTTCTCGCGTTCTGCGAGGGTGTGCAGCCTCGCGTTCTGTGAGTAACACATACCTCGCGTTCTGCGAGAAAATGTTGTTTAAAATGCAGAAGCTGTTTTGGCATAGAAAATGCAGAAGCTGTTGAAAATGCAGAAAATGCAGAAACTTAAGACAACCTAATGCAGATGAATAAAAAATGAATTAGATAATTACCATCTCCGGTATAATAATATTGAGCGCGCCTCTATAGTCCCTTCCGACTTGCCCCTTCTTCAGCTTTAAATTCTTAGGCATCCAACGATAAACCCATGGTGACACTTCCGTCCACCGAGGACGTTCAGTAGGTCGAAACTGTGGGAAATAGTTGTAGATCCATGCCTAGGAAATACAAATTACGTTAAATATGAAAATATAAATAAGTAGGTAAATTAAACGCTTAGAAAGTAAAATATCTGCAACAAGGTGTAACAAAAAGACATCTGGGCACAACCTTGGCGTGTGCATATCCCCAGCTGCCTATATAGATGTGCCAAAGCAGCTGAACCCCACGACATTTTCGTAGCCTTGGCATAGGATTCCACATAAGGCCCATATCTAAGCCAAATCAAGTTCTGTGACTTGTCGGGAAATAAGATCGAGGCAACAGTATACAACACCGAACCTAAACCCTTTCGTTCTGCAGAAAGGGTTTCACAATGACTTCTAAAAAAATCGGCTTTCACCCTCCCAGAATCTAACGTTAGAGGATCTATTCCAAAAATTTCCGCCCCCTTCCTAGCATAGAATTTTAAAACCTCGTCATGACTAAACTTGGCACCCAGTTTCTTACTTGTTGTCATAGCTTTCCCTTCTATAGCAAGGCCTAATATCTTATACACATCAAGAAGGCCAATAGTAATCTCACCACATGGGAGGTGTAATGAATTTGTCTCAGGTTGCCATCTTTCGATGAACGCTTTAATCAACGGGAAGTCGATTTCGTCGTACATCATTCTAGGGAGATCTGACAATCCAACTGCACCGGGAATCTCTGACCAGTCATTGTTGTCTAATGGCCAATCACTGCTTTTCTTTGTCCTTTGTTGTGGCTTCATCGGACCTTTGATCTGCAGAAAAATATACAAATTATACTCTGCAGAAGAAATTTACAAAAAATACAGTTTCTGCAGACAAGGAAGAAAATGCAGAAAATATGCATTTTCTCGCGTTCTGCGAGTGTGCCACTCCTCGCGTTCTGCGAGAAAATGCACATTTTCTGCATTTTCTTCCTTGTCTGCAGAAACTGTGCAATGGATTAAACTTCAGAAATAAATAAATAAATGACTTACCTCCCCTTTTTGGATGTGGTACGCAACATGTGCTTCAAATCCCTTAAGCAACCCGAGATCTTTTCGACCTCCAGGTACGCCATGAGTGAGCTCAGGATCATATTTTGGCTCATTCTTCTTGGACTTCCTCTTTCTTTTTGGTTTCTCGACCACTTCTTCTTCTTCTTCTTCTTCTTCTTCTTCTTCTTCATCATCATCATCATCACCTTCTTCTTCATGTTCTTCCTCTTCTTCATCCCTAACAACTTCATCCTGGTTCTCTTCTTCCATCGGTTTTGGTTGAGGATTGTAAGAAGAAGAACAAGCTTGTCCACTTCCATGACCCATGTCTTGAGGAACACTTCCCTCACCAACTCCACCGACCCAACTTTGTCCACCCCACCCTTGTCCAATTTCCATTAGAGCATACTGTGGAATGAAATTGTCCCAGCCACCAATAGTGCTACCCGGTTGTTCAAATGGAGTTGACGGTTGTGCACATGAAACTGACTCTTGAGAATAAAGGTCCCAATCATCACTAGGGTAAGGCCCTTGGTATGCACTTGCTCGTTCTCTCCCACTAGGCACAAAACAGTCTGCCCCACCATAACTATGGACACCACTGTAATCCAGATATTCTTGGGGGAGTCCATCGGGGTGCAACACCAGTAAGTTTATAGGGAGCTCTATGGGGCGAGAATCAACTTCGGGGAGCCCCTCGGGGAAGATCTCTACGGGTGTTGTCTTCTTTGCTTTCCTCTTCCCTTTTGCATTTTCTGCAGAAGGGGAAGGGGAAATTGCCGTAACTGGCAATTTATCGCGTTCTGCGAGGTGTGACGTCACGCGTGACGCGTGATTTCACACATTTCTTCTCCGGACATCTCACACATTCCGACCAGTTTCCGGCGACATTTCAACACAAATTCAACATAAATTCAATATTTTAACTACATAACCTATCAATTTAAGTAAATTACCAAATAAACATCAAAACCCTAAATAAAATGTAAACCCTAATAAAAAAACCCTAACCCTAATGAATTTCATCCTATTCAACATAAAAAAAACATCCACTCATCAACCATAATACAAAATCATCATCTTTCATCCAATCTAAACAACCTAATATCATATACAACCATTTCTAAATCAACATTCAATATCAAAACATCATATAATATGCAATTTCCTATACTAACAACATATATTCATCTAGAATCAACTAACAACAGATTTGTGTTGAAAAGAGGAAGAGGAAGAGGAAGAAGTTTTTTCGAGAGAGATGGTAAAAGAGCGGCGGTAGGGTGCTGTAAAAATGGGCCGAATAGGGTTTTTCCCCTTTTATAGGGGAAGAACCCTCGCGTAACACAAGGGACACGTCACTCGCGTTCTGCGAGAAGACGCTCCCTCGCGTTACGCAAGGTGTCGGACTGTATTTAGTAAGGGCCTATTTAGAATGAGGATAACTTTTGGGGAGGGAGTATATGAATGTGATGAATGAGAGGAGTAAGGAAAACTTGTAAGCACAACTTATGATTGATCGGGATTCGGGATTCGGGATTCGGGATATAGGGACAAATCTAAGATTGCATATATTGTATATAAAAATTACGGAGTAGCTTTTGTATGCAACACCTCTCGTGAGCGAATTTGCACGGAACCACTAATAACAATATAAATAGAAACATTAATTAAAGGTCTTCAAGGGAGAGACTTAAACAATTGTTAAGTCATGTGTAAGTTTAGAGTTTATAATTCTCGTTAAATTCTGGACAATCTTCAGTAAAATAGTTATAAGTGAGGATATAAAATTAATCTCATGATGTATCAAGATGGGTTGGAAAGTTGGTTCAAAGATTTACAAGTTCAAAGTTCACGTCGAACCGAAATTCCAACAAGAACAAGGCCAAAATCGAGTATTACTGAGAGTTACGTTGCGCGTCAGTCAGAGAATCGGCCCGGTTTGCGGCTTTCTTATTTTCAGCTACATGAAGTTTCTATTGCTTGGCCTGGTTTGTTACAAAGCGTGCCTGCACGATGTTCCAAACCGTGCCAAACTCGTTTTTTTTTACGAGATTCTTATTTTTAAGTCTATTTTTATTTTAAGGAACTTAAGATATTTCGTATTTTTGGTTTAGGAAGACTATAAACAACATTTAGGGTTTCATTGTTGAACTTACGTTGATTCAAATAGATTTGTGAGTTTATCTCTTTCTTCAAATCCGTAGTGTAACCCCTACGATCGCTAGAATTTAAAACGTTATCTTCATAGTCGCTTCGAGCAAGTTTGTGATTCTCTATTAATCGTCTCTTCGATCTGATTTGGCCATCTCTTTGGCACTTTCGTCACATTGTCACTTTAGCCTGCAAGTTCGTTGATTCACTGTTTCTTAGAGATTTTGAAAGAATCAAGCTTGAGGACCAAGATCTTGCTTATACGACGACAATCTCAAGGTTTGTTCGCTACGCAGTTCGTGAGTCACACGGTGACAATTTTGTTATTTCTGTGAACTTTGCTTTTTTTGTCTTTTTAAAATTACCTGAACAAAGATGATCTTCAGATTATAATCATAAATGTCCAAATTATGTTTAGCTTGTTATGTGTAAACACGAGCATTTCGCATTTCGTACCATAAGGTTTGTTCTCATCGAAACTTTTCTCTTATATTTGTTCCATTAACAAAATACCACCCCCTCCCATTAGTCTCTTAAGATTTTTGTCAGCGCGATGAAATTACTAATTTACCCTCAACTTTGTTAGAAAATTACATCATTTATCAGATTTTATTAGTTTTTTTTTTCCATTTTCTTTACTATGTTTTAACTGAACTTCATCTTCTTCTCTCTTCACCCTCTTCATTGTTCCTATTAAAGTTGTGTTGCGAGATGGTGGAGTTAGATCAACTGAGAATGTTGGTTCAAACAAAATTTGTTATATGTGACTAACTACTAGATGAGAATGGTGTATAGGGTTAGTTAGAATCTAACAAGGTTTGTTTTCATACCATATCACTAAGAACATAGTTGCAGTTGGACCTAGAGCATGCAGACTATATATATATATATATATATTGAAGTCTAAACACAAGATGGTGCAATACACTAGTTCTAAAGATTTTAGTAATAAGTCTTTTACCATTACTCATAAAGTTGATTAACACACTTATAGATCCTTGTTAACCTTTGTTTAGCCTCACATATACAAGGCTTTCTTCGTAGGGATTGAAAGATCCAGTTCCGTCATGTGTTCCAAGAGACGAATGTGGTTGCGTGCCGACTTGCGTCTCTATCTTGCTTTTGATTTTTTTTAGGCATTTTTTTCTAGCTTTTCCTCCTGATCGGGTGATTTGTTGTATTGAGGACGATTTGAGGGGTTTGACTATACCCCGTCTGGTGACAAACTAGTCTCTTCATATTTTATATATGTTAGAGAGTTTTGCCTCTCTTTTAATAGTAATAAAAAGTTGATGTTAACACATTACATGCTAGGTAGACCTGGCCAAACTAGGGCTTGGGCCGGGCCAAGGCAGGGCCTAATTCAAAATTCTACCCATTTACCAGCCTTAGTTGATGTTAACACATTACATGTAAGATTTACCCTCAATTTCTAACAACAAACCTTTCAGCCAAGAGGCTTCTTTACAAGCCTTAGTTGCAGCTATATACTCAACTTCAGTAGAGGATAAAGCTACAATAGGTTGTTGTTGGGGCTTCCAAGAAATACAATTTCCAGCTCAAGTAAAGAAGTAAGAGGTAGTAGACCTACGGTTATCTTTGTTACTTGCAAAATCAGAATCAACAAAACCTTGTAATTCAGAATTTGAAGTATGTTCAGCATAGACTAGACCCATGTTTCTAGTTCCAGAAATGTATTTAAGAGCATATTTCATAGCGGCCCAATGTTTCTCACCTGGATTGGACATATACCTGCTAAGAACACTCAAAGCAAATGCAAGGTCAGACCTTGTGCAAAGCATATATTACATCACTGAACCAACATCCACATCATATGGCACATTTTTCATCTTGTCAATATCAGTAGCAGTAGGGGGACACATACTCTTAGAGAGATCAAAATGCCCTCCTAAAGGAATAGGTGCAGAACCTATTTCTGATTATCCTAACCCCTAGGATTTTCTATGCAGGACCCAAATCTTTCATAGAAAAATGTATCTTTATGTCATGTTTAACACCAGAAATATCAACCTTAGAAGGGCTGATCAATAACATTTCATCTACATATAGCAGAACATATATGGGGGATTTAGACTTTACATGCTTGAAATAGAGACAAGTATCATACTTGCTTTTTAAGAAACCTAGAGATCTCATACAAGTGTCAAACATTATATTTCATTGCCTAGGAGACTGTTTTAAGCCATATATAGATTTTTTCAATAAACATGCATACTCAGGTTTATCTTTATCAACAAAGCCCTTTGGCTGACTCATGTATATGGTCTCAACAAAATCTCCATGCAAAAAAGCAGTTTTAACATCCATTTGATCTAATCCTCAATCATAAAAAGTAGCCATAGCAAGTAATAGACGCATGGTTTTATACTTAACAACAGGAGCAAATATATCATTGTAGTCAACCCCCTCTCTTTGGGTGAAACCCTTAGCTACTAACCTAGCTTTATATCTAGGAGGTTCAAGATCATTAGCACCCACTACTAGAAAAACGGGTTTTAGGAACTCTTATATAGCGACGCTTTTAAAAAGTGCCGAATAAAGAAGCAGAAGGAAAGAAATTAGAGCGCTTTTTACAAAGGAAAAGATTCAGGTGAGAATAATTATTATTGTGCGAATATGCGAATGAATGCACATTTAGGCCATTGACATGCACTTTCTTCAGTAATGACATGCACATTTAGGCCATTGACATGCATTCTATCAGATTTGCATGTCATTGATAATATGTGAAAAGTACATACACACACCCCGAAAGTGCATGTCAATGGCAAATTATCAATGACATGCAAATATGACAGAGTGCATGTCAATGACCTAAATGTGCATGTCATTACTGAAGAAAGTGCATGTCAATGCCTAAATGTGCATTCATTCGGATACTGTCACAATAATAGTAATTATTATCAGTGATACGGATTCTTTTACAAAAGCGTCGTATGATTTCCATTACTCTTCCTCTAACCTCTAAGTCTCTCCCTCCAGTATGCGCGCTTGCCTCCGCGAACGCCCTCCTTAATCCCCCTTCTTCTTCCTCATCCTTTACTACTGCCTCCCTAGCAGCCACCGCCTGCGAGAAGACGGCCTGAGAGGACGCAAATTGCAATGACGCAGATTGCGAGAAGACGACCTACGAGAAGTTTCCCATGGATTGGGGAAATTGTAAGGACACTGTTATAGGAAACTAGTAGCTATAAATAGGGAGTTTATGTTCATTGTAAAACATTATGAAAAATGTCAATCTCTCTTTTCTCTCTGTAAACTCTTGGTTCTAATGAGCATTCGTTCTTGATGTTGGTTTCTATTCTACCTTCTAGATTCCTTCACTTGGACAAGGAGATTTGTTGTTCTTGAAAACATTAGATCTCATCTATCCTTCTTATTCTAATCCTCTAGGTCTCAGATACGTTAATCTGTATCAAATGGTATCAGAGCCAGGTTGGGATGATTAAGGTATCAGAGCCGGCGAGTATCCTTCTTATTCTAATCCTCTAGTTCTCAGATACGTTAATCTGTATCAGACACATATTGCGAGACACTCAATCCGAGGTAGGCGATTACGGATTTGGAAAGAGATCATGTGACACAGATCCTAGGGTTTCCATTGATCTAGGTCGAGCATCCGTTTCTGGATCGAGAATCTATGTATATGGAATTGGAAAGCTAGGTTAGTTTCGATTCCCCTTCCTTCTGTCCATATGCACATCTGTAATTCTTCACTCAGGTTTTAGCATTGTTTTTGCAATTTCTCGATGCAGATAAGGAGAGGATTGAATGTGGTGAAGCTATGGAAGTTGAGGTTTGTGAATTTATATTACGACTACCTGTTCTTATGGATTCAACATTTGTATACCCTAAAATTTTGTTTTAGGGCGGAGCTTCTGGACCTTCTCAGAGAAATCGATCTACTATTGGTAAGTCTTAACATGGATTGTTTGGAAATTATCAGTACAAACTGACCCCTAAAACATTACAGTTCCTCTATATGACTGGTTATTATATCATTTATATGTTTAAGTTCCTCTATATGACTTCTTCAAATTTATTAGTTGATGTGAAAGGTTACTTGCTGAAATGTGTTTGCAAAGCATAAGTCATATACATGTATTGCATACCCCTGTTATTTTTTTTTTATTGTGTCTTGTACATGTCAAATTGTTAAACATGGTGATATTCAAAAGATTGCACAATGACTAACTTTTCCAGTTCCCTTTCGTTTGATTTTTCATGATGCAGGGTTATTCCAGGTTCTAGCTCTTCATTTCTATCGTCCGTTAAGAGATTACAGGTGAGGAGCTTCAGTTCAATCATCAATGCCTTGATTTATTTTTTTGTGTTCTTAGTAGAAACTACTGTTGTGATATGTTTGAGGATTCATGATAGCTTTAGTAGCAGAGGCAAAAGATGTGTTCTTTATAGCTCCGGCTGAATGGGATTATCGTGTAATTGTTAATTAGTTGCCAATAAGTTGCTGATCTTTGTTGCTTAAATTTTCAATGAATGGTGTTATGCCAATAATCTGATCTTTGTTGTTTAAGTTTTTGCTTGTTGCTTATATTTTTCAATATATGGTGTTATGCCGTATGGTTTTCCATAGTAACTATAATACAGCAGGTTTAGTTATCATGTAATTAATAATTATAGATTTTCAATAAGTAGTTGATCTTTGTTGCTTAAGGTTTTCAATGTATGGTGTTATGTCACAAGGTTTTCCATAGTCTTTATAAAAAATCAGTTTTTTTATACTTGTTGTGGAAAACCTTATTGTTCTAGCTGAATAGGGTTCAAGTTCACTATTAGGTATTGTTGATTGACACTTGGCTTTAGGCTTGCTAATATGTTAGCACAGTTGCACCAGATTTGGTGAGTTAATGGCTACTTTTATTTGAATTCTAAATAATGTTTTTACTTCTCTTTCAGAATTGCAAAGAATTTGGAGACAATGAACACATTGGCGTCATCATTTTGGTGGGTGCTCGGCTTTAACTGGATTGTAGGAGGTGGTCCGTCTCTATTAGTAGATTCTCCTCACCTTTATTGGCAAAGACCTTCTTGGTTTTAGTTTCTACAGGAAATTTAGACTTAAATACTTGGTAAATAAGTTTTCTTTTGAGTAAAACAACTTAGGAAAATTGGGAAATGGAGTAATGATAGTATAAAGGTAATGCTAACTAATAATGTTTTTTAAACTGCAAGTTGGCTTTTGTTTACCTAGCCCTTGAGGTTTGCTGATGAGTAGCATTGTTTACAGGATGATGTGTGTGTGGAGACAGAAACGGGGATTAAGCAAGCACTGTAGACTGATTGTTGTGCACGTTGGGTTGGAGAAATATAAAGGGATCGAAGAGCAGTTGAAGCGTCTTAAATTCAAGGACACAAGCATACCAAAGGTTGAAGCTCTTAGTGGGAGGAAGAGTGTAGGGAACATTCCTCAGGTAACATGGAGAAACTATCAGTATCTTGGTAGTTCTTATGGCTTAAACAGAGAGACTTAAATGTTGTTATCTCTGTAAATTTTTAGGAACTCAGAGAAACCAATTGTTGTTGTGAGTGGTCATCATGGAAAGCTTCATATTAAAGGTCGTAAGTTGATCATCGACGAAGGTGGTGGATATATTGAGAAACCAGTGGCTGCCATCATTCTTCCCTCCATGAAACTGGTCAGAGATACAACTGTCTTTGAATGATCTAAAACACTGTTGCTTTTTAGAAAGAAAAATAACCGTGTAGCCATTCCTTTCAAATATCTTTGCCATGTAATTGCCTGACTTGGTGGCAAAATCATGTTCCATAAGATTCTGTTGTATGATATTGTGTTTCAACTTCATAGCCATAAAATTAAGGGGCTTAAAAATAGATGTTGTGATGCTTTTAAAGCGTTACGAATCTCTTATGATGCTATCAAATTTTAAACGACGTTTTTTAAAGCGCGGTTAGTCTATACCGGCGCAAAATTATAGCTATACCGACGCAATTAAAAAGCGTCACAATAAGAGGTAGAGGCATGGACAAAGAGAGCGCTTTTGATTGCGTCGGTATAAGTCCTTGCGGCGCTAAAAAGCGTCGTAATAGTATTTTTCAAAGCGTCGTAATAGTATTTTTCAAAGCGTCGCTAAAGGCCTTTTACTTACTAGTGACCTTCTTTAAGTTTAAACAACCATTTGCAATCTATCAACCTAACATTATCGGGTTTAGGAACAAGAGTCCAAGTATTATTCTCATACATGGACTGAATCTCTTCATGCATAGCTTTTAGCCATTCATTAGACTTATCACAATTAACATCTTGTTCATGAGTCTCGGGAGTAAAGGAATCAACCAAGCCAACAACCACAAAAGCAAACTCAAATATATTAGAAGTAAACTTCCTATTAGGGATAATCACCCTAGGAGCTCTATCCCTAACCAATTGGTAATCAGCTAGGTTATTATGCACATTTTCATACAAATTATCAGAGGATGTAGAAGTTTCACTTACTCCCCCACCTAATAGGTGAGGTTGCTGAGCTTTATTTCTTTGTGCTTCCTCTTGAAGCTCTTGGTCTAGTGGTTGTCCAGTGGTGGTTTTTGAATCATCCAAGTGTTCAGCTGCTGAGAAGTGCCCTATTTCAAACTCCTCTTCACCATTGTCTCCTTGGTTATTTTCGGCATAAAACTGGCCCAATGGTACTGCCCTTCTGTTGCCTTGATCCCCATCATCAGTACCTGCATTCTCAGTGGCAGATATTAGCTTATTTTTGAAATGAAAATCCTTTTCATTAAAGGTTACATCTCGGGAGGTTATTACTTTATACCCATGGGGTTGTATAAGTAACAATTTATACCCCTTGACACCTTCAGGATAGCCAAGCATGACACACTTTAAGGCCCTTGGTTTAAGCTTTCCCTGAGATATTTGGGAATAAGTTGTACAGCCAAAACATCTCAAGTGTGCCAAATTTGGCTTTTTACCTGTCCATAGCTCCTGGGGAGTCTTAAAGCTCACAGCTGAAGAGGGAGATCGGTTTATGAGGTAAGCAACTGTAACCCCTGCATCCCCCCACAGTGACGGTCTCATCCCTGCGCTAATAAGCATGCATCTGGATTTTTCAAGAAGTGTCTTGTTCATCCTCTCAGCAGTACCATTCTGCTGAGGGGTTCCAGGCACTGTAAAGTGTCTTTTTATGCCATTTTCCTTACAATATAAGTCAAAAACATTATTACAAAACTCAAGACCATTGTCAGTTTTGAGACACTTAAGTTTGAATCCAGTTTGACTCTCCAGTCTCCACCATGGGTTTCCATGTTTTAAAAGAGTCAAAAGCTTCATCCTTAGATTTCACTAAGCTAACCCACACTTTTCTAGAGTAGTGATCAATTAAGGAGATGAAATATTTTCTTCCCCCAATTGAATCTACTTGTGTTGGCCCCCATAAATCTGAATGGACATACTTAAGGGGCCTGCTGGCTGTGTAGGTGGACTTACTGAAGCTGTGTCTAGATTTCTTACCAAAAATACAATCTTCACAAAAATCTAGATCACTAGGATGTTTTTCAATCATGCCATTCTTGAACAAATTCAACAAACCAGTGTTTCCTATATGCCCAAGTCTATCATGCCACAGTTTAGTGTACTCAGAATTACCATGCTTAATAACATCAGCAGAAACATTCAATTCAGGAGTGGCAACAACATGATACAAGCCTCCCCTTTTAATGCTCCTTATTAGGACAACACAATCTCTGATGCCATCCCTAATCCCATGATGAGTATTAATATGGCAATTTAAGTCATCAAAAACAGATTCAGATAAGAGATTCCTTCTTAAATTTGGAACCCATCTAATATTCTGTAATACCCTAACTTTCCCATCATGCATTCTCATAGGAATATTTCCTATACCCTTAATAGGCAAAGTAGTATGATCACCCAACATGATTCCCCCACCCTCACATTCAGTCAGAGAATCAAAGAAACCCTTATATGAGGGGTGGCATGCATTGTACATTCAAAGTCTAAAATCCAGTCATAACAATCATAGTCATTTGCAGTCACAAGCAATTCATGGGAATATTGGGGACAAGACTCAAACACATTAGAAAAACCAGAATGATCTTTTCCTTTGTTTTTCTCATCTCGAATCTTTTTGTGGCAATCCTTAGCAAAGTGACCCATTTTCTCACAATAGTAACACTTCACTTTAGACTTGTCAGTTTTCTTATTCTCAGTTTTGTCAAACTTATCAGCCTTGTTGAACTTCCTAGACTTTCATTTTTCTTTGGTCATAAGCACTTCAGACTTAGTCTCATTCTTAGGTTCAATTTTGGTCTTAATTTTATACTTAAACACCTTAAGAGACTCATCTTTCTGAATTATAGATTCGGTAATTTTAGTCAAGGTTAACTCATCACGACCATATTGAATGACATCTTTTAAAGTATCAAACTGAGAGGGCAAGGAATTCAACAACAAAACAGCTTGATGAGTTTCCTTAATCTCATCATCACACCTATTCAGATCTTGTGTCATTCTAAGAAACATGCCATAGTTTTCATGCACAGTTAAAGACAACCATTTTAAAGGTGGACAACTTGCATAGAAGTGAAATACGACTAGGCAAAGATCAAGCAAGAAAAATCCTTTCTAAGGCATCCCATAAAGCTTTGGGTTGAGAATAACTCACCACCTGATGAGCTACGTCGTCAGTGAGTCGAATCATAATTTCAGAGTGAGCCAAATCTTGCATTTCTTTTATGTCTGCACTTGAGATCCCAATTGGCCACTCCTCAGACACTGCCCTGTAGCATTTTTCTTTGATCAGTATGGCCTTCATCTTCACCTTCCACATGGAAAAGTCCCCAGTACCATCATAGGGTTTCAACTTGTTGTTTTCAGCCATCATTAAGTACCTAACACAAGTTCAAGGTGTTAGATCGTTTGGAAACAGAAAGTGACAACAAAATCTTTCACACAAAACTCAGGCCCGTAGCAAGAACGAGTAACTTAGAGTTATAAAGATCAAGAATCAAAGCTCTAAAGCAATAGAACTAGATTCAAGATTTAGATCTAACAGATAACCCTAAAACGAATATAAATCAGAGTAATCAACGGAAGCAAAAATCATAATCACTCAGAGCAACGCAACCTCACTCTGATACCACTTTGATATCACATTCGTTCTAGTTACCAAATATCAGGATTCTCGCAAGATCAAAGCAAAGCACGAAATCGAAACAAGCAAGAACTGTAAAGACACAAGGGATATTCACGCGGTTCGGAAACCCTATATCCGCGGAGCCTCGGACGGGAGACTCAACCAAATCGCACTAGAAGAGCAACAATCAAGTTGTGTGTTACAAAGAGAGCAAACAACAAAACCTGATCTGACAGAAGATCTAAATCAACACAACAACAGTAAACGAGAACAAGAAGATAGAGATGAGGGATTCAGCCCCCTCTAGGCTTGAAGCTAGAAACAAAGTTCTGGAAACGAAGACCGGAATGCCGAAGACGATCGTCGGGAACACTTCTCTACTTCTCCTTCTTCTCTCTTGAGAACTTACTCATTTTCTTCTCTTGAGTGCTCAGCAAAAATCCTGAGAATGTTGTCTTGTGAGTGTAAGTGAGCTGCTGTCTCCTCTCCAAATTAGGTTATACGTATAAGTGCTTCAAAGGAGTAGATAGACCTCTTGAAAAATGGACCAAGCCTTAAAGTTAAAAGCCCAATACCAATAACTAGTTGGGTTTACTATTTTACCTCTATCTTCATATACACACATTCATCTTATCTATATAAAGATTGGCTGTTGAATGCCAAAATTGAATGAAATTGGTACAAACTTAATTTAGATGCGGCTGTGTATGGGCTCTTAATTTAGTCATCGTTTCTCCAATCGTTCCTTTGCACGCCTCTCTCTCACTCTCTTCCTCCCCTTCTCCCATCTATTTCTCCACCGCCGCATCTCCCAAAAATGCATCCCTTCTGCAGCATCTTCAAAATTTCCGATCGCAATCTGGAATCCTCACTGGTTTCTATCAACGCAATGCCTACTTTCCCTCCCAGGTGAACGACCACGCCCTAAGCCATAGTGGCAGTAGGTCGGCCGACGAGCGAAGGCCTCGCGAAGCACCCTGCCCGGGAGAACAAGTGAAATGTTGAATCACCAGAATTTGTTTGTTGTCGATGTCAAGGAGGTGAAGATCAATGATGTCATTTGGAATGGGATTCGTGGAACGATATTACAAATTACACCATTGGAGAAGATTTGGCGTGCCGGAAAGAGGAGTAAGCCTCATTCCAAATCAACAATTAGATATCACATAGGGTTACAGAGTGAAGCGATCACCGCTAAAATGTATGCTCCAGCTTTCCATATACATTAGAATCCTAGCCTAATTATGAAGCTTATGAAAACATATATTGTTAATTATGATTTTGGTATGCAGTCTCAAAAATCCGTGTTTACCTTTACAAGGAGAATGCTTAAGTAACCTGATAACATAACATTATATCTTTGAGGATGAGGAACGATTTCGAAGAAGCAGAAATGTTGAAGGCGAGAGATCTACGCCAGGTTTGTATTACTGACTGATTGAACGGATTTATACACCATGATTATATGAATTCTTTGTGTTCCATTGCAGTATCAAACTCGTTGATTTCTCTACTGTCAATTAGGCGTCCCTCTTGCCCAAAACATGTTTGCCGCTTCTGCTTTTTATGACCGCGACGACGTCCCTTATATCCAAAGGTTCAAACAACTTCTGAGGTTGGCCTCCCTTCATAACTACTTAGCCATACTTAAATAACTCTCTTTTAGAATACGACTTTGTTGACCTTGACAGTTGGACCCAGAAGTACAACATTGTTGTAGTGTAGTACTATGATATATTGTTTTATCTTTTTGTGCAGGTTTATAAGATATACAAATCTTCAGTCACTCAGATTCCAAAAGAAGATGTGGCAAGACTGAGCTTTGGAATCCACTGAAATGTCTTGCTGAAGCTGCACGAAGATCCGATACCAGTTCAAGAAAATTAGTGTCATCATCTGCTAAAGATACTGATGATTATGAAGTCACTAATGCTGAATCAGAGAAAACATTTGTATCTGCTCCAGCATCACAAGCTTCACCTGACTCTCCACAAGTTGATTTCATTGATGTCGTGAGACTTGACAAGTCCAATATGCCTATTTGGTTCTCTATGGTTGCTTCTAAAGATGAGTAAGTCATCACTCTCATTTATCCATGCCTACATTTAAATACTCTGCTGAAAATTAGCTGTCACTTGGTTTATGATTCAGGGAAGAAGCCGCTCGCTTGCCTCAACTCCCTTCGCGTTTTCTGAAGCTCAAGTGAGATTTCATTCTTTTTCATTCACATTTACTCTGATCAAGATAGTAATAACTCTTGTCCCATTGACAGGAACAACGAGATGCCTGTGTCGTACATTCAGAAGTATATTGCAAGGAAATTTCTACTTGATAATGAGGATGAAGTAAGTTTGCTCATTACATTTTAATGTTGCATACATAAAAAGTGACATACACAAGCTTAATTGATCTCTGTCTCTTATATTGTTGTTTTCAGGTTGTTATAAAGTTTCGAGGAGACCGGCATTCTTCTTTGTGAGGGGGCAGTGTCAGGTGAAATCAGGTCCTGCATGAGGAGTGATAAAGACGAAGGTGGGCGAGTCATCTGAGGAGTATCTGATGCAGCTCACTTACTCCAGGAAGCTCAGTAAATCCTAAGTCATTACATTCATTCATTTCAGCTGAAATCTGATATCATATGATTTTATGTTCAGGTTGCTGCTCAACAAGGATCTTATCTTGCTGATTGGTTTAACCGAATGGAGAACTGTGAAAAAAAACCCTGAAGTTCCTATCAGATTAAGAGGTGACGGTCGCCACACATTCGATCATTTCAGGTAACTAATTAAGGAGTAATATAGGATAAACTGTAAGATAGATAGAATTAATTTATCAATCCTCTAAATTATACAATTTAATTGATTAGGTACAAACATTTGGGGCAATTTGCACCATTGGATGGGGAGCAAGCAGCAGCTCTGCTTCCTGGAGATTGGGTGTCTATAGGCCACAACACTCAATGGCTTTGGTACGCAATGGCTAGGGCTCCAATAAGCATTGACTTGCATAGAGATAGTTCTCTGAGCAGTAAATCACTTGTCTTGCAATAGATAATAAGCCTCAATGGGTTTCTGCAAGTAAGGCTCTTGCCATGAATAGGCCTTTTTCTGAGTTTACTATTTAGCAATGATGAACACAAACATAATGGATAATCTTCCTTTTCTGTTGATGAATAGGTGCTCCTAGACATTCCCTGCAGGAAAGGCTAGGCAAGAGTTTGTCTGGGAAGAGCCGCGATGAAATAGGTTTAAAGCTTCGCACTAGCACAGGTTTGTATGCTGCCTGCTTATTTAATTACTTTGTGTTGTTGTTTAACTCAGTCCCTAAAAAAAATCTTAAATCATTACAAATGTTAGTTGTTTGTGCTGTCAAACTTCTTTTATTTTCTATCTGAAATAAGCTATACATTTATGTATGTATCTGCTTACCTTACCTTCCTGCTTGCCTTATTTTTACTCAAATTTTAAAATTAGAATCTTAGAGATTTCACAAGTCCAAAGCTAATTCTAATTGTTGTATTACCAAACCTATCTGCTATATGAGAGTAATATGTAGCAATTATTTTTGTTGTTGCACTTGGGTAGAATCTTGTACATGGTTATGAATGCATATTTTTTCATATATAAATATATATCTCCAGAAATAAGATGTAGAGTCTTGCATTGCCATTTTGTATTAGATACCAATGCCTTCCTGGATGTATTTGGATTGAGAATATTTAAAAGTTCTTTCAAATGATTGCAGATCTTCCTTGCCATTTTGTGTGTATGTATACAAATCTCTACTTGAAGAAGTTGTGCTTCGCTTTGACACCATTAAGTCCAAATTCCTTCAGGAAACGGTTTCATAATGTATATATATATATATCTTCCTGACGTCTCCGCACGATCACCAGGAAACGCGGATGAACGGTTTGTATGTTCGAACTTAGCAGTGAACAAAGTTGGTCAATGAGATCACTGTCAGAATCTAGGAGACCAAATTTACAGGTATACTTCGTATATTTTCATTAGTCACATTTAGTGGCATTGTGAAAAAGTAGTAGAGGTATTAGTTTGCCAAAAAATCAATTGAATAGTTTTATCAAGTAACAAATCGTCGTATAAGATACCATGATATTGTTATTTTTCCTTTTTCCAGAATCAACCGGATCTTTGCAAATTATGGTGCTGAGTAGAATTAGATCTCCACAACGGTTTGTATGTTTGAGCTCAATCGGCGAAGGATCTCCACAAATCTTGAGCTTGTATGTTTAATGGCTTGAAGGGATAGATCAGGCTCCTTAGAAGCTTATATTTCCCTATAACCATGGATTTAGGCGGTGCTACTGAGCTTTTCCGCTTCAATTCCGGTTTTCGTTGGATCAAGGTAATTTTTTCAGACTTTCCACTCAAATGTTGTGTAATTTCTGCTTTCTGTAGTTGATTTCATTTGTTGATAAGTGTTTGGCAATTCAATATGATCGTTAGAAGACTAACAATTAAGGTGGGGTCGAATTCCAAAATTAGAGAACTCTAGGTGTTTAACGTCGAACTATATATAAGTTAGGGTATGTCTGTGCATAGGAGTTGAGGTTCTTTAGTTTATGATTTTGCCTCAAGAAGGAGGAGAATATGGATTTTAGTTGGAAGTTGTTAAGCTGATAGGTTTGCTATATTAAAGAAGGTACTGTGGTTTTTTCTTCAATACCATATAGTTTGGAGTTTTTTCGGATATTTGTTGAGTTGGAAAGATGTTGATAATGGAATTGGAGAAACAACTCTTAGGTCAGCCTTGCAATTGAAAACTCTTCGATTAGAGTGGTCATCCAATCATCTTGAGAAAAAACCAAAACTGGAAAATATGGATCTTGGCATAGATAATTCGTTTTCCTTGCTTTCTGTTTTGCTTTCTTATGTTTGGTTGAACTAAAACTGTTATGTACTTTTAACCCAGACTTCATCCATGTCATAGTTGCATATAGGCACCCAGAATCTCAGTAAGAGTATATTTTCATGCTACCTGCCACTGTTTGTCGACAACGGTTACTGCCAAAACATTAATCGACAACGGTTACTATTTGTGATGAATTTTATAATATTTGTTCCCTTCAACATCTCATATACCCAAGTTAGTGGATTGTAAATTATGAAACAACAATAATTGAATGTACTATCCTACTACTTCCTATACCATAAACAAAAATTCTTTCAAATTACTACAGGTCCAGACTTTTTACCTCAGCACTCGACCCCAGCTGCACCGACGCCACAAGTAGCTGGTTGATGTGGCTCAATCTTCTTGTTCTTCCAGGAACAAGCCAGCTCTGGGGGTGACAACTTAGCCGTCTGTGTCCTCATCGGGGCTGACTTACACCTCGTCAGAACAGAGGGCTCGGAATTAGCTGCGCCATTCGCCTGTTTCTTCTCTTTTGCAACCCCCGAAACCCGACCTCCAATGGGGAACGAGCATGACGACCTCGCTGGCTGAAGCCCGTGTGGCGTCGGCGGCATTTCACCATCAGTTATATCGGTTCTTCCTTGGTGGTTTAATTAATTTTGTTAATAAGGTTCTCATACAACCTGTTTGTTGAAATATGTTTTACAATTTAGGAGCATTTTTGTTTGTTTGTTTTGGTTGTGTTCGGTTCAAGCAGGGGCATCTCATGTCTTTTTTCTTCTAATGGAATGTTTCATCTTTAAGCTTATATTTTATTACAATTTCCCCCATTTTTCAAATTTACAATTGTTAGGGGTTTGTGCAACTTTCATGGAATAAAAGCTTTGGAGATACGTTGTGGCATTGTTCTTATATTGGTAAAGGTAAAATTTTCATCTATGCCTTATTGTAAACTTCATAGTATGATAATCATCAATATTGATCATGTTTACTTAATTTGCTGCTAAATTAGATTTTAATTGCTATAAAATTTTGAAGATTGAGGATTACAATCTAATTTACTGGTGAAGTTATGAGGTTGACATATAGTCATTGTGTTTTAATTTCCATTTTCGTCTTATCATGATTATATATTTCATTCGGACATTATGTGTTCTTAGAACTAATGTCATTCATAGTATATGTTGAGAATTTATCTAATATTTTTTTTCACTCTAAAATTTTCTGATTGTGATCTTCAAACACACAACCAAGATTTTACTGTTGTTGATGCCAAGTTCCAGTCTTCGATTACCATACCTAAAAGCAAAACTTTGGCTCGCCATGTTTTCATAATTGACCGTCAGACCATGCCTACAGATTTCAGATTGCAGTAGATCACGTAACTCATGTTAAGTTTTGATTGAAATTTTAATTCTTGGGGTTGCAGCCTTGCATAAGTACTCCCTCCGTCCCACTATATAAGCCCCATTTGACCTCGGTGCGGATGTCGATATATGTTTTGTTTCGTTAATATCTCTAATTGTTTATTAGTAAAAAATATAAAAATTTGATATTGTTAAAGTAATCACCGAGACGAATCAAACAAGACCCCATATGACTATATTTTTCGTTATATATTGGAAGAAATCGAGAAGATTCTCTCGAATTGTGAATAGTGCTGAAAAAGCAAATGAGGCTTATAAAAGGGGACAGAGGGAGTAATTTTCAAGAGTGGGGTTGCAGACTTGCAGCCTTGTGAGCTCTCTATACAAACCAAAGTTCATCTAGATCAAAAGAAATCCTATGATGATAGGCTGAAGCAGTGTAAAGTTGACTCTTATTTATTTTGCAGGATGTTGAGGAACTGTTATATCTCTGGATCTACCATCTTACCTAGCTGATTTATCTATTTGGAGATCAATGTATTTGCATCATATTTTTTGCATTACTCTCAATCTTTTGGTTGATTTCTCATAACAAGTTTGTTGTCTTCTTTCAGAGATCTTAGTTTCAACAACTTGGTTGGCCCTATAATATACATCTAGCAATGGTTTGTGGTAGCTTGCAAGCCTGCATGAATTAATGGTCTACCACCACAAAGTACTATATGCAGGAACATATTATTCTATACTATGGTATTTGTATGAATCTAGATAGATTTGTGTAGTAGGAAATTTTGATATCAACAAATGAACCATCGGTATTTGTATGAATCTAGATAGATTTGTGTAGTAGGAAATTTTGATATCAACAAATGAACCATCTATAATACTACATATCAACTAAAGTAACGAATATCTATTTTCTTAAATTTGTTTTGAAGGTGGTCAATTATAACATCACAATTACCAGGAAGGACAGACTATGATATAAAAAACTATTGGAACACAAAGTTGAAGAAGAAGTTGGTGAGCATGTCCAACAACATTAACCCTAATCCTCAATTAACATTGTCTCACCACTCTCCACTAATCCTCAAGATTTTAGTTCACATATATATTGTAATCATTTATCCCTTTTTATTAGCTATCTGACATAAAACTTTCTTACCGGGTCTGTACCTGATTGGATCATGAAAGCAGGTTTCAAGTAAGGTTGGCTTACTTTCAATCTAAGGCTTCAAAATTGTGTTTGAGGGATATCTGAATCACATGGTTTTTTTATGTCTTTCCTTCCAGTTATATAGATCTCTCCTACAATGAATTCAACCAGAGTTCATTACCATCTTCGTGTAATGAAGAAAACTTGTAAGCATATTACTTGAATGTTTATTGTATGAACTCATATTCGTGTAATGAAGAAAACTTGTAAGCATATTACTTGAATGTTTATTGTACAAACAGTCAAACCGTGACTATTTTTTTTTTGAATATTGAGTTAGTACATGCTACGGAGTACATAATAAATCATCATGGAATAGAAACAAATTACATAGAAAACATCAAATTTAGTCACATATGAATTGACTAAATTGTACTTTATGAAGGTTTATCCATTTCCTGATGAACCGCCTGCTGACTCTGTTGACCCGGATGGCCCAAACATCTTCTGTCAACTTGACACGGAAAACGTAAAATTTATTTTATTTTAAGTAGAGATCATATCTGCTTGGATTTGACTATATAGGGTAGCAGCAGACAATATGATATATACTACAAGATCAACAAATTTCTTAACAAATCTGATTGTTTGACTAATGGCGCACAAAGTTTGAAAGGTAGCAAGCAATAATTCGCAAAATTCTAATTATTATCTTTGTTGGTTTTCGTCTTAATGTCTAAAATAAAAAAGTTGTCTCTTCTTCCTTTATCAATCCTCCCCTGAGTTGAGTAATTTATATCTACAAAAAATTGTTGGCATGTATGTACATACCTCCATGTCTCTGTTGAATACTAATAACTAAGCTTGAGCGGATCAGTTGTGGATTTGAACCCACAACAATAAAATGAAAGATGTTTATGTTATGCTAATTCTTCTTGCGGGCAGATTTTTCTACCCATGTGACTCTAAGATGGTGGACTATGAAGAATGCAAAGAAAGAAGCATGGATTAGCTTGGTCAAAACCTTCATAAACGAGGTACACATTTATCCATTTCTCCACATGCAGAAAATTGCTAACTTACAATTACGATCAATTTTGTGTTTCAGATTATCATGAAAATGCTCTTTGAGCTTATATATTATAGGACGTGTCTTGCTACCCTATTTGTGCTACAAGTAGAACCTTCTCGATTGGGATTAATGATTGGAAATTTCTGCATCAGTTGCTTTGTATTATTGATTGGTAAAAATAATTTTGTTGTATTGGAAGATTTTGAATAAAGATTTTTTTGTATTAAAAGGTTTTGAATAAAGATTTTGTGCTACAAGTACAACCTTCTGGATTTTGTATATAAAGATTTTGTATAAATTTTACTTCGTTGAGGTTATTTTTGTTATATTGGAAGGTTATGAATATGATTAACGCCTCTAATTTTGAAACGTATATTTAACGACATTAAACCGCATATAAAAATTCGTAATTTCCCCGCGCTGTATCTAGTCTATATAAAAGTTGGCTGTCCATTGCCAAAATTGAATGAAATTGGTACCAATTTAATGCATTACTCATTTCTTAATCACCTCCTATTGGACTTTTGGACATGTATTTAAATATCTTTCTTATATCCCTATGATATATTTATTTATAGTCTACTTGATTAAGTCACAAATTAAATTAATGTGTGAGCTTCTCTTATGACAATGCAAACTTATTCTAATATTATGTTTTAAAACTACTTCAAACATAAATATAAGGAAATAAAAAATACTTATATTTACAAATATTAATAAATTTGATAACAACAACAACATATTAACAAATAATGTATAACTATATTAAATCACATATGAAAATCCGTAATTTTCTCGCGCGGAGCGCGAGACCCGTATCTAGTCTAAGTAAATAACAAGGAGTATATACAACATTTTCCAAAAACAAAACATACCATTAAGTGCAGTTTCGCACACATGTATCAACACAAGCAGCCTTATACATACATAGTTTTAACTTAAACCATAAAAAAGCTCAAAAGAGTGAATATTGTCTTAAATACATTCTATAGATCACCTAGTATGTATAGCCACAAGTTTGTAGCTCGACATCATCAATAGGGAGGGAATCGACGGGGTAATCGCACTCCCTAACACCCTCCTCGATCCCTTGATCGGACAACTGATCACACGGCTTCGGTGATACTCCGCTCGATATCCCTTCGATGTCGGTGCAGGCCCACTGGATCTTCTTGGCCTTAGCCGCCATGGTTATGGTCACATTTGATATGCATATCTCCTTGAATGGATCCCCTGCTATTCCCTCTAGTCGTGCTGACATTTGCACATTATCCGCCACCATATCCCTAAATCAAACAATAAGGCTCAATAACAACAAACCAAACATGTTTGATATCTATGTGTGTTTTCAAATTTTCACTTTTATAGGAAGTCACCTAGAACAAACCCACTTAATTAATACGAGGGAGGATCCGTGAAAACAATTCTTACAGTGCGAAATGCAAATTGTGCACATTATTACTTTATATGTGCATTTGTAGTACAAATTCACATATACGGTTCACAGTTAACCTTATGTGAGCCTTAACTGTTCACAATTAAGGTGTACATATAAGATAGTAATGTGCAGAACTCACATATAAGATAATAATGTTCACAATTAAGGTGAGTTCGCAATGTGAGCCTTAACTGTTCACAATTAAGGTGTACCTATAAGATAGTAATGTGCACAACTCACGTATAAGATAATAATGTTCACAATTAAGGTGAGTTTTTATGTCGAGACTAGGATACTCTTATCATAGACCCCTCATTAATATCTTCATATATACATGCCTACTAGACCAATCACATAAAAACGATCAAGGGAGTCAAACCACTAGACCAACCTTGATTAATTACTTTATACTACAAACAAATCCACAAAAACAAACTTATATACAACAAAGTGGAGTAAAGAGGAATTGGTTACCTGTAATTAATATTCTGAATGATAGGAAGAGCATTAGGATCGTACTTATCATCAGGATGAGAGCCATAATTACCGGTCATCCAAAACGCCCACTTCATAGTATGCATAGTAAAGCCTCTAACATAGATATCCTTAACATAGCCTCCTCTTCCTGCACCCGTTTTGATCCTCACACCCGACTCGGAGTCAATGGCGACTATATCCTCTGCTCTGACATCCTCAATCCCTCCTGACATCTCACTCCCGAGGGCAATGACCGCGCTCGTGGGGGAGATGCACGTCAGACGTCGCACCACCAGCTGCTTCGTTGGCATCCCGTACGCGATCCCGTACTCGTCCCAACCGCTCTTTACGGCTACACAATCGTCTCCAGAGACTATGTAACAGTCTTCTATCCTTGTGTTTGTGCATGAATCTGGGTAACATAATGTATCATATCTCAATGTTTCTAAACTTATATGTAACTACAATTGTAACATTATTGTAAAAGTGGTAGTGCGACATAACATATTAATTTCATGTGGTTTACCAGGGTTGATGCCGTCTGTGTTTGGAGACTTTATCGGCGCAGTGATGGTAATTTGCTGAATAAGAATATCCCTACACAAAAAGTTTAAATGTCAATGATCGGCTAATTAATGACAAATAATTTGGACATATATATAAGATCAAAATTACCTGCAGTAAACAGGATGAACATTCCAAGAAGGAGAATCAACAAGAGTAAGCTTTGATATCTGAATGGTGTCTGAATACATGAGCTCAATCAAGTAAGGCCGTGTGTATTTCAGCTCCTTCTTGTGGAACTTCTCCCACCACATCTCGCCTTGCCCGTCTATTGTTCCGTTGTCTCCTGCTCAAAATCGCCATTTTTGGCAACAAAATCAGTTTTTGAACCTAATTTTTGTGGGATGATGTAATTTGTGATTTGGTTTACCGGTGATGACGACGTCGGTGAGGTTGGTTCCGAAGATCAAGCTGATGAATCTTCCTCCTGGAGTATCCCTTCCCCTGCCGTATGATGGTAAGGGGTTGATCACTGGATATTCGCTTATGTCCTGATCATTAAAAAGAGTTAAGTTTTGCTTGATAAATTAGATTTCACAAGTTTAAAGTAGCTTCTGTACTGAATTAAAGCTAACATAAAGTAGCTTCTGTAATGAATTTGAAGCTAACATTTAAAGCAAATGCGCGTAGTTTAAGGCTATATATGTCGCGACATATCAGAGTAACGTAACCATAGTTGCCCATCACCCTCGGCGAAATATGTGACTAGCTAGCTGAAGGACCCAATTTTGCTAAGGCAAAGTCTGATATTTAGGCATTGTTTTCCTGAACAAAATACTCACAAGATTGTGGGGTTGCGTTCTTGCACGCCTAGGATAATAGAGTCATATACACAGAGATATCAAAGCGTTCTTGCACGCCTATGAAGTAATTGAGGTATTTCAAATGTTGATACCTGAGAGGCCAAGAGAGTAGCATCCTGATGAAGAAAGAGAGTAAAATGAGAGGTAAGATTAAAACTGCCGGTGAGCCATTTCCCCGGCGGGACAAAGAGCATCGACCCTCCACCGTACTGGAACTGGCTGAGATGCTCCACCGCCGCCTGAAACGCCTTCGTGTTCGAGGTTGTGCCGTCCCCCACTCCTCCGAACTCCGTTATCGATGCAGTATAAGCTCGGCAATTGATGGCCGAGTACTCGTAGTAGTTCGTCTGCGGTTTCGAGTGTCTTCGGGCATTGGTGCCGGAGATGATCACCGCTGCTAGGAAGCAGAGTAATGTGAGCTTCATCTTGTGAGTTTGTGTGTCAGAGAGATGGTGTGTATTTATATGGGGATAAAGGTGTGACACCAATTATATCAACTTTGCTCACGGAGCTCTATAGTCTTTTGTCTCTCATCATTCATCCATAATCTAACGTGCCTGTTTTTATTCGTATGTACATTTGTCTACCCAGAGTATCTAAATAGAATGTTGGAATTATAAAGTAGAGTATTTCATAATCACGGAAAAATTGTTGTGAAAATGAGAGCTTAGATGAAGATTCCCAACAATGTATACAAATGTTATGAGCTAATGCACATAGTTTTGTTGATGCACATATACGGCCATTAATACACACAATTTTGTATTGTCCTCAATTCTTATCTAAATTATAATAGGTTTATGTAAATTAATTGACTTTTGTTTTCAAGGTTAATCATAATGAGAATAAAAACTTTTAAATTAGATGTATTAGGATACAAATAGTATTTGGAGGGGTCGGTTTCCAAGTATCACAAT
Source organism: Oxyria digyna (assembly GCA_029168935.1). Taxonomy (NCBI): domain Eukaryota; kingdom Viridiplantae; phylum Streptophyta; class Magnoliopsida; order Caryophyllales; family Polygonaceae; genus Oxyria; species Oxyria digyna. The sequence continues at coordinate 11,016,900 of JAPVLV010000013.1, forward strand.
GTTGTTGTTTGTTACAACTTCAATCAAGACAAGAGATAGAGTACTCGACTATAGCTAGAGGATTAGCTCACAAAGAATAAAGCGGAAGGCGAAATGAGGTTGATCGAGAGAGATGAGAGGCGAGAGAGAAGGAGAGGAAGAAGATGGAGCAAACTCTATATTGATTAACTAACTGAACAATTCCAGTGTACAATGCTATATGTAATAATGCCAGAAATAGAGAAAGTCAACAACTAATAATTTCTGTCAACTTTGTTGACATATTTACAACATATACCCCTAACACTGTTCTGGTAGCTTTTTAAGAGTAGAAATGACAATATGAGCCGGCTCCTGCAAAAATGCTATGCCTTCTCTCTTACCTAGAGAGAGAAAGCTTTCGCCTGTTCTTTGTCGGTGAGGCCATGGCCTCACACACTGTCGCTTTGACTCCGGATCTCGTTCCGGAAACTCAACTGGCTCCTAGCGTGGATGTTACTATGGGAGAGGAAGTGGGAGCTCTGAGTTCTCCACCGGGGGAAGCCTCCTGAGATGGCCCAAGGCAATGGTACGGGGGTGGACACGACTGATATGGAATGTACCAGGGCTGCTGAAGAAGTGGAGAAGGTTGAGGTGGCTCCGGCGGTCGGTCCTTGTCTCTGGAAGGACATTCTGGTTACTAAAGAGGGAGATAGGGTGTCTCTTCCGGAGAACTTCCTCGCAAGTAAGATCTCGGTCAACATCCCTGAAGGGGGAGACGGGGACCCGGTGGTGACGATCGACCCCGAGGTTTTAGACACTCTTGCTTCTGTCTGGGCCTCGTCCCTGGTGGTCAAAACGTTGGGAACGGTCATTCCTTACGATGTCATGGCTAGGAAAATCAGGGATCTCTGGAAGCCGAAGGGCACTTTTAGGTTGCTGGATCTCCCCAATGGTTATTATATCATAAAGTTTGCTTTGGAGGAGGATTACATGAGTGCTCTCACAGGGGGTCCGTGGACCATGTTCGGTCATTACCTGGTTATTAGACCTTGGAATCCTGAATTCGACCCTTGCTCTGACGTGGTGGTCACGGCCCCGGTGTGGGTTAGGATTCTTAATTTTCTTGTGGTCCTTTATGAAGAAGGGGTTCTGTTGCAAGTTGCTACGGGAATCGGAAGACCCATACGTGTGGATAAGAAGACGCTCTACGCCGATAGTGGAAGGTTCGCTCGCGTCTGTGTCGAGGTGGACTTGACCAAGTCCTTGAAAGGTGCGGTGTATATCAATGGGCACATATATCTCCTGGAATATGAAAGTCTTCATAAAATATGCTTCTGTTGTGGGAAGTATGGGCATTTTCAACCCCAGTGTCCTCTCCTACCTCAGAATATTGAAAAGAAAAAAGTGGACGACGCCAAGGAGATTGAGCGGGCGAAGGAGTTATCACAAGCTCTGGGTCTGGCTTTCCCTCCTAAGCCGGTTCGCACCGGTGGCTGGTCGACCCCGAAACCATGGAGGCGAACGGCGGGGAAGCAGGTTTCTAGTAACCCTAATCCCACTGAAAAAAATCGAACGTTGAAATCAACCTCGAAATCCGGGTATTTTGATGTGCTGCAAAAGGCAGAGGAGGAGATTGGTTGTGAGGGACAGAAGTCAAACCCTAGTACCAAAGGGAAAGATCAGGAAGCTGGGAAGCCTATTGCTCATAAAGTTGTCAGAGAGAATGATGGAATAGAAGGGCCTGCGCCGATTTTTATGGGGAAAGGAAAGACTATTGATGGTGGGGGCTCAAAAGCGTCAGGATCGAAATCCCAGGTTCAGAGTTATTTGGACAAGTCCAAATTATTTAAGAGGACGAGAAATAGGAAAAAGGTTGGGAAGGTTTTCAGTGGAGGAAATGGGCCCCTTCGGATTGAAGAGCCGTTTTTGGACCTTGATGTCGGCCCATCAAAAAGATAGAGGAGCGTTGATGCCCAGGCCCAAATTTCTATTCTTAAATGAGGGGTCTCGCTCGAAGATATAGCACCCCAGTCCCTTGATGCTGGTGCCAAATTGGGTTCCCTTATGGAAGATGCTCGCGATCCAATTTCTTGCTTATTTGCTTCCCCCGATTCCCCTGCTAACGTTGTTGCTTTGTCTGACGATGTTGTAGGTTCTGGACGGATGCAGGAGGACAAATCCGAGATTGATGCAGCAAAGACGGAACGCTTGGCGATCGACGAGGAAGAGCTTGATGGCTCATCCCCGATGGTTTAGGGTTTTTTGTTTTGGGTGTGTTCCCTCCTCTGTTTTTTCTAATGAATGTTATTGTTTGGAATTGTAGGGGTGCTGGTAAGTCAAGCTTTCCCCATACTCTTAACTATATGCTCAGGAGTCATGTTGTTGATGTCTTAGTTTTGATCGAAACGCATATCTCGGGTTCCTCAGCTGATAGGGTCTGCAGTAAGATTAAACTCAAAGGTTGTAAAAGGGTGGAGGCTCAAGGTTTTAAGGGAGGTATTTGGCTTCTTTGGGATGATTCTAAGATTCGGGTGGATATTGTTGCGCTTAATGATCATTTTCTCAGCGCCGATATCTCTAAAGGTGACCATACGGCGAAGTTTATTTTCATTTATGGGCCACATACTGTTCACAAGAGAACCAAGTTCTGGAATGATCTTGATCAGTTGGTTTCGGGTGTCCAGGGACCTTTATTTGTTGCAGGCGATTTTAATTGCATCCTTCGAGTGGATGAGAGGTCTGGTGGGTTGCATCTGGATTCTCCTACTTTTCAGAAATTTGTGGATGATAATGCTTTGCTCGATATGGGTTTCAGTGGTCAGAAGTTTACGTGGTCACGTGGGGCGAATCCGGACACTCTTGTTTCAAAAAGGCTTGATCGGTTCCTCATGAATATTGTTAGTTGTCTTCAATGGCTTAACGCCTCTGTGCGTCACTTACCGAAGTTTTGCTCTGATCACTCTCCTTTGCTCTTTCAGTTGGCTCCTCAGGTTGCTTTTGATCGCGATAAACGCCCGTTCAGGTTTGAAGCGGCTTGGGCTACTCACCCGGAATTCATGGAATTTGTTAAAAATGCTTGGAGAACTGATATTCCTGCTAATCAGGCGCTTAGTTTGTTGAAAGAGAGGCTGCAGAGATGGAATGCTAGAGTGTTTGGCAACATCCATGCTAAAAAGGCTCAGTTAATGCAGCATCTTGATTGGATCCAAGGCCAGATTGCTACGGCTCCTTCTAGTCTTCTCATGGAGGAAGAGGTTAAAACGCAGGCTGATCTCTCTTTGGTTCTTGAGCAGGAAGAATTGTTGTGGTTCTAGAAATCGCGGGAGGAGTGGATCTTGTCGGGTGATAGGAATACCAAATTTTTTCATGCCTCGACCATGGTCAGAAGAAAAAGAAATCGGGTTAAGGCGCTTTTAAATGATGAGGGCACGCTGGTGGAGACTCCTGCTGAGGTGGTTTGTTTGGTCTCTGTTTTCTTTCGCAATCTCTACAGTTTGCCCAGTCATGACCTTTTTCCGATCTCCACCCCTTATGGTTTGTTCCCCCGGCTAAGTAATGATCTTTGGGATCAGCTGCATGGAGGTTTCTCTGACGAGCATATTTTTAGAGCCATTACGAGTATGGGCAACCTGAAAGCCCCCGGACCTGAAGGTTTTCAGCCTCTTTTCTTCCAAAAGTGTTGGTCTACGGTCGGGGACTCAGTCATCAAAGTTGTTAGAAGTTTTTTTGGGTGTGGGAAGCTTCCTGAGGGTCTTAACGACACTCTTATCACTTTGATCCCTAAAGTTAGCAACCCGGATAAGATTGGTCTCTTTCGTCCTATAAGTCTATGTAATGTAACCTATAAAGTTATTACTAACCTCATGGTGACTAGAATGCAGCCTTTGCTGTCTGAGTTGATCGGGCCGACGCAGGGAAGCTTCCTTCCGGGAAGACTCATTACCGATAATATTGTTTTGGCTCAAGAAGTGGTCCACTCTATGAGATTTAAGGAAGGGGAGAGTGGGTGGATGATCCTCAAGATCGATCTTGAGAAAGCTTATGATAGGTTAAGATGGGATTTTATTGCCGATACTCTCTATGATGCGGGGTTCCCCGAGCAATGGGTGAGTTGGATATCGGAATGCATCTCTTCTGTTTCGATGAATGTGCTATGGAACGGGGAAAAAGATGAGTCTTTCTTTCCGCCGAGAGGCGTTCGGCAAGGTGACGCGATTTCTCCCTATCTCTTTGTGCTATGCGTCAAAAGACTTAGCCATATGATTCTTCAGGCAGTCGGGAATGGTGACTGGAAGGCGATCCGTATATCGAGAGGCGGGCCTAAGATATCGCACTTGATGTTTGCGGATGATTTGCTTCTTTTTGCTGAAGCCTCTGTTGCTCAGATTCAGATTATTCAGCGGGTCTTGGATCTCTTTTGTAGGTCGTCTGGACAGAAAGTTAACCCCGACAAGTCTAAATTATTCATATCGCCCAATGTGGATAGGAACTTGATTCATCTCATCGAGCAGGAAAGCGGTTTCCCGGTGACTACGGATCTCGGGATTTATCTTGGTATGCCTTTACTCCATAAGCCCATTGATAAGCATACTTTTGACCCGCTTCTTGAGAAGATTAATTCCCGCCTGTCGGGGTGGAAATGCCGTCAATTGAGCTTTGCGGGGAGGGTGACTCTCCCTAAGTCCGTCCTTCATTCCCTTCCTGTTTACACGATGGCTTCCATGAGCCCCCCTTTGGGTGTTTGTGACAAGATCAACCCGCTCACCCGGTCGTTTGTGTGGGGTTGCTGGGGTGATCAAAAGAAGATGCACCTCCTGCATTGGGATGAGTTGTGCAGGCCTAAAAACTGTGGTGGGTTGGGTCTGAGATGCATGAGAGACTTAAGTATGGCGCTTATGGGTAAGCTGGCTTGGCGTTTTCGCAAGGATGGTGTCGGTCTTTGGAGTAGTGTCATTCGAACGAAGTACATCTGTCCTTCGGGTTCTTCTCATGCTCAGTCGTCTCCCCTTTGGAGGAGTCTTGTGAAGGCCTCCAAGATGGTTATAGACTCGAGTTCCCGCTGGCAAGTCAGGAATGGTAGAGTGGTCCGGTTTTGTAAGGATGTGTGGTTGATGGAGGACAGTCTGGACAGCTACGCCATCCAGCCCGTGAATGAGGCGTCCATCAATGCGCCAGTTTGCAGCTTTTGTATTACTGGCTCTGGTTGGAACTGTGCCCTTTTTAGTCACCTGTTGCCTGCCTCGGTCCTTATGAAAATTGCTGCTACTGCTGTGTTGGACGACGAAGTCCGACTTACAGACTTGGAAGTGGACTAAGGGTGGGAATTTCAGTGTGGCGTCTGCTTATAACATGTTACACTGTCAGATCGATATCATTGATATTGACTCTGGCGTGTTCAAAAGCATCTGGGGTTTACAAGTTCAAGAAAGGGTGAAGTTGTTCGTCTGGCAGCTCTTTCGTGGCGGGGTTCTGACTAACGCCGAGCGCAAGAGGCGTCATATTTGTGTGAACGATTCTTGCCTGTGGTGCTCGTCGGAGGCCGAGACCCTCACGTATCTCTTTCGTGATTGTCGCCAGGTTTCCGATATCTGGAGTGCTCTTCAACCCCCTGCTCAGAGGACGGACTTTTCTTATTCCAATTCAGCCCAATGGTTGAGGCAAAACCTGCTCACAAATAGGATTGTGGCGGGTAATTTGGATTGGGCCAGTCTTTTTGCCATTGGCCTCTGGAGTATCTGGAAATGGAGAAATGGTTGGGTTTTTAGCAAAGAGGTTTTTACTGATTGCAAGTCTAGCCATATCCTGAAGATTGCTAGGGAGTACAAGGCTGCCAAGGTGAGTTCTTTGTTGGGTAAACCTGTTTTGCCCAAGGATATCCAATTGATTAAGTGGATTCGCCCGCCCTATGGATTTATCAAGATCAATACTGATGGGTCGGTGACTAACGGTGTTGCTGTTGCGGGTGGGGTCCTGCGGGATTCGGAGGGTAACTGGCTCGGGGGTTTCGCTCATAATCTGGGTTCGTGCTCGGTTCCTTCAACTGAGCTTTGGGGAATTGTTTCGGGTCTCAAGCTTGCTTGGGATAGGGGATACAGGAGGGTCTGTTTAGAAACTGACTCGTGCTTAGCGATTTTGCTTCTGAACAAACCTGTGGATCGTTGTCACCCCCTTTTCAGCCTCGTCTCTATGGCGCTGGGCTTCATTCGTAGAGACTGGGAGGTCCAGGTTCGCCACATCTTCAGAGAAGCGAACTCGGTTGCTGACAGTCTCGCTTCTTTCACTTTTGCTTTTCCTTTTGGTTGTAATGTCCATGTTTTTCCGCCCGATCGGGTGCTTTCTTTTATTCAGAACGATGTGAGAGGTTTTTCTACACCTCGCCTGGTGGCAAAGTAGTGTTTTTTATTTATAGAAACCCGAGAATGCCGCCTCTCTTTCTACCAAAAAAAAAAGAGTAGAAATGAGTATTTTGAAATAAATAGTGAAGGAGAAAACACATAAAAACCTCTCTATATATGTGGACAAAAATTAAGATTATGTACTTCTTTATGACCGGAAATACATAACATTTTTTATCATTATTATTCATCAGTAATAGTACTCCCTCCGTCCCTTTTTGTTTGTCCACAAGTACGATTTTCACGGGAATTAATGAATTGTAGGAATATAATGATTATAAGAGAGAAAAATATAAAATGAATGGTTAGAAGAGAGAGAGAGAGAGAAATAGTAGATAAGATTGAAATTTGGGAGAGAGAAAAAATGAAAAGGTTGTAATTATAGTTTGATAGTAGGGATAAAATGGGTAGAATAAAGTGACATAAATGAAATAGTGGAAGGGGACACTCGAAAAGGAAAGTGGACAAACACATAGGGACAGATGGAGTAGTACTTTTTCAAGCTCTGAATGAGAAATAGTGAAGGAGAAAAAACATTTAGTGATTTTTTTCGGTGGATATATTCTAGCAAGTACTCCCTCTGTCCCATTTTGATAGTTCCATTAGATTCCGACACATATGCCGAGACACGTTTTGTATCGTAAATATCTCTAATTATATGTTAATAAAAATTATAATTTTTTAATATTGTTAAAGTACTCATTAAGACGAATCAAATAAGATCCCACATGACTATGTTCTTTTTTATATATTGGAAGAAATCTACAATATTCTCTCGGTTCGTGAATAGTGTCAGAAAATCAAATGAGACTATCAAATCGGGACGGAGGGAGTATAATTTATTTGCTACAAAGAAAGGCCATTACTAAATACAGTCCGGTGCTTTATTCAAACGCAGCCTGGTTTCTCGCGTTACGCGAGAATAACAAAAATATTAACTTTTAATCTCGCGTTATGCGAGAAGCACGTTCCTCGCGTAACGTGAGAATAAAATTTTAAAATTTTAATATTTTTTCTATTCTCGCGTAACGCGAAAAGCACGTCCCTCGCGTAACGCGAGAAACCAGACTGCATTTGAATAAAGTATCGGGTTGTATATAATAACAGTCCAAAGCAGGGTTGCATGGTTCGCGAAAGAACCGGAACGTGAACGCGGTTCGCGGTTCGCGATTCTCCACAAATGAAGAATCGATTCGCCCAAGAATCACAAAAGTATTGGATCGTTAATTTTTGGATCGTGATTCGTTAATTTTTAAACGTGGTCCGTTAATTTTTGGAACGTGGGTTTGTTTTTTACTCGGACACAGTCAATTTCTTTAAGAAAGAGTTTTGACCGTGGCATCTTTTTATGGTTTTGGGCCTTTTCTTTAATGGAAGAGATCTAGCTTTTAATTTTTGGTTTGGGTTGTTCTCTTTTTGTTAAAGGCCCAGTCCAAAAATATTAGGTTACACCGTCTTCCTCCTCTCCTTCCTCTCCTCCTCCATTGTTAGCAACGACAATGGCGACTAAATACCAACCCAGCCTGATTCGCTGATTTTGGAGAACCGGAGCGGGAAAGAACCGCGTTCAGGAGCGTACGCTCCGGTTCGTGATTCGCCCTAGGTGAGAGCGAATCATGCAACCCTGGTCCAAAGAAACACCCATGATCTTAATTCATAAGGCGTGCAATTGTGGCAGACCCTACAAATGGGCAGACGGTGTAGGATTTTTTTATTTGTTTGTACAAAATGAACGCTAACCAATTAGCGGACAATTTTTGGTGCATAAGTTGGTCGAAGTGGGAAGCTATTTTGGATGGATATGCAGATGGAAATGTGAAAAACCCATCACGAACGTACAAAAATTAACAATAATGAATTCCCCACTCGATCATAAGTTAAGCTGACTCTCATTCCACCCCCGGCCACTACCTCGAATTCGCAACCACAAAACTTATAATTCGGGTTTAAATTTGTTCTAATGGCCACTCTTCCATTCCAATAACTATTGATGTTCTTATCCACAATAATCATATTATTAATTTCTTATGATGAATCAGGGTTTTATATAGACGTAAAATTGTGCGCACAAATAAATGCGCTAAAAATATGTACATATATATACTTCATATAAACATACATTTTTCTAATAAAAACACATTATATGTGCATGTATTTTACACTCAATGTAGTTTATATACTCTATAAAAACAAGTATTATTGACTTGATTGTAAGGTATAGTTTCCGATTGGATAAAAGCATTATCATGCACACTAAAAGAGGCCAAGGCAATGAAGGTGAAATTGTCAGAGAAGATAGGCATAGAAATAGAAGAAGAGGGCAACCCGTGATCGAGCATTTCTCGTTGTTGATCACGGACGGGCATGTATAGAATTAGATTGAGAAAGCACATGTCATTCCACTCACGAACCCATCACCGCCTTATTTACCCGCCCCACACTAATTGCACGCCCCTTGTTTTCGACTGACATAATACTATAGTGGTTATATAGTGTGTATATGTGTTTTGAGGAATGAGTAGGTACTTTAATAAGACCTCATTCCATCCACATAAAAGTGTTGGAAAATGGGTTATTCCTCTACCGTTAGGTGGTGAATTCGATATTTATCAACGATATCTGACGGAGCCCGCCTGTTACAAGGACGCCCCGTATCTTGCATGCACCAAAAAAAGTGTTGGTATTGATGAATCACCCTAATTCATATAAAATATGACATTTGTCATCTTCAATATATCTTCATGTTCTTCCACTATGGAGCGTCAAGACGGTGAATAGTGAGGCGCAACCAATCGCTCAAGTGGCGAAAGAGGTCCCCGTTGAGATAAGTTAGTGGACCGGAAAGCTTGACTTATCAGTTGCACCCATGGACGATTTCGCTCTGGTCATAGGAATGGAGGGGATGCAATGCAACAATTTTGTGCCTCTTCCATACCTAAGTTCCTTGGTCGTCATGGAAAAGGACACCCCGTGCTTGGTGTCAACAAAGATGAAGGGAATGAAGACATTGACGCTCTCATTATTCACATGCACATTCCTTCACATTCACACGCACATTCGCATATGTGTGCATGTCTTTGACACTATATGAAAAATACATGCACATGCATGCATGTGCATGTGAAGGTTGTGCATTTCAATATAGAAGGTTCTGCATGTGAATATAGAAGGTTGTGCATGTATTCGTAGGATAAAAATCATTCTCACCGGATCCAACTCCTTCTCAGTTTTACTTTTTTTTTGCTATTAGTTTTATCAATGGTGACTTGTCAACCTTTAATGTTTAGTGGAAATATTGATAGTTAAATATCCCTAATTTTGTTCGAAAAAGTGAAATTGAGTGGCTAAATTATCAACTCCTGCTACACTTCAACAATTTGAACTTCTCACTTTTGTCTCAATATTTTCTAAATATACATGGTATAAAGAGGTAGTGACACGTGTAAGAAATCCCAGAGGCGCGGGAAACGAAGCGTTTCACATTCGTAATTACAAGTCAAGAGGCGTGAGAGTAGGAAAAACCAGAAGTCGTGAGCCCCATTTGTAAACAAGAAGGAAAGGCTCGAGAACTCGACTTCAAGAAAGAAAAACTCAAGTCTTACCCTCCTCCTGAGGATAAGAGCTTAGAGGGCTGGATGTTGGAGTCGGTTCCCGAACCCCAAAGATATGGGCTCGCGAGGCCCAAGTAGTGAGGTTGATCCCCATTGCGAGTACAACAATGCCATCAAAAGAGGCCCATTAAGGAGCCCAAATCGGGAAAAGTAATAAATGACCAAGGGTATGGATAAAGTGGGGTCTAGATGACTCGCTATAAATCCCAACATAAAGGAGAGAGAAAAAAAATTTAAATCATTTTACAAGTTTTCTCCCTTGTAAAAAAGAGAGCAAATACAAATAAAGAGCTATTCCACGAGCTCCATTCCTCCCTTCCCAATTCATCCCTTTTCGTGGAGAATTGGACGATTGACACTTGGATTCTGAATTTCGGTGTCGAGTTCATGCTTTTGACGTAGAAATCATCTTGATCAGATCACATCTGTGTGAGTTGTTGGAGATATCTTGTGATACGTAAATGGTGTTTCGAGTATTGTTTTCATCCTTCTCTTTCTCTTTATTTGATCTTGTTTGGTGTTGTTCGGGTCTTTAGATTCATTTGATTGTGCTTGTAAACTGACTTGGACGTCGGAGAACCAAATCTGAAGGCTCAACCCTTTTGATTTGGTTGTGCAGGTGAATTGAGCTCAAGAACTCGAAGAACAAAGGAAAAAGACGAAGTTTGATCCAAAAGAGATTGAAGTCTCAAGTTGTTTGTCCAGCTGCAGTTGTGAGGTCCCTAGCAAAGTAGAAGAAGAGAATAAGTTAGTTTGTCTCGCGAGGTCTAACATCTGAGCTTTAAAAATTACGGTCTGGACCGATTGTCCAACCCTACCAAATAGGTATTCAGCTCTCGCTCCGGCTCCATAATTATTTTGATATTGCGAGCAAAGCCCTATTCAACTCCATCTCGGATTTCAACTTGAAATGACGAACAAAACATAGTAACTGTTTACCAATATTTTCATTTGCAACACTAGATGTGTAGGATCGAGTACACGTATGTTAGTAAGAACTATAGAATGTTTCTTAAATTTGAATGTGGTAATATATTGTGCATATTCGAGTAAATAAATAACGACCCACGAAAACGTTCAGTAAAAAGAGAAAACCTTTAATCAATCAAATAGTTTATCAAATGAAAGAACCTATTCCTCTCGATTTTTTCCCGATTCAGATTGATACTCTGTTTTTTCCAATTGTGATCCAAATTGTCATTTGCCATATTTTTTAATCATACTAGACTCGGAGCGCGGGAAAATTACGGGTTTTAATATGCGATTTAACGTTGTTTAATATATGTCCGAAAATTGAAAGGGCTAATCATATTCACAATTTTACCATACAAAATAGTAGCCTCAACATAATCGATCAAGAAAATGATAGAGGTACACATAATTACTTCCAACCCAAAAAAAGATAGAGGTACACATAATTACTTCCAACCCAAAAAAAGCAGTCACTCTAGCCTATGTCAATAGAAGATACTAATACTTCACTATCAATATATAATTTGTTTCCTTAATATACATGGTAGATGATCATTAAGGGTCACAATATTGAGTAAAAAATTAGCATTTTTTGGACTAAAAATTTTTCACAACCTTCAGGGAGGTTTCAAGTTCATCTTTGAGTTGCTTACGTGATCATCCCACTAATATATCTCCTTGAAATGCTTGGACATCTCTGATTCCTTATTATCCAACATTGAATCATACTGAACTTTAACACCACTGAACTTCCTTTCTACGGTGACTAAGATGGCTTGAATTTCCAAAATAAGACGGAAGAACTCTAGATACATTAGAGTTATAGCTTACGAAGTTATTTTAATGGCTTAGCAAGTGTCTAAGTTTGACATTTGCCTTTTCATTTTCTAAACACTTATCTCTTTATTCAATTTCAACTCATCTTTAAAAAGAGCATAGGTCATTCCCCGCGCTTGTTTAACCAAGGTCATACATTCAGAAGTAACATGATTCAACAAAGAACACTGAAAGCTAGCATTCTGAATTTCTGGTTAATAGACAGAATCACCAAAGCAAGAGATATGAGCTTAAAGATCATTAGTAATTAAGCATACTTAATGCATAAGTCATCTTATTTTTATCCCTTCGCAAAATCTAACCCGCCCCATGTATACAACCTGGACCACCTGAATCAAGACCCGACTTTTTTCCATATCTGTAATAATTTAAGATCTTTTGAAAAAAATAAAGAACCTTAGTGATGAGAAACAGTGACACTGAATAAGCTCCATGCAAACCCTGCACGCAACATGTGATGAATGGCATCAACGAAGTATGTTACACTTATTTGTTAGTCCATAAAACGCTTACTTTATGTCGGCTTAGAATTCTTGTCATACTCATACAAAAATCCTGCAGAATTATTCAACATTCGCTATTAGTGGTCTAATATGGTTTATCCACATATTATGAACCATGTTTCCATCTCGTTCTTTTTGTTAAACCCAGATCTTACCGAACTCATGAGGTTTGTTCTTGAAAAAGGATGCACCCAACAACAACAACAACAATCCTCATTATATCCCGGTAACAGGGTTTGGAGGGTCGGGATTGGATAATTCCTTATCCCCAACATGTTGAGAGAAATGACCTAAATGACCCAAAAGAAAAAGAACCTACACACGATCTCAGTCGCTCAAACAAAAGAGAACAAAAAATCCACACAAAGAGACAAATCCCTATAAATACAGACAAAAAGACAAAGGCCATATCAAGAAAAACAGAGAAGGCTCACTCCAAAGAACCAGAGGTTTAGGCTTCCGTAACTCGAATCTCTCCCTCCACAAAGTTGTCCTGAGTCAAATCTTTCGAAAACGACAAACTGGAAAGGTCATTCCGAATGATTCCAGCTCTTTTTTGGGTGACCTCTTCCCCGACGGTATTAAGAAGAATATTGTCAATAACAACTAAGGCTATCGGTTTTTGTTTACTCTTCTCTTCATATGAACTTTTTAGTATGGGTGACATACAACACTTAAAGATATAATAAACCAAATAAAACATAAGATCCTTAACTTGTAAAAATCATCAATCAACAAGTTTATCATCTCGGCTTTCATCTCTACTATTTGGATATAGGAAAAGTTAACTATCCATTCTCAGCATATCAATTGTGTAGTAAAAATGCATTGAACAACGGTTCATGAAAATCTGGCTCAAGTTTGTATATATATATATATAAATCTAGAACTCAAAAGCATATTTTGGAAATCGAAATGATTAAGCATTATAGAATTCACTTTTCAATTAATCTGAATTGAGAATGGAATAGCCACAAAAGATCTCGCCGTATTGATTACAAACAATTAAATAGCAGGAAACAAAATATAATGTAAAGATAAATTATCAGATAAAAAATCTCAGAGCAGCTAAATTTGTTAGTCATGACATGAAAAAAGGCTAAATTAATTTGTGAAAATCAAACAAATAACGTTGAAAGTAAATATAACTGTGATTAAAAAAGAGCTTACATATTCGAATTTTATACAAGAATGTCCAGTAACAGTACCTTGAACAAAGTATAGGCTATCAACATGACAATGTTGATGAATCGGTAAAGATAATATTGATGATAAATGTGGTGAAAAAGGTAAAAACATACCTAAAATGGCCTATACAGGAAAATGTGTGATGGGTCTTTAGCGTGCAATTCAATATCCTCTCGAACTATAGGTTGCGGGGAAAACATACTTAGATACTATGCTTATGGATCATATATTATGAATTCATAAATGAAAAATACATGAACAATAAAATAGGCATCAAGATGGTAATTGCTTGCTTTAAAGTTCGTGGTTGACTTACCTTGCCAAGAATTTGCCGAGTCTACAAGCGTCCCGACTCCCCCAAATTTGTACGCCATTTAATTTGAAGCTTCCCAAGAATGTTTCTTCCTTCATGTTCAGATCCCTGTGTTGACAATCTTAACTGATAAGAAATTGTGTGTTCCACCTCCAACCCTAATCAAAACTGGTGTCTTAGATATTTCTCTGCCATGCATCAAATAACTTTCACGTACATGATAATTAAAAACACTTGCGTCATTGAGTGTGTTGAGCAAGACCCTATATACAAATGGTGAGGCGTGTAAATCACTATAGTGTCCACACCCAAACTCAGATACAACCCAAAATCAGATACAACCCAAAAATCGTCGAAGATAGATATAATAACTACATCACTGAACTATTCTTATGATATTTCCAGAAAGTAATGCGTAGAAAATCAATTGCGAAATGCGGCAAAAACATAACACCATACCAAACTCCTCAGTGACAACCGACCCGGTCCGTTTAATCGTGAATTCCTAGCTATATATATACGCCGATCTTTCCCTCCCTCCATTTTCATCAACTTCCAAACTCCCTTGAGGCTCAAAGTTTCCGTGCAAGAGCCTCTTGCTCCCGTTGTCGAATCTTCAACATAGGATCAGAATGAAGTTTCTTCCACATACCATTTGCAGATTGTTTCTTTTCCTCAAACAAAGCTCCAGGTACAACATCCTGCTTTACAAAAGCTTATTGTTGATGGACATGAATGCCTGATTGTTGATGGATTTTACCGGTCGAAAAATGAAAATTTCCAGCTAGTTTGTTCACTTCCATGAATCCATAAATGTTGCAACCTTCACCTTCTTCATTTTTAATTCTTTGCAAGAAACCTTCTCTTTTGCAGTGACATAAAAATAAGAAAATATACTCTTAATTAAAAAGCAGTTGCTTGCTTATTTATGAGTGCCATACATCAACAGTAAATCTAAAACATTAAGCTTTTCTTGTTCATTTGGTTGGCATATGACACTTTATTAAAGTTTCTAAAAACTTTGTAAACAATACTCCACTGTAATCCTGACAAATGAGAATGTAATAGATCCAGTTGCTTCATACTTTTTTCCCAAAACATATATTCTCTTAAATTAGAATTACAGATTATGTTATTTGAATTTGCTTATCAATACGTTGAGAATTCTAGAGAATCCAAAAAGCATTTTCTTCCCCCTATTCTTCCCCCATGGCTCTACCTTCTTGCTACACTAATACAGTTCATGACATTCCTTTTTAAAGAAAATCAAAATGTAGGTTCAGCAAAAAACCATAGTTGTGCATACCTACCAACAATCACAAACAGTAAATAAGAATGCTAGGACATACAAATGATAAAACTTTTTATTACCATCTCTTGTTGTCACTGGCATAATTCCAGTCAAAACAATTAATGACGGTAGTTTTTCCAGCCCCATTAGGTCCCAAAAGATAAAATAACTGATCTTTTGCAAAAATGACCCATATACCCTGTAATCAAGATGAAATGTGTTGAACCAACAATAATATTATTGAAATAGTTCAGCCATGACGAGCAATTTCAATGCAGGTTATATTTTGATGGTTTAAGCTTGAACTTATGTATTGAATTATACCTTAAGAGCATGATAACGTGAAGTCCTCTCGCAGCTGCAGCAACCTCCTTGCCTTGTCCCTGGATATATCTTGGCCAGACCACGTACCCGGACTGCAACATTCTCATCCATTTCACCTTCAGTAGTTTGCTTCTTAACTTAAGTTTCTCTTCAAGCACATCCTCATCGTCTGGAGTAACGTATTCTGCTTGTTTTACTGAGCTCATGCAGCTACAAATGTCACTTCCTGATACACAAAGCAAAAATAGCTTAATACTTCGTACTCAATGCTACAAATGAAAGAGACAATTAAATTTTACACACCTTTCACCTTCTCTCCACCCTTTCCTGTCCAGTATCCAGGCCTTAAAAAATAAAATGTTGATTTTCTCACACCATAAGGATTTGGCATGACATTATCAAAGTAGAGATCCAATGCAAACCACATGAAGAAAGTTGATATCAACCAGATATAGAGTTTGTTCTGCCAAATATGAAAGGTGACCCATATTAAGCACTATTTCCAACAGGAAGAAATGAGAGGTAGGCTGTTTACATACAATTGTGACCACAGAATCTGAATCTCCATGTGAACATCTTGTCCTTCCACTCCATCTGATACCAGGATCTTGAGGCGAAAGAGACTTCCCCTTGCAGCAAGGAAATAGCTTCAGCATGTATATTTGGAGGGTATAAGGACCAGAAAAACCGGGCATTATTTGAGAAGTTTGTGCTATATGGATATCCGAATTGTGTCACAATTTGCATGCATTACATTTAATTAGATACAGCTTGTATATTATTAGTGATTGTATACTGTATAATTATGTGTGTAACTTCACATATCTACATGTGTAACTTCACATATCTACATGTGTAACTTCACATATCCATCCTGTAAGGAAAAATTATAAGATATATTTGTAACTTCACTATCAAGATGCGAAAGATGCTGAAGTCAAGATGGAAATCTTTGTTCTTATTCTTATGATAAAAGGAAAAGGAGCACATGTAACAAAATATAGAAAAGTTTCATGTCATGCAACTTTTTCTATATGGTAAAAATCTAGTGGGCAAACAGAGAGAATAGGTTCGAAAGATTCTGTATTAACATATTGTGTCAAAAGCGTAACCAACCCTTACAAGACTAAGCTATATATATACAACTAATCTAAGGGTGCCATGTCAGTGACTGCAGTAACTAACAATACATATACTCCATAACCTTCTTGTGACTCGATGTTATAATCTCTGAAAAAGGTGTGGTTATTGTGCAGATCGCAATATGTTTTTGTTTTATAAGATATAGACTACGTTGTACATTTGTATTTGTTTTCATTACATATATGTCTTGGACAACTCTGGACCAGGATGGACATACGAAAATATAAAGAAGGTTATACATCATGCTCATATCAATGAGTAATCATGTAGATGTTTTTGTTAATGTGTATATGTATTGAAAAATTATTGTAATATAAAAATAATATATATTAGTTTAAAGTTATAGTATCAAATTGTATGATATATCACATTCTTATATATTTATTTATTATTCCTGAGGTATAAAGTAGTACTCTTATTTGTTAGTATTAGGAAACACTTGCAAATATATTATGCAATAATATTGGCTTTAAAATGGACATATATATTGTGTTGTAGTTAAGTTTATTGGATGTTTTCAATCATGGTATCAAATTATTTACCAACTAAATCGAAAGAAATAGATATTTTCTATTGCAACTACTACATCAACTTTATTAAAAATAGAGAAAATTTTCGGTGCAAATAACTCTTAACGTAAGAAAAATGAACATATCGAGTTCACATATTATACGTCAATGTTCATACTCTGAGTGGTCATGTTCATAATTTGGGCCATAAATTTTTTTGAACGTTTTCAGTGAGGGACGCGGTGACGTACTTGTAATTACTCAAAAAAAATTATCGTCCTGATTATGAACATTACCGCTAAAGTTATACTGTTTAAGTGGTAGAAGAAAGACAAAAAAACAGAAGTGGTAGAAGAAAGACAAAAAAAAAACAAAAGTGGTAAAAGAAATACAAAAAAAAAAACAGAAGTGGTAGAAGAATTATCAGCATAATTTGCTAGAATTGACATAATAGAGATTTCAGTGAATTGTCTTGTTGAAGGCTTACTTGGATTTATCTGGCGGAACATCCCTTAATCATTCCAAATCGCTGCTACCATGATCATTCACTAATCTGTCCATAAACTCTTGCATAAATCATTTGAAATTGGTTACAACATTGAGAAATACACATTAAAATAATTATTGATTTCTAACTGTACCTTTATGCGTTCAGCTAGTCTATTATTCATTCCGCTTTCTCTAATTGTGTATGCGATATCATTAACATCTGCACATCTTATTGCTTCCCAGTCTAGTGAGTCCATTGTATTGGTTGTCCTTTGTCCACTTCTACTACCATTTGCTTGTGCATGTTTTCTGAGACTGTCCCAATCAAATGAAAGCTTTCTTTGGACGATTTCTCGTCTTTTTCTTTGCAGAATCCTGTTTGAGCTTGTTATGAACCTCGCCTGAACTGCAATTATAGTCTGAAAATGGCGGGGTTGATGTCACCTTATCATCAAGTGTATTGTTTGATGCACATGTGATTTCTGCAGCAACATTTGGCAAATTTATGTTTACCTGCGGCAAGACCAATCCTTCAGTCAAGGGATTTACTGTGTCTTGTTTCTCTTTTACTGGCTGCCTTGTAGACTGAAAAACCATCTCTTCTCCCTTAAGGGCATAAAATGTAGATGCACTGTCATCGCCTTTTGAAGCTTTCTTGTTCAATTGCAATTCTGTTGCTGATTCTGTTGTTATCCTTGTTGAATTACCATATCTGCTTTCTTCATCAACACTGTGTAAGTGACATTCTTCTACCGGTTGGAGCTCGTAAACAGTTGAACAACACATGTGAAAACCTGTCCATCTCAGTTTCAAATGCTTTCTGTGAACTCTCATAATATTTGGCATCTTCTACTTGAACATAATTTGCATGTTGCGTTGGGTTTTCATGCATTTCAGAAGCTCTATAAAAGAGGCAGAACTGTGCAAAGAGCCGGGATTGGAACTGTCGTCAGATCTCTGGCCATTATTTCTGATATTGGAACAGTAGGAGATTCAATAGAGTTTTGAGTGGAGATCACTGAATGTTGTGACGACGTGACATCATCTATTGCTCTGTCATCTACAGAAGTACATGGTGTTTCTAACACCTTGATGCTAGTTTCCCCATAAAATTGGCACTCTTACACTAGTGGAAAAAACATCTGTTGAGGCGGGCAAAAAAACCCCTGTTGAGGCGGACAGGGGTCGCTGCAACAGGGGGGGCTGCAACAGGTAAACATTTGTTGAGGCGGACAAATGTCCGCCTCTAAAACTCACTTGTTGAGGCGGTCACAAAAGTGCCCGCCTCAACAAATAGCGAAAAAATAAAGTATGCCCGCCTCTAAAACTCACTTGTTGAGGCGGTCACAAAAGTGCCCGCCTCAACAAATAGCAAAAAATAATGTCTGCCCGCCTCTAAATGTGATTTTCTCCGTAGGCAATTGAGGCGAACAGAAGACTACCCGCCTCAAATGCATATCTCAAAAGCAAAAAAAAAAGAAAAAACAAAACTCTCCCTCAAATCCATATCGACTCTTAAAATTTATCAGAATATGGATTTGCAGTCTCAATATCCACACCAACAATTGAACCAACAAACTTGAATATAATTTTATTATGAGATTATGAACAAAATTTTTACATACTGAGATTGAGAACAAATTTGAACAAAATTTATCAGAAGATTATGAAGAAATTTGAAGATGATTTATCAGAACCTAACCCTAAATGTAACCTTTGACGAACCCTAGCCTCTGACTGTGAACTCATCTTTTGCTCCACCTCTGACTGCAAACGATTCACATATCCAAATTCACAGATTTGAGGCGAGATTCAGATCCAAATGACCTTCATTCGAATTCAGATCCAAATTTCGCCGCCCGTTCTCCTCCAGCCCTAGCAAACAATTCACATATCTGATTCGGAGAGGTGGAGAACAATTCACAGATTCAGATTTGATTCGGACTTCATCTCCACGGCCTCAGATCCGCATCATCTTCCTCTACTTCCTCTACTTCAAGCTCCTTTGTTGGCCTCAGATCTGATTCGGACTTCATCTTCACGTATCTGTCTCGTCTTCCTCTTCTCCAAACTCCTTCGTCGCCTCGGATCCGCCTCCATCTGATTATGAGAGCGCCGCCTCAGATCCACCTCCATCTTTGCCTCAGATCCGCCTCCATCGGTGGCTAGGGTTTCAGAACTGGAATCGGGAGGGTTTGGGGATTTTCGAGAGGGTTAGAGATTTGTTGAAGTAAGAAAACGGGGAAGAGGAGACGGACGAGTTGATCTGGAAGAGGAGCCATGGAAACGGGGAAGAGGAGCCATGGAAAGAAGAGAGTGAATGGAGGAGAGGAGGAGGAGGAGAGAGAGAATGGACGAGTGAATGGAGGAGACGGACGAGAGAATGGACGAGAGAATGGACGAGTGAAAGAAACACACTCAATCTAAGCCATTAGATCAAATTGTACTATTTACTCATCCAAGGGTGGAAAATAGTGATCCGGGGGAGATGCAACAATTCACTCCTTTCCAAAATAGTGACGATGGTTGTTGAGGCGGGCACTAAACGCCCGCCTCTAAATCTTTTGAGACATATCTGTTGAGGCGGGCAGTTAGTGCCCGCCTCTAATTATTGCCCCTTCATAATTTTTTTGAGGCGAACCTATACTGACCGCCTCAACAGAGGTAGACTTTTTGAGGCGAACGTCAAGTGACCGCCTCAACAAGTCAAAAACACAAATATTATTTGAGGCGAACGGATATTTGCCCGCCTCTAAAGTACCTGTTGCAGCGAACTAAATGACTGACCGCCTCAACAGATAGTAGAATAAGACTTTTTGCGTCGATTTTTAAGGTGACCGCCTCAACAGGGGGGCTGCAACAGGTGTTTTTTCTACTAGTGTTAGCTACTGACTATTGTCTTATCCTCCAGTGCAAGACTATTGTTGTTGTCATCAAGCTCCACAATGCAAATTTATGACTCTCTAACTGAAAGACCAATCTCTTCGTCAGAATCTTTACTAAACTCGTTTGCTGATTTAGGAGGATAGCGTGCTGCAAGAGACATATACAGAACTGCACAAGCGAAATCCAAAAAACAGAATAAACTTCCTCTATCAGCTATCAGTCTAGCCAGAATGACCACCGAGCATACCCGTCCGAAGCCATTTCACCTTCCCAGCAACATTAGCTCATATATAGACAACAGAGATACACAAGGGGAGAGAGAGTGAAGAAAAAGGGGAGAAAATAGTATATATAGGTTTAAATCAATGTGACTAATGTTAATGATGATGAGATTTTTATGTATACACATTTGCACCAACACTAAAAGTTTCAGATTCTACTCTACTTCACACAAATCCATGTGACTCATTGAAACACTTTGTAAACAAACTTAAGAAAACAAAACATTTGGCAAAAGAAGGAACATGTAAACTAATAAAGCTATATAATCCTGCAAAGCTATACAGTACATAAACATCACTACTACTAAAATTCTTTTCTTCTATGACAGTTTTGTTTCTCTACCACAACTCAAGGTTTCTGGTTCAAGGAAATTTCCATTTTTTGCTTCAAGTACTCTCTGCAGTTGAGTATTTTCATCATGGAATCTCTTGTTCTCAGTACTTAGATAGTACAACACTTATCTTCATCAAAAAGCCATTTGTTGCTTCAAGTACTCGCTCCAATTCAGCTTTTTCATCATGCAATCTCTTGTTCTCAGTACTTAGATGGTTCAGTACTTACAGATTAAATGCCATAACAACACAAATCCCTGCCTAGCAAGCGGCCTTGAAGAAGCTAGTTAGTTGTAAGCTGATATAAGAAAATTCTACTGGCAACGCTTGCTGCTTGTATCTTTGCGATGATGATTCATCTATGAAAGGATTTATTATGAAGAAAAGAAACTATAATCCGGATGATTAACATTCACATTTTGAAGTCAATCAGCAGCAACTTGGCCTAGCAGATTGGCCTTTGGAGATTCGTCTGCGTCATTCTGTTCCCATTGAGAAGTTTTGAACTTGTGGGATGCAAGCCCAAATATAGGCAATGATAGGTTACTCTCCTCCTTTGATTGTGGAGTTCGCCACTCATGAACCTTGAATCCAC
The DNA here is from genome assembly GCA_029168935.1 of Oxyria digyna. Lineage (NCBI taxonomy): Eukaryota > Viridiplantae > Streptophyta > Magnoliopsida > Caryophyllales > Polygonaceae > Oxyria > Oxyria digyna. The sequence continues at coordinate 11,038,531 of JAPVLV010000013.1, forward strand.
ATCATAAACCTTGAATCTCGGCGAGCTTCCCACCGCCACACAATTCAGCCCAACATCCTTATCCTGGAATATAATCGGATTCTCCTCCCACTCCTTATTCCTCTTATCGATCTCCTTCGCATCATGCGCTTCGATCGCCTTCTTTAGCACAACAGCTCCAAATTCAGGCGGATTTCCAAGCAACGGCCTCGCGGCGGTCCATGTAAACACGGCTTGAATCAGATTCCCGAAGTAGCTCCCAGGCATCAGCGGATCGATCCTATTCCTGCAATCCGCGAAGATCCTGAACACAGTCGGAGTCTACGGCTTCAAGCTTTGTGCAGTCGTGACCGCGCGCCAGATGTGGACCGAAACCGACTGGAAAGTGGAGAATTTGTTATCGAGATTCGACTTCGTCTTCTCCACCACTGATTCGCTGAAGTGGAAGACCTTTCCTCGTTGAGGTGGAGGCGCAACGGTTGTTCCACCATTGGCGACCTCTGTTGGAGTTGGAGAGGAGAAGACTCTTCTTAGAACCTAGGGTTTAGGGGCAGCTAATGACGGACTAAGACCATCGATCGAAGAGAATGATTTAGAAAGGCGATTGAAATAGGGTAACGACGATTGAAATAGGGTAACGACGATTGAAATAGGGTTAGAAAATTGAATGCAGTACAAATTTCATTTACTTTTGGCAATAGGCAGCTAGCTTTTATATAGATAAGATGTATACACGAATGCTATATACAGCCCGGTCAAATTACCAAATACATTCTGGTCTCTCGCGTAACGCGAGATTAACAAAATATATTTAAAATTTAAAATTTTAATCTCGCGTTACGCGAGGGACGTGTTTCTCGCATAACGCGAGAGATGTACGTCTCCCGTAAGGGCATTTTTTAATTCTCGCGTTACGCGAGGGAACCTCGCTTAGCGCGAGAGACCGAGCGGTATTTGGTAATTTGACCGGAGTGTATTTAGTAAGGCCCTATACATAATGTTATGACGATGATGTCATGTCACACGATATAGCTGATTTTTTTTTTATCCAAAGGAGGGTTATTAGCCCATATATTAAGATAAAAGAGATTACATGTTGCTACTCATCCAGGAATCAACTTCCATGGTGGAAATAAGCCCCTCAGGGGGGTTTTCAAACAAAATAAAATCTCCTGGACAGTGGTTACTATATCCGGCCAGCCAATCTGCACTGCTATTAGCGCTGCGGGCAATGAGTTGGAGGTCAATTTCCCAGGTGGGATCAGCACAAAAGGCACGGCATCTGTTAACAAGAGTTTTGTGAAGCACAGGTGCAGGTGTCGCCGGATCCATGATTTTCAGCACATCAGAGGCGTCAACTTCAACCTGCAGTTTCGGAATCTGAAGTTGCTTAGCCAAGGTTAGGCCTTGAAGAAGACCGAGCAATTCCCCGTGAAGACAGTTGCTCCCAGGAGCCTTGGCTATATAAGCCCTAATAAATTCACCAGTGGCAGTTCGAAGCACTCCTCCCGCACCCACAAAAGCAGCAACATCTTTGTAGGAACCGTCGGTATTAAGTTTGGCCCAACCGGTGGGAGGACGTAGCCAATGGGACAGGAGTGATATTTTGCTCGAGCCAAACTGTCTTCTTTGTTCCTTGCAGTTACGGTAATCCCTGGAATTTTGCAAGATGAAGGCTTGCTTCTGCTTAAGGCTCTCTCTATCAGTGCCAAAAACTTTATCATTCCTCCATCGCCATAACCACCAGATACCCTGTGCAAACGTAGAAGCCCAAGGTTCATCGGCTTTCAAATTATCAAGCAGACAGTCATGAAGGTTGCTACCCATGAACACTTCAAATCTGTCTTCCATTAAGAACTGACGCCAAACCTCAGAAGCAGCAGTACAGTCACGCAATATATGTAGTGTTGATTCCACCGGGTGCTCGCAGTGGCCACAGGCAGAATTGGATGCAATGTGGCGTCGAGTTCTGTTTTCATTGCTCATAATACAATTGTGTGCAGCGAGCCAGAGGAAGACTTGTATCTTCTCAGGAACATCAGCAGCCCATATTTTCTTCCATAGAATGCTGGTGTTGCTTCCCACTTCCGAGTTAATTATAGTCATTGCCGACTTTATTGTGAACTGCCCAGTAGACGTCTTGTTCCAAACAAAGTTATCGCCTTGTTCTTCCATAACCACTCGACAGAGGCCAATTTTGGTGAGCAATCCGGGCGGAAGCATATGTGAGAAGTCCTCCCATATCCAATTATCCTTAGCCCAGTACTCAGCTACTGTCCTGCCTGCATCTTCTTCCGAGAGTACATTGGTCACAAAATCCTCAAGAGGCTGTTCGCAGACCCACGGATGAGACAAAAAAAGAGTCTCTGTGCCATTACCTATCTCAGAGCGAATTCCCTTCAGCAGAGAAGGAGCCGCTTTGGTGACGCCTTGCCAAAGGTTTGAGGATCCCGTTTGAGCAATGAACATATCCCGATCACACCGCCCATGACAGTATTTCCCACGCACCACCCGAGACCATAGAGACTCAGGTTCTTTCAAAATACGCCAACCCATTTTCGCCATAAACGCAGTGTTGGATTGCCGCATACTTCTCATACCTAAACCTCCATCCTCCTTAGATTTCTTGAGCATCTCCCAGTCGAGAAGATGCATTTTCCTTTTTTCAGCAGTAGAACCCCAAACAAAACTACGCACACTTTTCTCAACACCATTTGAAATCGATAGAGGTAAAGACGCCGATTGCATAGCATAATACGGAATGCTGGAGATGACAGATTTGGCAAGCGCAACTCTACCGGCCATAGAGAGTAGCCGAGATTTCCATCCCGCCATCTTCGTATTAACACGCTCCAGAATATGCTTGAACATAGTTTTTGAGACTCGTTTCTTGGACATGGGCATACCCAAGTATGTGCCTAAATCTTCCTGTAATGGATGATTGTCATTTTGTTGATGATCAATCCTTAAGTGTTTTGTTCAGATCATTTATGCGTAGTTCAGTTTTGGGCTTTAATCTGTAATTGGGCTTGGCCCACTGTTAAAGGCCCAGAAGCCAGTTGTGGCCCAGATGCTCGACCCGACCAGTTTTGAGGTTGTTGGAGCTCCGCGTTTCACTTGTTGGGCTGAGGTATATAAGGCCTTAACCCTGGTATTCTCTCTTATCGAATCATTCTTCTTCTCCGCCTCCATCTGTGAAAGAGAGCTTGTGCTAGGGTTTGGGTTTCCTGAGTGTTCTTGACTGTGGATCGAGAGCTTGATCTCGACAGAAGCAAAGCTTTTGCTTCTAGAGATAACTTCGAGTGGATTGTGTTCTTGCTTGGAGTTGGAGGCCTTTGACGAGTGGTGAAGCTTGCAGATGCTCGACGGAGTTGAGGTTTGGAGGAGATCTGGTCACACGCGTGGTTTAGGGAGTTTCTCTTCTCTTGTTTTACAGATTCTTGTTGTCTCTGTTCTGTGTATTTGATCTGAACTTAGAGCTTTGCTCTCTTGTAAGATTGTGACCTACTTAGTGGATTTGGCCATCAATCTTGAGGCCACGGGGAATAGGCTGAGTCCAAACCTCGTTAACAATTCCTTAAGTCATTTACATTCTGCATTAAAGTTCTTTGTGTATGTTTGTGATAATCTGATTCAAATCTAGTTAATCTCACATATTGGTATCAGAGCTAGGTTTCTTGATTACTGCTATATCTGAAATCTTGTGTGATTTGTGTAGATATTTGCATAATTAGGATCTATCATTGCTCTGTGAATGATCTTGGCTCATTGCTTCCGCATCTATTGATTCAGATTATCTCTGTGACTGTGTTAGTCTTGATCTGTGTGATTTGGACTTAGGATCTGCAAATCTTGCCATTATTTGTTCAAGATTTGCTACTCCATCGTCCTTGTTGTTCTGTTTTATTCTTATTCTTGAAACTTACTTGTGTGTTTGGTTTCAGGGGAAATAAAACTATGGGAGATAACAACATTAGGATGAAAGTTTTTGATGGAACTACAGATTTTGCAATGTGGCAAGTGAAGATGAAAGTTATATTGGTGAAGGAAAAATGCAGCAAAGCCATCAAACAAGACTACCTTGCAGAAACCTCTCCTGCTAGAAGGATGGAGATGGATGAACAAGCCCACTCAGAGATCCTCATAAGGTTATCTGATGATGTGACTCGACAAGTGGTAAATCATACTACCACTAAATCTCTCTGGGATGCTTTAGAAGCTCTTTATCTTACTAAGTCTTTGCCCTCTAGGATTTCTTTGCTCTGCAGATTATTCACTTTTAAAATGGATACTAATCTGACTTTGAGTGATAACCTAGATAAGTATCTTAGGATGACTCAAGACTTAGAAAGATGTAATGACAAAATAGAAGAAACTCACCAAGCTGTCTTGCTTCTTAATTCTTTACCCTCTCAGTTTGATAACTTTAAGGATGTGATTCAGTATAGTAATGAAACTTTGACTACACAAAAGATCATAGATTCTGTTAGTGAGAAAAATGAAACCTTAAAAGTGTTTAGAACTAAAAATTCTGACAAAAAGACTGAGGTGAAAGATGAGGCTCTAATGATGAATGGTAAGAATAAGAAGAAGTTTAAGACCAAGAAAGAAAACAGATATGAGCCTTCTAATTCTTCTGATAGTGATAAGAAGAGAAAGTGCTTCTACTGCAACAAAACTGGCCACTTTATTAAAGACTATCATAAAAAGAAAAAAGATGAGTCTAATAAGGAAGGTCATGATAACTATGCTTCTTTACTTGAGTCTCAGGATTATAAAAATTGTGAAGTGCTTATGTGTTGTGATTCCCCTGTTGATTATGACTGAATACTTGATTCTGGCTGCACTATGCATGCCACTCCTTACAGAAACTTTTTTAGCTCCTTAACTAAGTGTGATGGAGGGAAAGTTATGTTAGGAGACCACAGTGCCCTAGCCATTAAAGGATTAGGTAAAGTTCCTCTAACTATGTTTGATGGAAAGATTAGGATTCTTCAAAATGTTAGGTGGGTTCCAGAATTAAGAAGAAATTTGTTATCTGAGTCAGTTTTTGATGACCTTAAGTGTCAAATTATTACTCATAATGGTATAAGGGAAGTCATCAGGAATGGGACAACTCTTATTAAGGGAATTAAAAGGGGTGGGTTGTATCATGTTATAACTACACCTGAGTTAAATCTCTCCAAAATGGATAATAGTCTGACCTTAGAACAGACAAAAGCTTGGCACAACAGAATGGGACACATAGGTAATAAAGGCTTGAATTTTCTGTATAAACATGGTTTAATTGATAAAAAAACCAGTGGACTTAATTTTCTGTGAAGATTGTATTTTTGGAAACAAAACTAATAATTCTTTTTCTAGATCTTCTTATGTAGCCAGCAAACCCCTGGAGTATGTGCACTCCGATCTGTGGGGTCCAGCTCAGGTAAGTACAGTAGGTGGTAAGATGTATTTTATATCTTTTATTGATCACTACTCTAGGAAAGTGTGGATTTACTTATTAAAAACTAAGGATGAAGCATTATGTGCCTTTAAGAACTGGAAACTTGCTGTAGAAAAACAATCTGACTTGAAACTTAAGTGTCTTAGAACAGATAATGGCCTTGAATTTTGTAATCACTTGTTTAATGACTTCTGTACTCAAGAAGGGGTCAAAAGACACTTAACAGTGCCTGAAACACCTCAACAAAATGGCACTGCAGAAAGAATGAATAGAACTTTATTAGAAAAGGCTAGATGCATGCTAATAAGTTCAGGATTAAAACATTCCTTGTGGGGAGAAGCTGTTACCATAGCTTCCTACTTCATAAATAGATCACCCTCTTCTGTTATTGATTTTAAGACTCCTCAAGAAATGTGGACTGGCAGAAAATCAAGTATATCTCATTTGAGACCATTTGGTTGTACTGCCTACTCACAGATTTCTCAAGGAAAATTAAAACCAAGAGCTCAGAAGTGTATAATGTTAGGTTACCCTGAGGGAGTAAAAGGATATAAGTTGCTTATAATTCAACCTCATGGCTATAAAGTGATCTTGTCTAGGAGTGTAACATTTAATGAAAAAGACTTTCATTATAAAAATATTCTAACAACTGCAACCAAGAGTACAGGTACCAAAGAAGCAGAGAGTGTAGAAGTGGTGACTAGAAACCAATTCTACATACCAAAAGGACCAAGTGAAGTCCCAGGAGAGGAGGAGTTCGACCTAGGACATCCTTCCATGAGTCAGAATGAATCTGAAGAAGATTCAAGAGCAGCTGAACCAGACTCAAATAAAACCAGCCTGGAAGCTGAGAGTGACACAAACAACAACCATCAACATTTAGGGGAAGGAAACAGGGAAGTATCCCCCTCTATCACTGATATTCCTTTATATTCTGATGTGCACAATGATAACACTGTGGTGTCTGAGAATAATAATAACTCTAATAATGTGCATGACTTAAATGAATATCAATTAATTAGAGATAGAGCCCCTAGACTTAGAATTCCAAATAAAAGGTTCTCTGTGAATAATGTTGAGGTTGTGGCTATGTGTACTGGTCTTGTTGACTGTGCTTTCATGACTGCTAATGTAATCAATAATAACTATACCCCTGATACTTATGAGCAAGCTGCTAGGTGTTCTGAGTCTAAAAAATGGCTTAGTGCTATGAATGATGAAATAGACTCTATGATGACTAATAAAACCTGGACTTTAGTGCCCAAACCTGAAAATACTAGGCTCATTGATTGTAAATGGATTTACAAAATAAAAGAGGGTAATAGTTCTAAGGATCCTCCCAGATACAAAGCTAGGTTAGTAGCCAAAGGTTTTACCCAAAGAGAAGGCATAAATTATAATGATATATTTGCACCTGTGGTTAAATATAAGACCATGAGACTTTTGCTTGCTATGTGTACTGTGTTTGACTGGGAACTAGAACAAATGGATGTTAAGACTGCTTTCTTACATGGTGAATTGGATGAGACAATTTACATGAGACAACCTAAGGGTTTTATTGACACTAAAAATCCTGATCATGCTTGTTTATTAAAAAGGTCTATCTATGGGTTGAAACAATCACCTAGACAATGGAACTTAAAATTTGATGCTTGCATGAAACAATTAGGTTTCCACAGAAGCAGTTATGACACTTGTCTTTATTTTAAGGGTATTAAGACTAGTTCTCCTTTGTATGTGCTTCTTTATGTGGATGGCATTCTTCTTATCAATAACTCTAAAGTTTTAATTTCTGGTGTTAAGAGAGACTTAAAGTTACACTTTGATATGAAGGATTTAGGTCCTGCCCAAATGATTCTAGGTGTTAGAATAGTTAGAGATAGGAAGAGTAAGCTCATGAGGTTATCTCAAACTGAGTATGTTCAGAAAGTTCTGAATAAATTCAGTATGGATAACTCAAAGCCTACCTCTATACCCTTAGGAGGGCATTTGGAGCTAAGTAAGAATAGTTGTCCTACTGATCCTAAAGAAATAGAGCAAATGTCTAGTGTGCCTTATGATGTGGCAGTGGGATCTGTAATGTATGCAATGTTGTGTACACGACCAGATCTTGCTTTTTCAATCAGTGTATTGAGCAGGTTCATGTCCAATCCAGGTAATGACCACTGGTTGGCTATGAAATATGCTCTAAGGTATATTAGTGGGACCAAAGACTTGTGTCTAGTGTATGGTGAGCATACATCTAGGGATGAGTTATTTGGTTATGTGGATTCAGACTATGCTAGTAACAAAGACACTAGAAAGTCTACTACTTCCTACTTTTATACTTGGGCTGGGAATTGTATTTCCTGGAAGACACAGCAACAGTCAGTTGTGGCACTCTCCTCTACAGAGGCTGAGTACATAGCTGCTACTGAAGCTGCTAAAGAAGCCATATGGCTAACTGGGATATTGAATGAAATCCAGTGTGCTACTTATGTACCTGTTTTACATATGGATAGTCAGAGTGCCTTATACTTATGTAAAGACCCTGTTTATCATGAAAGGTCTAAACACATTGATGTGAGGCATCATTTTATTAGAGATCTGATTGAAAAGAAGCAGATAGTTGTTACTAAGATTAAGGGTGACTTAAATCCTGCAGATTTTGGTACTAAGATTGTTACAGCTGACAAGTTTACATTTTGTAGGGACTTCCTGCATATTTGCAGCTGCCCATGATGGAGTGTGAGCCTTGGCCGACGATGGTAGATGTGCCAGAATTCACTCCTAGTTTAGTACGGCTGTGTGTTACAGTTAGAACTAGGCTGAGTAGGTTTCATGACAATCAAGAGGGCAAATTGTAATGGATGATTGTCATTTTGTTGATGATCAATCCTTAAGTGTTTTGTTCAGATCATTTATGCGTAGTTCAGTTTTGGGCTTTAATCTGTAATTGGGCTTGGCCCACTGTTAGAGGCCCAGAAGCCAGCTGTGGCCCAGATGCTCGACCCGACCCGTTTTGAGGTTGCTGGAGCTCCGCGTTTCACTTGTTGGGCTGAGGTATATAAGGCCTTAACCCTGGTATTCTCTCTTATCGAATCATTCTTCTTCTCCGCCTCCATCTGTGAAAGAGAGCTTGTGCTAGGGTTTGGGTTTCCTGAGTGTTCTTGACTGTGGATCGAGAGCTTGATCTCGACAGAAGCAAAGCTTTTGCTTCTAGAGATAACTTCGAGTGGATTGTGTTCTTGCTTGGAGTTGGAGGCCTTTGACGAGTGGTGAAGCTTGCAGATGCTCGACGGAGTTGAGGTTTGGAGGAGATCTGGTCACACGCGTGGTTTAGGGTGTTTCTCTTCTCTTGTTTTACAGATTCTTGTTGTCTCTGTTCTGTGTATTTGATCTGAACTTAGAGCTTTGCTCTCTTGTAAAATTGTGACCTACTTAGTGGATTTGGCCATCAATCTTGAGGCCACGGGGAATAGGCTGAGTCCGAACCTCGTTAACAATTCCTTGAGTCATTTACATTCTGCATTAAAGTTCTTTGTGTATGTTTGTGATAATCTGATTCAAATCTAGTTAATCTCACACTTCCGCCATTGGAATATTGCTTTGCTCACAAATATGGGAGGCAAGATCAGCAGGGGTTGACTCAGAGAAGCATATAACAGATTTCTGGAAGTTTATTTTCCCGCCCGAGGCATCACAGAATTTGGCAAGGCAGTACTTTATCGTTTCAATTTGCTCACAGGAGGCTTCAGCAAAGAGCACTAAATCATCAGCAAAAAATAGATTCGACAGTTGTGGACCAAAATCTGAAATCTGGATCGGTGCCCAAGCTCCTGACTCAACCGCTTCACTTATGATATGTCCAAGACGTTCCATACAAAGTACAAAAATATATGGTGACAGTGGGTCCCCCTGACGCACACCCCGACTAGGAAAGAACTGTTCACCTTGACCACCATTCCAATTGATGCGCATAGAGTAGGAGCTGATGCAGTCCATGATAATACTAACCATATCACTCGGCAAACGGGCTTCCTGCAGAGTTTCTTGTATAAAGGATCATCGCAGCCTATCATAGGCCTTTTCAAGGTCTATTTTTATAGCCATGAATGGAGTACCGGTGGTTTGCTTCATAGAGTGCATTACCTCTTGTACAATCACTATGTTATTCGTGATTTGCCTGCCCAGAACGAAGCTGGACTGAGTAGGAGCAACAAGGTTGCGCATAACAGACTTCAATCTATTAACCAACGTCTTGGTGATCAGCTTGAAGGTAACATTGCAGAGACTTATCGGTCTGAGTTGATTAACCGTCTCCGGGTTCTCAATTTTGGGAATAAGGATGAGTGAGGTCTCATTCAGCACAGAAGGAACTGCACCCCCCTTAGGACGCCCAACACAGTGCTCTCAACTTCAGTATGCACAACATCCCAGTTCTTCTGAAAAAAGGTTGCTTGAAAACCATCGGGCCTGGGAGCCTTGAGGGGCCCCATATTGTCGAGAGCATGTCTGATTTCAGTTTCGCTGAAAGAGCGGCGCAGTGACGCATGATCAGTCTCGGAGAGCGGTGGGAAACGCCCTCGAGGAAGGTCAGAAGGGACGGTAGAGGTACTTTCTTCCGTGTACAATATCTGGAAGTGGTCCGAAATCATCTTTCTAAGGCTGTCTTGATCCCAAACCCACTCACCATGAGCATCACGAAGACCCTCAATTCTGTTTTTCTTCTTTCGTATGACAGCACAAGCATGAAAGAATCGGGTGTTGCGATCACCATCCACCATAGCATCAGATCGCGCTTTTTGTTGCCAGAAAACATGGATTTGGTCCAAGACGGAATCCAGTTGCCCACGCAACTTCATCTCAAGCTTAAGCAACCCAGCAGAATTTTGGTCACCTAACTTCTTCTGTATCCCGCCAATTCTTTTCCAAAGGTTGTCTCGTTTGTAAAAGAGATTTCCGAAGACATCTTTATTCCAAGCCTCGAGATAAGAAGCCAGATTGGTGAGCACATCTGAGACGGGAACACCTTTATCCCAATGGTCAACTAGGAATTTCTGAAAATCACTGTGCATTTGCCAGGCAACTTGAAATTTGAAAGGGGTCTTGGACGGAGCAAGAGCCGAGAATCCATTCAGATTCATGAGAAGTGGAGAATGGTCCGACTGGTTACAAGGGAGATGACGGATTGAGGCCGAATCAAATCTTTGTCTCCATTCGATATTGCACAGGCCACGATCAAGTCTAGCATTCCTACGAGTCGCCGGGTCAAGCCCTCTGTTCCAGGTGTATTTGGGGCCAGTAAACCCAAGATCAATCATCTCCATTTCATTGACCCAGTTGTTGAATTTGTGACATCGCCTACGCATATTGCCAGATTGGCCAGACCTCTCCTCAATGTCCCTTGTCTCATTAAAATCACCCATCATGAGCCAGGGAGCATTATCAGAGTTACAGTAATCCAGCAAGCGTCGCCACAAAGCCTCTCGGGAAGCCGGAACAGGGTTAGCATAAACAGCAGAGAAGAACCATCCAGCCTCCCCAGCCCTTCTGATTTCTACAGTGACCACCTGTGAGTGTGCATCAACTTCAGAGACTTCAACAAGATCAGAGCGCCAAAGAATCCATATACCACCACTGAAACCAACCGCCTCGACTCGAAGAATACCATCGAAGCCAATTTTTTCACAGACTTTAGGGAGCCACTTATTTTAGTTTCCAGGAGAACCAACACAGCCGGATCATGCACTCGTATAAGATCCTTGAGCGTGTTGAGGAAGTTCTTGTTGCCCGCGCCTTGGACATTCCAAGAAATAATTTTCAAGTCGGGAATTAACATGGACCAATATTGGTTTAAGAGAGAATCGTTATCAAGCCACTCGATAAAATCCTCAGACATTCGACGATACCATGATGGTATCATCATCTTGTTCCTGATCTTGCAACCTTGCCTGGCAAATGGAGTCTTCCTGTATAAAGTCCTCCATTTTGGAATCACTGGATCCAGAGCCTCCGCACGGATTGATTGGATTGGATGACTCTTCCTCCAGAAATTCTCCATTTCTATCGGGGGGATCACTCGTGTGTTTAGTGGTTTTGTCAATGTTTTGGTGAATTTGGTCTTGTATTACAACTCCATTAGTACGCTGAGAAGATACTAGGGGGATCCCAATTTGTCTGACAATAGTGATGTTATCCTTATTTTTGCTCGAGAGAGATTTCCTCAAAGTATTATCCTTCCTTCTATTCTGTGACGGTATTGGAGCAACTTCCTTAATTCTTGTCTTTGAAATCCCTCTGTATCCGAAAGATTGCACTCCTTCCTTAATTTTTTCCTTAATGGGCATGCTATTATTCTCCTTTTTACTGTCAGACGTCTGCTTTCCTGTATTAGCTTCCATTTGCTTCCTTGATTGACTGTCATTCATTATCTTGCATGTTGTTTGAATCCCTGACTTGGCAATTTTGGCAGCTGTTGATGCCTCTCCCCTAGTATTGTCGGCTGGAATTCAGGCAATAGGTTTCTCCACATGATCATCACTTACCATATCAACCTCCGTAGATTGTGCCTCAGCCCGCTTCACTGTACTCTCATTATTTTCTCCCAGGATTTCGAATCTAGAGCCCGAAATATTGGCGGGAATGACAATTGCATTAGAATGGCCATTGACCGTTTTAGCTGACTTCTTGGGGTTGACCAGAGTAAATTCCTCCTCAGCTTGGATTGTTGTTTGACCTGTGCGTTGACCAAAGGGCACCAGCGCACCTGTGCGGCTAGAGGACGGACCAACACCACCATGATTGGCGTTAGGGTGGCGAGCTCCTCCAGGAACAGGACCCTTTCCCTTACTTTGTTTTGCATCAGTGGCGGGTCTCCTGAAGACAGGATCTGGGTGCATCCATGGCCCATATTTTTCATATAATTCCGGATAGGTATCCTCACCAGTAGCACTTTCGTCATCGTTCACTCCTCCGTTGTCTGTAGGATGCAAATGAGGACATTGTTCTTTAATATGACCAGCTCGGCCACACTCGAAACAGATCATACGAAAGCCTTCGTATTGGATTTTCCAGACCCGGCCATTCATAATAAACTTGGGAAGGAGTGGCTTGGTGATATCAATTTCAACACTTAGTCTCGTAAATTTCCCTCGTTCCGCAGCACTAGTGATTTTGTCGATCTTGATGACTTTCCCTAGTTTCTCTCCAATTTGGTTCAGGATGCCATTGTCATAGTATTCCATTGAGAGGTTTGGAATTCTGACCCATGTTGTCACCCACTTGATCGGCTCTTCTTTCGCAATAAAATTGGGCTTCCACTTCTGCATAGTAAGGAAGCTATCCCCAATCATCCAGGGACCATTGGTGAGAACATGACTAAGATCCTCAGTATTACGGAACTTCACGACATAGTAGTTGCAACCAACATCAATGAGCGTGAACTCCCCTTTGGGTCGCCATTTGTTGGTTAAGCTATTTTTGAGATACATATACCCTACTGCTTTGTCAAGCAACTTGATGATAATAGAGATTCGGTGTTTTAGTACATTATAAAGATTCGGTGAACAACGGATAAGAAAACATAAAAGTAAAAGCAAAGCTCGAAATTACAAACCAGATCGAAAAATTATTCGGCAACCCACACTAGCTTAATGTGCAACCCCACCGGTGAAGTTGAAATTCCCACAATTAGTTTGAACGCCAAGAAGCAGCCCGCTAAACCCGACCCGAGCCCTGTCCAAATCAACTTGCACTAACGTATCCTAAATTTGATACGTCCCAATCATAATCGTTGCCCTATAATAGTTCCCTCCATCCACAAACGCCAAGCACAAAACTCTGGGCTGGGCCTCCACCATCGAATTCGACCCGAATATCGACCACGTCACTCCACCGTCGAGCTCAAAATCAATCGTGAGCGATCCCGGGCCCAATCTCGTCGACTTGAAACTCTTGGCGTCGTAGCAAAACTCAAACTTACCCACGGGCTTAACGGACTTGATCCCCGAAAGTTGTTTTTGGACACGTCGAGGCCCGGGAGGAAAGCGTAAGGCCCATCACCGAAGAATAGTGGCCCAGCTTCAGACCCAGAAGGAATGCACAAGCCCAAAACGGGCCGGATACCGACTCTCGATGCCAGTTGGTTTTGGACCGCGATTGGGAACTTCGCAAGCCCAAGTACACCTTGGGCGTTCTCAAGCCCAGAGTCGACTAGCGCTGAAGGGGAGCATGCGAATAGAAAATCAGGGACTTTTACAAGTGGGCCGGATGTGGATTGGGCCGCAAATACGTCTTGGGCCACCTCCCCTACGGTGTACTCGAAATTCATAGGATTCGTTACGGAGAATCCACATGTTTTGGCATGGCAAAAGGCCCTAGCGCCGGAGCCACAAGTGTGGCAGTAGCGAGTGTTGGCTGTTTTGCATTGGGTTGAGTTACACTTGGGCTCTGAAAACGTTTTGGATGAGTAGCCCGTTTCGCAATTGAGCCAAAGTGACATGGCTGCCAGTTTTTGTAATGTTTTTTAGGTTTTTGGATCACTTTTTTAAGTTATATGGAAATACCCCTTTGTTGACGTGACAATTATAACAGAGTTGTCAACAAAAATTTTAACAGAGCTGTCATCAAAAAATTTAACAGAGCTGTCAACAAAAAATTTAACAGAGCTGTCAACAAAATTTTTAATAGAGTTGTCAACAAGAATAATAAGTTGTCAACACCAATAATAACCCTTTGCTGACGTAGAAATTATAACAGAGTTGTCAACAAAATTTTTAACAGAGTTGTCAACAAGAATAAAACATTGTCAACACGACTAAATAAGTTGTCAACCCAACTAAATAAATTTTTACAAGACTAATAAACGGTCAACAACATACAACACGAGTAATATTACAAAATTGTCAACATTGTCAACACTTTACAAAACTTGTCAATACTTTACAAAACTTGTCAACACACTACAAAAGTTGTCAACACAATAAATAAAGATTAAAATTATCTGCACAAAGATCAAATTAATCAAGACACACCATCAGTATTCCCTATCTCCTGTAATTCACTAATACGAATCACTTGAAGCTAATTCCTTAACACTTGGTTACTTGATTCGAGCATAGTTCATCAGCCTTTCAATTGTTTACTCAATCAACTACGGTGGCAGCGAGATCTCATACCCGGAGTGGGAGATGCACTGCCAATGCTCCTGTAACAACAACAAATCAACAATTTTAATAAAAAAAAATGGTTCATACAAAAACAATCTCCAAAAACAACATCTAGAACAGCTTCCTCTTTGCACGAGATGCAAAAAGGCATTTAGTTGACTGGTTCATGCTAATTCTCGTGCAAAAAGTTGTTGCAAAAGGCATCTAGAACATCTAAAAAATGGTTCATACTAAATGCAAAAAAGCATTTAGTTGAAGAAGCTGTTGCATCTCGTGCAAAAATGGTTCATACTAAATGCCAAAATTGCTTCCTCTTAGATTCCTTTGCAACATCTTCTTCAACATGAGCCATTGTACCTAAATGCCTTTTTGCACGAGATGCAACATTTGTAGTGCTAATTTCTCCTAAATCTTTAACATGAACATCCATGAACTCTGTCTCAATCTCTTCCACACTAGCATTTGTCACTGCAGGATCAAACTGAAGCTTCTTTTTGGCAGACACATCTTGAACAGAATTTGCAGGATCCAACTTAGGCAGAGAAAGGGAGTCAAACTCGAGCTTCCTCCTGAACGCCTCATCGCCTACTACGCAGATCTATGTCGTTGGCTATTAGACGACGGCCGGATCAACGCCGCGAGCGCTCGCTTCACCAATTCTCCTTCTACCGTCCCGATCTGAACCAGAGAGTTCGTCATCCCGACCTGCAAGGGCAAGCCCGAGGCCGTCAAGGAGACTACAGTGGAGCAATCACTGAGGGCTTATCTTCATCGTCGGACTGATTTCACAAGGGCATCTCGAGAGGTAGTTTAACTTGCAACTATGGCGGATTTGATCTTTGGGGAGGGAACGAACAAGAGAGAAAGCGAACTGCATCTGAGAAGATTGGGGAAGAAAGTCGGGATTTATTTTGGGGAGAGAGCGCGTGTTTACAGAATAGGGTATAACCCTAGAACTTAAATTGATGGTGCAGAATATGCTTTTTTAATTGAGAATGATGTATTGGGCACAAATAGTTCGCTGTTACATCGACCACCGTTGAGGTGGTAGTTAGTGGAGTTCGTCCTTGAAAGTCGGCTAGTATTAGAGAGCCCGATCGTCGGATCGGGACTACGAGCGTGGGCCCGAGCTTGGCTGAGGTGAGGAGGATGAGGAGGTATAGGATTGTTAGGGTGATGAAGAGGCGATTGGGAATAGCCATTGTGGAAAGAAAAGAATTGGTGAAAGTGTGTTTTGTTGGTGGGCGATAAGAGTTGTGAATGTATATCTTTCTTCTACTACTTAAAAGGCAGGCACCCGTTAATGAACAGTAATTCATATGCATTTACTGTTTTACCCTCCTTACAAGCATTTTGCTTTCGCTTTGTAGCCCGAAAAGCCCTTTCAAGATATTAGTCTCTGGTTACTCTCGAGTCTCGCCTCTGCCCCCAATCTCGCTTCTGTCGCCACTACCAAACCCTTGATTCTCCACAAAAGCAATGGATGTTCACACGCCTCAGATTCTTGATGAACATTGCTTTTCATGATCCATGCAATTTAGAAGGCGGTTTATAGGCCGACATCGTTGTTGCTTTGGGAGGCGAGATGTGGTTGTTGACACACCTCTTCTTTCTCCTCGTCTAACTACCAACTATTCTCTCTTTCCCTCAACCGTCTCTCAGATAAGTAATAACGTTGAGTTTTGAACTATGCAATTCCCCAATTCATTGTTTCTAGGGTTTCGCGATGAATTCACATCCCTACCTACAACAAGGTCACCAATTTCTTATCTGCTGCAATACCAATGGCCTCAAGATTGGGGTTATTTCTTCAATTGATCGGTTGGGAATTGACCATAACGCTGAGTTTTGAACTATGCAATTCCCCAATTCATTGTTTCTAGGGTTTCGCGATGAATTCACATCCCTACCTACAACAAGGTCACCGATTTCTTATCTGCTGCAATACCAATGGCCTCAAGATTGGGGTTATTTCTTCAATTGATCGGTTGGGAATTGACCAAAAATGGTTGATAAATGCGCTAAAGCTTCTCCTGAACAACCAGGTATGTGGGCTATTTCTGCATTAATTTTGTTCACTTTTTCTTTCTTTCAAGTGACTGCCAAGATAGTCATCAAGGTGAGGTTGATTTTCTGTACAAATTTGTGGACTAAATGTTGAATTTTGTGAAATATTTATGTGTCATCGCTGGGTTAGTGACTTATTTGTAAACCAAATTTCCTGATTTTATTATCTAAAGATTAAGTAATAAGTTACTGTTTGTGATATAGAGGGAGTTTGTGATATAGAGAGAGTTGAACTCTTCCAAATGCTTGTGTTGTTGATGTTAGGTTTGTTGTTGTAGTGAAAAATCTAAATTTTTAAGAAACAAGTTAAAGTGTATTGGTTATTAAATGACTGCATTCAAGAACAAGATAAAATTATTGATCAGTAGCATTTAGTCGTTCATCCTCTCCTTTCATGGTAGTAAATCAAAATCCTGAAAAACATCTTTTCACAACAAGAATCCTACTAACACTAAGTATCAAAGTATAAGTTTCTTATTAATCATCAAATAGTCCTGGTGTTTTATTTTTGATGCACTTAATGTCGTATAAAGAGTTTAACAAATCTATTGGCCATAATCTCATTACCAACTTCATTATTTATCTAGCATCACTGTACAATATATTTAACACACAGAGGAAGCAAGGAAAATCAAGAGTTTTTCTCATATATCTCTCAACAACATTATTTTTATTCTTTTTGCCTCCTCCTTGCCATTGTATTCTTTAAGTAGTGAACTTTCGAATATGGTTAATGTTTTTTGTTGGTGGAAGTTGGAAACTCAATTTGAACAAGACTGATTGGTGTTGTGATTTTGAAACACTCCGCACTAATCGATGGAGTGTTCGGGATTTTGGGGGATTTTTTGTGATGAAAAAGTTGGTAGGTTGCGTTGTTTGATCTGTTTTTTGACGTGGTCACCTGCTCTCATAACTGGCGGCACAAATTCTTCAACATTCAACGGTGTCGTAAAGCTACAATTGGGTGTCGACAGTGTCGTCGAAGAGTTCCGTGTTGGTGGAGAAGAAGTGCCGCCTCTCCTTAACCAAAAAAAAATATCTTAGTCTTTGCTGCTCAGCTTCGTCTTGATTCAACTTTTGTATGTTTAGATGATCATTGATGTTGAAGAGTGTACACAAATTCAAAAATCTTTCACTGTGAAGATGGTTAAAATACGAGGTGGAGCTTGCAGCAATGACAATGAATCTTCTTAGCTTCAAGTAGTAGGTTTTATGAAAACCCAATGTACTTAATATTAAGTTATTAACTAAAAGATTCTTCAGTTTTCTTTTGCTATGCTCAGATTCTTAGAGCAATTTTTAGAGCAATTTTGTTTCTTATTCATGAGATGGATTTAGTGTTTTTCAGAGATGAACTTAGTGTTTATATAACTTGCTTGAAATGAAACAAGTCAAAGCTTTAATGTGTAGCCAGTCATAGCATCAGAGGTTGCAAAGAAGAAAAATTGTATGCTCATCTGTCTAGCATTTGTAAGCTTCTATGAAATTAGATGACATATTTTATCGAGAAAGAATGTCTTTCTAATGGATTAAGCTTTAAGACATATATCAGAACAATGACTCCAATCTTTACTCAGTCGGATTTGTTCTAATCTTATTCCAACTTTTTCAAGATCATCTGTTCGTAGGTGAGACTCCGATTCTAGCCTTTATTACAAAAAAAAAGGGTGTGTTTGTCTTACAATTGTAATCAATTTTTACTTTCACGCTTATTTTAGAAGATTGATATTGTTGTAGAAAGGGTAATGAATTTTTACTTTCAAATGATTTAAGGAAGATTTATTTTCTCTTAACAAACTAAATTGTTATTTAAGACGGCCTGAGCAAGCTTTGGGCACCTAGTGGATTATATAGAGGGAAAGATGGGGGTGATGATTAACTAGGATAAGAGTGTAGGACGTATAATTATTATATATTTGAAATTGGAGTTCTGAAACGTGTAGAAATTGATGTATATAATTATAGAATATGCTAGGTGGACCGGTGGTGTTTTTTTTTGGTTTGTTATTTAGTGATAATGGTTTCAGATATTTTCCAGAATTTGGAGTGGTGTCGGTGAGCTGTGTGCGACCAGTGAGGCACTGACCACCTGCCTTAAGTTGCAATAAACACGTGCACGCGCTAGAATTGATGCTTATTTGCACGTGCTTATTACTAATTTCATGAAATTAATTAGTCTATTTTCCGTGGCATGCGCATGTTTATTTTGTACATTAATCAATTAATTAGTAAATGAGTAATCTGGTATATAAGTTTTGAAATAATATCGTTATATAATTAAGTTTAAATCTAGTCGAAATCAATGTCCCATAAAAAAATCTGAGATGGTACTATCCCAAATTAATTCCCTAAACCCAAAAATAACAAATAACACCCTCTCTTTCCCTGAATCTCATACTCTCCAAAACCCTTTTCCCTCCCTCCCTCCCTCTCTCCCGAATTGTACAGTTTGTGTGCAAAATTTAGAGAACATAATGCTCCCGACGTTCACTTGGTTGGAGTATTTGTAACGGTGGTTTTATTTGAAAGATTTTTTATCGGAAATCACCCGTATAATGTTCTATATTGCTCAAAATCACCCGCAATATTACCGGAAACCACCTTTATGAACCACTTTGTCACTCAACAACCACCCGTCACTAACTTCCGTTAAATACTTATGTCATGTGACATATTATATTATTTTATTTCATTTTGAAATCACAAATCACACCTTTAAAATCTTGTAATGGCATTTTTTTCCATTCCTTCAAATTTTAGACAGTTTATGTAAATTATGAAAAAGTAATCAAACTCCCCCTAAATCATCCTCTTCCCCCAAACCCCAAAACTCATTCTTCAGCAACAAACCCTAAAACTTCTATGTGGAACGTAATTAGGAGTTGAATCATTTGTAATTTTAGATCTAGGTTTGTTAATGTGAAATTAAGGATTGTTTGTCTGCAATTAGGTGCGAAGAAGAAGAAGTGTTGCGGTGGAGGAGGAGATGCGGTGGTTTCGGCAAGGAAGAAAGCCTATGTGCTGCAAACTATTCACTGTGTGAAAAAAGAGCAAATCTTTAGGCCCAGCTGGAGCAAACGATACCAAATGCAAGACGCCAACAAACAAACAACCCAAGCTCTGAGTTTTCAACATCTTTTTCAATTTGATATTATGCTCTTTTCCTCCCGTCTCCTTCATCATAACCCTGCCTTCCCATTTCTCTCTTTCTATGACCAGACTGCGAACCTTCTTACCACTTCTTATTTCCATCATTCAACTCATCTTTTTTCTTTCTAGTGGATATCATATGATTTGATATTCTGCAGTAGTTTGAAGCTATCTTCTTTGCCCAAATTTCACCTTGTTTCTGCTCTCAAATGGGTTGTGCATATTTTAGGTTTAAGTTTTGTTTATTGTTGATCAATTTGTAGGCTTTTTACTTCTGCACCTTTAAAATCACTATTTTTAAATCTATTTCAATGGAGTCTTCTTGGAGCTTTGACTCTGACAAGGGTTTCATGCTTTCAAATGGAGCAGTTTCTGGAACCAAAATGAGTTTTACAATTTGGGATTGAAGGGTTCTTCTCATGCCTATGATGTTAATACTATGATGATTTCTAGCCACCAAAATCTTGAAGAGGGTTTCACAGACATGATAAGGAAGATTTTTGGAAGAGTTTGTTGGGATTGTAGTATGAAGTGGTGGTGAGTTCAAGAAGATTTTTTGAAGAAAGTCAGTGATTCATCTGCCATTGAAGGAGCTTCACCTGGATTTGGATTTGGGGGAAGAAGATGGGTTTGGGGCTTTTAATTACTTTTGTAGAAATTACATAAATTATCCAAAAAGTTTGAAGGAACGGGAAAAATGCCCTAACAAGATTTTGGGGGTGATTTCAGTAATTTCGAATAATAAATTTATATAAAGTGACACGAGTAATAATTTTCAAACGGAAGTTAGTGAGGGGTGGTTGTTGAGTGACGGAGCGGTTCATAAGAGTGGTTTCCGGTAATATTGCAACATACGGGTGATTTTGAGCAATATAAGACATCATACGAGTGATTTCCGGTATAAAAAAAAAAAAAACCTTATTTGAATGTTGGTTAAAAGTTTGAGCTTTTTACCTTGATATGTGACTATAATTTGTATTGCATGACTGAATTTTGGTAGAAATAATTACCTTGATACATGATTACAGTATTTTGGTTTGAATGCTTTGAATGTTAAAGTTGGAACTTTTTATGTCTACATTTTAGGTTATATTCAAAATCTGTTGAACATTCTAATTTAGTAATACGCTTTCAATTAATACATGTTCTGATGTCAAAGATAAGTTATAAATAATATGTTTTATCTAATTGTAATTTTAGGAAAAACAAGATTACACCAAAGAAAATTACAACCAAGCGTAACTAACATTGTTCTTCATGAAGCGGAACTTCCGGTTGGGGCTGATGTGGATAGCATTCTCCTTCCCAACCAACCAAAATGTCAATGGTAATATTCACTAACCATAGTCTCAGATAAAAAAAAATTCATAGATAACATTCAGTTGTCAATATAGAATTAAGTTTCATTTTTTCATTGTAAAATGCTAATTATCTTTTTTAATAATTGAATTATGCATTAATTGAAGTAATTGAGTATACATGAAGTTGACTGAAATTCAATTTTCTAGGTTATTTTACCTTGTAAATGAACCTATAAACTGTCATTATGTAATGGTTGTTATTTGCGATGGAATACTTCATGTATTATGCTTCTTCATTTATTCTGTTATTCATTTTTTATTATAGCATTTTCATATTACTGTAAAATAACATATATACATAGCTAAATGCTAATGATCTTTTTATCATTTTATCACCTTTATGCTTCTTCAATTATTTTGTTATTCATCTTTTTAATAGCACATTCATGCATTGTCTTTTTCTATCATGGTATAATAATTATATTGTTGTAACAATATAGTCTGATTATAGAAATTTGTAATAATGCAGTTGTTCCAGCGGACGATGTATCGAGCTTTGATGGAAAAGATTGGGTTTGGGTCTATGTTGAAGCTGGCAGTATATTGGTATTCCAAAGTAAGGATTATTGTTTTTCATATATGTATTCATTTTAACACTTATGGAAGCCATTTGCTTCAGCTCTCGAAATTAGAATGCTTGAACATGACAACATGTGCCATAAAGTCTGTGAACTTCCATGTTTATTATGCATTCCTATTAAATACAAGGCTTTCACTTACTTATATTTGTCAACAAGTAAGATCTACAGATAAAGAAGACTACATATTATTTTTGTAGAGAAGAGGGTGAGACCGTGAGAGATAGGGATTGTAGAGACATGGGTATGATAAATGGGAAAATGGGTACGTGGAGTGGTTGGGGTATTGAATGTTGCCGAGGGAGTCTCTAAATTTGTAGTGTTTTCATGAGATCAATTTTGTCCGAAAAGTATATCTAAAAATGGAATGAAATTGAAATTGAAAATGAGATCATCTTCTTGGGACGGACGCCAAAAATGGAATGGAAACATAAAAAAGGAAAGGAGAGAGTAGGAACAACGAAAACCGGGAATTACAATCAACAAATTTAAAAAAAAAAGATTTAAGAGTTTTCGATACATAACGACATAGAAAAACGCTACCACTCTACAATTTACAAATATGGAAAAGTATCGGATGAGAATAAACATTAAAATGCAAACGTGAATGGTGAATATTTAGTACTCCCTCCGTCCCACTTTGTTTGTCCTGTTTGACTTTGGCACACTTGCCGATGCACGTTTTATATCGTCAATATATCAAATTATATGTTATTAAAAATTATAATTTTTTAATATTCTTAAAGTACTAATCGAAACGAATCAAACAAGACCACTCATGACTATGTTTTATCTTATATATTGAAAGATATTTAGAAGATTCTCTCGATTAGTGAATAGTGTCAAAATTTGAAACAGGACGAACAAACAGGGACGGAGGGAGTAGTAAATTGGTGAGCATTTACTATTAATTTGGTGAACATTCGTTGACAAACTTAAGAACCCCAATTTTAAAGGACAGTTATGGAGAAATTGAAGAAGATTGAGACAAAAACTATACATGTGTAACACTTTTTCAAAACATTTGCATTAAAAAAAATTGTGAACATTTGAGTACATGTTGATAAACATTAATGTATATTGTGATGAACATCAATCATTCTCACCTGTTCAGACTTGAAGCACCATAATATAATGAAACTAGTGTGTGTTCTCGCGCCATGCACGAGGTCGCATGAATTAAGTATTTTTAATTATATAATTATATTTGTACTATTATGTAGTATTTTATATCAGTAGTTTATAATTTATAGTTTATGTTTTGCAATTTAAATTCTAATCAAATTAATAATGAATATATAGTTTAAGTTCTAATTAGATTATAGTAAAATAAATAAATAAAGATATATATAAGAGAAAAGATATAATATGATAAAAAAGTAAAAATATAATATAATATAATCTCTTTGATATCTTTTTAATTTTATAATTTGATAAAAGATTAAAAAAATATAGTATTAGATATTTTTTGTTTTCTTATTAATCTATATTTTAAAGATATATACATATAACAAAAGATTAAAAAAAAAAGGCTCAATACGAGTCCGTGCATATAAAATTCGTCCAAAACGGACATCGTTTGAAATTCTCTACAAGAATCTGAAAAAAAAAATTAAAAAATATTTTACCTTCGTCACGAATCTCTTGTTTAACTTCGTGACGAATCTCTTGTTTACCTTCGTCACGAATCTCTTGTTTACCTTTGTGACGGAACTCCCGTTTACCTTCGTGACAAATCTATTATGTAATACCTTCGTGATGAAGATCAGCTGTAATACCTTCGTGACGAATCTCCGGATGTGCTAAATAAAGAAAATGGGTGTGTCAGATAAAGACTTTGTATAGATATTATCCAAGATGTGTGTAGACAAAATGAGCCCATCCTTTCTACTGAAACGAGGAATAAGCACATGCAAAGAAGCATAAATTTTAGCGCGTACACCTTTAACTCATTGCAATTTAGGGCCGGTGGTCAGTCATAGATCGTCGATCAAGGCCTTTCATATTTGATTTAATTTTTATACTACTCCACATTTATAAATATCGTACACTACACTCAATAAATAACAAAAAAGCCGGACCACCTAGCATATACGAATAATACATCGAATTCAACACGTCCAAGGCTCCATTTCAAACAATATTAAATTAATATCTGTAGCCCATTCATAGTGCTCATTCTTATCCTACTTAGTCTTCTTTTCCCCTCTATATAAAGCACATATTCACATTTGGTTATCTCCCACCAACAAAACACACATAATAATTCGTTTCTTTGATCAATGGCTATCCCTAAGAGCCTCCTCATGACACTAACAGCCCTTCAGGTTTTCATCTTCCTGGGCTCTTCAGCCAAGGCCGGGCCCACACTGGTACTCCCGATTGGACGTTCGGGGTCTCTGATTCTGGCCCACTTCCGTGGACGGACCCCACTAACCGCCACCTCAGCAGTAGTTGACGTCACAGCTGAGTCACTGTGGCTGAACTGCGAAACGGGCTACTCTTCCAAAACCTTTTCAGAGCCCAAATGTGGCTCGGCCCAATGCATAACCGCCAACACTCGCTATTGCCACACTTGTGGGCCCGCCGCTAGAGCCTTCTGCCATGTCAACACCTGTGGGTACTCGGTAACCAATCCTGTCAACTTCGAGTACACCGTCGGTGAGCTGGCCCAAGACGTCTTTGCGGCCCAATCCACATCCGGCCCACTTGTACAAGTCCCTCATTTTCTATTCGCTTGCTCCCCTTCTGCTCTAGTCCAGTCTGGCCTTCAGAACGCCCAAGGTGTACTCGGCCTTGCCAATTTTTCTATCGCCGCCCAAAACCAACTCGCATCCAGACTCAAAATCCGGCCCCTATTCTCCTTCTGTATTCCTTCTTCCTCCGCATTTGGGCCGCTTTTCTTCGGTGATGGGCCTTACAATTTCCTCCCGGGCCTCGACGTCTCCAAAAACTTGCGCTTCACGCCGCTAATCCTGAGCTCATTTGGTGAGTATTACTTCAAAGTAAACTCCATCAAAATCAACACCAAACTCGTCCCATTAAACACATCATTGCTTAACATAGACGAGTTTGGAGTTGGCGGAACCACATTCAGCACCACCGTCCCGTACACCGTCCTAAAAACATCTTTGTATAAATCAATAACTTCTTTTTACAAAAACCAACTTTCTAAGCTCAACCCCGTTAAGCCTGTTGGTAAATTCGGGCTTTGCTACGACGCCAAGAGTTTTAGTTCGACCAGATTGGGCCCGGGGTCGCCCACAATTGATTTTGAGCTTGTGGGCGGAGTGACGTGGTCGATTTTCGGGGCGAATTCGATGGTGGAGGCCCAGCCCGGAGTTTTGTGCTTGGCGTTTGTGGATGGAGGGAATAATTATAGGGCCTCGATCATGATTGGAACGTATCAATTGCAAGATACATTAGTGCAGGTTGATTTGGGCCGAGCTCGAGTTGGCTTTAGTGGGCTGCTTCTTGGCCTCCGAACTAATTGCGGGAATTTCAACTTCACCGCTAGTGTTGCACATTAAGCTATAGTGCTGGATCCATCTCGTTTCTAATTTTGAGCTTTGCTTTTACTTTTATGTTTTTGAATCCGTTTTGTATGTTGTGGAATAATGCATGGCTAGCTCCATGCTCACCTTTGTAATCTTCTTAATATAATATAATGACCGGGAAAAATTTCGGTAGAAATATACTATAAAGTTTAAAATACGAATTTAAGAAGGGTAAAGATTTCGGAGTAAGTTGGTGAATATTCGTAGACAAACATTTGACAAACATTGTTCTTTTTAAGAAACACTAGTTTCCGGGCCCCGTGCTTCGCACGGGCTACATGATTATTTTTATATACAAGAAAGAATTTGTATTAGAAAAAGATGGAGGATGTATTAAGATTTAGCCAAAATGATCAAATATGTTAAAAGAAGTGAAAATGGAGATGAGATAGACCATAGATGCAAGAAAAAACTTTACATATCATTGCTAAGATCCATTAGCAACCTGATTTGAGCTACCATTGAAGTTTATGAAAAGCACAGGGTGATTGACCTTCACTTGCTTAACGAACTGAATATAGTGATGACTTCCTCTTTTAGAACTTCTTGCAAGGAATCATGAAAATTTCTCAATTAAAGAAGTATGACTTAAAATTTATTTGGTTTTGGGGCTAAAATCAACCCAAATCATGTGTGAGGTGCCTTTACGTGTCAATGAAATGAAGCTGTTTTCTCCGGAGTACGGTTCTGGCTTAAACTTGCAGATGCAACTCTGCATTGTATAAATATGAAACTACATAAAAAAAAGATGCAAAAAGGATAAAAAGAAAGGTTTTCTTTGCAAGAGAGATGCTTCACCGTTCCAACTTGATCTCCAAAGACAAGAAATCGTGACTTTGTATCATAAAAATTTAAGCAGAAGATATGAAGATGAAAGTACTTCATAAGTAACTATAAGAAACTATGCAAATTACATTCATCTCATCAAGTTTATAGATTATAGTGCAATAACATCTTTATACAAGTAGTGTCTCAGACTTTCAAAGTCCACACTCTAAATTATATTTTCCCATGAACAAAAGACAATCAAATTTCGAAAGAAGAGGGTCAACATGAGAACAACACAAACAAAACAATTCAAGGCTTAGGATTTCAATCAATTGAGATTTTGAGATTATTACTATGGAACTTACTAATTGTCAAAAGACACCAATAGCTATAAATTACTAATTAGTCAAATGGCACCAATAGCTATAAATTACTAATTAGTAAAAGGGCTCTCGTTTGAGTAGTCTATCTCTTATAACTAAAATCTACAAGAAAACAATATAATGATATTTCATAAGAAACAGGTAAAAAAATTCGTACCGTCAGATTTTTTTTTCTCGTACATTAGGATTTTTTTTGGCAAAACATGCCCCCACTGGATAGATATCCTGGGTCCGCCACTGTATGTTGGTGCATGCAACAATCAGATTAAGAAGCAGCTCCTCTCCTTAAACTAAACATGATGCATGTCACATTACATTATATATAGTTATGGGATAAATATGTGATGAAAATGATATTCATTTACTACCTAAATTTCAAGAAAGCCATAAAATGCCTGGAATTAGTCAAAGCCAATGCCATTTTAGGCTTATGGTTCTCATCCTTGTAAAGATTGGGATGTTGTTTATACAACTCCCTTGCTATAAAGCTTTTATAGCCGGCGTAGAATGTAAATATAAAAACATTGGACAAAAAATCCTAGCCTTATGGTGTAAATGTTATGACTTTTTCGTGTATGAGAAATTTCATTTTTAGCAAGTATCATATTCGTGATTGTTAGTTTTTTGTTTTTGTTATCAAGGATTTAAGCATTGCAGCTTAAGTTAAAAAATATCAGCATTGCAACTTAAGTTAAAAAATATGTATACATCACTAACCAAGTGAAGCGGCATTTGAAACTAAGATTAGATGTTTTATTTTCAATACTCTCCATTAGGCACAAGTGCTTCGTTTCGAATGAGTTGGATTGAGAGTAGTGTTCATTTCACTATAAATCCCTTCCAAGGTGGATTTGTGCAGAGATGCTAATAGTCTAAATCAATACTCTCCATTAGCAGACTACATTAGAAGGCTAGGCCATTGAATGAGTAAAATACAAGCACTGAGTTAGAACTTGTAGACACCTGAAGGGTCTGCATTTTGAATGATCCAAGGATGCTCAAGAAGTTTATGGAGCGGAAGACGTTCTCCAGATCCCTTGACAAGCATCTGCACACATTTCAAGTAACAAAATAATGAGAAAACCAACAAAAAATGTACATGAAAACTTCACATTAAAGTCAAGTTGACTTTAATGTGAAGTTTTCAGTTGATGAGACTATAAATCCCTTCCAAGGTGGATTTTGAATGAGGTCTTTTGCAGTTGATGAGACTATAGGCTTAAGTGGAAACTTCAAATCCACCTGCACAATCCTGCAACAAATGAATAATAACCAAAGTCAAGTTGACAGCTTCTCTTTTCTTATGTGATTTGTAGTCGTCTCTAACCTTTTGTATGTCTCAGAGTGTTCCTTAGCCTCAAATAAAGGGATACCATACAAAAACTCGTAGCATAGAACGCCTAAGCTCCATATATCCACATTTTCATCATGCTCCACGCTTTCAACTGTCAATCAAATGTCTATTTTCAGAGTTTTCCTACAAAATAGATTTTTTTTGAAGGAGCTTTAATGCATACCCATCTCTGGAGGGAGGTAGTCGAGTGTCCCGCACATGGTTCTTCTGCGGTTAAAAGTGTGTACTGCCCAACCGAAATCAGCAATCTTGAGTTCTCCCTGGACGGACAAATAAAGGAACAATAAAACTTGATGAACAGGGAGCTATTTTGAGAATCAAAGATTGGTAAAATAAAATTTAAGTTTTGTCATACCTCTGCACCAACCAAAAGGTTCTCTGGCTTTATATCACTGTGAATCGCATGTTTCCCGTGCAAGTAAATCAGCGCCCGGGCCAAAGATGCAATGTACTGTGTTGGGAGTTGCAAACAAGTATTAAAATGGGTTAGTCTAGCCATATCTTCATTCAGAGAGGTAATAATTCTTTTTTCGGTTGATACTTGGGAATTTCATATATGCCAGTCGATTTATAAAGTCACAGTTTCTGTATTTTAGCACGTATATATATTCCAACAAATTTATCCATCACAGAACGAAGAGTGCTAAAAAAACTCACAGTAGCAGTGCGTCTTTCGCTGAAATATTTGCACCTTTGGAGCTCCTTGTAGAGCTCACCCTTTGCTGCGTACTCTAGATTGAGAAAGTAGTAGATCTACCAAGTCAACATATAAAAGATTATAACTTGTATGACCCAGACTGCAGACCAAAGATGATAATTCAGCAAATTAAACTGATCAAAACAAAATTTTATATGAGATAAGTGTAATGTCATATATCCTCAAAGCTGCTTCAAGTAGCATATTGACAACATAGAAAAGATAGTAATAGGTGAAACTACAATTGCTTACTGTGCTTGTAATAACCAAGATGAAAAGATAGTAATAGGCAAAGCTTAATAAAGTATCTGTACCTACAATGAAAGATGTGAATTCCAAGCTATTTCTTGTTTCAAAGTAGTTTCAGAATCACATACAAATTATAGTTGCAATATCTTACCAGGAAAAATCAAGATCTCCACGAAAGAGGGAATGAAGGGCCTTCAAACCAGCCAAAGAAGGATTATTCCTTCCTCCATATATACTTTCTTGCTCTTGGCACCTCACTTCAGCTTTGGGTACACTAACAAAATCATCAAAACATCATATGAATCAAACACTCATCCCAAAATCCATTCAATAATAAATATACTGGTTCAAACGGGTTGCAACAATGTTTCACAATCTGCAATACACAAAAGGATCCAGATACAAAAAAAAACATATTTTAGCTGCAAGAAGACCCAAACAAATCACTAAGAATGTGAATTTCTTAGTCAGCTAGATGCTTACATAAACTAAACTTGTTGTATGAATTTTCTTTGCTATTACATATAGGCAGCAACACAAATAGGTGAGATGAACCGCACTGCAAAATGAGTCAATAAAAAAAATCTCAACTTTAATACACAACAATGTTTCACAATCTACTATACACAAAAAAAAACCAGATTTCAGCAAGCATTTTTACACAGGAGTAGCTCCCAACTGATGGAAGTGCATTTAACTGATTATTTGAGACATTTAAAATCTGGAACTGCATTGTCAAGGTATACACTAATTCAGGATTTATAATTTATAATTTTAGCACTTGAAGAAAGAGTATGTGTTTTTCCATGTGGCATTCCTTTATCTAGTGCATTGAGACAATTTTTATTGTAGCCATTGTCAAAATTTGAAGTACTCATGCTGTAACTAAGGAACCTATTAAACTAAATATTTGGTTACTCACGTTTCTTAGGCTCCCAATAGTCTCAAGTAAAGAGGTCGACATGAGTCACCATATTTGTGCAAACTGGAGTAATGTTAAATAGATCTCTTATATGGTTATCTTCTGTTAAGCAACAGAATAAAAGACGTGTGATTTTAAGTTATTAAAATTTATTTACAACTGAATATAATTCTAAAACATAATAAAATTATTAGTAATGTAGCTAACCGAACAATTATATAAGCTTCCAGAGTTTATAATGTTAAGAGAGAGTACCTTGAAGAATGTGTTGTGGGGATTGAAATTCACGCCAGATGTTCTGACAAGAACTGGGATCCATATTAAGCATCTTGGCAGCAAGATAAGCAGCCCAGCTGCAATATGCTGGGGTTTATATTGAAGCCAAAGGGAGCTCCTAAGCCTGCAAGAGAATCCGAGTTTAGATGAAAGAACGAAAAGATGAATTAACATTTTTTTAGAATAAGATAGTGTGAGAAGATAAATGCAAGGAAAACATCTACCCGGAAAGTTAAGGCAATACCTTTAAAATTGGAATCATTTGAACAGCAAAACAGTACACTATCACATATAAGTAGTAGCTAGATAAACCAACATGTCATCTAAAAGCACACACATAAAAGCTTGCTGCCAGCATGAGAGAGATCAAGCCAATCTCACCAAAATGTAAAGCTGCGAGTTAATGAAATTATCTTCTGCTGAGATGCTGAGTACAGAACTACGGTAACTATCTCACAATAATCTCAGGAACAAACCAAACCCCCACTGTCAGCTGTGTGTGAGGAACACTTTAAAGAAAACCCAAAATGGCAAAACTTATATTTTCTGCCGTATGCCGTCATCTTTAGAGTCAGTAATCAGATTGGAGAAAACCAGCAACGACGCGTTGGTGCCCACAAATCCAAGCATAAAAAACGGGAAGTTGAGTTCTAAACTATAAACCAGAACCAGCTATCCAATTACCTTAGCAGCACAGTTGCTCATGCAGGATATATTCCTTTTGAAATGGATTCTTACATCTAATTCCATCATTCCACTCAGTCATGAGATGTTATTTATAATGATTACTGACATGATTAAGTGACGCTGTAACATATAGTACAGTCTTTGGACCTCAAAGTGTACCATAATCTGAACATGTCAAGACACAGTAATTTGAACATGTCCTGACCTTCTACTTCACTGAAATCATCAACAACACACAAACATATCAAAAGTGCATATATCATAAACTTAATTTAAAATGAAAGGTAAAGCCCATAAAAATTTTATCATCAAAATAATGCTTGTTGATTCAGTTTTAAGCATGTACAGAGGACCTAGAGCTCTTGAAAATCGAATCCAAGCCTGATTTTGGGCTTAGGTAATTTCAAGCAATGTGGTAAATGCCTCATCACTGTCATTATCTCCTCATATGTCCACCCATAGCTCTTAAAAATCCAGAATTTCGAACTCAACTCAGCTTATCAGGCTCACAGGTCAAATTCCTAGGGTTATTCAGAACATGCTTTCTAATCCTCCCATCTGATAGAATGTAATTCTTGAGTAGATTTAGGTTTCGGAGTACTGATAACATCCATTTAGCACGCTGAATTAATTTCACCAGATTCTCATCGCTACCTAAAATCGATTTCAAAACTTCAACCAGAGGCTTGATATGAAAATCTAATATCCTTGTCAAAACCGAGGGTTTAGATGCAAGCATTGTACCAAGCTTTGATCCGGAAAGGCAAGGTCCTGAAAACCCTAATTTTAGGAGCTAGGGTTGTGTCGTATCAAGCTGGTTGAACAAATCGATAACAGAATTAGGGTTTTCTGGAAATTGAAATCGACTAACCTTTTTGGATGCATCAATTTCTTCTTCTCGGGGAAATTCGGGCGAATTCTTCAAAATAAGTCACCAAGAAATGTGTAGCTTGATCTTTGAAGATTGGATGGCCCTAGAAAGATGGTCCACGAAGTTAATCGGGTCCCCGAACCCGTCATCCGACCAGAAGGGAGAGGAAGATAGCTACCCAACGTGGATTGGTTTCAAGATTCGAACTCGCTCGCCATCTCCGTCTTTGGATTGGTTTCGAGGGAGAGAGACAGCGGGAGAGGCGGAGCACCATCAGGATGACTGAAGCCAGAAGCGAGAATGGAGAATGGAGAAGTTCTAAAACGTCAGATTTGCCCTTTTTGAGGAGTGACATTCTTAGTAATCTAAGTCATTGTCTTTTTTAACTTATTTGGTAAATTTTCAGCCAGCCATTGATAAAAGTCATTCTCAATTACATTCTCTCATCGTAGTTTGAATTTACTCCGAAATTCAAGAATATTTAGATAAAAATAGTATATTCGTTACTTTTGCATCCCAATTTTGATAAAGCATATTTTAATAATCACACACCTCTACCCCTACCGTTCTCAACTATTACTATCCGAAAGTGAACCCATACGACAAAACCATCTACGACAAAACCATCTACTTATATAACTAGTAAACATACTAACTTTGATAACTACTACTACTGCTAATCTTTGCTGTAAGACAAAACCTCATTAAAACAAAGTCCAGCTCGATCATGCATCAACCATATCTTCTCCAACCCTAACTTTCTCCAACGCCTCTACCGCCTCTTTACTAGCCGGTGTCGGCCTCAAAGAGTTCTCCTCGACCGACATCTCAATCGCTCGATCCTCGGCCTCGATCTCGATGAGTACAGGAGCATAAATATATTTCCTGACGTGAGAACGTTGTTGTGACGTCGAGTAAAGGAAGTCGAATATGAGGGTGACGGTGGTGTTGCGTGCTAACGAAGGAACTCCCTCACTCTCGAGTTTTCGGGCAAACGGTTGGCGGTGGCTTTCAGTTATACGCCGGAAAGATTAAATTCGTAGAGGGAGATTTTGTGGGTGTCGGATATGTGGTCGTCGAGGATGAAGTTGTTGACAATGAAGTCGTGGTTGGAGATAACGTTGGACGCCTCGTATGGCATTACCGTGATCCGGTATGAGTAGCCTAAAACGTCGTCTTCGCCTTCTCTTATGTATTGGTACAAGCCAGAGACGGCCATGGATGTGTTGATTTCTTTCGGAATATGATATGGAAAGAGTAATAAGACGAGGAAAAATTAACCTTTTGTCTGATATATACTCTTCTCTTATGTAATGCTACTAGATAGATTTTAATGTTAAAGATATACTCCCGAGGAAAAATTAAAATCACTAAATAGGAAAAGTATCCTACAAAAAGTAGACCTCCTTTAAAATAATCTTATTTTTCTTTCAAATTATGTATAGTTTGAACTTCGTGTTTATTGTATGCTAGTATGTTTTGTATCCCTTGTTCTGCTGAGACTCTTTGCTACATGAAAGATGTTAAGGTGATCGAAACTCAAAAAAATTTGTCCGTTCAGTAATGCATGTGTTTGCTTAATCATTTCAACGAGCAAAAAGCAAGACCAAGAAGTGAACTCGTGCAAAAACTATTTTGAAGGAAACAAAATGCAAATTCAGCGACTTTAAATTACTAAATTGCAGGACGCATATAATTTCCTGCACCAGAAACATGGAAACTGACTAAATTAAAAGTACAGGAAAGTAAAGAAACTAAAAAGCTTTTAGCTGCATCATTTTTCAGCAGGAACTTCAACAGCATCATCTACCTTCGAAGTTTCACCAACTTTATTTTCCTGCCCAGACATATTCAATTCATCCACACGAGAATCAGTAATACCATCATCACCACAAGAACTCTGTGGAGCTGGAAGATTATTGTCATCAACATCCCGGCTTAATCGCCTTCCTAATCCCTCCATTTCACCTCGTCTGGGAAGATATACGGGATTATACGGTCTCCTCCTTTCATCATCCCTATCCATATACCGATTTCCTCTACCGGCACCACCACCTTCAATTTCATTAAATCTTCCTGGGTTCATCGACCTATATGATTCTCCCGACTTGAAATTTCTCGAGGAATCCATCCCATTATATCCAAATCGTTTAGTATTAGGACTAAACTTTTCGTCTCGTTCATACATGAAAGGAGCGTCTCTTCTGAACCTTCTGGGCATATCCTCGTCTCGGTTTTCAACATCTCTGTTTCCTCTACCATGAAATTCAGAATTATCCTCGTATCCACGCCTCGGACCGAACTGTCTCCTGTTTTCAAAATTCTCCTCCATTCTATGTGGTCTAGTGGTTGTATCCATTTCAGAGAATCTACCGGAATTCTGTCTATAATATCCATCTGGCTTCTGATTTGGTGGACAATCTGATATATCTGTTCTGTCGCCCCTAATGTGAATCCTATTTGGTGATTTGTCCATAGGCCGCTGCTTATAGGTGAAATGACCCCCCTGCTCATTCTTCCTATTATTGACCCATCTTGAAGAAGGCGGTGACCCATGATCTCTTTGAAAGGGCCGAAAGCCAAATCTTTGTTGATGTGGTGGTGGTGACTTCATTTGTGGCATTCTGGCTACAGACCTGAAAACTGGAGATCTACTTTTGTGTCTAACATAAGGACCCCCGCAATCGCCAGCTGGAGATCTTCCTCTAGGAGAAGCTCGAGAGTCAGGCGATCGAGTTCTTGATCTTGATGGAGATCGAGAACGAGATTGATGTGAAAATGGATATCGTCTTCTTTCGTTAGGAGAAAAGCTTGGATGTCTGTACTTAAAAGACGACTGGAACGTATTATTATCACGTGGCCCTTGATATCTCCCCCTGCCTCCACCGTCCATTTGACGACCATATCTTACGAACCGACCCCTGTTCATCGACCTATTAGATCCTCGACCCCCTACATGGCTGGGTTGGAAATTTCCAGTTATGTCCACATCAGCAATAGACTCATCGTTTGTTGAGGGTTGATTTAGATATGATGCAGTATTAAGTGTGCTATCTCTATCTTCCTTCATTGTAGTCTCATCTTCATCAACATGCTCAACTTGGGTGTGATATGTAGGTGAATAGCGCCGTCTAATACCCCTGCAAACATCTGAGGATCCGTTCCAGCTATTGACTTGGTGAGCCCTAGGTTGGTTTTGCATGGGATACCTAACCCTTTCAGAAGATTTATTAACGTAGCTGGAGCCTCGGTCCCATCTCATAGTTTCACCATCAAGTTTAGGTCTGAGAACAAAACAGATGAAATTAAAAATAATTCAACCCTCTGTAAATTGAATTGGAAGACAGAATTGAAACAACTTCAAATAATGTATACCTGTTCCCGACTTGATCATCTCTGGGAAACATATTACGACCAACTGGACCTTCATTTTGAGATGGCAATCCCCTCCTGTATACTCTACCTTCAGAATTTGGCGATCTGTGACTATAGATCCTACCCTTAGTATTATAATCATCTCTGACTCTAAAAGCAGTAGTTGAGGACATTTTATTGCTCTCAAACATCTCACTTGATGAAGGGCCTTTCAATTTCACATCCCCAGATGGAGCCAGTTTCAGTAAGTTGCTACTCTTCCCATAATCATATTCATCAGTGATTCGCCTGCCAGACTCAGTACAAAGCTCGTTGGGAATCCCACTAGCAAAAGGTATCGTATCAGCATTACAAGGATCAGTACGTTCTACTCTCCTAATTTGTCCCGACTCAGAATCACAGTGATTAGTAGCAGTAACACTATAACTACTTTTGTCAAATACATAATCACTGTGCTCAGTTTTTTCGTTAGCAGAATCATATTTTTCCCATAGATGCCCAGTGGGTTCTATGAGTTCACCATCTTCATTCTGGGAATCATTGTCATCCTGAAGCTTGCCTGCTGTTGAACACGGATTAGTAGGAGCATCAAAAATGAACTTCTCTTGAGGATGTTCAGAAGACGCCACTTTAACTTCCTTAAAACTTACATGAACATCATCAGCCTTAGCTTGCTCACTCTCATTCATGGAAAATTTAACATTATTTGCTTCACTACCTGAGCTTACTGTAAACTCATGCAGAGATGTAGACCTTTGAGAATGATCATTTTCCTTCTGAACCCTCTCCATTTTAGCATCATTACTGAACTGTGAAGACATGTATAATTTAGCATTTTCCTCATCCTTTCCTCTATCATCAACAGGTTTGGATGACATTGTTGACTTATTTAATTCATTCTCAATGCCAATACTAGGCCGAGAAGTAAGTCTCACTTGACTATCAATCACAGAAACAGTTGCATTTTTCGCTAAAGCAGTCCCTACAGATGCTAAAGTACAGTTTCTGTCAGGAACAGATTGAACAGAGAGATTTCTTTGATCTGTGAAAAGAGGACTGAAATGTATATTCTCACCAGTAGGCTCATTCTTGTTCTCGGAAGAAACGGACATGCCGCACATGCTAACTATCTGAGTTTTATAATTCATATCATCAACCTGATCCCTCGTATTCCCCTGAGAGATTTGATCAAGTGATTTTCTAGGCTCATCATGTAGAAACTTCTTTTTCTCATCACACTTGGAAAATTCAGGTTCATTTAGCAAATTATGGTTTTCAGTACTGTTTCTTTCAAGATCAGAAGGTTGATCCCATGCATCCATCACTACATTCAAATCCCAGTGCAGCCTATCATCTTCAGTTTTCAGTTTCTGAGAGCCAATCCCATCTTCATCCTTCATGCTAGAAACATCTGAGCACACAGTCGGTTTGCCATCTTCGTGGAGAGGTTCTATAATGCTCTTCTCTAAGTTCTCCATCTTCTCTGAAGAGCAGTCAGCTGCTGAGATAGCAACAAACTCTCCGGCAACAGCTGTGGTTACACAAGGTGATGTTCCTCCGGCAGAAATTTCAGACACATTGATAAATTCTACTTTCACCAATTCCTTAGAAGGTTCTTCAACCGCTGACCCATCACTAAATTCTTCTTTCAACAATTCATTATTTGTAGTGACTTGGACAGCAGTCTCATTTACAGAAAGTTCTTCGACTGCTGAACCCTCTTCAGCATAACCAAACTCTCCCCTCAAACTGCTGCTGCAAGCAGCAGCTGCCAGTATTGATATACCTGAGAAGTCTTCAATGCTTTTTAAACTTGCATCCTTTTTTGGGGGGTCAGTACCCTGAATATCATCTTTATCAACAGACAATGTACCTAATTCTGACTTACGTGACACAGAGAATGCAACTAAAGATTGGAAGGAATCATCTTGACTTTTGCTAAAATTTGGGGGGGTTTCATTGACAGGAGAAGGAATTTGAGGCGGTGGTGAGGGTGACCTAAACAAGAATCGACGCTTCTTAATAGGGAGATGCTCGAACTTGTCAACGGTATGGCAACCCAGAACATAACCCTGACGCTGCCAAAAAGAAGAAGACGAAGTTAAGTAACGTTCACTAAATGCAAACAAATCAAAATGGCATTTTAGTAACTGAAACAAGTGGCAATGAATATTAAACCTTTTCTGTTTCAGACATTGGCATATTGTAGCTTCCTGAATTTGCACAAACCAACTCAGAAGGGCAGTCTAAACTCTTTATTCTATTCTTCTTGCTTATGCGGGTGAACTTATGTAACCCTTCGGAACCTATTAGGATGAACCAGGATTTAAAGCACTGGTAAAAGACAGCACAGATGTGGTCAGCACACCTTTACACAAGGATCCTCTCTCATAAGTTATGACCCCTCAGACACAAGTCAAGATGTATGTTTTCTAGTACAGTAGTACTGCTAATTCAGCAAACGGCAGACTGATCTGCAGAAAGAGGTTGAAGAGCCAAGTGAGGATCTCCTGTGTGGCAGTGTGTGTAAAGGGTACTTAGCTTCGAACTTGAAATTCACTTCCGGCAAATAAACACCAATAGCCTACAATCAAGTGTAAGGATGAGCATTTCAAATAGACAAATTACATGGAGTTAAGAGGAAAAACAACTTGTTATCAATCATCATACAGAAGTAAAACAATTGATGAGTTCTTAGCATCATATATCAAGATCTGGTGCATAACTAAAATATGCTCTCCATTTCATCACCATGAAGACTCAGTAAAATCTCCAAAAGTTGTATCCAATCCCGAACTACTAATCTTCCAATACAGCATTGACAGAAACAGCTAGCCTTGATTTCTATACACCTACTACCTAATTCAAATCAAAAGATCTACATTTTTTCCATTCCAAGTGTTAATGCATAAAGGCATGAAGTGAAGTTTAAAGATTTCAACATTTGCAGCAGTGAATCTCATCTCTGGTGAAATATGTCTCCCCAAATGAATCGTTGCCTTAACTCAGCAGCATCTCAAGGCTGAAAGCTTTTGACATATTCTAAGCAGTTAAGGCTTAAAAGTGCAGACAATCAGCAAATCTCAAGAGTAACAATAAGAAACATCTCCAGACAATCCGGAATTTCAGCCACATGAATCCAGGCGTTGCAGATAGAGTAAATCAGAAGTCATCACCCTGGTGGCAACTGATTTAACAAATCCGTCATCGCACAACAAAAAGATTAAATATCCACATCAATCCTCCCGAAATCCAGCACCAACTCTTTCCCCCTGGATCTTAGCGAGAGATAAAACCGCCAGAAATAGGCAATCAATCAAGCACATTTCCAGCTCAATCGAAACGAAATAACAAAATTTTCTTTTTTCAATACCTCTATTTGCTCCAACAATCTCACAGTTTGTAGATCTTCAACTGCAGACTATCTCCTTCGAAAAAGACGGCGAGATACTCGGAGACTAACGATTAGCAAATTCGCGAAGCGGAGAAGAAGAAGAAGACTAAATAAAAGTCATGACTCATGCGAACTCAAATCTACTTCAATCGTACGCCATTGATTTGCAGCGGCGGAAGCTGAATTAAGAGAAATAAGATAAGAGAAGCCCTAGATGCTTCCTTGCAATTTCCTTCCACACAATTTTCCTCTTCAACACGCAATAGTGATTTCCACTTCAACACCGAGTAGTATTTATAATCCAAGGATCCAATTAGAGAATATATTGTGGAAAAAAATTAGTAAAGTAAACAAGAAAATAAATTCACCTACTCTTCTTTTCCGATTTTTCGTGCGACAAATTTCCTGCCACGTATTATTTTCCTTCCGAATTTGCTTTCCTGGGGGAATTCCAATTTTACCCCTGAGTGGGACTGTTTCCATAGAGCAACGTGATTGGTTTGTCTTTTTGGACTTGTTTGAAGCTATATTTGATTTACAGGTAGCATTTATGGAATTTATTTATGACATTCAATTATACTGGCCAAAGAATTCAAGGGAGGCCACTATATGTCCAGCAAGAAACAGAAATTATTTTAACGTATTAAATTATATTATCCTAAAGATGATGTATTTATTTTTTAAATCCATGAAATTATCTTATGATTCAGACATATCCTTACTTTACCTATCGAAACAAGACCCGCGTTCTCTCGCTCAAAAATCTTATACAAAAGAAAAGTAAGTGACGAAAAAGCCATGTATGATCCATTTTGAGGTTGAAGTTCAACCTCAACAAAATAATATGGAGACTAAAGTTGCAATTGTGTATCTCTATAACACAAAAATCTTCTACTTGAATATTGTTTTGTTGATTGTATAATACTATAATCTAGTCATGGACAAGGTTCGTGAACCTCCGGTTCAAGGTTCAAGATTACCTTGAACTTTAACCTGAACTTTTAAGAGCCGGTTCAGGTTTAGGGCCGGTTCAGGTTCGAGAAAGTTTTTATAAGGTTTCCCGTCGGTTCAAATACCGGGCTGGTTTAGGGTCGGGTCAGGTTCGAACCTTGATATTAAAATAATAATAATAATATTTAAATTAACTTTGATTTATTAAATTACAATATTGGACTCTTTATAGTTCATACAAAAGAGGGAATAAAAATAACGTCAAATTTTGTAAAAAATGAAAAAGAAAAAAATTAAAGGGCAACCTAATATTTACTTACTTATTAAGTTGCCTACGTATCCTGTCAGGTATTCGGATAAGAACAGTCAAAGCCCGCGTATTCTCATACCTTTAAAAGAACCCACTAATCTCGGCCTTCTTTCCATCACTATATTTTTCTATAAACCTTGAACATCCGGTTAACTTTTTTAAACCCTCGGTTCATGAACTAGCCGGTTAACCTTCTTTGAACCCCCGGTTCAATGGAGTGTTGAACGGCTTGAACCTTAACCAACCTTCCATAGGCCCGGTTCACCGAGCCGGTTCAGGGTTTGACCGGTTTTAACCGGTCTGGTTTAGGGCCGGTTCACAAGGTTTAGGTTCAATTTGACCATGACTACTATAATCACACCGCCATAAAACAGGTCTAGATGACCTATTCCTACAATATGAACAACTCACTTGTTGTCTGATGCACTATATTTTTATTCTTCGGAGAGGCGTATACGGATCTGACATGTGACAAATAATAGTTAATGTTCAGTTAGATTAGAATCCCACGTCCACTATAAAAAATAGAATCCCACATGATGCCAGAAAGGCATGAGATTTCATGTTCACATGTTACATGTTTGATCTTCCTTAGTGGCCAGGCTGCCTCTTCATTCATACTTGCTTTTGAGTCTCATACTGCATGATGTTTCACTATATTCTCTAGACTCCTGATATCTGACTTGTGCAAAGCTGCATAAGTGACTGATAAGAGTAAAAACATGCTAAAAAACAAAATCCCAAAGCCTTAAAATGAGCAACAGTAGCCCGATTTACCTCCATCTCCGCCAGTTGCTGGATGTAGAACACCACCCACCATCTCCGCCACTTTAGTGACAGCAACCAGCGGGTGACAAAATGCAGTATCATGAAAAACTTGAAACTCAAAAACTCTTTTTGTAGGTGCCATGAGAAACAGAAATTTCACTTTACTCTGATAATGTATCTCTTGGTAATGCACGCCATTTGTAAGCATGTGAGTCCATCAACATACAAACAGAGCTATACACATAACACCCTATCAGGCCCCCCATTCGAAACAACTCTCACCAAATCAACAATCAAACCTGCACCGAAACCCAACTTCATGAAGACACCTGAACAAGTGTTTGATAAAAACCTTACCTGTGTTCAAATCCATAAATCAGTATGTGTGAAGACCCACGAGACTTGTTAATATCTTCAGGCTGATTTCCACAAGAACATCCCACCTATCTAGATAAAGAAAACATTCAGCACAACTCTGAGCCACAATTATTTTTTTGAATAAGAAAAGCATGCACCTTAACCGCTGCTGATGATGTACCCAAATTTTGATTGGGGAGCTACATCTGTGCAAATAAATAGCCTCCCTGTATTTGTTTTAGCATAGCAGAAATATAAACACGGTAGGCAAAAGTAATGAAACTGCATAGAGGTTAGTATTTGCATCAAAAGCGAGGTGAACAAAAAAAATGCAAATGCAGAAACTTTCTATTACTGACAGAACTGCAGGAGCCAAAATCTTGGAAAATAACTGGACTTTTGCTTTCTGACTTTATAAAAACTAAGTGCAGAAAATGAAAGAAACTACAAAGCTGAAGATGGGCTGTTTACTGCTACTACTACATCTGTCGACTTAGAAATTTCACCAACTTCCTTTTCCTGCTCACACAAATCTAACTGCTCTTCTTCTCTCTGTCTCGTTGGCATATCATCTCCCCTTGGATTTCTTCCATGAGAATCAATGACATCATCATCATTACAAGAACTCTGAGGAACAGGAAGATCATCATCAATATCATGGCTTAACCGCCTTCCTATGCCTCCTTCCATCTCACCACGTCTGGGAAGATAAACATTACCAAAGGGTCTCCTCCTTTCGTCGTAACTTTGTCCTCTACCAGCTCCGTTCATTTCATGAAATCTTCTCGGATTACCGGACCTATATGGCTCTGCTGAGTTACCAAACCCGAAATGTTTTGAATTAGAACTAAATTTTCCATCTCGTTCGTACATGAAAGTAGCATCCCTTCTGAATTTCCTCGGGTTATCACCATTTTGGTTGTCAATATCCCTATTCCCTCTATCCTGAAATTCAGCAACATTTCTATTCATGGACACAAAACCATCATCACCATGATGTAGTCTCTTTGCAATTCCGTCCTCATATCCACGCCTGGCATTGTTGGCCGGGCCAAACTGTCTCCTTCTGTTTTCAAAATTTTCCTCCAATCTTTGTGGTCTACTGTTTGCATCCATTTCATTAAATCTTCCAGTATTCTGTCTAAAACACACATCTGGCTTAGGATTTCGTGCAAATTCCACATGATCTGTTCTGTCACTCCTCATTCGAATTCTATTTGGTGATTCATCCCGCATAGACCGCTGCTTATAAGGGACATGACCCACCTCATCCTTCTTGTTACTGATCCATCTTGTAGAAGGTGGTGACCCCTGATCTCTTTGTAAAGCCCTAAACCCAAACCGTTGATGATTTGGAGGCGACCTCATTCGTGGCATTCTGGCTTCAGACCTGAAATTTGGAGATAGATTTCTGTGTCTAACATAAGGACCCCCACAATCACCAGCTGCAGTTCTTCCTCTAGGAGAATCTCTTGGGTCGGCTGCCGATCTTACTCTAGAAAATACTCTAGGGTCGGGTGACCTGCTTCTTTCATTTGGAGAAAAACTTCTGTCCCTCTGGGAAATAGGACGCCTGTACTTTGGAGAAGACTGGAAGCTATTATCATCAGTTCTACCTCTAGGAGAATCTCTTGGGTCGGCTGCCGATCTTACTCTAGAAAATACTCTAGGGTCGGGTGACCTGCTTCTTTCATTTGGAGAAAAACTTCGGTCCCTCTGGGAAATAGGACGCCTGTACTTTGGAGAAGAGTGGAAGCTATTATCATCAGGTGAAGGCCCATGATATTTCCCCCTGCCTGCTGCACCATGGTCCATTTGACGACCATATCCAAAGAATCTCCCCCTGTTAGTCGGCCTATCAGATCCTAGACCTCCATTTAGTCTATGATTCGGTTGAAAATTTCCAGCTGCTCCAACTTCGGAAATAGATTCATCAATTGGTCGGGGATGATTTATATAAGAAGCAGTATTAAGTGTACCATCTCGACCCTCTTTTGCCACAGTATCATCACCATCATCAGGCTTAACATGTGCGTTATAAGTAGGTGAATAGTTGTGTTTAATACCCCTACGAACATCTGATGATCCATGCCAGCTTTTGCCTGGATGGGCCCTAGGTTGGCTTTGCATGGAGTACCTGACACATTCAGTGGATTTCATGTAGCTGGATCCCCGTTCCCATCTTGCAGCAACACCATCAAGCTTGGATCTGAGAATATGAGAGATGAATACAAAAAAAGGAAGAATAACTGATTTTATTCAAACAAAGTCAGACTTTTATACCTGTTCACTGTTTGATCCTCCCTAAAAGGCATTTCACGATGTGCTGGAGCTTCAATTTGTGACAGCATCCCCCTCCCGTATATTCTTGAACCAAACATTGTGTTAGTACCATCAGGATCTGGTGGTCTGGTAGCAAGATTGTAGATCCTACCCTTTCCCTCACCGCCATCTCTAACTCTAACAACAGCAGTCGAAGACATTTTATTGCTCTCAAGCATCTCATTTGATAAAGGAGCTTTCATTTTCTCTTCCCCAGAATAAACCAGTTTCAATAAGTTCCCATCCTTTCTATAACCATTATCATCAGCAATTGGCCTGTGAAACTCAGGACCATGTTCATTGGCAACCGCACTAGCAGAAGAGATGAGATCCACGTTGCCTGTATCCATTTGCTTTATTCTCTTAATCAGTCCCAGCTCAGAATCATGGTGATCAGCGGTAGAAAGACTACGTCTTCTGTTTTCAAAAACAGAATCAACATGCTCAGTTTTCTCATTGACAGCATCATATTCTTCCCATAGATGTCCACCAGGTTCTCTGAGTTCACCATCTTCATACTGGGAA
The DNA here is from genome assembly GCA_029168935.1 of Oxyria digyna. Classification (NCBI taxonomy): domain Eukaryota; kingdom Viridiplantae; phylum Streptophyta; class Magnoliopsida; order Caryophyllales; family Polygonaceae; genus Oxyria; species Oxyria digyna. The sequence continues at coordinate 11,082,027 of JAPVLV010000013.1, forward strand.
TCATTATCATCCTGGAGCTTACGTGCTGTATCAGTTTCATGCGAACAAGGATCAGCAGCAGTATCAGAAACGAATTTTTCTTCAAAATGTTCATCAGAGGCCATTTTAACTTCCTTAGTACTAATATGAAAATCAACCTCAACCTGTTCACAGCCGCTCAAGAAAAATTTATCATTATTTTCTTTGGTACCTGATGTGACAGTAAAATTTTGCAGGTAGGAAGGACTTTGAGGGTGATAATCTTCCTTCTTAATCTTCCCGAATGTAGTCTTGTATATTTCAGCACAGTTCTCAACATCCTTTAGACTTTGCCTTCTATAATCAAAAGGTTTGTCTGACATCATTGACTTGAGAGTTAATTCATTATCATTATCGAGATTAGGCCGACATGTAAGCCTCACTTGGGTATCAATCACAGAGACACTAGTGTTTTCTGTTGCAGCAGCAGAGGTTCTGTCAGAAACAGGTGGAACGGGGAGATTGCTTTGATCAGTGAAAAGAGTAGTCACATCGTGATTCATGCTCTCACCAGTATGCTCATTATCTGCATGCTTCAAAACTGGAAGTGTTTCATTCACATATTTACATAGCGAAGGTTGAGCAGATACATTAGCATTTCCCAAAGAACTCGCGTCATTCTTGCACTCAGTTTTTACAGACATGTCGTACATACTGACACTCTGAAATTTATGATCGCTATCATCAATCGGAATCCTTGTATTCCCCTCAGGGCATTGATCAAGTGACTTTCTAGGTTCATAATGTAGCAACTTCTTGTCGACTTCACAAATGGAGCTTTCAAGTTCGTTTGGCAAATTGTGATCTCCACGACTCCTATTTGCATCACAGCTGACAACATCCACATTGCCTTTGTATATATGATCAGAAGTCTGAGCATTTTGGTCATCTAAAGGCTGATCCCACGCATCCATCACTACATTCAAATCCCAGTGCAGCCTATGATCTCGAGATTGCGGGTTCCGAGACCCAACTACGTCTTCATCCCTAATGCTGGAAACATCGGAAGACACGGTTGGAGTGCCATCTTCATGGAAAGGTTCTTTGGAGTTTTTCTCGAAGTTTTCCAACTTTTCTGAAGTACCGTCAGCTGTTGAGGTAGCTGCGAACTCTCCTGCAAGTGCTGTAGTTATACAAGATGATGTTACTCCTATGATATTACCGGATGTAGTGACACCTTCTTCTGTCACCAACCCCTCGGATAAAGACTGTGCTTCATTATTTGTTGAGACTTCGACAGGACCCTCATGCACAGAAGGTTCATCAATCCCTGATCCATCTTCAGCAAAACCAAACTCTTTCCCCAAAATGGTGCTGCAAGCAGCAGCTGCCAACATTGATATACCGGAGAAGTCGTCACTGCATTTTGTTGTTCCATTCACTTTGTTGGGGTGATTAACCTGAACCTCTTCTTTGACCGCAGGCATCGCATCTAATCCAGACTTACATGATACAGGGCATACCACTGAAGATTGGAGAGGATCATCTTCACTTTTGCTGAAATCTGGGTTTTCTTCATTGACAGGACAGGGAAGTTTTGGCGGTGGTGATGGTGGCCTTAACAAGTGCCGACGCTTTTTTATGGGAAGATGCTCTAACTTGTCATTGGAGTTGCAATCTAGAAGTTTACCTTGTTGCTGCCAAATAAGAGGGCAAATGAACATAAAACCTCAATAAATGCAAACAAATCAAAATTGTGATTTAGTAACTCAAATCGATGGCAATATATAAACCTTTTTTGTTTTAGATATTGGCATGTTGTAGCTTCTTGAATTTACACAAACCAACTCAGAAGAACTATCTGAAACTTTTGCTGGTACCCGTCTTGCCCGTCTTGATGAACTCCTACTACCCTTTGAAACCTTCCGGGATGAATCGGAATTGACAGCGCTAGTAAGCTCCAACCCAGATGTTCTCAGCATAGGACCCTTCTCCATAAACTATAAGCTCTCAGCCAACAGAGTGACCTGTAGAGGTGGAAGAGCTAGTATGTCAACTTTGGATGCTACGAAGTTGAGATTCACTTCAAGTACAACCAAGTAAAATATGAGCATTCAAATAATCAAACCACACAGAATGACCCAAGTTCTTATACAAGTATGGACAGAACATAGGACTGCCTAATTCCGAAGGGGTCAATCTATATGGTAAGGTGTTAACTTCAAAACCGTACCTACAAAGATATCTTACAATAAGAAGGTACTGTTATGGCTTTAAAAAGTTTCGACATGATACTACTTCTGCAGAAAATTTTAGCGGAAAAAAAAAATCGGGCATGCTGCAGTACATATTGCAGGAGCACATGTGTAAGATGATGTTAGATCTAACAATGCAAAAAGTGGAGCTAAACAGATAATAAGCTCTTAGTATGATATATCAAGAACCTTCACCTTAGTCAAGGATTTGATAATAAAATAAAATCATCCAGTTCAGTGTACTGTAAACAGCAGGAAATCAAAGAATAGATGTGACAAATGCACCTTCAGTGATATAGATTTGCAGGACAATAACATGCTTCTAGCCTTGTTTTAAATTCTATGAACCTCTGGCCAAGTCAATAGAAGCTAACATACACCTCTCCTTTTTCATTCTCGGCAAGTTTAACTGTTCAACATTAGTATCAGTGAATTCAGTGATTTCAGCCTCCAGTTATATATCTCTTATTCTCTTCTAATGAATCACCATCCCTCTAGGGACGGAGAGAGTCAACACACTAACTTAGTAGTATCTCAGGCAGTCAAGAGTGCAGATCTCTAGAGTACCAACAAAATTCAACTTCTGAATCGGTTGACAAAAGAAGGGCAGGAATTTCATTCAAATGAAGTCGGGCATTCAGATACAATTAAGGAAAGGCCATCAAAGTCGAAGCAACCCATCTGAGAAATCTGCCATCGCAGATGAGAGAGAGAGAAATCCTTTTCAATAACCGTTGCTCACATCTACACTTGAGCACTCTGAATATCGGATGAACTTACGACGGTAGAATACCAGCGCAATCTTTTGCGAGAGTAAAAACCGCAAGAAATCGGCGATGAAACACACATAGTACGCAACAAACAAGAAAAATAAAAGAATTTCCATCTTAGGGCTTTTTCAATACCTGTACACCTCAAACGAAACACGGGAGATTCAAGAATCAGTCTCGTTAATTTGCTACAACAATCTCAGGAATCCGTAGATCTTCGGCTCTTGTTCAATCAAAAGATGGCGAGATGTAGTTTTCCACGACTCGGAGAGTAATGATCAGGCGAAATAACAGTTGCAGAGTATTGACTAAAGCCGCGTGCTACTTGTGTAGATGCTACTTCACTGATGCGCCATTGATGCAGAGTGGCAAAAGCTTGATCGAGAAGAATAAGATAAAGGAGAAGATGAGAAACCCTAAATAAGTTGTTCCAATTTGCTTCCACACAATTTCCCTCCCCAACACGCGAGTGTTTGTTTCTGTGTTATATGTATATCCCTTCCCAATTCAACACCAAATCGCTATTTATAATTAGGGATCCAATCAAAAGGATTTATCAAGGAGAAAAAGTCCGTAAAATCGATAGCAAAAAATTTACTCGATTTCTCTATGCGGCTCTACCGACGGACCGACTCTACGTGCCGTGCCACGTATTTATTCTTCACATTTGTAATTCCAATATTGCCCCTTCGTGGCCCTAGTCATTTGTTTTGACTTTTATTAATTCGTACTCCCTCCGTCCCATATTGTTCTTCCCATTTCGAATAGTGTACACTATTCACGATTGAAGAGAATCTTCTCGTTTTGTCTTGATATATCAGAAAATATATAGTCATGTGGGGTCTTGTTTGATTCGTATTAATGCGTACTTTAATAATATTAAATTTTAATTATTTGTATTAACATAAAACTAGGGATATTAAGGATACAAAACGTACCTCGACAAATGTGTTATGAAAAAATGGGAAGAACATTCGTGGTTTCTGCAAGCTGAAACCACGAATCTGGACCAGGCCTCCTAAACTCCTATAGTGGAGTGCAGTAGGCGGTGTGGAAGTGAACCTTAACGACCTTCCGTGTCTGAAAATAAAAATAAAAAATAACACAGTTACTTCTACAGAATGCCAAAATATTTCACATATAAACATTATAGTTCAAATACATACCAAATCAAGAGGAGCCTCGCCCTCTGGAAAATCAGCGGCCTCTGGAAGATCAGCAGACTGTGGAAGATCAGCATGATCTGCAGCACGTCCACGTCCTCGTCCTCCGCGTGGAGCGCGTCCACCTAGTGCTGGAGGATCAGCAGCGTCTGCATCAGCAAAATCATCAGCCTGAGCTCCTCGGCCTCCTCGCTGTCTCTGTATAAATGGGGGAAGAGGACGGGGGCCAGCTGGAATCACAGGTGCGGGGGGATCAACAACTGTAAGCTCATAAATAGCCCTGGCGATGTGCGTCTCATAACTCTTCAACAACTCATTTGTAAAAGGACCTCCAGGCATCCAACGTACAGCAGGAGGTGGTACAGGATCTGCATCGGGAGGTGGTACATGAGGTGCAGCAGCCGGATGCGGTACATCATCAGTCGGGGGAGGTGGTACATCTGGCGTAGGAGACGAAGGACCTAAATCTGTAGGAGCTAGCGATGAAGGCCCCATACCAGCATGATCCTCTGAAATAATAGGAGGGTCGTCTCTCCTAAGCTGATCTGTCGGTATTTCGGGATGAGATACAATATAATCTGTACCTAAACCCTCACCGTCTCCCAGCATATCATCATCCAAATCAACAGCTGTATCATCGATGTCCATATCCTCCTCCTCACTCTCACTGTAACCCTCATCATCAGCAGACGGATCAACATCTAGACCAGAATCCCTAACTGCCCCAGTATCTGTAAGTGCCCCAGTAACATCAGTGGGTGTCGAACTAGAAGCATTCAGCTGGTCTCGAGCAGTAGCAAAACTCTGACGTATGGACGCTGTGATCTTCGTCCTCCTAACACGCTCTGCAACAACAGGAGCCCCCAGAACAAAACCACTAGAAGCCATCGTATCTCGCACCCCCTAATGTTGTTGTCATAGCGTAACGTTATTTTCACAGCGTTACAAAAATAACGTCAAATTCAAAAACGTCTTTTCCATGACGTCGTAACGTTACAAACAGTTGTTGTAACGTCAATCCTAATCAAAATCATCTCTAATTTCTAAACATTTTGGTCATAACGTTACGAAATTAACGTTATAATTCGCCTAATTTCAATACTTTATATACTAATAATTCATAACGTTACAAAATAAGAGAAGAACAATGTCATATTTCATAAAATAATTAATTCATTAATTTTACAATATAGAATGTCATATTTCATAACATTATGAAATTATTATATTTCATAACGTTACAAAATTTCATTAATTTCATAACGTTACGAATAAATTAATTAATTTCATAATGTTACCAAATAATATAATTTTATAACGTTACGCAATAAATTACTTAATTTCATAACGTTACCATATAAATTAATTTCATAATGTTATAAAATAAATTAAATAAATTCATAACGTTACAAAATTTATTTAAAAATTTCATAACGTTATCAAATATTATTAAATTCATAACGTTATGAAATTAAATAACTAATTTCATAACGTTATGAATTTAATAAATTAATTAAATTAAATAAATTGATAACGTTACGAAATTTATTTAAAAATTTCATAACGTTATCAAATATTATTAAATTCATAAAGTTATGAAATTGAATAACTAATTTCATAACGTTACGAAATAAAATAATTAAACTATTTAAAAACGTTATAGAATATTTAATAAAAATACATACTTGATGTAGATCTATGGGAGTCTCAAAAGCTTCCGGTTGCGCCTCGGTTTGTGGATTCAACCTTCTATTTGCTCGAGTAGCATACCCGGGACCGACGTTTTGGATGGGTCGCTTTCGGTTTCTTCGCCTCGGGGCGGGTTGGGGTGCGGGTATCGGGGCGGGTTGGGGTGCGGGTATCGGGGCGGGTTGGGATGCTGGTATCGGGTCGGGCTACGAGTATCAGGTCGGGTCGGGCTATGGGTATGGGGTCGGGCTATGGGTATGGGGTCGGACCGGGCTCGGGATTTTGGCAGGTTCCGGGCACCACCACTGTAAATCAGTGGCACCTCGTCTTCCTCCTCGTCTTCATCCTCCACAGCCAGCCACGGAGTCGCCGCAGGAAGAGCTGTCATCGGCGGGATGCTTGGACCCTCGTCTCCGGCCGGGTTTTTGGGCCCAGAAGATGCGGCTTGGTCGGGGGAGCTCGAATCCATCATCAATTAGTGGATTTGGTGGCTTAATCGACGGAAAATGGGAATTATTGGCCGACGATTTTAAGCAAATGGCGGCGGGTTTCAGAGGAAGGAAGGAGGAAGAAAGGTCGGGGAGGGAAAAGTTGGGTTTAAAAATAACCTAAATTGGTGCGGTAAGTGTTACCGCACCGATTTATTATTTTTTAAATAGTTAAACATGGTGCGGTAACGTTTACCGCACCAGATTTTATATTTTTTTTATATATTAAACATGTGCGGTAATTGTTACCGCACAGGATATTAGTATTTTAATATTTTTAAAAAAAAAATTATTAATTAAAAAAATAACAAATCTTGTGCGGTAATAGTTACCGCACAGGTGTTTAAGTTAATCAAAATCTGATTTTTTTTTTGTTAATCTCGTATTAACGTGGTGCGTTAAGTGTTAACGCATAGATCTGTGCGGTAATTCTTACCGCACTAGATTCATATACGTTTCAGAAAACATTCCAACAATGCTCCGGAGCCCTTTGGTGCGGTAATCCTTAACGCACAGAAGTGTACTGCAACTCTTACCGCACAGATTAGTGTGCATTTAGCCCAAAAAACGTGTGCATATAGACGGAGCCTAAATTTATGTAACACATGAGAAAACGCTAATACTCAAACCAAAAAGCCATGAAAAAATAATTACATTTGTTAATCTGTGAAAATCATATTGATATTTTTCTTTAAGAAAATAACTTAGCTTATATATAATCCATATCAATTAATACAAAACATATATTCATAATATATAATACAAGTTATGCTATGCACAATTTGCAAACACCTATTCAGTTGTTATTGTATTTTCTTTTCACGTGGATTTCTAATTGATTAAGTTCAATTGCAATATTTTCAAGGTTTCATATCATTATAATATATATAATTTTTGAGGTGGTTGAAAAATATTCACACAAGATCATCAGAAAGATTTTCTCATTATATTCATCTTGAGTTGGGTTTTTGCTTGGACACCAGAATAAAAGTTTAATATTAAAATTTACATTTAAAAAAAAACAATTCCACATATATTTTTCAAACAAATCTATTACAATTAAATTAAAGATTATCTTTTAAGAAACTACGTCAATCTATTTCCTAATAAAGATTTTATCTTTTACCAAGTTAAAAACAAAATTATATTTTATAAGAATTATATAATTGAAAAAATATTTTTGAGGTGGTTGAAAAATATTCACACAAGATATTTTAAAAAGAAATTTCCACATATATTTTTCAAACAAATCTATTACTATTAAATTAAAGATTATCTTTTAAAAAACAACATCAATATATTTCCTAATAAAGATTTTATATTTTACTAAGTTAAAAACGAAATTATATTTTATAAGGATTATATAATTGAAAAAATATTTTTGGGGGTGGTTGAAAAATATTCACACAAGATATTTTAAAAAGAAATTTTCACATATATTTTTCAAAAAAATCTATTACTATTAAATTAAGGATTATCTTTTAAGAAACTACATCAATCTATTTCCTAATAAAGATTTTGTCTTTTACTAAGTTAAAAACGAAATTATATTTTATAAGAATTATATAATTGAAAAGATATTTTTGGGGGTGGTTGAAAAATATTCACACAAGATATTTTAAAAAGAAATTTCCACATATATTTTTCAAACAAATCTATTACTATTAAATTAAATATTATCTTTTAAGAAACTACATCAATATATTTCCTAATAAAGATTTTTTATTTTACTAAGTTAAAAATGAAATTATATTTTATAAGGATTATATAATTGAAAAATATATTTGGAGGTGGTTGAGAAATATTCACACAAGATATTTTAAAAAGAAATTTCGACATATATTTTCAAACAAATCTATTACTATTAAATTAAAGATTATCTCTTAAGAACTACATCAATCTATTTCCTAATAAAGATTTTATCTTTTATTAAGTTAAAAATAAAATTTTATTTTATAAGGATTATATAATTGAAAAAATATTTTTGTGGGTGGTTGAAAAATATTCACACAAGATAATCACAAAGATATTCATGAATATATTCATCTTGGATTGAGGTTTTCTTGACCCATAAAAAAAAGGTTCAATCAAAAATAAAATATTGTCTTTTATAATGGAAAATATTAATACTATAGGATATAATAAAAAATAAAGATAAATCAAATTAGAAAAAATGATATTTATGAACATGATAAATCATATTTTAATAGAAATAAATTTTTTTAAGGCTCATATAATTGAAAAAAATTATTTTTCACAAATTATTTTACTAAATAAAAGAATTTTAATTTTTTAAGGGTCATATAATTGGAAATATTATCAAATATATGCATAATTAAAATTTTCTTTAGATAAAATGTATTATAAACAAAATAAGCCAACATTTATCATATCAACTTATTAAAATTACAGGTTAAGATAGAAAAAATGATTTATAAAATGTATAAGTTACATGTTTTCTGAATAAATAAAAAAGAAGGAGATATATTTAGAATTGTTTTTAAAAATATTAACCTATTCATTTTTTGGTCACATTTTTTCACCTCTTATTTGATAAAGGGAAATTAGATTTGGAAAACGGGTCAAACGGGTCGGGTTTGGATTCGGATGGAAAACGGGTTTGGGTTAAGCGAGTCGACCATTGGTCGAGTTCGGGTCTGGTCAACCCAGTGAGTTTCAAATGTTCGATAGTTTTATTGTAATAAAGAAAATAAAATTTTAACAATATTTTTATTTATTTAGAAATAAAATATGTGAAAAGTGGGTCCCTCGAAGAGTTTCGAGAAGTACAGATCGGTTCAGGTTTGACCCAAACAGCTTTATTGTTTGGTAAGCTTTTGACAAGTCTACTTAGGATAAAATAACATACAAATTCAATATTTTAATATAACTATTTGATCTGTTTTCACATGCTAGAAATATCTATAATGACAAAGAACTTCATTAGTCAATATTTGACGCTAAAAAAGATTAATTTTTATAAATTCCAATATTTCTCCTTTGGTCAAATAAAATTATATGATTATTATATGATTATTATATCATTAGACAATAAATAACAAAATATCCTACAAAGGTATTCTTTAGTAGTAACCTAAATTTACATAATACAATACGAAAATTAAAAAAATCTCAATTTTTACTTTAGATGAAATTAATCTCAACTTTTAAATCAATAAAAATAAAAAAGTTAAGAACCCCAACTTAAAATTTATAAACCAAAAACAGCCAAATTACAATTTCAATTAAATACTTTCTAAATTCGAAGATGAATGTTTTGCAACGTACATAAAACTATTATTATGTTTTATGTTGCTATTGAATTTTCTTAATTTTTAATGAAAAAATTCGTTTGATCTACATTTTGGTCTTGAAAAGATGAAAATATTTTAATTTGTTTTTCCTAAACAATTAAAGGTTAAGCCTATATTTTTGGACGCAATTCCGATCGACGGTGGCTTGATGGTGGGTTAGTGGTGGTGCGGTTGTGGTGGTCTGGTGGTGGTTTGGCGGTGGTCCGCCGTTTGTCCAAATAATATAACCATTTAAGTGTTATAAACTTGGTGAACATTTAAAAATAATTTGATGAACATTCTTTAAGTATAATGTGATGAACATTCAGTTGGTGAATATTTAAGTATAATGTGATGAACATTCAGTAGAGTATATCAAATGAACATTTATCAACATTTTGATGAACATTTATGAGCAACGTGATGAACATTTAAGCCGATTGTAATGAACTTTGAGTAATGAACATTTTATTAATTTCTTATGAACATCGAAGTATAAGATGATGAACATTTAAGTATGAGATGATGAAATTTAGGTGATTTTTGTTGAAAATTAAGTGTGTTTTTAAAAGAAATTATATTAAAGTGGTGTTCCAAATAAGTGGTGGTCCGGTGGTGGCTTGATGGTGGGTCGGTGGTTGTGCGGTGGTGGTCCGGTGGTGGTTCGCCGTTTTTCCAAATAACATAAACATTTAAGTGTAATAAACTTGGTGAACATTTAAATATAATTTGATGAACATTTAAGTATAATGTGATGAACATTCAGTTGATGAACATTTAAGTATAATATGATGAACATTCAATTGGTGAACATTTAAGTAGAATGTGATGAACATTCAATTGGTGAACATTTAAGTAGAATGTGATGAACATTCAGTTGATGAACTCTTAAGTACAATGTGATGAACATTAAGTAGAGTATATACAAATGAACATTTATCAACATTGTGATGAACATTTATAAACAATGTGATGAACATGACAAGGGGTGTCACGTGTCATCATATGGGCTCTTGCATCTCTCTTGATCCAAGGGTCTACAATCATTCTCATTTATCATTTTAACAAGTATTATTACATGACACTTTTCCTTTTTCTAATAGGTAGATTTAGTTTCCTTGCAAGTTCAAGAAAAAGGGTATATTAACTCCAATTTTTCAAATTTTTTAAATATCAAAAGTCTGATTACATAAGGCTGCAATCTTAAAAATATTTCTACTAAATTACTGAATATTGAACAACTCAGACAAATCATTAGAGCCATGAAATATCTTCTATATATGATCCAGGATTAAATCTACTCCATTGATCTAAATATGATCTAACGTTTATAAATTGTTAACTCCGTTTCACTGTGAGACAAATTTGTGAAAAATGATTTCTCACAACTTTTTTGTGTGCGGATCATACGCCACAAGCCCACAAGCCCACAAGGGATACAAATTCCTTTTGGAAAAGTTCTTATAATACAGGAATCCATCCACTAGGCCACATTTCTAAATCATCACAACTGATGATTTTACAGAAACGAGAATATAAATTGTTATAGAATGAATTAAAATTGATAAACTCATGTCTGCAAGTCCTGATAAGGTAATCAGGTAAGAAAGGATCTATCATCTGATGCAGAAGTCTTCTAAAAACCAACAAAATTGATATTCTTTGATTTAAAAAATCAAAGGCTTTATTGGTTTTCCTAAAGCAATGATGGACATGTACATTACGAAAGAGGCATGTGATCTTATCATGTGACCTCTAATTACAAATTATAATCATAACATGAACATGTTCAAATGCATGTGATCTTCCCTAGTGGCCAGGCTGCTTCTGTTCATTATCACCTTTTGAATCTCATAAACAGATTTCGTTTGAATATGAACTAAAATACACAATCAAGATTTGTCACTTTGATAGTGTCATTCTAGGCAACATTTGATCATGTGTGCTTCTATGTGCATCTAAACAGATCCATAATGCAATTATAATAAGAACCAAATGAAAATATACAGCCAGTATTTAGTACAGTTTGTAGCTATCATCATTAATCTTACCAAACAAACAACCAACCAAACCAAACTCAGTTTACAAAATTCCTTGAACTTTTTTAAGAAAAAACTACTCAGTATAACAAGAATATTTACCAGTATAGATAATTTCCAGGAGAAGCATAACAGATTAACAGCTAATCTTATTTTTAAGCACAAAATAGATTGAGTCTTCCTACTCACCAAACAAGAAAAACGACACCTGCACCTACCCAGTCACCATCTCAAACAACTCAAATTCAACAACGAAAAACTACACCAAAAACCCATCACAACTTTGATCAAAAGAAATGTTTTTATCAGAAATTAGTACCTGAAAAAACCAAGGGAAGCACGATCACGACCAAGAATTCTCATTACCCATCACACGTAAGCATGGCCCATCATCCTCTCCATTCCGCTTCCAAAACGCTCTCCTCCACCAACTCTCAAAGCCTCTCTGTAAATTGGGACAGTCCTCCCCGGATTTCAAAAACCGATCAAACCAAGCCATAAGAATTTCCTGCTGCCAAGATAACGGGAGAGTAAGTATTGTATTACTTAACCCATCCTCAATCAAATGCCTATCAAGGCCCTGTCTGGATGCACGTCTCATCCACCCGAAATCATCATAAAAAGGCACAAGCCACGTCTTCAAAAGCTTGTATCTTGAATCCTTAGATGCCAATAACTGACCTTTCCCGACCCCAATAAACAGCCTAGCAGTAACCCGACTCACCTCAAATCTGTGGACCGAAGGGACGTTGGCATGAGCCTTAGACAGCTCGGTTTGTGAAGCCCAAATATTAAGAAACTCCTCTGCCATTTGTCTGTCTATCAAAATATCCAAAATCCAATGCAAATTATCAGCTTGCCTTGAAATTTGACTAACATTGAGAAGATCCGAGTTTGCCGCCTGCAAAAAATTGTGCCTTAGTTTCAGCAAGCAGCCATTACAAGCTGAATAGAGAGACTCCTTCCGTAGTTCATTGTGTTTCGCGTTTTCATGGAGCATCTTGGAGAAGATGCCTTTCATTTCTCTCCTTGCCTTTTCGTCTTTCCCTTCGAGAACGACATGTATGAGTTTCATTAGCACCTCTCCATCTATGGTGGAATCGAGAGATACCCTTTTGAGAACGTCACTAGCTGCACGACCTTCAAGCTGCAGTTCTGAGAGTAGTGACATCACCTTTTCTTCATCGTCCTCTGCCCATGGTGCAGCCTCCAAATACTCAAGACAGGAAGATACTCCAGCATCAAATCCAATTGCAGCTGAAATCTAATTTAAACAGCATAAAATGAAACAACTATCATCATATTCCACTTCATGTCAGTCAATGCAATCTGATGGTTAGCAAGATCAATACATAAGTAGTACCTTCAAAATGCCAAGAACCCTAGTAACATCTTCTTTGATAAGCATTCTTCTAAGATCAGTGCAATACATGAGCCTAAGAGTCTCGACATAAACCTCAACATCCTCACAATCAGAAATCTCGACCTCAAACGCAACTCCAGCCGCCCTCTGCTGCTTCGTCCACCGCTCTGATAACCTACCTGCGAAGAAGACGCTATTGGCGACCAGAATCTGCCTATGGACATCCAAGCTGACGCTGAATCCGTCCTTTTCAGTCAATGTGAGCTTAATGTCGCTGGAGTCGGGGTTATTGAAAGGGTTTCCGGGGCTCCACTCATCGAGCATCTCGGAGATTCGCTGTTGTCTGGTCAACTGCTTGTCCTTGGCGGAGGAGACGTTAGTTTGGTGAGGCATGGCGGATTTGGGAGGAGGCGGGGGGTGAGAATCGGGCTCGTTGGCCATCATTTCGAAGAGAGTGGGGCTAGATCGGGATGTCTGTGGAGGAGGAGACATGGGGTTCAGTAGTCCGGCGGTGAGAGCGGAGTTGAATTTGCTGAAGCCGGATAAATCCATCGAGGATGCAGGCGAGGTGTTCGACGAAATGCCTGTGCGAAAGTTGGGGTCAGTGGAGGAGATGGTGAGTTCGCGGCGGCGCTTCGGCTTCGTGGTGTTAAGATGGGTTGGTGTTGAATCAGCTCCCATGAAGATGAAGACGAAGACGAAGATGAAGCTAGCTTTGGTTGGGATTAAAGTAAGGGTTTAACTGGGATTTTTCTTGGGGTTTGTTTGTTTGTTTGTTTTGTGTTGGATTATGTGTGTGGGTTTTGGTGAAGTTGTATTAAAAATTGGAGATGGTAGTCAGATGAGAAGAGAAGAAGAGGAGTGAAGTTAGTAGGGTATATTAGCAGGTGAAGCACATGGCATTCAAGAGGGAGTTTCAGCTACTCCTGCATTTAATTTCTCCGGAGAGCCCAAGGCTCAACAAGAGTATGATGGTACCATTCCATTTCCAGCCAATCCACCATGGAAAAAAAAGTGTCGCCACGTTAGTTTTATCATGTCTTTCAAAAAGAGTAGGAATGAGTGACATTATTATAGTAACTTTCAGGTAGAATGAAATGAAGGGAAAAAAACATACCTTTGTACGTATACTAATACAAACATGTTTTCATGTGTGTAACACTCTTTGAGTGTGTTGCATTGCTGATGATTTTAGTGCTGTGGCCGGAATACGTTTAAGATTTGAGGAAGTACACACTCGTACACATAAGAAATTGTTGAAACTCGGTTTTTGTGGAACCTCGTTTCAACGGATAGAATCCGACAACACTTCGGATCCTCGAGTTTGAGAGTATCTCCCTCTTCTTGTTGAGGGTGTGACTTGTAACTAGCCTTTGAGCATCTCGCCTTGGCTCTCGAGAATGGTCCTCTTTAGGTTTCCTGCAAAAGCCAAATCTGGAGATGGGTTTCTCAGGGAAAGACACTCCGACGCTCAAGTCAATAATTGTACAACGAATGTATATAGCAAAGAAATAATATAAAGAGTTTTGGAGACTTAGGACAACTTACCTTAAAAGGGAATTTATACCCTTATTTTACCAAACAAGCATATCCAATAGCTAGCAATATAAACATGATATGGCAAGGAGCTAAATAAGCATGTTCAAGGCAAACTGACACTAGTATGAAACACCTAATTGACATGTATATATGGGCATACGGACAAGGCATTATAGCCATATAGTTAATCATTTCTTGCTAGTTAAAATCATCTACATCCAATGGAGCATAAGTTGCTGAAAGGCTTCTTGTCTAATTCCAATTCAAGTCATCATGCAAGAAAGGTAGAATAATTGAATGGTCATAGTCAAGGCAAACTCAATCTTCTAAAACTATACAAATGGTGCAGCAAACCTTAATGACAAGGAGGATGATCATATTCACATATAAAGAGTAGAAATGGATGATGTGCAGTATTGGACGATCATTAAACAAGCAATCAAACCCCACTAGTACAACATTATCATCTTTTCAGCAAAGGAATATCTAATTATCAAATTTGAGCATTCAATCAAGGCAACAGTAGTAAAAATCCCCATGTCCACTTATGATTCAAGGTAGCAAGTAAGACAAGTAAAGCTGAGCCATGACATTGCCGATGGTAACCCATACGAATCAGACAAGCAACATAAATGAACATCCAAGAGAAGAACGTCAGCAACATATGTTCTAGGGGTCAATCCAGTGGTCAAACAATAGCCACATGCCATCCATGACTCAGCTCAGACTAGGAGACACGAGGGTTACGCCTAAGCGGCTCAAAGGTGCATAGATCATGTATGATAGGGATTAGAGTCATGCATGTGATAAACAATCCAGTGCATAAGACAAGTAAAGGGAATAAGCTAACAGGTACGGACTAGAGGTTTAATCAAGCTTGAAACACAGGTTCTGCTGAGGTCGACGGCGGCGACCCAAGAGCTTGACCGAGCAAGTTGAAGCGCCAGATTACTCAAACGCGATCGACGAAGGTAAGAAGAGTTTTGTTAATTCAATCGCCTTGGAGGAGAAAATCGGGGCGAGCATAGGATGATACAGGAAATCACTAAAATTTTAGGAGTTTTCATCACTGGTTTGTAGAACCTTCAAATTTGGAAAAACGTGTGAAATATATAGCTTGAAAAGTTGTTTCCGACCTAGTCCATTGATAGCCTCTTTTATCTTTTTTCTCATTCAGTTCTGACATGGATAGCAATTCTAATTTTGTTTCCTCCTAAATTCAGATATAGCATTAAAATTTATCAAATATAGTTATATTATATATGGAAAAGGTTATGGTAAATAAAACGCTCAATGGTGATAAATGAGAGTAAATGTGAGGCCTTAGGTCAAGAAGATCCAAGAGCAAAAATGGTGACACGTGGCACCACTTGCCACCACGTCGGACCGTCGTTAGACCATCGAAACACCATCAAGCCATGACCGGACCATCACTTTAATATGATTCGAGTAAAAAACACTTGATTTTCATCAAAACGTACATAAATGTTCAATATGCATATTGTACTTAAATGTTCATTGAAAACATCAAGGCCTTACACGTCTTGTTACCGCAAAACGGGGCCCTTTGCCCCTAATTACACTCTAGGAGTGGAAAATAACATCTCTCTTAATCTAGAGTGGTAATTAACCCTCCCTCCTTTTTTAATTAATTTTTTTAAATTAAATATGTATAGCTTTTAAAATTAAATTTTTTCCTCTTTTCATTCATTTTCTTTCTTCCCGTTACTTTCCTCTCTCTCGTTCTTCACTCCCTCCTTCCTCTCAAAGCATTCCGCCGATTTTCCTGCTCGATTTCTTTGTGTTTCTCCTCGAATTCGAGCTCCTTTGCTCTCGCCGATCTCCAGGTAATGTTTTTTCTTCGTTTTTGGTTGATTTCTGTAGAAATTAGGGTTTCTGATCGTTGTTTGGTTGTTGTTCTATAATGCAGTTGTTCTTCTCTTGTTTCTGTTTGGATTTCGACCTAATTTCATCCACAATCAGTCACATGTAAGTATTTAATTCAGTTTTTGCTTTTGTTTTGTGTTTTTAGGTTTTACGGTTTGATTTGAGGGCGATTTTGGTTTTTTCGATCTGATTACATTGTTGTTTTTTGTGTTTTGCTTGCGAATTGCATTTTTTTTACAGTATCTCTTTGATTTTTACTTGTCTGTCCTTTTGCATGTGTTGATTACAGTTTTACTTTGTTTCATTTTTGTATTTGTCATCACATCTATCTTATTTAGTTGTTTTTGTTCTTTCTTATTGTTGTTTGCGTGTAATTGATGTTATTTTTATAGTTTCGATGACAGTTAGTTTGCTTAGACATCTGGTTTTTGTTTCGATGACAATGTGTTTGTTTGTGTTTTATGTTGAGGAGAGTTTATTTAGTGAGATCTCATTATTATACTATTGCGGATGACAATATGTTTGTCATCGAGTTGCTTTTCCCTTGAATATTCTACTATTTTAGAGGACAATTATATATTCTGAAGTTGATGACAGTTAGTTTGCTTAGTCATCTGTTTTTTGGTTCGATGACAATGTATTTGTTTGTATTTTATGTTGAGGACAGTTTATTTAGTGAGATCTCATTATTATACTATTGTGGATGACAATGTGTTTGTCATCGAGATGCTTTTCCCTTGAATATTCTACTATTTTAGAGGACAATTATATATTCTGATGTTGATGACAGTTAGTTTGCTTAGTCATCTGTTTTTTGTTTCGATGACAATGTATTTGTTTGTGTTTTATGTTGAGGACAGTTTGTTTAGTGAGATCTCAGTATTATACTATTGTGGATGACAATGTGTTTTGTCATCGAGATGGTTTTCCCTTGATTACAGTGTTATTGCTCTATTTGATTTTTGTGCATTACAATATGGATGACATTGTGTTTTGTTCAAATGTGGATGACAATGTGTTTGACAATGTGTTTTTTTCAAATACAGTTTTTTAGGACTCTTTGATGACAGTGTTATTGCTCTATTTGATTTTTGTTTTGAAGGTTGATGACAATAGTTATCTAAAAGTTTTGAGGTTTGATTACACTATCTTCTATATTAGGATTTGTTTGTCTATTTCTTCTTGTTGATGACAATGTTGATTTGTCATCAAATTTCTATCATGTTGTTCTAATAAATTATATTAGGTCTCTCTGATCACAGTTTAGTGCTCTATATTTGATTTTTTGTTGAATTTGACGACAGTAGTTATCTAAAGTTTTTGAGATTTGATTACAGTATCTTGTATGTCGTATTAAATTTTTTGTTCTGTTTTCCTTTCTTAGGTTGAGATGGATATTTCCAAAGTTGAGTATATTTGCCCGGAAGAAATGCATATGTCATCTCAGGTGAATATGTTTGTGCATTGGGATCTCTTTTGCATTATTGATGAGCACCTTGGCCCTGATAAACTCCATGAAATAAGAAATGGAGTTTTTGCCCCTATTGTTATCTGGGCCGACACGTTGAAGGTCTCATCTCAGCTGCTCTATTATTTAATCCTTCATCAAGTCAAAACGAAGAAATCTCATGAAATGTGGTTCAACATCAAAGGCCATGTGTGCCGGTTTGGTCTCCCGGAGTTTGCAGCTGTAACCGGGCTGGATTGCCATGGTAGTACCAACTATGAAATCCCGGATGCAGACATGTTTGACGAATTCGAGGTAAGAAGTTGTAAATTTACTGAGTTGTTAGCATACTTTGCTATCGAGACCAATCCAGCTAGGAAGCTGAGTTTGGCATATTTGCTTATTGTTGAGGGCATTCTCCTTCCTCAACGATCAAATCAGCCTATTAGGTCAGAATTCTACAACCTTTCAACAAATATGGATGAATTTCGGAAGTATCCATGGGGTAGGCTGAAGGCAGCTAGTGTGGGACGGCCAGAGAAAGGCGAGTGTCCTCATGACACCAGAGTTACAATTTACTTGCATGGATTTCCCATAGCTTTTAAGGTATTTTTTAAACTGATCTCATAGCCTATTTAGTTTTTCCATCAGATCATTCTGTCATCATCTCTTTCAATTAGCCTATTTATATTTTTTGCTCACATGTTTCTTTACTATATCTTGTATTACTGAGTTACTTATACAACTGTCATCAATTATGTTTTTTAAGTATGTCATGACATGTTTGTTTATACTATATCTTTTTTGCAGTACTGAGTTTCATACACTTGTCATCAGTACCTCTTTTGTTCATCATGTCATGATCCTATCAATACTGTCATCTTAATTGAATGATTCATACTTATTATCCTGTCATATTTCTTATGAAGCGCGCTTCATTTCACATTCATTAATTTTTTGTCATCTGTCATATTATTTGTTTAAATCTTTTTTATATTATTCTGTCATCAACTATGGTATCTGCATCTCATTTTACTTTTTATTAGTTATTTTCTTCTTTTAACTATGGTATTTGTCATCAACTATGGTATCTGCCATCAACTATGGTATCTGCATCTCATTTCACATTCATTAATTTTTTGTCATCAGTCATATTATATGTTTAAATCTTTTTTATATCATTATGTCATCAACTATGGTATCTGCATCTCATTTTACTATTTATTAGTTATTTTCTTCTTTTAACTTGCTTATACTTTTTTTTCTATCTTTTTAGGTCTGGATTCTTGAAACGTTCCCTCAGTTTCGGGATATTGTGAAGTGTACTACAGCTGGTGCAAGACAGATCCCTTACTGTCTTCATTGGTTCAACAAGGAAGTTAGTAGTTTTTGGTTCAGTGCAATTATGAAACAAGTGAACGAAACTAAGTTGGTATATATTTCTTCTTTTCATCTTTTCAATTTGGTTTTATATTTTGTCTTCTAATAAGTTTTATCTATATTATATATCTAATTTTTGTGTTCATGTGTGTTCAGTATTGTAGATATCCCCCCTACTCCGAGCATGAAAGGTTTCAGCATCTGAATTTTCTGGATGAAAGCGACGACCCTCTGTTTGATGGATTTGCTGAGCACATTCTCAATGTGGCGAAAGAGAAGGCTGATAAAGAAGCTTCCTTCAACACTGAGATTGCGGCTACTCTTCCGGAGAATAAAGTTTATACACGCAAAAGGAAGAATGAGACCGTCAATCAAGCTCCAGCTGGAAGGGTTACTAGGGCTCGGAAGGTGGACGCGAACCCATCTCTGAAGGTGAAGTTGAAGGTAGCTAAATCTGATAAGCCATCTCCTCGCTTATTGAAGACAGTTGCAACCAAGAAGAGTCCTCCCAAAAAGCCTCTTCAGTTAGACCAAGCTCCAAAGGGCAAGAATGTTTCCAATCCAAACTCAGCAATGGTGTTGAGAACTTCTCCAAGGAAGAGATCAGTTATTCTAACGGATAAGCCAATTCCTACTAGTGTTCTTCCTATGAGGGATCCAGTTAAGAATGTGGATGATGCGGTTGACAATGTTCTTCAGAGTTTGAATTATCAGTTTTCTGGAGGCAGTGCATCAAAGGTTGTGTCCTCAAATGCCAAAGGCTCAGCTTCCTCATCATCAAGTGCTAAAACCAAGACAGATTCAAGGAGGTTTGATCCCAAGAGTGGTGGCTTTGTGATGAGGCTAAAGTCGTAGTGCCAAATCAAAGAAATAAACTCTAAACACTAACTAGAGTATAGCAAGTAAGTAGAGGTCGAACCCAAGGGAATCAAAACACCAATCGATATGCAGTCAAGCGAAATACCAACTAAAGAACAAGTAACAAGTAACCAGGGGGGTTTTTGATTGTATGAAACACAAAAGTAACAAGTATCAAACAAAGGGAGTTTGGGTGAGAATATGATGAGAAGGGGTTTCACCTAGCAAGTATCCACACAACAGTCAATCAAGTTGATCATAGATTTATCTCAAGTTCTATTCAATCCTAGGGAATGTTCCTATTCCAATCTTTAATATATCAGCAGGCCAACCGGTCCTGATAATACTTACTATTCAACAATCAGGGAAACCTCTCAAGATTAGATGAAATAGCAGCAAAGAGCACAGGAATTATAAGGATGCATGCAATAACTTACAACCGTCAAGTATTAACATGCAATCAATTCTCTTTCATAAAAGCAATCAACTACCAGATCATGCAGATATGAGCGCTACAATGACAAGGAATTCCACCGTATATTCCTAGTCTAGCAATAGAAAACTATCAATCAAACTAGGTGATCAAGCTAGCAAAACTAATAGAAATCAATAGATGAAGAACAAGAGAATTAATACAAACTCATAGGAAAAGAACAAGAGTTTAGAAATCTCACAACTTAATAACTGAAGGTTTCAACCGCTAAGTAAAACAATGGAGATTAGTTCCTGCTCATGGTTGCAGAACTAAATTGTCTGATGGAAAAGATGATAGAAAAGATGATAATAGAAAGAAAGAAACTAGAGTTCTTAAATAGAGAACTAACCCTAAAAATATATGGTAAAAGATATATCCTAAAACTAATTAAGGAAAAAGGAAAAGAAAAGAAATAACACAAAAGGAATAAAAGGAAGCTCAAATTCGGTGAACTCATGTGAATTAAATTCACAACTTGCAGCCTAGCTGCCTGCTTCCACAATGTGTGCTCCATATCCACTCTTGCACGGCCCATCTGCTTCAATCAGCCCAATTCACGTGGCCCGCAAGCATTCAGCCCAACAACACAGCAGTCCATAGTTACCTCAATTTCTTCACCGATACGGGCCGGCCTTCTCCCTATCTTCGTGGGCTTCGTCTCAAATAATCATGGGCCGACTACTGCTCAACATTCCAACAACAACCTACCCGCGATCGTCGTCGGTGATTTCTTCAAGTCTTCAACTCTTAATTGGTTTTGATCTCTATTTCTTCACTTCTTAATAAATATCTCAGAACATAACAATGACTCGAAACACATATGATAATACTCCTAAACTAATGTAATAATCCCTAGTTACGCTATACAAAGTGCAACGTATCACTTTGATCCAAACTCCCCTGCATTTCAAGGCAACTCAAGCGTTCCCCAAGGTTCGAACAACAATGAGTTTTCGAATAAGATTTATGATCTAAGCAACAAAGTTGATCACATGTGCAATGTGATGGCTGATGTTCAAGGCACTGTAACTGGTCACACCTTGAAGCTAGAGGATGTCTTCAAAAAGCTAGTTGACATCGGGAGCCTCATTAAGACATTAATATCTTCAACAAGAGCCAACCAAGCTGAATCAACTCCTCTTCCAACTGATCCAATCCTCAACCATCTTAGAGTGTTGGAGGAGGCTTGTGGATTTGTTGATGCTTCTGCTGCTACTGTGAGGATTAGTAGTGGAAATAATGTGGAGGACAGTGTTGGCAAAGTTGTGGTTCACTCTGCCACTGTTGAGCTTAATGTTGAGGACAGTAAGCAGGATGACAGTGTTGGTGGGCCGTCTACTCTCCTTGTTCAGAAAGATGGTCAAGTGGCTTCTTCCATGTCTGAAAAGTCCAAGCGTAGCCATTCAAGTAAAGGTGGAGACAGTAATGGTGGAGCTACTGAAAAACTTGTTAATTCCTCATCTAAGAAGTCTAAATCCCATTGCAAGCCTAGCTCTTCTTCACTAAGGCACTCTGAAAATATTCCCAAGGAGGACAGTGTGGGTGAGTCTATTATTCCATTATCTCTTGGTGTCAGTTCACCTTCCCTGAAGAAATCTCTGGATAGCCCCAAGGATACAAAGCATCAAGAGTTAGATGTTGTACTTGATGACGGTGAATCAGATTGCAACAACGTCGACTTATTTGTTGGTGAAAGTGATGCTGGATTTCTAGTTATTCCATCTGGTTCTCAAAATGCATCCCTTACACCTCCTCTTGGACTTGAACCAGAAATTGGTGATGTTATGGTTGATGATGACAATTTGGTCAACACAGAGGAGGAGTATGAAGTTGTTGATTCTGTGGCAGATGTTCCATTCAATCCTGTGGCAGTTGGGGAAGATGTTGATGTTGATAACATGGAATCTGAAGACAATGTGGCACCTGATGACAACTTGCCTAGGAAGTCTTCTAGGGTAGGTCATCCTAGCCCTGTCCTTTTGAGTCCCTTCACAGTTCCACCTAAACCGATAGGTATGCCTCCAAGACCAGCGTACTCTTTCTACGAATACGACGATCGCTTGGTCTTCTATTCATGGCTCAAAGATGGGTATGTTCTATTTGTTTTTAGTTATAATTTTCTAATAATTATTTTGTCATCAAATCTATATTTTGTCATATCTATTATATTTTTTGAATTCTTATCTTAACTTTGTCATTAATACATTATTCCTGTTTTAGAGTAACTCAGATATACATTCAATTCTTATCTTAACTTTGTCATCAAATCTTTTATTTCATGGCTTAATTGCATTTTTATATTTATATCTCATGAAGCGTGCTACGCACGCTTCATTTTGCCTCCAAGAGTGCTTGATACAATCCTATCATCAAGAACTTTTAGTATGATGACAATCCTGTCATCAAGCATTTTATTATTTAAGCTATCAACACATTGTCATCAACTTTTCTATGTTCAATTATCATAATTTTTGTCATCGAAATTTTTTGTTAGACCTATTATACATCTGTCATCAAGCACTTTATTATATATATATATATTTTTTTGAAAACATGTTGTTTTGTGTTTGAATTTTTCCTCATGTCTATAACTGTCGTCAATTATGTGTTTGTAATAGAACCTATTTAATGATGATATTTTTGTATTGTTTATTTTTCAGTTTTGAATGATGACATATATTATATGATGACATTTTATATTTTGTGTTTTGTCCTATTCTTTTTTTTGCAGCAAGGAAGAAACCACTATAAAAGGGAATGATATTAGCCTCTCTAAAACTTTCTTCCGGAAGCTGATTAAGAAGAATTGTTGGTTTGATGACGTTGTAAGTGTTTTATCATTGAAACCATTTTTATATATTTATTATTTTGATACGCTGCACTTTGTATAGCGTAACTAGGGATTATTACATTAGTTTAGGAGTATTATCATATGTGTTTCGAGTCATTATTATGTTCTGAGATATTTATTAAGAAGTGAAGAAATGAAGATCAGAACCGAAGAAGAAGAGTCGAAGACGAAAAGACGAGTTTAGAATCAGGAGCGACCGCAATCACCATGGTTTGATGGCGATCGCTACCTTACTGCAGCAGAATCCACGTTAATATATATTGATGTTTGGGCCGTAAATGTTGCTGCTACGTTGGATTGAAGGTGGGCCGATGAAGACTTGGGCCTGTTTTGGGAGAAGGCCCGCGTGAAGAGAATTAAGCAAGCATCGAGTTGGGCTGAACAAAGGAATATACGATGGATTGTCGGGGAATTAAATCAAGCAAGCTGCTTGATATTTATGGGCAGCCGTCATACCGAGAAATGTCTCGTTCTTATTTTCCTTTTGCTTTAGTTTGGTTTATTTCCCTTTTTCCTTATTTAGTTTTAGGATATTTCTTTTACCATATATTTTTAGGGTTAGTCTCTATTTAAGAACCCTAGTTCTATCATCTTTTCTATCATCTTTCCATCAGACAATTTAGTTCTGCAACCATGAGCAGGAACTAATCTCCATTGTTTTACTTAGCGGTTGAAACCTTCAGTTATTAAGTTGTGAGATTTCTAAACTCTTGTTCTTTTCCTATGGGTTTGTATTAATTCTCTTGTTCTTCATCTATTGATTTCTATTAGTTTTGCTAGCTTGATCACCTAGTTTGATTGATAGTTTTCTATTGCTAGACTAGGAATATACGGTGGAATTCCTTGTCATTGTAGCACTCATATCTGCATGATCTGGTAGTTGATTACTTTTATGAAAGAGAATTGATTGCATGTTAATACTTGACGGTTGTAAGTTATTGCATGCATCCTTATAATTCCTATGCTCTTTGCTGCTATTTCATCTAATCTTGAGAGGTTTCCCTGATTGTTGAATAGTAAGTATTATCAGGACCGGTTGGCCTGCTGATATATTAAAGATTGGAATAGGAACATTCCCTAGGATTGAATAGAACTTGAGATAAATCTATGATCAACTTGATTGACTGTTGTGTGGATACTTGCTAGGTGAAACCCCTTCTCATCATATTCTCACCCAAACTCCTTTTGTTTGATACTTGTTACTTTTGTGTTTCATACAATCAAAACCCCCCCTGGTTACTTGTTACTTGTTCACTAGTTGATATTTCACTTGACTGCATTGATTTGGTGTTTTGATTTCCTTGGGTTCGACCTCTACTTACTTGCTATACTCTAGTTAGTGTTTAGAGTTTATTTCTTTGATTTGACACTACGACTTTAGCCTCATCATATTTATATATTTGTATATAACTGCTAGAATTCTTTTCTGTTTTCTAGCATTTATCTGAGGCCCTATATTTCATGAGGAAAAGAATATTTGATGAGGGAGATAAATTCAAGGATGTAGTTATTCTGGACTGGGTTTGGTTTAGTAGGTTGAACCCCCAGTGTCTTGAGAAGGTGATGTCTGGTATAGATTACAACCTTAATTTCCACCTTGATTACTTTTCTGGTGCTCATCCACCAGCCTATGGGAAATCGTGGGCTAATGGCGTCTCAAGGGTTTACTCACCCTTTAATATCAATGAAGAACATTGGGTTGGTGTAGAGATAGACTTGGTTACGAAGCATATTACTGTTATGGACTGTTTATATACCCCAGAATCGAGAGCTAGTTTCTACAACGATGGATTCATTATTGAATCTCTTCTACCTCTTTGCAAATTACTCGCTGTTTTGTTAAACAGAAGTGGGATGTTCAATCACCTCGGGAACCTAGACAATGATTTCACTCTCAGTAGGCACCCTTCTCTCCCCCGTGATGTAGGGTATGTATTCATTATTCCTTTTTCTAGCATTTTTTTTAGAACTTATTGTAATTTTTGTTGTACTTATTTTTTCCCAATCTTACACTACATAACCCTTTTTTGTTTTTGTGTTTCTTTTGGTTTCAGTGGTAATTGTGGTCTCTATACAGTAAAGTACATTGAAGCTTTTGCATTAGGGAGTTCCTTGGATGAGTTGGATGACGATCATGTGAGGGCCCTTAGGGAGAAGATGGCCATTGAACTATTTCACCAAGAGATTGTGTGGAAGCCTCTACCGCTTAATCGTACCAAACCAAAGAAGTGATTCAACTTTTTCTTCACTTACATTAAAACTTGTTCATAGGGTTATCATGGACGACAGTGTGTGTTTCAGTTGTGTAAGACAATTTGGCATAATGTGTGCCTTTGTACTCCTTGTGATGACACTTTTTGTTTGTAAGGATGACAATTTGTTTGAAATCTAATTTTAGTGATGACAAATTAAATAAAGTGTTTTTTGTTTGTCCCCTATATATATTTCTTAATGATTTGTGTTTCTGTCATACAATCATCTAGATGACAGAAAAGTTTTATTACACTGTCATCATTTTTGTCCCTATTTTACTCAAGATTATTGTCATCAATGATTGTTGTCTTTTAATATCCACCTTTATGAAGCACGCTACGCGAGCTTCATTTGCCTTTCACTCAGTGTTTCAAAGTTTGATGACAGTTCTATGTTCATTTAATAAATTGTCATCAACTGTCATCTTTCATTAAGTGTGTCAAAGTTTGATGACAGTTCTATGTTCATTTAATAAATTGTCATCAACTGTCATCTTTCATAAAGTGTGTCAATGTTTGATGACAGTTCTATGTTCTCTTAATAAATTGTCATCAATTGTCATCTTTCATGAAGTGCGTCAATGTTTGATGACATTTCTTTGTTTAGTTAATAATTGTCATCATCTATCATCACCCATTTAGTATTTTATTTTAACATTTGATTAGAATATCTTTAATTCTTCTCCATTATGTAAATTTTGTAACTGTCATCAACTGTTAGTATTATTTTTATTTTTGATTCTTATCATCATAGTACTAAATCTTATGAATTGTATTTTTTTCATCATATCATTGATTTGTATGTAAATTAATTCATTGTTCTCCTCATCAAATTTGTTATAATTCTTTGATGACAGTTATTTTCATTCGGAAATATTTCTGTCATCAACCTTCATCTGTCATCATCATTCATGTTATAAGGCAGCCTTTATTTTGGGCATTTTTTTTGTTTTTTCTGGTGTATCACTGAAGTTTTTCAATTTTCGAAACCAACATGCATTGGTGAGCTGAATTTAAAAGTGATATCAATATGCTCACCTAACCAACAATAGCATTAAATGTGTGTTTGACCAATTTAATGTATTCTATGCAACCCTAACTCCTTTCCTATATATATATCATCATCTTCCTTTCCAGAGATCCCACACTCCCCCTTTTGATCTGATTTTTGTATATTTCCACAGAGCAAATCGTTTACAAGGCAAGTATTTTATTTTTTAGAGTTTCATTTTTCAAGTTTTTTCTTCTATTGCAAGTTCATTGGCACTCATTTTATTTATAACCCGAGTTTGTGCAGTAGTTTCCTCACAATGGCAGATGAAATCAACTGGGAAAGGACTTTTCTTGTTGAGATGTAGAGGTCATTTGTGGAAAATGATTGTATATTGGTAAAAATCTCCATCCTTTATGTTATTGCCTAATCTCTTTTTCAGTTTTCTTTCAAATTTTAATATGATTCAGTTTTATATATTTCAGCCAATCCCTTTTGACCACGCGAATGAATATCTCAAGGAGTTCAAGGATAAGGAAATCATCTTGTGTGTGGAAGATAAAGAACAAGTGTGGGAAGTATTGGTGAAATTCAGTGACCATGGGAATCCAAACAATTGCTATAGGTTTGGTAAAGGTTGGAGGAAGTTTGTTGCAGACAATAAAATAAACAAGGATCAAGGTCTCCTATTTGAATTGATGGGGACAAGTGTTAGTTATCTTGTGTACCTGGTTAGGGTTGTCAAAAGAGTTGTTTAACCTTTTTATATGTCTATGTCATCTATCTATGGAATTTTATGTTTTTATGGCTTATCCGAGTGTTGTTGTGTTCTTTTGCTATGGGATTAGTATTTTTCTTTATGATCTTTTATTAATGTAACTTCACTTTATGTGTCAAACTTATCCAATAAAAGAATATTTTTTTTCAATCAATTCCTATTTTGGTTTTGATGACAGATATTGATATTGTCATCTATTTTTTCATCTGTAATCAAATGTTCTAAATTATTGAATCTTTTAAATCCATGTGTTATTAATATGTTATGATTTCATATACTTGTCATCATGGATGACAGAGTTATCATTTTATCTTATAGACCAATTATCTAAATTGTCATCAACTGTTTATTTAGATTTCTTTTTGTATTCTGTCATCTGTTAGCATTTGTTTTATAATTTTTGTATTTATCTTATGAAGCACACTATGTGCTTCATTGCACTTCTCATAATTTTGTGATAGAGCTTGATGACAATTTTATGGGTTGATGATTGTTCAACTGTCATCAACTGTCATTTGTCATATCTAGCTCCATCTGTGTGCTTTTCTCATGCAAACAAATTAGGATTTAATATATTCATCCAATAGTTCATCAATTTTTATTTATTGCAATGACCATGTGCATTGTCATCCAAAATCCTTGTTCAAATCAATTCAAAAATGACCGTAATGCAAACTATATATGTGTAATAGTATTTTTTTTGTAATCAAACTATTCAAGAACAAATGGAGAACTTCTGGTTTCTGGGGTTTTGTTCATGCAAGATGTTCTGTTGTGTCAAGTGGATCCACATATACTGCATCTTGTGGGTCTTCTTGGTCCACACCTCCTCTTGTTGTGATTTGGGAACTCACCAATTGACGGTATTCTTTTCTTATTAAGTTTCCCCCTTCGTGTCTCTAGCTTGGGAGGTAGGCATTGTATGTTCATGATCTCCTCTGGAATCATTTCTTCAGTTTGCCTAGGCACGGGATATATGGTCTCCTTGTAAGAATTGAACCAATTCTCAAATCTGTAATAGTCACTCACGAATCCTGTCACCTTCACCTTTGCTTTCTGCATTGCCGCTATTCCATGTACACAAGGAATATGGTCTAGATCAAACACTCTGCAAGTGCAGCTTCTTTTCGCCAAATCCACAACTCCATAGAAATATCCTCCAATCACCTGGTATTGGAATTCATTCAATGCCCTCACTTCATATTTCTTGGACAGCTTATGCCTCTTCTGAAGTATTTCTTCAATGTTTGGTGGCACCACTTTGCTCAGGGTTTGTTCTGTTTTGTTGCGCCTTTCAACAAACCACCTCATCAGCATTTCTAAAACACACTCCAATAGGGCAACAACCTGAAATGACCTAGCCTCTAGTAGGACCTTATTAATGGTCTCTGAATTGTTTGTAGTCATTAGGTTGTATCGGTCTCATTTGCACTGTGATCTTGCCCATTTCTCAAATTTGGATATAACCAAGTAATCCCCCATTTCCTGATTTATTGCACATATCTTCTTGAAGTTCTCCTCAAATTCCCTTCTTGTATAACTGTTTGCAGCCAAAGTAAAGAGTTTGTGCACACCCCTTTCCTTATACCTTTGCTTGAGGTTTTGATGAACATGTCTTCTACACACACAATGCTTTGCTGATGTATATATGGTCTCCACTGCCTTTATAATACTTTGATGCCTATCAGACACAATCACCAACTCCTCTGAACTAGGGATCACTGTAATAAGTTATTGGAAGAAGAATGTCCAAGATCCATCATTTTTTGAATCAACAATTGCATACGCCATGGGATAAATTTGTTGGTTCGCATCCTGCGCAGTTGCAATCAATAGGTGCCCTTTGTACTTTGTATGCAAATGCGTTCCATCCACCATGATTACCTTCAAAAGAAAAGTATTATGTCATCAACACTCATTTTTTATATATTTTTGTTTCAAACCCATTGAAATATAGAATTATTCATTGTAATTTTTTATATTCTTCATACACTGTTATCATGCATCCTTCAAGAATTATGTAATCAAATACTGTCATCAAATAATACTGTCATCCAAAACTGTCATCATGCATCCTTCAACACATATTCTGAGCAATACACATTTAAAGATTTTTTTTAACAACATTTTATCATCAAATACTGTCCTCAAGAAAGTCAGTTTTATTCATTTTAATATTTTTAATACTTTTCAAACACTGTCCTCATTCATCCTTTCATGCTTTATCTATTATAGAATTCTGTCATCAACACATATTCTCATCATAAGATTTTTTTTTTTTAATATTATTGTAATCTAGTATTCTTTTCTCTTTCATTAATTTTCCTAACTATTTGTCATCCATAGTCCAACTATTGTAAGCTGTCATCTTTTTTATATTTCTTATGAAGCGCGCTTCGCGCGCTTCATTTCACTTACATTAAAAGTTTGTTATAAAGCAAAATCTATATCTTGTAGAATGTTATTTTATCAAAACTGTCATCATTTGTTTTATTTGCCAAATTTTCCAGAATATAGTGTTATAATATTTTCTAATATATTTCTATTTAATCATCATCATTATTTGTCATCAAGTGCAGCAATGTATGTCTACATACCTTTCTCATTTGTTTGAATCCTCTTATTGGAGCTCCTAGTGCTATGAACACATATTTGAAGCAATTTTCGTCATCAACCTCAAGCTTTGTGTATGTGCCTATGTTGACTTGTTTGATCATGTGGCAATAGATCGGCAACATTCCATAATTTTCTTTCGGTGTTCCTCTAATCAAATTTTGTGCACATTCCTTTGCCTTCAATGCCTTCCAATAGCTCACATACATACAATGTTCTTTCCTCATGTCGTTCCGGATACTTTTAGGGTTCGGTCCAGTTTTCACCCCTTCATACCTATACACACAATAAAACAACCAAACTGTCATCTTTCAATATTAATGTGTTTGTATAAAACCATAACTTTTTGCATATTTTTTTGCTACCTTGTTTTTATTTGCTCTCCAACCATCTTGTATGTTGGCTTGCACTGATTTTCACACCTAAAGTCAAAAGAGCATGTGTGTTCTTCTCTATACTTTCTTATCTCAAAGAAATGTGTGTCTTTCAATACCATTGCCCTCAACCCCCAGTTGCAGTTCTCATCTGCACACTTGACAGTAAATAAATCAGGTGTTGACTTGTAGACTTTGTATAGAAAGTTCTCCCGCATAGCGACTTTCTTAAGTGCAACTTTCAGCATCTCCTTTGAGTCGAAAATCTGTCCAATATGGATGAATCCTATGTAGTCTTCATGACTAGGACTATCACCCTCCATAATTTCTTCCAATTCAGTATATTTGTCCCTTGATTCACAACTAATTATCTCACTCCCACCTTCCATCTCATAATAAATTTGAAATGGAACAAGGCTGTTTTTTTCACTCACTACCGTTGTTTTAGTTGTCTTCTTCTTTTTTCTCTCTGTCACATACAATGGCACACTCCATTGCACCTTCTCTGATTTGTTGATGTCAATGAAACACTTGAAGTCCTCCTCCGTGTCCACAATATATGGTATCTGAATTTTCTGGAAAGGGTTCAAGTGCGACAACTCAATTTCATGTGCTTGTGTCTTCAAATTAAACCTTTGAATAATTGTATCTTTGGCACCATCCAGCCCTATGTTTATGTCAATTACAAATGCTTTTGAAACCAATGTCCCAACATAAGCATTCGAACCATCTTTCATCTTCCATTCTCCCCCCAACATACGGTTAGAATATTCATTTGTACCTACATAGCACAAGTTATTGTGTTCATAAACATTCTGTCATCACTGTATAATTCCTGAATTGTAATGAATCTAATTATCAATTTGTCATCACACCTAATATTCTAAATCTAAGTTCCAAATCCTGTCATCAACTTCTTTCCTTAAACAACAATATTGTCTTCGTATTATATTTGTCTTCATGTTTATAATTCATAGCATCATCCTATATTTCATCTCAATATTGTCTTCCAACACACAACAACTATCAAATTATAAATCCAAATTTAACATTTAGCAAATCATGAAATTTCAATTATCATAATCATATTTCTCTTAAAAAGTATTATGTCATCAAAATTACATTATGTCTAACCATTAGTTTGTCATCTAAATCCAACAACATTATGTCATCACTGTTCAATTCCTGAATTCTAATGAATCTAATTATCAATCTGTCATCACACTTAATATTCTAAATCTAAGTTCAAAATCCTGTCATCAACTTTCCAATCTTTTAGTCTAATATTTTGTCCTCAGAAATATAATTTTGTCATCAAAATTACAGTATGTCTAATTATTATTTTGTCATCAAAAAAATAATTCTGTCTTGAATTGAAATGAATCTATTTATCAAACTGTCATCACATTTACAATTTTAAATCTAAGTTCAATATCATGTCATCAACTTTCCCATCCTAATCCAATATTTTGTCCTCAAAATTATAATTCTGTACAACATCTTTGTTTATTCAACATTTTCTCATTCAACTTTCTATATCTAATCAGTATTCCATATGAGCATCATATTGTCATCAGGATCAACATTCAACAATATCATTTTATATTCATCAACACTCTGTCATCCAGTTTCCATTATTTTAAAATTGTAATTAAAAGCAGAGTAAATAATCGAGACGTGACTCTCTGTTATTTGGTTTCATCTCCTCTTGTTGGCCTTCGCTAGAGACACCGCAAAAAAAATGAAACTCATTACAAATAATGAAACCGGGAGAGAGGACATCATATATACCTCAATCCCGTCGCTTCAAATACC
The DNA here is from genome assembly GCA_029168935.1 of Oxyria digyna. Classification (NCBI taxonomy): domain Eukaryota; kingdom Viridiplantae; phylum Streptophyta; class Magnoliopsida; order Caryophyllales; family Polygonaceae; genus Oxyria; species Oxyria digyna. The sequence goes on from JAPVLV010000013.1 coordinate 11,114,305, forward strand.
GACAACGAAATTACATTAAAATCCAGACAAAACAATCGCACCTAAAACGCCTAATTGTTGGCACGAAAGAGGAAACGGAGAGACGACAACATCGGACAAATGGGAAAGGAGGTTAATTGTTTTTAGGCAATAAAGATATCCAAAGAAAAAGTATTAAAAGCTACTCCAAAATCACTAAATGTTTAGTTAAATGTTAATTTTATATGTTTATAGATAGAAGATGATAAGTCTTATTTCTCATGGTTAATCCCATGTACTGTTTATGGTACTATTAATCGTATTCAATGTCACTCCTATTTAAAATAAAAAAAGGAAGAAAATTAGGAAGGCAAAAATGAGAGGAGAATGAAGAGGTGATGATTGAGAAGGAATTTGAGAGAGGAAGAGAATATGTGGAGGATGAGAAAAGCTCAAAAAACAGTTCAAAAGAAGAGATGAGCATGTGAGAGAGCATGTCCTCCTGACACCCACCCACCCACGTGCCCCTTCTACACTTCTGTCCATCTTGAATTCTTCTTCCCATTCATGTGGGATATTGCCTCCTATTTTTATTTTCTTGATATCTCATTATAAATAAGTTGTTAATAAAATGTGATGTGGTATGTGACTTAGTTTAAAAGTGAATGGTTTAAATATCATTCTCTTTTGTGTATCTATAAACCTTTGAAATAAATTTGAGAAACTACTCCTTCCGTCCATTAATGTTATATATTGTCATTTGAGTTTTTAATACTATATACAATTTAATATAATTTATTAATATATTTATGTGGGATGGGAAGAATATTATGAGACAGAGAAAAAACTAATTTTTTGTTGACGAATATTATGCTAGCTTAACCACCATTGTCAAACATATTGTAAGTTGGTTTGATAGTTTGACGCTAAGTTTTCTTAAATGTTAGGTTTAGAGTTTTGATTTATGTTTTTGGGTAATATATTGATCTTGAAAGAAGGGTATCATTTTATGTGTCCGTTTTACTCTATTTTTTGTGCAATGTGCAGTTGGTTGACCTTGGGGTGTCTATAATGGACTTCATATTGCTTGGGGGTTGAGGACACGACGTGTTCTTGTGGAAATTGATTTACACATCGTTGTTAGCTTCATTCGAAAATGAGTAACAAATGATGATCATCATTTTTCTTCCATAATAGGCTTGTGTCATGACTTTCTCATTAGGGATCAGATAGTCTGGTTTGTTATGTATATCGAAAAGAAAATCGTTGACATATCATGCATTTTCTTTTCCTTATAGTTTTCATTTGTTTTAGAATCCTCCTAAAAAAATTACACTATTTTGATATGAGGTAGTTTTTGAAGTGGAGTGATGTATATGCAAATGCTTACTTTCATGTTTCAATGTTTCAATGTTTCGTATTCATTTTATTTTTTACTTTGTTCATCAGCTTTAGGTCACACAATTCCTATTACCTGGCTTCTCAAATTGGAATCATTATTGTTTGAACAAACCTTTCTTATTAGACACATTTTGTTGTACTACGATCTGTGTAGGTAGAAGATCGTGTGTAATTTCTGCTTTTGCCTTTGATTTGGAAAAAATTAAGCTAATTTATAGCTCTGTTCGGCCATAAATATGTTGCCTTCATTTTGTTAAAATTTAAGCTAGTTTTTTGTGTTGATAAGCTAGCAATTGAACATTATCAATATCATAAGCTAGTTTAAATTTTCCCTCTTCCGGTATATAGTACATTTTCCATAATAATGAGGTTCAACATTTTTCTTCAAATAAACTAGGCTTTTTTTTAAAAAAGTCAAAGTTAAATAGAGATATAACAATGGTTATGTATCCACAAACATAATTTTGGAAGGTGAAACTTTATGTATATAGAGATAATATTATATTTTGCATAAGTTGATATATATTATAAAACGTGCATTCGATTTTAATTATGTACAAGTGAAAACTCATGCATTTATAAGAAAAAATTAACGTATATGTGCATTTTTGCATTTTTGCATTTTTGCGCCTAAATTTCTTAATTATATAAATGCTCAATCCTCTAAACTAAAGTCTAGTATTTTTTTGTGAGTGACTCTACCGAAGTAAAAAAGTATGGAATGTGAAAAAAAATCTTTATTCCATTGAAAAAAGGGAAAATACATATATTACTCCTTCGGTCTAATTTTATAAGACTCTGAAGTCTTTCATATGTTTATAATATAATATAATTTTTTTTAGTTTTTTATCCAAAATTTTCTAACCATACCCTTACTATTTTAATTAGGAAGTATAATGAAAAATATATTAACAAGAAAACTTAAGGATAATTTTGACATAAGTTTATTATTAATTTATATCTAAAATGCTCCACGACTTATAAAATTAGACGAATGGAATAATACTATTCTACGGGTGTACAAGATATTTATGAGAAGGGATAGATACGGAAAAAGATAATTATCTCCTAATTTTATTTGTTTTATTGCAACAACTTTTTTCTATATCAGATATCTCAATCAGAAAGATTTAGTTAAAGGTTAATCTTTTATTTCATAATTTTATAAAAGGGTTTATCACTCCTTTTCTTAGAGTTGATTTTCATTAATAATAAATCTTAATTTTATTTTGATCAATGTTATCCCTTATTAGTCTCGTTTTAGGCACATGCCTATAGGTGGACACCAATACATTCTACGGTTAACCATTATAGATTTATCATAGGAGAACTGTCAAATTCTGGAAAGATAGATGGTTTCCTGAATCCCTGAAAGGACAAGTAATAACAAATGAGCCAGTAAATGAACAAGATACGGTTTCTTTCTTCCTTACTCAAGAGAAATCTTGGGACGAAGATAAGCTCAAACTATACTTTAGTAATACAACCATAGAGAAACTAAAATCATACCCAATCCCAACTAACATAGACTATATTGGGAATCCAACAAGAATGGATGGTTCTCAACCAAAAGTGCGATGAATATGATTTATGGGAATCAAAACATCCCACCATCAAACTCTGAATGGATATGGAAACTTGATCTACTACCAAAAATAAAATCTTTCTTATGGAGAATTTCAAAGGACGGATTACCAACTAAAGTTAAACTGCAAAATAGGCACATGCCTATAACAACGGAATGCCTAGGATGCAATTCTCCTAATGAAGACCTCAAACACTTCCTATTTGGATGCCCTAGAACCAAGCGAATTATAAGAAACTTTGACAGGAAAAATCATGGAACAATGAACTCCTTAACACCCAGAAATCATATCATTACAGAATTACTCAATGAAATAAGAAATAAGGTCACAACTAGAGAATTTGAAGATTTGGCTACTATTTGGTGGTCCCTGTGGTTCTATAGAAATAAACAAATCTTTCATATAGTAGAGCATAATCAACTACCAAATATTCACCACTTCATCAAAAACCAAATAAAAGATTGGAAACTTGCAAAAATGGAAGAAAAAATGGATATTGATGTTGATCCACTAACCCCAAAACAAACTAGAAGGAAAAGAAGAGCAATAAGATGGGTTAAACCAAAACAGAACTTCTATAAAATCAATGTTGATGCTGCTTGCCCATCATCTGGGCCAGCCTCTTATGGTATTATCATTCGAAATGATCAAGGACAACCAATTAAAATGGCGAACGAGACTTCAGGTAACGTTTCACCAATCATGGATGAGGCCCTTGCAATGCGTTATGGTATTAAGGAGGCTATTCGGCTGGGTCTCACGCATGTTGAGACCGAAGGCGATAATCTCCGCCTTATTAATGTCATAAACGACGTTTGGGACTGCCCATGGGAAATAGACTAGATCATGAGTGATATCTTAATGGATCTCCGCTCCTTTGCGGAAAATCGAGTATCCCATATTTTTCGGGAGACTAATGGTGCAACTGACCTTATAGCTAAAATGTACCATTTATTACCCCATCCTGATTTTGCAGCCTATCCAGATCTTTCTGATCTCATCCTTCGGGATGCCTAGGGCGGTATCAATCTCGCTAGATGTGCCCCCTAAATGCTTTCCTCATCAAAAAAAAAAAATTGATTAGAAAAATGTCAAAGTATATAAAATAATATGTTTTACAATAAATATTTAGAGTGAAAATACGTATCTATATATATTAAAACAAAGTTATTTTGAGCTCTCTGGTTAACTCTGACCCCACCAAGCTGATGTGTCATTTTCTAATAAATCCTCAACATCTATTTTCAAATTAATAAAAAATCTTAAACAAATCTAGCCATAATTCTTCTAGCCTTAACCGTAATCTACCTAGATTAAATCTTTGTTAGTTGGTTTCCTACTTTATAGATATTTTAATTGAAAATCCATAATAAAATTCTATTGTTACGTAGTAAAACTACGGGTATTTGACAAATCATACAATAAATTGAGGTTTACTTAGTCATATATAATCTATATATATTGATTGTATTCAAAATTAATTATGTGTAATGTCATTTCATAGCTACCAACCTATTTTTCTATTAATGGTTTTTTTGAAAAAGATTACAATATAAAATATGTAATTTCTAAACTATTTGTCTCTTATAATTTATCACTTTAAATTTTATCCTACTTTTCATATTTAATTGTGAAAAGAATCTTATGAAAATATTTTATTTGTAACTCAAAAATACAATTTGAATTACAAGTTTGCAATGCATGAATCATAGTAAATTTGATATGATCTTATCACTATAATTTAAAGTGTTGTAATTGGTTAGATTTGCAGTATAATATTTTTCTCATAATTAATAAGTGAGTACAATATATAAGATTTTTTTTATATATCGTATATATTTTGTTTTAGACAATTTTTCTATACATAGATGCACAAATTAAGACGCTTATAAACAAACATTTAATGAGATTAAAAAAAACTTTATTATGTTTTCCTTTGAGGGTTTTTCTTTAATATGTCGAAATAACATAATTTGTTTATTATTTATTTACTGATGGAGTATCGTGATAACAATTTCTTATATGAAGTATATGATCATAACTGTATATGTAACTTTATTTGAAGTTTACACAACTTTAAAATTATATTACACAAAAATATCAAACTAAAATTACTAACAAATATTCAAATCATGTATATAATTTCATATTAATAATATTTATTATTTTATTATATCAAAATTACAACTTTTATATACCCACCCGTGCATGGCACGGGGAATACGCTAGTTTAGTATTTAAAGTGAAAAAGTATTGTTTAAGAAGAGAAAGGTTCGGTGAAAAAACTGATTGTTTTTTCTGAAATAGGCTTTTTTTTAGAAAATATTCTCGATATGGGCTCGTTTTGAAAATAATTCCCAACATAGGCACTCTTATGAGGTTCGGAAATTTTTCACATATGAGGGACGCTGATTTTACCAGCGTCTCTCATCCGAAGCAGATTTTTATTTTTTAATTCCCTCGTGTAAATAAAAAAAAAATTAAAAATGGATTTGTATAAGGCGCTGGGAGAACAAGCCCATACGAGCCATCCGAACAAGCGTAAATCTCGTGCATACCTTCTTTCACCAGTTCAGAATCAGAATTGATCACGACCAGTTTCGTTGGGTCCGTATTGATCCCAACTTTCACCAGATATGTCTCTCATCGCCTGATATGGAGGAACAGAATTGTAAATATCCATTTACAGTAGAAGGTACGCACGAGACTTACGCGTGTTCGGGTGGCTCGTATGAGGTCGTTCGAAATCAGAATCGAGCGAGAGACATATCTGGTGAAAGTTGGGATCAATACGGACCCAACGAAATCGGTCGTGATCGATTCCGATTTCAAACGAGCCCATACGAGCCATCCAAACACGAGTAAGTCATATATAATAATATATATATAAAAACTTTGAAAACAAAATTGAAAACAAAACAAATCCAATTTTTTTTTAAATTTTTTATGTGTGAGAGACGTCTCTTACACGGGGGAATTAAAAAATAAAAATCTGCTTCGGATGTTTACCAGCGTCTCTCATACGTGAAAAATTTTTGAACCTCATAAGAGTGCCTATGTTGGGAATTATTTTCAAAACGAGCCCATATCGGGAATATTTTCTAAAAAAAAAACCTATTTCAGAAAAAAAATCGGAAAAACTCCTTAAAAACAAAGTGCTAAGTATTTGCAAATGAGTACTCAAATAAATAGAAAATCATATGACAATACCAAGCTAGTATCATCTACGTATTGCACAAAATGTAAATTTGTACTTGTACTCTACCAAGACAGTCTCTGACATGATATCATGTATAGATGATGGAACTTCATTCCTTTCCAAAATAATGTTTTGACGTATTAGAAGACACGCCCTCATGCTTCGGTTCACCTTTATGGCATGCATATTGGCTACTTGTAAATTGTTGTTTAGTCATTATAAGTGGTTAATTAGTAGTAATCACGATCAAAATCATGGATAAGAATTAACATGCATATGTTCTTTAGTAAAATACAAAAAACTTGGGGTGGATTGAGCAACTTGGTCGGTCATATATATATTGATAAGGTTGTTTGCACTATATTTGTTTTAATGGCTTCATAATATGATGAGTACTATCAAAGTTCAATCATATATATGAACATTAACATTTAATGACTCCACATAGTATAGCTTCTTGTGTATTCTACCAAAAAGAAGAAGCATATGCACTCCCAAAAAAAAGTATATAATGTGGGGGTATAATAGGACCTTAATTTGATAAACTCATCAAATATCAAATCTCCTTTTTAGCTTTTTCATTTATTATGGATGTATAAAATTTAGGATACGTTTAAGATGGATCTGAAGTTGTTGGGTTTAGAATTGGATCTAAGAGTTTTCTAGCTAGTACGTATAGGCTTGAAACTTTGAATCTCATGTAGAAAGTTTGAATAATATTAAAGGTCTGATATATTAGTAGATAGATAATATTCTAATATTATTAATCGATTTTAAATATGGAGTTGGATCCAGTCTAATGGTCCAATCAAGATCGGTGGGTGTTTGTAGCTAAATTGTCAACGAGATAATAATAAAGCAATTGTAGGGTAAAAATCATACTTGACGGTAACAATATTAACACTCAAGAACACGGTTATGAAATTAAGGTTTAAGGGCTTGTACTTGTGTTATTGCTCTGGCTATATGATTACAAAGAAGGCGTCAACCTCTTTAAATAGGCTAATCCTAGTTTTATCTTTAAGGAAATAGAATAATATATTTTCCTTCTATCTAATGACGATATACAATATGGTAAAAAATATTCTTTCTAATATCTTTTATTATTTACATAAGGAATATACAATAAATAGACTAAATATACTCGGTCGACCTTATCCTCTTTATGCCGACATCTTCGTCTCCTTCTCGTCACGTTGACGTGATCTATCTATGCGTAGTACTCGACGCGTTCCTTACTCGTCGTATTGTTAGGCACAAAGAGTGAGTTTTTAGGTAAATATGATATTGTCGAGAGTTAATAACAAATGAATACCATGTCTGAAAGTGTAAAACTTACTCTTTCGACTATCAAGTGATTTTAGAATGTAATCTCATTAAATTTATATATCTACACTTGCTTTCAAAATATGTGGGATGATTGTTTTTTGTCTTTCTTATTTGAAGCTCGATCAAGTACGACTGTCGAAATATAAATCAAATGAATCTTATTTTTGGATGACTTTTATCAAAAACCGCACACCCCAATTAATGTGATATTGAAATTTATATTAAGTTAGTTGTGAATGGAAATTAATTACAATAGATATACTCCGTAGCTAGGATTACGATATGATTGCAATCAAAGGCGTCGACATACCATTCAAATTTGCATATAAATAAAGATAAATGCATGCTATGATAGCACGTACGTACGTATACAGTTCATTAATAGTGTTTCTTAAAACTAAAAAAATGAATTCCATATTTGTATAATGAGTAAAATTTGGTATCACACATGCGGAGGCACTAAAATATATAATGTATGTGAAGTCTATCAAGAATAGTAGTTTTGATCGAGAGAGTAGAATTGATGTGTCTCTCAACTAAATGCAATGGCCCATCTTAATTATGGTTGAATAGAATTAATTTTCTGAACAAGATATTGCATGTTGGGTAGATTTTGATATTTGTACGTGTGCAATAATAAATGTTAATTAGGCCATGCAATTTATGGCATGAAAATGCATCACGTTACCATAATTAATTAAACTATATTAATTAATACATAAATAAACGAATGAGAAGATAAGAAGAGCTATGAAGATGGATCATGGAAGGTACGTAGCATGAAATTGATCGAAGCAGCTTACAGTAGGGTTTTGTTGCGGAAAGATAATCTGTATGGTCCAACGACCAAGCACAAGCACGTACAATACCGAAAGTATTAATATTGAAGGCGTGTTTTTTCCCAAGTCTGCTCCCCATAAGTTATGATTGGAACGTTGTGTGTGGATTCTGGAGGCATGGCCTCGGCTCCGCCGGTGATACCGGAAGTGGATGTGGCTGCCCTGGAGGTAGCCACTGCTATGGATGTTGCGCCCACTCCTGACGAGTCGGTGGCAAAGAAGGACGCCCCACCCCTGGTGACTTTGAGCTCCCCGACGGTTCCGGCACCAAGGTCGTGGAAGGATATCTTTACCAAAAAAGAAGAGCAGGAGGAGAGGTTTACGATTGTAGGAGGAGAGGTTCCGGCACCAAGGGCGTCGGTGTGGACGTTTACGATTGTATTGTAGTTAAAACCCTCGGAACCATGATTCCGTATGAAGTGATGGGGAGGAAGGTCAAGGAGATCTGGAAAATCCTCATGCATGTTGCGGCGAGAATCGAACGGCCGACCTAAGAACTCTCTATGCGGATAGGGGTAGATTCGCGAGAGTATGTGTCAAGCTTGATATCTCGATGCCTCTTAAGGGCTCGATCTTTATTAATGGGATTAGATACTTGATTGAGTATGAAAATCTCCATGCCATATGTTTCCACTGTGGAAAATATGGGCATTTTAAACCTCATTGCCCCATCGATCCGGTGAACATACAGAGAAAGAGAGAGGAAGCGCTGAAACTTGCTAAGCCTCAGTCCGATGGCAAGCGCAGCAATGTCGAAACCCAGCGACTGAGTGCTTGGATGTTGCCAAAACAGAAGCGCAGAAACCCTAAACCTAACGGCGCCGGGAAACACCAGCCCGCCCAGGCTGTCAAGAGAGTTACCACTCCGTCTAAAGATGGGTTGGGAACTGGGAAGGTTGGCGTGTTCAACGTTGAGCAGGGGCTCGCTGGAAACGCGGGTCAGAGTAGACCGTTGAGGGAAGGTCAACTTTCCGAGTTTTCTCGGACAAGACTTCTGTGAAGCAAAAAGAAGGAATTAAGGTGTCAGGTTTTACAGAGAAAGAAAAGGGGAAGCAGGTCGTAGGAGAGGACGTAGGGCATGCTGCAGGCGGCGATATTTCTCTTCATGGGGAAGTGACAAACGTTTTTAAAGCTGGTGTTGGTAAAAAGAGGAATAGAAAAAGAAATAAAAGCCCAAAAGTTAGTCCGTTTGTAAGTGGGCCTGTGGAGATTTTAAAGGTTGGCCCAATTAAAAGAGCAAGAGCAATTTTTGACCAAGAACAGGCCCCAAACGCTAAACCGGATGAGAAGGTGGATTGCTCTTCTTCGCAGGGTGAGATTGCTGGAGTTAAATCTTCGAGTCGCCCTTGTCAGGAAATTTCCAGGGTTTCGGTCGTTGAGCAGTCTCAAGAGGTCGAGAATCAAAAACAAAATGTTGAGGGATCTGAAGCTAAGGAGATGGACGAAGAAACCACTACTGAGGGGCAAGAAGGTATGCCGATGTGGAGATATCTGTTTGATCTCTCTCGTTTGTTTGTGTTTCTCCCTACAGTATCCAATATGAATTTTATTCTCTGGAATTGTCGCGGGGCTGGCAAGGACAGCTTCCGCCGTTCTATTCGGTATATGATCCGTAAACATCGTTTGGATGTGTTGGCTTTGTTTGAGACTCAGGTCTCGGGTGACAGAGCAAAAATTGCTTGTGAGGAGCTGAATTTAGGCGCCTCTATTCGTGTGGAAGCTCAGGGAAGATCTGGTGGAATTTGGATTCTCTGGGATCCTCTTAAGACTGACATTACGGATACCCAAAAACATGAGCATTTCATTAAAGTTTGTGTTAAGCAGGGTGACTTGGTGTTGACATTTGTGTTTGCTTATGCTCCGCCTTCGGTGTATCGCAGAAGACTATTTTGGGATGTGTTGGACTCTGCCATTTGCAATATCAGTGGCCCTTTGTTCTTGGGTGGTGATTTTAATTGCATTACCCGGATGGAGGAGAGACAAGGGGGTTCGGGTGCTCTTCATATGGACTCGAGTGTTTTTCAGCGTGTTATTGATGACAATGGGTTGATTGACATGGGTTTCTCGGGTCAAAGCTTTACTTGGTCCAGGGGCAGTATTTCTGAAAATTTTGTTGCCAAGCGACTTGATCGAGTTACCATGAACATGGAAGCATGTCTTCAATGGCCGAATGCTACGGTTCGTCATCTCCCGAAGTTTGGTTCCGACCACACGCCGCTTCTGCTCTGCCTTGTGCCTAGGACCCGTTTTTTTAGGGATCGTCGTCCTTTTCGCTTTGAAGTTGTGTGGATGTCTCACCCGGATTTCCTCCCTTTTGTTAAACGTTCTTGGAGGTGCTCGGTTCCAGCTAATGAGGCCCTGCATAATCTGTGTTTATGCCTCCAGGAGTGGAATTCGAATACATTTGGCAATATCCATAGGAGGAAGGAGGCTTTGGTTTGTAAAATCGATAAGGCTCAGCGAGATATTGAGGAGGGGCCTAGCGAACCGTTATTTCTGTTGGAGGTTGCTCTGCCGGAGGAATTCGCTGATGTACTTAAACAAGAGGAGATGTTGTGGATGCAAAAATCTAGAGAGACATGGCTTAAAGAAGGCGACAAGAATATCGCTTTCTTTCATTTGTCTACTGTTGTTAGAAGAAAGCATAATAGGGTTAATGCTCTCAAAGATGATAGTGATAATTGGGTGGTGGATAAGGCTCAGTTGGACAGATTGGTTGTTGAGTTCTATAGGAATTTGTACACGTTGCCTCTGCATGATCTTTTTCTCATTGCTACATTGCACAACTGCTTTCCTTTGGTTGATCCGTTGGCCTGGTTGTCCTTATCTGAGGAGTTTTCTGATCATGAAATCTTTGGTGCAGTCAAGAGTATGGGCAGTTTGAAGGCTCCGGGCCCGGATGGTTTCCAACCTGTTTTCTTTCATAAGTGTTGGCCCACCATTGGGGAGTCGGTTCGGGAGGCTGTCCGGTCTTTTTTCTCGTCTGGTTTGCTCCCCCCGGGTGTGAATGATACTCTTGTTTCCCTCATTCCTAAGATTAACAATCCGGAGAAGGTTAATTTCTTTCGCCCCATTAGTCTTTGCAATGTGTTATATAAGATGATTACTAAGCTTTTGGTGAGTAGAATGAAAGTGATTCTCCCCGATTTGATTGGCCCGACTCAAGGGAGTTTCCTTCCGGGTAGACAAATTACGGATAATATCGTTTTGGCTCAAGAGGTGGTTCATTCAATGAGAAAGAAACAAGGGAAAGGCGGTTGGATGGTGCTTAAGATTGATTTGGAGAAGGCGTATGATCGCCTTCGTTGGGATTTTATTGTTGACACTCTCCATGATGCTGGGTTTCCGGCAAAATGGGTTGACTGGATTGAGGAGTGCATCTCCTCAACGACCATGAATGTGTTGTGGAATGGTGAAATTACTGAGCGGATTGTTCCCTCGAGCGGATTGTTCCCTCGAGCGGATTGAGGAGTGCATCTCCTTATTTATTCGTGTTGTGTATCGAGTGTCTGAGCCATCTGATTCTGCATTCTGTTGAAAGTGGTGCTTGGAAGCCTATCCGGATCTCTAGAGGGGCCCTCCGCTGTCCCATATTATGTTTGCTGATGATCTCCTTCTTATGGGAGAGGCTTCAGTTGCTCAGATTCATGTGATTAAGAAGGTGTTGGAGATTTTTTGCAGGTCTTCAGGGCAGAAAGTGAATCCTCTTAAAACTAAGCTTTACCTCTCTCCTAATGTGGATGGGGTGTTGGCCAGTCAGATTCAGGTGGCTAGTGGTTTCGAGGTTACCACTGATCTTGGTATTTATTTGGGCGTCCCGTTGCTTCATAAAGCCATTGACAAGGATATTTTTCTTCCCTTGATTGAGAAGATTAATGCTAAGTTGAGCGGGTGGCGGGGGAGATTCCTCAGCATGGCGGGTAGGGTGACCCTTGCAAGGTCGGTTATCAGTACTTTGCCAGTGTACTCGATGGCTTCTTTAGCTCTCCCTAAGTCGACTTGCAAGAAGATTGACCAAATTACCCGAACTTTTGTTTGGGGCGGTTCGGATGGTAGGCGAAAGATGCATTTGATACATTGGGATGAGATTAGCAAACCTAAAGGTGTGGGCGGTCTTGGTTTGAAAAGGATGAAAGAGCTGAATTTGGCTATTAAGCGTTTTTTGCATGACAACGAGGGTCTCTGGTGTAGGGTCTTGAGGGCTAAGTATATTCGCCCTTCCTTGAGCAAGCATAGTGCTCCGTCTCCAGTTTGGCGGAGTATTCAGAAAGGTGTCTCCAAGGTGGTTGCTAAAGGGGTTGTTTGGCAGCTCGGGAATGGCACTACGATTCGTTTTTGGCTTGACCGTTGGCTCCTGTATCGTCCTCTTATTGATTTGGTTGTGTCTGCTGTTGAGGCTCAGGATTTGCATAATTCTGTTGAGTTCTACTGGATTCCTGGGGAATGTTGGGACTGGGAGTTGTTGTCGCCTCTCCTGCCTTCTTTGGTGCTCCTTCAGTTTGCCTCGATTGTTTTGGTGCTCCTTTGATGCGACTCATCATGACTCACTGCGGTGGCCTCTTACTAGAGATGGGAATATGTCAGTCACCTCTGCTTATGGTTTTTTTCATAAGTTGAACAATGAGATTTCCATTGATGCTGTTGTTTTTAGTGAGGTATGGAAAATTCAGCTGCAGGAACGCATACGTTTCTTTGTGTGGTCGGCTCTGCGTGGCGGGATGTTGTCTAATGCAGAACGGTTTCGTCGTCACCTGTGTGATTCTAGTGAGTGCCCACACTGTCCAGGTTTTTCTGAGACGGAAATTCACATCTTTCGGGACTGTTGTAAGAGTAGGGGGATTTGGCATCAACTCCTTCCGACTGGTGGTACTGTTGGGTTTTTTTAGGGCTCTTTTGCTCAATGGATGAGGTTGAATATCCTCAGCATGGGTGCTAATCAGTGGGTGAGCTTGTTTGCCACTGCTATTTGGCATATTTGGAAATGGTGTAACAAGTGGATTTTTGAAGGCAAGGAGTTTGGGAGCGATAAGGTTGTGTTCATTAGGCAGCAGGTGGAGGAATTTCGCTCGGTTTGGGCTACGAGTTGTGTTGCTGTTGCTCAGCCCAAACAGGTTATCAATATTTGTTGGACTCCTCCGTTGGGTCCTTGGATTAAATTGAATACGGACGAAGCAGTGAGGTGTGGGCTTGCTGTTGCAGCAGGTTCGTTTCGGGATTACTCTGGCTCGTGGATGGGGGTTTTGTGCATAATATTGGTGCTTGCTCGGTTATTATGGCGGAACTGTGAGGTATCGTCTCAGGTTTGAGGTTGGCTTGGGAGAAGGGGTACATGAGGGTTTGCTTAGAAACAGACTCGCAGTTGGGGGTTCTGTTACTTCACAAACCCGTGGATCGTTGTCACCCGTTGGCTAGCCTTCTCGCCTTGGCGAAGGGCTTCATTAGTAGGGATTGGGTCATCCAATTCCGTCACATTTTCCGGGAAGCTAATCGGGCTGTCGAGTTTCTAGCTTCGCTTGCCTTTTCTTTTCCTATTGGTGTCTTTCATTTGGATGTTCCACCTGATGGGGTGTCTTGTTTTCTTTCGGATGATGTTGCAGGCAAGTCTTTGCCTCGCCTTGTTGCTTTGTAATTCTCTGTTTTTATGAAGTTGTGAGCTCTGCTCACTCAGTTTAACCAAACAAAAAAAAACCAAGCACGTACATACGGAGTAATTAGTTACGTTATATACTAAATATACACTTAGCTTTTTCATTATATTGGATATATTTCTGTTTATCGATCCACAAATTTGAGGCTTCAGTTTCGATAAAGATGAGAATTAGATGAAAACTAGGATATACATATCTTGTGACGAAAATGTACATCGACGTTGTAAACGACGGAATGAGATCTCTCCAAGAAATAGATTAAATCAATGACACTTTTGATTGTGATTAGTGTTATGTTGGCAGGGTGAATTTAGACCTGGTCAAACTGGGGCCGGCCCGCCCGCCCCTCCCAGCTCGCCCTAAAATTTGGAAGGATACGGGTAAGAGATTTTGCTCAACAAGGCCAGCCCTGTCCGGTCCTTTTTTAATACGAGAGGATATGGTATCGGAGTATGGCCCTGAGGGTCGGCCCTACCCGGTCCATATTATATATAATATAAAAATTATTAATATAATATTCATTAGTATTTGATGGGAGCAGTTGTGTTATACTCCAAATTTTGGGTTAGTTATGTTTATGAGTTAAACATGTAGTGATGTAGGAAGATAAAAGGATTAATTAAGTTTGAGAAAAAAGAGAGAGAAGAAAAAAAAGGGTTAAGGGCGGGGAATTTGGTTGGGGTGGGGTCTTGAGTGAGTGTGGTTGGTGGGACCTTGTGTTTTGGCAGTCGGGTGCAACTGTGACTGCCAATTAAAACTGTGGGTCCCACATTTCACCTATGTGGTCCCCATCAACACCTGGCCTCACCACCGCCACTCACTTTCGACTTCCCTTGTCCGCCACCACTAACCTCACAATATTAACTTATAAATCAACAATTTCACATGTACTCTACCGAAAGTATTCATTCATATCCTCGACCATAATGTTATCTGTGCACAAGAACGCACGAGACATATGTCGATTTTGGTGGCTCGTTTGGGATCGTTCGGAATCAAGCACGATCAGTTTCGTTGGGTCCGTATCGATCTCAACTTTTACTAGATATGTATCTTGCTCGATTCCGATTCCGAACGAGCCATCCGAATCGGAAATGAATTTGGGATCGGTACACACGAGACTTACAGGTTTGGGTGGCTCATTTGGCATCGTTCGGAATCGGAATCGAGCGAGACCAGTTTCGTTGGGTTCGTATCGATCCAATCTTCACCAGATATGTCACTCACTCGATTCTGATTTTGAACGAGCCCTGAAGAGTCACCCGAACCCGCGTAATGTCAAATGTTTAAAAAAAGAAGGAGCAAAACAACGACTTTGAGATTAATTTGTTTTGGCCCTCGTATGGGCGTTGCCCAGAACAACGCCTCATACAAAGCCCTTTTTTTAAAAAAAACACTGTGGTGGTGGTGAGGCGTTGTCCTCGACAGTGCCTCACCTGTATTTTTTTTAAATATTATACACCTTGGTTCGAGGAGAGGCGCTATTCAAAACAGCGCCTCTCCTTCGTTATAAAATTTTGAACCTGATAAAAGTGTCTATATTGGAAATTTGTTTCAAACTACGCCTATAACGAGAATTTGTTCCGAAAATATGCCCATTTCAAAAGAAAAAATTCGAATTTACCTATGAACTGCGATCCAAAGGAGGCAGTCGGGTAGTAGATTCATGCATGTGGCGGTCTATATCTAATTTTTCTACTTCTATTTATTTATTTCGTCATCTTTTCTACTCTTTTTCGTAAGCCGTTTGAAGAGACATCTATTGTCTAGTCTCAGAGTTCAGATGAAATCATTTTGACTCCCTCAAACATCCGTCTCAGACGATTCGATTCATTTAATTTTATATGTTTTTTTTTTGAAAAATGCAAATCAGAGCCTCACCTAAAAAGATGATTGTTTTTGACCATCCAAACGAATGGTCCTAAAAAAGTCTGCATGAGAAGCCATCATGCTAGACTGGAGATACAGTGGTCTCATAATTCTGATATATTCATCAGATATTACATTGTCCTTACTACAATTAAGGACAATTTTAAGAAAGTGCACATTGGCAGCCGAAGTTGCCAATAAATCTGCAAGCTTATTTGCTTCCCTAAAGGAATGAAAGATTTTAACATTATCAAATGTTTTAAGAATATTATGAATATCAATAATAATATTCCGAATTTCTCATGGAATTTTCCAAATATTCTTAATGGAGTTAATTACAGTGAGATTATCTCCCTTCTAGTATAATGTTTTTACAATTTATTTTCTTCGCAAGTTTGACGGCTGAAAGGTATTTCTATAATTATTAAAAATTTATATGTTTTATTTATGATATTCCCATGATGAAAAGTAAGTTTTCATGATAATATGTACGAATATGAACGTAAGGTTTTAACTGTTGAGTTCGAAATGATAAAAAAAAGAAAGTGTTTGGCTATTTCATTATAATGAGCTTTTTTTTATAGATAAAGGCTTTTATTAATATAATGGTGTTTGGTAAAACAAACTTATAAAGGCTTTATAAGCTAAAATGTGAGATATAAATTGCACGAATTTGAAAGTTTAAAAAAGATTTTATTTTAAATAAATCCATTATAAATGATAGTGCCAAAACAAACTCAAAACCGTGGGTTCCGCGATTTTATGAAATTATTATGAATCCAAATCTATTTCTCGTTTCCAAATTTTCTAATTCTGGTTCGATTTCAATTTTTTGTGGTTTTAGACGGTTTCACCATTTACCTCAACTACTATATCGTTGTAATGTCTAGGTAAACTTGATCGAAATAGCTAGGTTATATATAGCAATTAACAAGCTACCCAGAATTGATCCACTTTCGATTTTATTTAATTACCTAGATAGTAGCTAGGTAAGCTTTGTCGTGTCCATATAACTCTAATTAGGGGGAAAAGATCTTGTGGGGATGAATTTTTAGATAAGGACTGAGTATGATGCACATAAACGTTATAGTTAATGCACAACAGTATTTGGTGATGCACATAATATATGACTCATTCACACAGTATATGCATTAGTTATAACTCATGTGTGCATGAGTTATAAAATTTGTGTGCATCATCCTCAATCCTTATCTTAGGACTCATCCTCACCGAAACCACCCTAATTAGGATATAGAGTTTCCAAATTATTATTTGTGTGCAATCATTTTCATTTATTTACAAAATGAAAATTAATCTTTCTTTAAAACCCACAATCTAAAAGTGGATCATAAAGTTGGGGTGGTACTAATGTAGACTAGTTACTGATCACTACTCACTAAACTATACAAGTATTTTTTGATTCCACAACTTTTTCTTTTATTTAGATAGTTAAATGGTAGACAACAGATTATTCTAATTCCTAATAGGTATGGAAAAGCCTCAAGGGTAGAAAATTACTATTACTTAACCAAACTTGTCCCCAAAATGGGTATCACAAACAAAGATTACTACTAAGCTAAAACTATATTTTAAGAGATATATATCAGCTCCTTTTGCTAGTAGTAATATATATAAATCTAAGCTAAAACTATTACTCATCTATCTAAGTCTTTATTTGTAGTAATTTAAAAAGAATTTGTTATTATCTTTTTCCAAGCTCTTATCTTTTTATACGAGCTTGTTTTATAGTTTTACATGTTTGTTTAGTGTATACGTGTAGACATCAAGATTTAATTTCATAAGAAGAGAAGAAGAAGCTCAATCATTTGAACTCATTATGTTTTTCTTCTTCTTAGGAAGAGCTAATGATTAATTAAATCTTACGGAGTATTCTCTAGCTTTTTTTTGGTTTTCCACTCTAGTTCAGCAGTTAGGGGACTCCCCTACTACCCTTACATCTAGAGTTTGAGTTGCGTGGGGGCTCTCCTAAAAAACAATTTTTAATTTCCACCAAGTCTCGAACTCGAGACCTCATGTTGGGTGATTGGGGTCCCTTACCACCCGACCACATGCTTGTTGGTTATTCTCTAGCTCTTTAAAAAACGAGTCCATATAAAACTAATTCAATCTTATTTTAATCATAAGGTTTGTTGTTGCTTTAACATTACGGGATTTTAGCATCTTTTCTGGATTTGTTTCCATTTTTTTTACTAAAAGGCACTCCGTATTTACAAATTAATTAAGTAATGGTGAATTTGTAACACAAGTATAATGTTTACCGGTATACTACATCCGTAAATTCCGACAAGGGTATATATAGAGAATATTCACTCAATTAATTTATATCTGAATTAGTAGTATGAGTATCCATTATCCGCTCAATTAATTTGTAGTTGAACTAATTAGGTTTGCACAATGATTCAGTGTATTAAAACGGAAAATTACATATATGCTCATCTAGGAACTCTTCTCTCTTTCCTTTGAAAGAGTTTGTAAAGATCATCCGTGAAGATGATTTAGGCCTGTTTAGTTTTTAAACTTCAGGTCTTCGGTTTGCTTGTTGAAAAAAAAAAAAAAAAACACTCTATGCGATGTTCGAGGAATTAAAATAATTAAAGATATATTATATATATATTTATGGTTATATTTGTATATAATATCCTTAGGTTTGATATCTTGATTTCCTTACATATATTCTTTGTAAGTATATATTGCCTTTTGAGAGGCTAATCAGATCATCAGAAATTTTTCAAATCACTCTTGTTACATGGTATCGGAGCCTCGTTCTGATCAATTTATTTTATCTAACCCTAGTCCTGCTCACGTCGTCAGATCCAGTCGCCGTCAGGCCGACTGTTGTCCGACCCTAGTTCTTCTTTGTGCTCAAGCGGTTCGGCCCTCTTCTCCGATCGCTTTCTTGGCATCGTTTGCTGTTCATACCTGCTTTGCTCAATTCGTTGTTCGTACCTGCATTTGCTCAGTTTGGTGTCTTCTCACCATTATCTTTGGGGGATCCTATTTGCACTGAGATGGGACGGAAAATCAGGTCGAATGACCGTTTTGATTTTCCGGCGAATCTTAGATCCACGCGGAGCTGAGCTTCGCCCAGAGCTTTTCAAACCTAAAAAGCGGGCAAATTTAGGATTTGCTAACTTTTCAATGCTTAAAAGGGGGCGAATTTAGGATTTGTCAGCTTTTCAGCCTAATTTTTTACAAAATTTTCAAGTATTCTGGCGGGTTATAAATCCGCCCATTTCGTAACTCCGCGCGAAGTCAAACTCCACGCGACCCCTAAGTCCGCGCAACAAAAAAGCAGTGCAAATAGACACTGCGTTATCTTTTGGTTTGTTTATTCAACCCACTTTCTCTTCCAAACACTTTATTTAGATCAATTTTTTATTGGTTGCTTTGTGTGTGCCCAATTTGAAACTTTGTGCTCGTACTTCTTCTCCTTTCTTGGCATTTTCACTACTGCAAATATATTATTGTGAGAGAATTCATGGATTTCTACCCCTCAAATTTATTTGTCCCCCCTCAGGCTAATACTTGTTCAACCATTACTCCTGGCAGTATATTTGTTCCAACTATCTCTGATCGAGCTACCATTGGTCAGGCTTTGACCACAAATCAATTTAATGATGTTGTCGAAATGTTTAATTCCGTGAATGCTAAATCATGTTTATCTGATAAGTTGTCTCCTTGGATTTTGGATACCAGAGCTTCTTTTCATATGACAGAAAATCGGTCTATTCTTCATGATATTGTTCCTGCTAATCCGGTTTCTATTAAACTTTCGGACAATCGTTCTATTGCAGCTACGGAGGAGGGTTGTTTGATGCTTTCTGATTCTATTACATTGCATCATGTTTTGTTCGTTCCTCAGTTAGACTGCAACTTGATCTATACTTGACCAAACAAGTAGCTAAAAAGATAAATAAAATTGAATATATTGTTCCTTGTCAGTCGTCCAAAGGAAGAAAGGGAAATGGTTTGTGTAATGTGGGGTTATATATATATATATGAGAATTGAATAGTCATGAAGATCACCTATAAAACTTTGTCTTAAAGCATTTGAAAGGGTCCCTTTTAATTTGATGGAGCAATGACACCACAATGTAAGAGCACCAATTCAAGCACACGAAGGCCCAACTTGGGTTTATGGTCTCATCTCCCGTTCCTTTCCACACCGGTGTCTCTTGTCCCTGTCGATGATTCGTAGAGTACGTCGATAAATTCAATCTCTTCATCCTACTAATAAATGATCATCTGAATCATATATATGATCGAGCACATACACACAGACAAATAACCCATGTACTGTCCATATTTATATGATCCAGAATCTTAATTCACATATCTTCAATTAACCAGACTCGTAATGTCTAGTCGATTCGATACAAACCATTCATCTAAACCTAAATTCGATTTGAACTACGGAGTAGTATTTAGAAGTTGTAGTTTGTAAGAATTCCTTTTTAAAAGGTGTATGTATGATTGATTGGAACTTGGAGGTAGTAAGAGGGCAAATGACATCCATCCCCACTTTGATTTATCATGTGGAGAGAATGCCCGTTTGTTTTGGACACCTCATTGTTTTCTACTCCGTCCGTCCCTTTTTGTTTGTCCACAAGTACGATTTTCGCGGAAATTAAGGAATTGTAGAAATATAATGATCATAGGAGAGGGAAAAGTATAAAGTGAATGGTTAGAAAAGAGAGATAGAGAGAAAAAGTAAATAAGATTGGAATTTGGGAGAAAGAAAAAAGTGAAAAAGTGGTTATTATAGGTTGATAGTAGGGATAAAATGGGTAGAATAAAGTAACATAAATGAAATAGTGGACAAATAAAAGGGGACACCCGAAAAGAAAAGTGGACAAACAAATAGAGACAGATGGAGTATTCATGTGATAACCCTAATTATAGTATATATCTTCTCCTTTTCCCTCTTATCTCTTTTTTTGGCTTTTATATTCACTAAACCTAAGGAAAATGAATAGTTGTACCACTTCAACGTCATGAATTTCCCTAGCTTTATCTAACTTCGTTAATAATTACTCCCTCTGTCCCATTATATAAGTCTCATTTCATTTTCTGACACTATTCACAATCCGAGAGAATCTTCTCGATTTCTTCCAATTTACAAGCACAAACATAGTCATGTGGGGTCTTGTTTGATTCGTCTTGACAAGTACTAGAACAATTTCAAAATTTTATATTTTTTACTAATACGTAACTAGAGATATTGACAAAACAAAACGCGCATCGACATTCGTGCGGGGATGAAATGAGGCTTATATAGTGGTGCACAGGAGTAAAAAAAATATCACATGAACAAACTTAGGGCCTGTTCGGCAAATACTTTTTTACCCTTAATTTCAAAGAAAAATAAGCTAGCTTATGAAAACAATAAGCTAGGATTTCAAGCTTTTTGGAAAAATAAGCTAGCTTATTATAAGCTTCCCGAACAGAGCCTTAATCTTACTCCTATAGCTAGCTACTAGCAAGTGCAAGTGCAAAATTCTCATTAATACAAGCTCAACTTCACAATTAATCACATCATACTAAAGTCTAGATATATAGATGTGACACAAGAGATCGATCAATAATAAAATTTATTATTTTATGCCGACAAGTTTAAAAAAAAACAGAAGATAAGACATAATTCCTTAAGAAAATTGATTATAAACAACTCTCATTATTATTATTATTATTATTATTATTATTATATAAGTTGGCATCACATGAACAATTATTAACATTCGTACCATACATAAAAATAGGTTGCCCCTATATGGACGTCATATTTCTCCTATCTGGACGCGAATTTGCGCGCTTAACATAGCCGAGCAATTATAGCGTGCCTATATTAGCCGCGCTAATAGAAAATGGTTTTGAAACAAAAAGATAAATATAATGGCGAAAATATTAAAAATTCAAAGATTTGCACGCCTAATATAGGAGTGTTATTTGCACGCCTAATATAGGAGTGAAAAGTTAAGGTGATTTCAAAAAAAAAATTAAGGAAATATTAAATCAACGCTTCTAAGTTAGGCGTGCTATTTGTAGCGCTTCTAAGATAAAAAAAAGTTTTTTTATCTTAGTCCTCACATATTTATTAAATTAATTATTCTAATAATTTCAAGAAAAATTTATTATTTAAACTAATTATTTTAAGCCTTATTTTAATATATTTATTATTATTTTTATATTTTTATTATTTTTCATGTTTTTATAAAAATATTTATAATTATAAAACACGTACTAAAACCTATATTATTTTTTAAGATAAAAAATTATGATGATCGATACTATTCTCAATTTAATCTTTCTATAAATTCTAGACTTGGTGAAACGACCCAAACGATGTCGGAATAATTTGAACTTGGTTTCTATGACTATTATAGGTATTTGACCACTTCCATTACATATTGTGACAATTTAGAGAGTGATGACTAGTTTGATATTTACAAAGGAGGTGTTACTTGAAAATGAAGAAGTTTTGATTGGAAGTTATCCACATGATCAAATATCTCTAATAAACATTGGAACCAAGTTTCATTCCATTCCGACATCGTTTGGGCGTCGTTTTGCCAAATTGGGAGGCCTTTTATGGCTTTTTAGCGTTTACGTATAGTTTCGAGTCTCGTTTTGTGTGAGAAAGACCTTATTGGTACTTTATATGTCTAATAAGACTAAGTTGTATACTTTTTTTAACAATAATCAACATCGATGTTGTAGACCATACATATTTCGACAAGTTAGAGACTTATCACTAGTTTGGTTTTTACAAAGGAGGTGTTATTTGAAAAGTTAGAAGTTGTGATTGGAAGTTACCTACATGTTCAAATACCTCTAATAGGCATTGAAACCAAGTTTTATTCCATTCCGACGCCGTTCAGACTTCGTTTTGCCAAATTGGGCCTTAAGCCCATTTATGGCCTTTTAAGGCCTTTTAGTGTTTACGAATAGTTTCGAACCTCGTTTTATGTGAGCGAGACTTTATTGTGTCTTTATATACATAATAAGACTAAGTTGTAAAAAAATTCAAACATAATAATACATCGATGTTGTTAACCATACATATTGCGACAAGTTAAAAGAGTGATGACTAGTTTGATGTTTACAAAGGAGGTGTTACTTGAAAATGAATAAGTTTTGATTGAGAATTACCCACATGGTCAAATATCTCTAATAGGCATTGAAACCAAGTTTGATTCCATTCCGACATCGCTTGGGTGTCGTTTTGCCAAATTGGGCCTTAAGCCCATTTAAGGTCTTTTAGCGTTTACGCATAGTTTCGAGCCTCATTTTGTGTGAGAAAGACCTTATTGGTACTTTATATGTCTAATAAGCCTAAATTGTATAATGTTTTCAACAATAATCAACATTGATGATGTAAACCATACATATTTCGACAAGTTAGAGACTTATCACTAGTTTGGTTTTTACAAAGGAGATGTTATTTGAAAAGTTAGAAGTTGTGATTGGAAGTTATCTACATGGTCAAATACCTCTAATAGGCATTGAAACCAAGTTTTATTCCATTCCGACACCGTTCGGACTTCGTTTTGCCAAATTGGGCCTTAAGCCCATTTATGGCCTTTTAAGGCCTTTTAGTGTTTACGAATAGTTTCGAGCCTCGTTTTATGTGAGCGAGACCTTATTGTGTCTTTATATACATAATAAGACTAAGTTGTAAAAAAAATTCAAACATAATAATATATCGATGTTGTTAACCATACATATTGCGACAAGTTAAAAAGAGTGATGACTAGTTTGATGTTTACAAAGAAGGTGTTACTTGAAAATGAATAAGTTTTGATTGAGAATTACCAACATGGTCAAATATCTCTAATAGGCATTGAAACCAAGTTTGATTCCATTCCGACATCGCTTGGGTGTCGTTTTGCCAAATTGGGCCTTAAGCCCATTTAAGGCCTTTTAGCGTTTACGCATAGTTTCGAGCCTCGTTTTGTGTGAGAAAGGCCTTATTGGTACTTTATATTTCTAATAAGCCTAAGTTGTGTAATGTTTTCAACAATAATCAACATCGGTGATGTAAACCATACATATAGCGACAAGTTAGAGAGTTATCACTAGTTTGTTTTTTACAAAGGAGGTGTTATTTGAAAAGTTAGAAGTTGTGATTGAAAGTTACCTACATGGTCAAATATCTGTAATAGGCATTGAAACCAAGTTTCATTCCATTCCGACACCGTTTCAGCGTCGTTTTGCCAAATTGGGCCTTAAGCCCATTTAAGGCCTTTTAAGGATTTTAACGTTTACAAATAGTTTCGAGCCTCGTTTTATGTGATCAAGACCATATTGTGACTTTATATACATAATGTGACTAAGTTGTAAAAAAATTCAAACATAATAATACATCGATGTTGTTAACCATACATATTGCGACAAGTTAAAAGAGTGATGACTAGTTTGATGTTTACAAAGGAGGTGTTACTTGAAAATGAATAAGTTTTGATTGAGAATTACCCACATGGTCAAATATCTCTAATAGGCATTGAAACCAAGTTTCATTCCATTCCGACATCGTTTGGGTGTCCTTTTGTCAAATTGGGCCTTAAGTCCATCTAAGGCCTTTTAGCGTTTACGAATAGTTTCGAGTCTCGTTTTATGTGAGCGAGACCTGTGACTCTATATGCCTAATAAGACTAGGTTGGATCCATTCCAACACCGTTTTGTGTGAGCGAGACTTTATTATGTAACTCGAGACCTCAAAGAGTTTGCACAGTGCCTTACGACTAGAGCAATGAGGTAGTAATAATATTACCGCACAGATAATTTTTTTTTTTTTAAAATCTAATAAAAAAAACTAAAAAAAAAACTGTGCGGTAACACTCCTATATTAGGCGTGCAAATCTTTGAGTTTTTTAATATTTTCGCCGTTATATTTATCTTTTTATTTCAAAACAATTTTCTATTAGCGCGGCTAATATTGACATGCAAATTTTTGGTATATTTTCCAAACTTGGCGATTTTGCCCCTGATCGCTTAAGTTAGGCGCGCTATAATTGCTCAATTATGTTAGGCGTGCAAATTCGCGTCCAGATAGGAGAAATATGATGTCAAGATAGGAGAGTCTAAAAATAGACCTCCAAATACCATGTCTGGAGCAAAAGCAAAGGACAAGAAAGGATGGGGCTTATAGGAATAAATGCAATAGTGATAGCATAATAATAAATTACCACTCCCACTTTTCTTTTTCTTTATTTTTCTCCCTATCTATTATTATTATCAATATTTCCATTTCCCTATCTATAAATAAACTCCACCCAATCCCCTCCACCCTCCCCACAATTCACAAATCCTTCCCTCAATCCCCAAAAAAAAACCCGACCCGTATTCGAAAATGGGCTTCCCAGTCGGATACACAGAAGTTCTTCTCCCAAAGCTTTTCCTCAACACACTCTCAATCCTCGGATTCGTCCGTACACTCATCCTCACGCTTCTCCGCTTATTGGGCCTATCCGATTTCCTCGAGCCCGATATAGTATGGGCCGATCGGACGGAGTCCGGCTCAACTTACCCAACCCGACCCGAATCCGTATCCGCTTTACTGATCCGGGAGATGCTTCCGGTAGTGAAATTCTGTGACGTGGTGGCTGGGGCGGGATCTGGTGTGGAGACCCCAGAAAGCTGTGCGGTGTGCCTTTATGAGTTTGAAGGGGAAGAGGAGATCCGACGGCTCAGAAATTGTAGGCATATATTTCATCGGTGTTGTCTTGACCGTTGGATGGATCATGATCAGAGGACGTGTCCTCTTTGTAGGACCCCTTTTATACCCGACGAGATGCAGGAGGCTTTCAATGAGAGGCTATGGGCTGATGTTTATGGAGAGTATTTGCCCATTCCCAATTTCTTGTAACTCAAAACAAACACAGGATTATAATATAATCCCTTTTAGCTTTTTTTATTTTATTTTTGCTTCCTCTACAATTCCCCTTCTAAGGGAATGTATATTGTATATAGCCTTCCACCAATCACAAGTTTATCAAACACAAAATATATGGAAATGGGTTTTCAGCCATACTAGATTTTGATGAATGTTTCGTATTGATTTTGCAAATTTTATATGTGAATGGTGGGTTAGTTGGGTTTTTATTTTTGTTTCTGGGTGTGTTTTTGGAGGGACATTAAAGATTATTGTTTGATTTTAGGGATTAAAGTAGTAATGTGTATAGAGTTGTTGAGATTTGATGGAGCTATATAAATGATGAGTTTGCATTTTTGGGAATGATATGAATTTTGTATTATTAAATAGTAATGATGATTTGTGTTTTCTTATAAACTAAAGTCCTAAACAAATATAGCATTTTTAAGTGAAGATCAAGCTAAATTATAATAATTTTGTATAAATATTTTATTCAGTTTAAGGCTACAACTAATTATTTAGTTTCAACTCTAGTTCCAACTTCTAAATCTAATTTCATACTAAGCAATTTTGTCTATCTTTTTTTAATCCAATTTTTAATTGTATGTGTACTTAATTACAAACAAATAGAGGTTGATTCACAGAAGCATCTCATCTATAATTGCAAGAAACATCTTAGGCTTGTTTTGCAGTATGTTTTTGTCATGTTGTTTGGTTCATTATTTGTATAATCATACACAAACTACATATACATGGAGCAATGGAGGACCATGTACAATAGTAATCAGAAGGGATTGAAATTCGTAACATAATGTGATATACCATATATAAATATAGTGTTGTCAGCTAATCGACATTTCCAATTGTTTTTCTCGCCAGTTTTTAGTGCTTGTGTTGTGTGCTATAATGTCTTTCATGCATGGGGTCCATTTTAGTCCATTATAGCTATCTTGTTATATATAGCAATTATTGTACAATTTGGCACTATTTATGATGACAACATCCAAATGGATTGTACAAGAAGTCCCTACAGATTTCAACTTTCATAAGCCGGTCCATTATACATGAAAATCTAGCTAGCCGGAAACTAGGGTTTTATTTGTTGGAGAGGTTGAAAATAGAGACTAATGTTGACACTTCTTAACTAAGGAGAGCTATGTTTCGTTCATGTTTTGGTGGAGATTTACGTAACATCTATAGAAACAGGATAGAGCTATAAAGCCCTATAATAATAATGAAAAAAGCTCATGATTAAAAACATGAAAATAGATATAATTGAAAAAAGATAGGATGGTAATAAGTTTTTCGGGGAAGATTGAATATGTGTTTTGTGTTTATTAGTCACAATATGTGTATTCATCACCTGAAATGTTTATTCATCAAAGCAACGATTTATTCATCACTCGAAGTTTTCTAATGAAATCCGCGTTTCTAGGACATAATCTCGATTGTTATTTGTGTTTGCTCTGTTATTTATTACTTTTCCATTTGTTTTTTCACATTTATTTCCATTTGGTTTCTTCTGTTTTTCTTTTTTGATGTCTCATTCTACTTGTGTCGCTCGAGAATATATCCGTCTGATTAGTCACGAAACTGGATATATATATTTTAATCCATCGTGTAGACTATATTTGTATCGATTGTAATTATAATTATTGAGCATATATATATTTTTCTGTTTTAATATATTGAGAAATTGTGCATTCCTAATCGGAGAAAAATCCCGCACCCACTTTTTTATAGCTGGCACTAGACCTGGCCAAACTAGGGCTTGGGCCGGGCCAGGGCAGGGCCAAATTCCAAATTCTACCCATTTACCAGGGCCGGGCCAAGCCCTCCCATTTAAAAT
This sequence comes from Oxyria digyna, assembly GCA_029168935.1. Taxonomy (NCBI): domain Eukaryota; kingdom Viridiplantae; phylum Streptophyta; class Magnoliopsida; order Caryophyllales; family Polygonaceae; genus Oxyria; species Oxyria digyna. The sequence goes on from JAPVLV010000013.1 coordinate 11,141,875, forward strand.
GGGCCAATTCCTCTACCCATATCCTCCCATAAGGGCCCTAAGGGCGGCCCTCAGGGCGGCCCTCGACTACTTACAACCGAGCTAAATGGTGTTACTAAAACATTCAAAACCTTTTTAGTGCTTACAAACAATTCACCATCCAAAAACGCATGTTAAAAAGGTCCAAAATGCATGCTTAAATAACAATCCTCATAACCGATTCAACAAAAAAAATCCAAAAACACAATATAAAAATTATGTCGTGGTAATAGTACTCGCATCTAAATCCTCATAACCTTAATATTATATTATATATATAATATGGGCCGGGTAGGGCCGGCCCCCAGGGCCCTACTCCGATCCCATATCCTCCCACTTTAAAAAAGGGCCGGGCAGGGCCGGCCCTTATGGGCTAAATCCCCTACCCAGATCCTCCCATATTTTAGGGCGGGCTGGGAGGGCCGGGTGGGCCGGCCCTAGTTTGGCCAGGTCTAGCTGGCACCCGTCTTGGGCGCATCCCGGATGCGTCCAAAACATTTATAAAAAATCCGGTTCAGTTTTGGGCGCACCCAAGATGCGCCCAACTTAAACCGGATTTTTTAAACTTTTGACGGCAAAAAAAAAAATTTTTTTTTTTTTCTTGGGCGTAGCCAGGGTGCGCCCAAGAATGACCCGGTTCAAAAAAAAAAAATTGGACACACCCCAGATGCGCCCAAGACGGGTGCCAGTTATAAAAAAATGGGTGCGGGGTTAAACGGCTTTCCTAATTAGTTCAACATGTACAAGTGTAATGTTGTCCCCTAATAAGAAAACATCACGACGACGTGAGAAAAAATGTTAAATTATCTTTGATACGGTTTGTTATACATATTTCTATTAGAATTGGTTTTGTCATTGCTAAAGGAGTGGGTATTCGACTTCCCACCATTTTTTTGTAATTAGTAGTAAAAAATTAATTTTTATCTCATAATAAATAAAAATTAGATCTTATTAAAATATAAACTACACAAGTCAAGCAAAGATCCAATGCATTTTAGATCTTCCAATTAGAATATTCTCCATGTCTAATAATCTTTGGTACGTATTTTGAAACTCATAAACAAACTCATAACCATATATAACATATCTTATTGAACTCAACAACTTGCTCTGTCGACCTGTGCTATTTAGAAGGCCCCTCAATAAAACATGTAACAAGTCTAAAAGTCCCAAAACATACGAATGCAAATATTTAATACGCTGTTTTGATTCAACAATAACTTTATATCAACTGTCTTACCTACAAAACTGCAAGGAATTTTGCACATAGCAATTCCTTTAACTGAGATCAATCTCTTAACTCTAGAAAAAACATAAATAGAAAGGATACAAACAGATAGATATATCAAACACAAATCACTACTGAAACCATCTCCTGATCTGTTTAGATCCACCACTTTTCTTCTCCCCATTCACTTTGTCCGAAGCACGCTGTGTAAACCTTGATCTATATTGTTCAGTGAGCAAATCAAGCTTATCAACCATGTCTTTTCCCAATGGCTCCTTGTTCTTCTTAACCCTTTTCCTCTCCACAAAACCCTCTTCTCTATCCTTCCTCTTCATGTTCTTCAGAGATTTCGGTTCCTGTGGATTTATATTACCCGACTTCTTTTTGTCCTGGGTTTTCTCGCTTTCTACTGGTTTTGCAACATTCAGGGTTTTCCTTTCCATCCTTCTCGGTTGATCAACCATGTCTCTTCCCAAAGGCTCCTTGTTCTTCTCAACCCTTTCCTTCTCCATAAAACCCTCTTCTCTATCCTTCCTCTTCATGTTGTTCTTCAGAGATTTCGGTTCCTGTGGGTCTATATTACTCAGCTTCTTTTTTTCCTCGGTTTTCTCGCTTTCTACTGTTTTTGCAACATTCGGGGTTTTCCTTTCCATCCTTCTCGGCTTCTTGTTTGACCCTCTACTGTCTTCTCCATCAAAGGCTTGTTCATTTCTATTTTCAATTTCATTACCATTGGTTGTGGTCTCCTGTTGTTGAGCTTGTATCTTGAAGTTTCGTTGCCTCAGTGTTTGTATGTTATCGAGAGCAAATTCCACAATAGGGCGGTGTTCAGACCCAAATGTTTCTGCAGTTCGCAAGTAATCAAGTAAAAAACAGAAGCATCTAGAAATCGTAGTTTGTACTCCCTCAGCTAATCAACAATTGTCGTTTTTTAAGCTTAAATTTTGTTGTCATTCAAGTTATTTTAAGTAAAAAGATACCGATGATTAGTAACAATTGTTCTTGAGAATAAAAAATTTGACCCTTTTAATATCTTATCCCCCTATCCATTAGTGCATGCAAAAAGTATAGAAAAATGAACTAAAAGTAAAAGCATTTTAATTTGTGGCGAGAGTATTACTTGTGGGAATGTTAAGTTTAGCACATGATAATCAATAGCTATAAGATTTAAAATGAAATCTATTGACAAACGGAGGAGTATTTGAAGAGTCAAATGTATAACTTACCAGGATTGTTATTCAGCACCCTCAAAGCTATGAGGGCATGTTCATGCTCTGAGAACTCGACAAAAGCAACACCACGAGAATGGTTCTTTGAAACAACTTTCCCTCTTTTTGAATCTTTCAGAAATTTGATCTGCACATGGTGTTAAAACAAGTTGGCAAATTGGAAGAAACTGGACAGGTGGAACAATAAGCAATTTCAGAAACAAAAAATTAAGAGAATTCTATAACCTGGCGAATAGTGGGAATTTGCTTCACAGCTCTTGAGAGGACGGCGTTTATGCATAGTTTTTTAAATTCGTTTACATTCATTGATGTGGGTATGTTATATATGATTAGTCTTGTTCTTGAAACGTGAAAATTTGGTGATTGCAGTTTAACCATCTTCTTCCTCTCCAAACTGGACAGTACAGATCGAAATGATTTAGTCAAAGCACAGAAAGTTGGTTAGTTATATAATAGTTTATTGCAGAAAGATGTCATGTAGAAGATTGGACAAAAATAATACAGTAAGGAGTTATAACTTACTTCTTGCGCTTTTCCCAATCACTCGCTGAAACCCCTTCAGCTGCTGGAGTCCCCTCAAGAATGAGTCCTTCCTGGGAAAGTTCATATGATTAAGATACAGAGTGATTGTAGCATCGATATACAATACTGTAACTTCAACCCAAAAAGACAAAAAAAAAAAACATAAAAGGAACCAACCTTTGTTAAATATAGGTTACGGCGATCATTTTCTACATGCTTGGACTTCTCCACTACTTTGTCATTGGCTGATTTCTTGTCCAGTGCATACAAGACCGTCAGCTGCCTTCCTTTCATAAAGATGCCCAAACCAGGACCAGCTTTTGCTGCTGCCACTGCAGCTGACACTACATCAGCATTACGGAACTTGAGAAATCCAGATCCTCTGGGACGCCTGCTTACAATAACAATGTTGTTAAGAGAACTATAAACCAGGGTGTAAAAGGGCAACATAAATGCTAGGTGTACATACCCTGTGACTTTATGGAGAACGGGGAAAAATGATTGTACTTCCCCAAAACTAGAAAACCGTTGTCTAACTTCCTCAGCATCAACATCAAATGGAATGTTCGAAATAAAAATGGTCTTATGCAATTCGTCATCTTCATCTGTGAGCTTTAATTTGGTTACATTGTTTTGACTACTGTTTTCGGGCTTGTTTTGGCTTGATTTCTTTAGTGAGCCCTCGACTTTAATATCCAGAGCATCACTGGATTTCTGAGACTTCGTACCCTTAGAATGATTCTCAGTGGAAGATAAAGTTTCTTTATCGGATGTTGTCATCAAACTCTGAAGAACTTTCTGGGCAATTTTCGCTTCCTCTTCAAAATCAGTAGCAACATCAGATGCATTATTCTCGACTATTTTTGAGTCGTCTAAAGATGTATCAGATCCATGAGAGTCTTCATCAGCTTTCTCTAAATCATCGTGCTCAGAAGAACCATCACTATCGTTGCCAGAGTCTGCAGCGCTCTCAACCGGATTTCCTGTGAGAACACATATAATATAAGCCTAACTCTAAGAATTCAAACTGTTCAAAAAACAAAAAACAAGTCTTCACGATAATTTGAACTGTAATGCTCTACTAATTCAGTATATAAGCTAAGAATGAGAACAGAGTCAATATTGGAAAGAGCATCACTTAAGAAAAACAATTACCTTCCTCCGACATGACAGCAGAGTTAGCACCACTAGCATAAAGTTTCTTGGGAATAACCCAGTCAACGGCGACAGTCCTTTTACGAAACTTTTGTCCATTAAACTTCTGAATAGCCTGGAAAAGGTGATGATATTTTAGCAACCAATGTTAAAAGCACATGTACAACAAAGATTTCAAGTGGCAGCTTTCGAGATGTAAGCTAAAGAAAAATACGATGGTTGCATAGTGCATACCCTTTCTGCATCTTGTTTGCTGGTAAATTTAACAAATGCAAATCCCTTGGATAGCCTGAAAAATGATGTATGCTTATAAATAAGAAAAAGATCATCTGGTCAACATGAAATGTGTAATTTCACAGTGAAAGCAGTCATACCCCGTCTCGGGATTGTTGGGAATGGAAACATCCCACACAAACCCAGCTGAGGAGAATTTTTCTCTGACCTCATCCTCTGTTGCCTGCATGACATAAAAAAAGTAATTAAAATATAAAACGGGAGCACACAAGTAATAAAAGTAAAGAACTTTTTAAGCTTCTTAACCTTAAAAGGAAGATTGTGGACAATCAATTTCCATCTCTGAGTCTTGGAACCCTGGTTTGCAAAATCAAGCAATAAATTTGTCAATTTCAGAACAGCTACACAAATCAAGATATGATTTGCAACAAACTAGCATATGAGACTTCTACTTTTATATGGCAATACAGCATACCTCTCCACCCAGCTGACGTGCCCAGATGATACCATCCTTGACCTCTTTCTGGTGTAACTTTGTGACAGCAGCACGCCCAGATCGAACACTTGCATAAAGCACGGCTGCAGCCTCCGGTTTGCATCCATCTTGTGCAAGTCCTGGCATATGTTTGCACCATTATAGAATCTCAGATGATAAAGATAGTAGCCAAAAACTTGAGTGAACTATACTCAGATAAAAGCTACAGGCCAAAAATTGCTAGGCTGTGATTACTTCTTGAACTCAGCTCTTTAACACCATAAAAAATGAATCATTACCGCAAACGAACATATAGATAACAAAGCAAAAGAACACAAGTGTCATTGCAGATGCAGCTACACGTAGTTCATCTAACCACCTCAAGAATACTGAATGTGACAACGATGCATCAATGGCCTAACTTTAAAAAGCCAAGGATATTTGCTTACCAAGTTGTTCCAACTCTTCCATTGGAAGTGGGTATTTTACAGAACAAAATCCATCAATCTCCTTTGCACAAGATAAAGCATCTTCAGACACAACAGTATTCACCAAGCCACCTATTACGACCGTCCTAGCCACCCTTCATTTCATTCATAAAGATGAACTATCAGCAAAGGAATTTGAATGAAATATGAAAATGTGACAGAAGATATATTGAAATCATAAGCACAAGATCATTAGAATATGCAGTATGTAGAGTACAGAAAGCTAAGACACTTCCATTAAATGTAGAACTTTGATAAGCTCAAAATTGTGGAAGTAATATTCATCGGGATTACAAATCAAGAGAAAATAAGTGATTGACCAACAAGAAAATGAGACACAATGGATTTCTAAGCTGAGAATACTGATTTAAAACTACATCACTATACAGCCTCATATAACTCAGAGATAAGTGAACATCACAATAAAACTTAATGAAATGAGATATCTCATATGGCTGCACTAATGGTTATAAAAATTACACAGTAGAAGAACGTAAAATATGAAAATGCAATATAAGAGAAAAGCACCTTTGTTTTCCCGAATGATTCTCTGCATCAGTCAAGCCACTGCAAAGTCCATTTGCTTTCTTAGGTGCACTCGGTTTCCCTAAACATTGGAAAACAATAAATCTAAGGAACCCAACGGATTTTTAAAAGGATAGCGGAACCAATTTTAATGGGATATTTCGTGGTGAACCTTGTTTACGATCTTTCACAACTATATCACTGTCTTTCACTACTACTTTATGGTCTTTCACGACTTCTATATGGTCTTTCACATCTTCTTTATCGTCTTTCACAACATCTTTCTGGTCTTTCACAGCTTCTTTCTGTTCTTTCACAGCTTCTTTATGGTTTACCTGAGCGTCATCATCCTTCTCATTCTTCAAGGCTTCAGTGTCACCTGATTGAGCCACTTAACAAGACAAATAGATTGGGAGCTTTAGCAAACAAACTGACATCTAAAAGTGTGTTTGAAGATAAAGATATTCATAAGCAAGTGACTAATGTACGCCAAAATCAAAAGCCAACAAACAGATAGCAAGCACCAACCATTGTTTGCCTTGGCACGACGCTCCTCCATAGAAGCTCGAGGATTAGCTTGTTTAACTGCAATTTTCCGGCCACCAACTGAGGACCCATTCTTGCTCTCAATTGCATGGTCTGCATCTTCAGAGGCAGCACTGCAAATTTCATATGAGCATATTGCAATCAGAATAAGTATATACAATTTTAAGCCCACAAAAGTGAATAGAGCTTTAAATCAACTGTAGATCATTAAGCAGAAAAGTTTTCAACTCACAACTGTACAAAACCAAATCCACGGTGCTCTGCTGAACCTGTAATTCATACCATAAACAAAAAGAGCTTTAAATCAACTGACTATGCTATGTAATGCAACTTGGAGATGAAAAATACATCATCAACAAACACTGGCTCAACCGATTAAACCCCAAAAAAACTTGTAAATTGGCATTCAACTACCATGCTTATCTAATGGAAAGTGACCATCGCTCTCTTTTAAGGTATTTAGGTAATATCTCTAATACTCTCCTTCAAAGAAGCTCAGCATGTTGGAGAAAATTATTAAGCAAGGTGCCAAAAGGGGTACCTTTCTGGGTAACCATGAAACAGCGTCGTATAGGACCAACTTCGCTGAAGGTCTCCTCTAGTTGAGGAGTGGTGAAGGAGTAGGGCAAATTGGAGACGAAGACAGTGGATTGGCATTGCTCGCCTTGTTTTGCTGCAGTTGGGTTGTTCTTCTTTCCCATGGGTGTGTTCTTTGTTTGCAGGCGGAACTCGAAGGTAGCGGCGGGCGAGGCAAAGAGAGAGAGTGGAAGACAGAGGATGAAGGAGGAGGGCAGAAGAGGGTTTGGCGGATTCTGTCCGGTTTGGTTCAGTTCTGTTCAACCGTTTACGAAGAATTTGCATTATAAGATGAAATCAGAGCTGTGGACCGGAACGCAGCCAGGAAAAGACCGAACCGGTTCGGGTAATTCCGTATATTCGCCTGCGAAGCTCCGGTCTAGGTCAGGAAGGTGAAAAACAGAGCACAAGGACATGGCGGGGGAGGTGTAGAAGATGTACGGAAGGGCTCCGAATTCCCGGGCCAACCCGACATATCGAAGATTACAGCCACGAGTTTCCGGGTTGACTCGGCCATGACTCGGAGCGAGTCACGGATGGCTGGCTCGGACTCGGTCAGGGATGTAAGGATCCGGCTCTCGATCCGGGTCTGGGTCGGGTCGGAGAAGTTAACGGGCGGGAGGAAGAGATGGGTGATGGATTGTGAAGCGAGGGGATCAAGGGCTGAGATTTGTTGGGGAGTGGGTGATCCGACGGTTGGGATGAGGAATTTGATTGAGAGATGGGAGTGTTGGTGGACGAGTCGACGAGCGAACTCGGTTAACGGGATGAGGTGACCCAGTCCGGGTGTGGGAATGATGGCCACGTTGAAGCCCTGTTTTGGGGTTTGGTTCGCCATTGAAGAAGATTTCAAGTTGAGCTTTGCAAAGATGATCAAGTTTGGGTTATTTGAACGGAAAGAGTTGGGTGCATGATTTAATTGCAGCTAACATCATTAAACTGCAATTGTACGTTTCTACTGCTCCCTTTAATGCGGGTTAACGACATGTCTGTGAATAGACACTATATAACTCAATAGACACTATATAACTCAACTAGTGATGGCTCGACCGGACCGGAACCGGCGGTTCGAACCGGAACCGGAACCGGTTTGGTCACGGTCCGGTTCACGAAAATCCCGAACCCGAACCGGCGGTTAACGTTAACCGCCGGTTTTTTATTTTTTTTTTAAAAATTTTTTAACCGGCGGTTAACCGGAACCGCCGGTTTTTTTTAAAATAAAATAAAAAAATAAAACGCCGGTTAACCGGAATCGGCGGTTAACCGGCGATTTTTAAAAAAAATAAAAAAATAAACTGAACCGCCGGTTAACCGGGAAAACCGGTTAACCGACGGTTCCAACGGCTACAAAAGTAGCCGTTGCCGGTTAACCGGCAGTCCTTAGCCGTTAGGAAATTAAAAAAAAAATAAAAAATTCATTTTTTAATATTAAAAAACCCATATCAAACCCCTATAAATACCATACCATACAATCTTCAAATCACACATCCAACAACAACAATCTCTCTTCTCTTTCTCAAATCTCAATCTCATAATCTCTCAAATTCCATCAACAATCTCTCTTAATCTCTTCCTTTTAATTAGCTTTTGTCTTTCAATATTTTATTGCTTTTACATTTTTAATCACATTATTATATTGTTCTAAGTTTTATTGTTTTATTGTTTTATTGTTATATTGTTTTAATTGTTTTAATTGCTTTTAATCATATTATTTAATTATTCTTAATCATATGGCGGAACATTTTGACACCCAAGAGAGTGATAATGTCACTTCTCCCACTCCCACTCCCACCTCCCAAGTTAGGTCCTCCGGTAGGGGTAGGACCGCTAGGCCTCAAGGGCAAGCTAGCGGTTCGAGGCCGGCTAGGGGTAGGGGGGGGAGGACCGAGACCGGGTCCTCCGGGAACCAATCCCGGAAACTAACATCTCCTGTTTTTACAAAGTGGTTTACTAAATTAGAACCCGGTATCGAGGAACTCGAGGCCGAGGATTATGATCCCGGACTAATTATTGTTTCTTGTAACTTTTGCGAGGCGACATTCCAATGGATGAAAAGTGGAGGATATGGAACCCTTCAACGACACATGGAGCACAGACACGTCGCCGAGATGGGAATGCTAGGGGGACAAACGCAAATTTCCGGCGGATTTGCATCTTCTACTAGCGGTAACCCTTTATTTCGTTTTGATCATGAAGCTAATAGTGTAGCATTAGCCGAAGCTATTTGTGTTGATCATTTAGCATTTCGATTTAGTGAAAATGTAGGATTTAATGAGTATATTAAAGAGCATACACAACCCGCTTTTAAATCCGTATCTAGGAAAGTGATTAAGAAAAACGTAATTAAGGCTTATAAAAGACACAAGGCCGAATTAGTTTCTTATTTTTCGCAAAATGATATGAATGTTTCTATTTGTAGTGATATATGGAGTGATAATACTCAAACCCATTCTTACATGGGTGTTACATGTCATTTTGTAGATCATCATTTTACAATGCAAAAACGTTTACTGGCATTTAGAGTCTTTGATGATTCACATACCGCACAAAATATTGCTATGATGATTCGTGCAATTTTAGAAGAATATAGACTACTTAATAGAGTTTTTTCAATTGGATTCGACAATGCATCTGCTAACACCGCATCTATTAGAGATTTACAAGAAATGTGTCAACCTTTATTTGGTGGGAAATTTTTTCATATTCGATGTGCTTGTCATATTTTAAACTTATGTGTTCAAGATGGTTTACGTGCTATGAGTTATCATTTTGAGCCAATTAAGAACGTTATTAAGTATATTTGGGGGCATCCTAAAGTTACAAGAGATTGGGTGACCTTTTGTAAAACTAACGGGGTGCACCCAAAACGTTTTTCAAAAGATGTGGGTACCCGATGGAACTCTACTTACATATTACTATGTGAATGTATACAATATAAACAAGTTTTAACGTCTTTTGTTTCTCAAAACCTTTCTGGCTCTCCTTTCTATTTTAGCGAATCAGGTTGGGATATATGTCAAAGTATTGCAACGTTTTTAAAATGTTTTAGTGATGCAACAAAGAGATTTAGTCATGTTTATACACCAAGTAGTAATGTTTTTGTCTTGGAAGCTTGTAATGTTATGGGTGGTTTAAGTGAGGGAGCTAAAATTCCCGGCATTGAGGAATCCGTTGCAAGCATGAGGAGTAAGTGGTTGCAATACTATAGATATATTCCCGATTGTTTTCTTGTTGCTTGTGTTTTAGATCCTAGACTTAAATTATCCGTTTTACACGCTCTTTTAAATGACTATTATGGATATATTTTAACCGGCGGTGAACTAGAGGATATTTTAGGTATGGTTTCTAGAACTAGAACAAACATTGAAACTTTATTTACTCATTTTTCTGATTCTCCGACTACTTCACAATTACCTCCGGCTTCTTCGGGCTCTACTAGCTTGGGGGCCTTTGGAGCTAAGTATTTTAGTAAAAGACCAAGAGTTACAAACACGAATGCGGAAATTGATAACTATCTTAACACCAACTTTGAGTTTGTTAGTTGTGAAACATTAGATGTTTTGAAGTGGTGGGAGGATCATAGGAGCATGTTTCCAACGCTTGCGAAGATTGCGGCTCAAGTTCTTGCCGTCCCCGCTTCAACCGTGGCGGTGGAACAAACTTTTAGTGCAGGAGGCAACACTTTAACGAGGAAGAGATCAAATTTGGCACCGGAGTCATTGGAGGCGCAATGTTGTGTTTGCGATTGGAAGAGAGCCGCAATTAGGCAACAACGTAACATTATCGAGTCATCGGAAGACGAGTGGATTGGAGATTCTACTACGATACGCACCGATTCATCCGCCGAAGATTCGACTTAGGTAACGGGTTTTGAAAAAAGGTAAAGAACTACGTGGGCTTTGATTCCTCTAACCCGAGAGGATACGTAGGCAACTTAACAAGTAAGTCACTGTTAAGTGCAAACCCAATTTTTTTTAATTTTTTTGTTCCTTCATATTTAATTTAAAAAACTTAAAAAAAATGCTATTAAAAAGAATGTTTTTAAGTTTTTTAAACATAATTTTTAAACTTAAAAACAATGACAAAACATTCTTTTTTAATAGCGTTTTTTTATAATTATTTTTTTTAAGTTTAAAAATTATTTTTACATTTTTTTTTTTTTTCAGTTTTATAAATTTATAAAATTATTGTTTTAAAAAAAAACCGCCGGTTAACCGGCGGTTATATATTTTTTTATTAAAAAAACCGGTCCGGTTCAGCCCGAACGGGACTGAACCGGGCTGAACCGGCCGGTTTCGGTTTTGAACCGGATTGAACCGGACCGGACCGGAACCGGAACCGTAACCGGACCGGGAGCCTACACTAAACTCAACCCAAAACTACATGTATTAAGCTAGTTTTTTTTTCTTAATAAAGAAAGTACACCAAATTGAAGAGTACGCGCCGCGCGTGGTTTCTTCTTTTCTTTGCTTCCAGGTTTCCAACATTCCCCTTGTTCCTCCATCAATGCCCACCTCGGTGGACATTAATGATGTCCCCATGCAGGATCCTTCACCTTACTCTCCACCCCCTGGGGATCCACAAGTCACTTTAACTCATGCTTGTCCCTCGAGTATCTCAGATGGAGTTGCTGCCGTTTCCGGCATCGACTCTCAGGTGTCCGCCCCCCCGATGCGACGTCTGGTGGGTCCGTGGTATCTGTCACTAAGACGAATGAGCATGAAAAGGCAGAAGGTCAGGTGACCCCTCCTCAACCCCCTTCTTTCCTTCAAAAACTCACACAAGGGATCCCAGAGGTGCAACAGAATAAGGATAAGATTGAGTTCATTGATAAACATGTTCAGATAGACTATCCCCAGGGAGACAGCGGAATCCCTTCAGTTACTATAGGATCGGAGATCATCGAATGTCTCGCCCATGCTTGGAAGAACTCAGTGGTTATCAAAATCCTCGGCCCTCGGATTGCGTTTCAGTCTCTGGAAAGGAAAATCAAGGAGCTATGGAACCCTATGGGCAGGTTCGTGATTGTCGACGTCGCTAAAGATTACTCGATCGTTCGATTTGAAATTGAGCAGGACTTCCTTAATGCTCTCATGGGGGGTCTGTTTGTGCCTAAAAATACGACGAGTGTGGAACGCGTGGAAGCTACGCGTAGAAGGACATCATCGACGTGACGAGGTGAAAGGAAGATATCGTCGACGTAACGAGACGTGGAAAAGGTCTCGTTCTTCTCAAGGATTAGGTCGACCGAGTGTATTCTATCTTATTCTATATTATATTATTGTAAATGGTAAAAGATACGGTAGAGAATATCTTTTACCTTGTTTTTTATATCGTTATTTAGATAGAAGGAAAAGATAAGATCTCGTTTCCTTAAAGATATTGTTAGGGTTAGCCTATAAATAAAGGCTAACGCCTGCTCTGTAATCATCTGAGCCGTCATTCGAGTAATACCAAGCTAAAGTTTCAACCCTAATTTCCTGTCTTGTTCTTGAGTGTTGAGATTATACCGTATTCTTTGATCTTTTCCCTACAATTGCTTAGTTATCTTCTCGTAGGTAATTTCGCTACAAACAATTGGCGCCCACCGTGGGGCAAGATAAAAAAGGTATCGTCTTTCCATTCGAAAAGAGCTTATTTTTTGCAGGGAATCATGACAAGTCCGACCAACAGCTCGCGCAATGGTGAAGAGAGGTCCGAAGAAGAGGATCACACAACGTTTCCTCTGGCTCCGGTGAATGAAGACACAAAAAAAGGTCCCGAGAACACTCCTGACACTCCAAAGAACGGCGCCCCTACAGGACAAAAGGGGACGAGTGACGATATAGTCAACGTGACCTCTGTCAGAGCCCACTTCGACACCCTCCAGAAAGCGTAGAAAGAAGCTAAAAACGCAAGCGAAGAGAACACTTCGGGACTCACCAAAGAGAATGAACGACTACGCTCCATCATAAAAAAGTTTAGGACGGAATCAGCGAAGCCGCAAACCTATGTTCGTAGTCAAAGCGTCGTTCGCCGCCTAGATATGGATGCCGTCGCCGAAGAAGGAGAGGATTACGGGTCCCAGGAGCGCCGAAACACCGTCCCGTCGAGAGAAACAAGCCAAAGAGAACGGTCTCCTAAAGAGAGCTTGACCTCAGACGCCGTCGTTGCGCTCGTAGCACAACAGGTCGGATCCTTGAGGAAAGAGATGATGTTGATGCCCGGCCCCCCAAATCCATAGTCCCTGAAGACGAGTTCGGATTCGAGGAAAGCCTGTTTGTTGCCACTATCTCCGTCCAAAAGATCGCCAAGAAGTTCACCGTCGCAGACCTCCCCGTCTACGACGGATCAGACGACCCGGAAGAACACGTCTTGCTCTACAAAGCTAAACTCTCCACAAGTCCGATCGAACCAAGATTGATGGAAGCAATGATGTGCAAGTTCTTCAGCTCGACGCTGAAAAGCCCAGCCTTGACATGGTTCATCCACTTGCCCAAGGGAAGTATCTCCTCCTACGCCGAGCTCTCCAACCAATTCCGATTGCAATTCGCCAGCAGTAAGTTGTTCGCAAAACAACCCTCAGATCTCCATAACATGCGTATGAACAAGGGCGAGACCATAAGGGCCTTCTTGAACGCTTCAATGGCGAGAAGATTACGATCCCAGATTGTACTGAAGCCGCCGCCGCCGACGCATTCAGATGCGCACTTCCCCGAGATAGTGAACTGTACAAGGAACTGACGAAGACTCGCCCTGAATCATTCATCTCAACTAGGGAAAGGGCATGGAATCCATACGCCTTGAAGAAGACCTCCTAAGCCACGCTGAAGAAAAGTCTCGATCTCCACGTAGACGTACTCCTCCGCGCAGAGATTCTCCCCAGCGAAAGGATGGCGAACGTTACAATAGAAGAAATAAGCCATTTCATAGAGAACCCCCCATGGTGCACAACGTGAGCGAGATCAGTAGCGTCTACGCGGTTGAAAGAGGCGTATGCATGAAGTCCGACGCGTTGAGAGTCATGAACGCGATGGAAAAGCTCCACGACGTAAGGTGGCCTAAAAAGCCAAATCCCGAGAAGAAATTAGGATCAGGAAGAGGATATTGCGAGTTCCACAACGATTCTGGACATTCAACAGATGACTGCTACACTCTGAGAAAAGAAGTCCTACGTCTCCTAAAGAGGGGAGACCTATTAGCTTTACTTTCCAAAGAGGGGAGGGACGCGTTCGAAGGAGCAAGGAAGGGAAAAAGATCTGCAACACCACCGCCTCCTTCATCAAGTCGTTCAAGAACAGTCAACACGATCTTCGGAGGTTCCCCCATAAGCGGCTACACTGCCTCCGCCGCCAAAAAAAACATTAAAGCATTGCACGGCGAAGGGAGTGCCTTGCCGATCTACCACGTCAGGACCGTTAAGAAAGATTGTCCGATCACGTTTGAGGAACCCAACGGGAGTGTAGATCATCACGATGGGTTAGTTATCTCCTTAACCATTAGTAATTGCAAAGTTAAAAGAATCCTCGTTGATAACCGAAGCTCGGCCAACATCATCACCTTGTCCGCGATCAAAGAGCTCGGGTTATCTAGCGACGACGTGGTGAAAAAGTACATCCCTCTAGTGGGCTTCAGTGGCGAAGTCGCCGATATGCTAGGAGAAATCACTCTAACCACTCTGGCGGAAGGGGTCAATATGCAAACCAAATTCGTGGTAATGGAGGCCGAGTCTCCCTATAACATAATCCTGGGAAGGCCGTGGTTACACGACATGAGAGCTATACCCTCAACGTACCATCAATCCCTGAAGTTCCCATCTCCGTGGGGAATTCAAGAGATCAAGGGCGAACTACAGATAGCAAGGGAGTGCTACAACATTGGAATGAAGAATACAACTAACGCGTCCCTAGAGAGAAAGAGCAAGGCATAGCAATTAAAGGACCATGAAGAAAATGTGAGATACGCTCAACGAAGGCTCTACAAGATAAAAGAAGAAATAGGCCGGGTAGGCGACGAGACATACGTCCTAGAAGTAAAATCATACGCTATCCAAAGAATAGAAAAGAGGAAAGCATCTTCATGGTCTGAATCATCAAGTAACAAAGAGTCCAAACGCCTGAAAACGAGGAAAAGCCACAGGAAGTCAAAGAAAGAGGCTAGGGGTGGAAGAGTAAACCCCGACGCGTCAAAGAGAAAGCCATCCATGAAGCGAGATAAAGGCGTCGATAATCACGACACATTTTTACGGAAGCGTAAGCAAAATCTCCGAGTTCAAAAGTGGAGGAAATTTATGGCAGAAAATTCCGACTTAAGCTACATGTTCTTGAAACGTCATCCACCATAAAGGCATCATCATGAAAGAGTTTGAGATACTTTTTATGCGTCTTTTATTTCCCTTTTATTTCCCTTTGCATGAGTAGGATTAAGTTTTCAATAAAAGCATGTCGTTATCTTTAGGTCAAAACGACAAGGGGTCGTGGCGATTAGGGGTAGGCGTCAAAGTCAACGTTTGTTAGAGCATGATGCATCTTTTATTAATATACAAATAGACCTTTTCTTTCCAACGTGTTAAGCATGCTGAGTTGTTTCATTTCCATGACTTGCTCTATGTCTATTAAGAGAACGTGCCTCTTGAGTACGGTGTACCAAATAAGAAGCAAGAAGGCCGTGGTGAAAATCCGCGCCGGGGGTGAATTTCGTTAGTCTACGCGTTCGAGGCTTCATCTACGCGTAGGCAACGTTAGACGAACCGCCGACCCCGAGTCGATGCTTCCCATGATTGTTAGCGACGTGTGGAAATGGTCATGGGGAATGAAGCCCGATACCTCACGAAGCCGGACGGATCCTCTGAGCAAACAAGGTCGAACCTATTGGACACGATCACTCTCCAGGAATGCGTCTTCACGCTTTCCAGCCCCTCTGAGAGGCATGAATCCACGGGCAAAACGCCAAACCGGCAGGGATGCGTCCACTGGCATCGTAAGTCCTAACAATCTAGAAATCGGACGCCACACGATGAATAGGCCCATCGATTAAAAGAGTTCGACGTCGACCTAAACGCTAGCGTGAGGCAACAGACCCACCTTAAAAGTAAGGGGTAACGTCACACGCTGACCTATGTCCGCCACTCGCTTCAGGGTTCGGAGGAAATGGTAGACCCAACCTTCATGTAAGCCGGCAACGTAACTAAAGCAGCCGCGATGACCATACCATACTACTAAGTAAGCAAAACACTCTAAACGTGTTCACTACGAGCAAAGTATCACACTAGGGGTAGAAAACCACACCCTACAAAGATAAAGTAGGAGCCAAAGAACCAACCCTACGTACTCATAAATAAGCTACGCGTAGAAGATCACGAAGGTCAAAAGCCAAAGGTTCTGCACACACGCGAAACAAGACACGCGCACCAAAACAAAGTACATAAGATATCAAGGCCAGATAAAGGGTAAGCTCCCAAAACATCTTCGACGTGAAAAACAACGCAAGGAACAAATGAAGCAAACACGAGAATCTTTGGTAGCTTTAACCTAGTCTACGAAGAGTCTAAGTCAAACCTACCAAAAGGGGTATGATTACGCCAAAAAGAATAAAAGAATACTTAAAGAATAGCAACGACGCGAGAACAAGAAAGCTAGCGGCGACGGAACAAAGTCACCAAAGATATTGATCCGAATTCAGAGACAAAAGACAACAACATTTTAAACGAGAAAGAAGCGTTCCAAACTACAAGCAACGCGTACAAATACCCTAAACTAAGAAAAAGTTGATAATTACAAGGATTTGGACTCGCCCTCAGATGACCCAGATCCGGATGCGTGACCATCACCTTCCTCCTCATCAGTCCGAGCCTCCTCTTCGTCGACGTGCTCCTCGCCCTCAGCATCCGCAACATCGGGACGAGCATCCGGACGCCTCCAAGAAGGACCATCATCAACGCCTTCAGGAAGTTCCGGATAAGCCTCCCTAAACTCAGCGCGTTCTCCCACCGGATCCCAATCCTTGTGCTCGCCATCAGCATACTCCTCGTAAACCTCCACTCTGGATAGCCAAGACCAATAGATCTTCGCCTCAGACAAGTCCTTATCGTGCTGCGCCTTATTCCTTTCCACATCCTCCTTCAAAGTACGAAGATCCTTCTCCAAATCCTCGTCGCGCTTGGTGATCGTCTCGTTAAGGGAAAGAACCTCGGTAACCTTCTCTTTTGCCGTCTTCTCTGCGTCACGAGATGTTTTCAACAAGCTGTTCAAACGCGCGACCTCCGACGAAGCGTCAGACGCCTTTTTCTCCAACGCCTCCATCCGTTCCGGATACCTAGACAAGAGCGTCCAAGCGCATAGCGACGCCTGAATCCCCTGAAAGAAGGAATGAGAAAAATAAGAAAAGAAGTCCGCGAGAAAGCCGTCAAGAAAATAGAAATTACAACCCTACCTGCCATTGAGCGGTGAAAGCTTCTCCCATAACGTCGGCAGGGTCCATCGATGCGTAATGGTCGAGGGACGACGAAGATCGAAGCCCCATCAAAGCCTTCAGAAGTTCCCTTCCCGGAGCAAAAGAATTCGAAATCACACCAGGGAACTCATCCACATATGTGTATTGCTCCTCGGGGACCTCGACCACCTTCTCCTTCCCCTTCTTTGAACGTGTCGCCTTGGCCGGAGAAGGAGACGACGTAGATTCCAAAGTAGCCATAAGGTCGACGTCCAAAGGAGCGGCGTACGAACACCCTTTTATGGCAACCTGCCTCTTCCTTGACGTCACAAGATCAGTGGCAGACTCGGCGCGAGCACGAATGCGAGAAATTGAAGCTGCATCACCAACGTAGAGCAAACGATTAGAGCACAAAAATAAGGAAATAAGCTGGTAAAAACTAAATGGGAAGAAGCCGACGTACCAGATGGCTTCGCAGGGCCGCAACGATGACCTTCTCCATCATGACCAAAGAAGGTCCGATCAACTTCAGGAATCGCCAAAAGTGCAGCTATAGCCTTTTTTGACTCCTTCCTTGTCTTGAGAGCCTCCCCGTTAACTGCAAAGCATATAAATTTATACGTAAGTAAAGCATCGACGAGCAAAATATACGTCCGTCTGAAAAGAAAAAGTTGTTAAGATAAGGTAACGAAACTTACTCTCGGGATTCCACTCCTCGATAAGCCAAGAGCATGCATCTCCAAGGGAAGATTTCTGCCACATGTAAATGATTGAAGAAGAAGGACGATCAAAGCTCTGCGACGATAATAAAAATTCAAGTGACGTAATCATCAACGCGTTCCCGGTGTAATGAAGACGTATTCCATGAAGAAAGAAGGCGTCTCCCAGCTCTACTAGACGTATTCCATGAAGTAAGACGCCTTAGGGGTATTGTTTGTGCCTAAAAATACGACGAGTGTGGAACGCGTGGAAGCTACGCGTAGAAGGACATCATCGACGCGACGAGGTGAAAGGAAGATATCGTCGACGTAACGAGACGTGGAAAAGGTCTCGTTCTTCTCAAGGATTAGGTCGGCCGAGTGTATTCTATCTTATTCTATATTATATTATTGTAAATGGTAAAAGATACGGTAGAGAATATCTTTTACTTTGTTTATTATATCGTTATTTAGATAGAAGGAAAAGTTAAGATCTTGTTTCCTTAAAGATATTGTTAGGGTTAACCTATAAATAAAGGCTAACGCCTGCTTTGTAATCATCTGAGCCGTCATTCGAGTAATACCAAGCTAAAATTTCAACCCTGATTTCCTGTCTTGTTCTTGAGTGTTGAGATTATACCGTATTCTTTGATCTTTGCCCTTGATACGCTGCACTTTGTACAGCGTAACTAGGGATTATTACATTAGTTTAGGAGTATTATCATATGTGTTTCAAGTCATTATTATGTTCTGAGATATTTATTAAGAAGTGAAGAAATGAAGACCAGAACCGAAGAAGAAGAGGATCAAAGATTGAAGACATGAAGACGAAGACATTCTGCGGAGCAGCGGCGATCGCCACCATCACTATGGCGATCGCCATTCTATACCAGAAGCATTTCATGAGTTCGAGAGAGCATGGCGATCTCCATGACTCTATGGCGATCGCCATGGGGCGACAAAGATGAGGCAAAGTTTTACATGAAGACCGCGATCGCCAGACATCTATGGCGATCGCCACAACAAGGCCGAAGACATTCCGGACTTTCCTTATTTTCCTTATTTTATTTTATTTCCTTTTCCTTATTTTATTATTTCGTTTAGGATATTTATTTTACCATATTTTTTAGGGTTAGTCTCTATTTAAGAACCCTAGCCATCATCATCTTTTCTATCATCTTTTCCATCAGACAATTAAGTTTTGCAACCATGAGCAGGAACTAATCTCCATTGTTTTACTTAGCGGTTGAAACCTTCAGTTATTAAGTTGTGAGATTTCTAAACTCTTGTTCTTTTCCTATGGGTTTGTATTAATTCTCTTGCACTTCATCTATTGATTTCTATTAGTTTTGCTAGCTTGATCACCTAGTTTGATTGATAGTTTTCTATTGCTAGACTAGGAATATACGGTGGAATTCCTTGTCATTGTAGCACTCATATCTGCATGATCTGGTAGTTGATTGCTTTTATGAAAGAGAATTGATTGCATGTTAATACTTGACGGTTGTAAGTTATTGCATGCATCCTTATAATTCATGTGCTCTTTGCTGCTATTTCATCTAATCTTGAGAGGTTTTCCTGATTGCTGAATAGTAAGTATTATCAGGACCGGTTGGCCTGCTGATATATTAAAGATTGGAATAGGAACATTCTCTAGGATTGAATAGAACTTGAGATAAATCTATGATCAACTTGATTGACTGTTGTGTGGATACTTGCTAGGTGAAACCCCTTCTCATCATATTCTCACCCAAACTTCCTCAGCTTGTTACTGGTTACTTGTGTGTTCTTGCAATCAAACCCCCCCCTTTGGTTACTTGTTACTAGTTGATATTTCACTTGACTGCATTGATTTGGTGTTTTGATTCCCTTGGGTTCGACCTCTACTTACTTGTTATACTCTAGTTAGTGTTTAGGGTTTTCTTTGATTTGACACTACGACTTTAGCCTCATCAAATTTAGCGCCGTTGCCGGGGAATTGAAATTTTTCCGATTCTGTGTTAATTGTGAAATTATCAACTGTTTGGTGTGAACCTTTATGGTTCAGACCCGTGCTACTGATTCATCTCTTGTTTCCTTTGACCCAGAGATTGAAAGGACGTTCCTTCGGAACCAAAGAGCAGCTATGAACCAAGATAACGGGATGGGTGATCGACATGGACCGCCATTGCCTACTATGAGGCAACTCACTGCCCCAGACTTAAACCAACAACCTTTGGGAGTGAGGTTTCCTGAGATTGAAGAAGGTGTGAATTTTGAATTAAAAGCTGGTTTAATTCATGATCTACCACACTTTCATGACTTAGCAGGAGAAGATCCCAACAAACACTTGGCTCAATTCCATGCCATATGTTCTAGTATGAAGCCAAGAGGTGTTACTGAGGAGCAGGTCATGCTGAGAGCTTTCAGATTTACTCTGAAAGACGCTGCGAATGATTGGCTCTATTATCAAGCTCCAGGGAGTATTGATACATAGGCTAAGATGAAAAAAGTCTTCTTGGAGAAATATTTTCCAGCCACAAAACTAAGCAACTTAAAGAAGGAGATCACGAATCTTCAACAACACTCAACTGAGAGTCTCTATGAGTATTATGAGAGATTCAAGAAGCTTTGCTCAAGCTGCCCATTCCATAGTTATACTGACCATGATCTTCTTATGTACTTATTCAGTGGGCTGATTGATGAGGATCGTCGAATGGTAAACGCATCTTGTGGAGGTAATTTTATGAAACTAAGTATACCTCAGGCCACTGAAATGTTTGAAGAGCTGGCTGAAAGTTCAATGTAGTTTAGCAGTAGACAAGGATCCCACTCAGTCAAAGCAATTAATTCAGATCAATTACAGACTGACATGAATGAGTTGAAAGAGATGGTAAAGGCTTTGATGCTGAAAAATGCTTCCCTTCATGATCCCAATGTTGAGGTAAACGCTGTTGGTGGATGGCAACCAAGGCCAAGGTATGACTCTTCTAATATTAATTATCAGCAACCTAGACCTCAGAATTCTATGTCTGCTGAAGATATGATCAAGTCCTTAGCTCAGACTGTGATGCAACAAAACGCTAAGACGGAATCAAGCATCCAAAATCTTGAAAATCAGTTAGGACAGATTGCTCAAGCTGTGAGTAAATTAGAGGCCAGGGAACCAGTAAGAAACCCGAGAGAGAACGTCAGTGCAATGTTCTTGAGGAGCGACAAAACTTTAAATGACTGTTCTGTGCCAAAACCGTGATCGCCAGATCTGAGTGGCGATCGCCATGAGATTACAGAGAGCAAAACAGGATCTGCATCCCGACCGCGATCGCCATATGGCAATGGCGATCGCCATGCCATTCCAGAAGCTGAGGTGAAAGATTATTCGCGACCGCGATCGCCGAGAGTTGATGGCGATCGCCGGGAGCCCCCTGAGTACATTGACGATTATGTTCGCCCAAATTTTCCACCTCTGTTTTCTCAGAAGCCTGTTGCTCCCTTTCCTGAAGCGTTGAAGGATACTCGGAGGCTGGATGACGACAAAGAAATCTTCGAAACCTTTAGTAGGTGTGAGGTAAACATTCGTTTGCTCAAACTTGTTAAGAGTATTCCTAGATTTGCTAAGTTTTTGAAAGAAGTTTGCACTATCAAGAGAAATAAAAAACTGAAAGGAAAGAAAAAAGTTGAAGTAAGTGAACAAGTTTCTGCTGTGTTTCAAAAACGCATGCCTAAGAAATGTGGTGATCCAGGCATATTTAGCATTCCATGTGTGATTGCTGTGTTTCAAAAGAAGCAGTGCTCCCAAAAGCATTAGGTAAAAGTCAGTGTAGTCAAGAAAGTGCATAAGGAGAGAAGTCAAGAAAGCTGAAAAGTTTCACGTCACCCAAGCCAGGGGTGATGAGTAGAGCCTCCACAATGTCTAAGAACGAGCGACGAAGTGTCCCCAAAACTTCCCTGAGTAAAAGCATCGATTGGTCGAGAACAAGCGTAAGAGAAAAAGATCTGAGTATGCAGTAGCAAAGAAAGAAAGAAGTTGAAAGAGTCGATTGTTTCTCTCATCCGTGACGAAGTAGTAGTTTCCTCCTAAAGTGATATCCTTAGAAAAAGGAGCAGAAGATCCTCGAAGTACCACATTGAGAATCCAAACATGCGGCAAAGGTCCAATAAGGAGATATGTTACAAGAAAGAAGTAAATCGCCATCTAAAAATTTGCTTGAAGACAGGATGATCCAAGTAACCAAGTTGAGGATTATGGTGAAGCAACGACTTCACTTACGAAGTCCTCATTAGCCATGATTTCAGATTCGGCCCGCGAAATTTCAGAGTCGATGAAGCACGAAGTTGATTCTCTCCAAAGAAGGCGTAAGAAGCCCAAATCCAGATCGCCTATCGCCAGTTAGAAAGAAAAGACATGTTCAAACGTAGATTGCGAGTTCAAGGAGCCGATTATGAAGCAATAGAGTTCCGAGCATCAAGTTATAGCAGCAACGCGTTGAGGTTAAGAGAAGGCACTGAAGAAGATGAAGACGTTTCCCAGATCTGCAAGGCAATAAGATCCGTAAAACGCCTTAGGGATATTGTTTGTGCCTATAAATACCACTACGGTTGCGACGTGTTCGTAGGGTCAACGCGTTGGGATGTACATGAAGACAAGGTGACCAATAGAAGACGTCCAAGCAAGTAACATGATCGTCGACATCACGAAGTTAAGAACAGAGTACTTTTTTTACTCTTCTCATGGTTTTTCCCACGAGGTTTTCCTAAGAAGAGGTTTTAACGAGGCTCCCAAGGTCATTCATCACCGTGACACCATCAACATGGTCCCCGACATCATTTACGAGATAGATGAGGCTATCTACGAGATAGATGAGGTCATCTACGAGATCACCTACGAGATCACCTACGAGATCACCTACGAGATCAACTACGAGTTCCCTTGATTATCTATGAGTTCCCAAGGTCACCTACGTGAAGATTAAGTACGTCGACGAGAAGAGCTACGCGTTGACGACGACGAGTACGAGAAATAACGAGTATAAAGGCGTCGTCGAGATCGAGATAAAGTCGGTTGAGAATATTTATGTCTTTTATTTAATATTTATTATGTAAATAGTAAAAGATATTAGAAAGAATATTTTTTACCATGTTTTATATTAGGCTAAAGATATAATGAAAAATATAAGATTTTTTCCTTAAAGATAGAACTAGGGTTCGCCTATAAATAAAGGGCTCCCTTATCATTGTAAGACAACCTTTTTTTCCCAAATAATACACAAGTATCTCGATTTCTTTCTCTTTTATCAATGGTGTTTTCTAGATGAAGTGTTGGCACCGTAAAGTTTGATCTTTGCCCTACAATTGCTTAGTTATCATCTCGTTGTTAATTTCGCTACAAACAATGGCGTCCACCGTGTGGCATGATAAAAAAAGTGCCTTCTTTTCATCAAAAGATACCATCTATTCTTCACAAAAAAAGCTAAAACTAACGTGCCTCCAAAGATCAAAGAAGAAGATCAAAATCCGAAATCATTCCCGGTTCACGTAGCTGTCTGCGACACAAGTTTGAAAAACTCGTATCTCTCCCGGCCGATGTCCAAATTCAATGAAATTTTGAGGGATTAAAGTAGACTTCAATATCGGTCGAATGGCATTAAAATCACGCAATTCCGAATTTTCTATAGAGCAGACCGACATAAACAAGATGACTGCAGAATCCAGAAAGTTGCTTGTATATGATGACAACGACGCCATACCTTGTTCATAAATGACGAGTAAACTATTGAGAATCTACAAGAAATCAAGGAAATCAGCTAAGGATTAAAAAGATCATGTAAGACCCTCCAAGAAGACGATCAAGGTGCCAAGACGTCATGAACGACACGTTCCTGAGACGTCAAAGACAACGTCAGACGAACTCCTCCCCAAAGACAAGAAACACCGCGTTGCTTTATTCGCGTCTCCATGACAAGTGGTAATAGCTCCACAAGTTTGGTACGACCATGACAGTGTCTAAAGGAACACGACGTCCAAGAAGCCAATTACAAAGGCTAAAGATAGATGATGCATCTCGATCTAATCACGGGCAAATAAGAGCTCATAAGCTAAGTTCTCTACTCCTTTATTCTATATCTTTATTCAAGTACCCAGTTTCCATGATCATATCTCACCTGAACGTGCATGATAAATAAGATTAAATTAGCATAAAGATGCATGCTACCTTTACATACGCTCCTAAACTGAAAAGTAGAAGAATTGCATGTAAAATATGAGATTACCTCCTAAGTCTTTCGTTAAGCTCTCTCCCTAACAGTCCTTATGATCTAAATCACACTTGATCGGATAAGCTTTTCAGAATTGTTATTGTTCAAGCTAAATAAGAGTACAACAAAGAGAATGACGACGTCATGCAAGATGAGGACTTTAGATTACTATGTGATAATCTCACTCTGAACACCATCCTGAAATCATCACAAGGGGGATAGGATACCCAAGTCATTATTAAGAAACAAGGCGACAAAAGCTCTCAAGTTTGCAAGATAAAAAACAAAGCATCACGCCAGAGATGAAAAGTCAATAGAAGCCAATCAGCCGCTACGTCAGCAAGTTATCAACGCCGTCCCTCAACGCGACAACTTCTCCCAAACGCGTCCGATGGACACAACGTCCTAGACGACATCCTCTCCAACGTCTCTAGACGTGAAGAACTCCCTCATTATATGATCTCCAACCTATCATTCAAAGTACGAACTGAGTGGAATAGAAGAACGCGACGGATCAAGAAAGTCTCAAACTCGGTCACGACACTAAGAGTCGCCTAAAGAAGTACAAAGTACAAAAAAACCAAGTAAGTACTCTATAGAACCTGAACCTTTCATATTTTACTTAAATTCGAGGAAAAGAAAGAGATA
This sequence comes from Oxyria digyna, assembly GCA_029168935.1. NCBI lineage: Eukaryota > Viridiplantae > Streptophyta > Magnoliopsida > Caryophyllales > Polygonaceae > Oxyria > Oxyria digyna. The sequence goes on from JAPVLV010000013.1 coordinate 11,166,860, forward strand.
CCTCGTCAAGTTGAAAGAAAAAGAAAGATCGTGTCTCAAGATGCAAGCTGAAGACCACGCCAAAGAGAGCGTAAGATCGAAGTAATCCTCCTCAAGTTCGCAAAGAAAAAACAATTCTCCGAAAAGAGCAACACAAGAAGTTAAAATCGGAACACCAAAAGCAAAAGTATTCCAAGTAAGATAGTTGAGAAAAGAATCTCCCAACACCGAAATAAAGAACTCCTAAGGATAAGAGCGTTGGGAAACTTGACGCGTCCTGGGAAGGCCCGTAAGAACTCCATTGATTGTTAGCTAGTTGAAGTGCATATTTACCAAGTTTCGCATGTCAAAGTAAGTTTAATTTCTGCATAATCATGTCATCGTCATAGCGTCGAGGCGGCAAGGGGTCACGTCGACTAGGGGTAGCTTTAGAATGTCGTCATGTCAAGTGATCATGATTATTTAAGTGCATAAGCATATTTTCTCTCTAACATGTTAAAGCATGCTGAGTTGTTTCATTTTTAAAATACTTGCTCCGTGTCTATGACGTAACATCAAGCTTAATAAGGCCGCGGCGAAAATCCGCGCCGGGGGCGAATTTCGTTAGCCTACGCGTTTAAGGCTCCATCTACGCGTATGCAACGTTAGCCGAACTGCCGACTCCGAGTCGACGCTTCCCATGATTGTTAGCGACGTGTGGCAATGAATCCCGGCACCTCATGAAACTGACATGGTCCTCTGAGAAAAGAAGGGAAACCTATTGCCACGACCACTCCCCAGGAACGCGTACTCGCGCCTTCCACGGCCCCTCTGAGAGTCATGAATCCACGGGAAAAACGCCAAACCGGAAGGGATGCGTCCACCGACATCGTAAGTCCTAACAGTCGAGAAATCGGACGCTACACGATGAATAGGCCCGTCGATTAAAAGAGTTTGACGTCGACCTAACGCTAGCGTGAGGCAACGGACCCACCTTAAAAGTAAGGGGTAACGTCACAAGCTGATAAAATCACACGCTGACCTATGTCCGCCACTCGCTACAGGGTTCAGAGGAAATGCTGGACCCAACCTTCATGTAAGCCGACAACGTAACAAAAGCAATCGCAATGACCATATCATCCTATCAAGTAAGTAAAACTTTCTAACGCGTTCACTACGAACAAAGTGTCATACTAGGGGTAGAAAACCACTCAAGGAAACACGCAAACACATCCAAAGCCAAGGAAGGCATAAGATATGCGTTAAGCCTAAGCAAGTTCAAGACCACCTACCTGTAAGAAAAGGATAAGAAAGCCAGAAAGCACGTCTGAAGTCAGAAATACTGTCAAGACGATCCAAAGAGAAAAGTTACTCGTTTAACCCATAGACGGATACGCTATCACCAAAGAAGATCATGTGAAGTCGAAAACATCACGCTAGATAAAAGGAAGAGTTTGCAACAAAGAAAGAAGAGACAAAGGAATCTCGATCGAAAGCAAGAGTTCAAAAAAAAATCCAAGAGCTAGAATATGAACGAGAACGAAAATCACGAGTTGGCCAAGATCACCCAAATTCTATGCGTAGAGAACGCCTAAAACGCCCAGAAGAGGAAGAACACGATCAAAGGCATCGCTACAAGTATAACAAAATTTCATCAAGATAAGAGATAAAAGCATCTCAAAGAACCCTCCTGAGAGAACCAAGCATGCTCTAGTCAAAAGAAGCATTAGTACGACTGAAAGCAAGACGAGGTCAAAGTAATCACCGAACAAGTCTAAGAGAGACATTCAAGAGAAGCACTGCTTCCAAAAGTATTAAGTAAAAGTCAATGTAGTTGACACAAGGTGTCATCGCCAACGCGTTCCCAAATGCCGCCACGAAAATTCCACCAGGGGTTGGACCTACGACATAATCTCCATCAGAGCAAGAAAGTCACGGCGTCCTCGAGTCATTAGAGCAGGAATGACTGCACATTCCTGAACTGCTAAGCACAATCTATTCATCCCGGGTACGTTGCTCAAGACCTTCTTCTACTTAGTTATTCTTCTTCACGTATCTCCACTGCTCGTCTACAAGCTTCACCTCGAGCAAGTCTATCTCTCTCTCCAACTTCTAGTAAGACTCCAGACAATAGAGGCCAACACCCATATGCAAGGGGTGACGTAATTACAAGAGACACGTTGAAAGTAAGAACACGCCGAGGTGCTATTTCATACGCGTTGAAGGTGAGAACGCATAGAATGTCCATAGAGAAAAAAAAGTACGTTATGAAAAAAGTATGTCAAAGTAGACACGAAAGTTAAGAAGTTGCATCATAAGAAGAGACGCCAGAACTCAAAACATATACCAGAGAAGAAAGAAAATACGAAAACGCGAAGAGATAGAACGCATCACCATCACCTATCGAGTACCTCCACGCTAAGCAAGTGCATAAGGAGAGAAGTCAAGAAACCCGAAAAGTTCCACGTCACCAGGGGTGATGAGTAGAAAGAACGAGCGACGAAGTGTCCCCATGAAACTTCCCTGAGTAAAAGCATCGATTGGTCGAGAACAAGCGTAAGAGAAAAAGATCTGAGTATGCAGTAGCAAACAAAGAAAGAAGTTGAAAGAGTGGATTGTTTCTCTCGTCCGTGACGAAGTAGTAGTTTCCTCCAAAAGTGATATCCTTAGAAAGAGGAGCAGAAGATGCTCGAAGTACCACGTTGAGAATCCAAACATGAGGCAATGGTCCAATAAGGAGATATGTTATGAGAAAGAAGTAAATCGCCCTCTAAAGATTTGCTTGAAGACAGGATGATCCAAGTAACCAAGTCGAGGATTATGGTGAAGCAACGACTTCACTTACGAAGTCCTCATTAGACATGATTTCATATCCGGCCCGCGAACATTTCAGAGTCGATTAAGCACGAAGTTGATTCTCTCCAAAGAAGGCGTAAGAGCCCAAGATCCAGATCGCCTATCGCCAGTTAGAAAGAAAAGACATGTTCAAATGTAGAACACGAGTTCAAGGAGCTGATTATGAAGCAATTGAGTTTCAAGCATCAAGTTATAGTAGCAACGCGTTGAGATTAAGAGAAGGCATTGAAGAAGACGAAGACGTTTCCCAGATCTGCAAAGCAATAAGATCTGTAAAACGCCTTAGGGGTATTGTTTGTGCCTATAAATACCACTACAGTTGTGACGTGTTCATAGGGTCAACGCGTTGGAATGTACATAAAGACGAGGTGAACAATAGAAGATATCTAAGCAAGTGACATGATCGTCGACATCACGAAGTTCAACACGGAGTACTCTTTTTACTCTTCTCATGGTTTTTCCCACGAGGTTTTCCTAAGAAGAGGTTTTAACGAGGCTCCCAAGGTCATTCATCACCGTGACACCATCAACATGATCCCCGACATCATCTACGAGATAGATGAGGCCATCTACGAGATAGATGAGGTCATCTACGAGATAGATGAAATCATCTACGAGATCATCTACGAGATCACCTACGAGATCACCTATGAGATCACCTACGAGATCAACTACGAGTTCCCTTGATTATCTACGAGTTCCCAAGGTCACCTACGTGAAGATTAAGTACATCGACGAGAAGAGCTACACGTAGACGACGACGAGTACGAGAAAGAACGAGTATGAAGGCGTCGTCAAGATCAAGATAAAGTCGGTTGAATATATTTATGTATTTTATTTAATATTCATTATGTAAATAGTAAAAGATATTAGAAAAAATATATTTTACCATGTTTTATATTAGGTTAAAGATATAAGGAAAAAGATAAGATTCTTTCCTTAAAGATAGAATTAGGGTTTGCCTATAAATAAAGGGCTCCCTTATCATTGTAATTGGACCTTTTTTCCCCAAGTAATACACAAGTATCTCGAGTTCTCTCTCTTTTATCAATGGTGTTTTCTAGATGAAGTGTTGGCACCGTAAAGTTTGATATTTGCCCTACAATTGCTTAGTTATCATCTCGTTGTTAATTTCGCTACAAACAATAATGTTATGCCTGAAGGGGTTAACGACACGGTTATTGCTCTCATTGGCAAGATTGACAAACCTGAATTTATCCATTAGTTCCGGCCGATTAGTCTTTGCAATGTCTTGTATAAGGTCTTGGCTAATCGTATCCGGCCTCTTATGAATTCTCTCATTGGCCCGAATCAGAACAGCTTTATCCTGGGTCGGTCTATTACAGATAATGTGGTTCTTATGCAAGAGGTCGCTCACTCTATGCGCAAGAAGACTAGTGGTAAGAAATGGATGCTTCTTAAACTTGACCTCGAGAAGGCTTATGATCGGGTGAGATGGGATTTTGTCCTTGATTCTATTTCGGATGCCGGTTTCCCTTCCTGTTGGCTCCAGTGGATTGCTAGCTGCATTAAATCGCCTTCTATGAGACTCCTTTGGAATGGTGAACTTACCTCAGATTTCCCTCCGTCGCGTGGCATTCGACAAGGTGATCCCATATCTCCTTATTTATTTGTCATGGTTATGGAGCGACTCAGTCATTGTATACAGGAAGCCATCTCGATCGGTTCTTGGTCGCCTATTGTTCTTTGTCGGGGTGCTCCCCCTCTCTCCCACTTGTTTTTCGCTGACGATATCATCCTTATGGCCGAGGCTAGTACTTGTCAGATGAATGTCGTCATGGATTGCCTTAAAAGGTTTTGTGCTTCCTCGGGGCAAAAGATTAATCCTGAAAAATCCAAAATCTTTATTTCGTCTAATGTCTCTAGGGATATGGCCAATGACCTTGAGATCATTAGAGGCATTGACGTTTCTCGGAATCTAGGCAATTATCTTGGGATGCCTATCTTGCATAAGAAGGTTGCTATTGCTGATTTTGATGATTTCCTTGGTAAGATTAAGGGTAAACTTTTGGGGTGGAAGTCTCGTACTTTAAGCTTCGCGGGGGGGGTCACCCTCGCCAAGTCGGTTCTCACTTCTTTGCCAAGTGTACTCTATGTCTACGATTGAAGTTCCTGAAGCTGTGTGTGACAAGATGGATCTTATCGTTCAGGGTTTCATTTGGGGCGATTGGGACGGCAAACGCAAGATGCGATTAATTCCCTGGGCTGATTTCTGCAAGCCTATGGATCAAGGGGGTCTTGGAGTGCGTTCTGCCCTTAAGGTTAATGCTGCTCTCTTGGGGAAGTTTAGCTGGAACCTTATAACGGGTAATGCAGGGCTTTGGGGTGCGTTGCTGTGTGCCAAGTATGGCATCAGGTTTCTTGGCAGCTCTATGATTCAAACCACATCGATCGATGGGGCTTCCACTTGGAAGAGTATCCAGTGGGGAGCTACTGAGGTTCTCGCTAAAGGCACCAAATGGAAGATTGGCGATGGGCGCTGTTATAGGTTCTGGGAGGACAGATGGCTCGATGACTTCACCCTTTCTGAGCTCGTTTTGGCTCCCCTGCCTTCTCACCTGATCAATCGCTGGGTTTGTGAGTTTTGGAAAGTAGAGGGTGGGTGGGACTGGCCCATGTTCAGCCACCTTCTTCCCGCTGCTGTTCTGACTAAGCTGGCTGCCACAGGCATTGGGGATGATCCTGAGGATCGGGATGCGATTTTCTGGGCTCAGTCGTCCTCTGGCTGTTATTCCTCGGCTTCCGCCTACAGTCTCCTTCGAGATCAAGGCAGTGATCCTATTGATCCGCGGCTGCGTAGTATCTTCAAGTTGATCTGGAAAATCAAGGTCCTAGAAAGAATTAAATGTTTTCTTTGGCGGGTTATGCAGGGAGGCATTCTCACTAATTCTGAACGTGTGCGTAGGCACCTTTCTGCTTCCGATTTATGCTTCGGTTGCAAGGCAGATTCGGAGACGATCCCGCATATTTTCCGTGACTGCTATCTTGCTAAGGAGGTGTGGACTGTGATTATTCCGGGTAGCAAGATTCAGGAATTCTGCTCGGATCAACATCTCGTCTGGCTCGGGAAGAACTTGGAGAATAAGTATTTGATCAATCCCAAATGTCCGGACAATATTCTCTTTGCCACCTCAATCTGGTGGATTTGGCGGTGGAGAAACTCTCTTATCTTTGAACCTGACAAACCAATCAATAATAAGCGGTGCTTCATCCTTAATCAGGTTGAACAATTCCAAAGAGCTAAGGCCTTCTCCACGAATCATGCTTTCCCTCCTGCGTGTTTACCTGACTTGTTCCATTGGCAATCACCTCCGCATAATGTGGTTAAAATCAATGTTGATGGTTCCTTCAGAGACTTTAATCATTCAGCGGCCACTGGAGGTATTATCAGAAATCATTTGGGGAAGTGGGAGACTGGTTTTGTGTGTTCTCTCGGTCCTTGCCCGGTCCTTGCAGCGGAGATTTGGGGTGTTTTTCATGGTCTTACTACTGCTTGGAACAAGGGATTTAGAGATGTCATTATTGAATCAGATTCTCGTCTTACTGTGGAGCTTCTCACCTACAGAGATCAGCCGCTCCACCCTTTTGCCAGCCTCGCTTCTCGTTGTCGGGGCTTTTTTTTGTAGAAGTTGGGTAGTCCATCTTCGTTATGTTCCAAGGGAAGAAAATCGGGTTGCGGATCGCATTGCTTCCCTTGCTTTTGATTTCCCCCTTGGGGTTCATGTTCTTGGCGATCCGCCGAATTGTATTTCAAACCTTCTTTTGGAGGATGTAAGGGGAGTGACCACCCCGTTTTAATTTTGGTCACCTTTCAATATATCTGACGAAGAGTCCCGTCTCTCTTTTACCAAAAAAAAGTATATATACATTGACATTTGTCCAGAATGTCACATCATCAAATACACTACCGCCTCAATAAGTTGCACCAAATTAGTACAGGCTGTCACAACCTTTTCCTACTTAGCTCTTCAGCACATTATGGCGCATAAATCTTCCTATATTCATCAAATAACTCCCTTGTGACCATACAAGTCTTGAAGGAGTTCTATATCTTTTCCATTTCCTCTCCTTCCTCAAGACCATACAAGTTTTGCAAAGCTATTTCCAATCCTTCATATACTTGTACTTTGGATCAAGAATAATAGCCAAAAACATGAACATGTTCATCTTCTCCATACTCCCCCAATACTTCTCACACTTTTCTTTCATAGGTTTTGCCATAGTAACACAAATCGGGTCCTTACTAGACGTTGTTTGTAGCGAAATTACCTACGAGAAGATAACTAAGCAATTGTAGGGCAAAGATCAAAGAGAACGGTATAATCTCAACACTCAAGAACAAAGTCATAAATTAGGTTTGAAGCTTTAACTTGATATTACTCGAATGGAGGCTGGGTCTTACAAAGCAGGCGTTAGCCTTTATTTATAGGCTAACCCAAATAATATCTTTAAGGAAAACGAGATCTTATCTCTTCCTTCTATCTAAATAACGATATAACAAACAAGGTAAAAGATATTATTCACTGTATCTTTTACCAATTACAAGAATATAATAAAGAATAAGATAAAATCCATTCGGCCGACCTAATCTTTAAAATAAACGAGTCCTTTGCCAAGTCTCGTCACGTCGACGACATCTTCTATTTCTCTCGTCGCGTCGAAACAATTCTTCTACGCGTAGCTTACCATGCGTTCCATACTCGTCGTGTTTCTAGGCACAAACAATAACCCTAAGGCGTCTTACAGGGCTTAACGTTTAGTAGATCCGGGAGACGCCTTCTTTCTTCAAGGAATACGTCTTCATTACACTAGGAACGCGTTGATGATTACGTCACTTTGAATTTTTAATATCGTCGCAGAGCTTCGATCATCATTCTTCTTCAATCATTTCCACGTGACAGGCGAGGGGCTTCGTTATCTGTGCCGACAACGTTCATCTCCAACGGCTAGTTTCTTAGTGGGAGATGTTGTCGTTGGAAGAATATCCTTCCCGAGATCCTCGCGATCTCCTTCCTATAAATAAGTGAGGATTTCCCCTTTCTTCATACATTTCTTCTAATCTCCATTTTTCTCGAACATTTATCTGCTCTCCTCCTTACCTAATTGTTCTATTACACCGCTTCTCTTTCTACTTCTTTTTCTCAATGGCAACCCTAGTGCTTTATGAGCCAGGAAAGGTGCTTCGGGAGTCGGATCGTTACTACTCTGAAGCCTACGACGTCAGCCGTTTGAGGACCATTGCTGAACTTGGCCCGGACGTGAAGATTGAGATCCCTCCAAAGGGGGTTTGTGCGGATGATCATCGACCGGGGTGGGTAGCGGTTTATGACTATCCGTTTCTAGCGGGGCATCGATTCACGTTCTCGCCTTTAGCGAAGACCTTTATGCTCACTTTAGGCTTGGCGATAGGTCAACTTCTCCCCGGGGCTTGGCGTATTTTGGGCGCTCTTGACGATGCCATTGAAAAACATGGCCTGGACTTCGTTGTGGCGGATCTCGCCAACTCTCTGACCGTTTCGATCTCCTCTCCAGGTAGAGTTTACTTCAAGATTAAGCAGAAAAAGGCTAGGATAGCCTTCGAGAAGAGTACGGCCGACCGAGGTTGGGCCGAGGTCTTTTACTTCGTGGAGAAATCTTCCCTCGGAGACGCGTGTTCTTGGCTTATCGAGGAATGGAACCCCGAGAGTGAGCTTTTTCACTTTATCCTACCAATCCTTTCTTTTCATAGGGATGTATGTTTTTCTTGTCGACGTTTTACTTACGTGTGACTTTGTATGCTTTTCAGTTAACGCGGAGGCTCTTAAGACAAGGGCGAAGTCGAAAAAGGCGGTAGCCTCGCTCTTGGCGATTCCTGAAGCTGATCGGACCTTCTATGGTCATGACGGAGAGGGTCATCGTAACGGTCCGGCGACGCCATCTGGTAAGTCGGCTACTTCTCGTTAACTTTTGTCGACATATCTCTTCATATTTGTGTTCTAACTGTTTACTCTTTGTTATTGGTGCAACTTCAATTTCTCGTGTCCGTGCTCGTGACGAATCTGCCACTGATCTCGTGACGTCGAGGAAGAGGCAGCTTGCCATAAAAGGATGTTCGTCTGCTGCTCCCTGGACGTTGATCTTATGGCTACCTTGGAGTCTACGCCATCTCCTTCTCCGGCTAAGGCGACGCGTTCACGGAAGGGAAAGGAGAAAGTGGTCGAGGTTCCTGAGGAGAAATACTTGTCTGTGGATGATTTTCCTGGCGTGATTTCAAGTGCTTTCGCTCCAGGAAGGGAACTTCTGAAGGATTTGATGGGGCTTCGTTCTTCGTCGTCCCTTGACCATTACGCGTCGATGGATCCTGCCGACGTTATGGGAGAGGCTTTCGCTGCTCAATGGAAGGTAAGATTGCGACTCTTACTTTCTCTGATGATTTTCTCCTGAGCTTTCTTTCTTATTTCTCTCGTTCCTTCTTTCAGGGGATTCAGGCGTCACTATGCGCTTGGACGCTCTTGTCTAAGTATCCAGAACGGATGGAGGCATTGGAGAAAAAGGCGTCTGATGCTTCATTGGAGGTTACGCGTTTAAATGGTTTGTTGGAGAGGTCTCGTGACACGGAGAAGGCGGCGAAGGATAAAGTTACTGAAGTTCTTACTCTTAATGAGACGATCACCAAGCGAGTCGAGGATTTGGAGAAGAATCTCAGTACTTTGAAGGTGGACGTGGAGAGGAACAAAGCGCAGCACGACAAGTATCTGTACGAGGTGAAAATCTATTGGTCTTGGTTGTCCAGAGTGGAGGTTTATGAGGAGTATGTTGCTGGCAAGTACAAGGATTGGGATCCGGTGGGCGAGCGTGCTGAGTTTAGGGAGGCTTTTCCGGAACCTCCTGAAGGCGTTCATCCCGAAGTTGCGGACGTTGAAGGTGAAGAACATGTCGACGAGGAGGAGGTCGCGACTGATGAAGAGGAAGGTGATGGTCGCGCATCCGGCTCTGGGTCGTCTGAGGGCGAGTCCAAATCCTTGTAATTTTTGGTTTTTCTTTGCGTAGGGCATTTGTACGCGTTGCATGTAGTTGGGGCGCTTCTTTTATTTTCAAACGTTGCTATCCTTGTTCTTTGCCATTGGGCTTTCCCTTCAATATACTTGTTTTGATGTTTCCTCGAATCCTTTGCGTTGCTTTGGTGATAGTGTTTTATTGTTGCCAACTTTCTTGTTCTTACGTCGTTGCTTTCATTCTTTTTTGGCGTAATCCTACCCCTTTTGGTAGGTTTGACTTAGACTCCTCGTAGACTAGATTAGAGCTACCAAAGATTCTCATGCTCTCTTTACATGTTATACCTTGTATTTTGTTCTTTGCGTCACGCGCGTTGTTCTTCGCGTTGGAGACGTTTTGGGAGCTTGCTCTTTCTTCGATTCTGATGTTTTATGTGTTATGGTTTGATACGCGTATCTTGCTCTGTGTACGCATAGGACCTTTTTCTTCTTGATTTTAGCTTCCGTGACCCCTTACGCGTAGCTCGTTTATGAGTGCGTAGGTTTGGTCCTTGGCTTTCACTTTTGCTACTTTATCTTTTGGGGTGTGCTTTTCTACCCTTAGTTATGACACTTTGTTCGTAGTGAGCGTGTTAGAGAATTTCCTCCGAAGGTTGGGTTACGTTGCCGGCTTACACGAAGGTTGGGTTCAGCATTTCCTCCGAACCCTGAAGCGAGTGGCGGACATAGGTCAGCGTGTAATTTTTATCAACTTGTGACGTTACCCCTTACTTTTAAGGTGGGTCCATTGCCTCACACTAGCGTTAGGTCGATGTCGAACTCTTTTAATCGACGGGCCCATTCATCGTGTGACGTCCAATTTCTAGATTGTTAGGACTTACGATACCGGTGGATGCATCCCTGCTGGTTTGGCATTTTGCCCGTGGATTCATGACTCACAGAGGGGCTGGAAGGCGTGAAAACGCGTTCCTGGAGAATGATCGTGTCAAATAGGTTCGACCTTGTTTGCTCAGAGGATCCGGCCGACTTCGTGAGGTACCGGGCTTCATTTCCCATGACCATTGCCACACGTCGCTAACAATCATGGGAAGCGTCGACTCGGAGTCGGCGGTTCGGCTAACGTTGTCTACGCGTAGATGAAGCTTCAAACGCGTAGACTAACGAAATTCGCCCCCAGTGCGGATTTTCACCGCGGCCTTCTTGCTAATTATTTGGTACATCGTACTCAAGAGGCACGTTCTCTTAATAGACATAGAGCAAGTCGGGGAAATGAAACAACTCAGCATGCTTAACACGTTGGAAAGAAAGGTCTACTTGTATATTAATAAAAGATGCATCATGCAATAATGAACATTGACTTTGACGCCTACCCCTAGTCGTTGCGACCCCTTGTCGCTTTGACCTAAAGATAACGACGTGTTCTTATTAAAAACTTAATCCTACTCATGCAAAGGGAAATAAGAGGGAATCAAAAGACGCATAGAAGTATCTCAAACTCTTTCCTGATGGTGTCTTTACGGTGGGTGGTGTTTCAAGAACATGTAGCTTAAGTCAGAGGTTCTCCGCCATAAATTTCCTCCACTTTTGAACTCGGAGATTTTGCTTATGTTTCCGTAGAGACATGTCGTGCTTATCGACGCCGTTATCTCGCTCCTTAGACGGCTTTCTCTTTGACGCGTCGGGGGTTATTCTTCTACCCCTAGCCTCTTTCTTGGACTTCCATGATTGTTCCGCATTTTTAGGCGTTTGGATTCTTTATTACTCGATGACCCAGACCATGAAGACGCTTTCCTTTTCTCTCCTCTTCGGATGGCGTAGGATTTTACTTCTAGGACGTATGTGATGCGGGGATAAGCCGTTGTTGTCCGATCTAGACACCAAACCTCGAACAGAAACTCGAACAGAGAAGATAGGCGGAATTAGAATGGAATGAAAGAAGGATAAGTCGAATGATAGGCCAATTGGAACCAAATCAAACAACGATAAAACCCTTGAACTTAGGAACAACAACCTTACCGATAGCACCAACCTTATGGAGGAGATTGACACACACAAGTACAACTAGGGCGAGTTCAACAACAATGCACACGGGGAACTCTTCTCACAAAAGCTCTCTTTTGGGAGGAAAAAACGATAAACGTTGTATTCAATATCACAGTCTGGGTACCTAAAACAGTAGCTAGGGCAAACCTTATATAGAGTCAATAAGGTGGCCAAATAAAGAAAAGAAACAAATAACATCCTAAAACAAATAATCTCGGAACAAATAAAATAAGGAAAACTCGCATTCTTCTGCCGCATGTAAGATGGAGATCGCCATGTGGATCCGACGATCGCGGTTTATAGCAATTTGGCTATGGCTTTTGCACTTTAATTAAATCCTCGCGAGCAAGTGGCGATTGCCATAGAAATACCGCGATCGCGGTCGCGAGCGTGTCACCGACAACTCTTTTTCAAACGTCTCGTTCTCTCTCGTCCGAGGTCGGAATTGAGTGATTCCAAATCCCAGAGTTTCGTCTTGAAGTCTAGTTTGTTTCTTCTTCAGAACTTGACTCTAACCGGATCTCTACGAGCTTGAATGGATACAATACGAGCTCGGGCTACAATTAATGACTCCAATGATGGCTCAAAGCGGTATTTAGCCCTTGCTCCAGTGGTTAGCACATCTCTAGATTTAGGACGAGGCGTCCTTGATGATAGCTCAGATGCTCCCGCATCATTCTCCCCTTCTTGAAAAGGATTCGACCTCGAATCAGCTTTGATATGAATGATAGAACGATCTTCATAGGCGTCATCCTCTTTGATGCATAGCTTCCTCTTGAATGCTTTGAGTGCATAGCTCCACCTTGAGGAACAAATTTGATGTTGTGGGGAATCCTTTCCTTCCTTCATTCTGTTAGCTCTTTTATCCTTGTCCTTCCTCTTGTCATACTCATCAGCGACCTGTGAAGGAACAATAGGTGGAAGAACAACAATTCTAGCATAGAAGGGTAAGGAATGACGATTAACAAAACCATCATGGGTGACTCTCTTATCATACTGCCATGGATAATCCAATAAAACTTGACAAGCTTGCATAGGCACAACATCACATGAAATAGTATCATCATAATGTCCTAATATCATGACTTCCTTAACATGCTTGTTCAATTTCACATCAACACAATCATTAATTCAATGCAGTTTTAAAGGACTAGGGTAGCATAATGAATCAATTTGCAATTTAGTATTCAATCCCATGCTAGCAATATTACCGATAGCACCTTCATCAATAATCATGTTGCAATCTTCAACTTTATATAGACAATGAGTTTCTCCTAGAATTTCAACACAATGAGCAGTTTGTACATGCAAATCCTTCCTATCAACCAATGAATCAACGGTCGCGGGTGACAGATCCGCGGTCGCGGATTTTGTCCTGCAGGCTAAAATACTCCTTCTTCCTTCAGGCTCGTGGCAATCTTATTTCCTCCAATTTCTTGAATTCCGACTCAAACAATATCAAACTAGACTTTGACTCAACAAAACGTAAAAACTAAATGTTGTTTTTGAGACTTTTCTATTTCTTTCTTTTTTTAATTTCTTTTTCTTTTTTTTTTGAATTTTTTTTTGTCTCAGCAAAAACAAAAATTACAGACTCGATATGAGATATTAATCTCAGCAAAATTTAAAATTAAATAGAATAACAACTAACTTGATTTTCCTAGATAATATTTCCTTGTAGAAAGATAAGATTTTCTTCTTTGAAGATCTTGTTTGGGCTTCAAGGAAAGAAATTCCAGCAATTCTTCTTGGGTTTCTGATGGCTGTGTTTTGGTAGGGATGGATGAATTTGTGATGGGGTGATGGGATGAATGGATTTTGGGACAAGGGTGCTCCAAACTCCAATCTTTCGATCTCCACAAACACGAATCGATCCAAGCTACTTGTACACAACCCGAAACAGACTCAACAAGAAAGATCAAAGTACTAGAAGACTCAAAATCAATTTCTGAAAGAAACTGACAAACAGGAAAACAAAAACTGACTCTTTTTGTGATTTTCTGAATAGGGGTCTCGTAACGTTCTTGTGAAGACGGGATGGTGTCAACACAGCTCTGATACCAATTTGATGCGGGGATAAGCCGTTGTTGTCCGATCTAGACACCAAACCTCGAACAGAAACTCGAACAGAGAAGATAGGCGGAATTAGAATGGAATGAAAGAAGGATAAGTCGAATGATAGGCCAATTGGAACCAAATCAAACAACGATAAAACCCTTGAACTTAGGAACAAGAACCTTACCGAATGATGAAGAAACCCCAACGGATGATTACAACCAAACACAATGACTATGGTGGGTCAAGGCACCTGAAGGATGCTCTTATGGAGTCCCGATAGCACCAACCTTATGGAGGAGATTGACACACACAAGTACAACTAGGGCGAGTTCAACAACAATGCACACGGGGCACTCTCCTCACAAAAGCTCTCTTTTGGGAGGAAAAAACAATAAACGCTGTATTCAATATCAAAGTCTGGGTACCTAAAACAGTAGCTAGGGCAAACCTTATATAGAGTCAATAAGGTGGCCAAATAAAGAAAAGAAACAAATAACATCCTAAAACAAATAATCTCGGAACAAATAAAATAAGGAAAACTCGCATTCTTCTGCCGCATGTAAGTTGGCGATCGCCATGTGGATCCGGCGATCGCGGTTTATAGCAATTTGGCTACGGCTTTTGCACTTTAATTAAATCCTCGCGAGCAGGTGGCGATCGCTATAGAAATCCCGCGATCGCGGTAGCGAGCGTGTCACCAACAGCTCTTTTTCAAACGGCTCGTTCTCTCTCGTCCGAGGTCGGAATTGAGTGATTCCAAATCCCAGAGTTTCGTCTTGAAGTCTAGTTTGTTTCTTCTCCAGAACATGACTTCTCATCTTGACTCGAACCAGATCTCTACGAGCTTGAATGGATACAATACGAGCTCGGGCTACTATTAATGACTCCAATGATGGCTCAAAGTGGTATTTAGGCCTTGCTCCAGTGGTTAGCACATCTCTAGAGTTAGGACGAGGCGTCCTTGATGATAGCTCAGATGCTCCCACATCAGTATGTCTCGTCGCCTACCCGGCCTATTTATTCTTTTATCTCGTAGAGCCTTCGTTGAGCATATCTTACTTGTTCTCCATGGTCTTTTAATTGCTACGCCTTACTTTTTTTCTCTAGGGACGTGTTGGTTGTATTCTTCATTCCTATGTTGTAGCACTCCCTTGGAATTTGTGGTTCACCCTTGATCTCTTGGATTCCCCACTGAGATGGAAACTTCAGGGACTGATGGTATGTTGAAGGTATAGCTCTCATATCGTGTAACCACGGTCTTCCTAAGATTATGTTGTAGGGGTATTCTGCCTCCATCACCACGAATTTAGTCTGCATGTTGACCCCTTCTGCCAGAGTGGTTAGGGTGATTTCTCCCAGCATATCGGCAACTTCGCCGCTGAAACCTACCAGGGGGATGTACTTTTTAACTACGTCGTCGCTAGATAGCCTGAGTTCTTTGATTGCAGACAGGGTGATGATGTTGGACGAGCTCCCATTATCGATAAGGATATTTTTAACTTTGCAATTACTAATGGTTAAGGAGATAACTAACCCGTCGTGATGATCTACGCTCCCATTGGGCTCTTCGAACGTGATTGGACAATCTTTCCTAACAGCCCTAACGCGGTAGATAGGCAGAGTATTTCCTTCGCCGCGTAATGCTTTGACGCTCCTTTTGGCTGCGGAGGCGGTATAGCCACTTATGGGAGAGCCTCCAAAGATCATGTTGATTGTCCTTGAATGACTCGACGAGGGGGGCTGTGGCGTTGGAGATCTTTTACCTTTCCTTGCTCCTTCGAACACGTCCCACCCTTCTTTGGAGAGCAGATCTAATAGATCGCCTCTTTTCAGGAGACGTACCTCTTCTTTCCTCAGAGTGTAGCAATCATCTGTTGGATGTCCCGAGTCGTTGGGGAACTCGCAATATCCTCTTCCTGATCCTGATTTCTTTTCCGGATTTGGATTTTTAGGCCACTTCACGTCGTGGAGTTTTTCCATCGCGTTCATGACTCGTAACGCATCGGTCTTCATGTATACTCCTCTTTCGACCGCGTAGACGTTATTGATCTCGCTTACGTTATGCACCATGGGGGGTTCTCTATGGAATGGCTTGTTTCTTCTATCGTAGCGTTCGTCACCTTTTCGTTGGGGAGAATCCCTGCGCGGAGGGGTGCGTCTATGTGGAGATCTAGACTTTTTTTCAGCGTGACTTAGGAGGTCTTCTTCGAGGCGTACGACTTCCATAGCTCTTTCTCTCGTCGAAACGAATGAAGTAGGACAAGTCTTTGTTAGCTCTTTGTACAGATCGCTGTCTCGGGGGAGTGCACGTCTAAACGCGTCAGCAGCGGTAGCCTCACTACAATATGGAATTGTAATCTTCTCGTCGTTGAAACGCTTCATGAAGGCCTTGATAGTTTCGCCTTTGTTCATACGCATGTTATGGAGATCCGAAGGTTGCTTTGCAAACAACTTACTGCTGGCGAATTGTAGTCGGAACAGGTTGGAGAGTTCGGCGTAGGAGGAGATACTTCCCTTGGGTAAGTGGATGAACCACGTCAAGGCTGGACCTTTCAGCGTCGAGCTAAAGAACTTGCACATCATTGCTTCCTTTAATTCTGGCTCAATTGGACTTGTGGAGAGCTTGGCCTTGTAGAGTAAGACATGTTCTTTCGGGTCGTCGGATCCATCGTATACGGGGAGATCGTCGACGGTGAACTTCTTAGCTATCTTTTGGGAGGCGATAGCGGCAACAAAACGACTCTCTTGAAATCCGAATTCGTGCTCGGGGATTATGGATGATCATCGGCCGAGGTGGATAGCGGTCTATGAGTATCTGTTTCTGGCGGGGCATCGATTCCCGTTCTCGCCTTTGGTCAAGGCTTTTATGCTTACTCTAGGCCTGGCGATGGGTCAACTTCTCCCCGGAGCTTGGCGTATTTTGGGCGCTCTTGACGATGCCATTGAAAAACATGGCTTGGATTTCGTCGCGGCGGATCTCGCCAACTCTCTGACCGTCTCGCTCTCCTCTCCAGGTAGAGTTTACTTCAAGATTAAACAGAAAAAGACTAGGATAGCTTTTGAGAAGAGCATAGCCGACCGGGGTTGGGCTGAGGTCTTTTACTTTGTGGAGAAATCTTCTCTCGGAGATGCGTGCTCTTGGCTCATCGAGGAATGGAACCCCGAGAGTAAGCTTCTTTGTTTTGTCTCATTGATTTCTTCCTTTCATAGGGGCGTACGTTTTGCTTGTCGATGTTTTACTTACGTGTGACTTTGTATGCTTTTCAGTTAACGTGGAGGCTCTTAAGACAAGGGCGAAGTCGAAAAAGGCGGTAGCCGCGCTCTTGGCGATTCCTGAAGCTGATCGGACCTTCTACGGTCATGACGGAGAGGGTCATCGTAGCGGTCCTGCGACGCCATCTGGGAAGTTGACTTCTTCCCGTTAGCTCTCGTCAATTTATTTCTTCATACTCGTGTTCTAGCTGTTTATTCTTTGTTGATTGCGCAACTTCAATTTCTCGCGTCCGTGACGAATCCGCCATTGATCTTTTGACGTCGAGGTAGAGGCAGCTTGCCATAAAAGGATGTTCGTCCGCTGCTCCTGAGGAGAAATACTCGTCTGTAGATGACTTCCCTGGCGTGATTTCAAATGTTTTCGCTCCGGGAAGGGAACTTCTGAAAGCTTTGACGGGGCTTCGTTCTTCGTCGTCTATTGATCATTACGCGTCGATGGATCCTGCCGACGTTATGGGAGAGGCTTTCGCTGCTCAATGGCAGGTAAGATTGTAACTTCTATTTTCTCTGATGATTTTTTCGTGAGTTTCCTTTCTTATTTTTCTCGTTCCTTCTTTCAGGGGATTCAGGCGTCGCTATGCGCTTGGACGCTCTTGTCTACGTATCCAAAACAGATGGAGGCGTTGGAGAAAAAGGCGTTTGATTCTTCATCGGAGGTTACGCGTTTGAATGGTTTGTTGGAGAAGTCTCGTGACGCGGAGAAGGTGGCAAAGGACAAGGTTACTGAAGTTCTTACTCTTAACGAGACAATCACCAAGCGGATCGAGGATTTGGAGGAGAAACTCAGTACTTTGCGGGCGGATGTGGAGAGGAACGAGGCGCAGCATGACAAGGATTTGGAGGAGGCGAAGGTCTATTGGTCTTGGTTGTCCAGGGTGGAAGTTTATGAGGAGTATGCTGCTGGTAAGCACAAAGATTGGGATCCGGTAGGCGAGCGTGCTGAGTTTAGGGAGGCTTTTCCGGAACCTCCTGCAGGTGTTCATCCTGACGTCGCAGATGCTGAAGACGGGGAACACGTCGACGAGGAGGAGGTTGCGGCTGATGAAGAGGAAGGTGATAGTCGCGCATCCGGCTCTGGGTCGTCTGAGGGCGAGTCCAAATCCTTGTAATTTTTGGCTTTTTCTTTGCGTAGTGTATTTGTACGCGTTGCTTGTAGTTGGGACGCTCCTTTCCTTTTCAAATGTTGTTATCCTTGTTTTTTTGAATCCTTTGCGTTGCTTTGGTGATGGTGTTTGATTGCTGCCAACTTTATTTTTCTTACGTTGTTGCTATCTTTTAAGCACTTCTCATTCTTTTTTGGCGTAATCCTACCCCTTTTGGTAGGTTTGACTTAGACTTCTCGTAGACTAGGCTAGAGCTACCAAAGATTCTTATGCTCGCTTTACTTATTATACCTTGTACTTCGTTCTCTGCGTCGTGCGCGTTTTTCTTTGCGTCGGAGACGTCTTGGGAGTTTGTCCTTTATCCGGCTTTGATATCTTGTGTATCTTGCTTTGACACACGTATCTTGCTTCACGTAGGTGTAGAACTTATTTCTTAAGTATTTACGACTTTTAGTTCGTATCTCGTAAGCTTTGTATTAGGCTTGAACTTCCGTCACTCTTTACGCGTGCCTCGTTTGTGAGTGCGTAAATTCTATCTTTCGTTTCTTGCCTTTTGCTATTTTATCTTTAGGGTATAACTCTCTACCTTTGATATGATACTTCGTTCGTGGTGAACGCGTTACATGGTTTTTACTTACTTGATAGGGTGGTATGGCCATTGCGGCTGCTTTAGTTACGTTGTCGGCTTACATGAACGTTGAGTCCAGCATTTCCTCCGAACCTTGAAGCGAGTGGCGGACATAGGTCAGCGTGTGATTTTATCAGCTTGTGACATTACCCCTTACTTTTAAGGTGGGTCCGTTGCCTCACGCTAGCGTTAGGTCGATGTCGAACTCTTTTAATCGACGGGCCCATTCATCGTGTGGCGTCCAATTTCTAGATTGTTAGGACTTACGATGCCGGTGGACGCATCCCTGCTGGTTTGGCGTTTTGCCCGTGGATTCATGACTCACAGAGGGGCTGGAAGGCGTGAAAACGCGTTCCTGGAGAATGATCGTGTCAAATAGGTTCGACCTTGTTTGCTCAGAGGATCCGGCCGGCTTCGTGAGATACCGGGCTTCATTCCCCATGACCATTGCCACACGTCGCTAACAATCATGGGTAGCGTCAACTTGGAGTCGGCGGTTCGGCTAACGTTACCTACGCGTAGATGAAGCCTCGAACGCATAGACTAACGAAATTCGCCCCCGATGCGAATTTTTCACCGCGGCCTTCTTGCTTCTTATTTGGTACGCCGTACTCAAGAGGCACGTTCTCTTAATAGACATAAAGCAAGTCGTTGAAATGAAACAACTCAGCATGCTTAACACGTTGGAAAGAAAGGTCTACTTGTATATTAATAAAAGATGCATCATGCGATAACAAACATTGATTTTGACGCTTAGCCCTAGTCGCCGCGACCCCTTGTCGCTTTGAATTGACGATAACGACATGTTCTTATTAAAAACCTAATCCTACTCATGCAAAGGGAAATAAATGGGAATCAAAAGACGCATAGAAGTATCTCAAACTCTTTCCTGATGGTGTTTTTACGGTGGGTGATGTTTCAAGAACATGTAGCTTAAGTCAGGGTTCTCCGCCATAAATTTCCTCCACTTTTGAACTCGGAGATTTTGCTTACGTTTCCGTAGAGGTGCGTCGTGCTTATCGAAGCCTTTATCTCGCTTCTTAGACGGATTTTTCTTTGACGCGTCGGGGATTACTCTTCTTCCCCTAGCCCCTTTTTTGGACTTTCCGTGATTTTTCCTCGTTTTTAGGCGTTTGGATTCCTTGTTACTCGATGATCCAGACCATGAAGCCGCTTTCCTTTTCTCCACTCTTCGGATGGCGTAGGATTTTACTTCTAGGACGTATGTCTCGTCGCCTACCCGGCCTATTTATTCTTTTATCCCGTAGAGCCTTCGTTGAGCATATCTTACTTGTTCTCCATGGTCTTTTAATTGCTACGCCTTACTTTTTTTCTCTAGGGACGTGTTGGTTGTATTCTTCATTCCTATGTTGTAGCACTCCCTTGGAATTTGTGGTTCACCCTTGATCTCTTGGATTCCCCACGGATATGGAAACTTCAGGGACTGATGATATGTTGAAGGTATAGCTCTCATATCGTGTAACCATGGCCTTCCTAAGATTATGTTGTAGGGCGACTCTGCCTCCATCACCACGAATTTAGTTTGCATGTTGACCCCTTCCTCCAGAGTGGTTAGGGTGATCTCTCCCAGCATATCGGCGACTTCGCCGCTGAAACCTACTAGGGGGATGTACTTTTTCACCACGTCGTCGCTAGGTAGTCCGAGTTCTTTGATTGCGGACACTGTGATGATGTTGGCCGAGCTTCCATTATCGATAAGGATCCTTTTAACCTTGCAATTACTAATGGTTAAGGAGATAACTAACCCGTCGTGATGATCTACGTTCCCATTGGGCTCTTCGAACGTGATTGGATAATCTTTCCTAACAGCCCTAACGTGGTAGATAGGCAGAGCACTTCCTTCACCGCGTAATGCTTTGACGCTCCTTTTGGCTGCGGAGGCGGTATAGCCACTTGGAGATCTTTTACCTTTCCTTGCTCCTTCGAACACATCCCTTCCTTCTTTGGAGAGCAGATCTAATAGGTCGCCTCTTTTCAGGAGACGTAGCACTTCTTTCCTTAGAGTGTAGCAATCATCTGTTGGATGTCCCGAGTCGTTGTGGAACTCGCAGTATCCCCTTCCCGAGCCTGACTTCTTTTCCGGATTTGGTTTTTTAGGCCACTTTACGCCGTGGTGTTTTTCCATCGCGTTCATGACTCGTAACGCATCGGTCTTCATGTATACCCCTCTTTTGACCGCGTAGACGTTATTAATCTCGCTTACGTTATGCACCATGGGGGTTCTCAATGGAACGACTTATTTCTTCTATCGTAGCGTTTGTCATCTTTCCGTTGGGGAGAATTCATGCGCGGAGGGGTGCGTCTACGTGGAGATCTAGACTTTTCTTCAGCGTGACTTAGGAGGTCTTCTTCGAGGCGTATGGGTTGCATAGCTCTTTCTCTCGTCGAAACGAATAAAGTAGGACGAGTCTTTGTTAACTCTTTGTACAGATCGTTGTCTCGAGGGAGTGCACGTCTGAACGCGTCAGCAGCGGTAGCCTCGCTACAGTCTGGAATTGTAATCTTCTCGTCGTTGAAATGTTTCATGAAGGCCCTGATGGTTTCGCCTTTGTTCATACACATGTTATCGAGATCCGAAGGTTGCTTCGCAAACAACTTACTGCTGGCAAATTGCAATCGGAACAGGTTGGAGAGTTCGGCGTAGGAGGAGATACTTCCCTTGGGTAAGTGGATAAACCATGTCAAGGCTGGACCTTTCAGCGTCGAGCTAAAGAACTTACACATCATAGCTTCTTTTAACTCGGGTTTGATTGGACTTGTGGAGAGCTTGGCCTTGTAGAGTAAGACATGTTCTTCCGTGTCGTCGGATCCGACGTATACGGGGAGATCGGCGACGGTGAACTTCTTAGCTATCTTCTGGGCGGCTATAGCGGCAACAAAAGGACTCTCTTAAAATCTGAATTCGTGCTCGGGGATTATGGATTTTGGGGCTCCGGGCATCAACATCATCTCTTTTCTTAGGGCTCCAACCTGTTGCGCTACGAGCGCAGCAACGGCGTCTGAAGTCATCTTCTCCTCGGATTTCTTTTTCTGAATCGTTTCTCTCGACGGGATGGTGTTTCGATGCTCCTGGGATCCGTAATCCTCTCCTTCTTCAGCGACGACATCCATATCTAGGCGGTGAACGACGCTTTGACTACGAACATAGGTGAGTGGCTTCGCTGATTCTGCCCTAAGCTCTTTTATGATGGAGCGTAGTGACGAGGCTAAAATCGTTGTGCCTATCAAAGAAAACCTAAATAACCAACTAGTATAGCAAGAAAGCAAGGGTCGAATCCCAAGAGAATCAAGTAGTTTATTCTTAAGCAAATAACTATTACCAACGAACACACCAAAGGGGGGGAAGTTGTTGTTCTATAACCTAAGACAAGTAAAAGTAACAAGTAGCAAGAGTTGTGAAAATATGATTGGGAAAGCGTTCCACCTAACAAATATCCACACAATGACATGCAAGGTTGATCATAGATATCTCTAACTCATGCAATCCTATTGTTGTTCCTATTCCTGTTCAGACATAGATATCAGCGCAACCCATCCTGATATAACTTCCTATTAAAAAAATCTGAAGACCTTCAAGACTCAATTCAATAGAAGCGTTAAGCAAAGAAATATAGCAGGATACATGCAATTCAGACAACCCATCAGATAAGCATGCAATCAATTCTCATTCACAAGTAAACACTGCGACCCGCTCATGTAAACATGTGTTTGCTACTAGATAAAGAACTCCGACCCGTAATTACCAAATCCTAGCACTATGAACAATACCAATAAACCTAGCTGGCCAAACTAGACAAATCAATAAGATTCAATAAGATAAAAGCATGAGAATCAATACAATCAATAGAGTTTAGAATCTCACAACCATACAGTCAAAGGCTTCAACCGTCAAGCGAAACAAAGGAAAATTAGTTCACCATCGACATGGAGGCAAAACTAGGGTTCTTCAGAGAAAACAAAGGTTAACCTAAAACTAAAGTGTTTTTAGGCTTAAATACTCCTAGGAAATAATAAATCCGAACTATGAAATAAAAGGAAATAAAAGAAATAAATAAAATAACAAAACAAGATAAAACTCGGAAACAAATCTGGTGTTCAGCGCAGAATCCGCGGGCGCGGAAATCGGGTCCACTCGCGGCTCACCCGCGGAAATCGTACTTAACCAAATCAGTGTGCTGCAAATCCGCGACCGCGGCTCACCCGCGGAAATCTGCATCAGCTTCGTCTTCTCTTCTCTTCAAGTCTTTTGTCGTCTTCTTACTTGGTTTCTTCAGTTCCTTGAAAGACATCTTCAATCTTCACTAATCTTCATAAATCACTACTTCTTCTCTTCAACTCCGGATCATGCAATTACATATAAAATGGCTCCCAAATGATCCTAACCTAAGCTAATAATCACTAGATAATATGTATGAAATACTCTCTATCAAATTCCCCCATACTTAGACCTTGCTCGTCTCTGAGTAAGCTAAAGAAAACATACTCCTCAATGTAATACACAAAGGTCTCAGGAAGTACAAAGAAACTTGTCTAATGATTACAACTCCAAAAACAACATCCAAATCCTCCAAACAACAACTATAGCAACATCAAACTAATACAAGTGATATGACAATAAACACATAGCCTTCTCTACTCCTTATGACTCCCAAGTTGTCCTACCCGAATTCCTCCTTATATCACCTCTTCTTATGTCTTCCAACGCCAAATAAGAATAAGTCCTAAAATCACTCTATTTTTTTTTCAACTCATCTTGCTTAGGCGCCCTCTCGGGTTTTCATCCTAACCACTCAATAATTGTTCCAGGCTCACCAAATCTCACATCACTCGAAACCTCTTTTTACCCCAGCCTAGTGCTGGTCCAGGTTACCTGCTTGTTGCATAGATCTTGCTATCCTAAGATTTTTCTGCCTTTTTTCATATTTTTGTGGCTTTTTCAAACAATTTACTCAATAAATTCATGCAGATACAACCAACACCCAAATAAAGACATGTGAATACATTCTCCTCCCCCATACTTAAACATTGCATTGTCCTCAATGAAATGGAAGACATAATAACGAACCCAGGAAAGGAGACAAAAGACTCACATACAAGGTCGGATGACCTTCCTCCAATAAAATACAAGGTGTAGTAGA
Source organism: Oxyria digyna (assembly GCA_029168935.1). Taxonomy (NCBI): domain Eukaryota; kingdom Viridiplantae; phylum Streptophyta; class Magnoliopsida; order Caryophyllales; family Polygonaceae; genus Oxyria; species Oxyria digyna. Next base: position 11,190,933 of record JAPVLV010000013.1, read on the forward strand.
ATGAGAAACTAGATGAGCACCCAATGAAATCAACTAATGCACAGCTCATCCAAGACAAAAGAAAGAATACCTCCAATATAGATGGTGACCCAAAATCAACTCCTTGCAAAGAACATGGTCACCAACAAGCTAAGCTCCAACAAATGTAGATCCATAGATGATAGGGGTGATGAAACGGTGAAACCAAAGATGGGTGAACATGGACCACCAATGCCTACTATGAGGCAACTCTCTGCCCCGAACTTAAACCAACAACCTTTGGTAGTGAGATTTTATGAGATTGCTGAAGGTGTAAATTTTGAGTTAAAAGCTGGTTTGATTCATGAGCTACCACACTTTAATGGCTTAGCAGGAGAGGATCCAAACAAACATTTGGCTTAGTTTAATGTCATATATTCTAGTATGAAGCCAAGGGGTGTTACTGAGGAACAAATCACGTTGAGAGCCTTTGGTTTTACTTTGAAAGAGGCTGTGAATTATTGGCTCTATTATCAGGCCCCAGGGAGTATTGATACATGGGCTAAGATGAAGAAAGTGTTCTTAGATAAGTACTTCCCAGCCAACAAACTGAGTAGCTTGAAGAAAGACATTGGTACTGTCCAACAACATTCGACTGAGAGTCTATATGAGTACTATGAGAGATTCAAGAAGTTGTGCTCAAGTTGCACATTCCATAGTTACACTGACCAAGATCTTCTTATGTACATGTTTAGTGGCCTGATTGATGAGGATCGCAGAATGGTGAACGCATCTTGTGGAGGTAATTTTTTGAAACTGACTATCCCTCAGGCTACGAAAATGTTTGAAGAGTTGGTTGGGTTCAAGGCAGTTTAGTAATAGACATGGCTCCCACTCAGTGAAATCAATTGATTCAGATAGAATGCAGACTGATATGACTGAATTGAAAGAGATGGTAAAGGTTTTTATACTGAAAAGTGATGCTCAACATGAAGTGAAAGTCGTTCATGAACCGAATGCTGAGGTAAACGCTTTTGGGGGATGGCAACCAAGGCCAAGGTATGACCCTTATGCAAATACTTACAATCAACCACTAGTAGAAAAAACACTTGTTGCAGCCCCCCTGTTGAGGCGGTCACTTTAAAAACCGCCGCAAAAAACCTTTTTCCACTATCTATTGAGGTGGTCAGTCTTTTTATTCGCTGCAACAGATGCTTTAGAGGTGGGCAAATTTTCGTTCGCCTCAAAAATATGTGTGTTTTTTACCTGTTGAGGCGGTCACCGGGGCGTTCGCCTCTAAAGTTTGAGGCGGGCACTAACTGCCCGCCTCAACAGCCCTCGTCGCAAACAAAATTAGAGGTGGGCAGTTAGTGCCCGCCTCAAAAGCCGTCGTCTCAAAACAATTAGTGGCGGGCAAAAAACGCCCGCCTCAACAACATTCGTTTTAAACAGAATTAGAGGCGGTCACTATCCGCCCGCCTCAAACAATTCTCAAAAACCTAACTTGGGTGTGCGCCCGAATTTGTCTCGACATTTCTATTCCCTCAAAATTCTCTAAGTACTCTCGCCGCACCGCCTCCTTCAACTCGCCTCCTTAACGGCCACCACCATCTCGCCGCGCCTCCTCCTCCTCCTCGCCACCTCCTCCAACTCGCCTCCTCGCCTCGCTGCCTCGTCGCTGCCTCTCGCTGTCGTCGAGCCTGTTCTGGCCTCCTCGTTGCCTCGTCACTGCCTCCTCACTGTCGTCAAGCCTCGCTGCACCACCCCTCGTCGAGCCTCGCTGTACAGCTTGCCCTGCTCCACCCCTCTGCTCCACCACCATCTCGCCGCGCCGCCTCCTGCTCCACCCAGCCCCGTTCCGACTCCAATCTGCCGCCTTCACCCGATTAAAGTTCCTCACAAGGTAATGAATCATCACCCGATTAGCGTTCTTTCTTAATGTTGATATGAGATTCTGAAACAAATGATTTCTGCAACACAAGAATCGACATATATGTGCTTGCTTGTGAAAACTTTAACACAAATTTTCCTTAGTTACTGTATATATATGCTGCACAATCTGGTTGAATACCAAACACATGAATTGACCACAATTGTTTTCCCTAAGATTACCTTTCCAGATGATGCTGACTGAGAGCAACTGCTCTTTTCAGTTGAATTCTGGTTGAATACAACTGACATGGATTGCTTAGATGTTAGTTTAACTTGTCTGAGTGTGAGAGTAAATCCTACATATGCTTTGAGGATGGGAAATATGAGAATGAGGCTTTCTGCATGTTTATGTCCATTTATTAATATTGCACAACACTTTGATGGGAAGGAGTTTATTCTATTCTAGTCATGCTGATACTTTGTATTTATATTCTATCCTATGTCTGAGATTCGGAGTGACTATTCCCAATTCCTAGAACATATCTGATCAAATAGTTTATGCCCCTACTGTTTCACTTATTTCCTGAATTTCATCCTCATTATTCTAGTTTAGTCCTTCAATATATCTTAAAGTTGATATCTTTTGAAAGTAATGCTTGCATTCACATGAATATGCTGCTTTTTGTTGTATTAATATTCTGGTAGCCTGTTATATTACACTATTCGGACAATATCCTTGTTAACTGTTTGCATGTTGTTCGCGTCTAGAATTCTTTCCTTGATCTGCTTCATCAGGGAGTAAGTTTACTATCACCTCTGAGTTCGTGCTATTGAACTGAATGATCTCACTGCAGCATCACGATCTAGCACATGGTCTACTTGTATGGATGTTTTCTTACACATAAATCTAGTTCTACTAGTCTTCAATCTAGGATGTTTATCACAAGTTTATGAATGCTAGCTAGCTCTTCTTATACTTGAGAGTGTCGTTAACCTAGACCTCATAATTCTATGATTGCTAAAGAGATGATAAAGTCCTTAGCTCAGACTGTGATGCAACAAAGCGCTGAGACGAAATCAAGCATCCAAAATCTTGAGAATCAGATAGGACAGATTGCTCAAGCTATGAGTAAATTAGAGGCTAGGGACTCGGGAAAACTACCATCACAAACGATAATAAACCCGAGAGAGAATGTCAATGCAGTATTCCTGAGGAGCGGTAAAGTGCTGAATGAAAACACGAGTGAAAAGAATTTCGTGACAATGACGCGATCCCCATCTGTTATAGGCGATTGCGTCCTTGATGCAGAGAGCACAGTTTATCCCGAAACCAAACCGCGATCGGCATATACCGGTGGCGATCGCCATGTTACTGCAAAGAGGCAACTTTTTCCCGAGACGAGAACATGATCGCCATCTCCCTCTGGCGATCGCGTGGGTACTACAGAGGCTGAAACGTCTACATGGCGATCGCCATCTCCCTCTGGCGATCGCGTGAAGGCCCCTGAAGTAAAAAATGATTACGTTCGTCCTAGTTTTCCTCATCTGTTCTCACAAAAGCTTGTTGCTCCCTTCTCTGAGACATTGAAGGAGACTCGAAGACCGGAGAATGACAAAGAGATCTTCGAAACCTTTAGTAGGTGTGAGGTAAATATCCCTTTGCTCAAACTTGTTAAGAGTATTCCTAGATTTGCTAAGTTTTTGAAAGAAATTTGCACAATTAAAAGGAATAAAAAACTGAAGGGAAAACAAAAGGTGAAAGTGAGTCAACAAGTTTCTGCTGTGTTTCAAAGGCGTATGCCTAAAAAGTGTGGTGATCCAGGCATGTTTAGTATTCCATGTGTGATTGGCGATACGAAATTTGAGAAAGTCATGCTTGATTTAAGTGCTTCGATGAATGTTTTTCCCTATTCCTTGTATAAATCACTAGGATTAGGACCTTTGCATGAAACAAGAACTGTTATTCAACTCGCTGATAGATCTACTGTGTACCCGAAAGGGGTTGTTGAGAATGTGCTTGTTATGGTTGGTGATATGATATTCCTTGCTGATTTCTTTTTGGTTGATATGGAGCATCATAATAATGTTACGCCTATATTGTTAGGTAGACCTTTCATGTGTTATTGATGTGATTACTCCTACTTGTGTGGATGAATTGCTACCTGTTTTAGAGAATGTCTTAGGAGACCCACAAGTAGATATTGTTTTGTTTACTAACATGCAGGAGTCTCAGGCTAAACTAGAGCCCGAAGGTAAGTTTTCTCCACATCCTTTGGGTAGTCGCCCCATATTACTGACCTCGCCAGGCGAGATACCATTCGTTTCTAGTGTGCAGACACTTGATATTGAGTTGAAACAGCCGCCTGATACAATCAAGGATGCGAAAGTGAAGGAAACCACTTTCATTGCTAAAGACAAGGTGGTTAAGATCAATGGGACAAGGTTCAAGGCATTCCATGAGTGGTTTAGAAGAGAGTTTAGACAAGAGACGGTTTTCACAAAGCCAAATGGAGTTAGTTAAATCACTTGAGTTTCATGTCGAGCCACGACATAAAATAAGGCGCTGCTCGGGAAGCAACACGAGGTTTGAGATTGTTTTTACTCATTTTTTGTGTGTTTGTTCCGTTTAATTTTCTTTTTAGTGTGTTTATGGATAGGAGCAAAGCACTGAAGCACAGGTTCAACTATATTTTGTAGCCAAACCGTGATCGTCATCCTTTGGACGCGATCGCGGTTTCCTCGCTGTAAGTCTTCTCCTTCTCGAAAAAAAAAATCAAAAATCAAAAAATCAATCCAAAATTTATTCCGAGAAAAAAAAATCGGATTTAAAAAAATAGAATGCAGAAAAAAATAAAAAATAAAAAAAATAAACGAGAGAAAAGAAAGTAAGGAAGTTGTTTTTATTTCATCAAGTGTTGTTTTCATCGCTCATCATTCCTATCTTCTATGGATCTACATTTGTTGGAGTCCGGCTTGTTGGTGACCATGTTCTTTGCAAGGAGTTGATTTTGGGTCACCATCTATATTGGAGGTATTATTCTTTCTTTTGTCTTGGATGAGTTGTGCATTGTTGGATTACATTTGGTGCTCATCTAGTTTCTCGTTCTACCACACATTGTGTTTCATTGGAGGAAGGTCATCCGGCCTTGTCTGTGAGTCTTCTGTCTCCTTCCCTGGGTTCAATTTTATGTCTTTCATTTCATTGAGGACAATGCAATGTTTAAGTATAGGGGGAAGGAGAAATGTATTCACATATCTTTATTTGGTGTTGGTTGTATCTGCATGAATTTATTGAAAAAATTGTTTGAAAAAGCCACAAATATCGAGAAAAAAGGCATACAAAATCCTTGGATAGCAAGTTCTATGCAATAAGAAGGTGGCTTGGCCGACACTAGGTTGAGGAAACAATAAGTCTTGAGCGATGTGAGTTTGTGAGCCCTGGAACAATTGATGAGCGGTTAGGATGAAAACCCGAAAGGGCGCCTAAGCAAGATTAGTGATATAAAAAAAATTGAGTGTTTTAGGATTTAATCTCATCTTGGCGTATGGAGACATAAGAAGGAGGTGCATAGGAGGATTCGGGTAGGCCACTTGGAGGAATAAGGTGTAGTCTTGGGTTTGTGCTTATTTGATCACATTGTTCTTGATGTTGTTGTTGAGTTTTGTATGTCTGGAGGAGCTTATTGAGTTATGTAATCACTAGTAGATATCCTTATATTTCCTGAGGCCTTGAGCATTTTATTGTAAGGGTAACTTTTCTCTACGTTACTCGGGACGAGTAAAGGTCTAATTATGGGGGTATTTGACACGCTGCACTTTGTATACCCTAACTAGGGATTATTACATTTTATTAGGAGTGACTTCATATGAGTTTAAGGACAATTCTATGTTATAGAGCATTTGGGAAGAAATGAAGATTTAGAAGATTTGAAGTGAAGAATGAAGAATGAAGAGTTGAACACGGTAGAAGTGAAGCTACTGGAGCAAGATGGCGATCGCCATGTCGCAGCAGAAGAGAAGAGTCAGATTCGATAGCGACGATGATCACCATGCCTTGGTGGCGATCACGTGGCTGTGATAGAAGCTCTTGCAAAGTTTACGACAGAGATGGCGATCGCCATCCCCATATGAAAATCGTCGTCGGAGCAGAATGCAGACTTCTGGATTTTCTTTATTTGTTTATTTTATTATTTTCATTTTGGAAGACTTTCCTTGTTTATTTTCGGTATTACTTTAGGGTTAGACTCTATTTAAGAACCCTAGTTCTCTCTATTGTTTTACATCTTTTCCGTTTGCAGCTCTAGTCTTGCGAACCATGAGCAGGAACTAATTCCATTGTTTTGCCTAGCGGTTGAAGCCTTAAGCTATTAAGTTGTGAGATTTATTACTCTTGTTCTCTTCCTTTGGATTTTGTATTGATTCTCTTGCTTTTATCCATATGATTTCTATTAGTTTTGCTAGACTGGCCACCTAGTTTGATTGATTGTTTTCTATTGCTAGACTAGGAATAGACGGTGGAATTCTTTGTCATAGTAGCACTCATATTTGCATGATCTGGTAGTTGATTGCTTATATGAAGGAGAATTGATAGCATGTTAATACTTGACGGTTGTAAGTTATTGCATGCATCCTTATAATTCATGTGTTCTTTGCTGCTATTTGATTTAACCTAGAAGGTCTCCTAGGTTATTGAGTAGTAAGTATAATCAGGATCAGTTGGCCTGCTGATATATTAAAAATTGGAATAGGAACATTCCCTAAAATTGATAAGAACTTGAGATAATCTATGATCAACTTGATTGACTGTTATGTGGATTCATGCTAGGTGAAACCCCTTTGCATAATATTCTCAACCCATCGTTGATTTTCTTGTTACTTGTTACTTCGTTAGACTTTAGAATAAAAAACCCCGCTCTTGTTACGTGTTCTTGAGTTTTTCACTTGTGCATTGAATTGGTGTTTTGATTTCCTTGGGTTCGACCTCTACTTACTTGATATACTCTAGTAAGTATATTAAGGGTTTTTTTATTTTTATAGCAACTACGACATTTGCTCTATCACTTAGCTTGTAAATGCTACCACCACGAATCTACCAAATATAACGCAATTTCATATTTTTCTTAATTTCTTTCAAAGTGATGATATCATGTTACGTGTAGCAATATGGATCCAGTTACACACATCTGGGCCGATCATAAGAGTCCTAATAGTGAAGGGCTAGTATGTGCTGATGGAGAGAGAACTATTTGCGCCCAATGTCCTATTGGACAATAACTACACTCCCTTATTAAACAATAAGAAAGTACCTTAATCTAAACACACACGCTTCTTCTCTTTCTTCCTTTCAGATTCTATCGACACTTTCTTCCTTCCAGATCTAAATTCTATCGACTCTCAGTTCTCAGTGTTTCTTCTCCACCTCCTCCTTCCTTCTCTCTCACCGCTTAAAGGACCAAATCTCAAATCCCAAGCAAAGAGAAGGCATGGCTTCAGTTGTCGTTGCATCTCTATGGTTTCAGAGAAGGAGAAAGAAGGAGGAAGACGAAGACAAATCTGAAGCGGAGAAGGAGAAATTACAGAAGTAGCTAGGATTTCAGAGAAACTCGTAATAAGACAGATCTGAAGAAGAAGCACAAGCAGAAGCAAAAAGCAGAAGAAGAAAGATGAGTTCGAACTCGACATCGCTTTTGTTAGGCCTAGCAGGTGTCATCATCACCTTCTCAGCTTACTCTCAAACTCTACTCTCCTCCAACAGCTATGTCACCATCGGTTTCCTCATCCTCGCCCTCGCTCTCCTCATTCGCAAAGGTTTCGTCTCCCTCTGATCCTCTCTTTATATCTTCTTTTTTAGGATCATATATCGATGTTGATTGTTCTCCTCCATCAGTTCCTGATTTGATTCATCAATCAAAATTGTCGGTTCTATTTTGGTTGACTTTTGATTTTCCGATGCTCTATCTCGCTCATCATCCTTTCTTTGTGATATGCAGAGAGGTTGGATTGTTGATTGAATGAAATATTCATTTTGGATTGGTTAGGTATAATGCGAATTGCAGACACAAGCTCGAATTCTAAGGTGTATCTCTGCAAATTTCGGATTTGTTTCTGCTTTTGAATTTAGTTTGAATTAGTTGATTTTGTATCGAGACAAGCTGTTTTGAGCATCACTGTTACTGGAGCTGTTGATTTTGGACTAATGTATGAATTGGATTTGATTGACTCTTGTTAAATTCTACTAGCTGACAAATTGTTTCTGAAGTCTCAGGAATAATTGAGTTATTTGTTACACCACTGATGTTAATTCAAGTTGTTGATGCTTCCACTCAAAGCTTCACAATCCATTTCTTGTTTCTAAGAGTTATGACTTGAAAACTGAATGAGTAAACTGTCATCGTTAATATTTGTTTATAGGTTTACCTGATCACCTTTATCTTTCTCAATCCTTGTTATAATACAATATGTTTACTAAATAAATATGTTCTTGATGTAAATACTACATAGTGCATGTTAGTGAGTTTGATTTTATATCTTGAATCCATCTGGACTCCATGGGATTATAATATTTGTAAGTTCTAGTATTATATAAATATGTAAATACAAGTGTTAATGAGAGAGTTTATCAATGCTATTGTTTAATATTTACTGAACAATTATATGTGTGTTTGACCTCTTATTAATCGTGTTGACAAATTATTTTAGTATGTTGATAATTTAATTTAATGTGTTGACAACTTCTTTTTAGTATGTGTTGACAATTTTTGTAGTGTGTTTATAGTTTTTAAACTGTGTAGACAATTTTATATAGTATGTGGACAACTTCTGTAATGTGTTGACAATATCATTCAATGTGTTAATAATTTTGTTATGTTGTTGACAAGTTATTAGTGGTGTTTGACCGATTTTTTTTGTGTTGACAAATTATTATTCTAGTTCACAGTTTAATTACTCGTGTTGACAAATTATTATTATTTGTACTGACAGTTTAGTTATATCATGATGACAGTTTAATTACCCGTGTTGACAGTTTAGTTATATCATGATGACAGTTTAATTACTCGTGTTGACAGTTTAGTTATACCATGATGACAGTTTAATTACTCGTGTTGACAGTTTTGTTATGTTGTTGACAAGCTATTAGTAGTGTTGACAAATTATTATTTGTGTTGACAATTTAGTTTAATTTTGTTGACAATTTTAATAACACTTGTTTGTTTCATTACTCTCGTTGACAGTTTAATCGTGTTGACAGATTTGTTATGTTGTTGACAAGTTATTATTGGTGTTGAAAAATTATTATTCGTGTTCAAAGTTTAGTTGAATATTTTTGACAATTCCGTTGACAAATTATTACCACATCAGCAAAGGGATATTTCCATATAACTTGCAAAAACCTAAAAAACAGTACACTTTTGGGTATTTACCCAGTTAAACTGGGATAAAGAGACTCAGTGGCGGAGCCAGGGGGTGCTCGAGCACCCCTTCGCCACCCGGATCCATGGAGTATAACTTTGATTTTGAAGATCCGCCGTAAACTAGGGTCGGCTGTTCTTTTGAGGAGGAAGGCGAAGGTTCAGTGAACCCTTTCTGATTTTTGTTTAAATGAGTTTAATTGAACCCGTTTTTCATTTGGGCCATACCCACATTCAATTTTAAAACCATGGAGAATAGCTCTCAGATCAGAACTACTCCCTCTGTCCCATTATATAAGCCACATTTCATTTTTCAATACTATTTACAATCCGAGAGAATTTTCTCGATTTTTTTCAATTTAAGAGCGAAAACATAGTCATGTGGGGTCTTGTTTGATTCGTCTGGTTAAGTACTATAACAATTTCAAATTTTTATATTTTTACTAATATGTAACTATAGATATTGACAAAACAAAACAAGCATCGACATACGTGCGAGAATGAAATGGGATTTATATAGTGGGACAGAGGCAGTATTATATCCTCTATTAAATTCTTAATTTTTATCCTACCCTATCCACTCCCACACATTCCGCTTTTTCCAGATCTGATTTCCTATCTTCATCACCTGGTTGCAAAAGTCATCGTCGTCGGAGATGCCCATCACCACCTCCGTCGCCGCTTCAGGAAGCTCCGTCGTCGGTTGTCATCCTCGTCTTCCTCGACGGCGATATTAGGCAACTTCTACTTGTTTCTCCTCAGCACTCCGTCACGCCAGCCACCACTCGACATGTGTGTCCGCCTTCGTCCGACTGCTTCTCCGTCGTTTCCACCTTCTTCTCTCTCCCTTCGGTTGAGCTAATCTTTGTCGTCATCCAGATCTACATATCCCCTTCGTTTCCATTTCTGAAACCTAGCCCCGACCTCGATCCCAACTTTGGCTTGATTCTTCTATCATCTCTGTTGCTGAATGTGTCGAGGATTGTTGAATGTGTCATGAACACAAATCGTTCTACTGAATTGTTGTGGTATGTTGTGCCTATTGATTGCAGATACTCCTAATTAGGGCTTTGTTTTGGTTAGATTAATGATTTAAGTTAGATTATTATAAACAATACCCATGAAACGTGCAAATCATTTCTCTGGAGAGAAATTTTGAGATGTTGTATTTTGTTGTTTCACTAGATGCATTTTTGATAAATGATGATGCATTTTTGGTAAATGATGATGCAGCATGAGGCAAGAATCACATGATATTTGATGATGCATTTTTGTCTCCCGAAAGAATGCTGATGTATTTTTATACCCCTGTGAGTGAGATTTTAACAAAAGACTGGTAAATGTTGATGGTTTCTATTGTGTTTACATATTTTTGTGTTCGTGCACTACTAATTCATTAATTAGGCTCTAGTAGAGTTTTGATTTCCTTGCCTTTGGTTAAAAACAATGATTTGTTTATTATGAAGGGACAATATATTGTGTTGACAAAAAATTTAACAGTGTTGACAAGTGTGTTGATAAAAAAATTGACGTTGTTGACAAGTTAATTTATCTTGTGTTTGTGTTCGTGCAGTACTAATTCAATGAATTAGGCTCTAGTAGAGTTTTGATTTTCTTGTCTTTGGTTAAAAACAAGGATTTGATTATTATGCAGGGACTGCTGACAAAAAAAATTGGCAGTGTTGACAAGTTAATCTGTGTAAAATTTGATAGTGCTGACAAGGATTATGCAGGGACAATGCAGTTTGTTTTAGTATGTACAAAAAATTAATGTGTTGACAATTATTTTTTGACAATGTAATTTAGTGGTGTTGACAAGTTTTGTAAAGTGTTGACAATTTTGTAATATTACTCGTGTTGTATTGATAAGCGGTGTTTTACATACCGCAACTATGGATTATTAGCTAGTTTTGTATAGGATTATGTTATTTGTTTCTATGTAATCTGTATCATGGAGCTGTTCAAGAGAAGATTTACATACGAGATTCCAAGAGATGATACAAGCATTGGAAGCATTGAAGCATAAGGAAGAAGCTGCTGAAGACGAAGACGAAGACGAAGACTTGAAGAAATCAGCAGGTTCTGCCTCAGACAACAAAGCCGCACCCGCGGGTTTTCATCCTCAGACAAAGATTCGAGAAAGCCCAAGCCGCACCCGCGGGTCTCACCTTCAGCCAAAGCTTTCGAGAAAGCTCAAGCCGCGCCCGCAGGTCTCAAGCCGCACCCGCGGCCCTCTGCCATCCAGAGAAGCTGAAGAAACCCAAAACCGCGCCCGCGGCTCTCAACCCGCGGGTGCGGTTCCTCGACAGAAGAATCAAATTGATGTCTTTGCCATTTGAAGTAATTTGTGTTTAATTCTGTAACTTTCCATACGTTTTTTAGGACCTTAATTCGGCTGTTACATCAGCTGATACTATATAGGTAGTGGATGATCATCCTTGATCATCTAACCTTTGTTTTGCTTAAGTTTTTGGAAGAGTTTTCACAAACTTATGAGTTGCTAAAGTTCCTTTGTTTCACTTGGCGTTTGAAGCTTTTGGATTCAACAAGTTGTGAGTTTATCCTTTCCTTTTGTCTACTCTTTGATTGTCTCAACTCTCTTGTTTGTATTGTCGATGAACTAGATTTACTACTTTAGATTGATCACCTAAGTTAGTTGTGTCTTGTTCATATTGCTAGAGTTTGATACTTCTAGTTGAATTATCATACTTGTTGTGTAGCACAATCTATTTGTATGAACTAGTTGTGATTGTTATTAGAGAAGAGAGTTGAGTACATGTCAAGTATCCGACTAGTTGTCCATGATATTGCATGTATCTATCTATTCCTGAATGCATTGCTACTTTGTTATTGAACTTTGATAGTTTCGAGGTTATAATCGAGTAAGGGTTATTAGGACTAGTTGGACTAATAACTATTCAAGAACAGGAATTAGAACGATCACTTGAGAACTTGACATAGGGATAAAAAGGATTTTCAGATCAACTTGTTAATCTAATTGTGGATAATCGCTAAGTGGAACACTTCGCTTAATCTTTTTATAACCAAGTTGACATTCGATACTTCGTATCAAAACCACAAAAACCCCCCTTTGGTTACGTTTATTGGTTAGTCATTGTGATAACTTAAGAATTTGATAAACTGATTCTCTTGGGATTCGACCCTTACTTGCGCACTATACTACTTAGTTTGCATGTTAGGATTACTTGACTTGGCACACGACAAATCATCCTCGTCAAATTTGGCGCCATTGCCGGGGAATCAAATTTTCTTATTTTTAAGTTCTTATCTTGACTAACTTTAGTGTTGACTAGTGAATGGTCAAAACCCGTTCTACTAATCAGCCTCTTTCTAATCTTGATTCAGAGATCGAGAGAACTTTTCATCGGAATTGAAGAGAGAACAGAGTCGGGACTGAGATAGTAGAAATGGTCGATCGAGAAGCTCTTGCTGAAGTGCAACGTCAATTGGTTGACATGCAGTTGGTCGTTAATGCTCAACGAGAGCTAATTGAGACAAGGTTACCAGGAGGTGGTGTTACTCGCACTTCGAGAGAGCGGCAAACACCGAACCTGACACAGCAACCTCAGGCTGTGGTTATTCCACCCCTTGCTCATGGGGTGACTTTCGAGCTCAAGTCGGGGGTGATCAATTTGCTCCCAAGTTTCCATGGTTTGGCTGGAGAGGATCCAATCATGCATTTGAACCAATTTCATGACATTTGCATGACAACCAAACCGCCAAACGTCACAGAAGAGCAGATTAAGATGAGAGCCTTCGGGTTCACTTTGAAGGATGGTGCTCGTTCTTGGTATTACCATTTGCCAACCGGTTCGGTTGATAATTGGGAAAAGTTGCACAAGGTGTTCTTGAGCAAGTATTTTCCGGTGAAGAAGGCAAATGCTCTCAAGAAGGAGATAGCCCATGTCGAGCAAAGTGAAGACGAAACGCTCTATGACTACCTTGAACGCTTCAAGGGGTTGTGTGCTTCGTGCCCTTTTCATGGGTATGATACCGAGGATCTTGTGCTTTACATTTGCAATGGTCTCCTTAACCAAGAAAGGAGGATGGTTGATGCTGCGTGTGGTGGGAATATTCTCAACATGACGCCGGAGGATGCCATGGAGAAATTGCAAGATATGGCTGAGAGCACAAGGAGTTTTGGTAGGATATACACCAAAAAGGGAGTGCACGCAGCAAGTTCAGGGGATCCCGCTCTTGTAGCTGAGCTTGTAGAGTTGAAGAAGATGGTCTCTCAGTTGCAAAAAGGACAACAACAACAAGTAAAGGTATGTGGTATTTGTTCTGACCCTTCTCATTTTACAGATAAATGCCCTGAGCTTGAAAGTGAAGATGTTGTTGAAGTCAATGCTGCTGCTGGTGGGTATGGACCCCCCACGACCTCGTGGTGATCAACAAAATAACTACAACCCGAGGTATAGAGATCATCCCAATTTTCGATGGCGTGACCCAAATGAGCCCCAACAACAAGCTCAAGGCCCTCGACCCAATGCTGGACCATCTACTGCGGAGCTGCTGAGATCCCTGACTCAACACTTCACAACTCATGTTCAAACGACTGAGTCGAGCATCAAGAACATGGAGAAGCAAATTGGGCAGTTGGCTGAAGCTGTTACCACCATTGCACAACAAAATTCCAATTCTCTACCGTCCCAAACGGTGGTGAATCCAACCAGAATTGTAAGTGCAGTGACAACAAGAAGTGGTAAGATTTTGGGGGAAACCAAAAACGTTGTCGAGGCTTCGGCAGAAATATTGGATTCTGAGGACAGCCGAGAACCGCGCCCGCGGGTTGAAAGCCGCGCCCGCGGGTTGAAAGCCGCGCCCGCGGCTCCTCCACTGCGCCAGAGAACAATTACACTGACGAGCCGCGCCCGCGGATAGAGAACCGCATCCGCGGCTCATCCACTAAGGTAAATTTTCCAGAGGTTCCTTCACAGAATGCTGAACTCGAAGTGGAGGATCGGGGGGATTTCCAGTTGAGACAGGACAACTACGTTCGTCCCAACTTTCCACCTCTCGACTCCACCAAGCCTCCCGCCCCGTTTCCCGATGCCCTTAGGAACACCAAAAGGCCGGAAAACGACAAGGAGTTGTTTGAGACGTTTAGCAAATGTGAGGTAAACATCCCCTTGCTCAAGTTAATTAAAAGCATTCCTCGATATGCAAAGTTTTTAAAAGAACTTTGCACAATCAAGAGGAATCAAAAGTTGAAAGGGCAACAAAAGGTGACGGTAAGCGAGCGTGTCTCCGCTGTATTTCAAAGGCGAATGCCTAAGAAATGCAGTGATCCGGGCATGGTCAGCATACCTTGCCGTATAGGCGACACACATTTTGAACGAGCCATGCTCGATTTGGGTGCATCGATAAATGTGTTGCCTTACTCTCTCTATAAGATTCTCGGGTTAGGTCCACTTCATGAAACCGGAATTGTTATTCAACTAGCCGATAGGTCCACCGTGTATCCTAAAGGTGTAGTTGAAAATGTTCTGGTTATGGTGGATAATTTGTTCTTTCCCGCTGATTTCTTTGTGTTAGACATGGAACATGATGGGCAAGCTGCTCCTATTTTTCTTGGGAGACCCTTCATGCGCACCGCTAACACAAAGATTGATTTGGCTAGTGGGTCTCTCACTTTAGAGTTCGATGGGGAAATAGTTCAATTTTACATTTTTGATGCTATGAAACACCCCGTCGAAGATGCTGCGTCTATTTGTTCAATTGATGTAATTGATCCTATAGTCCAAGATGTTTTCAATATCTTTGGCTTAGATGAATTACAAAGTGTATTGGAACACAACATCGTTCACTCACCAACACTTGACTTGTCTCTTCCACCTGAGATTCAAAATGTTCTAGCTCGTCTAGACGCTTCGGGTAGAATTTTGGCCGGTCGGCCCATGCTACTAACTTTGGAGAGCGAAAAGCTTCTTCCTTCTATTGTGCAGGCACCGGTTGTAGAGCTCAAGCAATTACCCGAGCACTTGAAATATGCTTTTCTTGGGGAAAATGATACCCTCCCGGTAATCATTTCAAGCAAGTTGACAGGTGAACAAGAGAGAAGGTTGGTGATGGTGCTGAAAGAACACATTACCGCTCTTGGGTGGACCATTGCTGACATCAAGGGAATTAGCCCTTCCACCTGTATGCACAGGATCCTTCTTGAGGAAGGTGCTAAACCCTCTAGGCAACCCCAAAGAAGGTTAAACCCACCTATGATGGAGGTGGTTAAGAAGGAGGTGCTGAAACTTCTTCAAGCTGACATGATCTACCCCATTTCGGATAGTCAATGGGTAAGTCCAACTCAATGTGTCCCTAAGAAGGGGGGCATAACATTGGTAGAGAATCAACAAGGTGAGAGGGTTCCTACCCGAACTCAAACGGGTTGGAGAGTATGCATTGATTACCGCAAGCTGAACGCGGTAACCCGAAAAGATCATTTCCCCCTCCCTTTTATTGATCAAATGCTTGAACGACTTGCCGGTCGTCCATATTATTGCTTTCTAGATGGGTATTCAGGGTATTTTCAGGTTGCTATTGCACCCGAAGATCAAGAGAAGACGACGTTTACATGTCCCTTTGGCACTTTTGCATATCGTAGGATGCCTTTTGGATTATGTAACGCACCCGGAACCTTTCAACGATGTATGGTAAGTATCTTCTCGGAATACATTGAACATTTCATAGAAGTCTTTATGGATGATTTTACGGTACATGGGGATAGCTTTGATGCATGTTTAAATCATTTGTCACTCGTGCTTAAAAGATGTGTAGATACTAATCTAGTATTGAATTCTGAAAAGTGTCATTTTATGGTTGAACAAGGGATAGTGTTGGGGCACATAATTTCAGCTAGGGGTATTGAGGTCGATAAGGCAAAGATTGACGTCATTCAATCGTTGCCTTATCCTACTAATGTGCGTGAAGTGCGTTCCTTCCTAGGCCATGCAGGTTTTTATCGCAGGTTTATCAAGGACTTCTCTAAGATCTCCATGCCCCTATGTGAGCTTTTGAAAAAGGAATCTACTTTTGACATGTCGAATGTGTGCAAGAAGGCATTCGACACTCTGAAAGCCCACCTCACCGAAGCACCAATCATCCAAGTACCCGATTGGTCTCTACCCTTTGAGATCATGTGTGATGCTAGTGATCATGCGGTGGGAGCCGTTCTTGGTCAAAAAGTCGGAAGAGCAATGCACGTCATCTACTATGCTTCCACGACTTTGAACGGAGCTCAGAGGAATTACTCCACCACGGAAAAGGAGTTGCTAGCCGTGGTGTTTGCCCTTGAAAAATTTCGGCAATATCTTTTGGGCACGAAGGTGATTATCCACACGGACCACGCTGCTCTTCGTTATCTCATGACGAAGAAGGAATCAAAGCCAAGACTCATTCGATGGGTTTTGCTCTTAAGCGAGTTCAATGTGGAAATCCGGGACAAGAAGGGAGTCGAAAACTCCGTAGCTGATCATTTGAGCCGGATTGTAGCAGAGGACGGTAAATTACAGGTTCAAATTCAAGGTACGTTCCCGGACGAAAACTTGTATCAAATTAATTCTGCAATTTCTGTTTCTGCTGAGTACAAGCCGCACCCGCGGTTTATGCTCTCAAGAATTTCCGGAAAAGAAAGAGCCGCGCCCGCGGCTAGTAAACCGCACCCGCGGTTTGTGTTTGCCAGAAATCTGTCTGCAAGGAGAGCCGCGACCGCGTCTCAATAACCGCGATCGCGGTTTTCTTACAGCCGAGTATGCAGAAATTGACCCCGAATACAAGCTTTTCGCCCTCCGGTCTTTCAAACCATGGTTTGCCGATATCGTGAACTACCTGGTTCGCGAAGAATTCCCGCCGAACTACACCAAAGCTCAAAAAGATAGGATCAAGCGGGAATCACGTTTCTACGTTTGGGATGACCCCTACCTTTGGAGACATTGTGTTGACAAGGTAATCCGACGATGCCTCCCGGATAACGAGGTACAGTCTGTCCTTACTTTTTGTCATTCTCATGCATGTGGGGGGCATTTTGGGGCCAATAAAATGGCTAGGAAGGTATTGGACGCCGGCTTCTATTGGCCACACATCTTTCGGGATGCGTTTGCCTTTTGCAAAGCTTGCGACCGATGCCAAAGGGTCGGGAAAATTTCTAAACGAAATGAGATGCCACAAACACCATTAGTCTTTTGTGAGATTTTTTGATGTTTGGGGTATTGATTTCATGGGACCCTTTCCTAGTTCGTTTGGGAATTTATACATTTTACTTGCGGTGGACTACGTTTCCAAATGGGTGGAAGTGAAGGCCACCAGAACTGATGATTCCCGAGTGGTAGCAGGTTTCTTGAAGGAGAATATCTTTTCTCGTTTTGGGATTCCAAAGGCTCTTATAAGTGACCAAGGTACTCACTTTTGCAACAAGACGGTGAGTGCACTTTTAAAGAAGTACCATGTCACTCAACGAGTCTCAACTGCTTATCACCCCCAATCCAATGGACAAGCTGAGGTGTCCAATAGGCAAATCAAGGGGATTCTGGAAAAGACGGTGGCTCCTAATCGAAAGGATTGGAGTTTAAGGTTGGATGATGCACTTTGGGCGTATAGGACCGCCTACAAAACTCCAATAGGAATGTCCCCATATCGACTTGTGTTTGGGAAGGCTTGTCACCTTCCGGTGGAGTTAGAACACAAGGCGTGGTGGGCGGTGCAAAAATGCAACATGGAGTTGGATGAGGTAGGCGACTTTAGGAAGTTGCAAATCCAAGAGCTTGAAGAGATACGCCGGGATGCGTATGAGAATGCGGTGATCTACAAGGAAAAGACGAAGGCTTGGCATGACAAGAACATCTTGAGGAAAGATTTCAAGGTGGGAGACAAGGTCTTGCTCTACCAATCTCGTCTTCAACTTTTTCCGGGTAAGTTGCGATCCCGGTGGAATGGGCCGTATGTTTTCGCTCGCGTCTTTCCTCATGGCGCCGTGGAGTTGTTTGACAAAGACAACCACAACGTCTTCAAGGTGAATGGTCAAAGGTTAAAACCTTACCATGAGGGATTCACCAAAGTGTCTTTCGATGAAATGGCTCTAAAACAGCCAACTTTTGAAAATTGAAGACGGGAAACCAAGTCGAGCCACGACTCTAACCAAGGCGCTGCTTGGGAGGCAACCCAGGGTATTCTTCTTTTTCCCTTGAATTTCATTTTCTTTTTAATTGTTTTGTTTTCTATTTTCTAGGAAGTCAAGACGAGAAGACGATGGTCGTTTGCTACTAAAGGAATTGACGGTTCTTCTTTTCGTTTATGAAAAAGAAAAAAGAAAAGAAAAAAAAAAGGAATTGACGGTTCATCTTCTACCCTTCCCCATATCAAATTTCATTTTCTACCCCCACCCCCACATAAAACTCTCTCACTTCCCACTTCCCACCAAACATCAAAAACCTCCCACCAAACCTTACTCTCTCCCAACACCAACACACTCCCACCAAATCCTCCTCCGCACCCGCACACGCACCCACACCCGCACCCGCGCCGGCATCCAAACCGCAATCGCGGCTCAAACGCTCGCAGCCGCACCCTCAACCTGCCCAGAAGTTCTGTCTCGACGAAACCGCACCCGCGGCTACAAACCCGCACCCGCGGCCTCGCCCTGCCAAGATTTCTCCAGCTCGCACAAACCGCACCCGCGGCTCCACACCCGCGCCCGCGGCTCCCTCCTCGCCAGAATTCAGACGAAAGCTAAACCCGCACCCGCGGCTCCCAACCCGCACCCGCGGCTTTCACCTCTGTCGTCCACTGCTGGTTTCAGTAAGTTTTTTGACAACCGCCCTCATCGTTGTTGATTTTCTTACGCCTCGGGGAGGGCTTTTTGCTATTGTGCTGCTGCTGCTTGGTATATTTGTTGTGTGCGGATTTGTGGTAGCATTTGTTTTGCGTATACACTTTGATGGCTGCAGCAGGAACATCCCGAGGCCACAAAAATGATTTGTGGCAACAACAGGTTCAGACCAACTTAGCTTATTTAAGGGCTAAGCAATGTGTAGCCACGAGATTTTTTCATCCACATACCCTCGATGATTTGGGTATGACTGCATGCACTGAGGCCATGCTTGAGCACGCAGGGCTGCAGGGTTTCTTGTACAGGTCAGCTCCTACTCATGCCGAGGCTACCTTTCAGTTTCTGGCAAGCCTCAAGTCCAAGAACGTCTCAGAGACCACCTTCATCTCGGT
Source organism: Oxyria digyna (assembly GCA_029168935.1). NCBI lineage: Eukaryota > Viridiplantae > Streptophyta > Magnoliopsida > Caryophyllales > Polygonaceae > Oxyria > Oxyria digyna. The sequence continues at coordinate 11,210,405 of JAPVLV010000013.1, forward strand.
CATCCAGTTCATTTACAATGGACGGTCCTTTACAGTTCAGGCCGAACAGCTGCGCCACATCTTGGGAATCTCTCAGGTTCCCTCTGCAGATTATGACACTACAGTTGGTGACAGTCCTACACAGGTCTGGTACACATGGACGGGACAAGTTCGGGACACCCATGGTAATGACTATAATGCTAAAATGTCCCATCCATGTCTCCGCCTAACACAGCGGGCCCTGTCTATGGCCTTCTTTGGGCTTTCTGAGGTGAACAAGGTGCCTGCCTACCAGCTGAAGTATCTGTATGCTCTTATGCCGGAATGTCAGGTAATTCCGGATTGGCTCTCACTTTTTGTTCACTCCTGTAAGATAGCCCGCTCAAAACCAAGGGGGCAGATTGCTTTGGGTAGCATGATCACCCTCATCTTAGAGGTTGTCGTCCCCGACTGGGAGACGCTTGACTGCGTAGGTAGTCCGGACCCCTCAATGGGTCCCTATTTGCTGGATACCACGTTTCTGCAAACCCGACTTAGGTGGCTCAAGTCGGTTACAGTAAATGAAGATGAGCGGATGTGGGTTTGGCTCGGTCCTCCCGAGATTGCTCTCACCGAGGATTTTGCTTATGGGCCAGCCCATACTTTTAGGCTCAACCCAGCACCCGCTCCCCCTCGTGCAGCTGCTCGACGACGAGCTCGCGGTGGGATCAGCATCCAGGAGCCGGTTCCGCAGCTAGATCAGCAGCCAGCTGACCTTGAGGATGATGATGATGATGACTTCCAGGAGCCTGCCCCTCGTTTTCAGCCTCAAAGGCAATGGGGCGAAGGCTCATCATCTGCAGCTCCTGCTGACATACCTTGGGAGCAGCGTCTTTTCGAGCGGATTGAGTATGTCTACCAGTCGGTTCAGACGGTGAACCAGAATGTTGAGAGGCTGCAGCAGTCGGTGGATGACTTACGGCTCGACATGCATGCTCGTTGGCCCGAATATCCAAACCGGGATGACCCGGATCAGTGAGCTTCTTTCTCTCTTCCTCATTATTTTTCTATGTCTTACACACTGAGGGCATTGTGCACTACAAGTATGGGGGAGGGAAATTAGTTCATTGCTTATCCTAGAGTAGTTTCATTTCCTTGTTATTTCCCTTCGGTTTTATTTAATTTGGTTTGTACTTTGCATGGAATTAAAAACAGAAAAAGCCACAAAAATACGAAAAAAGGCAAATGAAAATCCTGGGATGGAAAAATCCATGCAATAAGCGGGTAGTTCGGCTTGCATTAGGCTTGGCAAAAAAGGACTTGAGGGCGGTAAGGAATGGTGAGATTGAAAATGAAATGAGTGGCTAGGTGAAAACCTTTCGAGGCGCCTAGGCAATATGAGTGAAATGAGTGTCTTAGGACAAAATTTTTTGCATGTTAACCACTATGGAAGACCAAAATTGATAGATTTCTTTCTCATCATAGTGTTTGTAGACTAAATGTGTTAGTGATTTGTAGTAAGTTTCTTTTAGCTTACTCGGGGACGAGCAAGGTCTAAGTATGGGGGAGTTTGATAAGCGGTGTTTTACATACCGCAACTATGGATTATTAGCTAGTTTTGTATAGGATTATGTTATTTGTTTCTATGTAATCTGTATCATGGAGTTGTTCGAGAGAAGATTTACATACGAGATTCCAAGAGATGATACAAGCATTGGAAGCATTGAAGCATAAGGAAGAAGCTGCTGAAGACGAAGACGAAGACGAAGACTTGAAGAAATCAGCAGGTTCTGCCTCAGACAACAAAGCCGCACCCGCGGGTTTTCATCCTCAGACAAAGATTCGAGAAAGCCCAAGCCGCACCCGCGGGTCTCACCTTCAGCCAAAGCTTTCGAGAAAGCTCAAGCCGCGCCCGCGGGTCTCAAGCCGCACCCGCGGCCCTCTGCCATCCAGAGAAGCTGAAGAAACCCAAAACCGCGCCCGCGGCTCTCAACCCGCGGGTGCGGTTCCTCGACAGAAGAATCAAATTGATGTCTTTGCCATTTGAAGTAATTTGTGTTTAATTCTGTAACTTTCCATACGTTTTTTAGGACCTTAATTCGGCTGTTACATCAGCTGATACTATATAGGTAGTGGATGATCATCCTTGATCATCTAACCTTTGTTTTGCTTAAGTTTTTGGAAGAGTTTTCACAAACTTATGAGTTGCTAAAGTTCCTTTGTTTCACTTGGCGTTTGAAGCTTTTGGATTCAACAAGTTGTGAGTTTATCCTTTCCTTTTGTCTACTCTTTGATTGTCTCAACTCTCTTGTTTGTATTGTCGATGAACTAGATTTACTACTTTAGATTGATCACCTAAGTTAGTTGTGTCTTGTTCATATTGCTAGAGTTTGATACTTCTAGTTGAATTATCATACTTGTTGTGTAGCACAATCTATATGCATGAACTAGTTGTGATTGTTATTAGAGAAGAGAGTTGAGTACATGTCAAGTATCCGACTAGTTGTCCATGATATTGCATGTATCTATCTATTCCTGAATGCATTGCTACTTTGTTATTGAACTTTGATAGTTTCGAGGTTATAATCGAGTAAGGGTTATTAGGACTAGTTGGACTAATAACTATTCAAGAACAGGAATTAGAACGATCACTTGAGAACTTGACATAGGGATAAAAAGGATTTTCAGATCAACTTGTTAATCTAATTGTGGATAATCGCTAAGTGGAACACTTCGCTTAATCTTTTTATAACCAAGTTGACATTCGATACTTCGTATCAAAACCACAAAAAAACCCCTTTGGTTACGTTTATTGGTTAGTCATTGTGATAACTTAAGAATTTGATAAACTGATTCTCTTGGGATTCGACCCTTACTTGCGCACTATACTACTTAGTTTGCATGTTAGGATTACTTGACTTGGCACACGACAAATCATCCTCGTCATGTATGTTGTTGACCGTTTATTAGCCGTGTAAACAATTTATTTAGTTGGTTTGACAACTTATTTAGTCGTGTTGACAACTTATTATTCTTGTTGACAGCTCTGTTAAAAAATTTGTTGACAACTCTGTTAAAAAATTTGTTGACAACTCTGTTATAATTTTCACGTCAGCAAAGGGTTATTATAGGTGTTGACAACTTATTATTCTTGTTAACAACTCTGTTAAAAATTTTGTTCACAACTCTATTAAAAATTTTGTTGACAACTCTGTTATAATTGTCACGTCAGCAAAATGATATTTTCATATAACTTAAAAAGGTGATGCAAAAACTTAAAAAATATTTTGGTTCAGATAACCAGATTTTTCAATTGGGTCTAGTCCAATAACTCTTTCTTTCATGATATGAATCAATTGGGCCTAATTTTACAACCATAAAGCATTATCACGTAATCATTTTACACATACACAAATTTATCCTACTCCCTCTCTCCCACTATATAAGCCTCATTTGACCTCGGTGCGGATGTCGATGTACGTTTTGTTTCGTTAATATCTCTAATTGTTTAGTAATAAAAAATATAAAAATGTGATATTGTTAAAGTAATCATTGAGACGAATCAAACAAGACCCCATATGATCATATTTTTCGTTATATATTGGAAGAAATCGAGAAGATTCCCTCGAATTGTGAATAGTTCTGAAAAATCAAATGGGACTTATAAAAAGGGACATAGGGAGTATAACTCTTAAGTTAATATATTTTAATAATAATATTAACTATTATATTTTTTATATACGGAGTATATAAAAAAATTGAGAACCCGCTTCAAAACATTTCTGACTCCGCCGCTCAAGGACTATCAGATCTGAGCCCATAATATATTGGGATTCCTTAATTCCTGGTTTTACAATTCTCTGTTATTTCCTTTGCTGTCATTTATATTTGATGTGAATTTGTAAAAATGTATGGTCACGCTTCTGCACCATTTTGTACTAATTTGTATACTGCAGTACGTTTAAGTGTGCAACATACTTTTATATAGATTTCAGTGCATTTGTGTGTATGTTTATGCAGTTTTTGTGAAAAGGTATGGGTTGTGAATTGATTTTCATAAAGAATCTTTTTTTTTGGTGAAAATTTTCATAAAGAATCTTATAGTACATGTTTCATATATTCAATACTGTTATAGATTGATTAACTAATGGAGTTAGAAACTAGCAAATAACTTTTCTTATGATATATGGAGATTAGAAAGGATTTTTGTGTGTATAATATGAGCACCAAGGGCCTCTATTTATAGTAGAGGTCTTACAAATTTGTCAAAGGCTATAGCCTAATCTATGTATAGGATAGTAAATGAGAAGGTGAATTATTCACCTAATTAAACTATGCATAACACTCTCCCTTGAATAATCACCTTTCATTATACTCACTTCATCTAGAGTATATGTTGTCTCATTTGGGACAAAACCCGAACGTAGGAAAAAGAGTATAACCAACTCATTGTTATATCCTTTGATGATGCGGCCTCATCAAAAACCTTGTCAGGAAAAACCCATTGGGATAAAAACCTGAACGAAGGGAAAAAGAGTGCAGCGCATATAATGTTCCCCCTGAGCTTTATCCATCTAGTGGATTTCTCGAAGTCAGCACATTCCAATCTTCCACACAAGTTGTTCAAACTTCTTGGGGCTCGGTGATTTTGTGAAGAGATCTGCAAGATTTTCTTCTGATCGAATTTGTCGAACTTCAATTTTCCCTTTCTTCTCGAGTTCATGAGTGGAGAAGAACTTTGGTGATATGTGCTTCGTCCGATCTCCTTTGATATAACCCTCTTTCACTTGAGTGACACAAGCAGAGTTGTCTTCATATATCACCGTTTGATTGTCTTTGATTGATCTGAGTCCACATTCTTTCTGTATGTACTTTATCACTTTTCTTAACCATACACATTCTCTTCCTGCTTCATAAAGAGCAATTAATTCTGCATGATTGGATGATGTTGCGGTCAAAGTTTGCTTCGTGGATCTCCATGATATGGTTGTCTCTCCATAAGTGAAGACATAGCCATTTTGAGATTTGGCTTTGTGTGGATCAGATAGATATCCTGCATCTGCATAACCAACAAGAGTAGTATTTGGAGAATTACGATAAAATAATCCAAGGTCAAGAGTACCTCGAAGATAACGGAATAAATGTTTGATTCTGTTCCAATGTCTCCTTGTTGGTGTTGAACTGTATCTTGATAACAGATTCACAGAGAAAGCAATATTTGGCCTTGTATTATTGGCCAAGTACATCAAAGCACCAATAGCACTCAAGTATGGTACCTCAGGTCCAAGGATTTCCTCGTCATCCTCTCGAGGACGAAATGGGTCATCATGTATATTGAGAGAACGACCAACCATTGGTGAGTTTAGAGGATGGGCTTTGTCCATGTAAAATCTTTTCAAGATTTTCTCTGTATAGATGGACTGATGGACAAAAATCCATCTTTGAAATGTTCAATTTGCAAGCCAAGACAAAACTTTGTCTTTCCTAGATCCTTCATCCCGAACTTTTTCATCAGTATTTTGCGGTATTTGCAATCTCATTTGGTGTTCCTGCGATATTCAAATCGTCAACATAGCTGCAATGATAGCAAAACCTGATTCAGTTCTCTTGATAAAAATGCATGGACATCTTGCATCATTTTTATATCCTTCTTTTGAAAGATACTCATTGAGGCGATTGTACCACATTCGCCCAGATTGTTTTAGTCCATACAAGGATCTTCTCAATTTTATAGAGAACATTTCTCGTGGTTTTGAGGTGCAAGATTCAGGCATTTTTAGTCCTTCAGAGACTTTCATGTAGATGTCAGTGTCTAGTGACCCATAGAGATATGCAGTCACGACATCCATTAGGCGCATTTGTAGTTTTTCCGCAACAGAGAGACTAATTAAGAATCTTAAGGTAGTTGCATCAACTACCGGTGAATATGTCTTTTCATAGTCTATCCCTGACATTTGGGAAAAACCTTGAGCTACAAGCCTTGCCTTATATCTTGCTACCTCACCCTTTTCATTTCGTTTTCTCACAAACACTCATTTATAGCCCACTGGTTTCACACCATTTGGTGTATGAGCTATAGGACCAAATACTTCTCGTTTTTCAAGCGATTTCAACTCAGCTTGAATCGTTTCTCTCCATTTTGGCCAATCCCTTCTTTGACGACATTCATTAACCGTTTTAGGTTCAATATCATCGTCATCAACCATCATTTCTGATGCTACTGAGTAGACAAATGTGTCGTTGATCACGACGCCTTTTCTATTCCATTGCATCCATGTGGATACATAATTTATGGAAATTTCATGATTATCAACTTCTTTGTCTTCCTCAGGAAGATTCTCATTTCTATCTTCTTCAGGAAGCTTCTCTTCCTCTAAGATATTTCCATTATTCACTTCATTGCCTTTGTTTTCAAAGATTGCATCACTTGGATGAACTATGACATCACTAGTCATCTCTTTTTGCCTTTTTTTATTGCCTCAGTTTCAAATTCTTTGAACCAAGTGGCCGGCCTGCCCCCTTTTCTACGTGTAGTAGATTCATTGGCCAAAGATTTGTCTGTTAAACCCATAGGGATTTCAATTCTTGATGGGGCATTCACAGCTGGTATGTGTGACTTTGTCACTTTATTTGTATCCGTAAAGGCATCAGGCAATTGGTTAGCAACACTTTGTAAGTGAATTATCTTTTGCACTTCTTGTTCACAAACTTTGGTTCGTGGATCAAAACAAGAAAGTGAGATTGCATCCCATGTGATCTCTTTTGTGCCTTGGTCCATTTTGCTCTTTTCTTTCCCCAGAGTTGGGAATGCACTTTCATCAAAGTGACAATCAGCAAACCTTGTTGTAAATAAGTCACCCGTAGTTGGTTCAAGATATCTAATAATAGAAGGGGAATCAAAACCAACATATATTCCCAATCTCCTTTGAGGACCCATTTTTGTGCGTTGTGGTGGAGCAATTGGAACATATACTGCACACCCAAACACCTTTAGGTGTGAGATATTTGGTTCCTTTCCAGACACTAACTGCAATGGAGAATATTTGTGATATGCAGTTGGTCTTAAGCGAATCAAAGTCGCTGCATGCAATATTGCATGTCCCCATACCGAAGTCGGTAACTTTGATTTCATTAATAGCGGTCTAGCTATTAGTTGTAATCGTTTAATTAACGATTCTGCAAGACCATTTTGTGTATGCACATGGGCGACTGGGTGCTCAACCTCTATCCCAATTGACATACAATAGTCATTAATATTTGGGATGTAAATTCTCCTGCATCATCAAACCGGATTTTCATTATTGTATAATCCGGAAATTGAGCTCTCAATCGAATGATTTGAGCAAGAAGCTTAGCAAATGCAACATTTCTTGTTGACAATAGGCTTACATGTGACCAACGTGTAGATGCATCAATGAGCACCATAAAATATCGAAATGGTCCACATGGTGGAGCAATTGGTCCACATATGTCTCCTTGAATTCTTTCAAGGAATGCAGGAGCTTCACTTGCTATCTTATTTTTAGAAAGCCTGATGATAAGCTTGCCTAATGAGCAAGCGGCACAACTAAGATCACTTGTTGAAAGCACATTCTTGTTCTTTAATGAATGGCCCAATGAATTTTCAACAATTCTTTGCATCATTGTTTTTCCCGGGTGACCCAATTGGTCATGCCATAAGTTAAATAACCTTTGGTCATCTATATTGAATCTAGACACCATATTGGCTTCAAATGGACTAATGTATGTATAGTAGAGTCCAGAGGAAAAACTTGGCATTTTCTTAAGCATTTGTCTTTTGCCAGACACGTGTGCAATCAGGCACATGTATTCCTTTTCACTTTCATTCATGGTTTCTGTTTGTAGCGAAATTACCTACGAGAAGATAACTAAGCAATTGTAGGGCAAAGATCAAAGAATACAGTATAATCTCAACACTCAAGAACAAGACAGGAAATTAGGGTTGAAACTTTAGCTTGGTATTACTCGAATGACGGCTCAGATGATTACAAAGCAGGCGTTAGCCTTTATTTATAGGCTAACCCTAACAATATCTTTAAGGAAACGAGATCTTATATTTTCCTTCTATCTAAATAAAGATATAATAAACAAGGTAAAAGATATTCTCTACCGTATCTTTTACCATTTACAATAATATAATATAGAATAAGATAGAATACACTCGGCCGACCTAATCCTTGAGAAGAACGAGACCTTTGCCACGTCTCGTTACGTCGACGATATCTTCCTTTCACCTCGTCGCGTCGATGATGTCCTTCTACGCGTAGCTTCCACGCGTTCCACACTCATCGTATTTTTAGGTACAAACAATACCCCTAAGGCGTCTTACAGGGCTTGACGTCTAGTAGAGCTGGGAGACGCCTTCTTTCTTCATGGAATACGTCTTCATTACACCAGGAACGCGTTGATGATTACGTCGCTTGAATTTTTATTATCGTCCTTCTTCTTCAATCATTTACATGTGTCAGGCGAGGAGCTTTGTTATCTGTGCCGATAACGTTCAATCGCAACGGCTAGTTTTCCAACGGGTATAATGCCGTTAAACTTTCTCCCGTACTCTTCGTGATCTCTCGGGCTATATAAAGGGGAGATCTTCATTCTTTTCCTACTCCTTCTACAATTCATCTATTATGATTATCTTTTGTTTTCTCGTTTACTTACGCTAAAAAAAGATCATCTGCTTCTCCTTTCTTCAGATCTCTTCTTCTAACTCTTAAAAAATGGCTTCTTTCTACGTACCCAAGTTTATCTTGAAGGCTTCCGACTGTAAGTCAACGGAGGCACGCGACGTCGAGAGATTGAGATCGTTGGCGAATCTCGGTCCCGAGGTGGAGATTGAGATACCTCCTCAAGGGGTATTTGCTGATGCACATCGGCCATGGTGGATTGCGGTATACGAATACCCTTTCCTTACTGGTCACCGATTTCCTTTCTCTCCGTTGACGAAGGCGTTCATGCTCGCTCTAGGAGTGGCCGTAGGGCAGCTTTTGCCGAGCGTTAGGAGGATTTTGGGCGCTTTGGACGACGTGAAGGAGAAACATGGCGTTGACCTTGCCGTCGACGATCTTGCTCATTCTTTTAACATTCAGACCAGAACGGTCGGGAGGGTAGGTCTTAGATCAAGACCCAAAGCAGCCAAGATTGCTATTGAGGAGAGCCAGGCTGATCGTCATTGGGCCGACTTCTTTTATTATGTAAATAAATCGACTCTTGGTGAGGAATGCGCTTGGTTGATCGAGTGCTAGAATCCTTCGAGTGAGTTTGCCTTTTCTCTCTTTTGAATCTTTACTATACGCATCATTGTCGACGTCTTACTTTATCTTGTTCTTCTTTGTAGTTAATGCGGACGCTATCGTGGTGAGGCGAGAGACCAAGAAAGTCATCGCTAAACTTCTCGAGATTCCGGAGAGCGAACGAACCTTCCATGGTCACTATGGAGAAGGTCACCGCATTGCTTCTACGGCCTTGACAGGTAACGCATTCACGCTCTCTTACTTAGTTTTCCTCTTTCTTCTGTTCTGAGGGTTCTAACCCCTTTCTTTGTTGATATTTTAGTGTCCGCGGATCTTTCTCGCGTTCGTAGCGGGGGGAAATCGGCGTCCTCTCTTATTGCGTCGCGGAAGAGGAGTCGTACTGGAGAGGGAACTGCTTTCGCGATCCCTATTCATATTACGCTGATGATCTCTCTCATCTCGTCTCCATCTCCTTCTTCAACTCCGGTGAAAAAGTCACGTAAGGGTAAGGAGAAGGTGGTTGAGAAGTTAAACTTCAACTACGAGACCGTGGACGACTTCCCAGGAGTTATTTCCCGTGTCGTCGCGTCTGGAAGGTCATTTTTGCCCGCCATGAAGCGTCTTCAGAATCCTCCGTCGCTTGATTATTATTTGTCGATGGAGACGGAAGAAGTGATAGGAGAGGCGCTTGCTACGCAATGGCAGGTAGGTTTCCTTTTCTTTTTATGTTGAATCTTTTGTCTTTGATTTTATTCTTACCTTTTTGTCTTCTTTCCTTTAAGCTTTTCAATCTTCGTTGTGCGTCTATGGGCGCTTCTCCGATTTTGTCAATCGGGTGAAAGCTATGGAGGTCAAGCAATCGGCCGACGAGGCGAAGATTAAGGAGCTTGAATCGACAGTTGATACGTCGCGTAAGGCGGAGAGCGAGGCTCAAGAGAAGGTTACGGCGGCGCTTAAACTTCACGTTGATCTTGCCAAACAGGTCGAGGACTCGAAGGCAAGGATCGCTACTCTGGAGGACGAGAAGGCTAAGGTGGAGGAGAAGCTTGCTTCTGAGCTCAAGGAGGTGAAGCTTTATTGGTCCTGGCTTTCTCGTGTGGAAGTCATCGAACAGTATGCCGCTTGTAAATATCGCGGTTGGAATCCGGTGAAGGAACGGAAGGAGTTTGAAGAGGCGTTCTCGGAGCTTCCTGAAGGTGTCGACGCGGGACCTACGCCTATGAATCCTCCGGCGAGTCCTCATGTTATGGAGGATGACGTCCCTCATCTCGACGAGGTCGACCCTAACGATGGCGTCGAAGATGACGGAGATGCTGGTAAAGAAGACGTTGTGGAAGATACTGAAGACGAGGAAGGGGATGAACACGAGTATGAGGACGGGGATGGTTCTTCATCGAGTTCTTCTGAGTCCGACAGAGACTCTTCTTGATTTTCCGGGGTCGTTCTTCCCTTGGAGTTCTTTGTAAATTCCTTTTTCTTTCCTTTTTTCCGCGTCGCCGTTCTTCGGGGCGTCTACTTGTAGATATCTCCATTCTCGCCCTTCATAATGGGCTTCTTATATATAGTTACTTTATTTTGGAATTACTTACTTGTTGGTGAAGACGTCTTCAAGATCTTCTGTGACTCGAATATGTCGTTGTATCTAGTCTTCCTTTTGTTGGTGACGGCGTACTCGTCCATACGTTACTCGAGTGACTTTTGGATCCTTTTTTCGAATCGATCTTTTATCTCGGGGGGTGCTTCTTGATTTCTCGAGTACTCCCACCACTTTTGGTAGGTTTGACCTAGGCTTCTTGTAGACTAGGTTAGAGCTATCAAAGACTTGTGGATTCTTCTTTACTTATTGTATGTCGTATTTTATTTCTTGCATCTTACGCGTCAATCTTCACGTTGTGGACATCTTAGGAGTTTACCCCTTATCTGGTCTTCATCTCTTATGTACTTTGTTTTGGTGCGCGTGTCTTGTTTCGCGTGTGTGCAGAACCTTTGGCTTTTGACCTTCGTGATCTTCTATGCGTAGCTTATTTATGAGTACGTAGGGTTGGTTCTTTGGCTCCTACTTTATCTTTGTAGGGTGTGGTTTTCCCACCCCTGGTACGATACTTCGCTTGTAGTGAACGTGTTAGAAGATTTCGTTTACTTAATAAGATGGTATGGTCATTGCGGCTGCTTTAGTTACGTTGCCGACTTACATGAAGGTTGGGTCCAGCTTTTCCTCCGAACCCTGAAGTAGTGATGGCCGGACCGGACCGGGTCAAAACCGGAACCGGACCGGAACCGGTACGAACCGGTTTGGTCACGGTCCGGTTCAGGTTCACGAAAAACGTTTTTCAAAACCGGCGGTTAACCGCCAGTTTTTTATTTTATTTTTAAATTTTTTTTAACCGGCGGTCAACCGGAACCGTCGGTTTTTTTTTTTAAAAAAAAAAAAACTAAACCGGCGGTAAAAACTAAACCGTCGGTTCCAACGGCTAGAAAACTAGCTGTTGCCGGTTAACCGGCGGTCCTAACGGCTTTTTATACAATTAGCCGTTAGGAAATTAAAAAAAAATAATAATTTTTTAATATTAAAATAACCCATATCAAACCCCTATAAATACCATACCATACAATCTTCAAATCACACATCCAACAACAACAATCTCTCTTCTCTTTCTCAAATCTCAATCTTATAATCTCTCAAATTCCATCAACAATCTCTCTTAATCTCTTCCTTTTAATTAGCTTTTGTCTTTCAATATTTTATTGCTTTCACATTTTTAATCACATTATTATATTGTTCTAAGTTTTATTGTTTTATTGTTTTATTGTTTTAATTGCTTTTAATCATATTATTTAATTGTTCTTAATCATATGGCGGAACATTTTGACACCCAAGAGAGTGATAATGTCACTTCTCCCACTCCCACTCCCACCTCCCAAGTTAGGTCCGGTAGGGGTAGGACCGCTAGGCCTCAAGGGCAAGCTAGCGGTTCGAGGCCGGCTAGGGCCCCTAGGGGGGGGAGGTCCGGGTCCTCCGGGAACCAATCCCGGAAACTAACATCTCCTATTTTTGTAAAGTGGTTTACTAAATTAGAACCCGGTCTCGAGGAACTCGAGGCCGAGGATTATGATCCCGATCTAATTATTGTTTCTTGTAACTTTTGCGAGGCGACATTCCAATGGAAGAAAAGTGGAGGATATGGAACCCTTCAACGACACATGGAGCACAAACACGTCGCCGAGATGGGAATGCTAGGGGGACAAACACAAATTTCCGGCGGATTTGCATCTTCTACTAGCGGTAACCCTTTATTTCGTTTTGATCATGAAGCTAATAGTGTAGCATTAGCCGAAGCTATTTGTGTTGATCATTTAGCATTTCGATTTAGTGAAAATGTAGGATTTAATGAGTATATTAAAGATCATACACAACCCGCTTTTAAATCTGTATCTAGGAAAGTGATTAAGAAAAACGTAATTAAGGCTTATAAAAGACGCAAGGCCGAATTAGTTTCTTATTTTTCGCAAAATGATATGCATGTTTCTATTTGTAGTGATATATGGAGTGATAATACTCAAACCCATTCTTACATGGGTGTTACATGTCATTTTGTAGATCATCATTTTACAATGCAAAAACGTTTATTGGCATTTAGAGTCTTTGATGATTCACATACCGCACAAAATATTGCTATGATGATTCGTGCAATTTTAGAAGAATATAGACTACTTAATAGAGTTTTTTCAATTGGATTCGACAATGCATCTGCTAACACCGCATCATCTATTAGAGATTTACAAGAAATGTGTCAACCTTTATTTGGTGGGAAATTTTTTCATATTCGATGTGCTTGTCATATTTTAAACTTATGTGTTCAAGATGGTTTACGTGCTATGAGTTTTCATTTTGAGCCAATTAAGAACGTTATTAAGTATATTTGGGGGCATCCTAAAGTTACAAGAGATTGGATGACCTTTTGTAAAACTAACGGGGTGCACCCAAAACGTTTTTCAAAAGATGTGGGTACCCGATGGAACTCTACTTACATATTACTATGTGAATGTATAGAATATAAACAAGTTTTAACGTCTTTTGTTTCTCAAAACCTTTCTGGCTCTCCTTTCTATTTTAGCGAATCAGGTTGGGATATATGTCAAAGTATTGCAACGTTTTTAAAATGTTTTAATGATGCAACAAAAAGATTTAGTTATGTTTATACACCAAGTAGTAATGTTTTTGTCTTGGAAGCTTGTAATGTTATGTGTGGTTTAAGTGAGGGAGCTAAAATTCCCGGCATTGAGGAACCCGTTGCAAGCATGAGGAGTAAGTGGTTGCTCTACTATAGATATATTCCCGATTGTTTTCTTGTTGCTTGTGTTTTAGATCCTAGACTTAAATTATCCGGTTTACACGCTCTTTTAAATGACTATTATGCATATATTTTAGCCGAAGGTGAACTAGATGATATTTTAGGTATGGTTTCTAGAACTAGAACAAACATTGAAATTTTATTTACTCATTTTTCTGATTATCCGACTACTTCACAATTACCTCCGGCTTCTTCGGGCTCTACTAGCTTGGGGGCCTTTGGAGCTAAGTATTTTAGTAAAAGACCAAGAGTTACAAACACGAATGCGGAAATTGATAACTATCTTAACACCAACTTTGAGTTTGTTAGTTGTGAAACTTTAGATGTTTTGAAGTGGTGGGAGGATCATAGGAGCATGTTTCCAACGCTTGCGAAGATTACGGCTCAAGTTCTTGCCGTCCCCGCTTCAACCGTGGCGGCCGGTGAAACAAACTTTTAGTGCAGGAGGCAACACTTTAACGAGGAAGAGATCAAATTTGGCACCGGAGTCATTGGAGGCGCAATGTTGTGTTTGCGATTGGAAGAGAGCCGCAATTAGGCAACAACGTAACATTATCGAGTCATCGGAAGACGAGTGGATTGGAGATTCTACTACGATACGCACCGATTCATCCGCCGAAGATTCGACTTAGGTAACGGGTTTTGAAAAAAGGTAAAGAACTACGTGGGCTTTGATTCCTCTAACCCGAGAGGATACGTAGGCAACTTAACAAGTAAGTCACTGTTAAGTGCAAGCCCAATTTTTTTAATTTTTTTGTTCCTTCATATTTAATTTAAAAAACTTAAAAAAAATGAAAACATTCTTTTTAATAGCGTTTTTTTATAATCATTTTTTTAAAGTTTTTTAAACATAATTTTTAAACTTAAAAAAAATGATAAAACATTCTTTTTTAATAGCGTTTTTTTATAATCATTTTTTTTAAGTTTTTTAAACATAATTTTTAAACTTAGAAAAAATGACAAAACATTCTTTTTTAATAGCGTTTTTTTATAATCACTTTTTTTAAGTTTAAAAATTATGTTTACATTTTTTTAGGTTTTTTTTCAGTTTTATAAATTTATAAATTTTTTTGTTTTTTTTAAATAAAAAACCGGCCGGTTCCGGTTTCGGACCGGAACCGGTCCAGAACCGGATTGAACCGGACCGGACCGGAACCGTAACCGGCGGAACCGGTTTTTCCCGGTTCCGGAACCGGACCGGACCGGACCGGGAGCCAACCCTATATAAGACCTTTATGGGCAACATTTGCAAATATAGTCCCAACTTTATCAAGTGCACTATCTCTGCTATTTAGGTATGTTCATGGGTTGACAAAATCACACCCAAACTGACTAGAAACCGAATGTCGCATCGAGATGACATGAACCAACTGCTGTATTAACTTCCCAAGGATCCATTTGCTTACTAGAGTTATGCGTTGGGTTGAGAAATTGGATTTGTGATTCTTAAATTGACTTGTGGCTTTTAACTGGATCAGATTGGAATACCTTCAAAATTAGTGGGGTTGGAAACCGAATAGTGTGTTGTGTATATGCATATGTGACTCACGCCGAAGGAGGAAGGAGGATTGGGCTCAAGTCCTCACGCCGAAGGAGGAAGGAGGATTGGGCTCAAGTCCATAAAGGAGCTCAATTAGGCCTTGATTGGGAAGCTTGGATGGCGTTTTCTTACCAAGTCGGATTCCGTTTGGGATACCGCCATTAGAATGAGGTACATTAGAAATGGTGAGAGATCGTCGGTTGATTCTTCGGTTGTGTGGAGAAGCATCCATAAGGGGATTAATGAGGTTGTCAACCCGGGAGTTAGGCGGATTCTTGGAAATGGTAGCACTATTAGGTTCTGGAGTGATGTTTGGATCTCTGACGTCCAGCTGAAAGACGCTGCTCTTTGCAACCTTGATGAGAGTCATCTTAGCGCTACTATCGATCAATTCTGGCTGCATGGTTCGGATTGGAATTGGTCCATGTTGACTGCATTTTTGCCTGCTTCTTGGATAGTTATTCTGGCTCCCATTACTATTTTGAGTGGTGAACAGTGTGGATTGCTTAAGCTGGGGTCTGACGAAGAATGGGGAGTTTTCTGTGGGGTCTGCTTACCGTCTTATTCTGGGAAAGGATGTGTTCAGTAGCATTGATGAGCCGATTTTCGTGAAGCTTTGGAAAATCCCTTGTTCCGAGAGAGCTAGGGTCTTTAATTTCTTGGTTGGCCATGAAGGGTTGTGTCCTTACTAGTGCGAAGAGAAGTGATGTGGGACACCCCTTGACATTGACAGAGGCACAAGAGGAAGAGATGTTGAGTGTTTGTTCAAACGGACCAATTACGAGAGCACGTGCCAAATCCATTGCTCAAGCAACTACGAGCATTGTCGCTAAGGCATTTGCAAGAAATGGAGCGTCTTCCAATCACACACCATCCTCTGTCATGTTATCAATGGCTACTTGTTTGCAATAATTTATCTTGCTTTGTCTATCTTGCTATTGTGCTTGTGATTATTTCGCTGCATCATATATCTTGCATGAATGATAAGTTCGTGATTGTTGCATCAAGTCCATAATTCCTCTCTTGAACAGGGTTGCATTTCACGAATACGCTGAAATTTGTGTTGCTTACCTGTTTTCTTCTTCGTAAATCTCATTGTGTTGTCTGACTCCAAATCAAAAAGAAAAGTCACGACTTAAGACAAAAAAAAAATCAATTCGTCCTACACACAAGCTTCAACAAAAAAATCTCTCTAATAGTCTAGCACAATCTATAAAAGACCTTATCTTGCATCGATACTTGCTTTGATTTAATCATCTTAGGACGATATTGCTTGCTTGATTTAGCTTGAGAAGGCTATTGCATACGAGTTCACTTCCTTGCCTTGACCTCCCTCACGGATTGCCTAAACTAGTTACCGGGAGACTTTGATTCTTGAGTTGAGTTCTCTGCATATTGTAGCTCTTGTTGTTGCTTCCTTTTGTTGTTTAACCCGTTTGTTATGTTTGTGCATGGGGAGGACTACGAGGCGACAGCCGCTGAATTGTTGGAGACAAAGGAACTACTTGCTAGGAAAGAGGCAGAGCTTGCAAGATCAGAGGCAGAGCGCCTTGAGGCAACCGATCGCCTTGCTCATTTGACGCGGTTGATGGACGCTCAACATGGTCCTACGACCGTAGTGGTAGATACACCGTCGCGTGCTAACAATGGCCAGATCACTTCTCAACCTTCTCGCTTTGACAAAGGCAAAGGCATTGCGTCATCATCCCAACATAATACTGAGTCTCAGCGAGAAAACTGAAGGTTAAGATCAATCATTGAAAAGCCGATGAATCAGCCATTTGAGGATAGATGGGAGCCGCGATCCCACTCACGGGACCCTGACGACACTGACCACTATTCGGACCAGGTCGACACGCAACACCAACACAATCACTCTTATGACAAACCAAGGTATGACAACTCGAACCATGATCCTTATTATGATAACCGTCATACGGCTGTTGCAGGACTCCCGTCTAGACAACGACAGGGTCGACCGCACCAGGGTCACAGAGCACCATCTAGATCATATTCTATACAAGCCTTCGGTGAATATGACGAGGAAGGGATGGATTTCGCTGGTCAAGTAAATCCAGGGAATTTTCATCCACCGCTAGCCGAACCTATTGAAAATCAGACACATCCGGCTGGATGGATACCGCGTAAGATTCCTACTCCTCTGTCCTATGATACTAACCCCAATGACTATGATGAGTTTGATCAGGGACGTCCCAGGCGTCGTAGGGGACATAATGGAGGTCGTGGCAATGCTCATGGTTTCCATGGAGGGCGAGAACGAGAAGAAAGACGCCAAGTCCAACCTAACCACAACTCTAGACGAGACATTAAGGTAAAGATCAAACCTTTCCTCGGTGAATACGATGCGGCTGTCTTTTTGGATTGGTTGCAAGGTACGGAACATGCACTTCAGCATTGCCACTATACCGAAGAGGAGAAGGTATAAATTGCAACGTTACATTTCCAAGGAGCCGCACGTTCATGGTGGCATAGAGACATGACGAACAGGGCACGTCTGGGACACGACCCCATTGAGCAATGGCACCAACTTGTCTTCGTCATGACGCAGAAATACGTCCCTCCGGAATACAAAAACGAGATGCGCTTGAAGATTGCTCTTGCACGCCAAGGTACGAGCACACCTCTTGAGTTTCTTGCTCACCTTGAGGATTTGTACTTCAAGACGGGCATGAGCGTCACCCCAGCGACGATCCAGACGAAGTTTCTCCATGGGTTGCATGTCGATCTACGGGAAGAGGTCAATGTGTTACCTATCAATGACTTGACCACTCTTGCACATGCTGCTCAAAAAGTACATCAAAGACTTGTGCGCAAGAAGGTCTACCCATGGCTCTCGACATCAGCGTCGCGAAGGTATGATCCTAAACCAAATCCTATTCTTTCTACTAACCAAACTGTGAGTGCGCAGCCTAGGTCCCAACCACCTACTTCGAGCCGACCTCCTCTTCGTTCAGAAGCTCCAAAGTTGCCCATGGCTCCACCTCATCCAAAGACGTACGGTCGCCACGAGAAGACCAGCGACCGCGTTTGTTTCAAATGTGGCGGTCGTGGTCATGTCATTCGTGATTGCTCCAATCCCAGACGAGTTTTGTTCTCCCAAGCAACTGGATACGAGTCCTTCGAGGATGATGAGAACACCGAGGACGCACCACAAGTTGTGTATGACGACTATGACGACGATGAGCCATATGAATGTGGTCCACCGGACTTGAATGACGGCACACCTCTAACCCTAGTTGCTCGTCGTGCTTTGACCGTGAAAGACACATCGATAGGGGATCAGCTGGAGAACTTGTTCCACACTCGTTGTATTATGGGCACGTCCTCCTTGAGTGTAATTGTAGACAGTGGTTCATGTTGCAACATCTTAAATGAGAAGGTGGTTCAGGTCCTAAGTTTACCTACTTCTCCACATCCACAACCACATAGTCTACAATGGATTTCAGAAGGTAACGGTGATGTGGTAACAAGGCAATGCCACATTACCTTCTCTATTGGTAATTACATTGATACAATTATTTGTGATGTTGTTGTTATGGATGCCACTCACCTCCTTTTAGGACAACCATGGCAATTCGACAAGAAAGCGGTCCATGACGGTTTCTTGAACACTTATACATTCCAAAGTAATGGACGTCGGGTGACACTGCTGCCTATGACTCCACAAGAAATCATACATGATAAGGTGGAAAGAGACCGAATCAAGGCAATAGAGAGGGCAAATGCAGCAGCACAAAAACTGAAGCCTACCGACCAGACGAATCCGCCCAGGACCAAGGCATCCAACAAGGAGGATACGTCGTCCGACACAAACTCCTTACAGTTGATTCCAAAGACCATTGATCAGCCTATGGCTCATACTAGACTCGGAGAAAATGTTTCTTAGACGCAACCAAAACAGCAACGATTCGGTCGCACAGAAACAAATCTGAGTCGAGCGGTTGTATGCCAACTTGGCAAAGTGCGTGTTTTGCTCAGACACTACCTTGATGCTAAAGTCTTCGGTTTCTCTTTGATTAAGGAATTGTATTTGCATGATACTTTCTTTAAATCTATTTATGAGACTTGCGCATCTCAGGGGACCGTAGATACCTATTTCCTTGACCAAGGGTACCTATATAAGGGTGGAAAACTATGCATCCCATCGTCATCAATTCGGGGGCTCTTAGTTAAGGAAGCATATGAGAGTAGGGCACATTTTGGCATAGCCAAAACTGTAGCAGCCCTTAAGGAACACTTTTATTGGCCACACATGACTAAGCAGGTAACAAAATTTTGCAATGCCTGTGTCACATGCCATAAAGCCAAATCTAGATCGAGTCCCTCACTGTACACTCCCTTACCTATACCTAATGGCCCTTGGGAGGATATATCCATGGATTTTGTGATGGGGTTGCCTAGGTCTAAGAAGGGGAGGGACTCTATTTTTGTAGTGGTCGATCGGTTCTCCAAGATGGCGCATTTTATACCATGTAAGAGAACTAACAATGCTGCAGAATGTGCTTCACTTTTCTTTGAGCATGTGGTTCGTTTACATGGTATACCGCGTTCTATTGTTAGCGATAGAGACGTGAAATTTGTTAGTCACTTTTGGAGAACTTTATGGGGTAAGTTAGGTACAAACCTCCTATTCTCTACTAGCTACCATCCACAGACAGATGGTTAGACCGAGGTGACCAATCGAACCTTAGGGACCTTGATCAGGACCATGCTTAGGACCAACCCGCGCCGTTGGGAAGACTTACTTTCTTTTGTTGAGTTCTCTTATAACAGATCTGTCCATTCAGCGACAAAGATGTCCCCGTTTGAGGTGGTCTATGGGAGGAACCCGTTGTCACCCCTAGACCTTGTACCGCATCCCTTGAAGGACGGTGATCACATCCGTGGAGCTGCTCGAGCGGAGATGATTCAGGAGCTGCATAATAGGACCAAGGAACAGTTGGAAAGGAGAGCCCGACAGCTGGACCAGAGAGCCAACAAGGATAGACGTCGCATCACATTTGCACCCGGGGTCTAGTCTGGCTGCATTTGAGGAAGGACCGATTTCCCGCTAGACGACGATCCAAGCTGAACCCAAGAGGTGATGGTTCATTCAAAGTTTTGGAAGCATATGGCCCAAATGCATACAAGCTGGAGCTCCCAGGCGACTATGGAGTCCATGCGACATTCAACATCTGCGACCTATCACCTTACACGCCTCCAGACTTTGACATTGACGAATCTGGGACGATTCGAGGCCAAGAAGGGGAGAATGATGTGGGACACCCCTTGACATTGACAGAGGCACAAGAGGAAGAGATGTTGAGTGTTCGTTCAAACGGACCAATTACGAGA
The DNA here is from genome assembly GCA_029168935.1 of Oxyria digyna. Lineage (NCBI taxonomy): Eukaryota > Viridiplantae > Streptophyta > Magnoliopsida > Caryophyllales > Polygonaceae > Oxyria > Oxyria digyna. The sequence continues at coordinate 11,230,864 of JAPVLV010000013.1, forward strand.
GCACGTGCCAAATCCATTGCTCAAGCAACTACGAGCATTGTCGCTAAGGCATTTGCAAGAAATGGAGCGTCTTCCAATCACACACCATCCTCTGTCATGTTATCAATGGCTACTTGTAGTGAAGAGACGTCCTACACCTACACGTCCTAAGATCCAGCATGATACTAATGACGACTTGCACTGAAGGGGCGTCCTAGGACTTAGACGTCCGTCTCCATAATTGTTTTCTATTGTTTTTAAAGTCTTTCTCATTACTTACTATCTTTAGCATTAGCAAGTTATTATATTTGGTAACCCTAGTTAGGAGTCCTATATATATGGACTTGGAACCAAGAGTTGTTTTTACGTTGAATTTTATAGCAAGCCTAGTTGTTGAGATTTTCTCCACCCCTTGCTTTCAACGCTAACCCTAGTTCGGGCTCGAACCTCCATGAGCCAGTTACCCAATCATTGTTACTCAATTCAGGTCGTCGCCATTGCCACAATCCCAAACCCTAGCCGCCGCCGTCATCTCCATCAAACCCTAGCCGCCGCCACCCTTCTAAACCCTAATTGACGTCATCTTCTTCCAGCCACCATTTCATTGTTCCAGCGCCTCATTCCACTTCACAAACCCTCAATCATCATCCCTTCATCAAATTGTTTCCGCCGCCACCATTTCTAACCCTAACCGTCGACGCAAATCCGTCCTAGGACGCCGTCGACGTACTACTCAGATTCTCAGCCGTCCATCTTATGATTTCAGTCTTTGACCTAAGTCAAGCAAGTACTGCGTCCCCAAGAATTCTCTAGCCACGCGTCCTGCCTAGATCCGTCCCCCGCGAGCCTTGCAAGAGGTTTTCACATCAAGAAGGAGGCGGCACATGAGCTCCTCGAATGTTTTCCAGGTATATAATTGCTTTCCCGAATCGTCCATTCATTTGTTTCATGATTGTAAGGTCTCTAGGCCTATCTGGATTTCATGGGTTCCTTGCCGCGTGGTGATTTTTTCGATGTGGATTTTTTTCCGTGGTAATATTATGTCCACTAGGCGTGCTCAGACGTGTATTGGATGGACTGAGATTTTTATCTTAGGTGGATTTGGAAGTGGTGAAATCTCATCGTCTTTCAAGGTGATTCCTTCGTTGGTGACCGTGGTTCTTTCGTTCTCACCATGGCCAAGGAATTTTGGGAGGCGTGGTTTCGTTGACATGCTTCTTCCCCGAGGTTGATGTCTAGAAAGCTTGTCCCTTGGGAGTGCCCTCAAGAGGGAGGTATTAAGATTAATATTGATGATGGAGTGACGGATGGACGTGCTACTTGTGGAGGTGTTTTGAGGGATCATAGATGACGTTGGGTTGTTGGATTCGTCCATCATATTGTTTGTTTCTCGGTGCCTAAGGCCGAGTTGTGGGGTGTTGTGCAGGGTCTCAATCTTGCTTGGGATAGGGGTTACAGGAGGGTTTGCCTGAAAACAGATTCGCAACTGGCGATTCTGTATCTCAACAAACCTATGGATCTTACTCATCCCCTCTTCAGTCATGTCGATGTGGCAAAGGACTTCATTGGTAGAGACTGGGTTTTCCAGTTTCGCCATGTCTACCGGGAGGCGAACTTCGTCGCGGGCGGGCTCGCTTCCCTTGCTTTTTCCTTTTCTTTAGTTTTTGTGTGTGTTGGATGTCCCCAGATGGGGTTGTTGTTTTTATTTCGGATGATGGGAAGGGCCTTTGTACGCCCCGTTGGATTTCTGTGTAACTTTTTTCTTGTTTATGCATGTCCCGAGAGTGTCGTCTCTCGTTTCCACCAAAAAATATATATGCATATTTGACATAACTAGAAACGGGAGCCCGTCGCATGAACCAAATACCAATATTAATTTGATCTTTCATTTTTCAGAGGTTGAGTTTTGCTTTGAACAAGAGTGTTGAAGGTGAGTTCGTTGCTAGACTCTACTTTCAAAGAATTTACTTAAAATAACAAATACCATGAGACTAATAAAAAAATAAAAAATAAAAATAAATGTTAAGTCTCCAAAACAGGTTGCTTTGCCATTGTAGTGTCTTTGACTTGGGCCCCTGTGAGTTAGCCTTGACAAGCTTTAGGGATTTTTGTAACTTTGATCCTCTTGATCTTTGTCGTGATGTATCAGCCCCTCCCGTTCTTGAAAAATTGGCTTCAATGTACTTTGTTATAGTAGAGAGAGAGAAAGAGAGAGAGTTTATGAGTCGGTACAACCCTAGTGCTCGTGAAAAGGTTGTTCTCGTTAGCAGCCGTCCAACGCATTCATTGGATTTCTTACGAACGCTTCCAATTGAGGGGTGGAGACAGATGATGCACCCAAGACGGTTCAGGTGTGTTCTTTGTTATCGTCTTGCGATTCCTTTGTATCTCGTTGGTTTTACTTGCCCTTGTTGCTCTTTCATAATCATGGATTGTTTCGGGGATCATCTTGTGCATCTCCAAACTTAGTTCGTGATGTTTTGGGTGATATTTGTAATCAGGTTGGTGTTGTGGTGCGAAAAGAGGTCTCCCTTGGGTTTTTGTCTGAAGAGGGGAAGGATTTACAGTTAGAGGATCTATTTGTCTATTGCTAGGACAAAGAAAAGAATGTGTGTTTGAATTTTACATGTATTTCTCCTTTCACTAGTGCTAGTGTTGATACTTTTGTCCCTAGAGTTTCTATTTCTAACGTTATTGTCAGGAGGAAGAAGAAGTATGAATCTAAGTGCATAGATAATGGTTATAGTTTTATCACTTTTGCATTCTCCACTTTCGGGGAACTGGGGGTTACACGTGTTTCTCTCGAATTTTTGTCTAGGGTTACACGTGTTGCTCAGAGCCACGCAACCAATGTTAATATTCAGTCTTTTATTTTTCAAAGGTTAGGCTTTGCTTTGAACAAGGGTGTTGAAGCTCAATTAATTGCTAGGCTCTCATCCAACTTTTTGTAATACATGATTATATTTTAGAAAAGGGTCTAAATCCCATGAGAAATGCCATTAAGATGGAGTTTGATTCCGGTGAGGATAAATCCTTAGATGAGGATTGAGGATGATGCTTACAAACGTTATAACTCATGCACACACGAGTTATAACTAGTGCACACACTGTGTGCATCTGCCACAAATGGTGTGCATCACCAAATACTGTGTGCATGAGTTATAACGTGTGTGTGCATTAACTACAACGTTTGTGTGCATCATCCTCAGTCTTTATCTAAGGATCCATCATCACAAGATCTTTTTCCATTAAGATGAGAAATAAGAAGGAAGGATACTCCTTGGAGTTGACTGGTCGTTGACCACCCATTGACCGGTCAACAACCGGACGTTGACCACCCGTTGACCTTTTTTTTAGGTCAGTTTTTTTATCGAATTTTTTTCCATTTCAATATTTTTTTTGCTACGATTTGTACGTAAAAAGTGTTATTAAGCAAAAATACTTTGTTTTTTTTTGCTACCAAATGTTTTTTGCTATGATTTATAAGCGAAAGTGCTATGCTTTTTTCTATCAATTTTTGTGATATGGTTTGTAAGCAAAAGTGCTATGGTTTGTAAGTAAAAGTGCAATATTCTTTCTAGGCAAAAGCGTAACACATTTCACCTAGCATAGAGAAGCACATATAGGCAAAAGGGTAACACACTTCAGTTAGCCATAGAGAAGTACATATAGACGAAAAGTGTAGCACATTTTAGCCATAGAGAAGCACATCTTGGCAAAAGCAAAGCACCTTTCACCTAGCCATAGATAAGCACATATAGGCGAAAAGTACGTGTAGCACATTTAGGCAAAAGCGTAGCACCTTTCACCTAGCATAGAGAAGGACATATAGGCAAAAGCGTAACACACTTCAGCTAGTCATAGAGAAGCACATATAGGCGAAAGTGTAGCACATTTCAGCAATAGAGAAGCACATCTAGACAAAAAGCGTAGCATATTTCAGCCATAGAGAAGCACATCTAGACAAAAAGCGTAGCATATTTCAGCCATAGAGAAGCACATATAGACAAAAAGCGTAGCACATTTCACCTAACATAGAGAAACACATATATGCAATAGCGTAGCACACTTCACTTAGCATAGAGAAGCACGTATAGGCAAAAGCGTAGCACACTTCAGCTAGCAATAGAGAAACACATATAGGCGAAAGTATAGCACATTTCAGCCATAGAGAAGCACATCTAGGCAAAAAACATAGCATATTTCATCCATAGAGAAGCACATTTAGGCAAAAAGTGTAGCACATTCACCTAGCATAGAGAAACACATATAGGCAATAACGTAACACACTTCACCTAGCATAGAGAAGCACATAAAGGCAAAAGCGTAGCACACTTTAGTTAGCCATAGAGAAGCACATATAGGTGAACAACGTAACACATTTCAGCCATAGAGAAACACATCTAGACAAAAACGTACACCACGAAAGGCACATATCAGGACTCCCACATATAATTTGAGGTCTTCTTCTTTTCTTAGTGTTTTCTCCATCATAAAGTAGCTCTTCTTCAATTGTGTTTTGATCTTTGTCAATCTAGGGTGAAACTATTCGTTCATATTTATGTAATGTTGTTTCCTTAAATTCAGGTGAAGCTGTAGGATGAAGAAACAAAAAGTTATTGTCAAGATGGAATGACATCAAATTGGTAAGCTTCAAAATTACTTCTATCAAGAACCAAAGTGACATATGGCATGATAAAAATTATATAGATAAAAATTGAGAGTGCTAATGACCTCATGTTATAAACATGTATTACTTTGAGCACATGTTCGTTGATGATGTGGCACAAAAAATTTGGAACAACGTGAGGTGTAAACCGAGTTGTTCAAGATATAACATCAAAGCATCCAACAACAATAGAGTGGCAATGAGGATCACATTTTAGGCTTCTCATTGACGTAAGCTTCAAACAAGTAAAGGGTTCATCCTCTTCTATGTTTTAGGCTGGAAATTCATTTTACTTTGATCTAATTTTAATTTTTAGTCTCTAGCTCATATTTGGTTAAGGATGTGAGAATATACATCCCACATCGGAAGTGGAGAACTTGGTGGTCTAGTATATAAGCACATGAGGTTCCATCCTAAAACCAATTGGTGATAGGAGGAGTAGCTCATGTGCTTATATACTAGACCACCAAGTTCTGCACTTCCGATGTGAGATGTATATTCTCACAAAGGAGACTATGAATTCTTTGCCCGTTGTAAGTGTGCTTGAGACTTTATGAGTTTAGACTTAAAGAACTCTTACACATAATTGACTCCTATACATGAATGAGAGGAACAAAGATGAAAATTTGGTATTTTTTATTTGGCCAACTATGTCATTTTAATATCTTTTATCCTACACACGGACACACGGTCATCGTCATGGAAGAATGAAGGTGGATTGTATAATCATTATTTGTTTATAAATAATGTGATATGATTTTTTACATTTTGCTCTTTCATAGTCTGTGAGACTTTTGATGCTAAGTGATCTCAAGCTTGAGAGTTTTGAGGGCATAACTTTTGTTTCAATGGTTGCAATAACTCACAGTAACATGAAAGAGGTGTGTTCTAACAATTTTAGCAATTGAATGAGTTTTCTTTTTATGCCTTTGGCTCTGTTACATAAAATAGTTGTTGCCTCAATCTTTTGCATTTTTCCGGACACTTTAGCTTCATACTTAAAATAGTTGTTGCCTCAAGAAAAACCGTAAATGATTTTAGTAAAAACCGTTAACGCATACTTAAAAATCAATACTTATGCAAGCAGTTGCTCAGGAAAGACAATAGACAATAGATAATAGTTGATTGAACGCGTAATAATGTAATATACCCACGTGAAACGCGGGTTCCCGTTTGTAGTTGATAAAAAAAAAAGTCTGATTCAAAAGAAGAAATCAATGCAATCAACCCAATACTAGTGCATTGATTTCTTCGAATTTATCTTTGAGTATAAAACGAGACGAGACAGATTAAAATCCCAAATTAGGGTAAGTAACCCTTTTTTCACCCTCACTTGTATTTTCCAACCCTAAAAATTTGTAGTGTGTAAACTAATCTTTTTCTGTGGATGACAACTTGTGTTGATGACAGTAATTTGCGTGGATGACAGTAATTTGCGTTGATGACAGTAATTTGCGTTGATGGCAATAATTTGCGTTGATGACAGTAATTTGCGTTGATTGCGTTGATGAAAATAATTTGTGTTGATGACTGTTTTAGTTGATGACTGTTTTAGTTGATGACAGATTTATTTGATAAAAATTTCATTTGATGACAGTTCGACGGTTTTAGTTGATACAATTTGAAATGATGACAGTTTGCGTTAATGACACTTTTCATCATATTTGATTATAGTTTTTGTCATCACGACTACTGACATTGTCCTCGTACAAAAATAAAATGTCATCTGAATATATAGTGGGTTATTTGATAGAGAAAAAAAATACAATGTGTTAATTTATAGAGAAAAAAAGACATCGATGACAGAAATTGTTGCCTAGCGTCTTCTTCTTCCTTCTTTTGTAATGTTTCCATCTTCGTTTTTGTCCACCCTGCAGATTGAAATTTGGATAAAACATCAGCAATACATATAAGAGTTTCAGTACACTCAAATTCCACCTAAGGCTATTAGCAATGGTAGTTGCATAGAGTGAGTTGCATAACCCATTTTTCACTTTTCTCTCTCTGTCACATCAGCAATGCAATTCATCTCACTTTTTCTCCACAACAAAGGTTGCATGAAGGGGGTTGCATTTCTACATATTTATTTATCACTCATATATTTATACTTTATAATAATATATATATCTTAAATTTTAATTTTTAATAAATACTAGTATATTATAATTTTATTATGTTAGATTAGTATTATTGAAAAAAATTCGTTTATAGCTTTTAAATGAAATTAGTACAAATCAACGTCATTATGCTTAAACTTCATTCAATCGAAAAAACATGAAAACACAACAAGCCCATAAAATGATAACAAATAATCAAAATACAACGTCGACTAAACATGATATCATACATAATTATGTCTAAACTTCTCTCATACGTGTTCAACCAAATCTTCTTTTAGTTGTTCGTGTGCAGTCCTGTTATGAAGTTGTACTGAGCTTGAATGTTAAATCAAACGTAATTGACTCGGTTTATTTTATTATAAAAAATAATATATATATATATATATGTGTGTGTGTGTAATATGATTATCTAACTGTAAATAAAAATAAATTATAAATATTAAAATATTTTTTATTATTTTTATAATTTATATAAGCCTAATACTTTGGTTGAAAGAATATATAATATTACTTAAATACAAATTTATGAGAGCCATTGGATCATTATTATATTGATCAATGGCTAAAAAGTGGCCAACTTTGCTATGCAACCACTCATGTCAAAAAACACTTTTTGCTATGCAATCAAATATTAAAATATTTCATGCAACCCTCATTGTGGGTGGTCTAAAGTCCTCTTATATCCACCATCAAAGCTGCAATATTAATATTTATTTTAACTAAAACCACAACAACTTCTCATGCTCGTAAACCATAATCTATGAAGATAAATCAATTTTAGTTGTAGTCCTTAAAGTAAGAGAAGACAAATTGTAAGAAAAAAAGAGTATTATAAACTGATAAAAACAAATGAATGTCGTACTGTACTCACTTCGATAGCAAATCTGATCAAACTCATTCAATAGCAAATCTTACCAAATCAAACATGAAATCATTATATTCTACCACAACAACAAAAAAGTAATACATAGCACATTGAAAGGAAATTTATCTGGCACAAAAATTAGGGATGATGTAAGCAACAAAGTCGAGAACAAGTGGCACTTTGAAATGCATAGGAATTGAGGAGGAGGACAACACATATGACTGAACTGTTAAAGGCATGAGAACGATTTTTGTGCTTATCCACGAATTGGTAAAGAAAGAAGAAAGCTTACCTGGTGAAGGAGCACACCATTAGAGGAAGAGGTGCACGAAAGCGACATCAACCGAGAGACGAAGGATTGGGGAGATTAAGTGTCACCGCGACTGATTAGGGAGATTAAGGGACCGACGAATCCAGATCTGGCGATTTTGATTCGATTCTCATGCCTATTTTTGGCGAGGAGACATATTTACATGGTAGATTTACTTCTGGACGGAATGAAGGGGAAAGAGGTCGGAGACGATGCGGAGGATGAGTTCTTAGGCGACTTTGGTGTCGTCGGCGGCGCATGAGATCCATAGGTGTCAGGAGTGAGCGGCTGGGAGGTGAACTCGCCGGATCGGAAGGAGAATGGAGCGGGAGCGGGAGTGGAAGATGGTAGACTGGAAATTGGGATGGAGGCGGAAGAAAATAAAAAGGAAGGGAGAATTAAATTAGGGTTTAGAAAAAGGGTAGTTTCTTCAAGTAAAATAGAGTAAGGTTAGAAATCGTTCTCATAGTCCATTTAGGGTCAATAGGCCCCTTAGAGTCGATTAAAATGCGTGAACCTATTTTCTAAGAACTCTATTGGGCCTCAGAAGCCCATATCACAAAATATCTCCAAACTTTAATCAATCTCTTATACACTTATACTACGACAACCTAGGGTCCACTAGGCCCCAACTAAAATATAAACTCATCCTTCCTTGTTTTCGGTGAAAAATCTCGCATTCGAAAATTTATAACTGACACTGGCTCTTGGGCACATCTAGGATGCGTCCAAAACCATTTTCAAGAAACGTAGTTCAATTTTGGTCGCATCCTGATACGCCCAACCTAAACAAATTTTTTGAGTAATTTAAATTTTTTTAACGTGTACACCGAGAATGCGCTCAAGATTGATTTATTTGAACAATTTATTTGAACACCCTTCTTTTAGTCGAACAAGTTCATCATAGTTTCACATAGTTTTATTTTGTTGTTTTATTTTAAAGAATGAAAAATCCCATTAATTAAACCATATCTTCCTGGTTTCCTGACGAGAAAGAAATCGTCTCCTCTGGCTTTATATATATCTTTCGTTGTGTGTGTCACATCTATCGGCTTTTCCTTCTTCCTAATTCCTCAGTTCGCTCATTTCTTGATTATCTCTCGATCGCCTTTTCCGATCTCCATCTGGGTGAAGGTAAAATCTGCATTTGAATTTTTCAGTATTTTAAATATAATTTTTCCTTCTGAATTAAGTGTCAAATTTTTCTGTCCATAATTTCTCATTTATCCACACTCTTATATAAGCCCAGGGTTGGTGTTGCTTCTCCGCCTTGTTTTCTTTAGTTCTAGCTCAGTCTCTATCTCGGATCTAAACTCTTTTTGGAATTTCTGCTGATTTGTTTGCAAATCCATTGATATTTTCTGTAGCAGATTTATCGGGTTTTAGTTAAAAGTTAGCTAGATTTTGGTTGTGAAGGTTTTCAGTTGAATGGCTCGGTTGATTTGGCCGTGTAGGGGGTCCCCGGCTCTATCGAAGACGACTATTCTGGGGTTCATTTCATCTGCTAAAGTGATTCTTCTATCCATTCTGGTTTTGTTAAAACATACTGGAGCTCGTTTTTTTTTATGTTGGTTTGTTTATTGGAATTAGCAGAAGGGTTTTGAAAAGTGACACTTATCTACTTATATGAATTATTATTCTACGCCCTCTTTGCTGTACAAAATTGCCTGTTGGTCTGTATATATCTCTTCTGTTGATAAGGAAGTTGGACCCATGTCATTTATTATATGTTTTTCTACTTGTATCAATTTTGTGTGCTATATAAAGAAAATGTATCTCCGGTCACATTCAAAATCCTCAACTTCGTATCCTTAGAAACATACTTGTGCCATCTCACCACATTGTGAGTTTTTTCAAATGTTTTTAAAGTATAGGTTCATGACTTTTTGTGGTGAGTTACATGATCATTGAGACGGAGACACTATCTTCAGTTTTATACAGTTGTGTTTAATATATCATTTCTACTTACATGTGCGTGTGTAACATATCTGAGCATTTGTTGTTTTGCTGTTTCCTCATTTTTTCTACAGACATGTGTTTTGAATGGAAAAATATGGTTGAATCTTTAATTTTCCTTAAGCTGGATAAGGATTAGGGTTTTAGCAGATCTTTTTATATGCTGTATCTTAATAATACTTAATTTTTGCTTTTGCAGCCTCAAGCCACTTCTAACGTTGCCAAATTTGAATATTCTGTGAAGAGTGTTTTGTCATCCAGGAGGTTCCTCAGTTCAAAGGTGTGTTTTTGATACCCTCCTCCAGAGTTTAGACTTGCTGATAAATTTTGCAGGGCTTTTGAAAACGTTCTAAATGTTGTTAGTTGCTGATGCTACATAGGTTGTTCATCAAAGAAACTGTCCCCTAGCATATCCTTTGTTATACGTGAGTCAATCGTTCTTTTACAATAATGATCTTCAAAACTTGATGCTCTTGTACACTTGCATCTAGCTGATCTGCGTGTCCGATTATTGCTTGTCAATGAATCTCTTATTTTTATTTCAGACTAATCCGGTTAATAGGAGAACAGTCTGTTCAGTTGCAACGGAAACACCAAAGCAAACCGACGAGTTGAAAATGGAAGCTCCAAAAGAGATTTTCCTCAGAGATTACAAGATGCCAGATTACTACTTTGATACTGTACGGAATTCTTTCTTGCTTGTGGTTTGATTTTGGCTATTTTACAAATTTAGATGTCATACTTAACGATGTTGCACTTTAGGTCGACTTGAAGTTCTTGTTGGATGAAGATAAGACCACTGTCTTTTCAAAAATATCAGTCTCTCCCAGAATTGAAGGTAATTTAAAAGCTCTTTCCTTCTTAGCACACATTTTAATTGTAACATTCATGCTATTCTCATGGGGAAATTGCAATAGTTTCTAGAGTCCCATAGGAGAGCTTTACATTTGTACTCTTTTATATTCGACATAAATGCTGATTAGTTTATTACTTTCCTTAGTTTCAGGCTCAGTTCCTCCTCTTGTCTTAAATGGTCATGATATGCAGCTAATTACAGTCAAGGTTGATGGTCAAGAGTTGAAGGTATGTAATCTTTTCCACTTCTGGCTGTGTAGTATTTAAGCGTTTTTCCTTCTTTTTTGTGTATTAAACAATCAATATACATTTTTCATATTCGTATGTTATCTGATGTTTGTATAGAAATTTCTTAGAATCATGACATCTAAATGCTAGTATACCAGGCTGACTTGATAATCACATGGTATTTCTTACACTTAACATATTTGGTGTGATTGTTATTTTGTTTTAGGCTGGAGAATATCGGTTGGACTCTCGACATTTGACAATTCAATTCCCACCAAGTGGCAAATTTACCCTTGAAATTGAAACTGAGATACAGCCACAAAAGAACACATCATTGGATGTAAGAAATGCTTCTCCTTTCCGTTATTTACTTTTAGATAATCCCTATTTTGTCTCTTTATAAAATGGTGGTTCTTCTTTGTAGGGACTCTACAAGTCCTCCGGGAATTTCTGCACACAATGTGAAGCTGAAGGTTTTCGGAAAATTACCTTCTATCAGGTGGGATACCGTTGTTGAGGATAGATTCCCATCATGATAGATTTTTTTAACCTTTTATCATAACATTAGTTTGTGTATTTGTAAATGCCAGGATCGTCCTGATATAATGGCAAAATACACATGTCGTATTGAAGCTGACAAAACCAAGTATCCAGTTCTGCTCTCCAATGGAAATTTAATAGATCAGGGTGACCTTGAGGTGAGTTTGTCAAATTGACGCAGATTGTGAAAAATTTGTGATAGCTTGATAGTTAGTTTTCCCTTTCGTATGACATTTATCATATGTTACTCCTTACAGGGAGGCAAGCATTTTGTGATTTGGGAGGATCCACACAAGAAACCCTGCTATTTATTTGCATTGGTTGCTGGTCAATTGGTGAGTAGAGATGACACATTTGTAACCCAATCTGGTCGAAAGGTTGCCCTGCGCATATGGACTCCTGCTGAAGATTTGCCCAAAACTGCACATGCCATGTATTCTCTAAAAGCAGCTATGAAGTGGGATGAGGATGTTAGTTCTCTAGCTCATCACACTTATAAATTCATGTGAAGATATTAATTTTTTCAAATAATTAATTTGGTTATACACTTGCACTCCTTTTAGGTTTTTGGTCTGGAGTATGACCTAGATCTGTTTAACATAGTGGCTGTTCCAGACTTTAATATGTAAGTTTAATTTTCTATCAACTTGCCCAATATATACTGCTGTTTAATTTTCTGATGATTAACCAATTAATTAAATTGAACTATTTTTTGGCAGGGGGGCCATGGAGAACAAGAGCTTGAATGTATCCCTTGAAATTTGTTTTTTTTTTTAATTCATTTTTTCTGCAGTGTTTCTCTGCCATAACTCATGCCCTGTGCCTACTTCGTTCAGATTTTCAACTCTAAACTTGTATTGGCGTCTCCAGAAACTGCATCTGATGGGGATTATGCTGCTATATTGGGTGTTATAGGCCATGAGGTAAGTTATTTCTGATGTAAGATTGGTGCTAGATTGTTTCTCTTTCATTTACCAATGCACTTAACTTCTCACTGATTTTGGTTTCATTTTTAAACTAAAATAATGCAGTACTTCCACAACTGGACTGGTAACAGGTAAGCTACTTCTTCATATGACTGCTTAAGGTGTATATCCTATATATTTTACTGGGTTAGCTCTTACATCTTCTTTTATACCGTGTGTCTGCATTTTAGAGTAACGTGCCGTGACTGGTTCCAACTGAGCCTTAAGGAAGGTCTCACTGTTTTCCGTGATCAAGTATGTTACCCTTTTCACATTTTATGTGCCAATTGTTACCTTGTGGCTTAGAATGGGTTTACCTATATTCACTTTCTTATTTTTCAGGAATTTTCATCTGACATGGGAAGCCGTACTGTAAAGAGAATTGGAGATGTTTCAAAGCTTAGAAATTACCAATTTCCCCAGGTTCTTGAATCAATTATATATTCTGTTGAGAATAAAGAGTGACATAGAAGTGCCTTCTTCAATAATTAAATATATCTTTTGATATCGTAACATAGCCGTCTTTTAAATGCTAAATGATTTACTCATATATCTATCCATCTTACTATTACTATTTTCTGTGTTCAGGATGCTGGTCCAATGGCACATCCAGTGCGACCACACTCTTACATCAAAGTAATTTCTTATTGCTCAGTTCCCACCATTTTATGCCTAATGTTTAAAAGCTGCTTTTAGTGAATTTTTTCTTTCTTATATACTTATCTTAAAATTCTTTTTTTTTCCCAGATGGACAACTTCTACACAGGCAAGTCTTGGTTCTATGGGTTTGCTGTCAATTTTGTTGGACTTATGACACTGATCTTTTCTTCCATTGTTTTTGTACTGTGCCATCATATGGAATTATGGACGTGTTGTTGCTCACTTGGTTGTGATGATGAACCTGCAGTGACGGTACGACAAATTCTGTTTATATTAATTGCAATTCGCTTTCTTCTCCCATTGGAAAGAAACTTATCCCCTTAATTTCTGTTTGCAGGTATATGAAAAGGTGCTGACAACATACCGCTCAATTCCTTTTCCTTCTTGCAATGTTATATCTCATTTCCAAACCCTGCTTTGGGAAAAGAAAAAAAATGTTGACTTGCGAGAAGCTAATTATCACGTGTGTTGCTTAAATGTTCGGTATTTTTTACCTTTGTTTTTTGTTGCTATTGACAGGGAGCTGAAGTTGTCAGAATGTACAAAACTTTGCTTGGAAGCCAAGGATTCCGAAAGGTAAAAAGATGAACACATCCTAAATCTTAAAGATAATACAAATATGAGTATACCATTCTCAATTTCTCTTACCTCATGTTTCAGGGAATGGATTTGTACTTTAAGAGACATGACGGGCAAGCTGTAACCTGTGAAGACTTTTTTGCTGCTATGCGAGATGCCAATGGTTTTGATTTTGCTAATTTTTTGCTCTGGTACACAATATTCTGTATCTTATTCATCATCACCTTCATGGGCATTGTATACACGCTCTAATTGAAAAACCATGCAGGTATTCACAAGCTGGAACACCTATTGTTAAAGTCACTTCATCTTACAATGCCGAAAATCAAACATTCACTCTGAAGTTCAGGTGAGGATAGATAATAGGATATTCTTGCGACCCAATGGATTTTGGGCGGACTGTTGATTTTTATCCATGACTTGTGCAGTCAAGATGTGCCACCTACTCCTGGACAGCCTTCAAAAGAACCCATGTTTATTCCTGTTTCAATGGGTTTGCTTGACTCGAGTGGGAAGGACATGCCTCTGACCGGTATTTACCATGATGATAAGCTTGAGTATGTTGGTAGCACCACCACCGTGCTTCGAATAACAAAGGTATGATACTATCAAATAATCACACACATTCATTGCCCAAGTGATCTGATTGTGAACAAATACCATGTCTATTAATTATAAATTTTGTTATTTCTTGTTTCCAATACATTCCTTCTTTATCTATAAAAAAAACTGACTGAACTGTTTATATAATATATACCTTTTTAAGGGAATTGTAGTTGAATTCTGTATATTCTTGCATTTGTCATGTTAGGGCTTTTGTGAGTTTGGCCCAATTTTTTTTGCTTCTGATATTGGTATGAGATTAAGAATTCACATCTTAAGTTTATTATTTCTTTCATTGCTGAGTTTGTGTTTTTTTCCTTCTTTGCTAATGGGCAGAAAGTGGAAGAATTTGTTTTTGCTGGTGTACCTGAGAAACCAGTTCCTTCTTTATTGAGAGGCTACAGTTCGCCTATCCGTCTCGAGTCTGATCTCAGTGACGATGATTTGTTTTTCCTCTTAGCCCATGACTCTGACGAGTTCAATCGGTAAGCTTTTGTCCTGCCATTCAATGAGTATATCCATCATCCATTGCCAAAGGCTAAATATTTGAGGTTTTTCTTTATCTGTAGCTGGGAGGCCGGACAATTGCTTGCAAGAAAGATGATGATGAGCATGGTTGCTGATTACCAACAGAACAAATCGCTTGTTTTAAATCCGAATTTTGTTGAAGGGCTTAGAAGTATTCTCACCGACTCAAGTTTGGACAAAGTATGCATGGAAAACTTGATTAGTTATTTTTTTATTTCCCGATACTAATTAAACAATAAACAGGATTTTATATTAGATTCTGACTTGTTGCAAATGTATGTTCCCTTTTTTTTTTATAGGAATTCATTGCAAGGGCCATAACTTTGCCAGGTGAGGGTGAGGTCATGGACCTTATGGAAGTTGCAGACCCAGACGCTGTTCATGCTGTCCGATCTTTTATTAAAAAACAATTAGCATCACAGCTGAAGAATGAGCTGATAATCAAGGTAGGGTGAACTTCATTTTTTGCCTTGTTTCACTTCCCAAATGCTTTAAGCTTGTGTTGGATAAATTAAATGCTTTGTCTGCTGTAATCTATTATAATTATCTTTAGCAGACTTCTCTTGTAAGTTGTGCTCCTGTCCGGCACACTCTATGTCTCTAGCTGTCCCTAGAAGTTATTATTATTATTCTTGGAACTAGGAGTAATTACTTCTCTAGTGACTTCTTTACTACTCTTCTGCTGCATATATGTATACTCCAGATTGTAATAGAGATAATCTGATTTTCCTTCTCTATGAAAACTCACAGCTTGTATAAATTTGGCTTCCGTTTTTCATTTTTTATGGCTTACTTTTACAGGTGAAAGAGAACAGAAGCTCAGAAGCATATGACTTCAATCATGCCAGCATGTCTCGAAGGGCCTTGAAAAATACTGCTCTGGGTAAGTATAAATCATCACACATTCTTTTTTGGTCATAATTTGGCGTTAGCCATGACTCTATTTTCCCTGTCTTTATAGCTTATCTGATGTCTCTGAATGAGCCTGAGTTCACTGAACTGGCATTGAAAGAGTATAAATCAGCAACAAACATGACAGAGCAGTTTGCTGCTTTGGCAGCCATAGCTCAGAACCCAGGTTCGGTGCGTGACGAAGCTCTTGCTGACTTCTTCAACAAATGGCAAGACGACTTCTTGGTAAGTGTCATCTTTAATTATACTCATTTTATCGTCATCCCTGAAAATCCGAATAGTGTTCTGTTATCTTTACAAAAAACTTGTTTACTATAAATTGGCAGATTATATTATATCTGAGTAAATAATTATTACTCGATGCGTCTTATCTTCACTAGGTTGTCAACAAATGGTTTTCCCTCCAAGCAATGTCAGATGTTCCTGGAAACGTGGAGAATGTCAGGAAACTATTGGATCACCCCGCATTCGATTTGCGTAATCCAAACAAGGTATTTATTAATACATTATCAAGAAATTGTGTGTTATTCAGGCACAATTGTCATCATGAGTCAAATATGTTTGTTGAAATAAATTTATTATGGATAAACGTGCTTGATATGACATTTACTTGGCATAAATAATAATTCAAAGATTCATAAACATATTTTTACCCAGAAAACTACAGAATCAGTAAAAGAAAACTTTATATACTACATGCCAAACAAACTTATACTGTCATCACGAGTCATCTGATTAATTAAATTAGTTGAGTTCATCTCTAATTGACCTCTCAACTTTGTACAAAACAGGTCTACTCACTAATCGGAGCCTTCTGTGGATCTCCTGTGAACTTCCATGCAAAAGACGGGTCTGGATACGAGTTCTTGGGTGAATTAGTCATCCAGCTCGACAAACTAAACCCTCAGGTATACTCTTTTATTCCGTTAAGAAAACTAAACCCTCAGGTTACCTCATAAACTATAAATTGGAACTAGCAATGCCCTTACCATTATCACTCAATGCACGTTACAGGTGGCGTCTCGGATGGTGTCGGCTTTCTCCAGGTGGAAGCGTTATGATGAAACCCGACAGAACCACTCCAAGGTAAAGCTTATACATTTTTAGTGTAACTTTTTCAGTATATGTTCTTCATTTGGTAGCTTTGTGAACTCAAGAGATTGTGTTATTCAGGCACAATTGGAGCTGATCATGTCAACAAATGGGCTGTCGGAGAATGTGTTTGAGATTGCTTCCAAGAGTTTGGCTGCTTAGAGAATGCCTTTTTCAGTCGTTTTCTCCCTGTTAAAACTTTCTGGACCATAAAAAATCAAGGGAGTTTTGCTAAGACTGGTTGATGCATGAATAAGCCAGAAATGTTATGAATTTGCAGGATTATGAGTTAATGACCTAATTCATATAAGAATATTGCTTTGGTTTTTACTTTCATTGATAAGTTTCTGAAAAAAGATATTCTGAAAATAAAGAATTGGATGAAGACTACGCAGACAGACATTTATGACTTATGTGCATGCACAAATGGTGTATGCACATGCATAAATGTGTGTGGGGTCATTGGTCTCTATTTGAAGATATCTCCTTATCTAAGTATGATCTTTACCAAACTGGATTCTGGAGCCTAAATTTTTGGAATGTATTTTCTGTGTTCTTTCAGTATGTTTGAAGGAAATAACATAAGAAGTCATTTGATACAAGGAACTTATTTGAAGGCTTGATTGAAGCTCAAATTAGGTGGAGAAATTAGGTTTAGGTCTTTTTCTCATATCCAAACTTATCATATTTCCCTTTATTCACTTCCATAATTACCATATGAAATGTCTACAGTAGGTCAACTACATAAGTCCTTTTTATTTGATTTAAATTCAAATTTAATCGTGCATCTTTTCGCTACCTAATTATCTTGAAATTTGTGTTGTAACTCTTCACGTGTGGTATTTGGTTTCATTTGTCCGTCAGCAAATTTGACTTAATAAGCATGGTGGACAATTTTAGACTATTTTATATAATAATAAAAAAAGGTGATGAAAAGAGAAAAGAAGAAGAAACGTATTGGGTTGGGTTGGGTGGTGGGTGAGAGTCAAATGGGCCCACGCCCACTTATCGGACCCATCAGAGAAAGCGATGGCCACACGTGCGCACATAATTTGCCTAAATACCATTTTGATATCACAGATTAATTAAAACTAGTGAAGTCGTATATATGATTCCTAAGTCGGTTAATAAGTAATTTCGTATATAATTATGTCCGGAAAATAAGTTAACAACTTTGAAAGGACATTTCTATGTAAATATAAGTTTACAATTTTGAAGACAATTAATAACAATGAGTCATGCTCTACATTTTCATGATTTGTGAACCCATTAAAACCTTTTTAATAACAATGAGTCATACTCTACATTCTCATGATTTGTGAACCCATAAAAACCTTTTTTAATATATATTATAGATAGATTTAATCAATTTTATGTTACAGACTATACCTTTTGTTAAGATCAATCAATTTTATAGTTTTGTTAACCAAATTTTGGAAATTTGTTGCTACAACATTTTGTTAAATGATTAACCGATTTTAAAATTTTAATTATATTTATTATTTTTAATTGTTTCTACTAATCAATTTTAAATTTTTGTTAGCTAAAACTGTTGATAGGAGAAACGTCCGGATCTACAACAATATCTAATTAGTAAAATCATTTTGTTAAGATTAGTTAATTTAATTTAGATTTTTTTAGAGGCTAAAATAATTTAAAGAGTTTTGTATAATGTATTTTTAGAGGATTAATTAGAAATTGGCAAATAGGATTTACGGGCCTAGAGTGAAGCTGAGTAAAAGAGAGAACTCTATTTCATTGTGTTTTAATATATATATATAAGAAAAATAACGAGAAATGAAATATATTGGCGTGTTTGACTCCGAATCCAAATCGTAGGCTAGATACGAGACTTTTTGGTAGCGAGTGAGAATTTTGATGCTCTCTACTTCCATAGCTGCCTGTTTCTTTGTTGCTTCTCATTTCCGTCTTCTGGAGTTCTTCGTTGCGTCTGTTGTGTGTGAATATTTGGGGGAAGAAAAGTAGGGATTTGAATTGATAGAGATGAGAGGTGTAAACGCCGCTGCGGAAACTGTAAACGCCGCTGCTAACGCAATCGCCTCTGCTGAAACTACTCGTGCATCCGCGCATACATCTCAGGTTACAATTACTATCTCTTCTTTTCTTGCGTTCGATTTTACGCGTTCGATTTTATGCGTATGCGTATGGTTTGAATCGATCAGTAGTTTAATCTCCTTTTATTTCGTGTCTGCTGCAAGATTTTAGATCTGCTAGGCTATTATGAAATTGAAAATTTGCTTCAAACTATACTCCAAAGAATTTTGTTTCAAAGCTTGTGTTTGGTGCTTCGGTTGATGGATTTTATTTCATGTGCGTAATCAGAAAGAGATTTGTCTTGGTAGGAAGATTATGAAATTTCCTTGAAATTTAGATTTGGAAGCACCAAAATTACCACGAAGGGATAAATCACAGGAACGGGGAGAGTTGTAAAGAGAGATTACTGTTTCGTGTTGTCATTGCTTAATGTCAAGTAATGCAAACACATACGACATTGATACTGGATTCTGTATTATGAACTAATCTGTGAACACATTTTCTTATTCGTTGTTGTATTGTATGAATGCAGAAATGGAGATGGAGTGGTTGTTTGAGTATATACTGCTGTTTTAGATCACAGAAGAACAACAAACGCATTACACACGCCACTCTTCTTCCCGAAACAACCTCCTCCTCTGAAACCGAACCGCCTCCTTCAATCCTCATCCCTTTTGCAGCTCCTCCCTCTTCCCCAGCTTCGTTCCTCCCTTCCTATCCTCCATCTTCTGCACATTCTCCAGCTAACTTACTCTCAGTCTCGGCCAACATGTACTCCCCAGGTGGGCCCCGCTCGATCTTTGCAGTCGGACCCTACGCCCACGAAACTCAGCTCGTCTCTCCTCCCGTCTTCTACACCGAGCCTTCAACCGCCCCCTTCACTCCTCCCTCAGAGTCGTCTTTTCCCGCCTATTTTAACACACATCCCTCGTCTCCTGAGGTCCCGTTCGCTAAGGTCCAAAGGTACGAGTTTCAGACGTACCAGTTTTACCCTGGGAGTCCATTGGGTCAGCTCGTCTCGCCTGGATCGGCTATCTCGAGATCAGGTACGTCGTCGCCATTACCGGATCATTACGAGTACTTTGTTGGTGGGCCCCACTACCCCGATCTCCGTTCAGGGGTTCCTCCTAAGCTTTTAAAGCTCCAATCCATGCCTGCACGTTAGGGATGAACAATAGGTTTCAGTTTAGGGTTGTGCTGATGGTCATATTTTCTTCCTTTGGTTTTATTGGATGAATGTGTGTACTTAGTTGCTTAAATTTTGTGAATATGTAAACGTATGAAACTAATTGTCCAACCTTATCGCTGATAAATCAACTATATTTTCATCTTCTAGCTGAGGATTTACAGGATGCTTACACAAGTTACACGAGTATAGATCAACCGACGATTGGTACTAGTTGCTAAAGTTGAATAATGAGATAGCAACCTTGATTTGAATGTGTAGGGTGACCACTCTATGCTATTGCTGATACATTTCCACTCTAGAAACCAATAAATTGTGGAATGTGACAACTAATTTGTTTGGATTGTATATGAACTGTATAATAGCTTGCACAGACGATTAAGATCGAAGCCAAAGCATTGCAAGCAATACAAAAAACAAAAACTAGTAGAACATTATTCAATGCCTTCTATAAACATTAAGCATGAAGATGATTTGTTTACACTTACCATCACAGAACTACAAGCATTGCAATTGTATACAAAAGAAGAGAAAAGTGCTTCTTCACTAGGGTTTCTTATTACCCAAAAGTAAGACTTCATTTGTCTTGGTTTGGTTGCTCGAGGTCCTTCTGAAGACGTACATGTGCGCAAGGTCCTTCGGGTACACCTCTTGTCCATAGAGTCCTGAGCTCGCCTCTCTTTTTTCCGAGGACCAACATCGTTCCTGCAACCAAATCACATTAACATAAACAAATTAGACCCTAGAAAACATAGCATTTTCATGATTTATTCAGCATACAAGAAAAAACAAGTAACTTGCCTAGAGTGAATGGGACAATGTAAAGCAATGCAGGTTGGCCGTGCCCGTCCATCAAGTTCAGCGCGATGTAAGTAACAAGAAGACCTGCAAAAAAGCACGGTAAAATAAGAGCGGAAAATAAAATCAAACATGATGTCGAAAGAGCATATAGACACGACAAACAAGATATGTACCTATTCCATAAGCAAACAAGGTCCACAAGAAGTAACCGGACCGGACACTCTTTTTTGCAAGCCAGTCATACCTGTTGAAAGGTAAAATTAGGCACTTATGTCAAAGAATAAATTCACACTTTGGAACTAAAAATAAGATATTGAGAAAGGATGTGGTTGAGAAACCTTAATGAAAATGCAACAAGAAGTCCAGGCAAAAGGATGTCTCCAAACCCGATGATGCTGTACCCGCCCCATGGATCGAAGATGCGTGGGAATTTTAGTAGCATTGGAATTCCATCCTCCCCACTCTTGTCGCCTCGAGCCACCTATTTGAGATGGAGTACTTAAAATTGAACAAAAAAAAGTCATTGAGCTTTTGCTCAAGGAATGAAGAGGCGAATAATCTTAGCTTACCACAATCATCACACTTTCATGGAACAAAGCCTTTGAACCGAACACCCAGAATATGTCATAGAAAAAGGCGCAGGAGAGAAGAACAGCTCCAACCTGATTAGAAATATATTCTGAGATTCAGTAATCACTGTAGACTTAAAATGACATATGTTGTTTTAGGATCTTCTATAGATTTTTAAGAGGGAAAGAAAAAGTAACCATGTTACTTCCATATAGTTCGTAGCTTTCACAGAAGAAAAATTCTTAGCTTCTCGAATGCAATGTATTCAGACCGACTATAGTTATTACATTGAGGGGGCATTTTTTACCTAAGATGTATTGACAATGACCGACAGAACAAAACAACAAGTAAATGTTATTGTTTTATATAAAAACTCAAGTAGGAAAATTATCCGGTTGTTAAGGATAGTTGGACAAGTAACATATTTCACAACCTTCCTTCTTTATAAACATTTTCTATATTTTTTTGGGATAGGTTGAACAAGAAAACGTACGTCTCAGAAATATGTAAAAGGTTCAATCTGCAGGAAGGTGATAATATGACAACACCTTAAATTGCGAACTTTGGGAGGACAAAAATGCAGCTTTAAATATACTTCGTATTACCTTAAGATTTGGTATTTGTACAACTTGAAGCACAGTAGTTATCAATGCTATACCCTGCAACAGAGAAAGAAAACGTAGTATTCATGAACTAGAAACGCACGATAACTGCAATGAATAAAAAAGAAACATTTACTGACAAATGATCCTTACAAGAACATCTTGACCTATCCAGGCATAGGAGTGATTACGGTAAACTCCCCAAACAACTGCAAATGCAATGCAGAATGGAGATACAGCCAGAGTGAGGTAAGATATTTCCCCCAGGATAGGTATTCTAACAACTGATTTTGCAGCTGATTTGAAAAACCTGAAACACAACATGTTTGAGCAATCAAAAAATTACACTAATTTTTGGAGTCACATGTAAATTGAGACAACCTACAGCTAGCAGAGTCTCAAGTTAATAGCAAAAGAATCACATATATAATAAGGGGAAAATAAAGAAGCATGTTTACCTCGATAAAAATGCAACCAGACAAGTTTGTAGACCCTGAAAATACAGGTGGAAGGAACATGGTTATCAATTCATAGAATGAGCACAATTTTTTAGATTAAACATCAATAATCTTTTACTAGGATATCAGATTCAGAAATAAGTTCTGTGCTCTTACAAAACAAGTGCAGTTGTATAATCGAATCATGTAACACGCAAATCCTACCTCTACACCACCGATGCAGAAAAGAACCACCAGGAGCTCCACAAACCAAGCAGACATCATGTAATAGAGAAGAATTAGAAAGCATGAAGCAACAACAACAAACAACACAGCTGATGTTGTACTGATGTCCATCACACCACCAGACTTCATATCTTTATCGTTTTGCAGCTCCTCTGGAGCATCCTATAGAAGTTATAAATCGTTATTCAGGACTGTGAACTATAAAAATCAGTTACATGAAGTAAGAGTTTAGAATCCCTTTCCCCGTCCACAAACTTCTAGTTTCAGATTGATGATAAGTGATGCATCCATACATATGTCGATAGACTAAATAGTGGAATTATAAATGAATTAACATGCAATTATAACCTCCAACAAGTTGTAATGTTCAGCTGCTTCTCTGGCACTCCATGCAGACCAGCAAGATGCACATAGCACTGTCCCAACTGCCATCAGCCACAAAAAGATTTCGGCAATGTCCACAGCTGGACGTCTCGGAGAGTACAGCTGCACAGATACTGAAGAGAAAGGTATATATGTTATCAACAAACACATAAAGTATTCTATTTGATCAACACTAGACATACTTCTCGTACAAATGAAGGATTAATATGTTGACATGATTAAGTGGGAGATACAACAATATGAAAGCGAATAAGCATATCATCTAACATCTTGAGAATATCACTAAGTTGCAATTCAAGATGATTTGTCTGCTAAAAAAATAAACTTGCAATCGAAACAGTAGAAAAAGGAAGGTGGCAGGAGAAAACCTGAGGAGTTACTTGACAACATGTCCTCCAAGCTGCTACCAGCATCTTGTGGGAGCATGATGACAGGAATACGTATATCAAGTTCGGTTTCATCTGGGTCACAGGTCATTTCATAGAGCTCTGCATACAAAGAAAAACAACTATGTCATAACTAGTTTCCCTGGAAAATATCGTGATCTCAATAGTACTTCCGAGTCTACAATTTTGTCGTTGAATATGCCTATGCAAGCCTTAATTTTAAATTTATAAGCAGCGCTTTTTTGCTAGCAAACAGTACATCCCAGAAAACACATCCCTATTAACTTGGATAAGTAACACTTACTATGCACATCATTTATGTCAGTGGATGACACACTAACAAACATCCTACTTCACCCCGCCTATAATACTCTTAACTCAGGTAATTAACTAAGGAAATGCTTAGGTCAGAATCATGCCAGGATCACCCAAAATAGAAGTGTTATTTTCTGGAATGGATGGAGCAGATCAGAATATTCCTCCAGATAGTTTCTAATAGGTCAGAGACAAATTTCTAACACTTAGCCTTAAAAACCACTTTCCCGCTTATACGTCTTTTATCATGCAGAGTGAGCAGATTCCATATAGAAGGAAGATACTTGATAATCATTTAGCCATTCATCATACATTAATGCAAGAAATTAAAATATCCTAGAATATTTTTCAAGTATTGCGAAGACTCCTTCCCGTTCAGTATATCCCAGCTTCATGCATGCTATGTGTGACATATATAGGATAAATAGATTGGCCCCATACTGCTTTGATATATAACTCAAGCAAATCTGATAGGAAACTGACTTTGAGAATTCCGTTCCCTGACTTAATTCCAGGTTAGAAATTGGCTAATATACTGTATATCTCCCACTAACAAAGAGGGAAATTTTAGCTAAACAAAGTTTGGAAACTTCCCAATTCAATAAATTTTTTGTGCTCCTATAAGTGCAGTTAGAAAGACCGCAGTGCTAAAGTCAAAGTGCAATAAAGAACTGACATGCATCACAAGAGAAGAGTAATAAAAAAATTGTTGCTATTCAAGCTAGATTATTAATCACAAAGTCATTCAAATTACGAAGCAATAATCATAAGATTAGAATCTGAATTACCTGTCTCGTTATTTATAATAAGAACAGCTGACGCACCAGCTGCCTCAGCAACATTTGCTTTAGTGGTGAACTTGCAGCTACCGCGTTGTACCATTACGACATTTCCCGAAAGCTAATGCGACAAAAAGGAAAACAAGAAAAATCAAAAAAGAATGACCTACAATGACACAATACAAGTGAAGTGTAAATGCTGCAAATTTAATGATCACGGTACCTCCTTTTTTGGCGTACTACAGCAATCCCTAGGGTCTGAGAGTGAAAGCTGGGAATAATTTGCCTTTTTCTCCTCCGCAACAATCTTTGCACCAAATCTAGCACCAATACCAACAAACTCCCTATCTTCCTTGCCATTTACCCAGGTTTGTACTTTGACCTAACAACACAAACACTTGAACATTTATAAAACCACACCATCAAGCAAGTCCATCCAAAGACATTTGAGGACATATTATGTATTTCTTTAACAAAGTAGTAGTGGAGAATATATTGAAAGAGCTTAGAAACCCATAATTTGATACAAATGATGAGTTTTCAGCATTCTGTGGATCTTCCTATTGATCAACAACCCACAAAAACCAATCAACATGGAACCAAAAAGACTGCTATATAACATAAGTAATAAACCCTTCGAATTTATGAAAACCGAGCTAAATTAATCCTTCTATAGTCCATCAATCCAAAAGGGTAAAATTGGAGTGAGCAAAATCAATATCGTACAACACCAGAAACAGATAACTGAGAGAGGACCAGTCAAATTAATCACACCAATTGTATAGAGTTAAACAAACAACAACAACAAAAACACTAAAGAAGGACAATCTCACCAGAACGAAATCATTTTGACAACCAGGCTTCTTAGGAGTAGAGTCATCTTGGTGGACTATATCCCCAGCAGTTACAGTGGAGGGATTGGGGATGAGCAGAAAGAGAATACATAGATAGAGAAGAGAGGAGGTTCCGCGGAGATCCATGGGAAAGAAAGATCAGAGAGGAATGGAAGGTGGGTGCGAAGGAGAAAGCTTTTGTGAACTGACGGGGTCAATGGAGAGCCGGTTTGGTGCGGTCCGGACGAACCAATTTTCCGGTTCACTTTTGAACCGGCTAAACGTCGGGAAATTAGCCGAGTTTTCCCTCCTTAAAAGGTTTGTTCAATTTGGCGAAGAAATAAACTACTTGAAGATGTTAGTAGCTGAAGTTGATGTGCTGTTTGTAAACTAGCTGAAGTTGAATTTCTGTAAACTAACTGAAGTTGGTGTTGTAAGTGATTGAAAAGTGTAAAAATTGTTAAATGACGTGTTCGGATCGGCAAAAAATAATCTAGTTGAACGATACTATTACAAATGCAAAATGACCCAAAAGGATATGAATATAATTTTGTAAATAGATTTTAGATTAATGTGTTTGTGTGTTATAGTTTTGTTTTATTTTTATGAAATTCACTTATTTAATTTAATAAATCAAAATATATAGTGAAAATAATTAATTAAATCTTAATAATTCATATAGACTATTCTTTAAATTGTAAATAAAATACATTAATCTATTAGGTTAAATAAATATTTTATTCTAGATAACTCAATATTAAAAATAGAATTTTGCATAAAAAATATAAATAACATATTCATATCCTTATATATATGTAACTTTAAAACACTGTCATTTTAATATTAATTAACACATTCATTTATATTTATATGACTTGATTATAGATTAACCTACGTCGAATTCGAACCCAAATCGATGTATGTTCATCCTTTCTCATTTGCTCCCTTAAAACACTATAAGAGATGTTATATAATTGTCCATTCTTTAGCCATTAAGTTTCTTTTACTCTTCTTCTTATCAACAAAGACAAGGAAAATAAAATATCAAACGAATGAATGAATAAAACAAACTTTAAATCCAAAATCTACATCAAAGTCACGTAAATTGGTTTTGTGTCATTGTAAGACTTTACCATACATATGAGCCTACGTGGGATTCGAACCCACATCGATATGTGTATCACATTGCTCTTCCAATTGAGCTAATAGGCTTTGTTTTAACAAAGTGAAAAGAGGTGTTATACACTTTACAAACAATGTTACGATAGACCTGAGCACATTCATCAAATGGGAGAAGACCATATATATATAAACTTAATACACGTCACCAAGATAACAAACAATTTTGGGCTTTGTTCACATGTACATCAACATATGCTTCTTCCACATCTATCATACTATAAAAATAGGAGGAGGCTTATCTACAGTTAAACTGCTTACAAGGAACTACAGCCCACTTTCTACCAAAAAAAAGGAACTACAACCCACTTAAACACAACGCACTTTTATCTTGTTCAAAACTTAGTTGGATGATGCTAAAAAGGTATTGGATAAACTTTTCAATGTTTTATTATCGGTATATACTAGCATACGTTGTACCATGCACGAAGCCGTATATAGTTTATGATCTAATAATTTAAGTTAATTAAATTGATAAAATAAATAAATAAAAATATATATAAGAGATAAGATATAATATAGTAAAAGATAAAAGTGAATATTTTAATAATAATATAATCTATTAGATAACTTATTAATTTTTCATTATTTAATCTGTTTTGCAAACAAACGATAAAATCGAAATTATCATATAAATAGGAATATAGATAAACAATTCGTATAGATGAAATTTATCAAGTATATTAAACTGTATTTGGATAAGGGAAAATATCCGGTAAGAATAAACTATATAATGAAGAACGTGAGAATGATGAACATTTAGTAGTAAATTAGTGAACATTTAATACTAATTTGGTGAACATTCGTTGACAAATTTAAAAACATCCAAAATTGAAGAACATTCATTTTTCAAAGAACACTTATTGAGAAACTGAAGAACATTAAGAAAAATATTGTATATGTGCATCACTTTTTCAAATGATGTGCATCCATTTTTTGATGAATATTTGAGTACATTTTGATGCACATTTAAGTATTTTTTTATGAATAAAAGTCATTCTCACATTCTCATTTTAAAAACTGCTCTCACCCGAACCACACCCTTTGGGTAATGTGTACAAAATAGATAAAAAATTTAGATAAAAGATAATCAATTAAATAAATTAATATGTACAAATGAAAAATATACATTGTATTAAATTATATTTGGCTAAAGTAGATAAAATTGTAGGTAAAAGATATTCAATTAATCCAATTTTTTTTTAAAATTACGTTAAATATGTGGCATTTTTTATTGAGTTTTTCTAAGTCATGAAGACGTGTAATATGATTTGGATAATGAGGTGACATGGCTCAGAAGTCGACACATATACCAATTAAACATAAGGATGACACATGTCAAAACAACGCTTGTTTTAGTATATGTATAGATTAATTTTTTGTTCAAGCAACACCTACGTGTCAATGACTCCGTCTCTTACTTTCCACGTGTCTTGTCCTCTCCTTTGTTTCACACACTGCCTTATGTTTTTTCCATCAAACTTGTAATGGTGGTTTCAATTTCTAAATACAACTATCTTTTTTCGTTCTCCTTTTCTCATGTCGTTGTGGTGCAGACACTTGTCGTCTCCTCGAACACCCCTTTTTCTCTACAAGTTCGTATGCAGTGATTTCTTTCTTTACACTGTTTGATTTGGTTGTTTCATCTTCTAATTTTGAATCATCGTTGAGGTTTCAGACTTGCTGGAATATTTAGGGTTCTTCTATACCATTTAGAATGAGACTCGTTAAGGTGTTTCTACTTCTCCACTTCTTATTTAAAATAAGATTGTGTTGGATTATTTACTCTTATTGAGCAAATTCGCCCAGTAAATTAGGTCACAAATTGCTCATTTGCCTACACCAAATTCATAGACTTGATATAGAAGGAAGCAATTGGATCCCCTCCCTAAACCCGCCCCCTTTGTACTATAATTGGGAGTTTCTTACTTGCAGGAAAAATACTAAAATCCATGGGTTTGCTGATCTGCATGGATTTGGACTTTAGAAAGATTATCCGAGGTATTACTAAACTCAATCCAATGGATATTACTTTAAAGGAGGTGAAAGTTTGTGTTGCATATTGCTCTACTATACGATTATGTGAACCAAAATGCAAGGTCTGACACAATTAACCCGATATTGATAATATGTGATAAATGTTTACGATCAATACCATAAATGATATAATATTTAAATGTAATAAAACAATTGTAATCTACCGATCTAGCTTGCTCTAGTGATATTGTAAAGAATCTAATGGAATTACGGAGTACTGGCTATAGTCACAAATGAAAGTAATTCAAATCACATCAAAAAGAAGGTAAGTTCATTTCCAGCGTTTCGGAAAATGTGCAGAAAATGAATTCCCGTGATTATCAGGAAAAACAAATTACAACCAACCACATATATTTGTTCCTACCTCATGGGATTCTTGTAAATCATGAGAATTGAACTCTTAATCAAACATGCAGAAGGAAAAGAATCATTTGATCCGTTTACATGTATGAAATGTACTTTGGTTTTCATTATCATCGTCCACTAGATAAAACTCTATACTTTTAGTAAATTGTTTTCACTTTGTACCTATCATCCTCTTTTTACTTTTTGCTTCATGTAATTTTCTCTAATGTTCATTGATTTTAAAATCACGAAGCACTCTAATGTTGTTTTCTTTTGTTTTATGTTGCAACATTTGAGTCCAACTCTGTGACGTAGTCACTTCTATAGTCATTCTCATCGTCATCGGTTAGGAAGCTTCTGATGCAAGGTATTGTTTTATTTACTTTGTTATGTATCACTCTCTTCGTTCCTAAATATACGGGACGTTTACTTTATTGACACTATTCACGAGCGTAGAGCATCTTTCGATTTCTGATCATTATATAAGATAAAATTTAATCACAGTGGGCTTGTTTGATTCATGTTAATGAGTACTTTAACAATATCAAAATTTTACGATTTTACTAACTTGTAACGAGAGATATTGACAATACAAAACATGTCTCGACAAATGTGTCCATTTGAAACATGTAGATTAAAAGGGGACATATGGAGTAAAGTATTTGATTAAATCATGGGCCCGCTTGTGTATTTTATTCGTCTTTGCCTCACAACCTTTTTTTTGTTAAATCAGGGATACTCATTAAACTTTGTGTTCCATGTGTTTTATAAATATGTATATACAATAATAAATCTAAGCACCCTTAGGTTAGGGTGACACCTTATACACTTACAAGGTTGCCCGCCTACATGGCTCACACTTAAAAAGGACTCCTGTTCGGTTTGCTCCGCTTGTTAGTTACGTTGTATTGACTTCAAAACTAATAATTGCCTATGCGCTACGAGCTCTTTTGAATTTCTGAATAATGATGGTCAACTTAGTCATAGAGCATGACTCTGCTTTAGTCATGCCCGCCTACACAATCATTTTGTACGAACACATCGGTCATTTAAAGTTTAATACACGACTCAGCTTACTAAATCTCGTATTAGCCTATATAGAATACATACTGGTGGATTGTTAACATTTCGCTATACATACAGCGTTATCGTACTTCAATGTAAATGCATGCTTGTTAACCCTTACCACTCACTCTATCAATAAATCTTTGTTGTATATTATTAGATGCATACCATATTTTCTAGGTTACTTCATCTCACATCTTACATGTCCGCATAACATCTTACAATGCAAGATCAGCAACTACTACAATCTAATGAATATATATGAAAGAAGCTTTACATGATGAGGCCCAGAACTCCTTGAGAAACTACAGCCAACACGTGTATTTACATATGCTTCTCTTATATTTTGTCCTTCAATAATCAACCAATGCTATATTCAAATGTAATAAGAGCCAACAAATTCTATTAAGGCTGAAAATCAGAAGCAAAAATCCAACTCGACTTGTGATCACACATAGAGCTTGAGCAGGAGACTTCTTTGCCCGTGGAAGATGTATTCAACCCATAAATGTTGAATGGAATCTAAATAACAAATAGCCCTCTGTCACGCCCATGGCCACGGTCATAGTCATCATCACGGCCTCTACCTCAGCCACCAGGTTGAGATTTCTCTACAGTAATGAAACATCCATCCAAGTCCATGCCATTCATTGCCTCAATAGCTTCTTCCATAACTCTCCTCTCATCAAAGAACACAAATCCAAACCCACGAGCGCGTCCAGAGAACTTGTCAAGAACCACCTTCAGGAACAAAATTTAATTTAAACTTCACTAAGCCTAAATAAGCAGGGCATAATTCAAGGCGTAACTTTGCAACAAAAGAAATAACAAACTTCAATCAAATATACAGAGCAAGTCAGCATCAATATTACCTTGGCCTCCATAAGATGCCCAAATTTCTCAAATGCATCTTTCAAACCTCTGTCAGTAGTTGACCATGAAAGGCTTCCAACAAAACTGCGGTATTGATCGAGATCTCCCATTTATTTTTCCTATAACAAGAAAGATAGATCCAATGAGAAATGTTTGAAACGTCACACCCCGAATACAACAAACCATTGTACATAAAAGCAAGCCCACTTAATGAACTCTAATCCATTAGAGCATTTACTGTTCAAGATCACCAACTGAATTTAGCCATTAAAATGAATAGAAACAATAGAAATGAAATACATAGATGTGAGAAATGCAGTACCTCCTCCCCAGATTCAGTTTGGATGCCTGCAATACAGCTAACACAATCACAAGGCAACCCGAAGAGGTTACTTCCGGTGTCCAGTGCCACCAAAAAATCTAATGCTGGTGTTCCCACGAAAATGGGTACCTTAGAGAGCATTATGTTCTTGAAGCTGAGATAATCATTATGATCATGATTTTCAAGATCATGATTTTCATTCAGGCAAATTATCGAACACTTAGAGAGCATATGGTTCAAACAAAAATTGCATTCATTAGAGAATAATAAGGCAGCACTACATAACTAATAACTAATAGCATGATTTGCATCACTAGCATACTTAGAATTGGTTTTGATACCGAGGAAACCAAAATCTACTCATGAAACTGAGGAAACCAAACTAAACTAAATCATGTATAATTCCTAGACCAATCTAAATCTAAATCAGCATAAGAAACTATAAGACAAATCAACATAATTCCTAGACCAATCTAAAACATGTATACAAATTAGTTGCTACTACCAATCAATAAGAAACTATAAGAATAGACAAAATCTACCTTGTCTTGCAACTGTCCTCCTTTATAAAAAAGAGGGAGATGGTGCTATAGATGGAGGAGGTGAAAGAAGTGGATGCCAAGCTGGCGAGGGAGAAGCTGATGTGGTTTTACGGTTTTACCTCCTGAAAATGTGACATAGAATTGGTAATTTGTATTTCAATGTCTAGATGACTTGCCAAGTATAAGTGTATAACATGAATACATGATATACCTCTTGGTATATGATGTTTCTTGGGAAGATGTTTATATGTTGGACGTTTAGAC
This sequence comes from Oxyria digyna, assembly GCA_029168935.1. Taxonomy (NCBI): domain Eukaryota; kingdom Viridiplantae; phylum Streptophyta; class Magnoliopsida; order Caryophyllales; family Polygonaceae; genus Oxyria; species Oxyria digyna. Next base: position 11,262,946 of record JAPVLV010000013.1, read on the forward strand.
CCAAAAAATGGTTTATGCAAATGATGATGATGATGATGCCTAAGCAGGATTGTGCAATCTGTTTACAAGTCAATGCTCAAAATCAGAAGGAAGTTCAATCATTAGAACCATCTGCATCTATTCCTCCATAAATTGCATCAGTCAAGCTACTTTTTAAACAATGATGCAAAGTTCACATTTCATCAAACACATAGAGGGCATTACTACACACTACTTATTTCACACTAAAATTAGGAATCTAGCAGCATACTTGTTGTTTTTATCTTAGAAATCATGTTACTACACATCAATGCCAAAGGAGGAACACAATTTGAAAACGCAAACACATAAAACTGAACGAATTTTGGTTTTCAGGTTATTGGTTTTTGGGGAAATTTACCTTGAAACCCCTGAATCTTCAAATGTTAAGGATGGTGTGATGTAAATCAAAGTAAATATTAACGAAGAACAAAATCTTACCTGAGAACCCTAGAAATTGAGGGGAAGTGTAAATCGATTGGAGGAGTGAAGCAGGAGACAAAGAACGAACCCTAGAAATCCCGACTGCACATCAATGCTTCAAATGAAAAATTCTTTCCAAATTCAAGGGGTATTTCCGGAATTTGTGCAATCAACCCATGGTTGAAGTTGATGAAATCTCATAATGGTGCCCCCAATATTATGGAATTTCGTCAACTACCGGTGATTTCGGGTTGAAGTTGATGACTTTCATCAACTACTTCCGTCAACTTCAACTCCTTCGCCATGACATGCCGAACGCGCCCTTAAATACAAAATACTAATTTGTGTAAAATATATGAATTATTTTTGTCATTATTAGAGAGATTAACAGAGAGCGCTTTAATGCGTGAAAGCGTGGCAATAACATTCTTATCCAATTCCCCAAACACATAGAACACGAATGAAATTAACCTATATTCATTCTCCTCACACTTAGAAGCATTTTCTTCTTTTTCTTCTCAACCGCATTGTACAAGGCCACCCCAGGCGCCCAAGAAACCACACTCGTGCCAGCAAAGGGAGAGATATAAGTCACTTCTAAACAAACATCTTTGTCATGGAACCAATTAAAAAGTAAAAGGTTTGCAGGCCTAAAATCCTTCCCAGCCTCTGAAAGAAAGCTCATAGGAGCCTCTTTGCGCACTGCGATTTCTGCTCTAAAACAAATATCCATCAAACACGCACCAAATTATGCATAAACTTCACACCCACCTCACTAGAACAATGAACAAAGTGATCACCTCATTGGTCCATCTTGGGAGCATTGCAACTCGGGAAAATACTACCTTCAGTGAACAAATGAATTGTGAGTCTATAGCATAAGACCGAACGAAATTGACAAAGGTTCATTCTCTGTACTATATGGATAGTGAACCGAAAATCTTTGGCTTAGTTTTGTTTCACCGATTCTATAGATTTTATTTTTTTTATTTTTTTATTATGATGAGGGAAGCGTTTAGGAGACGCATTTAGCGAGAATGATACCACTCTGGAGCATCCCGAAGAATGAGATCCGAAAAGGCTGCAAAATCGGATTGTTGTGTCAAATGGTGTCTTTTAGCTATCAGATTGCTACATCATTAGCCTCAGGGAAAAAAAATATGGGATTGTATATACTCCATATGTATCAGATCTACACCAGTAAATCAACTAAATTTTCGTAGTTTATAAGCTAGAGAATAGTCGAGTTCTGTGCTCACTACACAACTCCCTCCAGCGATGGACTGATTGTCGGATTGAGATCCTCTACACCCATTTAAATACTCTCTTTTATACTTCATCAAACAATAAAGCACTTTTTAATTAATTAATAATATTTTATTTTGGATTAATTGAGACGTAGGGAGTAAGGAACACTTTACTCGGATCGTCATCTTTAGAGCATCTGCATTGGTGTTACTCTAACTAACATAAAAAAAAAATGTCAGTGAAAATAAGAGGGGTTTCTGGTGAAAACATATCTTACGGTGTGAAATGCAAACTCACCTTAACTGTGAACGTTACTATTTTATATGGGAATAGTGAACATTATTATCTTATATGTAAACCTTAACATATAAGGTTATGTGAATTAATACTATATGTTCATATATAAGGTAGTAATGTTCACGTTTCGCATTTCGCACCGTAATGGCCGGAGATTCAACATTCCCAAATCGGAGGCAATAGATAAACCCCGACTTATGGCCTGAATTTCTGGGTCTAATGCATCAGCACAACCACATTTGAAAGAATATGCGTGAATAAAGGAGCCATTATAGTTGTGAAACACACCTCCACCTCCCGAATCCCCTGATTTACTAGCACCGTTGGCGTTGAGTTTAATCCACCCAATGTCCGACATCAGAAGGGAGCGAGCCAGCAGGAGCCGCATCAAACCGCCTAATGCGAACAACACCCGCCTGAAATGCCAATCCCTGCGAATAATTGTGGCAGAGAGTGTGTTGTAGTTATCAACACCAACATATTCCTAGTCTTCCAAGTAAACCAAGCCATTGTCACGAATTGCCCAACCCACTGTGAGCTGCGCCCCAGATTTGCATCCACCCAAGATATTGGAGACAGGTCAAACAAAAAATCAGAGCTCGAGTTATCTCCTCGCAATCCTGCAAGGCATGAAGCACAAATTCGTCAATTCCGCATCGTGGACAAGCAATAGACGTGGCAATATGACGACGGACCCGCTCCATATTACAAAAGACACCCTTGTTAGCCACCATATACATAAACTGATGGGCCCTTTGCTGAACCTGCAACTTTCATATTTTTCTCCAAATCGGATCAGTCTCAAAATCATTGGGGGAACTAGGAGGCGTAGCGCCGATTTTGCTGAGAAGATACCTGAATTGTTGCAGCTCCAATACAATTTTTCGTGAGCAGCAAGATAAGGTACGAGGTGAATTCATGTCAGTCTATGACAGATATACGGACGACGATATTGGTTTGAGGAATTTGCGCCAAACCACCCGTTATTTGGCACATTTTGCACCGAACCACCCCTTATATCAAGTTTTGCACCGAATCACCCCTATATCTACTTCTGTTAACATTTTACCACCCCTCTCATTATTCCATTTGGTTATCCGTTAAAATTGAGAAATTACATTTTTGTCCTTATTTTTTTTAATAAAATAAGGGCAAATCTGGTATTCTGTTCACCACGAGATATTGCAAAATCTCGTCACTTTCCCGGATTAATTTCTCGATCCCTAATTTCATCCACTAACCCTAACTCTCTTTGAAGTCGATTACGAACATGAGGAAGGCGATTTATAGGAGATTCGATTGCGATTGCGATTAGGGTTCTTCGAAGTCGATTACGAACATATTAGATTTCGAAGAGTTTGAAAGAGGAAGACTGTTTGAGGAAGCTCGAGACATTGGCTGTTTGGGTGGGTGCGAACAAAAGCTCGAGACATAGGGAGACGAAGAGGAAGCTTCATCCGTCTGAATTGTTGGACAAAGAGGAGGAGGAGTGCTTGCTGTGGCTGCGAACAAAACCAAGGTATGCCTTTCTCGATTTAGGGTTAGCTTTTCTCGATTTCAAGACTAAGCTTTTCTGGATTTAGGGTTTGTTTTTTCTGAGTGAAGTTGTTGGGTTTTGGTTTTGTTGAGAATGGATTCGTGAGTAGTAGTATAAAGGATGACATTGATATGTCAAATTAAAGGATGACATTGAGAATGGACAACTTGGACATATTTTACTGTTTTTTGCTTTCATTGCATGTGACAATATTCTTTTCTTTTGCTTTCATTGAAAGCTGGGAATCTAGAATTGGTAAAGGATGACATTGATGACAAAAAATGGTGGTGGCCCATATGTCCACATGCCATTAATAATCTGATGAACAATACTTGCTGAGAAAAAACAATACTTGCTTACAAAAAATGGTAAAGGATGAAATTAAAGGGACATGACAACTTTGGGCCCGACTGGATGAAATTGTTTGTACGGATTGCTTTGATTTTGACAATGTGGTTGAATACAATACTTGCTGTTTTTTGACAGATTATTTAATATGCTTTGTTTGTTGTTTTTAATGATTTAATAATATTTGTTGACACATTAAATATTGGTATCTTTACAGATGAGTTTAAGTTTGGAATTCTTGTATGATGGCTTGTTTTATTTGGGTGGTAATAGACTCAAATACAACAGAAATCGAGTTCATGTGATGCATAAAATTGATCCTGATTTGCTGTCTAAGATTGAGTTAGAATCATTTCTAAAGGATATTTCTGTTGACAATGTTAGAGAGTTGTGGTTCTGTTTATCTGGAAAGACATTGCAACAAGGGTTGAGACAGATTGTAGGAGATAAGGATATAATAGAATTTTGCAATTCAGCTGGGAATGGAAAGCTATGTGTTTATGTTGTGAGGGGAAATGAACTAAGTCCATGTTCTTTGTTGAGTGGGTCAAGCAGTTCTAAGCTGAGTAGGCCATTAAAAGTGTTGAAGCCCATAGTTTTAGGCCCATCTAAGTCTAAGAAACTTACCCACAACTATTCCAAATCAGTTGTATCTACCACCAGCGGCATTAAAGGCTTCCAAAACCCTAAGAGCCTCAGTATTTCTGCACAAGGGACTCTACCTACCACAAAATCTGCACAAGGGTTGTTAGGTCACAAAAATGATGGAGTGGTTGAAGGTGTCTCAAATAGTGGAATAGGTGAGTCAGATGAAGGAGAAATACTTGGTTCAGAGACAGAGAGCTCATCAAGTGATGAAGAGGTAGTTCCTCTTGCAGTTGTTTTTGGTGAATCATCAGAAGGTGAAGGTGTAGGTGAAGGCTCAGAAGCTGATGACATTATTTTTCATAAGAATGTTGACAATGATATGATTGATGAGAATCTGCTCCTGGAAGATGGGAATCAAGTTCTGGAGGATGTTTTTGATGTTATAGTTGATGGTGAGGATTTCAGGAGTCTAAGTGATTCAGATGAAGCTCATAACAGTGTAAGGTACCCTGTTTTCAATCCTCTTGTTGATTTCAAGAATAAGATTTGTTTCAAGAATGGAATGAAATTTGCCTCAAATGAAATATTTAGGAAAGCACTAAGACAGTTTGCAGTGCAATCTGGTTTTGATTACTACTACTTGCACAATGATAACAAGAAGGTTTCAGCTTATTGCATGAATAAATGCAATTGTGAGGTTCAACACGGCAGGAAAAGGTGTGTGTGCAAGGATAATATGTGTGGGTTCAAAGCCTGTGCTAGAAGAATGGGGTCAGATGGCAGCTTTCAGTTGAAGTCTTTCAATCCTGAACACCAATGTGGATGGCAAGACCAAAACACAAAGGTGAGTTCTATATGGTTGGCTGAGAAGTATTTGGAACATTATAGAGATGACCTACATTGGAGAATAAGAAACTTCATCCAAACTGTCAAGAGAGATTATAGTGTTACCATCACCTACCACCAAGCTTGGAGAGCTAGGGTGAGGGCCATATTCATGACTCAGGGGTATGCACCTGAACAATATGCAAGGGTTAGAGATTATGCTGCCACTATATTACAGAGGAATCCGGATAGCTCAGTGTATGTGAAGCAAGAGAGTATAAAGATGCCTTTGTTCCAGAGGATGTATGTGTGTCTTGATGCTTGTAAGAAAGGATTCATTGCTGGATGTAGGCCTATAGTAGGTCTTGATGGCTGTCATCTGAAAGGGGCATATACTGGACAAGTTCTTACCGCTGTAGCACAAGATGGGAATGACAACATTTTTCCAATAGCATTTGCAGTGTGTGAGTCAGAAACAAAGGAGACTTGGGTTTGGTTTTTAGAGTGCTTGCTTAATGATATTGGAGGAGGACCAATGACATTCATTTCAGACAGACAGAAGGTCACAATCTCTTACCCTTGTGTCATTTTTTTGTATGGTATCATTTCATTGGATTGCTAACATTTCCTTGTATTATGTGTAGGGTTTGATTGAAGCATTGCACATGGTTGCTCCCCATGCAGATGTAAGGCATTGTGTTAGGCATATGCATAACAACTTTAAGAAAAAGTGGCATGGACAATCATTTAAGGATGTTGTATGGGCAGCAGCAAGAGCTGCAACTACACCTGATTTTGAAAAGGCCATGGGGGTGATCAAGGAGATGAATGTTAATGCACATGACTACCTAATTGGCAAAGACCCAAGAAAATGGTCTCTACATGCATTCAGGTACTACAGCAAATCAGATATGCTTCTGAATAATGGTTGTGAGTCCTTCAACAGTTGTATCTTGGATGCCAGAGAGATGCCAATTCTATCTATGTGTGAGTGGATAAGGAGGAAGCTAATGAAAATGTTCATTAGCAAGAGGAACAAGATGAGAGCTCACCAGGGGAACTTAACACCTGAAGTCACAAAGAAATTGAACACTAGAAGAGCAGATAGTGCATGTAGGTGTAAGTGTTTTGGGGATGGAGACTTGTATGAGGTTGATGAAGCTGGAAAGACATATGTAGTTGACTTGCAACAGAGAAGTTGTGGTTGCAACCTATGGGATTTAACAGGATTGCCATGCACACATGCTATATGTTGCATTCTGAAGAGAAGACTAGTAGTGGAAGACTTTGTGGATAACTACTACACCAAAGAAACATATTTGAGAGTGTATGAAGGCTCAGTTATGCCAGTTCCTGGAGAGGATCAGTGGCTAAAAACTGGTGAGTAACCACTACTACCTCCTAAACTTGTTGTGCAAGCTGGAAGGCCTAAGAAAAATGCTAGAAGAAAGGAACCTGGTGAGGTGCAATCTACCAAAAAAACTAGGCTGAGGATTGGGAAAAACAAGTGTGACAACTGTGGGATAGAAGGTCACACAAGAAAATCTTGTACAAATCCCACCAAAACAAATGAACCAATAAGGAATCCTAAAAGAGGTGGAAGACCTCCAAGTAAAACAACTATGCATGTACAACCTAAGAAGAGGAAGTACATCAGAAAACAGGTTTGGTGTTTACAAATGTTAGTTTTGGAGTTTGTTTAACAAATGATGAAGTTTTTTTATTTTTTAATGATTAGGTGCACAGTTTTGGAACAACTGAGTTTGGAGATGATAGTGTGCAGGGGTAGCTCAAGAAGATTATGATGTGGTATTTGATTATTTCTCTTCATTCTAATTCTTCATTCCTTGTTGGTCCAGTTTACTCAAAACAAGGGCCTCCATTTTACAGGATGCTATGATTGCCCATTCCTTGAACCAAGCCGATGAGAATGTGGTCATAACTCAAGCTTCACAAACACAAAGTTCTGTTGTGGTAAGGCTCATGTTATTAATGGTGATGATTGCCCATTCACAAACACTGGTTTAGTCTCATATGAATGTCGATTTAATGGTGATGATTTCTCTATATGTTTGAACAGGACAATGAATCCAGTCAACATGGACATCTCAGAGCTCTGACATTGAAGAAGTACAACATCAGACAAACTGCATCAACATATAGGAGGAACGTCTAAGAAGTAATGGTGAAGAAGTATCTCTTTTTGGTGTTATTTTGTGTTACTGCTTCTTTAAAACTTAGGTGGTAATGGTGATGAATTCTCTTAAAACACTTTGTAAGTTTGGAAGCAGCTTTTGAAACATCTGAATTTATATTCGTTTGGAAGCACCTACCATGTTTACTTATGCATTTGTAACGTTTGAAGCTGGTCAAACAATGGCCATAAATGTGCACCTACCATGTTTACTCATGCATTTGTATCCGTTTGGAAGCAGCAGAGAATTTATTGCTTTGCTTGTTTTGACAAGCAAACACAATGCACATATGTTCCCCCAAACAAGCAACCTACATGCATCGGTTAATTTAAAAAAATTGGTCAAACCCTAACCTCTATATAAAGCATAACAACTTCCATTTAACACCCACCAAATCTACTTCTCATTTCATCCTCCAAAAAATCACTTCCTTCCCCTGCATACCACAATGGCCGATGTTGAGGTGATTGTGTTGGACTCATCATCCGACGGCGAACTTGACAACTCTTTTGATCATAAGAGCTTCTTTGTCGAAATGAAGAAAAGCTATGTAGAGGGGGATTGTCGTCTCGTAAGTTCACTCGTCTTTTCTTGGTTTTTATGATCAAATGTACCCATTTAAATGTTATGATTACAATGCTGCAGATTCTCCCAACAGTCCATGGTGACAAATATTTGAAGGCATACATAGATTGTCCTATCACCCTTAAGGTTCGAGACAAAACTTGGGAAGTCACTCTCAAGCATACCAACGGCGCTTACCGCTTAGGAAAGGGTTGGAGGGCATTCGTTGAGGCACATAAACTCAAGGTTGATGATGATTGTCTCTTCGAACTCGAAAGTGATGGAAGTGATATCGTCTATGATGTTCAAGTCTATAACTATGGAAGTGATGTCGTCTATTTCTGTTAAGTTCATTTCATGCATGCTTGGTTTTAGTTTTTTAACTTGCTTATGTTTGCTTCTATTTGCTTTTGTTTGCTGTGTGTTTCTGTTCTATTTGCTTCTTGTAATGTGTACTATGGCTATGTTTTAATGTGGAAGTGTTTTCTGTTTTAATATGCTACTGCCATAGTGCTCAAACAAGCATGAAAAACTGTCATAAAAACCCAAAATGTGATACAAAATGTCATTACAAGCCAACTGTCATAACAACTGAAAATGGGATACAAATTGTCATAACTAACATACTGTCCTAACTCCATTTGACAGCCACCATACCAAACACAAATAAGGCTACTACAACCACAAGCTCTAACCTACATCTAGACTGCACACTTCCTAACTCCATTTCTTTTGCCTTTAATGCTACTTCAAGCTTCATGTTTTTTTTCTAACAAATCCTTCTTCTCAATAACCAAGGCATTGATAATACTTGTTGCATCTGCTTCAAATGGAGGATCAATCCACTGAAAAAACTTACATCCTTTAGAGACTTTTGGTTTATACAATGTACAACCAAGGAATCTTCTGCCATAATTATTTGTTGTGTGAGCTGTATAGATAGTAGGCCTTACATTGCAAGGACAAAGCATCCCCTCATTAGAATACAAGGATGATCCACTTGACATTTCCTACAACAAAAAATTCCAATTAATTTCCACTGCAGAAAAGCCCCAATTCGAAACCCTAACCCTAAAATCAAAAAATAGGATAGAGGCCCCAATTCGAAACCCTAACCCTAAAATCATTACAGAATTAAAAGCCCCAATTCGAAACCCTCAATTTCAGAATAAAAACCCTAAATTCCAAACCCTAACCCTAACCCCCAATTTCAGGAAAAAAAAACCCAATTCGAAACCGTAACCCTTAAATCAAATCAGAATTAGAACCCTAATTTTGCAAACCCCCAATTACAGAACCCTAACTTTAGCAAAGAACCGCAATAGACCTACCTTTCCTCGCGAGTCTCCTTCGTCGTCGAAAATCTAAGCTATTCAACCGCCTTTCCTCACGAGTCTCCTTGGCCTCTTCAATCGCTTCCCAATCGCCTCCAAGTCGCCTCTTCAAATCGCCATCCAAATCGCCCTCCAAGGGCCTCACATGGAATCTGAGAAATTAGGGATCGAGATTTTGCAATATCTCGTGGTGAACAGAATACCAGATTTGCCCTTATTTTTTTAAAAAAATGAGGGCAAAAATGTAATTTCCCAATTTTAACGGATAACCAAACGGAAAAATGAGAGGGTGGTAAAATATTAACAGAAGTAGATATAGGGGTGGTTCGGTGCAAAATTTGATATAAGGGGTGGTTCGGTGCAAAATGTGCCAAACAACGGGTGATTTGACGCAAATTCCTCTATTGGTTTTATCACATTCCAATCCCACCCATTATGTAGCCAAGGATGCATGTGCTATTATTAGGCCATCCACAACACAGAACTTTTGAGTTTCCTATGTAATTTAAAAAATTGAAAAAGAAACCCTTACACAACCAACACCAAACATCAAAATCGCTCTAAAAAGTCAAAGTTCAAAACCATATCTCAAATCTGAAATCAAATCACTCAATATCTCAAATCTCATCTTTATATTTTCTACTACTGCAAAAACTATAGCATGAAATCAACTTTGTATCAGGTTTAACACGCCAACTTAAATCAAAGAAAAAATATCTCCAAACCCAAACAAGATGAGAGAGCCAAACTAAAGTTTATGCTCTTTTTAGGTAAGAACTCCTATACTGTATAAATCAGATTTGATCCGTGATTCATGAAAAATTTGAGTGAATCAATATCCATCAACGAACTCGGGGGTCTCTCCTCATATCTTGTGCTTCAGACCTAATTAGTTGGCCAAATTAGACCCCTTGTAATTACAAATCCTAATAACTATTATGTGGTCATCATCCCCTTGGATTTGACTTAGTTTATCCAAACTCTCTTTGATCCCACACATACAGCACTGAAAATCTTGTGCTTTTTGAACTATCTGTTCATGTAAAAGCTACTCTCGTCCCTTTAAGTTAGTCATGTTTTCTTTTTAGACGTCTCTAAAGTTAGTTTCATTTCCATTTCTATCCATTGAATTTATTTTATTCATATCTTAACAACACTTTATCAATCAAATCAACCTTTTTCATCTAATAAATTTTCCATTGGTTGAATTTTATGATCTAACGTGCAATCAATTATAGTCTTGTTTGACTTGTCAAAGTATTAATAGCAACCTAATAAATAAATAAATAAATGAAAAACGTAAAATCGAAGAAGAATTTGACAGCGTTTTTCCTACGCTCTCAAGTTTTCTTTTTACTTTGAAACCCTTTTTTACTATTGGATATTTAGTTACTCCATCATAATACTCATATAATAATACCAAATCCGAATACATCAATCAAAGGTCTTACCAAATATAAAAAATAATTGGTCGGCTGCTTTTTAAGTCTTTAAGATACTTTCGTTTTCTTGGGTACTAGCGTTTTGGGGGCCGCGCGTAGCGCGGGTCTATATTATTTCATATAAACATTGTTAATTTGTAGGAAAAGGTTGATATATATGCAAATATTCTAAATGTTGTATAATGTAGAAGGTTATAATCTCTTGATTAATTGTCTTCTTGATTGCTCTTTGTTGGATTTTAGCTGATATTACATAGGTTGATATATATAAACATTATTTGTATTTTTTACCAACTTCTGGAGTAATCTCTAAGACAAAAATTTGTTTTGTTGAAGATGATGATCTCATCCACTTACTCATTGAAGAAACAATATTTAATTAATTAGTATTATACTCAACAAAACCATTAACATAATAAATAACTCGCTCACATAACTCAAGAGTAAGATAGGGAAACAACGAATATGAGATTTATCATCAAATTAATCCATTTTGAAATTCAAAACTAAAATATTGTACGAAATTTGAGAAGAATAAGATTTTGTGTCTTTTGTTTTAGTCCAAAATAATGGCCAATCTTTTTGTTGGGAAACTCCAAAAAAACGTATAAGACTCGTAAAAATAGGTCGGATTACACATATGTGTTTAAAAAATTGTTGAAATAATAAAAGAGAATAAAAGTTCCTTTATGTCATGGTCAATCAAAACACTTCAACATTGATCGTGAAACATTCATTTTTAAAAATCACAATTTATATATTAGATTAGATTGAAAATAAAAATAATCATCTTTTAAAATCAAAGTTTTAGTTCTATAAATATTCACACATACAAAAATCCACCAATTAGAAAATATAAGTATTAAATTAAGGAGAGCTATTAACCAATAAGAATGTAAATGTATTAGTGTATCACCTCTCGAGATGAAATGTCATTCCGGATGAGATTACAGTCATGACTATGTGATTTGGACCGTCTGTTTAAGATAAAACACTCCCAAGAGTTATATACTTGCCTAGTTGCATCGCACAATCAGAAGAATAATTGTTTTCTGCTCCCCGGCGTCACAAACGCCTGTGTTGGCCTTAATGTAACATGTGTTCGTGTTCATTCTCTCTTCATCTCGGCGTGCAAAGTTTTACTCAACGATTTGTTAGTTTTTTTTTACGTTGATTATGGTGCGACGAACCTTATTGTTTTATCTCATCCCGTGCAACCATTATCTAGTTTTGCATCAATTTCGTGATCTCATCCTTCCGTATGCAAATGGTTTATTCTTGTTAGATGACCCGCTAAATGCTTTTTATTAAAAAAAAATAATGTTATTTTTGTGGAAGTTCTTGGAGTAGAAACAATGACAACGAATATGACCAAGATCTGACATGGACAAGTGGAAAAACCAATCAGTAAGCACTAAGCAGAATCAATTTTCTCTTGACGTTCAATCCGATTCATCGCAAACGGAGGAGAGTATCAAATACAATGTGGCTATTGGGGAGAAAAGGCCCATCTGGGTTTTCCTACTCTTCTACTGCCGAAGATGTCACTCGAGGAATTGACGCTAATGGACTCACAGCCATCGTCACTGGTAACACCTTCCATCTAAAACCCTAAAAAACTAGATACCATCTGTTTGAATCATCTTACTTTCTTAGTGATGTTTTGTGGGTTTTTCAAGTAATTGAATCTGCGGTAATGGTTGGTTTAAGTTGATCTTCAATTGATCAAAACTGATGTGACCCATTTCAAGTTCATTTCTTGCAACTATGATGGAGAGATTCTGATTTGATGATTGAAGTTAATCGCCTGTCAATAATTCATAATCTGTACCTGTTTGATCGCCTGTCAATTAGCAGTTAGATAGCTGTGTAGTCTTATACTGCATGATTCCAGGAGCATCTAGCGGGATTGGAGCAGAAACAACCCGTGTTCTTGCTATGCGTGGTGTCCATGTTGTAATGGCGGTAAGAAACCCCGCTGCTGGAAGAAGCGTCAAGGACGAAATAACCAAGGAAATCCCCAAGGCCGAAATCGACGTTATGGAGTTAGAGCTCAGCTCTATGGCATCTGTCAGGAAATTTGCATCAGACTATATTTCCTCAGGGAAGCCTCTCAATCTCCTTATGTAAGAACAAGTGAAAAACTAAACCGGAGAAGAGGAAACCTTATATTTCATAAGGGATATAAAAGTAAACTATAATTTGATCGTTTTTCTGTTTCACAGCAACAATGCAGGAATTATGGCCACGCCATTCAGTCTATCAAAAGACAATATAGAACTTCAATTTGCAACCAATCACTTAGGTATTATATTTGTGGTTCATCCTGTCTTTCTAATTTTTACCTTGCTTGACTTACAACTTATAAAGCTTTTGTGTTTTATAGGCCATTTTCTCTTGACGAATCTTCTTCTGGAAACTATGAAAAGGACTGCTCGTGATAGCAACCTAGAAGGGAGGATTGTCAACGTTTCATCAGAAGGCTACCGCTTTGCATACTGGGAAGGCATTCGCTTTGATAAAATCAATATCGAATCAGAGTAATATCTATTTTTCAGCTCTAGTGAGAAACTATTTATTAATTATTTCCTTAGCAGAATTAAAGCAGAAAAGAAGTAAACAATTACGTTGTAATTAATACTTTCGTACCTTTTTTTTGTTCTAGATATAATAGCATGGGTGCATACGGGCAGTCTAAACTAGCCAATATCTTGCATGCTAAGGAGCTCACTAGGCGATTAAAGGTGCATTATTTTGAGTAAAATTGTATCTTAACACATTAGTTTTTATCCATTTGCAAGTGTTTGTTTCAGATTTTCCACAGGTTATTTTTTACCTTGCGGACTTGGATATTTAATATATGATTAGCATGATTTACCCCTCAAAAAAAAGTTTTTATCCATTTGCTGATTTTGTTTAGGAAGAAGGGGTTAACATCACTGCAAACTCACTTCATCCCGGATCAATAGTCACTAATCTTCTGCGCCATCGAAGTATTGTGGATGGTAAGTTTATGATGCCTAGAAACCTAGGTGCACATCTTCATATCAAATTCATTTCATATCAATATCATAGTTTTTACCACTCATTTGCTCGGTTTTCAGGTCTTATAAAATCGGTAGGCAAACTCGTGCTGAAGAATGTCGAGCAGGTACAACTACAATTCTACAAACATATCTTTACCTTGCAAAAGCCTAATTTCCTCTCCTAATTAATCATATTTATTTATCTAGGGTGCAGCAACAACTTGCTATGTGGCGTTAAATCCACAAGTGAAAGGCGTGAGCGGAGAGTATTTCATGGACAGCAATGTCGCCTGTCCAAAGTCTCATGCTAAGGACGCTGAGTTGGCTAATAAGCTTTGGGAATTCAGCTTGAACTTGACGACGGAAGATCCTAAATAGTTGTCTACACTTTAAAACCAGTGAAGAAGTGAGCTCAAAATGAGCACTTCTCAGAGAATGAATGAGACAATTACTCAAAATCATTTTCTACGTTTTGTCAAGTGTTTCTTGGATAACGTATCAAACAAGAAATAGATAGAAACACTTTAAAGGAATCTAGTTGAAACTAGTAGACAATTCTTCGCTTAAAAATCCCCATTGTTCAATACATATGAAGAAAATCGAGAGTAATATGTTCAGTACAACACAAATGATTTCCTCTCAACCAAAGTTTAAAGGCGGCCTATGACAGCCTCCACCTCAGATGGGGTGTAGAGATGGTAATTGGGAGCAACTTTGGCAATGTCGACGTTGTTGGGTGTCACCTGGGTAATATAGAAAATACGACATTCAAAATCTGAACAAATTGGAGTCTGATTACAAACAAGTACCCAAAAAGTATGCAATCTCACCTTCTCCTCCATCACTTGCTTTAAAATTGAAAGTGCTATGGTTTCTGCCTCGAGAAGAGTCAACTCCTAGTGATGATAATTGATAAGACAAAAAAAATCTACAATAAGTACATTTACATAATTTAACCAGTTCCATACAAGTTACAACTAATTAATAGAAATGATGATTTTGTTACCTTGTTGAATTGCTCCTGCAATGAGCTGTCTGCGCCTTCCGAGCCTGAACCTATAGCTTTGGCAGTGCATTGCCAGAAGGTGCCAGATGGATCTGTGTAGTATCTTCCATACAAAAAATAAAGTTTAAGAGTAGGTTTTCTTAATCAACAAATTAATAGGGAAACTATATTCAAGATGGAAGAACTAAGTTCTTGAAAGAGGACTTACAAACTTGGTCCATTCTCATCATGGCCAGCAATGAGAAGAGAAACCCCAAAAGGACGAGACTGCATATTAAAACAAGATTTCAGAGGCGGTGAAGCTTATAAATGGCTGCTAAATTTAACAGAGAATTGTACTGAAATATATGTTATGGTGATTGAAGAGGAGGTGAAATTGCACGATGGAATATACAAACAAGCGAAGATATTGAAAGAGGAACATTCACATTAAATCATAAATCGGTATGGAAAATACTAGAACAAAAATTGCAACAATGTGGAATGGTTGTCCTAGGAAAGAGAAAACATACGACACACATCACTTTTGTAGAAACACAAAGAAGAGCTACATCTTAACTTCAAGAGCTTAAAACAAAGAAACTCTATGGTTATACTGGGATATCTAGATTTACACACTCTTCGCATATGACTGAAAGACACAAACTAACTTCGTTCATATATTAAACTAGAAAGGGGAATATCAGGATAATATTAAAAGTCACCTGTAGTGACCTACTGACATTCACTGTTATAAGATTGATGCAGCATTTTAAATATTGCAGAATGATACAATTGTCATATCTATTACTCCGTAGCAAATTATAGATCCTATATATAGTAATTCTTATATTCAGGATCTTCATTACCAACGAAAGAACATGAAGGTCAATAGCATGAGTTTAAATACGAGTAAGAGAAACATGATTACATTTCATACATAGATTGCATTCCAGTCAGATTCATGATTATATTTTCATAGCATATGGCACTATGTCTACTTGAATAGGATAGGGAAAATTCAATTGAAAAAGGAAAACATACGTGAACGAGTATTTGGGAACAAGTTCACTACAAAATAAGAAGTTATGTACATTAACCTCACCATTGATTCTTCGTCCCCTTCACCAAACCTCAGTGCCAGGTCACACAAGGCCTGGGTTGTGGACTCCACGGTCATGGGTTCACCATATGAGAATCTATGATTCTGCCAAAATCAAGCGTTAATTATTACACTCGTAGTGCAAAAAGACTCATTTAACTGTCTATGCTTCTTATTTTGTGAAGTAATAGTCAGATTATGCAACTTTTGACGCAATCATCATTTTAGGACATATCGGTTACTTCCTCCCAACCTCTTGGAGTAAGGAAATACCAATCCCGACCACCCCATACCCCGTTTTTCGGGATAAATGGGGATTGATGTTGTTGTTGTTGTTGTTGTGTGTCGTAGTGCAAAAAGATGAAAAACAATGGATCATTTTTTAGCTGGACTACAGTGATAAATTTACCTGGGTCTCAACGCGTGCATGCTCAACAAGTGTACGGGCATCAGCAATTAATCCACTCATAGCACACCCTATATGCTCGTCAATTTCCATGATCTTTTCAACACTGCTGGGCTCCTGCAAGAGTGAATAGAATGTAGCTTCATGCAAAATCTAAGCTGCAGTACTAATAATAAGTATATATTGATTCCCACCAAATAGCTACAGACTGACAAAATCAAGCACATTACACCTTCTAATTTATCTATACTCTTCATTGTTAGGAATTTCCAATTGTGATTCCAATCCTCATCCACAATTGAAGATTTCAGTACAAACATGTATTCTCCTGCCTACTTGGAACAATTTAATTCAATAAACTGAAACGGGACTGCCAGGGGAGGAGTAAACTACTACTCTGCCACCATGATATTATTACTATAAGTGGCTCAACTTTATGTTTTATCAACTTCATTAGTTCTCAAAAAATTCAAAATAGAAAAAAAAAAAGCGACAAATGAAAAGTTTAAACTTGAAGAAAAACAAAATCTAATAATGTCCTAATTGTGCCTTTTCTGCAGTGACAAGTGCCAGTCTTTTCAACGGAATCTTCACTTTCATGTGAATGTAAACACATCATAAAAGTGCATACTTTTCAGCAGAATCGTAATCGAATGCTAGACTACTTAAATACAGATTGCTATTGTTGTGATATAATCATAGCAGAGATAACCAACTTTCGTCTTCGTGGACAACCATAGATTTCCTTCACCAAGATAATATGAAATGAATATTTCACTTCAACTAAAGTTCAAATACTTAACGCTTGACACATCAACAACAGAAAAATACCTAGTAACACACCAGCAAGCACTAGAGCACAGTAACTGCAACAGAAATAATCAATATTACTTCTCTATCCAAGTTTCAGAACTAAACGTACCAGCAAGGGAGAGGTGATACGCTTTTCAACAGCTAGAACAACACCTTCCTTGGTCTTAATCCCAATTGCAGTGGAACCCAGCTGCGTTTAAATCCATTTAAATCATAATAAACCTCAATTTCCCATACAATACAGATTGACATATCCAATTCCAACATTTAAACATTAATTAAATTACAGAACAGCTACAGCAAAAAAAAAGATTACCTTGATGGCTTCAATTGCATATTCAACCTGAAACAGTCTGCCTTCAGGAGAGAAGGTATTGACTCCTCTGTCATACTCGGTCCTTCAGCATAGAGAACAAACAGTTCAAAACAACACCCAACAAAATCACATTAATAGACCTATCTAGAAAATTAAGAGTAAAAAAGCTTCAAATAAAATTTCTTTTGTGAAACCTAAGTATGAATACAAATGGTCGATCTTCTTACCTTGTGAGAAACATGTTGCGCGAATTGGCAGAACCTAGAAAACCTGCAGATCAGTTAAAACATACTTACAGATTAGATTACGGAGGATATATGCTCCATTACGACGACAATTTAACATCGTTTAATTTCAACCAAATTCAGTGGCGGATGCCACTGAATTCCGTTGAAATCACCTTAGCTTACCTTGTTAGGCCGGCCTGAGACTGAAATATGTCGTTCAGCTCCCTCTCGCAGGTTCCCTTCAGCCACTGTCGATCGGATCGGTTGCAGGAAAAGCTCTGTCTGTTCAGCTTCAAAGCTAGGTTGAGGAAGAAGGCATTTTTCTATTAATTTTATTTTAGTACATTTCTTGTGAATTAATCCGATCCATAAAATGGGCTTTTTATGGCCCAAAACATTTCAAAAAACTGGGCATATTGCCCATTTCATATTTATGGCCTTCTTCAAAGTCTCATGCTAAAGATAAAAATGTTAGAGTTGGTAATAATAAGCTTTGGGAATACAGCTTCAGCTTGACGATGGAAGATCAAGGAAGAAGTGAACTCAAAGTGACTTACTAAGATCAACTTAAGCAATGTGCAAAGAATCATGAGACGATTACGGAAAATCATTATCTCTACGTTGTTTTGTTTGAGGAAAGTTCGGGTGCAAATAACTCGTCAATGTTCATATTCTGGATGTTAGTATTCATAATATATGCCACAATTTTTTTTGAAGTTTAAAGTGAGGGACGCGGTGGCATACTTGTAATTACTGCAAACTTTGATTTTTTTTAATTATTTTTTCAAAATGACCTCAAAAAATTTATCGCCTAGATTATGAACGTTACCGCTCAAATTATGAACATTAACTTGTTATCTGTGAACGCGAAAACTTCGTTTTTCCTACGTTAAGCTTTGTTCTCACCGGAACTTTCCTCCGTTTTGTTAAGTGTTTCTTGTTTTGCTTAGAGTAAATCTAAATCCTATGTGAAACTATGAAATATATGGTTGTATACTTGCATACCACTTCACATTAAAATCTTATGGTAAAGTGGTAAACCCGTTTAAAAAAAGTTTTGTAATGGTTAAAAATTTCCCACTCTGACTAATTAGGGTTTGCACTAATTTAGTTTTGCAAATATAGTATACAAGTTCGAATTTTGTGCATGCATGATGAAATTGAACTACTTGCAATGTAGCATATCATTGAGCACTTCCCTTTATTTTTGTATTCGTCTAATTCGAAAGAAAGAAAAATCATATAATGTGTATCAAAAGGAATGTACAATTTTTATTATAAACATGTAATTATAATATATAATAGAGAGGCATGCCTTCTTATAGACTTGTATTAATCATGCTCCAATAGTTTCATTTCCTCAACAAACTTTTTTGCTTACCTAATTAGTAATTACCTATTGATGTATTTTTGAGATCCACAATGTTGAGAATTTACTACATATTTAGTCAATTTACTAGTATGTATAGTGTCATTCACGGGGTCGTATATACTAAATAATTCCAATAATAGAGTTATATTTTATATTACTGTGTATTTTATATTGCTACGTAGTTTTATAAGTCACGACGACGTGTCAGATGACATGACTATTGAAGTGGTATCGCCTACATATTACAATTGAATGTAAGGACGACATGTATCGAAATAACATTTTATTTTAATATATGTATAGAAGATAGATAGATATAGATAAATAGATAGTTTTCTTCTTCTTTTTTATCCATGAAGATCCTTTATTACAACGTGAAAAACTTAAGCATATGTGCATTATATCTTTAACATGTGTACTATTAATCTCGCTTAAACTAGTCCAATCTTGAAAATTTGATATCTTAGAAACAGTAGATTCTTGATTACAATCAGCCTTTTTTTTATAAACTAAGATAAGAAAAGAAAAGTAACGAGAAATTGGCTTGGTAGTTGGTTTAGTTGGGGGATGTGACTCGTGACTATATAATGACAATTATAACTCTAATTTTAACATAATAATAGAAACGGAAACCCGCGCGAATTTGATTTATTTCGACTGGTTCTTATACTATGTGTACATGCCGTTTTCGATGTGTTTTCTTAGGTTTTGCATAGTTGTCGAATTTCATAGATTATCGGTTGTTGTTACCATGAATTACGTGGTGGCTGCTCATACTGTTGATTTGTTGACATTTTTATGTTTATAACGCGAAGCTCTGCCAATCTAAAATATTTTATTTGGTTAGCTGAAGTTTGATAAAGATGTTACGATCGTTCACCTCATAAATCATACGGTTGGTTTCTTATGCTTGGTCATACCCCTGAATCGTGTACATTTGACCATTCATAACACCGATGATTTTATTAACGTTGTTCATTGGGGACCCTTTTTCCTTCCTAAAATGATAGTTTATTCTCCAAACCCGTAATAAAATAAATATTTTTGTTGTTTTTTATTTTTTATTTTTTTTGTTTTTAGCGACATCACGCGGGGTTTTGACATTTTAAGAAAAGACAATATATTGAATGTTTAAAGTGTCTTTTGTGTTTAGTTTGAAGTATTACGATACTTGTGTGATGCACGACCCATTTTGTGCCGGTTGGTGAAGAAGGAAGAAAAAGGTAAAAGGGAGAAACGCGAGAAACGCTGTTGAGGCTGCTCTATTAGGTTAACTAATTTTCTTTCTTTGTTTAATTCAAAAAATAATTGAAATTCACTTGTCAAAACGCTGTGCTCCGTGACCTCGCCGTGTCCATTTTGTTGACCGTGTCCGACACCGCCGTTGACCGTGTCCCGCCGTGTCCGGGCGTGTGCGACACAGAACGTCAGCTCTAGGAGTCGTGTCCGTGCATTCGAGAATATAATTGAAGATTAAAACTTTACTACTTGGTGAAAATCAGTGAACAAAGCTGAGTAGTGGTTCAGGTTCAAACACATTTTGTTGATGGATAATTAATTGTGGTAAGAAACAACCTGAATCACTTATCCATCAAAAATATATTGTCACCCAGATTCAGCTTGAACATTAATTTTCACGGTTGAAAAGTGATTCAGGTTGCTTATTACCAGCTCTT
The DNA here is from genome assembly GCA_029168935.1 of Oxyria digyna. NCBI lineage: Eukaryota > Viridiplantae > Streptophyta > Magnoliopsida > Caryophyllales > Polygonaceae > Oxyria > Oxyria digyna. The sequence goes on from JAPVLV010000013.1 coordinate 11,283,688, forward strand.
GTCATGGAATCAATGACTTTCTTTATAACCAGCCGTGGAAGATAATGTTAAGAACTTGAGATGTATCTATAATGGACACCGAAAAATGAGAGAGCATATCATTAAATCAATCAAAAGTATATGTGATGGGTGTCAAGAGAAATCACACAAATAATAGCAGAATAAAAAATGGAGAAAAGGTCGGTTGCTGCATTAAAACAAACACCATATCATCCCTTTATTAGCTTCAGAAGATAGTCAAACTTAAAAAATGTTACCCTCCTCTCAGGAGAAACGTGATATGTTAATAAACCTAACCAGTATCATGCGCAGCCTGGCAGATTTCAGATCAAGTAAGTTGAATCAGATCAAAATATAAACTTATTCAAAAAAAATCGAGTGATTCATGATATGCAGTCGATAGAGGCCGACACCGACATAGTTGGCAATAATTTCTCACGCGGATCTAATTTATCACGAAACTGGCAACATACGTAAATTTGTGAATAACAGATGCTTACATAACATTAGTGAGTAACACAACCCAAAAATTTGAAATCAATACGTATGATAACAAACCATTTATCGTCTCAACTTAAAAAAAAGACTTGTCTTCAACCTATAAAACAAAACCTAATATTATCAAAGCATAAACAATAACTTTAGTAAACTCAAAACATCAGTCTTGTCTGTCATCTAAATTTGCACAAGCCATTACAGGCTGTGCAGAAAAATTGGATTGTCACTACAACACTCGAGCATACTTTTGTTAACTATCATCACCTTTCCTATCTTCTCCTTAGGTATATAGTTCTGTGTTTCTGTTCTCTTTTCAACTAACCAAACTAAACAAACATTAACCAAAAAAAATCCAGAATCTATCATGTGTTATTCACATTCAAGAAAGAGTGGGCTGAGGAATTAAATTAAAAAAAAAGTTAAGCAAGAATGATTAAAAACCTAATCTGAAGGGTTCAACAGGATCTGTATCATGAAGAAGAGAAGCTGCCTCAAAACACTCAATGGATTCAAGAGGTGACGCCTCAGGCTCAGATTTGTAGATCAAGCCGAGATTGTACCATGCTGAAGCGTTTTTTCGGTCAAGACGAATGGCTTCTCTAAGAATGCTTTTTGCAGATGCCATAGACTGGACTCCACCAAGCTTCATTAGAGATTTGGCCATAGAGATCAAGCTTGGCACGTACCCAGGATCGATGTCTAGTGCTCTCCAGAATGATTATAGAGCTTCTTTTTCAAGTCCCTTTGCTTGATTCAGCAGACCTGAAATTGTTTCCCCACATTTTTTTATGCCATAGTCAATGCATGATATTAATGAATGACACTGATTAACAATTTACAGTTTCAGTAACCATAGTACATTTATAGATATAGCAAAGAGGCAGAGGGGGTGAGGGTGAAGGCAACACGATGGAATCAACTGCAAAATAAAGAGGCTACAATGAAATTTCAAGCGAAAAAAAAGAAACCAAGAAGACACATGCCCCAAAGCAAATAGGGCCTTGGGAGGAACTGTTTCCAGACAATGGAGACACATGCCTCATGCCAACTATTAATAGGGCCTTTTATCATCAGTTAGCTAGTTAATATGAGTTGTAGGTATAAAGCTCATTCTGTGTCATTCATCAACTTAACAAAACAAAAGAGGCTCTAGCAGTAGTTAGTATCATCATCACCAACAATTTCTTTATTCAGAGAACAAAACGATAAGGATCAAAGCTCAGTAGAGAGGTTATTAAGCTCATGGGAGAAAGGGCGGAACCATATTAAATTTACATGTACAAAAATAAATGACTTGACAAATTTTATGTGGTTATTATGATTATGATGATGGAGAGAATGCAGTACGATAAAAACCCGTGTTTTTGAATCAAGAGGCGGATACACTGGAGATTGTAGAAGATGGTGATTTTGCTCGATCTAAGTCGATCATGGACTTGATTTAAAACTCTCCTGCCTTGTAAGAAGATCGTACCACATAGCGAAATCCCTGCCATAAAAAGCATACAGAACGTTACACAACCATTTGGTTGATGCCTAAAAATAAAAGAGACAACCATAAATAAAGTGTGAAACTGTGAATTAAAGACCAAGTTGTGCATTAATAAAACTTACCATTTCCATCCCAAGAACTCTGTACTTTTCAAAAGCCTCTGGTGTAATGTACTCGGATACGGGCATATGGAGTTTGGAAGGCCTCATGTATTGGCCAAACGTCATGACATCAACACCGGCAACTCTAACTTTTTCCATGGTTCTGACCACTTGCTCGGGTGTTTCGCCACAACCTAGCATTACTGATGTTTTTGTCAGAGTGCCAACTGGAGCATATTCTTTAGCCATCTTCAAGACATCAATAGACTGCTTGAAATTAGCACGATGATCCCTAACTGCACTCTGAAGTTCTTCCACTGTCTCAATATTGTGTGCAAGGACATCCAATCCTGAAACAGACACTTTTTCCACACAGCTAGCATCCCCCCAAAAATCAGGCACTGCAATAAAAGTAAAAGATGTTACAAAGAAATGGAAATGACGAAAAGAAACCAAAGCTCTCTGTACTAATATCTCCCAATTCCACGTATACGCACAGACCCACAAAAGAAAATACAATGTTGCCAAGAATCATACTACTGAATTAATATCTCTACCAAGAGTAACAATACTTCAGTTATTTGATTGAAATCCAGAAATCAAAATTATGTACACTTCTATGAGAAAAAACAAATGACTACAGTCAATCTTCTCATGGAAAACATGGCAGCAAATAGAAGAACCATGGACAATTGACATTAATGATATATATATACCAAGAGCTTCTATCAGCATGTTTGGCTTTAGAGTCTTCAACTTCTGAACTGTTTCAGCAATATGGCCACTTCCCTGATCAGGTAAATCATCCCTGTCAACACTCGTGATTACCACATATTCAAGGCCCCATGATGCAATAGCCTCTGCAACATTAGTTGGTAAGCATAGGATTTATCACATACTCAAAACCTACCATAGGATTATTAATGCTCGGCACAATCATGATAAAAATAAAGCATTCTAGTTTTGATAGAGCAAGATTAAGCTCTTGAGCCCCACGATAGTTCTAGAAAGTGACAACCAAAGTTGTCACTTTCCATTCCTAAGTTTCAGCAAGACAATGTAGCTGTATATACCATCTTCTGCAAGAACTCCCAATGCGTCTGTCAGAACACCATTGCTGTGGGATATGAAAGGTTTAGCAAAAGACTGTAGTCCATAATATGTTGATCCTCTAAAAACTTGTTGTCGATCTTGATCTGTCTGCAAAAGAATTTCAAAGCTGCTCAGATCCTTCAACATTTATTACAAGAATAATATGATGATAAAGATATCAAATTTTCATATTATCCTATAAAGGAATGACTGAACCGCTTCACATGCTTACACAAATACATAGAGACTTCCTCATTAACCTTGCAAGAGGTATAAAAATTTAACGCATTTTCGTTTCTATTAAACAATTCAATCAAATGATTATGGAGTTTCTTACTCCAACAGAGACTCTTGCCAAGAAGGTTCCAAGTAGAAGCAGTAATTAAGATCCAAGTCTTTAAGGATTGTATTTTCATCAATTTCTACTTTATTTGCTGAGCGGGCAAGTGAAGAACCATTTCACCATTTCACCACAATCACTTTGATTATGCCAGCATTAAGAAGTTAAGGAGTATCTCAACATGGATTTTTGAAACCATTTGACCACAATCACTTCTATACCACAATTTCACACTTGCTATACACCTTGATTATGCCAGCATCAATTTAGCACCTCGATTCGAAATGATCAATCTGCTATCAGTATCACACAAAATTTACACCTCTCCCGAAATCAACTCATGAGAACAGAAGAAAGAGGGATGATCAAAACCACAACAAATAGAAGTTGAAAAAGGGAAATTTGCGGCTAAATGAAGTTAGTAAGCAGAAGAAGTTTATACCATTTTAAGTAGCCATTGGTTCCCTGTAGGCGGTACTCGACCGAATGAGTCATCCGAGGAGGCAGCAGGATGTTGACGTCGGCCGGAACGAAGCCATGAGCACCGGAAGTAGCGAGTCCAAGTAGAATAAAGACAATGGAAAGGGAGAGAGCAACTTCTCTGCTGAATTCTTCTGAGCCTCTACAGATAAGTCCCAATAGCTGCCCCAATTCCAAGTACCCCCAAGGAGCTAACAACACAGACCACCAACACCACTCGTTTGTACGGAGGACTAAAGTAAATTGAGGTGGAAGAAGCAACACATTAAGGAGGTGAAGAGAATGGACCTTACGAATTGCAGTGGAGGAACAAACGTCGGAGAAAGCGCAATTCAGGCGAAGACAGTTAGAAGGAGGAGCGCATGAAAGCGGCGGAATGAAGAGACAGAAGAACAAAATGAAAAATCAAGCAAAATTTAGGGTTCAAGAATAAGAAGTCCATAGGCCCGCGAATTAATTGATTGGCCCAAACACGACCCGATACCAATTACCATTACTGCAGCAAACTCATCAATTTTTATATAGAGATAGATACCCAAACATCTCAACAAACTAATAAATCCCAGTTTTCTTTTCTACTAATATAATTAATAAAAATAATAAATGATAGGAGAAAAAATAAATCTGTTAGGCGGGAACGTGACTCCACGTATTGGAAGAAAAATACTGGGGCAAATCTGCAAAATTTGTAAAATAAGTTGCGAAAAGTGAAAATATTGTACAATTTCGTAACGCTTTTTTGTATTTGTTGCGAGAAAATCTAAAGCAGAAAGGAGAAAAAAGAGGAGGAGAGAAGAAGAGAGTGTGAAGACTGAGAGAGAGAGCTTCTTCTTTCACCATTTTGTATTCTTTTTTCTCGAAGAAGTTTTTGAGTGTTTGAAATTTGAAGTTATTGTTTCTCAGCACCACAAGGTTGGATCTGAATCCATACACAGCTCTCATCTTATCTATTGCATCCTTTTCGATTTCTAGCGGCGACTTGAGAAGGTAGGCTTTGCTGCACTTGTGTTTTGTATTTCGCGTATTGGAATGAAGTAATGTTCGTGCTTTTGATCTGCATTTTGTTTGGAGTTGTACTTATTTTCTTTCAATTTGGTGTTTGTGGAAAATTTGTTGCTTTTGGCCTTCTTCTTTTCTGTTTGAAGTTCAATTTGAGAGGCTCCGTGGTGTCTTGTCATGTTTGGTTGAAGAAAGAGCGAAAGTTACTATCGGGAGGTTGTTTGTGTGTTGGAAATGATGAGGGGAATATGGATGTGCTTGAATGCTTCACTGCCAAAAATGGGGGTTTAATTAGGGGTTTTTGTTGCGTGGATCCAGAAGGGACAGTGTGGTTTAAATTGAAGAGATGAAGCTTGAAAATAAAGCTATGCTTTAAAAGAAGACTTTTTTGCTACATTTTCAACTTCCTGAATCACCATTGTTTCCTTGAAGCTTTTTTCACCCTTTTCTGAAAAGGATTTTATGTCATTTTGTTTGTGGTGCTGAGGGTTATGGAAGATTTTTGCGTAGGAAGTGATAAATGTACTCTTACGGTGTGTTTGATATGATTATCAATGTAGTTTGATTAATGCTAGCTAACTGATAAGGTGGCCCTGTACTATACCAAACATAGAAATAGGTTACTAAAACCGTGCTGATTTTTTTTTCATACTGTAAGTTACTAAGAGTATAATCAACTCATGCAAGGATTTTTTCTAAAAATTGTATGCTTGACTGAATTTTCTGTGGGTTTTTTATGAACTTAGGATTTTCTATCATAGGCAGAAAATTATCTAGCAATGATTGATTGTTGATTCATATACAGAAGATGATGCCATGATGGTACATGTATCCTGTTGATAAATTTCAGGTAACTGTAAACTTGTGGAGCAGAAAGGATGCATATCAGCTTTCTTCTGATAGCCCTTTATCACTGGTAGTTGTTTCTTTGTTGAAAATAATATATATGTCAAGCCTCTTCATGGATCCAAGATCAGGAAATGGTGGATCAAGGTCTTATGAGGAATTGTATGACCAAGATGCTGAACAAAGAGGTATATTTAATAACACAACTGCAATACATTTTCCAGTTTCCTCTTGGAATATTAATTATAATTGTAAGTTCTAATTTAACTTTGATGATATATAACTTATTTTGTCGACTTGGGATCTTCATCTCAGGCATTATAGAGTGGCTGAATTCTACTCTTCCAAATTCAAATATTCCACTTGAAGCTTCAGAGGCAGATATAAGAGCCTGCTTGCTTGATGGCACTGTCTTGTGTTGTATTTTGAATAAGTTTATTCCCGGATCAGTTAAAATGGTTAGTAGTCTCACTCTGATTTTAGAAAATCCCATTCTCTTGTGTATGCTATTTATTCTCGTCTCTGAAAGAAATAGAATTCTTCTGTGTGTTGCTCTTCTGATTTAAAAACTATTCCTGTTTCTATCAGGGAGATGGTTCTGAACCCCAATCTGCAACTATTTGGAAATTCTTGATGACTTTGGATAGAATGGGCTTGCCAGGTTTTGAAGTTTCAGATTTAGAGCAGGTATTCATCCTCTCTTCTCATAGCAAGTTTGATTAACATAATCGATGTGGCATTGCCTTTGGTCTCAAAGTAGGCGAATAGCCACTAAGGGAGACATGTGTTGGGCTTTCTATTATCTCATTAGTTTCTGCATTGATAGCAGTGCCATATGGGCCTGAGCAAAAAAGTTATCTCCTAAAGACAAAATCTTGTCCTATTCAGGAAAGAATTAACTCTTACCATGTCTTTACGGGATAGAATTTAAAATCATTATGCAGTTTGCATAAATATTTGATGCTTAGAGCATGCCAGTACAAGAATTAGTTGTTGGCCGTGAAGGTATTGTTTGATTTATTAAACCCGTGTGATTTTACACAGGGTTCTTTGGTAGAAGTCTTTCAGTGTTTGCAAACACTGAGAGAATATCTGCATATTAATGCTGACAGAGAGGCAAACCACAATCATGTGAGAAAGAGATGGAACCAACCAGAGGAGGAATCTTTGGATGCTGTTGATAATGTTCTAAGGGAGGCTCAGCAGTCAACAAAGTTTGGTGCTGAAAAGCGCACAAGTTCATGGGGCACAAAATATCAATCTGTCTTACGTGGTTCTGACATGTCTGGTTGGTTATCATCTAAATGCAGAATTCTTATCATAGATACTAGCATGTTCTGGTTTTGTGCTGTCCCCTATGTTCTGGTCATTTAGGCTCACTGAACTATACATTTCAGCTAGTGTTTTGCTGTTCAGAACATAACCACTTCAGTGTTAGTCCAGTTATAGGGTTTGAAAGCGTTAAATGTTAGAAGTATGCATATGTAAAAACTTGCTTTAACTAAGTAGGGGCATAATTCACATTTAGGGAGTGCAAATTTTTTAAGGAGACCTATATGTAACTAGTGCTGCTTTAGGGGATAGAAGTTTGTGTATGTGTCTTTTGACTCTTTTCTCAAAATTATTTTTTATTTTTTATATTCATGCCTAGAGACACTGCTCAAAAGGGTAACTTTACATGTTCATCTTATAAATGTAAATGCATGTATTTAAATCTCTTTAAAGTGGAAGTTTTATTAGGTTCTAAATTAGCTTTCCTTTTAACCTCAATGCTTACCTCTTTTGTAGAGGCATATATGTCAAGTGAAGCTGGTAACAAGTTAAATGATGTGCTTCAAGCAAAGAAAGGCCCACATGGGGATACACTCAATTTGAAGATTTCAGACATGATGAAATGGAATAGTTTAGATGTATGTTTCTCAACTCAGTAGACAAGCATGTCACAAGCATCTGGATAAAAACTTGCTTAAATTGCTACATATGTAGCTTTTACCATGTTGTGGGGGCAGAATTGTGTAAATCTTTCTATGTTTTATTTTTGAAATGGCTTGTTATCCTCTCATCCTTATGCTTGCAGAAAGCTCCCATGCAGTTGCTTTTCAGTATTGTTGACAAGGTCCTGAATGAAAGCTTTGAGACAAAGAATGGAGATGTACCTAATGTATGGTGACAATCTGCTGTTACTTTCAAGTCATTATAATCCCATTCTATTTCCTCTCTATTCCTTTTTGTGACTCTATTGTACCTTTAATAGATGACCTCTTATTTTTGGCTCAGCGTGTGGCTTATCTCTTGAGAAGACTTGTACGTGAGATTGAGCGTCGAATTTCAAGCCAAACAGACAAAATAAATAATGTAAATTCCTCACAAATAACTATCTTTCTTGAGGCGTCCCTTTTATTGTTCTGATTGTTTTCATTTTGCATGTTCACAGCATAATAGTTTGGTCAAGTCCTGTGAAGGGAAGTATCAATCAAGATATAGAGCACTCGAGACACTTGCTGTAGGTGCTGTTGAAGAAAGCCAGGTAGTTTAAGCTATATAGGTTGGATTTTTAAATTTCATAGGATTATATGTCTGTTATTTTACCTGGATTTTTTTTCACTGTAGGTTCTTATGAGTCAGCTTCAAATGGTTAAGGTGAGTTGGCATTGTCCATGTCTTAATGGGTCCTTACTTGATCCTGTGTCTATAATTATTTAAAGGGGAAAGCAATATCCTTGTGTGGCTAAGGGCTATGTCAGAATTTATGGTTAATTCTACCCTCCTGTACTACTATCTTTTAATTTTATCTCTCATGCAATTTTGACGGACTTGCCTCCTTCAGGCTGCTAAGCTGGAGCTGGAAGAGAAGAAAAAACATGATGAACAAGATGTTGTGAAACTATTGCAAGAGATAAATCTTCGTGATGCTGAGACTAACGCACTGAAGCAAGCAATGGATGAAACAAAAACTTCATATGAGAATCATTGCCTGGGACTAGAAAATAAGATGAAGGAAACTAGAACAGATTTAGAAAATAAGATAAAAGAGCTTGATTGCCTTCTAAAAGATTCCAAGAATAAGGTGGAGCAACTCGAGCAACTCTCTGAGATTCAAACCCAGAAATCAAAGAAAAAAGAACTGCTTTATCAGAATTTCATAGATTCACAGTTCAGCTTGCTTCAGGTGTGATAATTTTCAGTAATTTCTGTTTTTTTATGTACGTTCCTTTATTAAACATTCAACAAACTTTGCTAGGGTCTGCGGTTGGATATGGATTCTGTGAGGAGAGAAGTTCTAAGGACAAAGACATCTTACCCTCTTGAATTTAACAATTTAGGTAGTTCTCAATTTTGAGAGTTTTCATTTTGGTTTTCATTTCCATTCTATGTTATCTATTTTCTCAATGTTGAACCATTTTACTATTCTAGGGACGAACTTGAAGGAATTGGTAGACGCTGCTGAAAATTATCATGTGGTGCTTTCTGAAAATCGAAAGTTGTACAATGAGGTTCAAGATCTAAAAGGTAGATTGTTCACATAGCGAAGTTGTTTCAAGTTAGTGGATTTTGGCTAATTTGTAAATTACATACTTGCAGGTAATATTAGAGTGTATTGCCGAATAAGACCTTTTCTTCGAGGACAAAGTGAGAAGCAAACAACAATAGAGTACATCGGTGAGAATGGCGAGTTAGTTGTTACAAATCCTGTAAAGCAAGGAAAAGACAACCGTAGGCTGTTCAAGTTTAACAAAGTCTTCGGTCTAACAGCTAGTCAAGGTTTGGACATCAGGGTTCTTAATTCACACTAGTGATATTATTGAACCTACAATGTCAACAAGCTTCATCATGAGCTCGTTCTCTGAATTTGGTTTTTATTGTGCATTGCAGAGGAAATATTCAAAGACACACAACCATTGATCCGGTCTGTTCTTGATGGATACAACGTATGCATCTTTGCCTATGGTCAAACTGGTTCTGGGAAGACATATACGATGGTGTGTGCTCCTATCATCCTCGTTTGCAGACCCTACTCAAGTCTTTTGACAATTTTTAATGTTTTACTGTATGATTTTTTTTTTGTAGAGTGGTCCTAATATATCCTCTACAAAGGATTGGGGAGTCAATTATCGAGCCTTGCATGATCTTTTCCAAATCTCACAAAGTAGGCGAAGTTCCATTTTATACGAGATTGGTGTTCAGATGGTTGAGATTTATAATGAACAAGTGCGCGATTTACTTGCAAGTGACGGTCCCCAAAAGAGATATCCTTTTCTGTTTGTATGTTTACCTTTGTTTTAAAGTAAATTCTTTGTATTTTTAGTGGTGAATTCTTTAACTTGTTCATACACTAGGTATTTTGAGTACTGCACAGCCCAATGGTTTATCAGTCCCTGAAGCAAGTATGCATCCTGTTAAGTCAACAAATGACGTGCTTGAATTGATGAATGTTGGATTAATGAATAGAGCTGTTGGCGCAACAGCCTTGAACGAAAGAAGTAGCAGATCTCATAGGTTTACATGGATTTCCTACTCGTTTTTTTTTTTTGAGAAAATAGTGTCATGGATTTCTTACTTAATATTAATTATGGTGCAGCATCCTCACCGTTCATGTCCGAGGCACAGATTTGAAGAGTAACTCAGTGTTACGGGGTTGTCTCCATTTAGTGGATCTTGCTGGAAGTGAAAGAGTTGACCGGTCTGAAGCAACAGGAGACAGGCTTAGGGAGGCACAGCATATAAACAAGTCACTTTCTGCTTTAGGTGATGTAATTTTTGCTTTGGCACAAAAGAATTCCCACGTGCCATATAGAAATAGCAAACTCACTCAGGTTCTTCAAACCTCTCTAGGTAACTCCTTACTCCTCTATTGTTTATACCAAGTACTGCAGAATAAACCTTTAGTTTCATTATGCTAATTATTTTTATAAAAAAAATGGATGTAGGTGGTCAAGCAAAGACATTAATGTTTGTGCAGCTTAATCCAGATCTTGAGTCTCATTCTGAAACTGTTAGTACTCTAAAGTTTGCAGAGAGGGTCTCGGGTGTGGAGTTGGGTGCAGCACGCAGCAATAAAGAGGGTAGGGACTTAAGAGATCTCATGGAACAGGTTTGTTTTTTTATTCCTCTTTTTTCCTTGGTATGTAGCAATGTCTCTGTTAGAAATAGAACTCTAACAATGAAAAATAAGGAATAGAAATCTGAAAACAAAATAATAATAATAATAATAATGCAGAAAATGGAAAACATGGAGTAAGTGGCAAATGCTAGGATATGGAAATCTGGAAAATAAAACTAGCTACCATAAAAAGAAATTAATAAATAAACTAATGAAAATTGGTAATCTATGTTTGTATCATGCCTATAGATCTTCAACATTGGTCTTTGTGCAGATCATAGCCCACTGACATCCATGATCACTTTGTAGGTCTCTTTTTTGAAGGATGTCATAGTAAAGAAAGACGAGGAAATTGAACGTATACAGAAGGGCGGCGTAAGGGGTAGCATTTCATTCCCGACTTCTCCAAAAAGACAAACTTTTGCAAGAGTGAAAAGTTTCGGGCATCCCGAAAGAGTCATCTCCGATACTGATAATATCTCAGAAAACAGCGATAAACAACATTCAACAGATGATGTTGTAGACCTGCTGAGATTGGGAAAAGACGATTCTGAGAGATTGAGTGACATTTCTGATGATGGCCTTTCAGTTGGTGCTGAGACAGATTGCTCTATAGCAGAAACTGAAAGCATTCGAAGGTGAGCCATTTTACAAAACAACACTACTGTTAAAATTAAAACAATATATTTTCTCATATGAATTGGATTTTTCAGGTCTAATCTATTATCTAAACCCTCAAAGCCTATCACAAGACAGTCATCGACGAGTTCCTCCATGTCAGCCCCTCCCAAATCTTCAGCAAAAGTTGTATCAAGTATTATGTCATCATCATTGATTTCACCTATTTTGACTGTTTATGATTTTCTAAAGGAAAGCTAACCGTTATAGTTGTCGTTGTTATGATCCAGGTACAAGGAAAGCTCCAGCTGGCAACGGGTTGTCAACCAGAGCGAAACTGAAATCTGTCAAAAGGGTTTAGTTGTATTGCTGATGTAGATTTGTTAGGAAAAATCTTGGTTTAGTTGTATTGCTGATGATGTTACCCTTTAGCCTGTAACATATCTAGTATCAATGTAGCATCTATTTGATCCTTGTTATTGTTAATTGTCCGCACTCCACACCTTGTGTTGGTGTGAGAATGTGATTTATGTTTCAAGTTAGAAAAAATTATATAACTAGGATGATCAGTTGTATACATTGCCTAATTTCATGGAAGTTCAGCTTGCTGGCTAAATGACAAGTCATCTTCATATTGCATATGATTCTTGTAAAGGCCTTTCGTGTGGCTTGATTTCCCCCCAAAAAAATGTATATAAGAAGATATATATGAATGTATGAAAGTAATCTTTTTTTTTGAAAGGATATATGAAAGTAGTCTGTCTATCTATACATATACTAATACTAAAATACTAATACTAAAACAGAGCGTTGTTTAACATATGTCGTCCTTACGTTTAATTCGCCTATTTGTCAACCTCTAAGCCATGCCACGTCATCATGACTTAAAAATAACTCAATAAAAAACAAAAAATGTACATACTAATGCAAATATAATTTAATACACTTGATATTTTCTTTCTATTCATATTCATTTAATTAAATTGTTATCTTATATGATTGATAATTAGTTTTATGGTAACATATATATCTCCATTCTTTTGATATTTATCTTTAACAATATCTAATACCTTAAATAGCTTTACATGACCCTCCTAATAAAGCTAAACTTATTTTGTGATCAATTCAAATATCTTTCGATCAAAGAAGATTTGAAGATGTCTTAGAGCATATGCAATGGTGGGTTTTTTAGCTTAGATTTTCCTTTTTTTATTCTAAAAAAGCAACCAACTTACTTTTTTATAATTATTCTGTAAAATATTGTATTTAAACAACCCAAATGTTTTTTACCGGTTTGTTACTAAGCAACTTTAGGTTCATTTTTTTAGGCTTTTGATACTATTCCTAAAAAATCTAATATATATAGCTAAAAAACCACCAATGTGGGTGCTCTTATAACTTATTGTGTCGGCCCTCCTATATAAACTTATTCGTGAAATTTTTATCACGACGGGTTAACATAGATCTAATGACGTGATAATTGTTTCGTATTCTCCATTAATATAATGATTTTTCTCGGTTATACCTCTATTGATCTCATGTTTTCCTCGATTTTTCTTCTTTCTTATCTTATGCTTAGACTAATGACCGACTTTACATTTCATTGAAGATTTAAAATTTTAAACTAATGACATTCTTATCTTTGATTAACTTATTGTGTCAGTCCTCTCTGTATAAACTTATTTTACGTATATGATCACTTGAAAAGTAAAATTAAAACTTTGGAGTACTTCTAAACGGGTTTTTTTATTAAAAGATATATTACTCATTATAGTATCCTAATAATATATATAAAACTTGGATGTTTGGGGTAATAAAGTCTAATCCCCACCATTAATGTTAATCCTCATTATGCTGATTTCGGTTTTGGCATTGTGCTTACGTAATGGGCCTGTTAATGGATCAATCCCTAATCCAGCCCATTTTGGTGAGCCCGTTTTTTCCCAGACCCCACCCCACCCCACCCCATCCCTCAATTTGCTAGGTCTGCCGTCAATTCCTTTTCGTTTGCTTCACTTTCTCGATCGCCTCCAGCGCATACGCTCTCGATCGCGTGGAGAAGATGATAAGCGACAGAAGAACAAAGATGAAAGAGACATGGTGGATAAAAAACGAAGCCGGTTGCAGTTTGGCCACAATTAAAACCTTCATATGGTACTTCTGGGATGCTTGCAGCATGCATCATCCAACCTATGGACATGGTAAAGGTGCGTAACCCCATCTTCACTCTAATCTATAACAATTTTATACCCCCAATTCGATCTGAAGTAGTTAAGTTTTCGTATTTTGTAAGACAATCCTAACCCTAAAAAGATACACTCTGCATTCACTTCTAATGCCAGGGATCTATCTCTCAAGCTTGGTATCCAGAATCACATCAGAATTAGTGGTTAGTTCTACAACATGTTTATTTCAAGAAATGAAGAAAATGACTGATGTTGATTTCTAGCCCTACCTTAGGCCAAGCAAAGTAATTTGTTTACATGACTGTTACAGTGTTACTAGAGTTCCACAAACTGCAAATTCTATTTGATCCGGCTTCTGTTCTAACGGAGCTTATATATATAATATAGAGCGATGCAACAATTGTTTTGTTAAGACATTAGGAATAGTAGATCGTGTTACATGCAATATTTTCGAGTTTTCGGCTTCCTAGCTTGAATAACAAATTGATGATTATTCTACAAGTTCTCGGATTTCACAAGTTCTCTAGAACAGATCTCTGCGATACAAAATTGAAGCTATTGAAACTAATTTTTGACTGAAAGTTAATTAAGCATTCCACATTTTATAAGTATATGCATTACCAGATTGAGATTTAAAATATACTGGATGAGATGACTTAAATGTCAAGCTGATAGATGGAATTTGCTCCGTAATAGGATACTCTGCAGTTGTGATGTTTAACTAACTATAGGTTCACTTTTTTGTGCAGTCTAAAGAGGTAGTGGAAATACATGTGAATTCACTTTCGATAAAGATCTTGCTGGATTTCTTTTCAGACTCAAGCTGATGGAACTTGATTGCAGTACATGACAAAAGAAAGAACCTGAAAGATTATTGTTTTGAACCATCAAATATGGTTGCTTACTTGCTTTCTTTTCAGGTCTGGGTATGAAGATCCCCTTCTCCCCTTATCCTCTCACAACCTAAGGTTTCTATGTTGACGAAGGAAGCTGCAACGCCTTCGGCGTCTGTCACTGAGATGAGGAAGTCGGTGTTATCAAGCTCGATCAGATCAAGCTCGGAACCAAAAACCATACTCTCACTATCGAAGTCGCCACTGCCAACAGAGTCTTACAGAAAGTCTTCTCCTCTCCTAATACTTTTCTATGTTTGAAGGATTTAGATTGTAAATTTTGTACAGGAACAATTGGCTAACCCCCTGCTTCAATTTTGCGCGAGACAGTAAAAGTCAATTGAGCTAGAGTTCTTCTTCTTCTTCTTCTTCTTCTTCTTCTTCTTCTTCTTCTTCTTCTTCTTCTTCTTCTTCTTCTTCTTCTTCTTCTTCTTCTTCTTCTTCTTCAACAAATACATATACAGGTTTGATATATTTATATATGATTTGTCTCTTTGATATTTATGAATCTTATTCATCAAAATTTGAGTGAGACCTTAATTTAAAAGATCTATAAGTTGGTTATGCACAAAATCTCCCACGCATGGCTCATAGTAACGATTGTTCTATAAACTTCAGTGAGACTACCCAAATGGAAAGGGGTGGCAATCTATTCAGTGTGGACACACATAATGAAGTTTGCCGCAGTCAGTTTAGCGTTTTTCAGCGTTCGAGTCGGAGTAATGAATAAAGAATGAATAAAGGAAATCTATTATAGTGATGATCGATCCAGTGATTTTAGTCACCCCATGTATATTTGAACCACAACGTTCCGACTGGTAGATATATTATAAAAATGTTCTATTTATAATATCAACAATTTTTTAACAAACAAAAACCTGCGCGTAGCACGGGCCCCAAAGTCCTAGTCTATCTCTATATAAAAATTAAAGGGTTTTCTGAAGTAATGACAATCGGTACCGGACCATCGATGGGCCTTCTATTAAATGTTCGGGCTTTGTTGGGCTTTTGTAGATTACGCTTTAGGCTTCTGTCTTTTGATCTTCAGCGGTTACTCCACACTCTTTAATCTTTCTTCTTTAATTCCTACGTTTCACCATTTCTTCCTTAATTCCTTTCTTCATAACTCCACACTCTTTAATCAACCGAGGCGCCGATCCCTCCGCTTCCTCTTCTCCGCTCGCTGCCTCTCCACCAGAAACGCCTGTTCTACCGCCCTAATCGTTGGCAAACTCCTTAAATCCAGCGCCAAGAGTACTCCCTCTCTTCCTCATCATCCAATCAGTTTCAAATTGAATCGAGATTAGAGATCTTTCAAAGAAGACGCGTATATGGCTCGACACCTTCGATTCCGCCGAAGAAGCCGCTAGGGCTTACGATTCAGCCGCAAGAAGCCAAGGCGATGGCGAATTTCCCGGTAACTGCATCCCTAGGTTTTGGGGTCTTCTCATTTGCGGTTTCTGATTCACCATCTTCTCTCTGAGTTGAGTTGACATTTACGGTTTCGTTTCTCGATTCCTCTTCTGTCTTCACTAGGATTGATTTCTCTTCTTCGTGATTAGCTGATGTACCCCCTCTCAATAGGAAGAACATGACCTTATCAGTAGTTCATTGTTCTGCAACAGATTATTGACTCTTCTATTGCATCATAAAGATGCAGTATATGTTGAAATAAATCTGACTCCCAAGAAGGTGAAGTCTATTCAACTGGGAATTTCTCCCTGACTCCCAATAAGGATTCATATCTCATACGCAAAGAAGATGCCAACATCATTTAGTTGGAGGAATCTGCATCCGGTGGGTTTGTAAGACGCTCTTTTGATCTCATACCCATTGAGGAAATTGAGTTGTGTGGATCCAAATTTTTAATAGGTAACTCTTCTATTATCTTTCTTTATACATTTATGGAGGATTTGAAACAATCATTTCAAAATTACTGCAGCTGTTACCGGATGTGCTATTATTAATCTTGGGAAGATCAAACCCACAAGGAAAATCGGGCTTGCAGTTTTGATTGAATTTTGAAGTCTGGAGAATTTGCAGCTTCCTTCGGTTATATAGCAGATTGTTCTGGAATTAATTCTTCGTACTTAATACAGTTTCAGGATGTGCTCTACAAAGTGTTATTGCTGAAAGCTGACACAAAGCCATTAGTCATTTAGATTGAAAAATCAGCAGGGAAGAGATTTCAGCTTCTGCATAATGCTTGCAACAAATGATGCCTCCATTATCTCATTCATCCAAATCTATACTTTCAAGATCTTATCAACTCAGGGCTTCCATCTGTACAGTTTCAGCAGATGTATTAGAAAAAACACCACCCATAAGGAGAACATTTTTTTATACCTTTCAAGAATGTACACGTCAAAAAGCTCTTAATCCTGGGAAACAGGCCCATGCTCAGATGATTATATCTGGGTTTAAACCCACTATTTTTGTGGAGGCAATAAACGTATATCTTACTGAATTTGTGTTCATATAATTTGTTCCCCAAATTATGAAATCGTTTATTGCCTCCACAATGATCATTTCTTCAATGGTTTGGAGTTGTTCAAGGAGATGCAAAGTCAAGGAATTTGGAGTTATCTTACTGAATTTGTGTTCATATAATTTGTTCCCCAAATTATGAAATCGTATATCGATGTGTTTGCTCATCTGTAACAGAAAACAAATGGACTCCACCTATTATTTTTTTCGTTGTTGATCTGAAGCTAAGCCTTATAGGTGGTTTTCACAATTGCCTATCTGTATGTTTTCTTAGACTTCTTGAAACCTCTCAATCTCTCATCCATCAGCTTGGCTAAATTAAAAAATAAGCACCTTATGTAGTAAAAGGACATTAAGGTGATATGAGGGAATAAACACACAAAACTTGCGTGCTTATTTTGATAAAAAGACTTTAATGAGAAAGCACAAGTTTTCCTCAGCGTTTGGAAAAGACTGCAATATCAGGTTTCAATATATCCATCTAATTTGATGATTGTTCTTATGTGGTCCCGCTTTTTTTGTTTTAAATTACTCATTTTTACATCTGTTGTTGTTTTTATTTCTCTATAGAGGTCAAAGTATTAAGGTGATCTTATGGGGTTCAGTGTGCACTAACATGATGAAACTCAACAAACCTTACTCGCCCCCTTTTATTGTTGTACTCAAGGGAATGAATGTAAAAGAATTTAGGAGTACGTTTCTTGCCTTTATTCAGTTGTTAGTGCACCATTTCTGTGCTCACTTGTTCTCCTATTTGAATTATTTTTGTAAATGACATTTATCTTTCGAGAACTTCAACAACCTGTATATATGGTATATATGATAAAAGTGACATCCCCGATATTCCTAAATTCCGTGATCTAATTGAGTATACCACATTAATACTCATTTTGTGTTCGCAACCCTATTTGTTCTATAAGAAATTTACATTTGTGCATGTCATTCACAGTGGAGGGACGGAGTGTTACTAAGAAGGTGAAGGGGTAATATGATAAATTAGTTGATTTATTTACTTATTAGAAATTGCACTCTCGCTTCAGATTATTTATCTTTAATAAATGTGATCACATTTAATATATCCGATCCTGTGCAAACCACGGACACATGCACTAGTTCCAGCTGTTTCGGAGGCTACACTATACACTTATACAGGGTCAAATTTTACGTTGTAAACTCTCTATTTTTCTTTTGTCAAAGGTATTAAGGATGTGTATGAAGCCAACAAACAACAACGTCTGGGTGGTGTAGTCGGTTATCACGCTAGTCTCACACACTAGAGGTCCCCGGTTCGACCCCGGGCTCAGACACTTTTTCTTCTTACGTTAAATTTTCTCTTTTTATTAGCTTCTCTTCTATTATAATTTGGCCCATACTATATACAACTCACAAAGATTATCAAATATCACTCATTCTCATAAGAATCTAGTCCATGCGTTACACATGAATTGCAAAATTCAAAAAGATCCATGTATAAAACATTTCAGATAATGTTGTAGAAAATTTTAATACGAACACATGTATATAAAATTCGTCCAAAACGGATATCGTTTGCCCCTTCAAAAGATCAAAAAACAAATATATCACATATAATTTTCAGCATCAACAAGGTACGTTTAAACTTATCACATTATTGTTTTCAACTTTCTTGTTTAATATAGTGGAGAATTTAATGACGAGTCTGTACATATATAATTCTTCCAAAACGAAAATCGTTCAACCCTTTCAATAACAAGAAACTTATACTCATATGTTGTAGTATTCATTATGGATAAATATGATGAAATACTACTTACTCCACATATTATAGCAATGCATTGGGTCTAGATCCCATGAGAAATGCTCTTAAGATGAGAAATAAGAAGGTCCTTCCTCCTTCCTTGGAGTTGACCGACCGCTGACCACCAATTGACCGGCCGTTGACCACTCATTGAACACCCGTTGACCGGCTGTTGACCATCCGTTAACCGGTCGTTGATCACCAGTTATGCTTTTTTCTACTCCATCTGTCCCCAAATGTTCTTCTCATTGTTATTTTTGACACTATTTACTTTATAAGAGAATCTTTAATATATCGTCTAATATATAAAAAAAAACATATTGATATGAGATCTTGTTTGATTTGTCTCAGCGAGAACTTTAACAATATCAAAAATTTATAATTTTTATTAACATATATTTAGAGATATTAACGTTATAAAACATGTCTCGACAAATGTGTCAAAAGGGAATGGGAAGAACATTAAGGGACAGAGGGAGTACCAAATTTTTTGTGTATGGTGTGTAAGTAAAAGTGCTATATTCTTTCTAGACAAAAGCGTAACACATTTCACCTTACAAAGAGAAGCACATACATGCAAAAGTGTAACACACTTCAGTTAGCCATAGAGAAGCACATATAGGCGAAAAATGTAACACATTTCAGCCATAGAGAAGCACATCTAGGCAAAAAACGTAGCACATTTCACCTAGCTATAAAGAAACACATATAGGCGAAAAGTGTAGCACATTTCATCCATAGAGAAGCACATCTAGGCAAAAGCGTAACACCTTTCACCTAGCATAGAGAAACACATACAGGCAAAAGCGTAGCACACTTAAGCTAGCCAAGCACATATAGGCAAAAGTGTAGCACACTTCAGCTAGCCATAGAGAAACACATGTAGGAGAAAGTGTAGCTCATTTCAGTCATAGAGAAGCACATCTGGGCAAAAAACATAGCATATTCATCAATAGAGAAGCACATCTACGCAAAAACCATAGCACATTTCACCTAGTATAGAGAAACACATATAGACAATAGTGTAGCACACTCCACCTAGCATAGAGAAGCACATATAGTCAAAAGAGTAGCACACTTCAGTTAGTCATAGAGAATCACATATAAGTGGAAAGCGTAACACATTTCAGCCATAGAGAAGCACAACTACACAAAAGCGTAGCACCTTTTAGTATAAAGAAGCACATATAGGCAAAAATGTAGCACACTTCAGTTAGCTATAGAGAAACACATATAGGCAATAGTGTAGCACACTTCACCTAGCATAGAGAAGCACATATAGACAAAAGTGTAGCACACTTCAGCTAGTCATAGAGAAGCACATATAAGCAAAAAGTGTAGCACGTTTCAGACATAAAGAAGCGCGTCTAGGCAAAAAACGTAGCACATTTCACCTAGCATAAAGAAACACATATATGCAATAGCGTAGCACATTTCAACTAGGCATAGAGAAACACATATAGGCAAAAGCGTAGCATATTTCAGTCATATAGAAACACATTTAAGTCATAGAGTAACACTTGTGGTAGCACATGCTTTGCAAGTTCAAATTTTGGCCTAAAATCTCATAGCACATTTTCAACCATATAGTAGCACATTTCAGGCATTTTAAAGCACTTAATTTTGTAAGTACAAAATCCAACCTAAAAAAATATTTTTTGGCCCAAAAAAAAAATTAAAAAATTAAAAAAGTCAAAGGTCAGTCAACGCCGGTCGACGGTCAAAGTCGGCCAAACTCGGCCAATAGTCAACCACTTGGGTCAAAACCCTAGAAGAGTGTAATCCTAACCATTGAATTCTATAGCTATGATTACTTCTCATTTCTTATTTTAATGTTTATTTTTCATTTGATCTTTTCCCTATGTTTAAATATTTTATGTACTTTATTACTTTAGTAACACATTATTACGTCTAAGTAATACAAACTTCTTACTTCTATAGTATATATTCTCATTTCAGTTAAGCAATACGAACTTAACGAAAAATAATGCATTATGGTTAACTATTCTTTATAAATATCAATTTCGTCATATTTAATCAAGATACAAAATTATTATTTTTTAATGATAAGTTTGATAGTTAAATATAACCATAGCTATAATGTATAAGTAACGACGCGTTATACTTAAGCATATTTGTAGAGATATTCTTTGTTATTTGAGATTCTGAAGGACAAAGACGAATTTTATATGCAAGCTCGTATTGAAATTTCTACAAGATTATGGAAAAAATAAATTTTAAACAATTCATGCGTATGCTGGTGCGTTACACATGATTTTTTTTAAATTTTTTAATTCACGCGCTACTATTTTGAAATTTTGAATCTTGTACGTTACACATGAATTGCTCCCATGGGGTAATGAACAAACCCAAACAGTATTTGGTAATTGATTGGACTGTATATAAAATCCGCGTATAATATGGGTCAAAAATACATGTTAACTTTTTAGGTTATGTAATGACTGAAACTCGTTCAATTTACAAATGAATGACTGACATTAGGGATGACAATGGGGCGGGGAGTATCATCCTCATCCCCATCCCTGTTTAATATTATGATCCTCATTCCCATCCCCATCCCCGTTTTTTTCTAAAATTTCGCCCCATCCACGTCCTCGTTGGGGAATCCCCATCCCCGTTAATTTTCCCCATTTAAATTCTCCAATGGGGATTTTTCATCCTCGTTAAATTTTATCATTCATATGTATGTAAAAAAAAAATACGTGACCTAAAAACATAACCGAAGTCTAAGAATTTTTTATTTAGAACGTAATTTTGGTGTAAAGTACAAATAATTGCTAAAGAATATAGAAATATTTTTAAAGAATTACATATAAATTTTTCTTATGGGATTCCCCAATAAGAAAGCTTGTAGGGGTCCCCGTTGGGGATGGATATGGGGATATCCGATGGGGATGAGAGAACCCCCATCCCCGTCCCCACAATTGGGAAATAATTTTCCCCGTCCCCGTATAAATTCTCCATCCCCGTCCCCATAGCGGGGATTCGAATCCCGGCCCATTGCCATCCCTAACTGGCATAAGTATCCATGGTAATGCAAAATGAAAGTCTTACTATTAGGCCCTTGCTAAATACAGCCCGGGCGTTTCCTAAATAACGCCCGGACGCTCGCGTTACGCGAGGGAGCGTCACCTCGCAGAACGCGAGGGTGTTTTTCCCCTATAAAAGGGGAAAAACCCTACTCGGCCCATTTTTTACATCACACATAATTTTCTACCGCTGCTCTCACCATCTCTCTCGGTTCAAACTACTTCTTCTTCCTCTTTTCACTACAAATCTCCATATAAGGTATGTTTCTTATACTCTTATGCTTTCTAATGTTGTTTCTAGATGAATATATGTTGTTAGTATAGGAAATTGCATATTATATGATGTTTTGATATTGAATGTTGTTTTAGAAATGGTTGTATAATGGATGAAAGATGATGATTTTGAATTATGGTTGATGAGTGGATGTTGATTTTGAATTATGGTTCATGAATGGTTGTATAATCTCCATATAGGGTTTTTGATTAGGGTTGTTGATTTTATTTAGGGTTTTGATGTTTATTTGGTAATTTACTTAAATTGATAGGTATTTTAGCTAAAATATTGAATTTTCGCCGGAAACTGTTGCCGGAAACTCATGATAGTGCAAATTCACGTAGAACGCTTCACCCCTCGCAGAATGCGAGAGTCATGCTACTCGCAGAACGCGAGTGTCATGCCCTCGCAGAACGCGAGGAATTGCCATAACTGGCAATTCTTTCCTCTTCTGCAGAACGTGTTATATTTATATACTGATTTTACTTTATATATTTTTAGGTAATGGATCGTCCTGGACGTTCAACCCGTCGAAGAAATTGGAACGCTGTGAGAGAAAATCCACCGGTTGAAAATGCAAAAGGGAAAAGGAAAGCAAAGAATACAACACCGGTAGAGCTCTTCCCCGAGGGGATCCCCGACGTTGATTATCGCCCCATAGAGCGGTACAGTGGTGTCCATAGTTATGCCGGGGAAGACTGTTCTGTGCCTAGTGGGATAGAACGAGCAAATACATATCAAGGGTATCGAAATGATGATTGAGACCTTTATTCTCAAGAGTCAGTTTCATGTGCACAACCGTCAACTCAATGTGCACCACAATCAACTCCATATGAACAATCGGGTAGCACTATTGGTGGCTGGGACAATTTCATTCCTCAGTATGCTCTAGTGGAAGTTGGACAAGGGTGGGGTGGACAAAGTTGGGTCGGTGGACAATGTTGGGGAGGTGGATTTGGTGAGGGAAGTGTTCCTCAAGACATGGGTCAAGGAAGTAGACAAGCTTGTTCTTCTTCTTACAATCCTCAACCAGAACCGATGGAACAAGAGAACCAGGATGAAGTTGTTGGGGGAAGAACACGAAGAAGAAGGTGACGATGATGAAGAAGAAGAAGAAGAAGAAGAAGAAGAAGAAGTGGTCCAGAAACCAAAAAGAAAGAGGAAGTCCAAGAAGGAAGAGCGAAAATATGATCCTGAGCTCACTCATGACACACCTGGAGGTCCAGAAGATCCCGAGTTGCTTAAGGGATTTGAAGCACATGTTGCGTTCCACATCCAGAAAGGGGAGGTAATTTAATTATTTATTTATTTTCCGCATTTTCAATCCATTGCACATATTCTGCAGAATTATCAGAAAATGCATAATATGTGCATTTTCTCGCAGAACGCGAGGGTGTCACACCTCGCAGAACGCGAGAAAATGCACATATTATGCATTTTCTGATAATTCTGCAGAAACTGTATTTTTTGAAAATTTGTTCTCAGAGTCTAATTTTTGTATTTTTCTGCAGTTCAAAGGTTCGATGAAGCCACAACAATGGACAAAGCAGAGCAGTGATTGGCCATTGGACAACAATGACTGGTCAGAGATTCCCGGTGCAGTTGGACTGTCAGATCTACCTGACATGATGTACGAAGAAATCGACTTTCCTTTGATTGAAGCGTTCATCGAACGATGGCAACCGGAGACAAATTCATTCCACCTCCCTTGTGGTGAGATCACTATTGGCCTTCTTGATGTATATATGATTTTAGGCCTACCTATAGAAGGGAAAGCAATGACGACATGTAAGAAACTAGGTGCCAAGTTTAGTCATGATGAGATTCTAAAATACTATGGTAGGAAGGGGGCGGAAATTTTTGGAATAGATCCTCACACTTTAGATTCTGGGAGGGTGAAAGTTGAATGGTTTAAAAGGCATTGTGAAACCCTAGGTCCAGAGCGAAAGGGTTTAGGTTGGGTGTTGTATACTGCTTCCTCGATCTTATTTCCCGACAAGTCACAGAACTTGATTCGGCTTAGATATGGGCCTTTTGTGGAAACCTATGCCCACGCTACGGGCATATCGTGGGGTTCAGCTGCTTTGGCCCATCTGTATAGGCAGCTGGGGATATGCACACGACAGGGCTGTGCCCATATGTCTTTTTGTTACACCTTGTTGCAGGTATTATACTTTCTAAGCGTTTAATTTACGTACTTATATATATTTTCATATTTAACGTACTTTGTATTTCTTAGGCATGGATCTACAACTACTTCCCACACTTTCGACCTACTGAACGTCCTCGGTGGAGAGCGGAGCAACCATGGGTATACCGGTGGATGCCTAAGAATGTAAAGTTGAAGAAGGGGCAAGTCGGAAGGGACTATAGAGGAGCGCTCGATATTCTTATGCCGGAGATGGTAAGTTTCTGCATTGTCAACAGTTTCTGCATTTTCTGGAATTTCTGCATTTTTTTTAGTACGCGGCATTTTCTCGCAGTACGCAGCATTTTCTGCTGTTAAGTTTCTGCTGTCATTTTTTTAGGTATGTTGGAACCCGTATGGAGCACAAGACTTCACCGATCTTGAGCTTGCTCCCGCTCTATTTCACGGGGTGCTATCGTGCTGTGACATCACCGAACCACACATGCCTTATCGGTGTCCCAGACAATTTGGGAGAGTGCAGCGTATTCCTAGGCCAGTCATCCAACCGCTCAAAGCTCATAGGTTGAAAAACATTAGGTGTTATAGTGTTTTTTATGACGCCAACCAATGGCTTTGGGAGTCAAGAGATGTTCACTCTATGTCTCTCGATGATATGGGGCCAGTTGCCTTTGTACCACATGAATGCTCCCATGATTACATGGATTGGTACATCAAGAGGACCTATAGGTATATCCGTCCTGCAATCCCTGGGATGATTACTGAGAGACAGGTAATATTAATTGTTTTGGTTTATC
This sequence comes from Oxyria digyna, assembly GCA_029168935.1. NCBI lineage: Eukaryota > Viridiplantae > Streptophyta > Magnoliopsida > Caryophyllales > Polygonaceae > Oxyria > Oxyria digyna. Next base: position 11,308,865 of record JAPVLV010000013.1, read on the forward strand.
TTGCGTTTCTAGTCTTTGTTTGTCTCTAATATTAACATAGAATGAATGTTTACTTGCGTATAGGTGATTGGCCGGGTGTACAATGACATGGACCGGTATCGGTTTGCCACTCCAGAGGAATTTTCTTCATATCACGCCCAAATGCTACTATGTATGTCAAATCTCGCTCCCTTCCGACCACGAGAAGACAAGTAGCCTTTCGTTTTGTGTTTTGGATTGCTTTCTTAGCTGTTTTGTTGCTTGGATAATTTTGTTGGATTATGTTTAGGGATATGTTGGTGTTGCTTCAATTCTGTTCGGTTTTTGCATAACCTCGCAGAACGCGATGTGTACACTCCTCGCAGAACGCGAGGTGTACACTCCTCGCAGAACGCGAGGTGTACACTCCTCGCAGAACGCGAGGTGTACACTCCTCGCAGAACGTGAGGAATTGCTTAATCTGGAAAATGTCCATGACATGAGTTCCTGTTTAAGAAGATGGCGACAAAACCATCTCCAGTTCAACATTACATTACAAATTCAGCGAATAAAACATAACTTCAACATTACATTTCAAAGGCGGCACATCGATGTGACACAAGATCGTGCAAAGAAAAAGCATCTCTTTCAGCGTTTCGCCACCAAGGAGTAAACACATGAGGTAATGGGCAGTTATCTTCAAGACGCAACTACAAGAAAACAACAACGTTAGGAAGTTGCATATTAGATAGTAATTCATAAGAAGATCCAAAAACTTACCGGAACAAAATGTCTCTCACTCTCAATATAGAATAAGTAGAACGTCGGAAGTGTGTCGCCATCATCTAACCAAGTAGGACGTTGTAGAGGAAGGTAAGTGTAGTTAGCATTTTTTCCCACCGTTACGAACACTATGTGGAATGTGGATGCCACAAGGCATCCCATTTCCGGGGTAGCTAGCCAGTGATCTTCTGGAGCCCTTCCTATTCCTTCCCATGTAAGTTGGTGTACAGCGCTCTCCAAAGTTGCTTGTTGTGGAGGTCCAATCCAAGTTCCTTGAACTAGGTGCCAAATCTCTTTGACCTTAGCTATCATCAAATCTCTTACTTCCCTCCATAAGTGTTGGTTGTCATGCAATTCATGAGCTATTGCTCTAAATCCACAATTTCCATCTCCATTTACCTGAAACCAACCATTCACACGGGTGCGCATTGACGCAGGTATCTGAGACTTGTACTTGTCAATCACCTTAATCTTTGGTTTCTTGAATGTTTCAGAATTAGAAGCATTTCTTTGCTTCTTTGGGGGTGTTTCTTCCAAATCTCTAGCATCCATCTCAACATTAGTGTGCTCCCATGCAGACGGTCTTCTTTGCGTTGACCTTGGTTGTTTGTTAGGAGCTCCGACTGGACGACCCCCGGTGTGCTTTGAAATAGCCGGCTCTTTTAGAGGAGTATTTACTCTCCCAATGTCTAAAACAGTTTGTGCACACTTTTCTTGATCATGGGGGCACAACTTCGGAAACGTTTCCTCATAGAAAGTCTGAAAAAGACGCCTTGCCACCTTACTCTTAACTTCGAGTATGCCAGGAACATCAACTTCTTCCAAACTCAAAGTACTCCAGAAAGGGTGCAACTCTGATACTCTTAGTGGTCTTTGCTCCTTCTAATGTCTTACAATTTGATGAACACACATCAACCCATCTCTAATCTTGATCCCACAGCTACAAAACATATTAAAGTGCGCACCTAATCTTTCCCCCTTCGTGTATTCCTTAAGCAAAAATTCTATGCATTTGTAAGAGACTTTGAACTTCAAGACTTTAAACAAGTCGGCCCCTTCAACAACTGTGAAACTCTTATTCAAACTCTCGGTGAAAGACAAATTAATCTCCTTAAGTTGGTTCTCCGCCATTGTTTTGTATTCTTTGAACATTGTGTCTAGCCTAGCATTTCCACTTGACAAGTATGACTTAAGACACGAATGTGCTCCTTCAAATCTAAAATGTTCGAAAAACAATAATATGCAAATACAAATCAGAACCTGTGGATCCTTCTGTAATGTGCAAAATCTCGCGTTCTGCGAGGTGTGTACACCTCGCGTTCTGCGAGTTCATACATTGTTCCAGGATCTTTGCATTCACAAAAGCATCAACACTGAATCTAGGACAATCCTCGCGTTCTGCGAGGAGTGTACACCTCGCATTCTGCGAGTTGTGCATTACAGAAGCTCTTTTTATCATATGTAGAAGGTAGACATAAATTAGAGAACATACCTGTTTGTCGTGTTATTCCCGAGAGTGAAGACATTATTCCGTCCATGCTGAAACAAGTCTTTCTTTGTAACCGTTTAGCCAATTCTTTCTCACGTAGTTCAATACGGTTGGATAAGCTCGCCATTTGTCCTCAAGTTTCTTCAAAGTACTCTTGTAATATTCTTCAGTGGTTTGTTCGAACACGTTATAATAATCATTTGAAATATGAACCCCCAATGCTTGTGTGCCCATAGCTATCTTGGCTCTCGCCTCTATGTTCTTCCTTACATGTCGTCTACATAAGAGAAACTTTGCATTTGGCCATAACTTGTCTGTTGCATTCATAAGAGCCATCTCACGGTCAGTGACGAAGAAAGTAGGCGATGCTCCTATTCTCAAATACATCGTCTGCAGCTGCTGCAACGCCCAGAAATAACTATCCTCGCTCTCAGCCTCTAACCATACCCCGCACACAACAAAATTCTTCCATGTAGAAGTCAAACCGACTATCTCCAGGAAGGGAACACTGTACCTTAAACCCAAAAACAGTAAGATAAATACAACATAAAAACAAAATGATAAATACTTACTTGTTCGTGCTATAAGTCGAGTCCATCAAAATGACATATGGAAACGCTTTTAAGAGTTTCATTGATTCGGGGCTAGTAAAGAACAAGTCGCCTATTATCGAAGGATTCTTTGCACTTGGCCTATACTCCATGAAGTAGTTGCTCTCTTTGCATTGGTGAAAGAATTCTTGAACCACGGTTCTACCTTCCATTTCCTCTTCCCTTATATGTCTTACAAAATTGTACACTTGGTTCTTCTTTGTGCAACTTCCGGGATCCTTGTTTATCTCAGTGTAAATCTGATTTGGAGAACAATGTGAAAGTACCATCTCACGAACCTTTTTCTTTTGATCCGGGGTTGGCCTCCCGGCAAATGCATTCCCGACCAAACTATCTCCAATAGGATGGTTGTGCAAACCACAAAAAACCACTAATCTCTAATTCTCTTCAACCCGGTTCTCCATAAGCTTCAACTGAAATTTACACCCCGTTTTCTTGCTCTTTGTGTTTGATCTAACACCGACACCTTTAGGCCTATGGCTTCCTCCTTTCTCACAAATGATTTGAACCTTACCACTTTGCCTCGGTTTAGATGGTACACTCCTTCCAATAGAGATCATAAACTTGTGTTGCTTTGCAACATTCAAAGCCCACAAATGATCAATCTCCTTAGAGGCAAACACTTGCTCCGTAGTGAAATATTCCGAATAATCCCTAGAAACAACCTCTTCCTCACATACGGGACTATCAAACTTTGGTGCAGTGCGTAAAGAGGGGAGAAAACACATCTCCTCTCCTACGTTTGTAGGTGGGTTAGCAAATTGTGAATCAAACGCATTATAGCTTGATGGCACCTCATATGTACATGGCAATTCATAAGTAGATGGCACGGACAACTCATAAGTAGATGGCACGGGCAATTCATATGTAGATGGCATAGGAAATTGATAAGTAGATGGCACATGTTGTTCATATGTAGATGGTTGATGATAATCACCAAAGTCGTCAATCCCTAAATCAAATGACGGTGGCGAACATGGCCTTGTATTCCAGGAGGGGTAGTTGTAGTCATTCAACTAGATTGCATTCAATCCAGTGAACAAAGAAAAATTCACCTATACACAATGCTTCTGTTAATACGCTGTAATGTGCAACTTCTCGCGTTCTGCGAGGGAGGCACATCTCGCGTGACGCGAGTGGCTTCCTCTCGCAGAACGCGGAAAGTTGCTATTTCCTGAAACTAGTCATTCAACGGGATAATTTAACATAACATGAGAAATTGTTGAGTTTCTACATTAAAAACCCTAAAAACGCTAAAAACATGAACAAATCTATGGTAACTTGATGAATCACCATCTTCATTCCCTCCTTTGTTGAATTCCTCTTCATCTTCCATTATTTTAGGTGTTTTTAGAGTGTTTTGAAGTTTGAAGGTTTTGAAAATGGGTTTTAATGGAGGGTGAAAGAGGTGAAAAATGATAAAAAAAAGGTGTTAGGGTAGGGTTAATAGGTGTTACGGATTACTTAAAATAAGGGGTAGCTATTATAGTTAGGTGGGGACAAGACATGTAGTAATGGCGCACAACAACGTCCATCTGACATGCTAATCTCGCGTTCTGCAAGGACACGTACACTTGCGGAACGCGAGATTAACATGCATGAAATTAACCTAATTTTTTGCTAATCTCGCGTAACGCGAGTGTCACGTATCTCGCAGAACGCGAGTGACCTGGCGTTGTTTGAATAAAGCACCGTGTATATAAGAACCGTGTACTATTAGCCAGACACTGACTCCACCCAAATTCCTGGATTCCTCCTGCGCAAGATAGTAAACGAATGTTCTCAATTGGATGTGCGCTTCTTCTGCTGAATTTCTGCTCTACACTCCTTCCAAAACCCTAACAAAACCCCTCAAATCTATCTTCCTTCAACGATTATCCACATAAATTACACCAACTCCGCCCCGGATGATTCTTTCCAGATGCTTTCAGATTGCATTTTCTTCCGGGAGCTGCTCAATTAGATTGAGGTTCCAACATTTCGACTTTTTTTTGAATCGAAGCATGTCTTGTTTCTGTTGAGATTGAATGTCCATATATATGTATTTGAATAATGAAATTTGCAAATACGTGCTATGTTTTGTAGTCCAATACGAGTTTATGGCTAAATCAAGCTATCATTTCCGTTTCATGTTCCATAGCTACTGGATGCACTTCGCTGCAACAATAACGGGAAAGGGTTGACAGGTATATGGACTTCCAATTTACACTTTCAATCTGCTTGTTCTTGTTTTAGGAGACTATACATATTGTTACATATGTATGAATGCTAGTCTTGATTTAATTTGCTGAAGGATTAAAAAGAATCCTTAATTCCAGGATTAGCTTCCTACTGGACATTATTATCAATAAAATTGGTAAAATAATGCTCTGTGTTTCAGGATCTTGATATTTGTCAGATAGCTTGGGAGTTTGACGTCATGGATGGACGCGGTCAAACTTTCAAGCATAAACAGTCTTCTGCGAAATGCAGACCTAAACCAATAGAAGCAGATTTTTTTGAGGTAGCTAAAAATCATTCTGCAATTGTGTCTGATGACATTAGGCGAGGCCAGAATGAATGCAGTTCTAAGTCCCCAGAGATAGTGAGCACTGGTGATATTGTATCTGCAGTAGGACAGATATGGGAATCTGCAAACAGGTCTCTTGCATGTCTTCAACCCAAGAGAAGTGCTAAACACACAGATATGGGTACTCAGAATGAGAATATAGTGTGTCAAATTGGAGAAAAAGAAAATACGTATCGGTCTCTTTTAGCAGAAAATGAATGTGGTCAATACAATTTCAAATCGTCTACCCTTTTCTCATACTCTTTGGAACAGAGTTTAGAGCATGCAGAAGTTACTCAGATTACACCCTTTGATTCTTGTAGTAAGGAATTTTGGAGGAATAAGAAGGATGTTTATACTCTGCTTACTAAATCATGGAACGGAAAGGCAAGTGCAACTGTTGGAATCTCACATGAATATAAAACAAGATATAGATTGATGGACCAAGAAATTGCACAACACACGATGATTAATAGAAGTGAAGCTATTGTATCACCTTCTTGCTACAATACCAATTTATCATATCATTTGAGGAATTGTAGTGCTGATTTGTGTTCTGGTATGGAGAATGGCTTATCTTCTGGTGACAACAAAGATTTATGCAAGAATAGAAAGATGACTTTACCTTCTCTCTCTTCAGATTATTTTTTTCAGGTGGATGGGGAGCCACAGAGAGAGGTTGGTGCTCCTGTTGCTTCCTGCTCAGTGCTCTCTGCCAAACATTTTGCTAATTCAACATATTCAGGCCGTGCTTTTGAACATCATAAAGAAATCTTTGACGGTGATGAAGATGGTGAGCTACGTAATACCTGTAGAGATACAATCCAGTGCCAGAAGCTTGACATTGAAGTTGAACATCAGATGGAGACCCCTTCTGCTAAAATACAGAAATACAATCATACGCTTGCAAAGCAGGAACATGCTTTTTCAGGAGCCCTGGCAGGCACATGTGTTAGTCTGTGCATACATCCAGTAGATACAATAAAGACCGTCATCCAGTCTTGTAAAGCGGAGCAGAAATCTCTTTATTCTATAGGACAATCAATTATCACTGAAAGAGGTAAGCCGTTCCTGCTAATAGTTTACTGTTATCTATTATGCGACTAAGCAAACAGAGAACAGTGGAAGAAAGACTTGAGTTAACCTGGGGCTCTCATATAATATAAAATATGAAATGGGTGTCTTAAGGTAAGTAACCATGTATACCACCACTTTTTAAATTTTCTATCATTCCCAATCCAAGAAGGCAAGAAGGCAAGAAGTATTAATGTGATGTTTATACCAGATCTTGTTTTTTTGCAGCACCTGACTACCTGTATATAACTTGCACCAAAAAACAAGATGCAATTCTTCCTTTTGGTAGATAATTTTTTCTTGTTCTTATTCAATCAGATTTTATTTCAGGGTTAACTGGACTTTATAGGGGAATAGCTAGCAACATTGCTACATCAGCACCCATCTCTGCTATTTACACATTCAGCTATGAAACAGTGAAGGGGCTCTTGCTTCCATTTCTTCCAAAGGTTTATCTTCTGTGTATGACTGTTTAGTTTAGCTTTTTTTCCCTAAAATTCCACTACTCTTCACCCTTGTCATGTGATTTTGGAGAGTGAAACGGACAGTCTTATTCCTCTGTTCGATATTCCTAAGATACTCTGAATAGCAAAAGCACATGCGAAAGCCATATTGTATTGTTGCAGTTATGCAAGCATTTTCCTTTTGCTGTTAGTTTTCTGAAGTTTTCTTACTTTTTTTCACTGCAGGAATATCACTCTTTTGCCCATTGCACTGCAGGTGGTTGCGCTAGTATTGCCACTTCATTTATTTTTACCCCTAGTGAGCGCATAAAGCAGCAGATGCAAGTCAGTCCACGCTATCAGAATTGCTGGTAATGAAATCCTCCTGCTATCATTCATGTATATCAGGTCAACAATGACTTGTTCTGGTGTAAGAATAATTCTACATGTCTGAACTGGCTAATTAATGTTGATGTGAATCACTTCACCTATTATAAATAATGTGAGACAATGATACAAGGGAGAGGATGTCACTTCTGATGGCTTACGATGCACCAAATTGTCTATACATAATAAATATAAGTGCTGGTCTTTGATCAATAAAAATTCAAAACTCAGATTTTGTTTCTTTCCCGCACTTCTGCAGGAATGCTTTTCTTAGAATCATTGAGCATGGTGGCGTGCCCTCATTATACACTGGTTGGAGTGCTGTATTGTGCAGGAACATTCCACACTCAATAATCAAAGTAAGGTTTTTCTATTGACATTTGACTATTTATTAAGTGATTCTATAATTCTATATGTATGAGTTATTATGCATTTTCATGCAGTTCTATACTTATGAAACCCTGAAGCTGCATATTTTATCTTCTGATCAACCCAAGACATGGCAAACGGTTAGCCTCGTCTTCTACACGTGTACCATCAATATTTTTTCTTCATAACTTGCCATTCTTGCTGATGTGGTTAAGCATACTCTTGTTTAACTGTCTTTCCAAATTTTTTAGCTATTATGTGGAGGACTTGCTGGATCTACTGCTGCTTTATTCTCTACACCATTTGATGTGGTGAAGACAAGATACCAAACTCAGGTAGTTTAGTGAGCAACATCTTCTTTTTTCTTTTTTCTTTTTTCTTTTTTCTTTTTTCTTTTTTCTTTTTCTGAATGAAGGGATAAATGAGCAACTTTATCAGAAAATTATGCTTGTGATTTTCTAAGCATATGTCAGAACTTGCTAATGTAGGTTCCTGGATCTGTAAAACAGTATAATGGCGTTTTTAGTGCCATTAATCAAATTCGTAAGACTGAAGGTATTACAGGTCTTTACAGGTAAAATCTTAAGACTCTTTTATCATTTCTGTATTTGCATCTGAATCCACATTCTCTAATATGTGGGACGTTGTCTTCCTTTGAGCAGGGGTTTGACTCCGAGGCTTGTCATGTATATGTCTCAAGGTGCACTGTTTTTCACATCATATGAGTTCTTCAAGGATCTCTTTTTCTCAGGACGGCCTCTCCAAAACACCCTACTAATCCGACCTGAACCAGACGATAAAGACTCATTGTTCTCGGTCACACCCTCATCATAGAATTTTTGATACATAGTATAGACTATATATCTTATATCCCATTAGCTGTTCTGTAGAGAATTTTGCAGAGAGGTATTCAATGTATCAATATCAAGCTTCTACTGTAGGACTAACTTGTTCTTTGTACATTGAGAAATATCAAATTTTGTGGGTAAAAAAATTCAGGTATCTTACAATATCGCATTGATCATCCATTTGTGGCTAGAAGCACATTACATAAAGATGATGTATTATCACAAAGTTATTCAAATTGGAAGATTTGATTTGGATATCAACTCATTATTTATGGGAAAATTTAAGTACAAAATGAATAATACTACTTATTTTTTGGCTCCCTGAAACTATATAAATCTACAACACTTGAACAAGAGAAAATTGAAGGGTTCTCACTCAGTCTAGCAGCCTCTTCATGAACATCTATACTAAATGATAATATGAACACTAGTCTCTCATTCCTTGTTCACAAAACCCAAAAAGAAGAAGAAAATAACTTTCTTTACACCCTAGAAATAGGGGAGAAAGGCGGGTCTAACTTGAAAGAAGGGTGGTTTTCAACTGTTTTTCTAACCTTCCCCGTCTTCTCTCTAACCGAATCAATTAGGATTTTCACTTCATCCTCCACAAGTGCTTTCTGATCGTTCCCTTTCGTGTTTTTTTCTTGGTCGGCTTTGGTTGACACTTCTGTTGCATGAAGCATTGCTACACAGATAGCAAATGCTTGTAATGTGGACAGTTGTGCATGGAAATCCACTGCATACTTCCCCTTCCCTGAGCAATTTATGCTCAATGCGGGAGTTTTTTGCTTTGCACCCTGTAAAATTGTTATAAGTTATCAGTGACTAATCAGAACTTCAACAATAAACCGTCTACTGGATTGGGAGTTTAATCATACCGCCTACTGGATTTTTTTCGTTAGACGCTAAATCAATTCAATCTTAAAGTAAATGTGCTCAGAGTTCTGGTGAAGCACAAGGTCTAAAAACCAAACAGCTTCAAAAGAATCAAATTCACTAACAAAAACTTTTTAAGTGTTTTATTGTAAGATTTTCACTGAACCAAATAATAACATGAACTTGTGTAATTTTTAGGGAATCCATACAAAAAAAGAGTTTAGCACAAGTGCCTAGATAAATGCATGCAACATTGTAAAAATGCATGCTACTGTTTTGATATTTTGTATGAATCCGGATCAGGTGCGAATGGATATTGTAAGAATATCCCATTCACATGCACGTTTTTCAGTAATGACATGCACACGCAGGTGTGTGCATGTACTTTTCACATATTATCAATGACATGTAAATCTGTCAAATGTGCATGTCGCTGGCTTAAATGTGCATCTCAATTGCTTAAATGTGCATCTCATTTGCTTAAATGTGCATGCGAATTTTTTCATTCGCATATTCGCACGTTAATAATTGTTCGCACCTGAATCTTTTTCTTTTTGTATTAACAATGTAGATTAGCAAAACAAGTGCAGTCTTAATTACCTGAACATGTAAATCAAAAGGCCTGTCCTGCTGCAGAAATGGTTGCTCTTCTTTTTGTTTCATACTCAGGTTAGAAAAAACAACAGGACAAGCCATATCCCAACCACCACAATCGCAGCCTCCACCGAGTCTCCATCTATCCAGCAATGGCAAAGGGCCTCTACTTTCACAATCAGGCAAGCTATGATTCCCCGTTGGTGTCACCACATTCACTCTCGTTCGCATTCCATCACTAACTCCACTTGTTCTTTTCTGAGATAAATCTAGTCGGCTTAACTGCACCTGACGACTAAATTTATCACCTGAACTATATTTCAAGCTCTCCCTCTTCTTGAATGGAATTTGGATAACAACAGCTGCAGTTTCAAGACATGGGTCCAGATCAGCTGAGGCCCACGGGTATGGACTAGAGTAGTCCAACCTCTCATTTGAAGCAAAGATTTTTCTCCCATGCATTATATCATACAAAACAAACTCTGTCACCATTGAATCACTAAAGGCTCCACCATCTTTGAGTTCTGACAACAGACGGCCAGAAACCTGCATTTGACCGATTATGGGAGAATTTTTATTGCTATACTTCATCCCTGATCCACTGGCATTACTCCTTTTTCTACCTTGAACCGAGTGGAATGTATAAACCCAATTAAGAGTGTCTTCTGACTTCCATGTCTTGGCTACAAAAATATCTTCAGAATGTGATAATGATAACTCGAAGTAAGGCACTCCGTGTTTATGTTCCAATCTGAGATCACCGTGAAATTGAACAATTGTTTCCCGATGTTTCTTCACATGCTCACCACAGTCCATGTCTGTTGTGACAGTAGAAACACTCAACGATGATTTCTGCGTTGTTTTGCTCTCCAAATTAGATTTTGAAGGGATTCGATGAGACTTTGACTTGGTTAGTGGGTCAAACATCTTCCTGATGGATGTGAACCGAGATTTTGGGCTATTTTTGGAGCCATAACCGTCTAAAAGTACTGCAGAATGTGAGACTGCAACCTTAGGCTTATTGTCATTCTCGTTTAGAATGTTGGAATTGTTTAAAGGACCGTCAACTTGATGGGATTTGAACTTTGGATTCTCCATTAATATGTCTCTTTCAGCTGGCCTGAAGGGATCTCTTTCCCTGATATCAAATTTTACACAACTTGATTGCCTAGAAGATTCCACAGTTAAACGCTCTTCTTCTTCTTTTTCTTCGTCAGAGCCACAAATGGAATCAAGAAGGCTGAAAGAGAAAGGCGCATTGCCAAGTGAAACCTGGATCTTTTTTCTTTCCCGAATACTTTCAAGTCGCCTCAATGGCTTTCTCTCCTTAGAGCTCTGGTAAACCGAACAACCCCGTTTCAGCACTTGAGTATCTACTGACAGTTCATTGTTCCTAGCTTGAAGACTCTTACACGAAACACTCCGATGATAATTCCTGATGTTTATCTCCCTGAAACCTGCATCTAAACTTGTTTTATCGTTTTGTGAAGCCGGGATCCCTTTCCTGATCCTGCTCTCATGCTTTGCATACCGAGGAGATGGGAGTACGGTTGTTGGGCTCTGTTCAACTTTGCAGTAATTTTCAAACTTCAAATCCATGGATGCAACTACACTCATTGAGACATTTGCACTTCTGAAACAAACAAAAAGAGCAAACAGTTAACTTGTCAATAAAAGAACAGAATGCTAGCTAGATTCATGAATTACAATTGAACAAGAACTGAATTACAATTGAACAAGAACTGAAATATCAAAGTGGCAATAACTAAGCAACAACTACCACCAGAATTTGATTACAATTGAATATTACCATCAGACCCATTTTTGCAGAAGATGGCAAATGAAATGTACTAAAAAAATCCCTAAAAAGAAAAGATCTTCACTTAAAGACAGCTAAAGAACCCTAAAACCTCAGTGGGTATGAAAATACCGATCACCTGTTTAAAATGCCAAAAATGCCAAAGCATGGTAGGTTTAACAAAGCAATAATGAAATCAAAGATGCCAGCTTTATTGTCACTTAGAACAGAAGCAAAAGAAAAAGAGCAGTACTAACACTAAAACACTCCTAATAATGTGGCCTTATACCCCACCAAATCCCTTTCAAATTAAGTACAGTGAAAGAAATACCCAACAAACAGTTAGTAAAGCACATCATTTGCTCTTAATAATCTGTCTCTCTTAGAGCTGAAGCCATTGACTGATACCCAGAAGAAGCAAGAAATTAAAAAGCATGAAAAAGCACCTCTTTTGATCCAGTAGCAGCTAAGAATTCTCTGAATTGGAAGTTTATAGAGAGAAGCTGAGAAAATCAGGCCATGTCGATCACTTTGAGCTTCATTTGCATTATGTTGTACAAACTGTTTCTCTACTGGGCTGGGCTTTGTTCGTTTTCTTTCCTTTTCACTTTATTCTGTTTGTCTACTTCCTGCGACGGATTAAAGGCACTCCTTTGAATCAAAAGACAAATATGTCCTTCGTCTCTTTGTGAATCAATTTTTTTTTTTTGCATACAGGCAAACACAGAAGTACTTTCACACACAACCCTACCCTTAATAAACGCGGGGTCTATACGCACTACATTTTATAACTTTCTAAATTACATTTTCGTACGCCCAAAATCGGCGTATATTGCAATTTCATACGCACTACATTTTATAACTTTCTAAATTACATTTTCGTACGCCCAAAATCGGCGTATATTGCAATTTCTCGAGTATACGTATGTATATGTATACGTATACGTATGTAAAAAAATTGAAAAAATGGTCCGTACGCACTTTAACGTTTCGTACGAGGCGTATATAAAAATCCGTCTCGCTTTCTTCTTCTTCCTCCTCTCATTTTCTCTCTCTCGATATTACTATTCACCGGAAACCCTAATTTGCGCCGCCGTCAAAATTCCCTCCCATTTCACTCGTTTTCTTCCCCAAATCGATCCTATTCGACTCGGTTTTCTCATAGAATCCAAATCTCTCAATCAATTTCATCAATTCCACTGGGAATCATGCAATCCGAAGAAATGGGGAAAATTTCAAAATCCACTCCGGCGACGGTGGAGGCGACGACGGCTAGTTCTGTTCTCCCTCCCGTCCGGCGGAGTGCTGGTGGTGCAAGAGTTCGAGGTGGAGGAGCTGCGCCTGGGCCGAAGACGAAGCCGGCGAAATGTAGAAGGGCTCGTGGTGGTGCTGCGGCGGTTCCGGAGGTGGTCAGTGGAGCTGGCGAGGGGTCTGGAGGTGGAGGGGAGGAGGTTGCTGGCGCCGGCGAGGTGGCTGGAGGTGAAGCAGGTGGTGGTCGGGGTGTAGCTCGTGGTGGTCGGGCTCGTGGTGGTCGGGGTCGGGGCGGTGCGCAGAAACGGGCCCGTTCGAAATCGTCGGAAAAGACGCTCTCGATCCACGAGGTACGTTAATATTTTTTTTTTAATTAGTCGTTATTTATCGTTTAGCGTGAAACGTTATTCGATAAATAACGATTAAAAAAAGATTTATTAATAAATACAATTTATTAATAAAATATGAATTATTTGTTATTTATTAATAAATTATTAATTAGTCGTTATTTATCGTTTAACGTTTCACGTTAATCGATAAATAACGATTAAAAGAAAAAGATTTATTAATAAATAATATTTATTAATATAATATTAATTAGTCGTTATTTATCGTTTCACGTTATTCGATGAATAACGATTAAAAGAAAAATATTTAATATTAAATAATATTTATTAATATAATATTAATTAGTCGTTATTTATTAAGAAATGAATTAATTAGTAATTAATACATTATTAAATAGCGTGTTAATAAAATATTAATTAGTCGTACCTAAGAAAAAATTAGTAATTAATACATTATTAAATATTTAAAAGAAAAACGTCAAATAATATAAAATAATAATTCGTAAATATGAAACTAGGCTTTATAGAGGGCTATTACTCCGGCGGGTTGTTCTGTAAGAAAGAAGAAGAAGGGCCCTCGTCACCCTAGCGCACGCGGGATCACATCTTCCCGACGTCGTGGATCTCCTCCAGACATTCCAGGAGTTCATATAGGAGATACAGGGAAAGCTCTGATGGATGATTTGGATGTTAGTGAGGAGGAGGAGTTTACAGAGGAGTTGACGGAGGCGACCGAGGTTGCAGATCTGCCAGAGGTAGATCTAGGAGATTTGGAGGCGCAAATGCATGCTGATTACTATGAGGGATCACCTGTGCGTGAGCCATCTCCAGCTGGATCATTGTCGCCTTCTGCAGAGGATCATCAGCAGGAGATTCAGGAGCTTGTTCATGATTTCGATCAAGATCACCCAGACCTCCAGGAGCCCATTCAGGACCCTGTTCAGGAGCCTGTTCAGCACATTGATCCGGGGTTAGCTGTACCGGTTCCAGGGGATGCATATTATGTGGGGCATCCTGGAGGTCCTCTCAGTTCACGGCTTTTGGTGGATTACAGCACCCACATTGCTCCGGTGATATGGACTGAGACGTCGTCTCTTGCAGAGTGTATTGAGCATGACCCGGCTTATGTGATACCGCCCTCATCGAAGGTATGCGTTGTTTTCTAAATGAATTTGTGAGGTAAAACGATCCACACGCTTTTCTAATTCATTAATTTCTCTTTCGTACATCAGCTGAAGAGGGTGTTGGATATATACACCCGCAAGGACTTCTTCAGGGAGTATGATAGGCATAAATCTAATGTGCCTGGGTCATGGTGGCAGCTCGTTCAGCGGAGCCACTTACAGGTCCTTGCAGATCCCCGGCTCGAGTACAACAACATCGATCCGATTCTGATTTCTGCATTTGTGGAGCGTTGGTATCCAGAAACCAACACGTTTCACTTTGCATTTGGTGAAATTGCTCCTACCTTGTTAGACGTGCTGAAGATTCTGGAGCTTCCGATCCATGGACGAGCTGTCAGATCTGCTGAGGCATACATAGATGGGTTTGTGCATCCTCATGTGCAGCGGATGTTCGGGTTTGCTACGATCGAGGAGGTTGCTGCGCTATGCTTACGTACGTAGAGTTTATTTTATTATTTATATTTGATTCCATTTTTTAGTTGATTCAATTAAATATTTATAATCCGTGATAAATTATCAGATAGGGGTTTGAACATCCACGGCAAGAGAGGCATCACCACGATCCACACCTGACTATTAGAGATGTTTGATATACAGGACAGATAAATTATCGTATATTATAAGAATTTCTCATAATTTCTCGATTAACGTTACTAATTCATTTTTTGTTATTAATTGCAGGACTCCTCAGCAAGAGAGTGATATTGCTTCGCTCTACTTGATGTCCCTGTTAGGCACTACGACATTTGTAGACAAGTCTCGGATGAAGGTGAAGCACAAATACCTTAGCATCCTCGTAGATCACAATGAGACAGGGTCCTATGCTTGGGGGACAGCCGTCTTGGCTGAACTGTACAGACAGTTGGGTCAGGCCTCCCGTGCTCAATCCAAGGGGTTTGTTGGCTGTCCGCTCCTTCTGAAGGTAGTATTCGTTTAATGTTTGTTTTATTTTCGTGTATATTTTGCTTATGTTTAAAACATTATGAAATTCTGGTATTTGTAGGCTTGGATATGGGCGTATTTCCATGGTCTTCGGGGTCATGCTACGCAGGACTTGGCGTCCATGAATGCCTCGGCGGCGGCTATCCGGGAAAACAGCAAAGTCAAGTACCATAAGGATCCTGCTCGACTAGTTTCCCTCAGACGGGTGCTTGACCAGATCACATATGCAGAGGTAAGTACTATTTAATGAGTAATTTCATCATATGTTATGCAATTATTATTTTTAAAAATACGTTTGTCATTTTAAAAAAACATAGGTTCAGTGGAACCCCTGGGGCAAGTTGGATCTCAACGACCCCCAGTATAGGTTAGGTCTATTTCGGGGGCCTCTAGAGTCCTTTGAGGTAAGGGAGTCGCACCATCCTGACCGATGTCTGCGACAGTTCGGGTATGTGCAAGGCATACCCGAACCCCCGATTACACCACCTACTGCGATCAGAAATGATTCTGCATCGGGGTACACTGTCACATTCGGGGATGAGGACTGCACTTGGGCCCCAGAGACCCTGCCGGATCGATTGATCACCTTAGACGAGAAGGATCGACGAGGACTTCGAGAGTATGCATGGGATTGCAAGGATGGATATCTGACATGGTTTAATGCCATGTCACATCCTTATGTTGATTCCAGATCACCCAGGCAGGACCCACGTGCACCGTTTGACCACCGTGTCGAGCACATACAGATACCTGCGACAACCTCTGTAGTTGTGGTACGTATTTTAGTCAATATCGCTCAAGTTATAATTATAATCTATTTTATTCTACTTTTATTTACATTTTGAAAATGTAGCGGGGCAACATACTCGCCTCTGAGATATCTAGTTTCCTACGTGCATATGGTGACACTCTGCCTCCTAGACAAGCGAGGATGATGAGGGGGTGGATCAGCATATGGACTGGTGATGTAGTACCAGAGGAGGATGGGCCTGTGCAATGATATGTTTGTGTTCAGTATTATATTTTGGATGTTTGTGTGTTGTATATTTTGTTGTCGGTATTATATTTTGGATGTCGTAGTTTTCATGGATTTATATATTATTAGGATTTTCCGACTTAAAACGGGCTAAGACGAGAATTTGTGCGAAAACCGATGAAAAACGACTTAAAACGGGCTAAGATGAGAATTTGTGCGAAAACCGAGGAAAAACGACTTAAAACGGGCTAAGATGAGAATTTGTGCGAAAACCGAGGAAAAACGACTTAAAACGGGCTAAGACGAGAATTTGTGCGAAAACCGATGAAAAACGACTTAAAACGGGCTAAGATGAGAATTTGTGCGAAAACCGATGAAAAATGACTTAAAACGGGCTAAGACGAGAATTTGTGCGAAAACCGAGGAAAAACGACTTAAAACGGGCTAAGACGATAATTTGTGCGAAAACCGAGGAAAAACGACTTAAAACGGGCTAAGACGATAATTTGTGCGAAAACCGAGGAAAAACGACTTAAAACGGGCTAAGACGATAATTTGTGCGAAAACCGAGGAAAAACGACTTAAAACGGGCTAAGACGAGAATTTGTGTGAAAATCGAGGAAAAACGACTTAAAACGGGCTAAGACGAGAATTTGTGCGAAAACCGATGAAAACCGACTTAAAACGGGCTAAGACGATAATTTGTGCGAAAACCGAGGAAAAACGACTTAAAACGGGCTAAGACGAGAATTTGTGTGAAAATCGAGGAAAAACGACTTAAAACGGGCTAAGACGAGAATTTGTGCGAAACCTAGCTAGGGTATAGGGTTTGGAGAGTGGATAGTGGATAGTGAATGTGGATAGTTGTGTTTGAAATGGATAGTTTGGGCCCAGTTCGTTTAAACGTCTTAGAACGCTAAAACTCAAAATTTCAAAATTGTAACATGATAGAAAATGAAGTCTTTAGTCGTTATCAATTCTCGGAATCGAAAAAAAATCAACGAAAACGTCAACGGGCCTAATAAGGCCGAATTGAGATTTGGTGAGGCCCATTACCTAAAAACGACATAAAACGGGTTAATAAGACCTTAAACATTGAAAAACTTGAAATGTAAAAGTTGTATTTGAGCATTACCAATATGACGGTTTCGTTTTTATAAGAAAATAACAAAATGAACACTTCGAAATATCTAAACATTCACTTTCACCTAGTAACGAGTTAATCTCAAGTATATAAGTCGTATAGTTTTACTCATATGTGTGTGATATCAATTCGTTACTCAAATAAACTTTACATAAAACTTTCATTAAATGTTATGAAACACTCAAATACTCCAAAATAACGACATTTCACATCTTCGTATTGTCCATATTGCTTGATTACTCGATATACGACTTATATATTTGAGATTAACTCGTAACTAGGTGAAAGTGATTGTTTAGATATTTCGAAGTGTTTATTTTGTTATTTTATTATAAAAACGAAACCGTCATATTGGTAATGCTCAAATACAACTTTTACATTTCAAGTTTTTCAATGTTTAAGGTCTTATTAACCCGTTTTATGTCGTTTTTAGGTAATGGGCCTCACCAAATCTCAATTCGGCCTTATTAGGCCCGTTGACGTTTCCGTTGATTTTTTTTGATTCCGAGAATTGATAACGACTAAAGACTTCATTTTCTATCATGTTAAAATTTTGAAATTTTGAGTTTTAGCGTTCTAAGGCGTTTAAACGAACTGGGCCCAAACTATCCATTTCAAACATCATTTCTCAAGTTTTTACTATATACCCCTTCCTTTTTCAACTTTGCAAGTATTTTTTGGCTAAATACCCCTTGTATCATGGAAACTATTTCTTTTTGCTAAATACTCTTTTCTTGTCATTTTTCGTTGTACGTCCCTTCATAAACTCGATTTTCGCGCCGTTTTTCGTTTTAATCTCGTTTTACTCGATTTTCGCGTTGTTTTTCGTTTTAATCCCGTTTTACTCGATTTTCGCGCCATTTTTCGTTTTAATCCCGTTTTACTCGATTTATTGGGCTTGGCTGCGCTGAATTATTGGGCTTGGCTGAGCTGAATTATTTGGCTAGGCTGGGCTGAATTATTGGGCTTGGCTGGGCTGGGCTGAATTGTTCGGCTGATGGTTTGAATTTTTGGGATGAATTCTACATCTAGCATACAGCTGGATGTCACTTATATGAAAATGAGTGTGTTACAGCTACTACACAGCTGGATGACAGAATTAAGTTATTGGGCCTTTGTTGTTGTGGGCCTTTAATTTTGTCTACACCGGCCCAATTTTTCCATAACCCTAGTAAAACTTCGGCTATAAATTCACTGCCTCAGTGAACCCTTTCATCACATTCTCACTCCGCCGTAAAATCTTCATTGTTTCAAGTTCTTACTCTGTAAGTCTCATTTTTTACTGATTTGGATAGATATCTTCATTGTTTCTAACATGTTTTCTTACTTTGTATTACAGATTCAAACAAGCATGGCATCATCTTCATCCTCCCCAGTTCCAGCTGAAGGCACTCAGATCCAGTGCCCGGGTAGAAGGTGCTCAAAGACACTCACCGTGTTATCTGCTAATAACAAGGACAATCCCCATACGTATGGACGAAAGTTTGTTACATGTGATTGTAACTGGAGGATCGTGTATCTGGAGCCAGAATACGACCCTCATCATCTCCGAGTCATGGCCAAACTGTTGAAGGAACACGCTGACATGGAGCTCAAACTTCGCATTTTTCACAGGTGGGACAAAAAATCAGCCTTATTCCACCTTGGAGTTGTGTTTCCCAATGAATATGGCCGTGGTCCTCCTTCCCCTGATTCCGATTAGGATGTAATGTTGTTATGTGTCTTGAAAGTTGTTACGTCTTTGCTAAGTCTGTTGTAGTTTCTAGAGTGTCTGTTTTAATTTAACAAGTAATCCCTTGTAGTGAATTCAGAACTTGTTTCATTTAACCCATCTAAAACATTAAAAAATAACAGACAAGACAATACTATAAAAAAAGGAGTCAAGATATTAAAAGCATAACAGACATACAACAGAAGTCATCAACTACAATCTCAAAATCATACAAGGGCAAGCCCTGTAAAGTTACAAAAGGTGAAACATTCAACACATCCGAATTCACTACAGATCAACATCTATACTACCATAACTAATGCGATAGTCCTTCCATTGCTGCATCCTCAGCGCGAACCCGCGATCCAATCCATTCGCACTAGGATCCTTGAACATGCGCCAAACTCCAGGTACAGATGGTACCAGACAGTCTTCTCTAAGGCACACCTAAATTATAAAACATAAATACCATGTTAAGCATTAAGAAAATTTAGTGAAAATCACAAATACTTTAGTGAAAATCATACCGGTATGTAGTGGGTTGCTAAGCCCACACGAGCCATTGCATAAATTTTCAAACCATGACTGGAGCTTTGTTGATACACCTTCATCGGTAAGCACAAATATGATCGGACTTTGGATAAGTATATCAAACCAACCTGAAACTTAGTGGCAAATGCTAATCCAATCATGGGCATACTCATCCAGTATCTTTCGGGACATGGTGATCTGCTATAGTTGACCTCTTGAACAAGAGCGTCGAAGTTGTTTGCCAAATCCGGGCGTAGTCTGGTCATGACTCGTCTGTAGATATCACTGTTCTCTAACAGCTCCGTAGTCAGTTCCATGCGAATGCGAGGATATTCTTGTTGGTGATGCCCCAACAACATGGCTAGTGACCGATATCCACAGTGTCCATCCGCCCTTACGTCTTGTGCATCTACAATGTATGGAAACATGAAGAGATCAACATTGTCAACCCCGAAGTCTACCCCACATTTCGTCATTGTTGGCTGAGGGAATTCATCTGTAAGAGTGCAACATGATAATCCGAACCTCTCTCCACCAGTGCCACTTGAATGACCAAACGCCTCTGCCGCAGTGCACCCATCAACTTCAAACTCCCTCATTATAGTAGGCTCGTTGAAAGTAGGTTGTGCCGCCGTTGCTTTTCCCTTTCCCTTACCTCTAACCGTCTTATTCTTCGCCTTCGCAGCATCATTTTTCTCTAATTCTTCCCTTGCGTACTCAAACGCGCTCTTCTCTCTCTCGGTTCCCCACTTCTTTCCTACCGCTCCTCATGGTCTGCCAGGATCCTTGATTCCCGTCGGCTCCACCGCAAGACTTTGATGTGGATACTCCAACATTGTGTACAAGTCCGCTATCTGAGACCACTGACTTTCTGTAAGTTCCCCCTTTTGCCATCTATCGTTGAGCTCAATGAATCTCAACTCCCGCATGGTCTGAGGTACACCAATCTCTACCTCCCCGTTATCAAGTTCAATCCTATCCCATTCTAGCTGCCTCCAGAATCTGTGAATCTGATTGAGCTTGAATGGCTTCTTGTGAATAATATGTTGCACCATCTCGTGGATGCACGGTAGGCCCTGATATTCTCGCATCCAGTAATCTTCGCAATGTTCCTCATAATTCTTCGCCTTTATATCCTCCCATATATCCCACAACTTATGCAACGCTCTATCAGACACATTATGGAATAGATGCCGAAATATCAATTTCACTTTTGGATTCATTCGTCTGAAAACCCCGGGTGTCTTGATCCTATCCTCTTCCATGGTGGCCCTCACCTTCACAATTTGGCCCTCGATGGCTGCATGGATCCTCACAACCATTCGATTAAAACCGCCTATACTTGAACCGACTATTTTCTTCAACACCTTATGCATTCCCTCAACCCTATGTTTTATTCATTCAATGTCGCGTTTAAGTAAAACAACTATTAAATAATAAACTAATAAATAAATCGGAAATGTTTAAGTAAGTTAAAAAAAAATTACCTGTTTGAGGTCCTCGTGAAGAAGTGAAGATTGTGTTCCGTCCATGCGCAAACAATGTTTGTCTTGTAAGGGATAAGCCACACCTTTTCAATGTATCCGACGACGCCGCTTCTCCAAGATGTTCTCAATCCTAGCAGTCTTTCCTCGTATTGTTCCTCCGTTCTTGATAGAAAAAGTCTCCATACTTGCGAGCACAACCTTTTCACCGATTCCTTGTTTTTCAAAATTCTGGTAGCGTTTACCTCGATGTTGTGCTTGATATGAACCCAACACAAGAGGTGTTGAACCGGAAGATCTTTGAACACATATTTGATTGCAGTGATGAGAGCTAGTTCTCGATCGGTCATTATTGCAGTCGGCATTACTCCGGCATCCTCAAACAACTTTCTAAGCCTCTGAATTATCCACAAGTAGTGCATTGTTTCCTCCTTACCCGTGAATGCATATGCAATGTTGAATGTCTTATGCGTGCAAGTGAAACCGACAATCTCCACAAGAGGCATTTTATACCTGCATAATACATTTAAATAATGAAGGAAGAGGCATATGCAATATATTTAAACAAATTTTTTTTGATATACAACTATTATGTACCTATTCGTCTTGTATGTGGCGTAAATAACCACGACGTACGGAAACATCTTCAACAAGTGCAACGAGTCTTGATGGGCAAAAAACAAGATTTCCACCTCGTTTGATTTCTTCTTGCAGAGGGGATGCACTACATAGCTGCGCTCCTTCAAAAACTTCAAGGTTCATTGTGTAACAGTCAAATCTCCACGATCCTCAAAATGCAACTTCTGAATAAAGTTGGCGATTTGTTTTGTGGATGTTGTATTCCCTGGAAAGGCCGCACTCAACTGAGTAGCAATAACAGACGGCGTAGTCAAGCTGTTCGCACATATCGTCACAAATTTCACCTCATTCGGCGTCATTCGACCCATGTACGGATGGCCAATGAAGCTAGTGGAAAGCTTATGATTGTGTTGTCCGTATTTTACCTTCACATACCATCCATCTCTCGCATCCCTCGCCCTGAACCTATATCCTCGGATCTCAAACTTGCAATCCGACTTCTTATCCCTACTATCCCGCTCTGTATTAACAACCTCCTCTGTTTCGCCATCCTCTCTTTTCTTTTTCCCTGATCTATACACTCCAGCATGCGAGCACATTATATTCATTTGACGCTCATTGCTATGGCGAGTCACTAATACCATCATAAGTTGTCTACCAATACTCTGAACCCAACGCCTCAAGTGTTCCTTAGTAGGAAACGTTTCTTCGGTATCAAACGAATCATAGTAATCCATACCCTATAATTAATAAAAACTACCATATTTATCACAACTAAAACTTAAAACTACGAGTCCACATCAATCTAAACTATCACTTCTACAAATTATTTGCAACTAAATAACATAAATAAATACGAAAGGATTCAAATTAATTACTAACCGAAAAATATCCGGCGTCGAAGTCTCCTCCTTCTTCGTCGGTATCGTCGTCCCACATCTCGTCGTCGGGTTCACTAAAATACTCTTGCTCATCCACGATCGCATCGTCTTCGTCACTCTCATGCTCGTTCTCTTCAACATACTCATTCTCTTCACCGCTCGCATACTCAATCTCCGTCACATATTCAAACTCCTCACCATCACTCAAATTTGTAAATCTCCTATTTGACATTTTTGACTTGAACATCCATCCGAAGTTCCTACATTTATACACAAACTACATCCAAAACGGTCATATTCTGAAAAAATAGTCGTTGGGATAAAAACAATTGTACGCCCATAATGGGCGTACAGGCAAAATATACCCCAACGACTACTTTTTAAACTTTTGAATTTGGAAAAATAGCCGTTAGGGCTAATTTTTAACTCGTACGCCCATTATGGGCGTACGAGTATTATATTATTAAATTTAAATTCCCCAAGGGCTATTTTCTAACGGCTATATTATTCAAATTTACACTGTACGCAGGTTTTGGGCGTATACAGACGAGCGTATTCTGTATTTTGCTTCACAATCGATGTTGGAATTTTGCACTGTCCGCTGAAAACGAGCGTACGCCCATTATGGGCGTACGAGAATGTAGTGTGGAAAGTTGCAAAATGTAGTGCGTATAGATTTTACTTTAATAAATGTGGTGATATCACTACTATGAGGAAGGGGTAAGATCACCCTACCACTAGTCCAAAAGAGTAGGAGGGAGAGGGAGAAAAGGGTAAATTTTTGATTTAGTAAAGAATGAATTAGGTTGAAGGAGGCAAAAGCTAAAAGCATGGCCGATTGGCCGTCACTTTTCTCTCCCTCTTTGATCACCCCGATGCCCGAGGTGATATTTTACAATCGGTGATTGCAGAATTTTTTTTATGAAATAGACAATATTTTAAAAATAATTCTCATTATATTGAAATTAATTTTTAAAATGAACATTTTCTATAAGTTCGAAAATTGGCAAAGAAGGGGGATAAAACTAATGTTATTTTAAGAAAAAAACATATAAGCATTGTGGCTTACAACTTTTTGTTTTCTTCAACTTTAACATTTTATCATTGGAATCCAAATCGAGCGAGATCAATTTTGTTGGGTCCGTATCGATCACATCTTTCATCAGATTTGTCACTCGCTCAATTATTATTTCAAACTAGTCCAAACGGGCCATCCGAACCCGCGTAAGTCTTACGTGGGTACACACGAGACTACGCGGGTTCGGGTGGCCCGTTTGGGCTGGTTTGGAATCGAAATCGAAATCAAGCGAGCACATATCTGATGAAAGCTGAGATCAATATGGACCTAACGAAGCTGGTCTCGCGCCATGCGCGGAATTTACACAAGGGTGAGAATCCCATAATAAACCCTCTCTTAGAGATAAATAAGAATGAATCTAAGTCATTGGATGCCTTGACATCCAATGTAGAGGTGTTAAAAGGTTAACCGGACCGGAACCGGCCCGGAACTGGATCGGACCAGCCAAACCGCCTTACTAACGGTTTAGGTTCAGGTTCACGAGATTACGGAACCTTGAACCGGTGGTTTTAATGAAGGTTAACCGGGTAAACCGGTCCGGAACCTAAACCGTCTGGTTAACCGTCAGTTCACAAAAAAAAATATCAAAATATATACATAAAAATTGAGTGGAGGATGGAGAATTTCATATTTTAATATATAGATTTCAACCTCTCAGGTAGTTTTCAATGTGGGAAGTTTCTAAATGTTTTATGTTGGTAATACAATAGTTTTCAACATTCGAATTTAGAAGAAAAAAAACACCCTCATGATTGTGTATATAAAAACAACAAATTACTTACAAGTTGGAGACCTCTAATGACTCAATTTCTTGATTACACTTAGATATTTGAGCTCATTAAAAAAATATAGTAAAATTTTAAAATATAAATTTCATATTTTTTTTTTATCTTTTAAAAATTATTACGGTTCAGGGTCGAACCGGAACCGGAACCGGCCCGGCTGAACCGTCCCCTTAAAGGTTTAGGTTTAGGTTCAAGCATACGTTGAATCTTGAACCGGCGGTTTTCGAACCGGCAACACCTCTAATCCAATGGCTTAGATTAAACTAGTTACCTCCACTTGTAGTGGGGGTAGTTGTGGTGGTCCGGCGGCCTTCCGGCGACCACCCGACGACTTCCCGGCGACCACCCGGTGGTTGTCCGGTAGAGGTCCGGTAGCGGTCCGACGTGGTCCGGTGGAGGTCCGGCGGTGGTCCAATATTAAATGAAAAAGTTAAAGTATAAAAATAAATGAAAATTTAAGTCTAATTCAAATTGGTGAACATTTAAATATAATGTGATGAACATTTAATTATGATGTGATGAACATTTAATTATGATGTGATGAACATTCTGTTGGTGAACATGTAACTAAAATGTGATGAACATTCAGTAGAGTATATCAAAATGAACGTTTATAAACATTTATAAACATTTTGATGAACATTTAAGCTAATTGTAATGAACTTTTGAGTAATGGACATTTTATTAAATGCTTGTGAACATTTAAGGATGTTTGATGAACATTTAAGTATGAGATGATGAACATTTATGTAATTTTTGATGAAGATCAAGTGTTTTTCTACTCGAAATATATGAAAGTGATGTTTTATGAACATTTAAGTAAGAGATGATGAACATTTATCAACATTTTGATGAACATTTATGAACAACGTGATGAACATTTAAGTCGATTGTAATGAACTTTGGCTAATGAACATTTTATTAAATTCTTGTGAACATTGAAGTATGAGACGATGAACATTTAAGTATGAGATGATGAACATTTAGGTGAACATTTAGGTCCAGCGACGGTCCGGCGGTGGTCCGGTGGAGGTCCGGCAGTGCTCCGGTGGAGGTCCGGCGGTGGTGACAAAGAGTGACAAAAAGTGTCACGTGTCATTATGTGGGCTCTTGGATCTCTTCTGATACAAGGCTTCACAATCATTCTTATTTATCATTTTAAGAACTATTATTACATGACACTTTTCCATTACACAATGATTTTTATAACTATTTATATATTTTCTAAACACATAGAAATAATATTAATATAAATAAAAGTATGCATTATACTCCCTCTGTCCCGTTTTGAATGTCCCAAATGGCCACTTTTGATAGAATTAAGGGGAAAAAAAAGTACAGCAGAAGTAAAAAGGTAGGAGAGATAAAAAATTATTTTTTTATTATCAACCAATCACAACAAAGCTGGAAAAAATTACAACCAATCAGATTGCTCAAATTAGAGCACACAGATCACCACTTTTCCCTACCAAAAATACCCTTACAACATTCTGCCTTTATTCCCTGTACATTCTCCATCTAGTTTCAGTTTACATTTTCACCATTACAAGTAAAAAGCACAATGCTTAAGTAAAAACAGAGCATTCAATTTTACAGTAGTTTCTGCATCATTGCCTGGTGGGGATGTCCTCAGCTTTCGATTTAAATGAAGCTCTAGATGATGACGTCATTAGAGAAGAAATGGAGGGAGAATGGTCACAAGACAGAGAAACAAGTGGGGACAATGATCTACCATTTGACCTTAACTTCTCACCTGAGCATCACCATCCAGAACCAGAGGCATCAGGACATCATCAGACATCCACACGCAGGCTCAGCAAGGATCAGAAATGGGTAATACTGAGTTATCTTCTGGAGAGGACATCAGAGGGGAAGCTACCAAAAGGTGCCATCAATGAAGTTGCACAATATTTCAACACAACACGTAAGACAATAAGCAGATTATGGAATAAAGCTAAGCAGACAGAGGAACATGAAGTCCCTAACCTGAGTACAAGATTTCACCAATGTGGCAGAAAAAGAGTTCAAGTAGAACCAGAGGTAGTCAAGGCAATAAGCATGGGGAATAGGACTTGTGTTAGAGACTTAGCAAGTTCTCTATCCATATCCAAATCAGCATGTCATAGAATGATTAAAAAAGGGGACATGAAGCCACATTCAAATGCCCTGCATCCTTGACTGTCAGAAATACACAAGATCACAAGGCTGAAATGGGTTCTAAGCCTACTTCAAGGGGACACAACAGACAGCAAGAAGGAGTATTTTCCTATGTATGATTTCGTCCACATAGATGAGAAGTGGTTCTATCAAACAAGGAAAACACAGAAGTACTACATAGCCAGAAATGAGAAAGGTCAATACAGATCAGCTAGTTCATCAAAATTCATTCCAAAGGTAATGTTTACAGCAGCAGTTGCAAGACCAAGGTGGAACTCAGAGGGACATTTCACATTTGATGGGAAAATAGGAATATTTCCATTCACATATGAAGAGCCAGCAAAGAGAAAATCAAAAAACAGAGCAAAGGGGACAATGATCACCAAACTAGTGGAAAGAATCAACAAAAAGGAGACAAGAAATATGCTCATCAATCAAATTATTCCAGCAATCAAGGAAAAGTGGCCAGATGATGGAAATCATAAAACCATATTTATTCAGCAAGATAATGCAAGGCCTCATATAACTCAAGATGATCCTGAGTGGCAAGAGGTATATGAACAAGAAGATTTCACATTTATACTCATACAACAGCCAGAAAAAAGTCCAGATGTTAATATTCTAGATCTTGGTTTCTTTAGGAGTATTCAGTCATTAAAGCACAAGAAAATGCCAAAAACTGTAGATGACATGCTCATTGCAGTTATGGAAGCTTTCTATGAGTTGGATCCTATTACACTCAATGATGTATGGCATACAATGCAGTTTGTCATGAATGAAATTCTGAAATCAAAAGGAGGCAATGGCTGTGACCTACCACATGCTAACAAGAGAAGGATGAGATCACAAGGTATGCTACCATCAGTAATTAAAGCACCAGAGTGGGCTGTGCAAGAAGCATGGAATATTGTTCATGAAAGGGGACAAAGTAGCTTGCCAACAGAAACTCAAGAAGATCCAACAGAGAATCAAGATACTCAAGGAGCCTCAGAGAATCACCAAGAACCAACAGAAACTCAAGACCCACAAGAATCAGAAGAAGCAAACTGAAGGGGACACAACAGTTAAGATAAGTTTCTAAACTTCACATCACTAGGCAGTCTTGTGAACTTAAGAAACTCTTTTGTATGCTAGTATTTGAAAATGAATGCTATGGAGGAATATAAGTTTTTGGATCTCAGTTGTCTCCAATCATCATAGAATCAAACCCAATTTCTGCCAACTCATAATACCAGATAAGCCTAGCAATTCAGTTACAAGTAACTGGTGGCTTATAGCACATTTAAGTTGGAAAAATCAGAGGATTATCATCTCAGATATAAGGATTCATCATCGATCAAATACCAAAAAAATAACTGATCAAAACATACCAGATAGGCATCTACTTAATTGCAAATTAATGATCCAATGGCAAATTAAGTTTGTGATCTTAGAAATGCATCTCACATTACAATTTCATCACAGATATTGAACAATATCTCAGTTACCATCAAACCCTCACAGATACACTGCTAATCACAACTTAAAATATCACACTGAAATCAGAAATATGCAAAAGAGTTCCTATAGCACATTAAGACAGTTTTTCATGGTATATGTTTTTTATCCAACATAGTAAACACCCCCAAAAAACAGAGCATCAAAAGAGTGCCTCAAAGAGCACAGAGACCATCACCAAAAGAGTGCCTCACAGAGCATGTGAAGACCATAACAACCTGTATGCACTACATTCTGTTCAAAACAGAGCACATCGATCATCACAACCTGTTTGCAAACTCCTCCCAAAACAGAGCAGATAATCTGCAAAAAATAGAGCAGATAATCCACAAACCAATACCAAAACCACATAATCCACAAAAACCAACAGAATCCAACAATATCCACAAACAAACATCCAAAACAGAGTCCAACAATATCCGGGAACAACAGAAAATGTCCAGAAATACCAAAATAGAGTCCAAATTACAGAACAGAGGAGATATGAACAAGAGGGGACTTAGCTAGATCGAGAGGGGCTGTCAGAGATGACAATGAGCTCAGGGGACAGAGGCTCATCAAGATCCGGCGGCAGCAACTCCGCATCAGCATCCATGGGCTCAGGTGTGGCGACGTCGGGGACCCTCAGCTCAGGAGTAGGTGTGTCGGGGATCACGATCACCTCCCGGGGCCGAGAGGTGGCTTCATTCTCTGAGAGTTCCGGCGAACATTGCATCTCCACCGACTGCCTCTCCGGGTAAGAGCCTAAGACTTCAGTAGGTGTCATCTCCGGGAGACTAAGGCTGAAAGAATGATTCCCATCGCACCGGGGACCCTTTTTGCAAAGAGGAGACAGATTGCAACCACCAGGGAGAGGGACGGAGAAGGATTGGTCGCCGGAATCCTCTTTCACAACCGACTCCTCCTCCTCCTCCGTCGGCGAGGACTCCCGCATCAACGACGGGGTGCTGGAAGGCTCAGGTTCAGATGGTGGTTCGACTCCCCGCTCATAGGAGGGAGGAGAATCGCTTCTGGTGAAGCTCTGGGAGGGGCGACTGAGTGAGGATTCAGACATGGCGAGCGAGAGTGAGGGAGAGGAAGAAAGAGAGGCTGTGAGATTAGGGTTGTGAGAATGAGGGAGAGAGGCGGGAAAGAGGGTATTTACAGAGGGAGAAGATTAGGGTTTGGGTTTTGGGCTGGGTATTGTTGGGCTGGGTATTTTTGGGCTAGATTAGGGTAATCGGGATTAGATTAGGGTAATTGGGTTTAGGGTGTGTTTAGCAGACCGGGTGTTAATTTGGGTTAAGGGTTTAATTTGGGTTTAGGTGTTAATTTGATTAATTATAAAATGGGTTAGGTAGATATTGAAGAAATTTAATGGAGTTGAGGTTAGTTGGATGAATTAATGGAGTTGAGGTTAGTTGGATGAATTAATGGAGTAGAAATGTAATGAAGAAGATGATGTAGATGGTTGATTTGATTGATAAAGTGTTATTGAGAGTATAAATGAATAAGATTATAAGGGAGTAAAATAATATGAGTAAGAGTATTAAGGGAAGAAATCTATGTCCAAAAAAGGAAACGGGACAATCAAAAGGAGACGCTCGAAAAGGAAACGGGACAAACAAAATGGGACAGATGGAGTATATACAAAAGGATTTTAACTGAATTATAATCATTTATATTGATGTGCGTTTAAATAAAAAAATGATATCAATAAATTTATAATAATGATCTTTATATA
Source organism: Oxyria digyna (assembly GCA_029168935.1). Lineage (NCBI taxonomy): Eukaryota > Viridiplantae > Streptophyta > Magnoliopsida > Caryophyllales > Polygonaceae > Oxyria > Oxyria digyna. The sequence continues at coordinate 11,338,913 of JAPVLV010000013.1, forward strand.
TATATTTTAATTGATTTGAGTTCAAATAAGGAAATGACATCATTCAAATTAGATAAATTATCTTTAAACATATATATTTTATTTTTTATTTTGACATATGCTAAATGATGACGTGATATAGATATAGTTTATTAATGGATAGATGACATGATATAACTTATTTTTAAGTACAATGTTTTGTTTTAATAATTATATAGAAATTATATAATAGAGGAGGTTTCCAGTGCACATAAAGGCTGGTAATCGCCTGTATTTTCTTTGGAGCCACGATTCCCACGTTAGAGTGAGAAGCCGAAGCAACAGCCCAACCAAATCCATCTATACATGGAAAACGTTAATCCAATTGTATATGCAAAAAGATTTGTCCTAATTATCACCCAAAAAGAGCAGCCAGCCATATACCAAATTTCCTATTCTACTATCCCTAATGCTTTTTTCAACGTGTTAATATCAACACTGCACAAAATATGACCCACCAAGGAAGGCTGCAGCAGAAGTGTAGCTCAGTGTTTCTTCTCCGGGCTCTTGATGCTGCTCACATCATGCATCTTCATTGTCGCAACTTTCTCGTGCGAAACATACGCTTTGTACCCACAACTAAGGCACTCCAGCTGCAAAACTCGATCAAAACGCAGTTAAGGAATAATCAGTGATTATGTGACAGAATATCTAATCCCTGTAAGCAAGAATCTACTGACAAGATTCACAAACCTGATATCGGTCAGTGCGTCCAGCTTTGATTACATTTGCAATAGCCACGTTCTCCTTTGAGCACATTCGGCACCGAGAATCAGTCATCTGGTACAGTATGTGTGAAGCATTGTGCAAGCGAATGTAAGAAAAACAGGAAATGAAAAGAAGATGAGTGATAATGGAGTAAAAATGTAAAATACAAAGATAATCGTTCGTCTTAATACCCGCGTGGGTACAGAATCAACATCATCATCAGGTTTGTTTACCGGAAGCTCCTCTGTTGTTAAACCCTCCTATCATAAGTAGTGTCAAATTAAGATGCAGCCACAACAGGGAAAGAAAGAAAGAAATCGATAATTTCTCCGTGTTTTCTTCTCTAAATCTTAATCCTCTCCAGAAATTAGAAGACAGTCTCAGAGGGATCCCCAATTATGTCCTGTTGTGAGTGTGACACAGTTTTAATGTTTTACAAATATATATGCACATGCAGAAGAATAGATGCTTACTCGGTAACATAGCCAAACCTTATCATAAAAACCAAGCAGCTATCCGATATCAAGCATAAGATACATACCTTCAGCTCACGAGGTGACATATTCAATATCACTGAAGGCTTTAACTCCCGTTTCAACAAGCGCTGAGCCAATAGAACACAATTCTGGCAGAAAGGTGGATGTCAAAATGTGACATGAATCAGGCAAATGTAACTTGCACCAAAAAAAGTACTCTTGGAAGGATACTAATACAAAAAAGAAACATAGTTAGTTTACACCAAACCTACACTAATGGCAACACAGGGAAGCACAATAAGATTGAAAATGAGCACTAGTAAATCTGAGAGACAATATCTTCCCCACCGGGCCATTTCAGTGTGACTTGTGAGCATTAGTATTTTGAACACATAAAAGAAACTTGTAATCTTATATAAATGTAAATCCAGATTAAAAGCTAGCATCATGAGGGTAGCATGCACAATCCTGATTGGATGTACTTTCATATTTCAGCAGAGAAGTAGTTGAATTTTCATGTTTACCTTCAAATTGAACTCAAGTCTCCTCGTCTTTATCTTATAATTTGCAGAATCTGTGGACTTATATAAGGTCCTCTCAAGATCAGTAATTGCAGAAACAGCACTGTCCGGCCAGATAACTTGTTTCTCATCCTGCAAAACATAAGCAACCATAAACCACATATGGTCATAATAATAAACAAACAACCAAGAAAATGGAGAATTTGACATGATTCAGGGATAGAATCAGAATCATGAAATTAAGCAAAATACTAAATGATATCTACGTTTTTGACACTCGAATGGCTCGAGGAAGTGCACGCATGTTCAACAGATTTAAGAAGCTTCATCCGGCAACAATCTCGCTGATTATCTTTGGTCAGAGCACGAAAGTTGGCGAGAATACTTTCGTACTTGGATAACCCTTTATCTTCCTTCTTGGACTTATTTTTAGGAGATAAGTTTTGGTCCAAGGGAGGAGCATCCTCTACGCCTAAATCAGGAAGATCTCCAACACGCATCATTGTTTCATTTAGAAGGTGACAAATCTCTAACGTTCTTGAATCTTCAAATTTCCTATATGTCAGGCTAAGAAGTTCCATCTTCTCATTATCATACACCTTCTGGACAATAAATCCCGGAAACATTCTGCGGTCAGGTAGCTGCTTGCCCAAAGGAACATAGTGCACAACACACGGATGCATTACAGATTCTGCTGAAAATTCCCCTTCGCGAAAGCTGTAAAATATTTCTCGTGAATCACATTCTTGAAAGCTTCCACCTCCCTTCTTCTTAGCGTCCTCGGGGCGACAAAAACACTGACCAAGTAGCATCACCTTCCCGTCACATATATTTTCAGTAATATCCTACCACAAAAATACAATAGAATCTGTAATTTCCAAAAGCTACAGATGAAACTATGTAATAACAAGACACATGGGACAAGCTTAACCACTAAAACAGAATCAAAGCTATAAACTAACTCAGTACCTATATTCTTTTCAAAGTCTGTAATTTGAAAAAAGAGAATAGAATGAAGAAGCTAAGATCATGTCCATCAAACATGCATCACCTTTCTTTCCGTTTCTCATTCCTTCACCTGAGTACAGTAAAGTTAACCGAACACAAACAGCATCCATTTGCATCAGTTCCATTAGCACAAAACAAATCCATTTTTAATGACAAGAGATTCCTTCACCTGAGTACAGTAAAGTTAACCGAACACAAACAACATCCATTTGCATCAGTTCCATTAGCACAAAACAAATCCATTTTTATTGACAGGAGAAGTATTATACTGTTTATGACAGTTCTAGCAATCTTCAATACAGGAACAAAATGTAATTTCCTGTCAACTTGAAACCTAGCTATCATTAAAATAAACAGATTCTCCATATAGCAAGTTAACCACATTTACTAATATCTATTATCCTGCTTAAGTAAGATCTGACTTGAAGAAGAAGAATACACGAGGTGATAAAGAATAAATAGAAGTTCACTTGATAATGAACTTCAAGAACTTGTCATTAACTTACATCGCTTAAAATAAATACTCCGTAGAACTTACCTTGATAATCGCCACATTAGGCTTCTGCGGGGTATCATCAGGGGAGTCAGATAGTATGAATACAGAATCTCCCTGTAGATAATGACACCACAGTAAACGAAGAATGTGAGTCACAAGCACAAGATCGCATGAACAAGACAGCCAAATCGGCAATTTGACACATTGATATTTGAGACCCAAAATTAGACGAAATGAAGACCTAGAAAATCAGATAAACTCACCAGTGCAAATCGTTGGCGTGCGAACTCGAAAGCTCTGTAATGTTTGAGGCTTTGTTCTCCCTCACCAGAAACCCTAACGACGTCGCCAATCGGCTTCGCCTCCTCCGCCTCCTCCTCCTCTTCCTCGCTACTTTCTCCACTGCCAGATTCTCCTCCGCCGAGCTGTTCTTCCTCCTCCTCTTCGTCGTCTAGAACAACATACTTCCTCTTTCGCGTCTCCGTCTGCTTCTGCTTCTGCATGGGATCGTTGCGTTTGAGCCAGGTGTCGTCATCGTCGTCGTTGGAGAGGTTGGAAGCTTCTTTCGCCGGTCTAGACAGACGATGTCCGGCGCTGGAGCTTGGCAAAGAATCAAACCGCCTATTCATCTTCCTCTATCCGTTTTTGTGTGCAGATTTCCGATTGTAAAAGAGAGAGAAAGAGAGAGATTATGTGCAGGAAATCGCAGGGAAATATCTTGGAAATTGCCCGCCAAGAAGTGGAAGCAAACGTTCCATCTATGCGCTGCAGAGTCGGAGAGTGGCAGTACTGCCAATTACCGTTTCTGGTAAATTTAAATTAAATTTAAATTTAAAATTAAATAAAAAGTAAAAACAGAATTACACCATATATACTCTTATGAGTTTCAGAATAGACTTTTTTTTAGAAAATATTCCCGATATGGGCACTCCTCCGCCGAGACATAGCTGGTGAAAGTTGGGATCAATACGGACCCAACGAAACTGGTCGTGGTCAATTCCGATTCCGAACAAGCCCATACGAGCCATCCGAACAAGCGTAAATCTCGTGCATACTTTCTTTCACCAGTTCGGAATCAGAATTGATCACGACCAGTTTCGTTGGGTCCATATTGATCCTAGCTTTCACCAGATATGTCTCTCATCGCCTGATATGGAGGAACGAATTTGTAAATATCCATTTACAGTAGAAGGTACGCATGAGACTTACGCGTGTTCGGGTGGCTCGTATGGGGTCGTTCGAAATCAGAATCGAGCGAGAGACATATCTGGTGAAAGCTGAGATCAATACGGACCCAACGAAATCGGTCGTGATCGATTCCGATTTCAAACGAGCCCATACGAGCCATCTAAACACGAGTAAGTCATATATAATAATATATATATAAAAACTTTGAAAAAAAAAATTAAAAACAAATCCTTTGTATAAGGCGCTGGTTCTCCCAGCCCCTTATACAAATCTAATTTTTTTTTTAATTTTTTTATGTGTAAGAGACGCTGGTTTTAAAATTTTGCCAGCGTCTCTTACACGGGGGAATTAAAAAATAAAAATCTGCTTGAGAGACAATTTCCAAACCTCATAAGAGTGCCTATTTAGGAAAAAAAAAATCTACTTTCCTTAGTTTGTTTTTGTTGGTGAAAACTTTGCTTAGTTTGTTAAGGCAACATTCGCTTTGCTTAATTGCTTTTGACCAAAATAAAAGGGAACAATTTTGATAGATAGTGCTGGTTTTATTTGATGGTAGTCCTCTATTTTATTTACGTCATCTTTGGGTATAATAAATAGGGTGCGTTCGGTGAGAACAGATTTTAAAATGAGAACGTGTGAACGGTTAATGTGCATCAAAATATATTTAAATGTGCATCAAAATATACTTAATGCACATCTTTTAAAAAAGTGATGCACATATTTAATTTTTACGTGAATGTTCTTCAGTTTCTCAATAAATGTTCTTTAAAAAATGAATCTGCATCAAATGGTACTAAATGTTCATCAATTTACTACTAATGTGCATCATTCTCGCGTTCGTATTTTAAAAGTTATTCTCACCTGAAACTTTCCCTAATAAATATATCTCAAAGTATCCTTATATAAACTACTCGGTACTAGGTTTCTTGCCTTTAAAAAAATAAATACTATTACGTTGAAGGGTTTTGTTAGTTAAGGGAGTTTATAAAAAAGCTTTTTAATAAAATAAATACTATTACGTTGAAGGGTTTTGTTAGTTAAGGGAGTTTATAAAAAAGCTTTTTAATAAAATAAAATGAAAAATGGATTTTGATGAAAAAAATGTGCTTGGTAAAGGTGTTTTTATAGTAAAATGTGTAGTTTTAAGAAAAGCGTAAGGAAAAAAGTTAAAATTAATTTTATTGCACATTTTTCAAAATCGAAAAATCTGCTTGTTTTTAATGAAGTGTTTATAACCCAAATCTAAAATTGACAAGCAAAATTCACAACAATTTAAAAAACTTTTTCATTTCTCTCTCCATTATTACCATCATTACAACCGTCACATTAGCATCCATCCAATTTTCACTCAACCAAATAACTTTTTCATTTCTCTCTCCATCATTACAAATTCTCATTCCTCTTGATATTGTGTTTGTAACTCCTTTGTTGTATAATCCGTCGGTCGAATTTCTAATATAAATAATGACTCTCTCCTCTTTTCTCTCTCTTTCACATTTTTTTTCCCAATACCTTCGGATAAGACCGAATCCATTTGAGGTTTCACAAATCACGATCTGACAACTAAACACTAAGAAATTCATGGAATCTAATCCTCCACGTACAAATTTCTTATTTTTATCTTAAATTGATTTGTGCAGTTCTCTCACACCGATACTTTTCAAAACTCTAGCTCCACCACATTCAGTCTCTCACATGACGACAACGACTTACAAAGAGAGTCTCGATTACTACACGAAAATTGCTTTCGTTATGTTTAATTTAGTTGTAGTTTGCATCACTATATTTTATGGCAATTTAAATAAACTTAAAATTTATTGTGTCATTCCAGCATCTAATCTTAACCATTTTGTATTCTTGGAGGAGCAACCCTTCTACTGTACGTTATGTGTTATCAAGCTAGACGAGAGACTACACAGAAGAATGTCCCTTTGATAGGGAACCTATAAGACAGTCATATGTTGATTAATATCATGATCTAGATACATTTCATGAAGATAACATGTATGCATATATGATTTTTTATATATATATTTAAGGATTACTGACATTAACAGCTACAGAGAACATGCATTTGACATGGCTGGCAGAGAACGTCCATTTGACATGGCTGGTAGAATCAGGGTGCACAATGATGATAGTTACATAGTTGATGCATCTTAGTACAGACATCACATAGATGATAGTCGTGATAGATGTTGTGATTATGTATGGAATAATCATGATTCTAATTCGTTCATAATCAGATTCATGTACTTTCTTTACTATATTCTTACGTTTCATTTCTAGAATAGAGGGGTTGCTTTTCTTCTAGATTTTTTGCTCAAGATTCATAATAATGTTCTAATTTTTTTGTAAAAGACTAAGGTACAATGCTCTTTTTCTAGGATATTGAGTAGACGCTTTGTTGCTCGATCGGTTCCCTGACATTCTTCAGAATTTGCACGACGATGATATCCATGAAATAGAGTAGAAGTTGTCGTAATCTACCAAACTGTCGTATTAGAAGATGTCGTATAATATACTATTGTTATTGTTGTTGAAATGATATATATGATATTTAATTACACACATTATGATTGTCCATGTTCTATGGTTTTCCCGTATATAATACAACTAATATTTTGCATGATAGTTATAATCGGTACAAAACCTAAAATACCAACATTAAAAATTGCACTCTAGTTAAAGCACTACCACATGGGGTCGTGCATCCTCCATATGGCTAATTAGAGTAGAATAACAAAAATAATATAGGTGGCATTATAGTCTCCAAGGATGAGCCAATGTCGATTGTTCATGTTAGCATAATTTCCAAGATCATCCCAAAGTTGTAAGCGACGATGGAAGTCTGGTGAGCCATAGATAACATACATGATCCACAGTTCCTCACCTCTACGAAGGACCTTAACAATGATGTTTTACGAGTTAAGGGAAATTGGGGAAACCGTAATCTCCATTGTTCTCCATCCGAGTTCGTGAGAACACATGTATCACTAGCCGACGACCCATCAGTCCCTGGGCGATGTCGACCTAAGATGTTGATTTGTGGTTGGGGTTGGATAATTTCCAAGATCATCCCAAAGTTGTAGGCTTGTGTTGCGTAAAGGTAGGAGTTTGTGAGGGTAGCCGAGAAAACAATATCTTGGATCAAATGGTATGATTTTGAATTGGATTATTTTTGGCTAAAGATATCTTAACATATACCTTTTTATTCCTTTTCTTGTTAAAAGATAATGAGGACTCAACTAATTTTTTGTTCTCCTTGATTATCTGATTCTTTGAAGTATCATATCTGATATCTTTGGTAAGTGGCTCGATTTGCCCATAAAATTGTCGCAATTTTCTCGCTACTGATTTTCTGTTGAGTTTCCGGCCTATCTGACTAAGAAGAATATGAGATGTTGACAATTCCCGTATTGATGAATGATTTACAAGAGTATATATAACAGGAAGGAAATAACTAAGCTGCTAAAAAGGTGGCACTAACATTATGTACCTAGCCACTTATACACAAAATAAGGAAGTGAATCCTTGACTGAGTAGTGGCCAATATCATTCTCAACTGAACTGCAACTGCACGATTTGTTACCCCCCGGCAAGCTCAAGAGCAGGACGCACTTGAAGCTTGGAACGAAGAAATTGGATCTTGTCCTTGCTAAGCGCCTTTGTAAAGATATCAGCGAGCTGATCAACTGAGGAGACATAATTGACACACAGATCACCAGCATCAATCTGCTCTCTTACAAAATGGAAGTCAAGGGCAATATGCTTTGAGCGAGTGCTGATTACTGGGTTTTGGACATGAATTGTGCGCCAATATTGTCACAGAGAATGGTTGGAGGCTGTCGTATATGAACTCGGAGATCCCGGAGAAGTTGTTTGATCCACATTAATTCAGCAGCCGTATATGCCAAGGCGCGGTACTCCGCTTCAGTGCTCGATCGTGCTACAACCTTCTGTTTTCTAGATGCCCAGCTGATAAGATTATGACCATGGAAAACAGCAAATCCGTACTGAGAGCGACTGTCATCACTATCTGAATTCCATCCCACATCCGAGTAAGCAAGGAGGGACTGATGTTTGGTTGGCTGAAAGTGTAAACACTGAGAAATGGTACCCGACAAATACCGTAAAATTCTTTTAACAGCTTGCCAATGTTGAGTTGTTGGGGCGTGCATATACTGACATACACGATTGACTGCATAGGCAATATCCGGCCTGGTGATGGTGGCGTATTGCAAGGAGCCGACAATTTGTCTATAGACTTTAGGATCAGAGAATGGTTCGCCCTCTAAGATTAGCTTGATGAAAGGATCTGCTGGACTAGAAATGGGTCGACATTCAGTCATCTTACTGCGAGCAATGACATTGTGAATGTATTGTTGTTGAGACAGAACAAGACCAGATGCAGAACGAGTGACCTGGATGCCGAGGAAGTAAGTGAGTGGGCCAATGTCTTTGAGTGCAAAGGTCTGATTGAGATTTGTAACAAATTGTTGCACCAACTGTGGATTACTCCCTGTAATTATTAAATCGTCTACATAGACAAGGATATAGATGGTCACAGCAGAGGAGGAGCGCACGAACAATGACGTGTCAGATTGACATGCCGTGAACCCACTTGAGACAAGATGATGTTTGAGCTTGTTGAACTAAGCGCGGGGTGCTAGTTTTAGCCCATAGAGAGCCTTGTGCAGCCGACAAACATGTAATGGTCGAGATGAATCCTCAAAACCAGGTGGCTGGGTCATATATACTTCTTCAGAGAGGTCACCGTTCAAGAAAGCGTTGTTGATGTCCAGCTGTCGAATGACCCATCCCTGAGATAAAGCAATAGATAGGACCAGGCGAATGGTGGTTGGCTTGATGACGGGACTGAATGTCTCGGAAAAATCAACACCTTCTTCTTGGTTGAACCCTTTTGCTACTAGCCGAGCCTTGTAGCGCTCGATCGAACCATCCGAATGTCTCTTTATCCTGAAAATCCACTTACAACCGACAAGATTAGCATGACAAGGACGAGTAACAAGTGACCATGTGTTATTACGCATTAATGCATCATACTCCGCTTTCATTGCGGCTTGCCAAGAGGGATCTTTGATGGCTTGTGTGAAATTCTTTGGTTCAATGGAGGGTTCGTGTGTGACCTGGGCATGAAAATTGAAGGATTTGGGCTTGAGGGAGTTGGTGGAAGCTCTAGTAGTCATGGTGTGTTGGTTGTTTGCAGCAGGTCGGTAATGGGAGGGTATTTGTTTGGCTGTAGAGCTGATTATAGGTTGCTGATAAGAGGGGCTAGGAGATGGTGAAGGCATAAGGATTGGTGAGGCAAGAGAACTTGGATCTTGTGGTGGTAAGGATATGGTTGGAGATTCTTCTACCTGTTTGAGCAGATTAGGATTAGAAGGTGGAGGGGCTGAAGTTGTAGATGATGGTTGAGGCACACGTTGATCGACTGTATATGGGAAGACCTCCTCGTTGAAGACCACATGGCGTGACACGTAGAGACGAGACGTGGGCTTGTGAAAGCATAGATAGCCCTTGTGAGAAGCACTATAACCAAAAAAGACACAGGGGAGTGAACGAAAGTCCATTTTGTGGGAGTTGTATGGTCTTAAGAAAGGATAGCACAAGCAACCGAATGTTTTTAGAAAGGCGTAGTCTGGATTTTTGTGGTAGAGAATGGAGTACGGAGATGAGTATTTGAGGGTAGGGGTGATTGTACGATTATGAAGGTACGTTGCCGTTTTAAAGGCGTGTTCCCAGATTTCTTTTGGTACGGATGATTGAGCCATGAGGGCAAGACCCTTTTCGACGATGATACGGTTCCGTCTTTCGACAACACCGTTTTGTTCCGGGGTATATGGACATGAAATACGATGGTGGATGCCACACGATTGAAGGAAGGTGGAGACGTTACGGAATTCGCCTCCCCAGTCCGTTTGGAGGTTTTTAATCTCGCATTTGAATTGTGTTTTAACCATAGTGCGAAATTGTTGGAATGTGGAGAAGACCTGCGATTTATTTGACAAGAAATATATCCACACAAACTTTGAGTGGTCATCAATAAAGAGAACAAAATATCGATTGCCATTTAAAGAAAGCATAGGGGAGGGTCCCCAAACATTTGAATACACCAATTCAAAGGGTTTGCTAGAAGAAACATGAGGAGTTGAGAGTGGAAATCTGTGACTTTTTCCAAGATTACATGGTTCACAAATACTTGGAGATTTATTGGAGGAAATAGGAAGTTGAAAAGTGGAGACGAGGCGCCTCAAAATAGGCTCATGAGGATGGGCGAGTCATTTGTGCCAGCCGTTGAGTGACATCCTTACCCCAGTGAGCGCCATGGTGGAGGTCGTATTATTTGGGACGGAAGACAATCGATACAGTCCATGATCAACGTGGCCTTGAAGGAGTGGTGTGCCCTGAAAATTCTTAACAAAGCAACGGTCAGGCCAAAATTCCATAAAAACGTTGTTTTCCTTGGTTAATCGGGACACACTTAGGAGATTTTTGGTTAGTTTAGGAACAATTAAGACATTTGGCAAGCGTAAATTAGGCAAAGAACATGATCCAATATGCGAAATAGACAGATGATTACCGTTACCGACTTGTAGCTTATCATCACCGGAATAGGAATCAGATATTTGAAGCTTGCCAATGTCAGGAGACACATGATCGGTGGACCCTATATCAAAGTACCAAGATGGATCCATCACTGTTGAAGTTTGTGAGATGAGCTTGTTTGACAGAGTTGTCTCTTGGATTGGGCCGTCTTGATGGAAAATCCGTTTGATTTGAGCGTTGCCAACAATCAATAGCTTCATGGCCAGGTCGGCTGCAAAGTTGACATTGAGTTCTGCGGCGTCGCTGATCGGATTGACGAGGATTGCTAGAGGACGAGCCAATGTTGGTGGAGTGATTGGACCGATGCTGAGAACGAGAGACATTGTTTGCAAGAGGACCCTGAGATGGTGGTGGAGCAGGGGCTGTAGGCACTTGCAAGTGGACAACAGCTTGGCGAGCGTTTTCTTGCTCTAGGCGGGCTTCTTCTCTGAGCAGAAGGCCAACCAAATCATCGACGGACAGATCATCGGATTGCATCATTAACGCAGCAGCAAAGGACCCATAAGATGAATCGAGGCCATTTAAGATATAGCCTATGAGATCTTCATCGGAGATAGGATGGAGATTTTCAGCGAGCGAGTCAACAATTGATCGTTTTCGCTCTATGTATTCCATCATAGACAAGGAGCCTTTGGAGAGAGCTTGGAGTTGAGTTTTCAGTGCCATTCGGCTGGCACGAGTTTGGGCTTGAAATGAGCGCTCCAGAGCAAGCCAAGCAGATTGGGACGACTTCGCTCGAGCAACAATGGCGAGAGCTCTCTCAGATAGCGTGGATTTGATCCATAGTAAGACAAAGCGATCTCGCTTTTTCCAAGTTGTAAACTCAGGATTTGGAAGAGGAATTCCTGCAACACCATCAACAATTTGCGCAGTTAATAATTCTGCGGGTGGATTTGGATTGAGGATAAAGGACTCAAGGTCGAAAGTTTCGAGGGCGGAGACAATGGTGGTTCTCCATAGGGAGTGATTGTCTCGATCAAGTTTTATGCTTATCGATGGAATTTGGAAGTTTAAGTTGGAATTGGCTAAGTTAGCAGCAACTAGTAACTGCTGGATTGTGTGTAGAGCCATGGTGAAAAAAAAAATGGTTAAAGCTCCGATACCATAAGAAGAATATGAGATGCTGAGAATTCCCTTGTGTATTGATGAATGATTTACAAGAGTATATATAACAGGAAGGAAATAACTAAGCTGCTAAAAAGGTGGCACTAACATTATATACCTAGCCACTTATACACGAAATAAGGAAGTGAATCCTTGACTGAGTAGTGGCCCATATCATTCTCAACTGAACTGCAATGGCACAATTTGTTACTGACGACAGAACACCAGCAGCCTGACTCGCCTGAGCTGTAGCTTCATCGGTATCTTTGAAAATACCCAGTAATTCAAACTAGAGCCTGTCGCAATTGCTTGATTTGGTGGACTCGTGCGAGGCTTGGATGCCACATCTTTATTGACCACCAGATGAACCAAGTCCCCCTACTTGTTAGATTGTAGAGAAATTTGATGTTTCAACACACCCTGCGTACCTATTACTCTTTGGGACTTAGATGCTTGGTATGACTTTCTAACAGGCTTGACCACTTTGTTCATTCACCAACTCCATCAGACTTCAGCCGAATGGCGCGCCCTGCTCTCCTCCACATCAGGTGACGTTGATGTTCAACTCTAAAGTGTAGGACACATCTCATGCAAATGGGACATTTTCCACAGTCATAACACAAATTGCGTATTCCTTCATATTGAATTACCCAAGATCTACCATGAAATTAATATGAATTTTGAGAGAATGCTTTGGAAAGATCAATCTCCACCACAAATCTAACAAATTGCCCTCGATCCGCTTGGACCGTAGTTCTGTCAATACAAACTACTTTACCCAGCAAACCTCATGAAAATATTTCAGACTTAGGCCACGGATCCGAATCCAGACAGTAAGAATCTTCGCCTTATCAGCATATGGATCAAAGATGGAAATCCATCTGCGAATCATCAGGTAATTGTCTCCAATTAATAACCGTCGGTGAGCACGAACTGATAATATCCAGATTAGAGATTCGTCGGATAATAAGCATTTCTGATATCCACCAGAGTTAGAGATCCTTTGAGAGGCATTTTTACTCTAATTTCTTCTTGATGTGAAGGTATTCAGACCCTTTATCAAAGAGATTGATAATGAGAGAATAACCTGTGACTTCCTTAACTCTCTCTCTGCAACAGACAACTTGACCATCAGGTATTTTGGATCGGCATTTACCGCTTCACCATAATTGTCGGTATCATAAAGTTTAAGAAAATCTAGTGTCAAACTGTAGGCGCGTACTTTATGTAGTTCTCGAGTAATTTTTGTTATACTGCAATAGGAAATTATACATTATATGTGACATTGTTTTTATGTACTTAAATTTGGATTAACGCATAAGTAAACTTATTAGATAAATTAATAAATAGGAAGAATGCTTCATGATCGTGCCAAGTCTACCCTTATCCTAAACGGCTAAACCAGTATAAAACATGTACTTCCCTAACTAATACGACGTCGTTGGCCGAGTAATCTACAAATCTATAGATTAGTCCACACAAAATTTCCAAAAACTTTGGCTTCGAGAGGAAGCAATGTCGGCCTCTTACGTCACCGACATACAAATCCCCATTTTGACACGTGTAATTGCGAACCCGGTTTAATCCAACCAACCCGGTCGAGCTTGATAATCACTGAAAAAATCAACGGCCCGCAATTGCAAACCACAAATAATTCATTCGATAAATCTACTACTCCGTATTTCTTTTTTCTGTGTTTGGCGATTGAACACGGAAGAATCAAAGACAATCACCCGTTTGTTGTTTTCTTCTTCATTCTCAACAATTTCTCCATCCCATTCTTCTTGTTCAACACGTCTGCGCTTTTGCTTGTCCATCTCAAATTACTATTCAATCTCGGCACCTCTAGCAGGTTATCTACCCCTTTCCTCTTCCCTTCTGTATATACACCCCTTGATAAACGCTTTTGCTGTGAATAATTCTTAATTTATAAAGCTAGTTTTGATTGTGTTTGTGAATTTGGTGTGCACATAGCCCAAATTGGAAAGGGAGGAGGGGGAAACTTTGATTATTTTTCTAATGGTGTTCTAGGGTTTCTGCTGTTCTTAGCTATTATTGCTTTGCTGGTTTTTTTAATTTTTCAATTGGAGTTCAATTTGAGTGAAAAATCCTCAGCTGGATTGTTGTTGGGAAAAAAATGGTTGAAACAATCGCAGCTGCATCTCTTTTAAGCTACAGGCCTCTTTGTGGTGGGTCTATGTTCAAAGATGCATCAGGGAGGAGAAAACCAGCTTTAGCTTTTAGTTTTGCTTTTCCTGTTGATCTTAGATCCAAAAGGGCTATTTCCATTTCATCTCTGGTGAAAAGGGTAGGATTTGAGAGCCTGAAAAATGGAACAATTAGGGCTCTAACAAAGGAGGCTGCATACGTACCCAAAGAAAAGGAGAGAATGCCTGATGGATCGGGTTTCGGGTTTGATACAGATCGAAGGCCAAGCTTTTATCCTCCAGAAAATCGGGCTGATAACCCTTCATTGCATAACCCGTTGGTTCGCCAAGAGCGAATGGGATGTGGTTGGCTAGGTGCTATTTTCGAATGGGAAGGCGTCTTAGTTGAAGATAGCTCGGATCTTGAAAAGCAAGCTTGGGTTACACTTGCTCAAGAAGAAGGAAAATCTCCGCCTCGGGAATTCGTTCTTAAACGGATTGAAGGCATGAAAAACGAGCAAGCAATATCTGAAGTGTTATGCTGGTCAAGAGACCCGTCTGAAACTCGAAGATTGGCTTCAAGAAAGGAGGAGATTTACCGCGCCTTGGAGCGCGGGATCGGGATTTGCAGGCTAAGATCCGGGTCGGAGGAATTCGTGAACGTGCTCATGACTTACAAAATCCCTATGGCGTTGGTTTCGACTCGTCCAAGAAAGTCGCTCGAGATGGCGATCGGGGCCGTTGGAATTGAGGGGTACTTCAATGTGATTGTGGCGGCTGAAGACGTGCATAGGGGAAAACCGGACCCGGAAATGTTCGAGTACGCGTCTCGGCTTTTGAATTTCATTCCCGAGAGGTGCGTTGTGTTCGGGAATTCGAATTCGACTGTGGAGGCGGCCCATGAGGCTCGGATGAAGTGTGTGGCGGTTGCGAGTAAGCACCCGGTTTACGAGCTGGGTGCAGCGGATTTGGTGGTGAGGAGGCTCGATGAGCTGTCGGTTGTTGATTTGAAGAATCTTGCTGACTTGGACTCGCCGGAGTTTCAAGGTGAGATGGAGCTTGAGATGGAGATGGAGGAGGAAGAAGAGTATAGGCCAACGTCGGTTGCAGCAGATGATATTTTCTGGTGACGTAGTAACACAAAAATGTACAGTTGTGTGTTTTTCATTGTGTATAAACAGAAAGTATAGAACAGGAGGTTAAAGTTGGTCTGTATTTGGGTGATTAATTTAATGTACTTGGATTCTGCCAAATTATACAGGAAACTGGAAACCTCGGGTTAATTGTATGGTTTTACTGGTTATCAGTTTTACCTAGTATGTTTATTTCCTTCTTTTATGATTCTGAATTCAGAGTGTCCTGTAAAGTTACCATGGTCTGCCATTTGAGCTCATCCTATGAAGGTTTTGAACTTTGAACTGGATCATATTCTTAGAATAGCCAGGCACAGAAATGGGAAATTGTCTATATGGTTCTTTGTTCCTGATGTCTCTCTACTTTCGTTACTCCTTTGCCTTTTCTTTTGGCTTCTTCTGCTTTTCTCGTTTGACATTCAATTTTAGTTGAATCGCTTGAGTATACGTCTTTCCGATTTTTCAGGAATTGTTTATATGTTTCTATCCATTTCAGTGTTTCGAAGATGCATCTGTTAGCTGGGAACGTCTAAATACACTGGCTTCACTTTGATTATGTCAAAAACTTGTCTCGGATCGCAAGTCCAACTATTTGAATCATTGATTCTATTCTATACTCTTAATCCATAATTACTTAATCCATTAATGACAACAGTCTGTCATCAAACAAAAGTGTGTAGGTCTGATAAATATAAAAAAAATCAGCATAAGTAATTTCATATTGCAATTGTATACGATCATTTGAGAAGGATAAAAATAGATCATTTGAGAAGGATAAAAATAGATCATTTGAGAAGGACACAAAAGACAGATTATAAAAACAAATCATTTGAGAAAGATATCTAAAACTTTTTGCAGCTCATCGACATATAAATGCATACAGTATGAATGTATCTTTCTGTATGTTATGAGTATTTCTAGAAAGAAACTACAGATTTCACAGTTAAGTAAAAAGAAAATACAATGAGTGTTGGACCCGGTTCTCGCGATCAATAACGTGGACCCGGTTCTCGCGACTCTAATGACGCAAACCCGGTCCGCGACCGAGAAGCAGGCCGCGAGCCCATAAGGCCAGAGAATGGGTCGAGAATGAGAGGCCCATTAAGAAGCCCAATAGGTTAAGAGAACGATAACGGATTGTGTGGGACCCACTGTGTGGTTATAAATCCTAACGGCAAAGAGAGAGAAAGGGACAGTCGACTGAGAGCATCTTCTTCCCCCTTGAGAGAGAGAAAACACAGAGGGCGATTACTCGTTTCCGAGCTCGTCTCTTCGTTCCCGATTTACCTCTTTTAGTAGGAAATCGGATGATCGGTACCTGGATCTTGACTCTCGGTATCGTCATCGTGCTTTTGAGGTTTGATTCGTCACGATTGGTTGAGTTTCATCATTCACTGTTTCATTGAGTTGGCTCACGAGGTTTCATTGTTTTAGTCATTACTTTGAACGCTATCTTCTCTTTG
Source organism: Oxyria digyna (assembly GCA_029168935.1). Classification (NCBI taxonomy): domain Eukaryota; kingdom Viridiplantae; phylum Streptophyta; class Magnoliopsida; order Caryophyllales; family Polygonaceae; genus Oxyria; species Oxyria digyna. The sequence goes on from JAPVLV010000013.1 coordinate 11,355,805, forward strand.
TGTTGCTTCATTCTGTTGTTGTTATTGAGGCATTGTGTTCGTTTACCTGTTGCTATTACTGACTTGAGCGTCGGAGAGCCAAATCTGGGGGTTCAACCTTCTGGTTTGGTTGTGCAGGTACAGTAGGGATTGAAGAACATAAAGAACAGAAGGGAATAGCACATTTTGATCCAGATGACAGTGTATTACAAGTTGTTGCTCCAGTTTGCGTAAGGAAGGTCTCCAGCACTTGAAGATTCTTAGAAGGCCAGATCTCGCGAGGTGTTGATTGCGAGATCGCGAACATCTGGGCTCCAACACTGGCGCCGACCGTGGGGACCTTCTCGCGCAGCTAGCTCCCTTTGAAATCTCAAGAGTCAGCTCGCGAAGGGCAGAATCATGGTTGAAACTGGCAGAAGCGGAACAGTAAACGCCACCACATCACACCTCAATCAAAATACTCTCAATCCCCCACCACTCCCTCGCGTCGAAGAGGAAACTCCCGAGCATATCACTATCCCTCGGGAGCAGAATGAGCTTTTTGCCGCCTGGATAGCGCAAGGCGCCCCGATTGTCCCAAATACAGCTAACCAAAGGGCCGAACCTCTCAACGACCAGACCAATCGCGACGGGAGAGAAATTAATCGAGAAGAGGTAGCTGAAATTGTCCCGGATGACAGAGCCTCGGTGTCTAGAAGGCCGAGGGAAAGAAATGACACTCGCGACGTGGATCGGGGACGGTTCGACTTGAACCAGGCCCCAATGAGTCATCAGGAACACTACAACTCTCAACATGATGTTCGTTACGACGAAAGGGGCCGCGCATACTACCCTGCGCAGGAACAACGCGAGTATCAGAGAACACCCTACTACAATCGCGAGGCGTCCCAGAACCCTCCTCTCGACTTTTCAACAATTTTTGGCCCCACAGCTTTTGCAGAACACATCATCAGAGCCCCACCGCTACCAAACTTTAGATTCCCGACTGTCAAGGAATACACTGGTAAGGGAGATCCCAAAGAACATCTTACCCGGTACAAGTACGCTATGATCGCGAGGGGTCCGGATGAGGCTACCCTTTGCAAGGGATTCCCAGGAACACTCGCGGACACCGCCATGACATGGATGTTAAATCAACCACCCGGGAGTATCTCTTGCTTTGCAGATATTGAAAGGGGATTCTTGTTGCATTTTGGCTCCTCGAAGAAGAGAAAGATCACCATGCAATAAGTGGTCGGGGTCAAACAAAAAGTAGGTGAAAGCCTGGAAGAGTATGTGAAAAGATTCTCGCTAATGGTCCTAGAAGCTGATGATTTCGATGACAAAACCGCCAGGGTCGCGTTCTTAAACGGGCTGGCCGACAGGAGCGAATTCAAAAAACACCTGTACAGAAAGCAGGAAGGGTCTTATCAAGCAATGTTAGAAAGAGCTTACGTCGAAATACAAGTTGAGACTCACTCGAGCGCACCCGCAGGGGGTGGAAGTCAGAACAAACAGAACCAGAGCCAGAACTCTAGAAAGGGTAATCAGAATTGGGGGAACAAAAGACAACAATTTGAGCAGGGGCAGAGTGATTCACGTGCTCCAGGTTTGGTAACGCAGCGTCAGAATCAGAATCAGTACCAAGATTACAGACAAAATACGGACCAGAACCAATTTCAGGAGCAGAATTTAATGAACCAGAGGGATGACCACTCCAGCTACAGAGGTCGCGGCCGAGGCAATGGAGGCCGAGTTCGCGGTCACGATGGAATGTGGTGCTCCAACCACAACTCCACTACTCATAACACGGATGAGTGCCAGAGTGGCCCAAGGATGAACAACGAGCCCGAGCAGAGAGCCGTCCTCATGAATCAGAGAGGCGGGGGAAACCATCAAGGCAGGGGTGGTAGAAACCCTGGCCGGGGGCCATTCAGAGGGGGAAACAACAACGGTGGGCGAGGAAGGGGGCGCAATCAGCAGCACGCGAACGATCCTCATCCACCTCATCGCAACCAAGATTTCCCGCGACCAGATGGTCATGTAGGGACCATAGCCGGGAAGCATGTCCCTATACCCCCGAACAGGCGTGAGCAACGAAAGATGATCAATGCACCACTCCCTCGCGGGCTCCCAGTTATGAGCATCGCGAAGCCCCCTCCCAGAGAACCATATCAACTAGTTTTTTCTAACGAAGAGATCAATGAGTGGACAGTCTCTTCTGGTGACCCATTAGTTATACATCTACAAATTGGCACGAAACTAGTCAGCCGTATTCTGGTTGATACGGGCAGCTCTGCCGACATAATATATCTGGAAGCCTTCGAAAAGCTAGGGGTTGATCCCCGAATGAAGAGCCCGACACGAACAACCTTAGTAGGCTTCGCGGGAGAAAGAGTCACTGCTCTAGGAGTGGTGAGTTTAGATGTAGTGATGGGAGATGAGACAGGGCCCCGAATGTCAGAAAAGATTGATTTCGTAATCATCCCGACAAGCTCTTCCTATAACGCGATCATCGGGAGAGGCACGTTGTGCAAGTTTGATGCCGTAGTATCCATGAGCCATTTCTGCATAAAGTTTCCCACACCATCCGGAACTGGAGTCGCGACGGGTGTGGAAAAGGAGAGCATCTCTTGTTATATCAAGTCTGAAAAGGGAGAAGAAACGCCTCTGCTCGCAAACCAACTTTTTGTCCCGGGCATGCCTAATGTTGAGGAAGAAGCTGAGTTAGATGTTCGCGAGCCCCCTAGATATCAGGATTCTGAGGGGAATGTGGACAGAGCAAAGTTTTCAGGATTTAAAACGCAGGAAGTCACTCCTTTTGTGAACAAAGGAGAGAAGTTATCGGTAGGGGGTAACCTTGACCCTATGGTGATGGTAGAGATTGAAAACTTGCTATCAGAATCGCGAGACGTCTTCGCTGGGTCCCCCAAAGATTTGAAAGGAATTCCCCCATCAGTGATCACTCACTCTCTAAATATTAGCAACGATATCCTTCCCAAAAGACAGCGAAAGAGAAAGCAAGCAGGTCCGAAGAATGAGGCCGCGGCCGCAGAGCTCGCGAAACTCCTAAAAGCTGGGTTTGTTAGACCAGTACAATACCCGGCATGGTTGGCTAATGTCGTCATGGTCGCGAAGAAAGGAACGGGAAAATGGAGGATGTGTGTAGATTTCACAGATTTAAACAAAGCTTGCCCGAAAGACAGCTACCCACTACCTTCTATTGATCAGCTCGTAGACTCCACTGCAGGACATGAGGCACTCAGCTTTTTAGATGCATACTCAGGATACAACCAAGTCATGATGAACCCGCTTGACTCAGAACATACCTCTTTCATAACAGACAAGGGAACCTTCTGCTACAAAGTGATGCCTTTCGGCCTTAAGAACGCGGGGGCCACTTTCCAGAGACTAGTAGACCGCATTTTCAGTGATCAGATAGGAGATACAGTTGAGGCCTATGTTGACGACATTGTGGTGAAAAGCAAGGAGCAGAGTAATCACGCTCGTGACCTGGCGGAAGTATTCGCGACGCTCAGAAAGTACGGCATGAGTCTAAACCCAGACAAGTGCGTGTTCGGGGTCACAGAAGGAAAGTTTTTGGGCTTCATGATTAGTGCTCGCGGTGTCGAGGTAAATCCCGATAAAGTCAAAGCCGTTCTCGATCTTGAACCGCCGCGGTCTACCCATGAGGTCCAACGGTTTGTAGGCCGAGTAAATTATTTGGGAAGATTCTGTGCCAAGTTGGCCGAACGAAACCTCCCTTTCTTCGAAATTTTGAGAAAACCAAAGAACTTTGAGTGGACTGAAGAATGTGGTCAAGCATTCGCGAGCCTCAAAGAACATCTGACAAGGCTCCCGACCCTATCTTCCCCGGTTCCGGGAGAAACTCTCCAGTTGTATCTCGCGGCCAGCTCAAGGGCGGTAAGTGCGGTCCTTGTTCGCGAATCAGAAAAGCCAGTCTATTTTGTGAGCCGAGCTTTATTGCCCGCGGAGACACGGTATTCCCCAGTTGAGAAGTCTGTACTTGCCCTGATAACGGCTGCTCGCAAACTAAGACCCTATTTCCATGCACACCCGATTGAAACCCTAACAGACCTGCCCCTGAATAGCTTCATGACAAAACCAACCGTTGCAGGGAGGCTCACGAAATGGGTCATCGAAATGTCAGAATTCGATGTAGTATATCGACCCAGGCCAGCTATCAAAGCACAAGCGCTTGCCGACTTCATCGTCGAAACAAGTTTCAGAGAAGGGGAAGTGGTGAATCCATATGGTGAACAGATAATGTGGATAATGCACACTGACGGGGCTGTGAACGATGAGGGGTGTGGCGCAGGTGTGATACTCACGTCGCCTACGGGAGACGAGATAAGCCACGCCATTGCGCTAAAGTTCAAACCCACGAACAATGAAGCTGAGTATGAAGCCTTAATCGCAGGGTTAGAGTTAGCCATTGGCCTTTCAATCTCTGTGCTATCATGTTGTTGCGATTCAGAAGTTGTGGTAAAGCAGGTGCAAGGGCTTTATGAAGCGCGAACAGGGAACCTCCCGCAGTACCATGCACGAGTCGCGACGTTGACCTCGCTTTTCATGCATTTCGAAATAAAGGCAATCCCAAGAGAACTGAATAAGAAAGCAGATGAACTCGCGAAGCTGGGAGCCGGATGGGAAGGTCCCAAAGAAGAACGCGAGCGAAGATCAGGGTTCATGGTATCAAAGGGGGGGCCCCCGAAATATCTGTTTTTTGTGAAAGAAGAAAGCGCCATCAGTCGCGAGATTGAGATGATGGCGATCAACACTTCGTCCGAAGATTGGCGTCGTCCATTCATTGATTATCTCAGATATGGTCGCGGTCCAACTGACCCGAAGGAGCTCATACAATTAAAAAGAAAGGCTGGACGTTTCTATATCAGCAGAGGCGAGCTTTACAAGAGAGGAGGTAACCCTTGCGAGCTGAAGTGTATGGGTCACTACGAGACAAAAGCCTATCTCGAAGAGCTACATGCTGGGCTGTGTGGGACACACGCAGGGTGGAGACCCCTGGTGTACAAGGCTTTGCGCCAAGGGCATTTTTGGCCCACAATGAAACAAGATGCTCAAGCGATGACGCGAGCTTGTCAGGCATGCCAGTATTTCGCCCCTGCCTCCCACCAACCAGGAGTCCAGCTTCAGATCATGGGAAGCCCCATACCCTTCGCGATGTGGGGGTTGGATCTTCTTGGCCCTTTTAAACCAAAGGCCCCAGGTCAGCTCGAGTATATCATTGTCGCAGTCGACTACTTCACAAAATGGATTGAAGCGGAAGCACTCGCGTCGACAACAGTACCTGTAGTGAAAAAATTCCTTTGGAAGAACATTATCTGCCGCTATGGGTTGTCACGCGAGATTGTAACCGATCGTGGCCCTCAATTTAACTTGCCCCAGCTGATGGCATGGTGCAGCGATCTAGGAGTTAGGTTAAAAATTGCTTCAGTTGCACATCCACATTGCAATGGGCAGGTAGAAGCCGTCAATAAGAGCATTGTCACAGATCTGAAGAAAAGACTAGATAACACCAAAGGCAGATGGGCAGAGGTCCTACCACTTACTCTCTGGGCCAATCGAACCACAGTAAAAAAAGCAACAGGGGAGAGTCCTTTCGCCCTCGCATATGGAGTAGAGGTTGTGGTTCCAGTAGAAATTTTGTTCCCAAACGAAAGACTCCTCCACTATGACTCGGAAACCAATGACGAAAAGATGAGGATGGAACTCCAACTTCGCGAAGAAACCCAAGAAATGGCGGTTATTCGGGCGGCCGCTTACAAAGCGGGCGTCGCGAAGTATTATAACAAGCATGTCAAGGAGAGAGGTTTCGTGAAAGGAGATCTGGTCCTAAGAAAGACAGAGGGGGGAAAACTCGATCCCAACTGGGAGGGGCCGTACATAGTGGATCGCGAGGTCGCCCCAGGGGCCTATCGACTGAAGGATAGCTCTGGCAATCACGTTGCAAATTCCTGGAACGTGATGCGACTACGCCGCTATTACGCCTAGCCTACTCCACCGCACAGGTATGAATTCCCACATTTTTGTAACATGTCTGCATACCTTAGATAAATATTTCATGGAAAGCGATACAATCGCGATATAAGACGTTCTAACAAGCTGTATGCAGGCGAAAGAACCGATTGAAACTAAACATTAGCAAGAATCTATCATCGGGTTACCAGAGGAATAAATACTTTCGCCACAAAGGGGGACGTAATCCCAAAATAAAAGGTACGCGCACGATTCGGGAATTCAGAATGTTGCATAAATCCCGTGACGCTGGGCTGGGGCCAAGAGCATCCACCCAGGTCGCGAAGCCGTGACACTGGGTTGGGGCCAAGAGCATCCACCCAGGTCGTGAAGCCGTGACACTGGGATGGGGCCAAGAGCATCCACCCAGGTCGCGAAGCCGTGACACTGGGCTGGGGCCAAGAGCATCCACCCAGGTCGCGAAGCCGTGACACAGGGCTGGGGCCAAGAGCATCCACCCAGGTCGCGAAGCCGTGACACTGGGCTGGGGCCAAGAGCATCCACCCAGGTCGCGAAGCCGTGACACTGGGCTGGGGCCAAGAGCATCCACCCAGGTCGCGAAGCCGTGACACTGGGATGGGGCCAAGAGCATCCACCCAGGTCGCGAAGCCGTGACACTGGGCTGGGGCCAAGAGCATCCACCCAGGTCGCGAAGCCGTGACACTGGGCTGGGGCCAAGAGCATCCACCCAGGTCGCGAAGCCGTGACACTGGGCTGGGGCCAAGAGCATCCACCCAGGTCGCGAAGCCGTGACACTGGGCTGGGGCCAAGAGCATCCACCCATGTCGCGAAGCCGTGACACTGGGCTGGGGCCAAGAGCACCCACCCAGGTCGCGAAATCGTGACCGTTCGAGAGTGAGTAACGACATCCGTCCTCCTCACCTCGACCACGAAGTCCTGACCTTGATGGGATAACAACCCACCAAGGCATGGAACTCAGCGAGTGACGCTCCTGAAAAAAGTCAATCATGAAACTATATACTTAGCATGGAAATATGCAATGCAAAACGCTAATGAATCCCCATCTGTTTTGACAGACACTCCTGCACTAGAGAAGCAAACAATCATAGGCATGATCGCGAACGAAACAGAAAATGGCAGTTTATGAGGAAACAGGCGCTAAAGCCCCAATTATCCGTGAGCATGGATTTCCCAAGGCATCAAGAATACCTTAGCTAAGGTATGATGAGAAAAACACGCGAGCTACTTTGTTTTGTCACAAGAACAAAGAATCTGATTCCAAATTCATTATAGGAAATCACATTCTCAAACACAAAGACGCTCATAGGTGCACGAAAAACCCTACTACTGGCTCGTACGCATGCAGTAGTCAGGTGAGAACACACTCTTTATCGCATCACAGGTCATGACATATGAATAATCTATACTTACGCGATCGATTTCCTCGCAGGGTTTTTCGTAAGACCAACAGAAGAATCTTTCCGAACGAAAGATGTTGAAGATTGACCTATTTACGATATTAAGTATTCTCATTTTGGAAACATTTTTAAGTTCTAAAGTCTATTAATAAGACACATACTTTTAATCGCGATGACACAGTGGTGCACATTACATTTTGGGTTCCAAAGTTTTTTCCGATAATACCAGTCTAATTTATTCATAAGACCTCGTTCATTCTCCCTCCTTTCTTAACACATAGGGCTCGCGAGGCTGTAAACACCCTCACGAGCACTATGGGGGGAGGGGAAGAGGAGGAGAAATCACCATACAAACACAAAATAAAGAGACATTAAAAAGCACTAAGCCTAGAGAGGAACGACGACCTTCACTTGATACACCACAGTCTGAACGGGAACTTCGGGTGGATTAGCACGCCACATGGTGAAAGTCACCTCATCTCCCTCACGAAGATCATTCTCATACGCAAACTCACTCCAACCTTCACCCAGAAAGTAAGAACTCCCAGCCTTATCCAGAGTCACTTCCCAAGGTTCGAAATTGACACAAAGGACAAGACTCTTACCACCGAAATGGCTAAGGTGTCGGTCACAATGTTCCTTCAGGAAACGCTATACGTAGAAAAGAGGAGTAAGAAACGAACAAACAAAGAAAGGCAAAGTAAAAAGGATACTTACCAAGCATCTGCCAGTAATGGCAGAGGAATCCATAGTAATAGTGAAAGACTCATCCAGAGACCCCTCTCGAGTTCGTCGTGTCCTGGCCATGGTGGTACTCTTTGAAAAAGGCAGACAAAGAAGGAGAAGACAGGAAACGCTATTTATAAAAGAAATGCACCTGACCCGCAGTTAATGCATTGAAAGATTAAAACAGAAAAGTGGTTGGGAGAACAAAGGTAATAAATACAAAAGACATGCAAGGAAATAATTGTACGGTCTCCTCATGAGACCCAAAGTAAAGCGTCTAACACACATTTAGACTCGCGATCACATTTCGATCCACGGGCCACAGAACCAAAAAACAAATTACATATAACATCAACCCAAGAGTTTGCACAAACACACGAAAAAGGAGGAGTCAAACTTCGTCATGAAAGTCCAGATACCCGTCAACCTCAGCCAGTGCAGAATCGCGAGCCCCCCTCGCACCACCAACGTCCTTTGTCGCCGCGATGTTTTCTTCGGCAACAGCTTTTTCGCTGTCAACATTCACAACATCGTTCCCATCACCTGCATCAGACGACTTAGCACAAGAGCGAGTCGAGGAGTCCGCTGCTTTCTTCATCCTTTCCTCCGAGTAAATTACCTTCTTAGGTACCTTGGGGACTGAGACTAAAGGAATATGAAACTCCATCCCTTCGACGACTCCCTCACCTTCAGGCAAGAAGGGTTCGACGACCCAACCTTCAAGAAGGCTCGCGTCGTCGTCAACAAAGGTTCCAAGAGGAGGAGAGGTATACGCAGGGATCTCGGCAGGAAGACCACAAAGATCCGTAGGATCGAAAGAGAAGTTAGCCACTTTGTGCTTTCTAAGCTGACGCTTGAGTGCAGTAATCACCAGGGTGTCGCGAGCCAAACTGATAAAATCAATACGGCATTTCTCGCGATAGCTAGAAGCATACTGCTTGGCACCTTCGCGACGACCCTTGTCAAAAGCTTGGTCTCTCTCTTGACGAAGCAAACCTAACTCTGTATTATGATTACGCTTCATAGTCCTGGCCGAAAGCTCCAAGTCGCTTATCTTCGCCATCAGCTCAGCATTCCTCTCTTGCTCCTCCTTTAGTTTTTTCTTCGCGGCCTCCTTAACATCCTGTGCTTTGTGAGCAAAATCGACCATCTCATTATATTCCCCCTCCATCTTATTATAGCCATCTTCAAGGGCGATGGAATATTGCCCCGATGCCTCGTTGAGAAGAAGCGACTACAATAAGCGAAATATTTTAGTTAAAATCACCTACCGACAAGAAGGAAGAAAACCATTCAGGAAGAAAATAAAGGAAACCCACCGCCAGATTGAGTCTCGCGAGCCCTGCTTTACCCCGAACAATGCCCTCTAAAAATCCAGGCATCTCTGGGAAACCAGGTCGATCGCGATGAAAGAACGTTCTCACTGCCTCCTCCTCGGGAAAAAGCTCAGCCAGATCCTGAGAAGGGGTATCTTGACCACCTTCAAAGGTCATGGGCTGCTTATAGGGCTGGGCACGGGCCAGAGACCGGACCGGACCGGACCGAACCCGAAAACCCGAAACCCGAAATTCCAAAAAAAACCGGACCGAAGACCGGACCGAAAAATTTCGGGTTGGGTCGGTCCGGGTTTGGGTCGGTCCGGTCCGGTCCGGGCAAAAACCCGAACTTCTGATTAAAAAAATTATTTTCTACAATTTACACTTAGCTTCTAAATTTAATCAATTGTTTTCTGTAAAAATTCAAACAACCTAACATTAAATAAAATAAACAAGTAATATAAAGTCAAAAGCTTATAAATGATGACATTTTAATGTTCAACATGATTCAAAATACATAAAATATGTTTAAAACAACTTAAGTCGATAAGTCGATAACAATTAAATATTCCACGTGGAAATATGTTCAACTTGATTAAAAAAATATAAAGGTAGTTCTGCATCATTTCAATGTCTCATATATTCATTCAAAAAGAAAAATTCCACTCCTGCAGCAATCTTCTTCCAATCTAACGCTTGAAGTTGAACCAATCAAGAGCTTAAACGAACTCAGTTTCACTCAACTGTCACAATGCAAGATATAAAATAGTAAGCACTTAATAATTAGGGCTAAGAACAGGTTGAATAACAACTAAATAGTAATATAGTTTTAAAAAGCAGGTCACATAAATAATATTACCTCCATTTCTGTAGCGTACTTGCTTTATTAAAAATTTATGCCATCTCCATCTCCATCTCCATTTCTTTTTCCACCTCTAAAAAACATGTATTCAATCCATGTTAAAAAACAATGATGAAGTCACAAAAATCATTATATATAGTGCCTGTAAATCAACTTAAGAAGACAAGTCAACAAACAAAATGAACAAAACTTAAAGAATCATGAGTTTTTTTGGTCAAATTGAAGAATCATGAGTTACATTTAGCCATTTAGGTCTATACGTACAGTCCAAAAATCAGCAACTTGCACTCTAATAAACAATTATTTATAAGCTTCCATTAAAATAATCTAAGAGTTGTATAATGAATCTGAGCATAAACTGTCCTATATAAGAATGAATTCAATGAAGACAAGTGAAGGGAGCTGTCACATAAGCCATGAAGAATTGAAGAAGGGCTTAAACTATCCTGTAAAAATCAGGAACTTGCAATGACGAAGGGCTCAAAGTTACACGTGAAGAATTGAAGACTAAAATCAGATTATCAAACACTAAAATCAGATTATCAAACAGTCAAACACACAATAAGGGACGAAGGTTTATACAATTACATCTGCAATGGTTACACTGTGTAAACTCCTACCTGTTAAGACTTAAGTGGCCTGAGGCGACGCTGTACTGGTGTAGATGACGCCGGAGACGAGGGCACTGGGCGAGAGCGCCGGGGAGGAGAGGCTGGAGAGCCGCGCCGGACGCCGGTGTAGTGACGGGGGTCGGGGGTAAGAGCAATTCGGGAATCAGGGCAGGGACGGCTGTAATTGTTAATCGGGTGAAAATTTAGGTATTGGGTTTGGGTATTTGGGTAATTGGTTAGATCACATTTTTACAATTTTACTCTATTACTGTTAAAATTTCGGTCTACCCGAAAAAATTGGGTTTACCCGAACCCGAACCCAACCCAACCCGAAACCCGAACTCCACTAAAAGCCAACCCGAAGACCAACCCGAAACTTATTCGGTCCGGGTTTGGTCCGGGTTTTTCGGTCCGGTCCGGTCCGGGTTTCGGGTTTACCCAACCCGTGCCCAGCCCTAGCTGCTTACCCTTGGCAGCTCGGTGCGAGGAAGGAGACCCGCCGGCCCCTAAGGGGATTGTCGAACCAATCGGGGATTGGTCGTCTAGAGGCTCGGGCGCGCGTGTTTCGGTCTCCACAGATTGAAGCACGGACTCGCGGATATTAATACCGCCAGCAGAGATTTTCCTCTTTTTGGAGGAAGTTTTGCTCTTGTTCGCCAGCTGCTTTCGGCGCTTGCTCTTCTGTGGGGCGGAAGCCTGCTCATCAATAGGTTCCTCATCAAAGCAGTCGTCAGAACCCTCCATAGTCGCGAGACGCGAAAAGTATCCTGTCTCTGCAGATAAAAAATAAAATAAATAAGTATATAATAAAAAATCCATAAGCATATGACATCGCGAGTGCGTAACAATGAAAGAAGGATAAGTAACAATAAACAAGAAAACCATTGAACAAAGGACATAAGAAATACCATAATGGTGCTTAAGACTAAGTCCACGCTGGGCTAGCACCTCGTGGGTAATACACCTCAGGAATATGCGCGTCGAAACAAGATCAGGGAAACTATGGAACTTACGGTAAAGACAATCTTTCTTAATCTGAGTCCAGTTACCAGATTTAGGTTGAGTCGCGAGCATCGATATCTTGGTCGAGATCCCAGAACCCGGAGGTGGTCGTACCAAAAACCAATCAACCTTCCACTTCGGTATGCGGGGAGGACCATCCCACTCCGATCTGCCATTTTTTACGGCGGTGAACATCCCCATTTCTTCAGGAGCCCTTCGCGTAGAGAACATAAGAAGAAAATGACAAGGATTGGGTTTTACCCCGATATCCTGACACCTCATCACATAAATAACCAAGGCCCTCCAAAAGTTAGGATGCATCTGAGCTGGGCTGTAGGTCAGCTCTCTCAAGAGATTTTTAGTAAAGTTGGAGAAGGGGAGCCTAAATCCTAATTTAAGAGACGACATACTCAAAGGAAAGAAAGTGCCATATTCGTCAAGGGAAGTCCCATCCAGAGATGGAAGGGCAAAAATTGTACCCTCTGGAAAAGGATAGGTGTCCGCGATGGCTTCAAGATTGCGAAGGGTAAGATCAGAAGGGAGGGCCGTAAATGTGTTCCCGAGATTCTTGACCTTTTTATGATGGACGCGGCGAGTCAAAATCTGTACACGACCCGCCGGGTTATGGAAAATATCTTCGATTTCCACGCGAGGAAGATCATCTTGCCACGAGTAAAAATTCTCATAGTCCTCGCGACCGATCATTACTTCCTCAGAATCCCGAGGAGGACTTTTATTGCCACAACCTGCATCTGGTCGCGAGGTAGACGGAACTTCGTCGTCATTATGTCTAATAGAGTCTCATGTGGACGATCAAGAAGAAAAAGATCGAGAGTTAGTTTTCCAGGGAAAGAACACGAAACGCGAAGGCTAGAAGGAAGCTTCACGAGCCATGGGAATAACAAACAAAGAAAACCCTGGAAAACAAAAAATATAAGATCTAAGGGGAAGTTAAACAGACTACTGGTGGAAACCCTAAGAAATGGTGAAATGAATAGCTCAGAAGCCAGGAGCGGTAAAAAAGAATTGGCTTTGAAGAACAGTGAGGGTTTCAACAGTCTAAGATGACCTTTAAGGAAAAAGGGAATGCCCATCGAACAGAGGAAAGAAGAGGAGACACCGCCCAGTAAATAACCAATAGAGGTATGATGAAAAATCGCCTGACCGCCATGAAAACCAGTAAAAGCTTCGAAAGAACACAAGAAATAGCGGAGATACAGAAATATCGAAATCATGTGTAGAAGCAATAGAAATCAACAAATGAAAAACGAATTCAAGATAGAACTTACGAGCCATTGGTAATTCGACGATCGTCTGAACGAATGAAGATTTCTCGAAGTTTTATTAAGGATGAGTTTTACAGAGGAATATGAGCAGTTGAAGTAAAGAAGAAGAGAAGAATGTGGTCTGGCAGCCTTTTATAAGAAGATAAAGATCCCAAAAGGAAGCCACGTGTCAAAAGGTGTCAGAACATGGGAATACAAAACGTCTCGAATTTAAAATTCAAAATTCAAAAACAAGCGCTATGGAATGAGGAGGAGTCGCGAGCGAATAATCTCCATGGGATCCCCCGAGAACCCGGCTTCAATTCTTACCCAAGCTTTGCCTTCGCAAAGACAAAGACTTGGGGGGCTGGCTGTTGGACCCGGTTCTCGCGATCAATAACGTGGACCCGGTTCTCGCGACTCTAATGACGCAAACCCGGTCCGCGACCGAGAAGCAGGCCGCGAGCCCATAAGGCCAGAGAATGGGTCGAGAATGAGAGGCCCATTAAGAAGCCCAATAGGTTAAGAGAACGATAACGGATTGTGTGGGACCCACTGTGTGGTTATAAATCCTAACGGCAAAGAGAGAGAAAGGGACAGTCGACTGAGAGCATCTTCTTCCCCCTTGAGAGAGAGAAAACACAGAGGGCGATTACTCGTTTCCGAGCTCGTCTCTTCGTTCCCGATTTACCTCTTTTAGTAGGAAATCGGATGATCGGTACCTGGATCTTGACTCTCGGTATCGTCATCGTGCTTTTGAGGTTTGATTCGTCACGATTGGTTGAGTTTCATCATTCACTGTTTCATTGAGTTGGCTCACGAGGTTTCATTGTTTTAGTCATTACTTTGAACGCTATCTTCTCTTTGTATTGCTTCATTCTGTTGTTGTTATTGAGGCATTGTGTTCGTTTACCTGTTGCTATTACTGACTTGAGCGTCGGATAGCCAAATCTGGGGGTTCAACCTTCTGGTTTGGTTGTGCAGGTACAGTAGGGATTGAAGAACATAAAGAACAGAAGGGAATAGCACATTTTGATCCAGATGACAGTGTATTACAAGTTGTTGCTCCAGTTTGCGTAAGGAAGGTCTCCAGCACTTGAAGATTCTTAGAAGGTCAGATCTCGCGAGGTGTTGATTGCGAGATCGCGAACATCTGGGCTCCAACAATGAGATTATTGAGATATATACTACACTGTTCTCTATGCCTATAATTTGTGGTGAAAAGTTATCACATTTCAATGCCTATACTAAAAGATTCAGCGATATCCTTATTTACTGCAGAGAATGATTTTTTGTGGTGCATAGTTATAACATTTCTGCTGCACTGATATATATTACAATGAGAGCGATCAACATTATGGGAACTGCATAAATTTCTGAGAGAGAGTCAAAGTCTGATCAACTGAAGTATCTTACTGGGGCTAAGAAAGAAGAAAAATCCTGGCAATTATAATTTGATGGGTACAGATTCAAACACATATAAAAGGAAGCAGAATACACCTTCAATCTAGACCTCATCTATTTAGAATGTCAGCAAAACTGTAAGTGACTGTAAGCAAATCTGCAATTAGCCATTTCCCATTCTTAGTGTAGTTAGTTAACTAAGCAGTGATCTCCCTTTCTTCTATAATTGCATCTCTGATCTTCTGTACAGTGTCTGATCTGCTCTGGTCCTTGAAGAAATCTGCCAATTAACTAGAGCATTTGTAGAAAATTGAGCTAGAAACATCCAATACAAGTCTAGGCATTTCAGATCTACACTGCCTAGAAAATGTATGCTTATTGACAATCACAGGCTTACCATTCATCCAAAACCATCTATAATCTGTAGGATTCTCGTGGATCAATACAGTATTTGGTTAAGAAAATAACCACGATACAATTTCTCATAAACGAACGAATTTTCAAAAAAACTTCAAAGGCAAGTGCAACAACATTGTACATCATTACATCAGGCAAGATTCTCTACCAAGCCATACTTCTGAGAGAACTTCTTCTGGTTGAAGTACAACATTTCATTCAAGCTACAATCTACATTCCTCTCTTTCATTATTCTTTGCCTAAACTCCAACGTCTTCTTCAACCCATAGCGAAAGAAGTCGGGATACTCAACAACTTCATCAATTCTCCTCCCCATTTTCTCCACCAGAAACTTTATCTTCGGCTCCAACGAGTTCTTGATGCTTTTGATCAATATAGGAGGGTACCCAGTCACCAAAACCGCTATTTGCCTATCATCAAACCCAGAGCTCTTCAGATAAGCATGATTTGGCTTCAAAGTCTTGTTCACATCTCTGCATAAAACCTCAGGATAAGTCACAGCCAACTTTTGAATATCCGTCTTCGTTAAACCCACCTCTTTCAAAAACTCGACTGTAGGCTGAAGTCTATTGGGGACGCTATAACCCATCAAATACGGGTTTTTTGCCAGGATTTTACCGATGTTACCATCTTTGTCAAGTTCAAGGCTGGCCAGGAAATCCACAAACTGGACCAGCTTAGTTTGAATGCTGTAACTGATGATTCTAGGGTTAAGTAGAATCATCTTCCCGAGTTGCTTATGGGGAATCCCAAGCGACTCAAAGAAAGCAAGCAAAGGGCAAAGCTTTTCCTCCACACTGTGGGAGAAAATGTAGGGAAACTTGATGATTGCAGCTGGAACGTCGGTTGGTTTAACGGCTAGTGTTTGAAGACAGTGAACCATGGGCTCGAGCCTCTCGTCAACACCGAAAGTGAGGATTTTGGGGCATTTTGCTACTATGGATGGAAGCTTCCTTTCTTGGATACCTATGCTTTTCAGAAAATCCCAGCTTTCACTTGCTCTTTCTGTTTTGACACCTTCTAGACGTTTGCATCTTTGGAACATCTTGGTGATGTCCTGGTCATCGAAACCCTTGTCCCTGAAGAACCATAAAAGACCACCGCTCTGATTGCTGCTGCTTTCCATAATGCCTGAAAATATTCATAGCATTATCTGCATACATTTGCACTGCCTTACTAAATAACAATGTACTAGAAGCTATCAAATAGACAACATTAGCAGTGTAATTTGGGCAAGAATTCGACAAATCCCTATTATTTCTTCCATACGCAATTCAGCAAAAACAAAACTTAGCAAAAGCAATCAAAGTTTCACAATAGGGATAGATACAACATTCGGACAAATTTCAGGCAGCAAGAGAAGTAACTAATTACCTGTATAAGGATGAAGGAAGCTTAGTGAAGGGGATGGTTTCCAGCTTCTATTCAAACATGGCAGAGAGAAAGCTCAAACACTCGTCACAATTTCACAACCCAAAACCTCAAAACCCATATGCGTTATCTACTTCAGCGATCTCTTCTCTTAGAGCAAGTTACGGAAATAGCCTTCGTTGTTGGCATAATATCTGAACGGGCCCCCGTTCAATTGGGCCAAATTGCTGTAAGAGACTTAGGTTTATCACTTCATCGTCCTCCCTACGAGTCAACAGAGCCTGTAGGCAATCTCGATGCCAACATGAATACTTTAAAACTAGTTTATTCCCCGCACCATGCGCGGGTTTATTTAGTTGATAGTTTTGAAATTCTATTTTTGTATAATTAAATTTAAAGTTTTATATATAATCAATAAACAATAAATATAAATAAACTTTTATGTCTTTTATAGTTTTATTTGATCAAATTATCATAAGTGATTTTTTAACAAATTTATATATTGATTTGAACTCTTTTAGTATTCATATAAAACTATATACGGAGTAATTCAAAATAATGTATAAGTGTAAAAACTGAGTTTTAATAAAATTAAATAGCGTATAAATGTAAGTAGTGAATATGCTTCAAATATATGCACATTTTAATTTTTGTATTGATTATTCAAAGTTTTCGGTTTAGCGAAGCAGTGAATAGTGTATAAATATATGAATATTTATAAATTAAATTACTTAGTGAATAGTATGAAATTATTAATAAGTAGGAAGCTAAATAATAGCAACCGACTACTACATTTTGATATACAATGTATTAAAAATATTAAAATGCTTAAGAAAACTTCAAAAAATTCACAAAATAATACATATGATTAGGCAAAGACTATATACACGCGCTTTGAGGACTAAATGCACACGAATATGTGCGCATAACTCTTGCGCACAAGGTTGTACGCCGCACAGATATGTGCGCGTATGTTGTGTGCACAGATTTGTGTGCATTTAGGCAAAAAACGCGTGCATATAGGTGTCCCGTATGATTAATGAACCTAGAATGAAGGATGAGGCTCTAAATAACTTTGTTTTAATATATATATATATATATACATAGATTGGATAAATTTTATGATTTATGTGAAATAAAATATAGAAAAGTAAGAAAAGTCAATGATTAATTAACATTATGAATGTCATAATAAATATCAAACATAACTATTATATATAAACTGAATCTTAATTTTTTCTATATACAATATTAGAAGCATAGTAAAGGTTTTTTTTACCGGAAACCACCCGTATAATGACTCATATTGCTCAAAACCACCCCTTTAATCAAATATTACCGAAAACCACCCGTATAAAGCACCCATTCACTCAACAACCATCACTCACTAACTTCCGTTAGAAATGTATGACACGTGTCATATTATAGAAATATTTTATTCAAAATTACTAAAATCACCCCTCCAAAATCTTCTAAGGGCATTTTTTCCATTTTTTCAAACTATTTGAACAACGTATGTATTTTCTACTAAAGTAATTAAAAGCTCCAAAGTCCATCTACTTCCCAAATCGATCTAAAAACCCTAAATAAAAAATTCCATCTGAATTCCCTCTCTTTTCATCTGAATTTTTTTCTGAAATAAGCATTTTACCCGAAAAAATTCCCGACGTAGGCTCTTTTCAAAACAATTTCCCAAAATAGGCACTTATTTCAGCTTCGGAATTTTTTTTACGTGTGAACCAGCGTCTCTCCTCCGAAGCTGAAGTTATTTTTTTTATTTTTTTATGTATAAGAGACGCTGGTTCGACCAGCGTCTCTTATACGGTGAAACATAAAAAAAAAATGTATATGAGACGCTGGTTCGACCAGCGTCTCATATACAGAGAAGTTTTTTTTTTATTTGCACATGTATAAGAGACGCTGGTCGAACCAGCGTCTCTTATACAATATTTAATTAAAAAAAAAAAGTGATGTATAAGAGACGCTGGTTCGACCAGCGTCTCTTATACAATTTTTAATTAAAAAAAAAATGTGATGTGTAAGAGACGCTGGTCGAACCAGCGTCTCTTACACAGAGATGTTTTTTTTTATTTGCACATGTATAAGAGACGCTGGTCGAACCAGCGTCTCTTATACGTTGAAACATAAAAAAAAATGTATATGTTACCCAGCGTCTCATATACAGCGATGTTTTTTTTTATTTGCACATGTATACGTTCAAACATAAAAAAAAAATGTATATGTTGCCCAGCGTCTCATATACAGCGATGTTTTTTTTTATTTGCACATGTATAAGAGACGTCTCTTATACCGTAATGTTTTTTTATAATAATTTGAAATAATAATGTAAATATAAAATTGTTGTGTAATAAATCTGATAAAAAATCATAGAGTTTAACATAAAATTTTAAATCAACAAATATGTAATAATTCTAATCTTCGTCTTCACTCTCTGTGTGACCATCATCTTCTTCTCTACTTGGCTCTTGGACGGGTGCTAACGTAGGCTCGTATCCCCACCCACATATATTACGTTCATCTCTAAAAATTGGCTTGATGGGAGAAATAAATACACTTGAAGCACTAGTGGACATAAATGAACTTGGTGCATGCATTGATGATGTCATGTATGAATAATGAGACGAGGAACTCCATCCACATTCACCGAGATCTGAGAACGACGGTTGCGGGATTGAAGAACTAGGAAAATCTTGAAAGGAAGAATAATAGGGCGGAGGTGTTGGAGAGGCTATGGTCAACGATGTTGGATAAGACATTGGTGGCGTAGACGCTGACGCTGGCGGAATATAGGGAGGTGACATAGTCATTGGAGGATCTTGTTGGCTATAGAAGAATGATTGATCTACAGACAATTGGTTAAGAACATCAATCCCTTGCGTCGTCACCTGTTGTCCCTGGAAAAAAAAATCATAAGTATGTTTGAAATATTCAGTGTAAATATTATATAAACTGATATGTTATATTTCATACTCACCACCATATACAAGTCTTGAGACAATGGTTGATATTGTCGTGCTTGCGGCCGAATATGTGGACTAATAAATCTACGAGTAATTGATCGGTACCAGCTCATATACCGTTCTTCCACTGTTGAAGGACATGGGTCATCCAGAGGCATAGCAATTCAATCCGCACGTCTGTTCCACAACTCTATAAATTGCTTGTGAAATATGCTCCAGTCTGTCTCATGCTTCCCCCTTCTGTTAACTAAATGCAACTCAGCATAGTTTTCACATGCACCCGGCACATGTTGTGGAAATCCGAATTGACGCATCACACGGTCGGGTCGATGCCACTCAACTATGTCAAAACAAATCATAGGGGTTTGGGTCCTCCACACATTGCATCCTAAAAAACAAATTCTACCAAGCCTCCCTAGTTCACTTGGTGTGTAGGGATCCCATGCAAACTAAATATAAAATAAAATGACCTTAAGTATGTTGAATATATGTATTATGTAATTAGACATTAAAAAAAATACAAACCTGATCGCTCCTTAGCCTATCCAATGCATCTCGATAATACATAAGATCATGACTTTTACCATCATATACGAAATCACACTTCAACCACCTAAATAAAAAAAGAGATTGATAAAAACTCGCCCGAGATATATGTATATGCAGTAATGGTGAATGTTACCTCAATGCAAGTGAATCTTGACCATTCAGAAATTGGTCATCAAGTGGTGGAGGTTGTGACCCTTCAGATAGGGCAGCCTTAGCTCTCCTCCTTCTATCTCTCCTCCTCGCTAGGAGATCTTGCTCCGGGTCTGAGACCCCGATAAACCTTGGCCTCCCAATCGGCATGCGTTGCCATGCCCATAACTACAATCATGACATTAATTAACCACTGAAAACCGATAACTTTAAATTCAATAAGTTATATTATATACCTGAAGTAAGATCAGTGGACCGCCTATTTGAGAGTGATGTTTCTCTGAGGCTTTGCATAGGTTGCGGTAAAGATATGCCAAAGTAGCACTTCCCCAGCTGTAGTATGCCGCAGACTCTAGATTCTCCAGCAACGGCAAATACACTACTTGTATTTCGCCTCCACTGTAATCTGAGAAAAGGAGGCCACCCATTACCATCAAGATGTATGCCCTTGCATAACACTTGATCGTCTCCTCATCCGCATTATCCGGCAATTCACTAAAGTTTGTTCGTAGCCATGAAAGCTTCAATGCTGAGCCGCCGAGTGATCGACTTGGATCTTTACCGAGCAGACGGATGACTTCTGATCTCCAATGGTGACCTGCAGTGCCTGATACAGCATAGCCATCCACACATAGTCCAAACAACACAGCAACATCTTGGAGTGTGATTGTTGCCTCACCCACGGGCAAGTGAAATGTATGTGTCTCAGGTCTCCATCTCTCCACTAATGTTGTAATAAGCTCCTTGTCTAGTTTGAATTTGGATCCTAGACGGGATACGCAATAAAATCCAGCAAGACGAATGTATTCTAAGACCCTAGGATGGGGATCGAACCAATGTCGCAGATGCACTCTAGTTTCTAAGGGTGTCATTGTCTATACAAAAGAAAGGGAAAATTAGAGATATTTAAGCATGCAATGTACAAACTAACTAGTGAAAATCGATATTTAAGCATGTAATGTACACTTACATAAGCGGCATTGTTCCACACATCCGAAGATCTGTGTTGTTCTTGCTGACTAAGCACCTCAGACGATAATGGACCAGGGTTAATCTCCATGTACTAGCCATTGAAACAACAATCATAAACACACATGAATACAATCAACTTCATAAACAACAACAACAACAACAATCATTACAAATGTCTTAATAAACAACAACAACAACAATCATTACAAATGTCTTCATAAACAACAACTACAAATAAAGTACAACAATGAAAACTAGGTAAAGCTAGTTATGTTGTCCAGAACTGCTAGCTCGTGATGCACATGTCCTCCTGTTGTGTCCCTCTTGCCCACATAGTTTGCAGTTGCTTTTCCCTAGAGCACTAACAATGTCCATCTCATTATGGAATCGAGACTCTTTCCGCCTTCCTGGTCTACCAACGTCACGAAGATCATTCGGATCTGGCTTCAATGTTGGTCCCTCAATCACATGCCAATCTAAAATATCTCCTACTGGATAAAAGGCTGTCTGATATGTCCTCATCAGAGCCTCTATGGAGTAAAGTGGATCAACATATTCAACATACGAGAAGCTCCTGTGGCGACACACTGCTAAGACGTGAGGGCAAGGTATCTTATAATTCTTCCATCTTTGACAAGTACATGTCCTACTAGTCAAATCCACGACGTATTGTAAGCGCTGGCCGTATTCCTGGACGGGTGGAACATGCACTTCATATACATGTCTTAATGCGTTGAATGAGATTACTTGTGCACGACGAGCTATTGTAACATTGTGCTCAATCAACGTTTCCACTGCATTAGTGTATCGTTGCCCTGCCACATTACGTTCTGTTGCCTTTCCAAGACGCTCTACAAAGTACGAATTAAGTCTATAGAATGTCGATTGGACAAGACCTGTGATAGGTAAATTTCTGGAACCCTTCATCACCCCATTAAAACACTCAGACATGTTGGTTGTCATCACTCCATACCTGGAACCGCCATCATGACATAAGGACCATTTTTCCTTTTCTATGTTCTCCAAATAAGTTTTTGCCGTTACATTTTTGGAGCACAAAGTAGAGTACCCAACATCAAATTCCGCCTCTTCATGTTTGTATGTTGTTGCACCAAGTAATCGCTTCAAGTGCTTGTTTCCAACAGCTGTGTTGAAATTTGAAACAATATGGCGAACACAAAACCTGTGATATGCATTTGGAGCTCTCCAACGCTGTAGCTCTCTCATAGCCTTCAGGATACCCGGATGCCTGTCCGATATAACACATATACCAGTGCGGTCTGTTACTCGACGACCAATTAAATCCATGAACCAAGACCAACTGTGACCATTCTCACTCTCAACAACAGCAAACGCAATAGGAAAAATCTGTTGATTTGCATCCACAGCCATTGCTATAAGTAAAGTACCTTTGTACTTTCCATACATGTGAGTTCCATCAATAGTAATCAAAGGCCGACAATGTTGGAAACCTTGGATGCTTTGTCCAAATGACCAAAAAACACGTCGGAAGATGAATCCACTCCCATCAGCACTTGGTACCGTACTCCATTCGACAACAGTACCAGGATTGGACTGTACAACTGCAGCCATAAACCGAGGAAAAATAGCATATGATTCCTCCCAATCACCGAAAATGGAAGCTATTGCCTTTTGTTTTCCACCCCATGCTCTTTTGTACGTAATGGAGACCTGATGCGAATTCTGTATTATCTGCATAATGGTCCTGGGCTTCAATGCTTTGTCAACTCGGATAAGCGAAACTATTTCTTCAGCGATGAACTTTTGCGAGATATTACGATTATCCATATGCATGACATCTCTTACGCAGCTAGGGACATGAGGACCTTTGTATGTGCTTATCTTCCACACATTGTCAAGCTCACCGACTTTATGAGCCGATAGTTTCCATGTGCATCCTTCGTCTTTTTGCACGCAGACAACTGTGTACCATCGATCTCTGACCTTTTTCACCTTATACTCCTTCCCCTTGGATGCTGAGTACACTACAATTCTTCTTTTCAACTGCTCCAGTGAACTAAAAAGTTGTCCTTTGCAAAATTCATCTTGATTTGGCAGTGGATCCATTCCAATCCAAGTTTGCCATGAGTTCATCAATGCTGGATCAGGTTCTCCAGTCATATTCCAACTCGGGGTGATTTGCGCTGCTTCTCTAATCATGTTAACCCTAGCTATATCAGCTTCATTGACATCCTCGTCCTCTGACGATTGATCGATGTCATCATTGTGATCAAGACCAAACGCATCGACAAACGCATCCTCGTGATCATTGTTTCCCTCTCCATGTACTACCATTTGTGATCCACTCATTACTCCAGATTGAACATTTGAGAGTAATCTGGTGAATGAGGTTTAACACTGGGGGTTGTATCCACCTTCCATTCTAAAATGTCAAGGAAAATTTAATCATAAAATTATTTTATCTTTAAATTTAATGTAATTGTGGTTTAAATCATTTTAAACCTAATTACTTTGATTGTTTATACATAATTACTATTTTCAACTATTTCCAACTATTTTCAACTACTTACTTTGATTGCCACATTTTATCATAAAATTCAAGCCAAATCAAACCACATTCAAGTGAAGCCACATATTATCATAAAAAAAATCGTTTTTTAAACCTATTATAATATCAAATCAAACCACATTCAAGTGAAGCCAACTATTTTCAACTACTTATTTTTAAACCTATTTTCATATAACATTCGTTTTTAAGTCAATTACCATTACAAAATTCATAAAAAAATTCTTAAACCTATTATAATATAAATTTCGTTTTTAATCCTATTACCATTAAAAATTTCTAAAAAAAACACTTATACCTATTATAATATAAAATTCGTTTTTAATCCTATTATCATTAAAAATTCCTAAAAAATAACTTAAACCTATTATCATATAAAATTCGTTTTTAACCCTAGTATAATTATAAAATTCGTTTTTAATCCTATTATCATTAAAAATTCCTAAAAAAAAATACTTAAACCTATTATCATATAAAATTCGTTTTTAACCCTAGTATAATTATAAAATTCGTTTTTAAACCTATTATAATATAAATTTCGTTTTCAATTCTATTATCATTAAAAAATTCTTAAAAAAATACCTAAACCTATTATCATATAAAATTGGTTTTTAACCCTATTATCATTTTAAAATTCGTTTTTAACCCTACTTCTATAAAACTATTTTCTAAAACCTTTTTTCTGAAATATATTCATAGATTCATAAATAAAATGAGTGCAGAAATTTTCTTACGTTTTCTCTGTTGAAAAACGTTCACCCGCTCGTTCACGTCCGCTCGTCCGTTCACCCAGTCTGTTTCTTGCTGATTTTGGAACGAAGATTGTTGCTGGTATGACAATAAAATAACAATGAACAAAATTAATTAAGAGAAGAAGAAATGGAATTACACTGTTTAAATGAATCCAAAATTTTTTAAGAAGAGAAAAAGAAATGAAGACTTACCTTCGATTGCTGGATCACCCGTCTATTGCATTGCTGTTGTTGTTGGAACGAATGAAAAGAAAACAAGAAGAAGAAGAGGTTGGCTGGAACGACTGAAAAGAAAACAAGAAGAAGAAGGATGGCAGTAGAAGAAGGATGGCAGTAGAAACGTGAAAGAAGAAGAGGAAGATGAATTTAAAGGATGGCAGTAGAAACTATGCTGAGTTGCTGTAACTGCTATCTCCCAACCACATGCATTCAATTTCAAACCCGGTCAAACCGAAACAGCGGCTGGTTTTCGGAATTAGGGTTTAGTGTAAGAGACGTTGGGCGAACCAGCGTCTCTTACACAACACATTTTTTTTTTAATTGCACATGTGTAAGAGACGCTGGTTCGACCAGCGTCTCTTACACATCACTTTTTTTTTTTAATTAAAAATTGTATAAGAGACGCTGGTCGAACCAGCGTCTCTTATACATCACTTTTTTTTTTAATTAAATATTGTATAAGAGACGCTGGTTCGACCAACGTCTCTTATACATGTGCAAATAAAAAAAAAACTTCTCTGTATATGAGACGCTGGTCGAACCAGCGTCTCATACATTTTTTTTTTATGTTTCACCGTATAAGAGACGCTGGTCGAACCAGCGTCTCTTATACATTGCCTTAAAAAAATAATTAAAAACTACAAAAAAATTTGGAAATAATGTTAAAAAACTAACATGTATAAGAGACGCTTCTCACACGTAAAAAAAATCCGAAGCTGAAATAAGTGCCTATTTTGAAAAATTGTTTTGAAAAGAGCCTACGTCGGAAATTTTTTCAGGTAAAATGCTTATTTTAGAAAAAAATTCCTTTTCATCTAGTGAAAGCTAATAAAAAACAAATTCACCGATACATTGAAGCTCCTTCCATGGTTGATCTGCACTACTACAACAATATCTGCACTACTACAACAAACCACATCCTTCCAAATCTTGATTCAATTTCATCAATGGCTACCACCAACAGCTCCAAGAGCACCACCTCCAATCTCATCCTCGGCCGATACTGTTGGGGCCCAGAAATTGCGATCACGCGACACAACACTTCGCGTGACACAGGGCGTCTGGACAATCAACTTATGTAATACTATTAGTCTTCTTCCTCGTAATTAACCTCACTCTCGACACCTGACACTTGCGTAACTTAACCGAGAAGGAAACCGGCTCCGACTCTTTTAAGCTCCGACAAGAAAGATTAATGTAAAACCGGTCACACCGAAACAACGCAAGTATACACTAAGGTAAAGAAAAGCAACGTGAAAGAAGAGTATATTATCAAAGACGTTTCACGTTTTAAACTTTACAATAAACCGAATAACTCGGATACCACTCTCGATAACACTAAGGTTTTACAACCAAACTATAAGTGATACAACAAGTGCTTATGCTTAAATTCCTCTAGGAGATGAGTGTTTCGGAAGATTGAAGTTAGGGTTTGCTCTTATGCTTTCTTTCTTCTTTTGAGGGAGGTGAAGCCTTTTTCTCTTATGATCCGGATCCCCTTCCTTATCCATAGGGTTGCGTTTTTATACTATCACCTGGGACCCACGCGAGTTTATTACCGTTTTGCCCCTTGATACTTAGTCCCGTTGTATCCCCTTATTGGGCTTCACCTGTTTATGGGCCGCTTTATTCTTCTGGGCTGACTTCTTGGACCGACACAGCACGCGATTCGTGGGCCTGACCCAACTCTCTATGGACCTCGCGAGCCCATCGAGAACCGGCTCCAACATCCAGCCCCCCAAGCTTTCATGCTGAATAGCTGAAGGCTTGGGCCTGTCCTCTTGAAGTCGCGTTCTCGATGTAAGCTTGGCTCTTAAACTTTGCACGTTCCCATCGCGTGATAGGGTCGCGTGTATTTCTGTTTCGTTTTCACTGGGCGACGTTTTGAATTCGAAAACTTTACGAATTCCCGCGCTGAGCGCATGTCGTCCACGTGTTGACTCATTATTGCACCCCTCTTTCCCTCGATTTTTTCTTATATATACCCATTCTCGTCTTCCTCTTTCCCTTTTCCGCCATAACTTCCCTTTTCTCTGCAACTTCTCAAACCCGCCGTAACCTCCATTTTCTCTACAACGCTCTTCGCCGGTGCTTTCCTTCCTTCTCCATCGTCATCTTCGCCGTCGTTCGCAGTCGATTCTCCATGGCAGGTTAGTCTTCCGCTCTCCTTTCTCTTTTCTACTTCGTTTCTTCGATTTTTTAGAGCCTCCATCGTCGCTCCATTTTCTTCTCGCCCGCAAAAATTTCACTTGGCTCTTTAGAATTGCGAGGCTTCTGATGGTCATTTTCTTGTTCATTGGGTGTTTTTGCGTTGCATCCCATTTTGACTCTTATTCTTTGGTGCGTTCGTTTGGAAAAAACGTGTTTTGGTCAATTTCTGCCATCTTCGACCTTCGTGGTGTTCTTCGTGTTCTTGGGCTTGGTTCATCCTGATGTCGTTTTGGCTTCCCTTTTGATTCTTGAGTTTCAGCTTTTCCAGGGATTTCTTGTTTGTTATAGCCTCGCGTTAGTTACTTTTAGACACGCGTTGCTCCTAATTTTGATGTTCTTTTTTCCTTCTTTCCATCCCTGGAAAACTGAAACTTACTTTGCCTATGCTTTCAGGTAGCGATGATTTTTATGAACGCTCAGCTCGGGCTGAGTATTCGGGGCGTACCACATCCGGATCTGAAGGGGGTTCTGGTGATCGCGAGCCAGACTCTCGTAGACGATCTCGCGTTTCTAGAAAGTCTAAGAAGAGCAAAGCGAAGACGCCCAAAAGATCCAAAACCAGACTCCCGTCTCGTGTCCTTCAAGAGCGAGCCGAGACCAATTACGGTCAATTCGCTAGCTTTTTCTCTCACAAGGGGTCTTTGCCCCACGTAGTTATAGAGAAACCCTTTCTCGCGGGTCCCGGACGTGTGAGTATCCTTACAAAGAGAATTACGCATTCTCGCACCCTAGTTCCCAACACCGCCCAACGTAGCAGTCTTACCTTTGACGATCTTCGTCGCCTTGCTACGCGATATCCCTTCCCTGAGGGGACCGTCTTTGCCCTCCCCGATCTCGAAGGCACTTCTCTCGACCAGTATGGGTCTTTCTTTGCTTTGAGTAGGCAGTCTTTAGAAGCCGGCTTCCGTCTCCCTTGGACGTCCTTCCAGATTGAAGTAATGGCAGATTTAGGCTTCAGCCCTTCTCAGATGCATCCAAACTTCTGGAGCTCTCTGATTGTTTACATCATGCGATGTCAGGACATTGGGATAGTTCCTAATACTCCTCACTACGCGCTCATCAATTCGTATAAGAAGAACTCACGCGAGGATGGGTTTTACACTGCTCAAGCCAAGACTCCTAGCGCCTTCCGATTGCCTTCGAAGATCGAGGGGTGGAAAACTTGTTGGTTCTTAGTCTGTCCCCCTCCTGGCTCTGAAATTTCCGTCCAGGTACGCGAGCCCACTGCGAGAAGGGCTCCATGTTTTTTTCCAAAGGAGACTCGCGACAGATTCATTCGTGATTACAAGGATTACCCCGACAAAGCAGTTCAAAAACGTTTTGAGCTGGCTATCTCGGACTCTTTACTGGTCGCCAGGGGACTTAGTCTCAAGGCTCATGCCTTAGGTTTTTGTTCGTTTTTGTTTTGACGCTCGCGTTTATTACGATTATTTACACTATACTCACTTGTGGTGGCTTTTGTAGATGCTGACTTTTTCGCCGATCTTCCGGATCTGGGGGGGTTGGCCCTTGACGAGTCGGGCGCGCTAACAACCACCGAGGCGCCTACCCGCATTGTTCCATCCGTCCCCGATCCGACTCCTACTCCCTCAGCTGCTGCTTCGGAAACACCAACGGAGCTTGCGACGACAGTTTCTGAGGACGCTCCTCCGATCCAGACGTCTCGCGTACTTTCTGTTCGCGATAAGGGGAAGCAGAAAGTTGTCGAGAAAAAACGCAAGAGGACGACGGAAGTGGAGTTTGTCTCCTCTCCGGAGCCTACTGATACCCATGTCGCGAACCCGACCTTCATCCATAGCCTATCCGCGACGCGTGCGTTCGTTGAGACGATACCGACCGTTTTCCCTCCCGCACCTAGCCTCTACGAGGAAATTTCGGAAAGGCCTGGCGGCTTGTCCAAACTTCTTTTCGCCGTAAGTCTCCTGTTTCTACCTATTTCTTGCTTTCTTGGGGTGTTTTTAACTCTTCATTTTTGCAGGGGATGAATCTCATCGCGAGCGCGACTCAAAAGGTGCTTGCCGCCGAAGACGAGCTTAAGGAGCTGAAGGCGGAGGATCAGTCGACCCGCGATGCCCACAGAGCGGCCAAGTCTAGGCTTATGGGAGAAAAGAAAGCCTTGGAGGAGGAGCTTTCGAGAGCCAAGACGACGATGAAGGAGATGGAGGGTGAGCTCGCGTTCCTGTCAGTGAAAGACGCGAGGATAAAGGAGCTGGAAGCTCAGCTTGCGTATGAGAGATCCACTCATGTCAACATCGTCACTGAGTACAATACGCAACTGAACGACCTTAGGCAGGAGAACGAGAAGCTCCACGCGACGATGGCTGAGAGAATTGCTTACGAGAGGAACATGGCGGTGGAGGAGTATTGTGGGGGTTATCGCCAGCGTGCTCGCGTCGATTTTTACAAGAATGCCGCTAACACGCTTCTCCTTTGCATGGTAAAGATGCAGATGCTGAAGTTCAAAGTTAAGGACTTCCCTTTTAATGCTCAGGACCTGTGTGGGCTTTCTACTGAACTCCCTGAGTACCAGCCCCCATTGCCCGGAACCTTTATTGATGACGGGGAGACTCCACTCGAGGCATGGGGGATTACGCGTCTTGCGCCTGAGAGGGGTATTGTTAAGGGTAAAGAGAGTCAGGTTTTCAGGCCCCCTCTCCCGAAGGTGGTCGCTCCCCCTTCGCTTGAGAAGCCAGTTCCGAGCCCTCCTTCTCCATCCCTCTCGTCTCGCAAGAGGAAGGTATTCGCGTCTGATGCCCTTCTCGACACCATCCAGCCTTCAAAGCGTTCTAGTTCAGATCAAGCGGGAGGTTCAGGCTCGCGAGTGGCTGGTGCTTGCGACGTCGTGGATCTGGATGCGGATAGTGTAGAAGACGCGGGGACTGCTGCCAAGACTGTTTCTAAGTAATGTCTTGTTTCGAACAATGTTTTCTGTGTAGGAATTGTGACATTTTGTATTGTAACCAACTTTTATATATGTCGCGGGTATAATCAACTTTTATATATGGCGCGGGTATAATGGTCGCGACCTTCATGCTGTTTCTGTATTGTTGTTTCTGCTTTTGTTTGCTTGTTTCGTACATACTTATCTCGCCTTGTTCCCCCCGTTTTTCGCTTCGGAAAAATGAGAAAGTTTTGCGAAAAAGGAAAACGCAAAGAGATAAGTCACAACTACGGTCCATCCTGTATAGTAAGGCAAAACTGTCTTGTTACATAATTTTGTGAGTGAGCATTGCAAACTATTCTTTTGCCATCCGTTACATGATCTTTACACGTGATCTCTAAATGACGGTTGATACTCGCGAGGTTCATCTTTAGTCTTTGTTAGCCGCGGCGCAGTAGGATAGCTTTTCCTTGGTGTGATTGTCACGGAGTGTTCTTGGTCTTTGTAAAGCATTTAGTCATGTTGCTGCTCTCGCGTAGGATACCATGCACTGCACATGTAGAGGAGCATTTAGCTTTTGGTTTTTATCCTTAGGTAGTAGCACTGCACATGATGCAAATCCGCCCATGCTTTCGCGACCAGGGGGAGTTTTCTAGCTCAGCCCTGGAAGCTGGAAGCACGAGCCGTCCTTACTTTCGCGACCAAGGGGAGTTTTCTAGCTCAACCCTGGAAGCTGGAAGTAGGACACGCGACCGGGGGTTTTTTTTAGCCCAGCCCAGCCGTCTACGCTTTCGCGACCAGGGGGAGTTTTCAAGCTCAGCCCTGGAAGCTGGAAGCACGAGCAGTCCTCTCTTTCGCGACCAAGGGGAGTTTTCTAGCTCAGCCCTGGAAGCTGGAAGGAGGACACGCGACCGGGGGGGGGTTATTAGCCAAACCCGGCCCAGCCGTCTACGCTTTCGCGACCAGGGGGAGTTTTCAAGCTCAGCCCTGGAAGCTGGAAGCACGAGCAGTCCTCTCTTTCGCGACCAAGGGGAGTTTTCTAGCTCGGCCCTGGAAGCTGGAAGGAGGACACGCGACCGGGGGGGGGGGGGGGTTATTAGCCAAACCCGGCCCAGCCGTCTACGCTTTCGCGACCAGGGGGAGTTTTCAAGCTCAGCCCTGGAAGCTGGAAGCACGAGCAGTCCTCTCTTTCGCGACCAAGGGGAGTTTTCTAGCTCAGCCCTGGAAGCTGGAAGGAGGACACGCGATCCGACTGCGTTACCTGTGCTTTTCATGTTATAACGACCATAAGTATTGTGAACGTACCTGAGTTTTACGGGAGGACTAGGCGTAGAAACGACGAAGTCGCATCACGTTCCAGGAGTTGGCAATGTGATTTCCAGAGTGGTCCTTGAGGCGATAAGCCCCGGGCGCGACTTCGCGATCTATAATGTAAGGTCCTTCCCAGTTGGGGTCGAGCTTTCCCCCTTCTGTTCTACGTAGCACAAGGTCTCCTCTGGCAAATCTTCTCAGTTTTACGTGCTTGTTATAATATTTTGCAACGCCCGCTTTATGATTGGCTGCTCTGATGGTGGCCAGGTCGCGAGTCTCTTCTCGCATTTGCAACTCTAGCTGCATTTTTTCATCGTTGTCGTCCGGACTATACTGAATCACGCGGTCCGTAGGCACAATGAACTCGACCGGTACTGTGGCCTCTACTCCATAAGCGAGAGCAAATGGCGTTTCTCCAGTTGCTTTCTTTACTGTAGTCCTGTTTGCCCAGAGTACTAGGGGTAACACTTCGGCCCACATGCCTTTGGAGCCTTCTAGCCGTCTTTTCAAGTCCATGACAATACTCTTGTTCACTGCTTCTACCTGGCCATTGCAATGCGGGTGAGCGACTGAAGCAATCCTTAAAGCGATCCCTATGTCACTGCACCATGTAAACAATTGCGGCGAATTGAATTGTGGTCCCCTGTCGGTTACGATCTCGTGAGGGAGGCCATACCTGCAGATGATGTTTCTCCAAAGGAACTTTTTAACTGCCGGGACGGTGGTGCTCGCGAGGGCTTCGGCTTCGATCCATTTGGTGAAATAATCAACTGCTACAATGATGTACTCCAGTTGACCTGACGCTTTTGGTTTGAAAGGTCCCAATAGATCTAGTCCCCACATCGCGAAGGGGCAAGGGCTCGACATTATCTGCAACTCAACACCTGGTTGATGAGATGCCGGGGCAAAATACTGGCATGGCTTGCAACTCTGAGACTCGCGTTGTGCGTCTTGTTTCATGGTGGGCCAGAAGCTTCCCTGCCTTAATGCTTTATAGACCATTGGTCTCCAACCCGCGTGAGTTCCGCATAATCCCGCGTGAAGCTCCCTTATCAGCACGTCACTTTCTGTCTTAGTCAAGCACTTAAGCTCGCGTGGTCCGTATCCCCTTTTGTAAAGTTCTCCACGACACATGTAAAAGCGTGCAGCCATGGAGACAAGCTTTCTCAATTCTTTCGGATCTGAAGGCCCTGTTCCGCTAGCAAGATACTGAATTATAGGGGTGCGCCAGTCGCTGACTGGCTCGCTTATCTCCATCAGTTCCACCTGATTGCTTATGGCGCTCTCAGACTTCACGAACCAAAAGTATGGGGCCTTTCCTTCTTTAGTAATGGCGGTGGGACCCTCGCTAGTACATTCTATATTTGCATACTGAATTTGGGAACCCCGCTTCGCGAGTTCATCAGCTCGCGTGTTTTCCTCTCTCGATATAGCTTCAATTTCAAAATGCCCGAGCAACGAAATCAGGGCTGTGGCCCTCGCATGATATCTGGGGAGATTGCCTGTTCTGGCCTCGTAGGTCCCATTGATCTGATTCACGACGATCTGGGAGTCGCTCATGCACTTTACCACATGAATACCCGCGTTAACGGCAATTTCCAGCCCTGCGATGAGTGCTTCATATTCTGTTTCATTGTTCGTAGCTTTGAATCTTAGCGCAATCGCGTGATCTATCTTATCCCCAGCCGGGGAAGTCAGGACGACTCCCGCCCCGCAACCATCTACGTTCGCCGATCCATCAATGTGCATCACCCACGCGGGGTGTTCAGGAGCTATAATATCTTTTTCTAGCTCTCTGAAACTTGTTTCAACTATGAAATCTGCCAAAGCTTGTGCCTTGATGGCGGGTCGCGGTCTATAGACTACGTCAAACTCTGTCATTTCAATGACCCATTTAGCGAGCCTTCCAGAGGTTGTTGGTTTACTCATAAAAGACGGTAGGGGTAAGTCCGTCAGTACTTCGATGGGATGAGCATGGAAATAAGGTCGGAGTTTACGAGCGGCTGTTATTAACGCGAGCACTGCTTTCTCAACGGGTGAATATCTGGTCTCGGCCGACAAAAGTGCTTTACTGACGAAATAGACGGGGACTCGTTGTTCCTTTACTAAAACAGCGCTAACAGCACGCGTGCCAGCCGCGAGGTACAGCTGCAAGCCTTCACCAGGCATTGGGGACGCGAGGATTGGGAGTTTAGCCAGATGTTCTTTAAGACTCGTAAATGCCCTTTCACATTCCTCAGACCATTCGAAGTTTTTAGGTTTCCTTAGTATGTCGAAGAAGGGAAGGTTTCGCTCCGCGAGTTTTGCGCAAAACCTTCCTAAATAGTTGACATTTCCCACGAATCTTTGGACGTCGTGAATGGACCTTGGTGGTTGTAGATCTATTACGGCCTGAACTTTGTCTGGATTGACTTCGATACCGCGTGCACTGATTTGAAAGCCTAGGAACTTGCCTTCGGTGACTCCGAAGACGCATTTCTCTGGATTGAGGCTCATACCGTACTTTCTCAGGGTTTCAAAGACCTCTGCCAGGTCGCGAGTATGATCCGCTTGATTTTTGCTTTTTACCACTATATCGTCAACATAGGCCTCTACAGTGTCGCCTCTTTGGTCGCTAAAGATCATGTCCACCAGTCTCTGGAATGTAGCCCCCGCGTTTTTCAAACCGAACGGCATTACTTTATAGCAGAAGGTTCCTTTGTCTGTGATAAAAGCAGTGTGCCCTGAGTCGGCTGGGTTCATCATAACCTGATTATATCCAGAGTACGCGTCCAGGAAGCTTAGAGCTTCATGACCCGCGGTGGAGTCTACCAACTGGTCGATCGAGGGTAATGGATAACTGTCCTTGGGACATGCTTTATTGAGACTAGTGAAATCTACGCACATGCGCCACTTCCCCGTCCCTTTGGGATTTTTCTCCACCATTACTACGTTTGACAGCCACGTTGGGTATTGCACTGGTTTTACAAACCCTGCTTTAATCAGCTTCGCGAGCTCTACTGCAGCTGCCGCGTTCTTTGGACCCGCCTGTTTTCTTTTCTTCTGCCTACGCGGCTTAACCTCTGGACTAATGTTCAGGGAATGAGTCATGACACTTGCCGGGACCCCTCTTAAATCCTTTGGTGTCCACGCGAACACATCCCGGGAGCGGGTGAGTAAGGCCTCGATCTCTTGTACGACTTTTTGATTCAGTCTCCCCCCTACGTAAAGTTTCTCCTCTTTGTTGGGGAAAGGAGTGATCACCTGTTTCTCAAACCCATCAAAATGCGGTTTATGCCCTTCTCCCTCTCCCTCAGTATCTCGCGGTCTAGGTGAGGCGCGAACTTCTAACTCAGCTTCTTCCAGGACGCGTGGCAACCCTGGAATAAATAACTGGTTGGCAAGCAAGGTCTTGGTACTGCCCTTTTCGGACGAGACGTAGCAGATACGGCTCTCCTCTTGGTTTCCTCTCGCGACCCCTACTCCTGTCAATGTTGGAAATTTTAAACAAAAATGGCAGATCGATACGACCGCCTCAAACCTGCACAGCGTCTCGCGTCCCAGTATCGCGTTGTAGGAGGATGTTATTGGGATCACCACAAAATCTATCTTTTCTGACCTCCTTGACCCTTTCTCCTCACCCAAGATGAGATCTAGGGTGACGACGCCCAAGGCCCTTACGCTGTCACCCGCAAAACCTACCAGCGTGGTCTTAGTGGGCCTGAGCGTAGACTGATCAATTCCCATTTTTTCGAACGCGTCCCAGTATAGTATATCGGCTGAGCTCCCAGTGTCGACGAGGATTCTTTTTACCAGCTTGGTTCCTATCTGAGCATGGATGACCAGTGGATCAGCGGCCTCGACAGCCCAGGTATCTACCTCTTTGTCACTGAAGACAAGCGTGTAAGGCTCAGACTTCGACCTCGCGACACTATAGATCGGTTTTCCCTGAGGCTTGGGTGCGTTGTTAACGAGTCTTCGCTCTCGCTTGCCCAGGGGTATGGGTTCATGGCGGCCCGCGATCGTGCCTACATGGCCGTCCATGCGAGGGAAGTTCTGGGACGGGTGGCGATTAGGCCCTTGATTCTGGTTATTTTTCGTGGGGGTTTGCTGTCTCGTCTCATTTTGCGTTCTACTGCCTCCCCTTTTACTCCACGCTCCTCTGTACGTGACGCCGTGACCTGCATCAATGCTTCCCCTCTGAGCAGTCAGGACCTCCTGCTCACTTGGGTGATGTCGTCGCGACCGACACTCCAATGTAGAGTGAGTATTCACCCCGTGGTATTCGCACCAGGTGGTAGGCCCCTGGCGGTTATGACCGCGACCACCTCTCCCCTCATCATCGCGTCGGTCGTCTTGTTCGGCCACAAAATTCTGCGATTGAAATTGATTCTGATCGTGATTTTGGCCCCTGAACTGTCTTTGACCCTGATTCTGATCTTGAATCTGTAAACCGGGTGCTCGCGAGTCGAACTGTTCCTTCCCTTGATTACCCTGATGACGCTTATTCCCCCAGTTCGGGTTTTCTTTCTTATGACCCTGAGCGGGCTTGCTCTGATTATTTCCCTTCAAAGCGACTCCTGAGTGTGCTTCCACATTAATTTCTGTGTATGCTCTCTCGAGCATGCCTTGGTAGTCTAAATCTCTCTTGCGGTATAGGTATTGCTTGAAGGTGCTTCCATCATTGAGCCCGTCAAGGAACGCGACCCGAGCGGTTTTATCATGGAAATCTTCAGCTTCCAAGATCTTTTCTGCGAACCTCTTAACGTAATCCTCCAGTGATTCATGCGGCCCTTGTTTGACCCCTACTACTTCTTGCATTGTCACTTTTCTCTTCCTCGAGGAGCCGAAATGCAACAAGAAACTTTTCTCTAGATCGGCGAAACAATGGATGCTTTCTGACGGTTGGTTGAGCATCCAGGTCATGGCGGGTCCCGCGAGCGTGCCTGGGAAACCCTTGCACATTGTGGCCTCATCAGGGCATCTCGCGAGCATAGCATACTTGTAGCGTGCTAGGTGCTCGCTGGGATCTTCTTTACCATTGTACTCTTTTATGATAGGAAATCTGAAATTAGGCAGAGGGACTGACCTGACTATATGCCCCGCGAAAGCAGTCGGGCCGAACAAGAGTGTCGGGTTGACGGACGGATAGGCCTCAAAGGCTTGCCGCGGGTGGGTGGCCTGGTTGCAAAAAGGTTCCCCCTCGTACTGGCGGCGGGAAGGTCTTTGTTCGGCGCGAACCCCCTGTCCTCTTCCTTCGGTTCTCCCCCTGTAAGATTGATCTTCCGCGTGGCTCGCAGGGGGTTGATTCAAATCGAATCTACCAGAGTGACAAGGCCTTTCGCGTCCTCCGACCCTTGTTCCACGCGACACTGAAATTCCGTCGTCAGGTACGTGCTCAGCACTCTCTTCCGCGACCGACTGTTCTCGTCCGCTCTGATTCTGTTCGGGCTCGCGTGATCGAGTCCTTGGTTGCCGCTGGTTTCGGCTTCCGCCCGCACTTTGTGCCATCGTCTGTAGGAAAGCACGATACTGTACCAGTGCGGGTCCTGCCAGAACAATTTCCTCCTCATGTACATGTGAAAAACGTGGTCGCGTGCTACTTATGTCTTGAGTCCTCATCTGGGGAGGGGTATTGTCGCTTCTTTCGCCACTAGTATTCATCTTCTCAGATAGTTGTATTAGAAAACACTTCGCGAGTATAGATAGTAAGCCTTACTTGTGCGAGGAGGTCCCCACGGTCGGCGCCAGTGTTGGGGCCCAGAAATTGCGATCACGCGACACAACACTTCGCGTGACACAGGGCGTCTGGACAATCAACTTATGTAATACTATTAGTCTTCTTCCTCGTAATTAACCTCACTCTCGACACCTGACACTTGCGTAACTTAACCGAGAAGGAAACCGGCTCCGACTCTTTTAAGCTCCGACAAGAAAGATTAATGTAAAACCGGTCACACCGAAACAACGCAAGTATACACTAAGGTAAAGAAAAGCAACGTGAAAGAAGAGTATATTATCAAAGACGTTTCACGTTTTAAACTTTACAATAAACCGAATAACTCGGATACCACTCTCGATAACACTAAGGTTTTACAACCAAACTATAAGTGATACAACAAGTGCTTATGCTTAAATTCCTCTAGGAGATGAGTGTTTCGGAAGATTGAAGTTAGGGTTTGCTCTTATGCTTTCTTTCTTCTTTTGAGGGAGGTGAAGCCTTTTTCTCTTATGATCCGGATCCCCTTCCTTATCCATAGGGTTGCGTTTTTATACTATCACCTGGGACCCACGCGAGTTTATTACCGTTTTGCCCCTTGATACTTAGTCCCGTTGTATCCCCTTATTGGGCTTCACCTGTTTATGGGCCGCTTTATTCTTCTGGGCTGACTTCTTGGACCGACACAGCACGCGATTCGTGGGCCTGACCCAACTCTCTATGGACCTCGCGAGCCCATCGAGAACCGGCTCCAACAGATACGAAATCGGGAAGCTCCTCGGCACCGGAACATTCGCCAAGGTCTACCTCGCCTTAAACGTCAAAGAGAAGATCATGAAAGGCGGACTCATGGCTCACATTAAGCGCGAGATCTCCATCCTCCGTCGCGTTCGCCACCGCAACAACGTCCAGCTCTTCGAAATCATGGCCACAAAAGCCGAGATCTACTTCGTCATGGAGTTCGTCCGCGGCGGCGAGCTTTTCAGAAAGGTTTCCAAAGGCAGATTGAAGGAGGACGTCGCTAGAAAGTATTTCCAGCAGCTGATCTCCGCCGTAGGGTTCTGCCACGCCCGAGGTGTCTACCAATTTAATTGAAGTTTTGATTTAGGGTTCTCGATTGATTTGGGGGAAGAAGATGAACTTTGGGGTTTTTAATTAGTTTTGTAGAAATTGCATAAACTGTTCAAGAGTTTGAAGAAATGGTAAAGATGCCCTTAGAAGATTTTGGAGGGGTGATTTCATTAATTTCGAAATAAATTTTTTATATAATATGACACGTGTCATAAATTTCAAACGGAAGTTAGTGAGGGGTGGTTGTTGAGTGACATAGTGCTTTATACGGGTGGTTTTCGGTAATATTTGATTAAATTGGTGGTTTTGGGCAATATGAGCCATTATACGGGTGATTTCCTGTAAAAAAAACTCCATAGTAAATTGGTATTATCATATGTAAAGTTGCAAAATAATATACGGAGGATATAATGGATGATATTATAACAACGGATTTTCTAACCTATGCCCTAAGAGTCCAAATATAGAAAGATTTAATAGATTTATGCTAAATTTCATTAAATCTTTTATTGTGATGGGTTTATATTTTTCTTCTTGGAATTACAATTTCCTTTTTCAGTAAGCTTAACCTATGCCCTAAAGGGCATAGGTTAGAAAGACCGAACAACAATACATACTCTATATACAATATTAAAAACATAGCAAACAAAAAGAAATATAATAGATCGATATTCTAACCTTTTTAGTTTTGTGATAGAAATTAGTATTATAATACGTATAGATAGTTTATGTTTCTAATATGTACAATTTAGTTATGTATAAATTTAATTTCTAGTTTATAACTAATTTTCTAGGTTTTTTAGTTAAAAAATATTTAAAATTACAAAAAGTTGCAATGATTTTATTATTAAGCTAACAAAAAAAATACATAAATGAATTTATTTTAATTAGAGAGATTTATTTTAACGAAACGCCTATATACACGCGACTTTTTCACTATATGCACGCCAATCTATGCGCAGTTTTTATGCGCATAAGTCATAAGTATATGCGCAGTTGTTAAGCGCACTGGGGTATTTTGGGAATAAAATGAAATTGCTGGCGTCGTCTGACAAATTAATGCGCTGATGAGACGCGTTTAAAAAGAACCTGTGCGCAAAACATTTGCGCACAGCGTTTCGAATTCTAAAACCTTATGCGCATAAGATCTGTGCGCAATGTATCTGCGCACATGTTCTTTTTAACCTAACCCGGCGTCTTTTCTTCTTCTTTCTCCTTCTTCTTCTCCGTTTTCCACTCCCGACGGCGGCCTTCGTTTTTTCTCTCTTTCCGATCGATTCTCTCACCTAAACACAATTTCATCAATGGATTCGCAACCCCCACATCCTTTCGCTCCTGAAGAAACCACTTTCGTCCCGATCCCGACACCTCCGGCGACCTCCGTCAGAACGGAGCCACCTCCGGCGACCTTGTCCGACGATGAAGCCTTGGTGGATGGAGGCGGCCGGCGGTATGCGACTCGAGCGGCGTTGACAACGGCAAATACTCCTCCGGCGACAATTCCGGTGAGGGCTAGGGTTCCGGCGGGTGCTCCGGCGGCTGGTAGGGTTCCGACGACTCAGGTTCCGACGACTCGGGTTCCGGCGACGACGACTACGGATCCGGTGACACCGCACGAGCTTTATTCGGTATATAATTTCTAAACTCGCTTTTTTCAAATTTTAATCGTATTTAATTTTGGAAATTTAATCGTAATTTTTTTAGTAATAATTACGATTAAATTTCAGTTTTTTATGAATTAAATATTAGAATTCGTATTAATCGTAATTTAATCATAATTTTTCATAATTACGATTAAATTTCAGTTTTTTATGAATTAAATATTATAATTCGTATTAATCGTAATTTAATCGTAATTTTTCTTAATTACGATTAAATTTCAGATTTTTATGAATTAAATATTAGAATTCTTATTAATCGTAATTTAATCGTAATTTAATCGTAATTTTTTATAATTACGATTAAGTTTCAGATTATTATGCATTGTGTACTTTCATCTAATGTTATCCGCATTGTGTACTTTCATTGTGTACTTTCATTATGAACTTTCATTGAAGCTTATTTGGAAAAAAAGGTTCAAAACGTCTCGAAACGACTTAGAAACGAAAAAAACCGACTCAAAACATTACAAAACAAGCAAAGGCGTCTTCTAATTATTACAAGGTAAAAAGCGTCTTCTAATAGATGAGATTGAACATTACAAGGTAAAAAGCGTCTTCTAATAAATGAGATTGAACATTAGAAGGTAAAATACGTCTTCTACTTATTACATGACAATCTCACTCAGTCAGATATGTGAACGGGTTCGGTCCCTCCTTTATACATGAATGGATCTGGTGCCCGACCATTTGAAATGCGGTACTCTCGATACATCCTCAAATTGTCCCCAAATGTTTCTTCCCACCATTGAATGTTTGGATCTATGTGTTTCTTCCACGAACCGGGAGTATGCGGTAGTGGCGAACCAACCATCAACGCCACCTATATAAACACAATCGACTTAAGATATTAAACAAAAAACTATGATTACACAAGTATCAAGTACAATTGTCTAGTTTACCGGTATGAAGTGGTCACGGTTGCCTACGTGTGCCATGCCGAAAATCTGTCGTGGAGGATCAGCGTTTTCTGTTCTACACCTTAGCGGTAAGCAAAAGGTCGGAGCATCCCAACACAATAACACGAGGCCAACTTGGTATAGGGTGGCAAACGCTAAGCCCATCAGTGGAAAGTGCAACCAGTACAGTTCTGAACAAGGGCTTCTGCAATGGTTAAATTGGAGAATAAGATCCTCCCAAGTACCCGGACGAAGACGACGACGAATAGGCTCGTACAATTCTCGGTTCTCAAGCAACTCCGTTACCAGCTCACACCGAATGTTTTCGTACTCTTGTTCTTTTCTTCCCAGAAGTAAGGCCATCGACCTATAACCACAATGCCCGTCAGAACGTACCTGTCTAACATCTGTGATGTATGGAAGCCAAAAATCATCCAAATTGTCAATGCCGAAGTCAATCCCCCTATGAATGAGAGGAACACCAAGTTCTTCAGGGCACTGATCGAAGTCAGTGTAGTTTGATCCTTCAGGCTGTGATAGGTCGGGCATGGGTTGAGAATGCAACTCCTCGGCCTCAATGACCACGGGAAGTGATGTCGTTGTTTG
Organism: Oxyria digyna; assembly: GCA_029168935.1. NCBI lineage: Eukaryota > Viridiplantae > Streptophyta > Magnoliopsida > Caryophyllales > Polygonaceae > Oxyria > Oxyria digyna. Next base: position 11,396,679 of record JAPVLV010000013.1, read on the forward strand.
CTTTCTAGGACGACCTGGTCGTTTTGCTCCTGTATTGTTTGCCTTCTTCTTCCCCCTTTGATTTCTTCTTTGCCTCCTCCTTCTCATACTGCTCCAGCTCTTCTTGTTTGTGCTCAAAATAACTCTTCTCTCTCGATTCCTCCTTGTCATTTTCACTGTCATCCTCCTCCTTTTTAGGACGACCTGACCGTCTTGCTCCTGTACTCTTCTTTCCTTTTGATTTCTGCTTTGCCTCCTCCTTCTCATATTGCTCCATATCTTCTTGTTTTATGTCATCCTCCTTGTCATTTTCACTGTCAACCTCCTCCTTATCCTTGTTCTTTGCACCCTTTGGCCTGCCTTTTCTTTTCACATTTGTCAGTTCTTTCAAGGTAGTTAGTTCAGGATGCTCCAAGTCCTGATACAACTCACCTAGCTGGTATGCCGTGCTTTTCTTCAAGGTTCCAAGTTCCAAGTTGGTGAACATTTCATGGAGTCGCAACTCTATAATGTTCATTCGGACCTTCAGATTTGGGTCGTCTTCTGTTTCACGAGTGTCGTCCCAATGCAAATCCCTCCAGAACGGGTGAATGTCATCCTCAATCAGGGGTGTGTTTGAAATGATAGCGTGTGCAATTTGATGGACGCACGGCAACCCAAGACAATTCCTCACCCAATGGTCGGTGCATTGTTCAGGAAATTTCCCCGTCAACATGATCTCATAAGTAGCCAACAAATTATCAAAACACCTGTCTGACACTTTGTAGAATAGTCGGGAAAAAATAGCCCTTCCAAGCGGATGCATGTTTGGATCATCAAAATCAGTTGGTCGTTTGGAGAGAGACATGTTCATGCTCGCCCTAATTGAATCAATCTGAAGGAGTACTGAATGATGGATCCGTACGATCACTCTGTTAAAGCCCCCTCTGCTGGAACCAATAATATCTTTCAAAACCTTGTGCATCCCTTCAACTCTAAAAAACAGTTAAGTTGGTAAGTTAAGAAAGTACGCCGTTATGATATAATCGTCTTAACTAAAAAATATCAATATTTACCTGTTTGAAGTCCTCGTAAGGAAATGAAGCTTATGATTTGTCCAAGCCCTCACTATGCTTGTCTTGTGAGGATTAAGCCATGTTCTCTCGACGTATCCCACAAGGCCGCTCTTCCAAGATCTCTTCAACTGTTCGAGCCGCAGTTCATAGGTCTCTTCAGTAGCTGAGAAAAATAGTCCCCAACATTGTCCTGCAAAGGCTTCCACTTTAATTTGTCTCTTTAGGACGGTCGAAGCATGTGTCTCAATGTTGTGTTTGATATGCACCCAACACAACAGATGTTGAACTTCGCTCCCGAAAACAGTCTTTATCCCTTTTATCAGCGCGTCTTCGCAATCTGTCATTATAGCCGTTGGCATCACTCCCAAATCTATGAATAATGACTTCAATTGAATCATTATCCATGTGTAATGATAAATCCTTTCCGCTTTAGTGAATGCATACGCGATGTTGAACGTCTTGTGTGTACTGGTGAATCCAACGATCTCTACGAGCGACATTTCATATCTATTGAAACATTAACATATATCACTACAAAACATATATCATTATCCGAACTAAATATCGACCAAGGTATTGTAGAGACTTACTTGTTTGTCTTGTACGTCGCATCGATAATTACCACGTACGGGTACTTCTTCAACAAACGCAACGACTCTTGGTTAGCAAAGAATAATATTGCAACCTCGCCGTTTGTCGTGTCTCTATGTGGGTGAACTACGTAGTCGTGGTCTCGCAAAAACTTAAGCGACCACTGTGTCACGTTTAGCTCTCCGCGATCTTCGTAATTCACCTTCTGCAAAAAGTTTGCAACTTGTCTCCTTGAAGTAACATTACCAGGGTACTTCTCCCTCAATTTAGAGATAATTTCTTTTGGCGTCTTGCGTCCAGTTCCATCTCCCCACCGCCTAGCACAAAGATCTTGCTCCTCCGTCATTCGACCCATGAATGCATTCCCATGAAAACTAGCAAGTAGCACATGGTTATGCCGACCTTCTATCACACCTAAAATCCATTTTTCTCCTGCGACCCCGAGAATGTTTTTCTTTCGCACTGCCAGTAGCAAATCTACACTCACACTTCTTCGACTTTTACTTTCTAAGCCTAGGAACAGACAACTCTGGATTCTCTTTGTTCACCTTTGGCCTCCCAGATCTTGGTTTTCCAAATCTATCGCACACAATACTTATTTGGTACGGACTTAAATTACGCGTTACCAAAGCTATCACTAACTCCTTTCCTCTATCTCTCGCCCACTCGTACAATTCTTGAGGAGTATCCCAATATTGTGCGGTTCTAAAATAATCCGAATAATCTTTCCCCTATACGTAATTGTAGAGCGACAATTACACTACTACCAAAATAACAAGGCAAAATACGAATCATTACTTTAAACTAATTAGGCTATCATATGAAACTAATTAGGCTATCATATGAAACTAATTAGGCTAGCATATGAAACTAATTAGGCCATCATATGAAACTAATTAGGGTAGCATAAGAAACTAATTAGGCTAGCATAAGAAACTAATTAGGCTAGCATATGAAACTAATTACGCTAGCATATGAAACTAATTTGAAACTAATTACGCTACCATATAAAACTAATTATAACATATTATACTAACCACAAATTCACCACTCGGATCTCAGTCGCCGAACTCTTCGTCTTCTAAGAAACCATCCAACCATTCGTCGTCGTTCGGGTCGTCTTCCTCTTCTTGTGATCCGCTATCCCAATCGTGTTCTTCATCACTATCTTCACAACTTTGATTAATCAACTCTAACATACGAGAGTTTTGATTACGACGAGACATTTTGAATGAATTTGTTGGAAAACGAAGAGGTTTTGAATGAATTTGTTGGAAACGAAGAGATTATGGCTTTATATAGGCTCATTTATGACCGTTGTGATCCAAATGGATGGATCCTAAATTGTAAAGACCCTTGCGCTAACCATCCGCGTACAAACCCAAACCCTAAAGCACCTGTGCGCAGAACCTAAGCGCACAGTTTTACATTTAACGACTATTTTTTTCAAAAATTTCAACGGCTACTATGTTTGAACAGTGCGCAGAAACACGACGCACAGATTTTCAACCTGTGTGCAGTAGTTAGGCGCACAAGTTGTTACAGACTCTGAAAATTTCCGAAAAGTACCCGTAATACCCCGTAAAACACGTATGCGCATAAGACCTGCGCACAGATGCGTGCGCATAAGTTGCGCGCACAGAATCGCGTGCATATATGCCTCGATTCGCGTGCATATAGCCATTGCCTATTTTAAAATTACATAAGTGGAGGAGGTAAAAACAAATCATATGAATTGGAGAATTTAAAGGAGGTAGTTCCTTTTTTATTATGATTTAATTTAAATAAGAAAATTTATTTTCTTTTTTCTTGGCAAATAAGGTGAGTTGACGCTGAAGTGACGCAATTTTTTTTAAAGGGATGACTTCTCCTAGGTAGATGGTGAGCAACTTTTTTTAATACCGTATCTGTTTCTTTAGCCTACGTAGCAATTAGCACCTGATAATGGAATGATAAAACTCCTCCTAATGACTTTTTTTGCCCTTTCACTTCTATTATGATAATTTTTTAATCAAAATTTAAAAATAACAAGTACGAGTATTGAAGAATTTTTTTTTTTTTTTGGTTTCCCACTCTAGTTCAGCGGTTAGGGGACTCCCCTACTACCCTTTCATATAGAGTTCGAGCTGCGTGGGTGGCTCTCCCAACATAACTAAATTAAACTAAATCCATTTATGGATTTTTTCGTCCATAAATGGACGAAAAAAAGTTGCAATAATTAGTTTAATTAGAGAGATTTATTTCTACTTAAAAAAAGTTGCAATAATTTGTTAAAGTTTATTGGTAACATTACCAATAAACTTGATATAGTCGATAACATATGTAAACTATGGACGAAATTGAATAATATAAAAAGCTTTTTTATTTGTTTACACCATAAAAAACTAATTCTTCAATTTTTAGATAAGATTGATAGGATTAAGGTATCCTTGAGTAATAAAATTATAAAAGAATACAAAATCAAGGAAAAGAAGATTTGGTTAGGATTTTTGGATTTTAACAAATTATTAGAATAATTAAATTCAAATAAATATGTGGGACCAAAGAAATAATTCTTCAATTTTTCTTTTAATTCAAAGATGAGGTGGCTCCAATAGTTGATGAACACGTGACGATAAATGCTATGGCTTTAGTATTGTTAATTGATGCCTGTTCATGAACAAATAATAAAAAACTAATTTTTTTTAAGCTCTACTCCTTTTTAAGAAAATAGATAAACCTATCAAAACAAAAAATATTACATTTTTAATATTATTTATTTCTCTTTTATTTATTTAATGTGTGCCAAGTGAAAAAACCGAAAAACCTATAGTAGTATTCATCTAATCTTATCTATATAAAGACTGGCTGTCCAATGCCCGAATTGAATGAAATTGGTACCGGACTGTTAATGGGCCCTAACGGGCTCTCTACTTAGTTATTACTTATTACATTTGGAACTGGACCTTACCGAGTTAACACTGCCTTTTCCAAAACCATTTCCAATTCTTCTCTAACCCTTACGTCTGCAGATGACGAGATGGATAACGGCGAGAAGATGGATGCCCCGCCGTCTGCAGTCCCTATCTTCCTCCCTTTCTCATGTACCGATCGTCGGCAATGGAGGCAGTCCACATCGTCGTTGACAAGACGCCCAACTCTATCCCCATCTCCGACGTCCAAACTCGATTACCGTTAATAAGATCGCAACTGAGAATTGCCTCAAAACTCGATTACACCTGCTTCTTAGAAAACAGAAACGAAGGATGAAAACTGGCTCAAAACTCAATTTTACCATCTCCCTCGCTCTCTTTTTTCTCCCCTGAACTCTCCATTTGAACAAACCCCATCGTCTGTCAATTTAATCTGCCCCTGCCGAGACCTATGGTGTTGAGGATATCCTCTATATCTCTGACGACGACGGATCTTCGACACATGCGACTTCTCCCCTGTTCTTGCTGCCGGTGACTGAAAATTAAGGGTGGTAAAAAATTCGATGTAACGGTTGTACATTGAATGGGTGTGCAGAAATGCCCATTTAAGTTTGCTCCATTTAAGAGGGGTTATACATTACATGTTCTCTCTCCCTCATTTATTGTTCATATACCGCCTCTTCTTATCCCCTCTTCAATTGGATTGGCGTTTCCTTTCCTTAGTATAAATCTGTATATTGTTCTGTTCTTTTCACGCTGTGATTTTTCTTTCTGCTCTTGGCCATGGTGGCCTACAATGCTTCTCTTCTAATCACTGTTGTGAGCAAGCCTTCAATCAAGGCGAGGGAGAAACTTAGGAGGCCCAGTTTGTCTGTTATTCAATATGAGTGCTCTCAGGATCTTGGAACAACCCTGTTTTCTGAATTCGGCTTTCCTGTCACGAATTTGGATAATCAAACATCTCATGTTGTGCAGACCCTCACTCTCTTTGCCCTCTTCGTCGTCGTCTCTTTTCCATCGCCAAGTAAGACCCATTTACTTCTCTCACCCTCCATTTTATTCCGATTCAGTTATTATGTATCCAACCATTGTTCATTTTGATTTAGATATGCAATTGGTCTTATAATTTTGCAAAAATATCGAGCAGGGGGCTCGATTTGAAAAGTTTTCCATCTTATACCAAATCACAGTGTTCTTAATCCGAAAACATCTTTGTTCACTGATAAATTGTTTGCCTACAACTTTTACTTGAATTGTGTTCTTCTTCTTTTTCCATAGCATATCATGTCTCCATATGGGACTCCATAAGTCCATGTTGTATATGCACACCCCTGCATTCCAATGGTACTTACAAACCTGATTTGGAGCAGCATCCCGCCATGGAATTAATGATTTGAAAATGAGAGAGGGATGATTTACAACTTGTTTTTGAAAATTGTAACAGAGCCGTCCTGCAGAGTTAATTGCAAAGTATTTGGATGAGAGACTTCGTGCTGGTAACAAGGGGACTTCCGAGGAAGAATGAGAAGGAACACTTGACAAAGTCCTGGTGGTGTTTCGTTTTATTCAGGCAGTTCAGTCATTTTAGTGATTGTTGAGCCTTTTTTTTGTGATGATACATGTAGGTATTTGGTTCCAATGGAATAAGCCTCATATATTCTGTTTAATCTCTATTATTTTGATTGATAGTTGCTCTTGATAATGTGAGTTACTGAAAGAGCTGATAAAATTGTGATGTTTCCAATTCAGGGCAAGGATGTTTTTGAAGCATTTTACAAAAAGGACTTTGCTAAGAGACTCTTACTCGGAAAGAGTGCTTCTATTGATGCAGAAAATCATTGATCTCTAAAGGCCGTGCCCATCAGAAATGTGAGTTGGTTCCAGAAAACAAGCACTGAGCATGGACTGTCTTCCTTTCTGTTTTGCAATGAATATTGATGTTTTTGAAGTGAGATGACAATTTCAATTTTTTGACATTTACCTCCACCAAATGTTTTTTTCTCTTGTGAAGGATAGTAAGACTGTAAGAGTGGGGTCACTCAAGGTTCAGCTTCAATGATGCCTAATAAAAGAGCATGTGTTCTGACAACTGAGGAAGAAAATAGAACTCTATATTACGAAGAACTACAGGCTTTAAATGGCTTTCAATTGGCAAATACTGATATTTGGTAATCGTTCATTTTGCCCTTTGCAGCACCAAGCATGTAAAGCATTTATTGAAAACCGAGCCAACTTCATTCTTATGCCAACTGGAGGTGGCAAAAGTTTATACTATCAGGTTAGTTATCTCATACCCTGCTATCCAAGTGAGAATTTTAGGCGTGCATTATGTTAGTCATTGGATATGAGACAATACAATGCACCTAATTATGATGGTGCTTGTGCTTCTCACTGTGACAAGCTCACTTCATAAAATGAGAACTGCAGAATTTAGCCACAAAATTATTTACTTCTATTTTGGATATGCTCTCTTTAAAATTGAAATTCAAGAAAAAATTCACGAATGTTGTTAAGAAATCGAAACTAGGTGTTTACCTTTCTTTGTTTATATTTTTTCCAACAATTTTTTTTGAGTGTTAAAACAGTCTAGTATTTTTCCATCTTTACAACCCTGTAACTCTGCGACCAGGTGTAACTGTTATTATCTCCCCATTGCTTTCTCTTATTCAAGACCAAATAGTTTCCTTGATTCAGAAGTATGAAATATCTGCAACCTTTTTGAATTCCCAACAGCGCACATCTCAGGCTGCAAAAAATTTCCAAGAACTCCGGCAGTGAATAAAAAAGCGTTAGGCGACCATGGGCGATGGAATACCACAAGCGCGTCTAGAGTCGCCTAGGACAACAAAGAGACAGTACGGGTTTTTATGTATGGCTTCAAGGAATTTGTCTTTTAAGTTTTTGAGTTTGCTGGATAAACTATGAACAACCAAATTGCTCATGTTAAGCTCTTCCTGTGCAGTTTTCTTTCAGGTAATCAATTTACTGGAAGCATCCCAAACGCATTATCCATGTTAAGCCAGTTGACGGATATGTAAGCCTTGGTCAGTTCTTCTAACATTCAATTGTACGTGCTTTATTTTGAACATTTGTAAGTGAAGACTGTTGATTGATGAATTCAGATCACTCAATACCAAATCCCCGATTCCTTCCAACTACTTACTGGTTTAATTAACATGTAAGCACTTGTCACTCACTTTATTTTTTTTTATTGTTGGTGCCCTTATATTCTTTCCAATTCAATTAAAATTACGTGCACCTTCACAGGTATCTGTCTGCAAACAATCTGAGTGGTCATCTACCACCATCGATGTCAAATTTGTCTTCTCTTGCTACACTGTGAGCATCCATCTTGATATATTCCTTCTCTGCATGTTTATTTGTGTTTCATCTACAAATTATGACCAATTTTATGCTCCATGCCCCTTTAGCTTAATGAGATACCCACTTTAGCATGTATGTTGTAGTGAAACAATGCTCCTAAAATTCTTCTTACAATTGAAGCTCTTTCATTTGGGTTGGCTCCTAACCTAATTTTTCTTTTACTAAATATTGCTACATTTGGCTTATCACTTGAAATGATTTATAAGTCTCTTTCACATGGATGACTGATGATGCTCCATATCCATTTAATTTTTGATATGTTCTATATGCACAAATGCTTAGACAAAGGTACATTGCTTAATTTATGCTCAAGCATTTTTGGAATATAATCTGTGTTCTTAGCTTTAAAGAATTTAAATTCGCGTGTTTTATTCACTACATGTTGTTCAAATTGTACCAGGCGGGGATAAAAAGTGTCTGAATCCTGAACTATAGCATGCTTGTGTTGAGCCGCTGGTGTGTCTTCCCAACTGCAGGAAGCCAGGTGGTTTACTTTCCTCAGGGTCATAGTGAATATGTCTATCTCAAAGCTTAAAATGTTCTAGTTTCTTTTTCTATGGTCCTTAGGGAATTATCATGCTTGAAGTTTCAGTTTGTAATATTGGATGTTTAGCTTCCAGGTTGCTGCTACGACTAATAAAGATGTTAATTTCCACATTCCCAATTACCCGAATCTGCCTCCGTAGTTGACCAGCCAACTTCACAATGTCACAATGCATGATTGTGCTGATAGCCTGTTGTTTCAATTAAATACTAATCCTATTTTAAAATGATTTTATTGTTAATGTTTGCTACTTTCCTGGTGGAATGAGTATAGGCTAATGTTTAAGTTGATTTGTTTTGAATTTTCAGGTGGACATGGAAACAAATGAAATCTATGCTCAGATGACCCTTCAACTTTTGCCTCTTGCTTGGCGGCAACTTAGGGCTTCATTTCTTCAGGTAAAGTTACCCAAAGTTTCCTTGCTCTTTTTATTCATCAATTTCATCTATACGGTTTAACACCGATGTATATAGAGTTTCTATTACAACCTTCTTTTCATTGTTGGTTGTATATTTTAGGATTTGTGTAAGTTTAAGATTCTTTCTGATCGACATGATTTCCACATTAGATCTATCAATTGAACAACCACATTAACCATGACATTTATGACTGTGCAGAAATGGAGTGGGAGAAGAGTTAGGGTTGCTTGCCACTTGCTGGTTCGAATTGTCCGAATTCTCATACATGAGTTGGTTAGGTCGTGCTTGAAGATCTTGACGCTCTCAAGAGTTACAAGTTCCGACGGGGACAATCCAGTTCGTCTTCGAGCAAGCAAGGTCGCGGGTTTGGTGGTTCTACCGTTGTCTTTTCTGATTTGGCTGCAAGTTCCAGCCAAACTGTTGTTCCCATGGTCAGCCGTTGCTGGGACGTCGTTGTCAATTTTGTCTTGCTTAAATTTCTTAACCTTTCCTTGATTATGTTGTGGTTGCTGTGATTTTAGGGAATCCTGTTATAGTGTGGCGAGCACGAGGAATAATTCAACGATGGGGAATCTGCCGACGGTTTACAAATTGTGGTTAATGATTTGGCCTCTAGACTTTTAGGAAAGATTCGATTCGCTCATCCGGCTCCTCCAAGCTTCAAGTTCTCTCATTCTATATCTTTCCTTCTTCCTTTTGTTCTGCGATTTGTTAGGGAAGATGATGGATTGCAATTTTTGTTTCATAATCAATAGAATAATTGACACTAATTCAGCACCTGAGGTTATCAATGTTATTTTAATGTTACAAATGCACCCTTTCTAGGGAAGCTAAAGACGATATTTTTTTCCTTTTCAGGGTGCCAATAATATATAACCTTGTAATGTGGATAAAGCAATTTCTGGATACATGAAAGCAGAAGATGAGAGTGATTATGCATCAGATAGGGTGCCTGGTTTGGAGGAAGGATTGTAAGCACCATATATGATTCTATATTTTTGTTTTTACGCCTAAATTAATACAAAGTCCTGATTATTCAGTTGAAACGTATTTATGGGCCATCATATAGAGGAAGTACTAACCAATGAGACTCTTACATTTTCATCTAGCACGTGTTGCGACCCATGTTTCCGCTAACAATGCTGCAACTCCCATGACAGTAACCGAGAATAATGTTCCTGTGCAGCTTCATGACAGTAACTTGATGTATTGACATGATTTGTTGGCTACTCTTACGTGCTATTTAAATGAAAATAGCTCTGTTTCATGATATTCCTACTTGTAGTTGAATGACCAAGGATTGTCATACAATGATTGCTTAATAAGTTGTTGAACAGTTAATTTTTCAAACCGGGTGCACTAGATCATTCAGTTTTCTACAGAAACAACTCATGTGATTAGTCATTTGTTAGACCATTAGTCTCACCGACAATCTTCAATAATTTTCGGTTTTATTTGCTCTTGAAATGATATATCTGTTTTAATATATGTAATCATTCCTGGAATAATCATTTCATACAGAGATTGGAGACAAAATATTCTACAGATCCAATCTGAAACAAATATAACGTACTGTACACCATGTTCAAAGAGGAGGTTAAGCTAAGACGCAAAGGGATCATCCAGCGGTACTAATGGTCTGCTTTGGTTAACAAGGTTTGTGGCATAATACCGAGTTACAATCTTGACATAAAGTTCATGTTTGTGACGTCGGAATTCATATTGAATTTACAGAGCGATGGATTTCGTGATGGCATTGTTCCACAACCTTTTCGAACACGTTGATTGGTCAATGTCCCAATGTTGTACAGACTCTTACAACAAGAACCTAAAGAAATGGCATCAATGGCTTGCCAGTACCAGCGTCACTGTACGTCTTTGTTGCTACATTCATACTACAATGTGTTTTAATCATTTCTCATTATTTTAATCGGATTGGATTCATACTACAATGACGTCAAATATGATATTGAAAAATTCCTCGATGCTTTCCCTCCAATGCTTGCAGATAACCACAATTTCCTAGTAAACTTTCTGGGCATTTATTATGTTCATTTGCTATGGCTAATTTTTTATTTATTTTTTCAATCCTGTAGCTGATGTGTCGAGTTCGTTCGTTGTGACAGGAAAGTGTTGGCGTGGACAGTCTCAAAGCATCATAAACTGCAAATGGTATTCTATATGTGCCATGTTAAGTGTCGAGTTCTAATGCTCGATTTCGCCACAGCTAATTCTAGGGATTAGTTTGTGCAATCGCCTTATCAATCGCCAACGCGAGTGATTCTCACTCACCTATGATAACTTGTCTTTCCTTATTTCTTCCAATAGAAATTGCATTTTGTGTTACCATTCTTTCCTCTTTTTGATTTCATAATTAATAATTTGTTGCTATTGTTAGTTTTATTTGGTGTTTGAGGAATAAGGGTTTCAGAAACTGTTACGAGGCTTTCGGAATTATGTTGCGTTGGCTTGTATGTGAATTCGTCGACTCAATTAAGTGTTAAAGCATCGGTCTGATGTTATTTGGTGTGCAAGTAGGGATTTGATGATCAAGATGTGAATTTTGGATGAAATTAGCTCCTTTCTCTGTAAATTGTTGTTTTGATAGCCTTTGGATGATTAAGGTGTGATAATTTCACAGAAGCTGCAACTTTGACTGGCCACCACTGTTCCTCACTTTGTTGATGAAGTTAATCCTGTGTTTGGCTGAAATTACCTCCATTTCATGTTCTCGGTTCAAATTATGATAGAGTTGAAATGGGTGAATAAAGAATCCAAAATTAGTTGCATTGCAATGGAAGCCATGATCACTTATAAATACTCATGTTTAACTTTATGTAAATCTATTCAATTTACTACAGTACTAAATATTATTCTTGCAAGGAAAAGCAATGCTCTTATTGACTGTACATATAATTTTATTGTGTAATTGTGGTGAGGTGCTGGATATGGTTCTATTGCTTCAGCTGAGGAAGGAGCACCATAGCGTGGATCAATGTTTTTCCCTTCTTGATATGACAAATACACGGACAGATTTACTTTTCAATCAGTATCAAATCTTATCCAGTATTTGATGGATATAGTTGGTACAAATCTCTCAGAACCTGCTCATACCATTAACACGTTTAAGGTAGCAGGGTTGTCGGAAACTGCTGTTCGAGCATCGAATGCACAATACGATGATCGGGACATATTGGATAGGTTGAGAGTATAGATGACGTCTCATAACTCGGGTGATCGAGGCTGGGATGTATTCTCATTGGATACCCGCTCAACACTGTATTCACTGAATCTGTTATGGGGAGAGGTACTTGGGAATTTTCAATTTCTTATGAAAGCTTAAGTGAGTTGAGCATGCATTGATTAATGGGTGGAAGACGATGAAACCAAATTGCATCGCAGCGGTTTCCATTACGCTACAACGTACAGTCAAGACGCAGTTGCACAAGACTTTAAGGCAGTGGCAAGTACTATGGGATGAGATGAACCATTTCATTTCAAATTTGCAATATTACATTATGTTTGAAGTTTTGGAGGTGTCTCGATCAAATTTCTTATGTCAAATGGAAGCAGCAAAGGATCTTGATGATCTGCCGGCAACCCATGAAAAATATCTCCACTCTATTGTGGAGAAGTCTCTTCTCGAAGAACGATCAAGAAGCCTCTCAGAGACATTGTTCGTGTTCTTTGGCCTTATATTGCAATTCAAAAGCCTAGCAGATAGGCTATTTGAAGGAATTTTGGAGTTGCAGACAAGGTCAGTGGATGCGTCTTCATCATTAAAAGACAAAGACAAGAGAAAGTCGAGTAAGAATCCTAGCCCCAAATCCTCAGAGGCGGGTTCTTGGGTAACTGAAGGTAGAAAGGTATTAACCCAACAAGCAGGTAAGTTTCTTAGCCACATGGAGAAGGAATTGGTTGATATTGCGAGTCGATCCCTTCTTAAAGAACTCATTTCTCAGCTTCCTGTGCAACAACATGTTTATCTAAAGTTCTTGCTTTTTAGGCTTGATTTTTAGCCGCTCTCTTCCCTCCCATTTTGTGAAGATCTAAGCCTTTTATTCTAATTGAATTTAAGAATGTGTTTGTTTGTGAAGGTGTAAAAACTTTCAAGTCTCCCAGTCAATATGGTTCATTATTTCGTTTAAACCCATTTCTTAGTCTGTAAAGTAGCACAAGAAAGCTAAAGTTGAAATCATTTTGATGTTGTTCAATTTTCATAGCAGAGATACTCAATGTGAATCACCATCAACATAAAAAAAACAAGCAGAAAATGACACAAGAAATAGAGAATTTAATGCTATTGGATACCACATATCAAGTTGGAAATTAGAAAAGTAATACCGATTTAGAATCTGCACTGAAAAAGTTTGTAATTCTTGACAAAGCATCAATAATGACTGGAGAACCAGCTCCTTATGCTTAGTTTGATCCAACTTCTTCCTGGTCGAAAAGTGTTACCATTCGAACACCAGTCTCATTTTCAAGGCTACTTTTAGAAGTTGTGACATCTATCAAAGCCTAACATAAAACAAACAACAATGTTACAGGATGAAGTAATGGGTTTTGGGGTTTCATAGACATGTGAAAGGGAACACAAAAGTACAAGTATCACTAATCAAAACACTGAACTTTGAGATCAAAATTAATCGGCACACAATGATCCAAACCATAAAGTTAACGAAGTTTAAAAGGTTAAGTTGAACTTTGAGATCAGAATATACGCAATGATTGTGTGATTTTTCGTGATATACAAAACATAAAATAAATTAATTGATAGGAATTTTGAGTATATAAATCACTATCTATATTTATAAATATGTGTGCTTATTTTTTCATGTTGTAAAAAACGTAAAATATATTATATGATAAGAGTTTTAGTATATAAATAGCTATCTTATATTTATAAGCGTATACTTACAATGACAAATTCCTATTCTCTTTTTATAAAATCAAATTTTAGTATATTGTAAACTAATTTATATTTGATTACTTTGTTAAACGTTAACACAACCGCACACAAAAACCGTAATTTAGTGCATTTAGTATTGTAATTAGGTGAGTTATTTGATTTGATTTTTTTACCTCACAATAAATATAAACATGAAAAGCCTATTCTTTTCCTCGCTCTCACGTATCTCTTCCTCTTTTTTATACAGATCAATCCAATGTGGAATTTTATGGGTCTTGATCGAGATTGTATTTGTAACTCAATCGTTGCATAGTCCATCAATCGAATTTGTACTATAAATAATGACTCCCTCTTTCACGTTTTTTTCCCAATAGCTTCAGATAAGATCAAACCCATTGGAGGCTCCACCAACCACGATCCAACAACTAAATGCTAAAAAATACACGGATTCTCCTTCTCCACGTACAAATTTCTTTTTATCTAACATTGATTTGTGCAATTCTCTTACACCAGTACTCTCCAAAACCCTAGCTTCGCCACATTCAGTCCCTCTGCTGACGACAATGGCGGATTTCCGGAGAGAGTATCGATTACTACGCGGAAATTGCTTTCGTTATGTCTATTGTATTTGTAGTTTGCACCGTCTTCACGTGTTTGACGATAGAATCGATTGTTACTAGCTGAATCTTATTTGTGTTGAAAAAAAATTCATAATTTATTAAGTATCTATTCCAATGACTTGGACTGTATGTATCTTTTTACTTTCATACAATTCATGTGTATTTAACTTATTCTGATTTGTAGATGGTTGATTGGTAAACATTTCAGCGATGCTTCAATCACCCTATTAGTGTGATATTATATTCCCGACCTTCTTTATTTTCTTCAATCCATATGCTTTTACGACAATTCAAAAAAACTTGAAATTTATTGTGTCATTGCAGCATCTAATCTTAACCCTTTTGTATTCTAGGCAGGGCGACCCTTCTACTGTTATGTATTCTCAAGCTAGACGAGAGGCTATACAGAAGAATGTCCCTTTGATAGGAAACCTAGAAGACATGATAAGTCATATGTTGATTCATATCATGATCTAGATACATTACCTAAAGATAACATGTATGCATATCTGATATTTTATAAATTTAAGGATGAATTTTTTAACGACAGCAGAGAACATGCATTTGACATGTCTGATAGAATCAGGGTGTACAATGATGATGGTTACACAGTTGATGCCTATGATTACAGACATCACATAGATGATAGTCGTGATAGATCGATATTATGATTATGTAAAGCATAATCATGATTATACATTTATACTTCATTCATAATCATAACCAAACACTCTTTATTCTTATGTTACCTTTCTTTAATAAAGGGGTTGCTTTTCTTCTAGATTTCTTACTCAAGATTCAATCCTAAATGTTCTATTAAAAAAAAGACTAAGGTAGACAATACTTTTTTTCTCGGATTTTAAGTAGACTCTTTGTAGCTCGATCGGTTCCTTGACATTCTTCAGGATTTGCACGACGATGATATCCATGCAACAAAGTAGAAGTTGTCTTAATCTAAACTAGAGCTTCCAAACTGCCCTATTAGAAGATGGCATATACTATACTATTGTTACTGTTGTTGAATGATATATGATATTTAAATACAGACATAATGATTGTCCATGTTCTATCGTTTTCACGTATAGCAAACAATGCAGGCAATAATACAACAAATATTAATTTGCATGACAATTACAGTCGGTACAAAACATAAAATACTAACATTAAAATCACAATCTCACTAAAGCACTACCCCTCACACGACCTCTGTAGGACTAGTTTATTGTGAAATTATAATTCTAAATATCAATAACCATCATCTGTATTTATGAAGAAGGAAGCGTTTCAAATTAATGATGGTTAATTGGTTAGTTGTGTTACTAATGCTTACCATAAATAGCATAACGTATAGCCATGCGTATTGTACGAAAAACGATCCAAACGCAGCGTTTCTACCACCATTTAAGACACTTTGTACTATAAAAAGAAGAAGAGGCGAGCACGGCTGGCATTTCCTCACAGATTCCTTCCCAGTCCACTACTTTCCACCACTTTTGCAACTGGAAATTCCACTCTAGCTGCTCCTAATCTTAATCTCCATCCTCTTTTCTCTTTCTGATTAGTATCCAACTTCAACAATCACTGGTGAGCTCTCACTACCATTTTGTCAATCGGATTCTTAAGGTTTTCGTAATCGTATTAGTCATTTTTTTGTGGAATTACGTTTTTTGGTTGATAAGGCGATTCTAGGTTTATTCTTTTGGTTCATCTGAATCAGGTTGAATTTTTCGCGTTGAGATTGATTTGCCTTGATTAATCATCGTCAGTTTTGTAGGAATTTCGATGGCACTCGTTACGCAAGCAGGTTTCGGAATCTGTTCAGAAACGTTCCGGAATGGTGCTGGATTGAAGGAGAATTCTCTGACGCGCTCTATGAGACAGCATTCTTCCTGTGGTGTCTTGAAATTCGAAAACAAGAAATTGCATCAGATGGTGGTGGCAGCTAGTCCTCCCTCAGGTGATGCTGTAATTGCTGCTGAACCACTCACGAAAGAAGATCTTATAGGCTATCTCGCATCTGGATGCAAACCTAAGGAGAAATGGAGGTCTGTTTTTTAGTCTTTTGGACAATTAGATGCGGTTGCTACTATTTTACTTGTGTGTAAACAGAAAAATAGTATTAATGTGAAGTGCATGTGCCAGTTGTTCACTTCGTGCTTAGTGATGAATCGATTTAAAATGATTTTTATTCTTTTTCTTTCATTTGAAATTGTTCGTTTTCTGGTTGCTGGGATTGACTTCACTCTAATTCTGGCTGCATTATACACACAAGTACATTGCTAATGTCCCTTACCGCATGCATTTCTCTCAATTTAAGTTCTGATGATATGTGTTGAAAGTTTTCCGTAACATTTAGAATGAGTAGTTCTCTAAGTTTCTGCGACTGAACTATCAGATTTCAGGGAACCTCTCTCTCCAATTTTTATATTATTTCCAATATAGCTTTAGGCTTACTTTGACTGGACATTTATTCAAATTGGTTATTTAAAATGAGGCACCATTTCTTGGAAACTTAGTGGAGGTACTAAGATACACAGCCCTTAATCTTGCTTATTGTTGTACTTCAACATCAATAATAGAGACTTGTTTGAATTTTTCTTATGTATTCCTCTGTAATTGAACTGGTTTTAGCTTACTGGATTGAAAAATGATCTGTGATCTTTATTTTGCCAAGTCCTGATTTTTTTTCTTCTGGAATATATATATTTACAGGATAGGGACAGAGCATGAGAAATTTGGTTTTGAGTTGGGAACCCTAAGGCCAGTGAAATACGAGCAAATTGCTGAGCTGCTTAATGGTATTGCTGAGAGATTTGATTGGGATAAAGTGATGGAAGGTGACAACATTATTGGATTGAAGCAGGTAATTTTGATTGTGTACCTTGTCACATTTTGTTTTGTTTTAATTTCCAGTTTTCTGTTTATTTCATTACATTTCCGTCTGGGGTATCTCTGTTGAACTTTCATTTGCTGAGATAGACAATAATGTATATTCTAATAAGATAAACCAGTTCTTGAATTTCCGTTCTATTAAACATTTTATCTGCACTCCAAAAATCAATATCATCCTTCTTATTTCCAGGGCCAACAAAGCATATCTCTGGAACCTGGTGGTCAATTTGAGCTTAGTGGTGCACCACTTGAAACATTACATCAAACCTGCGCTGAGGTTAATTCACATCTTTATCAGGTAAAAGAATACTCTTCCTGTCTTTTCTAAAGGCAGGTTTTGAAGCAATGATCTGGAGTTAGAATTTCTTGACATTGTCATCATCAATGTAGTAACTTATTGTTGCAATATTGGGTTTTCAGCTATGATGGTTTTACTTAATTCAATACTTATATATATGCATAATATGATGGTTTTACTTAATTCAATACTGATATATGCATTATATGACGGTTTTACTTAATTTAATACTGATATATGCATTATATGATGGTTTTACATAATTCAATGTAACTTATGGGTGCATTATGTGATGATTTTACTTAACTTAATACTTAGATATATGCATTGCTTTGACCTACCTTTTATACATGATACCTAGCATTAATACGACATGACATTATCCCATGCCTTGTTAGCTGGATCTGTGTAATAGAGCTAGATGATTGGTTACAAACTTAATTTCGAGTTTGCAAGCACTTGCTTACATTTTTTGTCTTTTTTTTTTTTTTTTCTTACTCACCAATTATAAATCTCTCATCAAGAAACTTGTCAATAAGATTTGAGTAATTTGACCTGTCATTTTCATCAAATGGACAAATCATATTTTAATTTTGAGGTATACTTCCCTGTGTATGTTCAAATGATGGAAAATGGCCTTAAATTGTATTCTCAAGTCATAGGTATATTATGACCTTTAAGATTAGCCTAAGTAACTTTTACTACTTAATATGTGTATAGTCAATGATAAATATTTCACTTTGTTACAGGTAAAAGCTGTCACTGAAGAAATGGGGATTGGATTTCTAGGAATCGGTTTCCAGCCAAAATGGGGAATCAAGGACATTCCTGTCATGCCCAAGGTAGGTTTTCTGTTCTCTTAGACGTGATTACTCATGGATATGCAAGTACCTTTGTGGCTTTTAGTTCCCCTTCCTCTTAAATCTTCTATACTGATGTTTCCTGATTCTTAGCTTCCAGTTTTTTACTTTTCTGTATCATCTTTCATATACATGAGAACCCTTGATCCCAAGTGTCTTGTTGTATCAGGGAAGGTACGAAATCATGAGGAATTATATGCCCAAAGTGGGGTCCCTTGGACTTGATATGATGTTCAGGACATGTACTGTTCAGGCAAGTGAAGGCTTATTTCTCTTGCATAAAACAATTCATGGTTAATTGACAATTTGATGTTGGAAATCATTTTTTTTGCTTTCCTCTAACAGGTCAATCTGGATTTTAGTTCCGAGGCTGACATGATAAGAAAATTCCGCGCAGGACTTGCATTGCAACCTGTGAGCAGTGTGCATCATTTTATTTCTTATGTAGATGTGGATTGTAAGAGTTTGTCTCACTGAATATGTCTTTTCATGTTGAGTAGATTGCTACTGCACTTTTTGCAAATTCACCTTTTACTGAAGGCAAGCCCAATGGTTATCTTAGCAAGCGAAGGTATAATATCCGTGACTCATGATTACTATTTTTGGATTTATTAATACTCTTTGCCTTGAACTATGTTGTTTTCATGCCTGGCAGTCATATATGGACTGACACTGACAATGACCGTTCAGGGATGCTTCCGTTTGTTTTTGATGATTCATTCGGGTAGGTGTTGTTTTAGAATATGGCTTTTTCTATAATTTTTAGACATTTCATTCACATTACATCGTCCAGTTAAGCATATTGATCATAAATAGTCTATACACATTAGTCGTTATGTCAAATTAAGAGTTTATTGCTAAGCTTAGAGAGGACAGTTGGGAGATGCATATTTAAATGTGAGAATGTTTTCTCTATTACTTCGCTAGAATGAACTGCATTTCAGTAGCAAAGTCTATCTTTTATTTATATCTGATTGATGTAACAGATTTGCTGACAAGTATCTTTGATTTTCTTTGTGTTATAGGTTTGAGCAATATGTGGATTATGCTCTTGATGTTCCTATGTACTTCGTCTACCGAGAACAGAAATATGTTGACTGCTCGGGGATGTCCTTTCGGGTTCCACTCCATCCTTACCTAATACTTTGTTTTAGTAAATCTCTGTAGGCAACCCTTTCTTTTAGTTATTCTTCAGTATGAACTCATTATATCTTTTTCTTTCTTAGGACTTCTTGGCTGGGAAGCTACCTGCTCTTCCTGGTGATTTCCCGTCCCTAAATGACTGGGAGAACCATTTGACAACAATATTTCCCGAGGTTGCCAACTGATGAAATAGTTTGACAATCCTTTACATCCCTCCGTTCACATTGTCTGCTTTAAATGATAGTGGTTTATTTTTTTTATTGCCTCGGTGCTCAGGTTAGATTGAAGAGATATTTGGAAATGAGAGGTGCTGATGGAGGACCTTGGCGAAGATTGTGTGCTTTGCCAGCATTTTGGGTATATATTTCTCTGTTTCTCATCCTCTTCAATATATTTTTTTTTCAAAAGATAGATAATACAAAAAATAGGATCTTCCTCTCATATGCTATTCTCTTTCTATAATGACACAAGGTTTCCCTTTTCTGGATGAATCTGTTCACAACATGATCTGAGTTGTATGACTTTTCACTTGCCTTTGATTAATTTTGTATGGATGGTGGCAAGAGACAGATGAAATCATAAAACTTTGAAATTTGCAAATGAAGGTTCCACTTTGAGGATAAAAGTCCATGTCTCAGATAAACATTCATTAACTTAAAACAGTGATTTTCCCCCAATATTTTGTGTTTCCATTGAACCTTAGAACATGCCAAAGAGCAATATTGCTTGCAAAAGTTTCATAAAAGGATTTATATTTTGGGATCAGAGGAATCTCTTCCTTGAGATGTGATATTCTCTATGTTTAATTTCAGGTTGGTTTGCTATATGACGAGGTTGCTCTGCAAAATGTTCTTGACATGACAGCTGATTGGACTCCAGAAGAACGGGACATGTTGAGAAATAAGGTTTTTGTTTTACTAATTAGTTAATACTTTAATAGTTCTTTGATATAAGCAACTAAGCCACTCCAACCACTGGAAAAGTTATAACTACTTATAAGTAATCCTAACCCAAACCATGTGCTTATAGGTACCAATAACTGGTCTCAAGACACCATTTCGTGATGGATATGTAAAGCATCTTGCTGAAGATGTCATAAACTGGGCAAAGGTAAGTTTCTTGGTTTTGTTTTGTCATGTCTTTATTCTCGTATACGTATTAACAATTTTTAATTTTCTTTTCTCTAGGATGGTCTTGAAAGAAGAGGCTGTAAAGAAGTCGGGTTCTTAAACGAAGTGGCCGAAGTGGTTAGAACAGGTAAGAGTGTTTATAAATCTCCATCCATAATACTCTCTCCGTTCCCTTTTGATCTTCCCATTTCAAATGGGCACATTTGCCGATGCACATTTTGTTTCGTCAATATCTCTCGTTACAAGTTAGTTAAAATTGTGAAATTTGATATTGTTAAAGTACTCATTTATATGAATGAGTCAAGACCACTCATGACTATATTTTACCTTATACAATAGTCATAAATCTAAAGATTAATGGGCCTTATATTTAGGGAGGGAGGGAGTAGGCAGTTTACAAAGCTATTTTCAAACAAATGTTAATAATGTTGGATTGTAATGACAGGTGTGACACCAGCTGAAAGACTACTAAAGATGTACCATGAAAAATGGGGACAAAGTGTGGACCCCGTTTTTGATGAGCTACTGTACTGAAACATCTACATGTACTCTTTTCTGTAACATCTCTTTCGTATATGGGGATTTTGTTGTGTTATGCAATCTTTGAAGAAAGGTAGTACTGTTTTCCTGACACTAATTTTGATCTTTTGGTATGCAGGTAAGTTGGAATAACTGCAAATTTTAGCTGGTAGATGGAGATGTGGTCTATTCTGCATGATGTCCTATAATTCATACTTTTATGAGATTTGTATGACTAAATAATTTTAAGGGATGGGATTTTTTCGGTTACGGATTGTTGCCGATCTTTTTCCTGTTTGTTTAAGACCGAGTTCCCTCCATGTCTATCGTTTTTCTGTAGCCTATCTTTTGTGGCGGATGCCATGTTCAAACATTTCTCCTATTAGGAATAACGGGTATATGTTTCTTCTACTTTTTCCCCGATTCAGTTACTCCCATAATGGATGCACCATTTGTCTGCAAGATAGAGAACAAAAACTAAAAAAAAGTCAAATTACATGCGAGATAGAGAACGAAAAAACACTCAAAAATGAATACAAAATATATTCTCAACAACGTAGGTGCACAATAATTATATGTGGTTTGCCTATTATGAACCATTTATGCAATTCAGAAAACTTGTACACATCAAAACACCAGCTTATGGTTCATCACTTGATCTTGTTTTATGCAATTTCCAGCAGTTTCTGTATATCATACTGCACATAGAAAAAACCATGCAATTCAAAATGAGGTTTATGATTGAAGAAAATAAAAACTGCAGTTGCTTTCTTATAGCTATGAATGAAATGGAAATATTTTTACCTCAAGGCTGAGAGGTGAAGTCGTGGGATAATATCGACCAGCAATAAGCCCGTCCCTACCAACGAGGAACTTGGCGAAGTTCCACTGGATATCGTCTCCAAAGATTCCCCATTTACCCAGTTTTAACAGCTTGTATAACGGAGCAGCGTTTACCCCGTTTACTTCAATCTATCCCAAATACATTCTAGTTGTTAACATAATAATCTGAGTTGAACAGGTAAACTCAAGCACACAATTTGATGATCACCACCTAGATATTTACCTTATCAAATATGGGGAAATCTGACTTAAACCGAGTGCAAACGAAATCTTGGATCTGCTTGTTAGTTCCAGGCTCCTCATCGCCGAATTGGTTGCATGGAAATGCCAGTATCTGAAGGCCTGAAAGAAAATTCAGTTCTCAAATAACAACAAATCCATCTGCAATACCAAGCTCAGCTAACATATGTTATCGTTTGATAATCACAACAATGTTTAAGCCCTCTGTATTATAGGCTAATCTAGACATTGTAAAACAGATTAGTATACACGAAGTTCTACAAAAACGTCTATCATCAAATTAATGCAGAGAATAAACGAAGAAAAGCCTGAGTTATCCATTGGACCTTGATCTTTGTACTTGTAGTGTAACTCTTTCAGTTCGGTGTAATTGGAGTTAGTCATTCCACTGCAACGACAGCCAGTGAGCCAGGAAGTTAAATACATACAAGATTCTTATTGGAAATTGCATTTGCATACACATGAAAGCAATAAAGGTATGATTTTTGAACCATTTGGAAGCAACATTAACAATTAGCAGAACTTTTCCCTTATATGAGTTTAGGCTCACATCATTCCCATTTGCATCCTGCAAATCAGAAAATTAATGTCATGAACACAATAGCCTCTCATAGATAGTCTCATGTAATTTATCTTGCAACAATTATTCAAAGGGGATGTAAACAGATGTGGAAGTTCAGCTAAAAATGGTTGAATGGTTTCAAAACAATTCCCATATTGCAAAATTTCATTAGATTTTGGTTACTCGAACCTAATTTCATAAATTATCATCTGTTCAAACTTGAAACCCTAAGAATTGATTCCGACTCCTAATCTTGATTTCTCCCTTAAAACAAGCAAAAACCCATTTGTCAACAATCTAATACGAAACAAATAGCACGAGTTTGGGAGCTCTGTAATCTGCACGCCTGAAACAAATAGCAATAGTTTCGAAAACCCATAGGCCATATCTGGTTGCAGAAACTTATCCGAGGAAGTAACGACCACTGAACTGGAAAAGATGAAGGAAATTATAGAAGAGGGTAGTGCACTAACCTTGACAGTCAGGTCGTAAATGGATTGACTCTCCATTGAACCAACCCACAGAAAGGCAGAAACAGAAGGTGAATAGTTGGAAAATGAACTCAGATATCACTTATCAGAGAGGAAATGTGCACCAGTATTGAAGTATTTATAAAACAATCCGTATGATCTCTTTCTAGCAAAGTTTCAAGTACATCACCTAAAATTAGCAGCAATTCCAAATAGTTTGTCAGCTGTCACATAACAAAAAATTTGTCCAGTTTGTGCCAAGGTTACATTTTCGTTCAAAGTTGTATACATTGGTCCGTATCAGATGTTGAGCTGAAATTTATTGATGACAAAATACAAATGGAGTTTTCAAATACAACACTTTCCACTATGACAGAGATGGGGAACGATAAAAACATGCATACACCATAGATACAGCAGGCGTACCCATTTATGTTATTGTACACGGTTCATATATGAGTGTAACATCGAAACAACATGACAAAAACATACATTCAAGAGCTACCATTATCTTTATCAAAGTAAAGATAAAGTCTTTTTATTTAAAGAAGTTCTCTGCCTTCTATTAGTTGTTGCAAGCAACTCTTCTTCTTTGGACAATCACAACAGCTTCTTTATATCCTTCTGTAAGTGTGAAATACAGAATATGTTATTATGAAAGTCAAGGAAACTGCTCATTTTTAAGATGGGTTGATAATGGTGGAAGATTTACCTCAATGCTGGATGGAGAAGTTGTAGGTGCATAACGCTCGACGACGCTCCCATCTTTGTTCACAAGGAACTTTGTGAAGTTCCACTTGATACCGTCTCCAAAGAGTGCGCCTTTACTGGACTTGAGGAACTTGTAAATTGGAGCAGCTTTATCACCATTAACATCAACCTTATAATACCACGAACAAAACATTTAGGCTCTGTTCGGATAAAGAAAATTTAAGCTAGCTTAAATTTCCAAAACAGTTCAAATACTAGCTTATCAAAAATTTAAGCTAGCTTAAATTTACCTCATTCAAAGGCAAAGAGTAGATTTGTCGAACAGGCCCTTAGCCTTCATGGGATAGAAACCGAGTACAAATTTCAGATATGCTTAATGAAGACAGGAAAAGCAAGGTCGGGTTGTAATGGGGAGTGGGATATAATTTTGGCTATTTCTACACAGGTCCCCAAAAGCTATGAGATGAAGCTACCACGTATTTGGGATAACTTAAGTAAAGGTTTATTCGGCAACATAAGTCAACTTAAGTCCACTAACACTAAGGCCGCAAACCAAACAGACGTTTATTCAAATTTGTTAAAACATGATCATGATGAGATGGCATCATGATTAAAAGACTGGTATTCACAGATTAATATTACATTTTTACCTTGTCAAATATTGGGTACTCAGCCTTAAAACGAGTACAAGCGAACTCAACAATCTGATCATTAGAACCGGGTTCCTGGGCACCAAACTGGTTGCATGGGAAGGCCAAAATCTCCAAACCTGCACAAGATCAATGTAACGGTATTGTTAGCTTACATGCAAAAAACACCATTTCACATCAACCAGATGAAAGGGAGAAACCCACCTTGGTTTTTGTATTTTGTGTACAATTCACTGAGCTCGGTGTAGTTTGAGTTGGTCAAGCCACTATACAAGATAAGGGGAAAAACATAAATCAAGCAAGCACATCTTAAGTGATTAAACCCTCAATGAACGATAAGAGACAACATTTTAGCAGAAAACTATGTACCACTGGGATGCAACATTGACAATCAATAGCACCTTCCCCTTGTATTGGCTTAAGTCCACATCATTGCCACGGGCATCCTGCATCATATATTTATACAGCATCAGTATGTTTTCATATGGATCAAGAGTCCATCTCCAAAGTTTCATGAGAATGAATGTTCACAACAGCAATAGGTGGGACTTTAAAAAGCAAAGTGACATTAAACACGCACAAGTATGAATCTGTATGGTCATGTTAACAGAGCAAATACTACAATCCTTCATTTCTTGTCAAGAAGCTGCTGCTAAGGCACACACTCCAAATCCCATCCTACTTAACTACCATTTTCATTTTTTATTTTTTTTTGGCACTAGGCAAGAACTGGACTCCAGGCAATCCCAAACTACCATCAATCATTACAGCTTGCAGAATTATTTAGGTTACACCCTAACCTAACAGTTACAATGATATAAAATTCAGAAATTCCTGTTCCTATCAATCAGGTAAAAGCAACAGACATTTATTTGCTTAAATCCCATCTTACTTAGCTCTAATTTTATACACAGAATTTTTGGTTTGTGGATATCAAATATGTAGTGGATTGATGTAAAACTTGAGCCAAATTCCCCCAATGAAAAAGCATAATAGATCACAATGAAATTGAATTCCATCAAATAACCGAAAACGAAAGCCCTAACCAAAACGGATAGCAAGAAACAGACCTTGACAACGAAATCATAGATAGATTTGGCATCAGTGCTGGATGTGGCCATGGATAAGCAGCGAACCGGAGAAAAGGAATGGGAACGAAACCTCTGGTTCCGGAATTGGATGGACTCAGGTTTTGTGAAACGGATCCGATTAAGAGAGCAAGAGAAGTTTTGGGTGAAAAGGATAGGATCAGAAAGCGCGAGTGATCTGAGATGGAGAGTTTGGTGTGCGAGAGAAGAACGGAGGATAGGAAGAGGAAGAAGCATTTGGTAAACGGGTCGGATATTTATAGGGGATTAACGGGTTATCGGATTCGGGGTTGAATAATCGAAGGCCTTAATGTGAACTGTTTATAGTCTTCTTCTTGCGTTGCGTCGCGTCTGAGCAAGATTAATGTGAGCCGTGTATTGGAAATGAGATGCGGGCTTCGAATATCAACACATTCAAACCACGTGGCATAAAGCTGTTGCGTCCACGTGGCGCTCCGCAGGCCTTGCGTAACCCTCTGGAACTTATTTTCGATTCTTCCTTCTTCTATTATTTCGTTGCACTTTTGTTGTCGGTAGTAATACGGAGGAGTACATCCTCTCCTTAGCTGACATTTAACATTTTAACATCACATTTTATTATTTGGAGTAGCATTTTGGGGTCCGCGCTACGCGCGAGTCTATATAATTTTATATAAACGTTACTGATTTGTAGAAAAAATCCATTTTGTGTAATATAAAAGGTTATAAGCCCTTGATTGATCGTCTTCTTGATTGCTCTTTGTTGAGTTTCTCGTCATCTTAATGTTTCTCTAGAAAGATAATTTGGATATGTGATTCATGTTGATATTACATAGGTTGATATTATGTAGACATAATTTGTAAATTTTACCAACTTCTTGAGTAATCTCAAAGGCAATAATTTTTGTAGATTGAGATGATATTCCATTTTGATTATAAAAATCTTTCACTTTATCCTTTTGGTGGACTTTAAGACTCCATAATTCTGTGAGAAGTTAAATCATAGTATAAACCCACCTTTTCGGTATGGTTCAATATCAAACATCCATTATATAATTAAAACTATAACAAAAAAAAATCAAACATCCACCTTATAATAATACTACAACAAAACAACATTCACCAACTCATTGAACCTTTCAATGTTTAATTTATTAATATATTTATACTCAATAAAACTATTAACATAAATCACTCACATAACTCATCAAACATTGAAAGGCACAAGTGTCTTTATAAATGATCTTTTATTCTCTCTTATTATTTGAATGGTTTCCTAAACACGTATGTCTGATGCGGCCCATTTTTACGAGTCTTATATTTTTTGGAGTTGTCCAACAAAAATACGGCTCATTCACAAAACCCTATTCTTATCAAATTCTTTACTCTATTTTAGTTTTGAATTTAAAAATTGATTAATTTGATGATAAATCTCAAATTCTTTACTCTATTTTAGTCAGATAAATACTCATTTTTTATAAGACATGTGTCACTATGGTATCAGAGCATCCAAATGCACCAACGTCCCCATAATCCCATCTTCTTCTTCTTCCACAAACAAACGAATTTCTATCCTACCAAACATTGAAAATCCAGAAAATCTTGCAACTTCCACTTCCTTCTTTTCTGTATTTATCACCGTGAATCTTACACAAGAAAATTTTCCATTACGAAAGGCACAAGTGTCTCCGTATCTTCGTGCTCACTCTCTGTTTACATACACCAACGGGAGCCTTCCTTGTCCTCTGACAGTCATCGACACTAGAGCAAACCCAACATATAAGGAATGGATTACAAACGATCAACCAATAGTTGTCATACTTACCTCTTCCCTCACCGAGGGTGTTCTGGCTCAAGTGATTGAGTACTCCACATCAACCCAGATATGGACCACACTCCATGCCTTGTTCGCCACACGATCAACAACCCAGGTGATGCACACTCGTGTGCAACTCACTTCCCTCAAAAAGGGAGGAGAATCCATGTCTGACTACTTCAACAAAGCAAAGGGATTCTCCTCTACGCTTGTTGATGTTGTACATCACATCAGAGATGACGAGTTCAACATGTATCTTCTCGCATGCCTCAACTCCAACTATGACTCAGCCGTCACGACCCTGTCAACCCAAGCAACACTTCTCGCTCCAAACCTTATCCTCTCTCACCTTCTCATCCATGAGAGTCGTTTGGCTCATCAAACATCTCAGCAACAACCAAGCATTCATCTGAATCACACCACAACAGGCGCTCCTCCTGAAGCTCACTACACAAACTATAGAGGACGCGGTGGTTTTTCAAACTTCATAGGCAGAGCAAATTTCAGAGGAGAGGGCCTTCTCGAGGTCGTCACAACACCTTCACCAAAGCACCAGTCTCAACGCCAGTGTGCCAGCTTTGCAATAAACAGGGACACACAACGATGCGCTGTTGGCATCTCATCGACCAAGCATACCAGGAACCTCCTCCTTCCCAATTCCAGACGCCGCATTTTCAGGCCAACTACTCCACCTCATCCTTGTTCCCAGACACAGCAGCGAGCCACCACTTCACGCCAGATATATCCAATCTCATAATTGACAACTACCCGTACGATGGTACGAACACAGTTTCCCTTGGCGACGGTTCCAATATCCTTATCCAACACCACGAGACTGGTTTAATTTCTCCTTCCTTCAAAATCTCAAACTCTCTAATCTCTTGTATACACCTCAGGTTACCAAAAACTTATTATCTTTTCAAAAGTTTTGTGTTGACAATGTCGTATTCTTTGATTTTCATCAAATTTCTTTCTTGTGAAGGACTTCCAGACTCAGGCAGTGCTCCTCCGCAATCCCGCTAACGTCGTCTTGTATGAGTTGTCGAACACCCATCGCACAACGGCAACTCAACCTCACATTCACCACACCAGCGTCGCCGCAAATCACCTTTGGCACAACCGACTAGGTCATCCATCTCCACGTGTGACATCCTCTGTTCTTCATTTAGTCCAACCCAACAACAAACAAAGCCCACCCGACCCAACTACAACAAATCCGTGCCAATCTTGTTCTGCAGCAAAGTCCCATACCTTGCCACATTATCCAAGTCCAAGTGGATCCAATTCTCCTTTGGACCTTTTGTTTATGGATGTTTGGAGGCCGGCCCATCATCCCTCTTTAAAGAGCAATCTATATTACTTGTCTATTGTAGATGACTTTTCAAAGTTTTTATGGATATTCCCACTTTCTTCCAAGTTCATGGTTACAAACATTGTTTCCACATTCCTTACATTTGTCAGTAAGGTTTTCTCCACAAAAATTTCCTACATCCAAACGGATGGCGAAACCAAATTCAAACCACTCAAAACTATCTTCCAAAACATGGGTATCCATCACCGCATTACATGTCCTTATTTTCATCCTCAAAATGGTTCTATTAAGACACGCCACCTTCGCATTGTTGACACCGACCTTACTCTCCTCAAACATGCCTCACTTCCACTTCTATTTTGGGACTTTTCCTTTAAAACCTCCACATACCTCATCAACCGTCTCCCCACCCCATACTAAAAAACAAAAGCCCATACTTCACTCTTTTCAAAATTAAACCCGATTACTCATTTCTTCGGGTCTTCAGATGTCTTGCCTTACCAAATCTTCGCCCATACAACAAACACAAACTCTCATTTCGCTCTACACCCACTATTTTTCTCGAGTATAGCTCTCAACATAAGGGGTATCTTTGCTTTGCTTTGACTGACACACAAACCGGACATACACCTCACGCGATGTAATTTTCCATGAACACCAATTTTCATCCCTACCGCCCACTTCTCAAACTCCACCCTTGGATCCACTTCCTCCCTTACTTGACCTTTTACCTACACCCAATCTCGGCCCAATCCACAATAGTCCATCCAACTCATCTCCTCCACCCACGGTCCATCTCAACTCTCCTCTTCAAATGGACCACCCCACACCCACCTCTTTTACTGGGCGATCCACACAGAAACTTCTCTTGAACCAAACAATCCACCTAATGAACCATCTAACCCACACCATATGTAGACCCAATCAAAATCAAACATCCATAAACCCCTCCACTGTTCAGACGAGACTATCCCATGGACGCCACCGTTCGCTTCCCATACTACACCACCACCATTCCCGATGAACCTACATCCTACACCGAGGCCTCTAAATATCCCAAATGGAGAGCCGCCATGGACACCGAATTTCATGCCCTCCTTATCACTAACACTTGGACTCTACTTCCATCCGCCCCTTCTGTCAATCCCCTTGGTGCCAAATGGATATTAAAGACTAAAAGGCATGCAGATGGCAGAATCGAGCGCCATAAAGCTCATCTCGTGGCCAAAGGATTCAATCAAGTCTGTGGGCTAGACTATGTCGAGACATTCAACCCGGTTGCCAAACCCTCCACTATTCGTCTCTTACTTTCCCTTACGGCGATGCATCGATGGACCGTCTGACAATTAGACATCCAAAATGTGTTTCTTCATAGGACTGTGGAGGAGGACGTCTACATTAGCCAACCACCAGGTTTTACCAAATCTTTTTACCCTTCTCACATTTGTAAACTCAATCGCTCTCTCTACGACCTAAAACAAGCCCCTTGAGCTTGGTGTTCCCGCCTCTTAGATTCTATCATTCACATGGGTTTTACCCCAATATGTCGCCTTTACGACACCATACATCTCTTTCGCGGTTAACATGGTATTCTAGGCGATGCATCGCCCCGATGAGAAAAATTGGCAGGGTGTCAAACGCATATTACGCTATCTGAACTCCACTGCTGACCTCCAGTTTTTGTTGTTTTCCAAACTCAACAACACCATGTCTGCCTTCGTTGATGCAGATTGAGGCGGCTCCAAGCATAGCAACAGATCCACCATGACGTATTGTATCTATCATGGTCCCAACCTTATTTCTTGGAGCTCAAAACGCCAACCAACAATGTCTCACTCGACTACTAAAGCGGAGTATAGAGTTCTCGCCAATGCAATATGTGAGGCAATCTGGATTCAGTCCCTCTTCGTTGACCTTGGCATTCTACTTTTCGGAGCTCCAGTCTTATGGTGCGACAACTTAGGGGCTACGTAGCTTTCCGTCAATCATGTCCTCCACCATCTCATCAAGCACATGGATCTGGATTATCACTTTGTACGAAACGAGTTACCAAAAAATCTCTTCAAGTATCATTTATTGCTTCTCAAGATCAAACTGTTGATGCACTCACTAAACCGCTCGCCACTGCTCGCTTCCTGATGCTGCGATCCAAACTTGGGCTTCGCCCCGCCGGATCGAGGGGGAATAGTAATGCACCAAATATTTGTAAATAGGAATAGTCTATTTCACCTTTTATGTCAGAATCTTCCTAGAATTCATAATTGTCACATTATAAGACTATATAAACAGTGTACATGGCATATCAATACAATGAGAAATAGAATCCGTTATTCACATCAGACAAATACTCTCTTTCTATAGGGCATGTGCCACTAATACGCCTCAAGTCACGTCATATGCAAATTTTCGTCTCTTTGCTTCTCTTTCCCACTTTAAATATGTCGTTACATAACAAATAAACACAGAGGGAAAAAAACGATCATGAGCATCTTATGAGTTCATACCGACAAGAGAATTCGCATTTGTTCTAGATACCTCCGTGTTATTATTAGTGTTCATACCCGCCCTAAGTTCATTTAATAACTAGAATTCAAACGACGCGCTACGTGCGACACTTTGACACTATAATATATAATATTATACATTCAATTTTTAAAATGTCATAATTTTATGTCTAATTTAATATATGAATTGAGTTTTATTGTTTGTATAATTAATATCTTTGAATTGTATCAAAGTTATTTGGACATAAGATGTGGTCTAATTTCTATTACCCTACAAAATTGTATATTATATTGGTATTGTTTAATTAATTAATAATAACTAAAGCCGTAGCATTCTTAGCCACGTGTTCTTCCGCTATTGGTGCCACATCACCATCGTGTTAAGAAAATTATTAACAAATTATTTTGGTCTCACATCAATAAACCAATTTATTAACTTAATAATTTGTTAAAAGAAAGAATCAGAAAAATCTCAACCGAAATTATTAATCACATATATTTAATAATTTAATTAATAATCAACCAAAATAAATATTAATTTATAACTAAAATTATCCTTTGTTCTCATCCATTGCTTGATTAATTTTAGAACTCAAATTAAGGTTTGAAGTCACATTTTTAAAACTAAAATTGAGGTTCATATTGATGATAACTAAGATTACAAGAAGTATTATTATATTATATCACTACAAACTTTGAGTATAAATATATCTTTAAAGATCATTAGAAACAATTCTATAACTATTTTAAATTTGTATCAACGGTATTTCTTGGACGAGCGACATAATTACTCAAACGAAATTCTCATTAAATTTTAACAATTACAGTATATCTTTATATAGAGATCTTATTGATTGAAATAGAAATCTGCAAGTTTTTTTGGAATAATTTTATTAATTATTTATTGACATCACTTCACCTTTGTATTAAAAGAAAAAATAAAGAATTATTACTTATCCATATAAATTGTGAAACTTCAATTAATTTATTTTTTATAAAATTATTTATAGCCCCCGTGCATTGCACGGGTCCTAAACTAGTTGATCAATAAACATGAAAAAGAGAGAGTTGTATTTATATGAGGAGAAAAGAAAGATAAATGAAGGGAGGGGGAAGAATTAAAGACATTCAATTAATTTGATTAATGAAGGACATTCAACTTTTTTGTACCAAACTAACTTTATATTAGACTAGATACGGGCCTCGCGCTCCGCGCGAGAAAATTACGGATTTTCGTATGTGATTTAATATAGTTATACATTATTTGTTAATATGTTGTTGTTGTTATCAAATTTATTAATATTTGTAAATATAAA
Organism: Oxyria digyna; assembly: GCA_029168935.1. Taxonomy (NCBI): domain Eukaryota; kingdom Viridiplantae; phylum Streptophyta; class Magnoliopsida; order Caryophyllales; family Polygonaceae; genus Oxyria; species Oxyria digyna. The sequence continues at coordinate 11,429,428 of JAPVLV010000013.1, forward strand.
TATTTTTTATTTCCTTATATTTATGTTTGAAGTAGTTTTAAAACATAATAATATTAGAATAAGTTTGCATTGTCATAAGAGAAGCTCACACATTAATTTAATTTGTGACTTAATCAAGTAGACTTTAAATAAATATAACATAGGGATATAAGAAAGATATTTAAATACATGCCCAAAAGTCCAATAGGAGGTGATTAAGAAATGAGTAATGCATTAAATTGATACCAATTTCATTCAATTTTGGCAATGGACAACCAACTTTTATATAGACTAGATACGGGCCTCGCGCTCCGCGCGAGAAAATTAGGGATTTTCGTATGTGATTTAATATAGCTATACATTATTTGTTAATATGTTGTTGTTGTTATCAAATTTATTAATATTTGTAAATATAAGTATTTTTTATTTCCTTATATTTATGTTTGAAGTAGTTTTAAAACATAATATTAGAATAAGTTTGCATTGTCATAATAGAAGCTCACACATTAATTTAATTTGTGACTTAATCAAGTAGACTATAAATAAATATAACATAGGAATATAAGAAAGATATTTAAATACATGCCCAAAAGTCTAATAGAAGGTGATTAAGAAATGAGTAATGCATTAAATTGGTACTAATTTCATTCAATTTTGACAATGGACAGCCAACTTTTATATAGATAAGATAAGATAAGATTTAGATTAGATTAATCAAATTTGATATTAAAGCGGAGCCTTTTAGAGTTCTCAGAGTGATTTTAGACTTAGTTTGTTACACAATTATTATTTTTTATCTTTAATTTCAATTATTAATAGATTGAATAATTATATTAACAAATAAATCTTAAAAAGTTATCATTTCTTTCAACAACAAATATACAAGCTATTTTATTGAGAATAAATATCATGTTAAAGGTTAATATATATACTTACGATAAAATTAGGATTATTTTCGATAATACAAATTAAGTCAAACTACATACATAACCTTCATGAAATAAAATTTATTTTTATAAATAGTCTTTACAAGAAAAAAGATTAATTTTTTGACGAACTCGATTAAAAGGATATATAATTTTCATACGAATAATATGAAATTTAAGAGTAATTTATTTGACATGAGGTTAACCCGTGGAGTGCACGGCTGGGGTATATAAAATCGAACTTGGAGTTGATGGCTATTTCAAAGCTAACTACACAGCAACACAAAAGATAACGAATCCGATTACATCAACCAAACCACATTCACTCACTCTAATCTCATGGCAACTTACTCATCCTATTGAGCACAGTATTCAACGCGACACTAAACGCATCCTCAAACCTAACAAACTTCCCTTGAGGATCACCATAAACAAGCCCAGGCATCACCTCATACACAATATACCTCCTCATCTCCTCCCTCCTCGAATCCCTCACCGCCTCCAGCCGGTCAACCACGTTCACCTCGCCCTTCAAAACCGCTTTCCCGTCAACGAAAAACGAGTAGTTTGATCGGTCAGTGGGCAGGTGCCACGGGTACTGATAGTGCGCGGTAAAGGGGTCGAAAACGACAGGGATACAACCGGAAATTAGGGACTCGAAGAACGATTTGCTCGTTGCACTTTCGATCGAGGGATGAAGGCAGAACTCCGAGTCTGTGAGGAGGTGAAGAGTGGGGCTCTGTTCGGTGTTGTTGAGGATCTTGCACTTGGTTGATGAGGATATGCATTGATTGATGAGAGTTGATTCTATGCTTTTCGGAGCATTTGGTTTTTGTGTTGATACAAAGCTCGCCAAGCTCTTCCTCTTGAACTGCATGAATGTAAGTGTGATGTAGGAGTTATTAGCTTATAATGCCATTCTTGTAGCTCATGTTCATGATTAGATTTTAGACTATAAGAATACTTCACCAAAAAAAATTAGGGCCCATTTGGATGTCTCCGTATAAGGCATTATCTGGCATCGTAAAGCCAAAAGTGGTATTACAAGTTTAGGATTTAGTGTCTGTTTGGATTGTAGCGAAGAATGCATTATCTAACATTATAATTTCTGATAATGCATTATCCACTGCGATCCAAACGGACCCTTAATGCCACTTTTAGCATTATAGTATTGGATAATATGCAGCGTCATCCAAACAAACCCTTAAGCACTGTACTTCAAACTTTAAGAGTTATTAGGTACTCAAAATTACTTGACATGGGAAAGGGCCAAAAAGGTTGATTCAAGTTGAGAACTACTTGGCTTGTAAATTTGAGATTTTTCAATATCCAAACTTGGTTCAAAAAACAAATACCTGCATTATCTTTGTCTGCCAAGCAACAACGTCGTTATCAGAGTGAGGATGGAAGGACGTGGGATAAGGAACAGCGACATCATTGCCATGCCATGGATGGCGCTCTATGAGAAGCTTGATCGGGTTTTGCATATCATCTAGTTCAAGGAAATGTGTGCCCCAAGTGGCGTTCTTCCCGCGTCTGAAATCCCAAGAGACTTTTCCCAACACAAAGACATGATCAAGCCCAAAGTTTCTGTTCCAGAATCTCTGCTGTTCAAGCCACTGAATGAGCTCATGGGACAGCTTATCTTTTACACCTGTTGATGTGTTCTCTTTAAAATGAGATTTCAAGATGTCTAATCCACCATAAAAGGGCACGTAGAAAAGTTTGGCATTCTCAGGATCATGAACTCTGCAAAAACAGGCAGATAAACAACAAACATAAGTCAGCTCGATATATAAAGTTTATATAGAAACATATCACAGCTGTAAATAGATTTTGGCTCCATTAATTTGAGAGTTTTATAGGATTAAATTCACCAAAAACACACATTGTTTAAGACACTTTGTAGGAAACACCAACTATACAAAAATTAGTATGAACTATCCACTATCTACAAGTACAATTTACTCTTAGACTTATTTCAGCACTGGGCGAATGTGAGATATCCAAAATTCCTCTAACTCAAACACAATGAGTGTCAGTGTTTAATAGTGAGAGGTAATTTGGATACTTTACACTGTTTTCCGAAAAGTTTACCAAGAACAGAATTTTCCATAAAATTTAATTAATAACTAGCAGTTTTATGCAAAGTGGCTTAAATTTAAGGGTAAGTACGTGTAATAAACACAAATTTGTACATCTCGAACTTGAAGAATTATCCGGAGATTGAGAAATCAAATCAAGTATGAAGAAGCAATGTGGAAGTTAATATTTACCTGCAAGGATGCTTTAGGACTCTGGCATGAAAGATAGGCTCTAGAGAATACTGATGGGTATTATACCATCCATTTCCAAGCTCTGAGATAGGCTCCCCGAAAGCGCCATGTGAAAGGAACTTGCAAAAATCCAGCCAAGACACCATTTCACTGCACTGAGCCATCAAATCCTTGTTGAATTTGGAAGGCAGATCATACACAAAAATCCCTCTCCCATCACAAGCGTCTGGATTGCTATAGTCAATAGACTTTCTCATCTTGTATGATCTCAGAATCTCCATCTGGCTTTCTACTTCTTTGTCAGAAGCCTCAGCCTCATCTCCCTCCTTAGCTTTCCCTTCGGTCTTTGTTGGAAGCGGGATGACTGACACCTGTTGAGGGGCAGGATGGTAAATTGTCTTGATTTTCCCATTTTCTTGTTTTGTTACATTGCTGGTTGATGGTAGTTGGTTTGCTACTTCTGATGGTGTTTTGTTCTTGACTGGATTACTCAGTGAGGTCAAAGGAGTCCTAAAAGAATTAGAAAGGGGAGCGTAAGGGGGCGTTTTAGTCTTATCGACGAATGTGAAGCTGTCATTGGAGGGTTGAGCTCCAGCTGAGAGACAGTAGAGATGATTGTTGGTGAGTTTTCGGGACGTAACACAGACATGAACGATGGAGCCGGAGATCAAGGTAGTTGTGGTGGACCAGAGGAAGATCAGAAAGATGAAGATTAGAGTTGCTGAGATATGGCTGAAGAATTTGGAGGATATGCAGGATTTTTGGTGATCTTCATTATAGGTACTATTTTGAGCCTTGGTTACTTTTCTGGAGTTCCTCTTTTTCTGCAATGTGATGGGCATTATGGTGTATGATACTAGAATTTTTTTTTTTAGTGACTGGAGAAAGGAATAGCTTCTATATGGAGAGTCTCCATTGTTGCCATGTACTTGCAGGCAAGTCATAGATTTGATCTTGCAACTATGGCAGCAGACATGCTTGCACGTCCTGTATATGATTAATTTGTGATAGCAGGAAATAATTGCACTAACAATTTAATAATTGCAAATTGAGTTGAATAATGGGTATTGGTATAAATAGGCTTCACAAACACAACTGATTAAACAAAAACATGGATCATGCAAGAGTTTAACAGAAACTAAGCAACATCATCTGCACTGATCATTAGTTAGGTAAGAGTAACACATACATTTTGCTGTGAGCAAAAAAAAAAAAAAGACCATGCAAGAGTTTAACAGAACAAGATCATATCTTCAGCAACGACAATAACTGTATATTTGTTGCACCAATATATATCAGTGCCTAAATTAATAAGGTAGATGAAGATTTAGCCAGTTTAGTACCATCATATAAAGCAGCATTACGTTTCAGTCTTCTTAACAAATTATTATACCGGTGCACATTTGACAACACAGCTCAGAAGGTCAAGTACTCAGATAAAATATAAAGCTGATAATGCATACATAAGCATATACGTATGCACAGAAAAGAGAAAATAAAATATTACAAGTTGACGTATCTTGAAGTATCACATCGAGTGAGCAAATGCAAGATTTTGCTTCTTAATTTAGAAACCACACCACACGGAACTCTGAACTGATCTACAAAGAATAATCAAATAGTATTTATTTCAGCTATTCAAGGTGTAACTAAAATGAAATTTGGTAGGGCAATGCACACTACTCAAAACGATTGGCACAATTATGGTGACTGAAACTTCCAATGCAAGCTCACATGCTTTACAATTTCCAATTATTAAACCCTCCTCTACTGAATCTGGTACTTATCTCTGCTAATTATTGTTTAAAAGCAGTGGTTATTAGCCTTCTGTTTTGAGACAAATTCCATGTTGGAACTGATTTTGACTGAACTTCCGGGCACTTTTCTGGTGGGCTGCGGTCACCGGTTGTGCCGGATTATGGGAGCGTTGGCTTCGTCTCTGCGAGCACTACGCCGTAGTGTACTCACACGTCAAAATCGGGTTCCGTTTGAATGAGAAATGAAGGCTCGAAGTTGGTTGCTCGACTAAGTTCAAAGAACAATTTTGGAGCTGATTTTTGACATGGGTGTTTGTCCCACATCGAAAATTGGGGTGAGAATATGAAGGATTTATATACCCCAAACCCCATACCCTTGGTAAGCCCTTGGGAGAGGTATGGAGAGAGGACACGGGGGGCCCTCGCGCGGTCCGTCCGGTCCTGATCCGTGGCTCGTGGTCTTGTGGATTGGGCCTAGCTTAGCTTCTCTTTATTCTTTACAGATTGTTATTCTGCGAAATACAGGTCTTACATTCCATATACCGAGTCACCATGGCGAATTGATACCTGACAACCAATATAAAACCACACTAGTAGAGTGAGAATCTTGTAAAGTTTTCATACCTTCATTGTGTAGGAATTTCAGACACCGAGGGCCTTCACTATTATCCATTTACACCAAAAACTCAGGAAGAGTGAGCGATGGCAGGTCTCAAGGTGTACGCTGATCGCTGATCCCAGCTAACCCGTGCGATTCTCATCTTCTGCAAGTAAGTTCTGCACAATCTAGCTTTCAATCACTCTAATTTTACTCCTCTACTGTACAATACGCGTAGAGAACGAAATAAGAGTGTACTGTTGTGTTTAGGGTTAATGGAATTGATTTCGAAGAACTGCCAATCGACCTCTCCAAACGAGAGCATCGTACTCCAGAGTATGCAGGTGAGTTCTTCTCTTCTCATTCTCGACATTGATTTCAAATCAAAGAATCTACCGCACTCCAAAGTTTCAGAGATTAATCCAATGAAGCAAGTTCCGGCAATAGTTCATGAAGATCTGAAGCTCAACGAGAGGTAACCTCCAAACTCCTTGGCTGAATAGTTGAAAATCCGAAGAATCGCTTCCTAAATCTTCGCTTCGTTTCTGCAGTCATGCGATCCTCATCTACATTGCTTCGGCTTTCCCCGGCGTCGCCGACCATTGGTGAGTTTCCTCTAGGGCTTACACTTCTGATGAAATCATAACTGGAAATCCTTACTCGGCTGATGCGATTAACAAGAGATTAATCTTGAAAAAGGTACCCTGCTGACCTGAAAAAGAGGGCGAAGATCCAATCTGTGTTGGATTGGCATCACTCCAACTTACGCCGCGGTGCAGGTAATTTCTAATTCGTTACCTATACATATCTGGCGCGTAACAGTAAAACGCATCGTTTTGAGGTGAAACTCACCCCCTCAGCGCTGAAACGCTGCGGATTGCTATATAAAATGTTCATAAGCAACGTTGCATTGTTTTTTGAATGATGTATCAGTGGCGTATGTATACAACACAAAAATTGCTCCTCTGTTCAATGCACCTCAGAATCTGGAAGCTGCTGCTGAAGGCAGGAAGATTCTAATTGCGTCGTTATCAGCAATTGAAGCTGTTTGGCTCGAAGAAAACGGCAAGTTTTTGCTTGGAAATGAGCAGCCCTCCATTGCCGATCTCAGCCTTGTGTGTGAGATCACGCAGTTGCAGGTACACTGAGTTCATTTTTAATTGTATGATAATGATAATACAATGTTGTTGTTGTTGTTGTTGTTTATAGATGTTTGACGAGAATGAACGCAGTAGACTAATGGAGCCGTACAAGAAGGTAAGGCAGTGGATGGAGGATGTGAATAATGCAACACAGCCTCATTTTGATGAGGTTCACAAAGTTATCTTCCAAACGGCTGCAATGGTGAACAATCAAGTGGTTAATTAGCAATTTAATTAAGAAAAAGTTGTGTCCTTTGGTTTTGTTGATGTTTCTTGGGTGTGGTTCAATTATGTTGAGTTTGATTCTACAAAACAAAAACAGACCAGTGTAATTTAAGCCTAATTAACTATCCTCTATTGTAATATCCTAAAGCCCTCCTATACTACGACCATAGAATAAAAACACAAAATGCATTCTATGAAACATGAACTATTCTGTCTTTGTGCATGATTTTGTGAAGCTTTTTATCCTAATTTAAATTCCTCCAAATCAAATTAGAGCTGGGTTATTAGATTGAAGGCTTTGCGAAGAACATTGATGCGTGTACAGTTCCATTTGTGAGTTATGGGTATGTACTATGTTCTCGATTTGGCTTGGAATCAGATCGTGAATTGCTCATCGGCCTTCTTGGCTGTTGGTCCTAGAATTTATTTGTAGAGATTGAGTTATCCACGCCCACGATATATTTGGCGAAACAAATCGAGTTGCGCATCAACCTTTTATTACTTCTTATTTTTCCTCTTTTTTTTTTATAGAAAGAGAGGCGGCACTCTCACTAGTTGCATAAATGAAAAAAGAATCTGGGCTACACAACAATCAGACGGGGGTAGCCCTCCCCCTAAAGTCCTCAGACAACAGCGACAAACAACCCAAGGGCGGGTTGGTAAAAAAATGCACACCTAACGGAAAAAGAAAGAGCAAACGAGGCTAGGTAGTCAGCTACCATGTTCGCCTCACGGTACACATGACGAGCTTGGATAGACCAATCCCTACGAATGAGGCCTTGACACCGAGATGTAAGGCTGAAGAGTGGGTGATGAGACTCGAGAACCGAGTCAAGAAGATGGATGACGAGTTGCGAGTCCGTTTCCAGAATAACCTTGCGGTACCCAAGGTCCCACGCAAGCTTTAGTCCATGGAAAAGGCCCCACAACTTTGCCACTGGAACCGTACACTGGCCGATGTGATGAACAAAACCCTCTAGCCATTGGCCGTCACAACCCCTAAGGACCCCTCCAGCCGAGGCCAGACTATCCCCATTCCTCCATTCCTCCATTACCAGAGCCACCAAAGCGCCACTCCAAAGATCTCAGCCCAAGGAATACCCGATCTGTGGCTACACTTGCTGGTAAGGTTCCCCCGAAGCCATGACGCCCCTTCAAGAGTGAAGAAATCGGGCGTCAAACCCAGAGAGGCGATCTCCTTCCACACCTCTCTAGCAACACTGCAGCTTCTGAAAATATGGTCCATGGTTTCTGTGTGTGCCTAAAAATACGACGACTATGGAACGCGTGAAAGCTACGCGTAGAAGGATAGAGGCGACGCGACGTATGAAACGGAAGATGGCGTCGACGTGACGTTATAAAGAAGAACGTGTCGTTAAGCTATGGGAATTAGGTCAGCCGCCACTTAGTTACCTTGTTCTATATTATATTCGTGTAAATGGTAAAGGATAAGATGAAACAAATATCTTTTACCATATTTATTATATCGTTAGAAGGAAAAGGAAAACATATTATTTCCTTAGTAAGATCCTAGGGTTAACCTATATAAAGGTTAACGCCAGCCTTTTGTAGAGACATCGTACTACGCCGTAATATCAATACCACAAGAAAGTTCAAGTTTCAACCTTATTCTCTCGTCTCGTTCTCTTAGTTTTAAGATTATACCGTTCTCTTTGATCTTTGCCCTGCAATTGCTTAGTTATCATCTCGTTGATAATTTCGCTACAAACAATTGGCGCCCACCGTGGGGCTAGATAAAAAAAGGTGTCGTCTTTCCACATAAAGGGAACTTATTTTTCGCAGGAAGCCATGACGTCTTCGATGCCGCCCCAAGGAGAATCTCTCACCGTCTTAGGAGGACCGCCGTCTCACGCAAGCTCCAGTACGAAGAGACTCGCAAGGACCATCAAAGACCAAGGCAACTCAGTCCCAGTCCATCTCTCCAGAGCCTCCAACAAGAACTCACCCATCACGTTCGAAGAGCCAGACGAAGAAGTCAAGCACCATGACAGCCTAGTGATCTCCGTGATAATCAAAGATTGTAAAGTCAAGAGAATCCTGGTAGACAATGAAAGTTCGACCAATATCATCGCCCTCTTCGTTATCCTTGAACTCAGACTCTCCATTAAAGATATCTATGGAGAGCGTATCCGTCTGAAAGGATTTAGCGGAGAGATTTCAGAGATGTTAGGAGAGATCACCCTCGAAACGTCCGTCCAAGGAGTCAGCCTCCCAACCCAATTAGCAGTAATGGAAGCAAGATCCCCATACAACGCCATCCTAGGAAGACCATGGATTCACGGAATGAAAGCGGTCCCGTCCACATATCACCAATCCCTCAAGTTTCCTACGCCTTGGGGAATACGCGAAGTCAAAGGCGACCCCTTTACGGCCAAAGAGTTCTACAGAATCGGTATGGAGGGAATCACGACGCCAAAGATCCAAAAAGACGAAGTAAAAGAGTTCCAAGTAAAAGCGTCCAACAAATACGTAAAACCAAAGTGTCCAGAATTGGAAGACGTTGCCGTAGACGGTAAAAAGCCATAAAGGATCGTAAAAATAGGTACTGACGTTCCCGAGAAAATCAGAGGGGAACTAACGGCGTTCCTAAAGTCAAAGAGTCAGTGTTTCGCCTGGAGCCATGAAGACATGACAAGAATATCCCCTGACGTAATGCTCCATAGTCCATAGGTTAAACGTCGACCCTAAGTTCGTTCCGGTAAAGCAAAAAAGAAGAAAGTTCGCCCCTAAACGCAACAAAGTGGTGGATGAAGAAGTTAAGAATCTCCTCGAAACAGGTAAAATACGAGAAACAAAGTACCCCGATTGGCTAGCCAACGTCGTAGTAGTTCAGAAGAAAAACGGGAAATGGAGGGTATGCGTCGACTTCACGGATCTCAACAAAGCATGCCCCAAAGATTCTTTCCCCTCCCCCATATAGACGCCATGGTAGACGCCACAGTAGGTCACGAGATGTTGACGTTCATGGACGCGTTCAACGGATATCATCAGATTCAATTGGACTCCAAAGATCAAGAGAAGACGGCGTTCATCACCAATCAAGGCATTTACTGCTACAAAGTCATGTTTTTCGGCCTCAAGAACGCTGGAGCAACATACCAACGCTTGGTTAATAAAATGTTCAAGGAGCAAATAGGAGATACCATGGAGGTCTATATCGACGACATGTTGGTAAAGTCCAGAAAAGCCGAAGATCACGTAACACACTTGAAAGAGGCGTTCGCAATCCTGGAAGAGTACAGCATGAAGCTCAACCCTACCAAATGTTCTTTCGGAGTCTCCTCGGGGAAGTTCCTCGGATACGTCGTGACCCAAAGAGGGATAGAAGCCAGTCCCGAGCAAATAAAAGCCATACTCGATCTCGAGTCTCCACGATGCGTAAAAGACATACAAAAGTTAACCGGAAGGGTCGCCGCCTTGAATAGGTTCATCTCCAAACCCTCCGATAGGAATCGCCTCTTCTACGACACCTTGAGGAAGAACGAATCCTTCTCTTGGACGGAACGCCATGAAGAAGCGTTCATAGAACTCAAGCGTTACCTGACAAGTCCATTACTCCTAGCAAAGCCAAGAGACGGAGAACCATTATTCGTATACCTAGCAGTGTCCGAAATAGCTGTTAGCGTCGTCCTCGTCAGAGAAGAAGGAGACGAGCAACAACCCGTTTATTACGTGAGCAAAACGCTGTCCTCAGCGGAAACGAGATACTCGGCGATGGAAAAGCTAACATTGGCTTTGGTCATGGCGTCGATAAAGTTGAAACCCTATTTTGAGTCGCATACCATCGTAGTACGAACGACATCTCCATTGAAAAACATAGTGAAAACGCCAGAGCTTTATGGAAGAATGACGAAGTGGATGATCCATCTAGGCGGCTATGACATCATTTATGAAGGAAGAAGAGCGATAAAATCCCAAGCACTTGCATATTTTATAGCAGACTTCAGTCCGACGCTAGAACAAGAAGCCGCCTCTCAAGTCAACAAAGTGGAAATCGCAAAATGGACTCTACACACAGACGAAGCGATGAACCATAATGGAGTAGGTCTGGGCGTCGTTCTCAAGTCGCCACAAGGGGATAGAGTAGTGAAAACAATAAGGTGTGATTTCAAAGCAACAAACAACGAAGCCGGATATGAAGCGCTGATCGCCGGCTTACGTATCGCCATCGACCTAAAAATTCAAAAGCTAGACATCTACTGTGACTCGCTATTAGTAGTCAATCAAGTTCAAGGCGAGTATTCAACGAGGGATTCAAAGATGACACTATACGTGAAGGTAGTGAAGGAGTTGTTCGAAAAGATAGAAGATTGTCAAATTAGGCAAATCCCCAGAGACGCCAACGCGCAGGCAGACGCGTTAGCTAAACTCGGATCTTCGATAGATCCCCGCGAGTATCAGAAGATCCCGTTCCTCCATTTAAGTAACGCGTCGATCAACAAAGAAGCCGTCTCGGAGCAAACTCTCGCCGTAAGAAGCCAAGAATCATGGGTGACGCCTTACTATGAATGGTTACAACACGGACGACTACCAATCAACGCGTACGACGCAAGGTTGTTGCGGCGGAAAGCAACTACTTTCGTTGTAGATAAAGGGCAATTGCTGAAATGGTCGTCGAACGGCGTATTCCTAACGTGTCCTTCGGAAGAAAAGATCCAAGATATCCTACGCGAACTACACAACGGAGAGTATGGAAATCACTCCGGAGGAAGAAGTCTAGCAGCCAAAGCACACTCAGCCGGATATTACTAGCCCATAATGAAGCAGGACGTGTCAAATTACGTCAAGAAGTGCGACGCTTGCCAAATACACGCTCCAATCCCACATCAACCAGCAGAAAAGCTCCACTCTATAACCTCTCCCTGGCCCTTCATGCAATGGGGGATGGATATAGTAGGCCTCATGCCCTTAACGTTAGGGCCGAAGACGTTGATGCTCGCCGTCACGGACTATTTCTCTAAATGGGTAGAAGCTGAAGCATTCAAAAGTATCAAAGATTCCCACGTCATATCCTTCCTCGAGAGAAACATCCTTACAAGATTCGGAATCCCATATACTATCGTGTGCGACAACGGATCACAATTCATCAACAAGAACATCGTGTCGTTCTGCGAGAATAAGGGGATACGTCTAGTATACTCGACGCCCAGATACCCTCAAGCAAACGGCCAAGCAGAATCAAGCAACAAGGTAATCGTAAGTAACCTTAAGAAAAGAATAGAAGAATGCCGGGGTAATTGGGCAGACCAACTCCAAGCTATAGTATGGGCCGACAGAACGACGCCCAAAAGAGCAATAGGAAGAACACCTTTCTCACTCGTATATGGATGTGAAGCCGTACTACCGATCGAAGTGGCAGTACCAACCGAAAGATATCGATCTCTCCCCGAAGAAAGAAACTCCCCCATGATGACGTTCATTATAGACACGATCGATGAGCTAAGAAGCAACGCGGTACTAAGGATCGCATCACAAAAGCAAATCGCCGCCCGAAGCTACAATCGACGAGTAAAAGCCAGAACTTTTCAAGTAGGAGATTGGGTCTTAAGAAAAGTATTCCCAAACACCGAGGATAAGAGCGTCGGGAAACTCGCCGCGTCCTGGGAAGGTCCATATCAAATACCACAAGTCGTAGGGAGAGGAGCCTATGAACTCACAACACCGAAAGGAACACCATTGATGCGCTCTTGGAACGCTACTCACCTTAAAAAGTACTATCATTAAAAGATAGTCGATGTGATGATTCTTTGCCATTTCGCATGATAAATTCTTAAGATGCTCTCTCCCCCTCTTTACTATTTTCTTATCAAGTACGTCTTAGCATCGAAATGACCAGGGGGTCGCGTAGATTAGGGGTAGTTTTATAACGTCTTCGTGTCAAGTCATCATGATTATTTAAAAGCATAAGCATATTTTCTCTCCAAACGTGTCAAGCATGCTGAGTTGTTTCTTTTTAAAATACTTGCTCTCTGTCTATGGTACAACACCCAAGCTTAATAAGGCCGCGGCGAAAATCCGCGCCGGGGGCGAATTTCGTCCGTCTACGCGTTCATGGCTACATCTACGCGTAGGCGACGTTAGCCGAACTGCCGACCCCGAGTCGAAGCTTCCTATGATCATTAGCGACGTGTGGCAATGGTCATAGGGATTGAAGCCCGGCACCTCACGAAACCGGCATGGTGCTCTGGGGAAGAAGGGAAACCTATCGCCACCACCCATCTTCAGGAACGCGTATTCACGCCTTCCATGACCCCTCTGAGAGTCATGAATCCATGGGCAATTCGCCAAACCGGCAGGGACGCGTCCACCGGCATCGTAAGTCCTAATACTCAAGAAAACGGACAACATACACGATGAATAGGCCCGTCGATTAAAAGAGTTCGACGTCGACCTAAACGCTAGCGTGAGGCAACAGATCCACCTTTAAAGTAAGGGGTAACGTCACAAGCTGACCTACGTCCGCCACTCGCTTCTGGGTTCGGAGGAAATGCTGGACCCAACATTCATATAAGACGGCAAAAAACCTAAAGTAAGTCGCATTGACCGAAACACACAAAGGGTAAGCAACGACATCAAGTCTACAAAAAGATTCATGTTTGACGAACCCAATTCTCCCAAAGTTAGATTCGTCAAAAGGGGATAATAGTCCTACTAAACAAAAACAAAGTTGGAAACAAAGAAGTATCTAAAGAGAAGGAGGCAAAGCACCGCCCTCAGAAGCATCACCATCTAAAGCAAATGCTAAAGCAGAAGAATTCGAAGAAGCATGCAAAGAAGAAGCTCCCTCAGGCGGAACAGGGTAAAGTACAAGAAATTCGCCACGTTGACGTTCCACATCCCAATCTACATGACGACCTGCCCGGAACTCCTCCATCACCTCAATACGAGATGACCATGAGTAATAAGTGCCGACTTCCCGTAAGTTCTTCTCATATAACTTCGCCTTCTCCTCGGCGTCAGCAGTAAGAGACGCAACCTTCCCATCTAGCATCACTATACGCCGTGCCAATATGCCTCTCTGCTTCGCCGTCTCCAAAGTTTCCATACGAGCAACCTTCTCCGACGAACGCAGTTTAGCAACTTCCGTAGTGAGATCTTGAACCTTTTCTTCAAGAACCTCCATCTGATCCTTTAAAGAAGCATCCTAGCTAGATTCTTTCTAAAGACGCTCCCAGGAACACAACGACGCTTGAAAAGCCTAAAAAAAAGAAAATCAAGAGAAACCAGAAGCAACGCGAAATAAAGAAAGAAACCACGGAAAAAGAAAGATACATACCTGCCACTGCGATATGAGAGATTCTCCTAAAACGTCTACGGCCTACATAGACGAATAATGATTCCAGGACGACGTAGAACTTAAAGATTGCATAGCTGGAATGAACCTACGCGTAGGCGCTACGGGACGAGAAATGATTGCAGGAAAGTCACTCGCCTCGACGTACGTAACGGAATCTACGTTAGGTTCCGCTACCCTCTCCTCCTTGACATTCTCCGACGGATCTACAGGTGCATCCGACTCCTCTACAATTAAGGGCGTTTGCAACGTCGTTCCTAAAAGTATCGCTTCCCCCATAAAAGACGAAGCAACGGCTACCTCGTCCCTCTCCGCTTTCAATTTCTCCTCGGCAACGCGTCTCTTCTTCGCGGAAATCAAGTCCTGAGCAGACTCTTGACGAGTACGATACGCAACGCCTAAAAGCAAAAAGCACACTTAGAAAGAACATAGTAAAGAGCAGTACGCATAATCCCATGAAAGAACCTACCCTTAGAGAAAACAGGGGTCGCCAGATGATATCCCTTCCCGTCTCGACCAGTAAAGGTACGCTCCACCAAAGGAATCGCCAAAATCTTCTTAACTATCGCCTCCGATTCTTCACGCGCCTCGATCGCATGAATATTAACTGAAGAAAATTACACGCCTAAAGTAAGCATCGAAATCTCAAGAAATCAAAGAAAGAAGTAAGCACCAGAAGAAGAAGACGTACTCGAAGGAGTCCATTCTTCAAGCAAGAAAGCACAATCCTTCCCCAAAGTCGATTTCCTGATGAAATAGAACTTGTCCGCCCAGCCTCGATCGGACGAAGCTCCCTCATTCATCAATGGCAAGGCTCCAACACGAGACTTGATATTAACCCTACCCGGTGAAGGGGTAGAGAGAATGCAAGAATGCATGACGTCGGCGATAGTGAACGCGATATTAAAGTTAGCCAGGACGTGATCCAACACGGCCAGACTTCTCCAGGTACTAGGAAGAATCTGCCCAATCGCAATACCCAGGGAAGACAAGAGGGAACGAACCAAGGGAGAAAAAGGAAAACGATGACCGATCGTGAAGGGGTACTCGTAGACACAAATCCACCCCGGACGAAGAGCATCCGCGAACACGCCGGAAGGAGGAATAGCAATTTCAACGAGGGAAGAAAGCCCCGCCACGGATCGAAGGAATTCAGGATCGCGAGCTTGAGAAGAACGACAGTTAGAGTCGCTAAGGATCATCTTGGGGTCGTAAGTATTTGAAGTCATGGCGGAAGAATGAAAGTTAGGGTTTTTCTTTCAAAGTAAAATTGTGAAGGCAAGAAGGCGAGACCAGAGCGTGTTTAAATAAGGGAAGACCGCATTCGGGATTTTCAAGAATCACCTTGTTACCGTTGGAAGAAAATCCGGACGTTGGGAATATAGCCATTACGGTAAAATACCAATCAAGCAGTCACAATAAATGAAGATCCTCGAAGAAAGACATTAACGTAATTGCTTGAGTCTCTTCCTTTGAAACAAACGCGTTCCAGTTATTTTGAAGACGTATTCTACAAGGAAAGAAAGCGTCTCCCAGTTCTACTTGACATTAAGCCCTGTAAGACGCCTTAGGGGTATTGTTTGTGCCTAAAAATACGACGACTATGGAACACGTGAAAGCTACGCGTAGAAGGATAGAGGCGACGCGACGTATGAAACGGAAGATCGCGTCGACGTGACGTTATAAAGAAGAACGTGTCGTTAAGCTATGGAAATTAGGTCATCCGCCACTTAGTTACCTTGTTCTATATTATATTCGTGTAAATGGTAAAGGATAAGATCAAACAAATATCTTTTACCATATTTATTATATCGTTAGAAGGAAAAGGAAAAGATATTATTTCCTTAGTAAGATCCTAGGGTTAACCTATATAAAGGTTAATGCCAGCCTTTTGTAAAGACATCGTACTACGCCGTAATATCAATACCACAAGAAAGTTCAAGTTTCAACCTTATTCTCTCGTCTCGTTCACTTAGTGTTAAGATTATACCGTTCTCTTTGATCTTTGCCCTGCAATTGCTTAGTTATCATCTCGTTGATAATTTCGCTACAAACAGTTTCCGTATCGCCCAGACAAATCCCGCACCCCGAGTCCCTGGCCAAATGGCGCCTGCAACGTTCCTGATTAGTGAGAATACCTCCTCTAATAACCAGCCAAAGAAAGTGCTTCACCCTCTCCTGCACCCTCAACTTCCAAATACGACAGAAAATCACCCCACCCATCTTCATCGGTCCCTTCTTACAAATGAGCTCGTAATCCGATCTGACTGTGTAGTCACCATTCGCCGAGGGAGCCCAACTAACTCCATCCTCCGCATTCGGCTCCTCGTTGATAGCGACCGCAGCCAGCTTTAGCAAGATTGATGCCGACAGTAATGGAGTCAAGGAGCCCCAATCCCAACCAACGCCCTCTGCCTAGTAGTCCCGAACCTTGTAAGAAGCCCTCTGGACAGAAATGGGCTGCACAGCAACCTCCTCTAGCTTCTGTGGAATGAGCAAAGGATCGACCCAAAATCGAATAGACAAACCATCCCCCAAGGTCCAGCGAATCCCACGGCAAACCACTTCTTTAACCCCTTTCGCCACACTCTTCCACATGTGTGGTGAGTTGTTAACCTCTTTCTCTCTAACGTACTTCAGGCGCATGACCTCCTTCCACACCTGATCACCCGGTTGGAGGAACTGCCAGCTCATCTTCCCGACGAGAGAAAGATTAAGTTCCTTCATGGATCGGATCCCCAGACCACCCAGAGCCTTCGGTCAACAGACATCCTTCCAACTCGCCGTATGCATCTTTCTTTGGCCATCCCATTCAGCCCAAATGAATTGCCTAGTCATCTTATCACTCTGTTTATACGTTCCCTTAGGAAGCAGCACCATACCCATCGTATAAACCAGACTCGAGGAGAGTACGGACTTGGAGAGGGTAACCCAACCCGCAAAACTTAGCATCTTCCCCTTTCAACCCGAAAGCCTACTTGACACCTTATCCATGAGGGGCTGGAACGTCTCTTTAGAGACCTGTTTGTGTAGAACCGGCATGCCTAGGTAGGACCCCAGGCTATCAGCCAGCGGGAATCCACACTCGGCCCCCAGCCTCTCGGCAAACTCCTTCTCGACATTCGAAGAGACGAAAAGCTTGGACTTCTGACAGCTAATCCTCTGCCCCGAAGCCCTGCAGAAAACATCTAGTACTTTCTTGATAACCCGTACCTGCTGAATAGAAGCCTCGGAAAATAACAGGATATCATCCGCAAGCAGTGTATGAGAAACCCGAGGCCCTCTCCTAGTAAGCTTAAGAGGCTTCCATCCTCCCGAAGCAACTGAATCTGAGATAAGTTGATTGAGCTTTTCGATACAAAGCACGAAAAGGTAGGGCGAAAAAGGATCCCCTTGATGGATACCCCTCTCCGCCACAAACTTCTCAGTAGTAGCCCCGTTCCACACCAGCTGCATCTTAACCGTGCTGATACAGACCCTGATCAGATTAACCCAATCCGTCGGGAAGCCCGCGTCCCACAGAGTGAACTCCACAAAGTCCCATCTCAACATGTCATATGCCTTCTCGAGATCGAGTTTGAAGATCATCCAACCTTTCTTCCCTTGTTTCCCCCGCATCGAGTGAACGATCTCCTGGACGAGAACAATGTTATCAGTAATGTGCCTACCCGGAATAAAGCTGCCTTGAAGGGGTCCGATTAACGACGGAAGAAGCGGGCGAATCCGGTTGACAATCACTTTCGTCATGATCTTGTAAAGAACATTGCACAAACTCACGGGGCTAAACTGGGTGATCATTTCGGGTTTATGGATCTTCGGGATCAACACAATCAACGTACCATTCAAGTCCGGAGGGATCAAGGCTGAGTTGAAGAAGTCCAGGACCGACTTAGTAACTGACCACCCGACCACACTCCAGCACTCTTTGAAGAACAAGGGTTGAAAACCATCGCACCCCGGAGCCTTCGGCGATCCCATCTGGTTAATGGCTTTTTTCACCTCCTCATCCGTGACTGGGCGCGCGAAATCCGTCCAAACATCCATCGGTAAAACCGGGAAAGAGCCCTGACCCGCAGACTCTGCAGTAGCCGTAAGATCCGGTTTGCCATAGAGATTTTTGAAGAACTCCATAGCATGGGTCTCCAACTCACGGGCATCCTCAATCCAGGCACCATGTTCATCACGTAGACACTCAATCCGATTATACCGGCGTCTGATCACCTTCGTGCAAGTATCTTTTCTTTTGATTAGAGAGTAGCTTTTCTTTTGCAGCATAGATCAACCCTATGATTAAAGAGTATCTTTTCTTTGACTAAATAAAACATGCGAGAAAGCCGTCTTTTTCAACATTATAAAAGTAAATAAAAAGTTAATCTCTTTAATAATTTATGATCAACTCCCGGTTGATGGTGGAGGTGCCAAACCAACTGACCCAGTTAGCCTTATCCAGTAGCGGACCCACGATTTCAAATCAGTGAGGACTTATTCGGCTGAATTTTTTTTTGATTTCATAAGAATTTAACATAATTCTAAATCAAACGTATACACAATCAAAACTATTAATCATCCCAATACTATTCGCATCAAGTATATATCAAGCATACAAAAACAAATATTTACACCATCTCAACACTACACAACACATTTCAACATAATTTTTTCTAGTAGAATCTTTTACAAAGACCAATTCAATAAAAATATTATTCTATCTTGTGACTATTTAAAATTAAACAACACATGAAAAAAAATAGCTTGTGAAGCTTTAAAATGAAACAAAACATGAAAAAACGTGTAAGGAACTAAAAAGAAGACCTCGTATTGCGTCCCTGACCTCGAATAATTCGGAACACGCCTTCTTGATCGTCTAGTCTTGTATTGCGCCGACGTGGTTTGCAACTTGCGTGAGTTTTGAATTTGGGGTTTTCAGGAGTCAAACGATGTCTGATTTTGATGAATTTTATATGCATGAACTCGTATTGAAAAGATCTACAATTTCGTTCATTTTTCAATGTAAAGTAGGGGCATTTCTATGTAGCCTCCCCTGGCCTCATCCATGGTGATGGCGAATAAGATTAGGAAGGAGAGTAGAGGCAAAAGTTTCCAAAGTTTAACTTTTTGGTCGGGTTATTGCGGGCATGAGAGAGCATATAACACCGACACTAGTATGAGATATCGACCCGACGAGGGTCAGGGGTCATTTCATGACCCTCTAAAGAAACCTCAAAGTGATGGATCAAACGAGTAATCATACCACCAATGCTAATTGCATCTTTAGCCTTAATAGTTATCGAGGCTAGCTGATGGGCGAGAAAAGTACCAAAATCCACCTTATGGCCCACCGTGGTCTATTTAAAAATGGCGAGCTTATTTCATTGTATATTACCCCTTTTCCCTCAAAAGTAGATGGTTTCTGCAAAGAACTTATGTGTGAAACTAAGCATGGAAGAGAGGAAAAGACAGGGAAGCCATGAAAACACAAGAGTGTATTGATGAGTATTCTGTTACATGTGAGTTGTTAAGTAGCTTGCATTACAAGTAGAGAAGTCAAACATAACTTCTTATTACAATAGGTTCCTTTCCACTATAACTCTATGTTTTGACGATGAAAACCTTAGCATATACTATGGTACAGTTTCTCTTGATATTTCAGATGAAAAGATTGAAGATTTGAAGATGATGAAGTACTAAGGGAAGGCAGAAGGAACTGCGTTACATCCGTGTTGCATCTAACTCTAGCGTGGGCGGCGAGCCGAGAAGATCTTATAGGAGATCTTTTCCTTGTTAGGATATTGCTAGAGTTGGTTGTAATATTGTCTATGTAATATTTGCTAAATCTCAAATTAATTAGGTTAACTTGAAAGCCATAGAGATTGTCATAAATTAGGAAAGAAGTTTGACGTATAATATATTCTTGGAATATCTTTATACGGAAGACTTGCTTCCTATATATATGATCATCTTTATGTTCTTAGACTCATGTATTTTGACGGAGCTTGAAGTGCATCAGACTAAGAGAAGAGAGAAGTGTTCTTGCAAAAGAACATCAAGTAAGTTCACTAGTATTATCATCTGAGAGTTTCTGATAGGAACTAGGTTAGTACTTAGCAATAAGTTTGTAATCTCGTTCGTCTCTAGACTCACTGATTGAATATACAAGTAGACCTTTTAAATCCTCGAAAGAGGGGTGATTTTCATCCAACGATAACTATTTGGTTATCTAGGGTTTCCACCTTAAGTAATTGCGTTGATAACTTGTGCTATTACTTCCGCTGTGCCTAGGAACTGGACAACTCTTTGTCACAGTTCCCTTAATACTAATATACAGATCCTACAATTGGTATCAGAGCTATAGCTCTAGATTGTGTGTTACTCGCAGATTATCAACATGTCTCGTCCAAATGAACCAGAACTAGGTATCTCGACAAACAAGCCATATTTGTTGAAACCTGGTCAATTTCAATGGTGGAAGGAGCAGATGACTGGTTTCTTCCAAACTAATGACATGATCTGCTGGAAAATTGTTGAGCATGGAAACTACGAAGTCCCAAAGGATCCGGCTGATCACAAGTCAGAACTTGACTTCAAGCGATGGACCACTGAACAATTCTCTCAACAAGAGAAGAATGCGAAAGCCAGACAATACATTCTGAATGCTCTCTCCAAATCTGATCTGTATAAGGTTATGGGAATCGACAACGCTAAAGATATGTGGAAAGCTCTTGAAACTTTCAACTTAGGAAGTGAGGATCTCCAAAATAGCAGAAAGTTCGATCTACAAGGAGAATATCACAAATTCAAGATGCTTGAAACAGAAAACGTATCTGCGTATCATGGTCGTCTGAAGATACTGTGCAACAAACTCCGCGCCTGTGGAGTCAAGCTCGAGGAATGGTCAAAATCCATGGTATTCATCAATGGATTAAACTCAAAATTTGTTGTCACACAAGATATCATGCTTCGGACCCCTTCCATTAGGGAACTCCCCTTAGAGGAACTCGTTGGGCAAGCTCAATGTCATGAAGATAAAATGAAGGGAAATGAGAAAAGTTCTATTGAGGCTGGCATTGCTCTTGCCTTAACCAATGTCCTAGAAAGACTCTCCACTGGAGCTGACTCTGATGATGATGACGATGAAATGATTGCTTTGCTCACAAGCACTGTAAGGAAATTTCATAAAGGCAAGTTCCACAGGAATGAGAATCGCAAGGAAAAGAGGGAACTAAGATGCTATCAATGTGATCAACCAAGGCATCATGCTAGAGATTGCCCTAAGAATGGAGACAAACCTAAAGAAGAAGAGGTTCCTGCCAAGAAAAAGTCTTTGGCTGCTACCACAACTTGGGGTGATAGCGACTTTGACAAGGAACTGGATCTAAATCCATCTAAGGTCTGCTTCATGACTGTCTCGGAACCTGAAGCTATATGGGGAGACAATGACTCTGAGGATGACATGACCAAAGTATGTCTCATGGCTCAACCTGAAAATGAGTCACCAACAACTGAGGTATCTTCCTTTTCTGAACTATCTGAAACTCTTCTCAAATATGATAAGAAACAATTGATCAAACTTATCAAATCTCTGAGCAAAGAAAATAACAACCTGTTAAGTAGACTTGCTGAAAATGAAGAAGAAATCTCTATTCTCTCTGATGAAAGTGAAGTTTGGTGCAAGAAATATGAAAATGCTAACAAAATCACTACTTGTCCTACCTGTGATTTGCATGAAAAACTGAACTTAGGAAACAGTTCCTCTTCACAACCTTCTGAATCCATATTGCAAACCATCATTGAGATACTTGACTCTCTTACTGAATGTATTCATGAGAAAGCTGTTACTCAGACCGTCTTTGTTAAACCGAGTAGATGCCTAGGTTATAAACCTCATGATGAGTCGAATCCTCCCTGTGACTCTCATGCCAACTTTGATGAAATAACCAAAAATCTTGAGGCCAAAAATGAAAGACTTGACTTAGCTCTTCAAACCTCTAATAGCAAAAATGAATATTTGGAACAAAGAATCAAAGTGATTGAAAGTTCCTCTACTCAGGAACCACCCTGTGCTCCTTACTTCAGTCCCCATATTCAAGACATGTATAAAAATATAGGAAAGGGTAAACCTAGAAGTACCCCCAGGAAAAAGGTTGATCTAGGTAAAAAGAAATCTCACTACAAAACTCAGAATAAGTATCAGTGGATTCCCACTAATCGTGTCTGCTGGCACTGTGGGAACCAAGGACATCTTATATATGATTGTGAGAAAAAGAGGAAACAGGAAGAAAAAGCCTCTAGAAAATTCAGACATGGAAAGACTCAAATCAATGACATCAATGACCCTCAATACTATGAAAATGTTAATGACATCAAGTCCACAACTCAGAAAAATGTCAGAACTCCCCAACAAGGGAACTTTAAGACTAACTTACCCAGAAAAGCTTGGTTGGACTGGGTTCGTAAAAATTAATGTTTTCCTTACAGACTGAAGTGAAGAATGTTGCGAAGTGGTACATAGACAGTGGCGCATCATGTCACATGACAAGCAATAAAGAGCAACTTCACTCACTTCAGAGGTACAACGGAGGAAAGATTTCCTTCGGTGACAAGAAGAAAGGAGCAATACTGGGAACTTGAACTATAGATCTCTCTGAAAACATTAAGGTAAGTGACGTTCATCTTGTGGATAATCTTGGTTTTGATCTAATAAGTGTGTCACAGCTGTGTGACCAAGGAGGGAACAATGTCTTATTTACTCCCTCTGAGTGCTTTGTGATTCATCCTGAGTCTCAGAAGACTCTCCTCAAAGGTAAGAGGTTCAACAATGTCTGCATCGTTGACCATAGCTACTCTCCTCAAGAAAAACTCTGCCTTGCCACAATGACGAACAAATCTACTATGTGGCATCAACGACATGGTCATGCAAGTCTAAACCTCATTCATAAACTCCAAAGAAAGGAACTTGTTCATGGCCTGCCCTCCATCAAGGTAGAAGAATCTGATTTCTGCTCTGAATGTGTTTGAGGCAAACAGGTACGTAGTTCCTTTAAACCTAAAACTGTCATAAGTACTGTTTGTAGCGAAATTACCTACGAGAAGATAACTAAGCAATTGTAGGGCATAGATCAAAGAGTACGGTATAATCTCAACACTCAAGAACAATATTGAACGAGAGAGGAATTTAGGGTTGAAGCTTGAACTTAGTATTACTCGTAATGGTGGCTGAATAATTACAAAGCAGGCGTTAGCCTTTATTTATAGGCTAACCCTAATAATATATTTTAGGAAACGAGATCTTATCTCTTCCTTTTATCTAAATAACGATATAACAAACAAGGTAAAAGATATTCTTTACTGTATCTTTTACCAATTACAAGAATATAATAAGGAATAAGATAAAATATGATCGGCCGACCTAATCTTCAAGATAAACGAGACCTTTGCCACATCTCGTCACGTCGACGACATCCTTCACTTCTCTCGTCGCGTCGACACAGTCTTCCTACGCATAGCTCTTCACGCATTCCACACTCGTTGTATTTTTAGGCACAAACAATACCCCTAAGGCGTCTTACAGGACTCAACGTCTAGTAGAGCTGGGAGACACCTTCTTTCTTCAAGGAATACGTCTTCATTACACTAGGAACGCGTTGATGATTACGTCACTTGAATTTTTAATATCGTCGCAGAGCTTCAACCATCATTCCTCTTCAATTATTTCCATGTGGCAGACGAGAGGCTTCGTTATCTGTGCCGATAACGTTCAATCGCAACGGCTAGTTTCTCAACGGCTATAATGCCGTTGAACTTTCTCCCGTATTCTTCGCGATCTCTTGGGCTATATAAAGAGGAGATCTTCATTCTCTTCCTACTCCCTCTACAACTCATCTATTCTGATTATTTCTTGCTTTCTCGCTTGCTTGCGCTCAAAAAGATCATTTGCTTCTCCCTTCTCCTTCATTTCTCCTTTCAGTTTCCAAAAATGGCTTCTTTCTACATACCAAAATTCATCCTGAAGGATTTTGATTGCAAATCGACGGAGACACGTGACGTCGAGAGGCTGAGATCGTTGGCGAATCTTGGTCCTGAGGTGGAGATCGAGATACCTCCTCAAGGGGTATTTTCCGACGCACATCGCCCAGGGTGGATTGCGGTATACGAGTACCCTTTCCTTACTGGTCATCGGTTTCCTTTCTCTCCGTTGATGAAGGCGTTTATGCTCGTGCTAGGAGTGGCTGTAGGGCAGCTTCTGCCGAGCATCTGGAGGATTTTGGGCGCTCTGGAAGATGTGAAGGAGAAACATGGCGTCGAGCTTGCCGTCGACGATCTTGCCCATTCTTTGAACGTTCAAACCAGAACGGTTGGGAGGGTAGGTCTTAGATCAAGACCCAAAGCGACCAAAATCTCTATTGAGGGAAGCCAGGTTGATCGTCACTGGGCCGACTTCTTTTATTATGTAAATAAATCGACTCTTGGCGAGGAGTGCGCTTGGTTGATCGAGTGCTGGAATCCTACGAGTGAGTTCACCTTTTCTCTCATTTGAATCTTTACTATACACGTCATTAATCGTCGACATCTTACTTTATCTTGTCCTTCTTTGCAGTTAATGCAGATGCTATCGTGGTGAGGCGAGAGACCAAGAAAGTCATCGCTAAACTTCTCGAGACCCGTAGAGCGAACGAACCTTCCACGGTCACGACGGAGAGGGTCATTGCATTGCTTCTACGGCCCTGACAGGTAATGTATTCACGTTCTTTTACTTGGTTTTCCTTTTTTTCCTTTGCTTTGAGGGTCCTAACCCTTTTCTTTGTTGATCTTTTAGTGTCCGCGGAGTGATAAGGCTAAAGTCGTAGTGCCAAATCAAAGAAAACTCTAAACACTAACTAAAGTATAGCAAGCAAGTAGAGGTCGAACCCAAGGGAATCAAAACACCAATCACTATGCAGTCAAGCGAAATACCAACTAACGAACAAGTAACAAGTAACCAAGGGGGGGTTTTGATTGTATGGAACACAAAAGTAACAAGTATCAAGCAAAGAAGTTTGGGTGAGAATATTATGCGAAGGGGTTTCACCTAGCAAGTATCCACACAACAGTCAATCAAGTTGATCATAGATTTATCTCAAGTTCTATTCAATCCTAGGGAATGTTCCTATTCCAATCTTTAATATACCAGCAGGTCAACCGGTCCTGAAAATACTTACTATTCAGCAATCAGGGAAACCTCTCAAGATTAGATGAAATAGCAGCAAAGGGCACAAGAATCATAAGGATGCATGCAATAACTTACAACCGTCAAGTATTAACATGCAATCAATTCTCTTTCATAAAAGCAATCAACTACCAGATCATGCAGATATGAGTGCTACAATGACAAGGAATTCCACCGTATATTCCTAGTCTAGCAATAGAAAACTATCAATCAAACTAGGTGATCAAGCTAGCAAAACTAATAGAAATCAATAGATGAAGAACAAGAGAATTAATACAAACCCATAGGAAAAGAACAAGAGTTTAGAAATCTCACAACTTAATAACTGAAGGTTTCAACCGCTAAGTAAAACAATGGAGATTAGTTCCTGCTCATGGTTGCAGAACTAAATTGTCTTATGGAAAAGATGATGCAAAGATAGAATGAACTAGGGTTCTTAAATAGAGTCTAACCCTAAAAATATATGGTAAAAGATAAATCCTAAAAGGAAAAATAAAATAAAATAAAAGGAAAAGAAATAAAAAAAAACAAAAGAAACTAAAGAAACGTAACAAAAAAAGTGGCGCTCGGCTTTAAGATTTGAGCAGCTTGCTTCTTGATTAGATGGGCCAACCATCACGAAATCAGTGGCCCACTCCATGCTCCAGTCCACGCTCAGCAACTTGCTTCACTCCCAAACGCAGCAGCTCCTCCTATTCAATATGTGGGCCGGCCTCCATCTTCAATAATGGGCTCAACATCCAGCCCGTAAACCCAGCATCACTCCATGTAATAATGTCATGTCATACCCGCGATCGCCATATAGTGATGGCGATCGCCGTCTTGGCTCCGAACATTACTTCAGCTTCGTCTTCAACTCTTCTCTTCAATCTTCTAATTCTTCATAAATATCTCAGATCATAACAATGCCTCCAAACACATATGATAACACTCCTAAACTAATGTAATAATCCCTAGTTACGCTATACAAAGTGCAGCGTATCAAATACCCCCACGCTTAGACTTTTACTCGTCCCGAGTAACTTACAGAAAAGCTACCCATACAATAAAATACTCAAAGCCTCAGGAAGTACAAGAATATCTCCTAGTGATTACATAACCAATAAGCTCCTCCAAACATAACAACAACAATCAATAATCAAGAACAATGTGATAAAATAAGCACATACCCAGAACTACACCTTATTCCTCCAAGTGGCCTACCCGAATCCTCCTTTACACCTCCTTCTTATGTCTCCATACGCCAAGATGATAAAGATCCTAAAACACTCAATTTTTTTTTTGATTTTTATAACACTCATCTTGCTTGGGCGCCCTTTCGGGTTTTCATCCCAACCACTCAATAATTGTTTCAGGCTCACAAAACTCACATCACTCAAGACTTATTTTTGCCCCAGCCTAATGCCGGTCAAGCCACCTTCTTATTGCATAGAACTTGCTATCCAAGGATTTTGTATGCCTTTTTTTCAATTTTTGTGGCTTTTTCATACAATATATATTCAATAAGCTAGTGCAGATACAACCAACACCCAAATAATTACATGTGAATACATTCTCCTCCCCCATACTTAAACATTGCATTGTCCTCAATGAAATGGAAGACATAAAAACGAACTCAGGGAAGGAGACAGAAGACTCACATACAAGGTCGGATGACCTTCCTCCAATAAAACTCAAAGTGTGGTAGAATGAGAAACTAGATGAGCACTAAATGTTATTCAATAATGCATAGATCATCTAAAGAAAAAGAAAGAATACCTCCAATCTAGAAAGTAACCCAAACAAATCAACTTCTTGCAAAGAACATGGTCACCAACAAGCTAAGCTCCAACGAATGTAGATCTAGAATGATAGTACTAATGAAACCAAACTTGATGTACTACAGCTCCTTACTTTCTTTTCTCTCATATTTTTTTTTCTGCACTCTATTTTTTTTTTTTAATCCGATATATTATTTTTTTGGAATGATTTTCGGATTTTCGATTTTTTTTTTAACGGGAGAGAAGACTTACATCGAGATTGGCTACTGACTGTAGCTGACCCTAAGCTTCGGTGATTTCCTCCTGTCCATAGAAAAACTAAAAAGAAAATTAAACCGAACAAAAACAAATAAAAACAAACTCAAACCTCGGGTTGCCTCCCGAGTAGCGCCTTATTTTATGTCGTGGCTCGACATGAAACTCAAGAGATTTAACTAACGCCATTTGGCTTTGTGAAAACCGTCTCTTGTCTGAATTCTCTCTTGAACCACTCATGGAACGCCTTGAATCTCGTCCCTCTTACCTTGACCACCTTGTCTTTAGCAATGAAGGTGGTTTCATTCACTTTCTCCTCCTTGACCGTATCAGGCGACTGTTTAAGCTCAATATCAAGTGCCTGCACACTAGACATCAATGGTATCTCGCCTGGCGAGGTCAGTAATGGAGTGCGATTGCCCAAAGGATGTGAAGAGAGCTTACCTTTAGGCTCTGGCTTAGCCTGACACTCCTGCATATTAGTAGACAAAACAATATCTACTTTTGGGGGCTCTAAGAGATTCTCTAAAACAGGTTGCAATTCATCCTTACAAGTATGCTTAATCACATTAATAGCACATAGAGAATTCTTATCAATGGGATCCATATCATATATATTATATTCTACCTTATCCCCATCAAACTCCATAGAGAGAGTCCCACTATTAACATCAATTTTCGTTTGTGCAGTTTTCATGAAAGGTCTACCTAACAGTATAGGTGTGACATTATTAGCATGCTCCATATCTAACACAAAGAAATCAGCACGAAAAATCAGATCACCAACCATAACAAGAACATCCTCAACAACCCCTTTCGGGTATACAGTAGACCTATCAGCAAGTTGAATAACAGTTCCTATTTTATGCAAAGGTCCTAAGCCTAGTGATTCATACAAAGAGTAAGGCAGAACATTGATTGATGCACCTAGATCTAGCATGGCTTCGTCCAATTTAGTTTCACCAATCACACATGGAATGCTAAATATGCCTGGATCACCACATTTCTTAGGCATGCGTTTTTGAAACACAACAGAAACTTGTTCACTTATTTCAACTTTCTTCTTTCCTTTCAGTTTTTGATTACTTTTGATAGTGCAAACTTCTTTCAAAAACTTAGCACATCTAGGAATACTCTTAACAAGTTTGAGCAAAGGAATGTTTACCTCACACCTACTAAAGGTTTTGAAGATTTCTTTGTCGTCATCCAGCCTTCGAGTATCCTTCAACGCCTTAGGAAAGGGAGCAACAGGCTTCTGAGAGAACAGAGGCGGGAAATTCGGGCGAACATAATTATCAATGTACTCAGGGTTCTCCCGGCGATCGCCATTAACAACTGGCGATCGCGGTCGCACAAATTGGGGTTCTGCAGGAGACCCGCGATCGCGGATCATCATCCGCGGTCGTGGATTTGTGACGAATTCACCATCAGCCTCTGGAGTGGCATGGCGATCGCGGTCGGGATGCAGACTTTGTTTTGCTCTCTGTAATCTCATGGCGATCGCCACTCAGATCTGGCGATCACGGTTTTGGCACAGAACAATCGTCATAAGTTTTTCCGCTCCTCAAGAACACTGCACTGACGTTCTCTCTCGGGTTTCTTACCGATTCTCTGGCCTCTAATTTACTCACAGCTTGAGCAATCTGTCCCAACTGATTTTCAAGATTTTGGATGCTTGATTCCGTCTTAGCGTTTTGTTGCATCACGGTCTGAGCTAAGGACTTAATCATCTCTTCAACAGTCATAGAATTCTGAGGTTTAGGTAGCTGATAATTAATATTATGAGAATCATACCTTGGCCTTGGTTGCCATCCACCAACAGCGTTTACCTCAGCATTGGGATCATGAAGAGAATCACTTTTCAGCATAAAAGACTTCATCATATCTTTCAGTTCATTCATATCACTTTGAATTTTAGCGGGATCAAGTGAACTTACTGACTGTGTTCTTTGCCTGCTACCAAACTGCCTTGAGCTCTCAGCTAATTCCTCTCAGCTAAATCTGAAAGCTCTTAGCATGACCTGCTCCTCAGTAACACCTCTTGGCTTCATACTAAAACATATGGCATGGAATTGAGCCAAGTGTTTGTTGGGATCTTCTCCTGCTAAGCCATGGAAGTGTGGTAGCTCATGAATTAAACCAACTTTTAATTCAAAATTCACACCTTCTTCAATCTCAGGAAATCTCACTGCCAAAGGTTGTTGGTTTAAGTCTGGGGCAGTGAGTTGCCTCATAGTAGGCAATGGCGGTCCATGTCGGTCACTCATCTCGTTATCTTGGTTCAGAGCTGCTCTTTGGTTCCAAAGGAACGTCCTTTCAATCTCTGGGTCAAAGGAAACAAGAGATGAATCAGTAGCACGGGTCTGAACCATAAAGGTTCACAGCAAACAGTTGATAATTTCACAATTAACACATAATTAGAAAGATTTCAATTCCCCGGCAACGGCGCCAAATTTGATAAGGCTAAAGTCGTAGTGCCAAATTAAAGAAAACTCTAAACACTAACTAAATGCATCCAAATTGGCCCTCCCTGCTTTATATTGTTTGGATGTGTATTCTTGTTTGAATTTTATTACCTATCACATAAATGCATCCAAACCCTTCCTTACCAACTACTGAAACAGAACTGCGAAAGGAACTTCTCACTTCTTGATAAGCGGTATTTTACATAGCGCTACTATAGGTTATTAACTCATTTTGTATAGGATTATGCTAGATGTTATGATGTATTTTGTAATAATGGAGTTTTGGAGAGTTGAGTTACACATGAGATTACAGAAGATGATGCAGAGCATTGAAGCATAAGAAGAGGAGTCGAAGCTGAAGAAGACCACAGGTAGCATTGGAAGCAGCTGAAGACGAAGCCAAATCCGCGTCCGCGGGTCACAAACCGCGATCGCGGAAAACCTACTGGACCAGCCAAGATCACAGAAGACATTCCGCGGCCGCGGGTCCCAAACCGCGATCGCGGAAATTCCATCTGAAGAAGCCAAGATTACAGAACAAAATCCGCGATCGCGGGTCCAAAACCGCGATCGCGGAAATCCGCCAGAGAAGACTTTCTTCATTTGCCCGATTTAGTATGTTGTGTTAAGTTTTGTAATGTTTTTATAACGTTTTTACCTTCAATTTGTCAGTTGAATTCTACAGAGATTTATATGTTTTAGGTGTTGATGATCTTCCATCATCTCACACATTCCATTTCCAAGTTTTGAGAGTTTTGTTCAAGAACTTCATGAGTTGCTAAGTCCATTGGTTTTGCTTGACATTTGAAGCTTTCGGATTGATTAAGTTGTAAGATTTCTTTCCTTTGTTCTACTCTTATGATTGTCTCTATTCTCTTGTGTGTATTGTTATTGAATTAGATTTGCTCATTTAGATTGGCCATCTAAGTAGTTTCATCTCATTCATATTGCTATTGTTTGGTTATTTCTAGTTGAAATACCAAACTTGTTTGTAGCACACACAATTTGCATGAACTAGTTGTGAATGTCAATTGTGAAGAGAATTGAGTACATGTCGAGTATCTGACTAGTTGTCTATGGTATTGCATGTATCTATCCATTCCTGAACTTAAAGTTGCTTTATTGTTGAATCTTGATAGTTTCAAGGTTATAGTTGAGTAAGGGTTATTAGGACTAGTTGGACTAATAACTACGTTAGAACAGGGATTAGAACGATCATATGAGTAATTCGACATAGGATTAAAAGTAGTTTATGATCAACTTGTTAATCTGTTAGTGGATAATAGTCAAGTGAAACACCTTCCATTGATATATTTACAATCCAAATCAACCTTCGTTACTTTGTTCTTCAAACATACCAACCCCCCCCCCCCCCCCCTTGGTTACTTACACTCGTTAATCATTATTATAACTTTAAGAACCGATAACCTGATTCCCTTGGGATTCGACCCTTGCTTGCCTACTATACTTGTTAGTGAGCTTGTTAGGATTACTTGACTTGGCATACGACAAATTCGCCTCGTCAAATTTGGTGCCGTTGCCGGGGAATCAAAGTTTCTTTTCTTTAAAGTTCTTATTTTGATTGACCTTAGTGTTGACTAGTGAATGGTCAACACCCGTTCTACTAATCAGTCTCTTTTTATTCTTGATCCAGAAATCGAGAGGACTTTCCATCGAAATCATAGAGAGAACGGAGTTGAGACTGATACAGGTGCAATGGAAGGCGCTCAGTTGACTCCCGAGCAAAGAGCTCTTGCTGACACCCAACGTCAATTGGCTGAAATTCAGTTAGTTGTTAATGCCCAACGGGCATTGCTTGAGGCGCAGCAAGATGAAAATGCTCTAAGAGACGGCGGTGTCGTCCGCACATTGAGGGAGCGTACTACTCCCAATCTGACACAACAACCTCAAGCTGTGGTTCTTCCACCCCTTGCTCAGGGGGTGACTTTTGAGCTCAAATCAGGGGTGATCAATCTGCTCCCCACATTCCATGGTTTGCCTGGTGAGGATCCGATCATGCATTTGAACCAATTCCATGACACTTGCATGACAACCAAACCACCAAATTTCACTGAGGAGCAGATCAAGATGAGAGCCTTCGGGTTCACTTTAAAAGATGGTGCTAGGTCCTGGTATTATCATTTGCCTACCGGTTCGGTAGATAGCTGGGAGAAGTTGCACAAGGTGTTCTTGGGTAAGTATTTTCCGGTTAAAAAGGCAAATGCTCTTAAGAAGGAAATTGCCCATGTTGAGCAAGGTGAAGATGAGACTCTCTATGATTACCTTGAGCGCTTCAAGGGATTGTGTGCTAGTTGCCCTTTTCATGGGTATGATACTGAGGACCTGGTCCTACATGTTTGCAATGGTCTCCTTAATCATGAAAGGAGAATGGTAGACGCTGCTTGTGGTGGGAGTATTCTCAACATGACACCAGAAAATGCCATGGAAAAGTTGCAAGACATGGCTGAGAGTACTAGGAGTTTTGGTAGGACATACACTAGGAAAGGAGTGAATGCCACAAGCTCAGGAGACCTCGCTCTTATGACCAAGCTCGTTGAGCTAAAGAAGATGATCTCTCAGCTGCACAAAGGCCAACAGCAGGTAAAGGCATGTGGTATTTTCTCTGACCCTTCTCAATTTACAGACAAATGCCCTGAGCTTCAAGATGATGATGTTGTTGAAGTCAATGCTGCTGGTGGATATGGACCTCCACGACCTCGAAATGATCAGCAGAACAACTACAATCCGAGGTATAGAGATCATCCAAATTTCAGATGACGTGATCAGAATGAACTCCAACCTCAAGCTCAAGCCCCACGACCCAATTCTGGACTTTCAACTGCAGATATGTTGAGATCATTGACTCGGCATTTCACAACCCATGTCCAAACTACTGAGTCTAGTATCAAGAACATGGAGAAACAGATAGGGCAGTTGGCTGAAGCTGTGACCACTCTTGCCATGCAAAAATCCAATTCTCTACCATCTCAAACGGTAGTGAATCCGACCAGAAATGTTAGTGCTGTGACAACAAGGAGTGGAAAAGTGTTGGAAAATGCTCCTGCTGAAAAGGCAGAATCTGAAACAGGTGAGAACCCGCGACCGCGGGACGAGATCCGCGATCGCGGAAGTTGTTCTGGAGAAACAGTGGGAATTCCGCGACCGCGGGATGAAATCCGCGATCGCGGAATATCTTCTGAGGAAACAGGTGAAAATCCGCGACCGCGGGCTGACATCCGCGATCGCGGAAATGCTCCTGGCGAATCAATTTTGGGAGAATGTGCAAACGATGCTGGAGCTGAGGTCGAGGACCGGGGCGACTTTCGGTTGAGACAAGACAACTATGTTCGCCCCGACTTCCCACCACTTAGCTCAACCAAACCTCCCGCTCCTTTTCCCGATGCTCTAAAGGATACGAGAAGGCCAGAGAATGACAAAGAGTTGTTCGAAACCTTCAGCAAATGCGAGGTAAATATCCCTTTACTCAAACTCATTAAAAGTATTCCTAGATATGCTAAGTTCTTGAAGGAACTCTGCACCATCAAGAGGAATCAAAAATTGAAGGGACAACAGAAGGTGACGGTAAGCGAGCGTGTCTCCGCTGTATTCCAAAGGCGTATGCCTAAGAAGTGCAGCGATCCGGGCATGGTAAGCATTCCTTGTCGTATAGGTGATACTCACTTTGAGAGAGCTATGCTTGATCTTGGTGCATCTATAAATGTTTTGCCTTACTCGCTGTATAAGATGCTTGGTTTAGGTCCTCTTCATGAAACCAGAATAATTATTCAACTAGCTGATAGGTCAACTGTTTATCCTAAAGGTGTAGTTGAAAATGTTTTGGTTATGGTTGATAATTTGTTCTTTCCTGCTGACTTCTTTGTGTTAGACATGGAACATGATGGTCAGGCTGCACCTATTTTGTTAGGAAGGCCTTTTATGAGAACCGCTAACACAAAGATTGATCTAGCTAGTGGGTCTCTTACTTTAGAGTTTGATGGGGAAGTTGTGCAATTCAATATTTTTGATGCTATGAAGCACCCCATTGAAGATGTTGCTTCTATTTGTTCTATTGATGTGATTGATCCTATAGTTCAAGATACTTTTAATATCTTTGGCTTAGATGAATTGCAATGTGTTATGGAAAACAGCATCATTCACCCACCACAAGTTAATCTCTCTCTTTCTCCTGATATTCATAGGGTTCTAGCTCAGCTAGACACTTCAGGTAGATCTTTGGCCGGCAAGCCCATGTTACTGACTTTGGAGAGCGAGAAGCTCCTCCCTTCTGTTTTGCAAGCACCAGTGATTGAGCTTAAGCAATTTCCAGAGCACCTGAAGTAGGCTTTTCTTGGAGAGAATGATACCCTCCCGGTAATCATCTCTAGTAAGTTGTCAGAGGAGCAAGAGATGAGATTGGTGATGGTGTTGAAAGAGCACATCACAGCTCTTGGGTGGACTATTGCCGACATCAAGGGAATTAGCCCTTCCAACTGCATGCACAGGATCCTACTTGAGGAAGGAGCTAAGCCCTCTAGGCAACCCCAAAGGAGATTAAACCCACCTATGATGGAGGTGGTCAAGAAGGAGGTGCTGAAACTTCTTCAAGCTGACATGATCTATCCCATCTCGGATAGTCAATGGGTAAGTCCAACACAATGTGTCCCTAAGAAGGGGGGGCATTACAGCTGTAGAGAATCAACATGGTGAGTTGGTTCCCACTAGAGCTCAAACAGGTTGGAGGGTATGCATTGACTACCGTAAGCTGAATGCGGTGACTCGAAAGGATCACTTTCCTTTACCTTTCATTGATCAAATGCTTGAACGACTTGCCGGTCGTCCCTATTATTGCTTCTTGGATGGATACTCAGGTTATTTTTAGGTGGCCATTGCGCCCGAAGATCAAGAGAAGACAACCTTTACATGTCCTTTTGGCACTTTTTCAACGATGTATGGTAAGTATCTTCTCGGAATATATTGAAAATTTCATTGAGGTATTCATGGATGATTTTACAGTACATGGGGATAGCTTTGATGCATGTCTACACCATTTGTCACTTGTGCTTAAAAGATGTGTAGATACTAATTTAGTGTTGAATTCTGAAAAGTGTCATTTCATGGTTGAACAAGGTATTGTTTTGGGTCATATAATTTCAGCTAGGGGTATTGAGGTCGATAAGGCAAAGATTGACATCATTCAATCATTGCCTTATCCTACTAATGTGCATGAAGTACGTTCTTTTCTAGGCCATGCAGGTTTCTATCGTAGGTTTATTAAGGACTTTTCAAAAATCTCCACACCCCTATGTGAGCTTTTGAAGAAGGAAGTGACCTTTGAGATGTCTACCGAGTGCAAGAAAGCATTCGACACTCTGAAATCCCACCTCACTGAGGCACCCATTATTCAGGTACCCGATTGGTCTCTACCTTTTGAGATCATGTGTGATGCTAGTGATTATGCGGTGGGAGCTGTTCTTGGTCAAAAGGTTGGAAGAGCAATGCATGTGATCTATTATGCTTCCACAACCTTGAATGGCGCTCAGAGGAACTACTCCACCACAGAGAAGGAGTTATTAGCTGTGGTGTTTGCCCTTGAGAAATTTCGACAGTACTTGTTGGTCACAAAGGTGATTATCCACACTGATCATGCTACTCTTCGTTATCTCATGACGAAGAAGGAATCCAAGCCGAGACTAATTCGATGGGTCTTACTTTTGAGCGAGTTCAATGTGGAAATCCGGGATAAGAAAGGAGTTGAGAACTCAGTAGCTGATCATCTGAGTCGGATTGTGCAAGAAGACGGTGAGTTACGGGTTCAGATCCAAGGTACGTTCCCGGATGAAAATCTGTTTAGGATTTCTACAACAGGAAATCCGCGACCGCGGGACCCAATCCGCGATCGCGAAATTCCAACAGAGAGTTTTCCGCGATCGCGGGCATCAAGCCGCGACCGCGGAATTCTGGACGGTGAATTTGTTCACCGGGATCCCGAGTACGAACTTCTCGCCTTCCGGTCTTTCAAGCCTTGGTATGCCAACATAGTGAACTATCTGGTTCGCGAAGAATTCCCGCCGAACTACACCAAAGCTCAAAAAGACAAGATCAAGCGGGAATCGCACTACTATGTTTGGGATGACCCCTACCTATCGAGACATTGCATTGACAAAGTAATCTGACGATGCCTCCCGGATAATGAGGTACAGTCTGTTTTAACTTTTTGTCATTCTCATGCATATGGGGGACATTTTGGGGGCAAACAAAACAGCTAGGAAGGTATTGGACGCAGGTTTCTATTGGCCACACATCTTTCGGGATGCTTACGCCTTTTGCAAAGCCTGCGATCGATGCCAAAGGGTCGGAAAAATCTCTAAAAGAAATGAGATGCCACAAACACCATTAATCTTTTGTGAGATTTTTGATGTTTGGGGTATCGATTTCATGGGACCCTTTCCTAGCTCGTTTGGGAATCTATATATATTGCTTGCGGTGGACTACGTTTCCAAATGGGTGGAAGTGAAGGCCACCAGAACTGATGATTGCAAAGTGGTAGCAGGTTTCTTGAAAGAGAATATCTTTTCTCGTTTTGGGATACCCAAGGCTCTCATTAGTGACCAAGGAACTCACTTTTGTAACAAAACGGTGAGTGCGCTTTTGAAGAAGTATCATGTCACTCAACGGGTCTCTACCGCTTACCACCCCCAATCCAATGGACAAGCTGAAGTGTCCAATAGGCAGATCAAGGGGATCCTTGAGAAGACGGTTGCTCTGAATAGGAAAGATTGGAGCCTGAGATTGGATGATGCACTTTGGGCATATAGAACCGCCTACAAGACGCCTATTGGTATGTCTCCTTTTCGACTTGTTTTCGGCAAAGCTTGCCACCTTCCAGTGAAGCTGGAACAAAAAGCATGGTGGGCGGTGCAGAAGTGCAACATGGAGATGGATGATGTAGGTGAGTTCAGAAAATTGCAAATCCAAGAGTTGGAAGAGATACGCCGGGATGCGTATGAAAATGTTGTGATCTACAAGGAGAAGACGAAGGCTTGGCATGACAAGAATATATTGAGAAAAGACTTCAAAGTGGGAGATAAAGTCTTGCTATATCAGTCTCGCCTTCAACTTTTCCCTGGGAAGCTGAGATCCCGGTGGAATGAACCCTATGTTGTAGCTCGCATCTTTCCTCATGGCGCCGTGGAGTTGTTTGACAAAGACAACCACAATGTTTTCAAGGTGAATGGTCAAAGGTTAAAACCTTACCATGAAGGGTTCACCAAGGAATCTTTGGATGAGATGGCTCTAGAAGAGCCAAGTGTTGAAAATTGAGAACGTAGTTTCAAGTCGAGCCACGACTCTAACCAAGGCGCTGCTTGGGAGGCAACCCAAGCACGGGAATTGTCGGTATTATTTGGACGCCCAGCATCCCGCTGTTACTAAAGGAATTGACGGTTGTTCCCTTTCGTGTTTTGAAAAAAAAAAAAAAAAAAAACCCCAACATCTCCCCAATTTCTCCCATCTTCCTCTCAATTTCTCCCCCACCAAACCCCACATCTCAATTTCTCTCCATCTCACCAATTTTTCCTCAAAATCTCTCCATCTCTCCAATTTCTCATCTCACCCCAAATTCTCTTCTATCTTCAATCTCCCACCTACCCTAACCCATTCTCTTCTATCTCTATCTCCATCTCCATCTCCCGCAGCCCCTCAATCTCATCTTCAACCAAATCTCCCATCACCTTCACTCCCTCGCCGGAAACCCTCTCGCCGTCGACCCACCACCACAAACTCACCCACTCCCTCCTTCAAACTCCTCTCGCCGTCAACCCTACGACTCGACGGAGCCATCTCCTCGCCACCGGACCCACATCGCACCGGCTCCTGTTCGTCGTGCTCAGATCCGCCACCGTCTTGATTTCCGCGACCATGGAATTCGACCCGCGACCGCGGATTTGGCGTCAGAAGACCAACAGCTCGACCTAGATTTCAATGAACGCGGAATTATACCCGCGACCGCGGATTTCCACCTCCTACTCCAGTAGCTTTTCCGCTACCGCGGATTATCTTCTGTCCGGCTCCTTGCTCAGGTTCTGTAAGTCTCTCTTCTCGGCTCCGAATTATTGTTTGTTGCTTGTTTCGCCTCGGGGAGGGCTATTGTGCTTTGCTGCTGTTAAAAACTCTTGTTGTGGTTAGTGATTGTTTGGCCTTTGCTTGTGTGGTTTGTGGAGTTTGTTGTTGTTGGCTTGTGAAATTTGTTATTTGCGCGGTTGAAAATGTCGCGCTCTCATAAGAATGATGTTGAGGGGCAAAAGCAGGTGAAGTCGTATGCTGCCACTCTTAAGGGCAAGAAGTCACGTGCGACTCGGTTCTTCCATGTCCCTACCCTTGAGGATTTGGGTATGGCAGAATGTACTCAAGCTATGCTCGACCATGCTGGGTTGGGCGGGTTCATGGCACTTTCCGCGCCCTCCCACGTGGACTTGTCCCGTCAGTTTCTTTCCACCTTGAAGACGAGGACCCAAGATGATACAATTGCTTCTATTACTTTCATCTACAGGAGGCAGCAATATATTGTTTCTGCCGAGCAGCTGAGAGATATCTTGGGGATCACACGTGGTCCCTCGGATAACTATGAGGAAGGTGTGGGTGATCGCCACATTTATATGTGGCAAACTTGGACAGGTGTTCCGAGAGATGCTAATGGTAACGATTACAATTATCAGCTCTCTCATCCTTGTCTCAGGTTGACACACAAGGTGTTAGCCATGGCCTTCTTTGGCATGACTGAGGTCAACAAGGTTCCTACTTATGTGCTAAAGTATCTCTATAGTCTCATGTCGGAGTGTGAGCTTACCCCCGATTGGGTTTGGCTCTTTGTTGCTTCTTGGAAAGCCGCCCGGAACAAAGTCAAGGCAAAGATTGCTTTGGGAGGCATGATCACTTTGATTGTGCAGGCGGTCGTTGACGACTTTGAAGATCTTGATGTGGAGGGTAGTCCTGACCCTTCTATAGGGCCTTTTGAGTATGATCTGCGGTTCCTCCGGTCCACTGTCCATCTGTTGCGGGGTAGTCCTAACACATGGGTATGGGTTGGTGAGCCTGAGATCGCCATGCCTCATCCTTTTGTCTACGGTCCTGCTGAGACTTTCCGGTTGGCGTCTGTTCCCGCTGCACCTCGTGCCCCTGCTAGACGTCGTGCACGGGGTGGGATTACCATTCGAGAGCCGGTTATGGCTGTTGATGACGCTGATGATGATGATGATGATGAGATGATGCCTGATGCTCAGGCACAGTTTGGCGTCGGGTCGTCTAGTGGAGATGCTGATAGCTCCAGTATCCCCTGGGAGCAGAGGTTGTTTGATCAGATGCAGGGGATGCAGCAGAGTTACACTCAGTTCTACTCTGAGTTTGACTCCTTCAGGTTGTCTTATGCTGTTGATATGCGCGGTTTACAACAGTCGATGAGTGGGATGCAGCTGGAATTTCAGGGCTGGAGAGAGGAAGTTCGTCGTTCTTGGTTCCATCAGAACCCCGATCTTCCACCACCGGGTAACCCAGATCAGTGAGCTACTCCTTTCTCTAACTCATTTATTTTCTATGTCTTTCACACTGAGGACATTGTGTACTTCAAGTATGGGGGAGAGGGATTTAGTTTACTTCTTATCTTTAGAGTAGTTTTCATTCGGTTATTTGAATTCAGTTCGTATTTCTTTTAAAAAAAAAAAACAGAAAAAGCCACAAAAATGTTAAAAAAGGCAAATGAAAATCCTGGGATGGGCTGAAAACCCGAAAGGGCGGTTCCATGCAATAAGCAGGTAGTCTGGTCGACAATAGGCTGAGGCAAAAGTGGACTTGAGAGATGTGAGTCATTGGTGAGTTATCTAACAAAATGAAATGAGTGGCTAGGTGAAAACCCTTCAGGGCGCCTAGGCAGAATGAGTGAAATGAGTGTCTTAGGACCATTTGTTGCTGCTGGCGAGGGGTCATAAGAAGTGGTGATATAAGGAGGAAAGGGTAGGCCACTATGGAGGAATAAGGTGCTAGATAGGAGC
The DNA here is from genome assembly GCA_029168935.1 of Oxyria digyna. NCBI lineage: Eukaryota > Viridiplantae > Streptophyta > Magnoliopsida > Caryophyllales > Polygonaceae > Oxyria > Oxyria digyna. Next base: position 11,469,372 of record JAPVLV010000013.1, read on the forward strand.
TAGGATTAGATTTATCTTTTGTACTCACTATGGTGTTTGGAGGTGAAGTGTGTTGGTAATTTGTAGTTCATTCTTTTTCTATACTTCCTGAGATCTTTGTGTGCTGATGGTAAGGGTAAGTTTCATTTAGCTTACTCGGGGACGAGCAAGGTCTAAGTATGGGGGAGTTTGATAAGCGGTATTTTACATAGCGCTACTATAGGTTATTAGCTCATTTTGTACAGGATTATGCTAGATGTTATGATGTATTTTGTAATCATGGAGTTTTGGAGAGTTGAGTTACACATGAGATTACAGAAGATGATGCGGAGCATTGAAGCATAAGAAGAGGAGTCGAAGCTGAAGAAGACCACAGGTAGCATTGGAAGCAGCTGAAGACGAAGCCAAGGAAGCCACATAAGCCAAATCCGCGACCGCGGGTCACAAACCGCGATCGCGGAAAACCTACTGGACCAGCCAAGATCACAGAAGACATTCCGCGACCGCGAGTCCCAAACCGCGATCGCGGAAATTCCATCTGAAGAAGCCAAGATTACAGAACAAAATCCGCGATCGCGGGTCCAAAACCGCGATCGCAGAAATCCGCCAGAGAAGACTTTCTTCATTTGCCCGATTTAGTATGTTGTGTTAAGTTTTGTAACATTTTTATAACGTTTTTACCTTCAATTTTTCAGTTGAATTCTACAGAGATTTATAGGTTTTAGGTGTTGATGATCTTCCATCATCTCACACATTCCATTTCCAAGTTTTGAGGGTTTTGTTCAAGAACTTCATGAGTTGCTAAGTCCATTGGTTTTGCTTGACATTTGAAGCTTTCGGATTGATTAAGTGGTAAGATTTCTTTCCTTTGTTCTACTCTTATGATTGTCTCTATTCTCTTGTGTGTATTGTTATTGAATTAGATTTGCTCATTTAGATTGGCCATCTAAGTAGTTTCATCTCATTCATATTGCTATTGTTTGGTTATTTCTAGTTGAAATACCAAACTTGTTTGTAGCACACACAATTTGCATGAACTAGTTGTGAATGTCAATTGTGAAGAGAATTGAGTACATGTCGAGTATCTGACTAGTTGTCTATGGTATTGCATGTATCTATCCATTCCTGAACTTAAAGCTGCTTTATTGTTGAATCTTGATAGTTTCAAGGTTATAGTTGAGTAAGGGTTATTAGGACTAGTTGGACTAATAACTACGTTAGAACAGGGATTAGAACGATCATATGAGTAATTCGACATTAGAACGATCATATGAGTAATTCGACATTAGAACGATCATATGAGTAATTCGACATAGGATTAAAAGGAGTTTATGATCAACTTGTTAATCTGTTAGTGGATAATAGTCAAGTGAAACACCTTCCATTGATATATTTACAATCCAAATCAACCTTCGTTACTTTGTTCTTCAAACATACCAACCCCCCCCCCCCTTGGTTACTTACACTCGTTAATCATTATTATAACTTTAAGAACCGATAACCTGATTCCCTTGGGATCCGACCCTTGCTTGCCTACTATACTTGTTAGTGAGCTTGTTAGGATTACTTTACTTGGCATACGACAAATTCGCCTCGTCACTTCTCCTCTGTCGCACGCTTCTCTGCCTCGGAAACACGCGAAGCCGCCTAACAGAATGCTTTTTCCGCTTAGGTCCTTGTGCCGATTTTTGCAGGGTCATGATGATCGATTTTGTGGTAAATATTGATTGAGAATTATGGACGTTGGGGCTGGAATGATTATGAAAACTAAGGCCGAGTAAATAGGGACTTTGTGACCGTTTGAATCAGCGGTGATTGGGGAAGATTATATTGTGACCGTTTGAAGGATCTCCTTATGATCTTGGTGTGAGAACTATTTAAGGGTTGCTCTAACCCTATTTTCCCTTCCCCTGCCTTTATCTCTCTCTCGTCTCCTCTCAAACTTTAAACTTTCTCAAACCCTAAACTCTCAATTTCTCAAACACACACCGAGGCGCGCGCGCGTCCGCGCCAAGCGGGTCCACTCCCTCTTCCCTCTTCAAATCTTTTTCAAATTTCAAAAAAAAAGGGAAGATATTCTTGTTACCATATCTAGCTATTTGTTTTATTTTCCTTTCTTTTAGGAAAATAGAAGATATTCTTTTCTTGGAAGATAAGTTGTTACCAAGTTGGTAAGATCTTATCTTACCAAATTAGATTTTCTTTTATTTTCTTAATTTCTTTTCTTGTTTTATTTATTTCCTTAAAAGATCTTCTAGATTTTATTTCTCTTTCTCTCTCTTATCTTGTAGGATTTTTTATCCTTGGGAAGCAAGCAAAATTTTGAAGGTTCCTCAACCCTAGCATAGAGCCGGCCGAACCCCCCCCCCCCCTTCCCCACTCTTCTTCGTTCAATTTTTCGTGCAACCATGGTTGGATCAGACACCGAGCAGGTTTCTTTGGTTACTTCTGAGATGAAAGCAACAATGCGAGAGGTAGTCCAAGAGATGGAGCAAGAGCTAGCCGCAAGAATCAGTGCTACAGTTTTGGAAGCAATCGAACGCAGGCAGGGCAAGCAGCAGGTAGGCGGTTCGAATGGGGCTGTAGTTTATGAACCTTTGAACGATGTTGACGGGCATCCAGCAAGAGACCGCCCAATGTTTCAGCCAAGACAGCTGACTCCATACCCTAGCCAAGTGGAGCAAGTGATCGACCACACCCCTATTCAGCGTACTCGTACGTTCGGGCAGCCGGAATTCAGGCAAATGCAGCCGAGAGCACAATATCATCATGCAGATCTGGAAGGAGATTACCGTGGTCAAGTCAGGCACCAAAATCCCGGCTATCTTCAGCCGAGATGAGGAGTCCCGACACACCAGGGCTTCGACCAGCAGCAGGATCGGCCAGCAACACTCCCTCAGGCAAAGGTGCAAATAGATCGCTTTTCAGGTACGTCAGATGTGGAAGCTTATATCAGTTGGGAATCCCGAACCGATCAGATTTTTGAGTTTTGTGATTACCCGGAGCACGTTAGGGTGGCTATGGCCACTATTCACTTTACAGACTTCGCCCTGACTTGGTGGAGAGCGGATCAGATTAAGAGAGCGAACCGTTTTGAACATCCAATTGAGACTTGGGAAGAGCTGAAACAGGCAATGAAGAAACGATTCATCCCGGGCAACTATGTTGATATCGTTCAGGGGCAGCTAGAATGACTTAGACAGGGAGCTCTTTCGCCAGCAGAATATTTCAATCAGTTGAAGCAGCTTATTGCCAGATCCAACATTACTTTTCCTGAGAGGTATGTCGTATCAAAGTTCATTAATGGATTGAATGATGATGTCGGGTTTGTTGTTCGGAATCAGTATTTTGGTCCTGAAGCTGCTATTGAGAGTGTCATGCACTATGCTACACAAGTTTTTGAGTCTCTGCCTAAGAGACGACAGCAGGGAGGTAACAGGAGTTGGTCAGCGTCGCCATCAGGCAGCCGCCCATCGATTCAGACAGATCAGGCAGCAAAGTCGACCACCAAGTCGGATGAACTGCCTAAGGAAGGAACTAGGGCAAGGGATATCACCTATTACAAGTGCAGTGGCAAAGGACATATGGCTCGTAATTGTCCTAACCAGCGAGTCGTATTGTTAAACGAAAACGGCGGGTATGAGTCAGCTGATGATGAAGAAATTCAGGAAGAGCCGAAGGCGCAGGTAGATGAGGTCCGTTTTGCAGCCAATGATGTGAAAGGTGAGTCTTTCCTTTGTATGCTTGTTCCATTTGAAGGATCCCTGGATTTTACTGGCGACTCCATGGAAGAGGATTCTCTAGAGGACACTGCTATCAGTAGGGATCAGCAAGAGGGCATGGGAGATAATGGAGATCATCTAGAGCTGATAGGAGAGATCATGGAATGGGAGATGGAGAGAATTGAGCAGCGAGTTGACGTCCCACCAATTGATCTGACACAGCGTACCAATGCCTTTTACCACGAGATCTTCATTGGTAAGCATCCGTCTCCTTTTCTTGCTATTATCGACGGTGGATGTGAGCGCAATATAGTGAGCAAAGTTGTTGTTGATAAGTTGTCTATCCCTACTTACCATTTGATGGAGACCATATTAGCAGGTTGCATTTGTCATAAATTCAATTTGGATGTGAGTGAGGGAGCCGAGTTTGATATCCGTCTAGATGGATATTCTGACAGAATTCGGTGTGTCATCTTGCCTATTGATGATATTACGGTGATATTGGGTCGTCCATGGCAATTTGATCGATATGTTCTGCATGATGGTCGCCACAATCAGTACAATGTTTTTCACAATGGGGGTCGTTATCGTCTGTCCCCTATGAGCAAGAAAGACGTTTCTGTGTTCCTCATGATGAGTAAGATATTGGAGGGTGCAGGCGTCAATCTGGTACGTTGTCTTGAGCAGCCCCGGCGTAAGTTCCCTCTACCTCATGACTTTTTTCATGCGTCTTCCCTTTCCCCAGAGGTACCTACACACACTCCCTTACTTGGTATCACATTGTCGTCTCTGCTTGCTCTTGGTCGGATGGCTGGTCTCTATTTCTGTGCCGTCTTGGGAAAGTTTTCAAAGATTATCCTCACGAGTGTTCCAGCTAGAGATGTGATGAAGCTGAAGAACCACAACCCGTTACAGTTATTGCTCGTGCACTCGAGCCGTCAGCTGGACCTTGCAGACCTACCACTTAGCTTCAAGTATTGGGATGTTTTCGAAGACACAAGATATTTTGTGTTTGTTTCAGTTACTATTACAGATTCGAGGACGAATCCTTTTCTAGAGGGGGAGGATGATGTACGCAGGACTACGTCAGCTCGTATCACTGAAATCACTGAAGAAGAAGGAACAACACAAGATTGGCAGCCAGGTGGGCCGACAGTCCAAGAAGAGAAGAAGAACCCTTTTGGGCTTAGCAGGAAGGAAGCCCAAGAAGAAGAAAGCTAAGGAGACTTTACTATTTTACCCTTGAGACATTTTACTATTTAAGTTAGTTTTTAGAGCTTGTTGCTCAGATTAGACAAATTGAGAATTGAGAATACGTTTTTAGTTTTGACGTCTTTTAGCTGTAGTTTTGGTTTGGTATTGAATTGCAAGACGAAAGCACTTGGTTTGATATTGACCTGTGAGATCGATCTGTTGTTGACACATATTTCGATTTCCAAACCTTGAAAGAACCCTAGGTGGACTCCTTGGATTAGTTCGAGTCAAGTGAGTCTTTCTAGATCGACGACTGAGTCAAGAAAGACGTCACTTGCTTATCGTGTCTGAGTCAAGCTAGTCTTCCTAGATCGATGACTGAGTCAAGGAGGATAACACTTGTCGAAGGCCAAGGTTCGATGGATCGTCTTCCACAACGATCTCTCGAAGCCATCTCAACATCGACTTCATCACCTTCATCCCCAAGAGAACGTTTTCAGCCTCACATATTCGATCCTGCAGATTCGCCTGCCATCACCTCTCATCACCAAGACCACCACTCATGGTGGTCGTCAGGCTAAGAGACCTAAGCCCAGCAGCGTCGCCGCCCGCACTCGCTCTGCAAAGCCGGCGATATCCTCCTCCAACTCCCTCGCCACTGCCTCCACTTCTCTCAAACCAGGCTTCGCCGAGAGAAGGATACTCGGTCCCTTGTTCGTGGACCCTGAGCTCTGGAACTCAGACTTGGCTGAGGTTGCCACATTCCGCGCTCTTCTCTCCTCTCAAGGTTGGGAAACCTTGTTCACAGCCTCTCAGCGCGTCAATGAAGAGGTAATTAGGTCCTTTTATTCCTCCATGTCCTTTGCTGATGTGTCCGAGGTTGAGAACCCTCAAGATATTGTGGTCAACATTCGAGGTAAGCTCTACAAGATCTCCACAGAAATGATCTCCTCTGTACTAGGGATCCCCATAGGAACTGGGTTCTTTGCTATCCACAAAAAGCATTGGCCCATCAAGAAGACCGAGCTTGCCAAGACAGTGTTTGGGAACTCTTCCCTCAAGGAATTCAACACAAGGTTCCTCTCCCTCTCCATGAAGCTGCTCCATGCCTTTCTAATAAACAACATTGTTCCTCGCCAGGAAAAGAGGAGCACCGTGCTAATTGTCGACGTTGTCTTCATGGATAAAATCGTTACTGGGGAGATCCTTGACATGCCAAAGATCATCATGCATCACATGAAGGCTTGCCATAGCCATCCATCCCACTCTCTGCCGTACCCCTCACTCATCAAGGCTCTATTGGAGACTTGACATTTATCCGGCAACCGAGGACGAGACACTGTTCTCTCACAAGATGGATGGCTCCTACATCAACAGTCTCAAAGTGGAAGAGACTGTCTCCAAGAAGTCCAGACCCTCCAGAACTTTACCTGCTCGACCAGCTCCTGCAGATGATCAAGAGGAGGCCACCTCATAGATTGTTGAGGAACTCCGGGAAATTTCGGCTGCTATTCGTGACATTAGCTCTGCTTTCGTCAAGCTTGTCGACGTTCTCTCTGCCAAGAGAGGATAGGGTTTCTCCAGCAGTTCCTCCGATGTAGTTGGCATAGAATTTCCTCTAGGGTTCCCAAGCACATCAATCCTTCTGTTCTTGTTGTTCTTTCTGCTTCATGATTTCTGTTTTTTTTTTGTGTTTGATTGTATGAGTCGCAGTTGTCTTTGGGCTCATAAATGAAAATAATTATATTTTGCTGTCTTATGCCTTGTGAGTCTTGCGCGTTCATGTTTTGCATCATTGTTCCTTATATTATCTTCATATCTTTTCGATGATGTCAAAAGGGGGAATATACTCTGAAATCTTGGAACCAATAGGACTGGTATCATGTTTAGGGGGAACTTGTTAGTAAATTCAAAGGTTAAGGGGGGACCATTTGAAGCTATTAGTCTAAGTATCTTTGTCCTGAGACTTATATTCATATTTGCCTATTGTCTCTGTGATTACACTTATACGAGTTTGTCATCATAAAAAAGGGGGAAATTGTTGGAATAGGGACCCGAGGAACTCTGGTTCCTCAATAGGTTCATTTCCACTATAACTCTATGTTTTGACGATGACAACCTTAGCATATACTATGGTACAGTTTATCTTGATATTTCAGATGAAAAGATTGAAGATTTGAAGATGATGAAGTACTAAGGGAAGTCAGAAGGAATTGCGTTACATCCGTGTTGCTTCTAACCCTAGCGTGGGCGGCGAGCCGAGAAGATCTTATAGGAGATCTTTTCCTTGTTAGGATATTGCTAGAGTTGGTTGTAATATTGTCTATGTAATATTTGGTAAATCTCGAGTTAATTAGGTTAACTTGAAAGCCATAGAGATTGTCATAAATTAGGAAAGAAGTTTGACGTATAATATATTCTTGGAATATCTTTATACGGCAGACTTGCTTCCTATATATATGATCATCTTTATGTTCTTAGACTCATGTATTTTGACGGAGCTTGAAGTGCATCAGACTAAGAGAAGAGAGAAGTGTTCTTGCAAAAGAACATCAAGTAAGTTCACTGGTATTATCATCTGAGAGTTTCTGATAGGAACTAGGTTAGTACTTAGAAATAAGTTTGTAATCTCATTCGTCTCTAAACTCACTGATTGAATATACAAGTAGACCTTTTAAATCCTCGAAAGAGGGGTGGTTTTCATCCAAAGATAACTATTTGGTTATCTAGGGTTTCCACCTTAAGTAATTGCGTTGATAACTTGTGCTATTACTTCCGCTGTGCCTAGGAACTGGACAACTCTTTGTCACAGTTCCTTTGATACTAACATACAGATTCTACACATTGACCAAACTATAACTAATATATTTCACACACACCCGCAAGCTGAAAATGGTTCATGTTGGAAGGAACATTCCCAACTTGGAAAGAATGGTGTTTTGCTGCGCGGATGGTAAAGTCTTCGTCATAACATCGGCCAGTTTCTTTGTAGTTGGCTCATAGGAAAGTTGAAGCAAGCCTTCAAGGACTTTGTCACGTGCGAAATGACAATCAATCTCAATATGTTTAGTCCCTTCATGAAATACAGGATTCTTGGCAATTTGTAGGGTTGATCTATTGTCACAGTGGAGCTGAACTAGTTTGATGACATCCACACCAAAGTCTTGCAATAGTCGCTTAATCCAAGTTACTTATGTATCTTCCTGGGCCATGGCTCTATATATACTCTGCTTCGGCTGACTGTGCTTTGTTTCTTCAACTTCCAACTGACAGGGAATTTCTGCTGAAGTTATGTAATTTGTAATTGAACAGGGCTTGTTCTCTTGATATTTATGTAAATTTTAGTTTTTATATATAATTAATGTAATTTCTTTCTTATTGTTAATTAATACCAATTAAAGGATTAAAGGATAATTTGTAAAATAGTCATTAAAAAAACAATTAATTAACAAATTAGCAAACCAACGAATTGTCAGTAGCAAAATTGTCATACTCCCTCCGTCCCATAATGTTAGTCTCATTTCTTTTCGTGACACAAACCGAGAGAATCTTGTAGATTTCTCCTAATATATAAGAAAAAACATAGCCATGTGGGGTCTTGTTTGATTCGTCTTAATGAGTACTTTAACAATATTAAAAAATTATAATTTTTAAATACATATAACTAGAGATATTAACGATGCAAAACATGTCTCGGCATATGTGTCTGATTGAAATGGGACTAACAAAATGGGACAGAGGGAGTAGTTGTTTTCATTGGAAATTAAAATTTTCTAAAATAATAATTAAATTTGAAACAGTTGGTTGTGGGTAAAACCCACTTTCTCAAGAGTGGGAAACACCTTTTATCCACTATTCATCCTTTGTTGGAATTTCCCACTACATTTAATTATTCATGCCTAATACCCACCTAAAAAAAAGTTCTAATTTATCTTTTTTCTAGTAGTGATATCATGCCACTGATCTTTTGCATACTGGACAAGAAGCCCAATCACTATCTGACTATGCTATCAAAGCTGGTTGATCACAACCATTAAGAACAATTCCACAGTTTGAAGTGCCCTTAATGTAGCAAAGAGTGTGAAGAAAAGTTGCGTAATGAGTGGTGGAGGGCTTCTGTATAAATTGACTGAGAGTTTACACTGTTATAACTCAAGTCATGCCTAGTGTGTGTAGACAGTAGGTTCAATCAAAGGAGTATCATCTATAGGAAGAAGCTTGCAAGGGATTAGTAATATCAACATATTCAAGCAATTCCTGAGTGAATTTCCTCTTATTCAGAAAAATGCCAGAGCTAAGATAAGTCACCAATAAGACCAAGATCCTTGATGCTAAATTCTGAGTCTAGGAAAGCTTTGAAAAGGGAGATAGAGGACTCATCTGTACCAGTGACTAGGAGGTCATCCACATACACAACTACCCATTAAGAAGGGAGATAGACCGTATATTAGCGTTGGTTGTGTGGCTCTAAGCAGCCCGTGACCCTAAATAAAAAAAATCGAGAGCAATAACTCTCAGTTCTCCGAAACTGGAGAAAGCAAAGGCGATAAAACTGTACCCATTGTCAATGCACTTGGATTCATACTTTTTCTTTTTCCTGACAACAACGTCAAAAACAACAACACTAGGGACAAAAGCGTCAACTCCTGCACATGTGAAGGGAGAAACACGGGTAACATCCAAACAAACATTTTTTCCTTTGTCCCAACAATAAACAAGAAGATCCGCAACCTGAAGATCCTTCCCCTCCTCAACGTCACGTCACCATTTTAAAAAGAAAATCAAAAAATTAATTAATTAAATTTTTAAATAAAAACCTCATTTTTCCACAATCTTCCACCTCCTCCGTGATCTCCACAAATATGCAAATCAAGTCAAAGATTCAAAAGCTTTGGTAATTTATAAACCATGTTTAGGAGGAGCATACAATAACATACAATGAGCTTTGGTCTTAAAGAGGTTAATTTTAGAAATTTATGATTAAGTGATACCGTTTTAGTGATTAGGTGTTGTCATTTTAGTGATTTTTTTTGTAATGGGTTTATCCATTTATTTGTAAGGGTAGTTTCTTTTTTAAGTATGTTTACCTTATGCCATAGATTAGAAAAACGATCATTGAACTCAAAAATTTAAACTTGAGAGAGTATGATGTAGAATGATTATGTTAACAATATTATTTTGTTGGTAGCCTGATCATTATTTTATACTTAGATAAGACTATCTAATTGACTTTTTATTGACTTTACGATTTTATATTGAAGGTTGATCATTCAGTTTTTTGCATTCTGTTTTTACATACATAAAACATGTATTAACAATTCTATTATTATTTATCTTTCACATATATAACTATAACTTATTATTATTTTAATAATATTTGTATACATATTATAAACCTTCTATAAATATTAATATAGATTTATAATCCACACTAGTTACATGTGAATATGTGATCTCAAGCTAGGTTATTACATGAGGCAGTGCCAGCAACAACATACACAAAAAGAAAGATTAAAAGAAACAAAGAAAAAGAAAAATAGGACACGGAGCAGACCCGAATACAAAACAAAGCTAAATCACAATTGTAGTGAACACCGAGACAACAACGACGACAACGTGATCCCAAGTAGGGTTAGTGAGCAATGTATGTGGTTGAGCAATCAAGCTATAAATAGAGATGAAAATAAACCATTAGAATTTGAAACAATTAGGGTTTGGGAGAATATTGTGGCTTGTTTCATTAGCCTCTCAAGGGCATATATATATACATAGTTACAAGGAAAAGATATCTACACATAAGGAAATATAATATAAACATTATTAATATAATATCTCTAATATTCCCCCTCAAGTTGGAGCATGTGGATCAACAATGCCCAACTTGCACATAAGAAACTGGAATGGCTTTTCGCCAAGAGCTTTTGTGAAGATATTTGCGGGTTGCTGAGTCGTTGAAATGTGAGCAGTAGCCACCAGACCAGCAACAATCATATCACAAACACAATGACAATCAATCTTAATGTGTTTCGTGCGCTCATGAAACACAGGGTTTGCAGCAATATGCAAGGCAACCTGACTATCACAAAATAGACGAACAAGAAGCGTATGATTAACTCCCAAAGAAGAAAGGAGATACCTCAACCAAGTGATCTCACTGCATGTACTAGCCATGGCACGATATTCTTCTTCAGTAGACGATCGAGAAACAGTAGCTTGCTTCTTCGTTTTCCAAGATACTGGTGAGTCACCAAGCTTGATGAAATAGCCACTGATGGAGCGCCGAGTCGTGGGACAAGTACCCCAATCAGAATCACAGAAAGCATATAAACGAAGAGAGCTAGAAGATGATAGGTGAAGATCTTGACCAGGGTGACCCTTCAGATACCGTAAAACACGTAGTGCAACCTGCCAATGATCAAGAAGAGGATGTTGCATAAATTGTGACAAGACATGTACCGAGTAGCAAAGCTCTGGTCTAGTGATAGTCAGATAGATAAGACGACCGATAAGTCGTCGATACCGCTCAGGGTCTTGTAAGGCTGGGCCATTAATCTTGCCCAACTGATGATGAGAGTCCATAGGGAACTCGCTCGGCTTGCATCCAAGAAGTCTTGCTTCAGCTAAGATCTCTAGTGCATACTTACGCTGAGAAACAAAAATACCCGAAGAATTGAGAGCAATCTCAAGACCAAGAAAATACTTAAGTGGCCCCAAATCTTTCATGTAAAAACAGTTGCTGAGATAAGCTTTGACACCATCAATGCCACTAGAAGTATTCCCAACAATAATAAGATCATCCACATAAACTATGACATGGACGATAGAATCACCTCGACATAACGAGAATAAAGAGTAATCAGCCTTGCTCTGCTGAAAACTGAAAGTACAAAGGGCCGAAGCAAGCTTTGAGAACCAATTATGAGGCGCCTGTTTCAAACCATTGAGTGATTTCTGCAATTTGCAGACTTTCCTTGCAGAGGAGTCGACATATCCTGGTGGTGGAAACATATAGACCTCCTCATCTAGATCTCCATGGAGAAATGCATTGTGAGCATCCATCTGATGCAACTCCCATCCTTGAATTGCAGCAACTGAGAGAAAAACACGAACAGTAACCATCTTTGCAACAGGAGCAAAAGTCTCAGTGAAGTCAATCCCTTCAACCTAACGGTTCCCTAGAACCACCAGTCGAGCTTTATAACGCTCAATCTCCCCATTAGCTCGATACTTAATCTTGTACACTCATTTGCACCTAATAGCCTTCTTGCCTTCAGGCAAGTCAGAAAGAACCCAGGTGCCATTCCGCTCAAGTGCATCAAACTCACTCTTCATTGCAGCCCTCCACGGGGCATGTTGAACGGCCTCTGAAAACCGAGTAGGTTCAATACTCGCTATAATGGTTGCTAAAAACTGTGCATGTGGAGTAGAAAACTTGACACAAGAAACAAATGAAGCAATAGGGTATGGAGTACCTGAGGTGAGTGAAGATGCAACAGGGGTTGTCAAGATAGTATTGCAGACATAATCTCTGAGCAAAACTGACGGTTGCTTAACACGAGAAGAGCGTCGTACAAATGTATCAATAATGTCAATACTCCCCCTGTCGTCCAAGGGAGCAATAGGATTAGAAGGTAAACCGCGGTCGCGGCTTGATTCTCGTGATCGCGGTTCGGTGTCTGGAACAACTGAGGCTCCAGTAGAGATACCGTGGTCGCGGTCTGAATCCCGCGATCGCGGGTCGCTGTCTGGATTTGGGTGACTCTCTGTTGGAGCATTGTCAAGGTACACATCATCATAAACCGCAGGATGCACTGAGTTGACAGGTGATGAGGGAGAAACAATAGGTTCTGCATAAGGAAAAACATATTCATAAAACACAACGTCCCGAGAAACAAATACCTCATCAGTCTCTAGATCATAGAGCTTCCATCCCGCCTTCCCAACGGGATAGCCTAAGAAGACACATTTGCGACTGCGCGCCGCAAATTTGTCGTGAGAACGTGGAATCTGAGATGCAAAACACAGACAACCGAAAACCCGCAAATGAGAATACTTTGGTGCCCTTTGATACAAGACTTCGTAAGGAGTCTTCTTTGCAAGTAAAGGTGTAGGTGTACGATTGATACGATGTGAAGCAATAAGCACACATTGACCCCAAAATGTCAAAGGCAAAGAACCTTGAAAGTGTAAAGCCCGGGCTACGTTAAGAATATGACGATGCTTTCTCTCCACTCTGCCATTCTGTTGTGGAGTATAAGAACATGTAGTCTCAAAAAGAATACCCTGCGTATCGAAAAACGATTTCAAACACAAGAATTCAGTCCCATTGTCGGAATGAAACCGCTTAATGGATTTCTCAAACTATGTTTTTACCATAGCACAAAATTTGTGAAAAATTCCTGCAACTTCATATTTGTGAACTATAAGAAAGACCCACACTGCTCTTGAATGATCATCAACAATAGTTAAGAAATACCTGGCACTAGGGCTGTTCATTATCGGATATCCGATCCGATCCGGCGTTTCGGATTGGGTATCCGCAAAAAAAAATTCCTAATATTGAGATCCGTATCCGAAACGTCCGGATATCCGATCCGAAATCCTCGGATCGGATTGGATATCCGAGACGGGTATCCGAAATATCAATACAACCTATTTCTTAAAAAACTATTAAAAAATAATTTAAAAAATAAAATAACATCATGTAAAAGATGTTGTTAAACCACCTGAGACATTAAACTACCTCTTGTAGAGTTTACAAACCAAAATGACTACAAAAATGTAGTCAAAGTGTAATCAACCTGTCAAGAAACATTAAGTCACTACTACTCCACTAGAGTTTACAAACCAAAATGACTACAACAATGTAGTCAGCCACAAACTTGGCTCAAAAGTGTAATCAACCTGTCAGTATTTAAGGGTTAAAACAAGTCATCAAAATACTACCAATACCAAACTTTCAAATTACATAATATCCAATGTCTAAGTATTAACAACTTCATCCATTATGAAGGTCTCATCCAGAATGAAGTTTGGTTGCACAATAGCTAAGTCCTTCATACCTACAAATTTCAGAAAAGAAACCACAAAATAAATATTAATAATGACATTAGAAAAATGAAATACAAATGAAATAATGGATAGAAATCATAACCTTCTTCCATTTGCTCCAAGGCTAGTAGGTTCTCCTCGATCATAATTGGAGTATTAGTTGTACGTTGCCAATCTTGAGTACAAATAAGGGCCTCTACCATTCTTGGAGTTAAAGAGGTACGAAAAGAATCAAGCATGCGTCCACCGGTACTAAAAGCATATTCAGAAGCAACGCTTGTAACCGGAATAGCCAACACATCACGAGCCATCTTCAAAAGAATAGGAGACCTTTTCTGATTGTCCCTCCACCAATGTAGGACATTAAAATCCTCAACATCCTTTTCTCGTGTCTCTTCTAAGTACTTGTCCAGCTCAGTTTTGTTTTCATTAGTATCATCACAACCAACATCCATTTGAAACCTTGAACTCATCAACTTGGTAAAATCCATAACATTCCCAGCACAACCAACACCTTCATTCGAGTTCATCCTAGAAGGAGATGCACTTGTTTCCTTTCTTTCTTGAGGGAGAGAAGAACCATACCTTTCAAACAATTCAGCAAAGAGAACCTTCACATTCATATTCAAAAGTGCACCCTTTGTAGCATTAAAAGATTGGCGTATCAGCCAATCAACAAGCCGCATCTTATGCCTAGGATCAAGAAGTATGAAGATAAATAACATATGATTCATGTTATTAACATCTCCCCAATACTTATCATACTTCAACTTCATTTGTTGTGCCATTTTTCTAACACCTTCATCCTCATCATTGCATAACCCAGCGATCCCCAAACCAATAGCAAAGACATGATAAACACAAGTGTTGCAAGTCACATAGCGAGAACCAGACAGCAGCAAAGTTGCATCATAAAACACTTTCAAAATGGGCAAGAAATTATTAAGCTTTTTCCAGTCCTCATCTTTAATATCACCAAGCTTCAACATCTCTTTCTGGCAAGCAACATCCCTCATTAACATATTATCAAATGCTTTCTTAAACTTCATAGCAGATTCAAGCATGGTATAAGTAGAATTCCACCTAGTTTCAACATCCAGAGAAACAAGGCTTTTACTATCTATTTTTTCCTCTTCTACACATGCTTTAAACTTCTGAAGTCTTGCGGGAGAGGACCTAACAAACCTTACAAGAGTACGAACTTTCAAGATTGACTTATCCATATCCTTCAAACCATCTTTTACAACCAGATTCAGTACGTGAGCAACACATCTCATATGCAAATATTTTCCATCCAAAAGGTTGGATTCCCAATGATTAATCTTTCTTCTTAAGTAATCGACCGCTAAATCATTAGAACTAGCATTATCTACTGTAATTTTCATAATGTTTTTGATTCCCCAATCAACTAAACATTTTTCAACTCCTCTACCAATTAATTGCCCTGAATGGCCAGCAAGAGGGCAGAAATTAATGATCCTTTTATGCAAATTCCAGTTTTCATCAATAAAGTGAGCAGTGAGGCACATGTAACTCAAATTTTGTGCAGAAGTCCAAGCATCTGTGGTAAGACTTATCTGAGAAGACAATGAATTAAAGCAACCACTGAGCAGTTTCTTTTGTTCAACAAATAGACTATAGACATCTCTTGTAATAGTAGACCTTGAAGGAATAACAAAGGCAGGATTCAAGCATCTACAAAAGTAACGAAATCCTTCATGCTCCACGAAAGCAAAAGGTAGCTCATCCACAATAATCATCCTAGCAAGAGCTTGTCTACATATTTCTTGATTAAATTGCCACAAAGAAGGAACTACCATTTCTAGCACACCATCAGCACCAACAACAGTTTTAGGAGCTAGATCTAACTTTTTCTGATTCAGATCTAAATTTGCAGGAAGTTTTTTACATCTTTCAACATGATTTTTCAAAGGTGTAGTTCCATTTGATACTTTGCAACCAATCAAGGCAGAACAATACTTGCATTTTGCATAATTTATATCAGGAAGTCTATCATAATGAGCCCACCATTGAGATTTTCTCTTACCAGAACTGTCGTCAGACCCAGAGGAAGCTTCACTTGAACTGTTAGAACTAGGAATCCTTGGTGGTTTTGCACTTGTTTTGACCCTCTTACAACCTTCCTGAGATTCTTCCATTGAAATATCTTCAAGATCAATTGGACCATTTCTCCCAGACGATTGATTTTCACTCATTACAGCAACCTACCATATAACAAAAATTAACAAGAGGATGTAAGCTGCGTGAAGGAGAAGATGCATAAAAAGTTGAAAAAACCTTACCACTAATCGATAGTCGATGATGGAATTGTGTGGACTATAGAGTGAACTAGACTGCCAAGGAAGAAGAAGACGTAGGATTGGAGAGCAGATTGTTGAAGCGGCGCAAATCAATGGAGTATTAACTAGGGTTTAATTTCTCTATTGTAAAAAAACAAGTACGTAAAATAAAGACCACTAGTGGTCGGTAAATATTGTTGAGACCATTTGATAAGTCCAATACCATTATACTACTAATGGGCTTGGTCCAATTAAATGCACTGGTCTAAGTCCAAAAATTACGTGAGTAACCACTTACATATTTGTTTGGCATTTTATTAGATATAATGTATTTATATTATTTATATATATAATTTATTATTATATTAATATAAGTTGCATACCCCCGGATATCCGCATGATATCTAACCCCGATCCGTATCCGATCCATTGATCCGGAAATTTATCCGGATCGGATCGGATACGGATACATAATCCATTGGATACAGATGTTTTCGGATCGGATCGGCGGATCGATGGATCGGATCGTCCGGATCGGGTAATTATGAACACCCCTACCTGGCACCGGTAGTAGAAGGAGTACTATAAGGCCCCCAAACATCACAATGTATCAAATCAAAAATACCATCAACTTTATCAGAACTCAAAGGAAAACAGTTACGAACTTGTTTTGCCTTGAAACAAATATCACATGGATCAACAGTAATATCCCTTCTAGCAATACGGCCGACTGCAGGGATAGAAGACAACACAGACAAAGACGGATGTCCCATTCTTTTATGCCAAAGAAATAAAGCAGCGGAAGACGAAATTGTTGAATGACATGCACGTGCAAGTGAACCCAAAGTGTGAAGCCAATAAACACCCCACGTTGCTCACCCACTCCAATTACTACCCTCGAAGTACATTCTTTAATCACACACATCCTGTCAATAAGAAGAGCCAAATACTTCTTTTCTTGCAGAAGCTGAGCAAAAGATATCAAATTGCAGTCTAATTGAGGAGTATATAGCACACGACTCAAAGAAATATCAGATAATGTCAGAGTACCTTCCTCATTTGCTGCAACAAATCGATTATCCGGTAACTTAATAGATACCGGTGAGGCGGGAATAATATCCCGAAGTAGAGAACGATCACATGTCATATGGAACGAAGCACCTGTATCCAAAATCCAAGTTAAAGACTTCTCATAGGAGAGGTGGGACTTAGGTTCCAAGGATTGAAACATGGTGAGAACAGTATTCCATTGTTCAGCATTGAGAGTCGGCCTATTAGATGCTCGGTCTTGCTGATTTGGTTGAAAGACGGCAGGGAAAACATTGCCGGAACGAGCAGCGTATGTTACTATGTTACTGCAGAACGAGAACCGCGATCGCGGGTAATGTTGGCCGCGATCGCGGGTGGTGATATTTTCAGTACCGAGGTACAATTTCTTCTATATTTCGAGAAAATTTCGGTGAATGATTCATCTGAAGCGTCGGACGATTCCTTCGGGTGCACCATGATGACGGCACCAGCCTTCGGGTGCACTTCTGAAGATCTCTTTTATCCCTCTATCACATGACTTGTTAATTTGTTATGTATTGTTAATTCTATTAGAAATATAATATAAACATTATTAATATAATATCTCTAATAGAATTAACAATACATAACAAATTAACAAGTCATGTGATAGATGGATAGAAGAGATCTTCAGAAGTCATAATCGTAAGAATCTTGAGAAGATTCAGAAT
This sequence comes from Oxyria digyna, assembly GCA_029168935.1. NCBI lineage: Eukaryota > Viridiplantae > Streptophyta > Magnoliopsida > Caryophyllales > Polygonaceae > Oxyria > Oxyria digyna. The sequence goes on from JAPVLV010000013.1 coordinate 11,487,357, forward strand.
CTCCATCTCTACGTAAAGGTCCATTTTTATATCTACGAACATCTTTATCTCCATCTCCAAACTAAGAGCATTCATTAGTCCAGTGTGTTATGCACCCACACTCCACACAACCCCTCACGGAATAAACCTTTTCGTGCCCCTTTTCGTTATTATCACAAGGATAGACACAAATTTTACAAGCCATTCCCCTTAACTTTGATTTGTTAGGGCATTTGGAGGGTGGTTGATCAGTATTTTCTTCGCAAATGTAGCAGTACGTGTCTCCAGGAGTGTAGAGGAATCCTGTGCTCTTGCTTTTCACTTGGTTGCTGCTACTGCTTTCTACCTCCATCGCTACTACTGTAACAACAAACAAATTGCCTATAAATTAAATTAACAGAAATTTCAGACATACATACAAATTGTAATCCATAAAACAATACCCTCTGTTTCCAATTTCAAAGGGAGGGCATATAGACATAAAATTGCCTATAAATTAACAGAAATTAAGCAGGGACATCAAACCGAACACAGATTGTAATTGTTATTCAATTTAATCTCATACCGAGTTGGTTGATTAAGGATCCGAGAAAAGGAAACAATCTAAAGTAAATTAAATCCGATTATATTGTTTGGTACCAGTAGTATCGAGGGGATCTACGGGGGGTTGTGGGTGATCAAGTTTATGAGACTTCGCCAGAGGTTGTTCAACGATCATCTCATCATCTTCTCGCTTCTGCGGCAACATGGGGGCGCCGTCCATCGTTCTGCATGTGCGACAAAGAGAGGTTCTTTCCAGATCTATAAATTAATGAAAAAGAGGCTGGTTGGATAGTATTGGGCTACTAACAAACTGTTACATTCATCCGGTTTGGGCCTCTCATTGGCCCAATTGAAACCTTTCTTCGATCCATGAAAAGGGTCCGAGTCAGGGTGTATTAGAGCATGTACAGTTATTTAGAGTAACAAAAACAATTGAAAATTGAAAATAAAAGTGACATAAAATTTTTAGTGATAGAATTAATATAATAAGTGGAGAGAAGTAACAAAATAGTGTTACTCATTTTACAAATAACATTTACATATTCTTGTCAAATGACCCTTTATCATTGTATAGAAAATGAACCCCACCACTAATTCAATAATTCAACTTATCCTATTTTTTCTGCGAAATAAAACTTAATAATTATTGATATATGAAACTTGGATTGAATAACACCATTGTGAGAGTAGAGTAACATAAACCCAAAAAAGCAGATTGTGTTACTCATTTTGAGTAACACCAATATAGATGCTCTTAGTCAACCTACTAGTTCTATTTTGGCGTCGGGCGCAAAATTTAAACAATAACTTTTATAACTATGTAAGTATGTATATATAACTTATATCTCGGGATAAACAAATAAAAATAACATTAATAAAAAAAAATAAGCATTATTTAATTATATTCATTTTATTTGATTTTTAAATCAATATCATATAAATAAAAATAATTTCAATTGATTTATGATATTGATATGCATCATAATCATAATATATATAATTTTTGGGGTGGTTGAAAAATATTCACACAAGATATTCGTGAAGATGTTCATGATTATATTCATCTTGGGTTGAGTTTTTGCTTGGCCCACCGGAAAAAAAGAGTCCATTATTAAAGTTCATATTTTTTATAAAAAAAATTCACCTATATTTTTCAAACAAATCTATTATTATTAAATAAAAGATTATCTTTTAAGAAATTACATCAATCTATTTCCTAATAAATATTTTATCTTTTATTAATTTAAAAACGAAAATATTTTTATAAGGATTATATAATTAAAAAAATATTTTTGTGCTTAGTATTTATAAATATATTAATTTTATAGTCGAAATATTCATTATAAAATGGGAAAAATATGTTATTAAAGATATTTGTTTATTATATATTCACAAAGATATTCATCAATATATTCACAAAGTTGATCCAACGAGAAAAAAGTCCAATTTTCAAAAACAAACCTATAAGATATACTGAAAAATATTTTAGTTCAAAAAAGATAATAAAATATATTAGGTATATTAGTTTTTACACTACATAGATTGTCAGTTGGTAGTTGGAGATTACACTACATCTTTACAATAACATACTTCAGTTATATTAAATTTGATAAAATAATATATTTTACATCGTTATATTGTATAAATGTTACTATATCCTTTCTAGAGATATTATCAAACAAAAATCTTATCAAAAACGAAAAAGTTTATTCTTTATTAGCCTACTAAAAAATTTCAATATTAAATACATACACAGTTTTTAGTTAGACAGATTAAAAGTTAAATAAACAATCATATCCTATAAAACAATATGTTTTAAAAAGAACAAAAATAATTCTATCATTTATAAATACCATGATACACTCAAATGACAATCATATAATCTTCTACATGCATATAAAAAACCGTATTATCATGATCATCATATCATAATATATAATTTTTGGATAGGAGAAAAATATTCACCCAATATAGATAGGCCCTTATTATTTAGCATACCCTAAAATTTTATTTAGCACACCCAAACATTCGTCACGTAACTATGTAATACATCCGTCACGAAGGTTTTATATAGTTCCGTCACGAAGGTATGAAAAACATCCGTGACGAATGTATTGAAAACATCCGTGACGAAGAACGCTCAGACATTCGTGACGAAGGTCTCAATTTTGCAGTTATAAAAGAGATTTTTTACCCAACCCTAATGTAACTTCTTCCTCTACATCCTCAAAGTTTCGGCGCAACAACAACACCCCACAACACCACATTTCTTCATCTCTTTCACTACAATAATCAACAAATTCAAGTGATAAGGTAATTTCTAACTCTCTTTTGCATTAATTTTCCATGTTTGATGAAGATATGTCAAAACCATTGAAATGGTGTGATTAAATAACATTGATATGTGTATTAAGCATGTTTTTTTAGTTCAATTGTTGTTTGAATGGGAGTGATTCAAACTATTCAATTTCATAAAAAAACATATATTTTATCTACAAACCCTAACATTAACATTATTAAAAACAACTATAACATATCTTATTGTAGTTCCCCCATGATGGACCATCTTCATCAATATTTTGGTGTATGTAATCATCCCAATTTGACATTTTCAATTGAATATTGTGTTTGAATGGGAGTGTTTAGGGTGAAATGTGGGTAAAATGAAGTGAAAAAGGTTGAAGATGAAGTTGGTTCGGATATGTTGATGGTAATTAAATGTAGTTGGTGTGGATTAGACATAATAACTTCACTTTTGCAGATGTAGCTACATTCGTCACGGATGTATTATGTTTCTTCGTCACGAAAGAAATCAAGACATTCGTCACGAAGGTTCAGCGTTTATACGTGACGAAGGTATTGCAAAATACATACGTGACGAAGGTTTTATGTTATACATTCGTGACGAAGAATCTATGTAATACATCCGTGACGAATGTATGGGTGTGCTAAATAAAATTTGAGGGTGTGCTAAATAAAGGCTTTGTATAGATATTAGAGACACTATAACAATTTGTGTTCATATGTCACATTATGTGTTCATTGGCGAAAATGTGTTCGTACAATATACCGCGTGTGTTCATGCGTAACGATGTTTGTGTTCATCGTCCTTTTTCCTCACCTTAAGATTTATCATCACCGGAACTTAACCCATATCATATATGCTACTGTAATGTTAGTTAGATTCTTTTACTACATTAATCGAAAATGTAAATGTATTTTTAAGTTCAATAAATTATAAAGGCCCACATAAACTAGATCTTTCAACATCAAATTTTTTTTCCAATTATGTCACTTAAAATATATGATTTTATTTATATATTACAATGTTAAACAATTTTCCAGACTTTTATATTTGAGATTTTTTCCGATAGGCTAAGTAAAAGCCCATATGTTATGATGAGTATATTGATGAATATTACTTAAATATTTTATCAATCTTCCCATCTATATACCTAGAAATATTACTGATTTAGATAGGAGAAAAGTATTCACCAAATATATTCATTATAATTTTTGGATTTTTGTTAGCCCATTTGGAAAAAAGTCCTATAAAAGATATGGTAATAACTAATAAGGCATTCATAACATATGTGTGGAAAAGGAATCGCACGTGAATAAAAAAATTAATATAATATTTTATATAAGAAATTTACGAGGAAATAATTTTTGAAATAAAAGAGATATTTTTCCATGAAAAACAAAGAAGTAAAAACCGGTATTCCTATTTTGTTATCAACCTTTCAACTTTTTACAAAAATATATTCTATGAACAAGAATTTGTTATACCGCTAATAATGGATTTGCTTCCATTATTCTATCAACTCTTCATAATTTGATTTGAAAAGCATATATATAGGCCATTTTAAGTGTATTAAATTATATTTAGATAGTATATACAAAGCAAATAAGTATTTTATGTAAAAGATAATTAACTAATTAATTTAATATGTATAGATGATAAATATTAAATGTATTAAATTATATTTGGATATTGTGGGTAGCTAAAATTTTTAGATAATAGATCATCAATTAATTAAATTAAGATTTTGTGTTAATATTCTTAAACATGTGGCATGTTTTTTGGTTATTTTAAGTCATGGCGACGTGTAAGATAACATGGTTAATGAGTGACATAAGTCGAAGACTGACACGTAAGTCAATTGAACATTACAAGAAGAAAATTATAGAAAAATTATGACAAAGTGATTCAAATAAATGTTACGTTAAATCTCCCAAGATTAATATCTCAATTCAAATTAAATTATAGAAAACGATTCTTCCTCAGATAAATATTACCTAGCGGCTAGCATAATTTTTTAATTGTAAGATAAATGAGGTTAATTACAAATAAGTGATATCACAAAGTGATAGAAGGAAAAACAATTTGGAAAGAAATAAATTATAAATTTCTAAACAATTAAAGTTAAAGCTTATATTTTCTAGTTTCGTGTATGCATTTAGTATGTTTATGTACATTACTATTTAATTTGTCAAATTACTTTTAATAAGGACTGGGTCTCGTGAGGATGGGTCTTTAGATAAGGACTGAGGATGATGCACACAAATGTTATAATCAATGCACACACACGTTACAACTAATACACACAACATTTGGTGATGTACACCGTCTATGACACATGCACACATTGTGTGCATGAGTTATAACTCGTGTGTGCATTAATTATAGCGTTTGTGTGCATCATCCCCAGTCCTTATCTAAGGACTCATCCTCACCGGAACCAAATGGCTTTTGCTTAGCCCATCAAAAAAAAGCCCAATATTAAATTCCAGATAGATCTTTTTACTATAATAAATAAACAAATTATATTTTTTAAGATTCATAATTGAATATGAAAGATCGTATAGATTATTTATTATAATAAAAAAACAAATTATATTATTTAAGATTCATATCTGAAAAATTTCTTAACAAATATATTCATAAGTGCTATTATTATAACAATAAAATCAATTAAAAAAATATATGTTGAAAAAATATTCATAAAAATATGCTAAAAAGGAAGAAAACTAATTTAAATAATTGCTATACAAAGATATACTTGTTTTTTTATGTATGGGTTGGGGATTGAGGATAGTTACTACAAGAAAGAAGAATAAATAGTTGCTATATTTGTATAAAAATTAAAGAAATTTATAATTTAACACTCTAATATGATAGATATTCTGTCAACCTATTTTATTTTATTTATAACATATTTTTTTGTTATTCTATTTCTGTAGAGATATTATCAAATACAATTCTTATTAATTATTAGAGGTTATTTATAAATATATAGAAGCAAGATAAGTCATGTTACAAAAATAGTTGAATCTAACTAAAGTTATATATATATATATATATGATTGTAGATCCACATCAAAATATGAATTAAATATATCAACAAAAGTATACTTATTGAATCTATTTTAAAAAATACAATATACTTTTATTAAAATAAAACCATGTAGATGATTATACAAATTACTATTTTGTATTATATAGTGTAAATCACATTCAATATCGAGAAATAAATATCACTACAAATTATTCCAAAGTAATAAGACTATATGATATTTTTCGCATGCGTGAGAATTGCAAAACACATCATTAATAATGGTTTGATAATAAAAAAAGATTATTTATAAGAACAAATAATTTACATATTAGTGTATTACTAACGAAGACAATAAGGTCCAAGTTATAAAATGAAAAATATACCAACAATATTATATTTATTAATTTAATTTTATAAATGTGATATATTTTAACTAAAGCTCGTGCGTAGCACGGGCAAGAAAGTACTAGTCATAATATATATAATTTTTGTGGGTGGTTGAAAAATATTCATACAAGATATTCATGAATATATTCATCTTAGTTGGGCTTTTGCTTGACCCACCGGTAAAATAGTCCATTATTAAAGTTCATATTTTAAAAAGAAATATCCACATATATTTTTCAAATAAATCTATTATTATTAAATTAAAGATTATCTTTTAAGAAACTACATCAATCTATTTCCTAATAAAGATTTTATCTTTTACTAAGTTAAAAACAAAATTATATTTTATAAGGATTATATAATTGAAAAAAATATTTTTGGTGTGGTTGAAAAATATTCACACAAGATATTTTAAAAATAAATTTCCACATATATTTTTCAAACAAATCTATTACAATTAAATTAAAGATTCTCTTTTAAGAAACTACATCAATCTATTCCCAATAAAGTTTTTATCTTTTGATCATAAATATTCAATATATTCATCAGAAGCAAATATACTACGTTCAACTTATTTTGATCCTAAATTGTGTACGTTCATCTAATGTAAGTTATTTTTTTATTACTGATATTCACATAATATTTTATGTATATGAGTTGTTATATTCTAAGTGTTCATGTTGTAGTTAGCTATGGTTTTTTATACTGGGGATTAGGTTCTACCTTGCTTTATAAGGAAAAATATTACACCGAATTTTGTTAAGTTGGTTTGTAGGGTTTTTCATATTATAATTCTAATATTATAATTCTAATCATATCATATCATAATTATATCATATAATATCATATCATCATAATCATATCATAATATATATAATTTTTGGGGGTAGTTGAAAAATATTCACCCAAAATATTCAACAAGATTTTCATCAATATAATCATCTTTAGTTGAGTTTTTGCTTGGCTCACCAGAAAAAAAGCTCAATATTAAAGTCCACATAAATTTTTTGTTATAATAAATGACTAAACTATATCTTTTAAAATTCTTAATTGAAATAAATTGTTGTCAAATATTAATAAACACTATTATCATAATCATATCATAAAATAAACATTATTAGTACGGAAAGATAAAAACGAAATTATAATTTATAAAGATTATATAATTGAAAAAATATTTTTGGGGTGGTTGAAAAATACTCACACAAGATATTTTAAAAAGAAATTTCCACATATATTTTTCAAACAAATCTATTACTATTAAATTAAAGATTATCTTATAAGAAACTACATAAATCTATTTACTAATAAAGATTTTATCTTTTATTAAGTTCAAAACGAAATTATATTTTATAAGAATTATATAATTGAAAGAAAAAAAAATTGGGGGTGGTTGAAAAATATTCACACAAGATATTTTAAAAAGAAATTTCCACATATATTTTTCAAACAAATCTATTACTATTAAATTAAAGATTATCTTTTAAGAAACTACATCAATCTATTTCCTAATAAAGATTTTAACTTTTACTAAGTTAAAAATAAAATTATATTTTATAAGGATTATATAATTGAAAAAAATATTTTTGGTGTGGTTGAAAAATATTCACACAAGATATTTTAAAAAGAAATTACCACATATATTTTTTAAATAAATCTATTACTATTAAATTAAAGATTATCTTTTACGAAACTACATCAATCTATTTCCTAATAAAGATTTTATCTTTTACTAAGTTAAAAACAAAATTATATTTTATAAGGATTATATAATTAAAAAAATATTTTTGGGGGTGGTTGAAAAAAAATTCACACAAGATATTTTAAAAAGAAATTTTCACATATATTTTTCAAAAAAATATATTACTATTAAATTAAAGATTATATTTTAAGAAACTACATTAATCTATTTCCTAATAAAGATTTTATTTTTTACTAAGTTAAAAACGATATTATATTTTATAAGAATTATAAAATTGATAAAAACAAATTGTGGGTGGTTGAAAAATATTCACACAAGATATTTTAAAAAGAAATTTTCACATATATTTTTCAAACAAATCTATTACTAATAAATTAAAGATTATTTTTTAAGAAACTACATCAATCTATATCCTAATAAATTTTTTATCTTTTACTAAGTTAAAACAAAATTATATTTTATCAGAATTATATAATTGAAAAAATATTTTTGGGGGTGGTTGAAAAATATTCACACAAGATTTTTTAAAAAGAAATTTTCACATATATTTTTCAAACAAATCTATTTCTATTAAATTAAACATTATTTTTTTAGAAACTACATCAATCTATTTCCTAATAAAGATTTTATCTTTGACTAAGTTAAAAACGAAATTATAATTTATAAGGATTATATAATTAAAAAAATATTTTTGGGAATGGTTGAAAAATATTCACACAAGATATTTTAAAAAGAAATTTTCACATATATTTTTCAAACAAATCTATTACTATTAAATTAAAGATTATCTTTTAAGAAACTACATCAATCTATTTCTTATTAAAGATTTTATCTTTTACTATGTTAAAAACGAAATTATATTTTATAAGGATTATATAATTGAAAAAATATTTTTTGGGTGGTTGAAAAATATTCACATAAGATAATCACAAAGATATTCATCAATTTATTCATTTTGGATTGGGGTTTTGCTTGACCCATTAAAAAAAGGTTCAATCAAAAATAAAATATTGCCTTTTATAATCGAAAATATTAAAATTAAATGATATAATTAAAGAAATAACGATAAATCAAATTAAGAAAAATGATATTTTGTGATCATGATAAATCATATTTTAATAGAATTTTATTTTAAGACTCATATAATTGAAATAAACAATTTTTCACAAATTATTTTACTAAATAAAATAATTTTATTTTTTTAAGGATCATATAATTGGAAATAATATCAAATATATACGTAAATAAAAAAATTCTTTAGATAAAATGTATTATAAACAAAATAAGCAAACATAAATCATATCAACTTATTAAATTTACGGGTTAAGATAGAAAAAATGATTTATAAAATGTATAAGTAACATCTTTCTGAAAAACACTTTTTAAATCTTAATCTATTCATTTTTCGGTCATATTTTCTCACCCTTTTTTGATAAAGGGAAATTAAATCTGGCAAACGGGTCGGGTTTGAGTTCGGACGGAAAATAGGTTTGGATTAATCGGGTTGACCTATGGTCGAGTTCGGGTCGGGTGGTCAACCTAGTGGGTTTCAAGTGTTCGATGTTTTTATTGTAATAAAGAAAATAAAATTTAAACAATATTTTTGTTTATTCAGAAATAAAATATGTGAAAAGTGGGTCCCTCGACGAGTTTCGAGAAGTATGGATCGGTTCAGGTGTGACCCAAACGTTTTCATTGTTTGGTAAGCTTTTGACAAGTCTACTTAGGATATAATAACATATAAATTTAATATTTTAATAAAATAACTATTTGATCTGTTTCCCCGTGCTAGAAATATCTATAGCGACAAAGAACTTCATCAGTTAATATTAGACGCTTAAAAAGATTAATTTTTATAAATTTTAATATTTCTCCTTTGGTAAAATAAAATTATATCATTATTATATCATTAGACAATAAATAAATAAAATATCCTAAAAAGGTATCCTTTAGTAGTAACCTAAATTTACATAATACAATACGAAAAAAAAATCTTAATTTTTTACTTTAGATAAAATTAATCTCAAGTTTTAAATCAATAAAAAATTAAGAACCCCAACTTAAAATTTATAAACCCAAAACGACCAAATTACAATTTCAATTAAATATTTTTTAAATTTGAAGATGAATGTTTTGCAACGTACATAAAACTATTATTATGTCTCATGTTGTTATTGAATTTTCTTAAATTGTAATGAAAAAAGTCGTTTGATCAACATTTCGGTCTTCTGGTAAAAGTTGAAAATAGTTTAAATAGTTTTTCCTAAACAATTAAAGTTTAAGCTTATATGTTTCCCGTGTCGTGTATGCATTTAGTATGCTTATGTACTTTATTATTTAAGTCTTCAAATTATATCTAATTCTTTTAAAGATATAACAAAATAGTTACAATAATTAATTTAAAAATTATTATCCGGATTCACAGTAAAATATAAGTGAAACATACGGGACAATATTACACACTCTAATTCATATTTATAGAGTACTACATTTTTATTTCTTAAAATTCATTTGGCCCGTGCGTAGCACGGGCAGGAGGGACTAGTATATATAATTTTTGGGTGGTTGAAAAATATTCACTCATTATATTCATCAAGATATTCACTCATTATATTCATCTTGGGTTGGGCTTTTGAGAAAACTTGGAATTTACGAAAGCTTGGAATTTAAATTTACGGATTTTGGATAAAATCTATCTCTTTTTTTTGTGAAGGAAAATAATATATCTATAAACATATATTTAGTCCCATATCTATCTCTTCTTTCACGCAATCATAAGCAGATTGAAATGATACGCACATTTTATTTTGATCCCAAATCATATGGCAAAGATCATAGTCATAGTCATAATCATCATATCATATCATATCATAATCATAATCATCATAATATATATAATTTTTGGAGTGGTTGAAAAGTATTCACACAAAATAATCACAAAGATATTCATGAATATATTCATCTTGGGTTGGACTTTTCTTTGGGTCACCGGAATAAAAGTCCATTATTAAAATCTATTACTATTAAATAAAATATTATCTTTTAAAAAACTACATCAATCTATTTCCTAATAAAGATTTTATCTTTTACTAAGTTAAAAATGAAATTATATTTTATAAGGATTATATAATTGAAATAATATTTTTGGGGGTGGTTGAAACTTATTCACACAAAATAATCACAAAAATATTCTTAAAGTTTACATTTTTTTAAAAAAAATTCCACATATATTTATCAAACAGATCTATTAATATTAAATAAAAAATTCTCTTTTAAATAACTACATCAATCTATTTCCTAAAAGAGATTTGATCTATTACTAAGTTAAAAACGAAATTACATTTTATAAGGATTATATAATTAAAAAAATATTTTTGGGGGTGGTTGAAAATTAACACAAAATAATCACAAAAATATTCTTAAACTTTACATTTTTTAAAAAGAAATTTCCACATATATTTTTCAAACAAATCTATTACTATTAAATAAAAGATTATCTTTTAGGAAACTACATCAATCTATTTCCTAATAAATATTTGATCTTTTACTAAGTTAAAAACAAAATTATATTTTATAAGAATTATATAATTGAAAAAATATTTTTCGGGGTGGTTGAAAAATATTCACACAAAATAATCGCAAAGATAATCTTAAATTTTACATTTTTTAAAAAGAAATTTCCACATATATTTTTCAAACAAATCTATTACTATTAAATAAAAGATTATCTTTTAGGAAACTACATCAATCTATTTCCTAATAAAGATTTTATCTTTTACTAAGTTAAAAAAGAAATTATATTTTATAAAAATTATATAATTGAAAAAATATTTTCGGGGTGGTTGAAAAATATTCACACAAAATAATCACAAAGATATTCTTAAAGTTTACATTTAAAATAAATAAATTTACACATATATTTTTCAAACAAATCTATTACTATTAAATAAAAGATTAACTTTTAAGAAACTACACCAATCTATTTCCTAATAAAGATTTTATCTTTTACTAAGTAAAAAACGAAATTATATTTTATAAAGATTATATAATTGAAAAAATAAATTGGGGGTGTTGAAAAATATTCATACAAAATAATTACAAAGATATTCTTAAAGTTTACATTTTTTAAAAAGAAATTTCCACATATATTTTTCAAACAAATCTATTACTATTAAAAAGATTATCTTTTAAGAAACTACGTCAATCTACCTAATAAAGATTTTATATTGTACAAATGTTAAAAAAGAAATTATATTTTATAAGGATTATATAATTGAAAAAATATTTTTGGGGGTAGTTGAAAAATACACACACAAAATAATCACAAAGATATTCATGAATATATTCATCTTGGATTGGGCTTTTGTTTGACTAGACCTGTCAAAAGCTGACCCGACCCGCTGGGTAGACCCAACCCGACCCGAAAATACTTGACCCAAACCCGACCCGAAAAGTGTTTGAACCCGTTTGGGTCAGACCCGTTTTCGACCCGAACCCGTTGGGTCGAACCCGGCTCGACCCGAACTTTTCGAAACTCGTGGAGGGTCCTACTTTTCACATATTTTATTTAATTTAAATTAAAAAATAACAATATATTTTGTTAAATAATAATATATTATTATTATTTTATTATTAAAATATTATTTTCTTTATTATAATAAAGAAAAGCGAACATTTGAAACTCGCTGGGTCGACCCGAACCCGAACCCGTTCAACCCGAAATTTTTGTCAACCCGATTGACCCTAACCCGATTGACCCAAACCCGAACCCGACCCGTTTGTCAGGTCTATGCTTGACCCATAAAAAAAGTTCAATCCATAATATTGCCTTTTATAATTGAAAAATATCAAAACTAAAGGATATAATAAAAAAATATAACGATAAATCAAATTAAGAAAAATTATAATTTGTAAACATGATAAATCATATTTTAATAGAAATAATTTTATGTAAGGCTCGTATAATTGAAATAAATAGATTTTCACAAATTATTTTAATAAATAAAAGAATTTTTATTTTTTAAGGGTCATGTAATTGGAAATAATATCAAAGATATGGATAAATAAAATTTTCTTTAGATAAAATGTTGATGAAGGATCATCTGGACATCAACCGACACCAACGGTTCCCGAGTTTGAAGGTGCATTGACTCGTTCGAGAGCTAAGGAAGTCCAACAAGAACTAGACAAGTTAGTAGCTTTCTTCATGTCTAAAGAGCTAAGTGTTGAAGAGGAACCACCATTGAAGACGGTTATGATAATTGAGGTTCGAGAGCACTCGGAGCCAAACAACGAAGGCGGCAGAGACAGTGGCAAATTCGCGACTGCGGCCATGCCACCCGCGACCGTGGACGTTTCCGCGACCGCGGATCAAGACCCGCGATCGCGGATCGTGACCTGCTGATTTCGCCGAAAATTCTTGTTTTATTTTCGTTTTCGGGATTTAATGCCTTTTATTGGTTTGTTATTTTAGGAAACACTTTTATTGCTTTATTTCTTTTAATTGGAATCCTTATGAACCCTATATAAGGTTTGCCTTAGTTATTGTTTTAGGACCCAGACTTTGATATTGAATACAGCGTTTATCGTTTTTCCTCCCAAAAGAGAGCTTTTGTGAGAAGAGTGCCCCGTGTGCATTGTTGTTGAACTCGCCCTAGTTGTACTTGTGTGTGTCAATCTCCTCCATAAGGTTGGTGCTATCGGGACTCCATAGAGCATCCTCCAGGTGCCTTGACCCACCATAGTCATTGTGTTTGGTTGTAATCATCCGTTGGAGTTTCTTCATCATTCGGTAAGGTTCTTGTTCTTAAGTTCAGGGGCCTATCATTCGAGTTATCCTTCTTTCATCTCATTCTAATTCCGCCTTTCTTCTCTGTTCGAGTTTCTGTTCGTGGTTTGGTGTCTAGATCGGACAACAACGGCTTATCCCCGCATCAAATGTATTATAAACAAAATAAGCCAGCATAAATCAGGTTTGGTTCCAGTGAGGATGGTTCTTTAGATGAGGACTGAGGATGATGCACACAAACGTTATAACTCATGCACACACGAGTTATAACTAATGCACACAATGTGTGCATGTGTAATAGATTGTGTGCATCACAAAATACTGTGTGCATGAGTTATAACGTGTGTGTGCATTATTAATAGAGTTTGTGTGCATCATCCTTAGACCTTATCTAAAGATTCAGCCTTACGAGATCTTTTTCCATATCAACTTATTAAATTTACGGGTTAAGATAGAAAAAATAATATATAAAATTTATAAGTAACATGTTTTATGAATAAATAAAAAAGAAGAAGATATATTTAGTAATTTAAATTATAAACAATTAAAGTTTAAGCTAATATTTTTCCCGTGTCGTGTATGCATTTAGTATGTTTAAGTACTTTATTATTTAATTTTTTAAATTATATTAAATTCTTTTAAAGATATAGCAAAATAGTTGAACGCAATAATAGATTCAAAAGTTATTATCAGGATTCAAAGTAAAATATAGGTGAAACATACGGGACAATATTACACATAATAATTCATATTAATAGAGTACTAAATTTTTATTCATTTATATTCATTTGGCTCGTGCGTAGCACAGGCAGTGGGACTAGTACATATATTTTTTGGGGGTGGTTGAAAAATATTCACCCATTATATTCATCAAGATATTCATTATGATTTTGGGCTTTTACTCGACCCATCGAAAAAAAGTCCAATTCCGAATAGTCTATAATATACATAGATATTTTTATTATATTAAATAAACAAAACTATATCTTTACAATTTATAATTGGAAAAAAATATTATTAAAGGTAGTTATAAACACTATTATAATTAAAAAAAACCAAACAAAAAAGAAGATATGGTAAAAAGATAAAAGATAGTTATAAACACTATTTATAATTATAAAAACTAAACAAAAAAGAAGATATAGTAAAAAGATATTCGTGACAACCCTAATTTAATTTTATGTCAACGTAAACATGATTATAAATTGTCAATTGAACATTAAAAGATGCATATGAGGAACAAAGATGTATAGACAATTGAGTTGTATACGACTTTATCGAGATACAAAATTTTCTTCAATTGGATAACTCAAGCTCCTCTTCAATAGAGTTTTGTCTAGCATATTTTGATTTGCACTTTATGCATTGATTCGTGAATTTTAAGAGTCCAGTCCCATTAAAAATAGACTTATATACAACATTGGTACAAGATTTTTTTTCCTCTAGAAATAACATGGCTAGAAGATATCATATCATATCATATCATCATAATACATATAATTTTTGGGGTGGTTGAAAAATATTCACCCAGAATATACAAGATATTCATTATAATTTTCGCGTCATTAGTCGTTTTAAGTCGGTTTTACTCAATTTTCGCGTCATTTGTCGTTTTAAGCCCAGTTTTACTCGATTTTCGCGTCATTAGACGTTTTAAGCCCGATTTTACCCGATTTCCGCGCCACTAGTCGTTTTAAGTCGGTTTTACCCAATTTTCGCGCCATTAGTCGTTTTAAGTCTGTTTTACTCGATTTTCGCGTCATTTGTCCTTTTAAGCCCGGTTTTACTCGATTTTCGCGCCATTAGTCCTTTTAAGTCGGTTTTACCTGATTTTCACGCCATTAGTCGTTTTAAGTCGATTTTCGCGCCATTAGTCGTTTAAGTCGGTTTTACTCGATTTTCGCGCCATTTGTCGTTTTAAGTCGGTTTTACTCGATTTTCGCGCCATTTGTCGCTTTAAGCCCGATTTTACTCGATTTTCACTCATTAGTCGTTTTAAGCCCGGTTTATCTGATTTTCGCGCCATTAGTCATTTAAGTCGGTTTTACCCGAATTTCGTGCCATTAGTCGTTTTTACTCGATTTTCGCCTCATTTGTCGTTTTAAGCCCGATTTTACTCGATTTTCGCGCCATTAGTCGTTTTAAGCCCGATTTTACCCGATTTTCGCGCCATTAGTCGTTTTAAGTCGGTTTTACCCAATTTTCGCGCCATTAGTCGTTTTAAGTCAGTTTTAAGTCGGTTTTACCCGATTTTCGCGCCATTAGTCAATTTTAAGTCGTTTTACTTGATTTTCGCGTCATATGTCGTTTTAAGTCCGATTTTACTCGATTTTCGCGCCATTATTCGTTTTAAGCCCGGTTTTACCCGATTTTCGCGCCATTAGTCGTTTTAAGTCGGTTTTACTCGATTTTCGTGCCATTTGTCGTTTTAAGTCGGTTTTACTCGATTTTCGCCTCATTTGTCGTTTTAAGCCCGATTTTACTCGATTTTCACCCATTAGTCGTTTTAAGCCCGATTTTATCCGATTTTCGCGCCATTAGTCGTTTTAAGTCAGTTTTACCCAATTTTCGCGCCATTAGTCGTTTTAAGTCGGTGTTACTCGTTTTTTGCCTCATTTGTCGTTTTAAGCCCGATTTTACTCGATTTTCGCCTCATTAGTCGTTTTAAGCCCGGATTTACCCGAATTTCGCGCCATTAGTCGTTTTAAGTCGGTTTTACCCGATTTTCGCGCCATTAGTCGTTTTAAGTCGGTTTTACTCGATTTTTCCGTCATTTGTCGTTTTAAGCCCGGTTTTACTCGATTTTCGCGCCATTAGTCGTTTCAAGCCCGGTTTTACCCGATTTTCACGCCATTAGTCGTTTCAAGCCCGATTTTACCCGATTTTCGCGCCATTAGTCGTTTTAAGTCGATTTTCGCGCCATTAGTCGTTTTAAGTCCGTTTTACTCGATTTTCGCCTCATTTGTCGTTTTAAGCCCGATTTTACTCGATTTTCACCCATTAGTCGTTTTAAGCCCGGTTTTATCCGATTTTCGCGCCATTAGTCGTTTTAAGTCAGTTTTACCTGATTTTCGCGCCATTAGTCGTTTTAAGTCGGTTTTACTCGATTTTCGTCTTATTTGTCGTTTTAAGCCCGATTTTACTCGATTTTCGCCTCATTAGTCGTTTTAAGCCCTGTTTTACCCGATTTTCGCGCCATTAGTCATTTTAAGCCCGGTTTTACTCAATTTTCGCGCCATTAGTCGTTTTAAGCCTGGTTTTACATGATATTTGCGCCACTTTACTCTATTTTTGCATCATTAATCATTTAAACTCGGTTTTACTTACCGTAGTTGTACTTATGTGTGTCAATATCCTCCATTGGGGCTTCTTCATCATTCGGTAAGTGGGTTTTAGTCGATTTATCGTTGTTGATTTAGTTTCAATTGGTCGTTTTAAGTGGGTTTTAGTCGATTTTCGCGTCATTAGTCGTTTGAAGTCGGTTTTGCACGATTTCCGCGTCATTAGTTTCTGGGCCTTGGTTGCTTGTTTCAGGGTTGTTCGTCATTTGAGAAAGGTAACTTTACTATATCTTTTTTATGGCAAGATGGGTGCAAGTGGGTGAAGAGATTATTAATGATGGGGGAGAGATTATTAATGATGGGCGTAGAGAGATAAGTTTTGACAAGAATAGATAGTAATACCTGGTGGGATATATTATAGAGGGTGACAAGTTTTGTGATTGTATTAGGTGATTTGTGTTGATGGAGCACAGTTAGGACGGAGATTGAATGACCAACTTCTTCTAGATAATGCCCAAGATGGAAACAAACAAATCTACCCCTTGGCTTTTGTTGTAGTAGACAATGAGAATATTTTTCTCTTGGTCCTTCTTCTTTGAAGAGTTGAAGTGGGTGGAGGGATTATTAATGATGGGTGGAGAGATTGTAAGTGATTGTTAGAGAGATAAGTTTTGACAAGAATAGATAGTAATACCTGGAGGGATATATTATAGAGTGTGACAGGTTTTGTGATTGTATTAGGTGATTTGTGTTGATGGAGCACAGTTAGGACAGAGATTGAATGACCAACTTCTTCTAGATAATGCCCAAGATGGAAACAAACAAATCTACCCCTTGGCTTTTGTTGTAGTAGACAATGAGAATAATTTTCTCTTGGTCCTTCTTGTTTGAAGAGTTGAAGTGGGTGGAGGGATTATTAATGATGGGTGGAGAGATTATAAGTGATTGTTAGAGAGATAAGTTTTGACAAGAATAGATAGTAATATCTGGAGGGATATATTATAGAGGATGACAGGTTTTGTGATTGTATTAGGTGATTTGTGTTGATGGAGCACACTTAGGACAAAGATTCAATTACCAACTTCTTCTAGCTATTTTCCAAGATGGAAACAAACAAATCTACCCCTTAACTTTTGTTGTAGTGGACAGTGAGAATAAGGATTCTTGGTCCTTCTTCTTTGAAGAGTTGAAGTGGGTGGAGAGATTATTAATGATGGGTGGATAGATTGTTAGTGATTGATAGAGATATATGTTTTGACAAGAATAGATAGTGTTACATGGCGGGATATATTATAGAGGGTGACAGGTTTTGTGATTGTATTAGGTGATTTGTGTTGATGGAGCACACTTAGGACAGAGATTCAATTACCAACTTCTTCTAGATAATGCCCAAGATGGAAACAAACAAATCTACCCCTTGGCTTTTGTTGTAATAGACAATGAGAATAATTTTCTCTTGGTCCTTCTTCTTTGAAGAGTTGAAGTGGGTGGAGGGATTATTAATGATGGGTGGAGAGATTATAAGTGATTGTTAGAGAGATAAGTTTTGACAAGAATAGATAGTAATAGCTGGAGGGATATATTATAGAGGATGATAGGTTTTGTGATTGTATTAGGTGATTTGTGTTGATGGAGCACACTTAGGACAAAGATTCAATTACCAACTTCTTCTAGCTATTTTCCAAGATGGAAACAAACAAATCTACCCCTTAGCTTTTGTTGTAGTGGACAGTGAGAATAAGGATTCTTGGTCCTTCTTCTTTGAAGAGTTGAAGTGGGTGGAGAGATTATTAATGATGGGTGGATAGATTGTTAGTGATTGATAGAGAGATATGTTTTGACAAGAATAGATAGTAATATCTGGAGGGATATATTATAGAGGGTGACAGGTTTTGTGATTGTATTAGGTGATTTGTGTTGATGGAGCACACTTAGGACAAAGATTCAATTACCAACTTCTTCTAGATAATGCCCAAGATGGAAACAAACAAATCTACCCCTTGGCTTTTGTTGTAGTAGACAATGAGAATAATTTTCTCTTGGTCCTTCTTCTTTGAAGAGTTGAAGTGGGTGGAGGGATTATTAAAGATGTGTGGAGAGATTATAAGTGATTGGTAGAGAGATAAGTTTTGACAAGAATAGATAGTAATATCTGGAGGGATATATTATTGAGGGTGATAGGTTTTGTGATTGTATTAGGTGATTTGTGTTGATGGAGCACACTTAGGACAAAGATTCAATTACCAACTTCTTCTAGCTATTTTCCAAGATGGAAACAAACAAATGTACCCCTTAGCTTTTGTTGTAGTGGACAGTGAGAATAAGGATTCTTGGTCCTTCTTCTTTGAAGAGTTGAAGTGGGTGGAGAGATTATTAATGATGGGTGGATAGATTGTTAGTGATTGATAGAGAGATATGTTTTGACAAGAATAGATAGTAATATCTGGAGGGATATATTATAGAGGGTGACAGGTTTTGTGATTGTATCAGGTGATTTGTGTTGATGGAGCACAGTTTGGAGGGAGATTCAATTACCAACTTCTTCTAGCTATTTTCCAAGATGGAAACAAACAAATCTACCCCTTAGCTTTTGTTGTAGTAGACAGTGAGAATAAGAATTCTTGGTCCTTCTTCTTTGAAGAGTTGAAGTGGGTGGATAGATTATTAATGATGTGTGGATAGATTGTTAGTGATTGATAGAGAAATATGTTTTGACAAGAATAGATAGTGTTACATGGCGGGATATATTATAGACGGTGACAGGTTTTGTGATTGTATCAGGTGATTTGTGTTGATGGAGGACACTTTGGAAGGAGATTCAATTACCAACTTCTTCTAGCTATTTTCCAAGATGGAAACAAACAAATCTACCCCTTGCCTTTTGTTGTATGAGACAGTGAGAATAAGGATTCTTGGTCTTTCTTCTTTGAAGAGTTGAAGAGGCTTGTTATATCTCGCCACCCTTGATTGTTCATCCTGTCACCCTTATTGTTATGAACCAAAGTTATTTTTGGTATGGTTTTGAATGCTTGCTCGTTAGTAAACTTCAATATTTATGAGGTAATCTTTAATGAAGGAATATATGAAACATCTTATGCATATTTTGATGAGTACAATTGCGAATCTTTGTTAATTTGGTATATATCTCAACACCCTTTACTGTACATCTTATCGCCTATCAAGTTATGAACAATGTCGCTTGGGTATGGTATATCACACTAAATAGAGCTAATTTTTCATCATCAGAGAAGCTTAAAGCATACAAACTAAAAAATCAACACCCTTGCACTTATATTTGATGCGGGGATAAGTTGTTGTTGCCTGATCTCGACATCAAACCACGAACAAAAACTCGAACAGAGAAGATAGGCAGATTAGAATGAGACGAAAGAAGGATAAGTCGAATGATAGACCAATGATGAAGAACCAGGCTTAAAATGACTAATGATTTGAATAACGAGTCAAACCGACTTAAAACGACTAATGGCACGAAAATCGGGTAAAACCGGGCTTAAAATGACTAATGGCGCGAAAATCGGGTAAAACCGGCTTAAAAAGACTAATGGCGCGAAAATCATGTAAAACCGGGTTTAAAACGACTAATGGGGCGAAAATCGAGTAAAACCGGCTTAAAAAGACTAATGGGGCGAAAATCGAGTAAAACCGGGCTTAAAACGACTAATGATGTGAATAACAAGTAAAACCGGGCTTAAAACGACAAATGGCACGAAAATCGGGTAAAACCGGCTTAAAACGACTAATGGCGCGAAAATCGGGTAAAACCGAGCTTAAAACGACAAATGGGGCGAAAATCGGGTAAAACCGGCTAAAAACGACTAATGGCGCGAAAATCGGGTAAAACCGGGCTTAAAACGACTAATGGGGCGAAAATCGAGTAAAACCGGCTTAAATAGACTAATGGGGCGTAAATCGAGTAAAACTGGCTTAAAAAGACTAATGGGGCGAAAATCGAGTAAAACCGGCTTAAAACGACTAATGGTGCGAAAATTGAGTAAAACCGGCTTAAAACGACTAATGGTGCGAAAATCGAGTAAAACTGGCTTAAAACGACTAATGGCGCGAAAATCGAGTAAAATCAGCTTAAAACGACTAATGATGTGAAAATCGAGTAAAACTGGCTTAAAACGACTCATGATGCGAAAATCGACTAAAACCGACTTAAAACAACTAATGACGCGAAAATCGAGTAAAATCGGCGTAAAACGACTAATGACGCGAAAATCGAGTAAAACCGACTAATGTTGCGAAAATAGAGTAAAATGGAATTAATTTTTTTCAATTGCCAACTTTTTTAAATTTTTTGTTTTTTTATTTTAATTTACTTTTATTTCTGATTTATTATTTTAATTTCTAATTTACTTTTTTCTCTTCTAATATTTATTATTTTATTATAAAATTTATTTTCATTTATTTTTATTTATATATCAATTTTTATTTTCTAACTCAAAAAGAAAAGAGAAAGGAAAATCCATTTTGGATATTGGAGTAATATTCAAAATGGTTTGGGCATTTTTGTTAGTTACCCCCCTCCTAGGGTATTTTTGCAAATTAGCCTTTTTTTTATTTAAATTCATTTGGCCCGTGCTACGCGGCAGGAAGGGCTAGTTTAAATAAGGAAATGATATCAATAGATTTATGATAGTGATCTTGTATATATTTTGATAGATTTGTGTTCAAATAAGGAAATGATTGTTGGTTCCCGGATTTAGCAAACTGGTCGAATTGAATCTAATTGACATTGATTATTGAGAAGACCGCGCTCTTTATTGATTTGAGTCGAAAGATTACAAGCTGACGAGTTTGAATATACCGGAGGACCTTCACAGACCTCCGACCCTAAGTCTACATTTCAGAGTCGGCCAAAGATCCCGTAAATAAACGCTATACATCCCTATTTATAGAGGAAGCAAACCCACTAGACTAAGTTACGTCCAGTTGCTTGTCAGCTACCTGGTTGCATTAGTATGTTGCTTGTATCACCTTCCTGCATCAGTTGCATGTATCAGCAGCTTGTATAACCAGTTTGATTGTTGTGCTTTAACCAAATTTCATGCTTTCGTTATATACGCGATGATTGAAGATGACGCGTTCGTTAAAGTCTTGATGTTTCGGGGTCGCCATGATCTCGTACTTGGACTTCTTGTCTTTGGTTTCGATGTTTAGAACTTGGTTTCATGCCTCAATAATTTGGTCTGATTCGAGGTTCAGCTCTTGGTGATTTGTCGAGGGATGCGGCCTTTATCGCGATGACTATGGTTGAGTAATAGCTTGTGTCTCGACCTCGAGCTCTTTAACCGCCCTTTGTAGGTTGGTTAACGCCTTAATGCATTGGGTCGCTGCTTCCTCGACTCCTTTGATTAGAGTGCGGTTGAGGTTCAGAAGCAAGCGTGTCGAATGAGGTACCATCAATGTTATCATTAGAGTTAAGGCATTTTGTTTAATTTAAAACATATATATTTAAATTTTTGTAAAAAAATTAAATGTGGCAAATGATGACGTGGAATAGCTTATTGATGAGTAGATGACGTGTCAAAAGCTCAAAATAATGACGAAAATAATAAATAATCCAAAAACAAACAAAAATGGGAGAATTATCAACTTAGTAACCGCGGTTGTTGTAAAATAAACGTCATCGCAGTTTTATTTCAAAGGCTACAATATTTCTGGAATAAAAGAACGCGAACAAAACAACAGGAATCACCAATAATAACAAGAGGAAAGGATAATGCGTCTTTGAATTCGTCTCTAGAAGGTAAGTAAACAAAAAAGATTAGGAGATGGTGCAATGTGTAAATAAATACTACTCTCCCTTCGTCCCTTTAGGTTAGTCCCGTTTCCTTTTTGGGTGTCCCCTAAAGTTAGTCTCATTTTCATTTTCATTCATTAAATTTTGCCCATAATACCCTTACTTTATTTATTTTATTCATATTTTAACAACACTTTATTAATTAAATCAACCTTTTTCATCTAATAAATTTTCCATTGGTTGGATTTTATGATTTAACGTGCAATTTCTTACATTTTTATTTTGATTAGACTCGCCTTAATCCAAACGCAAAGGACATAATATGACTAACATTTTGGAACGGAGGGAGTATAAATATGGTGATTTTTTTTTGGCCAAATGGTAATTTTGTATTGAAAGGGGAACAAAGTTCCAAACTATTAAAGAAGCTACCTCAAGTAACTATACAAGTAAACTATGATCTATACATCAATGTAGTATAACCAAGTTCAAAACCTAAGTCTCCTTCTCATAGCATTTCCTCTCCTCCCTGAGATCTCAACTTGTGAAGAATTCTGAACTTGCAAGCACTTATAATCTCATCTGCACACTTTTGTATGTCAACAGTACCTCCCTGGAAGATTACTTCATTCCTCATCTTCCATGTAAAATAAACTGTACATTCCACAGCCATGAGTTTGCTAAGGTAGATATTGTTGGCTTTCTTCTCACACATCATGAACCAATCCCACCAACAAACTAGAGAGGGTTTCTTTACAGTGATCCCTTGCCATTGCAGCACCTTATCAAGAATCTGAGCTGTTATGACACAATCAAACCAGAGATGAACTTCAGTTTCATCCTCTCTACCACATAAGGAACAAGTTGGACTAGCAATTAGACCCTACTTATGGAGCTTGAAGGTTGTGGGCAGTCTATGCAGAGTAGCTAACCAGTTAAAAAAACTCCACTTTCTGGCTTGAACCCCATTCCAAACAACTGAACACCAAGATATATAAGGCATGATATTGCATTCTGACTCTATGGTAAAGACTTAGGTTGTTCAGTTTACCTGAAGCTGTTATGATGTCAAGGGAGCTAAAAGAGATAAACTCCAAGTAAAAGCTTGATTTCTTCCCTAACTCTTAGCAGGCTTCTCTAGAGCCAAGAGCTATTAGCATTTGCATCCACAGACCAGAGGCCTTGCCTTCTTATTAGATTCTGTTTAGCCCAACAAACCCAAAGGTTTCTGTGATCACAGTGTAACTGGTACAATAGCTTGTTGAGAAGACTTTTGTTCCAGGAAAGGAGTTCTTTGAAGTCAAGACCCCCCCTCCCCCCCCCTTCCTTAGGCCTACAGACAAGCTTCCACGCCACTAAGGACTTCTTCCCCTCAGTAGCACCAGACCATAGGTAGGCTCTGCATATTCTTTCAATTTTCTTGATAACTCGCTTAGGGATCATAAGAGATTGCATCCAGAATGTAAGCACTCCCTCTAGTACATCTTTAACCAGTTTAGCCCTCCCAACATAAGAGACGTGTCTTGCATTTCTATTATTCAATGCAGCCTTCAATCTGTTCAAAAGTGGCTCATAGTCACAAACTTTCAGCTTCCTGGTATGAAGAGGAATACCAAGATATTTAAAGGGAAAGAACCCTTGTGAGTATCCTAGGATTTCCAAACACTACTGCTTTCTATCAACACTGAGTCCTCCAAAGTAGGCCTTTGTCTTTGAAGGATTAGCAACTAACCCTGACTCAGAGGCAAATTCTTCCAAGCATCTTCTAATCATTCTCAGAGAAGCATTATTAGGCTTATAAAATATTAGAAGATCATCAGCAAAAGCAATATTGGTGAGCTTAATCTGTTTGCACTTAGGATGAAAGCCAAACCCCTTCTGTATACTCATGACAAGCAATTTCCTGACCAACATCTCCATTACAATCACAAAAAGGAAAGGAGAGAGAGAATCTCCCTGCCTTAATCCTCTCTTACCTTCAAAGAAACCCTTGGGCTCTCCATTAATAATGATTGAATAATATGGAGTGGTTATACACTCCATGATCCATTGGATCATCACCTCAGGGAAAGAAAGATGTCTCAATGACTGTGCAAGAAAGCTCAAAGAAACACAATCATAAGCCTTTTGTAGGTCAATCTAAATAAGACATCTAGGAGATATCCTATTACTATCATATCCTCTCACCAATTCCTGAGCCACTGCCAAATTATGAACAATAGACCTCCCTGGAATAAAAGCCCCTTGATTAATTGAAACAATGCCATCCAGGAAAGGGCTAATCTTCTGTACAAGGAGCTTGGAGATGATCTTTAGCATAGTATTACAGCAGGAGATTGGCCTGAATTCCTTAATGCTAAAAGGTTGGTCAACTTTAGGGATGATACTCACAAATGTGGCATTAGTTTGTCTGAGGATCTTCCCCTTAGCAAAGAAATCTATCACTGCTTTCTCAATATCAGAACTCAACCAATCCCATCCATTCTTGAAAAATAGGCTTCCAAATCCATCAGGCCCAGGTGATTTTAGATTTCCAATGCCAAAAACAGCTTCCTTAATCATGTCTTTACTTGGCATTGCACATAAACTAGCATAATCCTGGGGGTTCACCCTGTTGCCCTCAAAATTCCTGGTATCCATCTCAGAATTGATTTGCAAAGTGCCAAAGAGTTTGATATAGAACTGAGTGATCTCAGTAATAATCTCATCTTGTGAGCTAAGATCTCTCCCCATGTCATCTATCAAGGCATAAATGGTGCAACCTGCTTTTCTAGTCTTGATCCCATTATAGAACATAGCAGAGTTTTCTTCACTAAGTTTTATCCAGTCAATCTTAGCTTTCTGAGATATAAAGCTATGCAATTGACTCATCCTAAGCTCCATCTCATTCTTGGCCTCAGACACATTCTGCTGCTTACTTGGATTCATGAAATCCAACTGAAGAACTTCATTAGCCTTCTTCAATTTCTCTACACACTCATCCACCATGAGTTCTAGCTTTCTGAACCTGCCTTTTTGCCAATTTTCCAGTCCCAATTTTACTCTTTTCAATTTTTCAGCCACAACATACTAGCAGTACCTTGAATCTCATTTTGCCAGATACCTTTGACAAGATCACTATAGTCATCCTCCTCTATCCAGAAGTTCTTGAACTTAAATGGCAGCTTCTTCCTTCCCACTGTTGGATTAATATGAAGGATACCAGGAGAATGATCAGAGAGATTGGGATCTCCAAAAAAGACAGTGGATGAAGGGAAATGTGAGTCCCAATCATTAGAGATCATAACTCTATCCAGCTTGCAAGCCACCTTCTCCCCACCCTCTTGTTGGTTGCTCCCAGTATACTTGGCACCAGAATATGCATGATCACTCAATTCTAATCTTCTCATGATATCAGGAAGCTCCAAGGAGTCTCCACTACTCCTTCTGAGTGACAACTTCTCTGAGGGGTCCATTAAGCAGTTAAAGTCCCCTAGCATAACCCAAGGCCCAGTTACAGTATGAGCAAAATCCACAAGCTCTTGCCATAGGGCTAATCTCCCACTAAGAGCATTAGAAGCATACACAAAAGTTGCTTGGAACTTAACACTTTTGTCTCTACTCATAATCTCACAATGCATCCATTGTCTATGATTCTCATTCACATTTATCATTGCAGGATCCCATGTATTAATCCAAATCCTACCTTTACTTGTGGTGGTGCTATTAGTAATAAACCTCCAATTGTGCATTAAACATAATGCAATATCCTTCTCCCTCTCAATAGGGATCTTAGTCTCTAATAAACCCACAATACTCAGCTTGGTTCTCTTAACAAAATCTCTGACCACTCTAGCTCTAGGGAATGTGCTACACCCCCTAGTGTTCCAAGCCCCAACAATAATCTCAGACATGATGAATCACAGTAGAGCTGCTACTGCCCTTTACCATTAACATTTTGTTGTGTAGTATTCTGTTTAGCAGCTTTACCATTAACATTCCCCTTGGTGAACTTAGCTGCAATGTACTGAGTAGGTGGTTGATTAGACTTCTGGCCTGCCTTATCCCCAACCACTTGAGCTTCTTGTTGTTCCCCTCCAGAGCTAGAAGATGCCTTAGCATTGGCACTAACACCATCAACTCTAATGCTCTGAGAGTCATTAGCATTCACAACATTGCTCTCCTTATGTTGAGGTTTATCCTTAGCCTTTCTGTTTTTCCCACAACCCTCATTGCCATGGCCAAACACATTACACAAAGTACAATGCCAGGGAATTCATTCATACCACACCTTTTGATTATAAACTGTTCCATTTGGTCCTTGTAATATGATTGAGCTTCTCTGAGCATCCTTTACTGAGACATTGATGAGTAATCTAGCATATGCCATCTTTCTTTTACTCGCAGTAGTATGATCCATACAAATAGGAGAGCCTATCATACTGCCAATAACACTCAGCATGTGGTGTGAATAGAAAATCAGATCAAGATCCTTCAATTGCACCCATACAGGTACCTTCTCAAAGCTTGACCATGACATTGCCATTCCTGAGTGTCATTCCTTGAGCACAAAAGGCTTAGATCCATTAATCAACCAAGGCCCCTGATCAAGAACCCAATCTAGTTGTTCCTGGCTATCAAATCTAAGAATCCAGATCCCATTCTCCTTCAATTGTATATCATGAAGTGTAAATTCCCAGTTATTCTTGATAAACCCTTGCATCTCAGTCATATTCAGATTCTTGCCAATGATTCCACCAATTAAAGTGGATTTCCAGCAATCTAACTCAGATTTCACCTCTTCCAGAGAGAATTTGTACAATCCTTTGTCAATAATAGGAATATGCTCAAGACTTACCCCCTGTAATCGGCCATAATCCATTTTGCCTAATCCAGATCCAGTATTCATCACAGATTGCTCTAATATGACCCGATCTGCCTCTTTCTCATGACTATGACCACAAACAGCTTTAGGTTTTCGCGCAACAAGTTCAGGGAATTCCTCTTCGAGATCCTCAAGAACAGCTCCCATAGAATCCGATTTGCTCAGAGAACTAGATCGTGCTTGCTTCCGAGTCAGCATTCGAGCCACGCCTCCCCTCTGAATCACCGGAGACACCATCGGCGTGAAGATCAACGAGTTTGTTAGTATCTTGCTGTCTACGCCTCTATCGCCCTATCGGAGAGAGAGAAACTGAATTAAAAAAATCAAAATTTCTTCCTACCACAAAAACAGCACTATGGTGAAATTTTTTTATTCGATAAGGAGTGTGACCAAACGCGGCGTTAAATGTTGTTGATCATAAAATTCACAGAAAGAAGGAAGCCCACAAAACCAAACTTGTTACTTGATCTAAACTAGCTAACGAACGGGAGACAGAGATGGCGCTCAAAGTGTACGCCGATCGGATGTCGCAGCCCTCTCGAGCTGTAATCTTATTCTGCAAGTAATCATTTTCGATCCTCAACCTCTAAATTCATCCTTTTTTTCTTCAATGATCTCATCTTCAGTATTTATTCCTTCATACGGTCATCTACGATGGTCGAATCCGATTGTGCTTATTCTTTGACTCTTTTAAGTGCGTTGTTCGTTTTAGGCTTAACAGAATACAGTTTGAGGAGATAAGAATCGACATTCTAAAGCGCCAGCACTTGTCTCCCGAGTTCGCAGGTGATGTCCTCATCGCCAGCACTTGAATTGTTTACCCTCTTAATTTCTAATACTTAGGGGGAAACGAAAGACTGATATGTGCGAGTTTTGAGAATTTGGTAATCAGGGTAACCTTCTTATAATTGTAGATGAGAAATTGGATAGATCCTGTACTATACCTTGGATTCTATTTTCACTCTGGTACTGCTCTGGATGGTTTGGGTGGGTGTGGCCATTTCCATTGATTTTTTTTCCATGCTTGTCTCATTATCAGGAATTTGTACTTGTTATGTTGGAGGAAAGAAAATGTCTATGATGCCTCTCAGACTTTCAAGCTAGTCTTACACATCAGTTTCTTTGTATAGAAGACAGTAAATCATGTCTTTCTGATTCAACAGTGTCTCATGTTAACATATCTTTGTGGTTTTTATTTTTGTAAAGGATAATCATAGTTTATATTGACCAGTAGAAAATGTTAATGATATGATTTTCAGAAATAAACCCTATGCATCAAGTTCCAGCCATCCTTGATGGGAGAATGAAGCTGTTTGAGAGGTATAATGCTCATTTCTCCATCCCGATAAACAGAAAGAAAAGGCAAAAAATAAATACATGCGTATGTGAGTAAAGGTTTGAGAGATATACAACTGTGGATAGATCTGTTCATACATGGAAGCCCGTTGCAACGTCTATATCTGATAAAGTCTTATATTGTGAAGGCATACAAGTGGAACCTTGTTTAGAGTAGTGAGAAGGGGAAAAAATCATGTGGTTTTCATGCAAGAACTTGGGGTGTTAGTATTAGAAAATTTTAATTTCTATCCTGTTTTGAGCATTTCCTTTGGAATGAAGAAGCTTTTCATGTCATGACTATGTTTTTACTGGTTGATGAATCACTAAGTTGCTGAATCCTTCTCGCTTTAATTATTTGCAGTCATGCAATCCTTATTTATCTCTCTTGTGCATTCCCTGGAGTTGCAGATCACTGGTAAATCTTTTTTCTGTGTGCTATCTTGAACGTAATTTGCGCCAAGATTAAACTTAATGCACCTTGCACCATTAGGTATCCAGCTGATCTCTCCAAAAGAGCTAAGATCCATTCAGTATTGGACTGGCATCACTCTAATCTACGCCTTGGTTCAAGTAACATGCTTTCCTTTTGCCTAATCTTGTTTGCAGATAATATAATTTGAATCCCGTATTTAATTTATTTTCAGCTGCACCACTCATTTCTTGTAATTACAATAGTTTGACTAATGACTTTCACTCCTCTCTTTTTAGCAACTTATCTTCGAAACACTGCACTTGCACCTGCACTACGTGCACTTGGTCGTAAACCGAGCCCTCAAGCAGCTGCTGAAGCTAAAAAGATTCTGGGGGCATCATTGTCAAAGTTGGAATCTTTCTGGCTCAAGGGAAGTGGGAACTTCTTGCTTGGAAGTCGTCAACCATCTATAGCAGATCTGAGCCTTGTGTGTGAAATCATGCAACTAGAGGTTTACAAGACTTTACCCTTATAGTTATATCCATTGAAGAGTTTAATATTTCTTATGTTATTCATCCTAGTACTGTGTTGGTAAAATTTTTGAATGTATTATAAGCCTAGATTAACAGGTTAATTTTTTTTGGTTCTAGCTTCTGGGTGACGAGGAACGGGATCGGATACTATCCCCGTACACGCGAGTTAATCAATGGATTGAAGCCACGAAGAACGCGGCAAGACCTCACTTTGATGAAGTCCACACAATCTTATTTCGAGCCAAAGGAAAACTTGGACAACTGAGAGCACGTAGCGAGAAGGGATCTCATTCGAGGATGTAACAAGGTGATGATGCCCCACTTGTATTCTGCTTGTAACATGTATTGCTACCGCATTTGTAGTTATATTTAGACATAAGATCTGGCATCCTTGTAGTATGGATCACAGAACAAACTGACTCTTAAGAAGGTATTCTCAAAGAATATTATGCATTGAACTTCTATTACTACACTTAAAATTCTTACATCCAAAACAATAATGAAAAATGTATTTCTTACAAGTCTGGTTATATAATGAACAATGATATCAACAAAATTCTTATCACATTATGCAAGTCAACATATTCACATCAACATTCGCACATCCAAACAAGTCCCTACAACAAGTGATACCTCTATACATCAAACAAACCAATTCTAACACACAATTCTACAAAAATCATGACAAACTGATCAAACATTTTTCACACTCACTCAACGCTTATTCCTCCAATCCCAAGAGCATCAAGCCTCTTAGGCCTCTTGTAATTCTTCAGCAACAGCGACGAGCAAACAACACTAACCGAAGAGGCAGCCATAGCTGCTCCAGCCACCCATGGTGGCAGCCTGAACCCAGTGAACGGGAAAATGACACCAGCAGCTATCGGAATTCCAAGAACATTGTAACCAAGCGCCCAAAAATAGTTGAGGCGAATACGAAATAATGTCTTCCTTGACAAATCAATTGCAGTTATAACATCCTCTAGGTTGCTCTTCACTAGGACTATATCTGCTGCCTCTATTGCAATGTCCGTGCCTGCACCGATCGCCATTCCTACGTCTGCTGCTACTAACGCTGGAGAGTCGTTTATCCCGTCTCCTACCATTGCAACTGTATACCCTACAGCCTACATTGTGGAGCGAACTTTTTAGTACTGTGATAATTCATCAGGAATAAGACTAGGAAATATGTACAAACAATCTGATGTTATAATATATTATTGTGGATGTACACTAAGAGTTGCAACATCTAGATTTTGGCTTTCCTCCACATTTACACCTGTTATTTAGAACATCTATATTGATAATGCCTTGTTCCTTGTTAATAAGTAGATGAAGGAAAACTAAATCTCTACTCTTCTTTTTGTTCTATAGTTCTTCTTGTTTGATAAGCTTACTAGTTTTACAGCATCTGAAACATTTTATTAATAAAAAAGTTTTTTAATGAGAAAAATGATAAGTTGTGTTTGTTTTATGTTGTTTGTCCATAAATAGTGTTGGTCAGGCTTAGCTTCGCAGGATTGTGCCACTGCATACACTAGTAAAGCCATATTCTAGTTTGAGGAGAAAGAATGAAGTAAGACAATGTTTCTATTTTTACCTGCAATTCCTTCACTTTCTCGGCTTTTTGGTCAGGCTTAGCTTCAGCAATAATGGTTTCAATGCCAACTTCATTGGCAATAGATTTAGCAGTTCCCATGTTGTCGCCAGTCACCATGATGCTTCTAATGTTCATAGACTTGAGAACTGAAATAGCCTCAGCTGCACCGGGTTTCAGAGGATCAGAAATGGCTACAACTCCCGCCAGTTTCCTATCGATGGATACGAGGATCCCTGTTTGAGCCATTTCTTCAGCCTCAGCAAGAAGTTCTTCAGCTAAAACAGGGAGAATGACACCGTAGTTTAACATCAAGCTCTTGTTTCCAACTAGGATTTCCTTTCTTTGAATTGTGGCCTTGACACCGTGGCCAGTAATGGAAACGAAGTCTACTACTTCTGGCCATGAATGGTTCTCTCCTTCCCCTCTAAATTTCTTGGCGTACTCGACAATGGCTTTAGCTAATGGGTGTTCACTATTCACCTGCACCAGTGATAAAGATGTGTTGATCGAGGGTTTGCATATTATCCATGATGAAAGTAAAATGTCAAAGTATCCAGTGGACTACGGTCTCAAAATAATAAATGTGACAATTTAAGTTTCAAATTTACAAGTCAAATTCAGGTGACATACCTCAGCAGCTGCAACTATTTCATAGAATTCCTGGAGCACCATAGTATTCAACAGTCTGGTACTGACGACTACAGGCTTACCCATTGTCAAAGTCCCTGTCTTGTCAAACACAATGCAGTTTACCTACAAAGAAATAACATACAATTCCAACATTTCACGAGGGACGTTTAAACATTCTGTGTGCCATTATTGAAATCGTGAACAAGAAAAGCTCTAAATTGACATAACCAAGATCCAATGCCTTCCAAATGGCTATTAGAAGAAGAATCTATAGTAAAAAACTTCACACTACTTCTTCATCATGATGTAACACAAATTCACTAGTAATAATGACAAACCTTATGGGCACTTTCTAAAGCTTGGCCTCCTTTGATCAACACACCTTGAGAAGCACCTACTCCTGTACCAACCATGACAGCGGTGGGTGTTGCCAAGCCTAGAGCACATGGACACGCAATGACCATCACAGATATCCCAAACTGTAGCGCAAGCTCAAAGCTATCCATCGAAGAAGGTATCCAAGATCTTGGGTAGCTGTGGAACTTCCCAGCAAAATACCAGGAAAGCCATGTAATGAAAGATAGAACAATAACCTGCAAGAATGAAGGGAAAAAACATGAATTCTAGAATGAACTTATTAAACAAAATTTCAGTCCATATTTGCACTTTAGAAAGTTAATGTGCTTACCAGAGGAACAAAATATTTTGAGATTCTATCAGCAAACTTTTGAACTGGAGCCTTAGCCATCTGTGCAGATTCAACTAATCGCACAATCTGTGAAAGAGCACTCTCTGATCCAACCCGAGTAGCTTTGATGTGCAGCATACCATTCTCATTCACAGTACCTCCAATCACCATATCGCCCTTTCGCTTAGCCACAGGCCTGGATTCACCCGTTATCATACTTTCATTTACATGGCTCTGACCCCGAATAACAACACCATCACAAGCTACTTTTGATCCAGGAATTATCTTCAGTACATCATTCCTTTGTATCAGTCTGCTGTCTATTTCTTGCTCATTTATCACATTCCCCTCATCATCAAAAGTTAGCAGCATAGCTGTATCTGGAGCCAAGTCCATGAGCTTTGCAATTGCCTCAGATGTTTTACCTTTCGCGAGAACCTCCAAATACTTTCCCAGGATAATAAATGAGATCAGCATTGCACTTGTTTCAAAGAAATCAGTTCCTTTAAAACTTGGAGATGTAGCAGCTCTTAATACAGTGTAAACTGAATAAAAGTATGCAGCATTCGTCCCCAAAGCAATCAGAACATCCATATTTGCCGAGCCATGTCGTAAAGCTTTGTAAGATCCTATATAGAACCGTCGGCCAATAATAAACTGGACAGGAGTTGCTAGCACCCACCTCAGTAACTCTCCAATGGTCAACATATTGATTACTTTGGTGTCAAGTGTATGCTTAATTCCAGGGATGTACATGAACACCATTGAAGTCAAGAATACCGGAATAGTGAAAATCAAACTCCACATAAACAATCTATAGTAGCCCTTGATCTCATCTTGTCTATTAGATTCTCTTCCCCCTGCTTCAGGGTATATCATTGCCTTAAAATGTCCAGATCCAGTGGATTCGATTGCTTGGATAAAATCTCTCGGCCCTGTGATATCTGGCTTGTAAGAAATGGAAATTTTTTGAAGTACTTGATCTACTTGTACATCTTCAATCCCAGGGAGTTCCTGGAGAGAATTCTCAACAATTCTCCAAGAATGATCAGTTTCTATTCCATCAATCTTAAGATGTACCTTGCCTCTGTCTTCCCCTGCACTAATTAGGACGGCTTCAAACCCTGCATTTTCCACAGCCTCAAGCAGCTCCACATGGCTGACAATTTGTGGATGGTAATGAATTTCAGCTTCCTCAGTTGCCAATGCGACCTGAGCTTTGCTAACACCCGTAGTTTCCCTCAGGATAGATTCAATGGTGCTAGAGCAACTAGTGCAAGTCATTCCTTGTATGCGTATTCGGCATGTTTGAGTGAGTTCTTCATTACTCTCATCTTCTATCAGAGTGGCCTCAAAGCCAGCATCTTCGATTGCTTCACAAATCTTCTCTTCCTAAATTTAGAGTCCCAACATCAAAATTTTCATGTTTTTATTTGTTAATCATACATACTTTAGAACAAAGTAAAAACATATCACCACTTATCTATTGTGAAAGAAAGAATTTGATCCACTGTAAGTGTTTCATCTTCAATTGGTTACTTGACTTACTTCACTTATGCAGTAAGTCAGTAAACTTATAAAGAAGGAGATCATGAAAAACAATTCATTTTTTCAAGACAACATTCTAGAAAGTCAGGAATGGTGAATCTCCAAATAATTTCCATCAAGCAATAAACAAGCACCAAGAAAACATCATTTTAATTGGCACCTATAAATTATCATACAAGATCATATATTAAAGGATTTAGCATTGCTGCTCTATCTAGTGTAGTTGAGCTTGAGATGACTTCACTAGTCTCACTGTCGAATATTGGAAAGAGAAGGCCCCTTGTCCAACTTTTGTAAAAAGTGCAGATCTGAATATCTGATCATTTGAGAATATACATCCCACATCGGAAGTGGAGAACTTGGTGGTCTAGTATATAAACACATGAGTTACTCCTCCTATCACCAATTGGTTTTAGGATGGAACCTCATAGCCTTATGTGATAGGCCCAACTGCGCATACGCGCTTGCCCGCACGATCCCAGTCCGTCGCTTTCACGGACTTACCGTGGGCCCAATGAACTTATACAAAGTTCAAGATGGTATCAGAGCAGGTTTGGTCATGGGCTCCACGAGATCTAAGTGTCAACTGCTACAGAACCGAACTTGGTGGTCTAGTATATAAGCACATGAGCTACTCCTCCTATCACCAATTGGTTTTAGGATGGAACCTCATAGCCTTATGTGATAGGCCCAACTGCGCATACGCGCTTGCCCGCACGATCCAGTCCGTCACTTTGGCCCAATGAACTTATACAAAGTTCTAAGAGATCACATAATTCACGGTGTGAATCCAAGAATATAATAGCACACACAACCACTACAAATCGAATATAAAAAATTAAAACTTTTGGAAGTATCCCAATAGCACTACATACAAATCCCTAAGGAAAACAAAAACCTCCCTAAATTCCGATCATAACGCATACAAGGACGGCCAACAAACACCTGACGTAATAGCGTTCCTTGACGCAACAAACACACAAATTTCAAACACAAGCAAAAAAAAAGCTTAGCAACACGCCAACTCCAAACAAACTTCGAAACGATCAGAAAGTGAATAGAGAGCGAGAGATGAACTTACATCGACAAGAGAGGAGTAAAAGATGACTTGAGCTCTTCCATTCAAGACATCAACAACGGCGTCCTGAATTCCGTCGAGTCGTTTGACCGCCTTCTCTACAGATCCGGCACAGGCGGAGCAGGTCATGCCGATGACGGAGAACAAAGCCTTCGATTTGAAACTGGAACCCTCGCTCGCCATTTCAGGCGACGGAGATGAGCCTTTTGGATACTTGAGCATCGACGGATAGTGAGGCTTTGGAGGCAGATCTGACCAGCTCTCGCTTCGTATACACGAAAACGGAAAGAGTTTAGACGTCATAGCTGAATTTCTCGATCCTTCTCTCTCGGTGTAGAAGATGAAGATGAAAATGGGGATTTTTCTCTCTTTGTGTGTTCGCGCTGATAAGCATTATATAGATATACTACTCCGTAGTATTCAAATTATTTTAAATTGTGGGCCCAGCTCATCGGTGCTCTTCATGGCTCCCACGAGAATAAAAAAAAGTTTTATAAAAGGAGGGTAATAAAAAAGTCAAACTTCATTTATATAAAATAAAATACGGAGTAGATTGTTTACTAATTACGAAAATGACCCAACGAACTGACTATTTCTACGTTAGCACCATTTTATGACATCCTTTTTACTACTCCGTAGTTTATACTCCCTCCGTCCCCAAACGTTCTTCCCATCATCAATTTTGATACTATTCACGTTTTAAGAGAATCTTTGACATATCTTCTACTATATAAGAAAATATATATTCATATGGGATCTTGTTTGATTTGTCTCATCAAGAGCTTTAACAATATCAAAATTTTATAATTTTTATTTATGTGTATTTAAAGATATTAACGTTATAAAACGTGTATCGGCGAATGTGTCGGAAAGAGATGAGAAGAACATTAAGGGACGGAGGAAGTACCAGATTACGGATAGGGATGGCAATGAGAAATTTTGAGGGATAGGGATGGGAAAGGATATAATTTTCCTCATTCTCGTCTCCGTTTTCGTAACGAGAATTTTCCGTTGGGGATGGAGATTCCCTATTTCATTATTATCTCTAATTACGAAATTTACACATTTTATTATAGTTATGATTTACTGTATATTATATGTAGCTTCATATTACTCATCTGTTTCATAATGTTAATCTCATTTCATTTCATGACACTATTCACAAATCGAGAGAATCTTATAGATTTCTCCTAATATATAAGAAAAAATATAGTCATGCGGGGTCTTATTTGATTCGACTTAATGAGCACTTTAACAATATTAAATAATTTTTATTTTTATTAACATATAATTAGAGATATTAACGATATAAAACGTGTCTCGACAAATGTGTTGAGTTGAAATGGGACTAACAAATTGGGACAGAGGGAGTATATTCCAACAAAAAGCCTACTGTGTTATTTTTCTAACTTTGGTGATTAAATAATTTAGACTTAACATCCTCGAGATCTTCTAAGGCTCCGTTCGGCAGAACTTTTTTTGCACATTACGGAGCTTGATTTTTTATTTCATCTAGTTACTAAGTGTTCGGTGAAAAAACATCCATCTAGCTTAACAAGATTAATGTAGATTAAAGTAGCTTAATTTGTTAATGTTACACCCCCTAGATTAATGGAGTTTAACAAGCTTAACTTAATTTTTAATCCATTATTACCCTTTATCAATAAAAATTTAAATAATTTATTATGTCATTTTTTGTCATTTTACTATTATTATTACAAATTCAGCTAGAATTACCGAACATTCAAGTAGCTTTTTAAACCGCATTTACATATTCAGCTTCAGCTATTCATTCAGCTCCAGCTACT
This sequence comes from Oxyria digyna, assembly GCA_029168935.1. NCBI lineage: Eukaryota > Viridiplantae > Streptophyta > Magnoliopsida > Caryophyllales > Polygonaceae > Oxyria > Oxyria digyna. Next base: position 11,524,642 of record JAPVLV010000013.1, read on the forward strand.
TATTCAGCTCCAGCTACTATTCCAGCTCTATATATCGAACGGAGCTAAGCAAAGAATTTGGAAAGGACACAACGGTGGTGGAGCCCTTCTAAACTCCAAAGTCAATGAAGGGTGATGTTTGATTTTTGGTTGATAATATTGCAATAGATTTTAGTATACTTTTTATGAATTTTTATGACTCTTGTGAAAGCATGTGGATCTGGTTTGTTAAAGTTGAAGACTGAGTCATGCACAAACGAGTGAATATACGTTAGATTTAACACATAAGATCAATAGCTCTTTTTCTAAATCCAATTGGTAAAAAAGAATTATTATAAAATTACTTCGAGACTCTTTCATCTCAAACAATAGATGTATGTGATGGGTTTATCTAACCCTTTAAAATCATGAGGGGGTTTCGTGAAAACATATCTTACTATTTTCATACAGACCTGAACATTATTATCTTATCTTATATGTGAATTATGAATATCACTATCTTATAAGTAAATTTTAAATAGATAGTAATGTTTATAATTCGCACCATAAAAATCATTTTTACCGGATCCTCCCTCCTAAAATCATATCTTAAGTTATTAAGAAAGAATTTGGGTTTATTTAAAGGAAAATATTCAGGTGAGAATAATTATTATTGTGCGAATATGCGAATGAATGCACATTTAAGCCATTGATATGCATTTTCTTCGGTAATGACATGCGCATTTAAGCCAACGACATTCACTATTGACAGATTTGCATGTCATTGATAATATGTGAAAAGTACATGCACACGTGTGCATGTCATTATTGAAGAAAGTGCATGTCGTTGGCATATTCGTACAATAAAAATTCTCACCTAATCCGGATTCATATTTGAATATATGCATTATCTATTTCGCATGGTTTAATCAACTAAAAATGATTAAATGACTGATTTCAAAACTATATTTATTTATTCTTCAATATGATATCATCTTTTGTTTGATTTAAATTTCTCGTGAATATTAACATTACGTGTTCGAAAAGAGCTCAAGTCATGCAAATCTACTATCTACTAAATACAATATTAAAGCTGAAGTCATGTCTTCACAAAAATTTACGCCACTTAGCAAAAATTGAGTGGAGACATGGGTATTTTTCTTTTATTATTTTTCTTTTTAGAAAAATTGAGTAAATTTGTGTAACCACTATCCCACTCTAACATCCCACTATTCCACTAACTCCAAATTTACAAAAACTCTATTTAGTAACATCAATATTTCACTAACTCCAAATTTCACCTTGATGTTGAGGCTTACACTAAAAAGAGCAATATTCATCTTAACACTTTGTTTAATTATGTGTTATGGATTCAATTTTGTCACTCTCTCTACTATTATTGTCCATGTTCCTCTCTTCAACGGAAGATATGCATGTTCACTATTTATCGTTGATTGAATTTTATTCAAGCTCTACAACTTCTATCTCCTAATTTCATTTATTAGGATTTACAAATTTGTCTCTATGTGTGAATAATTTTGATTGAATTTGTTTCTATCTATATGTAATCAAGCCTCAATTAGATTCATAGTTCTTCCTCCTATAATTAATTCTGGCTCCCATATTTCTAATGAAAAAATTTTCTATTAGCATTTTAGATGCATATTATGGTCTAATAAATTGTCATCATCTATATGGATCGGAAAACCTCAAAATTATGAATAATTTTTTATTAATTAATAAATTGTATCATTACCGTATGTCGTACGGGACAAACACTAATTATGACATTAATTCAATAAACTAACACATAAAGTTATGGAGTACGAATAACGATGACTTCCTGATTTACAGTGTTTTTTATGGATGATTTCAAGGATGAGCTCAATTCATAAGATGGCGGCAAAATTATCTCAATGATGAGTTTTGAACGACGTATGCCGTTTTGTTTATGCGCCCTCATTTTGTATCACATTTGGATAGATGTTAACATATGAAATATTAGAATATTAATCTATTAGTCGTAAGTATAAGCAAAGAACAATCCCCTGAACGCCCTTAGAGAACGTGCCCTACGCGCTCTCCTTTTTCTCCTCTGCCCTAGCCATGTCCACCGAGGACCCCGCTAAGGGGAACCTCATTCCGCCTCTCCCACCTGACCACATGAACACTGATTCCACTCCCACCGTCGTCGTCCCGACCGAAGCAACTCAGCCCCTCGCCCAACGCACCTGGAGGGACCTTGTGGCTCGAGATGCCGGTCAATCTCGCCCCGCCCTAGCGCCAGAATTCCTGGAAGGAAGGATTGAGATCTCCTTTCCTGGAGGAGACAAAGGTGACCCTGTGGTCTCCATTGCACCAGAGGTTATCAGCGCCTTGGCCTCGGTATGGACCTCGTCCCTGATAGTCAAGCCCCTTGGTCGCTTTGTCCCTTACCTCACTATGGAGAGAAAGCTTAGAGAGTTGTGGAAACCTAAGGGAAAACTCTCCACGCTCGATTTGCCCAGGGGATACTATCTGGTTCGCTTCAAGACTGAGTATGACTACATCCACGCCCTCACAGGGGGTTTGTGGACCATATTCGGCCACTACCTCATCAACAGCCTGCCTGTCATGCTCTACGAGGAAGAAATGCTGATGCGCATCGCTGCTGGAATCGGGAAACCACTCAGTGTTGACAGGAAAACTTTTTCACGAACATGGGCCGCTTTGCGAGAGTATGTGTTGAGGTAGACTTGAAGAAGGCTCTGAAGGGAGTCATCTTCATCAACGGGAAACGCTACTATCTGGAGTATGAAAACCTTCATCGAATTTGTTTTCGATGTGGTAGATACGACCATATCAAAACGGATTGCTCGGAACCTGAGAAGGCTGAAGATCAGAGCTCGGAAGCTTCGAACACTGAGACTAGCTCGGGAACACCAAGCCTCTGCTCTGAACAAGCGAAACATAAAGGAACTCACGGCGAATGGATGAAACTGAAACACCGCCGCCGACCGACAAAGAAGAAACAGAGTGCTAACGCCGACTTGCCAGCTGGCAGTCCCAATGGTAACAAAGATACTGACCAACGTTCACCTGCAACAAGTCAAGGACAGTCGAACCACGACCAAGATAGAGGGAAGGCGATCGTGGGTACTACACAGACAGCTAGAGTAAAAATCTTTGGCGCCACTTCTAGGAAGGACGTGGGAAATGCCCAGCAGATAACGACAAAAAAGGCCACGTTTAACTCAGGAGCTTCCTCATTCACTCCTCATACCCAAAAGAGAATGCAGGCTAAGAAAAGCCCAAGAACCACCCTCTCCCATGAGGCCAAAGATGATGCCCAACCTGCCCAAGCTAAACGGCCCAGAAGCGGAGAGCCTGTTAAGATGTTAGGGCCCAAATCCATGCCTACCCAACCAGCCCAACCAAACCCCACCACCAATCCCCAATCTCATAAACCACCGACCCCAAAATCTGCTCTGCTAACCCTTCTCCATCCCATAACCCCGACTCTAGCCACTCCCAGAACACCAATGAGGATACTGCCATGGCTACGGAGTCAGTTGATCCCGACTCGACCAAAGACGTGTATTCGCATGCGACTGACACTGAGATGGCCCCATCGTCGAACGATGTGGTCACAGGTGACCAGTCGAATTGAGCCCCCTCTCCCTCCTTATTGGGTCTCCGATGAATGCACTCATATGGAATTGCTACGAGGCCGACAAGGATGAGCTCCGTAGAGATCTTCGCTATATGTTACGCCACTATAAGGTTGACATCCTAGCTCTCCTTGAAACGAAAATTTCAGGTCCCAGAGCTCAGGAAATTTACAATCATTTTGATTTCGATCACCACATTCGGGTGGAGGCTATTGGATTCACTGGCGGAATTTGGCTATTTTGGAATGACAGTCACCTGAATGTCTAGATTATTCATCTCCACCAGCACTTCATCCATTCCACCTTGACCATCAATAGTTGTGTTTGTCACTTCTTCGTAGTTTATGCACCTCCAACTACCACCTGCCGTCAACCGTTCTGTGTCGAACTCGAGAGAGAAGTCAGTCAGGTTGTAGGACCGCTAGTCATTGGAGGGGACTTCAATTGCATCTTGAATCTTTGGGAGAGGAAGGGTGGAAATGGACAACTCTCTACTGACAGCCCTGCTTTCCAAAACCTGGTTAACAATCTCTCCTTAGTTGACCTTGACTTCACCGGTCCACCGTTCACTTGGGTTCGAGGCAACACTACGTCCACGCACATTGCCAAACGACTGGATCGCTACTTCATGAACAGTTATGCTCGACTTCAGTTCCAGGATGCTAGAGTCCTTCACCTCCCCATTACTAGCTCTGATCACGCGCCCATTTTACTCAACATGGCCCCTCCTTCGAACAACGACCCCTCCCGCAGACCCTTCCGCTTCGAAGCTGCTTGGCTTCTACATCCTGACTTCTACACTTTCGTTTATCAGAATTGGGATCGGGATAAGACCGCAACTGATGCCTTGGCTGCGCTTCAACAGAACCTTACCCCTGGAACTGCAGTGTTTTTGGAAACATTCACCACATGAAGAAGAGAATCATGGCCCGCCTCGCTGGGATCCAAAAAGCCCTTAGTGCACGTGTTTCTACTCGCCTGCTGGACCTGGAGACCTCCCTTAAGACGGAACTTGCTCAGACTTTGGAACAAGAGGAAACTCTTTGGCGCCAAAAGTCCAAGGAAGAATGGCTTCGCTCTGGTAACAGGAACACATACTTCTTTCACATTTCCACCATCATCCGCAGGAATCGCAACAAAATTGAAGCGCTTGTAGACGACAATGGGAATCTGATTGAGAATAAGGAGACTATACGGAACATGGCCATGGATTTCTTCAAAAATCTCTACAGCGGAAGAACAAACCCCGATCTCCATCATTCATGGGGCTTTTAATCAGATCAGGCAGTTGGACAAATTCAACCTTGAATCCCCTATCTTGGATGTTGATATCCTTGGTGCCATTAAACAAACCGCGGGCCTCAAGGCGCCAGGCATTGATGGCTTCCAAGCACTCTTCTACCAAAAGTGTTGGAGCACAGTCGAGACGTCTATTGTGGAAGTTGTTAGAAACTTTTTTGCCACCTGCAGACTGCGTCCTGGATTGAACCGTACACTGCTTGTGCTCATTGCAAAAGTGGCCAAACCGGATCATATCTCCCAATTTCGCCCCATTAGCCTTTGCAATGTCTTATTTAAGATTATTACTAAAGTGCTTATGAATAGGCTTCAGCCAATTTTGACCTCTCTCATTAGTCCTACTCAAGGTAGTTTTTTACCTAGTCGGGTAATCACTGACAACATTGTTCTTATCCACGAAATTGTCCATTCCATGAGGAAGAAAAAGGGACACAAAGGATGGATGTTGCTCAAGATAGACCTCGAGAAGGCGTATGACCGGCTTCGGTGGGACTTCATCCAAGACACTCTTCGAGATGCTGGCTTTTCAGGAAAATGGACGGACTGGATCAAAGAGTGTGTCGAGTCCTCCTCGATGAACCTTCTATGGAACGGAGAGATGACTGAAGAATTCTTTCCAACAAGAGGTATTAGGCAAGGCGATCCCATTTCGCCTTACTTTTTTATCCTTTGCATGGAAAAACTGAGCCAAATGATCAACCTCTTCGTCCATCAAAAGGCTTGGAAACCAGTGAAACTGTCTCGAAGAAGCCCGGAACTCTCCCACATGTTCTTCGCGGATGATATTGTTCTCATTGCGGAGGCTTCGGTTCAGCAATTACGGGTTATTCAGGGTTGCTTGGATGATTTCTGCAAAGCCTCGAGGCAACGCATCAGTGTCAGCAAGTCGAGGTTGTTCGTTTCTGCAAATGTGGATGAAAGTATCACTTCTTCCCTTCGTAATGATTGTGGTTTTGAAGTGACAACCAATCTAGGAAGTTACCTTGGGATGCCAGTGCTTCATCGACGAGTATCCAAGGAAACCTTCCGCCACTGCTTGACAAGATCAACAACAAGCTCTCAGGTTGGAGGGGTCGTTTTCTCAGCTTTGTAGGTAGAGTGACCCTTGCTAAATCTGTCCTCTCCTCTATGCCCATCTTTTCTATGGCCACAGTCAATCTCCCAGCTGAAACATGCTCAGCTGTTGATAAGACTATTAGATCCTTTGTCTGGGGATCTACTGAACAACAGCGGAAACTTCATCATGTCTCCCGGGATGTTATTTGCTCGCCCTAACAATCTGGTGGGCTCGGACTTCGAAAGATGAAGGATCTTAACCTTGCAGTCACTGCCAAACTGGGCTGGAGATTTCTTAATTGCACGGATGAGCCGTGGAGCCAAGTCCTCAGAGCCAAATATGTTAGGGAAACTGGAAACAAAGTTGTCGGCCCCTCCCACATCTGGCGCAACTTACAGAAGGGTGTGAGACATGTCATTGTGAAAGGCATAAAATGGAACATAGGAGATGGCAGTTCTTTCCGCTTTTGGATTGATCCTTGACTGATCAGTAATAGGCTCCTTGACGAATGCATCAATCCGGCCTGTTCACCCTTCGCGACATTCGGACACAGTGGCTAGCCTTTGGATCCATGGTGAGGGATGGGACTGGAACTACCTCTCCACTCTACTTCCCAACACTATCCTCCTCAAGCTTGTTGTGTTTGCAATCCCCTTGGAACCCACCGATCCTGACATGATCAGCTGGGATCCCAATCAGAATGGTAACTATTCAGTGTCCTCAGGTTACAATTTCTTGCAGCACCGGATCACTGATATTGACATCCCTATCTACTCCAAGATTTGGCAGCTCCGTACTCCTGAAAAGGTTCGCTCGTTTATGTGGCTAGCTCTGAAGTGCAATCTACTCACCAATGTCGAACGACAAAGACGCCACATGACGAACGATGCAACTTGTCCGACATACCACACGGATAAGGAGTCTCTCACCCATATGTTAAGAGACTGCCTTAGAACTAAAGAAATGGGGCGGAAGCTTGGGGCCCTCGTTACCTTCCACAACTTCTTGTCACAACCTTTCGCAGTCTGGATACGGGACCACCTCATGAGCAACATTAAGATCAATGGAACAGGCGATTGGTCGGCCATCTTCACAACAGGATTGTGGTGGTCTTGGCGCTGGAGAAATGACAAGGCCTTTCAACGGAAAATGTTCCATGGTGGCCGAGCCGCTTTCATTAGAGACAGAATTACGGAGTACAACCTAGCTTGGGAAAACATGCCCGTTACTGTGAGACCTCACCCTAGAACCCAGGTCATGATCGCTTGGACCAAACCCACCCACGGATGGGTTAAGCTGAATCCAGATAAAGCAGTTCATAATGACCAACGAGATTTTGCTGCTGGACTTATCCGGGATGAGAACGGTGAATGGTTAATGGGCTTTAGTCGCAACCTTGGCTCTTGCTTTATCCCAAAAGCGGAAATCTGGGGGATGCTCGATGGGATCACCTTGGCTTGGGATAAGGGTTTTCGTCATGTTGAGATTGAAACCGATTCCCAACTCGTGATCACCCTCCTCAAGTCCACCATCCACTCACATCATCCACTATCCAGCCTGGTCCACCAATGCCAAGGCTTACTCCGAAGGAACTAGACTACCCAGATCCGCCATGTCTTTAGGGAAGCGAACTCTGTCGCTGACTCCCTTGCCAACCACGCTTTTTCCCTTACGCTTGGTTTTCATTTTCTTGCTAGTCCGCCTGTGGACGCTTTACCGCTTTTACAGAACGATGTTAGGGGTCGAGCCACGCCCCGCAATATTTTAGGTGGTTCTCTTTAATATAAAACTAGAGAGTGCTGCCTCTCTTTGACAAAAAAAAAAGAATATCAATCTATATTACATAATACATGTTAGCCATTTTTTATTAGTTCACGAATCTATCTATATATAAAAATTGATGGGTTTGATGAAGTAATGGTAATTTGTACCTAATAAATGTTAATATTTTAAATTTTTATCCTATTTATCTCTTCTCTTAAATATTAATTTCATCACCAACTAAGAACACATCCTTTTCGTTTTCTTCCTCTACCACAATCTCCAAACTCATTCCCGTCTTTATCTCGTTCGTCAATCCCTTCGTTTCATCCCGTTCGTCAATCTCCGTTTTATCTTCATCTCTACTGTCGTCTGCCGCCTATCTACACCCTAAACCGCCTATTTACAACATTATACCGTATACGAAAAACCGTAATTGCCCCGCGCGTAGCGCGGGGGTTCGAATCTAGTCTATATAACATAGTACATGTGAATAGGAGTTTACAAGTACTCATTTTCCGTTTAATCAAATTCCTCCGATTCGGAGAAAAACCGTGCACTCACTCTTTTTACACCATACACTTAGCTCGGGACTACACGTCGTGTAGTGGCTAGAACCGGTTTTGTTTTGGGGGGAAAATAGGCCAACTACATGTCGTGTAGTTGGAATAAACCGGTTCATTAGTAAACCGGTTTAGTAATTAATTGCAAACCGGTTCAATATATTATTTAAATAATATATTTTATTTTGGTCCAAAACTAGCCGTTATGCTCCAACTAGACGTCGTGTAGTTGGCTTCTGGTCGGACTACACGACATGTAGTTGACCTACACTTAACCATTTTAACAATATAAGTCCAACTACACGATTTGTAGTTGGCTCCGATCCAACTAAATGACCCAAACCGGTTCACTACATGACTCGAACCAGTCCGGACCAAACCCGTTTAATTGACCAAACCCGTTTAATTTATTTTTTATTAAAAATTAAAATCTGAACCGGTTTCCAACTACACGACGTGTAGTTGGGGTGAACCCAAATTTTTTCCAATTACACATCGTGTAGTCCCCAAGTGAGTGTACGGTGTAAAATGAGGGAGTGCGCGGTTAAACGACCTTCCGATTTAAGTTGAAATTGGGCCTTGCACGAAAAGATAAGCCGAGAAAATGAATAGTAACATGTGGGCATGTCCAAACTCGGGTTAAGTAACCCGGTTTGGTTACTTACCATAGGTAAGTAACCCTGTTTGTTGAAGGAGAGGAAACTAACCTCGTTTATTACGCGCACCTCCTTCCTCCTTCTCCTTCGCAACCTCTCGCGCATTTCTCCTCCTTCCTTACAAACCCCGCCTTCTTCCTCCTTCCTCCTCCTCGCCTCGCATCGACTGGAATCCTCGACTCATCGCACCGCCTCAACTGCTTCCGGTAAGATTAATGAAGCACGCTTCGCGCGCTTCATAGAAGCTCTATCGGAATAGCTTCTTGGATGAGAATCACGGATTGACATCATCAACAAAAGCTTTCATTTGTCATCGAGAAAGAACTCGCGAGAGAAGAAGAAAACGGACAAACAATCGCAACTAACATGAAAACAAATACTTCGTCACAACTACAATTCGAATTCGTGGTAAGAATTATTCTGTCATCATATAATTACATGATTATGAATGCTCAAACACAAGAAAAAATAAAAAAAAATAGAGATTTATATGACATTCTGAATTTGGATGACAACATATTGTTAAAAGACATATGACTTCGCTTGATCTGCTTTGGAACTGATTGATTGTGTTAGTGGACAACACTTTTACTTACCTTGATGACACTCTCAAGTGTCGTCATTGGATGAGTGTCATCCTCAAAGTGCATTGGTGGCAAAACTGATTGAAATTCTGTATTTGTGTGTCTATGATAACACCTTATATAGAGGCTTAGTATTTCACAATCTTGTAGAACATTGATAAAATGATGTTTTCTTTGAAATGCAAGCTACACGATTCATTTAAGTCGCGACAATATTTTACTATATTATCATACCTTAGTGCCGCAAGAAAACGTATATTATTGTTAAGATAAATGAAAGCGCGGTCATATGCGGCTAATTGTCTTTTTTTTTTTTTTATCAAATTGTGCAGGTAAATGCGTTCTCTCGCTGCGCCTCCGATAAACTGCAACAACTTAACAATTGAAGTGCACGTACTGTCGCTGTTTAACGTGTTTCAAGCTTCGTATACCCCTAGCAAATAGTGTATGATGTTCCTCGTGTGTCCTTCTTCAATAACATTACGCGACATCTCGGTATAACAATCCGAAAATAACGTCACAGTACTTTCGACGCTAGGTAACTCCTGATTTTCAAGCACGTGTCCTGATCGCCAGTTTGAGTAGTCTATTAATAAGATATATGTCCATACAAAAACCGTTGATAATTTAAAAAAACTGTATAAATAATTCTTTGAGAGATTTTAATATCTCCTCTAGATATATAAATCATATTTTTAATTTATTTTATTTTCAGTCAATTTTCCCCAAATATTGAATGACGTTTTTTACACAGATGTTATATACAGCCCGGTCAAATTACCAAATACAGTCTGGTCTCTCGCGTAACGCGAGATTAGCAAAAAATATTTAAAATTTAAAATTTTAATCTCGCGTTACGCGAGAGACGCGTTTCTCGCATAACGCGAGAGATGTACATCTCTCGTAAGGGCATTTTTTAATTCTCGCGTTACGCGAGGTGTCTCTCCCTCGCGTAACGCAAGAGACCAGACGATATATGATAATTTGACGGGGCTGTATTTACTATTCAGTAAGCGGCTTTTTTTAAAAGACTTTAATCGTAAAAACTAGCGGAGCATAAAAATCAAGAAAGGTAGCAAAACCTTGTGTATATTTCTGACAAACTTTATTTGAAAAGTCTTTGAGAGGTCTGACAAACTTTATTTGAAACGTCTTTGAGAGGTCTGACAAACTTCCTTGTCAATCGAGTCACCACTCTCCGTTTCGCCTCCGCCATTTCTCTCTTTCGCTGAATCAAGATAATGCTAAATCTTTCATCAACTCCACCGACCTAAACCAGTTTAATCACCGCTGAATCCTCGTAAGTCTCTCTCGATTTTACTTACCATTACATTTCTTTCCAAGATTTTCCATTTCGTCTGATTTTTCCGAAATGAATGCCTACTGGTTTTCGTTTTACTTACCATTATGTCATGTACGATCATATAGGTAATGCATAAGCTTTATATTTGATCTCATGGATGAGATTGCAACGTCTAGGTTCTTGAAATTTACGATTCGAAGAGGAAGTAGACATACTGTATTGACAAATTAGGTTTACATCCTTAAAATCAAAGCCATTTTTACATTGCTGATCAAGATAATGTAGACTGGTTAGTATGCCGTTCAACATTTTCAAATCTTGACTACTGCAAAATTGTTAAATTTGTTATAGGCAAATTTGCATGTAAAATCAAGGTTGAGTGTAATTCAGTAGCTCAACTTCATACTCAGTAATGCTTCTAAAGTCATTTAAATCATCCACGATATGTAAATTTTTGGTTTCTGATGAATTTTTGGGAGATTTGATCCTCGAAGCTGTAATAAAATTTGGCAATGTGGTTCTCCTTAAGCTTATAATTTAACGTTCTGTGCATCATATGATTCATTCCTCTTACTTTATAGTTAAATGGTGGTTGATGTATTCTCTTTCTCATGTTTTGCTTCTAGACATCCTTGAGAACAGGAAAGGCACTTAGAGGGCAAGGGTTATGAATTCATTGACTACACAGAATTTTCCGGATGAAGTATGGTCCGAAATACTCTCAAGGCTCCCCGTAAAATCCCTTCTTCGGTTTCGCTGCTTGTCTAAGTCATTGCGATCCTTGATTGAGCACCCTTACTTTTGCCGCTCACATTTGAATAGCTTCAAGAACAACCGCCTTCAAAGCCTTTGTTTTGTCGAGCAATATGCACAATATGAACAAAAATGTGTTGTCAGGTGTAGTAAAACCTTCAAAGCAAAAGCAGTACTTGATTCTATCCATCACAACTATGAGGTTACCAATATATCTTCAACCTTCCGCAGAAATTGCGATCCTTGGTTCGTGTTTGGCTCTCTGGATGGACTTGTCTTGTTAATGCATATTACACAAACATGGCCCATATCACATTACGAATTAGCACTTTGGAACCCCTCTATTAGAAGATCCCGAATCCTACCTGGCTCTGCTACATTCAGTGACAGCTGTGCAGAATTGGGTTTTGGGTTTAATCCTGCAACCAAAGACTATATGCACGTCCGTTTAATCCGCCGTGGTAAAGAGGACCTCCGTTCGATTGCAATCTACAGTGTCAGGACTGGTTCGTGGAGGACAATTCAGTATCAGGATTTAAAAGGCTCTAAGTGGCGTTGGACTTTCCTTTTCCAAGAAATATGGAACTTCATCTGCTGTAAGGGTATACTTTACTTCACCCCTACAGATGTAAAGTTGTATGCTCAGGAACTGGTTTCATTTAATTTGATCAGCGAGGTGTTTGCTTCTACTAGTTTGCCTATAGTTTGTGGTGGTGTTCTCAACCTTCATACTCTTGTGCGGCTTGATGGTGGATGTTCAGTGGGGTTGATTGATGTATCATGCAGTAGAGGATGTGTATGGGTGTTGGAAAGTTCTGGAACTCAAATAGATTCAATGTATTGGACTAAACGTTACACATTTGATCTAAGGCTGAGTTACTTGGAGTATTTTCTGAGTAAATTCTTATGCATCAAGAAGAATGGTGAAATGTTGGTGCAGTGGAATAAATGGGTGGCATCATTCAATCTTGAAACTCAAGAGGAAAAGACTCTAATGCTGAATGTTCCGAGGGTGGAAATGAGTAGGGTTTTTGCCTACGTGGAAAGCTTGTTACTGCTGAATGGGTGATTAATTTACTATAGAAGTACAAATGGGTGATTCTGTTTTGGATGTCTACAATACTTTTCTTAAGGTAAATTCTCCTGAAAACTCTTTTCTTAAGGTAGGTAGGTTGTTCAAACTCAGCCTCCATTTTCTTGCCCTTAGCTTCTTGATTTCCTTGTCTGTTTGTTTTGAGATTTTGATGTGTGTGTTAGTTATTTGCTCACATATAGGTAATTTCATTCACATTGATTAGTGGTTTGAGAATTCTTAATGATGTGTCTGATTAGAGACGGTAGTTTAGTGTGAGTGCCTACTGGGAACTGATGTTTGCCAAAACTTTCAATATTCTTGTTCATTGTGAAATAGTGTTTTGTTTGACAAATTCATCTTTAGTTGTGCATTGAGAATATAGCCTGCGTGGAACGACAAGAACGAAGTATACTGCTTCCTTGCGTTGCCATTAAAATATCAGAATTCTTGTTCTCCAATATCTTGGATTTGCTTAATCTTGCCTTATGTCATATTCTTTTTTTCTTGTCCTACCTTTTGAGTTGTATTTTGTTTTGATACAGGCAACATTAGAACTGGCGGAGATGGCTAATGCCCGTGTTCAAGTTTGCCACAAGCTAGATGACATGGCATGGGATATTCAAAGATTAATGTTCATTTCTAGTGCTATGCATCACTATGCCGATGTTGAAGTAAATATAAGCCTCATGGGTATTCCTTGATTGGTTTTTTTGGGTCAAATGTATTCCTTTATTGGTGAAAACATATATGATGGAACCTCTTGCTATGAATGTAGTGTACTAGTGTTTATGGTTTGGATTTCTTGTTTGAGTCTGGGAGCTATATTTAGGTATCTTGTATGAACTATGGATGAACAAAGACCCAACAAATCATTGAATTACAAACAAAGTATTAAACACGCAGTAACATGGCCAGTAAGGATAGAACTAGTATTAAACACCCAAAAAAAACCATACCAGAAAACAAACAAAGCAAACAAATCTAAAAAAAAATCCCTAAAACGCGCGCCACCACCCTATGCAACTCTCTGACAAGTAGTCAAAAAACAATTTAATCCACTCAATCATCCTTAAGCATCCTCTTCATACTCCTCTTCCTCATACTCATCTCCATCTTCCTCAGCAGTCGCATCCTGATACTGCTGATACTCAGAAACCAAGTCATTCATATTACTTTCAGCCTCAGTGAACTCCATCTCATCCATCCCTTCACCAGTATACCAATGCAAGAAAGCCTTCCTCCTAAACATAGCAGTAAACTGCTCACTCACTCTCCTAAACATCTCCTGTATCGAGGTCGAGTTCCCAATAAAAGTCGAGGCCATTTTCAGCCCGGTTGGAGGAATATCACAAACAGTAGACTTGACATTGTTGGGGATCCACTCGACAAAGTAAGACGAGTTTTTGTTCTGGACGTTGATCATTTGCTCGTCGACTTCTTTAGTGCTCATTTTTCCTCTGAACATGGCTGAGGCGGTTAGGTAACGCCCATGTCTTGGGTCAGCTGCACACATCATGTTCTTCGAGTCCCACATTTGTTGGGTCAGTTCCGGGACTGTTAGGGATCGGTATTGCTGGGACCCACGGGAGGTGAGGGGAGCGAAGCCTACCATGAAGAAGTGGAGACGAGGGAAGGGGATGAGGTTGACTGCTAGCTTTCTGAGGTCGGAGTTGAGTTGACCCGGGAAACGCAGGCAGCAGGTGACTCCGCTCATTGTGGCTGAGATCAGATGGTTAAGATCTCCAACTGGAGTTGAAAGCAAATTCAGTTAGACATGGTAGAAATAATATCACATCATCATCAATCAAGTCTTGAATATATTTGTACATTTGTAAGAGCTGCACTGACTTGAATAAATGAAGATGATTTTATAATAGGAAAGTTATTAAGGACTGGTGTATGCTTTACCAACTATGTTTGTCCTTTAACTATGGATGCAGATCTTTTAGCAGAGTATAACAAAGTTATTGTGGGATTTACCAACTATAGTTCTCATTTAATTATAGATGCAAATCTTTTAGTAGAGTATGATAAATCTCTTGTGGGGCAATGGCAAAGCCTTAAAGCTCAAGACACATGACCCACGTGAGATCATAGCTGTTTATGCTATAACATCATATTGGTACCACCAGATCTATCACATGCTTTAATCAGATCAACTATCAATCAACATCACGAAGCAGTTGGTAATGGTAATGGCAAAGTCTTAAGCAATATACTCACTAGATTGCATTTTCTAATAGGCCAAACTCAAAGCAAAATGCAGTGATCTATTGATTTCAAGTGCTGCAAATGCAATACTAAACTTATAGATCAATCAAATAGAGGCATGAGTCTTACAGTTGGGTGTGGTGAGCTTGAGAGTACGAAAGCATATATCATATAGAGCCTCATTGTCAAGCACCATACACTCATCGGCATTCTCAACCAGCTGGTGGACGGAGAGAGTTGCATTGTACGGCTCAACCACAGTGTCGGAAACTTTGGGTGATGGGAAAACTGAGAATGTGAGCATCATCCTATCCGGATACTCCTCTCTGATCTTGGAGATTAGCAGAGTTCCCATTCCAGAACCAGTTCCACCTCCCAGAGAATGGCATACTTGGAATCCTGAGGACCAATAATTCCAGTCAGAAAGCAAATAGAACAAGTTTCAACAAGAAAATCATAAACCTGAACATGAATTCAACTATTTCATCTACCGAGGAATTCAAAATTTCAGTCAGAAAACAAACAAAACAATGGAGTATAATCTATTATCTGAAATTCAACAATTCGGCAGAGAATGAAGTATTTAAAATCAAGGTTGAATTCCGCTACAATCCAACCAATTCAGAATATAATTTTGAATTAAAATGTACCGCCATAAATCAAAGCGATCAAACTTAGGCATACCTTGAAGACAATCACAGTTCTCAGCTTCCTTCCTGACAACATCAAGCACAGAATCAATGAGTTCAGCGCCTTCAGTATAGTGTCCCTTAGCCCAATTATTTCCAGCACCAGACTGACCAAAAACGAAGTTATCAGGCCTAAAGATCTGACCAAAAGGACCGGATCTCACACTATCCATTGTTCCAGGCTCGAGGTCCATGAGAACAGCCCTAGGAACGAAGCGACCACAACTGGCCTCATTGTAGTAGACATTAACGCGCTCGAGCTGGAGTTCGGAATCGCCACTGTAGCGACCTGTGGAGTCGATTCCGTGCTCTGCGCAGACCACCTCCCAGAATTTAGCGCCGATTTGGTTGCCGCATTGACCTCCCTGAATGTGAAGAATCTCACGCATCTTCGCTGATTTGATGGTTTGGTTGAAGACGAGTGTGGAAATGTGAGAATGGAGAGGGAGGGGTTTTAAATAGGGCGGGGTGACGGTTGCCGTCAAGAATGGAATATTCCGTTTAATGTGGAGGGGATTAACTGGATTTAGTTTCCCTGGTTAACGGCCGTTTGGCTTATAGATGGGAAGTTACAATTTGAAATTTCGAGGTGCGAAGAGATATCCGTACAGACCCACAGGCCAAAACTGATCCCTGTGGCGTGTGGGAGGATGGCAGCAGAGAGGTATGACTTTTTACTCGATCGGGTTTCTAACCGGCTTCGGAGCTGGCAATCGAAAACTCTCTCAATGGTGGGTCGAGTCGTCCTAGCTAATTCCGTTCTCTCGACTATCCCTCAGTATGTCATGCAAGCAAATATGTTGCCTCGTTCTGCTTGTGACGACATTGACAAGAAAGTGCGGGGGTTCATTTGGGGCTCGACGTCGGAAAAAAGACGAGTTCATCTCCTTGCCTGGGAAAAAAATCACATGCCCACGAAAACATGGTGGTTTGGGTCTGCGATCTATGCGTCATTCGAATGAAGTTTTGTTGTCTAAGTTGGGATGGCGTATGTTCCAAGAACCCAATTCTCTTTGGAGTAGGGTCATTCGTGGCAAATACTGCAGCGGTCGCTTGGATCTTGATATGTTGGCTACGGGGGATCGTCCGTCCCCAATTTGGCGAGGCGTCATCCACGGGTCTGATCTTCTCTCTAAAAGCATCAGAATGTCTGTGGGTAATGGGCAGGCAACCTTGTTTTGGGACCATGCTTGGCTTATGAATTGTCCTATAGCTGACTCAGTTTCTTTACCGATCCCCGCTGCTCTTGAGGGGGCAACTGTAGCCGAGCTTTGGGATGGCGAGGACTGGAGATGGGAGTTGATTGTGCCTTATGTTCCTGGTCCTGTTTGTGACAAACTCTGCGCTGTCCGTCTTTCGAATGAGCAGGCTGATTCTGATAACTTCACATGGTGCCACACGCCTTCGGGGACCTTTTCTTCGAAATCTGCCCACCGGTTTCTTCGGCAAGACAACCCCACTGTTGATCCTGTCTGGCGCCTAATCTGGCATCTCCCTGCTCAACAAAGAGTTCGACAGTTCCTGTACATTGCTGCCCACAGAGCTTTCTTATGCAATTAGATTAGAGATGCGAGACACATGTCTTCTTCGGCCGCCTGCCCACGCTGCTCGGTGCCTGAGTCTTGTCTTCACGTGATCCGAGATTGCCCTGCAATCCAGGATGTGTGGAGAGCTTTGAGTGGAAATAAATTACCTTTGGGCTTTTTCACTTGCTACAATATAACGGAATGGATCTCCATGAATATTCGGATGGGGGATTACTGGAGTATGACCTTTGGTTACATGGTTTGGTATGCTTGGAAGTTCAGAAACAACTTGATTTTCACCCACACTGATGAAATCTCTCGTCTTTCTGCTGTGGTCACTAGAATGACTGCAGATTTCCGCTCGGCCTCTGTTTCTTTAGTCTCTGCACTTGTGCCTCCTACCTTTTCTTCTTTAGGGACGCAGCCACGATGGTCTCCTCCTCCGGTTGCTGTGTTTAAACTGAACACTGATGCGGCAGCTCTGCACAACCCGGGGCCGACAGCTAGAGGCGGAATCTTCCGTGACCATCAAGGTGTTTTTGTGCAAGCTTTCATTTTCTCCTGTGGCTCCTGCAGTGTGTTAACTGCTGATCTATGGGCAATATACAATGGACTACTGCAAGCAAGCTTCTTAGATGGCTCCGCTCTTGAAATTGAATCAGATAGTCTCCAGGCATGTGAGATAATTAATAAGGATTGCCTACGCTCACATCCTAATTACTATTTCGTTCGCCGCTGCAAATCCTTGCTTGATAATCGCAGGGGGCGTCCAAACTTTCTCACATCAGCCGACAGGCTAACACCGTCGCTGATGCTCTGGCTACTTTCGCCTTGTCTCAGAATGTTCCTCTTACCGCATTTTCTGTTGCTCCTACTTGCATTGTTGATTTAATTCAGTCTGAACTTGTAGCCTCTTTGAGGCAAAACATTATTGCTTAATATATTCATTTCAAGGGCTTGGCCCTTCTTCTTGACCAAAAAAAAATTATAACTTCATATTTAGTGTTGGGCGTAATAAATATGTGTTTATAAGTCCGAAATGGGTGTGAGATATAAATTTCCGAGTACAGAGTTAAACGCCCGATATAAATGAAAACGGTGTTTGGTGAACTAGTTTTCAAAAACTCTAATATAAGTAAGTTTTCGTAAATTGTATACATCAATTTACATTTATCACATACGCATCCTATAATCCTATTGAGTCTAGGCTTTGATGGCAATACGATTGCAAACTACCGGGTGTATGATCAATTGACTCATTTGGCATTGTTAAGTGTTCCACGGTTCCACCCACAATTGATTCACGTACTCTTCCTTTATGAATTAGTTGTTTGAATTTGGTGAGAAGAAAAGAATAAATGTGTTTACTTTAATAATTACTCAATTATATACTTGGTAATAAATTGTATAAGAAAGTTTATAGTATTTTAACATATTAACTGTTCATACCGATGGAGCGCCACTATATAACAAATAGACAATGTTGCGATTATTATGTCAAAAGCCTCGAAATCAAAACAATAAGTGGAGAGGAAGAAGACGTCGTTGAGATGATGATGCGCCCCTGCCTTGCCTAGAACCAAGTCATGGCTGACCTCAACGAGCACCTCCTGTCTCTGCTCTTTATCAAGATCATTTTGAGGTTAAGCACCGTTGGCGCTTCATTTCCAGCATCGTCGGCCGCCCCGCACCTTCACACCCCAAGATTAGTGCAAAGACAAGCACCACGGGCGCCACTCCAAGTTCACAGGCGCTCTCGTCGGTTCTACGAGCGCCTTCTCCAGGGACGACCAACCACCTGATGTGCGCCAGAAGCAACCTCTTTGGCGCCGACGCCGCCCTCTCTAGCAGCTTGCCCATCATCTTGGCGATCCAGTGCCCAAGCCTCGTCCTTGGCGACCTCCTTGGCTTGGCACTATGGCGCCTCATCAAAACCTTGATCAACTTGGTATGATCAAGTCATGGGTTTTCCATGCATATCCTTTATCTTTCATCTTTGAGACTATTTTTGGCACTCTCGGGAAACTTACTATTTTTAGCAGTTACTATTTTAGTAGGTTGCTATTTATAGTACGTACTATTTCCAGTCCTCGTTTCCCGAGATAGAATTGCATTGTTGAACTTTCTATTTTTAGTAACTTTCCTTATTTAGCATGTTTCGTTTTTAGGAAGGTCTAGGTTCGGGTTTTGCTAGAGTTTTAGAACTTTCTATTTTTAGAAGGTTTCTAAATATGGAGTGGTCCAGCCTTGCATTGTTTGGGTCATCCTAATGGGCTCTTGGCACTCAAGCCCAAGAACACACAACCCTAACAAGAACCCTAGTCGTCACCCCCCTTGAAACCCTAGTCGTCTCTTTGTTTTCCCTTTATATTGGTTTTTCGCCTCCATTGAAAACTTACTATTAGTTGAATGAATCTAGAACCATTGTTGAGACGAAAGAATTCCTCCATCTTCTAGATCCAGGCGTCACAAACTCCTACGGGCTCTGTTTTCTCATCTCCTTCTTCACCATAGGCCTCTAACCCTATCTTCTACATCCCTAGCCTCATAAGTTCTCATATCTTCTAGCCTCATTCTTCTACATCTCCAACCAAAAGTTCACTTGTTTGAGTATCCCTCATTCGACACCCTCGAAACCTCCACCAAAAATCAGTTTGTTGAAGCCTAATCAACATCCATATCCCAATTCGGCAAACCTCTTGCCGTCTATATCAAATCTTCCGCTGTCATCTCGACCTTCAACCCACAAAAGACATCCTCAAGTCACTTACTCGATCATCAACCAAAGATCCTCGAGCACCATTAGGTAGCATCAGATGATGTATTGCATTGTATTAGGTTAGGTGTGCAGATAATTAGAAGTCTTGAGGTGTCTAAGAAGAGCATCATCAACATTTCTTTAGCATTGCCACGATGACGAAGATGCACCTCATTCTTGTACGCCACCCTCCTTGATCAATCAAAACATAATGCGGGAAACTATCTCGAAATGTGGCAAGGTCGGCGCAAACTCTTCTCTCCACTATAAATACTCTTCTCTCCACTGTAAACACTCTCTATTGGACTTTTGGCTCTCAAACCGTGAGAACTAATAGCATTCTCACCATCATATGTATGGGTTACAAGATGCAAGTTCGAAGGTCCATGAATCACAGACAACCGTCATACTCTTCCACATCTCATTTCCAGAGTATCATCGCAATCTATGTTAGGGTAAGATACTAAGATATGATGTTAGTCAGTGCGATCAAATGTAATCTTCTTTATCTGAATTAGTCAAGCAATTCAAGTTGATTTAAATTAAAAAAAGAGGGATATTAAGTGTCATAAATGTGATATCTCGTCATTCTCTGATAAAGATGAACTAATCCATATATATTAATCCTTATATGTTATTTGTTTGTGCATTACGTTGTAAAGATCATGAACATCATTTTATCAATCGCACTAATCACCTCGCAACTCCTCACCTCGCAACTCCTCCTCTAACATCATCGCATTCTTTAATTAGTTACATTGTTGTTGTTCCTAATTCCTACTCTCTAAATCCATCAAATGCAATTGTCAATTGGATCGTTCAAAGTCTTATTCAGATTGGATATTTAAGTTTTGTCAATTAGGATAATAAGTCAACTTAGTCAAGTTGGGTTGACCAATATCTATTACTTTCAAATATTTCATTTTTACTACTATTTCTGTCCCTAAATGTTATTTTCATCTCTTTTAGGTTGTATGTCGATGTTGTATCGTTAATATCACTAAATATACGTCAATAAAATTATAAAATTTTAATATTATTAAAATTCTCAAGGCGAATCAAACAAAACTCTCCATCAACATATTTATTATATATTAAAAGATATCTAATAAATGAATTGAATCGGACGCCCGGATGCATACTCGCAACGGCTACTTTAATTTCATTGGCCCTGCACGTGAAATCCACCATATGCGGGCCCCACCGGATGCTCTTTATTCTTGCGACCGTCCGATGTAAATAATCTCAACCGTTGAGAATATGGCGCCTAACTCAGCCACGGTTACATGACATAACAAGAAGAAAAAAATCATACTGCATTAAAACAACGCTACAAGTTTCTGAATCTAGTAATAGGATTAGGAAGTGAATATATTCTTAAATAAAGAACTAAAGACTTCATGTGATATTAGATCTACATGAGCTTTTGTTCATCAAAAACTCCGCCTTTTAATTTTTCTACATTAATACTATTTTGTAAACTTGTTTTACAAGTTGCAAAAAGTATAGAATGGTGGAGGCTAGAGAACAAATTGTTGTTGAAAGTAATATGTAGACCCACATATGTAATGTAATGTAGTGTAATGTAATGAATGAAGAAAGGATGTGCTTCAACCATCATCAAATTCAATTGTCCCTTTCATCACTTGATTATTATTTTCTAGAACAATAAACAGAAGGGTGCAATTTGTGCTTGCATCTTACTCTATAGTTGCTGGAGTAGTTTAATGAAAGCTTTCGCCAGCTCAATCAGTGAAAAAAACAAGTGGCAACTAGCATCAATTTAGACAAATAGATTGAGACAAGTGTAAAAAGAGAAGGGTAAAATAGGAAATGGCTCTTTAGGTGAAGAGGAAGCAAGGTACAAGGAGAGAATATGTAGGTGATGGGTTTGTAGCTTTGTGCAGAGAAGATATATAGCATGTCAGACTTACCTTGTTTTGTTCTGATGCTGTTTCTTTCCTTTTCATCTCATCTCATCACAAATCACAAGGCTTTGTTTGTTTGTAGTTAGTCATCGATGATGAATTAGTCCTTGTTTTTAAACCAACTATTTAGTACAATTGGTTGAGAAATAAGCATTCAAGCCTTGTCATTAACAATCTTCTACCTTTTTTAGATACATTGTCATGTCTAAATAAGTTATTAGTGATTTTACATCATGTTGAACATTTTTCGTGGCGGTATTAAGACTCTTTTGGTTCGTTTACTTGGTATTCGTTGTACGTTTAGAACCAATTTTTTATCTTTACATATGTTGTCAACACGTTTCGATTCCGACCAGGTTGTCGAAATACAGAGTAAATGAATTACATGATCAAAACTAAGAAACTCAACCAACTCATGATATAAGCATAACAGAATATGATGTCGTCATTTAACTAGCATCTTAACTAGCTACTCAGCTTCTATATCCTTATATACGTTGTCAAAGAGGATTCGAACTTAAATTCACTAGTAGTCCAGTGTCTAAGTTTGCATTGAACCAACTATCTTTGGATTACCCGCAGCACAACTATATGGTCTTAATATATTCCTAATATATTAAGGCCCCGTTCGGTAAAGATGAAGGTTTTTGGGGTTAAAGATAGCTGAAGCTGAAGGTAGCTGAAGCTGAAGTAAGTAGTTGAAGGAAGCTGAAGCTGAAGTTAGTAGCTGAAGTTGCTTTTTGGGTTGAAGTTGGAAAAAGTGGTGTTCGGTAAAGATGAAAAAAATGGTAGTTGAAGTTGAGTGATTGTAGAGTGAAATTACCAAAAGGGGTATGGATATAATTTTATAAATGAATTTTAGATTAAAGTGTTTGTGTTATATTTGTGTTTTGTTTGTATGAGATTTGGTTATTTAATTTAATAATTCGAACTTAATATTTAAAATAGTTTATTAAAATTTAAAAATTCATATAAACTACGGAGTATATTTTAGATTATAAATAAAATACGTAATTTATTAAATTCAATAAACATTTGATGCATATATATATAACTTTAAAATTTTATAATACAATATTAATACATTTATTTATATTTATAAGACTTCACCATATATACATAAGTCTATGTGGGATTCGAACCCACATCGATGTGTATATCACATTGCTCTCCCAATTGAGCTAATAGACTTCTTCGACATGATAGAAGATACAGATTCATTACACCACAACACCAGCAAAACGAAGAAAGTACCCGACTCTATGAAACATAATTCATTAGAATGATCAATGCCCCAACGATTACAAAATCATAGTCTGAAGTACTGTATCTAGATTATAGATCAAAGTATATGAGATGGGCAATGTTAACTCTATACATGGACAATTCAGAAGCTATGATGGAAAGCCAAACATTGATATGCTTTATATATGAAGATACATCATATATACATGGTCATATGCCGTGCCCCAAGCAACCTTCATCTCGGCTGACCACATCTCAGGAACTGCCTCCTTTATTGTCTCCACTAGTGGATACCTTACAACCTGAGATTAGGATTAGTTAAAACCGACTCTAGCACTTTACTCCAAATCTTGTTTTTACATGCCATTAGATAGAGTCTGAGAATGGGAAGTTACCTCATAATGCTCATCAGCAACTCCGTATTTGAAGTGGATTGAACAGAGACACTTTAGGCTTGACTCTCTAACCGTCACTTTCCCTGTCTTCCTTAGCTGAATTGCTGATTCACAAGTCTGACAAACAATGTGTGTTTCTTGAGTTTACACATGAAAAACACATACATATATATATATATATATTATTGCATTAGAGGTACGAGAAAAAAGAAGAGAGAGTGACCATGATGAGGACAGTCATGGCATGGGTCTTGAGCTTGGGATTCTTCTCAACAGGCACCTCTGAATTCTTCAGGAATGAGAACATCTTCTTTGTTGCTGGAGCTATCTCAAATACTCTGCAGTTCATGCCAAATCAACAATAATAGGGATGATCACTGAGATTGAAAAAGAGAGCCAAGTTTGATTGTTGCTACTTACTTCAAGAACGTGAAAAACTTATTGTCTCCTATGGATTCAACATAAGGAATATTATCTCCAACTCACACCAGCCATCTCCAACTTACACCATCATTTGTATCTCCAAATTGTACTGAACAACAACTCAAGCCAAGTCCAACAATTTTACAAATGTTGCATCCTACTGCAAATGTTAAGTTATGCTTCATTCCATGGATTTTACAACAATAAAAAAAATTGGCATTTCAACAAACACATGGAGTGCACAACTAGCAAAGTCAATAAAACCCAATAAGGAATGAATTTCAATCCAGTTTGTATGAATATCAACCATATATAATGCCAAATCAACAATATTTACACCAAAACTGAAGCAAATGTAAATTATTTTGAAGAATAATCGAAATTTAGCCACTCCATGTAATGGCATGCAGCAGTGCAGCAAAATAGATGAATTCCCAATCAAAAGAAAGAAAAAGGGCAAAATACCTGAATCGTGTACATAGAACAAGCCAATCTAATGGAACTTGAGTTGGAGAATCAAGCTTCAAACTCAGAAATTAGGGTTAAAGTTTATCAAAATCAGAAAGTGAAAAGGGTGAAGAGAAATACTTTGAATCGGAATGGAAGAGGAGTAGAGAAATCACAAGGGCATTTGATGGAATATTACCAGCTTCAACTGGGTTGAAGTTGAAGCATTTGCTTCATCTTGGGGGGGCTAGATGAAGGAAAATTGCACTATTTGGTTGAAGTTACCCATTTCCTTCAACCACCTTCAACCAGCTTCATACAAATCTGCTTTTTTGCTTCATCTTTGCCGAACAGGTGAAATTTGCTTCAACCAACCAAATTCTTCAACTTCATACCGTTTTTTGTGTAACTTCATCTAATCCGAACGGGGCCTAAGTAGCTGGATTGCATTTGCTACTCTGGATTGAACTCGTTTAAGGGCTAAACGAGTTCAGATAGTTTCAGTTGAGTCTGAATTAGGGTGCATGTTATATTGTCAAAAATCCGTCTTGGTTCCAAAACACCCTTACAAGATTACACTGCAATTATTTGTTATACCTTCCTCTCTTCAGGAATCACAAAAGAATGGTACACTTTACAAGAATCTTCTAGGAAACAAAACTCAACACCAAACATAGCATAGGCATTTCAATCATATATTTCTCAACTTCTCCATTTATTTACATGTGTTAGCTAGCATCTTCTTGTTAACTACTGTCAGTGTTGCTTATAAATCCAAAGCAAGCTCGGCCCAAGCCAACGACGACGATCTGAGCTCAGCCGAGATCGACAAATCAATTCGGGTTTCCAACGTTTCACACAACTCGCTCATCGGCGGCCTCCTTGTGGGGTCCGCCTTAATGCAAAGGATAGCCACTTCACATACAACTTTGAGATCTTCATCCTCAAAATGCTTAAGCTCAGGATCCACCAAATTAGCCCTTTCTTCTGATACTTCAATGCAGTCTCTTGCCTGGAGGAAAAAACTTTCGGGTTTTGTTTCATGGAAGGAAAACAAAAACAGGCGAAAAGGCTAAAATCGTAATTATCTAATTACCCAATCGAGCAAGGACCCATGATCCTTGGAGTATGCAGGTCTCCCGCTCATGATTTCGAGTAGAAGCACACCAAAAGCGTATATGTTTCCCTTCATGTCGAGATGTCGTTCTTCAATGGAGTTGGGTAGAACACAAATGGCACCATCACTTTCTATGGACTTTGAGTTTTTCTCTGATCTTGCAAGAATTGTTTTCCAGCTCTCAAAATCAACAAGCTGTAAGGATTAAAGAGTTGGATGAATGACATCTTTTCATCCGACACATGTTAGAGAGGTTTAATATAAACACTTGTGACCTTAGGTGCAAAATCATCTGTGAGGTAGACAGAACTGGAGTTCAACTCTGAGATTGTAAATGGTGGGTCTAGTTCGGTGTGGAGGTATTTCAAACCCCGCGCAATGCCTATGATGATTTTCATACGACGGGCCCAAGATAGAGGGCAACCATCACCAACTGCCATTTTGCAACAGATATCAATTAACGGTTTGTTTGGTAGAGAATTTATAAACACTTTTTTAGGGATAAAGATTTTCTATTAGAAAAAAAAAACTTACAATGCAGGTGTTCAGATAGTGTGCCATTGGATGCATATTCAATAACCAACATTCTAGTAAACGGGGAGCTCTCCCGACAATAACCCAGCAACTTTCCGGTATTGTCATGGTCTAATCTAGCTAAATCAACCACCTGAAATCAGATAAATGCCATTGATTCACTTGAAAACTTCTCTGATATGCGCTTAATTAAGTAAGAAGCTTACTTACCTCTCGTTGGAAATACAGCTCATGATAGCCGCTCCATTGTTCTTCTTTGATGCAGAAGGATATAGCTGCAATCTCGGGCCCACCCTTTATTGTCCCTTTATAAACCACACTGTCAGAGGAAGATCCTATGATATTGCTAAAATCTTCACAGGCTACTTCAAGCTCTTGTCTGCTGTATTTTGGAACATCTTTCAACATATCCGGATCTAGTAATATGATAACCGTGTTAACCAGCTACATTGTGATGAAATTAGAACAAATATTGAAAAAAACTTGAATAACTTAATATGTTACCTATATATACAGTCAAGTGGCGCTTGGTACTTAACGACTTTTTCCAAGGGATCATAAACATGGCTTGCTTGCTATTACACCTTTTAAAAATAGTGAAGATAGCGACAACAACGAGAGCCGCCACCATGGTTCCAGTTACGATTTCCAGAATTAAAATCCATGTTGGTTTAGAGTTAACTGGATGCTTAGCAGCATTATCCTCAGGCTTATGTTTTGAGCTACTAGCATCTGAATTACTTTTCACTCGTGACATAGGGTCTGCTCCTGAAATGATAGAATTAGAACTTTTGCTATGGACTTAAGCGAGTATTTATTTATTTATTAAAATGTTGGGATTGCAATATTTAGGTGAGGTAGCTTGAGTTTTACCACATTGTGAACCCGGCCTCTGTTTCACATTCTTGTCCTGCAGGCAATTTTCTTGAAAACTCGACCTGATATTTAAGGATGATAGATTGGTAGATATAAAACATGAGGATATTGTGAAGTAACGGATACAAAAGTCAGATATGCTACCGTGGGAGATAGTATAAGCACTTGGGTATGCTCCCAACGAAGAAGTTGTATGAAAAGTCTGCAACTTTCAGCTGAGACGAATGACAAAAGTTAACTGCTTTTCCTGCGGATGCAAACCTGATGATCCCATATTAGCTGATAAGAAAACAGGCTTCTAAACCAAAAAGTTGTGTAATTCTAGTTAAAACATTTGGATCAACTTTACATCTGGAATCCACATAAAGCTCTATCCAGGTTACATTATTTAACATCCAAATTGGTTCAGTATGGCGAATAAATGAAAAGTCAACAAATTGCACCAATAAAGTTCCAAGCTTTTACCGAAAGCAGTCTAAGTTGCATAGCACCATGAAAATTCAAAAGTAGAAAAAAAGTAAAGATTGAATGCTCTTCACAAGAGAATCTCCATACTTAGTTACTTACATGCCATGAATGTTTGACGAGAACTCGGTACCATTATTACCATGAACAATGCCTTGAAGCTTATTGTTGTCCAAGCGAAGTTCTTGAAGGTTTTTTAAGTTGGCAAGTTCAGGTGGAATTGCTCCAGTTAATACATTTGACTGAAGGTTTCTGCCAGACAGAGAAGATAAGTTAAGACAGCTAACCGGTAGTATAACAAAGTGGAATTAAATGAAGGATTTTTTCGTACATTTTGACCAAATTCTTCATATTCCCCATCTCGGGAGGAATTGGTCCAGTTAATTGATTCTTTCCTAGGTCCAACACTTTCAGATTCTTTAACATGCCAAATTCTTTAGGAATGGTCCCAATCAAGTTGTTACCATGCAGGATTCTGCAGAGACAAAAACACATTATTGAGTATAATCAAAGGCAAAACATGAACCAAAAATGAAGAAAAACTGAATTGAAGGCCTTACAGTTGTTCCAAGTAAGTCAGGAAACCCAGTTCAGGAACAAGAAATCCCTTCAAAGACGATGAAGAAATGTTTCTGCAAAAATGATGTGAATCAATACTGAGTCAAAGTAGCAATCCTGTCCTAGAAGTTGAATTTCACAAACAAATCAGAAGTTTGGCACTGTGTTTTGAAACCCTAATCATGGTGTGATTTTCAGTGGTGGCAGCTGGATTTCAATCAAAACCCTAATTGAGCATTAAAAAACCAAACATTCTCAAAGTCAATAATCTGTTGAGTTTCAAGTTTCAACCTTCTTCCAGTCATTGACCGAAACTCAACCAAATGGGCCACCCTATATGAAACTTGAGACAAATAAAAATCATTGAAACAAGAGCAAATTCTTACAGCTTAATGACATGATCTCTAGCAGATGAACAGAAAACGTTGGACCATCCACAGGGATCTGAATCCAGACTGTTCCAACTTGACAAAACCAGAAATGGGTCTTCATATATAGCTTCCTTGAAAGTATTAAGCGCCCAAACTGAAGAAATCCCCAGATTTTCAACAAGAAAAATCAGACATTTTCTCATAAAAATCAAGTGAAAATTGAAACTCTAACACAAGGTCAAGAAATAAGGAGTGTAGTTGAAAATTAAGGATCTATTGTTGGAGCAACAGAAAAATGTGTGGAGAATAACTTACTTTCTTCTGAGACAAAAGATTCAGCAGTGGCAGCAAGAACACCAAAAAGGACCAAAAACAGCTTAATATAAACAGCTTCTCTCATCTCTTTGTCACGTTTGCCTCTTAAAACACGCTTTTCTCTTGCATAGAATTCATAAATTCAGCCAAAAAGAGACAGGAATGTACGGGGAAGATAAGAAATACAGTAGGTTGCAGAAATCAAAGCAGCGTCACTGAAATAGAGGGGCTGTTGAACTGAAGGAAACCCCCAAAAGTTAAAGTAGAAAATGAATAAATCGGAGTGAAAATGAAGCTAATTCCATGATCTGTACTCCATAGCAACAGCAGCAGCAGCAGCAGCAGCAGCAACCCAGAAGAAATAATCAATAGAGACAGATAACTTGGATTCAAAGTGAGGCTTTTTGAAGGTACAGAGTACAAACACAAAAGCGAAAGGGGACATTATTGTGGAATTATCTAGTTATAATTGTTGTAGAAGAAAAGAAGAAGATGTGGGTATGGATTGTGGGATTTTCAGAGGTGGGTCATGAATGAACAAAGAAAAAAGAAAGGGAAAGTAAGAATGACAGAGAACGATAATGTTAATTAGGGATTCAAATATGATGTTTTTTAATATTTCGTGGATTTTATAGTTTGGTGTCGTTATCGAATTTACAGTGCATTGCGCAGTGGTTCTTGTTACTTTGACGATGGTTGCTTCTTGCTTGTTTCGCCTGTTCTTCATCCAGCCATTTGTGGGAGTGGAATAGTGGGTCTCTGACTTTTTGTTTTGGGGTTTAGCATTCTCCGTCCCTTTATTTCTCGGACCACGTATGACGATGTGTGTTTTGTTTTATCAATATCTCTAATTATAGATTAGTAAAAATTATAAATTTTGAATTTTATTAAAGTACTCGATAAAACGAATCAAACAAGACCACACATGACTATGTTTCGATTTATATATTGTTCGGAATTACGAAGATTCCATTGATTTGTGAATAGTGTGAAAAAGAGAATAAAAAAGCAAATAATGGGACGGAGGGAGTATAATATACGTAAAATATTAGTGTTGTTTTAGGGTTGATGTGATGGTACTTCTAATCACGGATTAGACTATAGATTTGCCCTTAATAGCTTAAGGGATTGTTTGGCAAAATACTTTGTAAAGAAATCAATTAATATAGGTATTTCTTAGCTAATAAGCCCTTAACGTGATGGATAGAACATGCTCCCCTAGTTTAACTTTTGAAGCATTTTGCACCCAAAAAAAAACTTTAGAAGTATTTGTGTTAAAAAAGTTGCATTAGCATGCCCATTTATCATATGTCGATAATGCCTCTAATGAGGATGTTGTTTACAGGCTAATTGGAAACAGAGTTCAAAACGGTGGAAATATTTTAACAACAATTTCTAAAAATAATATCTCTAGTTAATTATTTTTAGTTGTTTACAAGGTTTTGAACTCTGAACTCAGCATGTTGTCCAAATGATTGTGCAAGTGCAGAATCTTCACAACCAATTGGAGAGAAAAAGGCTTGAAAACAATGTTTTAGTTTAATTAATTTACCGTTAAAATAAGGCTTGGTCTATATGCACACGTTTTTTTTGCTAAATGCACACTATTCTGTGCGGTAAGAGTTGTAGTACACTTCTGTGCGTTAAGGATTACCGCACCAAAGGACTCCGGGGCATTGTTGGAAAATTTTCTGAAACCTATACGACGGTGGTGCGGTAACAATTACCGCACAGATCTGTGCGTTAACAATTACCGCACCAGATTAATATGAGATTAAGCAAACAAAAATTTAACTTCTGATGTACTTAAAACCTGTGCGGTAATTGTTACCGCACATGATTTTTTTTTTAAAACAAATAAATTTAAAAAATATGAATAAACTTGTGCGGTAATTGTTACCGCACAGGTTTTATATATTAAAAAAACAATAAAGTGGTGCGGTAACTCTTACCGCACCATATTTTACGTAGTAAAAAAATATAAAATGGTGCGGTAACTCTTACCGCACCAAGTTACATATGTAAAAAAAAAACTTTCCCTCTCCCCCGACCTTCTTCCTCCTTCCTCTGTTCGAAATCGCCGCCGCCAAACCCTAAAAGTCGCCAGCCTCTTCTCTTCCTTTTCCCACCGATTAACCCATCAAAACCTTCAATAGAGGATGGATTCGAGTTGCCCCGACCATGGCGGTTCTTCTGGCCCCCAAAATCTGCCCAAAGTCCCCCCGCAGCAGCTCCGGCAATGGAGGTTCCGTTGACGACGACGCCATGGCTGGCTGTGGAGAAAGAAGAAGAGGAGGAAGTGGAGGTGCCACTGAGGTACAGTGGTGGTGCCCGGAGCCGGCCAAAATCCCGAGCCCGACCCGATCTCATACCCATAGCCCGACCCGACCCGATACTCGTTGCCCGACCCGACCCGATACCAGCAGCCCAACCCGCCCCGATACCCGCACCCGAACCCGCTCCGAGGCCAAGAAACCGAAAGCGACCTGTCCAAAACGTCGGTCCCGGGTACGCTACTCGAGCAAATAGAAGGTTGAATCCACAAACCGAGGCGCAACCGAAAGTTTTTTCGACTCCCGTAGATCTACATCAAGTATGTATTTTTATTAAATATTCTATAACTTTTGTAATGTTTTTAAATAGTTTAATTATTTTATTTCGTAACGTTATGAAATTAGTTATTCAATTTCATAACGTTATGAATTTAATAATATTTGATAACGTTATGAAATTTTTAAATAAATTTCGTAACTTTATCAATTTATTTAATTTAATTAATTTATTAAATTTATAACGTTGTGAAATTAGTCATTTAATTTCATAACGTTATGAATTTAATAATATTTGATAACGTTATGAAATTTTTAAATAAATTTCATAACGTTATCAATTTATTTAATTTAATTAATTTATTAAATTTATAACGTTATGAAATTAGTTATTTAATTTCATAACGTTATGAATTTAATAATATTTGATAACGTTATGAAATTTTTAAATAAATTTCATAACGTTATCAATTTATTTAATTTGATTAATTTATTAAATTGATAACGTTATGAAATTAGTTATTTAATTTCATAACGTTATGAATTTAATAATATTTGATAACGTTATGAAATATTTAAATAAATTTCGTAACGTCATCAATTTATTTAATTCATTTAATTTAATTAATTGATTAAATTTATAACGTTATGAAATTAGTTATTTAATTTCGTAACGTTATAAATTTATTTAATTTATTTTATAACATTATGAAATTAATTTATATGGTAACGTTATGAAATTAAGTAATTTATTGCGTAACGTTATGAAATTAAGTAATTTATTGCGTAACGTTATAAAATTATATTATTTGGTAACATTATGAAATTAATTAATTTATTCGTAACGTTATGAAATTAATGAAATTTTTTAACGTTATGAAATATAATAATTTCATAATGTTATGAAATATGACATTCTATATTGTAAAATTAATGAATTAATTATTTTATGAAATATGACATTGTTCTTCTCTTATTTTGTAACGTTATGAATTATTAGTATATAAAGTATTGAAATTAGGCGAATTATAACGTTAATTTCGTAACGTTATGAACAAAATGTTTAGAAATTAGAGATGATTTTGATTAGGATTGACGTTACAACAACTGTTTGTAACGTTACGACGTCATGGAAAAGACGTTTTTGAATTTGACGTTATTTTTGTAACGCTATGAAAATAACGTTACGCTATAACAACAACATTAGGGGGTGCGAGATACGATGGCTTCTAGTGGTTTTGTTCCGGGGGCTCCTGTTGCTGCAGAGCGTGTTAGGAGGACGGAGATTACAGCGTCCATACGTCAGAGTTTTGCTACTGCTCGAGACCAGCTGAATGCTTCTAGTTCGACACCCACTGATGTTACTGGTGCACTTACAGATACTGGGGTAGTTAGGGATTGTGGTCTAGATGTTGATCCGTCTGCTGATGATGAGGGTTACAGTGAGAGTGAGGAGGAGGATATGGACGTCGATGATACAGCTGTTGATTTGGATGATGATATGCTGGGAGACGGTGAGGGTTTAGGTACAGATTATATTGTATCTCATCCCGAGATACCGACAGATCAGCTTAGGAGAGACGACCGTCCTATTATTTCAGAGGATCATGCTGGTATGGGGCCTTCATCGCCAGCTCCTACAGATTTAGGTCCTTCGTCTCCTACGCCAGATGTACCACCTCCCCCGACTGTACCACCTCCCGATGCAGATCCTGTACCACCTCCTGCTGTACCTTGGATGCCCGGAGGTCCTTTTACAAATGAGTTGCTGAAGAGTTATGAGACGCACATCGCCAGGGCTATTTATGAGCTTACAGTTGTTGATCCTCCCGCACCTTTGATTCCAGCTGGCCCTCGTCCTCTTCCTCCATTTATACAGAGACAGCGAGGAGGCCGAGGAGCTCAGGCAGATGATGATGTTGCTGATGCAGACACTGCTGATCCTCCAGCACGAGGTGGACGCGCTCCACGCGGAGGACGAGGACGTGGACGTGGACGTGCTGCAGATCATGCTGATTTTCCACAGCCTGCTGATCTTCCAGAAGGCGAGGCTCCTCTTGATTTGGTATGTATTTGAACTATAATGTTCATATGTGAAATATTTTGGCATTCTGTAGAAGTAACTGTGTTATTTTTTTACTTTTTTTTTCAGACACGGAAGGTCGTCAAGGTTCACTTCCACACCGCCTACTGCACTCCACTAGAGGCGTTTAGGAGACCTGGTCCAGATTCGTGGTTTCAACTTGCAGAGCGATCTGGATTGACTGATCTACGCTATATCGGGTCTGGTCCTGTCGATCATGTGTTGGTTTCTGCTTTCGTCGAGAGATGGCACCCAGAAACCAACACATTTCATTTGCCATTTGGAGAGATTGGTCCTACACTTCACGATGTGGTTGAGATCCTGTCGCTGCCTATACATGGCAGGAGTTGTAGCTCAGTTTTGAGCAAGGAGGAGATCTTCACTTTTGTTGCTGAGATGCTTCACGTAGAGGAGACACTGGTGAAGACTTGGTATAGGGATGGAGGCATTCCTTTGGGTTATCTTCAGCAGAGATTGAAGGATATGATGCGGATGGAGGATGGACAGAGAGATGAGAGCCTCATTGCGTCTATGTACTTACTGTTGCTTCTCGGCACTACAGTTCTAGTGGACAAGTCGACTACAGCAGTCAAGCACTGGTGGTTAGTCCTTTTGGCCGACCACGACAGCACTGGCCGATATGCTTGGGGAGCTGGAGTGTTAGCTCATCTGTATCGCAACCTTGGACAGGCGTCGAGGCGATTGGCTATGGGGATGGGGAGTTCTGGCATTCTTTTGCGGGTTAGTACGCAAACAACTATACGATTGGCTATGTTTAGGAAATCGAGTTCTAATTATCCTTTTTTTGCAGTCGTGGATCTGGGCATATTTTCCACATTTTCGTGGACATTTTGTGACAGATCCACTTTCTATGAACCACGCCGCAGCTGCTATGAGGGAGGGCAGAGAGGTGCCACAGGGGAAGAGCACGGATCGTTTGGTTGCCATTCGTGGCATGCTTGACCGTGTTCGTTATGAGGAGGTCAGATTTTAAGAATGTATGCTTTCGTTATATTGTGTGAATGTAAACTATACTAACTGTTTTGTAATGTTTTGTTGCAGGTTAACTGGTTTCCCTTTTCAAATGTAGATTTCAGACTTCCGCAGTACGCCCCGTCTTTGTTTGAGGGCATTCTCCGTTGTCTGGACATCGAGGAGCTCTATCAGCCAGGTCGCCTGCTGCGACAGTTTGGACATGTGCAGGGTATCCCAGATCCTCCCCCAGAGCCCATCCAGGTGACACGTAACAACAGGCTGACGCATTATTCAGTTGGCTTTGAGAAGGATCTGCTTGGTGTGTGGGGTCAGGACCCCAGGCCTTTGATACAGATTCGGGAGCCACGAGCGACGTACTATTGGGCAGTCAGATGATTATCTCGATTGGTATGATCGAGTTTCTCATCCTCTGGTGGATCCCAGATCACGTAGACTCGATCGTCCAGTTGGTCTGTTGCGTATTCCACCTTCGGTTGACAGTTTTGCGGTACGATTATAAATTTTATTAGTCATATTCATTCAATTAGTATATTTGATTGTAATGTTTTGATATGTTGTTAATATAGCGGACCCAGCTAGTGACTTGTGAGATTCGAGCTTTCTTGGAGACACCACCAGAGAGGAGGCCTGCAAATATCGATGAGTTCATGAGGCGTCTCCTTGGAGTTTTGACTGACGGGGCTCCACCGATGGCTCCAGCTCCGGTTCGTCAATCTCAGCTTTTTCGGTATTCAATCCACGAGGAAGGCCAAGGTAGTGGGCAAGGTAGTGGGAATGAGGGTCGTGACTTGGAGTGATGTCAAATATTGATAGCAAAACTTGAGTTATTTGGAAAACGCAAAAAACGACCAAGTACATCAAATATTGATAAAAATGGTTCAAAACGTCTCGAAACGACTAAGAAACGAAAAAAATCGACTCAAAACGATATAAAACAAGCCAAATCGAAATTTGAAGGAATTCCGAACAAGTTGTAAAAAAGTGTAAAAATGTGGCCAAAATGATGGCATAATATGGCCAAATTGAGCAAATCTTAGCAAAACTTGAGGTTTTTGAAAAAGGCGAAAAACGACCGAGTACGTCAAATATTGATAAAAATGGTTCAAAACGTCTCGAAACGACTAAGAAACGAAAAAAATCGACTCAAAACGATATAAAACAAGCCAAATCGAAATATGGATAATGGATAGTGGATAGTGGATAATGGATAATGGATAATGGATAGTGGGTAATGGATAATGGATGTCATATGTGTATAGTTTGGGCCCATATCGTTTTAACGCCTTGAAACGATGAAAATCGAAATTTTGAAATTGTAACATGACAACAAATACGGCGAATAGTTATTTTCATTTTTCGGAATCGAAAAATTATTATCGAAAACGTCAACGGGCCTAATAAGGCCTAATGAATTTTGAATGAGGCCCAAACACAAAAAACGACTAAAAATGACATAAAACGGCTTAATAAGTACTTAAAACGTAAAAGTCAAGAAATGTAACATTAATATTTGAGCATTACCAATCAAACGCTATCGTTTTTATAAGAAATTAACAACTTTAACACTTAGAAGTATGTAAACGAAGACTTTCACCTGTATGCTACTACTCTCAAGTATATAAGTTGTATAGTTATACTCATATGTATGTGATACCACTTCGTTACTAAAATAACTTCATATAATGTGTTTATTTCATCATATAACATTAGTTTAACACTTAATTGTTATCGTTTGACTCAACTGACCTCGTATTTCATTAGTATAATATGATTTTTTATCATATAACTCTTCGTAATCTCATATTACATTAGTAAAACTTGATAAAATTATTCACAAAACTCTCAATAACGACATATTTCAGTAGTATAACATTACTTTGGGTCATAAAACTTTTTATAATATCAAATAGTATAAGAAAACAACATAAAAAATGAATTTTTATGTAATTAGGGTTGGTACTACAACAGTTACCGCACCAACCCTAATACCCTAAACCCTACAAACACCAGAAACATTTGATTCTGGGTAAAAGGGTTGGTGCGTTAACAATTAACGCACAAATTCTGTGCGTTACTTGTTAACGCACCAGAATCTGGGCTAGGCTTGAATGTTGGGCTGGTCGTCTTTGTTGGGCTGGGATTTTTCTGTTGGATCTTGATGAAGTTGTGTTATCAGTTGTGCGTTTATTGCTAACGCACCACCATATTTTGCTTGAGTGTGTTACAGCTACCACACAGCTGTAAGTCACCTTTGGATGACCGAATTACGTTATTGGGCCTTTGTTGTTGTGGACCTTTTGTCTACATCGGCCCAAATCTAAGCTACCCTAGTAAAACCTCGGCTATAAATTCACTGCCTCAGTGAACCCTATTATCTCATTCTCACTGCGCCGTAAAATAATTAGGTTTCAAGTTCTTACTCTGTATTTCAATTAAAGGTCTCATTTTTTACTGATTTCGTTAGATATCTTCATTGTTTCTAACATGTTTTCTTACTTTGTATTACAGATTCAAACAACCATGGCATCATCTTCATCCTCCCCAGTTCCAGCAGAAGGCAGTGAGATCCAGTGCCCGAGTAGAAGGTGCTCAAGAACAATCAAGGTGTTCACTGGTAATGACAAGAACAATCCCCATACGTATGGACGAAGGTATACCACATGTCAGTGTAACTACATGATCGTGTATCTTGAGCCAGAATACGACAGTCATCATCTCCGAGTCATTGCAAAACTGTTGAAGGAAATAGCTGACCAACGGTTGAAGCTGGTATATTTTCACCAGGCTAAGAGTATTGAAGTAGCCAAACACTGGATACAACAGAGGTTTCCCAATGACCCTGTTCCTAGTTTTTATGACAGTGACTCCGATTAGGGATCTTGGTATCAAATCAGTGAATCTGTGTTAAGTCTGTGTTTAGTTTAAATTTCAAGAATGAGTCTGTTGTCTTTCCTTAATGAGTCTGTTGTCTTTTTAATTTATGCGAGTGTGTTGTAGTTTATGGATTCACTGATTTCACTTCACTGTTTCACCTACCTCATCTAACTCTACTGAAAACACTATTTAAAGCAAACAAGACAAGTCATTACATATTTCAAAGCAGACAAGACAAGTCATTACATATTATAAATCAATTCCAATCGAAGTCTAAAGATCAAGGCTACTAAACTATTACAAATCAAGTCATGTAGTCCATACGCTTTCCAGCAGTAAAGCGGTATTGTCGAAACAAGTCCACTTGGCCAGCATATATCCCTTCCCACCACTTGATGTTGTCATCTGCAAATCTTCTCCACGAACCGGAACAACGTGGCAATGGTGCCCCATCACGGAGCCAAATCTAGATATACAAAGAAAATTAATCAATAAATATAAATGATTTCGACGTTTCATGACGTTTGTTTAGATTACCACAAATTCTTACCGGTATCCAGTGATTACTGCATCCGACAAGAGCTATCCCAAAAATCTTCTGTGGAGGACCAGGGCTCACTGTAGACTGCCTTATTGGCAAGCATAAACACGGCGCATCCCAGGATAGTTGCACTAAACCAACATTATACACTGTGGCAAACACCAAACCCATAAATGGCATGTCCATCCAAAATGGTCTCTCACAAGGACTTCTCATGTAGTTAACTTGAGCAATAAGATCATCCCATGTTTCTACCCGTAGTCCACGTCGTATGGGCTCCCATGTCTCTTTGTTTCCAAGAAGCTCTGCTGCCAACGCAGCACGGATCATACGATATTGACTCTGTTGCATACCCGTAAGTAGAGCCATTGACCGATACCCACAATGTCCGTCTGAACGCACATCTTTCATAGAAGTCATGTAGGAAAGCCAAAAGTAGTCAATATTTTTCACCCCCAAGTTCACCCCCATATAACTTATGGCTTCTTCAATCTCTTCTTCATCTTCTCCTTCCTCTGTTTCGTTTCGATCTGGATAGCAAGCTCTTAGGGGCACGGCATTCATGTCTTCGTCTTCTAAATCGATGGTCTCTGAAAACAATGGTTCAGGTTGGGACTATGATCCGAAGTCGAACGACATTTGACTTGCTTGCTTTTTAGGACAAGTTGGTCGTTCACTTTGCCTATTTGCCTTCTCCTTTGCGACTTTTTGCGCATTCTCAGTATTTGTTAAGTCTTCTCTAACGTACTCGTGGTAACTCTTTTCCCTCTTTTCTCTCGGAGGAGAATTCCCATTTCGCTGCTTCTCCTTGTTCTTTGATCCCGGCGGCCTTCCTTTTCCTTTCCTAAACAAGTTTGTTGGCTCTACCAAAGAACTTTGTTCCGGATGCTCCAAGTCAATGTACAACTCACTTAATCTGAATAGAGTTTCATCCCTCAAATCTCCACTTTCCCATTTCACCCACATTTCACGCATTCTGATCTCCGGAATAGACATTGAACGATTGTCGTCGGGTAAGGACGAATTTATTGCATCATCTTCCCATCTCAGTTCCTTCCAGAAGTCATGAAAATCATCCGGAACAAGAGGTGTCTTTGAAATGATTGCCCTAGCAAGATCGTGTACGCATGGCATCCCAAGACAATCTCGAACCCAATGATCATCACAAACATTTGAATACTCCTCCTTCAATATTTGCTGGTACATTTCCAACAACAACAGAAAACACCTATCTGACACTCGGTAAAATAGCCTTGAAAACAACATTCGAATGCCAGGAGGAAAGGTTGGGTCATCAAAGACCATTTGCCGAGTGGTAAGTGCTTGGTTCATCGTCGCCCTAATCAGGTCCATCTGAACTATGACCGCATGGTGGATCCTCACGATCACTCTGTTGAAGCATCCTCTACTAGAACCCACAATTTCTTTCAACACCTTATGCATCCCCTCCACCCTAAATAAACACAATTTCTAATCATTAGCATAAATAATATGGTGGTCCAAATTAACAACTAAACAAACAAAGATACCTGTTTGTAGTCCTTGTGTGAAAGTGAAGAGTGTAGTCTGTCCACGCTCTAACTATGAACTTCTTGTACGGAGTAAACCAATACTTTTCAACGTAACCAACAATGCCCTTCTTCCATGAATCTCTCAACTTTCTCAACCTCTCTTCGTAGATTTCTTCGGTGCTCGAGCAAAATATCCCCCCCCAACATTGCGTAACAAAGTTCTCCGCCCTTTTAGTATTTTTAATCACTTTTTCTGCGTGTGACTGGATGTTGTGCTTAATGTGCACCCAACACAATAGTTGCTTCACATCAGTGTCTTTGAACACAAGTTTGATTGCTCTCAACAAAGCCTTCTCACAGTCGGTCATTATAGCCTTCGGCATCACTCCCAAATTTCTACACAACTCATGAACGCACATCATCACAAACTTGTAATGCATTACTGTCTCCTGAGCCATGAATGCATATGCGATGTTGAACGTATTGTGCGTGCAAGTGAAACCAACCATCTCCACTAAAGTCATATCATACCTATTTGTCTTGTATGTGGCGTCCGGGTGAGGAAACTTCCTGAACAAACGAATCGACTCCGGGTGAGACGAAAAAAAAGGACTTCAACCTCATTCGTCCTCGTGTTCCTCAAAGGTTGACAAAAATACTTGTTCTCTTTCTGAAAATTTAGAGACCACTGAGTAACTGACAATTCACCACGATCTTCAAAATTGATCTTCTGCAAAAAATTGGCAATCTGCTTCATGGATGTCACATTTTGCGGGTCTCTTTTCCTAAGCTGAATAAGTATGTTTTTTGGCGTCTTGCGATCATCCCCCGCTTCCCTTGCTATTTTCTCCTCCTCTTTGCTCATTCTACCCACGAATGAATTCCCATGAAAACTAGTAGGAAGGGTGTGGTTGTGACGACCATCTACAACATTCACGATCCATTTATAACTATAAGACCCTTCTTTTATACGAACCCCATATAACTCAAATGTACAACCACATTTCTTCGATTTTCGGTGACGAAGCCTCGGAACCGGCAATTCTGGATTTTTTAAATTCACTTTCAGCCTACCCGATCTAGGTTTTCCAAACCTATCGCATACAAAATCAACGCAATATTTGCTAGATGTACGATGTACCAAAACTATCATTAAATCCCTTGCTCTCTGTTTTGTCCATTCCATCATCTCTTCTTTACTATCCCACATTTGCGCAGTACTAAAATGTGGTCTAAAGTCTTCTTCCTATATTGATTAAACTACATTACTTAGATACGCAATTTTAACTAATTAACCTAAATCTCATGCAATTAAATACAAAATTTAAATTCATAATATACTAACCAAAATCGGTAACGGAGTCCAATCGTCTAATGCAATTGATACATTTGCTTCGCCTTCTTCCTCTTCTTCGTCCACTTCCTCATCGACTTCTTCGTCTTCTTCGTCCACTTCCTTTTCTTCATCGACTTCGTATTCTTCTTCCACGACCCCTGATATCCAATTGTCGTTACCATCATCCTCACTACTCTCATAATTATAAGACATTGTGGTGTGCATTGCAAAACTTCAACAAGAGAGCTCAACCTCTATATACAACCAAAAAATGCACGTTGGAATTTTATGCCCGTTGGTGCGGTAATAGTTAACGCACCAACGGGCATAAAATTCCAACGGGCATTTTTTCAAAAAAAACATGTGCGGTAATAGTTACCGCACAGATTATATTTATTATTTTCTTAAAAATTTAATTTAATTATTTTCAAATAATTATTAAAAAAACCGGTGCGGTAACAAATACCGCACCAGGTTTATTCATTATTTAAAGTGGTGCGGTAAGAGTTACCGCACCACTTTATTGTTTTTTTAATATATAAAACCTGTGCGGTAACAATTACCGCACAAGTTTATTCATATTTTAAATTTATTTGTTTTTTTAAAAAAAAAATCATGTGCGGTAACAATTACCGCACAGGTTTTAAGTACATCAGAAGTTAAATTTTTGTTTGCTTAATCTCGTATTAATCTGGTGCGGTAATTGTTAACGCACAGATCTGTGCGGTAATTGTTACCGCACCACCGTCGTATAGGTTTCAGAAAATTTTTCAACAATGCCCCGGAGTCCTTTGGTGCGGTAATCCTTAACGCACAGAAGTGTACTGCAACTCTTACCGCACAGAATAATGTGCATTTAGCAAAAAAAAACGTGTGATATAGACCAAGCCTAAAATAATGTACATTCCATGATTTGCATGTGGTCTTAAATATAATTATCTGCAACCTGGTGTGCTTGAAAAAGATGGAGAAAAAATGGTGAACATACATAGCAACACATGATAAATGGAAAGGAATTATTGTTGCGTAAGCAAATACGGAGTACAAAAACAATAAACAAAAGTACTGAATTATTATTTTGGTAAATTGTAATGATGGAATAGTAGGTGAATTTCATTAATATTATATCAATGGGGGACGAGGGAGATGGTCAGAGAAGCCTGGATATTGTTTAATTGAAGCAGGCAACTGTACATAGTTGCAATTAATATGGAGCTGTTGAACTCGAATTTAACTACAAAGCATAAACTTATCTCATTTAACATAATCTACTATAACTATAACTATTAAAGCAATCCTTCTCTTTTACCATACGATACTTGACAACCATTTATTTCATCTTTCAATTTTTTTCCCTAATCTCTTAGATTGTCGCATGATAAGCATTAAGTCTAATCTCTATATTACCTTTTTTATATTTTAAATCACACGATATTTCTTAATCTCTATATTGTCTTGCTACAAACCGCAAGTTTCCTTTAAAACCGTTATTTAATAATTATATAAAAAATTTATATTATAATTTATAAATTTTAAATACTTTAAATTGAAATATATTGAAATATTTAAAAATGCTTAATTGACACTCTCTTTATTAAAAATATTTATCATACTAATTCAAAAAAATTATATTAAATAATTGATATCTTTTTACATTAGCTATTTGGATAATAGTTTAAATTAAATAATTATTTTTGAAAATTATACTAAATTTGTATAAGGTTATTGAACTTCGTAAAATATTTTATCCTAAGTTATTTCTGTTCGACGCACGGAAAAAACTGAACTAGTAATTTACTGATATAAAATTGTGCAAGTTAGCTATTCCATATTGAAAGTTTTATACTTCGGAGTACTCGGTATAAATTACCAAGTACTCTCTAGTACCTAAGTTCATTGAAAAAAATCGTGTAAGAATATATAACACTCCTTTTCTCTGTCAACTTTGATCTTTCTGTTTCAGATGAGCATATTTATCAATGTACGTTTTGTATTATTAATACAGTATATCTCATTATAAATTTGTAAAATTTTGATATTGTTAAAATACTCGTTGAAATAAATCAAACAAGACCACTCGATCATGACTATATTTTATCTTATACAAAGCTCAGGAAATCGATAAATTATATTCAAACGTTATACTTATAGACAAAGGGAGTACTACTAGCATTTTAGAACAACTCCACCAGTTAATTAGTAATGTTTCACATTAAGTATTGTGAAATGTGGATTGATACAATTTCAAGTTAAGTGTCATTTTCTATCAACCATCTAATCTTCAAAATGAATATCACCAAATCATGTTTAGTTGAGGATTTACATTCATTTTCAAAAACATTAAACAAACTCACATCATAATCAGGTTACTCAATTTAAAAAGACAAGTAGGAAATAGTATTATGAGGAATTAACAATGAAAATTTAGGATCATATATGATGAATTGCACTTTTCATTTTTATAATCAAAATTGAAAGACTTTCAAGACTTTCAAGACTGAGATATGAACTACAAAAGTCACAAATCTAACTAACAATTAAACAACACTACTTAATTTGGCAATGGAGTTCGTTTAGGGTTGAACTCTCACATCATCAGTCACCTAATCTACTTTTGTCCCTCTATTTTCTTGGTGGATTTTGGTGAAGGTGGAAGTTTGAACGAAACGTATAAATTAAACATGTTTTTCCTTGTTTTATGTCTGATTTGACTGTTATGAGCCGCTTTGTTTAGAGGGGATATTAGGTTATCTCCAATGGCTTGTTAAACTTAACAAGCCAATTAGGATTATAGTAAATTGAAATGACATATTATTAGCAAATGTTATTTTAGCAAATAAGTGTAACATAAAACACTTGTTATAATTTTGTCATTTTTAATTGTAATATCAATTTCTCACTCTTTCAATTTTCAATTTATTAAAGAAATATTATTTATTTAGTGGACCACAGATACTTGACTTGCTATTGAATTGTCAAATTTAGCAATCAAGATGGAGAAATAAAACATTTCTAAAAGAATATTCTTATTAAAAATCTGTATTAAATAAAAACGCTCTCTTTCAAAAATACGCTTTTCGCCGCCGGCAGTGAATGTCGCCTTCTGTCCCCAACCCAGGGGGACCCCCCCGGATTCAAGCTTCAATGGATGTTGACGCCACCCCACCTGCTGCAGCAATGATTGTTCACAATCCTCTGTTCCAAGGTGAAACTGCAAATGCTTCCCCTCCTCAGGCTAATGCTTATGTTGTAAAGTCTAAGGAAGTGGTGGCTGAATCAAAGAGGACGATTTCATTCCAGGAAGCTCTTGTTGGGAACAAGTCCATGCCAACTCACTCGAACCCTCCCGTGGCTGCATTAGATCTGAACAAAGGTGTCGTTACAGTGGAAAGGGCTGAATTGTACGGCATTGATGATGATGTTGCTCCAGAGGAAGTTGACCCTAGATGTCCGACGATTGTTTTGACTGCTTCGGGAAAACGAGAACTCATGAAACCTTGGGCTCGCTCTTTAATCGTGCACATGTTCGATAAGGGTCCGGGTTACATCTACATCAGGAAGAATCTTGAGTTGAAATGGAGGCTACAGGGAGCCTTTGCACTGGTGGATATTGGTAACGATCACTACGTGGCCAAATTTA
The DNA here is from genome assembly GCA_029168935.1 of Oxyria digyna. NCBI lineage: Eukaryota > Viridiplantae > Streptophyta > Magnoliopsida > Caryophyllales > Polygonaceae > Oxyria > Oxyria digyna. Next base: position 11,568,689 of record JAPVLV010000013.1, read on the forward strand.
CGAATGAAATGGACTACCAACATGTCCTGACACAAGGGCCGTGGATGCTAGGTGACAATTATCTCATGTTACATCAATGGGTTCCGAACTTTAATCCCTACCACGATGTGAGAAAAATCCTGATTGCTTGGATACGAATCTCGGGACTTAGTTTGGAGTACTTACATGAAGGTTTCCTACGAAGATTTGGTTCGCTAGTCGGACAAGTGCTGAGAATTGACAAGACAACAGTTGATGATGAGAGGGGACAATTTGTGAGAATAGCAGCCGTGATTGATCTCTTGAAACTGCTTCTCTCTCGTTTCAAATGTCAGGGTAAAACATGGCACATACAGTATGAAGGGATAAAGAAAATATGCTACCACTGTGGAAAAATTGGTCATGAGGAAGATCAATGCCCCCATAAAGTTCCCAGAAGTTCCTTCATCATCGGGATCGATCACAGACCCAATTGCTGCAACAGAAGCCCTATATGAACATACTCCTTGGGGGGAATTCATGAAACCAAAGAAGTATGTGAGGAAGTCAAGACCTCCTAACCCCAAACTTACTCCCCACAATCTAAATCAGTCTACAAAGACGTCGGAGACTTCTGGGGTAATCAAGGGTAAGCAGACAATTCACACGAAGTCTGCGACGGAAAATCTCACGGGTGGTTCTCGGTTTAACTTGCTCGTTGGACAAGAAGAACCATCGGAGACTGAGTCAACGGTGGAAAAATTATCGGCGCTGGTAATTGTGGAAGGTAGCGGAAAATCGGCAATTTTTGAGGAAAATAATAAGGAAACAGAATTAGAAAATCAAGCTGTTGCGGGAATAGAGGTTGAGAAAGATATTTTAGCTGTTACTGATTCTACTCCTAAGGCAAAACAGATTTCGGTGGCCCCCTCAAAGAAACAACGGTTTTCTAAGAAAAAGAGAAAACAAGATATTTGAAAGAATTCAAAGGAAAATTCTTTATCTCAAGCAAGGAAATCTATCGGCAAGCAATCTTCAAAGGCAAATATAATATCAAAAGGGTCCGAATTGAAAAGATCGTATTTAATAAAGGAAATCGTTTCTAAGCTACCAGAGGAAAAATCATACGCTAACCCTACGACCCAAAAGACAGAAACGCAGTGGCAGACTTCATCGGTTTCCAATCGAACGATTGAATCTCTCCCTTCTGCGAAATTCTTTCACCAACCACAGACACCAGTACTTGCTAGCTCGAAGGTCATCGGGGTACCACTGTTTGAGGATGGCACTGAGACTGAAAGTATGGAGTAAGATCAGCGTGCTGCTATCACAGACGAGACCGGGGCCCTTCATCCCGACCCTCCCGATACTTGCGAACAAAATGATAATAGAACTACTACCAATGATAACAGAGTCCATGCCAATTCTATGTCGGGTCTCGATGCCAAACAGAATTGTTAGCGCACTTGAGCAATTGTCTGAAGTTTTTGAAGTTTATTCAAACCGTCTTGAATCTTTCCTTCCTCAGTACCTATCTTCAATGGAGGGTCTTAGTATGTTAATCTGGAATACTCGTGGAGCAGGGGCTGATTTGTTTATGGTTTCTCTGCAAGATTTGATTCGTCAACACCGTCCGAGTGTTCTTGTGTTGGTTGAAACTCGTATTAGTGGCAACATAGCTGATCAGGTGTGCAGGAGAATTGGTTATGATGGTCGTCTGCGTGTGGAAGCACAGAGGTTCGCAGGAGGGATTTGGCTTCTTTGGAAGTCAGATATTGTAACTGTCTCGCCTCTTTCTCTGGACGTTCAACACATTATGGAAGAAGTAACTCGAAGGTCTGAGGAGCCGTGGGTTTTGACTGCAGTTTATGCCTCCCCAAACGCAGTCACTAGGTATGACCTTTGGCGAGCATTGGAATCCTTTGCGACGTCAAACAACAAGCCATGGTTGATTACTGGAGATTTTAATGCCACCCTGTCCTCTGACGAACGTTCTTCCTCCTCAGTTGGGTCGAACAGAGCAACGCAGACGTTTCGGGAATGTTTTGATAATCTGAATTTGGTCGACTTGGGTTTCTCGGGCCTGTATTCACGTGGACTACTGGGCGAACTCCTGAAACATTCAAAGGAACTCGACTAGACAGAGCTATTGCTAATGATATTTGGCATCTGAAATTTCCAGAAGCTGATGTTCGTCACCTATCTGATCCGTATTCGGATCACTTACCGCTCTTGATTCGGTTCAACCCTCAGGGTGGGGCCATGGAGGACCGTCCTTTTCGGTTCCAAGCTGCCTGGCTCACCCATGATGGCTTCAAAGATGTGGTATCTGCGTTTTGGCGGGATGATCATGACCTTAAAAAATCGCAAGAGCACTTAGCTACACAACTGCAGATTTGGAATAGAAAAATCTTCGGGAACATCTTTGCAAAGAAGAAGTGTCTGTGGATTCAGTTGGAAAGGGTGCAATACCGGATAGCTGCCAAGCACTCTGCTCGTCTACTGTATTTGGAGAAGCATTTGCGCAGCCAACTTGAAGAGGTGTTACACCAAGAACAACTTTTGTGGTTCCAAAAGTCTCGTGCAAGCTTCCTTATTAATGGAGATCGTAACACCAAATTTTATCATCTTTCTACCATTATTAAGAGGAAACACAACAAAGTTTTGACCCTACAGAATGATACCGATTAATGGATCTCAGACCCAATATTGCTGCAGAACATGGTGCTGAACCATTTTGCTGAATTATTTATTGCCGAAAGCCCGAATTTGCAGCAAGGTGACCTCCCTAACTTTGCAGTCAGATTCCCGAGCCTGAATAATGCTGAGCATGGAGCTTTGGCAGCACCCTTTACAAGCAATGATGTTTGGGCTGCGTTAAGATTAATGAATCCTCACAAATCTCCCGACCCGGATGGTTTTCACGCCTTGTTCTACCAAAAAAACTGGGAGATTGTAGGCCCGAAAGTCACAAAGGTTGTGCTTGATCTCCTTAATACAGGGGTGTTGATAGATGGATTTGCTTATGCCTTCATGGTCCTGCTGCACAAAACAGACCATCCGTCTAGACCTTCACATTTCCGCCCAATTTCTTTGTTGAATGTGATGTTTAAAACATCAACGAAAGCTATTGTAAACAGGTTAAAGCCTGTCCTCAATGCTCTTGTGTCACCTGTTCAGGCGGCGTTTGTCCCGGGGCGACAAATCCTGGACAATATTGTTGTAGTTCAGGAGGCTTTACATTCTATGAATGCCACGACGTCAACAAAGTGTATGCTCCTTAAAATCGACCTAGCTAAAGCATACGACCGAGTAAAATGGGATTTTTTGCGCTTGACTAAGGTGTTAGCTGGACTGCCTCAGGGCCTCATCGACGTAATTATGAAGTGTCAAATGACAGGGTCAACCACTATGCTCTGGAACGGGTCGAAGGCAAGATCTTTTACTCATTCCCGAGGCATCAGACATGGAGATCCACTATCCCCGTATTTGTTTGTGCTCTGCATGGAAAGGCTTTCACACATAATACAAGCAACAGTGGGAGATGGCAGATGGAACCCGATTGTAGTTGGTTCGTTACAGCTATCACATATTTTATTCGCTGATGATCTGATCCTTTTCGCGCAAGCTGATGCCCGACAAGCATTAGTCATCAAGGAGTGTTTGGCTCAGTTTTGTGATATCTCTGGGGAATGTGTTAATTATGAAAAGAGTAGCATCGTGTTCTCTAAAGCAGTGAGCGAGCAGATGAAGAATGTTATCAGTGATTTATTGTCCATGCCGATTGCTAATGATCTGGGTGATTACCTCGAGGTTCCTACTGCAGTTGGGCATCTCCCTCGGGCACGTTACCAGGCCATTCTTGACAAGATATATGGCCGACTTCGAGGATGGAAAGCTAAAACACTGTCTTTAGCGGGTCGAATCACGTTAGCAACGTCGGTCCTGACTAGTGTTCCCATGTATGCAATGCAGTCTTCACACTTACACAAGACCGTATGTGATAAGATTGATCAGTATATAAAAGGTTTTGTATGAGGTTCAATAGCGGAGAAAAGGCGTGTTCACTTACTCGCCTGGAACACCATCGCTAGACCGAAAGCAGAAGGCGGTTTGGGCCTGAAACCAATGCGAGAAATTAACTCAGCGATTCTTGCAAAACTCAACTGGAGAACAATACAGGAACCTACAAAACTTTGGTCTCAGGTGATTCGTAGCAAGTATTGTAACAGCCGACTCGACGTGGACATGTTTCGGTGTCCTCGAAACGCGTCGAGAACTTGGAAGGGAATTAATCATGGTGCTCAAGTGCTGAAAAAGGGTTTAAGATCTTCGATCGGGAATGGTTCCTCCACTATGTTTTGGTCTCATGTATGGCTTGACGACAAACCGCTCAAAGAGGCTGCAATTCTTCCCCTCTCTACAGAGCAAGAAGATGCAACTGTAGCTGATTTGTGGACAGCGAATGGATGGGATTGGGGTACACTGAATTCCCTTCTGCCTCCCCAAATTCCGCACAGACTGGCGGGGGTTCGAGTAAGAGAGGATGCGGTGGGAAATGATAAGCTCTACTGGGGAGAGACGTCTTCAGGCTTGTTCACTGCCAAATCGGCACTCCGACTCATCAGAGGCGCACCTCGACCTGAATCGATTGTGTATCCTTGGCACTACATATGGAAAATCAAAGCTCAACAACGGGTTAGACACTTCATATACCTGGTGGCAAATGACTGTATTTTATGCAATGCCAAGCGACGTCAAAGGCACATCTCAACTTCGGCTGCTTGTCCTCGCTGCCAACGGGATGAAACGGTGCTACACCTGCTCCGAGACTGTTGCTCTATTCGAAAATTATGGGAAGCCCTTGTTGGTAATAATTTACCAGCAAATTTTTTCACATCGACAACACCAGCGGAATGGGTACGGCTTAACATCTCGGGCTGTCAGGAGTGGGCTTCAATCTTCGCCATCATGTGTTGGTTCTCGTGGAAAGGACGTAATCAGCTGACATTCGAAGGTCGGGAAGTGGTTAACACGCTGTCGAATGTTGTTACTGAGCAAAACGGGATGTACATGACATATAGTGCTAATGCAGGGGCGGTAACTGTGTAGCAAAGTCGTCAAGTTAATAGTTGGTCACGACCTCGACAGGACTGGTGGAAGGTAAATGTCGATGGTGCATCACATGGCAACCCCGGGGCAATTGGAGGGGGGAGGTAGGGATCACAAAGGAGAATTTTTGAAAGCTTTTGTCTTCAACAACTGTCATGGCAAGGCACTCACTGCGGAACTGATGGCTGCGTTTCATGGCCTCCGTTTAGCTCGGGATTTGGGGCTATCCCGAGTCTGTATCGAGTGCGACGCGTCAGAGGTACACCAACTTCTTAATACCAGATCGCTGCTAACCCACCCGGATATCTTCCTTATCAGAGACTGCTGGGAGATGATCGACTCGCCCGGTTGGAGAGTCAAGGTAAATCAAATTTGTCGTTCGAATAATGTAGTAGCTCACGAGCTTGCTCAGTTTTCCTTTAGTCTAGGGATTCAATTTTTGATTCTTCATAATATTCCTGCAAGTATTATGCCTTTCATTTCTGTTGATTTGTTGTCAAACATTGTAGACCCTTCGTTTGATTAATTGTTATGCAGTCCGGGATAGCCCCGAGTTTTTTACCAAAAAAAAAGAATATTCTTATTATTTGTCATTTTAGCTTATTGTTGGTGTTTGATTTTTGCTATAAATTTGCTATCTCCATTTATAGCAAGTCATCTTAATTGCTAAATTTGACAATCCAAATAGCAAATGAAGTGGGCCACTAAATCAATGATATTTCTTTAATAAATTGAAAATTGAAAGAGTGGGAAATTGGTGTTACACTTGAAAATGACAAAATTATAGCAAGTGTTGTTGGTGTTACCCTTGTTTGCTAAAATAACATTTACTATAATGTGTCATTTCAATTTGCTATAATCCTAGTTGGCTTGCTAAATTTAGCAAGTCATTGGAGATGTCTTACATAGGCTCTTTAAAATTCCAACATGGATGAAAAATACACTATTATTAAGACAGTACATACTAGTCTAACATAATTATACAAATCAAACATGAGAATAAGCTCAGATGAGACATATACGAATACATTTTACAACAACAAACCACCAAAAACAAAGTAATAAAAAAAGGGAAAGAAAATACATATACACATTACACATACATAGATCTTATTGTTGTACTGAAAACATGTTTACTTACTAGGGATGGTTCGGCAAAACTTATGCGTTTAAGACTTTAAGAGCTGAAGTTGATCGATGAAAACTGATGGAAGCTGAAGCTGAAATTAGGAGTTGAAGTTGATTTAGGGGTTGAAATTGATAAATGACGTGTTCGGTAAATTGTTTAGAAGGATAGTTGAAGTTGATAATTAGGAGTGGTAAATTACCTAAAAGGACATGAGTTTTTATAAAATTTACATGCTCACGTGCTTCTCGGTTGCCTCGCGTGTAAACCCAATTTCTCACTGAACAAAACTAGCATGAAGCTAGCTCGATATCTTAGCCCCAAATTTCATGGATCCCCAAATTAGAGACCCTCTTTGTTGAAGACGATGAAAGCTAGGTCGGATCCGGTGATTAACAGGTATGTGTAGTCAACTTTGGTTCTTGAACTGTCATCCCCTTTGATTCGTCTTCCTTAGGGTTGTACATCCGGTCCGGACCGGAATTTTTGAAACCTTGGACCGAAGACCAGACCGGATGATACCGGTCCGGTTTGGACCGAAATTTCTATTTCTTTTATTTTATATTATTTTAATAATTAAAAAATTAATTTTATTTATATTTTAATTAATATATTGTATAGTTTAACATTATATTAATTTATTTTTCTTAAAAATATAACTATGATAGCTATTATTTATATAAAAAATATTTAAATATACAAAACCGGTCCGGTCCAAACCGGTCTTTTCCGTGTTTTAGACCGGACTGGACCGGACCGGACCGAAACCGGAATAAGGAAATATTGTGGACCGGGAACCGGACCGAAATAGTGTCGGTCCGGTCCGGATTATTCCAGTCCGGTCCGACTTTCCAGTCCGGACCAATTCTGTACAACCCTAGTCTTTCTGATCGTTGCATATTTTTGTTGGGTCGTGAAGCAACTGGTTTGATGCAAATTGATGAAGCTAGGTCGGTGGTTTGCTAAGTGGAATTGCTCTCGTATTCCGAATTTTCTACATGTAAGCTTCTAAGTCAAATTGCTAAGGGTTTCATTTATGTTGCTAGGGTTAATCTCAAATCTGAATTTGTAGTAGTGAATTTAGAGGAGGTTGTTATATCATTTTCATGCTATATGTGTGATGAGGCTAAAGTCGTAGTGCCAAATCAAAGAAATAAACTCTAAACACTAACTAGAGTATAGCAAGTAAGTAGATGTCGAACCCAAGGGAATCAAAATACCAAATCAATGCAGTCAAGTGAAATATCAACTAGTAACAAGTAACCAAAGGGGGGGGGGGTTTTTGATTGTATGAAACACAAAAGTAACAAGTATCAAACGAAGGGAGTTTGGGTGTGAAGGGGTTTTGATGAGAAGGGGTTTCACCTAGCAAGTATCCACACAACACTCAATCAAGTTGATCATAGATTTATCTCAAGTTCTATTCAATCCTAGGGAATGTTCCTATTCCAATCTTTAATATATCAGCAGGCCAACCGGTCCTGATAATACTTACTATTCAACAATCAGGGAAATCTCTCAAGATTAGATGAAATAGCAGCAAAGGGCACAGGAATCATAAGGATGCATGCAATAACTTACAACCGTCAAGTATTAACATGCAATCAATTCTCTTTCATAAAAGCAATCAACTACCAGATCATGCAGATATGAATGCTACAATGACAAGGAATTTCACCGTATATTCCTAGTCTAGCAATAGAAAACTATCAATCAAACTAGGTGATCAAGCTAGCAAAACTAATAGAAATCAATAGATGAAGAACAAGAGAATTAATACAAACCCATAGGAAAAGAACAAGAGTTTAGAAATCTCACAACTTAATAACTGAAGGTTTCAACCGCTAGGTAAAACAATGGAGATTAGTTCTTGCTCATGGTTGCAGAACTAAATTGTCTGATGAAAAAGATGATAGAAAAGATAGAAACTGGGGTCCTTAAATAGAGAACTAACCCCAAAATATATGGTAAAGGAAAGATCCTAAACGAAATAAAATAAGGAAAATAAGGAAAGTCCGGAATATCTTCGGCCTTGTTGTGGCGATCGCCATAGATGTCTGGTGATCGCCATATTCATTTAAGTCTCTGCCGTGTCTCTGTTGCCCCATGGCGATCGCCATAGAGTCATGGCGCTCGCCATGCTCTCTCGAACTCCTGAAATGCTCCTGTTGTAGAATGGCGATCGCCATAGTGATGGTGGCGATCGCCTCTGCTCCGCAGGATGTCTTCGTCTTCATGTCTTCAATCTTTGATCCTCTTCTTCTTCGGTTCTGGTCTTCATTTCTTCACTTCTTCATAAACAACTCAGAATATAACAATAGCTCCAAATACTTGTAATAACACTCCTAAACTAATGTAATAACCCCTAGTTACGCCATACAAAGTGTAGCGTATCAATGTGCTGTTTTAATTGCTCTTGCTACAGGTTAATCTCAATTGTGAATTTGTAGTAGTGAATTTAGATGAGGTTGTTGTATCATGTTAAAGGATCAAGTTCTGTTTTAATTGCTCTTCCTACATGTTCTGTTTTAATTGTGAATTTGTAGTAGTGAATTTAGAGGAGGTTGTTGTATCATGTTCATGCTATAGGTTTTGTCATGTATTTGATTGGAGAAGGTTGTTATTGTTTTGTACTGAATGGTTGTATTTGGTTTATTGTCATGTATTTTATGTTTAGGATGGATATAAAACTATGCTTGCCTTTCATGTTTGTGTGTTAAAAGATTGTCTTGTTTCTATATCTGCAATGCTATTGTATTTTTTATTTTACACGACCATTGTATTTTATAAGATTGATGGATTGTCATCAACCTTTGCAAATGAAGCAACAATTATTAATTTTGTATTCTGTTTTAGCATACCTTTGGTAAAATGAGTTTGAAAATATGGAGGTTGAAACACAAAATGGAAAAGTCAAAGAGTAGAGGAAAAGGAAAGGAAAAGTGAATTCTAAGGGGAGTTCTGCCTCTGAACTGGAAGACAAGAGCATTTTTAAATTCTACGAGGAAGATCAACTCACGGTAATGTGGATTTGTAAGCAGTATCATGTTAATCACGGGTATGCACAAACTTTTGTGTGGGGCGATCTAGCTAAGAAGCTTATGGAGAGGACTTCAAGAAGGTTGAAAAGGTTAGTTTAAAGAACAAGGTTACGCACATGAAAGAACTGTGGCGGTTATGGTTTAAGTTACGTAATAGTGTCACCGAAACAGGATGGGATCCAACTACATGATTAGTGTCTGCATCTGAGGAATGCTGGGAAAAACATAAAACAATATGATTTTGTTTGTAATGATGTTAATGTTGTTTATATCCTCAATGCTTATGTTTTGTTAAATATGAGATTTTTGACACTTAACTTGATTTGTGCAAGCTAAGAATAACAAGTTATTTCAGTTAAAAAAGAAGGGGGTTATTTCGGAGTTGAGTGAGTTGTGGGATGATGTTTTTGGAGTAATTTCTGCAAAGAGAAGGTTAGTCATGTCACCATCTATGGACAGTCATCAACTTCTACTAACACTGCCTGGTGTAGGCGAAGGTTCCCAAGTTATTTGTGATCGTATGAGTAGTTTAGGTGTTGTTGTTCATATGCAGTCTTTGAGCAATGATAACATAGATCGGCACATTGAGAAATATAATGAATAAGATCCTCAGGGATGTTGTGAACAATTTAAATGATGGAATGCCTCTTCGACCGTATCTAGACAGTTTATGTGATGCGATCAACAATAATCCGAGTGGAATTACTTCTCCAAGTGCTGCTAAACAAGGCTCAATTTTAGGTGGAGATATTGCAAAGAAAACCAATTCTGAGTCAACTCCTGAAACTGAATCTTTGACAAGAAAAAGGAAAAGGCTTGCGCCCAACACTAATGCCTACACTAACACTATGTTAAGTTTGGGAGAACAAGCTGACAAATTATATTCTCTTATGGAGGGTGAATTTGAGAGTAGTTCAAAGTCGGCAAACAAGTGTATGGAAATGTTGCTTACCATGAGCAAGGATGATACATTGGACTTTGAATTGGACTCTTTGCTATTTTGTTTTGCTTGTAGTGAGCTTGCTAAAGAAGAAATAAGAGAGGATTTTATGTGTCTTCCTTATCCTTCTTCAAGGTTGATGTGGTTGAAATAACAGATGTTGTCTTCCTTGTCCATTTAAGTCTTTTATTTTTCTTAATTAATTATCTTATTCTAGTTCTAATCTAATCTGATATATCTTAGAATTATAGTAAAAAAATAAATTATAGTATTAACTCTTTTATAAGGCCTCTGTGTTACATTAGAAACTTGATTAAGTCACAAATTCAAATAAATGCGTATTCTAATCTCTATATAATTACTAAAGCAAATCACCTTCCTCCAATTCTAGCTATGCCACGTGGCATACTCTTCATTCAGGTCATCCACTTGGCGTAATTTCATTGGTCACAATTTTTACTATTTATTTTAATTTTCTTAAAAAATAATTATATTTGGAAACTCATGTTCAAAAATATCACAAAAAGATTGCTTAAGATCTTTCAGATTACAAAAAGATTTTTATGTGTTAATTATTTTAGACTTTGACATACCCTATTATGTTATTTTACACATTAATAATTTTATTTTTATGATATGATATATCAGAAAAAGATTGATTTCTTAATAAATAAGAGAAAAAATTATATTTTTGTGCTATGATAGTGTTTTAAATTATATAGTTTTATATATGTTGAAATTAATTTATTTAAATTTATTAAAAATTGACCTATGATAATTTGATCAAATAAGATTTTTGGTATACCAATTCATTATATTCGTTGTTTGTTATATTTAAAATTTTAAAATTTAATTATATATCAATATTATTTAAGATATCAACTTATTTTCATATAAAATTATATTTTACATAATACTACGTACTACTTATTAAGTATATCGAGTTACATAAACCCGCGCATGGCGCGGAGACTAGGCTAGTATTAGAAACATGAAGTATTAATTCCTTTATAAGGCCTCTGTGTTACGTTAGATACTTGATTAAGTCACAAATTAAATTAATGTGTATAATATTAATAACATGTTATCAAATAAAATAAAGTATTGAGTAAGCTTCTCAGGACAACCATATTCCAATATAATGTTTTAACACTACTTCAAACATAAATATAAGAAAATTGACAATACTTATAATTACAAATATTAACAAATTTGATAATAAAAAAAATTAACAAATAACGTGTAACTGTATTAAATCACATATGAAAATACGTGATTTCAGGCGCAGGGCGTGAGGCTTGTATCTAGTTCATCCAAATAAATGAGTGGTCGTCAATCAAAATATGAAATGATCTTAAAGCTCAGTTTTTTGTTGCTATTATATATTTCAACTTAAAAATATGAAATTCGAACTCGTTTTTTATCAGGTTCTGATCCCATAAAATCTGAGATATTCCCTATAAATTAACTTACCTATCAAAAATTTAAAACCCTTTAATTACGAAAAATGATTAATATATTAACCTGTCATGATCATTAAAACAAACAAAGCAACTCGTTTCACTTATATGAAAATTGCAAACAATTATCCGATTTCGATTGAATTTTGATTGTTTCTAAGAAGGAAATTTGTATAATAGTAATCCTTGTGCTCCAAGACAACCTAATTTTATAAATAAACTCATGTTCAATTAAATCTCACATCCAAAAGCCTTAAATGTCTCTCTTCTGGCTTTGTTTCTCTAGCCTATGTAAAAGTGTTTACTACTCATTCTTCCAATTTCGGTGTAACCAATTTTATCATCTTATAATCCTCTAAGATACAAAGCTATAGCCTAGGGCCCCTCGGGTTTTGGTTCCCGAATCCCGATCGAGCACGTACGATCATTATTCTGTCTTTGCAACTGCTTCTATATATCGAGGATCCCGACCATGTCTACCCACCAACGAAGACGAGTCTGGTTCCCAAATAAGCATCTTGAAGTCACGGATCCATGGCTTCCAGTCCTAATTAATTTAGAGTATATACTTAATCGCGAGAGCTCACGAGTATGAGCTCCAAGGTGTCGACTTGCGCCAGCACAACGAGGCCGAGACCGCTAGTCAGCTCCTTTTTGCAGCACGCCCGCAAAGTCACGCTCACAAAGATGATCCATTTCCATGTGACCCCGATGAAGGTGATTTTGATGGACACCATAATTGAGGAAACAAAGGTCGTGGGTTTCAAGGTTGCAACCACCATGCTTATGATTTTGAGCCCGGTTTCTGTGTTGAGCAGGGCCATGCTCTGAGGCTTTATGTTTCTAATCCCTTCAACTTTGTTTCGTCTACTTATGCACACTCGTCTACACATGCCAAGGAGCTGATTGCAATGTCTCTATGACAAGTCCAAGCTAAGGACCTTGAATGCTTCTTGTGGGGTTATGATGCGCCCCTACCTTGTCTAGAGCCAAGTCATGACTCGTCTCAACGAACTCCTCCTGTCTCTTCTCTTCATCAAAATCATTTTGAGGTTAAGCACCGTTGACGCTTCATTTCAAGCCTTGTCCGACGTCTCGTCCCTTCACGTACAAAGCTTGGCGCCAACACCAATACCACAGACGCCAACCCACTTCAACCGACGCTCACCTCGGTTCTACGAGTGCCTCCCCCAAGGACATCCAACCACCACCTCTGAGTTAGAAGCAACCTCGTCGACGGCGAAAACGCCTGCTTTAAAGCCTCATCTAACATCTTGGCGATTCAGCGCCTCGTGTCCATGTCTCGTCCTAGGCTTGGCACTATGGTGCGTCACCAAATCCTTGGTCAACTTGGTATGATCAAGCTATGGTTTTTCCATGCTTATCCTTATTTATTATCTCTTAGACTCTCTTGACTACTTTTAGGCACTCTCAGGAAACTTTGTATTTTTAACAATTTCTATTTTTAGCCTCGTTTTCCGAGATAGTTTTGCATTTCTAAACTTTATATTTTTAGTAAATTTCCATTTTTTATCAAGTTTCCCTTTTGGGAGTGGTTCAACCTTGCATGGTTTGGGCCGTCCAAATGGACTTGCTTGGCCCAAAGGCATGTCGTCCAACCTAGTCTAGACCTAGCCGTCATCTTCTTATGCTTTATATGGCTTCGGCCTCACCATTGTAGAACTCATGTTTAGTTTAATTAAATTGAAGTATTGAGACGAGAATTCATCCTTCTTTAAATTTTAGACATCAATCCTCCATTAATTTGGCTCTTACTTTTAAATAACCTCATTCACATATCTTCTAATCCCACTTTTCTTACTTCTAATCCTTTTCGTCTATATCTCCAAATCCTTTCACCGTTCGAACTCATACTTCGTTCACTATCATCAAATCCTTCACCAACCAGTTTGTTGAATTCATCTTGACATCCGTATCCAAAACCCTAGTTTGACGAGTCATACTCGTCATCCATATCCAAGACTTTCGTTGTTACTCTCCATAATCGACCATCATCCATCCAAAAGACATATCCAACGCACTTTGACGATTAAGATCAAAGATCCTCAAGCACCTCTTGGCCATCCCGAGACCAGGAACGCATCAGGTTGGGCGTGGCCACACGCAGAAAGACTAACTTAGACGACGGTGTATGAGTCTTGTGAAGATGAAATTGAAGTAGCGGACCAAGAGGACTATGGAAATGGCGAAGAAGAAGAGCATGCCTACGCTTTCCACCCTCAAGAACTTAACGTTGGCACCCCTCTGAGCCTTGTCACTCGGTGCGTGCTCACCATGGTCCCAACCTTGACAAACGAGATAACCTCTTTCAAACCAAGTGCTTGGTCATCTCTGAGTGTCATCATATATGAAGGCAGTTGTGCAAACCTCATCAACGACAATGTGACCAATTTGATTTTCCCACAACGTCACATCCCACACCATATGACTTTCAATGGCTTTCACTCGGCAACAACATGTTGTGACCTCACTTAAAGAATCCAAAAGTGGCGCCCCGCTCTGTCCTTTTGAGGATAACTTAACACCTCCAAATCAAATGAATGGCGTGGAAGCAACATTCTAACAATGTAGAGTCTCCGTGGTTACACTAATTTTCCCACCACGACCAAGCTAGAAGCCACAAGAGCCAAAACAAGGCCAAAGGAGTTATACTTGTGCGAATTCCTGTATGTCTCGAGCATTCTTCACCATTTTTAGAGTAGTATAAGTCCCCTCAAAAGAGTGGTCAAGCTAATTGAAAAGGCTCTCAAAGATTCCGCACTCACACTTCAGCACCATGATCCGCAACAGTTGAGAGGTTTGCCCTCCTTGGAACTTCTTTATTTTCGGGCAAATTTTTAAACTCCACCTTTGAAAATGAACATTATATGCTATTTACCAATGTTCCGCATCCTGGTGCTCAAAGACTTTTGCAAAGCTGTTGGCCAAGCCCTTCTAGGCTCCTAAAGGAGCTTAATTCAGGTTAAACGAGGACGTTTCACTACCAAGTGGGAACTCATCAATAATGACATGACCTTGCACCGAGTCAAGGCCCCATAGCCTGAAGCCCTAAAGCTAGAACTCAAATCGCTCGCGGCTGCATCTAAGGCCAACTTTGAGGAATAGTGTCGCATCCTCAACTTCAGCGCACCTCAACGTGATGAACCTCACCTCACCTCCAACAACTTCCTTGAGGTTCTTAAGTCCCTACTTCGTAATGCGACCTTGGGCTCGTAATGGACTCGAGAACCTCAAAGGACAATGGATTAAGATCGCATGCCTGGTCACGGTAATCTTTCAAGCATGTGATAACGCTAAAGTGTTGGGATTACAAAAGGGTTTTGGAAGTGGTCGAATGGAAGATCGAGTGAGGCCTTCAACATAATGAAGACGAGACAATATGTGCCAAGGACGTGAGTTTAGAGTCATAAACTTGACAGATTGGATGGAAGAGACCCTCAATGTGATGAAGTAATCGGTAGAGATGGATCAGTGTGATGATCTTAGTGTTTGAGAATGAACTCGATAGTACTAAGGGTTGACACCAAAAGCATAGAAGAGGAGAAACTCCACTACGATAGTAAGATTTATAATTGAACGTAACCTTAGCCTAGAAGTTTGATTGGCTTATACAATGTTGATGAAAAGATTTGGATGAACTAAGTAAACAAATGCGACAAACTATCTTAAACATAAGTGAGATACACCCTATAATAACTTTATAATAAGCTATAAGAAGAAAGTCCAGAAAATAACAATAAAGATAGGTAGACGAGTGCGCGAGATGAAGAACGCGTTGACTAGGATTTTTCTTGGGCAATGCCTGATGATGTTGGTATGCTATCTAGAGGCGCGCTGAAAATGCTCAACTAAGAAAGACATAGCTAGAAGTGAAAATGTTGGCGCGAGGGATCCTTGGCTAGTGACTAGTCCTAAACACAAGAGATTGTGTGGCGTTGATGACGAGTCTCAAGCGCTCCCTTGTCACAGGGCCATTTGAGGAAAGGCTCATGGTGTGTTCAATACACACCTTGCCTCGGCCAATGCCTCGTTTGGTCGAAGCCGCTCTTTTGTTTGCATTTATTTCTATTTGGAGAACACTTGCTATTTATAATATGTTTCTTTATTTACTATGTTTTTAATAAAGATGAGGCTGCACTTTTGCATGTGTTGGGTCGATTGATTAGTAGAGCTTGATCCATCTAGGCTCTCGCTCGCTAGATAAGTCAGTGTTTGACTCCCTTTGTTAGCACGCTTTGTTTTGTTCAATTGAACTTTGAATTGAGTTTCCTCCACTTTTGAACCTAGGCGTCACAAACAATCTGAATGTTCTCTCTTTCACACATCTTCTACTTTATATTCTACATCGTCAAAACCATTTCGTCTACTAAAAAAATCCTTTTACTCGTCCGCTCCCAAACAATCACCATCTTCAAATCGGTATATCTTTTGATTACCTTCACCACATCGAGATCTACCTAGTCTCACCGTTGTACAATCAGTTGTGTATCCATATCAATCGTCAACTCTCACGACTTCATCATTGTCCAGATTTAAGGCTCCTTGTGGTTCAACCTCACTGATATGCGACAACATATCTCGAAGAAGGGTAACTTTCATATGCAAAGCG
The DNA here is from genome assembly GCA_029168935.1 of Oxyria digyna. Lineage (NCBI taxonomy): Eukaryota > Viridiplantae > Streptophyta > Magnoliopsida > Caryophyllales > Polygonaceae > Oxyria > Oxyria digyna. The sequence goes on from JAPVLV010000013.1 coordinate 11,584,956, forward strand.
AAACATCCTCGACCAGCATGAGAACAAGGGCACATCGGGGCACATGGAGATTTGAATTGGTGTTTTGCCTTTAGTAGCTGTGCTTTACCACTAGATTAAAAAAAATTAATACAAATTTTACACAACTACGATACCACTAATTTAAAAAACATAAACAACATTAGACCCTAATTAATATTCTATTTATTTATAAAATTTATCCGGGTTCCGTATAATTTAGGAATTTCGGGTTCCGGTCCGGTCCGGTCCATGAATTTCCCGGTCCGGACCGGAAACCCGAATAAATTTTATAAATAAATAAAATAGTATAGAAAATATAATTTTTTTATATAAAAAATACCGGTCCGGTCCATAGATTTGAAAAATTCCGGTCCACCGGTCCGGACCGACCCGGGAAATTCCGGTCCGGTCTGGACCGGTTGTGCAACTCAGTCTTAACCGTTGCCATTTTTACCAATGCCTTTGGATCGACTATAATTCTAATTGCATTTCTGGATAATAGTTATCTCTTCTATACATATATTTTTCCGTGCACTCACATATATGTGCTATATTTACAATATTTACATCATTATAAGTTCTTAGCAACCAACAAGCATGACCACATGCTTAAAAATTGTTTGTTGGGAGAGCCACCCACGCAGCTCGAACTCTAGATGTAAGGGTGTAGTTTTTTTAACCAAAAAAAAGTTCTTAGCAAATTATTGTAAATACAAACTACTATATCTTGACATTTGGAATCTATTCAATCATTTTTACAAATTTGTATTAATGCTCTTTTTCTATCCCACCTTCATATCAACTATTTGAATTTATCATTTAACACTACTATTTTTAATTTATGTTATTATTATCATTCACCATAATAATTAAAAATATTTTCTTTGGCTGAACTAGTGAATCACAAATTCCAGGCTTTGGAGATGAAACCCTGAACTCGTTGAATTTTTGATTCCGTGACCAGTCGTCGTCTGCATCAAAACGTTAATTTCAGTAGTAAAACACAAGAGGTGATCCCATTCCAGAAGATCTCGAAGAAAGCTGCGGGGGTTTGCGTGTGCGAGCGTAAGGAGGAGAGATCAGCAACTGCGCTGTCTCAATCCCTAGCCCTATAATTAGTTGGAGAAGACGAGAGGATTCAACAAAGATTGCATTGTAATAGGAGGAGCTAATTAATCAATCAAGATGGATCCAGCGGGTACGGTGCTGGGGAAAATGTTGACGGAGGAGATTTCGCCGGTGGTGATGGTGATGCGGACCACACTCGTTGAAGAAGCCTGTCGGAAGAATGCTCTTACTTTCATCCATATGCTCTCGCCCTTCTCCTTCTTCCACAACATTGATGGTGCCTCCTCACTCTACTCTCATTTCTCCCATAATCATTGGCTTTTACTTGCATTCAGATGTGCTACTTCTGATTATTTACTTCTTCTGCTGTTGGGTTCATGCCAATCTATCTACACTACTAATAGTTTAAATATGAATAAATAGATTACACCCTAGGATCATTTCTTAGGTTGTAGAATATCGAGACCTAAAAGATGGAGATTGGAAAACCTTACTTTGTTGGGTACATAGTCTTTGGACGAAGTGTGACGTCCGTAGGAATGGGGTACAGGCCAAGATCAGAGTCAATGCAACTCATAGATTCATTTTTGTTCTGTGATAAACAGATTAAAAACTCTATCCAGTTTTTGTTTCTCTGTGTTTTCTTTGGTTCATGGAAGCCATATGGACAACATGCTATATAGGGATTTCAGACACTCCTCAGAGCATATGGTTAGAAAATCTTAAGAGATAAATTCTATAATGGTCAATCAAAGATATATTTACCTATAACTCTCATTAGGGATAGAGTTTGTGTTTACGTCGTTGAGTCATATTGATGGAGCTGCAGATTGTCCTTGCTATTTCCGTTTGAGCGAAGGTGGGCGTTTTATATTGTTCTAGTTTCACCTCCCTTCCTTTTTCATTTTCATTCTTTTTCTTTAGAAGTGTATGTATTTTCTTCATAGAAAAAATATTTTTAATTGAAATATGTGTGAGTAACCGCTATGAACCACGGTTTCTTGATCTAGTTCTACAAATTTGAGAACTGGACGTTTATGGTTGTAGTTTATTTGTGCTGGTTTACCAGTATGGAAACTTGAGGCTTTAACTGTGGGTTCGTTTGACCAACAGTTCCAGTCCGGACATCAAGTGATCAAGCTTACAGGCTTCAGAAGTTCAAGTTACGTCTCTTCTACGCTTCTGATATTCATAAAACAAATCCACAGGTAAGCTCTTGTGGTTATAGCCTGTATGTAGCAGATGGATTTGTTATTTGAAATAATTTTTACGTGGATACACTTATGAAATTATCAAACAATGGATATATATGCATTATAATGTGTTCTGAATCAAAGCTTGGTTTTGCAATATCTGTTTCACTTATAAGGAAGATGAGTTCAGCTGGGACTGAGATGATCAGATGTATGAACTTCAACAAGGAAGCATTTAGTAAATAAGCTGTTTTTTTTTTCTTTCTGGCTGATGTATTGGAACTTAATTAGGTTGCTTAAGCTGCATATCGTGTACTCTTCTCAAACTCATTTGTTCAGTGTTTTTTATTTATTTTTATTCTTGGACTATAATTGTGAATGGGTATTGGAATTGCATGAAAATGCTCTTTCGGAACATGAGATCCTTGTTTTATGATGCTTTAGGGGATACCTCGTTTTTCATGTGTCAAGCCATTGATTACGCAAAAACAAACTCATATTAATTTATGTAAGTTATTTAACCTTATCCCCTGTGCTAACTGGGCATGATTCAGAAACGGTAACACAACACGAAACCCTTTACCACACATCTCAGACAGAATTTACAGGGCTTCCTGCATTCCTTCATCAAGTTGTAATCTGCGTTATTTTTACTTCGTAATGTGTATATAAATTGTGCTATTTTATTTTACCATCCGGAGAATATCATATTTGCTGTTTTTTATACAGATAGCAAGAGAGAGACTTGTCAAGGTTATAGCAGAAACTGCAGGGCAAGATACTGCAAACTTGTGTGCGGCAGTTCCCAAGATTGAAGATGAACTTGCTAGTATGTTCTAATCTTTGTTTGTAGTTTCTGTAACTGGTCAGGTTGCGTCAATGTTTTTTGGCATTTCTTCCTGTTCCATTTAAATCAAAATATAATGAGGCGAGAAGGCTCTTGTCTCATGCAGTCAGGCTTTGAGGGGAATGCTTGATAAATCAACCATAAAATCATATACCGATTGATTAGTGTACGTGGTTAAATACTTAAATTACACAATATTTTAGGATTTATACCTTTTTTGCCTTGATTTTGTGAGGAATGGACCTCTTCCCCCCCCCCCCCCCCCCCTTCTGTACATGGCATAAACACTTTTTTAATTATGTGTAGAGTCTTGAATACAATTTTTTTTTTCTCCCAGTTTCTTCGTTCTTGTTTGTCTTATTTGGTGGATATTTATGTATTAAGAAGGTTGATGCAAAAGTCCTCTGGGTTGATAGCAAAATCCTTAGGTTGGAGAGTGTATTATAATTACATATTACAATGTCACTTTTTTCTATATTGATGTTTTCTGAATTATCTGTGCAGCATCCAACAGTGAAGTGTTACCATCATGGTTTGAAGATGTTAACAAAGAGCTTGTACACATCTCATCTTTCTCTGATCACGAGGCTTTTGATCATCCAGTGGCTTGTAAGGCTTTTTTGTTTTCTTACTGTACATTTTAAGATGCCTACTGACCCTATCTCAACACCCCCTAGAAACACGCTCACTCTCCCAGTAAACTATAATATGGCAATCCACAGAATTGATTTTTTCTTATCTGTTAATTTTTGTTCTCAACTCATGATATATGATACTAGATAGCTATCTTTGAAGTCAAGGTGAAGTCTTTGATTAAAATCTGTCAATTTGTGCAGGTCTTTTGGTTGTTTCATCAAAGGATGAGGCACCAATAAACAAATTTGTTGATCTTTTCAACACCAATGAACTGCCATCTATGCTTAACGATGGGGTGATGGATCCTAAAGTTCTCAAACAGTATGTTTTACTGCATGATAATCAAGAAGGCTCTCCACAAGAGTATGTTATACTCTTGTCTAATATTCGTGCTTGTAGTCGGTCAGACTTTCGACTGATCATAGTAAACATGGATATTTTTCGTGTGTGAAAGATGTAATAGCAATAATTTTAAATTGCAAGTTATGAAATATTCTATACATCCAATTTATTTAAAATTGGTATAGAAAGGAACAACTAAAAGTAACTTAGTATACCACACGAGATATAGGAAAATTACAGACAAAAACTTAGAGGCAGGTGGCTTATAAAGCCAAACTTATATGCTCTTTTGTCCTAAAGTATATATTACATGGAATTACAAGTCCTGCTTTACCTCTTTCTTTTGTGGCTTTTTCAGCCAGGTTATAATTTCTTTCTTGTGTTCAAGTTACCTTTGTTTGATACTTCCTCCCACCTAAGATTCCTGTCTGGTTAGCTTTGGACACAGTGTTTAAGGAAATATGACAAAATTTTCTTTGATCTTTGCGCATGTTTAATGTCACCATTTTTTCCAGCCAATAAATAAATATTCTGGAAGTAAAATAGTTAATGAAAATAAATTTCAGTAACAATTATCATAACTCACTTTTAATTAAACACCTATTAAACCTAAAACACCATATAAGGTTGATCAAAATTCAATTGCTAAAGAGACTCTTATTTAGATTGGAGGGAGTATCCCTGAAAATATTACGAGTCACAACTACATTTATAATAGCAGTGCCCAATATATTTGAGATTGTTAGTTCCCATCTTAAAAGTACCATCATCTGTTCCTCTTACAATATTCTTGTGCATTTAGAATAAAACACCTGTTTTCTGAGGTGCTCTCTACATATATCATGGATGGCTAACAGGCTACTCCTTTCATTTTATTGATTAAAATAGTTGTATTTTTAAGTTGGGACAGAGATATTTGATTCTATGAACTTTTGGAATAAAAATGTTGACCAAGAAAAGTACATTTAGTCACTATATTTATTAGTTTTGTACTTATGTTTCATCATGTTGTCATTTCTGAAGAGATTTTTTGTTGCATTTCAGAGCCTTGAAGATTTTGTCAGAGATGAAAAGTACATTTGGCTCAAATGATTGTCACCTATTGTGCATCAATACTTCCTTGGATGGTCTAGATGAGAGGGATAATCCATGGGCTTCTTGCGTAAGCCATTAGAATTTGTTTGTGTGTTTTCAACTCATTTATAGGATGCTATTCTATATGAGTTAAAAAGTACTTGTAGTTTGTCATTGTCTTACTTTTAATTGTTCGTATACTTGTGGCAGAAATTAGCTCCTTCTGTAACTCATTGCGCTGGCTGCTTTCTAAACATGGATGATATTAAGGAGGTTGCTTTCTGCTATCTTCTATGCTTTCAAAATAGTACTGTTCCGTTAAGTTTTTCTTACTAATCTTCTACTTTTTGTGAAAATTTGCAGATTAAGAGTCTTGTGCAAGATTTGTCCACTAAACACATCATTCCTCACATTGAACACAAAATAAGGCTGCTTAATCAGCAGGTGAACTCATCATCTTATTCCCTTGAATCCCTAATCTGTTCTTTGGTTGCTATTTGGGGGTGGCTGATATACTTTGATAGATTCCACTTAGGAAGACGTTGTCACCCTAAGGAAACCAATGATAATGACCACAATGAGGAGTAGCGACACGAACGAGGAGGACGTCTAGTGAGGGCTGAATAGCTTTTAGGAGAATAAAAGGCTCTAGTTAGGTAAAAGTTAAAATAAAAGATCAGGGTTTGCTAATTTCTTACTTCAAAATTAAAAGAGGGACTTTTTTATTTATTAAAATATAGATTTGTGTGCACGGGATGTGTCTTAATCGTGTCCGGAATGTGTCCAAAATGTTGACGTTGTCCTGATCATGTCCGCCGTGTGTCCTGACTTGTCGAGTGTCCCTCACCGGTACATGCCTATCCTATCCTAGCCGTGTCCGTGCTTCAGAGAGCAAAACTACTGACCCCACTAAATAATGAAAAGGACTAGCCCACTAACTAATAGAAATAACTAACCCACTAACTAAAACGCAGGAATTGAAACGAATAATAATTAACAGCAAATTCAACTAACTGCTGATATTATTCCTACGCGAGATCCTATCATACTTGTTTGTGCTGTGATTATATTTCTAGAGCATTATGTACTTTTCATATCTCCTCACCCTCTCTCCCCATACGCACACACCGTCTCTCTCTCTCTCTCTCTGCTGTATTTGCTTGTGCTGTGATTATATTACTCGAGCATTGTGTACTTGTGTACTTGGATGAGCGGAAAGTGCAAAATATGTCCACCTTGTATTATTCTCTCTTGCAAAGTTAAAAGTGCTTATATGCTCCTTTCAGGTTTCTGCTACAAGAAAGGGATTTAGGAATCAAATAAAAAACTTATGGTGGAGAAAAGGGAAAGAAGATACACCAGATACATCAAATGGCCAATTGTATGTTAAAAAAATCTCTATCTTTATAGGAATATCTTCATGTTGTGTTGCATGCTTGTTTTCTTTCGGTAGTTTTTCTGATTCAGCTATGATGTTTTTTTGCTTAAGGTATACTTATAGCTCTATTGAATCTCAAATCCGCGTTTTGGGTGATTATGCCTTCATGTTACAAGACTATGAGCTTGCATTATCCAATTACCGCCTTATCTCCACAGACTACAAGCTTGATAAGGCCTGGAAGCGCTATGCTGGAGTACAGGTACAACTAAGCTTGTACTTCCCCTGGATCACTGTTACATGTATAAAATTTCCATCCCATTTCGAGTAGTCTTAACAGTGTCAATTTCCATTTCAATTGTTCTTGAGAATTTGTCAACTATATTATACTAGTTGAGGACCCGTTCCTTGCACATGGGCTCTGTTCAAAACTTTATTTTTATTCAATAATCAAATCAATTTTGCAATAACCGTGACATCTTTTACCTCAAGTTCTCAATTAATTTAAAGAACTTTCTATGTTAAACTTACTCTAAAAACATCGATTGTAGGAAAAGCAAAGAAAACTACATATCTAAGCTAGTATGGAAAAATCAGAACAAACTGTAAGAAAACCATGACATCTTTTATCTCAAGTTCTCAACTAATTTAAAGAACTTTCTATGTTAAACTTACTCTAACAACATCAATTGTAAGAAAAGCAAAGAAAACTATATATCTAAGCTAATATGAAAAATCCAGAGCAAACTGTAAGAAAACCAGAGCAAATGAAATGACAAAGCACCCACCTTTTTTGAAGCTAGTATTGAACCTTCTTGGCACATGGAAGAGATATTTCAAACAGTCAATTCTTGAAGCCTTTCTCCTTCTCCTGGTTGCTTTGATACAGCATCTTTATCTATGATTTCTTAATCCAAGCATGTATCTTATTTTCCTGAAAAATTTCAGAATCATATATTAACTTGACACAAAAACAAAAACATTAATCTGTAATCATATATACCAACTAAGGTAAGATAGTTGATTGATTGAAGCTATTCATCTAGTTCCACAAATTTAGCAATTTAAAGTAACTAATGAGATCCATTCTGGCAGATTAATGCTATTGCTTTTTGGGGGGAAATATTATCCAAGTTAGCCTAAATAGAGGTTTTTCCCTGTAGTGATCACATTCACTGATTTCCATAAAGAAAGCACAATGCCACTGATATACAATGAGAGTAACTAAAATTGAAAGGCATGCATGTAAAATGAGAATTTTTTATGACAATATGCATTATTGATGACAGTAGCAATAAAAATGAGGAGTGCTATTCTATACCAAACATGGCCTAATATGCTTTGATTGGTCTAATCTATTGTGTTAGATACTGTATTGCACTGTGCCTTGCTCTTATTCAAAGTGTACTAGTTTAGTTCCCGTACAATGTACGGGATTTGTATAAAAATAAATTTTTATATAATATAACTAATTCATTATAATATAAAGTATATATATGATTTGAATACCTTTATGTAATTATGATTCAATCTTTTAGTATAGTATAAATTTAATGTTTTATGAATTCCTAATAAAGTTACATATGAAATTACAGAAGTTATATCATACTCCGTATGCTTCATATTATACATATTATATCAAAATTTTCAATGGAAAACATATAATAAAGTGCTTTCAGAAAAATTAAAGAAAGTAGTATTTATGTATCTTTTATTTGTAATTAAGGAAATTTGTATTTGATTGTAGAATCTCTTAGTATATTTTTTGATATAACTTTGAGTAGTAATCTTTTTTATTAAGATTTTTGCCTTTAATCTTGGGATCTTCTTGTGATATTGTTTTCTATATTTCAAATTTAACACATTATTAGAAAATTACAAAAATTATAATAAAATGGGAACCAATAGTAAGCTGACATGTGGGTGGCTTAAAATGAAGGATGCCACATGGCATAGCTAGAATGAAAGAAAATGGAATTGCTTTAGTAATTATATAGAGATTATTATTTCTGGCCAAAGACCTATACAATTGTTTGCTCCTCTAATATATATAGAGGACCTACTAATTTACTTATCACGTTGATTTATTTATGTTTTTTTTTCTCTAAAAGATTACAAACTGGATTCCGACAACTACAAAATTCATTAGTTTATCTTAATTCTTTGTATTTGGAACTCCTATATAAATCCATAATTCACTGTTGTAATTTGTTTCTGTTCTTCTGGTTCAGGAAATGATGGGTCTAGCATACTTTATGCTGGATCAATCAAGAAAAGAAGCAGAGTACTGCATGGAGAATGCATTGACTACTTACTTGGTATATTTATGTTTTATTTCTTATGTTTCTATGTAATGTTTTGCATATGCACCTTTGTTCCTTCCAAACCTGGTTTGCTCCCCCTTCCTGGAAAAATGACATTAAAAAATTGTGATTTGATCTATAATAATTTTACCTAGGGGTGAAGTGACATCCCAAAAGGGTCCTCAAACTTTTGAATGACTTGTTAAAGTTCCTAATGGTTGGTCCTAGTGATTTAAAAAACGTAAGGCGACCCAAGGTGATTGTGTCCAAAACACCTAGGCACGCTTGAAGGGCGCAAGGCATGCGCCTAATTACCCTTGGAAGATATGCATCACAGCATTTCAAATTAAATTATGTACTTCAGCTGATTAGATATCAAAGATCCTTTCCCAAATTAGAGAGTAAAATGAAGTAAAGAGGAATTTGAAATATTTAAAAAATTCTAAGATCTCATCTAAAATTATATGATAGGGAGTACAAGAAAAATGAAAAAGGATATAATATTCAATTGTCTGTCGTGATTTCCACGGGGTTTTGTTGTTGCTGTTGAATTATCTTGGATTTTGCATAATCTTGTTCATCATTTTTGTTTTATCTTGTTCATCTAAAATTATTTGATTTATCTTGGATTTTGCAAACTGTGTACCCTAAAACATTTATCTTGGATTTTTGTTTTACCCTTTCTCCCGACTTTTTCATGTCACTGTCATCTTTTCAAGTCCGTTGAGATTGTTTTCAAATAAGTGTGGAATATCTACCGGTTAGTCTATGGTGGTTATCAGTGCCTCCAACTTCTTCCCAATTGGAATGATATATAGATATTGCTTGTCCAAAAGTTATTTTGCTCATGGTCTCAATGCTGCTTGAATAAGATAAGTTTAATCACCATGGAGGTGAATACTAATAAATTTAATCACCATTCAGTAGATCTGTGACTTCTTGACTTTACCCTACTGTTGAAATCTAATAATTAAAGAAGCCTATGCAGAAACTTGGTAAACATGGTCAGGAGTATTCTATACGCTGCGGGCTATGGTGGGTTGAAATGTTAAAAGCATGGGGCCATTATAAGGAAGCAGCCAGTGTTTACTTTCGACTCTCTGGTGAGGTAAGGCCTTGTTGTGAAAGGGATTAACTGCTGTGTTGGTCTCTATCCACTTACTCCCCAAAACTTTTTTAGGAACCTTTATTGTCCGCCTTGATGCTTGAGCAAGCGTCTTATTGCTACTTCTTTTCATCACCACCTATGTTACGCAAATATGGGTTTCATCTAGTTCTCTCGGGCGATTCATATGAAAAATGTAATCAGGTACTGTGATTAGAAATATGTAATCTCTATTAGATTTCATCTTTATCATCGAAAAATAAGCTGCTCATAGAATTGCTTCATAATTTTGAGTATTCTGTTTGGTCCCTCAGGTAAGGCACGCAATTCGTCTATATAGAACAGCTCTCTCTGTATTGAAGGGTACTACATGGAGTCTAATTAGAGATCACATCCGTTTCAAACTTGGGAAGTAAGTGTTGGTTTGATTGTCAGTGACCAGCTTATCAGCTGTTAGATTTTTTTTTTTAAATTCTGTGGCCTTTTGGGGTTAAACTGTGAACTTCCTCAGGTGGTTTGCATCTCTTGGAATGTTTGAAGTTGCAATTGAGCACATGCTTGAAATTCTTGCTTGTACACATCAATCTAAGGCAGAACAGGAGTTGTTCCTTAGCGACTTTATCCAACTTGTTCAGGTGACTGATCTCGAGTTTGATGCTTTTTCTGGCTGGATTTAACTTTTTAATGGAAAATTGTTTTAATTGAGCTATGATAATCTTGAATTGACTAATACTACTAAATCAACTATGAATATATGATCAATTAGCCTTTCCATTCGTTTATTAAATTGGCATGGGCAAAAGCACCCCCCGTGCCCCATTACATCGTATGAAAGAGCATTTTGGCTAGGTTTTCCTAGATATTTTAAAGCTTTTCACCAAAGGAGTGAAGAAAGTGGAATGTCCATCAGAACTTTTTCCTTAGGATGTATTACCATTTACCTCTAACATATACTGAGCTTTCTGTTCTTACTGATCCATTGCAACAGAAAACAGGGAAAACATTTGAAGTTTGCAGGCTTGAATTGCCCATCATCAAACTTCCTTCACTTAAAGTTCTCTATGAAGATCATCGTACATTTGCTGCTCCTTCAGCTGTAAGATGTCTTTACCTCCTTCATCCTTTTTTTCCTCAAAATATTGTATTGGATTTGGGGGATGGTCTATTAAGTTCCTGAGATATTGTACTGTTTCCCAAACAAACCGGTCATTGCTCTCTCTGGTCTTGAAATTTTAGGTTGGAGTAAAGGAAAGTTTGTGGCGCTCCCTCGAGGAGGATCTGATTCCATCGTCGTCTACTGTAAAATCTAATTGGTTGGAGCTGCACACAAAGGTTGTTTCAAGCAAGTTCATAAAATCAAACATTTGTGTTGTTGGAGGTATGATCATAACATTTTTGTCTATCTACATGTCTTTGGAATATATTTTGCATAGAGCATAGTGATCTCTGTAGTCAAGAACCCCTGCTGATTCTTTCATTGACAACCTTTATCTTGAGCTTGTAAAGATCCTCGGTTTGCTCATGTACTCGTTTGTTTATCCTAAACCCGCGAAATATATTTACCATTCCATTTCCAGTAAAAGTAAAAAAATGGCAATTCATGTCTTTGGTGGCACAATGTTTAGTTGGATTTTTTAATGTTTCTGCAGAAGCAATTAAGGTTGAAATTGGATTCAAAAATCCACTTCAGATCCCACTTTCTATCACTAGTGTTTCTCTCATATGTATCCATTCAGAAAGCAGTGATGCAACGGAAATGGGTGAGTAATTATTAGGTTCGATATACTTATTACATCACTGATGTTCACCTCATCTGTTGATCAGCTATATTTCTTCTCCCTTCTTCTAAAGCCTGGGAGATTAAGCAGACTCAATTGTTTGCATTGCTGCAGATGCTCTTGGTGTTGCCACCGATGTACCTCATGATGAGCAACTAAGGAACTTTATTGCCAGACAGTATGTAAATGAGTTTGTTACTTCCACCCCAAATCCGAGAATAATACTTCCTTCGTTATTATCTTAACACTTTCTTACCTAATAGCTTTTGCTTCTTTCTGGTTTGCATGTAGTGAATCTCTTGCAGAAAGTTCTGCAGTTTCAACTTCAAAGGTGGATTTCTCACTCAGAGGAGGTGAAACACTTGTGGTAAGTCATGTGTCAGGTAGTTAGTTGTCAGATAGTACTACTGTTAGATGACAACTGTTAGGCCATATTTTAATGGTGATATACTAGTATCATGAGCCATTTTACAAAGATAAAAGAAAAATATAAATGTCAGAATGGTTGTACAATCATTGTAATTTCAGTATCATGCTGGTATTACCCACTCTTACACAACTTCTTACTCCATATAACACAAAACAGTGACATGTGTACTTTTTCCTTTTACAATATATTTTCTTCAAAAGCAAAGGGAAAATGAGGTGGTAGAGAGATAAAATATAATAAAAATAAGATACTTGAAATGGGTATCAGTGTATCACCATTTATTTGTGTCTGCTATTTATTTTCTTATGTCAGCTCCTAGGCTGAATTACATATTCCAGCCTTCACATGAATAAAATATTCAAGTATTCATCTTCTTTGTCTCTCATTAGTTAAAATTTGCATTCTTATGCAATTGATCACTTTATCTGTTTACTAAATAATAGTATGAGATGGCATATTACCATTGACGTACCATGCTTTGTTGTATTGTCCAAACAACATGAGACAACATGAGTTGCATAGCCTCCCCCACCCCCCCTGAAATTTAAAAAATTATAATTCATTGTGAAATCTTATTGGTTGTTTTATCTGTTTCTGGGAATGCGGGTTGGTTGTTTTCTCTGTTTCCGGGTATGCGGGTTATCCCTCATGCAGCAAATGCCAATCAAGGCTGAACTGTACTGCTGTAAGAGTTACAATTCCGCTTTCAAATTGAATTTGATAATGTTTTAATCATATAAAGGAAAACTCACATTGTTTAGTTGTATTGACTGGTGATGCATTAAATTGTTTCAATCTGTCCAGATTTAAGTGCAACTATTGTTGAGGTTCATTCATATATTTATTCTTGTGGTTATTCAAAATTTTATACAGGTGCAGTTAAATGTGACTCCCAGAGTAGAAGGGAACTTGAAGATAGTTGGGGTAAGATGGAAATTATCAGGCTCTGTTGTTGGCTTTCAATCCTTTGAGCTCAATGATGCCAAGAAAAAGAATGTCAAAGGAAGAAGGAACCTTAAAAAATCTCCTGGAAGCGATCTAAAATTTGTGGTAATAAAGGTACACACTCTTCTATGTTTCCTTTTCTGTTGATTCTTGTTTGAATGCAATACTTGCAGCAGTGATTCTCCGTTTTTCTTCAGAATTACCCTTGTCCTTCTGTATTTTAGTGTTGAAGGTAAAAGTCGCATCCTTCCAACTCTTGTAATTGTTTCCCCTACCCCCTCCAATAGCAAAAATGAATATAAAGTAAAAGAGGATTATCCTTAATTGCTCCTTGCTGCTTCTGGCTCTCAATCCCCTGTATCAGGTTGCAGTTTGTGGGTAGTATCTTACAGAATATCTTTTCGTTACCATGTAAATAGCACAAACTGAGATGTATTATTTCATACTATATACTTAAACTTGTGCTTAATTGCAGTCCCTGCCAAGGTTGGAAGGATCCATTCAACACTTTCCCAAGCGATCTTTTCATGGAGAAGTACACCAACTTATTTTGGAATTGAAAAACCAATCCAATTTGCCTGTGAGGGTAAGTTTGTAGATGATAACTTCATTAATGCAAAATATTTGCTTGGAAGACACACTTTTGCTAGCAAAAAATATGTACTAGCAAAAATTCTGCGATTAACTTATGTAATTATGTTTGGCCATTTGACGTTGTGTAGAACATTTTGAAATTTTAACCCTCTAGTATGGAGTAATCTGTACAACCTCACCATTTTTATAATGGTAGTAACTCCTATATTAGCATATATAATATTCAGAACTAACCAATGAACCGACAACCAAAACTAGAATTTCAAAATCCAAGTATACTCGTATTAGTTTTAGGCCTTTCACAAAAGGGAATGTGACACACAGGCTTGAATACCAACACAATTTTCATATATATGACTTGTTGATCATTTTGACAGAATGTAAAATTGAAGATAAGTCATCCTAGGTTCCTTGTGGTTGGCAATCCTGAAGCAATAAATGAAGAATTTCCTGCTTCCTTTTTCGATGGAAGTCCTATAAATGCTAATATGCTGGCTAAAGGCAAGGAAATGCTATCTTGCTTCCATTTCCCAGAGGTAGATCTCTTATGGATTAACGAAGATCAATTGTTCCTATCTACATACTATAGCTGGTTAGTTGGTTTTTGAGCTTAATACTTTCAACTATTTCCAGGATTTAGTAATTCAAAGAGAAGAACCATTCCAGTGTTCTATCTGGGTACATGCTGCTGAATCTGGAACTACACCAGTGCACATTGTAATATACTACGAGGCTTCTGATACATCTAGTGCCATGCGATTTAGAACCCTGCGCATGACCTACAATTTGGAGGCAAGTACTTGTATAGAACGTTGCTTGTTTATCTTCTCTACCTATAATTATTTAGATTGTTTTGCAATTCACGGTATATGTTCATGTTTAATACATGGATGCAAATTTGTAATATGATATAAACGGATTGACTTAATCATAAATACTTGAATTTATTTATTCTGGTCTACCACCACATTGACATTATTTGCTTTTCATGCAGGTCCTGCCATCATTGGATGTGAGCTATAAAATCAGCCATTGTCCTTCAAGTTTGCAAGAGGTGCTTGTGCGCATGGATGTGGTGAATAAGACTAGTTCCGAGAACTTCCAGATTCATCAATTATCAGCCGTTGGGAGCCAGTGGGAGCTGACTATGCATCCGCCATTTGACACCCCATGGCAGCACATAACAGCTGGACAAGTACTTTCATCCTTTTTTAAGTTGAAGGTATGTTTTGCATCAGGATGAGTTTGTAAATTAAGATGTCCCCCCCCCCCCCCCTTATTTTCATGTCACATTTTTTGTCTTGCTGTTTCTTCTTTTCTAAACTTCCCTTGCCGTTTTGGTTCAGAATGTCCCTAAAGCAGTCTCATCTGAAGATGAGGTATACAATGATCGTTCCCACATAAGTCTAGGTAATCAGGCTGAAAACAAAGCACTGTTTGACATATCCAGGTCTCCGGTCGCTGATTTCTATCATCATGAGAGATCGCTGCAAGAAATATCAGGCCAGGTGAGCTGTTAGTCATTTGTTATTAGCATCTAATATTGTGTCTGTTTTTTCAGAGATTAGTTTAGTTTCAAAGCTTTCCTATGTTGATGTTTGTGATAAGCAGGGAGCTTTGGATTCAGTGGACTTCATCTTAGTTTATCAACCATACAGAAGTGACGACCAGCAAGTCCTAGATCAATCACGAGTCTTTTCTCATCACGCATGTCATTGCAGGCAAGAAATGTACCTAGAAAAGTTTTAAGGTGGTGTTCGTTTTGCATTTGTGGAAACGGTATCGTAATGGAAATTAACCTAGACCACTTTGTTGTCTCGTGGTTCATTGATCAAAATAAAATCAAAATTTATATGCTGGCTTTAGGGTCTAGAATTTGTGTTTCAAAAGGTAGTTGGTGCCACTTTGCATGGAAAACAAGGAGCCTCAAAGGTGGTAGAGAATGATTTATCATTTTGATCAGTGAATCATGACAATAGAAGTGGTCTAGGTTTGTTTCCAATACGTTACTGTTTCTAGAAGTGCAAAACAAACGGCCCCCAAGAGTATAAAAACTTTGTTATCACATTCATAATCATTCTCTTTGTGGATGTGTAGTCTTGCAAGCTTAGGACCCATATATTGGCAAATGGATGGCCCACAAACCATACAGCATGACTTCTCAACTTCTTCAGCACGCGAGATAGCTTTGAAATTGAGTGTTCACAACTCACTGAATGCTGATTTGTCATTGCGCATTAGCACATTGGATGGCGTTGCTGATTCAAATTCAGAGAATCAAATTGGATGGCATGATGTGTCAGTGGTGAAAGAATTAAGAGTAACAACTGATGTTCTTGGGGTCCAAAGTGTTAAGAAAGTGCAAACAGAGAGCATGGCACCTTTCATGTGGTCTAGGTCAAGCTCTACTACGCTTAAGCTGGGACCGCTATCCACAATCGAGGTTCCAGTCCAGATTTGCGTGTTCACACCCGGGATTTATGATGTTTCTTCCTACAATTTAGAATGGAAGAAGCTTCCATCTGAGCATGAAGTCCAAGAAAAGGATGATGGCCGGTCTTCAGGGGTTTGCCCTGGTACTTCTTTCTACATCACTGTGCTACACTCACCTTCAAACACTTAGTTTTGAGTCACACTGCAACACTACTTGATTGAGGATTCAGATTCATTTTCAGAAACACTAGCTTACTCCCGGTGTCGTGCACGAGGTTTGCATAATATCCGTATAAATAAAAATTTGTAGTATATAATTTCATTTATTTGAGCATACTAGTTGATTGCATATCATATATATTTGCCATTATATTCCATGATTTGCTTGTCCTATTTCGGCATAGCTGGTTGTTGAGCAAGGAGTTTCGGTTTATTGAATATATAGATTAAATAAACTCGCATCATAATATGGATTAGTCATATAAGAGGCTTTATAATGATTTCATTTTTCCTTTTTATAATCAAAAGACTTTGAGACTAAGATATGAACTACGTATAAAAGTCACGAAACCTAACTAACAATTAAACAACACTACTTAATTTGGCAATGCACTTCATTGAATGAAGCTCTGACATCATCACAATCACCTAATCCACTTTCGTCCCACTATTTTCCTTTTGGATTTTGGTGAAGGTAGCCAAGTTTTAACGAAACGTACACCAAATGACAAACTTAAAGTTATGACATGAATTGGCTATAAAATGGAGATCAATTAATAAAAAATGTATTATCATTAAGAGAGAGAGAGGTACATGTCTAACAGAACTAAAAAACAGACAGGAAAATAAGTGATACATGAACATAAGCCCAGATGAAACTTACCAATTCATTTTACAGACAGAAACAAAGTAATTTAAAAAATAAATGGAAAGAAAATACATATACACATAACACATATCTTGTTGGTGTGAAAACATGCTTACTTACTAGGAATAATAGATTTCATATGTTCTTTATCTCAGCTTTTCTTGGCATTTTTCATGCTGCGTAGTGACATAACGAGCTGTTCTCTTTCGCCTTCAACCTCAGCAAACTTGAGGCTGATTTCAGAGTATCTCTCGCGTAATTCCTTGAGTTCGGTTTCCATGGATGAGTTCTTTTCTCTCAAAGACGCCATTTCAGTGAATAAAGTGTCATTCTTGATGGTGGAAGCTTTTTCCCTGTTGTTGATATGAGAAGTGCAATCAACATTGTCAACAACCTGTATATATGAAGATAAAACTGTGGTAAGGTATCATCCTAAAAAACAATTGGCATTTGGTAAAATTAAATGGTAGCACTAAATTCCAGTAATCATGACCAAAAATTGACAATTAAGCTGGCTCACCTTATTGTCATCATCTTCAATGACCCTGCTGCTCTGATTGAGTTCTTGCAGATTTCTTTCTAGTTCTTCAATTTTTTTATTTAGATCCTTCTCTTTTTCAAGAAACGCATTTGCAGACGTCTCCATGATGGTTTCTCTCTGCTTTATTTGTCCCTGTTGCATAGAATGAGGATTATTCTGCATATCCTATGCAAAAAATCTTAATTCACAATACTATGCTACAACTAGAGAATTTTATAAAGCTTACCTCAAGTAACTTAATTTTCACCCTCAAGGAAGCGGCCTCCTTAGAACCGTGGTAAGGAATTTCAGTCTTGTTGTTTTTAGAAGACGCTTTTGTCCTCTCTGCAGCCGCAACCCGTCCATTGCTATCCTTTAGCTTGCTCTCCATTTTAGCAAGAGTGTCATCCTTCTTCTTTAGCTCGGCTTTCATTTCAAATACTTGCTTACTCAGTTTATCCTTCTCTGACTCATGCTCAAGTAACGACTGTCTAAGAGAATCCATCTCAGATTGCAGATTTTTTAGAGCCATATCTTTTTCATCCTTTAAACACCTTGCTAAATTCAGCTCCTCCGCCGACTTCTCTGCCTCTTTCTTGATTGAGTCAACTAAACACTCTAGATTTTGTTTTTCCCTTTCTGTCCTCACCATAAGCAAATCTCGTTCCTCTGCTAACGCCTTCACTTGCTCTAATTCAGCCTTCAGCTCCTCCCCTTGTTTTATATTTTCAGCAAGTGAAGCTATATCTGAAGTAAGCCTATCTACCTCAGATTGTAGCACTAAAATTTCAGCTGATAGACTCCGACAAACTTCATCCTGATTTTTTATCTCCACCAGCATCTGATCCACCTCGTTCGACTTTAATTTCAATTGTGTACGTAGATCAGACGCCTGTGCTTCATAATCCTCTTTGACCGACTGAATCTCTTCTCTAGCCTGTTGCATCAACTCTTTAAAGTCATTATTCAATTTCAACTGTTTACTAAGATCAGATGATTGTGCTTCATAATCCTCTTTGACTGCCTGAAGCTCTTCCTTAACTTTTTGCAATAACTCTTCGAGCTGGCTGTTCTTCAAACGCAGGTGGCTAGATTCAGTCATTGCTTTAACCGCCACCTTCTCGTTCGCCTCAAATGTCGACTGCATTTCAATTGAGAGTCTCTTGAATTCGTCTTGAAGCCTGCTCGCCATGTTAGCGTTTTTCCACCTCGTCAATCTTAGGGCTTCCTCCGCTCTTATTGCACGTTGTTCCTGCTCGTCTTTTGCACGAGTGATAGCCTCTAGATCAGAATTACACCCATGCGCTTTCATACTGTGTTTTTCGAGCTCGTTCGATCGATTTTTAAGCTCACTTTCTAGCTTTTTTACTTGATTTTCAAGCTCATGGATGGTGGCAGAAGAATCTAAGCACTCGTACTGCAATTTCAGCTGTTGTCTGAGACGGGTTTGCTCCAATTTGTTCAAAATATCATGATTTTCCTGCTTTAGTATCTCATAGTCAAGAGCAAGCTGTTCCATCTGCATCTCTAGTTCATCCTTATCTCTTCTATACATCTCGATTTCACTACACAGATCCATAATCTTTTGCTCGCGCATGTACGCTTCGTTTGCATCATTGTGATTCTTAACAAGCGCTTCCAACGCCGTTTGCTCATCATCATCAGTTCCTCTATTTTGCTCCAACAGTTGCTCCAAATCCTGAACAGCTAAGATCAACTCCGAGTTTGAATCCTGTGTCTTCCGTAATTGTAACCGAAGATTCGAATTGAGATTCTTCTCATGATTCAGCTCTTGCCTCATTTCTTCAAGAAGAGCCCACGTATTCCCCTCGTAATTCGACTTGTTTCTCGTTTGTTGCTCGCCTTTACGCTTCTCACATTCTTCCTTGAAAAAATCCCTCTCCTCCCTTAAACAAACAACTTCCTGCAGCAAATCTTGACCTCGTTTACTCTCTTTAGCGATCTGTTTACGAAGCGTTTGCAGCTCCAAATCTGTAACTTCAGCCTTTCTAGAGAGAAGAATGAGATCAGAATTCACCTTTTCTGCAGATTCATTGTTGTCTATAGATTCATCTGTAATTGAATACCGAGTTGAAGCCAGTGGCCAGCCCCATCGTGTTCTATCTTCCGTACGAGCAACTGAATCATCTTTTGAATCCAGAAACATATCACTACAATGTACTCCAAATTCTGTTGGACTGTTCAATCCAGAGCTGCCATCTGAGCAGGACAAAGTAATGTCAGATCCACTGGAGGCCCTTTGATTTCCGTTTAGCTCCGCCATTTTCAGATCACTGTTTTTCCTGTGAATCAATCAATTCGAATTCACAACAACATAGAAGCTCGTTTAAGCAACACAATAAGTAAGACCAAAGTGATGAGAAATTAGAAGGAACTCTTACTTATTGGTAATCTGTGATGACAATTTCTTATAAGTCACCCTTGGCCAAAATATTTCTTCAAACTACTTGTGAGTTTGATTTTTCCAAGCTTTCTGTTGTACATTACAGAAAATAAATACTACAGTCAAGGAAAACTTATGAACTGCTAAGATATGGCAGCAGCCTTTGTTGCATCTGAAGCGTAGTCAGAAAGATTTACAGAAGCTTCTTGCACAATACTCCATTTAGATGATCGCTGAGCAGGGCAACCCACACGAACTTTTAACTGTAAAGCTGCAAAAATAAAGAAAGGGGGAAAAAGAAAAATTAGACCAGTATGTTCAGAAAAACAAAAATTAGTAGATGATGAAACTAACAAAGAATCGCACAGTAGGATCTGCAAAACCTAATCGAACAGTTTCATGAATGCAACAATGGCGGTGGAGACCTAATCGCACAAATTCATTTCCCAATCTGAAGAGATGTGAGGATTTGTAGATGACAAAGTTTCACCAAACAGATACAGAGAGAAATCGCATCCGATTTCTGATAATTACTTATCTCGAGACGATGAAAACGACACTAAGCCAGAAAAAAAATCCGATCGAAAGCTCGACGAATTATAATTTTGAAAACGAAATCCCTTAACCAACAAGTCATCGGCATTTCCAATTCCCGAAGCATTTTTATAATTCTTCGTGTACCTGAGAAGTAGCGTGGAAGCGCAGTTTCAACACAGCGGTGATATTCTAGCTCTTGTCGCGAAAACGGAGCTTACATCGTCGGAATCGTTTCTCCGATCAACAATAAATTTCCAACTGTATTTCAATAATGACAGAAATTGTTTCTCAGAAAATTGAACTCAGAAGTTGAGCAGATCGGAGAAAACCAATCCAAAATTTTACTCTGAATCAGTAACAGAAGATCTGAGAATGCTCTCCACTCTCTTGGCATGCATATTATGGCAACAGTTTTCTGTCTATGGTGGGAAAACGACTGTGACGTCATTAATGTAGTGAAGTTTGCAGCGAAAATACAAAAATTAAATGAAAAAAAGACGAATGGAAGTTTTACTTTTAATTCGAGCTTCTATTAATGGGATACGTGTGCATTATTTAGAGATGGATCGTATTCATATCATAAATGTTTTAAGAGATGAAGTACAACATGTATTTGTTTTCCTCTTTAGGTAGATTAGAAAAATCATATTTAAAAATATGAATTTAACCAGTATAAAATAATAATTATTCGCATCTGTTTTTTATCCTTTAGTTAATGTTCTTTCAAAGTATGATCAATATTTTGTCGTTATTGTGAAGCTTTAAGAAATTCTTGAAAATAAGATTAATTATTTGTTGGAAATAAAATCAATTAATTTCTTTCCCATGACGTTGGAGACACACTTTTGGTCTAAACTGTCACTAATATGACAAATTTATCTCAGTTAAGCATGCTTTAATTTCGTTCCAAAAATATGAAAATGTGGTCCAATAAATTAAAGCTTAGTTTCATCACATGAACTAGTGTATGCAGGCAGACAAGTGGGTGGTTCCTGATCACTTCTGATAAGATTGATCACCAGCATGTAAATTCAGATTGGTCTACTAAACCTTTCTATGATCTATATTTAGTCTTATTAATTATTCATTTTCTTGACTAATCATGGTCCAACTACTTAACTTTTTGCACTACTAGGGGGGCTCCGTTCGGATCCTGCTTTTTTTCATGCTTATAATCATCTATTTACTTTTTTCTGGAAAATAAGTATATTGTGGCATGTTCGGATGTTTTGAGGGAGAGGTACTTCTCATACTGCTACTACTTTTTTAACGCGGGGTCTATACGCACTACATTTTGAAACTTTTTGAACTACATTTTCGTACGCCCATAATGGGCGTACGCCCAAAATTGGCGTACAGTGCAATTTCTCGAGTATACGTATGCATGGGCGTACGCCCAAAATTGGCGTACAGTGCAATTTCTCGAGTATACGTATGCATACGTATACGTATACGCTAAAAAAATTGAAAATTGGTCCGTACGCCCATTTCCAACGTACCGTAATGATAATTTTTTTTCCCAAATAAATGAAAAAATAAAAAAAAAAATTAAAGAATTCCGTACGCTGGAAATGGGCGTACGCCCATTTCCAACGTACAACATTTTTTTTCGAAATTTTTTTGTATTGCGATTTTTTTTAAAATTAATTAATTACGTTATTATATAATAACAATAATAGGTCATATATCACATCTGCCTCTTTGCTCTAGTGGTAAAGAGCTCCATTGATTGCCTAGAGGTTTTGAGTTCGAATCTCAACACTAACATCTCACTTTTTTTATTTTTTGGTAAAAATTGATGAAAAGAGAGGTGGGGAGAGTCGAACTTGAGACCTCATGGGATATAATGAAGTGAAACCACTAAACTAATGAATCATATTGATATATTTGTAATATTAATAGTACAAGTTACGATCAAATTTGGGTTCACCTCACTATTTTATTAGAATAACAGATTTTTTGATCTATTTGTAATATTAATAGTACAAGTCTCATATATCAATAGAATTAATTATTTTAATAATTTCGAGAAAAAATATTTATTTAAATAATAATGTGTATCTTATTGGTATTATTTATAATATTAATACTACAAGTGATGATCGAACTTGAATCTACCTCATTTTTTGTTAGAAAAATAGATTTTTTATTTTTTTCCCACATATTTATTGATTTAATTATTTTAATAATTTTGAGGAAAAAGAATTATTCAAATAAGCAGGTGTGTAAGCTTTTTTATATTTATAATATATTTTAAGATAAAAAACTATGATAATCCATATCATTCCCAAAATATTTTCTTTGTATTTCTAATATTGTTATTTAAATAATATATATTAATAAATAAATCTTTATTCAATATAAAACAAAATATATTTCAACAAAAACTACAAAATTTATACAATATATGACAAATGATAAATTATGTTTGAAAAATTTCAACACAAACTTGGATTAAAGATATCAACACCATCGATGGTTAATTATGTTTGAAAAATATAAAACTTAGTCTTATTAAGTAAAACACACTTAAAACGAGTAACGACACAAAAAATCGAGTAAAACAGACTTAAAACGAGTTGGCGCGAAAATCGAGTAAAACATACTTAAATTGAGTTGGCGGAAAAATCGAGTAAAACCGACTTAAAACGAGCAAATCCGACTTAGGGTATAGGGTATAGGATAGTGGATATTGAATGTGGATAGTGGATGTGTTAAATGGATAGTTTGGGCCCAATTCGTTTAAACGCCCTAAAACGATAAAAATTAAAATTTCAAAATTGTAACATGATAGAAAATAAAGGCCATAGTCGTAATCAATTCTCAGAATCGAAAAAAAATCATCGAAAACGTCAACGGGCCTAATAAGGCCGAATTGAGATTTAGTGAGGCCCATTATCAAAAAACGACATAAAACGGCTTAATAAGACCTTAAACCGCAAAAAAATTGAAATGTAAAAGTTGTATTTGAGCATTACCAATATGACGGTTTCGTTTTTATAAGAAAATAACAAAATGAACACTTCGAAATATCTAAACAAGCACTTTCACCTAGTAATGAGTTAATCTCAAGTATATAAGTCGTATAGTTTTACTCATATGTGTGTGATATCACTTCGTTACTCAAATAAACTTTACATAAAACTTTCATTAAATATTATAAAACACTCAAATAATCTAAAATAACGACATTTCACATCTTCGTATTGTCGTTATTGCTTGTTTAATCATATATGTATGCGTATTTCATTAAAACTTTCATTAAATATAGAGTAATCAATCAATAACGACAGTACAAAGATGTGAAATGTCATTATTTTGGATTATTTGAGTGTTCGTAACATTAAATGAAAGTTTTATATAAAGTTTATTTGAGTAACGAAGTGATATCACACACATATGAGTAAAACTATACGACTTATATACTTGAGATTAACTCGTTACTAGGTGAAAGTGCTTGTTTAGATATTTCGAAGTGTTCATTTTGTTATTTTCTTATAAAAACGAAACCGTCATATTGGTAATGCTCAAATACAACTTTTACATTTCAATTTTTTTGCGGTTTAAGGTCTTATTAAGCCGTTTTATGTCGTTTTTTGATAATGGGCCTCACTAAATCTCAATTCGGCCTTATTAGGCCCGTTGACGTTTTCGATTATTTTTTTACGATTTTGTGAATTGATAACGACTATGGGATTTATTTTCTATCATGTTACAATTTTAAAATTTTGATTTTTATCGTTTTAAGGCGTTTAAACGAATTGAGCCCAAACTAACCACTTATCACATTCACTATCCACTATATATCCACTATATCCTATACCCTACCTTATACCCTATACCCTATACTCTATCCACATTTTTTCGATTTTCGCGCCATTAGTTGTTCTAAGTCGATTTTACTCGATTTTTGCGCCGTTAGTCGTTCTAAGTCGGTTTTACTCGATTTTCGCGCCATTTCTTGCATAACTATTTGTACGTTAAGTATTATGCAAGATTTTATTCATCTTGCATAACTATTTTGAATCGAAAATACGTAAAACTATTATGCAAGATTGGTTGTTAGATGTGTTATATGCAAGATCTTATCCTTATCTTGTCTACAATTCGTTAGAATCCTATATTGCCACTATATCAATTTTTAGATGTGCTATTTGAAAATATTTTTTAAGTAATTAATTCAATAAATATTTGAGACAAATAAGATACACCTTATTATTTAAGTAATTAATTCAACAAATAATGAGGTAGATTCAAGTTCGATCATCACTTGTAGTATTAATATTACATATATGTCAATAAGATACACCTTATTATTTAAATAATTATTTTTTAGAAATTATTAAAATAATTAATAGTCTATAGATATAGATATTTGAGACCAAGATTAAAAAAACTGTTATTGTAATAAAATAATGAGGTGAGCCCAAATTCGATTGTAACTTGTAGTATTAATATTACCAATATATCAATATGATTCATTAGCCTAGTGGTTTCACTTCATTACATGCCCATGAGGTCTCAAGTTCGACTCCCCCCTCCTCTCTTTCCATTATTTTTTACCCAAAAATAAAAAAAGTGAGATGTTAGTGTTGAGATTCGAACTCAAAACCTCTGAGCAATATATGCAGCTCTTTACCACTAGAGCAAAGAGGCAGATGTGAAATATGACCTATTATTGTTATTATATACTAACGTAATTTATTAATTTTTAAAAAAAAATCGTAATAAAAAAAATGTCGAAAAAAAAATGTTGTACGTTGGAAATGGGCGTACACCCATTTCCAGCGTATGAAATTGTTTAATTTTTTTAAATTTGTTTTTCATTTATTTGGGGAAAAATTATCATTACGGTACGTTCGAAATGGGCGTACGCCCGTTTCTAGCGTACATGATGTATTTTGTATTTTTTTACAAAATTGTATACGTATAAGTTCTTATACGTATATCAAATTTTTTTGCCTATCCGTCCGAAACGAGCGTACGTTCATTATGGGTGTATGGAAATGTAGGGTGAAAAGTGAGAAAATGTAGTGCGTAGAGATTTAGCTTTTTTAAGTGCTTAAGTGTGAATTTGACGATGTTGCTTCCCGATTTCACCCCCGATATGTTTCTGTTCATCTTTGGAGGAGATCTGAATAACTATGGTATCTCTGCTTCCTTCTACAAATATGAGGTAATAGTCCGATTTCTGCTTCTCGTCTCTGGATTTCCTGTCTCCTCTCTCGTCTTATTGGTGCTCGTCTACAGATTCGGGTTTGAGATCTCTTCCATCTCGACGAAGGAGTACAGATCTGTGTTGTTCATCACGAAATATGTGCAATCGATCTCCTTCAATCTGGGCTACTCAGCCTTGAACGACATCCTTCTTCCTCTATCCTCATAGCAGGTACATTTCTAGGGTTAGTTTAGAGTTTGTGATTTGTGTTAATTTTTCAACAAATCTAAGTTTTTTCAATTTCAGCTTCTGGGTACATAGGTGTTGTGCTATTGATCATATACATATCTAAGGTTTGTCATTTATGTCGAATTTCCAACAAAGCTAGGATTTGTGTTTCCGCTTTTATATGAAACACACTGAGTTAGGAAGATTGTCACTATAGTGTATTGCGGGAATGATATCTAATGACTGGTTTATCTGTTTAGCCTTCTATGTGTCTGTTTCTCTATAAAAAGCATCAGCCATTGCGGATCTGTATACTTGTTTAGCTACATATATGCAAAAATGTGTTTTAGCAAGTGCACGAAGCTTGTTATCTCATCTCTCATAACTGAATAGGGTTTTACAGAATCTCAGAAGGCTTATAATGTTGGGTTTTAGGATTAAGTTTTTCACTTGTGCTACAAGTGTCTTGTTTGTTTACTTGTGCTATAATGTATGTTTTTGTTCAGTTAAGGAGTGAGGATTGTGTTAAACGGAATGGACTAATTGCTTCTTTCCTTTTGAACTTGGATTTAGAACTATTTGCCATAGGTGCAAAATTTTTCATGTTGATTGTTTAACCACTTCTCTGAATGTTTAGTCTCTTACTTCTGTATCATTCACAGTCTAATTCTGATTCTGTTTGTAACATGTCATGAAATTTGAAAGAAAAGAGAAATACCACATGTTATATTCGATGTATGATATATGACACTTGCTCTTCACTTTAGTTATTCAATTATTACAATTTTGGACTGTTAAGTGGTGCCTTTTGTATCTTAATGAAAGATGTTGTATTCATATATCCTACAAGTTAATGATAATGTAAAAGAGCTGCAGTTTGCTTCTAATGACTTATTCAAATAATATTAAAGTTATGAGTATTCCAAGATAGTTTTGAACTATATTTTTTGCTGCCACTATATGCTACTGATTTGGAAGGTAACTTCATGTTCGTTTAGCGGATTGAGCAAGCTAGTGTGGTTTTGAAGGTTGTAGTAACAGGTCAAGAAAAGTTAATCAACTGAATTAAACTTGAACATGGTTAGAAAATAGCTGAGTAAAACAAAGCATATTAGCTCAAAAGGAAGAGCAATGTGCTTGTAGCACATGATGTGGGTTCGAATCCCACATTGGCTAACCAAGAATCTTCAGTTTTATTAGTGTAACCAAACAACTTTTTTATCAGTATATGTTCTCATGATTCCTCATGTTCATATAATGAGCTAACAGAATCTAATACATCTTTATTTTGTTTTATTCCCCATGTCTTCTAAGAATAATATTATGTGTGCTTATCAGGTAGTTTGTGAAAATGGGAGATGAAAGGTGCAATGAATGGGTCTAGCACTGTACAACATTATGTGTGCTTATTTGTTAAGACCACAGGCAAGCATTTAGGCTTTATAGCAAGTAGTGTGGCTTGTTGTTAAAATG
Source organism: Oxyria digyna (assembly GCA_029168935.1). Classification (NCBI taxonomy): domain Eukaryota; kingdom Viridiplantae; phylum Streptophyta; class Magnoliopsida; order Caryophyllales; family Polygonaceae; genus Oxyria; species Oxyria digyna. The sequence goes on from JAPVLV010000013.1 coordinate 11,612,270, forward strand.
GTTAAATGGGGGAATCTTTTCAATGTCAACCTTAGGGAATAGCACTCAATGAATGAGGTTGTCGTCAATCAAACTTCTTTTTCTAGTGCTTATGCTGAAAGAGGGTTTATTCACAAAAGAATGGAGACTCATAATTTCTTTTGTTTCCTTGCATTAGACTTGGTCTTGAGTACTGGTTGAGCTGACTCTTTTATTTACCAGTTATATCTTTTATTTACTCAGTTACAGTGTCTGAAAACACCAGTGGCATATGCCATTTTTTGCTTGATCTGACATTGCATCTGTTTTGTCAACCATGCCAGTATGTGGATTACCTTGTGAAAACATTTGTTTTCCAGGGAACTTGCCATCAATAACAAATGTTGGAGTTTGACAAAAAGTGCAAACAAGATGCTACTTTTCTCGTAAGTGAGTGCTAAGAATATCATATAACATTGTAGTCTATGTGGGATTCGAACCCACATCATGTAGAATTACACATTGCTCTGCCCTTGAGCTAATAGACTAGAAAACATTCCAAGATAAGCCTACACCGAAGTTTTTATACATGAAAAGACATTGTGATTCCAAAGACAGTGAAGGAGGCAACCACATCAGCAGAAAAGAATAAGAAAAGTTGCATAAAGGAATCAAAATCAGAAAACAGATAAAAAAACATGCCAAATTCATCTGTGTCATCCAGTGCTTACAGTTACAACAATTAGAAAACAGATCAAAAACATGTCAAACCCATCACGCTAACCCAAGATCAGAGTGACCCTAAATTTGAATAGGTACCAAATCAACAGCAGAAGATCAAAATAAGGGGATAAATGAATCTGGGTAGATCAAAGACATGTCAAACCCATCAGACTAACCCAATATCAAAGTGACCCTAAATCTATAAAGTAGACATGGAAATGCAATATGCATTTTTTCAGTCAAAATGTGAAGTAACAAGTAACCAATTTTCATAATCTGTTACATTTATCATTGCAGCAATAGAAAGAACATTGAGGGTGTTCCTTAAACCTTTATCATCCAATTCAGCCAAAGCACAAAACCAATGTTTGTATCCACTGAAATTTAAGTGAAAAGCCCTAAAAATTAGGTCTACAATTCACAACCGAGTGATGCCCCAATTCGAAATCCTCTATTCCAGTCAACAATTCAACACAAAATTTCAGATGTATGCTTCTCTTTCATTCAATTTCAGGAAGAACGCAGTAGGAGACAGAAAGACGGTCGAGTTACCTGGTGTGGAATCGACCTGTTACTCTGATCTGTGCTGGTGAGCGTTCTTCTAGTGGGCGGGATTGATGAGTTTGAATACCAACCGGAAGCTCCACCGCAGTCCCGGGAAGCAGCAATGTCGCCGGCGGGCTAGAGTAACGACGATCTGAGAGCAGAAGTAACGACGATGTTGGTATGAGATGGAGAAATGAAAGGAGGAGGAATTCTGCCCGATGCTAATAATATGTACAAGCACGTGATTAATTGAAGACAAATTCATTTGCATAATTACCCATAACAAAAAACAATTTCAGGGCAATGTAGTCATTTTGCCATATTTTTAGCGTTTTTAAGTACTCTTAAGTATAGTCGTCCGAACATACTATTGAACTTTTCAGTAACAGTAACAGCACCAACATCAGCATTCAAATCAGTAACAGTACCAGCACCAGCATCAGCACCGTGCATCCGAACTGAGCCTAGGTTTCAGTTTTATATCAGATGTACCACATGCTCGAATAGGTCCTTAATTGGTTGAAATAAACCTATCAAGTAGAGTTTAAAGATTCACACCTAAAATAAGCATAATATGATAGCATTTGGAGATTACAAAATTATTTTTATACCGTCATAATAATTTAGCATTCAAAAAATTGGTTTTATTTTTAATCAGGGTCATTGGATGACGTTTAAATTTTTAAATATTTTTTATTTATAATATTCCAATGTGACGTTTAAATTTGTTAAAAAACAACAATAACCATTCTAACCTTATTCTGTTAGGGTATGTATGTGAACAAGTCATTCTTCCAACACATCGAGAGAATGTGGAACCTGAGATCACAAAAAAACTAAGAAAACAACAATGGTAAATAAAAGACGGGAAAGATCGAGAGACAAAACTGTAGAACAATTAGATTTGATATACATAATTAAGTTATAAGTGTTATAATTTTGAGGAAGAAATGTATGAAAATGAGAGTTGTGCTTATGCTGAACACATAACAATCTTTGAACACATAATGATCTTTGTACTTCTCTTATGTAATTTTCATTACAAATCATCCCTATTTATAGAGGTGATTGTGTACATAAAAGTCAATCTTTATCTAACACATTGTAGGCTAATAAATGATGGTGAATTATTCATTTGCTTATATGGTTTGTAACACTCCCCCTTAAATAATCACCTTTCATTATACTCATTTCATTTAGAGTATACGTTGCCTCATTAAAAACCTTGTCAGGAAAAACCCGATGGGATAAAAACCTGATCGAAGGGAAAAAGAGTGCAACTATGAATTTCGTTTTACGCCTTGATGCTACCTCGTTAAAAACCTTGTCAAGCAAAACCAAGTGGGATAAAATCTTGATCGAAGGGAAAAAGAGTGTAGCGCGTATATGCTCCCCCTGAGATCAACGTATCTCTCGAAATCTGCACATTCCAATCTTAGATACCAACTCTGCAAATTTCTTTGGAGCCAATGACTTTGTAAACATATCAGCCAAATTGTCATCTGATCGGATATGTTGGACGTTGATTTCTCCGGCTTCTTCTAGTTCACGGGTTGTAAAGAACTTTGGAAGTATGTGCTTTGTGCGGTCTCCTTTGATGTAGCCTTTCTTCATTTGAGCAACACAAGCGGAGTTGTCTTCATACAATGTTGTTGGCTTGTCGGTGATGGGCTTCATCCCACATTCCTTCTGGATGAATTTGATCATTGCTCGTATAGCCACACATTCTCTTCCAGCTTCATATAAAGCAATCAACTCATCTTGATTTGATGATGTGGCAGTCACAGTCTGTTTTGTTGATCTCCAAGAGATAGTTGTGTCTCCATATGTGAAAATGTATCCATTTTGTGACTTGGCTTTATGTGGATCTGATAAGTACCCTGCATCCGCATATCCAACTAAGGTGGCATCTTGTTGATTACGGTACATCAAACCAAGATCATGTGTGCCCCGAAGATAGCGGAATATATGCTTGATCCCATTCCAGTGTCTCCTTGTAGGTGCTGAGCTAAACCTGGATAATAGATTCACTGCAAAAGCAATATCTGGCCTTGTATTGTTAGTTAAATACATAAGGGCACCGATTGCACTTAGATATGGAACTTCTGGGCCAAGGACTTCTTCGTCCTCTTCTCTTGGGCGAAATTGATCCTTATCAACATTTAGGGATCGAACGTCCATAGGAGAGCTTAAAGGGTGAGCTTTGTCCATATTAAACCTTCTTAGGATTTTCTCAGTATAATTTGACTGATGAACGAATATTCCATCCTTAAGGTGCTCAATTTGTAAACCTAAGCATAGCTTTGTTTTACCAAGATCTTTCATCTCAAATTCCTTCATCAAATATTTTGCAGTCTCTTGAAGCTCTCGTGGAGCTCCAACGATGTTTAAATCATCAACATAGACTGCGATTATAGCAAATCCATTCATGGATCGCTTGATAAAGACACATGGACACATTGCATTGTTCTTGTATCCTTCTTTCATAAGATATTCACTGAGACGATTATACCACATTCGTCCTGATTGTTTTAATCCATATAATGATCTTTTCAGCTTTATGGAGAATAATTCTCGATGTTTGGCCTCTGGTATTTTTAGTCCTTCTGGGACCTTCATGTAGATGTCTGTATCAAGTGACCCATATAAATATGTTGTCACGACATCCATTAGGCGCATTTGCAGCTTTTCGAACACAGTCATGCCAATTAGGAATCTCAATGTAGTTGCATCAACTACTGGAGAGTACGTTTCTTCGTAATCAATTCCAGGGACTTGAGAGAAACCTTGGACCACAAGTCTTGCCTTGTACCTTACAATTTCATTTTTCTCGTTCCGTTTTCGGACAAAAACCCATTTGTAACCGACTGGTTTTACACCCTTTGGTGTATAGGCTACAGGCCCAAAGACTTCTCGCTTTTCAAGCGATTTTAGTTCTGTCTGAATGGCATCTTTCCATTTTAGCCAATCTTTTCTTTGACGACATTCATCAACTGATTTTGGCTCAATATCATCATCTTCAGCCACAATATCTATTGCCACTGTGTAGGCAAATACATCATCAACAATGATATCATTTCTATTCCATTGTAAACCTGTGTAAACATAATTTGTGGAAATCTCAAAATTGTCGACATTCTGATCTTTATCCAAGATATCATTTTCTGTTGAGATGTTTTCATTTTCAATCCTTTTATCTTTATCATTTATTCCAGAAGCCATGGTGGCCTCTTCTGCTATACCCTTTAAGGTCTTTGTATTTCTTGGTTTCAAGTTCTTTGACCCCAACGGTCTCCCACGCTTTCGACGTGTTGTAGAATCATTTGCAATGGACGCTTCTGGTTGTCCAATGGGTATTTCAATTCTTGCGGGGGCATTTGCCGCTGGTATATGTGATTTTGTTACCTTCTTTGTGTCTATGAATGCATCAGGCAACTGATTTGCAATATTTTGCAAATGAATAATCTTTTGCACTTCTTGTTCACACACTTTTGTTCTTGGATCAAGGTGAGATAACGCTATTGCGTTCCATGTGATCTCTTTAGTATTTGGGTCCACCCTTTTCTTGTCTCCCCCTAAGTTTGGGAATGTATTTTCCTCAAAGTGACAATCAGCGAACCTGGCTGTGAATAAATCACCTGTTGTAGGTTCGAGGTATTTTATGATCGATGGGGATTCAAAACCAACATATATTCCCAATCTTCTTTGTGGTCCCATCTTTGTGCGTTGAGGTGGAGCAATAGGAACATAAACTGCACATCCAAATACCTTAAGATGTGAGATGTCTGGTTCCTTTCCAGATACTAATTGCAGTGGGGAATATACATGGTTTGCACTTGGTCTCAATCGAACCAATGTTGCAGCATGCAATATAGCATGCCCCCACGCGGATGGTGGTAATCTGGATTTCATTAATAATGGTCTAGCGATTAATTGTAATCGCTTTATCAATGATTCAGCAAGACCATTTTGCGTGTGAACATGAGCCACTGGGTGCTCTACATCAATCCCAATCGACATACAAAAATCATTAAATATTTGGGATGTGAATTCTCCTGCATTATCAAGCCGGAGCTTCTTTATAGTATAATCCGGGAACTGTGCCCTTAATCGGATTATTTGTGCAAGGAGTTTAGCAAATGCAACATTTCTAGTTGATAGTAGACTCACATGTGACCAACGTGTGGATGCATCTATTAGTACCATAAAATATCGAAATGGTCCACATGGTGGAGCAATTGGTCCACATATATCTCCTTGGATTCTTTCCAAGAATGTTGGCATTTCACTTTCGATTTTGCCCTTTGAAGGCCTTATAATTAGCTTCCCAAGTGAACAAGCAGAGCAATTAAAATCACTGGACGACAAAACCTTAATGTTCTTTAATGGATGTCCAAGTGAGCCCTTTATAATTTTGTGCATCATTATTGTCCCTGGGTGACCCAGGCGCTCATGCCATAATGTAAATGAAGCTTTGTCCTTTGATTTTTTACTTATCACTGCATTGACCTCAAGTGGATGAATATATGTATAATATAATCCAGAGGTTTGGCTTGACATCCTTTCAAGGATCCTTTTGAAGCCAGGTTCATGCCTTATGATGCACAAATATTATTTCTCATTTTCATTCATGGTTTCCATATGAAACCCATTTTGGCGCACATCCTTAAAACTCAATAAATTTCTTTGGGATTTACTTGAGTATAATGCTTCGTTTAACACTAATTTTGTCCCACCTGGAAGTAGAACAATTGCTCTTCCGGAGCCTTCGATGAGTTTTGACACACCCGATATTGTAGTTACATTGCCTTCATAGGGCCTTAGATGTGTAAAGTAACTTTTGTTTCTTAGAATAGTGTGCGTTGTTGCACTGTCTAGAAGACATTTCTCCTTCCCATCGAGTTTCATTTTAGGCAGTTCCATGTTCACTATATAAAGGGAAATAAAATGAGAAGTAAAGTAATAAGAGGAAAGCTTCATATATATTACACAAGGATAGTCATATTATACAGGATACTGCGGAAATCAGAATGCAAGCACTTAAGGAATATGTTACAGAAAGAAAGATATATTATACAGGGTTCTACGAGATAGTAAAGGAAATACATATTATACAATATTATACATCATAAGAGGTGACTGAGACATTTCGAGGCTAGTTCAAGCCTTCGAAAGCGAGGTCATCGTCATTGTCATAGTTGAGGAATGAAGTGGTACCCCCCTCTTGGTTGAGGAATGCAGGGGTATCCATACTTGGCATTTTAGAGTTGCCAACATCCTCAACATAATTAGTTTCGGTAGCCTTTTCTTTGTTTTTCGCAGCTTCATACAGCTTCACCAAGTGTGGAGCTGTACGACATACCCTTGACCAATGACCAGTCATGCTACATCTATAGCAAGCATTTTTGGATTTCTGGGAGGGTCCAGTTTGTCCCGTGTGGACCTTTGACTTTCCATCCCCCTTGTTGCTTTTGTTGCCCTGGTGGTTACCATGGCCTTTGTTGTATCCCTGGTAGTTACCATGGCCTTTGTTGTATCCCTGGTAGTTATCATGGCCTTTGTTGTATCCATGGTCACGACCTCTACCATAGCCACCACGACCTCCTCGGCCACGGCCACCTCCACGGCCTCCGCGACCACGACCATGACCATGACCATGATTCTGTTGTTTATATTCATTTGCGTTTCCTTCAGGGAACCCTTTGTCTACAACGTTTGCTTCAGGAACCGATGTGGAACCAGTAGGCCTCATGTTGTGGTTTTTCATGAGGAGGTCATTGTTCTTCTCAGCAACCAACAAGACTTTTAGCAAGTCTGAGTATTTCTTGAAGTCTCTCTCCATATATTGTTGTTGTAAGACAACATTGGAGGCATGCATTGTGGAGAATGTCCTCTCCAACATTTGTTCTTGAGTTATTATCTGACCACAAAGTCTCAATTGAGATGTGATCCTATGTATAGCACTATTATACTCAGATATGGACTTAAAGTCCTGGAACCTTAGGTTGCTCCATTCATAGAGTGCTTGTGGGAGAAGGACCTCATTTTGATGTTCATAGCGTTCATTCAAACTCTCCCACAATTCTCTTGGATCCTCAACAAACAAGTACTCAGTTTTGAGGCTCTCATGTATGTGGTGGCGGAGGAATACAATTGCTTTTGCCTTCTCTTGTGGCGTTGCATTGTTATTTTCGGCAATTGTTTGCTCAAGGCCATTTGCCTTGAGGTGAGTAAAGGCGTCTACCTTCCACTCAAGGTACTTCTGGCCCGACAACTCGAGAATGTCAAATTCCCTCTTAGCGATGCTTGCCATTGAATTACTACAAGTAAAAGTTGTGAAACATAAATTATTAAGATGCTCAACATTATGCGTGTATAAATTACGAGCCGTGTATGAGACGTTATAGATGAACATTTATGTCAAAAGAAAGTGTAACTATTTAGTTTACCAAATTTAACTTTTGACAAAGTGATAGAAATGTTACGTACATGCATTTGTGTTTTAATATTAGAGTAGTATGCATACTAGTAATATTGACTTATGAATAGAGTGCATAATAGTATTTGTATGCATTATGATGTGTAGGATTGTAGTATTATGCATGCAAATGTGTACTGATGGAACAAGGATAAATTTTATGCACGTGAAATAGACAATAATTTGATATTTTTACATCTAGTCTACAAATAGCTGGTCTAAAATGTCAAAGTTGGTATGAATAATGATGAAAAAAATTAAATTGCAACGAACATGTTGTTGGATGCTATAGTATTACCTTTTAACAGATGATATCTATATAAAGCATGCAAAAGAATGAACATAAGTAAGTAAGCAATAAGAAATATGGATACGCCTCCGGGTTTTCTCGTATACCCGGTTATACCTTTCCCTTTTTATACCCCTTATCCATTTACCTTTACCATTCATCCATATCTCCTTCATCCTTATCCTCATCTCCCTCATCCTCTCGTTCCAACACCCAATTTTCCGATCACTCCTCCGGCTCCTCCTCCGACACCGGTTCACCATCCGTTTTCATATTATCAAGAGTCATGTCAGAAACCGATTTGGTTTTGCTAAAGATGGCCCCTAGCATGTCCATGATCATGGTTATTATCATAGCTTATATCATGTGGGTCTCAAAGCATTGTCATTGCGATTAAGGGATGAAACAAGATGGTCTGAGTACAAGTCCAAAGTAGTAAGACGTTATGTCATTTTCTTTCTTAAACCAGTTTGTAAAATAAGTAGATTTCTTAATCTACATAGTGTCGTGTGTATGAACATTATGATTATGCAAGTTTTATATTTTTGTTCATATATCATGTTTGTATGAAAAATTACCAAATCTCTAAAATTTATGTTGATAGAGATATATATGGTCTTAAGTCAAAACAAAAACGAAATAATATTAGAGTTTCTGATGTAGAAGATCCCATAGATTTTGGGCGACTACAGAGCATACTTATCAATAAAAAATTGATTAAGTGTGTATGATTTATAAAATTAACAAGATAATAGGAGGATAATACCTTCGAGATGTTGAAGGTCAGTTGATTTTAGGCTCGTGCTGATAACGTGTTATAATTTTGAGGAAGAAATGTATGAAAATGAGAGTTGTGCTTATGCTGAACACATAAGAATCTTTAAACACATAATGATCTTTATATTTCTCTTATGTAATTTTCATTACAAATCATCCCTATTTATAGAGGTGATTGTGTACATAAAAGTCAATCTTTATCTAAGACATTGTAGGCTAATAAATGATGGTGAATTATTCATTTGCTTAACCCTAAGTGAATACCCCAAATTACTTATGGATGATGTGGCGCTGACGTAGTGGTCCCCCTTCTATTCACGCTTACTGACGCGCCCCAAAAACCCCACCCCTCCCTTACAATTTCATTACGGCTCCCCTCTCCCTCCGATTTGATCAATCCCCCTCCCCCGTTTTGATTAGCTCTCTTAACATTTCATTTTGATCCTAAACTATAATTAAAATTATAAAAATATATTCATTTTACACAAATCGTATTTCTTAAAATTTTAAATTATTTATTGTTTCCAACATGGCTAATTACATTATTAACAAAACTAATTTAAACACAAATGCCTAAACCGTCAATAAGATCATTAAGATTAATATAATTGTCAACAATGAGAAAATTGTCAACGCAAAATAAAATTGCCAACAATTCAAATTGTCAACACTAATAATTATGACTATCAACACGATTAAACTGTTAGCGAAATTAATTAAATTGTCAACAAAGAGTAATTATAATTGTCAACACGATTAAAATGTCAACACGATTAAACTGTCAACAAGAATAATTATAACTGTCAACATGATTAAACTAAATTGTCAACACGATTAAAATGTCAACACAAGTAATTATAACTGTCAACACGATGTAACTAAATTGTCAACACGACTAAACTGTCAACGAGAATAATTATAGCCGTGTACACGACTAAACTGTCAACACGATCTAACTAAATTGTCAACACAAATACTAACTTGTCAACACCACTAATAACTTGTCAACAACATAACAAAACTGTCTACAAACAAAGATAAAATTGTCAACACCCTACATAAATTGTCAACATCACTAATTACTTGTCAATCACAAACAAATGAAATGTTAACATCACTAATAATTTGTCAAGGTCATTAATAACTTGTCAACAACGCTTATAAACTGTCAACTACAATAATTAAGTTGTCAACAAATACTAATTAAAGTGTCGACAATAATAATAAATCTATCAACCACATTTATAAACTATCAACTATAAAAGATATCATAGAAATCGTAAGCATATAGCTTACTTTAGGCAATGCCTGCTGAATGATATGGATTTTGACACAAAAAGGGAGTTGGCAAATTCTTTGACATCACATCCCCCTATCAAATTCATATGTCCAGTATCAAGGATAGAGTTGCCATTTATTTTCCATTCGTATTTCCTTTGTTCCTCTGACAAATGATTTGCCTTGCCCATTGAATTTGTTCCTCTTACAAATCAGAAGCACTGGGCGGATTCAGACGCGGATAGAGTTGTCGGTTTCCGACGCGGCAACTAATCCTTGAGTTGAGGAGAGGAGGCACCGACAAGTTTCGAAGCCACTCCGAGCACCGCCGGCAGAGCTGCTGCAGAATCTGAGGAGCCCGGAAAAAGGAGGCGGGGTGGAATGAGGACAACCGGAAGAGGAGGTGGAGGCGGGGGCGACAGTAAAATGGTCGGATGCGTGGATTCAGCGCGTGATATTGTTGGGGGTAGGGTATAAACTTACAACTTAATAGAGTAGTGCACTAGCATACACTATAGTGCCCAATAGGGCATTGGGCACAAATAGTTCTGCTCCTTGTTCGATGTAACGGAAACCTCACTTCGACAAAACGGATTTGGCCGCCATCGTTCTCTCATCGAGTTTTACTCTACTTCGATCTTGTTTGCCACTATCATTGTTCTCTCGACGATCGTTCTGACTTTTGGTCTACTTCTTTGTCGTCGGTGTACTCTGTCTTGTCTTCCTTGTGTTGCTTTGTCTATTTAATCGCTCTTTTATGGTTATCTACTCTTCTTCGTCGACATGGTTAATCGTTCTCCTAATTTGGGTATAGATCTATAACTTCTTGTTGATTTGGTTGTTGTTTTTGCAGAAATTGCAAATTTTGGGATTTAGGTATGTGATAATTGAATTTAGGTATGCGATTGCTTGAATTTTAATACGTGCTTCCTTTTCAATTAAGATCTGTTGCAATTTAATGAGATTGAATGTTCACTAAAATCTTGTTCTTCATTCAAGTTTTTAGTTGTTCATGCATTTATGTTCAGTGGTTCGTACACCTTTATCCTTTATTTGATGCACTTTATTTCAGGTCCTTAACTGATTAAGATTAGACCTCTCAAGTAGAGTTTAAAGATTCACACCAAAAATATGCATAATATGATAGCATTTGAAGATTAATAAATTATTTTTATAATGTCATAATAATTTAGCATTCAAAAAATTGATTTTATTTGTAATTGGGGTGATTGGATGACGTTTAAATATTTAAATATTTTTTATTTTAGAAATTCCAGTGTGACGTTTAAATTTGTTACAAAAGCAACAATAACAATTAATCCATTCTAAACTTATTCTATTAGGGTCAGGAGAACAAGTCGTTCTTCCCACACATCGAGAACATATGTAACCTGAGACAACGAAAAAACAGAAAACAATGGTAAATAAAAGACGAGAAAGAGAGACAAAAATGTAGAACAATTAGATTTGACATACATAATCTATATAGTTATGATATGTTTAGTACTCTATTATATTATACTCCTTTTGTTCCGTAATTTATTTATTTTTGACACTATTCACAATCGAAGAGAATTTTTTGATTTCCGATTATGGTATAAGGTAAAATAAAGTCATGAACGGTCTTGTTTAATTGAAGTCAAAAGGTATATTACTAAACGCTCTCTCCTTCGCTCACTTGAACAATGTGACACTTCTGAAACAAACAGAACCAGTGCAGGCATTTAAATATAGAAACAGTCCCCACCAACAAATTGTATAAGGCGCTGGTTCTCCCAGAGCCTTAATACAAATAATTTTTTTTTAAAAAACATTTTACGTGTAAGAGACGCTGGTGAATTAAAAAATACAAATCTGTATAAGAGACGCTGGTTCGACCAGCGTCTCTTATACATGTTCAAATAAAAAAAAAGACCATTTATATGATACGCTGGTTCGACCGGCGTCTCATATAATTTTTATTTTTTTTATGTTTTAACGTATAAGAGACGTTGGTCGGGCCAGCGTCTCTTATACATAAAAAATTCAAAAAAAAAATTACCAGCTTCGGACGAGACACATAAAAAAATCCGAAGCTGACATAAGTGCCTATATTGGGAATTTATTTTGAAAAGAGCCTGCGGCGGGAATTTTTTTTAACTTGCATCTTATTTTGGCCAAAATCAGTACTATTTTCTTAAACGAGAAACTCAAAGGTTCTGAATACATGTCATGCTATACCTAGTTCAAACATCAGTATCAAATTAATAGGAATCCTTGATTAGGCTTTGTTGTAATTTTGGCATTATAACAATCTGTGAAAGATTAATCTTTGAATTTCGGATCCATTCGGTTTCATATATATGTGTGGTGTTCGGATCCATTCGGTTCCTTTCATGCCATGAAAGTTGTAGTTTTTGGATTAATTACATCCAAAGAAATAAGAATTCACGTTCTGATGATTTCTCTGTTACTTTTCTTCAGTAACTTGATAAACAAAAAATACGTTTCTTGCTGTTTGTTTGTCATTTGAATACAAATTTTTTTCCTAATTGAACACTTTTGGGGAAAAAATTTACGTCAACGATCATTTTGAAACTAATTCTCGGCATTTTTTAGAGCCTCAGAAAATGATGAAGAAGGAGAGACACCTCTCCCCTAAACAAAAGTTTTATTAAAATAGAATTAAAAAATACAAAAACGTTGTACATTGTATTTAAAAAATATTTAATAAAGGCATCATTACAAATAATGTCTCTATTGTAAATATTTATTTTTAGAAATAAAAGAGTATAATCATATTAAAATATAAACCTCACCATCGTTCCTGTATCTCTTCCCTCTCCCTCGTCCATTCTACAACCCCTCCTTAGCCTGAGATTTCCCCACTCTAAATAATTTTCATTTAATATTTATATATAGATCTATACTATATATTTATTAAAGTAAAACCTTTTATGTATTATTATACATATTTCGTCATCCACTCATTTTTTATTTTCTTTATTTTTACTTTTTTAATAAGTAAATTATATAAAGATTTTCGTATTCAATCTCTAACGAATTTTTTAAGCTGTAACTATAGTAATTTTATACTTGCCTCTTTTGCACGTAATTATTCTAATATAATTAGAAAAGTTATATCACCAAAATGGTGAATAAATTAAAGTATTTGACTATATATTTATCGTTATAAAATTGAATTATAATAATAAACATAATAATTTTAATATTTTATATAATCGTTGCACGGAGCTTGAACTAGTATAGATGATAACTTAATAAGCGAAGTATGTAATGTTGAGGTTAAGTTCCGGTGAGGATGAATCTTAAGGTGAGAAATAAGGACGATGAACATAAACATTGTTACGCATGAACACATTTTCGCCAATGAACACACAATGTGATGACATATGAACACACACTACGACATGCACATAATCTGACGTATGAACACAGACGTTATGACTGATGAACACACACATTATAACTCATGAATACAAAAGTGTCCTGAGTCTTAACCTAATAACTTATCCTCACCGGATCTTTTTCAGTAATGTTGTGGTGAAGTAAAATACTCTCCCCGTCCCTAAATGTTCTCTCATCTTAAATTTAGACACTATTCACGTTTTAAGAGAATCTTCGACATATCTTCCAATATATAAGAAAAATTATAGTAAATTGGGGTCTTGTTTGATTCGTCTCATCGAAAACTTTAACAATATCAAAATTTTATAATTCTTATTAACGTGTATTTAAAGATATTAACGTTAAAAAACGTATTTCGATAACTATGTCGAATGGAGATAGGAAGAACTTTAAAGTAAGGAGGGAGTAAAGTATAACGACTTGACAAAAAAAAAGGGAAAAGAATAACAAATGCTAATTATTTGAAAATTACCCTAAATGCTACTCGTAATTTTCTACGTAATCCGTTTCGTGCCTTGTCCTTTTTCTCATGTTGGTTTTTGTTGGGCAGGCTTTTTTAGCTTTCGATGCCCAAAGCAGAGAGCTCCGTTTTTCGTTTAGCAGTCTCACAAATTTCAAATTGGCACTGCTAGAGTTTAAGTAACAACCCCACAAACCCATTCTTTCTTTTTTTAATTTTATATCAACTCAGCCTAAAATATCTGTCTGTGTGTAACTGCGTCAAGTACAGCAGAAATATGAGCTCAGGAGGAGGAGGAACTAGCACCTTTGTCATCAAATGGATCAACTTTTTCACTATGGTTAAGTTCTTTTCTTCAACTTCTCTCTCTGATTGAATAATGCTCGACAGTGATTTCCCCCCCAAAAATGGCACCCGCAAATTTCTGTTAACAGCTTCAGATTCTGCAATTTGTTGCTTTTGGTATTCAAAGTTTAGAAATTCATCAGCAAGGTTACTTCTTCTGTGTTGTATCATGTATGAAATTCTACGAGTTGCTAACAGCTTTCCCAATTTAAGCTGTGCAATGAAAATTTTGAAAGAAGAAGGAAAAAAATCTGTCTTTTGTAAATTTCATTTCAACAAAAATAGGGTTTGCTGTTTATGTTTTGGGATTTTGACAGCTGCATTGATTTGTTTGTTATCTCACAGTTTATGCTTTTGATTTGGGTCAATTTCACCATAAACTCAAAATTGATGTGGTTAATAGAATTTGGGCCAATTTTATGCTATGCTGATTCCTCAAACGTTTGCAATTTGGTGCAGCTTATTGGGTTATGTGTTGCGGGTTTCTCAATATGGCTGAGTTCTCACGGTGACGGGTGTCGAAAATCCCTCACTCTTCCGGTTCTAGGCCTTGGAGCAATCATACTTGTAATGTAATCTCATTGTTTTGCTCAATCTTTTTTACATAGAAATGCATGTACTTTCTTCCGGATCAGGTGAGAATATTTATTGTAAGAATATGCCAGCAACATCCACTTTCTTCAGTAATGACATGCGCACGTGCGGTGTGTGCATGTACTTTCACATATTATCAATGACATGCAAATCTGTCAATAGTGCATGTCGTTGGCTTAAATGTGCATGTCATTACTGAAGAAAGTGCATGTCAATGGCTTAAATGTGCATTCATTCGCATATTCGCATATTCGCACAGTAATAATTATTCTCATCTGAATCTTTTCCTTTCTTTATTTGGTAAGTTTCCGTTTACAACTTGGTAATGTAGCAGGTGACTGTTTTGCTGTACTTTCAGATCACTCATAGGGTTCTTTGGCGCGAAGAAGAAAAACTCGATATTATTGTGGATTGTATCCTTTTTTGGATATGATATATGTTCTTGTTGGTGAGCTTATTGTGAATTACAAAAAGAAGAATCTTTGAAGTTTTTTTCTTTATTTCCTTGACTTACTAATCAGTATCTGATACTGCTATGCTTCATACTCATTGCCATTTTGATCTTCACTGTATTGGCGTAAGTTTTAAAACCTAGAAAATTCCATTACCTTAATCATGTTTTGGATTCAGAAAGCTATTTTGGTTGTTTGTGTCAGCAACTGATTGGAATAGTAAAAACCAATAGTGTATAACAATCTTGTTTTGCTGTTTGTGCAGATTTATCGTCACAAACAACGGATCTGGTCATAGAGTTTCCGGCTTGAGGTAAAGAACCACTGAATTGTTTTTTTTTTCACTCATATTCTGATTTCGTTATATTTAGTCCCCCTTTTTTCTATTTGATCAGGTATAAAGAATATCAACTTGCAGATTATAGTACATGGTTTTTAAAAGAGGTAAGTGGCTTAGATTTCGTCTGAATTCAAAAAAGAAATGAACTTCTGAAATTCATAAGTTTTTTGTGTGTTTTCTTTTCAGCTAAACAATAGTCATCACTGGAAGCATCTCAAGGCGTGTCTTGTGAAATCTCAGAATTGTGACATTCTCTCAAAAAAGTACAAGGTATTCTTCTCAAGCTAAACCCTTTACATCAAGAAAAAATAAGGTTTATAATTTGCAATTAATGACTTTTTTGTTCCAGTTAATTGTGCATAGTAGCTGATGATTGTTTAAATCTGCAGAATTTGAGGCAGTACAAGAATGCAAAACTGTCTCCTATTGACGCTGGCTGTTGCCGGCCACCATCCGAGTAAGTGCCTAAAATCTGTAAAAAACAAAGGATAATTTTCCTGTATTAAGAAACCTTCATAAATTTGTGTTTTTCTTTCTGATGCGTATTGTGATTATATTATTTTTACAATTAGGTGTGGATATCCTGCTGTTAACGCGTCGTATTATGATCTAAGCTATCATCCCACCAGTTCCAAAAAAGACTGCAAGCTCTATAAGAACAAACGGTCCATCAAGTGTTATGACTGTGATTCTTGCAAGTAAATATTAAACTTCACCATCTAAAGCTTCTATGATTAATTCTTCACTCATCTGATTAATTGTTTTCACTTTATTTATGTGCAAAAAAAAACGAACAGGGCTGGAGTCGCTCAGTATATGAAAACAGAATGGAGGGTGGTAGCAATCTTCAATGTGGGTTTATTCGTCATCCTGGTAGGCTTATCTCCATTTTCAAATGGCATTCTTTTCCATTATCATTCATGGTTTTCAGATGCTGATACGTTCTTGTTTCGTTATAGTCGATGGTGTACTTTGTCGGTTGTTGTGCCAGACGAAATGCAGTTGACATCGACTCCAAATATTGAATGAATGCCTTGCAACTATTTTACTGGGAACAATTTTCTGAGTTCTTTCTGCTGTTTAAGTGAAAAGGAAACAGAAATTGTACTACTGTTGAAAACTGTTTAAGGCTTGTATTATATTTGAAGTTCTTTGTGGAATGAGCTTTTCTTCTTGATCTTCCATTAATTCGATGTTTCTCCTACTAATGCACCTCCCTTGCGTTTAGCTCATTTACATCCTAAAATTTTATGGTCTAACAATTTTTTTCATTGCAAGGATCACACAGATATATAGTTCAGTTTTCCACAAGCAATTTTAAAATATCGTAAAAAAATCCTGTGACTTTGTGAGGATGGAGGCTTAGATGACGATGCGTCGATGCACAGACACGTTGTGACTCATGCACACAAACGTACTAGTTGATGCATATAGTGTGTGCGTCACAAATTGTGTGCAACACCAAAATCGTGTAGATCGTTCACAATGGCCGTGAATATGAGTTATAACATGTATGAATCGCTCTCATTTCTTACTGAAGCCTAACAGATGATGTATCAAAACGTGTCTACATGATTTAGTTAGTTTGATAACAGGTTGTATCCATCATCTTTTTTTTTTTGGTCGAAAGGCAGGCCGAGCCCGGGAGGGTTTATTTATTAGCCATTAAAGGGAGAGGTGTCGGAGAAGGTTCGATCCGTCTGGTACAAGTTCAACATAATAGAAGGTAAACTAGTAAGCAATTGAAAGTCACTA
Organism: Oxyria digyna; assembly: GCA_029168935.1. Classification (NCBI taxonomy): domain Eukaryota; kingdom Viridiplantae; phylum Streptophyta; class Magnoliopsida; order Caryophyllales; family Polygonaceae; genus Oxyria; species Oxyria digyna. The sequence continues at coordinate 11,629,673 of JAPVLV010000013.1, forward strand.
TTAATACTAAAGGAAAGCTGAGCAAGTTCATTTGCAACTGAATTGTTGAGGCGCTTGGTGTGGAGAATACGGATTGACCAGTGGGGAAAATCGATCATGTTCCAGCATTGAGACAGCAGCAAAAATTCAGCGTGAGTAGGAGTAGAGCGGGTCTTTAGCAGTCGGCATACCTCAGTAGCATCACATTCAATACAAACTTGTTGAAGATTCAGGCTGCGTGCGAGGGTGAGGCCTTTGTGGACAGCAAGCAGCTCCGCCTTGAAAGTTGTAACATATGTGTTAGAGAACATAAAACCCTGCACAAAAATTCCATGATCGTTCCTGATCAGTCCGCCTCCACCCGATGGTCCCGGGTTGCCTTGAGACGCGCCATCGGTGTTCAGCTTCCACCAGCCACGCTGCGGACGTTCCCAACCTCTTGACACCAGATTGTGCGGGACAACAGTCGAATCAGATTTGGAACAAATGGCTGCATAGAGTTGAATCTGTTTGATTACGGTAGCCGACAAGGACCCGCTGCGCTCTTTGCCTTCAAACACCAGTGAATTTCTGCATTTCCACGCAAACCAGACCATGGTGGAGAATAGCGAGCCCCATGTCTGTCCCTGACTGAGGTTGATCTTCACCCAATCTTTAGTTGAAGCAGCCAAGAAAAATTCTGGGTGTAAATTGTTCCCGGACAGAGCTTCCCATACCCTCCTGATCACACCGCAATCTCGAACTACATGGAGTGTGGTCTCATCAGCTTGGCAGCGTGGGCACGCAGCAGAGTCCGACAGGTGACCCCTAACCCTGTTATGATTGCACAGTATGCAGTCTTTTACAATCATATACATGAAATGTCGAATCCTCTGTTGTACCTTTAATTTCCATATTTGGTTCCAAGGGAACTCCACCTGCGTAGGCATGGGAGCTTCTCGCAGTAGCCGGAATGCAGATTTAGCGGTGAAGATACCCGACGTGGTCTCGCCCCAAAATAATCTGTCTCGAACCCCTGAATTTGTTTCAACCCGGACACCCGACAACTTGTGACAAATGGAAGGGGGTAAATAGGCATTTAGAATGCTCCAATTCCATGTGTTACCCTCCCATAATTCAGCTACTGTTGCATCCTCAAGTTCCACTGGGAGTGGCGATGTAATCTGAGATTTCAAAGGCTTATTATCCAACCAAGTATGGGACCAAAAACAAGTTGAAGAACCGTTGCCGATTGATGCTCTTAGCCCTTTTTTCAGCACTTGGGCGCCATGAACAATACCTCTCCAGGTTCTGGACGCATTTCGTGAACGATTAAACATATCCACGTCTAGTCTCCCGTTGCAATATTTACTTCAGATCACCTGAGACCACAACTTGGTGGGTTCTTGGACAGTTCGCCATCCGAGTTTGGAGAGCATAACCGAGTTCATCTCCCGCATTGGTTTTAACCCCAATCCACCCTCAGCTTTTGGTTTTGCTATCGACTCCCATCTAAGTAAATGAATTATGCGGTGTTCCGAAGTCGAACCCCAAACGAAGCCACGTATATATTGATCGATCTTGTCGCAAACTGATCTGTGCAGGTGGGCAGTTTGCATAGCATAAATGGATAGACTAGTGAGAACTGAGTTAGCTAAAGTGACTCGGCCGGCCAAAGACAAAGATTTAGCTTTCCAGCCCCTCAGTCGGTTTGAAACTTTGTCGAGAATATATTGATACTTGCTGCGTGGCATGAAGCCGATTGAAGTTGGAACCCCTAGATAGGTACCGAGATCCTCTTCACTTGGCATGGCGAGCAGCCCACTGATCACCCCTTTCATCTGATCGGTCACTGTTTTGGAGAAAACTACGCTGCATTTATCATAGTTGACCCGTTCGCCTGATATGTTACAGAATTGCTCGAGGCATTCTTTGATGACTAAAGCCTCCATAGCATCCGCTCTCGCCATGAGAATCAAATCATCTGCAAAGAATACATGAGAAAGCTGAACTGTACCGACGGTAATTGGTTGCAATCTACCATCCTCAACTGCCGCTTGAATTATGTGAGAAAGACGCTCCATACATAAAACGAACAGATATGGCGACAAAGGGTCTCCCTGGCGGATGCCCCTTGAAGGAGTAAAACTCCCCGATCGAGCTCCATTCCATAACATCTCAATGGAACCTTTCGTCTGGCTTAACATGATCACCTTGATCAGCGGTGCCGGCAAACCTGCGAGTACTAGAGTTGATTCCAGGAACTCCCATTTGATACGGTCGTAAGCCTTAGCGAGGTCGATTTTGAGGATCATCCATTTATTTGACGAGGAAGCATTCATCGAATGGAGAGCCTCTTGGACAATGACGATGTTGTCTAATATTTGTCGACCGGGAATGAATGCAGCTTGGGTAGGGGAAATCAGTGAGTTTAGTACCGGTTTCAGCTTGTTTACTATGGCCTTCGTAGCTGCCTTAAATACAACATTTAACAGTGAGATAGGCCGGAAGTGGGCAGGGGTGGTGGGATGATCCTGCTTGTGTAGTAATACCATGAGGGCATCACTCATTCCTTCTGAAAACTCACCATTATTGAGAAAGCTGAGTATCGTGCTGGAGACTTTTGGTCCCACTACATCCCAATTTTTCTGATAGAATATAGCATGGAATCCGTCCGGCCGGGTGATTTGTATGGCGCCATGAGTCTTATAGCATCCCATACATCCGACTCGCTGAACTGATCACGCGGAGATGTTGTTTCTGCCTCGCTAAAATTCGGAAAACCCCTGCTCGGTACTGACAAAAAATTCTGTTCGCTGTCTTGTGTCTCAGAAGTGAAGAGTGCAGCGAAAAAATTCAAAGTCATCTTCTCTCGGATCAGTCACCCAATCTCCCAGACTGTTTTGCAGCGGAACAATTTTATTCTGTCTTCGTTTGATTACTGTGGGCAGGTGATAGTACCATGTATTGCGGTCGCCATCAATGAGAAAATTGGCGCGCGATTTCTGAAACCAGAGCAGTTGCTCTTGGTGGAGTACCTCCTCAAGCTTCAATCTGAGTTCCCGTTCAACTGCTAGCATCCCTGCACTACGTCTCGAAGCAAGCCGAAACTGTACTCTCTCGAGTTGGACCCAAAGTCTTCTTTTACGAATGAAAATATTCCCAAAAGTTTGTTTGTTCCATTGCACTAACTGGTTTGCTAGATCAGACAAAGATGCATTGAGAGCGAGATCGTTTCGCCAAGCAGAACTTAAGAATTCCCGGAAAGACGAATGAGTTTGCCATGTTTCCTGGTAACGGAAAGGCCTGCTGTCTGTCGAAATATGTTCCGACGATTGAAGTTGCACAAGGAGTGGTAGATGGTCGGAATAAGGAGCAGAAAGATGACAAACTCCAGCATCCGGAAATCTGATACGCCAATCATCTGAGCAGATTGCCCTATCTAGACGAGCTCCTCTGAACGTTTGGGTCGTACGTCCCGTAGTCCAGGTGTACAGCGGACCTGAGAATCCGAGGTCGACTAGGTCAAGGCCATCGAACCAGTTTCTAAAGCACTGTGACGAGCGGTTGGAGCCCACCGATGATGAAGACCTCTCGTTAGCTGATAAAGTCGCATTAAAATCTCCGGTAATCAGCCATGGTTTATTGTTCATGGCAGCATAATCCTCTAAAGAGCGCCATAAATCAGTTCGGGTCGCGACATTAGGTGAAGCATATACTGCAGTCAAGATCCAAGGCTCTTCAGTCCTCCTTGTTACTTCCACTGTTATGTGTTGCGGATTCAGAGAAATCGGAGCTACTGTAACGCAGTCAGTTTTCCAGAGCAACCAAATCCCACCAGAAAAACCCTGAGCCTCAACCCGCAGTCTACCATCATATCGGATGCGCTCACAAACAGTATTTGCCCTGGCACCCCTGATACGTGTTTCTACTAAGACCAACACAGAGGGTCGATGTTGTCTAATCAATTCCTATAAAGAATTCATGAACAAGTCGGCACCAGCTCCACGTGTGTTCCAAATCAACAAGTTGAGTCCAGACATTGAGACCAACAGATTATAGAAATTCCTGGGGACAAGTTCCGCGTGGTAATCAAAGGTTTCGTTCAGACGATCAAAAGCGTTGGTTATCCTGCTCGGGATCGCTACTCGGCATAAGAGGGGTTGAGTCTCTGTCATTAAGGGCAATAATTCCACAATCATCTTGTTTGCAAGGATCGGGAGGATCGGCAAGAAAGGGTCTCTTCTCTGATTCGACACCAGTACACTGATTTTGTTCCTCACCTTTAGCACTTGCACTGCCATCTGGGGTGGAATTTGATCCATTGGGAATCAATCCAAAAGACGAGTCCAACGGAACAGCAGGTTGATGAAAGAGTTTAGCAGAGGGAAGAGACGACAATTGAAAGAGTCTGGAGGGATTCTGTAGTAGCGTAAATCCTGACTTGGAAAACCTAGTATATGCTTGTGGGTCTTGGGTGGGCAGATTAAGGCCCAAGTCGTTAATCAAGTAGGATTTTTTTTACTTCTGAGGCTTTGGTAAGAATCGTGGTCTTTGAAGATTGCTTTCCTTTCTGTTTCCTTGTCAAAGATAGTTTATCTTTTTTTATCTTTTGGAATATCTTTTTTGCCTTTCTTTTTTCTCCAAAACTGACCTTTTTGATGGGGTCCAGCGAATTCTGTTCTGTCACAACGGTCGAGGATTTTTCAGAATCAGTTATGGAATGATCTTCCTGGATTGTCGTTGACAATGTTGGCAAATCTAAGATTCCTTCCTTTGCTTCCGGATTCGAATCCGTGTTCGTCGCTGGCTCGGTTTCCGGCGAATCCTTCTCGGCGTTCAGCACCCCAAAATTGAATCGTGAACTCGAATTCTGCTGTGTCTCTTTGGGCTTTTTCTGATTAGTAGAACTCTTACCCTGAGCATTCTGGCTTGGATTGGAAATCTGCTGTCCAGTTTTCTCCGGGTTTGGAGGACGAGTTTTTCTGACGAACTTTTTTGGCTTCAAGAATTCCCCCCATGGGACATGTTCGTACAGTGCACATGTAGCAGCGACTGGATCAGAGTTTGTTCCAGAACTAGAGGGAACATCCGGAAATTGCATTGGACATTTACCTTCTTCATGGCCAATTTTGCCACAAGTGTAGCACATCTGCTTGATACCTTCATATTGGATTAACCAAGTCCTTCCTTGTAGCCTGAACCGAGACAGCATTGGCTTAGCAAGATCCTTTTCTACTGCTATTCGAACAAACTGACCTCTGTCTGCCGCAACTGTTGTCTTGTCGATTCTTGTGACCTTTCCAACGAGGCTGCCGATCCTCCGAAGGAAGGTCTCATTGAAATACTCAAGGCTGAGTCCTGGAATACGAATCCAAACAGTGAGGATTTTTTCAAGTTCCTCGTACGGATTGAAGTTTGGTACCCATTTTCTGATCATCAGATAATTGTCTCCGAGCATCCAAGGGCCTTGGGTGAGTACATGTTGGATATCGTCGTCGTTTGTAAACTTGGCGACATAGTAGTCATTACCAATATCAACCAACGTGAGATGTCCCTTTAAGTTCCATTTCTGCTCCAGTTTCCTTCTGATGTACTTGTACCCCGCCCCCTTATCGAACATATGAATGATCAACGATCGAATCCACGGTTGACGAAGTTCCCGTTTTTCTGAAGCAGAAAGGGTAATTGTCGGACAAGCAGGGTCGTCATCAGTCGGGTCGGGGTCATCGTCAGTTTCGTAGAGATCTTGGTGTTCATCCCAACTGAAGCTATCATCCTTCTTTTTCTCTTGAATCTGCAGTGAGACAGCAGGAGTTTGTATAGTAGCGATTTGGGTGTGTGTTCCTTGTACTACTAAATCTTTGAAGGACAATGCTGGTGTTGAGATTGCAAGAGCCATTTTCTTGGTAGTTACCATTGCAGCCTCAGCAAGAGTAGGGAAAATCTCCAGTGAATTGATATTGTTATCAGTAACTAGTGTAGTATGTGGATTCGCGAGGTCAACCTCCATGGAAGATTGAGCATTGTTTGGGTCACCAGGCGAGGAGGCCATAGCCTCAACCGGGTGGCGGCAAAGAGTTTGAAGTATCACTTCTCTCTCTAGAGTTAGAGAGAAGTCAGAGTTTTGCTCTGTATCCATCATCTTTTAGGCTCCAGTAAAGAATGAGAGCGATGCATACATGTTATTCTACTATTTAGTTAGTTTGATAACAGGCTCCACTAAGGAAATTCTGGTCCGGCTCGGGTTCATAAATTTAGAAAATTCCGATTCGGTCCGGATCCATAAATTTAGAAAATTTCGGCCCACCGGTCCGGACCGGGCCGGTTACTAAATACTCCGTAGTAGCAATTAAAATATTTAGTGAACCATAAATTTTTGGTGAACTGACTAGCTAATCACTCCAAACTATGCATAGTTAGCAGGAAAAATAGGTTGACCAAAAATTAGCCGGGCTGTTGGTCTATTTGGGCTGTTGGTCTATTTGTGCCTGTCTCTTACCCACTAAACTAAAGCCCATTGAAAAAGTAGAATATCATCCCATTTGTCATTTGTAAGCTGTTTTGGGAATTTTCAAATTACCCTCTCTCTCTCTACGACAAAAGTCACAAACCCTACATTTTCAGGCAATGCTGCTGGGCGCATGATTCTATTGGGTGCGATTGGATCGTGTACTGGTGCGCGGTGATTAGGTTTTTATATTGCTGTGCAAATCTGGTTTCGGGTGTATATCTCGGCAGTGCCTCTTTCTCTTTGGAGGAGAAAGGACGATCGATTTCCAGGAGGTGAGGTATGCTAATCCAATAACTCTAATCCTAACTTCAAATTTCATGTTCAGGCTATTTCTTGTGAATGTGATGAGCTATTGAGTTGCCTGCTCACTGCTGGTTTGGATTTCAAGTGCACTGTTTACTGAATTGTTGATTCTACACTCATGTCTCGTAGTGAAAAGGTTATCTATTGCTTTGAATGTACAAATTTGCATGAGTGAATGGTGCAAAATAGGACTTCCTTGTGTAAGGGCAAGACTCAAGAAAAATGAAAGTCTGGTGTCTGGTGAATTGGAATTGTATAAGATGAGATTGATAGAAATTCCATAGCGGGTAGGGGAGAGAGTGAAGTTTTACATCTTTAAATATACCATGTAGTTGAACTCCTTTGCTGCCGATATGGTCATCTTTCTTCATCTTGGTTGTAGTATGCTTAGTTTATCCATGAATTTTGATTGCCCGGAAGAAGAATTAGAGTTCAAGAAGTGGCTATAGTTTCTCAACTGCTCTATTTTTTATATAGCATTAACATCATTTTCTGTAGTCAGAAGGTGTTAGAATTTACCTAAATTGTACCGTAGCTTAATTCTTTCTTTTTTTCATTACAAGTAAAAAGCTATCTTTCCCCTTATAGTTGATCTACTGACTTCTAATCTAATGCATATGAATGCAAGTGCTCCACATAATTATTGCTTAGATCTTCCGTGCTTATTTAGCAAATACCAACCCATAGATAGTGATAACTTTGATTGGGGTGGTTCAAATTTCTCATTTTTCTTGCTTCTTTATTGACGATGGAAGAATTTAATCTTCATGGCTAACAGTCCACTCTTTAGCTTCTATTTTACAATTGCATACTGAATAAGCATGGTACTTTTGCTGCAGGAAATTGTAAATCTATTGCTCTTTTCCAGTATTTGTTTGAATTGTGTCTAGCATGTGAGCTTAATTTCCTCGAAATATATCTAAGATGGAGGAGCTGTTGAAGAACCCAGTGTTTGCAACCCATGTATTTGCTGCAGCAAGCTCAGCTGCTCTAGGCACTGCTGTAACTTATCCTCTTGATTCAATCAAAACCCTAGTCCAAGTTGGTTCAACACCAACCAAAAACTTGCCAGCTGCTGAAGTTATGAAAAGGGTTCAATCTTTCTCTGGATACTCAGGACTGTTTAACGGGTTAGGTTGGCTTGCTCTAGGAAGAATCTTCGGTCTTGGAGCTCGCTTCGGGACCTACGAAATTATGACGGCCTTTGCCAAAGACGGGAGAGAAGATAACTATGTGTATATTCAAGAAGCCCTTTTGGCTGGTATAGCATCAGGCGCTATGGAATCAATTATAAGCTCTCCATTTGAGCTTTTCAAACTCCGTGCACAAGTGAGTTCTGCAGTACATAATTCCTTGAAATCAAAAATACTAGATTTGAAGGCACTGGACAACACTGTTAACTTACTATCTGTTCTGTCACCAAATCGTGAAGAATTGGTTAATGGCTTGAAAAATTATCCATGGACGATGACAGGTTCTGGAAAGCCGCCAGCTGTCAGTGATGTCAGCAGACCGATAGATATTGTTAAGCTGGAAGGTTTCAGTTCCTTGTGGCGGGGTCTTCGTGCAGGGCTAGCTCGTGATTGTGTTTTTGGGGGTGTTTTTTTCGCCTCATGGCAATTTTTACATTTGGTGATGATTGATTGGAAAGCGGTCGGGATGAATCCTCCACCTGAATCTGATGACGAGGTAGGTCCGTTGTCTCCAATTTCTGTTAGTTTAGCAGCAGGGTTTTCTGGAGTGATTGCTGCTGCTGCTTCTCATGGATTTGACACAACAAGAAGCCGTTCACAGTGTACTGTGATTCCAAAGTGTGTTTCGTTTGAGAGACGGCTTTTGAAATGGAAGAGACCGGGAAATATGTTTGAGAGATTTGCCGGAATCCATCCCGCTGATAGGAGTCTATTGACACGTGGGATTTTGTGGAGGATGGCTCGGAGTGGTGTTGCGTCTTTTGCCATTGTTGGAAGTTACTTCTTTGCTGTGAATCATCTCTTACCGAAATGAAAACGGTGTTTTAGATATGGGTGATACACCGATACTAAATACAGGTTTTTATGGCTTGTAGAAATAAATTTTCAAGATTTTGAAGAACATGGTGTTTTATTGTTTAGAGTTATATGCAGGATAGCTTCATACATGTAACTGGGGACTCTCATTCAAATCAATTATATGATGGCTATAATTGGATGCCATTGTTTTTCCTTTTGGGTCAAATGCAGAGCAGTCCTGTAAGGTTTGATAAGACTTGTTGTATTTTACTCAGAAATTTTTCTTACTAATAGATTTGTATTTATGTGCTCCCCAAACTTATGGCACTTTCCACCTTTCCAATTATTACCTCAAAACGTCTACGTAATGTCTCGTTCATGTTAAATTTGAGGGAATATTTCACGCACGCACCCCTCTACTGGCCAGGCACACCCTGAGATGATCTATACCTCCGTAATGTCTCTTTTTGTTTTTTCATAAAAACTCACTAGATGAAACTAGAGGTTGATTTTGACTGCTGAATTGGAAACTAAATGAGAAAACTGAATGGAGGAAGAAGTGGAAGTTGGAGCTCCAAAACTAGGGTTTGATGGAGGCACAAATTCTCCGACCAACGACATGGAGGTTGAATTTGCATCCAATGTTGTTTTCGATTTGCACCCATGGCGTCGCACCAGTTTAACCTGAACAAACAACCGAAGGGTCCAGCTTTCCCTCTCTTTTACACCCATGACAGTGTCTCCATCAATGGCGGCGTGTAGAGGTGGAAGACGAATTTTTTCATGCAACCTGGTCTGCCCTCTTCTTCTATATTGGGCCCATATAATGAATTCATATTGGGCCTTATTACTCAAGATTTATATTCATACCAAGTCAAAACAAATGTCAAACATATGCTTTGCTAATTAACGTAAGAATAAAAGGAAATTCCAATAGATCGTTGGCACATTAATTATTATTTTTTAACTTGAGTCTAGGCTATAGGGGAAAATTGGGTTAGTGGGTACCGAGGGATACTTTTGTTGCCATTAATTTATTGTGAGGGTAATTAAGTCAATAAAGGTACAAAAGAGGTGCGCTGAAGTAATTACAGGGGTGCGTCCAGAAAATTTGAGATTGTCGTTGTTGTAAAACCGCTTCTTTGTTTATAACTTTAAGACGTTTAAGATACATAGAATATACCACAGTTCTTTCCATATACCGTCAATCAAACAGACCCTAAAATTGACAATTAAATTACATGTATCAGAGATTTTGCTTGCTAAGCTTGTGGCATGAAATTTATTACCAGCACATGATCTCTTAATTAGAAAGCCAGTTGATGTCAGTATGCCACTGATTTCAGAAATAAAATTTATTGAAGTACTTTTAGATCCATTTTTAGACTAACAGATGTAATTTTTAAGTGTTTTTGGATCAAAGAATCTTCTGTAAAAAGAATCTCATTATCATGGATTGAATTAACCATGAGACTTGTAAACCTGATTCATGGTCTTAGACTGTCCACAATGGAAGCCGGCATGGAAGCCGGCATGACGATGCCCCGGCGTGAGTGCCACAATGGGAAGAAGAAGCCGCGGCGTGGAAGCGGGCAAGCCTTGCCCCGGCATGGGATGCCAGCGGCATGAAGCTTGGCAAGGGAAAGTGGGCTGCCACTTGGCAGTCCACAATTGGCCCAATATTTTTATATGAAAATCAATTTTAAATAATCATTTGTTATGGTTTTAATTCAAAAAATAAAAACGAAAAAAATAAATAAAAATTACCAACAGCTCTATTTTTTCGAGATCTATAAATAGAGATCACTCTTACTATGTTTGGAGCATTTTATAAATCAAATTTATTAATTTATTAAACATAAATCAAAATAAAAATAAAAAAAATAGCTCGATGCCGCGGCATCGAGCGTCACCAATGTGAGAAACACCTTCCATGCCGTGGCATGGAGTCAAAAACACCCACGATGCCGTGACATCGTCCGTCACCAATGCGGGTGGTCTTAGACCTTCTTGCCAGTTAAAATGAAGATGGGCGGCAGAAAACATGTGATCAGGGAGTACCATTAGGGCACAAGCAATTGCTACCTGACACGTGTACTCAGCAGAACTGCGCCACGTGTCATTCCTGACGTCATGCAAGTGTAAACTTACCTCATCTCATTAATTGTGAAATTGAGCACAAGTGAACATGCAAGAGTCAGCACACATGGGAGTCACAGCTAAAATTAATCAAACTTGTACTCCCTCTTTCCCATCCCATTTCTTCAATGCACATTTGCCAAGGTACGTTTTATATCTTAAATATCTCTAGTTATGTTAATATAAATAATTAAAATTTGATATTATTAATGTACGCATAAATACGAATCAAACAAGATCTCACATGACTATATACTTTCTTATATATTAAGACAAAACGAGAAGATTCTCCTCAACCGTGAATAGTATACACTATTTAAAACAGGAAGATCAATATGGGACGGAGGAGTACTACTTAAAAGTTAAATAAAGCAAAAGACAACTCCACCCTTGATCCCTTCTTGTAATTGCAAGCTTGCCCATTATTACAGCAAGCATATAGTATATGATCAGAATAAAGCTACAAGAGTACACTGGACGTCACAATAAGCTGGGCAGTCTTGTCATTTCATAATTAGTTGTTGTTTTGGACTCATCTTGACCAAAAAAAGATTGATGATTCTCCCTTTATCACATAATAAAAGGGTCACAAAAACACATATCCGAAGCCTAATCCCTGTATCATCTTCTCTCCTTCATTTTCTGCTAACTCAAACTCATATGATCATGAAAATTCAGAAAACCAATCCATCTCTCATTCTCTTCTACTTCATCTTCATCTTTCTCCTCGTACTCGAGCTATCGAGTTCTCGCCTTATTCCCCCTGCATCAAGCAAGGATTCAACAGAGCACAGAAACTGGAAAACTCAACTGTATTCTCAGAGAATAAGGCATGATCTTGCTGATAATGGAAACAAGAAAGATGATCGAATCTATGGAGTTTCGCATCGAAATGTTCCAGGAGGCTCAAACCCACTCCATAATTGATTACTTTCTTAGCAGTTTCCATTGTTCATAGTTGAACAATGAACTTTTTTTAAAGATCAGACCTTGTATCATACAAAAGCATAGAATTTTTGTATTAGGTAAGTTTTATACATCAAGAATACATTAATTAAATATGTTCTTAGCTTTGCTTCTTTTTGTGAAATGCCTCTTATGAGTTTTTAGAGGGTCCAGATTACCACTTCAAGGTCTTAGCAGATGAGTTTTGGAGTTAATTGGAATAGTTTAAGCTTCTAGCATACTTATTTATGGTTTAAATTCAGAATTTGGTTAAGAAGAGCGGCACTACAGTACAATTTCATGAGCAATAGACTATTTGACACTTTTACTAACCACTACATAATTAGGCTCTTGGCAATTAAAGGTATCTAGTGGCCTATTAAACAAGTCTCATCTCCAGATGTCACAATACTAATCACAAATTATGCCCCCTTCCACATTATGCACTAAAAACCAGTAAAAGAGTTGAATTATCTCCTCAAATGATCAATGGCATAAATAGTAAAAGAAACAAATATTACACACTGTTTAACAGTTTTCCTAACCTGTACTCATATTTTTTATTCTTTTACTAGACTCGGTTCGCGTGGGTCTAACGCATTTCAATTTTATCAAAATTTGCATACTTAAATATTATTTTCATGGTAATTATGTAATAAAAAAGTAGATGTTCTTATTTAAATTGAATATATAAATATTAACATCTTGATCTTTGTATTCTTAGGATGAAGATCCCGAAATTTAATGACTGACCTGATATCGGCCCGGTACTAATCCTAGTTCAAGCGACAACTTATTGCTTATTTTGACACCTATTAGATAATTAAAAGGAATTATTTTACATTCTACAAAGCAAAAAAATTACGGCCATAATATAATAAATTGAGTAGTTCCTTCGTAATATTCCATTAGATTCAAGAGATGTTCAACTCACCATAAACTTGTGTTCTTCGGCATTCGATTCCACATATCAATTGCTAAAATGTATTCGGCTTCCCACGCTACACGCTTGTTTTCCACGAATTATATAGACGTTATATATATTTAATATCATTGAATAATTAATTTCTGATAAATTACGTCTTTTAGTCAATGTAGATGACCCATGCTTTAGAAGGGAAAATCTAGTTTTTTATATATTTATTGTTTATCATTAAATTAAAATCAAAGGATCACAATAATCAAAATTCATACAACATTATTTTTTTTTGGTGCAATCCATACAACGTTATAAAGTCCAGTTCCAATCTTAATGCGTTGATATCCATAGAAATAGGAAGGCTACAACATGATAAGAAAGAAGAAAATTATACACTATATAAACGACACTCAATTTTTTCTTTTACCAAAACATTCATCTTTAGGCATGAATGCCCAACCACACCTTAAATAAAACAATAGTGAGTAGTTTACTATCGTGTTAAGATCTTAAAATAGTGAGTAGTTTTATCTTATTTGACATATAAGAATAATTACATTGAAACTCGATTTACTTTTACAATAATCTTGTCTCCAATCAATGAAAATGTCAATTTTATAGTAAAAGTTTTATCATGTACAAATTTAAATCATCTATTGTAGTTTACTGTCAACCCATTATTTGAGTGTTTATTTTCAACATCTCACTCATTTAATCTCATTTCCTTCGGTAAAATATCATATGGAACACGTATCTTCCTTTTGCATTGATCTGTTTAGAAGTCTATAAAGTTGAAATAAGCAAATAACTCAACTCACCAACTGAAATCTCAATTAGCATATAGAGGCAACATGTCTATATTCTGACCTTATCAATTACATCCCTCATTCAACAATGTATATAGTCTCACATGATAATACAGCTATGTGAGTGTCTCAAATAAAGTTGATACCTTAAACAATAGCAATTCTTTACATCTTAATCAAAACAAAAAATATATCCAAATCTAATTAATTGCATCCCTCGAGAGGGTGTCTCGTTCAACAATTTCAGGTTCAATACACCTGCAAACAAAAACCAACCACAAAAAATTATATTGTTCAGCTTCTGTATTACCCATCCATCAAAACTATAAAGCTGAGATCCTGAGATATTAGTGTCGCTGGAACTTTCACCTAATGACTCATCATTAGTAGTATCTGGTGAAGTAACCCAATTTATGTATTTTCATGTTGATCATTGCAATACAACCTTTGTGGACGACTCACGACAGTGTACTCACTGAAAATCGAGGTACCAAGAAAGTGATGGATATACTTTGCATTGATTGAGAATCTTGAGTTTCCCTCGTTCAAATTCACTACTCTGTCTGTGTTGATTTTAAGGAGGTCATAAATGTTCCTTATTTAAAATGGAGGCAATCTCCACACTCCCCGATATCTACAGGAAGAACGTGATCTCCTGGCGCCATTTCGGTCACCCCTTGGCCTACACTCAAGAATTCTGCTCAAACAAATCATACAATATCAAATTACCAACAACCCATGAAACAAACTGAACTACGGGAGCAAATGCAGAGGAAAGAATTTTTTTAGTTGTAGAGCAAATGAACCACGGATTTATGGTACCAACATCTATATTCTAAATGTTAGGAACAAACAAAAAGTGGGAATGTAAGTAATAATATATAAGAGGATAAAGTTTGTAAGTTTTCAACTGACATGTGAATGCTTGTAAAGTAACACCTGCCTAAGTAAACAGAATTGAGGCTATTGTACTATGCAGTTTGCAGATGGTAAATAATACTTTAAAATAGTAACAACATCCTCATAAAGCGGTCAATTATGTATCTTGCCATCAGAACCAACAAGAAAAATCGTACTATGAGAAGAATTAGCTGGCAGAGCATTCACATCGGCACATCGCCCTTATGAAGAAAATGAACTTGCAAGAAAGTTATTGCACAATATATGAGAATCTACAACACTGTCTTCCTTCAGGTTTCCCGCATAAAAAATATGCAGCTTTTATTTCAAAGTTGGGATACTCCTAAACCAACGTAGAGACCAATCACCTGTGAATTTAACGGACAAAATTTGCTTGCAATTCATATATTAAACTTCCTCACATTAAAGAAACCCAAAAATATATCTTACCAGGTACCGGAACAAAATCCAAGTATTAATTAATGAGTCGTCACTTCTGGAAGCTTTTTTCATTAAATCCTTGTCTGGTGGACTGAAACCCAAGGAAGTTGTTGAAGGGCCATCACTCTTACCAGATTGACCCACAGAAGCTGATCGGAATCAGGCCTTTTTGAATGCCTAGAGCAACTATTAGGAAAATACAAAAGACTTCGCTAATATTTGAGGATATCATTTACCTGTAAAGTTTTCAAATACTTAAATTAAATATACAGAAATTTAAACAAAATTCAAAATTGCTAAAAGGCCCCACAATCACTTAAGGGTTCATATTATTGTAGATTGATCTACTTTCAAACACAGCAACAACAAAAGTGTTGAAGTTATCGTCAGGAAGGACCATGTCAAAAGCTTCCTTTGCAACCTGATAAATGGGCCAAAATATAATTTACCACACATTGACATTAAAAACTAAAACAGAAATACTACTCAAGTGATCCATGAAAAAACACCTATGTCCCTGAAATGCCCAATGGAACCACTTCGTGGCTTGGTTCAGCCCTAGAGAACAGGAGTCCTTCTGGGAGCTTTCTTTAATAAGGCTGTTGTAGCAACAGGAAAACCAATTACCAAACCGTACTTATCACTTTATCAGACAAAATTGCAGCCTCTCTATGAATAGTATCAAAACCAAACCTTCGCTTAATTCCTCGAGCTGCTTATCATGTGGGGAAGGGAGCAAAAGACTAAACTTATAAGATTTTAGCAGCTTACATGCAACATCATGTGTGAACCACCGCGCTCCGGAATATTTATGTCAATTCTTTAGGTGACCGAAACTCAAATGGTGTCTAATACAACATTGAATTGACCTTCTATTGTCATTTCCCAACCTACAAATTCAGAGAAAAATCTCGATGAAACAAAGTATGATGCAGAGAAAATAAATCTCAAATTAAAGATGGAAACATCGAACATGAATTTTGTAAGATCAAAGTTCATGTAGCTCAGTGGTATAACCCATGGCCTGTTTTTTTTTTTATAAAAAAAATTATTATCACTGAAAGGTTAGCAAAATTTATCACAATATAAAATGCATGAAGTCTGAAAAATCCACAATCAATCACCTATCTCATCAGTTCTGACATCAAGCAAAGTTTAAGTCATTTCTACAATGCAATTGAGTGGAGACAAACGACGACTGAAAATTAATGTAACCTCAGCAGCTATTGCGAAGCAGAAAATTGCAACTTAAGAATATAAAAAAAATCTGAAAGCAAGAAAATGATGAGATATATTAAAGGCATTCTCCAAGGAATTCAGTGACAGGAAAAAAAAACGAAAGCTCCAAGGCATTCTCCACTTGACCATCAAGATTTTGATAATCTAAGCCATGCTTTATAGCTTTCAAATTTTCATGTAAAAGTGCATTAGCCTTAATCAAAGGTTTCTCAGCTTCAAGAGCTACATAAGAAACTTCATGAAGATCAATGGCTTCATTAATGTCTTGACACATGGTGTGTCCTTGACTGCTCCTTCTTGGTCAAAAAAATCAACAAATACACTTGCATATAAATAGGAAGTAAAGAATTCACAACTATAAGTTATCGCAATTTAATAAACAACCAACAATACTAATAGTAATAGACAACCAAACAAATTAACCTGTATTAGCATCCACACCTACACTATATAACCATCTTATTAGGCCTTGTTCTTCGTCTCAGCCACCAACAGACAAACAAATTAATTGACAGTGATAGTCATGCAGAGGTAGAAATCAAATCCAGAATATGAGATTTAACCTAATCGATCAATTCCGTAGAAATCAAATCGGAGCAAAAACAGGTAAGGCCGAAAACAAAGAGAAAGAGATAGAAATGCACCACTGAAAGCGATGCCAGAGGAAGCGACAACGCACGTCTGGATAACGGTGTTCTTCTGCCTATTGAACGATTGTTGAAGAAGACCGGCCTTCCCGAGCAATTTCGTCCACGTCTTGATGAAGAAGAATTCGAAAAGTCCGGCCGAGACACTCAGCGAAGGTATGATACCAGTAGTGAGATCCAACTTCATAACAATGAAGGTAAACAAAATACTGAGCACGAAACTGACATTCTTCCACGACAAAACTATCTCGACTTCGAACCGCTTCTCAACGGACAGCGTCTCGACATCCGTCGCCCGATCTAGCGACACAGAAGCTCCATCCGGCTTCGCGCACTCTTCTTCAATGGGAGTCCTTTCGGAAAACTCCATCGATCGATTGAGACGGATCTGAGTGAGAGAGAATGGGGAGAATAGATTGAGGATTTGTTGTTTAACAGCAATGGAGGAGTGAAGACTGAGGAGAAATTTAAGTCGAGAGCAAAGAAAAAATATCGTAACGCCGACACTCATGGACTCATTGACTCAAGGAATAGGGAAGCTGAAAGGTTTTAGCGGAAAAGCACATCAAAATCGTTCACTCAAGAGGAAAATGAATGAGCCGCAGCCCAATAACACATTTAGTTAGGCCCGGTAAATTAATAAATGGCCCAGTACAATTTGACATTACTTCTTCAAACTCATCGATTTTTATATAGAGATAGATTCACTGTTCAAGGATTTACATTTTTGTGTTATAGGATTTCGAAATTTAGTTTCTTCGTTAGATATGCTTAAGCAATGTCTTTAGGACATATATTAGAAAGACCATTGTTTTTAATACGACTATAACTTTATATTATGACTAAAGTTAAGGACTGTTCATGCATGACAAACACAGTTTACCTGTATTTAGGCTTTCGGCACATCACAACAGTAAGCTAATCCAATGGGACAAACAACAATTTCGTAGACAATTTTTTTATTCAACGAATACTTATTGCTTGTTTGAATGTGATTACATAGCTTTTATCACCTCTTCTTTCTATCATTGATCTTTGAAAGTGTGATTGTTTAGAATGTTCAAAAGATTCAGATATGTGTTGCTTTCTTAAGGAAATTCTGTTTGCAAAGCTGATTATCTGGCCCCAATTCTGCACAGAATTCATTTTATATAGCATTAAGAAGCTTTAAAACATCATGTCACAAAAGGCACCAAAAATACTAAAAAACCCAGGTGAAAAACTTACAAGTTGCTAATATGAACGAGCTTCATAAGGGAACTTCAATGACTTCGTGTGCACGTAAGCTTAAGTGTCTTCTGCATATCCAGGCAATCTGACCACTATCTCTATACCTAACTCTCCAAAGCCCAAATTTCTCAGCAATATCTCTACCTGTAGAACATTCTTTTTCCCTCAGATAATCCAGCAGCCATTGTTGAGCGGCTCTCTGTTCCTGCTGAATGTCCCTTGGATTCTGCCTTCCTCTGATACCACTAGTTCCAATAGCAATCGCCCCAACAGCGCCAGCAGCAACAGCTCCAGTCAGAAAAGACGAGTCCACCAAATGCCCAACTTCCCTGCTCAAATCAGGTATCATTTCTCCTAACCCAGCTACCATGTGGGCCCCAATTTTTAACGCAAAAGTTAACAGCTTCATGAACTTTGTCATGTAAGGAGCTAGGCTCTTGACAGCTGTGTTGTCTACTTGCATTACTTCACACCCCATTTGGTCGTCAACTACATGCATTTCCCGCTTGAATTCACATAACATATGTAGCCTAAGTGCAACCATGCCCGGGATGATGCTCGTGATCAGACGCCTAGAGTGATCATCTGTCCTCACGAAAAAGAACATGTTTGGCGCTTTCCTCTCTTCGAGCTGGACGTTGTAGTTTACTAGATGGTCTACTTTTCTATGAAGCTCAATCAAGAGCCTATGTTCATAGTACCTTAGACCTTGGATTTCCTGCTTAAGGTCTCTTATTTCTTGCTCGATGATCGTTAGCCGTTGTAGAACCTGTTTTAAGAGATTAAATTGTAATTAGATTTGGATTTGGTCTTGAATTTAAATTCATTTGATCTTTTACCAATTCTATACCTGTTCCACTCCCTTCGCAATCCCATTGAATGACGGGTCAATGACATCATTGACAGATGAAGATTGAAGATGATCATCTGGGTCATTTTCGGTAGGGACTTGTAGCTCGGTTGCAAGATTGCATAGGTCATGGTATCTCCTGTGAAGAACTTCACGAAAGTCGTCTTCAGAAAGGAGGCCTCGAGCGAGATCAAAACCCGGTTGAAGAATAGGCTTGCCAGAATCAGTAACTGAGCTCCATGTGTGCTGATAATCATACATGCTGTCTGCTGGAACAGATAAGAGTGCTTGTTTCAGCTGCTGCAGCTTTACTGATTGAGTTTTGCGGTATCTTGGAGGAGTGAGTAATTGAACGCATTCGGGACGAATGACACTCTCAATCAGCATCACTCCTTGGCAAAGTTTCTGGATTGATGGAATTATGAGCTGCTGGAAAAGCCTAAGAGTTTCTGTAATGTTCTTGGTTGAGCACGCCAACACATCAATGTAATAGCCGAGTTGACCTCCAAGTTCGACTCTCACGTTTATGCCATTTATGTTGATTAAGATGAGGTGCTTTTCAAGGCTGTAATTTCCACCATACTGGCTCTCCATTGCCATGATCTTATTATGAAGGTGCACCTGCATCACAAAAACAAAAAATGCACATTTGGGCTTTGGCTCGGATCAGGGAGAAGGTGAAAGCTTGAAAATTTGAAAGGAAGAAAGTGTAGTCTTGCCTGTAGTCGCGGAAAGAATCCCGGTGTAAGAAACATGTGGCTCGAATCATCACACTCGAGATGTCTCCCAATGTAGAAGCATTCACTTGTAGCAAACAGCCACTTTTGAGGCTTTAGCCATCCTTCTTCAAGAAGTGATGGGATTAGTAGCGGGGCATTTGAGTCAGATGGATCTTGCTCATAGCATAGCTCCAACTTTAGCATCATTCTCACAAGATCACCCGGTTGCAAGTTCCCGAATATCTTTGAGCTCATCCCTGGAATCTGACTCTGCAAGCTGCCTTTGAGAATTTTCTCCAACTCCTCCCTGCTAACGAATCCATCCTTTTCTGAGCTCTGTCTTTTGGCACTTAATCTCACCAACTGTCCTAAAACTTCTTCACAAAACCATTCACAATCCAATATCAAGAACCCAAGATCATTGAAGTAAATTATCTCCCCTATATGATGAAGACAACTAGCTATAGCCTTCCTTCTCATCTCGGTCTTTTGTACTACGTCATGCCTAGACCGTATCCTCAAAGGCGGGACCTTAACCTGACAAAGCTCACAAAACTCCATCCAGCTCATTGCTGGTTTATTGTGATTCTCCAGTCTCCAATCTGATATTATTTGGATAAGATCATTGCATAGCTGATAAACCCGAGGGACCCTTTGAAGAATTGTCTTGCTCATTTGCTTAATGTGTTGACTGAGCTTGCTCACTGATGTTGATGATCTTGCATCTACTGTAAACACAGACGGATAAAACTCGATGAAGCCTTGAAACTTATCCCTGATTCTTAGGATTGAGTTTACGGTACTCTGGAGATTGTGACATGATTGGTTGATCTTGTCGTATTGTGTTAGTACTATAGTCACACTTGGTAGCATGCACTGTTGGACTGCTCGTCTAGAATTTGAGACTATGTATCTAAGCCAGTACTGCAGATCTTCTTCAATCTCTGTTGTATTCTTGGGTTCTTTGTTGTTTGGTTTTCTGAACAGGCTCAATATGACAAGGAAAAGAGACGCACTTCCATGCCCTGGAAACATAAGATCATGCAAAGAATAGAACTCGTGCTGACCCGCCAGATTCCATATAGAGATCTTCATGTCTTCATCTTTGAATGTTTTTATCTTCATTCCATCCGCCTTAACCACTTGCTTAACCGGGTTCACCAGGGTCTGAACGTGGTCTAGATAAGGGACTTTTGCTGGTGAAAAGTTGTGCAATATTGAATTGCATAGAGTTGTCTTTCCTGCACACCCAAAAAGAAAAATTAAATGAACTCATATATACAAGTTAAAATCTTTTGTACTTTTATAAGTTGAGGAGCTTACCAGCATATTCTTGTCCACAAAGGAAAATCCTGCAACTCTTCGGCATGGTCATAGGCATGTCCTTAAGTAAATCTATTTCGGGCTCCAATCTCTCGTTCTGACCAAGCTTCTGGTAAATCTGTTCAGCCTTCCCTGAATTATGAAGCGGGGTCCGTGCCAGATCAATATCCTGAATCCAAGGATTCACTTGCAAAGTCCCCATTATTGCCTTAAACACCACCTCTCCATCAACGCCTTTGCATCCCTGTAACGAAAAGTGCTTCAAGTGCGCATTTTTCTCCAGTGTTTTGAAAATCCTCACAAAGTCTTCAGCCTTCAAGCTTTCATCATCGTATATTCCCAAACACTTCAAGCTCTGATTGGTAGATAGCAATTGTAGAATAGCAGCGAGCCCATCTCTCCCTATTTTGGTCCTGCATCCTCCAAAGGCTACTGATGTGAGTGATATGTTAGCTTGGAGCTGTAAAGCTGAAAATCTGCTTAGTGGGCAAAGCAAATGCTCCACTCCAGCACCAGAGAAAAAATTCCCATCAAGAGATAAGCTCTCTAATGTCCGGTTCTTGAAAAGTCCGGAAGCTATATACACAACCGCTTTGTTTTTCAACCCACAATTTGTTAGTTTGAGCTCTTTTAGAGTCTGGTTCTGCTCTAGTGTCCACCTCATCTCCTTGGCCCAACGTGACCTCAGCTTAACCCCGGTTAAATCAAGTGATTTAACAGTCGTGTTAAACCCGAGTGCACATGCAATCCTGCAGGCTCCATAGAATGCAATCTTGAAAACCCTCAGTGTGCCATTGTCTGGAACAAACTCAACCACTTTTGAGGTATTTTCTTTACTTTCACTGCTCCAAAAATGGATTTCTGTGGCTCTATTTCTGGCTAAAACGGCTGAGACAAGCGGAGTCGCGGTATTAGAGCTTGAGTCGAATATTGTGAGCAATTTCAAAGACGGGTTCACCTCAATCGCCTTTGATAGCTCCTCTGCACCAAGTGAGCCAATGGAGTCCTCCCATATTTGCAGCTCCTCTAAGCTTTCATTGACTGTCAGAGCTGATGCTAAAAACCCAGCTCCTGTTTCTCCAATACTTGACTCTGAAAACATGATCTCCTTTATCACCCGATTTCTTGTCAAAATCTCAGAGAATACTTTCAAGCACTCAAAACTGAACCTGTTGTTGTAAAACAAGATTTGCTGAATGTTTGTGGTGTTTGACAGCAATTCTGCAAGGCCGTGAATTTGGTCTGATTGCCATTCGACTCGATGAAACTCGAGAGTTCTCAATGACGAGCAGATTGTGCTTTTGGTTGCAGTTGTTGTTGACATCTCTGCAAGGAGGTAAGGGAAGAGGGCATGGCTGTCTTTTGAAAGTGTTATCTTGAATGACGTCTCGGTCTCCTGATAACATGCTGATGAGTGATGGTTGAGGTGAAATGAGATGTTTTGTAGATTCGAAATGGAGCCGGATTCGAGCTGTTGAAGGACCCATTGAAGATCTTTGACGTTTTTGTCTTCCTCTAATGCCATCTTTTTGCTGTATATATCTTCAAAACAAGGTTAATTTTATGGTGTCGTCTTCTAGCTCAAAACAAATGTTATCAGATTTTTTATCTTGAATGGTGACACTAGATTGTGGTGACTCTATCTAGAAGAAGAAAAACAGAAACTCTAGTTCTTAACTGATACCAATTTGATGCTAATAAACAAGAAGAAGAAGAGTTCATAGAACACACCTGCTCTGAGTAGAAACCCTGCAGGCAACTCATAAATCCCAGATGCTTGCAGCTAAATTTGGCATCAGAATTTATAATCTAGCAAGTGTAGAGAACTCCAATTACATTAACAGCAAAATCAACCATACCAATTCTGAACAAATTCAACACAAATTACTGAAATTAGCATACCTTTGTAAAACTGATTAGGGGCACTGTATACAGAAATGCAGGGTTGGAAAATCAGACGGGGTAAGGGGATTTTAGATGAGTACTAGTATGATGAATCCATGTATTTAGCCACAGACCATAATCATTCGTTGAAGAGGGGAGCAACGGACAAAGCAAAAAGGAGGGGACTAGCCATGTTTTTGGGCTTTTTGGATGCCTTGATTGTCAATTACTTCACACCTGAAATAAAGTTTTCTGAATTTTACAATAATAAGGGAGCGTTCGGTAATTGAGGATTTCAACTTCAACCCCCTTAACCCTCACTTCAACCCCATTTTCATAAGCTACCCTCACACTAAGCAATTTTTCTAACTTCAACCAATTTAAACCTAAAATTTTAATTTCAACCCAATTTACTTCATCTTTGCCGAACATGCCCTAAGTCATATTGTACTAACTCTCTCCGTCCCATTATACAAGGGGAAAGATGATGCACACTTATCACTTTTTTTTAACTATTTTGTTTTTTCTTAATTATAGAAGATCAAGCTAGAGTTGTTATTTCTGTTTCGCCGAATAATACAACTTATTACGCTCCGATCTGCACTGATGATATCAAGCCATACGAGGGCAGATGTTTGCAATCTACGATGAAGCTGAATCATTTTACAAATTTTACTCACTTGAAGTAGGTTTTACTATGAGAAGGGTAGTGGAACAAAGGCGAAAGATGGTACTAAACTGTGGTGGTATCTTGTTCTTGTTTGTAATAGATAAGGACATTTGGGTCCATACAAATCTTCTAATGGTGAAAACACTAAGCCTAAGCGAAGGAGGATGTCTAATCGTTGTGGTTGTCCTGTACATATTATATTTCAGCAAGTAGGAAAAGATGGATTTGTTTGAAAATGTTTGAAGAACGTCACAACCATCCATTGTTACCTCCTTCGCAGAGACATTTTGCACCCGAGAACAGAAAACTCACGCCTTTTCATCAAGATTTCATCATCAATTGCTTAAAAACAAATATTGACACTAGCAAAGTGTACAAGTTGTTCAAGAATTATGTTGGTTCTTATTCAAATGTGGGTGCTACACTTGTAGATATCAAGAATTTTCAGAGGGACTTGAATATATACTTACATGATTGGATGTGATGGCCAAATGCTTATTGACAGTTTGTTTCGAAGAAAGGAGAGATGTGAAGCATTTTACTTTGATTATGAAGTAAATTATCAGAATCAACTTTGCAGACTATTTTATTCAGATCCTATTTCACGCAAGAGTTTTTTTTTCTTCGATGATGTTGTGTCAGCCGATGCGACTTATAAGTCAAACATGTACTATTTCATACTCTTGACTTCTATTATTGTTGATGCACATATAGATTAATATTGATGCACATTCAGATCATATATTGGTGATCATTGTTAATATGTGATGCACATTCATAACAAAACTGGTACACATAGAATAAAACTGATGCACATACAGAGCATATTGGTGCACATTCAATGTCAATTTAGTGCACATTTAGAATCAATTTGTAGAACACTCACACTTTTTTCTTTAATTTGTTATAGGTATGATATGGTTTTTGTTCCTTTTATTGCAGCTGATAATAACAAGAGTTCTATTACATTTGGATTTGGCTTATTGTTGAAAGAGGACATTGCTTCTTATGTGTGGTTGTTTGAGAACTTCAAAAAGGCTATGGGGCATGAGCCATATATTTGATTAACTGATCAAGCTGCCGCAATCAAAGCTACTATTGAGCAGGTATTTAGCAATGTTGTTCACCGATTATGCGTGTGGCACATTATGTTTAAGGTCCCTGTTAAGGTTAAGTTTGATGCATTTGTAACGGAAGACTTTAGGAGGAGATTCAACTCTATTGTGTGGAGTAATGAATTGAGGGCACTTGAGTTTGAGGAAGCTTGGCGTTCTATTATAGCTGACTTTAGGCTTGAGAAAAATGTTTGGTTGCAAACAATTTTTGATTTGCGTCAATATTGGATTCCTGCATTCTTCCAAGGTTATCATATGGGTGGCTTGCTAAGGACAACTTCTAGATTAGAAAGTCATAATTCTTTCTTCTCCAACTTCATTGGACTCTCATCATCTTTGATTCTGTTTTTGTTGCAATTTGATAATGCAATTGATGCACAACGTCACAATAAAAGGAAGCTTGATATAAATCATCCATTTTAATTCCAATATACGAGACAAAGATGCCAATAGAAGTTGAATGTGCATCAGTTTATACCCTTAATGTCTTCAAGGATGTGCAGGATGAAATTGTTGCTTCAGTATATGATTGTCGTCTCACTGATCTGAACACTCAAGATGATGTTCAATATTGGCATGTGAGTGGTACTATTGGCACTCTATGTGTTTTGCGTCATACTATATCTACTCAAGATATTAGTCGCTCTTACAATTTATGAACATGGGTATACCATGACGTCATATGTTCATGGTGTAATAATCTCGGGATTAAGTTGCCTGAGAAATATATCAACCCTAGGTGGACAAAAAAATCATCTTTGAAGCCTGCTTTTGAGATTGATGGGGTTGTCTTCAATGGTAGTGATGATTTGGATGACAAGAAAGTTCTGGTCTTTGAGTTGCTCTATGAAATCCATTACTTTGAGTTGCTCTATGAAATCCATTACTGCATTAATATGATTGGTGATAATCCTGAAAAGTTGAAAGATCTTTTGAGTTTGATCAAGGAGAAGAAACAATTGTATTCTAGACAAGCATGTGCTAATTCTGATTCACCCAACAAGAAGAAGATGAGTAGATTTGAGACATTACTTGGTCCTATTCCAGAGCAAATTTACGTTCTTCCACCTCCTCAATCCAAGAACAAGGGTCGGCCAAAAGAAGGTAGGTTAAAAAGCATTGCTGAGAATGTCATTGTTGATTCATCAAAGAATAAAAGGATGTGCAACATCTGTCAAAAGCCTGGTCACAACAAGAAGACATGCAAATTCAAGCCAGAATCCTTACCAATTATTTGATTTTTAGAATGTTATTTTGATGCACATTGTTAAGCCTTTTGATGTACATCATTAAGCATTTTGGTTCACATTGTTTAGAATTTTAATGCACATTTGTTAAGTATTTATGGGCCACATAGTTAAGCATTCCAATGCATATTGTTAAGCTTTTTGAAGCACATTTTTAAGCTTTTTAATCTTTCAAAATTTATAGAGTTCACGAGTTCATTTATCATGAGTTCAAAATTTATATCTGGTGCACATTGTTAAGCATTTTGATGCACATTGTTAAGCATTTTGATGCACATTGTTAAGCAATTTGGTGCACATTGTTAAGCAATTTGGTGCACATTGTTAAGCATTTTGATGCACATTGTTAAGCATTCTGATGCACAATGTTAATCATTTTGATGCATAAATATCACCGACTTGAAGAATATTTGATGATGAAAACATTATCAAGTAAACTGAAGAACTTCAGTTAACCCATTCAGTATTATAATCCCAAAATTTCAAACTGTCTAAGTACCACAACCACACAAAACATTGTAAATGTCAACACAACTTACAAATTCCTACTTCCAAACTGTCAAAGATGTCCTTCTTCACTTTTGCAACAACTTCTTTGCCCACTGAGTTATACTTGTTGTCAATCATTTCTTTCAAGTACCTAATACGCATTGTTTGCATTTGTTTCTCACCCCCTTTATTCAGATCACTATCCCAATTTGACATTCCAGCTCCAAAATAGGTTTCCATGTGTCGCATGGAAAAAACGTCACAACCAGTTTTGTTTTTCGTGTCTCGTTGTGGCATCGTTAATCTATGAGCATACATCTTCTTCTCGTCTTTTACCATTGATGTTTTACCCTCCAAATGATGATGGGCTAGGTAGTTGGAAAACATGGTCCTCTGAACAAATGATGCACATTCATTAGTAAACGGATGCACATTATTCATAATAGTAATGCACATCAATCTGAATACTTACCAATTTGTTGGGGATAGCTCCATACATATTTTTAAGGGACATATTCTTGGACGAGTTGTCAAGGATGTCATATATAGGGTTTTTCAGATTAAGAACAATGACATAGAAGTGCTCTCTAATTTATAAATGGGGAACACAAACTGCATAATTAAGAAGAAGAAGAAGAAAATCATAAGAAATAGATTGATTAGTCAAACTAGTTTGAAGCGCACTTAAATAGTAAAATCATACCAATTGTATATCATCCAACTTCTTATTGTGTAGCTTTGCTATGCCTTCGTCCATTTTCTCATTGAACAATCCTTAACCATCTTTAATTGAAATATCGTCCATAAGAGGATAAACCTAGCAACCCATAGGAGTACTAGATTATTCAGTACTGCATTTTGTAGAATATTTAGTACTATTGTGAAGAACATTCAGATATTATTCATATCGTAGTATTCAGCGTGGGGAAAACCGTAGTGGTTTATCCTCACTCTTTATCTCTTCTTTATGGTTTAACAACTCTACCCACCAGTCCATCACATCTTCTTCCAGATATGTATCAAATTTCATGCATTTGAACTGAGTTTTTGTAAGATTTATTTGTCCCGTGCTTACCACAATATACCCTGGATCTGTTTCATCCTCAACGATCCAATTGTACAGTTTGTTCTCAATTGATGATGGTTTCTCCAATATATTGATCTTCCTCTCCTTGTACGGTGATTTAAGGGCATATGTGAGCGTTGGATTCCTTTTTTATTTAGCGGCATTGACATCTTTTCCAACATCCATCACATCCCTTGCTTCCTTACGTTGCTCTGTCTTTTCAGTCAGTGGTTCCTCAATAATAGTCGGCATCGACATCCTTTCCGACATCTTCTCAGTTAGTGGTTCCTACTCAACAAGAAAAACATTTTATCAACAAACTGATGCACATTTAACATCAAACCGGTGCACATTTTCAATAAACCGATGCACATTTAGAATCAAACTTGTGCACATGTACACTAAATTGATGCACATTTACAATCAAACTTGTGCACATCTTTAATAAATTGATGCACATTTCTTACCTTTCCAATATCCATCTCAGATTCCTTTGAAATTTCCTTCTCTGTCTTGTCCTCCCCACCTTCCTTTGCCATTTCTTGCAATTCTTCTACAATAGATGCAGCAATTTCTTGTTGAACAACAAAAGAAATTTGATGATCATTTATAAGAAATCTGACGCACATTTAGAAGAAAAGTAGACAACATTTTTGTATACCTGCACATCTATATCTGTTGATGGCTGCTTTTCCAACTCAGCATCAACAGTGGTAGAAGGTTCAGATTCTTTTGTACTCTTGGCCTTCATTACTACTTCTTTAGGAATCTGTAATACAAGGCATACTTTTATTTAAATATTAATTAGAATAAAAGTGATGCACATTAATAATAGAAGTGATGCACATTCAGAGTAATATTGATGCACATAAGTTTGAAGGCGATTACCTTGAACATAGTGCGTTTATAAAACTTTGAGCCAATATCTTGCACATGAATAGGAGGGATTTCTCTTGTGGAGTATTATTAATCCCCAAACTGAATGAAGGTATGTCATAAAGCTCTTTTTCCTTTATTGTCTTCTCGATTTCTTCTAGGCACTATGAAGCTTCATCCCAAAACAGTTCTTCATCCACGGTTGGATTAACCTCTACTTCCTCTTGTGACTCCTCTTGTGATAGAGATATCTTGACTTTCAACATCTTGTCTATTGCTTCGTTGACCTTCTTGAACAGATTGTTCTTGGCCAAACGTTATGGAGCCTAAGACACTCTCTCCACATATCTCCTCATCTCAAGAGCAAGTTTTTGGCTGCTCTTAATGTGTTCCTCCAACTCAGACTGTTACATGAAATTTTTAAATGTTAATATGAAGAACATCGATCATCCCTAAATTTATTGAACATTTATCTATAAAATGAAGCACTTTAAGATAGGCTTACCAAAAATGTAGCATCATCATCTTTACCAACATTCTCTTCACTCTCATTTTCTTCCTTCTTCTTTCTCATGCGTTTCTTTCACCAATTTTTGTTTCTTGAAGTCCAGAGGTATCCTGACATAACCTTTTCAAAAACTACCAATCTTAATCTCCTCAATCTCCCTCTAATTGAGCATTTCAGAATTCCAGTTGGTAATGATTGGAAAGTGCCTATCAATATCTTGAATTCGCAATGCAACCCGATCAACATATATCATCTGTAAAAGAAAAAATAACATTCATAATGAAATTGATGCACATGCATAATGAAATTGATGCACATTTATTAAAGAAATTGATGCACATTATTAATATTGATGCACATGTGTATTGAACTTGATCTACATTATTAAAGAAATTGATGCACATATAAAATAATATTGACGCACATACCAGTGGAAGCAATATCAGACCTTTGAAATTCTCACCATCAGTTTTATCCTATGCTTCTTTTGCTTTGACTAGAAGATCGATCATAAGAGCTGACCAGTCATATTGATGAATATTATTTGTTCTGTCGAGGTGTCCTATGATTTTCACATTAAGTCGTTCATTTTGATGGCTCTCCATGATAGTGTTAGTGATAAAAATCACAAGGTTCCTCTTGAACCATTCATCGGATAATTTGTTTGTTTGTTATTGTTTCCCTTCTCTTAGGAGGAGTGGAGCTGTATGATAATGATGCATATTAGTCAATATATTATAACACATTAATTAGTAAATTGATGCACATACAGAATAATATTGATGCATATTAGAGTGTAAATTAATGCCCAAACCAAAATGAAGTACGTTGTAGCACATATAAAGACAAGTTGTTGAACATTTCTAAGCATTTTTATGCACATACAAAAAGACATTTTTTAAAGTATGCACCTTGATTTGAAGCTTTATCATTCAACTTCTTCGATCGTGTCTCTTGGTCAGGAGATCCCTCTTGTACTTCTTTTCCTATGCTCATAACTGCGTCTGAAAATTGATGCATATACAAAAAGAAAACACAGTTAATGCATATAGTGATGAACAATGTTTATGATTCTGATGCATACTATATAATAAATTCATACACAAATTAAACATGAAGTATGTTGATGCACATATAACAACAATTTGCTTTACAATTAAAGCATTTTGATGCACATACAATGAGACAAATTAAGAGTAGGCCCCTTCATTTGAAGCTTTATCATTTAGTGTATCGGTGTGAACCAATTCTTCTTGGTTTACTACAACTGTTGTATTGTCCTTTGTGCTTTTGTTTACTATAGTTGATGTATTGCATGACAAAAGAAAACTTAGTTAATGCATATACCGATGAACATTGTAATGAAAGATACTGATGCACATATAGAATTAAAATGATGCACATATAGAATAAAACTGATGTACATATAGAATAAATTTTTTGCAAATATAGTATAAAATTGATGCACATTCAAAATAAAAATGATGCACATTCAGAATAAAATTGATGCACATTAAAACCAAAATTGATGTACAATCAGAATAAAACACATTCGTATTATTTCTTGCATTGATGCACATATTACAATGATATTGATGCACATTCTACAGAAACTGAGGGATATTTCATCAAATTTCTGGTCATGCAATATCTAGTCTAATAAAAAAATAAATGTTTAGCGAAAAAGTAAATGCAATCTTAATTTTATTTTTAATTATTAAAACTCTTTATTAATTTTAATTTTTTACTCTTTCTATCATCATTCTTCAATCCTCATTTTCGCTTATTCACATTCGCCTTGTGCCATTTACATCTAAATGATTGAAATTTTCATATTATTTTAGTTTCTTAATAATATTATAGTAGTGTTAAAAGACAATCTTTATCACATCCTCCCACTATATAAATCATAGTTTAACATCAATACCTATATAATTTCTGTACAAATGAAGTCAGTTATCAAAATTAACGATATAAGTTTTTTTTATTAACCATATAAAACCTTTTAAATTTTATCATTAAACCGATATTATATCCTTTATCATATATACAAGACCCGTGCGTAGCAAAGGATACACATTCTAGTATGAAGGATGATTTATTTATTCAAATTTAGTATTAATGAGAAAATCTTTAAGATCGGAAATAATCTTTTTTTCTGTTCAAAAAGTTGGAAGGAAGTGATGTAATCATATAATCAACATATAGTTTATGAATGAAAAAGATTTTTTCCACCAAAAAATAGATAGATGAAAGGATTTAACTTTTCAAAATTAATTTTGTGATATTTTTGCTATATATAACGGATTAAGGAGCAATTATATACCATACAAATTCATTAATCCTAACTATATATATGCGTATATTCCTTTACTAAGACAACAAGTAAGATAGAGGATAGGATTAAGAAGAAACGATCGATGATGAACAAGGTTTTAATCGTTGTGACTCTCTTGGCGTTGATGTACTCGGTTAGTGCCGCCAACTATGACAAGCCTATTCCTGAAGTATATACCCTTCGGAGTCATAACCTCGCCAAACAAGAGCCAAATATAAATATTCCTAGTATGTATTGTTTTACTTAATCCTGATTTGCTAATGTTGTGCTTAATGCATATATATTATCGACTTACCTATGTATTTTATTTGCAGAGTGTACACCATGTACATGTAAAGGAGTTCGACGTGATTGCTACTACTGCGACTTCACAACGTATCCAATTTGTACTGATTGTTGTCCCCCCTAAACCTATGTCCATGGTCACCATTTATGATCACTCCATCTTAACTATGTAATCGATCTCATTTTAATAAACTTAGGAAAACTGTATGAGGTTTTCTTTTAGAATATTTGATTTTATGACACGCAAATAAAAGACGCATGATATAACGGGCAACACGAACAAACGAAGATGAAGCCTGTACATAGAATATAAGTTTGTCCAAACCGGAACAACATTTATTGTCTTGAACAGTAACCTCCGACATGCCATATACATCAATCTCGTGCAATATAACGTCGTGTGTGTCGACATAATTCTCGAATAAAGTCAACCATCCCATGTTGTCATGTGCCATAAAAACGCGTTAAACACACCGACAAACTAATATTTATAAGAGAAAATGATACACCTCATAAAATATAAGCACACCATAATATCTCGTGTTGGTGATTTTAGTGTCATCGGTCGTTTTAGTGTGATCAGGATTCGCTCAAAGCTTGAGGAGCTCAATTTACGTTCGATGAGTCTTGGGATTGCGGAGTGCACGACTCGGGTACGTGAAATCGAACTCGGTGTTACAAGGACATGTCGGGATGTACATAAGTACATGTCGGGTTCGTATGGTTCGAATCCGGAAGCCAAAAGACGAAAAATGGGACATTCTGAGGAGTGGCACGGTTTGTGACAATTTGGCATGGTTTGTCACAAACCGTGCGGATGCTCAGAGGCTCAAAAATTTGGTTTTGTAAAACGGAACGATTTGTGACAAACCGTGCCAAATTGTCACAAACTGTGCCGAGTGGCAGTTTTGGACGGTTTGTGTGTTTTCAATCGATTTTAATGTCCTTATCCATTGGATAACGTTCTAGTAACTGCGTAACCACCCTAGGCCTATATAAGGGTGTTATTTCATCAAGTTTTGGCTCTAGTTCATCAAGAAAAAAAGGGGATTTCTCTACATCTTCCAACAACCGAAAAACTTCAAGTGTTTCTAGTAGATTGCCTTGATCTTCTAGAGTTTGCAGAGCCTTATCCCACTCCAAATTTCGTGTAACCCAAAGGCATTGTATAGGGTCGAAATATTGGTTTCGGAAAGTGCGTTTAGCACGATTCGTTTGCGTATCCAAGCACGAAGATTGGTCAACGACACCCACCATATACAACATCTCGGAGACAAAAAATACAGGAACGTTACATCACTGGAAATGTGCAATATCCCGAATCTTTTGTATTTTGTTGTTGCATGTTCAATCAGTGCCAAGCACCTGAGTATTGATGTCGCTTTTGTCCGGATCTCGAGGTTGGTTGTGCATGCTTGCTTTATTTGAGGGTTTGATAGAGTGCAGTTTATGATGCTCTATTTGTTTCTGGTCTCTAGCTAGTACTCCACCGCTACTGCTTTAATTGTTGTATCATCGACGATGTTTTACTCCGACCTTTTTTTGTTTCCTTTCTTATTCTGTTTGCGGCGGCTCTTAATCTGATGGTCGACTTCACGAGAGTGATGTATTCGCGTCGTTCGGTGTCGTTGACGGCGCTTTTGTCCGAACTTTTTATGTTTTGTTCTTGTTGTGTATCTATTTAGAGACGACCCTTGATCTCGTGCTTGGCCTCGGATGCTTGATTATATTCGCCTACCGCTTCACAAGTTATGATATTTTATAAAACTAGTAAAAACTTGTCTTTCTCTTCGTAGGCTATGACGTTTTGTAGAGCATGTATAATTGCATATCGCTTCCACGCTATACTATAATAATAACTTTGTATAGAAAATATACTCAAAGAGGTATGAACAACTATTGAGGTAAAACGAGAGAATTGAAAGTGATGAACGGACGGATGAATGTGTTATATATTCACAAAATCTCTTCTAAAAAGGCAATTAGTTGATATTTAATTAAAATAGGATAATTAAGGAATTTGTTAGAGGAGAGAGAAGAGGGGAATAAGGATTCCAAATCAAACATTTACGTACATCTTCTTCTTTATCCATCTCCATTCTTTTTCTTCCCTTATCCATCCATCCATCCGGCGAGGTTCTACATCTACATCTCAGATATGGTGACATCATCTTCTTCTCCACGGATCCTCGCCATCAATATTCGGTAACACCAACTTCTCCACGGTCTTCTCCATCGGCTTCCCAGATTTGATAAGCCTTTATGAATTGGTGTTTATCTATGAAATATTTGTGTTCGTTTTCCTAAATTTCACTCTATTTGAATATGAAACAAGGCGAGTTTGATGAGATCGATTAGTTTCTCTGTACATTAGTCATTTTTCCTTAAATCGAATGTCTATTGTGCATTCGGTTATTGTGTTGTTCTTCCTCCTCTATGATGTTTTAATTTTTTGAGTATATTCGTTTTAGTGAATATTGACTCATATCATAGTTGTGGATTGGTTTTTTCTTGGTGGTGCAATAATTTAAACATGCATTTTTGAATTTGTGAATAATTATGTCATTAATATAGGTTTTTCGATTCATATTGTCCAATTGGTATTCTTCTTGATATTCACAAATTCATACTTGATATTCATTCCAATTTATTTGATATGTGCAAACAGTTGATACACATAATTACATTATATAGACATTCATGTTTTTCCCCGTAATCATAATCAAAGATACAAACCCGTTTACATATGCGTTGATATTCATGGAATTGTGTTTGTCATTCGGATGATATATAGAAAACAAAAGAGTCCAAGAGATGGAAAAATCTTAAAGTGCATACCACCGTGAACACCTTAAATATCATTAAGGTGCTCTTGAATATGAGCATATGTAAAATACATAGTATAGGTAGATTCAACAAGATTTAAATTTGTTCTAGTATTTGTTTCACTTGAAATTTCTTGAATATCACACATTTATGTATTAATATTTATATTTCATAAGTATAAATATCATAACTTAAAACATGAATATTAACTAATATCACTCTCAACTACATGAATGTCACCATTGATTCTGAATGTCACCATCTAATTACGTGAATATCAATATTCACTCGATTACGTGAATACCATCATCTAATTCGTAAATGTATATCACCACTCAATATAATTACGTGAATATCATTATCTTATTCGGGAATATTAATCATCTTTCAGTTAAATGAATATTATCATGAAGTTCGTGAATATCATTATCTAATTTGGGAATATTAATAATCACTCAGTTAAATGAATATTACCATGAAGTTCGTGAATATCATGATCTAATTCGTGAATATTGATCATCACTTAGTTAAATGAATATCACCATAAAGTTCGTGAATATTAACCATTTGCCAATTCCACTAAAATTACCACCAAATTGCATGAATACCACGCTCGATTGAATAAATATCATAACCCAATTCATGAATATTGATCATCTTTATTTACATGAATATCAACACACAATTCATGAATATTTATAATCATAATAACATTGAGATAGTGACGGGCGATAATCGACATGGAGTGGTGTTGAAGAACAGTACTAAAAGTAAAGAGATTTGAGGGATAAATCCTAATATATTAAAAGACTATCTTTTAGGTAATAAATACCACTCAACACCATTAATAACTAGCATTTGAAATCGAACTTTTGTAATCGGTATATTTTGGTCACATTCACATTACTTCTTTGGGTTTTGTTAGACTCATAATCATCGAACTTTAAGGGATCCATTTCCGCTAATTGGACAATAAGAATACATCCTGTTTCACATGAACAAACTAATCTTTTTTTTGTAAACCCTAATTTATATCCTTGGCTTCTCCATCAGCCTCCACCCCCATTTCTCTACTCCATTCTTCTTCCGCTCTTTCCATTCTCCTTCCTCCGATCTAGTGCTTCTTTGTTTACATCTGGTTAGGTTTTTTTGTTCCTTTGTTTACATCGGCCATGGCGGCGGTCGAGGATGGAGATCCGACCTCGGTGCCGCGAGCGTCAACCCTTCCTTCGGATGGAGTTCGAAGAAGCCGAAGAGACTACAAAGGTATAAATCGTCGTTGGCGTTTTTAGATCTGCGTTTGGTGATGCGGAAGATGTCGGACGAAGAAGCAGACGAAGTCCACAAAATCAAAATCTGCGCCTCCTCCTCCTTCTGTCGAGAGTGATGGTTTCGACAGATTGTCACATCAGAGAATTTCTTCTTGCCGTCGTCATCTCAGTTTATGTGTGAGGAGGTCTGTAAACTCGGGATTTCCATTCTTGGTCTCGTCGAACAATACGAAGATCATTTTGTGAAGAGCAAAGCAAGAAGATTGGCGTCGAACAAGACAATTTAAGCGAGGCCAGATCCATGGCGGTACCATTGGCGAGCGCTTCTCCTTCCTTCGACTATAGTTCAAAGAAGTCGGATTCGATGCTGACAAGGTTGTTTCCCTCCTCCAATCGATTCCTCGGTTTCGTATATGGAATATGGATGATGTTGTAATCGATCTTAATATCCTTTCCTCTATTTTCTTTGAAGAACTCGACAAGCTCCGATCGGCTTTTGTCTACAATTGCTACTTCCACGTTCAATTTCTAACAATAGTTCACATTTCAATCTTCAGGAATCTTGTGTTCTTCTCTTTGTGTTGTAACTGGAAGTTAATAGGTTAGTTCCACTATTACTACTTCATTAATTATAGAGTTTTATTATGCAATCCCTTAGAATTCTTAATTTTATGAAAACGCCTTTTGATCTTTATGTGGTAAATATTTTTGAGAAATTAGATATGATGTATCAATTTACTGTACTTTTTTTATGAATGTTTCCCTTCATATTATGTATATTTGCTTGTCTGCTAGATCTCCAATCATCACTTCAAAGTCAAGGGATGACAATATGTCAATTGTTCAAGTCCGAAAGTTGAAACTGTGTGTTGATGACAATATGTATTTCATCTACTAGTTGAGTTTTAATTTATTTATCTTTAGCCTCATGAAAAGATTTGACTAATAAAGAGGATGATAATATTTCATCAAAATTTCTAAATAAATTGTCATCGGCCAAAATAGAGTAGTTGGATGACACTTTAATAGTGTTGAAATAATTTAATTTGACATTTTCACAAAAAAAATGTGTAAGCATAGATTATTTCGTTCTTTTAATAGTGTCAATGATAATTTATTTTGGACGACAACAATATTAATATTCGTGATGACAAAAATTGTAATTAAATATGCTAAAAACTGTAATTAATACAAACTGTCATCATCCTAAATGTATCCCAAATGAGTAAGTATTAATACTCCAAAATTTAATTAGGCATTAAATCTATTATTTTCCCTCTTTTCTTACAAAAACACATTATGATAAAGACATTTATTCATGCGAATAATTTACATCTTTTATTATTTATCCTTCGTTCTTACAACTTGACTAAACTTTTTACTTGTGAAAACATTCCTTAAGGGTGTGTTTGGATTTCCAATGAGAATGCATTAAAATGCATTATGTTTGATATAATGCATTAAATATTTAAACAGTGTTTGATTGATGAAAATTTTAATGTATTATATATACAAGAATCATCGAGAATGAAGATATATGAGAGGAAGGCGGGGATGACACTCAATGAGAGAATCTAATAGTTGTATTTTATCGGCTTTTAATCAAACACATATTATAGATACAAGATGTTCCTTAAATTTCATATAATGCAAATTAAATTTTAAAACAAAATAATGCATTATGTATTTAACGCATTGGAATCCAAACACACCCTAAATTCCTTGAGTTCCTCCTGCCATGTGTTTGTAAAAATTTCTTTATTTTACCATTGCGCTTTTTTTTAATATATATTATCTATTTTATATATTAAAGCTTTCTATTTTAGAGCTTTGTGAGTGATTTTAGTGGGAAATTGCTGATTTTTCTCTCTCTTTGCATTCATACATGTCAAAACTCATTCTTATAATAACAGGGATTAACAGCCTCAAACTCCATGGGTAAATTTAGTACAGCCTCAGCCAGACAAATAAGTATTAATGAAAATGTGCATGACAACAATAATATTTTTAGCTGGATTTGGAATTTAAAAATACCACCTCAATTACAAAAATTTACTTGGAAAACATTATCAGATAATCTCCCCACTAAGGAAAGATTAAAATAAATATTATAATAAGGTACATTTTCAATATTCCCTTGGGAAATTAGAAATATAATTGATGACATCCATATAATTGATGACATCCCTTGGGAAATTAGATTACCGGGTTATAAATTCTATTAAAAACATTTGAAAAATTCCTTGGGAAATTAGAAATATAATTGATGACATCCATAACATTATCTCAAATTTTTATAATGTTAAATTCTTTCACTACTTCAGAGAGGCTAATAAAGCAGATGACTTTATTGTTAACCTGAGTATTAGCACCCACTTGATTAAAACTATTCTTGGGTGTAATAAGGATTCTACAATATCTCGTGAATGCATCAAAACTATGAGACCTGTCTTTTTAAAGTGAAGTATGTTTTACACCTACTTGAACTTTTTCAGAGTTGTCCAGTCGGATGGTCACGAGTTGTCATTTGGTGAAAAATGAAACTCCGATTTTGGCCTTTATAAAAAAAATCATTTTTATAAACCACTAAAACGCTTTTAGAAGGAAATTGTTAATGTCAAAACTACCAATATACATATGTTAACATTTAATTTATCAATCTCAATTTTTTAGAGAAACTTTTACGTAAAAGCAAAATATGAAATATGTAATAAGTTTTGAAATATATTTTCGAGTGAGTTCGGTTCGGACAGTCTCGGATTGTTTATGAGTACGAATCGGACACTCTGTGATAATCGACGAGTTCGGGCTAATTTATTCGGGTGATTTTCGGGTCAAGGCTATCAAATAAATTATAAAATTATAAAAAATAATATTATATAAAAATAAGAGTTGAAGTGGCATCCCAAATCCTCTAAAACTCTTTTTTTTTAAGAAGAAAGCATTTAGGAGGATTTACATATCAAGAATAAACCGTCCTAGAGCATTTCAAAAGATAAGATCATACAGATCTAAGAAATTGATACAAAAAACAGGTAATGGTTGCACGGGGTGAGATAAAACAACAAGGACCGTCACACCATTAACAACGTGAACAAATAAACTAACTAATCGGTGAGTAAAGCTCTACACACCGGGATGGAGAGAGAATGGACACGAACACATGTTGCATTAAGGCCAACACAGGCGTTGTGACACCGAGGAGCATAAAACAATCATTCTTCAGGTTGTGTGATGCAACTAGGCAAGTATATAACTCCTAGAAGTGTTTCATCTCAAGCAGACAATCCAAACCACACAACCATGACTGTAATCTCTTCCGGAACGGCATTTCATCTTTGAGAGTTGGTGCACAACTTTACACAAAAAGAATGAAAGTAAGTTAATTGATTTGCAAGGTAGCAGGAAGACCAATTATTATTTTATCTTAGGTTAATATGACAAGAGTGTTAAGAAGGATTATTTGTTAATATATGTTATGTTGAATACGAAATTTTCCATTTCAATTTGTTGAAGAATACAACTCCGAGGTCAGCGCCGACGCCGAAGTATCGAGCTGGTATATTTAGATTTTGGTTTGAAGAGAAAAGATCAAGAGGTCTGATGAGTATGGATTGTGGAATGGTGTCTTCGATTTACAAGGTTCGAAAATCGAGAGAGCCGGGAAGAGCAAGTTGAGCCTAAAACCGTGCAAGTTAAGCCAGATCTAGGCAAGATTCGATTTCTTCGATTGTGGTTTGGGAAATTGATTAAGATGGGCCTTGCTCGACTCAGAGCTTGTTTGGGACGGAGCATGGTATCAGACAATAAATTATGATTGTCCGATAGGGGTGAGAATTAAGATTCGACTCCTCAATAGGGGTGAGAATTAAAGAATTCGAAAAATATTCGAGTTTTGTCCTCAACATGGTATCGGACAATAATCTATTCGAATTTTGGTTATTTTGAACCGAAATGAACCCTTACTTTTGTACTTTGTGGGAGTTGAGAACATCCAATGTCCGGTTAATTCGTACTCTAATACGTTGAAGACACGATATTAATTACATAAATAAAACAACACGGTTTTTATATACAGCCCACCTAAATTACCAAATACAGCCCGGTCTCTCGCGTTATGCGAAAGCATGTCCCTCGCGTAACGAGAGATTAGCAAAAATAACATAAATTTATAATATTAATCTCGTGTTACGCGAGGGACGTGCTTCTCGCGTTACGCGACGTAACGCGAGAGATCTCGTAAGGGCCTTTTTTAATTCTCGCGTTACGCGAGGTGTCTCTCCCTCGCGTAACGCGAAAAACCAGGCGGTATTTGATAAAAGAGGTGGGTTGTATTTAGTAAGGGCCTAAAACAAAATATGTTTGTAACAAAAGTACAAGTGCGCAATAAATTAAAGTGCGATTATAAACACCCAAAAACAACGGTGGTGGTGGTACTAAAGTAAGACATTCACCTAACTTCATGTTAGGTGAATGTCTTAGTTTATTGATTAGTAGAATTAGACACTTGAGTACCAACCATCGACTTGTCCGGCGATGGCTTCATCCCCCGGAAACACGGCATCATTGAATTCAATGGATGTCGACCCTCCTAATCCTCAAAACACTAATGTAACGAACCCTCTGTTCCAATCAGCCTCAGCGTCCGACTTCCCAGACCTTGCCCAAGCATCTGCCATCATTGCTGCTCAGAAAGATAATAATGGCCAATGAAAGATTACTTTCAAGGATGTTGTTGTTCAGAATACTACCACGCAGACAGTCCCAACGCCATATGCTGATATACTCATTGATAGGCCAGACTTATATGAGACTGATGATGATTCTGACCACGAAGAACCCGATCCTCGTTGCCCTGTGGTTGTCCTCACCGCTGAGGAAAAGAGAGAATTACGGCGGCCATGGGCTCGCTCTCTCATAATCCATATGTTTGATAAGGGGCCAGGCTATACTCAACTCAAGAAAAAACTGGAGCAAAAGTGGTCTATGCGGGGAGCCTTTGTCTTGGTTGATATAGGAAACGACCACTACATCGCAAAATTCTCAAATGATGATGATATCAACTTTGTTCTCACCCAGGGTCCCTGTCTAATTGGTGACAACTACCTTATGATTCGTAGGTGGGTACCCAACTACAATCCATACACTAGTGGAAAAAACACTTGTTGCAGCGCCCTTGTTGAGGCGGGCAGAGTTTTGCCCGCCTCAACAAACATCTATTGAGGCGGGCAAACCTTTGGCCGCCTCAACAAATACAAAAAATTGGACTTGTTGAGGCGGGCGGAATTTTGCCCGCCTCAACAAGTCTATTTTTTCTAAATAAAAAAGCGGCGCCTCTTTAAAAAATGACGAGTCCAATTTTTTTATAACCCACCCATCTCATTATAACCCTAACCCGGCCAGTAAAGCGGCGCCTCTCATTATAACCCTAATGACGAGTCCAATTCTTTTCCAAAATCTCTCGTTCTAAAATCTCATTCTAATCTTCCTCTCTACTGAAATGAAAAATCTCTCGTTCTTTTCCAATCTTCCTCTCCATTGAAATCTCATTCTAAAATATCTCCTTCCTTCTCCCAGATTTGCAACCGTTCTTCTCCATTAATCTTCCTCCATTGAAGCTCTTCTTCAACAGATCTGCCGCTCGATCTCTTCCTCCGTCACCTCATCTTCAACAACCTCTGCGCCGCTCGATCTCCTCCGCCGCTCGACAACCAAGATCTGCTCCGCGGATCTCGTCAACAACCAAAATCGAGCGGATCTCGTCAACAACCTTTGCACCGCTCGATCTTCAACAGATCTTTTGGATCTCGTCGGAAGCGACTTTGGCTTCCAGATCTGTTGGATCTCCTCGTAAGCGACTTTGGCTTCCAGATCTGTTGTATCTGTAAGGATCCATCGAAGAAGAAGACGAGCCTCCGACCGAGTCTGCACCACCGAAGACGAAGACGAAGACGACCGAGTCTGCTCCGACCGAGTCTGTAACTGAAATCCACCAAAGACGAAGACGAGTCTGAAGAATGAGATTTGTTCGCAGTCATAGGCGACGAAGACGAGTCTGCAACGAGTCTGCAACAAAAATCAAATTTTGATGCCTTGTTCATAATCTATTTTGTTGCAGATCTGTGTACAGATTTAGGGTTTCATTGTAAATTTGATTTGCAAATTTGTTAAATTTTTGAGTTGTAAAT
Organism: Oxyria digyna; assembly: GCA_029168935.1. Classification (NCBI taxonomy): domain Eukaryota; kingdom Viridiplantae; phylum Streptophyta; class Magnoliopsida; order Caryophyllales; family Polygonaceae; genus Oxyria; species Oxyria digyna. The sequence goes on from JAPVLV010000013.1 coordinate 11,671,360, forward strand.
CTGATTTGTGTAAAATTGGGTTATCGTAAAAATTAATGGCAGAAATATTGAAATTAAAAATATTATTGATATACTGAAATTAAAATTACTGTTGCCAAAATTTGGAGATTTTGAGGCGGGCATGGAAAATATTAGAGGTGGGCAGGATTGTGAGATTTAAGGCAAAATTTTGCCTATCTGTTGAGGCGGGCAGTATAGTGACCGCCTCAACAAGTATTTACTTGTTGCAGCACCCCTTGTTGCAGCGACCCCTGCCCGTCTCAACAGGGGGGGTTTTGCCCGCCTCAACAGGTGTTTTTCCACTAGTGATATCAGGGTGACGTGAAGATACTTACGGCATGGATCAGAATACCAGGCATCAGCATGGAGTATTTTCATGAGCAATTTCTGCAACGTGTAGGTGCTATGGTCGGGAATGTCCTACGTGTCTACAGAACGACCTTACAGGCTGACATGCGCCATCTAGGGCAGAGCATTTGGATATATCCGATCCGATCCGGTTAGCCGGATATCCGGAAAAAATATTTTCAAAAATAGTGATCCGTATCCGATCCGATAACCCCCGGATATCCGGCTAATCGGATCCGGATCGGATCGGATATCTACTACGGATATCCAAAATATCCGTTTGACCAAATAAAATTCAGAAATCCTTAACCTGCACCAAATAAAATTCAGCATACACAAAGTCACAAACCTGTACATACTACAAACTTACAAAGTACAAACCTTCATACACAATACAATTAAAAACCTGCATACATAAATAAAAGCTAAGTTCAAAAACAAATCTCCATACACAATAAAAACCTGCAATCTGCATACACACTAAAATACTAAATCCACAACTTTCTCTTACAAACCAAAAGTCTTTTTAACAACAAAGATAAGCAATAATATAAAGTTCTTCATAAATTCCCAAGATCAGCCACTGCAAAAAAAAAGAGTATTGATATCAATAACATTTAATTGTGTAAGAAAACAGAAAAAAGTACTTATAAATTAAATAGTAACCTTCTAATTTCTTGAATGATCTCCTCATCCTTAGACTCTTCGTTGATAACCAACACTTCGTCGATTTCATAAGTTGGATGCGACAAATACAGCTCTTTCAGTCCTATATTATTCAATACAAAACATATAAGAAATAGGGGAACTAGAAAATACGTAAGAAAACAAGTAAAAGTTGAAGATAAATAAAAAGAGACATAACCTTCTTCAATTTTCTCCATTCCAAGCAAGGTTTCTTCAATAAATATAGGAGAGTTAGTAGTGCGTTGCCAATCTTGTGAACAAACAAGAGCTTCCACCATATTTGTAGACAAAGAAGTACGAAACGAATCTAGAACACGCCCTCCAGTACTAAAAGCAGATTCGGAAGCAACTGTGGAAACTGGAATTGCTAACATATCTCGAGCCAACTTTGCTAAAACTGGATACCTATTCTGATTGTCTTTCCACCATTGCAAAATTCTGAAATTTCGACAACTCAGTTCACAAGCATCCTCCATATACTTATCCAGCTCAGATTTATTCTCAATACCATCAACACCTAACTCCATTTGATACTCAGAACTCAACAATGTAGCAAAATCCATCACACCTTGATCACAGTCATTCAAAGAAGTAGAAGAAGAAGTAGGAGTACTATCCGACTGTTTGCTGACTTGAGGCAAAGAAGAAGCATAAATGCTAAATAAATCATCAATTAGAACTTTGATGTTGAGAGTTAGGAGTTTTGCCTTTGATTCGATAAACAATTTACGAACCAGAAAGTTAACATAATTGAGCTTACGCCTTGGATCAAGAAACACAACAATAAACATGTAGAGATTGATATTCGAAGCATTACCCCAATACTTATCATACTTTGCTTTCATTTTATTAGCCATGGATGTATGCTCTCCTTGCTCATCCCCACTGAAATTTTTGATCATCATACCTACTCCAAACACATCCTCAACAGCAAAGTTGCTAGTGACATAACGAGAACCAGATAACAAGCAAGTAGCATCATAAAAGACTTTCAAAACGGATAAAATACTAGTCACTTTCTTCCAATCCTCATCACTAGGAAGTCCAATCTTCTTGTTCTCTTTAGCACATGCAGAATCTTTTAATACCAAGTTATCAAATGCCTTCTTAAATTTTACAGCAGATGCAAGCATCAAATATGTGGAGTTCCACCTTGTTTCAACATCCAAACTAAGATGACTTTTACTTTCCAATTTCTCCTCTTTTACACATGCATTAAACTTCTCAGTCCGTGAAGGAGAAGACCTCACATACCTTACTAAACCACGAACTTTCAAGACAGAAGAATTAATATCCTTTAATCCATCTTTTACAACAAGATTCAGAATATGGCAATGGCATCTCATATGCAGAAACTTTCCATCTAGAATACTAGTTTCCCTATGGTTGAATCTCCTTCTTAAATGATCAATTGCTAAATCATTAGAACTTGCATTGTCAACTGTAACTGTCATGATATTATTTATACCCCAGTCAACTAAACACTTTTCAACAGCTCTACCAATCAATTGCCCCGAATGGCCAGCAAGAGGACAAAAGTTTATGATCCTTTTGTGCAAAACCCAACTATCATCAATAAAATGAGTAGTGAGACACATATAGCTTAAGTTCTGCCTAGAAGTCCATGCATCTGTAGTAAGACTGATCCGACAATTCAGTTTTTGAAAACTATCCTTCATCTGTTTCCTATCTTCAACATAAAACTTATAACAATCTCTAGCAATGGTACATCGAGAAGGAACTAGGAATTCAGGATTCAAACATCTACAAAAGTACCTAAACCCCTCGTGTTCAACAATAGCAAAAGGAAGCTCATCCAAAATAATCATCCTAGCAAGAGCTCTCCTACAAGCAGCTTGATCAAACATCCAAGTAGAAGGAACACATACAATTTCAGCAACACCATCTTCATTAATAACAGTTTTTTTTATAGATATCCAACATCTTTTGCTCCTTATCCATATTTGCAGGAAGTTTTTTGCATCTTCTAACATGATTTATTAAAGGACTAGTTCCATTAGATGTCTTACAACCAATCACTGCTCCACAATACTTGCACTTAACATGAACTTTAGAATTTGGAATAGCATTAAAATGTTCCCAATATACAGAAGTTTTCTTTCTCTTACCTGAATCTTCAGAAGCATCCACATTTGAGGAAGAATCAGGGTGCCTTGGTGGTTTTGCTGAACTTCTTTCTTCTATAATTTGCACATCATTTAGATCGGAATTACTTGAGTCGTAGGATGCCCCACTTGAGGATGTATAACCACATTCCTGTAATCACATTGTGTATTAAGTTAATCAAACTAATACAAAAGAAAACAGAAATGAAACAAAAAACTACATAAACTTACCATGGATATTCAGTTGTGAAGCCCTAACAAAGTGAGAGAAATGCAACCAAATATTGCCTGAATAAGAAATTACATTAGAAATGCAACCATATATTGAATTATGTTTTAAAAGTCATGGTGTACTTAGATAATAGATTTCACATTAAAAAATATTAATTGTTGAAATGTCAGTTGTGAAGTCATTAGAAATTATTTTTAGTTATTGAAATGTTTTTTTGGTAAAGAAAATGATGTAGTGGGAGTGAAACCAAAATGTAGTTTAATTAATTGTTGAAATGTTATCAATGATTAACATTGCATCAATTTTATAGTGTTTGGTTTTTAAATTAGGTCAGTAATCAAGCAGGCAAATCGAGCTGAAAAAAGAAATAATCAGTTCATCCTACAAGTAGGCAAGAACAGATTATCTCATGAACCAACAAGTAGAGATTATCTCAAAGTTCTACCAGAAAAAGATACACGCACTAGCAGTAATTTTTTTGCAGGTAGTATGCCTAATATTTTCAAAATTTCACCTCATATGTACATCGAACACAAAAAACTAAAAAACGAAGACACATATACAAACATGACTAGAAACGAACATAAAGAAGAGGAAATCGAATACCAAAAAAAGAAAGACACATATATAAACATGACTAGAAAGTAGAAACGAGCATAAAGAAGAGGAAATTGAACACTTACAATTCAGTTTATGAGGGAGAACTTGATCTAGAAATTCAGCTAGGATGGTTTGATTGAGAAATCGAAGTCAAGAGAGTGAGAGTGAGAGAAGAGGCGAGAAATGAGAATGAGAGAGATAGGAGGCGGTAGGGAGAGGCAGCAGGCCAGCAGCTGAGATTGAGATAGGAGAGGCGATAGGAGGCGATAGGAGGCGGATGGAGTTTAGGGTTTTTTCTCTCAAGAGGTGTTGCTACTTGCTGCAAATGAGGCGTTAGATAGGAATAGGATGGAGATTTTGGGCTGGACTTTTATTTGGGCTTGGGCTTGGGCTTGGGTCATATATTTTATTTCACATATCCCCGGATATCCCCGGATATCCGATAAGCAGAATTCATGATCCGTATCCGGTCCGTATATCCGGAAAAATCGTCCGGATCGGATCGGATTCGGATAAATATGAAACGGATTTTTTCGGATACGGATTTTTCGGACTTGGATCGGCGGATTATCGGATCGGATCGGATATGTTTGCTCACCCCTAGCGCCATCAATGCTGAGAAAGTCCAAATGTTGCACTAATGGCTGTTAATGAAGACAACCCTTGGGGTGAGTTCATGAAGCCAAAGAAATTTGTTTGACGCCAACAAACTGAGAGACAGCAAACAGTGTCGAAGCCCATCAATGCTGAGAAAGTCCAACACTCTACTAGTAGTCCCGCAGCCGGCTCAAATTTGTTCAGCAAACTTACGTCCGAACACTACTGAAGAAGAGATTAATACCCTCAACATAATGAACTCTGGTTCAAGATTTCATGTCCTGTTACCAAATGATGATGAATGCCCAGAAATCAGAGCAACAATTGTTGAAGCTATCAGCGACTTGGAAGAACATTTTCCGGGGACTTTTGTGATGGCCGGGGAATCGGTGAGCGGAAAGAAAACTGAGCAAATCTTGGAAGCGAAGGAGGGGATTACGGAATCAATCCCGCCAAATCAGGGAGACGAGATTACGAAGGATGTAACGGATACTCTGGAGGAAAATTCGGTATTACCTTCTAACAGGTTCAGGAATAAGGAAAAAAAGGATCCAAAAGATTTTGCCAGCTCAGCTTTATCTTATACACGAAGAAACAAGGGAAATAATATGTTGAGAAATAATATTGTTCATAAGGATACCGATATCAAGAAATCTATCCTTATCAAGGAGATGGCTTTGATCAATCAAGCCCAGGCCCAAAATTCAATCCCAAAGCCAATCAAGCCCACAAAGCAGCCGACTCTTACTAATTCTACTGTCTCCATTCTCAAGAACCCTCGCATGCATACTCCACAGTTACCAGACAGAGCCGTTGACATTGATTATGCATCAACTCAATCAGTTGGGAGGGGTGTCACTAATTCCAGTTTTCGACAAAGCAACATTCCTAGTGTCGAACCACCGGACCGGACCCTTCCGACCATACCTCCCACCTCTCGCAAACAAGATGAGAGTTGAACTCTTACCAATGCAAACGGAGACAATGCCAATACTGTGCAGGGTCTTAATGCCTCAATCGCTAAGTGATGCAGTTCTCTGTTACGAAGAACTTGTCGATTTATTTCCTTGCCGATTCTCAGTGGCTTTTCAACAATTGGTATTATCAATGATAGAGCTTAATTTGCTTGTCTAGAACACTCGTGGCGCTGCTTCTGATAGGTTCATGGCGTCTATTCAACAATTAATTCAGTTATACCATCCTTCGCTCTTGATCTTAGTCGAAACTCATATTAGTGGTTTGCGGGCTGACACAGTTTGTCGCAAAATTGGGTATGATGGGATGATCAGGGTGGATGCTCAGGGTTTCTCTGGAGGTATCTGGTTGTTGTGGAAAACTGAAGATGTCTCTGTCACGCCTATTTCACTTCATCAACAACATATTACGGTAGAAGTAATGAGACGAGTGGAGGAGCCTTGGATTTTGTCCGCCATTTACGCTTCACTGAACCCTGCTTCACGCTATGAACTTTGGCGTGCGCTTGAAGATTTTGCTGTAACAAATAACAGAGCTTGGCTACTTGCAGGAGATTTCAACGCGACTCTCTCCCCGCAGGAAAGGTCTTCCTCATCTGTAGGCTCGAACAGGTCTTCTGACGTTTTCAGAGAATGGGCGGACGAACTTGACTTGGTAGATCTCGGGACCAGCCTACACTTAAACAACCGGAAAAACAATTGATACGTTCCACGGTGCTCGTCTTGATCGAGCCCTATGCTCCCCTGATTGGCGCCTTCATTTCGCTAAGGCTGGTGTTCAGCATCTGACTTCAGCCCATTCCGACCATCTCCCGATCCTAGTCCAGGTTGACCCTCCTTCACTATCCCCGGTAGCTACTCGCCCATTTAAATTTCAGGCAGCATGGCTCACTCATGATGACTTTGACCCATTCATTCGATCAGTTTGGAACGACAGCCTCCCATTAGCTTCTTCCCTTCGTAGTCTTGCTGAGGAATTGCAACACTGGAATAAGGAGGTTTTTGGGAACATATTTAAGCGTAAGCGCCGTCTTTGGAAGCAACTTGAATGGGCACAAAAACATCTTTCAGCTAGTCCTTCACCAGGCTCTATCCGACGTGCTTTGCGCCTGAAATATGAGCTTGAATCACTGCTAAACCAAGAGCAACTATTGTGGTTCCAAAAATCTAGATCACACTTTCTTACTGAGGGGGATAGAAACACAAGATTTTACCATTTAACAACGGTAGTTCGACGAAAGCGAAATAAAATTGGCAGCCTGCAGAATGCGGTAGGTGACTGGTTATCCGACATCGTGCCTTTACAACAGCTGGTCTGTCAGTTCTTTGCATCTCTATACTCGGCTGAGCCTGCTGTGGTCAGTAACAATCAGATTACAGTGAGTTTCCCGGATCTTGCTGTGACTGACTGTGAAATGCTGAACTCCCGCTTCACTGCTGCAGAAATCTGGAATGCAATCAAAGAAATGTCTCCTCATAAATCACCAGGCCCCGATGGTTTCCACGCGGTATTCTACCAAAAACATTGGGATTTGGTTGGTCCAAAAGTTATTTCTGAGCTGCTGTTGTTATTGAATAATGGAGACTGTGCGACAACTTTGGCTGACTCCTTCATGGTCTTGCTGCGCAAGGTCGACAATCCAACTGAACCAGCTCATTTGCGCCCTATATCTTTACTAAATGTTGTTTTCAAGGCAGCAACAAAGGCTATTGTGAACAGAATGAAACCTATATTGTCCTCACTTGTGTCACCGGCCCAGGCGGCTTTTATTTCGGGTCGACAAATTATTGATAACGTCGTTGTTGTGCAGGCTGTACTACATTCGATGAATACTTCAACAACGAATAAATGGATGGTTTTAAAAATCAATTTAGAAAAGGCCTATGATAGAGTCAGATGGGCATTCTTGAATGAGGTCCTATCCCTTGTCGGCCTTCCAGACCACCTCGTTGAGACTATTATACTGTGCCAAACCATGTGCTCAACCAAAGTTCTGTGGAATGGATCTGTTGCTGGATCATTCAAAGCCTCACGGGGAATCCGACAAGGTGATCCCTTATCCCCATATTTATTCATTCTCTGCATGGAGCGGCTTTCACACAAAATACAAGCAGCGGTTGATGATGGGAACTGGGAGCCAATTACGGTCGGTGATGTGCAATTATCCCACTTGTTTTTCGCTGATGATCTGATTTTATTTGCCCGTGGGGATGCGAGAAACGCTTTAGTTATCAAAGAATGTTTGAAATTGTTCTATGACATGTCAGGAGAGCAAGTTAATTACCATAAAAGCAGTGTTCTCTTCTCCAAGTATGTTCAACCCAATATGTAGCAGGTGGTTAGTACTTTGCTGGCGATGCCAATATCGGAAGACTTCGGTAACTACCTCGGAGTTCCAACGACGATTGGGCGCATGACGAATGATCGCTATAATTTTCTGCTGGATAAGGTGACTTTGAAGCTCAGTGGATGGAAGGCTAAAACGCTCTCCCTAGCTGGGCGAGTGACGCTTGCAACCTCAGTATTGACTAGCCTGCCACTATATACAATGCAGTCCAATTTTGTTCCTCGAGGAGTTTGTGACTCTATAGATCAATCCATTAGAGGGTTCGTTTGGGGCTCGACGTCAGAAAAACGCCGTATCCACCCGCTGCATAAGGATATTATCTCCAAGCCCAAATCCGAAGGGGGTCTAGGGATAAGACCTATGAGACATATGAATTCAGCTATGCTGGCAAAACTGAGTTGGCGCACATTGCAGGAGCCCACTTCACTTTGGTCGAGGGTCATACGGAGTAAATACTGTAACAGACGCCTTGACAGAGACATATTTTGCAGGAGGAAAGGTTCATCACGCCAATGGACAGGAATCTGTCATGGAGCGGAGACGCTCAACAAAGGTTTGCGCACGACAATTGGGAATGGGAGATCAACACTCTTCTGGACACACCCATGGCTTACTGACACCCCGTTTACAGATTATGCTCTCAGCCCGATCCCAGAGGTGTTAGAAGCTTGCACTGTAAACGAATTATGGACTGCTAATGGTTGGAACTGGGACATTCTAAGTCCTTTACTACCATCTGATGTACGTCACTAGCTTGCAGCAGTAAGGGTACAAGTTTCACCTTCTGCTCATGATAAATTTTACTGGAAATGCACAAGTTATGGCCTGTTCTCCACCAACTCGGCTATGCGTATCTTGCATAATGCACCGGACGCTGCGCCTGCTGAAGTTTGGAAGAAAATCTGGAAACTCCCGGTACAACAACGTGCTCGTCAATTTACTTATATGGTAGCCACCAATGGGGTCCTTTGTAATGCCGAGAGAGTACGGAGGCACATTGCAACAGATGCTACGTGTCGGAGATGCGGACAAAACGAGTCACTGCTGCACGCGCTGCGGGACTGTGAAGTAATCAGGAAAGTTTGGTTGGCTTTGGCAGGGAATAATATTCAATCCATGTTTTGGACGTCTACAACAGCTTTTGACTAGGTTTCACACAATTTGGGATAGAATGCTAGTTGGGCGTCACAGTTTGCTGCAATGATTTGGTTCACTTGGAAAACTAGGAACCTGTTGGTCTTTGAGGGCGTTGATAATGCCAATATACTCTCTTCAACAGTTATTGCCCAGGGAATTGCCTATAAGATCGCAGCGATACAAATGAAGCGAGTGGAACATCAAACTTCAGCTCCTGCTGCTTCAATCAGACATTGGCAGCGGCCGCAATTAGGATGGACGAAGTTAAACACCGACGGTGCTTGTAAAGGAAACCCAGGTGACTCCGGTGGCGGCGGAATATTCAGGGACCATGCTGGGAATTTTATACATGCCTACGCATTCAAATGTGGTTTCAGGGATGCACTGCAGGTTGAATTACAAGCAATTCTGCAGGGCTTTGTCATTGTTGCAGATTTAAGGATCTCCAAGCTCATCATTGAATCAGATTCTGTAGAAGCCTGCACACTGCTTACGAACAGGACCCTTCTAACGCACAAGTGTTACTACTTGATTCAACGGTGTTGGCTTTTGATCGACACCCATGCTGATGAAGTGCACCTTCAGCACACAAGGCGACTTAACAATGCTCTTGCACACAATCTGGCTCAACTTTCTTTTAGTTTTGATAACAATTTGGTTTTATTTTCTGCACTTCCTTCCAGTTTAAGAGATATGTTTGATGTTGATTTAAGGGCATCCGCTCAGGATGACTCAGTTGGCTAATAAAACAGATACCACGGGTAAGCCCGTTTTCAGACAAAAAAAAAAGGGTGTGAATCCCATAATAAATCCTCTTATAGAGATAAATAAGAATGAATCTAAGTCATTGGATGCTTTGGCATCCAATGGCTTAGATTAAACTAGCTACCTCCACTTGTAGTGGGGGTAGTTGTGGTGGTCCGGCGGCCTTCCGGCGACCACCCGACGACTTCCCGACGACCAACCGGTGATTGTCCGGTAGAGGTCCGACGACGGTCCGGAGGTGGTCCGACGTGGTCCGGTGGAGGTCCGGTGGTGGTCCAATAATAAATGAAAAAGTTAAAGTATAAAAATAAATGAAAATTTAAGTCTAATTCAAATTGGTGAACATTTAAATATAATGTGATGAACATTCTGTTGGTGAACATGTAATTAAAATGTGATGAACATTCAGTAGAGTATATCAAAATGAACGTTTATAAACATTTTGATGAACAACGTGATGAACATTTAAGCTAATTGTAATGAACTTTTGAGTAATGAACATTTTATTAAATGCTTGTGAACATTTAAGGATGTTTGATGAACATTTAAGTATGAGACGATGAACATTTAGGTAATTTTTTATGAAGATCAAGTGTTTTTCTACTCGAAATTATATTAAAGTGATGTTTGATAAACATTTAAGTAAGAGATGATGAACATTTATGAACAACATGATGAACATTTAAGTCGATTGTAATGAACTTTGGCTAATGAACATTTTATTAAATTCTTGTGAACATTGAAGTATGAGATGATGAACATTTAAGTATGAGATGATGAACATTTAGATGAACATTCAGTTGGTGAACTTTTAAGTATAATGTGATGAACATTCAGTAGAGTATGTACAAATGAACATTTATGAACATTGTGATGGACATTTATGAACACTTGATCTTCATCAAAAATTGGTGAACATTTAAGTAGATTGTGATGAACATTCAGTTGATGAACTTTTAAGTATAATGTGACGAACATTCAGTAGAGTATGTACAAATGAACTATTATGAACATTGTGATGAACATTTATGAACACTTGATCTTCATTAAAAATTGGTGAACATTTAAGTAGAATGTGATGAACATTTAATTGATGAACTTTTAAGTATAATGTGATGAACATTCAGTAGAGAATGTACAAATGAACATTTATGAACATTGTGATGAACATTTATGAACAACGTGATGAACATTTAGTAATAAATAATTTTGTAATATTTATGAACAATTTTATACATCTTTGTGACAATTTTATTCCGACGAGACCCAAAGATGATCCGGAGGTGGTCGGAGGTGGTCTGACGGTAGTGACAAGGGGTGTCACTTATCATTTTAAGAGGTATTATTATATCACATTCCTAACATCACCAAACAATATAGAAGTGAGCTCAGACTCGCAAGTCTATCAGGGGCATTTGTGCACTTGAATAAATATTTCCCTTTTTCCTTGAAGTCCCTGATTTCTTCCTCCTTGCTCATCACACATACAACTCGAACCCCAAATTCTGATTTTCTACCCATCAGCTGATTTCTTCCTCCCAATCCAACCCTATTTCTTCTCCTCTCCAGAATTCTGATCCGTCCCCGTCGTCGGCGACTTCATACGACTGCCTCTCATGCAACAAGTCGCCTGCTGAGCCACCGGCGTTCGGCGTTTTTAGATGATGTTTCGGGTTTAGGGTTCCGTAAATCTCAAAACCTTCAACCAATTGCACCCCCGAAGCAGCTGCTGTTGTTTGACTTGTTTCAATTTCTTTCCCCTTTTCGGCGTGCTTAGGTAAGTGCGGTTATTTCAATTTCGGAATTAGGGTGCCGAATGAGCAATCAAAGGTCTCGCTCTCTGTTGCCGAATGGACCATCCACGAGGAGTTCAAGGAATATGGAATTGCCAGTAAGTATGCTTTCAATTTCTTCTTACATTTTTTGTACTGCACTCGTACTCGTGTTTCATGTTTGCTAATGCTCCTGTAGCTCTCAAAGGAACCAGATGATTGTTCCGATTGGCTACCTCCTGGCTGGTTTACGGAAGTTAAAACACGAAAAAGTGGTGGAAGTGCAGGAGTCAAATACAAGGTACCCAAATTCAGACTTCCATTTCAATTTTTCTAACTTATCATAAGAATTTGGTTTGATTAGAGGGGGGAATTCAAGTGTTTCCAGCATAAACATCGAATCAACGTATTGACAAATTGACTTGAACATTTTGAACTCTATTTCTCATTTTCTTTGCTTGTTTCTATTCTTGAACTCGTGCATTATTGCATGTTTGCATTCCTAGGATGTGTAATTAATGAAATCTGTATATTATATGAAACATGGTGCAGGTTTACACTGAAACATCTACTGGGAATACATTCTACTCCAAGCCAGAGGTGACGCGGTATCTTAAAGGAAAAGAACAGAGCACTAGTTCATCCGACAAGAAGAAGAGTGGTGGCATGGGAGACTCTTTGATCAATGTGTGTTTGATCGGACTCTAATTCCAGTTTCATCTGTTGTTAATAGTTATTTATGAGCTTTTGTGCTATCACGAGATTTACACTTTTTATTTCTTTATTGTTGACCGAAAGAACATGAGCTTTGTGCTTACCTTTGTTGTTTCCTATCTATCTATTCTTTTCTGTGGAAATATTTCTAATTAGTCAATCTAATTTTGTGAAACTTGAAACTAAATAAATTTGTGGTTATGATAGGATGCTTGTTATTTTTTCAAGGTTAAATCTTTCAAGAGTGGATAAGATGGTTATTATTCTTTAATTTAGGCGGTTTCAACTTCTCTATAGGACCACTCTCGTGGTTTACCTACTTCTAAGAACGGTTTATTCCTTATTTCAATTTCCTAAGTGGTAGTACTATCTTTGATGATTTTTTCTCATTCAATCATAAATGACCTACTTCTAGCTTAGGGTTATGTGTCTGTTTGTGTTCTGATATTTTTTCTGATCAACTAAGACTCTGATTTCCTAAAGTATACTCTCATATGCATTTTCAAACCTTGGAAACAACACTGTGCTTGTTTTTTTTTATGAATTTATGACCCTTCCCTTTATATTATACTGTATACTCCATATATAACTATAACTATGGGCTAACCGTTTTTTGTTCATATCTGGTGTCATTTGATAATTATCCATATGTTCTATGTTTTCATTCTATGCCTAATTTGTGTGTGTGTGTGGCACTCTTAATCGTCAAGGTATTGCACATGTTAAAACTACCGGTATAAAATTTCTTCTTTATTAGGTCATCTTATATGACTGATTTTTGGTGTAGGGGTCTGTTCGCACATTAAGGCATCACAACCATGATCGAGAACAAGAGTTGCCCCAACATCAAAAATCCGAAGACGAAAAAAAACAACCATCAAAAATAAGGAAGGTTTGCTTTTGTTTGCACTCATTAAAGTATCCGTCTATCATTAATATTTTGTCCATTATGTTATGTGTACTGTAATCTGTAATTTACTTGTTAAGTTTGCTTCTATTAACATTTAGGATGTGCCCCAACATCAAAAATCTGATGACGGAAAAAAACAACCATTAAAAATTGGGAAGGTTAGTTTTGTTTGCGTTCGTTAAAGTATTCCTCTGTCATTAATATTTTGTCCATTATGTTATGTGTACTGTAATCTGTAATTTACTTGTTAAGTTTGCTTCTACTAACATTTAGGATGTGCCCCAACATCAAAAATCGGATGACGGAAAAAAACAACCATTAAAAATGGGGAAGGTTAGTTTTTGTTTGCGTTCGTTAAAGTATTCCTCTGTCATTAATATTTTGTCCATTATGTTATGTTTACTGCAATGTACTTGTTAAGTTTGCTTCTACTGACATTTAGGAGGTGCCCCAACATCCAAAATCTGATGAGGAAAAAAGCCAACCATCAAAGATGAGGGAGGTTGGTTTTTGTTTGCACTCATTAAAGTTTTCCTTTGTCATTAATATTTTGTCGATTATGTTATGTGTAGTGTAATCGGTAATTCACTAGTTAATTTCGCTTCTACTAACATGTAGGAGGTGCCCCAACATCCAAAATCCGATGACGAAATAAGCCAATCATTAAAAGTGAGGGAGGTTAGTTTTTGTTTGCACTCGTTAAAGTTTTCCTTTGTCATTAATATTTTGTCGATTATGTTATGTGTAGTGTAATCGGTAATTCACTAGTTAATTTCGCTTCTACTAACTTGTAGAAGGGGCCCCAACATCCAAAATCCGACGACGAAAAAAGCCAATCATTAAAAGTGAGGGAGGTTAGTTTTTTTTGCACTCTTTAAAGTTTTCCTTTGTCCTTAAATTTTTTTCATTATATTATGTGTAGTGTATTCTGTAATTAACTAGTTAAGTTCGCTTCTACTAACATTTAGGAGGTTCCCCAACATCCAAAATCTGATGACGAAAAAAGACAACCATTAAAAATGAGGGAGGTTAGTTTTTGTTTGCACTCATTAAAGTTTTCCTTCGTCATTAATATTTTGTCCATTGGTATGTGTAGTGTAATCTGTAATTCACTAGTTAAGTTCGCTTCTACTAACATATAGGTAATAGTTGAGAAGGTCATTGATGAAGAATTACCACCTGGGTGGATAAAGGAGATCAGAACAAAGAAATACTCAAATGGAACAAGAAGAGATATGGTAAGTTCCCTTGCCCTTCAACATGAATGTATCCACATTATTAATTTTTTACCTTATGCTATGCTCTGTAGAATTTTATTAATTTTGAGGGAATCTTATTATTTGCAGTTTTACAATGATACTACTACTGGATACGTGTTCCGTTCCAGATCGGATGTTGATCGCTTTTTGGAAACTGGAAAAATTAGCAAGCATGCATACAAGAGGAAGGACGGTTGTAGAAATATATTACAATCAATGCAAGATAGTGTAAGTATCTTTTATTTTATCTAGTTATGATCTTTTTCTCATAAAGGAGAAACCATGCATACCCCCGGCTTCCCTAGCATTAAAACTATCATTGCCTATATATACTGAGACAACAACCGTAACAATAATGAGACTTGTGTTGCAAATTAATGTGACTTTTGTAAATCCAAATGTATATAATGCTTGTTCTACCTTCCCTTACTAGATTTTTAAAGGTTAAATCTATTCAAGGATAACCCTTAAATTAGTGTACTTTCAACAAACCACTCATAAATTACGCAACTACTGCAAACCAGCCTTAAAACTGTTGTTATCAAGATTCAAGAAACCACCCGACATCCATGTTTCGTTTCTTTTCCATTAAATTAGATTGCCAGTGTGCCCTATATATTTTTGAACTTATGCATTAAAAAGGGAATAGTGAGCACCCCAAAAGCACTAGCAAGTCCACCATGGGAAGTCAAAATAAGTGTCAAGCACCTCTTCATTCCCGAAATTTTCAAGGGTAGTTGATTTACCCTACATTAGTGTGTCTCATATTCTCAGCCGTCTCAAGATGTTCTCATATCAGTTTGAGGAATATATGAAAGTTTATGGATTGTCATAAGCAGCTGATAATACTAATTCACCTTTTGGTTTTAACTTTTTTTTCTAGCCATCAGCTGCAACTTTGAGAAGCAATAACACAAAAGGTATGATAACAAGGTGGCTTTTTACTGGTCACTCTACTCATCTTATATAATTTAATAACTCTTTTGACTGGTCACTCTACTAAATGGCAACCAAACAAGTACTTCTTTGGCATATGATGTGCATACTACTTGTACAGGTAAAGAAAGTCTTGAAGGGAGCTCTTTGCCCAATCATTGCAACTCTAAAGTAGGGGATACTGGTAGAGAGACAGTATTGGCTAGGAACGATGCTGTGTTAGATATAGGGGCTGATGTGGACTTCATCCCCATTGAATCCCAAACGCCGGAAGGAAATGAAAATAATGTTGTTCGAATGGCTAGTGAACCTAAGATCAGTGAGAGGAAACTAAAGAGAAACGGGGAAGAGATGGTTTCATCTCGCCGTTCATCAAAACGGCTTGCAGGAGTTGAAATTGAACATGTGACTCACTCTTTGGCCATTGAGACAATTCTTCGGTTAGCCAATAAAAGAGCTGCCAAAAGTGAAACCATGCCATCTTCCGGACCCGAGCAAGCCGAAAAATGTCAGCAAGCTCCTCAGGCTAACAATGTTGGTTCACAGGAAGAAATTATCTGCCACCATACCGAGTCTGCCACTGTACCTTCAAAAAAAGAATTTGTTGAGGCAGAGCAATCGAAGGATAATAAGGAAGAATTTGGAAAAAGCGGCTCCTTGAGGAAACCGGAAAGAAACAGGAAACGGTCATCAAAGCTGCTTGCGGGAATTGGAGTTCAACCTGCAACCCATCCAATAGTGACTCCTCGAGTTCTTCGGTCAGCAAGTAACAAGTCTGCCAAAATTGAACACATACCTTCTTTGAGATCTGAGCAAGGCGAACAAGCTAAGGGAGCACCTATGGCTGTCAATACTGGTTCACAAGAAGAAATGGTTTGCCAGTATCCCAAGTCTACTTCAAAACCTGTAAAAAATGTCATATGCCAGTATACCGAGTCTGCAACAGTACCTGTAAAAAGTGTTGTTGGCCAGTATACCGAGTCTGCAACAGTACCTGTAAAAAGTGTTGTCGGCCAGTTTACCGAGTCTGCAACAGTATCTGTAAAAAGTGTTGTTGGCCAGTATACCGAGTCTGCAGCAGCACCTGTAAAAAATGCTGTTTGCCAGTATACCGAATCTGCAACAGTACCTGTAAAAAATGTTGTTCTCCAGTATACCGAGTCTGCAACAGTATCTGTAAAAAATGTTGTGTGCCAGTATACCGAGTCTGCCACTCTACCTGTAAAAAATCAACTGTTGGAGGCAGAGCGAATAAAAGATAAGGAAGGATGTGAAAAACAGAGCTCTAGGAGAAGAGAAATGAAACCGAGGAGAAAAAGGAAAGAGAGAGTTTCACCTGACCAGTCATTAGAGCAACTTGCAGGGATTGAAGTTGAACCTCTTACCAATTCAAAGCCCTCTCAGAGAGTTCTTCGGTCAGCAACAGCCAAAACAGAAGTCGTGTCGTCTTTGGGATCTGTGCAAGGCGAACAAAAAGAACCTCTGGTTATCAATTCCCAGGAAATTGGCCCAGCTGCTGCTTCTATCCTCCCGGAAGATAAAAAAGCCAAAGCAACAGATAAAACTGTGATGATAGACTTCTCATGGAATGCCACCAAAGGTCAAATGGCTAAAGAGTCTCCAAGGAACAATGTTGAAGATCAAAGGATGAAAGAACCTCCGAAAAACAATTCCAAGGAGCAGCTCACTGCAGATGAGCTCGCTACCGTGTCTAAAAGTAATGGGAGAGAAAAAGAAGTGCAGGATTCACATTTGAGTTTTCCATGGTCAGATCCATGCATTGAATTTGCATACAAGACCCTCACTGGGTCATTACCATTGGACGACACCTTAGCCATACATGACTACGTCCAGCATCAAATCCGTACTTCTTCAAACACTATTCCAGATTCCAGGCCATCCTTTTCCCTCAACACTATTCCTTCAAACAGTAGCAACAGTATCACCTTCCCTGATCCCGGCCCGCCTGGATTTTCCCGAGGTGGAATCCACCCCACATTCCCAGATGCCAGGCCGCCTGGCTTTCCAAGAAACGTGACCCTGCCAAACAGCGGTAACGATCTTGCCTTCCCAGATGCTAGGCCACCTGGCTTCGCGATAAATACTTCTGTTCCATCAAACAGCGGTATGAATCACTCAATCCCAGATGTTAGGCCACCTGGCTTCCCGATAAATACTTCTCTTCCATCAAGAAGCGGTATCAATCACTCAATCCCAGATGTCAGGCCACCTGGCTTCCCGAGAAATATTGTTCCATCAAACAGCAGTATCAATCACTCAATCTCAGATGTTGCAAGGCCGCACAGATTTTCCCTGAACGATTTTCCTTCAAACAGTTGCAACAGTCTCGCTCTCCCGGACTCTGGACCTCCTGGCTTTTCCCGTAGCAGTATTTCTCCAAACAGGGGTAACAATCTCCCCATTCCAGATAGCACACCGCCTGGATTTTCCCGGAACAGCAGCAACATTCCTACAAACAGCAGTAACAATTTCGCTGTTCCGGATGCCAGACCACCTGGGTTTTCTTGGAGCAGCAGTATTCCTTCAAAAAGTGTTAACATTCCTGCTATCCCGGATACCAAACCACCCGGCTTTCCCTGGAGCAATAGTTCTCCAAACAATAGTAATATTCCCGCTCTTCCAAATACCAAGCCACCTGGCTTTCCCTGGAGCAATGTTCCTTCAAACAATGGTAGTAATAATTCCGCTCTCCCAGATGCCAAGCCACCTGGCTTTCCCTGGAGCAGTGTTTCTCCAAACAGTGGTATTAATAATCATCCTCTCCCAGTTATTAATCCACCTGGCTTTCCTTGGAGCAGTAGTGGTAATAATCCTTCTCTTCTAGATACCAATCAAGATATTAATCCACCTGGCTTTCCTTGGAGCAGCATCCCTCCAAACAGTGGTAACAATCTGACTCTACCCTGGAGCAGCATCCGTCCAAACAGTGGTATCAATCCGACTCTACCCTGGAGCAGCATCCCTCCAAACAGTGGTAACAATCCGACTCTACCCTGGAGCAGTGTTCCTTCAAGCAGCGGTTTAGGTATCAATCTCAATGTTGCCCTAACAGATACCGGGCCACCACCGGGATTTTCTCAGAAAATGGTTCCTTCATCCAAGCAACAGCAGCACCAAATTAACCCAGCAGACTCTCTCACTCAACCTGCAGATTTTTCCATGTTCTGGAACCACCGTAATTAAGGTATGATAAAAGACCGAACTGATATAACCTAAGAATCAGTATCCAAATGTGGTTTGTAAAAGTAGTAGCTAGCTAGCTATGCAGGATCGATAAAATATGTCAGATTGTTTTGCTTTGTTGTAGGTTTGTTTTGTATGAGCCTCTTGTTGTAATCTTGTTTTTTTTTTCCTGTGAAAATTGTAGAACTAAAAATGTAGCGCTTTTCCTAAACTCCATAAACCGATAATGGATTGTGATACTTTTTTGCAAATTGGGAGTTGGGATAATGGTCTTTGCTTTGAACAAAGTTCAGCTTGAATAAAAGGGAATTGATGGTCAATAAATATTATTTCTCCATTCATGGAGGATCTTGGTTATGGACTTATGGTTGTGATTATTAGTTGTTATTACTGCTGTCAAAATACAAACTTCAGATAGAATTCTGGAAAGTTTTTGCACAAACAACTATCGGATATTCCGATGGGGTTTTCTCTTGTACAAATATCCAGCAAGATAATACACAATTTCTCTTGCTTTAAAAGAACGCACCTCCCACGCGCGGCGTGGAAACCCCTTTTCGCTCATACCCAAAAACCTCGATGTCTGTCGCATCTTTCGTCCCTTTGACGGCGCCTCTTGATAACCCCAACCCACCTGACCAGATGATTACTGAAAACTCAAGCCCAACACCAGCGTCGGCCACGCATACATGGAGAGATATGGTGGCCAGAGCCTCGGGTCTTCAACGTCCTGCGCTTTCTAACGAATTTCTCGACGTGAAGATCGATGTCAGCTTCATAGGAGGAGAAGGAGGTGACCTAGTGGTCTCAATAGCGGACGAGGTGATTGTGCCTTTGCGGAGGTTTGGAGCTCCTCACTGATTGTCAAACCTCTTGGATGCTTTGTGTCGTTCATCGCCATGGAGAAGAAGCTCAAAGAGCTCTTGAAACCAGTGGGAAGGATGTAGCGATGTATCTTCCTAAGGGTTACTATCTGATAAGGTTCGAGACGGAAGACGATTATAACAGAGCACTCACCGGAGGTCCCTGGACGCTTTTTGGGCATTATCTAATCCTTAAAGCTTGGTCACCTCTATTCGACTCAGAGACCGACATAATCAAGACGTCCCCTGCTTGGGTAAGAATCAACAACCTTCCAGTGGTTCTATACGGGGAAGGGGTTCTTCTTCAGATTGCAACAGCATTTGGACGATCCTTGAAGGTGGATACTAAGACTCTGTTTTCAAGGAGAAGACGGTTTGCACGCATTTGTGTGGAAGTCGACTTGACGAAGCCCTTGAAAGGAGTTGTTTTCATCAACAGACGAAGTTATTTTCTGAAGTATGAGGGATTGCACAGGATCTGTCACAATTGTGGGAGATATGGCCACATCAATGCAAGTTGCCCTCTGCTCTAGCCACAATCGACGACCAGTGAAGGAAACCCTAGCGACGAACCCCACCGACTGCCCAGTTGTTTCGCTTGAGGGAGGAACGATATGGGGTTGGATGACCCCGAAAGTCTGGAAAAAACCGGCAAAAAACAAACCAACGTTGAAGCCGGAGAAACCAACAGAAAAGTCCAAGAATATCGGGACCAACAACAGCATATTCCACGTCTTCCAGGGACAAGTGGAGAACAAAGTGTTGGTACAGAGAATGGTAAGGAAAGGACCATTGGAGGAGCTTCACAGAGTATCCCTGCTATGGTGTTTGGCGTGAATTGGAAGAAGAAGGGTGTGCAACACGATGAGAAAGTGGTGGGAAGTTAAAAGAAGATGGTTACCCATGACTCACATACAAATCCTTTGAGTAAGCCCGCCGAACTAACAAGACTAGCCTCTTCCAAACGAGCCAAACAAGATGAGGAAGTTCAGATTGAAAGGCCCAATACTTGTCACCGGGGAACCAAGCCCATTGCTATTGGACCTACCGAAAACCCTTCGCCCCAACCCATTTCCCAACCCACCTAATCCACCACATGAAACCCATTCCCTTGACCATGCTCAGACCAAGAACAAATCTTTGGACTCTGCTATGACAAATAACCAAAATGTGGTATGTGATAACACACGAAAAGATGCGGAGATGGAAATCTCGCAAGGCGACCGACCATCTTTGGTCGATCGGCCTAGTCACTCGTTCCCCTCACAACCGGTTTGTTATGAATATCCTTTGTTGGAATTGCCGCGGCGCCGAGAGGGACGGGTGCCGCATAGATTTGAGACACATGTTGAGGCATCATGATATTTTTATCCTCGCTCTCTTAGAAACGAAGATTCCGGGGGCTCAGTCCCAGCAGGTTTGTGATCGTTTGGATTTCCCGCATCATGCTCGCTTAGAAGCAGTTGCATTCACCGGAGGCATTTGGATCTTTTGGCACAACAACTCCCTGAATCTCCAAGTGGTCTCCATTCATGAACACTTCATTCACTCCATTGTGACCTTCAACGGACAGAATTGTAATTTGTTCATCGTGTATGGCCCTCCTACGATTCAACGATGAATACCTTATTGGGAGGACTTGGAGCTCATTGTTGGTAGGAGCTTGGGACCGTCTATGATATTGGGAGACTTAAATTGTATTCTCCACACGAGTGAGATGCAAGGGGGTGTTGCAACTTTAACCCCTGACAATGCAAAATTCATCGAATTAGTGGATAAATTGTCGCTGATCGATATGGGATTCGCTGGGCCGCCTTTTACTTGGTCTGGAGGGACGACTTGACAGAAGTTTCTTCAATGCTGAGGGTAGGATCGCTTGGCATGAGGCTCGGGTGTGCCACCTTCCTAAGAAAAGCTCTAATCACGCTCCTCTTTTGGTGATTATGGATCCCCCTATCTCGGATAGCAAATTTAAACGCCCTTTTTGCATGGAAGCCGCATGGTTTAATCATCCGGAGTTCCTCCCCTTTGCGGAGAAAGAATGGAACGCTGACGATATTGCTACCAATGCCCTGACTAGCCTCCAACAAAGCCTTAAGAAGTGGAACAGAACTACATTTGGTAACATCCACCACAAGAAGAAACAAATTCTCGCTCGTCTAGGTGGCATTCAAAGAGCTCTCAGTCACAACCTTTCACATCATCTCCTTATCCCGGAAGCTTCCTTACAAAATGAACTTGCTAGTATTCTTGAGCAAGAGGAAGTTCTATGGTTTCAGAAATCTCGAGAGCAGTGGCTACGATCGGGAGACCGCAATACCCGATTCTTCCATATCTCCACTATCATCCATCACAAAAGGAACAAGATTGAGTCCCTTTAAAACGATGATGGCGAAGAAATTGGTGACAAAACTGCTCTTGAAAAGCTTGTTGTGGACTTCTTTAAGGAACTTGATTGCCTTCCCGAGCCTGAGAATGTCTAAACTGAGACCATCAGAGGTGCCTTTCTAGACGTTGCAAGTGAGGAGTGGAGTCATGTCAATGCACCTTTCAAGGAAACGAAGATTCAGGATACCATCACTCAAATGGTGAGCTTTAAAGCACCCGGGCTAGATGGGTTCCATGCCCTATTATATCAGAAGTGATGGGGTCTTGTTGGGTCTTCTATTTGCAAGTTGTTTATGGCGTTCCTTGCTACCAATCAAATGCCCAGTGGACTAAATAGAACTTCCATTGTCTTGATCCCCAAATTGTCTAAGCCTACGTCAATCAAGCATTTCAGGTCGATAAGCCTTTGCAATGTATTATTTAAAATCTTTTCAAAATGCTTGTTAATAGATTGCGACCTATCTTATCCCTTCTTGTTAGTCCCACTCAAGGAAGTTTTTAACCGGGCAGATCATCACTGATAACATTGTTCTTATGCAGGAAATCATGCACTCTATGAGGAGGAAGCAAGGCAAGGGAGGATGGATGCTACTCAAGATCGATCTTGAAAAGGCCTACGAACGCCTTCGATAGGAATTCATTGTTGAAACTCTTGAAGATGGTGGGTTCTCGATGGATTGGAGGGCATGACTGCAACAGTGAATATAGACTACCTCGATGAATCTTTTATGGAATGGTGAAGTCACCTCTAAATTTCTCCCCGTCCTGAGGCTTACGACAAGGAGTTCCGATATCCCCTTGATCCAGAGCTTGGTCCACTAACGGGAATGGAAACCTATCTGACTGTCTCGAAGGGGCTCAGATCTATCCCATATGTCTTTTGTTGACGACGTCGTTCCAGTTGCTGAGGCTTCAGTGTCACAACTCAGAGTCATTCAAAATTGCCTAGCGGAGTTTTGCAAAGCATTTGGATTGAGAGTGAGTATCCCAAAATCCAAACTTTACGTCTCCCCGAATGTCAGTCCGGATCTGGTGGCAACTTTGGCGCCAGACTGTGGGTTTAAGGTTACTAGTAATCTTGGAAGTTATTTGGGCATGCCTGTTCTGCATCGCCAAGTTACCAAAGAGACCTTTGGCCCTCTTTTGGAGAATATCACGGCCAAACTCACATGTTGGAAAAGTAGATTCCTCAGCCTTGCAGGACGCCTTACCTTGGCTAAAACCGTCTTATCCTCCCTCCCAGTCTACTCGATGGCAAGTATGATGTTTCCCAAGCCTGTAACGGACCAGATTGACAAGACTATTCGAGACTTCATTTGGGGTAGCAATGGTAACAGGAGGAAGATGCACATGGAAAAATGGGATGCGGTTTCCACCGCCAGACCACGTAAAGCAGATGTGGAGTATTCTCGCCCTGCAGATTCACCGCCAAACCTTCTTCTCTATCCCTTTCGTTGCTTGGCTGCGCGAGAATGTGATGATCTAGAGTGATAGGTGGACCCCGGTCTTCACTACGGCCCTTTGGTGGACTTGGTGCTGGCGTAATGACATGGTTTTCAAGAGATCTGCTTTTTCCAGCAAGCGGGCCTCCTTTATCAATTTCAAAGTGGCTGAGTATCTGAAAGCTTGGCAGTGTAGACCCACCCAACCAAGGCCTCCGCCCATACAGAACTGAAGCCCTCATCAGGTTGCAAAGACCAAACTCGGGTTGGGTGAAACTTAATTCGGACGGGGCAGTGCATCACTATTCTTGAGATACCGCGAGAGGGGTCATCAGAGACGAAGATGGAAATTGGCTTGTCGGGTTTGCACATAACATTGGTAATGCATGGTCCCCAAGGCCGAACTCTGGACATTATCGATGGGCTTAGGATAGCCTGTGATAAATGTTACCGCCATATATTTGTTAAAACGGATTTCAAGCTAGCCCTTACTCTCATCCAGAAATCTGACATGATTAGTGATATAATATTTCAGAGGGGTTACCATCTTAAAAAGAAAAGAAAAAATTAGTGACAAAATGTCCAAGTTTTCAAAAAACTCAAATTATATAAATAATTTTTTTAGTAGAAAAAGAGTCGAGTTCTTAATAAAAACCAGACTATAACACAAGATCCGGAACATCATCCGCGAGCAAAAGAGACACCCGATCGTTACTTCCAAATTTATTCTGACATACATAAGGGCAAAACTACAATTGTTATAAGCTGAAGCATTTTTGAGATACCAGACGCAACATGCTCAAATGGCGGTTCAATGGCAAGTTCACCAGCATCAACCATTCATTCAGATCTTGGCTACTCTATTCAACGTCAGCCGCCTGCATGGAGGGGATTACAAACCCTCCCATGGTTGAGTTTCTGGTCAAATCGGTCGGCATCTCTGAAGAAAAAGCCATCTCCATTGTTACTAAGGTCAGTGAACTTTCCAAATGCACCACAAAACAACCGCAATTGGTTGTCGATCTCTTTAAAACTAGTGGATTTGACGAAACTCATATCAGAAGATTGCTCACTCATGCCCCTACGCTCCTTCGTTGCAAGGTTGAGAAAACCCTAAAGCCCAAACTTAGGGTTTTTCAGGATCTAGGGTTATGTAGCTCAGATTTGGGGCAATTCGTGTCTCAATACCCACGTGTGATTAAACGGAGCCTAAAAGCTCATATTGTCCCTTCTCTTGAGATATTGAAATCTTTAATAAGTGAAGAACAGCTAGTCACCTTGTTGGTGAAATCAAAAGCACCACATTACTATTCTTCCGATGTACTCCAGAATCTCTCTCAGAATTTGTTGTTGTTGCAAAGTTATGGCCTCCCAAACGAAGCAATCATGCAGCTGAAAGTATGAATGCCCGTCATCCTTGTGCAGAGAGCTCAGTGGCTCAAAAACAAACTAAAAGGTGTTGAAGACAAGCTTGGAATTCCTCGGTCATCTCCTATGTTCATACACGGAGTTGCTGCGATGAGTACCATAAGTGATGACAGGTTTGAAGCATTGCTTCATGAATTTCCCAGTTATGGATGGAAGGAGACTGATATCTCACTCTTACTAAAGAAGCACCCCGGTGTTTTGAATCTGTCTGCAAAATTGTTGAGGGTTAAATTGAAGTATTTCATGGAGGATCTTGGTTATGGTTCATATTACTTGGCAACACACTCTGTTCTGCTAACACTTATCTTGGAGAAGCGGATAGTGCCCAGAAACGTTGTCATTCAAGCTCTCAAGGGAAAACAACTGCTGCACAGTAATGAGAGTCTCTGTACATTTGTGAGAAAATCCGAGGCTAAGTTTGTGGAGTTGTATTTGCTCCCTTTCAAGGATAAGTTGCCTCAAATGTATGAAAGTTATATGCAGCATACGTCGTGTCCTCAGGTGGCTCACCGTTTCTCTAAAAAATAGCATGCTCTAGCTTTCTCTTTTCCTATTATAATGTCATTGGTATTGAATACATTGTTGCTAACAATCCCATGAGAATATGAGGAAATTTTTTACTCTATATCTATGGAAAAAGAATGCTTCAAGAAAGTACTTGATTTATTATTAGCACATTATCTTTTATATGTATCTCCATAAGGGCTTTATTGCACTCATATATATAGACTATATAGTACTAATCCGAACAGAGGTGCTTCGGCTTCAAGTCACATATCTTAAGTACTAGTTCATCCGGTCACACGAGCTCGCAAAATTTCATCAATACCTGGTCGTCTTGAACATGATGTACGGGCCTTTGCACCCGTAGTTGGATCCGATGCAGGGCCATGTACTGGCCCGAAACGTGGGTGTTGCATGTGATTCCCTTGGTGCACCCTTAAAGTATTTAGATTTGGTACATCGAAAAAGTCGATGTCCTCGAACTGATGGAAGACGTACTCAGATAGTGCGTTAGGAGGCAACCCGAATCGGGTGCTAGGGTTGTAGTTGAGTCCGGTGGAGGTGTAGTGGGTTCGGGCCCTTGAACGGGCTTCGTTTGGGCCCTGATTAGCAGAGATGGTCTGGGATACGGTGGTCGGAATTTCGGTGTCGATGGTTGGGACGACAGAAACCGAGACAGTATTAGGGCAGTTGTTGGTGATGACAAAATGGGTTGCATGGGTGGATGTGGTGAAAAGGAATGTGACAAGGAATATGGTTTTGAAGTGAATCATGGTTGTTTTTGCATGGGTGGAGTTATTATTGTTTTGGCACCTATTTCACGTTGATTAAGCATACCCACTAAGGGTTTAAGCCCTTGTTTTAAATTGTTTATTGAAGTTATAATTAGGACAAGAAAAATGTTTCGTAGACAATGTTTTAACAGTCTCCAGACATTAGGATAAGTTAAGATGTGATTACCAGTTGTTCTACACTAGTGAAACTCATTAAAACCAGTCATCTAGATGGTTTTAAGTTTTCGAAAATGCACTACTACATACCATATGTTTTAAATTAAATAATAAAACTCAAATTTAGTTGAAAATACAAAGAATTGAGGGGTCCTTGGTTGATATACCTTGAATATGATAATCAGATGTATTTGTATAGAGAATAAAAATAAACGTTAAAAGAAACCAAACTGGATCAAATCATCGAGACTGATCATTCAAGAATGGAGAAAACAGAATCCCAAAACAGAATTCTTTTAGAGACAAAGCTCTGATATTGCCTAGAGTCTATTACAGCATTACTCTCTTAATTCTCTATTACACATAAGAGGGCTATTTATAGACATAGCTTTAGAAGTGGAAATGCCAGCTCATACACTAGCTCAACTATATAAGACTCTCCATACACCCCCCTCAAGTTGGACTTGGTGTGGATTCAACAAGACCCAACTTGAAAGAAAAGAACTTGTGTTGAACTTCTCCTAGTGGCTTGGTAAAAATGTCATCCAACTGCATTTGAGACTTAACATGAGCAGTCTCAATGAGCCCTGATGTGATTTGCTCTCTAATATAGTGACAATCTATATTAAGATGCTTTGTCCTTTCGTGGAAAACCGGATTAGCTGCAATATGCTGAGCTGCTTTATTATCACATAAGAGACGTAGCGGAAGCTGTTGAGGTACAGTGAGATCTCTTAACAAGCCATTCAGCCAAACAATTTCACTGCTGGTGGCAGACATACTGCGATACTCAGATTCTGCAAAAGACTTAGAGGCTGTCTTTTGCTTCTTGGTTTTCCAGGAAATAAGGGAGTTCCCTAGTTGAGCACAGTAACCAGCCAAGGAGCGAGAAGAGAAGGCACAATTGCCCCAATCAGCATCACAGTGAGTGGTTAACTTCAGATCAGATTCAGCTGGATAGAATAGGCTCCAGTTCAATGTACTTCTTAGGTATCTTATGACATGTAAGGCTGCCTTTAAATGAGGTTCCCTTGGACACTGAATAAACTGGCTCAGATGTTGTGTGGAGACAAATCTGGGCGTGAAAGATTCAAATAAAGAAGCTTGCCAACAAGTCTTCTGTAGGACTCAGGATTAGGAATTGGTTTACCTTTATCAATGGATAAGCCAAGTCCTCGAGGTAAGGGAAACTTTGCTGGTTTGCAATCCTCCATGTTAGCATCTTGCAATATATCTAAGATGTACTTCCTCTAATTAAGAATCATTCCCTTAGGTGTCCTATCAACCTTAAGACCTAGGAAAAATCTGATGCTACCCAAATCCTTGATAGTAAATTTGGTATGCAAAGCCTTTTTGGTCTGAGTTATGAAAGCAACATCAGTCCCTGACAAGAGTAGATCATCTACATACACCAAGGCAAAAGCAATCAAACCTTTATCTGATCTGAAAAATAAAGAGTAATCATGATGAGACCTTGAGTAACCAAGAGAGATTAGAAACTTGGTTAGCTCCACATTCCATTGTCTACTGGCTTGCCTTAATCCATAGAGACTCTTCTTCAATTTGCAAACCTACCCTGGCTCTGCTGTCAAATAACCAGCTGGTGGAGTCATGTACACCTCTTCCTCTATGTAACCATGCAGAAATGCATTATTAATGTTTAACCGGTGAACCACCCAATCTTTGGCACTAGCAACTGCAAGTAAGGCTCTAACAATTGTGAATTTAGCCACTGGAGAGAAGGTGAATTTAAAATCCTTACCCTCAATCTGAGTATAACCTTTGGCCACAAGCCTAGCCTTAAATCTTTCAACTGTGCCATCAGGACGAAATTTAATCTTGTAGACCCATTTGGATCCTACAACCTGTTTGCCAACTGGTAGAGTTGTCAATTCCCATGTCTCATTGGATTCAAGAGCAGCCAACTCTTTATCCATAGCCTCAAGCCACCTGGGATCAATTTTGGCTTGATTATATGTGGTTGGTTCTTTGAGTTCAAGGACATTGAAGAAAGCAGCCACATAATCTGGGGAATAGTCACTAAGGTTTAAGGCTTCAGAAAAGAAGGAATTAGCTTGTTGAGATGGGAGAGTTGGGCAAATAAAGTCATTTAGTTTGACAGGTAGAGACTTCTGTCTTGTGGACTTTCTTGGTTCAACTTGTATGATGGGTAAGGAGGAAGTAGGTATAGATTCAGTAGTGGGTATGATAGGAGTGGGAATAGGCTCAGTAGGTATGATAGAAGGTATGGGAGAAGGATTATTTTGTGGAATAGGAGTAGGTATATACTG
Organism: Oxyria digyna; assembly: GCA_029168935.1. NCBI lineage: Eukaryota > Viridiplantae > Streptophyta > Magnoliopsida > Caryophyllales > Polygonaceae > Oxyria > Oxyria digyna. The sequence goes on from JAPVLV010000013.1 coordinate 11,699,835, forward strand.
TGGCATAGTGTAGTCAGTAGCAGGATTGACTAGAGGAAGACTTTCTGATAAAGTTGGCAATATAGTCTCAGATTCATGAAAAGGAAATATGTCCTCAAAAAACTTGACATCTCTACTAACAAAAATCTTATGACTCTCAAGATCATAGACTTTGTATGCCTTTTGGCCAGTAGGGTACCCAATAAAAGCACACCTGCGAGACTGAGCTGCAAACTTATCCTTTAAAGGCTGATAATTCTTAGCAAAGTAGAGACATCAAAACACCCTTAACTGATCAAAAACTGGCTTTTCCTTGTATAACAACTCAAAAGGAATCTGCCACTGGAGAACTGAGCTAGGCAATCTGTTAATCAAATGAGTAGCAGTCATGATACACTCACCCCAGAACTTGATAGGCAGATGAGCATGCAACCTTAGTGCTCTTGCTGTTTCTACTAGGTGTCTATGCTTGCGTTCAACTCTTGCATTTTGCTGAGGAGTTCCAGGAACACTTCTCTGATGAATAATGCCATGTCTATTGAAAATGGACTGACATTTATGAGAAGTGAATTATGTGCCATTATCACTCCTAACAGTCTTAATGGAAGCAGAAAACTGATTGCCAACATAAGAAACAAACATTTGGAGACAATCTGAGACATCTGATTTATATTTCAACAAGTATGTCCAAGTGTACCTTGTACAATCATCAACTAAGGTAAGAAAATAAGAGTCACCAGTTATAGTAGGGCTCTTGTAAGGTCCCCAAACAACTAGGTGAACCAACTGAAAAGGTTTATTAGCCAAGGAAGAACTTCTAGGAAATGGCAACCTATGTTGTTTGGCTTGAATACAAGATTCACAAAATAAATCTTGAAAACTAATATGCTTGTAGTAGTCTAGGTGTTGTAGCTTGGAGGGAGATCCATGCCCTAGCCTGGCATGTATGATGTGGGATATATCACCAACAGTAGAGGAGTGATGAGCAGAAAACATATGCTTGGATTCTGGAGAAGCTTGAAGATGCATTCTATACAGCTTGCCCATCCTCTCTCCTGAAGCTACAACCTTCTTACTCATAGGGTCCTGAAACTTGCAATTATGACGAGTGAATGTGCCAATTAGATCACTGTCATCAATCAACTTCCCAACAGACAAAAGATTATGCTTAAACTCTGGCACTATAAGCACATCCTTAAGAACTATGTCAGAATCTAGCTGCACAGATCTAGTGTAATCAACAGTCTTAGCACTTCCATCAGGTAAAGCAACAACAACAAATTTAGACAACCTCTCTTTGTCTATCAACAAACTATCATCAAATATCATGTGATCAGTAGCCCCAGTATCTACTATCCAATTGACAAGACTATGATTTTTATGAGCAATCATAGCACTAGAAGAATTAACACAAGCATTACCTGATAAACTTGCATTGACAGAAGGACCATAACTGTCTCCTATGCCTTGTCCTCTCAGCATTTTCACCATATTTTGACATAAAGCATCCATGAAGGCTTGATCAATCTGAGGAACCACATTCCCAGCATTGCCAGAAGTTCCTTCATTGCCATTTGTAAGAGGATCATTCTCAACTTCAGCATTATTAGCATATCTTCCATTTCTGTTCCTGGAGGATCTATTATCCTTACCTCTATCAGGATATCCAATGATCTTGTAACAGGTCTCCCTCACATGACCTTTCCTATTACAATGATCACAAACCTTATCATTGGAACTTCCATTAGAATTCCTGTAATCATTCCGGGAAGAATCTCTTCTCAATCCTCCTCTTCTGTTATCATTCATAGCAGTAGTATCTGTAACACCAGTAATGATACCACTGACCTGTTTCTGCCTCTCAACTTGCTGAACTAGGGAAAAAGCTTTGTTAACTGGCATAATATCATCCAAAGATAGGATATGACTCCTGATAGCTTCATAATCATCACAGAGTCCCATTAAGAAATGCATAACTTTGTCATTGTTATCCTTTTCCTGCATTCTCTTGACCATTTCACATGTGCAATTCCTTAGAATACCACATTCACATTGCACTATTCCTTCTAGGCAGAAAATTTCATCCCATAGCATCTTTAACTTGCTATAGTATTCAGCAACATATAAAGATCCATGTACAGTACTAGCAAGATCTCTTTTCAACTGATAAAGCATAGGTCCATTAGCTTGACCATAGCGTTCAGTGATCTCATCCCATAATTGCTTGGGAGAAGCAACATACATAAAAGTAGATGCAAGCACTAGTAGAAAAAACACCTGTTGCAGCCCCCCTGTTGAGGCGGTCACCTTAAAAACCGACGCAAAAAGTCTTATTCTACTATCTGTTGAGGCGGTCAGTCGTTTAGTTCGCTGCAACAGGTACTTTAGAGGCGGGCAAATATCCGTTCGCCTCAAATAATATTTGTGTTTTTGACTTGTTGAGGCGGTCAGTAAGGCGCCCGCCTCAACAGAGCCCAAACATTAGAAGCGGGCAGTAAGACGCCCGCCTCAAATGATGCGACGAAGCGATTAGAGGCGGGCAGTAAGGCGCCCGCCTCAAAATATAACAAAAATTAGAGGCGGGCAGTCATGCGCCCGCCTCAACAGATGCTTAAAAAAACTTAGAGGCGGGCAATATGCGCCCGCCTCAACTGCTTCGACTGTAATTAAGTTTCAGTCGACTGCTTTCTTCATTTGCTCGTTTTCAATTCAGTCGACTGCGCCTCCTCCTCGCCGCCTCCGCCAACTCGCCGCTTCCTCCACGCCTCACTGTCGAACTCGTCGACTGCTCCTCCTCGTCTCCTCCTCCTCCTCCTCCAGCTTTCGTCCTTCGAGTCATCGAGGTAGGTGAAACTTCCTCCTTCGCAAATTGTTTTCGGATTTTGATGTGCAGGAGTTGATTCCTTTTGTGGTATGAATGGTTGATTTTTGTTGTTGTGGGTGATTAGTCCCTTATTTGGTGAAATTTTGATTGATTATGTTGTTTTGGTTCTTTAGGAAATTTCGATACACTCCAAGTGTTCGGTAAAATGCCTAGTAGAAAATTTAATCTTAATCTTGTCAATTTTACTAGTTCTTGTTAATACCTTTCATGTATGTTTAGGATTATGCTCTACCTCTTGTCTATATAGTCAATTCATATAACTAAACTTAATTTTGTCACTTTTTAGCATGACTTGATAAAAACTGTAGGAAAACAAATGAAATATGTCGATGAGTGATTTTAATGAGTTTTGCATGAGATATTGTTTTGTTAGCTAGATATCCAAATAATTTTATTTTATTTCAATGAGTGTTTTCAATGTTATGTATGTATTGGTCTTTCTACAGTTTTCTTCTGTTATTAGAAATGAGTCGTCGTTGGATGTACGGTGATCATACTACAGCTGAATATTTGAGTGGGGTTGGGGAGTTTATTAGATGTGCTTTAGCCAACCAACAGAGTACAAAAGCCGAAAAAATCTATTGCCCCTGCCGTGATTGTAACAATGTAAGGAGGTTAGCAGACATTGATGAGATTGAGGATCATTTATTTCGTCGTGGGTTTAAGCAAGATTATCATGTTTGGTTTTGGCATGGAGAGAAAATACCTGATCGTCCAAGTTCTAGTGTAAACGAATTTGATCTTCAGGTAGACAGTGATGAGAGTGATGATAACATTTCTGAGAATTATGAAATGGATGATGATGATGATGATGAGCAAGAGGATGAAATGAATGAGATGATGGATGGGGTGAGAGATCGCTTGGATGAACGACCTAAGGTGTTAGAACAACTAACAAAGGCTGCTGAGACGCCTTTGTATCCTGGGTGTATAAAATTTACCAAGTTAGAAGCTTTGTCAGTGCTATACAACTTGAAATCGAAGAGTGGCTGGACTGATTCGAGTTTCACGACCTTATTGGAGTGGTTAAGTGAAGTTTTGCCGGAAGGCAATGAGTTGCCCACCTCTACCTATTATGCCAGGAAAGTGATGTGTCCCTTTGGCTTAGAGGTTGTCAAAATAGATGCTTGTCCAAACGATTGTGTTCTTTACAGAAAAGACCATGAAAATTTGGATGAGTGTCCAAAGTGCGGTGTATCTCGTTACAAGCGTAAATGGGTAAATTCCGCTAAGAAGGGGCCGCCGGCTAAAGTTATGTGGTATCTTCCAATCATAGATAGATTTAAGCGTTTGTTTTCATTAAAGAAACAAGCAAAAAATCTGAGATGGCATGCAGAAGGGAGGAAGAAAGATGGACTCCTTAGACATCCTGCTGATTCTCCTCAATGGAGAAATATCGATAAGAAATATCCTGAATTTGGCAAGGAGGTTAGAAATCTGAGACTTGATCTGTGTACAGATGGTGTGAATCCTTATGGCACTCTAAGCACTCAGCACAGCACATGGCCGGTTCTTCTTGCGATTTATAATCTTCCTCCATGGTTGTGTATGAAGCGCAAGAATATCATGTTATCACTCCTCATCTCGGGGCCTAAGCAACCTGGAAATGACATAGATGTGTATCTAGCGCCACTCATAGAGGATTTGAAATTATTGTGGAATGAAGGTGTTTCAATGTACGATGCACACACCAACTCAGACTTCACACTGCGAGCTATGGTTTTTTGTACCATAAATGATTTTCCAGCATATGGAAACTTGTCTGGGTACAAAACCAAAGGAGAACAAGCATGCCCAATATGTGAAGAAGACATGGAACCCACATACTTGAAACATTACAAGAAAAATGTGTTTGTAAAGTACAGGAAGTTCCTTAGTCGGTATCACCCTTATCGTAAGAAGAAGAAAGAGTTCAATGGTCACACCGAGGAAGGAGTGGCTCGTGCACCTTTAACGGGATCGCAGGTTTATGAACGTATTAAAAATGTTGAAACCAAATATGGCAAGTTCATCAAGCCCAAGTCTAAAAAGGGTGTTTTATGGAAGAAAGTATCTTCACTATGGGATCTTCCTTATTGGAAAGATTTGTCGGTTCGTCATTGTCTCGATGTGATGCACATTGAAAAAAATGTGTGTGATGCTATTATTGGGACTTTGCTACACATTCCCGGAAGGACTAAGGACAATAAGAAAGTTCCGAAAGATATGAAAGAGAGGAATATGCGTCCAGATTTGTGGCCCGTGAAAAAAAAGGATGGTAAAAGGACTTTTCTTCCTCCGGCGTGTTACACAATGTCAAGAAAGGAGAAAAAGACGTTTTGCGAGTGCTTACATGGCATTAAGGTTCCATCGGGATATTCATCTAATGTAAAACGTCTAGTTTCTCTCTCAGACCTGAGGTTGATCGGTATGAAGTCTCATGATTGTCATGTACTGCTTAATGTTTTCTTGCCAATTGCACTTCGTGGGATATTGCCGAAACACGTGAGGCATGTTATAACAAAACTATGTGTGTTTTTCAGTTCGATATGTGCTAAGGTGATTGATCCAGAGAAACTGGATAGTCTGCAAGATGATATCGTTGAAACTTTGTGTCGATTTGAAATGTACTTTCCGCCCTCTTTCTTTGATATAATGGTGCATTTAATTGTCCATTTAGTGCAAGAAATCAAGTTATGTGGCCCGGTGTTCTTAAGATGGATGTATCCCTTTGAGAGATATTTTGGGTCTTTAAAAGACAAAGCAAAGAATCCGGCGAATCCAGAGGGTAGTATAATTCGGGGAATCTTTCATGAAGAGATATGTGAATACGTAGCTGAATTTTTGTCGAGGCTTGAGCCAATAGGCCTTCCGAAATCTCGTCATGTAGGGAGGCTTGAAGGGGTGGGAGTAATTGGTAAAAAAGTAATCTCGCCTCCTTCTGAAAGGAAGAATAAGGCACATCTTTGTGTGTTGCAGCATCTTACAGAGGTCAGTCCTTACGTAGATAAGCATGTGCTTCAATTGCAACATAATAATCCTAAATTTAATGAAAGGGCATTGATGCGGGAACATAATCGCTCATTCGTTGATTGGTTTAAGAAGGAAGTAGCTGAGGAACTAAATAAAGGGCATGATGTTTCTGATACAGTCAAGTGGTTAGCTCGAGGTCCTCGTCTATGTGTTCGGTCTTATGAAGGGTATGATATCAATGGGTTCACATTCTACACGTCAAGACAAGATGAAAAGAGTGTGGTGCAGAATAGTGGAGTGAAGGTTGTTGCATCATCTAGGGTCTATGCAAGCGCTAAGGATAAAAGACCGGTTGATGCGACACAATCGTATTACGGTGTAATCGAAGAAATATGGGAGCTTGATTACAACAGTTTTGTGATTCCTGTTTTCCGGTGCAAGTGGGCCAACAACCATAATGGGGTGAAACAAGATGATATTTACCCGGGTTTAACATTGGTAAACTTTGACCGATTAAGTGAGAGTGACAAGCCATTCATTCTAGCGTCACAAGCTAAGCAAATTTTCTATATCGTAGACAATGTTGATCCTAGATGGCGTGCAGTTGCACAAGGGAAAAGGCATATTCTCGGTATTGATGATGTTCTGGATGAAGATGAGTATGACAACTACGATGACTCACCCCTGTTATCAACTGTTGTTCAACCATTACCAGAGGAGGAAGATGCAAATAATACTAATCACATGCGCACAGATCATAGGGAAGGAATATGGGTTTCAAAGCGCAAATGAATAAGATGACTCTGCTTCTGATCTGATTCCGGTTTGCTTCTGATCTGATTCTGATATGATTATGATTTGCTTCTGGCGTGCTTTAGTTTTTCTTCGGTTCTGATCTGATTTTGATATGATTCTGATATGATTCTGGTATGATTCTGATTTGCTTCTGGCGTGCTTCAGTTTTTCTTCGGTTCTGATCTGATTTTGATATGATTCTGATATGATTCTGGTATGATTCTGATTTGCTTCTGGCGTGCTTCAGTTTTTCTTCGGTTCTGATCTGATTTTGATATGATTCTGATATGATTCTGGTATGATTCTGATTTGCTTCTGGCGTGCTTCAGTTTTTCTTCGGTTCTGATCTGATTTTGATATGATTCTGATATGATTCTGGTATGATTCTGATTTGCTTCTGGCGTGCTTCAGTTTTTCTTCGGTTCTTCCCTTGATTCTGGTTTGTTTCCCATCTTATCTATCATTGAAATATGTTGTGCTGCTAGAATCTTTAATGTATATTTAGTATCTTTAATCTTTATGTATACTCATTGTTTTCTTGCTTATGATGCAGGAGTGTATTTGTCAGTGTTAAAATGAATAACCAAATTGTTGCTGGAAATGATTCGGAAGGTGACAGTGATCCAGTTATTCCTCCTACAACAGGTGACGAATCACTGGATGCTAGCACGATTACAAAGATTGTCCGTGGTCGATCAAAAGGAGTCAAGGCAAAAAAAGCTATGTTCCTTGAGTATAATGAGCTTAATATCCCTGGTGGAAAGTGGTCGGCGGAATACGGGAAGCAAGTTGGAACTTGTGCTGCTAGAATTAATATTAATGAGAAAGAATACCGAAAGATAGATGAGCAAACAAGGAAGGGGTTTTGGGAGGAGACCAAGGTAAAACGTTGGATATGATTTCACATGTTTTTAATACTATGTTCATAATTTAACAGTTTCTGAAAATTGGCAGCTTTTGTTCCACATTTATGATGATTCGAGTAATTCAAGGGAAAAATATTTTCACCATGGTGTGGCAAAACGATTTCGAGATTTCAAGAGTAAGTTGGTGCGTCGATGGATCACTAAAAAAGAAAGGATGCCGAAGACACAGTCATTCAAGATGCCTTGGGAAGTCTATGACCACATCACAGAGGAAGATTGGAACACATTTGTTCAACAATACTTCATGCCGGAGTCATTGGTAAGTTATTGTTTTTTATACAAATGGTTTCTTATGCATCATGTACAAATCTGTTTTTGGTGTTGAATTTGGTTTTGAATGGTAATTGAGTTAAATTTTCTTTCAGAAATCATCTTTAACATCCTTTTTGACAGGCTCGTAGTGAAAAGGCAAGGAACAGTGCGTCATTCAACAAAAGCCATCATCGCACTGGCCAGAAGGGTTATATCAGAAAACGACATGAATGGATAGACGATGGACGACTTCCACCAGAAGCAGCATTAACTTTCTCAAGTAGTTCCTCGGTGAACTCTTCTGTCACCTCAACGCTAGCTAGAGTTAAGAAATTTAGATCAAATGAGTGGATATTGGCTCATCAAGTTCTAAATAAAGATGGAGAGTGGGAAATTGACCCAAATGATAAGGAAATTGCAGAAATTGCCAAAAAAACTGTAAGAAGTGATATCTAAGTAATGTTTATTTTCTTTGATTATAAATTATGAACTAATTCTTACTTTTCTAATTGACATAGATGGAGTACATTGAAGAAGAAGAAAAAGGTAATCTTGTTTTTGAAGATCAAGAGGATGCCCTCACCAAAGCTATGGGGAAAAAAGATCATCGTGGGCGTGTCAAGGCAATGGGTGGAAATGTTTGTCATACAGTTGCTTTTGGTCCGAGAAAGAGACAAAATCAATTTGCTCATAGGGAAGCTTCTTCAGATGTAATTGAATCAATTAGAGCTTCAATGAGAAAGGAGTTTGAAGACGACCTAGATAAAATAGTGGAGAAAAGAGTGCAAGAGGCCCTCCAAAAGCAACTAGCCGCCATGGGACATATGGGCCAGTATGCCTCCACTTCCAACCCTGTAGATGATCTCCATGGACATGCTGAACATGATTCTGCCCCTCAACCACGCAAGCTAAAGGTACAATTTAGTCTCATGTTGGCTAAAAATAATATATTACATTCTTTTACTTGTAATCAAGTAAATCTTGTTAGAATAATTCACATTAGCTTCATTATATGAAGAGTAGCTAGGAAAGGGTTCCATGTCTATTAAAAAACTGAATCTTGTTAGAGTAATCAAGTGAATCTTGTTATAATCTATTAAATAGAGTATATTTGCATCAATTTCATTATTTATGCAGGAAAGGGTTCCATGTCATCTTGCCCTTGAGGATGAAGTTTCCGGTAACAAAGTCATTGTGGCGGATGGTATGGTACAACCCTCAGATGGTGCATTGACCCAACATTTTAGATTAATGAAGCCTGGTCACTATAAAGTCCAAATTGATTTTGTTTACGAAGGGCATGTTGATGATATTCTTCCGGTACCTACTGGAGATGGTTTAACTAACTTAGGCGGTGCTCAGGGTAGTTTTGTACAATGGCCAATCCACTTAGTGATTTTCGAAGACGACGAGGTATGAATGTTTTGAACGAATATGATAATGCAAGCATTTGCTACATCTAATTGTCTACTCAATCTTGCTCATGTAATATTTTTGTAGGAGTTCACTCCACGCCTGATAAAGAAGTCTAAGTCTAAGTCACTCCAGGTATATGATTAGCTAGAACTTGTATTTTTTATTCATGACATATGTTCTATTTGCAATTTTTCTTGTTTATTAGTTATGGTAATGCACTGCTGAATGTTGTTCTTATTTTTGTTATTATTTTCATATGCAATGAAGTCTAAGTCAAACAAAGAGGTGGTGGGTAGTTGTGATCGTAAAACTCAAGAGTCAGCCGCCAAAAGCAAGAAAACGAATTTTGCAAACGATGCAATTCAAGGTCTTGGCCCGCAATGCAAATATTTGCATTTTTTCATCTCTTCAGCTCCCGGCGAAATATACGATAGTACTCCCATCAAGTTGGATGCTTCGATTTGGCATTATTCGCAAGATCAAGATACATACGTAACTGAGTCTGATGTTGAAGAGTTCCTTAGAGGGGCGTGCTTAAACATTTCAGTGATCCAAGTCTACATATTGTAAACATTTTCATCAATCTTTATGTTTTAGTTGTTAATTATTCTTTCTGTGAGATTTTTACTTTACAGATACTAATAGTGTAATCTTGCATATTTTGTAGGTATTTATTGCATGATCACAGCTAGGCATTTGAAAGGTCGTCTCAGATTGGATTCTTATGTCCTGAGACGATGTCAAGCACTAGAATCAAGGCTGATCCTAATGTCCCAACAGAGTATTTAAAAAAGATTTTCGTTGCTGAAATTCAAAAGGAGAAGATGAATGATCCTAGCATAACCAAATGGTTTTTGCTTCCATATAATCAAGAGTAAGTGTGATATAGCAATCCTTCTTTCTTGTTCTGACTACATCTTTTGACTTGTTTTCTGATGTTATACAATATCTTTTTATAAATGACGCAGAAATCATTGGATTCTATATGTACTAGACCTACGTAAAGCCATTGTGTATATTTTCGATCCTCTCAAAGAAGCACGCAAAGAGTATGATGTATGGGGCATCTTGAGTTTGTAAGTTTTTTACTTAAAAATTGTCTTTTCAAATATTTACAAAATCAGAATTTTTGACTTGTATGTTGTTTATTTTACAGGACATACCAAGTGTATAAGTTTAATGGTGGGGTGCGTCCGAGTAAAACGACTAATTTCAAGTCTTGGAGACCCATTCATATAGAGGTATACCATCATAAATTACCTTTTTCTTTATTTTTTATATCTATTGATCTTAAAACTAAGACGATGTATTATATTGTTATTTTAGTGCGCTCAACAAAGTGGCGGAACCGAGTGTGGATATTACGTTATGAAGTTCATGTTGGAGATTGTCACGACATATCAAGAGTCTAATGAGCGACTAGATAAGGTAGTTACTTTACCTAGTCCTTTCATTTCATATATGTAAAATCTAATTTTTTTCATGTTAATTACTTCACTAAGACGATGTACTATATGTTTTTGAAGGTCTTTGTTCAAAGGAGTGCGCCTTATACAAGTGAGGAACTCGATGTTGTTCGTGAGCAATGGGCTAAGTTCTTTACAACCAAATATCTATTAGTTTAAGCGTATGTTTTGGATATTTGAATAATAGGTTTTGTACTTGCATATATTCTGTTGAAACTGAACACATATTGTATGTGAAATGTATCTGCAAGTGGAACTAGACGTTCAGAATGATTGAAACAGGTTTTCTACCTTTGTACAGGCTGGTTACTGTAAATTCAAACCGAATATTTTTTAAAAAAAAACACTTGTTGAGGCGGTCGGGAGGGTGACCGCCTCAACAGATCAGACGTTTTCTACCTCTGTTGAGGCGGGCAGAAGGGTGACCGCCTCAACAGAGGGGGTCTGTTGAGGCGGGCAGAAGGGTGACCGCCTCAACAGAGGTAGAAAACGTCTGATCTGTTGAGGCGGTCACCCTCCCGACCGCCTCAACAGCTCATGACCTGTTGCAGCCCCCCCTGTTGCAGCGACCCCTGACCGCCTCAACAGGGGGGGGTTTTGACCGCCTCAACAGGTGTTTTTTCCACTAGTGAAGATCTTTAACCATGGAATTCGTAACCCAGCATCTAACCATGTAATCAGCCCTAATCCATCTTTCCTTATCATTTCAATTCAGACTAGCAAGATTACAATAGCCTTCAATAAAACAAAGCTTGTTCTTGGCTCCTAATGCCATTTTAACTCCTCTACTCCAATTTAAGAAGTTCTTGCCATCAAATTGTAAAGATGTGATCTGCATACCTGGATGATCAGATCCTGATAATCCCAAATTCCCAATGGATCACTGAACTGCTGAGCTGCCATTTGCGCCACCAATAATGGCTGAAATTGCGCACCGTCTGTAGCACCATCACTTCCTCCCTGATTCGCCATGGATGACTTGCGCAGAACTTCACGTTTTCAAACCCTAGGCGTGAAGAAGGAACAAGACGACCGAGAGCGAGAATGTGCTCGATGATCCCTGCTCTGATACCATTAAAAGAAACCAAACTGGATCAAATCATTGAGACTGGTCATTCAAGAATGGAGAAAACAGAATCCCAAAACAGAATTCTGTTAGAGACAAAGCTCTGATATTGCCTAGAGTCTATTACAGCCTTACTCTCTTAATTCTCTATTACACATAAGAGGGCTATTTATAGACATAGCTTTACAAGTGAAAATGCCAGCTCATACACTAGCTCAACTATATAAGACTCTCCATAAAATGTATGACTTATAAAAGTTTATAATCTATGATCAAACTCTTAAGCTTAAAAATCACTTAAACTCGTTCTCATATCTAACTTGATTTCTCATTTCAATCGAATTTCTATCTTATCAAATAAACCCTCGTAGGAATATCGAAGGAGTTCGTAGACTCATACTATTTCTTTGTCCCAATTCTTACGCTAAAGTAATTATATTGATAATTGTAGTTCGTAGAAAATTTGGTTAGTTGCCTACTTAGAATTAAAGTTGATGACTCGATTACAGACTTTGAAAAGTCGGTCGTTTCGAAGCACTTCTCTTGACTTGACTTGTTTAATTCCCTTATGACACATATCATCATTTTCTTTTCTAAATCTATAAAATACGAGTATTTATTAAAAAACGGCAAGAAAATTCAACAAGCACTGCAAAAGAAATCCTTAGCTCAAGATGCTTTCCATAAGATCTCAAAATAATTTTGCACTACTTACGCAATTCCACATAAAACATCAAGAGCGTCTCGATGAAGCTTTTAACTAGTATAACTCGTACTAACTAAACCTTTTAACTCGATATGGAAAAAACGTATCATACGATGGCCCTTTATCATTAAAGTTTTGGAATCATTCGGATTCAGTTCACAATGGGTTTCGCTTGTGATGACATGTATAAAATCTGCCTCATTCTCAGTTTTAGTCAACAATGAACCTAGACCTCTGTTTAAACCAAAATGCGGATTGCGGCAGGGAGACCCCATAGCACCTTTTATTTTCATTTTAGCAATGAAATATTTAGCTAGAACCTTACAAATTGAAACGGAAAAAACAAATCACAGAGTTGGTATTCAACTAACTAAAAATGGTATGCGAATTCCCTTTCTATGTTTTGTTGATGACACTATTATTCTTGCTAATGCGAACTTGAAAATATGATATATATTAAAAATCTTCTACAAAAGTTTACGGACCTCTCGGGCCTTGCGATTAATTATAACAAAAGTTCTTTCCAAACATCGACAAACATCTCTAACAATCAAAAACAAGCTTTAGCATCTATCATGAATCTTCAACTTACTAATTCTATGAAGAAATATCTTGGTATTCCAATTGTTAGAGGAAGAGTTAAAAATGATACTTTTCAATATGCAATTCAAAGCATGCAAAACCAACTATCTAAATGGAAAGCGGACTCCATTTCTCAGGCTGGTAGATCTATTTTAATACAATCTAATATTCAATCTAAAGCTAACCATCTAATGCAGTGTTTTTATCTTCCCAAAGGAGTTAGTAAGGAAATGGATAAAATTAACAAATCCTTTTTTGGAACAATACAAATTCAGGCTTCAGACCAATTACAAGCTGGAATAAAATTTGTCAGCCGAAGGAATATGGGGGCTTAGGGATCCATAAAACAGAAAACATTAATAAAGTTTTACAACAAAAATTATTATGGAAGTTAGCTACAGATAAGAATAATATTTGGTCTAAGCTTATAAGCCAAAAATATTTAAAAGAAAGAAATATTTTCGACTACAAGAAGAAAAATAAACAGTCCTGGCAGTTTTCAAGATTATTACATTTACGGGAGGACTTTAAAAAAGTAGTAGAATGGTGTTTAGGTAATGGTAAAAGCATAAAATTTTGGACAGATAAATGGATTAATGGCAAGAATATAACACAATTTATGGACGTTAATAATTTTAATTTAAATGAATTTATTTCTGATTAATTATATAACTATCAACAAAGTATGGAATGTGCCAAAACTTAGAGAATTTCTACTGAACATATTATATCTCAAATAATGAATATTTACATTCCATAAAATGATATTGTAGACAAAATAATCTGGAACCAAACAACGTCTGGTATATTCAGTACAACATCTGCTAGAAAATTATATACAGATAATACACCAACAAATAATGTAGATTTATTTAATTGGATTTGGAAAATACATATACCACCAAAATTACAAAATTTATTATGGAAAGAAATATCAGATAATCTCCCTACTACGGATAGACTAAATAGATATTATAATAGAGTCCCCCTTATTGCTCTCTTTGTAATTACCCAAGTGAATCTAGAGAACACTTTTTCTACGAATGTACCTTTACTAGATTATATATAGATAAATATGAAAGAATAGTGGGTTATAAATACGATATTGAAATACAAAATAATTTTGAGATGACTTTAATACATACTATTCTAAAATACAAACAAGAACCCAAAAAGATAGAATGTCTTATATTTTTATGGTACCAGCTATGGTTACATAGAAATGCTGTTATATTTAGAAATGAAACTATATCTAAACAGGGTATAGAATATGTTGCCTACCCCTATTTCAAACAGTGGGAGAACGCTTGTATGAGACCGACGGGACCTAAATAAAAAAACCGTATAAACAAAAATAAACAACAAAATAAACAATGGATTCCACCTCCCGCGAATTGGATAAAAATAAACTTTGACGGTTCACATAAGGATTCCAGATCTTCATTTGCAGCTTGTATTGCTCGAGATGAGAAGGGTCGAGTTATTGATATATATATATAGTAAACATTCTCACTCGTCTTCTGCCCTACAAACTGAAGCACAAGCACTTCTATTAGCAACGAAATTAGCCGTAAAATTAAAACTTCCGAATATCATATTTGAAGGAGATAATTTGACAGTTATTAATTCAGTAAATAGAGTGTGGAAAATTCCTTGGGAAATAGACAATATAATCAAAGATGCTCAATATAACCTACAAGGCTTTAATACCACTATATTTAGACATTGTTTTTGTGAAGCAAATCGGGTTGCTGATTTTGTTGCATGCCCAAATATAAATCTTCATTTCATTAAAGCAGTCTTGAACTGCAATCCGAATTCAAGTCTTTCCGATGAGTATCTTCACAGCATTAGACCATGTCAATTGGTCTCTCCTCTATGCTCAATATATCAGCCGTTTTTCAGGATCATCTCTGAGGATGGTAAATGGTGGTTATCCCGTCGCAGATAACACTCTGCTTCTTGCCTGTACTCAAAAAAAAAAAAAAAATTACTTAAGGCTACCCACAACATGGGACTGTTTTCTCACCCAAAAAAAAAAACAATGTGTGACTGTTTGGTAAACTAAACTTTGAAGGCATTATCAAGTTATACTTATGGCCGAATAAATTCTGCGTCACATTAATCAATAGACCCAATTTTTAATGCCTTTTAAGACTTGAAAGATTAAGCCCTTATGGCTAGCAAATTGAAGTCCTTTAAGCCCAGTACTTTGTAGAAAACCAGATTACCATCTCTTCGTATATAAAGGTTCAAGGGTGTGTACAGTAATAATACAAGGATATTAAGCATTTCTCGGAGTATAATATATTGATGTTTGTCAAATATATGTTATATGATATGAGTGTTTCGATATAAGTATAAATATGAGTGATTTTATTAATATACTCATTCTTTGAACCTTTGTGAAGCGATAGTAATCTGTTTTTCTACGAATCTGCTGGCATATACTGATATACACTAGGTGATAATAACAGGGTATCTATTTCTTAAGCTCATCTGATTAATTCTTTGTCTTCTTAGCAAGCTAGATTGACCATACATGATACATACTCCCTCCGTCTCATAATGTTAGTCTCATTTCTTTTCGTGACACTATTAACAAACCGAGAGAATCTTGTAGATTTCTCAAAAAACATAGCCATGTGGGGTCTTGTTTGATTCGTCTTAATGAGTACTTTAACAATATTAAAAAATTATAATTTTTATTAACATATAACTAGAAATATTAACTATGTAAAACATGTCTCGACGAGAGGGAGAAAGTATTTTATATATAGGCGGCTGATATATATTAGTCCATTGTATAGATTTGACCTTATCTTAGCTGTAGATACAACTATCGCTGCTAATCGATGCCTAACAATTTCCTCGCGTTCTTTGTTGTTTCCTCACGATTCTTTTTAGTTCTAAGTTTTGGGGATTCGACTCGACACTTTGATCTATCACGCGAATCTTTTAACTCGATTTTCACCATTCCATTAAGGACAACAATACTCTTATTACTCAGTTATTTAGAGCGCGCCATAATTAAATTTCGAAAAATTATAATGTCATTACAATACGCAGGATATATATAGTTGGAAACAAAGAGAATGAAACCCAATGACATAAAGTAGCTTAACTTAGCAATTCTTATTTAAACTCCATATAACATAGCCCAATACAGTCATTGCACTAGCTTGTATCCAAAGGATTTATTTGATATACATTACACATATGTAAGAATACGAAGACGTTCCTAAGGACAAAACACAACCTTATAGTTAGTTCCACTAGGACAAGTAAAAGTACTGGTAGCATCATCAGAAGGATAGCTATAAGAAGTAGGGCACAACCCCTTAAAAAACCTGGAGTAATCAGTGGGATTACATGCAGTCCCACTAGGACAACAATATTGAGGCTGATTAAATATGGTACACGGGTCATCGCACCCTCCGTTGACCTTCAACGGAGCGGGGCATTGACCCGTGACGTCAGCGTTACAGTTAATCCCCTTAGTGCATCCCCCCGAGGTGGGACTAAACTCCATGGGGACGTTGAAGCCCTGTACGAGGGAGATGTCGAAGAAGTCGAGGTTCTGGAATTGGGCTAGCGAGTATTCGGCTAGGGTGTTGGGCGGGGATCCGTACCCGGTGCATTGGAGCAGCCCATTACAGTCGCCTGTGGCGCATTTGAGGCCGTTGGGCCCGGTTTGGGTGCATCCCGTTCGGGCCCATATGCGAGCTGAGGTTTGGCCTGGGTTGGCGGAGACGGTCCATGAGGCTCCGGATGCGAGCTGGGTACCGCCCCCGGGGACTGCTGCGGCCCATACGGTGTACGGGCAGTTGTTTGTGATCACGAATTGGGCCGCGTTGGTGGATGTGATTAGGAGGAGGAGGAGGAGGGAGGAGATGATTATGGCTGAAGGATTCATCGTGGTTTTTGAGTTGTGTGTGTTTAATTTAGAGGTGGGATTTTGGTGGGGATTTATAGGGTGTGTGATGTGGAAAATCAAGGCTAGAGTTTGCGTAGATCGTTAGGCGTCGGTTTTGTCATACTTTGAAAAGTCACCTGGCTTCGAGCAACCTCCTTTATTGATTTGAATTTTCTCATTCCTTGTACCATGCCATTATTCTCATTCTTTAGGATAGACTAAGATATCTATAATTGTATGATTAGAAATTTTTTACAAAAAATCTTTATTTTTTATTTTATTTTAATGTACTTGTATATACTATTATCTAAATTTTGGAATTATGTTTCATTAAAGTCTCTATAAAGTCATTTTCCTAATTATAATAACTTGCTTGTTTCAAAAGACCTAATTTATAATTTCCCTTTTTCTATTGGATCTGAATATCTATCTTATATATTAAAGTTGAGCTCTTTTGAGTTCTTAGAGTTAGTTTAGGAATGTTGTTAGGCCATTTATTTATTTATTTTTTAAAAACATTATTAACAAATTACATTACGAAAAACAAAAACATTAATTTGGAGCAAATTATTTTCTAGATTTAAGTAAACTTAATCTATCTAATTATTATTCATCTATTTTACTTTTGATATATAATGAAATTTGAAACAGATATAAGACTATAAATATCTAACCATTTTAAAGAATAACAAGAACTTAATAAAACTCAATATTAATTATAATTTTAATTATCCACTAAAAATTTGATAGTTAACCTATGAAAAAACACATAAATATATTTTATTTATCATAGATATTTTTTTGAGGGTGTAGCAATATAAAATACTATAAATTATATAAAACGTATCTCAAAATTGATTATAAAATTATTATTAAGTAATTATATAAACAAATCCCCGTGCATGGCACGGATCTTGCACTAGTTTTTATTAAAAACATAATTTACATGCGTGTATGAGGATATATAGATAGAAATTAAAAAGTTCAACATTTCAGTCTTACGGTTGTTTTTGGGTGTTACTTCATGCACCCGCATTACTTCTTTATACACCTCCATTTGGACACATATATCCATTTTAATTGTAAACATTACTTCTTATCCGTGTGTGAGCGGGTTAGCGGAGCGTTATAAAGGTTATGCATGAAGACGAGGATGTAACAAGAAGAGCATCAACGAAGGAAGCATCAACGGAGGACAACGATGAAGGAGGAGAGATCGGCGTCGGACATTAGGTCAGTAACATTTGTGGAGGAGAGCGTTGACGACTTTCGGGGACAAGCGGGAGTCGGCGGCATGTATATGGTATACTGGTATAGTAACTAAATGTTTGGACGAAGAGAAATGGTCAGTACAAAAATTGGGGTAGGAACTTTGTTAATCCAAAAGAGTAAATTTGTCAGAATAATAAAAATAGGAGTGCGCCTAGCAGTTTTGGGGTACGCGAAGAGCGGGCTTTGTTTTTTCAGTAAATAGCTTTAAGAAAGGTTTTTCAGAATGCTTTTTTACTGAAAATTTTCTTATAATATAAAGGTGGAAAAATCTTAATTGTACATGCTCTTATACATTAATGTTTTTAGAGAACTTAAAGTATATGTTCTCTTTGCAAAAAGGCCTTTGTTCAGTAATCAACTCATTTATTCTCACATTCTTATAACTAATTCCAATCCATTTGTTACAATATTTTACCTACGACGTCGTAGGTAGAATTTTCTTTTTCCAAGTTTGTAAAAAAGAATTCCAGACGAAAGATATGGACCATATCCCCACGTTGATGTAAGAAACGTCCTCAAAGTCGTTAAGCAAAAATTGGATAGTGAGAGAGCTAGAGCCTAGCTAAGCCGATTAAAATGTATAATATTATTTATATAACTATATAGTTACAAATTAAGAGAGTGGTTCGGGTGGGAATGATTATCTAAGAGAGAATTGATAGTTTTGATCCGACAATTCAGATAAAACAAGTAAAAAGTAAGCAACTCACTCCTTTATTGTCACATGCGCCCACTAACTCGCTACGCGCGCCAATAAACACACAAAAATTAGGCGGGTTTCAAAGCATCATTTCATCTTCATCCCCTTTGCAAGATCAAAATCTCCCGGTGAAAGGCGATAGTAAAACCCAAGACCTGTTGCTCGTAACGAAAATTGCCGCTCAAACTCGCTAGATTGAAGAACATGGATGCCTCAAACAAGAATACAAATCAATATATCAAAAGGTATAAACATTTAATCGCACTTTCATATGATCAATTTTGCAATATATTGAAGAATTTTACAGTTATTAAGTCTGCTTTAGATTGTTGTCAATATTATAGTAGTGTAATCACAAATTTTACAAGCTTAGATATAGGTACATGATTTTGTTTCATATCACAATATTCTCTTTGTGCAACAAAATTCTGCGTGATGATGATGATTTTACATCATTGTGCGAGTTCTTAATGTGTCAAAACCTTTCATGTCCATAAATTTGTAGGAATATGCATCAAAACTCTATGTGCAACCAATTTATGTAGAATGTGCATCGATGTCACTGGAAATGCGCATCAATGTGGCAAATAAATTTAGAGTTCATTGTTCATCAATTTTTATTCTGAATGTGCATCACTATCAGCTACAATGTTCACCAAATATTCTTTGTATGTGCATCAATTTTATTCTGAATGTGGATCAGTATCATTAACAATGTCACCAATATGCTTTGGATGTGTATCAGTTTTATTCTCAATGTGCATTAAAATTTGCAATTTGTTCATCACTATATATTAGATGTGTTTTCTTTTGTTAAAGAAAAGTCACTCAAAAATATTTTGCACCTGTAGTTATCCAATTTCCATGCGCATTTATGAAGATTGGAACAGGTGTACAAGAATCAGTTTCCAGAGAGATTCGTTCAAAGAAGCTGGATGATAAAGGTTCAAACGAAGGTGCATGATCTTGGATTGTTGTTAGGCAAAAATTGTTAAAGAAAACAACTATGCACAAACACATCTTATTTGATTTTATTTGAGTTCGACCCTTATCTGTATATCCTAACAATTCTAATAATATAGATACGTTGGACACTTAAAGGTTTGTTTTATGATTTGGGTTGCACCCGGATTATGACGGGTTGCCTACGTACCTTCTTAAGAAGGATCAAGCCTTACGTAGTTCATAGTGATTTGTTTATCGTACATCAGAGGAACAAGTCTAAGCCCACCTTCTAGGAAGGGTTTTTAAGACGCGATCCAACTATCATTTGTACGTCGTGAAAAAGATTAAACTCACCTTCTAGGAAGGGTTGTTTAACCTTTTCACTATTTATATTTTTGGAGCATTTTTATTTTTGAGCCGATTGAACTCAACGGGTGTTGACCTTATTAAAAGGGATCAAATCATACGTAGTTCTTAACGAACAATTTTAGTTTCAATTTCAGGTTTTATTGAAACTTAATTTGAATTTTTGGTGTGACCGAATCCGATATATATGATTTAATATCGAATTTCCTACGTATCTGTTTAATACGAAATCAAATCTACGTAGTTCTAGAAAAAGAACGGTTTTGATTTTTGTTCTTATGTTTGAGTATGTGATTGAATTCGTTACTCTTTTATATTTTTGTAACGAACGTTCTAAATACCCACTAATATATAGCGGGATTAAATCTTTGTAGTTCGTAAAAAGAACAATTTTGATATTTATTCTTAAATTCGGATATGTGATTGAATTCGTTACTCTTTTAATTTTTATAACGAATGTCCTACGTATCTACTTTTATATATATATATATATATATATATTGAAATCAAATCTTCGTAAATAATTTTCGACTTCAATTAGGGGTGACTAGTAAAATGGACGCCGGTTATATACCTTGGTCCAAAATCATTTAAGTCACATCATGCAAATGAATTCTACATCATCAACCCACTACTATATAATATAAGTGATTTTAGAATTTTGGCCTTAAATCTCTACTTAACATGAGATTAAAAGAGTTAATCACGACACATGTATCAGATATATTGGATGGTCAAAATATATCATTTTAGATCATGGACATGAATGTACGGACGTCTTTCAATTTTTAGAGTCCACTTAAATGGTCGAACATCCATAATACAAACGATCCATTTAAACCATGATTATCTCTTTTGAATTGTATTATTATAACGATATTCGATTTGATACAAGAAACGAGCTCATTCAGATTTGAGAAACAGCCTCGTTTCGGTGTGAGAAACGAATTCGTTTCGGTATGAGAAACGAACCCGTTTCGGTATGAGAAACAAAGATGTTTTGATTTTGATAAAACATCATGAATCTTTATGAGAAACATTTTGTTTCGATTTGAGAAAGACCACGTTTCAACTTTGAGAAAAAAAACATCATGAATCTACATTGAAACACCTCTGTTTCGCTTTAGCAAAACATCATGAATCTACATAGAGACACCCCTGTTTTGATTTAAGAAACGAACACGTTTCAGTTTTGGTGAAACATCATGAATCCACATTAGAAAGATCTCTATTTGGCGGTAGCAAAACATCATAAATCTAATGAGAAACATCTCTGTTTTGATTTGAGATAAGGACTTTGGATTCATTAGAATCCTTTCTTTAGGTCATCCTTTTGTGGCGAAAACACAAATAATCAACCTATGAGAAACATAGAGAAAGAAAAGGTTTATACCCTAAATTCATTGTATTTTCTCCCTCGATCAATCTCGTTCTTTTTTGTGACTACACACATCCCTCGTTTTAGATTTATAGAACTTCGTATTTTTCTGATGATTCACAGAAGACCCCCTCCCCCTTTCTTCATTTAATATAACATAGATATATCCCTTAAGAGTCTCTCTCCTTTTTGAAGATTTATACGGTGAAAGGACATTCCATTGCCCATTAAGTTTCCATCGTTTCATCTATTTGTTTACCATCACATTTGTAACGTAGGGAGCAAGGTCAACACACAAATCCCATTTTAATGTTAGTCGTTAAATATGGCATTGATTTGGCCATCTTGAAAACACGTTTTCACCAATTAAAATCAACAACATACCAAGATAAATGGTATATAAGGTAATTTTGTTTATCATGTATCAAGTGAGAGTATATATACTTCTTCGTAAACATGTCACACATATTATATAAATAGTCTATGCACTAATAATATATGTCACCAGACTTTTAATATGTAAATCTTCTTTTTTATGACTAATTTTGAAATTATAAATTCTTAAAGTTTCATAAAATTTTACGCCTCAACAATTGTCTTTTTGTATGTGCATCAATATGCTTAGAATGTTCAACACTTTGTTATTATGTGTTCATAAAAATACTTTGTATTATTTGTGCATCAAGATACTAATTAATTTGCATTAATTGAAGGCGTTACATTTGAAGATGGACAAGGATGTTCAATGAGCAAATGGACGAAGGCATAACGAAGCTAACTAATAAAAAGTTGGATGATATTCAATTGGTATGGTTGTACTATTTTAGTGTGGTTCAAACTAGTTTGATTGTTCTTTTTCTTCTTATGATTTTTCTATCTTAATAATGCAGTTTGTGTTTCCAATTTATCACCCATAGCACTTCTATGTCATTGTTATTAATCTTAAAACCCATAGATTTGACATCATGCATTGACAAATCATCAAAGGATATTACCATTGAAGATAAGTACGGAAACAAACCCATCAAATTGGTAAGTATCCACATTTATGTGCACTACTTTTATGAATAATGTGCATCAACTTATTAAGGAATGTGCATCATTTTGCAAATGGAACGGTTTGTCAACTACCTTGTTCATCATAAATTGCAGGGAAAAGCATCAACGATAAAATATGAGAAAAAGGTGTCTAGAGAGGACATGGAAAATAAAAATGATTGTGGCGTTTTTTATATGCGGCCATGAAAACCTATTTCAGAGTTGGAATGTCAAGTTGGTCGGGCATGTGATCTGAATAAAGGTGATGTGAACAAGCTCAGACAATGCGTATTAAGTACTTGACATACATGATTGGCAACAAGTACAACTTAGTGACCAAAGAAGTTCTCTCAAGGATATCGAAGACAATTAAGACAAAGTAGGACGTCTCTTAAATAGTTTTAGTAGAGTTTTGTTTTGATGTTGTGTAAATTTGTTTTGGTTGTTAGAACGTTTTATGTGGTTCTGGTACTAAGACATAGTTTGTGGATTATGGTACTGAATGTATAAAATTAAAGTTCTTAGAATATAATGTTCTTCAGTTTACTTAATAATGTTCTTCGTTTTGTTCAAAATGTGCAATAATTTCAAATTGAAAGTTAAATGCAATTTCATCATCAAATGTGCATCGATTGTAAATCTATGAAATTTGAAAGATCGAACAGATGTTCTACAAATTGATAGTAAAAGTTCTTCAAATTCTAGAAATATCCACATTGTATGTAAACAAACATTTCGAAAGAATCTACATAAAATTCATAGTAAAAGTTCTTCAAAATATGGAAAATGTGCATCAATATATGATTTTAAAAATCAAGCAATTGACAAATCTTGGCTTGAATTTGCAGGTCTTCTTGTTGTGACAAGACTTTAGACAAATGTTGTACACCCTTTTCTCCTTTGTTGAATCAACAATTACATTCTTGACAATGCTTTTTAACCTCCCTTCTTTTGGTCGACTCTTGTTCTTGGATTGAGGAGGTGAAAGAACATAAATTTGCTTTGGAATAGAACCAAAAAATGTCTCAAATCTACTCATCTTCTTCTTGTTGGTTGAATCAGACTTAGCACATGATTGTCTTGCGTACAATTGTTTCTTATCCTTGATCAAACTCAACAAATCATTCAACTGATTAGGGTTATCATCAATCAAATTGATACAACAATGAATCCCAGAGAGTAACTCAAAAATCAACACTTTCTTATCATCCAAATCATCACTACCATTGAGGACAGACTGATGCGCCCCCATTGGCGCTTCATTTCTAGCCTTGTCGGATGCCCCGACCCTTCACGCGCCAAGCTTGGTGCCAACACCGACACCACAGACGCCACCACACTTCCACCGATGCTCACCTCAGTTCTACGAGGGCCTCCCCAAAGTCATCCAACCACCTCCTCTGCACCGGAAAAAAGCTTGTCGGCGCCGGCAACGCCTGCTCTAGAGCCTCGTCGAACATCTTGGCGATTCAGCGCCTCATGTCCAAACCTCGCTCTTGGCGACCTCCTTGGCTTGACATTATGGCACCTCACTAATACATTGGTCAACTTGGTATGATCAATCCATGGTTTTTCCATGCATATCCTTATTTATTATCTCTTAGGCTCTTTTTGACTATTTTTAGACACTCTCGAGAAACTTACTATTTTTAACATGTTGTTATTTTTAGTAAGTACTATTTTTAGTCCCCGTTTCCCGAGATAGAATTGCATTTCTGAACTTTCTATTTTTAGTTTATGTTTTATGAAAATTTTAATTTGATTTTTGCTAACGTATTGGAACTTTCTATTTTAGAAAGTTTTAATTTTGAAGTGATTCAGCCTTGCATGATTTGGGCCGTCCAATTGGACTCTTGGCTCTCAAGCCCAAGGCATCCAACCTAGCCCAACATGGTCGAATCACTCTTCTTCCTTTCTAGGTTTTCATCTTCTTCTTCCTTATAAGGCCAAGTAGACTCCATGTAGAACTCATGTTTAGTTTAATTCCTCTTTTGAATTCTAGGCATCGACCCTCCATTAATTTGGCTCTTCCGTCTAAATAGTCCCTGAACATATCTTCTAATCTCACTCTTCTTACTTCTAATCCCTTTCGTCTATATCTCCAAACCCTTTCACCGTTCGAACTCATACTTCGATCACCATCATCGACTCCTTCACCCAATAGCTTGTCAAGCTCATCTTGACATTCATTCCCAATTTAACAAGTTATCTTGTCATCTATATCCAAGACTTCCGATGTACTCTCCATTTCGACCATCATCCACCACAAAAGACACTCCCCAAGCACTTCCAAGATCAAGATTAAAGATCCTCAAACACCTCTTGGCCATCCCGAGACCAAGAGCGCATCACAGACCCATGAATCTCAAATGTAGGCTTCAATGTTGATTTTTTTTTTCCACCTTGGGCTGGTATATTTCTCAAGCAACTATACATGAGATTATTAAACACTACGAACCTATGACGGCATGGTATACGCATGTTCATAAACATATTGCAAGTGCAACTAATATCTTGAGTAGATAGAACATGTCGTACAACACATGGACTCCCAATAGTAGCACATCTTGAGTGTTCAAAGCAGTGAGATGACAACCATATAACGAAGCAATATGCTACAATGTTGATCAATACATATACTACAAAATAGTCAAAGGAGTGCTAAATGTATGTTTAATGTGCATTATGTTCACCTATATGCTAGATATGTGCACCAATATATGTTGCAATGTTCATCAACAAAATCATATACAAATAGTGTGCATCATTACAACACACAATGTGCATCGTTATATAAAAAATGCGCATCAGTATTATTAAGAATGTTCATTTTGTTCAATAATAAGTGCATTATGCACTGAGTTCATCAAAATGTTCACTAATATAACATTGATTAATCAATGAGTATTTCTCATCATACAAATGAATAACGATACATAGTAATTGCTAAATTCATGCAAAATTGATCAACAAAAGAATGAACTAAATCACAAACAAAAACATAAAATTAAATCCAATGTTAAAAGGAGAAGAACGAAAACAACCTGAATTCATGACAAATTGAAAGAGAGGAACGATTTTGTGCTCATGTAAACAGAATAGAAGAAGGAGACAACAACCTAATATCAATCACGAATGAAAACATAGAAGAAGAGAAGAACAAAAGCACAAAATCAATCGAATCAAACGAGTGATTATGAACGCTGATAGAAAGCTTGGAAGAAAAGAGAGAAAGAGAGAAAACTTCAAGTTGCTATAACGGAAAGGAGAGAGAAGAGAAAGAAAAAAATAAAAAAATATTTCTCTGACACACACATTACACCCGCCCAACAAGAGTCGTCCAATTGGAACATGATCAATGGCTCAACAATAAAAAAAAAATCGCACTGGACCCTTTCCCTTAAATTAATACTTAACTAGATTAATTCCATATTGTGTACTTTTGTATATTTATTAAAAAAAAGTTAAAATTATATTTATTAAGATATTTTATATTAGATTTTATATTTATTCACAATTAAATTTAGATTTTTGAATCATGTCGGTTATGTTAGATTCGGTCATTTCAAGTCAAAGTTGAGAACTTGTAGGGTCAATTTGGGCAGTGGGTCAAGTTAGTTGGTACGGGTCAATACAGTTTAGCTGGCAATTCGGGTTACGCAACGTGTTAACAATATAGTTTTTTATTTTAAAAAAATCTAAAAATAAATAAATTCACTTAATTATATTAAAACACTACTTTTTTTAATCGGGACGGATCAGTCGCATATTATCGGATTAGATTCAAGTTTGGTAATTTTGAACGTTTTCGGTCTGGTCGAATCGGATTTTAAGTGTTAGTCGATCTGATTGTCTACTAAGTATGACTTTTTTCGGAGGAATCATCATTTCTAAAGGTATAAGGAATCATCATCATTTTGCAGTATAGCGCCTAATACCACTTGTAAATCTTATCTTATCTATATAAAAGTTGGTTGTCCATTGCCAAAATTGAATGAAATTGATACCAATTTAATGCATTACTCATTTCTTAATCACCTCTTATTGGACTTTTGGGCATGTATTTAAATATCTTTCTTATATCCCTATGTTATATTTATTTATAGTCTACTTGATTAAGTCACAAATTAAATTAATGTGTGAGCTTCTCTTATGACAATGCAAACTTATTCTAATATTATGTTTTAAAACTACTTCAAATTTATTAATATTTGTAAATATAAGTATCAACAACATATTAACAAATAATGTATAACTATATTAAATCACATACGAAAATCCGTAATTTTCTCGCGCTCACGTATCTAGTAATTCAAGAAACATGACAGGTATAAGGACAACTAAAGATACAAGAACAACTTCAACTAAATTCATGCGGAAAAGAATTGGAGTTGGTTAAATGTATTTATTAAAATAAACAAATCGATTTTTGTAAGACCCACATAGAAATATGCTATTGACTTGAGTAAAGCTAAGGTTACACTTGTGATTATATCATTGGTAGATGTGACTAATTTTATAATGTGTAACATGTAACTGTATAATTTTCCAAAGTAAAAGAGCCCCTAACCAATTAGAAAAAAATAAATAGAAACATAGTTTCAATAACGGAACCTAAGGACAAATTAGTTTCAACAAGCTCATTTTGTGTTATTCATCATCTCTCTCACTCCAATACCCTTACGGCCCAAAATTTAGACTGCGGCCCAAATGCTAAAACAGCCCAAAAGATACTCCCAAACGACGGAGAAAACCCACCACCATATTAGTCAAATTCGCTGCTAGGGTTTTTCTTTGTACGTTGGATAGTCGACGAATTAAGTTTGAGGGGGAGGAAGGTGATACCGGTAGCAGCAATTCGCCATGGTTCTCAAGTAATGCTTTGCTCTCTCCTCTCTCCTCTCTCGTGTTCTTTTCGCATCGAATCTTATCTCACGCCTGTTTAATTCCAATCTTTTTTTTTCCTTCCTTTTCATTTGTGGCTAAAAACGTGTTTCAAAGAGTGTAACGTCGCATTTGAGATCTGGTCATTTGCTTGTTTTCTATCTTCCCTCTACGAAAGTTGTAATGGTTCTCAAATGGTTGTTTAGACTAGCTAGCTGTTAATCCGATTGTTCATTTGACGCTGAAAATCTTGTCTTTCATGGTTTGGATACAACATACAATCGGTAAATTTTCTGCAATTTCGTCTCCTTTTTCAATAAATATACAAATAAACCAAGGTAGAATTATGTTTTACTGTTCATGAAGTTATGTGCGGTGTGTTAGACTTCATTTCCTGGATGTGTTTGATTAATTTCCTGCTTTTTATCTGTGAACTTCAGGACTGAACTTTGCCGTTTTAGTGGTGCCAAGATCTACCCCGGTAGAGGCATCAGATTTATTCGATCAGATTCACAGGTGCGTCATACAGATTATAATTTATAAATCTTTGTGCTCATTTTTGGGTTACCTGTAGAAACTGTGTTATTGTACAATAGATAAGGTGAACTAAAATGGTCGGATGTCTTTGAAATGTAGGTCTTCCTCTTTGCTAATTCAAAATGCAAGAGGTATTTCCACAACCGTCTGAAGCCAGCTAAGCTCTGCTGGACTGCTGTTTACAGGAAGCAACACAAGAAGGTACAGATGTTTGAAATCAAATGCTGTCAATTGTTCCCTTAATGTTTTTAATTCATTTGTTGCAATGTTGTTTTAATTTCTTGAATTTGGGCGTTGGGCAATGATTATATTATATTATCCCCTCTCCTTCTCCTTCCCCTCTTCCTCTTCCTCTTCCTTTTCTCAATATGCATTTAGGTGTGTTTGGTAACTTATTGCGTTAATCATATGTATGATCCAGTATGCTCCTTCGGGCAGTGATTATAATATGAGGGTGGAGTGGCTTGAAATTCTGTGCCATTTTCTTCCTATACATTTGATTTGGGTTTGTGGAGATGGAACCAGAGACAACGAGAAGAATAGGTGAATTTTGCCGCCCCCTTTTCCTAGGGTTTGGCTCTTCTCGTTTGTTCTTCTGTTACTTCTCCCCCTCCTTTTCGAATTGGGAGAAATTTGCAGTTTTTCATCCACAGTGATGCATCTATATACACTTGATATGAGCCCTTGAAACACGCCCATTTCATTTCTTTTTTATGTCTCAAATTAGCTTTAGTTATCTTCTCTATGATAAACATATAAAATTATTTTCGTTTGTGTTCTATGCTGTACTAGGAAAAATTCTTACTGATGCGTCCCTCCTTACCAAATTACGTATTTACTTTACAACAATGCCAACATTTTATCTACTGTTTAGTGGCATTTTTCTCATTTTTACTGAATAACTTGATTAGAAATTTAAATGCTATCCAATATTTTGAGTATGAAGACTTTGTTCTAATGCTTTTCTTTATTTTTGTGGACATTTGCAGGACATTGCTGCAGAAGCTGTGAAGAAGAGGCGCAGAGCAACCAAGAAGCCTTACTCAAGATCCATTGTTGGTGTCACCTTGGAAGTTATCCAGAAGAAAAGAAGTGAGAAGCCAGAAGTCCGTGATGCTGCAAGAGAGGCTGCTCTTCGGTATACTATTTGTGCCATCTAATTATTACATTATCAATATAATGAAGCAACATTTTGATTTTGTGCTGTTTATTGGGTTTGGCAGTGAAATCAAGGAAAGGAACAAGAAAGTAAAGGATGAGAAGAGAGCAAAGAAAGCAGAGACAACATCAAAGTCCAAGGCCGCTACTAAAGGTGCTCCAAAGGGTGCTGGAGGTAAAGGCCCTAAGCTTGGAGGTGGAGGCGGAAAGCGTTAGATCCGCCTTATTTTGTGCGATTTTTTCGTATTGCCCGTTAGTTGTTTGAATTTTTTTGTTTTTTCACTTCTCATGTATGTGACTTGTTCACTTGGATTTGCTCTAGACCTAATGAATTACTACTTCGAAATTTCTGGGTCTGATCTATGTTTTATTCAAGTTAAACATAAACTAAAAAAGGACCCATTAAATCAACAATTTTAAGTGTTCTCCTTGTCCAGATAGAAAAAAAAAGAGGCTACCACACCCAACTGATTAACAATTGCTGTGTGAATCAGAGCATATAATGAGTTCCCAAAGTATTGTTTGGCTCTATTCTTACGACTTCTACGATAATTGGTGTAGTTCGTTTGCTTTGCAGCTACGGCGTTCAATCCGTTCATGTATTACAGTAATAATCATGTTTTGACTTTTGACAGTTTTCGCCATAACAAAATAACTGAAAATGGAAAAATAGAATTGGCTTCGCCCGGGTTTGAACCGGAGACCTTCAGTGTGTTAGACTGACGTGATAACCAACTACACCACGAAACCATGTTGTGGTTCTTCTTATGATCCGGTATAATTCATATTATAGTTGGCATTTCTTATACTCCGCAGTAGCCAACTAGCAATTATTATTTGTGATTTCTTCTAATTGAAGGAAGATTAACACAGGGTGTAAATCGTCGAACATCAATTGCCAAAGAACTCTTTATATTGAGAAGTCCGATGTAGTAAATAATGAACCGGTTATGGGTCGTGACTCGTGATGGTATAGCGCGAAAGGAAAGTGACTTTCTAACTCCTCAAGATAATGAAGTATAATCATATCTTTGTAATAGAGCATAGGATATTTATGCAAGATATTTACGGAGAAAAATCCCGTATCCATTTTTTTATAACGGGCACTCGCCTTGGGCGCATCCCGAATGCGTTCAAAACATTTTAAAAAAAACCCGGTTTAGTTTTGGGCGCACCCAGGATGCGCCCAACTTAAACCGGATTTTTTAAAATTTTGACGACAAAAAAAAAAAAAAATTATTGGGCGCATCCGGGGTGCGCCCAAGATTGACCCGGTTTTAAAAAAAATATTTGGACGCACCCGGGATGCGCCCAAAGCGGGTGCCAGTTATAAAAAACCGGTTATGCAAGATATTTATGCAATAGAATTCTAGAATGTTCACCTAATGTACAAGTGTCTTAGGAGAGCCTCTTGGCTCCGCCTATATATTGTAACACTGTTCATTCAATGAAACTAAGGAAGATTCTATTTCCCACTACCTTTCTCTATGGTATCAGAGTCAACAGAGCAAACGCTTCTTTTCATGGCCTGACCTTATCTTCTTCCTCAAACCACTCAAATACAAAACCCACAAAAAAACGCAGAGCACAAATGGCTTGGCGCCGACCTTATTCCTCACACAAACACAGCTCTCAACCCTCCTCTGCCTTCCTTCAGCTCTTTCATCACCGTAAAGCTCTCCAATGAGAACTTCCTTCTATGGAAGGCACAGGTTAGCCCATACCTCCAAGCTCACGGACTGTACGGCTACGCCGACGTCACCCTCCTCTATCCGACTGCAGTCTCCGGCGAAGCAAAACTCAAGGCGAGGCAAGACTGGTTCTCGAGAGACCAGCTTGTGATGGCGATACTAACTTCCTCGCTGACGGAGGGCGTCTTAACCCAGGTGATAGATTGTACAAACTCGGCACTTAAGAAGGGCCTTGAGAGCATCTCATATTTCTTCAACAAAGCAAAACGCCTTGCTTCAAACCTTGCCGCTGCTGGACAGAGCATCTCCGATGTCGAGTTCAGTACCTACGCCCTTGCTAGATTAGGTTCTGACTATGATGCGGCGGTGACCTCTTTGTCCACCCAGTTCCAGCTTCATGAGCCCACCAGCCTCCTCTCTCATCTTCTCGTGCACGAGGCTCGCTTATTACACCAAAATCAGGGACTCCAGCATATCTTGGCGCTCAACCACACCTCCGCTGAGGCCAATTTCACCCATAGTTCCAACCGGGGCAGAGGTAACTTTCGAAACAGAGGTGATAATCGCAACAGAGGACGAGGCCAAGGTGATTCTCGAGGAGGACGCCAACCCACCTATTTCACTGGATCCCCCGATAATCGCCCGGTTTTCCAAGTCTGCAACAAACCGGGTCACACTGCACTTCGATGTTGGCATCAATTTGATCAAGCTTTCCAGTCGGCTGCACCACCATCTTTAAGGCAAACGCCACCGAATCGTGGTTCCCGGACACGACGGCTACGCACCACTTCACTCCAGATCTCGCCAATCTGAGAATCAACGCATATCCTTACCAAGGCACAAACACAGTTTCATTGTGTGATGGCTCTCAAATCCCAATACACCACCATGGAAACAACTTCCTTCCTACAAATCAGCGCAACCTCAAACTATCAAATTTGCTTCATACCCCTCTCATAACTAAAAATCTCTTGTTTGTCCTTAAGTTTTGCACCGATAATCTTGTATTTTTTTAGTTTCATTCCTCGTTTTTCCTTGTAAAGGATGCTCGAACCAAGACGATCCTCTTGCGGGGTCCTGTTAGAGATGGCATGTACAAGCTTTTGGCTGCTCAACCACCACCAACGTCGCCTCCGCAACTACACCACACCTCTGGTCCCAGTTCTGTTTTTTGGCATAGTAGATTAGGCCATCCCTCTTCCAAGATTTCCTCTCTTGTTCTTAGCATAGTCCAGCCCAACTCCACAAAAAGTCCAGTCCACAAATGTCGGTCTTGTTCTGAGGCTAAAGCCCACGCTTTACCTCATCCCTCAAGCTCAAATTGTTCACCTAAACCATTGCATGTGTTATTTATGGATGTTTGGGGCACAACCCATTACACTTCAATGAAATGACATGTTTATTATCTCAACATTGTTGATGAATATTCTAAATTTATTTGGCTTTTTCCCATTAATTCCAAATCACTTGTATCTCAAGTCATTTCCACTTTCATCACCTTCACCACAAAATATTTCTCCGCCACAATCAAATACATCCAAACCGATGGGGGGACGGAATCCAAACCTCTCACAACTTTCTTCACACAAATGGGAATCCACCATCGTCTCACTTGTCCTTACTCTCATCAACAAAATGGAAGTGTTGAAACTCGTCACTGTCGTATTGTTGACACGGGACTTACACTTCTTAAACACTCCTCATTGCCACTCACCTATTGGGACTATGCCTTTGAAACCACTGTCTATACCCATCCTTCAAAACAAAACACCCTTCGAACTCCTTCTTCATGCTCCTCCCGACTACTCTTTCCTTCGGATTTTCGGATTTTCGGATGTCTTTGGTATCCCAATCTTCGCACATATCGAGCTCACAAATTGTCCTTCCACTCCACTCCTTCCATTTTCTTGGGATATAGCTCCAATTATAAAGGGTATATATGTTTTGATTGGACTCAAAATAGGTCTTATGTTTCTCATGATGTGATTTTCCACGAAGACCAATTTCCATTTCAACAAATCATTCCACCTCAAATTCCTACACCTCCCTTGGCCCCGCTACCGTTACTTACCCATCTCCTTCCTACTGAAAATGAGCTCACCCAAACACAGAGTCCATTGTCCCCTCTTCTCCTGGACACAATTCGTCTCAGCCCGCCTTTGCTGAAAATGGGTTGGACGATCCAAGTCCATCCACAGAAATTTCCAATCCATCCACCACATCACACTATCACATGGCCACACGATCCAAGTCCAATATCCACCGTCCATTAATTTGATCAGACGGAACCGTTCCCTAGCCCAGTCCCTCTTGCTCAAACACAACCATTGTCCCCGACGAGCCTACATCTCTAAATATACCGAGTGGCGAGAGGCTATGGCCACGGAATTTCAAGCACTCATGTCCACAAAAACTTGGAGCCTTGTCCCATCTCACTATTCCACAAATCCTCTTGGAGTCAAATGGGTGTTCAAGACCAAACGTCATGCAAATGGTTCCAGAGAAAGGCGTAAGGCTCGACTTGTTGCCAAAGGCTATACACAAGTTCTTGGTCTTGATTACAATGAAACCTTTTGCCCGGTTGTCAAACCCTCAACCATCCGTCTTCTCATATCCCTTGCGGCGACACGACGGTGGTCCATTCATCAACTTGATATTCAAAATGCTTTTCTCCACGGGACCTTGCAAGAGGACGTCTACATTACTCAACCCCAAGGTTTTGTCCACTCTTCCTTTCCTTCTCATATATGCAAACTTCACAAATCTCTTTACGGTCTTAAACAAGCCGCTCATGCTTGGTTTGCCCGTCTCTCGGATGCCCTTGTTGTCATGGGTTTCACCCCTTCCAGAGCCGATTCTTCCCTTTTCATCCATTGCCATGAATCCATTGTTGTCTTTGTATTGGTATACGTCGATGATCTATTGGTTATTTCCTCTTCATCTAGTGCTACTAACAGTTTTATACAAGCACTTGGCAAACAATTTCCAGTGAAAGACTTGGGGCCTATGCACTACTTCCTTGGCATTGAAGCTTCTCGCTCAGACAAAGGGATCTCTCTCTCACAGACTAAGTACATTAAAGAATTGGTTGTTGAAGCCAATATGACGTCGTCTAAAGCTGTCAGCACACCCATGGCTTCTACATTTGTTGCTGATGAGAAGTACTCCCCACCTTTTGCTGACGTCACATTATATAGAGTCTTGTTGGCGGCTTGTAGTATTTGTCGTTCACTCGGCCGGACATTTCCTTCGCCGTCAACCGCATGTGTCAAGCCATGCACTCTCCCGATGAAAAACACTGACAAGGAGTCAAGCGAATTTTGAGGTACCTAAATGCCACTGTCGACCTCAAACTCTTCATTTCCACTCACTCCGATAACAATCTCTCTGTTTATTGTGACCCCGATTGGGGCGGACATCTCGGTTAAGTACGCCGTTCTACTGGTGCTACTTCGTCTTCCATGGTTCCAATCTGATTTCATGGTCCTCTAAAAGACAGTCGACGGTATCCGTTCCTCTACCGAAGCAGAGTATCGTGCCGTCGCCAATGCTACATGTGAAGCTCTCTGGCTCCAATCTGTTTTCTCAGACATCAGTGTTGTTCTTCCCGACCCTCCAGTTCTTTGGTGTGACAACATCGGCGCCACTTACCTTGTCGTCAATCCAGTTCTTCACCATCGGATCAAGCACCTAAGCCTTGATTACCACTTTGTGCGTGAAAGGGTTAAAAATGGATCTCTCAAAGTGGCGTTTGTCTCCTCCAAAGATCAAACTGCCAATATCATGACTAAACCACTGGCCACCGTCCCGTTTTTGCAGCATCGATCCAAACTCGGCTTGCTCTCCCTTGAATCGAGGGGGATAATAGAGCATAGGATATTTATGCAAGATATTTATGCAATAGAATTCTAGAATGTTCACCTAATGTACAACCTTCCTAGGGCAACCTCTTGGCTCAGCCTATATATTGTAACACTGTTCATCCAATGAAACACTACTCTTATCTATGGTTTATTATTCTATGCGTACAATTATAGGAAAAATGATCATAGACTCTTAATAATAAACTTTGTCAAATGATCAATTCAACGTTTCTCATGCATATTTTTGGGAATTATCATGACAATTACCAGAATCAACATGAAAACTTGAATCTTTCATGGAATGAACAAGATTTTATTAAGTTTTCATGATTGCGGTAATTTTGGTAAATAATCCTTTTATACGTTCTTATTAGGAATATGACCTCTTTAGAAACTAACCCCCTACCATAAGGAGGAAGGAGAAACCCAAGAGGTTAGTTTTCTTTAACAAAAACTAATAAAGACTATTTGGGACTAGTTTTTCTAATTAAAAACTTTAAAGGGGTCATTAGGACACACTCTCTCGCCAAACGTAAGACCACTTTGGTCTAAGATAAAAAATAAAATTTTAAAAGTATTGGCTTCGCCCGGGTTCGAACCGGAGACCTTCAGTGTGTTAGACTGACGTGATAACCAACTACACCACGAAACCATTTTGTCCATATTTGAGTCGTTAACTAGAATATATATTTTCACAAAGAAGAAAAGTTATTAGAAAAATACGTAGCCGTGCCGGTATTGAAGTGTGGCCTCGTGCTTCAAACTCTACACATTACCGTGCATATTTCTTTGCAATCTCCCAACTTATCCTATCAAATCTTGTTCTTCATAAACTGCCATGGATTTGCATATTTCTCGTTTCTCTAATTGATCGGCATTAGAGCTATACGATCATTAAACTTAAAAAAATGTTTGACCATATTCAATCTAGTTATAAGTTTCACAATACATTATTAATGATCCGTTTGGATTACATGTAATAAGGCCTTATCTTACTCGGCATTCCGAGGCTATCAAGACGAGCCGACCCCACGTTGGCGAAGGAAGCTGACGTGGCAGCGAACAAAGCGGCGCATTGCAGTGGCCTCTGCCTAGGAGCACTTGACGACCTCATCTTAGCTCTAGACGACTTGGTGTAAGCCATGTAGCTAGGACAGCTGGCTGTTGACGTGTCACTCTTAGTTGGAGTCATGGGACTCATCCTCCTCGACCTCGAACCGACTCTTGAGTAGAATTGTGGGCTGTTCTCTGATGTGCAAAAGACCACTCCGTCTTCTTCATCTTGAATCAATTTCTTGGATGGAGTGCGTTTTGACCTATTCATTTGCGAGTCTGACCAGCCGGGTGAGCTTAGATACGCGTGGTTGTCGGGATGGATAATGACCCTGTTTATGGATCTTGACACACTTCCCTGAATAAATCAGTTTATGTTAGGAAAGATAACCGACTGGCCACATTCCATTTTAGATATGTTAGGATTCATTAGTACAAACTCTTGACAATGTTGGTGATTGAGTATTGCTAGTGATTCTGCTGTAAGAACTCATCTCCATTTTCTCAGGTGTCGGTGGAGCCTGGGCCCGCATAGATCTTGCACGAGCCTGGGCCCGCAACATTGCCTCTATGGTCTCACCTGTCCTCCTCCTTGTAATGTGGCCTCTAACCAGCGCCTGAAGCTTGACCAGTCCCTTTAGGGCTCCTAATGCTCGTCTTGCCTATAACATCATCATAACACAACATAACAACATGATCTGCACACACATTTCCCCCAACCCAACCACATCCCATGACAAAATTGAAACGACAAGTAGCCATCACCGAAAGCTCAGGGAGACAGAGACAAAACGTGTAGACCAAGGCGATGAAACGACATCGTTTAAGCCAGAACGAAGAACAGCTTCAAGTAATTAAAGAGCTGGGTAGACATTACGAACCAGATAACCGCGAAAGTGAGACTGGATGAAGAGAGCAGCCGCCGTTTCCCTCCCGCTGGAGGTGAGTCTCACGACGACGGCGGCGGCTTGTGAGGCTGCGAAAGCGGCTTCAGCGGCGACGGCGGAGGCTTCAGCGGCGATCGCGATTGCAGCTGCATTGAGGAGAGTAGGTTTAACCTTGGGATCGGGATCGGGATCGGATCTTATTCTGGCGACGAGTCGTTTGAACCATCTCTTTGTTTTCCCCATTTGGCGCTACATGAGTAAGATATCAACAGGAATCGATGGATATACGGATTGAAGATTTAAGAGAGGGCGGGTGAAGGATATGGATGATGTTAATTTGGGGATGGAGAGAAACGAGGGAGAGAGGAAGGAATGATTCCGAGTTCAGCGAAAAATGTGTGTGCTGATGAAGAAGAAGAAGAATGAATCGGAAGATTCGACAGTTTTAGTTCACTCTCCTCTTCTGCTGCGTCTCTCTCACTCTCCTCTTCCACGTTGTGATTTGGGTCCACCTTTATCATGCTCCATGTCCATCTATGCCACTTCATTTACTTACAAAAAAAAGAAAAGTTTGAGATTATATCTGTGCCTGTGACGGGTTTTATTGTTTCACTGAATTTAAGCTAGAACAATACCGAACGTGACCGTTTCCTTTTCTTCTCATTCTGGTTCCCTAGCTCTCATATCGTTATGCTTTTTTTAATACAAGTACAAATTCATTCGTGCACTATGAAATTATTTATACTTGTGTGCTAGGGAATTTCACTGGGACGAAAATGGATTTCTTTTAATACTAATCGCTAAATATTGTATATGCATGGGTTAATATATATTAGGTGTCTTTCTAATACTCCGTAGTATGTTAACATGAATAGACATTCTGTGAACCTGTTGGAGTACAATTTAGACTAGACTCTACAAAGGCAGTATGGAAGGAAACTGGACAGCCATACCTACAACTCTACAAGTATGCTCACCAAATAATCATGTCCTTATGTTCCCAGATAGTTGTCAGTTGTCACTTTGACAGTACTCATTTAAAAGCCTAGTGTTTGTCTTTAACCCTCTTGTCAATATACATGTCCCCTATCTCAAGGAATAATTCCATTCTTGCTCATAAAAACTGTAGATGCAAATTGTGCAGTTTGACATATTTTTACTGCAAAAAAAAAAAAGCAAGAGTGGAAAGAGGCAAAAATGAGATTTCTGATATCAGCAGCTTCAATAGCACACTTACCTTAGAAATTTGAGAGCATATCCATGGAACAAAATGTACAAATTTCTTAACCTATAACCGCAGGTGAAGTTAGATCAAGTTCTTAACTAAGCCAAGACAAGACTTTGTAAGAAAACGTGAAAAGTTAGATCGAGGTATAGAAAGCAGTGCACAGTTGTGGGTTCATGGAACACAAAGATTCCATCTTCATGATTTTGTAGCAAGCCTCCGTAATTTCCTATCATGGTTGAGCACAGCACTAATGCTATCAACTACCAAAAGTGTCTGCAAGTAAAGGCCGAGATTATTGCCTATTAGGCATTTGCTTGCATCTCTTTAAAAAGAATATAGTCGTATAACAGAAAGGATTATGAACAAACCTGGAAGCAAGTATAAGCAATTGCAGTTGCAAAGTAGAAGTTTGCATTTCCAGTTCCCTGCACCCACGAAAAAAAGAAGGAATTCTCAATTTATTGGAGGGATATGATAGTAGCATGTTATATGATTATTCTAACAAATAAAAAACTTACCCGCCATATCCATAGATTATGCATCACAGGGCTGAGGAGATTGACACCAATGAATCCACAGAAAAGGACAAAGGAGAAATTCATTTCTGTGAAAAACTATGTAAATATTAGAGAATGCAAGTGTGTGTATCAGAATATTACTACATTTAAAGTTTTTCAACTAACCTGCCAATTCATTGGCGAACAAGCCCAATAGACCCAAGTACAAAGCTGAATCACCAACCTGGCCATCGACGATGAAAAATGGAAGAAGTTAGTCAAATACCCCTTTTAAATTTCATAGAATTGTCAGTGAAAGCATACACATTTCTTAAATTAATAACTAAGATGCTTTTAATATGGTTTTACTAATATGGCAGGCCATATATCATAACTCACAAGTATCTAATAATTCAGTATAAACATTTAGTCCTGATACTTAATCAGTTAATCTCAGCCAGTGATCAAATAACTCACCGAAGGATAAGATTTAAGAATAGAAGAGATTGCCATGTAGACAAAAGCTAGGAAGCAAGGTCGGTGCCGGAGGCGTATAGCAAGTGGCAATATCATAAACAGAATGTTCATGCCAAATACCATCAAGAAGAAGTTTTTGAAGAAATCAAAAACTTCGGCAAAGAAGTACCTGCAAGTTGAAGATCATATGTATGAGCTTATGAGCACGTTATATTGAAACCAGGCTATTCTCATCAGCAAGTGATACTTACTCACCATAAAACACCAATATTGGGAGTCAAGTCCTCCACAGTCAAAATAAAGCCATATGTCCTGCAAAATTCAAGCCAATAAAGTGCACATATAGTGAAATATAATTTATTGCCATAAAATATTTTTCCTGATTCTGCTTAATGTTATGGCAATGAGTGTATACAGTAATGCCATTACTTAAATTACTTGATCATACCTCTTGAACATATCTTGTAAACCACCATGCTGGTTGACAGAAATTGCACAAAGTACCAGAATATAGACTGACCACATAAATGCCCATAACAAGAAATGCAGTGCCAATCTCCATGAAAAAGAACGAACAGCCAGATGACTGGTCAGACCAGCCTGCTTCGGAGTTTTATCACTAGAATGTGCATGAGTATTATCTGGACTTTGTTGCACAAACAATTTAAATGGTGGAGAATCAGCTCCATATCCTATAAGAAGTATAACCTGACAAGAAAAGTTATACAAATCAGCCACGTAACAATGAACATACACACACACAGGAAAGAAAAAAGAGAGGATGTTTTTATGGTTTCATCCTTGGATCCTTGATGATCAACACTCGGGAGTTAATTACCGGAATGATCAAAATTGCAGGATAAAAGGACAAATGAGTTGCCATAGCCCACCCGAATGCTGCAACAGGAATTAGACCTGCAATTTATAAGAAATATAAAAATCATATACCTGGAATGAATTGAATCAACAACACCAACAATCAACCCAGTTTGTTCCTGCCGGGGCAGGCATGGGGGCTAGATGTGGACAACTATGAAAGGAACCAACATGCTTTTTAAGATGCTAGATATCCATTCTAAGAACTCCGGATAAGTGGATAATTAGCTGAAAGCTCTTCATTTCCTAGAGTGAAAAAGCTCCCTTCTTTGTATACTGTAGTCTTAAGATCATTGATAGTTGATGTTTTATAAAAATGTTTTCTTTCATTTTATTCTTTCATTTTGATTCATCTTCGTTTCAGCTTAGTATGTTCATAGCAGCACCAGAACAATTTATTGTTTCTTGGAATAACGTTTTGGTCATCAAGGAGCAAACATATATTATACAGCCAGACCCACTTAAAATGACCACATCCCGGGGTAATTGATAAGAAAATCTATGCAGATGTGCCAAATGACTTATGATCTCGACTCATGGATAACACAAAAGTAAACTCAAAGGAAGCTTTGATTTGAACGTCATTTTAGAATAGGCAAGAAATCTTTAATCTAAGCAAGAAAACTTGAAAACCATGCCAAGGTTCATACCGCTGCAACCTCCATAGATGGACAGTATCACAAAAAAGTTTTCAACTGGTGATATTGATGAGCCTACACATGTGATGATTGTCAAAGGATTCCAAAGATATACCAGAGCTGCAATTTCTCCAGATTGGAGATTTTCTGAAACAAACAGAAGAAAACCAAAGAAGCATGATTAAGCACCATGTAAAACATATGCACAAAAATTGATGACAGTAAAAAATGAATTTCGCCATCGGTCTTAAGCTAAACTTCTAGAAACTAAGTTTCTTTGTATTGCCTTCTTAAAGCAAGAATTAGAAGAAACCAAGCCAATGTGCAGATAAACAGATAGAAAACTTATCTACAAAAGCAGTAATAATCACAAAAAGCTCCAATCCTAAGGGATAGTCTAAATTTTAATTGGATCTTTCACATACCAATTATGGAAACAATTAAAAAAAATTAAAATGACAAGGAAGCAAGTAATTCTTATCTTTCCTCACAAAATGACAGTGGAATACGCTCAACTCCTTCCAATTACTTTTGTTGTAAGAAGCACCATATAGGACATCAAGAGCAACTGCTAATGTAGACCTCTATAGTTGCATCTAAAACTTACATAACATTGACTACTTCACAATCTAAAATCACTCCAGTCAATGTATTCAAAGTCTACATTGCATACTTTTTAACTTAAGGAAAACTTACCCCTTACTATTTAACTAATAATTAGTTATAATAGTAGCATTGTCAATACTAAGATAGAAC
Source organism: Oxyria digyna (assembly GCA_029168935.1). Lineage (NCBI taxonomy): Eukaryota > Viridiplantae > Streptophyta > Magnoliopsida > Caryophyllales > Polygonaceae > Oxyria > Oxyria digyna. Next base: position 11,741,019 of record JAPVLV010000013.1, read on the forward strand.
TCATCATCTTCAAACACTAGTTAAATGCAAAAGCAGATGTCACATCATGAAAATAATAACATACTTCTGTCCATGTGAAGTATGGTGCTGATGAAAATGTAATCAAAGCCCAAACAACTGGAGTTACCAGAGTACAGTCTCATTAGAAAAATAAGAATCCTTCTTTTTGAATAGAGCTAAGAACAAATGACCATAAATTATAATTGTTTTCTGAAGAGAAAAAAGAGCAGAATAACCGAGAAACATAACAATGTGCTAACTGCAGAATACCTGAAGATTCTGACTCCTTGTGCAGACCAAGTGATTTGTTATGACGAGCTCTTGATGATTGAAGAACATGCCCAGTAGCTCGAAGAAGCAAAGCAGAAATAAGATCTGCTATCACAAAGAGAACACTGTACCAAAAATGAGTTGAAAGTTTGTCCTAATGCCTTTTGCCTCTTTTAAATATGTATTATCAACTCATTCACGGATTATCATCCACAAATAAACTACATTAACGGAAAACGAAAAAAGCTTCAGCTTGTAGTATCTGAGTATATTGACAGGGATTTTGGCTTTCCAAAAAGAATAAAGATTAAAACCATAAGGGAGAAATAAAGTGCAGATATTTGAGAGGAAGCACGAGGTAAACAAAGTTTTGCCATATTTAATATTACGTATTTCCTGTGGAATATGATCGGATTCTTATATGCGACTTAATCACCCATCATTGCTGTGTTGGCTGGGTAAAATTATTACCCATGTAAGTGATGTAACTTAATATACCAATTAATTTCAAAAGAAAAGGTGAGGCCTATGTATTACAACTTACAAGATTTTAAGTATTAAATTATTAATTTTACACAGTTGACATGTTGCTGTCTAAAGCAACAAATTATAATTCAAATCTTTCCAAAACTTTCCAATGAGTAAATGATAAGTATTTCCTAAGGCAAGAGTAGAGCATTGATAGTTGATACCACTATGTGCACATATGGCATTTCAAAATGTTTCGAAGAGCATTTACAGAACTTACAGGTATGTAAAACTGACCACTTAAGTGCTAATAAAAAATCTGATAAAATGCTTTGACATTCTGTTCCTGAATAGAACAAACAAATCTATATGGCTCAATGTCGTAAGTTATTGTTAAATTAACAGAAATGAAAGAAAGACTACTAGAAATTCACAAATCCCATAGGAGCAATTAGACACAACACCGAAACGTTGTTTAGTTATCATTTCATTCTGTTCAGAAATAAGGGATGCACATCGAAAGAGGGAACATCCACACACACAAAAAAGTATCACATTTGGTGATCAGTTAAGAGATTCACCTGCACAAGAGATGCCCAATCTGATCATCAGTTCTGCACAAACACAGAAAGTTACAATGTTATTCTCACAACCACCACAAACACCTTCAGATTAAACATATGAAACTCAATGACTACCCCAAAACTGTATTACCTTTTAGCTGTAAGAGGCCCTAAGACTGTCAATAGCAAAGGAGATCCATGATACATAGATCCTGCAAAACACAAGAAAAAGTATCAAGACTACAGATAGTGTAGGAAATTAAACGAGGAGGATAAATGTCCAAGTAGAATTTGAAATGTGAAGCAGTACGAACCGGAGTAGGGCGACATAGATGCCTGCTTGAGCCAGTACCCTTCAGCCACTGCAAAAGAGAAAGAAAACATAATAGTTTAGATTCAAATCAGAAGACTTGTGAGAGATTGATGAAATTGTAGGGAGGGAGAGGTGGAGAGTACCGCGACGGAGGCTTGTGAGAGGGGTGGAGACCTCGGGGCGGGAACATAAGTTGAGGTGTTTGGAAAAGTAGATTAGGGTTAACCTGAAGGTGAGTGAAGCAATTGCCCATCCCCAGAAGCTTTGCGGTTTCTTCTTTCCTGTCTCCGACGACTGTGAGTGGCTGAAATCCGCCATTTTTGTACCGTTCCGAGCTCACACGAAGGGAACGATCGAAGAGTTTGACCAGAGCTTGACCGTTGGCCCGGCTTCTGAGCCCAGGGATCTGCCTTATGGAAACCAAACGACGCCGTTTCCTTCCTTTTTCAGGTAGTCAAAGCACACGGCGTCGTTTCCATTCTCTTCTTTTTCGAGGCAGGACCCTTGCTTTTTTATATACTCCGATTCAAACGACACGCGCGACACTTTGACATTATAAGATATGATATTATATACTTAATTTTTAAAATGTTATAATATATGTTTAATTTAACATATAAATTGAGTTTATTGTTTGTATAATTAATATCTTTGAAGTGTATTAAATATATTTGGACATAAGAGGTGGTCTAATTTCTATTACCCTATAAAATTGTATATTATATTAATATTGTTTAATTGGTCAATCAACATGAAAGAGAAAGTTGTATAAATAAGGATAAAAGAAAGATAAATAAAGGGAGAGAGGAGAATTAAAGACATCCAATTAATATGTTTAATGAACGACATTCAACTTTTTTGTTTAGATTTAGATTAGATGCATCCACTACGTGTCGGATACATATACTCGTCCATATATATTTGGATTACGAATGCATATGTATATTGTATAATAGTTAGACCGAGATGATATATGCATTCGTACTTGTATGTACTATGTTTTCTTCGTACGATATCTTCTAAAATGTTGTCATTTTTATAACATCAAAGACTTTTTATCTCTTAAACGACTTTAGATGGGTCCTAATAGACAGAGGGTGACCTTTTAGCGTCTAGACGCAGTCTAAATGATCCTAGATGGTCTTAAATGGAGACTGAACATTGTTAATGTTTTGCGTGTACTAAAAAAATTTAAGTCACGTCTTTTAAATAAGTCCACCTTTATATATACACATATATATCTATTTGCAATACGTTGCATTTACAAATATTTGTATATTCGCAATGCACATGCAAACGCCTTATGTATTTGTAATGCATATACAATGACTTGTGTATTCACATTATGAATGAATAAAATGAGTTTAAATAATAAAAATTTATGGGTATGTATTTAAACTCATTTTATGCACTAGTTTATTTTTCGCAATTCGCGCGGGGCTAACACATTTATTTTTATCGTATTTATATATTTCGTATTATTTTCATATATGTATTTATGCCATAACTTTTAATAAAAAAAATAGATGCTTTTAATTAATTAAATATATAAATTTTAACATATTGATTAGTAACGGAATCTGAAAGGTATAATTAGTAATTAGTGATATTTTAAAATCATTATCTACATAATAACAACCTGCTGAAAGATCGAGAACCTCAAAAAGACAACCAACATGTCCAAAAAGAATATCAAAAGACATACGCATGGAATTATAAAAATCGATGAGGGAAATACGATACAGAAACGAACATACAGACATACACTCAAAACATAACTAAATGACCCAAATTAGGAGATTAAATGAAAGGAAGAGCAACTGCCAGAAACGAACAGACGTGAGACGACTACTGTAGGAGCCTAATTAAATGTGATATATTTTTTAATGTATTAACTCAATGCATTAACCTTTTAAAAAATGCATTAACCTTTTAAAAAAAAACAATGCATTAAGTAGGTACCAATTGTCATTACTTCATCAAACCTAACAATTTTTATATCGACTAGATCCGGAATCCCGCGCTTCGCGCGGGGAAATCACGGTTTTCCGTTTGCGGTTAGTCATTAAATAGGCCCTAAATTTAAAATGAGTGAACGATGATATAATAAAATTCTACAAAGTCGTCAAAGGCAAATACAACTATTGCAACGGTGGTTACAACTGAAATCAAGAATGAAAAACTTGAGAAGGCGTTTGGATACTGCAATAGGCAAGACATATTTATACACACAAAAACCCTAAGTAAAATAATCCTTCAATTCAGCAATCAAGTGGGAAGATGAAAAGCTAAAGGAAAGAAGAAGAGTTGAATATCAACGGAATAAATAAAGCATAATCGATAAATTATATTTAACACAATGACCCAATTAGACTTGATGAATTAATTACGGTGGTCTGGTACGGATTGACATTACTTTGTCAAATCCATCAATTTTTTATATATATATATAATATAGATAGATTAAAATATATAATTAACGCATATTAATTTTTAACCGAAGAAGGAGGGGGCGTAAGGATAAAACGAATGGATTGACGAACGGGGTTAGATGGAAATGAGTTTGGAGGTTGTGGTAGAGGAAGGAGATGGTGATGAAATTAACCTTTAAGAAAATAGATAATTAGGTTAATTTTTTTAAATATTAGCATTTATGAGGTACAAATTGTCATTACTTCATCAAACCCAACAATTTATATATATATATATATCTATATATATATATATATATATATATAGATAGATAGATATAGATAGATTCGCAATGCAAATACACAAGTGATTGTATACACATTACAAATGCATAGACGTTTGTATATTTGTAAACGCAACGCATTGCAAATACATAAGTACATGTATATATAAAAGTGAACTAATTTAAAAGACCTGACTCAAATTTCTTTAGTGCCTGCATAACATTAGCAGTGTTCTAACAGTCATCATCTAGATCATCTAGGTTCATCTGGACCTCGTCTAGACTCTAGAAGGTCAGCCTCTGTCTATTAGGACCCGTCTAGAGTCGTTTAAGAGATAAGAAGTCTTTGATGTTATAAAAATGACAACAGTTTAGAAGATATCGTCTGAAGAAAACATAGTACAAATTCGCAAACATGTGCATGTGTACTACAAATGTGCTAGCATATGCATTTGTATTGAGAATGCATCTATGAACTTGTTCTAATTATTATACAAATATTCATATGCATTTGCATTCCGAATACATGTGAATCAGTATATGTATCTGCATTGAAGATACGTATACTGGATGCGTATATAAAAAAAGTTAAGGGTGCATTTAATGCCCTTGTTTTTTAAGGCATGTTTAAAAAACATTTGAGGATTTGATGTTCCCAAAACTTCACCATTTTATTAATGCAAATCGTGGTCAAAACAGAAGAGAAAGTTGAACTAAAATTGCAGAATAAAAAGAAACTAGGCTTAATACCAGCAAGAAAATGAGTAGGCGCGTTACCTACATGTCGTACTCATTCCAGCGGCAAGAATCGTACACGAGTTGCATTTTCAGCATCTTGGGGAGAAGCCATCCATATCTCCCTTCCCAAAAACATTTCTTTTTCAGCTTCGACACAACTGTAAGGCAGATCATCTCAATGATAACCCTCGTCACACCCCAACTGATGCAACATTTCATAGCCCAACAGAGGGACCCAGCCTTGCATACTTCAGGTTTCAGACTACCATGGATCAGGCGGGTTCCCTTAAATACAACATCACCCTTATCATTGTGAGCTATAAAAGGCAACTCCCGAACCCTCGACTGCAATATGTGCAACATCGCAATTGACTTTTAAAACACCTAAATTCGGCAAAGTCCACTTTTCGGGCTTCACACCGCACCCAACTTCAGCCGAAGCTTGCTGGAGTAGAACTTAGACAACTATATTTGGGTCCCTCGCCACTCCCTCAAAATCATCTTGTTTCGATTACACCAGACACCCTAGCGAAGCATGGCAATGAGATTCAGATCATCTGACTTTCTATCGTGACAACACAAACTGAAGAAGTCCAAGACGGATAGAGCATTCAGGCCACCAATAATTAGCCCCGGCGTAATATTCAAAATCTTCATGGCTTCCAGACAAACAACACGTGAAAACCGTTTCGGATCTACCACACGCATCACACAAATTATCCAAAGTGACCCTCCTTTCCATGAGTTTCTGTTTTGTTGGGAGAACATTTCTGCATGCACGCCACATAAGATATCAAACACGAGGCGGGTGGTTCAATTTTCAAAGTTTCTTCCAGGGTCTCTTCGCAAAAGAAGACGTTAATTTCGGACATGCCTCATCAATCTCCTTAAGAACCAACAACGTCGACTGAACCGTAAAAACAAATTCTTGGAGTGAAACCAAACCAACTCATCAAGAATTAATGTATCAAGGAGTTTCATGCACTTGGAGGATCAAATCAGCGTCACAAGGCCAGAAAACGGAGCGAACCAAATCACTACGCCAGCACCCAACATTCCAATCAATAAAATTAACAAGTCTAGTGCTCTAAGTAACAATACCAGTAGGAATAGCCTTAAACTGGCCATTTTGTCATTCCAAATGCCAATAGAGACACTGTTACCAAGTCACAAATAATTTTCAACAAATTATTACAAACTAAATAAACATATTTGTCACAAATAATTTTCAGCAATTAGTCACAAACTGTCCAAGCACAAGATTTATCCATCATCCCTACTATTATTTCGGAAGAAGATAATTTTAACCTTACAAAACCTCCTACAAAAGCTGAGCTTAGAATAGCCATCTTCGATCAAGCTCCGGATAAAACTCCAGGTCCTGATGGATTCCCTATTGACTTCTACCAAAAATACTGGAACACCATAAAAAAAGCACTTCTTTCAGCTGTTAAAGCATTCTTCCATTCTAGCCAGCTTCTCTCTCCCATTAACCACTCCTTTATTTCACTTATCCCGAAAAATGACTCTCCCATCTCTATAAATCACTATAGACCCATTATCTTGTGCAACTCCTCTTATAAGATTATCACAAAAATTATGGCTAATCGCTTAAAACCTTTGCTATCTAAACTCATCCTCCCCATCAAGGCGCTTTTGTTGAGGGTCGCTTGATCAAAGACAATATTCTTGCGGCGCATGAAATTTTCCATTCCTTCCATAAAAATGCTAAAGGTAAGGTAGGCTGGATGACTGGCTCTCAAACTAGACAGGGAAAAAGCCTATGATAAACATGACTGGAATTAGACAAGGATTTGGTTCTAGTGAACAACCAACCTGGAAAAGAATTTAAACCCTCGTGTGGAATTAGACAAGGAGACCCTCTGGCGCCAGCTTTGTTTGTTACTTCTATGGAATTTCTAGCACGACAACTCTACATTGAAGCTGCCTAACCAAACCAAGAGTTGGTATTTCGCTCACTCGCAATGGACAACCTATACCTTTCTTAACATTTGTTGACGATACTATCATTCTGGCAAACGCCAACCATTCTAATATGTGCTATTTATAGGAGTTACTTGAGAAATTCTCTACACAAAGTGGATTGACGATTAATTTCCATAAAATCTCGCTTCAAGTATCTAGAAATATCTCTAAATCTCATGCTATGTCATTAGCATCTATTATGAATATCCTCATCACCTCTAAAATGGAAAAATACCTGGGTATCCCTATCCTGAAAGGACGTGTCACTAATGACCTTTTTGATGATGGCATTACGGAACTCAAAAAACAACGCTCTAAATGGAAAGCTGATACCCTTTCACAAGTAGGACGAGCAATCCTTATCCAAAGTAATCTTTGTGCAAAAGTAAATTTCCTTATGCAAAGTTTCCTTCTCCCTAAAGGAGTTTGTGATGAGATTGATGATATCAACAAGCATTTCGTCTGGAATAAGAAAAGATCCTCTAATCGTAGCTTGCTTCAGTGGGACTCCATCTGTAAGCCGAAAGCCATGGGTGGCCAGGGATTTCGAAAGGCATGGGATAATAATGCCGCCCTTCAGCTCGAGTTACTTTGGAAACTGATTACACAACCTGATAATATATGGGTCAACATTATTACTGAGAAATATCTACACCATAGAGATCTCCCGTCCCTTGATCGACACCCTAGCCAGTCCTGGCAGTTCAGTAGGCTACTACTTCTTAAGGATTCTTTCAAAAATGGGCTCCAATGGCAATTAGGGGATGGTAATTCCATTCGTTTTTAGTCTGATCATTGGATCCCTGGCCTGAAAATCAACCACCTTAGAGGTTCAACTCCCCTTGACCAAAAAGTTCATGATTTCATTACTACGGATTTCCAGTGGGATTTTCTCAAGCTCTCTCAAATTCTTCCTTATAATATTGTTGAAAATATAGCTACTATTCGTATCCCGATCTCCCAGTTCAATGATCATGTTATATGGACCCCATCCCCTGATGGGGCGTTTTCGGTCAAATCAGCTTATAAAATGACGTGACCTATTACTAATCCTACTATTGACACTAGTATCTTCTGGAATAAGAAACTTCCTCCAAAAATCCATAATTTTCTTTGGAAAGCCTTCTCTGACTGTCTCCCTACTACGGAGAAACTAAATCGCCATTTCCATTGAGTCTACTCTACCTGTAGCCTATGTGAAACCTCAGATGAAGACTCAGACCATTTCTTCTTCAACTGTCCCTTTACTCAAGAAGTCTTCAACACCATTTCTATCTCTTTTGCTCTAAATTGGAACTTTCCAACCTCTTCAGATTTCAAAACGTCCATTAAATCTTTTGTGGATTCCTCTTCCTCCACCAATTTGGCCTTTTTCAGTTGGTGGAATCTCTGGAATGCTAGAAACAACCGCATTTTTAGAAAAGACCAGAAAAATCTTTTCCTCTCTATTGAAAAAATTGCTCGTTCCGCTTATGCCCAATTTATTGATTGGGAAAATTCCTTAAAGCCTGAAGCGAAAAAATCCTTACCTTTTAGGAAAAAAAGAAACTCTGTGTACTGGACTAAACCAACGGATAATTTTTACAAATTAAACTTTGATGCCTCTAAGAAACCAAGTTCAACTTCTTTGATTGGCTTTATTATTCGTAATCACCTAGGAAAAATCAGCTATGGTGAGCATACTAGAATACCCGACTCCTCTGTTCTTGTGTCTGAAGTAGCTGCTCTCCTTGAGGGTCTTCACGTTGTGTTCAGACTCAATAATAAAAATCTCATTATTGAAGGAGACAACCTCACTATCATTAAGTTCTTTGATTCTTTTAGGGTGTTTCATGTGGTTAGGGAATGCAACAAAGCAGCGGACTACCTCGCTACTAAGGAATTGGATATCGAAGATCTTCGCATTGTTGTTTTACGTTGGAACATTGCAACTCTCCCGCATCTTATTGATGGCCTGAGAAGTGACCTCCTGTCTCCGCATTCAAGATTGTTTCTTGTTAGGGAGTTTTTCAAGATCATCCGTGCGGATGATTTAGGCTTAGTCTATGTAAAGTAGATAGCTTTTTGTTTGCTTGTACAAAAAAAAACAGCAACAATTAGTCACAAACTGAACGTGTCAAAAATTGAATTGAAACATGTCATAAATGAAATAAACCTAGTTGCCACGAAATAATTTTCAACAACTTGTCACAAAATAAATAAATCTAGTTGTCACAAAATAATTTTCAACAACTTGTCATAAACTGAACGTGTCACAAACTGAAACTGAAACATGTCACAAATTGAATAAACCAAGTTGTCACTAAATAATTTTCAACTAATTGTCACAAACTTAATAAACCTAGTTGTCACAAATAATTTTCAGCAACTTGTCACAAATTAAATACACCTGGTTGTCACAAAGTAATTTTCAACAATTTTTCATAAACATAACGTGTCACAAACTGAAACTGAAACTTGTCACAAACTGAATAAGCCTAATTGTCTCAAAAATAATTTCAACAACTTGTCAATAACTTAAACATGTCATGAACTGAAAAATGTCACAAAATGATTTTTTTCACAAAATAAACCTATTTGTTTCGTAATTGGTTGTTGATATATGACAACTTTGTAACAATTTGAACTTTTCACAAACTGAATAAATCTAGTTGTCACAAAATAATTTTCAACAAATTTTACAAACTAAATAAACCTAGCTATTATCTATGTAACAATTTGAACTTTGTAACAATGGAGTAAAGAGAGTACATGATTTTGATAATGACCGAAGTAAAATCATGATTATGGCATACATAATCACAATATCTAACATAGCTATTATCTATGTGATGTATGTACTTAGAGGCATCAACTATGTAATCGTCATCATTGTGCACCCTGATTCTACCAGCCATGTCAAATTGATGTTCTTTGTCAGCCATGTCAAATAGATGTTCTCTGCCAGTCATGTCAAATGCATGTTCTCTGTAGTTGTTAATGCCATAAATCCTTAAATATATATAAAAAAAACCATTTATGCATACATGTTATGTTCATGAAATGTATCTACATCATGATATGAGTCAACATATAACTTATCATGTCTTTTAAGTTCCCTATTAAAGGGACATTCTTCTGTGTAGTCTCTCGTTTAGCTTGAGAACACATACCAGTAGAAGGATCGCCCCTCCAAGAATACAAAAGGGTTAAGATTAGATGATGGAATGACACAATAAATTTCAAGTTTATTTAAATTTCCATAAAATATAGTGATGCAAACTACAACTAAATTAAACATAACGAAAGCAATTTCCGTGTAGTAATTGAGATCTCTTTGTAAGCCGTTGTCGGCACGTGAGAGACTGAATGTGGTGGAGGTAGGGTTTTGGAGAGTATCGGTGTGAGAGAACTGCACAAATCAATCTATCTTATATATTAAAGTTGAGCCCTTTTAAACTCTTAGAGTGAGTTTAGGAAAGTTGTTAGGCTATTTATTTATTTTTTAAAAACATTATTAACATATTAACAAAATACATTGAGAAAAATAAAAACATTAATTCGGAGCAAATTATTTTCTAGGTTTAAGTAAACTTAATCTATCTAATTATCATTCATCTATTTTACTTTTGACATAAAATGAAATTTGAAGTAGATATAAAACTATAAATATCTAATCATGTTAAAAAATAACTAGAACTTAATAAAATTCAATATCAATTATATTTTTAATTATCCACGAAAAATTTGATAGGTAACCAATGAAAACATACATAAATATATTTTATTTGTTGTAGATATTTATTGAGATTATAGCAATATAAAATATTATAAATTATATAAAACATATGTCAAAACCGATTATAAAATTATAATCAAGTAATTATATAAACATATCCCTGTGCATGGCACGAGTCTTGCACTAGTTTGAGATAAAAATAAAAAATTTGTACCTAGAAGAGGAGATTTCATGGATTTCTTAGTGTTTAGTTGTCGGATCGTGATTAGTGAAACCTCCAATGGGCTCGGTCTTATCCGAAGCTATTGGAAAAAATGTGAAAGAGGGAGAAAAGAGGAGGGGTCCATTATTTATATTACAGATTCAATCGATGACTTATGCAACAAAGGAGTTACAAATACAATATCAAGAGGAAGAGATACGTGGGAGCGAAAGAAATTATGGACTTTTGATGTTTATATTTATTGTGTGATTCAAAGTGGCTATAAGCCTTCCTCTCAAGTATTTTACTCTATGGATAATGTACAGATGGTGATGGATTTGCTCAACCCTTTTTTCAAGTTTACAAGAATTATTATTTCCATAATCTTGATTCATTAATACAACAACAACCATAGTTGTGACAAAGAATATACCTAGTTTTATTTTGTCACAAAGAATATACGTGTCAAAAAACTGAAACTTATCACAAATCCTACCTCACCTCTAATATAATGTGTCATATTGTGACACCTTTGTAACAAAATAAAACTTGTCAAAAACTGAATAAACCTACTTGTTAAAAATATTTTTCAACAACTTATCACAAACTTAAATTTGTCACAAATTAAAATAACCTGGTTACCACAATATAATTTTGAACTAACTTGTTTCAAACTTAAATTGAAAGTTGTCACATATCCTAACTCACCTCTAATATAATATTTTGTATCGTGACAACTTTGTAACAAAATAACACTAGTCACAAATTGAATAAACCTAGTTGTCACAAAAATAATTTTCAACAACTTTTCACAATGTGACTGAAAATGTATCAAACTAAAACTTATCACAAAACTTGTTTCACTCTTATTACAACTTACAGTGTGACAAGTTTTTATCAAAAAATAAAACTTGTCACAAACTGAAATTTTTCACAACATAAAAATTTGTCACAAACTTTGTAATAAACTGAAATTTGTCACATACCTTAATCATCCTATGAACCCCTCCTAATAGCTAACTCCACAACCTCTCTACAACTATACAAGCTTGTGGTGCAACAGAAGCCGCAACAATCAAAATCTGATGATGATCAGAATCCGCAACAGTCAAAACCTAGTTATCACAAATAATTTTAACAACTTGTCGCAAACTGAAACTAAAATTTGTAATTGTCACATAACCTGTTTCACCTCTAATACAAATTTGTCAAAATGTAACAACTTTCTAATAACTGAAACTTGTCACGAACCAAATAAACAAATTGTCATAAAATAATATTTTAACAATATGTCACAAACTGAAACTTGTCACAAAACCTGCTTCATCTTTCATGCTAGATGTGATTTCCTCACTCCCCGCTGCAATTGCCTGTCTATTTTTCTATTTTACTCAAACTCAAAATAAAAACTTGTCATAAAATTAAAGTTGTTAGAAAACTTGTTTTTATCCTTAATACAACTTGTCACAACTAAAACTTGTCACAAAATTAAAGATTGTCATATAACTTGTTTGATCCTTATCATAGTGTGACATTTTGTCAAAAGGTAAAACTTGTCACATAACTTGTTTCACCTTTTAGTACAATTTATCATATGTCACATAACTTGTTTCGCCTTTAGTACAACTTATCATAGTGTGACATAAATTGTCATAAAAAAACTAAATAAACCTAGTTTTAATAATATAATTTTCAACAATGTGTCACAAAGTGAAACTAAAACTTGTCATAAACTTATTTTATCTCTAATATTATACTTCGTATGTCATATTGTGATAGCCTTTGTAACATAATGAAACTTGTCACAAACTAAATAAACCTAGTTGTCACAAACTAAATAAGCCTAGTTTGTCACAAACCAATTTTCAATATGTTATAAACTGAACGTGTCACAAACTGAAATTTGTCACAAACCTATTTCATGTCATTGTCACAAACTTAAACTTGTCACAAATTGAACTAGTCACAAAACGTGTTTCACCCTTACTATAACTTGTCACGGTGTGACAAAACTTATCACAATATAAATTTGTCACAAAACTTTACTTCGCCCTTAATACAACTTGTCACAGTGAACTGAAAATGTCAGAAAATAAAATATAACAAACTTTTCTCACTTTTGATACAACTTGTTACAAACTGAAGTTTACCACAAACTGAAGTTTACCACAAAATGAAACTTGTCACAAAACTTGTTTCACCCTTTCTTACAATTAGGTGTGAGTCAAAACACTTATTTCATTGCGACAAGGTGACAAAACAATGTTTTCACAAAATAAACAATCAATGAATGCACCTGTTATTTCATTACGGATTTTCGTATGTGATTTAATATAGTTATACATTATTTGTTAATATGTTGTTGTTGTTATCAAATTTATTAATATTTGTAAATATAAGTATTTTTTATTTTCTTATATTTATGTTTGAAGTAGTTTTAAAACATAATATTAGAATAAGTTTGTATTGTCATAAGAGAAGCTCACACATTAATTTAATTTGTGACTTAATCAAGTAGACTATAAATAAATATAACATAGGGATATAAGAAAAATATTTAAATACATGCCCAAAAATCCAATAAGAGGTGATTAAGAAATGAGTAATGCATTAAATTGGTACCAATTTCATTCAATTTTGACAATGGACAGCCAACTTTTATATAGATAAGATACATGTGGAGTAACCACCACAGATGAAGATACATAATACTATTACGCAAGGGATGAGGGATAATAAATACCCCAGATTCTAACAACTTTAACTGAGACAGATTCATCACAGTATCGACGATAATGTTAAAATCCTGATATATAATATGAACTTAATCCTTATATAGTGATCATGAATTTTAATTTTTACTATTATCATGTAAAAGAAAATAATGTATTACGTAAGTATATTATTTTCCAAAATTCCTTATGATTTTTACTGTACGAATATACGAGTGAGAAATTTACATGCATATTTTTTTACATTGACATGCATATACAAATGTAAATACATGTACATTTGCAGATGTGTGCATGAAAAAACGTCTGCGTGTACATGTGAATGTGAAAGAATGTACAGAAGTGTGTGTATATATTAGTATATTCGTAGTATAAGAGCATCTTCAACCTTGAAACCATGAGTTACATGATTTGGGTTTCAAAATAATAAAAAAAAATAAAAAATCAGAATTTTTGTGTGTCCCAATAAAATGAGTTTTAACTGCTTGAACCTCTAGAGTGAAACTCATCTTGGGACAATAAAAAATTATAACATTTTATTTTGATTTCTTTTTTGAAAAAACCCTATGAAACCCATGATTTTATGGATGAAGATAGTCTAAGTCCACTCCGTACTTAATCAAACTCCTAAAAAATTCAATTTATTATATTTCTTATTTATTTTAAATCCATTTTAGGATATTTATTAGGATACGAGATAGTTGGATATGACCTACATTTATTTGAATATATTCCTCGAATCAATAACACTAGATCATATACACATTCACTATAATACGATCTGAGATTTACTACCATTAAAATAAAAATAAACTATCTTAATAGTTATGCTTATCCATAGCATTTTCCTCCTTTATTACCCTGTATTTTTTAAAGTGTGTATTTTTTAAAGGGTGCGGTTCGGGTGAAAATAATTTTTAGAACAAGAATGACTGATGTTCATCAAAATAAATGTATTTAATTGTCCTTTGAATATGTGATGTACATATACGTTTTTCGTCAGAATGTTATTTAGTTTCTCAATAAATGTTCTTTTTTTTTAAAAGAAATTTCTTTAACTTTTTGATGTTTTTAAGTCTGTCAACGAATGTACACCAAATTAATAATAAATGTTCATCATTCACGCATTCTCATTTTAAAATATAAAAATCTCTATATAACTACTAAATTAAAACAATATACTTATCAATAAGCTAGGCCACATCATCTACTCATCAATAAACTATGTCACGTCATCAGACACATGCCATTTTTTTCAAAAATAAAATAAATAAATATGTTTAAAGATAACTAACTTAATTCTAATGATGTCATTTTCTTATTTGGACACAAATCAATTGAAGTATATATATAAAGATCATTATCCTAAATCTATTGACATCATTTTCTTATTTAAATGCATATTATAAAAGATTATAAATCAATTGAAATTCCTTTTATATATATTGATTAAAAAATCAATTAAAATAAATATAATTATATAACACATACTTTTATTTACATTAATGTTATTTTTATGTACTTATAAATTATATACATAGTTATAAAAATTATTGTACAAACCGTATATGACGCGAGAATAAATCTACTCCCTCCGTATCTAAATGTTCTTCTCATTGTCACTTTTGACACTATTCACATTATAAGAGAATCTTTGATATATCGTCCAATATATAAGTAAAAACATAATAATATGAGATCTTATTTGATTCGTCTCGGCGAGAACTTTAACAATATCCAAATTTTATAATATTTATTAAGGTATATTTGGATATTTTAACATTACAAAACGTGTATCTCGATACACGTGTAAAGAGACAATAGGAGGGAGCAGTCCATTTCTACTTTAAACTTATATCGAACCGAAAGTATCCGAATGAACCGAAAGTATCCGAATGAAAAGCTTCGCTTTTGTCTACGCGTTAGTTTACAGCCACCCCCACTTTTCCCCATTCCTTGTCCCTCTCCATCCCTAAAATCCCTACCAGAAAATTCGTGAACGCTGCCCGATTTATCCCGAAATTCGCTACAACCTTAAATTCGCTAGCTTTTTTTCGTCGAATTTGGTGTTTCTTCCATCGATGGGTGTTGGGTCTTCGTCGATTCGAGAAAATTATGCCGGATCGGCGCCGGAGACGGGGGTTACGGGGCTGGGAGATCTGGCTGAGGGCTGCGCGGCGTCGGTGTTGATGTATTTGGAGCCGACTGATATTTTCAGGATGGCGGGTCTCAATCGAGCTTTCCGTGGCGCTTCTTCCGCCGATTTCGTATGGGAATCCAAATTACCTTCGAATTATCAAGCTCTGTTTGAGAAGATATTCGATGTATTTCCTATCGGTTTGTGTAAAAAGGATATCTATGCTCTGCTGTGTAGAGTCAACTGGATTGATGGCGGCTCTAAGGTATTTTTTCTGATTCATTTTTGGATTAGTACTTGTTGCTCGCTTTGTTTGATTCCTGTATCTGATAATGCTTTTTCCCCTTCTGCTCTAATTAATTTATTAGGGTTTTGTTTTTTTGTTGTTCTTGTGCTCGGATTTGGTTCTGATTGATCGGATTTGAGTGCAGAAAGTCTGGCTTGACAAGAATACAGGAGGAATCTGTATGGCTATTTCGGTCAAGGGGCTCACAGTTACCGGAATCGATGATAGGAGATACTGGAACATTCTACCTTCTGAGGAATCAAGGTGAGCTTATCTCAATCTTTATTGTTGATTTTGTCCTAAATGATTTAGTTTGGTGTTGTTCAGTCCAATATTGAGGGTCTTTTATTTGCTGAAATCTAAGTCCGTTGTTGGTTTCAGTCCCCCATTTCATTGATTGCTTATGTGATTTGCTTTTTTGCATTTTCTCCTTTGTGTTAATAAAAGTATTATTGTTGGAGATTGTGAGATGTTATAGTTATGCCATAGTTTTCAAACAAAGTAAGATGCTACTGAAAATGTACTACTTAATGAACTGCTATTAGTTTCTTGAAAAGCTGTTGGAGTCTGTTTTTGAGAGGCTCTTATAAAATCTTGCTGTCTATCGATCTCCATTGCAGACTGGCTGATTGTATAGATCATCTTCTTGGGAATTGTGATGTATCATACATGTTTTGATGAACAGATGACTTGTAAAGGCATTTTTTGGGCAGAAGTTAATATCAGTTGAATTTTCTGTGATCCTTATCCCTGCTTTCTGCTATAGACTAGAAGAATTGTAAACCTTTTAGGATTGAAATGATTTTATCTATATCATTTTCCTATATACAAAAGTGTCTAACCGACAACTATACCTTCACCTTCTTGACTCTTGAGTTGCTGAAATATGAGTTACCTTCGAGGATTGAGCTTGCTATTTCCATTAAAACTCGTTTCTTTTGTACTTAACACCAGAGCCTATCTTCTTGATCTGTTGCATTATTATTCACATTGGGCTGTCTCTGCCTCGCAACTAAATTTCATATCACAATTTGATCAAATCAATTAATCAGTATTTTTTTATAAAAAAAGCTTTACTTTGATTGATAAGAGAGCCTCTCTTGTCAAGCCATAGTTATTTCTAATGCTTGTTATTATTCATCAATAGCAATGTTTTGTCAATTTCTTACATCAATACTGAATTGTGACTCTCATTGGATGTAGATTCTCCAGCATAGCATATCTTCAACAGATCTGGTGGTTTGAGATTAACGGTGACGTTGAGTTCCCTTTCCCTTCTGGAAAATACAGCATATTCTTTCGTGTGCGCCTCGGCCGTACCTTCAAAAGGTTTGGCAGAAAACAATGCAATACCGAGAATGTTCATGGCTGGGATATTAAGCCAGCCCAGTTTCAACTCTCCACTTCAGATGGCCAGCACGCCATCTCCAAATGCTTTGTAGAAGAACCCGGGAAGTGGGCCCACTACCATGTCGGGGATTTCATAGTGGAAAACCCTAAAACGCTAATGAGGCTTAAATTCTCAATGGCACAGATAGACTGCACACACACTAAAGGCGGACTCTGCTTAGACTCTGTAGTGATATACCCCATTGGATTTAAAGAGAGGCTGAAGTGTTTTTAGATATGCTTTCAACCTCATTTTGTAGGCGCAAGGAGTTGATGTGATTATAATTAGGTAGGAGTCGTTCGTGTTTGGCAGGTGAATAGTCGAGTTCTAGGCCTTGGTTATTATTGGTCTAGCTCTAAGGCTTTCCCTGGGTAGTGATTTGTGGAGAGGCTTGCAAGAGAAATGTGTAATATTTTTGATTGCATATCTATTTCTTGTAGCCTCTCCACAGGCATACACAACTCTGTTTTAGAGAAGTTGTGGTTTTACTTGTATGGAATTGGGGACTTTTGAGTGTGTTCATTGTGTTGAGTTAAAAAAATAGTATGTGAAGTCTTTTTGAGTTCGAAAGTTGTTTGGTATATGGTTTGGGTTTGAAAAATGTTCGGAACTAAAACAAGTGAAATCAGGTCGAACCAAGCGTTCACTTATCATTCCAGTTTCGGTTCAATACGGAATTGACCTAATTACAATGAGAATTAGTTTTGCGGTTTACACAGTCTTGCTTCATCTTACCCTGTTTAGTGCCCCTTTGCTAGCGTGTTAGTGCTTTTACGTTTTGCTTAATGCTTTGTTCTGTGATTGTTACATCTTTAAAGTGCCCTGTTTGCTTTAGTACTGCTTTGGTGGCGGTGTGTGTTTGTCTTGGTGTGTTGGTAAACACAGTGACATGTTGGTGAGGTTTCTTGATACTGTGGTGCATCCGAGTGGCAACGGTAACCCTTTGCAAGGAGTTTTGAGTGGACATTGCTTGTCTCTGGAACCTTGCCTTCCAGCTCCGTAAATTATATGGTTTACAAAAGATGAATCTTGAAGGCAATCAATCCACATGCAACAACAGCCCCCTAGAGATCAGGAAGCTACAACAACTACTCCATCATTTATGTGAAATGAGATCTTATAAATTTGAAAGCCTTTCTACTAATTCTACCTTATTCATCTTCATTTTCAACTTTTCACTTTTCTTCTACCTTATTCATCTAGATTTTTCAATTTTTCAGGATCACTGTCGTTAACCTTAAAACCCAATTTATTAGTAAATTGCACCCACCCACCCACACTCAGCAAAACCGTCTTCCTCATTCTCTTTCTCTAGCACAGGCGGTCACTACCGCGGCGCTTCCCCTTTGTTTACTCCGATAGTCCGATTTGAGTTCCTGCTTCCCATTGATGGTAGAGGTTAGATCAACTTTTTTTGATTGAGGAGTGAAGTCTATCCTATTTCTCTTTGGTCATTTTGTAACTCAATTTCAGTAGGTAGAAAGGAGTTTACCGATAAGGTGCTTTAAGTGGTGCGCAAGAGCGATCAAATAATGGCTATTAAGCTGATGGTGGGGGATGTCATTGTTCATGTAATCAGTACGCTCCTCAAGTGGGTTTGGCTGAGGATGAAAAGAGGAGATTCTGGGATTTGATGATCAGATGGATACCGAGCACATAGAAGTGGTTTTTGGGTGGTGACTTTAATGGACACCATTAGCAGAGAAGCGGATGGATATGACGCAGTGTATGGAGGGCGTGGCTTTGGAGACAGAAATGATAGTGGGGTAGCTTCATTGCAAACTCATGCTTTAGAAAGAAGGGTGAGCATCTGGTGATCTTTCAGAATGCGACGACCAGATCCCAGATGCGGGTCTCGCGACTCAACATCGACTACTGCTTCTGGATTTTGAGATGGTTGCAAGAAGACCAAGGTAAGTAAGGTGTCACAACCAAGGAGCAGAGGGTTGCGATTGTCTGAGATGAGTGGGCAAGCCTTACAAGAAGCTATATATGTTGAAGCAGAGGCCAAAGGAGCATGGCAGGGTAAAGAGTTGTGCATACGAGATGTAGGGTAGGATGGCAAAGTGTATTCGTCGGGCAACATGCAAAGTATTAGGGGTGGAAAAAGGTGGTAGTAATTACAGAAAAGAGAAGCTAGGTGGGATGGTGAGGTGCAAGGGAAGGTCAAGGCCAAACAAGTGGCATACAAGAAGTTGGTGGGAAGCAGTGAGGCAGATAAAGATGGTTGTTTAGCCGAGTACAAGTTAGCTAAGAAGGAAGCGAGGAAAGCAGTTGCGCAAGCTAAGGAAAGAGCATTTCAGAGTGTTTATGAGGCGCTGGATGAGAAAGGTGGAGAGAGATCTAGATGTAGGGCATCAAGGCTCCTTTGCGACAAAAAGTGTCTGTCAAACTGAAAGGAAAATTTTACATAGTTGTTGTTAGGCCAACATTGTTGTATGGGGCGGAGTGTTGGCCCACGACGAAGGCTCAAGAACAGAAAATGGTGATAGCAGAGATGAAAATGTTGCGCTGGATGTGTGTTCATACTAGAGCTGATAGGATCAGAAATGAGGCTATTAGGGAGAAAGTGAGTGTAGATGATATCATAGACAAGTTGCGGGAAACGAGACTCTGTTGGTACGGGCATGTGCAAAGAAGGGGACCCGACGCGCCGGTGCGAGAGTTTAGATTTCGTGTGTATTACGGAGAGGCAGAGGTTGGCCAAAGATGAGCTGGGTAGAAGTGATATAGAAGGATATGGCGCATCTAGAGATAACAGAGGACATGGCTCGGGACAAGAACTTTCGTGTCTTTTTAATGCCCAATATTACTGTTTCCATGTCTTTTTCCTTTTCTGTTTCCGTTATGCGTCGTAGACTCGCGTCTTGGGCTTTGTCGGTTCACATCCTTCTGACTTGGTGTCGGGGAACGAATTGTCCACATCTCGCCCCCAGACCCTTCTTCAGCGGGAAAAACTTGGTCGATTGTTTTCTCACTGTAATGAGAATCAGGTCGGTTCTAGACCAGGTCATTTCAGTTTTAGTTTAAAACGGGTTTGGGTTGTAATTTTCCGACAACTCGGTTTGGGCAGGGCAAGTTGTTCTTATCTACAAATTATATGATATAATAAGGTCCAAACATTTAAGAGTCTAACCAGTGAAGTCTTTTAGGGCTTGTTTGGTATCGTAATATGAATATGGTTGGAATGAGGAATGAGGTTGGGCATGAGGAATGGGGTTGTGTGATTCCTATGACTTTGTGTTTGGTATAATTTTGGAGTGAGGGAAAATAGAACAAAATAGGTATAGGACATACCTTTATTTTCATATGAGTATGAGATGTAGTGTAAAAGGTTGGAATGAGTCATACCTTAAGGGCTCGTTTGGTATCAAGGTAGGAATCAAGTTGGAATGAGGAATCGGGTAGAATGAGGAATGCTTTTGAGTGTTTCTTGGCCTTTAGTGTTTGGTAGATGGAGAGATGGATTATAAACTTAGGTATAAGCCATACCTTGATGTTTATTTGGATATGGGATCTAGTGTAAGTTGTTGGAATGAGAATCACTCATATTCATTCTTTATACCCATACATATTCTACCAAACACAAAAACAGGTTTAGCTCATTCTCATACCGATTTCCTATACGGTATACAAACAAAGGACCCCTAAGGGCTCGTTTGGTATTGAGATAGAAATCGGGTTGGAATGAGGAATCGGGTTGGGTATGAAGAATGGGTTTGAGTGATTCTTAGCCTTTTGTGTTTGGTAGAGGGAGAGTTGGTTTATAAACTTAGGTATAAGCCATACCTTGATTTTTATTTGGGTATGAGATCTTATGTAATTTGTTGGTATGATAATGACTCATACCCATTCCCTATACCCATACCTATTCAACCAAACACAAAAACAGGTTTAGCTCATTCTCAAACCGATTCCCTATACCCAAGGTATACAAACAAACGACCCCTAAATGAGTTTCATTCTCATACCTCGACTTACCAAACACTAGAATAAGTATAAGTCCTTTCTATACTCATTCCCTATACCAAAGGTATAGAAACAAACAGGGCCTTTAGAAGGGTCCTTAAATTAGTTTAAGTCCCTAAAATTAGAATAAACAAACAATCTAGTTAGAGTGTTGTGTTTTTTGAAAGTTTTGTTTGCTTAAAAGGAGTTGCAAAACAACATCATATCGACACAAACTCCAATCACATCATTTCTTATTTGCTTTTCTTTTTCTTTTTCTGTTAGTGCTACATGATACACATGGATCGGTGAGCGTTCTTAGTTATTTAATATTTTAAATTTCGGTTTAACTCATAATATACACATTAAAAATAAAATTTACCATAATTCTAATATATTTTTATCTATCTATAGAGATCCTAGTAATATACCCCATTTCACCGAGGTTTTTTTTCTTTATGGAAAGAGTGACAACACTCTCTAGCAAATGCATAACAAAAATGACGTCATCCAACAAGAAAGGGAGCACCACATCCAGTGGGTCACTAAGCAAATGAAAACCAAGCGGAAAATGAAAAGAAAAGGACGCAAGAGAGTCAACAATATAGTTCGCTTCCCTATGAACATAACGAAATTGGAAAACCCAAATCCTACGGATGAAGGCTTGAGCCAAAGCTGAAAAGCGGGTGAAAATGATCAATGAGTTTTCTTAGCAACAGAACCTCTAATTGCAAATTTGTTTTTATCCAAATCCTCTTGAAATCCATGTCCCACGCAAGCTCGAGGCCCTTGATAATCCCCCAAAGCTCGAGGCCCTTGCGAACAGTGTCAACGGTGCAAAAAACGAGGCTATGAACAAAACCTCTCAGCCAATTCCCAGCATGATCTCGAATAAAGCAGAAGCTTTCCCATTTCTCACAGCTCCATCTAAGTTAATCTTCACCGAACCCTATTCAGGCTTGGACCAAGTTGATGAGCTTCTCAGCCCGCAAGCCCCGAATAGGGAATTCCAAGCAGTACGATACTCCTTAGCATACGCCAAAATGAATCTAGGCTTTGTCACGTGCCCATGAAAACTTCATTATGAAAAGAACGAAGATTTTTCCACTTCTATATCCACCATAACGGAGAGACTACCCCAAGCAACACACCTATCATAACCTTCCTTACGAAGTAGATTAAAACCTATCCAAGAAGCAAAATCAAGATGAGACGACTCATCCAATCAATCAGGGGACATAAGTTTAGGCCAGATATTCAAAGAAAGGGCACACCCTCTAAAAATATGCTGAAGATCCTCGACATGCCCGGGCAGCTAGAGCACATAAGCATTCACTTGAGGGTCTCTTAACAACAATAACTACTTAAGAGACCCTTAATGACTATTAGTTATGCCTAAGAGAATTAAGAAGATTTGTGAGTTAATATAAAACTCTTGTGGATCTAAATCCAAATTATATGATATGATCCAGAGACACAATGACGAGGTCTGTTAGTTGTATTACCACATTTACATATCAAAAAGTTTTTCTCTTCAACTTTACCTATCTTATTTCAAATTGTAGCATATGAAATCATCTTGTTTTTTATTTCCTTCTTTTTTCGTCATTCTTGTACTATCAAGGATTTTCTTAATGTTTGGTTTGTTGTATATTTTCATGTTTCAGTGAAATATAATCACTACTAAAAAAGTGGGTCATTTTCGACAGTTTGAGTACGACACATAAGAGATAGTTTCGAAAACAATTCATGTTTCACAGAGTCAATTAAAATTTTCGACACTAAAAAGTGTTGAAACCATTAGAGACACATTACAGTGTCACATTATAGTGATGTCTATTACCGACATTACAGAGTGTCTACATAAACTAGTAGGCACCGTCCATTACCAACAATTTATTTCGTCATTTAATTATAACCTAAAAAACTAATACTCAGTCAACCCCCTTTCGAAATCACAATCTCTCTGAAGCCTTCTCCTACACTCACCTCCATCTCTCATGAAACCCTTCGCTCCTCACCGCTATCTCTCCTGAAACCGAATCGGATTGAGGCGCCAACTGTTTAGCTTGGGGAAATTGAACATTCAAGCTCGTCGTTAGTCCTTCGTCTCCAGAAGTTTAGGGTTTCGATTCTTCTCCATTTACCCTAAAGCAATGCATAACTATTGGCTCTAGCCCAGTAGAGTTGTAAAAATAACTCTAGGTGAAGTTGAGAGGATCTCAACCTTTGAAAAAGATTTTAACTGATCAGATTAATATAATCTCTCTCCAAATTTTTTTGATTTTTTTCCTTTTTAATTTTTGTTGTGATGGATTAATTGTTTCCCCCTTAGGGAATAGTAACTCTACCATAGAGTTCATTAGCTCCAAATTAAACCCCGTCCAAACCCTTGCCCTCTATTCTTCCCCAAATCAACATCCCGAAACCCTAATCTGAGCCTTCTGGCTCAAAATCTCCTAAATCTATGCAACAATCTTCAACGCATAATGTTGGCTTGGGATCTGGGGAGAAAAAATCGAGGAAGCCATCTGTGGTTCGTGTGGAATCGAGGCGAGGTCGCTGTCCTAGGGTTTCGTAGTCCAAGCCAAGCGTCTCGAACGAGGTGCAACTGTCTACTATCGCAAAGAAGCTGGGCTATTCCGAGGATGAAGCCAAGACGAGATCTGAATGGAGCCATGAGGGGTTTAGCTCTTGATGGGAGAAATCTGAGACCATGGCGGAAGAAACAAAAAATGAAAGAGAAAACCAGGTGTGAGGCTGACCATGGCTGGCACGAGCAGGGAAGCAACTCCGAAAATTTCACCAAAATAGCTCAACAATGGAGGTCGATGTCCAAAACTGAGCTATGGGCTTACCCCAAGGATCCACAACGGGAATCAACTCACTGCATCAACATGTATCAACCCCTCTACACCTCTACTCACAAACCCTACTTACTTGAATTTAAACTGAACAACTCCCATCGATTCTACTATATATATGATAGATTACTGCACCACTATATGCATATTTCTCATTCTCTCTTCTACTGCCTTAAGATTTATAACTCTCAATCAGAAAAAATCCCTAGAAGTATGCCTAACACTAGGAAAACATTTGCTGAGGTCCTATGTTCTCCACCAAAACAACAGAACATGAGGATCCTAGAGGAAAGTTGATGAGGCTAAAGCCGTAGTGCCAAATCAAAGAAAACTCTAAACACTAACTAAAGTATAGCAAGCAATTAGAGGTCGAACCCAAGGGAATCAAAACACCAATCGCTATGCAGTCAAGCGAAATACCAACTAACGAACAAGTAACAAGTAACCAGGGGGGGGGGTTGATTGTATGAAACACAAAAGTAACAAGTATCAAGCAAAGGGAGTTTGGGTGAGAATATGATGAGAAGGGGTTTCACCTATCAAGTATCCATACAACAGTCAATCAAGTTGATCATAGATTTATCTCAAGTTCTATTCAATCCTAGGGAATGTTCCTATTCCAATCTTTAATATATCAGCAGGCCAACCGGTCCCGATAATACTTACTATTCAACAATCAGGGAAACCTCTCAAGATTAGATGAAATAGCAGCAAAGGGCACAAGAATCATAAGGATGCATGCAATAACTTACAGCCGTCAAGTATTAACATGCAATCAATTCTTTTTCATAAAAGCAATCAACTACCAGATCATGCAGATATGAGTGCTACAATGACAAGGAATTCCACCGTATATTCCTAGTCTAGCAATAGAAAACTATCAATCAAACTAGGTGATCAAGCTAGCAAAACTAATAGAAATCAATAGATGAAGAACAAGAGAATTAATACAAACCCATAGGAAAAGAACAAGAGTTTAGAAATCTCACAACTTAATAACTGAAGGTTTAAACCGCTAAGTAAAACAATGGAGATTAGTTCATGGTTGCAAAACTAAATTGTCTGATGGAAAAGATGATAAAAGATAGAAAGAACTAGGGTTCTTAAATAGAGACTAACCCTAAAAATATATGGTAAAAGATATATCCTAAAAATAATAAAAGGAAAATAAGGAAAACAAATTAAATAAAAGGAACAAGAAGTTAATCTCGTAAGCAGCTTGAAGAATTGTTCAGTTGCTTGCTTGATTTCTTCACGGCCCATTACGCATGGCCCAATGGCGATCACTTCACACGGCCCAGCTCGAATCCAGGCCCAACTCCAGACACTTGCATCAGCGTGATGTCACGATGACATCAACACACCATTTCCTTCACGTGGGCTTCTTTTCCTTCATGGGCTTCTTCTTTCATGGCCCGCCAACATAACCAGCTGCATGCTTCTTCATGGGCCAGCCCATCTGCTCAACATTCCAACAACAACCTACCCGCGATCGCCGCTAATCAATCCGCGATCGCTGTCGGTGATTTCTTCAAGTCTTCAACTCTTAATCTGTTCTGATCTCTATTTCTTCACTTCTTAATAAATATCTCAGAACATAACAATGACTCGAAACACATATAATAATACTCCTAAATCAATGTAATAATCCCTAGTTACGCTATACAAAGTGCAACGTATCAAATACCCCCATACTTAGACTTTTACTCGTCCCGAGTAACTTACAGAAAATCTACCCTTACAATGAAATGCTCAAAGCCTCAGGAAGTACAAGAATATCTCCTAGTGATTACATACTCAATAAGCTCCTCCAAACATACAAAACACAACAACAACAATCAATGTGATAAAATAAGCACAAACCCAAAACTACACCTTATTCCTCCAAGTGGCCTACCCGAATCCTCCTATACGCCTCCTTCTTATGTCTCCAAACGCCAAGATGATAACGATCCTAAAACACTCAATTTTGATTTTTTATAACACTCATCTTGCTTGGGCGCCCTTTCGGGTTTTCATCCCAACCACTCAATAATTGTTCCAGGCGCACAAAACTCACATCACTCAAAACTTATTTTTGCCCCAGCCTAATGCCGGTCAAGCCACCTTTTTATTGCATAGATCTTGCTATCCAAGGATTTTGTATGCCTTTTTCTCAATATTTTTGGCTTTTTTCTATTTTTTAATTTTTGATTTATAACATGCAAAATAAAATGCTAGGAAAGTAAATATGTATAACTACTCATATCATCCCCTCCCCCATACTTGAATGAGACATTGTCCTCAATGGAAAATAAAGGACATACAAATGTAAATGGGGAAGCAAGGATAATACTCACTGTGGTGATGATGGTGGATGGTGTGGATAGTAGGGGTTTTCACCCCTAAAGAACTCCTCTTGCCTCTGTTGCAACGTCTGCATGGTCTGCTCAATGTTGGTGAACCGACTGTCATAGATGCTCACAGTTCAGCTCACCTCAGCTAGCTGTGTCCCGAATGCCTGCTGCTGAAGAGACATACTCTCCATCAAACTGTACATCCGCTCATAATCAAATCC
The DNA here is from genome assembly GCA_029168935.1 of Oxyria digyna. Classification (NCBI taxonomy): domain Eukaryota; kingdom Viridiplantae; phylum Streptophyta; class Magnoliopsida; order Caryophyllales; family Polygonaceae; genus Oxyria; species Oxyria digyna. The sequence goes on from JAPVLV010000013.1 coordinate 11,767,886, forward strand.
CGGGGCAACAGCCTAAGGACCGCCCTGATCAGCCCCCGGAGCACCATCATGACCTCCCATGTCAACTTCCATCTCCGCCTCCTCGTCAGACTTCTCAGCCTCAGAACCATCAGGCAATAGTCGAAAATCCCTTGCAAGAGGACCAAAGGGAATGAATCTAGGTAGACGCATCTTGTGTGTGCCCTCATGCTTGGACAACCACGTATAAATATCCCGGCGCACATCTAGAAGCAGTGCACGCCTCAGCTCTGGAACATCATAAACATAGTTGGAGTTGCTGCTACCACTAGGGATAGCATCATCTCCTAAACAGAGTCGGGCAATGAGAGTGACCATTCCTCCCATACTTATCTTGCCCACCTTCTTGCCCATCTTCCTGTATTTGGCCACACTATGGCAAAAAAGCAGGATCCAATCTGGAACGGTCCCACATTCAGGTGTGAGGCTCCATAAAAACTGTAAATCCTGAGCATAGACCTTGTTCACCTCCCCACGCCCCAAGAAACACATGGCTATCACCTTGTGAGCTAGCCTAAGGCAAGGATGAGTGAACTCGTAATTGTACTGGGTACTAGAAGGGTTCAGTACCTGCCCTGTAGCATGAAACCAGAAATTTGCAGCTCTCTGATCAGGCTCACTCCAACCTTCACTAGGGTCCTTGGTCACTCCAAATAGTACACTCAAATCATCAAAACCAAGAACATACTCTTTACCTTGCAGCATAAAAACAATATTTCGTTCCTCCGTACTGAATGAGAAAGTAGCAATACAGTCTCGTGTCAAAGTCTCATCAGTGGGAGAATTTATGGTCATAAGTCCACCTAAACCACCATGGCTCAGCAATGCCAAGGTGCATTCTTCCAAACCCAACAATTGCAAAGTGGGCACGCAAAAGAACTTGGTAGTGACTACAGTTTTAGAATCCACAAAGCCGGCCCACATGTATAACTGGTCGACCCATGTCTTTAGATTTATCAATTTATCGTCTCCACATCACCTAGTCACCATTCCGTCAGCGCCCAGTCAACACAAAGTAAGCGCCACATCATCCTTTTTTTTTTATTTAGAAAGAGAGAAGACTTACAGCGGAATTGGCTACTGACTGTAGCGGACCCTAAGCTTCGGTGCTTTCCTCCTGTCCATAGAAAAACTAACAAGAAAATTACCCTGAACAAAAACAAAAACAAACTCAAACCTCGGGTTGCCTCCCGAGTAGCGCCTTATTTAACGTCGTGGCTCGACCTCATGCCTTTCAATCAGGTTTCATCAATAGGCTCAGTAAAATATTGTTCATCGATGGCCTCGTTGGTGAAACATTCATGATAGGCTTTCAATCGTTGCCCATTTACCTTAAATACCTTATGAGTCTCCCCATCATATAAATCCACTGCTCCATGGGGAAAGACTTGGGCAACAACATATGGTCCTACCCATCTAGACTTAAGCTTACCTGGGAAAAGTTTCAGACGTGACTGAAATAGTAGAACTTTATCACCTGTTTTGAAGTTCTTTCTCAAAATGTTCTTGTCATGCCAAGCTTTCGTCTTCTCCTTATATATGACAGCATTGTCATAGGAGTCGAGTCTTGCTTCCTCTAGCTCACTCAATTGTAGCTTCCTGAATTCTCCAACTTCACTAATTTGCATGTTGCATTTCTTGACAGCCCATAATGCCTTATGCTCAAGCTCCACTGGAAGATGACAACCTTTACCAAAAATTAATCGATAGGGTGACATACCTATAGGAGTTTTGTAGGCTGTGCGGTAGGCCCATAATGCATCATTAAGTCTTAGGCTCCAATCCTTCCTGTTGGGAGCTACTGTCTTCTGTAAGATGGTCTTGATCTCCCTGTTTGACAACTCAGCTTGTCCATTGGTCTGTGGATGATAGGCAGTGGAGACCCTCTGAGTAACATGATACTTCTTCAGCAATGCACTCACCGTCTTGTTACAAAAGTGAGTACCCCTGTCACTTATGAGAGCCTTGGGAATACCAAAGAGAGCAAATATGTTCTCTTTCAAGAACCCTACTACAACTTGAGAATCATCAGTCTTGGTGGCCTTCGCTTCCACCCATTTGGAAACGTAGTCCACCGCAAGCAAAATATATAAGTTCCTGAATGAGCTAGGGAAAGGTCCCATAAAGTCAATCCCCCAAACATCAAAAATCTCACAAAAGATGATTGGTGCTTGAGGCATCTCATTCTTTTGAGACATGTTCCCAACTCGTTGGCATTGATCACAGGTTTTGCAATAGGCATAAGCATCCCGAAAGATGTGTGGCCAATACAAACCTGCATCCAATACTTTCCTAGCTGTTCTATTTGCCCCAAAGTGACCCCCACATGCATAAGAATGACAAAAAGACAAGACAGATTGTACCTCATTATCAGGAAGGCATCGACGAATCACCTGATCATTACAGTGTCTCCAAAGATAGGGATCATCCCACACATAGAATCTAGCTTCGCTTTTCATCTTATCCTTTTGAGCCTTGGAAAAATTAGGGGGGGGAACTCGCCTATGACAAGAAAGTTCACTAAATTTGCGTACCAGGGTTTGAAGGTTTTTAGAGCGAGGAGCGTAGCTTCAAGATCAACGTTAATGTAAGTCTCTGCGAGCCAACGACGATCGCCACCAATGCATGGCGATCGCGGTCGCGGTCTAGAATCGAGGGTAGCTTCTGTGGAAGCATGGTGATCGCCAATGATCTGTGGCGATCGCGGTCGTGACTCAGTACTCCTAAACATTAGAATAATCATGGCGATCGCCACTAGATGGTAGCGATCGCGTCATGGCCACAGTAGCTACTCCGAACAGATTGTCATCAGGGAAATTTCCCTGAATTTGCTCCTGCATATTTGGCTTGTCATCTGCACTGACTAATCTACTCAAATGATCAGCCACCAAATTTTCAGCACCTTTCTTGTCTAGAATTTCCACATCAAACTCACTCAACAATAAGATCCATCGAATCAATCTTGGTTTGGCATCCTTCTTCGTCATAAGATAACGAAGTGCTGCATGGTCAGTATAAACAATTACCTTGGTACCAAGTAGATATTGTCTGAATTTCTCCAAGGCAAACACAATTGTTAGCATCTCCTTCTCAGTGGTGGAGTAGTTCCTTTGCGCTCCGTTCAAAGTCATAGAAGCATAATGAATTACATGAGAAGCTCTTGCTTCTTTTGGCCAAGAACTGCTCCCACTTCATAGTCACTAGCATCACACATGATCTCAAAAGGTCGAGACCAATCTGGCGCCTGAATAATTGGTGCACTTGTCAAACGAGTTTTCAACTCATCAAACGCCTTCTTGCACTCGTCATTAAGCTCAAAATCAACCTCCTTTTTCAGCAGCTCACATAGTGGTGATGAGGTCTTTGAAAAGTCCTTAATAAACCTGCGATAGAAACCTGCATGGCCTAGAAAAGAACGAACTTCCCACACATTAGTAGGATAAGGCAAAGACTGAATTACATCAATCTTCACCTTATCGACCTCAATACCCCTAGCTGACACAATATGCCCTAACACAATACCTTGCTCAACCATGAAATGGCACTTTTCAGAATTAAGAACCAAGTTGGTTTCTACACATCTTTTAAGCACTAATGTCAAATGGTTTAAGTATGCATCAAAACTATCACCATGAACTGTGAAATCATCCATAAAAACCTCAATGAAATTTTCCACATACTCAGAAAAAATACTCACCATACACCTTTGGAACGTACCGGGTGCGTTACACAACCCAAATGGCATCCTGCGGTATGCAAAAGTACCAAAAGGGCATGTAAATGTCGTTTTCTCTTGATCCTCTGGAGCTATGGCAATATGAAAATAACCTGAGTATCCATCCAAAAAGCAATAGAAAGGGCGACTAGCAAGTCGCTCAAGCATTTGATCAATAAATGGTAAAGGAAAGTGATCCTTCCTAGTTACCGCATTCAACTTACGGTAATCAATGCAAACTCGTCAACCTGTTTGTAACCTGGTAGGAACTAACTCTCCTTGTTGATTCTCTACAACCTGAATACCACCCTTCTTGGGGACACATTGTGTAGGACTAACCCATTGACTGTCAGAGATAGGAAAAATCATACCTGCCTGCAGGAGTTTCAGCACCTCCTTCTTCACCACTTCAGTCATTGGTGGATTGAGCCGCCTCTGGGGTTGTCTGGATGGTTTGGGATCCCCTTCTAGCAAAATCCTATGCATACATGTCGAGGGACTAATCCCTTTGATGTCTGCAATGATCCATCCCAAAGCTATCTTATGCTCTTCAAGCACTGCCACTAATTTCTCCTCTTGCTCCTTGGAAAGATGGCTTGAAATAATAACTGGTAATGTTTTACCTTTTCCAAGAAAAGCATACTTCAAATGTTTGGGCAGCTCCTTGAATTCAACTTCTGGTGCCTGCACAATAGATGGTAGGAGCTTCTCGCTCGGCACTATTAGTTCTAAGGGGCCATTGCCCACATAAGTGTAGGGAGGCTTACCTTCAGCGTTCAATTGTGCCAAGACTACCTGCATGTTAGTGGATAGAGACATATATGCATGTGGATCCTCCACATCATTCTCAATGATCGATTTCAGCTCATCACAACAAGTAACATCAAACACATCTTGCACAATAGGCTCAATCACATCAATAGAACATAAAGAATGGTCATCAATGGGGTGTTTCATAGCATCATAAATGTTGTATTCAACCTTCTCCCCATCAAATTCCATTGTCAGTGTCCCACTGTTCACATCAATCTTAGTTTGAGCAGTTTTCATAAAAGGTCTACCTAGCAAAATAGGTGTTGCATGCTTGTCATGCTCCATATCCAAAACAAAGAAATCAGCAGGAAAAATCAAGTCACCAACCATAACAAGAACATCTTCAACCACCCCTTTCGGGTACACATTAGATCTATCAGCAAGTTGAACAACAATTCCTGTTTCATGCAATGGTCCTAAACCTAGTGATTCATACAGAGAAAAAGGCAAAACATTGATTGATGCTCCTAAATCTAGCATAGCTTTTTCGAATTTAGTTTCACCAATCACACATGGAATGCTAAACATGCCTGGGTCACCACATTTCTTAGGCATACGTCTTTGGAACACAGCAGAAACTTGTTCACTAACTTTAACCTTTTGTCTTCCCTTGAGTTTTTGATTCCTTTTAATTGTGCAAACTTCTTTCAAAATTTTTGCAAATCTAGGAATACTCTTGACAAGTTTAAGTAAAGGGATGTTTACCTCGCACCTACTGAAGGTTTCGAAAATTTCTTTATCGTTCTCTGGCCTTCGAGTGTCCTTCAATGCCTCGGGAAAGGGAGCCACAAGCTTCTGTGAGAACAAAGGAGGAAAGTTGGGGCGAACATAATTGTCAATCGGCTCAGATGACTCATGGCGATCGCCATCAATGTACGGCGATCGCGGTCGCGACCCTTCAGCTTCTGTTGAAGTATGGCGATCACCAATGATATGTGGCGATCGCGGTTCCTTCTCGGCCAGATTCTGGTTGCTCTCTGTAATGTTCCCGCGATCGCCACCAACAGATGGCGATCGCGGTCGGTCTTCTGGAGTTGCTGTCTCAGGATTTCGCTTCTGTTTGCCCTTTTCAGCATTAGATTCCTCAACCAATAATTTTCCACTTCTCAATGTCACAGCACTGACACTTTCTCTCGGGTTTACTACCGTTTGAGATGGTAGCTTTCCTGAATCTCTAGCTTCTAAGTTGCTCACAGCTTGAGCAATCTGTCCTATCTGTTTCTCAAGATTCTGAATACTCGACTTCATTTTAGCATTTTGTTGCATCATAGATTGAGCTAAGGAATTAATCATCTCTTCAGCAGTCAGAGAGTTTTGAGGTCTAGGCTGATTTTGGTGATTTTGCAATACTTGAGGGTTTTGAACATTATTCTGATTATCCCACCTCAAGTTAGGATGATTCCTTGTACCTGGATTATAATAATTAGCATAAGGATCAAATCTAGGCCTAGGTTGCCATCCTCCTGCAGCATTTACCTCAGCACTCGGTTCTTGGAGTTGTGGGCACTCGTCAGTAAGATGCCCTGTGAGTGTGCATACCCCACAAGCTCTCACGTGTTGTCGACCACCACTTTGCAGCATAAAAGACTTCATCATATCTTTCAGTTCATTCATATCACTTTGAATTTTAGCGGGATCAAGTGAACTTACTGACTGTGTTCTTTGCCTGCTACCAAACTTCCTTGAGCTCTCAGCTAATTCCTCAAACATTTCAGTAGCCTGAGGTATAGTTAATCTTAAAAAGTTACCTCCACATGATGCATTCACCATACGACGGTCCTCATCAATCAGGCCACTAAACAAATACATGAGAAGATCCTGATCAGTGTAGCTGTGGAAAGGACAACTTGAGCACAACTTCTTGAATCTCTCATAATATTCATAGAGACTTTCAGTTGCGTGTTGTTGGAGATTTGTAATGTCCTTTTTCAGGCTGCTCAGTTTAGTTGCTGGAAAATATTTCTCCAAGAAAACCTTTTTCATCTTGGCCCAAGTATCAATACTCCCAGGGGCTTGATAGTAAAGCCAATCATTAGCAGCGTCTTTCAGAGTGAATCCGAAAGCTCTTAACATTACCTGTTCCTCAGTGACACCCCTCGGCTTCATGCTAGAACATATGGCATGAAACTGAGCCAAATGTTTGTTTGGATCCTCACCTGTTAAGCCATGAAAGTGTGGAAGCTCATGAATCAATCCAGCTTTTAGCTCAAAATTCACACCCTCAGCTATCTCAGGAAACCTCACTGCCAGAGGTTGTTGATCTAAGTTCGGGGCAGTGAGCTGCCTCATAGTAGGCAGTGGCGATCCATTTCGATCACCCATTTCGCTACTTTGGTTCAAAGCTGCTCTTTGGTTCCTGTGGAACGTCCTCTCAATCTCTGAATCAAAAGCAACAAGAGATGAGTTAGTAGCACGGGTCCGAACCATAAAGGTTCACACCAAACAGTTGATAAGTCACAATTAGCACAGAATTGGAATAATTCAATTCCCCGGCAACGGCGCCAAATTTGATGAGGCTAAAGTCGTAGTGCCAAATCAAAGAAAACTCTAAACACTAACTCAAGTATAGCAAGCAAGTAGAGGTCGAACCCAAGGGAATCAAAACACCAATCGCTATGTAGTCAAGCGAAATACCAACTAACGAACAAGTAACAAGTAACCAGGGGGGGTTTTGATTGTATGAAACACAAAAGTAACAAGTATCAAGCAAAGGGAGCTTGGGTGAGAATATGATGAGAAGGGGTTTCACCTAGCAAGTATCCACACAACAGTCAATCAAGTTGATCATAGATTTATCTCAAGTTCTATTCAATCCTAGGGAATGTTCCTATTCCAATCTTTAATATATCAGCAGGCCAACCGGTCCTGATAATACTTACTATTCAACAATCAGGGAAACCTCTCAAGATTAGATGAAATAGCAGCAAAGGGCACATGAATCATAAGGATGCATGCAATAACTTACAACCGTCAAGTATTAACATGCAATCAATTCTCTTTCATAAAAGCAATCAACTACCAGATCATGCAGATATGAGTGCTACAATGACAAGGAATTCCACCGTATATTCCTAGTCTAGCAATAGAAAACTATCAATCAAACTCGGTGATCAAGCTAACAAAACTAATAGAAATCAATAGATGAAGATCAAGAGAATTAATACAAACCCATAGGAAAAGAACAAGAGTTTAGAAATCTCACAACTTAATAACTGAAGGTTTAAACCGCTAAGTAAAACAATGGAGATTAGTTCCTCCTCATGGTTGCAAAACTAAATTGTCTGATGGAAAAGATGATAAAAGATAGAAAGAACTAGGGTTCTTAAATAGAGACTAACCCTAAAAATATATGGTAAAAGATATATCCTAAAAATAATAAAAGGAAAATAAGGAAAACAAATTAAATAAAAGGAACAAGAAGTTAATCTCGTAAGCAGCTTGAAGAATTGTTCAGCTGCTTGCTTGATTTCTTCACGGCCCATTACGCATGGCCCAATGGCGATCACTTCACACGGCCCAACTCCAATCCAGGCCCAACTCCAGACGCTTGCATCAGCGTGATGTCACGATGACATCAGCGCACCATTTCCTTCACGTGGGCTTCTTTTCCTTCATGGGCTTCTTCTTTCATGGCCCGCCAACATAACCAGCTGCATGCTTCTTCATGGGCTGGCCCATCTGTTCAACATTCCAACAACAACCTACCCGCGATCGCCGCTAATCAATCCGCGATCGCCGTCGGTGATTTCTTCAAGTCTTCAACTCTTAATCGGTTCTGATCTCTATTTCTTCACTTCTTAATAAATATCTCAGAACATAACAATGACTCAAAACACATATAATAATACTCCTATATCAATGTAATAATCCCTAGTTAAGCTATACAAAGTGCAGCGTATCAAAAGTCCACCAAATATGTCAGCCCTACCAACTCGAACCAAAACACTAGCCAAACCAGAACCAACCCCACCACTGTATTGGCTAAGGCAAGACCAAATGCCTCTCAAGCCAATACAACTAGAATATCCTTGGGCAGCTCTACAAAAACTAACAATGAACCTAAAACTACCAAAAAGGAGGTTGAAAACCCAACCAGGAAAGCCAACAAAGGTGAGCCTAACTCTGGCAAAGGAACCACCTCGAAAAACAATAACAAAAAACCTATCACTAGTGCCTCTGCTGGGAAGAACAACATGGAAGTGCACCACAACAACAATGCAGAACAAAGCAAGAGGAGCTCCTCTAGGAACAAGAAGGAGGAACCAACAGAGGGCAGCAAACAAAAAGAGTCAGAACCAAACAAGAAAGCCTCAACAAAAGAGAAAGGTAAAGGTAAACTACATCTTGATCAAGTAGACTACCTTGCAAAGCTAGCCAAAATCACCAAGAAACCAGAAAACCACAAAAACACCAATTCCCTCCTAGGATTTGTGCTAGGCAACAGAATTGAATTCAGTAAACTGAGAGCCAAGCTTAAAAATGAGTGGACTGAGATCAAAGGAGAAATTGAAATCATTGATAAAAAAAATCAGTGGTTTCAAATAAACTTCTCCAACCCTTTGGACAAAAATATGATATGGGATCTTAGACCATATCATATTTATGGACAACTAGTGGTCATTAAGACATGGAAACCTGATTTCAACTCTACACTAGATCCCTTGTCCACCATTGACATTTGGATAAGAATTCCTAGACTACCAACTGAGTTCATAAACCCTGAGGCCATGAGAGTTATCCTTGAATCTCATGGTCTAGGCACCCTTATTAGAATGGACTCTATAGAGAAAAGACCAAGCTGGGCCATGTTTAATAGGATTTGTATCAATATACCCTTAACAAACACTCTTACCACCATTGTCTGGATCCCGGATGAAGAGGAAGGGATTAAGGAGTACCCAGTCTGGTATGAAGACTTCCCAGATGGGTGTGGTAACTGTGGGGACAAAGATCATGTCTTCATAAGGTGCCCACTCAAGAATCATACCCCTAGGAAAATCCAACTACAATTCACTAAACCAAAAAAACAAAACAATGGAGATGAGGACTGGAGTATCCCTAAACAACACTACAACAAAGCTCAAGGAATGGAGGAAAACTATCAAATGGGGGTGAAACCATACCTTAATGATAAAGGTAGGATCAACCTCATCTACAACACTGATCACTCAGGATCAATAAGCTCCAATTCTGGATCAAGACACTCCACCTACTCAGATAGGTCAACAAATGTGGAGGATCCCAACTCTATGGAAAAAACAGATCCTGAGCAGCCTACAAACACCATTCCTGAGAAGGAAAGTGATGGGCTTGCTCCTGCAGTCTGTCCTCAAAAACAACACAAGCACTCCATGACCTCTGACTACTTAATGGAGCCTGCCAATTATGAAGATGAAGAGGGATTAATCCCTGACTCCCACAAGCCAACTGGACTCTTAGAAGATATCATCCTTGCAACAAGACAACCAATCCAGAAAGAGGAAGAAGAAGAGGAGGAAGGACTCGACTATGGCAATGAGGAGTACTCAGGGGAGGAATTCACTGAAGAAGAGTTGGCCAAGCTAATGCAGGAGTACGAAGATCCTGCAGCAATGATGACTACCACATCCAACAACACTTTCCATTCAATCCATACCACTGGATCCATGGCAAACAAGATGGAGGAACTTGAAGTTAACCAAGAGATGTCTACCTCGGGGTCAAGCAAGAGAAAGAAAACTGGAGGAGATGATGACACAGCCTCTTCATACTAAATGGGGCACAAAAAACCAAAGTTCTAATGGATTTTACACATATCCAGGAGAAAGCATCCAAGAACTTAACTACCAAAAATCTGTCTCAAACCAATGCTATTAGTTGTTTCTACCATACAACCTCAATAAACAACACTAGTAGACCATGTTTAGATAGGTTTCACTCCTGGATAACTAGCCTTAAAAACTTATGTACCTTTCAAATTTCAGATTCCAGACTATGTAGGATCCTTTGCCTACAGTTTGGAATCCTTAGAATTACTTGTAATGCTGAAGTCTATGTACTTGAATCTACCAGTTGTATTTCATCCTTAGCTGATGGTTTCAAATATATAAAATGGCTCCCTTATAATAATTCTTGTTATCAATATCTAATACATATAAACAGGTGGCTGAGTTGTGAATCTCTCAGGAACTTATGCAATATCTTGAATTTTTGGCCATGTCACTCACCAAATTACTTTTATATGATTGCAGGGAAAACAAAATGTTGGGATCAACACAGAAACAAAACAGGGATCCAGGTCACAAGATACCCGACTACTACACCAGTTATCAAAAATTTCTTTAAGGTTGACAATGTTTTTTGGCCTAACTTAAGAGCTACCATGTCTGTAAACCATTGTAATGATATCTAGACTTTTCTGGTGACCATAGCCTTGCCGGGCTATGGGTTTTATGTAAAACTTAAACCAGGTACCGCTAATTCAGGGATATCCACCCAAAAGCAAAGAGGCCATGGCAAAAAATTTCAAAAACTTACTAAAACGAATCCACCAAAAACTGCACACATACACAATAGAAGCATGAACCCAAAAACAAAACCAAAGCCCAATCTAGCACTTGATGTCTGTAAAGTTGTCCCGTGTAACAAAGAAGCCACAAAAAACAAGAAAATAATAATAACAATAATACCAAATACAAAAATCAAGCAATTCCACGCAAGACAATAGGAGGAAAAAATCAATATGTTTATGAAGCCAGGGAAAACAATCACTGTTTACCCAATATCAAATTCGATGACACAACACACACATCCACTCATGAAACTCAATAACAACTACCATGGTTACCTTGGCAAGGATGTCCCATGAAGATCGCATCATGGAATATTAGGGGAATTGGCCGAAAAAACAATTGGATCGATATAGAAATGTTTTGTAAGATCAATCATGTTCAGGTGATGGCTCTTATGGAAACAAAATCACAAAGCATACCAGACGAAAAAATATGGAAGAAAGCCGGTTTTGACCATATGGCATGTTCTCCTGCAATCGGTTTTACAGGGGGCATTACTGTTGTATGGAAAGAATTCCAACTAAAAAATGAAAGCTTAACACTTCACACTATAGATAATTGATTTATCACATTCATATATAAGGACAACGAGAACAAAACCGAAATGTGCATTATCTTTGCGTATGCCCCACCCCTGGAAAGAGAGAAAAACTTCTTTTGGAATAACCTAAACTATTTCATCTCATCCATCAACCTTCCCTTCATCATTATGGGTGATCTAAATGACATTCTTGTTAGTGAAGATAAAGAAGGTGGTATCCCCCCCAACCAAGAAAAACTTAGGAGATTAAATAATTTTGTTGACGCAAACGAACTCGTTGACCTTCCCACAACAGAAAACCGCTTCACACTGAGAAAATCTAAAATTATAGATAACACTATAAAGGAAAAATTGGATTGAACGCTAGCACAACACCAAATTATATGCTGGTACCCACTAATTAATACAAAAAATCACGCCTTCTCTTCATCATATCACTGCCCTATTTCAACGGACATAACAAATAGCCAAAACTTCCAAGCACAACCTTTTAAGTCTGAAATGATGTGGACCAAAAGAAAAGACTTCTCAAATCTGGTCCAACAAGTGTGGAGAAATGAAATCATAGGCTCTCCTATGTACATACTAATCAAGAAAACTCAAATACTAAAAACAAAAACTAAGGAATGGAATAAAACGAGGTTTGGGAACATTTTCGAACAATTAAAAAAAGTGGAGGATGACCTCATCACAATACAAACAACACCTCTAGAATCACTACTCGAAAATATGATAACCAAACAAAATAACCTTATAAGGAAAAAACAAAACCTACTATCATTCCAAAAATCGTATTGGAATCAAAGAGCAAAAACCACCAGACTTAAGTATGGAGACGCAAACACCAAATATTTCCACAGAGTAGCTACTGGAAAAAGAATAAGGAAGAATATTAAACAAATAACTTCCTCGGAGGGAACACAAATTTTGGGATTTGACAATATAAGACATGAAATCAAAAAAGACTTTACCAAGAGATTCACTAAACAACATATATACCAAAATAAGATTGAAACTACACTACAAAATATCAAACCAGAAATAACGGAAAGAGATAACCTAGACCTTATAAAACAAGTCACCAACGAAGAAATAAAGCTAGCCATCAAAAATATCAGAGAAGACAAAACACCAGGACCGGATGGTATGCCATCTGGTTTCTATAAAAAATATTGGGACACAGTGGGTCCGGATGTCATCAAGGAAGTCAAAGGTTTCTTCCACTCTGGGAAAATGCTTAAACAAATCAACCACACATTCATAACATTAATACCAAAAAATGACAACCCACAAACCACTAACCACTATAGACCTATCAGTCTATGCAATATTGTATATAAGATTATTTCGAAAATCATTACGGATAGACTAAAAAATGTCATCCATAAAATAGTACACCCCCTCCAAGGGGCTTTCGTTAAAAATAGATCCATCCAAGACAACGTACTCATTGCACATGAGGCTTTCCACTCCTTTAAATCTAAATCCGGAAAAGATGGATGGATGGGTCTGAAACTTGACATGGAAAAAGCCTATGACAGAGTTGACTGGTCTTTTCTCTTCCAAACACTTAAAAAGTTTGGATTCTGTAACAAATTCATAAACTGGGTTAAAGAATGTGTACAAACAGTATCCTTCTCGGTACTGGTCAACCAAGGACCAACTGACCAATTCTTCCCAACAAGGGGACTCAGACAAGGGGACCCATTATCCCCATTTCTTTTCATAATCAGTGCATAAATTTTAACCAGGAACCTACAAAATGCGGCTGATCAGAAAAAACCCCCAATAGGAATCAAGATCACTAGAGGAGGTACAAGAATCCCCTTTCTTGCATTCGCTGATGATATCATTATATTCTCGGATACTAAGCAAGCTACTTGCAAAACAATTAAAAAAGTCATTGATGATTATTGCGAAGTCTCAGGTCAACTAGTTAATTTCCACAAATCTGCCTTCCAAGTAACAAATAACACTAGTAACGCAGCCAAAACAAGCATACAACAGATTTTCCAAGTTAATCAATCTACGGCTTTGGAAAATTATCTAGGGTGTCCAATAATTAATGAGAAAGTCACTCAACAGACTTTCTTCCCTATTGTGGAAAGGGCTAATCAGCAACTAACAAAGTGGAAAGCCAACTCCCTATCAATGGAAGGGAGTAAAGTACTTCTAAAAACTAACTTATCAGCACAACCTAACTATATGATGCAAAGCTTTATGCTCCCTAACCAAACACACAAAAAGCTTGACAAAATCAATAGGGAATTCTATTGGAACAAAGGGGAAAACCATAGACCAATTATTCAATGGAATGAATTGCGTAAACCTAAGGATAAAGGAGGCATTGGGTTGCGCAAAAGCAAAGACATGAACATGGCACTCCAAATGAAACTATTATGGAAAATACTAGCTGAACCCAGTAACATATGGGTCTCTATAATAAATGAAAAATACCTAAAAGAGATATTCATAGCCAAATACAAAAAACCAAAGGATAAAAAAGCATCATGGCAGTGGTCACAAATGACCAAACTAATTCAAGAATTCAACAAGGGTCTTATTTGGAAAGTAGGAGATAGACAAACAATTAAATTTTGGAAGGATAAGTGGTTCCCAGAAACACTAATAGACCTCATAACCAAAAATGAACCTATCAATGACCAATGTACAATTGCGGATTTCCTCAATCAGGATAGGAGCTGGAACCTCAATGAACTACAAAAGTACTTTAATGTACAAACTATTAAAAAAATCGCATCGTACCCAATCCAAGTAAATCATGTTAGAGATAGGCTATACTGGAAACATAGTAAAAACGGGTGGTTCCCAACCCATAGTGCCATGGACATGATCTACAATAACAAGAACCTCCAACCCTCATACAACGAATGGATATGGAAACTTGATGTAATACCGAAAATCAAATCATTTATATGGAAAGTGACCAAAGAAATTCTCCCGACCAGAGCAAAACTAGTGGAACGTCATACACCAATCTCCCCATGTTGCCCAAATTGTTCAAATTGCTACGAAGACAGTTACCATTTCTTGTTTAGGTGTGCCATAACAAGACGAACCATGAGTATGTATAATGAATCATATAACTCCTTCCTGGATGAGGTTTATGATGAAGAACTCTCATCCATAACATTACTAAATAATCTTAAGGAAAAAATACCAATAGCTGACCTAGAACAAATTATAACAATATGGTGGTCCCTATGGTTCTACCGAAACAAAAGAATCTTCAACGAACATGAATTCGCTAAACTACCAAACATATTACAATTTATCAATCAACATAAGATAGAATGGGCAAGGACGAAAACAGAAATAAATGAGGATAACCAAGAACCTAAAACTCAAAAGAAGGCTACAAGAAGAAAGAGAACAAAGATCAAATGGACCAAACCAGTGAACAACTATGTCAAACTCAATGTTGATGCTGCGGCCCCAACCAATGGACCGGCATCATATGGCGTTATTATCCGTGACCATAAGGGGGAACCATCTCACATAGAAAATGGAAACCTTGGATTTGTTTCACCTCTCATCGTCGAGGCTCTTGCAATGCATATGGGCATTAGAGCTGCTATCCATCTTGGAATCTCTCATATAGAGATTGAAGGTGATAATCTTCACCTTATTAATGCCTTAAACGGCGTGTGGACTTGCCCATGGGAAATTGATCTAATTGTGACTGATATCAATCTTGACTTGCGAAACTTCCAATCATATCGCATTTCCCATGTTTTCCGGGAGATTAATGAAGTGGCGGACTTTATTTCTAAAATGAAACACTTCACTCAATCACCCGATTATAGAGCCTATCCAGATCTTCATGATCTCGTTCTCCGGGACGCTCTAGGGCAGCATGTTTCTCGGTAAACAGGCTCACCTAATCGCTTTCCTTATCATAAAAAAAAAAAAAAAAAAAAAACTCTACCATAGAGTTCTTTTAAGAACTCCACCGGAACAAGACCGATAACTATTTGCTTTATGTTTACGGTCTTTCTAACCTATGCCCTAAGGGCATATGTTAAGCTTACTCGAAAAGGAAATTGTAAACCCAAGAAGAAAAATATAAACCCGTCACAATAAAAGATTTAATAAAATTTAACATAAATCTATCAAATTTTTCTACTTAGACTCTTAACACCATATAAAACCCTTCTGGATTCAACCATCATCCAAAGCTTCCATACCAATAAATCAAAGGAAATGCTAGGTAATTGGAGTTGGGACTTGTGCTGGGCTTGTTGACAGGGCTTATTAAGAAGAGGCCCAATGAACTAACCCAAGTACATGATTGTATTGATCATCAATGGAGTTCAGAGTTTTATTCTGTGTTGCATATGTGATATGTACGTACATTTAGTACTTGTTGTGGTGCTCATGGAAAAGTACGTACGTACAATTGTTGAAATCTTTTCTACGTACCAGGTTATTTGTCTTAGTGTTTAACGAAACAAATGCACAACTAGCTTCCGAATTCTTTTTTTGATCAAATACTAGCTTCCGAATTCTATGATTGACCTCCATGCAATATTTTGATTACCAACAAAACTATGACTCATTCATTTTTTTCCCTTACATGGAATTATTTGATTTTGATGCATGTGTGCTAACTAGATCACCATCTTTATTAACATTCGAAAAATTGAAACAAAGTTAAAGTAGAAATCATTTTGTAAACTCGTAGAAATGTTTCCGAGCTAGATTATTAGCTATGACTTTAAAAGGATAGAAAAAAAAATACAAAGTGACCCCAAACAATTGTTCTCACTAGATAACATTATATGTTAACAAGGTAGATACCAATTTTAAATGAAAATTTAAGAATTTGTCGATAAAACGTCACTGTTTAATTATGGTCCAGACACTGTTGAAATCCTGATGGTACGAGGAATATGGATATGAAAAGGATATGGGCTGAATTGAATGGCCCATAAAAGAATGGCCCAAAGAAAAAGCCAGGTTGGTTTTTGATGTCGTATTGTTGGTTGTGCCCCATCTACATGTGCAGTCTTATCTAATTCAAGAAAAGGAAGGTAAGCAATATGCAGAATGTGGCTAAATAATGCCATCGTCTGCTGCAGATAACTTCATCCGATCAAGTGCAAGTACATTATTCCCAATCCAAATGCCCACTACAAATTGCCTCCTTCATCTACTTAACATGGCCGCGTTGGCATTTTCCAATGGATGCCTTTCCATCACTACTTTCAATCTTCATATTCATACAACAACGGTCCTACTCTCTAAAATATACGTATCTCTTAATCGGATGATATTAAAAAAAAAGAGGCCCAGTATACGAGTGTCCAAAGAGACAACGACCAACACATACAAAAATAAATCAACGCACGTAAATAGTGAACTTTACTAGCGGTGTAGCACATACAAGCATACACATATCTGGATTTTAATGTGAATATTCGAGTGTCGCTTCTCTTTTACCAATTTGTTTTTATGAGCGTAGGCTAGCGATTAGAGTACTTTAAAATTTGTGGATTAATGATCATTCGTACTTGATCGGTACTATTAGAATAGATTCTAATAATTTGAGAAATTTCGTGGGTCCATGGTTAATCCACTGACTGTCCGAAAATCCAGTTAAATAAGACTCGGAACATCGCAATGTGCACATTAGGCCCAACAGATTAGGCCATGAGGTTCCATCATAAAACCAATTCGCAATAAGAGGATTAATCCATGAATTTATATAGTAGACAACTTATCTTCTAACTTTCGATGTGAGACTCGGTTTAACACCCTCCCGTAAGTGTAACAAGGTGAGAACCCGACACTTGGACAACTAGGATCATCGGAGCTCTGATATCATGTGAAACTTCATGGACCCATGCCCAATGAAAATTCACATACTGACCGACGGTAAAGCTCAGTTAAGTAGGACCCATAATATGGATAAACGCTACGTATGCACCCAATAGATAAGCCCATAAAATTCCATCTTAAAATCATATCTCACTTCTCAATCAATTGACAATAGAAGAGTAATCCTTGAGTTTATATAGTAAGTAACTTATTGTTGAGATGTAATGAGTTTTGATTAAATGAAAAACATCCAGTAATGATTTACTTGAGTGCATAGGTATGTTTACTAGTGGTTACAGAAACAAGAGAAGTCTTGCTGGATTTCATGAGACGTAAGGTTACATCCGTTTGAATGATTGAAGAAATAAGGAAATAATATCTATAAGGAATATTTCCTTATATATAATGTTTCCTTATACACAAGAGACGACGCGCCTAATTAAGATCAAAGTTGAAGAATTGCAGATCAAGTTGGAATATCACGGAAGGAAATAATATTGCTTAGGAAGAGATTTCCTTAGGAAAGAATATTATATTCTTATGATAAGATTTATGGAAAAAGATAGGACGGCTAGATATTGTATTAGGTTAGAACTATTTAGTTTGCTATATATTGTAAGGGATTTACATAGTTTAGCAAGACTTTGAAGAGCGAAACCCTAGTGCGTTGTTTAGAGTTGTTCTACGAGTGTTAGAGATTGAGATTCAAGTGAGAAGAGTGATCCGAGATCTGGGTGAGAAATCTAGAAGAGTGGTCCAAGTTCTATTGTAATAAAGAAATCAATTACACAAGTAGACTCATTCAAATTCTCTGTAGTGAGAGCTAGAGAGGAGTGTTTTTTGCTTCGAAGTACTTCATACCGAGTTGGTTGCTTCAAACAGTTCAAATCAGACTTCATACTGAGTTCATGGTGCCAAAGTTCAATATTACTAAAGAAAACTAGCTTAACGGGAAATGCTTGCAAATACACAGGTTCATAGTATCCTTGATCATAAGAAAATACACACTTCTTGAGATAAAAATCATGAACGAGTTCATCATAGTGTTGTTTCTATCTAAAGATTGAACATGAGTTTTAAAACAAATCTTATTCCAGCTAAATCATTTGAGAATCTAAATAGGTTCAAACTATGAGTCCCATTAGTCATGATCAGCACGGTAGTGTCACAATTTGTGATCTATATGTGATTATAAACAAATAGGTTAAATTTGAGGAGTCAGCATAAGATTGATCTCATAACTGTAATTTCACCAAACTCATTGGTCAAGGGTAGTGTCATAGGGCCAAGGGCCGATTCAATAATCATCCGGCAAGGCGGAACCACAACGATGGGTTCCCTAGCGAGCCACATCATCCATCCAGAAGGTCTAGACACAAGTCTAAGGCCACCAGATGGTACATGAAACTTGAGCCAGTCATCCGCTACACATGGGAGGCCAAACCTCATGTGGATATATTCTCTTGAACCTCCTCGGGCTCCGCCATCTTGCATCTTCATTTGGATTAAATTTGCGCTTGGGGATGCATCTTCGTTTGGAAGTCGTCCTTCGCCAGAGAAACGCTTTTAATTCCTTCCCCCACACCGAATGAGATTGAAGGTCTCCATGACTATCTCGGTTGATTGTTGGCCCAGGAGAGGGCACGACTTCTCGCTTCCTCCAGGAAGAAAGATCACCGACTAGATCCCCATCCTGAGGCGGCTGGAGATTTCTCCATGTCCAAGCGTCCCGGCTCGCAGAGATTATATGTTCTTTAAAGGCATACAGGAAAGAGATGGTTTTGCTCTGTAATGACAAGGTTTGGATATGGGAGTGGTGTGCAGATCTAGGATCAGGGCCGGCCCAGCGGAACAAGGCTTTAAAATTTTAGGGGCCCCGGATTCTTGAAGGTTTGATAAACAGTGTAGAAAAATTAAGTTAGACATGAGGTTTCTGTTTTGGTTGTTGGACCCGGTTCTCGCGAGTCGCGACACGAACCCGGTTCTCGCGATTACAGTGATACGAACCCGGTCCGCGACTGAGAAACAGACCGCGAGCCCATAAGCTTGAGTAACTAAATCAAGTACGAGAGGCCCGTTAAGAGGCCCAATAGGTAAAGGGAGCAACACCAGATTGTGTGGGACCCAACGTCCAATTATAAATCCTAACGGCAAGGAGAGAGAGAAGGGGGGAATTAAGAGCATCTTCTTTCCCCTTGAGACAGAGAGAGAGAAAAACACATAAGGCGATTACTCATTTCCGAGCTCGTCTCTTCGATCCCGATTCACCTCTTTTAGTAGGAAATCAGATGATCGGTACCTGGATTCTGGCTCTCGGTATCGTCATCGTGCTTTTGAGGTGTGATTCGTCACGATTGGTTGAGTTTCGTCATTTACTGTTTCATTGAGTTGGCTCACGAGGTTTCACTGTTTTGGTCATTACTTTGATCGTTATCTTCTCTTTGTATTACTTCATTCTGTTGTTGTTTGAGGCATTGTGTTCATTTATCTATAGCTGTTACTGACTTGAGCGTCGGAGAGCCAAATCAGGGGGTCCAACCTTCCGGTTTGGTTGTGCAGGTACCTTAGGGACTGAAGAACATAAAGAACAGAGGAGAATAGCACATTTTGATCCAGATAACGATGTGTCACAAGTTGTTGCTCCAGTTTGCGTAAGGAAGGTCTCCAGTATTTGAAGATCCATTGAAGGCCCGATCTCGCGAGGTGTTGATTGCGAGATCGCGAATATCTGGGCTCCAACACTGGCGCCGACCGTGGGGACCTCCTCGCGCAGCTAGCTCCCTTTGAAATCTCGAGAGTCAGTTCGCGACAAACAGCATTACGGTCGAAACCGACAGAAGCGGAACAGTAAACGCCACCACGTCACACATCAATCAAAACACTCTCAATCCCCCACCACTCCCTCGTGTCGAGGAGGAAGTCCCCGAGCTTATCACTATCCCTCAGGAGCAGAATGAGCTTTTTGCCGCCTGGATAGCGCAAGGCGCCCCGATTGCCCCAAATACAGCTAACCAAAGGGTCGAACCTCTCAACGACCAGACCAATCGCGACGCTAGAGAAATTAATCGAGAAGAAGTAGCTGAAATTGTCCCGGATGACAGAGCCTCGGTTTCTAGAAGGCCGAGGGAGAGAAATGATACTCACGACGTGGGTCGGGGAAGGTTCGACTTCAACCAGGCCCCAATGAGTCATCAGGAGCACTACAACTCTCAACACGATGTTCGTTATGACGAGAGGGGCCGAGCATACTATCCTATGCAAGACCAGCGCGAACGTCAGGGAGCACCCCACTATTATCGCGACACATCCCAGAACCCTCCTCTCAATTTCTCAACAATGTTTGGCCCCACAGCTTTTGCAGAGCACATCATCGGGGCCCCTCCACTACCAGATTTTAGATTCCCAACTATCAAGGAATACACCGGTAAGGGAGACCCTAAGGAACATCTTACCCGATATAAGTACGCCATGATCGCGAGGGGTCCGGATGAGGCCACCCTGTGTAAGGGATTCCCAGGAACGCTCGCGGACACTGCCATGACATGGATGTTAAATCAACCACCCGGGAGCATCTCATGTTTTGCAGATATTGAAAGGGGATTTTTGTTGCATTTTGGCTCTTCGAAGAAGAGGAAGATAACCATGCAAGAGGTGGTCGGGATTAAGAAAAAAACAGGTGAAAGTCTGGAAGAGTACGTAAAAAGATTCTCGCTGATGGTTTTAGAAGCTGATGACTTCGATGATAAAACCGCCAGGGTCGCATTCTTAAATGGGCTGGCCGACGGGAGTGAGTTCAAAAAGCACCTATACAGAAAACAGGAAGGGTCCTATCAGGCCATGTTGGAAAGAGCTTATGTCAAAATACAAGTTGAGACTCACTCGAGCGCACCCGCGGGGGGTGGAGGTCAGAACAAGCAGAACCAAAACCAAAACCAGAGCTCTAGAAAGGGTAATCAGAATTGGGGGAACAAAAGACAACAGTTTGACCAGGGACAGGGTGATTCACGGGCCCCAGGTTTAGTAACTCAACGTCAGAATCAAGATCAATATCAGGATTACAGACAGAATACGGACCAAAACCAATTCCAGGAACAAAATTTGATGAACCAGAGGGATGACAACTCCGGCTACAGAGGTCGCGGTCGAGGCAATGGAGGCCGAGGTCGAGGTCGCGATGGAATGTGGTGCGCAAACCACAACTCCACTACTCACAACACGGATGAGTGCCGGAGTGGCCCAAGAATGAACAATGAACCCGAACAGAGAGCAGTCCTCATGAATCAGAGAGGCGGGGGAAACAATCAAGGCAGGGGTGGTAGAAACCCTGGCCGGAGGCCATTCAGAGGGGGAAACAATAACGGTGGGCGAGGAAGGGGGCGCAATCAGCAGAACGCGAACGATCCTCACCCACCTCAACGCAACCAAGATTTCCCGCGACCAGACGGTCATGTAGGGACCATAGCCGGGAAGCATATCCCTATACCCCCGAACAGGCGTGAGCAACGAAAGATGATTAACGCACCGCTCCCTCGCGGGCTCCCAGTTATGAGTATCACGAATCCCCTTCCCAGAGAGCCATATCAACTGGTTTTTTCTAACGAAGAGATCAATGAGTGGGCAGTCTCTTCTGGTGACCCATTAGTTATACATCTACAAATTGGCACGAAACTAGTCAGCCGTATTTTGGTAGACACGGGCAGCTCTGCCGACATAATATATCTGGATGCCTTCGAAAAGCTAGGGGTTGATCCACGAATGAAGAGACCGACGCGAACAACCTTAGTAGGCTTCGCGGGAGAAAGAGTCACTGCTCTAGGAGTGGTGAGTTTAGATGTAGTGATGGGAGATGAGACAGGGCCACGAAGATCAGAAAAGATTGATTTCGTAATCATCCCGACAAGCTCTTCGTATAACGCAATCATCGGGAGAGGCACATTGGGCAAGTTTGATGCCGTAGTATCCATGAGCCATTTCTGCATAAAGTTTCCCACGCCATCCGGAACTGGAATCGCGACGGGTGTGGAGAAGGAGAGCATCTCTTGTTATATCAAGTCTGAAAAGGGAGAAGAAACGCCTCTGCTCGCGAATCAACTTTTTGTCCCGGGCATGCCTAATGTTGAAGAGGAAGCTGAATTAGATGTTCGCGAGCCCCCTAGATATCAGGATTCTGAGGGAGATGTGGACAGAGCAAAGTTTTCCGGATTTAAAACGCAGGAAGTCACTCCCTTTGTAAACAAAGAAGAGAAGTTATCGGTGGGGGGGGTAACCTTGACCCTATGGTGATGATGGAGATTGAAAACTTGCTATCGGAATCGCGAGATGTCTTCGCTTGGTCCCCCAAAGACTTGAAAGGAATTCCCCCATCGGTGATCACTCACTCTCTAAATATTAGCAACGATATCCTTCCCAAAAGACAGCGAAAGAGAAAGCAAGCGGGTCCGAAGAATGAGGCCGCGGCCGCGGAGCTCGCGAAACTCCTAAAAGCTGGGTTTGTTAGACCAGTACAGTACCCGGCTTGGTTGGCTAATATCGTCATGGTCGCGAAGAAAGGAACGGGAAAATGAAGGATGTGTGTAGACTTCACAGACTTAAACAAAGCTTGCCCGAAAGACAGCTACCCACTACCTTCTATTGATCAGCTTGTAGACTCCACTGCAGGACATGAGGCACTCAGCTTTTTAGATGCATACTCGGGATACAACCAAGTCATGATGAACCCCCTTGACTCAGAGCATACCTCTTTCATAACAGACAAGGGAACTTTCTGCTACAAAGTGATGCCTTTCGGCCTTAAGAACGCGGGGGCCACTTTCCAGAGATTGGTAGACCGCATTTTCAGTGATCAGATAGGGGATACAGTTGAGGCCTACGTTGACGACATTGTGGTGAAAAGCAAGGAGCAGAGTGATCATGCTCGTGACCTGGCAGAAGTCTTCGCGACGCTGAGAAAGTACGGGATGAGTCTAAACCCAGACAAGTGCGTGTTCGGGGTCACAGAAGGAAAATTTTTGGGCTTCATGATTAGTGCTCGCGGTGTCGAGGTAAATCCCGACAAAGTCAAAGCCGTTCTCGATCTTGAACCACCACGGTCTACCCATGAGGTCCAACGGTTTGTAGGCCGAGTAAATTATTTGGGGAGATTCTGTGCCAAGTTGGCCGAACGAAACCTCCCCTTCTTCGAAATTTTGAGAAAGCCAAAGAACTTTGAGTGGACTCAAGAATGTGGTCAAGCTTTCGCGAGCCTCAAAGAGCATCTGACAAGGCTCCCGATCTTATCTTCCCCGGTTCCGGGAGAAACTCTCCAGTTGTATCTCGCGGCCAGCTCAAGGGCGGTAAGCGCAGTCCTTGTTCGCGAGTCAGAAAAGCCGGTATATTTTGTCAGCCGAGCTTTATTGCCAGCGGAGACACGGTATTCTCCGGTTGAGAAGTCTGTACTTGCGCTGATAACGGCTGCTCGCAAACTAAGACCCTATTTCCATGCACACCCGATTGAAACCCTAACGGACCTGCCACTGAATAGCTTCATGACAAAACCAACCGTAGCAGGGAGGCTCACAAAATGGGTCATCGATGTAGTATATCGGCCCAGGCCAGCTATCAAAGCACAAGCGCTTGCCGACTTCATTGTCGAAACGAGTTTCAGAGAAGGGGAAGTGGTGAATCCGTATGGCGAACAGATGATGTGGATAATGCACACAGACGGAGCCGTGAATGACGAGGGATGTGGCACGGGTGTGATTCTCACATCACCTACGGGAGATGAAATAAGTCACGCCATCGCACTAAAATTCAAACCCACGAACAATGAAGCTGAATATGAGGCCGTGATCGCAGGGCTAGAATTAGCCATTGGTCTTTCAATCTTTGTGCTATCATGTTGTTGCGATTCAGAAGTTGTAGTAAAACAGGTGCAGGGGCTTTATGAAGCGCGAACAGGGAATCTCCCGCAATACCATGCACGGGTCGCAACATTGACCTCGCTTTTCATGCATTTCGAAATAAAGGCAATCCCGAGAGAACTAAATAAGAAAGCAGATGAACTCGCGAAGATGGGATCCGGATGGGAAGGTCCCAAAGAAGAACGCGAGCGAAGATCAGGGTTCATGGTATCAAAGGGGGGGCCCCCGAAATATCTGTTTTTTGTGAAAGAAGAAAGCGCCATCAGTCGCGAAATTGAGATGATGGCAATCAACACTTCGTCTGAAGATTGGCGTCGCCCATTCATTGACTACCTCAGATATGGTCGCGGTCCAACTGACCCGAAGGAGCTCATGCAATTAAAAAGAAAGGTTGGACGTTTCTATATCAGCAGAGGTGAGCTTTACAAGAGAGGAGGTGACCCTTGCGAGCTGAAGTGTATGGGTCACTACGAGACAAAGGCCTACCTCGAAGAGCTGCATGCTGGGCTGTGTGGGACACACGCAGGGTGGAGACCCCTGGTGTACAAGGCTTTGCGCCAAGGGCATCTTTGGCCCACAATGAAACAAGATGCTCAAGCGATGACGCGAGCTTGTCAGGCATGCCAGTATTTCGCCCCTGCCTCCCACCAACCAGGGGTCTAGCTTCAGATCATGGGAAGCCCCATCCCCTTCGCGATGTGGGGGTTGGATCTTCTTGGCCCTTTTAAACCAAAGGCCCCGGGTCAGCTCGAGTATATCATTGTCGCAGTCGACTACTTCACAAAATGGATTGAAGCGGAAGCACTCGCATCAACAACAGTACCTGTAGTGAAAAAATTCCTTTGGAAGAACATTATATGCCGCTATGGGTTGCCACGCGAGATTGTAACCGATCGTGGCCCTCAATTTAACTCGCCCCAGCTGATGGCATGGTGCAGCGATCTGGGAGTTAATTTGAAAATTGCTTCAGTTGCACATCCACACTGCAATGGGCAGGTAGAAGCCGTCAATAAAAGCATTGTCACGGATCTGAAGAAAAGACTAGATAGCGCCAAGGGCAGATGGGCGGAGGTCGTGCCACTTACTCTCTGGGCCAATCGAACTACAGTGAAAAAAGCAACAGGGGAGAGTCCTTTCGCCCTCGCGTATGGACTGGAGGCCGTGGTTCCAGTAGAAATTTTTTTCCCAAACGAAAGACTCCTTCACTATGACTCATAAACCAATGATGAAAAGATGAGGATGGAACTCCAACTTCGCGAAGAAACTCAAGAAATGGCGGTTATCCGGGCGGCCGCTTACAAAGCGGGTGTCGCGAAGTATTACAACAAGCATGTCAAGGAAAGAGGTTTTGTGAAAGGAGATCTGGTCCTGAGAAAGACAGAGGGGGGAAAACTCGATCCCAACTGGGAGGGGCCGTATATAGTGGATCGCGAGGTCGCCCCAGGGGCCTATCGACTGAAGGATAGCTCTGGCAATCACGTTGCAAATTCCTGGAACGTGATGCGACTACGCCGCTATTACGCCTAGCCTACTCCCCCACACAGGTATGAATTCCCACGTTTTCGTAACATGTCTGCATACCTTAGATGAATATTTCATGGAAAGCGATAAAATCGCGATATAAGACGTTCTAACAAGCTGTATGCAGGCGAAAGAACCGATTGAAACTAAACATTAGCAGGAATCTATCATCGGGTTACCAGAGGAATAAATACTTTCGCCACAAAGGGGGACGTGATCTCAGAATAAAAGTTACGTGCACATCTCGAGAATTCAGAATGTTGCATAAATCCCGTGACGCTGGGCTGGGGCCAAGAGCACCCACCCAGGTGGCGAAGCCGTGACGCTGGGCTGGGGCCAAGAGCACCCACCCAGGTGGCGAAGCCGTGACGCTGGGCTGGGGCCAAGAGCACCCACCCAGGTGGCGAAGCCGTGACGCTGGGCTGGGGCCAAGAGCACCCACCCAGGTCGCGAAGCCGTGACGCTGGGCTGGGGCCAAGAGCACCCACCCAGGTCGCGAAGCCGTGACGCTGGGCTGGGGCCAAGAGCACCCACCCAGGTCGCGAAGCCGTGACGCTGGGCTGGGGCCAAGAGCACCCACCCAGGTCGCGAAGCCGTGACGCTGGGCTGGGGCCAAGAGCACCCACCCAGGTCGTGAAGCCGTGACGCTGGGCTGGGGCCAAGAGCACCCACCCAGGTCGCGAATCCGTGACGCTGGGCTGGGGCCAAGAGCACCCACCCAGGTCGCGAAGCCGTGACGCTGGGCTGGGGCCAAGAGCACCCACCCAAGTCGCGAAGTCGTGACCGTCCGAGAGTGAGTAACGACATTCGTCCTCCTCACCTCGACCACGAAGTCCTGACCTTGATGGGATAGCAACCCATCAAGGCATGGAGCTCAGCGAGTGACACTCCTGAAAAAAGTCAATCATGAAACTATATACTTAGCATGGAAATATGCAATACAAAACGCTAATGAATCCCCATCTGTTTTGACAGACACTCCTACGCTAAAGAAGCGAACGATCATAGGCATGATCGTGAACGAAACAGAAAATGGCAGTTTGTGAGGAAACAGGCGCTAAAACTCCAATTATCCGCGAGCATGGATTTCCCAAGGCATCAAGAATACCTTAGCTAAGGTATGATGAGATAAACACGCGAGCTACTTTGTTTTGTCACAAGAACAAAGAATCTGATTCCAATTCATTATAGGAAATCACATTCTCAAACACAAAGACACTCATAGGTGCACGAAAAACCCTACTACTGGCTCATACGCATGCAGTAGTAGTCAGGTAAGAACACACTCTTTATCGCATCACAGGTCATGACATATGAATAATCTATACTTACGCGATCGATTTTCTCTCAGGTTTTTTTTCCGTAAGACCAACAGAAGAATCTTTCCGGACGAAAGATGTTGAAGAGTGACCTATTTATGATATTAAGTATTCTCGTTTTGGAAACATTTTTAAGTTCTAAAGTCTATTGGTGAGACACATACTTTTATTCGCGATGGCACAGAGGTGCACATTACATTTTGAGTTTCAAAGTTTTTTCCGATAATCTCAGTCTAATTTATTCATAAAACCTCGTTCATTCTCCCTCCTTTCTTAACACATAGGGCTCGCGAGACTGTAAACATCCTCACGAGCACTATGGGGGGAGGGGAAGAGGAGGAGAAATCACCATACAAACACAGAATAAAGAGACATTAAAAAGCACTAAGCCTAGAGAGGAACGACGACCTTCACTTGATACACCACAGTCTGAACGGGAACTTCAGGTGGATTAGCACGCCACATGGTGAAAGTCGCCTCATCTCCCTCACGAAGATCATTCTCATACGCAAACTCACTCCAACCTTCGCCCAGAAAGTAAGAACTCCCAGCCTTATCCAGAGTCACGTCCCAAGGTTCGAAATTGACGCAAAGGACAAGACTCTTACCACCGAAATGGCTAAGGTGTTGATCACAATGTTCCTTCGGGAAACGCTATACGTAGAGAAGAGGAGTCTAAGAAACGAACAAGCAGAGAAAGGCAAAGTAAAAAAAGGATATTTACCAAGCATCTGCCAGTAATGGCAGAGGAATCCATAGTAATAGTGAAAGACTCATCCAGAGACCCCTCTCGAGTTCGTCGTGTCCTGGCCATGTCGGTATTCTTTGAAAAAGGCAGACAAAGAAGGAGAAGGCAGGAAACGCTATTTATAAAAGAAATACACCTGACCCGCAGTTAATGCATTGAATGATTAAGGCAGAAAAGTAGTTGGGAGAACAAAAGCAATAAACACAAAAGACATGCAGGAAAATAATTGTACGGTCTCCTCATAAGACCCAAAGAAAATCGTTTAACCCACATTTAGACTCGCGATCACATTCCGATCCACGGGCCACAGAAACAAATAACAAACTGTATATAGCACCAACCCAAGAGTTTACAGACAACACATGAAAAGAAGTTAAACTTCATCAGGAAGATCCAGATACCCATCAGCCTCAACCAGAGCTGAATCGCGAACCCCTCCCGCACTACCAACGTCTTTGGCCGACGTAATGTTTTCTTCAGCAACAGTCTGTTCACTGTCAATATTCACAACATCGTCCCCAGCATCCACATCAGACGATCTAGCACAAGAGCGAGTCGAAGAGTCCGCTGTTTTCTTCATCCTTTCCTCCGAGTAAATTACTCTTTTAGGCACTTTAGGAGCTGGGACTAAAGGAATGTGAGACTCCATCCCTCTAACGACCCCTTCGCCTTTAGGCAAGAAAGGTTCGACGACCCAACCTTCAAGAAGGCTCGCGTCGTCGTCAATAAAAGTCCCAAGAGGAGGAGAGGTATACGCGGGGAGCTCGGCAGGAAGACCACAAAGATCCGTAGGATCATAAGGAAAGTTAGCCACTTTGTGTTTTTTGAGCTGACGCTTGAGTGCGGTAATCACCAGGGTGTCACGAGCCAAGCTGATAAAATCAATACGACATTTCTCGCGATAGCTAGAAGCATACTGCTTGGCACTTTCGCGACGACCCTTGTCAAAAGCTTGGTCTTTCTCTTGTCGAAGCAAAGATAACTCTGTATGGTGATTGCGCTCCATAGTCCTGGCCGAAAGCTCCAAATCACTTATCTTCGCCATCAGCTCATTTACCCGGTCCTCCAAGACAACATTCCTCTCTTTCTCCTCTTTCAGCTTTTTCTTCGCGGCCTCCTTGACATCTCGGGCTTTATTGGCAAAATCGACCATCTGGTTATAGTCCCCCTCCATCTGGACGTAGCCATCTTCAAGGGCGATGGCATATTGCCCCGATGCCTCGTTAAGAAGAATCGACTACAATAAGCAAAATATGCTAGTTAAAATTAGTTACCGACAAGAAGGAAGAAAACCACTTAGAAAGAAAAGGAAGGAAACCCACCGCCAGATTGAGTCTCGCGAGCCCTGCTCTACCCCGAGCAATGCCCTCTAAAAATTCAGGCATCTCTGGGAAACCTGGTCGATCGCGATGAAAGAACGTTCTCACCGCCTCTTCCTCGGGAAAGAGCTCAGCCAGGCCCTGAGAAGGGGTATCTTGACCACCTTCAAGGGTCATGGGCTGCTTACCCTTGGCAGTCTCCGAGGCCCTCCCTGCAGGGGTTGCTCGGTGCGAGGTAGGAGACCCGCCGGCCCCTAAGGGGATTGTCGAACCAATCGGGGATTGGTCGTTTAGAGGCTCTGGCGCGCGAGTCTCGGTCTCCACAGATTGAGGCACGGACTCACAGATGTTAATACCGCCAGCAGAGGTTTTCTTCTTTTTAGAAGGAGCTTTGTTCTTGTTCGCCAACTGCTTTCGGCGCTTGCTCTTCTGTGGGGCGGGAGCCTGTTCATCAATAGTTTCTTCGTCAAAAGAGTCATCAGAACCCTCAATGGTCGGGAGACGAGAAAAGTATCCTGTCTCTGAAAATAAAAAATATATATATAATAAAAAATCCATAAGCATATGACATCGCGAATCCGTAACAATAAAAAAAAAAGAGAAGAAAGGATAAGTAACAACAAACAAGAAAACCATTAGACGAGAGACATAAGAAATACCATAATGGTGCTTAAGACTAAGTCCACGCTGGGCTAGCACCTCGTGGGTAATACACTTCAGGAATATGCGCGTCGAAACAAGATCAGGGAAATTATGGAATTTGCGGGAAAGACAATCTTTCTTAGGCTGAGACCAGTTACCAGATTTAGGTTGGGTCGCGAGCATCGATATCTTAGTCGAGATCCCAGAACCCGGAGGTGGTCGTACCAAAAACAAGTCAACCTTCCACTTCGGTATGCGGGGAGGACCATCCCACTCCGACTTGCCATTCTTTACGGCTGTAAACATCCCCATTTCCTCAGGAGCCCTTCGCGTGGAGAACATAAGGAGAAAATGACAAGGATTGGGTTTTACCCCGATATCTTGACACCTCATCACATAAATAACCAAGGCCCTCCAGAGGTTAGGATGCATCTGAGCTGGGCTGTAAGTCAGCTCTCTCAGGAGCATTTTAGTAAAATTGGAGAAAGGGAGCCTAAAGCCTAGCTTGAGAGACGATATACTCAAAGGAAAGAAAGTGCCATACTCATCAAGGGAAGTTCCACCCGAAGATGGAAGAGAAAAAATTGTACCTTCTGGGAAGGGATAGGCATCCGCGACGGTGAAAAGATCGCGAAGGTTAAGATCAGAAGGAAGGGCCGTAAACGGGTTCCCGAGGTTCTTAACCTTTTTATAACAAACGCGGTGAGTCAAAATCTGTACGCGACCCGCCGGATTATTGAAAATATCTTCGATCTCCAAGCGAGGAAGATCGCCTCGCCAGGAGTAAAACTTCTCATAGTCCTCACGACCGATTATTACAGCCTCAGATTCCTGAGGAAGATCTTTATTACCATAACCCGCATCCGGTCGCGAGGTAGAAGGAACTTCATCGCCATTATTTCTTACAGCGTTCCCTGTGGATGATTAAGAGGAAAAAGATCGAGAGTTAGTTTTCCAGGGCGAGAGTACGAAACGCGAAGACCAGAGAGAAGCTTCGCGAGCCATGGGAATGAAAAACAAAGAAAACCCTGGAAAACGAGAAATATAAGATCTAAGTGGGAGTCAAACAGACTCCAGGCGGGCACTCCAAGGAAGGGCGCGATGAGTAGGATAGAAGCCATGAGAGAAAAACCGACTTGAAAGAACGATGAGAATCCTGACAGCCTAAAAATGGCTTCTTAAGGAAAGAAGAACGCCCATCACACAGGAGAAGGGAAAAAGGGGCACCGCCCAGTGAAAAACCAGAAAAGGTGCGGAGAAAACCCGCCTGACCACCATGAAAACCAGTGAAAGCTTCGAAAGAACACAAAACAGCGAAGATATTAAAATACCGAAATCATGTATAATAGAAATGGAAAAGAACAACAAGTAAAAAGCGAATTCGAAATAGAACTTACCAGCCATTTGTGAATCTGAAGATTGTCTGAACGAGTGAAGGCTTCTCGAAATTTTATTAGAAATAGGATTTTACAGAGGAACACGAACAGTTGAAGTAAAGAGGAAGGAGAGAATATGATTTGACAGCCTTATATAGGAAGATGGAAAAAATCCCCAAAAGACTACCACGTGTTGAAAGGTGTCAGAGCGCGGGAAGACGAAGCGTCTCGAATTTAATTCAAAATTCAAAACAGGCGAGATGGAATGAGAAGGAGTCGCGACCGCATAATCTTCAAGGGACTCCCCGAGAACCCGACTTCAATTATTACCCAAGCCTTACCTTCGCGAAGGCAAGGACTTGGGGGGCTGGCTGTTGGACCCGGTTCTCGCGAGTCGCGACACGAACCCGGTTCTCGCGATTACAGTGATACGAACCCGGTCCGCGACTGAGAAACAGACCGCGAGCCCATAAGCTTGAGTAACTAAATCAAGTACGAGAGGCCCGTTAAGAGACCCAATAGGTAAAGGGAGCAACACCAGATTGTGTGGGACCCAACGTCCAATTATAAATCCTAACGGCAAGGAGAGAGAGAAGGGGGGAATTAAGAGCATCTTCCTTCCCCTTGAGACAGAGAGAGAGAAAAACACATAAGGCGATTACTCATTTCCGAGCTCGTCTCTTCGATCCCGATTCACCTCTTTTAGTAGGAAATCGGATGATCGGTACCTGGATTCTGGCTCTCGGTATCGTCATCGTGCTTTTGAGGTGTGATTCGTCACGATTGGTTGAGTTTCGTCATTTACTGTTTCATTGAGTTGGCTCACGAGGTTTCACTGTTTTGGTCATTACTTTGATCGTTATCTTCTCTTTGTATTACTTCATTCTGTTGTTGTTTGAGGCATTGTGTTCATTTATCTATAGTTGTTACTGACTTGAGCGTCGGAGAGCCAAATCAGGGGGTCCAACCTTCCGGTTTGGTTGTGCAGGTACCTTAGGGACTGAAGAACATAAAGAACAGAGGAGAATAGCACATTTTGATCCAGATAACGATGTGTCACAAGTTGTTGCTCCAGTTTGCGTAAGGAAGGTCTCCAGTATTTGAAGATCCATTGAAGGCCCGATCTCGCGAGGTGTTGATTGCGAGATCGCGAATATCTGGGCTCCAACAATGGTATTGGTTTGATCGGCACATTTTTCCCGAGTTTTAGATGGGTGCTCATGTGTTCAATCGTTGCCATGAACACTCTGTCATTTATTTATTTTCACAGTATTTTCAAAGCAATTATTATGTTTAGAGAATTTACAAGTTCAACATTGTAAATTTTGAAATATTTGTCAATTGATCAACATTTGCAAAATAATCAACATTATAGCGTAACTAAAAAGAAGTTTTATTTTATTTTATTTTATTTATATACCTTCGTAAACTAGTTATTATTTATTATTATCCATTAATTAATATATTTATATTTTGATAGAAAACTTATTTAATCAAAATGAATATATATAAATAATAAATTATTCTCATCGTAAATTTTAGTTTTAATTTTGACAAAGGGCCTAAGTTTTAATTTTAACACAGGGCCTCTAAAATCTTTGGGACAACCCTGTCTAGGGTTTTGGGGGTCGGAGATTATTTTGGGGGTCATCAAGAGAGAGCGTTTTTTATTACAATGAACGTTGGTCTTTCAGATGGGGATGGTAAGATTCTCGTACACTCATATGTGCAACTCATACCACCTTATACGGACGGGACTTGCTTCATGACATAACGTATATAAATGACCGCTAACAATCAGGGCCGACCTTTAGGGATGCCCGGGTAGGGCGATGGCCTAGGGCCCGTCAAAATTAGTGGCCCAGTCCAGAAGTTTCATTGAGTACATGATAAGTAGCTGAAATAAAAGCTCTGTTAAAAAAAGACCCAATCTTGATTAGAAAAGAAAAAAAAACTTATTCTTAATTAGAAAAGATAAAGGCCCAAAACAAGCCGGATACTTTAATTAAAAATATTGTTCCCATGTACAATAGTTGGGAGGCTTAAGATTAAGACAACTCAGAAGGCTTTCCCAGGCAGATTCCCTTTCCCAAGTAGGTTGTGCCCTTCTTATTCAGACCAACCTTTCTTCCAAAGCTAATTATCTTATGCAGAGTTTTCTTCTTCCCAAAGGTGTATGTGAAGAAATTGATGATATTAATAAAGAATTCTTTGTTTCCATATGTTCTTTTGTTGGATTCGACTTATAGCACGAACAAGTAAGTATTTATCATTCTGTTTTTATGTTGTATTTTAAAATTCATGAAAAATTTAATATATGTGGTAAAAAACACCTCTCGCGTAACGCGAGGACACCACACCTCACGTAACGCGAGAAATGTACTTGATTCAATGTTTATGCATTTTTGAAAGCAAAGATTCTGGAATAGAGTACAATCTCGTGTTACGCAAGGTGTGGTGTCCTCGCGTGACGCGAGAAAGTGCATTACATATGCTATTCCGCAGTAGACACATTTAAGACTCTGACTTAAAGGTGTAATCTTTCTGTATTTTTGTCTAAGGTACAATGTTCCCTTCCTGGAGATAGTCGGTTTGACTTCTACATGGAAGAATTTTGTTGTATGCGGGGTATGGTTAGAGGCCGAGAGCGAGGACAATTATTTGTGGGCGTTGCAGCAGCTGCAGACGATGTATTTGAGAATAGGAGCATCGCCTACTTGCTTCGTCACAGACCGTGAGATGGCTCTTATGAATGCAACGGACATGTTATGGCCAAATGCAAAGTTTCTCTTATGTAGACTACATGTAAGGAAGAACATAGAGGCGAGAGGCAAGATAGCTATGGGCACACAAGCATTGGGGATTCATATTTCTAATGATTATTATGACTTGTTCAACCAAACCACTGAAGAAGGTTACAACAAAAGGTTGAATACACTTGAGAAAGAATGGGGAGCTTATCCAACCGTATTGAACTACGTGAAAAAGAATTGGCTAAACCCTTACAAGGAAAGACTTGTTTCAGCATGGACGGATAATGTCTTCACTTTCGGGAATAACACGACAAATAGGTATGTTCTCTAATTTATGTCTACCTTCTAAATTTGAGAATAGGAGCTTCTGTAATGCGCATTCCCGCGTAACGCGAGACGGTACACCTCGCGGAACGCGAGATTTTGCACATTCAATGTTTTGTATTTGCATATTATGTTTGTTCACATTGTTTTTCGAACATTTTAGAGTTAAAGGAGAACATTCGTGTCTTAAGTCTTACTTGACAAGTGGAAAGGGTAGGCTAGACACAATGTTCGGTGAATACAAAACAATGGCGGCGAACCAACTTAAGGAGATTAATGTGTCTTTCACCGAGAGTTTGAATAAAAGCTTCAC
The DNA here is from genome assembly GCA_029168935.1 of Oxyria digyna. Taxonomy (NCBI): domain Eukaryota; kingdom Viridiplantae; phylum Streptophyta; class Magnoliopsida; order Caryophyllales; family Polygonaceae; genus Oxyria; species Oxyria digyna. The sequence goes on from JAPVLV010000013.1 coordinate 11,802,579, forward strand.
AGTTGTTGAAGGGGCCGACTTGTTTAAAGTCTTGAAGTTCAAAGTGTCTTATAAATGCATAGAGGAATTGCTTAAGGAATACACGAAGGGCGAGAGATTTGGTTTGTACACACCTATGTTTTGTAGTTGTGAGATCAAGATTAGAGATGGGTTGATGTGTATTCATCAGATTGGAAAACATTGGAAGGAGCAAAGACCATTAAGAGCATCAGATTTGCACCCTTTCTGGAGTACATTGAGTTTGGAAGAAGTTGATGTTCCCGGCGTACTCGAAGTTAAGAGTAAGGTGGCAAGACGTCTTTTTCAGAGTTTCTATGAGGAAACTTTTCCGAAATTGTGCTCCCATGATCAAGAGAAGTGTGCACAAATTGTTTTAGACATTGGGAGAGTAAATAATCCTCTAAAAGAGCCGGCTATTTCAAAGCACACCGGGGGTCGTCCAGTTGGAGCTCCTAACAAAGTGCCAAGGTCAACGCAAAGAAGACCGTCTGCATGGGAGCACACTAATGCTGAGATGGATGCTAGAGCTTTGGAAGAAACACCTCCAAAGAAGCAAAGAAATGCTTCTAATTCTGAAACATTCAAGAAACCAAAGATTAAGGCGATTGGCAAGTACAAGCCTCAGATACCTGCGTCAATGCGCACCTATGTGAATGGTTGGTTTGAAGTAAATGGAGATGGAAATTGTGGATATAGATCAATAGCGTATGAGACGAAGGAGAACCAACACTTATGGAGGGAAGTAAGAGATTTGATGATAGCTAAGGTCAAGGATATTTGGCATCTAGTTGAAGGAACTTGGATTGGACCTCAAGAGAAACCAACTTTGGAGAGCGTCCTATACCAACTTACATGGGAGGGAATAGGAATGACTCCAGTAGATCATTGGCTAGCAACCCCGGAAATGGGATGCCTTGTGGCATCCACATACAACGCAGTGTTCGTAACGGTGGGAAAAAACGCTAACTACACATTCCTTGCTCTACAACTTCCTACTTGGTGGGGACCATAGTGCACACTTTCCACGATCTGCTTATTTTATATTGAGTGGGAGAAACATTTTGTTCCGGTAAGTTTCTAATCTTCTTTTGAATTACTTACTAATATGCAACTTCCTAACATTGTTGTTTTATTGTAGTTGCGTCTTCAAGAAAACTGCTCATTACCTTCTATGTTTACTCCTTGGTGGCGAAACGCGGAATATGATGCTCATTGTTTGCACGATCTTGTGGCACATCGATGTGCCGCCTATAGTTTAACGTAGTTGAAATTATGTTTTATTCGCTGAATGAATTTGTAATGTAATGTTGAACTGGAGATGGTTTTTTCAATTCTGAAACAGTAACTCGTGTAATGGACAATTTAGAATGAATGCAACTTCTCGCGTTCTGCGAGGTTGGTGGAGCTCGCGTTACACGATCCTCCCAAACCGTGCAACAGACCGTGCATCTTGACTGAGAGCAAAAGGCTGGCTATGGCTTTCCTCGCGTTCTGCGAGATGTGCCCTCCTCGCGTTACGCGAGACGTTGCATATGGTTTTTTCTAATGTTTTAGACCATGGTTCTCGACCTTTGTTCTCCCATATGGTGTTTTATAGCGTTACACGAAGTAATTGTACGAGTTCCTTAACTAAAATAAACCAACAACATTATCCAACAACATTATCCAACAACTAAACCAACAAACAAATTCAAAATATCCAACTAACAAACCAATCCAAAAACATAAACAATCCATAACACAATCGAAAATTATCTATCAACTTAATTCACTACTGCGGAGGTCGGAAGGGGGCGAGATCCTGCATAGATTGTAACATTTGAGCGTGATATGAAGGAAATTCCTCTTGAGTGGCATACCGATACCGGTCCATGTCATTGTACACCCGGCCAATCACCTATACGCATGTAAACATTCATTCTATATTAATATTAGAGACAAACAAAGACTATTACGCAAGATAAACCAAAACAAATAATATTACCTGTTGCTCAGTAATCATCCCAGGGACTGCAGGACGGATATACCTATGGGTCCTCTTGATGTACCAATCCATGTAATCATGGGAGCATTCATGTGGTACAAACGCAATTGGCCCCATATCATCAAGAGAGATGGAGTGAACATCTCTCGCCTCCCAAAGCCATTGAAAGGCGTCATAGATAACATTGTAACTCCTAATGCCGGGGGGCCTATGCGCTTTCATCGGTTCAATAACTGGCCTAGGAATCCGCTGCAGCCGCCCAAATTGCCTCGGACACCGATCCGGCATGTGCGGTTCGGTGACGTCGACACAAGATAGCACCCCATGAAATAGAGCGGGGGCCAGCGCAGGATCAGAGAAGTCTACATGCCCATAAGGGTTCCAACATATCTAAAAATAGACATGAAATGCAGAAATTGAAAGAAACTGCTAACAAAAGAACACAGTTTCTGCAAGAAAATGGGCGTTTTTTCGCGTTCTGCGAAATGTGCCACCTTGCGTTCTTCTAGAAAATGCCCATTTTCTAATGAACATTCCCTTTCTGCAGAAGTTGTTGAATATGCACCAATGCAAAAACTTAACACAACCTAATGTATATGAATAAAAAAAGAGTTAGATAATTACCATCTCTGGTAACATAATATCGAGCGCGTCTCTATAGTCCCTTCCGACTTGCCCCTTCTTCAGCTTTAAATTATTAGGCATCCAACGGTAAACCCATGGTTGTGCTTCCGTCCACCGAGGTCGTTCAGTAGGTCGAAACTGTGGGAAATAATTGTAGATCCAAGCCTAGGAAATATAAATTACGTTAAATATGAAAACATAAATAAGTAGGTAAATTAAATTTAATGCTTAGAAAGTAAAATACCTGCAACAAAGTGTAACAAAAAGACATCTGGGCACAGTTCTGGCATGTGCATACCCCCAGCTGCCTATACAGATGTGCCAAAGCAGCCGAGCCCCACGAGATGTTCGAAGCTATGGCATAGGATTTCACAAAAGGCCCATATCTAAGCCGGATCAAGTTCTGTGACTTGTCGGGAAATAAGCACGAGGCAGCAGTATACAACACCCAACCTAATCCCTTTCGTTCTTCAGAAAGGGTTTGACAATGACTCCTAAAATCCTCGGCTCTCACCCTCCTAGAATCGCACGTGGTATAATCTATATCAAAAATTTCCGCCCCCCACTTGGCATAGTATATTTTAATTTCTTCAAGACTAAACTTGGCACCCAGTTTCTTTTTTGGTGCCATAGCTTTCCCATCTATGGCGAGACCTAATATCTTATACACATCAAGAAGACCAATAGTAATCTCACCACAAGGGAGGTGGAATGAATTTGTTTCTGGTTGCCATCGTTCAATGAACGCTTCAATCAACGGGAAGTCGATTTCGTCGTACATCATTGCGGGGAGATTTGACAATCCAACTGCACCGGGAATCTCACACCAATCACTGTCGTCTAATGGCCAATCACTGTTCTGTTTTGTCCTTTGTTGTGGCTTCATCGGACCTTTGATCCGCAGGAAAAAATACAAATTATATTCGGCAGAAAAAATTTGCAAAAAATACAGTTTCTGCAGAGAAGGAAGAAAATGCAGAAAATGTGCATTTTCTCGCGTTCTGCGAGGGAGCCCCATCTCGCGTTCTGCTAGGGAGCCCCATCTCGCGTTCTGCGAGCAAATGCACATTTTCTGCATTTTCTGCAGAAACTGTGCACACTGGAATAAAAACTGCTGAGTAAAAAAAATTGTAAATGACTTACAATCCCTTTTTGGATGTGGTAAGCCACATTTGCTTCAAATCCCTTAAGAAACTCGGGATCTTATGGACCTCCAGCTACACTTCCAGTGAGCTTAGGATAATATACCGACTCGTTCTTCTTTGACTTCCTCTTTCTTTTTGTTTTCACGACCTCTTCTTCTTCTTCTTCTTCTTCTTCTTCTTCTTCTTCTTGTTCTTCCTGTTCTTCCTCTTCCTCTTCTTGATCCCCAATAACTTCATCATCGTTTTCTTCTTCCATCAGTTCTGGTTGAGGATTGTAAGAAGAAGAACAAGCTTGTCCACTTCCCTCGACATTTCCATGACCCATGTCTTGATGAACACTTCCCTCACCATATCCACCGCCCCAACTTTGTCCACCCCACCTCTGTCCAACTTTCACTAGTGCATCCTGTGGAATTAAATTATCCCAGCTACCCGGTTGTCCACATGAATAATTATCTTGAGAAAAAATGTCCCAGCCACCACAAGGGTAAGCCCCTTGGTATGAACCTCCTGGTTCTCTCGCACTAGGCGTAGAACATTCTGCCCCACCATAACTATGGACACCACTGTAATCTAGATATGCTTCGGGGAGTCCATCAGGGTACACCTCTGGCAAGTTTGTAGGGCGCTCAACGTCGGGGAGTCCCTCGGGGAAGAGCTCTACGGGTGTTGTCTTCTTTGCTTTCCTCTTCCCTTATGGGTTTTCAACCGATGGTTCTTCCCTCACAATGTTTCGGTTTCTCCGACGAGTTGAACGACCAGGACGTTCCATTACCTAAAACAATACAAAGTAAAATCAATAAATAAACGAATGCAGAAAAAAAAAGTGCAGAATACACATGTTCTGCAGAAGGGGGAATTGCCATAACTGGCAATTCCTCGCGTTCTGCGAGGGCATGACACTCGCATTCTGCGAGGTTACCCATCTCACAGAACGCGAGGTGTGACGTCACGCGTGACGCGTAATTTCACACTTTCTTCTCCGGTCATCTCATTCATTCCGGCCAGTTTCCGGCGAGATTTCAACACAAATTCAACATAAATTCAATATTTTAACTAAAAAACCTATCAATTTAAGTAAATTACCAAATAAACATCAAAACCCTAAATAAAATGTAAACCCTAATCAAAAACCCTAACCCTAATGAATTTCAATCTATTCAACATAAAAAAAACATCCACTCATCAACCATAATTCAAAATCATCATCTTTCATCCATTCCAAACAACCTAATACTATATACAACCATTTCTAAATCAACATTCAATATCAAAACATCATAAAATATGCAATTGCCTATACTAACAACATATATTCATCTAGAATCAACATTAGAAAGCATATGGGAAGAAGAAACATACCTTAATTGAAGATTTGTGATGAAAAGAGGATGAATCTGAATTTTTGGGGCGAGAGAGAGTGAAAACGGCGCAGTAAAATGGTAAATGAGGGCTGAAGTAGGGTTTTTTCCCCTTTTATAGGAAAAAAAACCCCGCGTTCTGCGAGAGACACGCCCCTCGCGTTCTGCGAGAGACACGCCCCTCGCGTTCTGCGAGGTGACGCTCCCTCGCGTTACGCGAGGGGTCAGGCGTTATTTAGTAAAATGCCCGGGCTGTATTTAGTAAGGGCCTATATTTAAGACCACCATTAGAAATAAGTCATGTACTAGTTATTAATTGATTAGGCACATATTTGTCTTATTCATCATATATACTTAACTTTCACTTTGTTATATATATAATGCACAAAGTTTCATTCCTTCATTTATAACGAACGAACAATTATATAATCAACATTTTTCTCGTCAAACACTATCATTGTTTGGTAAATAGACTCCACCACTAAATCAACAATTCAACAAATCCACAATTTTCATCAAAATGAAATATGGACGTATGAAACTTGAGTGAAATAACACAATTTATAGGATTAAATAACAAACATTGATATAAAAAGAAAAAAATATTAAAAAAATTAGCTATGTTACTCAAAATAGGTAACAACAATATAGATGCTCTAAGAGCATCAACATCAACAATGGTTGATTTTTTAGCTTTGGTTTTTTAGCTTATTTTTTTCTATTTTATTCTCAAAAGTCAATCAATCTGCTTTTCTTTGGTTTTTCTTTTAAATTTTGTTTTCAGAACCCCAAATCCTTAAGGTTGGGTTTTTTAGTAAGCAACTTGGAATCTGGTTTTTTAACTTTTTGGTATAGTTGCTGTCGTTGCGGGTGGTCTAAGAATGTAGGAATATGATTTAATTAGATATTTAATAGGTTTTAATTGACTTTGCTTTCGTCCAAGGCCAACCAATATATATATATATATATAAATATATATAAATAGATAGGATAGATAGGATAGATGGATAAGATTCAATCTACTACAGTATTAAACTATTAAAGCAATCCTCAATTATCGACACATGTCATCTCCTCACTAAAATCGCCACATGTCATCTTAATATTCATTTTTAAAAATGTCATTTTTCAATCATTTTTTTTTTGATAAAAAATCATATAATAGAAAAATTATAATTATGTGTAAATGTTTATTTTAGGATAATTAAGATAATATGATTCTTCATTTATATTTTAAAATTATCCAACCCACAATTTATGTACTTTAATATATAAAGAGTTATTTAATGATTATATAGAAAAATTTCATCTTATAATTTATAAATTTTTAATAATTTAAATTAAATATATTTAAGTATTTAAACAATGCTTGATTAACACCTTCTTTATTAAAAATGTTTATCACATTAATTCAAAAACTGTATAGTAAAGAATTGATCATCTTAGCTATTTAGGTAATAACTCAAATTAGATAATTATATTTAAAAATTAAACCAAATTTACATGTGGTAAATGAACTAAAACTATTTGATAAAACAATTTAACTTAAATTATTTCTGTATTAAAACTAAATTTATTATTTTTATAAAATTCATACAAGACACGGAAAACAACTTGTAAGTTTATCCAAGACATATCAAGGATGACTACCATTAATTAATCGATGACATGAATCAGATGACTTACATACATTATTCTTGTGAAGAAAGGAATAATATATTTCTTAGTTTAGTTTTTATTGAATTGTCGAAGCAATATCATATTCTTGTGAGTAAGGGTATAAGTTTAGAGATAACTTTGACTCTCTTTCATACTCCGTATAAGGTTAGGGGAATAAAGCAAACACATTAAATATTGAATAAAACAAAATAGGAGCAAAGGATTTACAGAATATTATTATAATATATATAAAAAAATTCTAATCAAATACGATTACCTCTAGACCCGGCAAACGGATCAAACAGGTCGAGTTCAGGTTCAGGTCAATCGGATTGACAAAATTTTTAGTCTGGCCGGGTTCGGACCGGTTCGACCCAGCGGTTTCAAGTGTTCGTTTTTGTTTATTATAATAAAGAAAATAAAATTTTAAAATTAATTTTAAAATAAAATAATATTATTATATTGTAATTGAATAAAATATATTGTTCGTTTTAATTTAAATAAAATAAAATATGTGAAAAGTGGATCGCTCCACGAGTTTCGAGAAGTTTGGGTTGATCCGGGTTTGACTCAACGGGTTCGAATCGAAAACGGATTTGACCCAAACAGATTCACACACTTTTCAAGGCGGATTAGATCGAGTATTTTTCGAATCGGATTGTATCGACCCAACAAATTGGATCAGCTTTTGACCTGTCTAATTACCTCTGTCTCTTAAGTTTACTTGGAGTTTGGACTACTAAAATTGTTGTCTTCAATAAAATCAAAAGAAATGCAGTGCATTGTGTTAGGTTACTCTACCAAACCATTGGCTAACTCCATTCATTGTATTCCGTCAATATTTAGTGTACCAGGTAATCTAATCCCCTGACTCTTACGGACTAAACCTACAACACTTGAATTCTCTTTTAATACTAAAACACCCAAAATTAATAGAGGAAATCACAAAATCTTTACTGCCCACATAACATGAATAAAAAAAGTTATTAACTTTTACTTCATGGGTCTAATGTGTTTCAATAAGGAGACAATAAACAACTAAAATAGAAAAAAACTAGACCCTACATCTTTAGGAAAATGGAATAAACTCATCATAATAAAAAATATTATATTTGCTTTTCTATTTTAGTTATTTATGGTGTGTCCAATGACACACATTAGAAAAATCCTTATAATATTATCTAAAGGCTAATTTATTACAAATAACCATTCAAAGCAGAGAAAACAATTTTCCTCATGCAGTGTTTCAGAATAGTTGTACGAGCAACATCATATACGTTTTTGCTAAACAAAACCATCGACTTGACATAGTTAAATTTCAGATCAGTATGCTCTTCCAAAAAAACTGAGAAAATCAGTCAATTAAGCACATTCACAAAGGTTAGCCTGTTCAAAGAACAAACTGTAGTTAGCAGAAAATAGGCAGTAACCCGCCGATGTACCTCTAAATCCATGTAGACCAAGAAAGAGGTCTTAAGGCTCTGTTCGACACCACTTTTGCTAGCTTAATTTGGTCATTTAAGCTAGATGAAATTTCTCTCTTCTTAAAACTAGCGTTTGGCAACGTAGCTTAATTTGGATGAAATCAAATTAAGCTAGCTTAAATTTTCTCAATTTCTGTAATGTCAAGAATGAACATTATGCAAAATGATAAGCTAGCTGATGGAATTTCATAATATTTCTTCCACATTTTCCCTTCCTTTTTTAGTCAATTTGCAGCAGCAACTGAGATTTTCACTGTTCTTCGTCCTCATTCCTATCGGATCAAATCAAAATCGACACAAAAAAGAATTAGGCCCTCAACACCAGAAATCAAACTGAAAACAATGAAATTAACCCACCAACATATTTGAACAAAAACGAAGAAGAAGAAAGAAATCTATATGAAGAAGAGGAAAGAAAAATTGAACTTACGGAGGATCTCTTCAAGCCAACGGAAGATGCTATTGAAGGTTTACGAAGGGTGATTTCATAGACGGCGAGAGACGACACCTTATAATAAGCAATGTTGAAGATGCGAAATTGCTCTTGGTCGGTGTCGAGATGTCCCAGATCTGACCCTTACTTGGCCGTCAACCAGCCTGCACTTTGTCTGAAACTCAAATGGTGAAGACGAAGCAAGAAAGAGAAACATACAGTAGCCATGGCGAAATCTGAGGTGTATGTGCAACCCTAGCGTTCCTCATCCTCCACATGATACGAATAAGAGAGCAAAGAGGTGTATGTGGGCCTTGTAGGCCCAAATGCATTAATAATGATTGGCCCAAAATTCTAGCGTAGCACAAGTAAATGAACGTGTAATCAAATAATTCACATCTAATTACATTTTCACAAAAAATTCCATCAATTATCATTTAAATATATCTAGTTTTTAATTACAAACCCTTTTCGGTAATTTCACCATCAACTTTTATAACATTTCAGCTACTCTTTCCCGAACACTTACTTCTATTTTATCAATTCAGCTACATAAATTAGCTACAACTTCAGCTACTAAATTCAGCTATGTAATCAGCTTCAGCTATCAATTCAGCTTCAATTTGAGCAACTACCACATAAGCTACCAATAAGCTATCAATAAGCTTGCTTTTGCCGAACAGGGCCTTAATCCCCGTAAAGGCTTTTTACGCTCGTGTCTGATACGAGGTTATATCCGCGCGTTGCTGAACTCCGCGCGAAGTTTCAAGAAATTTCAAACTCGTGAACTTTTTTTTTTTTTTGAATTTTACCCCTACGATTTATAAAATCGCGAGAATAAACCTGAATATCTTGAGCTGAAATATTTTTTTTAAGTTTTCAAAGCTCCTGAATTATAAATTCGTGAGCTTTTTGAAGTTTTCAATTATAATTCGTGAGCATTTTGCGGCGTTTAACGCCGCACGTTTTTCGGCTCCGCGCGGAGTTGAGCAACACTAGAAAATGCAGCTGGTCATTCAAGTCGTCCATCAATCAATTCGAGTGTAATTAGTCTCCCCCTTAATCCCCAATCATGTGATTCATTTTTCCATACACCTGCAAAATAATTAACAAAATAAAAAGAAACTAATCCCACTTTTTTTTTCTCCTTTTCTTTTCCCTCTTTATATTCTCATATAAATTCGAGTGTTTTGCTACTTTGATATATTCCCCTTCCTTCTTTTTCTCCAACCACTGCTTTTCTCTCACATAATTCACATTCATTCATTTTCCCTCACAAGCATTAAACATCTGGGTCAATGCCACATTTCAACTGTTCTTCATTACTCTCAAAATCCTCTTTCAATCAATCTCTTTAGCTTCCTACTGGTATTACCCATATCAGATTTCAGGTTACAAGTATCAAATCTGTCCAAACTCTGAAGTTCTTTTAAAAAAAAAGATAGAACCTTTATAGATTTCAACAAAGTCAAGATGATGAAGAAACAACAGGTAACCAACATGGGCCAGAGAAATTCTGCCATTGGAGGCCTTGAATGGGAGATGAGGCCAGGTGGCATGCTTGTTCAAAAGAGGAACTTAGATTCCTCCAAAAACCAACACCAATCCAATCCCACCATTAGAATCAGAGTCAAATACAATTCATCTCTTCATGAAATCCAAATCAATCCCCATGCTAGTTTTGGTAAGTAGAGGAATTCTATAGATCTAATTGCACAATAACTATAGTGTTTTTGAGTGGAGAAATTGATATTTTTGTTTTGTGTGATTGATGCAGGGGAAGTGAAAAAAATGTTGGCAGGGCCAACTGGACTGCACCCACAGGATCAAAGGCTGATGTTTAAGGAAAAAGAGAGGGATTCAAAGCAGTATCTTGATATTGTTGGAGTCAAAGATGGATCAAGGTTGGTTTTAATGGAGGATTTACTGAGCCAAGAAAGAAGGTTTCTTGAGATGAGGAGAAATGCCACCACGGAAAAGACAAAGAAATCTGTAGCTGAGGTTACTGTGGAAGTTGATAAGCTTGCTATCAAGGTAAAAATCCTAGCTTTCACATCACCTATTTGTATAAACAATGAAATCTTATTTTTGGAATCCAAACAAACTCTATTAGGTGGCAAGTGTAGAAGCAATGATCATCAAGGGTAGAATTGTGACAGAAAAGGAGCTGCTGAGTTTGGTTGAGCTTTTGATGTCACAACTTATAAGGTTAGATGGAATCGTGGCGGATGGCGATCTCAAATTACGCAGGAAGACTCAGGTATATATGTCATATATTTCATAACTACTTGCACTTAACTATGATCAATCTATTAATTAGGTTTGGATGGATTTATGTTTGTAGGTGATAAGAGTGCAAAGGTACATAGAAGCTCTTGACAAGTTGAAAGCACAAAATGAAGCAATGCAACAAAGAAAGAAGCTTTTAACAATGGGAGGAAATGGAGCTGTCAAGTATACAAACTTTGCCTCCCAAGTCGTTGTGACAACAAAATGGGAAAAATTTTAATGCATAAACTTATATATTTCTATATTTTTGAATCATATTTAGGTTTTCATGATATTCCCTTGAGAGAATTCAATGGGGGTCACCTCCATTATTCCATTATGTTCTTGTGTGCTAATGTTTGCAATGTATATAGTTGGAAGCAAGATAATTAAGCTAGCACCCTTTTTTTAATAATTATTATATTCTTTTTATAATGTGTAATTAATTTGAATTCCGTGGTTCTTGTTGGTTGATCTATTCATCCTCTTTTGCCACTTATGGAAATATAAATGTGGTATATTATAACCGAAAATGTGTGTTGCAGTGCAACTTGCGTATTATGTTTCCTTGATGTTAACTTTGATCGTGACCAAAAGAGACAAGGACACACTATTAATCAATAAATTAAGAATCTGACTACGAAGGAATCTTAATTGGTGGATAGTCCTAAATTCATTGAATTTAGCTATAGTTTGATTGGCTAATAGTGGACTGACTTGTTCGTTATAAAATAAGTAGTATGTTGAAAGGTATGACTTGTCAGCATTGCTACTATATATAGTTGTGTATCACGACTCACGAGTACAACAATTAGGTTAGAGGATATAGATTCAAAACAACCACCTCCTAAACCCTTATTCCAATATTTTGTTGCTTGATTACTGAAAAAGATGTAAGGTCATTACAAATTAAACGAGTAAAACGAAGGAAAATAATCCTACCTTTTCCCTCTCCACTCATGCAGCAATAAACAATAACTCATGTACATATTATAAATGACTCGTGCACCACCCTCATATTGACTTATGCACTTACATAAAATAAATAACCATACACTTTTCGAGTTTTCTTACTTAGACATGCACCCACTCATTGGACATGCGCACACACACTCAATAACGCATGCATCTTTACACACTCACATATATATGCACCAACACGTAATAAGTCATGCAACAATATAATATTAATCACTCATGCATTTTTACACACTCACTCATGCACCAAAAAGTATTGACAACGTCACCATGCATGTTGTTATAATTGTTTCAGGATCCTTAATGGTAACGCTACTATAATTGTTTCTGGATCCTTATTCATTCTCTAAGGGTCATCCTCACCTGAACTTTACCCCTAGTTATTAGTTAAATAAAATTTTATATGTTATTTTTAATGATTATTTAGCTAGTTTAAACCAAAACTTAGAGAAAAAAAGGGGGGTCAAAATAGTTACCACTTACCACTAATTACTTATATTTGTTTGATAAATATATCCTACTTAGAAGAATCCTAAAAGTAGTAACTAATAACTAATTTGACCCCTTTCAAATATAGTTTAATGCTTTTTAATAAGCTCAACTCCTTTTTAAATTAGTTGTGTAACTTCAACTACAACAAGTTAGATAACTCATGTACCAAACACATTCGATCTAATTGAAAAATGTTAATAATGTTAGTTATTTGTTGGAAAAAATATTTCTTATTTTGTTTCCTTTGTGCTAGAAGAATATATTCACAAAAAGAAAGACGCCTTACAAAGACAAAGAAGCCTAAGAATATGCCATTCTTGAAGGGAGCTAAAAGAAAAGAATTACTTATTCGATAAATTCTATTCTATATATATAATTGATGAAAAAATTGTATTAATGGTTAATATAAGCACTTGATTTCATTATAAAGATAGGCAGACATGAGAAGTTCACATGCTCGCTAATTATGAACTATCACATTCATGTATAAACGTAGTGGAAAGAGATGGTTAATGTCTCAATATGATGTATCCACTAATTGTATTCAACTTTACTTTTTAGATGGAAGCTTTGTAGTTTTGTATTTACAACCAATTCAATACAAATAAACAGAATAATATACATCACTCTTCTTTGTCAAAAATACAAACCAATTCAATACAAATAAACAATAGTTGCATCACTCTTCTTTGTCACTTTCTTAGTTAATTTAAGACACATAAGTTTAGCTTTCTTGTCTTGCACAGGTTTTATGAAATTTAAATTTTTATTATATTTATTACTCCCTCCGTCCCCATTTGTTTGTCCTATGACGGAATTTGACACTATTCACCTATTAACGTAATTTGCTCGATTATTCTCAATCTTTGTGTATTAATATAGTCATATAGGGTCTTGTTTGATTCGTCTCATTTAATACTTTAACAATATCAAGATTTTATAATTTTTAATAATATGTAGTTAGAGATATTAACGACGCAAAACATGCATCGGCAAGTGTGTAAACGCGTAAGAGGACAAACAAATGGGGACGGAGGGAGTATTATAGTTTGACTTAGTAGTAATTATAATTTTTAATAATATGAAATTTAAAAAAATATCTCATACTATTAAATTGGGAAGAAAAATTATGATGATATAGGAAAAGAATAATTATAGATTTGATATAGGAATCTTTACACAATTAGTTTATATAAAAATAGACAAAATAACATGTGGAGAAAGTGATAATGACATGTCTTATGGCAAAAAATTAATAGAGAACGGTGTTACATTAGACCTATTGTAATGGTTTAATAATCTAGTGTAACAGTCACCCTTATTTAATAAAGCATTATAATAGACAACGATGTTACATCAAATTATAAATCATTACACTAGAAGACCTATTGTAACACCGAAAAAGACCATTACAATTTTTTATTACATTAGCTCAGTTATTTTGTAGTGATTATAATATTTTGAAATCATAAGTGAACGAGTCTAATATGATGTTTTACTAATGTAACATCATGAAATCATAAGTGAACGATCCCAATATGATGTTGTACTAATGCATAATACCATGAAATCACAAGTGAATGAGCCTAGTATATAATGTTATACTAATGTAATTTGATGAAATCATAAGTGAACGAGTCTGATATGATGGTATACTAATGTAAAATCATGAAATCATAAGTCAACGAGTCTAATATGATGTTGTATTCTTATGATTTCATCATATTAGACCTATTACCTATGATTTCACTTGTGATTTCATTAATACAACATTCATATTAGACTCATTACGTATGATTTCACTTATAATTTCATTAGTACAACATCATATTAGGCTCGATCACTTATGATTACATTAGTACAACATCATATTAGATTCCTTAACTTATGATTTCATGATCTTGCATTAGTACATCATCATCGTATTAGACTCATTCACTTTTGATTTTATAAAAATACATTAGTACGACATTTGGGACCAAATATTTCATGATATTACATGATTTTACAACATCATATTAGATTCGTTGTGCTATTTTAAGTCGTTTTAACCCATTTGGGCCGCATTGGGCCCAATAAAGCCAATTGACTCGTATGTTGCTTTTTCTTAGTTTCTAACATAGATTAATCAACACGTGCCTTATTTGATGACATTTCATGTATTTGAAATTACATTTTCTTGTTTGTTGGCGTTTAAAGCCAGTTGGGCCCAAATATATCACTTGGTAGGTATATTACTCTCTATGTCCCATAATATAGTGTTTGTTTTTCTTATTTGGCGTCCCAAAATGTTGTGACTTTTTTCATTTATATCTTTCGTCTTATTACTCACATCAAATCATTTTTCTAAAAGTTCACACTCAACTATAGTACTTTCTCTCTCATTCATTTTTACATCAATTTGCACACTTAATCACATTTTATCTTCTCTCTTCTACATAAAAAAACCACACCCTCTCACAATCTCTCTCCCTTTCATTTTCTCTTTCTCACTTTCTTAATTTTCCTCGAAAACCGCAAATGAACACTATAAATTGGGACGAAGGGAGTATCAATTTGTCAAAATTATGTCATTTGACCTTATTTGGTGTAATTTGTAAATTTATGACCAGTTGAATCATTTTAGCCTCTTTTAGGGTTCTTCTCATTTTGGCCTCATTTGTATTTCCCCCTCAATTTCCCCTCACTTTGGTCATATAATTGGCCTCAATTTGCCTCATGTCAATTTTGGTAAATTTTTGCGTTATTGGACATTTTAAGTCGGTTTCACCTATATACTTGGTGTTTCCCTCGATTTTCGCATTATCGAACATTTTTAGTCGTTTTTCCTCGATTTTCGCGTTATTGAACATTTTTAGTCGTTTTTACCTAAAATTGTCGCTTTTCATTGAATTTCGTCTAAGAAAGCGTTTTTAGTTGTCTTGAACTGTAATTGGTCGATTTTTGCGTAAAACGACTAAAAAAGTTCAATAACGCAAAATCAAAAGAAAATGCCAATAAGAACGCAATTAAAACTCCATTTTAGGAGTGCTAATTGCATCCTACATTAGGCGCGCTAGTTTTGATTCATAATTTAGGAGTGTTAACTGCAATCCTACATTAGGCGTAAAAGTTACTTTGGCGTGCAAATTGCACTCCTACACTAGGGTTGTAAATTTGCACTCCTTACAATAGGATTCATGATTGCTATTTTTTGCCCTAAATTTGTTTTTAGATCTGTTTTTTAATATATTTAATTGTTTCACGCCTAATATAAGCGTGCTAATGTTTTACATTTGCCTCCATTTTTCTAGTTTTACCCTTGATCGCCGCTATGCGGCTAATCTAGTTCTGCCACTTTTCCATGCCTATGTTAGCCATGAAAAGTCACGTCCAATTAGGGTATCCAACGCTTCCACATATGGGCATCCTACTATACATTGTAGAATAAAGCCAGATGTGTTTGGAATACATGTATAATCAATTACACATTAAAAGTTGAGAGACAACTTATCGAATATATTGGAATGAACTTCTTAGAGATATATTTTCCTTTTCTCGGTTTCCTTAGTTTTGAAGATGACAACTACTTGAGAATTATTGACTAGTATTATCATTTAGTTTCAGATTAAATGATGGAAAAAATCAAGTCGCAACATGCAAAGATGAAGATCAAAGGAAATGAAAGGAAACCATATCAATTCGTCTTCAATATATCCGCAAAATCTCTTTGAAGATACGTTGCTTGCACAATAAGTACCATGAAGATATTGTACTTCAGATTACAGTCTGGAAGATATGATTATAATGTAATTGGTTGTAATTTAGTTAGGAAAAGATTGTTTTGTTTATTTAGGTAAATAACATAATCGTGCAAATCAAATATTTATGGAGTGAAGTAGTAGTTCAATAATATCTCTTAACTGAGATTCTTTACTGACAACTTACTTGTATAAATACTTAACATTGCATATCAATTTTCTTATGCATTTTTAGAGTTCTCGAAGTGCATATGAGAAGAAGAAGAAAAGAAAGTGTGTTTGCTCAACATTACGTAACTCGTAGTTGTTTATTGATTTAAGATTGATATGAACTATTTTAAGTCTTAGGTGGAAGAAAATTGTAATAAGATTGTTCTATTGTGTAATCTCAATATATAAGTGGACTTTTAATCATCGAAAAAGGTTGATTTTTATCCAAATTTACCTAGTTGGTTATACACGGCTTACACCTTAAGTGAAGTGTGTTGGAACCGAATTTTCCGGGCACCGTTGGTGTCGGATAATGGGAGCGTTGGCTTCTTCTCCGCGAACACTATTCAGTAGTATGCTCATACGTATAATTCGGGTTCCGTTTGAATGAGAAATGGAGGTCCAAAGTGGCTTACTTGAAGTGCACTAAGTGGACAAATGTGGAGGTTTAAATTGGTCAAATATTACCATATCAATCTTTTGATTTGGTTTTGAATAGGTTGATCTTCCAATTAAGTTGGTCAAAGATTCGGTTTTAATGAGATGGATTAAACCGGGATCCTCCTTGAAAGGCTATAAAAGGGAGTCTTCTCCTCCTCATTTCCACACAACAACTGTTGAGCATTCCTATTCGATCTCCTTCCCCCACTTTTCAGTCCCTGTTCACTTCTTCTCTTCTTTTGTTCGAGTATGAGAGTACACACAGTATAACTAGAGTTTGTTGGCTTTTGTTCTTGAGTTGTGCAAGTCAGAAGTGTAGCAGTTGTATCCTGGGATTCGGAACGCCGGCAACCGTCACACTACGGGGCATTTTCAGAATTAAGGAAAGAGATTCATTCTCGACTCTGCTTAATCTCGACAGTACGGTTTGGTATTGTTACATTTGGTTTCTCTTCTCCTTAATACGGATTTATTCTTGTATTTTATACATATTTATAAGTTGTAGAAAATAGGATTCCTACAATCTTAATTCTGAATTTTTTTTCCTACGTTTCTACGACTAGCAAATTTGTGTTTTGAGTAAACAGGTTAAGGCGACTTGGGAATTTGTTCTCGTTTTTGTACGAGAAAATTCGGAAAAAATATTATATTATTATTTCGATTTTAATCTGAATAGATTAAATTAATTATATATTTATTTGAGTTAAATATATTGAAAATCGGTTTTTAATTTATTAAATTAAATTAAATTCGTTTTTGCATTTGTTCTAATCTGTTTCAATTTCATTTGGTCTCAGATTTGAAAAATGACTAACGGAAATGACAACATTGTGGATGCTACCGCTGCAACTAAGAGTGGTGAGTCGATACTCCAAATTCAGTTTGGAGATGGTCTGCCATCAGTGACTCTGGAACAGAATACTGTTCAGCACCCTGAGGTGACTAAGGTCAATGACCCACCTGTGGTCGAGAACCAGGCTCCGGTCATACCGAAACCGGGTGGACAGTCTCAAACAAGCCAACAGATGGACTTGTCGGATGTTCACATGCCCTATGTGAGGGTACCGGACAGGTCATACACGGCTAGTATGCCGAGTGCATTTCATGCTGGAGTCTTGCCCGATAAGTTTGACGGGAAGGGGTTCAGGATTTGGTCTCAGAAGATGCAATTCTTCCTGAGCACAATGGGTCTGGACAGATTTCTGACGGAGGAGAAACCAAAGTTCTCCCCGAACAACACTGATGCCCTTCCTAATTGGGTCAAGGGAGATTATTCATGCAGAGGCTATGTCAAGTGTCACATGATAGACTCGTTGTACAAGGTCTATTGCAACCATGATACCGCCAAGGAATTGTGGGACGCTCTGGAAAAGAAGTACAAGAATCAAGATGTTGGGTCGAAGAAGGCAGCAGTGGCTAAGTTCCTGAACTACAAAATGGTAGGTTCAAGATCGGTAGTGGACCAAGTTGAAGAGCTGCAACTTATCGTCCATGAAGTTCTCTCTGAAGGCATGAACATCTGCGAGACATTCCAAGTAGGTGCCTTCATCGAAAAGCTTCCTCCATCATGGGAGCATTTCAAAGTCTACTTGTTGCTGAAGCAAAAGGCAATGAGGGTGGAAGACTTGATTGTGAGGCTCCGGGTTGAGGAGAACAACAAGAGGGCCAATGGATATGGACCTTCGAACAAGGCGAACCTGCCAGAGCATCAGGACAAGGGGAAGAAAAGGAAGTTTCAACCCAACAACTCCAACAACTTCAAGAAGCCAGGTCCTAAGAAGTTCAGTGGAAAGTGTCAGAAGTGCAACAAAGTTGGACACAAGGCGGATGAGTGTCGAAGCAAGGTCGACACAAAGACGGAAAAAGGCAAGTCCCAAGCCAACATAGCTGAAGGGTCGCTCACAGAGGACGATTTGTGTGCGGTGACTGAAGTCAACATGGTTGGCAGCAACCCAAAGGAGTGGTTCTATGACACCGGTGCAACTAGGCACATATGCTCGGATAGGGGTCTCTTCACGACCTACAAGAAGAAGCACACCGAAGAGCAACTCTTCATGGGTAACTCCGCCACTTCTAAGGTGGAAGGATATGGGAAGATCGTGCTGAAGATGACTTCCGAGAAGGAGCTGACGGTGAACGACGTCCTTCATGTGCTGGACATCCGCAAGAACCTGATCTCGGGAACTCTACTCTCCAAGAATGGGTTCATGATCAAGTTTGTGTCTGACAGGCTGGTTCTCTCTAAGAAAGGGGTATATGTGGGTAGGGGTTATGTACAGGATGGATTGATCAAAATGAATGTAATGACAGTCATCCCAAAAGCTATTGTAACCGATGTTTCAATGAATAAGAATAACCCTACTGCTTATGTTGTTGAGTCTTTTAATATTTGGCATGAAAGATTGGGACATGTTAACTATAAGTCTATAAGTAGATTGATAAGTTTGAATATGATTCCAAAATGCAAAACCAGTAAAGACAAATGTGAAGTATGCGTTCAAGCGAAACTCACAAAAACACCATCACCCCATGTAGAAAGAACAACCGAACCTCTAGGATTAATTCACACTGATTTATGTTATTTAAAGTTTGTACAAACAAGAGGAGGTAGAAAGTATTTTGTGACTTTCATAGATGATTGCACAAGATATTGTTATGTATACTTGTTACGTAGCAAAGATGAAGCTTTAGAAAAGTTCAAAGAGTACAAGTTGGAAGTTGAGAACCAACTTAGTAAAACGATTAAAATCGTAAGAAGTGATAGAGGAGGTGAGTATAGTGAACCTTTTAATGCGTTCTGTAGAGAACATGGCATTGTTCACCAAACTACCGCTCCTTATTCGCCAGAATCCAACGGAGTAGTGGAACGAAAGAACCGAACTCTTAAGGAAATGATGAATGCAATGTTGCAAGAATCTGGGTTAGCCCAGAACATGTGGGGGGAAGCGTTGCTTACCTCAAATTACATTCTCAACAAAATACCACACAAGGTGACTGGAAAGACGCCTTATGAGTTGTGGAAAGGTAATGTACCTTCGTACAAATACCTCAAAGTGTGGGGGTGCCTAGCAAAAGTAGCAGTACCACCTCCTAAAAAGGTCTCAATTGGACCAAAAACCGTTGATTGTATTTTCATCGGGTATGCACATAATAGTAGTGCATATCGTTTCTTGGTATACAAGTCAGATATACCGGATATACATACTAATACAATAATGGAGTCAAGAAACGCATCTTTCTTTGAAAATGTGTTCCCTTGCAAGGATAAAGAATATCCTAAAAGGACTCGTGAACAACGAGATGCAAATGAAGTTGCTCAAGAAGCAAGCACATCTATGCAAGAAGCGAGCACTTCTATGCAAATAGTGAGTACTTCTGTCCAAGAAAAAGAAAAAGAAAATGATGAACCTAGACGAAGCAAGAGAGCTCGAAAGGAAAAATCATTTGGCTCAGATTTCACAATGGCGTTTCTTCTAGAAAACGAACCTCAAACGTTTAAAGAAGCCATGTCAATGCCAGACGCACCTTCATGGAAGGAAGCGGTCAAAAGTGAAATAGACTCCATTATGCAAAATCATACATGGGAGTTAGCTGATTTACCCCAGGAACAAAAGCGCTGGGGTGTAAATGGATTTTCAAACGAAAGTTGAAAACCGATGGCTCAATAGAGAAGTACAAGGCAAGGCTTGTAGTACAAGGATTTAGACAAAAAGAAGGTCTAGATTTCTTTGATACTTATTCTCCGGTAACGAGAATTACTTCTATTCGAGTACTAATAGCGATTGCGGCTCTACGTAATCTAGAAATACATCAAATGGATGTAAAAACGGTCTTTCTAAACGGAGAGTTAGAAGAGGAAATTTATATGAAACAACCCGAGGGGTATGTTGTGTCTGGACAGGAACACAAAGTGTGTAGACTTGTGAAATCTTTATATGGATTAAAACAATCACCTAAACAATGGCATGAGAAATTTGACAGTGTGATGATGTCAAACGGTTTCAATATAAATGAATGTGACAAATGTATTTATGTCAAAACAACTCCAAAAGGATATATCTTGTTGTGCCTATACGTTGATGACATGCTCATTATTGGTAGTAACAAAGATATGATCCAACAAACTAAGAACATGCTTAGTGGGAAGTTTGACATGAAAGATTTGGGACTAGCGGATGTGATTCTAGGAATAAAAGTCATAAGACATTCTGAAGGAATCATTTTAACTCAAGATCATTACACTGATAAGGTACTTGAACGTTTCAAGAAATACTCAAGCGGTAGTGCAAAGAGTCCCGTGGACCCTCACCTCGACTTAAAGAAAAACACGGGTGATGGCATATCTCAAGTAGAGTATGCACGAGTGATTGGAAGTCTAATGTACTTAACAAATTGTACAAGACCAGATTTAGCACATGCGGTGAACGTTTTAAGTCGTTACACTAGCAATCCAGGACATGGTCACTGGAAAGGCATAACAAGGGTATTGAACTACTTGCGATATACTCGGAATTATGGATTACACTATGGACGATATCCAGCAGTGATGGAAGGCTATAGTGATGCTAATTGGATATCAGACTCCAAAAACTCAAAATCCACAAGCGGGTATGTTTTTACTCTAGGTGGTGCGGCTATATCCTGGAAATCCTCCAAACAAATTCTATTGGCTAGATCCACAATGGAATCTGAATTCATTGCCTTGGACAAAGCAGCAGAAGAAGCAGAATGGCTTCGAAACTTTCAGGAGGATATACCAATGTGGGAAAAACCGGTGCCGGCTATGAGTCTCCATTGCGATAGTCAATCGGCAATAGCTCAAGCACTAAGTTCAATGTATAATGGTAAGTCTCATCATATTAGAAGACGACATAAAACCATAAGACAATTGATCTCAAACGGAGTGATCAATGTTGATTACATCCGATCGGCTGACAACCTAGCGGATCCGTTTACTAAAGGTTTGTCTCGAGAGCAAGTTGTGAAATCATCAAGAGGAATGGGTTTAAAGCCTATGACATAAGATGAAGTTTGATGGTAACCCTACTTACGTGATTGGAGATCCCAAGATGTAAGTTCAAAGGGACAACGAAATCAAGCTAAATCTAAAGAGCACTTGGAGATTAACATCTTCTCCCAGTTCCTAGGATGATAAAAGTGCGTTGGTAAACTATAGGTTAAGTCATAAAGTGTTGGCTTTTAATGATTCCATAAGCTTTGAACAACAAAGTGAAGTATAATGGTATACTAATTATGGTAAAATCACCTTATGAGTGTGAAATGGGGCCGTTTCTAGGAGATTTAACCGAGGTTGAATTCTTTAAGCTCACTCATGAATAACCAGGGATGTTCACGGCCAAAATGAACACAATCAGAGAACCTAGTTCTGTGAGAAGATGAAACTATGTGATAGTCGTTGTCTAGGTTTACATCAAAGTTCGGGTGGTTCAAGACATCACGTTCACTACCTAGTCGAGTAAATCCGATGGCTACTCACTATGGGTGGTTCAAGGCTGAAAAAACGCTACCAGCCCAAATGCAGTGATTCTTCGACGTACTCTCAAAAGTCTTTCTGTCGAGTCGTTTTCACGTGTTTTAGAGTCATTTCTATTCATGTGGGGGATTGTTGGAACCGAATTTTCCGGGTACCGTTGGTGTCGGATAATGGGAGCGTTGACTTCGTCTCCGCGAGCACTATTCAGTAGTATGCTCATACATATAATTCGGGTTCCGTTTGAATGAGAAATGGAGGTCCAAAGTGGCTTACTTGAAGTGCACTAAGTGGACAAATGTGGAGGTTTAAATTGGACAAATATTACCATATCAATCTTTTGATTTGGTTTTGAATAGGTTGATCTTCCAATTAAGTTGGTCAAAGATTCGGTTTTAATGAGATGCATTAAACCAGGATCCTCCTTGAAAGGCTATAAAAGGGAGCCTTCTCCTCCTCATTTCCACACAACAATACGAACAACTGTTGAGCATTCCTATTCGATCTCCTTCCTCCACTTTTCAGTCCCTGTTCACTTCTTCTCTTCTTTTGTTCGAGTATGAGAGTACACACAGTATAACTAGAGTTCGTTGGCTTTTGTTCTTGAGTTGTGCAAGTCAGAAGTATAGCAGTTGTATCCTGGGATTCGGAACGCCGATAACCGTCACACTACGAGGCGTTTTCAGAATTAAGGAAAGAGATTCATTCTCGACTCTGCTTAATCTCGACAGTACGGTTTGGTATTGTTACATTTGTTTTCTCTTCTCCTTAATACGGATTTATTCTTGTATTTTATACATATTTATAAGTTGTAGAAAATAAGATTCCTACAAAGTATTACTATACTTGCATGTTATTATTATTCTGTCCTCAACACCTTTATTTCTCAATTTCCTACCATACAAACCCTTACAAAACATATAATTAAATTTGAAAATTAGTTTTCCTATAATTTGATTTTAAGTTTGAACTTCATTGAACTTACGTGCAACACGTTAATATTACAAATGTGCACACATCCCGTCATGACACCTCCATACAGGTCCGACCTTTTCAAATTTACCATAACGTATTTAGATTGTATCCATTTGAATCTGCATGATAATTTAAGCTAATGTGTATGATTATCTTAACCCAGCTATAACAAGCTATAAGATCAAAAGTCAAGCCCATTTCCTTCTCAATTTCCTTCTTTTTTTTTGGTAGAGAAAATTTAGGATAAAAGAAAAGAATGATGTCCAAGTTCAAGAAATATTCAATGAGTTAAAAAGCAGTTGCTACCTTTCATTCTTGATATATCATAAACGAGACGATCGAGAACTCGAACACTACTAGTCTACTGACATGGCAATCTAAGTCTCGTTTAGATATACATTGCACCACAATTATTTAGATGTTCAAAATGATTAGTAAGGCATAAGAAAAACATGACATTATCCATTGATTAGTTGGAAGGAACATCATACATGCCACATTAGGTTGGGAAGGAAATGATAGAATAAGTGGGTTGGATGCATTACCACATGGCCAAAAATATGCATTACTTAAGAGGGGCCTTTACAGTTTTGATTGTTCTCCATGTGGGCAAGAAAGCATTTGTTTGTATTAATTTAGAACAAAAGAGTGTTTAGGTGATCATGAAATGCAAGAAAATTGGCAAAACCCTACAAAAAGTAAAAAAGAAATGTTGTATGTTTTGTTTGGCTTGGTCAATTATATGTAATCGATCATAAATACATTTTTCGCATTATGAATGACAGCTTGGAATTTTGAGGGTTGGGATGGGGCATGCGGGGACCAAAATTAGATGGATCATGGTTGCCACACAACTGCTTTTCAAAATTTCTTTCACTACTATTCGATCCAAAAAATAAAATAAAAATCTTTCACTAAACTAAATCATATTTATACACATCAAAGTTTATAACGGATCTAATATGATAGATTTACTTGTTATTTACTTATATGAATGAGTGCATTGGAGGAGGGTCTTATATATTGTAATGTTTTCTCATTATATACGCATATAAACGTTCGTGCTTATATGTGCATTTTTTTATTCATATGGGAAAATTATAGAATTTTAGATGCATAAATTTTTAAATATATGTTCATTATAATTTTTTTTGAATAAGTAAAAAGAAGACCTTAAGTTACAAACAATTTAGGCTTAAATCATCTACGTGGATGATCTTGAAAAATTCTTTCAAGGGGAAAGTTTTTGGCGTCGAAGTTTGAAATCTCTGAGGGGATAAGTAATCTTGTTGAGAAGAGACCAGATTCCATCGACAAATGGAAGTACAAAGATCTACAATTTTAAAAGTTTTTGATTGCCAAGAAGTCAACAGCCTTGTTACTTCCTGAAAATATGAAAACACCTAAAGAAATCAAATTGGTTAAGCAAATTCTTAATATCGCTAATATTGGACTTAATTTCCCACATGATATTGACGGTTTTGAAGATACAATTCATATCAGTAGAGTTATCACTCTCAATGATAATATTCTTGATATTTAACAAAATAGTCGCACGAACACCTTCAAGAACAACAACAACTTCAGTGATCAAGACAGAGGAATTAGGTATACGCAACTGATTAATCAAAATAGTCTTACCGAAACAATAACGAAAGATAAAACCAACATAGGACTCCAAGGTAGACCGCTTTGAGCCATCACAGTTTAATTTATGGAAATTGACAGGAGGTCTTTTCCAAGTGGAAAAGTGTTTTTAAAGTGACTTGTTTTTGTTTTTGTTTTTAGACTTTTGAGGTTTCGATATAGGAATACATAGCCATACGAGCAATGTCTTGAGCCTTGAGAGTGGAGGGAATGGACTGAGGTCGAAAGATTTTTATTTTTTTTCTAGTGTTCCAAAGCGTCCACCGACAGAAGAAAGCTACTTAGTGATTTAAGAGTTTCTAGACCTTGTTCTCTCTTTTCTAAAATCTTTTAAGAATAAGAAATTTTTGATGTTGTGAAAACTATGAACACCATAAAACTATTTTTTGAAAAAAAAAATAGGGTCAGAGGATGACGCCTCAGTCCAAGGTATGGGAAAACCTAATGGCTCATAGAACACTTACAAGGAATTTATATATCTCTTTCCTCAAGAGGACAAGGGGAAATCAAACTCGTATCCTCTCGATTCCGATTTATGTCATGCTCCACTAGACAGGCCCCTTAAGGTTAGAATGTAGAAAACATATTATGAAAGATTCAGTTCAATATGGCTTCATATATCAATATAGGCTTATAAATCTATAGTCAAATAATAACATGGCTCTAGGATTATCATTTGATGGGTGTGAATCCCATAATAAAATCTCTTATGGAGATAAATAAGAATGAATCTAAGCTATTGGATGACTTAGATTAAACTAGTTACCCCCACTACAAGTGGGGGTAATTATGGTGGTCCGGCGACCACCCGGCGACTTCCCAGCGACCACCCGGTGGTTGTTCGGCGGAGGTCCGGCGGTGGTCCGGTGGAGGTCCGGCGGTGGTCCGGTGGAGGTCCGGCGGTGGTCCAATAATAAATGAAAAAGTTAAAGTATAAAAATAAATGAAAATTTAAGTCTAATTCAAATTGGTGAACATTTAAATATAATGTGATAAACATTTAATTATAATGTGATGAACATTCTGTTGGTGAACATGTAAGTAACATGTGATGAACATTTAGTAGAGTATATCAAAATGAACGCTTATCAACATTTTGATGAACATTTATGAACAACGTGATGAACATTTAAGCTAATTGTAATAAACTTTTGAGTAATGAACATTTTATTAAATGTCCGTGAACATTTAAGGATGTTTGATGAACATTTAAGTATGAGATGCTGAACATTTAAGTAATTTTTGATGAAGATCAAGTGTTTTTTTATTCGAAATTATATTAAAGTGGTGTTCCACGTGGTCCGACGATGGCTTGATGGTGGGTTAGTGGTGGTGCGGTCGTGGTGGTCCGGCAGTGGTCTGTCGTTTGTCCAAATAACATAATCATTTAAGTGTTATAGACTTGGTGAACATTTAAAAATAATTTGATGAACATTCAGTTGATGAACATTTAAGTATAATGTGATGAACATTCAGTTGGTGAACATTTAAGTATAATGTGATGAACATTCAGTAGAGTATATCAAATGAACATTTATCAACATTTTGATGAACATTTATCAACATTTATGACCAACGTGATGAACATTTAAGCCAATTGTAATGAACTTTGAGTAATGAACATTTTATTAAATTCTTGTGAACAAGAAGTATGAGATGATGAACATTTAAGTATAAGATGATGAACATTTAGGTGATTTTTGTTGAAAATTAAGTGTGTTTTTAAAAGAAATTATATTAAAGTGGTGTTCCATATAAGTGGTGGTCCGGTGGTGGCTTGATGGTGGGTCAGTGGTGGTGCGGTGGTGGTCCGGTGGTGGTTCGCCGTTTGTCCAAATAACATAAACATTTAAGCGTAATAAACTTGGTGAACATTTAAATATAATTTGATGAACATTCAGTTGATGAACATTTAAGTATAATGTGATGAAGATTCAGTTGGTGAACATTTAAGTATAATATGATGAATATTCAAATGTTGAACATTTAAGTAGAATGTTGAACATTCAGTTGGTGAACATGTAAGTAACATGTGATGAACATTCAGTAGAATATATACAAATGAACTTTTATGAACATTGTGATGAACATTTATGAATAACATGATGAACATTTAGTAATAAATAATTTTAAAATATTTGTGAACAATTTTATACATCTTTATCACAATTTTATTCCGGCAAGGTCCAAAGGTGGTCCGGCGGTGGTCGGAGGTGGTTGGCGATGGTCGGAGGTGGTCCGGCGGTGGGCGGAGGTCCGGCGGCGATCCGACGAAGGTGACAAAGCATGACAAGATGAGACACGTGTCATCATATGGATTCTTAGATCTCTCTCTTGATCCAAGATTCTACAATTATTCTCATTTATCATTTTAACAAGTATTATTACATGACACTTTTTCATCTTTTAATGGGTATAGTATAGCCTTTATCTAAACTCTGAAGTCTCCTTTACCGTCCAATACATTTTTAAACATTGCAAACACAACATCCATCATCCCTTAGTAAATTCAGGTTATTTGTTCGTAAGACTAACATAATTTCCTTCTTGATTCAGATCAATTATATGGGGTACAACAAGTAGCCCAATCCTAAAAAATGGCCAATTGGCTTTGCAATATTATAATATAACTCCACTCTGAATTCCTTCTTAACGGAGATGAGTACAATCATGTGAATATAATGCTGAAAAAAGTAAATGATGAAATCAATTATTCTGCCTGTTGTGTAATCCTAACGTGTCAACAATTGGCTTTGCAATATCAGTTGCATTATTTATATATCCTTCACACATCTACATCATATAGCTTCTTGCATCCCTGTTCACTTTTATTTTACTCCCTCCGTCCCTTAATATTAAGACTCGTTTGTTTTTTCGACACTATTTACAAACAGAGAATCTTCTCGTTTTTTTCCGATATATAGAAATAAATATAGGCATACGAGATATCGTTTTCTTCGTCTCAATGAGTACTTTGACAATATAAAAAAATTAAATTTTTTATCATCGTATATTTAAAGATATTAACGTTACAAAACGTGTCTCGACAAATGTGTTAAAAGCAAATGAAAAGATCAATAAGGGACGGAGGGAATATATCTTCGGTATTTATGCACTACACATTGCCAAGGCCACACAGTTTCGACGCAATGCTATCATAATACAGTTGCTTTCCCTTCCTCTTAACTTACAACTGTTGTACATAGACAAGTCATGATATTAAATTAAATTATGAATAGGTTAAAGAATAGTTGTCACTTTCATTTGGGGTCATATGTATAAAAAAAACTCCAAAAGAAACTATGGATTGATATGAGTTTAGCTTAGAAAAAAGACAGCTCTACCACAACCTAAACTAACTTCTCCCCACTTTTTTCTTCCCATGAAACAAGTCTCATGGGTATGGGACCGAGTGCCCATCGCTACGAGAAAGCGAGGGCTAGAAGAAATGTGAGTCGTTTTCGATCTCGTTGGATGTTTAATACTTCAAATAGCAAACAAATGTTATATAGTTAGATTCATACCGGTTTGATTTTTTTCCATTTTAACTTTTGTGAAGCATTGGTCTATCTTGAAAAATGAATTATCTTTTTTTTGGTTATACCATTCTAGTTCAGCGGTTAGAGGTCTATGCCTCCCTCGCCTATGCCTAGAGTTCGAGCTGCGCGGGTGACTCTCTCAACAAACAATTTATAACCCGCATCAGGTTTCGTACCAGAGACCTCACGGAGGAAAAATGAATTATCTTTGGAGATACTATTTTCATGCACACATCATGCACACACAACAATTTATAACCCCCATGATGTCATTTAACAAGCAAATCCAAAAGCACTAACAACATTTGGCCCAATGCAAGAAATTTGGCCTTAGAGAATCTTGCAACATTTCAATGCTGGGCTTGCGCTTGTAAATGATTAGATGGGCCAGACTATGCACGAGACTTGAAGTTCAGGGCCTGATTATATATATCGTAGGTTTGGGCTTATAGTTGATTATGCCGCTCAAGAGCCCAAAAGGCCCAATACGGGATGCGTCCTCCGAGTTCTGGCCCAGTTAAATAATTTGACAGCCTACGTGATAATAAGTTTTTTAATAATGAGTTTATTCTTCTTCTTTTTTGTACAAGCAAACAAAGGTCATCTATACCACATAGACTAAGCCTAAATCATCCGCGCGAATGATCTTGAAGAACTCTCTAACGAGAAATAGTCTTGAATGCGGAGAAAGGAGGTAACATCTAAGGTCTTCAACGAGATGAGTTTATTCTTGAAAGAAAAACTGTAAGTGAGTTTATGTTTTTCAACTTAGGATTTAGTTTTCGATGTGTCTGTGCCCTACACTGAATTGGTTCTATTTTATTTTTAGTTGTGGTGTATAAAATCATGTGATGTTAAACATTATTATAATCTTTAGAACGAATATCTAGAAAAAGATATTTTCATTCCAACTCTTCTCTATCCTATTAAAGTTCATTACAAATTAACTTGTTAAGGTTATCTAATTAAAAATTGTTGTATACTATATCTCTATATCTTAAATAAAGTCATTAGTTTCTAAAGTGTGAAAATCATTGATAAAATTTGAGATAATCGATCATCATATATAATTAAGAGACACATATATTTTCTCAATAAATTTCAAATGTGATTTAAAATATTAGATATAAAATATACGAGAAAAAGATTTGTATGAAACAGATGCCATAGACATTGTTCCAACATTGTTCCAACAGTGTTGTTGTTCCAACTCAACATCTTCATTGCACTTCATCTGAGCTATGTGAGGACCAGTGAGCTCCCAGATACCAGATGTTTCGTTGGAGTTGTCGTAAACTCCTTCATGAATAAGCAACTTCTCGATGAGTCCTACAAACGGGAACGAGCGGGATTTCCCTTTTCCCGAGGGAGCAGTTACTTTGCCCGTGTGGATCAGAATGGTTCTTGGCAAGTCGATGGGTTCCTTGTGGATGAAGTGATCCAAAAGCAACAAATCGACATTTTTTACTAAGGTGCGAACGCTCTTGTCTTGGAATAACTCCCTTTATCAGTACTGTGTGAAACACGTTTTGGAAGCGTGTCAGATCTCCTGTTCTAACTACCGGGAGTACCTTTCCCAACAATCGTTGGAAACTCTGGTCCCTGAGTTGTTGTACCACTATTGGTTTGTCCGAAGGTAGATCACAAAAACCAGTCATTGGCACATAGAGAAATTTTCCCAAAGTCTTTGGGGACAACATGATTGTTTCCCCCTCAACAGAAGAAGTGGCCGAGAGAGCACCAAACTTGCTCCTTGTCAAAATAAAGTCAAAGAAGAGTTCTCTGACCTTGTCTTCATTAACGACGACCTTGGAGCAGAACAACTTGTTCCACCCTTGAGCTTAGAGCAGTTCTTCAACCTCATCATAGGTTGGATCGAGGGAGAAGAATTCTTCGCCAATATAAAACTTCGGCAACACCGTTCTTTTGGTGTCGGAGCTCTTAGGAACAACTTCCTCAACAGTGGACCGGGAAGCTTTGGCCTTTTCGGATGGAGGTTTTGAGCTGAAACGGAGGGTATAAGGACGGATGGCTTTTGATGATTTTTCCGGGGTGGAAAGGTTAGAGGCGTTTGGAGGAGAGACTGTTACAGTGGCTTCTTCATCATATTCGCTATCATTTGGAGGCGTGGCTCAACTTGCTTCATTTTCAGCGTTTCCATTTGAGCCATGAGTTGTGCTATCTCATTGTCGATGGCGGCAGAGGAAGAATTTGAGTTTGAGGTGGAGGCCTTTTGTGTAGCTAGGAGGATTTTAGAGATATGAGTGAATTAGGGTTGGAGAGTTGGTGAGAGAGAGAGAGGGAGCAGTTGGGAGGAGATTTAGCAAACAGAATCTTACCAAATAAGCATGATCACCGCCTTAATAGCATCATTACTTCGCCAGCGCAACAGATCAACAACGACTCTATTTCACAATTTTCAAGACCCTGATTAATGCACTAGCCGTTTCACTCTACAACATTTTAATCAAATCACAACTAGCCTTTTGATCCTTGAATCAAGCAAATTTCTAATGTCACACACACTGATCCATACTTACACCAGTTTCATACCAATTCAACTTTACCTGTTCCTTAGAACCAAACTTAAGGGAAGCCGGTTTGGACACATGAAGATATAAAATAAATGCAGTCCAAACAATAGTAACACGCAAGGAACATTTTTATAGAATCAGACAATTTTTCCCATATAAGGGTAATAAGAGAAAGTTCACAGGGAACGTTTACTTTATCCATGGCTTAGGGACAACTGTACAACCAATCATTCTTAGGCTAATAATGTGGGATGAAACATGATGATTGGTTGTTTTGGGCTAAAAAAGAAGAAGTCTAATCATGCAAATGCAAATGCTTATATAGATATCATGAAGCATGCACATTCAACAAAGAAACACCTAACACTCAAATACTCAATTAGTCAAGTCAACAACATACACTCTTATGCATGATAAGTATTGAACCAAGTAATCAATTTAGCCAAGCATTGAGGGAATAACCACAAGGAAAATCCTTTGAAGAAATTGACGACTTTGCTAAGCTAATGGAAGACAAAACTTGAGAAGACGGATGACCCAAACGTTCAGACGTTGGTGCCATGTTGAAGAAGAGACGACTGATGCAGTGAGACAAAACTGATCCATTTAAGGTCCGAAACTGAGCAGCCAATAGATCCCACCCCGAGATTCACCAACACCAATCAGCATCCTCGAATTTCGTTCTTGAATGATACATACTTTATCAGTTAGTGTCACCACGCACTTAGCAGAAGAGGCGAGTTCAAATAGAAAAATCAGATTGCAATCTAATTTGGAATAAGAAGAACATGATTTTATTGCCTTAGTCCCAAAAAATGACTCCCCGGTCAATATTAACCACTTTCGCCCTATTAGCCTTTGCAATACCTCTTACAAAATCATTGCTAAAATCATGTCTAATCGACTTGAAATTATTCTTCCTAAAATTGTGTCGCCTCTGCAACGTGCTTTTGTAGAAGACAAACTTATCCAAGACAATATTCTAGAAGGTCGTGAAATCCTCAACTCTTTTCATAAAAAACGAAAAAGTAATAAAGGATGGATGGCTCTAAAAATAGATATGGAAATAACCTTTGATAAGCTAGATTGGACCTTTGTTAAAAATATGCTTCTTAAATTTGGCTTTCAACCCTCTTGGGTTAACTTTATTCTAGAATGTTTAACTACCTCACAAATCAAAGTTCTAGTCAACAATCATCCTTATATGGAATTCAAGCCAAAATGTGGCATTCGTCATGGTGATCTTATTGCTCCGTTTATTTTTATTCTTTCCATGAAATTTCTTGCTCGTAAGATTATGAATGAATCTAATCGCAATGACAATAGGACTAGAATTTGTCTAGTGCAACATGGGACTTCATTTCATTCCTCTCCTTTGTTGGCGATATTATTCTTCTAGCAGATGCAACATCTGTTAATATGCATTACTTCAAAAAATTCCTTGATGAATTCTCTAAAGCTAGTGATCTTAAAATTAATTACCATTAGAGTTCTTTACAAGTCTCTAACAATATCTCCAAAGCCCAAGCCCATAATTTATCCATTATTATGAATATTCCGCTTACAACCAAGATGGAAAAGTACCTTGGCATTCCCATCCTCAAGAGACGTATTACCAATAATGCATTTGATGATGCTCTTAGTGACCTTCGCAAGATACTTGCTAAATGGAAAGCTAGTTCTCTATCTCAAGCTGCAAGAACCCATCTCATTCAGTTTAATCTAAATTCAAAAATCAATCACCTAATGAAGAGTTTCCTCCTTCCTAAAGGAGTTTGTGAAACATCGGTGATATTCACACAAAAAAACTCTGGAACAACTATAAAGCTAATCATCATCCCCTCTTAAGTTGGAACAATATTTATAAACACAAAACAGAAGATGGTCTTGGTCTTCGCCTTTCACAAGAAAATAACATTGCGCTCCAAATGAAGCTCCTCTGGAGAATTATTTCAAAACCCCCAATTATTTGGGCCCAAATAATCAACGAAAAATACATTCGTAACAATAACTTCCTTGACATGGAGCGAAACACTAGTTACTCCTGGCACTTCAATCGTCTATTAAAGATCAATTTCGATCAGGGATCTTCTGACAACTTGGTAATGGTCACAATATTAACTTGTGGAAGGACAATCAGATTCCTGGTAGTCAAAATCTTTCTAGCCTTAACGCTGGCAATCACAACCACAAAGTCTCGACTTTTATTACTGAGGACAAAACTTGGAATCTTAATCTTCCCCTCTTCTTCCTCCCTCCTAATATGCCTGAAGAAATTTACAAGATCAAAATCCCTAGTTTCAATATGGAGGAAAAATGATCTAGACTCCTTCTACTGACAATACTTTCTCTACTTGCTCCGCCTTCAATCTTATTAAATCTTCTAATCCTCACAACACTCTCCTTGAATCCTGGTTTTGGAATAAACCTATTCTCCCTAAAGTTAAAAAAATTCTTTGGATAGCCATCTCAGATTGTCTCTCCACTACTGAAAGACTTAATCGACACTTTCATCGGGTCTATGATACCTGCTCTCTTTATAATGAACATAATGAGGACACCGACCACCTCTTTTTCTTTTGTCCTTATACCATTCGTGTTCTTTAAGCGCTCAACATTGATCTATCTCAATACGCTAGTATTGATCTCTATAACTCCTTCCTGGATAACTTTGGTCTCTTCTCTGACCTTAGCAATAACCAACATATTGCTTTCATGGCTTGGTGGAACATTTGGAAAATTCCGAATAATTAAATATTTAACTATATTATGGACCCTGGGACCTAACCAACAATTTTCTTTATAAATACACTCGTTGGACATCGTCTATAGAAGCTTATTTTGGGAACGAAGACTAGACGCAAGCGCCCCAAGAGAAATTGTTGGAAGAAACCACTTAGACACTTTCAAATTTAACTATGATGGCTCCTGTCGTGGCTCACATGCTACATCCATTGTAGACCTGGTCAAACAAGGGTCAGGGCCGACTCGCTTTCCATCCAACCCCCTATTAAAGTTCTTCCTTCTCTCCTTAGTATATACAATATCGCTAATCCCTTCAAGCTCTATATTAGTTTGCAAAGCCTATGCAATTGGAATCTATCTGGACAACTAGATATCATCTATATATAAAAACTGGACGGTTTTGGTCGAAAGTAAATGTAATCGGTACCGGGCCGATTACATTTATTTCTGGGTTCGGGTCGGGCCGTGGACTTCGTTTATTTGTGCTTTGGTATTTTTGCTTCGGGCATCTGTTCAGTTTTATTGTTCGCTTCATCTTCTGACATCTGGAACAACTCCGACACACAGCTAGAATGGAACAACTTCGAGTTTGAAGATCGACGCTTCAAGTGCATCTGGAACAACTCCTTCATCTCACCAAAACATCCCGGCGCCTCGCACCCGTAAGAGAATTCCACTTGCAGGAAATTGGTTGCTCCATCTTCTCTTCCTGTCAACATACCGGACTGGTAAAAGATCTACAGTGCAGCGGTTGAATAGACGAGTTGAACGGCTTCTTTCTCAACTCACAACTGCCCCCAAGTCTCCGCCTACACGCCACTGGGTATGTACATATTTAACCTCTTAGCTTTATTCTTTATGGGGTTTTAGGGTTTATTTGAACCTGTGATTTTAGAGCTAGAATGTATTTAGGATTAGGGATTTGATGATTTGGGGATTTCGGATCTTATACATCCTCTATTTGAAGAGTAAACAAAAACTCACTCATATTAGAGATGAGTCCAGAAACTGAATAAAAATGATATGGCTGAAATGAAGAATGTAAGGGATGTCAAGGAAAGAAAATTCCAAAAAGTGCAGGAGGCAATACTAAAGACATAGAGTCAACAAGAGATATGATTCCTCTTTTTCCAATTTTGGACTATATTCTAAATAGGGGAACATTTAATGAGTCCACCATTAATCGGATAGGATCTAAACAACTGCATAGGCAGGAAATGGCAAATTGATCATGGAGAATCTAATCATTTGTTGCATCTATAAAAATGAAGCTTCAAGAAGTCTATTTTGCATTCTCACCGTGAAAACAAGGAGTTAGTCATTTATATTTCAAGAGAGAGAGGGTCTTACATGAAGAGAAAGGTTTAAACTATTTGGTAGCCAAGGATGACTTGCCTGCTGTTTTGTTCTTGGAGATGGACAGAATTTAAGGCCGGAGGTACTCCACTTTTGCTTTTAGTTCTTGATATATTGGTTTCTTGATATTCAATTTGCTTATGTGATTTTCTGTGGGATGATGAACATTTTCACATTCTTCTTGTTGCTCACACACTCTGCTATAGGGTCTACTTAATTTGGTATTATCTTGATAGGGATGGGTAATTCTTAGTGATTTTACTCAGTTTAATTTGGTCAATGACGTAACCGTTTTTGTAATTGATTTTTTATTGCTCATAAATTTTCCATTCAAACCATCCCATTGATGAGCCATTCAATTCCTCCTTTATGATGACATTGATTTCTGTATTTCCGTTTTCGTCTTTTATTTTTGGGCCTATAAAGTCAGTCTCATTCTTTCATTTTCCATTCCACTTCTCACGCTTTGTCTGTAGTTTTTCATTTCTCCTCCACCATGGAATGTATGAGAGCTTCACTATTAGTGGGATTGCAGAGACAACTCAAAACACCAAAGTTGATTTTCTCTTTGAATTCATAGTGATACTTCGTAGTACTTTTGAACAGAGTACATTGTCTTAATTAAATTTAAAGAGGTTATAAGAAACCAGCTAACTTATCACGTTCATATATCTAAAAGGATAAGCAGATCTTCAGTAGAAAATAAGTTACTAGAAATGAAGCATTGTAGAATGGTTTGTTTGCATTTGGACTTATCCTATTTCAATAATTTATGTGCATTATGTTATTTGATTCAGCGTGTTTAGAATATCTTACGAGTGTTTGCTGAGATTCATTGCTCAAACTGAAACCTCGCTGGCTTTTTATATAGTTATATTGAATAGAACTTATAAGTCGTAGCCGTGCTACGTATTGTGGGTATCATGGAGTGAATTTCTGAATTCTGAAGTGGAAGTAATTTTTCTGTTTGGAGTTCCACTTAAGTTGAAAAATTAGCATGTTTAGTGTGTATATTATTACATCTGTTAATTGTAAGATGCAATACTTGAAAGGTCAACAAAATATAATTGAAGATTATGGATGGATTAATATCACATTGAGGTCTTACTTATTCTACCAAACATACCAGAGATATGTTGATTCCTTACTATGCATATTTGGAAATGCAGTGTCGGTATTTTGTCTCTATATAATGCTTCTTCCACATATGCAGAAAATTTAGTCGATAATCTTCTGGGAGACTTTGAATATGAAATCCAGGTACCATATTTGTTGTACCGCAATGCTACCCAAGAGGTAAATGGAATATGGTTCTATAATGCACGTGAATGTGAAGAAGTTGCAAATCTGTTTAGCAGGTGACTAATTTTATCTATAACTATTATTCTTATGTTTTTTTCGAAACATATAGCCAATATGGCACATATAGCTGGCAAAGACAAGTTTATGTGATTCAACTTGCACACAGTTTATATGATATATTTCTCCCCTTCAGGATACTGAATGTGTATTCCAAAGTTCCAGCAAACTTTAAAATATCATCTACTAAAGCGTAAGTGCTATAGAAAACGAACAACAAAACCCATAAGTTTTAAACAATTCATCTTGCGGTTTTCCTTTTTCCTTGTGCTTATTTTGGAGCCTGATTGAGTAAATACATTCTTCCGGTGAATTTGAGGAGCTTGAAGCAGTTCCAAGTATGGTTGTGATGGATGGTCCTCTAGAGCCACCACCATCCACTGCATCGTATATCAGTGACATGCCTGATGATCCTGCCTTCGTTAATTTCTTTAGTGTATGTACTTTTTCTTACAAGTAACTGGACAATCATGTCAGCAATTGATCTGACCTTCATCGGCCTTATTGCTTCTTCTGTCTTGCATATTTCATGGGAACTAATTTAAAATGTTGATGATCTCTTTGAGGTTGCTTTGAAACAGCCTGGGATTGTGCATTGTTGTTGATGGCCCTAGGTTGCTCTTACTTTGGTCTTCAGGTCAGCAACTCGAGAAATAGGTATCCTTTGTCTCTATTATAATCCAATCTCCATTATGCACATTGAACACAAATTATAGTTGTAGTTAGTATAAATTTTAACTTGATTAGGCCTTTACTAAGCCATCTCTTTGTTCAAAAAGTTTGTTATTCTTTCCCGAGCATGCACATTTGTAAATGCTCATGTGTGTTTATAGGGGACAAATGGAGAGATAAAGAGAGTAATTGCTATCATGATAGGCATACTTGCACATTTTCTCTTGTATATAGTGAGAGCAAATTAAGCAATTTTTGTTTGGCTAAGTGGGCATGTTTTGATCTGTTGCATAATCTCTTCCACCCTGCATTACCCATTGTATCTTTGGTTTTGTAAAATGCGAGTTCACTTCTGTTTAGATATCTTTTAAATGTACTAGAAAATTGGTGGATGCTTTGATAGGTTAATGAACTTCGAGACCTGCTCCATATTAGATTGGGATGTGATGCTAGGAAAGTTCTCCACAACTCTAGAGAAAGCGTGTCAGAAAATATGCTTATCTTGGACGGATTGCAACTCAGTTTAGTGCTTTTGTGATCAAGAACGTGTTCAAATATATTTGTTGACTAATAGTATTTGTGTCAAAGTAGACTTTTGGTCAAGCCAAAATAGCCTGGCTACTAAGTTATTGGAATTCCTTAAGTGTTTTCCTGATTTCTCATGCCTTCCAGACAAGATAATCCTCTGTCAAAATTGCACTTCCAGTTCTCATCTAAATATATTTTTTAAATGTTTGTGAGGTGTGGCTATAAGTTACTTGGTTGTTGAGAAAATAGGGAAATGAGGGTATAAGATTATGATCAAACGTTAGTAAGATGAGTAGGTGACCTCCTGTTTATCTTCTTGGCTCTTCTGATAATTAACATTGCTTATCTATAGATTATCAGATTTAAGCTGAAATTAACATTTAAGAGACTAATTATCAACAAGTATTAAGGATATGTTTCCTCATGACCTTCGGTTTATTTTTATTTTTTTGGTGTTTCGATCCAACAGAATGTATACTAAAAAATGTGTATACTTTTATTTTGAAAAATTGAACAAATTCTAACCATGTCCTAATGGGTTTCATATTTTGATGTTGGCTCATGCAAATCTATCCATTTCCCGATCAAGGCCAAGGAAACAACAAGGAAGAGAAAGAACATAGATCGAGAAATATGAAGTGACGATAAGGCCATAATAGTAGCAATGTTCTTGAGAAAGTCATGAGTTTGTTCTTCCTCTCTACGAGTCTATTCTAATGCCATTTTTTCCTATATATATATTGTAATCTACTTTTCCTTGAGGGTAAATTGGTAATTAGGAATTTGAAAGAATATATTGTCATTTACCTTAATTAATTTATGAATGAAATCACAAGCGGAGGTGTGTACATCAGAAAGAAATGGTTATAGGTTATTGTTCAGTGCTTTGAAATCAGTTTTTTATAACAGATAAGAGATCACATTATACTATCCTCACATATAAATATATGTATTATTGTTTGATTGAACTGTAAATTCCACTCAAAATTCATAAATACCTCTATTTTAATGTGTGTATAACCTTCATGATAACTTACTTAAACTAATTTATTTTTATTTCGGATCTTATTGAAGTCTTTGAAAGTTGAAGGCATCGGACTGATAGTTGCATGTAATGTGTTCATACTGGTAAATCATTTTTTAAACACCTTAAATATCTATCTAATACCTTTGTAAAAGTCATAAATTAGTTGTTATAGAGGGTCTTTGGTAAAACCCTACCATTATCAAAGTCAACTATACTAATACTAATTTTACTAAATTAGTTTTACCGATTTTTTTTTAATATGATCTCAAGTGAGAGGGTAAATCATGATTCACAACACAATAAAGAAGCCGCACGAGCAAGGAAGCAACTGTTAGTATTTTTGATTTTTTTTTACTTTGACAATGAGTCTTTATTAATAATATTAATTCCCCCGAGATACCAGAATTTTTTATGGAAAGAAATATCAGACAATCTTCCTACCACCCAGAGATTAAATGAATACTACAATATATAGAGTACCTTTCCAATGCTCGCCGTGTAACTCTATGACTAAAACAAGAGAACACTTATTTTTCGAATGTCAACATACATTGCGCCAACTACAAAAGTTTGAGAACTTAAAAAAAACCTCTTTTCATTTTGATCAACATATACCTTTTGAACAAAATATGATGCATAGTATTCACAATAATAAAAATGACAAAAATAAAATTGAAGTTTTAATCTTTCTTTGGTATTCCTTATGGACATACAGGAATTCAATAATATTTGAAAAAATACAACAACAAAAGATCGATCCAACAAGAAGTGCCTTTGACCAATTTAAATTTTGGGAAACTACAAAAGATCAAATAAAAGGCCCAAAGGTAAAGAATATAAGAAATAGATTAAAAAGAGCTAACCAAAAATGGAAGAAACCAACTCACAATTGGATTAAAATCAATTTTGATGGTTCTTTTCAAACGGTGGATCAGGCATATATAGGATGTATAGCGAGAAACAGTGAAGAATGTTTAGACATATTTAATAAGAAAGTGTATTCCACATCACCTTTGAATACTGACGCTCTAGCGGCCCTCTATGCTGTCAAGTTAGCAGTTAAATTAAAATCAAATAATCTCATCTTAGAAGGTGATAATCTTAGTGTTATAAATGCAATTAAACATATTTGGAAAATACCTTGAGAAATCAAAAATATTATGCAATATCTGCT
The DNA here is from genome assembly GCA_029168935.1 of Oxyria digyna. NCBI lineage: Eukaryota > Viridiplantae > Streptophyta > Magnoliopsida > Caryophyllales > Polygonaceae > Oxyria > Oxyria digyna. Next base: position 11,842,445 of record JAPVLV010000013.1, read on the forward strand.
ATCCTCAACTCTTTTTAGAGTGTTAGTATCATTCATTGCTTTCGAGAAGCAAATATAGCGACAGATTACCTCGCCAAGCCAAATGTTAGTACGCACTTTCTAAAGACTGTACTGACGTGTAACCATGATAACTTATATTCTTACAGTCCAGTCTCTACACTGACTACTTGGACTTTTTTAGGATCATCAATTATGATGATCAGGGGTTGTCACCTAGTAACAGGTGAAACTCCGATCCTTGCCTTTTTCAAAAAAAAAATATTAATAAACACATTTTTTATTGTTTTGACTTTTTATTTGCATTCAATTTTATATTAAAGTCAAACTAAAAATTTTTAAAACATAAGAAATTCTTTAAGAGCTAATACTTATACAAAAAGACATGAACAATTAATAAATTTTGTTAATTTAAAAACATATTATATTAGAGGTGACATTAAGGAATATTTTATTTAGTCCAATATTAATACGTACTATTTTTACTACAAACATATTAAAGAATATTTTATTCCTAATGTAAAAAAATACCCTGCAAGATTAAAGATCGGCGCGTAGATATTTACATCATTCTTTATGAGAGTTTATGATGTAAATATTTATATCAAATAAGGTTCTATCTATATCTATATAAAAATTGATGGATTTGACAAAGTAATGTCAATCCGTACCGGGCCACCGTAATTAATTCATCGGGCCTAATTGGGTTATTGAGTTAAATTTGATTTATCGATTAGACTTTATTTCTTCCGTTGATATTCAACTTTTCTCCTTCCCTTTAATCTTTCATCTTCTCACTTGATTGTTGAATTGAAGGATGATTTTATTTAGGTTTTTTTTGGTATAAATATGTCTTGCCTATTGCAGTATCTAAACGCCTTCTCAAGTTTTTCATTCTTGATTTTGGTTGTAACCACCGTTATAATAGTTGTTTACATTTTACGAGTTTGTAGAATTGTATTATATCATCGTTCACTCATTTTACATTTAGGGCCTATTTAATAACTAATCGCAAACGGAAATGGGTTATCATCAATCACTCCATGGGAAATTAGGACTCTTGTCCTTGACATTAAAAACCACATCTCGTGGTTTGATTATATTACTCTTCCACAATGTATCAGAGAATGCAACGTTGCGGTTGATTTTCTGACTACAAAAGAATTGAATATTGGGAGTCTTAACAACTTCCTTCATACTCTTGAAGAATCTCAAGCACAAGGTCAAACTCGAGAATTTCGTCTCTCGCTATTTTAGATTCTTGTAATTTGTTATTTAAGAGTTTTATAAGATCATTAAAGTGATTATTTATGTTCATCTTGATCTTGCTCAAGACCCTATTATTTATATGTTAAAAAAAATGTGAGGCCCTATTATTTATATGTTAAAAAAAATGTGACTGGCACGTGCAAATCATTGCATAACCATACAAATTGTGATACATGCGTGTTTGTTGTAGAGATAGATAGACTATATGGTTACGTGATTTTAATATTACCTCACCGTGCGCACCTGTATTACTCCTAAGTTTTACAGTCTAAATCCCATGAGAAATACCCTTAAGATGAGAAATAAGAATGAAGGAGGAAAAAGTCCTTCCTCCTTCCTCCCTCCTCCCTTCTTGGAGTTGACCGTTTGTTGACCGTCCATTGACCACCCGTTGACCCTCATTGACCAGCCGTTGACCGTCCGTGGATCACCCGTTGACTTTTTTAGTTTTTTTTATTTAAAAAGTCAGTTTTTTTCGGATTTTTTCCGTTTTAATTTTTTTTATGCTATGATTTGTAAGTAAAAGTTCTATTCTTTGTAAGGAAAAATGTTTTTTTTTTTTTTTGCTACCAAATATTTTTTGCTACAATTTATAAGCAAAAGTGCTATTTTTTCTACCAATATAATTTTTTGTGCTATGATTTGTAAGAAAACGTGTTATGTTTTGTAAGTAAAAGTGTTATATTCTTTCTAGGCAAAAGCGTAACAAATTTCACCTAGCATAGAGAAGCACATATAGGCAAAAGCGTAGCACACTTCAGTTAGCTATAGAGAAGCACGTATAGGCGAGAAGTGTAGCACATTTCAGTCATAGATAAACACATATAGGAGAAAAGTGTAGCACATTTCAGCCATAGAGAAGCACATATGGGCGAAAAGTGCAGCACATTTCAGTCATAGAGAAACACATATAGGAGAAAAGTGTAGCACATTTCAGCCATAGAGAAGCACATATGGGCGAAAAGTGTAGCACATTTCAGTTATAGAGAAACACATATAGGAGAAAAGTGTATCACATTTCAGCCATAGAGAAGCACATATAGGCGAAAAGTGTAGCACATATAGGCGAAAAGTGTAGCACATTTCAGCCATAGAGAAGCATATGTATGCGAAAAGTGTAGCACATTTCAACAATAGAGAAGCACATCTAGGCAAAAGCGTAGCACCTTTCACCTAGCCATAGAGAATCACATATAGGCGAAAAAATGTAGTACATTTCGGTCATAGAAAAGCACATCTAGGCAAAAGCGTAGCCCTTTTCACCTAATATAGAGAAGCACATATAGGCAAAAGCGTAGCACAATTCAGCTAGCAATAGAGAAACACATATAGGCAAAAACGTAGCACCCTTCACCTAGCATAGAGAAGCACATATAGGAAATACCGTAGCACACTTCAGCTAGCCTAGAGAAGGACATATAGGCGAAAAGTGTAGCACATTTAAGACATAGAGAGACACATCTAGGCAAAAAGTGTTGCACATTTCACCTAGCATAGAGAAGCACATATATGCAATATCGTAGCACAGTTCAGCTAGCCATATAGAATCACATATAGGCAAAAGCGTAGCATATTTCAGTAATATAGAAGCACATAACACTTGTGGTAGCACATGCTTTGCAAGTTCAAATTTTGGTCTAAAATATCATAGCACATTTCAACCATATAGTAGCACATTTCAACCATTTTGAAGCACTTAATTTTGTAAGTACAAAATTCGGCCTAAAAAAAAAAATTGGCCCAAAAAAAAATTAAAACAAAATAAATAAATAAAAAAAGTCAATGGTCGGTCAACGTCAGTCAATGGTCAATTCCGGTCAAACCATATCAATGGTCAAATTCTTGGGTCAAAACTCTAGAAGAGTGTAATCCTATCCATTGAATTTCCTAGCTAGGATTACTTCTCGTTTTTCATTTTAGGATTAACTTCTCATATGATCTTTACCCATAAGTTTAAGGTATATATTGTTCCATCATTCATAAGTTGGAAAAGGTATAAGCGGTTGTTATGATTTGTTTTCGTTCGTCTTAAAATTAATCGGGACAACAGTTTTGAATGAGAGTTGGTTGATATTGACTGTTCCAAGCTCTTAGGGAATTTTCACTCACTATTACAGCTTGCAAGGAAATAATAGGATGACCAAATTATACAGCCTCTCCAAAGGTGAATTGGGCCCAGAGATCTAAAACATGGGACCAATATAGGGAGTCGAGGGCCCAATCCATTTAGATTTGTTTTAGTGTCATCTCATAACTCATACCTCATTATAATACTTGTACAAGTTTGTTAGAAGATGATTAGAAATCTGAAAACACAGATTTAGCCTAACAAATAATTAAAATTCATAAGTTAACTAGTGTAATGACCCGTGCCATGCACGGGTATTTCAGATTATTCGTCGTAAAAATTCATACCGCTTAAGTCAAGTTTGTCTAAAAATTAAGTTTAACTCTCACCAAATAAGCGAAATAAATTTACTTTTTTGTTTGTGAATACTAATTAACACATATTCATTTCATGAATGATATATAAATATCTCATTATATATATATCATAATTATTTTTTTTAATTTATTCTTAATCGGATAGGATAATTTGTATTGTTTTTATGTTGAATGAAGTGATTGTTTGATAAGATTTATTTGTTGAGTTAATTATTTAATATATTTTTAATTAAAATTAAAATAAAATAAAAATAGTTTAACAACCTAGCTAGAATTACTCTAGAGTCTCTAAAAGTCTCAGCTTTAATATATAAGATAGATTTATTAATTACGGGAAAGAATCAGGAACAACTTAGCAATATTTTATGAAATAAGAATCATTCAACGCCTATATGTACATGAATATATATACAAAAGCCATACACATCTATATACATACACATCTATATACGTGAAAATGCATGCACTGATGCACATTGTGTGAGATTTATGCTATAAAGTATAGATTGACGCAGTTTGGGTTTGAGAAGTTTTCAAGATGAACACTTAAAGAAATAAGAATGACTAATGCTAATTAAAATATAGGATTAATTACCGAAAATCACCCGTCTAATAGGCTTATTTGTCAGAAATCACCCTTATAACAACTAATTATCGAAAATCACCCTTATAACAACTAATTATCGAAAATCACCCTCATAAGACATTACGTCACCAAACAACCACCCGCCCTCATACTCCGTTTGGATTTTCGTTAAATATTTACAGATTTAATCCCAACTTTTTATTTTAGTTTATTTTTTCCACATCTTCAAAACTTGGGTAAGCATTGCAATTAAACCAAAAATGAGGGTAACTCAATCCATCATTTTTTTGGTAAAAGAGAGACGTGTGGTTGTTTGGTGACAAAGTTTCTTATGAGGGTGGTTTTCGGTAATTAATTGTTATAAGGGTGGTTTACGAAAAATAGACCTATTGGATGGGTGATTTCCGGTAATTGACCCTCTAATATACATAAATGTTAATCAAAATTTATTCAAATGTTCGTCAATTTTTTTGATGCACATCCTTTAAAAATGTGATGCAAATACACGGTTTTTTATCTGAATGTTCAATATTTAGAAAAGAATTGTTGTTGTTCAATTTTTTGATATTTTTAAATTTGTTAACGAATATTTACCAAATTAGCAGCAATTGTTCATCAATTTAATACTAAATGTTCACCACTCTCACATTTATATTTAAAATTTATTCTCATTTGATATTTTCTCTTCATATATTTGTAGGTTAGTGTACAATCGTACACCTTATTCATTATCAATGTTTATTAGTTAACAACATCTAAATACTAAAGAGGGAGTGGATCTCTATATAATTATTAAAGCAATTTCATTTTCTTTCATTCTAGCTAAGTCACGTGGCTTCCTTCATTTTAAGCCACTCACGTGTCAGCATATTATTGGTTTTCAATTTTATTATAGTTTTTGTAATTTTCTAATAATATGTGTTAAATTTATAAAAAAAAAAAAATATCACAAGAAGATCCCAAGATTAATGGCACAATCTTAATAAAAAGATGAGGTTTTTGCATGAAACCACCCCTTATTTAGGCCAATTTGCATGAAATCACCCCTTATTTCACTATTGATTTAAAACCACCCTTTATTTTACTTTTTATTACAAAATCTCACCCTCGGCCGATTTTTGTTAACTATTCCGTCCAAATGCTAAAATTACTATTTTGCCCTTAACGTTTTTAACTTATTACTAAATTTACCAAGTAACCTTACCTACTATTACAAGTTTTTACCATTTTTAATTATTTTTTCATCTATTACCTTTGAATAGGGGAAATTTTATATCTTGAATCAAATACAATTTTTCTTAATTACAAATAAAAGATAGGGTTTTTTTTACCGGAAACCACCCGTATGATGCCCTATATTGCTCAAAACCACCCGTATGTTGCAATATTACCGGAAACCACCCTCATGAACCACTCCGTCACTCAACAACCACCCCTCTCTAACTTCCGTTAAATATTTATGTCACGTGTCATATTATAATATTATTTTATTCAAAATTACCGAAACCACCCATTTAAAATCTTGTAATGACATTTTTTTCCATGTTTTCAAATCTTTAGGCCGTTTATGTAATTCCTAAAAAGAGTGTTTTTGTAATTACTAAAAAAGTGATTAAAATCCCCAAATTACATCTTCTTCCTCAACATCGACATAAACCCTAAATCCTAAAATCTATCAATTTGATACAAACTCCATTATCTCCCTTTCAACACAAATCAAATCCAATCCAGCAATTTCACTCGACTACCTCTATTTACTCGATAATGGAGTTTGTATCAAATTGATAGATTTGTGTTGAAAGGGAGATAATGGAGTTTGTATCAAATTGATAGATTTTAGGATTTAGGGTTTATGTGTATGTTGAGGAAGAAGATGTAATTTGGGGATTTTAATCACTTTTTCTGTAATTACAAAAACAGTCTTTTTAAAAATTACATAAATGGTCTAAAGATTTGAAAACATGGAAAGAATGTCGAATTTTTTTTTCTGAAATGGGCTTTTTTTCAAAAAACATTCCCGACGTAGGCTCTTTTCAAAAGAAATTCCCAATATAGGCACTTATGCCAGCTTCGGATTTTTTTTATGTGTGAGATCGTCCGAAGCTGGTAATTTTTTTTTTGAATTTTTTATGTATAAGAGACGTTGGTCGAACCAGCGTCTCTTACACGTAAAATGTTTAAAAAAAAAAATTATTTGTATAAAGCGCCTTATACAAGCCATTTGTTTAATATTTTTTTTTCAAAGTTTATATATATATTATTATATATGACTTACACGTGTTTGGATGACTCGTATGAGCTCGTTTGAAATCGGAATCGATCACGACCGATTTCGTTGGGTCCGTATTGATCCCAGCTTTCACCAGATATGTCTCTCGCTCGATTCTGATTTCGAACGACCCCATACGAGCCACCCGAACAAGCGTAAGTCTCGTGCGTACCTTCTACTGTAAATGGATATTTACAAATCCGTTCCTCCATATCACGCGATGAGAGACATATCTGGTGAAAGCTGGGATCAATACGGACCCAACGAAATCGGTCGTGATAGATTCCGATTTCAAACGAGCTCATACGAGCCACCCGAACAAGCGTCTCTCACACATAAAAAAAAATCCGAAGCTGGCATAAGTGCCTATATTGGGAATTTCTTTTGAAAAGAGCCTACATTGGGAAGTTTTTTTTGAAAAAAAGTCCATTTCAGAAAAAAATTCAAGAATGTCATTACAAGATTTTAAATGGGTGGTTTCGGTAATTTTGAATAAAATAATATTATAATATGACACGTGGCATAAATATTTAACGGAAGTTAAAGAGGGGTGATTGTTGAGTGACGGAGTGGTTCATAAGGGTGGTTTCCGGTAATATTACAACATACGAGTGGTTTTGAGCAATATAGGGCATCATACGGGTGGTTTCCGGTAAAAACCCTAAAAGATAAGTAAAATACTACTCTACTAATTTTTTTTAAAATACTTTACCATATGTTTTCCTTTGAAAATTATGATATAATATATATAAATAAAATGGTTTATTTGTTTGTTTGTTTTTACTAATTTCGGGGTTAATAACTTATGATATGATTATGAAGCATACGGAGTTACGGACTATGATATAACTTCCGTAATTTCATATGTAACTTTATTAGGAATTTATGAGAAATTAAATTCATACTATAAAGATTAAAAATAGTTACATAAAAGGTATTCAAATCATATATACACTTCAGATTATAATAATTTAATTGATTATATAAAATTTAATTTTTATATAAATCCCATACAAGTTACGGGACTAAACTTGTTGAGTGCTAAAACATTTTCATCTACAACAGCGGCATTTTTCTTCTCAAAAAAAGAAGTATCATCATTTTTCCAGATTAGTTTTATGATTAAGTTGTTGAAATTCTAAAAAGAAGAAGATAAAATACGTATGAAGAAGAAAGTGAGCCACGCATGTTGGTCCAACTCCACTTCTTTAACGGCTACTTTTCCCTCGCAATAGCAATAGCAATTAGCCAACTATCATTGTGAATTTGTGATTGTCCCCCAAAACCAACCCACACAAAACCCACCAAAACTTCATCGGACCCACCATCTAACGGGTCGGATCCAGATCCTATAGCATGGCCCAAACCCCAACCTATTTGACCCAATTTTCTTTCGAGTAAGCTAACTGCCATTCACTAGCTGATGATGGAAATAATTACAAAATCAAGGAACAAAATCATAACAATCTGCCCAAAATAACAACAATGAACTAAGAAAAATTTACACAAATATCTAAAACAAAGAGCGATCTTTGAAGTATATAGCTTAAAAAAGTGAGTTCGATAACGATCTTATATACATGGCCAAGTTTCAAGATCAGCTTTGTATCTGTTTGTCTATATTTGAATATCATCCAGTGATATTTCATCTCCGTCTGGAAATGACAATGACTTCAAATTCTGAAACCAAACGAATAATCATATCAGCATATTGCAGATGTGAATATACTTCCAGTTTGATGGACTATGGATCCTTATTACCTTTATGAATTGTCGAGGATCATCAATGGTGGAAGCTCCTAAGATAACTTCCCTCTGCAGCTTATTAGTCATTTTGTGGCAAGCTCTAAGCTGATAATAGTAATTCGGAAAAATCAATTAAGGCAAGATATAGAAAGATTCAGCATACGTAATGTTTCAACTTTTAAGGCTTACTTCTGATCTGGTGGCTCCACCAATTATAAACACAAAAATCCGCTGGCCAAATCTCGGAATTTCACTTGATGTACGTCTCATCAAAGAATCACTGTAAAACAATGCATGAATGCCCTCATCAATAGTGTGAACAGTTCATGTTGAAGGATAATGAACAGTTGAAAAGATAATTTACCTAGAAAAGCCGTCGTCAGAGTTTCGAGGTCGAGCCCAGGTGGAGTGTCTTGTCCTGACTGAATGCCCGGCTGGAGCTTCAAAATTTTGCATGGATGCAGGATTTGTCCCATGGAAAGTGGGGCTCGGGTCGTTCATACATGGGTAGTCGTTTTTCGGTAGTTCTCCTTTCCCGAGTTTTTCTATGAGATCCTACAAGATTAAAATGTGTTCACAGAATCAAACAGGGTAAAACAGCACAAATATACAGTTCCGTTTCTAGATTCCTTACTAACATTAGTTTTATAGGTTTAGTACTAACAAACCTCGACTATTGGGAAAAAACGTGATAGTTGCCATTGTGCCTGCTCTCCAAGGCGGTCCTTTCTAGCTGCAGGCTTCTTCTAATCTTGTAAGAAGATTTTTGTTCGAGAAGGAAGCACTATGAGCATACAAATATAATAAAACAAATGGGGGTGATTTATTTGAAATCAGAGTAACCTTGTGAATATCAAACTTCAATGAAAAGGCTGCCGACGTGCTCCTTTTTGTTTCTGATGTTCTGTTTAACAGCTTCAAGTTCTTTAAAACAGTCGTTTCGTCTAATGACAACTTGGCCAACTGCATAGGGAGTACAAAGGATACGTCAGATGAGTCTAAAGAAACAAAGAAATGCAGATAAGCGAAGAACTAGAACATATCAAGCATTATAGCTCAGTAATCGCATGGTTAAATATGTGTATTTCTTCCATAAACGCATTAAAAATTCTAAGGTATATCGACTGAAACATTTTTCTTTTACGGAAAATGAACTGGAGAAAAGGAAGGCAGCAATATGTAAACTAGTCCAAGAAATCCAAGCAGAGAAACCAGGCATTCAGAAGAACCGGAAAGGACACAGCATAACCTAACATCGGATTTTCTAAACATTCAAAAAACACTAGAGAATATAGGAGGAAATTCACACCACATAACTTATTTAAGTATATTAATATATATGCATCGACCTATTTTAAAAAAACACGACCAGTGAAGACTGAAGAAACAGCTTATAACTGAGCTAACCACTCCCCAGAGCATGTAAGACCCTCTAATATTATCTTCCTTGGATAAGGCTTAGCATACATGTGGAAAATAATGGAGCAAGTAAATTGAAGTTATTCAGAGCTACAAAAGCACTATTATTCAGAGGAAACGGGCAAAAACCTAAAGAACGGGATACAACACATTACCTGCATCAGCTTTGATGCTTTTTCATCCTGGAATTTCTCTGGATATGCAGCAGCATATATCATCAGCAAGCGTGCTTTATTTTCTTGAGAAATGTCCTGCATGATCATCAGCATTTCATGCATTGCATATCACATGCAATTCAAAGTTGAAATTATATGTAAATATTGGGCCTACCTCTTTTGTCCTTAAGAATTTTATTACTTCTTTAGTTCCGGCATCACCAAAGACAAGATCCTGCTCCAGTTGACCTACATCTTTCAGCCCTTGCTCCCTCAGAATTTTGTTTATTTTTCCAGCAATCTGCACAGTTATGAAAGTTACTGTAACACAACAAGATGAACAAATATAGACGAGACGAATTGCTACTTTTCTTTCTTTAAATAAGTAACTGACAGTGCTAGCCATCAGTTAATAAGGCTAAAGAAAAGATAGAACTTCCATGCAAACGTTACTGACCTCAACATGCAAGGAAAGCTTTTCAATTTGTTCACTATATTGTGGCAAAGCTTGGACCAATCTTTGCAAGTCTCTCGCAGACAACTCAGCCCCATCCCTGCATTTCAGCACAAGTTTAACAACGAAGAAAGTAAAAAAATAAATAATAAATACTGAGCATCTAAGCATCCAAACATTAGTTATGAAGAGAGTAGCTGTTTCCAAGAGGAATCAAGCATCAGAGATTGAGATAATTATGTACACATGTTGTATGCTAATTTATATGAAAAGAAGTTACAAACAGACCTCGAACCATGTTGAACTTGAGCAGCTCTATTTTTGGCTACAAAGTTTGTCATTTTTTCATACAAACGCTCACTGGCCTAAACAGATATACAAAGATCAAAATAGTATTAAAAAAAAATAGATATTTGCAAAATTACAATTTAAAAAGGTAAATTTAATCAAGCAACACACATCGGCTATATGTGCATGCCGTAGCTCAAGCCATATAGGATCATGTTCATCCAAAAGAACCTCCTTTTTTACAGAATCTCCCCCTGTTTTGCTTGGAACCTAAAGGAAAAGACAGCAAACAATGCAGATTTAACATGCTAAAACCTAAAATAAAGAAACTGAAGGAGAAGAACCAAGGAAAGAATTAGACATTTACTTAATTAGAAGGAGGATCGAGCATAAAATAGCAAGACATACCTCATGTACATATTTACTTCCTTTAACATCTAACAAATCATGAATCATGGCATCATAGGTCCACTCATGTATGATAGGCGCAATCTAGAAACATCCGATAAAAAATATATTCAGGAAAATGAAAAACGAGGATGTCATTCTGTCACAAATGTTAACAAGTTGCATATTAACCTGATCAACAGAACGATCCAGAATGAGCAATTCACATGTTTCAGTCTGTGGAAAGTTGGGGATGACTGTCTTATATCTAGTCAAACAGTTCCATACTCCAGCAGCTAGCTTTGTAGGAACGAGATCACAATATGTTGCCATAGTATCTGAATCAAGAGACTTGGCAGCACGATAACGTACAAAAGGAAGCTCCTACACAATTAAAGCAAGCTTTAGAAATGCATATTACTTGGTCTCAAATCAAGGTCGAGAAGCAGGGAATATTTTACAACACCCGTAGTGAAGCAAAAACTGTAGCAATTCTGTTGGCCATCACATTCAAGCACATATCGCCACCCCGATGATTTCCCTCGGCACTGAAAATTTCCTCTAAGGCCGTCTGGTTATTAGTGAGAAAACCCTACAAACAAAGTCACAAGAAACATGCTTGATATATTGCAATAATATTGGAAATATCAGACCGGAAAGAACCTCGAGTAGCTGTAAAGACTGAATAGAGCATGATTTGGTTTTGTAATATTTTCTATTGCTACTAACAAATATGTTCTTGCTATTAGTCAAGATCATATGATACAGAAAATTGATAGCAAATATAATTTTCGAATGTTGTGTGAATATTACTATCGGAAACTGTTATTTTGATTAATCCTGATAAATAGATATTAATCAAGTTCTTCCTTATACAAGCACAGAAGCCCAGAGTTCATCAAGAAACTACTGACCTGACTATCAATAGGAAGATACTCCATGTTCAGCTGCATTTGAATCGTAAGCACATTAACATCCAAATATAACAAAAAAATAAAAGGTGATTTTGCTTAATTATAGTGAACAACATATTCCTTATACAAGGACAGAAGCCTTGGAGTATAACCTCTCTCAATGCACCAATACGAGCCAAAATTTTACCATCCCTCTTGATGTAGGTAACAAGCTCTTTGGAAATTGGTGAGCTGAAGAAAACAAATGCTCTGCAAGACATCATCCAAGGAAAGATTAAACCAGTTATGAGATTTTGAAACCTAAGGTGCAGGAAATACTGCATTTTAGAGGTGCAGTTGACATACTTATAGTACAATGGTTTTTTCCCCGACATATCTGACATAAGCATCGTGACACTGTACAACAACAACAAGAGGCGGATGTGGATTAATAGAATGGAACAAAGAGTGGAAAATACATTGCAAATTACTCAACAGAACATCATGACACTGCTGTAAGACAATCAGCAAAGAAAAACAGCTTGCTGTACACCACTTACATAATAGGTATAACTTACAGTTTCCTCACTGCTAAATTAACAGACGAAAATTTATTCTACAATTCACCCACATTTAATATGGAAGAACTTATAAAATTATTAGGCATTTGCAGAGAAATCAGCTACTGCAGCCAAATATGAAGGGTAGAAGCATAACCAGAAAGTAAAATAAATAACTGTTGGGACCCTTCACAGATGAATAAGAAAGAAATATAAGGGGAGGAATAGAAGAAGTGAAGCATTACTTCTCTTTTGATGGCTGAATAAAGTATATAGCATCCATAGTGGGCATAGGCTGCCTTCTCTTGTGTATGTCCTCCACCACTGAATTCATAAGTATGATTGCATTCAGTTAAATCATCCTTCTTCTATAGAAAACATCATATATTTGTTATATCATACTTGGCAAGCTAATTAGTTTAAGGACTTACACGATACTCCTTCCTCAGTGATGTCTGCCATCTTACAAGTTACTGACAATATTTTGACAGTAAGTTCATCCGTAATCAAAACCTAAAATCAGAGTCAGACTATTTCAAACAAAACAAAAAACAGACACAAAATGTCGAACTCCTTCCTAAATACAGTAGTAAGAAAAAATAAAAACAAATTTGCACTCCATCCAATACCTTCCAATTTGATTTTGAGTCCCTTGTTTTTGCCGAACGAATCATTTCATATAACAACCCTGAACATAATTCAACTACTCTTAGAAAGAACTCAGCTTTCTAGATGCCCAACAAATCTCATTTGTTAACGACGAAGAATTTGAATTCAACTCGCGAATAGAGAGATGGTTATATCCTGGTAGCAGAAGTAAAAACAAAACCCTCTAACATCCTATTACATTTACAATAGGGTTGGGGATTAGAGAGAGCTTACGATCCCGGGAGATTTGGCGGAAAGTCTTGTGATCGCCGGTAACGGAAGAGAAATCGGAACCTGACATGGACATGATCGAAGGGAAAGGCTCTGATTTCTGCAAGTACGTGGTTGATTTTTGACAGATGGAAAGGCCTGATTTGGATTGTCGAAGGTTTGAAATTGAAGAGATGGAGGGGAAATCGGAAATATAGGAGGATGGATAGCATCAGCATGGAGATAGAGTTGAGATTTTGTTGAACTTGTATTTTACTTTTCTGGGCTACGCGGTTTGTGCAACCAACAATGTGAAGCCGATTTCTCCCTCCTTTGCCGTTAAATCACATTTTCTATCTAGAAGATTTTATATCTTGGTCAACCAACTATGGGTAGGTTGAATACTTGAATATGAGAATTGCAGTTCATAGGAAATTATTGAATGAGAATTGAGTTAATGTGATTTATAATAGGGAGGATTTTGAGTGGTTAAAATTTGTAATAAATAAATTAAGATGGGAAATTTAAGATTGCATTGATAAAAATAGGCAGAGTAATTACATGAGTAGAGTCATGAACAAAAGTGTTCAGAATACAAGAAAATTAATCTCGTGATAGAAAATATATAAAGAGAAAAATAATATTAGCCAGGCAACGACGACCCTTTTACAGTGCGTCTAATGTCCACAAGTTGTGAATATACATTAGGCGAATATAGAAAGGCATCTTGGCACAAATTCCAAAGTCCTAAAATTTCATTAACTAAAAAATGTCATTATAGATGAAAACATCATTATAAATAGTTTTAATATAGGGTTTGTCTAGTGTGTTCTCATGGACACACTAAAAGAAGTAAAAAAGACTAGGCTCTACCTCTTTGGAAAATGAGATAAATCCTTTAACAAACAGGTTTCGGATCACGTGTGAATGGCTTAAGGTACGAATATACGAATGCATGAATTCACATGCACATTCCTTTGTAATCGCACACGCAGATATGTGCACATATTTTTCACATATTATCAAAGACATGCATAATCTGTCAAATATGCATGTATTTACATTTAAATGTGCATATACATCACATTAATTGTGCATCTGGATTTTTCCATTTATACATTCGTATATTTTAATTCATTCGTACATGAATCTTTTCCTAAACAAACAAACCATTTATGTTTAATGTACATAATTAATATGTATTAAAATAGTATTATAAAGATAAAAATTAGTATATAACTATAACTAACTCTTTTTTTGAGAATAACTATAACTAACTCTTTTCTTGAGAATAACTATAACTAACCTATTCCAACGTAACCTATGGATTAAACATTTTTGATTTAGAAATTGTTATCCTACTTAGAAAATCTACAAATTCCTCATCAGTTTAATAGTAGAATTGTAATACAAAATCAACATTTACAATGGAGAAATAAATTCATTTTATAATCAACATTTACATTTTATCCAGAAAAAGTCATTAATACGGAGTATAAATTAAAAATTATAAGATTGATAATTATATAATAAATCAGTAGGGAAAGAATAACAATAGAGTTATGAAAGTAACCTTTAACATATGGGAAAAGATTATGTGAGGATAAATTTTTAGTTAAGGATGGAGGATGATGCATACAAATGCTATAATTAATGCACACATGTTATAACTCATGCACACAGTATTTAGTGGTGCACACCATATAAAATACGTCCAAAACAGACATCGTTTGTCCTTTCAAAAGCCCCCAAAACGGACATCGTTTGTCCTTTCAAAAGCCCCCAAAACAAAATAGTCGCATGTGTTAAGTTCGTAAAAGCAAAAACTTATATAAATTTAGTATTTGTATAATATAATTATTTATTATAGTTAAAAATCATGCAATTAAATTTTATATACTATAATTATATATTATCATTGAATATCACTACTTTATTACAAATAAAGTATAATTATGCATTATGTTTAAATATTACGAACTTAACGGAAATGACTGTTTTGTTTTTAAGGCTTTTGGAAGGGCAAACGATGTCTGTTTTAGACGAATTTTATATGCACGGACTCGTATTGAAATTCTCTACAATATTAGAAAAAATGATTCGTGACAAAACTCCTCAGTTTCTTCGTAACGAATCTCTGATGGTTTTTATTCGTTACGAAGATCGTCTCTAATACATTCGAGACGAAGATAAGGGTGTGGCAAATAAACTTTTAGAGTTGCCAAATAAAGGCTTTGTTTATGGGCATATATATAGGATACAATAGTGAGAATCTTAAATAAAATAAAAAACATAAGGATTAATCTCAATCGTTAACTTTTTTTTGAAAAATTAGTTGGTTTGCTGCACTACGTTGGTGCATCAAATTGTTGTTGTACAATTGTACACTATGAGAGTCTCTTTGACCGTGTGTTAACCGGCGTTGATCGGTTGTTGACCAACTATTGAACGACGTGATTAACCGTTGACCAACTATTGATCGGCGTGATCGATCGTTGATCAATCGTTGATCGTCGTTTAAACTACTGTAATATTTGGAGGTGCACCAAGTTGTATTTAATTGTGCATTACATTCTAATATAATAGTGCATTATATATTAAAAGTGAATTGTGGTGTACCAACTCGGTACAATTTGAAACACAACCTCAATACAACTTGGTCACAATCTCAGTATAGTTTGGTGCACTAATGATTGATATTTAGGTACACCAACTAAATACAAATCGATGCACAATTAAATTATAATTCGATGTATAATCTCACTGCACTAAATATCTGTTATACTTGAAAAAAGAAAAACATATACACTAATAATTGGAATTTAGGTGCATCAATTCAACACAAACTAGCGTGTGTTTCCGTACCATGTACGGGGTCGCATGTATAGAAATATTTTAATAATATATTTATATTTTCTACTATTAATCTGTTTATAGATTTTAGTTATATTTTATGATTTATAATTTATAGATTATAGTTTATAGTTTACGATTTATGTTTTATAAGTCAATTTAATTAAATTGATAACATAATAACAGATAAAGATATATATATATATATATATAAGATAAAGATATAATATGATAAAAGATAAAAATCCATATTTTTTTTGTAATATAACCTATTAGATATCTTTTTGATTTTTTTTACTTATTTAATTCAAAGATATATATTAAAATATAAAGTCAGATGATGTAGAGGATGACATGGTGAATGATGTAGTATAGATTAATGACGCACAATCTACTAGTTGGTGCACAATTTCAATAGAACTCGGTGACAATCTCAGTACAAGTATAGTAGCTCAAAAAAATGAACAATTGATATTAATTCTTAGGGACCTTACTATAATTACACGGTTCTTATATACAGCCCGGTGCTTTATTCAAATAACGCCGGGTCACTCGCGTTCTGCGAGGTACGTGACACTCGCGTTACGCGAGATTAGCAAAAAATTAGGTTAATTTCATGCATGCTAATCTCGCGTTCCGCGAGTGTACGTGTTCTCGCAGAACGCGAGTGTATGGGTACTCGCAGAACGCGAGATTAGCATGTCAGATGGACGTTGTTGTGCGCCATTACTACATGTCTTGTCCCCACCTAACTGTAATAACTACCCCCTTATTTTAAGTAATCCGTAACACCTATTAACCCTACCCTAACACATTTTTTATCATCTTTCACCTCTTCCACCCTCCATTAAAACCCATTTTCAAAACCTTAAAACTTCAAAACACTCTAAAAACACCTAAAATAATGGAAGATGAAGAGGAATTCAACAAAGGAGAGAATGGAGATGATGGTTCATCAAGTTACCATGCAAATGAGGTAATGTTCTTACTTAATTTTTGAATTTTAATTTGTTTTGCACCATTAAGAGCTAAAATGAACTTATTATGTTGTATTTCATGTTTAATCTAGTAGTAGTAAGTGTTGAAGAGATGACTTTTGCATATAATGTCAAAAACTTAGATGTGTTCATGTTTTTAGGGTTTTAAGGGTTTTTAATGTAGGAACTCATGTTATGTTAAATTATCTCGTTGAATGACTAGTTTCAGGAAATAGCAACTTCTCGCGTTCTGCGAGAGGAAGCCACTCGCGTCACGCGAGATGTGCCCCCTCGCAGAACGCGAGAAGTTGCACATTACAGAGTATTAACAGAAGCATTGTGTATAGGTGAATTTTTCTTTGTTCACTGGATTGAATGCAATCCAGTTGAATGACTACAACTACCCCTCTCGGAATACAAGGCCATGTTCGCCACCGTCATTTGATTTAGGGATTGACCACTTTGGATATTATCATCAACCATCTTTATATGAACAACATGTGCCATCTACATATGAATTGCCTGTGCCATCTACTTATGAGTTGTCCGTGCCATCTACTTATGAGTTGCCCGTGCCATCTACTTATGAGTTGCCCGTGCCATCTACTTATGAATTGCCATGTACATATGAGGTGCCATCAAGCTATGATGCGTTTGATTCACAATTTGCTAACCCACCAACAAACGTAGGAGAGGAGATGTGTTTTCTTCCCTCTTTACGCACTGCACCAAAGTTTGATAGTCCCGTATGTGAGGAAGAGGTTGTTTCTAGGGATTATTCGGAATATTTCACTACGGAGCAAGTGTTTGCCTCTAAGGAGATTGGTCATTTGTGGGCTTTGAATGTTGCAAAGCAACACAAGTTTATGATCTCTATTGGAAGGAGTGTACCATCTAAACCGGGGCAAAGTGGTAAGATTCAAATTATTTGTGAGAAAGGGGGAAGCCATAGGCCTAAAGGTGTCGGTGTTAGATCAAACACAAAAAACAAGAAAACGGGGTGTAAATTTCAGTTGAAGCTCATGGAGAACCGGGTTGAAGAGAATTGGAGATTAGTGGTTGTTTGTGGTTTGCACAACCATCCTATTGGAGATAGTTTGGTCGGGAATGCATTTGCCGGGAGGCCAACCCCGGATCAAAAGAAAAAGGTTCGTGAGATGGTACTTTCACATTGTTCTCCAAATCAGATTTACACTGAGATAAACAAGGATCCCGGAAGTTGCACAAAGAAGAACCAAGTGTACAATTTGGTAAGACATATAAGGGAAGAGGAAATGGAAGGTAGAACCGTGGTTCAAGAATTCTTTCACCAATGCAAAGAGAGCAACTACTTCATGGAGTATAGGCCAAGTGCAACGAATCCTTCGATAATAGGCGACTTGTTCTTTGCTAGCCCCGAATCAATGAAACTCTTAAAGGCGTTTCCATATGTCCTTTTCATGGACTCGACTTATAGCAAGAATAGGTAAGTATTTATCATTCTGTTTTTATGTTGTATTTATCTTACTGTATTTTGGTTTAAGGTACAATGTTCCCTTCCTGGAGATAGTCGGTTTGACTTCTACATGGAAGAATTTTGTTGTGTGCGGGGTATGGTTAGAGGCTGAGAGCGAGGATAGTTATTTCTGGGCGTTGCAGCAGCTGCAGACGATGTATTTGAGAATAGGAGCATCGCCTACTTGCTTCGTCACTGACTGTGAGATGGCTCTTATGAATGCAACAGACAAGTTATGGCCAAATGCAAAGTTTCTCTTATGTAGGCGACATGTAAGGAAGAACATAGAGGCGAGAGCGAAGATAGCTATGGGCACACAAGCATTGGGGGTTCATATTTCAAATGATTATTATAACGTGTTCGAACAAACCACTGAAGAAGATTACAAGAGTACTTTGAAGAAACTTGAGGACGAATGGCGAGCTTATCCAACCGTATTGAAGTACGTGAGAATGAATTGGCTAAACCGTTACAAAGAAAGACTTGTTTCAGCATGGACGGATAATGTCTTCACTCTCGGGAATAACACGACAAACAGGTATGTTCTGTAATTTCTGTCTACCTTCTACATATGATAAAAAGAGCTTCTGTAATGCACATCTCGCAGAACGCGAGTAATGTATTAACTCGCAGAACGCGAGGTGTACAGGCCTCGCAGAACGCGAGGAGTTGCACATTACAGAAGGATCCACAGGTTCTGATTTGTATTTGCATTTTATTGTTTTTCGAACATTTTAGAGTTGAAGGAGCACATTCATGTCTTAAGTCATACTTGTCAAGTGGAAATGCTAGGCTAAACACAATGTTCAAAGAATACAAAACAATGGCGGAGAACCAACTTAAGGAGATTACTGTGTCTTTCACCGAGAGTTTGAATAAGAGCTTCACAGTTGTTGAAGGGGCCGACTTGTTTAAAGTCTTGAAGTTCAAAGTCTCTTACAAATGCATAGAATTTTTGCTTAAGGAATACACGAAGGGGGAGAGATTAGGTGCGCACTTTAATATGTTTTGTAGCTGCGGGATCAAGATTAGAGATGGGTTGATGTGTGTTCATCAGATTGTAAGACATTGGAAGGAGCAAAGACCACTAAGAGTATCAGAGTTGCACCCTTTCTGGAGTACTTTGAGTTTGAAAGAAGTTGATGTTCCCGGCATACTGGAAGTTAAGAGTAAGGTGGCAAGGCGTCTTTTTCAGACTTTCTATGAGGAAACGTTTCCGAAATTGTGCCCCCATGATCAAGAAAAGTGTGCACAAACTGTTTTAGACATTGGGAAAGTAAATACTCCTCTAAAAGAGCCGGCTATTTCAAAGCACACCGGAGGTCGTCCAGTCGGAGCTCCTAACAAACAACCTAGGTCAACGCAAAGAAGACCGTCTGCATGGGAGCACACTAATGTTGAGATGGATGCTAGAGATTTGGAAGAAACACCCCCAAAGAAGCAAAGAAATGCTTCTAATTTCGAAACATTCAAGAAACCAAAGATTAAGGTGATTGGCAAGTACAAGTCTCACATACCCGCGTCAATGCGCACCCATGTGAATGATTGGCAAGTACAAGTCTCACATTCACGCATCAACCAGGCAACCCTAACCCTAATTAATGAATTTCAACATAAAACAACATCCACTCATCAACCATAATTCAAAATCATCATCTTTCATCCATTATACAACCATTTCTAAATCAACATTCAATATCAAAACATCATATAATATGCAATTTCCTATACTAACAACATATATTCATCTAGAAACAACATTAGAAAGCATAAGAGTATAAGAAACATACCTTATATGGAGATTTGAAGTGAAAAGAGGAAGAAGAAGAAGTTTGAACCGAGAGAAAACGCGAGAGCGGCGGTAGAAAATTGTGTGTGATGTAAAAAATGGGCCGAGTAGGGTTTTTCCCCTTTTATAGGGAAAAAACACCCTCGCGTTACGCGAGGTGACGCACCCTCGTGTTCTGCGAGGATGCGCTCCCTCGCGTAACGCGAGGGCCCGGGCGTTATTCAGAAAACGCCCGGGCTGTATTTAGCAAGGGCCAATAATTACGGTTCTCATCAAAACTTTTCTTTATTATATAATAGATTATATTGAGATTTTAATAATTTGAAATATTTATAATTAAGAATTGTGTTATCTATTACATTATATATTATCAAATTCGTATGCAATTTATATTATTATAATAAAACAAAATCTTAAATTACAAGATTTTCTACTAGCTTTTATTTCAAAAATAAATAAAATTAGTACTCCCTCCGTCCCCATTTGTTTGTCCTCTTACGCGTTTACACACTTGCCGATACATGTTTTGCGTCGTTAATATCTCTAACTACATATTATTAAAAATTATAAAATCTTGATATTGTTAAAGTATTAAATGAGACGAATCAAA
Organism: Oxyria digyna; assembly: GCA_029168935.1. Classification (NCBI taxonomy): domain Eukaryota; kingdom Viridiplantae; phylum Streptophyta; class Magnoliopsida; order Caryophyllales; family Polygonaceae; genus Oxyria; species Oxyria digyna. Next base: position 11,863,495 of record JAPVLV010000013.1, read on the forward strand.
CAAGACCCTATATGACTATATTAATACACAAAGATTGAGAATAATCGAGCAAATTACGTTAATAGGTGAATAGTGTCAAATTCCGTCATAGGACAAACAAATGGGGACGGAGGGAGTAATCAGTAATAATGTGAAAAATAGTAATCATTTATAATAACTTAATCTACTATGAATAAGGCGGTATTATCTTTTATTTTCTCATTTATTATAAAACAAACACCATCTTAATATTATTAAAAAATAAATTTATAATAACGTGGCATTCATCCCCATTTTCGAGAAGAATCATCCAAAGCAACACCCTCAAACGCTTAAACCATCATACGGAGTATTATCCTTTTCTTTATCGAAATGTGTCACACAAATCTAATCTATTACTACTATAATCAGATACTTATAAACTTCAACTTTTGGCATCTTACTTATCTTTAATCCAAACGCCACCATTTGCCATTTTGCCCTGAGTATAGTATTTCCGTGACCCATTTTATATTATACTGTAGTACTTTATAATCCTTCCCCCCCCTCAATTCGTTAGGCCCTTTCACATGGTACAACGACCAGGAAATTTGTTGGTCTCTTTTGGACCATTTTACTTATCTTTATAAGTATAAAACCCACTACTCCCTCCCTCCGATCTTTTCATTTGTTTTTAACACATTTGTCGAGACATATTTTATAACGTTAATATCTTTAAATATACGATGATAAAAATTATAATTTTTTAATATTCTCAAAGTACTCATTGAGACGAATCAAACGGGATCTCACATGTCTATATTTATTTCTATATATTGGAAGAAAACGAGAAGATTCCCTCGGTTTTGAATAGTGTCGAAAAAACAAATGAGACTTATATTAGGGGACGGAGGAAGTATATAATTGGAATATAAAATATACAAATACATAAATATTAATCGGAAAATGATGAAGTTATCTGGTGGGTAAATATCCTCATGCAGTATATCATGTTTGATTGATCATGTATTTTATAGTGTAGGATTTACCATTTTTAAAAGGGTGGTAGGGTTATAATAAAAAAGACATTCAACTAATAGATATGAAAGGATAAATGCCCAAACTATATAAATCACTCCCCATATTAATCTATGAATTATAATTTTGCAGTGATTCACATCCACAAGAATAAATAATTGTGGTGCTAAAAAAATCCACTTATACAATAAATATGCCTATAAGTCTATAACACAATAAATATGCCTATAAATAATTGTGGTGCTAAATAATTCTACATTTGTACGTTGACATATTTATATCAAATTCGCGCTAAACTATACTTGCAATATCCAAAACATGTGTAGTTTTTTTTTTGAGTAGTTTTTACCTCGTTGACCGTTAAATGAGGCTCGTTAGGTATTGATATCTAGATATCTGTTAAATGAGGCTCGTTAGGTATTGATATCTAGATATCGAATATGAGTACGTGATATCGGAATGAGACATCAAATATTTGGTAGATATCAATTTGATACCAATATATTATTATACTAAACGCAAATATCTCAGTAGTGGTATTTAGATACAAATACCAAACGGATCTTGAATACTATTTAACTAGCGTGTGTTCCCGTACCATGTACGGGGTCGCATGTAATAAATATTTTAATATTTTATACTATTAATTAGTTTATAGATTGTAGTTTATAATTTATAGATTATAGTTTACGATTTTTGTTTTATAGTTTAAGTTCATTAATAACTCAACTTAGTTAGATTGATAACATAATAATAGATAAAGATATATATATATATATATATATATATATATATATATAAGATAAAGATATGATATGACAAAAGATAAAAATCGATATTTCTTTTTGTTATATAGCCTATTAGATATTTTTTTTGATTTTTTTACTTATTTAATTCAAAGATATATATCAAAACATAAAGTCGGATGAAGTGGAGGATGACATGGTGAATGATGTAGCATAGCTTAGAGGTCGACACATAGGCAAATTGAATATAAGGGCGACATGTGGCAAAACAACGTTCTGTTTTAGTATACGTATAGATTCATACTCTACACTATTATAAGATTTCCGGAACTGCAAGTCTAATTCATACACCACACTTCAATTTCTTGAACTATTTATAGGTTAGCAAAATCTAAACAATTTTTTTCCAAACTAGAACCGGACCCTCGCGCTATGCGCGGGCCAATTACGGTTTTTTCTATATGGTTTAACACTTTAACGTTGTTTAATAGACGTCTCGCAGTTTGATCGGACTAATCATATTCACAATCTCTTCAATTAAAAAAATATAACCCCAAAAAAGTAAAATTTATAAACAACGTGAATCAATTCAATCAACATAACGACAGAGGACATGATGACTTCTTTCAGCGGATAATAAAGAAGTAATTTTAGCCTCCGTAAGTAGAGCATATTAAAAATGTTGAAGTGAGACAAACACAACTTTTTGATGTTAAGCTCGTTCTTCTTTCACCTAATGGGTTAAAATACAAAATAGTTCAATTTATCAATTCTTTTAGCATTTCAAAATTATCCTATTAGAAAAGTATATCCCCGTACAAAAATAAGTGGTCGTCACCCCTTCTCGTAGCTATCTTGATGTCACATCAGCAGTTGCAATTGCTCTTAGCCGCATCATTATAAATATATAATATATAGATAGATTATAATATCTAATTAACCCATATTAGTTTTTAACCAAAAAAGAAGACGAAGACGAACGGGAGGAAGGAGATGAAGACGATGTGTTCTTAGTTAAATAGTTAGTGATGAAATTGTCATTTAAGAAAATAAATAATTAGGATAAAAATTTAAAATATTAACATTTATTAGGTATAAATTAACATTACTTCATCAAACCCAACGCAAAACACGCTTTAACACATGAATCAGGTTTGTTTGGATTACACTAAAATTTCACATTTTATAGTATTATACTACAAACAGAATCGATTGATAAAACCATACAAGACATAAAAAAAAGTAGCATTTGGATTGGCCTAGAAAGCATCTAAAACCCGTAAGAAGATCCAAAATTTCGAATGCAAAACGGATGGTCCAGTGTAGCGTCGTTGTTCATCTGATGAAAGAAGACGGATATACTCATCTTTGAAGGAAGCCTTGAATCTTGCAAGAAAGAGACCAATCAAGCCCTAAAAAAGCTACAAAACCACCAACCACAAAGATGAGTCCAAATTCTCACTTTCACCCTCCAAATCTCAACAATCAACAAAACTCCAAACACTTGACCATTTTATACAAATCTGACGACATAGAGTTACTTTCCATTTGATAATACTCTTTCACATACATAATTAATTACTAATAGTATGATACCTGCAAAGAACCTTGCACTTAACCACATTATCATACACATAAAACCCGGGTGCAACCATGATCCGAACCTCGGTTGGAACCAGCCTATGGGCGGTTCGATCTCCCCCCATATCCTCCATATACAACGGATCGAAATCCGACCCCTTTTCCACCCGAAAAACAGGCAAACCCGGGTGAACTGAGTTCGCCAGCAAGTGAACCAACCAAACGCTCTTCGACGCCCCGAAAAAGGCTTGCAATAGCGGTTCAGGCCAGGCTCGGTTCCAGCCCAACATTCCCACAATCTCACTCATCTTCCTATCACAAAACTTGCTGAAATCCTCACTGAAATGCTTTGTCCCTTTGCTTAAAACCTCCTCCCATGTTAAAGTTTGGAGTGCGGTAAACGCAGCGTATTGGGCCTCGCACCGGTCGAGCGGGTTCATGATCCGGTTCGTTGAGTTTTTGGTGAACCCGGTCGATTCGAAATCCTCGAAGAGAGCGAGATTGAGAAGCGCTTCGAGATAGGAGATTAGATTTCTAGGGTTCTTGGAGAGGGAGATTTTGATGTCGTAGGGTTGAAAGAGGGATGCGATTCGCTCGAATACTTTGACTCCCATCTGACGAATCTGTACTGTCAAGGCTCGGCTGAGGAGTCGGACGGCGGATCGGGCGTCGGAGACGGAGATCAGGAAATTCTCGATGATCTGATCGTGTGCGTCGATTCGGAGATGGTTGAATGGGGAGAATTTCTGTCTGTTCACGGTTCCTCCGCCGCTGGTGTTACCGGAGGAGGCTACTTCGAGGCCGGATTTGAGGTTGTGGCAGTAGATCTCGAGTTTGTTAAGCTTCTTCTCGAGCTCAGCCATGGAGTATTTGAGTTTCGAAGCTTCTAGAACCGCCTCGTCGCGCTTCCGGCTCGCGTGAACGAGCTTATGCGATAGTTCTGCTACCGCGATCTTCCAGCGCTCCTCCTTCACCGCCGCGACGGAGGCGGAGGAAGATGTCTCCGGAGACGGTCTCGGGCTTCGGCGAGCAACGCCAGAGAGGATCGATTTCAGGATTGCGTTAGGGCTGGGCACGGAGAGCGAGTAGGAGGAGGAAGACGAGTACTGCTTACTGACGGCGTCGGCGACAGGAACCACCGACGACGTCGTTTTGTCGCGACTAGTCGGTCTGCAGTTGTTACAGATGACAGCGATTGTCTCCGAGGAGCGCTTCTTTCCTGCGCTGACGGTGCTGTTGGTAGTAGCGGTGGTTGATGTCTGGACTGGGCTCGGATGGTGGTGACTTGACGCTGAACCGGGACGACGTCGTTCATAGCATTCCTCGCTTTCATCTCCTTCCTCAATCTGCAAAACAATAATCTGAGTATGAGTCATAATCCCAAAATGAACAGACGGAGAAATTAGGTGGTGAATGGATTCTTACAGGGGTGAAATGGTGTGAGCGATGATGGGGAAGATGAGGCGAGTTGGAAGAGCAGGAAGAGGGTGGAGCCATGGCTTCTTTTTCTTCTCTATTTCCGGTGGGGTTTTTAATTCTCTCTTCTGTTTTTATCAGTACTGGTTTATCCAATCTTCTTGTTCATGGTAGTGTTGGTATATAGAGAGAGAGGAAATAGAAATAGAAATAGAAAGAGGTGTTTGTCTTTACTGGGCAGAAATTCTGAGACTCAGTAGTGGGTTAACGAACAGCCATAGGCGTATTTTGAAGGAGGTAGATTCAAGTCAAAGGAAGGAAGCTGTAACTTTTTTTGGGCTAACCTTAATACACGTGATTTACTATACACTTTACACCTTTTTAATGACTATAATGTGGAATTAGTATCAGATTAAGGTGATAAATGAAGGATTAGTTACTGGGTTTGTGACGGTAAATATCAACACAAGAAGAGAAGATGACAGGATTCAGCCGTTTTGTGGTCCTGTTCTTCCCACAGCTTGCTCTGCATGGTCAACAGTGCTAAAATACAAAACAGGTAATCTTTTGAGGTTTTTGGTTTAAACCACCTGTTATTTGGCAAAATTTGCAAGGAACCACCCGTATCTTCGTTAATGATTCTAAACCACCCAAAACTTGTCTTCCGTTAACAAAGTCACACCCGTCCCCTTTTTCCGTCAACTTTGCCGTCCAGAATGGTGAAGTTACCATTCTACCCCTTTTAAATTTCACAAATTACTCATCAAAATGACTGTTATACCCCTGCAATGAAATCACGGGATGCAAGGCAGGAAGAAGAAGCTTGTCTCCTCTTCTTCGTCTTCCTCATTCAACTTCGCTTCCTCCTCCTCTCCTTCTCCTTCCTTCAGATCTGACCCCTCCGCCGCCGCTGAAGCTCTCACCCTATCCCTCCGCCCCACCGCTTCTTCTTCCTCCACCAATCAGACCACCACCACCAGGCGGCCCCGCATTTCGTTTCTCACGCGCAGCAATTCCAGATCCAGATCTGTGGGGTGCGGGAACCGAAGCTTCTCTAGCGATTTCCACGAGAAATTCTGTTGCGCAGGATTTTCGGAGGGTTTATGCTCACCTCATCGTCTTCTTCCTACTGGCTATCGGCAGATGTCAACGGGAAGGAGCACGGCCGGAGCAAGAGCTGGGGATGGGCGTTGGCGAGTCCGACGAGGGCCTTTAGCAATTCCAAATCCGATTAGGTTTTTTTGTTTGTTGGTTACATTTGAATTTTGGTTATGATTTTCCCTTGTAATATTTGATGAAAATGATTCAATGAGATAAATGATGAATCTGTATGGGTGGAGTGGATAATAATGTTGATTGCTACTAATTTCAGAAGTATTAGCTACTTTAATAATGAGTTCGCTTTGTGCAGGTGAAGGATTTGCCATGATATCTGGAACAAGCATGGTTGCACCACATATTATCCGGAACAAGCATGGATTTGTGAATGGAAGGAAGAAGACATGTTAACGGAAGGGGTAAAATGTGTAATTTGTGAAATTTAAAAGGGGTAAAATGGTAACTTCACCATAAGGGACGGCAAAATTGACGGAAGAAGGGGACGGGTGTGACTTTGTTAACGGAAGACAAGTTTTGGGTGGTTTAGAATCATTAACGAAGATACGGGTGGTTCCTTGCAAATTTTGTCAAATAACGGGTGGTTTAAACCAAAAACCTCTAATCTTTTTCTACTGTGTGTGCATGTATTTTTATACCTTACTGCAGCAAGTATTCAGTACTTAATTGTGGTTGAGAAGCATTTAATATGGCAAGTGTACATCTGTATTTAATAATTTGTGCATCTGACAACTACAGATATACGTATAAATGTTAGTAGGGAAACCCACCTAATTTACATTAGATGATGATGTTACATACAGTACACATTTTCATTAATATGCCATTGTCTTACAAATTTGGTTTGGCAACCTTCTTCTTCTTCTTCTGATTTATGAGTATTTTTTGTTAAAATGAGATCAACTAAAAGATATTTTGTTTAGGTTGAACTTTGACTATATATAAAAAATTATGTATAGTATTCCCTCCGTCCCTAAATGTTCTTTCCATCTTCAATTTTGACACTATTTACGTTTTAAGAGAATATTCGACATATCTTTCAATATATAAGAAAAGATATAGTAATATGAGATCTTGTTTGATTCGTCTCATTGAGAACTTTAACAATATCAAAATTTTATAATTTTTATTAACATGTATTTAAAGATATTAACGTTACAAAACGTATCTCGTCAAATGTGTCGAATGAAGATGAGAAGAACATTAAGGGAGGAGTAGTAGTATGCAATTAGGATGAGCATGGGTTGCAATTAATGTATACATCATGGTTTAATTAGTGTGGATTTTTTGTTGCAAGCTACAGAATAGTCATATCAGGTGTACGTGGCTTGACACACTGACAATATAATTATGTACTACATTCATCCTAATTGCATACTGTAATATAGTCAGATGGTGTACAAATTCAACCAGAATTCATTTGTATTTACATCTAATTAAACTGGTTTTTGTTTTTCCAGTAGATAGTGGTGATGAATGGTGTTGGTTGTGTGCATTAAATAAAAAGCATTAAAGAGGGTGTTCAGAGTAGAGCAGTGGAAGGCTCAACTACCAGGCAATGCATTAAATGAGTGATTGCAATTTACTGCAATCCAACCCATCTTACACGATTGCATGATTTTAGGGTGGTGAAGAAGAAGAGAAACGAAAGCAACATGTGAAATCAATAAATAAGGGAGACTCACCTCGCATATCTTCATCTTCATCTTCCCCAACATTTGCATTTAACTGGTCCGTTCCTTCCTTGATGTTTAATGAGTTTTGGATTACTAGAGTTTTCCATAAATTATGATTCTTTTCTGTCAAATTATGTTAATCAAATTCCGTGATTTAACTTTTTCTTCTTCTTCTTCACTATCTCTTTTTTTATTTGATTTGATTTTAAAATATCTTTTAACATTCAACTTTTGGTTATTGAGTTAATTTGTATGATAGTTCTTTGGTAATCAAATTATTATCTACGAAGTACTTGACAACAAGATATTAGTCATGGCAATCAAGTTTGTAAAATACTTCATGGCGCCCATGTACCTAATTATTGTGGGTTTAGAATTGGGCCTGGGCTAAAAAATCAGGGTTTGGATTTGGGCCTGGTCTAAAAAAGCTGGGTTTGGACTTAGACTAAACAGTGGCTTATTTCAGTAGCCCACTAGCTCCTGTGTCTTACTCGTAATTGATTCTCTGGTCCACATGATTGCACTTTCACATTGTATAGGAGTATGGAGTACATGTTTTGATCCACCTTATGAACTACGGAGTAGACCTCATTATATAAAAAAACATCTAATCATAATATATATAATTTTTGGGGTGGTTGAAAAATATTCACACAAGATATTCGTGAATATATTAATATTGGGTTTGGCTTTTGCTTGGCCCACAAGGAAAAAAAAGTCAGATTATCTTTTAAAAAATTACGTCAATCTATTTCCTAATAAAGATTTTATCTTTTATTAATTTAAAAACGAAATTATTTTTATAAGGATTATATAATTGAAAAAATATTTTTGTGTTTAGTATTTTATAAAGGGTGAGAATCTCATAATAAACTCTCTCTTAGAGATAAATAAGAATGAATCTAAGCCATTGGATGCCTTAGCATCCAATGGCTTAGATTAAACTAGTTACCCCCACTACAAGTGGGGGTAGTTGCGGTGGTCCGGCGGGGGTCCGGCGGCGGTCCGGCGGGGGTCCGGCGGCGGTCCGGCGGGGGTCCGGCGGGGGTCCGGCGGGGGTCCGGCGGCGGTCCGGCGGGGGTCCGGCGGGGGTCCGGCGGAGGTCCGGCGGCGGTCCGACGGGTCCGGTGGAGGTCCGGCGGTGGTCCAATAATAAATGAAAAGGTTAAAGTATAAAATGAAAATTTTAAGTCTAATTCAAATTGGTGAACATTTAAATATAATGTGATGAACATTTAGATATAATGTGATGAACATTTAATTATAATGTGATGAACATTCTCTTGGTGAACATGAAATTAAAATGTGATGAACATATACTAGAGTATATCAAAATGAACGTTTATAAACATTTTGATGAACATTTATGAACAACGTGATGAACATTTAATTATAATGTGATGAACATTGTGTTGGTGAAAATTAAAATGTGATGAACATTCAGTAGAGTATATCAAAATGAACGTTTATAAGCATTTTGATGAACATTTATGAACAGCGTGATGAACATTTAAGCTAATTGTAATGAACTTTTGAGTAATGAACATTTTATTAAATTCTTGTGAACATTTAAGGATGTTTGATGAACATTTAAGTATGAGATGATGAACATTTAGGTAATTTTTTATAAAGATCAAGTGTTTTTCTACTCGAAATTATATTAAAGTGATGTTTGATGAACATTTAAGTAAGAGAAGATGAACATTTATCAACATTTTGATGAACATTTAACTCGATTGTAATGAACTTTGGCTAATGAACATTTTATTAAATTCTTGTGAACATTGAAGTATGAGATGATGAACATTTAAGTATGAGATGATGAACATTTAGATGAACATTCAATTGGTGAACTTTTATGTATAATGTGATGAACATTCATTAGAGTATGTACAAATGAACATTGTGATGAACATTTATGAACACTTGATGTTCATCAAAAATTGGTGAACATTTAAGTAGAATGTGATGAACATTCAGTTGGAAAACTTTTAAGTATAATGTGATGAACATTTATGAACACTTGATGTTCATCAAAAATTGATGAACATTTAAGTAGAATGTGATGAACATTTATGAACACTTGATGTTCATCAAAGATGGTCCGGCGGTGGTTGGAGGTGCTCCGGCGGCGGTCCGGCGGCGGTCCGGCGGGGGTCCGGCGGAGGTCCGGCGGGGGTCCGGCGGAGGTCCGGCGGAGGTCCGGCGGAGGTCCGGCGGGGGTCCGGCGGAGGTCCGGCGGCGGTCCGGCGGAGGTCCGGCGGGGGTCCGGCGGCGGTCCGGCGGGGGTCCGGCGGAGGTCCGGCGGCGGTCCGGCGGAGGTCCGGCGGGGGTCCGGCGGAGGTCCGGCGGCGGTCCGGCGGAGGTCCGGCGGTGGTCCAATAATAAATGAAAAGGTTAAAGTATAAAATGAAAATTTTAAGTCTAATTCAAATTGGTGAACATTTAAATATAATGTGATGAACATTTAGATATAATGTGATAAACATTTAATTATAATGTGATGAACATTCTCTTGGTGAACATGAAATTAAAATGTGATGAACATATACTAGAGTATATCAAAATGAACGTTTATAAACATTTTGATGAACATTTATGAACAACGTGATGAACATTTAATTATAATGTGATGAACATTGTGTTGGTGAACATTAAAATGTGATGAACATTCAGTAGAGTATATCAAAATGAACGTTTATAAACATTTTGATGAACATTTATGAACAGCGTGATGAACATTTAAGCTAATTGTAATGAACTTTTGAGTAATGAACATTTTATTAAATTCTTGTGAACATTTAAGGATGTTTGATGAACATTTAAGTATGAGATGATGAACATTTAGGTAATTTTTTATAAAGATCAAGTGTTTTTCTACTCGAAATTATATTAAAGTGATGTTTGATGAACATTTAAGTAAGAGAAGATGAACATTTATCAACATTTTGATGAACATTTAACTCGATTGTAATGAACTTTGGCTAATGAACATTTTATTAAATTCTTGTGAACATTGAAGTATGAGATGATGAACATTTAGATGAACATTCAATTGGTGAACTTTTATGTATAATGTGATGAACATTCAATTGGTGAACTTTTATGTATAATGTGATGAACATTCATTAGAGTATGTACAAATGAACATTGCGATGAACATTTATGAACACTTGATGTTCATCAAAAATTGGTGAACATTTAAGTAGAATGTGATGAACATTCAGTTGGAAAACTTTTAAGTATAATGTGATGAACATTTATGAACACTTGATGTTCATCAAAAATTGATGAACATTTAAGTAGAATGTGATGAACATTTATGAACACTTGATGTTCATCAAAGATGGTCCGGCGGCGGTCCGGCGGTTCTCCGGCGGCGGTCCGGCGGTGGGGACAAGGGGGGACAAGGGGTGCCACGTGTCATCATATGGGCTCTTGGATCTCTCTTGATCCAAGGCTCCACATTCATTCTCATTTATCATTTTAACAAGTATTATTACATGACTCTTTTCCTTTTATAAATATATAATTTTTGGGGGTGGTTGAAAAATATTCACACAAGATATTCATAAATATATTCATATTGGGTTGGGCTTTTGCTTGGCCCACCAGGAAAAAAAAAAGTCATATTATCTTTTAAAAAATTACGTCAATCTATTTCCTAATAAAGATTTTATCTTTTATTAATTAAAAAACAAAATTATTTTTATAAGGATTATATAATTGAAAAAAATATTTTTGTGTTTAGTATTTTATAAATATATAATTTTTGGGGGTGGTTGAAAAATATTCACACAAGATATTCATAAAGATATTCATGAATATATTCATATTGGATTGGGCTTTTGCTTGGCCCACCAGGAAAAAAAAGTCAGATTATCTTTTAAAAAATTACGTCAATCTATTTCCTAATAAAGATTTTATCGTTTATTAATTTAAAAACGAAATTATTTTTATAAGGATTATATAATTGAACAAATATTTTTGTGTTTAGTATTTTATAAATGTATTAATTTTTTAAACAAAATATTCATCATAAAATGGGGAAAATATGTTATTAAAGATATTTGTTCATTATATATTCACAAAGATATTCATCAATATATTCACAAAGTTGTTCATCAATATATTCATCTTAGGTTGAGCTTTTGCTTGGCCCAACGAGAAAAAAGTCTAATATTCAAAAAAATATATTTCTTTTTATAATTGGAAAAATATCAAACCTATAAGATATACTGAAAAATATTTTAGTTGAAAAAAGATAATAAAATATATTAGCTATAATATTTTTTACACTACATAGATTGTCAGTTGGTTGTTGGAGATTACACTACATCTTTGCAATAACATACTTAAGTTATATTAAATTTGATAAAAATAATATATTTTATACTGTTATATTGTACAGTATGTTACTATATCCTTTGTTCATTAATTTTATATTCTCTAGAGATATTATCAAATAAAAATCTTATCAAAAAGGAATTTTTTTAATTCTTTATTAGCCTACTAAAAAAATTCAATATTAAATACATACACATTTTTTAGTTAGACAAATTAAAAGTTATAACAAAATACCCTATTTGTTAGTTTCTATCCCTACCCCCCCCCCCCCAATTACACGCGCTCCTTTTTCCGGATCAGTTTTCAAAACACGCGCAATTATTTCTCTCCCCTCATTCACTCCCAAAATCAAAAAATCAAACCGTTCACCTTCTCAAATTTTCGTCTTCTCCTTCCTCGCCGGATTTCGCCGTCCTTCCTTCCGTCGTCGTCTTCTCGCGCTTTGCTTCAGTTTCTGTGCTCGAGTTCTCTCTCCGATTTCGCCTCCTCGAGTTCTCATCAGTTCATCTCTATTTTCCAGTTTTTGAGGCGGTTTCTCATATCAAATCAGGTATCTAGCTCTCTCGTTCTTCTATTTGTTGTTTTTTTTGGATGATTTCTGTGATTTTGTGTTCGTTCCTCTGTTTCAAGTCGAAATCGAGTTCGTTTTTGTTCGAAACGTAGATTTTGAAGGCTGTTTTTAGTTGCATGCGTCTTTATCTGTGTGTTTTTTAGGTTTTTCATTTTTTTTACTGTCTATGTTTGCTTTTTTGTTGTTGTTATAATTTGTTTTTAAGTTTGCTGACAGGTTCAGAGCATTTGCACTGTGCAAATGTGTGTTGAATATGTCATGTTGTGTTTTATTTTAAAATTTTCACTTTATTTGTTGATTCTTTACTGTTTTTTAGTTTCTGTTGTTGAATTTGTCATGGGGGACAACTTGTTGTGTCTGTAGATGTAATTGTTGAGTGCTTGTTGATAAGCGGTGTTTTACATACCGCAACTATGGATTATTAGCTAGTTTTGTATAGGATTATGTTACTTGTTCCTATGTATCTGTATCATGGAGCTGTTCGAGAGAAGATTTACATACGAGATTCCAAGAGATGATACAAGCATTGGAAACATTGAAGCATAAGAAAGAAGCTGCTGAAGACGAAGACGAAGACGAAGACTTGAAGAAATCAGCAATTCTGCCTCAGACAACAAACCGCACCCGCGGGTCTCAAGCCGCACCCGCGGGTTTCATCCTCAGAAAAGGATTCGGGAAGGCTAAAACCGCACCCGCGGGTATCAAGCCGCACCCGCGGTTCTCACTTTCAGCCAACCCATTCGAGAAAGATCAAGCCGCGCCCGCGGGTCTCAAGCTGCGCCCGCGGCCCTCTGCCATCCAGAAGAAGCTGAAGAAATCCAAAACCGCGCCCGCGGCTCTCAACCCGCGGGTGCGGTTCCTCGACAGAAGAATCAAATTGAAGTCTTTGCCATTTGAAGTAATTTGTGTTTAATTTTGTAACTTTCCATACGTTTTTTAGACCTTAATTAGGCTGTTACATCAGCTGAATACTATATAGGTAATGGATGATCATTCTTGATCATCTAACCTGGGTTTTTGCTTAAGTTTTTGGAAGTGTTTTCACAAACTTATGAGTTGCTAAAGTTCCTTTGTTTCACTTGGCGTTTGAAGCTTTTGGATTCAACAAGTTGTGAGTTTATCCTTTCCTTTTGTCTACTCTTTGATTGTCTCAACTCTCTTGTTTGTATTGTCGATGAACTAGATTTACTTCTTTAGATTGATCACCTAAGTTAGTTGTGTCTTGTTCATATTGCTAGAGTTTGATACTTCTAGTTGAATTATCATACTTGTTGTGTAGCACAATCTATTTGCATGAACTAGTTGTGATTGTTATTAGAGAAGAGAGTTGAGTACGTGTCGAGTATCCGACTAGTTGTCCATGATATTGCATGTATCTATCTATTCCTGAATGCATTGCTACTTTGTTATTGAATTTCGATAGTTTCGAGGTTATAATCGAGTAAGGGTTATTAGGACTAGTTGGACTAATAACTATTCAAGAACAGGAATTAGAACGATCACTTGAGAACTTGACATAAGGATAAAAAGGATTTTATGATCAACTTGTTAATCTAATTGTGGATAATCGCTAAGTGGAACACTTCGCTTAATCTTGTTAAAACCAAGTTGACATTCGATACTTCGTATCAAAACCACAAAACCCCCCCCCTTTGGTTACGTTTATTGGTTAGTCATTGTGATAACTTAAGAATTTGATAAACTGATTCTCTTGGGATTCGACCCTTACTTGCGTACTATATTACTTAGTTTGCATGTTAGGATTACTTGACTTGGCACACGACAAATTCGCCTCGTCAAATTTGGCGCCGTTGCCGGGGAATCAAATTTTCTTATTTTTAAGTTCTTATCTTGACTAACTTTAGTGTTGACTAGTGAATGGTCAACACCCGTTCTACTAATCAGCCTCTTTCTATTCTTGATTCAGAGATCGAGAGAACTTTTCATCGGAATCGAAGAGAGAACAGAGTCGGGACTGAGACAGTAGAAATGGCCGATCGAGAAGCTCTTGCTGAAGTGCAACGTCAATTGGCTGACATGCAGTTGGTCGTTAATGCTCAACGAGAGCTAATTGAGACAAGGCTGCCAGGAGGTGGTGTTACTCGCACTTTGAGAGAGCGGCAAACACCGAACCTGACACAGCAACCTCAAGCTGTGGTTATTCCACCCCTTGCTCATGGGGTGACTTTCGAGCTCAAGTCGGGGGTGATCAACTTGCTCCCAAGTTTCCATGGTTTGGCTGGTGAGGATCCAATCATGCATCTGAACCAATTTCATGACATTTGCATGACAACCAAACCGCCAAATGTCACGGAAGAGCAGATCAAGATGAGAGCCTTCGGGTTCACTTTGAAGGATGGTGCTCGTTCTTGGTATTACCATTTGCCAACCGGTTCGGTTGATAATTGGGAAAAATTGCACAAGGTGTTCTTGAGCAAGTATTTTCCGGTGAAGAAGGCAAATGCTCTCAAGAAGGAGATAGCCCATGTCGAGCAAAGTGAAGACGAAACGCTCTATGACTACCTTGAACGCTTCAAGGGGTTGTGTGCTTCGTGCCCTTTTCATGGGTATGATACCGAGGATCTTGTGCTCTACATTTGCAATGGTCTCCTTAACCAAGAAAGGAGGATGGTTGATGCTGCGTGTGGTGGGAATATTCTCAACATGATGCCGGAGGATGCCATGGAGAAATTGCAAGATATGGCTGAGAGCACAAGAAGTTTTGGTAGGATATACACCAAAAAGGGAGTGCATGCAGCAAGTTCAGGGGATCCCGCTCTTGTAGCTGAGCTTGTAGAGTTGAAGAAGATGGTCTCCCAGCTGCAAAAAGGACAACAACAACAAGTAAAGGTATGTGGTATTTGTTCTGACCCTGCTCATTTTACAGATAAATGCCCTGAGCTTGAAAGTGAAGATGTTGCTGATGTCAATGCTGCTGCTGGTGGGTATGGACCCCCACGACCTCGAGGTGATCAACAAAATAACTACAACCCGAGGTATAGAGATCATCCCAATTTTCGGTGGCGTGATCCAAATGAGCCCCAACAACAAGCTCAAGGCCCTCGACCCAATGCTGGACCATCTACTGCGGAGCTGCTGAGGTCCTTGACTCAACACTTCACAACTCATGTTCAAACGACTGAGTCGAGCATCAAGAACATGGAGAAGCAAATTGGGCAGTTGGCTGAAGCTGTTACCACCATTGCACAACAAAATTCCAATTCTCTACCGTCCCAAACGGTGGTGAATCCAACCAGAAATGTGAGTGCAGTGACAACAAGAAGTGGTAAGATTTTGGGGGAAACCAAAAAGCTTGTCGAGGCTTCGGCAGAAAAATCAGATTCTGAGGATAGCCAAGAACCGCGCCCGCGGGTAGAGAGCCGCGCCCGCGGTTCCTCCACTGCGCCAGAAGTCAGTCTTCCTGAAGAGCCGCGCCCGCGGTTTTTCCACTGCGCCAGAAGACAGTTGCACTGACGAGCCGCGCCCGCGGGTCGAAAACCGCACCCGCGGCTCATCCACCGAGGTAAACATTCCAGATTTTCCTTCACAAAATGCTGAACTCGAAGTGGAGGATCGGGGGGATTTCCAGTTGAGACAGGACAACTACGTTCGTCCCAACTTTCCACCTCTCGACTCCACCAAACCTCCCGCCCCGTTTCCCGAAGCCCTTAGGAACACCAAAAGGCCGGAAAACGACAAGGAGTTGTTTGAGACGTTCAGCAAATGTGAGGTAAACATCCCCTTGCTCAAGTTAATTAAAAGCATTCCTCGATATGCAAAGTTTTTAAAAGAACTTTGCACAATCAAGAGGAATCAAAAGTTGAAAGGGCGACAAAAGGTGACGGTAAGCGAGCGTGTCTCCGCTGTATTTCAAAGGCGAATGCCTAAGAAGTGCAGCGATCCGGGCATGGTCAGCATACCTTGCCGTATAGGCGACACACATTTTGAACGAGCCATGCTCGATTTGGGTGCATCGATAAATGTGTTGCCTTACTCTCTCTATAAGATTCTCGGGTTAGGTCCACTTCATGAAACCGGAATTGTTATTCAACTAGCCGATAGGTCCACCGTGTGTCCTAAAGGCGTAGTTGAAAACGTTTTGGTTATGGTGGATAATTTGTTCTTTCCCGTGGATTTCTTTGTGTTAGACATGGAACATGATGGGCAAGCTGCTCCTATTTTGCTTGGGAGACCCTTCATGCGAACCGCTAACACAAAGATTGATTTGGCTAGTGGATCTCTTACTTTAGAGTTCGATGGGGAAATAGTTCAATTTAACATTTTTGATGCTATGAAACACCCCGTCGAAGATGCTGCGTCTATTTGTTCAATTGATGTAATTGATCCTATAGTATTAAAACACAGCATCGTTCACTCACCAACACTTGATTTGTCTCTTCCACCTGAGATACAAAGTGTTCTAGCTCCTCTAGACGCTTCGGGTAAAATTTTGGCCGGTCGGCCCATGCTACTAACTTTGGAGAGCGAAAAGCTTCTTCCTTCTATTGTGCAGGCACCGGTTGAAGAGCTTGAAGAGATACGCCGGGATGCGTATGAGAATGCGGTGATCTACAAGGAAAAGACGAAGGCTTGGCATGACAAGAACATCTTGAGGAAAGATTTCAAGGTGGGAGACAAGGTCTTGCTCTACCAATCTCGTCTTCAACTTTTTCCAGGTAAGTTGCGAGCCCGGTGGAATGGCCCGTATGTTGTTGCTCGCGTCTTTCCTCATGGCGCCGTTGAGTTGTTTGACAAAGACAACCACAACGTCTTCAAGGTGAATGGTCAAAGGTTAAAACCTTACCATGAGGGATTCACCAAAGTGTCTTTCGATGAAATGGTTCTAGAAGAGCCAACTTTGGAAAATTGAAGACGGGAAACCAAGTCGAGCCACGACTCTAACCAAGGCGCTGCTTGGGAGGCAACCCAGGGTATTCTTCTTTTTCCCTTGAATTTCATTTTCTTTTTAATTGTTTTGTTTTCTATTTTCTAGGAAGTCAAGACGAGAAGACGATGGTCGTTTGCTACTAAAGGAATTGACGGTTCTTCTTTTCGTTTATAAAGAAAAAAAAAAAAAAAAGAAAAAAAGAAAAAAAAAGAAAAGGAATTGACGGTTCATCTTCTACCCTTCTCCATATCAACTTTCATTTTCTACCCCCTACCACATAAAACTCTCCCACCACATAAAAGCCTCTCTTCCCACTTCCCACCTCATACCCTACCTCTCAAACACCAAACCTCCCACCAAAACCTCCCTCTCTCCCAACACCAACACACCCCCACCAAATCCTCCTCACCACCCGCACCCGCACCCGCATCCAACCGCAACCGCGGCTCAAAAGTTCCCACCCGCACCCGCAAAATCAACTTGCCCAGACGATTCTGTCTCGACGAAACCGCACCCGCGGCTACAAACCCGCACCCGCGGCCTCGCCCTGCCAAGAAATCCCCAGCTCGCACAAAACCGCACCCGCGGCCCCAAAACCGCTCCCGCGGTTCCCTCCTCGCCAGAAATCTCCAGCAAAAGCACAAACCGCACCCGCGGCTCCCAATCCGCGCCCGCGGTTTCCACCTCTGCGTCCATTTTACTGATTTCAGTAAGTCTTCTCCCAACCGCACTAATCGTTGTTGATTTGCTTACGCCTCGGGGAGGGCTTTTTGCTATTGTGCTGCTGCTGCTGTGTGGTATATTTGTTGTGTGCGGATTTGTGGTAGCATTTGTTTTGCGTATACACTCTGATGGCTGCAGCAGGAACATCCCGAGGCCACAAAAATGATCTGTGGCAACAACAGGTTCAGACCAACTTAGCTTATTTAAGGGCTAAGCAGTGTGTAGCCACGAGATTTTTTCATCCACGTACCCTCGATGATTTGGGTATGTCTGCATGCACTGAAGCCATGCTAGAGCACGCAGGGCTGCAGGGTTTCTTATACAGGTCAGCCCCCACTCATGCCGAGGCTACCTATCAGTTTCTGGCAAGCCTCAAGTCCAAGAACGTCTCAGAGACCACCTCCATCTCGGCCATCCAGTTCATCTACAATGGACGGTCCTTTACAGTTCAGGCTGAACAGCTGCGCCACATCTTGGGAATCTCTCAAATTCCCTCTGCAGATTATGATACTATAGTTGGTGCCAGCCCTACACAGGTCTGGTACACATGGACGGGACAAGTTCGGGATACCCACGGTAATGATTATAATGCAAAGATGTCCCATCCATGTCTCCGCCTGACACAGCGGGCTCTCTCTATGGCCTTCTTTGGGCTTTCTGAGGTGAACAAGGTGCCTGCCTACCAGCTGAAGTATCTGTATGCTCTCATGCCGGAATGTCAGGTAATTCCGGATTGGCTCTCACTTTTTGTTCACTCTTGTAAGACAGCCCGCTCAAAACCGAGGGGACAGATTACTTTGGGTGGCATGATCACCCTCATCCTAGAGGCTGTCGTCCCCGACTGGGAGACGCTTGACTGCGTAGGTAGTCCGGACCCCTCAATGGGTCCCTATTTGCTGGATACCACGTTTCTGCAAACCCGACTTAGGTGGCTCAAGTCGGTTACAGTCAATGAAGACGAGCGGATGTGGGTTTGGCTCGGTCCTCCCGAGATTGCTCTCACCGAGGATTTTGCTTATGGGCCAGCCCATACTTTTAGGCTCAACCCAGCACCCGCTCCCCCTCGTGCAGCTGCTCGACGACGAGCTCGCGGTGGGATCAGCATACAGGAGCCGGTTCCGCAGCTGGATCAGCAGCCAGCTGACCTTGAGGATGATGATGATGACGACTTCCAGGAGCCTGCCCCTCATTTTCAGCCTCAGAGGCAATGGGGCGAAGGCTCGTCTTCTGCAGCTCCTGCTGACGTACCTTGGGAGCAGCGTCTTTTCGAGCGGATTGAGTATGTCTACCAGTCGGTTCAGACGGTGAACCAGAATGTTGAGAGGCTGCAGCAGTCGGTGGATGACTTACGGCTCGACATGCATGCTCGTTGGCCCGAATATCCAAACCGGGATGACCCGGATCAGTGAGCTTCTTTCTCTCTTCCTCATTATTTTTCTATGTCTTACACACTGAGGGCATTGTGCACTACAAGTATGGGGGAGGGAAATTAGTTCATTGCTTATCCTAGAGTAGTTTTATTTCATTGTCATTTCCATTCGGTTTTATTTAATCAAGTTTGTACTTTGCATGGAATTAAAAACAGAAAAAGCCACAAAAATACGAAAAAAAGGCAAATGAAAATCCTGGGATGGAAAAATCCATGCAATAAGCGGGTAGTTCGGCTTGCATTAGGCTTGGCAAAAAAGGACTTGAGGGCGGTAAGGAATGGTGAGATTGAAAATGAAATGAGTGGCTAGGTGAAAACCTTTTCGAGGCGCCTAGGCAATATGAGTGACATGAGTGTCTTAGGACAAAAATTTTTGCATGATAACCACTATGGAAGACCAAACTTGATAGATTTCTTTCTCATCATATTGTTTGTATACTAAATGTGTTAGTAATTTGTAGTTTCTTTCTTTTTCATACTTCCTGAGATCTTTGAGTGATTATTGTAAAAAAGTAAGTTTCTTTTAGCTTACTCGGGGACGAGCAAGGTCTAAGTATGGGGGAGTTTGATAAGCGGTGTTTTACATACCGCAACTATGGATTATTAGCTAGTTTTGTATAGGATTATGTTACTTGTTCCTATGTATCTGTATCATGGAGCTGTTCGAGAGAAGATTTACATACGAGATTCCAAGAGATGATACAAGCATTGGAAACATTGAAGCATAAGGAAGAAGCTGCTGAAGACGAAGACGAAGACGAAGACTTGAAGAAATCAGCAATTCTGCCTCAGACAACAAACCGCACCCGCGGGTCTCAAGCCGCACCCGCGGGTTTCATCCTCAGAAAAGGATTCGGGAAGGCTAAAACCGCACCCGCGGGTATCAAGCCGCACCCGCGGTTCTCACTTTCAGCCAACCCATTCGAGAAAGATCAAGCCGCGCCCGCGGGTCTCAAGCCGCGCCCGCGGCCCTCTGCCATCCAGAAGAAGCTGAAGAAATCCAAAACCGCGCCCGCGGCTCTCAACCCGCGGGTGCGGTTCCTCGACAGAAGAATCAAATTGAAGTCTTTGCCATTTGAAGTAATTTGTGTTTAATTTTGTAACTTTCCATACGTTTTTTAGACCTTAATTAGGCTGTTACATCAGCTGAATACTATATAGGTAATGGATGATCATTCTTGATCATCTAACCTGGGTTTTTGCTTAAGTTTTTGGAAGAGTTTTCACAAACTTATGAGTTGCTAAAGTTCCTTTGTTTCACTTGGCGTTTGAAGCTTTTGGATTCAACAAGTTGTGAGTTTATCCTTTCCTTTTGTCTACTCTTTGATTGTCTCAACTCTCTTGTTTGTATTGTCGATGAACTAGATTTACTTCTTTAGATTGATCACCTAAGTTAGTTGTGTCTTGTTCATATTGCTAGAGTTTGATACTTCTAGTTGAATTATCATACTTGTTGTGTAGCACAATCTATTTGCATGAACTAGTTGTGATTGTTATTAGAGAAGAGAGTTGAGTACGTGTCGAGTATCCGACTAGTTGTCCATGATATTGCATGTATCTATCTATTCCTGAATGCATTGCTACTTTGTTATTGAATTTCGATAGTTTCGAGGTTATAATCGAGTAAGGGTTATTAGGACTAGTTGGACTAATAACTATTCAAGAACAGGAATTAGAACGATCACTTGAGAACTTGACATAAGGATAAAAAGGATTTTATGATCAACTTGTTAATCTAATTGTGGATAATCGCTAAGTGGAACACTTCGCTTAATCTTGTTAAAACCAAGTTGACATTCGATACTTCGTATCAAAACCACAAAACCCCCCCCCTTTGGTTACGTTTATTGGTTAGTCATTGTGATAACTTAAGAATTTGATAAACTGATTCTCTTGGGATTCGACCCTTACTTGCGTACTATATTACTTAGTTTGCATGTTAGGATTACTTGACTTGGCACACGACAAATTCGCCTCGTCACTTGTTCATGTCTATGTTCTTGAATATGGGATGCTGACAGCTTTTTGTGTCTGCAGATTTTATTTTTGGCATTTTTGTCATGTTTATGTTGTGAATTTGGCATGCTGACAGCTTGATTTTGTCTTGAGATCTTATTTGTTGTCAGCTTGTTCATGTTGACATCTTGAATATGGCGTGCTGACAACTTTTTGTGTCTCTAGAGCTTATTGTTGACAGCTTGTTCATATTTACATCTTTGAATATGGCATGCTGACAACTTTTGGTGTTTGCAGATTTTATTGTTGACAACTTGTTCATGTTGACAACTTGTTCAGATTTCCAACATTCTTTTTTTTATGGTTGACACCTGGCTCTGCTTTTATCTCTTTTTGTGATATATTTTTTGACACTGTGTATTTGGTTTTTTTTGTTGACAGGGTGTCATGGATGTGTCTAAGTTACAGTTTTTGGCTTCCAAAGATTTGTTTGTGGCTCCCAAGGTTACAACATACCACATATTTTCTGTAATTGATCAGATTGAGGGACAGTTTGATGATGTCAGTAATCTGTTGTTTTCTACTGGTGTCTTCAAAACCATCTTAAGCATGACATCCCAGCTCAACTATTCGCACGTCATAGTTCATTACGCTTTAATGCGTGCGGTTAAGACACAGAAGAAGTACGAAATGTGGTTTAATATGCAAGGCAATGTGCTGTCTTTTTCACTTCAAGACTTTGCTGCGATCACGGGTTTGAAGTGCACTGATTTTGAAGGCCATGTCATCCCAGATGATGTCTTTGAGTGTTCTCTTGGAACCAAAAGCAAGGTCACTCTTGACGACATTATTGCAGAGTTTTCCATTTCGACTGGTGAGCGCAAGATGGTTCTAGCACACCTTATTATTCTTGAAGGTGTGCTGATGCCTCAGAGGAAAGGCTCTGCTGTCAGATTGAAGTTTCTAAAGCTTGCTAGCAACTATGAAGCTTTTGTGAACTACCCTTGGGGTAGGGAAGTATATCTAGAGACTATCCGGGCTTTTCAAGATGCTCCAGTCAATGCAAAACGTACAGGAGGTGGTTCTTCTAACGATAGAGTTTGGTATACTTTGCATGGTTATCCTCTTGCTTTTCAGGTATTTATTTTATCCTTTCTCTATTTCAATTAGTTGTTTGAAGACATTCTTACCCCTTTTCCTTTTTAATCCTTATTTTTTTTGTAGGTTTGGGTGCTTGAACATTTTCATCAGTTTCGCGATTTTGTTGGAGCTGCTACTGCCTCTCTTAAGACTATTCCATATGGCGAACGTTGGTTCTCAAGAGATAATTCCAAGCTTGCTTGGTATCATTCTGTCTCAGATCATTTTGATCTTCATCCTTTGGTATTATTCTATATCTTATTATACATTTTTTTGTCTTGTCTGTTTTATTTTTGTATTTAACTCTTTTTGTTGACAACATATTTATATAACTCTTTTGCTATGTTTTCATTATTTTAGTTGTGCAGACCGTCTCCATACGAGGAACATTCTACATTTCGGCACCTCAATTTTGTCGACGAGGTTGAAGATCCTTTGTTTGATGCATATGCTGAAAAAGTTCTTGCCACTGCTCATGAGAATTCAGAGCAAGCTATTTCTAACACGGTAATATTCGAGCGACCAGATAAGACTGCCAAGAAGGTTGTGTCTAAGCCAGTGAAAACCGCTCCCAAAAGGAATGTCAAGAAGCCAGTTCAGAAGGTGGCGAAGGTTGTCCAAGCTGCCAACAAAGAGAATGAAGTTGTCAACAAAGAGAAGGAAGTTGTCAGCAGTTCAGTTCATAATGCTGCAGAGGTTGACAAAGGTGATTGTAAAGAAAAGAAAGCTATCAACAATCCAATTTCTAATGTGTCAAAGGCTGGAAAAGTTGTTGGTAAGAGAAAGCAACCTGTCAGCACTCCAGGTATGATATGTTTGGCAATTTTTTACACTGTTGACATGTTGTTGGTTTTTTCTATTGCACATGTTTTGTTTGGTTGACATTTGTTTTTTCTATTTTTTGACAGTTCTTTATACTTTGTTGACAGATTCCCCTCTAGTTGTCAGAACTTATACACGTAGGCTCACCAAACAAATAGAAAAATCCTTATTTCTGAACACTCTCCAAGAAAATCTCCAAGATTAAGTAAACTTGAGAGCAATCAGCCCGACAAGCACAAGGTGCCTGCTGGTGTTTCTTCAGTCCCTGCATATTCTTCTCCTAAAGGAGCATCAAAGTCTCCGGAGAAGGTTGGAGATGGAAAGGATTCTGCTGGTGTTTCTGCTGTCCCTTCACATTTGTCTCCCAGAAGAGCAACAAGATCTGCTGGTAAGGTTGAAGATGAACAACATTCTGCTAATCTCAAAGTTGTAATTAAGAAGAGGAAGCCTCCGCCTGCTGCTTGCCCCAAGGCCATATTTAAAGTTAGTGGTTCCGAGCCAGAATTGAAGAAGGCAAAGCAGGACTCTGTGAAGACCCTTGTTGTGTACGACCCTGTCAAAGTTGATGTTGACAACATCATCAGAAAGCTAAGGTTAGAAATCCCAGAGCTAGCCGCCCAAGATGCCCCACCTATTGCTCAGTTTCCGTCCTCATCTGAGAGTGGTAAGCCATCATCTCTTCAACCACCCTCTTCTTCTTTTCATGTTGACATGGAAACAAATGCAGCTGGCCCTGCATGTGATTCTGTTGACAGTGAGAGGACATCGTCTGTTCGTCCCTCAGCTGACATAGAAGGAAACGATGTTGCTTGGGTTGGACGGTTTGAAGTTTTGAGCCAAAAAATTGAACTTTTGTGCGATGCCATGTCCGAAGTTCAATCTTCCACCAAAGAACATGGCTTGACGTTGGTTCAAGTTGCAAAGAAGCTGCACGGCCTATCTAGTTTGATGCAGAGCAACGTCAAGGCCTCGTTCCAAGATAAGAGCACCCAATATGAATCTGAAGATTTTGTAGATGTCAGCACACATGACAATGTTGACAGCTTAGTGGCTTCTTTAGAATTTGATGGAACTAACCGTTCTGAGAAGGAAGATAGAGCTCCAGAAAAGGAAGGGGACCTGGGTGAAGCTGGAGGTGTTGAAATTCCTTCAATGTCTGATGTTGTAGTCGGTGGATGTGCTGTGGGGAAAGTTAGGGATGTCAAAGTTGATAGTGCTGAACATCTTCCAGTAGCTGAATATGTAGAGCCCAATGAAGACATTGCTGACACTCCTTCAAATGCCAAAGATGTTGACAACATTGAAGTTGACAACATTAAAGTTGACAGCAAAGCAGTGGGGCCAAATGTTGACAGCTTGACAGTGGGGAAAGATGTTGACAACATGAAAGTGGTTCAAGATGCTGACAACATGACACTTGGGCCAAATGTTGACAGCTTACCTGATGCACAAGGTGTTGACACTTCTTATGTGTGTGCTTCTAGTCAATATCTTGATGACAATGGGTGTATTGATCAATATCTTGACAGCATCCCTGAATTTTCAGAGAAGGACTCTATACTCATCTCTTCTGGAATCAGTCTTTCTCAAGACACTTTGGATACCGTTCTTCCTGCTTCCCAGAACATTGTTGAGTCAGAAGAGCAAGTGAAGAAGTCTCCTAAAAATACTGTTAATGTTGAAGTTCAAGTGAGGAAGTCTTCCAGGGTCGCAACCCCAAGTGTTCTTGTTCAAAGCCCTTTCACCGCTGAGAAGAAGAAGAAAATTTCAACCTAGTCGTCCACCTTATTCATTCTATGGATACGATGATCGCAGAAAGTTCTTCGAATGGTTTACTTTGACGTATGTTTATATTTCTGATTTATTTTATTTTCTATATTTTTCATATTTGTGTTTACTAATTTTCTTCTCTTTGTCGCAGTGGTAAGAAGGCGATTATTAGGCGTAAGGAAAATGATTTTGACTTAACCAAGGACTTCTTTAACAAATTGTTGTTGAAAATCAGAAGTTCTGTTGGACAAGCCAAGTGGTTAAATGATTGTGTAAGTTAATTATTTTGTATATGTCCTGTTAACATTTTAAAAGTTTTGAATATTTGTTGTCCTGTCAACGTATGCTTCATATTTGTGTTGTTAGTCTTGTATTATTTCTTCTACTTTCAGTTTGCAGATTTTTATAAATGGTGTTGTTATTGTTTAGTTTTATTTTATTTTATTTTTTATTTCTATTTTAACTTTATTCTTTTTTCTTTTGTTTTTTGTTATGTAGCATATCTCTGAAGCATTATTTTTCTTCCGGAAGCATATAAACAAAAACAGTGACAAATTCAAGGATGTTGCGATCATGGATTGGATATGGTATGGGCATTTCAATTAGGATAAGGAAGCTCTTATTCAGAAAGACGATGAAAAGGAGCTTCTCTTTTTCCAGAAGTACTTTATAGGTCTCTATCCAAAACATGAGGGGAGGTGCTGGTCTGAATATGTGACAAGGGTGTATACCCCCTTCAACTTTGAAAATGAGCATTGGGTTGCCTTGGAGATAGACCTAGCTAAGTGGCATGTCACTGTGTTTGATTCCAGCGTGCAGATAAGCAATGATGTTTATTGTTGGAATAGAATTAAAAGTTTATGCCGTATGCTCCCTGTTGTTATGAAAAAGTCCAACTTGTTTGGCCATATTAATTCTTTGGACAAGGATTTCTCATGGTCAAGGCGCAAAGATGTTCCTCAGGATGGGATGATGTAAGTATATGATTTTTTTTAGATTTTTCTTTCTTTATTGTTCCTCTGTTATACATTTCCTGATTTCTCTCTTTTTTTTTGGTTGATTTTTCAGTGGGAATTGTGGTGTATACTGTATCAAGTTCATTGAGTCTTTGGCCATTGGCACCAGCTGGGATGATCTGGATGACGAACACATGAGGGCTTATCGGGAGAAGATGGTGATTGACTTGTTTAATGAGAAATGGGAGTTCAAGCCATTGCCATCTGAGAAGAACCCACCTGAAGCTTGAACTTGAATGTTAATTTTTCATGTAATATGTGTGTTGTTGCTATAGTTTGTTTGACAGTGATTTTGTTCAGACTTAATGGTTTTTTAGGAAAACTTTTGGTTTTCAGCTTTGTTAGACAGTTTCTATTCCACTTTTTGTAAGACAGTTTCTGTTTACCACAACAGTTTGTGCTGAATGCAGTTTGTTGCAAGCTAATGTGTGTGTAAGTCAGTTTTTGTATTATAGTGAATTGCTTGTCAGCTTTTGTGTTATTTTTTCCTATGGTTATATTACATTTTCTCTTTGTCTGTCAACAATACTCACTCAGGTGCAACGAAGCGCTCAACGCGCTTCGTATGTTTATTATTCTTACGAGGCGCGCGTAGCGCGCTTCGTTAACATACCTAACAATTAAATAACTTGTTACAACGTGTCAGCATAAGTTGTCAACATTCTAAATCTTTGTCATCATAATATGTCAACATTTCACCTCTGTAATAAACTTGAGAGCAATCAGCCCAATCTGTTAATATTTTCACACCTGTTACCATTTGGTTTGCATGTCAACACATTTCTATCATCACAATATGACAAGCTGTCAACAAATCTATAAACACAATGTTGTCAACATTTTTTATCACAATGTCAACTTCTCAACATTAACGTGTATACATTATTCTCAGAATTAGTATTTTTGACATTATCTCAAAACCCAAATGGTTTGTGTGTAAAACCTATTTACAGTATGAATATCAATGTTGACAGGATATAAAACTATTATTCCTTTCAATTGAAGTAAAAAATTGAAAATTAAAATCCTAAAATGTTGTCCACATTGATAACTCTGTCCCGATCTTGTCAGCAAAGTTTTTTTGGCAAGAAGTCTTGTTGTGTCCCATATTACCACATAGGCTGCATTTTCCTGGCTTTCTTGTTCCTTTTCTCTTCTTGCTTCTGTTTGGGAACTCACCTTCAGATGGGTATCTTTTCTTCTTTCTTCTCCCCTTATCTGTCTGCACAATTGGTGGCATGCAGATTGTATCCGTTACATCTTTCGGTACACTCTTTTCTGTCTCTCTTGGCACAGGGTATATTGTTTCTCTATATGCTGTTGTCCAAGCTTCAGTTTTATAGTAGTCGCTCACAAAATCTGTCACTGTTGCTTTTGCTTTCTGTATTGCAGCTATAGCGTGCACACACGGGATGTGGTCCACATCAAAGACTTTGCAAGTGCATTTCCTTTCTAATAGATTGACCACCCCAAAGAAATCTCCACCAAGTATATGATATTGAGCTTGATTTAGCTTTCTCACCTCATACCCCTTTGACATTTGGTACCTAGACTCCAGTATTTTCCCGATATTTGGTGTCACCTTGCTATTGTTTTTTTCAGCCTCTGTGCGCCTCTCATTAAACCACCTTGACAACACATCTCGCAGAAACTCTAGTAGAGCGACAACTTGGAAAGACCTGTCAACATCAAATTTCAATAGTGTCAACAACTTTTAAAATATCTTTGACACTTCATAGTTGGTAAAGTGTCATCATATCTATAATTTTGTCATACCTTGCTTCCAGTATTACTGAATTTATTGTCTCTGGGTTGTTCGTTGTCATTATGTTGTATCTATTCCCTTTGCAATGTGCTCTTGTCCATTTTTTAAATCCTACTGCTTCCAAGTATTCGCCCATCTCCTTATTTATCTCACAAATTTTCCCATAGTTCTCTTGGAAATCCTTTAGCGTGTATGCATCAGCAGCCAGAGAGAATAGTTTGTGCACACCCTTATCCTTGTATCTTGTCTTTAGATTTTGCTTTAAATGTCTCCTGCACACAACATGAGTTGCTGTTGTGTACACTCTTTGAATGGCGTTGGCAATGCTGAGATGTCTATCTGACACTATTACCAAATCTTCTGTACATGGTATGACTTTCAGAAGCTGTGTAAAATAGAATGTCCACGATATGTCATTTTCACTATCAACTACAGCATATGCAAGTGGATAGATCTGCTGGTTTGCATCCTGAGTTGTAGCAATAAGCATATGTCCTTTGTGTTTTATATGCAAGTGAGTCCCATCTACCATGATTACCTGTCAAAACCAATCGAATGTATTATTTTATAATTCAAATATATATTTATGTCAACACTGTAATAAGTTGTTCCATCTTTTTATCTTAGATTTCTAATTTATTAATGTATGTTGTCAACAACAATTAAAATGTCAAAAGCAGACGTAATGTTTACATTTTCTATTCTGTCATCATATGTTTAATTTAATTTGGCAACAATAAATCATTGTATTAATCAATATGTCATTTAATTAATGTTTACTCAGCAGTTATAAACTGTCATACCTTTCTCATTATTTGGAATCCTCTTGTGCATGCTCCAATAAATACAAACACGAATCTGAAGTCGTCATGCTCACCAACTTCTAGGCATGTGTATGATCCTATATTGACTTCTTTGAGCATATGGCATTACATGGGCAAGAGTGCATAGTTTTCTTTTGGTGTTCCTCGTATAGATCTTGTGCATGTTCTCTTGCTTTCCATGCCTTCCAATACCTAACATCCATGTAGTGTTCCTTCCTCATATCATTGCAAATGCTCTTTGGTATTGGTCCGTTTTTAACATCTTCAAACCTGCATGTTTATCATATTAATATTAGTTCTCTGTTTTGGTTCAAGCAATTAATATATTGATATTATGATACAGAAACTTTTATACACATTACATGGTTTTTATTTGCTCCCCAATCGTTTTGTATGTTGGTTTGCACTCATGTTGACATCTAAAGTCAAAGGAACATGTATGTTCTCTTTGAAACTTTCTCACCTCAAAGAATGGAGTGTTTTGTAATGCAATAGCCCTCAATCTCCATTTGCAGCTGGTATCTGTGCACATCACTGTTAGAAGCTTTGGATCTGATTTTTTAACTTTGTAAGCAAAGTTCTCAGTCATTGCCAACTTTTTCAAAGCTTCGATCAACTTCTTTTTTGTGTCAAATAGCTTTCCCACATGGACATAGTCTGCATCTGTTCCACTGTGACTCATTTCATCCTCCCCTGTTTTTTTTTTGTCATTATCTTGCTTGCAGATTCACAATCCATAATTTCTCTATTCCCTTGTGTTGGCACTTCATATTCCATAGGTAGAAACATGTCTTCATCCATGTTAACTGCCACTATACTACTGCATCAATTCTCTCTTGCTATCTTTTGTTCATAAATCCTATATTCCCTTGATACATATAGTGGACAAGTCCATTCCACTTGTGTTGTGTCATTAATTTCCATGAATGACGCAAGATCATCATCTGTCTCAACACTATATTTTACTTTGATCTTCTGGAACAGATTAAGATGGCAGAGTTGTAGATTCATTTCCTCTGTTTCTAGTTTGAACCGTTGTATAATCAAGGATTTCATTGCTTGTAGAGTAATGTTCTTATCAACTAAAAATGCTTTCGATATGATTCCCCCATCAAACACCATAACGCCATCTCTGATTTGTATTTCTTCGCCATAGGAGACTGTCAAAATGTGCATTTTTATCTACAAATATATTTAATATAGTTTTTTTTAGAGAAGTATAACTAATCTATCTGTCAACATTTTGCCTATGGAATATAAACATTTATGTTTAACCTATCAACAATATTCAATCAAGTCCAAATTTATATTCCTAATTACTAACGAAGCGCGCTGAGCGCGCTTCGTAAGTTTATTATTATTACGAGGCGCGCGTAGCGCGCTTCGTTCACTTACGTGTTAATAAAATCTAATCAATAAACATATACCTGTCAACAACTTAAATATGTCAACAACCTAAATATTTCAACAACCTAAATAATCATGTTATATAACATATGTCTACAACCAATAAAATCATCCACAGTAATATCTTGTCAACATACATTGTCAAAACTTGTCAACAAAAGTTGTGTTTCTTAATCCTTGATGGAATCTCCCAAAAATTCATAAAATCCTAATGTAATTCATTCTCTGTCATCAAACTATATATGTATTTCATAATCTGTCAACCAAATAAGTTCTATATCATTATTATCATGATTTTACCTCTTGTTCGATGGATTTGCTGGTGTCGTTTACAGATTCGGCGCTTAGCATTGTGTTTGCAGTAGATTTGCTGGTGTCGTTTTTTGTCTGCCTCTGTTTTTGATCTCTATGTAATCTCTTATTCTGTTTCTTCATTTGAATCTTCTTCTCGCTGCGTTTTTGTTCTAGAATTTCAGTTTTCACTGTTTGTTTGACAATTCGAGGAAGAAGAAGATGCATAAGGTTGGAGGCGCGAGCTTTATCGAGAAAATTCTTCCGATCGAGGCGCCATCAACGAGCGTGAGGAGGATGGAGAAAGGCGGCGGAGAATTCGCGAGAATGAAGACAATCGACGGCGGAGGATGAAGACAGTCGGCGGAGAATCAATGGAAAATCAATGGAGAATCAATGGAGAAGACAGTCGGCGGGGGAGCGTTTTGATTTTGGGAAGAAGGTGAGTAATGAATTTTTCCAGATTTAATGTTTCTTTATTGCTTATATAGTAGGGTATTTTGTTATAATTTAATAAAGTGATGCAGAAACTTAAAAAACATAGGAGTTTTGGGGTACTTACTCAAAAATTATATATATCATAATCATAATCATAATTTATATAATTTTTGGGGGTGGTTGAAAAATATTCACACAAGATAATCACAAAGATATTCATGAATATATTCATCTTGGATTGAGCTTTTGCTTGGACCACCAGAATAAAAGTCTAATATGAAAGTTTACATTTTTTAAAAAGAAATTTCTACATATATTTTTCAAACAAATCTATTACTATCAAATTAAAGATTATATTTTAAGAAACTACATCAATCTATTTTCTAATAAAGATTTTATCTTTTACTAAGTTAAAAACGAAATTATATTTTATAAGTATTATATAATTGAAAAAATATTTTTGTGGGTGGTTGAAAAATATTCACACAAGATATTTTAAAAAGAAATTTCCACATATATTTTTCAAACAAATCTATTATTATTAAATTAAAGATTATCTTTTAAGAAACTTCATCAATCTATTTCCTAATAAAGATTTTATCTTTTACTAAGTTAAAAACGAAATTATATTTTATAAGGTTTATATAACTGAAAAATATTTTTGGGGAGTGGTTGAAAAAGATTCACACAAGATATTTTAAAAAGAAATTTTAACATATATTTTTTGAACAAATCTATTACTATTAAATTAAATATTATCTCTTAAGACATTACATCAATCTATTTCCTAAAAAAGATTTTATATTTTACTAAGTTAAAAAACGAAATTATATTTTATAAGGATTATATAATTGAAAAAATATTTTTAGGGGTGGTTAAAAAATATTCACACAAGATATTTCAAAAATAAATTTCCACATATAATTTTCAAACAAATCTATTACTATTAAATTAAAGATTATATTTTAAGAAACTACATTAATCTATTTTCTAATAAAGATTTTATTTTTTACTAAGTTGAAAACGAAATTATATTTTATAAGGAATATATATTTGTAAAAATATTTTTTGTGGTGGTTGAAAAATATTCACACAAGATATTTTAAAAAGAAATTTCAACATATATTTTTCAAACAAATCTATTACTATTAAATTAAAGATTATCTTTTAAGACACTACATCAATCTATTTCCTAATAAAGATTTTATCTTTTAATAAGTTCAAAACGAAATTATATTTTATAAGGATCATATAATTGAAAAAATATTTTTGGGGTGGTTGAAAAATATACACACAAGATATTTCAAAAGAAATTTCCACATATAGTTTTCAAACAAATCTATTACTATTAAATTAAATATTATATTTTAAGAAACTACATTAATCTATTTCCTAATAAAGATTTTATCTTTTACTAAGTTAAAAACGAAATTATATTTTATAAGGAATATATAATTGTAAAAATATTTTTTGTGGTGGTTGAAAAATATTCACACAAGATATTTTAAAAAGAAATTTCAACATATATTTTTCAAACAAATCTATTACTACTAAATTAAAGATTATCTTTTAAGACACTACATCAATCTATTTCCTAATAAAGATTTTATCTTTTAATAAGTTAAAATTGAAATTATATTTTATAAGGATTATATAATTTAAAAAATATTTTTGGGGTGGTTGAAAAATATACACACAAGATATTTTAAAAACAAATTTCCACATATATTTTTCAAACAAATCTATTATTATTAAATTAATGATTATATTTTAAGAAACTACATTAATCTATTTCCTAATAAAGATTTTATCTTTTACTAAGTTAAAAAACGAAATTATATTTTATAAGGATTATATAATTGAAAAACTATTTTGGGGGTGGTTGAAAAATATTCACACAAGATATTTTAAAAAGAAATTTCCACATATAATTTTCAAACAAATCTAAAACTATTAAACTAAAGTTATCTTCTAAGACACTACCTCAATCTATTTCCTAATAAAGATTATCTTTTAAGACACTACATTAATCTATTTCCTAATAAAAAATTTATCTTTTAATAAGTTAAAAACGAAATTATATTTTATAAGGTTTATATAATTGAAAAAATAGTTTTGGGGGTGGTTGAAAAATATTCACACAAGATATTTTAAAAAGAAATTTTCACATATATTTTTCAAACAAATCTATTATTATTAAATTATAGATTATATTTTAAGAAACTACATCAATCTATTTCCTAATAAAGATTTTATCTTTTACTTAGTTAAAAACGAAATTATATTTTATAAGGATTATATAATTGAAAAACTATTTTTGGGGGTGGTTGAAAAATATTTACACAAGATAATCACATAGATATTCATGAATATATTCGTCTTAGATTGAGGTTTTGCTTGACCCATAAAATAAAGGTTCAATAAAAAAAAATATTGCCTTTTATAATGAAAAATATTAAAACTAAAGGATATAATAAAAAAATGATAAATCAAATTAAGAAAAATGATATTTTGTGAACATTATAAATCATATTTTAATAGAAATAAATTTTTTTAAGGCTCATATAATTGAAATAAACAATTTTTCACAAATTATTTTACTAAATAAAAGAATTTTAATTTTTTAAGGGTCGTATAATTGGAAATAATATAAAAAATATGCATAAATAAAATTTTCTTTAGATAAAATGTATTATAAACAAAATATGCCAACATAAATCATATCAACTTATTAAAATTACGGGTTAAGATAGAAAAAATATTTTATAAAATGTATAAGTAACATGTTTTCTGAATAAATAAAAAAGAAGAAGATATATTTAGCAAACACTTTTTAAATCTTAACCTATTCATTTTTCAGTCACTTGTTTTCACCTCTTATTTGATAAAGTGAAATTAGATCTGGCAAACGGGTCAAACGGGTTGGGTTTGGGTTCGCATGGAAAATGAGTTTGGGTTAAGCGGGTCGACCATTGGTCGAGTTTGGGTCGAGTCAACCGAGTGAGTTTCAAATGTTCAATATTTTTATTGTAATAAAAAAAAAAATTTAAACAATATTTTTATTTACTCAGAAAGAAAATATGTAAAAAATGGGCCCCTCGACGAGTTTCGAGAAGTACGGATCGGTTCAGATTTGACCCAAATGGCTTCATTGTTTGGTAAGCTTTTGACAAGTCTACTTAGGATATAATAACATATAAATTAAATATTTTAATATAACTATTTGATCTGTTTCCCTGTGCTAGAAATATCTATAATGACAAAGAATTTAATCAGTAAATATTTGATGTTAAAAAAGATTAATATTTATAAATTTCAATATTTCTCCTTTGGTAAAATAAAATTATATGATTATTATATCATTAGACAATAAATAACAAAATATCCTAAAAAGGTATTCTTTAGTAGTAACCTAAATTTATAAAATACAATACGGAAATAAAAAAAATCTCAATTTTTACTTTAGATAAAATTAATCTCAACTTTTAAATCAATAAATAATTAAGAACCCCAACTTTAAATTTATAAACCAAAAACAACCAAATTACAATTTCAATTAAATATTTTCTAAATTTGAAGATGGATTTTTTGCAAAGTACATAAAACTATTATTATGTGTCATGTTGTTATTGAATTTTTTTAATTTTTAATGAAAAAAGTCGTTTAATCAACATTTTGTTCTTCTGGTAAAAGTTGAAAATATTTTAATTAGTTTTTCCTAAATAATTAAAGTTTAAGCCTATATTTTTCCCGTTTATGTACTTTATTATTTAATTTTTCAAATTATATTTAATTCTTTTAATTATATAACAAAATAGTTGAACACAATAATAGATTTAAAAATTATGATCCGGATTCAAAGTAAAATATAAGTTAAACATACGAGACAATATTACACATTCTAATTCATATTTATAGAATACTAAATTTTTATTTATTAAAATTCATTTGGCCCGTGCGTAGCACGGGCAGGAGGGACTAGTATACATAATTTTTGGGGGTGGTTGAAAAATATTGACACAATATATTCATGAATATATTCATCTTGGATTGGGCTACAGCAGTTGAAGCATGGGCTACAACAGCTGAAGCATAGGCTACAACAGCTGAAGCATCAAATTGAATAAGAGGCATAAGAGAATTAAAAGTAGGAAAAACATAAAAAGGAAGAGGGAGTCTCCTGACATAATTTGCCATGTAGTCTGCCACTTTATTAGCCTAGCGGGGAATGTGTACGAACTGCACCGTCTTGGTGGGGAGGAGTCACCTGTGTCTGCAACAACGACACAACACTTTGGCAGTCCGACTCCACCAGGAGCCTAGGTAGGCCCATTTCAGCAGCCAAAGTCAAGCCATGTGATATGGCCCTGAGCTCCGCAGTGATGGCCATATTGTGACCGAGATTGAAACAGAAACCTCTCATAAAATTACCTTCATTATCACGGAAGATTCCCCCTCCACTCGCAGCTCCCGGGTTACCCTTCGATGCTCCGTCGCAGTTCAGTTTGACCAAGTCCCTTGGTGGTTTCGTCCAGAACTGAGGGTTGCTCCGACTAGCAGGAGGAACCGGAGAGAGCACAACGGAAATGCGAGGCGAGACTGTTGCGTAGGCCTCCACAAGCTTACATACCGTAGCCGAAAGCTTAGAGGATGAATCAGTACCTTCAAATATCAACTTGTTGCGGCATTTCCAACTATGCCACACCATAAAAGTGAAAACAGATCTCCAGTAATCTTCGCCTTTGATGTTGGACAAAATCCATTTATTGACTGATGTTTCAACGAAGAAGTTGTGAGGTGTGGCGTTCCCACATATAGCTAGCCAGACACCAGCAATTGCTGCACAGTCACGGAAGACATGAAGTCGAGTTTCGTTTCCCCCACAACGCGGGCAGGCCGCTGAATTTGCCATGCAACGACGACGTCGATTAGCATTACATAAGATTCCGTTCTTTGCCACCAGAAACAAGAAATTTCTGGCCCTCTCTTGAGCAGGGACCCTCCATATATGGCGCCATATCGGATCAGTAGACAGAGTGGGTCTGTCATCAGCAAGCTTGTAGGCCGATGCAGAGGTGAATGAGCCCGAATTAGAGCAGCCCCAATATATCTTATCGTTGGCCGCAGGGTCATCTGTAAGTTTTGTGGCCATCATCCGTTGAAGAACACCAACCGGAAAGTATTGAGAAAATTCAGTCCACCTCCATGAGTGCCCAGTCCACATCTCCTCAACAGTAGCACCAATCAGAGAATCTGGAATGACCTGAGTGGCGACCTGAGTCAGGGGCCGATCAATTAGCCAGGGGTGGATTCAAAAAAGAGTGTTAAGTCCAGAGATACGAATGCCTTTGGCCAGTGTTTCCGCACCAAGAGTCACTCCCTTCCACATGTGAGATGAACCTGTACGGTCGCTGAACATATCGATGTCTGCTCTGCCATTACAGTATTTGCCACGAAGAATCCGGCTCCATAAAGCCTGCGGGTCTTGAAGCATTCTCCAGCCCAATTTAGCAAGTAAAGCCGCATTAGATTGGCGCATCGATCGTAACCTGAGACCTCCCTCTTTCTTGTGCTTAGTAATCTTTTCCCAGGAGAGCAAGTGCACTTTGCGAGACTCATTAGTCGAGCCCCAAATAAAATTTCTGACCTGTTGATCCAACTTATCACAAGTTTCCACCGGAATTTTAGTTGACTGTATAACGTAAAGAGGGAGGCTCGCTAAAACGGACTTAGCTAGAGTCGTACGACCTGCCATTGAAAGGTATTTACCTTGCCATCCATGGAGACGGGCAGCAGCTTTGTCAAGCAGAAAGGCATACCTTTCGTTCGTCATTCGACCACAAGCTGTAGGAACTCTCAAATAGTTGCCTAAATCCGTAGTGACGGGAATAGCCAACAGAGAACTGATCAGAACCCGGTCAGCAGCTTGCACTTTAGGGGAAAACAACATACTGCTCTTATCAAAATTCACACTCTCGCCTAATTCCTCACAAAAACGGTCCAGACATGCCTTAATAGTTTGTGCTTGATTGGAGGAGGCTTCGGCGAAAAGGATTAAATCGTCCGCAAAGAAAAGGTGGGAGAGTTGAACCCCGCCCACTTCCACTGGTCTCCAAGAACCCTCAGCTACGACACTTTGAATAATATGAGACAATCTTTCCATGCAGAGGACGAACAAATAAGGCGAAAGGGGATCGCCTTGACGAACACCTCTCGAAGGGGTAAAGGAACCGGCCTTCGCCCCATTCCACAGGAGTTCCATGTCACCTCTGCACTGAGACTTCATGATAATATCGACGAGATGGTCAGTAAAGCCAGCCTGCTGCAGAATTTGTTTCAAAAAGATCCACTTAACTCTATCATAGGCCTTAGCGAGGTCTATCTTAAGAATCATCCATCGGGTCGTTCCCCTGTAAGCCAGCATGGTGTGGAGCACCTCCTGTACCACAACCACATTGTCAATAATCTGTCGGCCCGAGATTAAACTAGCTTGGGCAGGAGACACAAGAGATGAGAGAATCAGTTTTAAGCGGTTCACTATCGTTTTTGTGGCAAGCTTGAATACCACATTCAAAAGTGAAATCGGCCTAAAGTGAGCAGGAGAGTAGGGTCGGCAATCTTGGGGATCAGTACGATGAAAGCATTACCCAGCTTGGGAGGAAGAATGCCTGAGTTTAGAAAGCCGAGCACCGTGTCGCACACTTGGGGACCAATGTGAGACCAGTTTTTTTGATAAAAAACCGCAGGGAACCCGTCGGGGCCCGGAGCTTTGAAGGGAGCCATTATCTTAAGAGTGTTCCATACATCCTCAGCAGAGAACGGACGAGCAAGACTATTCAGGTCAGCAACTGAGATATCCGGGAAGGAGACCGGGAGAGGCAGAAGCTGACTGCTAAAAGAGGTGCCTGTATCATTGTATAACTGAGAAAAGAAATTCAGATCCACAAGTTGTACATCAGAGGGATCCGTTATCACTGTACCCGCAGAATCAGTCAGAGCATGAACCCGGTTGGAACTTCTGCGAACGACAGTTGAAAGGTGATAATATCTGGTATTACGGTCACCATCAATGAGGAAATTTGATCTGGACTTTTGAAACCACAAGAGCTGTTCTTGTTCAAGGACAAGCTCAAGTTCCTGGACAAGCTCACGCTCGAGAGAGATAAGAAATTGAGACTGTCGGGATTCAAGAGCAAGCCGGGCCCCTTGTAGTCGAGCAAAATTTTTCTTTTTCCTCTGGAAAATATTACGGAACACAGTTTTGTTCCAATAAGCAATCCTGGCGGTGAAGTCTTCTTGAGACTCAAGCAAAGAGAGAGAGTGCAGCCAATTCTCAGTGATAAACTCAGGGAAACTCTCATGAGTAAGCCAAGCTGCCAGAAACCTAAACGGGCGAGTGGATCTAGGCGGAGCAAGCTGCGGATTCAGGCGAATCACAATATGATTTTACTCACATAACTTTTAGAGATAGAGATCTTTTGTATATGGTAAATGAGAGATTCACCATATAGTGAGATATATATACGTAAGATTGAGAAAAAGGCTAGATGAAGTTCTCTTACAGTTTATTTGAAACCTAAAAAGTAAAAAGGGGTCCCTTCGTTCATCATCTTCCTTGTTCTAAGATTGTGCCTTTGAGTTACTCGGTCTAGCAGAAGAGACTTAAAGATGATCCAGTTTATTGCTCGTGTGGACTAATTAGAGGAGTCGCACTTGGGACTATCTCTCCATTCTGACGAGATTCAAACACGCATCAAGAAGTATTTATTCTTTCATATATACGATCTATTTAGTTTATGCATGAGATCCTTGGTTAGATGTTAGGAAAACGTTTCATGAAATTCCGCTTTAAGCATCTAAAATCCCTACAGTGGTATCAGTTGCCTCTTGTATAAATTGATAAGATCAAATTTAAAGGTTTAAATTTTGATGCATGTTCATGTTTTATGTTGATTCAATTATGTAGATATTGTTTGTATGGATTAATTTGCATGACTGAAACGAAAAATTTGATTTTTCTAGCCATAAAATTCATGAATTACATGTAGGGTAAGTTGCTGATTTTTTTGAAAATTATGCATGATTTTGCCCTAAAGTTGATTCTTTTGATTAGTTTATGCAATCTGTTGGATAGATTTGAACATACATGTTAAAATCTGACTTTTCATGTTTAAAATATGAATCAAGAAGTCTGAATTTTATAAAAATCTATTACCATAAATTTTTCTATCAAGAGTTGTAAAAGTTACAAACTTGCTATGTGATAAGATACTATTAATTCCATAAATATTAAAAACAATTTATTATTATTAAATAAAAGATTATCTTTTAAGAAACTACATCAATTTATTTCCTAATAAATATTTTATCTTTTATTAATTTAAAAACAAAATTATTTTTATAAGGATTATATAATTGAAAAAATATTTTTGTGCTTAGTATTTTATAAATGTATTAATTTTATAAATGAAATATTCATCATAAAATGATAAAATGATAAAAATATGTTATTAAAGATATTTGTTTATTATATATTGACAAAGATATTCACAAAGTTGTTCATCAATACTTGGGTTGAGCTTTTGCCTAGCCCAACGAGAAAAAAGTCTAATATTCAGAAACAAATATTTCTTTTCTATAATTGAAAAAATATCAAACCTATAAGATATACTGAAAAATATTTTAGTTGAAAAAAGATAATAAAATATACTAGGTATAATATTTTTTACACTACATAGATTGTTAGTGGGTAGTTGGAGATTACATCACATCTTTACAATAACATACTTAAGTTATATTAAATTTGATAAAATAATATTTTTATACTTTTTGTACAATATGTTACTATATCCTTTGTTCATGAATTTTGTTTTCTCTAGAGATATTATCAGATAAAAATTTGCCCCAAAAAGGAAAAAAGTTTATTCTTTATTAGCCTACTAAAAACAAATTCAATATTAAATACATACACAAGTTAGACAGATTAAAAGTTACAACAATCTTATCCTATAAAATAATATATTTTAAAAAGAAAAAAAAATTCATCATTTATAAATATGCTATGAATTCATATTCCATGATATACTCAAATGACAATCAAATAATCTTCTACATGCATATAAAAAACCATATTATTATGATCATCATAATATATCATCATATCATAATATATAATTTTTGGATAGGATACAAATATTCACCCGATATAGAAATTGAGCATTTGCTTAGCCTATTGGAAAAAAGCTCCATATTTTAATATAATAAAAATTTATTTTTATATCAGTCTTCTGAAAAGTTGTATAAAATATACACAATTCGTTTATAGATTAAAAAAGACTATGTTAATATATCATATTACCATACATCAACATACAATATACAACATACATTTTGATATTATTAAAGTTGAATGAAATATATCATATCATAATGATCATAATATATATAATAAATTAGTTGAATACAAC
The DNA here is from genome assembly GCA_029168935.1 of Oxyria digyna. NCBI lineage: Eukaryota > Viridiplantae > Streptophyta > Magnoliopsida > Caryophyllales > Polygonaceae > Oxyria > Oxyria digyna. Next base: position 11,903,880 of record JAPVLV010000013.1, read on the forward strand.
TAATCTTTAAAAAAAATTATAGTTTGGGCAATATTATAATTATTTTTCAATTATAAAAATATTTTATAATTTTATAAAATTACTGTATTTTTTAGATATGATAAGTTTGTGTAAATATAATAAATAAACAAATTATATTTTTAAGATTTATAATTAATAAAAAATACTATTGAAGTTTTTCATATCTTTTCCTTTACATATATACCTTTTTTATATTCAAAAAAAAACTTTACATATTTTTTATAAACAAATTATGTAATTATTTTGTCATTAGACAATAAATAACATAATATCCTACAAAGGTACATTCTTTAGTAGTAACCTAAATTTATATAATATAATACAAAATAATAAAAAATAATCCCATATTTTTACTTTAGATAAAATTAATCTCAATTTTTAAGTCAATAAAAAATTAAGAATCCCAACTTAAAATTTATAAACAAAAAATAACAAAATTACCTTCAATTAAATATTTTCTAAATTCGAAGAGGAATGTTTTGCAACGTACATAAAACTTTAGTTATGTGTCATGTTGTTATTGAATTAACTTAACTTCAATGAAAAAATCGTTTTTTTAGTTAAAAACATTTTTATTGGTTTCTCCTAATCAATTAAAGTTGAAGCTTATATATTGTCGTGTCTTGTGTGCATTTAGTATGTTTATGTACATTATTATTTAAATTTTCAAATTATCTTTAATTCTTTTTAAAGATATAACAAAATAGTTGAACACAATAATAAATTAAAAAAATTATAATCAGGATTCAAAATAAAATATAAGTTAACCATACAAGACAATATAAATATTACACCTACTAATTCATATTTATAAATTTCTAATTTTTTATTTATTAAAATTCATTTGGCTCGTGCGTAGCATGGGCATGAGAGACTAGTATCAATGGTAAATAGTGAAAGTCATAAATCATCGTCCCGTGTAATTCATTAAAGTGCTATAAAAACTGCACTTACACGGTTAATAGTCTTGATATTAGTATCAGATACTCCCTCCGTCCCTTAATGTTCTTCACATCTTTTTCCAGCACATTCGCCGAGATATGTTTTGTAACGTTAATATCTTTAAATACACATTAATAAAAATTATAAAATTTTGATATTGTTAAAGCTCTTGATGAGACGAATCAAACAAGACCCTATATTACTATATTTTTTCTTATATATTAGAATACATGTCGAAAATTCTCTTAAAATATAAATAGTGTCAAAATTAAGGATGAGAAGAACTTTTGGGGACGGAGGGAGTAAAAACTAATAATCCAGGAGCTGAATCAGTCGTTGAATAGTAATGAGGTTAATGTCAGGAAACAATGGATTAAATCAAAATTGAATATCATGAGGGAAAGGTTCCCGGCTGGCTATAATATAATCACCATATGATGCATTGCTTCATACGGGAGTATAACAATGCAAATTCTGATATGCATGCAAAATGCAGTATTTTGGTGGTTTTGAGGCTTCTACTTGGACAAGATCTAACCAGACTACTAAAACTATTTGTGCATGTAAGTTCTAGTTAGTTGGTGAATATTATACTCGATCTACACCGTTGAGATTGTCTACCTAACAACTTAATTAAAATCAACCAATTAATTTGTTTTAAAAATGCAACATAATTAACTATCTGGTTGGTTTTTGATAGTGTGGAGCAGATGCAAATGCATGTGATTTATGTTTATGTGTCATTTTCTTGTATTCTATTAGCCTCTTGGATAATTTTGTAAAACAAATTATATGGTTTAATCAATACTTACAACAAATCTTTGACTTTTATCTACTACGGAGTACGGAGTATATAATACTCCCTCCATCCCTTATTGATTTTTCCATTTACTTTTGACACATTTGTCGAGACACGTTTTGTAACGTTAATATCTTTAAATATACGATGATAAAAAATTTAATTTTTTATATTGTCAAAGTACTCATTGAGACGAAGCAAACGATATCCCGTATGCCTATATTTATTTCTATATATCGGAAGAAAACGAGAAGATTCTCTCGATTTGTGAATAGTATTGAAAAAGTAAACAGACCTTATATTAAGTGACGGAGGGAGTATAAGTCTAATACTCCGGTACCACTTTAAATGGGAAACATGTTATTAACATGCTTCTGAATATTCTGTTGCAAAGTCACATCAGATGTGATTAAGTTCAATTGATGTTTTTCTCTCTAAAGTACTTGTCAATAATTTTATTTGGTTTTTTAAGGCGACCTCTACTAAACGGCCTAATGGCTAAGGTTATCACTTATCACTACAGAAAAACAGTATTGCATGCTTAATTATCTCTTGTAAATTTCCACCATTTTGTTTTATCTCATGTAAATTAAGGATCGCAAGTGAGTTGCGTGCAATCTAGGCCGATGCATGGAATATTGTACTACATGGCTATAGACTAAAGAAGAAAACATATAAGATATAACTGATCGTATATGCCTTTTATTATTTCCTTTGCAGTTAGCTAGATTATCAGGAATTTTTTAGTAGTAACCTAAATTTACAGTAGAAGTGCACTAAGTGGACAAAAAGTAAACAGACCTTATATTAAGGGACGGAGGGAGTATCAAGTCTAATACTCCGGTACCACTTTAAATGGACCAGTTTCGTTGGGTCCGTATTGATCTCAGCTTTCACCAGATATGTCTCTCATCGCGTGATATGGAGGAACGGATTTGTAAATACCCATTTACAGTAGAAGGTATGCACGAGATTTACGGTTGTTCGGATGACTCGTATGGGCTTGTTCGGAATCGGAATTGACCACGACCAGTTTCGTTGGGTCCGTATTGATCTCAGCTTTCACCAGATATGTCTCTCATCGCGTGATATGGAGGAATGGATTTGTAAATATCCATTTACAGTAGAAGGTACGCACGAGAATTACGCTTGTTCGGGTGGCTCGTATGGGGTCGTTCGAAATCAGAATCGAGCGAGAGACATATCTGGTGAAAGCTGGGATCAATACGGACCCAACAAAATCGGTCATGATCGATTCCGATTTCAAACGAGCCCATACGAGCCATCCAAACACGAGTAAGTCATGTATATATATATACACTTTGAAAAAAACAAAAAAACAAAATAGGGTATAAGGCGCTGGTTCGGCCAGCGCCTTATACAAATAAGTTTTTTTTTTAAACATTTTACGTGTAAGAGACGCTGGTTGAACCAGCGTCTCTTACACGGGGGAATTAAAAAAAAATGTGTATAAGAGACGCTGGTTCGACCAACGTCTCTTATACATGTTCAAATAAAAAAAAAAAAACCATGTATAAGAGACGCTGGTCGGGCCAGCGTCTCTTATACGTAAAAAATTCAAAAAAAAAATTACCAGCTTCGGACGAGAGACGCTGGTTCAACCAGCGTCTCTCACATGTAAAAAAATTCTGAAGCTGAAATAAGTGCCTATTTTGGGAAATTGTTTTGAAAAGAGCCTACGTCGGGAATTTTTTCGGATAAAATGCTTATTTCAGAAAAAAATTCAGATTATCACTCTAGAACTTTCCTTGATTATAATTGACCATATTCCACTACGTTATTTTCTGTTTTTCTTTCAAGATTAAGTATTACAGACTCTTTAATTATAAGAAAACATATTAGATACATCTATATGCTATAGAAGAAGAGCTAAATCAAAGGAGTCGATTTTCCCAAAAATAATAATCAAAGAGGTCAAATGCTATCAAAACGAAATTACTAGGAATATTCGTGTCGAATACTATCAAAATAACAATAAATTTTCTGTGTCTGAAATATTCTAATTTGCTAGACCGACGGTTTTGAAAATAATAATATTATCATGTAAAAAGTATATATGAGAAAAAGTATATATGAGATTTCATAGGAACTTAATGGCCGGTAATGTCACATATAGGACGGTGGATTTGCTTTATTTGGAGAATATTTTTTGTGTGCATGAAGCATTTGTGATCTTATTTACTTTCCATTGATAATGTTTTTTTGTGTGTGTTGGAGCCGGTTTTCGATGGGCTCGCGAGGCCCATAGGGAATTAGGTCAGGCCCACGAATCGCGTGTCGGGTCGGACCAGGAAGTCAGCCCAGAAGAGTAAAGCGGCCCATAAACAGGTGAAGCCCAATAAGAGGATACAACGGGACTAAGTATCGAGGGGCAAAACGGTAATAGACTCGCGTGGGTCCCAGGTGATAGTATAAAAACGCAACCCAATGGATAAGGAAAGGGATCCGAGTCATAAGAGAAAAACGCTTCACCTCCCTCTTAGCAGTAAGAAAAACACAAGAGCAAACCCTAACTTCAATCTTCAATTCCTAGAGAAGTTTAAACGTTAAGCACTTGTTTTACCACTTATAGTTTTGTTGTAAAGCTTTAGTGTTGTTATGAACGGTATCTGAGTTGCTCGGTTTATTGTAAGCTCGGAACGTAAAACGTTTTTGATAATATACTCTACTTCCTTACGTTGTTTTCCTTATCTTTGTGTATACTTGCGTTGTTTCGGTGTATTCGGTTTTACGTTAATCCTTCTTATCGGAGCTTAAAAGAGTCATAGCCGGCTTCCTTCTCGGTTAAGTTACACAAGTGTCAGGTGTCGAGAGTAAGGTCGATTTCGAGGAAGACGACGACGAATAGTATTATATAAGTTGATTGTCCAGACGCCCTGTGTCACGCGAAGTGTTGTGTCGCGTGATCGCAATTTCTGGGCTCCAACACTGGCGCCGACCGTGGGGACCTCCTCGCACAAGTAAGGCTTACTATCTACACTCGCGAAAAAAGTGTTTTCTAATACAACTACCTGAGAAGATGAATACTAGTGGCGAAAGAAGCGACAACACCCCTCCCCAGATGAGAACTCAAGACATAAGTAGCACGCGAGCACGTTTTTCACACGTGCATGAGGAGGAAATTGTTCTAGCAGGACCCGCACTGGTTCAGTATCGTGCTTTCCTGCAGACGATGGGACAAAGTGCAGGCGGAAGCCGAAACCAGCGGCAACCAAGGACTCGATCACGCGAGCACGAACAGAATCAGAGCGGACGAGAACAGTCGGTCGCGGAAGGGAGTGCTGAACACGTACCTGACGACGGAATTTCAGTGTCGCATGGAACAAGGGTCGAAGGACGTGAAAGGCCTTATCACCCTAGTAGATTCGATTTGAATCAACCCCCTGCGAGCCACGCGGAAGATCAATCTTGCAGGGGGAGAACCGAAGGAAGAGGACAGGGGATTCACACCGAGCAAAGACCTTCCCGCCGCCGGTACGAGGGGGAACCTTTTTGCAACCAGGCCACGCACCCGCGGCAAGCCTTTGAGGCCTATCCGTCCGTCAACCCGACACTCTTGTTCGGCCCGACTGCTTTCGCGGGGCATATAGTCAGGTCACTCCCTCTGCCTAATTTCAGATTTCCTATCATAAAAGAGTACAATGGTAAAGAAGATCCCAGTGAGCACCTAGCACGCTACAAGTATGCTATGCTCGCGAGGTGCCCTGACGAGGCCACAATGTGCAAAGGTTTCCCAGGCACGCTCGCGGGACCCGCCATGACCTGGATGCTTAACCAACCGTCAGAAAGCATCCATTGTTTCGCCGATCTAGAGAAAAGTTTCTTGTTGCATTTCGGCTCCTCGAGGAAGAGAAAAGTGACAATGCAAGAAGTAGTAGGGGTCAAACAAGGGCCACATGAATCACTAGAGGATTACGTTAAGAGGTTCGCGGAAAAGATCTTGGAAGCTGAAGATTTCCATGATAAAACCGCTCGGGTCGCGTTCCTAGACAGACTCAATGATGGAAGCACCTTCAAGCAATACCTATATCGCAAGAGAGATTTAGACTACCAAGGCATGCTCGAGAGAGCATACACAGAGATTAATGTGGAAGCACACTCAGGTATCGCTTTGAAGGGGAATAATCAGAACAAACCCGCTCAGGGTCATAAGAAAGAAAACCCGAACTGGGGGAGTAAGCGCCATCAGGGTAATCAAGGGAAGGAACAGTTCGATTCGCGAGCACCCGGTTTACAGATTCAAGATCAGAATCAGGGTCAAAGACAATTCAAGGGCCAAAATCACGATCAGAATCAATTTCAATCGCAAAATTTTATAGCCGAACAAGACAACCGACGCGATGTTGAGGGGAGAGGGGATCGCGATCATAACCGCCAGGGGCCTATCACCTGGTGCGAATACCACGGTGTGAATACTCACTCTACGTTGGAGTGTCGGTCGCGACGACATCACCCAAGAGAGCAGGAGGTCCTGACTGCTCGGAGGGGAAACGTTGATGCAGGTCACGGCGTCACACACAGAGGAGCGTGGAGTAAAGGGGGAGGCAGTAGGTTGCAGAATGAGACGAGACAGCAAACCCCCGCGAGAAATAACCAGAATCAGGGGCCTAATCGCCACCCGTCCCAGAACTTCCCTCGCATGGACGGCCATGTAGGCACGATCGCGGGCCGCCATGAACCCATGGCCCTGGGCAAACGAGAGCAAAGACTCATTAACAACGCACCCAAGCCTCAGGGAAAGCCGATCTATAGTGTCGCGAAATCGAAGTCTGAGCCTTACACGCTTGCCTTCAGTGACAAAGAAGTAGATACCTGGGCTGTCGAGGCCGCTGATCCACTGGTCATCCATGCTCAGATAGGAACCAAGCTAGTAAAAAGAATCCTCGTGGACACTGGGAGCTCAGCCGATATACTGTACTGGGACGCGTTCGAGAAAATGGGAATTGATCAGTCTACACTCAGGCCCACTAAAACCACGCTGGTAGGTTTCGCGGGTGACAGAGTGAGGGCCCTGGGCGTCGTCACCCTAGATCTCATCTTGGGTGAGGAGAAAGGGTCAAGAAGGTCAGAAAAGATAGATTTTGTAGTAATCCCAATAATATCCTCCTACAATGCGATCCTGGGACGCGAGACACTGTGCAGGTTTGAGGCAGTCGTATCAATCTGTCATTTTTGTTTAAAATTTCCAACATTAACAGGAGTAGGGGTCGCGAGAGGAAACCAAGAGGAGAGCCGTATCTGCTACGTCTCGTCCTAAAAGGGCAGTACAAAGACCTTGCTTGCCAACCAGTTATTTATTCCAGGGTTACCACGCGTCCTGGAAGAAGCCGAGTTGGAAGTTCGTGCCTCACCCAGACCGCGAGATACTGAGGGACAGGCAGAAGGACACAAACCGCATTTTGATGGGTTTGAGAAGCAGGTAATCACACCTTTCCCCAACAAAGAGGAGAAACTTTACGTAGGGGGGAGACTGAATCAAAAGGTCGTACAAGAGATCGAGACCTTACTCACCCGCTCCCGGGATGTGTTCGCGTGGACGCCAAAGGATCTGAGAGGGATCCCAGCAAGTGTCATGACCCACTCCCTGAACATTAGTCCAGAGGTCAAGCCGCGTAGACAGAAAAAACGAAAACAGGCAGGGCCAAAGAACGCGGCGGCTGCGGTAGAGCTCGCGAAGCTGATTAAGGCAGGGTTTGTAAGACCAGTGCAATACCCAACGTGGCTGTCAAACGTTGTAATGGTAGAGAAAAATCCCAAAGGGACAGGGAAGTGGCGCATGTGCGTGGATTTCACTGGTCTCAATAAAGCATGTCCACGGACGATAATGACGAAAAAATGCAGCTAGAGTTGCAGATGCGAGAAGAGACTCGCGACTTGGCCACAATCAGAGCATCCAATCATAAAGCCGGCGTCGCAAAATATTATAACAAGCACGTAAAATTGAGGGGATTTGCCAGAGGAGACCTAGTGCTCCGTAGAACAGAAGGGGGAAAGCTCGACCCCAACTGGGAAGGACCTTACATTATAGATCGCAAAGTCGCGCCCGGAGCATATCGCCTCAAGGACCACTCTGGAAATCACATTGCCAACTCCTGGAACGTGATGCGACTTCGTCGTTTCTATGCCTAATCTTCTCGAAAAACTCAGGTTCGTACAACAAAATTTTCCCTCATCCTTAGTCACAAAATTTGTTATGTTAAGACACGAGAGACATGATTATTATAGCATGAAAAGCACAGGAAGAGCTGTCAGATCGCGTGTCCTGCTTCCAGCTTCCAGGGCTGAGCTAGAAAACTCCCCCTGGTCACGAAAGCGTAGACGGCTGGGCTGGGCTAAAAAAAAACCCCCCAGTCGCGTGTCCTCCTTCCAGCTTCCAAGGCTGAGCTAGAAAACTCCCCTTGGTCGCGAAAGTGAGGACAACTCGTGCTTCCAGCTTCCAGGGTTGAGCTAGAAAACTCCCCCTGGTCGCGAAAGCGTAGACGGCTGGGCTGGGCTAAAAAAAAACCCCAGTCGCGTGTCCTCCTTCCAGCTTCCAAGGCTGAGCTAGAAAACTCCCCTTGGTCGCGAAAGTGAGGACAGCTCGTGCTTCCAGCTTCCAGGGTTGAGCTAGAAAACTCCCCCTGGCCGCGAAAGCGTAGACGGCTGGGTTGGGCTAAAAAACCCCCCCAGTCGCGTGTCCTCCTTCCAGCTTCCAAGGCTGAGCTAGAAAACTCCCCTTGGTCGCGAAAGTGAGGACAGCTCGTGCTTCCAGCTTCCAGGGCTGAGCTAGAAAACTCCCCTTGGTCGCAAAAGCGTAGACGGCTGGGCTGGGCTAAAAAACGCCCCCAGTCGCGTGTCCTCCTTCCAGCTTCCAGGGCTGAGCTAGAAAACTCCCCTTGGTCGCGAAAGTGAGGACAGCTCGTGCTTCTAGCTTCCAGGGCTGAGCTAGAAAACTCCCCTTGGTCGCGAAAGCGTAGACGGATGGGCTGGGCTAAAAAACCCCCCCAGTCGCGTGTCCTCCTTCCAGCTTCCAGGGCTGAGCTAGAAAACTCCCCTTCGTCGCGAAAGTGAGGACGGCTCGTGCTTCCAGCTTCCAGGGCTGAGCTAAAAAACTCCCCTTGGTCGCGAAAGTATGGGCGGGTTTGCATCATGTGCAGTGCTACTACCTAAGGATAAAAACCAAAAACTAAATGCTCCTCTACATGTGCAGTGCTTGGTATCCCACGCGAGAGTAGCGCCATGACTAAATGCTTTACAAAGACCAAGAATACTCCGTGACAACCACACCAAGGAAAAGCTATCCCACTGCGCCGCGGCTAACAAAGGCTAAAGATGAATCTCGCGAGTGGCTGCCGTCATTTAGAGCTCGCGTGTAAAGATCATGCAACAGTTAGCAAAAGAATAGTTTGCAATGCTCACTCACAAGATTATGTAACAAGTCAGTTTTGCCTTACTATACAGGATGGACCGTAATTGTGACTTATCTCTTTGCGTTTTCCTTTGTCGCAAACTTACTCATTTTTCCGAAACGTCGCCCAGAGAAAACGAAGCAGAAATACACGCGACCCTATCACGCGATGGGAAAGTACAAAGTCTAAGAGCCAACCTTACATCGAGAACGCGACTTCAAGAAAACAGGCCCAAGCCTTCAGCTATTCAGCATGAAAGCTTGGGGGGCTGGATGTTGGAGCCGGTTCTCGATGGGCTCACGAGGCCCATAGGGAATTAGGTCAGGCCCACGAATCGCGTGCCGGGTCGGACCAGGAAGTCAGCCCAGAAGAGTAAAGCGGCCCATAAACAGGTGAAGCCCAATAAGAGGATACAACGGGACTAAGTATCGAGGGGCAAAACGGTAATAGACTCGCGTGGGTCCCAGGTGATAGTATAAAAACGCAACCCAATGGATAAGGAAAGGGATCCGAGTCATAAGAGAAAAACGCTTCACCTCCCTCTTAGCAGTAAGAAAAACACAAGAGCAAACCCTAACTTCAATCTTCACTTCCTAGAGAAGTTTAAACGTTAAACACTTGTTTTACCACTTATAGTTTTGTTGTAAAGCTTTAGTGTTGTTATGAACGGTATCTGAGTTGCTCGGTTTATTGTAAGCTCGGAACGTAAAACGTTTTTGATAATATACTCTACTTCCTTATGTTGTTTTCCTTATCTTTGTGTATACTTGCGTTGTTTCGGTGTATTCGGTTTTACGTTAATCCTTCTTATCGGAGCTTAAAAGAGTCATAGCCGGCTTCCTTCTCGGTTAAGTTACACAAGTGTCAGGTGTCGAGAGTAAGGTCGATTTCGAGGAAGAAGACGACGAATAGTATTATATAAGTTGATTGTCCAGACGCCCTGTGTCACGCGAAGTGTTGTGTCGCGTGATCGCAATTTCTGGGCTCCAAGTGTGGTGTTCTTTATTATTTGTTTTGGCTCAACTCGTGATTCCATTTTCTTAAAAACATTTCGACAATTCACTTTCTTTCTTTTTTATGGAGTAAATTCGAAGTGGACATTTTGCAAGAAATGCATGTACGATGAAATTTGAGAAAATATTAAGGTCTGACTACGATTAAATTGGTTTGACATTGTTTTTTTTTTGGGTCAAGTGGTTTGACATTGTTGAGAGAGAAGAAAATGCTGCATGAAAGAGGATGAAACTCTCACTTGTGATCCCATTTAATTAAGACTCTCTTTTGTACAACAATTTGGTTATCTTAAAATATGCCATCTGAGGATGTATGAATTGACATTAGCTGTACGCTCGATCTCGATCGTACGAAGTGGTTTGAGTTGTACTATTCTTGTACACCAACCAACTCTTTGTTGGGGTTACACTTTTTTTTATTGCAATTGACTAATGACTCGATTAGCCGCTAAATGCTCCTCTTTTATAGAAAATTAGAAATAGACGTCTTATACTCCATTTTCATATTATTATAAACAAATTGACGGAAGAAATGATGAAATGACAATCATAATGGATAAAACAGTATCAACTTTGTAATATATACTTTTCCAAAATTTATGAGTTTGATAATTGCATTTAAAAAACAAATTATCTACTTTTAGTTTGCATTTAAAAAACAAATCATGTGTCAAAACATAAAATCATTTTTTTAAAAATAAAATAAAACCCTATATTCTAGTATTCTACCCGATGTGGGAATTTAAGTTTCCGAGAACTTGCCTACTTCACAGGAATTTAAATCACCATAATATGAGAAATCATGTTTGATTTAAATTGATATAATTTGTATTAATATAAAAATTAAGAATTCAATTAGTTAAAAACATAGGAAGTTAAACTTACCTACTTGAACAAGGTAAGAGCAATTCTCATGCTTTTTTTATTAAACCAAACACAAGAAGAAAATATACTTCATGGGTTAGTTCTACTTCCTAGAAAGTAGAGTATAAACCAAACGAAAGCTTGAACCTACCCCTCAAATCCTAAATAATACGGAGTATAACCTTAAACCCTAAAATATAAAATGAAAAATAATTCCATGCATGCTTTGACATATGATTTGTTTAATGTTTTGTTGTAGTCTTGTAGAGGATCTCATTTATTTTTTCGGACCTTTGATTTTTCATGATGATCCAGATTTTTTTTGTAAAAAAACAGGTTATTGAACCAATTAGACTAATGTAAAGTTTTAATATAAAAACCTTAGAAAACAAATGAAAGAGAGATCGAAGAATGATAACTCCATTAGAGTGCAAAAGTGTCTTTACAATCTGTTATGTGAGCTCTAACTAAGCGGGGAGAGGAAGACAGAATATAAAGCTTGCTAAACTACTAGGCGCCACATTAGTGACTATATGCTAAGTAATCCAATATATTATATTCTCCATATACCCCTCTCCTGGTGGAAGAAACACAAGAGCAAGCTTGGAACAAAGATACAGATATCGCTGAGCTCCCAAAGGCTTAGTGAACAAATCAGCAAACTGCGCAAAAGTGGCCACATGAATCATTTGAATAAAACCTTCACTAACCATTTCCCGAATGAAGTGACAGTCTATGCGAATGTGTTTAGTCCTTTCATGAAAGACTGAATTGACCGCTAAATGCTGAGCAACTTTGTTGTCACAATGGAATGGGAAGCGGTATCTGTATACAAAAATCACCAAGCAATCCCTGAAGCCACACTAACTCGCTAGCAGTATATGACATACACCGATACTCACTCTCTGCTGAAGACTTAGAAACGGAGAGTTGCTTCTTTGCCTTCCAAGAAATAAAGGAATCTCCTAAGAAAATGCAGTAGCCTGAAACAGATCGACTATAGAAGTTGCATTTGAAGGCAATACCAGAATGCCTTTCAAATACCTCAGCAAGAACATAGCATCTTGAAGATGAGGAACACAAGGCACTTGAAGAAATTGGCTAAGATGTTGGACAGGAAAAGCAATATGAGCACGTGAAAGTGTAAGATAAAACAACTTCCCAATAAGTGTGCGATACACTTCTGGATCAGGGATGGGAACACCAATGTGGGGTTCAAGACCCAAACCACTTTGCATGGAAGGTGGGTGGTTTCGTGTTCAACAGATTGACATCTTTGAGAAGATCTAGAATGTACTTCCTCTGATGAAGTTGAAGCCCTGAAGAGTTTCTGCTGATTTCGAGACAAAAAGAATACCTTGCCAAGCCTAAATCCTTGATGGTAAATTTATGATCCAAGGATTTCTTAGTGGCAATGATCTAAGCAGGACAATTACCAGAAAGGAGCAAATCATCAAAATATACAAGTGCAACAATGATATGATCTTGATCAGATTTCACAAATAAAGAGTAGTCATGATGAGATTCCTTGAAACCAAGACCAAGAAGGTATTCAGTCAACTCAATATTCTACTATCGACTGGCTTGTTTCAAGCCATAAAGAGAACGCCTTAATTTGCACACCAAACATGGTTCAACTTTGTAACCCAATGGTGGGACCATGGAGACCTCTTCATCCAGAAAACCATGAAGAAAAGTGTTGTTGATGTCCAACTGATGAAGGGGCCAATATTTCCTAGCTGCAGGTGCTAAAAGTAGTGCCTATGATTTCTTTCCACACACCCATTCTGTTGTGGAACATATGGAGCATATCTTTGATGAATGATTCCTTTTTGAGGAAGCAAAGAAGACACAATTTCATGAACAAATTTTGTGCCATTATCTATCCTTAAGTTCTTGATAGAAGGCTGAAATTGATTACCAACATATGCAATAAACTGAGCAATTAAGCTTGGCACTTGTTCCTTGGATCTCAACAAGAAGGTCCAAGTATCTCTAGTATGATCATCCAAGGCAGTGAGAAAATATCTTGCACCACAAAGAGATGGGAACCTTGTAAGGACCCCAAAGATCCTTGTGAACCAACTCAAATTTTTGTGAGGCCAAAGAGAAATTCTTACTTAATGGCAAGTGATGGTGTTTAGCAAGAACAAAAATATCACAGTCAAACATATCTTTACTATAACCTTGAAAAACAGATAGGTGTTTCATCTTTGAAAGAGACACATGCCCCAACCTAGCATGTCAAGCATCCGTATCAAATTTGTTATTACAAACTAAGTTCAAAATACTCTGAGAATTAGCAATGTTGTTAATTGCAATTGTCTTATTTAAACTAGAAGATTCTCCATCCTCTACAACAACTACAAGACCTGAAAGCTTGTATAGACCTTCTTCTTGAACTCCTTTAGCTACATTCCTCTTAGTTAAACAGTCCTGAAGAACACATCCAGTGTTCCAAAAAATGAACACATGATTATCATCACTAAGTAATCTTAAAACTGGCATAAGATTGTGCTTGAATGCTTGTATGTACAACACATTCTGAAGCACAAGGAACTTTGACAATCTGGTAGAACCATATTGTTCTACCATCTAAATGGTTCCATCTGGTGAGCCAAACCCAATTGGTTTAGGGAAACTTCTTACGTCAGAAAGAAGTGCCTTATCATAGGTCACATGGTCAGTGGCACCTGAATCCACAATCCAAGAGAACTGACCAATATGACATGTATGAACAATAAGAGCAAAATACAACATACTTGAGAAATTGATAGAACTAGATCCACCCGGTCCTCATGAATCATCAAAAGGACCCTTTCCTTTCATATCCTTCAAGACTTCTTGAAGCATAACATTGACCAATGATGCATCTGGTCTACTCTATGGTGAATCTTGATCTTCATTATCAAGTGGTGAGTTATAGTTATCCTGAACATTAGCTGCAAATTTTCCATTCCCACCATTTCCTCCATTCTTAATTTTAGGACCTTTCCACCATTCTGAATATCCCAATAATTTTAAACAACTATCCTTAAGATGTCCATTCTCATGACAGTAATCACACTTCATGTCAAACTTTTGTTTCTTATACTCACTGTTATTGTACTGATTATAGCCTGAGTTATTGTACTGATTTTGATTCCCTTGTTGTGGACGACCTTTATGTCTATTCATTACAAGAGTATCATGATTCATAAATTGATTCATGGTTATCCCTTTCCGCCTTTCCACGCGAAGAACTATATGAAAAGCTTTATTGATGGTTGGTAAAGGATCTTGAGACAAAATGTTTTTTCTCAAATGTTCATAGGCCTCAGATAGTCCCATTAAAAATTGCATAAGCTTATGTGTGGATTCCATGTCCATTAACCTCTTGAACAAAGCACAATTGCAAACATCTAAGGCATTGCATTCACACATTGAAAGTCCATCAATAGCTTGAAGTTCATCCCATATCTTCTTGATCTTGTTATAATAAGCAGCAACAAACATATTCTTTTGCTTAGTACTCCCTCTTATTGAAATTATAGTTCGTTTAAGCTTTGTACACAAGAATCAAGGGAGTAGCCTTCTTGAGTTTTGAAGATAATTAATGCTGCTTTTTCATTAATCATTTCGATTGTAATTTAATGAAACAGTAGGCGCGCCTAATTATGAGCTCCTCAAACACAATTCGATCCCTATCTATCTATCAGTCATTGTTTAAAGCCAAAACCTCATCAAAATCCTAACTTCATTTACGAACCAATCGAAGGAGAGTAGTATTAACTCCAATCTTTATTGGAAACAAGGACCATAGCTTTTATAGAGGGGAGAAGCTAGAACGAACTATACTTTGGTTCAAGGACAAAGAGCTTAAAGGATTATAATTTCAATCGGAGGAAGTATTACTTAGTTCTTGTTGCAATTGAAAGACTAGAGGAGCATTTGATTCCGCGAATCGCTCAATGATTTCATTCCACAGTTCTTTAGCAGATAATACATGCAAAAAATTATCTCCAATTTCATAAACAATAGAGTTAATCAACCAACTCATGAGTCATGACTATAAAATCACATCGCTACCAGCGATGCAATTCATGTGAAAATTTATTAGGTTTCAGACATTTACCAGTGATAAACCCTAGCTTCTTTTTAGAACCAAGTGCAATAGTCATCTGTCAGCTCCAACTATGATAACTGGATCCATTAAAACTTAGTGAAGACGAGTTGTGTACTTGGATGATTGGAATTGCTTAGGAAAAGTGGATCGGAGTAATCGCCAATCCTTTGACTCCCTCGCACGCGATCTTGAGCTTGTTGAGCATAATCAACTTCATCTGAACTATCAACTCTCAGAATAGGATCGGGCATCGCATAATCAACAAATCAACAAGAATCGATCAAGAAACACAGCTTAGAACAAGCAAATAAACCAGAAACAAGTGTGATCTGAAACACCGATCGCCAGAGAAAAATCAGAGAGTAAAGGAAGAATATAGATCGATTGCATGATCTCAACCGTGCTCTGATACCATGTAAAGTTTCAATATAGAAACCTTAGAGAACAAATGAAATAGAGACCCGAGAATGATAACTTCATTAGAGAGCAAAAATATATGTACAATCTGTTATGTGAGCTCTAACTAACTGGAGAGAGGAATACAAAATATAAAACTAGCTAACCTACTAGGCGCCACAGCAGTGACTATGCTAACTAATACAATATATTATATTCTCCATAATTAATATGAGTAGTTATGGTATACAAAGTGCTAACATTAAGGGTGTGTTTGGATTTCCTTATATTGTTATTATAATGTCAAATTTAGTATCATGACATTACCAGAAACTCAAAGTCCGAACACACCCTAATATACTATTAAGACATTATATCAACCATATTAGATGTTAGGCACAATCAAAACGCATCTGTAGGTTTCGAAACAAAATCGAATATGCGAATTCTTTTTATGAACCTTTTTAGATGTGATAGTGTGTGCCCAAACTCCCATTTGAAAACCTGATTTATATGAACACGTTTCAGATGCGAGCAGAACCAAATACAAATATAGCCCATTGCCATTATCACTTGATAGAATGATCTTAGAAGTAAATATAGCCCAGTGCTGTACAAAAGAGATTAGGTGAGATAATTAATCAAAGAAGAAAAGAGAAAAGTGCAATGACTAAATTGCCGTCGTTGTTCTAATGACATGCTCCTCCCCGGACCTCTGGTCAACGTGCTTGACCCAGCGTCTCCGTCCTCCGTTATCAAGGGCGTTAATTCCGATATGCGCCATATCAATCCCTTTCCCCACCGGCAGAAAGGCCGTCCTCACCAGCCTGTAACCGCCTCCTTCAATGACGGTCCTCCACCGAAACCCCGTCGCCGTCTTGAAGCTCGCGTTCTTACATATCAAAACGGCTCCTCTCTGACTCAGCCTCGCCAACCTCAAAACCCTAGAGAAATCCCGGCGCCTGCAATCCACCACTAAGAAATCGATTCCGTTAAGCGAGGGCTCCCCCATCACTTCCTCCGCCTCTCCCACGATCACCTCCGGAGGGGACGAGATGGAGTCGCCGATTAAGCGGAGGTAGTCTGATCGCGAGGCCTCGTCGGGGACGATGCAGACGTGTCGGCCGGCTGTGTGACGGGAGGCGATTGACAGGCCGATGCTGGTGGCGATTACTCCGCCTTCTTGCCATGTCTCCACTATCAGTTTTGCGTTCCAACCTCCCGCCATCGCTGAGATCAGCTCTGTTACTCCTGATTCCTGATTCACCTTGCACTGTAAAATCAAAATCTGAATCAGTTTCATGAAATTATTGAGTAGTGGAGTGGAGAGTAATACTTACGGCTGCCACGGTGTCGATGTACGATTTGGAGGCGCTTTCTGGAGACCACTCTAGCTTCATTATCTGCGTCTGCTTCTTCCGATTAGAGCTCAGATTGGAGATTTGTTGGAAAAAAGAGAGGAGAAATCAAAACAGAAAGTTGTTACTGCAGAGCACAGACAAAAAGAGAGAGGGGGCCAGCCTGACTTTATAAACACCAAATGGTTGACATTTTCTTCTATAAACACCAAATGGTTGAGATGATAGGTAACTTAAAACAGATGAGAAAAAAACGATGAAAATAGGAGAGAGAGTTATTGGTATTAGAGAATGGTAAGAGATGAGAAATTAAATGGTTAAAATTGAGTGATAAAATAATAGAAGAGAGAAAAATTAAAGTGCGAATTGTTGTGATTTTGAGGGAAAGTAATGACTTTTAATGAGGTTATATTTGTAAATATTTTTGGTTAAAAATGAAAATGAGAACATTGGGACACTCATTCAAGGGAGGGAGAAGTATATTCTGTTTATTTCTTTATTTTTAATTCTGTGGGCAGTGTTTGTGGGGGCCGATTTCACATTTAATTATCTTGTTAAACACGTATGTGCTTACCACTAGCGTAAATACAACCTCTTCAAATTAACACATTTGTTAATAAACGTTTTATATCTTTAATATTGTTTTGTGAATTTTTTTAATATTGTTAAACTATAATTAATACTCCCTCCGTCCCTAAATTTGAGTCACATTTGGTACTTTTCACAAATATTAAGACAAGTCTAATCAAGGTAAAAGTGTAAATAATGGCACAAAAAACCATAAAATTCAACCAATAGAAAACTTATTACAATGTAAAGACAACTTTACCCCTAAAAAGTATTGTTGGGTGTGACTAAAGTAAATTGAATAAGGGTATTATGAGAATAAATTAATGGATAGAAATAGAAATATGACTCAAATTAGGAGACACCCGAAAAAGAAATGTAACTGAAATTTAGGGACGGAGGGATTATGAATCAAATAAGATTATTCATGACTATATTTTATCTTATATAATGATCAGAAATTTAAAAATTCTGTTTAACCATGAACAATGTCAAGAAAAATAAATGTCTCTTTACTTTTATTTACAACCGCCCAAAAGTTAATCAAATTCTAGACACAATTAATTGCACGTCGAGGTGATGTTGTTTATGAACACAAATGAGAATTTGGGTAATTAGTCAACAACATTGGATTAGTGTAGGGGGAGCATTATTCACATTGCTAAGCATGTCAAAAAAGTGAGTTGGATTTGGTGGATTATCATTTATTAATTAATTTATAATGACTAATGACTAACGAGTGGTCACAAGTTTTAATCATTGGCATTTCACTACTGAACTGTTGCTTTCTCCCTTCTTTTTTTCTGTAATGTTAGGCTACAAAATCTACTGTAATAACTTATATTGTTTTTTATAATTATTCGAAATTAATTAGTGAAGAAGTATAAGATAATAAATTCCATAATATTAACTCTAATGAGTCGTAGTTAGACGGCTGATTACTAACTAAATTGAGGTCGTAGGTTTATAGGTGCGAAATGAGAACCTCGTGCATGGAGTTCTACTTTATCCATGATTGTGATTTATGAACCTCGTATATTACTTCCTTTCAACACCCATTTGGAGCAAATTTCATATGTACAACATGATTTTGTGCATAGTAAATGGTTGAAGATTTCTACCCAAAAAAAGAAAGTAAATGGTTGAAGAAGAAGAATATTGATCAACCTTCTAAAATTTTCAACTCAAGTATATATATATACTTTCGCTAGGATTTTTTTTTTTTGAATTGAAAGATCTAATATTAATCTGTATAAGTTATAAATATAGTGGTTCAAGAAGAAGGTGTTTTTAAATATTTTGTGAAAAAGTAAGGGAGTAATTAATTTTTATTAAAAAGTAAGGCACAATAAGATGAAAAGAACTGATATGTACGTTACATATATTGATGATGACCGTAACCTATAATGTCTCCCTCTGTTGCTCCACCTTTAATTTTGCTACTTCTAGAACTATATATTGTACTCTTCTAGACTTGATTTGAAATCCCGCAGCTGCAAATTGATCAAACCACTTAATTAGTTTGCAAATTTTTTCATCGCCTTGTTCTCTCAAAGGGATCCGATCGAGAAGACTAGTCAAATATGGAGTTGTAGAAACTAGAAATAATTTTGAAACTAGAAGGTAAGTAATGTTAGACTAGACACGTAGAATATGTTAGGATTATGATTTGAGATATTTAAGAATATTATTAGAAGATTTATATTGGAGGGAGTTGGGGAGATTTGGTCACGGCTTCCGTGTGTTTGGGTTCGTTGAATTCAACCCTACCAATTTAGGTTTCATTTTCCTGGAATATTTCATCCTCATGTATTTTTCTACACTAAATTTTTGTTTCATAATCAAGTATCCAAAGAGCTAATCCGAATCTAGTTTAAGTAACAAAAATTGAAATGATCCGCAGCAGCATATCCTGTATTACGTGTTGCCAGCACAAATCTATATCCAGTATTACGTGCTGCCTGAATAGTACGTAATTCAATCGTCATATATACATTATGCATATGTCCATATACGTGTTATATTGTATGGTAATGTTACCTAACCACACCAGTATATCACCAAACCTTCTCATTCATGCTACTTGTCCCCCATTTCATCCAGGCATGCATGAAGTACACATTCGTAACTTTTTTTTGTGTATTCCATATATAAAAACATAAACTAGATATTTTTCACATTGTTCTACTTATAAAGAATTATCATTTTGTATTATATGATAAAGTTTATACGTGCAGTCTGGTTTCGATAGAGTTTTAATAAAACTCCATGGAATAAAACTCTATGGATAGAGTTTTAATAAAAATCTATGGATATAGTTTGTAAACCCTTTAGAAAAAGGGTAAATCTGTCACAAAATTATATAAAAAAAATCTCAAAAATAAATATGAACAGAGAAAAATCTAATCTTAACCGTTCATTTTTATTTCAATGGTTCAGATCTCCTCTAACTCCACCTTAGCTCAACCGAAGTGATTTTATATTATAAACCTCCCTTTCTTTCCGGGCCAAATACGTTTCAACTTGTTCTTAGTATAATATTTTCAATTTATCATCAATCACCAAATGTTATGCAGTTTAGTGGAGAGGTCAACTATTACTTGAGAAAAAAAACTATTACATCTGTCTCTATTTGTTTGTCTACTTTCTTTTTCGGGTGTCTCCTTTTGTTTATTCACTATTTCATTTATGTCACTTTATTCTACCCATTTTATCTCTACTATCAAATTATAATTACCACCTTTTTACTTTTTCTCTCTCCCAAATTCCAATCTTATCTACTCTTTCTCTCTATCTCTCCTCTAATCATTCACTTTATACTTTTATCTCTTTTATAATCATTATATTTCTACAATTCCTTAATTCCCGTGAAAATCGTACTTGTGGACAAACAAAAAGGGGCCGAGGGAGTACTTGAGAAAGGGGTACAATCGTGCTAAGTTATTTCATAATATTATTTCATTTTATTATTTCTAATTAAAGGTAAACCTTGGTGTTATGTGACAATTAGATATTCCCTAATTAATTGAATTATTAAGCATTAACGATATCAATCGAATATAATGACATTCGTAAAAATGTGTTTTTTTTTGTTAACAGGCAAGAAACGAGGTTTCATCCATTTAAGGATGACCACCCCTGATCATCATCAACGATGATCCTAAAAAACGGCCGATATAACGGATAGAAGGATGAAGCCAGAAGATGTGGCCTAATACCATTGAGGTAATCTACAGAAAGGCTAGAATCTGGATTGCAATTCAAAATTGCTTTAATAAAGTGAGGATTAATATCAGGACAAGCAAGGAAATCTGTTGCCCTATTGGCCTCGCGAAAACAATAAATAATGCTAAATTTATTAAGGTAATGTAGATTTGTAAGTGCATCATTAATAATGTTTTCTATTTCCCAGGGTATTTTCCAAGTACGAGTTGCTGAATTAATGACAGTTAAATTATCACCTTCAAAAATAATATTCCTTTCTTTTAATTTTATAGCTAATTTTGTTGCCATAAGAAACGCTAATGCTTCAGTATGTAATGCTGAAGTAGAGCAACAATATTTACTGTATATATCTATAACACGTCCTTTACTATCTCTAGCAATACAAGCTGTAATAGAATACGTATTCTCTTTATAAGAACCGTCAAAGTTTATTTTTATTCAATCCGTGGGAGGAGCAGTCCATTGTTTATTAATTTTTTTATTTTTATTCCTATGTTTTTTTGATTTAGGCCCTTTCGATACCGTGCAAGCATTGTCCCATTGTTTAAAATAGGTATAAGCTGTCTGGACTAAACCTTCTTTATGAATTGCTTCATTTCTAAAAATAATAGCATTTCTATGTAGCCATATTTGATACCATAAAAAAATAAGAGTTTCTATTTTATTTTTATCATTCTTATATAATTGAATAATATGTGTGAGATCATTTCAAAAGTAGTTTGCATGTTAAAATCAAATTTGAATCCTGTAATTCTCTCATATTTTACTATTTGTTCTCTAGTATATGTACATTCAAAGAATAGGTGATCTCTCATTTCAACTAGGTGATTGCAAAGTGGACAATATGGAGGAACTCTATTATAATATCTATTTAATCTTTTTGTAGTAGGGAGATTATCTGATATAACTTTCCATAACAAATTTTGTAGCTTAGGGGGAATATTAAGTTTCCATATCCAATTATATAGTTTTGCATTATTAGTTGGTGTTTCAATTGAATACAATTTTCTAGCAGAAGCTGTACTGAATTTGCCATCTGCTGTTTGGTTCCAAATTATCTTATCTTCTGTGTCATTCTGTGGAATGTAAATATTAGTAATTCGTGCAATAACATGAGAGGGTAATATTTCTCTTAGTTTTATGATGTTCCATTTTTTGTCTGATGTAATATATTCTGAGACAGTTTCATTTTTATTTCCATTATTAATATCCCTAAAATGCGTTATATTCGTACCATTGATCCATTTGTCATACCAAAATTTGATTTGTTTACCATCCCCTAGATTCCATTCTATACCTTTTTCAAAATCATTTCTTAAGTGTAGTAATCTAGAGAACTGCCAGGATTGCTTAGTTTTTTTGCTTATAATCAAATATCGTTTTTTCTTTTAAATATTTTTGCCTTACAAGTTACAAGTATAGCCCATATATTACTCTTTTCTATTGCAATTTTCCACAAGAGTTTCTGTTGTAATGCTTTATTTAAGTTTTCAGTTTTTTGGAGCCCCAATCCTCCCTGGTCTTTGGGTCGACATATATAATTCCAATTTGTGATAGGTCGGAATCCTGGGTTTGAATTGTTCCAGAAGAAATTTTTATTCATTTTATCCATTTCATTACAAATTCCTTTCGGAAGGTAAAAACATTGCATTAAATGATTGGCTTTGGATTGGATATTAGATTGTATTAAAATAGTTCTGCCAACTTGGGAAATCGTGTTGGCTTTCCATTTTGATAATTGATTTTCCATACTCTGAATAGCATATTGAAAACCTCTAACAATTGGAATATCTAAATATTTCTCCATAGCGTTAGTAAGTTGCAAATTCGTAATAGATGCTAATGCTTGTTTTTGGTTATTTGAGATATTTGTTGATGTTTGAAAATAACTTTTATTATAATTAATCGCTAGGCCCGATAAATTTGTAAATTTTTCTAGTAGATTTTTAATATATATCATATTTTTCATGTTTGCATTAGCAAGAATAATAGTATCATCTGCAAAACATAGAAATGGGATTCGCACTCCGCTCCTAGTTAGTTGTATTCCTTCTTTACGGTTTGTTTTTCTGTTTCTTTCCGCAGAGTTCTAGCTAAATATTCCATTGCTAGAATAAATATAAAAGGGGCTATGGGGTCACCTTGTCGTAATCCACATTTTGGTTTAAAAGTAGGTCCAGGTTCATTATTGACCAGTACCGAAAAACATGCAGATTTAATACATGTCATAACTAGTGAAATCCATTTATTATCAAAACCAAAAGATTCAAAAACCTTGATTATAAAAGGCCACTGTATTTTGTCGTGTGCCTTTTCCATATCTAATTTTAAAGCCATCCATCCTCTTTTACGAGTATGAAAAGAATGAAAAACTTCATGGGCAATGAGAATATTATCAAAAATCGATCTATTTTGAACAAAAGCGCCTTGGCAAGGATGTATTAATTTGGGTAGTAAATTTTGTAAGCGATTGGCAAGAATTTTCGTTATTATTTTATAAAGGGTTGTACAAAGGCTGATGGGTCTAAAATGATTAATCGTAATAGGATTGTCTACTTTTGGAATAAGCGCAATAAACGATTGGGAACAATCTAAAAAAATAATTCCAGAATGGAAAACTGATTTAACTGAACTAATAACTGATGGTCCCACCCATTTCCAAAAGGATTGGTAAAATTCTGCATTTTAGCCATCCGGACCCGGAGTTTTATTATGAGGAAGTTGGAATACCACTTGTTTAATTTCTGATTATATAGGTGGTTTAAGTAATTCCACATTATCATTCTCTGTTATGATTTTTGGAATAATTTTAAAATCCTGATCCCATAATTCTATTGTGTGTAAGGGTTGATATCTTATTTGTAAATCTTTAGTTAATTGAATCTTCATTTCTTCTTGATTATAGTATTTTATACCTTGTAATCATTCATAACAGAATATTTTTTGTTTAAAAGTTCTTATTTTGGCAGTAGTTTGAAAATATTTAATACTTTTATCTGAGTCCTTATAATGTCGATGTTGAACCTTGCTTTCCTGCTATACTAGTTGGTTAGTTAGGTTTTCTTTTATTTCGGATTTCGGATTTATTATTTCTTAGGAGTATTTAAGCCTAAAAACACTTTAGTTTTAGGTAATCTCATATTATTTTGAAGAACCCTAAATTTGCCTCCATGTCGATGTTGAACTAATTTCCCTTTGTTTCGCCTGACGGTTGAAGCCTTTGACTGTATTGTTGTGAGATTCTAAACTCTATTTCGCTTTCTATTGATTGTATTGATTCACATGCTTTTATCTTATTAAATCTTATTGATTTGTCTAGTTTGGCCAGCTAGGTTTATTGGTATTGTTCATAGTGCTAGGATTTGGTAATTCCGAGTTGGAGTTCTTTATCTAGTAGCAAACACATGTTTACATGAGCGGGTCGCAATGTTTACTTTTGAATGAGAATTGATTGCATGCTTATCTGACGGGTTGTTTGAATTGCATGTATCCTGCTATATTCCTTTGCTTAATGCTTTTATTGAATTGAGTCTTGAAGGTCTTCAGATTTGTTTAATATGAAGTTATATCAGGGCGGGTTGCGCTGATATTTATGTCTGAACAGGAATAGGAACAACAATAGGATTGCATGAGTTAGAGATATCTATGATCAACCTGTAATGTCATTGTGTGGATATTTGTTAGGTGGAACGCTTTCCCAACCATATTACCACAACTCTTGCTACTTTGCTACTTTTACTTGTCTTAGGTTATAGAACAACAACTCCCCCCCCCCCCCTTTGGTGTGTTCGTTGGTAATAGTTATTTGCTTAAGAATAGACTACTTGATTCTCTTTGGATTCGACTCTTGCTTTCCTGCTATACTAGTTGTTTAGTTAGGTTTTCTTTGATAGGCACAACGATTTTAGCCTTGTCAAATTTGGCGCCGTTGCCGGGGAATCAAATTTTTTGTTTTTGTGTGATTAATCGTTACCAACCTTAGTGTGGACCTGTTGTATGGTCCACACCCGTACTACTGATTCGCTTCTTGTTGCTCTTGATCCAAAGATTGAAAGAACCATTAGCCGCAAACGAAGAGGAACTCGTGAGATGGCTGTCGTAGCACAGACTATGAGGCAATTAACTGCCCCAAACTTGGGAGAAGGTGTAAACTTTGAACTGAAGTCTGGCCTGATTCATCAATTGCCACACTTCCATGGTTTGGCAGGAGAAGATCCGAATAAGCATTTGGCTCAATTTCATGCTGTTTGCTCCAATATGAAGCCAATGGGTATAACTGATGATCAGATCATGCTAAGAGCATTTGGGTTCTCATTGAAAGATGCAGCGAATGATTGGTTGTACTATCTAGCTCCAGGAAGTATCACTACATGGGCTGGAATGAAAAAGGTATTTCTGGAAAAGTACTTCCCTTCTATTAAGCTCAACATTTTGAAGAAGGATATTGCTACCATTGAGCAACATGGTACTGAGACTTTCTATGAGTATTATGAGAGGTTCAAGAGGTTATGTTCGAGTTGTCCATACCATGGGTACGCAGATGAAACGCTCATCCTCTATATTTTCAATGGTTTGCTTGATGATGAGCGTCGTATGGTGAATGCAGCATGTGGGGGTAACATCCTGAATAAAACCCCAGCCCAAGCTCAAGAGATTTTCCATGAGTTATCTGAGGGCTCTAGACAGTTCAGCAGGAGAGAAAGTGTCAAGGCAACAAAGTCTCAATCAACATCTAAGCTGGAAAATGAGATGAAAGAGATGGTGAAATGCTTAATGGTGAAGAGTGGTGCTCAACAACAAGTAAACACATGTGGATTGTGTACTGATACAGGACACCCTACTGATGCTTGCCCACAACTTCAAGATCCAAACGCTGAGGTAAATGCTATAGGAGGGTGGCAGCAGAGACCTAGATATGATCCCTACGCTAATTCGTACAATCAAGGGACAAGAGATCATCCAAATCTCAGGTGGGGGAACAATCAAAATGTGCAAAATCCTCATCTCTAGCAACCACCACCTCAACAACAACCACAAGCACAAGCCCAAGGTTCATCCTCATTCCTTCAACAAATGGTTGAGAAACTCGCTGCAGGCCAAGTAGAGTTACAGAAGAACTGCATGCAATTTCAAAAGGATACAAAGTCGAGTATTCAAAATCTTGAAGTGCAGGTTGGACAGATGGCTCAGGCGTTTAATGAGTTTAGAGAAAGAGATTCGGGAAAGCTACCATCTCAAACGGTAGAAAACCCGAGAGCAAACGTCAGTGCATTGTCTCTAAGGAGTGGTAGGCAATTGGAAATTAGACCCGTAGCTGAAACAGGGGCTGAAATCGAGAAAGAAGAGCGAGACGAACAGAATCCGCGACCACGGATCTGATACTGAGGAAATAGGCGAGTGTTCTGCAGAGAGTAATTCGCGCCCGCGGATGGAAATCCGCGACCGCGGATTTGACCCTGAAACTTCTGCAGAGAACAATCCGCGCCCACGGATCTGATGCTGAACTCCCTGATTCTTATGTTCGACCTGTCTTACCTCCTCTCAGCTCATTGAAACCACCAACACCTTTCCCTGAGGCGTTGAAGGACACTAGAAGGCTGGAGGACGACAAAGATTTCTTCGAAACCTTCAGCAAATGCGAGGTAAATATTCCATTACTTAAACTTGTTAAGAGCATTCCTCTCTATGCTAAATTTCTAAAAGAACTATGCACGATCAAAAGAAATCAGAAATTAAGAGAAAAACAAAAGATTAAGGTGAGTGAGCATGTGTCTGCTGTGTTTCAAAGGCGTATGCCTAAGAAGTGTGGTGACCCTGACATGTTTAGTATTCCATGTGTTATAGGTGAAACTAAGTTTGACAAAGCTATGCTAGACTTAGGTGCATCTATTAATGTCTTACCTTATTCTTTGTATGAGTCGCTAGGACTAGGACCATTGCATGCAACAGGAACAATTGTTCAATTGGATGACAGTTGTACTGTGTACCCTAAAGGGGTAGTTGAAGATGTTCTTGTGAAAGTTGATAATATGGTTTTTCCTGCGGATTTCTTTGTTTTGGACATGGATCATGATAAGCATGATGCCCCTATTCTGTTAGGTAGGCCATTTCTGAAAACTGCTCAAACAAAGATTGATGTTAGTAGTGGAACCCTTAGTATGGAATTTGATGGGGACAAAGTGGAATACAATATTTATGATATGAGTCACATTCATGATACGTCTTTGTCTTGCATAAATGTGATTAATCCTACTTGCCTGGAAGAATCAAATTGTGTTATTGAGAATGTCGTATTGAATCCCTTCATAGAGGATGTTCAAGCTATTAACTTGCAGGAGGTCAAGAAGGTCCTAGATGAGAGTAATAAGTCACCTCCTCCACTTTTGGGCAATAGCCCCACCGCACTAATTTTGCAGGGTGAAAAGCCTATGTCTGCTATTGTGCACGACACTAAGATAGAGCTTAAACAACCACCTGATCAAACTAAGTGTGGGGAGAACAGAAAAAAAATTGTGCCAAGAAGGAAGTATCTAGAGGGCGTGGTTCTAAGTTCAAACATTTTCACGAGTGGTTCAAGAATGAAGTGCTGAAAGAGAGAGTTCCTATGGAACCTGGTGCGAGAACTTGATTGAGTTTCATGTCGAGCCACGACATAAAATAACCATCTATATTGGAGGTATTATTTCCTTCTTCTGTCTTGGCTGAGCTGTGCATTGGTTGATTTCATTAGGTGCTCATCTAGTTTCTCGTTCTACCACACCTTGTGTTTCATTGGAGGAAGGTCATCCGACCGTGTATGTGAGTCTTTTGTCTCCTTTCCTGGGTTCGTTATTATGTCTTCCATTTCATTGAGGACAATGCAATGTTTAAGTATGGGGGAGGAGAATGTATTCACATGTCTTTATTTGGGTGTTGGTTGTATCTGCATGAATTTATTGAGTAAATTGTTTGAAAAAGCCACAAAAATATGAAAAAGGCAGAAAAATCCTGGGATAGCAAGATCTATGCAACAAGCAGGTAACCTAGACCAGCACTAGGCTGGGGTAAAAAGAGGTTTCGAGTGATGTGAGTTTTGGTGAGCCCGGAACAATTAATGAGTGGTTAGGATGAAAACCCGAGAGGGCGCCTAAGCAAGATGAGTTGATAAAAAAAATAGAGTGATTTTAGGACTTGTTCTTATTTGGCATTGGAAGACATAAGAAGAGGTGATATAAGGAGGATTTCGGGTAGGACCACTTGGGAGTCATAAGGAGTAGAGAAGGCTATGTGTTTATTGTCATATCACTTGTATTGTTTGATGTTGCTATAGTTGTTGTTTTGAGGATTTGGATGTTGTTGTTGGAGTTGTAATCAATAGGCAAGTTTCTTTGTACTTCCTGAGACCTTTGTGTATTAGACTGCGGAGTATGTTTTCTTTAGCTTAATCAGAGACGAGCAAGGTCTAAGTATGGGGGAATTTGATAGAGAGTATTTCATACATATTATCTAGTGATTATTAGCTAAGGTTAAGATCATTTGGGAGCTATTTTATATGTAATTGCATGATCCGGAGTTGAAGAGAAGAAGTAGTGAACTATGAAGATTAGTGAAGATTGAAGACGTCTTTCAAGGAACTGAAGAAACCAAGTAAGAAGACGACAAAAGACTTGAAGAGAAGAGAAGACGAAGCTGATGCAGACATCCGCGGGCAAGCCGCGGGTGAGCCGCGGTCGCGGATTTGCAGCACACAGAATTGGCTAAGTATGGAATCCGCGGGTGAGCCGCGGGTGGACCTGATTTTCGCGCCCGCGGATTACGCGCTGAACGCCGAATTTGTTTCCGAGTTTTATCTTGTTTTGTTATTTATTTATCTATACTTTTTCCTTTTATTTCATAGTTCGGATTTATTATTTCCTAGGAGTATTTAAGCCTAAAACACTTTAGTTTTAGGTAATCTCATATTATTTTGAAGAACCCTAGTTTTGCCTCCATGTCGAGGTTGAACTATGTCCCTTTGTTTCGCCTGACGGTTGAAGCCTTTGACTGTATGGTTGTGAGATTCTAAACTCTATTTCGCTTTCTATTGATTGTATTGATTCTCATGCTTTTATCTTATTGAATCTTATTGATTTGTCTAGTTTGGTCAGCTAGGTTTATTGGTATTGTTCATAGTGCTAGGATTTGGTAATTCCGGGTCGGAGTTCTTTATCTAGTAGCAAACACATGTTTAAATGAGCGGGTCGCAGTGTTTACTTGTGAATGAGAATTGATTGCATGCTTATCTGACGAGTGGTTTGAATTGCATGTATCCTACTATATTCCTTTGCTTAATGCTTCTATTGAATTGAGTCTTGAAGGTCTTAAGATTTGTTTAATAGAAAGTTATATCAGGGCGGGTTGCGCTGATATTTATGTGTGAACAAAAATAGGAACAACAATAGGATTGCATGAGTTAGAGATATCTATGATCAACCTTTCATGTCATTGTGTGGATATTTGTTAGGTGGAACGCTTTCCCAACCATATTACCACAACTCTTGCTACTTTGTTACTTTTACTTGTCTTAGGTTATAGAACAACAACCCCCCCCCCCCCCCCCCCTCCGCCTTTGGTGTGTTCGTTGGTAATAGTTATTTGCTTAAGAATAGACTACTTGATTCTCTTGGGATTCGACCCTTGCTTTCCTGCTATACTAGTTGGTTAGTTAGGTTTTCTTTGATAGGTACAACGATTTTAGCCTCATCATTATTCCTTTTTCAAGTGTATGGTATTCCTTGTATACCGGGATCAACCAAACCATGCATTGAAACAAATGTATTTAATCTTGCTATTCTAGAGGCAGTAACAGGGATACCCCCTATCTTATCTTGTGGTGTTAAAATGTCGTTAAAATCACCCATAATTAACACAGGTTCTGTATGTGAATTAATAATTTCTGAGATAAAGTTCCAATATTCTTGTTTTTGATTTTCTCTGCTTGGGGCTTAAATAAATATCATTAGGAATTTAATGGAAGGCTCATCATAAGCAATAACAATTGTCTCTGTAAACAGCACGCGAAATCTGCTCACCACCTCTACCGCTCTTTCCATTTCTCTCGCCATGTCCTGGGAGATTTGCTGGACTGGCTGTAGATTGTGCACCGTGCTTCCTCCATGCACAACTGGGTGCTCCACAACAGATGGCGCAACAGAAAACTTTTTGACTTCGTTGTTGGTGTCTTTTCCTCCTTTATCTACTTCATTTGAACGCTTCGCAACAATATCATCTTCAACAATGGTTTCCCGTGCGCTCGTTCGTGCTCCCGAAAAATTATTGGTCATCTTCGTAATAGTATTAGTGCTCATTGTATGAAACTCATTCTTCCGGGAGTTTTTATATGATTACTCTTTTGTTCTTTTGGGGTTCTTTGTTGATTCTGAACTTGATCTGCAGCATGTTTTATTTTTGATGGTCTCTTTGTAATCCTTCCCTCAATCAATATACTTGCGTTTATTCAAAAAAAAACTATACGGATAAAATTTAAATTGAAGCTAATTAAAAGTCAAAGGAGTGATGAAGTTCACTTATCTAAGTATGTTTTGTCTTTCGCTTAACTAAGCATAAAAATCAAAATTGAATAGCAACTATACATTATACTACACTCGATCATTTACTTTGACCGATACCAGGCATGAAATGTTTAAGGTTCAATTACACCAATGGTCCCTAACCTTTCACATTTTTTTTAAATAAATCTCTAATCTTATCTTAGTTCTATTTCAGTCCCTAACGTATTTAAGTTTCTGCATTATTAATCCTTCCGTTAATATACTCGTTAAAATGCCGTTAACATGTGTATGTGGCAATACACGTGTACTTGGGTTAATTAGTAGACAAACTATTTTTTTTTAAATAGAAAAGATGTATTTTCTTTTAAAGTTAAAAACTTAAAAATGCTAAAAAAAGAGTAAAACCTTTTAAAATCAAAACATGAACAATTATGGTTTATATGTGGTTTGGGAAAGGTGAACGAAAGGTGAACGAGAGGTATAGCAATTTCTATGATTGGGGGAAAAAGTTTGGGGTTAACTTAATTGTCCAAGTTGAGCAAACTGGATTGTATCAGGAAATGGAGACAGCGGGGTTCTTTTGAAGAGCACCCAAATTACGGTATGTATTGGTTCATTGATGGATTTGATTTAAGGCATTCATTGCTGTGTACTATGTATATACTTGATCTTCATTTATTAACGTATGTATAGAGACAACAACGAATGAGGTAGAGTTGTAGATTTTAAATTAGTTTTTATTGTCAACATATATTTACATGTATGTGGAGAAGGAGATTGAAATTGAGTTTCTATTACTTACAGAACAAAGAGATTTTTCTTTTATCACAAAAAACTTGTCTTTGTCTTTTATCCCCACTTGCTCTCGTATATGTTATTATATGGTAGGGATTAAATTTACTTTTCTCCACTTGCAAGGTGCAAATAATGAATTCATTGTTTATATTTATTATTAAATTTTTTTCATAGGTCCTGAAACAAGGTATTTTACTATTAAATTGAATCATGGTGGGCATTTTGTTCAACAAGGATGGAAGAATTATGTGGATGCAAGAATCATATATTTTGATTATTGTCATGAGGACAAGACAGTACTTCAAGTAATTTTTGATATGGTTAGACAAACAGGATATGATCCAGAGTTTATGGTTCTCTTATGGAAATATCCTAATTCAAAAATGAGCCAACATGAGATAAGAAAAATTGAGGATGAGCTAGATGTGTTGGATATGATGATTGAATTTTTTTCTTAAGTAGTTTTTTTTTAAGAAAAAATACCTGATATTGGCTCGTTTTGAAACTAATTCTCAACATAGGCACTATGAAGAGGCTCGGAAATTTTTTACGTATGAGAGACACTGGTTTCTCTCATCCGAAGCACATTTTTTTTTATTTCCCACGTGTAAGAGACGCTGGTTTTTAAAAAAATAAAAAATTGTTTGCATAAGGCACTGGCAAAACCAGCGCCTTATACAAAGTTGCAAAGTTGCCATGCATGGATTTAATTTCTTAGTCGGCCATTTTGCTCCACAAATTTCATGGGGACCCACTAACCTCTCACATTGCAAAATCTTTGTATAAGGCGTTGGTCTGACCAACGTCTTATACAAACAATTATTTTTTTTAAGCTTACGTGTACACGTGGGAAATAAAAAAATAAATAATGTGCTTCGGATGAGAGACGCTGGGAAAACCAGCGTCTCTCATACGGGTAAATATTCCGAACCAAAAATTTATGCATATGTTGGGATTATATGTTTCAAATCGAGCCTAAAGTGGGAATTTTTTTTGAAAAAAAAGCTCATTTCAGAAAAAAAATTCTATGATGATGACTCATCTACCAAAGCATAGGATGGTTGAGATGTATATAGTGAGCTTGATGAAGATATTAATGGCAATGCAGGTGCAACAACTAGTCATGAAATGTTAGATAAAGTGCTTGATGATGGATATCAATATGACAAAGAATCTGAGTTGAATGAGTCTAGTTGTGATGAGAAGTTGGTAGATGAAGATTATGTAATTAAGGAAGATGATGCAGAACTTGAAATTAACATGCCTATCCCACCAACAAGGCTTGATATATGTGGAGAAAAAAGAAGTCCAAGTGTGGTAAATGAGCAAGCAGTGATGGAACATTCAATTGATGTAGAAACAGATTACGAAGATTCCGAAGATTTTGAGACTTTGGATGAAGAAAGTGGTGAAGAGAAAGAAAGGTTTCCAAAGTTCAATGTTAAGACTGATATGAGCAATCCAATATTGAGTGTGGGTATGACTTCTCCCTCTTTTGATGTGTTAAAGAAAGTTGTCCGAATGTACTCTGTAAGTGTTATAATCCAAAGTTCATGTATGACCTAAGTAGTTTGCACATTAGTATAACAAAGTTTAAGTGTAGGAATTGATAGATAGTTTAGGACTTAGTTCTAGCTTTAAGATTAAGTATGAAACCGGATAATTTTGCAACCCCGTGTAACCGGTTGGAAGGCAAAATCTGGTATTGGATTATATCTGTAAGTTGGGTTATTGTTCTTGGGCTGTGTTTGTTTGGGCCGTACCTGTTGATCAATTGGACGAAGCCCACTTGAGCCATCTGGTAAGACGAGATATATAAAGCCTCTGTGAAGAAGAAGCTTGCCCTAAGTTTTGATCGCCGTTCATTGCATTTCATTACAGAAAAGAGAGAGATCACAGAGAAAGAAAGAGAGATCTAGAGGTGCTTCTGCGGAGATCCTAGGGTGGTGATTTCTGAATATTGAAGACTTAGTTTCTCATTGTAGCTTCTGCCTTGAAGCTACAACAACCTATTGGGGGTCGAATCCCAAATTCCTTCTCTTACGTATCTCTCTGTTAGATATGTGTTAGATCTTGCATGTATTCTGTGATTTGCCGTTCTTGCCTTGCTTTGTAACTTCTGTGCGAACTCCCTGAGATTCTTAGTGCATTGATTGGGCCGAGCCTCCCCACTGAGACTCCGCGGATTAGGGATTACCGAACCGCGTGAACATACCTTGTGTCCCCTTGCATTCAGATTCTTAACTTGTTTGTTCAACGAATCGATTGTGGTTTGAGAACTGTCGGTTCTGTTGTTGAGCGAATAGATCAAATCAATATCACATACTCCATCAAGAGTAGGAGACCGCTTCACTTTAAGAAGAATGATTCAAGTAGGTTAAGGGTGGTATGCAAGGATGGGTGTCCATGGGTTTTGCACGCCACTCCAATTCAAGATGGGCAAAGAGTTCAAATCAAAACTTACAAAGATGAACATACATGTTGTAGAGGGTTCAAGAACAAGCATGTTACTTATATTTGGATTGCTCATAAATATCTAGAGGCCATTAGAGCAGATCTGGAAATTAAGTTAGTGTCATTGGAAAAATTCTTGAAAGATGATTTCAACATCTTAGTTCCTACAAACAAGTTGTGGAGAGCTAAATCCCATGCATTGAAGCTCTTAAGAGGGGATGAGACACAAATTTCTCAAGCTTGCTGATTATGGGGGAGAGATAAGAAGAACAAATATTGATAGCACATTCATATTATCTTTGAATAATTTAATATTTAATAGATTATTTGTTTGTCTTTCTGGGTGCAAAAATGGGTTTAATGCTGGTTGTAGGCCAATAATATCCATTGATGGATGTTTTCTGAAAGGTAGATATGGTGGTCATTTGCTTGCAGTTGTGGGAATTGATCCAAATGATTGTATATGGCCGATAGCATATGCAGTTGTTGATTCTGAGACTGGAGAAACATGGGCGTGGTTTCTTCATCTACTTGGTGAGGAATTAGGCATCCAAAATAGCCATAAATGGACTTTTATGTCAGATCGACAGAAGGTAACATATAAATAGCATCATCTTTTTTAACTTTTACTTTGTTATCTAACTTTGTTTTTATGTTTATATGTATAGGGATTAATTCAAGCTGTACAAGCTTTATTTCCTAATGTCGAGCATAGGTATTGTGTTAGGCATATGATCTCTAATTTAAAAAAAACACCATGGAGAAACATTGAAGAATGTTGTGTGGGGTGCAGCAACTAGCAGTTACATGAGTGAGTACAATAAGCAAATGGAGAACTTGAAATCATTGAGTTTTGATGCTTGGGAATGGATGGGTAAAGTCCCTGCTACCTATTGGTCAAGATCTCATTTTAGGGTTGATAGCAAGTGTGACATATTATTGAACAACATGGCTGAATGTTTTAATAAGTTTATCTTGGATGCTCGTGATAAACCTATCTTGACTATGTTGGAGATCATTAGATGTAAGATCAAGGATGAGTCGAAGTATTGTTGGCCATTGCCTTCTGGTGGCACTCAATTCCAGGTAATTAAGTTGTCCAGTGGGTCAGTTTGTTGTTGATCTAGCAACAAACACTTGCTCTTGTAGGAAATGGCAATTAACGGGAATACCTTGCTCACATGCATGTGCAACATTGGCCTATAATGACAACAACATAGAAGATAATGTTGATCAATGCTACACTGTATCTACTTGCAATCGCGTGTATGAAAACGTCATCAACCCAATTACGAGCATGGATCAATGGGAGGATGTACACCATAACCCCATTCAACCTCCAAACTTGATACCGCCTAAGCCATGTAGAAGGAAGAAGAAAAGAAGAAAGGAACAAGGTGAAAAAGAACAAAGCTCTAAACTGAAGAGAATTGGAATGGTAATGCACTGCAGAAATTGTGGTGGGAGTGGACATAACAAAAGAGGGTGTAAAAATCCTGCACAAGCACCCAAGGTATTGTACAATGAAGTTTTCTTTTAACTAAGAACCATCATTGGAGTGTGACATGTATTTCTCTTACTGTCGGTGTAGACTAAGGTAGGAAGAACTTCAAGAGCAAAGAGAACATCGACTTGTCAATCTCGTGAAGTTCAGGCAAATGTGAGTTATTTTTGTTTTAATTTGTCATTTTATTTTCAAAGGTTTATACAACAAATTCATATTATTATATAGTTTAAATGTTGTATACTCTTGATAGGGAACAAGCCAAAATATCAATTGATAGTGCATAAGCTCCTGGACTACTGGCAAGAGACAAGTGAACGCGGGGAAGACCAAAAGAAAATGGAAAATCAGTGCCAAATTAAGAGAGAAATTAAAACCTTAAATTAGTTTTTATTTTGATTTCTTGTGCTTTTTTACCGTTGAACCCTAGAGATATCAAACGTGGAGTTGTGGTATAATGGTATTTGAGGTTGTTGCTGTTTCCGAATTGTTTTTCATTTGGTTGCTTTCAAAAAAAATCTAAACAGTACGTATTGCTCTTATAAAGTTGTTTTTTTATTTGGTTGATTTGCTCAATTTTTTGACAGTTTTAACCTTAAAGAAAATACATCTTTTCTATTTTTTTAAAAATAGTTTGTCTACTAATTAACCCAAGTACACATGTACTGCCACGTACACATGTTAACAGCATTTTAACGAGTATATTAACGGAAGGACTAATAATGCAGAAACTTAAATACGTTAGGGGCTGAAATAGAACTAAGATAAAGTTAGAGAGTTATTTAGAAAAAGTGTGAAAGGTTAGAGGACCACTGGTGTAATTGACTCAATGTTTAATATATTTAAATAAATTTACACGAGACCCACCAACTAAATATATACACTCCGTATTACTGTATTTAAGTACACCTATAATTAATACTCCCTGCACTAATATATTAATTGGATTATATAAATATAGCTGGTGGTGCTTATCCTATAACTTAACGGTGACTTATCACTTATATATAAGCTAGGTACGTAGTGTGAATTAGTTATCATATACTCCGTACTTATTATACTCCAAACGGAGAATACGCCACGTTAAGCTGTGGTGGACGTTATCCTTTGACGGTATAAAATAAGATTATACTTTCAAATTAACGTCGTTCTCAAAAATTTAGGGCAGCTGAGTAAGATTTTAATTTATAGGGGTTGACATGGATATATAATCCTCAATATACGTACGGATATATATAATATCAGGTTAGGTGTTCCTTGAGGGCTTGAGGTGTTAATTTAAATATGTTTTTATATTATGTTATGGAGAATGGTTATTTTAATCATACAGTAGTATGCTTAACAATAATAAATCTAGGCAGTAGGTAATTGTACGTCCGACACAAAGGTGATGATACGGCGGAAGGAACGTCGGCCTGTTCTTAGGGAGCCTTTTAGCCGTTTTAGGTTTCTCTTCTTCTTTTGCATGATATTTCTAAGGTATTTTATCCAAAATCACCCATAAAATTATCTATATAGCTCAAAATCACCCTATTAATCAAGTATTATCGGAAATTACCCATATAATACTCTACGTTAGTCAAGCGTCATTCATTTTCATATTCCGTAAAAAAATCCATTAAGTATTTACAGATTTAGCCGGATATTTATATTTGTTAGCTTTTCTTCAAGACTTGAAAAGTTGGGATATAACTATAATTAAGTAAAAAATTGGGCTAGTAACATCATCTTTTTCAACCCAAAACCTAGAGATGTTCAATGGTTTGAGTAAACCGTTGAACCGACGGTTTTGAAACGTGTAAACACGTCTCAAACCGGAACCTGAACCGAACGTAACCGGAACCGGGAAAAACCGTTTAAGTTTGGTTCTCATTCCGGCTCATAATTTTATAGAACCGTGAAACCGGCGGTTTGACTGGTTTAGAACCGGCGGTTCAAAACCATCACTTATAAATAGGTTAAGTAGTGAAATTTCTTTATAAAAATATAGAATTACATGTCTTTGACTTCTCAAACACTAGTACATAAATAGCCTTTTAACCCGGTTATTTGGCAAAGAACACCACGGTTTTGAACCGGGGTTAAAGTGCCTGGCGTAAACGTGTTTACCCCGGTTCCGGAACCGGGGTAAATGCGTAACCGGCGTAAAAACAATTTTATTCGTAGTCAAGATTAACCGCGGTAAACGGGAATAACCGGGGTAAAACTGGCGGTAAATAGGACACCCAGGGTAAAATTGGGAGGGGTAAAATATCACAATCGGGGTAAACATGGACGGGGTAATTATTACAACCGGGGTAAATGTGGACGTGGAAAAATGATATAACCGGGGTAAATGTGGACATGGAAAAATGATATAACCGGGGTAAATCAGGACGACATAAAAATACACAATCGGGGTAATTGTACCTGGTATGTAAGTTTTATGAACCGTGGTAAAATGTATTTGAATGAATTATTAGAAATTGTTTTAAAATCGCACCACCTTCTTTATAACATGAATAATAACATTTTTCATAAATTCAAAAGTTCCCAATAGTCTTTACAAATATAAACTAAATAACATAATCATAAATTGTTCCTACTAAGAAAGGGAAAAAACCTTAGTATGAAGCGCTTCTCAAATCTTTACTTCCTAACTACATTTTTAAGGAATTTTGAACAAATAATCCCCATTGATCTCGAATCTCATCTATCTTGTCTTGTGAATATGGTTTGGTTCCACCAAATTCTGCATAGTACTGTCATACACAAGATAAATGTAGTTTAATTTGATATGATTATTATCTCAATACAAAATTAACACATTTATAAAATATATATACCTTTTCAGGGATAGAGTCTTGTCCTTTACAATGCAAACAAACCTTATAAATAATAATATATAGGTACAAAGCAATGCATTATCACTTAACATTTATTTATTGTTTAATTAATCAACAAATAAAACTTGGAGTCAAATAAGAAAACATAGTATACACACGTAGAAAATGCAACTAACCTTTATCTCAACCCACTTTATTGACTTTTTAGACGCATTCAAATTGTGTTTAGCAGTCCACACCTTAATAGACCTATGTAGAGACAAGTTAATGATTATCACAATATCATCAATAACAAATACTTATTGAAAATGTAAATACATTAAATACTTGCATGTCAACTATATGTTTAATATCATCCCTTACTTTTCCTCCAAGTGAGTCTAGCCAAAATACACTTTGCTTAAGAGGATGAATAACACAAAGCATCCAATGACCACTACATAATAAGGAAATATTACAATAAACATAGACAAAGTTATTTAACTTACATTCGTAAACTATCATAAAGTATACCCATTCGATTAAGCAAAAAACAATTTTAACTTACTTGGAATTATACGGAGCAAAAAAGATCTGATTTTTTTTTGCATTTGCCATTATGGTGGAGATATATCGTGCCCTATCTTCTGACCGCTCTGTATTAAGAGCCACAACGGATTTTCCTTGCTCTTTATTAAATTTCACTGTTATTTCAGATATACGATCCAGACACAAAAATCCAAAACGATCAAGTTGGTCCTTATCTTGAAAAGTATCCATCAAATACCTAATTACAAAATAACATTACCGTAGACATGTATGAATCACATGAGTTAGAAACTGAAAAGAAAAATTGACCTTCTTACTAATCTATGTTGTAATAAAATTGATGCTAGACATGTGAACTTCATCATGCAAGCAACTTTGCAAACTACATGGAGTATAGATGAAGAATTAAATGAATGGACAGTCTAATTTAAAGAGGGAGACTAATGCTGAAATTTGAGTGAGCGGTATAAAAAAAACTCAGCAAACTACGCAGGAAAAAAAATGTGAAAGACCAAACTATGCAGCAAACTCAGCAAACTGTGTAGGAAAAAGGAGACTAATGCTGAAATTTGAGTGAGTTGTATAAAAAAACTCAGCAAACTATGCAGGAAAAAAATATGTGAAAGACCAAACTGTGCAAGCAATCTCAACAAACTGTGCAGCAAACTCAGCAAACTGCTCAGTTTTTAATCCATGAAAAAAATGTGCAAACTGTGCTTGGATACGCATTTTGCACAACTAAAGAAGCGCCTAATCTGATGCTTGAATTGTAAAAGAAAATAAATAGACATATACGACTCGAGGATCAAGATAAATTACCCAATGTAAACCGATATGTGTGTTGCTTGGATTTCCTCCTGATATACCCAGTGAAGGATCAGTTCCTTTGTAACCCACAATACACCATCTCAACTTTCAAGTGTTCAGGCAATAACGGTACATTGTGAAGTACCACGGATTGCATGTCAGCGGCATAAAATACCTTCCCTATGGCCACTATTGGATGTCCAAGTTCACGAGAAGCCAATCGACATTCAGTCCAACCCTATCCAACATTCATGTATAATAGACCCCTTATGTAATTACAGTAAAACACAATATGCATGATTATAAAAGAGAAAAATATTATCTTATATTATACCTCTGGCAAATTTAAGTTTGCACAACTTTCTTTTTGGCTTTGAATCCCACCTTGTATTCCTTGGTTTTGACTTGCCAATTCGGCATACTTCTTTCATAACAATTCATTCTCAACTATCAATTTTTCCACTACATCATTCTCAACTATCAAATTTAAGTTTGCACAACATTCTTTTTGGCTTTGAATCCCACCTTGTATTCATTGGTTTTGACTTGTCGATTCGGCATTCTTCTTTCGTAAAAATTCATTCCCAACTATCAATTTTTCCACTACATCATTTTGTGGAATTTTTTTATGTTCTTTTCTTCCGAAGAACTTGGTGATGGTCATCCCAGTTCCTGCGGCCAAAACACGGCCCGGATGTTCTTTCCTTTCTAGTGTTGCAGCTAACAAGTCTTCTCGTTCAGAAAGTCTAACTTCACCCTGAGAAACTTGTTGTGATACCACATCCTAATATTACATATGTAATCAGTTATAAACATGTATTATGTATTTCCCAGGAAACTAAAATATACATATTAATATGTTTTATAAATATAAAGTTCATATTTAACTTCATCTTGAGAAGCTACTACGTAAACAAGAAGTACAAAAAATGAAAATCTTATTAAAATTTAAGTTCACACGTTGACACATCAACTCTTATTCAAATATTATTTTGTTAACTAAAGCCACCTATGCAAATCTTATTTTGTTAACTAATTAAGTTAAGAAATTTATACTAATCAATATTAACATACTTACAATTTTATCTATAATTCTCTGAACGGCCTCATCCAATTTACCATCTTTGCCCATCCTAGTTGCTGCCCATAATTCATGTCGTGGTATTTTAATTTTGGTTGTAGGAGTAAGAATACCGGTAGTTCTTAGCAATTCTTCTTGAACTCGTTTTTTCCGAAACATATAAAAGACACATTAAGCTAGAATATATAAGTTGAGGACAACTAGTCTTTAGTTAATTGCTTACCAGTTCCTCTTCAATGCCAACATAACCTACGCGAGATCCTTTATAAGGATACGCATTTTGCAAGGAAACTTGTCGATGTTTTTCACTTTCAGCCTATTGATAAAAAAAATATATATATAAACAGTCATGTATGTTTAAAAGGATATAACAATTATAAAATAACTACCTTAAACTGTGCAGTTTGTCTACCAGCAGTAAATTTATCCCATATTTTTTTATCAATAAATGTGTGTTTAGGAGGAGGATGAGGATTGACTTTCGTTCTAGCTTTATCTAAGTAAACATAGCTTTTTGTCAAGGTAGCTCTGAATTCTTTCATGCGCTCACCAGCTTGAGTCATAAGCAAACCACACTTGCTTTCATGAATATCAAATACATCCTACAATTCAGTTTCAGAATAAAGCATTAGTAAGTATTCAGAAAAACATATAAACAAATAAGCATTATGATTGTTTTTACCGTGACATTTGTCCATATAGCGTCTTTAATGTGATTTGGGACATGTTTCCATCCAGGAATGTTAATATCCACACGAGAACGAGTACACGAACCAAGGTAACTCTTTAAGTTTACACCATTAGCCTCTATAGAGTCACCGTTGCATCCCCATTCCACCTTGATTTTTTTCACCCTTTTCCTTACTTCTCATAAGCTTTGCTAAAACAGTGCGTCCTCGTGCTCTTGCAAATGCATACTCTCTAGCAATGCATACTCCTTCCGATATAAAATGCAATCATTAGGACAAGCATGAATCTTCTCATAAGACATTCCCATTTGAGACAAAATCTTTTTTGCCTCATAATTACTACTCGGGAGAACGTTATCACTTGGAAACATAGCTTTCAAAAGCTTTAATAAAGAAGTGAAGCTTTTATCGCTCCACCCATTAACCGCTTTGAGGTTATATAACTTCAAGACATCTGATAATCTTGTAAACTCAGAGCAACCAGTATACAGTGTCTTTTTAGCATCATCGAGCAAGCCAGCAAGTCCACCATCCAGTGAGCCATTGTCAAAGTCTGAATCAACAGCATGTATCATATCTTCTAATCTATCATCCTCATCATCATCATCATCAACATCATCATTAATTTCAAAGCCATCATCATCTCTCTCACCATGCATAGTCCATCTCGTGTAACTTCTATTAATCCCACCCATGATCAGATGTCCTTTTACTTGATCAATGTCAGCGTATACGAGGTTGCCACAATTACACAAGGACATGAGACCTTTTCGCCTTTTTAAAAATGCTTGATTGCATGATTAATAAAATCATCAACTCCATTCTTATATTCTTTCGACGTCCGAACTGCATACACCCAGCTTCTATCCATGATAACAGTAACTATTATGTACATAAAGAGATTAATTTCAATTCAGACAATGAAGTAAATTGGTGATCCAAAAAAAACCCGATAACAATAACAAAAAATT
This sequence comes from Oxyria digyna, assembly GCA_029168935.1. NCBI lineage: Eukaryota > Viridiplantae > Streptophyta > Magnoliopsida > Caryophyllales > Polygonaceae > Oxyria > Oxyria digyna. Next base: position 11,945,763 of record JAPVLV010000013.1, read on the forward strand.
AACGAAGAGAAGGACGATTTGAAAGGCATATTTGAAAAACATCAACTCAATAGCTTATATACGTACTTACTTTAGCAGGAACGTGCTAATTGGCAATGGAAGAATCTATCAGTAAGCAAAAACAGAAGAACATGAACGATTTGAAGAGTATTGGAAGAGCTAGAGCATGAATGATCTGACCAACATGAAGGATATTGAGGTTTAACGATAGATTATTGGCAATAGATTTATTTCATCAAAGTTAGTTTAGATTTAATATTTGGTAAATATATCTTTTGATATATTTATTTAAATATATCTTTTAAACAATACCCAAAATTAAGGATATGACTATATCCAAAAATAAGTACGTTTTTCGTTTAAATCTCACGAAGCAGATCTTCAATATGATATTTCGGTTACAAAATTACCTCGGTGGGCACGACAACCCCGGTTCCTAAATTAACCGGGGTATTTGCAAAAACCGGAGTAAATTAACATACAAAACGACCCCGGTTGTGAAATAACCGGGGTAAAAACACCAAAATTTATGAAACTGGGGTAAAATGGTAAACACACTAAACAACCGGGGTAATTTGTCAACATCTTTACCACGGTTGGTAAATTAAATGATGTAAAAACTCCATTGTTGCCCAAACACCCCGGTTGATTTGTAACCGTGGTAAAAGCGCCGGGGTAAAAGCCTATTTCTGTACTAGTTAAATCTGAATATTTAAGTAGACAAGTTGAATGCTAGACTAAAACTCGTTATTTTATCAATTTTTCCTTATAGTTTATCTATTAAGAGTTTAAGACAAATAATAATTATATTTTATAGTTAAAAAATTTAGTGTATATTAAACTATTGAAAAGATCGATTAATGTTATTTATGTTTTGTTTTTTTTACGTAGAAGTATTTCCCTATTTTAAAATCGTAACCGTATCGATTAAAACTGTTAAAAACGTAACCGAAACTGTAACCGTATCCAAAACCGGATGGAACCACCTAGGTCTGGTTTCAGTTTCAGTTTATGATTTTGTGAAACCGTAACCGGTGGTAATGTAATCGTAATCGACGATTTTGTGACCATGAACATCTCTACCAAAACCGCGTCAAAACATCGGCGCCGCTCACCAACTCTGACGACCTCGTCCCCCTCTTAACACCCCACAAGATCGATAGGAAAAAAACAGTGGATAAACCTGGGATTAAAGAAAATACCGGTAGATATTGTAGAACTAAATATACCCCCTTCCCTTCAATCCCAAATTGATACAGTTCCCCAGTTGCAGGATTCAAGAAAGTCGCGGTGTTCTTCCAGATAAGGCTTCGGGCACAATGATCTGCAATTAAACCGCCGAATCAGAATCAAATCCAAAAGCGAATGAGAAAACCTCATTACAAGGAAGCCGATAGCCTTTGTCTACCATTGAGAAATTGCACGACAACACAAGAACACTGTCTTCGTCGGAGGACACGGCGACCACCAAAGTGTGGTGCGATTTGTTGCCCTTGTGGTTGTGAATCTGCGCCTCTAGCTCCAAAATCACGCTCATTCTCGGAATGAAAACGAGAAATTAAATGTTTGTAGGAGAGTGGGACGAGGTTGTCAGAGGCGGTGGTCGTTGTTCAATTCTCATATCTGATTTCTGATTGAAGAGGATTGTTGTGTGCCCAAAATTTTACTTAACTACAATTATATTCCAACTTTTTAAGTTGTTAAGAAAAGTGAATAAATATAAAATTTTCGGACTAAATTTGTAAATACTTAACGTATTTTAAACGAAATATAAAAATGGGTAACGTTTGGCTAACGAAGAGTATGTAGTGTTGCCTCATCTTTGTGTTAAAAGCTAAGAAGTCACAAAGTATTTTACATCATTAAACTCTCAACTAAGAGATGCAATTACTAACCCTCACTTGAGAGCAAAACTATACAGGCTTGATAGGTTAAGATACGATATCTTTACTCTTGTAATTATGTCATTTTAGACATCTACACAATAGCCAATGAATTTAATAATTATCCTGTATTTTTATTACTTTTTCCTAAAATTCATAACTCATCTCATTTTTAACCAATCAAAAATCACAATTTGCATTAAAAGAGTAAAATATTCAAATTCCAATAATAAACCTCGCCACTCACTACCTAAAATGACAACTTTTTTTTTAACAAGAAAAGAGAGACTAAAATGACATTCTTTAGTAAATGAAGGGAGTATAGTATTTGAACTAGTGTAGTGACCCGTGCCATGCACGGGTATTCCAGATTATTCGTTGTAAAAATTCATACGGTTTAAGTCAAGTTTGTCTAAAAATTAAGTTTAACACTCTTCAAATAAGCGAAATAAATTTAAATTTTTGTTTGTGAATACTAATTAATACATATTCATTTCATGAATGATATATAATTTAATTATATATATAAATATCTCATTATATAAATATCATAATTAAATTTAAAATTTATTTTTTATTAGGTTAGGATAATTTGTATTGTTTTTATAATGAATGAAGCGATTGTTTTATAAGATTTATTTATTGAGTTAAATATTCAATATATTTTTAATTAAAGTTAAAATAAAAAATAAAAAATAAAAATGGCTTAACAATCTAGCCTATAAGCACTCTAAAGGCTCTAAAAGTCTCAGCTTTAATATATAAGATAGATACGTGACCATTAGACCACAAAGCGTCATCATGCTTATAAGTTGCAATGGAAGACGTACATGGATATGATCCATATAGTAAATGATAAATGTTGGAACAGTGTCGATGACACATGTTTTATATAAGTGATTCTCTAGATTTTAATGGTAACAAATTCTATTGCACGTGTTCTCGAAGGGTTTCTATAGGAATAAATGATTAAAAAAAAGCTAGGATAAAAAATTAAAAGAAGCAAAAGCGGCACACCTCTTGACAAAATAACTCAGAGTCTAGTGGACCGACGTGTCTAAAGAAGAAAGTTGAGAAGTGCGCCTAAGGTTGCGAAACAGTTTCTGTTAAGCGGCACACCTCTTGACAAAATGGAAAGAATGTATTGGAGAAGATCTCCACTCACATCTCGCGTTCCAACTTCCAAGGAAGATACGCTGAGATTATATTGTGTATTTTCCGTATTATATATTTTTGAAATATTCTGGCATCTTGCTTTCTAAGGAACAATGTTGGTCACTTGAGATTTTTCTCAGGGACATTAGTTGGTCACTTGAGATTTTCTTTCTAAGAACAATGTTCATTGTTTTATTTTTGCATTTTATTATTCTGTTGTCCAAAAAAACAATTCATAAAAACAGTTCACTATTCTTTGTCTAGCATACAACATTCCTACAATAAATCATACGAGAACGTGAAAACACTAACATGTTAGTACTAAATTTATGAGCAAGTCCAAGAAAGTAGCTTGATCGTATTATATACGGAATATATATCAATATTATGCGCATATAAATGTTACAATTTGTGTGCAAATAATTTTCATTGTGTGCATCTACTTGTTAAAAAACGTATGTTCAAACCGTTTGTGCTATGTAAACATCACCTTTTTTGAAACACACACGTGTATATAGGAAAAAAAAGTTCGGTGAAAACAAGGCTTAACGTAGGAGAAACGAAGTTTTTTGTGTTTACATATCATAAGCTAATGTTCATAATATGAGCGATAATGTTCATAATATGAGCGATAATGTTCATAATTTGGGCGATAATGTTCATAATTTGGGCGATAAACTTTTGAGGTCATTCTGAGGGGAAAAGACAAAAAAAAATCAAAGTTCGCAATAATTACAAGTATGCCGCCGCGTCCTTCATTGAAAACGTTTAAAAAAATTTTACAGCCCAAATTATGAACATTAACAAACAGAATATGAACATCTACCTAACTACAATATAAAGGAGAAGTCATCTCTTTGCAAAAAATTGCGCCACCTCATTGCCACTTCATCGCCTACTCATCTTATTTGTCAAAAATAAAGAAAAATAAATCTCTCTAATTAAATTAAATAATAAAAAATGGAAATACCTCCTTTAAATTCTCCAATTCAGATCATGGTTTGTTTTTACCTCCTCCACTTATGTAATTTTAAAATAAATCATTCTAATTAAACTAAATCTATTTATGAGTCTTTTTTTATTAACCTATAAAATATCCAACAAGTCTGTAAATTTATTTTATTTTCAAATATGAAACTTTTTGTAATTTTCAATATTTTTAATTAAAAAACCTATAAAATTAGTTATAAACTAGAAAATAAAATTTATATGTAACTAAATTGTACACATTAGAAACATAAATATGTATACGTTATTATTATAATACTAATTTCTACCACAAAACTAAAACGTTTACAACATCGATCTACTATATTTCTTTTTGTTTGCTATGTTTCTAATATTGTATATAGAGTATGAATCGTTACAGTATCATCTACTATATACTCTTTATATTATTTAGCAACTTTACACACGAAAATACCAATTTACTATGCTTCTAATACTGTATATAGAACAAATTACAGTTCAGTTTATTATAATAGTTAGGTTTGATATTTATTTTCGAACTTAAGATATGACATTTATAATGTTAATTTATCATTGACTTTTCTTACTTTTCTATATTTTATTTCAGTGAAATCATAAAATTTATCCAATATGTATATATATAAAAAAAACTATTTAGAGTTCTCTCTTTCATTCTATGTTCATTAATCATATGTCTCATTTTGAGGATTTTTTGAATTTTTCTTAAGCATTTTAATATTTTTAATAAATTGAATATCAAAATGTAGTAGTTGGTTGTTATTATTTAGCTTCCTACTTATTAATAATTTCATACTATTTGCTAAGTAATTTAATTTATAAATATTCATATATTTATACACTATTCACTACTTTGCTAAATCGAAAAATTTGAATAATCACATACAAAAATTAAAATGTGTATACATTTAAAAAATATTCACTACTTACACTTATGCACTATTTAATATTATTGAAAAACAATTTTTACACATACATTATTTTGAATTATTCCGTAAATAGTTTTATATAAATAAGAAAAAAGTTCAAATCAATATATAAAAATTGTTAAAAATTGACTTATGATAATTTGATAAAATAAAACTATAAAAGTCATAAAAGTTTATTTATATTTGTTTTTATTGATTATATATAAAATTTTAAATTCAATTATACAACAATAGCATTTATAAACTATAAACTTATTTTTCGAGATTACTTATTAACTGATTCATGAACTAAATAAACCCGCACATGATGCGGGGTATAAACTAGTTGACATGTAATCCATGAATGTTATCTATTCGTTTTTCCTACCTTAAGAGTTATTTTCACCGAAATTTTTCTCAAAAAGAAGGCAGTTCAGATACGAATATGTTTTATGGTGTGAACGTACGAATGCATGATTTCCATCAAAATATACTTAAAAGTTTATTAAAATTAGATGCACATCTTTTAAAAAAGTGATGATTATACAAGTTTATTGCCATAATGTTCTTTAGTTTTATCAATCGTTGTTTTTAAAAAAATGAATGTTTTGAATGTTCTCTAAAACACCGGTACATACTCACCTACTTATTTGTAAATCTTTCTAACATACGGAGTATTATTTATAAATCTTGTTTTTTAACATACTAAGTATTTATTTATAAATCTTGTTTTTTTTTTTTTATAAATCTACATTTTAGATAAAGTCGCTCTATATCTACTATATATATGTTAAAGCTGAAGCAATGTCTTCACAAAAATTTGCGTCACTATGTGAAATTTGAATGGAGACATCTAGTTCATTTTCATTATTTTTGAAAACCCTAACCCCAATCTAAGTCATTGTCTTTGTTGTCTAGATCTAGGCGAAATTAATCGCTCACGCTGCCATGGAGGTGTACTGGAGAAGAGGATTAGAAATGACAAAGTCGGAGATTCCGGGATTTGCTTGGACGGATTCTCTGTCTTTGGGAGGCGAAGCAGGGATGAAGAATTGTCGGATATGACGACGGAGATGTGAGGTTGATGAAGAAGGTCGAGGTGATTGCTGGACACAACAAGAAGAACGAAATTGTGAAAAATAAGGAATTGTGAGAATGAAGGGTATCGGGAGTAAATAATAGGGATGAGAAATTATTTGATTCAGTTCGGTCATCCTTTTCAGATAAGTCAAGAATTTGGGCTGATTTCAGCTCCTTTAAGTTTAATTAAGCCCTTTTCAGTCTTTGTCCATCCAAACGGTTTACCAACCCCAATTTCAGTCTTTGGGCTGAAAAATGTAATTAAGTTGCTCTCAGTCACTTTCAACACATTTCTACAGTGAACCGAACGGACCCTATGTCTCTGATCTACTGCCATTTTGTTGCTATATTTGTTGGTGGATGAATTTGTCTATATTGATTTAGAGGAAAAAAGTTTGAGTGCAAATAACTCTTAACGTATGAAAAACGAACAGATCGTGTTCAGAGATTACCCGTTAATGTTCATATTCTGGATGGTAGTGTTCATAATATAGGCCACAAAATTTTTTGAACGTTTTAAGTGAGGGACACAGCGGCATATTTGTAATTACTGCGAACTTTGATTTTTTTTTAATTATTTTCTCAAAATGACCTCAAAAAAAATTTATCGCCTGGATTTTGAACGTTACCGCTCAAATTATGAACATTAACTTGTTATATGTGAACGCGAAAACTTCGTTTTTCCTACGTTAAGCTTTATTCTCGCCGGAACTTTCCTCTATTGATTTAATCTATGTGCATTAAATAATTTACGGATTCAAGTTATATGAACTATTTCGTTATTTATAGTTCAAGTTATATAACAAATGAGATACAATTGACTCGAGGAGGAAGAAAACAAATACTAGTCACTGCCTTAGTACACACCTCTATCGAATTCTAGAATTACTTGGCACTGGGCCAGTCCGGAGAACGGGCACATATTTTTGGGTATCTAAAAACCAAATTGTCTTTTGAGACGCAATACGGGGCCCTTTAACCCTAAATAGACTATAGAAGTGATTTCTAATCCTACTCTATTTAGATTAAAGAAACTAACCTCTTTAGAAAACTCTAATCCCTCTCCTTCCGCCTCCATTTTAGAAATATCGTCAGATTGAAAAAGAGATTTTTATTCTCAGTTTTCCTCATCCCCAACTTTCCCCTCTCTCAAGAAATTATCCATGGCTTCGTTGCTTCGACACCAACAACGACGGTCTGATCCGCGCCACCTAGCTCACCGCCCACGGATCTAACTCATCCCCGAAGAGTTCGCTCGACTAATGGAGGAATTGGACACCGACAAGGACGAATTCGTTGATCTCCAGGAAGAAGGTCGAAGACGGTGAATCTGGCGTCAAGGAGCTCGACAACACCTTCCAGTTGTGCGATGAGGATAATAGCGGCCTGATCTTTGCCGAAGAGTTGCACAAGATGTTAATTATGCTCGGAAATCGTTGTATCGTCCATGATTGTGGTAAGATATTCTAGTTTGTTGATTTCGAAGGAGCTCTACGATGCCTTCCAAATGTTGTTCATGAACAGGTGAAGATCTAGTCCTTTAAATTCATCTACTTTTCGAGATCTGCAGTTTTTGTGCCAGATAAACAATTGTTTGGTCCTGATTTCTGATTGTGTGAATAATTTGAGTTTTAGGTAGCGATTGAGGTTTTGCGTTGTTAGATTATGGTCGATTTATGTTTCTGCATTTAATTTTGTTTTCTGTTTTAATCAGTATGATTAATTTAGTTTTTGATACAGTCTTTCATTCCGGATTAACTTTGCATACCAATAGAGCTTTTCTGTTGTTAGATTATATGATGGAATTCAATTTTTGTGCTAGACAATCAATTGTTTGGTCCTGAATTTCGATCTGTCAAAAAATGCGTTTTAGGTTGCAATTGAGTTTTTGTGCGGCTAGATTATGATCGATTTATATGTCTGCGATGAATTCCAACTTCCATTGATGCTTCTTATGTCTTCTCCCTCATTGATTTCTTGGCATTGATACGATCTTTCCATTAATTTGTACAAATGCAGATCTTCGTGTAACTGTCATCAATTGTCATTGATTTGTATCGACGCAAAAGAGGCATGTAGAAGAAGAAGAAGAAGAAGAAGAAGTGCTACTTCAAGAATAGGAAGAAGAAGAGAGGAAAGTAGAAAGATTTTGATTGGTATTAAATAACAAACTGTCATCGGTTGTAAAAAATATATTTTGATAGACATTTTTTAGGTGGGATGACAATAACACTTAAATAGATATGATGACATTTTTATAAAGTTTTGATTACATTTTAATTTGGATGACATTTTATTATAATGGTGCTTTTGTAGAGTTAGGTTTGAAATGGTTGTTTACATTTTATGTCGTCGGATGACAGTTCATGATGATATCAGATGACCGTTCATGATGTCTGGATGACAGTTCATCTCGTCGGATGACAGTTCATGATAATACCGGATGACAGTTCATGTCGTCCCGATGACAGTTCATGTCGGCCCGATGACAGTTCATGTCATCCCGATGACAGTTCATATCGTTTGGATGAACATTAATAATTGTGACAACAAAAATTATAATCAAATATGATAAATAAAAATGGTATAATGCAATAAAAGGTTAGTTAACACACTAAAAAAATTTAGGGTTAGAAAATACAATTCAAGGTTCAAAAAGGGTTACTTATCCTAAATTTGACTTTTGAGAAGCTTTATACTAAAATCTTGCACAAGAAAAGCCCATTAGTTAAAGTTATTCTTGACGGTCATATACTTTCCTGTTTTTCATTCTTTCAATTTAACTTATAACAAATAAGGTCATGTTCAAAGCGCAAATTGAAATGACACTATAACAATAACAAATGCTATTTTAGTAAACAAGTGTAACCAACAACACTTGCTATAATTTTGCCATTTTCAAGTGTAACACCAATTTCTCACTCTTTTAATTTTCAATTTATTAAAAAAATATCATTTATTTAGTAGACCACACACACTTGACTTGCTATTTGGATTGCCAAATTTAAAAATCAAGATGGAGAAATAAACTCTAAAAGAATATTCTTATTATTTGTCATTTTAGCTTATTGTTGGTGTTTGATTTTTGCTATAAATTTGTTATCTCCATTTATAGCAAATCATTGGAGATGCCAAGGGACAAAAAATTGTGAAATCCAAAAACAATATTGTTTCTCTATAAATATATAACATAATTATCTACCTAAACATCATCGTCAACTAAAGTTATAGTACAAACTTTGTACATCCTCAATCAGATTCCTCCTAAAGTAACCATTACTGCTTCCATAGTTGGTCTTTCGCTAGGATCTTCATGAATACAAGACATAGCCATATTTACCAGCTTAGAACCTTCCAATGCAGAAAACTTCCCATCAAGATTCGGGTCAACGAATTCGGTTAACATACCAACTTCTTGTTTTTGATCAACTGCAATTCTCACCATAGTTCGGCTTGGCAGCTTCTGCTTCCCTGAAAGAATCTGAAGAACTATAACACCGAACGAATAGACGTCACTTTTTTCTGTGAATTTTCCTGTTGTAATGTACTCTGGTGCTAAGTACCCCATGGCTGCACTCACCTTCATTGCTGAGTAGATGAGATCGTCTGCTAGAATCTTGCGTAGGCCTGAGTCGTTTATTAAAGGGTTGAAATGATAGTCCATTAGAATTTTCTCTGCTGAGAGGTTTTGGTGGACTAGTGAGGGTTTTGTCGCGTTTTCTGTGTGTAGATAATGAACACCTGCATGGAGAGAAAAGAAGTTCAGATTTAGTAATCAAGGTGTGATTTATATTGATCTTGGTGCATATTTGCTTTGAAAATCATCATTGGTTGTTGTCTATAACAGCCATCATTGATCTTAGGGTGAGACAAATTATTAGGGAATTGGGGATCCACTTTAATCAAGGATGTCTAGTTCAAGGTGCGTTTTTAGAAAAGATGATGGTGTTTCGTAAGTAGCAACAGAGTTTTTTTTTTCATATTTAGTAGTGTTTTAAACACTGTTTTTTAATGCTAATCTATACCAACCGTTATTCTCATGCCAAACAGGGCCTTAATAGGTTAGGAATTAGGATCCATTCTAATCAAGGATGTCTATAGACATGAAATGAGAGCTATTTGCATCATATCACGTACTTTAAAGTAAAAAGTGAATGAATGAGAGAATTGAACAGAATCATATGCAATACTCCGTATGATGGAAAGCCTGACCTTTAGCAATGCCATGTATGATGGAAACTCTAGTGGACCAATCAAGAATCTGGCTGGCAGTACTTCCTCCATAATCACTTGCATCAAGAAATCTTGCTAAGGTTCCGTTTGGAACAAACTCGTAAATCAGGAAACATTCTCCCCTACCTCTTGAGCAGCAAAAGCCTTTCAATGACACTAGATTCTCATGCCTAAGAGAGATCAACACCTTCATCCCCTTCACAAAATCTGCTTCCTCAGCCTTGCAGCTGCTCACATTGATGCTTTTTATAGCCACCGATGACCCGTCTCTCAAAATCCCGCCATAGACGGTTGAGAAGCTTCCTTTGCCCAACATACTTGCCTCCGAAAAGTGCTGAGTTGCTGATTGCACATCTTCCATATTGAATCTGACCAAAACGAAATACACGTAAATAACCAAAAAAATGTAATTGAAGTTTTCGAGACATGTTTAGAGTAGGAAGGCTGACGATGAACCTGAATCTTTGGAGAATCTCGAGGGAGAACTCATCACAATTTAGGCCGTCGGCTCGTGGGTCCCACCCAGACGAGTAAGCAAGGCTGACCAACGGAGACGGGCTTTTACTATAGGGATCAGGTGCATGATCAGTGCTCATTCTACAATCAGATGAATCAGCATTCCCAATCCTCTGCTTGTGTCGCCGATACCGCAAAAAGGCGAGCAAAACAGCAGTGCTAAGCATCACACTCGCCACAACCATACCCACAACAAGAATAATGATCTGAGGCAAATGAGAGCGATTCGGGCAAGATGATTGGTTGCAATTTGAACTTGCTTTTGCCGATTCTGTTGTTTGGTTGAGCTTGATAGGCCCCATTAATGGCTGCTGAGGTGATGTAGTGGTATCTCCTATGTCATAAGCAGTGCAATGCCTCAATGAAGGAAATAAGTTGCTGCATAGGCCCGAGTTGTTGGAGTATAGGAACCCTCCACTTAATTTCTTCAGCACTTCATATATAATTGAATCACAATGGAGTTAGTGTAGCAATTTACAATTGTTTAACAATGCTATGACATTGTAATTATGAGAGATTAAGCTACATACCCGGAGGTACTAAACCGGTAAGCGAATTGCTGCTAATGTCGAGTGTTTGAAGCTGGGGAATGTTGGCAATGTTGATAGGGATTGGACCAGATAGATTGTTGTTGCTTAGATAAATTGCTTTTAGCATCACCATGTTGCTCAGATTTGGAGGGATTGAGCCAGTCAAGTGATTGTTACCAAGTGCAAGAACACTAAGCTTATTTAAAGAGGCTATCTCTACAGGAATTGAGCCTGTTAATTTGTTGCAGGATAGTTGAAGAACTGCAACTCAAATGTGATACATGTGTTATAGAAGTATTTATAAGCTTAAAAACAATACATTCATGGCCCATGATTCATGGGACATATAATTTTAAAAATATCTAGCAATGATTTAAAGTTTAATTCTGAATTCCCTGAAACTGAAGGCACCCTATGTTGAAATTTAGAACTGTTCATAAGTACTTTGAACAAATAAAAACAAAAACATCAAATTATTGAATAGGCTACACAACAAGAAGCAATTTTTGATGGTAACACTAAACCAAAATCTTTTACCCATCTCCCACAACAACAAAATTAGCAAGTTAACATATTTATTTTACCTTGAAGGCTCTGCATTTGGCCGATCTCCGGCGGAATCTGACCGGTGAGATTATTGACATCAAGGTAGAGATCCGTTAGCTCCTTAAGATTCGCAATCTCTTTGGGAATCATCCCTGTCAAAGAATTAAAGTGCAAGTAAAGCCCAGACAAGAACTCAAGCCCGGATACCGCCGGCGAGAGTTTCCCGGTAAGGCTTTTACTCTCCAGTGAGATATTCACCACTTTCCCTTGGTCGTTACACGCGACGCCGTCGAATTCTCCGGCGCTACAGGGGTCTCCGGAGACTTTCCAGGTCATCAAGTATTTATCTTCCGGGTCTAAAGCTGATTTAAGCTCCATGAGAGCTTCGACTTCTGTACTCGCTGATATGGGTTTGATTAAAAGAAGAGAGGTGAGGAAGAAAACGACATGGAAATTCAACATAACGGAGGATAAAGCTCTGACAGGAAGGGTTTTTTGGGGGTGGAATTTGGAGATGGTGGGAAAGAAGAAGAGAGGAAGTGAAAAAGAGAGGAAGTGGGAACGTGAAGAGGCAGAGTGTGAATTTTTCAAACAGAGGTGAGAGGTGGGTGCGAGAATGGGAAATTAACAAAATGGGGGTCCCAAACTGAGTTTTGTGCTTCAGAATGTGGCTGTCTGCTTTTTATTACAAGACAAATTTAATTTGGCAGATTTGAAAATTACATTCAACATGGTTTAATGAATAGAATTTGCTGATGTCGGAGTATTTTACTCCCTCCGTCCCATATTATAGATCTCGTATTCCATTTCAGGTGTCCCTAAATTTGGATCCCATTTCACAAATTTTCAATCTATGTCCATAACTTTGGACAACTATACCCTCATCAAAATTTTAAAACTACAAAATTGTCCTCATAAAAAACAAACAACATATCATTAATAAATCTCACCCACCTCTAATTCTTCCAATCAAATTCCACCGTACAAACCCCATATACTCCAATTCTATTAATTCACTCATCAACCATCCACTTTTCCCATTACTTTGAATTCCCCATATTACTTCTGCAAACCCACTCATATACTCCATCAATTCCATTAATTCCACCGTACAACCTTCCACTTTCCCCATTACTTCCCCCATATTACTTCTAGAGATACATACTTCCTCTCACTCTAGATCATTATCTCAGCCTCTCTCATCCACTTTCTTTTTTCCCTCTTCTCAAGAACACTAAATTAATCAAACCCTAAAATCTCCCCTCCTCTCTTCACCATTGAAATCCCATAATTCTTCTCTTTTTTTACTCGGTTCTCTATATCACTACAATGTCCAGCCTCGAGAAATTGTGTGATTTGATTTTTGCCGATGAAAGCCCCCTCCCATCGTCTTCGTCTGGTGGATTTTTTTAGTTTAGGGTTTTACTTCATTTTTGTGTTTACTTCTTCTTGTTCTTTCTCTGGGTTTTATATACTGCTTGTTCAGATCCTGTAATTTTTGGCATTTTTCATAATCCGTGTGCTTTGAATAATGTAATCTGATTGGCTAAAATTTTGCCAACTTTCCCATTTGAGATTGCTTAACAGCTGTAGACAATTTAACTATATTATTTTATTGTTTTTCAATTGTACTTTGCTATTCAAACATATCCCCAAAAAAATTATTCTCTCCCTTTATTTCCCCTTAATTCTTGTGCCCAAATTGAAACGGGATCTATAATTAGGGATAGAGGGAGTACAAAGTTTAGGCTTTTGTATTTATTTATTATTTTGAAAGGAGGATTTTGTATTTTTTTAACCGGTTTTTTTTCATTTGATACTTATTTTGAAATGATATCGGTTTAATAATTTATAATTTAGGTCTGAGTATATAATTCCAGGTTACAAAGTGTTAAAAATTATATCATGACGTTTAAAATTACATTTTATATAAATCGAATTATAATATAATATGACGATAAACTTGTGCAAAAACAGAATTTTTCGCTTTTGTGAAAGGCATTTGTATATTATATTCCAAATGTAACTGAATTTAGTTGGACTATTCAATCATTTCCTTGATTTATTAGAGGTAAGAAGCATATATACAATCATGACAATTAAAAAATAAATTATTAATATAGGCATGACTGTAAATATTAGAAGTTTGGACCAATATTGTAAGTGAGGAAATATTGTGTAATAACGATAAGCCATTATGTTATGACAAATAATGAATAATAAAAATCTCTTCTCTCTCCTCTCTTCTTTATTCTCTTTCTTGTTTTTCCTAAGCAATTCTCCATTGGAGAAGTAATATTCATACTAAAAACCATATAAATTGATATCAGAGCGATTGGAGAAATTGAGGAATACACTGAATCTTTTGAGGAGCTGAGATCTTACATGCTCACCTTTAATCCAGGATTATCTTAAAGTTATTTTTTGTTCGTTATATCAGTGCATTAATTGAAGGATGGGCTAAAGTCATTAGTTAACTAAATTATCCTACAACTCTGGCCTTGGCTTATGAACATGCTTGTTTACATCACGGTGCAGCGCATTTCTGGTGCCAACAAGAACAATTATAAGTCACACAAGACTCCCTTCTTTCCACAAAGAAACAATTTTAGGCTCAAACTCCAGTCCACAACCTAACTCTCTAACCAACCCAAGAACCAATTCTACCACTTCATCTACACCTAACAAGAATTATGAAATAAAAAAGACTCCAGGTCTTTGTTACAAATTTGGGGATAAGTACTTTGTGGGACATAGATGCAAGGTGCAGTTTGTGCATAGCTTGTTAGTAAAAGATGAGGAGGAGATTGTAGAAGTTGAATGTGCGGAGCTTGAGATGGAACATAACGAGGGAGATATGAGTGAAAAGGATGAGGTTTATGTGAACACCTTGACATGAAGTAATCCCTTGAATACTCACAGTTTTTTTGGATCCTAGAGTAGCAATAGAGGTTGGATTCAACCTTCAAGAAACCTGAGTGATGGTTGTAGCAGTGGAAAATGGAAACAAAATGTTTGGTCATCAAACTTGTAAGCAGTTTAAGTGGAGTAGCAATATTTTCATTTTTTACATCAAGATTCTCATGCTAGGAGGTTGTAATATGGTTTTGGGTGTGGATTGGTTGAGAGAATTTAGTCCACCATGTTTTGATTTCAAGGAATTGAAGTTATCTTTTCTGAGGAATGGGCAGAAGTTTGAGTTGAATAGATTAAAAGAGCAAGCCTCCCTTAAGATGATGACAGGCCAGAAACTGCAAAAAATGTTAAAGAAGATGGTTACCCCTCACCTTTGTGACTCATATAGCTCATTGCTTCATCCTAGAAAGCAAGGAGTAGACATTATCCAAGGAAGTAGGAGAGTTGTTAGCTCAGTTTGAGGATATTTTTGCAGAACCTATGGACTTGCCCCTTTAAAGAGGCCGCGATGAGAATTTCATTCACCTCAAACCTGAGGCTAAGCAAGTGTGTAGCAAGCCTTATAGGTATCCATCCTTTTATGCAGAAGAATGAAATATAAAGGCAAGTTAAGGAAATGCTTAAAAATGAGATCATTAGGCTTCATAGTCCTTTGAATCTACAACCTGGTTAGTTTCATATTCCTCACATTGAGGGTCTTTTCGATGAGTTACATAGTGCAAGTGTGTTTTCTAAGTTGGATTTGAGGCAAGTTATCATCAAGTAAGGATGACAGAGAGTGATGTGACCAAGACTACTTTTAGAACCCACCATGGGCATTTTGAGTTCAAAGTGATGCCCTTTGGATTGGCTAATGCACCAACAACTTTCCAATCAATGACAATGAGGTATTTGGAGCTTCTTTGAGGCAGTTTGTCTTGGTATTTTATGACATTCTGGTTTACAGTAGCAACTTGAAGTCTCATTTACAGCACCTAGAGAAGGTAATGCAATTGCTCAGACAACATAAACTATTTGCTAAGAGATCCAAGTGTGAGTTTGTCCAACCCAACACTGAGTATTTGGGGCATATTATATATGGGGAAGGAGTAGCTACATATCTTTCTAAGTTGGAGGCTATGTTGGCATGGAAATCTCCTAGGAACATTAAAGAGTTAAGGGGATTTTTGGGTTTGTCTGGATATAACAAAAGATTTATACAAGGGTATGGTGTGATGAGTAGATCATTGACTGAGCTACTTAAGAAGCAAACATTCAGATGGAGCACAGAAGCTGAAAATGCATTTCAACACCCCAAGTTTGTCTTAGCTTCTCCTCATGTGTTGGGACTACCTGACTTCACAATACCTGTTGAATTAGCAGTTGATGCTTGTAATAAAGGGGTTGGATCTGTTTTGATGCAGAAAGGCATACCGTTGGCTTATATAAGTCAAGCACTTCATGGACAACATCTCCTATTGCCTACTAAAATGAGAAAGAATTGTTAGTAATTCTATTGGCCATAGAAAAATGGAGGCACTATCTAGATCCATCGCATTTTTTTGTCTATATTGATGATCAATCATTGGAGCACCCCCTAGAGCAGAAAATAACCACACATTTGTAGAAAAAGAACAAAGAGAACAAGGTTGCAGATGCTTTATCAAGAAGGTTTAAAAGTGACCAATCCAGATGGGCAATGACTTTGGCAGTGGAACCAACGTGAATGAAGCAAGTCATTGCTAGTTATGAGTATTTAAACACTCTTTCTCTTCCTTAGAAAACTAGTTGAATGATTAAAGAAGAGCAAATAGCTTGAGTGAGAATCTCCACACTCCTACAAAAATGGTCTAATATAGCATGGAATATAACCCGGGCGTTCATTTGACGTTATATATTCTTTGTTTCAAAAAACAGTCACATAATATATCCCGGACCTATAAACATCCGGGTTATTTGACTATATAGTATACCCAAATAACCCGTATAAAGACACGCCCGAGTTATATATACGTCTATTATATAACGTCATTTAACCATCCGGATTATTTGAGGTTCCTCGTATTAGTCTCAAAATCAAGCGGGATATGTCAAAAAACTCAACGCGCTCTCCCCCGAATCCAACCCTACCCCAAAATTGAGCTCCTCCCGCTCGACCGTCGTTGTCGTTGTCCTCCCGCTCGACCGTCGCCGACCTCACTACTCGTCGCCGGCCTCACCACTCGCTGGCCTCACCACTCGCTGGCCTCACCGCTCGACCGTCGCCGGCCTCACCACTCGCTGGCCTCACCGCTCGACCGTCGCCGGCCTCACCACTCGCTGGCCTCACCGCTCGACCGTCGCCGGCCTCACCACTCGTCGCCGGCCTCACCACTCGTCGCTGGCCTAATTCACACGAAACCTAAATTCCCCCAATTCAGTGCTCGCAGCATACGAAGCTCAAGAAAACGATGCGCTGTATCAGGCATCATATACAACAAAATCTCAGAAATCATCGTTTCTCGAAAGGTAACTTTCAATTGAGAATTTTGGGGCCTGTTCTATATAGAAATCATTTGACCGAGAAGGCAGCTGTTAATCAACTAAATAAACTTCATTAGTGTGCTGTGTGTTGTGAAAGAGTATGGAGAAATTTTGGGGCCTGTTCTATATAGAAACTTTCAATTGAGATTTTTGGGGCCTGTTCTACATATTAACCAGATTGCCAATGCATTTTTATATCTTAAATGAGATGTTAATAGGTGTAGTGTTTCATCTCCTGATTAACAATGCTCAACTGTTACTAGTTCTCTGTATCGATTTATATTGAGGGTTGGATGAGTGTACTGATTTTAGCCTTAGATAAGGCTTGTCAGATGTATGCTTGCTTTTATGTTAATTACTGTACAATGTCTTATCATTGGAGAAAATGCTTATGCTACACATTACACGGTCAAATGATTTTCTAGTGCTTCTATTTGTTTTCCTGTTTGATTTTTGGCCAAAGAGCTGTGAGTGGAAGAAATGTAAGCCAAAGAGTCATCTATTTTGCTCCTTTAAAGGCTCCATGCCTCCATCCCCTCCCACTCTGCAGGATTCATAAAGATACACTTAATCAATGAAATAGAGCTTGGATATAGGTTTCTCTTATGATTTTTGAGAAAATTTACCCGCAACTCTATGTCAATTTGTTCTTACTCTACCTTACTAAGACTTAAATCTTGATCATTAGACTACTGTCAATTGTGTAACCTGCAGGTTCCTAGTGATCAAAAGCTTCCAGATCAAAAGCTTCCATCACTGTATCTGCTAGATAGTATTGTGAAGAACATTGGAAGAGATTACATCAAATATTTTGCTACAAAACTACCTGAGGTCAGAATTGCACCACTACTAGTTTTTTTTTTCATGGCAATACGTCTATTAATAATGGCATATAGTTTACACGATGTTATTTCTGGTATATGTACCTCAGCTGTATAATACCTGCTTTTTGAATGACGTGTGTTTGTATAGCTCCTTTTTCGTAAAAAAATCTGCTTATGGTTTTGTCTATCGTTGATTTCTTTTGTTAAATCCATGCTTGCTCAGATGTCCATCTGAAATAGGAAATATGAACTTCCATGATATTAGTAATACCTTGAATACCTTGAATCTCTTTCATACCTTGAATACCTTAAATCCATGCTTGCTCATTGATGTCTTTTGGTGTTTTCCTTCGGCTTAGGTAGTTTTTAAGATGTTTAATGCAATAACTAAAATCTGATCAAGTTATGCTTTGTAATTAGAAAAATGGATCGATCA
This sequence comes from Oxyria digyna, assembly GCA_029168935.1. Taxonomy (NCBI): domain Eukaryota; kingdom Viridiplantae; phylum Streptophyta; class Magnoliopsida; order Caryophyllales; family Polygonaceae; genus Oxyria; species Oxyria digyna. The sequence goes on from JAPVLV010000013.1 coordinate 11,964,279, forward strand.
TGGGTTTCGAAATGTCGCACCTTACCTGACAATATATGGACCAAACTTGGTTGGCAGAATTTATGGACCAAGTTTGCTATTTGCTTTGTAGGCAATGACAATATATTTTAACTTGGTTTTGTAGTTGTGATATTTTGTCAATGACTTGTTTGACTAGTGACGTAATTAGATAATAGAAGAAAACTTATTGTTTTGGATGTTCATTTTGAGAACCTTGCGTATTATTATTTCTAATCATACACGTATATAAAATATGGGATATTATTTTGATTTAGAAAATTTCTTTTTATTTAAATGTATAAATAACCCGGACATTAACTCCGGGTTATTATATGGGGTTTATATTTCGATGCAGTAATAACCCGGATAAAAAAACTACCTAATAACTCGGAGATAAAACCTGTAATATTAGGTTTCTACAAATATAACCCGGATGTTCAAACTCAGGGTTAATTTGTCTTACCAAATAACCCGAATTTGATGTTACATATAATACCCCAGATCATATCCGGGTTATTAGGGTATCTAATAACCCGGGCGTGTCGCTTTGTGGGAAAAATCTGCATGGGAATATAACACGGATTTGGTCCGGGTTATTTGCCCGAAGCAAATGCGGCGCTGACCTTTAACCCGGACCACATCCGGGTTATTAGACGTTTTTTGTAGTAGTGCCACTTGCTAGCTCTTAACATCTTGAATCCAAAACGCTCTGCTTTCAATCAATCAATCAAGTTCTTATTATTCTTCATTCTCTTACTTTGGATCCTTAGGGTCGAAATCAAGGCACCTCTCCAAAGAAGTAGCTCTTGGCATTCTTTAGATCTACAACAACTCTTGTTCTCTGTCAAAGCTCTATACATATCTCTTAAAGCATCCACCTTGGGAGACCTGAAGAACCTTAGTTTTCAAGCCCCAAAAGCTAAGAAAGGAAGGAAAAGCCTTGCTTGGCCTAGATCGAACACAATGAGAGGAAGAGTCATCCGAGGAGGAGGTTCCACTCTCATCAACCAACCATACTCTTCACCAATTTCCTGATTTTACATAGAACTTTGTGGACAAGGTTCCTAAAGGGGGGTGCTCTATCATGTAATAGAAATAGAGGTTTAAGGGCATGAATATACATAACTCAGCTCTATGTTTGAACCCTTGGTTGTAGAAACGAAGGTTGTCATTCGGGGACTCCAGCTGGCTATGACACTCAATATTAAGAAGTTGGAGATTGAGACGGATTGTATGAGCCTAATTAATGTCATTAACGGCCCCGCAAAAGACCGAAGAACAAGCATCAGCCTCCTCATTGACGATATTTATGCATTAACCAGTCACTGTGAAGAGTTCACTTGGAACCATGTTCCTAGAGTCGTTAATACAGTAGCGCATGAATTAGCAAGATGTAGCCCGTGGATTAATGGTCTTAGGGTTTGGGATTCATCCCTCCCGGATCTTGTAAGCACCCTTTTGGTTGATCAATTACCTAATGATACTGTATAAGTGCTCTGGCACTTTTGGTTTCAAAAATAAAATAAAATAAGGGGTTTTTGCATAAAACCACCCGTTATATAGGTCATTTTACACGAAACCACCCGTTATATAGGTATTTATTCTAAACCACCCATAATTCAATTTTTTATTACAATCAACCACCCTTTATCGGTTTCCGTTAAATGTTCAGTTAAAACTTGTGAAATGACATTTTTACCCCTTCATTTTTACAGAAAATAACAACTTTGAAAGTTAAGGAACAGTTTACGTAATTTCTTAAAAAATGATTTAAAACATTTCAGTATCATAATTTACTTTGTTCTTCCCTAATTTCAATCTCATTTACATCCCAATCTTTAATCTTCATCTTCATCCACGAATGCGATATTTGAGGTGAAGAAGATGGTATGGTGGCGGTAGGCCTGGTATGGGGAACCACGAATGTGTTGATGCGCAAGGGCGCTCAAATCTGGGATGCCAAGTCGAAGCTCCTCCATTCCTCCTCCTCCACAAACACAATCAGAAACAGTGACTTCTCCTCTGCAATTTTCATGGCCTTAAAAAGCTTCCTCCATCTCGCCCTCACATGGCAGTACTCTCTCCCTCTCGCCATTTTTCTCTCTTCTTCCGCCGCATTCTTCGCCGTCCTCGCTGGAAACGCCCGTATTTCCCTCGTTGTTCCCGTAACCAACGCCACCACTTTTGCCGTCATCGCTGTTGCCGGGATGTTTCTTGGAGAGGAGACCCGATTCGGCCGAGCGCTCTTAGGCACTCTCTTTATTCTTCTAGGGGTTTGGTTTTGTGTCTTATAAATTACAATACTTTTTCAATCTCCAATGGATTCCGCTTTGAATTGATTCAAATCCAAATTAAAGCACCTTGTTCTTTTTTTGAGCACCCAAATCAACTTGTTCTAAATTAAAGCATCAGTTGAGGTAATAACAGCAGCAACGCATTCGTGGTCCAGACTGTCTGCTGGAGCTGGAGCTCCCGGAAGAAGAAGGAGATAGCGGTGGCCTGAGCGGAGTTTCTAATTGATTCGATTGAAGATTTGGATTGGAGGTGAATGAGATTGAAATTGGGGAAGAACTAAGTAAAATTTGATTTAGGGAGATGATAATGTAATGATTTCAATCAATTTTCAAGAAATTATAAAAACTTCCCTTAACTTTAAAAGTTGTTATTTTCTGTAAAAATAGAGGGGTAAAATTGTCATTTCACAAGTTTGAACGGAACATCTAACGGAAACCGGTAAACGGTGGTTGATTGTAATAAAAAATTGAATTATGGGTGATTTAGAATAAATACCTATATAACGGGTGATTTCGTGTAAAATGACCTATATAACGGGTGATTTTATGCAAAAATCTCTATAAATAATGGAAGTTTGGGCAGTATTGTAAGTGAGGGCATATTGTAGTTTGGAGAACCATTCTTGTAAATAAGGACAAAGTTCTTATACCGACCAGAGGCCATTCTGTTATGTCATCCAATGAATAACAAAAATCTTTTTTCTCTCTGGTTCCTCTGTTTCTTGTTTTTCTAAGCTCCTTTTGGAGAAATAAGGTTCATACTAAAAACCATACATATAACTTTAGTTGATATAGAAAATTAGGCTGTTAGATTTTTTTTCATGGATAAAAACACAAGCATTTGTTAGAGGTTTGACTAGCATATATGTTAGGTGCATCAATCTTTTTATAGGTGAAAATACATCCGAAAATACTCAAATCCGAGAGGACAAAAAGGCTGAACATACAAAATCTTCCTCTACGCAGTAGACAGTGAATCCGATATCCGATGCTCATAAGATAAGTAATCTACCTTATAACATCTCCAATAACTTGCTATAAATGGAGATAATAAATTTATAGCAAAAATCAAACACCATTAGTAAACAAAAAATGATAATAATAAGAATATTCTTTTAGAGATACTTTGAATTGCCAAATGAATTGTTAAATATAGCAATCCTTATAGCAAAGTCAATGATGTGTCAAAGAGTATTGATTTTTTATTTAACAAATAAATTAATATAGCATGAGAATATTGAAATTATGGTAGAAAATAACAAAATTTTAGCATTTGTTATTAGGGTTGTTTGACTTGGCAAAAATACCAATTGCTAAAAGTACAATATTCATTTGATATAACCCTAAACGGCATGTCCAATTTAGCTCTCCGTTGGAGATGGTGAGGGAACAATTTTTTCCTTATAATAGAATCAATTTTGACAATAAGGTTTTTGGTCGTGTACATAACTGGCATTAAGGCTATGTCATCCATTACTACTATCTTTGCGTATATGGGGAGATTGGATGTCCTTTTCAACTAGTGTAAGTCTAACGGTTTGTGGACTTTGATACACCTTCGTTTGACTAAAACTTCTAGATCGACTTTATTAGCATCAACATTTTTGTACTATATACGTACATTTCTCTCAATCATGCATGTAAGCACTATTTTCTACATATATTAACATTCAAAGCTATATAAATACAAAACTTCCTAGCCATACTATATAGCTTAAATTATCTGAATACTTGATTACATATTTAATGACATATTCTAGTATGTTGCATTGAATATCTACTTACCGCCGTAAATCACTAAGGCTAAAATGCGCGCTTAATTGAAAACCGCTATACACGAATTTAACATTTTAGGTGAAATGGGCTGTGAATACTGACTGAATACTAGCTTCATACGGAGTACAAGTTACGAAGATAGCTACAACGTGTGAAAGTAGGGAATATATATATATAATATGCATGTCACATATGTGTCCAAGTTAGGCGTACAAGATAGCTAGCTACAACATGTTTGTCCATGTCCGTTGTGGGGTTTCTGAATTTTATGTCATGTCGCCATTAGAGTTGCAGCTAGAAGATAAAAAAAGGAATAATTTCATAGATTGCATGGTTGTTTTTGAGGTGGCATATATGGATATTAAATTCAATTGTACTCACATGCATGTAAGTTGTGCAGATACATATGTGTATGCTGACGATGGATCGATTTTTGTTTGGACTGAATCAATGAATTAGGTCGATCGATCATCTAATTGTAGTACTATATATTTGTGTTCTTGTATATTTGTTACGATTCATTTCATTTGTTAAAATCTAACGCGATTTGTTATAATATATACAACATAGACAATCTTATCTAAGGATAAGATATGAAAAATATGGAAAAGATAACAATACAAAGATATATGGAAACAATATCTAATCCTATCTTTAATACTCCCCCTCAAGTTGGAGCATGAGGATCTAGAATGCCCAACTTGGAAGACATGTAGACAAATTGAGGTGATGGTAATGCCTTTGTAAGAATGTCTGCAGGCTGATGTGTCGTAGAAATGTGAGAGGTGACGACCTTGCCTGCGACAATCAAATCTCGAACGTAATGACAGTCTATTTCTATATGCTTGGTTCGCTCGTGAAATACAGGATTAGAAGATATGTGAAGTGCTGCCTGACTGTCACGGTAAAGTCGAACCGGAGGTGAGTGATCAAAGCCAAGTGAAAGAAGAAGAGATCGTAACCACACAATCTCACAACAAGTGACCGCCATGACCCTATATTCAGCCTCAGCAGACGAACGAGATACCGTCGGTTGTTTCTTGGTGCGCCATGAGACGGGAGATCGACCAAGCATTACAAAATAACCGGTGACGGAGCGACGAGTTTTAGGACAAGTCGCCCAGTCCGAGTCACAGAACGCAGAGAGACGAAGCGAGCTGTGACGAGATAGGTGAAGGCCTTGCCCGGGATGAGTCTTGAGAAACCGAACGACACGAAGAGAAGCCAACCAATGTGCTTCCTTTGGTTGGCGCATGAACTGAGACAAGATATGAACGGAGAAACATAGATCCGGGCGGGTAATGGTCAAGTAAATTAGTCTCCCAATGAGACGCCGATAAGCTTCCGGGTCATGATGATCAGGGCCTGTAGCTTTGGCGAGCTGATGATTGGAGTCCATAGGCGAGTCACATGGTTTGTATCCAAGAAGGCCTGTATCAGAAATAATCTGTAGAGCATATTTGCGTTGCGAAACAAATAGACCGGATGAATTACGAGCAATTTCAAGGCCAAGAAAATACTTAAGTACGCCAAGGTCTTTCATGTGGAAGCAACGACTCAGGTAAGCTTTAAAGGAGGAGATGGCTGCCGAGTTGTTACCTGAGATGATCAAGTCGTCCACATAGATGAGAATGTGAATAACGTTGTCATTCTGATGCATGGAAAAAAGCGAGTAATCAGCGTAACTTTGTTGAAAACCAAAAGCTCGAAGGGCAGTGGCCAACTTAGAAAACCAATTTCTAGGAGCTTGACGAAGACCATAGAGTGACTTTCGAAGCTTGCAGACCTGACCCGGAGGAATACGAGAGTAGCTAGGAGGTGGAGTCATATATACCACCTCATCAAGATCACCGTGGAGAAATGCGTTGTGAACGTCCATTTGATGAAGCTCCCAACCACGAATAGCAGCGACAGAGAGGAATACTCGTACAGTAGCCATTTGGGCAACGGGGGCGAAAGTCTCGTTAAAGTCGATGCCCTCAATCTGCCTATTTCCAAGAGCCACAAGGTGAGCTTTGTATCGCTCGATGGTGCCGTCAGATTTGTATTTGATGCGATAGACCCACTTGCACCCAATTGGTCTCGTTCCGACAGGTAAATCAGATATCTCCCAAGTCGAGTTACGCTCTAAAGCAGCTAATTCCGAGAGCATTGCAACGCGCCAAGGAGCATGTTGAGATGCTTCTTTGAAGGAAGTTGGTTCATGACCAACAGTAATGGCGACGAGAAATATGGCATGGCTAGACGAAAAATTATTGCAGGAAACATAGGCAGCGATAGGATATTGCTTACCCGAGGAAACTGACTGTGAGGGTGACGTGAGAGGGGGGTCTTGACTTTGCAGCGTATGACATACATAATCTTTGAGAATCACAAATGTGTGGCGAGGGCGTTCACTTCGTCGAATTTCCGGAGCCGGCGAATCAGAGGGAAGCAGGGGACAAGAATCCGATGAAGATGGCAAAGGAGAAGTGGACTGAGAGGGTGGAGGCATACCCGACAGAGGTGGTTGTGATGGTTCAGCTAGAGGTTCTGAGGGAATCGGTGTGTCGTATATAGCTGGAGTAGACGCCATTGGCGGGACAACTCCCCCTGTCGTTGAACTTGGATTTGACAGGAAGGGAAAAGAGTCTTCGTAAAACACCACGTCACGAGAGACGAAGATGCGTCCAGTGGAGATGTCGTAGATACGCCATCCACGCTTTCCTGGTGGATATCCTAGAAAGACGCCTTTGATGCTGCGGGCTGCGAACTTGTCAGTTGGTTTTGGTTGACGAGCAACGTAACAGAGGCAGCCAAAAACTCGAAGTTGACAGTATAAAGGAGGTTTGCCGAACAGCAGCTCGTATGGAGTACGATTGGTGAGCAACGGGGTTGGCGTCCGATTGATGAGATAGCAGGCCGTCAGAATGCATTCACCCCAAAAAGTGACCGGGAGTGTAGCTTGAAATCGTAGGGCTCGGGCAACATTTAAAATATGTCGATGTTTGCGCTCTGCCCGACCATTCTGTTGAGGTGTGTACACACATGAGCTTTCAAAGAGGATGCCTTGACTTGCAAGATATGGTTGTAGGGAGATAAATTCGGCTCCATTGTCTGAACGAAGACGCTGAACTGGTTTGGAGAACTGAGTCTTCGTCATGGAGATGAAGTCACGAATGATTTTGGAGACCTCTGACTTATATTTCATAAGAAACACCCATGTAGATCTAGAAAAATCATCTATAATGGTTAAAAAATATGAAGCACCGGTACTAGAAAGGGTGCTATAAGGACCCCAAATATCACAATGAATCAAGTGAAACAAATCTTCAGCTTTATTTGAACTTAAAGGAAAAGAATTTCTGGTTTGTTTTGCTTTGAAGCATACATCACAAGGGCTATTTTCTACGGGAGAACTAGATAATTTTAAACTAGCTAAGACCGATGAAGAGGGATGTTCCATACGAAGATGCCACAGAGATGGAGAAGCGGTTGATGCAGAGAGACAATGTTGTTGAAGCTGATGTCCGAAGTTGCGCAGCCAGTAGACCCCTCCCCTTGGTTCACCCACACCAATCAACATCCTCAAATTGTGTTCCTGAATAATAATAAGTCTATTAGTTAGTGTAATCACACAAGAACCATCGTTGGCAAGTTGCCATAGAGAAATAAGATTGCAATCTAATTCAGGAATGTAAAGAACGTGATCAAGTTTAGTGTTTGGTGAGAACACAAGAGATCCTTCTTGAGTAGCGGAAGCGAAACGATTATCTGGAAGTTTAATGGACACAGGAGGAATATAGACAAAATTTTGAAGAAGATCTTTGTTTCCAGTCATGTGCAGGGATGCTCCTGTGTCGAGAATCCATGAAGTAGACGTACCAGAGGAGTTGTCTGTGGCGTCAGGCTGAGATTTCAGAGAACTGATGACTTTGAGGACAGTTTGCCAGTCACTGTTTGATACTGCAGGGCCGAGTGCTGATTTATCTGATTCAGTGAGAGGAGGGTTCGAGGAAGGGTGAAGATAATAAGGAGAATCAACGTTATTGATTAAACGTTTTGTTTTGGGATCAACCATGATGTAGGTTGTGAAGAAACGTCAGAAGAAGGGAGAAAGAAGATAGGTAAAAAACGTGTTTTTAGAAAACCTGCTCTGATACCATGTTAGAGTAGATTTGGGAGAATAATGTGATGATTTGATTATACCTCTTAGGGCAGAATATATACAACATAGACAATCTTATCTAAGGATAAGATATGGAAAAGATAACAATACAAAGATATATGGAAACAATATATAATCCTATATTTAATACGGTTATTAGCTAGGGCTCTGTTTGGATAACGCAAGATTTGATTTTATGACCTAAGTGCTCCTTTCGTTTGTGCCAATATAAATGTGAATTTAGGATCAAGTTCCTTTAGAGTTTAGAGAAAATGTGAGATGAAAGAAAGTTTATTTTCTATCCTACGTACGTGAGTACATTGCAAGGAGTCACATTACTGTAGTTATAAAAGAAAGCAACTTTTGCATGACAGTTTGTAAGAAATTAACTTTTGGGGTGTCCTTTTGTAGAAAATTACTTTTGTGAGGGACTGAAAAATCACTATCTGACTCTGTCAATCAACATGTCTGGTAATAGTTGGAACTAACTGGTATTCAGCAATTGCCCGTATATATATGGATTTCACATTCTTTTTCATTTCTTGTCTTCTAGATATGCTTTAATTTGAATGAAATAAATTTGAAATTAATACGGTAAGATCAATGCACAATTACACATGGAATGTCATGTTAATTTGGGGATTCTAATCGATCCACATTCGACGTACACTGATATGAAAAGCAAGTAAAAAAGTGATGTAAGTAATTATTCCGTATTTGTTGTTGAAATGAGCTAGGTGACCCAACAGAATCAACCATATACTCCTCGGCCTACGAATGTAGATGGAAATAAAGTGATGTAAGTATATAAACAAGGGTGATGGCCGGAATGCTTATGTTATGTGGACATTCAAATATAGATGTATAGGTATAGCTAGTAATATGTGCTCCGTTTTCACACAAAAAAGTAACATGTGGGAAATAGTACTTCCATTATAAGTATTTCTTCCTATAAAAAGTAATGAGTTTGTGCCTAATCTTTTTTCTACATGGAACACTACGTACGGAGTATAAATGTACGAACTGAATTTTAATAAGGCTACATATTTGTACCGTAACTGAAAAGTCATTGATTTCAAATTTCTATAGTCAAAGAAGAAAAAGTTTTAAGTATATTTAAGTAGAAAAAGTTGGGGATGATTTGACAAACATGAGACTAACGGTCTACTTCCTCCGCCATTCTCGACATAATTGAAGTCTGAGGACATGCACGTAACCTTCAAATACATACTGTACAATATATCAAATTTCTTAAACATGTAACTTCAAAAGTGTCTATTTTATAGATTTATTATTCATATTCTACCGAATCTATATGTTAAATCTAATGTGCATGTTAGTTTGTCTACGACTCTTTAGACCCATTGGACGGCCAAGTTGAGAAATCCACAGATGGAAATTGATTGATCAAGAAATGTCTTACAGACAAACCAGAAGAACTTTGCTCATTCTGTCACAGAGAGGAAAACTAATGAAAAGTGTCAAAACAAAATTAGTTACTAGGCATATTAGGAAGTGCTATTTATAGCTCTTAATATTCTCATATTTCTCTTCCCTCCCAAAGATTTAGTTCATGTTTTAGAAACGATCAAGTTATTAAACGACATGTAATTTTCATTTCTAATAAGGGATAAATTAGGTGTGTATATATATATAAAATACTAATACTCCATATTTTATTTTATTTTTATTAAAATGTCCATTTAGTCTCGTTGAACTTCACTACACACTCACTAAAATCAAGATATTTGAACAGTTTTCATAATAAGGAGGAGGAGGATGATGAAATAAGAACTTCTTAAGAACTAAGAACATAATATGGACCGTTCATTTAGATTGATGAATGGCTGAGATTAGTCCACAAATAAATATAAAAAATTAAGAAACGGTGGCAATTTTGTAAATATGCTAATTATATTCTAAAATGACGCAGTTGCCCTTGACTCTATTCCTTGTCTTCCTCTGCGATATCCATGGCGAATTGGCGATCCAGACTCTATTTCTCCGCCGACGAAGCCGTTGCCGACCACGCTCTCCGACACCGACTATGAGGTAGCTTCTCCTCCCTCCACTCGCCTCTTGTGTTTCTTCTTTTGTTGATTTTTCTGTGCTTGTGGACGAGATTGAATGCCGGTGTTTGCTCGATACTCACGGCTCGGGGAAGGACGAATCTGACTGGCGGTGGTTCGAGGTTCATGATGGGAATGAAAGAAGGCTCAGAAGAGAGGTAGAAGGTATAGATTCCTGATGATTTAGAATTTCAAGGAAAATTTAGGGTTCATAAAAAATTGGGGATTTTTCCATTAGGGTTCTGGAAATGTCAAATGTAGATAAGTCCTCTACTAGGTAGTCCCGATTTATGGCTAGATTCGTCTGTGAGGTTTGAGTGCAAGCACGATGTCCATGATTCTTCCCTTCGTTATAGTTTTGATAAATTTAGTACTCTGATGTCAGTAGCTGATGGAATTAGATTTACAAACTATTTCTGTCGTGGAGATTCGCATTACCTATAGGGGAGATAACCATCTCAATCTAGTCATGTACTCTCAGCCAAGAAGAAGATATTAAGATATAAACATCTCAATCTAGCCTGATTGTAATTCAAGTTCTGTTGGTAATTGTTGCTTTGTTGTTTCCACATTGGTATTTCAGTTCTTGGTGATTGCAGAAAGCATAACAAATGCAGAAAGCATTACCTATATGTTTCATTATCTTTAACTTAGACATCCGACTGTTGCATTATCTTTAACTTAGTTTACCGTTGTGGTGATTGCAGAAAGCATAACAAATGCACAGATGCGCGTTGAACCTGCCTTGGTAAACCAATGTACCTACCTTGGTAAACCAATGAACCTGCCTCGGTAAGGTTTATGAACCAACACACTAGTGTTATGAACCTACTTATTTGTCATGTCTTTCTGTTTTTTTTATCTATATGTTTCTGCTCCATAAATCCTTTCCTCATACATCAGTCAATTCTCTTAATGTATTCTTAAGAATCTATGTTGTATTTGAAAAACTGAAAAGATTTTTTCTAGGTAAAGTAGCATTTAGTTTGTGGTTAGTTTTTTGGTTATCAGGCACTTTTGTACTTAACTCAGTAATCTCGAGAGTTAATGATAGTAATTTAATAGACACCAGAGCTGTTGGTATTCATTCATGTCCTGGTTAAGCTCTCAGAAACGCTATTCTACACTGAGAGTACGCTTCTAATTTTAGGGAAGTAGGTAAGCACATGGCTATCTATAATTTCACATTGAATTTTGATAATGCTGAAAGAATCTTCACAACAGACACTAACAATGCAGATTGATTTTGTCATGATGTATGTTGTGTGAGCATTCCAATATGCTGGGTTGGGCTCTACTGTTGGAAAATCATAAACTGTTGATTGCTTTTGTGCAGGAAGAAATGCAAAATTCAGCTTCTCCTACTGTTGAAAAAGATGATGAAAAATGAGGACTTTGTTCAGTGAGAGTTTCCAGTGGTTTGGCGTGGTAGGTTGATTGTGAAAAAGGAGGCGTGGAAATGTCGACGCTTCATGGGTTGGGAAGAAGCCGCTGAGGTGCGTTGGAGGAACTGAGAAGCCTGAATCTGATGAGGAAGAAAAGGAGCAGGTTGAAGTTCCTAAGAAGGTGGAAGATGAAGAAGAATCAAAACCTACTGAGAATGATACCGCTTCGTCCCAACTGAGATGAAGGAAGCTCAAACCTACTGAGAATGATACCGCTTCGATTTAAGAAGATGAAGATGAAGGTAAAAATAATGAAGGTAAAAGAAAGTAAATGTTATTAAGTAAAAGAAGATAAATGAAGAAAAAAGAAAATAAAAAAAATTAAATAATATTTTAATGGCGCGTGAAACGCGTTAACTGAAAATTTAAACGGATTTGGGGAAGGGTGGTTGTTGAGTGACGGAGGGTATCATATGGGTGGTTTCCGGTAATATCGCAACATAGGAGTGGTTAATCGCAAAGTAGCGTATCATATGGGTGGTTTTCGGTAAATAACCCTACAAAAAAAAAACAAATTTACAATTTGATGGCCAAGACGAGGATCGAAAACAGGGAAGGAAGAACTGTTATCCAAGAGTTTTTCTACAAATGCAAACATACCGACTATTTCATGGAGTATAGGACAAGCAAAGATGATGCGTCTATGATTTGTGATATGTTCTTTGCGTCCCCGGAATCAATGAAGCTCTTGAAATCATTTCCCTATGTACTTATAATGGACTCCACATATGCCACATCAAGTAAGTTTTGTGTGATTATTGACCATTACATATGATTTTCCATAACATTGCAATAATATTATTTCAAATTATCTCTTTACAGGTACAAAATGCCATTTTTCGAGATTGTTGGAATCACGTCTACATGGAGGAACTTTGTAGTTTGTGGGGCATTTCTTGAGGGCGAGACTAAAGAGCATTATTTGTGGGCAATGCAACAACTTCAAGAGATGTATAGAAGAATTGGAGCAACACCGACTTGCATTGTCACCGACCGTGAACAAGCTTTAATGAGTGCAGTTTACAGAAACTGTAGAAGCACATTCCTGTTTGAACACCTTAATAAAAATGCAGAGTGGAAGGAGCACATTCCTGTTTGAAGTCATATTTGAGTGGTGTACAAGGTAGGCTCTACACAGTGTTTGAGGAATACAGTGACATGGCACGAAACCAGCTGAAAGAGATATTTGATTCATTTAACGAGAGTCTAACAAAGACGTATACACTTGTTCACCAAATATCTTTGTTTGTAAATTTGAAGTGCAAAGTTTCGTACAAGGCAATGGAGCTCTTAATTAAAGAATACGACAAAGGTGTACAAGGCATGTTCAACCTTATTATATTTCAAATTGTATATGGTGTGCCATACATATTGCGACCTCGTTCGGTTTTCAAACTATGTTTCACTTACAAAGGTAGAAATTTGAATTTCAAGTTACACACATGATCAAATAGACATTATAAGGATTGAAACAAAGTTTCATTCCATTTCGATAAAGTTTCGATGACGTTTTTGTCGAATTGAGCTTTATCGCCTTAAAAAAGACACTAAAAATGTGTTTCTTTGCACACTTAACTAGAAATACATTCAATACATTGAATAACCCTAGATTCATATATGCAAATTCATGCGTCACGCACGGATTGTATCCATGCGTCATGCATGGATGCTAACCGTGCATGACGCATGGATACAATCCGTGCGTTTTCTGGAATGTGCAATCCGTGCGTGACGCACGGATTAAATCCACGCGTCACGCACGAATGACCTGGGCGGCGAATAGCTAAAAGGGTGGGCGTTAAATAGTAAGAATTTAAGTCTCCACCCTTTTTTTGGTAAAACTTGGATTGTGATACAGAATTATAGATCAAGGCAATTGCTGACATCGAGCATCTGTTAAAATCATTTCTCTTCTCTTAAGGATCTGACCGTCTAATCCAAGAAAATCTGATGAACTTGCGGAGAAAACTCGTGAACCTGCAAGGTCAAAATTCATTAACCTTTAACACAAAATTCATGAACCCGCAACTTAGAACTCATGAACCCGTAAGTTAGAACCTGTGAACCTATGAACTTAAAGAAAAAAAATCATCGCAAACGTGAGTGAACTAGGTTCATCGCATACGTGAACCTAGGTTCATCGCAGACGTGAACCTAGGTTCATCGCATACGTGAACTAGGTTCTTCGCAAAGGTTCATGAACCTACAGAATACAAGCCAACGAAGGGCGCTATGCGCACTTCGTATGTTTATTATTCTTACGAGGCGCCCATAGCGCACTTCGTTTTAAACTATTAATGATAAAATGATCATGAACTTTCTTGATGATAGGCACGAACCTACTTGTTCAAAACCATACGTGAACTAGGTTCAGCGCATCGTCGCATACTTATACGGGTTTAGTGATTTATTGTTACAGGCTCAACATCGTACTCATGTAGGTTCCATACTATTACAGGTTCAACAATATACTCATGCACGTTCATCGATTTATCGTTACAGGTTCAACATAGTACTCATGCTTGTGCATGTATGTTAATCTTAAATATTGAATGACAATGGTTGAACAATGGACAAGTTCATGTATATAAAAATGAACAAGTTCATGTACATCAATGAACAAGTTCATGTGTATCAATGAACAAGCCTAAGCTGTAAGACTTAAATGTACATCCTAGTGTAAAAAACATGCCAATTCACAAGTAAAATGAAATCGTGACACGTTTTATTAAATAGGCCACATGGAATACAAATGAAACCGCCAGCCCCTTTCTTATGTTTCTGTGTAGGCATTCCAGCCCTTTTTATGTTTTTTCTGTAAGGATTTTACATTGCAACATCGCATTCCAATATTCCATCCATATGTATTTACAACAGAAATTGATAAATGTTACAAGCCGTTAATAAGTCTTCAGCTGGAGATCAGGATGACCAACCCATGTTTTGTGCCTCTCAAACAGAATTTTGAGTGATTCAACGTATTGGCTATGTATTTTCGTCACCTGCAGAAACAATGGAATATCAAAGGTATGAAGACAAAAGGCAAGAGCAAGCCGAAGATTAAACCGAAATAGACAAGAATGATTTGCAAGAGATAAATTTCCTACTTTCCAAGCTAATCATACATTCATGATTTATGCAGTACAGTCTGCTTCAGATTCATTAAACAATCTATTACTTACTCAAGAGAGTTTAACAGAAACCATACCTCTTCGACAATTGGCTCCAGATTCCTCTTTACCTCAATTGGTCGGCATAATGGTAATGGTGATCTGCAAATAACAATAAGATGGATTAGTAGAAGAGTTTGGGTATTTGGGATTTTTGGCAAAATGGGAGTAAATAAAATAATTTCGGCTTCGAACATCCATGTCATCAAAAGCTTAAATGCAAGTACTTAGTTTTCTAGAGAAAAAAAAATAGATTTTAGATTCTAGTTGCAGATAAATTTTCATAATGCATATCCAGAAGTAGGCAGTAAAGAGGCATCTGTTGTACTTGGCCAAAGCAAAAGACTGGAACCAAAGGTGTGCCCTTTTCAATGGCAAGACGAACAAATCCTTTTCTTTTCATAATAAAGGCTACATGTATCAAGATGAAAAAATCAACACCATCTAAAAAAATCAACAGATGAAATCATTAAAACGATTATGAACTTTTAGTTGACATTGTAATTAAAAAAAAAAAAAAAAAACTATGTCTAAAACCTCGCAATTTTGTTCCATGTAAAAGCTCTCCTGAACACCACCTGGAATGAGGATACAACTATACCCAACATCCAATAAAGAGGTAAAGTTTCTTTTTGTTGCAGAGGATAGTCCTAGCCATGTCCATATATGCCTGAGAAATGGAGTGTAGAACACCTGATAAATTTCAGATGAACAACGAAAATGGTGAGAACATTTAGGAAAATAGTTCAAACAGCGAAAAACTAGAAAAAAAAAGAAAAAGAATGGCCTACTGTTTGTAGCGAAATTATCAACGAGATGATAACTAAGAAATTGTAGGGCAAAAATCAAAGAATACGGTATAATCTCAACATTCAAGAACAATATAAGACGAGAGAAGAATTTATGGTTGAAGCTTGAACTTGGTATTATTCGAATGGTGGTTGAATACTTACAAAGCAGGCGTTAGCCTCCTTTTATAGGCTAACCCTAATAATATCTTTAAGGAAACGAGATCTTATCTCTTCTTTCTATCTAAATAACGATATAACAAACAAGGTAAAAAATATTCTTTATCGTATCTTTTACCAATTACAAGAATATAATAAGGAATAAGATAAAAAACACTCGTCCGACCTAATCTTCAATGAGAACGAGATTTATGCCACGTCTCGTCACGTCGACGACACCTTCCTTTCTTCTCGTCGCGTCGACGTAGTCTTTCTACGCTTAGCTTACCACGCGTTCCTTACTCGTCGTATTTTTAGGCAGAAACAATATCCCTAAGGCGTCTTACAGGGCTTAACGTCTAGTAGAGCTGGGAGACGCCTTCTTTCTTCATGGAATATGTCTTCATTACACTAGGAACGCGTTGGATATTTACTCGAACCGAAACCTTGATTTCGTAATAATATCTTCTCTTCGATTCTCATTTAATGCGGCTAACCGACTCGTATATGCTCCAACGGCTACTTCTCCAACGTTCGGATTTGTTTCTAACGGTAACAAACCAATTCTTGGAAAATCTCGAGCGAGATCTTTTCTCCTTTTCTATTTAAACTCGTTTCGACTTTCTTCCTCTCATCCGCGATCTTCTTGCAAACCCTAATTTTTAACTTCTCTGTTCTCAATGGCTCTGGTTGTCTACGATCCCAAGATGATTCTTAGCGACGTCAACCGCCGTTCCTCTTGGGCTCGCAACATTGAGTTCTTTCGTTCCATAGCCGGGCTCTCTGCTCACGTGGAAATTGCTATTCCTCCTCCCGACGTGTTCGCTGACGCCTTACGCCCGGGATGGGTTTGCATCTACGAATACCCTTTCTTGGTGGGACATCGTTTTCCTTTTTCTCCTTTAGTTCAATCTTTCTTGACTACTCTGGGCATCGCGGTCGGGCAAGTCCTTCCGAGCGCTTGGAAAGGTTTGGCGGTGTTGGACCATATTTTGGCTAATTTTGACGTCGCTTTCACGATCGCCGACGTCATGTACTCTTGCATTCTCTCTACTCCTTCGGCGGGTAGAATCAACATCAAATATCGCGTTGGGGTTCCTCCTTTGGTGAATGAACGAACTTCGTCCGACCGGGGTTGGGCAGATAAGTTCTATTTCATCAGGAAGTCTACCTTGGGGAAAGACTGCACTTTCTTGCTTGAAGAATGGACTCCTTCCAGTACGCTTCTTTACTTTTTATGATTTTCTTTAGACTTATTTAGACGCGCCTCTAAACGTAGGGATAGAGGAACCTCTCATAGACCCTTCGAAGAAGAGTGAGAAGAACAAGACGAAGGATCCCGGTGCAGCTTCCGTTACATATGTTGAAGTGAGCGACTTTCCCGCGATGGTGCCTCGTTCCGTAGCACCTACACGTAACTTCATCCCGGCGATGCAAGCTCTGGCTTCTACTTCTTCTTGGAACCATTATCTGTCTATGCAAGCCGTAGACGTCTTGGGTGATTCTCTCGTAGCACAGTGGCACGTGTGTCCCTTTTTTCGAAACCTTGATTTCTTTTTGGCGTTGTGTCGTTTCTTATATGTTGGGGTATTTCACGGCTTCCAAGCTTCGTTGTGTATCTGGGAACGCCTTCATAAGTATTCTGAGTCCGAGGGGGCCTTGAAGGGTCAGGTGAGCGATCTTAGTAAGAAGATCATGGAACTTGATAAGAAGACTGCCCGCCTTATGGCGTCTGAGAAGGACGCTCGCATGGAAACTTTGGAGACGGCGAAGCAGAGGGGTGTGCTGGCGCGACGTGTCGAAGTGTTGACTGGGAAGGTCATGTCCCTTGAGGCCGAAGCCGAGGAGAAAGCAAAGGTGTACGAGAAGAACTTGCGAGAGACTAGTACTTACTATTCGTGGTGATCTCGTATTGAGGTTATGGAGGAGTTTCGTGTGGGTCGCCACGTGGATTGGGATGTGGAACGTGAGCGCGGTGAATTTTCTGTTCTTTATCATGTTCCACCCGAGGGGGTTTCTTTTCTACGCGTTTCCTCGAGCTCGTCAGTCTTAGCTCCTAGTGACGCGGATGTAGCTTTAGATGGCGACGTTGTTCTTGCGGATAAGGATGTTTCTCCTTCTTCTTAGTTTAGCCAGATTTTTTCTTTTTGCTTGTTGCACGACTGCTTTTGTGGAACATGGATTTTAGCTTTTCGTCACGTTCTTGTGTGGCGATTTCTTTTTGAATACGTATTGGATACTTATTGCTTCTTTTCTTACGTAAGGCTTTTGCTTATCTTTAACTTTTGGTGGAGTGCTATCCCCTTTTGGCGAATTTGGCTTCAAATCTTCTATGGAGTCGGGTTCGCCAAACATTTCTTACTTGTGACTCGTAGGTCGATATCTGACTTCGAGGTTTCGATTTTTCTACCCCTGGTATTATTGCGGTCATTGCGGCTGCTTTTGTTATGTTGTCGGCTTACATGAAGGTTGGGTCCAGCATTTCCTCCGAACCCTGAAGCGAGTGGCGGACATAGGTTAGCGTGTGATTTTATCAGTTTGTGACGTTACCCCTTACTTTTAAGGTGGATCCGTTGCCTCACGCTAGCGTTAGGTCGACGTCGAACTCTTTTAATCGACGGGCCTATTCATCGTGTAGCGTTCGATTTCTCGACTGTTAGGACTTACGATGCCGGTGGACGCATCCCTGCCGGTTTGGCGTTTTGCCCGTGGATTCATGACTCTCAGAGGGGTCGTGGAAGGCCCGAGTACGCGTTCCTGGAGAGTGGTCGTGGCAATAGGTTTCCCTTCTTTGCTCAGAGGACCGTGCCGGTTTCGTGAGGTGCCGGGCTTCATTCCCCATGACCATTGCCACACGTCGCTAACAATCATGAGAAGTGTCGACTCAGAGTCGGCGGTTCGGCTAAAGTTGCATACGCGTAGATGGAGCCTTAAACGCGTAGGCTAACGAAATTCGCCCCCGACGCGGATTTTCGCCGCGGCCTTATTAAGCTTGATGTTACGTCATAGACACAGAGCAAGTACTTTGAAATGAAACAACTCGGCATGCATTGCATATCGGACAAGAAAGTGCATACTTATGTATTAACGAAGATTTCATGAATTTTGACGAGCTAAGACATCTACCCCTAGTCTCGACGACCCCTTGTCGTCTCGACGCTAAAACATGCTTGTACATAATAAGGAATCTAGGATATGCATAAGAACAAGTAGGAATCAAATCAGCTATCACGTTCCCTAGTGGTAATACTTTTTAAGATGTGTTGCGTTCCATGAACACATAAGTGGTACTCCTTCTGGTGTAACGAGTTCGTAGGCTCCTCGCCCTACGACTTGTGCTACTTGGTATGGACCTTCCCAGGACGCGGCGAGTTTACCGACGCTCTTATCCTCGGTGTTTGGGAATACTTTTCTTAAGACCCAGTCTCCTACTTGGAAAGTTCTTGCTTTTACTCGTCGATTATAGCTTAGGGCGGTGATTTGTTTCTGTGCCGCCATCCTCAACGATGCGTTAGCTCTTAGCTCGTCGACGGTATCTGTTTGTGCCTAAAAATACGACGAGTATGGAACGCGTGGTAAGCTACGCGTAGAAGAATCGTCTCGACGCGACGAGAGGAATGAAGGACGTCGTCGACGTGACGAGACGTGGCAAAGGTCTCGTTTATCTTGAAGATTAGGTCGGCCGAGCATGTTTTATCCTATTCCTTATAATATTCTTGTAAATGGTAAAAGATACGGTAGAGAATATCTTTTACCTTATTTATTATATCGTTATTTAGATAGAAGGAAGGGATAAGATCTCGTTTTCCTTAAAGATATTATTAGGGTTAACCTATATATAGAGGCTAATGTCTGCTTTGTAAAAGGCCTGTCTCCATTCGAATAATACCAAGTTCAAGCTTCAACCCTAATTTCCTACTTTGTTCTTGAGTGTTGAGATTGTACCGTATTCTTTGATCTTTACCCTATAATTTCTTAGTTATCTTCTCGTAGGTAATTTCGCTACAAACAATTGGCGCCCACCGTGGGGCTTGATCAAAAAGGTATCGTCTTTCCATACGAAAAGAACTTCTTCTTTTTTTCGTAGGAAATCATGACAAGTCCAACCAACAGTCCTCATAGTGACGAAGGGAAATCCGGAGAGGAAGGCCCTACAATAATTCCTCCTGTCCCCGTGAATGAAGACGCCGGAAAAAGTCTCGAAAACACCCCCGACACTCCAAAAAGAAGCGCTCCCATGGAGAAACGAGGGGTAGACGGTGAAATAACCGACGCGGCCGCCGTCCGAGCGCATTTTGAGTCCTTCGAAAAAGCCCAGGTTGAAGCCATGTACGCGAGCGAGAAAACGGCGTCGGAGCTCACTAAGGAAAATGAGAGACTGAACTCCATAATCAAGGAACTCAAAGCGGGTTCCACAGGGCCACATACCTACGTTCGCGGTCAGAGTGTCGTCCGACGCCTTGATATGGATGCAGCCGTCGAGGAAGACGACGTATACCAGCCCCAAGGACACCATGGACATGTCCCCCCGAGAGAAACGATTCAGAAAAAGAAATCCGAGGAAAAGATGACTTCGGACGCTGTCGTTGCACTCGTAGCACAACAAGTCGGAGCCCTAAGAAAAGAGATGATGCTGATGCCCGGGGCTCCCAAATCCATAATCCCTGAGCACGAGTTCGGATTTCAAGAGAGTCCTTTTGTCGCCGCAATCGCCGCCCAGAAGATCGCTAAAAAGTTCACCGTCACTGACCTCCCCGTCTACGATGGATCGGATGACCCGGAAGAACATGTCTTACTCTACAAAGACAAGCTCTCCACAAGTCCAATCGAACCCGAGTTAAAGGAAGCTATGATGTGCAAATTCTTTAGCTCGACGCTAAAGGGCCCAGCCTTGACGTGGTTCATCCACTTGCCCAAGGGAAGTATCTCCTCCTATGCCGAACTCTCCAACTTGTTCCGATTACAATTCGCCAGTAGTAAGTTGTTTGCAAAGCAACCCTCGGATCTCCATAACATGCGTATGAACAGGGGCGAGACCATAAGAGCCTTTATTAAGCGTTTCAATGACGAGAAGATTGCAATCCCATATTGTAGCGAGGCTACCGCCGCTGACGCGTTCAGACGCGCACTTCCCCGAGATAGTGATCTGTACAAGGAATTGATGAAGACTCGCCCCGAATCATTCGTCTCAACCAGGGAAAGAGCCATGGAAGCCATACACTTAGAGGAGGATCTCCTAAGACACAACGAAGAAAGTTCTCGATCTCCATGTAGGCGAACTCCCCCGCGTAGGAATTCTCCTCCACGTCGACACAACGATCGACATCAAGAGCGAGGGGAACGCCATGATAGGAGAAACAAGCCATTCCAAAGGGAACCACAAACGGTGCATGCTGTGAGCGAAGTTGATAGCGTTTATATGGTGGACAAAGGTATCTCTATGAAGACCGACGCGTTGCGAGTCATGAGCGCAATGGAAGGACTACGTGACGTGCAGTGGCCTAGAAAACCAAATCCTGGAAGAAGGCCCGGAATAGGGAAGGGGTAGTACGAATTCCATAACGACACGGGTCACACAACGGATGGTTGTTACACCCTGAGAAAAGAGGTGTTAAGGTTGCTAAAAAGAGGAGATTTGAAAGATCTACTCTCCAAAGAAGGAAGGAACGCGTTTGAAGGGGTGAAGAGAGAAAAGAAGTCCCCTACACCTCCTCCACCTCCGTCAAGTCATACCCGGACTATACACACCATCCTCGGAGGCTCTTTCGCGAGCGGCTACACCGCATCCGCCGCTAGAAGGAACATTAAGACTCTACGCGACGATAGTGATATGACGCGAGTTTATCAAATCCGTCCTACCAGAAGAAACTTCCCGGTCACGTTCGAGGAGTCAAACGAGATGGTTGAGCATCACGACAGCTTAGTTATCTCCCTCACCGTTAGCAATTGCCTGGTCAAGAGAATCCTCATAGACAACGGGAGTTCCGCCAACATAATTACTACATCTGCTATAAAAGAACTCGGACTATCCAATGACGACGTCGTAAAGAAGTACGTTCCTCTAGTAGGATTCAGTGGTGAAGTAGCGAGCATGTTGGGAGAAATCACATTGGCAACCTATGCAAGGGGTATCAATATACAAGCAAAGTTCGCGGCAATGGATATCGAATCACCATACAACATTATCCTAGGAAGACCTTGGCTACACGACATGAAAGATGTACCCTCGACGTATCATCAATCCTTGAAATTTCCATCTCCATGGGGGATCCAAGAGATCAAAGGCGAGCTTCAAGTCGCGAGAGAGTGCTATAGCATTGGAATGAAAAAAGCCACTAAGTCATCGTTAGGTAAAGAAAAGAAAGCATAGCAATCAAGGAATCACGAAGGAAAAGCTAGGGGTGGAGAGTCGGTCCCTGACGTGATAAGAAAAGCAAAGTTTGATAAGCAGGAGGACGCCAATCCTCCAAGTAAGTACGAGCGAAAAGTCCAAGCAAAGAGCAACAATTTAAGCTACATGTTCCTGAAGCACCACCCACCATAAGTCGAAAGAAGTGATAAGAGTTTCCAAATTCCCTAGTATTATTTTCTTTGTGTTCTTTCTTGCATGAGTAGGTTTAGTTTCTTCCAAGAATTTCAATAAATTCAGCGTCGTTATCTTAGCATCGAAGCGACAAGGGGTAAGCGTCAGTGTCGAAGTTTGTTAGTTCATGATGCATTCCTTTATTAATACATGAGTACACTCTTTTTCCTCCAACGTGCCAAAGTATGCCGAGTTGTTCTATTTCCAAATTACTTGCTCTCTGTCTATGACGTAACATCAAGCTTAATAAGGCCGTAACGAAAATCCGCGTCGGGGAGGAGTTTCGTTAGCCTACGCGTTCAAGGCTCCATCTACGCGTAGACAACGTTAGCCAAACCGCCGACTCCGAGTCGACGCTTCCCATGATTGTTAGCGACGTGTGGCAATGGTCACGGGGAATGAAGCCCGACACCTCATGAAACCAGCACGGCCCTCTGAGCAAAGAACGGAAACCTATTGCCACGACCACTCTCCAGGAACGCGTACTCGCGCCTTCCATGGCCCCTCTGAGAGTCATGAATCCACGGGCAAAACGCCAAACCGGCAGGGATGCGTCCACCGGTATCGTATGTCCTAATAATCTAGAAATCGGACGCCACACGATGAATAGGCCCATCTATTAAAAGAGTTCGACGTCGACGTAACGCTAGCATGAGGCAACGGACCCACCTTAAAAGTAAGGGGTAACGTCACAAGCTGATAAAATCACACGCTGACCTATGTCCGCCACTCGCTTCAGGGTCCGGAGGAAATGCTGGACCCAACCTTCATATAAGCCGGCAACGTAACTAAAGCAGCTGCAATGACCATATCACCCTATCAAGTAAGTAAAAACCCTCTAACGCGTTCACCACGAACAAAGTATCATACTAGGGGTAGAAAACCACGCCCTAAAAGATAAAGTAGCAAAAGCAAAAGCCAAGAACCAAAACCTACGTACTCACAAACGAGTACGCGTAAGGGGTCACAGAAGTTAAAGTCAATAAGAAAAAGGTTCTATACGTATGCAGAGCAAGATACGCGTACCGAAGCAAAGTACGTAACATATAGCCAGATAAAGGGTAAGCTCCCAAAACGCCCCCGACGCAAAGAACGACGCATAAGATGCAAGGAACGAAGTACGAAATGCAACAAATAAAGAAGAGTCTTTGGTAGCTCTAACCTAGTCTACAAAGAGCCTAAGTCAAACCTACCAAAAGGGGTAGGACCACTCGAGGAAACATGAAAACACACCCAAAGCCGAGGAATATATAGGATACGCGTCAAAACAAGACCGAGACCACCTGCCTGTAAAAGAAAAATAAGGAAGTCAAGGAGCACCCCCGAGGCGAAGAAATTGGAAAGACAAAGGTTGACTCAAAGGGATCCAAAAGTTACTCGCGTAACTCATGGAAAAATACGCCATCAAAAGCATACCTGGACGCAACGACATACTCCAAACATAAAAGACCTCGGAGACATCTTCATCAACAAGTAAGCATTTCCAAAAAAAGTTATATTATAGAGGCCCATCATGAAGGGCAAGAACGAAAATATTTACAAGAAAACGCCCCGAAGACCGGCGACGCGTAAACAAAAAGAAAATCACAAAGAATCGCTATCAGACTCAGAAGAGCTCGATGAGGAGCCATCCGCATCCTCATACTCATGTTCATCCTCTCCCTCGTCTTTAGAATCTTCCACGACAGCTTCTTCACCAGCATCTTCGTCATCTTCAACGTCGTCATTAGGATCAACCTCGTTAAGGTGAGGGACATTATCCTCCATGACGTGAGGATTCTCCGGAGGATTCATAGGCTTAGGTCCTTCCTCGACGCCTTCAGGGAGCTCCGCGAATGCTTCCTGAAACTCCCTCCGCTCCTTTACTGGGTCCCAACCGTGGTATTGACCAGCAACATACTGTTCAACGACCTCCACACGAGAAAGCCAAGACCAATAAAGCTTCACCTCTTTGAGCTCGGAAGCAAGCTTCTTCTCCACCTTAGCCTTCTCGTCGTCCAGGGCAGCAATCCTCGCCTTCGAATCTTCGACCTGTTTGGCGAGATCGACGTGAAGTTTAAGCGTCGCCGCAACCTTTTCTTGAGCTTCATTCTCCGCCTTACGCGACGCCTCAACCGTCGCATTAAGCTCCTTAACCTTCGCCTCGTCTCCCGATTGCTTGGCCTCCATAGCTTTCATCCGAGCGACAGAGGATTTTGAAGCCCCTTCATGGCGGGCAAAAATGACCTTCCAGGCGCAACGACACGAGATATAACTCCCGGAAAGTCGTCCACGGTGTCGAAGTCGAAGTTCAACCTCTCAGCAACCTTCTCCTTACCCTTACGCGACTTCTTCGCCGGAATTGAAGAGGGAGATGGAGACGAGACGAGAGAAATCAATGACGTGATATGGATAGGAACCTCGGAAGCAGTCCCATCTCCGATACGACTCCTCTTCCGCGACGCGATGAGAGCAGACGTAGATTGTCCTCCGCTACGAACGCAAGAAAGATCCGCGGATACTAAAAGATCAACAAGGAAAAGGGTTAGGACCCTCAAAGCAAAAGAAAAAGAAAAACAAGGTAAAAGAGCGCGGATACATTACCAGCCAAGGTCGTAGAGGCAATACGATGACCCTTCCCGTCGTGCCCATGAAAAGTTCGATCACTCTCAGGGATCTCGAGAAGTCTGTCAATAACCTTCTTAGTCTCCCGCCTCACCACGATAGCATCCGTGTTAACTACAAGGAAGAACAATATAAAGTAAGACATCAACGAGTAACGACGTGTGCAACAAAGATCCGAAGGAAAAAGCAAACTCACTCGCAGGATTCCAACACTCGATCAACCAAGAACACTCCTCACCAAGAGTCGATTTTTTGACAAAATAGAAGAAGTCGGTCCAGTGATGATCAACCTGACTTCCCTCGATGGCGATCCTAGCCGCCTTAGGTCTTGATTTAAGACCTACTCTTCCAACCGTTTTAGTTTGAACATTTAGAGAATAAGCAATGTCGTCGACAACAATCTCGACGCCATGTTTCTCTTTTACATCGTCTAGAGCACCAAAGATTCTCCAGACACTCGGCAGAAGTTGACCTACGACAACTCCTAGCGTAAGTATGAACGCCTTCGTCAACGGCGAGAAAGGAAACGGATGACCAGTAAGGAAAGGGTACTCGTATACCGCAATCTACCATGGGCGATGTGCGTCGGCAAATACCCCTTGAGGAGGTATCTCAATCTCCACCTCGGGACCAAGATTCGCCAACGATGTCAGTCTCTCGACGTCGCGTGCCCCTGTCGATTTGCAATCAGAATCCTTCAAGATGAATTTTGGTACGTAGAAAGAAGCCATTTTAGGAGGCTAAAAGAAAGAGTGAAGGAGAAATCTGAAGAAAGGAGAAGCAAATGATCTTTTTTGAGCGTAAGCAAGCGAGAAAGCAAGAGATGTTCAGAGTAGACGAATAGCAGAAGAAGTAGGAGAAAAAAATGAAGATCTTCTCCTTATAAAGCCAAAGAGATCGCGAAGAAAACGGGAGAAAGTCCAACGGCATTATAGCCGTTGAGAAACTAGCCGTTATGATTGAACGTTACCGGCACAAGTAACGAAGCCCCCCATATGTCGTATGGAAATGATTGAAGGAGAATGGTGATCAAAGCTTTGCGACGATATTAAAAACTCAAGTGACGTAATCATCAACGCGTTCCTAATGGAATGAAGACGTATTCCTCGAAGAAAGAAGGCGTCTCCCAGCTCTACTAGACGTTAAGCCCTGTAAGACGCCTTAGGGGTATTGTTTGTGCCTAAAAATACGACGAGTATGGAACGCGTGGTAAGCTACGCGTAGAAGAATCGTCTCGACGCGACGAGGGGAATGAAGGACGTCGTCGACGTGACGAGACATGGCAAAGGTCTCGTTTATCTTGAAGATTAGGTCGGCCGAGCATGTTTTATCCTATTCCTTATAATATTCTTGTAAATGGTAAAAGATACGGTAAAGAATATCTTTTACCTTATTTATTATATCGTTATTTAGATAGAAGGAAGGGATAAGATCTCGTTTTCCTTAAAGATATTATTACGGTTAGCCTATATACAGAGGCTAACGCCTACTTTGTAAAAGGCCAGCCTCCATTCGAATAATACCAAGTTCAAGCTTCAACCCTAATTTCCTACTTTGTTCTTGAGTGTTGAGATTGTACCGTATTCTTTGATCTTTGCCCTATAATTGCTTAGTTATCTTCTCGTAGGTAATTTTGCTACAAACAGTATCTATCATGAACGTCATCATTGGAGTGTTTCTTTCTTCAGGGAGAGACCGATATCTTTCTGTTGGTACTTCCACCTCGATTGGCAGGACAGCCTCGCAACCGTATATGAGAGAGAATGGTGTTCTTCCCGTTGCTCTCTTAGGCATGGTTCTGTCAGCTCATAATATAGCTTGGAGTTAATCCGCCCAATTTCTCTTGCATTCTTCTATCCTCTTCTTGAGATTACTCACGATGACCTTGTTACTTGATTCTGCTTGTCCGTTCGCTTGAGGGTATCTTAACGTCGAGTAGACTTGACATATACCTTTGTCTTCGCAGAACGATACAATGTTCTTGCTAATGAATTGTGACCCGTTGTCACATACAATGGTGTGAGGGATTCCGAATCTCATGATGATGTTTCTTTCGATGAAGGAGATGACATGGGAATCTTTGATACTCTTGAATGCCTCGGCATCTATCCATTTGGAGAAGTAGTCTGTAACAGCGAGCATTAGCGTTTTTGGTCCTAGGGTTAAGGGCATAGGTCCCACTATGTCCATCCCCCATTGCATGAACGACCAAGGAGTGAAGCTTTTCCGCCGGCTGATGCGGGATCGGCGCGTGTCTTTGGCAAGCGTCACACCTTTTGACGTGATTCATCGCGTCTTGTCTCATCGTGGGCCAGTAATATCCTGCTGAGTGTGCTTTGGCGGCTAGGCTTCTCCCTCCTGAATGATTCCCATATTCTCCGTTGTGTAGCTCGCGTAGAATATCTTGGATCTTTTCCTCTGTTGGGCACGTTAAGAACATACCGTTCGACGACCATTTTAGTAGTTGGCCTTTGTCTACTATGAAGGTAGTTGCCTTTTGCTTCAATAGCCTTGCCTCGTACGCGTTACCCGGGAGGCGTCCGTGCTGCAACCACTCGTAGGAAGGCGTTACCCACGAGTCTTGACTCCTTACTGTGAGTGTCTGTTCTGGA
This sequence comes from Oxyria digyna, assembly GCA_029168935.1. Lineage (NCBI taxonomy): Eukaryota > Viridiplantae > Streptophyta > Magnoliopsida > Caryophyllales > Polygonaceae > Oxyria > Oxyria digyna. Next base: position 11,991,926 of record JAPVLV010000013.1, read on the forward strand.
GTTGCTCCCTTGTCGATGGACGCGTTGCTGAGGTGAAGGAACGAGATCTTTTGATATTCCCTCAGGTCGATGGATGAACCTAGCTTTGCTAACGCGTCGGCTTGCGCGTTAGCGTCTCTGGGGATCTGTCTGATTTGGCAACTTTGGAATTTCTCGAACAAGTCCTTTACTACTTTGAGATACAAGGTCATCTTCAAGTCTTTAGTGGCTTATTCACCTCGAACTTGGTTGACCACCAGCAATGAATCACAGTAAATATCAAGTTTCTGAACCTGCAAGTCGATGGCGACGCGTAGACCGGCGATTAGGGCTTCGTACTCGGCTTCGTTATTCGTCGCCTTGAAGTCGCATCCGATGGCTTGGACAACCCTATCCCCTTGTGGCGATTTTAGGATGAGGCCTAGTCCTACCCCCTTCTGGCTCATTGCCCTGTCTGTATGCAAGGTCCACTTTGCGAATTCTACCTTTTTTACCTGTGAGACTGCTTCTTTCTCTAGAGTTGGACTGAAATCTGCCACGAAGTCTGCTAATGCTTGAGATTTGATTGCTTTCCTTCCTTCGTAGACGATGTCGTAGCCGCCGAGATGAACCGTCCACTTCGTCATTCTCCCCGATAACTCTGGTTTCTTTACTATGTTATTCAAAGGTGACGTGGTTCTTACTACGATGGTGTGGGACTCGAAATAGGGTTTCAACTTCACCGACGCCATTACTAGTGCCAAGGTCAGTTTTTCCATGGCGGAGTATCTTGTTTCTGCTGATGACAACGTTTTGCTCACGTAGTAGACGGGCTGTTGTTCTTCCCCTTCTTCCCTCACGAGCACGGCGCTGATCGATAGCTATCTCAGAAACTGCTAGGTACACGAACAAATGTTCTTCTTCCTTAGGCTTCGATAGGAGCAAGGGATTCGTCAAATAATTCTTAAGCTCCGTGAAGGCCTCTTCATGGCGTTCTGTCCAAGAGAAGGACTCGTTCTTCCGGAGAGTGTCGTAGAAGAGTCGTTTTCTATCGGAAGCTTTGGAGATGAACCTGTTTAATGCAACGACCCTTCCTGTCAGCTTTTGGATGTCTTTCACGCAACGCGGAGATTCGAGATCAAGTATGGCTTTGATCTGCTCGGGACTGGGTTCTATTCCTCTCTGGGTTACTACATATCCAAGGAATTTCCCGGAGGAGACCCCGAAGGAACACTTGGTAGGATTGAGCTTCATGCTATACTCTTCCAGGATCTCGAACGTGGTCTTTTGCTCGTTTGGACTTCACAAGCATGTCGTCGATGTAAACTTCCATCGTGTCTCCTATCTGTTCCTCGAACATCTTGTTCACCAGCCTTTGATACGTAGCTCCGGCGTTCTTGAGGCTGAAAGGCATGACCTTGTAGCAGTATATCCCTTGGTTCGTTATGAACGCGGTCTTTTCTTGATCGGCGGGGTTCATCTGTATCTGGTTATATCCGCTGAACGCGTCCATGAATGTTAGCATCTCGTGTCCTGTCGTCGCGTCTACCATGGCGTCGATGTGAGGGAGTAGGAAAGAATCTTTAGGACAAGCTTTGTTAAGGTCTGTGAAATCGACACATACTCTCCACTTCCCGTTCTTCTTTTGTACGACCACAACGTTGGCGAGCCAATCGGGATACTTCGCTTCTCGTATCTTGCCTGTTTCGAGGAGGTTTTTGACTTCTTCGTCTACAACTTTGTTGCGTTCGGGAGTGAATTTCCTCCTCTTCTACTTGATCGGGGTGAACTTCGGGTCGACGTTTAGCTTATGGAGCATCACGTATGGAGATATACCTGTCATGTCCTCGTGGCTCCACGCGAAACACTTGGCCTTTGACTTCAAGAACGCTATCAATTCTTCTCTAACTTCTCTGGGGACGTCGACTCCTATCTTTACGACTCTTTCTGGTTTGGAATCATCGATCACCACGTCTTCTAATTCGGGACACTTTGGCTTGACATACTTAGTCGGCATCTTTACCTGAAATTCTTTTACTTCGTCTTTTTTTATCTCTGGCGTCGCGATCCCTTTCATCCCGATTCGGTAGCACTCTTTGTCCGTGTAGGGTTCGCCTTTAACTTCGCGCACTCCCCAAGGCGTTGAGAACTTCAAGGATTGGTGATACGTAGACGGAACCGCTTGCATATCGTGGATCCAGGGTCTTCCCAGGATGGCGTTATAAGGTGATTCCGCCTCCATCACGGCGAATCTAGTAGGGAGATCGACGCCTTGGGTTGTTGTTTCGAGGGTGATTTCCCCCAACATCTCGACAATTTCTCCGCTAAAACCTTTCAAACGGATACGCTTCCCGACGACATTGTCGACTGAAAGTCCGAGTTCAAGAATAGTGGAGAGGGTGATGATGTTGGTCGAACTTCCGTTATCTACTAGGATTCTTTTCACGTTGCAATCCCGAATCACCACGGAGATCACTAAGTTGTCGTGATGTTTGATTCTTTCGTCTGGGTCCTCGAACGAGATAGGCAGGTCACGACTCATCGCTCTGGCGTGGCGAGTTGGAATGGAATCGTCTTGTCCTTCGATAGTTCTCGCGAGCCTCTTAGCATCGGAGGTTGTATAGGACGGTGGACTTCCTAAAACGGTGAAGACTCCGTTTTGAAGACTTTTGATTGATCCAGAATCTTCCATGGCTTATGTGGGAGAATCTATTCTCTTAGTATGCAGAGATGATACTCTTTTGATCCTGCCCCACGGTGGGCGCCAATTGTTTGTAGCGAAATTATCAACGAGATGATAACTAAGCAATTGTAGGGCAAAGATCAAAGAATACAGTATAATCTCAACACTCAAGAACAATATAAGACGAGAGCAGAATTTAGGGTTGAAGCTTGAACTTGTTATTACTCGAATGGTGGCTGAATACTTACAAAACAGGCGTTAGCCTCCTTTTATAGGCTAACCCTAATAATATCTTTAAGGAAACGAGATCTTATCTCTTCTTTCTATCTAAATAACGATATAACAAATAAGGTAAAAGATATTCTTTATCTTTTACCAATTACAAGAATATAATAAGGAATAAGATAAAAAAACACTCGGCCAACCTAATCTTCAATGAGAACGAGATTTATGCCACGTCTCGTCACGTCGACGCACCATCCTTTCTTCTCGTCGCGTCGACGTAGTCTTTCTACGTGTAGCTTACCACGCGTTCCTTACTCGTCGTATTTTTAGGCACAAACACCTACTGTCACTATTATCACCAACATCACCTCTAGGCTGGGAGCAAGATATCTCAGAGATCAAGCCCTTTAAAGTGACTGCTAGGGTGCTATCAACACCTTCATTTTGAAGGACCTATCCATCACCTTTCAACTCATCTAGCTTCCTTTGTTGCTCAATTTCCATAGAAGGATCAGGTTCCAAGGAAGTCATAGTAATTGTGACTTCATGATTTTGTATATTCTGATTATGTGAGCTGTCATTTTTGGAGGAAGACAAACCTTTCCTTTCAGCCAAGTTCAGTGAAAATAAGTAATTCGTGCACCTGTAATGTATAATTACACCATCACCTTTGCAGTGCAGCAGAGATAAACTTTTAGCTGAGTCTTTATCCTGCATCAAGTGAATTATCATTTCCAGAGGTCATCAATGGCACCAACATCCTGAATTTTCTGTCCATCAAATTACAGTCTAGAAATTGAGACTCAAAAGCCATGAACCTACTATGTAAAGTCCATGCACCTGTAATGTATAATTTGTGAACCTCTATGAAAAATTCTTGAACCAATAAGAAAAAAATATTAACCAGTAAGAAAATTCATGAACCAAATATATATCGATCAACAAATAAGCTATTAGGACTTAGGAGGAAAGTGACTCTACATTTTCTATCACCTGAAATGACTGCATAAAAACATGGAGGCACTATAACTTAGCTCACTGAAGGCTCTTATGTCACACTACAAATGCAATCCTACATTCCTACCCTCAATTGAATTTGTCAAGTTGCGATTTTTTTAAGATGGAATTGGTGAGTGTTCTTAAATAAAAAAAACAGTAAACGAAAAATCCGAGCAATTGAGACTTGTAATTACCTTAAAACCAATGTACCTACAAGATAGCTTTTATGAACCTTTACTTGAAAATTGATGTACCTACAAGTAAGTTTCAATGAACTAAGATTATAAAAACAAACAAATGAGCAAATTCAATAGAAAAAATGTCAAGAAAGCAACATTATATAATTCAAAATCTTAAATTGAGCATAAACAAGTGAAGGAAAGTGTCACTGTAACATATGTAGAAGATCCTCCCAAGGAAAGAAAGAAGAGATTATGAGATAAAGAATGTATACCATTCAAAAACTAGAATAAAGAGAAGGGATGGAGAGGTAACAAAAATTTACCTTTGCTTGCACATAACCTTTGGTTTCAGTGAAGACTGCATCTCAAAGCCCTGATATTTGATGCAGTCATCTGTTATCTAGTTAAGCAAGGCAGACAGCCATCATCATGCTCGTGCACTACTGCACTCGATGTAAGAAGCTAATCTCAAAGCAAATAGAAACTAAGCCAAGTCAATTTCGATCATACCTGGACTATATAAGCCATATACGACTATTTGTAACCCACTGAAACCTCTATATGATACAAACCAAGAGACATATGAGAATTCCAGATTCATACATGCCATCAAAGCAATATCAACATGAGATGAGAGGGAGCAACGTACTTAGATTTGAATCTCATAAAACAATGTCTGATTTGTAGTTCGTTCGCCCTTCAGAAAGCAAACATGGATGCCCAGGCACTAGAGTAAACAGCAAAGTGAGCTAAACCGACAGAAAACTCCCGCATCTTACACAAATAGCACGAAAATCGAATGGGGAGAGCAAATTAGGGTTTGTGATTCTACCTCTGAACACTGCAAATTTGAGTATCGATCGAATTTGAAGCAAAGAATCAGGAGTCGAGTAGGAGGAGAAGATAAATTACCTTCTGCTGGACGGAGCGGTCGACCGGAGCTGCGGAGGAGGACTCGTCAATGGTGGTGGCTGCCTACTGCGGGTCGTTGGTGGAGGTAGAAGAAGATATCAATCAGATCTCCATGGAAAAAGTTTGAGCGTGAGCTAGGTCGCCATGAAAATTGCTCAGAGAAAATTTGACGGGGACATTGTTTGAGGATTGAGGGTAACTTCGTCTTTTTTCTATTTTGTTTTTCCAAATTGCAAAATTGCCACCGTTCCTTACTTTTCCCTTTTATTTTCATTGTCTACGTCACTTGAACATTGATTAAAAATGATGAATGACTCTTATTGTTGGCCATTACTAAATACGGCCCGGTGCTTTATTCAAACGCAGTCTGGTTTCTCGCGTTACGCGAGGACGTGTTTCTCGCGTTACGCGAGAATAGCAAAAATATTAAAAATATTAACTTTTAATCTCGCGTTATGCGAGAAGCACGTCCCTCGCGTAACGCGAGAATAAAATTTTAAATTTTTAATATTTTTGTTATTCTCGCGTAACGCGAGAAACACGTCCCTCGCGTAACACGAGAAACCAGGCTGCGTTTGAATAAAGTATCGGGCTGTATATAAGAACCGTGTTATTGTATTCTTAGTTGTTATGTTAAGGGAAGTTCCAAACCCACCTCTCCTAATCATAATATCATCATCCTCATCAAAATATAATATATTAAAAAGTTGAGCATCGAAAAAGTAAATGAAAATAGGTGATCACCACTCGTTCCAAATATTCGTTACTGTAAATAATTGTTTTAAATAAGGTGTTTAACCCATGCTTATAGATTTAAGTTATAATAATATAATACATACTCTCTGTCCCATAATATAAGGGACATTTATTTTTGACACATTTGTCGAGACACGTTTTGTAACGTTAATATCTCTAAATATACGGTGACAAAAATTATAATTTTTATATATTGTCAAAGTACTCGTCGAGACGAATCAAACAAGATCTCACATGCATATATTTGTTTCTACGTATCAAAAGAAAACGAGAAGATTCTCTTAACTAGTGAATAGTGTCAGAAAATCAAATGTCCCTTATATTTTGGGACGGAGGGAGTAATAGTTATTATTATGGAAAAGATTCAAATGCGAATAATTATTAACGTGCGAATATGCAAATAAAAAATTCGCATGCACATTTAAGCCATTAACATGCATATTTAAGTCAGCGACATGCACTTTTGACAAATTTGAATTGTTATTGATAATATATGAAAAGTACATGCAAAGACCTGCGTGTGCATGTCATTACTGAAGAACGTGCATGTGAACGAGATATTGGTAGTGATCTGGATTCTATTATTATTAGTAATAAAAATAAGTTTTCTTTATTGAAATGAATCTTGAAGTTCCCATCGAATAAGCAGAATTTATGTGTTGGTGGGAATTGAGAATTTCCAATGAGGTCAATACTTAAGAATCTCCAATGGGCCAGGCCTTGTATAGAAACTAGAAAAGGCCCGGTCCACTGAGGGATTTTTGTTCTGGGAGTCCACCCTACTCCGACTCTCTGTGCCATCAATCCGGCGAACACAAACCTTGCACGACGCCTAAATCTTTGAAGATGAGCAGCGGCGCCGGTGGGGCTTCCAGGTACCAATTATATCACTCCACTTCTCAAGTTTAGTGTTCAATTGCTTTACTTTTGGGGTTTAAGAAATGTAGGTATTATGAGATTTTGATTGATCAGCTGGGCTTATGGTTACTTCTCAATTTCTTCATCTCTTCTTTCAATATGTTGGTATATTGTAAACCTACCCAATTTTATCAATATAAGCTGGTGCTTTGAACTTTATTTTTTCAATTCTATTGGCGGATCTAGGGCGGGGGCTGATCTTCCGATGTTAGCTTTGGAGTCGGAGATCTCTATTTTTAGCCCCCACAGAAAACCTTAAATTGTTTCCCATGGCGGTGCATTGGGGCCTCCTAGTATATAAATTGGGCCTAGTATATGAATCTGGCCTAATATATGAATTTGATATTAGAGCTAATGAATAGAGTTACCCAAAATGTGTATCTTCAGTTCAGACTACAAAAATAAAAATAGACATTTTACTTATTTAAATACAACATTTTTTATTTAATAAAATTGATTCTTTTATGGTACAGCAGAAAATAAATGGATTTGTAAGCCATACTTACATTTTTCTATTGATTGTGACTCTAGTTTTTTTTAAGGAGAGGAACTCTAGTTTATAATATGTTTCAAATGCCTTCACCAAAAAAAAAATAATATGTTTCAAACACTTACTCGTTTTAAAAATGTATTATTTTTTTTATTACATAATTAGGGAAAATAAGTCAAAATTAAAATTGATTTTTATGTTTAATTTACAACTAAGTTTGTATTAAAAAGGCTAATAAATAATTCTAATTATTTTATTTTCACATAGTCTATATAAATAAATAAAAATTAGCAATAATATTGGTAAATCAATCACAAAGTGGAATAAAAGGTTTTTAACTATTCACACTTTAGCCCCTCAATCTCTAGATTCTGGATCCGTCACTGATTGCATAGATGTTCATAAGTTGAGTCCTCTAACTAGTAGCTGAACTGTAGCAAATAAGAGGCCAAGATCATTTTGTCCTGAATTGTTTTCTTCTCCTTCGACTTAATGTGATGAATGTATGGAATAATATGATTCAATTTGTTTTCCATCATAAACATTGAATTTTCTTACCCCTTATTAGTTACAATCTTCACCGCGTAATAGTGCCCCTACACGTCTTCATCGGCGTTGCTTTTTACATATTTACAACCTATCCATTTTGTTCTCAGTAGTCTGATCGATCAGGTCGAGGAGGAAGCCCAAATTAGAAAGTGATGGTGGTTTGTAACTTGCAAGTGTTAGGGGGATTAGGAGAGGAGACAGAGATATGTTCAGATTCATACAAAGATTCAAAACCATCAAAACCAATCCCCATCATCTCTTTTTGATTAGTTTTCTCCATTCCTATCCTCATTCATCTTTCAATCATCCTCAAACTCCCAAAATCACCTCTCGAGCAAAAGTTGGCATCTTTTGGGATTTAGAGAACAAGCCTCCCAATTCACTACCGCCCTATGAAGCCGCCATGAGGCTGAAAAAGGCGGTATCCTGTTTTGGAGTAATCAAATACATGGTAGCCTATGCCAACCCGCACGCCTTCAGCTACGTCCCGCCGCGTATCAGAGACCAAAGAAAGGCTAAAAGTATTGTGAACGAGATGGAAAAAAAAGGTCTAGTCAAACCCATTGAGCCTCACAAGTGTCACGTTTGTGGTAGGAGGTTTTACAACACCGAAAAGCTGATGAACCATTTCAAGATCCACGAGCGCGAGCACCAGAAGCGTGTAAGTCAGATCGACTCCGCCAAAGGGAGGAAGAAACTGGATTTGGTGGGCAAATATTCTACAAAAATGGAGAAATTTAAAAAGGGAGAAAAGGAGATTTTGACTCCTGAAGTCGGGTACGGGTTAGGGGATCAGCTGAAGAGGGCCGGGTTTTGGGTTCAGACTGTGGCGCATCGGCCTCAGGCTGCTGACTCAGCGTTGCGGGCCCACATGGTTGATGCTATGGACCGAAGGATAGTCGAGTGTGTAGTGCTGGTTTCAGACGACTCTGATTTTGTAGGGGTGTTGAGTGAGGCGAGAGAGAGGTGTTTTAAGACAGTTGTGGTTGGAGATAAGAATGATGGGGTGTTGAAGAGGAAGGCTGATGCTTGGTTTTCATGGAAGGAGATCTTGGTTGGAAAGGCGCGGGCTGAGGGGCCCTCGGTTTTGGGGAGGTGGAAGGATCGGGACGTTTTGAAGAGGTTGGAGTGGACGTATGATCCCGAGGTGGGGAAGTTAGTTGATGAAGAGAGTGATGAAGAGGATGAGGATGATGATTTCGTGAGGTGTAAGGATGGTCATCCATGGTGGAAACTGGAATCAGATACTGATATTGAGTCTTCAGAATCAGGTAGCAGCTGATTGTGTTTGTGTAGAGTATGGTGTTTTCAGGCGTGTACTCAATTTTGTTCTGTTTACTCAGTAAAGCATTCTATCCATGTAAATCACCTAAATTATGTTTAGGAGTTTCGGTAGAAGAGATCTAGGGATTGTTTGTGTTTGTTTTCGACTTGTGAAAACAGTAAAAATGAACCTGTATCATTTCTTTCTGTCATGATTCAATGATTATAATTATGTTCACAAATGTACGAGTATATAAAGACTAATTCATGTAAAAGAACATGCATTGGTAATTATGTGAGGATGCTCCCTGGTCGTCGACAATTGGAATGAACTAAGGAGTTCCTCTTCATCTCTTGCCATATGGATGTAGCAATAGAGTCATCATTCTCCCCTTCTTGGTTTTGAACCATTCTCGTCGTACTCTTGGAAGCATATGGTTCCATACTCGACCAGTGGCTCGAGACAATAAACATTGTCTCGAAGACGCGCAATGCTCCATCATCGTGAGGGTCCAACTTGTTTCGGTGCTTTGGCATGGAACCATTCCTCGCAAAGATAAAGCCGCACCAAGTCAACCGACGGAGATGTCAAGTCGACCTTTATCTGCGCCACACTTATATTGCTTAGCTCGATGCTCAAGTGGCTCGTTGGTTCATTCATGGACGCTCTTAACAAACTCAATATGGTCAAGTAGACCTGACAATCGGGTCGGGCAGGTTCGGGTCCAAGTATATTTCGGGTCGGGTCATTTTGGGTCTAATATTAACGGGTTAAAACGGTCGGGTTATAATGGATTTATAGTTGGGTCGGACCGAGTTCGAATCTAAAACTACCGGGTCAAAACATGTCGTGTTGTTACGGGTTTATTATCGGGTTAGGTCTCTTTGGGTCAAAACCTACCAAGAGACCGGGTTATTACAGGTTCATTTTTTCGTTTTTTTCTTTGGTCCAATTTTTCGGGTAAAAAACGGGTCACGGGTCAAATAAATTAGATGAAAAACGGGTCATGTTTAATTTGACCCAGAAATTTGAAGTTGAGTCGGTCAAGCCCTTCTAACCAAAGAAGCACTTGGGCCTGTTGTAAGAAGATACAAATGGGCTAAACCATCCAGCAGCACGGCCCAATGGGCCTTCATCTGAAATAAAGCACGTACCAGAAAACATGACTTGTACTGCACTTGTATCTCCAAGTAGTACTACTCCCGTTCGTTTAGAAAGTTCGTACAACTCTGAAATCCCTTTATCCTCTCCTCTCTATTCTATTTATTCCCCCAACAACCAGTCAACAATTCTCACGCTCTGAACCCAAATCCGAAATCCCTTTGGAGAAGATGATGCACATGACCTTCTACTGGGGGAAACAAGCAACCATCCTGTTCGATTTCTGGAAAACTCAATCCTGGATCGATTACTCACTCACCCTCCTCGTCTGCCTCCTCTTCTCCATCTTCTACCAATACCTCGAGAATCTCCGTCTCCAAATCAACCCTTCTTTCTCCTCCACCTCCATCTCCGCCGCGATCCAAACCCCTCTCCTCGCCCGCTACACCGCCAAGATCCCCGCCGGCGGATGCGCATGGAGGGCGGCCGCAGCGCTGATGTTCGGCGTCAATTCCGCGCTCGGATACATGATCATGTTGGCTGTCATGTCCTTTAATGGTGGCGTTTTGATCGCCGTTGTTGTTGGCTTGGCTCTTGGATATTTCTTCTTTAGATCTTCTGGTGTTGTGGCTCTTGATAATGCATGCGCCTGCGCTTGATATTTGTAGTTGTGATTTCTGTATCTGATCGTTTGGTTGTGTTTTTAATGGAATTGGGGGTTGAATTTGCCTAATTCTGATCAACAACGCAAATTTCCTTATCGGAATTTCTTCCGGGGAAATTGTAGCCTGGTTTCGTGTACGCAACATCACTCCATCCATCAACATCGCCAAACATAATTTTAATCCAAGGAGAGGAAACTTTATGATAATGGCAAAAAAAAACTGTATGAAATTAATAATTCAATGATTATTACAAAAAATATACTAGAACTAGGGATAGAAGCCCGCGCGTATATGGTGTTATGGTGTTTGTGTGTTGTTTTGAATTGTTTGTTTGTGTTTTCTGTATTCAATTGGTAATTAAGGTGAATGTGCAAATTGTAGTCATATAGATAGATACAACATTTGTATATGTATGTTTAGTAGAGTGGTGTGGTCGATTGGTTATTTAATCTGTTTTTTGTGTTTGTGTTTGTTGTTGATTCGATTAAGCCATTGTGAGACTTGGAATGTAATAAGTTTGCTCAAAGGAAATTGTAAGGTTGTACTGTTTTTTTTTTTCCATTCTTGAAATTGAAATGTATTGACGTGTAATATTGACTATAAAAATCTCAACTTTAACTTATAAAATAATTTATAGGTACAAAAATTAATCTCAACTGTGACTTTATCAATTAGAAATGTTCAATATATTTTTCCGTTTAAGTGTATGATTCTTTTATAATAAAAGGACTTCTTATAATATAATTACTTTGATGATCAACAATTACTATGACCAAGCATTGCGGATTAGGTAGAAATTGGGGTAAGTAGGGGGCTTCTTGAATGTTTCAGCTGTTGTTTTTACCGGCTGAGAAGTTTTGCCTCCACTGCAGTTATTGTTTGTTTTTGGGGGGTTTTAAATTTTGATGTGAAGCATTGTTTGGGGTGTCTCGTGGGCACTATTGCAGAGTTGAGTGAGATTTGGTTTCGATGAGTGGAATCCCTAATTTGTAGGGTTGGCGCTGTTGTTCTTCCGTTTCGTTTTCTTTCTCGTCTTGCAGGTTTGTCATCTTTTTTGTTTCTTATTGATTTTTTTTTGCGTTGCCAGCATTCCATTTTCCCCTCTCTTACATTCTGGTTTCTTTGTATTACTCGCATCCTTCCATCCGTCTTCTAGTTCCCACCCTTTTTCTTATATTGTCTTCTTTCTCTATATGATTCTCTGTTTGTTCTATGTTTGTATTTGTGTTTTCCGATTAATTTGGTTACGGTGATGACTTAGGTTTTGCTGGTTTTGTTGTTGGGGACCTTGCGCGATTTCATCTCTGTTTATTTGGAGGAGCGCAGGGTTCAATGTGCGTCCTCTGTTTCGTCTTACAATTCCGAGCTACTGAAATGGCCTATAATGAGGATGGGGATTCGGGGATTTTCGATTGTAATTGCATCATTACAGTTGTCATTGTTGTTGGGTATGCTATCTTCGAGCTGCCCAAGTTTGTCCACTACCTGCATCGATGTTTTCTTGGAAGACTTGTAGTTTGAGATTATGAAGTTCAACTATATAATCATACATTTACTCATCCATTCTTTTACTGTGCATTGTATATGCATTATTGAGTTTGAGGTTAGGATGAATGTAGAAATTAATGTTGATATTTGAGATTTAGGATCACTACGTGTGGATTGGATTGATGTGAGATGAATCTAGATGAATTGGATTTTCTTTCAACAAATATATATGTGTGCCTTTAAATTGTAGTCCCTTGAAATCATGATTTCCCAGTATTGATCGGCCATAGTTAGTATCAATGTAGGGATAAATTGATATTTGATTAAGCTGCCTGCTTCAAACTTATTTTGTTAACTACAGTGGTATGTCTAATTACTGGTATCCTGATATTCTTTCATGTAATCATACGTTTACACATGCTATTTCTTTACCTGTAATGTCCATATGCATTGGTGAACTTGGAATACATGGAGTTTGTTTAATTTAAATGCAACATTGGGTTGAAATTTCTCCATGTACATCATTGGGTTTTGTGCTGTATTTTTGTACAGGTTGGTCGTGCTGCTTCCTACTAATCCAGTAATCTCATATACCACAGGCTGATTGTATTGTCTTTTGCCTGGGACACGTTCTTCTAACAGTTTCAGTGTGAATTCCATGGTTGTGCAACTACACTGTTTTTGTCCAACATTTCAGATAGTTGTTTTACCAGGCTCGGGTCGACATCATCGCTTCCAAGATTCATGCAGCCCATGCGGTTTTTTACCTCATTCTCTGTATCCCAAAAATATAACTGAGCATATTTAGGTGGCTTGCCTTCTTCCGGGATTAGAGATCCAATACGGTGGTAGTTTTGGCCGGAGATTCTGAAAGTGTACGGGCCGCGGGTCTTGTTGATTTTGTCATCAATATGAGCCCCGAAAGACGTGAATGTGAACATGCAATTGTAGATACGAATTTTCTGCCTGAACGTTACAACTTCCTCATTGGTGGCGCATAGAAAACTGTGGAGGGGTTCTGGGGCTTGCTTCAACTTCGGAAATCCGATTTTTCCTTCCTGACAACATGTTGTTGAAGAAGGGCGGGCTTTTGTAGCGTTTCGTGATTTTTCTTCCTTCCACATGGTGGCCTTGCAAAAGAAACACTTTAATGTGGGTGCTTCTAGTTTTGCATAAGCTGGTTCGACTTCTGCGAATGAAGAGTAGTTAGAAGCTTGGAATTTATTTACTAAAGGGATAATGTGTGAGGTAAGGGTGTGTACTGCGGGAATGTAATGCGTCGTAGCATGTTTTTGGGTGTTCAGGAGCTGGAGGTGGAGGCCCATCTGCAGTAAGTGTTAGGTACAAACACCGTTAAGGTATAGGAACAAATGTAGTATATTTTGTTTTTTTGTTATCATTGTAGTGAAGAAGAGGGTCTGCGAGATACTTACTTGCAAGCTGGAGCGGTGGATTTTGTGTCTGGGGATGGTCTCTCGGATGTAGTGGGGGTGTTTCTAGGACCACACAAACTGCTGAAATTAGGAGTGTCGTTGATAGAGCGTTAGTGGTTATGATGTATAGGAATTCTAGTATTCAATGGTTTAAATTGGACTGTGTCCCGTAATATACTGACGTATTGGTTGAGATGTTGACGCCTCTCCATGGAAGTAGTTTCTCTTGCGTTGTCCGTTTGCACCTATATGGAAAATTAGAGTATACATTAACATGCATATTTATTTTCCGATGCAAGAACCAGTCTTTACCGGGGAAATTCGTTGGCCTTTGTTGAGTTGCTCGGTCAGTACTGGCTGATGTTGAATTTCCTGCATTTTGGGGCATGATTGGATGATTAACATGTATGCATATTGTGTAATGAACTAATATATTTATTGTTGATTTTTGAAACAGGGTAATCGTTGTTGACATGTTAGTATACATAAGTAGCAGGGGTTTACCCAGATTAACCAGGTGGAGGCCACAGTAATTGTAGCGCGGCCCATGAGTATGATGTGGTGCTGTGTTGCGATTTAGTACATCAAATTCCGGCCTTTGGCTGTTTGTTCTTCCTGGACCATTGGTATTGTGAGTTGTTTATGATTGTTGGAGTAGTCTTTGGTATTATGCTGAAAAATTGGTTAGCATAACGAAAAAGGACGGGCAGTTCTAACCTTGTCTTTGTGGCCTTGTTTCCTTTGCAGTACAACTCTTTCTTTTTGGTGTGCTTGCTCCTGTTTTGAGTAGAAACACGACATTGTGCATGATTGGAGTAAGATCAAACAGGTTTATATAACACACGAACAAATGCATTTTCTCCTATGTTTATGAGATGGAGGTCACAATAGCATTGAAGTGTACCATCAGGTAGTGCAATTGGTTTAGTGGTTAATTGTACAGCAAACTGTGAGTTAGTGGACATTTTGTTAGTTGATGTTTTTGTGAGAGTGCAAAACATTTCTTAATATAAGTGTTTACCTCTTGCAGATACATGGTGTTGCGCATAGGATGAGGGTTCTCGTGGTTTCTCGGTAGCATGGGTTTTTGATGTGGGTCCCTTGGTTCCATGCAAGACGCTTTGGCCTGTGGCCAGATGGGTAAGAATTTGTGCTATAACTTTCAGGATTAAGGTGTAGCCTACTAATTGAGGCAAAATAAGCATGCTGACCTTTTTCCACCAAATGGAGACCACAAAAACGCTTCACTGTTCCATCTTGTTGTGCAGTGTCGGTGGTCGTTAATTGAACCGTGTAGTATGGGTGACGTGTTCCTTTGTTCATGATACAATGGCTCAGTAAGAAAGGTAGTTGTGGTTCGAACTGTAGGAGCAGGGAAAAGGATTTGTGAGATAATACCTGCTTCTTTGTTGCTCTTCCTCTTCTCCATTGTGGGCATGAATTGGTCAGGTTGCGAAAGGTTGATTCCTGTGCAAAAGGGCAGGAATTTGCAGAATTCCACCGACCTTAGTTGGGCATCCAAGTTGAGTAGGAAGTTAGAAGGATAGTAACGGTTAATTGAAGGCTGTTTAATGCTGTTTATTTTTGAAGTAATTTCTTTTTTATTCTCATAATAATTATAAGTACCATAATAACAGACACCATCAGTCCAATACGCTAAAGCCCATCTTAAAGACATCCTTGGAGATTTCTGAACTTGAAAAGAGCATGAAAGATTATTAATGTCTGTCTAATCTGTCTTTTATCTATACTACCTATAATGAACATGAATTTATGTGAGTCCAAATCGAGTTTTGCAAATCTGAGTGTAGGTGTGATAGAATCCTTTGGCATGGAATTACAAATGTTGAAGATGTAGAACTTAGGGGGAAATCAGAAGCAGCTATGAAGACATTAAGTATGCTCTTATTTGTAGCTTTCCATATTAGAAACAGAATGTGTCATGAAAAAGTGATCTTTTTAGCAGATATTATCATAAACTTGTAATGATATGATGAGCTATTTTTGTGGGCCATTTTTTTTGCTAAACATTACAGTTTCGGGAATCTTATAAAAAACTCCTTTGATTACGGCTCGCTATTTATCACTCCTATGTACTGCATGTTCAGTTAAGCAGAAACTATTACGTTATGCAGGTTATATGTAATAAAGCAGCTGGAAGGAGCAAGGGGTTTTGATTTGTGACAATTTCCAGTGATGAGGAAGCAGAAGCAGCTGAACATCAATTCATTAACTATGAAAAGTTGTTTTCCTTTCTGCGTTTCAATAGCAAAATGCGAACTTGATGTATACTGTATCACACTTTCATGCTTAATTATGAACCTGAAATCATAAATTCTGAACTTTCCAATGCTGAACTTTTTCCATGTTTGAAATAGGTGAGCGTACATCTGGAGCTTTGACAGAGTAGGTCTGATGGATAAGGGAACAAACGCGTTGGATGTATGTTCTCTTCAGTCATTTCCTCATTTCATGAAAGCTCTTCAAGTTTGTTTTTTTACTATCAAATATTCATTTATGGATGGAAACATATTTCAACCTACATTTTCATTTGTGTTTGAATTTCGTCTAATCTTGAAAATGAAGTTACAAAAT
Organism: Oxyria digyna; assembly: GCA_029168935.1. Lineage (NCBI taxonomy): Eukaryota > Viridiplantae > Streptophyta > Magnoliopsida > Caryophyllales > Polygonaceae > Oxyria > Oxyria digyna. The sequence continues at coordinate 12,008,144 of JAPVLV010000013.1, forward strand.
TAATCAACAACAATAATGAAGCATGCTGATTCAAGTCATAGAACATACATCCTTAGCTTTATATGTCAGAATCCACAAAATTGCACATACATCCTTAGCTTTTTAACATTCGCATACATTTTCCTGATCTTCAGTTCGATGTATGTGTCGTTCTGTGGAGAAAGGCAGCAATGGAGTCATAGTGATCTGCCCTTTATTTGTGCATCTGCAGCTCCAGCTGGGCGCTTCCTCATTTGAAAATATTTCTCCATATGCTGTTGCACGCTGGTTAGTTAATCCTGCAGCTGAAACACATAAAACAAAGGGTATGCCAGAAAAATACACAACGACGACCACAATATTGAAAATCCTTAATTCATAGCAGGAAACCAGCCGAGGCAAAAGCAAGGCGGTGGGCAATGTTGGTGAGCCTGATGTCCCAGAAAATAAGTGACAACCCAAGAAACATGGCGATTTAAAACTCAGCAAACAAATAGAGTACTTTGCATGGAGCAATCCAGGAAATTAAGAAAACAGAAACAACTAAGTTGTGGGTTGTGGAGTGTTAGGTGTTGATGTCCTCATCGGAAACCTGGTTCTTCTGCTTCCTTTCGCTCTTCACAGGAGTAACCATTTCAGGTTCCTTGCTGGTGTGGTCATGAAATTCACATATAGCAGGCATAGGTAGTTAGTACAAAGAAGTGTATTGTAAAGCAGAGTAAAGGGCTTCAGTTGTCTTACTCCTTAGTCCTTTCAAGGTTGGCCTCATTTGTCTTGTTATTCGATCCAGACACTTCCAAATCAGCACGACCCTCAGTCTGTTCAGTGTCGTCTTCCTGTTCAAGTCAGAACATGTAAGTGTCAAATACGCAGGGAATAGTAGACTGGACATAGAGCAATAGATGTAGTTGGGCACAAGGGTTGAATTCAACTACCTGTGGCTTGGCCCCATCAGCTTGTTCGTTCGTCTCCGACACTTCCAAATCAATAACTGTGTCAAATAGTGTGGTGTCCTTGTCCTGTGTACATTTACAAAATATAATGACATGCATAATACTCAGTACGAAGTAGGTTGAGCTAAGGGAAGCAAATGCAGTTGGGGTGAGGGCAGATTACAATACCAACAATGGGGTTGTAGTGACAACTAATTTGGTGACAATGAAGCTTTCATATTCTGCATGCTGAAAATAGGTATGGGTCTTAAGCTCCAAGGTGTGTACAATGTCGATAAGTGCCTTCAGCGCGTAAGGGTAAACCATTTCCTCGGGGTCGTCCTGCAAGGGCAATAAATGTTTAGAAGTGGAGCACCTGAATAGTGGCTCAGGTAGGCACATCATTTTTCCAAAAAGGTGAACAGATTACCCCGATCTCTGCTAAGAGGCTCAGAATTTTCTTATTCACCAACTGCTCAGCAAGGTCGTCAAACAAAGTAACCACGACGCTGGTTGTACTGTCTGAAACGTCCAGGCTCAACCGATACCTGAACACGACACCGACAAATAATATTTATATGATACACCTTAGATGGTGTTCAAATCCAGATATAGTTACCGGGTCTGGGGAAATTCAACTGGCTTATGGCATGCCTGGCACGTCAACCGGTCACCCACCATTGTAAGCCCTTTCTTACAGGTTCCCTGGCCACATGACACATAGTACCAACTATTTTCGAGCCGGATGTCATCGATTGTGACAGTGCAATTGAGCGTGATGGATTCCTGGAAAGAAATGGATTAGAACGCAAAAAAATGTGGGATGCTTGAGATTCAACGGGGATACCTTTCCCTTGAAATCATGGAAGTCACGGCCCAACTTCAGCAGCTCCAACAATGTCCCTTGCTTTGCTGGATTGGCTTCTACCGAAGAAGACACCGGTGGGACAACTCCATCGCTGCGCGGGGGCAAGGTGCAAATAATTTCAGTAAGAGACTTATTTTAGTGCGGATAAGTAGTTGTGAAGGGAGGCCAACCTCAGTAGCTGTTTGAACCTTTGGATTTCAGGGACATCGTCGCGGTCATAAATAGAAGTGCAAGATGTGCTTGAAAGGTAGAGGCCTGCATGTGGATACAACATTTGGTACCTGAAACCTTAGGGTCAACGCATGTACCATTGTAATCCCTGACGTTCATTGAAGCGAAAACTGCAATGTGAGGGCCTTTTGACTTCCCGTGCTGTTTTGTAAAGGAGTTGCAAAGATCTCCCCACAGCGTAATCCTAACACGCGACTATGTAGGGATTGTGCAAGCTTAGTACGTCACAATTATAAGTAGATTCAAGTACTATGCAAGGGTAGGTTCAGGTGCGCACCTTTCATTGATTAGGTAACACTCGAGCAGCTGAGAGTCACCAGACGTGGGCCTGATGTCACCGACATTCACTACACATCCAACAACATCTGCAACCATAAACATAAGGAGTTTAATATTTAGCAAATGAGTTTCATTAGGAAGACCCCAGCTGGCTTACCTATGAGGAATCTGGACCCGTTGATTTCGACTCTCTCAAGTGGGGTTAGGTGCAGTCCATAACGGTCGAAAGAATCAGAACCTCCCTCGATGACTCTGACAACTGTGTTGCTCTCTAAATGCAAGGAATAGAGGGCATCGCTGCGCATCCGGAAAGTTGGTTTGGCGTGCCGGACTGCAAAAGTCTTCAGAACGCAGACGTTGCCTACTTCCATTTTCGTCATAAAGCAATGTGCAATGGATGATCTTGCAACGCAATGTATAGAAGACCCCTGCAGCGGGAAGACGACTTAGAAAAAAGGTACTGGAAAAGGTTAAGAGAAATAATGAAACCAACCAGCGCATCTGTGAGGAGGAAGTCTGTGCTCATGTGGCTGCCTTTGTATATAGCATTCCACTTTCTGCAAACCATGACCTTGATGGAGCACTTGTCTCCTTCGCGCAGCTCCGACAACTGGGTGAAGGCTTCGTTTCCAGCAGCGAGGCTCGAAGGGAGTGTGGCTTTGCGGATTCGGGATTTGCGGGGAGCTACGGTGTCACCAGCACTTGCAGATCCGGGGTTAACCATGGCGTTGTTTGATTAGTAGTTGAACAACTTTGAGGAAGAAAAAGTGGAATATAGAAGGAAGACCTCTATTTATGAGGATGTCCCAGCTGGGAGAGGAAGTCGGGCGGACGGGCGTAGTAACGCGGGGAATGTGTAACACCCAAGACCAGGAAACCCTCCATTGATGGCGAATATTAAGTTTGCAGGCGTTGCAACAATAACTTGGCAACCGAGAAGTCTGCGCATTCATCTCCATTAATGGTTTGTGAAGCAGCTGGGTAAAAATAGATGAGAGTCCTATTAGGGCAACATGAAGGAGGGAGAAGGAATATTGGGCCAAGCTTCACATTGGAGGAGGAGGGGAATATTGCTTATTGGGTCGGTTGCAATTTTGTTTTACACGTATAAGCTTTGAGGAAAAGTTCTTTTTGGGAAATTAAATTAGAAGCCAATTAGAATGCTTCAAAATTGAATGAAGTGCTTCAATTGTAAAACTTGCAAATTATATAGTAGATAGGGAGAAGGCGCCCGCGCATTGCGCGGGCTTCATTGCGTCGAGAAAACATAATTAATATAGAATGGAGAATCAATTAATATTTTTTATTTGACGACCTTCAAGTACTCTTCTACTATGTGGAAATATGTTATAGATTGTCAATGACAATTTGGTTTGTGTTGTAATTGTATGTATTACACGTATAAACTTTGAGGAAAAGTTCTTTTTGGGAAATTAAATTAGAAGCCAATTAGAATGCTTTAAAATTGAATGCAGTGCTTTCAATTGTAAAACTTTCAAATTATATAGTAGACTAGAAACGGGCCTCCGCGCTACGCGCGGGGAAATTACAGTTTTTAATATGATTTAACGTTGTTTAATAGGCGTCCTAAAATTAGATTGGGCTAATCATATTCACAACCCTTTATGATATAGAATCTAACCTCGACAAAGCAGTTTCTAATCTTTGTTCTATCAAAAAGAAAAAAAATAAAGTTTAATTAGTGATTATGTTTTTCCTGAATGTTTTATTAATCATTTTAGCAATTGACACACAACTACCTATGAATTCGTCTCTCCCTTTAAAATCATCACATTACCTAATTAGCTCGGGTGTTTTTTTTTTGCCAAACAAGTAGCTCGTGTATTGGTGTTCCTATTTTATTAGGGGTTAAATCAACAGACTGAAACCCGCGTACGGGTCTTGCGTAATTATAATTTCTTAAATGTTTCATAATAGATATTGAATGATATTATATCATATAATCAAATGAGTTTGATGATTTGTACCTCTTCTCTCAATTCGCCAAATTGTTATATCATTTTGTAATATTATTGTAATATACGGGACATAAGTTTTTAAAAATATGATTTTTAATATTCTTGTAATGTACAAGACAAAAGTTTTTAAATATATGTTATTTGCGTATGCAATTTCTTCAATGCTCTATATGCTAAATTTTTGTTCAAGTCTTGTTTGCAGTATTATTACCAACTCCACAGATTTTGGTATATAAAATAAGGTAATCTATTTTGATTTATTAATAGCCAAGTTGGTGAATATATGATCTATTTTTCTGTCTATAACTCATTACAATTGAATAAACTCGAGGACCAGTTATTAAATGTCATTTCCCCATTGTATACATTTTTGACGTGTTTACTAAATTATCATGCTTGTTGGAAACTGAGTGTAAATGTTTGAAAACAACATGCTAGCATATTGCAATATGTAATATTGTTTACAATTACTAAAATTAAATGCAAACGGCCTCCGATAAGGGCTCAAAGTTTGGTACTAATGACGAAAAATGTAGTTTAGGATAAGTAAAAAGTAAACACTTCAAGCACAAAGAAATTGAAAGAGGAAAAAATGCATACCATATAGTTCACAACAGATCTCCCTCTTTGTATAAATTTAGTAATTGCAAAAGTTAAATCCTTTTATAAAGACACATGATACATGAATTGAATATAGGGAATTTAGATTCTTTGGTAAGTCGGTCCTCTAAACCCTATAAACCTGCATATTATTTGTATATATATATACTCCATCCGTCCCAAAATATGAGTCTCATTGTACAAAAATATCTTGGATTAAGGCAAATGTTTTAAAGTACATAAGTGCATTGAAAATGATGAATGTAAAATATTAAAATATTTCATTAACCAATGGGAGAAGAGTTTACAAATGAAAAGTACATAAGAGCATTGGAAATGATGAATGTAAAATATTAAAATAATATGAGTAAGGGTATAATTGGAAGAAGTTTATGGACAAAAATAGAAATGGGACTAACATTTCGGGACGCCGTAAAAGGAAAATGAGACTCATATTTTGGGACGGAGGGAGTATAATTTACTAAAGCCTTCATGTGTACCTTTGAAAAAAATTATTAATCTGACTTTTTACTTTTTATTTTATTAATCTATTGATAAAGTCAATTAGTGCAAAATCATACCATCCACTCCAAACCTCTGTCCACATGAGAGGTTTGTAAGGTCTGTTTTAGTAAACACATAAAAGTAAAAGTCGTTGCAAGTATATTAATCTGTCACAATAAGATCATTAACTATTAAAAAATTTATTTTGAAAAGAATTAAGATTGTCAACAAGAACACTAGAACTTATAACGGGATCAAGAGAGTCATCTTCCTTGCACATTAACCATGGAACACCAATATCTAATCCAACAACAATGTTAGCAGCCCATCTCATGTGATCACAACCTTCTTGTCCAAACATCTTTCTTTGCATTTTATATTTATATTCGATCTGAAAACACAAACTGATAGCACATAATTCAGTTTTTGAAATCAGAAACTCAAATTAATTTGACTAATCTTAATTACAAGAGGTCATGAAAAAAATAGTCAATGAAAACATACAACATTGAGTGATGTTAAGGCATTGAATTTCATGTGTACAAGAGTGATTGCCATGAAATTTCTTTTTATTATTGCCTTCAAAATGCTCAAAAATTCGATCTAGTTTTGGGCGCATTCTAGCTGCGCCCAAAACTGAACCAGGTTTTAAAAAAAAGGTTTGGGGTGCCAGTTAAAATTTTCCGAGTGCGGGATTTTTCCCCACAATCATACGGTCAAGTATGTGCGCGAGGGGGAGAAAAGACAAGTAGACATCATTCACTGTCATCTATGTAAGAAGAAAATTACCACAGTCAAAATTGAGGTTGATCGGTGAATTTGAAAGGGAGAGTGGGGATCGAGGAATTGGGGGTTATCGGCAGTGGCGGATCTAGAAAATTTCTACCGTGGGGGTTCGTATTAGAATTAAGATTATAAATTATGTACTCTTTTTCTTGAGTATTATCAATTTGATTTAAACATATTCAATATAATATTAACCCACATTTAAATTTTAAATTAATTTAATTTATTTGTGGTAAAATCAATAATAAATATTCTTCTACTTTTTATTCTTGTATCAAATAAATATCTTGTACATAGAAATATCATATAAAAGTTATTCTTTTTCTCTAATATTACCGATATTTAGTGGGTTTGATAGATATTAAAAATATAAAAACTCTGTATGTAAAAATTACATTTAGTTTCCTTACATTTTTAATAATCATGTTTCTCTGTTTAACACACCTCTTACTTTTCTTACCAAAATTCAAGAATAAAATAGAAAAAATCTCTATATAACTACTAAAGCAAATTACATTTCTTCAATTCTAGCTATGTCACGTGGCATACTCTTCATTCAGGCCATCTACCTGTCGTCATTTCACTGGTCACGATTTTTTATAATTTATTGTAATTTTCTCAAAAAAAAAAAATTAAATTTGGAAAATCGTGTGCAAAAATATTACAAAAAAATTGCTTAAGATCTTTCAGATTACAAAAAGATTTTTATGTGTTAATTTTCTAGATTTTGACCTCCCAATATCCTATTATTTTATTTTACAAATATATATTTTATTTTTATGATATGACGTATCACAAAAAGATTGATTTCTTAATAAATAAGAGAAATAATTATATTTTTGTGTTATTGTAGTGTTTTCAATTATATATTTTTATATATGTTGAAATCAATTTATTTAAATTTGTTAAAAATTGACCCATGATAATTTGATCAAATAAGATTTTTGGTATTAAAAATTCATGTATATTCGTTGTTTATTATATTTAAAATGTAAAAACTTAATTATATATCAATATCATTTTAAGATATAAACTTATTTTCATATAAAATTTTATATTACATAATACTCCTTACTACTAATTCACTATATCGAGTTATATAAACCCGCGCATGGCGCGAGACCTAGTCTAGTTTGTTTATAAAATTAAAAGGCTAAAATGACTTACGTTATATTACATGAAAAATAAAATCAAAGCAACTTCATGTAATTCTATTAATTACTTAGTAATTAATTACCGTTGTGTAAATTGAATTTTAAAAAAATATATTAAAAAGCTGACTACTTATATGATACTAAACCAGAGGAGTATAATCAGTATATCACATTTTTACTTAAAATTTAAAACAATTGAATCTCTAGTTTGGAAAATTTTAACCGTTGTACAGTTTTACCACGGATCTAATGAAAGAAAAAAAAAGAGGGTGTTTAATTTTTTAGCAAAACGCTTCGTTTTGATCTTTTGGACATCTTTTTAAATTAGAAAAAATGGTTGATGTAAATTTATTTAGTGAAATCCTAAATTTATCAATGAAGGGAGCAACATTTATGAGGTACCAATTTAATTCAATTTTTGCATTGGATAGTCAAACCTTGTATAGATATAAGATAAGATGAGATGAGATGAGACGATGGTGATTTTTGGTCATGCATTTCAAATATTCAATCTTATCGTCTACAGTAATTTATACTAGTCACCATATTAGTACAGGGTAACGCGGTGTATGGGCCATCTACTACTTCATCATCATTCCGTATTTGTTTGACTACAACCTTCAAAAAAACAACTCCATTGATGGCGGAAGCGTTCTTGTATGATCTTGCTAAAACAGTCCTATCACAACTCAGCTCTCTTGCTCTCGATGAACTTAATCTTCTATGGGGTCACAAAGAACAACTTCATAAGCTGGAAAACACCATCACCACCATCAGAAATGTCCTGCAAGATGCCGATCGTCGCCAAACCAACGATGCCTCTGTTCAAGGTTGGCTTGCACGCCTGAAACACGCCTTATACGAAGCCGATGATTTGTTCGACACCATCTCCGCCAAAATCCTACATCAAAAATCAGATTCAAAAGCTAAGTTTCTTTCCAAACCCTGTGATTTCGCTTTTCTTGTTAAGACTGCTCATAAGGTGAAGGCTATAAGGCTACGTTTAGATGAAATTGCTAAAGATATTACTCAGTTCAACTTTCTTTCGAATCGAGTTGATCAGATCGAGTTCGAGAGAGAGCGAACTCATTCTTATATACCGAGCAACGAGGTCGAAGGACGAGAGCAAGAAAGGGGTGATTTAGTGAAGATGTTGTTGTCTGACAAAAGAGGTGTTTCTGTTGTAGCACTTATTGGAATTGGAGGTTTAGGGAAGACCACTCTGGCTCAGGTTGTTTATAATGATTCAAGAGTTCAGCAAAGGTTTGATGTCTGCATATGGGCCTGTATAAATTACTTTAAAAACTTGGATAAAGTTTTAGTTGAGCTAGTGAAATCTAAAGAGCTTGGTCTAGATCAGTTGCAGTCTTGTTTCAGAGAAAAGATTCAGGGGAAAAGATTTCTGCTTGTTTTAGATGATGTATGGGGTGATGATCCACAAAATTGGCATAAGTTGAGAATCCTGTTGGATTTTGGGAAAGACGGAAGCATGGTTTTAGTTACTACGCGTTCGATGAATGTTGTCCAAAGTTTAAATGCAATTGAGCACTATGATCTCAAACCCCTGTCAGATCAGAGTGCTTGGTTGTTGTTTAAGAAGACGGCATTTGCAGAACAAAATGAATTCCTTGCTGATGATCTTGAGAAATTAGGGCGACAAATTGTGAAGAAATGTGCGAATGTTCCGCTTACAATTGTCACAATAGCGAATTTGTTGAGATATAAGGAGAAGAGAAAGTGGCTTCCTCTTGTAAATGATGAGTTGTCCCATGTTGTGCCTAATGAGTATGGTAAGATCATGCAAGTATTGAAGATCAGTTATAACGAGCTTCCTTATTCAGTTAAGTGTTGCTTTGCATATTGCTCACTTTTTCCCAAGGGTTATGAATTTGAGAAAGATAAGCTGATACAATTATGGATTGCTCAAGGCTTTGTTGAGAATTGTGATGATGTGAGTCAAAGCTTGGAGGATAGAGCCGAGGATTACTTTTTCTGCTTGGTAGAGAGATGCTTTTTTCAAGACATGGGCATGAGTAGGATTAAAGGTGTGAAAAGATACACATGGAAGATGAACAATCTAGTTCTTGATTTAGCTAAAGAAGTTGCTAAATCTGAGTGTCTTTTAGTGGATCAAATTGCCCGTAGCTCATGGGATAAGACTCTTCGTCATATGTCATTCGTGGGTCATGTTTGTTCTTTTTTTCATTCCAAGAATCTAAGAACATTTCTTTGTTTATGCAAATGTTCTATGGATAAAGAGGATCTGAGCAAGCTAATTTCAGGTTTTAAGGCAATGCGGGTTTTGGATTTATCTGAGATGGGAATCAAGGAAATTCCAACTTCAGTTGGAAATTTAATTCATCTGAGGTTTCTTGATCTCTCAAAGAATGACATGAAAACGCTTCCGAGTTCCATTTGTAACCTTCATCATTTACAGTCTCTGATTCTGCAAGGGTGTGAGAATCTTATGGAGCTACCAGAGAACCTAGAATATCTTTTCAGCTTAAGACAGTTTGTGATTCAAGATTGTAATGAGCTATCTCATATTCCAGCTGGATTAGCAGGTTTGACATCACTTGTAATCCTCAAAATTGAATCATGTGGAAAATGTGCTGAGCTTCCTTCATTGAGTCACCTTCCATCTCTCAAGGAGTTGTACATCCTCAATATGTCATCAATGGTGACTATAGAAGACAACAAATTTCACAAGGCTGATGTCTTCTTCCCGTCCTTAGAAACTCTTTGGATTTGGAACATTCCGAATCTGACGAGCTGGTGGTCGGAAGCTCCAACCGAATTACCTACTTTTCCTTGTGTCACTAAACTGAATATACGAAACTGTCGAAAGCTCACAACAAATATGCCTCTATTTCCATTTGTTGAGCATTTGAAATTGGAAAGTGTACAGAAAGATCTCATTTGGCAGGGAATTAGGAAGAACAATCTTCTCAAGAGATTGAGGGTTTCAAAAATCAGTGGCCTGAGGAAAATTACAGAACAACAAACCAGAAACTTATCCAGTCTTCAGAAACTAAGTGTTTTCAGATGTGAACAGCTTGAATCAGTCTCTTGTAAAGCCCATGAAAAGCTGAAGATCACTGCATGTGATAAGCTCAAATGGGTCGATATAGATTTGCCGAGAATAAAGTATTTGGAAATTCCAATTCCTAACAGTGAAATTCTTAAGGGATTCAGATCCTTAAAATCTCTAGAATATCTGAAAATGTATTGTTTAAATCAGGAGCTTCATTTTACAGAGGAAATTCAACACTTAGCCTCCTTACAACAGTTGAGTCTCACTAGTTGCAAAGAGCTGCATTTGTCATGGAGAGCGCTTCTTAGTCTTAACCATCTTCAGATCATCACATTTAGCAGCGTAGAGATCGTGATTGATGTCGATTCAGAAATGGTGATGACAGAGCTCAGTAATCTGAGAGAGCTGAGAATTTATGGTGGATCAGCAGACTGGATACATGACATACCATGGAAGTTACTGAAGTCTTTGCAGTATCTGCATTTTTCGGGTATTCATAATTTAAAAGATTTACCAGAAGGGATTCAGGATGTTAGTGGATTGCAAAGGTTAAAGATTATGGTGTGTAAGAGTGTCGTATCGTTGCCTTGTTGGATGAGATGCCTTACTTCTCTTCGGTATCTTGAGATACGCGGGAGTTGTAGGGAACTAAAGAAGAGATGTGAAGAGTTAAGAGGGAAAGATTGGGCTAATATTCAGCACATTCAAGAGAGAAACATTACTTGAAATTTCTCATAGCTACACCATAATGAAGAATTGGGGTTAGTTATTTTCATTATCATGCACATGTTGAGTACTTGCACCATAATGACTGAATTTTTGTTCCTTCAAATTTGTAATACCTGCAAGATATGAATACAGTAAACAAGATCTTAAGCAAGATTAGTCACATGGACAACTCTCCCTTGGCGCGCATTCTGGTTCAGTTCGATATACCGAAAAGTTCATAACTTTTCAGCCTTACCAAACACAAACTACATGCCAAGGAGAGATGCCCTACAACTAGTTTGCTTAGGTGTTGGCTATCAAATGTTGATCTTCTCATCCTTTTGACTTGATCCAACTGCTTGTGGATAGCTGGATGACTCTATACTCATTTTGAGCTCAAATCCAGCATATGCTCTAAGGTTATACCATGGTCCATGGATATAGTGGACAATAATCTTGCACTTTGTTCCATTAGAGGTTTATCCCATGTCATATTCTTAGAGTGCCCACTCAAAAGTGTGAAAATTTTACAGTAGATGTGAATTTACTCCACTTATTATTAGTTGATTTTGGATTGGAGTTTCAAAGACTTTTGGATTGGAGCTTCAAAGATAGGCCCAAATTAAGATTACTCATTTGGGCTATTCGTATATAAATCTATTTTAATATATTAAAACTAAAACTTTTAGAGGCTCTTCTAGGCTAGGTTGTTAAGGTATTTTTAATTTTTATTTTTAACTTTAATTAAAAAATATTGAATAATTAACTCAACAAATAAATCTTATAAAACAATCACTTCATTCAACATAAAAACAATATAAATTATTCTATCATATTTAAAATAAATTTTAAATTTAATTATGATATATATAATGAGATAATTATATATTTAATTAAATTATATATCATTCATGAAATAAATATGTATTAATTAGTATTTACAAACAAAAAGTTAAATTTATTTCACTTATTTGGTGAGAGTTAAACTTAATTTTTAGACAAACTTGGCTTAAACCGTATGAAAGTTTACGACGAATAATTTGGAATATCCGTACATGGCACGGGTCACTACACTAGTTTACTAATTAAAGTGCACATTTGCTCTCTTTTTCTCAAGATCTCTGTTAAATTAGATAGTTGAGCCTTCTAATTACATACATTATTCAAATAATATAAGTTACACCAGAAATTGCACTTTTTGGGACGTAAACCTTATTTGGATTACCCGCGCGTAGAGCGGTCCCAAAAAATCTAGTTATGCCTAAAATTCTCCCATATTTATTCAGGAAAATTTTCATTTGGTTTATTTGTTGTGCAGCCTTGTTTCTAGTTTGCCTACGTGAAGAATAACATATACAACAATTATGTTTCTAGTATGTATTGAGTTTGAATGTTAAATCATATAGTATTTTTTAAACATGATCCATATATGCGTGTAAGCATCAATTAGTTCGTAATAATGTAAAAGAGTAACAGACATGTATAATATGGGTATTTAATTGTAAATAAATAGGAACTATAATATTAAAATACTTAGAGCTTTCAGTAATCATGGCTTAGGACAGAGCTTTGTGGAGGGCGAAGATTCGGATTACAGAATCTTGAGCTGGAGTCCCTAGAGGGGTGTATTCTTGATACTCGGGCTAGGAGTCTTGTCCTAGTTTCTTTGTTTTTGTTGGTTTTGTGTTATGCGGCTTTTATGTTTATGTTTGGTGTGTTTTGGTTTTGACCCTTCTGTTTCGGTCTGTAAGTCTTGTTGTAGACTCATGTACGTTTAGGCCATATCGGTTACTTTCGTCCAATCTGTTGGGGTAAGGAAATACCAATCCCGACCTCACCCACAGAACCCGTGCTTCAGGATAAAATGGGGAATGATGTTGTATATAAGATTAATATTTGATTGAAATATAATATAATTTAATTTAAATATGGATTTATGGGAGTCATTGGATCATAGTTCATCAATGAATAAAAGTTATTGGATCATAGTTCATCAATGAATAAAAATTAACCTACCATTCTGAGGTTCTCATTTCTTCAGGAATCTCATTATCACCGTCTTCCTGTAAACAGGATATAAAAATATTAGAGAATTTCAAGATTGTATATATTAGCAGAAGGCAATAAAATCACCTCTTTTCTTGATTCCAGAATGTCAGTAACACTTTTCTGTACGATTTGTGAAGCTTCTTTATCAAAAATTGTTAACTGACCATTTCCTGTTCCATCAATTACTGAAACCTGTATTGCAAACCTAGGTATTGGAAAAGTGACTATTTTTTCACATTTCCTGCACCAGTGATTATCCTCAAGAGGTTTAACTTTACTCTTGCACTTTTTGCATGAGTTATAGTACCAACCAGTAGGATTATCAATATGTTCTATAGTGGAAACTGTGACAGCTCTCAGTACCTATAAAATAATTCAAAATTAATAATTGTAAAACAAAATTGGAAATAAATTTTTTACAGCTTACAGTTTTATTTTCAAATAGATGCTCATGAAGCTCTTCCAATGTTCTCCTATCATTGGCCTTTAGGAAAATTTCAGCCGGTAATTTTGAAGCCTCATTTGAAAGCTGAACAATATTCTCAACTTGTAGCCCTTCTATTTCTTTGAAACTGTATGAAAGAATTAAAGAACATAGTTTAGTTCTAATATTTTTCTGCATATCAATATCAAATAGTAGCAGTTTCTAATATATAAAAGGATTAGATAACATTTTTACTATTTTTCTGCACATAAATAGTTTAAATATAAATAGTTTTACATAGATAAAATTCGAATGTTTGTTTACCTCTTCTTGAAATCTGAAATTTCTGCAATTGAGTCATCATCTAGAAATAGTCTAGTTCCATCATAACCAACAACAACAAACAACAACAACATCAATCCCCATTTATCCTGAAAAACGGGGTATGGGGTGGTCGGGATTGGTATTTCCTTACCCCAACAGGTTGGGAGGAAGTAACCGATATGACCTAACAATACATGAGAATACCACAAGAGCTAAAAACCGAAAACAGAAAGGTCAAAACAGAGAAAAGATTTTACGGCTCCAAGCCCGAGTAAAAGGATACACCACTCCAAGAATCCCAGATCAAGCTTCTGTAACTCGAATCCTTTCCCTCCACAAAGCTCCATCATAACCATTTCAGAAATTAGGCTCATTATTCCATTTTGATAGTCGTGCAAATTGAACGACTAATACAATCTTCTTATTCTCAAGTGATAATCCGAGTAGGGGTCGACACATCTCAGCATAAGCATCCCAGAGTGTAATGTCTACTGTATTGTTCCTATAAAATAAATGTAAAGAAAATGAATTTAAAAATATATGGGCTGTAAGAATAATCATTCAACTGCAGAAATTGTAGATCTGAATAATATAGTAAAAGCAGAAACAGTTAAAACTGCAGAAACATTTTACAGATTTCGTTGGGTATTCATAAACTGTAGAATGTTTCTGCAGTTGAAGTTAAAACTGTAGATCTGCAGTATATTAATCCAAAACCATACCTGGTATCCATTAACTTCAAGAATAGCCTTTTTCCATCAGGTTTTTTTGCAGACCAATTGACAATATCTCCAATTCCAGACAACAACCCAATAAGATCTGAAACAATAAATAAAAATAACAACAGATCAGTTAGGTATGAGAATAACTCTTGCAAAAATGTGTTGATTTAGTTTATAATACTAACCATAATGGGTATTCTCATGTAGTGAATTATCATACACTTTCTCAAAATCTATGAATTTAAAGCCATGAGTAGGAATATCTTCAGTCATGCAGGGCTTTACTATTGTAAAGCGTGAAAACATTAGCTTGAATTTGTGATTTGTAAATTTGTACTCTGTATCGTACATCGCAACTCCATATTTTGAGATTAGAAAAGCTTCTCCTTCTTTTAATTGTGGAAAGTTGGTCATCAAAGACTCCTTTATCACTGCATGGATTCGTTCTTCCTGAATATAAGATTAGGTATAGTTAGATAGAGAAATATAGAAACAATAAAACAAGATTGAAATAATATATATACCGTTTCATCCATGAAAATTATGTTGGTGATGGAGAATTTAGAGGGATCTGCCTTCATAGGAACTTTGAACATTCTTATTCATCTAACCTTCATAGTAAGAGTGTGTTTTGAAGATGTAATATCGATAATACGTTGAATATTATCCATGGTGTATGATAGGAAGAATGACTGTAGGTTTATGATAGGAAGATGAGAATAGGGAAGAATGTCAATTTTATAATGAAACTTTAGGGTTTCATTTTGTGCATAATATTGCTGCCTCTTATTTTTGGAACAAAATTGTTCTAATTTAGGTAAAAGATAATTTTATATGCTTCGATTCATGTATGATATATATCTCCTTGTTTAAACAGCTTGCAGATTGTGTATAAAATATCATTAATTTCCTTTTCTTGCTTTACGGATTTTATGGCCTGTTGGAATGCAGTAATTAGGGTTTTGAAGGTGTTCAAATCGAATGCTGGCAAGTTCTAATGCTGGCAAGTTCTAATTCGATTCATGTATGATATATATCTCGTTTAAACAGCTTTCAAATTGTGTACATTTTTTTGCATTAATTTCCTTTTCTTGCTTTACAGATTTTCTGGCCTGTTGGAATGCAATAATTAGGGTTTTAAAGGTGTTCAAATCGAATGCTGGCAAGTTCTAATGATAGCAAGTTTTGGAAATTACAGCTTGTAGAGGACGATTTTCCTTTTCTTTTATTTTGGGTTCAGTTTTGTTATGCAGAAATAAGTGTAATAATGTTTTTGGCTTTGGGGTTTCATATTTGTGTAATTTATGTAGGTTCATATGAGGTCTTCATCTAGGTTAAAATGTAATAATGTCTTCAGTTCAATTTTTTCAGTTTTATTTTTTTGCATTACAGGTTTATAGCATTTTAGGGATATTGGTAGGTTTATAGCATTACAGGTTTATAGTTTGAGTGTTATGCGTTAGTTTTGTACTCATTTTAGGGCAATTGGTTTAAAATCTTTTAGGTAAATTAGTTAATTAGTTAATATCAATAGTGAATATTGTCTGTAGAAAAAAAATCTCTTAAAAAGGAAAAGATCTTCGACACGGAAATTACAACAGATTACCTAAAATTCGGTCAAGACATGTACAACAGTATCACAAAAATTGGCAAAAAAAAGGAAAAAAAACGCAACCAATTGTATTGAGCCACGTGGTAGACAGGTGGAGTGGCTGAAAAGCCTTCTTGACACGTGACATAGCTGGGGTGGGAGTAGACATTAAGGGGCCCAATAACCCTAAAAGCCCATTAAATGTGTTATCTAACGTCATTGTATTTGCATTAGATGAACTAACCTTTTTTATATAGTCGTTTTATATCTGTCTCGCTAGGTTACACTATCACTTTCTTCCTCACCTCCTCACAACTCCTCCAATGACAGAAAGTGAGAGATCCGCAGCCGCCCCATGCTCGTCGTCGTTGAGGCTTGAAGCTTCAATTGCGGCTTCATCCTTCCCCTCTCCCTCCCTTTCATCATCGTCGTCGAGGCCGGAAACTTACAGATCCTTGCAGATCTCGCCATGGCCGCTCACTCATCTCTGTCGTAGCTGCGACTTTGGCTTATCTTTTCTCCCCCTCCTCCTCCTACAACAGCTTCGATGCTCGTGCAAGAAGATAGAGATTAAGGAATTCGTTCCGCCTCGATTCCGCCTACAGCTTCGCTTCGCCTCCTCCTCGAATAACGCCTTTGAGCTAGTTCTTCGGCAGATCCACAACCTGTAGACCGGTAAAGCTCTCCATCTCATCCGGAATCGAGGTTTCACCGATGAGAACACCAGGTCGTGAACGGGGGACGGAGGCGGCGACTCCCAACGACTGCGACGTGTGCGTGCAGACCTTCTATGGTGAAGGTGAACGGAAAAAGAAAGAAGTGAATGGAACTCGCACTTAAGCGAGAAGGATTGATCTCGAACGAAGGGCTGTTTTAGAAAGGTGATATCCTCCATCTCAACCTTTCTAAATCAAATAAATCTGAATGATGTGGTTGATTTCATGATATGTTATGTGTAGGAAATTAGATGTATTTGATAGGTATTATTGGCTCGAAAGTTAGTCTTGGTATCTGTTTCTGAAGAGCTAAGAAACTAACAACCACAAGGCTTTGATGACAGATTTATGTTTAGTTAGATGACAATATTTATGTTTTAGTTGAATTTTTTTTTCTGCTTTTAATAAGATTTTGATTTTTTTCCAGTGTTTGCTATATCAGTGAACTTCAGTAGACATGAGGAGTCATATGATCGAAGAAGTGAACTTGAGAAAGAGAGCATTTCTATAAGTGCAAATTGAATCTCATGGCCTAATATATACATGCAAACCTGCTTGACTTTTCTAGTCATATGTACAAGCTCCATAAATTGTTTCATGTGATGATAAGGAATGTAATAGATTTACATTTTTTAGGTGAGATAACAATATAATGTTAAATTATTTTGATGATAATTTTTAAGTATTTTATATCAATATATAGTGTTGATTACGAAGTTGGATGTAAAAATAAACAGGAAAATGAGTTTTAACTTCTAAAAATACAGTAGTGGATGACACTTCAATGGTGTTGATGACAATTTAATTTGACGTAATAATGTGATTTTTTGGATGACGGCAATATTAATAGTGTGGATGACACTTTAATTTGACTTAATAATGATGATTTAAATAATTTGAGAGTGGATGACATTTTATTTATTTTAAAACATTTGTGTCAAAGAAAAAAGATGATAAGATTTGTTAATTCAATGAGAAAGAATGAAAAATATTATTGTCGTCGAGGGACAGTTCATGTCGTCCGGATGACCGTTCATGTTGTCCCGATGACAGTTCATTTCTCCCCGATGACAGTTCATGTCGTCCGGATGACAGTTAATGTCGTCCCGATGACAGTTCATGTCGTCCCGATGACAGTTCATGTCGTCCCGATGACAGTTCATGTCGTCCCGATGACAGTTCATTTTGCCCCGTAGTTCAAGGTTCTCATTTCTGAATACAATATACTTAACCTACCAATGGCATCACCATTTACTGTGACACACATCTCAAGTGATGCACATTTGATTGAAAAGTTTGAGACCTTATCATTACATTCTAAGGTAATTTCTAAGTTTATTATTTATTTTAAATCAATTCATTATTTATTTTAAATCAATTACTTATTAGAAATGTTTTTTTATTTAGGAAAATGAGGAAACTACAATTACTGACATTGATGTGATATCAAAATCATCAAAAACTTCTTCTAATGACATGAGTACCCCATCAAAAAGATCATTTATGTTCATTGATGATGAACCAAGTTCTAGCAAACATGAGGAGGGGGAGTATTCATCAACTAAGAAGCAGCTCACAGAAGTTAAAAAGGAAAAGATGGACGAGAAGGAGAAGAAGGAATAGATGGCCGGATTATTTTCAGTTTTTAGAGGATTTTTAGCACTTTTGGTTTTTCAATAATTAGTTTTTAAGATTATTATACCCTATCATGCAAGGATTAAGTGTTTTCAGTAAGACCATTCCAGATTAATGCTATACTTTTCAGTTTTTCTTTATCTATATCCACTCTGCTTATCATGCAAAGTATCTATATCTAATCTTCTTATCATGGAACACCATTCAATTTTTTTTAATGTTTTAAAAAATAATTGATTTATAATTAATTTCATCAGCAAACTTACTTGGTTGATGAATACATTACTTTCTCCCCTTGATGAATACATTACTTGCTCCCCTTTAGATGATCTTCCTTTGAACTCTAAGCAATCCGCAATCCACCAACAGTCCCCTCTGCATATTGAAATTTATAAGTTAAGTGTTTTCAGTAAGACCATTCCAGATTAATGCTATTCTTTTCAGTTTTTCTTTATCTATATCTAATCTGCTTATCATGCAAAGTATCTATATCTAATCTGCTTATCATTCAACACCATTCCATTTTTTCTTTAATGTTTTAAAAAATTATTGATATATAATTAATTTCATCAGCAAACTTACTTGGTTTTGTTGATACATTACTTGCTCCCCTTTAGATGAGAATACTCTGAACTCTAAGCAATCTGCAATCCACCAACAGTCCCCTCTGCATATGGGAGCAGCATACATTAGGACAAAGATATTTAATTTTTGCCTTGATGAAAATAATTAGTATGAGCAGTTCTGAATTGTCTTCTTAACACTAACATGCATATTTTATCACAGCTGACTGAACACATACGAAATCCTAATTCAAATGGGTTGTAAATGGGCCAGCCAAAATAAGCAAAAAAATTAGCCAGATCCATGAATGTGAAAAAACGTATTCTCATTGTTCATACAAATAACACAGTTAACCAAACCTAACCATATGGGAGCAGCCTATCCATGGGCTGTTATTTTTTGTTGCAATTTAAATTTGTTTTAAACAAATTACCTCAACTGTCGTTATATACACTACAAGAAAAATCATTTATTGCAACGACTTTTGGCAACGACTGAAATTTGTTGTTGCAAAATATTTTATTAGCAACGACTTATACTTAGCGTTGCTATAGTTGTTGCAATACATACAAGTTTTTTTTTTCCCTCCCTCTGAAATACTGGCGGGAGAAGGGTGAAAATCGGTCTATAGTTTTTGCAACAGAAAAGTCGTTGCGAAAAAAGGCTTCATAAGTAAAGTAACGATTATTGTCGTTACGAAAGAATGTTATTTATTTGGACAAATAGGTTGTCGTTGCAAAAACCATCTGGACATACTAAAATCATAATTAACTACAACCCTAGCAGCCTAGCCGCTGCATCTCCCACCTCGAGTCCCTCTCTGCCATCATCTCCATCCAAATCGAGCCCTAAACATCTTCGAAGAGGAGGCTCACAAAGACGTTGTCGATTCGCTATGGCTCAGTATGCTCACCGGGTCTGTAGAGGAGTGATTCGGTGGGAGATGGTATGGATGGAGAAGATCTCTTTTTGATTTTAGAAATTTGCAATAATTGGAACTGTCTTCAAGAAGGGTTACGGCGGTATGTGGTCTGCACTGTCGTTGGATTTCTAGGGCTTCTCTCTACTGTTCTAAGTTTTGCTGCATAGGGCAAAAGGATTAAGGTAACTCATTTCATTCAACAAATCCGAATCCCTGATTTTCATTCATTTCCGAGATTTAGTTCTTTCCGTCTATTTCGCAGTTGATTTGATGATGGATAGAACTGGTTAGTAGGAATTGTTTGTTTGTAATCCCTTTTGGATACTTTCTGAAGAGGATGAATGATGATTTTGTATGAAGCATTGTGGGGTTTTTTTAGACTGAAGATTGCCATTTCATACCTGAGTGATCTGCGAGATCCATTTTTAATATTATTAAATTGAAACCCAGATCGGAAGATGGTTTTTAAATTGATTAAAATGCTCTGCAATCTATTACAGGGATTTTTGGCTTTGTACTCAATTGAATCATTAATGCTTGTGTTCTTTAGCAACAATATCTTTGTTGGGTATTTGAATTAAGTGCTGAGTATGGGTTAAAATTAGCTACTAGTTGGTTGAGTTTATAACCTATGTTAATGTAGAAACTGTGTTTCTCCAATCTAGGTCTACAATTCGTATCTTTTAATTTATGTGATTTCTAAATACAAGTTTGCTAATTTCCTCTTCAATTTCGTCCAGTTTATGGCTATTTAACTTGAAGTCTATTAGTGTGCTCAAGGAGAAATTGATAGGAATTTTCCCACAAGGAAATTTTCCTGATGTGATTCTATTTTGTTCTCTCCAAAAGTGTTATAAACGTTATTTAATGTATCTGTCATTCTTGTTTAATCTGGTCTTCTTTAAATTCGGGGACAACCAGATCAGATCAGAAATGGGGATGATCGGGGAGACAATCGATTCTATCAAATCCATTCAAATCCGCCAGCTACTCACCCAAGTGGTCAGCTTGGGTAACTCTCTTCTTCTCTATTTACCCTTTCTTTCTCATTGAATTTGCCCTAATTCAACACTACTATAGTGTAATTATGCCGTGTTTTGTGAATCTGAGTTACTGCTTCGGGTTTAGATTTAGGGTTTCCAGGTCATTGTTTGATTTTCTGATCTCCGTTTATGCTAATTAGGGTAAGAGATTATGCTAAGTTGGTTTCTGTAATATCCCTCATTTCCAATAAGGGTATTTTGGTAATTTTCTATAAAGAGAATTTTCTTATAATTATGTTAATTAATTATGAGACTAAATTAAAACTTGTTACATAGAGTTGTACAAGTATGTAATGTCACACTTAATTTAAACTTATAATATATAACCTAGAATATTTAAATCAGATTAACAAGTCTATGATAAGATTTAAATACGGTTATTATTCTTCAATCTTTTTAGCTCAAATTTATCTTTTCTCGCGTTTCAGTGATTCTTTTAAGCCATTCAGAAAGTTTGGATAACTTTCTTCATTTCTATAAACCCTTTAAATTCAACTGTTAACTCTTTATAAAATCCGAATACCGCACTTAATTTAAAATTAAGTTAGGGCCGTCTTTGTAATTTCGGTAAAAGAAGGAATAAAAATTGAGAATAATCCCAATTGCCTTAAACCCGATGTCTGCTTCCCTTATCCCTTCGTACCAGTTCTTCCAAAACAAATTATTTTCCTTTCATGTACAAATACTTACGCTCCTTTATCTCTACCTTTTGGCAAGTTTTTAGGGCCGAGCTTTTGAAATTACCGGGTATATATTATATCCTTCCTTCGTTTGTTTGTACAGCCTCCATCACTCCATCGCATTCGCATCTCTCTGTTTTCCTTTTAGTTCAAACCGAGGGCATATCCCTATTCTTCATACCTTTGTTTTCGTTGTTCATATACTCACATCAAGTCAAGAAAGTCTAGGGAATCATCCTCGTTCATTTCTATAAAAGCCAAAGGTACCATTTGTTATTTCTCTGTTTTCCAAACATCCAAGATTCAAACCGTAACCTTCGTTTCAATCCCAGATTCGAAGTTGCCCGTTCATCCCTGAACACCAGAATTTATTCGTATCTCATTCCCGAGCAGAATCGAGAAGCTTTCGGTAAGGTTTCGATACCGTTTTGGTTTCGATTTGATATCGTTTTCGATATTTATTCAAGATCGTTTAATACGAGTTAAACGAGTTTACTCGATCCTTTGATTCTAGGAGCGTCGTCCGGTTTCTCTCATTAACGACGTGTCAATCCCGAGGCGAATCGGTTAAGTTTCGGAAAGTTTTTAATACCGTTTCGATATCGTTTTCGATATTATTTCGGGTTCGTTAAACCACGATATAACTTCGTTTCCGTCTAGGAAATCTCGCCGGAGTTCCCTCGTTTCCGCCGGAGATCGCGTCGCCTCGTTCGTGGCCGGAGTCGCCGCCACCTTGAAGTCGTCCTCCATTGAAGCCGATACAAAAGCTTCGTTCGAACAGATTAAAGGTAGGAGACGGGTTTGATTTCAATTACGTTTGGAAAGTGGGCCATTTGCTACTGATTTAAGTGAGTGAGAATGGGTCATTCTGCCCATTTCTACTCATTTGATAAATTAAAGCCCAAATTCATTTATTTGAATAGGTTTACGTGGCTTTGTTAAGCCCGATACAGATTCTTGTTTTATGTACGTACGTATGCATATAAACGTACGTTACGTATGTATACATACATGCTATTCCCTAAAGTATTATTTATTTAACCCACCCGATTCATATTTTAAGCGGTATAATTTAGTGAGAAAGTTATATCGAATAAATTATTAATTATAATTTATTTTTGTGATTTGGGTATCGCAATTGGATCGAGATTCTTGAAGATCGAGTTCGTTGACAAGGCTCTCAACTTCGACTTCATTCGTTTGTCGCCTTCTATTTCAGGTAAGTGGCGGTTCGCTCTTGCTTTCTCTTTTCTTTGCATATTTAACCGACAATTAATATTGAAATTAATTGTTGAATAATTGGGAAATTTCTAAAACCTAATTAATTTGTTTGGGAACACTTGTGTGCTAAATGTGTTGTATCTAGGTTGTTAGATATTTTCGATATCTATATTTAGTTATAAATATTAGGTTGATTAACGTCTTATGACGATGTGTGTGACCTTTGTGTTCTATGTGTGAACTTCTTTATCATCTTTAATTTATAACTTAATAAACAAGAATTTGCATAGGAGCACTACTTAACCGTGCGCGGTGTAGTTGTTTCTTGATAACAGTGTTAGGAGGTAATATGCGCTAATACTTTGATTGAGTTATGACCGTTCCACTTATCCGTGTATAAGTGGAGGTGCACTTAGCCAGTGCCTTTATTATGGATCCATTCCCACGAGTATCCCGAGTGGATCATATGTGGTTTAAAAACTTATAAGATAAATATTAGATTAGCACGCGTATGCGTAGGAGCGCTACATGCCCTGCGGGAGGGTAGTTGCTTCTTGATAATATAAGGGATGAGATGAGAAATGCCCTATTGCCCTTCGAGTGGGTCATAACCGTACCGCTTATTCGGATATAAGCGGAGGTGAACTTAGCCAGTGCCATTTGTCTGGTTCTCTTCCATTAGGTATCCTTCGAGGAAGATATGGTTCAAGAGTTACAAACTGGAATCTTTCACTATGTATCCCGAGAGGAAGACGTGGATTAAAAGCTTATAACGTTAATGTATATGTTTTGAAAGTAAATAAGATAAGTGTCGGATGAGCACATAATTAATTATACCTCAGGCGAGGAGTACAACTTGGAAACCGCTCGTTCTCTAGATTAAGAGGGTTTTCTTTTCAATCTGAATTCGCACAGTACGTATGCGGTGAGGTTGATCGGATCCGATTATTCGAAGGAGTCTAATGTGTGTGATGTTTTTAAAACGATCCCAAATGAATCATATTTTCTTCCCATAATACCCACCTTCGTTTCGGGTATTCTTTTGTTGCATATCTTTTGGTCTATCCTCCCTCTTCAGTGGAAGTATGTAGTTACAGATCGTCTTTCGGCTTTAACTCGAAAGACTACGATAGTAGCTTAGTACAACCACATAGAACCTCACATAGATTCCACTTGCATAGTCTTTCATTAGACTAACCAACCGTTTTCTTTCCTTGCATGGTTGGCTGGTGTCATCCGTCCCTATACGGCACATCAGATGGTAGTTTCTCTTAAGTGAAGGATCAAGTTCCCGACGTTGAAGGCAACTGATAATGTTTTAGAGTTTCTATCTATAAGATTAAGATTTTGAGGTTAGTAATAGGGTTTAAGACCTATTTTGTAATTCCAATACTTTAATTAAGTCTTCCGTTGTAATCTCTGTAATAAAGTTAAGAATAATGTCTTCATTATAACGCTTCCGCATTTGTAATTCAGTTAAGTAATATAATATGACTTTTAATGTAATCGCTTCCGCATTTGTAAACTCGGTTAAGTATTTTAATAATATAATTGCATTTCAATTACTATTTTGTATTTGCGATGCATACTGTAAAGCCTTGGGTGACATTGGATAGTTAAGTCTGGGGTCATTGGCGGTAATATTCCCAATGTAATTTGGAGGTGTTACAATTATGATATCAAAGCTAAAAGTTCCTTAAAAATGTTTTAAAACGTTTTCAAATTATTAGTTTTGAATATAGTTTTATAACGAACTTTTAAACTTATAAAACATTATCTAACTATTTTATGTTGAATAAAATTCATAAACATTACATATAAGATTTTGTAATAGTTAGTTCTAAAACGGTATATAAAACTTAACTAGTTGGTTATGTTTATTTCTAAGAGTATAACTATATATAGATTCATAAAAGGTGTTTTAAAATGGAAGACAAGTTAAATTATAATTTATTAAGAATTTCAAAACCTCTGCCAAACGTCTTGTTCCTTCTATTAATTCCTAGTTATAGAAAGTCTTATAACTGGATGTAATCTGAACTTCCTTGTCTCTTTCGACAACAGTTCTAGTCCTTCTTTTCTTCGTTTTTGTAATGGCGACCTATCCTTGACATAGAGTCAAGACGAGTGTGTTTATATCTTTCGTAGTTGGAACGTTATCCTTTAATTTCATATAGGATTTCCTTCTGGATTAGTTATACATGTTTTGTCATCTACAAGTAGCGGAGAGCTCTTCTTCTGGAAGACCAAGCGACCATTCAGAAGCGAAGAAGGGATGACTATTAGAGTATAGTTATCATTTCATCAGCTCCATAATAGCCTTTTTAGTGGGTAAAAAATTCTGTTGACGTGTATGAAGATTTCAAGTAGGTGAATTTCTTGAAAGAAGTTCGAATCATAAGCGTATTCTAGCCTCGCAGAGTCATTTCTATGCCATTTTGTAGTGTTTTATTTACATGCCAAATTATCAAGACAATATTAGCTAGTTTGTTAGGAATGTGTTTTAAATGACATTAATCTCTGATTTCATTGATACTGGTAGAAGTTGTTATAATATCTTCCACATTTTGCAAAACAAAGACACAATATCCATTTTCTCAAGTTGGTGAAATAAGTTTTTTTTTTGTAATTTGTCCATCATTCCCTAGGCTCTAGGAACTTGGTAAAGAATTCTAATTTGTGTAAAGAGATAAAACGTATAGGTGCTCCTGTCAGCTTATGCCTCTCATGTAATTGATAATCGGATTTGCTATGGACGGAGCTGCCACTGATTATATTGATATATCGTGAAAAAAACCTATCCATTTGTTGGAGGACTTTTGTGGGAGCAGCTTCTTCCGATCTGTTGAAGTTGTGAAGGAAATGATATACAAGTTGCTCCCAGTTTTGGTAGTAACTGAGAATTTAGTTGCTGTTGAATCATGTTGGAGGATTTTGTTATTGTGGCATTTCTTTCTAGTTTGAAATCCAGAGATGCTCATTATCATTGTAATTGTTTCTCATATTTGTTTCAGGGTGAT
The DNA here is from genome assembly GCA_029168935.1 of Oxyria digyna. NCBI lineage: Eukaryota > Viridiplantae > Streptophyta > Magnoliopsida > Caryophyllales > Polygonaceae > Oxyria > Oxyria digyna. The sequence continues at coordinate 12,034,109 of JAPVLV010000013.1, forward strand.
ATTTTGCTCCTGCATATGAGTAAGGATCCCATTCGTGCAAGTGAAATTGTTGTCTTTAATGTTGATGTAAGTGTACATTAGTTTTACTTTTCTTTTGAGCGTGTACTTACTCTGATGATAATATTGATATACGCTAGTTTGAATTCATGTGTACTTACTCTGGTGAAATGGCCGTCTGTAATGCCAGGTTTCTGAAATAATCTGGATCTGGAGATTAAATGTATGTTTGCAAAGAATAATTGAATTGTATCATAAATGTAGGCTTGTAAGTATGACTGTTTTGGTTTTGTTTGCAACAGGAATCAAATGCTGCAACAGGAATCAAATGTTTTGGTGAAATTGAGAGGATGAAATATTGTAATAATTTGGATATGATGGAATACTTAATTTTTTGATTGTACAACAAAAGGTTTGTATATGTCATGATTTATTGTAACAATACTGATGTCGTTGCGATAGATTTTGGTATACTGATGTCGTTGAGATAGATTTTGGTATACTGATGTCGTTGCGATAGATTTTGGTATACTGATGTCGTTGCGATAGATTTTGGTATACTGATGTCGTTGCGATAGGCTATGTACCCACATCTAGCGCAACGAAATAGTCATCGTAATAGACCTCAAATGTCGTGGCTATATTCTAATGCATTTGATCCTAACCTTTTGCAACGATAAATGTCGTTGCAAAACCCGATGTTTTTTCAACGACAAATGTCGTTGCAATAGCCGTTTTTTTCCAACGACCAAATTATTGCAACAGCCTTAGTCGTTGCTAAAGATAACTTTTTTTTGCAACGAAAAAAGTCGTTGCAATAGCCTTTGACTACGGGCAACGACAAAAGTCGTTGCCAAAAATCATTTTAGCAACGACTTTGCTTATTTTGCAACGATTTTCGTCGTTGCTATAAATGGTTTTTCTTGTAGTGATATCTGCGTGTGAAGCAACATGGAGGATTTTTGCTTTTCCCATTCATTATCGGACTACGCCAGATTTACGTTTGAATTTCCACCTTCCCGGTGAACATAGTGTTTTATTTGATGATGTTGATAATATTGATGAAGTCATAGATGATCCAGAGATAGCAAACACTATGTTTTTGCAGTGGATGGAGTGTAACAAAACAAATGAAACGGCTAAAGGATTGACGTATTGCCAGTTTTCAGAGAAGTTTGTATGGGTTGCTCAAAAACGAAAGTGGATGATTCGGGACAAGGGAACTGCTTCTATTGGAAGAATCTATCCCGTTGCTCCTGGTAGTGGGGAGAAGTACTATCTTCGGATTATGTTAAATCATATTAAAGGGTCAACTTCTTTTGAAGCTTTAAGGACTGTTCATGGTAACCCTTATCCTACCTTCAAAGAAGCATGTTTTGAGATGGGATTATTAGATGATGACAAAGAATATGTTGAAGGGATCATTGAAGCAAGTTTTTGGGGAACAACATATTATCTCACGAGTCTCTTTGTATTTCTTTTGATTTCTGATAGCATGGCAAGGCCTGAATACGTTTGGCAACGAACATGGAAGCATCAATCAGATGATATCATAAGGAAACAGAGGAGGATACTTTGAACTGATGGTATGTACTTTATTTCTTATATTTTTTTATTATGCCATATCTATATATTGAGCTTTCCGTTTTTTAATTATATGCTTATCTCAATTTTTTAGTTATTTTTGTCGTATTTTTCTATTAACAACTATGTGTTTTTATATGCAGATTTGAAGCTAACAGACAATCAGTTGCAAAACTATGCTCTTGCAGAAATTGAGAAGTTATTACAACGAAGTGGTTATAGCTTGAAAAACTACAGTACTATGCCTGTTATTGATGAAAGTCTCTTATCTGAAGGTTCAAACAAGCTTATACAGGATGAACTTAGATACGACAAAGCAGCTCTATCTGATGAACATGTACGATTGGTTTCTAGCTTTACAACTGAGCAAAAAGGAGTTTATGAGGAAATCATGAATTCTGTTTTAGAGGATAATGGAGGTGTTTTTTTTTCTTATATGGCTATGGTGGAACTGGGAAAACCTTTATATGGAGGGCACTTTCAGCTGCTATATGATCTAAGGGAGAAATAGTCCTCACTGTTGCTTCGAGTGGAAACGCTGCTCTCTTAATACCTGGAGGAAGAACTGCTCATTCAAGATTTAAAACACCTTTGCAAGTCGACGAGGCAACAACATGTCATATAAGTGTAGGTACAAAACTGAAACTCTTTATGATAATTATATCTAATGTGTTGTCGTATAGCAACTAACGAGGCTTCGACGTGTCATATACGTTCAGGTACAGATATGGCTGAGTTGATATGTGCTGCCAAACTTATCATCTGGGATAAAGCTCCGATGACGAACAAGTTATGTTTTGAAGCCTTAGATAAGACTCTAAGAGATATCTGTCGTGCTATAAATCCAAACAGTTTACAACAGCCGTTCGGAGGAAAAGTCATTGTATTTGGTAAAGACTTTAGGCAGATTTTTCCCGTCATTTCAAAAGGAAGCAGGCAAGATATTGTTTTCGCCACAATTAATTCTGCTAAGTTGTGGGAACACTGCAAAGTCCTTCATTTGACAAAAAGCATGAGTATTCAACGAGGTACCACTGAATCCGAAATCCAAGAAGCAAAGGATTTTTCTGAATGGGTATTAAGCATCAGAGATAATACAGGGGAGGACAACGATGGTGTAGCACAGATTAAGATTCCTGATGAACTTCTGGTTAAGAACTATGAGTTAGAACCGATTCCAGCAATTGTTCAGTCTATATATCCGTCTATTTTGGACAATAGATCAACCTCAAATTACTTTGAGGAACGAGCAATTCTTTCACCAACGCATGAAGAAGTTGATAAGGTTAATGAATATGTACTGTCTAAATTATTTGATGACGAGACGGTGTATCTCAGTTCTGATAGTCTGTGCAAGACGTGTGATCCTAAAGACAATGAAGACAAGGTCTATACGCCAGAGTACTTGAACATCGTTAGGTGTTCTAGTGTGCCAAATCATGTGCTGAAACTAAAAGTTGGGGTCCCTATAATGTTGCTTAGAAATATTGATCAGTCTTCAGGTTTATGCAATGGGACGAGATTGATAACTACTCAACTCGGGAAACATGTTATTCAAGTTAGAATCATTTCAGGCAACAATATTGGCCACATAGTTTTGATTCCTCGCATGGTCATGACGCCATCAGACACTACATTCTCGTTCAAGTTTCAACGAAGACAATTCCCGGTGAGTGTGTGTTTTGGTATGACAATTAACAAAAGTCAAGGTCAATCTTTGGCTAATGTTTGTTTGTATCTTCCGCGCCCTGTTTTCGCTCATGGTCAGTTTTATGTTGGAACGTCAAGAGTGACTAGCAAAAAAGGTTTGAAGATTTTGATATGCGACAAAAACAACAAAAGATCTGATACTACAAGGAATGTAATACTAGAATTTCTTAGTATATTTGTCTTTTTAGAGTTACTTTTTTTTTTGTTTAGATACTTCTGTTTTGATTGTTTTAATGGGATTAACTACCCCGTTTTGATTTACGATCGTCAAAATCTTCTACTTTCAAAAAATTATCAGAGAGAGTTGTCTTTATTTTTACCATTATAATATGTCATTGAATTATGTCAATCTAAAGATACTACATTATTATATAGATATTAATTTCATTTTGTTTATAACTTTTTTAAAAATAAAAAATATAAACAAATCCCGTACAGGGCACGGATACTGATCTAGTATACTACTTATTAAAGATTTCATTTGTGTTACTTTGATGATGTAAAAAAAAATGGTACGTAAACCTGCTATAGGATGAAAGGTCCAACAGTTTAAAGTTCTTCTTGAAGGGACACCTTCTAGACCACCCCCAAAACCCATATTGTGTTGAAAGAAATAAAGAAACTGTTTTGGATGAACTTCCATTGTTAAGATCAGGGCTTTAAGAATCTACTGTATATATAAAGCAAATCTCTGATTTCGCCACATCTCACTAAAACACTCATATGTCAATTTATTATTCATATTGCCACATGTCATTTTTTAATCATTTTTCTTTTTGATAAACAAAATCATATAATAGGAAAATTATAAATATGTGTATATGTTTATTTTAGGATAATTAAGATTTGTAAGATACTATGTGATGAAGGATCATCTGAGCATCAACCAACGCCAGTGGTTCCCGAGTTCGAAGGCGCTTTGACTCACTCAAGAGATAAGGAGGTTTACAAGAGTTAGACAAGTTAGTTGCATTCATCTTGTCTAAGGAGCTTACCAGTACAGAGGATCTCTTGGTAACACCTATGAGGACCTTGTTCGTTGTTGGTGTGCGAGACAAGCCAGACCCAGGCGAAGACGATGACAAAGGATCGCACATCAGCGAAACCGCGATCACGGTTTGAAAACCGCCATCGCGTCCTCACCATTTTCTGCTCGTGTTATTTAATTGTCAAAAAGCCGTAGCCAAGTTACTAAAACAGCGATCGAGTTATTTGGGCAACGATCGCGTTTACGGAGCTGAAGACTTTCTGAGATTTGTACATTTTTAGTTTTTTCCGGTATTTTCATTTAAGTCGCTTTTTCTATTTTAGGAAATACTTTTAATTAGTTTATTTTCTTTTATTTGCTAATCTTATGAACCCCATATAAGGTTTGTCCTCGTTATTGTTTTAGGTTTCCAAACTTTGAATACAACATTTATTGTTTTGCCTCCCAAAAGAGAGCTTTTGGGAGTAGAGTGCCTCGTGTGCATTAGTTCTTGTGTGTGTTAATCTTCACCATAAGGTTGGTGCTATAAAGGCTCCATAGAGCATCCTCTAGGTACCTTGGTCTACCATATCCATTGTGTTTGGTTGTAATCTATTGGAGTTTTTTCATCATTCGGTAAGGTTTCTTGTTCTTTAAGTTCAAGGGTTTTATCGTTGTTTGATTTGCTTCCAGTTGTCCTATCATTCGACTTATCTTTCTATCATCCTCTTATCTAATTCTGCATCTCTTCTTTGTTCGAGTTTCTGTTCGAGGTTTGATGTCTAGATCCAACAACCACGACTTATCCCCGCATCTAATTTGTATCATAGATGTGTTGACACCATCACCGTCTTCACATGAACCCCAGAGTTCCACCTTTAAAAATTACCAAAAAAGAGAGCCAATTTTTGTATTCATGTTTGTCAGATTCTATTAGAAATTGATTTTGAGTCTTCTAGTACTTTGATCTTTCTTGCTGAGTCTGTTTCAGGTTGTGTTCAAGAAGCTTGGATTGATTCAAGTTTGTGGAGATCGAAAGATTGGAGTTTGGAGCACCCTTGTTACCGAAATCCACTCAACCCATCACCACCATCACAAATTCGACCGCCCTACCCAAAACACAGCCGTCACGAAACCCTAGAAGTGATGAGAAAAGTTTTCCCTTGCACCACAAGACAAAATCTTCTACAAGGAAATCTTATCTCATCTACAAGGAAAGTCAAAGTTAGTTTCTTTTATTTCATTTTAGTTTTTCAATTTTTGTTGAGAATAATATCTCATATATAGTTTGTATCTTCATTTTGGTGAGATAAAAAAATATTCAAAAAAAAAAGAAGAAAAGAAAAGAAAAATACAAAAGAAACATAAAAGTCTCAAAGTCAGCATTTATTTTTACGTTTTCGTTGAGTCAAAGTCTAGTTTGATACTTTTGAGTCGGTCTTTAAGATATCGGAGGAAACAAGATTTCCACAAGCATGTTACGATGACGAAGGAGTGTTCAGTCAATGACAAAAAACGCAACCGGGCGCGATCAACCGCGATTGCGTTTCAACAACATTAGCCACTGTTTGTGCCTAAAAATACGACGAGCAAGGAACGAGTCAAGAACTACGCGTAGGAAGACCATGTCGACGTGACGAGAAAGAAATGAGGGCATTGATGCAGTGAAGATAAGGTCGGCCGAGTGTTTTGTGTATGTTTATTGTATATTCCTTATGTAATTAGTAAAAGATATTAGAAAGAATATCTTTTACCATATTTGTATATCGTTATTAGATAGAAGGAAAAGATATTATTCTATTTCCTTAGAGATAAAACTAGGGTTAGTCTATAAAAAGAGGCTAACGCCTTCTTTGTATTCATTCAGCTACTTCGAGCAGTAACACAAGTACAAACCATTAAACCCTAATTTCCCATCGTGTTCTTGAGTGCTAAGATTGTTACCGTCAAGTTTGATCTTTGCCCTACAGTTGCTTCATTATCATCTCGTTGGTAATTTAGCTACAAACAATTGGCGCCCACCGTGGGGTTGGATAAAAAAAGTATCATCTTTTCACGCAAAGGGAACACTTTTTTCGAGAAACCATGACTATCCCGACAAATAGCCCGCCACCTGGTGAGAAGAGGTCCGAAGAAGAGGTCGTCGCGACGACATCTCTTGTTCCCGGCGGCGAGAGAGTAGAAGATGTCCGCGAAGAAGATCCCGACACTCCAAAGACCAGAGTCGCGAGCGAGAAACACAAAGAAGACGGCGAGGTAACCAACATAGCCACCGTCACGGCGCAACTCGATGCTTTCCGCAAAACCTGGGCTGAAGACAAAAGAGCCAGTGAGAAGACGACGTCAGAACTCGCCAAAGAGAATGAAAGGTTACGTTCCGTGATCAAGGAACTCAAGGCGGGATCTGCGGGACGACATACCTACGTTCGAGGTCAGAGCGTTGTTCGATGCCTCGACATGGACGCCGTCGCCGAGGAAGATGAAGCTTACGGATACCAGGGGTATCAAGACGACCTCCTCTCCAAAGAAACAACGCGAAAGGATAAATCCGAGAAAGAGACGATGCCAAGCGCCATCGCCGCGTTGGTAGCACAACAAGTCGGCGCCTTAAGGAAGGAGATGCTATAGATACCCGGAGTGCCTAAATCCATAGTTCCAGAGCACGAGTTAGAATATCAAGAAAGTCCCTTTGTCACCGCCATCGCCGCCCAAAAGATCGCCAAGAAGTTCACTGTCGCTGACCTCCCCGTCTATGACGAATCCGATGATCCAGAAGAGCACATCTTGCTTTACAAGGCAAAACTCTCCACAAGTCCCATCGAGCCAGAGCTAAGAGAGGCCATGATGTGAAAATTCTTCAGCTCGACACTGAAAGGTCCAGCGTTGACCTGGTTTATCCATCTCCCTAGAGGAAGCATCTCGTCCTACGCTGAACTCTCCAACATGTTCCGCCTACAGTTCGCCAGCAGTAAGATGTTTGCAAGGCAGCCTTCAGATCTCCATAATATACGCATGAACAAAGGCGAGACCATAAGAGCCTTCATGAAATGTTTCAATGATGAGAAGATCACCAACCCGGATTGCAACGACTCCAATGCTGCCGACGCGTTCAGACGAGCTCTCCCGCGAGACAGTGACTTGTACAAGGAGTTGACAAAGACTCGACCTGATTCCTTCGCCGTAACTAGAGAAAGGGATATAGAAGCCATGCGTCTCGAAGAAGATCTCCAACAGCACGCCAAAGATAATTCTCGTTCTCCACATAGAAGGACTTCTCCGCATAAGAACTCTCCTCAACAAAGGCACCATGAACGCAAGGAACGAGGAGACTGCCATGATAGAAGAAATAAGCCATTCCAAAGGGAACCACCTATGGTGCACAACGTGAGCGAGGTCAACAACGTCTATGTAGTCGAAAGAGGCGTCCATATGAAAACTGAGGCGTTGTGAGTGATGAGTGCGATGGAAAGGCTACGCGACGTAAAATGGCCAAGGAAGCCAAACCCAGAGAGAAAGCCCGGATCAGGAAAAGGGTATTGTGAGTTCCACAACGATACCGGCCATACTACGGATGATTGTTACACCTTGAGAAGGGAAGTGTTGAGGCTCCTGAAGAGGGGATATTTGTTGGATTTGCTCTCCAGAGAAGGAAGAGACATCTTCGAAGGGGTGAAGAGAGAAAGGAAGTCCACAACTCCACCACTGCCACCATCAGGTCACACGAGGACCGTCCACACTATCTTTAGGGGCTCCTCCATGAGCGGCTACACCGCGTTCGCCACCAAGAGAAACGCCATAACTTCACGTAGCGGAGGCAGTGTTATGCCAATCTATCACGTCAGGTCCATTAAGGAGGATTGCCCAATCACGTTTGAGGAACCAAACGGGAATGTGAATCATCATGACGAGTTAGTTATCTCCCTTACCATTTGTAATTGCAAGGTTAAAAGGATCCTCGTCGTCTACTAGGGGTAGGCGTCGACGTCATAATTCATTGTTTCATGATGCATCTTTTATTAATATACAAGTAGACCTTTTCTTTCTCCAACGTGTTCAGCATGCCAAATTGTTTCATTTTCAATGGCTGGCTCTATGTCTCTATTAAGAGAACGTGCCTCTCGAGTACGGTGTACCACCTAAGAAGCAAGAAGGCCGTGGCGAAAATCCGCGTCGGGGAGGAATTTCGTTAGCATACGCGTTCAAGGCTCCATCTACGCGTATGCAACTTTAGCCAAACCACCTACTCCAAGTGGACGCTTCCCATGATTGTTAGCGACGTGTGGCAATGGTCATGGGGAATGAAGCCCGAAACCTCACGAAACCGGCACAGATCGTCTGAGCAAACAAGGGTAAACCTATTTGACACGTTCCTTTCTCCAGGAACGCGTTTTCACGCCTTCCACAGCCCCTCTGAGAGTCATGAATCCACGGGCATACTTCTCCATCCGGTTAGGAGGCGTCCGCCGACATCGTAAGTCCAAACAGCCACGAGTTGGACGCTACACGATTAACAGGCCCGTCGATTAAAAGAGTTCGACGTCGACCTTACGCTAGCGTGTGGTAAAGGATTCACCATAAGCAAGAGGTGACGTCACAAGCTGATATAATCACACGCTGACCTACATCCGCCACTCGCTTCGGGTTCGGAGGAAATGCTGGATCCAACCCTCATGTAAGCCGACAATAGAACAAAAGAACATGAAGCACTAAGATCAAAGAAAAATCAAACGCTCAAGACGTCTCCGACACAGTGAATAACACGAACTGCACCAAGAAAGGAACGCAAGAAGCAACAAGTTAAGCAAACACAATGGTTTTTGGTATCTCTAACCTAGTCTACTGAGAGCCTAAGCCAAACCTACCAAAAGGGGTAGAACCACCCAAAGATACGAAAAGTTGGGAGATCTCACGCGTTCGCCAAGTCAAGGAATATCACGGTCCAAGTTGAAAAGAAAGAGACAAAAACTGCCATAAAAATCCTTCACCACGTGACAAAGAAGCTCGAACACGAAAAAGACGCCTTTGCCAAAGAAAGCTAAGTGAAGTCGAAAGATACACATAATTTCAAAGAGTTTAGAAAAAGAGTTGCAAAAGCAAAGCAAATACATTACAAAACTCTCGTAGGAGAGAGCAGAAGTAACAAAGTTCAAGACAAAGCACCCCAAAATATTGGCAACACCCAGAAAAGAAAGAATCAAAGAAATTACAAAGATTCGGATTCACCCTCTAACGATCCAGAGTCAGACGCTTGATTGTCATCCTCCTCAACATCACTAGCCGCGCTCTCATCCCCGTCCTTGTCAATATTCTCAGACGTGACGACCCGACGCGGAGAAGGAACTTCCACTCTCGATGAGACAGACACATCAGGATAAGTTGCCTCAAACTCCTTGCGCTCAGCTTCCGGATCCCAATCGTGATGCTTCCCAGCGACATACTATTCCAAGACCTCCACCCTAGACAACCAAGACCAGTAGATCTTCGCCTCACGTAGCTCCGATTCATGTTGCGTCTCTTTCTTCTCCACGTTCGCCTTCAAGGTGCCAAGACCCTTCTCCAACTCATTGACTTGATCGACAAGTGCGCCGTGAAGATTAAGAATCTCAGTAGTTTTATCCTTAGCTGCTTTCTCCGCGCCGTAAGATTTTTTCAATAAGCCTTTGAGTTGTTCAACCTCCGATTCAACAACGACCACCTTTCCTTCCAAGGCCTCCACCTGTTCCGGATACGTGGATAAAAGCGTCCAAGCACATAGCGAAGCCTGGATCCCCTGAAGGAAGAAACAAAAAGAAAAGTAAAGAAGAAAGGTCACGAAAGAAACTTCAAAAGCAAAAAGAAAGAGAAAGGTAGCCTTACCTACCATTGAGCGGCAAAGGCCTCCCCCATAATGTCAGCCGGATCCGTTGACGAATAATGATCAAGTGTCGACGAAGAACGAAGCCCAAACAAAGCTCCCCTTCCTGGAGAAACGACACGTGAGACTACGCCGGGAAAATCATCCACGGTCAAGTACTCGACGTCGGAAGCCTCAACCATCTTCTCCTTACCTTTCCTCGACTGCGTCGCCTTAGCTGGAGAAGGAGATGGAGAATAATCCAGCGTAGCCATGAGATTGACCTCTATAGGAGCCGAAGATGAACATCCTTTTATAGAAATGTGCATTATTTCGACATCACAAGGTCGGTAGCGGATTCCTCACGAGCACGGGCGCGAGAGACTAAAGCTATGATTAAAACCAGAATACAACAAGTAAGAACGCGTAAGTATGAAGAGTCCAACAACCAATAGAGAAAAGTACCTTACCAGACGGGGTCGCAGGGAGACTACGATGACCCTCTCCGTCATGACCGTGAAAAGTCCGATCAATCTTAGGAATCGCCAGAAGTGAGACTATCACATTCTTCGTCTGAGGCCTCGTCTTCATAGCCCCCGCATTAACTGAAAATTCTGCAAAGTCAAGCATAAGTAAGGCGTCGTCCTCAGGATCGAGATCATCAATAACTATTTTCAAATCCAGCTTGTTCAGAAATACCGTAATGAAAGGATAAAAGCTCACTAGACGGAGTAAGAAAACTTACTTTCGGGATTCCAATCCTCGATGAGCCAAGAGCATTCATCTGCAAGGGAAGACTTCTCCACGAAGTAGAATACTTCAGGCCAACCGCGATCATCCGTACTCTTCTCAAACGCAATGCGAGCCTTCTTCTGCTTAACCTTGAAGAACACCCTGCCCGGGGAAGAAGTAGAGATCGATAAAGAGTGAAAGAGTTCTGCTACGGCCAGATCAATATTATGCTTTTCTATGGCGTCGTCGAGAGCCCCAAGGATTTTCCAGGCGTCGGGAAGAAGTTGACCCATCGCCACGCCTAGGGAAAGCATAAATGCCCTAACCAGAGGCGAGAACGGGAACCGATGTCCCGCCAGGAAAGGATATTCGTAGACCGAGATCCATCCCGGCCGATGAGCATCAACACAAACCCCTCTGAGAGGAATCTCAATCTTCACCTCCGGACCCAGCTCAACAATGGATGTTAAACGACTGATGTCGTGAGCATCACAATAGTATCAATCCGAGTCACGAAGGACCTTCCTCGGCTCATAAAGAACTGGAGTCGCCATAAAGAAGTAAGTATGTAGAGATGGGAAATTGAAGACTGTAACACCCCGTGTTTGTAATCCTTTGTAAGGATTAGATTGTTACCCATGTCAACAAGAGCTCTTCCTTTTCCTGGTTCGAGTGAGAACAAAGAACTAGGAAGTTAAGCGTGCTAGGGTGGGAGTAGTCCTGGGATGGGTGACCTCTTGGGAAGTTTCCACGTTGACATGAGGATAGCGCTTCTATGGCGTGGGCCTTACAAATGGTATCAGATCCGACTCTTGGTTCAGAGTGGGCTCAGCCGTAGTGCAATCACTCGACCAGGAGGGTGGTCTTTGGGCTTGGCAGGCCTTGACGAGGTCGTCAACGGTTTAAGTGGGGGTGATTGTAACACCCCATGTTTGTAACCCTTTGTAAGGATTAGATTGTTACCCATGTCAACAAGAGCTCTTCCTTTTACTGGTTCGAGTGAGGACAAAGAAATAGGAAGTTAAGCGTGCTAGGGTGGGAGTAGTCCTGGGATGGGTGACCTCCTGGGAAGTTTCCACGTTGACATGAGGATAGCGATTCTAAGGCGTGGGCCTTACAAAGACGAGGTAGAGCAGTGCCAAACGAGATAGGCCAACAGAGCAAGAGAAGATGAGAAAAGCAGAGAAATGTTCGAGAGAAATGGGATTAGAAAAGATGCATAGAAGAAAGCAGGATCTCACCCTTATATAGGCGAAAGATCACGAAGATTACGGGAGAAGATACTCTTCCAACGACATTATATCCCAGTAAAGAAACTAGCCGTTGAAGATGAACATTGCCGGCACAAGTTACAAAGCAACTCGTCAGATGCATAAAAACAATGAAGAGAAGTGATGATAAAAGCCTTACGACGAAGCAAAAATTCTAGATGACGTCATCGCCAACGCGTTCCAGATTTGATGAAGACGTATTTCATAAAGAAAGAAGGTGTTTCCCAGATCTACGGGGTTTTAAGCTTTGTAAAACCCCTCAGGGGTATTGTTTGTGCCTAAAAATACGACGAGCAAGGAACGCGTCAAGATCTACGCGTAGGAAGACCAAATCGACGTGACGAGAAAGAAATGAAGGCGTCGATGCAGTGAAGATAAGGTCGGCCGAGTGTTTTGTGTATCTTTATTGTATATTCCTTATGTAATTAGTAAAAGATATTAGAAAGAATATCTTTTACCATATTTTTATATCGTTATTAGATAAAAGGAAAATATATTATTCTATTTCCTTAGAGATAAAACTAGGGTTAGTCTATAAAAAGAGGCTAACGCCTTCTTTGTATTCATTCAGCCACTTCGAGCAATAACACAAGTACAAGCCATTAAACCCTAATTTTCCATCGTGTTCTTGAGTGTTAAGATTGTTACTGTCAAGTTTGATCTTTTCCCTACAGTTGCTTCATTATCATCTCGTTGGTAATTTAGCTACAAACAATTGGCACCCACCGTGGGGTTGGATAAAAAAAGTATCATCTTTTCACGCAAAGGGAACACTTTCTTTGACCATGTCTAGGGCGCCGAGTCCTCAAAGGCAGGAGACCACATGGAGAGTTCCAAGGTAGACGAGGAAGAGAGCCGGAACAAGATGGAATTTGGAGGATCAAGGTGAAAATCCCAAATTTTGAGGGCAAATGTGATCCGGACGCCTACATGGAGTGGGAGACGAAGAATGAGAAAATTTGGAATTTCCATAACTTCCCCGAGCATAAGAAGGTGCAACTTGCAGCCTTAGAATTTAATGGATATGCACTAGTTTGGTAGGATAACTTGGAAAGGGAAAGGAATAGAAATGGTCACCCTCTTGTTGCTACTTGGGAACGAATGAAGACTATGATGAGAGCTCACTTTGTGCCCCAACATTATACAAGGAATCTTAGACAACGCTTTGAGATTTTGAAACAAGGATCCATGAGTGTAGAAGAGACCTAAAACTCTATGTAAGTAGCTATGGTCAAAACAAATGTGATCGAGGAATTGACGCAAAAATCGAGGAGAAATGACTAATGATGCGAAAATCGAGGAATTGACGCAAAAATCGAGGAGAAATGACTAATGATGCGAAAATCGAGGAAAACGACAAAAAGAGACTAATGGCTCGAAAATCGAGAAAAAGCAACTAAAATGATTAATGGTCCAAAAATCGAGAAAAATGACCAATGACGTGAAAATCGAGAAAAAAAACGACTTAATACGACCAATTTCGCGAAATTCGAGGAAAACGACTTAAAATGACCATTGACACGAAAATCGAGAAAACACGACTTAAAATGACTCGAAAATCGAATTAAAATGACAAATAACGAGAAAATCGAGAAAATCGAGAAAAGCGACTTAAAATGACTAATGGCGCGAAAAATGATGAAAAATGATGAAAATAGGGAAAATGATGAAAATGATAAACAAAGTAAAGAGTTTAGAATGAGTTTATTTTTAAATGGGTTAGAAACGTTTCTGTGAAAGAATAAGAGTATTTAGGCAAAAATAATGAAAAATGATGAATTTAGTGGGTAATTTGGGCCCAATTCGTATGACACTAACAAGCGGTAAAAACATAATTTGGAAATTGTAAAATGACACCAAATAAGACCTGTGGCCATTATCATTTGTAGGAAACGCAAATTAAGCAACATACGGATCACGAGCCTAATAAGTGTAATGAGGCTCAAACGGCATAAAACGACTAAAAATTGAAATTTAAAAGTAGTATATGATCATTACCAATATAACTCTTTCGTTTTTACAACAATGAAGAAACTTAACAATTTGAAATATCTAAACGAGCACTTTCACCTAATAACGAGTTAATCTCAAGTATATAAGTTGTATAGTTATACTCATATATATGTAATAACACTTTGTTACTCAAATAGAGTGTATATAAAACTTTCATTAAATCTTATGAAATACTCAAATCATCCTAAATAACGATTATTTACATCTTCGTAATGTGTATATCGTTTGATTAATCACATATTGACACAAATACTATAGTAATGTGGTAGTATTTGTATTAACATGTGCTTGAGGAAACTCTGGTCCAGAGGCAACTCTAACTGGTCCAGAGACAAACTCATTTGTAACAGTACAACCTGATAATCTGAACCCCTCTCCAGCAATGCAACCTGATAATCCGAACGCCTCTCCATTAGTGCACCCAACAAGTTCAAACTCCCCAAATATAGTACATTCAGGGGAAGTAGGTGGCATCACCTTTGCTTTTGCTTTTGCCTTTGCCTTTCCCTTAACCTACTTATTCTTCGCCTTTTCCTATGGCTCCTTCTAGTATGCCTTTTCCCTTGACATGGTGTACAAGTCTGCTTGTTGAGACCCAACACAATAGTTTTATGCGGATCGATACTCCAACATGGTGTACAAGTCTGCTAGTTGAGACCACTGACTTTCCGGAAGTTCCCCCTTTTGCCATCTCTCGTTGAGCTCAATGAAACTCAACTCCCGCATGGTCTTCGGTACACCAATCTCTATCTCTCTGTTATCAAGTTCAATCCTATCCCATTCTAGCTACCTTCAGAATCTGTGGATCTCATTCAACTTGATTGGCTTCTTATCAATAAAATGTTTCACTATCTCGTGGATGCACGGTAGACCCTCGCATTCTCGCATCCAGTAATCAGAGTAATGTACCTCATAATTCCCCACCTTTATATCCTCCCATATAGACCCGACACATTATGGAATAGATGCTGAAAGATCAATTTGACATGTGGATTCATTAGTCTGAAAATCCCGGGTGTCTTGATCCGATCCTCTTCCATGGTGGCCCTCACCTTCACATTTTGGCCCTCGATGGCTGCATGGATCTTCATAACTATCCGGTTAAAACCACATATACTTGAACCCACTATTTTCTTTAACACCTTATGCATTCCCTCAACCCTATGGTTGGTTCATTCAAGGTCGTGTTTATGTAAGACAGCAATTAACTATTCAACTAACAAACAAATATGAAATGTTTAAGTATAACATACCTGCTTGAGGTCCTCGTGAAGAAGTGAAGGTTGTGTTCTGTCCACACGCAAACAATGTTTGTCTTGTAAGGGATAAGCCACACTTTATCAATGTATCCAACGATTCCGCGTCTCCAAGATTGTCTCAACAGTATCAACCATTCCTCATATACTTCCTCTATTTTTTATAGAAAAAGTTTCCATACTTGCCCGCACAACCTTTTCACTCATTCTTTATTTTTCAAGATTTTGGTAGCATTTATTTCGATGTTGTGCTTGATATGCACCCAACACAAGAGATGTTGAACCAAAAGATATTTGAGCACTATCTTGATTGCAGTGATGAAAGCTTGTTCTCGATCGGTTATTATTGCAGTTGGCATTACTGCAACATCATCAAACAAGCCTTTAAGCCTCTGCATTATGAACAAGTAGTGCATAGTTTCCTCCTTAGGCGTGAATGCATATGCAATGTTGAATGTCTTATGCGTGCAAGTGAACCCGACAATCTCCATAAGAGGCATCCTATACCTGCATAATATGGTTAAGAAATGACTCCCATTACATTAAACAAAAAGACATAAAGATTCTATTATATACCTATTCTTCTTGTAGGTGGCGTCAATATTTACGACGTACGGAAACATCTTCATCAAGTGAAACGAGTCTTGATGAGAAAAAAACAAGATGTCCACATCGTGTGTGTGCTTCATGCAAAGGAGATGCACTACATAGTTGCGCTCCTTCAGAAATTTCAAGGTCCACTGTGTAACACTCAAATCCCCACGATCCTCAAAATGCAACTTTTGCACAAAGTTTGCGATTTGTTTTGTGGATGTTACATTCCCCGAAAATGAAGTTCTCAACTGAAGATCAATAACAGTAGGCGGAGTGAATAAATTCGCCAACGTCGTCACAAATTTCACCTCAACCGGCAACATTCGACCCATGTATGGATGACCAATGAAGCTAGTGCAAAGCTTATGATTGTGTTGTCCGTGTTTTACCTTCACATACCATCCATCACTACATCCCTCACCTTAAATTTATAACCTCAGACCTCAAACTTGCAATTCATCTTCTTATCCCTACTATCCTGCTTCCTCAAATTCTAATTCGTCTTTCTTTTTCCCCGATCCATAAAATCCAGAATGCTCGCACATTAATTATATTCTTTTGACGTACATTACTATGGCGAGTCACTAATACGATCATAATCTCTCTACCAGTACTCTGAACCCAAAGCCTCAAATGATGCTTAGTAGGAAACATTTCTTTAATATCAAACGCATCTGAGTAATCCAAACCCTAAATAAATTTTTGTTAACTACAATTAATCCAAACTACCATATGAATCGCAACTACATATTACTAATCCACATGCATCACAACTATCAATTCTACAAATTATTTGCACCTAAATAGAAAGAAAAATGATTAATGGAAAGAAATAACTAACCGGATAATCACCGGCGTTGAAGTCTCCTTCTTCTTCGTCGCTATTATCTCACATCCCGTCTTCGGGTTCACTGAAAAACTGTTTCTCGTCCTCAACCGCATTGTCGCCGTCACCGTCATAGTCACCGTCACTCGCATACTCGTTCTCTTCACCGCTCGCATATTCAATCTCCTCATCAATCTCATCTTCATCACTCAAATTTGTAACTCTCTTATTTGACATTTCCGAATGGCTTGAATGCAAAATACAACCAATGTGGGTGGGTATATATAGAGTTTTTTCCAACAGTCATATTAAATAAAATAGCCGTTGGAGAAAATTAAGTCTGTACGGTGGAAATGAGCGTACGTTGATTTTGGGTGTACGCTCATATCCACCGTAAAAGCTTAGTTTTCTCCAACGGCTATTTTTTTCCCAACGACTATTTTTCCAACGCCTATTTTTTCAATTTAAATGTGTACACCTATTTTTATGTATTGTGTATTTTGCCTCACGTATTCTTTTTTCACCTTTGCCCTTCGTCAAAATCAACCTTTGTCCAAAATCAACATACGTTCAAAATCAACATACAAAAATGTAGTGTATAAAGTTGAAATTTGTAGTGCGTATAGTCTTTGTCTTTGTATACTATATATTTTCTGTAAAATAGCATATGTTCATTTTTCATTTTGTTAAATTAAAAATTGTCATTTTTCCTTTTCCATTTCCATAATGTATCAAAAACTAATTGTATGCATTTTCTAGTAAGATAAAGCTTGCATTTTGGTTGGTTTGTTAATTGTTACGAGTACTTTGTTAGTGATACTGTATGTTTGGAGGCGCATTCTTCCCCTTTACCCTTTTCAGGTCGGCCATTTTCATTCGATCTAAACTTTCTCTTTCTTAGATTAGTTGCAATGTCAATCCAATTTCAGCATATTTATTCAGATTTCGTCAGCCCTACCTGCCGCTTAAGCATATATTTGACCTGCCGCTTACTCCGTCCCATTATATAAGCCTCATTTCATTTTCTGACACTATTTACAATTTGATAGAATCTTCTTGATTTCTTCGAATATACAAGAGAAAACATAGTCATGTGAGATCTTGTTTGATTCGTCTTAACGAGTACTATAACAATTTCAAAATTTTACATTTTTTACTAATATGTAACAAGAGATATTAACAAAACAAAACGCACATCGGCATTCGTGGGACAGAGGGAGTATTTTTAATTAATACGTAAACTATTTAGATGCCGTTGTTGTTTGTCTTTTGAAACAATTCGGGGTTGGGTTATCATATGCAAACAACGTACGTACGGTCCCTCCGCTCCACAATTTGGTTAAACTCAACACGGATGGCTCGCATAAGGGCAAGTGGATTGGAGGCTCTGTCCATAATAATTTTGGAACTTTGCTCGGTTTTACGGTGGAGATTTGGGCTATTGTGTTGCATTTCAAGTTGACTTGAGGCATGAGATACATGAGGTTTGGTTAGATAAAGATTTGTGCATAGCCGTCCTCTTGCTTACCAAACTTCTAGAGCATTGTCAACCAACTTTTAGCGGATGTGGTAATCATGGTTTGGTTAGATACATGAGTATTTTTAGGCCCTTGCTAAATACAGCCCGGACGTTTCCTAAATAACGCCCGGGCCTCGGGGCCCGGGCCCTCGCAGAACGCGAGGGTGCGTCACCTCGCAAAACGCGAGGGTGCGTCACCTCGCAAAACGCGAGGGTGTTTTTCCCCTATAAAAGGGGAAAAACCCTACTCGGCCCATTTTTTACATCACACACAATTTTCTACCGCCGCTCTCACCATTTCTCTCGGTTCAAACTACTTCTTCTTCCTCTTTTCACTACAAATCTCCATATAAGGTATGTTTCTTATACTCTTATGCTTTCTAATGTTGTTTCTAGATGAATATATGTTGTTAGTATAGGAAACTGCGTATTATATGATGTTTTGATATTGAATGTTGTTTTAGAAATGGTTGTATAATGGATGAAAGATGATGATTTTGAATTATGGTTGATGAGTGGATGTTGATTTTGAATTATGGTTCATGAATGGTTGTATAATCTCCATATAGGGTTTTTGATTAGGGTTGTTGATGTTTATTTGGTAATTTACTTAAATTGATAGATATTTTAGCTAAAATATTGAATTTTCGCCGGAAATTTTCGCCGGAAGCTGTTGCCGAAAACTCATGATAGTGCAAATTCACGCAGAACGCTACACCCCTCGCAGAACGCAAGAGTCATCACACTCGCAGAACGCGAGAGTCATGCTACTCGCAGAACGCGAGTGTCATGCTCTCGCAGAACGCGAGGAGTTGCCATAACTGGCAATTCTTTCCTCTTCTGCAGATACATATTTATATACTGATTTTACTTTATATTTTTTTTACTTTATATACTGTTATATTTATATACTAATTTTACTTTATATTTTTTTAGGTAATGGATCGTCCTGGACGTTCAACCCGTCGAAGAAATTGGAACGCTGTGAGAGAAAATCCACCGGTTGAAAATGCAAAAGGGAAAAGGAAAGCAAAGAATACAACACCGGTAGAGCTCTTCCCCGAGGGGCTCCCCGACGTTGATTATCGCCCCATAGAGCGGTACAGTGGTGTCCATAGTTATGCCGGGGAAGACTGTTCTGTGCCTAGTGGGATAGAACGAGCAGATACATATCAAGAGTATCGAAATGATGATTGGGACCTTTATTCTCAAGAGTCAGTTTCATGTGCACAACCGTCAACTCAATGTGCACCACAATCAACTCCATATGAACAATCAGGTAGCACTATTGGTGGCTGGGACAATTTCATTCCTCAGTATGCTGTAGTGGAATTTGGACAAGGGTGGGGTGGACAATGTTGGGGAGGTGGATTTGGTGAGGGAAGTGTTCCTGAAGACATGGGTCAAGGAAGTAGACAAGCTTGTTCTTCTTCTTACAATCCTCAACCATAACCGATGGAACAAGAGAACCAGGATGAAGTTGTTGGGGAAGAACACGAAGAAGAAGATGATGATGATGATGATGAAGAAGAAGAAGAAGAAGAAGAAGAAGAAGAAGAAGAAGAAGAAGAAGAAGAAGTGGTCCAGAAACCAAAAAGAAAGAGGAAGTCCAAGAAGGAAGAGCGAAAGTATGATCCTGAGCTCACTCATGACACACCTGGAGGTCTAGAAGATCCCGAGTTGCTTAAGGGATTTGAAGCCCATGTTGCGTTCCACATCCAGAAAGGGGAGGTAATTTAATAATTTATTTATTTTCTGCATTTTCAATCCATTGCACAAATTCTGCAGAATTATCAGAAAATGCATAATATGTGCATTTTCTCGCAGAACGCGAGGAGTGACAACTCGCAGAACGCGAGGTGTCACTTCTCGCAGAACGCGAGAAAATGCACAATTCTGCAGAAACTGATAATTCTACAGAAACCAAATTTTTTGAAAATTTGGTATGCAAAGTCTAATTTTTGTATTTTTCTGCAGTTCAAAGGTCCGATGAAGCCACAACAACGGACAAAGCAGAGCAATGATTGGCCATTGGAAAACAATGACTGGTCAGAGATTCCCGGTGCAGTTGGACTGTCAGATCTACCTGACATGATGTACGAAGAAATCGACTTTCCTTTGATTGAAGCGTTCATCGAACGATGGCAACCGGAGACAAATTCATTCCACCTCCCTTGTGGTGAGATCACTATTGGCCTTCTTGATGTACATATGATTTTAGGCCTACCTATAGAAGGGAAAGCAATGACGACATGTAAGAAACTGGGTGCCAAGTTTAGTCATGATGAGATTCTAAAATACTATGGTAGGAAGGGGGCGGAAATTTTTGGAATAGATCCTCATACTTTAGATTCTGGGAGGGTGAAAGCTGAATGGTTTAAAAGGCATTGTGAAAACCTAGGTCCAAAGCGAAAGGGTTTAGGTTGGGTGTTGTATACTGCTTCCTCGCTCTTATTTCCGGACAAGTCACAGAACTTGATTCGGCTTAGATATGGGCCTTTTTTGGAAACCTATGCCCATGCTACGGCCATATCGTGGGGTTCAGCTGCTTTGGCCCATCTGTATAGGCAGCTGGGGATATGCACACGACAGGGTTGTGCCCAGATGTCTTTCTGTTACACCTTGTTGCAGGTATTATACTTTCTAAGCGTTTAATTTACATACTTATATATATTTTCATATTTAACGTACTTTGTATTTCTTAGGCATGGATCTACAACTACTTCCCACACTTTCGACCTACTGAACGTCCTCGGTGGAGAGCGGAGCAACCATGGGCATACCGGTGGATGCCTAAGAATGTAAAGCTGAAGAAGGGGCAAGTCGGAAGGAACTATAGGGGAGCGCTCGATATTCTTATGCCGGAGATGGTAAGTTTCTGCATTGTCAACAATTTCTGCATTTTCTGGCCTTTCTGCATTTTTGAGTACGCAACAGTCATTTTTCTCCTTCTGCATTTTCTCCTACTGTAAGTTTCTGCTGTCATTTTTTTAGGTATGTTGGAACCCGTATGGATCACAAGACTTCACCGATCCTGAGCTTGCTCCGGCTCTATTTCACGGGGTGCTATCCTGCTGTGACATCACCGAACCACACATGCCTGATAGGTGTCCGAGACAATTTGGGAGAGTGCAGCGTATTCCTAGGCCAGTCATCGAACCGCTCAAAGCTCATAGGTTGAAAAACATTAGGTGTTATAGTGTTCTTTATGACACCAACCAATGGCTTTGGGAGTCAAGAGATGTTCACTCTTTGTCTCTCGATGATATGGGGCCAGTTGCCTTTGCACCACATGAATGCTCCCATGATTACATGGATTGGTACATCAAGAGGACCCATAGGTATATCCGTCCTGCAATCCCTGGGATGATTACTGAGAGACAGGTAATATTAATTGTTTTGGTTTATCTTGCGTTTCTAGTCTTTGTTTGTCTCTAATATTAACATAGAATGAATGTTTACTTGCGTATAGGTGATTGGCCGGGTGTACAATGACATGGACCGGTATCGGTTTGCCACTCCAGAGGAATTTTCTTCATATCACGCCCAAATGCTACTATGTATGTCAAATCTCGCTCCCTTCCGACCACGAGAAGACGAGTAGCCTTTCGTTTTGTGTTTTGGATAATTTTGTTGCTTGGATAATTTTGTTGGATTATGTTTAGGGATATGTTGGTTCTGCTTCAATTCTGTTTGGTTTTTGCATAACCTCGCAGAACGCGAGGTGTACACCACTCGCAGAACGCGAGGTGTACACCACTCGCAGAACGCGAGGTGTACACCACTCGCAGAACGCGAGGTGTACACCACTCGCAGAACGCGAGGTGTACACCACTCGCAGAACGCGAGGTGTACACCACTCGCAGAACGCGAGGTGTACACCACTCGCAGAACGCGAGGTGTACACCACTCGCAGAACGCGAGGTGTACACCACTCGCAGAACGCGAGGTGTACACCACTCGCAGAACGCGAGGTGTAACCTATAGGAAACAGGGTGCTCCCAGTTGAGATGCACGGTCTGTGGCACGGTTGGTGTCACTCGCGTTCCGCGAGTGACACCAAACTTGCAGAACGCGAGGAATGACATTTTCTGGAAAATGTCAATGACATGAGTTCCTGTTTAAGAATTTAAAAAACCATCTCCAGTTCAACATTACATTACAAATTCAGCGAATAAAACATAACTTCAACATTACATTTCAAAGGCGGCACATCGATGTGACACAAGATCGTGCAAAGAAAAAGCATCTCTTTCAGCGTTTCGCCACCAAGGAGTAAACACATGGGGTAATGGGCAGTTTTCTTCAAGACGCAACTACAAGAAAACAACAACGTTAGGAAGTTGCATATTAGATAGTAATTCATAAGTAGATCCAAAAACTTACCGGAACAAAATGTCTCTCACTCTGAATATAGAATAAGCAGAACGTCGGAAGTGTGTCACCATCTTCTAACCAAGTAGGACGTTGTAGAGGAAGGTAAGTGTAGTTAGCATTTTTTCCCACCGTTACGAACACTATGTTGAATGTGGATGCCACAAGGCATCCCATTTCCGGGGTAGCTAGCCAGTGATCTTCTGGAGCCCTTCCTATTCCTTCCCATGTAAGTTGGTGTAAAGCGCTCTCCAAAGTTGCTTGTTGTGGAGGTCCAATCCAAGTTCCTTGAACTAGGTGCCAAATCTCTTTGACCTTAGCTATCATCAAATCTCTTACTTCCCTCCATAAGTGTTGGTTGTCATGCAATTCATGAGCTATTGCTCTAAATCCACAATTTCCATCTCCATTTACCTCAAACCAACCATTCACATGGGTGCGCATTGACGCGGGTATGTGAGACTTGTACTTGCCAATCACCTTAATCTTTGGTTTCTTGAATGTTTCAGAATCAGAAGCATTTCTTTGCTTCTTTGGGGGTGTTTCTTCCAAATCTCTAGCATCCATCTCAACATTAGTGTGCTCCCATGCAGACGGTATTCTTTGCGTTGACCTAGGTTGTTTGTTAGGAGCTCCGACTGGACGACCTCCGGTGTGCTTTGAAATAGCCGGCTCTTTTAGAGGAGTATTTACTTTCCCAATCTCTAAAACAGTTTGTGCACACTTTTCTTGATCATGGGGGCACAATTTCGGAAACGTTTCCTCATAGAAAGTCTGAAAAAGATGTCTTTCCACCTTACTCTTAACTTCCAGTATGCCGAAAACATCAACTTCTTCCAAACTCAAAGTACTCCAGAAAGGGTGCAACTCTGATACTCTTAGTGGTCTTTGCTCCTTCCAATGTCTTACAATCTGATGAACACACATCAACCCATCTCTAATCTTGATCCCGCAGCTACAAAACATATTAAAGTGCGCACCTAATCATTTGAACACGTTATAATAATCATTTGAAATATGAACCCCCAATGCTTGTGTGCCCATAGCTATCTTCGCTCTCGCCTCTATGTTCTTCCTTACATGTCGCCTACATAAGAGAAACTTTGCATTTGGCCATAATTTGTCTGTTGCATTCATAAGAGCCATCTCACGGTCAGTGACGAAGCAAGTAGGCGATGCTCCTATTCTCAAATACATCGTCTGCAGCTGCTGCAACGCCCATAAATAACTATCCTCGCTCTCAGCCTCTAACCATACCCCGCACAAAACAAAATTCTTCCATGTAGAAGTCAAACCGACTATCTCCAGGAAGGGAACATTGTACCTTAAACCAAAATACAGTAAGATAAATACAACATAAAAACAGAATGATAAATACTTACCTGTTCGTGCTATAAGTCGAGTCCATCAAAAGGACATATGGAAACGCCTTTAAGAGTTTCATTGATTCGGGGCTAGAAAAGAACAAGTCGCCTATTATCGAAGGATTCGTTGCACTTGGCCTATACTCCATGAAGTAGTTTCTCTCTTTGCATTGGTGAAAGAATTCTTGAACCACGGTTCTACCTTCCATTTCCTCTTCCCTTATATGTCTTACCAAATTGTACACTTGGTTCTTCTTTGCGCAACTTCCGGGATCCTTGTTTATCTCAGTGTAAATCTGATTTGGAGAACAATGTGAAAGTACCATCTCACGAACCTTTTTCTTTTGATCCGGGGTTGGCTTCCCGGCAAATGCATTCCCGACCAAACTATCTCCAATATGATGGTTGTGCAAACCACAAACAACCACTAATCTCCAATTCTCTTCAACCCGGTTCTCCATGAGCATCAACTGAAATTTACACCCCGTTTTCTTGCTCTTTGTGTTTGATCTAACACCGACACCTTTAGGCCTATGGCTTCCCCCTTTCTCACAAATGATTTGAATCTTACCACTTTGCCCCGGTTTAGATGGTACACTCCTTCCAATAGAGATCATAAACTTGTGTTGCTTTGCAACATTCAAAGCACACAAATGACCAATCTCCTTAGAGGCAAACACTTGCTCCGTAGTGAAATATTCCGAATAATCCCTAGAAACAACCTCTTCCTCACATACGGGACTATCAAACTTTGGTGCAGTGCGTAAAGAGGGAAGAAAACACATCTCCTCTCCTATGTTTGTTGGTGGGTTAGCAAATTGTGAATCAAACGCATCATAGCTTGATGGCACCTCATATGTATATGGCAATTCATAAGTAGATGGCACGGGCAACTCATAAGTAGATGGCACGGGCAACTCATAAGTAGATGGCACGGGCAACTCATAAGTAGATGGCACAGGCAATTCATATGTAGATGGCACATGTTGTTCATATAAAGATGGTTGATGATAATATCCAAAGTGGTCAATCCCTAAATCAAATGACAGTGGCGAACATGGCCTTGTATTCCGGGAGGGGTAGTTGTAGTCATTCAACTGGATTGCATTCAATCCAGTGAACAAAGAAAAATTCACCTATACACAATGCTTCTGTTAATACTCTGTAATGTGCAACTTCTCGCGTTCTGCGAGGGAGGCACTTCTCGCGTGACGCGAGGGAGGCACTTCTCGCGTGACGCGAGGGGCTTCCTCTCGCAGAACGCGAGAAGTTGCTATTTCCTGAAACTAGTCATTCAACGGGATAATTTAACATAACATGAGTTTCTACATTAAAAGCCCTAAAAACCCAAAAAACATGAACACATCTAAGTTTTTGACATTATATGCAAAAGTCATCTCTTCAACACTTACTACTACTAGATTTAACATGAAATACAACATAATAAGTTCATTTTAGCTCTTAATGGTGCAAAACAAATTAAAATTCAAAAATTAAGTAAGAACATTACCTCATTTGAATGGTAACTTGATGAACCATCATCTCCATTCCCTCCTTTGTTGAATTCCTCTTCATCTTCCATTATTTTAGGTGTTTTTAGAGTGTTTTGAAGTTTTAAGGTTTTGAAAATGGGTTTTAATGGAGGGTGAAAGAGGTGAAAGATGATAAAAAGAGGTGTTAGGGTAGGGTTAATACGTGTTACGGATTACTTACAATAAGGGGGTAGTTATTATAGTTAGGTGGGGACAAGACATGTAGTAATGGCGCACAACAACGTCCATCTGACATGCTAATCTCGCGTTCTGCGAGGGACGTGACACTCGCGTTCTGCGAGGACACGTACACTCGCGGAACGCGAGATTAGCATGAATGAAATTAACCTAATTTTTTGCTAATCTCGCGTAACGTGAGTGTCACGTATCTCGCAGAACGCGAGTGACCCGACGTTGTTTGAATAAAGCACCGGGCTGTATATAAGAACCGTGTATTTTTACGATAAAATTAGGATTATTTTCGATAATAAAAATTAAGTCAAGATACATACATTACATTCATGAAATAAAATATATTTTTATAAATAGTTTTTACAAGAAAAAAGTTAATATTAATTTTTTGACGAATTCGATTAAAAGGATATACAATTTTCATGCGAAAAATATGGATTTCTCGTGTATGGCACGGGTCACTACACTAGTAAAGATAATTTAAAATAAGAGAATTTGAGAGCGTAACACCTTGGAGACAAGTAAGTTACTTATCAGAAAGTTGAGTTTTTATATTTTTTGGTAAATCTTTATCACGAAACACATAAAATAATCATATTTCTTGGTTTATTTTAAATTCACTAAAATTCAATTTCCATTTCCGACTGGCGAGTGAATGAAAATTAGAGTGTGAATTGCGAACCTCTTCAGTTTCCCGTATAAAAATTTATGTGTATGAGTATAAATTCTTATTTCAACGAATGAATATGAATTTTTTTAATGTCGTGCTTTAATTTTTTATTATTAATAATGATTTTTTATTTTATGTTCTAAGAGTATAAGTTAAATCTTCTTCATTCGAAAATTGTGACCCTAGTTAGAATATTAATAATGAGTGTGCATGGATCGATACGAGTGTGTATGATTTGTTGAGTGCATGCACAAGAATTTTGCTTACATATATGCAGAAGAGGCGCTGATATATCTTCAATTCACACCAAACTATTATTCTCACCTGGCTCAACCCTTTTTATAAAAGGAAAATAGATCAAGTAAATAAATTATTACCGTACCTACGACATGCATGTAAGATTCTTTCACATATGCTTCTCCTGATGGATCAATTCAAATCCGGCCTTCATTGGCAGATAGATAATGATGAGACCATTTTCTTTTGGCATCACCATTGGATCCCAAGTACTCATATTTCACATTTGAGGGGTAATGTTCCGAGTAATCAAAAAATGTTCCGAGTAATCGAAAAGTCCATGATTACATTACAAATGATAAACAATGGGATTATACAAAATTATCTAGCATTCTTCCCGGGAATCTAATTGAGAAAATTGCAACTATTCGAATCCCAATCTCACAATTAGATGATCACATCATTTGGACCCCATCGCCGAATGGTTGTTTCTCTGTTAAATCCGCTTACAAGCTTATTAGACCTATTACTACCCCACGATTGATACTAACTTGTTTTGGAATTAAAATTTTCCCCCGAAGATTAAAAACTTTCTTTGGAAAGCTTATTCGGACTGTCTCCCGACTACTGAAAAACTCAACCGCTACTATCATTGTGTCTATCCTATCTGTAGTCTTTGTAGCTCTGCTAATGAAAACTCTGAGCATTGTTTCTTTAATTGTACTTTCACCAAAAATGTTTTTTTTCACATTGCTTAGACCTTCAAAATTCGTTGGCACCTACCTTACTCCACTGATTTCAAAGCTTCAATCCATTATTTCATTAACTCTACTACGCATTGAAATCTGGCATTTTTTTGCTGGTGGAATATTTGGAACAACCGCAATAATAGCATATTGCGTCCTAACAACAAAAACCTAATTTTTAACCCTGACCAAATTGCCAATTCTGCTTTTGCTCAATTAATGGATTGGGAAATGGCTCAAAACACTAAAAATGACACTAAGAAGCATCTCCCTAATAAGAAAAAAAGAAATTATGTCTTTTGGAAAAAGCCTCCTCATGGATATTATAAACTTAATTTCGATGCTGCCAAAAAATTAAGCTTTGCTTCCTTTATTGGATTTATTATTAGGAACTCCACTGGATGCATTAGTTTTATTGACCAACTTCGGATTCCTGACTCGTCCGTTCTAGTCTTTGAGGCTGCTGCCCTTTTGGAAGGCTTGAGAGTTGCAATCCGCCTAAACATGAAAAATATTATTATTGAAGGAGATAATTTGTGTTTAATTAGGAGTATTCGGGACTCCTGGAAGATCCCGTGGGAAATTCGCTCTTTTATTCTCGATATCAAGGATTGCCTCGCTTTCTTTTATAATTGTCGGGTTTTTCATGTTGTTAGGGAATGCAACCGTGCTGCAAACTACCTAGCCACCAAGGAATTTGACCTCCGCGACCTGCGAAATGACATTATTAGATGGAATGATGCATCTCAACCCCATCAGGTCGAAGCTCTGAAGAATGACTTACTCTCCCCGCAGTCGAGACTCTTTCTCGTCAGGAATTTCTTCAAGATCATTCGTGCGGATGATTTAGGCTTAGTCTAAGTGTATTAGATAGCCTTTGGGTTGTTTGTAAAAAAAACGTAATGGAGCTAAGCTAGTCAATAATAGAGGTCAACTAGGTTTTCTGCTGTTTATTCATCTACTTCCACAACTGTTACAAAATTCCAAAATGACAGGGCCGGTCCAAAGGCATGGCGAGAGGGGCGATGGCCTAGGACCTAAAAATCTTAGGGGCCCAATATGATTTTAGTTCAGCTATATTACTGGTAGTAGTAAAATTAAGCAGTGAAATTTTGTAGCGTAGTGGTAATTGTTTCCCAACTTTAACCAAATCAACAGAGGTCGATTCTTCTTGGCCCCACTTTTTTTTTAAAAAATTTCTACCATTAGATTAAAATGGGCTTACGGGGCCCTTCGTCCACTGATATAATCTTGTACGTAGTATATATATCATACATGGATAATCGAGTTTACAACTGAGATAATAACAATAAATTTTTTACTTAATTATTGAAAACCATGACACCTATCTCACAAAGAATCACAGATCTATTACAATACAAAGTATAAAATGTGATCACCATTGATGAAAGATTATCATTTCTTCTTCATACTATGGTATAACTGAGTATAAAATGGGATCACCATTGATGAAATATTATCATTTCTTCTTCATACCATGGTATAACTGTATAAGGCTATATAAGCCAGTCAATTTTTTTTCAATTAGATTTCGATTCTTCTCTACTTTGTCGATCGTAAAAATTAGATTTTGATTCTTCTATATTTTGTTAATCGTTTTTGTTAATCCTTTAATATTATTGTCTAAAAATATCAAAAGTTTATTTATGTGATTACAAATTAAGCTTATTTTTGAAAAAATGAGTGAAAATTTTACGATTAAGAAACCAAAATTCGTTTTTATTTTTAGTATTACAATTGTTTTTTTAACATTGAATCATTATAGGGCCTTTACTCACATAAGAATAAGATAGACAATGTACATTTCAAGTCAGATCATTTCGGGTCTAATTTTACCGGGTCAAAACAGCCCGGGTTATAACGGAATTATTGCCGGATCGGGTCGGGCTCGGGTCTAAGATTACCGGGTCAAAACATATCCGGTTTTTATGGGTTTATCGTCGGGTTGTTTTGGGTCAAAACCTGCCAAAAGACCGGGTTATTATGAGTTCATTTTCAGCTTTTCATTTGGTTAATTTTTTACGGTTAAAAACGGGTTGGGACGTGTGAACCCGCTTTGATTCAAAAATTTCGGGTCATTGATAGGCGAAAAATGAATTACGG
Source organism: Oxyria digyna (assembly GCA_029168935.1). Lineage (NCBI taxonomy): Eukaryota > Viridiplantae > Streptophyta > Magnoliopsida > Caryophyllales > Polygonaceae > Oxyria > Oxyria digyna. The sequence continues at coordinate 12,063,650 of JAPVLV010000013.1, forward strand.
ATTCAATTTGACGGAATTGGGTCTGTGAGATATGTGTCCATTTACTATAAATAGCCCTTAAGGCTGAGTTGTTAGTCATTAATTGTGTTAGTGTGAGCTTGACTCACTGTGTAACAGAATACTCATTCCTCATTCTCAATACATTTTCTTTCCTCAATCTTCTCTTTAATGGACATTGTAGGTGATTACTGACCAATCTCTGTTAGAATCGAAAGAGAGGATTTGAGAGGGAAAAGAGTTGATTTCCATTTGATTGAATGATGTAAAATGAATTACAGAGGCTTATATATGCCCAAATACAATGGAGTGAAGCTTTGCCTCACTAACAGATTTCTCTCCTTCTCATAAATAAAACAAACTTCTTAACTAACTAACTAAACAAACTAACTCATACTCTATCAGCGCGACTCAGGCTGGAATGGAGGGGAAGACACTCCAAGCTTGGACAAAAGGTCATGATGCAACAAACCAGTGAGGGGCTTAGTTAGAATGTCAGCTAGTTGGAGCTTGCTCGGAACATGAGAAATGGAGATAAGGCCTTCAAGGAGTTTTTCATGCACGAAATGACAGTCGATCTCCACATGCTTGGTACACTCGTGATATACATGATTCTTGGCAATGTGAATGGCTGCCATGTTGTCACACTTTAGAGCTACTGGTGTGACTTCACTAACTCCACACTCTGAGAACAAGCGAGTAAGCCAAGCTAGCTCAGCACAAATCCTTCTCATAGAACGGTACTCGGCCTCTGCAGAAGACAAAGAGATCGTTTGTTGCTTCTTAGATTTCCATGAGATAGGTGTTCCTCCAAACAAAATGATAAATCCACTAACATAGTGCCTTGTCATAGGACAAGATGCCCAATCTACATCACAAAAGGCTTGAAGACTCATGCTCTGCTTGTTGTTCATCAGGATTCCCAGATGGACAGTGCCCTTCAAATATCTGAGGGTGTGGATAGCTGCTGAGAAATGTGGTTGACGTGGAGAGTGAAGGAACTGACTAAGATATTGTACAGTGAAGGCCACATCAGGTCGTGAATGAACAATAAAGTTCAATTTACCAATCAACTTCCTGTAGAGAGATGGATCAGGCAACAATTCTCCTTCATGAAGGTTGAGCTTACAGTTGAGCTCAAGGGGAGTGATGAGAGGCTTCAGGTCTCCACAATTGAATTCTTCAAGCAACTCATTGATAAATTTCCTCTGTGTGAGCACCAGGCCATCTGGATGAGGGAGAAATTCAAGACCAAGGAAGAAGTTCAACAAGCCAAGATCCTTGATCTTAAACTCTTGATCCAGGAAAGCCTTTAGAGAAAGAATTTCTTCCTCATTGTTGCCAGTAAGTAGTATGTCATCAACATAAACTACTAGGAAAACCATAGACTCAGCAGACTTCTTGGAGAAAAGAGAATAGTCATTCAGTGACTGAACAAAGCCTTTGGCTTTCAAAACAGTGCAGAGGCGAGCATACCATTGTCGTGAGGCTTGTTTGAGGCCGTATTGAGATCTTTGTAATCTACAGACGAGCTTATCATCTTCATTCTGCAAACCAGGAGGCAGCTTCATGTAAACTTCTTCATGTAACTCACCATGAAGGAAGGCATTGTTAATATCTAGTTGAAAGATATTCCACCGTTTCTTGACAGCCAAAGTGATCAAACTCCTTACTGTAGTGATCTTAACCACAGGAGAAAAAGTTTCATTATAGTCAATCCCCTCCTTTTGTGTGAATCCCTTCACAACTAACCTTGCCTTGAATCTTTCAACACTGCCATCAGCTTTCCTCTTTATTTTGTAGACCCACTTGCAACCTATTGCCTTCTTTCCTCTTGGCAAAGGAACAATAGACCAAGTCTTATTTAAATCTAGAGCCTCAAACTCTTTGTTCATTGCCTCCACCCATCTAGGATCTTGGCAAGCAATAGAATAAAACAATGGTTTTTTTTCTTGGGAGGTATCCTCCATAGCTAACCTTTGAAAGAAAAAAGCTTCAGGAAGGGTGCTAGTAAGTGTGTGGTGACAGGTAAGGTGATCATTGTGTTCTATGGATACAGAACTACAAATGTAGTCTTGTAGGTAGGAAGGAGGATTGTGAGTTCTAGTGGACTGTCTCAGAGGTGGGGTAAGGGCAGGTTGAGAAGGAGGAATTGAAGTATTTGTTGATGAAGGTTGAGGGCTAATTTGAGGTGATGGATAAGGAGGGATATGTGAAATAGGTGGGAGTGAGTCATCTGAGAAATCTTCAGAAATGACAGGTGTGTTTTGAGGAGCTGGTCTAGTGTGAAGATAAGCAAAAATAAATTCATGGAAGATGACATCTCTGGATGTGAATTTGGAATGTGTTTCCATGTTGTAAAGTTTGTAGGCTTTCTTTCCAAAGGGATAACCTATGAAAACACAAGGTGTGGCTCGAGGCTTAAATTTATCTCTTCCTTGTTTAAGAGTAGATGCATAGCACAAGCATCCAAAGGTTTTAAGCATGGAATAATCTGGTTTAGTGCCATAGAGTTTTTCATAAGGAGAGATATTTTTGAGAGTAGAGGAAGGAAAACGATTGATAAGATATGTTGCAGTAAGAACACACTCACCCCAGAAGGAAAGAGGTAAGCCAGATTGGAAACGAAGAGCCCTTGAAACCTCCAAGAGGTGTTTATGTTTCCTTTCCACTACACCATTTTGCTGAGGAGTTGCAACACATGAGGTTTGATGTAGAATGCCTTTCTCTTCTAGGAAGTGTTTAGTGGCATGACTGGAACCCAGCTCTAGAGAATTGTCAGATCTCAACACCTTTACTGAGCAGTTGAACTGAGTAGCTGCCATAGTGATAAAGCTTTTGATAAACTCAAAAGCATTGCTTTTGGTACTCAACAAATGAGTCCAAGTGGCTCTGCTGTAGTCATCCACAATAGTAAGAAAGTATTTGTAACCTTCCTTTGTGGAAGACTTGTATGGCCCCCAAGTATCTATGTGTAACAGCTCAAAAATTCCTTTGGAAGAAATGACACTATGAGGAAAGGGTAGTCTTTGTTGTCTAGACTTAGCACATATCATACAACTATCAACATCTGTGTCTTTATTCAAAGAAGGTAAAATAGACAAAGTTTTCAGCTTATAGTAAGGTAAATGCCCACATCTATTGTGCTAAAGTTTACATTCAGACTGTCTTTCTTTAGCTACTGAGAAAACTGAAAAATCTTCTGGTTTCTTCAATCCTTCACCAGACAAGAGATAGATTCCATTCCTGCATTCACCAATTTCCTGAGGCCTCTTCTTGGAAAGATCCTGCAGAATGCAGTTACTCTTTGTGAATGTTACAGCCAAATCAAACTGAGCACAAAGTCTTGCTACAGAAATCAAGTTAAACTTGAAGCAAGGAACATATAGGACCCCTGATAGCACTATGGTTGAAGACAATCTGACATCACCCTCCAGATTCACAGCAAATTTCTGACCATTAGGAAGAACTATAGAGAAAGAGTTGCTAAGTCTCCTAACTGAACTTAGAAGGTTTAGATCATGACACATATGTGTACTAGCCCCACTGTCAATGACCCAGCTACCAACAGTAAAAAGTGGTTTAGAGACTATACCAGCCATACTCATGGAGTGTTTCACTTCAGCTTTGTTGACACTAACAGCTCCACAAAATTCTTGGGAAGAATTTCCCCTAAGAAGATTGACAAGTTGCTTGCACTCATCAGCAGAAAGTCCTGGAATCTGAGGCACTTCACTGTTGGAAGAATCACCATGATCATCACTTTCATAAGCAGTGGCAACCACTTTCTTGGTGAATTTTCCCTAAGATTTTGTGAATTTGAAATCTGCAGGAAAACATATGAGCCTGTAATACTTATCAACAGAGTGGCCATTCTTCTTGCAATGTCCACAGACTGTAGAAGATTTCTTGAAATCTCCTTTCCTAGAATCTCCACCAGCATACAGAGAAGAAGCTTCATTCAATATCTTGCTCTGTGTTCCTATTTCCCTTTGCCTTTCTTCCCTCAAAAGAATGTTAAAAACCTCAGAAACAATAGGAGTAGGCTTCATCATTAACAAGTTCCCTCTAGTGGTATTATAAGCTTCATTCAATCCAGATAATAACTGCATAAGGCGATCCTCATCCTCCTCAGGATTCTGAAATTGAATAGCACCACATCTTTGACAGCTGAAAGGAGTTTCTAGACTTCTGAGTTCATCCCAGAGGACTTTGATCCTGGTGTAGTATACACCTATAGAATCATTTCCCTGAGTAATGGTGCTAAGATCTTTGCGAATAGAGTATTTCTGAGATATGCTAGACTGATTGAATCTTGAAACCAATTCATCCCAGACTTCTTTGGCAGACTCACAGTAGATGACACTGCTTCTAATTTGCTTACTAACAGCATTAGTAAGCCATGAAAGTACAAGACTATCACACCGCTCCCACATTCTGATCAATCTTGCATCAAAACGTGGTTTTTCCAGAGTTCCATCAACAAAACACCATTTGTTCTTTGCTAAAAGAGCTACCTTAACAGAACGCCTCCATTGGTTGAAAGAATTTCCTTCAAAAATATCTGAGACCAAAGGCGTACCTGGATGATCAGAAAGATTGACGTAAAGAGGATTGCTATGATCTGGAGTGCCATTGCCAGCACCAAGGAAACGAAGCACTTCAGCTTCTGAATCAGACATCGATCGAATGTGCAATAAGAAATCAAGAATCGCTTAACAGAAAGCACAAAATCAGGCGATTCTAGACCTTGCGAAGAGAGATCGAAAGGCGAGGAGAAAGATGAGGATGAGCGATTGAGGGATTGATGATGAAATCGATCAAACTCGATCGATCAAGAATGGAATTAAGATGTTTTTCTCTGATACCATGTTAGAATCGAAAGAGAGGATTTGAGAGGGGAAAGAGTTGATTTCCATTTGATTGAATGATGTAAAATGAATTACAGAGGCTTATATATGCCCAGATACAATGGAGTGAAGCTTTGCCTCACTAACAGATTTCTCTCCTTCTCATAAATAAAACAAACTCCTTAACTAACTAACTAAACAAACTAACTCATACTCTATCAATCTCACAGGGTCGGTCCGGGTTTGCGGATTGGGTTATTTTCTTCTCGGTCCACTTAGAACCCATCGTTTTCAAAATCCTCCCCTTAGCCTTTTTGGTTTGCTTTCCACGTACAATTAAAATCAAGAATAGATTCGATCACCTTATTTAGACCCATTTGATCTCTATGCTATACGTACGTGACTGCATATGCAAAATCGCATACGCCTCTCGATCGAAATGAAAACACTCGTGTTCTTTGAATCATATGCCAAATCTCATGCATGCATGTAACGAAAACCATTAGATTGCGATGTTACAGTATGTGAAGTTAACCATATACTGAGTACATGATACTTGCACAACGTGCGAGATTGACAAGTTGAAACCGACATATGTGTGGTCACTGGTCAGTCGTGTTTTCATACATGTGTAGTTTTATTACTAATATATGTTTTTCTCATTAGGTCGGCTGCCTCTGCTTTTGGTGTCATTAATCGGACAAGCGGTTAATATGTCTATTATTAGGTATTAATGCTCATGGACCTTATATAAGGTCATTCGACTTTATATTTTGATATATATCTTTGAATTAAATAAGTAAAAAAAATCAAAAAGATATCTAATAGGTTATATAACAAAAAAAATATCGATTTTTATCTTTTATCATATTATATCTTTATCTTATATATATATAGGGTCAGGATCTGGTGAGAACGGATTCGTAGGTGAGAACGGTGAGAACGAATCTGAGCCGTCCATCGCGGAGCGCGCGTTATCGCTGAGGAGGAGAGAAAAAGGGTTCACGCGCGTCTCGGCCTTTCAAACGGGCGCGTCCAAACACGCGCATGTCTGAAAAATTTCCTCAAACCCGATAGAAATTGGGGAAGGCGATTTCGTCGGCGAAATTTTATTCCTTCTACGATCAAATCACAATCAAAATTTACGACGAAGAACTCCAATTCCAGCAATGGCGTCGACATCAACTGTAACAAATCTACAACAAGAGCATAATACAAATTCAACTGTAGCTAACCAGGAAGAAACCCTAGGTCCCAATTCGAATACGTCTGAGAGTTTAAACCCTAATTCGACACATCAAGAAGAAGAAACAGGTATTAACAATGAATTTTAACTTATTTCCGATATCAAATTCTGAATAGAATTTATGGAATTCCAGATTTCAACCCTATGAAAATCTGAATTGAAAATCCTAAGTTGCTTTGCTGTTGTTGAAAATCTGAATTGAAAATCTTAAGTTGCTTTGCTGCTGATAAAAATCCGAATTGAAAATCCTAAGTTGCATTCAGATTGCTTTGCTGTTGATAGGATTACGATTAAATTATGCATATTAGGAAATTGGCTTCTGCATACTATGAGAATATGAATTGTATATAGAGAAATATTCATAAGAAGGAGTACTGATACTTGATATTACTGAGTTGGGTGCACTTTGTATTGCTAATGAATAATCTGAGATTCTGAATTGCATTAGAGGAAGTTTCATTTTGAGAGAAACATGTGCTTTAGGATTTGCAGATTTACAATATATATAAATCTTGCTGCAGAAAACAATGAAATTCAGATTTCTCAAGGGGGCACAACATATTACATCCCAGTATGCAGAACTGAAATGAAACCAGTGGTTGGACAAGTATTTGACAACACAGAGCAAGCAGACGAATTCTATGATAATTATACAAAACAGTGTGGTTTTGAAGTGAGGAAAAGCACAAACAAAAAGATAGATGGGAAAACAGTATGGAAGTACCTCCTATGTAATAGAGAAGGACAAAAAAGAGTTTCACCAGTCATGGCAGTAACACCTATTATAACCAAAGTAAAGAGACGAAGAGTGACAAATCGGGCTGGATGCAGGGCAAGGATAACTTTGAAAGGGACTGAGGAAGGGAAGTTCAAGATAAAAGGATTCGTAGAACGACACACGCACCCAATGATGATTGCAAGAGAACAACAGTTTGCCAAATCCAACCGAAATATAGGAGCTTTTGAAGCTGATTTCATTATAAATTGTGGAAATGCAAATATTGGTGCAACAAAGGGATACCGAATATACAAAGAGCTAGTAGGATCATATGGCGCTATAGGAGCTAGCGTAACAAATTTAAAAAATGTGAAGAGAGATCTAAATTCATATTTGGAAGGATTTGATGGACAAATGATAGTAGATAAACTAAAGAAGAAGAAAGAAGTATGCGAGGCATTCTACTTTGACTATTTTGTGGACAAGGAAGGACAACTAGAGAGACTGTTTTGGGCAGATCCTATAAGTAGAAAAGGTTTCTCATTCTTTGGAGATGTTGTTACAGCAGACGCAACTTACAACAAAAACAGGTAATATTTTTCATGTCTAAATTCAAATCTTATTAATGAGAATATGTTTGTTGTGACTTTGATAATAATAATTTGATTTGCATTTGAATAGCTTAGGATATGAATAGAATGAGAATTACATTTGCATACAGAGGATTTGAAGAATGAGATAACATTCTGAGTTGGATGCAGGTATAATATGGTATTTATACCATTTACAGGAGTAGATAATCACAGGAAATCAGTGACATTTGCAGCTGCTTTGATGTTGAAAGAAAACACAGAATCCTATGTGTGGATATGCCTTATATGCAATCAAATTGAAACCACAAATTTAATGTTTTCATTAAGGATATGCCTTATATGCAATCAAATTGAAACCACATATGCAATCTACATAAACTTCTTATGCAAATCAAAAATGAAACTTCATATGCAACTCAATATGAAACTCATATGCAAATCACAATTTAAAGTAGACTATGTAAGTATAGGCCTCACATGTAAACCACAAATCATAAAGTTTAATCTAGATATTCTTCATATGCAATTAAGATAAACTCCATATGCAAATCAAATAAAACTCATATGCAAACCACAAATTTAATGTTGTCATTAAGGATATGCCTTATATGCAATCAAATTGAAACCACATATGCAGTCTATATAAACTTCATATGCAAATCAAAAATGAAACTTCATATGCAACTCAATATGAAACTCATATGCAAATCACAATTTAAAGTAGACTATGAAAGTATAGGCCTCACATGTAAACCACAAATCATAAAGTTTAATCTAGATATTCTTCATATGCAATTAAGATAAACTCCATATGCAAATCAAATAAAACTCATATGCAAACCACAAATTTAATGTTTTCATTAAGGATATGCCTTATATGCAATCAAGATGAAACCACATATGAAATCTACGTAAACTTCACATGCAAATCAAAAATGAAACTTCATATGCAACTCAATATGAAACTCATATGCAAATCACAATTTAAAGTAGACTATGAAAGTATAGGCCTCACATGTAAACCACAAATCATAAAGTTTAATCTAGATATGCTTCATATGCAATTAAGATAAACTCCATATGCAAATCAAATAAAACTCATATGCAAACCACAAATTTAATGTTTTCATTAAGAATATGCCTTATATGCAATCAACTTGAAACCACATATGCAATATACATAAACTTCATATGCAAATCAAAATGAAACTCATATGCATATCAAAATGAAACTCATATGCAAATCACAATTTAAAGTAGACTATGTAAGTATAAAGCTCCACTATTAAGTAGGAATAGTGGAGCTTTATTTCCGATTTCCCTTATACGCAATGCAGATAAAGCGCCATATTTAAAACAAGTAATAATCAAATTGAAATTACAAACCAAAATAAACTTCAATCCAGATCTCTAAATTGCAAACAAAAACAAAACAAAATGAACAACACATACAAACCAAGTTTTGTTGCAAACCTACTATTCAAAGGGAAACATAAAGGATCTAGAAACATTAATAAAGATGAAAAAGAAGCAAGAAAAAGAAGCTGGATTCATATTCACAAGTGCAAGCATCACAAAAATCTATATCATCATCACTCTCCATGCAAGCTGGAGTCATATCTCAACCATGGGTTCTTCCTTTGACATGGAACATGATCCTTCTCAAGCTTAAGTTCTTTGAATAGAGGACGTTGATGAAGCACCCAAAGATAACGAACAGATTCACGAAATTTTATTCGACAATCAACAATCTTACTTCCGAGTGAAGCCTTGACAAATTTGATGTGATCCATTCCCTTCTCTACATTTCCAGAAACACTGGACAGTAAGATAACACCCAAGAGATATCTTGCTTGCATATGACCTAAATTAGCAGCCCTTTCAAGCATTTCCAATCCTAGGTCATAGTTGAAATCACGGAAGTATTGATCCTGCATACAAAAGATAATACAAGTAACAAAAAAAAATTGTTCCATTAAATTATCAGGGTTTCGAAAGATATTTACAAAAACTTATGTAATAATAAAAGACTTACAAATCCCTTTTGATATATGGCACCACCATTATCTTTGTCAATGCATAGATGGAAGAAAACACTAGCAACAACCTTCTGGGCTTGAGAAAGATTATCAGTATCGACATCTTCAACATTAACTTGGGAAAGAACATGTTTCTCCTGCCCAATTTTTTCAAGCGACTTGCAACTAAAAATTAATAACCACCACAAAAAAAAAGAATATGATCAGTGTGATAGAACCAAAACTAAGAAATGAAGGCTTAATTTCAAATCCAACCAAGAATTCAAAAAGGTATAAAATCGAAAAATCACTTCGCATGCAATCTAGAAAACACTTCGAATGCAAAACACAAAAACACTGTGTTTACCTCATTATGCAATTAAAGTAGTTGGGAAGAGAATCAGAACCAACACTCGAAACAATTTCAGAAATCAGATTGTTTGGAAGAGACAAAAAAAGACTCTGACAAGAAAGATCGTTAGATGAAGAACACTTCTGTCTTTTTTCCATTTTTCTGATGATGAAGATGAAGAAAACCGAAACCTTATCGGTATAAGATGAAGAAGAAGAAGATGAGAAATCTGAAGAGTCAGACGGGGAAGTGAAATGAATTGACAAGAGACATCCGGTCATTTATAAGGGATTAAAATTGTCTGATTGGTAACTGCTATAATGACGGTTGGAAAACGTGCCTGTAACACAAAAAAAACAAAGAAAAAAACGAAAAGTAACACGTAAGTTAAGTAGCATACGAAGTACTTGTATCAAATATTATTTGACAAGACTTGACAATTAAATATATTTTAATTCACATATGCAAGTTTGTTAAAATTGCTTTCTTTTATAATGAACAAGTTGTTTGAATGATCAACAAGACAACAAATAGTAAACAAACAAGAAAAAAGGAAAAACGAACAGAAAACACATATCCAGTTCAAAATATGACTTCATATGCAATCCTGAAACACCATAAAATGAAATTCAAAAGTGAAGACAAGTGTCTGCAGATCTAATTAGACAATTCAGACAGCAATAGCTAGAGTGTTGCAGAAAGTTGATGCATAGTTTCACAGTTACAGTTTTCATTCCAAATCTAACTTCACAGAGGTGATACACTTTCCTTGTACAATGTTTGCCATCTTCGGGTCATTTGGAGGACATGTGTTGACAATCTTGTTCAGGTACCTGATCTTCAAGGTGGTAATATGGCTTGCATTGTTATTAATCAGCCTGTACTTCCAATCCTTTAAGCCAGATCCCATGTATGTGTCCATGTTGTACATGGCAAAGAAGGCCAAATCTCTGTTTTCTATCCCTCCATAAATGGGAAGACGAGGCTTTGAAATTTCCATCTTCGAAATCATTTCAGATTCGGTAGGCAAATTTAAATGTTTGAAGTATAGAGCAAAAACAGTTTTCTGAAAGAGAATAACAAATAGAAGTTAAAAAAAAACTCTTGAAAAAATAAAAAATACAATCAAAATATCTTACCAGTTGTTCAGCAAAAGCAGGTGTGATTGAAATTTGGATTGGTACAGGGATCCAACAATTCACACTTCTTGGACTTCATGTTAAATGTAACAACAAAGATATGTTCCCCTGTGCTAATGGGAAATACAAACTGTGTTGGGAGGAAAAACAGAAAGTTAACATTAAGAAGGATAACATAGAAATAAGGCAAAATAAAAGGAAACAACAGAAATAACATACATACCAAGCCAAAGTCTAGAGGGTAAACACCAAGTTTCAAATTCATAAACTCAACGCGAATTTGCTTTTCAAAAAGGACAGTCATAGCATCAGGATCAGTGACTGTAACTTGTTGGATACTTGCATCCTAAAAAATTATGCAAAATATAAAAATACATTATAGTCCAAATGTTCAGACATGCAAACAACATATATAGAGGCACTTACACAAACTTTGGTGCTTGTAAAGAATTTGTAGATACTGGATTCACATCTCTTTAACTCTTCAAAGTTTAATACTCGGGCCCACACATCAACAATCTTAGTGTCAACACTGTAGAATCGAGCTTGACAAAATGTATGAAAATCACGACAAGTAAGCTTTAATTCAGCATGGCTGAATATGACTTCCCTGCCAGAACAAAACATTGCATCACAATTCAACTAGTATGCAGTTCTCAATTAAACTACTAAGCAGTCCCAAATAAACATCAAATCCAATCCAGATAATTCCCAAAAATAATACAAAACCAACTAGTATGCATGACTAGATATGACTTCCTGCAAGAACAAAACATTGCATCACAACTCAAACTAGTATCCACTTCACAAATCAAACCAGTATGCATTTCACAATACAACCTAGTATGTTGTTCACAATTGAACTAGTATGTAGTTCACAATTCAACTAGTATGCAGTCCCAAGTAAACATCAAATCCAATCCAGATAACTCCCAAAAATGATACAAAACCAATATAACAAATATTTTTTACTTACTTTTCATTCCTACCCTGAGAAACCCATTGAAACAGACGACGTTCTTTGGCATTAGGTTTCACATCTGGATAAATATGTCTTTCCAACCATGGAGATTTACTTGTCTCGCTAATTCTAGGAGCTCTCATTGATGCCATGTTATCACGAAACCTATCATTTAAGCTTTGAGGAGGACGCATTGTGCGCTGAGAAGGAAAATTTCCTCCAGTTGACTGAAAAATAAAATAAAATGTTAGACAACATAAAAAAATGAATTAAAAATATGATAAATGTAACTTGAATCAAATACCCTAGTAGCTCGATGATATGGTTTTGGGACAACAGGATTTATAGAATTTGATGCAGGTTGAGACACTGTATGAAAAGGAACCTGAGGCATACACTATAAAAACATTAATAAATAGAATATATAAAACCAAACAAAAAACTACACAGGGTCTAATAATTAAAAACAACTATTACCTCAACAGTAAAAGCTGGTGGGATTGTGCAAAACTGAAAAGCAGAAGCGCTTAATCCCATATTAATTGGTGCAAGATCTGATTTTTCAGAATCCTACACTGATTTTGCAGAAACAAATGATGAAGAAACAGTGGAAGCCGGTGCACAAATTTCTAAAGGAGGGCTGTCCAGCAATACTGTAATAGGATCATTAATGGACCTTCACCATTAAGAGTAAAACGAGGACTGCGGCGAGCAACCAAACCACTGAACCTAGGCATTTTCTTCTTCTTCTCCTTATCTTTAGCTTCTGCAAATACAACAAAGAAAAATCATTAAGGTAAGCAATTCATAAATAAAGTAGACTAAAATTAATTAACTTAACTTTTCATACCAACAAGTAAGGTAACATTAGATGCTTCTTCTGTAGAAGGTAGAGATGCCATTGAACATTTATCAATTGTTAAATCAATAACATTTGTTTCAAGTCCACTGTTACTTGGATCAGATTGTTCACAGTGTGCCACTGTACCCACAGCTACTACAGATTGTTCAAGAGACGATGCTACTGCAGATTGTCCAAGAGTGGATGCTACTGCAGATTGTTCCACTGGAACTTCTGAATCTCCACCTTCTGAAGGAATAACTGGAACATCCGAAACTTCAGATTCTACAAGTTTGACAGAGGTTGGGGATGATAGATCTTGATCCATTGAAACATCAAAAACATTAGGTGGTTGCTCAAGTGGAACTTCAAAAGAATCATTGACAGCATCGTGAAAAACTGTGTCATTAAAAGAATTACTGGGACCGGCATCTGTAATGGAAAGGAACATAATAAAAATCAGGAATAAATACATATGAAACAATATAAAAGACGAAAAAGTAATGAAGAAGAAAGATGAAACACCAGTTGGCATGGATACATGCTCTGTAACTTTCTTCTCAGCAGCAATAGCTTTCTCTACTTCTTCAATCATATCAAAGACAATCGGATCAGACCAAAAGCGCTCATCACTGTCATCTAAATTTCCAGAAGCATCAACATCATCTCCAGCGACAGTTGTTGGAAGTTTTATCTTCAAAAGCCGAGTGCATTCTTCATTGACTTTCTTGAAGAAAGTATTCTGAGCATGTTCTACTGGAGCAATTTCAATGTTGTTGTAGAATTCACGAATATTGTTAGCAATTTGACGAACAACATTATATTGCTGAAGAACAAAATCCTGAAAACAAGAACAAAGATACTTAGATTATAAAATCAAGGCAAAAAAGGGATAACAACTAAAAAAAATATAAAACAAAAACATACAGGAATGGTTCCATCACCAAGACACTCTTTAGGAATGGGGCAACAAGTTTCTTGTTGCAATGGAGGCTGAGTAGTTTCTGGTTGCAAAGCAGGCTCAGAAACAGGTAGAATTTTGCCCTTCCCAAACGCACCAACAAGCATCTCATCAGCCTCTCTGGATTTCAACATTGAAGTTGTCCACACTTTGATCAGAGGAAGATCCCTTGGAACAGGTTTGTTGAGAACCATAACTCTATCAACATAACACAGCTACAAAAATGCAAATAAATTATGAAATTAATATAGGAATCATTTATAGGCAATAAGTAAGTATTCAAATCAGAAATCACTAAGTATGCAATTCGGGAAACCATACCAAAAGAAATAGCACTGGACCTCTAAACTCGGACTTAGAGCAAAGCGACCACTGCACCTTATGTTTAATGGCCAAATCGAAGATTAATTGGCACCAGTTATAGTCTTTGATCTTCGAAATATCATCCAACAAATCCAATGGTCTCATGCTCATGACTCCGCAACCTTGGCTTTCAATCACTAAAGTGTAAAACAACATAACGAAGTTCCTTTTGAACATATCATCACCAGCATCACAATCCACAATTTTCTTGCATATTTCTGAGGGCTTCAAAGTTGTATTGTTGGAAGGCTCCCGATACTGAGCCCTAAACTCAGCTAATAAGTTAAAATTGTGAACTCTACTTGGAAGAACTATTGGAACACCACAGTCAGGAAGCCCAAAAACCCTTTTAACATCTGCAACTACTAGAGGTATTTCTTTACCTAAAGAACTCAATTTCAGAGAACAATCTCCAGCTTCAAAACTCTGAACAACAAAGTGAGATAGATTTCTAGGCAAAGTTTGAATGTTCCAGTCAAGGATGCTACCAAATCCAATATCAATAACCGCCTTCTTCTGATCTTCAGACAGCTTTTTAAGAGCGATAAACAAAGCTTTGGGGGAGTTCCTAGAAGAGAGGGTATCAAAATGAGACTTCATGGCGCCCATAACTTTTTTCCTAACAACAGTGCGACCATCGTGAGATATGAGAGCTGGCTGCTGGTTATGAGCTAAATATCTGCTTATATCCAATGCTCTCTTCAACTCAGGATCTTCATCTGAATCAGAACTATTATCAGGTGAATCTGCATATGTCACTTTAGCTTTTCCTTTACCCATAATTGCATCCTTAGCAGCTGTTTTTCTGGGAACTTTAAACCTAGGACTATTCCTAATAACAATGCCAGCCTCCTTATCCTTACATGGCTTCTGCAACTTAGGAGAAGAAACAATAGGAACTTGAGGAGGAGAAGGTATTGACTCCTGAGAAACTGATGCTTTGAGAAGGTTAAGCCTAGGACTACTCCTAATAACTATGGCATTATGCAAGTTGGGAGAAGAGAGACCAGTAACAGGAGGAGGAGGAGAAGGTACAACATTGATGTTGTTGTGTTCATCTTGAAATGCAGACTTGGCACGTTTAGAATTCAATATACTTGCAGGAGTGCGGCTACTCTTCCGTTTCCCTAAAATGTAACTTCTTCCTGCAAAGATAAAGACATAACATTATGAAAAGAATATACATTCCAGATAAGCATAAAAAGGAATACAGATAAACAACAAATGATAGAAAGAAACACAGAAATGCAAACCACGAAGACTTCATATGGAAAAAACAACAAAAAACTTCAAACATCAGTTAGGATGTTAATAGCATCTAATAATTAACTACCAATTGATGAAGCACTTCATATACAAAACACAAGTCACTTCATATGAAAACATAGGAATACAAATAAATCACAAAATCAAAGAAACAAATGAAATGCAACCCCAAATAACTTCATATGAAAACACCAAAAAAACCTTCAAACATCTCTTAGACTGAAATAAAAGCATCCTAGTCATTAACTACCAATAGAGGGAAAAAAGAAAATGTTGTAATAGCATAAACAGAACAAAACTCACTTCATATGCACACAACAAGTCACATTATATGAGATCACAAAACACTTACAAAAAAACCACACAGAAATAGTGAATAATGTAATGACATGCATACAACAAATGGAGTAAAAAACAAATTTAGGAAGTTGCAATAAACAGAACACAAAATTAGGGTTTATAAAAGGTAAGTTCTAATTTAAAATACAAGTATTCGACAAAAATAATACAAATTACAGAAGTTTAAGAGCAAAACAAACAAATAAACTAAACTTAATAAACAAACCTGAAGGAGATTTTATCTCATCGGAAGCTTTGGAATCAGAAGACATGGTAAAGAGACTGGTATGGAGTGAGAACAAAAAAAAAACTATCGGAATGAAGAGAAAACGAAGAGAGAATGAGATATGAAGGAGGGGAGCTGGAAAAAGGGAAAAATGAGCTTGAGAAGGATATCAACAATGGCGATTATGGAGCGAAATTTGGACGGAAGCAGAGTGAAAGAGGGAGAGCTGATGAAAAAAGAAAGGGAAGCAGGATTTATAAAGGCGCGTGGGTGCGTGTTAATGAAATCCACGTTATAACATGGACCGTTGGATAAGAAGGATCAGACGGCTGAGAATCGTTCTCACGATAAGGCGTTCTCTCCTAAAATCGATTCTCACCTGAACCGGTTTCTATATATATATATATATATATATATCTTTATCTATTATTATGTTATCAATCTAATTGAGTTGAGTTATTAATGAATTTAAACTATAAAACATAAATCGTAAACTATAAACTATAATCTATAAATTATAAATCATAAAGTATAGCGTGTGTTTCCGTACCATGTACGGGGTCGCACGTAATAAATATTTTAATAATATATTTATATTTTATACTATTAATTAGTTTATAGATTGTAGTTTATACTTTATGATTTATAATTTATAGATTATAGTTTATAGTTTATGATTTATGTTTTATAGTTTAAGTTCATTAATAACTCAACTTAATTAGATTGATAACATAATAATAGATAAAGATATATATATATATAAGATAAAGATATAATATGATAAAAGATAAAAATCGATATTTCTTTTTGCTATATAACCTATTAGATATCTTTTTGCTTTTTTTTTACTTATTTAATTCAAGGATATATATATCAAAATATAAAGTAGGATGACGTGAATGATGACATGGTGGATGCTGTAGCATAACTTAGAGGTCGACACATAGGCGAATTGAATATAAGGGCGACATGTGTCAAAACAACGTTCTGTTTTAATATAGATAGATGCTCATGGACCTTATAATGCTCCTGGACCTTATAGACTACAGGTCGCGCTCGTGTCGTGATAGATCCAATACACAAATTTGATGGGATTATTTATAAAATAAAGTAATTGATAAAAGAAAATTTATTAGTTCGTATAAATATTAAGTTTGATTAGTCTCAACATTAAATTTGATACACTATTTTAGAGTAAGGGTTTCAATATTGGTTTCGAATTTGCTCACAGGCGAATCAAAGATTCAACAATCTCTTACAAGGTTAAATAGACTTACAACCAATTATCTTAATTTGCTTTATGATATCAGAGCAGTTTGATATAAGTTTGCAACCACCGATAGATTGTGCTAGGTTGCGTTAGAGAAAAGTTCGATTGAGAACACTCTTAAAAGTGAACTGTGAAGTTTTTGCGTTCAAAAATAACAAGTTAATGTTCATAGTTTAGACGATGAAATATTTTGAGGTCATTTTAAAAACAAAAACAAAAAAAACAAATCAAAGTTCGCTGTAATTACAAGTATGTCACCGTGCCCCTCAGTGAAAACGTTCAAAAAAATTCATGGGCCAGATTATGAACATTAACATCCAAAATATGAACATTTACGTGTAATTTGTGAACGCAAACTACTTGCACTTCGTATTTTATGACCTGTTCGCACCAGAACTTTCCTCGATTGCCTTGTTCAATTAGGAATGTGAGAATTTAGGCTTGTCGGTATTAAGGAATATGATATCATTTAATATAATATGTAAACAGGAATAATCATATAACAACCATCTCTAAGGAAGCAACCTAGCAACTTTTTATGTTCATGACACTTGCCTTCGAAAGTTCACGGTTGTCTTCATAAAATGTACACTCATTTGTGCCAAATGTTCATTGATTTTATTTTTCGTTCATTGAGTTTTCGGGTGTGAACATGCAATAAACATTTTGTGTATAGAGTCATGAATATTAAAATTTAAAGTTATGAACATTCATGTTCAGTGTCACGAACATAAGTGTAGATCGTGTTCATTACATTTATTTTTTTGATCATGTTCATTACTGTGAATACACCATAAACATTGTTTTTTCAGAGTCGTGAACATTAGTGTTCGTGACAATAAACATTAAGAGTAATGTTAAATGGTGATGAATAATAATGTTCATGAGTTGTTAAGTTTGCTTCCCAAGACATGGTTCTTACTAGAACCTATCCCAATATGTAAATTAGGTCTGATCAAATTGCACCGCGTGAGCATAAATATTATCCCATATGTATAAATAGAAGAATATAAAATTATTATATATAAAATTATCAATTACTCCATTTATTATCAATTACTTTGGAGTTATAAGTTAGAGGTTTTTGTGCTAAATCACCTTTTATTTGGCCGAATTTGCGCCAAATCACCCCTTATTTAACGTTTTGCAAGAAACCATCCATTTTTGGTATTCCATTAACATGCAACCACCCCTTTCCACAATCCGTTATCCGTTAGTGTCTCTGAAATTACTAATATACCCTTAAAAAATAATAAATGGGGGTATATTAGTAATTTCAGAGACACTAACGGATAACTTAACGGATTGTGAGAACGGGTGGTTCCATGTTAATGGAATACCAAAAATGGATGATTTTTTACAAAAAGTTAAATAAAGGGTGATTTGGCGCAAATTCGTCCAAATAAAGAGTGATTTGACGCAAATTCGTCCAAATAAAGAGTGATTTGGTGCAAAACCTCTCTAAGTTAACACATCCGACTCTAAGAGTTACTAGTTACCTATCACTTTGGATTGATGGAGGAAAAGACAAACTTAAGCATTGACCATTTGAGCTTGATCTCTCAAGGAATATAAACAAGCCTGAAAGTAAAAGATTGAAAAAGGAGCCAAAATGCGAAGAGAAACCAAGAATCTACTGATTATTTCCATGTAAACTCCGTGTTGCAAAATGAAGGTAAAAACAATAGCAACATAAAGTCATTTCACAAGTCTCATCTCTTACGAGTTACGACCCTCTTATTTTCTTTTGGTGAAAACATTGTTATCCCTTTTCTACGTGTTTCTTTCCTATTGGCTACTGGTTAATGTACACAAAATATTGTCCGTTGCAGCGTCAAACTGTTATCAAATGCATTAATTAATGTGTTGAACTCTTTGTTTTGTAAGTGGTAACATACACCAGTACTCCAGCTAATATATCTACAAAACACCCAATCAAATTTAAAACGGCAACACTATTTTTAGCAGCTCTCAACATCAACCAATTAACACTTGATCTCCCATGGATTTCCCCGCGACCTCCCCACGTATTATCTCTGGCTCGGGACATTTCCGACGCCGGAGATGGCGGCTGCAGCGTACGACGTGGCGGCCCTCGCTTTACGAGGAGACGAAGCCGTTTTAAACTTCCCGGAGGCCGTAGGGAGGTACCCTCGACCGGCCTCCGGTTCCGCGGCGGATATACGGAGTGCAGCAGCTTCAGCAGCCGCAATGATGGAGGAAGGGATGATGAAGGAGGAAGTGGATCATCATGAGTATATTGATTTGGATACGTTTTTCGATATGCCCAATTTTCTGGTTGATATGGCCGGTGGATTGATGATTAGTCCGCCCAGGATGCTGCCGCCGGAGGAGGAATATGACGACGATGGTTCCGCCGGAAATTTAGGGGGTGGCCTCTGGAGCTATGATTAACCCTCATGCTTTTTGGGTCGTTGTTAGATCGATGGATATCAGACTAAGATTCATGATCATGTGTAAGTTTAGTTGCATTTTCTGTCTTGATTGCCCAGCTTAGGTGCTTAATTAGTTCTGCCATTGTTGTTATTTTATATCAGTGGTTCTTAGTATAATGGAATGTATGATCTGTGCTAATAGTTTGAGATCGACCGAGTTTAATTAGGGTTTGTTGTTAATGGCTTTTTACCTTGAAAACTACTCCCACAGTCCCTCCCTTCGTTTCAATTTGTTAGTCTCATTTTAACCCGACACACATGCCGCGAAACGTTTTATATCATTAATATCTCCTGTTATATGTTAATAAATATTATAATTATTTAATATTGTTAAAGTGTTCATTCAGATGAATCAAACAAGACCCCACCTGATTAGTTTTTTCTTATATAAAGATTCTCTCAATTTGTGAATAGTGTCACGAAATGAAATAGGACTAACATTACGTGACAGAGAGAATATTTAACGAGCGCAAATCTTAAGCAAACGTATCTATTAAAATAAGGGGTTTAACCCCACACCCGGAAAATTATTACCGGCACACGCTCTTGGATGCATCCTGGGTGCGTTCAAATGAATCGGGTCAATATTGGGCGCACCCTGGATGTGCCCAAAAATAAAATAAAAAATTGTCCGTCAAAATGCTCAAAAATCTGGTTTAAGTTAGGCCCACTCAGGATGCGCCCAAAACTGAACTGAGTTTTAAAAAAATAGATTTTAACAGATCCAAAATACGCGCAAGAGCGGGTGCCAGTTAAAAAATCCGGGTGGGAAAACCCGTTAAAATATCGCTATTCTTAAGGTGATAATGGTGGTTCTTTGTTACTCGCTTTGGGGATAATTAGTGTAGGTCCCGTGAATATCACGGGATTATAAATCTATATTAATATTTATAGAATATTTATAATTGTGAAAGTTATATTTGTGAAAGATAAAATAATGACCAAGCTACCAACAAAATAATACTGTAAACATAATTGTTTTAAATCACTCTCTGAAGTTTGAACTTTTGAGTTCAATGATCGATTTTCTAACCTAGGACAACCCATTACAAAAACAAATCACTAAAATGACAACACCTAATCACTAAAATGATAACACTTAATCATAAAT
The DNA here is from genome assembly GCA_029168935.1 of Oxyria digyna. Classification (NCBI taxonomy): domain Eukaryota; kingdom Viridiplantae; phylum Streptophyta; class Magnoliopsida; order Caryophyllales; family Polygonaceae; genus Oxyria; species Oxyria digyna. Next base: position 12,084,357 of record JAPVLV010000013.1, read on the forward strand.
TTCTAAAATTAACCTCTTAAAATATAAGAGGATAATTTTTAAAAATGACCAAAGCTTATTGTATACTCCTTATTGTATGCTTCTCTTAAACATGGTTCATAAATGACCAAAGTTTTAGAATATGTGACTTGATTGACATATTTGTAGGAGATCATGGAGGAGGTGAAAGATTGTGTAAAAAAGGGTTTTCTATTTAAAAGTTTGATTAATTTATTTTTTATTGTTTTATTTTTAAAAAATGATGATGTGACGCTGAGATGGCGCAATATTTTGTGAAGATTTGGCTTCTCCAGGTAGATAAAAAGAAATTAATTAATCAGGAAAAGGTAAAAGAGGTGAATCTTGCACTGTTGGTAACATGATCTATCACATTTGTGGAGAATGATTTGTGGATTGTACAAATTTGTAAAAGAAAATGAAAGGTGATTTGCATCTCACTAAAATAGTCAAACTTAAATTTTGTGTATTTTCGTAAGGGTTTTTGGGCAGATACTTGTGTTCCGGTGATTTTGGGTTCGGGTCAATTACGTGCAAAATGGAATATTGAGTCAAAATGGGATGGGTCGATAGTCGGGTAAGGTTGATTTTCAGGTCAAATCGGACGGTTGTTTGGTTGAGTTGAGTTTTGGCTAAACCAATTTTTGATGGAGTCGTACTTTTTTATTTCGGTCGAATCTAACTTCGAGCGAATCGGGCAATGAGTGAACCTGACTTTGAGCATATAGTGTGCAAGTGAATGTAAACGATGTTCATAAGTATGTGGAAGAATCTACATGTTCGTATGTCGTAGGTACGTTAATAGTATATTTACTTGATCTATTTTCGTTTTCTAAAAAGGATTGAGCCAGGTGAAAATAATAGTTTGGTGTGAATTGAAGATATCTCATATATATAAGCAAAATTCTTGTGCATGCACTCAACAAATCATACACACTCATATCGATCCATTCACATTCTATTAATTATTTTCTGTGACAGGTTTATTAATATTCTAACTAGGGTAACAATTTTCGAATGAAGAAGATTTAACTTAGAAAAAAAAATAAAAATCATTAATAATAATAAAAAATTAAAGCACAGCAAAAAAAAATCTTATTCATTCGTTGAAATAAAAATTTATACACATACATATAATATTACTTAAATACAAATTTAGGAGAATCATTGGATCATTTATAATAAATGATTGAAGATGGATGAAAAGTGATCCTCTATTTTTATGTGACCTAAATATGAATTACATAAAAGATATATTTTTTTATGTAACTAATTATTATTTTATTCTATATAACTCCGTAATATGGATAGTCTAAAAGCATTACATAGAACATCGACGACGAACTGTTCATAATCTTAGGATAACTACGAACCATCTTTACCACATCCTGAACCCCATTGAATCGGAAAAGACGGTGTTGTCCTCACTCCTCGTTGATTATGTCATGAGGTATCATAAGTAATGCACCACAAATTTTTCAGGCATTTCATTTGTGAAGTTTCTGCGTTTTATATGTAATATTTAATTAAATAAGATTTTACTACAATTTAAAGATATTTTTTACTTATATATTTTGAACTTTTTGAATTTTGATACACTAAATATCGCAAATGCCAATTATCGATATTAATTATAATATTTTAGAGAAATGTATAATTATATTCCGTATAAAAAATACAATAAATTTAACACAACTGTTTCTCCTCATCTCCCAATCTCTCGTTCTCGTAAGAAGAACGTCACCAACTCTCCCGTATGAAATTCGGCTCTCCACCATCTCACCGTCTTTTTTTGTCGATCTTTTGCGTGACTCTCCTCCTTGACTTTCTGGTTTATCGGCGGTGACGTCTCTTGACTTTAATTTTTTTTAGTTGGGCCAAATGCATCTATCTGGTACCATCATTTAGTTTATGAAGTATCCAGTGCTTCGGACGGGTCTTCTATTTGATTTGTATTTTTAAGACATAATATTGTTTTCCCTTATGTGATTGAAAATTTGGATTTATAGCGTTGGAAGTAAGATTGATGGGTTTGGAGGAGATCCGATGTCAGAAATGGACTAAATTGCAATATTATCATATCAATTAACAATTTCACAATTTTGTTTGTGAATTTTGCATGTCATATATCTTTCGAATGTAATGTGAGGAACCCAACTTGGGCGTCTATGCCATTTGAGATCTTCATGTACATTGATTTTTCGGCCGCTTATCGAAGTCTTGGTGTTCATATGAGCTTCTTGAGGTGTTGAAGTATGGTTGTTCATTTAAGGTAAAAACTATTTAACGAAATGAAGGCAAATTAAAAGGTAATGACTTACTCTAGTATTTATTAGTCCCTCCATTTATTAGTCCCGATTACATCTACTTTTGGTCAAGAGTAGCCATTATATATATATAGATGTTCTACCTCCTTGGACTAAGTAATCATTTTTCCGACTTCACTAATAGTGTTTAACCCTAAAAAAATTTAATATGTTCACTAATTTTTTTATACATGATAACAGTTTGTGTTGATGATTATCTGGATTGATGACAGTTTTACAGTTTGTGCTAATGACAGTTTGGGTTGATGACACTTTTTGTTAATGAAACTTTCAATTTTGACAATTTTGGTATATACAATTTGGGATGATGATAATTTAATAACATTTTTCGTCATATTTGATTACAATTTTGTCATCGCGACTAATTAATATTGTCATCGCCCAAAATAAATTATCGTCATCATTGCTACATGAATGGAAAAAACTCATACTTACACCATTTTTGGTAACAATATCAAATTAAATTGTCATCAACGCTATTAAAGTGTCATCCACACTAGCTTATTTCAATTGATGACAGTTCATAGCACCCTCATGACATTTCAGAAATTCTAGTGACGATAATATTTGTATTGGTGACATAGAGCAAAGCTAGAGTAGTTGTAACAAGTAAGGAAGCAGAGCTAAGGTAGAGTGGATGTAGCAAGTAACAACAACCAATTTGAAAGTAGAAAATGTAGATGCATTAAACTTGTTAATAACTAAAACCAAATCATGGATGTAGCAAGTAACAACAACCAATTTGAAGTAGAAAATGTAGATGCATTAAACTTGTTAATAACTAAAACCAAATCAGGATCTACACCTGCTTTTGGTGGATTTCCATAATGCTTTCCACCTCGTCGATAGGAGTGTCTTGCTTCAGGAAACAAGGCTTCGGTGTCCTTCTACTGCTCCGTGGGTTGAGTTTTGTTATTCGCAACCATCTAGGCTTTAGTACGATAACTCTATCCTCTAGTCTTGTCAATGAGTTCAACAAGGGGATCGTTTAGGTTCTTTATTGTTCGCTCTGGTTTTGCACCCTCTGGTTCTTAACATTAATCGTGTTTGTACGCTTGCTCTTCAGGCCTGGTATCTTGATGATGGTACTATTATTGGTGACACCTTCCTGGTTGCCAAGGCGCTTGATATCATCATGGTCGATGGGCCGACTCGTGGTTTGTTTCCGAATGTGGACAAGACAAAATTCTTCTGGCCTTGTGAGGATCCTAGAAGCAGGGTTGAGGGTGTTTTCTCAGCCAACATTTCTCGTCTGTGTATTGGTGTTAAACTCCTTGGTGGGTCTGTCAGTCTTGAAGTGGGCTTCTGTCGTGATTTAGCCTTGAGAAGGGTTTCAAAAACTATAGAGTTAATGGCGGCAATTAACAAACTCAATGACCCTCAATGTGAGCTCCTCCTTCTTCGCAATTGTGATGGGGTTGCGAAACTGTGTTATGCTTTGAGTACCTCCTCCCATTTGTCTTTCTTGGATGCCCAAGTTCAGTTTCATCAAGCCTTGCGTATCTCTCTAGAGAAGATCGTTACCCCATCTAGGCCTGGTTTTGGGGACTGGCAATGGCGGCTTCCCACCCTCCCTATTAAGATGGGAGGTCTTGGTAAATATGTTGCATAAGCTGTTATTCCTTATGCTTTTCTTGCTTCTTGCCTCCAAATCGAGTTAATGTGGGATTCGGGTATTATCTCATCAGGTCCGTCTTTTCAGCATGCTCTTGATTATTTCCATGCATTTTTCAATGTCGATGCTCTCCTTCTCATTATTGGTACTTCTGCCCCTTAACTAATGAAATCCCTGACAAAGTGCTACTTTGATGTAATTGAGAAAAACCTCGTTGCCAAGTACATGCTTAGCCCGAGACATGTTGTCGTTCTGAGTTCCATTGTATAACATTTATTTTGGGGTTGCCACGTGCTCTTTATTTTTCAACATTGTCAAACTAGATTGCTTACACGTCTTAATGCCCAGATATCGATGGTTGTTTCTGGCTTATGTCTTTACTGGAGGGATCTTTATTTCTCTTTTCTCTTTCTTTGGTCGTCCACTTGTATATTATTGTATGACATTTATTTTTGTATCTTAATTCTTAATGTCAAATTGCGGATTATATATAGTCCGACGCATGTCCACGTATAAATATTGTATAAAATTCTTAATTCTCCTATAAAAAGGCTTCGCTCATTTGTTTTCCCATTGTCTTGTATTCTCTATAGTTTCTCAGGTTGGTAGTTATGTCTTTTATCGGACCGGTCGTTTTTCTGCTAAATTGATCAATTTTGTTCGTGCCTATAGGCATGTGGTATGTGTGTTGTCTGTTTGGTTTATTTTCGGCAACCTCTACTGTCAAATTATTTTTCCCATTGACTTTTCAGGAGTGTCACTATATGCCTTTTGTTTGAAAGTTTTCGTTGCTAGTCTGTTGAGAGCTCTATTATTTGATTTCTTGTGATCGGTTGTTTTGGTCTTTCCGGCTCTTTTTCGCTCTTCTATTGTTCATGGGTTCTGCTATTCTGTTCTTTGTTGGCATGCTATTCTCTTTCTGGTGCTTGCAGTTATACTCTATTTGCTTCTATACGCAACGTTTTATGTTTTGTCTGGCATGTCTGTAGGTTTGTTGTTTACAGGCTTCGTTGTGTTGTTCTTTATAGAAACCGCAAGTTATATTGTTTACTACTTTCCATGTTTTTGCTCCCTCTGTTGCAACTTCTTCCTTTCTAGAGAGTTCCTTCTGGTTGCATCTTGGCTGAGCTCACGTTGGATTTCTGTAATTTTCATTTGTGTTCTTTTTTCTTGGTTGTTAATCAGTATCGTTCTATAGATGTGACAATATTTTTATACACCGCCTATGCTTAGTTATATATGTTGTGTTTTTTTGGTGAAAGAAAGCCGGCAAGCCGACGAATCAGGACAGAACAGGGACAAGGTGGGGCGAAAAAGTGCCCCTAACGTCATCTAACAAAAGAGGGCCAATCCCGTCCGGGGGATCGCCCAAAACACACACGCCTAACGGAAAGAGAAAGCAAGATTGGCAAGCCAATCCACAACGCGATTGGCCTCTCGAAAAATGTGAAGGAACTGGATGGACCAGTCCCTACAGAGGAAGTCCCGAGCCAAGGCCACGAGACTGAAGAGGGGGTGACAACGATCCATAGGTTTACTGAGAAACAAAATCGCCAAGAACGAGTATGTTTCAAGATAAACCCTCTTGTATCCCCTATCCCAAGCCAGCTTGAGGCCTTGCACCACTCCCCACAACTCGGCCTTAGGCACCGAACAACTACCAGTATAATGGACAAAACCACCCATCCACTCTCCACGATGATCTCTAAGGACACCCCCCGCAGTGGCTCTACCATCTCTAACAGCACCATCAGTATTAATCTTGATAACCCCCTCAAGGGGGGCGCGACCAACTCACAAGCTGCAACTCCTTAGGAATGAGCGTTTTCACACGTTCATCCTTCCAAGCGTTAAAATACTCCTGCCCCATCACTAGAACAAAGGCACCTTTGTCCCCTTGAAACACACCCTTACCAAAAGCCACCTCATTCCTCCATTTCCAAATCTACCAGATGGCAAGGGAGAACAGAGAACCCCACTCCAGACCACAAGTCGAGATCTCGGTGCTCATGATGTTCGCACATAACCAAGCCGCGAACTCAAGAGTGCAGAAGTCCTGTCGAGGAGCACGGCCAAGAATGTGAGCCCAAATGCCATTCACCAACTTGCAATCTCTGAATAGATGCGCCAAGGACTCAGTATGACCGGGATAAGCAGGACAAGCGTCCGATCTGCTCATATGACGCCTCCTCCTTTCCGCGTTCGTCAAAATGCAGCCCCGAACAGTAAGCCAAGAGAAAATCCTTGCCCTCTCTTGAGTATTCAGCTTCGAAATCCTGCGGAAAACAAACGAATCAATGCGATTAAGAGTATCGAACCCCATAATTAAAGAATAAGAAGAGGCAACAGAAAACACCCCATTCTTGGACTCCTTCTAGCTCATCGAATCCTCGTGAGACTCCTCGTTGATGACAACAATCAGAGCAATTTTCAGCAGCAAGGACGTCGGCAGAACAACAACGAGGCTCTCCCACTTCCAGCCCCTATCCGGGACCCAGAAATCGCTCACCAGAGCCTCCTTATCCTCAGCAGACAGATGGATCAGCGAGGAATCCGCCAGAAGCTCATCACCAAGCCATCTATCCAGCCAAAAACGGATCGTCCTGCCATTCCCAAGGATCCAACGAGTGCCCGAAACAACAACCTCCCTAACCCCTTTATGAATGCTCCTCCAGATAAAAGAGGGGTGAGCCGCATCACAACCCGACGAACGGATATACTTCTTCCTGATAACAGTAGACCAAATACTATCAGGCATAGTGAGAAAGCGCCAGCTCAACTTCCCCACTAAAGCAGTGTTCAGCTCCTCCATAGACTTAAGACCCAAACCGCCTTCACCCTTGGTGAGACACATATCCCTGCCACTGACTAAGTGAATCTTCCTATTGTCTCCCCAACACCCCTAGATAAACGAGCGAGTGAGGCGATCAATCTCTGAGCACACATACTTAGGCAAGCAGATAGAGGCCATAGTGTAAACCGAGATCGAAGAAAGCACCGACTTCGCAAGGGTAATCCTACCAGCAAGGCTCAAATGACGCCCCTTCCATCCCGAGAGATGCTTGTTAATCTTGTCAAGGAGAGGGCGAAACGTCTCACGATCAATCTTCTTATTCAGAAGTGGGATCCCAAGATAAGAACCGAGGTCCTCAGAGACCCAAAAGGAGCTCATCGAATGGAGTTGCTGCACAACTCCCGGGTCCATGATGGGCGAAACGAAGAGCTTAGTCTTGGCCGGATTAATACGTTGTCCCGACGAGCGATAGAACCTCTCAAGACACTCCATAATAACGCTCATCTGGATGACGGAAGCCTCAACAAAGATGAGGATATCATCGGCAAACAGAAGGTGAGAGATAGGGAGCCCCCACGCGAGATACAGATAGGCTTCCAACTACCATCATTAACCAGAGAGGAGATCATCTGACTAAGCCTCTCAATCCACATGATGAACAAGTAGGGAGATATGGGATCCCCCTGACGGATACCCCGACTCGGAGTAAAGCTCTCCGACACTTCCCTGTTCCAGAGAAGACTCAAAGAGGAGGAAGAAATACAAGCATCAATCCATCCAATCCAGCTATCCGAGAAACCTGCATCTGCCAGAGTGTCAATGAGAAAATCTCACCTCAGTCTGTCATAGGCTTTCTCCAAATCCACCTTTAGAATCATCCACCCACTAGCACCCTGCTTGTACTTCATAGAATGGACGATCTCCTGAGCAAGCACGATGTTGTCGGTGATGAGGCGCCCCGGGATAAAACTAGCCTGCATAGGCCCAATAAGATCCGAAAGAATAGGTTGGAGACCCGACACGAGCACTTTGGAGATAATCTTAAAAACCACATTGCAGAGGCTGATGGGGCGGAAATGCGAGATCTTCTTTGGAGCATTCACCTTAGCTATCAGAGTAATCAGCGTATCATTCATACCTTCCGGAAAAACAGCGTTAGCAAGGAACTTCTGAACAACACCACAAACCAAGGGACCCACATCCTTCCAGTAACGTTGGAAGAAGATGGGTTGGAATCCATCTGGACTCCGGGCCTTAAGGGCACCCATTTTCTTTACTGTGCAGTAAATCTCGTCATCGGTAACCCGACACTCAAGACCGCTCCAAGTCGCGGCAGACAGGGACGGGAGCAAACCGTGAGGGGTGCAAATAGGGAACAACTCCTCGGTATTAACCTTGTAGAGGGCCCTGAAGTAATCGACAACATGGCGCTCCAAGCAATCCACCTCATTGATCCAAACATCATGCTCATCCAACAGGGCGACAATATGGTTCCGTTTTCGCCTGACCACCGTCGAAGCGTGAAAAAAGGCGGTGTTACGGTCCCCGGACTGCAGCCACGCCACTCTAGATTTCTGAAGCCAGTGCAGCTCCTCCTGATCCAGAACCTGCTCTAACTCCCCTCTAACACTGCACTCTTCCTGAATCAGCTCATCAGTAGCCCCCATGGCAACAGACCTTTGCACAACATCCAACCGATTGACGAGAGCCTCTTTCCTCGCATGAATATTTCGGAAGACCTCTTTATTCTACTTAATGAGCTTATCACGCAGCGCGGCCAGGGCCTTCATAAATCTAGGTAGCCCGACCAGTCACACTTAACCAGATCAGAGAAGCCCGGATGGGAGCACCACGCCGCTTCGAAACGGAACGGACGACGAAGCCTACTGCACTTCATGTGCGGCTCAAGGGCAAACAAAACTGGAGTATGGTCCGAAGAGAACTTGGGCAGGTGCCTAACAAGAGCATTCGACCAACGCAAGCAAGCCTCAAGGTTAACAAGCACTCGATCCAACCTTTTGGCGATAAAAGACGACACCTCGGAACCGCGCGACCAAGTGAAGGCTTGTCCGGTGAAACCCAAGTCTAACACACCCCTCGAGTTCACTAAATTCTGAAAGTCCTCGAGTTCACCAAGTGAAGGCTTGGTTCTCATGACAACGTTGGGGCAAATGTCCCCCCCCCCCAATGGCATTAATACGGACATCTGTTTGTTCAATGAAATCATCTGACTCGCCTTAGCTTTAATGAAATTTGTTGTTATCGGTGACAAAATTTCACCCCATAATATTACGAGCATATACCCTTGGCTGGTCAGAACAGTTCTAGCGCAACAGGAAGGTTGTGTAGATGACCAACAATTTGGTCTCTGACTTATTGTGTCGCTTGATTCTCTGATTTGTGGATTTAGGTTATCGTTTCCATCGGTCTATATAGCCTTCATTACTGAATTGGAGATTTCCCCGTCTCAGCTTACGCCCAACTCTTGGAGATGTTTGGATGGGTTTTTCTTCAGATGTCGTGAATTGAACACGGAACCAAGCATCAAGGCTATGGGAAACTTGATTACGACAAAAGGGAGTGATAACAATCTCTATGTGAACCTCTGTATAGTCACAGTCAGAATTGTTAAGAGGGTATTGAACACCTTTACTAATTAATAAAGGTTTCTGGTTTCCTGTTTGAGATTCGATGGAAGGGAACTTTGATGTATCTTCTAAGTTATACGCACTTAAATACACGAGTAAAAAGGGTCTCAACTCAGTTGAAATAGTGGCGCTTAAGACTTTATTCACCAACAAGGACAGAGCGTTCCCCTCAGATAGAGTTATATAACACATGCGTTGTTGGAGAAAGTCGAACTTTGCTTCTTGTGCGGTCGGGGTGGTATTTTTTTGTCCTCCTTCGTCTTTTCTAACAAACCTCACTCTACTATTCATTTTTGATAATTAGCGTTAGTTTCTTTTTGTAGGTCTGTTTGTATCGTCGACCTTTTCATCCCTTACAACGTTAGGTTTGAGGGTTATGAATAGGAAGAGAAAGAGCATCTAGGGATCTTTGAGGTAAGATGAATTTTATTGGGTTAGTGTCTTCATCGTCGATCACGGGCGTCCCGTATTTTGTGTTGTTGTTGTTCCTTTGATTCCAGAGGCCACTAGGGAGAAATGGTTGGGCGAAGGATTGTACATGGCGTGAAGGATTCGAAAAGAGACGCTGCTATAGGTGTGTCATTGTCATTTCCCCTTCCGATGCTTCCATCCAGAAGGTGCGGTGTGCCGATCTTGTTGCCGGTTGCACCGTGTATTTCGTCGTCTTTCACAAGAGTGACTAGAAAAATAAACAACGTCTGTAATTCTTCGTAAAATGGTGACTCATTTGATTGGGTTATCAGCATCATCATTTGTGGTGTTTAATCCCACATTTTGCTCTGACCTTGTTCTAGTGCTTCCGAAGGCTTCTAGTAAGATTAGTTCTGACGCAATTCCGAGGAAGAGTCCAAAGTCCCTGCCGTCGTGTCCGGTGATACCCGCCCTTATTCATCTTTCATTCTGTTGATTTCGAAAGGCGCAGCGTTGTCTACTATCAACGAATTATCAAAAGTTACCCGTTGTATTTAATATGTTTTAATATGTTTTAGAATAGGATCTCGTATCTAAAGTTGAGGCTAAAGAAAGCTAGTATATATATATATATATATAGGGTTTGATTTCGATGAGGATGAATCATTAGATGAGGATTGAGGATGATGCACACAAACGTTATAACTCATGCACACACGAGTTATAACTAGTGCACACACTGTGAGCATGTGTCACAGATGATATGCATCACCAAATACTGTGTGCATGAGTTATAACGTGTGTCCATTAACTATAGCGTTTGTGTGCGTCATCCTCAATCCTTATCTAAAGATTCATCCTCACAATATATTTTCCCATATATATATAAAGTCATAATGCCATTCATATTTTCAATTGATTAATACATAACCCTTTTCAAGTCTCTATGCTATAGGTTTATCGTGATTATGTAGTCGTTATGTAGTAGTATATGCATGGTACTCCCTCCGTCCCATAATATAAGCAACATTTTTATTTTGAACGTCCCAAAATATAAGCAACATTTTTCATTTTTAGTACACTTTTTACACCTCTTTATCTTCTCTCAATACATTTTCCACTCTATTTTTTCCTCTATTCATTCAATTTTCTCTTTCCTCTCTCCTTCTTCTCTCTACCTCTCTCATCTAATTATTACACCTTTTTACTTTTTACTCTCTTTTAATCATTAAATTCACATTTTCTTAATTCCCGTAAAATCCTTCAAATGTTGCTTATATTGTGGGACGGAGGGAGTATCTAACGCTCACGAACTTCAATAAAGCAATCAAACAACCCCCGAATGTTTAGGTCAATTGCAAAGACAATCAAATCTCTCTACTGTTAAAAGGGAAGGCCTTCTAATAAACAGTGTTCTAATGGACATTTCCATTATTGCCCTCTCCTTTAATATTTTTTTCATTTTTTTTTCTTTACCTTTATCTGTTGAACTAGCTTTATTCCTGTGTCATGCGCGAAATTTTCACAATAATTTTTATAACTATGTATATAATTTATAAACATATATAAATAACATAAATATAAATAAAAGTATGCATTATATAGTTATATTTGTTTTAATTGATTTTTAAATCCATATTATATAAATAAAAGAAATTTTAATTAATTTATAATCTTTTATATTGATATGCATTTAAATACGGTAATGATATCAATAGATGTAGGATAGTGATCTTTGTAAAATTGACTTTTTGTTGCTTGGTTTTAGGTTATATTTCAGCTTCTTGAAGATTTATGTTGTTACAAATTAGGACATTAACTACTTTGAATCTTCATATTCACTTTGTTGCTGTTAAAATCTTCAAATTATCATAGAAGATGTGTGTAAAGTATACATATGATGGCCATATTGAATGACATGGAGAGACAATTCAAGTTCATGGCTAGGCATGTAAAACTTTGGAGATGGGACATTAACTTCTTTGAATCTTCATATTCACCGTGTTGCTGTTAAAATCTTCAAATTATCATAGAGGATGTGTGGAAAGTATACACATGATGGCCATATTGAATGACATGGAGAGACAATTCAAGTTCATGGCTAGGCATGTAAAACTTTGGAGATGGGACATTAACTTCTTTGAATCTTCATATTCACCGTGTTGTTGTTAAAATCTTCAAATTATCATAGAGGATGTGTGGAAAGTATACACATGATGGCCATATTGAATGACATGGAGAGACAATTCAAGTTCATGGCTAGGCATGTAAAACATTGGAGATGGCATGTTGATGTGGTTGTCATTGATGAATTGTTGCTTGATGAGCTATTGATAGACCACTCTCTTCCATTCTCTCTCAATAATGTGGGAATTAAGGTAAGAGCTCTTCAACCTTTCTTTTTCAAGTTTGTTTTATGTATGATGTGCATCGTCATATGCTCTTTTATCTTCTCAATTTCTACAATGAATTTGGTCTCGGTGTTGGTCATAGTCACAGTTTGCATAGTTAACTATCATATTTTTGAATCTTCTGCTAAGTGAGATTTAATAAATAGATAAGTTGCTAAAGGTTTAGTTAATCTTTATAAAGGTTTTCTATTGTAATGGAGTTATGAACAAGTTAAGAATTTATGGTCTTTCTATGTGAAATGTTGTAAACATGCTATAGTAGTTGTTTAGTTTTTCTTAAGAAATTGTATGCTGATGTTTTGAATTTTCAGAACCTAATAAAGGAGTAAGTTTGTAATTTTCCAGACATGTATATCAATTATGAAGTCAGATCAAAATAGATGCTTCAATTTTGTTCTTGTCAAAGTTTTGATATTCCAACATTCTTTGATTTCAATTATTGACGTTGATACTTGGTTTCACCTTTTTAGACATCTAATAATTGGACTAATTGGTTGAGAATTCACCTATGAGACTGAGATATGGGGAGGAATTAGTGCCAGTGCACTTGGTCTTATACTTGTAAATAAATGGTTGCTTCTAGACCTTCCATTTGTTGGGTAAAAACTTACTGTAAGTTATATAAAGTAGGAGTATAAACTTGCAATAATGATCATGTTTTAAAGAAGTTACATGAAGACTCAACCTCCTCGTGGATGCTAAGGCGCGCTCGGATTTAGATTCAAGGTGGGAAGTTCTCTTGTTTTGAAGATGGACGAGACCTTGGATAAGGTTGAGTGTTGGCGGAATTTGGTGGATAGTTGGCGAAGGCGGAAGACTTTGGATAAGAAAGACTTTGAATGTGATTCAAAGGCTTGAGAAGGGTTGGGGTTTGTTTCTTTGTAGATCTTTATCACACAAAGAAGAAGAAGGGATAGATCAAAGGGGACTCGAACCACCTTTGATAGGGTTTTGACGCCAAGGCAAAATGATAGGAGTTTTCTCAACTAAAGGCTTTTGCTTAAATCTTAACGTACTTACAATGGTAGCCAAGAGTGGCTTTTATAGGGGTGGAGACGTCTTGGGCTGCAAGCACAAGATCACTCTCCAAATCAAGACATAAATTAAGCTAAAATCTAGGAATTAAATGACAAATCAAAAGGAGAAAACCATGGGATGTGCTAGGCATTTGATAGCACGATCTAATGGCTGAAAATAGTGATCCATGTGACCCTCACACAGATTGGTGACATGGCAATCTGATTTGAATCAAATTGGAGCAATTTGAGGAATCACCATTAATGCTTGATGGCGAAATTAGTGGGATTGTGTCTTCCCCGGTCAAAAGGCATTTGACACGCGCGCTTGGACTTTGACTGGACTCCTTGGGTCCATTTAGGACCAATGGAACCAAAAACGCTCGTGCAAAGTGGGTGCAAGGGCATGGACGCACGTAGCCTAATTCTGGCGCGTAGGAGCGCCTGAGCGCAATTACGGGCGCTAGTCACTCTCATTCTTGGTAGATTTTTCATGGGCGTTCTTGGTCTTGTTCCACTCCTTTTGGGCCTTTGAATCCAATGGTGAAGGTTGCGCCTGGGAAAAGTGTCTTCGTTTGACCAGTGGCGCGCCATTTTGGATTATGGCAAGCGCGAGTTGAGGTTTGGCTCCCTGGATGAATAGTGAATGGCTCTGAGGTCCTGATTAGGACAATGAACCTCCACTTGACTTGAAATGGCTGGGAGTGTGACTTGATGGGCTCGAGTCCTCAAGTGAGAGCTCATCATTACATAGTAAAATATATATTTAACATAGAGTTTCTTTCTTGTTCCCGCCGTGTACTGGATGTGCATTTTTATTACATTGCTAAGATCATGCATGCTAGAAATTTGAATTTTAATGTCTCTCAATCTCAGTGCATTGTGTTTTATGTCTTTCTTATTTCTTAAACTCAGTGGTTATTCTTATGGGAAATGATGATTGGCCCCATTCCTTTTTGTAACAGTGTTATTTGACGAGAAGTGAATTTGTTATTTAAGGTTGTAAGTTTTGAAACTGAAGAGCAAGTGAAAAGTGCAACTGAGGTATTAGCAACACTTGAAATTGTTTTACTCTTGTACTCATTTCAGCTAAAAGGTAAAGTTGCTTACCTCTATTGTTTTATTTTGTAAACATGAAGGTATTGCATGAGAAATCATTGAACATCAGGAATTCGAAGGTAGCAAATGCAATATCTCCTTAGGGATCTATCAAACCTCCTCAATGGAATGATCATATTAAGTTGTGTCAACTTTAGAGCTTCAAAATTTGTTTCAAGATAAGGGGATATCTCTCAACATTTCTTGATGTTATTGAAAATGGGGAGTTGCTTGATGTGCTAATAATAAATTACAAGCCTAAAAACAGTCGAGGGTGAAATTCTTGTAAAACTGTTGGTGTGGACGGGTAAGAGAGAACTCCAAAAGTAAGCTTTTGTACATGCTTTTCAAATTCTTGTGAAAAGTAGCACTTGATGCATTTAGAATGTATAATCTAACTCTATTAATAATGCTTTGAAATGTTTGGGTTACGTAGCTTCTTTTCTATAGAATATAGATGAGCTAAAACATATATTTGAACTTATATAATGTATTGATGTTTTCTTTTCAATTTGAACTACTAGAGAATGTTTCTTGTAGGATTTCTTAATTTTGCTGTAACAATAGGATTACATGATGATGAAAACAATGTTTAAATGAGAAAAGTAGTACAGTAGACCACATGTGTATACATGTACAAAAAATGTATCATTTTCTTTTATTTTTATATATCAAAGTTTCTTTCTTAAAGCTTCAACCCCTACGACTATGCAAGTGTTCGTGTGCGCTTGCGCACGCATACCTTAGCTAGTCTCATAAAAGAAAGGAAAAAGAAAGGCGAGATAAAGCAGAAATTAGGAAGCAATACAATTCACTTGAAAAATACTTGTCGAAATCAATCTCATCATTTCTGTCTAATCCACTAATTAGCTAGTTGTGCCTCTACTCTGTTACCCTTTCCGCACCAAGTGCGTGTATAACCCTAGTTGTTTGTTGAAGTTCATTATAATGGCATTATCATTTATAATGGCATTATCATTTATAATGACGTTTTCAGTAAAAAAAGATTTATAATGCTTTGGAGTTCGTGTAAATTTTAAATTATGCCATACTCTACTTGTAATGGATTTATCTTAAATAATGCTTTTATAAATTAACATCACCAAACACATTTATCTAACAAAAGGGATTTATTTCAAAAAACGCCTTTATAAATGTTTAGCCAAACGATACCCAAGTTGGTGAACCGAATATGCAATAGTACGTCCGTACAAATGAATTATAACATCAAGCTACACTTAATTTTTGTTTGGTAAGATATTCAATTTTCATGAATTGAAAATTAGTAAGAAACAAAGAGAAATCTGTATTTGGTTGAAAAAAATTCTATTGAAATCATAGAAATTCACTTTTCTGTATGTAGGAATTAATCTTACCTAAATTATTTCATTTTAATCTATTTATTGTAAATTTTAATCAAACACATTTTCTCCAAATGTCATATTACAAATCACATTAATTCAATTACCATTAATAACTTTCTCATAAATTACAATTTCCACGTTCAATCAAACGAGCGTCTAGGTAATAACCTTAAGGTCAAACAATTAAAGGTAATCAAAGTCGGTTAATTAACTAATTCCTATAGGTATTATCAAGGGTGTGAATCCCATGATAAATCCCCTTATAGAGATAAAAATAGAATGAATCTAAGTCATTGGATGTCAGACATCCAAGGGCTAAGATTAAGCTAGTTACCCCATTACAAGTGGGGTTAGGTGCAGTGGTCCGGCGACTTCCCGATGGTTGTCCGGCGAGGGTCCGATGGAGGTTCGGTGGTGGTCCAACAATAAATGACACAATTCCGTCTGCAAAACAACGATTTTTGCTTCCGGGAAGACATGACGAATCTTGATCTCCCAATTTCTATGGAGGAAGTAATGCGCTATCGAGACGAGGCTAAAAACTGATTGACAACGCTCCAGAAGTTTGGTTAGCAATAGGACCGCTATGCGCAAATCTTTATTTGACCAAACCTCATGTATCCCATGTCCAAAGTCAACTTGAAATGCAACACAATAGCCCAAATCTCCACCGTAAAACCGAGCAAAGTTCCAAAATTATTATGGACACAACCTCCAATCCACTTTCCCTTATGCGAGCTATCCGTGTTGAGTTTAACCTGATTGTGGAGTGGAGGGACCGTACGTACGACGCAAATCGAATTGACAGATCCAGAGAGGAAAGATAGGAAGTGGGTTTGCGGCCTATGAGTGGAAGTGATGAAGAACGAGATCGTCCGATCTGATTTGCTTATCAGCACGAGAAGATGAGAGCGGAAGAAATGCGCCATTGACGGAGGAAAATGTGTCTAGGGTTAGAGAGGCGATGCGCAAAGTTTCGTTCGCTGGATTCTCTCCTAATTGGGCTAGTAGGTTGCCGGAGGAGCAGTTGATCCGTCAAATTCATCACTTGCGCCACAATTACTTTCGTTCACAAGTTTTTTCATTCTCCGAATCTAAGACTAAAATACTACATTCTTTTATACTTTTAGATACAAATTAAAACGATGTTGTGGATTAAAAAATTATAGGTTTTGGCTTTTGTAAATTTCTAATTGTCAACAAGGCGTTAGTATACTAATTAATCTGTCAATATAAATAGTTAAACTGTCAATACAACACAATTAATAAAATTATCACCACACCAATGACTTTTCAAAAACACGATAAATGAACTGTGAAACATTATTAATAACTTGTCAACAACACAACAAATGATTGCCAACACTACTATTAACTTGTCAACAACACACACAAAAACTGTCAACAAGACACTAAATATATTTGTCAACAAGACACTAAATAAATCAGTCAACAAGTCACTTAATAAATTTTTCAACAAGACACTAAATAAATTTATCAACAAGACACTACCTAACTTTCTACAAGAATTTAAATAAAAATGGAATTCAGTCCGTTGACAGTTTTATTAAATCTTTCAACACACTAAAAAAATTTGCGAACGCACTAAATAAAATTGTCAATATAGTTTAATAAAATTGTCAACATGATAAATAAAATTGTCAACCTGCTAAATAATCTGTCAAGACAGTAAATAAACTTTGAGAAAAACAGTAAATAAATTGTCAACAACGGACAAATGAAGTGTCAACACAACGAAATAAACTATCAACACCATTGTTACCTGTCAACAAAAAAATAATAAACTGTCAACACTACTAATAATCTGTCAACCCTAATATATGTATAATATGTAAATGGAAATTCCATCCTTTCAAAATGAGAACCCTAAATATTAAAAAACAAATAATGTTTCACAAATTTGGAATTAGTCGAAGGATTATGTGGCCACGGATGCTATATGCACAGTCCCATTCAAAGACTGTACCTTATCATTATGTGGTTCTTTACTGAATTCTGATCAATTCTATCTTCTTGTGTGCCATCCGTCAATAATAGTCTCAACTAGATTTTAAGGTAAAGTTTCTTTTCAATTTGTATATACTTTTGTTTTGGATCCAAATTTGTTGATTTAGGGTTAGGGTTTGATATTCTTTTTAGATTTCGTTTCAATTTTTGTATTCTTTTGATTAATTTGTTGATTTAGGGTTAGGGTTTGATAATCAACTTGAAATTTTCGTTTCAATTTTATTTAGATGTGTTCTGATATTCAAAATTTTGTCTTGGATTCTAATTTCTTAACCTTCTTCTTTTTAGAAATAAATTAATTAGGATGTTTGGGTTTCAATTTTGACTTCTCTACTACTGTATTTTGCCAAGGGTTGTTCTTTGGGTTTCAATTTTGAGTTTATGTGCAAATAAAAGTAGATGTTGTTGTGCTAAATAGGTTACTGTTTTTTTTTTGTAAATTACCATGCCTTATTCATTATTCAATCACTTCTAAATAGTATATTCATCACTTCTAAATAGTATATTCATCACTTTTTTAATTGTCATTCAGGCCTATTCATTATTCAACTATTAAGAGGCTGACAAGGAGCAAATCATTGTAGACTTGAGGGAAGAGACCAACAGAAGAGCTCAAGAGGAGAATTAGGAGTACTTAAAGCAATAAAGCATTCAAGTATCATATGGAATTATTTTTCAGGTTGTGTTACTGCTCTCACTAGCACTAATTATTATAAGTATTCTGTTTTGTGTGTTGTTCATTATGTTTTCTAATAGGATATATGAATCTGGGTGTGCTAAGCGTAAAAAAAAACCGAGAATTGAAAAATTAATTCAATCTCAAAGAGGAGCTCTTGATAAAAAATTTAACAAAGAAGTTAATGTTGAAAATGTTGGTGTTAATGTTCCTTGTGATGATAATCTTGATTCTACCGTTGATTGTGATATTAATATTGATGCTTCTGCTGATTGTGATATTAACATTGATGCTTTTGCTGATTGTGATATTAATATTGATGCTACTGTTGATTGTGAAGGTACTCTCGATGTCAATGTTAATTGTGATGATAAACGTGATGCTAATGTTGATTGTCTTGATAATCTTGGTGCTAATGTCTATTGTGTCGATGATCTTGATGATTGTGATGATAGTAATCCAGTTGCTTCTAATGTTAATGCTGATTTGATTAATTCACCTGCTTTGCAGGATAATAATAATACAAATTTTAATTGTGAGGGTTGCTCAAAATGACAATTTGTATGATTCAAGTGATGGTGAAAAAAATGATGTTCATGCTGATTTTAACAGAATTGATATATTTGATCCTAGGATTTGGGATTCTCTTGATTCTAAAATGATTGATATTCTAGTTACAAAGGGACCTAAAAGGGACATGTCTATTCAAAAAGGTCCTAGAGATAAATATTCTAAAAGATTTTCAGCCATTTGTTATACTATAGTTTTATCAAATGTTGAGAAATGTGATAGAGATTGGCTTGTATATTCAAAAGAACTTGATAAGTTATTTTTCTTTTGCCGTAAAATATTAAAAAAAACATGTGGAAGAGGTCAATTGTCAAATGAAGGTTTTAATGATTGGTCACACCTTAGCATCAGACTTAGAGAGCATGAAAAGAGTTTTGAACATGTTAAAAATATGGCTACTTGGTATGATTTGCGTTTGAGACTCCAAAAGAACCAAATTATAGATAAAGTGGCTCAAAAAAAAATAAAGAAAGAAAGGGAACATTGGACCAATGTGTTAGTAAGAATTATCTCTTCTGTGAAATTTCTTGCTAGATATAATCTTGCTTTTCGTGGTAGCAATGAAAAATTGTATGAAAGTAACAATGGTAATTTTCTAGGCTTGATTGAAATGTTGGCTGAGTTTGATCCTACTATGCAAGAGCATGTTCATCGTATTGAAAATAAAAAGGTTCATTCCCATTATCTTTGTCCTAGGATTCAAAATGAAATTATTTTCTTGCTGTCTTCTTCTATGAAATCTGAAATTATTAGAAAAGTAAAGGAAGCAAAATACTTTTCTGTTATTCTTGATTGTACTCCTGATATAAGTCATCAAGAACAAATGTCTTTAATATTAAGATATGTGGATGTCTCTTCAAATTGTGTTTCTATTGAGGAAACTTTCTTAGGATTTTTGGATGTGAATGATACTACTGGTCTGGGATTGTTTAATGTTTTGCAAAAGGAATTGAAATCTCTTGATCTTGATATTGATAATATTAGAGGACAATCTTATGATAATGGATCAAATATGAAAAGGAAACATAGTGGTGTGCAAAAAAGATTATTAGATATAAATCCTAGAGCTTTTCATACTTCTTGTGCTTCTCATACTCTTAATTTGACATTATGTGATTTGGCCAACACTTGTGTTAAAGCTAGAGATTTTTTTGGGATTATTCAAAGAATTTATACTATATTTGCAAATTCTACCAAGAGATGGCATATTTTAAACGTTAATGTGAATGATTTTACTTTGAAACCATTGTCATCTACTCGCTGGGAGAGTCATATTGAAACTGTAAAGGCAATAAAGAGTCAAATTCAAGAAGTTAGTGAAGCTTTACTTCAAGTTGCTGATATTGATAATGATCCAAAGATAAGAAGTGAAGCTAGATCTTTAGCACAAAATGAACTTGGTGATTTTGAATTTATTGTATCTTTAGTTATTTGGTTTGAAATATTGCGTGCTGTGAATGAGGTAAGTAAAAAACTACAAGCTGAAGATATGATTATTGATGATGCTATTGCAAAAGTGAAGGGATTGATTTCTTTTTTTAAGAGGTATAGAGAAACTGGTTTTTTAGATGCCATAAGAGAGGCTGAGGAAATTGCAAATAAAATTGGTATAGAACCAGTGTTTCCTCAAAAGCTTGTGATTAAAAGAAAAAGACAATTTGATGAGGTTTCTAAGGATGCATCATTATCTAGAGAGGAATCATTTAGGGTCAGTTATTTTCTATATGTGGTTGATGATGCAATTGAATCTCTTAAAAGCAGGTTTGAACAATATAAGGAATTTGAATCTATTTTTGGCTTTTTGTTTAGTACTGACGAGTTGTATTCTCTAGATGATACATGCCTAAAGTCTTCTTGTATGCATATTGAAGGTGCACTTAAGAATAATGAACAATCTGATATTGATGGTGATGATTTGTTTGCAGAGTTGAAGTTGTTACAAGGTTTTTTGCCTGGAAAGCTTAAGAACCCCATTGATATTTTAAAATTTCTGAAAAGTGTTGATTGTTTTCCTAATGCAACTATTGTATACAGAATCTTGTTAACTATTCCTGTTACAGTTGCATCTGCAGAGAGGAGCTTTTCTAAGTTGAAGTTGCTCAAGTCTTATTTACGTTCTACAATGACTCAAGAAAGACTTAATGGATTAGCCATGGTGACCATTGAAAAGGAGCTTCTGGAGAAGATAAATTATGAAGAACTCATTGAAAATTTTGTTTCAAACAATTCTAAAAGGATGTTACTGTTTAAACAATGATATCTATATTACAATTCTTTGTTCATTGTTGTTTGGATGAGAAATTTGGGTTATGTTTATTTAATGTATGAAGTATTTGTATTTTTAGTTTGAAATATTATTTGTATTTTCTTATCATTAATAGGGCCTCATTTATAAAAGTGACACAGGGCCCCTAAACATCACCGCCTGACCCTCACTCCTCCGTCCATAATATCGATTAATAGCAGTGGGAAGAACGACGATATCTAGTGGAGAGAGACAGTCGCCTGAGTGGTGGGGAGTCAGAATGGCGACACAGAAAAACTGGCATGAGGAGAGTGAACAGTGTAAATAGGGAATAAGATAATTGAAAGAGTATTTTCTTAGTGTTTAAAAAAGGACGGTAAAAATCACTAATTTAGTCTCATTAAGGACAACGGGTCTGAAACCTTCCAATTAAAGATGGGCCCTGGACTAGTCAAATGGGAGATGGGACATCTCATCTTCCTTCCTTCCCTCAGTAGCCGTCGTAGATCACCCCCAAGCTAGGCGTTAATGTCGTTTCTCCATATAAAAATACATTAACTCGGCGTCTCCCGACAGCGGAGCGGATGCTGGAGAACCCCCAAGCTCCCCTGTCTCCACCACTACATCTAGGTACACAAATTAAATATAAATGACTTTTATGTGAATGGATGTAATAATTGATGCTAAACTCCTCATGAAAATTCAAACGTAGAATTGTCAGCTTTCGGTTGTAGTTGATTGATGAAACTAATGAATAACGACATAACTTGATCTGCTAGAAGAGCTAGTAAAGATGCACACATAGGCTTAGAACCTACGTAGCACGGAAACGAAAACCGCAGTTGGAAACGGGAAACGACTAGGAAACCTGGGAAGAGGCAAACCAAAAATAAACAAATATAGGAAACGACAATATATTTTACTTATTATATACTATCATTTTAAAGCTATAGTAATGAAGAATAAATTAATATTACTAAGAGACACATAGAACATAAGTAATTTAAGTCTTTAACATAATTTTAGTTGATAAAAATCATTTTGGCAGAAGCATATCAAGTCTTAAACATAAATTAAATGTGAGGGTTGAGAACGAAAAGCAGATGAAGGTTTAGGGCTCAGTTTTCCTATTTTCAATTTTTCTATGTTTTATTAACAAAAAATTTCTATTTTTCTATTTTTCACTCACCAAAACGTTTCCTTAGACGTTTCCAGCCGTTTCCTCATACGTTTCCCGAAATTTCCAACATATGGACCGTTTTCGGGCGATTCTAGGCGTTTCCAGGTTTCTGACTCCCCGCCTCAAACCCCAAGAGAGGTTTACGTGCAACATAGCTTAGAAATAATAACAGCGTGTTCGAAGAGAGCCTAAGTAAATATTTGAACATATGTTTATTTCTCACATCGATCTGTGATGGATCGGTTAGCGCAAAATGCCAAATAACAAAGCTTTGTTCTCTGGTGAGTAATTCAATGGAATTAAAAAAACACAAAAAAGATCGAACCTGAACACGAGGATATATAGTGAAAAACCCCCAATAGCAACTAGTATTTCAGGGCAAAACCACTCCCTTCTAACTTCTCACTAAAAGGAGTTTAAATCGTCCACTTATGTTATTGATTTCTTGATACATTAAGAACTAGTTGTTTCTTTGTCAAAGGATTCCCAACCACCTTCTTTTCACAAGTGAAACGAAGGTTCAGTACATGACAACAACCTAGTATGGTCATTTTGACCTTTGTCTACATGATATGACGATCTCGCAACAAAGATGGCATGTTAACTTCTATATTACTATAGTGACATGTTAATCTCTACCTCTCACACATACACAAGTATATTGTAGGAATAAGACTAATATAACAAAATAATATTAGCAATGTGATGACACGAGATGTTTTACGCTCTTCAAATCATGCCGAAATAAGACAAAAAAATGTTCATAAACGCTAATTGACCAAAATGCCATGATGAAGTCAAAATCGAGAAATAACGAGTTTCTAGGTATTTTACGAGTATAAAAATATATTGGTAACTTTTCTCTACATCCTCGTATTGTAAAACTATCAACTACCACGTAATACGTCATAATATACCAGTTCATCTTAACGTATTACTATAGTGACATGTTAACTTCTACGTCTATGAGGAATAACACTAATGTAACAAGATCATATTAGAAATGTGATGGGATAATAGGTCCTACGCTCCTCAAATTAGACCGAAATAAGACCAAGAGCTTTCATAAACGTTGGTTGGGCTAAAAGTGCAATATGGCCCAAAATGCCAAAATGATGTCAAAATTGAGAAACATCGAGTTTCTAGGTATTTTATGAGTATAAAATCATGTTGGTAACTTCTGTCTACATCCTCGTATAGCAAAACTACCACCTGCCATTTAATACGTCATAACACACAAGTTCCTCTTTAGTGCATTACCCCGTGATTATCGGTCCACCGGACTTTATCATGGTATTATTGCGGGTGTGGGGTCTGGGTTCGTTTCCTGTTTTATCTGAGCTTAGCCCACCGTGTTGACGTGATATGGATGGGTCCTTTGGCTTGTCGGCCTGAAGACATAATTTGGGTTTAGCTGTCGTGATGGCGTAATATGGGTTGACCTGTTTGTCAAGTCGCAATTGGGCTAGATCCAGTTACCCATTTGAGAGGGTATGTGAGAAAGCTTCTCACATCAGAAAGTTGAGTGATTAATAGCCCACTATATAAACCCCTCCTATTGACAATTAGTTTTATGGTGGAACTACATGGGCATGTATAGTGGACCTAATGCACTTATGCACTAGCTCGTATACACGACCCCATGTTTATCGACACACGAGACTTTATCATCTTCTTAGATGATAGTGATCAGACTCAGTCCTAACAATTTATGGGTCCTTGGGAAAAAAAATCGAAGGGTTACATCTTGGACTACAAATTCAGATGTGGGCCTTAATTTAGTTTTCATTATGGATTAGAAATTTTGGCCAAAAACATTTAAAATTAAGGGTCTATTTACTAATAGATAAAGAGAGTTGTAATCTCAATTAGTACTAGTACATGTAGAAATTATTGGGTCAATAACCGAAATTTGACAATAAGAAGAGTTTATAACCTTCTTTTACTTCAACTAAATAAACTAACTCAATCTAAATCACAATCCGTCACCAAATGAGATTGTCATCAACACAATACGTCACCAACTAAACTGTCATCAACATAATCCGTCATCAACTGAAACTGTCACCAACACAAACTGTCATCAACACAAACTATCATTGTATAAAAGCTAAGGGTTAGTTAACACACTAAAAAATCTTAGCTTTAGGAAATACTTCAAAAATGGTTACTTACGTGAAGAAATGTATACATATGGGCCCTCTTCTTATCTAGGCCTTTGGCCATTGTCCAACCCTAACAACCCACTCGTCGATAATATTTATCAATCGATTGCTTATGCGACATATTTCGTAAATCACTCGCACATTATATTCACTACACCAGATCACTCGTCGATAATATGACCTATGTTGTGGTGGTGAGGCGCCGCGAAGTTAATTGAAAGAGGCGTACGTTTCGCCGGCCCATACTAAATAGTATAAGGCAAATGAGGTTAGCTAGCTCTTGTCTATTGATGGGCATGTTTTACCAATCAATTCAAAAAGTGGGGTTTTCTAGCTTGTATGTATAATTAATAAACATGGTCATTTGGTTTTAGCAGGCACTCGTATTTATGGTATGTTGGAGCCACACTACAAGTGGGATGTGTAGAAGGCACTCGAACACTTTTATCTTTTAAACTCCTTACAAGAAGGTGTTCCGCGTATGAAGTCGAATTTAGAGCTAATTCTGATTAAGTAGTTTGAGATTTGGAGTTGATGATTAGCCGAAGTTAAAATTTAAAATGTCAACTTAATTTATGTGGAAAGTATTTGAATGTTTGGTGATATGAGTTGAATTTCTATAATAATAATGGAAATTACAATACAAAAGACATACTAAGCTATCTATCTATACATATACTAAAACATAATGTTGTTTTGCCACATGTCGCCCTTATATTCAATTCGCCTATATGTCGACCTCTAAGATATGCTTCATCATTAACCATGTCATCCTCCACATCATCCAACTTTATATTTTAATATATATCTTTGAATTAAATAAGTAAAAAAATCAAAAAGATATCTAATAGGCTATATAACAAAGAGAAATATTGATTTTTATTTTTTATCATATCATATCTTTATCTTATATATATATATATCTTTATCTATTATTATGTCATCAATCTAATTAAGTTGAGTCATTAATGAACTTAAACTATAAAACATAAATCGTAAACTATAAACTATAATTTATAAATTATAAATCATAAAGTATAAACTACAATCTATAAACTAATTAATAGTATAAAATATAAATGTATTATTAAAATATTTATTACATGCGACCGCGTACATGATACGGGAACATACACTAGTTTTAATCTACAAAGTAGCGTGAATTAAAAATTTCAACACTATTAATCTTGAAAGACCACGTTAGAAAAGTTATTTTAATCTATACTAATCCCTTAAGTTAGATGGATTACCGGACACCCAATTAATAGATAGAAATAGTCTTAAGCTTCGTATGATTTTATATGAATTGCATAATTACTATTACATAAAATCTAAATAAAATATTAAATATTAATATATGATTTTATAGAATAGAAGAGGGAATGGAACAAATATGTGAACACACTATCATATATGAAACGAATTAACAACAACAAAATCTGTAAATTGGTATAACTATAAAATAACCTAAAATAGACGAGTATTGTAGTAAAATATATTCAATAGAATTAGACAAATCCGTTAATACTTTAGAATGGAAAAAACCAAGAAAAAAAGTTAAAGGATGGAAACAACCAAGCCATGCCTATTTTTTAAATAACTTTGATACGATATCATATCTATACATCCATACATATCATACACCAACCATACTATGTCTTGATTAAATTACACCGCCATGTAATATATATCTTAGATTATCATTTCATACCACGTCAATGGGGAGCGTAGCACGGAGTTCCAATTCTATTTTGGCAAACATAGCTTTTTAATTAAAACATAAATTCCTAATTAATATTAAATAAACCTAATTCATATAGCAGATAAATCTATTCATATTTCATTTTATAAACGACTAAGAAATAGTAAATTCAGATCCACTACAAATGAATTATTTGAAGCGTAATTCGCGTTAATACGTTACTCTTCTATACATTTATACTTCCATTTTTCATTCGCTTTAGAGAGGAAAGTTCCGGTGAGAATAAAGCTTAACGTAGGAAAAACGAAGTTTTCGCGTTCACAAATAACAAGTTAATATTCTAATTCGGGCGGTAACGTTCATAATCTAGGCGATAAATTTTTTGAGGTCATTTTGAGAAAATAATTTTAACAAAAACAAAGTTCGCAGTAATTATACGTAGGCCACCGTGTCACTCACTTAAAACGTTTAAAAATTTTTATGGCCTATATTATGAATACTACCATTCAGAATATGAACATTGACGGATAATCTGTGAACACGATCTGTTCGTTTTTTCTACGTTAAGAGTTATTTGCACCCGAACTTTCCTCTCACTTTAAATATACGGAAAACTTTATGTTTCAAGATACGGACTACGAAGTACATCGGAGAATACTCCTACTTGTTGGAACCGAATTTTCCGGGCACCGTTGGTGTCGGATAATGGGAGCGTTGGCTTCGTCTCCGCGAGCACTATTTCGTAGTATGCTCATTTGTATAATTCGGGTTCCGTTTGAATGAGAAATAAGGGAGTTACATTTAATGTAACTAAGTTAAGCTTTTATGAAAACTAGATACGGGAGTTACAAAACATTCTTTTTAATAGCGTTTTTTTATAATCATTTTTTTTAAGTATTTTAAACATAATTTTTAAACTTAAAAACAATGACAAAACATTCTTTTTTAATAGCGTTTTTTTATAATTATTTTTTTTAAGTTTAAAAATTATTTTTACATTTTTTTTTTTTTTTTTTCAGTTTTATAAATTTATAAAATTATTTTTTAAAAAAAAAACTGCCGGTTAACCGGTTAGAACCGGTTAACCGGCGGTTTTATATTGTTTTTTTTTTTAAAAACCGGTCCGGTTCAGCCCGAACCGGGCTGAACCGGAACCGGTCCGGAACCGGATTGAACCGGACCGGACCGTAACCGGTGGAACCGGTTTTTCCCGGTTCCGGTTCCGGTTCCGGATTCCGGAGGACCGTTACCGGACCGGACCGGACCGGGAGCCATGACTAAGGGATGTTCACGGCCAAAATGAACACAATCAGAGAACCTAGTTCTGTGAGAAGATGCAACTGTGTGATAGTCGTTGTCTAGGTTTTCATCAAAGTCCGGGTGGTTCAAGACATCACGTTCACTACATGGTCGACGTACTCTCAAAAAATGCTACCAGCCCAAATGCAGTGATTCTTCGACGTACTCTCAAAAGTCTTTATGTCGAGTCGTTTTTCACGTGTTTTAGAGTCATTTCTATTCATGTGGGGGATTGTTGGAACCAAATTTTTCGGGCACCGTTGGTGTCGGATAATGAGAGCGTTGGCTTCGTCTCCGCGAGCACTATTTCGTAGTATGCTCATTTGTATAATTCTGGTTCCGTTTCAATGAGAAATAAGGGAGTTACATTTAATGTAACTAAGTTAAACTTTTATGAAAATGTGTATCCCACATTGATTAGGAGGAGATAAAACTCACTAGTATATAAACTAGGAGTGTATTGTAATGAATGTGATTGGGTCAAAGGAGGCTATCCTGGTGGGCTTGGGCCTTCGAAGACAACACGCGCGCGGTTCGGTTCGGATCGGCTCGGCTCGTGGCTCATGAGCTCGTGAGCTCGTGGGCTCATTGGTCTCATTGGTCTCATTGGATGGGCCGCAGGCCCGAGGAGGAAGTGATCTTTTTGGGCCTCACTCCAAAGTCTGTTGACTTTTTGGGGTTCGTTCAAATGAGTTTGTTCAAAAGTCAAATCTGAGAGCATTCATTACACGCGGAATGGATTAATGGCACGCGGAGAATCCGAGGCATTTATGTCACACGGTGAATCTGGGCATTGAAGTCACACGGATCAGCCCATTAAATCCACGCGGATTGGGCTTGATCTCTCCCGAGAGGCTCCTCCAGCAACCTATAAAAAGGCCTGCAGAGCTCTCAGTTTAACACACAATTCGAAAGCTTCTACAACAAAATTATCAATCTCATTCTCCTTTCTCCACTCTTTTTTCTCTGTTCATCTCTTCCTCTTCTCTTGTTCGAGTATGAGAGTACACACAGTTCTAGAGTTCGTTGGCTTCTGTTCTTTGAGCTGTGCAAGGCAGAAGTGTAGCAGTTGTATCCTGAGATTCGGAATGCCGGTAACCGTCACACTACGAGGCGTTTTCAGAATTAAGGAAAAAGATTTCATTCTCGACTCTGCTTAATCTCGATAGTACGGTTTGGTATTGTTTCGATTGTTTTTCTCTTCTCCTTAATCTCGATTTATTCTTGTATTTTATACATATTTATAAGTTGTAGAAAATAGGATTGCTCACACAAGAATGAATGTGCATTTGTTCATCCCGAAATTCGGGTGGAACAAACATCAACTAGTTGAAGCCATTCAATTCCATTTACGATTTTCACAATTATATATGGACCATTTCATAATTAATCTGAGAGGACAAAAAACTAGTAGAGTTCGTCAGCTAGTGCTTTCTATAGAGATATCACTTAAAGTTTATACTCCAGTATTTTGTATTGTAGCGTACTTTGTCTTTTTAATATGTTGTAGAAGGGTATGTTGTCGATTAATTTTTGTGTTTGAATACGCAAATGAATACATACTTTTCGAAAGTAATTTTTCGATCCTATTCACTTGTCTTTGGGTTACACGAAATTTGAAGTGAGATAAGACGTTGCAAACTCTAGAAGATCAAGATAATTAACTAGAAACACTTGAAGTTTACATGTGCTTTGTACTTGTGACTTTGATTAGGTAAAATCGATTGATTAAGTTCGTAACCCATTGTCAATACCCACATGACCCTATATATAAAGTATGGGTCGTTCCCATTTCTTGGAGAAGACAAAAC
This sequence comes from Oxyria digyna, assembly GCA_029168935.1. Taxonomy (NCBI): domain Eukaryota; kingdom Viridiplantae; phylum Streptophyta; class Magnoliopsida; order Caryophyllales; family Polygonaceae; genus Oxyria; species Oxyria digyna. The sequence continues at coordinate 12,113,714 of JAPVLV010000013.1, forward strand.
GGTGGTTAAAAACGGTTACAACCGCCAAAAGAGCATATTGTGAAATATCCCACGCTGAAACTTTATATCCCGAATCTTCTCTGAACCAGAGTATATTCTGAAGCAGTTACTTACAAGTTACAACACAAGATATTAACCCGGCTGACAGGACCGGATAATAAGCCCTTGTTCCTCTAGCTCATAACTAACACGGACGGACCTTGTCCCGGTTATATACCTTGCTTTAAAATGTTATCTTAATATCAAATAACATGTTCATAACTCTTCCAACCTGCTTAATTAATATCTCGGATCATATGCTCAAACCTTATACTCCAAAATGTGAATATGGAATCCAAGTTCGTTTACATGGGTACTCCACACACTCCTAACCCACGTTCTAACGACTCAATATCTCGTTCGCAATATAAGAGTCCCGATACACTAAAACAAACGTTGATGTACTAAAATAACCAATACAAAAACTAAAATATCTTATCTATATAAAGGTTGGCTGTTTGTTGCGAAAAGTAAATGAAATTGGTACGGGCCGTTCATTTAATTTACGGGTTTTGGGCTTGCTGCAGTAAGTTTTGCGTCTTCATGTCACCGACCTATTAGTTAATGCAGTAGAACTCGAGCCCTAAAATTGAAGGGGGTCTTCTTCTTCAACATAGCATTACAATCTTCTTCAACATGGACTGGGCGAATCTCCTGCCAGAAATGCTATCTCTCATCTCCAGGAACCTCCAAATCCCTAACGACGTTACTCGATTCTGTTGTGTATATCGTTCATGGCGATTCTCCACTTAATCGTTCCAAGCGTCTCACCATCAATACCAACTCCGTCTATTTTCTTCGTCCTCACTTCGATTCTTCAAAAGCCGGGCCTGTCTCTATGCAAGAGCCGGTAGCTGGAAACCTAATCGTTCGCCATGCTCTCAAGTACAGAGAAATTTCAAATCAGCTCGATTTGTCGGAGAAATTCTGGAGTACTGTGACTGAAATTGGTAAGTCGTACGCCATCAACATCTTCTGTGAGCCATTGTAATAGGTTTCCAATACTAGAATTGCACTTCTATAAGTCGTTGCAGCTTTGCATGGGGGGAGTGATTGAAAAATAATTATTGATAAAAAAAAATGGCGAGTTCCATATCTATGTTTTGAATTGAAATTTTGTGTGCTTTATGACATTGTGCTCGATATATTGCTTCAACTTTTGTCGCTGCCTCTAGCTTCACATCAAATAGATTTTGTTATGCGTATTTGATGGCTGAAATGGGAATGAAATTCTTTATTTGATTTTGATTGTGTTCAACAACGTCTGCTTGTAGTTGGTATGCTCTCCATCACATTTGGGAAAACTGGAGAAGTAGATAAACCGTCTTGGTCAGATGAACTATATCCAGGAGAAGTTGATGACTTGAGCACATGAATTATGTATACTAAAGAATCATATAGTCACGACTCTCCAAAAGTCAAGGGTTGTAGCTCTGAAACACCTGATCTTCGTTCTGATAATCTGCCAGACCGTGAGGTTTTGCAGGTATAGTTTCTTAAGTGAATTGTTAAAGGGAAAAATATGTAGAGCTACACAACTATATACCAATAGTTTTCTAATTAGAGAATAGAGATGTTCACATATTATTTTTACTCTTAATCTTAACTATTAATTTTATTCAGGTCTATCTCACAACATGGTTGGCAGAAGTAAATATAGATACGTATAAGTAAAATTATGTTTTCCTTGTTACAAACTCAATTTCATCACTTTAGCATAAACCACATTTTTTTTTTACTGAGATCCCTTGTTTTTGTTTTCTTAATCTCAGGATTGATAAGATTTTCGCAATGGTTGGGGGGAAATGCGAGTGAGGTTTTGATTTAAGACAAGAAATCATGCAGCAATCTTACGATCTTATTTATTTGGTGAGTAACCCTCTCTCTATGCCCTCATATATACATATCTAGATACAATGACTTTGGATTATGAACAGAAATCCTGCAACCAACTTGAGGTTTTAAATTTTGTGGTCGCCTTAAAAGAATTTTAAGGAGCTGCAAAAGGGTCAATGCAATTGTAAGAGGTAAGTATTAAGTAGAAGAAACTGGTTTATTGATACAATACAAAATTCAGTCAGTCATTTTTGTATTCAATGCCATGGTTAAAGATGGTCTTGACCTTCTTCTACTAGCATGTTTCAGCGAGATCCTTGCCTGTAGTTTCAAATTTCGAATTTTAGAACTTAGGTTATTAGTAACAGTTCTGTAGTATAACTTTCATCAGTGTTAATAATGTGATTATGTACATAATCCTGGAATTGGCAGCTATTTGTTGTGTATAGTTTAGTAATTGAAATTGTATATTGGGAGTATGCTGATATAGTATAGCTTGGAATTCGAAGTTTGTAGTTTTAAATTTTATACCTTGGGTAATTATACTTTTTCTTCAGCGTGATCATTTCCTGTAAATGGTCTGTAGTTCTGAGATTTAGTACTTGAATTAATAGACATTGTATGTTCGTTATAAGATATATGTTGAAACTATTTGGTGCAATCAATCACGAGTTCTTGCTTGAAAGGGATATGAGATCTTGAATCGAAAATTATTGATTTGTCAATTAACGTGTTTAATGTTACTTTGCTATTTGCAAAATTTGTTGCTGAAAGGGATTCTAAGAATATTAAATAATCTGGAAGTGGCAGCTATTTACTGTGTGTAGTTCGGAAATTGCACAGTTTCCAAGTGCTAATGTGGATATCTTTTCTCTTAATCTGCAGAGGCTAAAAGACTGATCGGTTGACGCTTCAACGATGCTTTAGTACAAGCAGACATTAGTATTACACACATAACTACGTAGACAAATTTGACTTGAAGTCCGGTACTTCGGTAATATCAAGAAGCAGTCTTTAAGCCGTATTTGTGATTGTTGCAGTGAGTACTTGACGGTGAGTACTTTTTTGTGTATGAGTATTTCATATATCTTCTTATGGGTTATATGTTCATATGAATCAGTTGTTGCTAGAGACTTGTGGAGGCAAAGCTTGAATCAAATGATCTCTACTGTGCTGATTTCAACATATTTTTTATTCGATTTACCCCCAAACTCACTTGGAACGATATGTTGGCTTTCATATTGTCCACATGAATGGGTTCTAATTAGCTTTCTGCCTTTTACTAAGAGTTCCCTTCATGGCGGGAGAAATGGTTCCTTTTCAAGTGACCACTGAACTGAACTGTGTTACTTCTCTATTTTGGATTTGAACAACAAGACTATGTTGCTACAAGGTTGGTCATTATATGCATGTGCCTTCCTTTTAAACTGAACTGTCTTTTTCCAAGTTATGTGGGTCATTTTGTTCTAAGGGAAAGAATGTTTTTCCAATTTAATATTTCTGTAGATTATAGCATGTGCCTTCCTTTTAATATGTCGATCATTATATTGTTGTAGCGTCATCCTTCTCAATTTTCATTATGAATTTGTGTATTTTAAGATTATTGTAATGGTATGGGTAATTATTTTGTATTCAGTTTTTAGAAGCAATGGATGCATATCACTTGGGTCACATAGGAGATCAAAGGGAGTAGCCTTCACCTACAAGGATCTTGAATTGACCAATGATAATTTCAATGAACATATATAATTTGTTTCTCGCTTCACTTTTTTGTTTTCTTAATCATTCTAGAGATTAATCTCTTTCTCGCTGAAGTTTATATAACTTCTCAATAATAAATTTAATGTTCATTGCATATACCAGAATTTGCCTGGGATCTACAGTAGGATGAGTCAAGTTTGATTTTGTGAGGATAAATTTGCAGAGAGGGTGAAGAAAATGGAGCATTGGCAGTGGAATCTTAATACAGACGCTTGAGGAGTCAACTAAGCAATTCTACAAGGGGCAAGCGACGATCATTATTCAATGCAAGTGTGTTCTCTTCTTATTTCTTTTAGAAAAAAAAATCAAAGACATTAGATGAAACAGAAGTAAGCCAACAATATAAACTCTAATTTGTTCATAACTGAATACTGTAATTAATTTCTGTAACAGGGTGATTACAGATTTACAGGAATCGAGATTTGCAAACTTGAGCACATATGGTACTGTATATAGGCGCCTGTAAGTCTATTATTTGTAGAACCCTTTACCATTAATTGCCCTCCTTTTTCTCTCTACAACTTATCTGTATGCTGAAAAGATATAAAGGCAACTAAACTAGAAAAAGCAGAGAAGGGGAAATTCAGACCAGGGAAGGTTAGGGTTGGCAAGATTTCACCGTCTCTCATGAATTATTTTCCTCCTCCTCCTCCTACGAATGATCGTCCACTTCCTAAGTCAGGCCATTGGGGTCGACTTCCCTAGCTCAACAGCCGGAAATTTGGCACCTACAGGGCTCGACGCTAGGACTCTGTGGGTCGCTTTCCCCTTCCAAGTGGTTGAAGCTTTTAGCTATCGAGACATGCTTTACTTTTGACAATGGTACAAAATCCTAGCAGAGCTCAAACACAGGAAAATAGGGCTCCGTATATAGGCCATCGGAGGGAAAAGGAGAAGAGCAGGCGTTACAAATCATAGGTCTACGGCGGTGAAGGTTTTGATCACCATCAATACGGGCAAAAACTGCTAGAGTAAATGACGAAGGGGTTACTGAAGCGATATCCACAATGAAGGTGAAGAAGCATAGCAGTTATTTTCCTCCAATTTATGGCGATTCCATGGATTTAATCACGGTCTTCCTCTGTCCTTACTGTCGGTATTAATTATCAACATTTAGATTTGGTCGCCCTTTCGTTCATCTTAATTTCGTCTCCTTTAATTTCCTTAGGTCGGTCGTTTTTCTCTGCACTATATATACTGGCTTCTCCATTTGTTTCTTACTCATTCCCTCCTTCTATCTATCAGTAGTTTCTATTTATTCAGATGAGGTTGTTGGTGATGTCAAATTCTTCTCTTCAAGTTTATAATGCTGGTGTTGTTGGCGTTTCTTCTGGGACTTTCGTCGAACATTTAGCGGGCAATGATGATAACAAGTGGAGGAAAATCGGGAGTCAATGGTTGATGTAGAACTGGACAGGTTCGATTTCGATAAAGAATTTGATTCTACTCATCTACAGATGAAAGCTTTCCTTTCTCCGAGGTTGGAGGTTAAGGAGCTACAGGAGTTAGTGGATGAGGCAGGGTGATGCTATATGTGTTGTTGTTCACTGTATGCAGATTCGGAAGAACGAGGTTCGCTTCTGGGTTAGATTTTTCCCTTCGTTAATAAAAGCCTTTGGATGTGAAGTTCTCTGGTCAAGCAGGTGTGTCAAGAAGAACACAAATTGGGAAGTTTACTCACCGCAAAATCTTCCAGCTTACTATTCAAGCCCTCGGCCTCAGAACAGCGAACACGACACATAAGGTTTATACATATAATTTCAATTGTTTTTGGCCTAATTGTTGTTTTTTTTGATTGATTGTTGATGAATTTTGTTTGCTCTTGCTGGGTTGGGATTGGTTACTGATAGTTTGGCAAATTTGGTTTCAAAGTGTTGATCTGTTTTTGATGAAACAAGGAGGAATTAAACCTCATAGCAGCCTCCTCTCTCCTACTTCTTTCCATCATTTTTTTTGTCTGTGATGTTTGTTTGTATGAGACTCAAATTTTTGAAGGTGATAATCAATGGCGCTGAAATATATAGGAAGCACTACAAGAAAAACCATTTATAGCAACGACCTTTTGCAACGACTAAAATTTTGTCGTTGCTAAACATATTTTTCGCAACGACTAAAGTTAAACATTACAAAAGTTGTTGCGAAAAACATTATTGACAACGATAGTGATAAGCGTTGCCAATGACTGTTGCTATATACAAAATTTTCGTAACCCTCCTTCGAATTTGTTGCCGAGAGTGAAAAAATTATTTCACAAAGATAAAAGTCGTTGCAATAAAAACTCATTTTAATACTGCAACGACAAATGTCATTGCAATTAATAGTTTACAAAAATTGAGTAAACTTGTCGTTGCAAAAAATAAGAGGAAAGTCGGCTAGTTGAAATTGTAAGCGCGGTTTTAAAATCATAAAAAACCCTAACTTTTCCCAATCTTCTTCCTTCAATTCCTCTTCGAATGTTGGTGCCTGCTTCTTGCCGAACGGCGCGACTCCTTCACGACGACGAACGACAGAGCGCAACTCCTTCACGATGACGAACGACAGAGCGCAACTCCTTCACGACGGCCATCCATCTCTCTGGTGCGGTTCGAGTTTCTCAGCGTCGGCGTTGTTCATCTCTCGAATCTCCCTTCTCCAACGAAATTCTTCATCTGACTAACAGGTGCTTATTCAGCGTTGATATCATGTTTTTTTCTCACCTTGATTACTCGAATATAAGGTCTCTTTGGTATATTTTTCTTCCTATTAATGATTAGGGTTCAAATTTGGGGTTTCTTGTTCGATTGATGATTAACTCTTTGGTTTTGATTTTTTTTTATCAGGGTTTAAGGTTTGCTGATAATTTTTTCTAGGTTGAATTGGAAAATGAATTCTCATTTTATGCGCTACGATGGATGAGGATTGTGGCACTTGTGCTAGTGAAGATTCTGACTTCGGTTGAGCTCTTTTTGACAGCAAAATTGAAGCAGTATGTTATTTTTATATTCTATGTTTCACTATTGTTGATGCTTGTTTGATTTAAGATTATATTTGAGCCCTTGAAAGAGCTTCATCTTGGCTCCTATTTCAAAATGGAATTGCTGAGCTAATATGTTCTTGTATGCAGATCATGGACGAGTATAATCAACTCCTGACATCTCAGTTTGAAAATCAAAGAGAGGTGATCATAGTTTAAAAATTAGTTCCAGCCTCTTTCCAGTTAGCTTGTGTTATATAATTTTTGTTTCTTTGCAGCTAGCTTGTGGTAACACAACAGTTTAAAATCTTCTGCAAACTCCTTTGAGCTCCCTCATCATCTGCTGCAAACTCACTTCTGAATCTATCGTTTGAAATGGTAACATTTTCCACATTTTCTTATTTAATTTGCTTGAATGGTACATTGTTTTTTGCTTCATCTTGGCCCTTAATCAACTTTGTGGTGTCATTTTTGAGAAATTGTGTGACCACACAGTGACAAGTCCTCTCAAGTTACTTATGCACTAGTTTTGGGGGAGACAAGTGTTACCATTCATAGTCATATAAACAGATCAAGAGCTTAAATACTGTAAGTGGCATAAGAAAAAATAATGCACGTGCATAGTAATGTTTGGTAATATAAGGTTACCTATCGGTTCAATACATAACATCTAACACAACTTATAATATAGATAACTTGTTATGTAGCTCTTTAATTATTACTTAAATGTAGTAATTTCCTTTCTCTTGTTTTTTTCAGAGCGTAGTCCTTACTTTTATCTTTTACTTTCATGTATTCATACATAGAAAACAGTCCTTAGTCTTATTACTCAATTCATAATTATATATATATATATATATATATATATATATATATATATATATATATATAGATTTAGGTTCTTGTGTAACAAGCTATTAGGGTGTAACGAGTGGATAAATTTAAACCGTAGGATTAGGAAAAAATAAATGGTTGAGATTGATTGTAGTGGGTCGTACGGTTTTAGTGTAGGAATGTGCACACCATATCAATGTTCCAGTAGAGTCAATCCCGTAATTAGGGGATTTGAAATTATTCCCTTTCCAAATCTGATTCAGTAAAAACCTAAATACTCCTCCCTTCCCAAAACCGCCCCCATCCTCCTCGTCTGTCATCATTTTCTGCTTATTTCCAAAACCTAATTAGGGAGATTTCTACTGCCAGATCATCAACGACGGATGCAAAGGATTCCTTAGTGAGCGGGTAGGCGTTCCGTTACGGCCCTCAAACGTCCAACGTGACAGAGCTGGAGGTTGTTACAGGGAAGGGCGAAATTGTAACTTGCTCCCCGCAGCGTAACTCGAAGCTCTTCTTCTCTGTTCTTGGAGGTCTTGGACAGTTCAGGATTATCACCAGGGCCAGGATTTTGCTTTAGCCCGCACCGGATTTTGTTATCGAACTCGCCCTCCACTACTAACACCACGACTCGCCTTCGATCGTTGATACGGTAATTCCTTTTACACTTTTTTTTTATTTATTTTAATTTACTTTCGTCTTCTTACTTTGAGTCCATTGTGCTTGCAATGCTTGAGCGATTCTCAGTCGTTGGATGCGTCCAGTTCTGTTGCGTGGGGAAGTTTTATTAGTGGCCATTGAATTACTAGGTTTTCTGTTCTTATTTATATATTATTTTTAAGAGAAAAGAGAAAAGAGGAATATTGAGACCCATTGTACTTACTCTGAAAACTACGAGATGGTGGGTGCCACAATATATTGAATCTTTGGGAATTTTGTTTTACTGTTGATTTTGAGTTATTTTTTGTGGTGATCCGAGGGGCATGTTTATCATATTTGTGTTAAGAGAGATATGAGGTCACAGAAAACAAGACATCCAAGAAGGTGTAAATCTCTGATATGGTAGAAGATGGCTTTGATCTGAAATTTGTTAAGAAAATTTTTAATGGTGCACTGAAGATGGTTTTGAAGACAGATTGCTGTAAATACTGTTCGCATTTTTATTAGGTGATATTCACGTTTCTATTAGGCGATATTCTTGTTTAGGTGTAATATTATGCTCTTAGTATAATTTGTGAAAATCATAAACAAATGATAGTATTCCCGTTTCTATTAGATGATATTTTTGATTACGTAGTATATTCTGTTCTTAGTGTTTTTCTATTCATGATTATCATTTTTGAATATTATAAATCCATACTAATATTCAAGATAACACTCTTGGGATGGTTGAGAAAAATTCAAGAACAAACTTTGATCCAATTTGAGACATGATACTCACGACTTCACTTGGAAACCTAGTTATTCAACACTTTGAATTATGGTCATCGGGATGAACAATACAATCGGTTCCACAATCGAATTCAGTTTCTTCCTCTTCACCAACGTCTGTTATTCCAGTTTCGCAAACCTTTATATCATCTCCTTAATAGTCGGTCACCAAATCATCACTTGACCATTCATCGACCACTTTTTTACCTGAGCAAAACAGAATAACATTTTGTAATGGAATCCCTTTTGTACAATGTACACTATATTCGTTTATAAGATGGTGTTCAAAACCGGAAAAAAGCCCTTTCGTAATGGAACCCCTATAACAGAATATATCAACAGTAGAACACGAATAACAAAGATGAACATCAGAATATCGTCTTCTTTATGTTTTTCATTAAATCCTTTAATAATGGAACCCCTATGTCAGAATATTTCAGCAGTAGAACACGAATAACAAAGATGAACATCGAAATATCGTCTTCTTTATGTTTTTCATTAAATCCTGTCACTATGGATCCCCTATAACAGAATATTTCAACAGTAGAACACGCATAACAAAGATTAAAAAATTGAATTTCGACTTCTTTATGTAGGAACAAAAGCCTTTCGTAATGGAACCCCTATAACAGAATATATCAACAGTAGAACACGAATAACAAAGATGAACATCAGAATATCGTCTTCTTTATGTTTTTCATTAAATCCTTTCATAATGGAACCCCTATAACTGATTATTTCAACAGTAGAACACGAATAACAAAGATGAACACCAGAATATCGTCTTCTTTATGTTTTTCATTTAAAAATTTCACTATGGAACCTCTACAACAGAATATTTCAACAGTAGAACAAGCATAACAAAGATTAAAATATGAATATCGTCTTCTTTATGTAGGAACAAAAGCCTTTCGTAATGGAAACCCTAGAACATAATATATTACCAGGAGAACACGAATAACAAAGATGAACATCAAAATATCGTCTTCTTTATGTCTTTCATTATTTACTTTCATAATGGAACCCCTATAACTGAATATTTCAACAGTAGAACACGAATAACACAGATATCTCTCTTAACGAATACAACTACGGAAAAGATGAATATCTCACATTAGAATACGAATACACACACTGTATCGTAAACATGAATATCGATTAAACAAAATCGAATATATATTGCGCCACATAAGAAGGGATTTTTCCAGATTTCAGTCGAACATCATAGTAACCAAAATTGAATATGAAGAAACCCTAATTATCAAGAACTAATCTTTACGATCAACTTAATTCATCCGTAGACATTGTAAATTCAGGCGACAATGGAAAAAGAATGAAGAACTTGAACAAGAATGAAAAACTGGAAGAAGACCTTGAAGAAGAGCGTGAAGGTTGTGATGCAGGTTGCAATGGAGAAGAAGAACGTGAAACGGTAATTAAGGATTATCTCTCCTGATTAACATTTAAATTTAAAATCAAAAAATCAAAAAAACTCTTAAAGAATGGTTACAGCCACAAAATCCGGCTAGGCTTTTAATTTTATTTTTTTTATCCTTTTTTCCCATGATTAATTCAAGCCATTCATTTAATCCAATCCAACGCTCCTAATCAATCCACTCGTTACACCACAAAATCCGTTACACCGAAACCGGCCCCTATATATATATATATCTGATTTCTTGGTGCGAGAATGTGAATTTTATTGTTGAGTGATTAGTTTTTGAAGTTGTGAAGGAAAGCTTCTTCTGCGGCTAGTATTTTTGGTAGAAATTTTTTCTCTAGCTACTTGATACAGTTGCTTCTACTTTGATCACAAAAAATTAGTTGTAAATTGTGCTGACTCCCAAAATTAGCCAACATTTATAATTACATATATCTAAATGTACTTTATAATTGCATTGGCAAATAAATACTAATTCTATTTTTTTCTCTAACATGCAGTTGATTTCTAATATAAAAAAAACAAGTATTGGCTGACTATTGTCATAGTATTGCAACTTGCGAGTGTGGACTCTTCAGTTTCATCCTCAAGGCACGAGTAAATTCACTGTATTTTGTTTATGCTTATCTTTGCTGTCATTTAACCAAAATACTTATGATTACTGTAGTTGTAGATTTGTAATAAAATATCAATAAAAGCAATCTTTCCTGGGCAAAGTTCAGGATTAAAAACAATCTTAAGTTACTGCACTTATCATTTCTTTCCTGTTACTGCACTTAATTCATTAGGATACTTGATTCTTTATTTTCAACACTAATCGTTCTTGATTCTTTTCACAAATTTTCGGTCACAAAAATTCTGTGTACCGGGCAAAGTTCAGGATTAAAAGCAATCTTAATTTGACTTGCATTAAAATTGATCACTTGTAGACAAAGTCTTATGAGACTAGATTGTATCTTATGAGACTAGAACATTATATTTTTGTTGAGCTCTTTTTGACAGCAAAGTTGAAGCAGTATGTTATTTTTGTTGGCATACAATACCTCTTTTTTCTCCCTTTATTTTTATGAACACTATATTTTTGGTGTTACTAGTATGACTTATTTGGGTTTTTTTCTGCCTTTCAGTTTTTGATTCATAATTTATTCTTATTTGTGCAACTCATGTAAAAATATTAACCAAATGCTATGTTACCTGGTTCTTTTACTCAACTTTAAGGAAGAGGAAGAAAAAGCAGTAAAGATGACTACAAGAGGAGGGGGAAAGAAACCCAACAGTCGTAGTGTTGTTGCTCCTGGATTACTTCATAATATGCTCCTGGATGACTAGAAGAGAGGACTGAAGGTATGTTATTTTCACGTAATATATGCTTTTGGTTCTCCCACATTAGTTTTTGAAGTCCATTGATGTTTCTGGGTCTTTAACATCCTTGTCTTTGCTTGGAACAAGTTAGTGATGTTATTTTAGTATGCAATTGCATATTTGGTGATTTCTAGACAATAATTGTTTATATAAAGGTTTTGTGTTCTTATTTTTAGCACATATATCTTATGATGAATATGAAATTTGATGGACTTTTAATTTAGGATGTTGTTACAAAAAAAGTGCAGGTTTGTTGGTCTACATATGCTGAGGATCCTTTTTTGTGTGGAAAATTTTCAATTGCACCTGAGAGAATGTCCTTATCATCGAGGTTATTAATAGGTTCAGAGAACGTATTTGTCATTGAGGTTAGTAGTAGGTTCAAGCGAAGCTCGAATAGGCAAGACTTAAGCAAAAGTATAATTCAGTACTTGAACTTTTTGAGTTAGCCATGATGTTTGGGATGTAGGTAGGTAAAAGCCCAATGGATCTGATTTTGTATAATGTTCAATAAATAAGATGGATTTTAGTAGATGAATGAGTGTTAGTGTGTTAATTTCAAGAGTAGCACCACCTTTTATACTTGAGTATCATAATATAACACCACCTCTTAAACTTTATATTGAATTGATGAAATATATGGTAAATGAAGATATGCTAATTTCTTTTTGCTGTAGGATTGTTTGGGTTTCGTAAAAGCAAATAAGACTTCTATGCACATGTTTCTCAACTATTATTGTTGGATGCAAAACCTTCCATAAATCTATGTATTGATTTCTTCTTGTTTTTTAGGGTTATCTTTATTTTGAAGTGATTGCAGGCTGGAAAATGATTTTGCTAAGAAAGGTGCCTTCTTTTTGGATGCTGAAGCGTTGAAGGTTGATTTTTTTTGGATATTCTGGAAGAGAGTATTATGAAATGATTTTGGATACAAGTTGTATGCTTTTAGATGCAGGTTGGGAAATGGAATTTTTTAGACATCTTTTTTTACACAACTTGTATGAATTGATACAGGTTGTATCTTGAAGGTTATATAGCCAAATTTATTATTTTTATTGTCTTGAATACATGCTGTATGGATACAAATGAATGTGAATCATAAAAATTGTGGGAACAGGTCATTAGAAAATGAGTCTAGCACAACATATGTAGGTCGTTGCCAAACCATAATGTGTTACTGGTTTAAGATGTATTGCAACGACACAGTTCTTGCTAGAAGTAGAATATATTTATTGCAACGACAAAGTTTGTTGCAAAAAATGGTATACTGTCAATGTATTCGTTTGGGTCAATTATTGGACATGTATCGCAACGACAACATTCGTTATCAATTATTGGAAATGTATTGCAACGACAATAGTCGTTGTAAAAAAATACCAATGTATTGCAACGACATTTGCTGTTGCAAAATATGTTACTAGTGTGTGCTGTAATTTGCAACGACAAACATTTAGCAACGCACAATGTCGTTGCGAAAACAACGCTTTTTGGCAACGGAAAATGTCGTTGCAAAAACCTTTGCCTACGGCGTTACCGGCAACGACTAATGTCGTTGCAAAATCTAGTTTTTGCAACGACTTGCTATGTATCGCAACGACTTTTGTCGTTGTAAAAAACGGTTTTTCTTGTAGTGAAGAGCAACAATTTTGGTTGTCACTAAAGCTAGAGGAATGGAGATAGCTGACGATGTTGACTTGCTATTTTGGTTGTTGTAATTTTATTTCAGTTCATCTGTAAAATCTTAAATAAATAATTCATTGAAATTGTGATTATGTAACGAAGTAGGAGCTTGTATTCTTGGAAATGGAGCCCGTATTATGTCTTTTTGGGGTGGTCCGTCCACAGAAGGGCCTGGTGCTGTAAGTTCTCTACCTAGCATTATTCCAGCTAATGGTTTTTTTGAACTATAGAATGCTCTTTTTCTATTCGTTTATATGTTTGTCTTCACTTTCTTGTATTTCTACATCCTCCTTATTTTTGTGTTGTATTAGTATATTTTAAAGGTTTTTGTAGAAACCTGTTTTGATATTGCGATACATATAAACTGGTGTCGTGTGATTAACCGATGTATTGACAAAGCTGATAGAGAAGATATTGTCAGGTTCCTGTCTGATGTAATACAATGTGCCTTACCATTTTCACAAGACTGCTACAAGTTTTATTATCCACATATATCTAATATAACCATTTAGAAGATTTCATATTATGCAAACAGTTTAAGGATTGGTTAGTAGTGTAACTTACTGAACAATTTTGATTGAGTAAATCTGTGTTTGATGACATGTCCAAATGCTGAAAATGGAGCTACAACGGGATGGTTTAGGGATTATTCATTGATCTTCATGGCATACTTCTGCTCTTACTGGCTCTATTTTGACAGTTTTCAGTGTTATCCCTTTCAAGATTGGAGGATGATAAATCACTAATAACCAATCCCTTTAAATGAAATCATTAAAAAATAAAGTATGATAGGATTGTCACTAATCATATGGTGATTTGGAAATCACCATGTCACTAAATCACCATATGATTAGTGACATATGAGGATATTCTTCTTAGCCTTCTCCCTGCCCAAAGGAAAAACAAAAATATAAGAAAGGTAACCCTAAGAACACAATAAATTTCTGTATTAGCATAAGCCAGAGAATCCAACAACATGAAACCTAATCCTCAATTAACATTTTCTCACCACTCTCCACTAATCCTCAAGATTTTAGTTCACAAATATATATATTGTAATCATTTATCCCTTTTTATTAGCTATCTGACATACAACTTTCTTATCGGGTCTGTACCTGATTGGATCATGAAAGGAGGTTTCAAGTAAGATTGGCTTTACTTTCAATCTAAGGCTTCAGAATTGTGTTTGAGAGATATCTGAATCACATGGTTTTTTTATGTCTTTCCTTCCAATTATATAGATCTCTCCTACAATGAATTCAACGAGAGTTCCTTACCATCTTCGTGTAATGAAGAAAACTTGTAAGCATATTACTTGAATGTTTATTGTACAAACAGTCAAACATTGATTATTTTTTTTGAATATTGAGTTAGTCCATACTACATAATAATTCATCCATGTTCATGTTTATGGAATAGAAAAAAATTACATAGAAAACATCAAATTTAGTCACACATGAATTGACTAAATTGTTGATGTATATTGTAAAGTTTATCCATTTCCTGATGAACCGCCTGTTGACTCTGTTGATCCGGATGGCCCAAACATCTTCTGTCAACTTAACACAGAAAACGTAAAATTTATTTTATTTTAAGTAGAGATCATATCTGCTTGGATTTGACTATATAGGGCAGCAGCAGACAATATGATATATACTACAAGATCAACAAATTTCTTCACACGCAATAATTCACAAAATTCTACTCCCTCTGTCCCATTTTGATAGTCCTATTAGATTCCGACACATATGCCGAGACACGTTTTGTATCGTTAATATCTCTAATTATATGTTACTAAAAATGATACTTTTTTAATATTGTTAAAGTACTCATTAAGACGAATCAAATAAGACCCCACACGACTATGTTCTTTTTTATATATTGGAAGAAATCTACAAGATTCTCTCTGTTCGTGAATAGTGTCACAAAATCAAATGAGACTATCAAATTGGGACGGAGGGAGTAATTATTATCTTAGTTGGTTTTCGTCTTAATGTCTAAAATAAAAAGTTGTCTCTTTTTCCGTTATCCTCCCCTGAGTTGAATAATTTATAACTACAAAAAATTGTTGGCATGTATGTACATAGCTCCATGTCTCTGTTGTATACTAATAATTAAGCTTGAGTGGATTAGCTCACAACAATAAAATGGAAGATGTTTATGTTATGCTAATTCTTCTTGCGGGCTGATTTGTCTACCCCTGTGACTCTAAGATGGTGGACGATGAAGAATGCAAAGAAAGAAACATGGATTAGCTTGGTCAAAACCTTCATAAACGAGGTACACATTTATCCATTTATCCACATGCAGAAAATTGTTAACTTAGAATTACGATCAATTTTGTGTTTCAGATTATCATCCAAATGCTCTTTGAGCTTATATTTTATAGCATGTGTCTAAATTGCTACCCTATTTGTGCTACAAGTACAACCTTCTCAATTGGGATTAATGATTGGAAATTATCAGTTGGTTTGTATTAAAAGGTTTTGAATAAATATTTTGTGCTGCAAGTACAACCTTCTCGATTTTGTTTATGAAGATTTTGTTTATAAATTTTACTTAGTTGAGGCTACTTTTGTTATACTGGAAGGTTTTGAATACGACTAATGTCTCTAATTTTGAAACATATTTAAAGACATTAAACCGCATACGAAAATCCGTAATTTTCCCGCGCTACGCGCAGGGGCCCGTATCTAGTACCAAGAAATAATATTTAGTATCCGTAACTGTTTTAATTCTATTTTGAGCGGGCAGTGCAAGATGTATATCGTATATACATCGTTCACAACATTTGTATAAACGAGTCACACTAGTGCATTGGCAAAATTCTCATCTAACCTTTATTCTCACATTCTCAGGTGATTTATGTCTCCTAATAAGCCGTCTTGCATTGTGATAATTAGGATTATTAAAACCCATTTATTTGATTGAATGTGTAATTAATATATTTTTATTCATGTAGGCTCGTCTATTTTGTGACATATGAATGGTCAACAATTCTCATCTTATATGACCTATAATAATGAAATAGTAGTGCAGGGCTCAATCATCCAACTCAAATTCCGCAAATAATGTATGTTTGTTTGTTAGTGAATATTTATATTTATATGGATGAAATCGGATCAAGTTGAGAGGAGATCGGATGCCAAAGTGGTAGTAATGAATTAGGGCAAAAGGGGGACAGCACAATATTCATGACATGACACTGAGCTTTCTTTCCTTAAATAAAAGGGATCCTATTCGCACTCCGAGTTGACGGGAATTCAGGCCGAATGACCATTTCGATTTTCCGGCGAACCCAAGATCCGCCCGAAGGGAGGCTTCGCGCGGAGTTAGATTTCCGGTGGGAAGTGGGCGGATTATAGATCCGTCCGCTTGGAATGAAAAGCGGTTAAAAAATGGTTTAACGAATAATTGTTTTTAATTTTGAACCGGTTAAGAAAATATTAGACCGGTTTATATGAAAGGGAACCGGTTTAGAACAATTTTAATTTGTTCATGGGTTTAGGTTGTAAACCAAACCGGTTTAAAGAAGAAATTGGTTCGGTTAAGAAAATAGATACCCGTTGGCGGGTGCTCCATCCGACAGTTTGGCGGGTTCTAAAACCGCCGTTGCTTTTCCCAAACACATAGCGGATTGTACATCCGCCGGGTGTGTTTGGACGTTGTCTGCCAATTGTTCAGTGGTAAGTTAAATCGATGTCGGTATGGCGGATCGTAAATCCGTCCGCAGAAAATGAATTCCGAAGCTATGTATAGACGGGGTTGATAGTGAAATCTTCACCCCAAACATTGTATCCACTAAATCTATTGAAGAAAGCGTTTTTTATAAGAAAGGTTGTTCTCTCCCATCCGACAGGTTGGCGGGTTGTAAAACCGCCGTTGTTTTTTCCCCAAACACATAGCGGATTGTACATCCGCCGAGTGTGATTGGACGTTGTCTGCCAATTGTTCAGTGGTAAGTCAAATCGATGTCGGTATGGCGGATCGTAAATCCGTCCACAGAAAATGAATTCCGAAGCTATGTATATATAGACGGGGTTGATAGTGAAATCTTCACCCCAAACATTGTATCCACTAAATCTATTGAAGAAAGCGTTTTTTATAAGAAAGGTTGTTCTCTCCCATCCGACAGGTTGACGGGTTGTAAAACCGCCGTTGTTTTTTCCCAAACACATAGCGGATTGTAAATCCGTCGGGCGTGATTGGACGTTGTCTGCCAATTGTTCAGTGGTATGTCAAATCGATGTCGGTATGGCGGATCGTAAATCTGTCCGCAGAAAATGAATTCCGAGCTATGTATATATAGACGGGGTTGATAGAGAAATCTTCACCCCAAACATTGTATCCACTAAATCTATTGAAGAAAGCGTTTTTTTATAAGAAAGGTTGTTCTCTCCTGAAAACTGGAAACGAAGAGAAGACCGCGAGAATTATGGTAAGAATACATATATTTCTAAAATTACATTTTAATCATGAAAAATGGATATTATTGTTTGTTATAGTATATGTTGTTCATCAATTAATTTGATGTACCCATAGCTAATCGGAGTATTTATATTAGAGTGTATAATAAATACGGATAGGATGGTCGTTACTAGTATTGTTTTGTTTTGATGCGTTTCGTATATCTATAATTGTTTGCACGTATGCGTATTTTAACAAAAACAATGTTTTGACTTGTTAGGAAGATTTCACCAGTATTTTTGAAAACAATTATGCATGGAATGAAAGAGAAGAGATGTTAGAGTGGGCGAAAGAACTTGGCAGAACGCACAGGATGGTCATAAATACATTTAAATCTGGAGTTGGATATGTTAAGTTAACATGTGAGAAATATGGGCGTCGTAGAGGAGTTTTACAAAAGCTCACTCGTAAAGTGCGGTCAAAAAAGAGTAACTGTCAGTTTTACCTCCACTGTAACTATGGGGACAATGTGTGGACATTGAGAGTTGTTTGTGGCCAGCACAATCACCCTCTTCCAGAGAATCTTAAGGGGCATGCGTATATAGGAAGACTGAAGGAGGGGCAAAAAGCAGATGTAATGTCGCTTGTAAAGGCTCATGTGAGGCCGGAGACCATAGGTATGTATTTGAAATGTAGGGAGGAGACGGATGGAGGAGTGTATACAACATCAAAGAAGCAAATACAGAATATTACGTATAGCTATCATCGTGAAGAAATGGGGGGAAAAGATGTAGCTGTTTTTACACGCGACTATTTGGTAGGCAAGGGTTATATGGTAAGATCTCGGCATGTGTCAGACAGCAACCCCATAGTACAGGATTGTTTTTGGGCAAACCCAAAGTCGTTGTACTTGCTGAGCTTATTTCCATATGTCATCGTCATGGACTGTACCTACAAGACGAACAAGTAGGTTAACTTCGTACACGTGATTTAATTATTTGAACTTTTTGTTTGCGTAAGCGTACACTGATGGAGATGTATGATCACATTGCTGCAGGTATAACATGACATTGATGGAGATTGTCGGCTTTACATGTATGGGACAAACGTTCAATATCGCGTTCTCATTCATGGCCAGAGAGAACTTTGATCATTACAGATGGACGCTTATTATTATGAAGGAGATGTATGATCACATTGGGAAGAGCCCTGAAGCGATAGTCACAGACCGTGATCTAGCGGAGATAAAGGCTGTGGAGGAAGTATTTCCCGAGGCAAAACATCTATTGTGTTGGTTTCATATAGTCTGCAACTGCAAGGCGTATGTAAAAACACTTACAAAGAACCACGGTTTAGCGGAGAAGTTCGGAAATAGATGTCTGGCGTTGTTCAACTCGAAGTCTGTTGAAACGTACAATACTCGCTTTGCCATAATGAAGACTGATTTTCCAGGATTTTTCCCGTATGTGATTGAAACATGGCTGTCACTTTACAAGGAGCGTATTGTAAGGGCGTGGACTGACAATATATTTCATCTGCTCACGAGGACGACTAATAGGTAATGCGATATTGTTAATGTAAATTTGTGTACTGCATTTACGATTTTTGTTTGTTTGTATATTGTGTTTTTGTAGGGTTGAGGGTGCTCACTCGAGGCTTAAAGATTTCATTGATAATAATGTGGCGTCCTTTCACCTCATAGCAAAGAAGGTCGACTCTTTAGTGGACTCACAGATTGACGAGATCCAAAGGAAAATGGAGATGGATGTGAATACAAGACCATGTGAAATAATTGTTATGCCTCCAAGTAGGTATATATTATTTGTGCAACTAGTGAACAAGGTTTCAGTCAGTTGTTTGCATATCCTTTTGGAGACAATGGACAGAGTGGAGAACCCCTCGAAGGGATTTGAGCCATTTGTGTGCAATGACAGATGGTGGAGGAATGTACGGGGTCTACCTTGTGCTCATGATTTGCATATGTACATGTTAATGGGGATTCCAATCCCTTTGGATCAAATTCACGACTTCTGGAAACAAATTGTGTGGAGAACGCCGCCGCAAGGGTACACAATTCTGGCTGACATGGAATTAATAAGTGGTGGAGGAGGACGTTTATTGCAAGAGCCCTCATCGGGTTACAATAAACCCAAAGGTAGGCCACGGGGGACGCAGCCTGAGAGAAGGGACCGGACTTGGTATGAGCATGTAGTCGATGGAGATCATATACGCGACCACATCCGTAGAAATAGAAGCAGAAGACGAAGGGCTTTTATGGAAGATGCTGATTTCGATCAAGACAGGCAGTCAAGGCATACACAGATTGACTATGATCGAGTATTTGGCGTGAACCAGGTGGATGCTTTTATGTTCCAATACATAACGAATTATAGAACCGTTACGGGAGACGGTCATTGCGGGTATCGATCCCTAGCATGGCTATTGGGTTATGAAGCGGAGGATGCATGGAAAGAAGTGCGAGCTGCGATGGTCGCAGAGGCACTACAGAACTATCAACTGTACTGCAACATTGGGCCGTCATTCCTTACGATAAACGAAGTGATATATCAGATGGATTTCTATGGTGAATGTGCTAATCGAGAGTTTTGGATGGAGATGCCGTTCTGTGGATTCATAGCTGCGACTGCTTTTCAAAAAGTCATTGTGCTTTTATCATGGGGTGGTTCACATACTACGCTCCCATTCTACTCTTTGGGTAACCCGGTCGGCCCGGCAGACGTCATCGCGATTGCGTTGGTGGGACGTCAGGATCATTATATTCCGGTAAGCGTCATTAAATATAGAAAAAATTACTTTGATTAAGTCTAATATTTACACTCGATTATGAATTATGTGTGCAGATACGGTTAGCGCCAGATTCTCCACTCCCGCCGATTCTTGTAAATTGGAGGGATTACCATCATTCAAGTGTTGATGGGTGGGAAGTTCAATTTCAAAACCGAATTAGTCATTTCCAACATCTACGACAACAGAGTGGAAGAGGGTTTTCATGATAATGTGGGATGCAAGTAAACGGTAATATTGACATTTTAAATGTAGGAGGATCTCAGTTTTTGGTTACATGTTTAAGAAAAACTTGTTTATATAGGTAAGAACAACCAACGACATATTGTAAAGTACAACAAGGGAAAAACACATATGAAAATTTTAAAAAAATGACTTAGACAACTACAACATCAACCTCTGTTACTCCTACAAGAGGTTATAGTGCAATGGCCACCTTCTGTTGCTGGTCGAGTCAGCTCACGCGTGAAGAACAAAACAAGTAAAAAAATGAGGAGACCAGTAATAAGCCTGAAATAACTGATTTTCGTAATTGCAGGTTGGTGTCCCTTTGGGGGGCAAATGTCACCCTCCGGTTGGCGGTGTGTCTCAACCTCATGTAAAACAGTGTTAGCAAATTGCAGTTGTTGTTCTTCATATGCATTCTTATACCAGTCCAGCTCGTACTTCATATCTTCGATATCTTGCAAAGCTTCTCTGCGGCTTTGTTTAGCGGCATCTAAACGCATAGTAAGTATTTTGACTTGATCGGACAAACTACAATCCTGCAATAAAGGAAAAATAAAAAATTACAACACAGGACAAAATTCGTAGAAATTTCAAACAAAGTAAATACTGGAATTAATACCGCCAAATACTCGTAAAACATGTCTGGTTCTAGGAAGGATGTGGCGGAGCTGCTTGATGCTTGGCTGACCATTTGTCCCCGATTGAATGTGTAGGGGTAGGTTTAGAAGACGAGATTTATTGATGTGGAAAACAATTGCGTAGGGGAAGTATATATAGGTTGGGAGAACAAGCCAGCGGGTATAGGAACCGCTGGAAAGGACCTGGCGGATCCATTATCCGCCAGTTCGGGAGAAACAACTAGGGTTTTTAGCTTTTTGACAGAGGCGGCAGAATCGGAGGCGGTGGAACGTATATCCGCCGTCATATGATGTGGGCTAAATTTGTAACCGCCAGCCTAAGCCCATTAATGAGACATGACATGACCCTTAGCGGATTATAGACCCGCCAGAGCAAACCAGGTTTTTATTGTTTATAAACTGTTCTGTGCATGGTTGAATAAGCGTAATTGAAATTTGAAAAAAACGGATATCGATTTTGGTTTAGAAAAGGCTATTGGTTTATACACAATTGTAACAATTTTTAACACCACTAGTATCTACTAGAATATTCACGTGGAATTAAATGCAGTAACGAAATTTTATATTGAAACGTAGTACGATTAGATTACAAACGTAAAGCGGCGTACATAGTAATTAAAATATCACAATACATCTTAAGTACTTAAGCAAGATAGTCTATCATCATAATTCCATCAGCGTCATAGAAACATTCCAGAACTTGAAGTAGGAGCTTCGTGTCAGGGTAGGACGTTAGAAAATGTTGTTCCCAGAAAACCTCATCCGGATAATCATAATTAGTTGTCTTTAGAATAAACCGGAAGAACCCGAAGTCCTGCTTTACAAGGAAAGTGCCCACAAAATCTGGATGTCCTCCTACGCGGTTTGGCTCCGCAATGGCAGTGATTTCCATTGTTCTTGTTTCAAGGACATAGACGGTCTTATCTGGAACCTCTTCAAGAAAAACAACAAATTTATCAGTTTTAGCAACAGGAAACGTGAATCTGCTGTTCATATTATACACCGAACAGGTGTGGCCGTCCTTAAGGTGCATGTACAACTCGTTCGGAGAGCCTGAAAAAGATACATTCTTCGTAGGGGCAAGTGTACTTCTCCTACAAATCACAACAACGTTGTTAAATTAATAATACTCGTATACGAAAACTAAATTTCATATGGTAAATGTTGTATGTTGTATATCGTTTGATGTCCGTTGCTCATTGGACCTTCGCTCGCCATTTGTTGAAATCTCGGTGGAAAACGGGTGTTGTTGTGTAGGAGAATGTGTGTAGTTGTGTAGGAAAATGCATAGCAGACGGTTGTATTTATAGGTGTTCATACCCATCGTAAATATGGACGGATTAAGGATCCGTCAGCCTACATTGACGGATTAAGGATCCATGCGGATTACAGCCCCATGAAGGAGACGATGACACGACCCTTAGCGAATTACAGACCCGCCAGAGCGCCCACAATGCGGATGGTATATCCGCCTCCCTTAGCCCATTAATGAGACGATGAGACATGTGGCGGATTGAGGACCCGCCAGAGCAAAACATCGATGAGACTAATGGCGGATGGAGGACCCGCCAGATCCAACCATGCATGGGATATTTTGGCGGATTGAGGACCCGTTTCGCCTGGCGGATTATGATTCATTTAGTTATATCAGGCGGGTCATTAATTATCCGTGAAGGATTGTAATCGGTTTAATTAAACTGTTTTTGTGCATGGTTGAATAAGCGTAATTGAAATATGAACAAAACGGATATCGGAAACGGCTATTGATTTATAAATAGGAAGTTGAATTACATGATCAATTACACAATCGTAACTTTTTTAACAGCACTAGTATCTGCTAGAATACCCACGTCCAGAGCTTTCTTCATAAGCGTTAGAGAACCCAGTTTGATCGTCTGCCTCATAATCAGTGGAACAAGTGGTGCGATGCATGCTTGAAACCGGCGATTCGAAGTTGGCGTCGTCTCTCGAATTCGTATCAAAAGAACTAACGCGAGTGAATTCAGCGACACGAAACCCTTGAAAGAGGGGTTGCGATGTCCGTTCATATTCAGCACTACTCGTAACTTGATGACTAGGAATAAAGCTGTTGGGTACAGCTTCACCCTGAGAGTACATCGGAAACGAAGGATTGTAATCATGTGTAGATGGACCGTGTTGGCTAGGCATAAAGGTACTATGTGTAGCTTCACCCTGGGCGGAGGTGATGTACCCATGCGAGTATGTGCGCTGGATCGATCCACCCCACGCAGCGTACTCTCAAAACGTTATTCGAGACTTTCAACAACAAATCAGAGGGCTGGAGGTTGAGATGCAAAACTTAAGGGAGAGGTTGGCCCTGTATGAACTACCGTTTGATATGATTATGTAGTGCATCAGGTTATTATTAGTCCTCTGCGTAAGGACGTGTGTCAACATCGTAGGGTATATAGTATGTATTTTGTAGTACGATTAAACGTAACTAAAATCGGCAGAACATCGTACGTATTTTGGTCATTGGAATTGTAATCGTAGTTGTAATCGAAGTTGTAATCGTAGTTGTAATCTCGTATTTGTAATCTCGTAGTTGTAATCGTAGTTGTAATCTCGTATTTGTAATCTCGTAGTTGTAATCCAAAGTTGAATCCGAACAACAATCCTAAGTACAAATGACTTTAGAGGGATGAATAATGTGTTTATTATATCACGTGGACTTATATTGAGCTAATTAATATATGTTGGGCTAAAAAAATGTATCAAACCCATTTATACATTGACCAATCAAAACACAAAGCCTTAAGAAGGCGGAGTCGATACGGAGAAGGTAATTTCTCCACCACTATATTTGTTTTATTTTCCTAATTACAAAATTACCCATCGTTACTCGTATTCCGATCCTGAATCTACTATTGTATTGTTTATGACTTGATTCGTGTTTAAATGTAAAATACGTATACGTAGATATAACTTTTCGTAACTCTTATCAATTCATAACGCTTACTATTTTCTAACTCTTAATAGTGTTTAATTTCGTTACTCTAAGTTCAAACACATAACTTCTCAAATACACAAATACAGCTATAATGGCCAACCCCACATGTGTTAACCCTCATACAACAAAACCAAGTATCCATGTCAAACTAAGAAAGTATCAATTAAAAGTACATGATAGAACATCATCCAAGATGACCATTGTCTAAACCTACATCGGTTTCGGGATTCTCCTACATGTCCATAGCCTCAGCCTCAGCCGCTGCACGCTCTTCTGCCATACGAGACGACTCTCCCCTCTCGTGGATGGACGGTACGCTGGGTCTCGCTGTGGAGGGCATCGATGGACCCATCTGGGATGCCCTAGCAAACGGGGGAGCATTTGGCGGATTATCACTAGTCGCGAGTTCCAACATTTCTCTCCACGGGACAGCTTCTTGACCACATGATTCTGCGAGCATCCTCTCAATGTACGTGGTCATCAAAGACAACCGCTGCAACATTTTTTTAACACACAATGTTATTTTCCACTTTATATAAGTAACGATATTTGACTCAATTATGTACTCATACAACTTAAATAAACATACCCGATTCAGGTCTATGCTCACAGGTGCGGGTACAAGAGGCGAAGGACCCCGTTCCTGTCTGTCTGAAAACCGGCTAACATATGGATGAGAGATCTGCAAGAACCAATCCAAATAGCTAGCGTCCACATCCCAAGCTGGCGATGCCGGTGGACTGGACAAAATATAGGGACAAAGGTTCTCCTCCATCCGCTCCCACCTATCCCACTCAGGAGCAAACTTCAATGTGTACTTATTCTTGCCTCGAAAGTTCTTAGGACGGGAGGCCTGTATCGGTCGAATCGGGTCTAGAGGCTTGCTCTGCTGTCATCCAAATTGCCGTACCACCGTGTCTGGCATGTATGGCTCTACAATATCGAGGAACCGAATAGTCCCTCGATATGTCGACGCCCTATATCTCCCACCAAAGTCTAAGTTGCCATAAGGCATCCAACGTACCTATACACAAATCCGGGTTTAATCAGTCAACAAGCTTTAACATAATACAACAAATTGTATATAATTAATAACCTAACATTACTTACGTCCACAGGGAGGTACTCATCGAGAATACGACGAAAATGAGCCCACCTATTAGTCTGCTGCGTAGCTGTCTGATCTGTGTGATACCGTGCAGCTCGTCTCTCATCAGCCTCCCCCCTCGCTCGAAGCCCGTAGTTAGGGTTGGTGGGAAAGTAGATGAAATACATCCATATCCACATCTGCATACATAAGGAAATAGGTTAAACGTTAAAGTTATTTTGATTATAAACACATAAACACGAGGACATACCTGTAAAAGATAAGGGTGCCCAACAAGACCAACAACCTCACTCCTAGATGCCTCTCCCAAGTTACGGTACAGAAGAGCAAGGACCCCGGTCGCCCATGCAGTTTCTACAACCCTTGTCGGATCATCAAACAACGGCAACATTCGCGTCTGTAACTCGTTTGTGGTCTTGTCCACAAAAAGACTACTGGACATAGCGTACCACAAGTACCCAGCAGCAATACACCCTAGATCTGCATCCTCCTCAATCATCCTAAGCACGTGACTGAAGAAACCACCAGACATTACCTTCCCCTTCTTCAACGACTTGGTCATGTTGTACTTGTCCAACTCAGACACATAATCCGCGTCCACCCCGAACATGTATCCAAACATTTCGTTGCAATGTGACCTCTCCTCCATGACGTTAGCAAACGGTCCCGTCGAAACCGCAAAGCCCTTGATTGCAAGACCCAAAATGAGAGCGACGTCATGCAAAGTGATTGTAATCTCTCCCCAAGGAAAATGGAAGCTGTTGGTTTCAGGATGCCATCTCTCGATGAAAGCACCCATGAGGTTATGATCAAAATAGTCGTACTGAAGATCCCTGTTGCGAGTCAATCCTGTCTGCTCAGCAATCCAAAACCATGATCCCTCTAGAGGATCCTCTGGATAATAGGGGCGGAACAGTGCAAAATCATGTGGACGGGTGTAGCAGCGGGTGCGCCGGGTGTACTCATTCGTAGGAGGGTTGCCGGTGGGAGGCGTCTCCTGAATCCTGTGGGCCACATGCGCATCAAAGCTAAGTAACACGGGCGGCGGAGGGGAATCATCAACAACAGGTGGGGGAGCAGAGGTCGATGCCTCCTGTGCTCGGGGCGCCTGCGCAGAATGCTGGCCTTCAGCCGCCGACTCCTGTGTCGGCACAGCAAGAGACGGAGTGGTTCACTCTAAATCGTCTAGTCGAACAGAACTCCCCACATGCTCTCCACTCGTACCGATTTGTTCTGTCACAGCTTCCCCACTACGCCCACCATCATCGATACCCAAATCAACAACATGACTCTCACTAGGTGCGCATCGTACTGACACTCTACCCCGCTTTTTACGAACGGATGCAGTGATTCCACGTTCAGCCGCATGTCTACCATGCTTAGTCAGTTTCTTACTTTTTTCCAAGACTTCCTACAAATTCATATATTATTTCTTAACTTCTCGATTTATAGCGATCAAATTTTCTATTAAAATTCATTGTAAACAAGTTTTCTATTTTTCCGGTTTAATACCTTATGTTTCACTAAATATCTTTTACAATTTCTAGATAAACATACTACAAATGCAATCTATTTATTATTTCTGAAAATCTATATCAACATATTACACATCCGATCTATTTTTTACAATTTCTAGTATACGTTTCTTAATACAAGGTTAACTCATATTCATGCAATACATTCCTTAATTATTCAAATTCATATTATACACTTCTTTTCAAATCCGTTTCGAATATTCAATTAAATAACCATACAATACAATTAATTTTTTCAATTCCTCATTATAAAGTTATTTAACCCCGTTTTATTTTAAGCATGCAATGTCAAATTCTTATTATAAACATTTTTTTATCTATTTTACCTATTAATTTATTATATTTAATTAATCTTATTTTATACTCCCTTCGTCCCACTATTTCCTTCTTGATTCTGTTTTTGACACTATTCTCATATTAACAGAATCTTCGTAATTTCAACCAATATATAGATAAAAACATTGTCATGTGTGGTATTGTTTGATTCGTCTTATCGAATACTTTAATAATATTTAATTTTTTTATTTTTTACTAATTTATAATTAGAGATATTGACAAAATAAAACGCACATCGTCATACGTGCCCGGGTGAAACAAGAAGGAAATAAAGGGACGGAGGGAGTACTAAATAATCAAATCAACTTCTCTTTACTCATTTTTTACACTTAAATATAAATGTAATTAATGTAATTCTAACTTGTACTAATAGTAATTACAGAAACGAAAATTACCTCAGCGGTAAGTTTCTTCGCTTTGCGTTTCCGGGGAGGAGTTCCCGGACCATCTGCCACCGCCTCCTCGTCACCCATCTCCGGCGCCTTTCCTCTCAGATCCCCTCCCGCCTCACCAACTCCATTTCCATTTCCCCCGCCCACATCAGCCACCGTCCCTGACAAAAATACGTCGTCGGTGGCCATTACGTTCGGATCCGCCGCCGTCGACAACACCTCTCCAGGGGTCTCCGCTCCTCTCAGTCACTGCTGATATGCTCCCGACGATGACGACTCCCCTCCAGGCGACGGACCAGCTGCTCCGATCAACCCCTGAAATGCTCCAGGCGACGGCGAGAAGATAATCACGTGTAATCCAGACGACGGCTCAACCGCTCTCGACGACGACGGCTCCCCCCCAAGAAACGGATCTACTGCTCCACTCCAAGTCGTCAATGCTCCACGCGAAGGCAAAAACGACGGCTCCCCCCCAATTTCAGATCTTTTCCTTCTTCTCAATTCTTCATATGAACCGATATCTTCCAAAATCCGATTAAGTTCTTCCTGGAACGCATCTGCTGGAGGTGGCGGAGGATTATTGGCGTTCGTCATTCTTTTGTTTTTTGGGGGAAGAAGCGTTTGGGCGGATGTATGAACCGCCATGCCTATTTATAGTAAACTTTTTTGTTTTTTTTACGCTCTTCGCATTCCGGCGGATCCGTAATCCGTCAGATTTATTTACCGCTTTGGGGCAGTTTTCAAGTTTCAAAAGTACCGCTTTTTTTTTACCAAAACAAAACCTGACGGATCTTTGAACCGCCCGATACTTTTAACCCTAATTTTATCTTCTTTTTCACCTGCGCCGCCACCCCGGCGGATTCGTAATCCGTCAGATTTATTTACCGCTTTCGGGCAGTTTTCAAGTTTCAAAAGTACCGCTTTTTTTTACCACAAACAAAACCTGACGGATGTATGAGCCGCCCGACACTTTTAACCCTAATTTTATTTTCTTTTTCACCTGCGCCGCCACCCTGTCGGATCTACAATCCGTCATCCCACTAACCCTACATTCACCAACTTTTCGCCCCCTACCTGTCGGATCGTGGATCCGTCACCTAGCCCTTGCCCAAACCCTAAACCGGACCTTTCACTTACTCAATAAATTTTATTTTAAAAAATAAACCGGTTTAGATTGAACCCGACCTTCATTTGGGCAACATATTCATAAACGTAGGAAAGAAACGGGAAAAGAAAAAAAATCAAAAAAATGATAAATTAAAAACAAAGCATTAAATGCAGTGTGTTTAATTTGGAGAACCCCTAATTTTATAGTATATTAAGATTAGATTTCTCATTCCTTGTAACTATAATAGAAAAAAAGATATTTGATGGTTATTTATTTCCTCTTTTATTCTTAACGTAATGAAAAACACTTAAGATTATAAAATTAATTCTCTAATCTTGCACGGGATTGACCGGGATCAAGTGGAAAATAATTTTCTAACTTTATAATATGGAAAATTGTTTTATTATTCTGCTTCAAATCTTATGTAAGTACGTTAGAAAACACAAATCTCATATATAGACGACAAGTTGTTTACCTCCTCGCGCAAGTAGGGCTTACTACAAAGTTCCGCATGTTTTTGATATTTAGCCGACAGGCTGAAGATGAATACTGGTGGTGAGGGAAGTGGTGCCGTTAACAAAAAATAGTGTATAACAAAAACACGAAACAAACGACCAAAAGAGTAAGATCAAAGGGTCACTGAATAACGTTCGGTTTTATTGTATAACAAAAAAAATGGTTTTCATGTACAGAGAAACATGGGAGACCACCATAACAAAAAAAACAGCATGCAGTCCGTAATTCAACAGGTGTGTTTCAGTTTGATTCAATTTAAAAAAGCAAACAAACAAAGTATCACATAATGACCGGTTGATGTGATGATACTGACATGAGCTTCAATAACCTATGAAAAACTTGGGGAACCAACATATGTATGTCGATTCTGTGGGGCGAAAATGTAGTTAGAAGAGAAATCAGGAAAAGTAACAGAAGCGCAATTTACAACGTCCATAGGTTGCCAAGAAGGGAAAGTCATACTGCCATTGATAAAAGAAACACCACAACCATTGAAAGGATTGATTAGTGGAACCAACCCAACATCAAGTACATTCAAGGCGGGGATAAGAATATACAATAGCCTATTTTCATTTACATCATTTGGGGCACAAATAGATGACAAAATTAACAAGAAGAGATGACCATACACCTTCAGAATATCTGGTCAAAATTACCATCTAATCGAATTACTGATACCAGAGGAAAGCGCCCCCACGTAGATATGCTCAACTGTATTTCAGTGAGTCTGACACAGAACTGCATAACAGAATGGGGTGTACGAATCTGACAAAATCGGACATCAACCCATACATTGTGAACATCCTGATAAGTATGCTGGATGAAACCAGCGTTGTTGCAAAAGTGTTTAGGATGACAAGGGATTGGGCACACAATACTGAAACTACTGATTTCACACTTCGGCTAATAGGAGAAAGAAAAAAAGAAAAAAAACAATACAACCTACCAACAACAGGAGAGATAGCAAGCCTAATTGTTGGGGATTTTGGAAAAGGAACAGAGCCACGCGATGTCTACATCCAGAGCAAAAAAGGGCGCCCTAGCCGGATATCATAAATACACCCATTATATATGTCACTACAATACCCATTACTGTTTCCACTTGGTGAGGATGGGTTCCATATAAACATCCCGTATAATGCCAATTCTGGACCAAGACAAACAAAAAGGGGAGTGGTTACTATGAAAGAGTTCTACTCAGAAAGAATGCAACATCGGGACTGTGAAGCAAACACATTGATAAGAGGCGGACGTTTGTACCGAAAGTACATTGTAGACACGTACACTTCCATAGAAGAGTCCCGTTTGCGGTGGATTAACAGTAATCAAAGACAAATGAGATCAGAACTATACAGCTACCGATATGATGCTGTTACAAAGGGAGATACAGACGCAAAAGCAGTTGGAAAAATTTGTTCTCCCTTCAAGTTACATAGGTGGACTGAGATACATGATACAAAATTACCAAGATGCAATGACCTTATGTAGTACTTTTGGAAATCCAACACTATTCATCACATTTACAGCCAACCCTAAATGGCCAGAAGCAAAGGAGAAACTACAAGACCTGGAAGGCCTTCATCCCAATGACATGCCCGATGTGATGACGCGTATATTCAAACGGACTCTGAGCCATCTCATGGATGATTTACGTAAAAAAAAAATCTTCGGGCAGACTAATGCGGGTAATACAAAAAAAAAAACAGAGACATAAAACTCTTGAGTGTGTTCACATTTAAAATAACAACGAACTAATATTCTGCGTCCACAACCATATACACAATTGAGTTTTAGAAACGAGGCCTACCACATGGACATATTCTGTTACGGCTGAAAGAAACCAGCAAAACAAAAACAGGGAAAGAGATAGATGATTTCATTTATGCTAAGCTTCCTTGCGAGAAAACAGACACATAATGCCATAGACTTGTGGTGGAACATATTTTCCACGGACCATGGGGCCCGACACATCCAACCTCACATTGCATGAATGGGGGTGAATGCACAAAACACTTTCCAAAGACATACTACGCAGAGACAACGTTGGATGGTGATGAGTTCCCTGTTTACCGACGGAGAAACAACAGGCGTAGTGTCCTCAAAAGGAAGGTCAAGTTTGACAACCGTCATGTTGTTCCTTATAATCGGTACCTACTGATTAAGTACGGTTCCCACATAAATGTGGAATGGTGCAACAATGCGTAATGTGGAATGGTGCAACCGTCAAGACGGAGAAGTTTCAAGCCACCCAGTTGTCATTAATAAGATAAAACAATATCTAGAATGCAGATATAAGTCCGCTTGTGAAGCTGCTTGGCGTATTTTTGACTTTGACATTCACTACAGCCAGCCACCGGTTATCCGGCTCACCTACCATTTGCCTGAACAGAACTTCGTGAAAATAATAGACTCACAATAGCTACGAAATCTGGTTAGAAAGGACGGTATTACAAAAACAATGTTCACAAAGTGGTTCACTCTAAACAATGTAGATCCGAAGGCAAGACAATACACATATGGTGAAATACCTAGAAAATACGTGTGGGATGTCAGTGACAAAGTGTGGAGCACACGAGGACACCTAAATTCAATAGGGAGAATGGTGCCCAGCGACCAGAGAGCCCTACTACCTTCAAATGCTACTAAATGTAGTAAAGGGGCCACTATCATATGAAGATATAAAAAGGGTGAATGAGAGGGTTACCAACACATTTAGAGAAGCATGCTATGCCCGTGGGATGTTGAAAGAGGACAACGAGTGGACATATGTCATTCAGGAGGCAGGTTATGGGTAACAGGAGCGCATCTTATGGAGATATTTGTCACAATCCTTATCTTCTGCGACGTAGCCAACCCTCATAAACTGTGGGACACAAACTGGGAGGCGCTATCAGAGGACATAGAACATATGAAAAAAAAAGAGTTCCAATATCAACATCTTGAGTTAACGAAACCCAAGTACGGAAGTACTGCCTGGTGAGCATATAAAACATCCTATCTAAAAATGGGAAATCATTAGATGATTATCCCAGTTATACTAAAACCAGACCCGACTTTGCTTCAACCATTTAAAATAGGTTGCTCCGTGAGGAGCTATCTTACAATTGCAGTGAAATGAATGAGATGCATGAGATGTTATACAACCAACTAAACGCTCAACAACTTCACATATATGCTAAGGTGATGCACGCGGTAACCCATAGAACAAGGGAGTTTTTCTTTATCTACAGCACAACAGGTACGGGAAAAATATTCATGTACAAGACAATAGTGTCTCAAATACGTTCATAAAAAGATATTGTCCTGGCAGTTGCATCCTCAGGTAAACAAACACTATTAATAAACAACGCAAAAAACTCAATTAAAATAAACTAAATTAATACAAAGTGACATTGATGTGCAAGAATAACGTGACTTCGTTTACAAGGAGGAAGAACGGCTCATAGCAGGTTCCTCATCCTAATCGAGGTACTTGACAACAATACATGTGGGATCAAACAAAATACACACCTAGCGCAATTATTGCATGAGGTGAAGCTGATTATATGGGATGAGGCACCAATGACGCACATGCGTTCGAGGCCTTGAACAAAACTTTACAAGATATTTTGGGATTGAAGGATGAACACAACAGAGATAACGATTTCTCTGAATAAAGAATAAGTTTTTTATTATTACCAAACACCCAACGACAAAAATAATGGCATTAAAGTGTGTAATAACACATCATATAAATAAAAACGTTTCATACCAATTTCAAAAGGAAAATTAATTTCAGAGAAAACTGAAACATTAAAGACAAATGTGGACCCCACGCAAATACACCCATATAAAGTGCAAGTTCACTGTACACAAATGATTGCTACGAGGACTCAGAATCAAAAAACCGAAGGAAAAAGAGGAGTACATAACTCAAGAAACCGAAGGTGAAGAACATATCACTCACATTTTAATGTAATTTCATGTCTATCACAGTCCAGAAAATAAGACATGACCAACGACACAGAGTCACGACACACAAAGTCACTACAAAGCATACAATACACAGTCAAGGAAAGAAGACATGACAGACGACACAGAAAATACAATAACAACCTAAAGCAGAGATTTAATATCAACATGTAGTTGTATTTTCATCATAAGAACCAAAACCAAAAACAATAACAACTAAGCAAAATGTGAGTGATAAAGAATAATAAAAGGGTAAAAGACAAAGAAACTTATACCATAAACTATATATTAAATTGGCAGATGTCAAAAGTATGCAAGTGGTGTAGCGCAAAAGGGTGGCATGAGGAAAGAAGCACACCAACAAGGAGGACTACTATACCAGCAGTACATAATTGATGCATACATTGCCATTGAAACACAACAAATGACATGGATAAAGAGCAACCAACAAATAACACGAGAACAAATGTACAACAATGAATATGACAACTTAACTAGACACGCCAAGGTTAGAAGAACATTAGCCGCAAGGGTAATTCTACCACCCACTTTCGACGAAGGGGCGAGGAAAACAATACAAAATTACATGGACGCAACGGCTATTTGTGAGAAATAAAACCCCTACAATATCAATCACCTTTTCTACTAATAAAGATTGGGTAGAGATGTACGATTACATTGCTAACATACCACAACAAACAACAGATGAAAGACTTGAAGTATTGGTAAAGTTGTTCAAGATAAAACTAGACCAGCTGATAGAAGACCTCAAAACAAATCCTAACATAAGGGACACAAACGCGTGTGAGTTCGGAACTAAAACACATTACCGCATACTATATATTTTTTTATAAAAAAAATTAACCAGTTTGATTCATTACACTAGGTATGGAAACAATACACTTCAACACAATGGGCATCCCAGAAGCACGGATACTAATGTGGCTGGAAAAAGGGGGGATCATTGGACCGTCAGTTCATGATAAAATATAAAAGAACATTGATGCAAAAATACAACACTGAGATCAGTTTGGAGTGTGGCGGTAATTCAAAGACAAAAAAGTTATTGCTAAGACACACAATGACGGAAAATGTGGCAAACATCATAAATTTGATCCAGAACAATGAGTCGCCAAAAGATACATACAAATGTCACGAACCAAGGGTGGATGATATAACAACATACTTACAATCAAGGAAACTGTTTGCAACAGAGACAACCCTACGCATAAACGGAATCAAAGCACACAAATGCACCCCAAAAGTGATAAGGCTGTTTTTCCACATCCAAACAAATACAGATGCTGACCCCACACATGACGGAACAAAATATGCCATAATGCGCCAAAATACAACACAACTATCCATGTTCACTTCCTGGATAGAACTGAACAGAACAACACCAGCAGCAAGAAGGTACACATACAATGAAACACCAAATCACTACAAATGTAATGAAATTTCGGAAACATGGAAAGCAGAAGAGACCCATAACATAGTTGGAAGAATACTCAGCGTCAACAAGGTAAACAGGGAAGAGTATTGTCTACGCATGCTTCTGAATATAGTAAGAGGGCCGGCATCATTTGAGGACATAAAAACAGTGGACGAAATACAATTTGGGAGCTACGAGGACACATGAAAATAGATGGGAATTCTGGAATATGACGAGGGAGCCGGGTATAGCACAAACGAACATACCTGTTGGATACACGACGATCACATAGCTGAAATGGAAACAGTTTTAGAATCAACACAACAAGAATATATTAGACAACAAGAGGGAAAAAATCACGGACAAACACTCTGACAGATGACCTAACGTCATACTAAATGAGACATAATCAGGTAAGGATAGTTGTGATAAGCGGTATTTTACATAGCGCTACTATAGGTTATTAGCCCATTTTGTATAGGATTATGCTAGATGTTATGATGTATTCTGTAATCATGGAGTTCTGGAGAGTTGAGTTACACTTGAGATTACAGAAGATGATGCGGAGCATTGAAGGATAAGAAGAGGAGTCGAAGCTGAAGAAGACCACAGGTAGCATTGGAAGCAGCTGAAGACGAAGCCAAGGAAGCCACATAAGCCAAATATGCGACCGCGGGTCCCAAACCGCGATCGCGGAAAACCTGCAGGACCAGCCAAGATCACAGAACACAATCCGCGATCGCGGGTCCCAAACCGCGATCGCGGAATCCGCCAGCGATGACTTTTCTTCATTTGCCCGATTTAGTATGTTGTGTTAAGTTTTGTAACGTTTTTACCTTCAATTTGGCAGTTAGATTCTACAGAGACTTATAGGTTTTTAGGTGTGGATGATCATCTATCATCATCTTACACATTCCATTTCCAAGTTTCGAGAGTTTTCCTCAAGAACTTCATGAGTTGCTAAGTTTCCATTGTTTTGCTTGACATTTGAAGCTTTCGGATTGATTAAGTTGTGAGATTCCTTTCCTTTGTTCTATTCATATTGATTGTCTCTATTCTCTTGTGTGTATTGTTATTGAATTAGATTTGCTCCTTTAGATTGGCCATCTAAGTAGTTTCATCTCATTCGTATTGCTATTGTTTGGTTATTTCTAGTTGAAATATCATACTTGTTTGTAGCACACACAATTTGCATGAACTAGTTGTGAATGTCAATTGTGAAGAGAATTGAGTACATGTCGAGTATCTTACTAGTTGTCTATGGTATTGCATGTATCTATCCATTCCTGAACTTAAAGCTGCTTTATTATTGAATCTTGATTGTTTCAAGGTTATAGTTGAGTAAGGGTTATTAGGACTAGTTGGAATATAACTACATTAGAACAGGGATTAGAACGATCATATGAGTGATTTGACATAGGATTAAAAGGAGTTTATGATCAACTTGTTAATCTGTTAGTGGATAATTGTCGAGTGAAACACCTTCCATTGATATATTTACAAACCAAATCAACCTTCGTTACTTTGTTCTTAAAACATACCAAACCCCCCCCCCCCCTTGGTTACTTACACTCGTTGTTGACTCCCGAGCCTTCGGGTGCAATGGAAGACGACCAGTTGTTGACTCCCGAGCAAAGAGCTCTTGCTGACACCCAACGTCAATTGGCTGAAATTCAGTTAGTTGTTAATGCCCAACGGGCATTGCTTGAGGCAAGGCAAGATGCAAATGCTCTAAGAGACGGCGGTGTCGTCCGCACATTGAGGGAGCGTACTACTCCCAATCTGACACAGCAACCTCAAGCTGTGGTTCTTCCACCCCGTGCTCATAGGGTGACTTTTGAGCTCAAGTCAGGGGTGATCAATCTGCTCCCCACATTCCATGGTCTGCCTGGTGAGGATCCAATCATGCATTTGAATCAGTTCCATGACACCTGCATGACAACCAAACCACCAAATGTCACTGAGGAGCAGATTAAGATGAGAGCCTTCAGGTTCACTTTGAAAGATGGTGCTAGCTCCTGGTACTATCATTTGCCTATCGGTTCGGCAGATAGCTGGGAGAAGTTGCACAAGGTGTTCTTGGGTAAGTATTTTCCAGTTAAAAAGGCAAATGCTCTGAAGAAGGAAATTGCCCATGTAGAGCAAGGTGAAGATGAGACTCTCTATGATTACCTTGAGCGTTTCAAGGGGTTGTGTGATAGTTGCCCTTTTCATGGGTATGATACCGAGGACCTGATCCTACATGTTTGCAATGGTCTCCTTAATCATGAAAGGAGAATGGTAGACGCTGCTTGTGGTGGGAGTATTCTCAACATGACACCAAAAGATGTCATGGAAAAGTTGCAAGACATGGCTGAGAGCACTAGGAGTTTTGGTAGGACATACACTAGGAAAGGAGTGAATGCCACAAGCTTAGGAGACCCCGCTCTTATGACCGAGCTCGTTGAGCTAAAGAAGATGATCTCTCAGCTGCACAAAGGACATCAGCAGGTAAAGGCATGTGGTATTTGCTCTGACCCTTCTCATTTTACAGACAAATGCCCTGAGCTTCAAGATGATGATGTTGCTGAAGTCAATGCTGCTGGTGGATATGGACCTCCACGACCTCGAAATGATCAGTCAAACAACTACAATCCGAGGTATAGAGATCATCCAAATTTCAGATGGCATGATCAGAATGAACCCCAACCTCAAGCTCAAGCCCCACGACCCAAGTTTGGACCTTCAACTGCAGATATGTTGAGATCACTGACCCAGCATTTCACAACCCATGTCCAAACTACTGAGTCTAGTTATCAAGAACATGGAGAAACAGATAGGGCAGTTGGCTGAAGCTGTGACCACTCTTGCACAGCAAAAATCCAATTCTCTACCATCTCAGACGGTAGTGAATCCGACCAGAAATGTTAGTGCTGTGACAACAAGGAGTGGAAAAGTGTTGGAAAATGCTGGTGCTGAAAAGGCAGAATCTGAAACAGGTGAGAATCCGCGACCGTGGGACGAGAACTGCGATCGCGGAAGTTGTTTTGAAGAAACAGTGGGAATTCCGCGACCGTGGGATGAGATCCGCGATCGCGGAATATCTTCTGGGGAAACCGATGCAAATCCGCGACCGCGGACTGACAGCCGCGATTGCGGATATGCTCCTGGCGAATCAGTTTTGGGAGAGTGTTCAAAAGATGTTGGAGCTGAGGTCGAGGACCGGGGCGACTTCCGGTTGAGACAAGACAACTATGTTCGCCCCGACTTCCCACCTCTCAACTCAACTAAACCTCCCGCTCCTTTTCCCGATGCTTTGAAGGACACGAGGAGGCCGAAAAATGATAAGGAGCTATTCGAAACCTTCAGCAAATGTGAGGTAAATATCCCTTTACTCAAACTCATTAAAAGTATTCCTAGATATGCTAAGTTCTTGAAGGAACTCTGCACCATCAAGAGGAATCAAAGATTGAAGGGACAACAGAAGGTGACGGTAAGCGAGCGTGTCTCCGCTGTATTCCAAAGGTGAATGCCTAAGAAGTGCAGCGATCCGGGCATGGTAAGCATTCCTTGTCGTATAGGTGATACTCACTTTGAGAGAGCTATGCTTGATCTTGGTGCATCTATAAATGTTTTGCCTTACTCGTTGTATAAGATGCTTGGTTTAGGTCCTCTTCATGAAACCGGAATAATTATTCAACTAGCTGATAGGTCTACTGTTTATCCTAAAGGTGTAGTTGAGAATGTTTTGGTAATGGTTGATAATTTGTTCTTTCCTGCTGACTTCTTTGTGTTAGACATGGAACATGATGGTCAGGCTACACCTATTTTGTTAGGAAGGCCTTTTATGAGAACCGCTAACACAAAGATTGATCTAGCTAGTGGGTCTCTTACTTTAGAGTTCGATGGGGAAGTTGTACAATTCAATATTTTTGATGCTATGAAGAACCCCATTGAAGATGCTGCTTCTATTTGTTCTATTGATGTGATTGATCCTATAGTTCAAGATACTTTTAATATCTTTGGCTTGGATGAATTGCAACCTGTTTTAGAGAATGTCTTAGGAGACCCACAAGTAGATATCGTTTTGTCTACTAACATGCAGGAGTTCCAGGCTAAGCCAGAGCCTGAAGGTAAGCTTTCTCCACATCCTTTGGGCAGTCGCCCCACATTACTGACCTCGCCAGGCGAGATACCATTGATGTCTAGTGTGCAGGCACTTGACATTGAGCTGAAACAACCACCTGATACGATCAAGGAGGAAAAAGTGAATGAAACCACCTTCGTTGCTAAAGACAAGGTGGTCAAGGTAAAAGGGACAAGGTTTAAGGCGTTCCATGAGTGGTTCATAAGAGAATTCAGAAAAGAGACGGTTTTCACAAAGCCGAATGGCGTTAGTTAAAATCTCTTGAGTTTCATGTCGAGCCACGACATAAAATAAGGCGCTGCTCGGGAGGCAACCCGAGGTTTGAGATTGTTTTTATTTGTTTTTGTGTGTTTTGTTCGGTTTAATTTTCTTTTTAGCTTCTCTATGGACAGGAAGAAAGCACCGAAGCTTAGGGTCAGCTACAGTTCGTAGCCAATTCCGCTATAAGTCTTCTCTCCCGTCTAAAAAAAAAATCTGAAAATCATTCCGAGGAAAAAATAAAATAAATCGGATTTAAAAAAAAAATAGAGTGTAGAAAAAAAAGTTCTATTTCATCAAGTTTGGTTTCATCGTTTCATCATTCCTACCATCTATGGATCTACATTTGTTGGAGTTTAGCTTGTTGGTGACCATGTTCTTTGTAAGGAATTGATTTTGGGTCACCATCTATATTGGAAGTATTCTTTCTTTTGTTTTAGATGAGTTGTGCTTTGTTGGATTACATTTGGTGCTCATCTAGTTTCTCATTCTACCACACCTTGTGCTTCGTTGGAGGAAGGTCATCCGACCTTGTATGTGAGTCTTCTGTCTCCTTCCCTGGGTTCGTTATTATGTCTTCCATTTCATTGAGGACAATGCAATGTTTAAGTATGGGGGAGGAGAATGTATTCACATGTCTTTATTTGGTGTTGGTTGTATCTGCATGAATTTATTGAATATATTGTTTGAAAAAGCCACAAAAATTGAAAAAAAGGCATACAAAATCCTTGGATAGCAAGTTCTATGCAATAAGAAGGTGGCTTGGCCGGCACTAGGCTAAGGCAACAATAAGTCTTAAGAGATGTGAGCCAATTGTGAGTTATCTAGCAAAATGAAATGAGTGGCTAGGTGAAAACCCTTCGGGGCGCCTAGGCAGAATGAGTGAAATGAGTGTCTTAGGACCATTTGTTGCTGCTGGCGAGGTGTCATAAGAAGGTGGTGATATAAGGAGGAAAGGGTAGGCCACTATGGAGGAATAAGGTGCTAGATAGGAGCTAGGATTAGATTTATCTTTTGTACTCACTATGGTGTTTGGAGGCGAAGTGTGTTTGTAATTTGTAGTTCATTCTTTCTCTATACTTCCTGAGATCTATGTGTGCTAATTGTAAGGGTAAGTTTCATTTAGCTTACTCGGGGACGAGCAAGGTCTAAGTATGGGGAGTTTGATAAGCGGTATTTTACATAGCGCTACTATAGGTTATTAGCTCATTTTGTATAGGATTATGCTATATGTTATGATGTATTTTGTAATCATGGAGTTCTGGAGAGTTGAGTTACACATGAGATTACAGAAGATGATGCGGAGCATTGAAGCATAAGAAGAGGAGTTGAAGTTGAAGATGACCACAGGTAGCAATGGAAGCAGCTGAAGACGAAGCCAAGGAAGCCACAGAAGCCAAATCTGCGACCGCGGGTCCCAAACCGCGATCGCGGAAAACCTGCAGGACCAGCCAAGATCACAGAACACAATCCGCGATCGCGGGTCCCAAACCGCGATCGCGGAATCCGCCAGCGATGACTTTTCTTCATTTGCCCGATTTAGTATGTTGTGTTAAGTTTTGTAACGTTTTTACCTTCAATTTGGCAGTTAGATTCTGCAGAGACTTATAGGTTTTTAGGTGTGGATGATCATCTATCATCATCTTACACATTCCATTTCCAAGTTTCGAGAGTTTTCCTCAAGAACTTCATGAGTTGCTAAGTTTCCATTGTTTTGCTTGACATTTGAAGCTTTCAGATTGATTAAGTTGTGAGATTCCTTTCCTTTGTTCTATTCATATTGATTGTCTCTATTCTCTTGTGTGTATTGTTATTGAATTAGATTTGCTCCTTTAGATTGGCCATCTAAGTAGTTTCATCTCATTCATATTGCTATTGTTTGGTTATTTCTAGTTGAAATATCATACTTGTTTGTAGCACACACAATTTGCATGAACTAGTTGTGAATGTCAATTGTGAAGAGAATTGAGTACATGTCGAGTATCTTACTAGTTGTCTATGGTATTGCATATATATATCTATTCCTGAACTTAAAGCTGCTTTATTATTGAATCTTGATAGTTTCAAGGTTATAGTTGAGTAAAGGTTATTAGGACTAGTTAGACTAATAACTACATTAGAACAGGGATTAGAACGATCATATGAGTGATTCGACATAGGATTAAAAGGAGTTTATGATCAACTTGTTAATCTGTTAGTGGATAATTGTCGAGTGAAACACCTTCCATTGATGTATTTACAAACCAAATCAACCTTCGTTACTTTGTTCTTAAAACATACTAAACAAGGAATAATTGAGTATGCACAATACTATAAAACATCAATGCAATTATAATGATTCCTCAAATCCTCATTAGAATTTTCATAAGGCATGGAAAAAGCAATATATTACACTCTCCGTATCATCTTGCATTCTTAATAGCCTTATGACATTAACCATTCCTCCAATAAAATGGTAGTTATCAATAACATATTGGACCAAAACTCTCAATACAATGATCATATTTATTTCTCAGATTGAAAAATCAATTAAAAAAGAATCAAGAAAAGAAGAAAAACACTTATTTAAGAGATAAGTTCATGTTGTTAAAGAAGATTTGGAAAGAAGATACAGATGAGGAAATAGGAACATATTCAATTCAAAGATAACTTTAGTAAAAAAATCATTGATCGATATAAGAGTCAAGTCATTCTATGATCATTGAGTGACGAAGTATCATCGTTGACTTTATTCGTGTAAGATCCCACCAATTATAACATTTTTTAAGTCCTAGCCAAATAATAACCGGAACATGCTTGGGAGATAAAGTGTTAATCCCAAGAATCTCATTAACTTCTACCCAAACAAAATGGGCCTTGATCATCAAAAGGCGCCATTTCCCACGCAAACCTTTTTTTGGGGTCAATAAAAGCCAAGGCCAATCACTGAAGTTTGTAGGACTATACCTGCCTAATGCAGTTTTTTGCCACAGACAACTATACGTGGCAATATCTAGAGTGACTGACCCACAAAGAACCTAAGAACTATACAAGGAACATAGTTTTCAAGGAATCATTCAACCACATAAGTGGGCAAATACAGGTGCATATACTTGCCTACAACACTACATTGTTTGCTGCTATTTGAAGAATTACATTAGCCAAATAAACTGCACACACTAATAGGCACATAATCCTGCAAAAGCATAAAGACCACAAGAATGGGGTATTGATTTGTACTTGATTAGTGGACCCCTTCGGTTGCAGGAACAAATTCAGCAGAGAAAACAGAGCCCCGACATCGGAATTTGCATATTAACCCAACTACAATAGGATGGAAGCAGCACGATCAAGCTGAAAAATGATCCAGAGGAAAAAAATCAAATGATGTACATGGAGTAAATTCAAAACATAGCTACATTGAACTCAAATAAAGTCCACGAATATAACCAAATATATCCGACTCAACCTATCCACACCAAAATCCAGGTAAGAAATAGAAATTACAAGTGTAGCAAAAAAGATTAACCGACATTCACAAAGATTATGAAGGAAGACCACTTGCGGGAGGAGATAGGGTGTGGAATTGATCACCGAAAACGCCACCCCTGCAAATTAGGGATCCCACCAACGGACGCCAATTCACGTTCAACACCACAACAGAAACGAACAATCCACTCAACACTACGTCTAAAATCTAAGCTTTGCAGAACAACTAAAACGTCAACATGCCGCGTAGTAAAGGAAATTCTTCTCCGCCAGGAGAAAAAACGCGTGGAACATTGAAGCCCCCCTACTTTCCTTAATTTTCTACGCATAGAATTGCAGAATCAAATGCTCGCAAAAGGACAAAAAAAAACATTGACGCCACTTCCATTGCGAGGCCAAAACAGGACCATGTAAAAACAAATTATATTTTATGGAAACTAAAACCCATCCTCTCTTAAATGCAATATACAGTGGAACAACAACTACTGTATTAAATATACACATAACAATAACAAAACATTCTAATTTGAAACAAACAAGTATACTACAGTAATACTTAACCACTTTTAATTTCCATTCCAAAAATCGATTATATTCCAATTCAGCCCAACGAAACTCAAATAAAAACAGTAAATAGGTTAAAGAATTCAACTATCTCCACTGTATTATAGTACGTAAATGAATGTTGTATGTACATGCCTCAAGCTTCCACATTCAACCTTAATTAGCAATCGTAATACCGTACACAAATTCGGAAATCACAACCCACATTAGGAGAAGAACACGAAAACAAAATTGAAAAGGGATGGATAAAGATGAGGTGCACTAATTATTGCCCTCGGAGCTGGGGGGTGTTGTAGAATACTCTACTCAGTATAGAATTAAAGCATCTCCACAAGGATAAGGTACGAAAGTAATAATATACATATATACACTATTATATACAAAACTAAGAGGGTGAGACAACTACAAAATTATTTAATTATGTTTCGATTTTTAAAAAATGAAAAACTTGGAAAACAACATATTGAAACCCACAACATAATTTCATTGGCAAATAGAGATGTCCACAAAATACAACAAATAGACACCTCCCGAATAGAGTAAGATCAAGTCTCACGTTTTATTATTTGCAGTTCTATTTAATAACTATA
This sequence comes from Oxyria digyna, assembly GCA_029168935.1. Lineage (NCBI taxonomy): Eukaryota > Viridiplantae > Streptophyta > Magnoliopsida > Caryophyllales > Polygonaceae > Oxyria > Oxyria digyna. Next base: position 12,157,487 of record JAPVLV010000013.1, read on the forward strand.
ACGAGGCATACTCCATATAGTTAATAATCATACTCATATCTTGGAAAAAGAAACATTAACATACGAAAATAATAGTCTAAACGAATCAAATGAAAACACATATGATGACATTTATTATTATAAATTATAAGAAACTTACACATTTCCATAACATTATGAACAATGAAACCTGAGAATAGTTGGACGAAAGAATCAATCACCTATGTACGATACAATATGGCCAAAACCTATGTTATAACCACATATTTTCAATATATGGGCTAAATAGAAATGCAACGAAAAGATAAGTAGAGGTGAATTAAATATGTTTGAAGACAAAAGAAACACAATATTAACCTATTGCGGTTTTAACTATTAAAGAGTTGGACAATTATGTGCCTCTACTTCACAATGTGTAACCAATTCTATACATACAGTAACATATCATATGAATTGGCAGACACACAATCGTAATATCGTAACTAAATATCAGTAGTCTATTCTTGGCCAAACAACATAAATTACTGATGTTGTTGAATGTACACATCAGAGTAGACAACCCACACATGTAAACTAAAAAAACAAAAATTCGTAGATTGGTTGGCAGTGCCCCGCCCATAGCAAGGGTAGCAACTGCTAGACCGAGATTAAATTGAAGTGTTAGAAAGAAGAAAATTACAAACACAAGAAAACACGGGGAACAAACCTAAGCAAAGATAAATAAGAAACAAAACAACTATGAACATAACCATCAATAATACAAAGACATAACAGGAAAAACACTAAAGATACTACGGCCGTGCTACGCACAACCTATAGTCCACTAGTGGAAATATTAATTTTCGCTCAACCGTACAAGTTTGAGTTTAGATAATGCAGTGGTATTAAATGTTGGAAAGAAGAGGTTTAAGATCGAATGTGAAGATATCTGGTTTGGAGCGGTTGCTTACCTGCAATCATTTTATTTCAATTTTTTTTAACAAGCAAACAAAAGGCCCTTTGCTAAGCACAAATAAGGCCTAAATCATCTTCGTGGATGATCTTGAAGAATAACTTCATCAGGGAGATTCTAGCATCCTGGGAGAGCATAAATCTCTGAACTGACACAATATCTTGTTGTGATGAAATGTTGTTCCATGTGGTGATAGTATCTCAAAGCTCTTCAATCGAGACATCTTTGGAGGCTAGGAAGTCAGCAACCCTATTACAACTTCTATGAATATGAAAAAAAACTACAAGAATCAAAACAAGAAACAAGGGATTTAATGTTTGAAATAACAGACATAATCTCCCAAGGGGGAGATGAACTATGTAACAAGCACTTAATAACAGTCAAATTGTTACTTTCCATAGTGACATTCTTAATATTGAGGCGAATCGCAACTCTCATGGCTTCCAGAACGACCATTGCTTCTGTAATCAGGACAGGTGAGGAAGGAATCTGTAATTTCTCAAAAAATGAGATAAGCCTTGCATCATTACGAATAACAAAACCAACAAAAGAACTAGAATCGGCTCTTTTCGAGCCATCACAATTGATTTTGTAAGAACCCCAGGGGGGTTTCTTCCAACTAAGCATCTTCTTACGAGGTATTTTGGTTTTACTTTTACTAGTAGAGGTTGGGGTGACATTTCTCCATTCCAGGAATTTGAACATGGCTTCCTTAGCTATATCAAAAGGAGAGAACTTGGTGGAGTTGTGCATGGAACGAAAAATGGTCGAGTTACGATGGTCCCAAAGTGTCCACCAAGTAAAAAAACCAAGTTCAACATTGGTATTGTTGGTGCAAAAAGAACTGAAAGACACTTTAAACTCCTGAGACGAATGGAAAGTGAAATCATGGTTATTAAGGGTATTGAGATGTTGAAAGACCTGAGTGGTGAAGGGGCATGTAAAAAAGAAATGGTTCTTATCCTCATCACAATTCTCACAAAGAGCACACGTAGAGAGAACTTTATGAAAATGACGGTTCAACCTTTTTGTAGTAGGAAGACAATCCGAGAAAGCTTTCCATAAAAAATTTTGAATTTTAGGCGGGAGCTTAGATTTCCAGAAAATGTTAAGATCAATAATAGGATCCTGTAGGGGTCGGATAATATTATAGGCAGTTTTGACTGAGAAATTTCTGTCATTGGTTGGAGACCACACAAGTCGATCGTCCATTTGGGAAATGAGGATGCGAATAATAATAATCTTTGCAATCATATTTGGCGGGAGATATAAACTCGGCTTAGGGATATCCCATTGATGAGAAGGTAAGATAAAAGAGGAAACTGTTTGGGTTTAGGGGGAAGTAGAACGAAAGGGAAGTAGACAACAGCTGGGAGCCCAACTGTCAGTCCAAAATTTAATATTTCGACCATTGCCTAATTCCCATGAAATTCCTTTTTTTAATTCAGGCAGCAGCGAAAGAAGTCGACTGAATTGCCATGATTGCGTCGGCTTTCTATTGAGGAGAAGAAAATCTTCATTAAGAAAATATTTTTCCCTCACAATTGAGACCCATATATTGTAAGGTTGACTGGTGATTTTCCAAAGGAGTTTCATTTGAAGAGCGCGTTTATTATCCCACGATTTTCGAAGGCCCAAGCCTCCCAAGGTTTTAGGCTTACAAATGTTATCCCAGTGGAGCAAAGAGTGACTAGATGGATTTTTCTTGTTCCAGAAAAAGTTCTTATTGACGTCATCAATCTCATCGCAAACCCCTTTGGGAAGAAGGAAGCTTTGCATAAGGAAATTGACTTGATATACCAGATTAGTTTGAATAAGAAGGCCTCTACCTGCCTGAGAAAGAGAATCTGCTTTCCATTTGGCTCTCTGTTTCTTAAGGGCTGCAATAGCGTCATTAAACATGTTATTGCACACTCGTCCCAGAATAATAGGGATCCCAAGGTATTTTTCCATCTTACTAGTGAGAGGGATGCTGAGATGAGAAGCTAAATCTTTAGCAAATGTTGAGGGCACATTATTGGGCACCTGTAATGAACTTTTATGGAAGTTGATAGAGAGACCACTTTGTTTTGAGAAACGATTGAGAAAATTCTAGATAAAAATTATATTACGGGAAGACGCATTAGCAAGTAGAATAGTATCATCAGCAAAAGTAAGAAGAGGTATAACTGAACCATTCCTAGTAAGTTGAATACCAACATGCGAATCAGTTTGGAGGCTTCTATTTTGAGTAATCTAGCCATGAATTCCATAGCTATAACAAAAAGAGCTGGACCGAGGGGGTCTCCTTGCCTTATCCCGCAGGTAGGGCGAAATTCCGGGCATAGTTGATTATTGACCAAAACCGAGTAGGAGGCGGACTCAAGACAATTTCTAATAATGTTAATCCACTTACGGCAAAAACCAAATTTATGGAGAACTTTACAGAGAAAGTCCCAATCAAGTTTATCATAAGCTTTTTCCATGACAAGTTTTAAGGCCATCCAGCGGGAGTTGCCTTTTTTGTTTTTATGAAATGAGTGAAATATTTCATGAGCTGCTAAAATGTTGTCTTGGATTAGTCTCCCTTCCACAAACGCACCTTGGTAAGAGGATATAAGTTTTCTTAACAGAGGTTTGATGCGGTTAGCCAAAATTTTAGTAATGATTTTATACGTACTATTACACAAATTGATAGGTCTATAGTGATTGATGGTAGAAGGATCATCCGTTTTAGGAATAAGAGCAATGAAAGAATGATTGATAGATGAAAGAAGCTGTTGTGAATGAAAAAAGGCTTTAACTGCAAAAAGAAGGGAATTCTTTATAACGCTCCAGTACTTTTGATAGAATTCAATGCTAAATCCATCTGGGCTAGGGGTTTTGTCTGGAGGTTGATCGAAAATAGCTTTACGAAGTTCGGCTTCAGTTGGTGGTTTACAAAGGACTTCATTTTCATGGGGAGTGATTAGGCTGGGAATAATATTTAGCTCAGTTTCATTAATGCCAGTAGCACTATTAGTTTGAAACCGGGAAGCTAATTCCTGAGTAATCACTTTCGTGATATCCTCCTGACCTTCAAAGATAAGACCATCCTTAGAGCAAAAACGAGTCATAGTTTTTTAAATCTCCTTTGTTTAGCAATAACATGAGAGTATTTGGAGTTACGGTCACCTTCCTTTATGTGTTTTGTCTTGGCTCTTCTAGCTTTTCCAATAATCAGTTTGAAAATGAACTAAGGAAGCGTATTTCCTGGAGAGGTTAGCAATTCTATGGGTAATTTGCCTATTAGAGGGATCATTAAGAAAATCGGTGTGGGGTTGTTGGAGTTGGTTTTCAGTGACTGAAAGTTGAGTGAAATTATTATGATTATGGGATCTAATCCAAGCTTTAGAGTAGCTCTTAAGAAGTCTAAGTTTTTTGTTAAATTTAAACATGAAAGAGCCATTGATCTTATACCGCCAAACTTTATGGACAAGTTTAGAGAAAGATGGATGACTAGAAAAATTCGGTTCATATCTAAACGGGATATAAGTAGGAGACGTGAGTCTCCCACCGAGAAAGTATTAAGAGAATGGTCAGAGGACGAAAAAGGATGATGGTGGATCAAGAGATTAGGGAATAGAGGAGCTAGGGAGCAGTGGACAAGAACTCGATCCAATCTCTCCAAAATGTTATTATTCATATTTTGGGATTTATGCCAAGTAAATGGGAACCCGCTAACTTTAGTATCCATGAGAACTAATTCCGAAGTAAAAGATTGAAGGCGCAAAAATCTAGAAGAAGCAGGGAAAAGTCCACCAATCCTATCAGAAGGATGGAAAAGTTCATTGAAATCACCAATCACGAAGACAGAGAGTCCAAAACTGACAATAGAACTTGCAAGATCATTCGAAAACACATCTTTTTCAGATTCTCTAGATGGGGCATAGATGAAATAAAGTAAAATTGTAGTATTGTTGTGAGTGTAGTTCATGCAAATTAGGTTTGGAGAGGTAAAGTTTAGAGAAAGGTGATTTACAGTTTTAAAGGAACGATAGAGTAGCCATAATCCACCTTTAACCCCATTAGAGGGAACAAAGACTAAACTATCGAAACCCATACGTTTAATCATACTAGTTGAAGGATGATAAGCTACACTTTGTATGGCGTAACTAGGGGTTATTACATTAGTTTAGGAGTGTTATCACAAGTATTTGGAGCTATTGTTATATTCTGAGTTGTTTATGAAGAAGTGAAGAAATGAAGACCAGAACCGAAGAAGAAGAGGATCAAAGATTGAAGACATGAAGACTTGAAGACATTCTGTGGAGCAGCGGCGATCGCCACCATCACTATGGCGATCGCCATTCTACAACAGAAGCATTACATGAGTTCGAGAGATCATGGCGATCCCCATGACTCTACGGCGATCGCCATGGGGAGACAGAGACAAGGCAAAGCTTTACATGAAGACCGCGATCGCCACGCATCTATGGCGATCGCCACAACAGGGCCAAAGACATTCCGGATTTTCCTTATTTTCCTTTGTTTGTTTTATTTCTTTTTCCTTATTTTATTATTTCGTTTAGGATATATCTTTTACCATATATTTAATTTTTAGGGTTAGTCTCTATTTAAGAACCCTAGTTCTTTCTATCTTTTATCATCTTTTCCATCAGACAATTTAGTTCTGCAACCATGAGCAGGAACTAATCTCCATTGTTTTACTTAGCGGTTGAAACCTTCAGTTATTAAGTTGTGAGATTTCTAAACTCTTGTTCTTTTCCTATGGGTTTGTATTAATTCTCTTGTTCTTCATCTATTGATTTCTATTAGTTTTGCTAGCTTGATCACCTAGTTTAATTGATAGTTTTCTATTGCTAGACTAGGAATATACGGTGGAATTCCTTGTCATTGTAGCATTCATATCTGCATGATCTGGTAGTTGATTGTTTATATGAAAGAGAATTGATTGCATGTTAATACTTGACGGTTGTAAGTTATTGCATGCATCCTTATGATTCATGTGCTCTTTGCTGCTATTTCATCTAATCTTGAGAGGTTTCCGTGATTGCTAAATAGTAAGTATTATCAGGACCGGTTGGCCTGCTGATATATTAAAGATTGGAATAGGAACATTCCCTAGGATTGATAAGAACTTGAGATAAATATATGATCAACTTGATTTACTGTTGTGTGGATACTTTCTAGGTGAAACCATTTCTCAATATATTCACAACCAAACCTTCTTTGCTTGATACTTGTTACTTTTGTGTTCCATACAATCAAAACCCCCCCTTGGGTACTTGTTACTTGTTCGTTAGTTGGTATTTCTCTTGACTGCATAGTGATTGGTGTTTTGATTCCCTTGGGTTCTACCTCTACTTGCTTGCTATACTTAAGTTAGTGTTTAGAGTTTTCTTTGATTTGGCACTACGACTTTAGCCTTATCAAATTTGGCGCCGTTGCCGGGGAATTGAATTATTCCAATTCTGTGCTAATTGTGACTTATCAACTGTTTGGTGTGAACCTTTATGGTTCAGACCCGTGCTACTAACTCATCTCTTGTTGCTTTTGATTCAGAGATTGAGAGGATGTTCCACAGAAACCGAAGAGCAGCTTTGAACCAAAGTAGCGAGATGGGTGATCGACATGGACCGCCACTGCCTACTATGAGGCAGCTCACTGCCCCGAACTTAGATCAACAACCTCTGGCAGTGAGGTTTCCTGAGATAGCTGAGGGTGTGAATTTTGAGCTAAAAGATGGATTGATTCATGAGCTTCCACACTTTCATGGCTTAGCAGGTGAGGATCCAAACAAACATTTGGCTCAGTTTCATGCCCTATGTTCTAGCATGAAGCTGAGGGGTGTTACTGAGGAACAGGTAATGTTGAGAGCTTTCGGATTCACTCTGAAAGACGCTGCCAATGATTGGCTTTACTATCAAGCCCCTGGAAGTATTGATACTTGGGCCAAGATGAAAAAAGTTTTCTTGGAGAAATACTTTCCAGCAACTAAACTGAGCAGCCTGAAAAAGGACATCACAAATCTCCAACAACACGCAACTGAAAGTCTATGAATATTATGAGAGATTCAAGAAGTTGTGCTCAAGTTGTCCTTTCCACAGCTACACTGATCAGGATCTTCTCATGTATTTGTTTAGTGGCCTGATTGATGAGGATCGTCGTATGGTGAATGCATCCTGTGGAGGTAACTTTTTAAGATTAACTATACCTCAGGATACTGAAATGTTTGAGGAATTAGCTGAGAGCTCAAGGCAATTTGGTAGCAGGCAAAGAACACAGTCAGTAAGTTCACTTGATCCCGCTAAAATTCAAAGTGATATGAATGAACTGAAAGATATGATGAAGTCTTTTATGCTGCAAAGTGGTGGTCGACAACACGTGAGAGCTTGTGGGGTATGCACACTTACAGGGCATCTTACTGATGAATGCCCACAACTCCAAGAGCCGAATCTGAGGTAAATGCTGCAGGAGGATGGCAACCTAGGCCTAGATTTGATCCTTATGCTAATCATTATAATTCAGGTAAAAGGAATCATCCTAACTTGAGGTGGGATAATCATAATAATGTTCAAAACCCTCAAGTATTGCAAAATCACCAAAATCAGCCTAGACCTCAAAACTCTCTGACTGCTGAAGAGATGATTAAGTCCTTAGCTCAGTCTGTGATGCAACAAAATGCCAAAACAGAGTCGAGTATTCATAATCTTGAGAAACAAATAGGACAGATTGCTCAAGCAGTGAGCAACTTAGAAGCTAGAGATTCAGGAAAGCTACCATCTCAAACGGTAGTAAATCCGAGAGAAAGTGTCAGTGCTGTGACATTGAGAAGTGGAAAATTATTGGTTGAGGAATCTGATGCTGAAAAGGGCAAACAAAAGCAAAATCCCGAGACAGAAACTCCAGAAGACCGACCGCAATCGCCAAACATTGGTGGCGATCGCGGGAACATTACAGAGAGCAAGCAAAATCTGGCCGAGAAGGTACCGTGATCGCCACATATCATTGGCGATCGCCATTCTTCAACAGAAGCTGAAGGGTCGCGACCGCGATCGCCGTACATTGATGGCGATCGCCATGAGTCGTCTGAGCCGATTGACAATTATGTTCGCCCCAACTTTCCTCCTCTGTTCTCACAGAAGCATGTGGCTCCCTTCCCCGAGGCATTGAAGGACACTCGAAGACCAGAGAACGATAAAGAAATCTTCGAAACCTTTAGTAGGTGCGAGGTAAACATCCCTTTACTTAAACTTGTCAAAAGTATTCCTAGATTTGCAAATTTTTTGAAAGAAGTTTGCACAATTAAAAGGAATAAAAAACATAAGGGAAAACAAAAGGTTAAAGTTAGTGAACAAGTTTCTGTTGTGTTTCAAAGACGTATGCCTAAGAAATGTGGTGACCCAGGCATGTTTAGCATTCCATGTGTGATTGGTGAAACTAAATTCAAAAAAGCTATGCTAGATTTAGGAGCATCAATCAATGTTTTGCCTTATTATCTGTATGAATCACTAGGCTTAGGACCATTGCATGAAACAAGAATTGTTGTTCAACTTGCTGATAGATCTAATGTGTACCCGAAAGGGGTGATTGAAGATGTTCTTGTTATGGTTGGTGACTTGATTTTTCCTGCTGATTTCTTTGTTTTGGATATAAAGCATGACAAGCATGCAACACCTATTTTGCTAGGTAGGCCTTTTATGAAAACTGCTCAAACTAAGATTGATGTGAACAGTGGGACACTGACAATGGAATTTGATGGGGAGAAGGTTGAATACAACATTTATGATGCTATGAAACACCCCATTGATGACCATTCTTTATGTTCTATTGATGTGATTGAGCCTATTGTGCAAGATGTGTTTGATGTTACTTGTTGTGATGAGCTGAAATCGATCATTGAGAATGATGTGGAGGATCCACATGCATATATGTCTCTATCCACTAACATGCAGGTCGTCTTGGCACAATAAAATGCTGAAGGTAAGCCTCCCTACACTTATGTGGGCAATGGCCCCTTAGAACTAATAGTGTCGAGCGAGAAGCTCCTACCATCTATTGTGCAGGCACCAGAAGTTGAATTGAAGGAGCTGCCCAAACATTTGAAGTATGATTTTCTTGGAAAAGGTAAAACATTACCGGTTATTATTTCAAGCCATCTTTCCAAGGAGCAAGAGGAGAAATTAGTGGCAGTGCTTGAAGAGCATAAGGTAGCTTTGGGATGGACCATTGCAGACATCAAAGGGATTAGTCCCTCGACATGTATGCATAGGATTTTGCTAGAAGGGGATCCCAAGCCATCCAGACAACCCCAGAGGCGACTCAATCCACCAATGACTGAAGTGGTGAAGAAGGAGGTGTTGAAACTCCTGCAGGCAGGTATGATTTTTCCTATCTCTGACAGTCAATGGGTTAGTCCTACACAGTGTGTTCCCAAGAAGGGTGGTATTCAGGTTGTAGAGAATCAACAAGGAGAGTTAGTTCCTACCAGGTTACAAACAGGTTGGCGAGTTTGCATTGATTACCGTAAGCTGAATGCGGTAACTAGAAAGGATCACTTTCCTTTACCATTTATTGATCAAATGCTTGAGCGACTTGTTGGTCGCCCTTTCTATTGCTTTTTGGATGGATACTCAGGTTATTTTCAGATTGCCATAGCTCCAGAGGATCAAGAGAAAACGACATTTATATGCCCTTTTGGTACTTTTGCATACCGCAGGATGCCATTTGGGTTGTGTAACGCACCCGGTACGTTCCAAAGGTGTATGGTGAGTATTTTTTCTGAGTATGTGGAAAATTTCATTGAGGTTTTTATGGATGATTTCACAGTTCATGGTGATAGTTTTGATGCATGCTTAAACCATTTGACATTAGTGCTTAAAAGATGTGTAGAAACCAACTTGGTTCTTAATTCTGAAAAGTGTCATTTCATGGTTGAGCAAGGTATTATGTTAGGTCATATTGTGTCAGCTAGGGGTATTGAGGTCGATAAGGCGAAGATTGATTTAATTCAGTCTTTGCCTTATCCTACTAATGTGCGGGAAGTTCGTTCTTTTCTAGGCCATGCAGGTTTCTATCGCAGGTTTATTAAGGACTTTTCAAAGACCACATCACCACTATGTGAGCTGCTGAAAAAGGAGGTTGATTTTGAGCTTAATGACGAGTGCAAGAAGGCATTTGATGAGTTGAAAACTCGTTTGACAAGTGCACCAATTATTTAGGCGCCAGATTGGTCTCGACCTTTTGATATCATGTGTGATGCTAGTGACTATGCAGTTGGAGAAGTTCTTGGACAAAAAGAAGCAAGAGCTTCCCATGTAATTCATTATGCTTCTATGACTTTGAATGGAGCGCAAAGGAACTACTCCACCACTGAGAAGGAGATGCTAGCAATTGTGTTTGCCTTGGAGAAATTCAGACAATATCTACTTGGTACCAAGGTAATTGTTTATACTGACCATGCAGCACTTCATTATCTTATGACGAAGAAGGATGCCAAGCCAAGATTGATTCGATGGATCTTATTGCTGAGTGAGTTTGATGTGGAAATTCGAGACAAGAAAGGTGCTGAAAATTTGGTGGCTGATCACTTGAGTAGATTAGTCAGTGCAGATGACAAGCCAGATATGCAGGAGCAAATTCAGGGAAATTTCCCTGATGACAATCTGTTCGGAGTAGCTACTGTGGCCATGACGCGATCTCTACCATCTGGTGGCGATCGCCATGATTATTCTGATGTTTACAGGAGTACTGAGTAACGATCGCGATCGCCATTAGACTATGGCGATCGCCATACACCCACAGAGAATTATTCCTCTCTCGAATCACCACCGCGATCGCCACATGTTGGTGGCGATCGCCACACTTCCACAGAAGCTTTCCTCGATTCTGGACCGTGACCGCGATCGCCATACATTGGTGGTGATCGCCGTTGGCTCGCAGAGACTTACATTGACTTTGATCTTGAAGCTACGCTCCTCGCTCTAAAAACCTTCAAACCCTGGTACGCAAATTTAGTGAACTTTCTTGTCATAGGCGAGTTCCCCCCTAATTTTTCCAAGGCTCAAAAGGATAAGATGAAAAGCGAAGCTAGATTCTATGTGTGGGATGATCCCTATCTTTGGAGACACTGTAATGATCAGGTGATTCGTCAATGCCTTCCTGATAATGAGGTACAATATGTCTTGTCTTTTTGTCATTCTTATGCATGTGGGGGTCACTTTGGGGCAAATAGAACAGCTAGGAAAGTGTTGGATGCAGGTTTGTATTGGCCACACATCTTTTGGGATGCTTATGCCTATTGCAAAACCTGTGATCAATGCCAACGAGTTGGGAACATGTCTCAAAAGAATGAGATGCCTCAAGCACCAATCATCTTTTGTGAGATTTTTGATGTTTGGGGGATTGACTTTATGGGACCTTTTCCTAGCTCATTCGGGAACTTATATATTTTGCTTGCAGTGGACTACGTTTCCAAATGGGTGGAAGCGAAGGCCACCAAGACTGATGATTCTCAAGTTGTAGCAGGGTTCTTGAAACAGAACATATTTGCTCGTTTTGGTATTCCCAAGGCTCTCATAAGTGACAGGGGTACTCATTTCTGTAACAAGACGGTGAGTGCATTGTTGAAGAAGTATCATGTCACTCAGAGGGTCTCCACTGCCTATCATTCACAGACCAATGGACAAGCTGAGTTGTCAAACAGGGAGATCAAGACAATCTTACAGAAGACAGTAGCTCCCAACAGGAAGGATTGGAGCCTGAGACTAAATGATGCATTGTGGGCCTACCGTACAGCCTACAAAACTCCTATAGTTATGTCACCCTATCGATTAATTTTTGGTAAAGGTTGTCATCTTCCAGTGGAGCTTGAGCATAAGGCATTATGGGCTGTCAAGAAATGCAACATGCAAATTAGTGAAGTTGGAGAATTCAGGAAGTTGCAATTGATTGAGCTAGAGGAAGCAAGACTCGATTCCTATGACAATGTTGTCATATATAAGGAGAAGACGAAAGCTTGGCATGACAAGAACATTTTGAGAAAGAACTTCAAAGCAGGTGATAAAGTTCTATTATTTCAGTCACGCCTGAAACTTTTCCCAGGTAAGCTTAAGTCTAGATGGATAGGACCATATGTTGTTGCCCAAGTCTTTCCCCATGGAGCAGTGGATTTATATGATGGGGAGACTCATAAGGTATTTAAGGTAAATGGGCAACGGTTGAAAGCCTATCATGAAGGTTTCACCAACGAGGCCATTGATGAGCAATATTTTACTGAGCCTATTGATGAAACCTGATTGAAAGGCATGAGGTCGAGCCACAACGTTAAATAAGGCGCTACTCGGGAGGCAACCCGAGGTTTGAGTTTGAGTTTGTTTTTGTTTTTGTTCGGGGTAATTTTCTTGTTAATTTTTCTATGGACAGGAGGAAAGCACTGAAGCTTAGGGTCCGCTACAGTCAGTAGCCAATCCCGCTGTAAGTCTTCTCTCTCTCTAAAAAAAAAAATCAATCCGAGAAAAGAAGAATATATCGGATTCAAAAAAAAAATGAAAAAATGATGACGTGGATATTCAGATGACGTGGCGCTTACTTTGTGCTGACTGGGCCTAAATTTGATTTCTTCACCCTCTGCCCCCCCCTTCCCAAATAAAACCCTAGCCACCCCCAAAAACCCCATAGCCACCAAGCTCTCATCCTCCCTCAAACCACCACAAAAATCGACCCTCTCCCTCAAACCACCACAAAAATCGACCCTTTCCCTCAAACCACCACAAAAAATCAACCCTTTCCTTCAAACCACCACAAAAATCGACCCTCTCCCTCAAACCTCCTACCGGAATCTAGCAGAAGTTCGCCGGAAAGCCGACCGCGATCGCCTCACTCTCACGGCGATCGCTATCTGTTGACAGAAGCTCACCTTCAGAAACCCATCGCGACCGCGATTGCCATTGGATCACCGCGATCGCCATTGCACTACAGAAGCTGTTCATGAAGAATTCCAGCGACCGCGATCGCCATCAAGCAACCGCGATCGCCATACTGTTCTGCAACACAATTTTGCTTCGAAATTTTGTGAGTGCAACTTCGTTTCTCTCCTTTTCTATTAATTCCCTTATTATACAATGGTGAGAGGAGTCAAGAGATGTATGACTAAAAAGCAGAAAGAGGTTCGAGATTTTGTGGATTCTAAAACTGTAGTTACTACTAAGTTCTTTTGCGTGCCCACTTTACAATTGTTGGGTTTGGAAGAGTGCACCTTGGCATTGTTGAGCCATGGTGGTTTAGGTGGACTTATGACCAAAAACGCTCCCACTGATGAGGCTTTGACACGAGACTTTATTGCTACTTTCTCATTCAGTGTAGAGGAACGGAATATTGTTTTTATGCTGCAGGGTAAAGAGTATGTTCTTGGTTTTGATGATTTGAGTATACTATTTGGGGTGACCTAGGACCCTAGTGAAGGTTGGATTGAGACTGATCAGAGGGCTGCAGATTTCTGGTTTCATGCTACAGGGCAGGTACTGAACCCTTCTGTTACCCAATACAATTACGAGTTCACTCATCCTTGCCTTAGGCTAGCTCACAAGGTGATAGCCATGTGTTTCTTGGGGCGTGGGGAGGTGAACAAGGTCTCTGCTCAGGATCTACAGTTTTTATGGAGCCTCACACCTGAATGTGAGACCGTTCTAGATTGGATCCTGCTTTTTTGCCATAGTGTGGCCAAATACAGGAAGATGGGCAAGAAGGTGGGAAAGATAAGTATGGGAGGGATGGTCACTCTCATTGCCCGACTCTGTTTAGGAGATGATGCTATTGGCGATCGCCATGCTCTCTCGAACCCCTGAAATGCTCCTGTTGTAGAATGGCGATCGCCATAGTGATGGTGGCGATCGCCGCTGCTCCGCAGAATGTCTTCGTCTTCATGTCTTCAATCTTTGATCCTCTTCTTCTTCGGTTCTGGTCTTCATTTCTTCACTTCTTCATAAACAACTCAGAATATAACAATAGCTCCAAATACTTGTGATAACACTCCTAAACTAATGTAATAACCCCTAGTTACGCCATACAGAGTGTAGCGTATCAGCTATCCCTAGTGGTAGCAGCAACTCCAACTATGTTTATGATGTTTCAGGGCTGAGGCGTGCACTGCTTCTAGATGTGCGCCGGGATGTTTATACTTGGTTATCCAAGCATGAGGGCACACACAAGATGCGTCTACCTAGATTCATCCCCTTTGGTCCTCTTGCAAGGGATTTTCGACTATTGCCTGATGGTGTTGAGGCTGAGGAGTCCGACGAGGAGGCGGAAATGGAAGTGTACATGGGAGGTCATGATGGTGTTCCGGGGGCTGATCAGGCCGGTCCTCAGGCTGCTGCCCCGGGATTTGATTATGAGTGGATGTACAGTTTGATGGAGAGTATGTCTCTTTGGCAGCAGGCATTCGGGACACAGCTAGCTGAGGTGAGCCGGACTGTGAGCAGCTATGACAGTCAGTTCACCAACATTGAGCAGACCATGCAGACATTGCAACAGAGGCAAGAGGAGTTCTTTAGGGGTGCAAACCCCTACTATCCACACCATCCACCACCATCACCACAGTGAGTATTATCCTTGCTTCCCCATTTACATTTGTATGTCCTTTATTTTCCATTGAGGACAATATTTCATTCAAGTATGGGGGAGGGGATGATATGAGTCGTTGTACATATTTACTTTCCTAGCATTTCATTTTGCATGTTATAAATCAAAAATTCAAAAAATAGAAAAAGCCAAAAAATATTGAGAAAAAGGCATACAAAATCCTTGGATAGCAAGTTCTATGCAATAAGAAGGTGGCTTGGCCGGCATTAGGATGGGGCAAAAATAAGTCTTGAGTGATGTGAGTTTTGTGAGCTCGGAACAATTATTGAGTGGTTGGGATGAAAACCCAAAAGGGCGCCCAAGCAAGATGAGTGTTATAAAAAAAAAATTGAGTGTTTTAGGATCATTATCATCTTGGCGTTATGGTGACATAAGAAGGAGGCGTATAGGAGGATTCGGGTAGGCCACTTGGAGGAATAAGCTGTAGTTCTGAGTTTGTGCTTATTGTATCACATTTGTTCTTGATTGTTGTTGTTGCGTTTTGTATGCTTTGGGCTTATTGAGTATGTAATCACTAGGAGATATTCTTGTACTTCCTGAGACTTTCAACATTTCATTTTAAGGGTAGCTTTTCTGTAAGTTACTCGGGACGAGTAAAAGTCTAAGTATGGGGGTATTTGATACGCTACACTTTGTATGGCGTAACTAGGGGTTATTACATTAGTTTAGGAGTGTTATCACAAGTATTTGGAGCTATTGTTATATTCTGAGTTGTTTATGAAGAAGTGAAGAAATGAAGACCAGAACCGAAGAAGAAGAGGATCAAAGATTGAATACATGAAGACTTGAAGACATTCTGCGGAGCAGCGGCGATCGCCACCATCACTATGGCGATCGCCATTCTACAACAGAAGCATTACATGAGTTCGAGAGATCATGGCGATCGCCATGACTCTACGGCGATCGCCATGGGGCGATAGAGACAAGGCAAAGCTCTACATGAAGACCGCGATCGCCAGACATCTATGGCGATCGCCACAACAGGGCCGAAGACATTCCGGATTTTCCTTATTTTCCTTTGTTTGTTTTATTTCTTTTTCCTTATTTTATTATTTCGTTTAGGATATATCTTTTACCATATATTTTTAGGGTTAGTCTCTATTTAAGAACCCTAGTTCTTTCTATCTTTTATCATCTTTTCCATCAGACAATTTAGTTCTGCAACCATGAGGAGGAACTAATCTTCATTGTTTTACTTAGCGGTTGAAACCTTCAGTTATTAAGTTGTGAGATTTCTAAACTCTTGTTCTTTTCCTATGTGTTTGTATTAATTCTCTTGTTCTTCATGTATTGATTTCTATTAGTTTTGCTAGCTGGATCACCTAGTTTAATTGATAGTTTTCTATTGCTAGACTAGGAATATACGGTGGAATTCCTTGTCATTGTAGCATTCATATCTGCATGATCTGGTAGTTGATTGTTTATATGAAAGAGAATTGATTGCATGTTAATACTTGACGGTTGTAAGTTATTGCATGCATCCTTATGATTCTTGTGCTCTTTGCTGCTATTTCATCTAATCTTGAGAGGTTTCCCTGATTGCTGAATAGTAAGTATTATCAGGACCGGTTGGCCTGCTGATATATTAAAGATTGGAATAGGAACATTCCCTAGGATTGATAAGAACTTGAGATAAATCTATGATCAACTTGATTTACTGTTGTGTGGATACTTGCTAGGTGAAACCCCTTCGCATAATATTCTCACCCAAACTTCCTCTGCTTGTTACTGGTTACTTGTGTGTTCTTGCAATCAACCCCCCCCCCCCCCCCCCCTCCCCTTTTGGTTACTTCTTACTAGTTGATATTTCACTTGACTGCATTGATTTGGTGTTTTGATTCCCTTGGGTTCGACCTCTACTTACTTGCTATACTCTAGTTAGTGTTTAGGGTTTTCTTTGATTTGGCACTACGACTTTAGCCTCATCAAAGGAGGAGTGTCAATTTTGGTTTCAGAAAGACATAAGATATCTAAATGCTTCTTCTTTCGAATGTAAGCAATTTCAGTGATGAATCCTTTACGACGTGAACCCCGTACATTCCAATAACCGATATTCATAAATAACCTATTTCAATAAATCGTAACCTGCTTACCATGTCAAAGTAATAAGAATAGAAACTTCTAAGGAACACAATCATGGTGTATAATTGTTGTATGGAAAACCGATTTATAAATATAATGGTGAATTTTACACAAGATAAAGGATTAAGACTAAGGACATCCAAATAACAAAACTGCCTCCAAGTGTCTTGAGTAACCGGGTAGTAGACAAACTTCAGAAGACTGAGTACCCATGAGATTATAGAAAAACCTTTGCTGTAACTTAAAACTTGTGGGGGTGGAGTAGCGCAGATTAACAAACATATACTGAAGCATAGAATATCGCATGTACTGTAGATGCATATAAAAGATTGAATATGGAGCCATAAGAACAAAGATATTGTTCAAACAACACTGTAAAATTCCATAATTCCTACATGCCTGAAGCATCATCATAGCATTAATCACATGAGCAAAAACATCCAAATACCAAATACTAACAGCAAGATAATTGTTCTGGAACTTAAAAGGGTCAAGGTTGCAATGTCTGGTGCCCTCGCAGGGGCCAAAAGTTTGAGGTAAGGGAACTGGTACTAACAAAACACACAAATCATGATGAAGGGCTAACATAAAAACTTACTCCATAGGACTCTGCTTCTTCGCTTTCGCCTTCCACTGCTTCTTGGGAGCTGGAGGTTGGGCAGGTGCATCAGCAGTATCATCCTTTCTCTTGGGTCCACGGTGGAAGTGGAGGCGCCCAGTTCACTTTCAATGTCCAAGCCATCCATTTTGCGCAAAATCGTGCTACTAGACTTCTCAGAGACACATGGTGATGGGAAAGCTTCAATGTGCAGTTGAGCTGGAGCTGAGTAGATCAGTTGTTGATGATTTTGAAGGGCAGGGCGCACCATTATTGGAGCCATATGCTGAGTAAAGTTCATTGGAGGAGGGATATTGTAAACAAAGTGTTGCATCTGAGCCAGCAGCTGTGAGTTGTACATCTCCGGGTTGAATGCAGGGTGCATCTGGAAACTTGGGTTGATTTCTTGGGGAGCTGAGAGATGCTTTGAGGGGTATGGAATTTGGTTAAGAGGAAAAGGTGTTGCTGGATTAAGAGGGCTTTTACCTTTAGCTTGAACAACTGCACTTTCAGAGCCAGAAGCAGGGTTTGAAGACTTTCTGATGAATGTAGGGCCTTTCTTAGATTGAGGAGATGCAGCAGTAAGGTTCTTGGTAAGATGCCCGATCATTCTCTGTTTTGTAAGTCTTGCAGCCACTTCATCATCAGAAGAGCCAACCAGAAAACCTTCAAAAGCACATGCTGCGAAGTTGTTAAGAAAGCATTCATCAAACAGGTGGTCAGGCTCTCCACAACACCCATAATCGGGTGATAAAACTTCTGACCATAACTTGAAAGTTAAAATGGATTTGTCAGAATGTTCAATCTTCACAAATGCTGGCACCTGGTGACATTGATAGCAAAACGAACAAGTTTTCCCTTGTTTTTGATACTGGAATTCTCATCCATCCGGATGAAAGTCCCAATATTGTTGCCTTGGATCATCATATTAAGGGCATGCTCATTTTGATAAAAGATAGGAAAAAGAGGAATACGAACCCAAAGATCCGCATGACTCACAATCCTAGCCAAAGGATCAAATTCCGGAGTAAAAGGCTGAAGTAATACCAGTTTGTTTTGCACCCTGTAGGGTCTATTGGCCCAAACAATGTCTCTCGCCTCCCTATTAGCAAAGGAGAGCATTGTCCATGTGCCATAGGAACCAACTTCAATATCTCCTTGGATACCTCTCCATTGCTCCTTGACCTTGGATAGAATAGCTGAAGGCTGAATATTCAGGGATGTGTCAGCCATGCGAATGAACAAGGTGAGGTTAGACATCTTGGACACCATTTTCTGGACCTCAGGTAAGGCAAGGAGGTTAGGGACATTGATGGTTCTGGAGTGATGAATAACTGGATGATAGGCAAAGGGACTCTGTTGGTCAAGAATTTGGTCACGACTAAGAGGAGGGTGAGGCTCAAACTGGTTGTGTTCAGTATCTTCAAGAATTTCATTATGAAACTCAAGAGGAGAGATGGGACTACTAGCACTGGTGTGGAGAATGAGGGTGTTTGAGGGTTGTTCATTGTGGTTATTGGATTCAGACATGGTCATGGGAAGAAAGCTAGCAAGATTAACGTTAGAGAAGTTAATCATTGCTTCTGCATATGAATTGTTATCCTCCATAAGGATATCAAAGGAGAATAAATAGCACAAAGTGAGTTGAGATGCACTAGGGAATGTCTGAGTATTGTTGGTGGGAAGAAGTGAGCAATAAATGCTCATATTTATAGGGGAATGAGGATGAGAATACACTATGAATATGATGTCATACAGGAACAAGTTTACTCGGTTTGAATACCATGAGTAAGTTAATAGATTAAGATTTATTAATGAAAAAAAACTGTGAAGATTATAGTGAGTAGTGGACCAGTCTAAGTTGAACATGTGAAGAGTCGTATTCACTTCCAAAAAATGAATCCAGGTGGACATATAACTAGGATCATTGTGAGAAAATGAGTAGTAATCCATGAAAAGGAATATTAATATCAGGTGTAACTATGTAAACAGGTCTTCTTAAAAAAATAGTTATTCACATTATTCAGCCAGCACCAGTTCAAAAGATGGCATGAAAAAATGTATATTGTAAGTTGATATAGATAAAATTCTTGATCACAGTTGTAAGGGTATGTTTGTGTAAAAGAGTCAGATAATGGGTTGTTAAGGTGGCAATAAGCCAAAAAAAATTGGTAAGGAGTATATTGATAAGTAGCCTTATAGTATAAGGAAGTAATCTTTTTCAACAAGTGAGCACAGATAACATCGGGCTTAATCCAGAGCGTGCCAGGCTGAAGAGCAAGAACAAGTTACCAATCCACCTAGGCAGGCTCCGGAAAGAAGATCTATTCTTAAAGGCGAGCTTTAAGATTATGTATAGTAAATAGTATGGACTCAGATTAAAATAACTAAGATAATGTTCGTTGTATTTTGTAGGCATTTTTTCTATATAAGCTTAGTATATTTTTAAACAGAAAATTTTAATATATAAAAAATCTAAGATACAAATTACGTTTTAAGAAAATCTTGTGTATTTCAGTAAAGTAAAAAGTTTCAACCTTTGAAAGTAAAGGTAAAAAGTTTCAATATTGGAAGCAATGTACAAAATATACCACTGTAAAACTAATTTTGGCTTTTGTATTTGTTAAATAAATACATTAGCAAATTAGTTAAAATAAATATTTTAAAATCAAAATGGTATAGATTAGCTAAATTTTGGAAAAGACATAAAAGAGGCCCATTAAATTCAAACGTGATAAGAAAATTAAAATAAAAGGTGGAAGATGTATGAATCGAACCTACAACCTTTCTCTAGAGATTAAAAGCACCAACGCTTATCTACCACTGAACTAGATGCTTCTTTGTGTATAATGCTAAAAATTTACGTATAGTACTAATTTAAACTAGGATTGGACCCCTATTTTTAATGGGCCCTAGACGGTCGCCCCTCTCGCCTACCCCATTGGGCCGGCCCTGACTCCATAATTATGTTAGTCCTCTTATATCACCGTCTAAGAAAAATCTCTCCAATGATTTTATGAATGGAGTAATGTGATTGTTCAACTTGATCTTTTTAGCTTAAGTACGTGAAAAGGTCAAGGGAATATGATTGAAATCAAAATAGCAACGAGATAGGGGGACCAAATCCATTGTCTCCTATACAAGAGTATGAAGCATGTGAAAATTTCAGATGAAAATTTCAGATGAAAATTCAGTATCACATAAACTCGATCTGAAACTGTCGAGGCCAATATAGTTTTTTGTTGTCCATTTTGATTAGGTCCTACTTTAGGCTGATCCCTACAAACTTACCCTACCCTTTATACATAATTGGGTGCATTTCATTTTCAATACCAGTATATTTTACAACTTAAATATGTTACAACTTACATTTCCATCCTAGCTAGGGCCTCTCACATGACAAGTTATAGCAACAGAATATTGTGGCCACATAGACTGAAGATCGTAGAAGTATATACATTTACACAAAATCTTATCTATATAAAGATTGGCTGTCCAATGTCAAAATTGAATGAAATTGGTACCGTACCGAAACCGGGCTATTCATTTAATTTACGGGTTTGTGGGCTGCAGCAGTAAGTTTTGCCTCTTCTCGTTCTTTTTCTTATTTCTCATTGTTGTCATCTATAAGAACGTCCTTTTTCCCTTCATTCTCTGTTTACCCTGTAGAATTAGAGCCCTAAAATTACAGGGGTCTTCTTCTTCAACATAGCATTACAGTCTTCTTCAACATGGACTGGGCAAATCTCCCGCCAGAATTGCTATCCCTCATCTCCAGCAACCTCCAAATCCCTAACGACGTTACTCGATTCTGTTGTGTATGTCGTTCATGGCGATTCTCCACTTTCCGCCAAACAAACTTCCCCCCTTATTCCCTCGCACACTCATCTCTTCCAAGCATCTCACCATCAATACCAGCTCCGTCTATTTTCTCCGTCCTCGCTTCGATCCTTCAAAAGCCTGGCCCGTCTCTATGCAAGAGTCGGTAGTTGGAAACCTAATCGTTCGCCATGCTCTCACGTACAGAGAAATTTCAAATCAGCTCGATTTGTCGGATACATTCTGGAGTACTGTGACTGACATTGGTAAGTCGTACGCCATCAACAGCTTCTGTGAGTATTGTAATAGGTTTTAGAGCATGAATAATCTGGAATTGGTGCAGAATGTTGCTGGATTTTGCAGTAGTAAATTTCTAGGGTTTGCTCATCCAATCGTGTACCATGGTGGCTTCCCTGATTCTGTCATTGAATATGGCCGGTTATCATCTTTATTGTCCGGGTGGTTTAATGGCTACAAAACCGTTCCCCTTCATCTGCCTTGGTTGTTGATTTCGTATGTGTATTTATGCAGGTAATCCTCTCCATTTTGTGTGTGCATTCTTTGTTGTTCTCTAATTTCCTCATGTCGTCCAATACTAATCTCCAGGTTACTAAGGTTGGTCTTGCACTTGATACTCTCAATGGTAAGCCGTAAGCGCTTGCGTCAAGGTGTTGTTGGTTCTTAGACTCGGGAGTCTGAGGCTGTGTTGAGTTCTGATTGTTTTCCGAATTTGACACGAAATGATATTCAGTGTCAAGGCTGTGTGCCGTAAGTGGGATCCAGCAAATATCAATGCCAAATACCTTAGCACTGAATTTCTTCTCTTTGATTCTATGGTACGGGGCGTTTGATGCTTAATACATTTCGATTTTGTTCTGTTTCTTACATCTATTTTTATTTTCAAGTTTTTTTTATCCATTTGTAGTAATTGGATATTGCTATTGTCAGGGCTACAAATCATGTTGAGTGCCCTGCAAAAGAAAAACATATGCGAGGTTGGTGCTTCATGAAACTGATGCTAAAATGTTGTTTCCTTCTCGCACACTGAAGCTTTCGAGAGAATTGTATTGATTTAGTGCAATTTACAGCTCATAGTTTTTGGACTGTTTTGTGCCTCAATCCTGAACTGACGACTTCTGTTGGAGAGAAATAGATCTCTTGGACTTAAAGACACGGCCGACTGAATCTTTTTCTTCTCAGTTACCTATTCTACCACTCAAGGTTTGAGAGTTCAATATTTTGAACACTGATTGGGTCGATCATTGCCTTGGAGGATCAGCAAGGGTCGTGTAATGATCACCTTTGTGATTCCTTTTTCTTTCATTTATTTTAGCTTGTACTCGAAGACTGAATTTGAAGTCATTGTTCAACCATCATTTGATTCTTAGCTGAATTTGTCTAAAACTCAAGATTTTTGTGAAGATTGAATTGCATTTCTGTTGAATCAGCCATGGATGTCTCCTTTCATTTTGATTGCTTGCATATGGTAACTGATTTATGTTGTGTTTCTACTGAGTCAAATTCCAAGTAACATGTTTGTTATTATATTTAGCAAGAGTTGATGCATTACTTGCCTTTACTGATTGTTTGTATTTCAGTATTAACTTCAGTAATTAACACGAGTGTAACATCATTCAAGCTTATGAGAATTTCTCACTTCCTCATATCTTTTTTATGCTGAAAAAAATTGCTTCTGTTCAATTGTCATTCTGAAGCAATGTGAATCAAATTTCAATTACTTCCTGTTCTCTCACTGTCGTAACCTTTCTTTGTTGAAACTAATCAGGTCATAATTAAAGTCTGGCTTCTTATATGTCTTATTAAATCTTGTAATAATTTTAGCAAGTAATTTGTGTGAAAACATGTGCTTCAAAAATATGTTCCTCTTTTTATTTCATTTTCTTGCATAGCTTGTTGTAGCAGAGTACATTGATTTTGTAGCAGAGTACACTGTTCAGTAATAAGCATTACTGTTTATTAGCAACCGTCACCAACTTTTGTCTTGAGCCTTGGGAGTTGGGCAGCCTGTGTAAACTTGTGAAGCTGAACTTTCTTTAGAGAGAATTTGTGTTATATTGTAGTTTCTGTAGTGCCTGTCCAACTTCATGATATGTTTCATTATTTCCAACCAGCAGGCAGTGTATTATGCAGATCAATGGTCTGGAGAGTCGGCTGCATCATCTTGCGCGGGGGCCTCATTTTCTGGTTGTGTTGTGTCAGATTTTTCACAAAATCTTAAGGCTCTCGCTTTGCTCATTATGGCCAATGATATTCAAAACCTGTGAGATTGATTCCACCTTTAATGTAGATTTGATTCCACTTCCTCTTGCAGACTGGTTTCAAAACCTGTGAGATTGAACAGTCCAACATAATCACAACAACGGTTACAATGACAACTAGAGGTGGACCGGTATGCATAATTTATCTCTATATAAAAATTCATGGGTTTGCAAAACTAATGTCAATTGGGACCAGACCCTTCAATTAACTACCGGGCCTGAAAGTGTTAATGGGTCATTGTAGGGTACGGTATTTTCCTTCGTTTCGGCTGATCATTTTCCGCTGTTCGTCTGGATTGAATTTCTTGCTCTATTGATTGATGTCGCCTCCTATATCCCTCATTCATTCTCTTCCCGAGTCATCGAGGTTACGAAGCCTGTTGGGTTGCTCTTCACTGCCTTTACCTTATCATATCCCCTATTTATTTTTCCCATTACTCCCCTTTTCGTTAGGTCTTGGGTTTGTATAAATTCGTTTCCATGGCTGCAGTATCTCCCAGCTGGTTTCATTGCCTTTCTACATTATCTTCCGTATTCGACCCTTTTCCTTCTTCGATCGGCCTTCCAATGGTGTCCAATTCTTCCCTTCAGATCTCTACTGTCGGCAATGCTCTCCGGAGTGGGAATGGAAAACGTGCCCGGGCCAGTTCGTCTTCCATTAAGCATTGTGTCGCTGATGGTTCTGCTGATGTTCACCTCTCTGGTTTGTTTTAGAATTGCATTCAGACGGTGGTTGCAATGGTCGGACGACATCTATTGGTAATTTCTCATTGGTCCCAAACAGAGATACCTTGGAATCTGATGGAGGCCACCTCAGACAGAGTGTTTTCCAATCAAATGGAGGATCTATGTTAAACTCCCTTCTCTTGATGTCTTCACCCAAGCTCTTCGTTGCAGGTGATTATCATCTACATCTTCTTAAATCGAATTGAATTCATTTTTTATTATTATTCTGAGATATTGTTATGTTCAAGTCTTTCATGGAGAATTGATGAACATGGATTTAGAGATGCCTAGGTTAGTAAAGATGAGCTCTGCATATTTTCATTATAAAAACTATCTCCTTAGAATTTCGAAACTTTGTGAGCTTACCAATTTCGAAACTATATTGTGAATGTTTTCCCCCCTTAATATGATGTCTACTATAGATGTGATGGTTTTGTTTACTGATTAGTTGCATCACCTCCAGGTACCCTTTTTAAGCCTAAATATGCAGACAACTGCTAAAGATCTTACAAGAATGAGTGTTGCCCAAAGACTCTTTATTGAGGAAGTATGATCTATGCCTCTGTTTCTCTTCAATTTTAGATCTAGAAGTTTTATTATCTTAAAAGATGTATTACAACCTCATGTTTTGGCCCAAGAGGATGGTAGTATACAGATTTGTGGCACGAAGAGCATTTATTTAGGAATAATGGTCCAAAATGCCTTGGTGTTTAATAATTTAAAGAATGCATGCTTTGAACTTTATGAAGCTACAACTGAATTCCCTCCATTAATTTGTTGATTTTTATGAAAATACGAATTATGTTTAAATCAGTAGTTATTGTTTGTGTTGACTGACACATCATCACTGTTGTTATAAGTCATTGGATACATCAGATTTTATTACTTACAAGGAGCATTACTTATGCAGGATACATCCAAGGGAGTTGGTTGATGGTTTTGAGAGTGAAAAAGGGCTATCCTTCAATCTTTGGAGAAATTTAGAACTCATGTTATCATGTGTGATGATCATGATAAAGAGATTGTATAAGTCAAATGACATCCTAAAATAAAAAAAAACTCTAAAGGTGCGTGCTATGCTCTTTCATTTTGAATTTGATGTTGATTTTAGTAGTAATTAAAATTGACAACCAATTGATGGGCTTGAACTTTATAAGTAGCTGGATTTATATATGCAGGCAGAAAGGAAGATTTCAGTTCTTGCAGCCATCTGTATCATTTTTTTTACTCCAAGTCATTGGGGTCTACTGGTTGTTTCGGAACAATGAACTACCTATCCGCTAATCATTCCAGTTACCTTTATTTCTTTCTCCTGTTATCTAATAAGTCTATCTTGATGTGCAATTATCTGGCTGATAAACCGATAGACATGGTCTCTAATGCGGTGAGTTATTCTTATGTATCAATATATGCAATTATCATTCATTAATAGCTTTATATGCTCTATATAGTCACTAAGTTTTGGGAGATGAATCTTATTGCCTAAATATAAGATTTTCCTATAAATCTTTGTTTTAGTGTTGTGATCTGAATGATGAGAAAATGATTAAGTAGCAAAGTCAAAAAATTTGTAAAACATTCATTAGAACTATGTTTTGCTTAGGTGGTGGAAATTTAATAGATTTGGGGTTGAATCATTGATATATTGAACATGTTCTTGATGATCCTTAGTCAGTATTGCTCCAGAAGTTATGTTGTTGCGTCCATTGAAAGTGAAATATTTTCTATTTTGTAACAAAAAAGTTATTATTTTTATTGTGGAGGAACAGTTGGTCAACAAAAAACTGCAGCAACATGGCCTTTTTTTATCCTAGGATAAACTTATGTATGCTACTTTAAGCTATGTTCGAGCAAGTGTTTCAAACCTCTTAAATACAAGAGACATGCATGCATACAAATAAACATGTGAGATGATTACAATTAATCCGTTGTTATCCTTTAGTTTGATTTCGTTTTATTAACTTTCAATTGCATCGCTCTTCTAAAGGCCATTGGTGAATTGAAAAACAAAAATTATTACTCTATGGCGATCGCCATGCTCTCTCGAACTCCTGAATGCTCCTGTTGTAGAATGGCGATCGCCATAGTGATGGTGGCGATCGCCGCTGCTCCGCAGAATGTCTTCGTCTTCATGTCTTGAATCTTGAATCCTCTTCTTCTTCGGTTCTGGTCTTCGTTTCTTCACTTCTTCATAAACAACTCAGAATATAACAATAGCTCCAAATACTTGTGATAACACTCCTAAACTAATGTAATAACCCCTAGTTACGCCATACAAAGTGTAGCGTATCACTTTACAAGAAGTATAATGAGTTTTCCTTACAATTAAATATTTTTGTATGCATGTTGTTCACATTAATCATAGATCTACAATTTTTTAATTGTTTATTTCCAATTATCATAGAAATTAATATGCAATAATTCATCTCTAAGGTGAATTCCGAACCATCCTTAATTTTTATAATGAATTTTCCTTTAACTTACCTTCTATATAATCGTAGAGTATCCTAGCGTGTCTGTTTCTACATAGCAAGCAAGAATTATATACTAAGGTAAGTTTTCACAACCCATCCTGAGCCCCCTGAGGTTATATACTAAGGTAAGTTTTCACAACCCATCTTGAGCCCCCTGAGGTTATATACTTTATTTTACGATGGAATCTGATTTAATTTCACCTAAGCATGTATTCCACCCTCCATTCACATAAGGTTGTTATTTTAATCCACAAATTTTGTTGTAAAGTGTCTATTATTTTAGATTTTTAGGTGTTTATTAGTGATATACAAGATTTCTTACTAAATGTGCAAATCCTCCTTGTTTATTGTAGTGTTATCATTGTATTCCATAAGAGTTGTGTCACACGCAAAGATGACAACCTGTCTTTGTTATGCTCACAAGGTTGTTTTGTACAAAAGCTCAAGAAATGTACCTTTCTCTGTTCAAGTGAAAGTTCTGATGCTACAACAACCATTTGGAACGACGTTGGCAGTGAATATGAATGTGTTTTCAGTTTGGAGGTACTCCTAAATCATAAGCTTTAGGTATTCAAGAATGTTAATTAAGTTGAATTGAAAAAAAACTTGGATACATGGAGGGCACATGGAGAATGGTCATTGCTATACTATTGTTTTTCTTAAATATGAATTGGAAGTTTTTGTGCATCCCATTAGCAAGCACCCAAAATAGATTTTAGGTCTCGACATATCTTTCCTTTTTAAGATGGGTGTAATATAGAAGATTGTTTGCAGTTTGATATGGGTCTACTGATACATTAGGGGAGTGTTGTTGACTTTCTTTTGATTTGCCATACTCTAAAGTTGCAAATTTTCTGTATAAATGGCCTTATTCTTAAAAAAAAGCAAAATTCGTTTATGGTGGTGAGTAATTCTCCATACCCATATGTTGTTCTGGTAAACAATTTTACATTTTTGGATTCATATCTTATTCCCCATTTCCATGTTTTTTGCATTATTTAGTTGTTAAACTTTTCAATTATTTTCATTTGGAAGACAATGTAATTAGTTGGCGAATTGTTTACATCGACTGTACACAACTGAGGGTTTGTTTTAAAGAGTGGTTTCTTAAGGGGAATAAACTTTCAGTCGTAAAAATTTAGTTTTGCACCGACTCAAAGTCCCTGGTTATAAAGTCCAATCCAGGTTAAAATTGAATTCATATCACGGTTCTGTAAAATTTGGATTATAAGGTATACTTTCTACATTGGTTCTGAAAATTCTGAGTTATAAAGTCCCTAGACGGTTTGAAATCCATGTTATAAAGTTGAATTTAAAATACCACGTTGTAGCGTTTTAATACTTTATACCCTGGAATTTTTAGAACCGTAGTGTAAAGTCAATTTTTTTAAATCAAAAGCTAAACGCCACGTGATAGCGTTTTTAATTTGGTGTAAAAACAAAAAAATTGGGTTCAAATAAGACCCCATTTCTTAATTAAGGGTGCTTAATCTATGCTCTTAGGATGCTTATCATTAATTTGGAGATGTCAAATGAAAAAAACTCTCCTTAATTTTAGTGTACTTTGCTTGAATTGGGTAAAGATAGATGTATCTTTCCTCTTGAGCATCACAATCATATTATGATCCAAATTTTTTTGTTTGTTTAATATCTCAATTATAGCATTGTAGGTCATTCATATTATAATATAGTTAAGTGGGGGGGGGGATTCTTGCTTAGTTTTTTAATGTTCCTTGCTTAGATCAAATTGTATGACAAATTGAAGGCTTTTGATAACTTTTTCAATAATTACAAAACCGCTCATTCATAAATTCCAAAAACGGCCCAAATCGGATGATAGATTGAAGTAATTATTTTTAAAAACATAGGGTGTATAATCGTCGAGATCAAATCAGAAGAAAACCACATTAAAAAGCAAAAGAGTATGTGATTATTTATATTCTTCTACATTACATGTGTACTTTTTTATATGATCCGCTCCATTTTATATGACAATAAGACAGAAACACCGTAATTTCCTACACTTCCTCACTCGACACTACGCGGTCTTAGGAGTGCATTTGCATTTATGTTTCTAAAAAAAACAATGACCTACACGTATGTGTAAATATAAGTTATGGTAATTCGTTTTTTTTTATTATGCCAACCATATCAATGAAGTTCTTTTTTTTTAGATTATTACTACAAATATGGTATATTCATGTTAGATGAACGATTTCAGGTAGGAAGTCGGGCCTCCATGGAATTCACATCCACAACCGCAGCGACACCACCAATGACTGCACACATAATAAGTGACTTCTTTGTCATTACTACGGTTTATATCCTCTATTCAAAAGTGAGTTCTCTATTGTTGAGGCTACATTGTTGTATTAGAGGGTCGAGAACATGATTAGCCCCAATCCGATTTCGAAACGCCTATATAATTAAGTTAAACCAATTACGAATAGTTGTAATTGCCCCGCGCGAAGCGCGGGGTTCTGATTCTAGTATACACTAATGTTGCCTCACAATTTGCAGGAATGTTAATATTAATATATCAAACTTTTTGTTTTTTCATTCTCTTAATCTCAGTGGTTTCATCTAGCTTTTAATGTCATTTATGGCTTTAATTTACCCCCATTTATTATTCCCGACCGTTTCAATTTCTTAAAAGTTAAATTTCTATATATTTGCCCCCATTGAAGTTTGCACACACTTAAGGATGAGTTTACACAAAATGGAATGAGCTTGCACGGAGTTCCTAAATAATCTATTTTTAACTTTTAAAAAGAATTTTCAATCGTGTAGTTTTGGTGAGATATCTTGGACCTACTAATTATATTTTAATTATTCCTCAATTATCTATCTGGTTAGCTTGATGAATGTGAAGTAAATATTCCTCAAATTGGCCAATTCTTTCTATAACAAGCTATAATTAACTTGATGAATGTTTTTAAAGTAAAAAACAATCAGAAATAGAAAATTTTAATAAATTTCTGCAAGGATTATAATATAGCTTCTATTCATTTGCTGATAAATTCTTTGTTGTTTTCATAAAACTATGTAGATGGATTTTTGTTACAGAGGAAGACAATAAGGGCTTACCTTGCTTTTTGGTTAGCATCAAAAAATGAGGTATTCTTCTCACTTGAATCCTTGATAGGTTAAAGCTATGATGCAAATTCTGGATGAAAAATTGAATTCCAAAGTGTTTTTTTTTTCAACTTTGATTGAAAGCCCTCTGGTTTTTCTAGGTTGTATTGATTTAGTTGTATTGGATGTTCACACCTGTTTAAGAATTGGAATGCGTTCTTGATAATTTTTGCAGGATTTTAGAAATTGGAGGGTTAGAGTTGATTAATGGCCATTCATATGATGCATGTCTTTCTCACTACATCTCTATAATATTTATGTTTATAAAATGGTAATGATGGTGTCCATTACATGGTTGTCATTTACCTGAAGGTTCCCGTTAAGAGAATTACTGTTGGCAAGTGGGGAATGAACAATGGACAAGCCTGTATTGTCGCTGATTACACATCACTACCAAGAACTTTGCTCCAAAGCTGGTAATTTTTTATATTCCACATTTTTTATTACACATTTTTTATAAATTTGTAATGCACCAATTCATATATTACACATTTTTTATTTTTTTATTTTTGTTTTTAAATGTTGACACTATAGTATTTCCCTTTGTTTTTTCAAAATTGTACATACTGAGACTGTTTGGTATTATTGTTGTGTGAATAGACCTCTGGTTCCTATTTACGACATCCAATTAGGCTTGATTTGCCTGCTCCTCTAATTAATGGGTAGTTTAACAAAAGTTAAACTTGAATTGTATTTGTTTGAGCTATGGTTTTGTGTCTTTGAGTTTAGTTACTCTAGCATGCTTTTCTGTCTGTTTTCCCTCCATTTTATTATGAGTAATGTTAAACTTGAATCGAATATATCGATTGGGTAATATATCAAAGATTAATTTATCAATTTTCTGATAAGAAATATTGGATGCAATTTTTTGTTAGCCCCGTTTATCTTTGAGATTGATAATAACAGCGTAGATTGGTGGGAGTGCTAGAGATTATAAGAATAGTTCAGTGATGTAGTTATTATATCTATCTTCGACGTTTTTTGGGTTGTATCTGATTTTGGGTCTGGACACTATAGTGATTTGTCGCCTCACCATTTGTATATAGGGTCTTGCTCAACACACTCAATGACGCAGTTTTTTTTAATTATCATGTACGTGAAAGTTATTTGAGACTGTGTTTAATCTGGATCTGTTGATGCATGGCAAAGAAATATTTAAGACACCAATTTTGATTAGGGTTGGAAGTGGAACACACAGTTTCCTATCAGTTAAGATTGTCAACACAGGGATCTGAACATGAAGGAAGATACATTCTTGGGATCTGAACATGAAGGAAGAAACATTCTTGGGAAGCCTCACCATTTCTATATAGGGTCTTGCTCAACACACTCAATGACGCAGGTTTTTTTAATTATCAGATACGTGAAAGTTATTTGAGACTTTGTTTAATCGGGATCTGTTGATGCATGGCAAAGAAATATTTAAGACACCAGTTTTGATCAGGGTTGGAGGTGGAACACACAGTTTCCTATCAGTTAAGATTGTCAACACAGGGATCTGAACATGAAGGAAGAAACATTCTTGGGATCTGAACATGAAGGAAGAAACATTCTTGGGAAGCCTCACCATTTCTATATAGGGTCTTGCTCAACACACTCAATGACGCAGGTTTTTTTAATTATCAGATACGTGAAAGTTATTTGAGACTGTGTTTAATCAGGATCTGTTGATGCATGGCAAAGAAATATTTAAGACACCAGTTTTGATCAGGGTTGGAGGTGGAACACACAGTTTCCTATCAGTTAAGATTGTCAACACATGGATCTGAACATGAAGGAAGAAACATTCTTGGGAAGCTTCAAATTAAATGGCATACAAATTTGGGGGAGTCGAGACGCTTGCAGAGTCGGAAAATTCTTGGCAAGGTAAGTCAACCACGAACTTTAAAGCAAGCAATTACCATCTTGATGCCTATTTTGATAACTCTTTTTATTGTTCATGTATTTTTTATTTATGAATTCATAATACATGATCCATAAGCATAGTATCTAAGTATGATTTTCCTGCAGCCTATAGTTCGAGAGGTATTGAATTGCACGCTAAAGAGACCCCATCACACATTGTCTTGCATAGGCCATTTCAGGTATGTTTTTGTTTGCACCACGTTTATCCTCAATATTATCTTTACTGATTCATCAGCATTGTCATGTTGATAGCCTATACTTTGTTGATTCGTGATTTACTTTGTTCAAGGTAGTAACAATACTGATTCATCAGCATTGTCATGTTGATAGCCTATATTTTGTTGATTCATGATTTACTTTGTTCAAGGTACTGTTACTGGACATTCTTGTATAAAATTCTAATATCTAAGCTCTTTTTTAATCACAGTTATATTTACTTTCAACCTTAATTGTTTGATTTGCACAAATTAATTTAGCCTTTTTCATGTCATGACTAACAAATTTAGCTGCTCTGAGATTTTTTATCTGATAATTAATCTTTACATTATATCATGTTTCCTACTATTTAATTGTTTGTAATCAATACGACGAGATCTTTTGTGACTATTCCATTCTCAATTCAGATTAATTGAAAAGTGAATTCTATAATGCTTAATCATTTCAATTTCCAAAATATGCTTTTGAGTTCTAGATTTATATATATATGTACACACCTGCGTCAGATTTTCATCTACCGTTGTTCAATGCATTTTTACTACACAATTGATATGGTGAGAATGGATAGTTAACCTATCCTATATCCAAATAGTAGAGATGAAAGCCGAGATGATAAACTTGTTGATTTTTACAAGTTAAGGATCTTATGTTTTGTTTGGTTTATTATATCTTTTAGTGTTGTATGTCACCCAAACTAGAAGTTCATATGAGAAAAGAGTAAAAAGAAACCGATGGCCTTAGTTGTTATTGACAATATTCTTCTTAGTTCAACAAGCTTATGAAATCATATTCAAATCGAGTACTGATGTTGTGTAGGACTGAAAAGGGGTGCATCCTTTTTCAAGAACAAACCTCATGAGTTTGGTAATATCCGAGTTTAATGAAAAGAATGAGATGGAAACAGTGGTTCATAATATGTGGATAAACCATATTAGAGCACCAATACCGAATGTTTTTGCAGTAGATGATGGCACAAAAAACAGATAATGTATTTACAGTGAGGTGAAAATTATGTTATCATATTCTTTTTTCTTCGAAAAAAAAAAAGAAAATAAATGTTGAATAATTCTGCAGGATTTATCATATTCTTTTCTTAGAAAAAAAAGAAAATAAATGTTGAATAATTCTGCAAGATTTTTGTATGAGCATGACAAGAATTCTAAGCCAACATAAAATAAACGGTTTATGGACTAACAAATAAGTGTAACATACTTCGTTGATGTCATTCATCACATGTTGCGTGCAGGGGTTGCATGGAGCTTATTCAATGTCATTGTTTCTCATCACTAAGGTTCTTAATTTTTTCAAAAGATCTTAAATTATTACAGATATGAAAAAAAAGTCGGGTCTTGATTCAGGTGGTTCGGGTTGTATACATGGGTCGGGTTAGATTTTGCTAAGGGATAAAAATAAGATGGCTTCTGCATTTAAGTATGCTTAATTACTAATGATCTTTAAGATCCTATCTCTTGCTTTGGTGATTCTGTCTATTAACCAGAAATTCAGAATGCTAGCTTTCAGTCTTCTTTGTTGCATCATGTTACTTCAGAATGTATGCCCTTGGTTAAACAAGCGCGGGGAATGACCTATGCTCTTTTTTAAAGATGAGTTGAAATTGAATAAAGAGAGAAGTGTTTAGAGAATGAAAAGGCAAGTCATTAAAATAACTTCGTAAACTATAACTCTAATGTATCTAGAGTTCTTTCATCTTATTTTGCAAATTCAAGCCATGTTAGTCACTGTAGAAAGGAAGTTCAGTGGTGTTAAAAATTAGTATGATTCAATGTTAGAAAATAAGAAATCAGAGATGTCTAAGCATTTGAAGGAGATATCTCAGTGGGATGATAACGTAAGCAACTCAAACAAGAACTTGAAACCTCCTTGAAGGTTGTGAAATTTTTTTAGTACAAAAAATGCAGATTTTTTACTCAACAATGTGAGTCTCAATCATCATCTACCTTGCATATTAAGGAAATAAATTATATATTGATAGTGAAGTATTAGTATCTTCTATTGACATAGACTAGAGTGACTGGTTTTTTTGAGTTGGAAGTAATTATTTGTACCTCTATCATTTTCTTGATCGATTATGTCAATAATTTTTAATTTCGTTGAGGCTACTTTTTTGTATTGGAAAATTGTGAATATGATTAGCCCTTTCAATTTTCGGACATATATTTAGGCTTGGTCTATATGCACACGTTTTTTATGCTAAATGCACACTATTCTGTGCGGTAACAATTGCAGTACAGAACTGTGCGTTAACTCTTACCGCACCAGAAGACTCAGGGGCATTGTTGGAATTTTTTTTGAAACCTATACGACGCTGGTGCGGTAAGAATTACTGCACAGATCTGTGCGTTAACAATTACCGCACCAGATTAATCCCAGATTAAGCAAAAAAAAAACAGATTTTCATTAACTTAAACCCTGTGCGGTAACAATTACCGCACAGGAATTGTATTTTTTTTAATTAATAATTTTTTTTTAAAAAGTATTAAAAAAGTATTAAAATAATATTAAACCTGTGCGGTAAGTGTTACCGCACAGGTTTAATATTATTTTAATACTGTGCGGTAAGTGTTACCGCACAGGTTTAATAATATATTAAACCTGTGCGGTAAGTGTTACCGCACAAAATGGTGCGGTAATTCTTACCGCACCAGGTTACAGCTTTAAAAAAAAAAATTTCCTTCTCCCCGACCTTCTTCCCCCTTTCTGCAAAATTCCGCCGCCGCAAACCCTTATTTTCGCCGCCTACTTCTCTCCCTTTTCCCACCTATTAAACCATCAAAAGCTTCAATCGACGATGGATTCGAGTTGCCCCGACCATGGCGGTTCTTCTGGCCCGCAAAAACCGCCTGAAGTCCTCCCCGCAGAATACCCGCCCTCCTCTCTTCCGTCGACGACGACGACTCCGACGCCATGGCTGGCTGTGGAGGAAGAAGAAGAGGAGGAAGTGGAGGTGCCACTGAGGTACAGTGGTGGTGCCCGGATCCGGCCAAAATCCAGAGCCCGACCCGACCCGATACCCGATGCCCGACCCGACCCGACACCCGATGCCCAACCCGACCCGATACCCGATGCCCGACCCGACCCGATACCAGCAGCCCAACCCGCCCCGATACCCGCACCCGAACCCGCTCCGAGGCCAAGAACCCGAAAGCGACGCGTCCAAAACGTCGGTCCCGGGTACGCCACTCGAGCAAATAGAAGGTTGAATCCACAAACCGGGGCTCAAACCGAGGCGCAACCGGAAGTTTTTTCGACTCCCGTAGATCTACATCAAGTATGTATTTTTATTAAATATTCTATAACTTTTGTAATGTTTTTAAATA
The DNA here is from genome assembly GCA_029168935.1 of Oxyria digyna. Taxonomy (NCBI): domain Eukaryota; kingdom Viridiplantae; phylum Streptophyta; class Magnoliopsida; order Caryophyllales; family Polygonaceae; genus Oxyria; species Oxyria digyna. Next base: position 12,192,613 of record JAPVLV010000013.1, read on the forward strand.
GTTTAATTATTTTATTTCGTAACGTTATGAAATTAGTTATTCAATTTCATAACGTTATCAATTTAATAATATTTGATAACGTTATGACATTTTTAAATAAATTTCGTAACGTTATCAATTTATTTAATTTAATTAATTTTTTATTAAATTTATAACGTTATGAAATTAGTTATTTAATTTCATAACGTTATCAATTTATTTAATTTGATTAATTTATTAAATTGATAATGTTATGAAATAAGTTATTCAATTTCATAACGTTATCAATTTAATAATATTTGATAACGTTATGACATTTTTAAATAAATTTCGTAACGTTATCAATTTATTTAATTTAATTAATTTATTTAATTTATAACGTTATGAAATTAGTTATTTAATTTCATAACGTTATCAATTTATTTAATTTGATTAATTTATTAAATTGATAATGTTATGAAATTAGTTATTTAATTTCGTAACGTTATGAATTAAGTAATTTATTGCGTAACGTTATGAAATTAAGTAATTTATTGCGTAACGTAATTAAGTAATTTATTGCGTCACGTTATAAAATTATATTATTTGGTAACATTATGAAATTAATTAATTTATTCGTAACGTTATGAAATTAATGAAATTTTATAACGTTATGAAATATAATAATTTCATAATGTTATGAAATATGACATTCTATATTGTAAAAGTAATGAATTAATTATTTTATGAAATATGACATTGTTCTTCTCTTATTTTGTAACGTTATGAACTATTAGTATATAAAGTATTGAAATTAGGCGAATTATAACGTTAATTTCGTAACGTTATGAACAAAATGTTTAGAAATTAGAGATGATTTTGATTAGGATTGACGTTACAACAACTGTTTGTAACGTTACGACGTCATGGAAAAGACGTTTTTGAATTTGACGTTATTTTTGTAACGCTATGAAAATAACGTTACGCTATAACAACAACATTAGGGGGTGCGAGATACGATGGCCTCTAGTGGTTTTGTTCCGGGGGCTCCTGTTGCTGCAGAGCGTGTTAGGAGGACGCAGATTACAGCGTCCATACGTCAGAGTTTTGCTACTGCTCGAGACCAGCTGAATGCTTCTAGTTCGACACCCACTGACGAGGCTCGTGCACTTACAGATACTGGGGCAGTTAGGGATTGTGGTCTGGATGTTGATCCGTGTGCTGATGATGAGGGTTACAGTGAGAGTGAGGAGGAGGGTATGGACGTCGATGATACAGCTGCTGATTTGGATGATGATATGCTGGGAGACGGTGAGGGTTTAGGTACAGATTATATTGTATTTCATCTCGAGATACCGACAGATCAGCTTAGGAGAGACGACCCTCCTATTATTTCAGAGGATCATGCTGGTATGGGGCCTTCATCGCCAGCTCCTACAGATTTAGGTCCTTCGTCTCCTACGCCAGATGTACCACCTCCCCCGACTGATGATGTACCGCATCCGGCTGCTGCACCTCATGTACCACCTCCTGCTGTACCTTGGATGCCCGGAGGTCCTTTTACAAAGGAGTTGCTGAAGAGTTATGAGACGCACATCGCCAGGGCTATTTATGAGCTTACAGTTGTTGATCCTCCCGCACCTGTGATTCCAGCTGGCCCCCGTCCTCTTCCTCCATTTATACAGAGACAGCGAGGAGGCTGAGGAGCTCAGGCAGATGATGATGTTGCTGATGCAGACGCTGCTGATCCTCCAGCACGAGGTGGACGCGCTCCACGCGGAGGACGAGGACGAGGACGTGGACGTGGACGTGGACGTGCTGCAGATCATGCTGATTTTCCACAGCCTGCTGATCTTCCAGAAGGCGAGGCTCCTCTTGATTTGGTATGTATTTGAACTATAATGTTCATATGTGAAATATGAACGACATTCTGTAGAAGTAACTGTGTTAATTTTTTACTTTTTTTCCAGACACGGAAGGTCGTCAAGGTTCACTTCCACACCGCCTACTGCACTCCACTAGAGGCGTTTAGGAGACCTGGTCCAGATTCGTGGTTTCAGCTTGCAGAGCGATCTGGATTGACTGATCTACGCTATATCGGGTCCGGTCCTGTCGATCATGTGTTGGTTTCTGCTTTCGTCGAGAGATGGCACCCAAAAACCAACACATTTCATTTGCCATTTGGAGAGATTGGTCCTACACTTCACGATGTGGTTGAGATCCTGTCGCTGCCTATACATGGCAGGAGTTGTAGCTCAGTTTTGAGCAGGGAGGAGATCTTCACTTTTGCTGCTGAGATGCTTCACGTAGAGGAGGCACTGGTGAAGACTTGGTATAGGGATGGAGGCATTCCTTTGGGTTATCTTCAGCAGAGATTGAAGGATATGATGCGGATGGAGGATGGACAGAGAGATGAGAGCCTGATTGCGTCTATGTACTTACTGTTGCTTCTCGGCACTACAGTTCTAGTGGACAAGTCGACTACAGCAGTCAAGCACTGGTGGTTAGTTCTTTTGGCCGACCACGACAGCACTGGCCGATATGCTTGGGGAGCTGGAGTGTTAGCTCATCTGTATCGCGACCTTGGACAGGCGTCGAGGCGATTGGCTATGGGGATGGGGAGTTCTGGCATTCTTTTGCGGGTTAGTACGCAAACAACTATACGATTGGCTATGTTTAGGAAGTCGAGTTCTAATTATCCTTTTTTTGCAGTCGTGGATCTGGGCATATTTTCCACATTTTCGTGGACATTTTGTGACAGATCCACTTTCTATGGACCACGCCGCAGCTGCTATGAGGGAGGGCAGAGAGGTGCCACAGGGGAAGAGCACGGATCGTTTGGTTGCCATTCGTGGCATGCTTGACCGTGTTCTTTATGAGGAGGTAAGATTTTAAGAATGTATGCTTTCGTTATATTGTGTGAATGTAAACTATACTAACTGTTTTGTAATGTTTTGTTGCAGGTTAATTGGTTTCCCTTTGCAAATGTGGATTTCAGACTTCCGCAGTACGCTCCGTCTTTTTTTGAGGGCATTCTCCGTTGTCTGGACATCGAGGAGCTCTATCAGCCAGGGCGCCTGCTGCGACAGTTTGGACATGTGCAGGGTATCCCAGATCCTCCCCCAGAGCCCATCCAGGTGACACGTAACAACAGGCTGACGCATTATTCAGTTCACTTTGCCGAGGATCTGCTTGGTGTGTGGGATCAGGACCCCAGGCCTTTGTTACAGATTCGGGAGCCACGAGCGACGTACTATTGGGCAGTCACAGATGATTATCTCGATTGGTATGATCGAGTTTCTCATCCTCTGGTGGATCCCAGATCACGTAGACTCGATCGTCCAGTTGGTCCGCTGCGTATTCCACCTTCGGTTGACAGTTTTGCGGTACGATTATAAATTTTATTAGTCATATTCATTCAATTAGTATATTTGATAGTAATGTTTTGATATGTTGTTAATATAGCGGACCCAGCTAGTGACTTGTGAGATTCGAGCTTTCTTGGAGACACCACCAGAGAGGAGGCCTGCAGATATCGATGAGTTCATGAGGCGTCTCCTTGGAGTTTTGACTGACGAGGCTCCACCGATGGCTCCAGCTCCGGTTCGTCAATCTCAGCTTGTTCGGCATTCAATCCACGAGGAAGGGCAAGGTAGTGGGCAACGTAGTGGGAATGAGGGTCGTGACTTGGAGTGATGTATAGTTTGTTTGGATACTATGTTTTGGTAATGTTTGGTTCACTTTTGCTTATTTATTTTGGGCTTTTCTTAAAAACGCGAGAAAATGGTCACAATCGCAAATAATAATTAAAAACTACTAAACGTCAAATATTGATAAATGGTTCAAAACGTCTCGAAACGTCTAAGAAACTCGACTTTTTTGAAAAAGGCGAAAAACGACCAAGTACGTCAAATATTAATAAAAATGGTTCAAAACGTGTCGAAACGTCTAAGAAACGGAAAAAATCGACTCAAAACGATATAAAACAAGCCAAATCGAAATATGGAGGATTTCCGAACAAGTTGTAAAAAACTGTAAAAATGTGGCCAAAATGATGGCATAATATGGCCAAAATGAACAAACCTTAGCGAAACTCGACTTTTTTGAAAAAGGCGAAAAACGACCAAGTACGTCAAATATTAATAAAAATGGTTCAAAACGTGTTGAAACGTCTAAGAAACGGAAAAAATCGACTCAAAACGATATAAAACAAGCGAAATCGAAATATGGAGGATTTCCGAACAAGTTGTAAAAAACTGTAAAAATGTGGCCAAAATGATGGCATAATATGGCCAAATTGAGCAAAGCTTAGCAAAACTTGAGTTTTTTGAAAAAGGCGAAAAACGACCAAGTACGTCAAATATTGATAAAAATGGTTAAAAACGTCTCGAAACGAAAAAATTCGACTCAAAACGATATAAAACAAGCCAAAACGAAATATGGATAATGGATAATGGATAATGGATAATGGATAGTGGATAATGGATAATGGATAGTGGATAATGAATAATGGATAGTGGGTAATGGATAATGGATGTCATATGTGTACAGTTTGGGCCCATATCGTTTTAACGCCTTGAAACGATGAAAATCGAAATTTTGAAATTGTAACATGACAACAAATACGGCGAATAGTTATTTTCATTTTTCGGAATCGAAAAATTATTATTGAAAACGTCAACGGGCCTAATAAGGCCTAATGAAATTTGAATGAGGCCCAAACACAAAAAACGACAAAAAATGACATAAAACGTAAAAGTCAAGAAATGTAACATTAATATTTGAGCATTACCAATCAAACGCTATCGTTTTTATAAGAAATTAACAACTTTAACACTTAGAAGTATGTAAACGAAGACTTTCACCTGTATGCTACTACTCTCAAGTATATAAGTTGTATAGTTATACTCATATGTATGTGATACCACTTCGTTACTAAAATGAACTTCATATAATGTGTTTATTTCATCATATAACATTAGTTTAACACTTATTTGTTATCGTTTGACTCAACTGACCTCGTATTTCATTAGTATAATATGATTTTTTATCATATAACTCTTCGTAATCTCATATTACATTAGTAAAACTTGATAAAATTATTCACAAAACTCTCAATAACGACATATTTCAGTAGTATAACATTACTTTGGGTCATAAAACTTTTTATAATATCAAATAGTATAAGAAAACAACATAAAAAATAAATTTTTATGTAATTAGGGTTGGTACTACAACAGTTACCGCACCAACCCTAATACCCTAAACCCTACAAACACCAGAAACATTTGATTCTGGGTAAAAGGGCTGGTGCGTTAATTGTTAACGCACCAGACTCTGCTGCGTTAACAGAAGATGTGGAAGACTCCAGTCAAGCGGCACGGTTGGATACAAACCGTGCAGGATTGCTTCAAACCGTGCAGATCAGCAGAAGATGTGGAAGACGTCCAGTTAAGCGGCACGGTTTGCTTCAAACCGTGCCGATTTGTTACAAACCGTGCGGAAACGCTGTTAATGTGTCTTTTCTGTTGGATCTTGACGAAGTTCTGTTATCAGTTGTGCGTTTATTGCTAACGCACCACCATATTTTGCTTCAGTGTGTTACAGCTACCACACAGCTGTAAGTCACCTTTGGATGACCGAATTACGTTATTGGGCCTTTGTTGTTGTGGACCTTTTGTCTACATCGGCCCAAATCTAAGTTACCCTAGTAAAACCTCGGCTATAAATTCACTGCCTCAGTGAACCCTATTATCTCATTCTCACTGCGCCGTAAAATAATTAGGTTTCAAGTTCTTACTCTGTATTTCAATTAAAAGTCTCATTTTTTACTGATTTCGTTAGATATCTTCATTGTTTCTAACATGTTTTCTTACTTTGTATTACAGATTCAAACAACCATGGCATCATCTTCATCCTCCCCAGTTCCAGCAGAAGGCAGTGAAATCCAGTGCCCGAGTAGAAGGTGCTCAAGAACAATCAAGGTGTTCACTGGTAATGACAAGAACAATCCCCATACGTATGGACGAAGGTATACCACATGTCAGTGTAACTACATGATCGTGTATCTTGAGCCAGAATACGACAGTCATCATCTCCGAGTCATTGCAAAACTGTTGAAGGAAATAGCTGACCAGCAGTTGAAGCTGGTATATTTTCACCAGGCTAAGAGTATTGAAGCAGCCAAACACTGGATACAACAGAGGTTTCCCAATGACCCTGTTCCTAGTTTTTATGACAGTGACTCCGATTAGGGATCTGGGTATCAAATCAGTGAATCTCCGTTAAGTTTGTGTTTAGTTTAAATTTCAAGAATGAGTATGTTGTCTTTCCTTAATGAGTATGTTGTCTTTCCTTAATGAGTCTGTTGTCTTTCCTTAATGAGTCTGTTGTCTTTCCTTAATGAGTCTGTTGTCTTTCCTTAATGAGTCTGTTGTCTTTTTAATTTATGCTGAGTGTGTTGTAGTTTATGGATTCACTGATTTCACTTCACTGTTTCACCTACCTCATCTAACTCTACTGAAAACACTATTTAAAGCAAACAAGACAAGTCATTACATATTTCAAAGCAGACAAGACAAGTCATTACATATTATAAATCAATTCCAATCGAAGTCTAAAGATCAAGGCTACTAAACTATTACAAATCAAGTCATGTAGTCCATACGCTTTCCAGCAGTGAAGCGGTATTGTCGAAACAAGTCCACTTGGCCAGCATATATCCCTTCCCACCACTTGATGTTGTCATCTGCAAATCTTCTCCACGAACCGGAACAACGTGGCAATGGTGCCCCATCACGGAGCCAAACCTAGATATACAAAGAAAATTAATCAATAAGTATAAATGATTTCGACGTTTCATGACGCTTGTTTAGATTACCACAGATTCTTACCGGTATCCAGTGATTACTGCATCCGACAAGAGCTATCCCAAAAATCTTCTGTGGAGGACCAGGGCTCACTGTAGACTGCCTTATTGGCAAGCATAAACACGGCGCATCCCAGGATAGTTGCACTAAACCAACATTATACACTGTGGCAAACACCAAACCCATAAATGGCATGTCCATCCAAAATGGTCTCTCACAAGGACTTCTCATGTAGTTAACTTGAGCAATAAGATCATCCCATGTTCCTACCCGTAGTCCACGTCGTATGGGCTCCCATGTCTCTTTGTTTCCAAGAAGCTCCGCTGCCAACGCAGCACGGATCATACGATATTGACTCTGTTGCATACCCGTAAGTAGAGCCATTGACCGATACCCACAATGTCCGTCTGAACGCACATATTTCACAGAAGTCATGTAGGAAAGCCAAAAGTAGTCAATATTTTTCACCCCCAAGTTCACCCCCATATAACTTATGGCTTCTTCAATCTCTTCTTCATCTTCTCCTTCCTCTGTTTCGTTTCGATCTGGATAGCAAGCTCTTAGGGGCACGGCATTCATGTCTTCGTCTTCTAAATCGATGGTCTCTGAAAACAATGGTTCAGGTTGGGACTGTGATCCGAAGTCGAACGACACTTGACTTGCTTGCTTTTTAGGACAAGTTGGTCGTTCACTTTGCCTATTTGCCTTCTCCTTTGCGACTTTTTGCGCATTCTCAGTATTTGTTAAGTCTTCTCTAACGTACTCGTGGTAACTCTTTTCCCTCTTTTCTCTCGGAGGAGAATTCCCATTTCGCTGCTTCTCCTTGTTCTTTGATCCCGGCGGCCTTCCTTTTCCTTTCCTAAACAAGTTTGTTGGCTCTACCAAAGAACTTTGTTCCGGATGCTCCAAGTCAATGTACAACTCACTTAATCTGAATAGAGTTCCATCCCTCAAATCTCCACTTTCCCATTTCGCCCACATTTCACGCATTCTGATCTCCGGAATAGACATTGAACGATTGTCGTCGGGTAAGGACAAATTTATTGCATCATCTTCCCATCTCAGTTCCTTCCAGAAGTCATGAAAATCATCCGGAACAAGAGGTGTCTTTGAAATGATTGCCCTAGCAAGATCGTGTACGCATGGCATCCCAAGACAATCTCGAACCCAATGATCATCACAAACATTTGAATACTCCTCCTTCAATATTTGCTGGTACATTTCCAACAACAACAGAAAACACCTATCTGACACTCGGTAAAATAGCCTTGAAAACAACATTCGAATGCCAGGAGGAAAGGTTGGGTCATCAAAGACCATTTGCCGAGTGGTAAGTGCTTGGTTCATCGTCGCCCTAATCAGGTCCATCTGAACTATGACCGCATGGTGGATCCTCACGATCACTCTGTTGAAGCCTCCTCTACTAGAACCCACAATTTCTTTCAACACCTTATGCATCCCCTCCACCCTAAATAAACACAATTTCTAATCATTAGCATTAATAATATGGTGGTCCAAATTAACAACTAAACAAACAAAGATACCTGTTTGTAGTCCTTGTGTGAAAGTGAAGAGTGTAGTCCGTCCACGCTCTAACTATGAACTCCTTGTACGGAGTAAACCAGTACTTTTCAACGTAACCAACAATGCCCTTCTTCCATGAATCTCTCAGCTTTCTCAACCTCTCTTCGTAGATTTCTTCGGTGCTCGAGCAAAATATCCCCCAACATTGCGTAACAAAGTTCTCCGCCCTTTTAGTATTTTTAATCACTTTTTCTGCGTGTGACTGGATGTTGTGCTTAATGTGCACCCAACACAATAGTTGCTTCACATCAGTGTCTTTGAACACAAGTTTGATTGCTCTCAACAAAGCCTTCTCACAGTCGGTCATTATAGCCTTCGGCATCACTCCCAAATTTCTACACAACTCATGAACGCACATCATCACAAACTTGTAATGCATTACTGTCTCCTGAGCCATGAATGCATATGCGATGTTGAACGTCTTGTGCGTGCAAGTGAAACCAACCATCTCCACTAAAGTCATATCATACCTATTTGTCTTGTATGTGGCGTCCATGATAATCACGTGAGGAAACTTCCTGAACAAACGAATCGACTCCGGGTGAGCGAAAAAAAGGACTTCAACCTCATTCGTCCTCGTGTTCCTCAAAGGTTGACAAAAATACTTGTTCTCTTTCTGAAAATTTAGAGACCACTGAGTAACTGACAATTCACCACGATCTTCAAAATTGATCTTCTGCAAAAAATTGGCAATCTGCTTCATGGATGTCACATTTTGCGGGTCTCTTTTCCTAAGCTGAATAAGTATGTTTTTTGGCGTCTTGCGATCATCCCCCGCTTCCCTTGCTATTTTCTCCTCCTCTTTGCTCATTCTACCCACGAATGAATTCCCATGAAAACTAGTAGGAAGAGTGTGGTTGTGACGACCTTCTACAACATTCACGATCCATTTATAACTATAAGGCCCTTCTTTTATACGAACCCCATATAACTCAAATGTACAACCACATTTCTTCGATTTTCGGTGACGAAGCCTCGGAACCGGCAATTCTGGATTTTTTAAATTCACTTTCGGCCTACCCGATCTAGGTTTTCCAAACCTATCGCATACAAAATCAACGCAATATTTGCTAGATGTACGATGTACCAAAACTATCATTAAATCCCTTGCTCTCTGTTTTGTCCATTCCATCATCTCTTCTTTACTATCCCACATTTGCGCAGTACTAAAATGTGGTCTAAAGTCTTCTTCCTATATTGATTAAACTACATTACTTAGATACGCAATTTTAACTAATTAACCTAAATCTCATGCAATTAAATACAAAATTTAAATTGATAATATACTAACCAAAATCGGTAACGGAGTCCAATCGTCTAATGCAATTGATACATTTGCTTCGCCTTCTTCCTCTTCTTCGTCCACTTCCTCATCGACTTCTTCGTCTTCTTCGTCCACTTCCTCTTCTTCATCGACTTCGTATTCTTCTTCCACGACCCCTGATATCCAATTGTCGTTACCATCATCCTCACTACTCTCATAATTATAAGACATTGTAGTGTGCATTGCAAAACTTCAACAAGATAGCTCAACCTATATATACAACCAAAAAATGCCCGTTGGAATTTTATGCCCGTTGGTGCGTTAACTATTACCGCACCAACGGGCATAAAATTCCAACGGGCATTTTTTCAAAAAAACCTGTGCGGTAACACTTACCGCACAGGTTTAAAAAAATAGTTACCGAAAAAAATATTAAACCTGTGCGGTAACACTTACCGCACAGGTTTAATATATTATTAAACCTGTGCGGTAAGTGTTACCGCACAGGTTTAATATTTTTTTAATACTTTTTTAATACTTTTTAAAAAAAAAAATTAATTAAAAAAAATAATATTCCTGTGCGGTAATTGTTACCGCACAGGGTTTAAGTTAATGAAAATCTGTTTTTTTTTTTGCTTAATCTGGGATTAATCTGGTGCGGTAATTGTTAACGCACAGATCTGTGCAGTAATTCTTACCGCACCAGCGTCGTATAGGTTTCAGAAAAAATTCCAACAATGCCCCTGAGTCTTCTGGTGCGGTAAGAGTTAACGCACAGTTCTGTACTGCAATTGTTACCGCACAGAATAGTGTGCATTTAGCAAAAAAAACGTGTGCATATAGACGCAACCTATATTTAACAACGTTAAGTCGCATATATGATTCAAAGATTTTGAATTATTGAGTTAGATGAGAGTGGGGTTATCAAGCATCTTATCTTATCTATATAAAGATTGACTGTCCAATGTCAAAATTGAATGAAATCGGTACATGTCAATTAATGATTCTCGTTAATGGGCTTTTGAGTTGGCCTCAAATATTTACGGCTCAACAGCCCGTATTGCTTAAAATGAGAAGAAACATTAGTATGAGAATCCGTATATATAATATTAAATATTAAATATCTTATCCTATATATATATATTAAAAACTTAGTTATTTTTGTCAAAAATTAATGTAACTGATACTTATTTTCACCATTATAACTTCTCATAACAGTTTATCTTGACATATTTTTTTGCTTTTTTATGTTGAGTTTGTATGATTAAAAAGAATTCGTATTAAGTTAGAAATAAAACTTACGAATGTAATTTTGAACTTTTTATCTCATTTTTAATGTTGTCAAATTTCGTTTTTTGCACGATAAATTATTGAAGGTTGAGACTTTTATATCATTTCAATAAAATTATATATGAATCAATTTTATGTTTCAAAACAACTTCAAACATTTGTATGAGGCAATTCAAAATACTTATAATTACAAATATTAACAAATTTGATAACAATAACAACAATATTATCAAATAATGTGAAACTATATTAAACCATATACGAAAATCAATAATTTGTCCATGCTCCGCCCGTATGTAGTAAGTTAAATGTAGGAGTCCGAACATACTTTAATTTGATTCCACAAGAAAACAAGTGAGTTGAATTGATACTTACGGCGCATGCGCGGACGCGATATCGGAGGAGGCAATCCATTTATTTTGCAAGAACGTCATTTTATAAAAGCCAGCTTGAAATTAAAATTCGTTATCCATCAAGACTAATTTTTAACAAACCTTGAAATCTTGGTCATTTAAATAAATATTTGTGAAGATGATGTAACCATATCTACTTTTACATTATTTAAATCTTCTGAACTCTACATCAACTTCCCTTTTGGTTCATCAAAATTCTTCTCAATAAAAGTTCGTGACTGGCTGCAAACACAGTCATCGAAATATGAGCTTTTCTTTCAATAAGGTGATAACTTATACTCCTTCAGTAATACGGAGTAATTAATATTACATATATAATTAAGGGATTTTTGCAAGAAACCACCCGCTATTTGTCCATATTTGCAGGTAACCACCCGTTATAAGACTATTTATAATTAACCACCCAAATTGTTAAACTTTCTTACAATCAACCACCCCTTGACAAATTCCGTCATCATTTCCGTTAATAAAGTGAAATGACGATTTTACCCTTCTACTTTTAAAACAGAAGCAAACAAATTGAAGGGTAAAATGGTAAAATCACTAAATCATTTTTAATGCCAAAAAAATAAAAAATAAAAAAATGGAAGAGGGCTCACCTTCTCCGACGAGCAAGGCAATCTCCCCAAATGAAAGAGGGCTCATCTGTACTGTCGATGTATTTGGCAGTTCAATTTCAACGAGTTCAATGTCAATGACGCCGAGGTACTTATCATTTCAAAAGCTTTGTTTTTTCGTATTTCGATTTGACTGATAATCCCTCGTTCTCCCTTTAAGATCTGTAGCAGGAGATGTCTTGAGTTGGATCGTGACAGTACGTCTTCAATTTTTTTTTAAGGGTAAAATGGTGCTGAATTTCTTTTTGGGAGACGAAGTCACGAGGGGAGCGGTGGCTGATGAGGGGGAGGTCGCCTTCGGCGGCGGCACGGTACACTCTGGAAAAACCTAGCTCGGAGAAGACGAGATAAACCAGCCCTCTTTTTTTATTTTTTTGTGATTTTTTAAATAATTTAGTGATTTTACCATTTTACTCTTCAATTTGTTTGCTTCTGTTTTAAAAGTAGAAGGGTAAAATCATCATTTCACTTTATTAACGGAAATGATGACGGAATCTGTCAAGGGGTGGTTGATTGTAAGAAAGTTCAACAATTTGGGTGGTTAATTATAAATAGTCTTATAACGGGTGATTACCTGCAAATATGGACAAATAGCGGGTGGTTTCCTGCAAAAACCCCTATAATTAATTATAAATAAACTCTGGTATAAAACATGAGGGCATATCTTAGAGAGTTATGTCAAAATAATTAAAAAGTCAAATAAATATTAACAAGAAATACACCCTAAAGAGTCCTACAAAGAGATTATATTTTATTAAAAGTTTTTCCGTAAATATTTATTTTGTAATCATGTTTTTCGCAATAATTAGACCACTTAAATATAAGATAATCAAAACTAAAAAGGAATATGATAGTACAGTATTTGTCATGTTCATACATATTTTATATGCTCGTCTAGTAGTAAGTAGAAAATGGAAATCACTTTATTATCATATTCATATATATACAAAGTCTTTATTTAATTAGCACACCCTAAAAATTTATTTAACACATCCATACCTTCGTCACGGATGTATTCCATATGATCTTCGTCACTAATGTATAGAGCAAGACATCCGTCACGAAGGTAAATGACAATACATCTGTCACGTATGTATAGGAGACCTTCGTGACGAAGGTTTAGAGAACTTTCGTGACAGAGAAATGTAATAGTTCTGTGATGAATGTAGCTATATCTGGAAAAGTGAAGCTATTATGTCTAATCCACACCAACTACATTTAATTATCATCAAAATATCTGCAACCAACTTCATCTTCAACCTTTTTAACTTCATTTTACCCCCATTTCACCCTAAACACTCTCATTCAAACACAAGCTTCAATTGAAAATGTCAAATTGGGATGATTACATACACCAAAATGTTGATGAAGGTGGTCCATCATGGGGGAACTACAATGAGGTATGCTATAGTTGTTTTAAATAATGTTCAAGTTAGGGTTTGTAGTAAAATTTATGTTTTTGTATGAAATTGAATAGTTTGAAGTTAGGTTTTGTGTTGATTGTGTGAAAATCATGTTGTAATGTAGAAAAGATGTGATTTTTAGGTGTTACATACAATGAGCATGATAAGAAGATGTTAAAGTAATGTTGAAGTTAGGGTTTGTGTTAAATTTAAAGTTCATGTTGGAATTTAGGGTTTGATTCGAATTTAGGGGTAAAAATGTGTGAAAAGCAATCTGAAATAGGGTAAAAATGAGATTCGTCACGGAAGTATGATGGACATTCGTGACGGAAGTAGAGTAAACATTCGTGACAAATGTATATGCACAAAAATGTGCAAATTTGTTCGTCACGCAAGTTAGCCTATCATCCGTGACGAAGGTTTATATAGTATTCGTGACGAAGGTAGAAAAAAATGGTTTCTGAGTGTATTTTTTGTTTATTTTGTTGTTTTACAGTATAATAGTCCAATGTTCAATGCTTTAAACAACTTATCGATCAATGCCGATATTCGTTTGGGGCCGAAAGGAGTGCCTTCGTTTGATCTTGGTTTGGATTTTGATATTCCGCCAATAGTGTCTCAACTTAATCCTCCTCCATATCATTCCCATCAAAATGATTGGTCCAATGTTCCTCAATATCAATCTGTATCACAACCATATCAAGACATGGAGTATTTCCCGACATTGAAGACAGTACCACAGTTTGACAGTGTTGTGCCTTATGAGGAGCCACATATATCATCGGATTATTCAGAAGTTTTCGTCACTGATAAGATCTTCAGCTCAAGAGCAGACGCAGAACAGTGGGCAAGAGATATTGGAAAAACTCATAACATCATGTTGAAGGTTAGTAGAACCGACTTCAAAGGGAAGTTAGGAAGGTCTTGGCTTAAATGCGAGCGCAGTGGACATTATATTTCTGATTCAGTGGGGGAGAACTAGGAAATACACCCACACAAAGAAATGTGGTTGCAAATTTCAGATTGCATGTAGAGAGACTGAAAAGGGGGAATGGATCTTAAGGGTTGATCATGGAACTCACAACCACATCATTGGTCAATCCTTACACGGTAATGCATTTGCTGGAAGACTTACACTAGAGGAGGAAAAGGTGTTACTAGACATGAGGAAGGGAAATGCTAGACCAATACAGATGTACACAAGGCTCAATGAATCTCCTAACAACATGACCAAGAAGTCACAAGTCTACAACTTTTGTAACAAGTTCAAAACAGAGAGAATGGAGGGAAGAGCTGTGGTCCAAGAATTCTTCTATCGTTCGAAGGAGTTGAACTACTTCGTAAGACACAAGAGCGACGAAGTCACAAATATGATCACAAATGTGTTCTTTGCAAGCCCATAGTCGATGAAACAGCTTAAGGCTGGGCAATGGGAGGGAATGTCACCTTATGACCAACACGAGTGTGCAATGAAGTGTTTGGCAATAGGTAACCCTCAAATGACCAACCTCCAAGAGCCAGCTCGTGTGAAAAGGGGGAAGGGACGACCTCCAGGAGCTCCAAACAAAGAGTACAACCCAATGAAAAGACAACCTTCACATTGGGAGCACACTGATGCAGCACTTGAAGAAACGCCTCCAAAGAAGCAAAAACCGGCTTCATACGGGAAGGGTAAGAGTGGTCAGTGGGCTTTGAAGAAGCTTACAAAGTATACTACTCTCGTACCTCCGTGCATGCGTCCCCATGTGCAAGGTTGGTATCCCATTGTGGCTGATGGAAATTGTGGATACAGAGCTATGGCACAACAATTAGGCTGGGACCAAGATAATTGGAGGAGAGTTAGATCCGAAATGGCTCAAACGACATTTGCACATTGGAATAATGGGTTTCAAGATTGTTGGGTATGCCCAGTTGAAACGCCTACTGTTATTCAAGCAATTACAAACATAGCTTGGACTGGACCAGGAGAGATGGCACTCGAAGAGACATGGTTACAAGTCCCGGCGATGGGGTGTGTAGTTGCTACGACTTTCAATTGTGCATTGGTTGTGCTTGGGAAATCAGTTTGGCAAACTTTTTTGCCTATAGTATTGGACGACAACATTGCACAAGGAGAGAAATTGCCCATATGTTGCATTTGCCTTGTTGAAGATGAAAGACACTTCATTTCGGTAATTTCTAACTCACTCTATCAAGTTATTGTTTATATTTTGAAATCAATACCTATTACACACTTCATTTGCCTTGTTGTAGATGCCAATTGTCGATAACTTTCCATTGCCTAAAGTTTATAATATGTGGCATCGTTACTATTCACCGGCCGCTCGCTCCTTGATAGACCCTTTTGCTGAGCAACTAGGGGCGTACAAAAGGCTTAGAGCTCCGACAAGAAACAAGAAAGTCAACAACGTTGTTAATCTTAATTAGATGTGTGTTTGTACCGTTTAAGATTGAGTCGAAATGGATTGTTTAGGATTTGAAATGACTCAGAAGGTTAAAGTTTGCATGTATTTGGACTCAGTTATAAGTTATATCCGTGACGAATGCCTTAAGGGAAACATTCATCACGAAGGTCTTAGTTATATCCGTGACGAATGTACTATTTACAAGAGACAGAACTGAGTTTGCTCTCAGTAGTGCTGCACGGTTTGCGCCTAACCAAGCCCAAAACCGTGCAAAACTACAGAGAGTCCAACTTCTCCATTTCTGTGTATTTTTTAGTGAAAATGTGTTAAACTTATAAACATTATTAAATTGATTCATAAAATAAAACATAAACTTTTCCATTTCTAAATGAAACAAACATTACAATAGTACCAGTTCGAAATTAAAACAACATTAGCAGTACAAAACAAGAACTTAAACAAACAGAACTTAAACAAACAACTTAAATAAACAAAAAACTGCTTAAACAAACATGAAACTACTTAGTCCCACTGGAACTTGCTCCATATTTCTCATCAACCAAGGCTTGCTTCTCTGCAGCAAGTGCAACATTTTCATCCATGAGCTCAGCATTTTTCACCTTAAGTTCAAGTACCTCATCGCCTAGGCTTTTTGACATTGCCCTCAGCAGTTCAGTTAGCTCCTCCAGTCCACCAACCTCTGTAGAGTGATACAAATTATCCTCATTTAGCTGTTCTATAACCACCCTTGATCGACCTGAGTATGGACGATCGATCCAGTGCTTGTATTTGCTCCCGCCATCATCATCAAGCGAGTCCCACGTCCTATCAGGGCAACCCCAATATCTTCTCCTGCAGTTTACCTTATCATGACTGAATTGCTCAGTACAAGTCTGTTCAGTTGGCACTTTGCTGCACCAGCAAAGCTTCCCTCCTGGATCCATAATTTTCTTGTGTGTATGAAATTGAAATGTGTTGCTTATTCCAATCTGAAACGTAAGTTATATAGAGTTGAAGGTAAGTGTGTTACACACTAGTAGAAAAAACACCTGTTGCAGCCCCCCTATTGAGGCGGTCACCTTAAAAACCGACGCAAAAAGTCTTATTCTACTATCTGTTGAGGCGGTCGGTCGTTTAGTTCGCTGCAACAGGTGATTTAGAGGCGGGCAAATATCCGTTCGCCTCAAATAATATTTGTGTTTTTTACTTGTTGAGGCGGTCAGTAAGACGCCCGCCTCAACAAAACCCAAAAATTAGAGGCGGGCAGTAAGACGCCCGCCTCAACTGATGCGACGAAGAGATTAGAGGCGGGCAGTAAGACGCCCGCCTCAAAAGAACACAAACATTAGAGGCGGGCAGTCAGGCGCCCGCCTCAACAAATGCTTCAAAAACTCAGAAACTAGGAACCCGACTTTTTCAGCAACAAGGATAGAGTCGCCTCAACAAATCCTCAAAACTCTCTAAGTATCGACGACGCCTCCTCCTTGCCGCCTCCTCCTCGCCGCCTCCTCCACGCCAGGCATGCCTCACCGCCTCCTCCTCGCCTCGCCGCCTTCCTCCAACTCTACTCGTTGCTGTTAGAAACCCTATTCTACTTCTAACCGCCTAAATCGCCTCAACAAATCCTCAAAACTCTCTACTCGTTTCTTCAGAGCTCAATCGCCTCTCAATGGTAGACGAAGGTGTTTACAGATCTGGATTTCCGCAGCCTTGCAATTACGGATTCATTGAAACCCTAAATCTCAAGTCGATTATGTAAGTTTCGTTTTGATTTTGTAATTAGGTTTTTCGTTAATACGCTTTTGGATTCAATTCTGATTCGGTGGTTTAATTGCAGATATTTGTGCCCTGAGCCTTATCCGGGAGAACACTGCGAATTTCTTGAATCCCGCAACATTAAATTGTATCAATTTGGGATTGAAGGGAATAAGGTATATTCAATTCTTCAATATCGCTGTCAATTAGTTTATTTGCTGTTGTTTTTTGTTTCGATCTTGTGGGGTTGATTAAGATTAGAAAGAGAAAAGGTATTGTTTGTGGTCAGGTTTATTCTAGCTTTTTTGAGAAATAGAAAAGATTGTGATTCTATTAAAAGTTGTTTGTCACTGCCTTCATTTTTAAGGGTCACATGTATAAAGTATGATCTTTGCTTTATCCTGATGCCTAGCCATCTGGATTAGCCTTTGTTTATTATTGCCTTCGATCTCATCCTACGTCGATATCAAACTTGGACTCATCTGAATTTTTAGTCTCCTCCTGATCAAGTTTTGAACTTATTTTCATCCCCAAGAACAAAATCCTCCCCAATAAAGCTTCTAGTATGAAATGCCTATTTTGAATGTGTTTATTTAATAATTTAGTCCATACGAATCTCCCAACAGATCTTGTAGTTGCTCATATGGCATATATCTAGCCTCCCTAAAATGCTACAGTGTGCTATTGTCATCTCCCAACAGAATTTTGGTCTAGTCCACACATTCCATGCTCTTGTTGTCGTATTTTATTCCTGCAGTTTCAGTCATTATTTGGACTCTATTCATGTATTGAGATGACAGAAAGAGAGGGATGCATTTGAACTGGGTCGAGTTGTGGTAATGTATATAATGGAATGAAACAGAAGGGGAATTGCTTCATTAATATACAGGTTGCCTGATTGATTTGTTTGCAACAAACAATCACTCTTGATGAAATTTAATTGGTTTTTATATAGGTATCATCCTGATAAGAATGCAAGTAATCCAGAAGCTACAGACCGTTTTAAAGAGGTTGCTTATTCTTATAGCATCTTGTCCGACCCAGAGAAGAGAAGGCAATATGACTTTGCAGGTTTTGAGGTGAGATTCTTTTCTTTCTTCTTCGTATTCTTGTTTTACCCCTTTCAGTTTAGTCACTCTTTGCTAACTGTTCTGTTCTAAGTGATTGTACCTTAGTGCTGGTTAAAACTGCCATACACTATACATGATGCATTTTTTTACTAAATTGCACAGTTTAATGTAGGAGTAAGTATGACTCATAATTTACCATGATAGAATACACAAAATTGGTACTTTCTGTTTTCTTCTAAATAATTATGTTTTTGCTTGAGGAGGTATATTGAGCTTTGGTCAAGTGTAATGAGTCTTGAATAAAGTTTGGTTCCTTTTCATATATGTTAGTCGGTACTCTACTGAGTCCAATCTCCTCAAACTATAATGGTTTGCTTTGCACCTTTTTCCTTTTGAAATGTTAAAGAATTAATTGTTCTCCACTTCGCGACGTGTTTAAAATTCCAATCTTCAATGATTTGCAAAATTCAAACTGAGAAAGGAACTGACCTCTTTGGCTATCACTCTTCTCTGGGGTCCAAACCTGTTAGAAATTCCAATTTTCGAATGAGTTGCGAAATTCGTTTAGCTAGTATGCTGTAAGATACTTGAATTAGGCAGGTATAGAAAAGCTGTGCTGATTCATGATCAAACACCTGTATATTTTAGATGTGTAAAATCTCATTGTAGTTAAAATGACGAGTTATGATAAGTTGATAACAGAAAGGCTGTACTAATTGCTTGGATGTCTCTAGCACTTTTTACTTGAAGCCTTGAACATAATAAGAGATGTTTCAACAACAGATTTATGGAACTAGAAGCTTCGGGATCGGAAATTTTTGGTATTCGTATGGACTAAATTATTAAATAAACACATTCAAAATAGGCATTTCATAAGTTTTTTAACTTTTTATTGTTAGCAATTATTCAGGTTTGATTTGCTTAGTTTTTTTTTGGGTACGATCAGTGTCGGTACATGAATTAGCAAATAAACGAAGAACAAATGACTTGTGTAGATCATCTTCTTGTGAATTGTGATGCTTATATCACACATGCTTTGATGAACAGATGACCTGTAAAGGCATCGACTGGAACCGAAGATGGACTTTGACAATCGGAAGGTCGACGACTGGAACCGAAGATGGGCTTTGACAATCGGAAGGTCGTCGACTGGAACCGAAGATGGGCTTTGACAATCGGAAGGTCGTCGACTGGAACCGAAGATGGGCTTTGACAATCGGAAGGTCGTCGAGAGGGCTTCGCCGAAAAAATTGTCCTCTAGAGGGCTCCTGTTACTGTTCGTTTTTTAGTTGCATGTTCAAAGTATAAGTAAATAGAATGGGTTTGTTAGACTCAACTTTGAGGCTGTCAGCCTCAGGAAAGTTTTTTTGTTAATAAAATAACTCAACTTGTTGAGGCGTACACTCAAAAGTACGCCTCAACAAGGCTTTTTTTTTAACGCTCAAATCAACTTGTTGAGGCGGGCATTTAAGCGCCCGCCTCAATAGATATTTTTTGTATACGCAGAAAACAACTTGTTGAGGCAGGCATTTAAGCGCCCGCCTCAACAGACCAGTCTGTTGCAGCGTACCGCGCCCGCCTCAAAAACCATATGACCTGTTGCAGCCCCCTCAGTTGCAGCGACCCTTGCCCGCCTCAACAGAGGGGTTTTTGCCCGCCTCAACAGGTGTTTTTTCTACTAGTGACAGCTAGCAACAACTGTAACTCACTTATTGTCTTCAGTGTGTTACAGCTAGCAACAACTGTAACTCACTTATTGCCTTCAGTGTTTTACAGCTAGCAATAACTGTAACTCACTTACTTGTCTTGAGTGTGCTACAGGTGTAACCCACTATCTTCTGAACTAAATTTGATGGGCCGAATATTGATTTGGATCAGATAATGGCGTATTGAGATTCTTTCTGTTTAGTCTATTTGGTTATGTGCAATAACAATCTAAAAATTGCAAACAAAACAGAAGTACAGTCTTGAGTGACAAGGTAGTCGATTACTTTGCTCTTCCCACTACTCCTCACCCAACTCCCTATGGTTTACAATCTTTAAGTTGCTCAAACCTCTTGAGTGACAAGGTAGTCGATTACTTTGCTCTTCCCACTACTCCTCACCCAACTCCCTATGGTTTACAATGGATTTCTTCCCAAGGAGGTAATGTTGTTAATAAGCAATGTTTGATTGCTTTTTCTATTTAGAACTATCATGATGAAGTACTTTGTGATATGGTTAAAATGGATGCTACACATATTTTGTTAGGTAGGCCGTGGCAATTTGATAGGAAAGTATTTCATAATGGCTTTGAGAATGAGTATATACCTTTACTCATAATGATATTCGTGTGAGGCTTTTGCCTATGTCTCCTAACCAAATTTTACAGGACTTAAAGACTAGGAGAACAGAGACAGAACCTCAACCTAAAGTACAAGCCATGGTGCGCATGCACAAAATTGCTGAGAAATTCCAAAGTTTGGCTAAGCAACACAATTGGTCTTTCGATCCCCTTAAGATGGTTGATGGAATTTGGCATGAGCACGCTGAACAAAGAAGGTTGGAAGCCGCTGAGTTTGGAACTGCAAGACCAATTCTGGCGCCAATCCTAGAGATAGAAGAGATCACAGGCGTTCTCCCTAACCACCCGGGCATTTTGCAATCTGTTTCGAGCACTTCTCATGAAATCCAAGGCACATGCTGCGTGCAAAATCTTGCTCGGGAAATTGTGAAAAGTGCCCAGCCCAACTGGCCACAAGTTGCTCAACCGCGTGCTCCAAAAGAACCACCAGGCGTTCTCATCATCCACCCGGACATTCTGGCCACAATTTTCTTCGTCGCGTGCGCCGCCAGAAGCTCAATTCCAATTCTTTGGTTTTGGTAAGCATTCTTTCCCTACTTGTACACTAGATATTGCTTTGGGAAATGGTGTTTTCTTGCAGCTTGGGACGGACAGGAACGTCTTTGGAGCAAGATTCAATTTGCGTGAAACAGGGACGTTTCACAACCAAGTGGGGGAGGGTGATGCGCCCCTGCCTAGCTCCAAAAATAGCTTAGTGGCTCCTCCAAGGCTCACTCGACACACTCGGAGAATCCTAGCTGAAATGGACAAGGTGTGGAGCCAAAGCAACAAGACTCAACCCAAGTTGAGGTTAGGTGCCCGGAAGCGAGCCAAGCACCAGAAGGCACCATGTCATGCCATGACACTCAGGCCACGCAAACGCTCCCCAAGCCAAGCCTCCAGCCATGCTAGAGTCAAGACGCCCAGCGCCCGGACAACGGCCCCAAGCGCTCGGCCAGAGGTACCCATCAAAGTGGAGCTCGAAGACTTCTCCGAGCGTCTATCCACTTTTGTCGAGCCATGTTCTGGCCTTGACTATGGTCCACCTCCAGGGTTCGAGCGCACCACTGAGCGCCCATGGAAACCCCCGGCCAACCCTCCAGCGCCGAGAACCTCAAGACCGTGCCGGCGTCCACACCACCTAGCCATGATGAAGGCCCACCTGCAGTTCAAGCTCGGGCGCACCAGGGCCCACATTGAGCGCAACCCCCTACTTGCCGACGAGTCTGGACTCAGCGCCTTGGTGAGCCTTCTCCGCGCCGAGATTGCTCGGAGGTGAAGATTTTATTACGAGGTGCCCTATTTGGTTTTTGCTGTCTCTATTTGTTTTTGTTGTCTTAAACATTAGGTTGTCTTTATTTGGGATTTGTTGTCCCTATTTGAATTTGTTGTCTCTATTTGGGATTTGTTGTCTCGGTCCCATGTTCGGAGACTTTCCATTTTTAGGAAGTTGTTCCTCTCGGGTTTTGCTAGCGTTTTAGAACTTTCTATTTTTAGAAAGTTTCTAAATATGGAGTGGTCCAGCCTTGCATGGTTTGGGCCATCCTATTGGGCTCTTGGCACTCAAGCCCAAGCTCGCCCAAGCCTATCCCAACCCTAGCCGCCGGCTCCCCTTGGAAACCCTAGGTTTTAGACGTTTTTCCCTTATTGTTTACCCTTTATATTTGGCTGCCTCCATCATTGTAAAGGCACGTTTAGCTTTGAATTCAAGAACCTTTGTTGAGACGAGTTTTCCTCCATCTTCTTGAACTAGGCGTCACCAATCCTTCGGGCTCTACCTTCTCATCTCCTTCACCATATCTTCTAGCCTCTTTCGTCTACATCCATAGCCTCATAAGTTCCCATAGCTTCTAACCCCTTTCTTCTACATCCCTAGCCAAAACTTCACCGTTTGAGTAGCCCTCAATCACCATAGCCGACCCCTCACAAAACTAGCTTGTTGAAGCTTTCAACATTCATATCCCAATTCGACAAGGCAACTTGTCGTCTATATCCAAACAATTCCGCTGCATACTCCCATATTGACTCTCCTTCCCCACAAAAGACATCCACCATAACACTTTCAAGGTTTCAGTCGAAGATCTTAGAGCGCAATTGGCTTTCCGGAGACCGGGCGCGCATCAATTGGTATCAGAGCAAGGTTATCTTGTAAGTGTTAATTGTCTTTTACAAGTTATCATTTTAATTCACTCGTTATTATCCATCTTTCCCATTCTTCCATTGCTGAATTTTTTTTCTCTCATCCATACGTGCTCACGGCTTTTTGCCATTAAATTGTCAAAAAATACAAAAAATTATTCACTTGCCTTAGGAGAATTTCCTTGTGAAATACTTGGAGATTTACAAGATAATGGCCGAAATATTCTAGACCTTGACCTAAGTGATTGCCGAAAATATTTGCTTGATTTTCTTGTTAGAATCTTTGCATATCTTTTCACATCCTTTTGTTAAGATAAGTTTCTTGTTGAGATTTGATTTGCTATCTTGTTTGGCCGATTATCTCTCTCCTATCTTGAGCATATATTATTGCTTTCTTGCTACATATATCTGGAACCATAACAAAATCAAAAGATCCTATCAAAAGTCGAGATCTTTTATATAAAAAAAGGTTAAGTCATAAGACTTTTAGTTCAGCCAAGGCACAACCCAAATAAGGTAACCCTTGAGTCTACACTATGTTTGGTTCGTCCATTTCTGATCTCCCCATCGTCTAGAATCACTTGATAATTCATCTTGTCTTTGCATGCTACTTTCTTGCATCTGTGATTGATTAGTTTGCATAAGTGCCTTGCTGGATTTTCTTGCATTGTTTTTCGGTTGTTTCTTGAGACTATAGCCAGCCAGAACCGCCAAACGGCCAGCCAAATTAGACACCCTCGAGTGCTTTGTTTTGGTTACTTGTTTAGACGGTTCACTTGCTTGGTTTCTTTGCTTTGTTCTTGCTTTTGTGCACTTGATCTCTTGCCATGGCTATCTCTATAGGTACCTTCACTGACCCCGAGGATTAAACCAACTCAGGCAACAACAACAACCAACCCCTTCTTCCCAACCCACCACAAGAGACAACCCAAGTTGAAGACGCAAACACACGAGCTGCGCAAGACTTGGTTGAGGCTCTTGATGAGATCCGAGCATTGAGGCAAAGGATGGCCTACTTAGAGCAAGAACACCGAGCTCTTTCAGTCACCCTTGCGCCACCTCAAGTCGTAAACCAAGGTGCCAATGCAGCGCCACAACTCCCGGGGCTTGCTACTTAAAGCTCCCATGAAGTAAATGCATCTTGGCACCAACAAGACAAAGGCAAGGGGGCAATGCCCTCGAGTTCCCAACATCATCCCCTTAGGCGACTACACTCCATCATTGAGAGTCGCCAAGAAGGCGTATTTGATGATCGCTTCAGACCCTTGCGCTCACCAACTCTACCCGAGAGCGAGGGCCACACAAGTGAAGACGGTCGTCATGAACAAGAAGAGAGGTCTGCCGAGCGCCATGGAGCACATCAACGTGAGCATGACAATGCTCAAAACAGGGAGCAACATCGCCCTACACAAGTGCTTAGAAGTGCTCAACGCCAAGTAACCGAGTGCTCCCCCGAGCGTAGACGAGACGGCTCCGGGCCCTCCCGGCGCCATAGGTCCAGGCGTGATTTTGCCTTTGATGTTGAGCAATATGCTCATTTTCAGAGTCCAAGGAGTCCATGGGAACCACCAAGTGACGAAGACTCCCAAGGAACACATTCCCGGGAAGGCTTCAAAGAATTTGACTCCGACGGCTTTGAAGACGCAGGTAAGTATAACCCTCATCATTTTCATCCTCCATTACGAGTCCCTATTGAGAATTTGCAGGTGAGTAGTGACTTCATTCCCCCTGAGCACAACATGAATGAGCGCACGGGAATGGACACAAGACGCCCGGGGCAAGCTGCTAGACGCCCGGGCATTGGCTATAGGCGCCAGGAAGAGGAGCGCCAAGGCGCAAGACATGGCGCTCAGCCAAGACAGCGCGCGTGCGGGGGACACTTGCCTCATGACCTTAGGCGCCAGCCACATGGAGACAGCTCGCCTCCAACTAGCTCTGAGGATGGAGACCATAGAGACTACCGTCGCCGAGGAGACCGCCCCAGACATGATCGTCACCATGCTGCGAGTGATGAGGACATTCCTAGACTCCGAGGCGATCGATGTGACAGAAATGATGAGCGACGCCCTAATGTCCAAGGACGTCGAAATATTAAGGTAAAAATCGAACCCTTTCCTGGTGATTACGACCCTTCTTTCTTTGTTGAGTGGACGCAGGCAACAGAGTACATCCTAGATCATTGTCACTATGATGAGTATGACAAGGTCGAAGTGGCAACACTTCATTTCACCGGGGGTGCGAGGACATGGTATCATAGGCTTGTCCAAGATAGACAATGACGCAATCTTCGTCCCATTCGTCAATGGCATCAACTTGTCTTTGCTATGACAAGGAAGTATGTCCCGAAAGACTACAAGAACAAGATGAAGATGGAGATTGCTATGTGTCGACAAGGAACAATGACACCATTGGAGTTCTTTGCAAAGTTGGAGGACATGCACTTCAAAGCTGGAGTAAGTGCTTCACCTTCGACTTTGAGGACAAAATTTTTGAGCGGCCTCAACACTACATTGAGAGATCAACTAGAGGTCCTTCCCATCAAAGACATCAATAGCTTGATGCATGCAGCCATGCAATTGCACAATCAATTGGTTAGGAAAAGAGCATGGCCGGCGTCACAATAAAAAAGGTATGATTCTACTCCCTTACCTTCGGTTTCTACTAATCCCTCTTCTTCTAGTGTGTTGAAACCAGGATCGACCTCCAAAGAGAAGGACAAGGCGGCAATGCCTCCACCTAAGATTAGTGACATCGAGTGCTACAAGTATGGTGGACGAGGACACATTGGACGCAACTGTCCTAACCCCAAGAAGGTCCTAATGACTCAAAATGGTGAATATAAGTCATGTGAAGAAGAAGGAGACCAACAGAAAGAAGAAGTGGCTATGGCCTTGACCTTGGTGGCTGAATCCGAGGACTATGATGCTTATGCTTGTCATCCACAAGAAACCAATGATGGCATGGCTCTTGCCCTAGTGACAAGACGCACCTTGCATGTCAAAGAAGCCCCACACCGCGAGCAAAGGTCTAATTTGTTCCAATCTACTTGTGTGGTGAATGTCAAAGGTAAAAAGGCAAACTTGAGTTTGATTATTGACGGCGGAAGTTGCTCAAACCACTTGAGAGACAAGGTAGTCGATTACTTTGCTCTTACCACTACTCCTCACCCAACTCCCTATGGTTTACAATGGATTTCATCCCAAGGGGGTGATGTTGTTAATAAGCAATGTTTGATTGCTTTTTCTATTGAGAACTATCATGATGAAGTACTTTATGATATGGTTAAAATGGATGCTACGCATATTTTGTTAGGTAGGCCATGACAATTTGATAGGAAAGTATTTCATAATGGCTTTGAGAATGAGTATACCTTTACTCATAATGATATTCATGTGAGGCTTTTGCCTATGTCTCCTAACCAAATTTTGCAGGACTTAAAGACTAGGAGAACAGAGACAGAACCTCAACCTAAAGTACAAGCCATGGTGCGCATGCACAAAATTGCTGAGAAATTCCAAAGTTTGGATAAGCAACACAATTGGTCTTTCGACCCCCTTAAGATGGTTGATGGAATTTGGCATGAGCACGCTGAACAAAGAAGGTTGGAAGCCGCTGAGTTTGGAACTGCAAGACCAATTCCGGCGCCAAACCTAGAGATAGAAGGGATCGCATGCGTTCTCCCTAACCACCCGGGCCTTTTGCAATCTGTTTCGAGCACTTCTCATGAAATCCAAGGTACATGCTGCGTGCCAAATCTTGCTCAGGAAATTGTCAAAAGCGCCCAGCCCAACTGGCCACAAGTTGCTCAACCGCGTGCTCCAAAAGAACCACCAGGCGTTCTCATCATCCACTCGGGCAACTCGATTTCTATTTCGAGCGTTTCTCATGATACAATGGTAATACGTGTGATTTGTTTATACAGTTTTTGGAAATAATTTTCATGTGATAATTGCAGTTGTTAACAAAAAGGTAATACATATGATTTGTTTATTTATTAAAAAAGGTAAAATAGAGATTAAGCTTAAGGATTGCCACGTGGCGATCTAAGAGATTAGGAGAGAAAAATTGGCAGATGAAAGAAATAGATGTCATATGGCTTGTTGAAAGGGACAATAACATGTGGCAAAAAGGGTGGATTACTTTAATAATTTAATAATTTAATAATTTAATAATTTAATAGTAGATTAGGAGTTAATTCAAGGACTGTCAAGATGACATACATGAAGCCAAGAGTCCTTGTATTTGCAATCGTTGCTATTATTCAAAATCAAAAGTTGAAAAAAATACCAAATTGATTAGCCGCGTTATAAGCCATGAAGTGCAATACCGTACTAAAGAGTATCTTCTCCTTCCTGTATGCCATGAAATGCAATACCATACGATGGAAGCCACATATCGATCGCTTTGTATTGAGCAAAAGACTCATTCATTCACAAGATCATATATTTGTCCTATCAAAGTTAGCTTGTTTTGTTTATAAATATTGACATTTTGCGAGTAAAAATGCCTCCAATATTTAGAATGAAAAGTGGGTTGAACCAAATCGATTTCCAAACCAAAAATAAAGAAAGATTCTATTTAACACGCCAAAGTTGATATTTAACACACACCCAGGTTCATCACGAATTAAGAATTTGTCGAGATAGAGGTTTTTTATACGTGGTGAGCGAATCACTAAATTGATCTGTGACAGACGTTATATCAAAACATATTATTCATATGCATATGGTATTGTATTAGTCCAACAAAACATAATCCACTTAATAAGAATTAAGGCAAAACCTATTTTTCAGATGGGTATAGTCTTGTATTAGTTAGTTAGTCCAACAAAAGAAAATCCACTTAACAAGCTCATTTCAAAAAAACTTAATAAGTTAAATATAAAAAACCCATTGTTTTTATGATAAAACTTTAGCCCAGTCTTGTTTGATTATTAAAGCGCTCAAGTTATTGTTCATGGAAGAAGGCGTGAAAGTAAAATTTCGTGGAGATGGCTCAAGCCTGTTACAACGCTATTCTTTACATATACCATCATCTCCAGAAAAATGAAATTTAGAAGCAGATTCATGAGATGCTAGCTTCTTCAATAATTTGCAGAAACTAGAGTCTGTTTGCATCACCTACTTTATTGGTCAAGAAGAAGGACAATACATGGCATTTTGTGTCTGTGAGGGTAATTTCCTATTATTAGGATTATAACCCATAGTTTTAGATATCAAAGTATATAGGCTTATATGTTAGAGACTTGATTAAATGTATTGGGGGCATGTGATTCCATTAGAAGAATCCATTCTGTAACCAGATGCCCATGATCGAGACCCGGCCCGCTTGGAGGAAACCGAGGCTCCACGCATCAAATCTAGAAGCTTGAGTACTTAAGCTTTTAACCCTGACCTTTCTCGTCACTTCGACCTTTGCTCCACCACTGTTCTTCTGAGACAGAGATAGATCCTTGAGAGAGTTCTTCTAAGTGATTCAACGTTGGTTTGTTCCTCTGCTCCATTACAACAAATATTTTTCTCTTGGTGTATCAAGCTTCAAGAAGGTGGTATTTTCAGGTACCAATGGTAGATAATAACTTAAGGATGAATCCATTTGATGGAACCACAAACTTTACAATGTGGCAAGTGAAGATGAAACTCATATTGATCAAAGAAAAGGTTTCTAACGCCATAAAGAGTGACTACATGGCTGAGACCTCAACTTCTAGGCAACTGGAGATGGATGAAATTGCCCACTCAAAGATCACGATCAGGCTATCTAACGATGTTGCTCGCCAAGTGGTAAATTTACTACTACTAAATCTCTCTGAAAAGGTTTAGAAGATCTATATCTTACTAAGTCTATGCCTTCAAAGATATTTCTATTGTGCAGATTATTTAGCTTTAAAATGGACTTGAGTCTGACCTTGAATGATAACTTAGATAATTTACTTAGGATGACCCAAGACTTAGAAAGATGTGATGAAAAAATTAAAGAGGCCGTCATTCTTCGTTATGCTTTACCTGCTTAGTTTGGTAAATTTGAAGACGTTATTCAGTTTGGGAATGAGACATTAACTAAGCATAAGATCATTGAATCCTTAACCGAAAAGAATGAGACTCTTAAGGTGGTTAAGGGTAAGAACTTTGACAATAAAGTGGAAACTAAAGTTGAGATGTTGATGGCTAATGGGAAGAATAAGAAGAATTTTAAGCAGAATAAGGATAAGAAAAAGGAATCTTAGGGTCCACTTCTGGAAATGATAAAAAGGAAACCTGCTTTTTTGTGGTAAAGTAGGACATTTTATCAAAGATTGCCATAAGAAGAAAAAGGAAGATGCTAATAAATCTGGAAATGAAAACACAGTTGTTGTGTTTGAGTCTGAAGAATATAATGATTGTAAATTACTTATGTTCTCTGATGCTCCTCTTGATAATGATTGGATTCTTGATTTTGGTTGTACCATGCATGTTGCTCCTAATAAATCTTGCTTTAGCTTCTAGTTGAGTCTTACGGGGGTAAAGTGATACTAGGAGATCATAGTGATTTGGTTATTAAAGGGGTGGGTAATGTTCCCTTATGCATGCATGATGATGTACCATGTAGTTAGGACATACAGAATGTGAGGTGGTAGGAGAAACTTGCTATCTGAGTGTGTTTTGGATTATCTAAATTGTAGAAGTGTTACTCAAAATGGAATAAGATAAGTTATTAAAAATGGGACTACTCTTATAAATTAAGGGAATTAAGAAAGATGGTTTGTATCATGTTGTCATTTCACCTAAATTAAATCTCTCAAGTTTTGATAACAATTTGACCTTAGATCATACCAAAGTTTGGCATAGCAGAATAGACCACATAGGTAAGAAAAAAAAACTAATGATTCCTTTGCTAGATCATCTTTTTTTGTAGTGCTCCACTTGAGTATGTGCACTCTGACCTATGGGGTCCAGCATAGGTAAGAACAACAGGAGGCAAGAGATATTTTATATCTTTTGTTGATCATAATTCTATGAAAGTCTGACTTTATTTGCTTAAAACTAAAGATGAGGCCTTTAATGCTTTCAAAAATTGGAATATTACATTAGAAAGTCAAACTAGAAAAAAACTTAAATGTCTTAGTAATGACAATGGTTTAGAGTTTTGGAATCATGAATTTAATGACTATTGTCACTAGGGAGGAGTGAAAAGACACTTAAGTGTGCTTGGAACTCCTCAGCAAAACGGTTAAAGAATGAATAGAACTTTTCTTGAGAAAATTAGATGCATGCTTATTAGTTTTGGAATGAAGCACTCATTTTAGGGTGATGTTGTTATGACTGTTGCTTATCTCATAAATAGATAACATTCGTCTGTTAGTAACTTTAAAAACCAAAAGGAAATGTGGATGGGTAGAAAACCTAGCCTATCACACTTTAAAACCTTTTGTTTCACTGCTTACTCACAAATCTTTCATGGTAAGCTTAAACCTAGGGCTACTAAACGTGTTATGCTAGGATACCCATAGGGTGTAAAAGGGTACAAGTTTTTTTTTTACAACCTCATGGTTTAAAAGCTATAGTTTCTAGGAGTGTTACTTTTAATGAAAATGATTTTCATTTCAAGAATATTCTAACAACTACTACCAAGGCGACAGGTACCCCAGAAGATGATGATGGCGATGAAGCTTTATCAAGGCACTTCTATGTTCCCACATAACCACTACTTCCTGATGAAGAGGAGTTTGACATTTTTCAACTATCACTCAATCAAAATGACTCAAATGATGGCACAAGTGAAGTGATGCTAAGCTCAAGAGAGACAGATGATACCACCTCGAGAGGGAAGGAAGAGCAAAATGGTCTGAATAACAATGCACAACAATTAAGGGGTGGAGACAACATGGAAGAAACTTCTATAATACTTTTATGTCTTCTGAAATGCATTCTAATAATAACAATGTAATGTCCGAGCCCTTAACTGAGATGCATGAGTTAGAAAATTACCAGCTAGCCAGGGATAGAGATCCTAGAGATGAGATTCCTAATAAGAAGTTTGCTTCCAATAATGTTGAGCATGTTATTTTAGTTTTAGTTGGCATAGTTGATTATGCCTTCATTACTGCAACTGTGATTGATATATCTCCTATACCCTTGATACCTATGAGAAAGCCATGATATGTGAGCATGCTAAACTCTGGATAAAAGTCATGCATGAAGAAATTGAGTCCATGAACACTAATAAGACTTGACCCTTGTCCCTAAACTAGACAAAACCAAACTTATTGCTTGTAAGTTGATTTAAAAAATAAAGGAAGGTAACTGTAAGATGGACCCACCTAGGTTTAAAGCTAGGTTAGTAGCTAAGGGTTTCACCCAAAGAGAAGGGGTGGACTATAATGACATTTTTTCACATGTTGTCAAGTAGAAGACTATGAGATTATTACTTGTTATGTGCATTGTGTTTGACTGGGAGTTAGAACAAATGGATGTTAAAACTGCATTTTTTGCACATGTTGATATGAAATATCCTAATCATGCTTTCTTGTTAAATAATTCTATCTATGGGTTAAAACAATCACGCAAACAATGAAATTTAAAATTTGATGCTTGCATGGGAAAACTGAGTTTTCATATGAGCAGTTATATATGACACTTGCTTGTGTTTCAAAAATGAGAAGTCTCTATATCATGTATATGTTCTGCTTTATGTGGATGACATTCTTATGATGAGTAGTTCTAAGGTGGATATAGTTGGTGTTAAAAGAGATCTTGAATTGCATTTTGATGGGAAAGATACTGGTCCTGCTTAGATGATTCTTGGAGTAAGAATTATCAGGGATAGACAGAAAAGAATGATGTGGCTATCTCAGAAAGACTATGTGAAAAAGATCTTAGATGGGTTTAACATGGACAATTCTAGACCCACTTCTATTCTCTTAGAAACTCACTTAGAACTAACAAAAGATAGTTGTCCTTCCAATCAAGAAGAAATTAATAAAATGTCCAATGTACCTTATGTTGTTGTTGTTGGTTCCATTATGTATGATATGTTGTGCACCAGACCTGATTTGGCTTTTGTTGTGAGTATGTTAAGTAGATTCATGTCTAACACATGTGTTGACCATTGGACTGCTATGAAGTATACTTTTAGATATTGATGTGGTACCAATGATTTAGGACTAGTGTTTTTTTAGCATACTTGTAAAACTGAGTTGCATCGTTTTGTTAACTCTAATTTTGATAGTAATAAGGATACTAGAAAGTCCACTACTTCCTAATTCTATACTCAGGCAGGAAACATCATATCTTGGAAGTCACAACAACAACTTGTGGTTTCTTTATCCTCTACTGAACTTGAGTATATTGCAGTTGCTGAGGCAGCTAAAGAAGTCACTTTGTTGAAAGAAATTCTTAATGAAATTCAGTCTGTTACTTCGGTTCCATTTTTACACATTAATAGTCAAAGTGCTTTGTATTTATGTAAGGACCATGTGTACCATGAAAGGTTTAAACACGTAGATGTAAGACGTCATTTCATTCGTTATCTAGTAGAAAAGATGGATATTGTAGTTAGTAAGATTAAGAGTGATCTTAATCATGTTGATTATGGTACTAAGATTATAACAATTGATAAATTTTCATTTTGCAGGGACTGTCTCTACATATGGGATGTTCCTTGATGAATGTTGATGTGTGCTTTGGTCGACGATGGTTGATGGCTGCAAATCCACTCCTTTCTCAGGAAATGATTGTGTTCACAATCCTCCGCGATGACATCCTCTTCGTCGCCTTCAATATGGGGCTCAGCCGGAGGCTTCATCGGCGTAGGTCCCACTTAAACGCCCTCGGGACACTCCGGGTACGTGTTGTTGAATTCCCTTCGCTCCTTCACCGGGTCCCATCCATGAGTACGACCAGCAGCATACTCCTCGATGACCTCCACGCGAGATAACCAAGACCAATACTCCGCAACATTCTTGAGGTCGGAAGCCAACCTCAACTCCACCCGGGCCTTCTCAATCTCCAAATCACCAATCTTGGCTTGAAGATCCTTGACTTGCCTAGAAAGATCTTCACGAAGCTTGAAATCTGCCTCCACCTTCTCCTTCGCCTCGTTCTCCGCCTTCTGTGACGCCTCGACCAACGACGTAAGCTCCTTAATCTTTATCTCGTCGGCCGATTGTTTAGCCTCCATAGACCTCGTTCGATCAATGAAATCAGAGAAGCGCCCATATGCACATAAAGAAGCTTGAAGAGCCTATAGAAAGAAGACGTTCAAGTACGTATATTACAGAGAGCGAGAACAAAAGCTCCAGTAAAAAGAAAGCAATTCAAATTGAAACATACCTGCCACTGCGCCGCGAGATATTCGCCCATCACGTCCTTAGTTTCCCTCGACAAGTAGTAATCAAGGGAAGGAGGATTTTGAAGTTGTTTCATGGCAGGGATAAACGATCTCCCAGACGCGACCGCACGAGAAATCACCCCCGGAAAGTCATCTACAGACTCGTAGCCAAAGTCCAACTTCTCGACTACATTCTCTTTGCCTTTACGCGATCTCTTCGCCGGAGTAGACGAAGGAGACGGGGATGAAAGCAAAGAAATCATAGGGATGGCCTGAAGCGTGGTCCCTGAAAACGCCATCTCCTCGGCGCGACTCCTTTTACGCGACGCTACCAAAGCCGACGCGGACAACCCTCCACCACGGACGCGAGATAAGTCCGCAGAAACTGAAAGAACCAAAAGCACACGTATAAGAATCATGAGCAAAAAGAAAGAAGAACCGAGTAAAACTCAGATGAACGAACGCATTACCTGCCGGGAGTACGGAAGCAATTCAACGCCCTTCTCCGTCATGACCATGGAAAGTCCGATCCGCTTCAGGAATGGCAAGAAGCCTATCGATGACCTTCTGGGTCTCTCGCCTTACTATAATAGCATCCGTATTCACTACATAAAGGAAGAAAAAATAAGATCCAGGCCTTGAACACATAGTGCGAGTTTCAAAGAAATCAAAGTTTACCTGTAGGATTCCAGCAGTCCACCAACCAAGCACAGTCTTCGCCAAGAGAAGACTTCTTCACAAAGTAAAAGTATTCGGCCCAGTGACGATCGGCCTGACTCCCCTCGATCGCGATCTTAGGCGCCTTCGGCCTAGACTTAAGGCCTACTCTTCCCACCGTCTTCGTTTGGACGTTGAAAGAATAAGCGATATCCTCGACGGCTAGATCGACGCCATGTTTCTCCACCACGTCGTCTAAAGTACCAAAGATCCTCCAAACGCTTGGCAGGAGCTGCCCCACTGCAACCCCCAAAGCGAGCATGAACACCTTGACCAACGGCAAGAAAGGAAAGCGATGGCCAGTAAGAAAAGGATACTCATACACCGCAATCCATCCCGGCCGGTGCGCATCAGCAAATACCCCGGGAGAAGGCATTTCGATCTCCACCTCAGGACCAAGATTTGTCAGAGACCGTAACCTTTCAACGTCACGTACCTCTGTTGATTTACAGTCGGAGCCCTTCAAGATAAACTTGGGAACGTAGAAGGAGGCCATCTGGAAGTAATAAGAAGAAGTTTGGAAGAAGGTACGAAGAGAAAGAATGAGCAAGAAAGTTCGGATCAAAGTAAAGAGGAAGCAAGAAGACGATAGTGAGTAATCAGATGGGAGCAGAAAAGTAAATGAGATTGGAGATTCACGCATTATATAGCCAGAGAAGGTCGCGAGAATCAAGGAGTATTCAACGACATTATAGCCATTGGAAAAACTAGCTGTTGCGTTTCGACGTTCCCGGCACAGGAAACAAAGCTTCTCCCCCGGCACGTGTTAAGAATTGAAGAAAAATCCTGATCGAAGCTTAACGACGATGTCGAGAATTTTGATGACGTTATCATCAACGCGTTCCAGTAATTTTGAAGACGTATTCTACAAAGAAAGAAGGCGTCTCCCAGCTCTTCTTAATATTAAGCCCTGTAAGACGCCTTAGGGGTATTGTTTGTGCCTAAAAATACGACGACTATGGAACGTGTGAAAGCTACGCGTAGAAGGATAGAGGCGACGCGATGTATGAAATGAAAGATGGCGTCGACGTGACGTTATAAAGAAGAACGTGTCGTTAAGCTATGGAAATTAGGTCAACCGCCACTTAGTTACCTTGTTCTATATTATATTCGTGTAAATGGTAAAGGATAAGATGAAAGAATATCTTTTACCATATTTACTATATCGTTAGAAGGAAAAGGAAAAGATATTATTTCCTTAGTAATATCCTAGGGTTAACCTATATAAAGGTTAACGCCAGCCTTTTGTAGAGATATCGTACTATGCCGTAATATCAATACCACAAGAAAGTTCAAGTTTCAACCTTATTCTCTCATCTTATTCTCTTAGTGTTAAGATTATACCGTTCTCTTTGATCTTTTCCCTACAATTGCTTAGTTATCATCTCGTTGATAATTTCGCTACAAACAGCGCTCGTGGTGCTTGTCTTGGCACTAATCTTGGGGCGTGAAGGTGTGGGGCGGCCGGCGACGCTGAAAATGAAACGCCAACGGTGCTTAACCTCAAAATGATCTTGATAAGAGCAGAGACAGGAGGTGCTCGTTGAGGCGGGCCATGGCTTGGTTCTAGGCAAGGCAGGGGCGCATCAATATCCCATTGTGCTTAATGAAAAAAGTCAAGAAATCCTTTTACACATTTACATGGTATCAGCCTAACTGATCCCTAACCCTCTCCAGCTTTCGCCTCCTTTTCTCTCATCATGTTCACCATTAACGAACCCCTCTCACCTGGCAATTCCTCTGAAATTCTGGTTGCTGCAACCTCATACAAACCTAAAAGTCTCAAACTCCCTAACCTACAATTTCGTCTTGACCGTCAGAATTACTCTCTATGGCGTTATGCCATCAAAGCTGCCCTTACAGCCTACGATCTTGAAGAATTCCTCACGCCTGGACTTGCTTCGGCTCCATTTTTGCCGAAGCAAACCCCCTGGCAACTGCTGAAATTAATCCCGCCTATGGACCATGGAAGAAGAAGGATTGCCTACTACTACTGTGGATTCAATCTACGTTGTCTCCTTCTTTGCTCGCTCATATTATCCGTGCTTCCACCACATCTAAAGCATGGCTAATCCTTGAGTAGATGTTTCATGCACAAACTCGCGCAAATCTTATGCATCTCAAGCACCAGCTTCATACCTTTCCAAAGGGGTCGCTGTCTATTCTTGAGTATGTAGAGAAGAAAAGATCTTTCTCTAATTCCCTTGCTGAATGCTCTCACCTTGTGTCTGATGAAGAGTTCGTTGAGTGTGTCCTTCATGGTCTTGACGCCTCCTATTTTGGTTTCCGTACTGCATTCAATATGCGAATGGGTTCGATTTCCTCGCATCAACTCTTGGGTCTCCTCCTGAGTGAAGAAGCTCGTATTCAGAAGCAAAGTGGCTCTCTTTCACAGTCATCTTCGACATTCTCTGCTAATGCTGCCTACCGCAACTCACACAGCTCTTCATCACAATCATTTGATTCCTCTTCCTGGCCAAAACTGCAGTGCTAAATCTGCAAGAAAATCGGACATGAGGCGATCAGCTGTTGGCAGCGTCACAACACCATCGAATTTCCAGCAACAAAGCAGCGACCACCTCGTGGTGGTAATCACCGTGACAACAGACAAAGACAGTCACAGCAGCAACCAAGTCCACATCAGGCCTACACTGCTTCAGCTCCTCCAAATCCTTCAACCCTCACTGATCCCGCTTGGTTCTTTGATTCCGGAGCGACAAACCATGTGACGGCTGACTTCAACAACCTCAATATTTAGTCTGATTATACTCGTAATGACGGCTTGCAGGTTGGCAATGGTATGACACTTCCTATTACGCATTTAGGTTCATCAACTTTGCCTTCTTTGCATAAGCCTATTCAACTACATAATATCTTGTTTGTTCCTGAAATTAGCAAAAATCTGATCAGTGTCTCTCAAATCACTTCTGATAATAACACTTACATGGTTTTCTTTCCCACTCATTGCTTTGTGAAGGATCTGCAGGGTCGGACACTCCTAACAGGAACCGTTGAGAATGGTCTCTACCGCCTCCATCAACCACCACCCTCAAAATCAGCTGCTATGTCATGTGTCTTCCTTGGTGCCAAAACTGACCTTCAAACTTGGCATGAGCGTCTTGGTCATCCCCAGGAGTCCTCCCTTAAGTGGCTTATTTCTCGTTTTCAATTACCCGTGTCTTTGAATAATTTGAAAAGTGTCTGTGAATCATGTCAACTTGGGAAGAGTCGTCGACTTCATCTCCCTAGTACCCATGAACCGAGTCGTGTCCCTTTTGAATTGGTTTATTCGGATGTTTGGGGCCCTGCGCCTGTTACTTCTTTTAATGGCAATCGGTATTTCTTAATCTTTGTGTATGATTGCACTAAATTTCTGTGGATATAATTTCTCCCTCAAAAGTCTCGGGTACTTCATCACTTCCAACTCTTCTAAAAGATGGTTGAAACACAATTCAATGTCAAAATCAAACACTTTCAATCTGATTGGGGGGGTGAGTACAGGACTGTTTCCTCAAATCTACAATCACAGGGAATTAATCATCGTGTCTTTTGCCCTCATACACAATCTCAAAATGGGTTTGTTGAGCGTCGTCACAGAACTATCGTTGAAAAGGGTCTCTCCTTGCTCTCTCGGGCACGTCTTCCTTCCAGCTTTCGGGAACATGGGTTTCACACATCAGTTTACCTTCATAACTGCACACTGTCAGCCTCTCTTGCCTACAAATCATCATTTGAGTCTCTATATCACAAAACACCAGACTATACCTTTCTCAAGAACTTTGGGTGTCTTTGCTATACCTTCCTTCGTCCATACACATCCAACAAACTTGAGTTCAGGTCCTCTCCCTGTGTGTTCGTGGGTTACAGTTCTAAGCACAAAGGATACTTGTGTCTCCACGTCCCAACAAATCGTATCTATTTCGCTCGCCATGTCATATTTGATGAGTCTACCCACCCCTACCCCGAACATTGCCTTCCTTCATCTCCCACAACTCCCTCACACTCTCCTTCCATATTACTTTCCCTACTTCAACTTGCCTCTTCGCCTCACATCACTCAGCTCCACGAAGAAACCACACACCAAAATCCCAGCAGAACTGAAACCGCGGCTGTCCAGTCCGCGCCCCCGACTTCGCAGTCCGCGCCCGTGGCTTCCCAACCCGCGCTCGCGGATACACCACCCGAGCTCTCTCTCGCTGCTATCCAATCTGCGCCCGCCCCTGTCCCATCCGCCCCCGCGGACACATCAGCAGAACCTTCTCAACCACAAAACAACACCAACCCGTCCGTACCACTCTCAACGTCTTCCTTGGGGCGTTCTCCTGCTTCTCCAACACCAGCAGACCCAGGTAACTCCTCCACTACTGTCACTTCTTTCCCTGATTATTTTCGTGCAGTTGAAAATAGCAACCATACCATGGTCACTCGTTCCAAAACAAACCATCTCAAACAAAAAACTTACAGCTCCACAAAGCATCCATTGCCCTTTGCCCCTGATCTTTATGACGAACCCAAAACCTTCTCTCATGCATCCAAATTACCCGAATGGAAAAATGCAATGCAGGTAGAATATGATGCTCTATTGCGTAATGGGACGTGGACACTTGTCCCGCGTCCCTTTAATGCTAACATTGTTGGTTGTAAATAGGTCTACAGGATCAAGCGAAAGGCAGATGGAGCAATTGAGCACTACAAAGCTCGATTAGTTCCTAAGGGATTCAATCAACAGGAGGGTATTGACTACGTTGATACATTTAGTCCGGTTGTAAAACCTGCAAGCATTCGTATTGTTCTCACCATTGCTCTTACTCTTCACTGGCCTCTACATCAAGTTGACATCAACAATGCGTTTTTGAATGGTGATCTTACGGAAAAAGTCTATATGATGCAACCTCTTGGATTCCTTGACAGATCTCAGCCCACTCATGTCTGTGATGAGGCTAAAGTCGTAGTGCCAAATCAAAGAAAACTCTAAACACTAACTAAAGTATAGCAAACAAGTAGAGGTCGAACCCAAGGGAATCAAAACACCAATCGCTATGCAGTCAAGCGAAATACCAACTAACGAACAAGTAACAAGTAACAAGTAACCAGGGGGGTTTTTGATTGTATGAAACACAAAAGTAACAAGTATCAAACAAAGGGAGTTTGGGTGAGAATATGATGAGAAGGGGTTTCACCTAGCAAGTATCCACACAACAGTCAATCAAGTTGATCATAGATTTATCTCAAGTTCTATTCAATCCTAGGGAATGTTCCTATTCCAATCTTTAATATATCAGCAGGCCAACCGGTCCTGATAATACTTACTATTCAACAATCAGGGAAACCTCTCAAGATTAGATGAAATAGCAGCAAAAGGCACAGGAATCATAATGATGCATGCAATAACTTACAACCGTCAAGTATTAACATGCAATCAATTCTCTTTCATAAAAGCAATCAACTACCAGATCATGCAGATATGAATGCTACAATGACAAGGAATTCCACCGTATATTCCTAGTCTAGCAATAGAAAACTATCAATCAAACTAGGTGATCAAGCTAGCAAAACTAATAGAAATCAATAGATGAAGAACAAGAGAATTAATACAAACCCATAGGAAAAGAACAAGAGTTTAGAAATCTCACAACTTAATAACTGAAGGTTTCAACCGCTAAGTAAAACAATGGAGATTAGTTCCTGCTCATGGTTGCAGAACTAAATTGTCTGATGGAAAAGATGATAGAAAAGATGATAATAGAAAGAAAGAAACTAGGGTCCTTAAATAGAGAACTAACCCCAAAATATATGGTAAAAGAAAGATCCTAAACGAAATAATAAAATAAGTTAAAAGAAATAAAATAAAATAAGGAAAGTCCGGAATATCTTCGGCCTTGTTGTGGCGATCGCCATGGATGCCTGGCGATCGCGGTCTTCATGTAAAACTTTGCCTCGTCTTTGTTGCCCCATGGCGATCGCCATAGAGTCATGGCGATCGCCATGCTCTCTCGAACTCCTGAAATGCTCCTGTTGTAGAATGGCGATCGCCATAGTGATGGTGGCGATCGCCTCTGCTCCGCAGGATGTCTTCATCTTCATGTCTTCAATCTTTGATCCTCTTCTTCTTCGGTTCTGGTCTTCATTTCTTCACTTCTTCATAAACAACTCAGAATATAACAATAGCTCCAAATACTTGTGATAACACTCCTAAACTAATGTAATAACCCCTAGTTACGCCATACAAAGTGTAGCGTATCAAATACCCCCATACTTAGACTTTTACTCATCCCGAGTAACTTACAGAAAAGCTACCCTTACAATGAAAAGCTCAAAGCCTCGGGAAGTACAAGAATATCTCCTAGTGATTACATACTCAATAATCCCAAAGCATACAAAACGCAACAACAACAATCAAGAACAAATGTGATACAATAAGCACAAACTCAGAACTACACCTTATTGCTCCAAGTGGCCTACCCGAATCTTCCTATACGCCTCCTTCTTATGTCACCATAACGCCAAGATGATAATGATCCTAAAACACTCAATTTTTTTTTTATAACACTCATCTTGCTTGGGCGCCCTTTCCGGTTTTCATCCCAACCACTCAATAATTGTTCCGAGCTCACCAACTCTCATCTCTCAAGACTTATTGTTGCCTCAGCCTAGTTCCGGCCAAGCCACCTTCTTATTGCATAGATCTTGCTATCCAAGGATTTTGTATGCCTTTTTCTCAATATTTTTGGCTTTTTCCATTTTTTAATTTTTTTTTTTGAATTTTTGATTTATAACATGCAAAATGAAATGCTAGGAAAGTAAATATGTACAATTACTCATATCATCCCCTCCCCCATACTTGAATGAGACATTGTCCTCAATGGAAAATAAAGGACATACAAATGTAAATGGGGAAGCAAGGATAATACTCACTGTGGTGATGGTGGTGGATGGTGTGGATAGTAGGGGTTTTCACCCCTAAAGAACTCCTCCTGCCTCTGTTGCAACTTCTGCATGGTCTGCTCAATGTTGGTGAACCGACTGTCATAGCTGCTCACTGTTCGGCTCACCTCAGCTAGCTGTGTCCCGAATGCCTGCTGCGTAAGAGACATACTCTCCATCAAACTGTACATCCGCTCATAATCAAATCCCGGGGCAGCAGCCTGAGGACCGCCCTGATCAGCCCCCGGAGCACCATCATGACCTCCCATGTCAACTTCCATCTCCGCCTCCTCGTCAAACTCCTCAGCCTCAGCACCATCAGGCAATAGTCGAAAATCCCTTGCAAGAGGACCAAAGGGAATGAATCTAGGTAGACGCATCTTGTGTGTTCCCTCATGCTTGGACAACCACGTATAAATATCCCGGCGCACATCTAGAAGCAGTGCACGCCTCAGCCCTGGAATATCACAAACATAGTTGGAGTTGCTGCTACCACTAGGGATAGCATCATCTCCTAAACAAAGTCGGGCAATGAGAGTGACCATTCCTCCCATACTTATCTTGCCCACATTCTTGCCCATCTTCCTGTATTTGGCCACACTATGGCAAAAAAGCAGGATCCAATCTGGAACGGTCCCACATTCAGGTGTGAGGCTCCATAAAAACTGTAAATCCTGAGCAGAGACCTTGTTCACCTCCCCACGCCCCAAGAAACACATGGCTATCACCTTGTGAGCTAGCCTAAGGCAAGGATGAGTGAACTCGTAATTGTAGTGGGTAATAGAAGGGTTCAGTACCTGCCCTGTAGCATGAAACCAGAAATCTGCAGCCCTCTGATCAGGCTCACTCCAACCTTCACTAGGGTCCTTGGTCACTCCAAATAGTACACTCAAATCATCAAAACCAAGAACATACTCTTTACCTTGCAGCATAAAAACAATATTTCGTTCCTCCGTACTGAATGAGAAAGTAGCAATAAAGTCTCATCAGTGGGAGCATTTATGGTCATAAGTCCACCTAAACCACTATGGCTCAACAATGCCAAGGTGCATTCTTCCAAACCCAACAATTGCAAAGTGGGCATGCAAAAGAACTTGGTAGTGACTACAGTTTTAGAATCCACAAAATCTCGAACCTCTTTCTGCTTTTTAGTCATACATCTCTTGACTCCTCTCACCATTGTATAATAAGGGAATGAATAGGAAAGGAGAGAAACGAAGTTGTACTCACAAATTTTTCGAAGCAAAATAAATGTTGCAGAACTGAATGGCGATCGCGGTG
Organism: Oxyria digyna; assembly: GCA_029168935.1. Taxonomy (NCBI): domain Eukaryota; kingdom Viridiplantae; phylum Streptophyta; class Magnoliopsida; order Caryophyllales; family Polygonaceae; genus Oxyria; species Oxyria digyna. The sequence goes on from JAPVLV010000013.1 coordinate 12,234,933, forward strand.
GATGGATGGCGATCGCGGTCGCTGGAGTTCTTCGCGAACAGTCTCTGTAATGCAATGGCGATCGCGGTGCTACAGTGGCGATCGAGGTCACGCTGGGTTTCCGAAATCGAGCTTCTTTCAACAGATGGCGAGCGCCTTGAGATGGAGGCGGTCGCGGTGGAGCTTTCCGAAGAACTACTGCGTGAATCCGGTGGATTGAGGTTGGTTTTGTGGTGGTTTGAGGGAGAATGGGTTGATTTTTGTGGTGGTTTGAGGGAGAATGGGGGCTTGGGAAATTTTTGGGGTGGCTAGGGTTTGAGAAGATGAGGGTGGCTAGGGGATTTTATAGTGGGGGTTGGTATGGGATGATATGAGATTGTGATTGGGCTTTTTTTTTTTTATTATTATGGGCATTTTCAGCCGGCCCACATGTATAACTGGTCGACCCATGTCTTTAGCTTTATCAATTTATCGTCTCCACATCAGCTAGTCACCATTCCGTCAGCGCTCAGTCAGCAAAAAGTAAACGCCACGTCATCCTGAATATCCACGTCATCATTTTTTTTTTTTTCTTTTTTTGTAGAACGAGAGAAGACTTACAGCGGGATTGGCTACTGACAAGAAAATTATTTAACGTCGTGGCTCGACTTCATGCCTTTCAATCATGTGCTTTCCTCCTGTCCATAGAAAAACTAACAAGAAAATTACCCCGAACAAAAACAAAAACAAACTCAAACCTCGGGTTGCCTCCCGAGTAGCGCCTTATTTAACGTCGTGGCTCGACTTCATGCCTTTCAATTAGGTTTCATCAATAGGCTCAGTAAAATATTGCTCATCGATGGCCTCGTTGGTGAAACCTTCATGATAGGCTTTCAATCGTTGCCCATTTACCTTAAATACCTTATGAGTCTCCCCATCATATAAATCCACTGCTCCATGGGGAAAGACTTGGGCAACAACATAAGGTCCTACCCATCTAGACTTAAGCTTACCTGGGAAAAGTTTCAGACGTGACTGAAATAGTAGAACTTTATCACCTGTTTTGAAGTTCTTTCTCAAAATGTTCTTGTCATGCCAAGCTTTCGTCTTCTCCTTATATATGACAGCATTGTCATAGGAGTCGAGTCTTGCTTCCTCTAGCTCACTCAATTGTAGCTTCCTGAATTCTCCAACTTTACTAATTTGCATGTTGCATTTCTTGACAGCCCATAATGCCTTATGCTCAAGCTCCACTGGAAGATGACAACCTTTACCAAAAATTAATCGATAGGGTGACATACCTATAGGAGTTTTTTAGGCTGTGCGGTAGGCCCATAATGCATCATTAAGTCTTAGGCTCCAATCCTTTCTGTTGGGAGCTACTGTCTTCTATAAGATGGTCTTGATCTCCCTGTTTGACAACTCAGCTTGTCCATTGGTCTGTGGATGATAGGCAGTGGAGACCCTATGAGTAACATGATACTTCTTCAGCAATGCACTCACCGTCTTGTTACAAAAGTGAGTACCCCTGTCACTTATGAGAGCCTTGGGAATACCAAAACGAGCAAATATGTTCTCTTTCAAGAACCCTGCTACAACTTGAGAATCATCAGTCTTGGTGGCCTTCGCTTCCACCCATTTGGAAACGTAGTCCACCGCAAGCAAAATATATAAGTTCCCGAATGAGCTAGGGAAAGGTCCCATAAAGTCAATCCCCCAAACATCAAAAATCTCACAAAATATGATTGGTGCTTGAGGCATCTCATTCTTTTGAGACATGTTCCCAACTCGTTGGCATTGATCACAGGTTTTGCAATAGGCATAAGCATCCCGAAATATGTGTGGCTAATACAAACCTGCATCCAATACTTTCCTAGCTGTTCTATTTGCCCCAAAGTGACCCCCACATGCATATGAATGACAAAAAGACAAGACAGATTGTACCTCATTATCAGGAAGGCATCGACGAATCACCTGATCATTACAGTGTCTCCAAAGATAGGGATCATCCCACACATAGAATCTAGCTTCGCTTTTCATCTTATCCTTTTGAGCCTTGGAAAAATTAGGGGGGAACTCGCCTATGACAAGAAAGTTCACTAAATTTGCGTACCAGGGTTTGAAGGTTTTTAGAGCGAGGAGCGTAGCTTCAAGATCAACGTTAATGTAAGTCTCTGCGAGCCAACGGCGATCGCCACCAATGCATGGCGATCGCGGTCGCGGTCTAGAATCGAGGGTAGCTTCTGTGGAAGCATGGCGATCGCCAATGATTTGTGGCGATCGCGGTCGTGACTCAGTACTCCTGTAAACATTAGAATAATCATGGCGATCTCCACTAGATGCTAGCGATTGCGTCATGGCCACAGTAGCTACTCCGAACAGATTGTCATCGGGGAAATTTCCCTGAATTTGCTCCTGCATATCTGGCTTGTCATCTGCACTGACTAATCTACTCAAGTGATCAGCCACCAAATTTTCAGCACCTTTCTTGTCTCGAATTTCCACATCAAACTCACTCAGCAATAAGATCCATCGAATCAATCTTGGTTTGGCATCCTTCTTCGTCATAAGATAATGAAGTGTTGCATGGTCAGTATAAACAATTACCTTGGTACCAAGTAGATATTGTCTGAATTTCTCCAAGGCAAACACAATTGCTAGCATCTCCTTCTCAGTGGTGGAGTAGTTCCTTTGCGCTCCGTTCAAAGTCATAGAAGCATAATGAATTACATGAGAAGCTCTTGCTTCTTTTTGTCCAAGAACTGCTCCCACTGCATAGTCACTAGCATCACACATGATCTCAAAAGGTCGAGACCAATCTGGCGCCTAAATAATTGGTGCACTTGTCAAACGAGTTTTCAACTCATCAAACGCCTTCTTGCACTCGTCATTAAGCTCAAAATCAACCTCCTTTTTCAGCAGCTCATATAGTGGTGATGAGGTCTTTGAAAAGTCCTTAATAAACCTGCGATAGAAACCTGCATGGCCTAGAAAAGAGCGAACTTCCCGCACATTAGTAGGATAAGGCAAAGATTGAATTACATCAATCTTCGCCTTATCGACCTCAATACCCCTAGCTGACACAATATGCCCTAACACAATACCTTGCTCAACCATGAAATGACACTTTTCAGAATTAAGAACCAAGTTAGTTTCTACACATCTTTTAAGCACTAGTGTCAAATGGTTTAAGCATGCATCAAAACTGTCACCATGAACTGTGAAATCATCCATAAAAACTTCAATGAAATTTTCCACATACTTAGAAAAAATACTCACCATACACCTTTGGAACGTACCGGGTGCGTTACACAATCCAAATGGCATCTTACGGTATGCAAAAGTACCAAAAGGGCATGTAAATGTCGTTTTCTCTTGATCCTCTGGAGCTATGGCAATCTGAAAATAACCTGAGTATCCATCCAAAAAGCAATAGAAAGGGCGACCAGCAAGTCGCTCAAGCATTTGATCAATAAATGGTAAAGGAAAGTGATCCTTTCTAGTTACCGCATTCAGCTTACGGTAATCAATGCAAACTCGCCAACCTGTTTGTAACCTGGTAGGAACCAACTCTCCTTGTTGATTCTCTACAACCTGAATACCACCCTTCTTGGGGACACATTGTGTAGGACTAACCCATTGACTGTCAGAGATAGGAAAAATCATACCTGCCTGCAGGAGTTTCAGCACCTCCTTCTTCACCACTTCAGTCATTGGTGGATTAAGCCGCCTCTGGGGTTGTCTGGATGGTTTGGGATCCCCTTCTAGAAAAATCCTATGCATACATGTCGAGGGACTAATCCTTTTGATGTCTGCAATGGTCCATCCCAAAGCTACCTTATGATCTTCAAGCACTGCCACTAATTTCTCCTCTTGCTCCTTGGAAAGATGGCTTGAAATAATAACCGGTAATGTTTTACCTTTTCCAAGAAAAGCATACTTCAAATGTTTGGGCATCTCCTTCAATTCAACTTCTGGTGCCTGCACAATAGATGGTAGGAGCTTCTCGCTCGGTACTATTAGTTCTAAGGGGCCATTGCCCACATAAGTGTAGGGAGGCTTACCTTCAGCGTTCAATTGTGCCAAGACTACCTGCATGTTAGTGGATAGAGATATATATGCATGTGGATCCTCCACATCATTCTCAATGATCGATTTCAGCTCATCACAAGAAGTAACATCAAACACCTCTTGCACAATAGGCTCAATCACATCAATAGAACATAAAGAATGGTCATCAATGGGGTGTTTCATAGCATCATAAATATTGTATTCAACCTTCTCCCCATCAAATTCCATTGTCAGTGTCCCACTGTTCACATCAATCTTAGTTTGAGCAGTTTTCATAAAAGGCCTACCTAGCAAAATAGGTGTTGCATGCTTGTCATGCTCCATATCCAAAACAAAGAAATCAGCAGGAAAAATCAAGTCACCAACCATAACAAGAACATCTTCAACCACCCCTTTCGGGTACACATTAGATCTATCAGCAAGTTGAACAATAATTCCTGTTTCATGCAATGGTCCTAAACCTAGTGATTCATACAGAGAAAAAGGCAAAACATTGATTGATGCTCCTAAATCTAGCATAGCTTTTTCGAATTTAGTTTCACCAATCACACATGGAATGCTAAACATGCCTGGGTCACCACATTTCTTAGGCATACGTCTTTGGAACACAGCAGAAACTTGTTCACTAACTTTAACCTTTTGTCTTCCCTTGAGTTTTTTATTCCTTTTAATTGTGCAAACTTCTTTCAAAACTTTTGCAAATCTAGGAATACTCTTGACAAGTTTAAGTAAAGGGATGTTTACCTCGCACCTACTGAAGGTTTCAAAAATTTCTTTATCGTTCTCTGGCCTTCGAGTGTCCTTCAATGCCTCGGGAAAGGGAGCCACAGGTTTCTGTGAGAATAGAGGAGGAAAGTTGGGGCGAACATAATTGTCAACTGGCTCAGATGACTCATGGAGATCGCCATCAATGGACGGCGATCGCGGTCGCGACCCTTCAGCTTCTGTTGAAATATGGCGATCGCCAATTATATGTGGCGATCGCGGCTCCTTCTCGGCCAGATTCTGCTTGCTCTCTGTAATGTTACCGCGATCGCCACCAATGTTTGGCGATCGCGGTCGGTCTTCTGGAGTTTCTGTCTCAGGATGTTGCTTCTGTTTGCCCTTTTCAGCATTAGATTCCTCAACCAATAATTTTCCACTTCTCAATGTCACAGCACTGACACTTTCTCTCGGTTTTACTACCGTTTGAGATGGTAGCTTTCCTGAATCTCTAGCTTCTAAGTTGCTCACAGCTTGAGCAATCTGCCCTATCTGTTTCTCAAGATTCTGAATACTCGACTCCGTTTTAGCATTTTGTTGCATCACAGATTGAGCTAAGGACTTAATCATCTCTTCAGCAGTCAGAGAGTTTTGAGGTCTAGGCTGATTTTGGTGATTTTGCAATACTTGAGGGTTTTGAACATTATTCTGATTATCCCACCTCAAGTTAGGATGATTCCTTGTACCTGGATTATAATGATTAGCATAAGGATCAAATCTAGGCCTAGGTTGCCATCCTCCTGCAGCATTTACCTCAGCACTCGGTTCTTGGAGTTGTGGGCACTCGTCAGTAAGATGCCCTGTGAGTGTGCATACCCCACAAGCTCTCACGTGTTGTCGACCACCACTTTGCAGCATAAAAGACTTCATCATATCTTTCAGTTCATTCATATCACTTTGAATTTTAGCGGGATCAAGTGAACTTACTGATTGTGTTCTTTGCCTGCTACCAAACTGCCTTGAGCTTTCAGCTAATTCCTCAAACATTTCAGTAGCCTGAGGTATAGTTAATCTCAAAAAGTTACCTCCACAGGATGCATTCACCATACGACGGTCCTCATCAATCAGGCCACTAAACAAATACATGAGAAGATCCTGATCAGTGTAGCTGTGGAAAGGACAACTTGAGCACAAGTTCTTGAATCTCTCATAATATTCATAGAGACTTTCAGTTGCGTGTTGTTGGAGATTGGTAATGTCCTTTTTCAGGCTGCTCAGTTTAGTTGCTGGAAAGTATTTCTCCAAGAAAACCTTTTTCATCTTGGCCCAAGTATCAATACTCCCAGGGGCTTGATAGTAAAGCCAATCATTAGCAGCGTCTTTCAGAGTGAATCCGAAAGCTCTTAACATTACCTGTTCCTCAGTGACACCCCTCGGCTTCATGCTAGAACATATGGCATGAAACTGAGCCAAATGTTTGTTTGGATCCTCACCTGTTAAGCCATGAAAGTGTGGAAGTTCATGAATCAATCCAGCTTTTAGCTCAAAATTCACACCCTCAGCTATCTCAGGAAACCTCACTGCCAGAGGTTGTTGATCTAAGTTCGGGGCAGTGAGCTGCCTCATAGTAGGCAGTGGCGGTCCATTTCGATCACCCATTTCGCTACTTTGGTTCAAAGCTGCTCTTCGGTTCCTCTGGAACGTCCTCTCAATCTCTGAATCAAAAGCAACAAGAGATGAGATAGTAGCATGGGTCTGAACCATAAAGGTTCACACCAAACAGTTGATAAGTCACAATTAGCACAGAATTGGAATAATTCAATTCCCCGGCAACGACGCCAAATTTGATGAGGCTAAAGTCGTAGTGCCAAATCAAAGAAAACTCTAAACACTAACTAAAGTATAGCAAGCAAGTAGAGGTCGAACCCAAGGGAATCAAAACACCAATCGCTATGCAGTCAAGCGAAATACCAACTAACGAACAAGTAACAAGTAACCAGGGGGGGTTTTGATTGTATGAAACACAAAAGTAACAAGTATCAAACAAAGGGAGTTTGGGTGAGAATATGATGAGAAGGGGTTTCACCTAGCAAGTATCCACACAACAGTCAATCAAGTTGATCATAGATTTATCTCAAGTTCTATTCAATCCTAGGGAATGTTCCTATTCCAATCTTTAATATATCAGCAGGCCAACCGGTCCTGATAATACTTACTATTCAACAATCAGGGAAACCTCTCAAGATTAGATGAAATAGCAGCAAAGGGCACAGGAATCATAATGATGCATGCAATAACTTACAACTGTCAAGTATTAACATGCAATCAATTCTCTTTCATAAAAGCAATCAACTACCAGATCATGCAGATATGAATGCTACAATGACAAGGAATTCCACCGTATATTCCTAGTCTAGCAATAGAAAACTATCAATCAAACTAGGTGATCAAGCTAGCAAAACTAATAGAAATCAATAGATGAAGAACAAGAGAATTAATACAAACCCATAGGAAAAGAACAAGAGTTTAGAAATCTCACAACTTAATAACTGAAGGTTTCAACCGCTAAGTAAAACAATGGAGATTAGTTCCTGCTCATGGTTGCAGAACTAAATTGTCTGATGGAAAAGATGATAGAAAAGATGATAATAGAAAGAAAGAAAGAAACTAGGGTCCTTAAATAGAGAACTAACCCCAAAATATATGGTAAAAGAAAGATCCTAAACGAAATAATAAAATAAGTTAAAAGAAATAAAATAAAATAAGGAAAATAAGGAAAGTCCGGAATATCTTCGGCCTTGTTGTGGCGATCGCCATGGATGCCTGGCGATCGCGGTCTTCATGTAAAACTTTGCCTCGTCTTTGTTGCCCCATGGCGATCGCCATAGAGTCATGGCGATCGCCATGCTCTCTCGAACTCCTGAAATGCTCCTGTTGTAGAATGGCGATCGCCATAGTGATGGTGGCGATCGCCTCTGCTCCGCAGGATGTCTTCATCTTCATGTCTTCAATCTTTGATCCTCTTCTTCTTCGGTTCTGGTCTTCATTTCTTCACTTCTTCATAAACAACTCAGAATATAACAATAGCTCCAAATACTTGTGATAACACTCCTAAACTAATGTAATAACCCCTAGTTACGCCATACAAAGTGTAGCGTATCAAATACCCCCATACTTAGACTTTTACTCGTCCCGAGTAACTTACAGAAAAGCTACCCTTACAATGAAAAGCTCAAAGCCTCGGGAAGTACAAGAATATCTCCTAGTGATTACATACTCAATAATCCCAAAGCATACAAAACGCAACAACAACAATCAAGAACAAATGTGATACAATAAGCACAAACGCAGAACTACACCTTATTACTCCAAGTGGCCTACCCGAATCCTCCTATACACCTCCTTCTTATGTCACCATAACGCCAAGATGATAATGATCCTAAAACACTCAATTTTTTTTATAACACTCATCTTGCTTGGGCGCCCTTTCCGGTTTTCATCCCAACCATTCAATAATTGTTCCGAGCTCACCAACTCACGTCTCTCAAGACTTATTGTTGCCTCAGCCTAGTTCCGGCCAAGCCACCTTCTTATTGCATAGATCTTGCTATCCAAGGATTTTGTATGCCTTTTTCTCAATATTTTTGGCTTTTTCCATTTTTTAATTTTTTTTTTGAATTTTTTATTTATAACATGCAAAATGAAATGCTAGGAAAGTAAATATGTACAATTACTCATATCATCCCCTCCCCCATACTTGAATGAGACATTGTCCTCAATGGAAAATAAAGGACATACAAATGTAAATGGGGAAGCAAGGATAATACTCACTGTGGTGATGGTGGTGGATGGTGTGGATAGTAGGGGTTTGCACCTCTAAAGAACTCCTCTTGCCTCTGTTGCAACGTCTGCATGGTCTGCTCAATGTTGGTGAACCGACTGTCATAGCTTCTCACTGTTCGGCTCACCTCAGCTATCTTTTACCTTATTTTTATATCGTCGTAGGATAAAAGGAAAAGATAAGATCTCGTTTCCTTAAAGATATTATTAGGGTTAGCCTATAAAAAGAGGCTAACACCAGCTTTGTAATCATTCAGCCACCATTCGAATAATACCTAAGTCCAAGCTTCAACCCTAATTTCCTATATTGTTCTTGAGTGTTGAGATTATACCGTGCTCTTTGATCTTTGCCCTACAATTTCTTAGTTATCATCTCGTTGGTAATTTCGCTAAAAACAATTGCCGCCCAGCATGGGGCTTGATCAAAAAGGTATCGTCTCTCCATACGAAAAGAACTTCTTTTTTTTGCAGGAAAGGATATGACGAGCCCGACGAACAGCCAGCGTAACAACGAGAAGAGATCCGAAGAAGAAGATCCCGCGACGACATCTCTCACTCCAAGTAGCGAAGAAACCGGAAAAACTCTCGAAGGAGATTCCGGCGTTCCAAAGACCATAACTTCCAATGGAGAACGAGGAGCAGATGACGAGGTGACCGAGGTGGCCGCCGTCCGAGTTCAATTCGATACCCTCCAGAAAGCGTGGGCAGAGACCAAAAGCGCCAGCGAGGAAAATACATTAGGACTCACCAAAGAGAACCAACGACTGTGTTCCATCATCAAAGAACTTAAGGATGAATCTGCGAGACCACGCACCTATGTTCGTAATCAGATTGTCGTTCGACGCCTAGACATGGACGCCGTCGCTGAAGAAGGAGAAATTTATGGATCTCAGGAACACCAATACATCATCCCGTCGAGAGAAAGGATCCCGAGAAGGAAGGCCGAAGAAGACATGACGCCAAGTGTCGTCGCGACGCTCGTAGCACCACAAGTAGGTGCCTTGAGGAAGGAGATGATACTGATGCCCAGGGCGCCCAAATCTATAATCCTTGAGCACGAGTTCGGATATCAAGAGAGTCCCTTTGTCTCCGCCATCGCCGCCCAGAAGATAGCCAAGAAGTTCACCGTCGCCGATCTCTCCGTCTATGACGGATCCGATGACTCGGAAGAACACATCTTGCTCTATAAAGCCAAGTTTTCCACGAGTTCGATCGAGCCAGAGCTAAGAGAGGCAATGATGTGCAAATTCTTTAGTTCAACATTGATGGGTTCGGCCTTGACATGGTTCATCCATCTACCCAAAGGAAGTATCTCGTTTTACGCTGAACTCTCCAACATATTCCGCCTACAATTCGCCAGCAGTAAGATGTTCGCAAAGCAGCCTTCAGACCTCCATAACATGCGCATGAACAAAGGCGAAACCATAAGAGCCTTCATGAAGCGCTTCAACGACGAGAAGATTACGATCCCAAACTGTAGCGAATCTACTACTCCGATGCGTTCAGGCGTGCTCTCCCCCGAGATAGTGACCTATACAAGGAATTGACAAAGACTCACTCTGATTCATTCGTCGCAACAAGGGAAAGGGCTATGGAAGCTATGCGCCTCGAAGAAGATCTCCTAAGACATGCTAAAGAGAAATCCCAATCTCCGCGTAGACGAACCCCTCCGCGCAGAGATACTCCTCAGCGAAGAAGTAATGAAAATCATGACAGGATAAACAAACCATTCCAAAGAGAACCTCCCATGGTGCATAACGTGAGCGAGATCGATAACGTTTACGCGGTCGAAAGGGTTGTACACATGAAAACTGACGCGTTGCGAGTCATGAACGCGATGGAAAAACTCCGCAACGTGAAGTGGCCTAAAAAGCCAAATCCAGAGAAGAAGCCAGGGTCGGGGAGAGGATATTGCGAGTTCCACAATGACTCAGGCCATTCCATAGATGATTGTTACACCTTAAGAAGAGAAGTGTTACGCCTCTTGAAAAGAGGCGACCTGCTAGATCTACTCTCCAAGGAGGGAAGAGACGTGTTTGAAGGAGCAAGGAAAGGGAAAAGATCTCCAATGCCGCCGCCTCCCCCATCAAATCGTTTGAGAACAGTCAATACAATCTTTGGAGGCTCTCCCATAAGCGGCTACACCGCATCCGTCGCCAAAAGGAACGTCAGGGCGTTGCGTGGTGAAGGAAGCACTCTACCCATCTATCACGTCAGAACTGTTAGAAAAGACTGCCCAATCACGTTCGAAGAACCCAACGAAAGTGTGGATCATCATGACGGGTTAGTTATTTCCCTCACTATCAGTAATTGCAAGGTTAAGAGGATCCTCATTGATAACGGAAGCTCGGCCAACATCATCACCTTTTCCGCAATCAAAGAGCTTGGGTTATCCAGCGACGACGTGGTGAAGAAATACATCCCACTAGTAGGTTTCAGTGGCGAAGTCGCAGATATGCTGGGAGAGATTACCCTAACCACTCTAGCAGAAGGGGTCAATATGCAAACCAAATTCGTGGTAATGGAAGCAGAGTCGCCCTATAACATGATCTTGGGAAGACCGTGGTTGCATGATATGAAGGCCATACCCTCGACATACCACCAATCCCTGAAGTTTCCGTCCCCATGAGGGATTCAAGAAATCAAGGGCGAGCCACAGATAGCGAGGGAATGCTACAGCATAGGAATGAGGATCACAACCACTGCATCCCAAGAGAAAAGGGGTAAGGCATAGCAATTAAAAGACCATGAAGAGCCAGTAAGGTATGTTAAGCGAAAGCTCTACGAGACAAAGGAGGAGATTGGCCAGGTAGGTGATGAGATATATATATATTGGAGGTCAAGTCTTACGTTGTACGGAAAATTGAGAAAAGAAAAGCGTCTTCATGGTCTGAATTGCCAAGTAACGAGGGGTCAAAGCGCCATAAAGAACGAGAAGACCATAGAAAGTCTAAGAAAAAAGCTAGGGGTGGAAACGTGACTCTCGACGCGTCGAAGAAAGAATCATATAAGAAACGAGATAAGAGCGCCAACAAGAGTGGCGCGTCTCTACGCAAGCATAAGCAAAAACTCCGAGTTCAAAGATGGCGAGAGTTTATGGCAAAGAACGCTGACCTGAGCTACATGTTCTTGAAACACCATCCACCATAAAAGTCCGCCAGAAATTAAGTTTCTCCTTTCCGTTTACGATTCCCTTCTGTTTTCTTTTGCATGAGTAGGATTATGTTTTTCAATAAGAACATGTCGTTATCTTAGGGTCAAAGCGACGAGGGGTCGCGACGACTAGGGGTAGGCGTCGATGTCATTATTTATTGTTCCATGATGCATCTTTTATTAATATACAAGTAGACATTTTCTCTCCAACGTGTTAAGCATGCTGAGTTGTTTCATTTTTAATAACTTGCTCTATGTCTATTAAGAGAACGTGCCTCTTGAGTACGGTGCACCAAATAAGAAGCAAGAAGGCCGTGGCGAAAATCCGGGCCGGGGGTGAATTTCGTTAGCCTACGCGTTCAAGGCTCCATCTACACGTACGCAACGTTAGCCGAACTGCCGACTCCGAGTCGACGCTTCCCATGATTGTTAGCGACGTGTGGCAATGGTCATGGGGAATGAAGCCCGGAACCTCACAAAGCCGGTCGGATCCTCTGAGTAAACAAGGTTAAGCCTATTTGACACGATCATTCTCCAGCAACGCGTCTTCACGCCTTCCAGCCCCTCTGAGAGTCATGAATCCACGGGCATATCGCCAAACCGGCAAGGAGGCGTCCACCGGCATCGTAAGTCCAACATATCAAGAATCGGACGCTACACGATGAATAGGCCCGTCGATTAAAAGAGTTCAACGTCGACCTAACGCTAGCGTGTGGCAAAGGATCCACCATAAGTAAGGGGTAACGTCACAAGCTGATAAAATCACACGTTGATCTACATCCGCCACTCGCTCCGGGTTCGGAGGAAATGCTGGACCCAACCTTCATGTAAGCCGACAAAATAACAAAAGCAGCTGCAATGACCATATAACACTAACAAGTAAGAGAAGAGTTCTTCATACACGTTCGAGAAGCGAACAAAGCAATAAACCAGGGGTAGAAAAACTACACCTCAAAGATAAAGTAACTAAGATCACAAGAGCAAACCTACACGCTCATAAGCAAGACACACGTAAGAAAGCATGAAAAAGCCCCCGGAAAACGTACAAGCATCGCAAAGCATCAAAGGAAAGTATAAAATATTGACAACATAAGAAAGATCAAGAACAAGATATTCGAAGACAATAAAACGCTATCGCCAAAGAAGCGTAGAAAACTCAAGGAATAGAAAAAAGTGCATTAAAAGAAATGCGGCGACCAAGGAGAACAAAAGTAATAATGTTGAAAAGAGAAGCGCCCCAAATATGGACAAGCGCATACAAAAATCCTACGCGGAGAAAAAGAAAAATTACAAAGATTTAGACTCGCCCTCAGACGACCCAGAGTCAGACACGCGACCATTGTTTTCCTCGTCATCAGCCGTTGGTTCCTCCTCGTCGGCGCGTTCACCACCTTCAACGTCCGCGGCGGTAAGATCAGGAGCATCCTAATCCATAACCTCAAGATATGCGTTTAGACGCGAAGAAGAAGGACCCCCAACGACACCTCCGGGAAGTTTCGGGAAAGCCGCCTCAAATTCCCTACGCTCACCTACCGGATCCCAATCTTCATACTCGCCAGCGCCATACTGTTCCAAGACCTCCACTCTAGACAACCAAGACCAATAGATCTTCGCCTCGTGTAACTCGGAGTCATGCTGCGCCTCCTTCTTCTCCACATCCGTCCTCAAAGTGGCAAGGTTCTTCTCTAAATCCTTGACCTGCTTGACAACCTCGCCGTGAAGATTGAGAACCTCGGTGGCCTTGTCCTTAGCCGCTTTCTCCGCGTCGCGAGATTTCTTTGACAAGCTATTAAGGCGTTTGTTCTCCGACTCTGCGTCAGACACCCTTTTCTCCAACGCCTCCATCCTCTCCGGATATGTCGATAAAAGCGTCCAGGCGCACAGCGACGCCTGAATTCCCTGGAAAAAGAAAAGAAGAGTAAGAAAAAGAGCTCGAGAAAGGTCAAAGTAAAATAAAGACCAACAATCTTACCTGCTACTGAGCAGCATAGGCTTCTCCCATGATGCCAGTTGGGTCCATCAACGCGTAATGGTCGAGCGATGACGAGGAACGAAGTCCGAATAAAGCCTTCAGAAGTTCCCTTCCCGGAGCAAAAGCGCGCGAAATCACACCAGGAAAGTCATCCACAAACGAATACTTGTCTTCAGAGGCTTCGACCACTTTCTCTTTTCCCTTCCTTGACCGCGTTGCCTTGTCCGGAGAAGGAGACGGAGAAGATTCCAAAGTAGCCATAAGGTCGATATCTATGGGGGAAGTAGACCAACACCCCTTTATGGCAAGTTGTCTCTTCCTCGACGTCACAAGATCTGTAGCAGATTCGTCACAGGCGCGAATGCGAGAAACTGAAGCTATAACCACAAACAAAGCACAATGGGTAAAGAACGCAGGGGCACTACAATGACCTTCTCCGTCATGCCCATGGAAGGTCCGATCAACTTCAGGGATCGCCAGGAGCGCGGCTATCGCCTTCTTCGATTGAGCTCTCGTCTTAAGAGCGTCCGAGTTGACTAACAAATACATAGAGTTACGCGTAAGTAAAGCGTCAACGCATAAAAATGTGTTTCTTTGAAAAGGAAAAATCAGTAAACAAGATGAGAGAACTCACTCTTGGGATTCCAATCCTCAATGATCCAAGAACATTCGTCCCCAAGAGAATATTTCTCCACAAAGTAAAATACTTCGGCCCAACCCCGATCAGCCGTACTCTTCTCGAAAGCTATCCGAGCTTTCTTTTGCTTGATTTTAAAAGTAAACTCTACCTGGCGAAGAAAGCGAGATAGACAGAGAATGGACGAGATTTGCCGCGACGAAATCCAGGCCATATTTTTCTATGGCGTCATCAAGGGCACCAAGGATCCGCCAAGCGCCAGGAAGAAGTTGACCCGTCGCTAGGCCAAGGGCAAGCATGAACGCCTTAACCAGAGGCGAGAACGGGAACCGATGCCCTGCTAAGAAAGGATACTCGTAGACTGAGATCCATCCCGGTCGGTGAGCATCAGCACAAACCCCCCTCGGAGGAATCTCTATCTTTACCTCCGGACCAAGCTCAGCAATAGATCTCAGGCGACTAATATCGTGCGCCTCGGTATAGTAGCGATCAGAGTCGTGAAGCACTTTCCTTGGCTCGTAAAGAACTGGTGTCTCCATAGAGGAAGAAGGAAATGTATGGAGAGAGGGAAGATCTCGCCCTTATATAGGCAGGGAATCGCGAGGATTACGGGAAAAGATACTCTTCCAACGGCAACATCCCCCACTAAAGAAACTAGCCGTTGAAGATGAACGTTGTTGGCACAAGTCACGAAGCACTTCGTACGATGCGTAAGAATAATGAAAAAGAAATGATGATCGAAGCGTTACGACGAAGGTAAAATCCCAGGTGACGTGATCATCAACGCTTTCCAGGTGTAATGAAGACGTATTCCACGAAGAAAGAAGGCGTCTCCCAGATCTACTAGACGTTAAGCTCTGAAAGACGCCTTAGGGGTATTGTTTGTGCCTAAAAATACGACGAGTAAGGAACGCGTGACAAGCTACGCGTAGGCTGATCACGTCGACGTGACGAGAGACGGCAAAGATCCCGTTTGCCTTGATGATGAAGTCGGCCGAGTAGATACTATCTTATTTCTTTATTATATTGTTGTAATTGGTGAAAGATATTAGAAAGACTATCTTTTACCTTATTTTTATATCGTCATAGGATAAAAGGAAAAGATAAGATCTCGTTTCCTTAAAGATATTATTAGGGTTAGCCTATAAAAAGAGGCTAACGCCAGCTTTGTAATCATTCAGCCACCATTCGAATAATACCTAAGTCCAAGCTTCAACCCTAATTTCCTATATCGTTCTTGAGTGTTGAGATTATACCGTGCTCTTTGATCTTTGCCCTACAATTGCTTAGTTATCATCTCGTTGGTAATTTCGCTACAAATAACTGCCAATCCTGTCTTTCATCAGCGATCTAAGCACATCCGCATTGACTACCATTTTGTACGAGAGCAAGTTGCAGATGGCTCTTTGATTGTTCGTCATGTAAGATCCCTTGATCAAGTTGCTGATATTTTTACCAAGGTTGTTGGCACAGCTCGCTTTATTACTCTTCGGTCCAAGCTTCATGTCGCTCTGCCTCCATAAGCTTGCGGGGGGGTATTAGGATAGAAAATATCCTCTCTGTCAATATCTTGTATTTTAGGATAGAGATTATATCTAGCTTATTCTCCAAGACAATCCTATGTATATATATCCGATTGTGATTAATGAAAAGTCAAGAAATCATTTTACACATTTACAATAATCAAGACATCAGCAACACAAGTAGATGCGTTCAAATTCTCTCTAGTGGAAGTTAGAGGGGAATGATTTTTGCCTTCAAAGTACTAGATGGTATTCGAGGTTTTTCCATTATGCATCATTGTATTAAAGTTTGATTTTTTCGTTTTTTACATTTTTTACTGTGTGACTTAGCAGGAAACAAAGCTTTGTTTCTTGATGTTTCTATGCTAACCGATCAAATAATTGACGAACAAAAAAAAAATTAAAGTTTTTTCCCCGTAATCTGATAAAGAATTTTAATACAAGTCCGTACATATAAATTCCGTCCAAATTGTGACGAATTTAGCAAATCTTTGTGCTATCATTCCTTTGCCTATACCTCTCCATTGTGATAACAATGCATCACAACAATTGTCAGCCAACCCAAAGTTTTATAAGCGCACTAAATATGGCCTAAATATTTGAGGATTGCTATTTTATTCGAGAGATTTTAGAGGAAGGTTTTCTTCAAACTATACATGTCTCATTCGCATTACAGTTAGCAAATGTATTCACCAAGGCAGATCAGCATCGTTTTCTTTCACATAACCTTGGTCTTCTCTTTCCCGTGACATGTCCAGTCTGAGGAGTTTTTCATCAAATACTTAGACAAATTAAGTAGGCCCCGATGAGTGACAAAACATTATTGTTTCAAGGACGTGGAAGGAATAAATCGATCTTATAACAAACTTATATCAAACTCTTGTAGAGATCAAAACTAGCAAAACTACACCCAATTAAACTATAGGTACTTGGGTCGTTCAAACACAATTACTCAACAAGCATTTATATATATATATATATGATGATCTTGGTAACATGGGGTTTTAGTCATAATTCCATAGTCTATCTCCGCCGAGAATACTCTCGGGCGAGCCATCATCATCGGGCCAAGCAAGGCCCATTCCATGAGGGCTAACCATCATTTCTCCTCCAGCCATGTCAATCATCAAATTGTGCATGTCATACAAAACAAACTCCTCCTCAAACCCGCCCGCATACTCAAAATCCAACGCCTCTTCAACCTCTATTGCTTTCTTTTTACGCTGCTCTTCTGCCGCTGCAGCAAAACTCGTTGCAGCGCTACGGATATCCGAAGGGGAGGCAGACGCCGGCTTCGGATAATGCGGGGCCATGTCGGGAAAGTTGAGGACGGCGTCGTTTCCTCGGAGGGCGAGAGCCGCCACGTCGTAAGCGGTTGCTGCCATCTCGGGAGTCGGGAATGTCCCGAGCCATATCCGGTTCGTTTTTCGAGGCTCTCGGATTTCACTTACCCATTTCCCTCCCCGGGTTCGGATCCCCCGGAAAACCGCGTGCCTGCCCGTCGACGACCCCGCCGCTGAGTTGACCGTTGACATATTTATATGAGAAATGTAGTGTGGATTATGGTCGTTGGGATATATTTGGAGCTTATTTATATGTATTTGAAGGAGATGAAAATTACGTGGGGAAATCGCGGGAGGGGCGTGGAATCGAAAGCCTTAACTTCTATCGATCCATATGTTGGAGTTGCAGGTAGCGATCGAGTCTTTTTCTTTCAAAAATTTAATTTGCTGGGGTATTTGTAGCCTTGTAGGTATTAGCTGGACTCATCGGGCATACTTTCAATTAATGTTAACACCTTTATGTTATTAAGTGTTACTATATTTGTACATGTCGACCAAAAGCTAGAAATAGAATTTTAAGTAAAAACTAGTAATGTATTAGTGATACTAATTGCAATTAATGATTTAAAGGTGTTTAGTAAATATCTTAATCAAGAAAGTCTTTTGTTAATTAACATTGTAATCCAGCAGTCTATTTTGTCCTATTGCCCTATTGAAGTATTGATCGATGTACCCATAAATTAGTAATGCCTTTTAAGTGTATCATGTAGCCATGTATGTAGGGCATAGGAGAATTATGAGTCCAAAAGCTTGATGAGGCCCCACCTAAAAAGTTCTACGGAGTAGTATTTTCTTTTTTTATGGTTAAGGGTTCTAGTAATTTCTAAAGTGGATGTAACGATTCATTCCCAAGATTATATATTGTTTCTTCGGAACAAAGCATACATATGGCTCATGTTGATAGCTAGATGAATCCAACGTTAAATTAATAAGGATGTTATCTTTCTCAAAAAAGAAAAAAGTGTCTTACTTTCTTTCTCAATTTTTTGGACTCTAGCTAGCAACAAGTGTACGCATGCATGATGTAATATTGAGTGCATGTTTAACGCAGGAAAAACGAAGTGTTAAGTTCACAAATAACAAGCTAATGTTATATTTCAGATGGTAATGTTTATAATTTGGATGTTGATAAATTTAAACTTTTTAAGTTTGATAATTTTGTAATTAATGTGAATAGTGTTTTTTCCTGAAAATGACTGAAACGGAGTTGATCGCCAATATTATGAACATTATCATCCAGAATATGAACATTAACTTGCTATTTGAATGTTTTGTTTTTCCTACGTTAAGTCTTATTCTCACCCAATATTTTTCTATTTAGTGACCGTATATTATAAATCTGAAGTAAAACGAGAGGGCTCAGCTGACTATATATCCCTAAACCTAGTGAGAACAAAAATGATGTTTGTTGTAGTGTTTATCTATGTTTATTAATTATTATTTTTTATTTTTTTTGATAAGGCTATATCCTTAATAACGGAGGGCCACTACGCCGACTAAAGTTAGGGTCAGGTGCTGGTGCTGGTGTTTGAGTATTCCCCTCTTCGTCGAGGTACACACCTAGTCACCTACCACTCCTTACATATAGTTTTGAAAAATCGCAGCTCCTTCAGACTTTCATCAAAACTCAATAAGTATTAAGAGTTAGAAAGCGGTCAACATTTATGAGATAAAATGATGAACATAAAAAAATATGTTTCACATACAGTGAAATTGGATCTGATTTATCCACCCACCATGAGTTGAGTAAAACATTCACCACTTGGTTCCGACCCAACATTGACCACTTGCTTGGGACTCAAAAATACAATATTTGACCACTTGCTCCTTTTAACGTCGACACAAAAGCAAAATAAGGCCAGCCGACGACCTAAAGAGAAAAGCTGGATCGGCTAAAAAAATACACATGTGTATGTATTAGATCAATCAATACTCTCAACCATGCATGCACGCACGCAAGTTCGCATGCATCATATGCACACTACACTAATTAATCCTATGAAATAAATTGAGTTAACGTACGAGTTATTAGCCAGCTTAGGATTTGAAAACGATGGACACTAAAATTAACGTGTCAATCCAAACAAATAGTGCTTGAGTTGAGAATTGAGATGTCGCGTTACCCCACACCTCACTCCTTTACCCAATGATCTCATACTCACGTTGTCTATAAATTCAAAGTGTATATATTCTTGTAACCCGGCCGGCCCTATTTAAACTGTGTGACAACTGGGCCTTACTGGATATACTTTCCGCAAAACCGGGCCCTTTGCCCCTATTTACCCTTTAGGAGTGAGAAATAACATCCACATTAATCAAGAGTGGTAACTAACCCCCCTTTTTTTATAATTAATTTTTTAAAATTAAATATATATAGCTTCTAAAATTAAAAGCTTTTCTTCTCCCATTTCAATTTCTTTCTTCACGTTACTTTCCTCTCTCGCTGTTCACTCTTCCACCATTCTCATCCCATTCCGCCGATTTCCTGCTCGATTTCTGCGTGTTTCTCATCGATTTCGAGTTCTCCTACTCTCGCCGATCTCCAGGTAAGGTTTTTTCTTCGTTTTTTGTTGATTTCTGTAGAAATTAGGGTTTCTGATCCTTGTTTGGTTGTTGTTCTGTAATGCAGTTGTTTTTCTCTAGTTTTTGTTTGGATTTCGACCTCATTTCATCCACAATCAGTCACAGGTACGTATTTAATTCAGTTTTTGCTTTTGTTTTGTGTTTTTAGCTTTTACGGTTCGATTTGTATGGGATTGAGCTTTTTTCGATCTGATTACAGTGTTGTTTTGTGTGTTTTGCTTGCGAATTGCATTTTTTTTAAAGTATTTCTTTTATTTTTACTTGTGTGTCTATTTGCATGTGTTGATTACAGTTTTATTTTGTTTCATTTTTGTATTTGTCATCACATTTATGATATTTAGTTGTTTTCGTTCTTTCTTATTGTTGTTTGCGTGTAATTGATGTTAGTTTTATAGTTTCGATGACATTTAGTTTGCTTAGACATCTGTTTTTTGGTTCGATGACAATGTGTTTGTTTGTGTTTTATGTTGAGGACAGTTTATTTAGTGAGATCTCATTATTATACTATTATGGATGACAATATGTTTGTCATCGAGATGCTTTTCCCTTGAATATTCTACTATTTTAGAGGACAATTATATATTCTGATGTTGATGACAGTTAGTTTCCTTAGTCATCTGTTTTTTGGTTCGATGACAATGTATTTGTTTGTGTTTTATGTTGAGGACAATTTATTTAGTGAGATCTCAGTATTATACTATTGTGGATGACAATGTGTTTGTCATCAAGATGATTTTCCCTTGATTACAGTGTTATTGCTCTATTTGATTTTTGTGCATGACAATGTGGATGACAATGTGTTGTGTTCAAATGTGGATGACAATGTGTTTTGTTCAAATACAGTTTTTTAGGACTCTTTGATGACAGTGTTATTGCTCTATTTGATTTTTGTTTTGAAGGTTGATGACAGTAGTTATCTAAAAGTTTTGAGGTTTGATTACCCTATCTTCTATATTAGGATTTGTTTGTCTATTTCTTCTTGTTGATGACAATGTTGATTTGTCATCAAATTTCCATCATGTTGTTCTAATAAATTATATTAGGTCTCTCTGATGACAGTTTAGTGCTCTATATTTGATTTTTTGTTGAATTTGATGACAGTAGTTATCTAAAGTTTTTGAGATTTGATTACAGTATCTTGTTTGCAGTATTAAAGGTTTTGTTGTCCTTTATTTTGTAGATGATAATTTTGTTCTGTTTTCCTTATTGTTGATGACAATAACTATCAACTTTTTTTTTGTGATTTAGTGTTTTCCCATTAGTTTACAATATAATTTTGTTTTGTTTTCCTTTCTTAGGTTGGGATGAATATTTCCAAAGTTGAGTATATTTGCCCGGAAGAAATGCATATGGCATCCCAGGTGAATATGTTTTTTTATACGATGACAGTATATGATTTTGTGTTTTTGTTTTGATGACAGCTTGTTTATTATGATCTCTTTGTGACTTGATACAATGTGTTAAAATTATGATGATAATTCATTGCTTTTCATTATATTCAATGTTTTTTCAATGCTATTTATTTGATGACAGTAGTGTATACACTTATTCTAATTTAATAGTGTCATCATGATTTTGTTTTTTGTGAATATCATATTATTAGATGACAATGCTGTTTTCTTTGTGATGACAATCCTTTATGACTTTTTTTTTTGTGACAAATATTGATTTATTTGTGTTTGTCAATAGTGTTTGATTACAAAAAATAGTGTTTGATGACAATAAATAGTGTTTGATGACAATAGTTATTCCAACTTATATTTGGTTTTCATATGTGGTTGATGACAGTAACTTTTGTTTATTGTGTTTGGTTTGATGACAATATGTTTGATGACAATAGTTATTCCAATAGTTATTCCAACTTATATGTGGTTGATGACAATAACTTTTTGTTCCTTGTTTTTCTCCAAGTCTTCAAATTCTGTTTTTCATTGAGCATTTTTTTTCTTTTAGTAGTTTTATCATATACTCATGTATATAATATGATAATGAAAGGCATAAAATTGAAGCATAATACTCATGGTTTAATCTGGTTCAACAGTGGAACGTGCAGCTGTAATGATGAATTGATGACAGTTGCTGGTTGTGCAACAATGAAATGTGCAACTGCTGGCTGGCTGTGCAGCAGTGGAAGGTACAGTTGCTGGCTGTGCAGAAGTGAAATGTGCAGTAAAATTTTGTGCAGCAACATCTTGTTCAGTGGCTGGTTGCGTAGAGGAATGGAAATCGACATCTAAATGTGCACACAAACCAAAACGTTGCGACAACAGACATAACCTTCACCAACAAAGACAGAAGGTCTAAGGCGCCAAAAACCCCCCAGCAAGTTCCTTTGTTTCAAGTAGCAAATGAGAGAAACCAGTGTGTGATGCTCAAGTTGGCTCCCGTGCAAGAAAAAAATCAGCAAGTCCTTGTTTTGGATTTTTTTTTTGTCGAAGGGAAAGTCTATAACAAAAAATATGTTTGGTTTAGTATGTACAAGACAGTTTGGATAATATGTTTGGTTTTGGATTTTTAGATGACACATTTTGCTGTAATGATGACAGTTTGTTGTAATGATGACAATTTGCTTATATTGTTATTTCAGTGATAACAATTAAATAAAATCTTCTTCTTTTTGCTTTATATTTGATCAATCATTGTATAATAATTTAGTCATCATTTTTTTTTTATGTTCTGTCATCCATTGTTGTATTGTCATCCAATTTCATTTGTCATCTATATTCTATTGCCTTAAAATGTTCATTTGTTTTTTCAATGTTAAAGTTTTTTTGCCCTATTTAAATGTCTAAAACAACTCAGTAATTGAATTGTCATCAACCTTCATCTGTCATCAATATTCATTTTTATTCTATGATAGTTAGATTCTTATATTGTCATCAAGATTTATTATTATTATCACATAGTCTATTAAATAGTCAAATCTTGTTATCTTTTTATATTAATCTTATGAAGCACGTGCTTCATTTGCCTCTCATCAAATTGTGATAAAGCTTGTGACAGTGTTGTAGGGTTCAGTAACTGAACTGTCATCAACCTTCATCTGTCATCAATGTTCATATGTTTTCAACAATTAATAATGCTTGAAGCTATTACCTGCTATTCAATATATGTTGACAATAATCCATCATTTATTAATAGTAAGAAGAATGTAAATTGTTATCCAAACTTTGTTGAACCAAAAGAAATGCAAGTTGTATATGCATATATATATTTTTATAAACAAACTTTTCAAGATCCAATGGAGTACTTCTGACTTCTTGTGTTTTGTTCATGCATGAGTTTTTGTTGTGTCCAGTGGATCCACTTATATTGCACCTTCTTCTTCATTGCTGCTACTCTATAGAAATCTCCTCCAATCACTTGGTATTGGAATCCATTCAGCGCCCTCACTTCAAATCTCTTGGACAATTTGTGCCTCTTTTGAAGTATTTTCTTCAACATTATGCATCCATCAAATTTCTGTCATCATAAATGAAATTCTATAGTAACATTATGCATCCATCAAAAATTATGTCATCAAACTTCCAATTCTAAACAACATTGTGTCTAAGCGTCATATCATTATGTCATCATTTTTCAATTCCTCCAATAAAATTACATATAAGCAACATTCTGTCATCAAACAAATTAAAATTGTACCAATGTCATCAAACACACAACATTAATGAAATTCTCAAGAAAAATTAGTATTAACAATATTTTTTGTCATCAAAATTGCATTAT
Organism: Oxyria digyna; assembly: GCA_029168935.1. Taxonomy (NCBI): domain Eukaryota; kingdom Viridiplantae; phylum Streptophyta; class Magnoliopsida; order Caryophyllales; family Polygonaceae; genus Oxyria; species Oxyria digyna. Next base: position 12,258,441 of record JAPVLV010000013.1, read on the forward strand.
TCTGTGAAAGAACATTTTGTCATCAAAATTACAAGTCTAGACAACATTATGCAAACATACAAATTTTGTCATAAAAAATCTAATTCTACGGTAACTTATGCATCTATCAAATTTTTGTGATCATAAATGAAATTCTATAGTAACATTACCCATCCATCAAAATTCTGTCATCAAACTTCCAATTTTAAACAACAATATTGTATAAGGATCATCATGTCATCAAAATTCAAATTCCAAGAAATATTATGCTAGCATTAAAATTCTGTCATCAAATTTCTAATGTTAATTCAACATTCTGTCACCAAAAATCTAAATTTAAGCAACTCCATTTCTAATCAATATTCTATCCAAGCATCATATTATCACCATGATTCCAATTTAAAGCATCATCCTCAAATAAAATTATATCTAAGCAACATTCTGTCATCAAACAAATTAAAATTGTACCACTGTCATCAAACACACAACATTAATGAAATTCTCAAACAAAATTAGCATTAACAATATTTTTTTCATCAAAATTGCATTATCATAAATATTTTCTATTAAAGAACATTTTGTCATCAAAATTACAAGTCTAAAACAACATTATGCGAACATACAAATTTTGTCATTAAAAATCTAATTCTATAGTAACATTATGCATCTATCAAATTTTTGTCATCAAAAATCTAATTCTATAGTAACATTATATTGTCTAGGCATTATATTGTCTTCATGTTTACAACTCAAAGCATCATTCTATATTCACCTCAATACTGTTATTAAATTTCCAATTCTAGGTCATCATTGTGTCTGAGCATCTTTTTGTCATCAAAAACCAATCACATAGTGCATTACATAATAATCCATATCATTTAATATCTAATTTATCAAATTATGTTCTGTCATCAATCTCATAAATTATTCAATCAAATTCTTAATTTTCAGAAACTATAAACAGTTTGACCACTGTCATCTAACACACAACAAAAATGAAATGCTCAATCAAAATTAATATTTAGCAATATTTTTAATCATCAAATTTCAATTATCATAAACATTTTCTCTTAAAAAACATATTGTCATCAAAATTACATTGTGTCTAATCATTATTCTGTCATCAAATCCTTAGTTTATCAACATTCTGTCATCACTGTGCAATTCATGAATTGAAATGAAACTAAGAAACAATCTGTCATCACACTTTCAATTCTAAAACTAAGTTGAAAATTCTGTCATCAACTTTCCAATCTTAATCCAATATTATATCCTCAAAATTATAATTTTGTATAACATTTTTCTTTATTCAAAATTTTTTCATTCAATTTTTCATATCTAATCAGTATTCCATCTTAGCATCATTTTGTCATCGACATCAACATTCAAAGTATCATTTTATATCCATATAAACTTTGTCATCAAATTTCCAATATTAATCCAACATTGCGTCTAATCATTTTTCTGTCATCAAAATCCTTTTTTTAACAACATCATGTCATCACTGTTCAATTCCTGATTTGAAAATGAATCTAAGCAGCAATCTGTCATCATATTTTCAATTCTAAAACTAAATTAATGATTTTTGAATTCTCTGTACTATAAATTACCGTTTCTATGGAGCATATGATATCATATTCCTCATTTTCAACAATGTGTTGTCATCAAAAATTCAGAAAGTCATATAAATCTCTGTTTTTTTATCTTTTCATGTATTTGAGCATTCACAATCATGTAATAATATGATGACAGAATAATTCTTACCTCGAATTCGAATTGTAGTTGTGACGCAATATTTGTTTTCTTGTTAGTTGCGATTGTTTGTCCGTTCTTTTCTTCTCTCGCGAGTTTTCTCTCGATGACAGATGAATGCTTTTTTAGTTTGTTGATGTCAATCCGTGATTCTCATCCAAGAAGCTATTTCGAGAGAGCTTCTATGAAGCGCGCGAAGCGTGCTTCATTAATCTTACCAGAAGCGAGTCGTGGCGAGCCGTCCAGTCGAGGCGAGGCGATGCCTCGTAATGTTCAGTCGAGGCGAGTCGATGCGTGGATGCGAGGAAGAGGAAGGAGGAGGAAGACATCGTGTTCTGTAGGGAAGGAGGAAAGAAACGATGATGTGAAGAAGGAGGAGGAAGGAGTTAGGGAAGGAGGAGGAAGAAGGAGAAGAAGATAACGGCGCTTATATTTCACAAGGGTTAGTTACCCTTCGTTTGAAAACCCGGGTTACTTACCTTCGATAAGTAGCCAAACCGGGTTACTTAACCCGTTTTTGGTATACTTTCTGCTTCTTCTTTTTTTTATTCTTATCTCTCATTTTGACATTATTCTTGGTTAAAGAAAATCTTTCAATTTCTAACCAATAGATATGAAAAAATATAGTTATGAGTGTTCTTGTGTTGGAATAGTCTATATGACATCTGTTCCATACAAGTGTTTCTCTAGGTTTTGGTGTTAGAACAGTGTCTTTGACATTTGTTCCATACAAGTGTTTCCCTAGATTTTAGTGATCACAAACTTCATTGTGCTAAGTGTCCTCGAGTGTTTCTTTAGTGTTTCGATAGGAATAAATGAATGAAGTAATAGCTAGGATAAAAGAGTGAAGGAAGCAAAAGCTGTTATAATCCAGCGGACCAACTCGCCAAAAGAAGAAAGTTGAAAAGTGTTGCCTAGGATTGCGAAATAGCTTTATAGAAATAGAAGACGACACACCTCTCGTACAAAATGGGGAGTTTGCCTTGGATAAGATCTACATTCTCACCTTGCGCTCCAAGGAAGATCCGCTGAGATGTAACATAAGTGTTCCATGTTATTGTAAGTGTTTCAATAGAATTTGGGAGTGTGGGTTATATTGTTAAGAGCCTAGGAATTACAACTAAGGGTAGCTTGAATACCTTCAGTGGATTTAGGTTGAGGGAGTTCACTTGCTTGTAACAGTCTTGGATTAATAATATAAGTACGGTTCAAATCCTACTCGATTAAAAGCCTAGAGGTAGAGTTTTTTCTCAAGAGGACTAATTGGTCACTTGAGGATTTCTCTCTAAGGAAAATTGTCCATTGCTTTATTTATGCATTTTACTATTCTGTTGTCCAAGGAACAACTTACTGTTCCTTGTCTAACATACAACGTTCCTACAATTGGTATGAGAGCTTGATAGCTCTAGATTGTGTATTACTTGCAAAAGTATTTACAGGTTACAATGCCGAATGGACTCACTAATGTTGGTCTTGGAAGCAACAAGCCTCTACTTCTCGTGTCTGGTCAATATCAACACTGAACGGACTTGTTCCAAAAGTGGGTTGCCTCGAATGATTATCAATGTTGGTTGATAATCACTCTTGGTGATCTATACATCAATGATTTAGAGATCAAGAAGTCTTTGGTCCGGAAACAAGAAGATCTGTTGAAAATTGAAAAAAAATTCAAAGCCGCCATGTTCATAACCAATTAATGTTCTAAACGCAGAAGATGTTTCTAAACTCCAGTCTTGTGAAACAGTTAATGCTAAGTGGGTGGCTCTTGTGCAAATGTACATGGAAAGTAAGGATCTAAGGAATTTAGATCGATTCATGGCTAAGAATGACTTCTATACCTTCACCATGATGGATGGAGAGGATATACGAAGCTACCAATCACACTACGATAAGATATTTGTTAGATTAGTGGCCCATGGAATCAAGGATAGTGAGATCCATCCTGATGAGAAGATCTTTTCCATCATTGATGGTCTTCCTCATCGACATGCCATGGCCAAAGCAATTCTCAATGAAACAGCAAGCACTGCCACCTTGACGTTCCATGAGGTGTTTCGAAAGATCAAGAAATATGATGATGAGAAGAAGAAGGGAAAAGCTAGTGGGCATAAGGGTCTTGCACTCAAAATGGAAAAGGCTATGGAATCAATAAGTAACGAAGACACTGATGAGTGTGAAATGGCCTTCATCACCAAAGCGGTGCGATCGATATCAACAAAAGAGGCAGAGGAACAAGAAACGGCCTTGGAGAGAAGAGAGATCTCAAAGACATTACTTGTTACAGCTGCAACAAAAAGGGTCACTATGCAAGCACTTTCACTCAACTTTGAAGGAACAATGACAAATCTGGAAAGGAAGAGAATAAAGCTCTCGTGTTTGGTCGGAACAATGAATACATGGATGACGACAATGACAACGTCACAAATACACAAAACACAGAGATGTATGTCATGGCTCTCAAAGTTCCTGAAGACTTGCATGATGAACCATTTGAGGTAACCCCTGACTCTTACACTAAAAGCTTAGAAAATCTAGGAAAAAATGGCTTTATTTCCCTTGTGACGAATCTGTTTAATGAGAAATGGTAGTATCCCTAAACTCGAAAAGGCTGAAGAAGAAAAAGATTGGGCTCGTGTCAACTGTATGATTCAAGGTTGGATCATTCGATCTATTGATCCCTCAATCCGCTCATCCATCTCCTACGCCAAATCCGCTCAGGATTTATGGGCCCTCATTCAGAAACATTTCTCCGTTGGCAATGGTCCACACGTCCATCAAATCCGGGCAGATATCGCCAAGAGTCGTCAAGGAGGACAGACAATCTCCGCCTACTTCGGTGGCCTAAAGACTTTTTGGGATTAATTGGAACAATACATTCCTATTCGCGCATGCAAGTGTGGACTTTGCAAGTGCAATATCTCTTCTAAACTTTCTCAATATCGGGATGAAGAAAAAATCCATCAGTTTCTCATCGGCCTCGAGGATGAAGATTATCATACTCTTCGTTCTCATGTCTTGACTCAGGAACCCTTGCCACCTCTTCATCGCGTCTATTCTCTCTCTGGTCAAGAGGAATGCCATCGCTCAGTTGTGAAAGATCGTGACAACAAACCAGATCCTATGGCGCTCGCTGCGCAGCGTCCCTCTGGTGAACGCTCTTGTCCTTAGTGTACTCATTGCGGTCGTCTTGGTCACAATGTCACCAAGTGTTTCAAAATCCATGGATACCCTCAAGGCTACACACCACCGCCTCGTAACAGTGGGCGTGGTTCCTCTGCGCAGGGCTCCAGTAGTTCATTGTCAGGCACCGACCGAGGAAGAGGTCGTGGGACTCCTACCCCGAACGCAGCTTAGCAGCCTGCCGCTTCATCAGGAAGCAACAACTTGACAAATTGTGATCGCGCAACCATTGGCTAAACGATCACTCAAGATCAGTAGAATACAGTTCTTCAGGTTTTTAACTCCTTAAACACAAAATCAGGAGGAAATGTTGAAGCTTCATTTGGTAAGCCTTCAACCTGGATTCTGGATACCAGGGCCTCGGTGCACATGACAGGAAATCGAGATCTCCTCCAAGATCTGGTTCCCATATCTCATGTGTCCATTAAATTACCTGACAATCGATTTGCCACTGCAAATCAAGAGGGCTCTCTTGTGTTCTCTTCTTCAGTCCATATGAGTGGTTCCAGATTTCAAAATTTAGCCTAAGTGAAAGAAAGAATGGATGGCTGGGCAAAGAGTAGGGGCAATGATGTTCTAGAAAGTTTAATGAAGTCAACCGGAAAATCATCAAGACCAGGTGTTTTATCATTTGGAAGGTCAAATACAACGTTTTTAATTTGAGTATGCGATGGTTTAGCCAAAAGGACTTTGTAATCTTCTTCTTTTTTTGGTAAATTTGAGGGAGGCTAGCTCTCGAACTTCATAAAAACAATTACAAATAAGCCAAGCAGGTAAGAAAAACACCTAGTGCATCATCTGAAAGCAAAGACGGCACCCCAAGGGGTGAAACATCCAAAATAGAAAAACCAACGGAAAACGAAAAAGCAAGAGGAGTCATCGACTCAGTTGGCTTCTCTAGACACATGACGGATCTGGACAACCCAATCCCTACCGATGAAGCCTATAGCCAAAGCGACCAAGCTAGATAATGGGTGACTCCTATCTATAGGTTTATCTAGTAATAGAACCACAATTCGTGAATTTGTTTCAACACAAACCCTCTTGAACCCTTTCTCCCAAGTCAACCGCAAACCAGACACGATCCCCAAACCTCTGACAACGGAACTGTGCAGTGCCTAATGTGATGCACAAAACCAGCCAACCAAACTTCTCTATGGTCACGAAGGACCCCTCAACAGAAGCTCTCCTATCCTTAAAAGACCCGTCAATTTTCAGCTTGACCCAGTCACCTAAAGGAGGAAACCATCTGAAATAAATAATCTTCTTATAGGAGGTAGTCCTTTCATTCCCCACTGCCTAAACTTTCTTGTACTCCTGCACTTGTTTGTCAATGAAAACTGCTTTATTCCCCTGAAACTACTCTCTAAATAACACAATAGCATTCCTCCATTTCCACAAATTTTACATAACAACTGTGAACGTACAAGCCCACTCATCACTTCCCAACAAGTTATGTCTCATCCACTGAGGAAAGGAGTAACCAAAGAAATCCCCATTGAGATGAGGGTGGAGAAGGCTAGGACAAACCGACCTACACATGCAAAAATCTTCGAAAAGATGAACCTTAGTTTTAGACAAACCTGACAGTGAGAACAGTCAACATGCTAAGCAATATGACGTCTAAAGCGCTTCGCATTCATCATAATCCCACCCCAATACATCAACCAAGTGAAGCATCGGGCCCTCTCCTGAACTTCCAAACCCCATATTCTCTTAAAAACACCCAGGTCAGTATAAACTTTGTTACTGCATATATGAATAAAATTATATGTTGAAGCTACATAGAGTTTTCGTCATTCGAGTGCCACCAGAAGAGACAATCAGGCGTTTTCTCGTTCTCCATAACTGGAATTGCAACAATCTTAAGAAAAATGCTTGCTAGAAGCAACAAAGAAAACAAGTCTTAACTCCAACCCTCACCAGACACCCAAAATTGATCAATTGTGGTTTGCAAACCCTCCTTTGATATGGCCCCCAAGACCCAGTCTTTCAGCGATTGTCCAGTAACCAGTTTTCAAACCAAAATCTAATCAAATTACCATTACCAAGAAGACAACCAGAGCCTCTCACAATAATAGACCAAACCCCTTTATGAATACATCTCCAAACAAACGACGGCGCACTATGCTCCACCAAAGAGGGCCGAATATACTTAGCTTTGAGAACGTTACTGCAAAGACTATGTTCCTGGTTCAAAAACCGCCACGCCAGCTTACCGTTTAGAGCGATGTTTAAGGATTCCATGAACTTCAACCCAAACCTCCAGACTCCTTTGGTTTACTGATCTTTTTCCAATGCAAATAGTGCATTTTCCTAGTGGAACCCCAACTCCCCCACACAAACGAACGAGTAATCTGATCGATCCTCTCACACGTTGTCTTAAGGAAACTCAAAATAAGCATTGAGTAAACTGGGATGGAACTAATCACCGATCTTGCCAGAGTAACTCTTCCATTCGTGCTCAGATGCCTCCCCCTCCATTCATTCAACCTAGTGTTAATTTTTTGAATCAGAGGTTCAAAAGTGTCCTTACAGACCGCTTTATGCAGCAGAGGGGTACCAAGATAGACACCCACGAACTCCACATCCACATTAGGCGTGATAAAAAGCTTAGAATTCAGCGGGTTCATCCTCTGTCCAGATGAGAGACAAAAACATCAAGAACTCTCAAAATCTCTACCATCTGAGCAACATAAGCTTCCCCAATCAAGAGAAGGCCATCAACAAACATGACATGAGACATCGGGGGACTCCTCTCAAGATCCTAATCGGAGTCCACGACCCAGCCTCAACTAAGTCTAGATTCAAGTGACTTAGTCTTTCCATACACAAAACAAACAAATAAGGAGAAAGTGCATCACCTTGCATAATTCTTCTCGTAGGGTGAATACTATCAGTGGCCTCACCAATTCAGAGAACCTCATGGAGGGGGAAGAAATGCATTATGAGATCTAACTCACCCCTTGATCAGGAAAACCAGCATCCACCAAGGTGTCCACAATGAAATCTTATCTAAGACGATCATACACCTTCTCCAAATCAATTTTCAGGATCATCACTCTACCCGCTCTTCCGTTTCATGGAGTGAACAATCTCCCGAGCCAAAACAATGTTTTCAGTAATCTGTTTGTAATGGAGGAAACTCACATGAGTCGGACCAATTAAGTCATGAAGAAATTTATGCATCCTATTCACCAACATCTTAGTAATCATCTTATACAAGACTATACACAGGTTGATCAGACGAAAGAAGCCAATCTTACTGGGATTTGAAACCTTAGGAATAAGAGTAATAAGGGTGTCATTCGAGTCTGGTGAGAGACGTATAGACAAGGAAATCTCTAACCACGGCCTTGGCCAAGCTCCCCACTGTATCCCAACACTTCTGATAAAAAAAAATAGGTTGGAAGCCATCGGGGCCCGAAGCCTTCAAACACCCCACTCCTTTTCACAGCTTTGAAGATGTCATCAACACTAAAATCACCCATAAGATCATCCCACACGACTTGATCCAACAATTAAAAACGATTATGTGGAGTAGAAATAGGGTAACACTCATGAATGAGCAGGGTGTACAAATTTCTATAGAAAGTAACCACTAAACATTTGAGATCCTGCTTATTATTCACCCATATGATGATTACTGTTTCTTCTGATCACCGTAGAAAGATATAAGAAAGTCGTGTTACGGTCACCCACTTTGAGCTGTGACTCCTTCGATTTCTGCAACCACAACAATTCCTCTACATTCCCTCATAATCAGGTCATCTGACGGATTCCGCTCGATCTCTACACGAGCTTTGTCAGTATCAGAAACAAGCTTGTTCTTCTTCTCATTGATTTTCCCAAAAGTGACTAAATTCCATTCAAGAAGTTTCAAGCAAAGCTGCGAAAGAGCATGATTCGCATGAAAAGACATTTGCCACGAATTATAAATGAATGGCATGAAATCAGGACGGGCCATCCATGCCACCTCAAACCTAAACTGTCTTCTCGACCGATCAAACCTTACCTTCAGCGACTGATTAAAGAGCAGAGGGGTATGATTGGAACCAAATTCTGGAAGATGTGTTACCGCCCCATTAGGCCAACTCAAACAAGCCTCCATGTTCATAAGGGTCATATCCAATCTATTCTAAATCATTTGATCCGCCACTTGTCCTCTCGACCAAGTGAATTGCTATCTAGTAAACCCCAAATCAATCAAAGTGCTATTCTCAGTAAAATCAGAAACTCCCCTAAGTCGGGATGCAATTCTCCAGAACGACCTTGTCTTTCCTCCCCTCTAACAATACAATTAAAGTCTCCTCCTAAAAACAGAGGCTCGTTGGTGCTCCTAATTTCAACATCCAAAGCAATCCAAAAACACATGCGATGATAAGCACAAGGGGGGGGGGGGGGGGGGGCATAAACAAACACAAAATTAACAACTAAATCACCATGCTTGATGATAGTGCTAAAAAAATGCTCATGTCTACACACAACCTGCACATCCGTCGAATCTGGGTTCCAAAGCACCCAAATACCTCCCGCTCGGCCCTGCGTCTCAATCCTAACAACAACACCCATATTAATCCTCTCATAAATCGAATGCGCTCTATCTCCTGACACTTGTGGCTCAAATAAAGCAAGCACAACAACCTTGTGTTTGTAATCATATCATTGATAGAGCGGCGAAAACTAGTTTTGTCGGCTCCATGAAAATTCCATAAGACCTAATTCATCTGGATACTTACCCGGGAAGCAAACCACAAAACATGCCAGATCAGACAAATTGCACCAAACCCATTGTCTCAACCACTTCCTCCTCCATCTCCGTCATCGGGGAGTCATCCTCTACCACTCTTTCTCCTGATGATGATGAGGTCGTTTGATTCTTACCTCCCTTCAAGCCCTCGCTCTCACCGCTAGACAGTGTTTTATGCGAATATGGAATTGTTGTCTCAGGAGACAAGGAAGACAATGTAACAAGCCTGTCAACACCTTACTCAGACTCTCTTCTGAAAAAACCAATTCGGCCCACATCGTTATTATCACTTGGCCTCTTAATTGGAATATGGGTCGAGACTTCAACAAGACATCAATTCATTATTTCGGCGCATAAACTTCCTTCTATTTTTTCTTTCATAACGCATCATTAAATTTCCATGTCATTTCCCCTTGATTGCTAGAGTCGTTGCCTGACACCTCTACCATACTTTACTTCCCCTTTTCTTTCTGGGAAAAGAACGTAGCTTTAATTTCTTCTCTATGAATCCCATCACCGGAATTTTGACCTTCCAAGACTTTCCTTGTGTCAAGTGGATTATCACCCAATCCCAATGCAGACTTAAGGTATCGGCGCCGATACCTCAGCAACATCCACCCACCTAATTTTTCATCTCCAATCAGCATCCTAGAACCGGTCACCTACACTTTAGTACCTTTCTCAACTACCTCCAAATTCTTTTGGATATTAACTGGCTCCAATGGACACTTGGGTTGAAAATGGCCAAACATCCCGCAATGAAAACATATGGCATGATCATATATCTTTCTCCATTAATGAATATCGATCCCTTCAGCGGTTTTGAAATATTGAGTTTGACACAAACCTTTGCAAACCTACCCCTATCAGCATAAAGGGTTTTCTTATCAACTCTGATTAGAGCACCGATACCCGCCGCCATCCTTAAGAGGATGTTCTCATCATAAAGCATAACTGGCAGATTCAAAATTTTAATCCATGTCGGCGTGGTAGCAATGACGTCCTGTAGAGGATCAAAACCTGGGGTCCAATGTTTGATCACCAAGTAATGCCCGAAAACCGACCATGGTCCTCATGTAAGCACCTTCACATAATCCTCTTCCAGGAAAAAATGAACAATGTAATAATCGTTGGGTAAGGCAATCAATCTGAATCTTCCTCTCATCTTCCACAGTTCTTTGATCTTCCTTCTCATGATCTCATTAGGGACCACCATACCAAGCGTTTTAACCACAACAGAAAACGTCCAGAAGGATGCCAACACCTCTAGAACATTCAGATCAAAATTTATGGCCGAATCTCCATCCACACCATCTGGAAAAGACAAGTTGATTTTTCCTTCAAGAAAACTTTCCGGCAAGACCACCCTTTCTCCCTCCTCCTTCTTTGTGAAATATCCTTTCAAGATCTAACCGAGGCAGCCGGGGATTTTTCGTGGCTTCCAAAGCGGGACCATCAACGTTACCTTTCCGCTACGTTTTTAAAAAAAAATTACCTTCGTAATGATGGAGAAAAGTTCGGGTAGGAAGATGGCTTAACTTAGGAAAAACGAAGCGTTCATGTTCACAAATAACAAGCTAATTAATGTTCATATTTTGGATGATAATATTCATAATCCGGCGATCAGGTCCATTTCGGTCATTTTCGAAAGAAAAAAACATTGTTCACATAAATTACAAAATTGTCACCGCGTGACTCACTTCAAAAGTTCAAAATTATCAACGCTCAGATTATGAACACTATCTTCTACAATATAAATATTAGTTTGTCATCTGTAAACGCAAATACTTTGTTTTTGTTACATTAAACCCTCTTTCTACCCGAAGCTTTCTCCGTGATCATGTGTAGAAGTTCACACAAAGTTTTTGTATAGGAAACGGAATACTCACTTTGTCCCGTTATTACAGTTCAATATCTCATTTTTCACAAAGATTAAGAGAAATGAGAGAGAAAAGGTGGATGGAAAGAGATTGTGAGTGACTGAAATTTTATGTAGGAGAGAGAAGATAAAAAGTGGATGAGTGTTTGTGTTTTGATGAAAAACAAGGAGGGAATGTAATTGAGTGTGATTTTTTGAAAAATGTGGGATAAAAATGAAAAGATAGACTAACAATTTGGGATATCCGACCGTCATAACGAGACGGAGGGAGTAGCTCAAAAGCAGGTATTTTGAGTGTTAATATATTTTTTGCTGCTTAGAGCATATGCATCAATGTTTCTCTAAGTAACAAATAAGGTTTTTTAAAAGTAAAAGCAAATGAAATGTCATATTTTTTGTTTGAATCAAGACAAGAGTAAAAACTCTTTGTTACTCACCCTGACACAAACTAAATCTCTCATCCAATCATTTATTTACACTAGGACTTTGCCGCCCGCGCTACGCGCTGATTTTTAGTCTTGCATAAAAATTAGATTAGGGATTCTGCAATAAATAATATTATTATTAATAGAGGATTGAAGGAGTACGTGTGGCTCAAATTTACCGGTGGTGACTGGAATCGTCACTCGTTTGATCGTCATATTGAGTTGAGAGATGATGTATATTCATGCTAATCGAAGGAGGAAAAGGAGGTTGAAGAAGATTAATGTTGAAGGTGTTTTTTTTTAATCAAACTATTAAAGTATTAAAAGAAGGTGTTCAGGCCGCTTCCAGTGGAGTGTAGCCACTTTAACTGTATATATGATAAATAAAAAGTCAAACAAATGCTATGCTATAAAATTCTAGGTTTACTTCAACGGGGCAAAAATTCATTACGTGGATGATATAACATATGAAGAGAGCAACACATGTACAATCATCAAGTATTAAGAATGAAGAGTGAAAGAAGTCAACGAAATGAGTGTATATAGCTGTTTGGCAAACATTGAAGATACAAACACATACTCAGACAAATAAGATAATTCAATAGTTGCTTGGAAAAAACAATACAGGACAAAATCTGCATTTCGAGTTCTAGTTCCCAGCTGCCCACAGTGCCTCCTTACAAACTGCATAATTTAAAATGTCAGTAGGTCACATTTTAATCTGAAAATTGTCAAAATTAAAATTGTAAAACAATAATCATCAGAATCAGAATTTTACCTGTTACTGTCATGCTAAAGCTCTCTTGGCAGATCCCACATACAGCTTCGCCATTTTGATTCTTCATTTCCCAAGACGGATTTTATCATCTCAATTTGCAACAAATAGCTTCTGTATTGGGCGGAGAATGCGTTGATCTGAGCCCTAAGTTTTATACCTGTAATTTTCTTAACTGCCCGCCATGATGCTTAACCTTTTTATCCAAATAAGGAGTCCTAAACAACCAATGTCTAGAGACTTAAGCACTGAATTCTTTCAGTCAGGTTTATAACCTATTATTGAATTGCTAAATTAGCCACAAACAATGTTGAAATACAGATTTAGCAAAGCAAGAAAAGCGAGAAAGCTTACCAGGGCAATATCACTGTAGTGGTGACCCATGAACTGAATTTATGCCAATGTACTAAATGCACGCCAGATAAAAAGAGATAGAGCGAGTCAAATTCCATGGCCAACTGGCAGATTTAACACATGTATTTCCCCCTTATTTTCATCAAATATGTAAAGTGAAAGCAGGATATCGCCGATATCCTATCACTAATTGAAGATTTCCATCACTGTAAAAAAAATAATGGATAAGTTGTTAATACTGTACCTCGTCATATATGCATGTTAATCCGTAAAATTTTGATAGAAACTAAATAGATGTATAAGAATAACTTAATTGTGAATACTGATTCAAAAGATCATATAAACAGGAAGAATGACATACCCTTTTCCATGAAATGTGTTCTCGACCCAGGCACAAAAATTGGAGAAGGGTACTATTGTTTTCCATTGTTCCGAAACTGGGTAGCAGTCCTGCATTCCTACAAATACAGTTGAACAAAGTATTTTACAGCATGATGAAGAAGAAGATTAATTATGTATCAGAAAGATTACCATTTAAGACAAATTATCATAAATTCCAAAGAGTTTTGATGTTTCTTTCTATTTTTATCATCATCTGCACAATGAAGTTGCAACTTAGTAGTTGCATTTTCCAAACTGCACTATATGATGTAGTGTACTCCCGTTCAAGGAATAAGTTCATTGTTCAACAAAAAAATCATACTTTATGCAGCACTACAACAGGCATTAATCAAAAAAATCAAAGACATAACTTACTTTTGCAGTTGGCTAAAAGTTGCGGTGAGATTATTCAGTTCACCACTTAACGACATTTGTTTTCTTTTGTCTGGCAGAAACTATATTTTCGCACTTAATGACCACTTCTTAACGCATACATCCAGCTGATGGGAAAATAAATAAGAAAGAGGCGTTTCAGCAGCCTCAGATGAAGACCCAACAACAACAACAACCATATTTGATTTATTTTCTTCACTCAAATGAGATTTGTTGAATAACTTTTGCTTGAGTTGGTTCATACTTTATCATACAATCCTCAATATACTCTAAACACTCTGAAATTCCTATAACGCGTAAATGCATTATGAATATCTAGAACTGAGAGAGACTAAATGAGCTCCAAAGCTACCAAATCTACATCAAATATCTAGAACTGTCTGTACCTGCAATTGTTAAAAGCCAATTAATTGAACGTTCATTATCCAGACATGAAAGACAGTCTCAAATCCTAATGGCATACGTCAACAAATATTCCCAGATCCATCCTTTGTTGAAGAAGAAAAGACTTACACCAACTTCTGAGAAATCATAGTCACTAAGTGATCTTTTCAGTACGCCCGATTTCAAATGACTGACAATGTACCTCGCTGCATTTTACAAAAAATCATATTTGCATTAGGTTTGCAGAAATTCAAGACTAATTAAGACACATCCCCTTCAGCTGACCCGTTCTCGATTATGATCATGGAAGGAGAAACTCTGCATCGTAATATATCATTTTTTCTCTGTTTATATCCTCTCTTTTTTTCTTTTTCCTGTGTTTTTGTGTGGTAAGGGTGAAAGAAAATCAGATTTGCTGAACTTCTTGTATACTTGACCATAAAAGTTACCTTAAAAAAAATTCATAAAAAAATGATTCATTTGGTATAGGATTCATCCTCTAATTTAGCTAACAGTTGCCCATAGCTAGAGGAAGAGAGAAATCTCCATCACTAATAAGTAAGGTCGTTGCCCCAGTAAATGTACACTCACCTACTGCATGTGTCCATATCTCAATTGTCACGTTATTCCAACCAGCTAGATGAAGATCAGGATGATGACCTGTTGAAACAAAGGTTCAAAAGATGCTTGGGTATTAAATAGCAGCAATGACTCCTATTTTTTGTCAATATAACATATGGAAAGCCTCTATCTGGGCAAGATTTACAGTCATGAAAAGAGAAGATTTAAAAAATTTGTGATATGGTTTCCACAAAAGTAGTCACAAACCTTCTGCTTCTGCGATGTTAGCTACAACCTGAAACAATTCCACGCCTTTGGTGAAACTCTTCACTTTCCATGTTTGACTTAGTTTCAGCTTACCCTCTTCATTCACCAAATTCCATCCGGGAACCTAAAGATGCACACAAACCAGAAAATAATATGAAGAGTATTATGTCACTGCCATTCACACATTAAGTTCTATTCTCTTCGTTATTAGATAAACAGAGAAATCAATGAATTGACATTGGTAATGAAGTCCTAGGCCACATCTTCATTCGTAGACCGCAAATCCTTTGAATTGCACAGAACACATTTCTTCGATGCCAGATCTAACCAAGGAAACAAATTTATCATAAGGTAACCCGAAATTTTTTGCAAGTTTTATTTAGAAAGGGATTAGTGTCAGTATCCTTATTCCTGTAATGATACAAACAGTACCACTACTGTATATATATTCTAAACATAGAGAACCTAGGGTATTAAATAGCAGCAATGACTCCTATTTTTTGTCAATATAACATATGGAAAGCCTTGAAATAAAGTTCTCTCAGACTTATCTGGGCAAGATTTACAGTCATCAAAAGAGAAGATTTAAAAATTTGTGATATGGTTTCCACAAAAGTAGTCACAAACCTTCTGCTTCTGCGATGTTAGCTACAACCTGAAACAATTCCAGGCCTTTGGTGAAACTCTTCACTTTCCATGTTTGACTTAGTTTCAGCTTACCCTCCTCATTCACCAAATCCCATCCGGGAACCCAAAGATGCACACAAACCATAAAATAATATGAAGAGTATTATGTCACTGCCATTCACACATTAAGTTGTACTCTCTTCGTTCTTAGATAAACAGAGAAATCAATAAATTGACCTTGGTAATGAAGTCCTTGGCCACATCTTCATTCATAGACCGCAAATCCTTTGAATTGCACGTAACACATTTCTTCGACGCCAGATCTAACCAAGGAAACAAATTTATCATAAGGTAACCCGGCATTTTTTGCAAGTTTTATTCAGAAAGGGATTACTGTCAGTATCCTTATTCCTGTAATGATACAAACAGTACCACTACTGCATATATATTCTCAACATAGAGAACCTTTCCTCTATGATACAAACACATGTAAAGTTACCTGTGTTTTTGTCATTGAACCATGCCCGAAAGCAATTGAAACCTAACACAATGAAATCGGTTAAATTAATACAAAATTCAGAATCCAGAATTTGAAGAAAAAACAAAAAAAAGAAACAGAAGACTAAGAAAGAATAAGACTATGACAAAAAACAAAACAGATTAAAGAGCACACACAAATGAACACTTGGAAATCACATACTAATTCAATAAAAATCTTGGCAAGAAAAGTAGAAACTTGACAATAGGATTTTTTTTCATTCCTTTTACAATAATGCCATAACCTGCATTTGATTAGAAAATAAACAATTATTTTAACCAATCAATAATACAAAGCAGTTGATGCAAAAAAGACCAATTCTATTATTAATCCCAATCAAGAAGAGAACAAATGATGTAGCAATTTAAGAACATCCTAAAAATATAAATTCAAAGAGCATTTTGATGATAATCCAAAAAAAAAATCATCTTAATTTCAAGTTAACAATGTTTACCTCAAAGCAACATGTTTTTAGCCATCAATAAAAAAACAGTAAATATGTTGAGCACCATATATATATATATATATATAAATAAAAGGCGAATTATTACATACCAAGCTTTGCAAATACTCCATTCTCAAACTCGTCTCTCTCTGTTGCTTAGTCTTTCACTTTGTGCACCACTTACAATTTCCTGCATAAGTCGATGGAGAACTCACCAAGTTTTGGTCCTCCGAGAATCAGTTCTTAAAAGACTGAAATCAGTAAGCAAAAGGAGATGGTACTTATTTGTTAATTGAAAGAATAATACCTGGCGAGAGAGGATAGGGAAAGAGGAGCGCGAGGAAGCAGCATGGAACTGAAGCAGAAATGATGGAGGTGTAGAGGGGAAACATCAAGATGAGGTTAGGGACAAACGCCAGGAGCCACCATCAATTTCGATATGTCGTCATCGAGAGGAGGGTGAAACATCGACGGAAGATGGGAAGAGGATGAAGCCAGAGTTGGCCCAATATGGGAGAGGCCCGGTATTGATGCCCAAAATGAACCAGATTCCGTTAGCGAGAGGCGGGAGGCGGCGCATGGCTGCGTTAGGGTATTGGAGGAGGAGAGGTAGGGAGGTGGGATGTAGGAAAAGTGGTGGAAACTGAAAAGCTGCGTCAAAAACTGAGTTGGAGTTATGTTGAAAGGATCCGATTACTAAAGCTGGATTAAAATGGTTAGTTATTAATGGTGGGGATTAGACTTTATGACCCCAAACATCCAAGTTTTATACTCCCTCCGTTAAAAAATACTTGTCCCTAAAGTAATTTTAGGGAAAATTTATTGATAAAAATTTTAGACAAGTATACCCTACATAGTTTAAGTAATGGCATAGAGAATAAAGGAAAGAATAGTGAGAGAATAAAAGAAAGAATCAATAACAGTAGGGTCAATTTGGAAAAAAATGTGTAAAATTATGTTAAAAGACAAGTAATTTTTAACAAATGATTTGGGCTCCAGGGACAAGTAATTATTAACGGAGGGAGTATATATTAGGATGTGGGTCATGTGGCCCAGTAGAGAAATTGCATTCTTAAGTCATTGATTAAATATCTTATAACATTCATATTACATAAAATTTTATCGTAGTTTTTTTTCAAATAATTTTAATTTATTTTTATCTACATAATGATATCCATATTAACTATGTAATATTTTATTTAAATTTATACTCCGTAATAAAAATAAAGATAAAGTGCATGTTGTTTGGTGTGAATAACATGGTTGTGGATGAAAAACATATAAGAGCATCTGCATCAATGTTACTCTAAGTAACAAAGAGGCTTTTTTAAAAGTAAAATAAAATCAAATGTCATATTTTTATTTGAATCAAGACAAGAGTAAGAACTCTTTGTTACTCACCCTGACCCAAATCAAATCTCTCATACAATCATTTGTTTACATGTGGATTATGTGGCCTAATAGAAAAATTGCATTATTAGATCATTGAGTATGATGTTGTCGGCTTGTCGCACGACCCCTGTGTGAGAGTGTTTTGTTGCACTCCTGATGTTTAAGTGTTCTTATTACAAAGTGATGTATAAATGTATGATCCATGTGTGAGTTAGAAATTATAAAACAAAGAAAGATGAATAAACCAGAAAAACAACAAAATTTAAAAAATAATATTTTATTTTTCAATAAATTTTTATGTATCTTTTCTAATGACATAAATGTATGAACGAAATAAATATAATTATTCTTACTCATCCATATAAATATATAGCCATTATAACTTTTAATATCTTTTATTCTTATCCATTTTTTAAAAATTTGTACGCACTCTTCCTTACGAATAAGTCAATTAGAAAAAGATATATACTAAATATGATTTATTAATTTTACATTAAAAAATCTGGTGCTAATTATGATTTATTCAAATTATTTTGGATCTATATTTCCCGCAGCTCTAATAATTGAATTGTAATGCTGACAACGATCTTGACTATGGTAGCGCTGATGGACGGTCAATTCCGAATTCAACCAATAAATAAGAAAGGAAAAGGCAAGTCATGTGTGTTTTTTGTTTTTCAATTTTTAAAATTGAAGTTAAAACAAAATTCATTACTAAACTCATTAATGTTAATCCAAGAGGTCAAGTTTATATTATATACTAGAATTCAAATGACGCGCTACGCGCGACATTTTGGCAGTATAAGATACGATATTATATATTTAATTTTTGAAATGTCATAATTTTATGTTTAATTCAATATATGAATTGAGTTTTATTGTTTGTATAATTAATATCTTTGAAGTGTGTCAAATATATTTGGACATACATGAAGGGAGAGTTGTATTTAAATGAGGAGAAAATAAAGATAAATGAAGGGAGAGTGAAGAATTAAAGACATACAAATTAATATAATTAATGAAGGACATTCAACTTTTTTTGTACCAAGCTAACTTTATATTAGATTTAGATTAGATAAGTATTATTATAGATATTAATAACAATAATAGATTAGATATAATAAATATTAATAATTATATTATTATTTTTTAATATAATAAATTATTTAGGTATAACTAACTTGTAAAAATATGTATAATCGTAAAAAAATTATTTATATTTATTATTTAATTACAATAATTATTCTTATTCCGTTAATAATAGTTATTTTTAATAATCAATTGTATTTATTATTTAATAATAATAATATTTTTTCTTATTTAAAATAATTTTTAGTAATCAATTAATATTATTTTAATAATCAATTAATATAATAATAATAATTTATACTAATTACAAGAACTGTTCATTCCGACGACATACCAAACACGGAGCTTTAGGAATGATTTATTTTGATTCCTGATTCCAATCCGATTCCGATTCCGATTCCGATTCCGATTCCAGACAACATACCAAACGGGGCCTAAGGGCTCTTTGTTTGTATACCCTTGGTATAAGGAATCGGTATATGAATGAACTAAACTTGTTTTTGTGTTGAGTAGAATAAGTAAGGGTATAAGGAATGAGTATGAGTCATTGTCATACCAATAAATTATATTAAATCTCATATCCAAATAAAAATCAAGGTATGAGTCATACCTAAGTTTATAATTCATCCCTTCCTCTACCAAACAATAAAGGCTAAGAATGACTCAAACTGATTCCTCATATCCAACTCAATTCCTCATTCTAACCCGATTCGTATCTCGATACCAAACGAACCCTAATTGTTCTTTCCTTTTCCGGTTATTTGAGTTCCAAACTTTTAACTATTCAACAGAAGCCCTTATTATCAAGGCTTTCTTTTACTTCAACAAAAATGGGTTTATGTGAATGAACAACTCAAATTTTCATCTTTGTATTCTATATTTTGTAGTATCATATTCACTTCAATTTAGAGATACTAATGGAATAGTGATAGGAACAAAAATCAAACCACATCAGTATAAGACTACTCACAAAGGGTTGCATAGATTATTTTAATAATTGATTGCATACCAAAGTGTGCAATTCAAGCATATATGCAACCCAAGTGAGAGTTATATCTCATTTTTTTGTTTGGTAGCTATTTTTAATCTTATCTAATATAAAAATATAAATAAAAAAAAAAACAAGTTGTGCAACCCAAATCATGCAACCTCCATTGTTGATAGCCTAAGATCAGTTATATTTTTTCAACTATCGTTCCCACGAGGATAATGTAATGTATTTTGTAATTAAACTGGTAAGGTATATCGTACAAAAGATTTATTTGATTAAACTAAGAAATAAGTATTGCAAATTTAAGAAAATTCAATGGATGCAAAATATCTAGGATCAAGGATCCCCACAACAATGCCTTGGTAAACTCATATGTGTTTATCTGAGAATAGCATGAGTTCGTATGACAGTAAGTTATCAAATATGTCTACTAACTCTTTTCGTACGTAAGTAGAAGTATCTAAACTTCAGCTAACAATCGTTGTCGCGCAAAGCTAATCAAATTTTGATCTTTTGGCGCTTAGAAACTAAGTTTAGACTGGGTTAACATCCAATTTCGTGCTCCGCTAAATCCGGTCTAACCTCGGGTTCTATGATAAGTTAGAATTCTATGAGAACAAATAAGTTCATCCAAGATCAGTTCTAGCGATTTCGACAATTGTAATCTCCTTTCGGACTCATATCATGTCCAATTGTTCATTAGGCTTCTCCTTTCAAACTCAGCCTAATAAACCCTATTTGATAAATTGTCAATTGCAATAAGAACCTTAGAATTGAATCAACCAGGAAATCATGCTATATTGATATCGGATTAGAAAAACACAATCATTAATTCATTGTTAGGATCACCCCAACTCAGTCGATTTGTGGACCGAATTATTGCATGTGTACTTCTCCTGCTTTGACGACACGGCCAACAACTCGGTCGAGTTGTGGACCGAGTTTTCTTATGTTGTTCTGACATGGTTTCCAGCTTCTTCGAATACTCCTTGTTTGATCTCTTGGTACATCCTCTTCCTTGTCACTTGCATCTCGACCTTGGTACCGTCCCTCTGAAACTTCATCGTGTTAATAGCCCATGAGTTCGGAACTGCCTCCAAATAATCCTCAATTCATAAAAAGCAAGAGCAGACTCCTAACATTACAAATTCTATGAAAATCAAATAAACCTAAAATAAAGAGAAGCAAAATAAACCTATTTAGGAGATATACACATTATCTAAACTAGCCTAAATGCAAGCTATCAAATAGGAATTCCTCATTATTCACGTATGATCCCCGCTATGAGAAAGAGAGTAATCTCGCGCGGAGATGGGGATGAAGGTTCTCAATCTTTCCCTAACTGGAAAACTTCAAGGAGATTCCGGCCAAGTACATAATCTTCATACTTTTTCTGATATCAATTTTTAAAATTTATATTATTTTAGTATTAAAAACTCATTTCTTAAGATGATAAGCCCTAGCCCTAGCACTCAATTTTTATTTATATTAGGCTTAGTAAAATGTGTGGATACAACTACAACTAGTACAATTGCTTGAGTAATACACAAGTATCTCGTTTTCTCTCCCTTTCATCAATGGTGTTTTCTAGAAGAAGAGTTTGCACCGTCAAGTTTGATCGTCACCCTACAATTGCTAGAGTATCACTACTCCTAGCATTTTCTCAATATTTTTTGGCATTTTCTTGTGCATGGGTGACTGTATGCTTCTAAAATGTCCTAAATCTAAGATGTTTAGATCAGGACTATTAGCTGGTTGCTGAATTAGAATAAAAGTAAAGTCATCTTGTTTGTGTACCTCTTGCCATTCTGGATCTTGTTGATTAATATATGGCCTTGCATTGTCTTATTGGATGTAAATGACTCTTTGTCCTCCTTCTGGCCATTTAGCCTTGGTTGCTGGTATGATCTGGTCAATTAGCTTTCTTCTAGTAACTTGCTTGTTAATTGACTCCACAAACTTTGTAATCATTGTCCTTTTGGTCTCTTTACTGAATTTCTTTTAGCTGCTTCTTGGTATGTGGATAGAAAGATACCAATTTTTCCATCAAATGTGCATTCTCCATCTGGATTGAACCTTGGCCTTGCAACTTCTGCCATAAACATAACCTTAGGAATAAACATACTTGAACTAGCAGCCATGTACATGCCTCTTTCATTTTTAGCTAGATATACTCTTTGTGTATTCTTTGTAAAAAAATAAACATTTCTCATCAATATGCACGAAATCATATATTGGATGATAATCTGTCTTTTCCTGCATTGTGTCCCCTGTGATCAGATTGAGAATTCACTCCATCCTTGTCATCTTGTGTGCTTCACTCAAACCACGATGTAGTGCATTTGTTTGCGGCTTTATTATCTTCATCTTGATCATTCTATGACATACTGATTTGGGAATAGCTAGTTTGCTTGCTAAGTCTCTTAGGCATGTTCTGTCCCCCATGCTAAGTGTTGATATTGCTGCTTGATCCACTTGAGTTCTCTTCCTTTCACCATTATGATACCTTGTGGTGACATTGTAGCATTGATTTGCTTGTTGTTGCTGCTTGGCTATGCCCCAGATTCTACTAATTGTTCTTGTTGACACTTTGAACAGTGGTGCAACTTCTTTGATGGCTCCATATGGAAGTGATCCCTCTAAAACTCTGGTTAGAAGAAGATTGAGAATTTTCATTTTCTGAGAACTGCTGGGTCTAGGAGCTGGTGGTTCATGATGCTGTGTTGCCTGTCCATTAACCTCTGGTTCTGATGTTGTTGGCTCCTGGTTTATATCAAAAGCAAATCCAGGTTCTGCTCCTATGTACCCCATCTCCTCATAAATGTATCCATCATAACCAAGAACTGGAGGTTCATTCAAATTAAATGTTGAAGTCATCCTCCTCAGACAGTGATGCCCATAATTTTATTTCAAGTTTCTCAGTTTTTTTCTGTAATTTTTGTTGGACTTTTGTTTTAGCAAAGGAAAACTTAATGCAAGTTCAGTGTGTTAACTCTTATATAGAGTCTCAATGGATTTATTGTTAGGGGTATTTTTGTCTCATTTTGTATGCTTAAAAGGGCAATCTGTGTGATACTTAATATTGCATTGTGATTGGTTGTTAAGATTAATTGAAGAGTTGTAATTGGTTGAAAAATGGGTTTGGACCCAATAATCTAAGCACTTATGCTACTTTATGTGTTCAGAATTTATCTTAATTCTTGTGCATAGTACATAATAAGAAGAACTTAAAGGGACAGAGGGAGTATGATATATGCACATATGAATTGTTAATAGTAAACATACAACAATTATGAAATGTAACTTAAAAGCCAGACCTTTTTAGTTATACGGAGTAATAATTGTGAATGAACGCGTTAACCCTTAAGGTGAAAAACTCACAAATGAAATGAACGCGCCTCACGCGCCTTTATAGTGAGAAGAGCTGGGTGCCCTGGTTCGCCGCGCCGCCTCCGACTCCTCCTGCCTGCCCTAGCCTGTCCGCCCTGGCCTCTGCCTCAACCCCCTCCCTTCCCCTCCCGCCTTATGGCCTCCAAGAAGCAGAGACGGAAATCTGCTAAGCTCTCCAAGCTCCTAGCCTCGGGAAATGGTCCTGACTCCCCTGCTGCCTCTTCTCCGGCTAGCTCAAGCCCCTTCAGCCCGGTTTCGGACTCCTCCATCCTGGCCAGCAACTCCCGCTTCCTTTCCCCTAGCAAATCTGAACCCCCCTTGCCTGATTCAGATTCTAGCCCGGAACAACAGGTGGCCCAAACCCCCTCTCCTCCCCGACTTCCTCCCTGGTTATCCCGGCTGCTGTTCCACCACCCTCCTCCCCCGCCGCCGCTTCCCCTGAAACCTTGGATTCTCTCAATCTGGATTCCTTCCCAGCCCTTCCCAAATCTGGTGCTCAGCTTATTTTGGATAAAGGACATTGCTCACCTCCTGTGGCAGTGGCCTCCTCGTCTGTTCCTGGTAAGGATGAGATTTCATTGTCTCCTAAGTCTGCCTATGCTTGCCCTGTTGAATTTGTTGGTGGCTCTGTTGCAACCACGCCATCTGCTGCTAAGTCTCACCCCAACCCCCCCATTCTCAGTAACCCAAATCCTATCCCTCAGAAATCCTATAGTGGAGCTATTCAAACTAGAAGGAATGGACCTAAACCTGTACAACTTGATTTTGTGGACGGAATTGAACGAGGTATTGTCCGGTTTACCAAGGAGGATGTTGAAGACTTGGTGGATAAATGGTCACTATCCTTGGTGGGTGCTCCGATGGGCAATAAGATATCGTTCCGGGTGATGGAAATATTTGTGGCTCTTAACTGGACGAATGTCGGCTCGCCCAAAATCATTCGAAAGGACAATGGGCTATTTGTGTTTCACTTTGACAAAGAGGAAGATGTGGCTTCTACGTTGGAACAAGGCCCGTGGATGCTCGGACGCCAAATCTCGATCATCCTTAAACGTTGGCACTCGGGAATGGACTTGGATCTCTCTTGTGTGGAAAAGATTCTTGTTTGGGTTTCACTTCCAAATTTGGATGTTCGTTTCTGGTCAAAAAACATGCTGGGTAAAATTGGCTCGGCCATTGGGAAACCGATTCTCACGGATTTCAATACAGCAAACCAAGAACGACTCTCTTACGCTAGAGTGTTGGTTGAGATTTCAGCGCATTAGGATTTGCTTAGAGAGATCTGTGTTTATGGGCCGGACAATGAAGTGGTCTCCCAGCATTTGGATTACGAGTGGCTCCCGGCGGTATGCAAATCATGCAAGAAATTTGGACATACTTGCCCCAACCAAACGCTCCCAGCTCAGCTTCCTACTGTCACAACAACCACTCAATCTGACCCTCCCTGCGTGCAGGGAAATGGACTTCTCCCCTCCCCAACAACCTCACATTTGGCAACTTCTTCTCCTCTGCTTCAGAACTCTACTAACACCAACAAATTTGTCCTTTCCCCTATTGCTTCAACCTCTCAAAGACAGCTCCCTCCCAAACCCCCTATACCCAAAAAAAAATCCTCCCCCGCTCCATCCTCTAGCCTTTTGCCTGCTCCTGCTGCCCCTGGACCCTTTGTGCAGCCTTTGGGAACCTCGACTCTGGTCCAAAATAGATTTGCTCGCCTTGGACCGGTTATCTCTGATGCTAGCTCGATGTTACTGATCTCTACTCCCTCGGAGGCTGAGATTAAAAAGGGGCTCAACTCGATTGGCAACACCAAAACTTCGGGGCCGGATGGGTTTGGAGCTCTGTTCTTCAAGGCTACATGGAACATCATCGAACTTGACTTTGTTGAAGCTGTCCGAGACTTCTTTATCCGTGACAGATTCCTCCGCCAAACAAACCACACCGTTCTTGCCTTAGCCCCCAAAATTGCCAATCCCACCTCTATCCATCACTACCGACCCATAGCATGCTGCAATACTCTCTATAAAATCCTTGCCAATCGACTTAAGCCAACCCTTCCCTCTTTTGTAGGAGAGTACCAAGGCGCGTTCGTTCCAGGGCGATCCATTCGGCATAATTCTCTCTTATGCCAAGAATTACTGAAGGGTTATGGGAATACTAGACAACCCCCTAGTTGTGCAATCAAAATTGATATTTAAAGTGCTTTTGATTCGATTCACCACTCATTTATTTTGCAGGCTCTGCGTGCTTTTGGCTATCCAAACAAATTCATCAACTGGATTAAGATGTGCACCACTACTGTTAGGTATTCAGTGAAGATCAATGGTGCTTATGAGGGATTCTTTGAAGGGAGACGGGGTCTGCGTCAAGGTTGCCCGCTCTCTCCCTTTCTGTTCACTATTGGCATGGAATATTTGTCGCGCATCATCAAGGAAAAGACTGCTGCTCCACACTTCAGCTTCCACCCCAAGTGCTCTAGAACTCAGCTCACACACCTTTGTTTTGCGGATGATTTGCTGTTGTTTTGTAAAGGTAATGCTGAATCTGTTGGGATCTTGGCGTCGGCGCTGCAGTTGTTTGGTAGCATTTCTGGACTGATGTGCAACAGTTCAAAGTCTTGTATTTATTTTGGAGGTGTGGAAGAACAGGAAAAGCAGGTGATTGTTGACATTATGCAGTTTGATATCGGATCGCTTCCATTCAAATACCCGGGTCTCCCGATGGGCAGTAAAGAGAATACTAAAGACGACTACAAGCCTCTTATCCACAAGATCACTGCCATGATTCAGTCTTGGCATGCTCGTAATCTCTCGTATGTTGGACGGCTTCAGCTCATACAGTCAGTTATCTCTAGTATGTGCACCTATTGGTGCAATGTCTTCACGATCCCCAAAGGTATTATTCAGAAGATTGAATCCCTTATGGAAAGCTTCTTGTGGACGGGTAAAGATCAGGGCCGGAAATTCCTGGTGGCTTGGGAGACAGTTTGTCAAGCAAGGAACCAGGGTGGTCTCGGCATTAAGGAAATCCTCTCCTGGAATAGTGCGTGTATCAGCAGGGCCATCTTTGAAATTCAGGAAGGTAAAAACAGCATATGGAGTACATGGATTAGGGAGTACAAGCTGAAAGGGCGAAGTATATGGGATCTTGATTGGAAAGAAGATGACAGTATTTCGTGGAAAACTATTATTCGCATAAAAGATCAGCTTCTTGTTAATCACCAGAAGCGGGACATTATCGAGTTGATGAAGCTGCAGAATGGTAAATATGGTACTAACAATGTGTATGGAGCTCTTACTAGTAAGAAGGAGGAAACTCCATGGACTAACTGCATCTGGGCAAAGTACCATATGCCAAGGCATAGCTTCATTACTTGGCTTGCTATGCACAAAGGTCTTACCACGCTTAGTAAACTTCGAAGTTGGGGGCTTATCAACGACGACACCTGTAAACTCTGCAATCTTGAACAAGAGACGACGGACCATCTGTTTAGTAGATGCGCCTACTCGACCAAGATCATGACTGAGCTCAAAGGATGGATGGGTATCCGCACTCAATGGAGTAACCTGACGGACTGAATGCATTGGATGATGAACACTATTAGCCGCAACAGAGACATCCAAAACTTTAGAAGAACTGCAGTCACCTGTTTCGTCACTTCTTTACAAAGGTAAGCTGATTCCGGCTGAGGATTGCACTGCCTTGATCAAAAACTCTATGCAGGATAATTGGAGAAGCAAGACCTCTGCTCAGCAGAGAAGTCATCTTCCTCCGCAGTTTCAGTAGTTGTTGTTGCGCTGCGCAGCGATGCTCCTCTGTCTTGGAGATTCTTTTTGGCGACCCTGAAGATTTGTGAGTAGTTTGGCCTCTGGGTCGGGGCATTTTGAGTACCTTTTTGGGATTTCTTAGGCATTCTTTTGATTGTTGTCTAGGGAATTTGGTAGGATTACTTCGGAACTGAACTTGCATTGCATTGGTGTGCATTGTTATGTATATCCTATTCTCACTTCAATATACAGAAAACCTTTTCCAAAAAAAAATAATAATAATTGTGAATGAGATATACAATGAAAGAGAACTAGACATGTACTAAAGTATCTATTACAATTGTTTTTGGGTCATCGTCTATTACAAATTTATTGAAATTTTCAATCAACATTCAATTAGTTTAGAAATTTGACATTTATTTTAACTTTCAGAAAATTTGTACTCCGTATTTGAAACACCCTATCCATTTTAATGTAGGGATTCAGGAATGCTTTGATTTACAGAGAGAAATTCTGATCATTAATCTATAAACATATAAAACTAACCTCTAGAATAAGCCTTTACTTATTTTTGGGTGCATTTAGACCTACATTTATTCTGGGTGAATTGAATTGCCTCCTCTGGCGAATTGAAGGCGTTCAATGCCCATTCCACCCTCCGTGACATCCCTCTGTTTCCTTTGTTATGCCATCAATGAGGCATTTCCAAGGGTGATTGGTGTTCCTGGATGAAGTGTGACTCTTGACTCAGTAGTTTAAGGGTTGGGATTGTGGTATATATACGAAACGCCTATATACACGCGACTTTTTCACTATATGCACGCCAATCTGTGTGCAGTTCTTAAGCGCATAAGTCTATGCGCAGTTGTTCAGCGCACAAGGGTATTTTGGGGATAAAAATTAAATTGTTGGCGTCGTCGGACAAATTGATGCGCTGATGACACGCGTACTGCAACACCTGTGCGCAACACATCTGCGCACAGCGTTTCGAATTCTAAAATCCTATGCTCGGACGTTCTGCGCATAGGACATGTGCGACGTTAAGTTGCGCAGATATATTGCGCACAAATTTTTAACGTTAAAATGTGTGCGCATTGGATCTGCGCACATGGATTTAACGGTAACTTATTGTGCGTTGTACAACAGCGCACAATAAGTTATAGATAGATAAAGTTACAGAATAGGTGCGCATAACCTTGATGCATGGATGAAATCCGGTGTGAAGTAGTTGAGATATGAAGGGTCTAGTACATGGATGTTGATTATGTTTCAAAAACTTATACAATTATGTGTTATTAGGCATATAAAGAGTGTATAAGGTCTCCCCTTCACAAAAATTTGATCGAAAATACTCAAAAATGCAAAAACGCCTTATCGGTCCTGATGGCCTGTTAAGGTTGAGAATAGGCGGTTCGATGCCCAAACGACGTCGGAATGCAATGAAACTTGTTTTCATTGCATATTATAGCTATTTAACCTTGTCGGTAAGTTCAAGTCGAAAACTCGAACTCTTCGAGTAACACCTCCTTTGTAAACCTTCACTAGTCTTTCATTCTTCGAAATAGTCGAAGTAGTTGAGATATGAAGGGTCTAGTACATGGATGTTGATTATGTTTCAAAAACTTATACAATTATGTGTTATTAGGCATATAAAGAGTGTATAAGGTCTCCCCTTCACAAAAAGTTGATCGAAAATACTCAAAAACGCAACAACGCCTTATCGGTCCTTATGGCCTGTTAAGGTCGAGAATAGGCGGTTCGATGCCCAAACGACGTCGGAATGAAATGAAACTTGTTTTCAATGCATATTATAGCTATTTAACCTTGTCGGTAAGTTCGAGTCGAAAACTCGAACTCTTCGAGTAACACCTCCTTTGTAAACCTTCACTAGTCTTTCATTCTTCGAAATAGTCGAAGTAGTTGAGATATGAAGGGTCTAGTACATGGGTGTTGATTATGTTTCAAAAACTTATACAATTATGTGTTATTAGGCATATAAAGAGTGTATAAGGTCTCCCCTTCACAAAAAGTTGATCGAAAATACTCAAAAACCCAACAACGCCTTATCATTCCTGATGGCCTGTTAAGGTCGAGAATAGGCGGTTCAATGCCCAAACGACGTCAGAATGCAATGAAACTTGATTTCAATGCATATTATATCTATTTAACATTGTCGGTAAGTTCGAGTCAAAAACTCGAACCTAAGCGCACAAATTTACATTTAACGGCTACTTTTTTCAAAAATTTCAACGGCTGCTATGTTTGAACAGTGCGCAGAAACACGGCGCACAGATTTTCAACCTGTTCGCAGTATTTAGGCGCACAAGTTGTTACAGACTCTGAAAATTTACGAAAAGTACCCGTAATACTCCGTAAAACACGTATGCGCATAAGAACTGCGCACAGATGCGTGCGCATAAGTTGCGCGCACAGAATCGCGTGCATATATGTCTCGATTCGCGTGCATATAGCCATTGCCTATATATATATATATGATGTTCTCGTGTCTCTCATTCTTGCTTTCATCCATTCTGCAATGGCTCAAATGAATGACAACTTTTGGCCGCTCCGCTTGGATGCCGGCGATGAAGAGCGTACAAGGTTCGAGTAACCCGGTTGGACACCATCGACGGACAAGCCCAAGCTAGGATTCGACCGAAGATTGCATATCCCGTGCTGTGAGGTAATAAAATCTAGAATATTCGTTGAAATTGTTCATACAAAGCGACGATTTTGAGGTTCTTGTTGTCAGATTCATCATTGGTGCTTAATTTATATGGAGTATTTGATTTTTACTATACATGAATTCATGCTTGGAAGATGTTTGACAGAATGTCAAAAAGGAACATAATAGGTGTTAGGTTCATCACTTTGGAGTTGCTTTTACTAAATTTGGTCAGTCGCCTTAATTCTGATTTTTACAATTTCACTTGATTGGAAATGCATAGATTGTTGATTCACTTATTGCTCTATTCTGAGTAGATCTCTCAAGAAGAGGATCTCAATTGGTGGTTGGTGTAGATGTTGAGGTTCGTTTGCTTATCTCTAGGCAGTGGGATGCTACATATTTACAAGGAAAATACATCGGCGTTGATTTTAACTGTCTGATTCAAAGGACAACTTAGTTGTGCTTGCAACAGCAAAGACCGACAGAAAGCACAAGACTGTGATGAAGGAGTCCCCCAGTATGGCCAAAGTTGTAGACATCATTTTATTTGGGTTTGGGAGGCTACAAGACGCTCCGAATCCGAGGATGTGAGCTCTCTTTGACAACGAGGTGACGAGAGGGCTTCACTTTATTTGGGTTTAGGGTTTTCAAGTGGTAACTTTCTTTGAGTTCTAAGCTTGGTGAGGGAGGGGGGGTTGTGTTTGTCAAGAGCCATGTTTATTTATATGAGAGAGCCTCTTTTGTTTGGTTTATATTGAGGCAATGTTGAAGAAGCGTACATGGACAATGTTCTTTCACATGTTGACAGTGTAATATTCTGAAAGAACTCTTGCTAGCAAATTTTCTTTGATTCTTTTATGATTATCATTTTTGGGAGATGTTTTTGTAGATATTCGACCATATGTGACTTAGTATTTCTGTGAAACATTCTTTAGAACAAGTTGTAGACAACTCTACATGACTGACCTTCAAGAGATTCATTTTGCACTAAAATAATTGAACGCTCCCTCTACTTAATTCTTTAAAATCATCATTATTATACTTCCATATACGGATTAAAATTTATTTTGTCTGCTTAAACTTATGAATTTTAAGCTGACGTCCTATTATGCATCAGTTCTATTTGCTTGGTGCAATTTCCAATTTAGTATGCTAATGTTAGACTAAGTCTGTGTTTCTTCCGTTGATGAAATTTTCCAACACGTGAAGATACTTGCCAAGCAGTTTGGATGTTGCAAGCCGTAATCAACAGAGATCAACTGGTTGTGAGGGCTAAGTTATTTGATGCAATTCATTTCTTTTTCTAAAAAATAACAATGAAAAAGTTAAAATGTACAGTGATGATTATTCCAAGCCTCATTTTATGCATGTTCATGTTATGGCAAGAGTGTTGTATATTTTTAGTCTCCAGCTATGAGCATTATCCAATTCTTATATGGATTTTGTTTTACCATTCTGTTTCTATTGTTTCTCAAACTTTATTGGAGATTGCTTGGTAATGTTTTCACACTTTATTTGGATCTGGAGGGACCATCTATTCCTTAAAGATGGAAAAATATAGGTTTTTTGGAGTTTGAATAATAATAATTGTAAAGTTTGTGAATTTATAGGTGTTTGAGGTGTTTGGATGAGATGTATGTGCAAGCTCATCTTCGCCACTCTTGCGTGGGCCACATTTTTCATCCTCCAAATGTGTGCATGCCTAGATAGCTTATTCTATCTCTTACTATTTCAATACAACGAAACTAAATAGTTGTTGTTTAATTTGCAGTGCTATTACTTAATAGGAAATAAGGATAAGGCAATACACAACACCATTTTCGCTGACATCGATAGTGTGTGCGTCAGGGACAATGCAATCCATTGCAATGACGCTTGTGAAGGAGCGAAAACCCTCTGCTCAGATTATTAAACCTGACATGAACCTCCTCGTTATTGCATGTGTTGTAAGTACACTATATATACATGTCGACTTTAATTGATCATTTGTTTACGTGCTAATTGCCAAATAGTTATACATAATTCTACTGCAAATGCTATTTTTATTGTGCATTTTGCTCATAGTTTACTGAATTGGAACTTGGGAAAGCTATGAACTCTTTTCCTTTACTAGCTTATGATTGGATAAGCAGTGTTGTTTTTTAATCTTTAAATCGTGAATTTTAAATAGGTGAGTGTGAGGATGACTTTGAATAGTTAATTATAACAAAAGACTACACTTTTAGTTTGATAACTTGATCGATTGAATTGTTGTGCTTATCCTGTCAATAATGGTATTCTTCTTCTCTCAGTTTGTTGATGTTCTCTCTCAGTTTGTTGATGTTCTCAAGGCAATAATGATCTTTTTCAAGATAGTAGGTATCTTCCCTTTAATAATTGTCTTTGTTACTCAATCTCTGTAAGAGTAACATAATTCTCTACTTGCTAATGTAGGTTGAGACAATGTTCGAGAGATAATACAAATCTAAGTTGTATTGACACTTTATGCTCAAGGTTCCAATAAAAGAATATAACTCTGATTTATTTTAAATGATCGAGCATAATTGACTTTCTGATTAACATATGAAGACTCAATTAGTTTAGTTTTGCTTTGATTCGAGAGCATGTCCATGTGAAGTCTCTATTGTTTCATTTTGTTGTGTGGCTCACACTAGCAAATAAAAGGATTTGATTGTATTGAAATAAACAAAGGTTAAAATGTAGTTTACATTCCCAAATGTGTGTAATGTGTAAATTAGTGTTGAATATTCTATTTATATAATAAAATACATGAAATGTTAGTTTATGTTTTATGTTACAGTTAGGGTGCCATAGTCAGCGCGTGTCGCGGATATCGGCGGTGGAGAGGAGGATTCCAGCAAAGATGGTGGCGGAGACGGCTGACATCAGGACATTATGAATTGCTGGGAGTGGGCCCAGTCGAGGTCGAACCCAAGGGAATCAAAACACCAAATCAATGCACAAGTGAAATATCAACTCAAGAACACGTAACGGGAGGGTTGATTGTAAAGTCTAACGAAGTAACAAGTAACAAGCAAGGCAACGATTGTTGAGAATATTATGTGAAGGGGTTTCACCTAGCATGTATCCACGCAACAGTCAATCAAGTTGATCATAGATTATCTCTCAAGTTCTTATCAATCCTAGGGAATGTCCTATTCCAATCTTTAATATATCAACATGTCAACCGGTCCTGATAATACTTACTAATCAACAACCTAGGAGACCTCTCTAGGTTAAATCAAATAGCAGCAAAGAGCACAGGGATAATAAGGATGCATGCAATAACTTACAACCGTCAAGTATTAACATGCAATCAATTCTCCTTCATATAAGCAATCAACTACCAGATCATGCAGATATGAGTGCTACTATGACAAGGAATTTCACCGTTTATTCGTAGTCTAGCAATAGAAAACTATCAATCAAACTAGGTGGTCAGTCTAGCAAAACTAATAGAAATCATATGGATAAAAGAAAGAGAATCAATACAAACCCAAAGGAAAAGAACAAGAGTAATAAATCTCACAACTTAATAACTAAAGGCTTCAACCGCTAGGCAAAACAATGAAATTAGTTCCTGCTCATGGTTCGCAAGACTAGAGTTGTAGATGGAAAATATGATAGAACAATATAGAGAACTAGGACTCTTAAATAGAGTCTAACCCTAAAAGAATACCTAAAATAAACAAGGAAAGTCTTCCAAAATGAAAAATAGTAAAATAAAACAAATAAGGAAAATCCGCAACTCTTCATCAGCATCGCCATGCGATCGCCACCTGGTCATGGCGATCTCCATCTTCTACGAGTTCTCTACAATGGCTTCTGACGACTCCACGTGATCGCCACCTTGGTCCTGGCGATCGCCGTCGGCTTCAATTCTCGATCTTTGGCTTCTGCTGTAACATGGTGATCGCCATATATGCCAGACAATCGCCATCTAGGCTCCAGTAACTCTTCTCAGCAGCATCTTCAACTCTTCACCAAATCTTCTCCTCAAATCTTCTAACTCTTCACTTCATCCCGAATGCTCCATAATATAGAAATACCTCCAAACTCATATGAATTCACTCCTAATACAGCGTATCAGGGTACTAGAACAGGCGGAAGAGGTGAGAGGGTGATAGGGAATAAAGAAGAGAGTGTCACGTAAGTTGCCACGAAGGAGACGAGGAAGAACCAAGTCTGCGTCAGGCTCTATCTGAGCCACTATACGCGAAAACCAACTCACAAACCTTCGATCATATACCGGTATTCCGTAGTCGGAAAGAAGATCTTCAAATCAACGTTATACATGCATATTTATAGAGGAAGCAAACCTACTAGTTACGTCCAGCTGCTTGTCAGCTACTTGGTTGCACGAGTATGCTGCTTGTATCAGCTACATGTATTAGCAGCTTGCATAACCAACTTGATTGTCGTGCTTGTTCAAAGTTTCTAGTTTTGTCATAGACGCGAAGATTGAAGACGTCGCGTGTCATTCCATAAGAATTAACGCGTTCCATCACTTGCCTTAACTCTTTTCTATGTACCATGAAGGAACAACAACAATGAAACTACACTGTCGTAATCAAACAGGAAATACAGGAGATACGGATCCCGTAGGACTAGTTAACCAGATAATCTATATCTCTCTCTCTCTATATATATATATATAAATTGTTGAGTTTGATGAAGTAATGACAATTGGTACTTACTTAATGCATTGAATTAATATATTGAATTTTTTTTGAAAGGTTAATGCATTAAGTTAATACATTAAAAAAATATCTCATTTAGTTAGGCTCCTACAGTTATCGTTTAGTTATGTTTTTCCTTTTAATTTAATCTTCTAATTTGGGTCTTTTAGTTATGTTTTGAGTGTATATTTGTTTCTGTATCGTATTTCTCTCATCGAGTTTTATACGTTCAATGCGTATCTGAGATTCTCCTTGGACCATAGTTGTCTTTTGAGATTCTCTTTTAGCAGGTTGTTATTATGTAGATAACGATTTAAAAATATCACTAATTAATAATTATACGTTTCAAATTCCGTTACTAATCAATATGTCCAGATTTATATATTTAATTAGTTAAAAACATCTATAATTTTTTTTTGGGTGAAGATCTATAATTTTTATTAAAAGTTACAGCATAAATACATATGTGAAAATAATACAAAATATATAAATACAATAAAAGTAAGGAAAAGATTCATGTGAGAATAATTATTATTGTGCGAATTGCGAATGGATGCACATTTGGGCGATTGACATGCACTTTCTTCAGTAATGACATGCACATTTAGGCCATTGACATGCACTCGGTCAGATTTGCATGTCATTGATAATATGTGAAAAGTACATGCACACACCCCGAAAATGCATGTCAATAGAAAATTATCAATGACATGCAAATCTGACCGAGTGCATGTCAATGACCTAAATGTGCATGTCATTACTGAAGAAAGTGCATGTCAATCGCCTAAATGTGCATCCATTCGCAATTCGCACAATAATAATCATTCTCACCTGATCCGGATTCTAAAAGTAAACGTGTTAGGCCGCAATGAATTAGTTGTATTATATCACCGTTCACTCATTTTATAGCCTATTTAATGACTAACCGCAAACGAAAAACCGTGATTTCCCCGCGGGTTCCGGATCTTGTTGAGACTAAAAAATTATAATTTAAATAGGAACTTAAACGTGGTTAAAGAAACAACCAAATAAGACCAAATCCACTACGTTCATAATGGGAAAGGTCATGTCATGATATACATCATATGGGCAAATCATGTCTTGGCATAGGGGTCCCTTTTTACTTATATCGTGCAAGTAGATGTATGTAGGATTAATTAATTTTAAACAATAGTACGTACTATTTCTTCAATTTAAAATACAACCCTACTGTATTCGTGAAATAAAGGCGAACAAACCTATAACCACTACTTGCTACTATATGTATTCTTTTGTCGTTGGAGGTCAATAATTCAAGAGAGATTCAAGTATGATACACAGTTAGTTGAGGGTTTTATATTAATTTAGAAATTTCATTATTTAAGCATATCAAATAACGTACTCAACTGAAAAGGCAACTACATTTATATGTTTCATTATAAAGGTGGTGTTTCTGTTGCAATTAGACCACATATGTTTAGGAACAAAATTACGTTAGGTATAGATAAAAATCGATGACGTTGTTCATGTTATGACATATGACTCATGTACTTATGGATATGTCATAAATTGTGTCTTTCATCAAAACTATGTATATTGTTCACAATATCTATTTATACGAGTCACAAATGTTTTCTGATTTGTTGAATTCACGTGGATTATGTCTAAAGGTTGATCATGAAAAATAGAGATTTTTATAATTCTGAGAAAGTACGTTGATATAGTGTAGACCTGTCAAAAACTGACCTAATTTGCTGGGTCAAATCGATCCAATCAGAAAAATACTCGACTTAACCCGATCCAAAAAGTGTGTGAACTCGTTTGGGTCTGATCCGTTTTCGACCCGAACCCGTTTAGTCAAACCCGGACCGACCCGAACTTCTCGAAACTCGTGGAGGGACCCACTATTCACATATTTTATTTTATTTAAATTAAAAATAACAATATACAATAGAAATATAATAATACTATTTTATTAATTATAAAAATATTTTTATAATTTTATTTTCTTTATTACAATAAATAATAAAGAAAATCGAATATTTGAAACTCGCTGGGTCGACCCGACCCGACCTCGTTCAACCCGGAGATTTTGTCAACCCGATTGACCTGAACCCGTTTTCAATCCGAACTCGATTGACCCGAAGCCGACCCATTCAACCCGTTTGCCAGGTCTAGTCATAAGTCTTAAAGATGAGTTTTATAGAAAATGTTTATATTATATTATATTATATTATATGTCAATAGTATTCCGATCTACAAAGCAGGCGGTCAAGAAAAAAATCCTAAAAATTTATTCTAAGTAAGGTAATATTTTTTTATATATAAATTCATGTTTATTGTAAAATATGGTCTTGTTTACG
Organism: Oxyria digyna; assembly: GCA_029168935.1. Classification (NCBI taxonomy): domain Eukaryota; kingdom Viridiplantae; phylum Streptophyta; class Magnoliopsida; order Caryophyllales; family Polygonaceae; genus Oxyria; species Oxyria digyna. The sequence goes on from JAPVLV010000013.1 coordinate 12,295,449, forward strand.
TAAAGTTGGATGAGAGTCTAGCAACTACTTGAGCTCCAACACTTTTACACAAAGCAAAACTCAACCTCTGAAAAATGAAAGATCGAATTTTAACATTGGTTGTCTGACTCTGAGGAGTCTGAGCAGCCCGTGTGACCTTAGCCAAAAATTCAAGAGCATCACTTCTCAGTTTCCCGAAAGTAGAGAAGGCGAAAGAAATAAAACTGTAACTATTGTCTATGCACTTGGATTCATATTTCTTCTTTTTTCTGGCAACAACGTTGGAAACAACTGTTCCAGGAACAAAAGCATCTACACTAGCACCTGTGTAGGGAGAAATACCAGTAACATCCAAACACACATTCTTTCCTTTGTTCCAACAATACACAAGAAGATCCGCTAGCCGAAGATCCTTCTCCTCCTCTTACAAAAACCCAAGGGCGGCATGTTCTCGCTCCACAACACCAGCCTGATTACAGATATCACCCAAAAGATCCCGGACCAAGTTATGGCGAAATTGTTACAGAGTTGTTTTTTTATATTGTTAACATTATATTATGTGTTTTATTTTTTATTTTTTATTTTTAATAGAAACACCTCATCTACCTAACTACAATATAAGCGAGAAGTCAAGTCTTCACAAAGATTGCGCGACCTCAGCGCCACGACATCGTTTTAAAAAAAAACAAATAATTAATTAATCAAAATTTTAAATAAAAAACTCATTTTTCTACAATCTTCCACCTCCTCCATGATCTCCTACAAATATACAAATCAAGTCATAGATTCAAAAGCTTTGATCATTTATAAACCATGTTTAGGAGGAGCATACAATAAGAAGCATACAACAAGCTTTGGTCATTTCTAAAATTAATCTCTTCAAATAAGAGGTTGATTTTAGAAATTTATGATTAAGTGTTACCATTTTAGTGATTAGGTGTTGTCATTTTAGTAAAAAAAAATTGTAATGAGTTTATCCATTTACTTGTAGGGGTAGTTTTTTTATTTAAGTATGCTTATCCTACGCCATAAGTTAGAAAAAACGATCATTGAACTCAAAAGTTCAAACTTCATAGAGTATGATGTAGAACGATTGTGTTTACAATATTATTTTGTTGGTAGCATGGTCATTATTGTATGCTTAGATAAGACTATCTAATTGAGTTTTGGTTGACTATATGATAGCTAGGTTGATGTATATTTTATATTTAAGGTTGATTATTCAGTGTTTTCACTCTCTTCTTACATACATATATGTTACAGTAAAAACATGTATTAATATTTTTATTATTAGTTGTCTTTCACAAATATAATTATAACTTACTTATTATTTTAACAATGTTTGTATAAAACTTTTAATCATTTATAAATATTAATTGTAGATTTATAATCTCGTGATATTTACAAGTCCAACGCTTTACTACTATTTGGTGAGAGTAGATTTTGTTGTCCTAAAAGAATGTTTGTTAAATACAGAAAGGAGAAAAATGTACGTTAATTAGTACTCCTTTCGTCTAGCATTAGAGGTCTCTCTAGCTTTTTGTAAGACAACTAGTTCATTTCCCCGCGCTTTGCGCGGACCTAACACATTTACTTTTATGGTATTTATATATTTCGTATTATTTTCACATATGTATTTATGCAGTAACTTTTAATAAAAAAAATAGATATTTTTAATTAATTAAATATATAAATTTTGACATATTTATTAGTAATGAAATGTGAAAGGTATAATTACTAATTAGTGATGTTTTAAAATTATTATCTACAAAATAACAACCTGCTGAAAGAGAATCTCAAAAAACAAAGGAGAATCTAAAAAAACATACGCATGGAACATATAAAAATCGATGAGGCAAATACGATACAGAAACGAACATACATTCAAAACATAACTAAAAGACCCAAATTAGGATATTAAATGAAAGGAATAACAACTGGTAGAAACGAACAGACGTGAGACGACTACTATAGGAGCTTAATTAAATATGATGTTTTTTTAATGTATTAACTCAATGCATTAATCTTTTTAAAAAAATCAATGCATTAATTAGGTACAAATTGACATTACTTCATTAAATCTAACAATTTTTATATAGATAACTAGGGAGAAGGTTCCCGCGCTCCGCGCGGGTCTTTTTCTTTTGGTGTGTATCCATGTTTCATTTTGTTTCTTGTTTTAGATATATTTTTACTACGTGCCAGAAAATATTTGATTTTTCATTTTAAAAGTAATATTAAGAATATGTGTGAAAGTGCATAATTGTTTTTTAAAATTTACATCTATAGGAAGTAGAGGTGTATATTTCTTTTCAAATGTTTGAAATTATGAATGTGTTGTTTATATATTGTATTATTTATATTTTCTATTATATATGATTCTGGATTAAATCTTCTTCAATTTTCAAAAAAGATGTAGTTATTTATAAATAAATAAAAGAAATCATTTTGTAAATTATACTAAGAAGATTTAATCCAGAATCATATATAATTAAAAATATAAATAATACAATATATAAACAACACATTCATAATTTCAAACATTTGAAAAAAAATATACACCTCTACTTCCTATAGCTGAGATAAATCTATCAAATCTTCTAATCTAATCTAATCTATCCAATCTAATCTAATATAATATAAAAATCGTGGAAAGAGAAAATGAAAGACTTAGCATTAAATGCTCCGTATTCTGATTGGTTAATTCACATTCTTCAATTCAATGTTTTTATCTTCTAATTTGTTGATTTTATACATTATAGATAAATAGATGGATCAAGCTCCATAAAAACTTAAATGTATGGATCATATAACTTCAATATTTATATATATACGAAATTTCAATTTTCAAAAAAGATGTAGTTATTTATAAATAAAGAAAAGAAATCATTTTGTAAATTATACTAAAATTTCGTATATATATAAATATTGAAGTTATATGATCCGTAAATTTAAGTTTTTATGGAGCTTGATCCATCTATTTATCTATAATGTATAAAATCAACAAATTAGAAGATAAAAACATTGAATTGAAGAATGTGAATTAACCAATCACAATACGGAGCATTTAATGCTAAGTCTTTCATTTTCTCTTTCCGCGATTTTTATATTAGATAGAATTAATTAGATTAGATTAGATATAGATAGACTAGTTCATTCCCCTCGATTCGTGCGGGTCTAACACTTTTACTTTTATCGTATTTATATATTTCGTATTATTTTTACATATGTATTTATGCTATAACTTTTAATAAAAGAATAGGTGTTTTTAATTAATTAAATATATATATTTTAACATATTGATAGTAACGGAAGATATAATTTCTAATTAGTGATATTTTAAAATCATTATCTACATAATAACAACCTGCTGAAAGAGAATCTCAAAAGACAATCAACACGTCCAAGGAGAATCTCAAAAGATATACGCATGGAACATATAAAAATCGATGAGGGAAATACGATAAAAAACGAACATACACTCAAAACATAACTAAAAGACCCAAATTAGGAGATTAAATGAAAGGAAGAGCAACTGACAGAAACGAACAAACGTGAGATGACAACTGTAGGAGCATAATAAAATGTGATATTTTTTTAATGTATTAACTCAATGCATTAACCTTTCAAAAAAAAATCAATACATTAATTCAATGCATTAAGTAGGTATCAATTGTCATTATTTCATCAAACTCAACAATTTTTATATATATAGATTTAAAGATAAAATTTGTAGACATTTATTACCTCGTATAATTATGTAGTTTTTGAGAGAGTTAAGGAAGAGATCATATATATAAATCAATAAATCAATATTATTAAGGTAAACTTGGTAAAAAAGAGTGTAAAAATACCTAAAAAGACATCAAATTCATAACAAATCAAATGATGAAGATTAGAAAGACATGTTTGGCTAACAGAGGAATTATATATCTTGCTAAGAGAAGGGATTTACTTCGATTCCTACTATAAACTCGGTCTTTTAGATATTAAATTAAACACACTTGCTTGGAGACTGTTACGAGTAGTGTTATCAGTTTGACCGTATCGATCAACCTCGATCAAATTCTGAAATAGATTGGAATCAAAACCAAACAGTCGGGTCGAGCCAGAATTTTTTTCTGAAATAAGCATTTTACCCGAAAAAATTCCCGACGTAGGCTCTTTTCAAAACAATTTCCCAAAATAGGCACTTATTTCAGCTTCGGAATTTTTTTACGTGTGAGAGACGCTGGTGAAGCTGAAGCTATTTTTTTTTGATTTTTTAACATTATTTCCAAATTTTTTTGTAGTTTTTAATATATTTTTTTTAAGGCAATGTATAAGAGACGCTGGTTCGACCAACGTCTCTTATACGGTGAAACATAAAAAAAAATGTATACGAGACGCTGGTTCGACCACCGTCTCATATACAGAGAAGTTTTTTTTTTATTTGCACATGTATAAAAGACGTTGGTCGAACCAGCGTCTCTTATACAATATTTAATTAAAAAAAAAAGTGATGTATAAGAGACGCTGGTTCGACCAGCGTCTCTTATACAATTTTTAATTAAAAAAAATGTGATGTGTAAGAGACGCTGGTCGAACCAGCGTCTCTTACACATGTGCAATTAAAAAAAAATGTGTTGTGTAAGAGACGCTGGTTCGCCCAGCGTCTCTTACACTAAACCCTAATTCCGAAAACCAGCCGCTGTTTCGTTTGAACGGGTTTGAAATTGAAATTGAAATTGAATGCGTGTGGTTGGGAGATAGCAGTTACAACAACAGCCTTTAAATTCATCTTCATCCCTTCTTCTTTCACGTTTTTACTGTCATCCTTCTTCTTCTTGTTTTCTTTTCAGTCGTTCCAGCCAACCTCTTCTTCTTCTTGTTTTCTTTTCATTCGTTCCAACAACAACAGCAAGGCAATAGACGGATGATCCAGCAATCGAAGGTAAGTCTTCATTTCTTTTTCTCTTCTTAAAAATTTTTGGATTCATTTAAACAGTGTAATTCCATTTCTTCTTCTCTTAATTAATTTTGTTCATTGTTATTTTATTGTCATACCAGCAACAATCTTCGTTCCAAAATCAGCAAGAAACAGACTGGGTGAACGGACGAGCGGACGTGAACGAGCGGGTGAACGTTTTTCAACAGAGAAAACGTAAGAAAATTTCCGCACTCATTTTATTTAAGAATCTATGAATATGTTTCAGAAAAAAGGTTTTAGAAAATAGTTTTATAGAAGTAGGGTTAAAAACGAATTTTAAAATGATAATAGGGTTAAAAACCAATTTTATATGATAATAGGTTTAGGTATTTTTTTAAGAATTTTTTAATGATAATAGAATTGAAAACGAAATTTATATTATAATAGGTTTAAAAACGAATTTTATAATTATACTAGGGTTAAAAACGAATTTTATATGATAATAGGTTTAAGTATTTTTTTTTAGGAATTTTTAATGATAATAGGATTAAAAACGAATTTTATATTATAATAGGTATAAGTATTTTTTGTAGAAATTTTTAATGATAATAGGATTAAAAAGGAATTTTATATTATAATAGGTTTAAGAATTTTTTTATGAATTTTGTAATGGTAATAGACTTAAAAACGAATGTTATATGAAAATAGGTTTAAAAATAAGTAGTTGGAAATAGTTGAAAATAGTTGGCTTCACTTGAATGTGGTTTGATTTGATATTATAATAGGTTTAAAAAACGATTTTTTTTATGATAATATGTGGCTTCACTTGAATGTGGTTTGATTTGGCTTGAATTTTATGATAAAATGTGGCAATCAAAGTAAGTAGTTGAAAATAGTAATTATGTATAAACAATCAAAGTAATTAGGTTTAAAAAGATTTAAACCACAATTACTTTAAATTTTATGATAAAATTTTCCTTGACATTTTAGAATGGAAGGTGGATACAACCCTCATTCACCAGATTACTCTCAAATGTTCAATCTGGAGTAATGAGTGGATCACAAATGGTAGTACATGGAGAGGGAAACAATGATCACGAGGATGCGTTTGGTCTTGATCACAATGATGACATCGATCAATCGTCAGAGGACGAGGATGTCAATGAAGCTGATATAGCTAGGGTTAACATGATTAGAGAAGCAGCGCAAATCACCCCGAGTTGGAATATGACTGGAGAACCTGATCCAGCATTGATGAACTCATGGCAAACTTGGATTGGAATGGATCCACTGCCAAATGAAGATGAATTTTGCAAAGGACAACTTTTTAGTTCACTCGAGCAGTTGAAAACAAGAATTGTAGTGTACTCAGCATCCAAGGGGAAGGAGTATAAGGTGAAAAAGGTCAGAGATCGATGGTACACAGTTGTCTGCGTGCAAAAAGACGAAGGATGCACATGGAAACTATCGGCTCATAAAGTCAGTGAGCTTGACAATGTGTGGAAGATAAGCACATACAAAGGTCCTCATGTCCCTAGCTGCGTAAGAGATGTCATGCATATGGATAATCGTAATATCTCGCAAAAGTTCATCGCTGAAGAAATAGTTTCGCTTATCCGAGTTGACAAAGCATTGAAGCCCAGGACCATTATGCAGATAATACAGAATTCGTATCAGGTCTCCATTACGTACAAAAGAGCATGGGGTGGAAAACAAAAGGCAATAGCTTCCATTTTCGGTGATTAGGAGGAATCATATGCTATTTTGCCTCGGTTTATGGCTGCAGTTGTACAGTCCAATCCTGGTACTGTTGTCGAATGGAGTACGGTACCAAGTGCTGATGGGAGTGGATTCATCTTCCGACGTGTTTTTTGGTCATTTGGACAAAGCATCCAAGGTTTCCAACATTGTCGGCCTTTGATTACTATTGATGGAACTCACATGTATGGAAAGTACAAAGGTACTTTACTTATAGCAATGGCTGTGGATGCAAATCAACAGATTTTTCCTATTGCGTTTGCTGTTGTTGAGAGTGAGAATGGTCACAGTTGGTCTTGGTTCATGGATTTAATTGGTCGTCGAGTAACAGACCGCACTGGTATATGTGTTATATCGGACAGGCAGCCGGGTATCCTGAAGGCTATGAGAGAGCTACAGCGTTGGAGAGCTCCAAATGCATATCACAGGTTTTGTGTTCGCCATATTGTTTCAAATTTCAACACAGCTGTTGGAAACAAGCACTTGAAGCGATTACTTGGTGCAACAGCATACAAACATGAAGAGGCGGAATTTGATGTTGGGTACTCTACTTTGTGCTCCAAAAATGTAACGGCAAAAACTTATTTGGAGAACATAGAAAAGGAAAAATGGTCCTTATGTCATGATGGCGGTTCCAGGTATGGAGTGATGACAACCAACATGTCTGAGTGTTTTAATGGGGTGATGAAGGGTTCCATAAATTTACCTATCACAGGTCTTTTCCAATCGACATTCTATAGACTTAATTCGTACTTTGTAGAGCGTCTTGGAAAGGCAACAAAACGTAATGTGGTAGGGCAACGATACACTAATGCAGTGGAAACGTTGATTGAGCACAATGTTACAATAGCTCGTCGTGCACAAGTAATCTCATTCAACGCATTAAGACATGTATATGAAGTGCATGTTCCACCCGTCCAGGAATACGGCCAGCGCTTACAATACGTCGTGGATTTGACTAGTAGGACATGTACTTGTCAAAGATGGAAGAATTATAAGATACCTTGCCCTCACGTCTTAGCAGTGTGTCGCCACAGGAGCTTCTCGTATGTTGATCCACTTTACTCCATAGAGGCTCTGATGAGGACATATCAGACAGCCTTTTATCCAGTAGGAGATATTTTAGATTGGCCTGTGATTGAGGGACCAACATTGAAGCCAGATCCGAATGATCTTCGTGACGTTGGTAGACCAGGAAGGCGGAAAGAGTCTCGATTCCATAATGAGATGGACATTGTTAGTGCTCCAGGGAAAAGCAACTGCAAACTATGTGGGCAAGAGGGACACAACAAGAGGACATGTGCATCACGAGCTAGCAGTTCTAGACAACATAACTAGCTTTACCTAGTGTTCATTGATGTACTTTATTTGTAGTTGTTGTTTATGAAGACATTTGTAATGATTGTTGTTGTTGTTTATTAAGACATTTGTAATGATTGTTGTTGTTGTTGTTGTTTATGAAGTTGATTGTATTTATGTATGTTTATGATTGTTGTTTCAATGGCTAGTACATGGAGATTAACCCTGGTCCATTATCGTCTGAGGTGCTTAGTCAGCAAGAACAACACAGATCTTCGGATGTGTGGAACAATGGCGCTTATGTAAGTGTACATTACATGCTTAAATATCGATTTTCACTAGTTAGTTTGTACATTGCATGCTTAAATATCTCTAATTTTCCCTTTCTTTTGTATAGACAATGACACCCTTAGAAACTAGAGTGCATCTGCGACATTGGTTCGATCCCCATCCTAGGGTCTTAGAATACATTCGTCTTGCTGGATTTTATTGCGTATCCCGTCTAGGATTCAAATTCAAACTAGACAAGGAGCTTATTACAACATTAGTGGAGAGATGGAGACCTGAGACACATACATTTCACTTGCCCGTGGGTGAGGCAACAATCACACTCCAAGATGTTGCTGTGTTGTTTGGACTATGTGTGGATGGCTATGCTGTATCAGGCACTGCAGGTCACCATTGGAGATCAGAAGTCATCCGTCTGCTCGGTAAAGATCCAAGTCGATCACTCGGCGGCTCAGCATTGAAGCTTTCATGGCTACGAACAAACTTTAGTGAATTGCCGGATAATGCGGATGAGGAGACGATCAAGTGTTATGCAAGGGCATACATCTTGATGGTAATGGGTGGCCTCCTTTTCTCAGATTACAGTGGAGGCGAAATACAAGTAGTGTATTTTCCGTTGCTGGAGAATCTAGAGTCTGCGGCATACTACAGCTGGGGAAGTGCTACTTTGGCATATCTTTACCGCAACCTATGCAAAGCCTCAGAGAAACATCACTCTCAAATAGGCGGTCCACTGATCTTACTTCAGGTATATAATATAACTTATTGAATTTAAAGTTATCGGTTTTCAGTGGTTAATTAATGTCATGATTGTAGTTATGGGCATGGCAACGCATGCCGATTGGGAGGCCAAGGTTTATCGGGGTCTCAGACCCGGAGCAAGATCAACTAGCGAGGAGGAGAGATAGAAGGAGCAAAGCTAAGGCTGCCCTATCTGAAGGGTCACAACCTCCACCACTTGATGACCAATTTCTGAATGGTCAAGATTCACTTGCATTGAGGTAACATTCACCATTACTGCATATACATATATCTCGAGCGAGTTTTTATCAATCTCTTTTTTTATTTAGGTGGTTGAAGTGTGATTTCGTATATGATGGTAAAAGTCATGATCTTATGTATTATCGAGATGCATTGGATAGGCTAAGGAGCGATCAGGTTTGTATTTTTTTTTAATGTCTAATTACATAATACATATATTCAACATACTTAAGGTCATTTTATTTTATATTTAGTTTGCATGGGATCCCTACACACCAAGTGAACTAGGGAGGCTTGGTAGAATTTGTTTTTTAGGATGCAATGTGTGGAGGACCCAAGCCCCTATGATTTGTTTTGACATAGTTGAGTGGCATCGACCCGACCGTGTGATGCGTCAATTCGGATTTCCACAACATGTGCCGGGTGCATGTGAAAACTATGTTGAGTTGCATTTAGTTAACAGAATGGGGAAGCATGAGACAGACTGGAGCATATTTCACAAGCAATTTATAGAGTTGTGGAACAGACGTGCGGATTGGATTGCTATGCCTCTGGATGACCCATGTCCTTCAACAGTGGAAGAACGGTCTATGAGCTGGTACCGATCAATTACTCGTAGATTTATTAGTCCACATATTCGGCCGCCAGCAGGACAATATCAACCATTGTCTCAAGACTTGTATATGGTGGTGAGTATGAAATATAACATATCAGTTTATATAATATTTACACTGAATATTTCAAACATACTTATGATTTTTTTTTCCAGGGACAACAGGTGACGACGCAAGGGATTGATGTTCTTAACCAATTGTCTGTAGATCAATCATTCTTCTATAGCCAACAAGATCCTCCAATGACTATGTCACCTCCCTATATTCCGCCAGCGTCAGCGTCAGCGTCTACGCCACCAATGTCTTATCCAACATCGTTTCCCATGGCCTCTCCAACACCTCCTCCCTATTATTCTTCCTTTCAAGATTTTCCTAGTTCTTCAATCCCGCAACCGTCGTTCTCAGATCTCGGTGAATCTGGATGGAGTTCCTCGTCTCATTATTCATACATGACATCATCAATGCATGCACCAAGTTCATTTATGTCCACTAGTGCTTCAAGTGTATTTATTTCTCCCACCAGGCCAATTTCTAGAGATGAACGTAATATATGTGGGTGGGGATACGAGCCTACGTTAGCACCCGTCCAAGAGCCAAGTAGAGAAGAAGATGATGGTCACACAGAGAGTGAAGACGAAGATTAGAATTATTACATATTTGTTGATTTAAAATTTTATGTTAAACTCTATGATTTTTTATCATATTTATTACACAACAATTTCATATTTACATTATTATTTCAAATTATTATAAAAAAACATTACGGTATAAGAGACGCTGGTCGAACCAGCGTCTCATATACATTTTTTTTTTATGTTTCACCGTATAAGAGACGTTGGTCGAGCCAGCGTCTCTTATACATTGCCTTAAAAAAAAAATTAAAAACTACAAAAAAAATTGGAAATAATGTTAAAAAACTAACATGTATAAGAGACGCTGGCTGGGCCAGCGTCTCTTATACATAAAAAAAAAAAAAATAGCTTCAGCTTCGGAGGAGAGACGCTGGTTCTACCAGCGTCTCTCACACGTAAAAAAATTCCGAAGCTGAAATAAGTGCCTATTTTGGGAAATTGTTTTGAAAAGAGCCTACGTCGGGAATTGTTTCGGGTAAAATGCTTATTTCAGAAAAAAATTCGGTCGAGCCACATAAAAGGTTTCAGTTCAACTAAACTCAAAACCGGGGAGCTGGTTCACACAAATTATAAATAAAAAAATGAAAAGTATTATTGTAATTAAAAAAAACAAATTTCAAATTAACATAAAACAAATCCAAAATTAATATAAACTCTAAAATCCTTCATTTAGAAAATTCTAAAATTCTTAATAAGTCTATTTATCTATTATTTTTTTAATGTTTAACTGATACTGTAAAAAACAACAGAAAACCGAAGCCGACATAAAATCGAAAGTTCGACCGAAGCCGACATAAAATCGAAACCGAAGTGGTGAACTTACTAGGGACCAATTATGGTTAAAGTTTGAGATTCCGTTAAAACCTTATATTGAACCATCTGAATTGATAAGGAACCGGTTTCATTCAATGTTCAAGGCTCTCTTAAACCTTGAACTGTCGTTTCATGAACCGAAGTCACGGTTCACGAACGATAACAATGTAAAAATAAAATTAAACCCGTCACAAAATATATATAAAAAAAATCAAATACAAAATTAAAAAATATTTATACAAATCAAGTCTCATAGGCATAGGTTAAATGTCTCCAAGTTTTAGCATTAACTAAAATGTAGAATCAAAAACTCAAAATGTACCGTGATAAAGAAGAATCAAATATGATTGTATGATTAGTACTCCAAAGAAAACTTAGAAGCTTTTTATTTGGTGGTAGAAAAGAATGAGGCAGCACAAGAATGAGGAAGACAAAAGAACAATACAAATATACACGAATCCAACGTATATATAATATACCCATGTGAAACAACAGTACATATACAATTGATTTTCACAAATAATGACCGTCAATTAAAATATTGTCCTTAGCTTCATGTATGTACAGTTATGTTATCTGGTGGACCATTAATTTATCATCATACACTTATTTAATTATTCTAAAGGTTAGGGAGCACAGTAAAAATTCAGAGCGCTTTTAGTTGTGGGGCAGTGTAATTATAATACTCCGTAACATATATCCATATGTTTGTTTTGTTTCAATTGTAACATTCTTCACAGTTGAAAAGAATCTTTTAAATATAACAACAAATATAGTCATCTGTGGATTTGTTTGATACGTTTTAATTAGTTATTTAGAAATATCAAAAAATTATAATTTTTATAACATGTAATTAGATATACTGACGATATAAATGTGCATCGACAAGTATGTCGGAGTGAAACAAGACAAATATTATGGGACAAAGGAAATATATACGGACTAGAAAAGACCTGGGTCGATGAACCAAGAGAGCGTCGGGTAATGACAAGGCAATCAATTTAAATTCTTTCAGGGCTATTTTTATAAGGGAAAGTGTCCGGTGAGAATAACTTTTAAAATACGAACGCGAGAATGATGCACATTAGTAGTAAATTGGTGCACGTTTAGTACTAATTTGGTGTACATTCATTGATAAACTTAACAACATCCAAAATTTGAAAAACTTTTATTTTTTAAAGAACATTTATGGAGAAATTGAAGAACATTAGGTAAAAATTGTATGCACATTTAAGTATATTTTGATGCACATTCAAGTATATTTTGGTGCACAATAGTCATTATCACGTTCTCATTTTAAAAATTATTCTCACCGGAACCATATTCAAGGGTCTCAAATCATATTCATTATCTATGTGTATTCATTGTTGCCCTACAACTTCTATGTGAAGCAATATAAAGGAAAGTAGTGGATGTAGCAAGACCTCGTTTGATTGACACAAATTAAGCAAGTAAGGGTTGCGCTCAATCACAAGTCATGAACTGCCGGCTTATACACCCCAATCTCTAGGAGGCATCAGTTTTTTACTCCAACCTGTAGGTGAGATTTGAACCCCAGACCCCAAGACTGCAGTGTAGTGGTTGTCAAGTGTGGTAATTAAATGGAGGTTTAGGGGTTCAAATCTCACCTCCGACACCCTGCAGGATTAAAGTTGTGATGCCTCCTGCAGGATTAAATTGGGGTGCATGGGCTTGTGATTGAGCGTCACGGGTTAGATCGTCGACTGAGGCTGGTCGGAGGCTGGGCCTACTGGAAAGATAGCCGCCGAAGGGCGCGCGGGTCTCAGGTGGGCTTGATCACATCAGTGACTCTTCTAATTGAATTTTAGTAATTGTGTAGGTAAAATAGAAAAAATACAACTTCAAATTATGTGGACTCATAGATGAAACTACCGGAGGAATGATATCAAAGTCCGGCCATTGGTCTAATAGTCTAGGGTTGAATTGTGAACCCAAAGCATACGTTTAATGAGATTGCATCCTAAAATCATCAAAAAAGTATATAGTAGATTTGTTTAACTGTTATTTCAAGTGTGGGACAATTTCTCAACACGTTCTTTCAAGTACAATTGGTCTAATTTAGTTGACACTTCAACAAATAGATAGCTAGGTAAGGTAGAATACAGTCGGACACATATCGACTATTAGGACTATAGATAATAGATAATGTAATTAGATAATAGGCGAACACGAATCAACTAATATAATAGCGAGTCGACTGTTCAAATAAACCATGAATAAGATGCCATGTTAAAAATTAGAAAGCAATAGAAATTGAGAAAATAATTCATTGATTATGAGAATTGAGAAGATTACATCGTATACTAGTGGTAAGATTGTTCCCCAAGCTCCATTTATTGATGCGATACTACCTATCCAACCAAGGTTCTACGCCGAGGCCGCGTATATAGAGGTCATCTTGGATCTACCGGAATTGTTATTCTCTCTATAAGTCATGAAATTTGGTTCCCTTGTTGAGCATATCGGCTAGTTTCCATCAATGTGGTCAGTTTCAGTTCCTTTTAAGCAGAGCATATTTTGAGGTTCCTAACCTCATGTCCTTTAACGCGCATGCTCCCTTGATGAGAACATGTCCTTCAACTCATTGTCTGAAGAAGAAGAAGAACAAGCTATGAGTGTGCGCTCACAAGGTCCCATCATGTAGGCTCGCACGCGACTCATCATAAACATCACTCAGTCAATGGGGGAAAAACACATACTCATAGCAAGCCAGGTAGGGATGAAAACCCGAAAAACACATACTCATAGCAAGCCGCGGTTATCCGCATCACCTGATCTGAAAAAATGGATGAAAACCCGAAAAATGTGGGTGACTGGATGGGTGATCGGATGTGGATGACCACCCTCATCCACCCAACCCGACCAGATCACCAGAACAACCTCACCCAATCTGCATCCACCCGCTCACCCGCTATGTTTAAAACCTCACAAATAAAAATCTAAACACATCTCACTCGGTCACTCCTCATTAACCTTAATGACTGCCTCCATCGTTTATGTATATTTCACTCCTCAGTTTCGTCCCTACAATCTCCTCCAACCTCAGTCTCCCACCACTCCACAGTCTCCACTCTCCACCGGTCACTTTCCTGTCGGACTCAACAGTCTCACTTCGTCCTCCAACCTCGGTTCATCGCTCTCTCACTTCCACTCGGTTTTCATGAAGTGTTCAAAATGTGTACCATAATAGTCTTTAGTTAATGTATATGCACTTAAAGCATTTCTTACATATATGTAGCAGTTACAAAGGAGAGGATCAGAGAGTACACAAATTTGTGGATGAAGAATCAAGATTACCACGATATCTACTTGTATTTAAATTTCCTTCATGAACTGAACTCAATCTTTGATGTATTTAACAATTTTTACTGTTTTGTTATGAAATTTGGATTATATTTTGTGTTTATTGTCTTGTAACATAATAATATCTCATTATTGCTTCAATATTTTTTAAATAATTTTCACCCAAAATCACCCGAAATCACCCGTAGATATATGATTGGATGGATTGGAGCGGATGATGCTCATTACGGATGCGGTAGCCCACCTTACACATGTTGATCATCGGCTCTGGGTATCATATAATATAATTTGGGTATGCTGCTAATTAATTATACACATAGCAATACTATACAAACACATGACTCATGCTAAGAAAATTAGTGCCCTATTTTCGCAAACATAACTAATACTCCCTCCGTCCCACTTTGTTTGTCCTCTTACGCGTTTACACACTTGCCGATGCATGTTTTGCGTCGTTAATATCTCTAACTACATATTATTAAAAATTATAAAATTTTGATATTGTTAAAGTATTAAATGAGACGAATCAAACAAGACCCTACATGACTATATTAATACACAAAGATTGAGAATAATCGAACAAATTGCGTTAATAGGTGAATAGTGTCAAATTCCGTCATAGGACAAACAAAGTGGGACGGAGGGAGTATTAGTAATTTATTAGTAAAAACGTAGAAAAGGAGGTAGTCGCACAGTGGCATTCGCAAAAGAAAGAAATATAATGATAAGGAGAGCAATATTGTCAAGAACTAGAGCTTTGGGAGCCCCAAAGATTCTTGTATAAAGGAACAACATGTCGTCTATTCTACTCATCATCATGTCACTCTTTATCTTAATTATATTTTGCAACATTAACTATACTCACATACATAAAAATGAGTTTATTACTTCATTATATGTTCTGCACGAAGTATTTCTGATAAATATGGGATACATTATGAAAACAATATCACATAATTATTACATACTTTAGTAGGTAAGCAGTCAGCTAACTGACCCCCTTGCCGACAGGAATTTCTGTCCTTCCACTAATCTTTCACCAACTTTAATGTATGTACCTGTATATATACACTAAAATTACTCCATCTACTATATCTTCGTTATTTGATTATCATAAGTTATACTACTAATACCACTATAAGGAGTCAGTAGTTATGAATAGAGGTGGCTCCCGGTCCGGTCCGGTCCCGGTTCCGAACCGGTCCGGTTCAATCCGGTTCTGGACCGGTTTCGGTCCGGTTCCGGTTCGGGCTGAACCGGACCAGTTTTTTATTTAAAATAAAAAAATAAAACCGCCGGTTAACCGGCGGTTTTGTTTTTAAAAAAAAAAATTATAAATTTATAAAACTGAAAAAAAACCTAAAAAAATGTAAACATAATTTTTAAACTTAAAAAAAATGATTATAAAAAAACGCTATTAAAAAAGAATGTTTTGTCATTTTTTTAAGTTTAAAAATTATGTTTAAAAAACTTAAAAAAAATGATTATAAAAAAACGCTATTAAAAAGAATGTATAATCATTTTTTTTAAGTTTTTTAAATTGAATATTAAGGAACAAAAAAATTGGGCTTGCACTTAACAGTGACTTACTTGTTAAGTTGCCTACGTATCCTCTCGGGTTAGAGGAATCAAATCCCACGTAGTTCTTTACCTTTTTTCAAAACTCGTTACCTAAGTCGAATCTTCGGCGGATGAATCGGTGCGTATCGTAGTAGAATCTCCAATCCACTCGTCTTCCGATGAATCGATAATGTTACGTTGTTGCCTAATTGCGGCTCTCTTCCAATCGCAAACACAACATTGCGCCTCCAATGACTCTGGTGCCAAATTTGATCTCTTCCTCGTTAAAGTGTTGCCTCCTGCACTAAAAGTTTGTTCCACCGCCACGGTTGAAGCGGGGATGGCAAGAACTTGAGCCGCAACCTTCGCAAGCGTTGGAAACATGCTCCTATGATCCTCCCACCACTTCAAAGCATCTAAAGTTTCACAACTAACAAACTCAAAGTTGGTGTTAAGATAGTTATCAATTTCCGCATTCGTGTTTGTAACTCTTGGTCTTTTACTAAAATACTTAGCTCCAAAGGCCCCCAAGCTAGTAGAGCCCGAAGAAGCCGGAGGTAATTGTGAAGTAGTCGGATAATCAGAAAAATGAGTAAATAAAATTTCAATGTTTGTTCTAGTTCTAGAAACCATACCTAAAATATCCTCTAGTTCACCTTCGGCTAAAATATATGCATAATAGTCATTTAAAAGAGCGTGTAAACCGGATAATTTAAGTCTAGGATCTAAAACACAAGCAACAAGAAAACAATCGGGAATATATCTATAGTAGAGCAACCACTTACTCCTCATGCTTGCAACGGGTTCCTCAATGCCGGGAATTTTAGCTCCCTCACTTAAACCACACATAACATTACAAGCTTCCAAGACAAAAACATTACTACTTGGTGTATAAACATAACTAAATCTTTTTGTTGCATCATTAAAACATTTTAAAAACGTTGCAATACTTTGACATATATCCCAACCTGATTCGCTAAAATAGAAAGGAGAGCCAGAAAGGTTTTGAGAAACAAAAGACGTTAAAACTTGTTTATATTCTATACATTCACATAGTAATATGTAAGTAGAGTTCCATCGGGTACCCACATCTTTTGAAAAACGTTTTGGGTGCACCCCGTTAGTTTTACAAAAGGTCATCCAATCTCTTGTAACTTTAGGATGCCCCCAAATATACTTAATAACGTTCTTAATTGGCTCAAAATGAAAACTCATAGCACGTAAACCATCTTGAACACATAAGTTTAAAATATGACAAGCACATCGAATATGAAAAAATTTCCCACCAAATAAAGGTTGACACATTTCTTGTAAATCTCTAATAGATGATGCGGTGTTAGCAGATGCATTGTCGAATCCAATTGAAAAAACTCTATTAAGTAGTCTATATTCTTCTAAAATTGCACGAATCATCATAGCAATATTTTGTGCGGTATGTGAATCATCAAAGACTCTAAATGCCAATAAACGTTTTTGCATTGTAAAATGATGATCTACAAAATGACATGTAACACCCATGTAAGAATGGGTTTGAGTATTATCACTCCATATATCACTACAAATAGAAACATGCATATCATTTTGCGAAAAATAAGAAACTAATTCGGCCTTGCGTCTTTTATAAGCCTTAATTACGTTTTTCTTAATCACTTTCCTAGATACGGATTTAAAAGCGGGTTGTGTATGATCTTTAATATACTCATTAAATCCTACATTTTCACTAAATCGAAATGCTAAATGATCAACACAAATAGCTTCGGCTAATGCTACACTATTAGCTTCATGATCAAAACGAAATAAAGGGTTACCGCTAGTAGAAGATGCAAATCCGCCGGAAATTTGTGTTTGTCCCCCTAGCATTCCCATCTCGGCGACGTGTTTGTGCTCCATGTGTCGTTGAAGGGTTCCATATCCTCCACTTTTCTTCCATTGGAATGTCGCCTCGCAAAAGTTACAAGAAACAATAATTAGATCGGGATCATAATCCTCGGCCTCGAGTTCCTCGAGACCGGGTTCTAATTTAGTAAACCACTTTACAAAAATAGGAGATGTTAGTTTCCGGGATTGGTTCCTGGAGAACCCGGACCTCCCCCCCCCTAGGGGCCCTAGCCGGCCTCGAACCGCTAGCTTGCCCTTGAGGCCTAGCGGTCCTACCCCTACCGGACCTAACTTGGGAGGTGGGAGTGGGAGACGTGACATTATCACTCTCTTGGGTGTCAAAATGTTCCGTCATATGATTAAGAACAATTAAATAATATGATTAAAAGCAATTAAAACAATTAAAACAATAAAACAATAAAACAATAAAACTTAGAACAATATAATAATGTGATTAAAAATGTAAAAGCAATAAAATATTGAAAGACAAAAGCTAATTAAAAGGAAGAGATTAAGAGAGATTGTTGATGGAATTTGAGAGATTATAAGATTAAGATTTGAGAAAGAGAAGAGAGATTGTTGTTGTTGGATGTGTGATTTGAAGATTGTATGGTATGATATTTATAGGGGTTTGATATAAAGCCGTTAGGACCGCCGGTTAACCGGCAACGACTAGTTTTCTAGCCGTTGGAACCGGCGGTTTTACCGGTTAACCGGCGGTTTATTTTTTTTATTTTTTTTTTAAAAACGCCGGTTAAAAAAATTTAAAAATAAAAAATAAAAAACCGCCGGTTAACCGCCGGTTTTGAAATATGTTTTTCGTGAACCTGAACCGGATCGTGACCAAACCGGTTCCTACCGGTTCCGGTCCCGTTCCGGTTTTGACCCGGTCCGGTTCCGGTTCGAACCGGCGGTCCCGGTCCGGTCCGGCCATCCCTAGTTATGAATATATTAACCAATACAGCTATTGTTTTAAAAAACTAACAATATTATTTCAAATACTAATAAACAGAATTAAAATAATAATAATCAAGCATACATTAACTTCGGCAGTACAACTGAATGTGGATTCACATCCAAAATACAGTACATAACATAATAGTAATGCAGTTTTATTCTGGGTGAAGTGATGCTAAGGGAGTCCGTAGATAATTAAATTTGTGGATCGAGACTAAGGAAAATTTGTACGGGATGCTGTATATAGATTAAAGCTTAAATGTAACGTATGAAATTTCACGGAGATAACATATAGTAGAAGAAAGTTTCACTACGAACAACTCTCAACTCTCAACGTAGGAAAAACGAACAGTTAACGTTCATAGATTATACGTCAATGTTCATATTCTGGATGATAATGTTCATAATCTGGACGATTAAATTTTTTGAACGTTTTCAGTGAGGGACGCGATGACATACTTTTAATTACTGTGAAATTTAATTTTTTTCCTTCTTAAAATGACCTAAACGGACATGATCGCCTGAATATGAACATCACCTCTCAAATTATAAACACTACCTCGTCATCTATGAACCCGAAAACTTTACTAAATGCCGAGCATTGACTCCATTTTACAAAAGGCGAAGAGAGATGACAACCCTAGCTCTACCACTTCCATATTTCTCTTGCTACCTTTTCACTGTGTTTGTATCCTTGTCACCTTGTGTAAGTTGGTGGATCAAATCAAATCTATGCTAATCTTTTAAATAAAGATAACAATAAAATGGTTAATCCCTTCATAGGGGAATTTTCAAAGTAAGATTGCTTTATGGTGGTAGACTATATGCATATATATTATCATGAGAAGAATAAAAATGATTAAAGTAGTATGCTGTTAACTTGTTGGGGGTTAAAATATGTAAAAGGTAATCATGAGTCTGAACCAAATACCGAATATATAAAAAAAAACATACAGTATATACATAGATACCAAAATATGTTGAAGTTTTGATGGGTTTCCATTAATAGGAACTTCAACCGAGTGAAATTGATTAATTTGGATAGCCATTTTTTATTTGAAGAAAAATCCTTTAATATAAAGGCAATGTACACGAATGTCACAGTTTCGAATTTTGATGACATATTCACTGTACTTATAATACATATTATATGTGTACAATAAGTCACAAGGTATGTATACTTTCTTTAGTCCTCGTCCAATTAAGTTCATTCTGAGTAGAACCTGAACCGATGACTTATGTCCATTTCATGTCTTTTGTTTTTTCTTCTCTTTTGGAGTTGATCTGCATCTTGTGCATTAGGGTTATGAATTGGAAGGAAAACAATCTCGTATCATTGAATATATTTTGTTTAAAAGAAGTAAGAAAGAGGTTCGAAACTGACATCCAACATAATTATTGGAAAAATTAGTTGATAGTCATTGCGAATAATAGATGTGACACTCATGATTATATATAATATATGTAAGTTCAAACCCATCTTAAACTTTCACACAAGAATAAAAGTCACTATTCGAAAATGAACTTTGATAATTCATCACTATAAAGCATATATGTAACATGTTTTTATAATTGTAACTATCTTAAATGATGAAAGCCAAAGAAAAGAAAAAGAATGTTCTTTTCTGGGCATAAAGTGTGACAATTTTGCTTTGCTTAGTTTTACTTTGCTTAATTTTACCTAAGTCGTGCCATGATTAATCATACATTACAATTACTTTATGGCAAATCAAGTTAACCTTTTACACAGTTCACCATCATGTGAAAAAGAAAGATTCACACTCATTGAGTTATTTATATACACCACATCCATCGGTACATATATAGTTTGACTGTAACTCAAACTGATATATTTCAGAAGCTATATATAGATTTTCCAAAGTTTGATTCAAGTGATTTGACCATATATTCCCTAAAAGCTTGGTTTTGAAGTAATCTACATCACTCTATGGGGACCAGACCTTGTACAATAACTCACAAATGTGAATTGACTATCAAAACAACTATTAAGAATTGCATAAGAGGCACCAAAGGTACGATAAAAAAAATTTAACTATATAGAATTTAAACATGAAGAATTCTTATTTGACGGATAATATCACCTTAACAATAAAATATATATTTTTCATCTTTGAACAATACGAAAGATAACCTACTCCCTCCGTCCCTAAATGTTCTTCTGATCTTGAATTTTGACACTATTCACGTTTTAAGAGAATCTTCGACATATCTTTCAATATATAAGAAAAGATATAGTAATATGGGATCTTGTTTGATTCGTCTCATTGAGAACTTTAACAATATCAAAATTTTATAATTTTTATTAACGTGTATTTAAAGATATTAACGTTACAAAACGTGTCTCGGCAAATGTGTCGAATGGAGATGGAAAGAACATTAAGGGACGAAGGGAGTAGTTAATATGGGTATGTGCAGAGATGAAAATGTTGTGTTGGATGTGCGCACATATCAGTTGAACAAAATCAGAAGTTAAGGTGTCAGAATGAAGGTCGGTGTAGCTGTAATCAGGGACAAACTGCGGAAAACAAAACTACGTTGGTGTGGACATGTGCAGAGGAGGCAACCCGACACGTCAGTCCGATGTCTCCCAAAGAAGAGTTGAAGAAAAATGTTAAAAGAAAGATCTTACGTATCTAGCAATGACAAACAACGTGGCTCACGACATGAACACATTTGAAACATGGAAATATAAGATTAATATGAACAAATTGTTGTTGTAAAGACTCTTATTGATAGAAAGTGTTAACAACTGTACTTTTACCCCAGGGAAAGCGGCAAGGAATTTACCATAGTCGTTGGACACATTTTTGGCTAGTTAATTAATTTTATCAGGTGAAAAACTTTACAACAGAGTCCTCTCTTGAAAAAAGCAAATGCTATAGAAAGCTACCTTAGAGAGAGCGTTGAAAGACAGGTTCTAACTACAAAGTAAAAAAAAAAAGATTCAAAGGGTAACCACTTCTTTAATTCATTCATGGTGGGGTTTTCTAAAGAGACATAAAAGCCAGAAGATATGGATGAGATTGAAGAAAACATGCAGCAAATTGAAATTGCAGCAAATTAAAGTGCTTCTCCAGCTAGAAATAAAGGTCTCCTTACTGCATGTGTTTTCATGCCTGGATGTTGCCTGCACATAATCCGACTGGTTTCAAGAAAGATCGACTATGGAGGGGACGATGATATCTGACCCGAAAAAAGCTTTGTTTGGTAGATGGAAATATGCCTTTTTTCAAGTGTTTTCTTCTTCATACTGGCTTTTATTTATCACTATGCATTCTTACTGTCAACAGAAACTTAAAAAATTTGTATAACTAGAATCAAACATAGTTTATAGAAGAGATCCCATCAAATCAAGAGATAATTTGCTTAAGATACATGCAGGAGCTTCCAATAATAAGAATACATACAAAAATTTCAATACCCTAGTAATGTAGTAGCTCCCTCTTTTCACCACATGGGTGTCCTAATGGAGTCTTAGTTCCTATTCTAAGAACAAAAACAAGGAAAAACAAAAAAATCAATAAATTCTACAAGATATATTAAAACTCCTAACAAGAATTAAAAATCAAATGACTGATTCTTGTAAGTTTCTGAACAAAATGCTACATTGAAGATGCATCAGTAAACACATCATTGAGCACATCATCCTGATCACCATTAGCAGATGCAGCAAACATCTCCGCATCCTTATCTTCCTCACTTGTGAAATCCCGTCTTTCGAGCTTCGAGTTTGCTGCAATGAAGATCATCTTCTGAGCCTTCTCAATCCCTGCCCTTGATTGCCCAATCCCCTGAACCCGCTTCAAGAAAACCGGGTTACATTTGAACCCGCAAGATGTGGCATGGAGAAAGATTAACCTAACCGCCACTTTCCCCAACGCCTTAAACTCGGTTAAATAAGTCTCCCACACAAGCCTACTGCTCTGAGGATTTGCAGTCCTCATCTTCCCTGTAATTGCATCCCTCTGTTTTAATTGCACTGCCTGAGCATAAACCGGATCAAGCCCGTCTGATCTCCATTTCATGAGCTCCATTAGAGCAATGTGGGCTTCGTCTTTCGATACTAACCGAGTTATGAGCTTATCGACATCTTTTTCTTGATGTGGAGTCAAGTTCTTGAATGGTGGCAAATACCTCCCACTTGCATCCCTTATTAAGTAGAGAGGATCTAAAATGTAAGCTGCAGACCAAGCTGGATGGTAGTTTTTCTTGAACCGACGTTCGACTATCTTCTCCATTTCGAGTTCTGAGAGATGAAATTTTGCACACCAGTTCTTGATTTTACACCTCAATTCATCCCACAAAGGGAGGCATTGGCCGACAAGAGGTCGATCAGACTCGATCTCTCGAGCCATGTCCTTAACCAGCTTCACAATGGACTGAACCGCTTCTAGATTGTTCCAAAAACCGACGTCTCTTACCATCTCCCCAATTTCCCTTGCTTCTGGATCCTCCATTGAAACCACCTTATAAGACTCATCCATAAGTAGGCTTTGGAGGGCTCTAGCTGACCCTAAAATGTCATCCACCAAAGCTAAAACAGGGTCAAAGCAAACCCTAATGTTTTCATTAGAGGGCAGTTTGAGCAGCCCAGAATGACCATATTCATGAAGCTGGTGTTTCTTGAAGATGCTCCTCACATGGGTTTTGTTGTTAACAAAAGCTGCGAGCTTTCGACAAGTTTCGGCTACAATTCTGAACAGAGGAAGCTCCCTGTAAAAATCCTTGATCAAGCTCAAGAAGCCCTGATACTGACAACACAGATTCACCATCCATTGATGTTGGCTCTCTAGATTCCACAGTGCTTTGTTCTTGAATCTGTCTGCAACAATCCCTACACACTCCTGCACATGAGAGTTTATCCCACAAACATCTCCAATTGTCTCCCACAAAACCTCCTCTGCATATTTCGAAGGAATCTGAGATCCTCCAGTGAAAACAGCTTTCTTAAACACACTAGTTCCATTTGGAAGATTGACTGTCAAATTCACCAAATTCTCATCACTCTTCTTAGAGTTCCATCCATCTGCAGAAACTTGGAAGAACATGGCATCTCTGATCCTTGCTTCAGCTTCTCCTTTAGCTTCCTTGTACTTCAAATCCAACCTCGGCCCGGATAACTCCCTTGTTGAAACACCAGGAAGCCCCACCTGGTTGAGAAAGAGCTTGAATTTGGGATGGTCGAGGCTCGAAAACGAAACGGAACCGAATGATTCGTAAACCCAATCAGCTAAGCAATCGAGTGCGAATTCAATCTGGGTTTTAGTCAATGGAGGTCCAGGAGAAGTTTTAGGGCTCCGAAGCCTCTTGACACTGTCTTCAAGCATAGCAAGTGGACCCAGATCCTCCTTCCCACCGGACAACACCAAATGCTGCTGCTGGTTGTGATGTTGTTGGTGAAGGTGACCGGAAGCTGAAGTGGGCGACACGAGCGTCTGAATCGGAGAGGGAGAAGGAGAGTAGACCATCTCATGACAGTACCTAGAAGGATCGATGATTGCGAGAGGAGAAACGTTGTAGGACGAGGAGGGAGCTGAGGAAGAGGAGCTCCGCTTGCGGTGGTTGGGCTGGGAATTCTCCGGCGGAGGGATGGAATTGGGAGAAACCGACGAAATGGGGCGAGGAGAAGTGGACGAAGGTTGTTGTTGTTGTGTGGATGAGAAATTAGGGCAAGTACCTCTCTTAAGATGCTCTGAAGCAGTACGGGAAGGGTTGGAGGCGGAGAAGAGAGTGTCGCAGAGACAGCACTTGAGCTTCACCGCCTTCGGAAGTCCGGTGTCGTTGCTGCTCACCAGAAGCGGCTCCAGGTGGGCCCAGTACCACGCTCCTTTTCCTCTTATCGCCTTGTTCCGTACCATCAACAGCCCTTCGTAACGCTTCTGAATCGCCTTCAAACTCGCCTCCTCCGCCGTGACCAAAGACGTCTCCATCGCCGTCCCTGTCGTCTTCTGAAATGCTCGCAGGAGAAGAAAGCTGGAAATTGAGGAAGACGGGTTAATTTCGCCGCCGGAGAAGGTAACTCCGGTGGATTCCCATTGCGGTGAATTCTATTTTGTGAGGGTGGAAAATTCAGAGTGGGTTAGGAAGTTTCAGTGATTAATGGGGTGAAGAGAGAGGTTTAAGAGGAGGAAAGCAGGCGCGTGACGCTACGCTCTTTTAAAGCGAGCGTGGGCATGTAATCCTGGTGACGCCTTGGAATGCCAGGTCATACAGGGGACGTCGAGCCAAAGTCCAACGTACGAAAGCAGAAAGCGACACTGTCACCTCACTCGCCTCAGTCACCGCGTGGGTGTCACGCCTATGGCCCACCACTAAATTATAAATTAATTAATTTTAGAGGGTGGACCCTAGTACAATACCTTTTCTTTTTGGTGGAAAATGTAAAATAATAAAATAATAATAATGGATACAAGAGTAGGCTACCCAGGTAGAAAAGAGTAGAGTGTATGGTAGGGGAGGGGGGTGGTGCTCCACAAGCAAAGTGATTTGGTGCATGATTTGGTGTTGATTTGGTATACAAAGGTGTATGTATAGACAAATACAGAACCCCTCCCTTTAATTATTTCTAATTTACATTATTAGCTAAATCTAATCTCAATCATTCATAATCTCAAGCACCAAATGTTATACTGTACATGTATTTGTTCTTGTTGTTGTTGTTTATTTATAACCAAAAAAATAAGGAAAATGAAGGGTAAAGGGGGAAACAGTACCAAATAGTTGGCTTAGCCCAAACAGAATACAGCTTACACAGAAAAGGGGTGGGAAAACCCAAGGTTGAAGGAGTAAATGTAAATGAAAAATACTTACCAAATAATGATTAAGAGGAATTAATTAGAAAAATGAAAAGAATTAAAGAGTAGGTTTCTGGTGGGATTTGGTAGAGCATGAGCCCCCTGCCCCCCTCCCTATTTAATTTGTTTAATTACCTATCACATCTTGTATTTTATACATGTACTATATTCAATTTTATTGTTTAATTTATTTTACGAATAGGGAAAGTTTTATTTTTAAAAAAAAGTAAGAGTAAGTGGGATATTGAATGAATATTTGAAATTTAAAATCAACGCTCGCATTTGGCATGGAGGTTTCATTTTTACTATTTGTACGTAATAATTCCTACCAAAATAGTGGTACACATTCATTAATGTTATTCACTCGATTCGAAATTTACATGAGTGTGGGATTCGACATTTTCGTTCCCTCATTTTGATGTATATGACTACCTAGTCTATCTACAATACTCCATCCGTTTTTGTAAAAAAATGTCATTCTAGACTTCAAATCCTATATTAAAATGACTAGCTATTTGACAAAAAAAATTCAATAATACCCTACTAATTACACACTCATGATGAAATATGGATAAATATGAGTTCTATTTAATACGTTAATTAATCAATGTACATGCATTTTCATGCCCATTTTAAATTTAAAGTTGTTAATTTTGCATCCATGGTTGTTCTCCGTTCTGGGAGAATATTGAGCCCTCTCAAATCATGTAGGTTCATGTAGAGAACCTTTCTTACTAGAAACATATAATAATGCAAAGGAAATTAGTTTAGTAGTAGTAGAAGAGGCTTGAGAAAATTCATTGTTGCAAGATCCATTCGTGCAAACACAATCTCCTAAGTATGATGGCTTCTGTATGACTCTGTTTGATCTTCTAAGAGAAGGTTCAACAAGAGGAGCCTTTGAATTTACACTAACCAGCCTGTACGAAACAGAATAAGCAACCTGTTTCAATCATTCTGAACGTCTAGTTCCACTTGCACATACATTTCACATACAATATGTGTTCAGTTTCAACATAATATTTGCAAGTACAAAATCTATTATTCAAATATCCAAAACATAAGCTTAAACTAATAGATATTTGGTTGTAAAGAACTTAGCCCATTGCTCACGAACAACATCGAGTTCCTCACTTGTATAAGGCGCACTCCTCTGAACATAGACCTTCAAAAACATATAGTACATCGTCTTAGTGAAGTAACATGAAAAAATTAGATTTTACATATATGAAATGAAAGGACTAGGTAAAGTAACTACCTTATCTAGTCGCTCATTAGACTCTTGATATGTCGTGACAATCTCCAACATGAACTTCATAACGTAATATCCACACTCGGTTCCGCCACTTTGTTGAGCGCACTAAAATAACAATATAATACATCGTCTTAGTTTTAAGATCAATAGATATAAAAAATAAAGAAAAAGGTAATTTATGATGGTATACCTCTATATGAATGGGTCTCCAAGACTTGAAATTAGTCGTTTTACTCGGACGCACCCCACCATTAAACTTATACACTTGGTATGTCCTGTAAAATAAACAACATACAAGTAAAAAATTCTGATTTTGTAAATATTTGAAAAGACAATTTTTAAGTAAAAACCTTACAAACTCAAGATGCCCCATACATCATACTCTTTGCGTGCTTCTATGAGAGGATCGAAAATATACACAATGGCTTTACGTAGGTCTAGTACATATAGAATCCAATGATTTCTGCGTCATTTATAAAAGATATTGTATAACATCATAAAACAAGTCAAAAGATGTAGTCAAAACAAGAAACAAGGATTGCTATATCACACTTACTCTTGATTATATGGAAGCAAAAACCATTTGGTTATGCTAGGATCATTCATCTTCTCCTTTTGAATTTCAGCAACGAAAATCTTTTTTAAATACTCTGTTGGGACATTAGGATCAACCTTGATTCTAGTGCTTGACATCGTCTCAGGACATAAGAATCCAATCTGAGACGACCTTTCAAATCCCCAGCTGTGATCATGCAATAAATACCTATAAAATATGAAAGATTACACTATTAGTATCTGTAAAGTAAAAATCTCACAGAAAGAATAAGTAACAACTAAAACATAAAGATTGATGAAAATGTTTACAATATGTAGACTTGGATCACTGAAATGTTTAAGCACGCCCCTCTAAGGAACTCTTCAACATCGGACTCAGTTACGTATGTATCTTGATCTTGCGAATAATGCCAAATCGAAGCAACCAACTTGATGGGAGTACTATCGTATATTTCGCCGGGAGCTGAAGAGATGAGAAAATGCAAATATTTGCATTGCGGGCCAAGACCTTGAATTGCATTGTTTGCAAAATTCGCTTTCTTGCTTTTGGCGGCTGACTCTTGAGTTTTACGATCACAACTACCCACCACCTCTTTGTTTGACTTAGACTTCATTGCATTTGAAAATAATAACAAAATATAAGAACAAAAATATTACAACACAAAAAGTGAATAACTGTAACAACAATGCAGAAAAATAAGAACAACATTCAGCAGTGCATTACCATAACTAATAAACAAGAACAATTGCAAATAGAACATATGTCATGAATAAAAATACAAGTTCTAGCTAATCATATACCTGGAGTGACTTAGACTTCTTTATCAGGCGTGGAGTGAACTCCTACAAAAATATTGCAAAGTCCATTACCATAACTAATAAACAAGAACAACATTCAGCAGTGCATTACCATAACTAATAAACAAGAACAATTGCAAAGTCCCAATAATAGCATCACACACATTTTTTTCAATGTGCATCACATCGAGACAATGACGAACCGACAAATCTTTCCAATAAGGAAGATCCCATAGTGAAGATACTTTCTTCCATAAAACACCCTTTTTAGACTTGGGCTTGATGAACTTGCCATATTAACATTTTTAATACGTTCATAAACCTGCGATCCCGTTAAAGGTGCACGAGCCACTCCTTCCTCGGTGTGACCATTGAACTCTTTCTTCTTCTTACGATAAGGGTGATACCGACTAAGGAACTTCCTGTACTTTACAAACACATTTTTTTGTAATGTTTCAAGTATGTGGGTTCCATGTCTTCTTCAAATATTGGGCATGCTTGTTCTCCTTTGGTTTTGTACCCAGACAAGTTTCCATATGCTGGAAAATCATTTATGGTACAAAAAACCATAGCTCGCAGTGTGAAGTCTGAGTTGGTGTGTGCATCGTACATTGAAACACCTTCATTCCACAATAATTTCAAATCCTCTATGAGTGGCGCTAGATACACATCTATGTCATTTCCAGGTTGCTTAGGCCCCGAGATGAGGAGTGATAACATGATATTCTTGCGCTTCATACACAACCATGGAGGAAGATTATAAATCGCAAGAAGAACCGGCCATGTGCTGTGCTGAGTGCTTAGAGTGCCATAAGGATTCACACCATCTGTACACAGAGCAAGTCTCAGATTTCTAACCTCCTTGCCAAATTCAGGATATTTCTTATCGATATTTCTCCATTGAGGAGAATCAGCAGGATGTCTAAGGAGTCCATCTTTCTTCCTCCCTTCTGCATGCCATCTCAGATTTTTTGCTTGTTTCTTTAATGAAAACAAACGCTTAAATCTATCTATGATTGGAAGATACCACATAACTTTAGCCGGCGGCCCCTTCTTAGCGGAATTTACCCCTTTACGCTTGTAACGAGATACACCGCACTTTGGACACTCATCCAAATTTTCATGGTCTTTTCTGTAAAGAACACAATCGTTTGGACAAGCATCTATTTTGACAACCTCTAAGCCAAAGGGACACATCACTTTCCTGGCATAATAGGTAGAGGTGGGCAACTCATTGCCTTCCGGAAAAACTTCACTTAACCACTCCAATAAGGTCGTGAAACTCGAATCAGTCCAGCCACTCTTCGATTCCAAGTTGTATAGCACTGACAAAGCTTCTAACTTGGTAAATTTTGTACACCCATGATACAAAGGCGTCTCAGCAGCCTTTGTTAGTTGTTCTAACACCTTAGGTCGTTCATCCAAGCGATCTCTCACCCCATCCATCATCTCATTCATTTCATCCTCTTGCTCATCATCATCATCACCATCATCATCATCCATCTCATAATTCTCAGAAATGTTATCATCACTCTCATCACTGTCTACCTGAAGATCAAATTCGTTTACACTAGAACTTGGACGATCAGGTATTTTCTCTCCATGCCAAAACCAAACATGATAATCTTGCTTAAACCCACGACGAAATAAATGATCCTCAATCTCATCAATGTCTGCTAACCTCCTTACATTGTTACAATCACGGCAGGGACAATAGATTTTTTCGGCTTTTGTACTCTGTTGGTGGGCTAAAGCACATCTAATAAACTCCCCAACCACACTCAAATATTCAGCTGTAGTATGATCACCGTACATCCAACGACGACTCATTTCTAATAACAGATTAAAACTGTAGAAAGACCAATACATACATAACATTGAAAACACTCATTGAAATAAAATAAAATAATTTGGATATCTAGCTAACAAAACAATATCTCATGCAAAACTCATTAAAATCACTCATCGACATATTTCATTTGTTTTTCTACAATTTTTATCAAGTCATGCTGAAAAGTCACAAGATTAAGTTTAGTTATATGAATTGACTATATAGACAAGAGGTAGAGTATAGTCCTAAACATACATGAAAGGTATTAACAAGAACTAGTAAAACTACCAAGTACTATATGTTCCAATAGTCATAATCTATTGGAGTGCATGTAAATTTTCTACTATGCATTTTACCAAACACTTGGAGTGCATCAAAATTTCTTAAAGAACCAAAACAACATAATCAATCAAAATTCCACCAAATAAGGGACTAATCACCCACAACAACAAAAAGCAACCATTCATACCACAAAAGGAATCAACTCCTGCACATCAAAATCCGAAAACAATTTGCGAAGGAGGAAGTTTCACCTACCTCGATGACTCCAAGGACGAAAGCTGGAGGAGGAGGAGGAGACGAGGAGGAGCAGTCGACGAGTTCGACAGGAAAGGCCTGAAATAAACCAATTAGTAAAACTAGCAATCCACCCTTTCAATGATTCAACAAACCAAACTGAAAGTCAGACATGGAACAAACTGAAAATCCGCTAAGAATGACACAACAAATGACACAACAAATCACATGCTCACTTTGCTATAAATATTTATACCCTAAGTCTTCAAAAACTGCATACAAGTGATATGTTTTGACAAAGTCAGACATGGAACAAACTGAAAATCCGCTAAGAAAGAGCTCGAAGTCAGCATTCTAACATTCAAACTGAAATCAACCATTCATAACAATTTGACCTGAAAACAAAAACTAAAGAAACCTAAGCGGACTGACCTTGTCAATTTGGGTGCAGAATGGGGCGGTAGTTGTTGTGGAGGCGATTGAGCTCCGAAGAAACGGCGTTGTAGAAGGAGTCCAAATCGTAGTGGCGCACGGCAGCGAGCGACCTTCCAATCGGAGGTGATGGTATGCGGCCTCCGGCAAGAGAATGAATCGACAGGAAAGGAGGAGGCAGCGAGGCGAGGAGGAGGCGGTGAGTTGGAGGAGGAGGCGGTGAGTTGGAGGAGGCGGTAGAAGTAGAATTGGAGGAGGCGGCGAGGCGAGGGGGAGGCGGTGAGTTGGAGGAGGCGGCGAGACGAGGAGGAGGCGGTGAGGCGTGGAGGAAGCGGCGAGGAGGAGGCGGCAAGGAGGAGGCGCCGTCGAGAGTTTTGAGGATCATATGAGAAAGTCGAGACTGCAAACCCGACAACCTAGAGTTTTTGACGAAGCAGTTAAGGCGGGCGCATATTGCCCGCCTCTAAGTTTTTTGAAGCATTTGTTGAGGCGGGCGCGTGACTGCCCGCCTCTAATGTTTGTGTTCTTTTGAGGCGGGCGCCTTACTGACCGCCTCTAATCTCTTCGTCGCATCAGTTGAGGCGGGCGCCTTACTGTCCGCCTCTATTTTTGGGTTCTGTTCAGGCGGGCCCCTTACTGACCTCCTCAACAAGTCAAAAACACAAATATTATTTGAGGCGAACAAATATTTTCCCGCCTCTAAAGCACCTGTTGCAGCGAACTAAACGACTGACCGCCTCAACAGATAGTAGAATAAGACTTTTTGCGTCGGTTTTTAAGGTGACCGCCTCAACAGGGGGGCTGCAACAGGTGTTTTTTCTACTAGTGAATAGAGGAATGATCAAGAATAGGAACCTCCTCATGTGTAGAAGCCATAATAGAGTTGTCAACTGAATGAACTAAAGTCTCTAATAGAGACTTGGTGAGTCACAAACCCAATAATTCTCATTTGTAAGAACAAATAAAAAGAACTATTGTCTTTAATAATGTGGAATGGAATGACATTTTCATAGAAAATAACATTTCTAGAGAGAGAAAAGTTTGGGTGGGGACAAAGCTTAACATAGAGCATTCATAATTTGAGAGGTGAAATTTTTTGAGGTCATTTTGAGAAGAAAAATAATAATTAAAGTTCGCAATAATTACAAGTATGCCACCACGTCTCTCATCGAAAACCTTCAAAAAAATTCATGGCCCAGATTATGAACATTACCATCCAGAATATGAACATTGATGTGTAATCTGTGAACGCGAATTGTTCTTCTTTCCTATGTTAAGACATGTTCATACCGGAACTTTCCTCCTCTAGAGAAGCATATCTTCTTGGTTTGCAAATTAAGAAACTTGTATGCCTTCTTATTTGCAAGATATCCCAGAAAACACAATGAGAGGTTGTTGATTTAGTTTATCTATGCTTGAATTGACACTGGAAGCATGAGCAAGACATTGAAAAGCTCTTAAATGATCAAGAAAGGCTTGCTTAAAAAAATTTAATAAGGAGCTTTGCCTTTAAGAGTTAAGGTGGAAAACATATTAATCAGGTAATTAGCATCTGTCAAAATTGCATCTCACTAAAAAGCCTTAGGCATGTGAGGTTGAAACAATACAACTCTATCAGTCTCTAAGAAGTGTCTACGCTTTCTTTTAACAACACCATTTTGTTGTGGTGTGTAGACACAAGAAGTTTGATGTAATATGCCTTTACACAAGAAATATTGTGATGAAATTATACTGTCACCAAGAGCATTATCACTTCTAGTTATTTGAACCACATAATGAAATTGAGTTTTCACCATCTCAATGAAAGTTTGCAAAACAATAAAAGCACTAGCCTTATGTCTAAGAAGATGTACCCATGTAATTCTCGAGAAATCGTCCACTGTGTTAAAGAAGTCGTCCACATGTGATCACGTGCATCAATATCTATGATCCATATATCACTTAACTAAGATCTACGAAGGTCAATAAAAGAGAAAGAATTACCAACAAAGTTAGCAGATGATCAATAGCTAGAAGATATCTGAAGAAGAGACCTTAACTGAGCAAGTTCACCCCAGACAAACCAATAGTAGGAGCAGAATCAGAATCGGAAACCAGAACCTTGAGTGTTAGCATGAGCATTCTTCTTAAATCTTTGGGAAAGCCAATAATCTTGTAACAATTTTCAACCAAATGAACTGATTTCTTGCAGAATTACAAAACTTAGCGTGTTTCCCCTTGTAATTAGTGCTAAGTCTATTCTGACTTTGAACATTTAAGGCATTAGAATCACGACCAATCGAAATATTACCTCAAGTAAAATATTACCTCGACTCTGAACAAAGAGATAATACGTTTGAACAATGTCAGGGACTCATGAGCAAAATATTACCTCGAGTAGTAGGATATGATTCATTTAGTCCCATAAGGAACTGATATAATCTATGCTCATCCTCGATTGCACTCATTGCATTAGCAGATCCACATGAGCAAGCATGTACTAACTTCAAAGAATCATATTCATCCCATATGGCTAATTCGGAATGTCATCCGTACCTTGAGCAAGCAAAGCAATGTCCTTCTGAATCGAAAACTTCTGAGCTCCATTGATCCTACCATTGACATTGTTCAATCGTGACCAAATCCCTTGCGAAAAGCATGTTGTCTGCAATCCGCTTGTCCAAAGCATTTAGAATCCAAGAAATTAGGAGATCATTGTATATATCCCACAATCAAAGTATTGAAGCCTCTGTTTGAGTTGAACGAGGCAAAGAACCATCGATGAAAGGTGTCTTGTTCTTGGCGCTAAAAAACCCATACGCACCTCTTCCATGAAAGAAAACCCTTGCCATCGAAAACCTTGGAACTAGAATCATCCCTGGGATGTCAAAAGAGTGTAAATGAAGCGGATCACTAAGATCGGGAGCATCAGGAACCACCATTGTTGCAGAAGATACACGAGTTCGAGAAATCAATCGATCGAAGGAATCAAAATAGATGAAATTCACGGAACAAAAGTTCGATAATAGTCGACCGATACCATGTTGGAATAACGAACATAGAAAGAAAATTGAAAATAAAATTTGATTGAATGAACAACATTGAAGCTGGATTACAGAGTTATAGAGCATTTTCTGATTCTGTTACAAGGCACATGACAAGTACGAGGTGTAATTAACAACATAAGTAACTCTATCTCACCATAATCTAACATTGTGGACGAGTGAGCGTGGTCAGGAAACCAAACAAAAAAATAAAAAAACTAAATTCCTAAAAGATTAGACCGAGAACCAAACATAAATATTTGGGTTTGGTTTATGTTTGGTTTGGACAAAAATTGAGATAACCAATTTGTTTAAAGACTTTTAACCTGTTAC
Source organism: Oxyria digyna (assembly GCA_029168935.1). Classification (NCBI taxonomy): domain Eukaryota; kingdom Viridiplantae; phylum Streptophyta; class Magnoliopsida; order Caryophyllales; family Polygonaceae; genus Oxyria; species Oxyria digyna. The sequence goes on from JAPVLV010000013.1 coordinate 12,329,999, forward strand.
ACATGTACACCATTCTTTAACTACATATTTATAGCACAATATAAAAATAAATATCTTATAATAATTTCGTAATATCAAACTCATATAAATTAACTAACTAAAATAACTTTCAATTTACAATTTATTCTACAAAATATTAAAGTTCGAAACATATAAAGAAATCTCTAAAATAATATAACATTAACTTTATTTTTTATCCTTTCAACACCTTGAGCCGCTAAGGGCATGTTTATTTGATTTAAATAATAGAAGAAGAGCATGGAACAACCCGGTGGGTCTCAAAAAATTGAGCATTCTTGAGACCATGGAAAAATGTTAAGTTCCGGTGAGGATAAATCTTAAGGTGAGGAATAAGGACGATGAACACATACATTGTTACGTATGAACACACACGGTTTAATGTATGAACACATTTTCACCAATGAACACACATTGTGACATATGAACACACACTATGACATGCACATACTCTAGCGTATGAACACATACGTTATGATTGATGAACACACACATTATAACACATGAACACAAAAGTGTCATGACTCTTAACTTAATAACTTATCCTCACCGGATCTTTTTCCCATGGAAAAGCCCCATTGCCTTAAGCTATGTTTGGTTCCGTAAAATTTTTGGCCTACAAATTGCATAAAACGACGTCGTTTAAGTGGTTTAACCAAACACACCACTTTTGTCACCAGACTCCACGTGTCAACTCCTCATTTGTGTGTCCAAAAGTGCTCAAAATTAAATATTAACAACTAAAAAATAATTTTATGTAAAATCGGTACGTTAAAAAATAAAATAAAAAATTTCATTATTCTATTTTCATTTTTGTCTATTTATAGACATCCATATTGACTATCTTTTATAATTTTTATACAATATATGTTACATATCATTAAGATAAAATATCAATGAGTCTCATGAATGAGTGGGTAAAAAATGAATTGGATCTCAAATGGCATTATCGTAATAAAAATGTATTCATGAGACTCATATAGGTATCATGGATAAACATGCTCTAAGAGTTCATCATTCAAGTCTTCAAGAGTCTTTCATTTGTTGGTTTAACAATGTAGTGCAACTAGTGCAATTTGAAATATCCTACTGATATTCTTAAATTTCACAAAATCATGTGGTGCAACTAGTGCAATTTGAAATATCCTACTGATATTCTTAAATTTCACAGATATGATAATTAACTTTGGGATAAAAACAACCTTGTACAGTTTAGGAAGTACGGAAAAGCTGGTTAATTGGCTGTTTAGTGTGCAAATTATTATAACACGTTAATTATGTGGATTGAAAGTATTCCCATCTCGATTAACTCAAAAAAGCATATGATAATGTAATTGCTAATTGCCCAACTAATCTTAATTATTACTACCATTCTTTGTCATTATATTTTTTTGGGGGGAATTTACCCTTGTGTTGGTAAGTAAGTACAATAGAATTTAAAAATGTAACAACTGTCATTCACGTTCGACAATCCAGTTTTTTTTATAGCAAGCAAATAAAAGGCTCTTTTCTAAACACAAATAAAGTTTAAATCATCTTCACGTTTGATCTTGAAAACAGCTTTATAGGGAAAATTCTTGCATCCCGAGAGTAGAAATCTCTGAAGCGTCAAAGTGTCTTGTCTTGATGAAATGTTGTTCCATCTAGTAATAGTCGAGCGAAGGTCTTCAATAGGGAAGTCCTTAGATGCCAAGAAATCAGCAACACTATTACAAAGTCTATTAATATGAAAAAAACTGCAATTATCAAAAAAAGAAACAAGAGATTTAGAATCCATAATGATGGACCTAATCTCTCAGGGAGGATTGATAACAGTAAGGTTATCACTTTCAATAATGAGATTTTTAATATTAAGGCGAATAACTCCCCTAATGCCTTCCCGAACAGCCACCACTTTAGCTATTAGAACAGTGGAGGAGGGGATCATCATCTTCTCAACAAATGAAATGAGGTCTGCACAATTACGAATAATAAAACCAATAAAAGAACTAGAATCGGCTCTCTTCGAGCCATCACAATGTACACAACCTAATTGATCTATGAAATTCAAAAATAATATTTTGCTAAGGTCGATTTTTGGGCTCCCCGACGTCTAAGTCAATCCTCTTGTCCCTATTTTTGTGGTCGCGAGGATAGGGTTGGCTTCAGAGATTCCTTCGGGTATTCCTGTGGGATCGCCTATCAACATGGTCAGGACTGAGGTTGACTCTTGATGGCTTTTGGTCTTCCTCCAACCACGGCCGGTCCATACGAAAACAAGGCTCTAGGGCGAAATTAGAATTAGAAATAAATAAACTTTATAAAATATTTTTATATCTTTTCTGGAAAAAAGAACATTTCTTATTAATAATAACACTATATATAAAAACTGTATAAAAAAGTAGATATCATATGAAATTACTTCTTAGTGTATAACTTATACCTTTGATTTACTTTGAAAATTATATTTATGTCATACAAATAAGGTAAGAGAAAAATGAAAATAACAACATTGGAGCAAAAAGTTATTTATGTCTTAAATGAAAAAGAACTAACCAAATATAAGAAATAGAAAAATATAAATTTACAATCCAAATTGAAAATATATTGGTTTTCAAATCAAATTATAAAGAAGTATAATTAATACAAGATCTTAAGAAAAAAAATATTTTTTATTTTTTATTTCATAAAGAAAAGGGGCATTAGATATTATAAGTTAGTAGAATAAATAGAATATAATTAAATGAAGCGCACATGTTATTGGAAAAATATTGTCTATAGTTTGTAAATGAAAGAAAACGTCTAAAATAAAATAAGCAAATAGGGGCCCAAGAACATAAATTTAAAAATAGAAGTAATGGAGATTTGAATTCTTGACCTCTTGTGGACTAAATAAACTCCCAATCACTAGGATAACCAATCTTCTATCTTTTCTTTAGAAAAACAATGTATATATATTATCACTGCATCATATTGAATTTGGCCCCCACCGTTAACGGGCCTTAGGCGGTCGCCCTATCATGCCCACCCTTTGGGCCGACACTGCCTCCAGCCGAACCTGTGCCATTTCCTTAGCTTGCACATCTTCAAAGCTCCGACAGGGGTACTTTGTCAGTTCACTGTACAACTCACTACCCTTGACTAACCCCCGTCGTAAGGCCTCGATGGATTTAGGCACGTCACAATACGGGATCGAAACCTTCACCTTATTGTACATGTTCAGGTAGTCACGAAGAGGTTCGTTATTCTTTTGGATAATGTGATATAAGTCACTAGATTGTCTTTCTAGTTTGGAACTGCTAGCAAATTGAATTTTAAATGCATTGACTAAGTCGGCGAAAAAAGTGATTGATACGTGCTGGAGATGCATGAACCATGTCAACGTGGTAGATTGTCTTTCTTTTTAGTGTATTTATCTAATGTGCATGCATAATAATAATATTATAACACTCCCCTTTGATGTACATCACTAATTGTCTCGTTTCAATCTTTTCCAGGAAAATCCAATAGGATAAAAACCATGGCTAAGGGAAAAAAAGCGCAGTTGTATCTCTCCCCCTCAACTTTGGAGATATATATGCTTCGTCTGATCTTTTTAATGTATCCATTTTTAACTTGAGCGATGCTAGCAACATTGTCTTCTTGTACCATCGTTGGACTTTATTTGCTTGATTCCAACCCACAAAATGTTTCCGCAATGTGGATAATACTCCAAGCAGCACACATCTTCTTTTAGCTTCGTATAATTTGATTGACTAGAGTATGTGGTCTTGTGAGAGGTTAGATGAATAGCCCATATTATCATACCAGCCAATATTTTATTTGGCATTCCATCACCCAAGTATTGTCGTCACGCATATTTTGCATCCACGAACTGTGAACCTCATCTAGAGTCCAGAAGAGCATTTTACACAAACCGCCTCATTAAAAACGTCTCTTGGAAAAGCCCAATTTCATAAAAATCAAAGCCAATGGAAAAAGAGTACAGCGGGGGACAAAATTCTCAACCTCAATTTAAACGTATACTATTCACATGCTAAATATAACAATTCTGAGACTATAGTTTATTGTGCTTCTGGACCGGTATAATAATTTGTCTCATGAAAGGAGGGAATATCAGTTTGCTAGTAAGTCTCTTCTGGAGTACTAAGCTTTTATAATGTGACTTCCTCATTATTCGTAAATGTGTTATAGCTTTATGGTAATAATTTTCACTGCATGTGAATATTTTCTCAACAACTAGATACATTTAGCATTATTCACTATAGGTGAATATAGTTTCATATCTGAATTAGAGTTTTGCATAAGCATTAGGTTGCACTTATAATTCACCTACTATATTTGTAGTTTACACGCACTAGTTTCTGTTTCCCCTCCACTTTATTTTGTGTGTTTCAGGTATTCACTCTCAATGCTTTTACGAGATATATGATTCTTTTAGCGACATTAAATTGTAAAACTTGTACATTTTGAGCAAGTAGGTGATGATGTCAACCATATCACGGTCTCTTCAGTGTTTAATGAAGTGTTCCTTGTCAAGCAAGTGAAATCAGTTGATGAATACCATGCTCATATGATCTATCATTTTTTGTTAACAAAAACGAAGTTCGTGATTGAGAAGTATATTTTGTCTCACTCGACTAAGAAGTCAAAATTGAAGCCTACATTATATTCAAGATAAAAGATTTAGTTATCACCCAAGGACTAGAGTTGGATGAAAGGGAGGCTTTATAATCTGATATACTTTGAGGTTCATTGCTTGGTTAACTTGATTAAAGATGATGTTGAAGCTTTGAAGCATATATTGGGAGTGTAGAGACATGACAAAGATCAACTTATGCAGTAACATTGTGCCTCATCTAGTCATAATAACCATGCTAAAGAATTGAGAACTTGCTTTGTCCCGAAGAAGGAACGCCTCAAGTGAAATACCCCGAAAGGTGCGTATTAAAATAAAATTTATTTTTATGCGCATAATCTCTATGTTAGAGTTATTCCTGAGTACTTAATGATGTACCTAATGCGTCCGTAGTGGCAGGTACGCTCTACATTCAATCTCAACATGTACGCATATTGTTTGATACTGGAGCTACTCATTGTTTCATCTCTGAGTCATGTGTGAATAGGCTTGGTCTTACTTGTGCATTTGAATGCGAGTCATTTATGGTTGGTTTACCAAATGGTAGCAAGCTCCTAGGAAACCGCGAGTTTAGAAATTGTCCCATTCGCATTGGTGTTTGGGAGTGGGAAGCTGATTTGATAGAAATTAATATTCAACATTATGACGTGATTTTGGGTATGGATTGGCTTGTACGTCATGAGGCGGTGATGGATCTGCATAAAAGAACTGTCACGTTGACCTCCAAGAATGGGTCGACTCATGTGTTTGAGGGACGTGACCCTAGTGAATCTGGATTAATTATCAGTTCCATGGAGGCCTCAAAGTTGTTGAGGAAGGGATGTCAAGGCTATTTGTGTTATGCCTTGGAGGAGGACAAGAAAGAGACGGAATTGTCTAAAATTCCTATTGTTTGTGAGTTCCAAGATGTGTTTCTGGAGGATTTGCCGGGTTTACCCCCTCATAAGGACGTGGACTTCACAATTGAACTTGAGCCAGGAACTACTCCGGTGTCTCGTGCGCCGTATAGAATGGCACCACCAGAAATGCAAGAGTTGAAGAAGCAACTTGAGGAACTTTTGGAAAAAGGATTCATTAGGCCGAGCGCATCTCCGTGGGGTGCACCTGTGCTATTCGTAAGGAAGAAAGATGGATCATTTCGCCTTTGTATTGACTATAGAGAGTTGAATAAGGTCACGATGAAAAATAAATACCCATTGCCTCGGATAGATGATTTATTGGATCAGTTGCAAGGCGCCACCGTTTTCTCAAAGATTGATTTAAGATCTGGGTATCATCAGTTGAGGATCCGGGATGAAGATATTGCTAAGACGACATTCCGTACAAGGTATGTTCATTATGAATTTGTGGTGATGCCGTTTGGACTCACCAATGCCCCAGCTGTTTTCATGGAATTAATGAATCGTGTTTTTATCGAATATCTTGATCAGTTTGTTGTGGTCTTCATAGATGACATTTTAGTGTACTCAAGAAGTAGGGAGGAACATGTTGAACACCTCATAATCGTTCTTAGTGTATTAAGACAAGAACAGTTGTACGCTAAATTGTCAAAGTGTGATTTCTGGATGACAGAAGTGGCATTTCTTGGTCATATAGTCTCTGCAAAAGGAGTTATGGTTGACCCGCAAAAGATTCAAGCAATATCTGAATGGAAATCTCCAAAGAATGTGAAAGAAGTGAGAAGCTTTTTAGGCTTGGCCGGGTATTACAGAAGATTTGTAGAAGGGTTTTCTAAGATCGCCCAACCAATGACTAACTTGTTACGCAAGGCGAAGAAATTTGAATGGGACCTGAAATGTCAAGCAAGTTTTGAGGAGCTTAAGAAGAGACTCACTAGTGCTCCAATCTTAGCACTACCCCAAGGAACTGATGGGTTTGTTGTGTATAGTGACGCTTCTAGACAAGGACTCGGCTGTGTTTTGATGCAGCATGGCAGGGTAATTGCTTATGCCTCCCGTCAATTAAAGACACACGAGGTAAACTACCCCACGCATGACTTGGAACTGGCTGCTGTAATTTTTGCCCTCAAAATATGGCGACATTACCTTTATGGGGTAAGTTGTTAGATTTTTACAGATCATAAGAGCCTAAAGTACATTTTCACTCAGAAGGATTTGAACATGAGGCAGAGAAGGTGGTTAGAGATGTTAAAGGATTATGATATTGAGATTTTATACCATCCTGGCAAAGCTAATGTGGTAGCTGATGCTTTAAGTAGGAAACTGACTCAAGAGGCAATGGTTGCATGCCTAACACTACAACCAGAATTGCAAAAGGAGTTAATTTGTTATGAGATTGTGGTTCGATTTCAGAAGAACCAGGGACAACTTTGCTACCTTGAGATTGAATCATCTTTGTTAGAGATGATTAGACAGAAACAATCTAATGATGTCTGGTTGAACAAGATTAAAGATGGTATCATTCAAGGGAAGTCACCAGGGTTTATTGTACAAGATGATGCAATTATGAGGTTCAAGAACCAGATCTGTGTACCTACGGACGAAGAGATAAAGACTATGATTTTAAAAGAGGCGCATACTTCGCCATATTCGATTCACCCTGGGGCTAGCAAAATGTTCAAGGACCTTAAACAAAATTTCTGGTGGAGTAATATGAAAAGAGAGATAGCTGAGTTTGTGGCTAAATGTCTCACATGTCAACAAGTGAAGATTGAACACCAAAGGCCTGCTGGTGAACTACAACCGTTGCCAATTCCCGAGTGGAAATGGGACGATATAGCCATGGACTTTGTGTCGGGATTGCCCCCAACGTCAAGAGGCATGGACACCATCTGGGTCATAGTAGACCGATTGACCAAATCTGCTCATTTTCTTCCTATTAAGAAAACGTGGGGACCAGATAGACTCGCTGAGTTATATCTTCAAGAAATCGTACGTTTGCATGGCATTCCCAAGACCATAGTTTCTGATCGTGACGGGCGCTTTGTGTCACACTTTTGGAAATCACTTCATGCAGCAATGGGTACGTAACTCAGATTTAGCACCGCTTTCCATCCACAGACAGATGGTCAATCAGAGAGAACCATACAAACTTTGGAGGATATCTTGAGAGCATGTACGCTAGACTGGCCTGGAAAGTGGGAAACCAAGTTATCATTGATTGAATTCACTTACAATAATAGTTGGCATGCCTCAATTCAGATGGCACCATATGAGGCTTTGTATGGTCGAAGATGTCGATCACCGTTATGTTGGGATGATTTGTCAGAGACGAGTTTGGTATGCCCGGATATTCTAAGAAGGACTCAAGATGAGGTAGCCTTGATTAGACAACAAATGTTGGCAGCACAAAGTCGTCAGAAATCCTATTCTGATGTTCGTCGACGACCCCTTGAGTTCCAAGTTGGTGACCATGTGTTTGTTCGTGTCTCGCCTACTAAAGGTGTATTTAGATTTGGAAAAAGAGGAAAATTGACCCCTCGTTACGTAGGACCCTTTGAGATCTTGGAAAGGATTGGTTCACTAGCCTATCGACTTGCCTTACCGCCAGCTATGAGTCGAGCACATAACGTGTTTCATGTCTCTCAGTTGAGGAAATATGTTCATGATCCTTCGCATGTAATACAGTATGAGCAACTTGAAATTAAGGAAGATTGTACTTATGAAGAGCAACCAGTCGAAATACTTGCCTATGAGACAAAACGATTGAGGAATAAAGTGATTCCACTCGTCAAAGTTTTATGGTCTAAGCATGGAACCGATGCTGCTACATGGGAAGCTGAGAAAGACATGAGGGCACGCTATCCCCACTTATTTGGTTCCTAGTTTCAGGGACGAAACTCCTTTAAGGGGGGAGGTATGAAATACCCCGAAAGGTGCGTATTAAAATAAAATTTATTTTTATGCGCATAATCTCTTTGTTAGAGTTATTCCTGAGTACTTAATGATATACCCTACTCCCATACCTACATATATACCACTTAAATAATCCGATAATAACCTACTAGTAAAATAAAGATAAAATAAATACTTACACATTAAGTATCTCGTATTATCCTTATATCTTTTTCTTTCTTTAACTCTTATTTATCAGATTTGGGATCTTGAAACTTCTTACAACCTCATCTCCTGCACATCTCCTCCATTCTCTCCTTCACCCCTTGTCTCTCTCTCTCTTTCCCGTAGCTCGTTCAAGGCGTTGTAGCCGCTGCAAAGGACCAGCCACCATCACTTCTCCTTCTCCTCTGTCTCTCCTCAGTTCAGCTGCGTTTCTGGACTGGTTCAGCTGCGTTTCTGGACTGGTTCAGCTGCTGTTCGAAGGCTTCTATTGTCGCTGTATAGCTTGGGCTATGTTTCACTCTCATCATAGAAGCTTCAACCCACTTGTTTAAGCATCTTGCACCCTTCCTTGCCCATAAATTTTGAGGTAAATTTCCTTAAGTTCCTTAACCCTAACTTCTCAATTGAGAGGCTCATGTTAAAGGGTGGGACTTTGGGTGAAATTGATTGTTAATTTGATGCCAATTGATGTTGTGGAAGGATTAGGTGCATTGGGTTTGAAGGTTGAAGTTGATATTGGAAATCTGGGCATTTTGCTGCTGTTCTGTAAATTCTGGCCCCAATGAGTCATCAGGAGCACTACAACTCTCAACACGATGTTCGTTATGACGAGAGGGGCCGAGCATACTATCCTATGCAAGACCAGTGCGAACGCCAGGGAGCACCCCACTATAATCGCGAGACATCCCAGAACCCTCCTCTCGACTTTTCAACAATGTTTGGCCCCACAGCTTTTGCAGAGCACATCATCAGGGCCCCTCCACTACCAGATTTTAGATTCCCGGCTATAAAGGAATACACTGGTAAGGGAGACCCTAAGGAACATCTTACCCGATATAAGTACGCCATGATCGCGAGGGGTCTGGATGAGGCCACCCTGTGCAAGGGATTCTCAGGAACGCTCGCGGACACCGCCATGACATGGATGTTAAATCAACCACCCAGAACTTCGCGAAGAAACTCAAGAAATGGCGGTTATCCGGGCGGCCGCTTACAAAGCAGGTGTCGCGAAGTATTAAAACAAGCATGTCAAGGAAAGAGGTTTCGTGAAGGGAGATCTGGTCCTGAGAAAGACAGAGGGGGGAAAACTCGACCCCAACTGGGAGGGGCCGTATATAATGGATCGCGAGGTCGCACCAGGGGCCTATCGACTGAAGGATAGCTCTGGCAATCACGTTGCAAATTCCTGGAACGTGGTGCGACTACGCCGCTATTACGCCTAGCCTACTCCCCCACACAGGTATGAATTCCCACGTTTTCATAACATGTCTTCATACCTCAGATGAATATTTCATAGGAAGTGATAAAATCACGATATAAGACGTTCTAACAAGCTGTATGCAGGCGAAAGGACTGATTGAGACTAAACATTAGCAAGAATCTATCACCGGGTTACCAAAGGAATAAATACTTTCGCCACAAAGGAGGACGTGATCTCAGAATAAAAGGTACGTGCACATCTCGAGAATTCAGGATGTCGCATAAATCCCGTGACGCTGGGATGCGGCCAAGAGCACCCACCCAGGTCGCGAAGCCGTGACGCTGGGATGGGGCCAAGAGCATCCACCCAGGTCGCGAAGCCGTGACGTTGGGCTGGGGCCAACAGCACCCACCCAGCTCGCGAAGCCGTGACGTTGGGCTGGGGCCAAGAGCACCCACCCAGCTCGCGAAGCCGTGACGCTGGGCTGGGGCCAAGAGCACCCACCCAGCTCGCGAAGCCGTGACGCTGGGCTGGGGCCAAGAGCACCCACCCAGGTCGCGAAGCCGTGACGCTGGGCTGGGGCCAAGAGCACCCACCCAGCTCGCGAAGCCGTGACGCTGGGTTGGGGCCAAGAGCACCCACCCAGGTCGCGAAGCCGTGACGTTGGGCTGGGGCCAAGAGCACCCACCTAGGTCGCGAAGCCTTGACGCTGGGCTGGGGCCAAGAGTACCCACCCAGGTTGCGAAGCTGTGACCATCCGAGTGTGAGTAACGAAAATTCGTCCTCCTCACCTCGACCACAAAGTCCTGACCTTGATGGTATAGCAACCCATCAAGGCACGGAGCTCAGCGAGTGACACTCCTGAAAAAAGTCAATCATAAAACTATATACTTAGCATGGAAATATGCAATACAAAACGCTAACGAATCCCCATCTATTTTGGCAGACACTCCTGCACTAAAGAAACGAACGATCATAGGCATGATCGCGAACGAAACAGAAAATGGCAGTTTGTGATGAAACTGGCGCTAAAACTCCAATTATCCGCGAGCATGGATTTCCCAAGGCATCAAGAATACCTTATCTAAGGTATGATGAGATAAACACGCGAGTTACTTTGTTTTGTCACAAGAACAAAGAATCTGATTCTAATTCATTATAGGAAATCACATTCTCAAACACAAAGACACTCATAAGTGCACGAAAAGCCCTACTACTGGCTCATACGCATGCAGTAATCAGGTAAGAACACACTCTTTATCACATCACAGGTTATGGCATATGAATAATCTATACTTACGCGATCGATTTTCTCGCAGGGTTTTTCGTAAGACCAACAGAAGAATCTTTCCTGACGAAGGATGTTGAAGAGTGTCCTATTTGTGATATTAAGTATTCTCGTTTCGGAAACATTTTTAAGTTCTAAAGTCTATTGATGAACCACATACTTTTAATCGCGATGGCACAGAGGTGCACATTACATTTTAAGTTCCAAAGTTTTCCCGATAATCCCAGTTTAATTTATTCATAAACCCTCGTTCATTCTCCCTCCTTTTTTAACACATAGCGCTCGCGAGACTGTAAACATCCTCACGAGCACTATGGGGGGAGGGGAAGAGGAGGAGAAATCACCATACAAACACAGAATAAAGAGACATTAAAAAGCACTAAGCCTAGAGAGGAACGACGACCTTCACTTGATACACCACAGTCCGAATGGGAACTTCAGGTAGATTAGCACGCCACATGGTGAAAGTCACCTCATCTCCCTCATGAAGATCATTCTCATACACAAACTCACTCCAACCTTCGCCCAGAAAGTAAGAACTCCCAGCCTTGTCCAGAGTCACGTCCCAAGGTTCAAAATTGACACAAAGGACAAGACTTTTACCACTGAAATGGCTAAGGTTTTGATCACAATGTTCCTTCGGGAAACGCTATACGTAGAGAAGAGGAGTCTAAGAAACGAACAAGCAGAGAAAGGCAAAGTAAAAAAAAAAAAGAGGATATTTACCAAGCATCTGCCAGTAATGGCAGAGGAATCCATAATAATAGTGAAAGACTCATCCAGAGACCCCTCTCGAGTTCGTCGTGTCCTGGCCGTGTCAGAATTCTTTGAAAAAGGCAGACAAGGAAGGAGAAAGCAGGAAACACTATTTATAAAAGAAATACACCTAACCCACAGTTAATGCATTAAATAATTAAGGCAGAAAAGTAGTTGGGAGAACCAAACTAATAAACACAAAAGACATGCAGGGAAATAATTGTACGGTCTTCTCACGAAACCCAAAGAAAATCGTCTAACCCGTATTTAGACTCGCGATCACATTCCGATCCACGGGCCATAGAACCAAATAACAAATTGTATATAACATCAACCCAAGAGTTTGCAAACAACGCATGAAAAGGAGTTAAACTTCATCAGGAAGATCCAGATACCCATCAACCTCAACCAGCGCTGAATCGCGAGCCCCTCTCACACCACCAACGTCTTTGGCCGACGCGATGTTTTCTTCAGCAGCAGTCTCCTCGCTGTCAATATTCACAACATCATCCCCACCATCCACATCAGACGATCTAGCACAAGAGCGAGTCGAAGAGTCCGCTGTTTTCTTCATCCTTTCCTCCGAGTAAATTACTCTCTTAGGCACTTTAGGAGCTGGGACTAAAGGAATGTGAGACTCCATCCCTCTAACGACCCCTTCGCCTTTAGGAAAGAAGGGTTCGACGACCCAACCTTCAAGAAGGCTCGCGTCGTCATCAATAAAGGTCCCAAGAGGAGGAGAGGTATACGCGGGGAGCTCGGCAGGAAGGCCACAAAGATCCGTAGGATCATAAGGAAAGTTAGCCACTTTGTGTTTCCTGAGCTGACGCTTGAGTGCGGTGATCACCAGTGTGTCACGAGCCAAGCTGATAAAATCAATACGACATTTCTCGCAATAGCTAGAAGCATACTGCTTAGCACCTTCGCGACGACCCTTGTCAAAAGCTTGGTCTTTCTCTTGTCGGAGCAAAGATAACTCTGTATAATGATTGCGCTCCATAGTCCTAGCCGAAAGCTCCAAATCACTTATCTTCGCCGTCAGCTCATTTACCCTTTTCTCCAAAACAACATTCCTCTCTTTCTCCTCTTTTAGTTTTTTCTTCATGGCCTCCTTGAAATCTTGGGCTTTATTAGCAAAATCGACCATTTGGTTATAATCCCCCTCCATCTGGACGTAGCCATCTTCAAGGGCGATGGCATATTGCCCCGATGCCTCGTTAAGAAGAATCGACTACAATAAGCAAAATATGCTGGTTAAAATTAGCTACCGGCAAGAAGGAGGAAAACCACTAAGAAAGAAAAGGAGGGAAACCCACCGCCAAATTGAGTCTCGAGAGCCCTACTCTACCCCGAGCAATGCCCTCTAAGAATTCAGGCATCTCTGGGAAACCTGGTCGATCGCGACGAAAGAACGTCCTCACCACCTCTTCCTCGGTAAAGAGCTCAGCCAGGTCCTGAGAAGGGGTATCTTGGCCACCTTCAAGGGTCATAGGCTGTTTACCCTTGGGAATCTCCGAGGCCCTCTCTGCAGGAGTTGCTCGGTGCGAAGTAGGAATCCCGCCGGCCCCTAAAGGGATTCTCGGACCAATCGGGGATTGGTCGTTTAGAGGCTCTGGCACGCGAGTCTCGGTCTCCACAGCTTGAGGCACAGACTCACAGATGTTAATGCCACCAGCAGAGGTTTTCTTCTTTTTAGAGGGAGCCTTGTTCTTGTTTGCAAGTTGTTTTCGGCGTTTGCTCTTTTGTGGGGCAGGAGCCTGTTCGTCAATAGGCTCTTCGTCAAAAGAATCATCAGAGCCCTCAATGGTCGGGAGACGAGAAAAGTATCCTGTCTCTGAAAATAAAAAATCCATAAGCATATGACATCGCGAAGCAGTAACAAAAATAAACGATAAAAAAAAATGATAATAACAACATGCAAGAAAATCATTAGACGAAAGACGTAAGGGATACCATAATGGTGCTTAAGACTAAGTCCACGTTGGGCTAGCACCTCGTGGGTAATACACTTCAGGAATATGCGCGTCGAGACGAGATCAGGGAAATTGTGGAATTTACGGGAAAGACAATCTTTTTTAGGCTGAGACCAGTCACCAGATTTGGGTTGGGTCGCGAGCATCGATATCTTGGTCGAGATCCCAGAACCCGGAGGAGGACGTACCAAAAACCAATCGACCTTCCACTTCGGTATTCGGGGAGGACCATCCCACTCCGACTTACCATTCTTTACAGCTGTAAACATCCCCATCTCCTCAGGAGCCCTTCGCGTGGAAAACATAAGGAGAAAATGACAAGGATTGGGTTTTACCCCGATATCTTGACACCTCATCACATAAATAACCAAGGCCCTCCAGAAGTTAGGATGCATCTGAGCTGGGCTGTAGGTCAGCTCTCTCAGGAGCATTTTAGTAAAGTTTGAGAAAGGGAGCCTAAAGCCTAGTTTGAGAGACGATATACTCAAAGGAAAGAAAGTGCCATACTCATCAAGGGAAGTTCCGCCCGAAGATGGAAGAGCAAAAATTGTACCTTCTGGGAAGGGATAAGCATCTGCGATGGTGAAAAGATCGCGAATGGTAAGATCAGAAGGAAGGGCCGTAAACGGGTTCCCGAGGTTCTTGACCTTTTTATAACGGACGCGGAGAGTCAAAATCTGTACGCGACCCGCCGGATTATTGAAAATATCTTCGATCTCCAAACGAGGAAGATCGCCTCGCCAGGAGTAAAACTTCTCATAGTCCTCACGACCGATTATTACATCCTCAAATTCCTGAGGAAGAAGATCTTTATTACCATAACACGCATCTGGTCGCGAGGTAGAAGGAACTTCATCGCCATTATTTCTAACAGAGTTCCCTGTGGATGATTAAGAAGAAAAAGATTGAGAGTTAGTTTTCCAGGGCAAGAGTACGAAATGCGAAGGCTAGAGGGAAGCCTCGCGAGCCATAGGAATGAAAAACAAAGAAAACCCTGGAAAACGAGAAATATAAGATCTAAGTGGGAATCAAACAGACTCCAAGCAGGCACAGGAATGGGGAGATGAGTAGTTCAGAGGCCATGAGAGAAAAACTAACTTTAAAGAACGGTGAGAATTCCTACAGCCTAAAATGGCTTTTTAAGGAAAGAAGAGCGCCCATCAAACAGAAGAAGGAAAAAGGGGCACCGCCCAGTAAATAACTAGTAAAGGTACGGAGAAAAACCCGCCTGACCGCCATGAAAACCAGTGAAAGCTTCGAAAGAACACAAAACAACGGAGATATAAAAATACCGAAATCATGTATAAGAGTAATGGAAGAAAACAACAAATAAAGAGCGAATTCGAAATAGAACTTACCAGCCATTTGTAAATCTGAAGATTGTCTGAACGAGTGAAGGTTTCTCGAAATTTTATTAAAAATGGGATTTTACAGAGGAACACGAACAGTTGAAGTAAGCAGGAAGGGAAGAATATGATTTGACAGCCTTATATAGGAAGGTGGAAAAAATCCCAAAAGATCACCACGTGTTGAAAGGTGTTAGAGCGCGGGAAGACGAAGCGTCTCGAATTTAAAAAATTCAAAATTCAAAACAAGCGCGATGGAATGAGAAGGCGTCGCGAACAAATAATCTTCAAGGGACTCCCCGAGAACCCGGCTTCAATTATTACCCAAGCCTTACCTTCGCGAAGGCAAGGACTTGGGGGGCTGGCTTTTGGACCCGGTTCTCGCGAGTCGTGACACAAACCCGGTCCGCGACTGAGAAACAGACCGCGAGCCCATAAGGCCGAATAACTAAATCAAGAACGAGAGGCCCATTAAGAAGCCCAATAGGTAAAGGGAGCAACACCAGATTGTGTGGGACCCAACGTCCGATTATAAATCCTAACGGCAAGGAGAGAGAAAGGGGGCGATTGAGAGCATCTTCCTTCCCCTCTTGAGAGAGAGAGACAAACACATAAGGCGATTACTCATTTCCGAGCTCGTCTCTTTGATCCCGATTCACCTCTTTTAGTAGGAAATCGGATGATCGATACCTGGATTCTGACTCTCGGTATCATTATCGTGCTTTCGAGGTGTGAATCATCACGATTGGTTGAGTTTCACCATTTACTGTTTCATTGAGTTGGTTCACGAGGTTTTATTGATTTGGTCATTACTTCGATCGTTATCTTCTCTCTGTTTTTACTTCATTCTATTGTTGTTGGCATCGTATTCATTTATCTGTATCTGTTACTGACTTGAGCGTCGGAGAGCCAAATCAGGGGGTCCAACCTTCCTGTTTGGTTGTGCAGGTACCTTGAGAATTGAAGAACGTAAAGAACAAGGGAGGATAGTACATTTCGATCTGGATGAAGATGAGTCGTAAGTTGTTGCTCCAGTTTGCGTAAAGAAGGTCCCCAGTATTTGAAGATTCACTGAAGGCCAGAGCTCATGAGGTGTTGATTGCGACATCGTGAATATCTGGGCTCCAACAGCTGGGAATTTTTGGCTGAGCTTATAAGGTGAGGAATCTCCTTAGGTTTATGGGGAACTTTACGGATTTTGATTTGGAGTTATAAATAATAAGTTATGCCCGAATTTGCGATGTAGTGTCGGTATGAGCTAGACTGCACGTCGACTTCGCTAAGTTCCAATACTAAGACGATTAGGGGATTGTGATCTAGGGCTCTTACTGTGGAACGACTCTAAGGCAAGCTATTTGCGAAGTTTATGTACATAGTATAGATTTAGGTTATCGGTTTATGCTTAAATGTCGTGAATGCAATTACGTATATATGTGGTTTCAATTGTTGGCTTTAGTATACTAGAGATGCATCCTATATGTGTTTGATATGCTTCCATGCTGAAAGTATTTATGTTTTATGAGCTCAGGTATAAGGGTTCATGTTTATAAATGGATATTAACGATATCATGCTGAGATATGGTTAATCTTGAACATGAAAGCATAGTATGCTTGTTATTGCATATAGACAAGGGCTATATGGAATTGGTGTGAACTTGTTGATTTGATCAAGGTTATGACGTGGTTATGGTGTTGACTCTTGCGGGTAAGGATCGTTCCGAGCCCCGCATTATATTATGATGGTTTTATCCGAGATATATCCCTCGATTAGGGCTCTTCCCGGAGTCCGGGTTGAGTGGGTCGTGGGAGTTCCTTTACCAATATTGGGAAGGCCGGGTCACCTAGTTAGTGAGGCCGTTTCCGACCCGTTGGTAAAGTTTTGATACCCATAATATGGGTGAGAAGGTACCTTCGTGTCCAAGACAGGCTTGGGCATATTTTCTTTCAATGTGTTTTAAATGCTTCTTTTATATTGTGTTTTCCTGATACGAAAAGTATACCCGGGTATAGGTTTTGAATGATGGATTTATAACCGTTTTGAATATTGGTTGGAGTGGATGTGTTGGACATTATTTCCGTCAGGATATAGTATTCTGTACACTAGTTCTGGGTATGATTAGATAATTGACGTTGAAGTGTTCCATTTTCACATAAATATACTATGAATAGATAATTGTTTATAGTGGTCTTCAATACATGATCATATATGTAAGTAGTGTACTTTACGGTATTGGCATATTCATGATTCCTATATTTATGCTCATGTACATGATCAATCGCTTATATTATTGCTTAGTCTGGATGTAGACTAACCCCTTTATGGGGGAAATCTGGTTATGTTTGTGTATGGCCAGGATCACAAGCAATGCCGGAGCGTGGAGGAGGTCATGCGACATGATGCTGTTTAGGATGGGTTTTCCTTTCGGGTTCAGATATTTAGTGTGATATACTAGTGTTGATCAAACTTATAAAACTTGCCTATGTATTATCTTTTTGGTTAGACTATCGATGATGTCTTGTGCTAGACTCTTTTGATGAGTTGTATATATGTGGGTGTGTGTCATCCTAGGTGAGTGAAGTATTATGTGAACACTCTTGTGGACATGCTTTAAGTTATTTTTACTTGTCTTGGATTTGGGTTCTAGAACTAACAGGTTTAATCCAGTATTTTACATTGTCTGAAGGGGATTTCTGTAGGAGATCCCTGGCGCTGTAACATTTCCTTAATTGTATATTTTGGGGTGTTACATCAAGGATATTGTTGAAACGATAAGGTCTCAAGATGATAAGGAGAAGAGAGTATGCACAAAGTGTGGCAAGCCCGGTCACAACATAAGAACTTGAAAAGATTAGAATCCTTTACATGTGCACTATTTTTGTATAAGCTTGCACTTTTAGCTAAGTGACTTGCACTTTATGCTATTAAGGAATTATTGCACATGCGAGTAACACCCCCAAATTACCTTGAGAATATTACTGTCACTGATAAGTGGTATATTGTATGTCATATCTTGGAGATATTAACATGATTTAGATGTGTTTAGGTATGGTTTTGAGCTTAAGATTGTAATTCGGGCGAGAGGACGAGAACTGAAGATATCAAGTGATTTACAAGGCTTTGGAGTGAAGATACTATGAAGATGAAGAATGCATGAAGATACAAGTTGAAAGCCATCACATTCATGGTGGTGGAACATTCGAAGATGCATTAGAAGGGTTTATGAGCTGGAAGAAGAGTAAAAGGACAATATGCTAAATTCAATGATTCGTTCTCTTTACATCAATGTCTAATAGAGTGATTCCAACTCGATGAGTTAGATCATAAAATATACTATAAGCCCTCAAAATATGAGGGCAATCCGAGTTGGAAATCCAAAGTTATGACATTTTTACGGAAGTCTCGCATAAGCTGCAAAACCACCACACTTTAGGCATCTCTTCTTCTATCCTTAAGATTTATTCCTTTCTCTACAACTCTTTAGAGGTGTTTGGTACAAATTTGGGTATGGGGTTGAAATGAAGTATGAGATTTGGAAGGTATGTGGTTGGAGTCTCTTTCCTCATATATGATGTTTGGTATAAATTTGAGGATTGAAATTGTATGAGGGGAAGGTATGAGAATCTCATACCCGAGGTGAAGGGAAGGTATGAGAACTACATAGAAATGGATGTCCTATTCTAAAATTAGCACAACATGCGGCAGATAATGGTGATACGCTTTACTTTGTATAACGTAACTAGGACTTGATTAAATTACAAGATTCCAGTCATGGAGGGATCAACCTTGTGGACAAGGTTGCTTTGGGAGGGAAGATTTGTTACAGGGATTCATTTGTAAAAAATAGAAATAACTAATTATTGCCACGTGGATAATGAAAGTTGTAATTAGATATAAGGGACAACAGCTGTAATACACAACCATTCAGAAACCTAATGAAAACCTTTCTCCCCAAACTATCTCTCTCTTTCTCATGTGAATGTAAGCTTGATTTGATGATCGTGATTCTTCCTCGATGGATCATTAAAGTGATTCGGAGTTGTTGTTTGCATCTGAACATTGTCTCTACTTATCCTATAGTTAGATACAAGCTAACTGTAACATAACCTCGTATGTATCTCTAGGGCAAGCTTGAATAGGGAAGCGACAGAGTTATCGACCGAAGAAGAACGCAAAGAGATAGTTGCTTCTTCTTTTCTTTCTTTTTTTGAATTATATGTATAAATTTAATAATATGTAGAAATTTTCCGCAAACTTATTACTACGATTTTAAACTACAATGGTTTTTCTCTGAATCGTCATAATTTATTACCTAATTTATTACGGTTCTATATACTACGGTTTCAAAGATTTCAATTGAATGTTTTATTTTACTACATTTATATCAGAACCATCGTAAAAGGCATACACAATTAGTACGGTTCACTACACATTTTTATTTAGTTGGTTGTTTTATTACGGGTTAAAGACAACCGTATTAAAAAAGCCTCGCGAGAACCGTAGTAAAAATGACTAGTTTAAAATCGTAGTAATAAGTTTGCGGAAAATTTCTACATATTATTAAATTTATACATTTAATTCAAAGAAAGAAAGAAAAGAAGAAGCAACTATCTCTTTGCGTTCTTCTTCGTTCGATAACTCTGTCGCTTCCCTATTCAAGCTTGCCCTAGAGATACATACGAGGTTATGTTACAGTTAGCTTGTATCTAACTATAGGATAAGTAGAGACAATGTTCAGATGCAAACAACAACTCCGAATCACTTTAATGATCCATCGAGGAAGAATCACGATCATCAAATCAAGCTTACATTCACATGAGAAAGAGAGAGACAGTTTGGGGTGAAAGGTTTTCATTAGATTTCTGAATGGTTGTGTATTACAGTTGTTGCCCCTTATATCTAATTACAACTTTCATTATCCACGTGGCAAGAATTAGTTATTTCTATTTTTTACAAATGAATCCCTGTAACAAATCTTCCCTCCCAAAGCAACCTTGTCCACAAGGTTGATCGCCGCCCAACCTACGGCGATCGCCGCCTCTCAGGTATGGTTTCTAAACCCGAGCGGAAAAAAAAAAGAATATGTGAGATTAAAAAAAATCAAAAATGGAAAAAATAGAGTGCAAGATCGGTTTATGTATCAACCTTCTCTTCTCCCTCACTCTCACTTTACCAAACTCAAACACAAACCCATTCTTCCCTTTCTCTCCTACACAAACTCAAACACAAAATCCCCCCCCCCCCCCTCTTCCACAAGCAGCAGCCGCCGCCCCGTTCTCCTGCTCCTCCCACCCAGCCGGCGACCGCCACCCTTTGTTTAGATTCCGACGCACAGCAGGCAGCGACCGCCGCCAAACCAGCAGCGACCGCCGCCCAACCACCAAAGGTTCGCTTCGTCGGATTTTGTGCTCTCTCCTTCGGCTCCGTTCAGTTTCGACGTCGTCGGAGCCCATTTCTCACCTCCACCACCTTCCATTCCGGTTCGGTAAGCCCCCTTTTGACCTAGAACTTGAAATTCGAATTCAAGGGTTTGGGCTATTTGGTTGATGATTTGTGGAGGATATTTGCTATTTGGTTGTTGTTGAGGATTGATTGGAGTTGATAATAGTGATTGTTGAAGCTTTGGTTTGCTTTGGAGGATTATTTTTGGATTTGAGCTTCTTGAGAATTTTGGTGTGGTTGTTGTTGCTATTGGTTGTTGTTGTTTGTTGTTGTTGTTTGTGGTTGTTGTTGTTGATTGAATGATGAAGCGTACCACTTGCTCCCGTCCACAGTCGACTCCTGAGCAAAAGGAGAGGAAGAAAAGGCTAGAAAAACAGGAATTTGTGTCCACTTTGTTCTTAGACCATCAATGCTTAGGTGGACTTCGCCTCTATGATTGCACGGAGAAACTGTTTCAGCATGGTGGGTTGGGACAACTTTTCCATCTTAAGGCACCAACATTCAAGAGTTGGACGATTGAGTTCTTGAGCACCCTTGAGAATGTGAAACACGAGAAAAGAGTTGCTTTTGTGCTTGCAGGTAATAATTACTCAATGAGTTACGAAGAACTCAGCTCTGCGCTTGGAATTACCAAGCCACCCTCTAAGGAATCAGCATGGGCAAACACTTGTGAGTACTTGGATTTTTGGTATGGTTCTACAGGTGAGTCAAGTTATGACGCAAAAGGTGGAGAATATAACTACAAATGGTCACATCCTTGTCTCCGCCTAGCTCACAAGGTAATTAGGATGACTTTCTTAGGCCAATCAGAGCTGAACAAGCTGCCGTATCTAGACCTGGCAGCAGTATGGAGCATGACACCAGAATGCTCATTGGTGAAGGATTGGTTATCCTTATTTTTGGGGTATTGTACGAAATATCAGGGTGCTAAGAAAGGCAAGAATGTAATCGGTGGAATGGTATCTTTGATTGCCTTGTCCCTTGACATCCCATTTCTGGCTGACGAATCACAGGTTTCTCCAAGCTTTGTTTATGACTGGGTCAAGATGAGGCATGTGGGTGTCTTGTCACACATGAATGGCAAGCACTATTGGACTTATGGTTCAAGAGGAAGTCACAAGATCAAGCTTCCTCTTCAAGTAGAGATGCCTTTTGGACACAAGTATGTGGACTTTGATATACGCTAGTATCGGTTGGGCGCTTCTAAAAGCTCTTCTACTGGACCCTCACGTGCACCTGTTGAGCACGATGAGGAGATATTGAGATGGGTGATCCCGCCCCTCCTATGAGTTCTGAGGACATGCAGCAGCAGATGTTTCAGATGATGCAGAGGATGGATACGAGGCAACAGGCAATGGAGGTTGATTTTAGGGAGTTCAGGCAGCAACAACAGTTTTTCAGTGATGACCAGAGCTTCATGAGAGGTCAGCTTACTCAGCTTGTTGACAATCAACTTGATTTCCGTACCATTCAGCAGCAGCAGACCGAGAACATACAGAGCTTAGAAGATCAGATGCGGTCCTGGGACATTTTCATGACCCAACATTATCCACCATCTCAGTAGCGGTACTCTCTTTACTTCCCCTTGCCGTTCAGTCTTTAATTCATTGAGGACAATGTTAGCTTTAAGTGTGGGGGAGTATATATTGTATTTGTTATTGTTATTTTGATATTACGATTCTGAAAAAATAAAAAAAATAGAAAAATAGAAAAATAGAAAAAGCCACAAAAATATGAAAAAAGGCAGAAAAAATCCTGGGATAGCAAGATCTATGCAACAGGCAGGTAACCTGGACCAGCACTAGGTTGGGGTAAAAAGAGGTTTCAAGTGATGTGAGTTTGTGAGCCCTGGAACAATTAATGAGTGGTAAAAAAAAAAAAGATTTTTAGGATTCATTCTTATTTGGCGAGGTGACATAAGTTGGAGGTGATATAAGGAGGAATTTGGGTAGGACATTTTGGAGCTATAAGGCGTTAGTTTTGCTCATGATTTCTTTGATCACATTTGTTAGTGTTGTTGGAGGATGAGATTATTTGGTGTTGATTGAGTTGGAGTTTTGTTGGTTGTTAGCTAGGATGTTGGTGATTTCACTTGTTTAGAGTTATGAGCTTACATGTTTAGGTGCTACATTCTTAGTATTGAGTTCTCTTGTACTTGGGTGTCTATGAGCTATATTGATGATGAGTAGTAGTTTTCTATCTACTCGGGACGAGTAGAGATTCAAGTGTGGGGGAGTTTGATACACACGATATCATAGTGTGTAAGTATGGTGTTTTAGGGTGAGATTACTGAGTTTTAGGAGCGTCTTGGAGCTTATTCATGCATTTGGAGTAAAGACGACGTATGGAGCTTTATGTTGAAATTAGAGACTTATTACAGAAGAAGAAGAAGAGAAGCCAGCAGAAGATCGACGAGAAGACAGAAGACAGAAGACGAAGACCACTACTGGCGGCGACCGCCACCAAACCTACGGCGATCGCCGCCCATCCACGTGAAGAAGCTGAGTGATGTACTGGCGGAGACCGCTGCCCAAAAGGCGCTGCCTCTGTCAGATCCGAATTTGCAATCTCTATTTTCTATTGTTTTTGTTATTTTTCCTTATTTGTTTAAACTCGTTTTATGCTTTATTTTTAGGATATTATTTCTATATAATTAGGTTAGAGGAGAGCTTGTTCTTCTCTAACCCCGTTTACACTTTTCTTTTCATCAGCAGACATTTGTTATGAAGAACTAAGCCCTTTTGCTTAGTCAGACAATTGAAGCATTCGTTTTGATTAAGTTGTGAGATTTCTCGTTCCTTATCAATTGCTTGGAATTAATCTATTCTCTTGCTTGAATCTATTATGATTAATATTGATTGTTTCTAGCCTGATCATCTAGGTATCGTCTTTATTGATCTATTGCTAGAATTAGATTGTTACTGGTTGAGCATATCTAATTCGTAGTAGCAACTGCATCGTGCTAGTATCTGGTTGTGCTAGTTTTATGTACATCTAGGATAAAAGCTGGTTGTTTTATGCTGATGTATCCTGATTATATTTCTAATCTTAATGCTGCTATTAAACTGAATCTTGATAGTTTCATTGTTGTTTAATAAGTTAGAGCTACTATTATCTGGTTGTGCTAATAGCTAATTCA
Source organism: Oxyria digyna (assembly GCA_029168935.1). NCBI lineage: Eukaryota > Viridiplantae > Streptophyta > Magnoliopsida > Caryophyllales > Polygonaceae > Oxyria > Oxyria digyna. The sequence continues at coordinate 12,353,797 of JAPVLV010000013.1, forward strand.
GGAAAGGAATAGGAATTTTCATTGCATGAGATATTGAATGAGTTATCTAGGATCAACTTGTCATACGAAGTGTGGACATTTGTTTGGCTGAGCTATTTCCCAATTACTGATTCCATCATCTTTTACTTGTTACTATTTGCATGCTTGGTTACTTAAGACAAAAAAAAAACCCATTGGTTACTTGATTGATACATATATTTCATACAGAACTAGAATCTGTCTCCCTGAGAACTCGACCCTTACTTGCCTAGGACTGCATATTAGGTTTGTTTGGATTACTTGCATAGGAGCAATTAGCACAACAAAGTTATCAACTTTATTGATTTTACGACAATAGTTTGGACTTGTGGTGCATTCACCATGTGGGATGAATTGACCAATAGTTGTTTTGCTTTAGCAATTCGAAATTCAAGTATGTGCTGAATTTTGTGTTAATAAATGGTTGTTGTGAGAATATACATCCCACATCGGAAGTGGAGAACTTGGTGGTCTAGTATATAAGCACATGAGTTGCTCCTCCTATCACCAATTGGTTTTAGGATGGAACCTCATGGGCTTATGTGCTAGGCCCAACTGCGCATACACGCGCTTGTCCGCACGATCCCAGTCCGTCACTGTCATGGACCTACCGTGGGCCCAATGGACTTATACAAAGTTCAAGATGGTATCAGAGCAGGTTTGGTCCTGGGCTCCACGAGATCCAAGTGTCAACTGCTACAGAACCAGTTGCACTTGCGGGTGAGTGTGAGAATATACATCCCACATCGGAAGTGGAGAACTTGGTGGTCTAGTATATAAGCACATGAGCTACTCCTCCTATCACCAATTGATTTTAGGATGGAACCTCATGGGCTTATGTGCTAGGCCCAACTGCGCATACACGCGCTTGTCTGCACGATCTCAGTCCGTTTCTGTCACGGACCTACCGTGGGCCCAATGGACTTAATAGAGTTTTCCAAAGTTTTGTAAGTGAACAGATATCCTTTCAGTAGTTCGAATTTTCATTATACACAAAATACAACAAAGCAAGCCTGCTTGAATTGTGAATGTGCTTAGTACGTGAAATTTCCTAGGCTTGATTAAACCTTTTTTCTAAGCAATCTTGTTTGTACTGGAAATGTTCTTATCCTCATTTTGTCAATGATTTGTATGTTCAGATTAAACAATTAGCTCAAGAGATTAGAGCGGCTATCTGATTTGTCAATGATTGGTTCGTTTTCCCGATTCTAATTCACTTTAGAGGTATTTTCTGCACTTTTCTGATAATTTGTTTGGCTAGGCGGACATTGCCAAGGTGATCGAAGATGGATGTTATGAAGCCATGAACTGCTAAGTGGGTCACGGAGCTTCTTGGTTTTGAAGATGAAGTGCTTATCAACTTTATTAAGGGCCTTCTAGAGGGGAAGGTTTTCCCTTTGCCTTTTCTGTTACTATGTGTGAGGTTTATGGATTCCTATAGGTTCCTTGTGTTGGAACTCGGATTTGTTGGAACCTCATTCCAACGGAAGAGTAACCGGCAACACTCCGGATTCTCAAATCTTTATCCTTTCTTCTTCCTCAAGTCCTCAAGGCTCTCTTGCTATCAGTCTCTAAGGCTCTCTTGCTATCAGTCTCTAAGGTTCTCTTGTTTTCGAAGGAAATGTCTCCAAGTTCCTGCAAAAGCCAAACCCGGAAGTGGGATCCCGGGAAGGGCACTCCGACGCTCAAGTCAGTAATCATATAAACGATATATTAGTTGAATGAGCAAGTATAAGAGTCGCGAGGGTCTAAACATTAATTCAATTATACACTCAAGCTCGCGAACCATGCGTGGCATACTTAACACTTGCTCCACATGCCCCTCGCGAGGATTAATATTCTCGTATGCTCAAAATGATATGAACAATAATATACTTAACAATACATTTTCTCCTCTTTATCCACTATATGCTCAGCGATATACATGCACATAACATCATTCCCCACTGTTGCAACCATATACTTAAACTCACGTGAACTAGTAATCTCTTCATGGCATGGCAGGATGGTCTAATTATATAATGAAGAGTGAATAGATCCTTCAAACTCTCGAGCATTAAGTCTGGGTCACGAGGGGTCGGGTAATGCCATTAGGTAGCATCGCAAGGAAGACCGAGATGCGGATGCGAGTCAAGGCGTAGCACAGTCGGAAGTAGCACAGTCGGAGGTCGACAATAGTCGTCATGTACATGCGAGGGTCGCGAGTCCATGAGGAAGACCGAGATGCAGACGCGAGCCAAGACGAAACACAGTCGGAGGTCGACGATAGTCGCCATGTGCACGCGAGGGTCACGAGTCTATGAGGAAGGCCGAGATGCGGACGCGAGCTCTAGACGATGCTCGGTCCGTGATCGAAATGGGAAGTAAGGCGTAGGCGCAGCTCGAGCCCCCACGGATTAACCAGGATGACCTCACAAGCTGAGATGTAACAATCGGTGGTCGACATTGATCCCGCAGCCCCGGCTCGTCTCGATCGGATCGGGAAGGAAGAAAGTCGAAGGCGGGATCAAAGTAGAGGCGACGAGGTCCGTCTTGACTTGACTCGCACTACCATGAGAATCTAACCGAGCTTCGCCGGAGATGGGGAAGCGGTGATCGGTGCGGGATCTTGTTCAGGCAGCTAGAGCATGTGTGGTGCGAAGGAGATGGAGATGTAGCGTCTATGGTATCTAAGAGGCTTCGTCGATTGTAGACGAAATGATTCCTAAAGGATTAGCTCATCCCTCCATTAGAATCGGATCTCTCCTCCTTCCCCCACTCTTGCCCCCTTCTCCAAGTATTTTTCCCCTCTCTTTCTATCTCTTATTCTAGCCGTGCTCACTCATATATATACTACCTCTCTTGTAATCCCATGGTCCAAAATAAGGATATTTGAGCTTGTTTCTTAATGGTCTCTAGGCCTCTTTTTACCCGGATCCAACACTTTGCTTAGTTTAAATTTCATCATGAATTGACAATTCACTGATTTATGAAGCTTGATATAGTCATTTCGTCTATGTTAGACAATTTCTCTGCCAGCTGGCTGTATTTTGGAGAAGCATACTGGAAAGTTTATGAAAGAGCTATGGAGCCTCCTCCTTAGTGCTCAAAATAATGCTAGTGGTGTTCCTCAACAGTTTCTTGATGCTAAGGAGGAGGAAACTAGGAGGAAGAAGGTATATGCATGCTACATGTTATCGCATATGGATTCCTTTTATCAGATTATGCGTGCTTCTAAACATTATTATATGTTTGTAGGAGGAGCTGGAATGGACCGCATAGGAAATGAAATGCAAAAGAGAGAAGAGAAGGAAAATCGGGAATCTGAACACGTTAGTTCTAAGATGGTAACTAGTTCATTTCGTGCAAAATCTTGTTTTCGAAAAGCTTATTTTGATTTAACATCTCTAATTCTTGCGTATGCCGTTCAGCTTGCTTCTGCAATTATTCAGTGTTGTATTTCATATTGATTTGTATAAGTGATGGATACACGAAATCAATCAGTTACTTTTACTAGGTTTGCAGTGATTAGGATTGAAATTATATGTAAGAGTTTGAATTGGGTTTGCTATTTGTTCTATGCTAGTTTATTGATGTTTCTCGAAACAAGGTAATATTGTATCTGTTTCACACATCCCATCTTGATTGCTTGATGTCTTTGGCTTGACCTTAATACATTTCTCTCTTGCCTTTCCATAGCTGCAATTGAAATTCCAAAAACTCCACTCTTGCAAGTCAGGGAACAAATTACGACCCACTGCGTCAACATTTTGCATTTGTATCGTAAGTTTTGTGCCACAGTACAATCTATCGGGCAACTTATACTTCTTGAGGCACTCAAACTTTTGCCTTTATATACCCTTGGTATGCCTAGCTCTACCTTATTATTCTGGTGAATTTACGTTTACTTTCTTTCAGAAGTTTCACATAGGCCAACGTCTTAATCTGTATATACATGAATATGAAAATGTCTTCTGGACTCCTTTTTGGGTTCTATTGTTTATATGATAAGATGGACCTGAAACCATTTGTTATTTCTAGTTCATACATAAAATTTGCAAGCCAGTTTCTCTATTAAATTGAATGTCAACTTAAAATATAATCTTTAAAGTGCAGTGCTATTCAGAACTAAATGGATCGAAACCCCTTACAGCGAAGCAGATAGATCAAGTTCGAGATCAGTGGATTTTCTTTTGTGCAGAGTTTCATGGATTTAGGTACACACAAAAATTATTCAATTCAGGAATAGGTTGTAGTATATTGATGATTTCTTTCATTACTACTTTTTTTTTAAGATCAAGCTAGGTATACTTTATTATATATGATGAATTTTGTGAACGTTATTTAATTAATTATATATGAGATATTTTTGGATGTTCATTCGAATTGTTTTTGTTATAAATATGTTAGAAAATTCAGAATTATTGAACATATTATCTATGTAATTGCGACCAAAATGGTAGAACACGATATTACTACGGTTATAACAAATTAACTACAATGGAAGTTTACTACGGTTGTAACAACATTATTACACAAATTCACTACGATTATAACAACATTATTATATACACATTTACTACGGTTGAAACACCTTTACTACATACATATTTACTACGGTTAAAACAAATTTACTACATGTAAATTTATTACGGATGGCATATTTAGTACAAGCCTTAATGAGGGTAAAAATTGCAATTTTACTACGGTTCGCACATTTATCACGTTATAAACAGTTTTATAGTAGCCACATTTATAACGGTTGTGAACCGTGGTAATCTTTGCACGTGAACCATGATAAAACAACACTTTTATACTAGTGTGCATATTATTAATATTGTCACCGTCAAAGGAATGAAAAAACATTGATGACGTGAACTATTATCGGACATCATGAACTATCATCTGATGACATATATTATCAACTACCATTGCAAACCTAACCCGAAAATAATTCAATTAAACTAGACTAATTTTCACATGTACCAACCACCAAACTTTATATTTACAAGCAATTATAAGGAAGAGAAACAATGAAGTCATACAATGGAATTCACGAAAATAGATGATGAGATGATAAACTATAATTTGTAGCCTTGCAACTAAAGTTGCATTGTGAGCAATTTGTCTCCTTTAAATCTCCTTCTGAAGATTCAAATACAAAAGTAGCTGACTTTTGATTTGAAAATGAAGGTGGAACCATCAGGAGCCTTGATTACAGACAATAAATTAAGGTGTTCATATCTTATCCATGTCTTCATCTTCAAACTCAAGAGTTATTTGCACCTCTTTCATCTTTTTCATCAAGAGAACAATACCTTCATTAAGCCAAATATTCTCTGGCAATTGACCATAAGCTTTCAAGAGCCTAGCTTCATCAAGCATCTACTTTAAAATCACATCAGCCTTATCATCCTATAATCCAATATCACAATTAAGCAAATTCAGTAGCAGTTGGCAAACGAACTAACAAATTGATATCATTCTCGTCGGTCTCCAGCAGAGATCCAAACCTCGTTGTGCATCTTTCCATGGATGTGACAGAGACGGTTGGAAATGGGGGTGGAGGCGAAAGGAGAAAAGAATGAGAACGGAACATGGGCTTTTTTCTCCGCTCAAATTTTGCCAGGTGGCGCAATTTTTGGTGAAGACATTGTTTCAACTTTAACATCTTATCTATATAAAGATTGGCTATCCAATGCCAAAATTGAATGAAATTGGTACCTCATAAATGTTGCTTCCTCCATTGATAAATCTAGGATTTCACTAAATAAATTTACATCAACAATTTTTTCTAATTTAAAAAGATGTCCAAAAGATCAAAACGAAGCGTTTTGCTAAAAAATTAAGCACCCTCCTTTTTTTTCTTTCATTAGATCTGTGGTAAAACTGTACAACGGTTAAAATTTTCCAAACTAGAGATTCAATTGTTTTAAATTTTAAGTAAAAATGTGATATACTGATTATACTCCTCTGGTTTAGTATCATATAAGTAGTTAGCTTTTTAATATATATTTTGAAAATTCAATTTACACAACGGTAATTAATTACTAAGTAATTAATAGAATTACACGAAGTTGGTTTGATTTTATTTTTTTACATTAAGTCATTTTAGCCTTTTAATTTTATACACAAACTAGACTAGGTCTCGCGCCATGCGCGGGTTTATATAACTCGATATAGTGAATTAGTAGTAAGGAGTATTATGTAATATAAAATTTTATATGAAAATAAGTTTATATCTTAAAATGATATTGATATATAATTAAGTTTTTACATTTTAAATATAATAAACAACGAATATACATGAATTTTTAATACCAAAAATCTTATTTGATCAAATTATCATGGGTCAATTTTTAAAAAATTTAAATAAATTGATTTCAACATATATAAAAATATATAATTGAAAACACTACAATAACACAAAAATATAATTATTTCTCTTATTTATTAAGAAATCAATCTTTTTGTGATACGTCATATCATAAAAATAAAATATATATTTGTAAAATAAAATAATAGGATATTGGGAGGTCAAAATCTAAAAAATTAACACATAAAAATCTTTTTTGTAATCTGAAAGATCTTAAGCAATCTTTTTGTAATATTTTTGCACACGATTTTCCAAATTTAATTAATTTTTTTTGAGAAAATTACAATAAATTATAAAAAATTGTGACCAATGAAATGACGACACGTGGATGGCCTGAATGAAGAGTATGCCACGTGACATAGCTAGAATTGAAGAAATGTAATTTGCTTTAGTAGTTATATAGAGATTTTTTCTATTTTATTCTTGAATTTTGGTAAGAAAAGTAAGAGGTGTGTTAAATAGAGAAATATGATTATTAAAAATGTAAGGAAACTAAATGTAATTTTTACATACAGAGTTTTTATATTTTTAATATCTATCAAACCCACTAAATATCGGTAATATTAGAGAAAAAGAATAACTTTTATATGATATTTCTATGTACAAGATATTTATTTAATACAAGAATAAAAAGTAGAAGAATATTTATTATTGATTTTACCCCAAATAAATTAAATTAATTTAAAATTTAAATGTGGGTTAATATTATATTGAATATGTTTAAATCAAATTGATAATACTCAAGAAAAAGAGTACATAATTTATAATCTTAATTCTAATACGAGCCCCCACGGTAGAAATTTTCTAGATCCGCCACTGCCGATAACCCCCAATTCCTCGATCCCCACTCTCCCTTTCAAATTCACCGATCAACCTCAATTTTGACTGTGGTAATTTTCTTCTTACATAGATGACAGTGAATGATGTCTACTTGTCTTTTCTCCCTCTCGCGCACATACTTGACCGTATGATTGTGGGGAAAAATCCCGCACTCGGAAAATTTTAACTGGCACCCCAAACCTTTTTTTTAAAACCCGGTTCAGTTTTGGGCGCAACTAGAATGCGCCCAAAACTAGATCGAATTTTTGAGCATTTTGAAGGCAATAATAAAAAGAAATTCCATGGCAATCACTCTTGTACACATGAAATTCAATGCCTTAACATCACTCAATGTTGTATGTTTTCATTGACTCTTTTTTTCATGACCTCTTGTAATTAAGATTAGTCAAATTAATTTGAGTTTCTGATTTCAAAAACTGAATTATGTGCTATCAGTTTGTGTTTTCAGATCGAATATAAATATAAAATGCAAAGAAAGATGTTTGGACAAGAAGGTTGTGATCACATGAGATGGGCTGCTAACATTGTTGTTGGATTAGATATTGGTGTTCTATGGTTAATGTGCAAGGAAGATGACTCTCTTGATCCCGTTATAAGTTCCAGTGTTCTTGTTGACAATCTTAATTCTTTTCAAAATAAACTAGTGTGTATTCCCGTACCATGTACGGGGTCGTATTTAATAAATATTTTAATAATATATTTATTTTTATACTCTTAATTAGTTTATAGGTTGTAGTTTATGTTTTATGGTTTATAATTTATAGATTATAGTTTATAGTTTACGATTTATGTTTTATAGTTTAAGTTCATTAATAACTCAATTTAATTATATTGATAACATAATAATAGATAAAGATATATATATATATATAAGATAAAGATATAATATGATAAAAGATAAAAATGATATTTTTTTGTAATATAACCTATTAGATATATTTTTGATTTTTTTTACTTATTTAATTCAAAGATACATATAAAAAAGATAACCAATTAAGATTGATAACATAATAATAGATAAATATATATAAATATATATATATATAAGATAAAGATTTAATATGATAAAAAATAAAAATCTATATTTCTTTTTGTTATATAACCTATTAGATATCTTTTTGATTTTTTTTACTTATTTAATTTAAAGATATATATCAAAATTTAAAGTCGGATGATGTGGAGGATGACATGGTGGATGATGTAGCATAGCTTAGAGGTCGACACATAGGCGAATTGAATATAAGGACGACATGTGTCAAAACAACGTTCTGTTTTAGTATATGTATAGATGAAATTACAATTTATTTTATTTTGTAAAAAATGATATTTTAGGCCCTCGAGAACTTTTAATAAATAAAAAAATTATGCAAGTACATACATGTTTTTTGTATTAATATAGTGGACCACAACAAAACTTGCTAAAAATAAATTTTGATAATTACTTGTAATAATAAATTTCTATATTAAAAAAATTAATTGCCCAACAAATTGCTCCTACAATCAATCTAAGAGCTTGAAAAGTCTTAGCTTTAATATATAAGATAGATTTTTTAATAGTTAATGATCTTATTGTGACAGATTAATATACTTGCAACGACTTTTACTGTTATGTGTTTACTAAAACAGACCTTACAAACCTCTCATGTGGACAGAGGTTTGGAGTGGATGGTATGATTTTGCAGTAATTGACTTTATTATTAGATTAATAAAGTAAAAAGTAAAAAGTCAGATCAATAACTTTTTTCAAAGGTACACATGAAGGTTTTAGTAAATTATACTCCCTCCGTCCCAAAATATGAGTCCCATTTTCCTTTTTGGGCGTCCCGAAATGTTAGTCTCATTTCTATTTTTGTCCATAAACTTCTTCCAATTATACCCTTACTCATATTATTTTAATATTTTACATTCATCATTTCCAATGCACTTATGTACTTTTCATTTGTAAACTCTTCTCCCATTGGTTAATGAATTATTTTAATATTTTACATTCATCATTTCCAATGCACTTATGTACGTTAAAGCATTTGCCTTAATCCAAGATATTTTTGTACAATGAGACTCATATTTTGGGACGGATAGAGTATATATATATACAAATAATATGCAGGTTTACAGAGTTTAGAGGACCGACTTACCAAAGAATCTAAATTCCCTATATTCAATTCATGTATCATGTGTCTTTGTAAAAGGATTTAACTTTTGCAATTACTAAATTTATACAAAGAAGGAGATCTGTTGTGAACTATATGGTATGCATTTTTTCCTCTTTCAATTTCTTTGTGCTTGAAGTGTTTACTTTTTACTTATCCTAAACTACATTTTTCGTCATTAGTATCAAACTTTGAGCCCTTATCGGAGGCCGTTTGCATCTAATTTTAGTAATTGTAAACAATATTACATATTGCAATATGCTAGCATGTTGTTTTCAAACATTTACACTCAGTTTCCAACAAGCATATGATAATTTAGTAAACACGTCAAAAATGTATACAATGGGGAAATGACATTTAATAACTGGTCCTCGAGTTTATTCAATTGTAATGAGTTATAGACAGAAAAATAGATCATATATTCACCAACTTGGCTATTAATAAATCAAAATAGATTACCTTATTTTATATACCAAAATCTGTGGAGTTGGTAATAATACTGCAAACAAGACTTGAACAAAAATTTAGCATATAGAGCATTGAAGAAATTGCATACGCAAATAACATATATTTAAAAACTTTTGTCCTGTACATTACAAGAATATTAAAAATCATATTTTTAAAAACTTATGTCCCGTATATTACAATAATATTACAAAATGATATAACAATTTGGCGAATTGAGAGAAGAGGTACAAATCATCAAACTCATTTGATTATATGATATAATATCATTTCAATATCTATTATGAAACATTTAAGAAATTATAATTACGCAAGACCCGTACGCGGGTTTCAGTCTGTTGATTTAAGCCCTAATAAAATAGGAACACCAATACACGAGCTAATTGTTTGGCAAAAAAAAAGCACCCGAGCTAATTAGGTAATGTGATGATTTTAAAGGGAGAGACAAATTCATAGGTAGTTGTGTGTCAATTACTAAAATGATTAATAAAACATTCAGAAAAAACATAATCACTAATTAAACTTTATTTTTTTTCTTTTTGATAGAACAAAGATTAGAGACTGCTTTATCGAGGTTAGATTCTATATCATAAAGAGTTGTGAATATGATTAGCCCAATCTAATTTTAGGACGCCTATTAAACAACGTTAAATCATATTAAAAACTGTAATTTCTCCACGCGGAGCGCGGAGGCCCGTTTCTAGTTGTATATAGTAGATAAGGTTGCAAATCACTTTTATTATCCATTTAGAGAAGGGGCAATGGGATTTATTTTCTAATTTAAAGTGTCCAATCTAATAAGAGCATAGGAGGCTCACCAGTGGAATGATGTGTGCCCAATACACCTTTATGACTAAAACTTAGGTTTGTAAATACCCTTCTTCTTCTCCTATCCCTTCTCCAGTCGGTGCTCCATCGCCAAACAAAAGGTTATGATTCATGGAAGTGATCGAAATCTAATAAGTTTTTGGTTTCATGGATACGTAGGCTCTGTTCGGCAACGGAAAAATTTGTCTGTATTTTGTCAAAAATTAAGCTAGCTATGAAAAAAAATAAGCTAGATATTCAAGCTTTTTTAACAATAAGCTAGTTTATCTTTGCTATCCCAATCAGGCTGGTAGTATAATTATGGATTGAGGCATTCTGATTTTTGCGATTATCGTAGATTTTAATTTTGACTGAGGCATGTTGACTGAACCATGTCAGAGGCTGATGTGAAAATAAGTTAATGTGTAATTATGGAATATTATAGCATAGTACTTGTTTATGTTGAAAGATTATTAGTGTGGTGTGTTGTTGATAAATTATTGGTGTTGTTGTTAAATTATTTATAGTGTTGACATTTATTAACATACTCCCAATATCCCTCAATATAAGCCTCATTTCATCCACGCACGGATATCGATGCACGTTTTGTTTTGTTTTGTCAATATCTCTAGTTACGTATTAGTAAAAAATATAAAATTTTGAAATTTCTATAGTATTTGTTAAGACGAATCAAACAAGACCCCCAATGACTATGTTTTCGCTTGTAAATTGGAAGAAATCGAGAAGATTCTCTCGGATTGTGAATAGTGTTAGAAAATAAAATGGGGCTTATATAATGGGACGGAGGGAGTAGTTTTTATTTACCGCCCACTCAACATGCTATTTACCGCTCAGTCTCGTGTGTCACGCATGGATTAAAATCATACGTCGCGTATGGATTGTATTTTTTGGAAAATCAATCCATACAGGAGGTATGGAATCTTTCCATATGTCACATATGGATTTTTTTTATTTTTTGTTTGTTTTTTTCCATAATCTTGTAGATAATTTCATTACGATCGCGTGCATATACAATTCGTCCAAAACGGGCATCGTTTGTCCCTTCAAAAAGTCAAAAAACCAAGAACATTTGTGTAATTATGCTCAAGTGTAACAAATCTACTACTTATAAATTGTAGTTATGGATTATATTTAAGTATTACCATCACTAAATAAAATCTTTTTTAAGTTATCTACCATATTATAAAAAAATTGAAAAATGGTTGTATGGATTGGTTTTTGAAAAAAATGCATTTCATACGCGATGTATGGTTTTAATTCATGCGTGACGCACGAGACTGGGCGGTAAATAGCAATTTGAGTTGGCGGTGAATAGCAAGCACCTTTATTAATTAGGGGTGTTGTTAACAAAATATTAGTGGTGTATAGTTGGGTTGACATTTCATATGTGTATTATTGACCAATTATTAGTAATGTTGATAAATTATAAGTCGTGTTGACACTATATTTGGGTATTGTTGACACATTATTAGTGGTGTTGACAAATTATAAATCATGTCGACACTATATTTGTGTGTAGCTGACACATAATTAGTGGTGTTCACATATTACTAGTTGTATTGACCGTTTAATTAGTATTGTTGACATTGTATTAGTCGTGTTGACAGTTTAATTAGTCTTGTTGACAGTTAATTTAGCCTTGTTGAAAGAATATTAATCGTGTTGACAGTTGTTTTAGACTTGTTGGCAGTTTGTTTAGCCTTGTTGACAGTTTATTTAGCCTTGTTGACAGTTTATTTAGCCAAGTTGATAGTTTATTTAGCCGTGTTTACAGTTAAATTATCCTAGTTGACAGTTCATTTAGCCTTGTTAACAGTTTATCTATCCGTGTTGACAGCCTAATTATCCTTATTAATAATTTACGTATTGACAATTTATTTAGTCGTATTGACATTATTAATTATGTTTTAAAATTTACCTAAAATACTGATATTATAGAAAATGAATTCTATCTACCTAACTACAATATAAGGGAAAAGTCAAATCTTTACAAAAGATTGTGTCACCTCAGCGTCATGTCACCATTTTTTTAAAACAAAAAAGAAAATAATATATTAATTAATCAAATTTTAAAATAAAAAACTCATTTTTCCACAATATTCCACCTCCTCCATGATCTCCTACAAATATGCACATTAAGTCATTCAAAAGCTTTAGTCATTTATAAACCATGTTTAAGAGGATCATATAATAAGGAGCATACAATAAACTTTAGTCATAAAGAGGTTAATTTTAGAAATTTATAATTTAAGTGTTACCATTTTAGTGATTAGGTTTTGTCGTTTTAGTGATTTTCTAATGGGTTTATCCATTTACTTGTAGGGGTAGTTTTTTTATTTAAGTATTCTTATCCTATGCCCTAGGTTAGAAAAATCAATCATTGAACTCAAAAGTTCAAACTTCAAAGAGTATGATGTAGAAAAGTTATTACAGTATTATTTGTTGGTAGTCTGGTAATAATTTATGCTTAGATAAGACTATCTAATTGCGTTTTGGTTGACTATACGATAGATTGGTGTATATTTTATATTCGAGATTGATCATTCAGTGTTTTTACTCTGTTTTTACATACATATATTTTACAATGAAAACACGTATTAACATTTTTATTACTATTTATCTTGCACAAATATAACTATAACTTATTTATTATTTTAACAATGTTTGTATAAAAATTATAAACATTCTATAGATATTAATATAGATTTATAATTCTGTGATATTCACAGGTCCTACACCAGTTAATAATTTAAAGTTTTACCACATGTTGACAATTTAACGTAAGCATGTCGACAATTTATAAAAAGGACCATTGTTGTTATCCAGATTCATTTTTTTATTATTATTTGGGTTTTTTTTTTGTTCTTAGGTAAGGACCGGAGCTCCTTCATAAGTGGAAGACAATCTCAAACCATTCAATTAGATGGTTCTCATAAAAGAAGTTAAATGAACAAGCAGTTCAGCCTGTTGTAATTGTGTTCGCGAATTCCTGATATAATCATCAGGTATGTTTGGTTGATGTTTAAAGTCTTTTTAAATACAATTTTTTTAACAATTGGGCTTGCCAGAGTGTCAACGACTCGATTAGCCTCTATATAGCAATGAAAAAAATTTAATAGTTCGAAATTTATAGAGAAGTACATGTATATCATGAATGATGTTGCTAATTTCCCATAAAATCTTCCATAATCTATTTATAGAATTAATTATTGTAAGGTTATCGCCTACTACAATTGTTTTTTTATAATTGAATAAAGAAGTGATTTTTAGTGCATTAAGAGCGGCTAATGCTTCTGTCATAAGTAAAGACGAAGTTGTCACTTTCTAGTTATCAACAAATAGAATCTCACCATCACAGTTTCTTGGTATACACCAAATAAAAGGTTCATTTGACCCAATGGAAGAACCATCAAAGTTGATTTTGATCCAATCTTTTGAAGGGATCTTCCATATCTGATTAATAATTAATTTCATATTTTGTTTCCTAGTTTATGTTGGTCCTTTCATTTGATTTTGTATATTCATCCATTGTTGAAATTGAAAAAAAAGTTACTTATGCCGAATAAAGTTTTGTATTTTAGGTGGAATTTTCAAATTCTATATCCATTTAAAATTATCTTGGTTTGAATGTAAATGAGGAACCTCTTTTGAATTCGTGGATGATGCCGTAATGAATTGGCCGCTTGGATTTGGAGTCAAATTAATAGAAAATTGAGGTATATAAATGGAGCATATTTTATACACAAGATGTTGTGGGGGTGTTTTTTATTATTATTAGGCTTGCAATATGTATGACACTTTCTCGTACAGATGCATCCCATTACAGGAGAAAAATTGATTAGTTATCTGAAGTTGTAGAGCTCGATTCTTCAAAAAATAAAATGGAAGAAGATAAGTTAAAACGGTAGTAAGAAGGAGAGGTGAGAGGAGAAGGAATCAGTGAAGGGAGATAGCAGGCAGAGTGACGATCATTGACTTCACTGATGGACTGAGCAGCGAGATGCTGCTCGACGTGAAGAACTGAGCCATGTTGTTATTGGACTGGGCCTTGCTGATGGACTGGGCCGTGTGGAATCAACCTGTTGAAGAGATGGGTTGCTCAAATCCGAGGAAGCAGCTGCACAATTCGAAACTACCTTTGCTTACGAGATTATTATTGATCATATTACTACGATTGGAAGAGACTGGTTCGGAATCTAAATCTCTTAGTTTGTATAGAGAATTGAGTTGCATTATGAATACTTATGGTACCGCATGTAACCTATGTATTCCTGAATCATTGTTGTTGTTAGATTCAATCTAGCTTATAGGTTATTTGATAGTTAGAGTTATCAGGACTGATTGGACTGCTAACTATACCAGAACAAGGATTAGGACATTCATGATTATTCAGGAGTAGGAATAATCAATGATCAATCAACCAAATTGAAGGTGATAAACACAATAAAACCTCATCAAATTGGTAGATATTTATGTTTAGTCAAGCTATTTATGTTTTTTGTCTAGTCAAGCTATTTATGTTTTTTTTCTTAGTTAGATTGATTAACACAATAAAACCTCATTTGTCTTTGTTATCAATTGGTAGATATTTTTGCAAACCAGATATATAACTTGATTCTATGTGGGATTCGACCCTTATTTACCAAATCTACATTAGTTAGATGTTTAAGGTTTTACTTTGATAGACACAACGACTTTAGCCTCATCAAATTTGCCGTCGTTGTCGAGGTATCTTAAGTCTATATATTTTCTTTGTGTGATTGTTTACGGGGTGATCAACAAGACATTATGTCGAGTCAAGGATATTAACCAAGGCGTTGCTCGGGAGGAAACTCGAGATATGTAATATTTTTTCCTTTATCTTACAAAACATCAGGACAAGAAATCAAAAAAAAAAAAAGTAAAAAACAAAAACCAAAAAATTAAAAAGAAAAAAAGAAACGGAAAAAGGAAGAGAGAAAGTTTGGGTCGAGGTCGTAGTTCAGAAGATGCTCAATGAGAGGAAATCACAATCTTGGGTTGCAAACCGTGGTTATGGGTATGAAACATTCATGAAGTTGGCGATTTGTTGTATTCATCATTCATTATCCTCTTCTATGAATCTAAATTTGTTGGAGTTCGTCTACATTGATAGCCATGTTCTATGCTTGGATTTGATCTTGGTGGAGCCACCATCTTGTTTGGATGAGCTATGCATTACTGGATCATCTTTGTTGCTCATCTCGCTTCTACCTCCCTCACCTTATGTTTCATTGGAGGCGCATGTTTGTGAGTCTTCTGTCTTTTTTCTCGTGGTTCTATTTTGTATTCCATTACATTAAGGACAATTCAATATGTAAGTATGTGGGAGGAGAATGTATTCACAATTTTAGATGTGTTTATTTGGTGTTGGTTTTTTATGCATGAATTCTTTTAAAAAATAAATTAAAAAGCCAAAAAAATTGGAAAAGCAAAGAAAATATTGGGCTAAGTTGAAAATCTGAAAAGGCGGGTAAGACAATAAGCATGTAGTTTTGACCAATATTAGGGGCAAAAAATACGCTTTTGAGTGATGTGAGTTCTGGTGAGTCCATTTTATGGAAAATAAAATGAGTGGTTTAGTGAAAATCCGAAAGAGCGCCTAAACAAAAAGAGTGAAAAGAAACAGGTCTCATTCATTTTATTGGTGTGGTGACATAAGAATAGGAGTATAGGAGGATTTCGAATATGCCACTTTAGAGTTACAAGGAGTTACATTGTGTTTAGGATTAGACTGATCACATTCATTCTATGGTGTTGGAGTTGTGCTGATATGATTACGTCTAGAAGTTGCTAGGTTCGCATTCTTTTATTCTTCCTGAGACCTTTGGAGTTTGAATTTTATTGTTAGAGAATATGTTTTCATTAGCTTAGGGAATCTCCATTGTAATGTTAAAAATTATTATAGAAAAACCATACCTCAATAGCAAGCTCAAAACGACAAAATAAGAAATATTGTCTTAGACATTCTCCATTTTTTTAAGTCAAAAGCTAAATAGCTTGGGTGACTGAAATCAATGCACTTTTGATTCTTAAAAGACTTCTGACGTGAATTCCTAAGTGGACTGCCCCACTAATAGAGATAGTGAAGTGGAAAGAATCGTGGGCTGCTAACCACTTCGTTAATTATGAACTATGCAGTCAACGCTTTGTTAATTAGGAGGTACGTTAATTACAAAGTACTCTGGAGTAGGTCAAAATTGGGTCTGAAAAATAAGAAGTCCAAAAAGCAAGTTCTAATTGGGCCTCGTCCAAAAAAATTAATGGAGTGCTCACTTGAGTCTAAAGGTCCATTCTGACTCAAACTGAACCGCACAAGTGTGGTATGGGAGGACCTCTCCCTCTCAAGAGAGACTCCTCTCTCAAGGACACATCTTTGTGGTTAATATGGGGTATATATACCCTCATATTTATTTCCTTAATTCAAATGTGGGACAAAATTATCTCACATGAAAACTCAAATGTTGCATTGTAAGCACCTATCTTTAGGCTCTCAATTCACAATCTCTCGAAACCCGAATTTGACATATAAGCACACTACACGATTGTGCTCAAGGAGACGAAGTCAACGCTTTCATAATCCGGCGCAAAGGTGTCCGGAGCCCATCGAAAAATTTTCTGAAAGTCATCTAGAAATTCAGTTCCAACATACAACGCCCGAGCACGAAAAGCAACAACCTGGTAATACCAGGTCAACAATGAAGTGCACAAGATATCAAGTATACAAATTTCAAAGTGGATAACCCAATATTTAGAGACTGATATGATTACGGGCTGAAAGTGATCGACCGAGAAGGATAAACAGTAGAGCATCTTTAATAATGAAATCTAGAGTTTCATATGAAGTTTTAAAAAAGAAAAAGAAATGTTTTGGTAATTTTTTTGAATGCATCTCGGTAATGATTTGTTTTGGGTTTCAACTGCTTGAAACTCAAGCTGATAAATTTGAAACTCTACTTCTATTTTGGGCCAATAAAAAAATGATAAAATCGTAATAGTTTTAGTATTTAAGTTATATTCTTATCAACTAAAATAAATTTATAAAATGTTCTTTGATAAAAATATGTAAAATAATTTTATCTACATATTGAATATGTTTAACATACAAATATACATTATATATGACATCATAAAATGATGTCACAAACATATGATGTTTGATAAAAGTTTCGTGATTGTAGATTTCAATAGATTATGCAGAGGAGAGAGAAATAATATAATACTCTCTCTGTCCCTATTTGATTGTCCTCTTTTCTTTTCGGGTGTTCTATTTTGTTTGTCCACTTAAATTTATTCTACCCATTTTATTCCTACTATCAACTTATAATTCTACTTTTTCTCCTTTTCTCTCTTTCAAATTCCAACTTTATCTTCTCTTTCTCTCTATCTATCTCTTCTAACCATTCACTTTACACTTTTATCTCTAGTACAATCATTATATTTCTATCAATACTTAATTTCTGGAGAAAATAGGGACAGAGAAAATATGAAACTGAAGTGAGTTTTATAAACGAAGATTGTTATATAGAGGCTATCAGCAATAAGAGTCGCATAACATATTTTATTATTTTCTGTCCTTTCCACATCACCTATGTAACTCATCTTACTTTTTCTCCACAATAGGGGGTTACACGAGGAGGGTTACATGTATACATATTTATTTAACAATCATATATTTACACAATATAATAATACATATATCTAGTTTTTCTAAGTGAAGAATAATTTATATAACAATTGTTATTTTGTATTGAGCTTGAATGTTAAATGAAATAGTATATTTGAACGTAATTTATGCTCCCTCCGTTAAGAAATACTTGTCCCTAGAGCAATTTTAGGGAGAATTTATTGATCAAAGTTTTAGACAAGTATATCCTTCATAGTTTAAGTAATGACATACAGAATAAAGGAAAGAATAGTGAGAGAATAAAGGAAAGAATATATAACACTAGGGTAAATTTGGAAAAAAAAAAGGTGTAAAATTATGTTAAAAGACAAGTAATTTTTAACAAATGATTTGGACTCTAGGGACAAGTAATTCTTAACGGAAGGAGTATATGATTGACTCAAATTATTTTAATAGAAAAAAGTAACATGTATATATGGAATATGAGTGTCTATGTGTAGATAAAAATAAATTGTAAATATTAAAATATTTTTATTATTTTTATAATCTATATAAGCTTAATATGTGGTTGAAAAACGATATTATTTTACTTAAACACAAATTTATGAAAACTATTGGATCATTTTTAATTGAATGGTTGAAAAGTGATATTTCATTCCTATGTAAACGAAATATAAATTACATAGGATGTAATCCAAACAAAAATTATATAACAAAAAGTATATTTTCATACTCTCTCCGTCCCTTTAAGTTAGTCTCATTGGTTGATGTTAGGTTTTCCGAAATAGGTTTTGTTGTGTATACGGCGGAGTCTGGTTAACCGGGGGAGGCGGTAAGAGGTCAAACAAGGCCAAAAGCCACCTCTGTAATCTCCCGATAAAGCTGACAACTCTGAAGCAGTCTGAAAACAAAATGTCAAACACTACATACCTGCTTTGGAGTTTGCAGTTTGGACGGATGAATTTATTAAATACACTATTTTTGTTGGACTTTCTTCTCTCTTGTCCTCTCCTCCTACGTCCTATTCTCTCCTTCAGCATCTTTATATTTCTAACCAAAACTAATCTTTTATTTAACCCTTTTCTATAAAGTTATCTTTTCATTTGGATTTACATTTATCATATCCTTTTCTATAAATTTATCTTTTCATTTACATTTATCATCGATCTATGCTGGGTTTAATTAAGTTTAACATGCATGGTTTGTTAAATCCGTCACACATCGAAAGTAACTCCTCCTCACGTTACGCGGGTAGACTTCCTCGCATTACGTGAGCAACTCCTCCTCACGTTACGCAAGTAACTCCTCCTCACGTTACGCGGGAAATTGCACATTACAGAGTTTAACTTTGTTGTGTGTATGTTTTGTTGTGTATAGGTGAAATTTCCTTTGTTCACTGGATTGAATGCAATCCAGTTGAATGACTACACCTACCCAACGTCCACGGTGCCATGTCCTCCACCGTCATTTGATTTAGGGATTGAGTTTGGTTATTATTATCAACCATCTACGTATGAAGTGTCTGTGTCATCTACTTATCAAGTGCCTGTGACATCTACATATGAATTGCACGTGCCATCTACTTATGAATTGTCATGTACATATGAAGTGCCATGAAGCTATGATGCGCTTCATTCACAGTTTGCTAACCCACCTACATTGAGACCGGTTACAAACGTAGGAGAGGAGATGTGGTTTCTTCCTGCTTTACGCACTGCACCAAAGTTTGATGATCTCGTATGTGAGGAAGATGTTGTTTCTAGGGATTATTCGGAATACTTTACCACGGAGCAAGTGTTTGCCTCTAAGGAGATTGGCCATTTGTGGGCGTTGAACATTGCAAAGCAACATAAGTTTATGATCTCTATTTGAAGGACTAAACTATCTTTACCGGGGAAAAGTGGAAGAATTCAAATCCTTTGCGAGAAAGGGGAAAGTATAAGCCTAAAGGTTTCTTTATGAGGAAAAATACAAAGAGCAAGAAAACGGGGTGTCCATTTGAGTTGAAGCTTATGGAGAACCGTATTGAAGACAATTGGAGAGTAAATGTTGTTTGTGCAAAAAATCCTTCAATGATAGTTCTTTGCTAGTCTCAAATCAATGAAGCTCTTAAAGGTGTTTCCATATGTCCTTTTGTTGGATTCGACTTATAGCGCGAACAAGTAAGTATTTATCATTCTGTTTTTTATCAATCTGTTTTTTAACTCATGTGAAATTTAATATATATGGTAAAAAATACTGACGTGTGACGCGAGATCACTATCCCTCGCGTTACGCGAGAAATGTACTGGATTGAATGTTTCAGAACAATTCGCGTTGCGCAAATTGTTCAGATATTCTACTGCGATGTTAAATATTCTACTGTATACGGATTAAATATCCAACAACTAAAATATTCTGCTGCAATGCTTCAACTAAAATAATCCAACAAGATTAAATATCCAACAACTAAAACAATCCATCAAACTCAAACAATCCATCAAACTCAAACAATCCAACAAACATAGACAATCCAGCAAATAAAACAATCCAAAAACATAAACAATCCAAAACACAATCGAAAATTATCCATCAACTTAAAAAAATTCATTCATTGTCGGAAGGGAAAAAGATCTTGAAGAGATGCTAGCATTTGAGCTTATCAACGAGATGATCTAAGCAATTGTAGGGCAAAGATCAAAGAATACGGTATAATCTCAACACTCAAGAACAATATAACACGAGATGAGAATTTAGGGTTTGAAGCTTGAACTTGGTATTACTCGTATGGTGGCTGCCTACTTACAAAGCAGGCGTTAGCCTCTATATATAGGCTAACCCTAATAATATCTTTAAGGAAACGAGATCTTATATCTTCCTTCTATCTAGATAACGATATAACAAACATGGTAAAAGATATTCTTTATCGTATCTTTTACCAATTACAAGAATATAATAAGGAATAAGATAAAATGCACTCGGCCGACCTATTCTTCAAGGAGAACGAGATTTATGCCACGTCTCGTCACGTCGACAACATCTTCCTTTCTTCTCATCGCGTCGACGTAGTCCTTCTACGCGTAGCTTACCACGCGTTCCTTACTCGTCGTATTTTTAGGCACAAACAACTATAACATTGGGCTTTTTTCGGTGGACTAGGCAAAAAGCCCAAGATTATGATGAATATCTTTGTGAATATTTTTTAGATCTTTTGTGAATATTTTTAAATCACCCCAGAAATCCATTTTAATATAATTTTCGGACCTGATTTTCTATTCTTTGTATCTGGTTGATCCGACGAATTATAAATGCTACAAAGTATTATGTGTGTAGCACTGGTGTTATAAGGTTAACCGGACGGAAACCGGCCCGGTCAAAATCGGAACCGGGGCCAGACCGGCCAAACCGCCTTCCTATCGGTTTAGGTTCAGGTTCATGATATTACAAACCTTGAACCAACGGTTTTAATGAAGGTTAATCGGACAAACCGGCTCGAAACCTTAACCGTACGGTTAATCGTCTGTTCACACCAAAAAATATGAAAATATATATATACAAAATTGAGTGGAGGATGAAGAATTTCATTTTTTAATATATAGATTTCAATCTCTCAGGTAGTTTTCGATGTAGGAAGTTTTTAAATGTTTTATGTTGGTAATAAAACAGTTTTCGAAATTGGAAAATTAGAAGAAGAAAACACCCTCATGTTTGTGCATATAAAAACAACAAATTACTTACAAGTTTCAGGCCTCTAATGACTCAATTTGTTGATTAGACTTAAATATTTAAGTTCATTAAAAAAAGATAGTAAAATTTTAAAATATAAATTCTATATATATATTTTTATTTTTGTAAAAGCTATCATGGTTCAGGGTCGAACCGAAACTGGTTAAAACCGGCGGTTTTTCTGTCAAATCCGATCAAAATCGAAACCGAAACCGGCCCGGCTAAATCGGCCCCTTACCAATTTAGGTTCAGGTTTAAGCATATGTTAAACCTTGAACCGACGGTTTTCGAACCGAGAACCCTGTATGTAGCAGTGTATTATTCTCCGCAAGTAGAAACTTCCTCAAATGAGAATTGGCCATATTATCACATCATGCATGCACCGAAAAATTGTTTTATTCCTATATTATCTTTTTCAAAGAAACGTGTAAAAACGTGTAAAAACTAAAAACACATTTTGTATGATGATGGTCGAAGTTTTGTGGAGATTTCATTTTCATAGGATTATAGCCTAGGGAGGTATTTTTAATAATATTCAACGGATTTTAGTAATATAGCATGTGAATTATATTCCGTATATATTTTTCTTAATGAAAGTAAGTAGCAAAATAAAGACATGAATACACACATGATGCGGACGAGTATTGGGCATCGGGCGGCCACAAAAGCCAAGAAGAAGAAAGGAATCTACGGAGTATTACGGAGTAACAAACAAAAATTATAATTTGAGATACCTACTCGACATATACAAAACTACGGAGTAAAATATTTTGATTACTCTATAATTCTTTTACATAAGAAAAATACTGAATCCTTTTAAAATGACAAGATGTTTATAAATCTAAATATAATTTCTACAATATATTAATAAGAGAAAATATCACATGATGATAAATATTTAGATGAAGATTGAGCGTCACATCTTTTACAACATATGTGCACATGAGTTTTGACGGGTGTGCATCGTTTTAAATTCTTAGCGAAATTGAAACTTAGTTACAACTAACGTGTGTTTCCGTGCTATTCACGAGATTATATGTATTTAATATTTTTAATAGTATAATTATATTTTATATGATTAAGTAGTTTATGATTTACGAAGTATAATTTATTGTTGATGGTTTATAGTTAAAAGTTCTTCAATAGCCAAAGTTAATTAGATTCATAAATTAGTAAATTAATAAAAATATATATATCAAAGAAAAGATATAACATCATAAAAGATAAGAAGATACATTCTAGGTAAAAGATAATAATTTGATTGAAATTAATAGACGGAAACATAGAGAGTTAAGAAAAATACCCGAGTACATTGATGAGACTCTGCCAACCAACACGTTGTTAGAAAAAGAGTGAGTTATGAGTGTGTCCTCATAAGGCCACAATTACCCGGACTGCGCGCCTCATCATCGCAGTCCCCCAATCTATGGTGACTAGGCTCATGGCAATCTAGAGACCCAACGCCCTAACCTCGATTCTTCGTTGTCTGTCGATCATCTGGTTAAGTGTTAAATCTACTAATTAAACTAGATTAGTCATAATCTAGTTAAGTGTTGAATCTACTAATTAAAGAAAAATTTAAATTTCGCTATGTATTACTATTTCATTCATTTTGTCACATGCCACAATTTATTTTATTTTGTCATGTGTCTTTTTTCTCATTAAACACATTTTTGTTAATTATATTTTACCATTATGAATATTTATGTATTTTCTTATTTGCTTCGTAAATTTCTTTTGTGGTTTTGCGCCAAATCATCATTTATATGTCCGAATTTGCGCCGAATCACCCCTTATATCAAATTTTGCAACAAACCACCCTTTTATCTTGTTCCGTTAATCTCGAAAAACCCATCTCATCCTCCTGTTAGTTTTTGTGAAAATACTATTTTACCTCCACTTTCTTAGAATTCTCAAGGGAAAAAATGTACTTTTGCAGCTCGATGATAAGAAAGTTAGGGATTTTTGCAAGAAACCACTTGTTATTTGTCGACTTTTTCACAAAACCACCCTTTATATTTTATACCGTTAATTATACAAAACCACCCAAATTGTGTACGTCGTTTACAAATCACCAACCTTTAATTAAGTCCTTCTTCATTTCCGTTGGTGAAGTAAATTGACTATTTTACCCTTTTGATTCTAAAAGCAGGTAACAAATATAAGGGAAAAATGGCATAAATAAGCTCGATTTTTCCGCCTGGCATAAATAATCACTAAC
This sequence comes from Oxyria digyna, assembly GCA_029168935.1. Lineage (NCBI taxonomy): Eukaryota > Viridiplantae > Streptophyta > Magnoliopsida > Caryophyllales > Polygonaceae > Oxyria > Oxyria digyna. The sequence goes on from JAPVLV010000013.1 coordinate 12,378,024, forward strand.
CTTTAACTAAGTCCTTCTTCATCCTCCCATTCCAACTCCATTCCGCTATTTCCGCCTGCAATTGAGCTCGATTTTTATCCAGATTTTGTGGTCCAACCTCGGTGTTTACCCCGTCTATGGCATATTTGAAGCGATATCAAGAGGATGACCTAGCAACGACATCACCAGCGAGTCCTAGGCCTTGGCGCCCCCCATGGAGAAGTGAGATTAGAGAAATTCAACAGCAACAGTCGTGGATGACCAAGCCGCGACCAGCTGCGACCGCGGAAGTGCAATCCGCGACCAGCCGCGCCCGCGGAAAAGTCCCTAACAGATTCATCCGATGCGCTTTCCGCGGGTGAGCCACGGGTGGCCTCGATTTCCGCGCTCGCGGATCCTGCACTGAAGAGCGGATTTGTTTCCGAACTTTCCTTTATTTGAGATATTTTATTTATTTAATTAAGACTTTTTTAAAATTCCGAATTTGGGCTGCTCTTTAGGGTTGATGTTAGTAGCAGCCTCCTTATAAGGAATTTATAGTAGCAGTCTCCTTATAAGTTGAACGACTTAGGGTTGATGTCGTTGCTAGGTCATCCTCTTGATATCGCTTCAATATTCTTTTTCTCCGTCCTCCTCATTTCGCCTCAAATCCGTCTTTCCGTCGAACAGATCAACTCCAACTTCGTGGAATCGAGCGGCTCCTCGTTCCTCTTTCAATACAGAACGACTTCAATTTCGTCACAACTACATGCGCGTCAAAGGTCGTCCAAGGACATTCTCATGGAGTTGGATTGGAGAGGAGGGAGAAGAAGATGGATTGACCATTATACCCATATATTTGTTACTTGTCTTTCAAAAACAAAAGGGTAAAATAGTCAATTTACTTCACTAATAGAAATGAAGACGAAATTAGTTGAAGGGGGGTGATTTGTAAACGACATACACAATTTGGGTGATTTTATATAATTAACGATATAAAGTGTGATTTTGTGCAAAAGTCACAAAATAACGGGTGATTTCCTGAAAAATCCTTAACTATCTTATCATCGAGTTGCCAAAGTACAATTTTGCCCTTGAAATTTTAAGAAAGTGGAGGCAAAATAATAATTTCACAAAAACTAACGGGCAAACTAAGGGAAGGATGACATGGGTGTTTTTTTTTATTATAATTTCACAAAAACTAACGAAAGGATGACATTAAAGAGTAGAGAGTATTTACTTATGCATAAATTTAGGCCCTTACTATTTAACGGCCACCCTTTTTGCTATTTACCGCCCAGGCGCCGTGCGTCACGCATGGATTATATCCGTGCGTGACGCATGGTTTAAATCCACACGCCACACACCGAACAAAACCATGTGTGACGCATGGACACAAACCATGCGTCACACATGGATTTTTTACCTATAAAACCCCAAAACATCAAACCCTACCATTTTGTTATCTTCCCCAACATACCTCACGGTGGCTGCACCTCCACAACGCACCATTTTACCCCAAAAACCATCATTCTCATCATCTTTTTGCATATAAGGTATGTAAACATTAAGATTTCATTGTTATGGTATGGTATTGATGTATATATGAGGTTTTCATGTTGTTTTGATGATATTTACTTCAAAATCCAATGTGTATGTTAATTAGTTGATTAGAAATGATTAAACTTGTAATATATGAATGGATTGTGTACTTTGTTGATAATTTATTGACCAATTTGATATTTTCATGTGTATATAGTGTTATTAGGGTTTTGATATTGAATTAGGGTTTTGTGAATTAGGGTTATGAATTAGGTTGTTGAAATTTGGTATGATTTTGATGAAATTATTGAAAAACTGTTAGAATTTTGGAAATACTGTTGAGATTAGGGTTTGAAACATGAAAAAACTGTTGACGAACAATTTCTGGAATGTGCAATTCCACACGTCACGCATGGATTGAAGCCATGCGTCACGCATGGGCATGGAATTGCACATTCCAGAAATTGTGTTCTGCAGTTTCATATTGGATTTGATGATATACTGATTGAGTTTTTGATGATATTCTGATTAAATACAGTATACTGATTAATTTTGTGGAATTGCACATTTTATGATGCAGATATGGATGGTGGTCGTCGACCTGGACGCGATACTCGTCAAAAAAACAGAGAACTGAAGAAAAAAGATCCCATAGTTCCAAAACCAAGGAAGAAGAAGAATAGACAAGAATCGCCTCCTCGTCGTTTAGAGTTTTCTGGTGAGATGCAACAACAGCAACAACAACAGCTACAAGAGCAACAACAGCAGCATCAACAACAACAGCAACATCAGCAGCTAGCTTTGTCCGCTGCAAGTTTCGATCCCCAGGGTTCCCCTCATTACTTTCCTGGCACCCCCATTCTGATCCCACATCAAACATTGTTTCCACAACAAACACAGTTTCCAGGCTATCCGGGCTATCCACAACAAGAGCAATCATTTGTGGAGATGATGAGACAAGCTACTGGTTCTCATAACTTTGAGAACCCTCAGACGGGTGATGACCACTACGCACCGGTTGCTTGTAGCAATGCAGGGCCATCAGCTGGGGGTGCAAATGCTGATTCTGATTCTGATTATGAGCAGGAGCATGAGCATGACGAACAAGGTGAGGAAGAGGATCGGACATATGAGAATGTTCATGAAGAACATGAAGAAGCGGAAGAGCAAGAGGAGCGAGAGGAACAACCCAAAAGACGACGACGACGACGACAACCTCCGGTCAGAGACATATACGTCCCTCACTTAGAGGGGGGTACTCTTGGAGGTCCACAAATTCCGGAGCTGCTCATAAGCTTTGAAGCTCATACAGCCTTTTTTGTGTAAAAAGGAAAGGTATGTAATTAGAATTTGGTTTATAGATTCAATACTTATCATAACTAATTTCATGTTAGGATAAATGGTTCAAAAAAATGAAAAAATTACATTCAGTTCATTATTTGATTATATGAAAGATGAAGTATGTTTATTTTTATTTATGAATTGATTATGTGTTGTGATATTAAATTTGTTAATGTATGAATTGATTTGATTAAATTGATGGATTATTTGTTGAACTATTTGTAGTTTTGTTGAAAATTTGGTTAAGGTGTTCTGTACAGAATGCAGAAACTGGTTTCTTTGCATTCTGTCAAATGCAAATCCACGCGTGACGCATGGTTCATGTCCACACGTCACACATGGTTCTGTTCCACACGTGACGCATGGTTCATGTCCACACGTCACGCATGGAATTTCATTTCAAAGAATGTCAAGTTTCTGCAGTTTCTGGAAAAAATTTATGCGTTATTGAAATGATTTGTGTTACGTAATCAATTTACAGGACAGAGGCGTACTCCCTTACCAGACCAGACAATCACAGCTGAAAGATTGGGAACTTAATTCGGACTTGCCATGGGGTAATCACGCAGTTGTAACGGAGCTGACTCATCTCAGGCTGTTGATGTACGATGTGATTGATTATCCGCTCATCTGCGCCTTTATAGAAAGGTGGCATCCTGAAACAAACAGCTTCCACATGCCATTTGCTGAGATGACAGTGACGTTGCTCGACATCAAGAAGCTGATGTTGCTTCCTATTCACGGGAAACCTATGGTGACCGACCCCACCGCTTCAGTCGGGAGAACTACCAACAAGAACTATTTTGGTGAAAAGGGACGACAAAGTTTTCATCTTCAAAATGAACAGCTCGATAGTTATTGGATTAGAGAGAAAGAGTTTAAGGCGCACATTGAGAGCCTATATGATCCCGTAGTTCATGGAATGGGCTATATATTCCACTTGTTGGCTTCCACAATCTTCACTGACAAGTCACAACATAAGCTCCCGGTGAGATTTGGTGCATTTCTAGGGAGTGTTGAAGAGGCAAGAAGTATGTCTTGGTGCATTCCAATTGTACACCTTTGTCGTATTCTTTAATTAAGAGCTCCATTGCCTTGTACGAAACTTTGCACTTCAAATGTACAAACAAAGATGTTTGGTGAACAAGTGTATACGTCTTTGTTAGACTCTCGTTAAATGAACCCAATATCTCTTTCAGCTGGTTTCGTGCCATGTCAATATATTACTCAAACACTGTGTCGAGCCTACCTTGTCCACCACTCAAATATGACTTCAAACAGGAATGTGCTCCTTCCACTCTGCATTTTTATTAAGGTGTTCAAACAGGAATGTGCTTCTGCAGTTTCTGTAAACTGCACATCCATGCGTGACGCATGGAACAAATCCGTGCATCACGCACGGATGTAATCCACGCGTGATGTATAAATGTGCAGTTTACATAAACTGTTTAAATTCACAGAAAACTGAATATAGTTGTGTAAGTGCAATTATAGATAAATTACCTGTTTGTCGTGTTGCTTCCAAGAGTAAACACGTCATCCGTCCATTCCGACAAACACCTTTCTTTGAAAGGACCAAGCCAACTGTCTCTAACATATTGTAGTACGGGAATATGCGCATTCCAAGCTCTCTCTATAGTATCAAACTTTTTTTCATATCCTTCTACGGTGGTTTCCTCGAACAAGTTGTAGTAGTCGTTGGATAAGTTTTTTCCCTTTAGTTTTGATCTCATTTCGAGGAAAGCTTTGGCCTCTATGTTTTTCCTTATATGTCGTCTACATAGAAGAAACTTTGCATTTGGAAAAAGAATATGTGCTTCTGCAGTTTCTGTAAACTGCACATCCATGCGTGACGCATGGAACAAATCCGTGCATCACGCACGGATGTAATCCACGCGTGATGTATAAATGTGCAGTTTACATAAACTGTTTAAATTCACAGAAAACTGAATATAGTTGTGTAAGTGCAATTATAGATAAATTACCTGTTTGTAGTATTGCTTCCAAGAGTAAACACGTCATCCGTCCATTCCGACAAACACCTTTCTTTGAAAGGACCAAGCCAACTGTCTCTAACATATTGTAGTACGGGAATATGCGCATTCCAAGCTCTCTCTATAGTATCAAACTTTTTTTCATATCCTTCTACGGTGGTTTCCTCGAACAAGTTGTAGTAGTCGTTGGATAAGTTTTTTCCCTTTAGTTTTGATCTCATTTCGAGGAAAGTTTTGGCCTCTATGTTTTTCCTTATATGTCGTCTACATAGAAGAAACTTTGCATTTGGAAAAAGAAGATCCGTTGCACTCATTAAAGCTTGTTCACGGTCGGTGACAATGCAAGTCGGTGTTGCTCCAATTCTTCTATACATCTCTTGAAGTTGTTGCATTGCCCACAAATAATGCTCTTTAGTCTCGCCCTCAAGAAATGCCCCACAAACTACAAAGTTCCTCCATGTAGACGTGATTCCAACAATCTCGAAAAATGGCATTTTGTACCTGTAAAGAGATAATTTGAAATAATATTATTGCAATGTTATGGAAAATCATATGTAATGGTCAATAATCACACAAAACTTACTTGATTGTGGCATATGTGGAGTCCATTATAAGTACATAGGGAAATGATTTCAAGAGCTTCATTGATTCCGGGGACGCAAAGAACATATCACCAATCATAGACGCATAATCTTTGCTTGTCCTATACTCCATGAAATAGTCGCTCTGTATGCATTTGTAGAAAAACTCTTGGATAACAGTTCTTCCTTCCCTGTTTTCGATCCTCGTCTTGGCCATCAAATTGTAAACTTGTTTTTTTTTGTAAGGTTCTTGGGAGACTTGTTGAGCATAGTGTAAATCTCATTTGGTTTACAATGAGCCCTAGTCATTTCAACTACTGTACACACTTCATCAGGTGTCAATCTGCCTGCAAACGCATTCCCAAACAAGCTACTACCAATAGGATGGTTGTGGGTACCTAACATTACAGTAAGTTTCTAAGCCCCTCTCGAAGCTTTAATTCGAACCAACATCTACATTTTTTCGTCTTGATGTTTTTCCTCACTCCCTTAGGTTTTGAGTAATTCACTCGTCCTCTATCACAGATAAGCTGAAGTTTTCTAGATTTTGTTTCAGTAGGTGCTCTACTCCTTCCATTGACTATGCAGAAGTTGTTGGTTTGTGCAATGTTAACGGCCCAACTCACTCCCTGTTGTCTAGAGGCGAATACCAAGTCATTTGCAAACAACTCTGAGTAATCAACAGAGACATATTGTTCTTCTTGAACTTCAATATCAAATTGTGGTGCAGTACACAAAGGACGAAACACATTTAAGCTACTTGTGTCTGAAAGTGGTCTCATCAAATGCGAAGGCCATTGCGACAAACCGTAACCGGTTCCAAAAGATCCAGTGTTGATATCACCAAACTGTGATTGCGGTTGCTCCCATGTTGTAAAATCAATGCCCAAATCAAACGAAGGTATGTAGTCGAGGTATGACGGAGGTGGGAAGTCATTAAGAGTAATCTTGTTTAATCCAGTAAACACAGAAAAGTTCATTTATGCACAAACACACAAATAACAAACCAGTTAAGCTTCTGTATGGCAAATCCACACTTCACGTGTGGATCCATTCCATGCGTGACGCACGGTCTTGAACCATGCGTGACGTGTGGAATTGCCATAAGTCATACATTTCAAACCCCTTAACCAACAAGTCATACATTATAATACATTTCAAACATCATAATCACTAAAGTAAAAAAAATTCACAAATCAACATGTTTAGCCATACAACTAATACCGTGAACATGTGAAATCCATAAAACCTAACCAAGTCAAACCCCTAAAACAAGTCAAAACCTTAAAAAGGAATATTATAATACATTTCAAATATCATAAATCAACATAAATTCACAAATTAACATGTTTAGTCATACAACTAATACCGTGAGCATGTAAAATCCATAAATCATAACCAAGTCAAACCCCTAAAACAAGTCAAAACCTTAAAAAGTAATATTATAATACATTTCAAATATCATAAATCAACATAAATTCACAAATCAACATGTTTAGTCATACAACTAATACCATGAGCATGTAAAATCCATAAAACTTAACCAAGTCAAACCCCTAAAACAAGTCAAAACCTTAAAAAGTAATATTATAATACATTTCAAATATCATAAATCAACATAAATTCACAAATCAACATGTTTAGTCATACAACTAATACCTTGAATATCTAAAATCCATTAAACCTAACTAATACAAACCCTAAAACAAGTCAACACCTTAAAAAATATTATTATGAACAAGAAATGTTACCTTATTAAGGTTGTAACTTGAAAATGGAGCTTCTCCACCTCTTTCATTGGTGCATTCCTCTTCATTCTCCATATAGAAAGAAAGGAAGATAGTTAAAAATGGTGTTTTGCTCTCAAAAATGTTCAACAATGGTGTTAAAAGGGTTTTGACATTTGAAATATGGAAAGAAAGGAAGTTAATAGGGATTAATGTAGGTGTTACGGAAATAGTTAAAATATTAATGGAGTTATTACAGTAGGTGAGACAAGACGTACGTTCTGGCATGAGTTCTGAAAATAAATTATGTGCGTCACGCACGGTTGCTGTCCACGCGCCACGCATGGATATACTCCACGCGTGACGCACGGTTCTCTTCCATGTGTGACGCACAAAATGACACATGATCCCTTTGATTCTTAGTAACACTGATGTGTGCATGATTTCCAATCAAAATAAAATTACATATTGTCAAAGGTTGGACATTTAGGCTACGTAAGAAGTCCAAACAAAGGATATGCTACTTTACAAGTTAATAGGTGTTATTGGGAGTTACCCACATGGTTAAATATCCCTAATAGGCATTGAAAACAAGTTTCATTACATTCGGACATCGTTTGAGTGTCGTTTCGCCAAAAACCGTCTTAAGTCCATTTAAGGCGTTTTTAGTGGTTTTAGCGTTTACGTGCCTCATTTCGTGTGAGCGAGACCTTGTTTCTACTGAATATCCCTAATAAGAGTAAGTTGTATAGTATTTTCAACAATAATCACCGTCAATGTTGTAGAATATACATATTGCGACAAGTTAGAGAGTTACGACTAGTATGTTTTTTACAAAGGAGGCGGTACTTTAAAAGTTAGAAGTTGTGATTGGGAGTTACCCACATGGTTAAATATCCATAATAGCCATTGAAAACAAGTTTCATTACATTTGGACATCGTTCGAGTTTCGTTTCGCCAAAAACCGCCTTAAGTCCATTTAAGCCGTTTTTAGTGGTTTTAGCGTTTTGGCATAGTTTCGAATCCCGTTTTGTATGTGTGAGACATTATTGGGACTTTATATGCCTTATAACACATTTGTGTATAAATTTTTCAAACATACGTGAACATCAATGTTGCGACCATATATATTGCAACAAGTTAAGCTTGTGGTGGGTAGTTTGATGTTTTACAAAGAGCGTGTTACTCTAAAAGCAAAAGGTTTTGATGTAAAGTTACGGACATGGTTAAATATCTTTAATAGGCATTGTAAACAAGTTTCATTCCATTCCGATGATGTTTCGACGACGTTATGGCGAATTGTGGTTTTAAAGCCTTTAAAAACAACACGGAACATGAATTATTTTGCGTGACATAAGTACAAATACATTGAATACATTGACATGGACCACATAAGCAACAAAAAAATACATTGACATCCATGCATCACGTATGGTGTAAGACCATGCGTGATGTGTGGATGCATTCCACCCGTGACGCATGGTTTTATGTTGCAAAATCTTATTGTTATATTTAGAATGCTTATATTGTTGTTATGTTGACGAATGTTCAACCTTATTATATTTCAAATTGTATATGGTGCGCCATACATATTGCGACCTCGTTCGGTTTTCAAACTATGTTTCACTTACAAAGGTATAAATTTGAATTTCAAGTTACACACATGATCAAATAGACATTATAAGGATTGAAACAAAGTTTCATTCCATTTCGATAAAGTTTCGATGACGTTTTTGTCGAATTGGACTTTATCGCCTTAAAAATACACTAAAAATGTGTTTCTTTGCACACTTAACTAGAAATACATTCAATACATTGAATAACCCTAGATTCATATATCCAAATTCATGCGTCACGCACGGATTGTATCCATGCATCATGCATGAATTTAATCCGTGCGTGACGCATGGATACAATCCGTGCGTGACGCATGGATACAATCCGTGCGTTTTCTGAAATGTGCAATCCGTGCGTCATTAAATCTATGCGTCATGCACGAATGACCTGGACGACAAATAGCAAAAATGGTGGACGTTAAATATAAAGTAGTGTATGTAAATTTATATGGAGTAGGATTTTATTTATAAATTTAAGGCAAATTTAGTGCGATAGAGAAGCTAAACTAGTTAAGGAGAGTGTGTATAGTTAATGAGAATGTGGAAAGGAGAGAGAATCCCAAGAAAAAACAGGAGCAGCAGGTGGGGATGTGGTCTGTAGTTTTGGAAGCGTCATCTCCTTGGATCTCTTTGACTCCTCATCTCCCTCTCCCTGTTTAATCTTCGCTGTAAAAGTAACTAAATCTAATCAAATCCATAGGTTTATTTGTATTGAAAATTAATAAAAAGGAGTGCGGACCGCGGTGGTGTGGGTTAGAAATTAGTGTATGTAAACGCTTGTTTGTATTTGTCTGGTTAACATCTCTTCCTCCTCAGCCTCATCTTCCCCCTTTTACTTACTTACCTTACTTACTGCTGCGTACTAATGTCTATGGCAGCTTCCGCCTCCCTGTTCCACCCACTCCTCTACACTAACATCGACGACCCATCTCCTCTTCATTTCCCCTCATCTTCTTCTCCTTATTCCTTCCTCAATCCTTACGAATCCCCTCCGCCGGAGAAGATGGTCCGCAAGAGATCCGCCGCCGAGATGGATGCCGGAGAAGACGCTCCTTCTTCTTCTTCTTCTCGCCCTCCTGCCGTTTGTGGGTTCTCTGGACTTCCCTTGTTCCTCCCAACCGGAACCTCTAACCCCCCTCCTCCACAACCACAGCAGCAGCAGCAGCAGCAGCAGCAGCAGCAGCAGCAGCAACAGCAGCAGCAGCAGCAGCAGCAACAACAACAACAACAACAACAATCGACGGGTGCGTGGATTGATAGCATAATCAGAGAGTTGATCCAGACTTCCAACAGCGCCTCCATCTCTCAGCTTCTTCTTAATGTCAGAGAAGTCATCTACCCTGCTAACCCCAATCTCGCCCTCCTCCTCGACAACCGCCTCCGCTCCCTCCTTGAAGTCCCACCACCACAACAACAACAATTAATGCCACCACCACCACCACCACCACCTCTGTACAACCCCATTCCTCCCCAAAACTACCTCCCTTCCTACCCCTACTTACCCACAACTCAAACCCTAACCCCACCTCCCATCGACGAACCCTCCACCAACAACCAACGCCGCCGCCTCCTTCAAGAAAACCCACCTCCCTCACCCTCCAAATCAGCCGAACCAGAGACGCCGGCCCCCTCAAACATAGACAAGAAAGAAGAGGCAAGACAGAAGCTCAGAGACGAAGAAGGTCCTATACTCCATGAAATAGTCGCTCTGTATGCATTTGTAGAAAAACTCTTGGATAACAGTTCTTCCTTCCCTGTTTTCGATCCTCGTCTTGGCCATCAAATTGTAAACTTGTTTTTTTTTGTAAGGTTCTTGGGAGACTTGTTGAGCATAGTGTAAATCTCATTTGGTTTACAATGAGCCCTAGTCATTTCAACTACTGTACACACTTCATCAGGTGTCAATCTGCCTGCAAACGCATTCCCAAACAAGCTACTACCAATAGGATGGTTGTGGGTACCTAACATTACAGTAAGTTTCTAAGCCCCTCTCGAAGCTTTAATTCGAACCAACATCTACATTTTTTCGTCTTGATGTTTTTCCTCACTCCCTTAGGTTTTGAGTAATTCACTCGTCCTCTATCACAGATAAGCTGAAGTTTTCTAGATTTTGTTTCAGTAGGTGCTCTACTCCTTCCATTGACTATGCAGAAGTTGTTGGTTTGTGCAATGTTAACGGCCCAACTCACTCCCTGTTGTCTAGAGGCGAATACCAAGTCATTTGCAAACAACTCTGAGTAATCAACAGAGACATATTGTTCTTCTTGAACTTCAATATCAAATTGTGGTGCAGTACACAAAGGACGAAACACATTTAAGCTACTTGTGTCTGAAAGTGGTCTCATCAAATGCGAAGGCCATTGCGACAAACCGTAACCGGTTCCAAAAGATCCAGTGTTGATATCACCAAACTGTGATTGCGGTTGCTCCCATGTTGTAAAATCAATGCCCAAATCAAACGAAGGTATGTAGTCGAGGTATGACGGAGGTGGGAAGTCATTAAGAGTAATCTTGTTTAATCCAGTAAACACAGAAAAGTTCATTTATGCACAAACACACAAATAACAAACCAGTTAAGCTTCTGTATGGCAAATCCACACTTCACGTGTGGATCCATTCCATGCGTGACGCACGGTCTTGAACCATGCGTGACGTGTGGAATTGCCATAAGTCATACATTTCAAACCCCTTAACCAACAAGTCATACATTATAATACATTTCAAACATCATAATCACTAAAGTAAAAAAAATTCACAAATCAACATGTTTAGCCATACAACTAATACCGTGAACATGTGAAATCCATAAAACCTAACCAAGTCAAACCCCTAAAACAAGTCAAAACCTTAAAAAGGAATATTATAATACATTTCAAATATCATAAATCAACATAAATTCACAAATTAACATGTTTAGTCATACAACTAATACCGTGAGCATGTAAAATCCATAAATCATAACCAAGTCAAACCCCTAAAACAAGTCAAAACCTTAAAAAGTAATATTATAATACATTTCAAATATCATAAATCAACATAAATTCACAAATCAACATGTTTAGTCATACAACTAATACCGTGAGCATGTAAAATCCATAAAACTTAACCAAGTCAAACCCCTAAAACAAGTCAAAACCTTAAAAAGTAATATTATAATACATTTCAAATATCATAAATCAACATAAATTCACAAATCAACATGTTTAGTCATACAACTAATACCTTGAATATCTAAAATCCATTAAACCTAACTAATACAAACCCTAAAACAAGTCAACACCTTAAAAAATATTATTATGAACAAGAAATGTTACCTTATTAAGGTTGTAACTTGAAAATGGAGCTTCTCCACCTCTTTCATTGGTGCATTCCTCTTCATTCTCCATATAGAAAAAAAGGAAGATAGTTAAAAATGGTGTTTTGCTCTAAAAAATGTTCAACAATGGTGTTAAAAGGGTTTTGACATTTGAAATATGGAAAGAAAGGAAGTTAATAGGGATTAATGTAGGTGTTACGGAAATAGTTAAAATATTAATGGAGTTATAACAGTAGGTGAGACAAGACGTACGTTCTGGCATGAGTTCTGAAAATAAATTATGTGCGTCACGCACGGTTGCTGTCCACGCGCCACGCATGGATACACTCCACGCGTGACGCACGGTTCTCTTCCATGTGTGACGCACAAAATGACACATGATCCCTTTGATTCTTAGTAACACTGATGTGTGCATGATTTCCAATCAAAATAAAATTACATATTGTCAAAGGTTGGACATTTAGGCTACGTAAGAAGTCCAAACAAAGGATATGCTACTTTACAAGTTAATAGGTGTTATTGGGAGTTACCCACATGGTTAAATATCCCTAATAGGCATTGAAAACAAGTTTCATTACATTCGGACATCGTTTGAGTGTCGTTTCGCCAAAAACCGTCTTAAGTCCATTTAAGGCGTTTTTAGTGGTTTTAGCGTTTACGTGCCTCATTTCGTGTGAGCGAGACCTTGTTTCTACTGAATATCCCTAATAAGAGTAAGTTGTATAGTATTTTCAGCAATAATCACCGTCAATGTTGTAGAATATACATATTGCGACAAGTTAGAGAGTTACGACTAGTATGTTTTTTACAAAGGAGGCGGTACTTTAAAAGTTAGAAGTTGTGATTGGGAGTTACCCACATGGTTAAATATCCATAATAGCCATTGAAAACAAGTTTCATTACATTTGGACATCGTTCGAGTTTCGTTTCGCCAAAAACCGTCTTAAGTCCATTTAAGCCGTTTTTAGTGGTTTTAGCGTTTTGGCATAGTTTCGAATCCCGTTTTGTATGTGTGAGACATTATTGGGACTTTATATTCCTTATAACACATTTGTGTATAAATTTTTCAAACATACGTGAACATCAATGTTGCGACCATATATATTGCAACAAGTTAAGCTTGTGGTGGGTAGTTTGATGTTTTACAAAGAGCGTGTTACTCTAAAAGCAAAAGGTTTTGATGTAAAGTTACGGACATGGTTAAATATCTTTAATAGGCATTGTAAACAAGTTTCATTCCATTCCGATGATGTTTCGACGACGTTATGGCGAATTGTGGTTTTAAAGCCTTTAAAAACAACACGGAACATGAATTATTTTGCGTGACATAAGTACAAATACATTGAATACATTGACATGGACCACATAAGCAACAAAAAAATACATTGACATCCATGCATCACGTATGGTGTAAGACCATGCGTGATGTGTGGATGCATTCCACCCGTGACGCATGGTTTTATGTTGCAAAATCTTATTGTTATATTTAGAATGCTTATATTGTTGTTATGTTGACGAATGTTCAACCTTATTATATTTCAAATTGTATATGGTGCGCCATACATATTGCGACCTTGTTCGGTTTTCAAACTATGTTTCACTTACAAAGGTATAAATTTGAATTTCAAGTTACACACATGATCAAATAGACATTATAAGGATTGAAACAAAGTTTCATTCCATTTCGATAAAGTTTCGATGACGTTTTTGTCGAATTGGACTTTATCGCCTTAAAAAAGACACTAAAAATGTGTTTCTTTGCACACTTAACTAGAAATACATTCAATACATTGAATAACCCTTTCATATATGCAAATCCATGCGTATCCATGCATCATGCATGAATTTAATCCGTGCGTGACGCATGGATACAATCCGTGCGTTTTCTGAAATGTGCAATCCGTGTGTCATTAAATCTATGCGTCACGCACGGATGACCTGGACGACAAATAGCAAAAAGGGTGGACGTTAAATATAAAGTAATGTATGTAAATTTATACGGAGTAGGATTTTATTTATAAATTTAAGGCAAATTTAGTGCGATAGAGAAGCTAAACTAGTTAAGGAGAGTGTGTATAGTTAATGAGAATGTGGAAAGGAGAGAGAATCCCAAGAAAAAACAGGAGCAGCAGGTGGGGATGTGGTCTGTAGTTTTGGAAGCGTCATCTCCTTGGATCTCTTTGACTCCTCATCTCCCTCTCCCTGTTTAATCTTCGCTGTAAAAGTAACTAAATCTAATCAAATCCATAGGTTTATTTGTATTGAAAATTAATAAAAAGGAGTGCGGACCGCGGTGGTGTGGGTTAGAAATTAGTGTATGTAAACGCTTGTTTGTATTTGTCTGGTTAACATCTCTTCCTCCTCAGCCTCATCTTCCCCCTTTTACTTACTTACCTTACTTACTGCTGCGTACTAATGTCTATGGCAGCTTCCGCCTCCCTGTTCCACCCACTCCTCTACACTAACATCGACGACCCATCTCCTCTTCACTTCCCCTCATCTTCTTCTCCTTATTCCTTCCTCAATCCTTACGAATCCCCTCCGCCGGAGAAGATGGTCCGCAAGAGATCCGCCGCCGAGATGGATGCCGGAGAAGACGCTCCTTCTTCTTCTTCTTCTCGCCCTCCTGCCGTTTGTGGGTTCTCTGGACTTCCCTTGTTCCTCCCAACCGGAACCTCTAACCCCCCTCCTCCACAACCACAGCAGCAGCAACAGCAGCAGCAACAGCAGCAACAGCAGCAGCAACAGCAGCAACAGCAGCAACAGCAGCAGCAACAACAGCAACAACAACAACAATCGACGGGTGCGTGGATTGACAGCATAATCAGAGAGTTGATCCAGACTTCCAACAGCGCCTCCATCTCTCAGCTTCTTCTTAATGTCAGAGAAGTCATCTACCCTGCTAACCCCAATCTCGCCCTCCTCCTCGACAACCGCCTCCGCTCCCTCCTTGAAGTCCCACCACCACAACAACAACAATTAATGCCACCACCACCACCACCACCACCTCTGTACAACCCCATTCCTCCCCAAAACTACCTCCCTTCCTACCCCTACTTACCCACAACTCAAACCCTAACCCCACCTCCCATCGACGAACCCTCCACCAACAACCAACGCCGCCGCCTCCTTCAAGAAAACCCACCTCCCTCACCCTCCAAATCAGCCGAACCAGAGACGCCGGCCCCCTCAAACATAGACAAGAAAGAAGAGGCAAGACAGAAGCTCAGAGACGAAGAAGGTCTGCAACTCCTCACCCTCCTCCTCCAGTGCGCAGAGGCCGTCTCCGCAGACAACCTCTCCGAGGCCTCCGACATCCTCGCCGAAATCTCTCAACGCTCAACCCCCTTCGGAACCTCAGCCCAGCGCGTCGCCGCCTACTTCTCCGAAGCCATGTCCGCTCGCTTACTCAACTCATGTCTCGGGATCTACGCCTCCTTCACCATGCCCACACTCTACTCCCACAAAATGGTCTCCGCTTTCCAGGTCTTCAACGGCATCAGCCCCCTCGTTAAATTCTCCCATTTCACTGCAAATCAAGCCATCCAGGAGGCCTTTGACGGAGAAGATAGAGTCCATATCATCGATCTTGATATTATGCAGGGGCTACAATGGCCGGGGCTATTCCACATCCTCGCTTCCCGGCCAGGTGGACCACCGTTTGTTAGACTCACCGGACTCGGCACTTCCCTTGACGCACTTGAGGCTACCGGAAAGAGACTCTCTGATTTCGCCGATAAGCTTGGCTTGCCCTTTGAGTTTATCCCTGTTGCTGATAAGATCGGGAATTTGACCAGTCATGATGTGGATAATCGGCTTAAGGTCACTAAAAGAGAAGCTGTTGCTGTTCATTGGCTGCAACACTCTTTGTATGATGTTACTGGTTCCGATTCCAACACCCTTGCTCTTCTCCAAAGGTACACTATTCTATTATTCACTCTCTTTTGCTTCACTCAAAAGTTTATTAGCTTTTCATCCTAAAGATTATAAAGCTGATTAGCCACTACTAGTATCCATGTTTTATAATGATATTGATACCAAATAGCAGATATCAGTTTGATATGGGTTGAGTGACATTGGTCCTTCTGCCTGTAGGGTGTCACCGAAAGTGGTGACGGTGGTGGAGCAAGACGTAAGCAAGACAGGGTCGTTTTTAGCTCGGTTTGTGGAGGCGATACACTACTACTCAGCAGTATTCGACTCGTTGAGCGCGAGCTACGGGGAGGAGAGCGAGGAGAGGCACGCAGTGGAGCAGCAGCTTCTATCCCGGGAGATACGCAATGTGTTGGCGGTAGGGGGCCCGTCGAGGACTGGGGAGCCCAAGTTCGGGTGCAGCTGGAGGCATAAACTTGAGCAATGTGGGTTCCGAGGGATCTCGTTAGGAGGAAACGCAGCTGCACAAGCCGCCCTATTGCTCGGGATGTTCCCCTCCGACGCGTACACGTTGCTCGATGATAACGGGACGCTTAAGCTCGGATGGAAGGATCTTTCTCTCCTCACCGCCTCCGCGTGGCGTCCCCCAACCACCACTCCGCCTCTCTTTCATTGATTTTGCTCTTTGATTATATTGTTCATCAAGATAAACATTTTGTTGTAAGAGTTGAAGTTCAAGTTGAAGTTAGGCCCCCCAATGGACTTGAAAAGATGAAATTTAGAAGCTGCATGAGCATGTATGGGTGAAAAAGGCTAATCTTGATTAAAGTTGATTACAAGATAATAATAGTGGGTACTTTACGATCCTCTCATTGTTTGGTTTGTAAAAGTAGGGCAACTTTTTGAGTGTGAATGGAAAAAGGAGAAACTCGTCAAAGACATGAAATGATGGAGCTAAACTCAAGGTCAAACACTATAGTTTGCTAGGGTGAAAGTGCAAGAACTTAATTTTTGGAACTTTTTCATATTTTAGCTTAAAAGAGAAACTGGTCCAATTTTTTTTTGTCTAAATGATTTGGAAATTAGAGAAAGTAGAAAAGTGGGCTCACAAATCCAGCTAAGAACTCGAACTCCGGAACTTTTTTGTATTACATTTTAAGTGTATGTCTAATAAGTTGTTTTTCTTAGACTTTTTGCACATCATCTTAGACATTGGTCATCGATCTTCTATTTTGAGATGATTTATAAGAAGACCAAGAAAAACGTGTCACATCCTAAAAATCAGATGGTGGAACTCATAAAATGTGAGTCAATGCTTAGGGATCAAGGGTCTTTGAAGAAGTCCAGGCAAAAGAAGTGGGTTAGGTGAAGAGTATTGCAAATGAGATTGAAATGTGAATAACATGAGGAAAGCTTGCAAGGTGTTAGGGGTAAAATAAAGCCATAGGGTCGGAGAGAGATTGGTGTATCGGCTAGCGTAAGCGAGAGAGCGAAAGAGTAGAGACTTGGACATGTTAAGGTGTACTATAAATGAAAAAGGAAGTGTGTTAGTTGAAGAATGACATCTAACACAGATGGAAACATTGTTTGATGATGTTGTTGAATGGTTGTAGACAACCAGATTGTTGATGGTCAATCTGATAACAACTTCTATAGACGCATCCCTAAGAAACAATGGATAGAATGAGAAACATGAGACCAATAGGACGAAATGACATTCATATGATCGAGGTTTGGAAGTGTCTGGGGTTTAAAGACTTGGATAACTCAAATGCGTGCGGAGTGGAGACTTAACAAGCTATATAAGAATAAGGGAGACGTGCATTCAGTGTAACAACTATATGGTTATTGTTTCTAGCAAAAGAAACTACGTGTAGGATTTTAAGTAAAGTTGTGGGTTTTGGATCAAATAGGACGGTATCAACTTTACGTTATAGACCAGGAAGGTAAACCTCTGAGTACTTGTATATTGCTCGGGGGTCAAACTTGTTTACAATGAAGACGGAACCCTTTATATATAGACAAACCTAATTCTATCTTTAAGGAAAGAACCTTATCTTTTTTCTTATATCTCTACATGATATAAACTAGGTACAAATATATTATTTTATGACATTTATCTTATCTCTGTACCATATACATTATTTATATGATAATTAAATAATAAGAAAAGCAATAATATCAATCGGTCTATAACTTACTCGTACGCCCTGCTCGTTGTCTTGATCAATTCTTCTACACGTAGCTCCTCTTGAACGCGTCACGACCTTAGTGGTATTTTTAAGTATGAACAGTTATCTAGATGCATACTCACATAATGAAGGTGGGAGATGATAATAGATGCAAGATTGAGAAAACTTATATGTGTGTCGAACAACCAGGTTTCATGCCAAGAGATCAACCATGCAAGCCTATTCCTTAATGGGAGGATGATAGAGGAATATTAGGATAAAACGGAGGAATTTACACATTGCTTTATTGACGTGGAGAAGGCTTATGATAAATTTCTAAGAGAGTTGTTGTAGAGTTGTCTGGAGACGAATCAAGCATTAGAATCTTCCATTCGGTTGTTAAAAGACATGTATAAGGAGTTTTGAATAGTGTGAGTAACCAGAGTTGGTTGCCTTGGTGTATGTTCTAATGAATAGTGTGAATCAAGCATTAGAATCTTCCATTCGGTTGTTAAAAGACATGTATAGGAATATTAGAATCTTCCATTCTATGACAAGAAAGTACCACTCAAAATGAAGGGCATGTTCTATATAGGAGTAATTAGGCCAACGTAGTAGCAAATGGCAAAGTGTTAGTTGGCGAGAAAAGATCATGAGCAGGAGATGATGATGGAAAATATGAGGTTGTTGTGATTGATGTGCGGTCACACCACGATGGTCAAGATCCAAAATGATGTCATGATAAGGTTAGATTAAATTCCTCCTAACGCGCTAGTTCTGATGTATCAAACTAGTGATGATGGTTTGAGCATTTGTAGAGGAGACAACCTGACGCGCTAGTTCGTAGGTTTGAAAAATTATATTTCAGCATGTTAGATCAAGTCGGTAAAAAAGTAGTTGGAAAAAAGTAATGAAGAATGAAAAATGATATGTTTAAAATAGAGGAGAAATGAAGAACCCTTCTTTGTGCACAGTGTCATAAGCGTAGCTTTGTAAGTCTTGTAAGTCTTCTCTAACTTTGTTTTATTTCTTGGTGCCTTTTTTCTGTTTTATGCCTTAGTTTTTATTTAGGTTCCTCTGAAAACATTCTCTAGATATGTTTGGAAAAACATCATCTTAACTCTCAAAACCTAGATTAATTGTTTTCGTAATCTTATATTCGAATCATTTCTAGCTTTAGCGATTTCATGTTGTATTTTTTGAGAAATAAGATTTATTTGAGAAGGGTTCATCTGCGTGTGTGGGATTTCACAATTTGAGTACTTATTGATCTTTGTTGTGATTCATTGGTTAAATATGTGGTGAGGTGGATGATGTAGTTTGAGAGAAAGTGTGTAATACTTTAATTTAACAATTGCATTTGTTAATTGTTTTGGAAGGGTTTATTAACAAGCAAAAGGCTTATTGTTACGAACCAATCAAGCCTAAATTATCGTCGCAGATGATCTTGAAGAAATCCTTCAAACGAGAGGTCCTCGAATTCTTGGAGACGAGGTCATTTGAAGAGCCAGAAGATCTTGATTTGACGAGAAGGAATTTCATTTGATGATAATTGAGAGAAGGTTTTCCAAGTCAAATTCTCGAGAGGCCAGGAAGTCAACAACCGGATTAGAATCTTTACCAACACTAAAACATTGAAAATCATCAAAACTGGTAACAAGATTTTTAATATCAAATATAATGGACCGGATTTCCCAAGGTAGGTTTATAGACTTAGTAAGACATTTGATAACAGTAGAATCACTTTCAATGATGAAGTTTTTAATATTAAGACGGGTGTTAACTCGAACACCTTGCATAACATTTGCGGCTTCATAAACAAGGACCAAGGAATCTGGAATACGAAGTTGGTCAACAAAAGAAGGTTGAGATAAAGAACTAAGAATAATAAAACCAATAAACATAGCTGAGTTGTTTCGTTTAGAACCATCACAATTCAATTTAAAAAAAGGATGGATGGGATTTTTCCATTGAGTCCCATTTCTTTTGCCTTTTTCTTTCTTACTCTTATTGGGGGAGTTAGTTGTAGGGAATTCGTTTTTCATTCAAGATAATGATGAAGAGAAGAATTTGCGAATTCTGCTGGTGTAAGCTTTGTGTTCACCGAGTCTGGTAAAAAAATGAGCTTATTTCTGCAATTCCACAAAGTCCACCAACAGAAAAAACCAAGTCCAATTGTCCTATTGTTATTACAAAAAATGGAGAATGAGGTTTCAAAGTCATTTGAATTGTGGAAGTGAAGGTCATATTGTCCCATTCTGTTTAAATGATTGAACATATCAATAGTAAATTTACATTTGAAGAAAAAATGGTCTTTGTCTTCATCTTTGTCGTTGCAAAGGCTACAGGTAAGAAAAACCCTATGGTAATATATGTTCAAATGTTTCGTTGTTGGAAGGAAATCTGATAATGCTTTTCAAAGGAAGTTTTGGATTTTAGGAGAGATTTTAGTTTTCTATAATAGATTCAGGTCTATACTAGGGCTAGTCATTAGACGAATGAGGTGATAAGCTGATTTAACCGAAAAAGTTTCATCAGCAGTTGGGGTCCAACTAATCTAGTCCTCGGTTAAAGTTACTGGAATTCAAACTTGAGCAATTTTATCCGTAATATGTACCGGAGCACCATAGATAATTTTCCAAAATCCCATTGTCCATCATGGGTAATAAAGTCACTAACTTTTTGTAAACATGAGAATGATGACAAAGATGGGATATATTGCAGTTTGGGATCCACAAATCAGTCCAAAAAAGAATAGAACTGTCATTGCCTAATTGTCAAGAAATACCTTTTTCGAAGTCTTCAAGGGAAGGAGTCTACTAAATTTCCAAGATTGAATATGTTTTCTTTCAAGAGATCAGAAATCAATGTTACTAAAATACTTTTCTCCAATAATAGTAACCCAAATATTTTTTTGGTTAGTAATGATTTTCCAGATAAGTTTCATCTGGAGAGTCTGGAGAGCACTGTTATTATGCCAAGCTTTGCGAATACCCAAACCACCTAGGGCTTTAAGTTTACAGATACTATTCCAATGGAGAAGAGCATGGATAGAAGAACAAAGCCTTACATCATATAATTGACTTGAGACACAAGATGAGTTTGAATAAGGACAACTCAGGCGACTTGGGATAGAGAATATGCTTTCCATTTGGATCATTGTTTATTTAGGTTTGCGATTGCATAGTCAAACAAGTCATTACAGATTCTTCCTTGAATATATGAGATACCCGAGTATTTTGCCATTTTAAAGGTTATGGGGATGTTCATATGAGCGGCCAAGGTGCGAGAAAAAGAAGGGGAAATATTGTTGGAAACCTGAAGAGAGCCTTTATGATAGTTTATAGAAATGACACTTCTATCCGTTTTCTCACCTTCGCTGATGATATTATTCTATTGGTCAACGCAACAACCGACAATATTATCCTCATTAAAGACTTCCTTGTCCTTTTCTCTTATTGTTTTGAAAGTTAAAATGACATCTATTGTTTTATTTTTATTTGTTTTGAATTAGCGCAAGAAATGAGATTTCGTCTTAACACAGATGCAATCCCTTATCATCCTGATGGATGATTCGAAAGAAAAACAATAAGACTGGGTAGCAACTATGTGACAAAAGGAGACTCTTTATTTTCCCTGATATTAACATCAGGTTACGGACCTTGGTTTTGTCCGAATAAAGCTAATTTTATAGCTTTATATTGAGATAGTATTATAAGCATTAGATGCCAAATAGTCTGTAGCCTTATTGGCTTGTCTAAAACAATGATGAAAATTATGTGTTGGAATATTTTTCAAGACATGTCAACTATCGTGAATAATATTTTGAATTTCCTATGGAATTTTCCAAAAACCATTAATAGAATTAAAAACGGTTAAATTGTCTCCTTCAAAGATAACCTTGGTTAAACTTTGTCTATATGCCATTTCGGATCATCCATCAGGATGATCCGAAAGAAAGACAATAAGACTGGGTAGCAACTATGTGACAGAAGGAGACTTTATTTTCCCTCTTATTAACATGAGGTAACGGACCTTGGTTTTGTCCGAATAAAGCTAATTTTATTGAGATAATATAAGCATTAGATGCCAAATAGTTTGTAGGACCCGTCTAAAACAATGATGAAAATTATGTGTTGGAAAATTTTGCAAGACATGTCAACTATCCTGAACAATATTTTGAATTTCCCATGAAATCTTTCAAAAACGATTAATAGAATTAATAACCATTAAATTGTCTGCTTTAAAGATAACCATGGTTAAACTTTATCTATATGCATTTTAATAGCTCTTAAAGCGACCATTGCTTAACTTTGAGTATTGAAGTGTTATTAACTTTTTGACCATCAATAAAAAGAGGTTTTCCAATCGCAGCTCTATAAATACAAGCTACCTCATTAGATAAATTAACTGAATCATCAAAGTTGATTTTAACCTAATCCGGCAGTGGGTGTATCCATTTACTATTTTCCCTTAATTTAATATTTCTATTTGTAGTATTCTTAGGTCCTTTGGGTTGAATGAGTGTACTTTCCCGGTGTATAATAATTTAAAAAGCAATAAATATTGGATCTCTCTTTTCATTTGAATTTCTAGTAATAAATTTATTATTTTTATATATCCATAATTCATTTCATAAGAATATCAATGCCTCAATTTAAAATAAAAATAAAAATGGCATCTATTACTAACACATAATGTTTAATGTTATATATACACAAATAATATAACAAATAAGGACCAATGTCTGACAATTTATAAGCAAGCCGCAAAACTTAGACATGTCAAAAGTTGATCCAATCCGTTGGATTGCCCCGGCCTGATTCGAAAAAAACTCGATCCAACCCGACCCGAAATTCATGAAACCCGTTTAGGCCAAATTCGAACCGACCCAAGATCCATTGGGTCAAATCTGGATCAACCTGAACTTCTCAAAACTCGTCGAAGGACCCATTTTAACATATTTTATTTCATTTAAATCTAAAAATAACAATATATTGTATTAAATAATAATAATAATGTTTAAATTTTATTTTCTTTGTTTACAATAAAAAAATCAATCTATTGAAACCCGCTGGGCCGACCCGACCCGAATCTGACCGACCCGGAAATTTATCAATCTGCTTGACCCGAACCCGTTTTCGACCCAAACCCAAACCGTTTGCCGGGTCTAAGCAGAACCCATAGTGCACAATTTGCAAGCAAGCCTCGTCAATTACTGGGTTTAGAGTATTTGATATTGTTAATCTTTGTTGAAGGATAGATTCAGTGCGAACAGGTCTTATAATACGAAGTGCGAACAGTTCGCGTGCACATATTACAGGTCAATGTTCATATTCTGGATGGTAATATTCATAATCTGGCCCATGAAATTTTTTGAACGTTTTCGGCGAGAGACGTGGTGGCATACTAATTACTACAAATTTTGATTATTATTTTTTGTTTTTTCTCAAAACGACTTCAAAAAATTTAATCGCCCAAAATATGAACTTTACCGCTCAAATTACGAACATTAGCTTGTTGTTATCTTATATGTGAACGCGAAACTTCATTTAAGGAGTGCTC
Organism: Oxyria digyna; assembly: GCA_029168935.1. Classification (NCBI taxonomy): domain Eukaryota; kingdom Viridiplantae; phylum Streptophyta; class Magnoliopsida; order Caryophyllales; family Polygonaceae; genus Oxyria; species Oxyria digyna. The sequence goes on from JAPVLV010000013.1 coordinate 12,401,708, forward strand.
ACACCCGAACTTTTCTCTTGTTATTTGTCTTAAATCATTGCTGTGAACCACCGAATGACATTTACACAAAATGTCAATCCTGTCTTTGTTTTCAAACTTTCAATAGGTAGTCAGCCAACACAACACAAAACAATTAGATGTGCAAAAATCAAAGTCCATAACCAAGTCTTTTCATTCATTCAATCCATAAAGATTAAACAAAGAGAGAAGCTAGAAACTGATCATAACTTAGAAGGCACTGCACAAAAAACCCACAAGCAAAGCTAAGGCTAACTCCATGTTAATGGAGTTGCCTGGAAATCTCTACTCGAACTAACGACGTGCTGACGAAGCATACGTTGGTGGATGGATATCAGCTTAACTCAGAGGTTAAAATGCCAGAAAGAAGAGGCTGATGATCCGTTTAGTTTGACTTGAGATTTTTGTTTCCATTGCTTATTTCCTCTTTCATCTGCATCAAACCCCATCAAAGAAGATTTCTTAAGAGTATGATTACTTACAAGTTACAAAAACTACTTTTATATATATCTTTAGCTGAGTATTTAAGCTCAACAATGCTGTGAAAGGCTAGTAGTAGCACGTGTGAACAGAACAACAATACAAGAGTAAACTGCTTGCACTAGTAGAGATTGTAACATTAGAAGACGTCCTGGAAGTTCTACGTATCAAGGTAAAGGAAATAATTCTGTCAAGTTCAAAGGCTACTTGATTTAAACAAGACTCAAAAGGTAGAGATGGAAAATGTCAGCTTGAGCTTGAAACTTTACAAGAAGAGGAAGTTCACCTTGGCGAGGATCTTTTTCTGATACCGGAATCCCTGATAGCATATTCAAAACGCTTTGATATTATCAGGTGAAAAACAAAATGTTGACCAGATAAATAATATGCAAGACACCAATTTACCTTATCAGTTCCGTAAATGTAATCACAATATGTGAATACTGAAGCAAAGTTGCTCTGGCTTAGTCCGCCAACATAATGATGATAATCATGATGCTCGGCACCACCATAAAATGGTATATACTTCGTCGGGGTCCAGGGGAAATCATACCTATAACATGAGAGCAATAAAAATACTTGGTAGTGTTGTAAGAACAAAAATGCTGCAACCAGCAGACAAGCTGGTGTTAGAAAGTAGTGAATGTACATTTTAGTGCTCACAACCTCACAAACACCAGAATCCCTATACTTGATCCAAATACTATATTTCATCTAATTCACATGAACGAAATTAGGTTGTGCACATTATAATCAGATTACAGAAACAGTGAATAGTATATGAAGCAGCACGGGAGAGCAGATTAACAGATCTTAATATATTCTGATAATCCTTCAAAGGGAAAACATAGATCTTTAATCTCATTCAGCAAAATGAAAATGGCCAGTTTTGAGATGAAGTACATCGAGAAGGATTTCCACTAACTTCTTCACGACAAAGAAACAGGTGACATATTTCATGAAAAGGCAGTGTATAAAGTCAAATCATGAACCAGGCATGAAATTCAGAGAACTATGTCCACAGAGAATACAATTACATAGTAAAGGGATAAACATGACATCCCTAAATTCTCAGGATCACAAGAAATGTTATAGTGAGAAGTAAACTATTATCATGCATTCACAATTATTTTATTTATTCTGGAAGAATATCATGCATTAACAGTGAGATATGAGAGTCCAACTAATTCTTAACCCCTCTCATTGTCTCATCCTAAAGTAGGCTTCCATTGACATTTACTAGTATAACAACAATCAATTGAACTCCCATCACATATTTTATCCTCATACCCTTCATTCGTTTATGACGTAACAAATGGTCAAGTGTGTGCAGATGTAATGTTTGGCTGCTTTCAAAAATGTAAAGTTTGTCATAATTCATGCAGCTGAGGACGAACCAATATAGAATCAAATATTAGGACTGTAAGATAAGAGGTCTATAAAATGATGGAAACATATTAGGAGTATAACCTAACATTTACTGCTGAAAAATGCAAGTCATTCAGGTCAATTTACAATCCAATAAGAAAAGGAGAAGCCAAAAAGGTGAATGAACAATGAAATACTGTAGAAAAGAAATCATTCCTTTGCTACAAAATTATACTCCGTAGTCCACTATGGATAAAAAGCCTGTCACTAGTTAAGATCCTTCAAATCACACAAAGGGACTTTCCAAATGCAATCAGAAAAAAGGAGCCACAAAGCAGATAACTGTTGAGAAAATAGCATCATTAGCATGTCAGGATCAGAGAAATCATTGACCATGTACACAAAAGTGGAAAGCATCGGAGTAGCAATTTAGCATGCGTACCCACTGTGAGTTTCAATCGCCTCAATCTGCCTCAAAGCAATCCAGAGCCAGAAAGTAATCATGTGACCAGGAACCATAGCTGGTCCAAGGAAGGAAGGAATCCCAAGGATCAAGATCTCTGCCCAGTGAGCATAGGGCGCCGCAAATCCAATCGGAGCACTGTACTCATGATGAACCTTGTGGATCTTCTCATATCCCCATTTGCAATGCAGCAACCTGTGGATCCAGTAATTGGTGTAGTCTTCAACCATGAAGTAGACAGCCAGTTGAGCCAGAATCTCCCATACAGATGGCAATGGCAGTCCCGTTCTTATCCCAATCATCTGACAACATGCAATCAAAATCGGGAAATCAGACGAATCTTAACGTCCAGTGGCGTCGCTTCAACTCTCAGATTCACCGATTAAAATCGAATCTTGTAGTAATCTGAGTCCCAAACTTCACAATCTAAGTCCAATTAACGACATTGATGAAATTGAAAGCGAAATCCGTGGATCTAAGACTAGCATTAGTGAGAAAAAGGAAAGAAATCAATTAATGTATTGAGAAGCATACTTTAATGGAGGGATAGGAGACGAGCTGGAGAGGTCCGACAACGAAGATGAACATCATCATAACATTCTTGTAGCAGGCGAGCATCTCAGAGGTTGAAAGCTTGACCTTAGGCTGGATTTTGAATCGGTCGAACTTGGAGGAGCGGAGGAGCTCGAGGAAGAAGACGGGGAGAGGAGCGAGAGAGAAGATGACGAAGAGGAAGAGAATGTTATGGCAGAAGAGGAAGTAATCGGACTTGTTAGCGGAGTAATTGAGCCAGATAGTCTCGGCGTAGGTCAGGGTCCGATGAAGCGCCGCCTCAGCATCGGCGACGGTGTGGTAAGGCAGCATTGTCCGGCAGACGATGGGATTTGGGGGTTTGGGTTTGGATTTTATTGTGATGCGCTGGAGAAGAATTAGAGGGCTTTTTGGAATATGCGGGAAACTCAGGCCTCGGATTTCCTTTTAAATAGCTCTTAGAAAGTGAATTGTTAGAAAAATGGTAAAGTAAATGACGTCCAAGGAAAATAGAATTGAGTGATAATACGAGTATAATTGTTTGTTTCACATGAACTTGTGGAGCAGATCAAAGGCCATAAGTATGGTGGTTGTGGAGTCGTGGGGGCGATTTAGCTTCTTGTGGGACCACTCATCTCAGGGTTAGTCCAGACAAATCTACCTCCAGTCTTTGGCCAGTAGTGGTGGTGGCGATATGTCTTGGAAATCTTCGCTAATATAACTTCGATTTGCCCTCTTAATTTGTTTTTTTACTTTATTTTAACAATAACCTTTTCGGCACATTTTGTGATTTATAACAATAGATTTTGTATGTGTTAATCTACTGATATTTGTTTATGACAACGATGATACTCCCTCCGTCCCACTTTGTTTGTCCTATGACGGAATTTGACACTATTCACCTATTAACGCAATTTGCTCGATTGTTCTCAATCTTTGTGTATTAATATAGTCATGTAGGGTCTTGTTTGATTCGTCTCATTTAATACTTTAACAATATCAAGATTTTATAATTTTTAATAATATGTAGTTAGAGATATTAACGACGCAAAACATGCATCGGTAAGTGTGTAAACGCGTAAGAGGACAAACAAAGTGGGACGGAGGGAGTAGTATTTTGGCTTGAGTTTTGGTGAAGTTATTCTACTTAGAATTAAGGTGGAGCAGATCAAAGGCCATAAGTATGGCGGTTGTGGAGTCTTGGGGGCCATTAAATGCATTAAGTTTGAATTGAGAATCAAGAATTGAGACAGGTTTTTAGAAAAAAGGATCGAATTTGGATAAAAAGAGGTAGAAAATAAACATATTATTTTACCGAAAATCACCCGTAAAATAGGATACATTGCTCAAAACCACTTCTTTAATTAAATATTATCGAAAACCATCCGTATATCGACCTCCGTTACTCAAACGCCACCCATCACCTGATTTCGTCAAATATTCTGTTAAAATTGGAAAATTACCAATTTAACCTTTACTTATTACTCCCTCCGTCCCCATTTGTTTGTCCTCTTACGCGTTTACACACTTGCCGATGCATGTTTTGCGTCGTTAATATCTCTAACTACATATTATTAAAAATTATAAAATCTTGATATTGTTAAAGTATTAAATGAGACGAATCAAACAAGACCCTATATGACTATATTAATACACAAAGATTGAGAATAATCGAGCAAATTACGTTAATAGGTGAATAGTGTCAAATTCCGTCATAGGACAAACAAATGGGGACGGAGGGAGTAATATAATAAAATAGATTAAAGTATTTTCTGGTTATATTAATTATGATAATAATTAGATAACCTTAAAATGACTAAAATGTCCGTGTTTGTCCATTGAATTTTCCCAACGTGCCATTAGTTCAGCAAGAGAGAGACTGGACAAAAACTAATTTCCATGTGTACAAATTAAATGAAGAACATACAACATGTTTGTTAATGGATGACTCTAGTACATGTTTAGAGAGATAGTGAATCATAAATCCTCAAATTAATTTGAGTAAAATTGAGTCTTAGATTGAAATGAGTAAACCCTAAAACCCCAATTGATTTGATTTTTGGTATGGTTAGAAATTGTTGGGGGTAATTGGTGCACATCGAGAATCAGACCATTCCTTTGTTTTCCTCTGAGAATCAGAGCCCGTCTAAGAATCAGACCCAACTCTGCAACTGTTTTCCTCTTCGTTTGTCTTCTGTTCTTCGTCCAAAAATAAAACCAGACCATTCCTTTGTTTTCTCTTGCTCGAATCATCTCCAACCTCTCCCTTCTCCCTTCCTTTATTCTTGGATTTAATTCCCAGAAACTTCAAGTTCTTCGTTTCAGTTCAATTCGTTATATTTTCTATGCTAGGAGTCGCTGGAACACCGGAGCTCCGTCTGTGGCGTCTCCGTCACTGCTCGCAGCCATTAACGCCGGTGTGCTCAACCTTCTCACGTTCACTTTATCAAGGAAGATGAACAGTAACCTTTTTTGGGTAAAGAAGATGAACAGTAACCCGAGCCTCCCTTTGGAGAATGATAACCCATAGATATTTATTTTACATTAAAAAATTGAAAAATGACGTGTAAAGCATGTTTGACGGATTTTTAGACGGAAAAAGGTGATGGGTGGCGTTTGAGTAACGAAGGTCGATATACGGGTGGTTGTCGATAATATTCAATTAAAGAGTTGGTTTTGAGTAATGTACCCTATTTTACGGGTGATTTTCGGTAAAAATCTCTAATTTTGGAGATATAAATAAAAATATATATAATAGACCTAAAACTAAAAGGGTGTGGTTCCAGCGAGAACAATTTTTAAAATGAGAACGTGCGAAAGGTTAATGTGCATCAAAATATATTTAAATGTGCATCAAAATATACTTAAATGTGCATCAAATGTTTTGATGCACATCATTTGAAAAAGTGATGCACATATACAATTTTTACCTGAATTTTTTTCAGTTTCTAAATAAATGTTCTTTAAAAAATGAATGTTCTTCAAATTTTGGATGTTTTAAGTTTGTCAACGAATGTGCACCAAATTAATACTAAATGTTCACCAATTTACTACTAATGTACATCATTCTCACGTTCGTATTTTAAAAATTATTCTCACCCGACATTTTCCCAAACTTAAATATGGGGCCTCGAAATTTTGGGGGCCCTATTCGATCACCCACTCTTACACCCTAATGCCCGGCCATGTCCGATCTAGACGTCAAACCTCGAACAGAGAAGTGATTGCGAAATTAGATAGGAAGATGATAGAAAGATAAGTCTAATGATAAGTCAATTGGAACCAAATAAAAAAACACAAAACCCTTGAACTTAAGAATAAAAACCTTACCGAATGATGAATAAACCTCAATGGATTACAACCAAACACAATGGCTATGGTAGGCCAAGGCACCTGGAGGATGCTCTATTAAGTCTCGACCTTATGGAAGAGATTGACACACACAAGTACAACTAGGGCGAGTTCAACAACAATGCACACGGGGCAATCTGCTCACAAAAACTCTCTTTTGGGAGGAAAAACGATTAACGTTGTATTCAATATCAAAGTCTGAAAACCTAAAACAATAACTACGATCAACCTTATATAGGGTTTATAAGGTGGTCGATTAAAATAAATGAAAGAAATAAAAGTATTCCCAAAAAATAGCTAAAAACCAATTAAAAGAAATAATCCCGAAAATAACAAAAAAGCTCGGAACTGAAGGATGCTGGCGGCGGGCGCCGCTTTGGAGCGGCAATCGCCGTTTCCACTTCGTAGCTAAACTCCATTTAATTCAATTGGCGACGGTCGCCGCTTTGGAAAGATGTTGCCGACATCTCTTTTTGAAACGGCTCGTTCTCTCTCGTTCGAGATCGAAATTGAGTGATTCCAAGTCCCAGAGTTTTGTATTGAAGTCTAGTTTATAGTTGTTGGTGAGTTGAAGCATTCCGAGAGGCTTCATGCCTTTCTGACTTGACGTCGATGCTTGCTTCCTTGGAACCCATTTGACGGCTTCCCCATCTCCTAGATGTTGAAGAGGTTCATAGTTGTTGGTGAGTGAAATTTCAGCTACTATTGCATCTCGCACAATTTTGAACATCGCCTTGAAGGATCGTTGACGAACCCAACGATCGCCTTTGACAACGAAGGTCTCAGGTAGCTTAATGAAGTTGATGATTGCTCTTGATGCCATTTTTCTTGCAACAAAATATAGAGAAAAAGTTAGTATCCATATCATTAAAACGACAAAGAAAGAAAAGGGTCCCACTGGGCGTGCCAAAAATATGTTAGGCAAAAATTGTTAAAAGAAAACAACAATGCACAAACACATCTTATTTGATTTTTTTTGAGTTCGACCCTTGTCTGTATATCTTACAATTTCTAATAATATAGATACATTGAACACTTATGGTTTTTTTTTATGATTTGGGCTGCACCCGGATTATGACGGGTTGCCTACATACCTTCTTCACAAGGATCAAACCTTACATAGTTCAGAGTAATTTGTTTATCGTACATCAGAGGAGCGAGTCTAAGCCCACCTTCTAGGAAGGGTTTCCTAGACGCGATCCAACTATCATTTGTACGTCGTGAAAGAGATTAAACCCACCTTCGGAAGGGTTGTCTAACCTTTTCACTATTTATATTTTTAAAGCATTTTTATTTTGAGGCGATTGAACTCGATGGGTGTTGACCTTGTATCGAGTTTTCCACGTACCCTTTTAAAAGGGATCAAATCATACTTAGTTCTTAACGAACAATTTTAGTTTCAATTTCAAGAAACTTAATTTTAATTTTGGTGTGACTGAACCCGATATATATATGATTTAATATCGAATTTCCTACGTATCCATTTAATACTAAATCAAGTCTACGTAGTTCTAGAAAAAGAACGATTTTTGTTTTTGTTCTTAAATTTGGGTATGTGATTGAATTCGTTACTCTTTTAGATTTTTATAACGAATCCACTTATATATAATGGAATCAAATCTCCGTAGTTCGTATGTTTTTGAGAGAACCCGCCTCGTATTTCATCAACGAGCCTTTCTAAATATCAAGGCTTTGTGCCAATTTCCTTGAGCTCCTTCATTGACAATCCGAATCTTACATATAGAGTAGACAATAGTTACTTTTAAAATTGATAAGGTCGACATATATATGGCCTTTGACTTGTATATATATGTTCTTGGTAAAATCACAAACGACCTTTTTGATAGCATTTCTATGCTCAACACTATTTTCAAATCATCAAGCCAAGTGAAACGTATTTACTCCCTCCGTCCCCGTTTTTAGTTCTTGTTTTCCAAAAACGGAGTTTCCTTTTATTGTTCCTGTTTTTCAAATATGACATCTTGCGTAATTACTACCCCCACTAACTCTCTTACATCTCATTCTTATCAAAACTTTTCACTTTCTATAAAACTCTCTCTTTCCTTATTCTTCTCTCACTTTTCTCCTACGCTCAAGATGAACCCTAGATCTATTCTTCTCCCTCTCTTTGATTCTTCAAATATTGCTTCAAATCCAGAAATTTGAGAAGGTTAGTCACCTTAGTTGAAGTTATTTCTCCCTCTCAATCTCAAATTCGAAGATCCAAGTTGGAATTGGTTTGCTCTACATCCAGATCTGCAATTTGGGGGTTCGATTTGTCACCCTTCTTCTTCAATCTTTGTTGATTCGTTGATTTCAGGTTTGTCTAGCTTAAATCTCTCAAGATCTGAATTTTTTTTAACCTCAGATTCGTTGCATATTGACTGTAGATTCGTTGATTTCACCTTAGTTGATTCGTTGCATATTGAGTCTAGATTCGTATCCTTCTTCTTCCATGTTTTTTTAACCTCAGATCTGAAATTTTCGAGTTCTCTTTTTTGTTGTTGTATTTCAATTTGCTCCATGTCGTTTTTGGGCTTCTATTTTCCGATGTTTGTCCTCAGATCTAGATTCGTATCAACATGTTTTTTTTGTATGTCAGATTTGGGGTTCTTTTTTGCTCCATGCCGTTTTTTCTTGCTGTATTTGCTATAGGTCGTTTTTTCATGCCAGTTTTAGGGTTCGATTAGATGTTGCTACATGTTGATCTTTATTTGTGGGTTTTTGTCGGTAAGTGATATTCTAAAGTTATTTGGTTTATTTTTGCAGTCCTCTACCTTCGATGGACATGAATCCAGACATTGTGTTTGGAGATTCGGGTTCGAGTGGTTCTGAAGTTTCAAATTTTCGAGTGGTTCTTATTGTTGTTCCGATGATCAGTGTGACCAGCCGTATGCTTGTTATGGGAATCATACTTATAGTCCTCGAAACCCCTTCCTAAACCATTACTCTACTCCTTCCCCTGTTGAAGACGTTGTTGGTGAAGATCCTGATCAAGACGATGTTGATGATGGTTCCCAAGTTCCTGCTGAAGTTAAAGATGAGAGCCATGTTGATGGTGATGGGTTAATGAAGCTGTTGAGGCTCCAGTTGAGGGTGATAAGATTGTTGAGGCTGCTGAGGCCTCCGTGGGTGATGAAGAAGCTAGCAAGGCATATGAGGCTGATGAGAGTCGCTCTGGATGAAACTGCTAAGTCCCCTAACCTTACTTAGGATTATCTTTTAATTTATGTGTTTAGTTTTAGATGTAATGTGAATTGGCTGTATTGTTGTTATGCATGTTGTGATGACTGTTTTATGATTTTGAACTTGATGATGGATGGAACTGAAATGTGTATGTTGGCCTTGGATGTTTTATGTTAATCTTGTCTTTGTGGATGAAACTGATTTGTGAATGATGTCGTTTATGTTTTAGGGTACTTGTGTTTAGGGTGCATATCTTAATCTTGCCTTTTATGTTTGTATCTTGCCTTTGTGGATGAAACTGAAATGTTTTATGTTAAGCTTTCATAAAATTTGTCCTCCAAAATGTAGCAAGCTTTACAAAATATACCTAAGTAGTCTCACAAAATGTAGCAAGCTTTACAAAATTTACCTAAGTAGTCTCCCAAAATGTAGCAAGCTTCACAAAATTTACCTAAGTCTCTTGACTATCTAAATCTGCCATGTCTTGAGTTTCCCCTTCATCTTCTGCTTCTTGAATTGGTTGTGCATCTTGATTGAGTAAGTCCCATGCTTCTTGTACTGCCCATATTGGTGCTTGCACTTGAGTTTGTAAGAGTCCTTGAGCTGCCATCTTTTTCTTGCCCACATGTGGCAAGTCATAGTCATTGTCTCCTTTGGATTTTAACACCTCATAGAAAGCCTCGTAAACTGCTTCTAACATTTTGTCAACATCTTTGGGCATCTTTTTATGCATCAATGATTGTATACTTCTAAAAAAACCTAGGTCTAGTATGTTCAAATCTGGACTGTTAGGTGGCTGCTGTAGTAAGATGAAGGTAAAGTCCTCTTGTTGATATACCTGCTGCCATTCTGGGTCTTCTTGAGTGATGTGTGTCTTTGCATTATCTTGTTGTATGAAAATCACCTTATGTCCCTTATGTGCTGGCCATTTTTGCTTAATTGCTGGAAGTATTTGATTGATAAGCATGCTCCTTGTCACATTCTTGTTAACTGACTCAATGAGCTTTGTAACCATAGTCCCCTTGGCCCTATTTTTTGATTTTCTCTTTGCTGGCTCCTTATAACTGAATGGGAAAATGCCTATTTTGCCATCAAAACTGCATTGACCATCTGGATTGAATCTTGGCCTTGCTACACATGCAGTGAACATGACTTTTGGTATGAACTTGCTTGAAGTTGCACTTCTATACTTGCCTTTCTCTCCTTTTGCTAGATATACTCTATGTGTTTTCTTAGATTGGTAAAACCATTTTTCATCTATATGCACAAAGTCATACAGTGTAATACCTTCTCTTAGTTTGTGGACTGTCCCCTTCAAGTAGCCTCAATGCCCATGCAAGTCTTCTCTTCATGTTTGCTTCCTTCATGGCTGGATGAAGTGGATTTGTATGAGCCCTCGTGACTCCCCTTTTAAGCAATCTATGCACAGTTGTCTTTGATACATTCAGCTTGGCTGCCATGTCTCTTAAACAAGATCTATCCCCCATATTTAATGCAGTTATAGCTTCAGGTGGAATCTGAATTCTCTTTCTACCTGCATTGTGGAATTTGGTTGCCAAATTGTATTGTTGTCCAGCTTCTTTTTGTGCTTTGGCTATATTCCATAATTTACTTATGCACCTTGATGATAGTTGAAATTCATGTGCAGCTGCAAGGATTGACCCACTCTTCAGTTTTCCCATTGTTGTTCTATTGAGAAGCCACAAGAGAATCTCCGTTCTCTTTGAAGTGTGGAGCTTCTACCTTGATGTTTGGTGATGACCACTTTGTTGTGTTTGTGATTGCTGGTTTTCCTCTTGATCTTCTTCCATTTGTTAAGTTGGCTCATTAAGATCAAATTGAAGCTCTTCTTTCTCCAAGTCTCCTGCTGCCTCATTGAGATCAAATGGAAGTTGAGATCTTCCAGTGTCATGTGAAAAGTCTGAAGACATCAAGCTTTAGCAGTGATGTTAAATTTTGCACTTTTTTTTTACTTTTGAATTAGGTTGGGAGCAAATTGAATGCTTCAGTTAATGCTGAAATTTTATATTTATGATGAGAGGAATGTGCAGATAGGTTGGGAGGAAACTTCAATTTAAAAGCTTAATCTGTGGTATCCTAATAGTGAATTCCTAGTAGTTGCCTTGTGTTTGTTTTGGGGTTTTTGTACATACTTTCTATTCACCGCCCAGTTTTTGTGCGTCACGCATGGAATAAAACCATACGTCGCGCACGAATTTTTTTTTTTAAAAAAATTCATGCGTCACGCATGGATTAAAACCATACGTCACGTATGGATTTGTTTTTATTTTTTTGCTTTTTTTTCCATAATCTTGTAGATAATTTCAATACGATCGCGTGCATATAAAATTCGTCCAAAACGGACATCGTTTGCCCCTTCAAAAGGCTAAAAAACAAAAAACAGTGAAGTAATTATGATTAAGTGTAACAAATCTATTACTCCGTATTTATAAATTATACTCCCTCTGTCCCATATTGATAGTCCCATTTGCTTTTGACACATATGCCGAGACACGTTTTGTATCGTAAATATCTCTAATTATATGTTAATAAAAATTATAATTTTTTAATATTGTTAAAGTACTCATTAAGACGAATCAAATAAGACCCTATATGACTATGTTCTATTGTATATATTGGAAGAAATCTACAAGATTCTCTCGGTTCTTGAATAGTGTACAAAAATCAAATGGGACAGAGGGAGTAGTTATTAATTTTATTTAAGTATTAACATCACTAAATAAAATCTTTCCTAAGTTATCTACCATATTATAAAAAAATTTGAAAAATGGTGTGTTGTTTTAACGGACTTGTTGATACAATAAATTATGTGTGATAAATTTGTATTTTGGCCTTTTGAAGGGGCAAACGATGTCCGTTTTGGACGAATTTTATATGCACGCGATCGTATTGAAATTATCTACAAGATTATGGAAAAAAACAAGCAAAAACAAAAAAAAAATCCATACGTGACGTATGGTTTTAATCCATGCGTGACGCATGGATTTTTTTGAAAAAAAAAATTCGTGCGCGACGTAGGGTTTTATTCCATGCGTGACGCACAAAAACTGGGCGGTAAATAGCAATTTGAGTGGGCGTCAAATAGTAAGGGCCTTTTTGTACCGCTATAATTTTATTTAAATAATTTATAATGTGAAAAGCAGATTTTTTCTGCAGTTTTCTTCTGTCCAGGTTTTGTATAACCATAATTTGATGTAATTAATGCTTTCTGCAGGCTTTCTTCTCTTCCTGCAGCCTCCCGAGGCTTCTGGAAAAGGATCTAGGGTTAGATACTTACGCCTTAGATGTTCACAAGAGATTTGTTAAGAATTGCTTGCAAGAGGTAATTGCTTCCTCTTTTTCTCTGGTTCCAATGAGTGCTCGGTTCGTAATTGATGTCGTGCTTTATTTCTCAGAAATTCAGTGGTAGAGAGTTGCTTTAGGGAGTAAGAATTCACTTGATTGAAAGGTGTTTCTGTGGTCCTATATTGTTGGATTTAGCTTGATATTGGTCAGAGATATGTTCTATTTGTGTATGTGGAGGCTAGGGTTTACGTTTACATATAGAATGAAGCTGAGTGTGCTGTTATCAGTCATCACAATTTGTATTCTGCCATTAAGAATGCTTATTTTCCTATATGCGGGAGATTGTTTTTCTCTTGGTCAAGTGTGTGCTAATGATATATGGTAGAAAGGTTCCAGCTTCCAAATAATTGTTGTCTTTGATGCTTTGATCGGTTCTTGGCAACATATTGTCTTTTGAACTATAACTAAAAATGTTTGTTATATTTTTCTATGTTGGTGCTATAGATATATTCGTAATCCTCCCCGACTTCTCTCAGAGGCTAAACGCTCGTTCAACTGTTGAATCCACCATCGAAGGCGCACGAAAAGAAGAGAGAGAAGCCATGGAAGGAGAAGAAGGAAGTCAGAATGCTCATCTTATCCTCTCGCACAAGCTCTTTCTCCTCAAACATCTCGATGTTCAAGACATGGAGAAGGTAAGTTAAAGCCATTATGTGGAAGTCTATCATGTGGAAGTCTGATGTCTACAACATTAAAAACAGAAATAGGGTTAAGAATACAGAAACATCAGATTGATATCAGAATACATAAAATCAAGGTTTGATTTTCGAATTCTCTTTTGATTTAGAAATAGTGCAAACTCTATCATGTGGAAGTCTGATGGAACGTATGTGTAACACAGTATCACAGACTGTTGGGAGCTGTTACGAACGGCATACTTCTGTCTATGGTTGTTTGCACATTAATAATTTGATATGTATTGACTGATTTCCTGCTTGCATATGTATGACTGCATAATGCTATTACCGATTTGTTTGTGGGTTGTTGGATTATTACTTCTAGATCTTTGTAAAAGGAATGTGTCTTATCTGTTTCTTGTACAGTATCGAATTTGATCGTGATGATGAATTGTTTGCAACTGCTGGTGTTTCAAGACGGATAAAAGTTTTTGACTTTTCCTCGGTAAGCTTATAGATATATCTGCAGTTCTCCTTGTAGAGTAGTACTTGGCGCTAATATGTTCATTAAACATGAATTATTTTAAAAAGAATATTATGGTTGCAAACTTCTTTTACATTATGCTCAAGGATTTTCAAATAATTATTCACAAGTTGGCAATCCTTTTTATCTTAGGTGTACATTCGTGGTCAGTTTCATGCTGTACAACTTACATATCCTTGGTAATTTCTTTTGCCTTCTGACCGTACTTCGGTGGGAATACACTAGGTTGATTGTTGTTGTAAGTAATTTCTTTTGCCATTATTTGTAAGTAGTTGTGAGTCAATACTGAACTATAAGTATTGATTATTGCATATAACTAACTACCTGTTTAAATTCTTTCTGAAGTGGAAACAAATTTGCCTTTTACAATTAGAATAAATAAATAAATTAACCAATGAAATGAAGAGTTCTAGGATTTCAGGCCTTATAATTATTTATCTTGGTTAGATCTCAGTTAATTGTCCAATTACGGTGATTCTACTTCGAAATTCTCAACCAGAGGTCTCTTACTTTAATGGATTATCAGGATAAAACCCATGACAATTATTTATTGTTTCTGCTAGAAGTTACCAGAGTATTAGAACATAACTGGTTCTTCTTCTTTCCAACAATGGCCTTGTTGTTTTCTGTATTATGTTATTTCATGTCAATTTTGTTGCTCTGCTATTCTATATCTTTCAGTGTTTTTGTAAATGGCTAGTGTGCTACTCACTTTCCATATTCTTTCCTTCTTTATGACTCGAATTTCTTTCCTACCCCATTTAGGTTGTTAAAGAGCCTGCAGAGGCACAATGTCCTGTAGTGGAGATGTCTACCATGTCAAAACTTAGTTGCTTGAGCTGGAATAAGTTTACAAAGAATCAAATAGCTAGCAGTGACTATGAGGGAATTGTTACTGTGTGGGACGTAACTACACGCCAGGTATTGCCCGAGCAATAAGATTGTGTGGTAAAATTTTAAAACTCGTTGGATATCTCAGTCTGAGAGTAATAGGAGTGTCTCAGAGTATTGTTAGGAAGAACTTAAAATCTGAATGCAAAAACATGTACCTTGGGCTACTGGCTTCCTGTTACTGTAAAGAGCGGTGCTTCTTTTTCTTAAGCCGAGTCATGATAGTGCAAGGTCTATTTTGGTATCTTCTTTGTGTGTGTTTTGTGCAAACTACTTTCAAGTGCTCTTATAATCCATTGTCATGGTTTAGTCTTACTTAGTTTCATGTTTCTAACTTTGATTTGTTTTTTGGGTTTCTTTCTTTCTTTCTTATTCAGGGTATCTGAAGGGATTATGGTCTAATTTAGGAAAACAGTGAATTGCATGGGTGGACGATGCCTGAGCTGCGAAGTGGAGCAAGAAGATCGAGAAGACTCAATGACCTTCAACATCCTGCTGCTCAAGTGAATGATCAAGCAGATAATTTGTTACCACCTGTGCAGAACAAGACAAGGAGGAGAGGAGGTGGTGGTGGTGGAAGAGGGAGAGGTGCTAATGCCACAGTTGTAGCTAAAGGCACGGCTGCAGGAACTCGTCAAATAGGTGCTGGTAGAGGCAGGGGCAAATTGATATATTTAGATCCTGAAATTCCTACCGCAGGTGCTCCTCAAATTGCAGCAATAGGAGCTGCAGGTGGTCATAATCGAGTAAACGGAGCAGCAGATAAGAACCTCGGTATGGAGGGGGGAAGTGGTGATAAACTGATGGGTGTTGAAGAAGACGCAAACCAAACTCCCATTCCTGACAAAGTGAGTTTTTTGCCCTCCATTCATTTTCTATTGATTGTTTTTGTAACATGTTGATCTTTTTGAGATGGATAATTTGATTATGGATTTTATTTCCATTCTTTGTATTTTTCTTCTTCTAATTACAAAAATTTGAATTTCAGCTTGCTCTGTTGTTGATGCTTTTTATATAAAATATCTAAAAGATACTGTGAGTTTTGGATTCTGTCTTTTAATTTGTCGGGTAGAGATTTAATGTTTGTGTGTCATAAGGGTGTAATTTGTCTGCTGATAATTTAACTTCTGTGGACAAAGCAATCTGAATGGATGCTATGGAGTTCCATGGGTTCACTATAAAGGCCGACAAGGGGACTATTTACATCCTCATAAGTCATACATTTAATATGCTAACTATGTTAGTTATATCTTTTTTCCTTGTCACATGTCTAAATTTTGGTCTTTTCTCCTGCTTTCAATAAATTCAGAATCTTGCAGTCAAGTGCCAAGAAAAATGAAAGATCAAGGATTCACAAGGCGAGCCCATATGCGTTTACAACTGATTTTCCGGTGGTAAGCATTTATTCTTACATCGGATTTGTTTGTATCACTTTTCTGGAACGTAACACAACCGGGATTTGCAGAGAGGGATCCACCAAAGCCAGAACCTAAGCAATGCACAAGGCTAGAGCCATTCCAGTTAAGAGAGTGATGAGACACGAGGTGGAAATGCAGAGAGGGATGGAAGAAAGGACGAGAAAAGAGAAAGAAGAAGCTCAAATAAGGATCTTCAAAGCACAACCTGTCCTGAAAGAGTAAGTAAGAGATATACGAACTCGATAAAGTGGCAATGTTGTAATTTTTAGATGCATAACGCTCATTTGTTTATGCAGGGATCCGATTCCATTCCCAAAGAAAGAGTGCAATCCTCTAACACAAGTTCAAGGATTCAACCCTTCACATTGAGCATCGAGTTGTCGAAAGAGCGGAGTTCCACAGCAAGGTGAAGGAGAAAGAGAGAGAGGGAGAAGGGAGCCTAGTTTTGATGATTTACGTTGTTCACTTTGCTGGATTGAAAGCAATATTTTTATGTATTTGTGGATGATTTACGTTGATGAGTGTACAGGCTAATGATTTACGTTGTTCACTTTCCTATCATAACTATTAGCGGTGGCTTTTTATAATTACATTAATCAGCTTTGTTGAGGTGGGCACTTGAAAGCCCGTCTCAACAGAGTTTTTTTAAAAAAAAACAGGCACTTGAGGCGTACAATCTGATTGTCCAACAAATGGGGTCCGTTGAGCTGGGCACTTAACCGCCCTCCTCAACAGACCATATTTTCTCATATTTTCCTTGGTCTGTTGAGGCGGACATTTGTTGAGGCGGACATTTGGCTGCCCGCCTCAACAGCTTATGATCTGTTGCAGTCTCCTCAGTTGCAGCGACTCAGGTCTGCCTCAACATGGGGGTTTTCCCCGCCTCAACAAGTGTTTTTTCTACTAGTGATTATATAGGCTACGTAACAATTGTTGGATATATAGCATCCTACGGATTGTCATTAGGTCCAATTTTAAAATTGGTTATACAGTCGCTTTGATATCAGAGACGAACCCGTTTCGGTATGAGAGACGAACCCGTTTCGGTATGAGAAACGAACCCGTTTCAACTTTTGAGGAAAACATCATGAATCCACATAGAGACACCTCTGTTTTGATTTAAGAAACGAACACGTTTCAGTTTTAATAAAACATCATGAATCCACATTAGAAAGATCTCTATTTCGCGTTAGCAAAACATCATAAATATAATGAGAAACATATCTGTTTCGATTTGAGAAACGAACACGTTTCAATTTGGTAAAACATCATGAATCCACATTAGAAAGATCTCTGTTTCGCGTTAGCAAAACATCATAAATCTAATGAGAAATATCCCTGTTTTGATTTGAGAAACGAACACGTTTCAATTTGGTAAAACATCATGAATCCACATTAGAAAGATCTCTGTTTCGCGTTAGCAAAACATCATAAATCTAATGAGAAACATCTTTGTTTCGATTTGAGAAACGAACACGTTTCAATTTGGTTAAACATCATGAATCCACATTAGAAAGATCTCTGTTTCGCGTTAGCAAAACATCATAAATCTAATGAGAAACATCTCTGTTTCGATTTGAGAAACGATCACGTTTCAATTTTGTAAAACATCATGAATCAACATGAGAAACATATTCGTTTCGGTATGAGGAATGATCCCAACAAAACATCTTGAATCGCCATGAGAAACAATCTGTTTCGCCTTAGCAAAACATCATGAATCTACATAGGAAACATATCCGTTTCGATTTTGAGACGATCCCAACGAAACTTCTTGAATCGTCATGAGAAACAAATCCGTTTTGGTTTTGTATATAGTGACTTTGGATCCATCAGAATCCTTTCTTCGGGTCTTCTTTTTATGGCGAAACTAGAGTTTCGAACAAACTCCGATGGACATCTTCTTGCTCGATCCAAGACAAGCTATGGTTGATTAGCATATAGGAGAGCTTGATTGAGGAGAGGGATATACCCTATGTTGATCTTTTCCTCGAACTTGCTCTCGGCCAGCCTCCCTACGTGATTTTTGAGCTTTGTTTTAGAAGAACCGTCAGCTTCCTCTATGTTCACCGAAGACCCCCATCTATTTGCCTTATTTGCCATACATATCGATGAAGGATCAACATCAATTTGATCTTTATGATGAAAACTGTTTCCACGTTTTATCTTATCTTATCTATATAAAAGTTGGCTGTCCATTGCCAAAATTGAATGAAATTGATACCAATTTAATGCATTACTCATTTCTTAATCACCTCTTATTGGACTTTTGAGCATGTATTTAAATATCTTTCTTATATCCTTATGTTATATTTATTTATAGTCTACTTGATTAAGTCACAAACTAAATTAATGTGTGAGCTTTTCTTATGACAATGCAAACTTATTCTAATATTATGTTTTAAAACTACTTCAAACTTATTCTAATTTTCTCGCGCGGAGCGCGAGACCCGTATCTAGTCCCTTGTAAATGGTAGACGTTACCTATGGTAGACGTTACCTACCATTACTGCATTAATGGGAGATTTATCTTCTTTCATTTAGACTCTCTCTCCCTCTTATCACAAGAGATCGGATCTGTAGAGCAATTAAGCCCCCGTTACAAAATTTCAAGAGGTCCAAACGCCTCTTTTTAATTTGCTTAGTGCTTAATGCACATTAATTTGGTCAACATTTCAAACCAATGTGATCCTTCCGATTTTTTTCTTAATTTGTAGCCATTGTTACAAGGTTAAAAATTAAGCCATGATTAAGATAATTTTAATCACCCTAATTTATTTTGTAAAGAGGTGTATATAATTCTTAGTAGACATGTCACATATATTATGTGAATAGTTTAGAACTAAGAATATACGAAAGGTCCACAAGATTTATAGTGTATAAATAAATATTTTTGTAAAATCAATTTTTATGACTAATGTTTAATCATAAATGCTTAAAATTTCATGAAATTTTACCCCTCAACATGGACCTTATGGATACTAACTTTAGTGGCTTCCCCTTCACCTGACGAAAATCTCAAAACATGACCAACAATATTCCTAAACGTTTAGATCGGGTCTTAGTTCATTGCTCTCTTGTCCCTATGTTCCCTAAATTGCTGATCCACCATCACCCCTTCTCTTCATCTGATCATGCACTAATCACTCTCTCTAGGCGACTCCTCCTCCTCTCATCGGATCCCCTTTCGATATGAACCAAGTTGGGCTACTAATTCATCTTACTCTAATCTTTTCCAGAAAGTATGGAAATACAAAATCCATGGCTCATTTATGTATAAGTTTAATCAAAAACTTCGCCTAATCAAAAACTACTCAAAATCTTGGGCCCGATCCCATAATGACAATAATTTCTCCCAACTCTCGCTTACTGAAATCATTGTGTTTGATGATGATATTGCCATGTAACGAAGTTAACTCGGTCTTTATCTTTTCTTCCTACAAGAATTCAAAGAAAATGTTCCCAAGTGTTGGTCAAGTACCTCGATCGCGAGCTCGAAGTACTCAACCAATGCTTGTTAACGTGCTACAACATAAACGTGGTGACATAAAAAGGTCTTTACTTACGTTCCACATGAAGGATTGAGCATGTACGACATAGTGCGCTGAAGCTTATAGTAAACACGCTGGCGGTCCCAAGTATGGGCTTGGGAGACATCGTCAGTACGGAGTTAGCGCAACGACACCCAGGGACGTCCCCCGCTTGAAGTAGCGCGACGGCAACCCCAAGAGTAGTCTCGGGGGTCATCGCCCGCTTGATGTAGCGCAGTGGGATTCTTGGAACATCGTTCGTTGTGAACTTGAGATCAACAACGCAAAGGCAGCCCCAAGCTGAGCTTGGGGGTTCCTCATCCATTGTGAGCCCCTGATGCAAGATGAACAACTCAGTGGCAATTCTAAGCGAAGGCTTATAAGTTGCACATCCGTCTTCAAAACAACACGATGGCAACCCCCAAGCGTAAGCTAGGGACACTAACCACTTAGAGAGCGCGATAAACACCCCAATCATGTCGCCCGCTAAACTTGAACGCAAACGGAAACAAAACGAGATAGGTTAAGATTTGTACCTTTAGAAGCCTGACGAGGCCATGCATGTTGAGTACGCGTTCCCTTTGCACAGTAATTACTTTGTTTACTAACGCACTTTCAAAATTAAGAGTTGTAGCTAGTCCTGGCCAAACTCGGGTTGGCCCGGCCTGCCCGACCCTCTATCCGGGCGGGCTTGGGCACTAGATAAAGCCATGTCGGGCCGCTAAGCCCGACCCGTAAGGGTACGAGGGCCGGGTACGGTATAGACCTCAGGCCCTTAAGGGCCGATAGGCCCGGCCCGTATTATATATTAGTTAAAAATATATATATATTTATATATATAATATCTAAAAATAATCTAATCTAGATTTTGTTTCCTCATACTTGCGTCTCCGTGTCCTTTTCTTTCACTTGGTCTCACTCTTTCTCTAATCTAGGTCACAATTCACAAACTAACAGAGACTTCTCAAAAATTTTGTCTCACATACTCACCCTTACACACCTCAGCGCACCTCGCTTCTCGTCGTCGACCGGTGTCCGCCTCGTTATCATGATATGAAAAATATGATTATGCAGTATTTTATTTTATTTTTTCTTTAAAAATCATTAAAAAAACAAATTTAACATAACTGGGCTACCCGGCCCGGAAATATGGACCGGAAATTTGAGTCTTGCCCGGCCCGAGCCCGAGCCCGGGTATGGCCAGGTCTAGTTGTAGCCATCACTTTCTTCCTCTTGTATTGTTGGTTTGTAGCTTGTTATTACCTTCACGAAAAGTCAAAAGACACGCCAACCATCGAAACCCGCTTGTTAACCTCCTTTGAATTTTTTTACTGCACTTTTAGAGCAAGACTTTGCCTGGTTTTAACTATGAGCAAATCCTTCTTAATTTTCGGATCCTTCTTTGAACAACCTGACTGCTGTCTTGAACAAACAAACACCTCACTCGAACAAACATGCTCCTCAATAGATCGAACAAGCTCCTCCATTGATCGAACAATCTCCTCTTCGTGAATAAACAAGCTTCTCCCTGTTTCAACTTGATGCTTATTTGCGCCCAATCGATAACCAAACCATCTTAAGTGTGAGGAAGCTTCCCACAGACGGCGCCAGTGATGGTTCATGTATTTAAAAAATCAATCGTTGTGAATCTAAATAGACTTTGATTATCGAACGGGGCACTCTTTCATTAATATTTGTATGAGGAAATACATGTCAACGAATTTAAGACCCGAAAACCAATCCACAGACAGTCGTCCTATGTCGGTATTCTGGATTCGGAAAGAATATCATTTAAATAAACGCTATACATGCCTATTTATAGAGAAACAAACCTACTAGGACTAAGTTACGTCCAACTGTTTGTCAGCTACCTGGTTGTACGAGTATGCTGCTTGTATCAGCTACCTGCATCAGCTATATGTATCAGCAACTTGCATAACCAGTTTGATTGTCGCGCTTGATCAAAGTTTATGCTTTCGTTATAGACGCGTAGATTGAAGACGATGCATGTTATTCCATAAAAATTAATGCGTTTCATCGATACCCATACCGGATATTCAATACTCATATCAATGATATATGATATATACTTATGTGTACATAATAATAAAATTGATATAGACTACCATATTTTTCTTCCGTCTTTTATATCACCAAATTCACACGGAGATACCTAAGCCAATTTCGTTCTTTTCTATGAAAATGACAACTTCTTCAGTTTTACTCCGTATACTGCTTCTTTCTTCATTACCCGTGACATAAATGCACGCTACTTAACTAAAGCCGTAACTTAAGGTTAAGTAAAATAATTGTACATAAATCTAAACCTCTTCATCAACCGGCATAGCAAGTCAAGCATTAGTATTTCGTAGCTTACATGCCTAATGTCTAAGCAGAACTAAGTTGTAAAAAGGCACTAAAAAACTAATCCGTGATCATGTTTTTATTTACCTTATGACCACGTACTGAAATAAAACATACGGAGTACGGTAAATTTTACAGTATTTAAACTTAAAATAACGAAGAGACTATACGCACTACATTTTGAAACTTTTTAAACTACATTCTCGTACGCCCAATTTTGGGCGTACCGTGCAATTTTCTCGAACATACGTATACGTATACGTATACGGTGGAAAACTGAAAAATGGTATGTACGCCCATTTTAAGCGTACGCCCAAAATGGGCGTACGCCCAGGATATAAAACATCGCCTCGCTTCTTCTTCCTCCTCTCGTCTGAAGCTGCTACTGTTCAATTCGTAACCTAAATATCGCCGCCGTCCATTCTTCTCCTATTTCACTCGTTTTCTTCCCCAAATCTATCCCATTCGACTCGTTTTTCTCATACAATCCAAATCCCTCAATCAATTTCTTCAATTTCACTCGGAATCATGCAATCCGAAGAAATGGGGAAAACCTCGAATCCGGCGACGGTGGAGGCTGCGGCGGTGGTGGAGGCGACGGTGGAGGCTGCGGCTTCGTCTGTTCTCCCTCCCGTCCGTATTTGTGCTGGTGGCGCAAGGGTGCGAGGTGGAGGAGTAGGGCGGAAGAGGAATCCGGCGAAAAAGAAAAGGGGGGGTGGTGGAGCTGCGGTGGCTGCGGCTGCGGTGGTCGGTGGCGCTGGCGAGGGCTCTGGTGGTGGAGGGGAGGAGGTTGGTGGCGCCGTCGAGGTGGCTGGAGGTGAAGCTGGTGGAGCAGGTGGTGGTCGGGGTGGTGGTCGGGGTGGAGCTCGGGGTGGTCGGGGTGGTCGTGATCAGGGCGGTGCGGAAAAACGGGCCCGTTCGATATCGCCGGAGAAGACGCTCTCGATCCACGAGGTACGTTAATATTATTTGTTATTTATTAATAAATTATTAATTAGTCGTTATTTATCGTTTAACGTTTAAATAACGATTAAAAAAAGATTTATTAATGAATTATTAATATAATATTAATTGGTCGTTATTTATCGTTTAACGTTTCACGTTAATCGATAAATAACGATTTAAAGAATAAGATTAATTAGTAAATAATATTTATTAATATAATATTAGTTAGTCGTTATTTATTGTTTAGCTAAAAGAAAATAATATTATATTAATAAATAATATTTATTAATATAATATTATTTGGTCGTTATTTATCGTTTAACGTTTCACGTTAATCGATAATTAACGATTTAAAGAATAAGATTAATTAGTAAATAATATTTATTAATATAATATTAGTTAGTCGTTATTTATCGTTTAGCTAAAAAAAAAAAATATTATATTAATAAATAATATTTATTAATATATTATTAATTGGTCGTTATTTATCGTTTCACGTTTCACGTTAATCGATAAATAACGATTTAAAGAATAAGATTAATTAGTAAATAATATTTATTAATATAATATTAGTTAGTCGTTATTTATCGTTTAGGTAAAAGAAAATAATATTATATTAATAAATAATATTTATTAATATAATATTATTTGGTCGTTATTTATCGTTTAACGTTTCACGTTAATCGATAATTAACGATTTAAAGAATAAGATTAATTAGTAAATAATATTTATTAATATAATATTAGTTAGTCGTTATTTATCGTTTAGCTAAAAGAAAATAATATTATATTAATAAATAATATTTATTAATATAATATTATTTGGTCGTTATTTATCGTTTAACGTTTCACGTTAATCGATAATTAACGATTTAAAGAATAAGATTAATTAGTAAATAATATTTATTAATATAATATTAGTTAGTCGTTATTTATCGTTTAGCTAAAAGAAAATAATATTATATTAATAAATAATATTTATTAATATATTATTAATTGGTCGTTATTTATCGTTTCACGTTTCACGTTATTCGATAAATAACGATTTAAAGAATAATTAGTCGTTATTTATCGTTTCACGTTATTCGATAAATAACTTGTAAAAGAAAAATATTTAATATTAAATAATATTTATTAATATAATATTAATTAGTTGTTATTTACTAAGAAATGAATTAATTTGTAATTAATACATTATTAAATAGCGTCTTAATAAATTATTAATAAGTCGTACCTAAGAAAAAATTAGTAATTAATACATTATTAAATATTTAAAAGAAAAACGTCAAATAATATAAAATAATAATTCGTAAATATGAAAATAGGCTTTAGAGAGGGCTATTACTCCGACGGGTGGTTCTGTTAGAAAGAAGAAGAAGGGCCCTCGTCACCCTAGCGCACGCGGGATCACAGCTTCCCGACGTCGTGGATCTCCTCCAGACATTCCAAGAGTGCATATAGGAGATACAGGGAAAGCTTTGATGGATGATTTGGATGTTAGTGAGGCGGAGGAGTTTTCAGAGGAGGTGGCGGAGGCAACCGAGGTTGTAGATCAGCCAGAGGTTGCAGATCTAGGAGATTTGGAGGCGCAGATGCATGATGATTACTATGAGGGATCACCTCTGCGTGAGCTATCTCCAGTTGGATCATTGTCTCCTTCTGCAGAGGATCATCAGCAGGAGATTCAGGATCAGCCAGACCTCCAGGAGCCCATTCAGGATCCTGTTCAGGAGGCTGTTCAGGAGGCTGTTCAGGAGCCTGTTCAGCACATTGATCCGGGCTTAGCTGTACCGGTTCCAGGGGATGCAGATTATGTGGGGCATCCTGGAGGTCCTCTCAGTTCACGGCTTTTGGTGGATTACAGCACCCACATTGCTCCGGTGATATGGACTGAGACGTCGTCTCTTGCAGAGCGTATTGAGCATGACCCGGCTTATGTGATACCGCCCTCATCGAAGGTATGCGTTGTTTTCTAAATGAATTTGTGAGGTAAAACGATCCACACGCTTTTCTAATTCATTAATTTCTCTTTCGTACATCAGCTGAAGAGGGTGTTGGATATATACACCCGCAAGGACTTCTTCAGGGAGTATGATAGGCATAAATCTAATGTGCCTGGGTCATGGTGGCAGCTCGTTGAGCGGAGCCACTTACATGTCCTTGCAGATCCCCGGCTCGAGTACAACAGCATCGATCCGATTCTGATTTCTGCATTTGTGGAGCGTTGGTATCTAGAAACCAACACGTTTCACTTTGCATTTGGTGAGATTGCTCCTACCTTGTTAGACGTGCTGAAGATTCTGGAGCTTCCGATCCATGGACGAGCTGTCAGATCTGCTGAGGCAGACATAGATGGGTTTGTGCATCCTCATGTGCAACGGATGTTCGGGTTTGCTACGATCGAGGAGGCTGCTGCGCTATGCTTACGTACGTAGAGTTTATTTTATTATTTATATTTGATGATATTTTTTAGTTGATTCAATTAAATATTTATAATCCGTGATAAATTATCAGATGGGGGTTTGAACATCCACGGCAAGATAGGCATCACCACGATCCACACCCGACTATTACAGATGTTTGATATACGGGACAGGTAAATTATCGTATATTATAAGAATTTCTCATAATTTCTCGATTAACGTTACTAATTCATTTGTTGTTATTAATTGCAGGACTCCTCAGCAAGAGAGTGATATTGCTTCGCTCTACTTGTTGTCCCTGTTAGGCAGTACGACATTTGTCGACAAGTCTCGGATGAAGGTGAGGCACAAATACCTTAGCATCCTCGTAGATCACAATGAGACAGGGTCCTATGCTTGGGGGACAGCCGTCTTGGCTGAACTGTACAGACAGTTGGGTCAGGCCTCCCGTGCTCAATCCAAGGGGTTTGCTGGCTGTCCGCTCCTGCTGAAGGTAGTTTTCGTTTAATGTTTTTTTTTTTCGTGTATATTTTGCTTATGTATAAAACATTATGAAATTCTGGTATTTGTAGGCTTGGATATGGGCGTATTTCCATGGTCTTCGGGGTCATGCTACGCAGGACTTGACATCCATGAATGCCTCGGCGGCGGCTATCCGGGAAAACAGCAAAGTCAAGTACCATAAGGATCCTGCTCGACTAGTTTCCCTCAGACTGGTCCTTGACCAGATCACATATGCAGAGGTAAGTACTATTTAATTAGTAATTTCATCATATGTTATGCAATTATTATTTTTAAAAATACGTTTGTCATTTAAAAAAAACATAGGTTCAGTGGAACCCCTGGGGCAAGTTGGATCTCAACGACCCCCAGTATAGGTTAGGTCTATTTCGGGGGCCTCTAGAGTCCTTTGAGGTCAGGGAGTCGCACCATCCTGACCGATGTTTGCGACAGTTCGGGTATGTGCAAGGCATACCCGAACCCCCGATTACACCACCTACTGCTATCAGAAATGATTATGCATCGGGGTACACTGTCACATTCGGGGATGAGGACTGCACTTGGGCCCCAGAGACCCTGTCGGATCGATTGATCACCTTAGACGAGCAGGATCGACGAGGACTTCGAGAGTATGCATGGGATTGCAAGGATGGATACCGGACATGGTTTAATGCCATGTCACATCCTTATGTTGATTCCAGATCACCCAGGCAGGACCCACGGGCACCGTTTGACCACCGTGCCGAGCACATACAGATACCTGCGACAGCCTCTGTAGTTGTGGTACGTATTTCAGTCAATATCGCTCAAGTAATAATTATAATCTATTTTATTCTACTTATATTTACATTTTGAAAATGTAGCGGGGCAACATACTCGCCTCTGAGATATCCAGTTTCCTACGTGCATATGGTGACACTCTGCCTCCAGGACAAGCGAGGATGATGAGGGGGTGGATCAGCATATGGACTGGTGATGTAGTACCAGAGGAGGATGGGCCTGTGCAATGATATGATTGTGTTCAGTATTATATTTTGGATATTTGTTTGATGTATATTTTGATGTATATTATTAGGATTTTCGAACTTAAAACGGGCTAAGACGAGAAATGACACGGAAATCGAGGAAAAACGACTTAAAACGGACCAAGACGAGAAATGACACGGAAATCGAGGAAAAACGACTTAAAACGGGCCAAGACGAGAAATGACACGGAAATCGAGGAAAAACGACTTAAAACGGGCCAAGACGAGAAATGACACGGAAATCGAGGAAAAACGACTTAAAACGGGCTAAGACGAGAAATGACACGGAAATCGAGGAAAAACGACTTAAAACGGGCCAAGACGAGAAATGACACGGAAATCGAGGAAAAACGACTTAAAACGGGCTAAGACGAGAAATGACACGGAAATCGAGGAAAAATGACTTAAAACGGGCTAAGACGGGAAATGACACGGAAACCGAGGAAAACCTAACTAGGGTATAGGGTTTAGGGTATAGGGTTTGGAGAGTGGTTAGTGGATAGTGGATAGTAAAAACTTTGGATAGTTGTGTTTGAAATGGATAGTTTGGGCCCAGTTCGTTTAAACGCCTTATAACGCTGAAACTCAAAATTTCAAAATTGTAACATGATAGAAAATGAAGTCTTTAGTTGTTATCAATTCTCGGAATCGAAAAAAAATCAACGAAAACGTCAACGGGCCTAATAAGGCCGAATTGAGATTTGGTGAGGCCCATTTCCTAAAAACGACATAAAACGGGTTAATAAGACCTTAAACATTGAAAAACTTGAAATGTAAAAGTTGTATCTAAACAGTCACTTTCACCTAGTAACGAGTTAATCTCAAGTATATAAGTCGTATAGTTTTACTCATATGTGTGTGATATCACTTCGTTACTCAAATAAACTTTACATAAAACTTTCATTAAATGTTATGAAACACTCAAATACTCCAAAATAACGACATTTCACATCTTCGTATTGTCCATATTGCTTGATTACTCGATATTTTATGAAAGTTTTAATGAAATACACTCAAATACAACTTTTACATTTCAAGTTTTTCAATGTTTAAGGTCTTATTAACCCGTTTTATGTCGTTTTTAGGAAATGGGCCTCACCAAATCTCAATTCGGCCTTATTAGGCCCGTTGACGTTTTCGTTGATTTTTTTTCGATTCCGAGAATTGATAACGACTAAAGACTTCATTTTCTATCATGTTACAATTTTGAAATTTTGAGTTTCAGCGTTATAAGGCGTTTAAACGAACTGGGCCCAAACTATCCATTTCAAACACAACTATCCAAAGTTTTTACTATATACCCCTTCCTTTTCAAATTTTTCAAGATTTTTTGGCTAAATACCCCTTGCATCATGAAAACTATTTCTTTTTGCTAAATACCCTTTTCTTGTCATTTTCCGTTGTATGCCCCTTCATAAACTCGATATTCGCGCCGTTTTTATTTTTAATCCCGTTTTACTCGATTTTCGCGCCGTTTTTTTTTAATCCCGTTTTACTCGATTTATTGGGCTTGGCTGGGCTGAATTATTTGGGCTTGGCTGGGTTGACTTATTGGGCTTGGCTGGGCTGAATTATTTGGGCTTGGCTGGGTTGACTTATTGGGCTTGGCTGGGCTGAATTATTTGGGCTGATGGTTTGAATTGTTGGGATGAATTCTACATCTAGCATACAGCTGGATGTCACTTATATGAAAATGAATGTGTTACAGCTACTACACAGCTGTAAGTCACAGCTGGATGACATAATTTTAAGTTATTGAGCCTTTGTTGTTGTGGGCCTTTTGTCTACACCGACCCAATTTTTCCCTAACCCTAGTAAAACTTCGGCTATAAATTCACTGCCTCAGTGAACCCTTTCATCACATTCTCACTCCGCCGTAAAATCTTCATTGTTTCAAGTTCTTACTCTGTAAGTCTCATTTTTTTACTGATTTGGATAGATATCTTCATTGTTTCTAAAATGTTTTCTTACTTTGTATTACATATTCAAACAAGCATGGCATCATCTTCATCCTCCCCAGTTCCAGCTGAAGGCACTCAGATCCAGTGCCCTGGTAGAAGGTGCTCAAAGACACTCACCGTGTTATCTGCTAATAACAAGGACAATCCCCATACGTATGGACGAAGGTTTGTTACATGTGATTGTAACTGGAGGATCGTGTATCTGGAGCCAGAATACGACCCTCATCATCTCCGAGTCATGGCCAAACTGTTGAAGGAACACGCTGACATGGAGCTCAAACTTCGTATTTTTCACAGGTGGGACAAAGAATCAGCCTTATTCCACCTTGGAGTTCTGTTTCCCAATGAATATGGCCGTGGTCCTCCTTCCCCTGATTCCGATTAGGATGTAATGTTGTTATGTGTCTTGAAAGTTGTTACGTCTTTGCTAAGTCTGTTGTAGTTTCTGGAGTGTCTGTTTTAATTTAACAAGTAATCCCTTGTAGTGAATTCAGAACTTGTTTCATTTAACCCATCTAAAACATTAAAAAATAACAGACAAGACAATACTATAAAAAAGGAGTCAAGATATTAAAAGCATAACAGACATACAACAGAAGTCATCAACTAGAATTTCAAAAGGTGAAACATTCAACACATCCGAATTCACTACAGATCAACATCTATACTACCATAATTAATGCGATAGTCCTTCCATTGCTGCATCCTCAGCGCGAACCCGCGATCCAATTCATTCGCACTAGGATCCTTGAACATGCGCCAAACTCCAGGTACAGATGGTACCGGACAGTCTTCTCTAAGGCACACCTAAATTACAAAACATAAATACCATGTTAAGCATTAAGAAAATTGAGTGAAAATCACAAATACTTTAGTGAAAATCATACCGGTATGTAGTGGTTTGCTAAGCCCACACGAGCCATTGCATAAATTTTCAAACCATGACTGGAGCATTGTTGATACACCTTCATCGGTAAGCACAAATATGATCGGACTTTGGATAAGTATATCAAACCAACCTGAAACTTAGTGGCAAATGCTAATCCAATCATGGGCATACTCATCCAGTATCTTTCAGGACATGGTGATCTGCTATAGTTGACCTCTTGAACAAGAGCGTCGAAGTTGTTTGCCAAATCCGGGCGTAGTCTGGTCATGACTTGTCTGTAGATATCACTGTTCTCTAACAGCTCCGTAGTCAGTTCCATGCGAATGCGAGGATATTCTTGTTGGTGATGCCCCAACAACATGGCTAGTGACCGATATCCACAGTGTCCATCCGCCCTTACGTCTTGTGCATCTACAATGTATGGAAACATGAAGAGATCAACATTGTCAACCCCGAAGTCTACCCCACATTTCGTCATTGCTGGCTGAGGGAACTCATCTGTAAGAGTGCAACCTGATAATCCGAACCCCTCTCCACCAGTGCCACTTGAATGACCAAACGCCTCTGCCGCAGTGCACCCAACAACTTCAAACTCCCTCATTATAGTAGGCTCGTTGAAAGTAGGTTGTGCCGCCGTTGCTTTTCCCTTTCCCTTTCCTCTAACCGTCTTATTCTTCACCTTCGCAGCATCATTTTTCTCTAATTCTTCCCTTGCGTACTCAAACGCGCTCATCTCTCTCTCGGTTCCCCACTTCTTTCCTACCGCTCCTCTTGGTCTGCCAGGATCCTTGATTCCCGTCGGCTCCAACGCAAGACTTTGATGTGGATACTCCAACATTGTGTACAAGTCCTCTATCTGAGACCACTGACTTTCAGGAAGTTCCCCCTTTTGCCATCTATCGTTGAGCTCAATGAATCTCAACTCCCGCATGGTCTGAGGTACACCAATCTCTACCTCCCCGTTACCAAGTTCAATCCTATCCCATTGTAGCTGCCTCCAGAATCTGTGAATCTGATTGAGCTTGAATGGCTTCTTCTGAATAATATGTTGCACCATCTCGTGGATGCACGGTAGGCCTTGACATTCTCGCATCCAGTAATCTTCGCAATGTTCCTCATAATTCTTCGCCTTTATATCCTCCCATATATCCCACAGCTTATGCAACGCTCTATCAGACACATTATGGAATAGATGCCGAAATATCAATTTCACTTGTGGATTCATTCGTCTGAAAACCCCGGGTGTCTTGATCTGATCCTCTTCCATGGTGGCCCTCACCTTCACAATCTGGCCCTCGATGGCTGCATGGATCCTCACAACCATTCGATTATTTTCTTCAACACCTTATGCATTCCCTCAACCCTATGTTTTATTCATTCAATGTCGCGTTTAAGTAAAACAACTGTTACATAATCAAACTAATAAATAAATCGGAAACGTTTAAGTAAGTTAAAAAAAAATTACCTGTTTGAGGTCCTCGTGAAGAAGTGAAGATTGTGTTCCGTCCATGCGCAAACAATGTTTGTCTTGTAAGGGATAAGCCACACCTTTTCAATGTATCCGACGACGCCGCTTCTCCAAGATGTTCTCAATCCTAGCAGTCTTTCCTCGTATTGTTCCTCCGTTCTTGATAGAAAAAGTCTCCATACTTGCGAGCACAACCTTTTCACCGATTCCTTATTTTTCAAAATTCTGGTAGCGTTTACCTCGATGTTGTGCTTGATATGAACCCAACACAAGAGGTGTTGAACCGGAAGATCTTTGAACACATATTTGATTGCAGTGATGAGAGCTAGTTCTCGATCGGTCATTATTGCAGTCGGCATTACTCCGGCATCCTCAAACAACTTTCTAAGCCTCTGAATTATCCACAAGTAGTGCATTGTTTCCTCCTTACCCGTGAATGCATATGCAATGTTGAATGTCTTATGCGTGCAAGTGAAACCGACAATCTCCACAAGAGGCATTTTATACCTGCATAATATATTTAAATAATGAAGGAAGAGGCATATGCAATATATTTAAACAAAAAAATTTTGATATACAACTATTATGTACCTATTCGTCTTGTATGTGGCGTCAATAACCATGACGTACGGAAACATCTTCAACAAGTGCAACGAGTCTTGATGGGCAAAAAACAAGATTTCCACCTCGTTTGATTTCTTCTTGCAGAGGGGATGCACTACATAGCTGCGCTCCTTCAAAAACTTCAAGGTCCATTGTGTAACAGTCAAATCTCCACGATCCTCAAAATGCATCTTCTGAATAAAGTTGGCGATTTGTTTTGTGGATGTTGTATTCCCTGGAAAGGCCGCACTCAACTGAGTAGCAATAACAGACGGCGTAGTCAAGCTGTTCGCACATACCGTCACAAATTTCACCTCGTTCGGCGTCATTCGACCCATGTACGGATGGCCAATGAAGCTAGTGGAAAGCTTATGATTGTGTTGTCCGTATTTTACCTTCACATACCATCCATCTCTCGCATCCCTCGCCCTGAACCTATATCCTCGGATCTCAAACTTGCAATCCGACTTCTTATCCCTACTATCCCGCTCTGTATTAACAACCTCCTCTGTTTCGCCATCCTCTCTTTTCTTTTTCCCTGATCTATACACTCCAGCATGCGAGCACATTATATTCATTTGACGCTCATTGCTATGGCGAGTCACTAATACCATCATAAGTTGTCTACCAATACTCTGAACCCAACGCCTCAAGTGTTCCTTAGTAGGAAACGTTTCTTCAGTATCAAACGAATCATAGTAATCCATACCCTATAATTAATAAAAACTACCATATTTATCACAACTAAAACTTAAAACTACGAGTCCACATCAATCTAAACTATCACTTCTACAAATTATTTGCAACTAAATAACGTAAATAAATACGAAACGATTCTAATTAATTACTAACCGAAAAATCTCCGGCGTCGAAGTCTCCTCCTTCTTCGTCGGTATCGTCGTCCCACATCCCGTCGTCGGGTTCACTAAAATACTCTTTCTCATCCACGATCGCATCGTCTTCGTCACTCCCATGCTCTTTCTCTTCAACATACTCGTTCTCTTCACCGCTCCCATACTCAATCTCCGTCACATATTCAAACTCCTCACCATCACTCAAATTTGTAACTCTCCTATTTGACATTTTTGACTTCAACATCCATCCGAAGTTCCTACATTTATACACATACTACATCCCAAACGGTCATATTCTGAAAAAATAGCCGTTGGGATAAAAACAATCGTACGCCCATAATGGGCGTACAGGCAAAATATACCCCAACGGTCACTTCTGAATTTGGACAAATAGCCGTTACACCAAATTTTTTACTCGTACGCCCATTATGGGCGTACCCAACGGCTATTTTCAAACGGCTATATTATTAAAATTTATACTGTACGCCCATTTTGGGCGTACGCCCATTTTGGGCGTATACATAATACCGTATTTTGTATTTTGCCTCACAATCGATGTTGGAATTTTGCACTGTCCGCCCAAAACCAGCGTACGCCCATTTTGAGCGTACGACAATGTAGTGTGGAAAGTTGCAAAATGTAGTGCGTATAGCTTTTGCCTAAAATAACAGACAAACAGATATTTTTTACAGGATTTAAACTTCCTCGAGCCAAGGAGACGAAGAAACGTTATTACATTGGTTTATAATTAATTTTCTTTGATCCTGCAATTTTATACATGGGCCTTAAGGATCAACCGTTTGGGCCTTAACTTGGGAAGAATTTGTTCCCAATACTACTCCCTAATTAAACATTAATAAAATGTCCTATCTATAAATACTCACCTTTTTTCACATCTGGATCTCCTCCTCTCCCCCAAATCACCTTTCCCCTTTTCTCGTTCATTCTTCTTCCCTCTTCACTCCCAAATCCTTCCTTCCCAAGCACGGATGGAGTGAACTCGTTTCCTCCTCTCCTGCATCTTCTTCTGGCTCGAGTTCATCTTCTTCTCCAATCTCCCGAAGCACGCAGATCTCCAAGCCTCCAAGCACGCAGATCTCATCAAGTTCTCCAGTGAAACAAACGTAGGCTTGGAGGCCTTCCTCCTTCCCCGAATTATGGTCATATAACAGGCCTTCCTCCTTCCCCAAATGCCGCTCGTGCATCTCTCTTCCCTGACAAAGTAAAAAAGCCGCAGCGAAGGAATCACTTTCTTCACGCTCTTCTCGCCATCGGATCTCTGCCTTCTTTCTCGCTTCTCTTTCCAGGTATTCATCATCTCATTTTTTTTCAATTTTAACGTTTGCTAATTTTATACTCGTCAATTGTTTGAATCTCGCTTCATTCGCCTCTTTTATTGGTTCCAATCGCTGCCTGTGTTAGTACTTGAATCATGATTCGCTTGTTCTAGTGATGATCAAACGCTATAATGTTTGATTAGGAGCAGCGATTGGATTTGCTCCGATTTTTCCGTACACTTGTGACTTGTGTTGGTATTTCCTTAATTAGTTGCTTGCGTATACTGTTGGATGTTTAGTTTCTGTGGATCGTCGATGAATTGATTTCCGTACTGATTCCAGTACTTAATTTGCAGGTTCCGAGCTGGCGTTTGAAGGGAGTCCTAGTGAATTTTATTCTACAATAGCTTCCTCTTGGTGTTGTTAGATTTTCTTTTGTAGTGCTAGAAATGGACCAATCCATTGCAAAATGTAGTGGTTATGATGTTGATCTTGAAAGCGGAATGGCTGCTTTAGATAGTAATCTGAGTGATGAGCCGCTAATTGTTGGCCTGAACTCTTGTTATGAGCTTGGGACATGTGATGAATCCATGGTGTGTGAGGCTAGGGTGACGGTTTCTATTGATTCGAATTATGGTGATGATGTTTCACTGGAGAATGTGTTTATAGTTTTTAAAATGTGTACAATTTTATTTAGTATGTTGACAAGTTTTGTAAAGTGTTGACAATTTTGTAATATTACTCATGTTGTATGTTGTTGACCGTTTATTAGTCGTGTTGATAACTTATTTAGTCGTGTTGACAACTAATTATTCTTGTTGACAACTCTGTTAAAAATTTTGTTGACAACTCTGCTAAAAATTTTGTTGACAGCTCTGTTAAATTTTTTGTTGAGAACTCTGTTAAAAATTTTTGTTGACAGCTCTGTAAAAAAAATTGTTGACAACTCTGTTAAAATTTTTGTTGACAGCTCTGTTATAATTGTCACGTCAGCAAAGGGGTATTTCCTTATAACTTAAAAAAGTGATGGAAAAACTTAAAAAACATTACAATTTTTGGGTAAATATATGGAGGAGATAGGAAGAGTAGCCCATTAACCCTTTATTGTTTTTTTAGCCATAAATAACTAGTCTTTTAGTTTATATTACTCCCTTTGTCCCATAATATAAGGGACATTTATTTTTGACACATTTGTCGAGACACAATTTGTAACGTTAATATCTCTAAATATACGGTGACAAAAATTATAATTTTTATATATTGTCAAAGTACTCGTTGAGACGAATCAAACAAGATATGACATGCATATATTTGCTCCTACATATTAGAAGAAAACGAGAAGATTCTCTTAACTAGTGAATAGTGTCAGAAAATCAAATGTCCCTTATATTTTGGGACGGAGAGAGTATCTCCTTGGAATAGGGGTTGGTTTTAAAAGAACGATTTTTTAAATGTATATAGAGAAACAATTTTCATTTGAAATATGCTTAGGGATATAGGATAGAAAAATCTTTAAACGAATTATTTCACTAATAAAAACATTATTATACATGTCATTTTTAACCCAACTCACCGATATATGTGACACACAAACGAGCACGAGCCAAATAATAAAAACGAAACGAGCCTCCAATTTCATAACTCAACACACTTATGTTTTTTTGGCACCATCACATTTTTTTTTTCTTTTTTGGTGAAAAGCATCACACTTTAGGTCTTCTTATTTCACAGTGATATATGTAGTCGACTGTCCTATTTAGAATCTCACAAACGGCTCAGATCAGATCATAGATCCGACACCACTGAAACACACCTACGATTTAACAACATCCTTTTGGATCGCACATTCACAGTCACACGCTTGATTCATGCATAGTTAGTTGCATACACTTAGGGTTGGCTCCCGGTTACGGTCCCGGTTCCGGTTCGAAACCGGAACCGGCCGGTTCAGTCCGGTTCGGGCTGAACCGGCCGGTTTTTTATTTTTTTTAAAAAATAAAACCGCCGGTTAACCGGTTAACCGGCGGTTTTGTTTTTTTAAAAAAAAATTATTAATTTATAAAACTGAAAAAAAATCTAAAAAAATCTAAACATAATTTTTAAACTTAAAAAAAGTGATTATAAAAAAACGCTATTAAAAAAGAATGTTTTGTCATTTTTTTTAAGTTTAAAAATTATGTTTAAAAAACTTAAAAAAATGATTATAAAAAAACGCTATTAAAAAGAATGTTTTCATTTTTTTTAAGTTTTTTAAATTAAATATGAAGGAACAAAAAAAATAAAAAAATTGGGCTTGCACTTAACAGTGACTTACTTGTTAAGTTGCCTACGTATCCTCTCGGGTTAGAGGAATCAAAGCCCACATAGTTCTTTACCTTTTTTCAAAACCCGTTACCTAAGTCGAATCTTCGGCGGATGAATCGGTGCGTATCATAGTATAATCTCCAATCCACTCGTCTTCCGATGACTCGATAATGTTACGTTGTTGCCTAATTGCGGCTCTCTTCCAATCGCAAACACAACATTGCGCCTCCAATGACTCCGGTGCCAAATTTGATCTCTTCCTCGTTAAAGTGTTGCCTCCTGCACTAAAAGTTTGTTCCACCGCCACGGTTGAAGCGGGGACGGCAAGAACTTGAGCCGCAATCTTCGCAAGCGTTGGAAACATGCTCCTATGATCCTCCCACCACTTCAAAACATTTAAAGTATCACAACTAACAAACTCAAAGTTGGTGTTAAGATAGTTATCAATTTCCGCATTCGTGTTTGTAACTCTTGGTCTTTTACTAAAATACTTACCTCCAAAGCCCCCCAAGCTAGAGCCCGAAGAAGCCGGAGGTAATTGTGAAGTAGTCGGAGAATCAGAAAAATGAGTAAATAAAGTTTCAATGTTTGTTCTAGTTCTAGAAACCATACCTAAAACATCCTCTAGTTCACCGTCGGCTAAAATATATCCATAATAGTCATTTAAAAGAGCGTGTAAAACGGATAATTTAAGTCTAGGATCTAAAACACAAGCAACAAGAAAACAATCGGGAATATATCTATAGTAGAGCAACCACTTACTCCTCATGCTTGCAATGGATTCCTCAATGCCGGGAATTTTAGCTCCCTCACTTAAACCACACATAACATTACAAGCTTCCAAGACAAAAACATTACTACTTGGTGTATAAACATGACTAAATCTCTTTGTTGCATCACTAAAACATTTTAAAAACGTTGCAATACTTTGACATATATCCCAACCTGATTCGCTAAAATAGAAAGTAGAGCCAGAAAGGTTTTGAGAAACAAAAGACGTTAAAACTTGTTTATATTGTATACATTCACATAGTAATATGTAAGTAGAGTTCCATCGGGTACCCACATCTTTTGAAAAACGTTTTGGGTGCACCCCGTTAGTTTTACAAAAGGTCATCCAATCTCTTGTAACTTTAGGATGCCCCCAAATATACTTAATAACGTTCTTAATTGGCTCAAAATGATAACTTATAGCACGTAAACCATCTTGAACACATAAGTTAAAATATGACAAGCACATCGAATATGAAAAAAATTCCCACCAAATAAAGGTTGACACATTTCTTGTAAATCTCTAATAGATGCGGTGTTAGCAGATGCATTGTCGAATCCAATTGAAAAAACTCTATTAAGTAGTCTATATTCTTCTAAAATTGCACGAATCATCATAACAATATTTTGTGCGGTATGTGAATCATCAAAGACTCTGAATGCCAATAAACGTTTTTGCATTGTAAAATGATGATCTACAAAATGACATGTAACACCCATGTAAGAATGGGTTTGAGTATTATCACTCCATATATCACTACAAATAGAAACATGCATATCATTTTGCGAAAAATAAGAAACTAATTCGGCCTTGCGTCTTTTATAAGCCTTAATTACGTTTTTCTTAATCACTTTTCTAGATACGGATGTAAAAGCGGGTTGTGTATGATCTTTAATGTACTCATTAAATCCTACATTTTCACTAAATCGAAATGCTAAATGATCAACAC
Source organism: Oxyria digyna (assembly GCA_029168935.1). Lineage (NCBI taxonomy): Eukaryota > Viridiplantae > Streptophyta > Magnoliopsida > Caryophyllales > Polygonaceae > Oxyria > Oxyria digyna. Next base: position 12,439,806 of record JAPVLV010000013.1, read on the forward strand.
AAATAGCTTCGGCTAATGCTACACTATTAGCTTCATGATCAAAACGAAATAAAGGGTTACCGGTAGTAGAAGATGCAAATCCGCCGGAAATTTGTGTTTGTCCCCCTAGCATTCTCATCTCGGCGACGTGTTTGTGCTCCATGTGTCGTTGAAGGGTTCCATATCCTCCACTTTTCTTCCATTGGAATGTCGCCTCGCAAAAGTTACAAGAAACAATAATTAGATCGGGATCATAATCCTCGGCCTCGAGTTCCTCGAGACCGGGTTCTAATTTAGTAAACCACTTTACAAAAATAGGAGATGTTAGTTTCCGGGATTGGTTCCCGGAGGACCCGGACCTCCCCCCTAGGGGCCCTAGCCGGCCTCGAACCGCTAGCTTGCCTTTGAGGCCTAGCGGTCCTACCCCTACCGGACCTAACTTGGGAGGTGGGAGTGGGAGAAGTGACATTATCACTCTCTTGGGTGTCAAAATGTTCCGCCATATGATTAAGAACAATTAAATAATATGATTAAAAGCAATTAAAACAATTAAAACAATAAAACAATAAAACTTAGAACAATATAATAATGTGATTAAAAATGTAAAAACAATAAAATATTGAAAGACAAAAGCTAATTAAAAGGAAGAGATTAAGAGAGATTGTTGATGGAATTTGAGAGATTATAAGATTGAGATTTGAGAAAGAGAAGAGAGATTGTTGATGGAATTTGAGAGATTATAAGATTGAGATTTGAGAAAGAGAAGAGAGATTGTTGTTGTTGGATGTGTGATTTGAAGATTGTATGGTATGGTATTTATAGGGGTTGATATGGGTTATTTTAATATTAAAAAATTAATTTTTTTTTTTTAATTTCCTAACGGCTATTAGCCGTTAGGACCGCCGGTTATCATGTGGCCTTGAAGATTTCGGGGAGTACATAAACAAGTGATGTAATCAGGGGTCAAAAATCAGGCAAAACGCAACCCACTTCCATATAAAACGACAACATATTCTTCCGCCCAATCTCCGTGCTCAGAGACGGAATTCTCGTTGAATAGTTGAATGTCGTCGTCGTCGGGAAGATCTCCTCGTCACCGATCACCCTCTGCAGTCCGGCGATCTCCGCGCCGCCCTTCCCCCGCGTCTCGCAAGCCGCCTCTTCTGTCGGAACCAGATATTCTCCCCAAATGCTCCTCCGAGCCTCTGCTTCCTGGTACTTCCGGCAGTAGCGATGGATCCTTCTCCGGCGGCTGGCTTTGTCGCCCGATGACTTGCACCAACGTCTTCTCTCCTTCTTCGGTCTTCCTCTCTCCTAATCGTCTTCTCAGCCCGAACGAGGTTAGTGGAGAGATTCAATTTTAGGGTTTCCGCTTTAAATTTCAACGACTCTTAAATTGCAGTGGTTGTGATTAATTAGGGTTATCAGAAGGACACAAAAGTGGTGGTTACAGTGACGGTGGAAGGAAGCCCTGGTCCTGTACGAACAATGGCCAAATTGGGGTCAAATGTGGACCAAATTATTAAGCTGGTGATCGAAAAGTATGGAAAGGAAGGTCGAACGCCCAAGTTGGATAAAAATGCAGCTTCTATCTATGAATTGCATCTCTCCTACTTCAGCCTTGAAAGTAAGTTTCCTCATCTGCTCTGTAGTTGACTTCTTGGTTGTTACTTGTTTGGAGTTATCTGCAAATTGCCAACTTTGATGAACATCAACATGGACTTAGTCTACGAGAATTGATAAATACTCTTGATATTAACAGCTAGCTAAGCAAAAATATGATGTGGTGTTTGTTGGACAGATCTGGATAGGTCAGATGAGATTGGGGATATAGGAAGCAGGAACTTCTATCTTCGAAAATGTGCGGGGTTCAAGCCATCGAAATCCGAAACACACATTCCTCATCAACCATCTCCATCGATCGTCTTCCTCCCCGCTCGCTTCACTCGAAAGTTCGCCAAAGTTGTGAGGAGAATGCGCAGGTTGTGGAAGGTGTTGTGCTTACATGGTTCTTGATGTGCATTACGCAAAATATAACCAAATTATTTGAACAAGAAAAGTATATTAATGTCTTTTGACCAATATATCTAGGCATATCTATTGTTTTTTTCCCTAGTTTTTTATCGGGAAATTTATATATGTAAAAGAAAAGAAAAGAAATTATGTTAAGATGTTAACGGAAAATTAGGAGGAAAAGAATTTCCCCTGTCCTCTTGTTTGTTTGTAAATGACTTTATAAGTTTAGATAATGTATAATACGGAGTATGTCACTAGTATATGATAGTGTCTCGTATTTCTGCTTTGATTGTTCTATAATACGGAGTATGTCACCAATATATCTAGGGTATTCGCTTGGGGGCCACCTGAAGCCCCAAGCGAATACCCTGAAGTTCAGCATTAATAACCGGGGCCGAGCCCAAGTTGTAGGCGTAGCCTACAATCCAGAGGCCTTCATTGTTCCTGATGCAGCCCGCAGATGTGTTCGGTTACTTGTCTTAGGTACGGGGAATAAACTCTTGAGTCAAACTGATATGCGGTGAAGTTTAAAAATTGATTTTATATCACGGTTTTATAAAATTTGGGTTAAAGATATAGTTTTTATATCGGTTATAAAAACTCCGTATTATAAAATTTTGGACTGTTTGAAATCTAGGTTATAAAAGTTTGATCTAAAACGCCACGTTATTGCGATAACACTTTATACTCTGAGATTTTAAAAACTGTTGTATAAATTTCATAATTAAAAAAATCAAAAATTAAATGTCATGTCGCCCTGTTTTCAATTCATTGTAAAAATAAAAGGAACTTGGATCAAACAAAACCCATAGATATTGAAGTAGGTAACGATCTGTTACACCAAGCTTTATTATATATTAACGTGGTCTAATATTTATTTATCTGGTCATGCATTGAGTATTTGGCAAACAATTTATAGTCTTTTTTGTGAACCTATAATATATTGTCATTTTAATTAGATTAAAGCAATTTAAACTTAGGATGTCGGTGTGTGATGGACGAGGAGGTAAATATATAAACTTATAACGAACAAAAGTATAGTTGTATATATATTTTAACTTGTATCGTATACTTAACTAGCTATTTAAAGAAAACTAGAAATATATACGTATTTAGTTGTTACTGATATTTGAATTATATTTTCAAAATATATTATACGATATAATATTACATCATTACATTGATAAAGCCAATTCCAATTTATTTATTAATTTAATTTCAGATATTTATTCAGCTCAAACTTCAATTAAAGTCCAACTAGTGTAGTTCCCGCGCCTTGCGCGGATTTATATAGTTCATTTTGTATTCGTGTTTATAGTTATATTATAAAATTTAGTCATATCCCACATTTTCTCAATGTTAAAATATCTCATATGATCAGTGTTTTGATTTGTAGACATCTATTTTTCTATGTTATTTTAAGGATGTTATATTATCAAATTCTGATTAAAATAATATACTTAACAATAAATTATTGTATATAATTGTGGTTAATTAATATACATAAGAATAAATTATTGTATACAATTCCAATATTCGTAGGACTTTGTAAAAACAATACTTGGATACTACAAAATAGCTAATAAACTAACTATTCATTATTAATTGTTAAGATTTTTAAAGGGTTAAAAATATTAATGATTTTAATTTTGAGAATTAATATCAACATGACACATAGGAATATAAGATTGGTGAACCTAGCTCTAAATAACTCTCTAAAGTATATAGATTAGATACAACAAAAAAGCAAGACTATCAAATGATAATTTAGGATCGACAAAAATGGACTAATTGATAAATGTGTTGTCAATTTTAGAAATTTGAATATAAAAAGCTATTGCCATGGTAGTAAATAAGAAATTACAATTGACAAACTTCGGCAATAAATTACTAATTTCATGTACAATTTTGACACAACCAAATCATTATATTATTTACAATATGCATAAGATACAACAGTAAGATTGAAGCATTGACATCAATTGTGTTGGTGTATTTAGGAATGCTAGAATATGCAACGTCTTTGAATCAGTGGTCGTTCGGACATAGTATTGTCAGGAGGCCTCACATATAGAACATAATTTTTTTTCTTCCGAATAATGTAAATTTATATACATATAAAAGGGATTAGAGAGTGTTATGCAACCAGAAGAGGGATGGAAAAAATGCTGATGAACAGGAGACAACAACAGATTCCAAAATCCCCCAAAAGATCCAACACAAAGTATAAAAATTCAGCTAATGGCCTCGCTTGGCAACAACTTGGAAATAAATTCATCTGATGGCTCAATCCTCTATATGAAAGCCTCTACATGTACATGCTATAGAGGTAACAAAGCAACATTTATAAATGAAGAAAATGTATAGCTAAAGAAATACATGAAACACCAGTGGCTAAAGAAATACATGAAACACCAGTAGCTAATAACGAAGTCTGTTAGAGAAGAATTGGTAAAAGAGATGAGTTTTAAAACATACAAAAAGGAGGGAAAGTTTGATATAATTGTTTTCTCCAATGCCTGCATCACCATCTTTGTCACAAAGCATAATACGATCCCACCATACAAGGCAATATCTAATATGTAACTTTTTTAAGTCTTGCAGAGGATGCCTATGAAAAATAAACAAAAGGCAACTTAATCATTGGAGTCCTTGCACATATTTTCTCTCATCTTGTTTTTACTGATAAGTTTGATACAACATTGCATCAATGCATAACAACACATAAATCAAATCAAATGAGTTACAGAACGAAAAAAAAATTGAATGAAAAAAGTACATTGTTTCTTGACTCCTGAGTTAAGAAAGATGACCTGCTTATCTGGACCAAATGCAAATTTTGTCCAATCAATGCTTACACCACAACGTCTTCGGCAAGTTCTGTCTCCAATGACTCAGCAATCTGAAAAATTGCATCCTAAAACTGAAAACATCAAACTTATCATTTCAAACAGCAAAACATATGAACCTCATTACTCATGAACTTAAAGGACATAACACTTTACTCATGAGTTTAAAGATTAAGTTGCCATGAAGAAATTCAAGTAACATTGCAGCTTTCAGTTTTCATAATAAAGGGGGGAATTTCATGCTTTATATTCATGGTCACAACCTAATTCAACTCAAACTTGCAAAAAAAATAAAATCATGGTCCTTAAAGGGGGCATATTTTCTCTCATCTTGTTTTTACTGATTAGTTGTTTAATTGCTACTGCACAACTACACAAGGACAACAATACAACATGTGCATAAGCTCCGGAAACTTTAGCTCATCATATCTGATGCATTACAATCAAGCTAAAGAGGTATTTATCACTCTTTCATTTTCTCTTGTTATACAAATTCGTTTTGGGTTCTGCGAATGCAAAAAAACATGAGCAAAAATATTTTCATGGACCATTACCACTTGCCAGGACTTAAAAATGATGAGATATTGAGATAATTGCTCAAGCACGAACTTTTTCAAGCACGTTCATGCGTGATGAAAAGCTAAAAATGTAGCAATAAAATGATAGACATGGTAGTGATTAAGCATGAAGCATAGATGAAGAGATTTGAAAGTAAAATGCAGTTACGTGGTAAAGACTTAGTTTATTATTTTGAAAGAAATTGTGCTCTAGTTCCTATGCTTTCACATAAACCAAAAAAGAGAGCATATAGCATCAACCCTTCAAAAATACTCACATAGCATCAAATCCTTTAAAATAAATAATGTCAACATCACACTTAATAATTCAAACACAAGTAGACACTTCACTCATTCTCATAATCTATCAAAGTTGAACATCATATTTGGGAGGATATAATCAAATTGCAGGAGCAAATCACCACACATCTAAACTCAAATCAGCATTCAACTTGTCACGAAATCCACACACAAATGAAAGTAACCGATTCAGTGACTGTCATTATATATACCCTGCTGTGTCGTACCTTTCATGGCAGATTTCATTAACTTTCATCTTCAGATGAAATCCACACAGAATCTTTACCCAAAAAAACTCTTTCAGGTGAGGTATGTTTGAACCAAGATGAATATCACAGAAACTGAAGTCAAAGAGAATTTATACAACACCTAATACAGCACATATGCTCAAATGCAAGATACAATTGCAGCAGTTAAAAACTCCAATCCTATATAGAAGCCAGAACCCAAAAATATACGTTTCTGGCTAACACATCAGCTGCTAAAGAAAGCAACTCTAATTGGATTCAGTCCACATATAGAGCTTCCATTTTTCTATCTACCAAACGAAAATCCAAACTTCTCAATCCGATAACAAACCAATTCCACTGAAATTGAAGCAAAAACGACTAATACAAAGAGAATTGAGATCGAACCTCGCACAACTGGTCTTATGATCAGGCATAGGAAAGAGGGCAGCACCGGCAGCGCTTCTAGGAAGAGCAAACCCTAGAAAAACGACTAATACAACTGGTCTTCTTATTAAGCCCTTTCCATATACTTTTCTTCTTGCGTTTTTAACACAGCAACCTATATTCACACTTGTTTAGGGCTTGATAAGAAAAAAAAACTGCCCCATTGCAAAGGTAAGAAAAAAAAACCCGGCAATGGCAGAAGAAACAAACCTGAATTTCGTACCGGAAGCGGGAGCTGCTCTACTTGTGTATTGAGGAAGAAGATAGGCGAAAGAAGAAGCTAGAACAGAGACTTTTAGGGTTTCGGAGGATCTGCGGTAGGAGAGGTTGTTCAGATTCGAAATTTGAGAGAGAATCTGGATAGAGGTGGAGTGAAAAGAATGAAAACGGTTTGGCTCTTAAATCCATCGGCAGTTGAGGTAGTTGAAGATCGTTGGGGGGAGGGATGAGGGGGGAAGAGAAATTTCAGGAAAGACGTTTCTGGCTGCTATCGTGGGAGAGGGATGAGGGAGGGGAAGAGAGAATTCAGGAAAGACGTTTCCGGCGAGAGAATTACGGCTGATGTGTCAGTCAGACAGGATGTCTACTTGTCAGATTATTAGAGTGCCAAGTGGTGCGTTTTTTAACACTGATTTGTCCTCTGCTTTAATGTTTTAAGGCAGATACAGGGACAAACCCTAGAGGCCCTAGACCATTACCGACAAGGAAGCGGATTAAGATAGTTAAGATAGTTAAGCACTATTGATAAATTCTAGTGCGGTAAACGTTACCGCACTCGGTTTAACTATTTAAAAAATAATAAATCGGTGCGATAACACTTACTGCACCAATTTAGGTTATTTTTGAACCCAACTTTTCCCTCTCCGACCTTTCTTCCTCCCTCCTTCTTCCGAAACCCGCCGCCATCACCTTAAAATCGCCGGCCAATAATTCCCATTTTCCCGTCGATTAAGCCACCAAATCCACAAATTGATGATGGATTCGAGCTCCCCCGACCAAGCCGCATCTTCTGGGCCCAAAAATCCGGCCGGAGACGAGGGTCCAAGCATCCCGCTGACGACAGCTCTTCCTGCGGCGACTCCGTGGCTGGCTGTGGAGGATGAAGACGAGGAGGAAGCCGAGGTGCCACTGATTTACAGTGGTGGTGCCCGGAACCGACCAAAATCCCGAGCCCGGCCCGATCCCATACCCATAGCCCGGCCCGACCCGATACCCGTAGCCCGGCCCGATACCCGTAGCCCGGCCCGATACCAGCAGCCCAACCCGCCCCGATACCCGCACCCCAACCCGCCCCGAGGCGAAGAAACCGAAAGCGACCCGTCCAAAACGTCGGTCCCGGGTACGCTACTCGAGCAAATAGAAGGTTGAATCCACAAACCGAGGCTCAAACCGAGGCGCAACCGGAAGCTTTTGAGACTCCCGTAGATCTACATCAAGTATGTATTTTTATTAAATATTCTATAATGTTTTTAAATAGTTTAATTATTTTATTTCGTAACGTTATGAAATTAGTTATTCAATTTCATAACTTTATGAATTTAATAATATTTGATAACGTTATGAAATTTTTAAATAAATTTCGTAACGTTATCAATTTATTTAATTTAATTTAATTATTAAATTCATAACGTTATGAAATTAGTTATTTAATTTCATAACGTTATGAATTTAATAATATTTGATAACGTTATGAAATTTTTAAATAAATTTCGTAACGTTATGAATTTATTTAATTTATTTTATAACATTATGAAATTAATTTATATGGTAACGTTATGAAATTAAGTAATTTATTGCGTAACGTTATAAAATTATATTATTTGGTAACATTATGAAATTAATTAATTTATTCGTAACGTTATGACATTAATGAAATTTTATAACGTTATGAAGTATAATAATTTCATAATGTTATGAAATATGACATTCTATATTGTAAAATTAATGAATTAATTATTTTATGAAATATGACATTGTTCTTCTCTTATTTTGTAACGTTATGAATTATTAGTATATAAAGTATTGAAATTAGGCGAATTATAACGTTAATTTCGTAACGATTTGAACAAAATGTTTAGAAATTAGAGATGATTTTGATTAGGATTGACGTTACAACAACTGTTTGTAACGTTACGACGTCATGGAAAAGACGTTTTTGAATTTGACGTTATTTTTGTAACACTATGAAAATAACGTTACGCTATAACAACAACATTAGGGGGTGCGAGATACGATGGCTTCTAGTGGTTTTGTTCCGGGGGCTCCTGTTGCTGCAGAGCGTGTTAGGAGGACGAAGATTAGAGCGTCCATACGTCAGAGTTTTGCTACTGCTCGAGACCAGCTGAATGATTCTAGTTCGATACCCAGTGATGTTACTAGGGCACTTACATATACTGGGGAAGTTAGGGATTGTGGTCTAGATGTTGATCCGTCTGCTGATGATGAGGGTTATAGTGAGAGTGAGGAGGAGGATATGGACGTCGATGACACAGCTGTTGATTTGGATGATGATATGCTGGGAGACGGTGAGGGTTTAGGTACAGATTATATTGTATCTCATCCCGAGATACCGACAGATCAGCTTAGGAGAGACGACCCTCCTATTATTTCAGAGGATCATGCTGGTATGGGGCCTTCATCGCCAGCTCCTACAGATTTAGGTCCTTCGTCTCCTACGCCAGATGTACCACCTCCCCCGACTGATGATGTACCGCATCCGGCTGCTGCACCTCATGTACCACCTCCCGATGCAGATCCTGTACCACCTCCTGTTGTACCTTGGATGCCCGGAGGTCCTTTTACAAATGAGTTGCTGAAGAGTTATGAGACGCACATCGCCAGGGCTATTTATGAGCTTACAGTTGTTGATCCTCCCGCACCTGTGATTCCAGCTGGCCCCCGTCCTCTTCCTCCATTTATATAGAGACAACGAGGATGCCGAGGAGCTCAGGTTGATGATGATGTTGCTGATGCAGACGTTGCTGATCCTCCAGCACGAGGTGGACGCGCTCCACGCGGAGGACGAGGACGTGGACGTGGACGTGCTGCAGATCATGCTGATCTTCCACAGCCTGCTGATCTTCCAGAGGGTGAGGCTCCTCTTGATTTGGTATGTATTTGAACTATAATGTTCATAAGTGAAATATTTTGGCATTCTGTAGAAGTAACTGTGTTATTTTTTTACTTTTTTTTCAGACACGGAAGGTCGTCAAGGTTCACTTCCACACCGCCTACTGCACTCCACTAGAGGAGTTTAGGAGACCTGGTCCAGATTCATGGTTTCAGCTTGCAGAGCGATCTGGATTGACTGATGGCTTCTTCAATCTCTTCTTCATCTTCTTCTTCCTCTGTTTCGTTTCGATCTGGATAGCAAGCTCTTAGGGGCACGACATTCATGTCTTCGTTTTCTAAATCGATGGTCTCTGAAAACAATGGTTCAAGTTGGGATTGTGATCCGAAGTCGAACGACACTTGACTTGCTTGCTTTTTAGGACAAGTTGGTCGTTTACTTTGCCTATTTGCCTTCTCCTTTGCGACTTTTTGCGCATTCTCAGTATTTGTTAAGTCTTCTCTAACGTACTCGTGGTAACTCTTTTCCCTCTTTTCTCTCGGAGGAGAATTCCCATTTCGCTGCTTCTCCTTGTTCTTTGATCCCGGCGGCCTTCCTTTTGCTTTCCTAAACAAGTTTGTTGGCTCTATTAAAGAACTTTGTTCCGGATGCTCCAAGTCAATGTACAACTCACTTAATCTGAATAGAGTTCCATCCCTCAAATCTCCACTTTCCCATTTCGCCTACATTTCACGCATTCTGATCTCCGGAATAGACATTGAACGATTGTCGTCGGGTAAGGACAAATTTATTGCATCATCTTCCCATCTCAGTTCCTTCCAGAAGTCATGAAAATCATCCGGAACAAGAGGTGTCTTTGAAATGATTGCCCTAGCAAGATCGTGTACGCATGGCATCCCAAGACAATCTCGAACCCAATGATCATCACAAACATTTGAATACTCCTCCTTCAATATTTGCTGGCACATTTCCAACAACAACAGAAAACACCTATCCGACACTCGGTAAAATAGCCTTGAAAACAACATTCGAATGCCAGGAGGAAAGGTTGGGTCATCAAAGACCATTTGCCGAGTGGTAAGTGCTTGGTTCATCGTCGCCCTAATCAGGTCCATCTGAACTATGACCGCATGGTGGATCCTCACGATCACTATGTTGAAGCCTCCTCTACTAGAACCCACAATTTCTTTCAACACCTTATGCATCCCGTCGACCCTAAATAAACACAATTTCTAATCATTAGCATAAATAACCAAATTAACAACTAAACAAACAAAGATACCTGTTTGTAGTCCTTGTGTGAAAGTGAAGAGTGTATTCCGTCCACGCTCTAACTATGAACTTCTTGTACGGAGTAAACCAGTACTTTTCAACGTAACCAACAATTCCCTTCTTCCATGAATCTCTCAGCTTTCTCAACCTCTCTTCGTAGATTTCTTCTGCAAAAAATTGGCAATCTGCTTCATGGATGTCACATTTTGCGGGTCTCTTTTCCTAAGCTGAATAAGTATGTTTTTTGGCGTCTTGCGATCATCCTCCGCTTCCCTTGCTATTTTCTCCTCCTCTTTGCTCATTCTACCCACGAATGAATTCCCATGAAAACTAGTAGGAAGGGTGTGGTTGTAACGACCTTCCACAACATTCACGATCCATTTATAACTATAAGGCCCTTCTTTGATACGAACCCCATATAACTCAAATGTACAACCACATTTCTTCGATTTTCGGTCACGAAGCCACGGAACCGGCAATTCTGGATTTTTTAAATTCACTTTCGGCCTACCCGATCTAGGTTTTCCAAACCTATCGCATACAAAATCAACGCAATATTTGCTAGATGTACGATGTACCAAAACTATCATTAAATCCCTTGCTCTCTGTTTTGTCCATTCCATCATCTCTTCCTTACTATCCCACATTTGCGCAGTACTAAAATGTGGTCTAAAGTCTTCTTCTTATATTGATTAAACTACATTACGTAGATACGCAATTTTAACTAATTAACCTAAATCTCATGCAATTAAATACAAAATTTAAATTCATAATATACTAACCAAAATCGGTAACGGAGTCCAATCGTTTAATGCAATTGATACATTTGCTTCGCCTTCTTCCTCTCCTTCGACTTCTTCTTCGTCCACTTCCTCATCGACTTCTTCGTCTTCTTCGTCCACTTCCTCATCGACTTCTTCGTCTTCTTCGTCCACTTCCTCTTCTTCATCGACTTAGTATTCTTCTTCCACGACCCCTGATATCCAATTGTCGTTACCATCATCCTCACTACTCTCATAATTATAAGACATTGTGGTGTGCATTGCAAAACTTCAACAAGAGAGCTCAACCTCTATATACAACCAAAAAAATGCCCGTTGGAATTTTATGCCCGTTGGTGCGGTAATAGTTAACGCACCAACGGGCATAAAATTCCAACGAGCATTTTTTCAAAAAAATCATGTGCGGTATTATATTTATTAATTTCTTAAAAATTTAATTTAATTATTTTCAAATAATTATTAAAAAAAACCCGGTGCAGTAACAATTACCGCACCAGTTTTATTCATTATTTAATTCCTGGTTTTAATTTTGTTTTTTTTTTAAATTTTATATATCCTGTGCGGTAACTCTTACCGCACAGGTGTTTAAGTTAATCAAAATCTGATTTTTTTTGTTAATCTTGTATTAACGTGGTGCGTTAATTGTTAACGCACAGATCTGTGCGGTAATGCTTACCACACCAGATTCATATATGTTTCAGAAAACATTCCAACAATGCCCCGGAGTCCTTTGGTGCGGTAATCCTTAACGCACAGAAGTGTACTGCAACTCTTACCTCACAGATTAGTGTGCATTTAGCCCAAAAAACGTGTGCATATAGACCAAGTCTATATATATTACTATTTATTCAGTATTATGCGGCGTGGATTTAATGCTACGTTGTAGGTGGAGATTGATGCAAGAGTTGTGGCCTCAATTTTGTTGGCATTTATATATGTCTACAAATCTTTCTCATCTGGGGTTGAAGGATATTTGCTAAAGCTAACATCTGCGTCTATATGCACACGTTTTTTTTTTGCTAAATGCACACTATTCTGTGCGGTAACAATTGCAGTACACATCTGTGCGTTAACTCTTACCGCACCAAAGGACTCAGGGGCATTGTTGGAATTTTTTCTGAAACCTATACGACGCTGGTGCGGTAAGAATTACCGCACAGATCTGTGCGTTAACAATTACCGCACCAGATTAATCCCAGATTAAGCAAAAAAAAAAACAGATTTTGCTTAACTTAAACCCTGTGCGGTAACAATTACCGCACAGGAATTTTTTTTTTTTTAAAATAAAAATGGTGCGGTAAAGGTTACCGCACCGTATTAGTTTTTTTTTTAAAAATAAAACTGGTGCGGTAAACGTTACCGCACCGTATTAGTTTTTTTTTTTTAAAAATAAAACGGGTGCGGTAAACGTTACCGCACCAGGTTTTTTTGAAAAAATGCCCGTTGGAATTTTATGCCCGTTGGTGCGGTAATAGTTAACGCACCAACGGGCATAAAATTCCAATGGGCATTTTTCGGTTGTATATATAGGTTGAGCTATCTTGTTGAAGTTTTGCAATGCACACTACAATGTCTTATAATTATGAGAGTAGTGAGGATGATGGTAACGACAATTGGATATCAGGGGTCGTGGAAGAAGAATACGAAGTCGATGAAGAAGAGGAAGTGGACGAAGAAGACGAAGAAGGCGATGAGGAAGTGGACGAAGAAGAGGAAGAAGGCGAAGCAAATGTATCAATTGCATTAGACGATTGGACTCCGTTACCGATTTTGGTTAGTATATTATCAATTTAAATTTTGTATTTAATTGCATGAGATTTAGGTTAATTAGTTAAAATTGCGTATCTAAGTAATGTAGTTTAATCAATATAGGAAGAAGACTTTAGACCACATTTTAGTACTGCGCAAATGTGGGATAGTAAAGAAGAGATGATGGAATGGACAAAACAGAGAGCAAGAGATTTAATGATAGTTTTGGTACATCGTACATCTAGCAAATATTGCGTTGATTTTGTATGCGATAGGTTTGGAAAACCTAGATCGGGTAGGCCGAAAGTGAATTTAAAAAATCCAGAATTGCCGGTTCCGAGGCTTCGTCAGCGAAAATCGAAGAAATGTGGTTGTACATTTGAGTTATATGGGGTTCGTATAAAAGAAGGGCCTTATAGTTATAAATGGATCGTGAATGTTGTAGAAGGTCGTCACAACCACACCCTTCCTACTAGTTTTCATGGGAATTCATTCGTGGGTAGAATGAGCAAAGAGGAGGAGAAAATAGCAAGGGAAGCGGGGGATGATCGCAAGACGCCAAAAAACATACTTATTCAGCTTAGGATAAGAGACCCGCAAAATGTGACATCCATGAAGCAGATTGCCAATTTTTTGCAGAAGATCAATTTTGAAGATCGTGGTGAATTGTCAGTTACTCAGTGGTCTCTAAATTTTCAGAAAGAGAACAAGTATTTTTGTCAACCTTTGAGGAACACGAGGACGAATGAGGTTGAAGTCCTTTTTTTCGCTCACCCGGAGTCGATTCGTTTGTTCAGGAAGTTTCCTCATGTGATTATCATGGACGCCACATACAAGACAAATAGGTATGATATGACTTTAGTGGAGATGGTTGGTTTCACTTGCACGCACAAGACGTTCAACATCGCATATGCATTCATGGCTCAGGAGACAGTAATGCATTACAAGTTTGTGATGATGTGCGTTCATGAGTTGTGTAGAAATTTGGGAGTGATGCCGAAGGCTATAATGACCGACTGTGAGAAGGCTTTGTTGAGAGCAATCAAACTTGTGTTCAAAGACACTGATGTGAAGCAACTATTGTGTTGGGTGCACATTAAGCACAATATCCAGTCACACGCAGAAAAAGTGATTAAAAATACTAAAAGGGCGGAGAACTTTGTTACGCAATGTTGGGGGATATTTTGCTCGAGCACCGAAGAAATCTACGAAGAGAGGTTGAGAAAGATGAGAGATTCATGGAAGAAGGGCATTGTTGGTTACGTTGAAAAGTACTGGTTTACTCCGTACAAGGAGTTCATAGTTAGAGCGTGGACGGACTACACTCTTCACTTTCACACAAGGACTACAAACAGGTATCTTTGTTTGTTTAGTTGTTAATTTGGACCACCATATTATTAATGCTAATGATTAGAAATTGTGTTTATTTAGGGTGGAGGGGATGCATAAGGTGTTGAAAGAAATTGTGGGTTCTAGTAGAGGAGGCTTCAACAGAGTGATCGTGAGGATCCACCATGCGGTCATAGTTCAGATGGACCTGATTAGGGCGACGATGAACCAAGCACTTACCACTCGGCAAATGGTCTTTGATGACCCAACCTTTCCTCCTGGCATTCGAATGTTGTTTTCAAGGCTATTTTACCGAGTGTCAGATAAGTGTTTTCTGTTGTTGTTGGAAATGTACCAACAAATATTGAAGGAGGAGTATTCAAATGTTTGTGATGATCATTGGGTTCGAGATTGTCTTGGGATGCCATGCGTACACGATCTTGCTAGGGCAATCATTTCAAAGACACCTCTTGTTCCGGATGATTTTCATGACTTCTGGAAGGAACTGAGATGGGAAGATGATGCAATAAATTTGTCCTTACCCGACGACAATCGTTCAATGTCTATTCCGGAGATCAGAATGCGTGAAATGTGGGCGAAATGGGAAAGTGGAGATTTGAGGGATGGAACTCTATTCAGATTAAGTGAGTTGTACATTGACTTGGAGCATCCGGAACAAAGTTCTTTGGTAGAGCCAACAAACTTGTTTAGGAAAGGAAAAGGAAGGCCGCCGGGATCAAAGAACAAGGAGAAGCAGCGAAATGGGAATTCTCCTCCGAGAGAAAAGAGGGAAAAGAGTTACCACGAGTACGTTAGAGAAGACTTAACAAATACTGAGAATGCGCAAAAAGTCGCAAAGGAGAAGGCAAATAGGCAAAGTGAACGACCAACTTGTCCTAAAAAGCAAGCAAGTCAAGTGTCGTTCGACTTCGGATCACAGTCCCAACCTGAACCATTGTTTTCAGAGACCATCGATTTAGAAGACGAAGACATGAATGCCGTGCCCCTAAGAGCTTGCTATCCAGATCGAAACGAAACAGAGGAAGGAGAAGATGAAGAAGAGATTGAAGAAGCCATAAGTTATATGGGGGTGAACTTGGGGGTGAAAAATATTGACTACTTTTGGCTTTCCTACATGACTTCTGTGAAAGATGTGCGTTCAGACGGACATTGTGGGTATCGGTCAATGGCTCTACTTACGGGTATGCAACAGAGTCAATATCGTATGATCCGTGCTGCGTTGGCAGCGGAGCTTCTTGGAAACAAAGAGACATGGGAGCCCATACGACGTGGACTACGGGTAGGAACATGGGATGATCTTATTGCTCAAGTTAACTACATGAGAAGTCCTTGTGAGAGACCATTTTGGATGGACATGCCATTTATGGGTTTGGTGTTTGCCACAGTGTATAATGTTGGTTTAGTGCAACTATCATGGGATGCGCCGTGTTTATGCTTGCCAATAAGGCAGTCTACAGTGAGCCCTGGTCCTCCACAGAAGATTTTTGGGATAGCTCTTGTCGGATGCAGTAATCACTGGATACCGGTAAGAATCTGTGGTAATCTAAACAAGCGTCATGAAACGTCGAAATCATTTATACTTATTGATTAATTTTCTTTGTATATCTAGGTTTGGCTCCGTGATGGGGCACCATTGCCACGTTGTTCCGGTTCGTGGAGAAGATTTGCAGATGACAACATCAAGTGGTGGGAAGGGATATATGCTGGCCAAGTGGACTTGTTTCGACAATACCGCTTCACTGCTGGAAAGCGTATGGACTACATGACTTGATTTGTAATAGTTTAGTAGCCTTGATCTTTAGACTTCGATTGGAATTGATTTATAATATGTAATGACTTGTCTTGTCTGCTTTGAAATATGTAATGACTTGTCTTGTTTGCTTTAAATAGTGTTTTCAGTAGAGTTAGATGAGGTAGGTGAAACAGTGAAGTGAAATCAGTGAATCCATAAACTACAACACACTCAGCATAAATTAAAAAGACAACAGACTCATTAAGGAAAGACAACAGACTCATTAAGGAAAGACAAAAGACTCATTAAGGAAAGACAACATACTCATTAAGGAAAGACAACATACTCATTCTTGAAATTTAAACTAAACACAGACTTAACGGAGATTCACTGATTTGATACCCAGATCCCTAATCGGAGTCACTGTCATAAAAACTAGGAACAGGGTCATTGGGAAACCTCTGTTGTATCCAGTGTTTGGCTGCTTCAATACTCTTAGCCTGGTGAAAATATACCAGCTTCAACTGCTGGTCAGCTATTTCCTTCAACAGTTTTGCAATGACTCGGAGATGATGACTGTCGTATTCTGGCTCAAGATACACGATCATGTAGTTACACTGACATGTGGTATACCTTCGTCCATACGTATGGGGATTGTTCTTGTCATTACCAGTGAACACCTTGATTGTTCTTGAGCACCTTCTACTCGGGCACTGGATCTCACTGCCTTCTGCTGGAACTGGGGAGGATGAAGATGATGCCATGGTTGTTTGAATCTGTAATACAAAGTAAGAAAACATGTTAGAAACAATGAAGATATCTAACGAAATCAGTAAAAAATGAGACTTTTAATTGAAATACAGAGTAAGAACTTGAAACCTAATTATTTTACGGCGCAGTGAGAATGAGATAATAGGGTTCACTGAGGCAGTGAATTTATAGCCGAGGTTTTACTAGGGTAACTTAGATTTGGGCCGATGTAGACAAAAGGTCCACAACAACAAAGGCCCAATAACGTAATTCGGTCATCCAAAGGTGACTTACAGCTGTGTGGTAGCTGTAACACACTCAAGCAAAATATGGTGGTGCGTTAGCAATAAACGCACAACTGATAACAGAACTTCGTCAAGATCCAACAGAAAAATCCCCAACCCTAGGGTTCTTTTCAGTACTAAAAACGATTAGGATAGCATAACTCCCTGCAAATCCGGTCTAAAAACGTATATATACTCCCCCAAATAAAGAAACGTCGGAAGAAACGAAAAGACACATTAACAGCGTTTCCGCACGGTTTGTAACAAATCGGCACGGTCTGAAGCAAACCGTGCCGCTTCACTGGACGTCTTCCACATCTTCTGCTGATCTGAACGGTTTGAAGCAATCCTGCACGGTTTGTATCCAACCGTGCCGCTTGACTGGACGTCTTTCACATCTTCTGCTAACGCACCAGAGTCTGGTGCGTTAACAATTAACGCACAAAATTTGTGCGTTAATTGTTAACGCACCAACCCTTTTACCCAGAATCAAATGTTTCTGGTGTTTGTAGGGTTTAGGGTATTAGGGTTGGTGCGGTAACTGTTGTAGTACCAACCCTAATTACATAAAAATTCATTTTTTATGTTGTTTTCTTATACTATTTGATATTATAAAAAGTTTTATGACCCAAAGTAATGTTATACTACTGAAATATGTCGTTATTGAGAGTTTTGTGAATAATTTTATCAAGTTTTACTAATGTAATATGAGATTACGAAGAGTTATATGATAAAAATTCATATTATACTAATGAAATACGAGGTCAGTTGAGTCAAACGATAACAATTAAGTGTTAAACTAATGTTATATGATGAAATAAACACATTATATGAAGTTCATTTTAGTAACGAAGTTGTATCACATACATATGAGTATAACTATACAACTTATATACTTGAGAGTAGTAGCATACAGGTGAAAGTCTTCGTTTACATACTTCTAAGTGTTAAAGTTGTTAATTTCTTATAAAAACGATAGCGTTTGATTGGTAATGCTCAAATATTAATGTTACATTTCTTGACTTTTACGTTTTAAGTGCTTATTAAGCCGTTTTATGTCATTTTTTGTCGTTTTTTGTGTTTGGGCCTCATTCAAATTTCATTAGGCCTTATTAGGCCCGTTGACGTTTTCAATAATAATTTTTCGATTCCGAAAAATGAAAATAACTATTCGCCGTATTTGTTGTCATGTTACAATTTCAAAATTTCGATTTTCATCGTTTCAAGGCGTTAAAACGATATGGGCCCAAACTGTACACATATGACATCCATTATCCATTACCCACTATCCATTATCCATTATCCACTATCCATTATCCATTATCCACTATCCATTATCCATTATCCATTATCCATTATCCATATTTCGATTTGGCTTGTTTTATATCGTTTTGAGTCGATTTTTTTCGTTTCTTAGTCGTTTCGACACGTTTTGAACCATTTTTATTAATATTTGACGTACTTGGTCGTTTTTCGCCTTTTTCAAAAAAGTCAAGTTTCGCTAAGCTTTGCTCATTTTGGCCATATTATGCCATCATTTTGGCCACATTTTTACACTTTTTTACAACTTGTTCGGAAATCCTCCATATTTCGATTTGGCTTGTTTTATATCGTTTTGAGTCGATTTTTTTCGTTTCTTAGACGTTTCGACACGTTTTGAACCATTTTTATTAATATTTGACGTACTTGGTCGTTTTTCGCCTTTTTAAAAAAAGTCAAGTTTCGCTAAGCTTTGCTCATTTTGGCCATATTATGCCATCATTTTGGCCACATTTTTACACTTTTTTACAACTTGTTCGAAATTCCTTCAAATTACATTTTGGCTTGTTTTATATCGTTTTCAAGTCGTTTCGAGACGTTTTGAACCATTTATCAATATTTGACGTTTAGTAGTTTTTAATTATTTTTTGCGATTGTGACCATTTTCTCGCGTTTTTAAGAAAAGCCCAAAATAAATAAGCAAAAGTGAACCAAACATTACCAAAACATAGTATCCAAACAAACTATACATCACTCCAAGTCACGACCTTCATTCCCACTACGTTGCCCACTACCTTGCCCTTCCTCGTGGATTGAATGCCGAACAAGCTGAGATTGACGAACCGGAGCTGGAGCCATCGGTGGAGCCTCGTCAGTCAAAACTCCAAGGAGACGCCTCATGAACTCATCGATATCTGCAGGCCTCCTCTCTGGTGGTGTCTCCAAGAAAGCTCGAATCTCACAAGTCACTAGCTGGGTCCGCTATATTAACAACATATCAAAACATTACTATCAAATATACTAATTGAATGAATATGACTAATAAAATTTATAATCGTACCGCAAAACTGTCAACCGAAGGTGGAATACGCAGCGGACCAACTGGACGATCGAGTCTACGTGATCTGGGATCCACCAGAGGATGAGAAACTCGATCATACCAATCGAGATAATCATCTGTGACTGCCCAATAGTACGTCGCTCGTGGCTCCCGAATCTGTAACAAAGGCCTGGGGTCCTGATCCCACACACCAAGCAGATCCTCGGCAAAGTGAACTGAATAATGCGTCAGCCTGTTGTTACGTGTCACCTGGATGGGCTCTGGGGGAGGATCTGGGATAC
Organism: Oxyria digyna; assembly: GCA_029168935.1. Classification (NCBI taxonomy): domain Eukaryota; kingdom Viridiplantae; phylum Streptophyta; class Magnoliopsida; order Caryophyllales; family Polygonaceae; genus Oxyria; species Oxyria digyna. The sequence continues at coordinate 12,459,771 of JAPVLV010000013.1, forward strand.
CCTGCACATGTCCAAACTGTCGCAGCAGGCGACCTGGCTGATAGAGCTCCTCGATGTCCAGACAACGGAGAATGCCCTCAAACAAAGACGGGGCGTACTGCGGAAGTCTGAAATCCACATTTGCAAAGGGAAACCAATTAACCTGCAACAAAACATTACAAAACAGTTAGTATAGTTTACATTCACACAATATAACGAAAGCATACATTCTTAAAATCTGACCTCCTCATAACGAACACGGTCAAGCATGCCACGAATGGCAACCAAACGATCCGTGCTCTTCCCCTGTGGCACCTCTCTGCCCTCCCTCATAGCAGCTGCGGCGTGGTCCATAGAAAGTGGATCTGTCACAAAATGTCCACGAAAATGTGGAAAATATGCCCAGATCCACGACTGCAAAAAAAGGATAATTAGAACTCGACTTCCTAAACATAGCCAATCGTATAGTTGTTTGCGTACTAACCCGCAAAAGAATGCCAGAACTCCCCATCCCCATAGCCAATCGCCTCGACGCCTGTCCAAGGTTGGGATACAGATGAGCTAACACTCCAGCTCCCCAAGCATATCGGCCAGTGCTGTCGTGGTCGGCCAAAAGAACTAACCACCAGTGCTTGACTGTTGTAGTCGACTTGTCCACTAGAACTGTAGTGCCGAGAAGCAACAGTAAGTACATAGACGCAATGAGGCTCTCATCTCTCTGTCCATCCTCCATCCGCATCATATCCTTCAATCTCTGCTGAAGATAACCCAAAGGAATGCCCCCATCCCTATACCAAGTCTTCACCAGTGCCTCCTCTACGTGAAGCATCTCAACAACAAAAGTGAAGATCTCCTCCCTGCTCAAAACTGAGCTACAACTCCTGCCATGTATAGGCAGTGACAGGATCTCAACCACATCGTGAAGTGTAGGACCAATCTCTCCAAATGGCAAATGAAATGTGTTGGTTTCTGGGTGCCATCTCTCGACGAAAGCAGAAACCAACACATGATCGACAGGACCGGACCCGATATAGCGTAGATCAGTCAATCCAGATCGCTCTGCAAGCTGAAACCACGAATCTGGACCAGGTCTCCTAAACGCCTCTAGTGGAGTGCAGTAGGCGGTGTGGAAGTGAACCTTGACGACCTTCCGTGTCTGGAAAAAAAGTAAAAAATTAACACAGTTACTTCTACAGAATGTCGTTCATATTTCACATATGAACATTATAGTTCAAATACATACCAAATCAAGAGGAGCCTCGCCTTCTGGAAGATCAGCAGGCTGTGGAAAATCAGCATGATCTGCAGCACGTCCACGTCCACGTCCACGTCCTCGTCCTCGTCCTCCGCGTGGAGCGCGTCCACCTCGTGCTGGAGGATCAGCAGCGTCTGCATCAGCAACATCATCATCTGCCTGAGCTCCTCGGCCTCCTCGCTGTCTCTGTATAAATGGAGGAAGAGGACGGGGGCCAGCTGGAATCACAGGTGCGGGAGGATCAACAACTGTAAGCTCATAAATAGCCCTGGCGATGTGCGTCTCATAACTCTTCAGCAACTCATTTGTAAAAGGACCTCCGGGCATCCAAGGTACAGCAGGAGGTGGTACATGAGGTGCAGTAGCCGGATGCGGTACATCATCAGTCGGGGGAGGTGGTACATCTGGCGTAGGAGACGAAGGACCTAAATCTGTAGGAGCTGGCGATGAAGGCCCCATACCAGCATGATCCTCTGAAATAATAGGAGGGTCGTCTCTCCTAAGCTGATCTGTCGGTATCTCGAGATGAGATACAATATAATCTGTACCTAAACCCTCACCGTCTCCCAGCATATCATCATCCAAATCAACAGTTGTATCATCGACGTCCATACCCTCCTCCTCACTCTCACTGTAACCCTCATCATCAGCACACGGATCAACATCCAGACCACAATCCCTAACTGCCCCAGTATCTGTAAGTGCACGAGCCTCGTCAGTGGGTGTCGAACTAGAAGCATTCAGCTGGTCTCGAGCAGTAGCAAAACTCTGACGTATGGACGCTGTAATCTGCGTCCTCCTAACACGCTCTGCAGCAACAGGAGCCCCCGGAACAAAACCACTAGAGGCCATCGTATCTCGCACCCCCTAATGTTGTTGTTATAGCGTAACGTTATTTTCATAGCGTTACAAAAATAACGTCAAATTCAAAAACGTCTTTTCCATGACGTCGTAACGTTACAAACAGTTGTTGTAACGTCAATCCTAATCAAAATCATCTCTAATTTCTAAACATTTTGTTCATAACGTTACGAAATTAACGTTATAATTCGCCTAATTTCAATACTTTATATACTAATAGTTCATAACGTTACAAAATAAGAGAAGAACAATGTCATATTTCATAAAATAATTAATTCATTACTTTTACAATATAGAATGTCATATTTCATAACATTATGAAATTATTATATTTCATAACGTTATAAAATTTCATTAATTTCATAACGTTACGAATAAATTAATTAATTTCATAATGTTACCAAATAATATAATTTTATAACGTGACGCAATAAATTATTTAATTACGTTACGCAATAAATTACTTAATTTCATAACGTTACGCAATAAATTACTTAATTTCATAACGTTACCATATAAATTAATTTCATAATGTTATAAAATAAATTAAATAAATTGATAACGTTACGAAATTTATTTAAATATTTCATAACGTTATCAAATATTATTAAATTCATAACGTTACGAAATTAAATAACTAATTTCATAACATTATCAATTTAATAAATTAATCAAATTAAATAAATTGATAACGTTATGAAATTAAATAACTAATTTCATAACGTTATAAATTTAATAAATTAATTAAATTAAATAAATTGATAACGTTACGAAATTTATTTAAAAATTTCATAACGTTATCAAATATTATTAAATTCATAACGTTATGAAATTAAATAACTAATTTCACAACGTTATAAATTTAATAAATTAATTAAATTAAATAAATTGATAACGTTACGAAATTTATTTAAAAATTTCATAACGTTATCAAATATTATTAAATTCATAACGTTATGAAATTACTTATTAAATAATTTCATAACGTTACGAAATAAAATAATTAAACTATTTAAAAACATTACAAAAGTTATAGAATATTTAATAAAAATACATACTTGATGTAGATCTACGGGAGTCGAAAAAGCTTCCGGTTGCGCCTCGGTTTGAGAATTCAACCTTCTATTTGCTCGAGTAGCGTACCCGGGACCGACGTTTTGGACGGGTCGCTTTCGGTTTCTTGGCCTCGGAGCGGGTATCGGGGCGGGTTGGGCTGCTGGTATCGGGTCGGGTCGGGCTTCGGGAATCGGGTCGGGTCGGGCTTCGGGAATCGGGTCGGGCACCACCGCTGTTCTCCGTCGGAGCTCTCTCCGGGCACCACCGCTGAACGTCAATGGGACCTCCTCTTCCTCTTCTTCTTACTCCTCCATAGCAACCCAGCAAGCCCCACCGCTGAACGTCGACGGCGCTTCCGCCATTGTTGGCTGCTCCACAGTGGGGGGGACGACTCCGACAGAAATTATGGGCCCAGAAGAACCGCCTTGGCCGGGGCAACTCGATTCCATGGTCTATTTAGCTTCTTGGTAGGGGTAAACGTCGGGAAAGGGGGCGGCGGAAATTAGGTATAGCGGCGGCGGAAATTTGGGGAAGAACAGACGAAGAAGAAGGTCGGGGGAGGGAAATCTGGGGTTTTCATTTGTAAACCTGGTGCGGTAACTTTTACCGCACCAGTTTTATTTTAAAAAAAAAATAAAAAATATGGTGCGGTAACTCTTACCGCACCAGTTTTATTTTTTAAAAAAAATAAAAAATATGGTGCGGTAACTCTTACCGCACCAGTTTTATTTTAAAAAAAAAAAAAAAAATATGGTGCGGTAACTCTTACCGCACCTGTTTTATTTTAAAAAAAAAAAATATATCCTGCGCGGTAATTGTTACCGCACAGGGTTTAAGTTAATCAAAATCTGTTTTTTTTTTTTGTTAATCTCGTATTAACGTGGTGCGTTAATTGTTAACGCACATATCTGTGCGGTAATTGTTACCGCACCACCTTCGTATAGGTTTCAGAAAAATTTCCAACAATGCCCCTGACTCCTTTGGTGCGGTAAGCCTTAACACACAGATGTGTACTGCAACTGTTACCGCACAGAATAGTGTGCATTTAGCAAAAAAAACGTGTGCATATAGACGCAACCCTGTTTTATTGTAAACTAATCCCATTGTTTTTAAATGAAAGCAAAACATGAATTCTTTTGAACCTGCGGTTTGGAGATTCTGTGTCATTTTAAATTCAACAACGCATGAAAAAATCCAAATATTGCTACCTGCCCAATTCTCTGATATTTTTTTGTTTCTACACACCCTTTCGTTGAAATGGATAATGTAAAAATCCTTTCAAAACTTATCTCTCTATTCCATCCCAATCCGAAACACTTGCAAATTCTAAGTTTTGCATAAACTCTACAACATAGTTCATAACCATCAATCTTCACATTGTTTTCACCCGAATCTAACGGTCGATTAAGAAGATTGAAAATTACGCTCCATAGCTAGAAGATTGTCGATCACGCTCCACGTAAAACACGTTGATGATCAGGCATTTCATGTGACAAATTGATGAACATGGTTCAAATAATTGAAACATGAATGATGAATGTATCTCCCCTAGTAGTATAGTACATTCCAATTGACAAGAGCACAGGGTACAAAGATACAAGACACAAATGCACACTTGGAATCGAACCCATTTGCTGCTATCATCCAAAACTCATACTCCAAATCAACAATGGCGACATCAACCACCACCTTTGTTGGATCGGTTAGCTTAAAATACCAAAGAACAAAGCTTTGTTCCCTGTAATGTAATGCATCGGAATTAAAAACAAAAAAGGAAAGATCAAACTTGAACACGAGGATATATAGTGGAAACCCTTAATACCAATAAGTATTTCAAGGCAAAATCACTCCATTCTAGCTTCTCACTAGAAAGAGTTTGAATTGTCTACTTGTGTTATTGATTTCTTGTTACAATAAGAACTTGGATCACTCTTCTAAGCTTTTCACCTAGATCTCGGATCTCTCTTCTACTTGAACTCAATCTCTAACACTCGTAGTCTCTCTCTTCGCAACTCTCAACGCTCTAGTTCTTTTTCGGCTCTCAAAAGACTTGCTAAACTACATGAATCCCTCACAATATATAGCAAACTAAATAACCCTAACTAGACGTCTTCTTGTGCTCCAAGTCTTCAATCTGAATTACCATAAAGCTTAACCAAAGATATGATATATTTTCTATAAGGAAATCTCTTCCTTAAATAAAATATCATTCGTTCCTTACAAAATAATCTTCTATTTTTTTCTCCAAGACTTCAAATCCGACTTTCCATAAATCTTCATCAAATATATGGTAAATTCTATCTTTAAGGAATTCCCTTCCTTAGATATAATTTCCATACTTTCCTTCTGTGTAATCTTCCAACTTGATCTCCAAGTCTTTCAACTTAAGTCTTCAATAGGCACGCTGCTTCTTTATGTATAAGGAAATATTATCTATAAGAAAATATTCCTTATATATATTATTTCCTTATTTCTTCAATGAATCAAACGGGCGCGCGTCTCAAGACCAAGTCTCCACCGAGTTACCTCTTTCCTTATTTGTGAGTCAACTCTTTCTTATTTCTCCAAGGCCATCCTCCAAAATATCTCGACCAATATTCTTCCTCGGATGGACTATTCTTCACAGCTGTCTTCCATTCGACGTAACCTTACGTCTCATGGATTCCAGCAAGCATTTCTCTGCATCATGTAATCACTAGTAACATTCCTATACACTCAAGTAAATCATTAGTAGATGTTTGTCATAATCAAAACTCATCACATCTCAACAATTTCCCCCTTTTTGATGATCACAAACATCTTTAACAATAACAGCAGAAACCCAATGCATATGTACTAGCTAAGGACGAAAGTTTACTTCGACACTTCAATTCCCCCTCAGATTAACAACTACTAAAACAAGAATACGAATTCCCCCTCAGTTCATGCTATCCTCTTTATTTTCCCCCTTTTGGCATCATAAAAAAGGAACACTTAAATGTCATAGACACTAGAGCTCATAAAACAACACAACTAAAGAAAATTTTTCATTAAATATTAAAAGCACCTAGCCCTGTAGACACCATACGTCCATAACACTTAAAAAGAAAATAAAAGACAAGCAAAATCATAACCAAGCAAGAAAAAGTACAAAGAAACACAAAAGAAGATTAGATAATGCGGCTAGGGAACAAAAGTGGGGTTGGAAGACCATGGAATTAGGTCAGGTGTGCTCTGTTCCTTCAGAAGAAGTGGACTGAGATGCTAACAGTTCAATGCAGTCCCCACAGATTATAACATGTCCTGTACAAAGGACGTCTCCTTCTCAAAGCTCACCACCCATCGCCTTAAACAACCAACTAGTTTCCCATATTCTTCATTTTGTTCTTCATTTCATAGACCAAATTCAGCTCTTTATTTGTTCCCTTGCAAGGCTCTCAGATGTCATTTCCTCAACGTCATCAACTTGCTCATACTCCTAAGCCCTAATCCAATCTGCATCTTCATATCTTCTAAACTCCATTTTTCTCAAGTTACTTTCATCCAAGCATTTAAAGAACGCCACCTCATTCTCCTTGTTCTTCTTTCTTTTTTTTTTCTTTTTTTTTTAATTAATGCCTCTCCATTACTGCGGCGCCTATCGATTCACTGAAATATTTCCATGTTCAGACACACTTCCCCATCCAGTAAGAGCAATCGTCGCCAATTCCATGGTTTCCAGAAGATAGAGTGGTATGATGCGGGGGTATCGTTACCAGAGATGGTACAAGAGAACATCACACACAAAACAATAAATGTATTCATGGAATTCATATAATTTAAATCATGGTGAGAGATTCCAGTTGTGGATGAATAAAACTGGGTCATAGGAATGTGCAACCATGACTAGGCTTAGGGACGACTGTAGAGACCCTCTATCCTTTGGGCTTATGATGTGGGTTCAAATCATCAAGAGGGCTCTTTTGGGCTGAAAATAAAACCTTTTCATGCAAAGTAAAAAATAGAGCAAGCAATCATAATCAATTCAGTTATCATGGACGAAGGCTCAGCTAGACAAGACGCTCAAAACAAATAATGAAAAAGAGGAGTTGTAGAGCTCTATAAGATTATGTCTATAATAAGTAAGCTTTCTAGTTTAGTCATTGGGGGTTTTATAAGGAAAACACAATCATTAAAGGAAAATCATACCAAGTTTTAGTCTAAGTCTCTCAAAGGGTTCCTTGTTGAGTGCCTCGGTAAAGATGTCAACGACTTGATCTTCAGTTCTTACGAACTCTATAGTCACCAACCCTTTCTCAACACAATCACGAAGAAAGTGGTGCCTTATCTCAATGTGTTTGGCCCTTGAGTGCTGCATGAGATACTTAAAGATATTTATAGCACTAGTGTTGTAACAAAGAAAAGGAACATAATCAAGACGACAAAAAGAATCACTTAGCTGTTGTTGTAACCATAGGAGTTGTGAGCAACAAACGACAGCTACGACATGCTTGCGATCAACTTTGTTCCTTATGAAGTAAGAATCCGTGTATCCTACCGGGCTCATGTTGCCGCCTCTAGGATACCATAGACAAAAATCATCTTTTCCTTTCAAATATCTCAAGATTATCTTAGATGCTCTGTTGATGCATGCTTGTTCCATTTTCACCGTGAAACACTTGCCCTCTTAGGACACCAATGAGCCATTTGTGGAGCCGAAGATGATATCATCTAGATACACTTGCATGACCAGTGTACTCTTTCCTTCTTGTTGGTTGTAGTCCTTCACCACCTGCCTTTAGTTCTGCCAAGTAAACAAAAGAGGTGAAAGCACAAAATTCATTTGAAGGAAATGGAGGGAGTGTTACTTCACTGGAGCCATCATCGATGGAATGAGATGATGGGGCATTGTCTACTTGAATGATTACGTTGAAAACATGATCATTGGGCCATCCTGGAAGGTCCACACTACGAGATTCTGTAATGGCTATTTGGGCAACAACTTTCTCCTGTGTGTTCCCTGTTAGGGAACTGTCATCTATATTCTCTAAAGGATCGTTACTTTCCTCGCCAGTGCTGCTCTCAATCTCTTCTTCAGATGTTTCTTGTGCTCCCCCTGGATTGGAACCAGAATAAGTTGAGGGCTCTTGACTGGGAGTGATACCTAAAAACTTCTCTCTTACTTTTGTTGCCAAAGGTAATGGAGCCTCCGGTGTGCTGATGAAGTGAGCGAAACCATCCTTTGTTCCTAGTTATGTGTTGTTACGTGCTGAGAATAGTTCCTCGTCTCACCCTGAAAAAGAGGTTAGTTTTTATGAACCCAAGCAAGCTTAGGATTGCTTGGCATGAGAGCAAATTGATCCTTGAATACTACCTTAGGCTTGGATTGATTAACTTCAAACTTTACCCTTGGTGTATGCCTTTGTAGTCCTTTTGGCACCGCCTTAGGCTTAGGTTGATTTACCTCAACCCTTACCCTCGGGGTACCACTGGGTTGACCTTTAGGCGCCACCTTAGGTTTGGGTTGATTAACCTCAACCCTTGCCCTTGGCGTACCCTCAGGTTGACCATTAGCATGAGATCGATGAGAGTTACGTGACCTTTCCTCAACTTGCTTTTTGAGTTCGCATTCATGCTTGTAATGCCCCACGTTACCGCAGTGCCAACAAGTACGATGTTGCTTAGGGTCAACGTACTTACTTTGTTGTGGCCGGATGAGTATGTTAACTTTCCTTGATTCAAAGTCAATTTGTGTCGGTTTGGTATTCTGGACATGACTGATCCCGTAAGCCTTTTTCCCATCAGACCATGTACCCTTGCCTTCAATAGAACTGTTCCTACCAGAGGTTGCAACATTATGATTACACCCATAATGGGGATCTTCATGTTGTGTTTCCTTAGGGGATTCAGGCTCTATTTTAGGAGGTATATGAGTTTTTGAGGAGTTGGGCATACCAAATCCAAATCCAAAACGAGACGACACAAATTGATTAGTGAGAACGGTTTTTAAGCCTTCTATCTTGAAGTAACATACTCACTTGTCCACCACTTCTTCTTTCGATCCTTATTCCTCTTGAAGTCAGCAAGTTCATTACCAAGCTTTTCATTACTCACAGAAGGCGAAATAATTTTAAATTCAAGCTTGGCAATGTTACCTTCAAGAGTGCTAATACAGGACTTGAGTTTAGGAAATATCCTACATGAGTTGGATGTAGAGGAAGCGGTACTTTCAAGTTTGGTGACTTTTTCAGACCAGAGTTTATTTTCGTCAACCATGTTAGATAGTTCCTCCTCCTTTACCTCCAACTCACCGTGAAGAATCCCAATTTCCTCACCAAGAGCAATAATAATGGAAATTAATTGAGCATTGGTTTTACCTTGTAATTTATTGAGGAGATATGATTGACTTACCTTGTTCTCGGTCGAGTCCTTGTCAGCAATGAGGCATACTTCCTTTCGAGCATTGTCTCCTTCAGCTTCGGAGTCTGAATCTCCCCATATGGCCGTCTTTGCATGTTTTTCCTCAAGAACAGAGAATTCTTTACCTTTCTTCTTAAAGCAATTTCTTGCAAAGTGTCCCGTCTTCTGAAAATGATAGCATATCACATTTTTGACATCTGAGTTCCTTTCTGAGGAACGGGGAGCGTTTTTGCTTCCTTCCAAAGCCTTCATGAAAGCCCTTGCCAATAAATTAATGATATTATCATCATTAATCTCAACATTCTCCCTCTGTGATATATCAAATGCCCTTTCAGCCTTTAGAGCAATTGATTGGCCTTTGTCTGCTTCCTTCCTTGCGAACAACTTTCGCTCGAGAATATCATAATGACTTTTGAGACGGCAGACAAGATCTTCTAAGGATATATCTTTGATGTCACTTTGTGCTTGTAGAGCATTGATGAATCCATCCCACTTGGAATTTAGAGCTTGCATGAATTGGTGTGTAACCTTCCATTGGGGGATATCTTCACCGAGAAACTCTATTTGGCTGACATATCCTTCGAATCTGGCATGAAAATCTTCCAAAGATTCGTTCTTTTCTTGGAGAGCCTTTTCATAGTCCTTTTGTGCCGCTAGGAGGCGATTTCTCTTCACATCGCTACTTCTTGAGTAAGTTCTGCTAAGTGCATCCCATATTTCTTTCGCAGATTTGTATTTTAGTACCTTTCTGAGGTCACTTGAACTTAGTGCCATGTGAAGAATCTTCTTGGCCCTAGCATTCTTCTCCAAGACTTTGTAGTCATCATCGTCGTAGTCGATTCTCTTCTTCTCCTTAGTCTTGTCTTCCCCGACAAGGTCAAGAATAATTGTATCTCCGAACTCAATGACCTTCCACAGTTGAGCATCAAGGGATTGAGTATGGGATTCAAACTGAATCGCCCACCAGTCATACTCTCCCGGTTTCAGCATTGGGGGTTTCCAGAATGAGTCTTTGATCGCGTTGTTTGACGACATATTTCCTGCAAAGCTAACTTAGACAATCTAGAGACCAGACTCTGATACCAATTTTTGGATCGTTTAGCTTAAAATACCAAAGAACAAAGCTTTGTTCCCTGAAATGTAATGCAGCGGAATTAAAAACAACAAAGGAAAGATCAAACCTGAACACGAGGATATATAGTGGAAACCCTTAATACCAATAAGTATTTCAAGGCAAAACCACTCCTTTCTAGCTTCTCACTAGAAGGAGTTTGAATCGTCTACTTGTGTTATTGATTTCTTGTTACAATAAGAACTTGGATCACTCTTCTAAGCTTCTCACCTAGATCTCGGATCTCTCTTCTACTTGAACTCAATCTCTAACACTCGTAGTCTCTCTCTTCGCAACTCTCAACGCTCTAGTTCTTTTTCGGCTTTCAAAAGACTTGCTAAACTACATGAATCCATCACAATATATAGCAAACTAAATAACCCTAACTAGACATCTTCTTGTGCTCCAAGTCTTCAATCTGAATTACCATAAAGCTTAACCAAAGATATGATATATTTTCTATAAGGAAATCTCTTCCTTAAATAAAATATCATTCGTTCCTTCCAAAATAATCTTCTATCTTTTTCTTCAAGACTTCAAATCCGACTTTCCATAAATCTTCATCAAATATATGGTAAATTCTATCTTTAAGGAATTCCCTTCCTTAGATATAATTTCCATACTTTCCTTCCGTATAATCTTCCAACTTGATCTCCAAGTCTTTCAACTTAAGTCTTCAATAGGCACGCTGCTTCTTTATGTATAAGGAAATATTATCTATAAGGAAATATTCCTTATATATATATATATTATTTCCTTATTTCTTCAATGAATCAAACGGGCGCGCGTCTCAAGACCAAGTCTCCACCGAATTGTCTCTTTTCTTATTTGAGAAATCTTCTTTCCTTATTTGTGAGTCAACTCTTCCTTATTTCTCCAAGGCAATCCTCCAAAATATCTCGACCAATATTCTTCCTCGGATGGACTATTCTTCACAACTGTCTTACATTCGACGTAACCTTACGTCTCATGGATTCCAACAAGCATTTCTCTGCATCCTGTAATCACTAGTAACATTCTTATGCACTTAAGTAAATCATTACTACATATTTGTCGTAATAAAAACTATTTACATCTCACCAACCTAGCTTCTTCTAGGAAATTTCTCTCCAAATGTAGATCACAAGTGTCAGTAACAAAAACAAAACCCCACACCATACGTGGCACTAAATTGGGCCATCTTGTCGACTAACACTTGTATAAAAAAGAAGGCCATTAATCTTGAAGATGAAGCTCTCACAGGCATTTCATCGAACACTTACCAGACATATAAAACTGCAGAGTAAAAGCTCTAATAACAAAACCAGGCGATGCTGGAAGTTCAAACGGGGGAGCTAGCTCGTCGGAGGGGAGGTCTGATCAACGTTCCGGCGGCGGCGAAGCTGGCTCGGAGGCCGGATAGAGGTGGAAAAAGGTTGACGAAGCTGTTACTGAATGTGAATGTACAGGGAAGTTTAGGCCCTGTTCAGGTGGTGATGTCGCCGGAAAATACAGTGCAAGAGCTGATAAAGGCGGCGTTGGAGGTTTACATGAGGGAGAAACGCCGGCCGTTGCAGGTTCATAAGGATCCTAGTTGCTTTCAGCTTCACTATTCTCAGTTCAGCCTTGAGCGTGAGTATTTGAATTTACCATGAACTCAAAGAATTTGAAATTGTTTCGATTAAACGAAGATTAAATGTTGAATTTTGTTAATTAGGGATAAACCCAGGAGAGAAGCTGATAAATTTGGGATCGAGGAACTTCTTTATGTGCCGAAACCCAGCATGCTCATCCAATACGTGTTGCTCTGTTGAATCATTGAAGAAGACGGTCAAGAACAACTCATTTCCTTTGATCAGGCTCATGGATTTCTTGCTCTGAGATGTGAAATCTGAATCTTCCTAGTTACTTTTGCTAGCTATTTTATCGTATTAGTTCGTATGAAATGATCATTAGGTGTCATTTGCGTTTCCCCTGCAATTGTGTAAAATGTATGTATAAGAGAGTAGAAAGTGTATGACATCAAATGTCATTTTAGATGGTGAGCAAATGTGTTATAAAAAAAATCAGTAAATGTGTTATAAAAAATATCCAAATATGTATTGTTAGTATGACATCAAATATCATTTGGGAAACAGTTTTCCTATACGGAAAAATGTGTTAACAAAAAAATAATAAAATTTCAACATATTTAGAGCAGAGGAAGTATGAAATTGCAGGTCAGAGGAACATTTGTTCTTGTTATCAACTAATTTATATGGAGTAGATGATATTTGCTCTAATACGTGAGTTGTGAAGTAATGTTGGCTCTTTTTATGAAATAACTAGCGTAAGACCCGTGTCATGCACGGGATATATTATTCGTTAAAAATAATTACTATTATTATAAAACAATGCAACAAACATAGAAAATAAATGAAATCCAAAAATCCAAAAATTTAAAAAATTATCCAAATCGTTTATGTTTATGGTCTAATGTCGTAAATATCCAAATAGCTAAGTTTATATACATCACATATTGAACACCTCCTTATAAACTACATTAATTGTTTCACTATATGTGCAATTGCTCTTATCAAATATCAATATAGTCAACCCATCTCTGTTTGTAACCCTTGAAAACACAACATAAAGTTGGCCAGGAGTAAATACAAGTCTTGTAAGAAATAAATCAACTCGAGATAGAGATTGCCCTTGACTTTTGTTGATAGTCATTGCAAAACAAACAGTGAGAGCGTCTCAAGATGAAAGGCAACGTGACATCTGAAGGAGTGAGTAGCAATCGAGGAATGATAACCCTAAATCCGATCTTGGTACCAGAATAATCTCAGCCTCAATGGTGTGTCATTAACTTGGTGAGCACTAATCTTGTGCCATTACACAATCCTGAATATTGGTCTATATTACGAAGTAGCATCACAGGTACACCCACCTTAACCTTAAGACAATGATTCGGAAGGCCAGATAGTCTGATGAAATTTAGATACTTCACTTAATAAAGATCATCATCACCGTTGTCGTTGTTTTCGTCTATCTTGCATAAGCTATCAAAGCTTAAATAGACCTACAAAGAGATCAAAATATTATTATGTGCAATAATTCATTCGGATTTGAAAAAATATGTATAGTTGACCGAAGCTATCAGAGTATTTAAAAGTACAACTTTTAACGTTTGATATAGATACTTGGAGCCTTTTAGATACAAATTAACAATATATTTTTTCGTCTCGGTTTAAAATAAGTAAGAAAGAAGTTAATATTGGCACACAAAAAAAGTTTAAAAGATGTATATTGTGTAATTTGTGTTAAAAATGGTAAGTAAAGAATTATGTTTCTAGAGTAAAGGAGTAGAATTTTTTCTTTTTTGTGATAAAGGCTAGAATCGAAATCTCACTTGAAAACAGGCGATAACTCTTGACCATCTCACGGATTATCCTAAATGAGTAGTGTTTTTAATTGATGATAATGCTCTGGTTAGAATTTTTTAATGTCTGCAATATCTATCGATGATTTACCCAACGATTTATAAGTTATACAGTATATTGCTTAGTCGGATATCTAGGAGCGTATGGTAGTATGGCACCACTTATATTATATATATGACAATGTTGAAGTAAGTGTCTATCTCATTAATTCATTATCTTAACAACAACTACTCTACACATAATCGATAATAGACTAATTCATTATTATAATGAATATTTGACATATGAATTAATGGTTGAACTATGTATGACATGGAAAATTATCCAACATATGCCTTGGTCATCAACTTCTAAGTACATGTACGTTAAGTGAAAATTTTCCATAAAAATAGATATGATAATAACATTGAATCGACAAAATAATTAAACTAAAAATTAGAGAGTTCGGTTATATATGCTAAGGGGGGAGACGAATCTTACATAAACAACACGATTTGTAAAATTTGTTGCTGTATTCTCTGCATTTTGTTAAGATTTATGAATCTTAATTTTTTTTGACCAGCAAAGTAAGATTAATAAAAAATAAAATTTTGTTAATCAAAGTGTTGATTAGGCTATAAGTTCGGAACATGAGAAAACGTTAATTACTCAAATCATTTTTGTTAAGATTGGTTAGTTTATTCAGATTTGTTTAACATTTTCAAACAATTATGTATAATTTAGTTTTAAGGATTGAGGGCAAATAGGATGTGTAGTTTTATATTCTTCTACTTTAATATATGGGAAAATATCGGGTGAGAATAACTTTTAAGCGTAAGAATTATCAAATTTATAAAATTCAATATGAAACTTACAAAATTCAATATTTATTCATCTAACTTTTGAGTTTACATGCACTTTATCTTTATTTAGGAGTAGAGATATCGATTCAAAGATTTCCAACTTGTTCTTGAAGGAGTTCATATATTTTTATTCCTTTATAAAATAACATTATTTTCTATTCTGTGAAAAATAATTTCTTTGCTAACTCTCGTGAACTGTAATGATAACTATCTATAATTATATTGGTACAGATTTATGGCTACTAACTACAGTATACACCAGTGGAAAAGAATATTGACAATATGCATGTTTTGAATAATTTACAACAAATTAGGGTCCCTTATTCCTCACAGATTATGATGCCACCAA
Source organism: Oxyria digyna (assembly GCA_029168935.1). Lineage (NCBI taxonomy): Eukaryota > Viridiplantae > Streptophyta > Magnoliopsida > Caryophyllales > Polygonaceae > Oxyria > Oxyria digyna. Next base: position 12,475,006 of record JAPVLV010000013.1, read on the forward strand.
ATTTTTATCATATTTCTAAGCTTCCATACGTCCATCTGAAGAGGCAATCTTCATCACTTCTTGGTGCCATGGTAATCATCTAAATCAAAAGCCATCCTTGATCTTTTAGGAACATTTTTTAGGAGCTAGGTCTTGTGAAATCCCTATAACAAAAAAACAACAATGATTGGAGTGTCAACTAAATCAAATCGGCTAATATTGATTACCTTAGAATTTTCCATGCCGGTGTGTAGGGAATTGAGAAAATGACTTCATCCATCTCTATAGGCACGAATCTCGCTTTTAGGGTATTTCATAATCTTTTACTTGTCTCGGTCTCATTGAAACTCTAAATGCTGAACTTGAACTCCTTTCACCGTCAAACCATCAAAAGATGAAATGTCTGTATTCTCTTAGAGATGAAGTCTTAGATTTTATTTTGTGCGTCACCTTTGAGTTGTCTAATATTCTTTGACCATAATTTTTCCGTGATTATTCTATTCCTTTGACAATTGGCAAATAATAAAAGTTAGCTAAAATGATAATATTTGGATGAAAGGTGAATAATGAAAACCTTTTCATCGTTATTTTTTATGTTTCTTGTGCAAGTTGATCATTGTTTACACCATTTCTAATAGAAAAATGTAACTGCATAGATTAAACATAGAATAAAAATTTAGTTGCATCGAAGAACAAAAAAAAATAAAACACAGGAAGCCATAAATTCACTATTACCTTTTCTTACTTACTTTATTGTACTGAAGATTTTCATAACCATCATTTTCATAGCAAAAGGCTCCCTCATCACTTGGTGTTGAAGGATAGATCTCACCGAATTTCAACAAACAATCAAGTAAATGAATAACTAATTTTAGTCAATGCCGTTTATAAATGCAACTTTAAAATTTGTTGCCACATACTCTCGAATTCTGCATTTTGTTAAGATTCATCCGTTTTAAAATTTTGTTAACCAACAAAATAGGATTTATCAATATTGAAATTTTCTTAATCAAAATGTTGAGAAGGACTAAGGAGAAAAATTAGGACATTAACAAACTCTAATTACTCGAAAAAAAAATTAAGATTAGTTAGTTTAATCTAGATTTGTTTAGCATTTAAAAAATATTTAATATTATTTTTTCCCGATAATTAACGATAAAATGACACATAGGATTTGTGGGCCTAGAATGAATATGAGAGCTCTAAATAGTTCTGTTAATATTACAGTTTAAATGGATCTCAAAGAAATATTAATATCAAAGTCCTAAATCTTTTAATTAAGTTTCAATATATTTCTGTTGCTGTCAAGAATGATCGTTGTAAGACTTATTTTTTTAAAGGTCATATTATTATTATTATTATTAACATCATTTTCAGGTAGAATTAAGATTACTAATACGACTGATTTATATGAGCTATATAAACACGCGCAAGGCACGGGAGCTATATAAACATCATTTTCAGGTAGTTCCCGTGCCTTGCGCGTGTTTATATAGCTCATATAAATCAGTCGTATTAGTAATCTTAATTTTACCTGAAAATGATGTTAATAATAATAATAATAATATGACCTTTAAAAAAATAAGTCTTACAACGATCATTCTTGACAACAACAGAAATATATTAAAACTTAATTAAAAGATTTAGGACTTTGATATTAATATTTCTTTGAGATCCATTTAAACTGTAATATTAACATTACAATTCACAATAAATTTTTTTTTGTTAATTTTGTTAAAACTACCCATATAGAGTCTTATAAATTGATTATTTTTGTAACATTCAAAATTAGATTGTTAGAAGTATATCTATAATTAAATTGTCATAAAAAATATAAGAGCAAAAAATAAGAAAATAAAAATTATATAGCAATTGTTATAATGGGAGAATGTACGTAACAAAAAAAATTAGAAACAAAATGTCTTCTACAACTCATCATGTAACAAACTTCAAACAATCAGATGCTATAAATTAGGCAACAATTGTGTAGCAAATTAGTAATTATACTTAGAAAAGGACTAAAATAATTAAAATTTGAGAATTAATGAGAAAATGACATGTAGGATAGGCGGGGCCAGAGTGAATGAGAGAGCTCTAAATAGCTCTGTTTTAATATATATATATATAGAGAGAGAGAGATTTATATACTTCGTTCGATGTTTGCTCTAAAACTTGAGTTGTGAAGTACTCTTAATCACCTTTGATTCTGCATCACAATCTACCTAATTACAATATAAGGGAGAAGTCATCCCTTTATAAAAAATTGCATCACCTCACCGCCACTTCATCGCCTTCTCATCTTATTTGTCAAAAATAAAGAAAATAAATCTCCCTAATTAAATTAAATCATAAAAAAGGGAACTACCTCTTTTAAATTCTCCAATTCAGATCATGTTTTTTTTTACCTCCCTCACTTATGTAATTTTAAAATAAATCTTCCTAATTAAACTAAATCCAATTTATGAGTTGTTTTTGTTAACCTACGAAATTTCAAAAAAGTTTGTAAATTTATTTTATTTTCAAATATGAAACTTTTTGTAATTTTTAATATTTTTTAATAAAAAAACCTAAAAAATTAGTTATAAACTAGAAAATAAAATTTATACGTAACTAAATTGTAGATATTAGAAACATAAACTATCTATATGTTATTATAATACTAATTTCTACCACAAAACTAAAAAGGTTACAACATCGATCTACTATATTTCTTTTTGTTTGCTATGTTTCTAATATTGTATATAAGGTATGTATCGTTACACTATCATATACTATATACTCTTTATATTATTTAGCAACTTTACACACGATAATACCAATTTACTATGCTTCTAATATTGTACATAGAAAAAATTACGGTTCAGTTTATGTATAATAGTTAGGTTCAATATTTATTTTCGAACTCAAGATATGACATTTATAATGTTAATTAATCATTGATTTTTCTTACTTTTCTATATATTATTTTAGTGAATTCATAAAATTTATACAATCTATGTATATATATAAAAAAAGGTATTTAGAGCTCTTTCCTTCATTCTAGGTTCATTAATCATATGTATCATTTTGTGGATTTTTTGAATTTTTCTTAAACATTTTAATATTTTTAATAAATTGAATATCAAAATGTAGTAGTTAGTTGTTATTATTTAGCTTACTACTTATTAATAAATTCATACTATTAAATAAGTAATTTAATTTATAAATAAGTAATTTAATTTATAAATATCCATATATTTATACACTATTCACTACTTTGCTAAACCTAAAATTTTGAATAATTAAATACAAAAATTAAAATGGACATACATTTGAAACACATTCACTACTTACACTTATACACTATTTAATTTTATTGAAACTCAATTTTTACCTTTATATATTATTTTGAATTACTCAGTAAATAGTGTTATATAAATAAGAAAAGAGTGTAAATCAATATATAAAAATTGTTAAAAATTGACTTATGATAATTTGATAAAATAAAACTATAAAAGACATAAAAGTATATTTATATTTGTTTTTATTGATTATATATAAAATTTTAAATTTAGTTATACAACAATAGCATTTATAAACTATCAACTTATTGTTCGTATAAAATTACATACGAGATTACATATTAACTGATTTATGAACTAAATAAACCCACGTATGACGCGGGGTATAAACTAGTTTTAGTTGATGGGACATATCCTAGAAGTTTCTACGGAGTCTCTTTCTACTTAAAAGTCACTCTCCCGTTAATGAACAGTACTATTATGACAATTACTTTTTTGCCCTCTAAAAAACCAATCATTGTTTCTCCCTCCCTAAATTCTTCTTTTCTTTATTGCTAGAGATTCTATCAAAAACCATAAATTGGAAGTGATGAGATTGAACAGAGCTCCTTGGTCTCAACCCATCTTTTACAGATCTGGTCACGGCGAGCGAAACGTTGCAGAAGATCGGTGCAACACCATCGCAAAAGGAGATCTGAGGTTCTAAAATCCCTCAGAGCCAGAGAAGTTTAGATGCTTAGCACCGACACATGATCCATACCACTCTTTACATGAGAAATGCAATTGGATGTTCACATATCAAGATTATGAAAGAGGCAAAGAAGGATTTGAGGACACGGGTCAGTTCCGATGATGCGAGGACGACAACAAGGAATCGAGCTAGGGTTTTTTGTGTCAGAGGCGAAGAAGCAGAACCGAACATGCAATTTGAGTTATAATATGTAGGAGTAAGAGGAGAAGTAAGTTCTGCTTCTTCTGGAGCCAAAATGGATGAGGTTTTGGATGATTCTCGTGCTTCCCTCTTCTCCTGACATTCGTCCATCTCTGGTGAGTTTCAATTTGCAATTTTATGACTAAATTTTAGATCGTGTTGTTGAATATGAATTTTATGTTAAAACTCTATTTGAGTGTGTTGAACATTCAGAATTTGGTAAGTTCATGCCTTTCAGCTTGATTATGAATTCATAAAACCATTGGTTAATGATGTATAATAGAGCTTTGAAATTGATTTAGATTCTGCAAATTCATGTTATCTTTATTGCATATGAGTTAAAATTATAGCTTTGATTTTGGTAGTTCAATAGGAATTTGGTGCTTCTGTTTGATTTTTTGGTTATATAGTATTTGACAGAGTTAATCAAAACCAAGAGTTTAGAATAATGTAAGTACATGCCATTGAGGAGGAAATGTTGTTTAGAATTAAGGAGCAAAGGCTTAACACTAAGCGTCAAATTTGGTGGTAGAATTTTAATAATAAGAGTGTTCTCTATACTAAAAATCATGAGTTGAGATTGTTGATTATAGTTTTGCTAAATGAATGAACAAACATGTGACAAGACTTGATACTAAATGCTCAAAGAACAAAACGCAACCAATAACTAATTGAGGGCACAAAGCACTCTCACATTCTTAGAGTGCCTTTCAAGACAGAAAATGACGTCTTAAAACAATGGGTTCTCGGTTTGACATATATCCTTATCTGGAAAGATTTAATCAGGCAAGTCTAAGATTAAAATATGGTGTCTTCATAATAAGTATGTTTTTTCAACACTATTTGTGTGTTTCTTTATTTTAGAGGATGCCACTGAGAAAGTCATTAAGCTGATGGATGGAAAGCCGCACCTCATCATGGGAAACTACACTGATGGAAATCTTGGTGCTACATTAATGGCAAACAAACTTGGTTTGCCTCGGGTATTTATTTTATACACAACCTTTGAATTGTATGTGCAATTTTACGAGAAATACTAAGCAGATATATATTCAAAACGGTGTAGGCAACTACAACACGTGCCTTAGAGAAAACTAAGTATGAAGATTGTAACAACTCACGAAGCAAGATATATATAAGTACCTGTATACCAGCTTTGTTAGCTTTCTTAATCAATTTAGTGATTCACTATCTGTTATAATGTATGTATATTTGGAATTTACAGGCACAGACCCCGAATAATGTTCATTCATATCCTGACTGGGCAGTTGTTCAGGTTGGTACTGCTTAATTGACTTCTGTTGGAGTACAAGTTTCCGCTCTGTTCTAATATATTACCTGGCCTTCTTCTGTTTTTTATTTGTATCATTCTTGTTGAAGTGGCCAATATAACATTGATTTGATTAAATTATGAAACAAGCCCTAGCTTGCAATAAGTGTATCTGCACGTTCTTGACTCTATGTACTTTACTGCAGAAATGAATAATTCTTCAACGGCTGTTAAAGAAGGTCCATCTGCTCGAAAAGCTTCAATTGGGGGGGGGGGCATTCAACCTGATAAATGATCACGGGAAAAATGTTACAGATAGAGACTTTTTGGGGAAATGGACATTAATTTACTTCGGTTTCACTCATTGTCTGGATATCTGTCCCGATGAGCTTATAAAGATGGCAGCTGCAATTGATAAGATTAGTAAGTTGCTAATCTAACAACTCTCTTACAATGACTCCCTTTCTGTATATAACATGATCTTTAGGGAGATCTTTTGTACAATAGTGGTACATCTATTCATTCTTAAAACTTTACTCAAGATTTGTGATGTCCTGAATGAGTATTGTGATTTGAGGCAATGACACAGGGAAGAAGAATAACGTTGGAAAAACAGAAAAAGTTCAAAGCATGCTTTATCCCATTACACACATGCATCAGAATAGAAGCCTTGTGAGTGCAAATAGCATCTATATTGAGTATTTTATTTTGTGGCAATTGTTTCTGAAAAACCAATTTTCCAGAGAGGCAAATGGTATGCAAATAACCTAAAATATAGTAGTTATAAAAGTGTAGAGCTAACTTAAGATTATGCAGCATGCTAATATGCAAATATATGTCAAATTTTAAGTTGCTAAACATAGCCCAGATACTTATTCCTTCAAAACTAAACAATTGCGCTAAGCATTTGTAGGACAAATTTAAGGATATCTAATCAGTGTTTCATGGTTCAGATATATGCGAGAGCTTTTGGAATTTGGAATCAAGAAAAGACAGTTATTTGTTTGAGACTTCAAGTAATCTATGCACATTAGGGTGTAACAACTAGAAAAATTTGAATTTGAAATCTCCTTTGTGCTTGGGTTGAAGAGTTGCTATTTAGCCTAATGCTCTTTGGCTATTATAATTTTTCATCAAAAAACGCAATGCTCTAGGTGTACAGAACATAGATGGAAGGATTTAAAAAAATAATTGTGCTCATGTGTTGATAGTCAAGTTTACTGCTTGTATTGTGAAAAATGAGGTTTTCAATGTTTTTCAGGAGTACAGTAGTCATCATCTATGTGATAAACTATATGTGCTTTGCACTCAAACTTGCACTGCAGACAAATAGATTTCTGTAATATGTTCTGAAGATATGTAGGGAATTTTGCAGGCATATTACGGACCTGGAGCTATTCCTCCTCCATATTTCAATCCAGCTGTTTCATCAGGCCATCCTTGATCCTTCACATCCATACATGTGGGCTCCTCCTCAGGTGTGTCCTGTGTTTTAACATCTGGTTTGTTGTATCAATAAAAAAATTCCCATTGCTAAAGGGTTTGTTAGGTAAGGTAGTTTATAAATAGGTTTTGGTTTATAAATGGATGAAAAATGGGTTTTGATAAATAAGTAGGTTGGTAAAAAGGTGTTTTTATAGGAAAATGTGTAGTTTTTAAGAAAAGTGTGAGAAGAGAAGAAAAGTTAAACTTAATTTTATTCCACACTTTTCAAAATCAATAAAAACACCTTTAGATTTATGTAGCTGACAATCAACCAAATAATATGTAAATTTGCAATCTTCTGCTGACACAAGAAGTGAAATAACATTTGCCTAAAGTGGTGCAAAGAGTTCCCACAATTTGCTCACATGAAACTGTTAAGTTCTTCTAAGCGATATCCCAGACTTTGAATTCTTCAGCAACTCCTTTTGTTTCAATTATTGATGAAAACATTTTTTGTCTGATATCCTTGGTTATCATAAGGAAACAAAAAATGTATCTCTGTGCATAAATTTGGTTAATGTAAATATGAAAATTGATGAATTTACTTGTTTTGTTGGTTAAATATAGTGCTTATGTTAATGCCTTCAATATATTCAGGTTGCAACTCCTTTAACTTTAGAAACTCCAACTAGATCATCTGGGAATGACAGTGGATCTGCAAAGAAGCCTAAGGATCCTGATACTCGAGCTGGGTCTGGCAATGGAAATGCTGAGAGTGCTGGAGAAGGGGGCACACAAGGCCATTCACAAAGGTTTTTATCCTTTGTTTTATGTCCAGCTTATCAATTTTGATTGCTACCTGGAAGAAAAAGAGTGCTGGTATATTTCAACAACTCACGAAGTAAAAGAAAAACAGGGATAGAACCTATTGTTGAAATGTTCAGTGATTCACTGTCTATTAGGATGTGTCTTTAACTTCTGTGTGGGAGCCAAATATTTGTTTAAAATGTATGCTATTCCATGTTGATATTTACACTTCCTATTATTTCCAACTTTATATCAAATGCTTATGGGCACAATTGGGAGTACTATACCTGTTGGCCTTTTTGTCTCAACTGTATGAGTTTTATACTGTTGCAAGAAGAGGCTAAATATACTTGGTACATCCTGGTAATTTCAAGTGCAGTCTTCAATTTCTTTCCAATTATATGGGATGTGAGTGAACATGGCTTGGAAAGGGATACTATTGTATGACTGGATGCTTTTGCTTTAATCCGTAGATTCAGATATGAACTGTTGTCGATCAGTAATATTATTCCTCGGATCTGATTGGAACCCTATAATATCTCTGCTAAGTAGCCAACTGATTTCTATGAGTCATAAATGTTTACAATAACATGTTGCTACACCACTGACTTTGTTTCTTCAGAAAGTAAAGCTAAGAGTTATATCTTATGCCTTCTCTTCCCAGCAGATTGTGTAACAATTATAAATTCATATTGACTACTCCTGCATGGTTTTGCTATAGTGTCAAGATTTTAGAATAGTTAACACCTAGATACTTATTTCTGTTAATTGTATGTTCATGTGAATCTCTAACCTATATCAACTTGTGTCACAATGCTTGGGAAGGCTATTCAAATCTTCAATTTTGTTAAACAAGTTCAAATAATGGGGTAGGAAGAGATCCATGCTTAGCAATTTTTGCAAATTGATCACAAGAGAGGTCAGGCAAAGGAAATAATAGAGTTGCAGACAAAATTCGTAGATAGAGGCATGATGAATGAACATGTGTGGTTCTCGCATTGTTGCATAAGCTTTCCTGATTGAATATTAAGATTGTTATATGTTTGTACTACATTTTCAAATGACTTTGCTAACCATATAAATCTTTTAGATTACATTTTAATACTGTTAACCATATAAATTGTGTAGTACCCTAAATTCCATCTGATGTCTTTGCAGGAGTTACAAAGAGTTGATGGCTAAGTGCTCTTCTATTGGAAGAGACGAGTCTCGTGCTCTAAGAAAGCTTGAGAAGTCGAAGGAAACAAGTTTCTAAACTCAAGGTAACACATTGTGTGCATAGTAACATGAATGCAACTCATAGCGCTATATATGATATTTTGCATGTTTGCAATTTGACCATTATCAGACTAGAACCCAGGAATTAGAGGCAACAATTGAAGAAAAAGAGAACGGAGTTTTAAGGGTTGCAAAAGCTTCAAAGAACCAACGTGACACTATAAGCATGCTAAATGTTAATTTGGATGATGATGAAGATTTGATTGCTGAGTTATTTGGTGTTAAGAAGACTGAGAATAAGATGCGGTCTACTAATTATGGGAAAGTGATGACGACAAGGGATTTGTCCATAAAGAAGTGGTAGATTGTGAAGTCATAACAGTGGAAGATAATTCCCTTGCCGTGGAGAAGGATGTTGGGCTATCATTAAAAAGTATAAAACAAGCTTCATCGCTGCTTCGTGATAATAAAGAGGTCTCATCTTCTGTTCCCGTTACTCACCCAGGTACCTCTTTGGGCGGATTGAATTTTCTACAGCGGTGTGTGTAGCTTTTCATGTGCCAAGCAAACAACTGATTATTTTATTAATTTTTTATCCTAAATTATACTCCCTACACCCATAACTTAAATTCTAAACCCAAAACCACAAATTTTATACCTAAAAACTCAACTTTTAAAATATTAAAATATTGTTATTTTTAATGTTTTGTGTTTGGGCACACAAGGAGCTACAGGTGCAGCTCCAGGTGATCCAATTTCCTCTTTGGGGAGATTAAATATCATTACTTGAAAGTTCAATTGTATGTCTTTTATCCTACTGACATGATGAATATATGTAAACTAACTCTTAATCTTTTAATCTTTGTTTTTGTAAATTTAGCTGATTGATGCTTTGCTGGAGGACTACTAGGACCTGATGGAACAATAGATACTTGGGAAAATGTTGCAAGAGGGTGCAGGCAGGGAAAATGACTATAGTCTAATTTGATATGAATTTTAATTGATTTTCAGACGGATTTATGTTCCTTCATTTAAAAAAAAATTGTCTTCAACAACGCGTGCGCAGACGCGCACGCGAAGCCCACCTAGTATTAACAAAGGACCACCTTTGTTGTTTCAGATGAGTAGATGACCCAATTGTCACATTATTGCATAATGCATCTCATCTTGACTCTTCTAGCTCATTCTCATATTTTTAGTGTTCAATTCCCCTAAATTACAAAAGAGATGATCAAAGTTGGTCAGCCAAATGATCTAGAAATTTATTGTACTCACCCATATTTCCTGATAAGGAGGTAGGAAGGACAAGCAATAAATGCATAACTCTTTTATTTTCATAAAAAAATGCACAACTCTTAGATACATACTTATATAATACTCCGTACTACGAAGTACGGAGTATAAGAGAGTTTGTCAACAAGAGCAAGGAAAATGATGAAATTCATGCTTTTAATTAGCACCCAACTTCCTATTTAACCAGTGCTAATTTAATTTAGATGTACATTCTTGCAGCCTCGACAGTATTCCTGATCTACTTAAGAACTATCACATTAATTCCTAACAACACTAGATAGATAAAAGAACACTTGCATCAACCCACAGCTAAGGAGACTCAACTCCTCCAACTGAACCCAAATCAGCTGCATTATCTTTTCACCATCACCAACCAGGAAAAACCCTTGTTTAGTTGATCAACCTTCATAGAAAGATTCGTGTATACTGTTACTTTTCTGATGGCACCGAGCAGAAATTCTCGTAGTGAAAAGAAGAGGGGTGAACTTTAAGGGTGTACCTGAAGAGGAGTGGTGTCCTGCACCTGCATGTGAATCATGCATTGCAATGGCTGTGATGGGAACAGCTGCAACTGAAGGAGCGGTGATTACAGTCTCAACTTTCTGTTTCTTTGGTTGCTGTTCATGTTGGTTTCCTGACAGAAAACTTCCTACCACAATCTGATGCACACAACATTATTTCATCAAAAGCCACTTGTAATAAATAAAAAATTGAACAACTGTTTGATTGGTTAATCTTGTTATTTCGGTGGGTTTTAGATTGTTTGGTTGATGTGAATAAAATTTAGCAGCAAGTTGGATTGAAACAAGTCTTACTTGAATAGGGCTTGCAGCGACTAACAATCCAGCAACGCCTCCTCCAACAACACGGCCATCTGGGCTTGCCAACGAAACGCTCATTCCACCTGATCTGTTTCTTATGCCGCCACTTTCAGAGGGCGTGAAAGAGCCAGTCAGTGTGAGGATCTCAAACCGGCCCTGTTTGACCAATTAAACGGGACATTTTAGAATTCTGACTTGACAGCATTTGCAATAGTTAGTACTAGTAATACACTTGGCTGTAATTAAGGAAATTTTCATATGCAGACAAGAGTTAGTGGAAAAGTAGATGGCATGAATTATTGATACTGCACAATCAAAACTATTAGGTCTGCTTTCTTAATCAGAGTAAGTATATATGCCTCCATAAAAGTTAATGACCATTGAACCATATCATGTCATGACACAAACCTATACAAGCAATCATATAAATATAATTAACACCTTCAGAAATCATGACAGTATCACCGCAGGTCAAGATATAATTAACACCATTGAACCAATATTATAGGCAGATTATGCCAACCTTTGCATGAGAATCACATATAACATACTTGCTTTCAAAATTAGTGATTCAAAGGGAATGGCAATTTATAAGAAACTAAATGCATTACCTCATAGGTGAGTGTACCACCTGACGAATCAGGCTGCCGCAGTGTAACGCTGGATATCACACCATTTGCCGAGAGGATGCAAATAGCTCGAGGACCTTGCTGGGAAAATGATATAACCTTCATCAATATATCCTACACAATCAAGAAACAAAGGAATATCAATACCGTAACTGAACAATTCACAAACATCTTCCATTAACATGGCAACAAACAAGCTACATCTGATACCAGACCCAGAGCAAAACTGTTAGGTTCAAAATACATCAGCTACACTACAGTAGTCTTTTACCACATAGAACACCTGTCTGTAAACAAAAGAATAGTATTATACAACAAACATTCACTTTTAGACTTTTAGTGCAACTCTCTGTCATTTATCCGATTTTAAGTGGAACAAATCCTGCTGAAACTCATCTGATTCTCTTTTATGCAAACAAGCTTTTCATCTCAATGACAACTAAAACAGTTGGGCACAGATACAGATAGCCAAATGATAACTAAAACAAGTACATTTAGCAAGCTGTTTATTACCGAAATGGGATTCTAAATTTACCTCGCCAGCATTCACCGTGATAATGTGAGGAGTAAAATTCGCTCCGACCGAGCAGGAAATCCATTCACCTTAAAAAAACAATTTTAAACATATATCATTTTCAGAGATGTTGTGAGATATAACTAACAACCCCAATAAAAACTGAAAGCATATCTGTTCTGTTAAAAGCTAATGTCCATGTTGAGGAAAAGTAGTTCCATTTTATATTTGACTAAACTAACTATGGTCCTTACCCACCGAGAAACCAAAACTAACAAAGGGAAGCAAATTTAAAGGAAGACAACAAAATATCATGGTTTCCACTTCATCCAAGAAGTTGCAAGCAAAGTGCAGAACTTTACACAAAACAAGCTCGCCAAGTTGCCACCTGTCACGAATGAGCAAAGCCAGACATAGCCACACATCACAGCATTCTATCATCAGCAACTAAAGTGCCTAATCAATCAGGAACAGATGCTGGTATAGGCCACAAGTTGCGAACTATAGCTTTATACACAAGTTTCTGGAAGATTCCAATTGAGAACCATGAAGACAACACAGCTAACAAGTTAGGTCAAATATAAAGAGGAATCCCCCTTGAGCTTCAGCAACCCCAAGATCTGTCTATAAGGCAACTATGCTGAGGTCCCACGTCAACATCCCCCGCCCCCAGTAAGAAAACAACAGCAGAAGACTGATCTGATCCTCCAAATATACAAAATTAAAACACCCACCACAAAAAATTCAACCTACATATACTACCTATTCCTACTTTCAACACATATAAATTAGATCTGAGAAGAAACCCTCAGCATATACTGTAATTAGTTGTACCTGAATTATCCACCTCCAAATTGGGCTTTTGTTGCTTAAACAAAGCGTCGACAGCTTGCCTTACTTTATGCTGCTTCTGGACGCCCGGAAAGTGAGGCCTTTCAGCGGAGAAGTCAATCACAGGAGACGGCGCGGCTGAGGAGATAGGCTTTGGAGAAAGAGGTTTATTCAAAGACCCATCTGGAGCGTACTTTCTTGGTCTTCCTCTCTTCTTCTTCAGAACAACCCCCGCCGATCCGGCCGCGTTTTCGGACCTAGGAGCTATGTGGTAGTCCGTCGGAGCATCTGATCCAACCACCGTAACGCCGCCTTCTCTGCTGCTTAAACCATCACCTTCTTTAGCTTCCATTTTTCATAAAATTGAGTTTCTGGGTGAAAAAATTTCAAGCTTGATGCTTTCTTAATCAGATGATCTAAAGCCCGAATGGCCTCAGAGCAAGTATGGAGCAAGAAAAACAGCTGAATTAACACCTCTTTTTTCTTGACTGCAAAAACAGAGCCGGAAAAACATGTGTCCAGAAGCAGATATTGATTCACAACAAGCTATGCTTGTGAAGTGGACAGACTCGAAAATTTCTGCACCTGCTTGTGGATTTCCACCATTGAAATCGAAAAATTAAGCTCCAACTGCCTCTGAAATTTTTCCAGAATTTTTGGTAATTTTTAGGATATTTTTTTCGATTTTAGGGATTAGACAGAGAAGAGAAAATGGATTTTTTCCCAGGGAAATTAGGTTTACAGCATATGAAATTTCTCTCTACTTTCCTGATGTAAATAGATTAATATATAATTTTAAAAATAGAATATAATTTACTTTATGTTAAATACTATATACTGATTAATACGTAGTCTTATTTTATTTATTAAATAAAAAGATTATGCGTTATGGTGAAGGAAGTGGTTTGGTGGCTGAAAAGAAATATACTAATTTTTGCAACAAAAAAAAAGGAAAAGTAAATTAGGTTGCCAACGCAAAATGACTTGCAAAATGCAAATAGTACGAGTTATAATTGTTAAGGAAAAACATTAATATTTGTGGGATTTGGTGTCAACACTGTGTCCTCAAGACGAGCCGGAAATGAGTACTCTGTTCCTCCCAAAAGTTATTCATATTCACTATTCACGTATTAATCGAATTTGTTAGATATCTTACAATATATAAGAACAAATATAGTGATGTGGGGTCTTGTTTGATTCGTCTCATCGTGAACTTTAAGAATATCAAAATTTTATAATTTTTATTAACGTATATTTAGAGATACTAACGATACAAAACGCACACCGACATACGTGCTGGGAAGGAGAGAGTATAATGCAAGTAACTCCTCCATCCACAAATCAGCCAATAGAAAAGGAAAAGAGTAGGAGAAAAACAAAAAAACATTTACGTAAGAGGTTAAAGTTTTGTATATTGAAATTTCCACTAACATCATAATGTTTCCTAAAAAAAAAGGTTTGCAGAGAAAGTGTACCGAACACAATTTTTCAATGCTAATAAACACAAATCTCTACTTTTCTATGCTTCAGTTTTAAGTTTTTTTTTTTTTACAAGCACAAAAACACGGTTCTTATGTACAGCCCGATGCTTTATTCAAACAACGCCGGATCACTCGCGTTCTGCGAGATACGTGACACTCGCGTTACACGAGATTAGAAAAAAATTAGGTTAATTTCATGCATGCTAATGTCACGTATCTCGCAGAACGCGAGTGACACGTCCCTCGCAGAACGCGAGATTAGCATGTCAGATGGACGTTGTTGTGCGCCATTACTACATGTCTTGTCCCCACCTAACTATAATAACTACCCCCTTATTTTAAGTAATCCGTAACATCTATTAACCCTACCCTAACGCCTATTTTTATCATCTTTCACCTCTTTCACCCTCCATTAAAACCCATTTTCAAAACCTTCAAACTTCAAAACACTCTAAAAACACCTAAAATAATGGAAGATGAAGAGGAATTCAACAAAGGAGGGAATGAAGATGGTGGTTCATCAAGTTACCATGCAAATGAGGTAATGTTCTTACTTAATTTTTGAATTCTAATTTGTTTTGCACCATTAAGAGCTAAAATGAAGTTATTATGTTGTATTTCATGTTAAATGTAGTAGTAGTAAGTGTTGAAGAGATGATTTTTGCATATAATGTCCAAAACTTAGATTTGTTCATGTTTTTAGGGTTTTTAATGTAGAAACTCAACAATTTCTCATGTTATGTTAAATTATCCCGTTCAATGACTAGTTTCAGGAAATAACAACTTCCCGCGTTCTGCGAGAGGAAGCCACTCGCGTCACGCGAGATGTGCCTCCCTCGCAGAACGCGAGAAGTTTCACATTACAGAGTATTAACAGAAGCATTGTGTATAGGTGAATTTTTCTTTGTTAACTGGATTGAATGCAATCCAGTTGAATGACTACAACTACCCCTCCCGGAATACAAGGCCATGTTCGCCAGCGTCATTTGATTTAGGGATTGACCACTTTGGATATTATCATCAACCATCTTCATATGAACAACATGTGTCATCTACTTATCAATTTCCTATGCCATCTACATATGAATTGTCCGTGCCATCTACTTATGAGTTGCCCGTGCCATCTACTTATGAATTGCCATGTACATATGAGGTGCCATCAAGCTATGATGCGTTTGATTCACAATTTGCTAACCCACCTACAAACGTAGGAGAGGAGATGTGTTTTCTTCCCTCTTTACGCACTGCACCAAAGTTTGATAGTCCCGTATGTGAGGAAGAGGTTGTTTCTAGGGATTATTCGGAATATTTCACTACGGAGCAAGTGTTTGCCTCTAAGGAGATTGATCATTTGTGGGCTTTGAATGTTGCAAAGCAACACAAGTTTATGATCTCTATTGGAAGGAGTGTACCATCTAAACCGGGGCAAAGTGGTAAGGTTCAAATCATTTGTGAGAAAGGGGGAAGCCATAGGCCTAAAGGTGTCGGTGTCAGATCAAACACAAAGAGCAAGAAAACGGGGTGTAAATTTCAGTTGAAGCTCATGGAGAACTGGGTTGAAGAAAATTGGAGATTAGTGGTTGTTTGTGGTTTGCACAACCATCCTATTGGAGATAGTTTGGTCGGGAATGCATTTGTCGGGAGGCCAACCCCGGATCAAAAGAAAAAGGTTCGTGAGATGGTACTTTCACATTGTTCTCCAAATCAGATTTACACTGAGATAAACAAGGATCCCGAAAGTTGCACAAAGAAGAACCAAGTGTACAATTTGGTAAGACATATAAGGGAAGAGGAAATGGAAGGTAGAACCGTGGTTCAAGAATTCTTTCACCAATGCAAAGAGAGCAACTACTTCATGGAGTATAGGCCAAGTGCAAAGAATCCTTCGATAATAGGCGACTTGTTCTTTGCTAGCCCCGAATCAATGAAACTCTTAAAGGCGTTTCCATATGTCCTTTTGATGGACTCGACTTATAGCACGAACAAGTAAATATTTATCATTCTGTTTTTATGTTGTATTTATCTTACTGTATTTTGGTTTAAGGTACAATGTTCCCTTCCTGGAGATAGTCGGTATGACTTCTACATGGAAGAATTTTGTTGTGTGCGGGGTATGGTTAGAGGCTGAGAGCGAGGATAGTTATTTATGGGCGTTGCAGCAGCTGCAGACGATGTATTTGAGAATAGGAGCATCGCCTACTTGCTTCGTCACTGACCGTGATATGGCTCTTATGAATGCAACAGACAAGTTATGGCCAAATGCAAAGTTTCTCTTATGTAGACGACATGTAAGGAAGAACATAGAGGCGAGAGCCAAGATAGCTATGGGCACACAAGCATTGGGGGTTCATATTTCAAATGATTATTATAACGTGTTCGAACAAACCACTGAAAAAGATTACAAGAGTACTTTGAAGAAACTTGAGGACGAATGGCGAGCTTATCCAACCGTATTGAACTACGTGAGAAAGAATTGGCTAAACCGTTACAAAGAAAGACTTGTTTCAGCATGGACGGATAATGTCTTCACTCTCGGGAATAACACGACAAACATGTATGTTCTCTAATTTATGTCTACCTTCTACATATGATAAAAAGAGCTTCTGTAATGCACAACTCGCAGAATGTGAGGTGTACACTCCTCGCAGAACGCGAGGAATGTCCTTGATTCAGTGTTGATGCTTTTGCGAATGCAAAGATCCTGGAACAATGTATGAACTCACAGAACGCGAGGTGTACACACCTCGCAGAACGCGAGATTTTGCACATTACAGAAGGATCCACAGGTTCTGATTTGTATTTTCATATTATTGTTTTTCGAACATTTTAGAGTTGAAGGAGCACATTCGTGTCTTAAGTCATACTTGTCAAGTGGAAATGCTAGGCTAGACACAATGTTCAAAGAATACAAAACAATGGCGGAGAACCAACTTAAGGAGATTAATGTGTCTTTCACCGAGAGTTTGAATAAGAGCTTCACAGTTGTTGAAGGGGCCGACTTGTTTAAAGTCTTGAAGTTCAAAGTCTCTTACAAATGCATAGAATTTTTGCTTAAGGAATACACGAAGGGGGAGAGATTAGGTGCGCACTTTAATATGTTTTGTAGCTGTGGGATCAAGATTAGAGATGAGTTGATGTGTGTTCATCAGATTGTAAGACATTGGAAGGAGCAAAGACCACTAAGAGTATCAGAGTTGCACCCTTTCTGGAGTACTTTGAGTTTGGAAGAAGTTGATGTTCCCGGCATACTCGAAGTTAAGAGTAAGGTGGCAAGGCGTCTTTTTCAGACTTTCTATGAGGAAACGTTTCCGAAGTTGTGCCCCCATGATCAAGAAAAGTGTGCACAAACTGTTTTAGACATTGGGAGAGTAAATACTCCTCTAAAAGAGCCGGCTATTTCAAAGCACACCGGGGGTCGTCCAGTCGGAGCTCCTAACAAACAACCAAGGTCAACGCAAAGAAGACCGTCTGCATGGGAGCACACTAATGCTGAGATGGATGCTAGAGATTTGGAAGAAACACCCCCAAAGAAGCAAAGAAATGCTTCTAGTTCTGAAACATTCAAGAAACCAAAGATTAAGGTGATTGACAAGTACAAGTCTTAAATACCCGCGTCAATGCGCACCCGTGTGAATGGTTGGTTTCATGTAAATGGAGATGGAAATTGTGGATTTAGAGCAATAGCTGATGAATTGCATGACAACCAACACTTATGGAGGGAAGTAAGAGATTTGATGATAGCTAAGGTCAAAGAGATTTGGCACCTAGTTCAAGGAACTTGGATTGGACCTCCACAACAAGCAACTTTGGAGAGCGCTGTACACCAACTTACATGGGAAGGAATAGGAAGGGCTCTAGAAGATCACTAGCTAGCTACCCCGGAAATGGGATGCCTTGTGGCATCCACATTCAACATAGTGTTCGTAACGGTGGGAAAAAATGCTAACTACACTTACCTTCCTCTACAACGTCCTACTTGGTTAGAAGATGGCGACACACTTCCGACGTTCTGCTTATTCTATATTGAGAGTGAGAGACATTTTGTTCCGGTAAGTTTTTGGATCTTCTTATGAATTACTATCTAATATGCAACTTCCTAACGTTGTTGTTTTCTTGTAGTTGTGTCTTGAAGAAAACTTCCCATTACCTCATGTGTTTACTCCTTGGTGGCGAAACGCTGAAAGAGATGCTTTTTCTTTGCACGATCTTGTGTCACATCGATGTGCCGCCTTTGAAATGTAATGTTGAAGTTATGTTTTATTCGCTGAATTTGTAATGTAATGTTGAACTGGAGATGGTTTTGTCGCCATCTTCTTAAACAGGAACTCATGTCATGGACATTTTCCAGAAAATGTAATTCCTCACGTTCTGCGAGGAGTGTACACCTCGCGTTCTGCGAGGAGTGTACACCTCGCGTTCTGCGAGGAGTGTACACCTCGCGTTCTGTGAGGTTATGCAAAAACCGAACAGAATTGAAGCAACACCAACATATCCCTAAACATAATCCAACAAAATTATCCAAGCAACAAAACAGCTAAGAAAGCAATCCAAAACACAATCCAAAACACAATCCAAAACACAAAACAAAAGGCTACTCGTCTTCTTGTGGTCGGAAGGGAGCGAGATTTGACATACATAGTAGCATTTGGGCGTGATATGAAGAAAATTCCTCTGGAGTGGCAAACCGATACCGGTCCATGTCATTGTACACCCGGCCAATCACCTATACGCAAGTAAACATTCATTCAATGTTAATATTAGAGACAAACAAAGACTAGAAACGCAAGATAAACCAAAACAATTAATAGTACCTGTCTCTCAGTAATCATCCCAGGGATTGCAGGACGAATATACCTATGGGTCCTCTTGATGTACCAATCCATGTAATCATGGGAGCATTCATGTGGTGCAAAGGCAACTGGCCCCATATCATCGAGAGACATAGAGTGAACATCTTTTGACTCCCAAAGCGATTGGTTGGCGTCATAAAAAACACTATAACACCTAATGTTTTTCAACCTATGAGCTTTGAGCGGTTCGATGACTGGCCTAGGAATACGCTGCACTCTCCCAAATTGTCTCGGACACCGATCAGGCATGTGTGGTTCAGTGATGTCACGGCACGATAGCACCCTGTGAAATAGAGCGGGAGCAAGCTCAGGATCGGTGAAGTCTTGTGCTCCATACGGGTTCCAACATACCTAAAAAAATGACAGCAGAAACTTAACAGAAAATGCAGACACTAGGAGAAAATGCAGAAACTTGCATTTTCTCGCGTTCTGCGTACTCAAAAAAATGCAGAAATTCCAGAAAATGCAGAAACTGTTGACAATGCAGAAACTTAACAGAAAATGCAGAAACTTACCATCTCCGGCATAAGAATATCGAGCGCTCCTCTATAGTCCCTTCCGACTTGCCCCTTCTTCAGCTTTACATTCTTAGGCATCCACCGGTATACCCATGGTTGCTCCGCTCTCCACCGAGGACGTTCAGTAGGTCGAAATTGTGGGAAGTAGTTGTAGATCCATGCCTAGGAAATACAAAGTACGTTAAATATGAAAATATATATAAGTACGTAAATTAAACGCTTAGAAAGTATAATACCTGCAACAAGGTGTAACAAAAAGACATCTGGGCACAGCCCTGTCGTGTGCATATCCCCAGCTGCCTATACAGATGGGCCAAAGCAGCTGAACCCCACGATATGCCCTTAGCATGGGCATAGGTTTCCACAAAAGGCCCATATCTAAGCCTAATCAAGTTCTGTGACTTGTCGGGAAATAAGATCGAGGCAGCAGTATACAACACCCAACCTAAACCCTTTCGCTCTGGACCTAGGGTTTCACAATGCCTTTTAAACCATTCAGCTTTCACCCTCCCAGAATCTAAATTGTGAGGATCTATTCCAAAAATTTCCGCCCCCTTCCTACCATAGTATTTTAGAATCTCATCATGACTAAACTTGGCACCCAGTTTCTTACATGTCGTCATTGCTTTCCCTTCTATAGGTAGGCCTAAAATCCTATAGACATCAAGAAGGCCAATAGTGATCTCACCACAAGGGAGGTGGAATGAATTTGTCTCCGGTTGCCATCGTTCGATGAACGCTTCAATCAAAGGAAAGTCGATTTCTTTGTCCATCATGTCAGGGAGATCTGACAGTCCAACTGCACCGGGAATCTCTGACCAGTCATTGTTGTCCAATGGCCAATCACTGCTCTGCTTTGTCCGTTGTTGTGGCTTCATCGGACCTTTGAACTGCAGAAAAATACAAAAATTAGACTCTGCAGAACAAATTTTCAAAAAATACAGTTTCTGCAGAATTATCAGGAAATGCATAATATGTGCAATGGATTGAAAATGCAGAAAATAAATAAATAATTCAATTACCTCCCCTTTCTGGATGTAGAACGCAACATGTGCTTCAAATCCCTTAAGCAACTCGGGATCTTCTGGACCTCCAAGTGTGTCATGAGTGAGCTCAGGATCATATTTTCGCTCTTCCTTCTTGGACTTCCTCTTTCTTTTTGGTTTCTGGACCACTTCTTCTTCTTCCTCTTCTTCTTCTTCCTCTTCTTCTTCTTCTTCTTCTTCTTCTTCTTCTTCTTCTTCTTCTTCTTCTTCTTCTTCTTCTTCATCATCATCACCTTCTTCTTCGTGTTCTTCCCCAACAACTTCATCTTGGTTCTCTTATTCCATCGGTTCTGGTTGAGGATTGTAAGAAGAAGAACAAGCTTGTCTACTTCCTTGACCCATGTCTAGAGGAACACTTCCCTCACCAAATCCACCTCCCCAACATTGTCCACCGACCCAACTTTGTCCACCCCACCCTTGTCCAACTTCCACTAGAGCATACTGAGGAATGAAATTGTCCCAGCCACCAATATTTATTCTCAAAAAATAGCTTGTATATTTGTTGTTGAAAAAAATGATAATTTTTTAAGATTTATTTGTTAATATAATTATCCAATCTACTAATAATTGAAATTTAAAAAAATATTGTGTAACAAATTAAGCCTAAAATCACTCTAAGAGCTCTAAAAGGCTCAGCTTTAATATATAAGATTTTATCGTAAGAAAATATATTAACCTTCAACATAATATTTATTCTCAAAAAATAGCTTGTATATTTGTTGTTGAAAAAAATGATAATTTTTTAAGATTTATTTGTTAATATAATTACCCAATCTACTAATAATTGAAATTTAAAAAAAAATTGTGTAACAAACTAAACCTAAAATCACTTTAAGATTTCTAAAAGGCTCATCTTTAATATATAAAATAGATTTTATCGTAAGAAAATATATTAACCTTCAACATAATATTTATTCTCAACAAATAGCTTGTATATTTGTTGTTGAAAAAAATGATAATATTTTAAGATTTATTTGTTAATATAATTATTCAATCTACTAATAATTGAAATTTGAAAAACAATTGTGTAACAAACCAAACCTGAAATCACTCTAAAAACTCTAAAATGTTCAGCTTTAATATACTACTAAGAAAGATAGATATCTTAGAGTGTTTACTTTAGGTAAATCCACCTGACCAAACCACTGAAACTTGAAGAACTTTAGATCGGATCAAACCCGAACCTTCTATACTCTATTCTTATACTTACGGTGCTACCAAGCGATAACATGGTACTTGGACTTTTGGGCACCTTCTATACTCTTTTTCTAACGTTTTCAATGAAATTAAACGTACCCATAACTTTTTATATATATGCATTCAGTTTATGTATTTGCAATGTATCTGGAATGGAAATGCATATGTATATATTCATAGTTAAAAAATAATTTAATAGATACGTTTGCAATACATATGCATATTCTTGCACATTCGTAATACAAATTCACATGTTTGCGCATTTGTGGTACAAATGCACAGAGTTGCTTATTTGCATTACTGATGCATATGTTCATTTAATTGTTCTGAGCATTACTTGAACATAGAAACATGGTTGTGATACTGATTTTATTTTATTCTATTATTTATATTTAGTTAAACGAAAACAACGCAGTTTATTTAAAATTTTTATAATATTGAGATGTATTAGTTTGTTAGGTTTCATTATTTCTCAACTTTGTTCATATTGACTCAAATTTAGTTTATTTTCATGATTTTATTTACTCTTTTTTGGATATAAATTTTATTTATATTTATTTAAATATTGCATTAATAAGTTAATAATCATAGTTGAAATGGTTGGTTAATATATCTGCAATTATATAATGTGTTCTAAATATATGTGTGATGAATTCAATAAGTCGACACTTAGGGGGGGTGCTACAAGGAACATGGATGACAAGAATTTTGCCGATGGTGATGAAATAATATGGAAATTTACAAAACTCTTAATCCATGGAGATAATTAGTACATACATTGCTAATAGTTTACGCAATCATGAAATAAACGTGTTGGATCGTTAGTTCAATTACTTCTGAGGGAACAAAGTGTATTGTTCCTTCAGAGGTGTAGCAGCGGAATATTAACGCGGGAAGTATAGAAGAACACAAGTATTTAGAGTGGAAACCTCAACCGCTAAGAGTTGAGTAAAACCACTACCTTCAAGCTTCTCACTTGAAGGATTTGAATGAGTATACTTATCTTATTAATCTCTTGTTTGTTACAAAAGAAAGCAAGGATTACGATCACGAATCTCTTCTTTCACTCGAGCCCAAACTCAACGCCTAAGACTAAGTATTGCTCACTCTTTCTCTCTTTTCTTCTTGTTCTTCTTTTGGACGATCACACTTGATTCGCACAAGCATAAACTCTCTCAATCGTCACATCTATTCCTAAGTCTAAGACTAGTTTATATAGCAAAGATAAAACTAGGTTTAAACTAGGGAACAAACAAGAATATGGAAAATATATCTTTCGCATAAGAAGATATTATTTCCATCTTTTAATTATATCTCTTTCCTTAACTTCTTCATGATATCTTCTCAGCTCAAACCATATTTTCCATAAAGGAAACATGATATCTTCGTTGCGCTCTCTCAGCCCTTTCTTTCCTTAATTAGCTCGCCTCTGTTGAGTAACGTTCCTGCTCAAGTAGACATCCTGAAACACTCAAGTATACATTAGTAGGAATGTTTGTTACCATCAAAACCAGAAGGAACTTTACTTCAGCCGTAGCTTCAACAAATTCCCCCTTTTTGATGGTGACAAACATACTCATTGAATACTTCTAAAACTCATCTAAACAGTTCTCCTAAGGGAACGTTACTTATAAGGTATAAGTACAGATGTTCCCCCTCAAACCTTGACCATTCCTTTCTTCCCCCTTTTGGCATCATCAAAAAGCAAGTCTAAACATGCACTTGAAATAAAAGAACTTCAGAACACATCAAAACAAGCCAATCATAGATTAAAAACAAGCGCCATAAGAACAGACGCTGATACATATACTGGACGGGGAATAGAACACACAAGCATAGAGAAATTAAAAGAAGACACATAAAACCCTAAACAAAGGGTACAATAAGCACAAGAGAAGATAGATAGATATGCTAGGAACAGAGAGTGGGGGTCAGAGAGAGGAGGAAGGGTGTGGAGAAGAGACTTTTAAACTGCCAAGGGAACCTCTAGTTGGATGACGTCCAACGACGTATCTCAGCCTTCAAGGCAGCAACTTCATTCACCAGAAGCCTTTATTGTTCAGTCAAGGTGGCAACTAGTGAGCACAGCTCTTCCATCCTCTGTTGTTGGTAGACCAAAGTTGGCTCTTCACTCTGTTCCTGTGGAGGGTCCTCAGATATATGCTCTGTTTCACAAAACTCAGCAGAGCGGACCCAATCTCCATCTTCATTCTTCTCAAATTTCATCTTCCTTAAATTTGCTTCAGCTAACTCCCTAGCAAAGACAACCTCAGAAGGACCAGCTTCATACACCCTCAGATACTCTAGGATCTTCTTGACTACGCCTGGGAAGGGAAGACCGTGCCTATCGTTCCTCCGGGCATGGGCCATGTGTAGCATGATGATCTTTGGTAAGTTTATGGCTTGCCTGAGGAGGAGCTTGTCCATGAGAAGGCAGTCCTGAATGAGGATGGTAGTGCGCTTCTGCTCTCTGGGGGTAATATTACTGATTAGGTAGCTATGCAGGATTCGGTTAGCTATCCCCATGGACGAGGTGGTCATCTCCCCAACAACTTCAGTGGAGTAGTCCTGAGATACCCTTTGGATTGCAGCCAGCCCTATGTCCTTTGGCCACTGCCCTTTGACGTATTCTTCAAAACCTTCGTGAGGTACCCCGAGTATGACTCCCAGTTCGGTGCTTGAGACCACGTGGGTGTCCTTCCCAAGGACGAAGGAGGCTTGGATGGCGTGTGGCCTCTCAGTGATAGTGAAGGAACTGTAGAACTGCTTTATCATTCCCTCATTGACCTTTGGCGCTGTGCAGAACAAGTTTTCCCAACCTTGGTAGCGGATGATTTCGACCAGGATATCCATCTTGTTGGCGAATAGAAACTCCTCATCAAATAGAAGATCTCTGATGATGGTTCGTTTCCCCAAGGCTTTTCCTGCAGCCACTTCTTTGGGAACTTTCCTTCCTTTGGGAACTTTCCTTCCTTTGGGTGGCTTTGCTGCAGCACTCCTTGTTCGTGGACGAGAGAGAGAAGACTCCACTTTTGCTCTTTTGAGTACTGGTTCCTGAGCCTCGTCGTCTTCCTCACTGAGATCCAGAATCTCAGGGAACCTTTTCTTGGATAATTGCGAGTTCTCCTCCTCGATTTCGGCGAGGATCAGGTCTGTTTTTAGGGGAGAGGAGTGTGGAGGGCTAGGGGTGGTTTCTATTTGGGTTTTTTCTTGAGAGATTGGGCTTGGGATCTTTTCAGAGGTAGGGGAGGCCAATTTCTCAGTGGAGGTGCTTGAGAGGGATAGGACAGGTGTGACCGACGGCGTTGTTTCTTTTGCCGGCGAGGGTTCTTGATTGGTTTCTTTTGGAGGGGATGAGGGTTCTTTGGCTGGGGATTTTGTCTGTGGAGATTCTGTGGGGATGCCTAAGGAAGCAAGGATGCTTCGTAGTGTCTCAGGGCTTTCGTTTCCTGTGAGGGATACAGAGGAGGTGTTCACCATTGTTGCAGGGAGGGTTTTTGAGGGAGCTTGTGTTTAGGAGAGGGTAGAGAGAAAGCTGTGATGATGAAGATCTGGGAAAAAGCCTTTAAGTAATTGCCGATTTTTCCATATCTGAACATCAGATCATTCGATTCAAATTCAAAACTCCTTTTTCCAAATCTGAACAACTTTCCATAAATGTGCCGATTTTTCCTCCAATCAAATATACTCAAAAACCATCATTACCTTTCTCGGTTCCAGAACCTACTCTAGTCCTTTAGGCTTCTGCCGAATGCATGTAACTGTCACCTCAGAGCTATTAATCCCCTCAGCAATTTTTCAAATCTCAATCCTTATCCTTTCCTTTCTCAATCTGATATCGAAGGTATTGTGATGCTTGGGGTATGTTTACCAGGGATGGTACAAAAGAACATCACATAGAAAAAATTTCACATAATATGAATTTAAAACATTTTATATCATGATGAGGGAGTCCAGTTGTGGATGGAAAAACATGGCTCATAGGACTATCGATCATGAAGGTTTATAGAGTGGCCGTAGATTCCCTCTATCCTTTGGGCTTGTATTGAGGGATCAGTACATCAAGAGGGATCTTTTGGGTTAGAAAATAAGACCTTTGCCTAAGGAATCATGCATTTGTCAATTTCAATCACTAGCAAGGTATCTTTCCTAATCACGTATAGATCATGCAAGCAGTTCAAAGGACTCAAGTTTATTTCATAGAAAAGCAGGTATGAATATGCTTAAAGGACTAATACTCAAGATGAATAAACTCACTAATTTCTCCAATCATTGGGGGTTTCAAGGAAGATCAAGATTAGTTGAGAGAAATCATACCTAGACCCATACGTAATTTCTCAAAGGGAGCCTTGTTTAGTGGCTTTGTGAAGATATCCGCGATTTGTTCCTCAGAGCGGACATGTTCCATAGAGACAATCCCTTTCTCCACACAGTCACGAAGGAAGTGATGTCTTATGTCAATATGCTTAGTCCTAGAGTGCTGCACAGGATTCTTAGAAATATCAATAGCACTAGTGTTATCACAAAGTATAGGAACGTTACCTAAAATGATGCCAAAGTCACTTAGCTGTTGTTTAAGCCATATGAGTTGAGAACAACAAGCTGCGGCGGCGACATACTCAGCTTCAGCAGTGGATAGGGCGACAGTGGTTTGTTTCTTTGATCCCCAAGACACAAGACAAGGGCCAAGGAATTGAGCCATCCCAGATGTTGATTTCCTATCTGGCTTGTGTCCATCAAAGTCAGCATCTGTGTACCCTAGTAATTCAAGACTTCCCCCTCTTGGGTACCACAGACATAGATCATCAGTCCCCTTAAGATAACGCAGGATCCTTTTCACAGCAATGACATGAGTTTCTCTAGGACTTGCTTGAAATCTAGCACAAAAACATACACTCTGCATGATATCAGGCCTACTGGCGGTTAGATAAAGCAATGAGCCTATCATCCCACGATAGACCTTTTGATCAGCTGCTTTCTTGTCAACATCCATTCCTATTGAATCATTTGGGGACATGGGGGTCGAATAGTTCTTTGCATCCATCATACCAAACTTCTTGATGCACTCTCGTAGGTACTTTTGTTGATGTACCTTTGTTCCTTCCTCTGTTTGAACAACATGTAGGCCTAGAAAGAACTTAAGCTCGCCCACCATACTCATCTCAAATTCACTCTCCATCAGCTTTATGAACTTGGTGACTAAGTGCTCGTTGGTGGAGCCAAAGATTATGTCATCCACATATACTTGAACTACCAAGGTATGCTTTCCCTCTCTTAATAGAAATAAAGTTCTGTCTACTTCCCCTCTTACATAACCATGAGATAAGAGGAATTGAGAAAGCCTTTCATACCAGGCGCGAGGAGCTTGCTTCAGACCATAGAGTGCTTTATCAAGTATGTAAACGTGGTCAGGATAGGAAGAATCTTCGAATCCAGGCGTTTGTTCCACATAAACTTCTTCCTTTAGTACCCCGTTCAGGAACGCTGTCTTGACGTCCATTTGTTGCAACTTGAATCCATAGTGGGCAGAGTAGGCGATCAAGAGGCGTATTGCTTCTAATCTTGCAACTGGCGCAAAGGTTTCATCATAGTCAATTCCCTCTTGTTGATTGTAGCCTTTTCCCACCAGTCTTGCTTTGTTCCTTATCACTTGTCCTCTATCATCCATCTTGTTCCTGAACACCCATTTGGTACCTATGACGGTGCGATCCTTAGGTCTAGGAACTAGTCTCCATACTTTGTTCCTCTCAAATTGATGAAGTTCCTCTTGCATAGCATTGACCCATTCTGGGTCTTCTAGGGCATCTTTCACTGTTCTTGGTTCAGCTGTGGAGACAAAGGCACAGAAGGCATGAAATGTAGGATCTAATGTGAGCACGGAACAATCCTTGTCGCTGGGTTCTAGAGATACATCGGAGGAGGGAAGCGAAGCACAGTTGCATACGTAGTCCATGAGTCTTGATGGGGGCCCATGGATACGAGTGCTGCGTCGCGTTTCTTCCTCTTCATGGTGAGTATCTTCTTCAGATTGTTCCTGAGATGGGGATTGTTCCTGAGATGGGGATAATTGTTCCCCCTGAGTTCCGGAATCTTCATTTGGTACACTTGCATCTTGATCTGGGGCTGCTTCTTCTTCTGCATTCATGTCCGTAGTAGGGATGAATTCCTCAGCATCAACGAGAATGAATTGTTCCCTGTCGGCTTCAGTCAGCGGAGGAACGTTTGGATCATGGACAACGTTACCTGCCATGATCTTTTCATCAAAGACCACATGGATGCTTTCCTCCACCTTCCTTGTCCTCTTGTTGTAAACTTTGTAGGCCCTACTATGAGTGGAATAACCAACAAACGTTCCTTCATCACTTCTTGGATCGAACTTGCCCAGATTGTCCTTTCCATTGTTGTGGACGAAGCACTTGCACCCAAAGACCCTTAGATGGGAAATGTTCGGCTTCCTTCCTCTGAACAGCTCATATGGTGTCTTCTCAATCATAGGTCTCAACATGGCACGGTTCAGTACATAGCAAGCAGAATTGAGTGCTTCAGCCCAGAAGTTTCTTGGCAATCCACTCGCAATTAGCATTGTCCTTGTCATATCCTCCAGAGTCCTATTCTTCCTTTCAACTACTCCATTCTGTTGAGGCGTTCTTGGCGCAGAAAAATTATGATTTATGCCTTTGTTCCTGCACAAGGAAAGAAACCGGGAGTTCTCGAACTCTGTTCCATGGTCAGTGCGTATAGCCCTTAGATGAAATTTAGATTGATTTTCAATAGCATATAACCAAAATTCAAACTCATCAAACACATCCTCCTTTGAAGCAATGAAAATAGTCCAAGTATACCTAGAGAAGTCATCTACAATGACAAACACGTACTTGTTTCCTCCACGGCTAAGTGTGCGCATAGGCCCACACAAGTCCATGTGAATAAGCTCTAAGGGTTCAGAGGTACTTACCTGATTTTTGGACTTAAAGGATGATCTTACTTGTTTTCCTCTTGTGCAAGCAATGCACACCTCTTCAGATTGACTCTCTATCTTTGGTAAACCAATAACTAGGTCTTTGTTGTGAAGTTTGTGTAGAAGTCTGAGGCTTGCATGAGAGAACCTTTGATGCCATAGATTGGATTCCTCAGATTGTGCAGAAAGGCACAGTTCCTCTTCAGGGATAAAAGATGGATCTACTCTGTATAGGTTGTTCTCTATGATTCCCCTGAGGAGAACTTTCCCTTTCCCATGCCAATTACTTCCCCTTTACTGTTGTTCCCAAAGGTTATAGAACCTTTGTTTTCAGGATGGAGAGATATAAACCATGCTTTGTTCCCTGTCATGTGTATTGAGCAAGCGCTATCTATATACCAGGAACTCTTCTTCTTTCCATCCTGCAAGTAAGGGATTAGTTTTTGCGCACCCAGGCAAGCCTAGGCTTACCTGGAATGAAGAACAATCTTCTATCCTCATTATCTTTTAAAACAACCTTGATCCTGGGAGTGTTCCTAACAGAAGAATTATTGCAATAATTGTAGGCTATCTCCTCATCTCTTGATTTTTTTCCAACACTCTTGTTGGTAATGTCCTGACTCACCACAGTACCAGCAAACTCTGTGGTGTTTCAGATTGACATACCTACTTTGTCCGGGCCAGATGGTTTTGTTTTCAATTCTAGACCTAAAATCCACCTCTACTGGCTTAGTGCTTTTGACATGTTTTTGCCATATCTTATACGCCTTTTGTCCATCAAACCACACCTTCTCTTCCTGAGCAATTTTCTTCCCTTTATCTCCAGAACCATTGTGGGAACAATGTGTGATTGATTCTCCACAGGGTCCTTTATGACAGAGGGAATTTTGTATACCAGGAGACAAGATGGCAGTTTGTGAACAAGAGGCGCTATCATAGCCTAATCCAGCACGTGGTACAAAGAGTTTAGAGAAATCACCCTTCTCCTTATCAATCTTAGAGGTGATATATTCATCTAACCAAATTTTCCTTTTGTTTTCTTCCTCTATTAGAAATTCATCAACTTTCTTAGCAAATTTTGAGTTATCCTCAGTCAAAGTTTTAATTTCAGATTCAAGAATGGCAATTTTCTTTTCCAGGGAAGCTATATCAGACACATACTTAGGACAGGATTTGCACGAGTCCGACAAAGGGAACGAAGCCTTTTCAAGTCTAGCAACCTTAGAAGCCCAAAGCTGGTTTTCCTCAATTAGACATGAAATGGTTTCTTCCTTCTCGTCGATCAAAGAATTCAGATTACTTTGTTCTTTTCCCAGAGAATGAATGAACCTAATAATCTGAGCTTTTGATTTGTTTTCTAAGAAAGAGTCAAATTCTGAAGTGTTTACCTCTTCTTCGGATTTTTCTCCTGTAGCCATTAGACACGTTTCCTTGGGAGTGTAGAGAAATTCGTCTTCAGAGTCAGATGTCCCCCATGTTGCAATCATCGCTTCCTTCCTTTCCCTTTGAGGGACATTTGCTTCTCCTCCCTTCTTTTTAAAGCAATTTCTAGCGAAGTGTCCCTTCTTCTGGCAGTGATAGCAGATGATAGTACTCATGTCTTTGTTCCCATCAGGGAGACGTTGTTTTTCTCTGCTATCCTTCCAAACTCTTCGAAAGGCTCTTGTGAAGAGAGCAACTTCTTCATCCTTATCAACAATTTCATCCTCTTCTTGAGCAAGATCGAAGGCTTTTTCGATTTTTAGAGCAATGTTCTGGGACTTCTCTGCCTTCTCTCCTTCCCTTCGTAGCATCTTGCTCTGTTGAATCCCCGCGTTGCTCTGGAGACGAGCAACTAGTTCCTCCAAGGTGATGTTTTTGATATCATTCTGAGCTTGGAGTGCAAGAGAGAACGCGTCCCATTTAGAGGACAATCCCTGAAGAAATTGATGCGTCAGTTTCCACTCAGGGATCGTTTCTCCTAAGAACTCGAGTTGACCTACGTATCCCTGGAAACGTGAATGGTAGTCATCCAAAGACTCATTCTTTCCTTGAACAGCACTATCATACTCCTTGATAAGAGTCAAGATCCTATTTTTCTTGATGTCTTCATTTCCCTCATACATCCTTTTGAGGGATTTGAATATGTCGTGAGCAGTCTTGTACTTTAGAACCTTCCTTTGATCGGATGGACCAAGGGCAGCGAGTATGACCTTCTTTGCTCTCATGTTGAGCTCCAAGACTTTGTAATCAGCATCTTGATAATCTTCTCTTTTCTTGAGTGTTCCTCCAGTCTCATCTGAGGGATCGAGAATCTTCACATCCCCAAATTCCACTATCTTCCACATCTGTCCATGCAGGGAACAGATATGTGATTCGATCTGTTCCACCCAGTATGAGAACTCTCCTGACTTGAGCATTGGTGGCTTCCAAAAGGAGTCGTTGATGGTTGTTCCTGACATTCTTCCGGCAAGGGTAACAATCTAGAGACCAGACTCTGATACCAATTGTTGGATCGTTAGTTCAATTACTTCTGAGGGAACAAAGTGTATTGTTCCTTCAGAGGTGTAGCAGCGGAATATTAACGCAGGAAGTATAGAAGAACACAAGTATTTAGAGTGGAAACCTCAACCGCTAAGAGTTGAGTAAAACCACTACCTTCAAGCTTCTCACTTGAAGGATTTGAATGAGTATACTTATCTTATTAATCTCTTGTTTGTTACAAAAGAAAGCAAGGATTACGATCACGAATCTCTTCTTTCACTCGAGCCCAAACTCAACGCCTAAGACTAAGTATTGCTCACTCTTTCTCTCTTTTCTTCTTGTTCTTCTTTTGGACGATCACACTTGATTCGCACAAGCATAAACTCTCTCAATCGTCACATCTATTCCTAAGTCTAAGACTAGTTTATATAGCAAAGATAAAACTAGGTTTAAACTAGGGAACAAACAAGAATATGGAAAATATATCTTTCGCATAAGAAGATATTATTTCCATCTTTTAATTATATCTCTTTCCTTAACTTCTTCATGATATCTTCTCAGCTCAAACCATATTTTCCATAAAGGAAACATGATATCTTCGTTGCGCTCTCTCAGCCCTTTCTTTCCTTAATTAGCTCGCCTCTGTTGAGTAACGTTCCTGCTCAAGTAGACATCCTGAAACACTCAAGTATACATTAGTAGGAATGTTTGTTACCATCAAAACCAGAAGGAACTTAACTTCAGCCGTAGCTTCAACAAAACGGATTTACCTACTTAAGAAACTTGTGTTTGCTATGCAATACAAACACTAAAGAAATATATAAGTCATGTCTATTAAATAGGTTCACTTTATATATACACGTTTATTTTTATTTGCAACGCTCTTACAAATATATAAATGTATTTGTAATGTGATTACAAATGTCTATGCATTTGTAATCCATGTACACCCACTTGTATATTTATAGTGCAAATACAAATAATAAGTGTGTGCAGCAACATCCCCACATTCCTGCCAATAGACTTTAGGGATCCTTGATTTACAGCTCTAGCTTCACTCCCTTGTGAATACCGCACCCATATTTTTATATCCCGCAACCGTTTTGGACGCATCCTTAACACGCCCAAATGAACCGGGTCAATTTTTTTGCCTTCAAAATCTCCAAAAATTGGGTCTGTTTTAGGCGCAATACGACCTACACGCTCCGAAATACGCCCAAAGGTGGGTGTCAGTTATAAAGTTATAAATGTTCGGGTGTGGGGTTTTTCCCGTGTGAATAAAAGCCAAAGAAAATAATGCATTAGCAACATATATATATTTGGTTATGCAGGAAGGTTTGCACCGTTTAATAGAGGCAGTGACGTACGCAGAATTCGAACTCCGGAGGGGCTAAATTATATACTAATTAAAATTAATAAAAACACTACATTTTAGAAGGGGCTATATTAGAAAAAACGCTATTTTTTACACTAAAAGTAACATGGATGCTATTTGAGGATAAGCATATATTAAGAATGTTAATAGCTACGTACAAAGTAACATGGATGTTATTATCTCGATTCCAACTCCCCAACACTGAATTATACGTTTTTCCTTTGCATTTGAGCTAATAGGCGTATCATATTTTTGAATGATAAAGAAATCTTGTTACAAAGTGTTGGATCGGTAGCGTAAAATATCAGAGAACAAAGATTTGTTCCCTGGAACGTAATGCAACGGAATTAAAATAATACAAGAAAGATTGTACCTGAACACGAGAATATATAGTGGAAACCCTTAATACCAATAAGTATTTCAGGGCAAAACCAATTGAAGCAAGTCTAAATACTAAGACGTTCTAAACAATCAAACCAGATAGATCGAATAAGAAAAGGATGGGATAAGCTTAGCTATAGAATTGGTGGTCGTAAGTATCAGATCGCACGATGAACACGAACAATAAACACAAGTGAATGTGAATTCTTGAGTTTTCTAGACGGATTACAGAGTTAACAGAGTGATCTCAGAGTTCTGGGAGCGTCTCCTTACAAATGCCGGATTTATGCCTTTTATATCCCTAGAATTTCTCCTAATCAAGACGTTAAGCAGTTATTAACGTAATCACGGAAATCTCTCCTTTTTTCCGACCGTTACCTTATTTAAGGCGTGTGGACCAGATCCTAAGATCTTCAGCAGCAACGTTCTTCTTTCTTCTCTCTGGCATGCGACTTGGGCTTCTCCAACGTTTAGATCTCATGGGCCGAAATTAGGCCCAACAATTTGCCCCAAAAGAAAGTGTGGATCGGGCTGACGATCTGACGGTTTCTTTTTTAACCCTTAACCCTACACGTGTCTCCGGGTAATTCGGCGGTTTGAATTCAACATGCAATTACACGGCTTTAAATTGATGGGACGGATCGGTTAGAATCATCATTCCACTTCTGCCGCCTGTGAGTCCCAAGGTTGGTTTCTTCTTCCCTCTTCAATTTCTTCCATCTTCTTCACCATGGCGCTTGAACTTGGGTTGAAGCTGTTGATCCCCTTCCGTGTCTCTGCGACCAAGACGCTGTACCCAGTGAGTTGACCGAAGAGGATTTGAAGCAGTTTCGCCATTGGTATGGCTTTCCTGCTGAGTCGACGTTTCGGTTGCCGGAGGCAAATGATCGTGTCGACGAGGAGGAGGATGACTGGGTATGCCTCTTTGAATACCCTTTTAAAATTGGTCATACCTTCCCATTCTCCCAACTGGTCCGTGATGTCTTGGCAAGATATAATCTTGCTTGTTGGCAAATTATGCCTCACAGATGGAGGTTGCTCCGAATCCTTGATCGCTTGAATGACAGATACCCTAACCTGAATTTCAATTTGGCTGCCTTTGAATACTTTCACCAACCTATGTCCATAAAATCCCATATGTATTGTTTCACGGCTCGATCCGGCTATAAGGCCCTTGCTTTGGCCCAGAGTCCTAATGATAAAGGCTGGAAGAGGCGTTATTTCTTTGCGCATGTATCGTCGCTGGGCACGGTGGGGGATTGCAGTTTCCTGAGAATTAGGTGGTTACGCCAAGGTATGTATTCTTCCTGCATTTGTTCTTCTTTGTGACGTTTTAACTTTGTCTTACTTTCTCTTTTTTGTAGTTCCGGAGGAGATTGATCGTCCATCTGACCCCGCTCTCAAAGCTAAGCTGAGACAGATCTTGGCTGTTCCGACAGATCTTGGTTGTTCCGACCATTCCTTCCGGCGTCATGGGTCCAACTCCTTCTCCTTCCAAATGTATGCGTCTCAAGCTCTTTTCTTTTTCTTTTTGTATTTGTATGGTGTTTTGTCTCACTGTGAGGCCATGTTGTGATGGTAGGGACCAGCACCCATGCGGGGCGGTCTAGTGCTCGTTTGTCCTTCAAAGATCTGATGGATGTGAAAGGGAAAGGCAAGGCATCTGCGTCCCATGTCCTCCCTCCTAAACCCAAATCAGGGGACAAGAGGAAGGTGTCTGAGATTATCGACCTATCGAAGGACATTGTCCATGCTGAAACTGAAGCGGGCATTTCAAAACTTTCAAAAGTCGTCGTCTCTGGTGATGTTAAACTCAAGAGCCTCCAGGACAATGTGACCTATGCTGGGGAGAATCTGCGGGCGGTAAGTCGCACCTTGTAAACAATCTTCTATCATGTACTTTTTTTCTTAAATATGTCTTTCTCCTTGTAGGCCGTTCAACACATCTTGGAATGTCATGACAAATTTTCAAAGGCGATCGACGATCTTACCTATCGGGCTGAGACTACGGAAGGTCGCGTCAAGGACATGAAGAGTATGCTGAGGAAGGCAGGGGACACTGAGACTGAGTTAACCAAGCGTCTTAATGAGGCAAACAAATCGCTAGAGGATGAAAGGAATGCCTGTGGGACCAAGGTTGTGGCCATTGGCTTGTACTTCGGGGGTAAGTCTCGCGTAGAGATTATGGAAGAGTATGTCAAGGGACAACATGTGGCTTGGGATCTAGATGACGTAAAGGCTCAACTGGCGGCGGCATTTCCTGACAGTTGCCCACATCCGGAGTACCTGGATGACGTCCCTCGGCAAGATGAGGGTGCTGATGAAGCTGAATCAAGCTCAGGTCATGAGGTCGCCGCTGAGTCTATGCCCAAGGAGTGTGTTTCCAAGACCGTCGGTGGATCTCCTCCTAACGGCAATTGATCCTCCTTTTCTCTCTCTCCATTAAATATTTGCTTTGCGTGTGGTGTGTACTGATACTTGAACTGTTTTGGCGACCCGTCCACCATCGTGGGTCACATGGTTGTAAGACAAGGTTTTGGCAATCCGTCCTCCATCGCGGATTGCATCTTTATGTAAGACATTTGGCCGAGCAGGCCTTTTTAATGCATTGCCATTATCTTCTTTGTCATCTTGTATTCGGGATGACCTGTGATATGGTTCATTTGACATGAGTCTTATGACCTTTACGATAAGTATGTATTTGATTGTATATGTGTATGTGATCCGATACCTTATGACGTATATAAGGTCACAGGGTACGTGGATCCAGGCGTCGTGTCTTTATTCGTCGTAGGATTGATCGAATCCTTGTGTGTTGGCTCCTCTTAAGACAAGGAAAGGGGGCTTGTGATGTAAATGTGCACGTGTCAGAGTCATGACGTATGTCCGAAGGATAAGATTTTTAGCAATAGTGTTTGCGTAGTGTGGGTCGATCGTACCTTATTGTTGTCATAAGCCAAGCAGGGTACGTCGTGCCTATGTGATCCTTCGTGTTCCGATCGATCGTGTTTGTATGTGTGTGAGCTCATGAATGTGTGTATGTGGATCCACTTATTCTTCGCAGGTCTTTATTGATCTATCTGCAATTGCTTTGTAAAAAGAAAACAAATATATCCTTGAGTAATAATTGGTCGTATGACACGACTATCCTGGGATACTAGTGTCAGCATTTATTCATAGGAGGGAGTAAGTGATAAGATTAAGGAACGAGAAGTTTATTATGCAATATGATTGAGTAAATAAGAGAGTTTTTCAGAAATGATACAGCTTTAGGTGAGTTGCATTCCAACTTTGTGGGATGGGATGCCCGTCGGTGTTCACTAAACGATATGCTCCTTGTCCTACGACCTCGGCTATCCTGTATGGTCCTTCTCACTGTGGAGCCAGCCTACCATCTCTGGGATTCCTGGTGTTCTGGAACGTCTTCCTTAGGACCCAATCTCCTTGTTTAAAAACTTTGACCTTGACGTTCTTGTTGTAGCTCCTAGCGACTTGTTGTTGGTATTTGAACATCCTGATCCGTGCTCTTTCTCTGAGTTCTCCGACGGTGTCTATATTGTGTGATAGAGCTTCGTCGTTGGTGTCAAAATTTTGAAGTCCATATCTTGTGGTCGGAAGGAGGACTTCAGCAGGGATGACTGCTTCGCATCCATACACGAGTGAGAAAGGCGACTGTCCCGTAGCATTCTCTGGTGTCGTACGATCTGCCCATAAGACATAAGGCAACTCATCGGCCCACCTTCCTTTGGCTCCTTCCAATCTTTTCTTCAAGTTATTGATGATGATTTTGTTACTGGATTCTGCTTGTCCATTGGATTGAGGATATCTAGGTGTAGAAGTGACCAAGTTTATGTTCCATCGAGCACAGAAGCCCCTGGTCTTGCCCCCGATGAACTGGGAGCCATTGTCGCAGACAATCTCTGAAGGTATGCCGAATCTGCACAAAATGTTACGTTTAATAAAAGATATTACATGTGCTTCTTTTATTTCTCGATAAGCTTCGGGTTCAATCCATTTAGAAAAATAATCTGTCATGGCTAAAAAGAAAACTCTCTGCCCCGGTGCTGGGGGGAGTTTGCCGACAATGTCCATCCCCCATCTCATGAAGGGCCACGGAGCTATCGTTGGGTGTAATAGCTCTGATGGTTGATGTGGGACGGGCGCATGCCGTTGACATGCGTCGCACTTCTTCGCATGGTTTAACGCATCTGTGTTCATAGTCGGCCAGAAGAACCCTTGATGTCGAGCTTTGCATGCTAGGCTACGCCCTCCTGCATGGTTGCCACACTCACCATTGTGGATCGAGTGCAGTAGATCTTGTGCTTCAGACGGCGTTAAGCATTTCAACTTTTCCCCTGTGACAGAGCATTTGAAGAGTAAGTAATCGATTATGTCATAAGAGCTGTACCTTAAGTCTTTTGGCGGCTGCTTTGTCAGTTGGTAGGACACCTCGGACCATGTAATCCAGAAATGGCTTGGTCCAATCTTCGGCGGCGCTTTTTGTCCCTTCTTTACCGGGGTCTTCCTCATTAACTAAGACCTCGGGGGGTGCGCCTTTTGCTTTGGATATAGCAGGAGTCGTTACATGAACAATAGGAATACCAGGGAACTCTTTGGGATCTAAGGCGGATCCCAAGTTGGCAAGTGCGTCTACTTGCGTATTTTGTTCTCTGGGAACCTGGTGTATCTCAAATGTGTTGAATTTTTCTATTAACCCTCGAGCAACGATCACGTAGGCTGTCATCCTATCATCCTTAGTGGCATATGATCCTTGGACCTGATTGACTATAAGCAATGAATCACATGTGACTTTGATGTCTTCTATGCCCATGTCAACCGCTAAGTGCAGGCCAAATA
Source organism: Oxyria digyna (assembly GCA_029168935.1). NCBI lineage: Eukaryota > Viridiplantae > Streptophyta > Magnoliopsida > Caryophyllales > Polygonaceae > Oxyria > Oxyria digyna. The sequence continues at coordinate 12,513,131 of JAPVLV010000013.1, forward strand.
TGAGTGCTTCGTTCTCGGCTTCGTTATTCGTCGCATCCCACTCACATCTCACAGCTTGGGCTATATTGTCCCCCTGTGGTGATTTCAGTATGACGCCTAGACCTGTGCCCCTGACGTTCGATGCTCCATCGGTGTAAAGTTCCCATGTACCTTTTTGATCTGCGGCCGTTAATTCTGATGCTTCCTTTACCGCTTCTTCCTCTAAAGTAGGACTGAAATCAGCCAAGAAGTCAGCTAAAGCTTGAGATTTTATTGTTGTCTGTGGTTCCTACTCTATCTCGTACCCACTCAGATGTATTGCCCACTTTGTTATGCGTCCCGTGAATTCCGTCTTTCTCAACACGGCTTTCAATGGGTGATTGGTTCTTACGATGATTGTATGTGACTCAAAGTAGGGTCGCAACTTGTTGGATGCCATGACCAGAGCAAGTACAAGTTTCTCCAAGGACGAGTACCTTGTCTCAACCGACAACAGAGACCGACTGACATAATAGACAGGAAACTGTTGACCGTCTTCTTCCCTTACCAAGACTGCACTTACTGATGACTCAGATACTGACAAATAGAGGGGCAATGCTTCTTCGGTCTTAGGTTTGGCCAGTAACAAGGGGTTGGACAGATATGCCTTAAGATCCTGGAAAGCCATCTCATTCTCCCCGCCCCATTGGAAGGACTTACTTTTCTTTAATGCGTCGTAAAAGTGTTTGCACTTATCAGACGACTTTGAGATAAATCTGTTGAGGGTCGCGACTCGTCCTGTCAATTTCTGGACGTCTTTGATACACCTGGGGGGCCTCAAATTCATGATCGCCTTGATCTGCTCAGGACTGGCTTCGATCCCCCTTTGATTCACCAGGTACCCTAGGAATTTTCCTGACGACACACCAAAAGAACACTTAGTAGGATTTAGTTTCATATTGTATCTCTTAAGTACCTCGAACGCTTCTTGTAAGTGTTCAATGTGGTCCTTCTTTTGTTTGGACTTCACCAGCATGTCGTCGATGTATACTTCCATGGTATCTGCGATTTGATCCTTGAACATCTTATTCACCAGGCGTTGATAGGTCGCCCCTGTGTTCTTAAGTCCGAAGGGCATAACTTTGTATCAGTAAGTGCCCTGGCTGGTCAAGAAGGCAGTTTTCTCTTGATCGTCCGGATCCATCTGGATTTGATGATACCCACTGAAGGCGTCCATAAAAGTGAGCATCTCATGCCCCGTTGTCGCATCAATCATAGCGTCGATATGGGGGAGCGGAAATGAATCCTTCGGACAAGCCTTGTTGAGATCCTTGAAGTCCACGCAGACTCGCCACTTGCCATTCTTCTTCTCTACGACCACTACGTTTGCCAACCAGTCGGGGTATTTGACCTCCCTGATTTTGCCTGTCTCGAGGAGCTTCGTGACCCCCTCATCAATCACTTTGTTGCGCTCGGCTGCAAATTTCCTGCGTTTCTGTTTGACAGGAAGAAAACTAGGATCGACGTTAAGCGTGTGAGTCATTATATTAGGTGGTATACCCACCATATCCTCGTGGGACCATGCAAAGCAATCTGAATTTAATCTCAAAAATTGTAACAGAGACGTTCGTGTCTCATCGTCTAGGTCAGACCCGATACGGACAGTCCGTTTGGGCGAAGAGGGATCGAGTGCGATTTCGTCCAGCTTTTCTGTTTGGGGCTCAACGTATCGCCTCGATCTCTCCTCGTCCTTTGATTGCTATGCGGATCTGTCCTCGACTGCTTGTTTCATGGACACCATATAACATTCCTTTGCGAGCTTTTGTTCTCCCTTAATTTCCTTAATCCCCCACTTGGTAGGGAATTTTATCGTTTGGTGGTAGGTCGAGGCGACCTCTTTCATCGCGTGGATCCAAGGCCTCCCAATAATACAATTATAAGGCGACTTGCAATCCACGACGTTGAACCTCACTTGGAGGTTTACGCCCCCTGCGTATACGGCAAGGACAATGTCCCCGACCGTATACTTTACCTCACCACTGAAACCGACCAAGGGAATACGATTAGGACTGACATCGTCTTCCCCCAATCCCATCTGTTTCAGTGTGGAGAGGTTCATCAAATTACTAGAGCTACTTGTGTCGATAAGGATTCTACGTATAAGACAGTTACCGATAGATAGTGATATAACCAAACCGTCATGATGCTCGACCTCGCACGCGTCAGCATCTTCGAAGGTAATCGAGGGTAAGTCACTCACCCTCTTTTCCTTTGATTCCGACGGTGGAGGTACGTCAAGGACACTACTCTTAACCTGTCTTTTCGCCGCTGAGTATGATATCCCACACACTTCTGACCCACCTGGAATGCAATTAATAATTTTGGCCGGAACTGGTGATGGTGGACGGTTGTCTGGTCCTTTATCGCGTCGGTCAAGCGCCGCCTTAGCTCGTTCGGATATGACATCCTTAAGGAAGCCTTGGGCCAACAATTTGGCGACTTCCTTTCGGAGAGCCACGCACTCGTCTGTATAATGGCCATGGTCGGCATGAAAATCACACCACCTGCTCATGTCTTTCTTAGACTCCGGCTTGTCGCTCTTTCGTGGCCACCTGCATCCTTCCCGAACTGGTCGAAAGTTTTAACCAATTCTGCAACAGAGACACTAAAATTGTAAGATTGAACCTTTGGTGGGAGGGATGGATGATCCTTCCATTCACTCCCACGTTCTTTGCTTGGTCCTGCCCTGTCCCGGTCTCGTCTCTCTCGAGGATAAGGCTGACTTCGGTGGTCTCGTAGGTTGTCATCTTGAGGTCTGCGATCGACTCGATCAGGACTCCCATATGGTGCTTCGTCCTCTTCCAATCGAACCTGTGCCATAGCTTTTGCCTGTACGTCTTCGAACGTCTGGCATGGGTATTTGGTCAGCTCCTGATAGAGCTCACTTCCCTTAGCCAAGCCCTGACGGAATGCTTGGATTGAGGTTTGAGGGTCACAATGTGGGATTGATACCTTCACCTTGTTGTACCTATGCAAGTAATCACGTAATGACTCGTTATCTTTTTGGATGACATAGTATAGGTCACTAGATTGTTTTTCTAGTTTGCGACTACTAGCAAATTGATTCTTAAATGAGTCAACTAGTTTAGCAAAAGAAGTGATGGATCCTCGTGGAAGATGCATGAGCCATGTGAGGGCGGGCCCGGACAACGACGTCCTAAAACTCTTGCACATAACTGCCTCTCGACTCCCACGAGGGACCGAGATAGCCATGAGCTTTTGCTTGTAAAGGGCGACGTGGTCATCTGGGTCGCTTGTACCATCGTAACTAGCCATATTTGGTAAGTGGAACTTTTTCGAGATCTCATCCCATGCAATTTCCTCGACGAATGGCGAATCTTCAAATCCGTTCGGAGCCTCCTTCTCGATAGGACGAGGTACCCCCGGGATCCGGGCGATTCGTTCGTCCAAAGCCCTGAGACGCTCGTTAGGAGCTTGAACTATGAGAATCTGGATGTTGTTAAGTGGCTGAACCTGCGTTTCAATCGCTAGGTCTACAGTAGGTCCGACGGGAGCAGCAAAAGTAATCGTGTTAGCAGAAACCGGAATTTCAATATTGAGTTCAGGGTTACCGATGGACGTCCTACGATCAGTCGCAGGTGTCATGTCCACGTCTTCCATGTTGAGTCTGGTTTGAACATCAGCGATGTTGGCAGTCCTCGCTGTCCTAGCCACGTTGGATCCTGAAGACTTTACCTGCGCTCTAAGAAACGAATTTTCGTTCATTAGTTGATTATTAGATGCAGATATTGCTTCATAATGCTGACGTTGATCGTGCATCTCCTTGCGGAGAGATTCCATGGACTGATGCATCAGCCGCATCTCTTCTCGGGTTGACTGGGAAGCCTCCCCAGAAACAACATCGTCGGTGGACTTCGTCACCAGATCTTCCTCGGTTTGGCCTGGTATCTCCACGATCGGGGTACCCTCGGGATTAGGAACCAAAGGAACTGAACCCTGAGCGGAAACATCGAGGATCTCATTCACCATCTTGGTTGGTTGCAGAATGACCTAGTTAAGACCTGAAATCGATCGATTGCCCCACGGTGGGAGCCAAATTGTTTTGGGCAAATAATCTCAATAGACCAAATTGCCTTTAGATGAGGTAAAACAATCGAAGCAAGTCTAAATACTAAGACGTTCTAAACAATCAAACCAGATAGATCGAATAAGAAAAGGATGGGATAAGCTTAGCTATAGAATTGGTGGTCGTAAGTATCAGATCACACGATGAACACGAACAATGAACACAAGTGAATGTGAATTCTTGAGTTTGCTAGACGGATTACAGAGTTAACAGAGTGATCTCAGAGTTCTGGGAGCGTCTCCTTACAAATGTCGGCTTTATGCCTTTTATATCCCTAGAATTTCTCCTAATCAAGACGTTAAGCAGTTATTAACGTAATCCCGAAAATCTCTCCTTTTTTCCGACCGTTACCTTATTTAAGGCGCGTGGACCAAATCCTAAGATCTTCAGCAGCAACGTTCTTCTTTCTTCTCTCTGGCATGCGACTTGGGCTTCTCCAACGTTTAGATCTCATGGGCCGAAATTAGGCCCAACAAGCCCTAATCCAATCTGCATCTTTATATCTTCTAAACTCCATTTTCCTCACGATACTTTCATCCAAGCATGTAAAGAACGCCATCTCATTCTCCTTCCCTTTTTCTTTTTTTTTAATTATTGCCTCTCCATCACTGCGGCGCCTATCGATTCACTACAATGTTTCCATGTTCAGACACACTTCCCCCATCCAGTAAGAGCAATCGTCGCCAATTCCATGGTTTCCAAAAGATAGAGTGGTGTGATGCGGGGGTATCGTTACCAGAGATAGTACAAATGAACATCACACACAAAACAATAAATGTATTCATGGAATTCATGTGATTTAAATCATGGTGAGAGATTCCAGTTGTGGATGAATAAAACTGGCTTATAGGAATGTGCAACCATGACTAGGCTTAGGGACGACTGTAGAGACCCTTTATCCTTTGGGCTTATGATGTGGGTTCAAATCATCAAGAGGGCTCTTTTGGACTGAAAATAAAACCTTTTCATGCAAAGTAACAAATAGAGCAAGCAATCATAATCAATTAAGTTATCATGGACGTAGGTTCAGCTAGACAAGACGCTCAAAACAAATAATGAAAAAGAGGAGTTGTAGAGCTCTATAAGATCATGTCTATAATAAGTAAGCTTCCTAGTTTCTATCAGTCATTGGGGGTTTTATAAGGAAATCACAATCATTAAAGGGAAATCATACCAAGTTTTAGTCGAAGTCTCTCAAAGGGTTCCTTGTTGAGTGCCTCGGTAAGGATGTCAGCGACTTGATCTTCAGTTCTTACGAATTTCATAGTCACCAACCCTTTCTCAACACAATCACGAAGAAAGTGGTGCCTTATCTCAAAGTGTTTGGCCCTTGAGTGCTGCATGAAATACTTAAAGATATTTATAGCACTAGTGTTGTAACAAAGAATAGGAACATAATCAAGACGACCAAAAAAAAGAGGTAATTAGCTGTTGTTGTAACCATAGGAGTTGTGAGCAACAAACGACAGCTACGACATGCTTTCAATCAACTTTGTTCCTTGTGAAGTAAGCATCCGTGTATCCTACCGGGCTTATGTTGCCGCCTCTAGGATACCATAGACAGAAATCATATTTTCCCTTCAAATATCTCAAGATTATCTTAGATGCTTTGTTGATGCATGCTTGTTCCATTTTCACCGTGAAACACTTGCCCTCTTAGGAAGAACATGAGTTCCCCCACCATACTCATTCCGAACTCGCTTTCCATGAGCTTCACACCCTTTTTCACCAAGGAGCCATTTGTGGAGCCGAAGATGATATCATCTAGATACACTTGCATGACCAGTGTACTCTTTCCTTCTTGTTGGTTGTAGTCCTTCACCACCAGCCTTTGGTTCTGCCAAGTAAACAAAAGAGGTGAAAACACAAAATTCATTTGAAGGAAATGGAGGGAGTGTTACTTCACTGGAGCCATCATCGATGGAGTAAGATGATGAGGCATTGTCTACTTGAATGACTACGTTGCAAACATGATTATTGGGCCATCCTGGAAGGTCCACACTACGAGATTCTATAATGGCTATTTGGGCAACGACCTTCTCCTATGTGTTCCCTATTCGGGAACTATCATCTATATTCTCTAAAGGATTGTTACTTTCTTCGCCAGTGCTGCTCTCATTCTCTCCCTCAGATGTTTCTTGTGTTCCCCCTAGATTGGATCCAGAATAAGTTGAGGGCTCTTGACTGGGAGTGATACCTGCAACATTCAAGTTGTATTCCTCCCCAGGGACGAAAGTTGAGCCGACTTTGTACACACTGTTGGAGCATATCCCTGGTTTGTGCCTAAAAACTTCTCTCTTACTCTTGTTGCCAAAGGTAATGGAACCTCCGGTGTGCTGATAAAGTGAGCGAAACCATCCTTTTTTCCTAGTTATGTGTTGTTACGTACTGAGAATAGTTCCTCGCCTCACCCTGAATAAGAGGTTAGTTTTTACGAACCCAAGCAAGCTTAGGCTTGCTTGGCATGAGAGCAAACTGATCCTTGAATACTACCTTAGGCTTGAATTGATTAACCTCAACATTTACCCTTGGTGTATGCCTTTGCAGTCCATTGGTCACCACCTTAGGCTTAGGTTGATTTACCTCAACCCTTACCCTCGGGGTACCACTGGGTTGACCTTTAGGCGCCACCTTAGGTTTGGGTTGATTAACCTCAACCCTTGCCCTTGGCGTACCCTCAGGTTGACCATTAGCATGAGACCGATGAGATTTACGTGACCTTCCCTCAACTTGCTTTTTGAGTTCGCATTCATGCTTGTAATGCCCCACGTTACCGCAGTACCAACAAGCACGATGTTGCTTAGGGTCGGCGTACTAACTTTGTCGTGGTCGGATGAGTGTGTTAACTTTCCTTGATTCAAAGTCAATTTGTGTCGGTTTGGTATTCTGGACATGACTAATCTCGTAAGCCTTTTTCTCATCAAACCATGTACCCTTGCCTTCAATAGAACCGTTCCTACCAGAGGTTGCAACATTATGATTACACCCATAATGGGGATCTTCATGTTGTGTTTCGTTAGGGGATTCAGGTTCTATTTTAGGAGGTACATGAGTTTTTGAGGAGTTGGGCGTACCATAGCCAAATCCAAAACGAGGCGACACAAATTGATTAGTGAGAACGGTTTGTAAGCCTTGTATCTTGGAAGTAACATACTCATTTGACCACCACTTCTTCTTTCGATCCTCATTCCTCTTGAAGTCAGCAAGTTCATTACCAAGCTTTTCATTACTCACAGAAGGCGAAAGAATTTTAGATTCAAGCTTGGTAACGTTACCTTCAAGAGTGCTAATACAGGACTTGAATTTAGGACATATCCTACACGAGTTGGATGTAGAGGAAGCGGTACTTTCAAGTTTGGTGACCTTTTCAGACCAGAGTCTATTTTCGTCAACCATGTTAGATAGTTCCTCCTCCTTTACCTCCAACTCACCATGAAGAATCCCAATTTCCTCACCAAGAGCATTAATAATGGAAATTAATTGAGCATTGGTTTTACCTTGCAATTTATTGAGGAGATAGGATTGTCTTACCTTGTTCTCGGCCGAGTTCTTGTCAACAATGACGCATACTTCCTTTCGAGCATTGTCTCCTTCAGCTTCGGAGTCTGAATCTCCCCATATGGGCGTCATTGCACGTTTTTCCTCAGGAACAGAGAGTTCTTTACCTTTCTTCTTAAAGCAATTTCTCGCAAAGTGCCCCGTCTTCTGACAATGATAGCATGTCACCTTTTTGACATCTGTGTTCCTTTATGAGGAATGGGGGGCGTTTTTTCTTCCTTCCAAAGCCTTCCTGAAAGCCCTTGTGAATAAATTAATAATATTATCATCATTAATCTCAGCATTCTCCATCTGTGATAGATCAAATGCCCTTTCAACCTTTAGAGCAATTGATTGGCCTTTGTCTGCTTCCTTCCTTGCGAACAGCTTTCGCTCGAGAATATCAGAATGACTTTAGAGACGACAAACAAGATCTTCTAAGGATATATCTTTTATGTCACTTTGTTCTTGTAGAGCATTGATGAATCCATCCCGCTTGGAATTTAGAGCTTGCATGAATTGGTGCGTAACCTTCCATTGGGGTATATCTTCACCGAGAAACTCTATTTGGCTGACATATCCTTCGAATCTGGCATGAAAATCTTCCAAAGATTCGTTCTTTTCTTGGAGAGCCTTTTCATAGTCCTTTTGTGCCGCTATGAGGTGATTTCTCTTCACATCGCTACTTCCTGAGTAAGTTCTGCTAAGTGCATCCCATATTTCTTTCGCAGATTTGTATTTTAGTACCTTTCTGAGATCACTTGAACTTAGTGCCATGTGAAGAATCGTCTTGGCCCTAGCATTCTTCTCCAAGACTTTGTAGTCAGCATCGTCGTAGTCGATTCTCTTCTTCTCCTTAGTCTTGTCTTCCCTGGCAAGGTCAAGAATAATTGTATCTCCGAATTCAATGACCTTCCACAGTTGAGCATCAAGGGATTGAGTATGGGATTCAAACTGAATCGCCCACCAGTCATACTCTCCCGGTTTCAGCATTGGGGGTTTCCAGAATGAGTCGTTGATTGCATTGTTGGATGACATCTTTCCTGCAAAGCTAACTTAGACAATCTAGAGATCAGACTCTGATACCAATTGTTGGATCGGTTAGCGTAAAATACCAAAGAACAAAGATTTGTTCCCTGGAACGTAATGCAACGGAATTAAAATAACACAGGAAAGATCGTACCTGAACACGAGGATATATAGTGGAAACCCTTAATACCAATAAGTATTTCAGGGCAAAACCACTCCCTTCTAGCTTCTCACTAGAAGGAGTTTGAATCGTCTACCTGTGTTATTGATTTCTTGTTACAATAAGAACTTGGATCACTCTTCTAAGCTTCTCACCTACATCTCGGATCTCTCTTCTACTTGAACTCAATCTCTAACACTCGTAGTCTCTCTCTTCACAACTCTCAACTCTCTAGTTCTTTTCGGCTCTCAATGACTTGCTTACAACTACTTGAATCCCTCACAATATATATCAAACTAAATAACCCTAACTAGACGCCTTCTTGTGCTCCAAGTCTTCAATCTGAATTACCATAAAGCTTAACCAAAGATATGATATATTTTCTATAAGGAAACCTCTTCCTTAAATAAAATATCATTCGTTCCTTCCAAAATAATCTTCTATCTTTTTCTCCAAGACTTCAAATCCGACTTTTCATAAATCTTCATCAAATATATGGTAAATTCTATCTTTAAGGAATTCTCTTCCTTAGATATAATTTCCATACTTTCATTCCGTGTAATCTTCCAACTTGATCTCCAAGTCTTTCAACTTAAGTCTTCAATAGACACTCTGCTTCTTTATGTATAAGGAAATATTATCTATAAGGAAATATTCCTTATATTATATTATTTCCTTATTTCTTCAATGAATCAAACGGGCGCGCGTCTCAAGACCAAGTCTCCACCGAGTTGCCTCTTTCCTTATTTGAGAAATCTTCTTTCCTTATTTGTGAGTCAACTCTTCCTTATTTCTCCAATGTCATCCTCCAAAATATCTCGAGCAATATTCTTCCTCGGATGGACCTACACTGCACAGTTGGCTTCCATTCGACGTAACCTTACGTCTCATGAAATCCAGCAAGCATTTCTCTACATCCTGCAACCACTACTAACATTCCTATACACTCAAGTAAATCATTAGTAGATGTTTGTCATAATCAAAACTCATCACATCTCAACACAAAGCAAAATAAGATAGTTCAACATTCTATAACAAGTAAGAAACTGATTAAGCAATAGACTAGAAAACAATACCAAATGAGCGTGATTGCCATTTGTGTTAGCATTTGCAATTTTGCATGGAAAACCACATAGCCCATGTCTGTGATCATCATCCAAACAACATGAAAAGACAACCTCATTCAATCTTTACATACACATTTACCAGAGAAAACCCAATTTTCGTAAGTTCTTAATGGTGATCAAATATATACGCCTTGGAATCGCGGTCATCAGTTCATAATCTTGTGTAATCTTCTCTCGATATGAGTTACCTAAGCAGATCAAACATTAGTTTTTACACAAAGAACATGCCTTAACCTAGGTTAAACTTCCATATTCTTTTGAACTATACCAAGATAAGTATTAACCAAAATAACGAACATATTTGACAATTCCGAGTTGTTGGGCCAATTGGACTTCCAAAAGCATAATATAGAGCAATTTGCGGCAAGCTCCAATTTATGGGCAAGCCCATTTCAGATGATCTGCTGACTTATAGTTGATTCCAATATAACGCAAAACAGCCCCTTATTGTGTAATATAACATGCCTTCTAATTTAGAGTGTTAACTAACCCTCCTCATTTTTTAATTAAATTTTTAATAGAAAAATATATATACATTCTCTAATTAAACTCTCTCCACTTTCCATTCACAATTTTTCTTCCCGTTACTTTCCTCTTTCTCTCCCTCTTCACTCCTCCTTCCTCTTCCAATCATTCTGCGTGATTTCCATCCGATTTCTTGTTGTTTCTCATCGATTTCGAGCTTCTTTCCTCTCGTGCGATCTCCAGGTACTGTTTATTTCGGTTTTTGGTTGATTTCTGTAGAACTTAGGGTTTTGATCGATGTTTTGTTGTTTTTATGTAATGCAGTTGTTCTCCTCTTGTTTCTGTGTGTATTTCGACCAAATTTCATCCACAATCAGTCACAGGTATGTATTTAATTCAGTTTTTGCTTTTGTTTTGTGTTTTTAGGTTTTACGGTTTGATTTTGAGTGCGATTTTGCTTTTTTCGATTTGAGTACAGTGTTGTTTTTTGTGTTTTGCTTGCGAATTGCACTTTTTTTACAGTATCTCTTTGATTTTTACTTGTCTGTCCTTTTGCATGTGTTGATTACAGTTTTATTTGTTTAATTTTTGTATTTGTCATCATATTTATGGTATTTAGTTTTTTTTTTCTTTCTTATTGTTGTTTGCGTGTAATTGATGTTAGTTTTGTAGTTTCGATGACAGTTAGTTTGGTTATACATCTGGTTTTTGTTTTGATGACAATGTGTTTGTTTGTGTTTTATGTTGAGGACAGTTTATTAGTGAGATGTCATTGTTATACTATTGTGGATGACAATATGTTTGTCATCGAGATGGTTTTCCCTTGAATATTCTACTATTTTAGAGTACAATTATATATTCTGATGTTGATGACAGTTAGTTTGCTTAGTCATCTGGTTTTTGTTTTGATGACAATGTGTTTGTTTGTGTTTTATGTTGAGGACAGTTTGTTTAGTGAGATCTCAGTATTATACTATTGTGGATGACAATGTGTTTGTCATCGAGATGGTTTTCCCTTGATTACAATGTTCTTTGCTCTATTTTTTTTTTTTTGCATTACAATATGGATGACAGTGTGTTTTGTTCAAATGTGGATGATAATGTGGATGGAAATGTGGATGACAATTTGTTTTGTTCAAATACAGTTTTTTAGGACTCTTTGATGACAGTATTTTTGCTCTATTTGATTTTTGTTTTGAATGTTGATGACAGTAGTTATTTAAAAGTTTTTGAGATTTGATTACAAAATCTTCTATATTAGGATTTGTTTGTCTATTTCTTCTTGTTGATGACAATGTTTATTTCTCATCAAATTTCTATCATGTTTGTTCTAATAATTTATTTTAGGTCTCTTTGATGACAGTTTAGTGCTCTATATTTGATTTTTTGTTGAATTTGATGACAGTAGTTATCTAAGGTTTTTGAGATTTGATTACAGTATCTTGTATGCCGTATTAAAGCTTTTTTTGTTCTGTTTTCCTTTCTTAGGCTGAGATGGATATTTCCAAAGTAGAGTATGTTTGCTCGCAATCCATGCATATATATGTCATCTCAGGTGAATATGTTTGCACATTGGGACGTCTTTCGCATTATTGATGAGCATCTTGGGGCTGATGGACTCCATGAAATAAGGAATGGAATTTTTGCCCCTATTGTTATCTGGGCCGACCAATTAAAGGTTTCATCTCAGCTGCTCTACTATTTCATCCAAGACAGAGAAATCTCATGAAATGTGGTTCAACATCAAAGGCCATGTGTGCCGGTTCGGTCTCCCTGAGTTTGCAACTGTAACCGGGCTGGATTGCCATGGTAGTACCAACTATGAAATCCCTAATACAAATATGATTGATGAATTTGGGGTCAGAAGTTGTAAATTTACAGAGTTGTTAGCATTCTTTGCTATCGAGGCCGATCCAGCTAGGAAGCTGAGTTTGGCATATCTTCTTATTGTTGAGGGCATTCTCCTTCCTCAACGACCGAATCAGCCTATTCGGTCTGAATTCTACAAGTTGTCAACAAATATGGATGAATTTCGGAAGAATCCATGGGGGAGGTTAGTGTACTCTACAACAATTGAGCATTTGATGAAGGCAGCTACTATTGGGAAGCCAGAGAAAGGCGAGCGACCTCATGACACCAGAGTTACAATTTACTTGCATGGATTCCCCATAGCTTTTAAGGTATTTTTTAAACTGATCTCATATCCTATTTAGTTTTTTCCATTAGATCATTCTGTCATCATCTCTTTCAATTAGCCTATTTATATTTTTTGCTCACATGTTTCTTTTCTATATCTTGTATTACTGAGTTAATTATACAACTGTCATCAATTATGCTTTTTAAGTATGTCATGACATGTTTGTTTATACTATATTTTTTTTGCATTTCTGATTTTCATAAACACTTGTCATCACTACCTCTTTTGTTCTTCATGTCATGATCCTATCAATTTTGTCATCTTAATTGAATGATTCATACTTATTATCCTCTCATATTTCTTATGAAGCGCGCTTCATTTCACATTCATTCCTTTTTTCTCGTCTGTCATATTATTTGTTTAAATCTTTTTTATAGAATTCTGTCATCATCTATCGTATATGCATCAAATTTTTCTTTTAATTAGTTTTTTTCTTCTTTTAACTATGTTATATGTCATGAACTATTGTATATGTCATGAACTATTGTATATGTCATCAACTTTGGTATCTGTCATCAACTATGGTATCTGTCTTCAACCTGCTTATAATTTTTTTTTCTATCTGTTTAGGTTTGGATTCTTGAAACATTCCCTCAGTTTTGGGATATTGTAAAGTGTACTACAGCTGGTGCAAGACAGATCCCTTACTGTCTTCGTTGGTTCAACAAGGAAGTTAGTAGTATTTGGTTCAGCGCAATTACGAGACAAGTTAATGAAACTAATCTGGTATTTATTTCTTCCTTCATCTTTTTCAGTTTGGTTTTATATATTGTCTTGTAATTCTTGAAACATTCACATTCATGGAATTATATGATGACAGATTGAATCTTACCTCGAATTCGAATTTGCAGCAGAAAGTTTCTTATATCGCGACCACAGATTGATGCTTTGTTAGTTTGATGAAGTCAACCCTTCAATTTCATCCTAGAAGCTACCCCGAGAGAGTTCTTATGAAGAGCGCGAAGCATGCCTCATTAATCTTACCAGAAAAGTAGATGCGAGCCACCAAATCCAGTCGATGGGAGCCGAGACGAGGCGTGGCGTCGAGTTTCTGGTGGAGGCGCTTCGCTGCGAGTCAGAGGATTGACAGGAACGAGCTTTTTCGCTCCGAATGAAGAGGAAGGACAAGGACGACAGCACCGGGAAGGAGGACGAAGAAAATCCGCGTGGAGAAGGAGAAGGAAGAAGCTCGGTGTGAAAGAGAGGAAGATGGAGGAAGAAGAAAACGGCAGGGAAGGAGAGGAAGGAGAAGTGAGGAGCGCGTGTAACAGAATAGAAAAGGAAAGAGTTAGTTTATAAAACGGGTTATTTTATTCACTAAACATTGTAAAATGGTTACTTAACCCGTTTTTGGCCAATATAAAGCTCCAAGCCCAGTTGCAAGTTTTGTCTTCCCTCCCTACGCAAAACGGGGCCCTTTGCCCCTAATTGCTCATGAGGAGTGGAAACTAACATGAGTTAGTTGGATGAGTGGTAAGTAACCCTTTCAATTAAATTAATGTTTATAAAGGTAGTATATATTTTGAAAAATTAGAAGACGCTTATATTGTTCATTCGCAAAATCACGTTTCGGGTATTCTCTCTCTCTCTCGTTTTCTTCACTCCAACTCGTTCTCAAACAATTTTCAGCGATTTCCGACCTCATTCTTGCGTTTTCTCCTCGGAATCGGCTTCTCCTCCTCTCGGCGATCTCCCGGTTAGTTTCCTTCTTTGTTTTGGTTGAGATTTGGAGAGATTAGGGTTTTTGATCGATTTTCGGTGCTCTTCGCGGAATTCAGGGATTTCTCTCGCATTCTAGTTTGTTTTCGACCACATTGCATCTCTAATCAGTTACAGGTATGTATTCATTCAGTTTTCGGATGTTGTTTTGTGTTTTTTAGGTTTTACGCTTGAGTTTTTATGTGCTTGTGCTTTTCTGATGTTGATTACAGTGTAGGTTTTGTGTTTTTTGCTTGCGAATTGCTTTTTTTTATAGTATGTCTTTGAATTTCACATGTTTGTGCTCTTGGATGTGTTGATTACAGTTTTAGTTTGTTTTCTTTTTGTATTGTCATCAGATCTGTATTATTTAGTTGTTTATGTTTGTTTCTCATTGTTGCTTGCGTGTGATTCTTTGTATTTTGTGTAATTAATGTTAGTTTTATACTTTCGATGACAGTTTATTTGCTTAATCATCTGTTTTTGACAATGTATTAGTTTCTGTTTTTTCCTTGATGACAGTTTATTTAGTAAGATCTTTTGTTACTTTGATACAATATGTTAAAACTTGACTATAATCCATTCATTTCCATTGTTTTCTGTTTTTTGCTTGCGAAATGCTTTTTTTCGACAATATCTCTTTGAATTTAACTTTGTTTGTGCTTTTTGCATGTGTTGATTACAGTTTTAGTTTGTTTCTTATTTGCATTGTCATCAAATCTGTAGTATCTATTTGATTTCCGTGTCTTTCTTAGTATTGCTTGTTTGATTGTGTGTGTTTTTGTGTAGTTAAAGTTAGTTTTGTATTGTTGATGACAGTTTAATGCTCTAATCATTTGCTTTTTTATTCAATGACAGTGTATGAGTTTGTGTTTTTGTTTTGATATCAGTTTATTTATTATGATCTCTTGTGACTTTTAATACAATGTGTTAAAATTATGATTATAATCCATTGCTTTTTCATTATTTTCAATGTTCTTTTCAATATTATTTGTTGATGACAATAGTGTATATAATTATTCTTATTAAATAGTGTCATCGAGACGTTTTTTCTTTGAACATCATATCATTAGATGACTATACTGTTTTCTTATTGATGTTAATATTTTGTTTGTTCTATATTTTGCTTTTGATGACAATATTTGTTGTATGCTTGTGATGAAAATCATTTATGTCTATGATTATATTGTTGATGAAATATCTCTCATTCTTGTGTAATTAAAGTTTGTTTTGTACTGTTGATGACATTTTATTGATCTAATTCTCTGTTTTTTATACGATGACAGTATATGATTTTGTGTTTTTGTTTTGATGACAACTTGCTTATTATGATCTTTTTGTGACTTGATACAATGTGTTAAAGTTATGATGATAATTCATTGCTTTTCATTATATTCAATGTTTTTTCAATGTTATTTACACTACAAGAAAAACCATTTTTAACAATAATAACATTGACCATATAACCTTCATAAAATTGCTCAAAATACAACCTGTATCAATTCTTACAACTTGTATCAAAAAGATGTCTAACATCCAAATTTTCATTTCCCAACCTACATCCAAAATCATTTCATAATAATATCTCCACAATCTCCAGAAAAAGCAACTTCAACGACATCAAAAAAGAAGACACCTTGCTTAGCGAAAATCATTTCCCTGCAAGAACATGGTGTTAGTTCTCCAAAGTCGTACCACACTCAATAGTTCTCCAAAGACTCCTAATACATCTTAGATTGTTCGTATAAAATTGCTAGAGAAAATAACCTATAAATCCAACCAGAACTCCCACAATTTCTCTAACTGTAATTAAACTATTTATTTTCACACGTAATTAAAATGATAAGTCTGCATTATGGCGATGTTCCAATTCTTGACACTATAAGAAACTATATGGATGCTTTAGAAATACAGGCAGCAATAACTACATAACTATATTCCAAACTTTGTAGTGTAATCCATACGATCCAAGAACCCATGGCAACAAGGATGAGCAATTCTGCACTTACTAATTCTCTCAACAATTATGCAATACTATCCCTAAACAATAATTTGTCTTAAAAATCAATATCCAAGTCCATAGATCCTCATTCCTGTGTCCACTCCAATGAGAGTTCGTGACAGAGCCAATGATTAACTTGTAAGAACTAGCAACAGTTACCAAGCATCATAAAATTGAAATAAACACAAAATAAAGTAATGTTGCTGCAACATTTATAAACAAGCAGCAACTGCGCTTGAAATATTTCATGTTGCTGCAAGATTTATAATGAACTAAAAAAATTACCTGTTGTCATAATTACCGAACACCTGTGTTTGCAAGCTGCTTCAACATTTCACGCTTGAAATCTTCCATTGCTTGTTGTTGTGCAAGTTTTACTTCTAATTCTTGTTGTTACTTCTAGTTCTTTTATCCAAGTCCATAGAACCTCTTGTGTCATTGAATCACCAGCTGTAGCAACTACATTTTTCAGTTTTTCCTTCAACAAAATTCAAAAGAAGTTTAGAATCAGAGAAAACAATTTCAAAGTTGCTTTATTAGAATCTATGAGACATACATGAATTATTTTAGAACGTGTTCCATCAGCCCATTCAAGTTTGCCTTCTTTATTTATATGGGTGTGCTCCACAAGCCATATCTCATCTGCAGAAGGCTTCACGCCACCATTCTCTTTTACCTAGCACAACATTAAATCTTTATAAGTAAATTAACTATAATTAAAATGAATAACAAGTGCAAATATACTCAATTAAAAACTAGATTAGAAATTACCATCCTATCCTCGACTTCAGCATAGGCTAAATTTCCAGTAGTGTGAGCACATCTGTTCTCAGACAATCTGTTTTGGGAGTTCCTTTTGCTTACAATCTGTAAGATAAATTAAAACATATTTGTATAAATGAACAACTATGAAGCTTGAAAATGCATGTTAAATGAGTAAATACCTTGAATTCATCTGAACTATAATGATTTACACACCATTCCCATTGCACTGGAGACAAATCAGGTGGACGATTTTTTAAGCATTCCAAATCAGTTTTTCCACATTTAGGACTCATGTAGTAATAATGCAATCGAATTTTCCATAGCCTATATAAACGTTGCATTGTATCTACGACGAAATTATACATCTTCAAGTTACAACTTGAATCACTAACTTGAAACTTATCCTGCAAGGCAAAAATAATTTAGTTCAGTGTGTTAAATATATGCTGGAGTATTGGGAAAAAACATCAAAACCTAACTAAGAGATCAAATTCAAGTAACTAACACATGGTGAGTTCAAAATATCACATCATTAACCGAATAATAGCACAATTCTACAAAACAAAATAGAAATAAAAAAAACACCTCAATCTCCTTCCACATGTTGTCACCTGCAACAGATAAAGCTTCTTTCCATGCCAATTCTTAACATTTAATGGAGCTCTGGTCCTCACTACACGACCACATTCATTCACCAAATGTCGTGCATTTTCTCTAATTGCTCGATCGATGTTATCGGGAATCTCAACGGTCAGTTTTGAGCCTCCTTTTCCTTTGATTTTCATATCGACCACAAAACTTTTATACTTTCCTCTGCTACCTCTTGGCCTTGTGTTACTTGTAGCTAATAGAATGTAATGAGTGAAATGTATTATCAATTATTCTTATACCCGCAATACAATATTTAAACTAGTACAAGTAATATCCATTTTACCTTCATTTACACTTCAGTCCCTGTTTGTGGTTCCTGCTTGCTCCTCCACAACACGATTGATGTTTACTTCCCTAGGACGAGGACTTACAACTTCATTCACTTGCAATGACATGGCAACTCTGCTAGCTAGCTTACTAATCCTCTTTCTTTTTCCAAGTATATCTACAACCTTATATACATATAAACATTTATTATTTGTAGCCAGAAACCTACACATAAAAGAAAAGAATAGAGAAACATGAACATATACTCTGATTCTAATGGATCAACTTTAAAATATACACACATTTATTATAAAAGCATATGAAGCAATGTGGCAGAACCAACAACATATATTTCCTGATAATAACACACCTTCAGTCCTCCCATCATTCACAAAACCTTCAGATTGACAATCAATGTCTGGCTCTTCTTGAACTTCCGTATCTTGAACTTGTTGTAAATTTATAATATCCTCGAGATTAGTGTGGCTCAATACTGGTTGCTCTCTTTGTGCTTCTCTGAATGTTGCTCGTTGTCTTTCTAAATCTATATGAGCATAACCAAACCATAAAAAAAATTAGAATCAAAATGAAGCTTAATAAACAAAATGGAATGAAAGCATATATATATATCATTAGTTCTTGTAACAATTTCAACATCCATGTCAGATGGAACATTTTGCACCCTTTTAGTAAGTGCAGATTTTGTCATCGTTGTTCCTGGATTTAGTAAAACCAAAACCCTTAATCCATTTGAACATGTAATGTAAATAGAATAGACGTTTAGATTAAAATATATCTAGATTACATTTACAAATTTACCTTTACCATACAATGCACCACCACCACCATCTTCTGTATTACACCCATTGATTCGAGTAGATCGGATAATATTATGAAGTAGTCCAGGAGCAATAACACTACGACTGTTGGGTTTCTTTCCTCCTCTTCCAGTCATCTTTGCTGCTTCTCTTCCTCTTCCTTAACAAGCTGAGTAAGAGAACTAGAGAACATGGAATTTGGTTAATACTTTCACATGAGATGCATGAATAAGAGGAAATATGTAAAAATATGACAATGAACTGAGTAATATGATTATACCAGTGGTTTGTTGCAGGTTTGTTCTTATAATATTCAATGAGTACACTTTGACTTATATCAATTTAATGCTAGTAATATTCAATGAACAGACAAAAAATTACCTTTTTAGTCATCTAATATGGAACGATTAAAACATTAAAACATATCGTATCAAACTCAGAAGTAGGTCAGTTCAAGCTGCACTCCCCGATTCCTCATGAACCAATTCACATTCATTTAGTTATACACTTTACTCATATTTTACACTGAACCAACCCTCTTTAAAAATGTATTTATACATTTACACCACCAGTGCTTAATTCAATACTTCAAGACAAAATTAGAGCAATACAACATATTCCTGAACTTGTTTTCTACAACTCAGATAGACAGGCCTAACATTTCACACAATGAAGTTTATAAAAAACATAATCTAAGGCTAATTAATAGAAAACAAGCAATCTGAGCAAAGAAAAAGAAGTTATACACTAAACTCCTATTTTACATTGAACCAACCCTCTTTAACAAAATATTTGTAAATACACTAAATTCATAGTTGGTTAAACATGATACATAGACTATGGTTTCACTGAAAAATCAAACGATATAGAGAAGAACAACCAACAACTGAAAGTATAAAGAACAAGTATTGAAAGAATTAGAAAACTTACATGCTAGAGATCTGGAATCACTTGACGAGAACCGAAAGAGCGTAAAGGATTCCGGAAAGCCAACCAATCAGGGTCAACACCAAACCGATCCAAAACTCCACCTGCAAATTCACCCAAATATATTGAAATTAGGGTTTGTAGAAAACGGCAAAAAGGGATTTAGGGTTTGTAGAAAACTCAGAAGTATGGTATTACAGTGAAAGGGATTTAGGGTTTGTAGAAAATGGCGAGCTGACCTGAGCGTTAGAGATGGAGAGCGAGAAGCGGCTGAGCGTTAGGGAAGAGCTGGCTTGGGATCGATGTTGGATCACCGGAGCACAAGGTGGAGATGCGTAAGTCGCTCGAGCAGGTGGAGCTGCCTAGGTCGCCGGAGCAGATGGTAGAGGGAGGAGAAGCATCGAACGGATTAGGGCGAGCAGCTTTGGACGAAGAAAATTTAGGGCGAGGCAAAGCTTTATCTGGACGGGGAGGAGAAGCATCGAATGGATCTGGAATGAAGTAATTGGAAAGATAATGAAGTTAATTGATTAAATTTATGTAACCACGTTTCCACTGTGTTCGATGCTATTTTGCTTCAAAAGATTGATTAAATTTTCCTTTTTCTTTTTTCCTCAATGTTTAGCAACGACATTTCGTTGTTATTCCTTTAACCGATATTTTGCAACGACAGAAAGTCGTTGCTATTACTTTAAAATATTATTTGCAACGACAGTGTCGTTGCAAAAACTAAAAATGAAATTTTAGACAGCGGGAAAATGAAATTTTATTTATCGCAACAACATTTTGCTACGACAAAGTTTGTCGTTGCGAAAGCTAACTTATTGGCAACGACAAGTCTTGTCGTTGCAAAATGTCGTTGCAAAAAATGGTTTTTCTTGTAGTGTTATTTGATGACAGTAGTGTATACACTTATTCTAATTTAATAGTGTCATCATGATTTTGTTTTTTGTGAATATCATATTATTAGATGACAATGTTGTTTTCTTTGTGATGACAATCCTTTATGACTTTTTTTTTGTGACAAATATTGATTTATTTGTGTTTGTCAATAGTGTTTGATTACAAAAAATAGTGTTTGATGACAATAAATAATGTTTGATGACAATAGTTATTCCAACTTATATTTGGTTTTCATATGTGGTTGATGACAGTAACTTTTGTTTATTATGTTTGGTTTGATGACAATATGTTTGATGGCAATAGTTATTCCAATAGTTATTCCAACTTATATGTGGTTGATGACAATAACATTTTGTTCCTTGTTTTTCTCCAAGTCTTTAACTTCTGTTTTTCATTGAGCATTTTTTTTCTTTTAGTGGTTTTATCATATACTCATGTATATAATATGATAATGAAAGGCATAAAATTGAAGCATAATACTCATGGTTTAATTCGGTTCAACAGTGAAACGTGCAGCTGTAATGATGAATTGATGACAGTTGGTGGCTGTGCAACAATGAAATGTGCAGCTGCTGGCTGGTTGTGCAGCAGTGGAAGGTACAACAGCTAGCTGTGCAGCAGTGAAATGTGCAGCAAAATTTTGTGCAACAACATCTTGTTCAGTGGCTGGTTGCGTAGAGGAATGGAAATCGACATCTAAATGTGCACACAGACCAAAACGTTGCGACAACAAACATAACCTTCACCAACAAAGACGGAAGGTCTAAGGCGCCAAAAAAAACCCAGCAAGTTCCTTTCTTTCAAGTAGCAAATGAGAAAACCATAGTGTGATGCTCAAGTTGGCTCCCGTGCAAGAAAAAGAATCAGCAAGTCCTTGTTTTGGATTTTTTTTTTTTGTGTCGAAGGGAAAGTCTATAGCAAAAAATATGT
The DNA here is from genome assembly GCA_029168935.1 of Oxyria digyna. Taxonomy (NCBI): domain Eukaryota; kingdom Viridiplantae; phylum Streptophyta; class Magnoliopsida; order Caryophyllales; family Polygonaceae; genus Oxyria; species Oxyria digyna. Next base: position 12,534,712 of record JAPVLV010000013.1, read on the forward strand.
TTGGTTTAGTATGTACAAGACAATTTGAATAATATGTTTGGTTTTGGATTTTTAGATGACACTGTTTGCTGTAATGATGACAGTTTGCTTATATTGTTATTTCAGTGATGACAATTAAATAAAATCTTCTTCTTTATGCTTTATATTTGATCAATCATTGTATAATAATTTAGTCATCCTTTTTTTATGTTCTGTCATCCACTGTTGTATTGTCATCCAATTTCATTTGTCATCTATATTCTATTGCCTTAAAATGTTCATTTCTTTTTTCAATGTTAAAGTTTTTTTGCCCTATTTAAATGTCTAAAAGAACTCAGTAATTGAATTCTCATCAACCTTCATCTGTCATCAATATTCATTTTTTTCTATGATAGTTAGATTCTTCTACTGTCATCAAGATTTATTATTATTATCACATAGTCTATTAAATAGTCAAATCTTGTTATCTTTTTATATTAGTCTTATGAAGCACGCTACGCGTGCTTCATTTGCCTCTCATCAAATTGTGATAAAGCTTGTGACAGTGTTGTAGGGTTCAGTAGCTGAACTGTCATGAACTGTCATCAACCTTCATCTGTCATCAATGCTCATATGTTTTCAACAATTAATAATGCTTGGAGCTATTACCTACTATTCAATATATGTTGACAATAATCCATCATTTATTAATAGTAAGAAGAATGTAAATTGTTATCCAAACTTTGTTGAACCAAAATAAATGCAAGTTGTATATGCATATATATATTTTTATAAACAAACTTTTCAAGATCCAATGGAGTACTTCTGACTTCTTGTGTTTTGTTCATACATGAGTTTCTGTTGTGTCCAGTAGATCCACTTATATTGCACCTTCTTCTTCATTGCTGCTACTCTATAGAAATCTCCTCCAATCACTTGGTATTGGAATCCATTCAGCGCCCTCACTTCAAATCTCTTGACCAATTTGTGCCTCTTTTGAAGTATTTTCTTCAACATTATGCATCCATCAAATTTCTGTCATCATAAATGAAATTCTATAGTAACATTATGCATCAATCAAAAATTATGTCATCAAACTTCCAATTCTAAACAACATTGTGTCTAAGCATCATATCATTATGTCATCATTTTTCAATTCCTCCAATAAAATTACATATAAGCAACATTCTGTCATCAAACAAATTAAAATTGTACCATTGTCATCAAACACACAACATTAATGAAATTCTCAAGCAAAATTAGTATTAACAATATTGTCATGAAAATTACAAGTCTAGACTATGCAAACATACAAATTTTGTCATCAAAAATCTAATTCTACAGTAACTTATGCATCAATCAAGTTTTTGTGATCATAAATGAAATTCTATAGTAACATTATCCATCCATCAAAATTCTGTCATCAAACTTCCAATTTTAAACAACAATATTGTATAAGGATCATCATGTCATCAAAATTCAAATTCCAAGCAATATTATGCTAACATTAAAATGCTGTCATCAAATTTCTAATGTTAATTCAACATTCTGTCACCAAAAATCTAAATCTAAGCAACTCCATTTCTAATCAATATTCTATCCAAGCATCATATTATCACCAGGATTTCAATTTAAAACATCATCCTTAAATAAAGTTATATCTAAGCAAAATTCTGTCATCAAACAAATTAAAATTGTACCACTGTCATCAAACACACAACATTAACGAAATTCTCAAACAGAATTAGTATTAACAATATTTTTGTCATCAAAATTGCATTATCAAAAATATTTTCTATTAAAGAACATTTTGTCATCAAAATTACAAGTCTAAAACAACATTATGCGAACATACAAATTTTGTCATCAAAAATCTAATTCTATAGTAACATTATGCATCTATCAAATTTCTGTCATCAAAAATCTAATTCTATAGTAACATTTTGTCATCAAAAATCAAATTTCTGTCATCAAAATTATATTGTCTAGGCATTATGCATCTATCAAATTCCTGAATTGTAATGAATCTAATTATCAATCTGTCATCACACCTAATATTCTACATCTAAGTTCCAAATCTTGTCATCAACTTCTTTCCTTAAACAACAATACTGTCTTCGTATTATATTTGTCTTCATGTTTATAATTTATATCATCATCCTATATTTCATCTTAATACTGTCATCCAACACACACCAACTATGGAATTATAAATCCAAATTTAACATTTAGCAAATCATTTAATTTCAATTATCATAATCATATTTCTCTTAAAAAATATTATGTCATCAAAATTACATTATGTCTAACCATTGGTTTGTCATCTAAATCCATCAACATTCTGTCATCACTGTTCAATTCTTGAATTGTAATGAACCTAATTATCAATTTGTCATCACAATTATATACTCTAAATCTAAGTTCAAAATCCTGTCATCAACTTCTTTTCTTAAACAACAATACTGTCATCAAAATTACATTACCATTAGTTTGTCATCTAAATCCATCAACATTCTGTCATCACTGTTCAATTCCTTAATTTTAATGAATCTAATTATCAATCTGTCATCACACTTAATATTCTAAATCTAATTTCAAAATCCTATCATCAACTTTCCAATCTTTTAGTCTAATATTTTGTCCTCAAAAATATAATTATGTCATCAAAATTACAGTATGTCTAATTATTATTTTGTCATTAAAAATATAATTCTGTCCTGAATTGAAATGAATCTATTTATCAATCTGTCATCACATTTACAATTTTAAATCTAAGTTCAATATCATGTCATCAACTTTCCAAACCTAATCCAATATTTTGTCCTCAAAATTATAATTATGTACAACATCTTTGTTTATTCAACATTTTCTCATTCAACTTTCTATATCTAATCAGTATTCCATATGAGCATCATATTGTGAGCATCATATTGTCATCAGGATCAACATTCATCAGTTTCATTCTATATTCATCAACACTCTGTCATCCAGTTTCCATTATTTTATTCAATCATTGTACTTCATCTTTTTCGTCCATCAAAATCCTTTTTTTATCAACATTTTGTCACCAGAAATACATAAAGTCTTTAAAATCACTGTTTATTTAATTATTTCGTGTGTTTGAGCATTCACATTCATGGAATTATATGATGACATAATGAATCTTACCTCGAATTCGAATTTGCAGCAGGATGTTTCTTATATCGCGACGACAGATTGATGCTTTGTTAGTTTGATGAATCAAACCTTTAATTTCATCCCAGAAGCTACCCCGAGAGAGTTCTTATGAAGCGCGCGAAGCGTGCTTCATTAATCTTACCAGAAAAGTCGATGTGAGCCACCAAATCTAGTCGATGGGAGCCGAGACGAGGCGTGACGTCGAGTTTTCTGGTGGAGGCGCTTTGCTGCGAGACGGAGGATTGACAACATCGGGAAGGAACGAGCTTTTTCGCTCCGAATGAAGAGGAAGGACGAAGATGACAGCAGCGGGAAGGAGGTCGAAGAAAATCGGCGTGAAGAAGGAGGAGGAAAATCGGCGTGAAGGAGAGGAAGATGGAGGAAGAAGAAAATCGGCAGGGAAGGAGAGGAAGAAGAAGAAAGCAGCGCGCGTGTATCAGACTAGAAAAGGGAAGGGTTAGTTTACCTTCCTTGTATAAAACGGGTTAGTTTCTTCATTAAACTTTGTAAAAAGGGTTACTTAATCCGTTTTTGGCCCTCCCTATCTCAAATTCGGAGTAAGAAAAATACCAGTTTTGGATAAATACCCAAAAACTAGACAGTTTTGTTGGTTCTTACATCATATATCTAAATTATATGATTCTATCCTACACCACTTAAACCAACCAAAGACGTTTCAAGTTTCAGGGTTTCTCCTTCGTAGCTTCCACACCAACAAATAACGCCGGACAGATCTCCACCACCGAGCTGAACGAACGCTCTGTCCCACCGAGCTCGCCGCCGTCCACTCCTCCCTCGGATCTGATTCATTAGTCGTCGTCTCCGGTCGATCTCAATCATCCGTCGATCACTGACACTAAAGTTCACCTTCTGTCCTCCTCAAGATTCAGTCGTCCTCCACCTCCGCACCTCCGCCAGCGAGAAGGTCATTAGGACCGACGAATGCTCGATCTGTCATCGGAGTTTCTCTCCGGACAAGCCCTCGGCGGTCGTAGTTCAGATTGAAAATCATGGAGCGAAGGCAAGGCAAGGTTTCAATTTCCGATTCTCAAGGTAAGCTTGCCGATTTTTAATTGTCGGGATTCAATTGCCGATAGTTGTGCAAAGATTATAGAGAAGGTGAATAGAAAATAAACCTTTTGTGTATTTTTGTGGGGGTGAGATGTCGAGGCTTGATCATAAGGCTGAGGTGTAATTCGTATGATAATGGGACAAATTGGTCGGGCAAATCGATGAACAAACATAGATCACTGCTGAGTTTTGACACCTTCGACTTCAAATTTCTATGTAATATTGTATAAGCTGAAGCATCTAAGATCGTGTTGACACCTTAGATTTCATTTTGGCCATTCAACCAGGCAGCACCCAATTTACACTCGGCACCCCCCCCTCGTTCGGAACCCCGTTCCGAACGAGTTTTGTATTTTTTTTTTATTAAAATATTCTCGTTCGGAATGGGGTTCCGAACGAGAATATTTGTGAACCCGGTTCATGAACCGGGTTTTATTTAATAAATAAAATAATCCGGTTTAAAAAACTATTCTCGTTCGGAACCCCATTCCGAACGAGAATAGTTTTTTGATGACGTCATCATGACGTCATCATTCTCGTTCGGAACCCCATTCCGAACGAGAATTATTTTTTTTTAAAAATGATGACGTCAGCTATGTATAACGGCTAGCTGACGTCATCATTCCCGTTCGGAATGGGGTTCCGAACGAGAATGATGACGTCAGCTAGCCGTTACACAACGGCTAGCTGACGTCATCATTCTCACCAGATTTTGCCTATATATAGTTCGTTCGGGATGCCATTCCGAACCACACTCGAATTCGCTCTCTTCTCAATCTTACAAAAAAACGCTCCCTTCTAAATCTTTCAAAAAACGCTTTCCCTCGTCTCGATAATGGCCGGAACTCCTCCTAATCCTTTTTTTTCTGATCCGACGGCTGCAGATGAAGAAATTTACGTAGGAAACGAGTGGTGGTCGGGTTATGGTGTTCCGAATGCAAGCTACGCTGGTCCTTCTGGTAGTGGTTTTTTCGACATGGACGGAGCAGCTAGTACTAGTTACAACCTTCCCACCCCCAGTTTCAGTGATCTCCAAAGGCATCAACAACACATGTTCTGGGATGCAACTGTTACAGGCGGAGCAACGCCTCAAGCAGAGCCGGAGCAAGCGGAGGAGGATGTCCGAGCAGCACGTCGGAGACGAAACACGGAGTCGGTTAGTATTTCTAAAAACCTGAAATACGCTTATTTTTGTAGAAATAGTGGAAAATGCTCAATTGTATTTCAAATGCATGCTAAAATTAGTTTATAGTGGAAAACGCTTCATTTCAATATTAACTGCAATGCATGGTAAAAAAAATTAGTTTAATGCATGTGGAAAGCGTATCAACACTTTGTAGAAAATACCAAAAAGGTTGAAAACTACTTAAAATCGCATATATGGACTTTAGTTAGTATTATCGATGGTAAATTTGTATGTATTTCGCTAAAACTAGGAGGTAAAATTAGTTTATAGTGGAAAACGCTTCATTTCAATATTAACTGCAAAGCATGGTAAAAAAAAATAGTTTAATGCATGTGGAAAGCGTATCAACACTTTGTAGAAAATACCAAAAAGGTTGAAAACTACTTAGAATCGCATATATGGACTTTAGTTATAATAATCGATGGTAAATTTGTATGTATTTCGCTAAAACTAGGAGGTAGTTAGAAATATCCGATCCAGAGTTGGAGAGGACAGAAATTTGGGTGATAGGCGAATCACTGCTTCTGAGAGGAGGGGGGATAGAAGATCGCGTGGTGATAGACCGCAACAGTCAGGTTCCCGGGGGTCAAGTGTTGCGGGGGTTAGGAACCCACCTAACCCAGATGTTCCTCCGAGTGGGTCGGGTTCTTCGCGGGGTAGATCCCGACATACTCGGCAGTCAGGTCCTGCTCCGATGCAGTCAGAAGCTGCTGCGGCTCCTCCTCTTCCAGGACTCAACGAGGGGTCTATATTGACTCGTTATGAGCAACACATTGCTCATCAGATTTGGATAGATCCGAATCCCGATGAAAGTGTCCCCCGTCAGCTAAAGGCGCAGACAAGGCAAAAGTGTTTCGAGCTATGGTTTCCTAGAATTCCTACCGACCCGGAGCCAGAATCATGGTTTGCTCTTGCCCAGGAGTCGGGGCTGCTTCACATCCTGAAGGGCCAATTTTGGAATGTGGACCACAACCTCCTTTCTGCATTCGTGGAAAGGTGGCACCCTGAGACGAACACATTTCATCTGAACTTTGGGGAGCTTGGAATCGGTCTCCATGACGTTTTGGAGATTCTGGAGCTGCCTATTGACGGGGGTGCTGTCACCACGCCATGGACACATTTGGGTCTAGATGCAGATTCAGCGCATTGTGCCGAATTGTTTTCCTATTTGTTTGGCGTTGACCTGGACAACCCGTTTGACGCTGAGGAGGCATTTATGGTCAAGTTCATAGGTAGGGGGAAAGTCGGCGAGCGGGAATTCTTTTGCCACGTTGTCTCGATGATCAACTCTCGAAGAAGATCCGATCCGAGCTCCATTGCAACCGGCTTTCTGTGGCACCTGATTCAGCAGTCCTTGTTCGTGAACAAGACCTCCAACCTGTTAGACACATGCTTCCTGCCGCTACTAGAGGATCCGAGCAGGATACATGAATACGCATGGGGTACAGGTTGTTTGGCATTGCTGTACAGGCAGCTGGGTATAGCATCTAGGGCGAGATGCGTGCAATTTTCTGGTTGCGTCAGGCTTCTTGAGATTTGGATTTGGTTACATTTCCCGTATTTTCCTGGGAACCCAAACCTGGATGTCAACTCCCAAGAAGCTACTGCTCGTGTGTCCCGTTATTCCACTGGACGAGCCCCGCTGAGGCAAAAGAGGACACTGCAACAGTACAGACGCATCTTGGATGAGTATGCACCGGAAGATGTAAGTGAATCGTCTAAATGTCATTCCAAGTTGTTATTAATATTGTTATTAATTGTTATAAGCTACTTGTGCAGGTGTGTTGGATGCCGTACCCGGATTTGGACGTGGGACCGCAAGGGCGTCATAGAGTGGCCACTTATCGTGGTGGGATCCGGTGCTTTGACATTATGGAGATGTACAACCCTGATCGGTTTTGCAGACAGTTTGGTCGCCGTCAGTCCCGGCCTTTGGATGTTCCCGAGCCAGTGGAGTATTATTGTCCGCCAAAATCAATGCGAGGTGGCCGGGAATACACTGTACGGTATGGCCCGGAATGGGATAGATGGGACCAGCGTTATGACAACCTGTGTCAGTACATCATGTCAAGCCCACCAGCTCTTATCCCTTGGGATGCTGAGGATGCTTACCTCGATTGGTTTGCTCAGGTCTCACATCCATATGTGAGCCCAAACGCCCCGGCAAGACCTCGACCGCCACGTAACCCGAACCCGATCCTTACCCTTGATTTCAACCGGGTAATTCTTATATTATTTTATTTGTTGGTATTGTGTTTTCTATATGACCCATCTCCTAATTATGTGTTGGTATTGCAGCGTGTATCGACGACACTCGCTATTATGCGGACACATCACCAACAGGGGATGGCAAATCTGGAGAATTTGGCTGCCTACATTCGGATGCTCAGTATCGACGATCCGCCTACAGCTGAGGAGGTCACTCAAACTCAACGGATGTCACAAGCAGAGTCGTCCAGGAGTGCAGAAGAGAGAGCCACACCTTCTATATGGGAGCGGGCAAGGATGGGTGCGGGACAAGGCCATCCGGAACAAGAAGCAAGGCGTAATGAATGGGAAGATAATGTGGGTTACGGGTCGGAACCTTATTGGGGGATTTGAATCGTTGTATTTGTTGTTTAAGTTATAATGAATATTATTTGGTTTCATTACGTTTCAATCAATTTAATTTAGTATTTCCTCCAAATAATAGTTGTTAGATTTAAACAACATTAATCTTGTATATTTATCCCTCATACTGAAACAAACAAAAACATTGAATTTTAACTTGATTAAAACTAAATAAATTGATATGTTAAAATGATGGATAGCTTGTTCAATGGCTGAAAACTGAATTTTAACTTGCATGCATGGTCAGTCTCAAATTTAATACAGTACTAGTATCCAAAAACTGATTTTCAATTGAAAGAGCATCAATATATAAGCCTTGAATTTCGAACCATTACTTTCTGTTTGTCACTGCTTCCCGAACGGCGCCATCAATATATAAGCCTTGAATTTCGAACCATTACTTATCCCGTTCGGAATATAATCCCGTTACTTTCTGTTCTACCATTTCTAATCATCATCATCATCTTCTTCCCCACCATCTTCTTCAACGTCATCATAATCACCTTCATGTTCTTCTTCCGATTCGTCTTCACCTTCGTCTTCATCTTCGTCTTCACCTTCGTCTTCACCTTCGTCTTCACCTTCGACTTCACCGTCGTCGTCACCTTCGTCTTCACCTTCGTCGTCACCGTCGTCTTCACCTTCGTTGTCTTCATCGTCTTCACCACCATCTTCAACTACATGATCGTCATCATCGTCATCTTGGGGTATCGGGTTAATATTTAGAGGCGGCATTGGTTTGCACGGTTATGACGTTAAACAAATCCGGGACATAGATATAGATGCAAATCCGGGACTCACCGCATGGCTGCCATTTATAGACGAAAATATAAGATCTGTTTGGGATAAGATGTGACCGGGTCCCACACCATCTCGTTCGGAACCCCATTCCGAACGAGATGGTGACGTCAGCATCTCGTTCGGAATGGGGTTCCGAACGAGATGCTGACGTCACCATCTCGTTCGGAATGGGGTTCCGAACGAGATGGTGTGGGACCCGGTCAGATATTTCCGTCACACATCTTATCTTTTCGTCTATAAATACCTCCAAAACAAACCATTTCAAACACACATTCACTATCATTCCATTATATTTATTTTCTCTCAAATTTCGATATGTATCCAAATCGTCCAACTCTATTTCCCGCCTCTTCCTCGACAATGGATCCTGGTCCGAAATTGTGTTGGTGTCAGAAAAAGCCCACGGTGCATATGTGTACCGAACAAATAGAGTGGGACAAGGTCAACTATGGGAGAAGATTTTGGGGATGTCCGGATGCATGTTGGGATGCTCTTACTGAAGAAGAGGAAGAGAAAGGGTGCAAATACAAACATTGGATCGATCCACCATACACAGGTCGTGCAAGGGTCGTTATTGAAGAACTAAATGCAGACAACTTATGCAACTGGTCAAAGGCTGAAGGAATTGCGGAAGGGATGGAGCTGCTGAGGATTGGAACAAAAGAATGGGCCAACGAAATAGATGAACTGAAAGCCAAAAACACCGAGCTCATGGAGGAAAACGCTGCACTTGCTGCAGAATTGGCAGCAACACGTAACAAATAGAGAATTAAGTATTTTTAATTTCCTGTATCGTTAGTTGTTCACCGTCTGCGTTGTACTCGTGCTGTTCTTTTTCAATTGTGTTGTTGTTTCAATATTAATGCTTCTATGATTATGTTGACATCATTCTGGAAAAAAAATTACTCAAACATTTATAAATTGTCCACCAAAACATTAAACAAACATTAATCAAGTCAACAAACAACATACTTAATACGAACATTAATCAAACAAATACAAGATTTAGGTCATTATGGGACCGCCACCATGAAACTCTCTCTCGGATACGTAGTTGTCGAATCTACTCTGAAAGCGCTGTTCCCATCCGTCCACCGATGGCTGTTTGTAGATACTCCACTGCCTTGGAGGGGGTGGAATTGGACAATTGTCATCAACCAACCAAATCTGTCAAAACAAAATTGTTATTGTATGCTAAATAACATATGTGAAATAAGGTACAAGAGCGGAAAATATCGATGCGTACCGGTACGTAATGGTTGCGTCTGCCTACATGTGCAATGGCGAACACCGTGGTAGGAGGCTCTGAACCGGGAGGAGCAAACATCGGAAGACATGTACAAGGACCAAACCATGATAACACCACTAGTGCAACTTGATACCTCGTGGCAAATACCAATCCCATTGTAGGTGTGCACATCCAGAATTCAGGAGAGCATGGCGATCGAATGTGATTCACTTCTCGAATGAGTTGCGGGATAGTCTTGAAACCCTCTAGCATCTCATGATACATATGCCCGTTTTGTTGGAGGTGCTTCGAAAGATCAAATCGGATTTCAACGAACTGTTGCTCTGGTTTACCTAGTAAGCGAGCGAGGGATCGATAACCACAATGACCGTCATCACCTACTTTCTCCACAGCAGCTATGTATGCGAGCATGAAAAGGTCTATATTATCTATCCCCCAGTCGAAGTCGAGATAAATGATTGAATTGCCACCGCTACATTTCGATCTAGCATTTCCTCTTGCCCTCGGTGGTTTAGTTGCACTCCCTTTTACGGTCGTGGCCCCGCTTGAAGCTCTGTTGGATGCAACCGACGATTTCTTTTGTGAATCGGCTTTCGGTGGCACAGTTGCACCCTCTTCCTCTTTCATCCCCTTTTTCCTTCCTTCTGCCTTCTCCTTATCCTTCTTAGCTTGAGCCCTCTCATCCCAACCCGGATCTCGCTTTGTACCCGTCTTCTTCGCATGAATCTTAGGTCTTCCTCTCTTCGTCTCTCCCCGAGGGGGGTCCTGGACATCAACTGAAGAAGGATCCTTGCACTCACGCCACTTATCAGCCATCCTCTTCATATCGAAATCATCAACGTTACCGGTAAACACCCCTTCAAAGAAATCATCCATAAGAACCTTATCTGCAGTCAATTGCACGTCGTCGTCAGAGTCGAAGTCTTTCAATTCCACTCCTTCCCACTTGATCTGCTTCCAGAAGATATCAATGTCGCTCGGCAACAATGGCGTTCCTTCTTCTACAAACACCTTAATCCTGTGTGGGCAAGGCAATCCGAGTGTTGATTCCCACCAAGGATCCTCACATGGGCCACATATCTTTCCCTCCTTTGCCTTAAGGACTTCTTTCAGTAGCATTCTCAAACACTTGTCGGAGCACTTCCTCAATATGCGCATGAATATAGTCTTGATCCACCGAGGCCCGTCTTGTATCTCCTTCGGGCTAGTATGGTTGGACATTTCCATCTCGGCCCGTATTCGACGGTGCTGATCGACAAACATATTGTCAATGTGTTGCACTAAAGTGTCGAACCCTCCAACAGCTGAATCAAACATATGCTTCAACATCGAGTGTTGACCTTCAACCCTGACAACAACATTGTACATGTTAAACATTTTAGCCAACCGAATGTCATGATCATTCTCGTTAAAAACAAATTCAAATATCTTACCTGTTAGACGTTCTTGTGCTAAAATGGCGTATATCATCGCAATACGCAGCTATAAGTTTTTCTTTATGGGGAGTAAACCATGTGCTCTCAGCATATTGTACAAGATGACCATTCCTCCATGTTTTCCGGAAGTGATCAAGTCTCTCCTCATACTGCTTCTCTGTGTGAGACCGCATCACCCGTCGAACGCTAGCAGATGCACTTTTTTCGTCCAGGTTGTTCAATTTAGCAAATGCCTTAACATTCCGATCAACGTGGACATGGCAAAGCATATGACGCACACTAGGAAATACATGGTCAACCGCCTTAATTGTTGCCAGCTCTCGATCAGACATGATGCAATCCGGTCCTTCGAGTGCACGAAACAAATACTTGACCCGTTTCAATGCCCATGCATAGTATGGGGCTGTCTCACAACAGATGAACGCTAGCGCAATACAATATGTATAGTTGGTGCAATTGAATCCAACAAACTGAAGTAACGGCCAACCATACCTATCAACGAGGGTATATTAATAATTATAATTCTATAACGGTATTTGAATTCATAATAATGAATTTTAGTGTACCTATTAGTCTTGTACGTCGCGTCCATGATCACCACCCGAGGGAACATTCTCAACAAATGTTGACAATCCGGATGAGATATGAAAAACGCTGCCAACTTTTTCTCCCCCGTCTCCGGATTCGTCTCGTGGTAAATGTCTTTACGATAACCTCTATGATGGAGGAAATCTAATGACCACTGGGTCACGGTTAGATTTGCCAATGCTTTCTTCCTCTCCTTTTCCCTCACAGTGTACACTTGCCTTCTTGATATTGTGGAAGTCGGATTTTCCTGAAGCAGCTGTGTATAAATAACCTTCGGCATTGCCCCGGCCGCTGATGCAATCATTATTTTTCGTCTCTGCTCTCCCGTCATCCTCGAAGCAAATGCATGGCCAATCAAGCTGCTGGAAAGACAGTGGTTGTGACATGCCTTCTCAACTTTTAGTATCCACCCAGGCGGCTCAACAAGAGTTGCTCGTCGATAATATCCTCTTAACATAAAAGGACAATTGTACTTCCTTAACCTACTAAGGTTGCTACGCTGCGACGATGGTTCTGCTACATCTCCTTCAAGATTAATGTTCTTTCCATGTTTTCTATAACTACCGGATTGCTCACAGTGCAGAAATATCCTCTTGTTGGCCATTGATGATTTCGTGGTGATAACCATACACAACTCATAACCGACCTTTCTAACCCACTCTCTCAGAAGATCCATAGTAGGAAATCTCTCACTAGTCGTAAAATGGGCACTATAGTCGATTTTTAAATATTCCTCATCACTACAGTATCCCTATTTAAAATTACTCAAATATCAATACTACTATACCAATAAAATAAATTATAAGGAAACGCTATAAAAAAAAGGTTTACAAATACTTACTTGGTAATATGTATCATCTACCGGCGCAGACAAATCAACCTCCTCCTCCACCGACGTCTCACTAGAAGAACACTCCCGTCCTTCTTTCCAACTACCTGCCCTTGAAGAATTAGTGGAATCGCTTTCAGACGTCATTTTTTGTGTTTCTTCCGATTGGGTTTGATAATTTGGTCATACAACTCCCGAATTTATAGACTCCGTCAAAATATAGCCGTTCGCATTTTCAAAAATTTTTGCCGAATCTCGTTCGGAATGGGGTTCCGAACAAGGATTATTTTTTATTTAATTATGACGTCAGCATCTCGTTCGGAACCCCATTCCGAACGAGATATGACGGCATATTAAAAAAAAATGACGTCACACCTCGTTCGGAATGGGGTTCCGAACGAGATGCTGACGTCATTTTTTTTTTTTAAAAATAACACCTCGTTCGGAACCCCATTCCGAACGAGGTGTGACGTCATAATTAAAAAAAAAAAAAAATCCTCGTTCGGAATGGGGTTCCGAACGAGGTGTAAACCGGTTCGCAATATGCGAACCGGTTTGGCATTAATATTTTTTTTTATTTAAATGAACCGTTTCTCGTTCGGAACCCCATTCCGAACGAGAAACGAAATTTTTAAAAAAAAATAATTTTTCCCCTCGTTCGGAATGGGGTTCCGAACGAGGGGGTGCTGCCGGGCGCAAAATGGGTGCTGCCCGGTTGCAACCCGTTTCATTTTTGACCCCTCGGGTTTCATTTTTTATTTTCTGTCTATATAAAATTTTAAATATTACCATTAATAGATCAAGTCTAAATTGTCTAACATCTATCAACACGAGTAATTAAAACTGTAAACACGGCTAATTACATTCAACCGAGTAATTAAAATGGTCAACACACTAAATATGATTGTAAACAATATTAATAAACTGTCAACATACTACATATAATTGTCAACACATTTAATAAAATTTTCAACACACTATACAAACTGTCAACAAGACACTAAATAAAACTGTCAACAAGACATTAAATAAAAATAAAATGTCAACAAGACGTTAAATAAAAGTGTCAACAAGACGTTAAATAAAAGTGCCAGCACACGAAGCAAGTTTTCAACAAGAAACCGAAATAAATTATCAACAAAACACTAAATAAAATTGTCAACAAGATAATAAAATTGTCAACACCCTAAATAAACTGTGAACAAGACCGTAAATAGATTTCAACAACACTAATAATTTGTCATCAATACAACAAATAAACGGTCAACACACTAATTACAATTTTCAACGCACAAACTAAATTGTCAACACACTAACTAAATTGTCAACACACCGTATAAATTGTCAATACCCTAATAATCTGTCAAAAACCATTAATAACTTATGTGTGTTTGTTGCTTGATATTGAAGCTCGATTTAGTTCATGCTATGATAGTTCAAAATGTTAAGAGGGCCCATGCTCTCCTCCTTGTGTCAGGAACATCTCAAAGTATCTTTGTTACCACACGACTTATCAATCTCTATGCCCACATGAGAGATATTGCATATGTACGCCTTGTCTTTGATTAGACCCCATCCAAGGATACATACACTTGGAATTCACTGATGGCTACTTACGTTCGATCTGGACGGTTTTCTAATAGTGTGAGCGGCTTTGGTGAAATGCGCTTGGATTTTGATGTCAAAGCTGATTGGTATAAGTTTCCACCACTCCTGAAGGCTTGCGGGAAACTGATTGATGGAAGCGTTGCCTATTTGCTCCTTGCTCACCGGATTCTTGACACCCAAAACGAATCCACAACAGGCAAGTAGATGAAATCTGCACCAACGAGCTTCAGTGTGAAGATTAGGAATCAACTAGGAGTCATCATCATCAACCTTAGTCTTAAACAAGGTTGAGGAGCATATCCAGACGCAAGCAATAAAGAGGGGACAAATGCATTGACGGAGAACGGAACAACAAGAACTCGCTCATGGCGGCGGCGAGCGTATTAGCGGAGTGGATGTGCCGCAGGCGAGAGCTTAGGAAGGAAACGGTGACGGAGGCAAGAGCTTGGGAAGGAAACTGTGACGGAGTGAAGAAAGAGGGCTTCGGAGAGAGAGGAGCTGCATATCTGGGAAGAAGAAAGAGCGGTGTTTATCACATAGGGCATTTTATTAAATTTTAGTTGGGGAGTGTAGAAGTATAACCTTTAGTTGAGCAAGGTGTATTGGGCACAAATAGTTCGAAAAATATTGTAAGCTCTGTAGGGCAAAGATAAAAGAATATGGTATAATCTCAACACTCAAGAACGATATGGAAAATTAGGGTTGAAACTTGAACCTCGCCCTCAACAACAACTTCATCAACACCATGTACTTCATCCCCAACAACATTATCTTGTGGAAAAATATGGTCCTCCAACTCCTCATTATTACCAAAATCAAATATTGGTTCATGGTAAATAACAAGTCATCTTTCCTTCAATAAAAGTTTCTTAAATCCTATATTTAAAACTTCACAAACTATCCTGTTATGCTTGAAACAAAATCCTGACATGCTCCAGAACCTATCTTGTCATGTTTCACATTCTATCCTAGTATGATTTAATACTATCCTGTCATGAAGCCTAAATTATCCTGTCATTCTCAAATAATATCTTGTCATACTTTAATAAAAAAACTAAATGAACAAAATAAAGTATACATACTTCATTCTCAACTGTCACTGCATTGTCCTCTGCTCTCTCACATCCATCATCTCCATCTCCACCATCATCATTTCCTCCATTGTCATCTTCAACACTGTCACTGCTTTCCACCTCAGACTCTCCACTGGCTTCATCATCGTGTTGTGTTGTCTCCACCTTATCTTCCCCACTGTCACTGCCTTCACTGACACTGCCTTCCCCAGAAGCATCAGAACCTTCAGACTCCTCTTCATACTCTTCACTCTCTTCACTAGAAGCTGAAACTGGTTGCTTACCCTTCCCGGCTGGTCTCTTGACACTCTTCCTAGGGACCTCCTCCTCCTCATCAACTACATCGTTCTTCACTCTCTTCTCTCCAGCCTTTCAATCCTCTGACAATGACCAGCCTCTAACTTATCAATCTTCATGAACAAAGCCTTCATGACCTCCATCAGCTGACCTTGTTCCCCACTAGATTTTCCTTGGGATTGGTCTTCTTCTTTGCTAGGCTCACTGTCCTTTGTCCTTGACACAAACTCATATGTAATTTGGTCAAAGAAGAGGTCCTCTACTTCATCTGAGAATTTGCAACCATTAAGCAAGTTCTTCTCAGATTCATCTGCAACCAGTAGAGGCAAGACTTCTAGACCTTCTCCTTCAAAAGACAGCCTCAGTGATCCATGCTCAGGGCATTGGGTTGCAGACCAACGCACTCCTCTGGGGATTTGGGTCTCACTAATCCTTGAAGCATACTGGACTCCAACAGTCTGTACACACTCCCAAATCCACACCTACACATAAACAAACAAAACCATTTGTAATCTTGTCACCCTTTAATATATATCCTGTCAGATATCCACTACTACACCTGAAACACCACTGGCATCCCTTGAAGGTTGTATGGTATCCTTCCATCATCTGAGAGTTTGACGGACTTCTCCAAGGATATCATTCTTCTTGCCATTGATCTGGTCAGTGCCCTGTGCAACTCCATGTAGGCAACTCTTCCCCATGGATAACTCCAAAACTTGTCAATGGTTTCCACCAACCTCACATGTTCAACTTTGACAAGCCTCTTCTTATCACCTCCAAGAAGAATTCCTTCCATAATCAGCAATAATGCTAACTTGAACTTGTGGTTGTCTAAAACTTTGTGCTTCATGAACCTTTTATAAATCTCTTACACTGAAGTCTTAGAACCATCAGGACCACCAAAAAAATTGTCCATCACTTGGTTGTCTTGCTTCCTAGATGATTTAATTTCCTTGGGAAGAGGGCCACAGTTCAAGCCAATTATCAAAGCAAACTCTTCCGACGAAAATCTCAATGGCTTACCAGCAATCTCATACCCTCACTAGTACAAAATGTCAATTTTAGGACATACGTTTTTACTATGGTTCCGTGTTTTTGTGTAGTAAATTTGTAATAATGTTTAAATTACTACGGTTTTTTCTTTGACCGTCATAAATTATGACCTATTTTACTACGGTTTTCCAAGAGCCGTAATAAAATATTGACCCAAATATTACGATTATTACATATTGGGTCATTTTATTACGGTTTATTCCGAACCGACGTAAAAGACTTACAAATTTACTACGGTTCACTATAAAATTTTATTTAATTAACTGTTTTATTACGGTTAAATAAAAACCGTAGTAAAATGGCTTTGCGAGAACCGTAGTAAACAAACTCGCTTAGAACCGTAGTAAAAATGCCTCACTTTGAACCGTAGTAAAAATATCGCGGGATTTTTTCCAAATATTAAAATATATCTTTTAAAATACTCCCTTCGTCCCTAAATGATAGTCCCGTTTCCGTTTTGGGTGTCCCCTTTTGTTAGTCCCATTTTCATTTATATCCATAAATTTCTTCTCATTATACCATTATTCAATTTATTTTATTCATATTCTAATATCACTTTATCAATCAAATCAACCATCTCCATCATCTTCTCCATATAATATTTCACCATTAACTTCATCAACCACCCAAAACTCCATTAAATTTCTTCCATTATTACATAACCCATTTTCTCATTAGCCTCTAAAATTTGTAATAAACCCATTTTTATCTCTATAATCCGGTTTAATTAAACCTAATTAAACCCAACTACACCTAATTAATCCAAAAACCCAACTAATCTTAGCCCAAAATAGAGCCCAAAACGAAGCCCAATTCCACACCCCTAAATACTCAACTTCCTCACAAATCTCTCATTTCCACTCACAAACCCTAACTGTCTCCTCTCTCTCCCGAAACCCTAACCCTAACCCTAACCCTAACCTCAGCTGCCTCCTCCGATGGACAGCTCCACCAACACCCGACCCTCACAAAGCTTCACTAAGAGCGGCACCCCTTCCATGGCTAGTGGTCGGAGGTCGATTACTGTCTCCGATCCGAGTTCCCCGGATCCCAGTTCCCCACTTATCTCCGAACATGGAGATTCTGATGCCGATCTTGACGAATTCTTCAAAGATTTCGATCCGTCGGCCACTGTAACCCCTAGGGAGGGGTGCTCGCTGTCCCCTCCTTGTAACTGGGGGCCAGACTGCAAAGGCGAGCACACTTGGAGTTTTGTCCCGCCGGAGGAGACCCCGGAGAACATGAAGTGGTCGCCGGAGCAGAAGAAGGAATCGGTGGAGATGGCCTGGTCCCCTGAGCTTTCGGAGAATGAAGCCTTGTCCCGTCCCAGAGAGATAATTGTTATCCCGGACACCCCGACGATGGATTTGGAGATGCAGACCCCGGAGACGTCCGACGCTGTAGATATGCCGACACCGGAGATAGATGCTCCTCTCTCCCCGGAGTTGATCATCATCCCCGACGAGTCCTCTGTCTGTGACTCCAATTCCCGCTCTGATGAAATCTAGCTAAGTCCCCTGGGCGGCTCTGTTTTTTTCTCTCTCTGTTTTAATTAATCAACTTTTATGGACTTGAACTGTTATGGACTTGAACTTGGTACTTGGTTTTTTGCTGATGGATGTTGACAGATTATAGAATTTGTTTTTTGCTGATGGATTTTAACAGATTATGGAATCTGTATATTTTGCTGGATGTATATTTTGCTATATTATGGTATCTGTATATTTTCTTGGCTCTAGATTGGTTCAACTGTTGATGTTGAACTTTAACAGACTGTTTGCTTGGTTCATCTGTTGATGATGAACTCTGACCTTGATTATGTGTTGATGCACATTGGGACTACCTTCTGTTGATGATGAAATGTGACCCTGTATTATGTGTTGATGCATATTGGCTCTCTGTTGAGTTAAGCATTGTGCATATTGATCCTAGTTGCCTTATCTCTGAAAGTGTCAATGATGAAATTTGTTTTTCATGGTCTGAGATTAAGTTTAATTCTATATCTTTTATGTGCCATAGGAACACAATATATAATGTCTAGATTGATGCCTATCTGGAATGTTTAGGTTAGTGTTTAGGGGCTTGACATCAATGAGGGAATGGGGACATCTGTTATAAGTAATTAATGATGAAAATGTCTATGCTGAGATGCAAACCCTTAAGTATCACTACCTGGATGTTTCATAGGAACACTAGATGTTTTTACTGATTGATGCCTATCTGGAATGTTTAAGTTATAGGATTAACTTAGAAAGAAATCAATGATGACCATGGGGACACCTGAGACCATTATGTTGCCTTAATAAATTTGTAGTTGGATCTTATGTATGTTGCCTTAACCACCAATATTCATCATCACATAATCTGTTTGGTTACAAAAATATGACTAGTGTAAGCATGCTTACAAAAAACAGCTAGTCTATGCATGCTTACACTTGTCATATAGTCTTGGCTAAACCCAAAAACCAGTTAGGCTATGATACCTTACCTTACATTAGTATGAAATTATCTAAATCTTCTTGACTGTCCCCTAAATCTGCTTGGGTCTCTGTTTCATCATTTGCTTGGGTATCTGTTTCATCATTTGCTTGGGTCTCTGTTTCATCATTTGCTTGGCTCTCTGAGTCATCTGAATCCCCATGAACAATGTCCCATGCTTCCATAACAGCCCAAGTAGGTGTCTTGATAATTTCTGGTAACTGACCTTGTGCCCTTAATTTCTTCTTGTTAACATGAGGCATATCATAATCATTCCCTCCTTTGACTCCTAACACTTGGTTCATAACATATTGAAGAGTAATCCAAACATCTCTTAGAGTAGTGGCATCCAACGAATAAAAAGCATTGTAAACTGCTTGTAACATTTCATCAACATTCTTTGGCATTTTATTGTGCATCAGTGACTGTATGCTCCTAAAAAATCCTAGGTCTAAGATGTTTAAATCAGGACTATTAGCTGGTTGCTGAATTAGAATAAATGTGAAACCATCTTGTTTGTGTACCTCTTGCCATTCTGGATCTTGTTGATTGATGTGAGGTCTTGCATTGTCTTGTTGGATGTATATGACTCTTTGTGCTCCTTCTGGCCATTTAGCTTTGATTGTTGGTATTAGTTGATCAATAAGCATTCTGCGTGTAACTTGCTTGTTAATTGACTCAACAAGCTTTGTTACCATTGCCCCCTTTGGTCTCTTTACTGATTTTCTTTTAGCTGCTTCTTGATATGTGAATGGAAAGATACCAATCTTTCCATCAAAAGTACATTCTCCATCTGAATTGAACCTTGGCCTTGCAACTGCTTCCATAAACATAACCTTAGGAATGAACTTACTTGAACTAGCAGCCCTGTACATGCCTCTTTCATTTTGTGCTAGATATACTCTTTGTGTCTTCTTTGTAAGGAAGAACCATTTTTCATCAATATGCACAAAATCATACATTGGATGATAACCTGTCTTTTCCAGCACTGTGTCCCCTGATATTAGATTGAGAATTCAGTCCATCCTTTTGATCTTGTGTGCTTCACTCAATCCAGGATGTAATGCATTTGAGTGTGGCTTTATTATCTTTTGCTTGATCATTCTATGACATACTGACTTGGGAATGTTGAGCTTGCTTGCTAAGTCTCTCAGGCATGTTCTGTCCCCCATGCTAAGTGATGTTATTGCTGCTTGATCGACTTGAGTTCTCTTCCTACCAGCATTATGATATCTTGTGCTGACATTGTAGCTTTGATTTTCTTGTTGTTGTTGCTTGGCTGCTCGCCAGATTCTACTAATTGTTTTTCTTGTTACCTTGAACAGCTCTGCAGCTTCCTTCAGTGCTCCATATGGAAGTCTCCCCTTGTCCAGTTTGGTTAGAAGATGACTGAGAATATGCAACTTCTTCGAACTGCTGAGTTTGGGAGTTGGTTCATGATGTTGTGATGCCTCTCCATGATCTTCTGCTTCTGATGATGGTGGTGTCTGGTTTAGATCAAAAGAAAATTCAGGTTCCTCTCCTATGTCCCCTAGCTCCTCAGTATTTAAGTCGTCATCATCAAGAGGTGGAAGATCATTCAAATTGAATGCTGAAGCCATTCTCCTCAGACAGTGATGCTTTGTTCCCCTGTTTTTTTTTAAGTCTGTTCAGTTTAGTAGTAAATGCTTCATTAAATTGTGGGTTGAGGTTATTTATAGACTGAAAATTGTATCTGGTTTTCTTTAGGAGTATTTTAGTCCACAGAATTTGCAATTGTTTGGCAATCCGTGTTAGGAATAAAGGCTTCTGATTGGCTCTTAAAAATGTAAGGATGTTTCTCATTGGTTTAAAAATGGGTTTGAACACATTTACAAATGTAATCATCACTTCTTACTCATTCAAATTTTGCCTTAATTAATGTGCATAGTACACAATGAGACTATAAAAAACGTGGCGTCTATACGCACTACATTTTCTCTCTAGCCACACTACAAAACGATACGCCCATAATGAGCATACGCTCAAAACGGGCGGACAGTGCAAAAATTGGATGATACGTTTGTATACGTATACATATTCTTATACGTATACAATTTTGTAAAAAATACAAAATACATCTTGTACGCCCATTTCGAGCGTACCGTAATGATAATTTTTTCCTCAAATAAATGAAAAATTAAAAAATTCCGTACGCTATTTTTTTTCGAATTTTTTTTATTACATTTTTTTTAAAAATTAATTAATTACGTTAGTATATAATAACAATAATATGTCATATATCACATCTGTCTCTTTGCTGTAGTGGTAACGAGCTCCATAGATTGCCTAGAGGTTTTGAGTTCGAATCTCAACACTAACATCTCACCTTTTTTATTTTTTGGTAAAAATTGATGGAAAGAGAGGTGGGGGAGAGTCGAACTTGAGACCTCATGGACATGTAATGAAGTGAAACCACTAGACTAATGAATCATATTGATATATTTGTAATATTAATAGTACAAGTTACAATCAAATTTGGGTTTACCTCACTATTTTATTAGAATTACAGTTTTTTTGATCTTGGTCTCATATATCAATAGAATTAATTATTTTAATAATTTCGAGAAAAAATATTTATTTAAATAATAATGTGTATCTTATTGATATTATTTATAATATTAATACTACAAGTGATGATCGAACTTGAATCTACCTCATTTTTTATTAGAAAAATAGATTTTTTATTTTTGTCCCACATATTTATTGATTTAATTACTTTAATAATTTTGAGGAAAAAAAATTATTCAAATAAGCAGGTGTGTAAGCTTTTTTATTTTTAAAGATAAAAAACTATGATAATCCATATCATTCCCAAAATATTTTCTTTGTATTTCTAATATTATTATTTAAATAATATATATTAATAAATAAATTCTTATTCAATATAAAACAAAAAATATTTCAACAAAAACTACAAAATTTATACAATATATGACAAATGATAAATTATGTTTGAAAAAATATGTTTGAAAAATTCCAACACAAACTTGGATTAAAGATATCAACACCATCGATGGTTAATTATGTTTGAAAAAATATAAAACTTAGTCTTATTATAAAGTCCAAATAAAGTCTCTCTCACCAGAAATCGGACTCGAAACGGTGTGTAAATCGAGAAAAACCGACTTAAAACGAGTAATATCGTGAAAAACCGACGCGAAAATCGAGTAAAACAGACTTAAAACGAGTTGGCGCGAAAATCAAGTAAAACGGACAAAAACCAGTTGGCGCGAAAAATCAAGTAAACACACTTAAAACGAGTAACGGCACAAAAAATCGAGTAAAACGGACTTAAAACGAGTTGACGCGAAAATCGAGTAAAACGGAGTTAAAATGAGTTGGCGGAAAAATCGAGTAAAACCGACTTAAAACGAGCAAATCCGACTTAGGGTATAGGGTATATGATAGTGGATAGTGGATGTGGATAGTGGATAGTGAATGTGGATAGTGGATATTGAATGTGGAGAGTGGATGTGTTAAATGGATAGTTTGGGCCCAATTCGTTTAAACGCCCTAAAACGATAAAAATAAAAATTTCAAAATTGTAACATGATAGAAAATAAAGCCCATAGTCGTTATCAATTCTCAGAATCGAAAAAAAATCATCGAAAACGTCAACGGGCCTAATAAGGCCGAATTGAGATTTAGTGAGGCCCATTATCAAAAAACGACATAAAACGGCTTAATAAGACCTTAAACCATTGAAATGTAAAAGTTGTATTTGAGCATTACCAATATGACGGTTTCGTTTTTATAAGAAAATAACAAAATGAACACTTTCAAATATCTAAACAAGCACTTTCACCTACTAACGAGTTAATCTCAAGTATATAAGTCGTATAGTTTTACTCATATGTGTGTGATATCACTTCGTTACTCAAATAAACTTTACATAAAACTTTCATTAAATATTATAAAACACTCAAATAATCTAAAATAACGACATTTCACATCTTCGTATTGTCGTTATTGCTTGTTTAATCATATATGTATGCGTATTTCATTAAAACTTTCATTAAATATCGAGTAATCAATCAATAACGACATTAATTAATTTTGAATGTGGATAGAGCAAAGAGGCAGATATGATATATGACCTATTATTGTTATTATATACTAACGTAATTAATTAATTTTAAAAAAAAAATCGTAATAAAAAAACATTTCAAAAAAAAATGTTGTACGCTGGAAATGGACAGCGTACGGAATTTTTTAATTTTTAATTTATTTGGGGAAAAAATTATCATTAAGGTACGTTCGAAATGGGCGTACGCCCGTTTCTAGCGTACAAGATGTATTTTGTATTATTTACAAAATTGTATACGTATACTTATACGTATATCAATTTTTTTTGCATGTACGCCCGAAACGAGTGTATACCAAATTTTTTTTGCCTGTACGCCCGAAACGAATGTACGCCTATTATGGGCGTATGAAAATGTAATGTTGATGGAAAAAAAATGCAGTCCTTATAGATTTTGCCATAAAAAGAGTAAGTTCTATCTTCAACTTCAAAAAATTTCCCTAAAAAACAGAAGTCGCTGTTCATCTGTTCGATCTCCAAGCGCTCGCCTCCAACCCGTCGCCTCCAAGCCCTCGCCTCCAAGCCCCGCCTCCAAGCCCCGCCTCCAAGTATTGATCTCGATGAGTTGTTGAATCTTATGGTTGTTGAATCTTAGACTTTCAACTGTATTGATCTTTCTTAACAGAGGGGAAAGAGTTGTTGAATCTTATGATTTAGTCATATGATTTTGCTTCTGATTGTTTTGACACCATTAAGGTGCCAGATTGTACGCACTAAATGGACAGTTCCACCCAACTCTCTGTAGTTTGCAAGGCTGTCTTGCACTTGTATCTTGGGAGATAGAAGAATCTGATGGATTTGATGTGTACACTTGGGATGAAGATATGAGACTTAGGCTCTGTTCGGCAGCTGTTTTAGCAGCTTGATTTGGGCCATAAGCTAGCTTGAGGAAAACAAGATTTCAGAATCTCCGTTCGGCTGGCGAGCTTAATTTGTGCAATTTCTCCCTAAGCTAGCTTAATTTTCCTCAGATTTCAAAATGTTGCTCATCAACATTACGGAAAATTTGGATTTTTATAAGCTAGCTTATGCTTCAATTCACTATTTTGGTTCCAATTTTGCCCTCTCAATTGTATTGAATTTTCTCGTGATTGTGCGACACAACTGCTAAGTTTGGTCGATCTATTGGAATCCAAATTGGTGTGAAGAACCTAATTTGGGATGAAGAACACAAGGTAACCCCCTTGATTTGTGAATTTGATTTCTGTTTTCACATTAAGAACCCTAATTTAAGTTTTACAATTGGTCTGTGTTATCTTAATTTGGTTTTCAATGGTTTCTTCAGCCAACTCTTGTTCCATTCACACTTGTGTGTCTACACAAAGTTTTATTAAAATTGAATTAGAAGCTTTCTCTATTGTACTGAAATTAGGGCTTCTGTGATATTTATGGTTATGCAGCCAAGGTGTTTGCATTAATTCCTGACTGAAAATTATTGTTATTAGTGAGCTGTTTGTTGAGGGATTTGTTGGAGTTTCATGGAAATCAACCTTATTGTTATTAACCTGATTATCTATGTGAATTATATGATTGGTGGAAATCAACCTTCAGTGACTCTATTATGCTCTTCTTTGTTGCACAACAAGTTTGGTTTTTTGTTCTGAAGTTCATACGATGTGTCTTCGATCATCATTAGTTTCCGAATTTAATGAGCATTTGGTTGCCAATCTCTCACTCATTCAGACTTGGAGTTGTTTGTAATGATCGATTGAATGCATAAATATAATTTCATATAAACATTTGACACAACATATGATCCAATGAGACTTCAACACAAAAAACAGTGTATTTAGTCTCTCTTTCACTTTAGCTAGCTAGTACTTCACCTGGGTTGAAAGTCTCCTTTAACATCCTCATTGTCCTTGAAAATAAAATGGTGGTCTAAAAAACAAAGGCATTGTAAATGAATGGTATGAAGTGACAGACAAAAGGGAAATTATGTAAATTTATCTAGCTAGTACTTGACTTTTTCATTATTCCCGGGGTTGCTTCATTAATGCTGTTCTAGAAGTTCTATTTTATTTCCTAGTAATCACTAAATGAGATAAGATAATTAGATTTATAAATGCTATGTGAGTGCAATACCAAGGAAATTTCACTTCAGTCATCTTCTATAATCTCTATATGACATTTGTGAATGATAAATGCAATCAGAAAAAAAGGAGGGTATTCTACAATTGTACCTTTATATGACATACTTTTATTGCTGGTGATAAGTAGATTATGAATTGGATCATGATAAGTGCTTCTTATATCACTCGCCTTATATACATATACATGTATATATGTAGATTTGTGGGGGAGGGGGGGCCGAGGATCAGTGGACTTTGGATGAGAACGTGAATGCTTTCTCAAGGATCTTGTATGTTTATTTAAATAAGTTAATAAGATTATAAGTATTGCATGACCTTATTCTGAGTATGAACTTAAAATATTTGTATTTCCAATCTTGATTTATGTCCTTATAGACAGGGTGGTCTATCTATTGCTATCATGGATTACGTTTTTGTGGCTAATTAAGACTTTCATCTGTCAACACTAATTTAGTATTATTGCTTTGTAAAATTACTAACTCTTGCATATAATTCTATGAACCATCATCCAACCTAATTAGAATTTGAATGTTAACATTGAGCTCAAAAGTTGAGAGCCCCTTCATTGCTGTTACTATATGAATGAAGTAGATCATCTGAACTGTTCCATTGAAACATTCAATTTAACCAACTAAATAAATTAGCAATTGGATCAATTAGCAGTACTATTAGTATATGGAATTATTCTTTAATCCTTCTTCTTTTCTCTTTTTGAATGTCAATTTTTCTCATCAAGTGTGGGTTGTGTGGTTGATAATGCCCTTCTTAAATTTCGATCAGTTGGGCTATGCAGCTCAGGTTGTGTACTCTATGTTCATCTTTTAATTCTTCTTGTGCAGAGCTTTAGAGACTGATATGGATTCTTTTCTTAATTATAATTTAATTTCTAGTTTAGTATTTGTTAATTTCGTTTCCTAAACTTTCTTGTAGGGGGGAGTATGCTACTGCAAGAGCTGCATCAGCAGCCGGGACAATCACGATTTCTTCATCCTTCTTCTAATGTAGTACAACATGAATTTCATGATGCAATGAGTACATGGACAATTTATAAACAATCTTGTGTATAGTATAATAATGATGGAGCAGTCATGAGATATAATTGAGAAGTACTCTCCTTACTTCAATAAATAGCATCAGCATATTCTTAATTCAAACAACACTAATGTGGAGGATTTATGGACCAAACTAGGTATGATTTCTCCATCCTTTTCTTTTCAATTGCTCTACTCTTTGTGTAGTTTATTTGATTTTCAGTTTATTTTATATAAATCAATGAGTGCTTTGAATCTTGAAAGCAATCATATAGGGTTTATAAGTTGGTTGTGGGGTTGCCCTTTTTTATCTATAAAAAAAAGTCAAAGCAAGTTT
This sequence comes from Oxyria digyna, assembly GCA_029168935.1. Lineage (NCBI taxonomy): Eukaryota > Viridiplantae > Streptophyta > Magnoliopsida > Caryophyllales > Polygonaceae > Oxyria > Oxyria digyna. The sequence goes on from JAPVLV010000013.1 coordinate 12,561,695, forward strand.
ATAGAAGATTTCAGAATGATGATCAGTAGTTTCAAACAACCAGCAATTTGCACAACTTTACTAAATTGATTAGGTGTTGGTGAGCATCCATAAAATCAAAGTCAAACCGAACCGAAATCTCTTAAGGTAATGTGGATTCTTCTTCCTTTGCATTCATTTGTATCATGGGCTGCACATTTTTAAATCCTACTTAGTAGTATTGTTCAACTTCATAGAAATTTTTGAACTTTATTATATTAAGTACCGGATCGACTTCTCCATCCAACATAGTTAACATAGAGTACTGAATCTAGTCCCTTGTTTCTTCAATTTTCACAAGATTAAATACCTGAAATTGGATAAAAGAAACAAGGCTTCAAGTATTAATGTATTGAATTTAGCTTTTATCAATTTTTGATGTACCAGAAACTGAATATGACTGATGAAAATTGTGTAAACTTCATCAGTTATCATCTTGCAGCCATTTGGGAATAGCACACGGCTTGTCATTATAGGTGGTGACACTATAATAGGATTTTCAACTGCTGATCAGGCATGCTCAACTACTTTTGACAATATTCTCTTGATACAATTGACTGCTAAAGAGTATTTGTGCAGTTCTTCAAAGAAACACTTGTGCAGCAGGTTGAAGACTACCAGGGAATATTAAGCAACTTCTTGAGTCTCTGTATGGGCTAATTGGCCAAGTGTAGATTATCATCTTCCACCTTTTCACTCTTCTGCAGGGGGGGGGGAGATTTTGGAAACCTACATGGGTACCTAGGCGGATGCAAAGACATTAGTAAATGGGTTTCTCTTATGAACCTTTTGTCCACACTTGTCACTAATGACTTTGAATTTTCATATGTTGTAAGAACCTGATACATGTTCATCTTTTGTAAACGAAAATACAAGGTTACAATGTTGAATTCATTATTATGAGATTCCATAATACACTAGCATCCCTGCATATTTTTCGTACTCCAAAACTAACATATAAGCCTCTGTTTCAGCACCACTCATCTTTGAGACAAACTCATGAAACTTTGAATTATATTTGAAATATTTTATATAAATTAGAGGCAGCTTGATTGCAGAATTCCAAAATGAATTCTATTTTGCGCCAAATCATCTCTTATTTGGGTCAATTTGCGTCAAACCACCCCTTATTTGACTTTTTGCAAGGAACCACCCATTTGTGTCATTCTGTTAACACCAAGCCACCCGTCGTCCATTTCCGTTACTTGCTTCGTTAGAGGTTGTGAAATGTCTAATATACCCCCACTTATTTCAATTGTTTAAGGGTAAAAACGTGATTTACCAAGTTGATGATATTTTATTTAGTTTCATTAGATATCGCGAGATATTGACGAGATGAGATTTGAGACATAAACATTTTTTATTATTCTAATTGAAATAAATAAAAGAAATTGGGAAAGAAGACTAGGTCGTCTTCTACCTTTATCTGTCTTCACCAAATCTGAACTCCCCATTATCATCTTCAACCTCCTTGAAAGCTTTCAAAATTTTGAAGTTGTTTTCGTAAAAGGTTAGGGATGAGAGATGGGGAAGTCTGCAGAAAATGGTTGGGAAAGGGCCAGAGAGGTTGAAGAAGGAGAAATCGAGGGAGATGTTGTATTTGGATTCGCTGCAAACGACGTCGTTCCATTTACAGGGGGTTGGGTCACGAGGGTTCCATGAGGCAAGCGATTGGCTTGGATCGTCGAGTGAGAGCTTTACTTGTTGGAGATAGAGACCCTCTTGGTTGACGGCGAGAGTCACCGGAGAAGTAAGAAAGATGAAGAACAAGAAGGAGAAGACCACCATTCTTCTCCCTCTGATTTTCTGACAGAGCATGAGAGATAGAAGGGGGGATTAATTGGTGGGGAGATACGGAGTTCTGACAATAGACAAGCCACAAATTCAAATCCGAAATTCGGATATTTGATTTAATTTGAATTTAGTTAGGAGTTGTTGATGGAGAAAGGTGAGACATGACAATGAAGCTTGGGAGGGGGTAAAATGAAAGCAGAGTAATAATGGAGGACTGCAATTCCCGAGTAGTACGAGTAGTAGAGGCTTCAAATGGAAGGGACAAGTATTTGGATTATTTTTGGAGGAGGCAGGGCATGGAAAAAAAGAAGAAAATAGTGTTCATGTTTTCGTTGGTGTTTTGTGGAATGAGTGGGTTTTGATCCAGAGAGGTTAGAGATGAAAAAAGAAGTTACACACAGACAGAGAGGGCGAAGAAGACGGAGTCATTTTGCATTTTTGTCTCATAATCTCCTCATATCTCGTCAATATCTCATAAAAATAAATAAAATCTCATTATCTTGATAAATTATGTTTTTGCCCTCAAATTTTTTAAATAAGTGAGGGTAAAATTGACATTTCACAATCTCTAACGGAGCAAGTAACGGAAATGAACGAGGGGTGGCTTGGTGTTAACAGAATGACACAAATGGGTGGTTCCCTGCAAAAAGTCAAATAAGGGGTGGTTTGGCGCAAATTGACCCAAATAAGGGGTGGTTTGGCGCAAAAACCTCAATTATATATATATGCATATGAAATTATCAAACACAAACTAAAGTTAGTTTATGCCAATTAAACAAGTTTGTTTAAATTGGGCTAAAGTTCGGATTTGTGGTTTAATTTGGGCCATATTAAACGAGTAGAAGTTGGGCTAACCAGCCCAAAATCATTAATCTTCACCTCATAATTATGATATAAATATATTTAAAATTTTATTTTCATATCCTTTTCGGCAATTTCACCATTAATTTTTATAACATTTCAGCTACTTTTCCCGAACAAATACTTTTATTTTATCAAATTCAGCTACCTAAATCAGCTTCAGCTCAAGCTACTAAATTCAACTACGAAATCAGTTTCAGCTTCAGCTACCACTACATAAGCTAGCAATAAGCTACATCTTTCCGAACAGAGCCTTATATTCATTACTACATTACAACATTTTTTTAGTTAGTCTTAGAACAAAATTCAATCTTCATCTGATCAAACAAGATTGGGATTAAAGATGAAAATATTACCGGCTTCTTGTGGATTCCAAGCTGACTCCATGTTATCATCTCTAGCGTCTCTTCCATCGTTCCATATCCTCCTAACAATTACACATTACAAATGAGACTACTATTATTAAAACTAGATACTACATTATAGTCTAATTAGTGTACCGGGAAGAGCGAGAAACGCCTCAGATTCTTCAGCCATGATAGCCTTCCTCTCATGCATATCATCAACAATTCTCACTTCTCCAACAGCTTCACCTGATATCTGAAGTTTTTTTCCAACAAAATAAAAACAGTGAACAAGTTTATCAGTTAAGGAACAAATCCCACCAGGCAAATGTTTAAGAGACAAATTATCTATTTTTGAATTATATGATAATGAACTTATGAAGCTCAGTAAAAGCATAGTTTGATTACCTCAATAGGCATTAGAGCTCTTGGAATGACCCTGCAAATTCAAAGCAATTTAGCATAAATGAAACAAAAAAATGGTGTAAAAAAGCTATCTTGAAAGTGAAGAGCCTTTACCCAAGAACATGACATCCACCATCATAAACCCTATTGGAAATCAAGCCCATCAATCCAACACTTCCTCCTCCATACACCAAATCAATCTTCCTCTTCACCTACAATACAAAAGTCACCATAGAGAAGAGGAATGAAAATCAAACAAGTCTCTGCAATGAAAGTCTCTGCAATGAAAATTAAACAAGTCTCTCAGAGACATTTCGTCGAACACCTAGAGATCAACTCAGAAAACAAAGCAAAATTAACCCACCAATTCATTGCCTAATTCATCGGTTGCGTCGCTGAAAACCTGTCTGAATCCAGGATTACTGCCACAAAACATGTAAACTGTTGTAATCCTAAGTTCGTATATGACCTAAGTAGTTTGCACATTTGTATAACAAAGTTTAAGTGTAGGAATTGGTAGATAGTTTAGGACTTAGTACTAGCTATAATGTTAAGTCTGAAACCGGATAAATTTGCAACCCCGGGTAACCGGTTGGAAGGCAAAATCTGGAATCGGGTTTTATCTGTTAGCTGGGCTGATGTTCTTGGGCTGTGTCTATTTGGGCCTTATCTGTTCCCAGACGTGATAAGTGTTGTTGGGCCTTGTCTGTTGAATAAGCTGAAGAAGCCCACTAGCTTGCTGATGACGCGTGATATATAAAGCTTCCTTTCCCAGAAGCTTACCCTAAGTTCATTCCTATTGCGCGGCGCCTCCATTACAGAAGAAGAGAAAAGAAAGAGAGAAAAGAGAGAGATCTGAAGATCTTCTGCAGAGATTCTAGGGTGGAGTCCGACTGAAGAACGAAGACTTGATTTCTCATTGTAGCTTCTGCCTTGAAGCTACAACAGCCTATTGGGGGCCGAATCCCAAACTTCTTCTCTTACCTATCTCTCTGTTTAGATCTGTTTAGATCTTGCATGCATTCTGTGATTTGCCGTTCTTGCCTTGCTTTGTAACTTTTGTGCGAACTCCCTGAGATTCTTAGTGCATTGATTGGGCGAGTCTCCCCACTGAGACTCCGCGGATTAGGGAAACCGAACCGCGTAAACATATCCTGTGTCATCTTGCTTTCAGATTCTTTCATAGTTCGTTTCGAATCGATTGTGGTTGAGAACAGTCGGTTCTGTTGTTGAGAGAATATTTCAGATCGATATCACAAATTGGTATCAGAGCGAGGTTGCGCTTCTGATATTGATCTTGTTCTTGGTTGCTTCCGCTGCTCCAATCTGATTTGATTCCCAGTTCTTGTTTCTCGTTTCTTGTTGTATTCGGGCTAGATCTAGGGTTTCTTGTATTGAATCCTGTTTCTTGAGTTTTTTGCTTCCTTTTTCTCAAGCTTGATTCTGAGTCTAACAGTTGTGCTTTGTCTGACAGGAAGAGATGTCCGACAACGCAAGACTCAAGCCCTTTGATGGCAACAGTGACTCTGCCATGTGGAAAGTAAAGATGAAGGCAATTCTAATTAGGGAGAAGTGCTTCAAAGCTGTATCTGAGGAGTGGCCAGTTGGCATCACCAGTGCAGAAATGAAGGACATGCAAGAGCTTGCACACTCAGAGATTATGATAAGGTTAGCTGACGACGTGGCTCGTCAGGTGGTATGTTTCACTCAACCTAAATCTCTCTGGGATGGACTGGAGTCCATATTTCTCTCTAAATCTTTGCCTAGCAGAATTTCTTTACTGTGTAAACTGTTTACCTTTAAGATGGATGTGTCTGCCACTGTGCAAGAAAACTTTGATGCTTTTCTTAAAATGACACAAGAGCTTAAAAGATGTGATGATGAGATAAAAGAAACTCATCAAGCTGTTTTATTACTTAACTCTCTGCCTAGTCAATTTGATACCTTAAAAGATGTTATTCAGTATGGTAGGGATGATCTTACCTTGTCTAAGATAACTGAGTCCATAATTCAGAAAAATGAGACCCTTAAGGTCTTCAAACTTAAAATTGGTACCAAATCTGAGACTAGAACTGAATCCAAGAATGAGGTTATGATGACTAAAGGCAAGTTTAAGTATAAAGGTAAAGGTGGTAGACCTAAACCTGAAAAACAACATGACAGAGACACTACTAATGTTAAGTGTTTCTACTGTAATAAAATGGGTCATTATGCTTCTGACTGCCATAAAAAGAAAAGGGATGAAAAGAATAAAGATAAGCCTAATCACACTAATGTGTTGGAGGATAACCCTCAGTATGATTCTGAACTTCTTGTTGTGAGCTCTTTGTCTGAAAGTGACTCCTGGATCCTTGATTCAGGATGCACTATGCATGCTACCCCTCATAGGAAATATTTTTGCTCTCTTAACTTGTTTGATGGAGGTGAGGTCATGTTAGGTGATCACACCTCTTTACCTATAAAAGGAGTAGGAAAGGTTCCACTTAGGATGCATGATGGTGTCATTAGAGTCTTACAAAATGTTAGGTGGGTGCCTAACTTAAGAAGAAATTTACTATCTGAGTCTGCCTTTGATGACTTAAACTGTCACATTAATACTTATAATGGAGTTAGAGAAGTGAGTAGAAACAACACTGTTCTTATTAAAAGCATTAAGAAAGGTGGGCTTTACTATGTTATTGCCTCACCTGAACTTAATGTTTCCATTAATACTATTAAGGGTGATAATTCTGAAGTCACTAAACTTTGGCACTCTAGGCTTGATCACATAGGAAATAGAGGCCTTATTCATTTGTTCAAACATGGCATGATTGATAAAAAAACCCTCTGAACTAGAATTCTGTGAGAATTGTGTTTTTGGAAAGAAAATTGCTCATAGTTTCAGTAAATCCTCTTATGTAGCAGCTAGGCCCCTAGAATATGTTCATTCTGATCTATGGGGTCCAGCTCAAGTAACAACTGTGGGAGGTAGGAATTACTTCCTATCTCTCATAGATCACTACTCAAGGAAAGTCTGGATTTATTTGCTCAAAGCTAAAAGTGATGCCTTTGAAAACTTTAAAGAATGGAAAGTCATGGTTGAGAGTCAATCTGGTCATAAACTCAAATGTTTAAAAACTGATAATGGTCTTGAGTTTTGTAATTCCTCTTTCAATGAGTACTGTAAACTAAATGGTGTCAAAAGACATCTGACTGTACCTGGTACCCCTCAGCAGAATGGAACTACTGAGAGGATGAACAGGACACTCCTTGAGAAAGCCAGATGCATGCTTATTAGCTCTGGCATGAAAAATGTTATGTGGGGAGAAGCAGTTGTTACAGCTGCTTACCTCATTAACAGGTCTCCATCTTCTGTGATAGGGTTCAAAACCCCTCAGGAGATGTGGACCAATAGGAAACCTGACCTAACACATCTCAGGCCCTTTGGTTGTACTGCCTATGCTCTTGTTTCACAAGGCAAGTTACAACCTAGAGCTCAAAAATGTGTTATGTTGGGATATCCTGAAGGAGTTAAGGGATATAAATTGCTTTTAATCCAACCTGGAGGTTACAAAGTAATTACCTCCAGGTCTGTTACCTTCAATGAGAAGGATTTTTATTTTAAAGCATTACTAACACCCTCTGCTGAGTCTACAGGTACCCAAACTCAAGCTCAGTTCTATGCCAACAATGATCCACCACAAGCTGAAGAGGAGGAGTTTGACATTGGTCACTCTCACAGCATCCAGTCTTCTGAGACTGGAACTTCTCAAGAAGGAATGGAACATTCCTTAGATGAAGGACTTCAAGGAGACACTCAGAACAACCATGCAGCTCTGCACCCTCACCAATTAGGTGGGGCAGTAAGTAACTCTCAAAATTCTTCTAATAACATGGATACTATAGCTGAATCCTCTAACACTAGCACTCCTGCTGTGAATGATTTAGCTGACTATCAACTTGTTAGGGATAGAGAACCTAGAACTAGTATTCCTAACAGAAAGTACAATGTTAATCTAGTTGAAAGTTACAATAAAATTGTTGAGTTTGCTTTCATGGTTGCTGATGTTGTGAAGTCTTATACACCTGACACTTTTGAACAAGCTACACATTGTAAACAGTCTAATGAGTGGCTTAAAGCCATGAATGATGAAATACAGTCTATGCATGCTAATGATACTTGGACCTTAGTTAAAAAACCAGATAAAGCTAGGGTTATAGACTGTAAATGGATTTTCAAACTTAAAGAGGGCAGTTCTTTACTTGATCCACCTAGATTTAAGGCTAGGCTAGTAGCCAAAGGCTTTACTCAAAAAGAAGGAGTGGATTATAATGATATTTTTGCCCCAGTTGTGAAATATAAAACCATGAGACTGTTGCTTGCTATGACTACTGTATTTGACTGGGAACTTGAACAGATGGATGTAAAAACTGCATTCTTACATGGTGATTTAATTGAGACTATACATATGAGTCAACCTAAAGGTTTCATAGATACAAATAAACCTGACCATGTATGTTTATTAAATAAATCTATATATGGCCTTAAGCAGTCTCCTAGACAGTGGAATAAAAAGTTTGATGCTTGTATGATTTCTTTGGGTTTTCATAGAAGTCAGTATGATACTTGCTTGTACTTTAAACACACTAAGTCTGGACATCCCCTGTATGTTCTACTCTATGTAGATGATATTTTACTTATCAGTAGCTCCAAAGTTGTCATTGCTGGTGTGAAGTATGACTTAAAGAGACATTTTGATATGAAGGATCTTGGTCCTGCACAAAAAATTTTAGGTGTCAAGATTGTTAGAGATAGGGAAAATAAAACCATGTTTCTTTCACAAACTGATTATCTGAAAAAGGTGCTTGATAAATTCTCTATGTCTCAGTCTAAGTCAGCTCCAATTCCCTTAGGAGGGCATATGGAGTTATCTAGGAAAGAGTATGTGGTCACTGAAGATGATCATAAATCTATGGAAAATGTTCCTTATGATGTAGCTGTAGGTTCTTTGATGTATGCTATGCTGTGTACTAGACCTGACTTGGCTTTCTCTGTGAGTGTGCTTAGTGGATATATGTCTGGACCTGGTTCTAGACATTGGGCTGCCATGAAATATATGCTTAGATATATTAATGGGACTAACAATCTTGGTCTTGTTTATTCTGAGTTTGATTCCAGAAATGAGTTGAAAGGATATGTAGACTCTGATCATGGGAGTAATAAGGACACCAGGAAATCTACTACTGCATTCTATTACACCTGGGCAGGTAACTGTATCTCCTGGAAAAGCCAACAACAATCCATTGTGGCTTTGTCTTCCACAGAAGCTGAGTATATAGCAGCCACTGAAGCTTCTAAAGAAGCTATATGGTTGAAAGGTATTCTGAAAGAGATTGAAGGTAAAGAGTATCTACCTATACTTTATACTGACAGCCAGAGTGCTTTATTTCTCTGTAAGGATCCTGTATACCATGAGAGAACCAAACATATTGATGTAAGGTTACACTTTATTCGAGATTTGGTTGAAAATAAGGTTATAGATGTGAAGAAAATCAAAGGTGATGTGAATCCTGCTGACTTTGGAACCAAAATTGTACCTACTAACAAATTTGTTTTCTGCAGGGATGCACTTCACATCGATGATGTAACCTGAGGTGTGAGATTGGGTCTATGATGACATGGGGAGAAGAGTTCAACAATGCATTAAGATTTCTTGGGTGAGGTTAATGGACTTTGGATTAGGAGGGCATTTGTAAAGTGTTGTAATCCTAAGTTCGTATATGACCTAAGTAGTTTGCACATTTGTATAACAAAGTTTAAGTGTAGGAATTGGTAGATAGTTTAGGACTTAGTACTAGCTATAATGTTAAGTCTGAAACCGGATAAATTTGCAACCCCGGGTAACCGGTTGGAAGGCAAAATCTGGAATCGGGTTTTATCTGTTAGCTGGGCTGATGTTCTTGGGCTGTGTCTATTTGGGCCTTATCTGTTCCCAGACGTGATAAGTGTTGTTGGGCCTTGTCTGTTGAATAAGCTGAAGAAGCCCACTAGCTTGCTGATGACGCGTGATATATAAAGCTTCCTTTCCCAGAAGCTTACCCTAAGTTCATTCCTATTGCGCGGCGCCTCCATTACAGAAGAAGAGAAAAGAAAGAGAGAAAAGAGAGAGATCTGAAGATCTTCTGCAGAGATTCTAGGGTGGAGTCCGACTGAAGAACGAAGACTTGATTTCTCATTGTAGCTTCTGCCTTGAAGCTACAACAGCCTATTGGGGGCCGAATCCCAAACTTCTTCTCTTACCTATCTCTCTGTTTAGATCTGTTTAGATCTTGCATGCATTCTGTGATTTGCCGTTCTTGCCTTGCTTTGTAACTTTTGTGCGAACTCCCTGAGATTCTTAGTGCATTGATTGGGCGAGTCTCCCCACTGAGACTCCGCGGATTAGGGAAACCGAACCGCGTAAACATATCCTGTGTCATCTTGCTTTCAGATTCTTTCATAGTTCGTTTCGAATCGATTGTGGTTGAGAACAGTCGGTTCTGTTGTTGAGAGAATATTTCAGATCGATATCACAGACACACCCTTTTGAAAACGCTTCCTGTGTTGATATTATTATCTTCCATTTTTAAAATTTCGTCGAAGTATTGGTTGTTGCGATTAGCTGATAATGATGAAGATTTGGTGGCGTTTGATGACCTATATATGTACGACCAGTTGAAGAGTGGGCTTAGGAAATCTGCTAAAATCTATGTGGCTTATGACTTTGTCAAAAGTCTTCTTTTCCCCCTTAGAATTCCCATGTTGGCAGTAGAGATGACTGAAGTTGTTTTTTGTTGAATGGCTTGCTTTGTTCTTAGGCACATCTCTTATTAGTTAGTTTGTTGACCATGTTGATCAGTATGATCTACTATTATTAGTGTCATATTTGAAAGCTCTGTTTAACTTGTACAAGTAGTAGATTTTAGATATTCTGTTGTTTTGAAAGCTCTGTTTATTGAATGGAGGTCATTTACTTGTTTTACAGGTTATGATGAAACTCAAATGATATGTAGAGGTGGCTCGACCGGACCGGGACCGGCGGTTCGAACCGGGTCAAAACCGGAACCGGACCGGAACCGGTAGGAACCGGTTTTGACCCGGTCCGGTTCCGGTTCAAGAAAAACCCATTTTCGAACCGGCGGTTAACCGCCGGTTTTTTATTTATTTTTTTAAATTTTTTTAACCGGCGGTTAACCGGAACCGCCGGTTTTTTTTAAAAAATAAAATAAAAATAAACCGCCGGTTAACCGGAACCGGCGGTTAACCGGAACCGGCGGTTTTTAAAAAAAATAAAAATTATTTTATTTTATTTTTCAGTTTTATAAATTTATAAAATTATTTTTTAAAAAAAAACCGCCGGTTAACCGGCGGTTTTATATTTTTAAAAAAAAAAAAAACCGGTCCGGTTCAGCCCGAACCGGACTGAACCGGGATGAACCGGACCGGACCGGAACCGGAACCGGAACCGTAACCGGTGGAACCGGTTTTTCCCGGTTCCGGTTCCGGTTCCGGATTCCGGAGGACCGGAACCGGACCGGACCGGGAGCCACCACTAATGATATGTATGGTCCATTTGAAATCAGAAACTTAAATGAAGTAACATTGAGGATTGAATTATTTAATGTGTTCAAGATAAGGAGTATAGAAAGTAGCTAGTGTTGGTGGATAAGCCAATTGAGAAAGAGTAGGTAGAAGAATGTAGAGCTGTTAAGCATCCTTCTAATCTCATTCAACCCAATTAGATTATTGATATGCCAATGATAAAATTGTCATCCTTCTAATCTCATTCATAAACATTACACATGGTTGCCACACTAAGAATGCATTACACTTCTGGTGCACATGAAAAGAATACTTAGAGTTGGCTTATATCCATTTTTGTTTTTTAGAATTGCCTAATTTTTGCTTGTTGAAATCTCTGCTGCAACCGTAAGGTTCAGGGTAGTATTGGTATTCAAACATTTCAGTTTATTTTATTAGCATGTTGTATTTTGGAAATTTATGGACTTTATTGAATTTTATGCTCGTGTGTATGATTTATACTATACATGTCTTCAAGTCTGATTTTTGTTCTTCCTTCTTGTAGAATAAATTATCCGTGTCAGTTTTCATCCCTATCATATTATTTATCATACCTTAAGGAGTTGACACTCTCTATTATGCTCTTTTCAAGTTTATGGTTGATATTTTGTATTTGCAATGTTTAGGCAAAATTGTTAATCACAACTCAAGGAAGGTCTCAAGCCGATTGATTTCTATTTTCTAGTTGACAAGAACTAAGGTATGTTATACATGAAAATTATCCACTGTAATTCCTTTTCAATCTATGATCATGTTAGTGTGCCTTATGAATTATCTAGTTTTTTGTTTAAAATTAAAAAGAACAATTTTTTATGTGCTCAGTATCTATCTGTTACATGTATAGGAAGTAGCTTTTTGTCATGGATAGAAAATGGATGTCTTCAAATAATCGATCCTCAAAAGATTATATAAATAGAGTTGAAGAATTTATGAATCAAGCAATTTTATTTCCCGGGGTGATTGGGAAAATGCCATATCCTTGTGTTATGTGTGGCAACCATGTGAACGGTACTCATAGTGAAGTAAAATCAAATTTGTTTTCGTATGGGATTGATAAAAGTTACACTCGATGGTTATTTCATGGTGAGAAAGAGGATGTTGACTTGCACGGTAGTAAGGAAGATGGGGACTACGAGGGTGATAGATTAGAAGATATGATTCGTGATGCTCAAGACAATTTACATGATGCACCTAGGGGAATTGATGACTTGTTGAGTGATGCAGAGGTGCCACTATATACTGGTTGCTCTAAGTATAGCAAATTATCTACTGTTGTGAAGCTGTATAACATCAAAGCGGGTAATGGATGGAGTGATAAGAGTTTTACGTCTCTATTAGAATACAAGTGAAGGTTAGTTTTATTTTATGTAATCTTCTTCATATCTTGATTTTTACCGCTTATATAATGCAAGAGTTTTCTTCATATTATTCAAATTTGATTAATGATATTGTCATGTTAACTGAGTTATTTGTTTTCCTTGTAGTGTCCTCGTCAAACAAATAATATAGATTGTGGGTATTACATTCTTCGATATATGCTAGATATTATGAGAAGAAAAAAAGACTCTACTCCTGCAGAGGTATGTGTGAAACTAAAATTTGCAAGCTAGTTTCTCTATTAAAATTGGATTTCAACTTAAGTAAAATATAATCTTTGAAATGCAGTCCTATCCAGAACCAAATGGGTCGAAACCACTTACAGCGAAGCAGATAGATCAAGTTCGAGACCAGTGGATTTCTTTTGTGCAGAGTTTCATGGATTTAGGTACACAAATTTAATTCAGATTAGGAGTAGGTTATAGTATATTGATGATTTCTTTCATTACTATTTTTTGGAAGATCAAGCTTGGTATACATTATTTTATATGATGAATTTGGTAAACGTTATTTGATTTGTTATATATGAAGGATTGTTGGATGTTCATTGGAATTTACTACGGTTATAACAGGATTACTATATACACATTTACTACGGTTGTAATAAGATTACTACATACACATTTACTACGGTTGTAACAAGATTACTACATACAAATTTACTACGGTTATAACAGGATTACTATATACACATTTACTACGGTTGTAATAAGATTACTATATACACATTTACTACGGTTGTAACAAGATTACTACTTACACATTTACTACGGTTGTAACAAGATTACTACTTACACATTTACTACGGTTGTAACAAGATTACTACTTACACATTTACTACGTACAAATTTACTACGATTATAACAAAATTACTACATACAAATTTACTACGGTTGTCACATTTATTACGGTTTGTAATGAGAGTAAAAAATTTGTTGGAGAGTTGGATTGATTAAGAAAACAAATTAAGGGAGACAAAACAAGATTAATTAACCAAAAAAGAAAAGATGTATGGAGGTGCATGGTAGCAACAAAACAAGGATAGGACATGGGTATGGTTATTAATATCAATGGGTTTTGTCTTCTTCTTCTTCTTCTTCATATTTGGTGAGTAATCAGTTTTCTTGTGTGAAAAAGAGAAGTTAACAAAATTAACACTTAATTAGTGATGTGATTAGTGATCTGAAGTGGGTAATGCGGGGATGGATGGAGTTGTGGGAGAAATTGAAGGGTGCGTGGCGTGGAAACAAATGCATGCGCTCAGGCGCAGATGCAATGCAGCAACCAAATACTGTATATATAAACCCGGTTTACCTTTCTTCGAGGCCGGTCTAGCTTCCTTTTTCCACATGGGACGGAGTGAATTTTCATCGGTATTTATCATCAGTTAAGTTATGTTATGTATCACTTTTTTGTAACCAAATGGTTCATCGTGTAGAGAAAACCCGTACGTTATTGTTCAATTGGTAATCTGTTTCTGAAAATGGGTTGTAAGTTAAAGACTTTGTGTTTAGAGAGAAATTAAATAATAAGTTAAAATCGGTTGACTAGAGAAAGCAAGGAAATGGTTGGAAAATCATTGTCAATGAATGTCCAAATCAACCAATATTTTGAGATACACAGATGGGTCTCATAGGCCGGCTTAGCTTCTACCAATTCGCTGAATTCTCATATTATAAAGATGGGCATTGACTTTGAATATTGATATGCTGTAGGCTGTAGCCATCTTAATTGATCCAGGCTAATTAAGGTAGGAAATGAAGTCATGATCCATGATACCATTAACACACCCTGGCCATCAATCTTTAAAAAAGATGGGATGGCGATGTGAAAATGTGATGATGGATGCATGTATTAGTAATTAGTGTAGTATATGAGGTATGGACCGGAGCGGGTCGAGGGAAAGACCGACAAAGAGCATCTTTTATGCAGCAGCCTCTAATTTTGAGGATTCAGAACCATTTTTATACTCCATCGATATGAATATGAATATCTTATTCTTATGTGCGCCTTTGCCACCCAATACTCCTCTTACCTATTTTTATTTATTTTATCACCCCGGCCCCAAACGTACTCCATCATAAAGTAAGTAACATTACAAACCATCAAAATAATAAGCGTGCCTGAACCCACAAATAGTCTGATATGTATTTGTTGCTTCTTAATTCGTAAGACCATTATGTAGCAAACTACATACTCAAATCATCATTAATCCTAAATAAGTTGGTCTCCCTAGCAATCGCATGGAGTATAAGTAGTACGTTAAAAACGGCGTATAAAACGCGGAGGAGTGGATCGTAATTGGGCCCCACAAAGACATGGGCACGAGGATACGTGTTTCTTTCAAGCGCGATTCTACCTTCCTCACTTTCTTGCCCCCTTCCTTCCTTCCTTCCTTCCTTGTGTTGTGCTGCCCCATTTCCAAATCATTTTCCTGCATCTCACTTACCCAAAACTTTTAATTAACCCCCTTTTCTTTATACTATTTCACCTAATTGTTTAATACAGTCTGGAATAATTAACTATACTGATTACTGAATCTTCTTTTTCAACATCCGCATGCACTTCATATTATGTTGTTAAAAGTATCAAATAAACCAAACAACAAATAACTTAACCATAAGATATTTACTTTAAGTTGTTGACATTTATAGATTTGGTGAACGGACACATTACTATTTCTAGCTAATTGGTAGCATGTACTATATATAGGTTAATGTTGTACAGAGGTTGAACAAATAGCCAATAGAATCATTTTTATTGTAAATACCATCCTAACTCCTAAGTTATTTTTTCATCATTTATTCCATGGTTTTATTAGTGTGAACAACCGATTAACCCTAATAACAATTCAAACATGTCGTTATCATAGTTATTTACTTCTCATAATAAAATTTAAAAAAAAACATTTACTAAAACAACATCTTCAATGTTTTTTTGTAGTCAATGGAGTCGACAAAGAGGTAGATCGAAAGGGCCATTGATACATAATACCTTACCCTGTAGTTTTTCCTTATGCTAACTTCCACGCATTTGTAATGTTATATATTGTCAAAAGTTATGGTTAACTTTTTATATACTGTATATATATAACTTTATTTAAATATTTTGATTTATAGCATGTGTGGAGTTTGGTGGTCATGTCCAGAATAAGACCATAATGAACGGATGAGGAAAATTGGTAATCATCAGCTCATTATTTTACATATTATGAAACTCATAGTTGAATTCCTTATGTACCCAATTCCTACTTTTTTAAGAACTAATTTGTGAATTTATTAAAGACATGTTAAATCATCTACACACATGTTCACAAAGTATAGTTACATCCATCAACCGTACATACCAATTCCTAGTTTGCTAATCAACTCTGTACTGTTGTTTCTTACATACTTTATTGAAGAACATGTTGTTTGTTGGTTAGTTTATTAAATTAAGTACGTTTAGTGGGTGGATTAGTGAGTTGAATGTGGTGTGGGTAAAGACTAAAGACAAAGAAGAGAAGGTGTGTGTGGGGCGTGACCCTACAAGAAGTGGGAAGTGGGAAGTGGGCACGTTCATCCAACCTTATTCCCAATTCAATCAAGGCAATCACTCTCCATATATCCATCTTAAATCTTAACCCTAACCCACTTCAAAAGAAAGTCCCTACATTAACAATTCTTCATCCTATCTGAGCTCAAGTACAAGCATAATAAATCTGAAACCCTAATTCATATATCTTGGGTTGCATCAGCTTCTTAACCTAATTCATCTATATAGAAGAGAAGAGAAGAGAAGAGAAGAGATGGATGAAGCGGCTTTCCACCTCCACCCGCAATTCCAACTCCACCACCACGAAAACACGGAGGACGAGCAGCAAAGCGGGGGCCCGAATCGGAAGCGAGATCGCGACAACGACGACGAAAGGAATGGAGAGCACTCGGAGTCCGGCGGAGGGCACGGCTCCGGGTCAGGGGAGATCACGCGCCGTCCACGCGGGCGCCCCGCGGGATCGAAAAACAAACCGAAGCCGCCCATCATCATCACGCGCGACAGCGCCAACGCCCTCCGTACCCACGTCATGGAGGTGGCCGACGCCTGCGACGTCATGGAGAGCGTCGCCGCCTTCGCACGTCGCCGTCAACGCGGCGTCTGTATCCTCAGCGGTACCGGAACGGTAGCCAACGTCACGCTCCGCCAACCGGCCTCCCCCGGTCAGGTGGTCACCCTCCACGGCCGCTTCGAGATCCTCTCCCTCTCGGGATCGTTTCTTCCTCCACCGGCTCCTCCCGCGGCCACGGGGCTCACCATCTACCTCGCCGGCGGCCAGGGGCAGGTGGTCGGAGGGACCGTCGTCGGCCAGCTTCTTGCTTCCGGTCCGGTGGTTGTCATGGCCGCGTCTTTTAGCAACGCCGCCTACGAGCGCCTTCCTTTGGAGGACGAGACGCCTGCGCCGCCTATCGAGGGGTTGGGATCGCCCACCGCCGGACCCGGAGGGCATCATCCGAGCTCGCCGATGTTTCAAGGGATGGGGGCGGGCCCGCCGCCTCCCAATCTGCTCAATTCGATGCAGATGCCGGGTGATGCGGCGGCCTATTGGGGAGCACGGCAGCCGTTTTAGACGCCTATTATACGGTTGGTTTCATTTTCTAACTCCACTCTTCATTACATTTAATCATGTACTGTAGCAGCTGATTAATTAATAGGCTAAAATTAGGGTTTTCTTTGCTTCTTCTTCTTCTTCTTTTACATTGCGTTGACTTTAGAGGTGTTTATTTTGACCGTTTTTTTGCCCATGAACGGGTTGTACTGTACTTTGATGCTAAGTTTACGCAGCTTTCTGTGCAACAACTTGTAGAGAGGAGGAATTCAATTACTACTACTAGTACTTTCTTTTTTTGTCAAACAACTGTTGAGTAGTAGTTGTTGAATTTAGTATGGTTTCGTTTTCTTCGGTTCATTTTATGTGCATTGAATAGCATTTCATTTTCTGATATCAGATCTATCAACTTCTTCATCGATCTCCTAGCTTTCATACACAAAAATACAGTACTACCGTTGCTAATTTGACTGAAGATTTGATGTTCTTAGTTCTTACTACTACGTACACAAGTGTGAAAAAAATGACCTCACTAGCTAGTTCCATTGAACTTGATGCAAACTTGACTAAATGCATGCGGTGTCTTGGATTTCAGTGTATTAAATACATGTGTTCTCACTGTCATTTTATCTCCATTTTAGGGTAGAGAAGAAGGTTCGGTTTTTTTTTAATACAATTTGGTGAATGTATTCTACAGTTACGTAATTGCATATATCGGGCGGCCGTTATATTATAGAAACATATATAGGTACTATTTCAACCAAAAAAAGAAAGAAAGAAATATAGCTACTGTGTACTTTGTAGTTAAACTAACCTGATTTGTGTAGTAATTGGTTTTATCATAAGTATAATTTCCACTGAGAAGCTAACGTAGGCTCTGTTCGGCACTTTATATTTTGCCTTTGTTTTTATAGAATTTAAGCTAGCTTATTGAAACAATAAGCTACGATTTCAAGCTTTTTGAACAAATAAGCTAGCTTATTTTTTTCTTTCCCGAAGACGTTAAAGGATTGTGGAGTTATCCAATGGGAGGCAGTTTTTGGTGATTGAGAGCTTATAATGGTTGGAGTAGTTTAGATAGAGACTTGAAAAATGCTTCCTTTTTTGGGGATGGAAGCACAAGGTTAACTAACATGGGATGTTGGGGTTTGATTTGAAATTGAAATTGAGAGAGACAGAGCAGAGCAGGCCCACACGTTTGTGTGGCTAGCTAGCATCTGTGAAGCCTCCAAAGTACTGGCATCTGACAGGTCCGGATGTGCACGTGCAGTTCTACCACCATACTATTACTCACTACACAACTTAATTAAGCTCCTTTCCAAGACCCACTTCTTCCACCCCATCTTACTCAATTAACCTCACTTTACTCAATCTTATCAAACCCAAAACAATTCCGAGTACTCCGGACTAATACGGACTACAAACTAGTACATAATCTTCATTATATTCTTGTCCAAATCAACCTTTAATAAGGAACCAATACATCACATCCGCAGCTTCTCTGCTTTTGCCTTTTGTACTTCGCCTTCTATCGTGCTCACTTGCATCACCTTCCTTTTCTTTCTTGCCCTTTCGGTTCCCTTTTTTCGCCTTTCTTAATTAAGGAGCTTGCTATTCGCCCCCACCCCACTCAAATTGCTATTTACCCTCCAGTCTCGTGCGTCACGCATAGATTAAAACCATACGTCGCGTGATATAACTACACTAGTGGAAAAAACACCTGTTGAGGCGGTCAAAAAACCCCCTGTTGAGGCGGTCAGGGGTCGCTGCAACAGGGGGGCTGCAACAGGTCATGAGCTGTTCCGTCTGTTGAGGTGGGCACCCTTCTGCCCGCCTCAACAGAGGTAGAAAACGTTTGATCTGTTGAGGCGGTCACCCTCCCGACCGCCTCAACAAGTGTTTTTTTTTTTAAAATATTCGGTTTGAATTTACAGTAACCAGCCTGTACAGAGGTAGAAAATCTGTTTCAATCATTCTGAACGTCTAGTTCCACTTGCAGATACATTTCACATACAATATGTGTTCAGTTTCAACAGAATATATGCAAGTACAAAACCTATTATTCAAATATCCAAAACATACGCTTAAACTATAATAGATATTTGGTTGTAAAGAACTTAGCCCATTGCTCACGAACAACATCGAGTTCCTCACTTGTATAAGGCGCACTCCTCTGAACATAGACCTTCAAAAACATATAGTACATCGTCTTAGTCAAGTAATTAACATGAAAAAATTAGATTTTACATATATGAAATGAAAGGACTAGGTAAAGTAACTACCTTATCTAGTCGCTCATTAGACTCTTGATATGTCGTGACAATCTCCAACATGAACTTCATAACGTAATATCCACACTCGGTTCCGCCACTTTGTTGAGCGCACTAAAATAACAATATAATACATCGTCTTAGTTTTAAGATCAATAAATATAAAAAATAAAGAAAAAGGTAATTTATGATGGTATACCTCTATATGAATGGGTCTCCAAGACTTGAAATTAGTCGTTTTACTCAGACGCACCCCACCATTAAACTTATACACTTGGTATGTCCTATAAAATAAACAACATACAAGTCAAAAATTCTGATTTTGTAAATATTTGAAAAGACAATTTTTAAGTAAAAAACTTACAAACTCAAGATGCCCCATACATCATACTCTTTGCGTGCTGCTTTGAGAGGATCGAAAATATACACAAGGCCTTTACGTAGGTCTAGTACATATAGAATCCAATGATTTCTGCGTCATTTATAAAAGATATTGTATAACATCAGAAAACAAGTCAAAAAATGTAGTCAGAACAAGAAAGAAGGATTGCTATATCACACTTACTCTTGATTATATGGAAGCAAAAACCATTTGGTTATGCTAGGATCATTCATCTTCTCCTTTTGAATTTCAGCAACGAAAATCTTTTTTAAATACTCTGTTGGGACATTAGGATCAGCCTTGATTCTAGTGCTTGACATCGTCTCAGGACATAAGAATCCAATCTTAGACGACATTTCAAATGCCCAGCTGTGATCATGCAATAAATACCTACAAAATATGCAAGATTACACTATTAGTATCTGTAAAGTAAAAATCTCACAGAAAGAATAATTAACAACTAAAACATAAAGATTGATGAAAATGTTTACAATATGTAGACTTGGATCACTGAAATGTTTAAGCACGCCCCTCTAAGGAACTCTTCAACATCGGACTCAGCTACGTATGTATCTTGATCTTGCGAATAATGCCAAATCGAAGCATCCAACTTGATGGGAGTACTATCGTATATTTCGCCGGGAGCTGAAGAGATGAAAAAATGCAAATATTTGCATTGCGGGCCAAGACCTTGAATTGCATCGTTTGCAAAATTCGCTTTCTTGCTTTTGGCGGCTGACTCTTGAGTTTTACAATCACAACTACCCACCACCTCTTTGTTTGACTTAGACTTCATTGCATATGAAAATAATAACAAAATGTAAGAACAAAAATATACCTGGAGTGACTTAGACTTAGACTTCTTTATCATAACTAATAAACAAGAAAAATTGCAAATAGAACATATGTCATGAATAACTGTAACAACAATGCAGAAAAATAAGAACAACATTCAGCAGTGCATTATCATAACTAATAAACACGCCAGAAGCTGCAAATAGAACATATGTCATGAATTAAAAATACAAGTTCTAGCTAATCATATACCTGGAGTGACTTAGACTTAGACTTCTTTATCAGGCGTGGAGTGAACTCCTACAAAAATATTACATGAGCAAGATTGAGTAGACAATTAGATGTAGCAAATGCTTGCATTATCATATTCGTTCAAAACATTCATACCTCGTCGTCTTCGAAAATCACTAAGTGGATTGGCCATTGTACAAAACTACCCTGAGCACCGCCTAAGTTAGTTAAACCATCTCCAGTAGGTACCGGAAGAATATCATCAACATGCCCTTCGTAAACAAAATCGACTTTATAGTGACCAGGCTTCATTAATCTAAAATGTTGGGTCAATGCACCATCTGAGGGTTGTACCATACCATCCGCCACAATGACTTTGTTACCGGAAACTTCATCCTCAAGGGCAAGATGACATGGAACCCTTTCCTGCATAAATAATGAAATTGATGCAAATATACTCTATTTAATAGATTATAACAAGATTCACTTGATTACTCTAACAAGATTCAGTTTTTTAATAGACATGGAACCCTTTCATATAATGAAGCTAATGTGAATTATTCTAACAAGATTTACTTGATTACAAGTAAAAGAATGTAATATATTATTTTTAGCCAACATGAGACTAAATTGTACCTTTAGCTCGCGTGGTTGAGGGGCAGAATCATGTTCAGCATGTCCATAGAAATCATGTACAAGGTTGGAAGTGGAGGCATACTGGCCCATATGTCCCATGGCGTCTAGTTGCTTTTGGAGGGCCTCTTGCACTCTTTTCTCCACTATTCTATCTAGGTCGTCTTCAAACTCCTTTCTCATTGAAGCTCTAATTGATTCAATTACATCTGAAGAAGCTTCACTATGAGCAAATTTATTTTGTCTCTTTCTCGGACCAAAAGCAACTGTATGACAAACATTTCCACCCATTGCCTTGACACGCCCACGATGATCTTTTTTCCCCATAGCTTTGGTGAGGGCATCCTCTTGATCTTCAAAAACAAGATTACCTTTTTCTTCTTCTTCAATGTACTCCATCTATGTCAATTAGAAAAGTAAGAATTAGTTCATAATTTATAATCAAAGAAAATAAACATTACTTAGATATCACTTCTTACAGTTTTTTTGGCCATTTCTGCAATTTCCTTATCATTTGGGTCAATTTCCCACTCTCCATCTTTATTTAGAACTTGATGAGCCAATATCCACTCCTTTGATCTAAATTTCTTAACTCTAGCTAGCGTTGAGGTGACAGAAGAGTTCACCGAGGAACTACTTGAGAAAGTTAATGCTGCTTCTGGTGGAAGTCGTCCATCATCTATCCATTCAGGTCGTTTCCTGATATAACCCTTCTGGCCAGTGCGATGATGGCTTTTGTTGAATGACGCACTGTTCCTTGCCTTTTCACTACGAGCCTGTCAAAAAGGATGTTAAAGATGATTTCTGAAAGAAAATTTAACTCAATTACCATTCAAAACCAAATTCAACACCAAAAACAGATTTGTACATGATGCATAAGAAACCATTTGTATAAAAAACAATAACTTACCAATGACTCCGGCATGAAGTATTGTTGAACAAATGTGTTCCAATCTTCCTCTGTGATGTGGTCATAGACTTCCCAAGGCATCTTGGATGACTGTGTCTTCGGCATCCTTTCTTTTTTAGTGATCCATCGACGCACCAACTTACTCTTGAAATCTCGAAATCGTTTTGCCACACCATGGTGAAAATATTTTTCCCTTGAATTACTCGAATCATCATAAATGTGGAACAAAAGCTGCCAATTTTCAGAAACTGTTAAATTATGAACATAGTATTAAAAACATGTGAAATCATATCCAACGTTTTACCTTGGTCTCCTCCCAAAACCCCTTCCTTGTTTGCTCATCTATCTTTCGGTATTCTTTCTCATTAATATTAATTCTAGCAGCACAAGTTCCAACTTGCTTCCCGTATTCCGCTGACCACTTTCCATCAGGGATATTAAGCTCATTATACTCAAGGAACATAGCTTTTTTTGCCTTGACTCCTTTGGATCGACCACGGACAATCTTTGTAATCGTGCTAGCATCCAGTGATTCGTCACCTGTTGTAGGAGGAATAACTGGATCACTGTCATCTTCCGAATCATTTCCAGCAACAATTTGGTTATGCATTTTAACACTGACAAATACACTCCTGCATCATAAGCAAGAAAACAATGAGTATACATAAAGATTAAAGATACTAAATATACATTAAAGATTCTAGCAGCACAACATATTTCAATGATAGATAAGATGGGAAACAAACCAGAATCAAGGGAAGAACCGAAGAAAAACTAAAGCACGCCAGAAGCAAATCAGAATCATACCAGAATCATATCAGAATCATATCAAAATCATATCAGAACCGAAGAAAAACTGAAGCATGCCAGAAGAAAATCAGAATCATATCAGAATCATATCAAAATCAGATCAGAACCGAAGAAAAACTGAAGCACGCCAGAAGCAAATCAGAATCATACCAGAATCATATCAGAATCATATCAAAATCAGATCAGAACCGAAGAAAAACTGAGGCACGCCAGAAGCAAATCAGAATCATACCAGAATCATATCAAAATCAGATCAGAACCGAAGAAAAACTGAAGCACGCCAGAAGCAAATCATAATCATATCAGAATCAGATCAGAAGCAAACCGGAATCAGATCAGAAGCAGAGTCATCTTATTCATTTGCGCTTTGAAACCCATATTCCTTCCCTATGATCTGTGCGCATGTGATTAGTATTATTTGCATCTTCCTCCTCTGGTAATGGTTGAACAACAGTTGATAACAGGGGTGAGTCATCGTAGTTGTCATACTCATCTTCATCCAGAACATCATCAATACCGAGAATATGCCTTTTCCCTTGTGCAACTGCACGCCATCTAGGATCAACATTGTCTACGATATAGAAAATTTGCTTAGCTTGTGACGCTAGAATGAATGGCTCGTCACTCTCACTTAATCGGTCAAAGTTTACCAACGTTAAACCCGGGTAAATATCATCTTGTTTCACCCCATTATGGTTGTTGGCCCACTTGCACCGGAAAACAGGAATCACAAAACTGCTGTAATCAAGCTCCCATATTTCTTCGATTACACCGTAATACGATTGTGTCGCATCAACCGGTCTTTTATCCTTAGCGCTTGCATAGACCCTAGATGATGCAACAACCTTCACTCCACTATTCTGCACCACACTCTTTTCATCTTGTCTTGACGTGTAGAATGTGAACCCATTGATATCATACCCTTCATAAGACCGAACACATAGACGAGGACCTCGAGCTAACCACTTGACTGTATCAGAAACATCATGCCCTTTCTTTAGTTCCTCACCTACTTCCTTCTTAAACCAATCAACGAATGAGCGATTATGTTCCCGCATCAATGCCCTTTCATTAAATTTAGGATTATTATGTTGCAATTCAAGCACATGCTTATCTACGTAAGGACTGACCTCTGTAAGATGCTGCAACACACAAAGATGTGCCTTATTCTTCCTTTCAGAAGGAGGCGAGATTACTTTTTTACCAATTACTCCCACCCCTTCAAGCCTCCCTACATGACGAGATTTCGGAAGGCCTATTGGCTCAAGCCTCGACAAAAATTCAGCTACGTATTCACATATCTCTTCATGAAAGATTCCCCGAATTATACTACCCTCTGGATTCGCCGGATTCTTTGCTTTGTCTTTTAAAGACCCAAAATATCTCTCAAAGGGATACATCCATCTTAAGAACACCGGGCCACATAACTTGATTTCTCGCACTAAATGGACAATTAAATGCACCATTATATCAAAGAAAGAGGGCGGAAAGTACATTTCAAATCGACACAAAGTTTCAACGATATCATCTTGCAGACTATCCAGTTTCTCTGGATCAATCACCTTAGCACATATCGAACTGAAAAACACACACAGTTTTGTTATAACATGCCTCACGTGTTTTGGCAATATCCCACGAAGTGCAATTGGCAAGAAAACATTAAGCAGTACATGACAATCATGAGACTTCATACCGATCAACCTCAGGTCTGAGAGAGAAACTAGACGTTTTACATTAGATGAATATCCCGATGGCACCTTAATGCCATGTAAGCACTCGCAAAACGTCTTTTTCTCCTTTCTTGACATTGTGTAACACGCCGGAGGAAGAAAAGTCCTTTTACCATCCTTTTTTTTCACGGGCCACAAATCTGGACGCATATTCCTCTCTTTCATATCTTTCCGAACTTTCTTATTGTCCTTAGTCCTTCCGGGAATGTGTAGCAAAGTCCCAATAATAGCATCACACACATTTTTTTCAATGTGCATCACATCGAGACAATGACGAACCGACAAATCTTTCCAATAAGGAAGATCCCATAGTGAAGATACTTTCTTCCATAAAACACCCTTTTTAGACTTGGGCTTGATGAACTTGCCATATTTGGTTTCAACATTTTTAATACGTTCATAAACCTGCGATCCCGTTAAAGGTGCACGAGCCACTCCTTCCTCGGTGTGACCATTGAACTCTTTCTTCTTCTTACGATAAGGGTGATACCGACTAAGGAACTTCCTGTACTTTACAAACACATTTTTCTTGTAATGTTTCAAGTATGTGGGTTCCATGTCTTCTTCACATATTGGGCATGCTTGTTCTCCTTTGGTTTTGTACCCAGACAAGTTTCCATATGCTGGAAAATCATTTATGGTACAAAAAACCATAGCTCGCAGTGTGAAGTCTGAGTTGGTGTGTGCATCGTACATTGAAACACCTTCATTCCACAATAATTTCAAATCCTCTATGAGTGGCGCTAGATACACATCTATGTCATTTCCAGGTTGCTTAGGCCCCGAGATGAGGAGTGATAACATGATATTCTTGCGCTTCATACACAACCATGGAGGAAGATTATAAATCGCAAGAAGAACCGGCCATGTGCTGTGCTGAGTGCTTAGAGTGCCATAAGGATTCACACCATCTGTACACAGAGCAAGTCTCAGATTTCTAACTTCCTTGCCAAATTCAGGATATTTCTTATCGATATTTCTCCATTGAGGAGAATCAGCAGGATGTCTAAGGAGTCCATCTTTCTTCCTCCCTTCTGCATGCCATCTCAGATTTTTTGCTTGTTTCTTTAATGAAAACAAACGCTTAAATCTATCTATGATTGGAAGATACCACATAACTTTAGCCGGCGGCCCCTTCTTAGCGGAATTTACCCCTTTACGCTTGTAACGAGATACACCGCACTTTGGACACTCATCCAAATTTTCATGGTCTTTTCTGTAAAGAACACAATCGTTTGGACAAGCATCTATTTTGACAACCTCTAAGCCAAAGGGACACATCACTTTCCTGGCATAATAGGTAGAGGTGGGCAACTCATTGCTTTCCGGCAAAACTTCACTTAACCACTCCAATAAGGTCGTGAAACTCGAATCAGTCCAGCCACTCTTCGATTTCAAGTTGTATAGCACTGACAAAGCTTCTAACTTGGTAAATTTTGTACACCCAGGATACAAAGGCGTCTCAGCAGCCTTTGTTAGTTGTTCTAACACCTTAGGTCGTTCATCCAAGCGATCTCTCACCCCATCCATCATCTCATTCATTTCATCCTCTTGCTCATCATCATCATCATCATCCATCTCATAATTCTCAGAAATGTTATCATCACTCTCATCACTGTCTACCTGAAGATCAAATTCGTTTACACTAGAACTTGGACGATCAGGTATTTTCTCTCCATGCCAAAACCAAACATGATAATCTTGCTTAAACCCACGACGAAATAAATGATCCTCAATCTCATCAATGTCTGCTAACCTCCTTACATTGTTACAATCACGGCAGGGGCAATAGATTTTTTCGGCTTTTGTACTCTGTTGGTTGGCTAAAGCACATCTAATAAACTCCCCAACCCCACTCAAATATTCAGCTGTAGTATGATCACCGTACATCCAACGACGACTCATTTCTAATAACTAGAGAAAACTGTAGAAAGACCAATACATACATAACATTGAAAACACTCATTGAAATAAAATAAAATTATTTGGATATCTAGCTAACAAAACAATATCTCATGCAAAACTCATTAAAATCACTCATCGACATATTTCATTTGTTTTCCTACAATTTTTATCAAGTCATGCTAAAAAGTGACAAAATTAAGTTTAGTTATATGAATTGACTATATAGACAAGAGGTAGAGCATAATCCTAAACATACATGAAAGGTATTAACAAAAACTAGTAAAATTGACAAGATTAAGATTAAATTTTCGTTTAGGCATTTTACCGAACACTTGGAGTGCATCAAAATTTCCTAAAGAACCAAAACAACATAATCAATCAAAATTCCACCAAATAAGGGACTAATCACCCACAACAACAAAAATCAACCATTCATACCACAAAAGGAATCAACTCCTGCACATCAAAATCCGAAAACAATTTGCGAAGGAGGAAGTTTCACCTACCTCGATGACTCGAAGGACGAAAGCTGGAGGAGGAGGAGGAGACGAGGAGGAGCAGTCGACGAGTTCGACAGTGAGGCGTGGAGGAAGCGGCGAGTTGGCGGAGGCGGCGAGGAGGAGGCGCAGTCGACTGAATTGAAAACGAGCAAAAATGAAGGAAGCAGTCGACGACTGTAACTTAATTAGAAGCAGTTGAGGCGGGCGCATATTGCCCGCCTCTAATTTTTTTTAATCATCTGTTGAGGCGGGCGCATGACTGCCCGCCTCTAATTGTTTTTACGCATCTGTTGAGGCGGGCGCATGACTGCCCGCCTCTAATTGTTGTTATATTTTGAGGCGGGCGCCTTACTGCCCGCCTCTAATCGCTTCGTCGCATCATTTGAGGCGGGCGTCTTACTGCCCGCCTCTAATGTTTGGGCTCTGTTGAGGCGGGCGTCTTACTGACCGCCTCAACAAGTCAAAAACACAAATATTATTTGAGGCGAACGGATATTTGCCCGCCTCTAAAGTACCTGTTGCAGCGAACTAAACGACTGACCGCCTCAACAGATAGTAGAATAAGACTTTTTGCGTCGGTTTTTAAGGTGACCGCCTCAACAGGGGGGCTGCAACAGGTGTTTTTTCTACTAGTGCTACAACTACATTGAATATATTGAAATGGATTACATAAGCAAAAAATATTGTTAAATCCACACGTCACGTATGGATTCAAACCATGCGTGGTGCACGGATGCAAACCGTACACGACGTATGGATTGTTTTGCCTATAAAAGGCCCAACATTGAAACCCTACCATTTTATCACCTTCCTCAAACTCTCCCACGGCGGTTGTTGCACCCCAACGCACCGAATTATTCCAAATTCAACCATTTTCAACAACTCTTTGCGTATAAGATATGTAAACATTAAGATTTCATTGTTATGGTATGATATTTATGTATATATGAGGTTTTGATGTTGTTTTGATGATATTTACATATGTAGATCCAATGTCTATGTTATACTTGATTAGAAAGGATTAAACTTGTACAATTCCTAGATGGATTGTATACTTTATTGAGAGTTTCTTGTTGAATTTGATATTTTCATGTGTGGATGGGCCCACATAAGGTAGTCCCACACCCACACCGTAAATAAACCCCATCGTCGGCCCAATCTTCTTGTTGCAGCGTGAAAAGCTCGAAGTAACTGGTTGAATCGACTAGAGAGCAGAGGTAAAATATAAGGAGAAAAGAGGAATCGTCATTGAAGGACAAGGCAAGAGAAAAAAGAATGCAAAGTTGTAATTGTTTGATTAATTACATACTCACTCCGTCCTATAATGTCCTTATTATAGATCACGTTTTCCATTTTGGTTGTCTCAAAATATAGTTCCTACTTTCTTTTTTTATCTTTTGTCTTATTATCAATATCACATCAATCTACACTCTCTTTCTTCCTTTTTACATCAAAACTCACATAAATTCACTTTTTTTATCTTCTCTCTCCTACATAAAAATTCACACCACTCACAATCTCTCTTCTCTCCACTTTTCTTTCCCTCTTCCTTAATTTACCTCGGTAACAACAAACGAGATTTATAATATGAGACGGAGGGAGTATATAGCAAAGTTTCATAACCGACTAGCAAATTGTCTAGTCATGGTCAATGAGATGGTTTATTGTCAAGATACTGCATGAGATGATTTATTGTCTCCAAAACAGAACAAGTTACCAACATGGTGAGAAGACTTCTTTCAGAACAAGCTATAGTCATTTTCAGACTGCTTGAAACCAAGTAAAAGCAATGTTCTTGTTAACTTATGAAACCATTGCCTCGTTTCTTGCTTGAGACCATATCGTGACTTCTTAATTTGCAAACTAAATTCTCTTATTTATGAATCTCTTCAGGTATTGTCATAAACACATCTTCTTTCAAATCTCAATGAAGAAATGCATTGTTTATATCTATTGATATAGTTTTTAATCTTTAGCAATTACAATGGAGATGATGGTTCCGATAATGGTCATCTTGATTATGGGATAAAATGTTTCATGGAAGTCTATATCTTCTTGTTTTATGAGATTTATAATTGATTTGTTATTTTTTAATTAATATGTGTTTAAATAAGGAAATGATAGAAACATATAAAAAACATGTGAGATTTATAATTGTTTTGATAGCTCTAGATTTAATCTAGTATAGTGATCTTTCAATAAATATCTAGTTTTGTAAAGAGCTTTATTTGGGCTACACTGTGGACCAACTGAGCATTCAAATGAGAGCCCAACTCATAAATTTGGGCTTGATTCTTTTCAGCGCCTCTTTCATTTTCGAAAGATTTGTGCCCAATGCCCTATTGGGCACTATATTCTCAACAAATGCACCACTAAACTAAGTCTTTAATTTCTACCCCTACCCTCACCACCCCAATTTCACGCGCTCCACTTTCCCGATCATTTTTCAAATCACGCGCACTTTCATTCTCTCCTTCCTCTCCCCCTCATTTTCACTCCCAAAATCAAAAACTGAAACCGTTCAACTTTCTCCTCCTTCCTCTTATGCTGCCTTGCTCGATTCCACAGTCGATTCCGTCTTCGTTTTCGTCTTCGCTCAGATTTCGCCTGCTCAAGTTGTGATCATTTTCCAGATTTTGCGGCTCTTTCTCATATAAAATCAGGTATTTAGCCCTCTTGTTTTCCTATTTGTTGTTTCGGTTGTTTATTTTGGAAGATTTCTGTGATTGCGTCTTTGTTCCTTTGTTTCAAGTCAAAATCGAGTTCATGTTTGTTCGAAACCTAGATTTTGAAGGTTGTTTTTATTTGCATGCGTCTTTATCTGTTTGATTTTTAGGTTTTTAAGTTTTCTGACAGATTCAGAGCATCTGGACTGTTCAAATGTGTGTTGAACATGTCATGTTGTGTTTTATTATGAATTTTTCACTTTATTTGTTGATTCTTCACTGTATTTTAGCTTCTGTTGTTGAATTTTTCATGGTTGACAACTTGTTGTGTCTGTATATGTAATTGTTGAGTGCTTGTTTATGTCTATGTTTTTGAATATGGGATGCTGACAGGTTTTTGTGGCTGGAGATTCTATTTGTTTGGCATTTTCCATGTTTATGTTGTGTAATATGTCATGCTGACAGCTGATTTTGTCTTGAGATCATATTTGTTGTCAGCTTGTTAATGTTGACATCTTCAATATGGCGTGCTGGCAACTTTATGTGTCTCTAGAGCTTATTGTTGACAACTTCTTCATATTTACATCTTTTGAATATGAATGCTGACAGGTTTTGGTCTTTGACATCTTATTCTTGTTGTCGTCTTGTTCATGTTTACATCTTTTTCATATATTACATTTTTGAATATGGATGCCTTCAGCTTTTTGTGTTTGACATCTTATTCTTTGTTGACATCTTATTCATGTTGACATCTTATTTTTTGTTGACATCTTATTCATGTTGACAACTTGTTTAGATTTCCAACATTTTTTTTTATGGGTGACACCTTGCTCTGCTTTTATATCTTTTTGTGATAATTTTTTGACACTCTGTATTTGGTTTTTGTTGACAGGTGTCATGGATGTTTCTAAGCTTCAGTTTTTGGCTTCCCAAGATTTATTTGTAGCTCCTAAGGTTACAACATACCACAGATTTGCTGTGATTGATCAGATCGAGGGTCAGTTAGACGAAGTCAGTAATTTGTTGTTTGCTACTGGTGTATTCAAAGCTATTTTAAGCATGACTCGCACGTCATAGTTCACTATGCTTTAATGCGTGCAGTTAAGACACATAAAAAGTACGAGATGTGGTTTAACATGCAAGGCAATGTGCTGTCCTTTTCACTTCAAGACTTTGTTGCGATCACGGGTTTGAAGTGCACTGATTTCGAAGGTCATGTCATCCCAGATCAAGTCTTTGAGTGTACTCAGGGAACCAAAAACAAGATCACTCTTGATGACATAATTGCAGAGTTTGCTATCTCGTCAGGGGAGCGGAAGATGGTTCTAGCACACCTTATTATTGTTGAAGGTGTGCTGATGCCTCAGAGGAAAGGCTCTGCTGTTAGATTAAAATTTCTAAAGCTTGCTAGCAATTATCAAGCTTTTTTGAACTATCCCTGGGTAGGGAAGTATACTTAGAGACTCTCCGGGCTTTTCAAGATGCTCCAGCCCATGCAAAACGCACAGGAGGTGGTTCTTCTAATGATAGAGTTTGGTATACTCTCCATGGCTATCCTCTTGCTTTTCAGGTATTTAGTTTTTCATTTCTCTTTTTCAGTTAGTTGCTCAAATACATTTTCATATTCTCTTTTTTAATCCTTAATTTTTTTTTTGTAGGTTTGGGTGCTTGAACATTTTCATCAGTTTCGCGAGTTTGTTGGAGCTGCTACTGCCTGTCTTAAGACCATTCCATATGGCGAACGCTGGTTCTCATTGGATAATAACAAACTCGCTTGGTATCATTCTGTGTCAGATCATTTCGATGCTCATCCTTTGGTATTATTCTTTATCTTATTATACATTTATATTTTTCTTGTCTGTTTTATTTTTGTATTTAACTCTTTTTGTTGACAGCACATTGTTATAACTCTTTTGCTGTTTTTTCATTATTTTAGTTGTGCAGACCGTCTCCATATGAGGAACACTCTACATTTTGTCACCTTAATTTTCTCGACGAGGTTGAAGATCCTTTGTTTGATGCATTCGCTGAACAAGTTCTTGTCACTGCTCGTCAGAATTCAGAGCAAGCTGTTTCTAACACTGTTATATCTGAGCGACCGGCTAAGACTGCCAAGAAGGTTGCCACGAAGCCAGTGAAACCTGCTCCCAAAAGGAATGCCAGGAAGCCAGTTCAGAAAGTTTCAATTGTTGTCAACAAAGTAAAGGAACCTGTTCAGAAAGTGGCGAAGGTTGTCACCAAAGAAAAGGAACCAGTTCAGAAAGTTGCTAAGGTTGTCAAGGTTTTCAACAAAGAAAAGGAAGATGTCAACAAGGATAAGGAACCTGTTAACCAAGAGAAGGAAGTTGTAAGCACTTCAGTTCAAAATGCTGCAGAGATGGGCAAAGGTGATTGTAAAGACAAGCAAGCTGTCAGCAATCTAATTTCTAATGTGTCAAAGGTTGCAAAAGCTGTTTCTAAGAGAAATCAACCTGTCAGCACTCCAGGTATGATATGTTTTGCATTTTTATACACTGTTGACAACTTCTTCTTTTTTCCTATTTCGCCATGTTTTGTTTTGTTGACATTTGTTTTTTCTGTTTTTGACAGTTCTCTATACTTTGTTTTCAGATTCCTCTCTAGTTGTCAGAACATATAAACGTAGGCTCTCCTTACAATATCGGAAAGTCTTAGTTTTTGAACAAACTCCAAGGAAATCACCAAGACTAAGCAAATCAGAGAGCAATCAGCACGGCAAGCACAAGGTTTCTGTTGGTGCTTTTTCTGCCCCTGCATATAATTCTTGTAAAAGACCATCAAAGTCTCCAGAGAAGGTTGGAGATGTAAAAGATTCTGCTGGTGTTTCTGCTGTCGCTTCAAAAAAATATCCCAGTAGAGCAACAAGATCAGCTTGTAAGGTTGAAGATGATCAACATTCTGCTAATCTCGACGTTGTAAATAAGAAGAGGAAGTCTCCTCCTTCTCCCTACCCCAAAGTGATATTTAAACTTAGTGGTTCTGAGCCAGAACTTAAGAAGGCAAAGCAGGACTCTGTGCGGGACGTTGTTGTGTACGAATCTGTCCAAGTTCATGTTGACAACATTCTCAGAAAGCTATGGTCTGACATCCCAGAGCTAGCCGCCCAAGATGCTGCACCTATTGTTCAGTTCCCTTCCTCATCTTGGAGTGGTAAACAATCTTCAGTTAAGCAACAATCTTCTTCCATTCATGTCCCCATGGAAACAAATGCAGCTGGCCCTGCATTTGATTCTGCTAACAGTGAGAGGACAGCGTCTGTTCGTCCCTCAGTTGACATAGTAGGAAATGTTGCTGCAGCTTGGGGTGGACAGTTTGATGTGTTGAGCCGAAAAATTGAATTTTTGTGCGATGCCATGTCTGAAGTTCAATCTTCCACCAAAGAACATGGCCTGTCGTTAGTTGATGTCGCCAAGAAGCTGCACGATCTATCTAGTTTGATGCAGAGCAACGTCAAGGCCTCGTTCCAAGATAAGAGCACACAATATGAATTTGAAGATTTTGTAGATGTCAGCACACATGAGAATGTTGACAGCTTTGTGACTTCTTCAGAAATTGATGGAACTAAATGTTCTGAGAAGGTAGAAAAAACTCCAGAAAGGGAAGGGGACCTGGGTGAAGCTGGAGGTGATGAAATCCCATCAATAGCTGATGATGGTGGAAGTGGTGTAGAGGGCAAAGAAGACATTGCTGACACTCCTCCAAATGCCAAGGATGTTGACAACATTCAAGTTGACAACATCAAAGTTGACAACATCCAAGAATACATTGTTGACACTCCTCCAAAAGGCAAGGATGTTGACAGCAGAGCATTGGGTCAACATGTTGACAGCAAAGCATTTGCTCCAGGTGTTGACAGCGAAGTCTTGGGTCCAGATGTTGACAACTTGACAGTGGGTAAAGATTATGACAGCCTGAAAGTTGTTCAAGATGCTGACAAAATTACACTTGTGCCAGAAGTTGACAGCTTCCAAGATCCACAAGGTATTGACAATGCTGATGTTGGTGGTTCCAGTCAATTTCTCGATGACGGCGGGTGTATTGATCAATATCTTTGCAGCAACCCAGATTTTTTAGAGAAGGACTGTGTTCTCATATCTTCTGGAATCAGTCTCACTCAAGATAGCTTGGATACTCTTCCTGCTTCACAGAACCTCATTGACTCAGAGGAGCAAGTGAATAA
Source organism: Oxyria digyna (assembly GCA_029168935.1). NCBI lineage: Eukaryota > Viridiplantae > Streptophyta > Magnoliopsida > Caryophyllales > Polygonaceae > Oxyria > Oxyria digyna. The sequence continues at coordinate 12,595,706 of JAPVLV010000013.1, forward strand.
GTATCCTAAGAAAGCTCTTGATGTTGGAACACAAGTGAGGAAGTCTTCCAGGCTCGCAACTCCAAGTGCTCTTGTTCAAAGCCCTTTCACTGAGGAGAAGAAGAAGAAGATTTCAATGCCTAGTTGTCCACCATACTCATTCTATGGAGATGATGATCGCAGAAAGTTCTTCGAATGGTTTTATTGGACGTATGTTTTATACTTATAATTTAAATTATTTTCTTTTATTTCTGAATATACGTGTTTACTAATTTTGTGTTTTTGTTGCAGTGGTAAGAAAGAGGTTATTAAGCGCAAGGAACATGATTTTAATTTCACCAAGGACTTTTTTAACAATTTATTGTTGAAAAGCACAAAATCTATTGGGCAAGCCAAGTGGTTAAATGATTGTGTAAGTTAATTACTTTTTACATGTCCTGACAACATTTTTAAAAGTTTTTGATATTTTGCTGTCTTGTCAACGCATGCTTCATATTTGTGTTGTCAGTGAGGCTTTTATTATTTCTTCTACTGTCAGTTTGAATTTTTTTATTTATATTGTGTTGTTATTGTTCAGTTTTATTTTATTTTTTATTTCTCTTTTAACCTTACTCTTTTTTCTCTTGTTTTGTAGCATATCTCTGAGGCTTTATTTTTCTTCCGGAAGCATATCAATGAAAACAGTGAGAAATTCAAGGATGTTGCAATCATGGATTGGATCTGGTACTGTCATTTCAATGCGGATAAGGAAGCTCTTATTGCGAAAGATGATGAAACAGAGCTTCTGTTTTTCCAGAAGTACTTTATAGGAATGTACCCAAAACATGAGGGCAGATGCTGGTCCGAATCTGTGACTAGGGTGTATACTCCTTTCAACTTTCAAAATGAGCATTGGGTTGCCCTGGAAATTGACTTAGCAAACTGGCATGTCAATGTGTATGATTCCAGCATTCAAATCAGCAACGATGCTTATTGTTGGAGTAAAATTAGTAGTTTATGCTGTATGCTTCCTGTTGTTATGAAGAAGTCCAACTTGTTTGGCCATATTAATTCTTTGGACAAGGATTTCTCATGGTCAAGGCGCAAAGATGTTCCTCAGGATGGGATGATGTAAGTATCTTGTCAACATTAGATTTTTTCTTTCTTTATATTCCTCTGTTTTCCTGATTTCTCTCTTTTTGTTCTGGGGTGATTTTCAGTGGCAATTGTGGTTTATACTGCATTAAGTTCATTGAGCATTTGGCCATTGGCACCAGCTGGGATGATCTGGATGACGAACACATGAGGGCTCATCGGGAGAAGATGATTATTGACCTGTTTAACGAGAAATGGGAGTTCAAGGCATTGCCACTTGAGAAGGACAGACCTAAAGCTTGAATTTCAATGTTAATGTTCTGATGTAATGTGTGTGGTTTGGATTGTTGCTATGTCTGTTTGATAGTGTTTTTAGTTCAGACTTTAATGGCTTTTGTTGTCAACCTTTGTACCTTTTCGATTTTCAGCTTTGTAAAACAGTTTATATTCCACTTTTTAGTAAGACAGGTTTTGTTTACCCCAACAGTTTGTGCTTAAGTCAGTTATTGCTTATGGTTATTTTATTTTTTTTATATGTCAACAGTTTTACTCAGGTGCAACAAAGCACTCAGCGCGTAGCGCGTGTAAGTTTATTATTCTTACGAGGCGCGCGTAGCGCGCTTCGTTAACACACCTTACTGCTAAATAACCTGTCACCATTCTAAATCTTTGATATATAACCTGTCAACTTTTTTTGTCGTCACATTATGTCAACATTTTTCACCTTTTGTAATAAACTTTTCATTGTCACAATCGAATCTGTTAATATTTTTCACCTGTTCCCATTTTTTGTGTGCATGTCAACACATTTCGTATCTTTACAATATGGCAAGCTGTCATCAAATCTGGAAACACAATGTTGTCAACACTATTTATCAGAATATCTCAATGTTGTCAACATTTATTTATCACAGTAGCAGAATATCTATAAACACAATATGGCAAGCTGTCATCAAATCTGCAAACACTATATGGCAAGCTGTCATCAAATCTGCAAACACAATATGGCAAGCTGTCATCAAATCTGCAAACACAATCTTGTCAACATCTCAACAATCTCAGAATAAGTATTTTTGACATTTATCTCAAAATCTACAAAACATAATGGCAAGCTGTCATCAAATCTGCAAACTTATTTTACAGTATGAATATCAATGTTGACAGGATATAAAACTATTATCCCTTTTTCAATTAAAGAAAAAAATTGAAAATTAAAATCCTAAAATGTTGTCCACACTGATAACTCTATCCCGATCTTGTCAGCAAAGTTTTTTTGGCAAGAAGTCTTGTTGTGTCCCATATTACCACAGAGGCTGCATCTTCCTGGCTTTCTTGTTCCTTTTCTCTTCTTGCTTCTGTTTGGGAACTCACCTTCAGATGGGTATCTTTTCTTCTTTCTCCTCCCTTTATTTGTCTGCACAATTGGTGGCATGCAGATTGTATCTGTTACATCTTTCGGTACACTCTTCTCCGTTTCTCTTGGCACCGGGTAGATCGTTTCTCTATATGCAGCTGTCCAAGCTTCAGTTTTGTAGTAGTCGCTCACAAAATCTGTCACAGTTGCTTTTGCTTTCTGTATTGCAGCTATAGCATGCACACACGGGATGTGGTCCACATCAAATACTTTGCAAGTGCATTTCCTTTCTAACAAATTGACCACCCCGTAGAAATCTCCACCAAGAATATGATATTGTGCTTGATTTAGCTTTCTCACCTCATACGCCTTTGACATTTGGTACCTAGACTCCAATATTTTCCCTATATTTGGTGTCACCTTACTATTATTTTTTTCAGCCTCTAAGCGCCTATCATTAAACCACCTTGACAACACATCTCTCAGAAACTCTAGTAGAGCGACAACTTGGAAAGACCTGTCAACATCAAATTTTCAACTGTGTCAACAACTTTAATATATCTTTGACAATTCATAGACGGTAGAATTGGTTCCAGCATTACTGATTTTTCAACAGTGTCAACATCATTTTTCAACAATGCCAAATCTATAATATTTATCATACCTTGCTTCCAGTATTACTGAATTTATTGTCTCTGAGTTGTTTGTTGTCATTATGTTGTATCTATTGCCTTTGGAATGTGCTCTTGCCCATTTTTTTAATCCTACCGCTTCCAAGTATTCTCCCATCTCCTTATTTATCTCACAAATTTTCCCATAATTCTCTTGGAATTCCTTTAGCGTGTATGCATCAGCAGCCAGAGAGAATAGTTTGTGCACCCCTTTATCTTTGTATCTTGTCTTCAGATTTTGCTTCAAATGTCTCCTACACACAACATGGTTTGCTGTTGTGTACACTCTTTGAATGGCGTTGGCAATGTTGAGATGTCTATCTGACACTATTACCAAATCGTCTGTACATGGTATGACTTTCAGAAGCTGTGTAAAAAAGAATGTCCACGATATGTCGTTTTCACTATCCACTACTGCATATGCAAGTGGATAGATCTGCTGGTTTGCATCCTGAGCTGTAGCAATGAGCATATGCCCTTTGTGCTTTATATGCAAGTGAGTCCCATCTACCATTATCACCTGTCAACACAAAACGAATGTATTATTACTCATGTCAACACTGTATAATGTAAGTTGTTAACAACAATCAAAATGTCAAAATCAGACATTATGTTTTACATTTTCTATACTGTTATCATATGTTTAAATTTATTTGTCAACAATAAATCATTCTATTAAACAATATATCATTTAATTCCTATTTTACTCACTGCCATACCTTTCTCATTACTTGGAATCCTCTTGTGCATGCTCCAATAGATATAAACACGAATCTGAAGTCGTCATGCTCACCAACTTCTAGGCATGTGTAAGATCCTTCATTTACTTCTTTTAGCATATGGCAGTACATGGGCAAGAGTGCATAGTTTTCTTCTGGTGTGCCTCGTATTAAATCTTGTGCATGTTCCCTTGCTTTCCATGCCTTCCAATAGCTAACATCCATGTAGTGTTCCTTTCTCATATCATTGCAAATGCTCTTTGGTATTGGTCCATTTTTAACATCTTCAAACCTGCATGTATATCACATTACTAATAGTTCTCTGGTTATCTTCAAGCAATTAATATTTTTATGATATTTATGATTCAGAAACCTGTAAACACAATACCTGGTTTTTATTTGCTCCCCAATCATTCTGTATGTTGGTTTGCACTCATGTTGACATCTAAAGTCAAAGGAACATGTATGTTCTCTTTGAAACTTTCTCACCTCAAAGAATGTAGTGTTTTGTAATGCAATAGCCCTCAATCTCCATTTGCAACTTGTGTCTGTGCACATTACTATTAGAAGCTTTGGATCTGATTTCTTAACTTTGTAAGCAAAGTTCTCAGTCATTGCCAATTTTTTCAAAGCTTCGATCAGCTTCTTTTTTGTGTCAAATAGCTTCCCCACATGGACAAAGTCTGCATCTGTTCCACTGTGACTCATTTCATCCTCCCCTGTTTTTTTTTCTGTCATTATCTTGCTTGCAGATTCACAATCCATAATTTCACTATTCCCTTGTGTTGGCACTTCATATTCCATAGGTAGAAACATGTCTTCATTCATGTTGACAGCAACTATACTACTACATCTATTCTCTCTTTCTATCTTCGGTTCATAATTCATGTATTCCCTTGATACATATAGTGGACAAGCCCATTCCACCTCTGTTGTGCCATTGATTTCCATGAATGATGCAAGATCATCATTTGTCTCCACAGAATACTTGACTTTGATCTTCTGGAATGGATTAAGATGGCATAGTTGGAGATGCATTCCCTCCGTTTCGAGTTTGAACCGTTGTGTAATCAACGATTTCATTGCTTGCAGAGTTATGTTCATATCAACTAAAAATGCTTTTGATATGATTTCCCCATTAGACACCATAACACCATCTCTTATTTTTATTTCTTCGCCATAGGAGACTGTCAGAATGTGCTTTTTTATCTGCATATATATTCAATAAATTTTGTTAGATAATATTTCTAATCTCTCTGTCAACATTTTCCCTAATGAACATAAACATTTCTTTTTTACCTGTCAACAATATTCTATTAGGTACAAATTTATATTTGTATTTTATAACGAAGCGCTCTCAACGTGCTTCGTAAGTTTATTTCAACAATATAAATATTCCTGTCAACAACTTATATAATGTCAACATCCTGAATATTTCAACAATATAAATAATATCTTGTCAACAACCAATAAAATGCTTGTATCGTTTACAGATTCACAGTAATATCTTGTCAACATTCTACATTGTCAAAACTTGTCAAAGTCTAATCAATAAACATATTCCTGTCAACAACTTATATATGTCAACAAACTGAATATTTCAACAACATAAATAATATCTTGTCAACAACCAATAAAATGATTCACAGTAATATCTTGTCAACATTCTACATTGTCTAAACTTGTCAACCAAAGTTGTTTTTCATAATCTATCAATCAAATAAGTTCAATATCATAATTTATCATGATTTACCTCTTGTTCGATGGATTTGCTGGTGTCGTTTTCAGATTTTGTGCTTATCATTGTATTTGCAGTTGATTCGCTGGTATCGTTTTGCGCTTCCTCTTTTTTTGATCTCTGTTCAATCTCTTATTCTGTTTTTAATCTATCTTCAATCTTCTCCTCGCTCGTTTTTGTTGTACAATTTCATTGTTCTCCGTTTTGTTTGACAATTCGATGTAGAAGAAGATTCTGAATGTGGCAGGCGAGAGCGTTATCCCCAAAATTCTTGCGATCCAGCCGCGATCAGCGTCGGTGAGCAGCTTGGAGGCAGTCGGCGAGTACTCTAGGCGGCGCCGGCGGAGGAAGAAGGCAGTCGGCCGGCGGAGGAAGAATGTCGGCAGGAGGAGAAAAAAGTTTCGGGAGAGGTGAGTTATGAGATTGTGTTGATTTAATTTTTTCTTAATTGCTTATATAGTAGGGTATTTACTAAAGACTTAATAATGTGATGCAGAAACTAAAAAATCATGTGTGTTTTGGGGTACTTACCCAAAAACTGGTTCATTTTCTTCAACATCTGTAGGAATTGTGAGTTGTGAATTCTAATCTGTGATCCTATTCAAAGTTGTATGATTCTGAATGGCCTACTCTCCAGGGTACGTTACTAAGAACCCTACCCTTTGCTAAGGTCAAGACATGCAACTGGCATTATGAAAGGCCCACCTCACCTGCATTCATATATAGTACATGATATGAATTATTATGTATACTCATTTTTCCTTAGCTAATTGGCCGGATCTATCATAACTCGTACAAATCGTACATATATATGGCATTGCATTTGGATAATGATCTACATGTTATATGATATCTAGTATGATAATCACATGGGTCGTCCAGAAATTGCTACAACTTGCACCATTAATGCTTTTCACCAAAGTAGTAATAAAATGTATGTCCTACACTACACTTGGTATATAAAGATACATTATAGTTAATTATAAGTTCATATGAACATATATAAGAAACGTATGAACATATTTACAACTCTTACCATATTTTTTTTACGTTTGTGGTTATATGAACACAATAGTCTCATGTCTACATTTAAATGGTCCGCCGGTATCCCTAAAATTGTGAATATGTTTGCTGCAGCACCAAGCTCAACAAAGTTGGATTGAGCTCGTAAATATTCGTATCTCATCTAATCCGTTATAACAAGATTAACTCCACTAGGGTGCTAAAAAAGAAGAAGAATCGTTTTTGTAAAGGAAAAAGAAGAACCGTTTTTAGAATCATCCTTGAAATATATACATAAATTAAAAACAGGTTGAGTGACGACGAAGTGATTGAGAGAATGAATCCAAGTTAGGTGTTTTATATCTTGTGATGGAGAATCCAAATCTGAGAAATGGACTACTACGACGTACCTCACTGGTGAATAGTCAACATCCAAAACAAATCTCCTTTCATCTTCACCATCCAAACCATCCAAATGTCATACCAAAACTATATATTATATATGTACTGTACCAAAATTACTACTAATATCTTAGAACAATGTACAAATGACCCACTTGTTAAACCTCATATTTCCCTTTTTTGTGTGAACCCCCAATTTCCATCTCTAGACAAACATATTGACCACCGACGCCCCAAGATACATTAAAACATACACTTCGAGAAGTAGTGTAGAAAAATATCAATGTAAAATTAAAAAGGGGCAGATATTTAAGCGAAGACGGAATCTGCAGATGAACGTTTAAGATTGCGATTTAAGTGAAGATCGAGAATGAGAATTCTATAACTTTGAAGATAGTAGTACAAATTTTATAAAGGAAAAGAGTCATGTAATAATACTTGTTAAAATGATAAATGAGAATGAATGTGGAGCCTTGGATCAGCCCATATGATGACACGTGGCACCCCTTGTCCCCACCGCCGGACCGCCGCCGGAGAACCGCCGGACCGCCGCCGGAGAACCGCCGGACCGCCGCCGGAGAACCGCCGGACCGCCGCCGGAGAACCGCCGGACCGCCGCCGGAGAACCGCCGGACCGCCGCCGGAGAACCGCCGGACCGCCGCCGGAGAACCGCCGGACCGCCGCCGGAGAACCGCCGGACCGCCGCCGGAGAACCGCCGGACCGCCGCCGGAGAACCGCCGGACCGCCGCCAGACCATCTTTGATGAACATCAAGTGTTCATAAATGTTCATCACATTCTACTTAAATGTTCATCAATTTTTGATGAACATCAAGTGTTCATAAATGTTCATCACATTATACTTAAATGTTCATCAATTTTTGATGAACATCAAGTGTTCATAAATGTTCATCACATTATACTTAAAAGTTTTCCAACTGAATGTTCATCACATTCTACTTAAATGTTCACCAATTTTTGATGAACATCAAGTGTTCATAAATGTTCATCACAATGTTCATTTGTACATACTCTAATGAATGTTCATCACATTATACATAAAAGTTCATCAATTGAATGTTCATCTAAATGTTCATCATCTCATACTTAAATGTTCATCATCTCATACTTCAATGTTCACAAGAATTTAATAAAATGTTTATTAGCCAAAGTTCATTACAATCGAGTTAAATGTTCATCAAAATGTTGATAAATGTTCATCTTCGCTTACTTAAATGTTCATCAAACATCACTTTAATATAATTTCGAGTAGAAAAACACTTGATCTTTATAAAAAATTACCTAAATGTTCATCATTTCATACTTAAATGTTCATCAAACATCCTTAAATGTTCACAAGAATTTAATAAAATGTTCATTACTCAAAAGTTCATTACAATTAGCTTAAATGTTCATCACGCTGTTCATAAATGTTCATCAAAATGTTTATAAACGTTCATTTTGATATACTCTACTGAATGTTCATCACATTTTAATGTTCACCAACACAATGTTCATCACATTATAATTAAATGTTCATCACGTTGTTCATAAATGTTCATCAAAATGTTTATAAACGTTCATTTTGATATACTCTAGTATATGTTCATCACATTTTAATTTCATGTTCATCAAGAGAATGTTCATCACATTATAATTAAATGTTCATCACATTATATTTAAATGTTCACCAATTTGAATTAGACTTTAAATTTTCATTTTATATACTTTAACCTTTTCATTTATTATTGGACCACCGTCGGACCTCCACCGGACCCCCGCCGGACCCCCGCCGGACCGCCGCCGGACCCCCGCCGGACCGCCGCCGGACCCCCGCCGGACCGCCGCCGGACCCCCGCCGGACCGCCGCCGGACCCCCGCCGGACCCCCGCCGGACCGCCGCCGGACCCCCGCCGGACCGCCGCCGGACAACCACCGGGTGGTCGCCGGACCACCACAATTACCCCCCACTTGTAGTGGGGGTAACTAGTTTAATCTAAGCCATTGGATGCTAAGGCATCCAATGACTTAGATTCATTCTTATTTATCTCTAAGAGAGGGTTTATTATGGGATTCTCACCCTTTTATAAATACATAATTTACGAAAAATCATAAAATCTATCTTATATATTAAAGGTGAGTCCTTTTGAGCTCTTAGAGTGAGTTTAAGAAAGTTGTTAGGTTATTTATTTATTTTTTAAAAACATTATTAACATATTAACAAATTACATTAAAAAAAAATCTTTAATTTGGAGCAATTTTTTAAGGCTTAAGTAAACTTACTCTATCTAATTATTATTCATTTATTTTACTTTTGATATATAATGAAATTTAAAGTAGATATAAAACTATAAATATCTAACCATGTTAAAAAAATAACAAGAACTTAATAAAACTCAATATCAATTACAGTATATTTTTAATTATCCACTAAAAATTTGATAGGTAACCAATGAAAAAATACATAAATATATTTTATTTATTATAAGTATTTATTGAGGTTGTGACAATATAAAATATTATAAATTATATTAAACATATGTCAAAATATATTTATAAAATTATTATCAAATACTCCCTCCGTCCCCGAATATAGTTCCTCGTTTCCTTTTTAGTCAAAAATTAAGGAAGTGGGTGAAAAGAAGGAAAGAAAGTAGAAAAGTAGGAGAGAAGGTAAAAATTGTATTGGAATAAGAGAATTGAAGAAAAAGAGTGTAGTGAATGGTTGAGATAATAGTAGGGTAATAGTGAAAAAGAGAGATGAAAAAAGTAGTTTGGATTGTTGTAGGTTGGGGTGTAATATAAGATTTTCATAGGGGTATTTTGATCAAAATAATTTGCTATTAAAGGAAAGAGGAACAAAAATAAGGGACACCCGATAAGGAAACCAGAAACTATAAACGGGGACGGAGAGAGTAATTATATAAAAGTCAAACTGTGTTAGACTAAAATGCTGATTAGACTTTGACCCCCAAAAAATTGCTGATTAACTGAGGATGGTGGTCTAGACTCTACACTACACATTCATGAAATACCTAGCACATTTATCTAAAATCATTTTATATCTTAAACTCAATTAACAATGAATAGATTAGCCTTTCAAATTATATACTCCGTACTACTCCGATGTTAGCTCAGTTTCCGTGCGTTAGCACGATTTTATAAAATTAAATATTAAATATTATATAATTATAAAATATTTACATTATTTAAATATTTAGTACAATCTTCAATAAAAAAAGCTTAATTAACAATAAATTATTACCTAAAAAGATAAAGTCATAAGATAATTAATTTTATATATAAATATTTAAGTTTGTATAAATAACCTTTTTAGAAGTGTTAGTCAAGAATTATTTAAAATTTAAAATACATATTATCTAGAAACAATTAGAATTATGAAATTCATTCTTCTATGTGATTAAACTTTTGTATATTATGGTTTGGAAAAAGTTAAAACGATATATAACTAAGCATTTATAGAGTTGAATTTCCGTACGAACTCTATTACGGTAGGAAAAGCAAAGCTCTTTGAGCCGTTTGATTAATAAACCATTGGTTCAGATTAGAAGATCAAATAACACTGTATTGTTTACAAACGGTGGCATTTTTGTAATTACCAACAAATTAGAAGGGATAAATAGGACTTTTCACGAGCTTCCCTTCCAATTCTCCTTCCCTCATGTGAAGAAGCTCTCCTCGACCTTTCCAATTCGCGAAGAGCTCCGCTCAGTGGCGGAGCCAGGGGGTGCTTGAGGGTGCGGCCGCACCCCCTTCGCCTCCGAGAATCTCCAATTATACATATGGAGTCGAGGATCAAACAGTTACAACACCCCCTTCGATCTGGACATGGAATCAGAAAAGTTCAGGGAGGAGGGAAGAAGACGAAGTATTAGGTTTTGTTACTCTTCTGTTTTAAACTGGGCTGGATTCATTTATTTTAAAAACAGATTGCTTACAATTCAAAAGTCCATTCGAATTTGAAGCCTAAGAGTCCACAACTTTCATTTGTACATGCTGCTGGTGTGGGTATGTGGCCCGTGGGGACTACTCTTCAAAAGCCAAAATTTAAAAATCCGATATTACTAATTAAATTGATAATTAGAGATATAAATTTTTATTATTAACTAATAAACTATTAAAAATAATAGTATATAATTTTTTAATGGATATAATTTTAGCAATTAAAAATTAAGCGTTTTCATTCCTAATCTTTACTATTATATAATAGAGCAACCATAGAATCATTAACCAAAACACATAGAAATACATAAAAAATATTAATATTATATTGATATGAAAAGTCCACCCCTAAAAAATACATAAAATTAAGCGTTTTAATATTATACTGATATTAATAATTCTTAGCAATTAAAATGTTCACTAAAAAGGCAACGAAAGATAGCAACTCTTCTAACCAAAACCACAATCAAATGCATATTGAAAATACAAAAAGCCAGCTTGTAAAAAATGCTTCATAGAGTGACTTCAAAATTCCATACATGGACACATGAAAGCCAAGTAAAACTGCGTGTAAAACAGACTCCTCATATACTGAAGATAATGTTCATTGTTTGAATATTTATGTTCATTGTTTAAAGAGTTATGTTCATATATGATAGCTACGGTAAAATCAATTGAAATAAAGCTTAAAAAAGACATATGGTCCTCTCATGAATATGAGAATTTAACAAACAGTATACCAACTTCAATGGCTCAATATCGATTCAATTAGAAACTTGGCTGCTTGAAATCAAATTTTACGAATGACGGGGTTTAAGAGGTTCTTATTTTAAACTACAAGAATGTTCACATCTCGTCTGTAAATGTTCATATATTGTCGTGAAATGTTCAAATATTGTCCTAAAATGTTCAAATATTGTATGGTAGTGTAAAGACCTTTAAAAACTATTGGTGTACATGTCAGGTGAAGGTATACACAAATGTTCATATATTGACGTCAAATGTTCATATTCTGAATGTTAAAGTTCACAAATAAGAACTAGAAACGTGTCTCAAGTCATTGCGAGAGTCTTATCAGACCATTCATACTCATATTCTCTTCTAAGTATTTTGTCGAACACCTCATGGGCATCTATACTCCCACACTATAACCAAAATCAACCACATAGGCTAACTCGTAGGTGAACCCTAGAAGCCCCAATTGCAAACAAAGATGAACCCTAGAAGCTTCAATTGGGAACAAATCTACAAAAAAACAAATCCCACGTGTCTCAACCCTAGAAGCTTCAATGAACATCGAAATGAAGAATTGATGGATGAAAGAAGAATTGGTTGTGGATATGAAGAAACGAGATGGTTCAAGAAGTAGAACGAGGTGATTATTGATGATAGTCGTGCTCACATTGCGAACGAAGATGAACCCTAAAAGCTTCAATTGGGAACGAATCTGCAGATTTTTTTTTCACGTGACAGTATTTGTCTGGGGAAGAAGACCCCTATTGTCAAGGGGAAATGTCTGAAATGCCCCTGCCTCATTAAAAATATATGGGAAGTGCGCGCCTCATTACAACCGTAGATTACTTCCATCCGACGGTCCATATTGCGCTTCACATTTCCTATTTTAAGATGGCTTCCTACCTGCTGATCCCCTCTCAGCATTTATAACGAGATACTAGTGTAGTGACCCATGCCATGCACGGGTATTCCAGATTGTCCGTCCTAAAAATTCATACAGTTTAAACAAAGTTTGTCTAAAAATTAAGTTTAACTCTCACCAACTAAGCGAATTAAATTTAACTTTTTCTTTGTGAATACTAATTAATACATATTTATTTCATGAATGATATATAATTTAATTATATATATATATCATAATTAAATTTAAAATTTATTCTTAATAGGATAGGATAATTTGTATTGTTTTTATGTTGAATGAAGTGATTGTTCTATATATAAGATTTATTTGTTGAGTTAATTATTCAATATATTTTTAATTGAAATTAAAAAATAAAAATAAAAATAGCTTAGCAACCTACCCTAGAATCACTCTACATGCTCTAAAAGTCTCAGCTTTAATATATAAGATAGATATGTAAATCTTAATTAACCTAATATAAACACACTACTCCACATATATAATTTTGTTTGTAAAAGAAAGGAAAATGACTAAAAAATAAAATGTGACAATTTATGTATGAAGATGACATTATGACAATTTAAATGTGGAGACATATGGGGAAAGTTGAGTTTTACTTTAACTAGTGTAGTGACCCGTACCATGCACGGAAAATTCTATATATTCGTATGAAAGTTGTATATCCTTTTAATCGAGTTCGTCGAAAAATTAAGATTAACTTTTTTCTTATAAAGACTATTTAAAAAAATATATTTTATTTCATGAAGGTTATGTACGTAGCTTGACTTAATATTTATTATCGGAAATAATCCTAATTTTATCGTAAGAATATATATTAACCTTCAACATAATATTTATTCTCAATAAAATAGCTTGTATATTTGTTGTTGAAAGGAATGATAATTTTTTAAGATTTATTTGTTAATATAATTATCCAATCTATTAATAATTGAAATTAAAGATAAAAAATAATAATTGTGTAACAAATTAAGCCTAAAATCACTCTAAGAGCTCTAAAAGGCTCAGCTTTAATATATAAGATAGATATTTACTATCGAATAAAGCCTATGCATATAACAAGTGCTTGTTTGGTTGGAGGCTAAAATTCTAGAAGTTGAAAATCTGCAAAAAATGAAAATGAATATTTGTGTTTGGTTGAAAAACAATTATGTTAAAATCACGAGATTTTGATTTTTTGATATTTTTAAAGCCTAGTCCCCCTAGGTAATTTTAATTCCCCCATTTTCACATGAAATCTACAATTCCTCCATTTCAGTCTATTCTTTGTAAATTTTAACCAAACATATTTTGTCCAAAACCCTCATATTACAAATCAAATTAATTCAATTCTCATAATATGAATTACATTTTGTACATTCAACCAAACAAGCATCAAATTTAGCCCACTTCACACTTAGTTTCAAAATCAAATCCCGATCTATATATCATGTGAAAAATGGTGGACCGGTAAATTGGAAAATAGATGGAATAAGCGCAGGTAAGTGAAAGTGTACATTACAAATTTACAAAGGGATTGATCCTAAGATGTTCTTAACAAAACTTTATATTAATCTTGCACTTATCACTTCCAATTAGCACATTTTTTTTGGGGTCAAGAAACGAGGCTAAGCCTCTGCGAGTTTTATTCGATAATTAAGCAGAAACGCTCATAGAGCGAGGGCGCTAAGAATAGAATCAGGAGCAGAATTAAATTCTTGAATCCAATTAGCACATCTACTAGAGGCACATGTAGCTTACCTAAAGCACAAAAAGAATAATGTTTGTTACCAAAAGACAATATTTTATCCTCATTGCTTATCAATCACTACACCAACTAAAACTAATATTAAATCAAACAAAATATAAACTCCGAGATCTACTTTTATCTAATTTCTTTTGGACCATAATCTTCTTTACAATATAATTCCATCCAAGTTGGGCATGCATGCATAAGAATGCAAATAATGTTATGTATAAAATGGCATAAACCTAAGCACAATTAGATATTTTAGGACAAAAATTAATAGTGGACTTGGGACCGTGGATGACACACCTTCCCTCCAGATCCAACGGCTGTGATCTCACGACTCTCTGACCACGCCACACCAGATCCACCAATTCTTATCCCCCAACTCATCCTTTCTCACTCTCCAGATCTCTTTCTGCTTTCTTCTTCTTCTTCTCTCTCTTCAAATGGTGGCGGTGGATGCTCAGAAATGGGCTACTCGTCGGAACAGTAACCCTCGCCTCTCTCTAGACTCCTCCGCCAGTCCAACCACCACATCCGGCTCCTCCGACCACCACCATCTCCTCGACATCCCTTCCACTCCTCCGGCTGAAGCTCGCCCATCCGCCTCCCTCTTCTCCTCGATCTCTCTATCTCCGGCCACCGTCACTGCTACCGCTGTCTTCGCCTGGTACACTTCCAACATCGGAGTTCTCCTCCTCAACAAATACCTCCTCAGCATCTATGGATTCCGTTATCCGATCTTCCTTACTATGCTTCATATGCTCTCTTGCTCCGCCTACTCCTTCATCGCCGTCCATTGGCTATCGATTGTTCCGCCGCAGTCGGTTCACTCTCGTCGCCAGCTTCTCAAGATCTTCTCCCTCTCTGCTATCTTCTGCTTCTCCGTTGTCTGCGGAAACGCCTCTCTTCGCTACATTCCGGTGTCCTTTAACCAGGCTATTGGTGCTACCACTCCGTTCTTCACCGCCATCTTCGCCTTCCTCATTACCTGTAAGAAGGAAGTCCCTGAGGTTTACTTGTCACTCTTGCCTGTTGTCTTCGGAATCGTGCTCTCTAGTAACAGCGAGCCGCTCTTTCATCTCTTCGGATTCATCGTCTGCGTCGGATCGACCGCTGGCCGCGCTCTCAAGTCCGTCGTCCAGGTAATTCATCTATTCCTTCAGCTTAATCCTCGGTCAATTTGGATTGATTTGATTTTGAGAAATTGGAGCAGTTAGGGTTTCAGTAGTCAAATTGTGGATATCAAATCCGACATTGTCATGGATTCTATTTCTTTGATCTGAAATTAAGAATTCCAGATCTGGAAAAATGACATTGAGTTGGATGGAAACAGGGACTGATCCTGTCATCGGATTCAGAGAAGCTGCACTCGATGAACCTCCTGCTATACATGGCACCGATGGCGGCGGCGATTCTGTTCCCTTTCTCGCTCTACTTTGAAGGCAACGTGCTTGCGAAGACAGTGGAAACGGCGAAAGGCGACTGGTTCATCGTCTTCCTCCTATTTGGGAATGCAACGGTGGCGTACCTGGTAAATCTAACAAACTTTCTGGTGACGAAGCACACAAGTGCACTGACACTGCAGGTGCTGGGAAATGCCAAGGCGGCAGTTGCAGCGGTGGTGTCGGTGCTCATATTTAGGAATCCGGTGACGGCAATGGGGATGGCGGGGTTTGCTGTCACCGTAATGGGAGTTGTGCTTTACAGTGAGGCCAGGAAAAGGGCCAAACAAACATCGCATTGAGAATTCTTTCTTTTTGCCACTTTTTTTTTTTTTTTTGATATAAAAGAAATGTATTTTTTACTGTAATATTTGGTTGATTTATTGTTGGCAAATTGAATTTAGAAAAAATCACAATTGATTTTTTTTTTTTGTATATGATATGATAAGAGATGTAGCTACAAGAGACTGGAAATTTGGTTGAATAAGGATTGATCACATTTATAGGTTACTCTTTACTCTATAGTCAAATGACATATAAATGTGTCGGTTAGGCTGATTAGTGATATTCAGTTCATTTGTCTATTTGACACCTATATTGAGTTGGGAAATGGTATTTTCAGGCTGATTACTCTTTACTCTTTCACATTGTTTCCTTTGTGGGTGCAGTTGAGAGTTCATACATGATTCACTGTTAGCACGTACTCCCTCCGTCTCATAATGTTCTTTCCATTTTTTCATGAGACATTTGCCGATGTGTGTTTTCTATCCTTAATATCCGTAGTTGTATGTTAATACAAATAATTAAAATTTGATATTATTAAAGTACGTATTAATACGAATCAAACAAGACCCCATATGACTATATATTTTCTTATATATCAAGACAAAATGAGAAGATTCTCTTCAACAATGTCAACCGTGAATAGTGTACACTATTTAAAATGGAAAGAACAATATGGGACAGAGGGAGGAGAAGCGAGCGGGTGGGCTTCAAGTCCAACTACCACCGCTTCTTTAGGCCTTCGTCTTTTTTTTATTTATTAAAAAGCCTAAGGCTTTTTAAACCCAAGTAAACTTACATAGAAAGAGAAGTAAATCGATATAATCTCGGTTATATTCATTACTATACTTCATCATCCAATCCGCCACCCGGAAAGAGATTATCCCATGTTTTAGAGCTGGTTCATATCCATTTATTTTACCAGGTCTAAAACATAAAGAAGCCCTCAGACGGAATGGAAAGAGCACAAATCATGGTTATATTCACTACTAAACTTCCCCATGATGGAAATTAGAGAGAAAAGGTTTGTAGAAAAGTGATTCTCATTTTTGTGTGCAATAGCATTGTGCTGTACATATAGGGCTGGATGTTAGTATCGTACAGAGCCAGCTATAACCCTAGGAATAGTCTAGAATTACTAGGACAAAAGGGCAATATATTAATTACAAGTATTGTGCTATTATCCCCCCTCGAGCCGAAGCGGTCGGAGACCAAGCTCGGATCGCATCTGTAGAAACCGGGCAGTGGGCAGAGGCTTGGTTAGGAGATCAGCCTTTTGGTCCTTGGATGAGATGAAGGAAACAATTAATGACTTGTTGCGGACGCGTTCCCAGACGAAATGATAGTCGAGGCTCAATTGCTTGATGCGATGATGCAAAACCGGGTTGACGGCAAGGTATGTGGCGCCAAGATTGTCGCACCAGAGTGTTGGAGCTTGCTGGAGACGCAGGCCAAGATCAGCAAGGATGCTTTGGATCCATAACAGTTCACAGGTGGCTGATGCAACCGCACGATACTCAGCTTCAATTGACGATCGAGAGACAGTGTTCTGTTTTTTTGAAGTCCAGGAAATAAGATTGTCTATGTGATAAATGCATAAGGCTCCGGTGGATCGTCTGTCGGCGGGATCACCGGCCCAATCGGCGTCGGAGTAGGCTGTCAAGGGGTTACTCGGAGCAGCATCAGAGTAGGCCGACAGATTGTGACTTGTAACAGAGGAGAGAAAGAGTTGAAGATTAGCTGTGTCATTCAGATACCGAAGAACTCGCTTCACGCCTTGCCAATGACAATCAAGCGGAGCGTGCATAGATTGGCATAGTCGGTTGACAGCAAAGGATATATCCGGGCGAGTAAATTCCAAATACTGTAAGCCACCCACCACACTTCGATAGAGCTGATGATCAGGAAATGGCGTGGAGTGTGCAGTGGAGGAAACAAAGTCTGTGGCCATAGGAGTCCGGACCGGCTTGGACTGGGACATCTTTGTCTTCTCAGTGAGTTCCCGGATATATTTGGATTGGCAATGATAGAAGCCAGCTGGGGTACGCTTGATCTCGATGCCAAGGAAGAAATGTAAGGGCCCGAGGTCCTTCACAGGAAACTGCATAGACAAATGCTTCACAAAAGAATTAGACAATTCAGCAGTGTTAGACAAAACAAGCAAATCGTCGACATATACCAACACGAAGACGAGATCCGGTCCTTGGCGATGGATAAACAGGGACGTGTCTGATTGGGAAGGACGAAAACCCATGGAGACGAGGGAAATGATTTATGAGAAAAACCTGGGGGTTGGCAAATGTAGACGTCTTCCGTCAAAGTCCCGTGAAGAAAGGCGTTTTGAATGTCAAGTTGTCGTGTCGTCCAATGTCGTTGCGCCGCAAGAGAAAGGAGAAGGCGAATTGTGGATGGTTTGGCAACCAGACTAAAGGTCTCATCAAAGTCCAACCCATGAACTTGATTGAAGCCCTTGGCTACAAGCCGAGCTTTGCGTCGTTCAATGGAGCCATTGGCGTGACGCTTGGTTTTGAAAACCCATTTGGCCCCGAGGACGTTTGAGGAGGAGTTGGGTGGGACAAGGGTCCAAGTATTTGTGGTTTGGAGGGCCTGAAATTCAGCGGCCATGGCAGCTTGCCATTTCGGAAATTGGGAGGCTTGTTTGTAGGAGGTTGGTTCATCAGTGACAAGAAGGGTGTGGTGGCATTCAAGGTCAGTTGTTTGAGGCCAAGGGATAGTCCCATCTGAACGGACTAAAGGTTTGGAGATGTTGGATTTGGACCTCGTCTGCATGGGATGGATAGGTGAGGCGGGTTGGTCTGGGGAAGGCCCATCAGATGGAGAGGGAATGGATGGATCTGTGGACTGAGATGAGGATGGAGATTGGGCTGGCGAATTTGTGGACTGTGGGAGAGGGATAGAATGGGCCGGTGAGTGTGTGGATTGTGAGGGAGAGGGAGTTTGGGCTGGGGAAGGTGTGGACTCTGGAGTGGACTGAGGAGAGGGATTGGGCCCAGTGATGGGAAGGCTGGGAATGATAGGTAATGGAGCGAGAGGCGGGGTATATGGGCTGGAGGGACGAGTGGATGAGGCAAGCGGGAATGTGGACTCGTGAAAGGAAACATCCCGAGAGATGTACATTCGATTGGCGACCCAATCATAGCAAAGATAGCCACGGTAGTTGGAGGCGTAGCCGAGAAAAATGGTAGGGGTGGATCGAAAGGAGAGTTTGTGGGCTCGATAGGGGCGAAGGTTTGGGAAACAAAGACATCCGAAAACCCGAAGAGATTTATAGTCGGGTTTTTGGTTGAATAGGAGTTCAAGGGGTGTTTTGTTTTGGATGATGGGAGTGGGAAGGTGGTTTATGAGATATGTGGCGGCTTGGAAGGAATATTCTCAATAGGAAAGAGGTAGGGAGGCTTGTTTGAGGAGGGTGAGGCCGGTGTCGACAATGCGGCGGTGACGAGTCTCGATACTCCCATTTTGTTGATGAGAGTGAGGGCAAGTGATGCGATGAGAGATACCAAGGGATTGGAAAATGGGTTTCAAGGGTTTGAATTCGGTACCCCCATCGGTTTGAATGTAGGAGATTTTTGTTTGAAGGAATTTTGTGATGAATGTGATGAAGGTGGACACAATTTGTGGAACAAGATTTTTTGTAGCAAAGGGAAAAAGCCAAAGAAATTTGGAATAATCATCAACAATTGCAAGATAATAAGCATTGCCATTCATTGAAATATTGTGGGCTGGACCCCATACATCCATAAAGAGCAAAAATAATGGACTAGGAGAAACTGATGGGCTAGGCGGATGTGGATGGGCGTGGGCGTTGGCCCAGTCACAGACTTGGCATTTTTGTGAGCTGGCTAATCCAATTTTAGGAGAATTTGAAGCTGACTTGAAAAGAGACGAAGAAAGACGAGGCGATGGATGACCTAAGCGGCTATGCCAGAGGGCGGCGAGTTCAGTGGTGGTGAGGTTGGCTTGCGGCGAACTTGGTGGCGACACGACATCCGAGAGATCATACATGCCTCCCTTCACCAGACCTTGAAGAAGCACCTGGGAGTTTTGCGAATCCTTAACAACAAAGAAGGAGGAATGAAATTCAAAGAAAACCGAGTTGTCAGCGCAAAATTTTTGAACGAAAAGTAAGTTTTTCGTAATCAAAGGTGTATGAAGAAGATTAGAGAGTTTGAAGGTACGGTTTTGGGAGTGGACTGATCCAGAGCCATGGTTGGAGATCGGGATTTGGGATCCATCGCCAAGGAAAACAGAGTCTGAGCCTTCGTAGTGGTAGTTGTCGAGACGCGGGTTTGTCAGGTCAGGCGTGAAGTGGTGCGTTGCGCCAGTGTCAGGGAACCAGGTATTGTTGGCCTGGAAGGAAGGAGGTGGTGGTACCTGTGTTGCTTGATCGTACCTGTGCCAGCATCTTATTGCAGTATGTCCTGGTTTACTGCACAACTGGCAAATGGGACGATTGTCAGGTGTGCCTGAGAAATTAGTTGGTGGTCCCCTCTGTCTGTTTCCTGGTGCACCATTTCCACTATTGTGTCGACCACCACCTCTGCCCCTGGGAAAGCCTCTGTTGTTTCGACCACCTCCTCTGCCACCTCCTCTGTAGGAGGTGAAGTTGACCTCAGTGTTGTTGACAACTATGGAGGAACTGAGAGCGTTGGTTTGCAAGGCCAAGCGAGACTCATATGTGAGGAGATGAAAGAGAACCTGCGCAGGGCTTGGAAGAGTGGCTTGAGTGGATAGTGCAGTCACGACAGCATCGTAGTCACCATCCAATCCAGCAAGCAGGTACTTGATGAACTCCATATCTGATATGGAGTGTCCGGCTGCAGAAAGCATCTGAGTGAGTCCACGAGCCTTGTTGTAGAACGTGGTGACAGAGTCAGATCCTTTCTTGAGCGACGCGAGCTGAAGGCGCGTATGGACGAGCTGGGCACTCGAGCGGGCTGAGAACAAGTCATGGAGGTTGTTCCAGATCGCCATGGACGTGGTGCACTCAAGGATCTGTGTTAGGACTCCCTCTGTTAAGGAAGAGGTGAGGACAACCATGACCAGTTGGTCCTTGCTTTGCCATTCGCTGAAAGCAGGATTTGGCCCAGTGAGAAGTTCAGCCGGAGGACAGGGAAAACTGCCATCAACAAGGCGGTACAAGCCATGAGCCTTTAGGTAAGGGCAAACTTGAGCTTTCCAAAGTGGGAAGTTCTCTTGAGAGAGCTTCACTGTGATAAATGATGAGAAGGAAGGTAAAGGAGCATGGATATGCTGGTTTCGTGGAACCAAGTCCATTGTTTTCAGTGAAGAAAAAAAGAGAGGCAGAAAAGGAGCTGTGTGTTTGGGTTTCTGTGAAGAAAAGAAAGGAAGAGATAGAAGGTAGAGGATGAGCACAATGCTATTGCACACAAAAATGAGAATCACTTCTCTACAAACCTTTTCTCTCTGATTTCCATTATGGTATCAGAGCCAGCTATAACCCTAGGAATAGTCTAGAATTACTAGGACAAAAGGGCAATATATTAATTACAAGTATTGTGCTATTACCCCATCTAATTCGTAGTCTGGTTTCCTATTCAAGGAACATCCTTCATCGCCACCAACCAATTGGAGTTGGCAATGAGCCCTCAAAAGCGTTCAATATACGATGAATTGCAGGTGGATCTTCCTCATCTCTGACCATCGCAATCACTTCCATCGAATCAGATTCAACCTCGAGCTTGGTGATCTCCGTTTCCCTTGCCAAAACAAGACCCTGCAGCAGGCCAAGCAACTCAACCCGGAAAGCCAAAGTCCCAGCCACATCAAGAAGACAATTTTAAAAATTGAAGTAGGGAACCTTTTTCACCTCATGTTTGTTGGATAAATGAATTAATTATGACAATTATATCACATGATTATGGGTATTGTCTTTCTATGACAAAGCAATCAGCACAAATCATGCTAGTTGCATGCTCTTCGATCAAAAGAAGTTATCCTTATCTTCATCTTCACTCATGCACTCATTTAGGTCATTATTTATTCACTCAGAAGATGGTGAACCGTATCATTGAAACATACACACAATTGAACAACTAGCTAGCCAGAAATAGCAATAGGAATGGCAAGTAGTGGGTTGGCCTTCTGCAGAGTGAAGCCAAACTTATCTTCCATATCCACACTCCCTCCATCCGCAACCTTCCAATCAAACCCATGTATCAAGGAGCCCAACACCAAATGCAGCATCCGTTGGCCCAACGGCATCCCAGGGCAGATCCTCCTCCCAGCCCCAAATGGCAAATACTCAAATGTATGGAAAATACAAAGGTATAATAATTCTTTGAGACTCACATGTATGGAAAATACAAAGGTACTTTGCTTATAGCTATTGGTTGTCGATGCAAATCAGCAGATCCTCCCTCTTGCTTTTGATGTTGTTGAAGGTGAGAATCGTACAAGTTGGCCATGGTTCATGGATTTAATTGGTCGTTGTGTAATAGATCGCACTGGTTTATGTGTTATCTCAGACAAACATGGGGGTATTATGAAGGTTATAAGAGAACTCCAACGCTGGAGGGAGCCAAATGCATATTGTTGGGCCAGATTCCGTCCCACGTTCAATAGATACCAGAAGAGAGCCCATACGTGTGAGATGGCTGAAGTAATGGAAAAGAGACGTTGCAATCGGAAGGCTTAAGATCTGGTCCATCAGAGCCATTAAGGCCGTAACGGTCACAAGGGAGTAAAATTAGGAAATCATGTAATTATAGCTAGTAATAGCCTTGACTAGGATAGAAATATAAAAGGAAATTTCCCATATTTGTAAACACATGCTCTCAATACTGAAAATACTTGTAAATCAATAATCCATCATCAATCAAAGGAAAAAAGCAAAGTGATTCGAGTGTTCCTGATCCAAACCCCTTCGTCTCAAGTTCATTGTCTCTCGATCCATATCGTTGTATTGCTTCGGTGATCGTAGTGTTTTTACTCGATTCAGTTGTTTTGCCTCGCTAAAAGGCATAATAATTCTTTGAGATTATTTGCCCAAAACAATTTGGCGCCCACCGTGGGGCAATCGATCGATTTTGGGTTTAACTAAGATATCCTGTAGCTAACAACAATGGTGAATGGAGACGCTACCGCTCCAGGTTCAGGCCCTATGGATCTCAATCCCGAGGGAACTCCAATCGTGGAAACTCCAATTGTGGAAATTCCAGGCGTGGAAATCCTAGGGTCAACCGATGAAGATCTGGCAACAAAATCTGCCGGCGACGTTGTCTCAGGGGACACGGTGCAAACAACTCGTGAGGAGATGCGTCTCATGCATCAATCCATGGAATCCTTGCGCAGAGAAATGGATGAACACCGCCAACGTTACGAGGCAATATCCGCATCCAACACTAGACTAATGAATGAGAATTCTGTTCTTAGAGTGCAGGTACAGTCCGTGGGATCTAACGCGGCAAGGACGCTGGGGGCCAATCAATTGGCCCACGTCCGAACTCGGCTTACCATGGAAGACGTGGACATGACGCCAGCGATGGACCATCGAGCGTCAATCGGTAACCTTGAACCTAATGTCGAAATTCCAATTTCCGCTAACACAGTTACCTTTGCCACTCCAGCCGGTCCCATCATGGACCGAGCAATTGGAACGCAGGTTCAGCCCGTAGGCAACATCCAGATGCTCATCGATCAAGTTCTTGGCGAACGTCTCAAGGCTCTGGACGATCGAATCGCGCGCATCCCGGGGGTACCTCGACCCATCGAGAGAGAGGCCCCGGATGGCTTCGAGGATTCTCCATTCGTTGAAGAAATTGCCCGATCCGAAATCCCGAAGAAGTTCCACTTGCCCAATATGGCTAGTTATGATGGGACCAGTGATCCAGACGACCATGTCGCTTTATGCAAGCAAAAGCTCATGGCTATCTCGGTTCCTCGTGGGAGCCGAGAGGCAGTCATGTGCAAAAGCTTTGGCACATCGTTGTCTGGACCACCCTCACGTGGCTCATGAATCTTCCGCGAGGATCTATTGCGTCCTTCTCAAAATTGGTGGATTCATTCAAAAATCAATTTGCTAGCAGTCGCAAGTTGGAAAAACAATCGAGCGATCTGTATTATGTGACCCAGAAAGCTAATGAGTCTTTGCGTGATTATTTACACATGTACAACAAGGTCAAGGTGTCTATCCCACACTGCGACCCTCAGACCTCGATCCATGCATTCCGCCGAGGTCTGGCGAAGGGAAGTGAACTCTACCGGGAACTGACGAAGTACCCGTGTCAGACGTTCGAAGATGTACAAGGAAAGGCAATGGCCCAAGTCCGATTGGAGGAAGATGAGGCTCCACGTAATAGCCCAGACCGAGTCGATCGTAGATCTCGAGAGGATAGCCGGCGCGACCATCGCAGTCAACCATATCCTCGAGAGAGAGGAGACCGGGATAGGGCAACGCCAAGCAGGGAACGTGGGACTGAATGGAAGGATCACCCATCCCTTCCTCCGAAGGTTCAATCTTATAACTTTACTGTTTCTGTTGCAGAGTTGGTGAAAACTTTCGATCGGTTCGGAAAAGATGTTAGATGGCCGAGGAAAAGCGACAAACCCGAATCAAAGAAAGACATGAGCAGGTGGTGTGACTTTCACGCCGATCATGGTCATTACACGGATGAGTGTGTCTCCCTTCGGAAGGAGGTCGCTAGGTTGTTAGCGCAAGGTTTCTTAAAAGACGTCATATCCGAACGCGCGAAGGCAACACTCGACCGGCGTGACAAAGGACCCGACAACCGTCCTCCATCGCCAGTCCCAACTAAGATTATCAACTGTATCTCAGGTGGTTCAGAGTTGAATGGAATATCATACTCGGCGGCCAAGAGACAGGCTAAGTGTTATGCCCTCGATTCACCTCCACCATCGGAATCAAAGGAGAAGAGGGTAAGTGATCTTCCCTCTATCACCTTCGACGACGCTGACGCATGTGAGGTGGAGCATCACGACGGTTTGGTTATCTCTCTCTCTATTGGAAACTGTCTTATACGTAGGATCTTAATCGATACAGGTAGTTCTAGCAATTTAATGAACTTATCAACATTGAAACAAATGGGATTAGGGGAGGACGATGTCAGCCCTAATCGTATTCCCTTGGTCGGTTTTAGTGGTGAGGTAAAGTATACGGTTGGGGATATCGTCCTAGCCGTGTACGCAGGAGGCGTGAACCTCCAGGTGAGGTTCAACGTCGTGGATTGCAAGTCCCCCTATAATTGCATTATTGGGAGGCCATGGATCCATGCGATGAAAGCCGTCGCCTCAACCTATCATCAAACCATAAAATTCCCTACTAAGTGGGGGATACAAGAAATTAAGGGAGAACAAAAACTAGCTAAGGAGTGTTATATGGTGTCCATGAAACAGGCAGTCGAGGAAAAGTCTGCATAGCAGTCAGAGGACGGAGAGAGATCGAGTCGATACGTCGTACCTCAGACAAAAAGGTTGGACGAAATTGCACTTGATCCCTCTTCGCCCAAACGAACTGTCCGGATAGGGGCTGACCTTGACGATGAGACAAGGATATCTTTATTACAATTCTTAAGACTAAATTCAGATTGTTTCGCATGGTCCCACGAGGACATGGTGGGCATTTCACCAAGTATAATGACCCATAAGCTTAACGTAGATTTGAGTTTTCCTCCTGTCAAACAGAAACGCAGTAAATTCGCAGCTGAACGCAACAAAGTCATCGACGAGGAGGTGACGAAACTCCTTGAAACAGCCAAGATCAGGGAGGTCGCATACCTCGACTGGTTGGCAAACGTAGTGGTCGTAGAAAAGAAGAATGGAAAGTGGCGAGTCTGTGTCGACTTCAAAGACCTAAACAAGGCGTGTCCCAAAGATTCATTCCCACTTCCGCACATTGACGCTATGATAGACACAACGGCGGGGCATGAGATGTTGACCTTCATGGACGCATTCAGTGGGTATCGTCAGATTCAAATGGATCTGGGGGATCAGGAGAAAACAGCTTTCGGGACTAGTCAGGGAACCTATTGTTACAAGGTTATGCCTTTTGGATTCAAAAACGCAGGAGCGACGTATCAGCGGCTGGTTAATAAGATGTTCAAGGATCAAATTGGAGATACGATGGAGGTCTAGATCGACAACATGTTGGTGAAATCGAAATAGAAGAAAGATCACATAGAACACCTACAAGAGGCATTTGAAGTACTCAAAAGGGCAAAGCTCAAATGCCTAACGCCATCCGAGGCGCAAGAATTATTGCATTCAATCCACGATGGCGAGTGCGGGAATCACGTAGGAGGTCGAAGCCTGGCTTGCAAAGCAAGACGCCATGGGTTCTTTTGGCCGACTATGAACACGGACGCGCTGAACCACGCAAAGAAGTGCGACGCATGCCAGCGACATGCGCCCGTCCCACATCAACCATCTGAGTTGTTGCATCCTACGATAGCTCCATGGCCCTTCATGAGATGGGGAATGGACATCGTCGGTAAACTTCCCCCAACACCGGGGCAAAGAGTTTTCTTTTTAGCTATGACGGATTATTTCTCAAAATGGATTGAAGCTGAAGCCTATAGAGAGATCAAAGAAGCACAAGTGATATCTTTTATTAAACGTAACATTTTGTGCAGATTCGGCATACCCTCAGAGATTGTCTGCGACAATGGTTCCCAGTTCACATGGGGCAAGACCAGGGACTTCTGTGCTCGATGGAACATAAGTTTGGTCACTTTTACCCCTAGATATCCACAGTCTAATGGCCAGGCAGAGTCCAGTAACAAGATCATCATCAACAACTTGAAGAAGAGGTTAGAAGGATCCAAGGGACGATGGGCCGACGAATTACCCTATGTCCTATGGGCAGATCGCACGACGCCTAAGAACGCCACAAGACAATCCCCCTTCTCATTAGTATATGGGTGCGAAGCAGTAATCCCTGCGGAAGTTCTCCTTCCAACCATCAGGTACAGGCTGCAAAACTTTGGAGAACTCAGGGAGAAGGCTAGGGTCCGGATGTTTAAATACCAGCAACAGGTCGCAAGGAGCTACAACAAGAACGTCAAGATTAAAGTGTTTAAGTTAGGAGATTGGGTCCTGAGGAAAACTTTTCAGAACACCAAGGATCCTAGAGATGGAAAATTGGCTCCACAGTGGGAAGGACCATATAGGATCGTCGAGGTCGTAGGACAAGGGGCATATCGACTGGAAAGCATCGACGGATATCCCATTCCTCGAAGCTGGAATGCGACCCACCTAAAGCTGTATCGTTTCTGAAAACCTCATTTATTCCTCAAAAAACTATAAATTTGTTATCTCTTGAAAACAGATACTGACACTAGTATAAAAGGGTAATAGCGTCGTACAACCCATTACCACCCAAAAATACGTTTGTCCTATTTTCAAATAAATGCAGGTGTGACAGCAAGGGTCTAGCAGTGAACAAGTGGATCCACACAGACACACACTCATGAGCTCATGCATACATACAGACACGATCGATCGAAACACGAAGGATTACAAAGGCACGTCGTACCCTGTTCGCCTTATGACAAACAATAAGGTACGATCGTCATACATTACGCAAAACACTATTGCTAACTCATCCTTCGGACGTACGTCATGACTCTAATACTTATACATTCACATTACAGGCCATCTCTCCCTGCTTTGAGAGCAGCTGACATCACACAGATCCACATAATCCTTTGCTGACGGACGAATCAGGCGCCTGGGTCAACGTACCCTGCGACCTTGTATACGTCACAAGGTACAGGATCCTTAACCTACGCAAATACCTTTACATACAACACAAAAGAACTTTCTTGTGACCAACAAAATCGTTTTGGACAGGTCGTCATAAAGAAAAGACAGGTTATGCATTAAAAGAGCCTATACGGCCAGAATCCTTATAGAAGTGGGATGCAATCCGCGATGGAGGACGGGACGCCAAAGCAAACCAAGAAGTTCAACATAGTCAGCAAGAAAATATCGAAAGCTAGAGGGACAAAGAAGAGTCATTCGCCGGTCTTGGAAGCACTTTCCTTAGACACACAGTCGCCAGGAGCTTTGGTCCGACCCGAGCTCGACTCGGCTTCACCAGCATCATCTTCGGGCCTAGGGACGGCATCCAGGTACTCCGCGTGAGGGGAACCATCGGGAAAGTCGGCCAACAGTCGAGCCTTAGCGTCGTCCAAATCCCAAGCCACATGTTGTCCCTTGGAGTACTCCTCCATGATCTCAATACGGGACGAGGCACCAAAGTACAAACCGATGGCGACCGCCTTCGACCCACAAGCATTCTTCTCCTCCTCCAGAGCCTTGTTAGCGTCATTCAGACGATTGATCAGCTCAGCCTCATTCTTCTCAGCTTTCTCCAGCATGTTCTTCGAGTCCTTTACACGTCCTTCAGCAGTCTCTGCCCTGTATGTCAGGTCATCAATAGCTTTGACGAACTTGTCATGACTTTCCCGGACGTGCTGAACAGCCTGCGACAAGAGAAATACATTGTAAAAAGCAGAAATAAAAAGAAGAAAAAGACTCACTGAAGTAGACTTACCATCCACAGACTGTCACCAGCGAAGGCCACGTTCTCTTGAAGACTTTTTAGCTTAACGTCCACAGGAATGACGACGTCCGAGATCATAGAAATGCCCGTCTCAGCTTCAACACTGAGTACATCCTTCGAGAGGTCAATGATTTCAGAGGACTTCCGCTTCTCACCGGATTTGGGTTTAGGAGGCAGAGCTTGGGACGAAGAAGCTTTCCCTTTTCCTTGCACAACCCTCAGGTCCTTGAAGGAAAGACGAGCGCTGGAACGTCCTGCGCGAGTGCTCGTCGCTGCCATTACAACATGTCCCCACGGTAAGCAATCACCAACAAAACACAATACACACAAAAAGCAAGATCCAGGACTTACACTTGGAAGGGGTAGAGCTTGGTCCCATGTCGCTTGAGGAGATTGGCTTGTTGATAGTAGAGTTCTGGAAGGTGCGATGAGCGACCGGGAACGACAAGATCCTCTTCAGTTTAGCCTCAATCGCAGGGTCACTAGGACGATCAATGTCTTCAGGAACTGTCAAAAAGGAAAAGTAAGACGAAATTAAAGGAGCACAAAGAAGATCAACCACAGTAACAATACATACCTCGACGCAACCACCGAGTCCTCATGAAGCCGCAAACTTCCACCGTGCCAAGCGTCGCTATCTGTGCAAAAAAGTACCATTTTTTCCAACCTCTGTCATTGCAACTTTGACCTAAGGCTATGGGTTTGTAACCAGGGCTGAAATGCCCCGTAAATTATTGGGTCTGTAATATATGGCGATATCGAACTCACTTACTAGTAGTAACATATTCCAGTATAATTATGCTGAACTTGATTCTCCTGGAAGCTTTCATATTAATAGCTACGTATTTCAGTCGGGAACTTCTGATTCTTGTATATTTCAAATAATTGGGTAATTATCAATTGTCGGAATTTGCCTTGTTTCATCGGGATTTATTAAAAACCCGACGTGCTCTATTTTATCCCTACATAAAGGATATATACCCAAAATTAAATTAACACCCTCTTTATCTAGAATTTTCTACAAATTACTACCATTGGGCCCCACCTCTTTCTCTTTCACATTTTTATTCAAGCTGCTACACCTCCTCTCTTCCCTTCACGCTGCACCTCCACATTCTTCCTCCTTTCTCTGGACTTCAGCCAGCAGCTCAGCCAGCAGCCCTTGTTCAGCCGCGCGCTCGACCAACACCTCAGCCCGACCATGCTCGCGTCTTCTTCCTCTGTGCAGCAGCTCGCACTCTCGCACTCTCGCACTCTCCTTCTCTGCGCAGCAGCTGTGCAGCAGTTTGTGCAGAAGCTCGTGTGACAACAACCCACATCCCAACAGCAGCTCATGTGCAGCAGCTTGCGTTTTCTTGCTCTGCGCAGCAGCTCTTGCCTTGTGTGAGTTTTTCCCCAAATTTATGAACCCTAGCTTTTCAATTTTCGATTTTATGAGGAATAGAGGTCCTCCTAACCAATTGGGGAATAATAGCAATTAGTTGATGCATTGGTATGTGTAGGTTGATTGAGTTTGGAGATTGGAGGTAGAAGTAAGAGATTTGGGATATTTTGTGTGAATCTGAAATTTCTGGGAAAAATTCGTAATTTCTGAGAAGTTGTGGCTGACTTTTTAAGGTGAGAAATCTCCCTACGAGTATGAGGAATTTTACGGTTTTCGATTTGGATGTATATGTGATGAGATATGACGTTTTTCGTGAAGGTTCGACTTAGGCGACCGTTTCGTGAACTTTGCGACATCTTTATACGACAAACGGATTACTTGCGTTGAATCGTCGATTGAGGCAAGTTATTTGTGAGCGTTTTCCATGTCGTAGTAAAGAGTTAGGATGAACGAATCTCAAACATTTAGTTGTACATACGTCTAATCATATAAGTTGTCTCTTGTTGCTATTGTTGGTTCCTTGGTGATGTCTTTTAATTGTTATTTGGTTGATGTCACTTGCTGCATTATGTGTAGTTGTGTAGAGATGTCTTATTATATGGTGATTTTTATGAGTTAACTACGCTCATGGTGATACGAATGGTTGAAATATGATTAGTGATTGCGTTATCGCTTTACATAATAATAATGTTGAGGCATCGAGTTACATAGTCTTGGATTTCAGAGGTTGAGTTATAAAACACGATAAATTCGGGGTAAGGATGGTTCTGATCCCTATTTGGTTTTAAAATGTTTTTGGTCAGCATGGTGCCCTCGATTGCTCAATTTGAAGAGTGGTCGTAGGGACCGTCTTATCAATCTGGGTCGGCCGTTCACCTAGCTAGTGTTCGTTCTCCGACTCTTGGTAAGACATTGGTACCCAAGATACGGGTTCAGCCCAAGGTACGGGTTAGAGGGTATACCTTCGGGTCCAAGACAGACTTGGACTTGTTTTCGAAACGGTTTTTCGTACTTTATGTTTTTCATTAGTTTTCTTTTGCATTGCTTGCTTGTATGTGCTTTTATGCTATTTGTGCGTGTGCTTGTGAATTATTGCTTTCCTGTTTTGAAATCTATGACTTCACTATAATTTGATTGATCAATCTGATAACTGTAAGTAAGGGTCGTCTAGTGATGATAGTTATATTGTAGTTTGGTATGGATAAGCGTATTGATTATACCAAGTGTCCTTAGGTATTTACTCATGTTGATCTTATGTTACGACTGGTTCATCTCTTAACCTTCTTCTTCATCTGTAAACCTTCTCGCATATCCGTCAGTATTAGAGTAGTGTCTTTGACTTGCTATTTTCCAATATAATCATGTCTGCATGTCTGCACGCTTATAGGTTTGCATATTCGTGACTTTGTGACTTTTTCTATTACATGTATTATTGCTCATATAATTTGCTAGTCTGGTTGGAGACTAACCCCCATTTCGGTGGGGGACTGGCTGTGTTTGTGCATGGTCAGGTATACGTTCAGTTCCAGAGCACGGAGGAGATAGGGCGACTTGATGCATTCTAGGATGGGTCTTTTGCAAACTTGATTTCTCTTTTGTAAACTGATGCTCTTGTCGAGCTAGTCCCCTTTGTCCTTTCTTTTGATCCTAGCCTATGCTAGCGACCTCTCTGGAATACGTCAGATTTTAGGTTTTACCTTGATACTTGATCATATGGTTGTGTTTGTATTCTAGTTCGTTTATCTTTACAGACTCTTTGAACCCTTTTGTATCCGCTTTCGCCTTCATATTGATCTCTCGTATCCTATTTCTTGTTCACTAACCGCCCGAGGGGATTTCCATCTCGGGGATCCCTGGCACTGTAGCACCCTTGTATTTTGAGGCGTTACAAGGGCGAGCCAAAAAACAGTACATATGGGATTTGATGGTCATGGGTTGGTGAAGATATTCAAAATCGGCTAAGTTGAAGTGCAGATAAGGGTATCTTTCATTAAAACGGTCAAGAATCCGGAGCAATCTCCACCCATGAGGCATAATTTGGCAACAGGCAAGGTCATATCGGGCTAGGATGTCACGGACTAACTTAGAGAATGGGAAGACATGGCCTATTTTAAAGGGGTACTCAAAGAAACATACCCACTCATCATCCTCGTCGTCGGCTCGTTGGTATTCATCTGGTTTTCGAATTTACAAAAGAAATGTTCTTCAATTTTTTTATGTTTTTAAGTTTGTCAACGAATGTTCTCCTAATTAGAAGTAAATTTTCACCAATTTACTACTAAATGTTCACCATTCGTATGCTCGTATTTCAAAGTTTATTCTCACCCGACACTTTCTCACATAAGATACACTTACTTAATTATTAAATAAAAAATGATAGAGAATACTCATATAAATAAGGATCAAGTGCATAGTGATGTTTAACCCCACGTCCGGAAATTTATATATCGCATCCGTCTTGGGCACAGCCGACACGCGTCCAAGCAAACCGGGTGAGATCTTGGGCGCATCCAGTATGAGAAAACAAATATTGTCTTCAAATGCTTAAAAATCCGGTCTAGTTTGGGGGCGCACCTAGGATGCGTCCAAAACTGAACCAAGTTTTTCTTATAAAATTTCGAACGCATCATTACTACGCTTAACAGTGAGTGTGAGTTATAATTTTTCGGATGCGGGGTTTGCCCGTTCTTAAAATAAAAATCAAGGAGTTTTCTTAGCACTTAGATCAAATTAATCCAACCAGAACAGTCAAACCTCATTAAGTAAAAATAAATTAATTGAAAAATCACTTCTTCTCTCTATCCCTTGATTAAGGCTTTTATATCTGTGTTACGAAAATTTTCCCTTCAACCTCTCTATTACGTAAAATTTTCCCTTCAACCTCTCTATTATTATTTTACGCGAAAACAAATGTTCCCCATTTCCATTTCATAATATGATTCGTTGTCAAGAAAAGATAAGAAAAAAAAGATGTTGTGCATAACTAGGAATCCGTATCTCACCGTATGGACAAGATTTTGGACCTGTGCGAAAGAAGAAGAAAAATTGATGAACAATTGTTCATACGAACAACTAGGAATCCAACATGTGTGCTTGTTTATGAACAATTGGAAATTCGTCATAAACTACATTTGAAAATGTGTTCATCTGAACACCTAAATTTGGACAATCGTACTTGTTCATTTTCATAACTTGAACGATTGTTCATGAATCAGGCATTAACTCCAATCGCAAAATTTAGGTTAAACTAGGGGAAGGTTCCCGCGCGGAGATCTTTTTTTTTTTTTTTATGTGTATTCATGTTTTCATTAGCTTATTTTTTGTTTAATTAGATAGAAATATGGTTACTACGCGTGAGAAAAGATATGTTTTTTTTTATTTTAAAAGTATATTAAGACTATGTATCAAAGTGTATAATTATTTTTAAAAATTTTGCATTTATAGGTAATAGAGGTGAATATTTATTTCAAAGTGTGAAGATATGAAAATGTTGTTTATATTTTGCATTATTTATATTTTTCCACTATATTTGATTTTGGGTTAATTCTTCTTAGTATAATAAACGAAAGAATTGATTTTTATTTATTTATAATAATTACATCTTATTTGAAAAGTGACATATATAAATGTTGAAGTTATATGATTTTAAACACCATTTATATAATTAAATCGAAGTTCGAATAGGTTAGGATGAAAGTTCTCCTTTATTTTTTATGAAAAAGAAAATAATCATTTTTGCAAAGTGTAAGTTTTAATTAAATCTTCATATATTCAAGTTTTTATGGATCTTAAATCTTGATCCATCCATCTATAATGTAAGAAAACCACCAAGTAAAAGATAGCAACATTGAATTGAGGAGTGTGAATTAACCAATCAAAATGTGAAGAATTTAATGTTAGGTCTTTAATTTTCTCTCTCCGCGATTTTTATATTACTAGATACGGGTTTCGCGCTACGCACGAGGAAATTACGTATTCACGTATGAGATTTAATATAGTTACACATTATTTGTTAATATTTTTGTTATTGTTATTAAGTTTGTTAATGCTTGTAATTATAATTTTGTCAGGAGGAAGCTTACTGTATTTTATTTGACAAAATGTTTTTCTAATATTACACTCATTAATTTCAACATGGATTAATGTAGACAATAAGTGTGAATAGATTGAAATAGGATAGGATTATGAAATTGAATGCATAGATTGAAATATGGTAGAATTATGGAATTGAATGCAGTACCATTTATATTTACTTTTGAAAATAGACAGCCAACCTTTATATAGATAAGATACTAGGGAGAAGGTTCTCGCGCTTCGCGCGGGTCTTTTTCTTTTGGTGTGTATCCATGTTTCATTTTGTTTCTTGTTTTAGATATATTTTTACTACGTGCCAGAAAATATTTGATTTTTCATTTTAAAAGTAATATTAAGAATATGTGTGAAAGTGCATAATTGTTTTTTAAAATTTACATCTATAGGAATTAGGAAGTAGAGGTGTATATTTCTTTTCAAATGTTTGAAATTATGAATGTGTTGTTTATATATTGTATTATTTATATTTTCTATTATATATGATTCTAGATTAAATCTTCTTAGTATAATTTACAAAATGATTTATTTTCTTTATTTATAAATAACTACATCTTTTTTGAAAATTGAAATTTCGTATATATATAAATATTGAAGTTATATGATCCATACATTTAAGTTTTTATGGAGCTTGATCCATCTATTTATCTATAATGTATAAAATCAACAAATTAGAAGATAAAAACATTGAATTGAAGAATGTGAATTAATCAATCAATACGGAGCATTTAATGCTAAGTCTTTCATTTTCTTTCTCCGCGATTTTATATTATATTAGATATTAGATTAGATTAGATTAGATAGATTAGATTGTTCAATTAAACAACTCGTTCATATGTAATAAATAATGCTTATGCAGATGAGAAACACCTAACGAAGACGGTGGAGAAAACGAATCATATTTAGATTGAACTAATCGAAGGCGGACGAGAAGATACGATGGCAGATGAGAAGACAATGGAGAAGAGATTTTGATTGAGAAAACCGTGCAAAAGAGGATCTTCGAAGCAGAGGATGCTCTCTTAGAGTAAGATCTACTCCATCCTACGGATGAAGTAGATCCAAGGGCTAGCAACTAGGAGTGTAGAGTGGTGGTCCCCACGCTTAATTAAATCTTCTCCTTCCTCCGCATCTCCTAACAAATACGATCCAAATTAAACCTCTGTCGTCGTCACCGCCTCCAACTACAAAAGCTTCTCCGTCCGAATCAACCACCACGCCTCGCCACCGTCTGGTCTCGCCGGAGCGCATCGACTAGAAACTACTCGCCGTCATCTGGTTTACGCCGGAGCGC
Source organism: Oxyria digyna (assembly GCA_029168935.1). NCBI lineage: Eukaryota > Viridiplantae > Streptophyta > Magnoliopsida > Caryophyllales > Polygonaceae > Oxyria > Oxyria digyna. Next base: position 12,631,050 of record JAPVLV010000013.1, read on the forward strand.
ATCGCCTGGAAGCTATTTGTCGTCGGAGAAGAAGAGATCGTTCACCAAGAAATGTTCTCCTATATACTCTAGACTCGTTTATTGTAACAAAATTAAGATAACTTGCAATGATCATTGTATATCTCATTGGATTTGAAATACAACAAGCAATTGATTACTGGTTTTCTTCTCACTTTATGTTTTCTGGAAGTTATTATTAAATCTCCATTATTTTTTTATGTGCAAGCTTGATTAATGGAATAAATGATAGGTGCATCAACGTTAAATGATAGGTGCACTAGTGGTAAAGTAAAGGTGCATCAGTGGTAAATGATCGATGCATCAGTGGTTAAGTAAATGAAAGGATAAGTACATTGCATTAGTGGTAAAGTAAAGGTGCATCAGTGATAAAGTAAAGGTGCATTAGTGGTAAAGTAAAGGTGCATCAGTGATTAAGTAAATGTGCATGAGTGGTAAAAGTATGGGTGCATCACTGGTAACGTAGAGGTGCATCACTGGTAAGGTAAAGGTGCATCAATGGTTAAGTAAAATGTGCATCACTGGTTAAGTAAAAGGTGCATCACTGGTAAATGATAGGTGCATCACTGGTAAAGGATATGTGCATCACTGGTAAAGGATAAGATAGATGCATCAGTGGTTAAATAAAGGTGCATCACTTGTAAAGTGTAGGTGCATCACTGGTTGACTTTGATTTTAAAGCTTGAAAGTAATGATTGTATATAATAAATTGTATATGTGCATCGATGGTTAAGTAAAGGTGCATCACTTGTAATTGTAGGTGCATCACTGATTGACTTTGATTTTAAATTTTGAAAATAATAATTGTATATAATAAATTGTATAGGTGCATCAGTGGTTAAGTAAAGGTGCATCAGTGGTTAAGTAAAAGTGCATCACTGATGAAGTATAGGTGCATCACTGATTGATTTTGATTTTAAAGCTTGAAAATAATGATTGTATATAATAAATTGTATAGGTGCATCAGTGGTTAAGTAAAGGTGCATCACTAGTAAAGTGCAGGTGCATCACTGGTTGACTTTGATTTCAAAACTTGAAAATAATGATTGTATATAATAAATTATATAGGTGCATTAGTGGTTAAGTAAAGGTGCATCAGTGGTTAAGTAAATGTGCATCAGTGGTTAAATAAATGTGCATCACTAGTGAAGTATGAGTACATCACTGGCTGACTTTGATTTTAAAGCTTGAAAATAATGATTGTATATAATAAATTGTATAGGTGCATCAGTGGTTAAGTAAAGGTGCATCAGTGGTTAAGTAAAAGTGCATCACTGGTGAAGTATAGGTGCATCACTAGTTGACTTCGATTTTAAAGCTTGACAATAATGATTGTACATAATAAACTGAGATTAGACAAATGATGCATATAGGCATCTGAGAGAGATGAGTGAAGCTAAAGAGAGTTATGTTTCGTTGTTTAAAGTGAGAGGAGGCCATGGAGGATGATTCTCTTCTACCAAATTTTCGTCGCTTTCCTTCTTCTATGGAGAACGAATTCATCAATTCGAGCGATGTGATGGAGAGATCTATGGAGGAACAGGCCGGCGACGAGAAGACGTCGGGAGAGAGCGGCTGAATTTTATCGCTGAAAGAGAAAGGGAAGGGAAAGAGAAACGGGGGAAACGAACGAACGAGATTAAAAAATCACTTATGACACGGAGGGTGGAGATTGATCTTCACTCCTTCTTTGTAAAGACATCCTCACTGGATCTTTTTCCGTTATATATGCAATAACTTAATTGTCATTAATTTTCGATGTCTTTTTTTCTACGGTAAGATATGATTTATCTAACGCTCTAGATAATTCTCTACTATTTAGTGTAAACTAGCGTGTGTTCCCGTACCATGTACGGGGTCGCATGTAATAAATATTTTAATAATATATATATTATATACTATTAATTAGTATATAGATTGTAGTTTATACTTTATGGTATAATTTATATATTATAGTTTATAGTTTACGATTTATGTTTTATAGTTCAAATTCATTAATAACTCAATTTAATTAGTTTGATAACATAATAATAGATAAAGATATATATATAAAAAAAATCTATATATATATATACAAGAGAAAGATATAATATGATAAAAGATAAAATCAATATTTTTTTTTTGTAATATAACCTATTAGATATCTTTTTGATTTTTTACTTATTTAATTCAAAGATATATATCAAAATATAAAGTCGGATGATGTGGATGATGACATGGTGGATGATGTAGCATAGCTTAGAGATCGACACATAGGCGAATTGAATATAAGAGCGACATGTGGCAAAACAACGTTCTGTTTTAGTATATGTATAGATATACACCTCACCAGAACCAAACTCCTTATATGTATTTGTACACTTCATAATTTTGAAATACTTCACTATATTTAAACTTATTTTATTTTACTATATAAAGTAAACTAAATTTTATTTTGAACTATAAAATACTTATGTATATTTATATGATGATATGTGGCATAACTAATTGATAAATATAGGGTTTTTGTTTATTTATTATATAGGGATTAACTTGTTATTTCTATTTATATCATTTCCTTACTTAAACACAAATATATTAAAATATATACACCAAGATCACTATCTTAAATTTTTTGATATCATTTCTTATTGAATATATACCAATTTAAAATATTATAAATCTCACAATTTTTTTTATTTATATAAATTTGATTTAATAAATAATTAAAATAAATATAATTATATATTACATATTTTTATTTTTATTTTTATTATTTCTATTTATAAATTATATACACAATCATAAAAATCGTTAAGTTAATTTCGCATATGGCGCGCAAATAGATCTAATTTGTTAGTATAATAAGTATATAATAAATTATAAATATTTTATTATTTAATAATAATATATTATTATTTATTTAATAATTAGTATTTTAATAATCTATTATTAATATTTTTTATTTTTTATTATTTACTTATTAGTATTTTTATGATCAATAAGTATTTTTATATTTTAGTAGGTTTTACTATGTTAAATAATAAGTATTATTACTTACTAAAGATAAAATAAATATTATTATTATTAATTAACTAATAAAATATTATAATTATTTATTATTAATAATTATAGGAATCGTTCATTCCGACAACATACCAAACATTGAGCTTCAGGAATGATTTAATCTGATTTCTGAGTCCATTCTCATTCCCATTCCCATTCCGATTCCGATTCCAAATAGCATACCAAACGGGGCCATAAAGGATATATCATATCATAATCATAATATATATAATTTTTGGGGGTGGTTGAAAAATATTCACCCAAAATATTCAACAAGATATTCATCAATATATTCATCTTGGGTTGGACTTTTGCTTGGGCCACCGTAAAAAATACCCAATATTTTTTTCTTGGACCAGCGAAAAAAAACATTATTAAAAAATAATAAAAATGATAAAAGTTACGCTCCAAGATATAGGATAAAATATAAATCTTATATTATAACTTGATAGAATATTTAGATGGTAAAAAGATAATAAATTCTTTACCACAAAGATAATCATCATATTATAATCATCATATCATAATACTAATATCCTATATACAATTTTTTGGATTGTTGAAAAATATTCACCCAAAATATTTAACAAGATATTCAACATATTCATATTTAGTAGGGCCTTTATTTGGAATTTTTTTCTGAAATAAGCATTTTACCCGAAAAAATTCCCAACGTAGGCTCTTTTCAAAACAATTTCCCAAAATAGGCACTTATTTCAGCTTCGGAAATTTTTTATCTTTTTACCATAGGCACTTATTTCAGAGATGTTTTTTTTTTATTTGCACATGTATAAGAGACGCTGGTCGAACCAGCGTCTCTTATACATGTGCAAATAAAAAAAAAACTTCTCTGTATATGAGACGCTGGTCGAACCAGCGTCTCATATACATTTTTTTTTATGTTTCACCGTATAAGAGACGCTGGTCGAACCAGCGTCTCTTATACATTGCCTTAAAAAAAAAAATTAAAAACTACAAAAAAAAAATGGAAATAATGTTAAAAAACTAACATGTATAAGAGACGCTGGCCTAGCCAGCGTCTCTTATACATAAAAAAGTAAAAAAAAATTAGCTTCAGCTTCGGAGGAGAGACGCTGGTTCAACCAGCGTCTCTCACACGTAAAAAATTTCCGAAGCTGAAATAAGTGCCTATTTTGGGAAATTGTTTTGAAAAGAGCCTACGTCGGGAATTTTTTCGGGTAAAATGCTTATTTCAGAAAAAAATTCCCTTTATTTGAGCAAAAAAAGAGCCTAATGTTCGTATTAAAGGGAGAAGATATGTTTAATTTCTTAATATCATGATTAGGTATATAGTACTCCGTATTGTAGAACACATTGGAGTGGATGATGAATTTTGATTTCATATATAAATTTGTTTATCTTATCATAGTATATCTATTTGGATTTAATATTAGACCTTTTTTAATGAGCTTGAGGATAAAATTTATATAACAGATCTAGGTGTGATTTTATGAAAGATAACTTGATAGAATATTTAGATGGTAAAAAGATAATATTCATCAAGATATTCACCCCCATTATATTCATCTTGGGTTGGGCTTTAGACTTTTAAGAAAGCTTGAAATTTACGAAAACTTAGAATTTAAATTTACGAATTTTAGATAAAATCTACCTCTTTTTTTTATTTTGTAGGAAAATAAGATATCTCGTACTTTGAAGGCACGTGATATCTCTTACTTTGAAGGACGCATTAATTCGTTTTTATCATCTACAAAAATCAAGGACGTTCATCTATGGCATGATCGTTTTCTTTGTCATTATTTTATATTTCAAAGTACTATTATGGATATTAATATTGTAATTTATACACATTGATATCGTTTTGTGTTTGTAATCTTATTGACCGAAGTTTCAAGGAATTTCTATTGGCTAAGGATTTTTATTTTTTCATGTTGGAAGTGTTGTTAATTGCTGCTAATTGCTACAGATGAAGTTTTTACTCATTATCATAATCATCATAATCATAATCATAATCATATCATATTATAATTATAATATATATAATTTTTGGGAGTGGTTGAAAAATATTCACACAAGATAATCACAAAGATATTCATGAATATATTCATCTTGCGTTGGGCTTTTGCTTGGGCCACCGGAATAAAAGTCTAATATTAAAGTTTACATTTTTTAAAATAAAATTTCTACATATATTTTTCAAACGAATCTATTACTATGAAATTAAAAATTATCTTTTAAGAAACTACATCAATCTATTTACTAATAAAGATTTTATCTTTTACCAAGTTAAAAACGAAATTATAAGCTATAAGGATTATATAATTGAAAAAGCATTTTTGGGGTGGTTAAAAAATATTCAGAACAAGATATTTTAAAAATAAATTTCAACATATATTTTTCAAACAAATCTATTACTATTAAATTAAAGATTATCTTTTAGGAAACTACATCAATCTATTTCCTAATAAAGATTTTATCTTTTACTAAGTTAAAAACGAAATTAAATTTTATAGGGATTATATAATTGAAAAAATATTTTTGGGTTGAAAAATCACACAGGATATTTAAAAAGAAATTTCCACATATATTTTTCAAACAAATCTATTACTATTAAATTAAAGATTATCTTTTAAGAAACTACATCAATCTATTTCCTAATGAAGATTTTATCTTTTACTAAGTTAAAAACAAAATTATATTTTATAAGGATTATATAATTGAAAAAAAAAAATTGGGAGTGGTTGAAAAATATTCACTCAAGATATTTTAAAAAGAAATTTCCACATATATTTATCAAACAAATATATTACTATTAAATTAAAGATTATATTTTAAGAAACTACATCAATTTATTTCCTAATAATATAATTTTTGTTGGTGGTTGAAAAATATTCACACAAGATAATCACAAAGATATTCATGAATATATTCATCTTAGGTTGAGCGTTTGCTTGACCGCCGAAATAAAAGTCTAATATTAAAGTTTACATTTTTTAAAAAGAAATTTCTACATATATTTTTTAAACGAATTTATTACTATCAAATTAAAGATTATCTTTTAAGAAACTACATTAATCTATTTCCGAATAAATATTTTATTTTTTTACTAAGTTAAAAACGAAATTATATTTTATAAGGATTATATAATTGAAAAAATATTTTTAAGGGTTGTTAAAAAGTATTCAGAACAAGATATTTTAAAAATAAATTTCAACATATATTTTTCAAACAAATCTATTACTATTTAATTAAATATTATGTTTTATGAAACTACATCAATCTATTTCCTAATAAAGATTTTATCTTTTACTAAGTTAAAAACGAAATTATATTTTATAAGGATTATTTAATTGAAAAAATATTTTTGGGGGTGGTTGAAAAATATTCACACAAGATATTTTAAAAAGAAATTTCCACATATATTTTTCAAACAAATCTATTACTATTAAATTAAAGATTATCTTTTAAGAAACTACATCAATCTATTTCCTAATAAAGATTTTATCTTTTACTAAGTTAAAAACGAAATTATATTTTATAAGGATTATATAATTGAAAAAAATATTTTGGGGGTGGTTGAAAAATATTCACACAAGATATTTTAAAAAGAAATTTTCACATATATTTATCAAACAAACAAACTAGACCTTTCTCGCCCGTAAATTTATTAAAAAATAAATATTTTATTATCGATATAATTATGGATTGATAGGATATAAGTAGATTACTATAAAATTAATATTTTTTTATTATATAGTATGGATAACATTGATTACAAGAAGTAAACTTCTTAACAAATTACTCTAAAGTAGGTCATTTTCGTCAAATTTTTGCACAAGCTAAATGGTCTTTAATTAATCTATAATGTATCTTTTTGCATGAATTATAAATACCTAAAATAGCATATACTTTCGATGATTCGAAACTAAAAGATATTATTTATAAGAGATTAATTCTAAAATATCAACTTATGCAATACCAAAGAATACGATAAATTAGTTGAATGTAACTAATACTAATGGTAGGTACAAGTTAACATACGAATTAAATATATTGACACTATCTCCAACTATTAATACAATTTTTTTTTAAAAACTATGTTCTTTTGGCAGATAACATGGGTAACGAGTAACCTAACCCGGAGACTGGCACATTAGTCACCTGAACGTTAAAAAAATAAAATTATAGAAAAATTATGACAAAGTGTTTCAAAGAAATATTACGCTAAATCATCTAAGTTTGATATCTCAATTCAAATTAAATTATAGAAAACAATTCTTCCTCAGATAAATATTACCTATCTTTAGAAACGCAAAGGAGGACAAAGAGGGTAACCCGGTGTTCGTTCTCAAGCACTGGAATAATCGAGACCGCCTCCTTTAACAGTTTTTTCTGTAGCAACTCTGATTGAAGGTATTCTTAGTCCGCAAGAATTAATTCTGAAGGTTGTCTGCTTCATTCAATAGAGAATTGACAGCGAGAGTACTAGAAGGAGCCTTCGCGCTTTATTAGACAGCTCAACCCCGCCAACAACTCATTTGTGAAGCAAGGAGGATCATAAACACAACCTTAAAATAGCAACAGTGAAGTGAAGAGTGGCGGTGGGTTAGACGAAGATCAACACGGGCGGGCTAGAACAAAAACACGGTCTGAGAAAAGCAACAGTGGAGAGGAGATCGTGAAGCAAAGAGGAAAGTACAGGAGGAGAAAAAATGATTGAATTTAGTGTAACCAAAGCTTTAGTATTTTGTTGTACGTATTCATTCTTAGTAATTTTTTAAGTCAGTGAGTGACTCAATATGCAGTACGTACTAATTAAGAAAAGTTGTTCAGCCCAAGAATTCCATTAACTAATATACTGAGATCAACGATATTAAGAACCCCATTAACTTATACTCCATCGGTTTCAAAATAATTGTCATTCTAGCATTATTCACACATATTAAGAAAATGATTGGTTGTGTCTTAAAAATCCAACTTTTTCTCAAATTAATTACCCACCTCCTTTTACAACCAATAGGAGTGGAGAAAAAATCAACAATTTCAAATTCCAATATAAAATTGTATGATATACATGTAATTAATTGTCTTGAAATCTTATAATGACAAACATATTGAAACAAAATTTAGAAGCTAAAACGACAATTATTGTGAAACGGAGGGAGTATTTATTTTGTGTTTCTTTTATTTTATATTAATAATAATCCACTATACAGTAATATGAAATTATTATTTAATAATGTATAATTGTTCTTTCGTTTTGACTTTGGCTCGTGCGTAGCACGGGCAGATAAGGACTAATATATATATAATTTTTGGGGGTGGTTGAAAAATATTCACACAAGATAATCACAAAGATATTCCTCATTATATTCATCTTGGGTTGAGCCAACTGAATAAAAGTCTAATATTAAAGTTTACCTTTTTTAAAAAGAAAATTCTACATATATTTTTCAAACAAATCTATTACTATTAAATTTAAGATTATCTTTTAAGAAACTACATCAATCTATTTTCTATTTACTAATAAAGATTTTATTTTTTACTATGTTAAAAACGAAATTATATTTTATAAGGATTATATAATTGAAAAAATATTTTTGGTGTGTTTGAAAAATATTCAAAAAAGATATTTTAAAAAGAAATTTCAACATATACTTTTCAAACAAATCTATTACTATTAAATAATGATTATCTTTTAAGAAACTCCATCAATCTATTTCCTAATAAAGATTTTATCTTTTACTAACTTAAAAACGAAATTATATTTTATAAGGATTATATAAGTGAAAAAATATTTTTGGGGTGGTTTAAAAAATATTCACACAAGATATTATTAAAAGAAATTTCCACATATATTTTTCAAGAAAATCTATTACTATTAAATTAAAGATTATATTTTCAGAAACTACATAAATCTTTTTCCTAATAAATTTTTATCTTCTACTAAGTTAAAAACAAAATTATATTTTATAAGGATTATATAATTGAAAAAATATTTTGGGGTGGTTGAAAAATATTCACACAAGATATTATAAAAAGAAATTTCCACATATATTTTTCAAACAAATCTGTTACTATTAAATTAAAGATTCTCTTTTAAGAAACTACATCAATCTATTTCTTAATAAAGATTTTATCTTTTACTAATTTAAAAGCAAAATTATATTTTATAAGGATTATATAATTGAAAAAATATTTTTGGGGGTGGTTGAAAAATATTCACACAAGATATTTTAAAAAGAAATTTCCACATATATTTTTCAAACAAATCTATTACTATTAAATTAAAGATTATCTTTTAAGAAACTACATCAATCTATTTCCTAATAAAGATTTTATCTTTTACTAAGTTAAAAACGAAATTATATTTTATAAGGATTATATAATTGAAAAAATATTTTGGGGGTGGTTGAAAAATATTCACACAAACTAATCACAAAGATATTCATGAATATATTCATCTTGGATTCGGGTTTTGGTTGATCCATAAAAAAAAGGTTCAATCAAAAATAAAATATTGACTTTTATAATGGAAAATATTAAAACTAAAGGATATAATAAAAAAATAACGATATATCAAATTAAGAAAAATGATATTTTATGAACATGATAAATCATTTTGTAATAGAAATAAATTTTTTAAGGCTCATATAATTGAAATAATTTATTTTTCACAAATTATTTTACTAAATAAAAGAATTTTAATTTTTTAAGGGTCATATAGTTGGAAATAATATCATATATAAGCATAAATTTTTTTTCCTTTAGATAAAATGTATTATAAACAAAATAATCCAACATAAATCATTTTAACTTATTAAAATTACGGGTAAAGATAGAAGAAATGATTTTACAAATGTATAAGTAACAAGTTTTCTGAATAAATAAAAAGAAAGAAGATATATTTAGCAAAAAAATTTAAATCTTAACCTATTCATTTTGCGGTCACATTTTTTCACCTCTTACTTGATAAAGGGAAATTAGATCTGACAAACGGGTCGGGTTTGGGTTATGATGGAAAACGGGTTTAAGTTAAGCGGGTCGACCATTGGTCGAGTTCGGTTCGGGTCAACCCAATGAGTTTCAAATGTTCAATAATTTTATTGTAATAAAGAAAATAAAATTTAAACAATATTTTTATTTATTCAGAAATAAAATATGTGAAAAGTGGGTCCCTCGAAGACTTTCGAGAAGTACGGATCGGTTCAGGTTTGACCCAAACGACTTCATTGTTTGGTAAGCTTTTGACAAGTCTACTTAGGATATAATAACATATAAAATCAATGTTTTAATATAACTATTTGATCTGTTTCCCCGTGCTATAAATATCTATAATGACAAAGAACTTCATGAGTAAATATTTGACGCTAAAAAAGATTAATTTTTATAAATTTCAATATTTCTCCTTTGGTAAAATAAAATTATATGATTATTATATTATTAGACAATAAATAACAAAATACCCTACAAAGATATTCTTTAGTAGTAACCTAAATTTACATAATACAATACGAAAATAAACAAATCTCAATTTTTACTTTAGATAAAATTAATCTCAACTTTTAAATCAATAAAAAGTTAAGAACTCCAACTTAAAATTTATAAACCAAAAACAACCAAATTACAATTTTAATAAAATTTCTTTTAAATTCGAAGATGAATGTTTTGCAACGTACATAAAACTATTATTATGTGTCATGTTGTTATTGATTTTTTTTAATTTTTAATGAAAAAAAGTTGTTTGATCTACATTTTGGTCTTCTGGTAAAAGTCGTTTGATCTACATTTAGTATGTTTATGTACTTTATTATTTAATTTTTTTTAAAGATATAACAAAAATTATTATCCGGATTCAAAGTAAAATATAAGTGAAACATACGCGACAATATTACGCATTCTAATTCATATTTATAGAGTACTAAATGTTTATTTATTAAAATTCGTTTGGCCCGTGCGTAGCACGGGCAGGAGGGACTAGTATATATAATTTTTGGGGGTGGTTGAAAAATATTCACACAAGATAATCACAAAGATATTCATGAATATATTCATCTTGGGTTGGGCTTTTGCTTGGGTCACCGGAATAAAAGTCTAATATTAAAGTTTACATTTTTTAAATAGAAACTTCCACATATATTTTTCAAACAAATCTATTACTTTTAAATTAAATTATCTTTTAAGAAACTACATCAATCTATTTCCTAATAAAGATTTTATCTTTTACTAAGTTAAAAACTAAATTATATTTTATCAGGATTATATAATTGAAAAAATATTTTTGGGGGTGGTTGACAAATATTCACACAACATATTTTAAAAAGAAATGTCCACATATATTTTTCAAACAAATCTATTATTATTAAATTAAAGATTATATTTTAAGAAACTACATCAATATATTTCCTAATAAATATTTTCTCTTTTACTAAGTTAAAAACGAAATTATATTTTATAAGGATTATATAATTGAAAAAAATATTTTTGGGGTGGTTGAAAAATATTCACACAAGATATTTTATAAAGAAATTTTCACATTTATTTTTCAAACAAATCTATTACAATTAAATTAAAGATTATCTTTTAAGAAACTACATCAATCTATTCCATAATAAAGATTTTATCTTTTACTAAATTAAAAACGAAATTGTAATTTATAAGGATTATATAATTGGAAAAAAAATGGGGGTGGTTGAAAAATATTCACACAAGATAATCACAAAGATATTCATGAATATATTCATCTTGGATTAGGCTTTTGCTTGGGCCACCGGAATAAAAGTCTAATTAAGGGAAAAGATCTCGTAAGGATGAATTTTTAGTTGAGGACTAAGGATGATGCACACAAACTCTATAATTAATGCACACACACGTTATAACTCATGCACACAGTATTTTGTGATGCACACAATCTACTACACATGCACACAGTGTGTGCATTAGTTATAACTTGTGTGTGCATGAATTATAACGTTTGTGTGCATCATTCTCAGTCCTCATCTAAGAAACCATCTTCACCGGAACCAAACCCTAATATTGAAGTTTACATTTTTTAAAAAGAAACTTTCACATATATTTTTCAAACAAATCTATTACTATTAAATTAAATATTATCTTTTAAGAAACTACATCAATCTATTTTCTAATAAAGATTTTATCTTTTACTAAGTTAAAAGGGATATTATATTTTATAAGGATTATATAATTGGAAAAATATTTTTGGGGGTGGTTGAAAAATATTCACACAACATATTTTAAAAAGAAATTTCCACATATATTTTTCAAACAAATCTATTATTATTAAATTAATGATTATCTTTTAAGAAACTACATCAATCTATTTCCTAATAAAGATTTTATCTTTTACTAAGTTAAAAACGAAATTATATTTTATAAGGATTATATAATTGAAAAAAATATTTTTGGGGTGGTTGAAAAATATTCACACAAGATATTTTAAAAAGAAATTTTCACATATATTTTTCGAACAAATCTATTACAAATTAAAGATTATCTATTAAGAAACTACATCAATCTATTCCCTAATAAAGATTTTATCTTTTACTAAATTAAAAACAAAATTATATTTTATAAGGATTATATAATTGAAAAAGTATTTTTGGGGGTGGTTGAAAAATATTCACACAATATAATCACAAAGATATTCATGAATATATTCATCTTGGATTAGGCTTTTGCTTGATCCATAAAAAAATGGGTTCAATCAAAAATAAAATATTGCCTTTTATAATAGGAAATATTAAAACTAAAGGATATAATAAAAAAATAACGATAAATCAAATTAAGAAAAATGATATTTTGTGAACATGATAAATCGTATTTTAATAGAAATACTTTTTTAAGGCTCATATAATTGAAATAAACAATTTTTCACAAATTATTTTACTAAATAAAAGAATTTTAATTTTTTAAGGGTCATATAATTGGAAATAATATCAAATATATGCATAAATAAAAAAATTCTTTAGATAAAATGTATTATAAAAAAATAAGCCAATATAAATCATATTAACTTATTAAAATTACGGGTTAAGATAGAAAAAATGATTTGTAAAATGTATATGTAACATGTTTTCTGAATAAATAAAAAAAAGAATATATATTTAGCAAACACTTTTTAAATCTTAACCTCTTCATTTTTCGGTCACATTTTTTCACCTTTTATTTGATAAAGAGAAATTAGATATGGCATGTAAGGGCCCCAAGCCTTAGAAGCGCTATTCCCATGTCAACGTGGGAACTTCCCAGGAGGTCACCCATCCCAAGACTACTCCCACCCGAACCAGGAAAAGGAAGAGCTCTTGTTGACATGGGTAACAATCTAATCCTTATAATGAATTACAAACACGGGGTGTTACAATCACCCCCACTTAAACCCTTGACGACCTCGTCAAGGCCCGCCAAGCCCAAAGACCACCCTCCTGGTCGAGTGACTGCACTACGGCTAAGCCCACTCGGAACCAAGAGTCGGCACTGATACCATTTATAAGGCCCCTAGCCTTAGAAGCGCTATCCCCATGTCAACGTGAGAACCTCCCAGGAGGTCACCCATCCCAGTATTACTTCCACCCTAGCACGCTTAACTTCCTAGTTCTTTGTCCTAACTCGAACCGGGAAAAAGAAGAGCTCTTGTTGACATGAGTATAGCAATCTAATCCTTATAATGGATTACAAACACGGGGTGTTACAATCACCCCCACTTAAACCCTTGACGACCTCGTCAAGGCCCGCCAAGCCCAAAGACCACCCTCTTGGTCGAGTGACTGCACTACGGCTAAGCCCACTCGGAACCAAGAGTCGGCTCTGATACCAATTTGTAACACCCCGACTCCTGGGCGTTACCGCCGTGGATTTCCACCCGAAATCCACCAGGCTAAAGACAACAACATAACGATCACTACAACGGAACCGACTATAATACAAAGATATTCAAAAACCCAATACGAAAATTATAATATAAAATATGCAACTCTAGACACTAAAGTAGCACCACCGTCGAGCACCTCCAACTCCTCCATGCAACTATCAAGTCGTATAAGCTAATATCATGTAACCAACGGAACCAAAAGAAAACCCCAGAGTAACTTGGGTTAGAAGTTGGGATCTCAGGGGATGAACCCGCAATCAAACTACATCTCAAGAAACTAAACTGTAATTTACAAACAACACATCAGCCAAAGCATAAACTCAGTCAGCATATCAAACTCACAACGATACTTAACAAGCACAACAGAATCAACACTTAGTCAAACACACAAGATAACAAATCATAATGCACCTCACCCGCTCACCCACATACAATCAATCATACAATGCAACACATCATTAGATAACACCACTTTAACACAAGCACAAACAATATCAATTCTTCATCCACAACAACACAAGATAACACGGCAAATACACCTCTAACGGGCAACCACAAACCACACACCAGGGAATAAGATCATCAACTACAAGCACACGCGACATCGACTTATCAACCACAACAGCAAAAATCATTACAAAGCCAAACAACAACTCGACACATTAGGTATCACAACAAGTCGCATATAAAGGTAACCACATAAAATATTAATGCACTTAATCCAAATTACAAGCAAGGAAACACACAACATTACACTCAGAGTCCATCAACGCAATCGTCAAGCGGGCCAGTCTGAGGAAAGCAACTAAGTAAGTCGGGGGATGACTCACCTCGAATCCAAGCAAACCATATCCAATTAAGATCCATCTTCATCGAAAATCAGGCCTAAACAAGCCATATATATACAAATCATAAATCAACACTCTTACAAACGAAAGATCATAAATTTCAGGATCTAAGAGTCAACTTGTAAAATATAATACATATATCAAACAACGTCCTAAAATCATGAAACTTTCCAGATCTATTGCCTCAAAGGTTACGAACTTAACGCCTCAAGAATCACCTTAATCCGATTCCAAACGAAACCTATATAATTAATATACTCCATGACTGTTCAGTATATTTCAGATTCGTATAGTGCTCGGTTTTTCATACAAACACATAATCTAACATTCGTCAAAAGTCATAAAACTACATATACAAAAACTAGACTTCTAAACGATTCCAACCATATATCATATACTCAATTCGGACCAATATTCAAATTATAATAAATTTTATAAAGAACACATACGCCCAAAAATTCACAACAATACCGGTTATGTGCATCAAAATTAATTCGATCCATAATCGTCAGAACTGTATAAACTTTTAACATGTTACCGAGATAGCAATGGGTAACCATTACTAATTTTCCCATAATTAATCCATAAACTAAATGCAACCTAACATCCAATTTCTAAGAAGAGTACACTAAATCAAAACACACACTCCAACATCGACTAATCCAATTTAATCATCCATCTCATGCATGTATATATACTCCCTATTACATGTATAATTAATAATCAGAATAAGATCAATGTTACCTCAATTTCCATGAGCTATGATGTCAGACAAGAAACAAAATGATGTGCAATCAGGTAACTAAGCGGCGGACAAGAGAACGAACACTCAAAAAAATTATTAAGTAGGGTTAGGGTGAGAGCTAACTTATATTAATTCAAAACTCTCAAAAATATATATCTTTATCATTATATATTATTTTCATATTACACATGATAAATATAACCAAATCTATTATATAAAACTTAATAACAAAGAACTGACAATTTTCTAAATCAGTTAACTAAGCAAAATTTCAATCAAAATTGAGGATATTACATATACTCCCCCTTAAAAATAATTTTCGGCCTCGAAACTAGAAGAAAACAACCACAATCAATAGAAAACAAAAAGACCGCTAGCTACAAGATAATCAATACTTCAAACACACAAACAAGGCAATGTGGTGAGACTATCATCACCACAACTAACACAAGTAAATATAAACACTTGAGAAATTCATCACCTCATGTCAATTATCAGACGCAACGTCGTCCTCATAATGGACGAAACAATCAATCACCACTAGCTAGTCTCAATTGACATCAACTATATACAACAATCACACATAACAAATAATATCCGTATAGAATAGAAAAACTTACAATCAATAGATATATAATTATGTAAAAGAATGAGCAAGAATCATCTTACACAATTCTCACCATTTTCAAAACAACTATCAACTAACATGATTAATTAAAAGAAACCATCTCATCACAACATCCGACAGACATACTCACATCAATTAGTTAACAAACATCGCCGAAGCTAACTCAGATGACCCAAACCAATCTCAACAACTTATAAAATAACACGACTCTCAATTCACAAATTAATCTCGTATCAACAACCCTCATCAATCTCAAATAAATATCATAATAACCATCTTTCAAAACAACTCAAAGAGTTCAAAAACCTTTCATGGCACCCTCCGGCCTCAACTCATGACACACAACGATCAACATTCAGCTCTACACGTTGCCCATTATCGAATAATCAACTTCTTTCCCTGGCTGAGTCTCTACTTGAGCACTCGCCAAAACATTGTTCGTTTTTAGAAGGGGTCCCTCCTAGCCGCATGGTCATACCCGGGGGTCACTTCCTCACCGACTTACCCCGCACCCATAACCATACCGGTGAAAACCAATAAAAATAATATTTCCAATAATATAAAGTATAGTAGTCGTGGGAGAACGAAATCCCAAAATATGAATCTACACACTCGTATACAAACATATATAAAAACATATAATAATTTCACAATAGTAAAAAAAGCAACTTACTGACCACAAATACCATGGAAGACGTTGGCGGCTCGACGGTGCTATTTCTAGACTCACTTAATATTAAAGTTAGACAACTACACCCAACCCCCAAAACATAGATCTCCTAACGTCCTCGCTCTGATACCAATTTGTAACACCCCGAATCTTGAGCGTTACGGCCTGGTGGATTTCGAGTGGAAATTCACCAGGCCGTAACGCCCACGATTCGGGGTGTTACATGGCAAACAGGTCAAACGGGTCGGGTTCAGATGGAAAACGGGTTTGGGTTAAGCGGGTCGACCATTGGTCGACTTCGGTTCGGGTCAACCCAGTGGGTTTCAAATGTTCGATATTTTTATTGTAATAAAGAAAATAAAATTTAAACAATATTTTTATATTATTATTATTTAATAAAATTCATTATTATTTTTAATTTAAATGAAAAAAGTATGTGAAAAGTGGGTCACTCGACGAGTTTCGAAAAGTACGGATCGGTTCAGGTTTTACCCAAACGGCTTCATTGTTTGGTAAGCTTTTGACAGGTCTACTTATGATATAATTACATATAAATTCATAACTTTTTATTTTGTTTCCCCGTGGTAAAAATATCTATAATGACAAAGAACTTCATCGGTAAATATTTAACGCTAAAAAAGATTAATTTTTATAAATTTCAATATTTCTCCTTTGGTAAAATTAAAATATATGATTATTATATCATTAGACAATAAATAACAAAATATCCTACAAAGGTATTCTTTAGTAGTAACCTAAATTTAAATAATACAATACGAAAATAAAAAAAAATCTCAATTGTTACTTTAGATAAAATTATTCTCAACTTTTAAATCAATAAAAAACTAAGAACCTCAACTTAAAATTTATAAACCAAAAACAACCCAATTACCATTTCAATTAAATATTTTCTAAATTCGAAGATCAATGTTTTGCAACGTACATAAAACTATTATTATGTGCCATGTTGTTATTGAATTTTCTTAATTTTTAATAAAAAAGTTGTTTGATCTACATTTTGGTCTTCTGGTAAAAGTTAAAAATATTTTAATTAGTTTTTCCTAAACAATTAAAGTTTAAGCTTATATTTTTCCCGTGTCGTGTATGCATTTAATATGTTTATGTACTTTATTATTTAATTTTTCAAATTATATTTAATTCTTTTAAAGATATAACAAAATAGTTGAACACAATAATAGATTTAAAAATTATTATCATGATTCAAAGTAAAATATAAGTGAAACATATGAGACAATATTACACATTCTAATTCATATTTATTTATAGAGTACTAAATTTTTATTTATTAAAATTCATTTTTGGCCGTGCGTAGCACGAGCAGGAGGGACTAGTAAATATGAAAAATTAGTTTTTTTAGTATAGGTCCAAAATTTTGCAACCAAAAGAGAGGGGAAAAGAAAAAACTACTAATCAACGATGGAAATAAATGAACTTTGATAGATATGAAACATAATTGTTCAAGCTTGTACATGTTGAAGACACCATAGTGATTCCATTGATCCTATAAGGCATATTCAGGCACAAACATGACCTCGTTTTCCTACTACTTGCCAACAATGTAAACTTGGCTAGGTTGGAATTATAACTCAATTTAGACCAAAGACGTCCTAAATTGCAACGGGAATCGCAAGCAGTGGCTTAGCTTTCTGCAAAGCAAAGCCAAACTTATCCTCCAAATCCAGCTTTTGAGGACACATTCCATGTTCAAGCTTCCAGTCAAACCCATGAATCAACGACCCCAACACCAAATCCAGCATCCTTTGGCCCAACGGCAAGCCGGGGCAAATCCTCCTACCCGCCCCAAACGGCAAATACTCGAAATCACGACCCTTATAATCGAGCCCCGAGTCCAAGAACCGGTTGGGCTCGAATAACTCTGCATCCTTCCACACGCTCTCGTCTCTCCCCATCGCATACACGTTAACAAACACTTGCGCGTTCTTGGGAACCGTGTAGTTGTACAGCTCGACGTCCACGTCGACTCTTCTCGGGACGAGGAACGGGACTGGTGGGTGGAGTCGAAGCGTTTCCTTTATCACCGCTTGGAGGTACGGAAGACGCGCGCTGTCAGACTCTTTTATGGAGTTGCCTCGCCCGATCACTGTGCGCACCTCTTCTTGGGCTTTCTTGAGCTTTGATGGGCTATGAAGTAGCTCCGCCATCGCCCATTCTATTGTGCTCGATGTCGTGTCCGTTCCAGCTGCAAATAAGTCCTGTTTTGCACCAAACTTGTTATTGTCAATAACCCACAACTCTAATGTAAGCTTAGTGAAGTGAATGAGATGTAAGCATAAGTATGCACAAGTTAGGTAAATTACCATTAAAAGATGGCGAATGTCATGGAGCTCAAAGCCGCTGTCCTCCCGATTTGCGATGTTAATAAGAGCATCCAACACATCCTTCTCTTTGGCCACTTGAAGTTGGTCGCCTCTGGAGCGCACCCTCTCGTTCGTAATGCCGTCGAACATCTCAAACATGCGCTCCATTAGCACCTTCATTCTAACCCGAAACCCCATCGGGTCGGCCCACTTCAACATGGGGTAGAAGTCGGCCACGTTGGGTGAGCCGGCCTCCACCATTAACCCCCAAATGAGTTGTTTCAGCTCACTGGCTTTCTTGGATCTCGGATCAGCCATGTCCATTGAGAAGAAGGTGTTGGTCAGGAAGTTTAGCGACGTCGTGAATGCCGCCTCTCCTATGTTCACTGCCTTCCCCTCCTCGCAGCAATCCTATGTAAACGCACATAGATAACAATACACACTGATTTCCACGATCTTGTAGATTGTTCTAGAGACGAATGACGATGACACTTCGAGAGTGAATATTGACGTACATAAAAAGATCATTACAAAATCTAAAAATACAGAGACATTTTACCAAATAAAAAGTCTATTTATTAGGGCTTTGATTTATATACCAAGATTTTTAATTTTTGGACTAAAAAATCAAAATGCTATACTACTACGTTCATTTTTATGAACAGGCAAAATCATAACACGCCACCAATATTTCTTGGCTCAATCAATAAAATTGTTGGTGTAAAAAAGTTCTCCGATTTATTAAAGCTCTGAATTTATGACTGAATTCGAAAAGCCAACGTGACTGACCTCGATTCGAATGTACTAAAAATAAAGCTATTAACTTGTTAGTTAATCCAAATAACATTCTAATGTGTAATAATCTAACTCGACTTTCTTTGTAACCTGAATTCAGATAGGATTGTTCTCAATCCGAACAAAAAATGACTGAACACGAACTCTATTGAACGACTAGATTAATAGGTCTACAAGTATCTATCCAATTGCCTCTAAATTCTAATGAAATTCTACTCCCCACGTCTTTAAATGTTTGTCTCGTTTCCTTTTTGGATGTCCCTTAAAGTGAGTATCATTTTCATTTTTATCCATTAATATTTTCCAATATTATCCTTACTGAATTTATTTTATTTATATCCAACAATACTTTTTAGGGAGTAAAGTTGTTTTCACATTAAAATAAGTTTTCTATTGGTTGATCTTATGATTTTTTTTGCCATAATTTACCGTTTTATTTTGATTAGACTTATCTTAATTCTTGTGTATACTATAAAATGAGACAAACATTTTAGGGACTGAGGGATACTAAATAACCAAATTAGTTTTATTAGAGGCCCCGGAGTATTTAAATACTGGAGTATATAGTAGATTCGTTGTATTGGCCTTCCAAATATGCCAATTTATAATTGTCTCGTAATAGCTATGCAATTAGATGTTGATGTGTGATATGAACAAAATTTAGATTAGTCAAATCGATTGAAAGAACACGAAATATATCTGGATAAAGATTAGTTACCTTAACATAATGGAGGAGTTGGTTGACTTTGTGGTGGCGAAGTTCACGACTATCATCAAGCCTACTAATAGAGAAAACCTGCGTGACACAAATCTTCCTCAACATCCTCCACCTGTCACTCGACGGCAGCAGCACGATTGAGGTGTCGGCGTGTCCCAACACCGTATGCGAGTCGAACACCGCCCTGTTCGAGAAGACGGCGTCGTGTTTCTGCAACACCAGCTTAGCCGCCGGAGCCGACGACACCACCACCGTCGTCACCCTCCCCAGCTGCAGTGACATCACTTCTCCGTGGGCCCGGGATAGGCCCGTTAACGACACGTGGGGCTTCGACCCGAGACTGAGCAGATTTCCGATGATGGGGAGCGGGACCGGACCGGGTGGGAGCCGCTTTCGGCTGAACCGGGTTCGTTTAAAGAGGGTTGAGAGGAACGAGATTGTTAGCCATGTTAGGAGGAGTTTAACCAGGGTGCTTAAACTCATTATCGTCATTGTTGTGAGATTATGGAGATGGTTGGTTTGGTTGGGGTGTGGTATTTGTTTCGATATTTATATGAGATCGGAAATGAAGGAGGCTGACTGGCCGGTCAATTAACAAAATGGATTCATTTCTTTCTTTGTTTTCTTCATTGTATTCCAAATTACTCCAATATTACACATTCTTTTTTGCAAAATATCTTCTTACATACTCCCTAAATGCCTTACTAGCCCAATCAAATATCTTTCCAAACGGTCACCATCCAAAAATGGAGAAATAATATATTTAAAAAATTGTCTAGATAAAAGAAAATTTATAGCTTGTTTAGTTTATACTCTTGTCTTTTTTTATAGGGTTCGGTTCCGCTGAGAATAATTTTTAAAATGAGAACGTGAGAATGACTAATGTGCATCAAAATATATTTAAATGTGCATCAAAATATACTTAAATGTGCATTAAATTTTTTGATGGACATTCTTTGAAAAAGTGATACACATATACAATTTTTACCTAATGTTCTTCAATTTCTCCATAAACGTTCTTTAAAAAATAAAAGTTTTTCAAATTTTGGATGTTTTTAAGTTTGTCAATGGATGTGCACCAAATTAGTACTATATGTGCACCAATTTATTACTAATGTGCACCATTTCTCACGTTCGTATTTTAAAAGGTATTCTTACCGGACACTTTAGTCTCTTTTTTTAAAAGGGATTACCAATAGTAATTGAGGGAAAAATTATCCGGGAAAAACCTCGTAATGATAAGTCCTTAGACGATGATACACAGTTATAAGTCATAAGTCATAACACATGCATTCTCTTGGTGACACATGGATGTGCAGTAGTTACAAATTCCTTAAAATTGAAACTAATAATAAAGTTCAATTCCTTAAATTGAAACTAATAATAAAGTTCAATTCCTTAATTATATTCAAGCTATATATTTGTAGGTGAATTGAAAATATCATACTTGGGTATGTTTGATTCTCTAAAATCTGTAGATTGATTAAATTTGCATTATCTTATATAAACCTTATATTTAACACGAGATAATACATTTAAAGTATTATTTCTGAAAACCACCCTTTGAAGAGAACATCACGGGACTCATTACGTTGTGTGCTTTATTTGACCTTGAAAACTTATGTGGACGTTGTTGAAGCCTGCTGCGGTGGATCGCCGGCAACGCAGGAAAATACATCACTGTCTTGCAGCTTTCAGAATATTTAATTTTGGAAGGATAGCTCGACAGTTTTGACTACGTATAAAGGAAGAAAGTCTTTACAACACTACTCATGTAGTCTCGTCTCCTACATATATATGCAAATTTTCCACCTAGGCATGCTAAGAATGACTTACGCACAAAAATATAATAAAGGATGTACTGTATCAAATAAGAATGATTTCTTATTGTTTGCCAATCATTAGAGGGGCCGTTTCTATAAACATGTAACACAAAATGAAAGTTGGGTCTACAAAATAGTTAACAAACCACTAAAAAGGTTCACCTTAATTCTTTTATTTTTGGTCAAGTGGTTGTTCAAATAATAATATCATTTGTTCTAAATTTTACATTTAACGATATCTAGGAAGAAGAAAAAAATGATAAGCTACGTAATAATTTAATTTTCAAATAAAGATCTAAATTATCTAGTTAGCAAGATAAATGCAATAACGGTTTCGATCTTGTATTTGGTTTATGGGAATTGGTTTACACTCCTATATGAATTAAGAGGATATATTATTTATTATGTTATAGGATATGTTACTTATTCGGGAGCAATCATGTATTCCATATGCTTTTAAATTTATAAAGCTTAGATACGTTAAAATTTTATTTATTCCAAAAAAATAGTTGTTTAAGCCTTTTCATTTTTGTTAATTAATTGGAGAGATCTGTGTAAGACTCAAGAATAGAAAAACCGCATTAGATACGACTAAGAAGAGTTCAGATTTATAAAAACAAATCATTTTAGTCAGCAAGATAAAAACACCCTAATTTCTATTTTTTTTTTTATTTTAGATTTAATTTGTTAAGATCTTATGATTTAAACTATGATACCCGGAAACTCCTAGGACCGAACGTATCCCGCGACAGATACTTTGGGACACTCAGAAACACGTTGGAAACGTCTCCTGAGGCCTCGGAAACGGTCAACGTTTCCGTTGACTTTTTAATTGGACACGACACTCGGAAAATGGTGAGAAACGCGTTTGCGGTGGAGTTTCCTAATTTTGTTTAAAGAAAATAAAAATAGAGAAAAAGAGGAATGTAGAATTTGAAACCTAATTCCCAATTTCAAAGTCGTTTCCGCTTCTCTTCAATTTCTCTCCGCCTCTTCGGTCTCCCACTCTTCCACAGCACCTCCGAGGCTCCAACCGGCGACCACCCCTGCCACAGAGGCTTGGTTATGTTGTTTGATACTCTATTTCCCTTAGTTTGTGAGTTTTTCAGATGTTGAGCTTGATTATGCAACATATGTTGTTAAGTTATTGTATTTGGCTTTATAAGGGATTTAATATCATGTATATAATCTTTTTTATGAATCTTTTAGAGATATATCTATTCCACCATTTGTTCTCTTTAAATTGATATATAATTTATGTTGCCGTTTCCCCGCCGTTTCCCTTTTCGTTACATTTGGTTACATTTGATGTTGCCGTTTCCAAGTGTTTGAAACGTTTCCGTGTCGAAAACTTCCAGGAGTTTCCGGATAACATAGGATTTAAATGAAATTAAAAAAAAAAACTAAACTAAAATAGTTTAAGGAGAAAATTATGGGTGGAACCATAGTGCATATTCTCAGGCAATGGCTCCCAAAACAAGAAAATTAACATTTCATCAAGAAGAATAATCAAATTTGACTAACATCTCATCAAGAAGAATAACATTTCAACAAGAAAATTAACAGTTCACTAGATAATGACTATTGATAATCAACTGCTTGAACATAAACTAGTAGTGTTTAAATCAAACATGTATGGGCCATCATTATTTTTTGGTCAAAAGTTTCCATCTGATTTATCACAATTACCATTTATGAGGCATTATATCAAATGTCATTAGAAAGACTTTCCTTGGCAGAAAACACTAGGATGATCCGATGCAGATTAGACCTTACTTGAAACGAAGTCGTTGTTAGTGGCCTCCCATATGGTTGTTCCATCACATGTGCAAAGCTTCTTGTAATTCTCACCAACTCCAGCACTCCTGGCAACTACAGCTGCAGCAAGGCCTGGATCTGACCTGTCTTCTGTCTTGTATATTGCTATAGATCGTCCAATCAAGTCCGCTATCTTCAAGTTCGGTTTGACACTCGCATAAGAGGCCTCACCTTTTTGGTTGGCGTCTAATGTTCCCAGGTCACCGACTGGCTGAAGAACATTCAATGAGTGTCATTTACAGTACCATTGGGGTTGATTCTAGGTGGTGTCAAATAGAAGAAAACAATGAACGATGTGCATGTTTTTCTTATTTCTTGACTCACAATGTAACGTCAGCATATTCTGTGAGTAACTGAAGCAGAATATACTAAAAACCTTTAAAAGACAGTAGAACGTCATAAATTTCAAGGATGAATGCTTTCTAAAATCTGTCAAAGCGATGAGGGTATAATGGAGGTATCATGAATAATGACACGTATTGTAAAAGGTGGTTTATGGAAAGCATACCTGTGCATCACTTCCTTGCTTCATTGGGTTGTATACATTCCCAGTGCTGGCTACACCCCTTGTTAGGTCACCGAAGTCGTTTATTGACCAACCATGTCTTCCAGGTGATAACCCACTGAAATTGGCTTCAATCCTTGCCAACTCCATGCTCACCTGAGCCAAGCGAACTACTCCAAAGACATCAGGACCCTTGAATTCAGTAACAGCAGCAGAGATGAGAAAATCTGCACAACGTCACCATAACAACAGAATAATAAGTACATAGCCAACAAAACAAAAACTCGGCAGTTGTAAACAAAGATAAGAAAATGGAAGCGAGGCCACATTAGGCCTTCAGTAGTCAAACCGAAGAAATTCTTTTGTAGTTTGGACATTAAAATAGACTCCTAGTATCTAAAAAAACAAACACAAATACTCAGGGTTTACGTTGAGTGATGCAATATATTTGGAATTACAACTTTCCTCATAATAACCAATCAAGAAGGCAAGACAACCTCGAGCAGACATTAACAGCAAAAGTTTGCAGCACTTTTTTTTTACTGTTAGTAACTTAGCTAGGTAAACCAGGAACGTACGTCAATAAATAAAGATGAATAATCAGATATCAGTATGAAATTAATTCCATCCACAAGAATCTTAATCCAAGCAATTTGTTTCCTACTTTACTAAATATCTCACGTCATCAAGATTTAAAATTGGGAAACAACCATGGGTGGGTATTATCTAAAATGGAAAAGCAGGTGCAAATGATGATACACTGCTACTACCATTCTACACTTTCCTCCAAAAAATTAAGAAAGTGATCATCTGACTAAGTGCATATACACAGGAATACTACTCATGTGATAAGACCCGTGTTTGGAGCACTTCAACGGAGTTTAGTTTGCTTAAGAAGTATCTCCAGATTTCAATATTCACTCTTAAATTATTAAATATTTGACATGCACTAGCTCATTATATGATAAACAGAAGAAAACTTCAGCACAACTTTAAATATCTGACCTTCAGGTACACCTTGGCCTATCAATCGAGCTTTACGACCTGTCTCCTCCAAAGCTTCTTCAAGTGATTTCAGTGGCGTTGATCCCAAAATCCTCACTACCTGATTACCTAGGTCCACTTCAATGTTCTTGACTCCTGGTTATATTTACATGTGAGATTTTTTACTACTAAACATATTTGTTTAGTTAGTTGACTAAGAATGAGGTATACCTTTAACGGTTTCCAGTTTACACATGACAGATTTAACACACCCTTCACACTTCATATCCACCATGAACTCAGTCTGCAGCAGGAAAAGTGAAACATCTTACGAACCACCCATCATTAAACTCCGTAAGAATAAAAAGATGCAAAACTAAGATCACCATTAGATTCCAAATTTATCATCTCTGACTGCAATTAAATGAATGCTTTATCAGATCAAGAAAGTCGCAGCTCTTAGAGTCCATTGGATGATATATAATATGAAGGAACCCTTACTTAACACATAAAATTGAACATACCCAACTTGTACTTTACTGTCACTGCATAAACATATGTATCAGGAACTACCTAAGCTGAATTGTTTTGTTAATAAGGATTATAGAAATTAACAGGATCGAAAATAAGACTCCTTTTAAAGCTAATGGTACGTAAGCTCCAAAGATCAGGGAATTATGCAAGGCCAGCTCTAATTTTCTCAGTTAAGCTTGCATTTCCACAAACTGATTTATCAGTACTAGTAGCTCAGCTATATAACTTCATTTGTCATATAGATACATGTACCCACTCTCATCAGTTATCAAATACTACACATAAATTGGATCGATTCTCTCCCTCCTACCCGCCTAGAAAAGAGTTATCTGTGCTACACATAGAGAACTTACCTCGTCAAGCTTTTTCAGCTGCCATTCTACAGAAAATAACGCCCATCATTTGTGTGAATCGTAATAGGTCTTAAAGAAGCTACAAATTAGTAGTAAGCTTACAATCCAGCTTTTATATTCATCAAATCTTCCTATTTCCGATTGCTTTCTTTGTGCAAAGCTCGCATATTTAAGTCAACGGAATCAAGAATTACATAACTCAGATAGGAAGTTAAGAAGCAATTCAAATAAAGCATTATCCAAATTTGTTCATGATAACGCAAATTAGAAACGACAAAAAACTCACCTGCAACTCCGGCAAAGTTGCATCTTCCTGCGAAAACCAGAATAGATCAAAACCAAATGATAATATTAGAGTCGAGGCCGATTAAAAAAATACGTAAGAAAATTAGAAGTAAACCAATTTAAGATTGAGAAGAACAAACTTTAGAGGTAAGCTTGGGAGTATCCATGTGAAGCGCGGAAAGTGGGGAGCTGAAGCTCTTTGATAATCCAAATCTATTAGCACCGGCAGCCGGCGTAGACTTGGAGGATGAAGAAGAAGAAGAGGAGCAGAAAGCAAAGGTAGGTGGGAGAGCAGTGGCTACAATCGCCGCTACAGAGGTTGAAGCCACCGACCTTAGAATGTTCATTTTTCGGTGTTTCTAGATTCTACAGGTCTCTTCATGTCTACTGTCTACTCTAACCACCAAAAAACTTACAGTAAATTAAAAATGCATTTTTAAGAATTTATAAGAAATAATATCAGAACATTGTGTTTGGTTTTATGTTGGTTTTCAGATTCTATAAGATAACTTTTCTTAAAATCATCATACTTGCTATTGCTATGGAAATTCTCAAATTCAGAGTTAAAATTGGCCGTTTAACCCCGTACCCGGTTTTTTATAACTGGCACCCGCTTTGGGCGCATCCAAATTATTATTTTTAAACCGGGTCAATCTTGGGCGCACCTGAATGCGCTCAAGAAAAAAAAAAAATCTTTTTTTTGCCGTCAAAATTTAAAAAAATCCGGTTTAACTTGGACGAATCCTGGGTACGCTCAAAACTGAACCGGTTTTTTTTTTTTAAAATGTTTTAGAGGGTGCCAGTTATAAAGGCAGTACACTACCGAAGAACCTAATTAACTGATATACCAAATTTGTCATGTAGTTAGCAAAAATGGTAGCTGCATTCTGAAACCACACTGGTCATTGAATAACATATCAGCACTGAAACAAAATGTTAACTACCACTAGAAGCGACAAAAATAAATAAAAACCATTATGAAAAATTGTGTCTAACAACTACCATTACCAAGCAGGACTTTCATTTCTTTGGACTTTCATTTTGTAATGGGGTAAAAGAGTTCTTTTCTGTAACCCCCAAAAATAAGACACAGATAACATCTAGCAATAGCATGAATTGTAATCCAAAAACAATCAAATCAACCAAATCCAGGAGGCACGTCATCTTCATCACTGCCATCATTAACATCTTTCTGCTTCACACTAAAAGAGAAGCCCGGAGTTGGACTTGGAACTCCATCTTCTTCATCCATTTTCTGCTGAATAACACCGGCATTAGGGTCCTGCTCTGATTCCCGACCCAGCTGTTCATCAAGCCCTGTTGATTCCTTCAGCTGTCCGTTAAAAAGCTGTGTGGGACCGTCATATGTTATTTCCTGCATTGGTAGTGATGAAGAGGGAAGTTGATCCACCATTTTTGCAGGAGGGTTTAGTTTATCATAGACAGACTGCACTGCATAAGTGATTTCAGTCTTCATGCCGTCTGTTGATTTTATTATTTCCCACAAACCATCAGAAATCTGGCTCATTACCTTTTCCCTGTTAACACACTAACACATTAAAATGTAGTTGAGCAAAGTAGAAAAATCAACTTTAAACTTCACACTTGGCTATTGATTTGAATAGACTGAACAGATAAGGGTAATTTAACTGAGCCATATAAGATGTAATGTTTGGCTACAAAGTTTGATAATGTTTTGCCACTTCTTTCTTTTCAGTTTCCAGTATAAGACAAGTATTCTGCTGAAAATCTGTCTAAGACAGCAGAATTTCCTCCAAATTGTAATGGGAGCAAAACACAACAGCCTGAAAACACATAATTCTCATCACTGGAAGAAAAGTTCTATAAGGACTCCTTATTTGTCTGTGGTAATCCAATTGTAAACACCTACTTGTGCATGTATACCAAATCCTATTTTTAGTTCCTTTACATAGCACATATGGAATAAATTTGCTCTATGATGAACAATTAGACCTATATCAGCTCACATGGACTGCAGATTTCACTAAATGAATCGATAAGATTAGAAATTGGAATTGTTGGCTCTACAGGTACAAAAACTCACTTGATCTCATCGTGAATGACGTCACTAAGTTCCCTTGGTTTCATACTTTCTGCACCTGGACGGTTGAGTGCTGCTGATTGTTTCACCACTTCAGTGATACTTTTACGCAATTCCTCCTGCGAAAATCCATGGATTATCAGACAGTCAATACCTCAAGATAATGTACTAAAGTACATATATTGGCGCCACAATTACAGGAAAGAACATGTTTACATAGAAACTACCATAGAATTAAGATAGGGTAGTCTTGCAATAATTATATTGATGACAGTATCCTAGTATACAGAAGCAAGAATCTCAGTCTGGTTAACACACACCAGCCTAGAGTAAGTAAAGTTCTAACACTAACCTCATCAAATAAATTATAAGCAAGCAATAATTAAGTCTAACAATATCTGCTCTTGATGAATACAACCCACCCAAATACTAGATCCATAGCTCTTTCTTTTCCAAAATCCAACTGCAAAGACATAGATCGGGTGGGAGCTGGAATGTTAAAAATCTATTGGTATATACTTGGTCAGGTCAGAGCTCAACGAGATTTTTAGATGGGTAATCTTCCTACCTAGAAAAGCAAAACCCTATTCAGTCTAGAGTAATGGAAGATATTAGAGAAGATATTCAATTGAAAGGATGTGAGAAACAAAGAGAAGGGAGGAGTACATTGTCTTTAAGCTTGCGAATAATTTTGAGACGAAGCCTGTCGAAATCGCCATCGTCTTTGAGCTTGGAAATTACTTCTTCTGCCGTGATTTCCCGGCCTCCCGCCATCGGCAATTAGGTTTTAGGCCTCCCCCGCACCAGAAAGGCACCCGTTACAGAGAACGGAACCGTTTGGTGTCAAACTTACTTCCTAAAACAAAACAACAAAATATTTACACCGGGCAACCCCCTCGGAACTCGGAATGGGTTCCGAACGAGTTTTGTAATTTTTTTTTTTTTTTTGAATATTCTCGTTCGGAATGGTGTTCCGAACGAGCCTAATCGGGTTCAAAAATGTGAATCCGCTCCCCAACGGCTAGCTGGCGCAAAATTGCCTATATATATGGGTTCGGAATGCCATTTCGAACCACACTCGAATTCGCTCTCTTCTCGCTCTTACAAAAAAACGCTCTCTTCTAAATCTTTCAAAAAACGCTCTCTTTCATCTCGATTATGGCTGGAACTCCTCCTAATCCTTTGTTTTCTGATCCGACGGCTGCAGATGAAGAAGTTTACGTAGGAAACGATTGGTGGTCGAGTTATTGTGTTCCGAATGCAAGCTACATTGGTCCTTCTGGTAGTGGTTTTTTCAACATGGACGGAGCAACTAGTAGTAGTTACAACCTTCCCACCCCCTCTTTGAGTGATCTCCAAAGGCATCAACAACACACGTTCTGGGATCCAACTATTATAGGCGGAGCAACACCTCAAGAAGAGCCGGAGCAAGAGCAGGAGGATGTCCGAGCACCACGTCGGAGACGAAACACTGAGTCGGTTAGTATTTCTAAAAACCTGAAATACGCTTAATTTTGTAGAAATAGTGGAAAATGCTCAATAGTATTTCAAATGTATGCTAAAATTAGTTAATAGTGGAAAACGCTTAATTTCAATATTAATTGCAATGCATGGTAAAAAGATAGGTTAGAAGATAAGAATTAAATTCATTGTGAAATTTAGTTTATAAGAATTAATTTAATGCATGTTGAAAGCGCATCAACACTTTTTAGAAAATACAAAAAAAGTTGAAAATTACTTAAAATCGCATATATGGACTTTAGTTATAATAATCGATGCTAAATTTGTATGTATTTCGTTAAAACTAGGAGGTAGTTAGAAACATCCGATCTAGAGTAGGAGAAGACAGAAACCTGGGTGATAGGCGGATTACTGCTTCTGAGAGGAGGGGGGATAGAAGATCTCGGGGTGATAGACCTCAACAGTCAGGTTCTCGGGGGTCAAGTGCTGCGGGGGTTAGGAACCCATCTCCTGTTCCGATGCCATCTCCTGTTCCGAGTCGGTCAGGTTCTTCGCGGGGTAGATCCCGACAGACTCGGCAGTCAGGTCTTGTTCCGATGCAGTCAGAAGCTGCGGCGGCTCCTCCTCCTCCACGACTCAACGAGGGTACTATATTGACTCGTTATGGGCAACACATTGCTCATGAGATTTGGATACATCCGAATCCCGATGAAAGTACCCCTCGTCAACTAAAGGCGCAGACAAGGCAGAAGTGCTTCGAGCTATGGTTGCCTATAATTCCTACCGACCCGGAGCCAGATTCATGGTTTGCTATTGCCCAGGAGTCGGGGTTGCTTCACATCTTGAAGGGGCAATTTTGGAATGTGGACCACAACCTCCTTTCTGCATTCGTGGAAAGGTGGCACCCTGAGACGAACACATTTCATCTGAATTGTGGGGAGCTTGGAATCGGTCTCCATGACGTTTTGGAGATTCTGGAGCTGCCTATTGACGGGCGTGTTGTCACCACCCCATGGACGCATTTGGGTCTAGATGCAGATTCAAGGGAGTGTGCCCAATTGTTCTCCTATTTGTTTGGCGTTGACCTGGACAACCCGTTTGACGATGAGGAGGAAGAGATGGTCAAGTTCATAGGTAGGGTGAAAGTCGGCGAGCGGGAATTCTTTTGCCACGTTGTCTCGATGATCAACTCTGGAAGATCCGATCCGGGCTCTATTGCAACAGGCTTTTTGTGGCACCTCATTCAGCAGTCTCTGTTCGTGAACAAGACCTCGAACCTGTTAGACCTACTAGATGATCCGAGCAGGATACATGAGTACGCATGGGGTACAGGTTGTTTGCCATTGCTGTACAGGCAGCTGGGTATAGCATCGAGGGCGAAATGCGTGCAATTTTCTGGTTGCGTAAGGCTTCTTGAGATTTGGATTTGGTTACATTTCCCGTATTTTCCTGGGAACCGAAACCTGGATGTGAGCTCCCAAGAAGTTAGTGCTCGTGTGTCCCGCTATTCCACTGGACGGGCCCCGTTGAGGCAAAAAAGGACTCTACAACAGTACAGGCGCATCTTGGATGAGTATGCACCGGAAGATGTAAGTCAATCGTCTAAATGTCATTCCATGTTTTTTGTTTTCAATATTGTTATTAATTGTTATAAACTACTTTTGTAGGTGTGTTGGATGCCGTATCCGGATTTGGACGTGGGACCGCAAGGGCGTCATAGAGTGGTCACTTATCGTGGTGGGATCCGGTGCTTTGACATTATGGAGATGTACAACCCTGATCGGTTTTGCAGACAGTTCGGACGCCGTCAGTCCCGGCCTTTGGATGTCCCCGAGCCAGTCGAGTATTATTGTCCGCCAAAATCAATGCGAGGTGGCCGGGAATACACTGTACGGTATGGCCCGGAATGGGATAGATGGGACCAGCGTTATGACAACCTGTGTCCGTACATCATGTCCAGCCCACCAGCTCTTATCCCTTGGGATGCTGAGGATGCTTACCTCGATTGGTTTGCTCAAGTCTCACATCCATATGTGAGCCCAAACGCCCCGGCAAGACCTCGACCGCCACGCAACCCGAACCCGATCCTTACCCTCGATTTCAACCGGGTAATTCTTATATTATTTTATTTGTTGGTATTGTGTTTTCTATATGACCCATCTCCTAATTATTTGTTGATATTGCAGCGTGTATCGACGACACTCGGTATTATGCGGACACATCGACAACAGGGGATTGCAACTCTGGAGAATTTGGATGCCTACATTCGGATGCTCAGTATCGACGATCCGCCTACAACTGAGGAGGTCACTCAAACTCAACGGATGTCACAAGCAGAGTCGTCCAGGAGTGCAGAAGAGAGAGCCACACATTCTATATGGGAGCGGGCAAGGATGGGTGCGGGACAAGCCCCTCCGGAACAACAAGCAGGGCGTAATGAATGGGAAGCTAACTTGGGTCACGAGTCGGACCCTTATTGGAGGATTTGATACGTTGTATTTGTTGTTTAAGTTTTAATGAATATTATGTCCCCTGTGTTATGGATATTATGTTTCGTTTTCGTTGATTAAGTTTTAATGGATATTAAGTTTTATGTATTTGGTTTCCTTACGTTTTGATTTAATGTTATAAAGACGTATGAAGGTGAAATTCAACACTTTAATTATGCATAACGAAAGTATTACAAAGTATATAAACGTGATCATTACTAATCATCATCATCTTCTTCCCCACCATCTTCTTCAACGTCATCATAATCATCATCATGTTCTTCTTTCGATTCGTCTTCACCGACGTCTTCACCTTCGTCTTCACCTTCGTCTTCACCTTCGCTTTCTTCATCGTCTTCACCACCATCTTCAACTACATGATCGTCATCATCGTTATCTTGGGGTATCGGGTTAATATTTAGAGGCGGCATTGGTTTGCACGGTTATGACGTTAAACAAACCCGGGACATATATATAGATGAAAATCAGGGACTCACCTTCACCCGCATGGCTTCCATTTGTCAGACGAAAAGAGAAGAGGTGTTTGGGAAATATCTGACCCGGTCCCACAAAGTCTCGTTCGGAACCCCATTCCGAACGAGACTTTGTGGGACCGGGTCAGATATTTCCCAAACACTCTTCTCTTTTCGTCTATAAATACCTCCAACACAAACCATTTCAAACACACATTCACTATCATTCCATTATATTTATTTTCTCTCAAATTTCCTTCCTCAAATTTCGATATGTATCCGAATCGTCCAACTCTATTTCTCGCCTCTTCCTCGACAATGGATTCTGGTCCGAAATTGTGTTGGTGTCAGAAAAAGCCCACGGTTCATATGTGTACCGAACAAATAGAGTGGGACAAGGTCAACTATGGGAGAAGATTTTGGGGATGCCCGGATGCATGTTGGGATGCCCTTACTGAAGAAGAGGAAGAGAAAGGGTGCAAATACAAACATTGGATCGATCCACCCTACACAGGTCGTGCAAGGGTCGTTATTGAAGAACTAAATGCAGACAACTTATGCAACTGGTCAAAGGCTGGAGGAATTGAGGAAGGGATGGAGCTGCTGAGGATTGGAACAAAAGAATGGGCCAACGAAATAGATGAACTGAAAGCCAAAAACGCCGAGCTCATGGAGGAAAACGCTGCACTTGCTGCAGAATTGGCAGCAACACTTAAGAAATAGAGATCGTTAGTTGTTCACCGTCTGCGTTGTACTCGTCCTGTTGTTTTTCAATTATGTTGTTGTTTCAATATTAATGCTTCTATGATTATGTTGACATCATTCTGAAAAAACATTACTCAAACATTTATAAATTGTCCACCAAAACATTAATCAAACATATATAATTCAACAAACATTAATCAAGTCAATCACAACATACTTAATACGAACATTAATCAAACTAATACAAGATTTAGGTCATTATGGGACTGCCACCATGAAACTCTCTCTCAGATACGTAGTTGTCGAATCTACTCTGAAAGCGTTGTTCCCATCCGTCCACCGATGGTTGTTTGTAGATACTCCACTGCCTTGGAGGGGGTGGAATTGGACAATTGTCATCAACCAACCAAATCTGTCAACACAAAATTGTTATTGTATACTAAAAAACATATGTGAAATAAGGTACAAGAGCGGAAAATATCAATGCGTACTGGTACGTAATGGTTGCGTCTGCCTACATGTGCAATGGCGAACATCGTGGTAGGAGGCTCTGAACCGGGAGGAGCAAACATCGGAAGACATGTACAAGGACAAAACCATGATAACACCACTAGTGCAACTTGATACCTCGTGGCAAATACCAATCCCATTGTAGGTGTGCACATCCAGAATTCAGGAGAGCATGGTGATCGAATGTGATTCACTTCTCGAATGAGTTGCGGGGTAGTCTTGAAACCCTCTAGCATCTCATGATACATATGCCCATTTTGTTGGAGGTGCTTCGAAAGATCTAATCGGATTTCAACGTATTGTTGCTCTAGTTTACCTAGTAAGCGAGCAAGGGATCGATAACCACAATGACCGTCATCACCTACTTTCTCCACAGCAGCTATGTATGCGAGCATGAAAAGGTCTATATTATCTATCCCCCAGTCGAAGTCGAGATAAATGATTGAATTGCCACCGCTACATTTCGATCTAGCATTTCCTCTTTCCCTTGGTGGTTTAGTTGCACTCCCTTTTACGGTCGTGGCCCCGCTTGAAGCTCTGTTGGATGCAACCGACGATTTCTTTTGTGAATCGGCTTTCGGTGGCACAGTTGCACCCTCTTCCTCTTTCATCCCCTTTTTCCTTGCCTCTGCCTTCTCCTTATCCTTCTTAGCTTGAGCCCTCTCATCCCAATCCGGATCTCGCTTTGTACCTGTCTTCTTCGCATGAATCTTAGGCCTTCCTCTCTTCGTCTGTCCCCGAGGGGGGTCCTGGACATCAACTGAAGAAGGATCCTTGTACATGTTAAACATTTAGCCAACCAAATGTCATGATCATTCTCGTTGAAAACAAATTCAAGTATCTTACCTGTTAGACGTTCTTGTGCTAAAATGGCGTATATCATCGCAATACGCAGCTATAAGTTTTTCCTTATGGGGAGTAAACCATGTGCTCTCAGCATATCGTACAAGATGACCATTCCTCCATGTTTTCCGGAAGTGATCAAGTCTCTCCTCATACTGCTTCTCTGTGTGAGACCGCATCACCCGTCGAACGCTAGCAGATGCACTTTTTTCGTCCAGGTTGTTCAATTTAGAAAATGCCTTAACATTCCGATCAACGTGGACATGGAAAAGCATATGACGCACACTAGGAAATACATGGTCAACCGCCTTAATTGTTGCCAGCTCTCGATCAGACATGATGCAATCCGGTCCTCCGAGTGCACCAAACAAATACTTGAGCTGTTTCAATGCCCATGCATAGTATGGGGCTGTCTCACAACAGATGAACGCTAGCGCAATACAATATGTATAGTTGGTGCAATTGAATCCAACAAACTGAAGTAACGGCCAACCATACCTATCAATTTCAAATTTAATAATTATAATTCAAAAACGGTATTTGAAGTCATAATAATGAAATTTAGTGTACCTATTAGTCTTGTACGTCGCGTCCATGATCACCACCCGAGGGAACATTCTCAACAAATGTTCACAATCCGGATGAGATATGAAAAACGCTGACAACTTTTTCTCCCCGGTCTCCGGATTCGTCTCGTAGTGAATGTCTTTACGATAAGCTCTTTGATGGAGGAAATCTAATGACCACTGGGTCACGGTTAGATTTGCCAATGCTTTATTCCTCTCCTTTTCCCTCACAGTGTACACTTGCCTCCTTGATATTGTGGAAGTCGGATTTTCCTGAAGCAACTGTGTATAAATAACCTTCGGCATTGCCCCGGCCGCTGATGCAATCATTATTTTTCGTCTCTGCTCTCCCGTCATCCTCGAAGCAAATGCATGGCCAATCAAGCTGCTGGAAAGACAATAGTTGTGACATGCCTTCTCAACTTTTAGTATCCACCCAGCCGGCTCAACAAGAGTTGCTCGTTGATAATATCCTCTCAACATAAAAGGACAATTGTACTTCCTTAACCTACTAAGGTTGCTACGCTGCGACGATGGTTCTGCTACATCGCCTTCAAGATTAATCTTCTTTCGATGTTTTCTATAACTATCGGATTGCTCACATTGCAGAAATATCCTCTTGTTGGTCATTGATGATTTCGTGGTGATAACCATACACAAGTCATAACCGACCTTCCTAACCCACTCTCTCAGAAGATCCATAGTAGGAAATCTCTCACTAGTCGTAAAATGGGCACTATAGTCGATTTTTAAATATTCCTCATCACTACAGTATCCCTATTTAAAATTACTCAAATTTCAATACTACTATATCAATAAAATAAATTCTAATGAAACGCTATAAAAAAAGCTTTATAGGTACTTACTTGGAAATATGTATCATCTACCGACGCAGACAAATCAACCTCCTCCTCCACCGATGTCTCACTAGAAGAACACTCTCCTCTTTCTTTCCAACTACCTGCTCTTGAAGAATTAGTTGAATCGCTTTCAGACGTCATTTTTTGTGTTTCTTCCGATTGGGTTTGATAATTTGGCCATACAACTCCGATTTTATAGACTCCATGAAAATATAGCCGTTGGCATTTTCAAAAAATATAGTCGTTTTCCCGTTCGGAATGGGGTTCCGAACGGGCCACGACACGTAAAAAAAACCCGGGTAATCTCGTTCGGAACCCCATTCCGAACGAGATTACCAGAATATTTATGACATCATAAATATATATAAAAAAAAAACCTCGTTCGAAATGGGGTTCCGAACGAGTGTCGAACCGGTTCGGCATTTATTAAATGAAAATTGATTTTTCCGGACCGGTCTCGTTCGGAACCCCATTCCGAACGAGAAACAAAATTTAAAAAAAAAATCGGGCAATCTCGTTCGGAACCTCATTCCGAATGAGAGAGTGCTGTCGGGCGCAAAAAAGGTGCTGCCCGGTTGCAACCCGTTTTTTTTGGTGAAAACAAAATATTGGTTTCGGTTAGTTATTCCATAAAAATATATCAAAATTAGGTTGATAAAAAGAGATTTTAGAGCTAAAATATTAAGATAGGGTTGTTAAATTTTCCAATATTTTTTTTTAATAAAATCTTAAATACAAAATTTACCGAAACTCTCTTCCTACAAGAAAAAAAAATAAAATTCGACCAAATTGTGTAGTTGTGGATAATGCTTTTTAAGTGGTTGATTGCTAACGATGGCTTTCATATAGTAAAAAAAAATTGAATACGGTGTAATATAATATTTTAAGAAAATTTTCTAAATAAATCAATAACCTTAAGAAAGACAAAAATAAAATAGAATCTCTGATTTATTTTTGGTATTTCTTATGAGTACACAAAATTCGATAATCTACAAATTAATTAAAGGATCTCGAATAGCCTTTGAACAATTTAAATATTGGGAAACTACTCATAATAAGATTAAAAGGATCAAAATTAAACAAATGTAGAAACAGGAACAAAGTTGAGAACAAAAGACGGAATAACCCCCCTCCAATTGGCTAAAAATTAATTTCGACGACTCATTTCAATCCCTTCAGAATTCATATGTTGGATGTATAGGAAGAGTAATAGATTTGTACAATAAAAAGGTCTTTTCCTCATCACCTCTCTTTACTGAAGCTTTAAGTGCTCTTTCTGCAGCGAAACTTGCTATAAAGTTTTAAGTTATAAGAATATAATTATCGAAGGTGACAAGTGACAACC
Organism: Oxyria digyna; assembly: GCA_029168935.1. Classification (NCBI taxonomy): domain Eukaryota; kingdom Viridiplantae; phylum Streptophyta; class Magnoliopsida; order Caryophyllales; family Polygonaceae; genus Oxyria; species Oxyria digyna. Next base: position 12,669,342 of record JAPVLV010000013.1, read on the forward strand.
TTACAGTGATTAATTCCATAAAGAACATTTGGAAAATACCTTGAAAATTTTGAACCATTATTACAGATATTCAAAATATTCTGAATTCATTTGACAATGTTAAAAAATTTCACTGTTTTGGGAAAGCAAATAAGGTTGTTGACTTCTTATCAAAATCTAATGTCAGCACACACTTCCTCAAAATTGTCCTAACTTGCAATCAGGACAGATCATTATCTGATGATTACATCAGAACAATGAGACAGTGTTTCTACAGTCGAGTCTGATTTCTACGTACTCGGACTTTTTTAAGATCATCCGTCAGAATGATCAGAAGGCTCCGGTTCACCTTTTTCAAAAAAAAAATTGAATACGTGATTTGTGAATGATTTGATTCATTTCACAATAACCGAAGTCAAACTTGAACTACTCGACTCAACGCCCCCAATCGGAAGTTATCTTGCCATAGCGAATTGGCCATGAACAAGAAAGTATATTGAGCAGCAAAATGTTTAAAAGACAGCATATAATAGTTCTACTGGTTCAATTGTATCAATGAGCATGCTGAAAATTTACATAAAATCCTCCTCAAATCCGACCCAGAAATATAATGAGTCAAGAGTTGAAGACAAAGGAGGTGGAACATCGCTGGATTAGTAAATGTACAGAGTTTAGTTCCAACACCTTGCAAAATGGAGTCCTTACAGACATATATGGTACAAACATCACAACAACAAGGGTGTGAAGCTACTACTGCAGGTTACTGAAAAATGCACCTTCTGAAGAGAATATGCATCCGGCAATATGAGTTCAATGGCGACTTCTCTTGCGAGAGTGCTTATGGTCACTGAGAGACGACCTGGAAATCATTTTACCCTAAGGTTTTAAGAGAAGTTTAACTCAACTAAAGGGAAAACATAGAAGGAAATAGCTGTAAATCAATAGAAATTATCAACTTACACATCCTCGTCATCCTCTTTATTAACATGCTTTGCTCTCGACTGTGAAACAGCCTATATATCGCAGCCAAGAGAAAAGCAGCTCAGTCACTCGCTAAAGTTATGGGATTCAATTGATATGGTCATATAGAGCGAACATACTAACATAGGGATGCATGCAGAAGGTTAGGGTTTCTAAAGTTGAAAACCAAGGCATACAAATCGATAATAATTTCAATTGGAGTAATATATCTCAGTTCAGAAGTAATGGTGGAATAATAGAAGATTACATGTTCGATTTCCATATAAACTAAGTAAGGTCAGTTGAATTTCTGCAATCAGCACTTAATCAACTGATAGTTACGCTGTATTTAGGAAGGCACCTAACTGGAGCACCTACTTTCACAGCATAAATGAATCTATATGTCGATAACCTAGTACAAAACAACAACTAAAATATAAGTAGTTGAAATGATGGGAACAAGATATCAAGCAAACATGAACGAAGTGTCGAGAAGGAAAAAAAATGTTTATTTTGTTACATTGGTTCTAAATATGAAAAATTGTATAGATTATAGATGCATACCTAGATTATAATTATTGAGTCCTTCATTTTAACAGAGAGTGAAAATATAACGGATCTAGCTTTCACTTAGCTGTATTTTTCAAAGACTAATAGACATTGTGCATACCTAGACAACATAAGCATATAGCTCAAACTTCTAAAAAAAATGTGAGCCACTATTGCGTAAAAGCAAGCCCTTATTGATTTGATATTGTATGAAATAGCACACTGGGAAAAAAGTCAACAAACTCTCCACCAACGTTTTATTTCCAAGGCCCTCATCAGTCAGCACTAAACAGAGTGAAAACAGTGGAAAAAAGGAATTTAGGCAGGGAAAAAAAGAGTCTGGTGGAAGTTGGGGGCTAGGTCGGGCTGAGCATCTAGTGTAACGATGTAGGTCCACATTATCACACGAGTTCATCATTGTACGTAATCAATTCAATTATCATTGTAAAAGCTCCTATATTTAAAATCTTCAAAAATGTAACTATGAAAGTTTTCTGTATTTACAGTAATTTATAGAAATAATGCAATAGATATACAAGGAAAAGTTCAAAGTCTACTAACAGGGTTGCTTCGCCTTTTACTGCCTCCACTGTGAGCCTCCAAGTATTCTTCATAAGACTGCAAGTGAAAGACCACACTTTAGGTAAAGAATAATTGCAGACTATACTAATCTAAGAGAAATTAATATGGATTGCACAAAAAATAAAAATAAATTAAGAGCCTCCTTAGAGTCACAAATACTGCGAGGCTCTTGGATCAGCCTAATTTCACGCCTACTCCATCAGATGTATGAGCATTGAACTAATACAACTACTAACAACAGCAAACTCAGCTCTCTTATTGATTCAAAAACTAGAACCAGGCCCCGAGTAGATCAGATTTTCATACCAGTAAATTAGGTCTGCTACATTCCTATTGAGATCATTAACAGAAATGCATATTCAAAATGCTTAGAGAACTATCTATATGACATACTATGCACTTTCAAAGTTGTGTTGAATTGTGGCTAGGCACATGGGACATCACAAACTGACTTACCTCAAGTTCTAAAGGAGGTCAAAATAAGAAACTATACCATTTCAAGAAACTCATCCTCAGAGATAGCATTATTATTATGGAAGGGATCTGCATCACTAGACAAACCCCACCCATCTATTTGTGAAGTATGAGGGTCTTCTAGATCTGCTAACTTTTGGTTCGGGAGAGAATATCTAGAGTGTGCAGGATTTGATGTCATGAAAGGTAAACATCCAGGATAGAATGCTCCAACTGATCCCTGATAACTTGCATGAGACCTACTTGCTTCGGCAGCTTGGTGCTGAAGCAAAGAAGGGTAGTGCATGGACCTTCCACCCAAACTTGTATTAGTGGGAGGCCCAGTATAGTCGTCATTCTGTACAGAGCATGCAGGCTCCATACCATGCCACCTTAGATGGCCGTCATCCCTGAACAGTAGAGAACCAGTTCAATAAAGATTACAAACACAAATACAAATCAAGATAATCAGAATAGTACCATCAAGAATTAAATCCATACCTTACCCCTTTCTCTCCATCGTCTATCTCTTTATCAATAAGTTCACAAAGAGACTCTCCAATATCTGGAGATACCTCCTAATATTAGCACAAAGACGAAACTATGATTAGCACACAGATAAAACTACTGCACGTATTAGAATATAAATCCTATGAAAACCATACCTGGCAATCTCTACTTATTTTTACTGGTTTGTAGTCATTCAATGGATTCTTGAGATGGAGCGTCTTGTGGAAGGGTAAATTATTTAACCGCAACCATTTGACCTTAAAACTGCGCCCCCAGGGATTACTACCACCTGTTCCTTGGCTCCAAACGTCATCTCGTCTCCAACCAACAGATGACTTCATTTGAGCATACCCTTGAAAGAAGCCACTCATGTTGACACTGAATATTAGAATTACTTTATCAGAGTTCTGCAAGACAAGCATAAAGCTACAATGTAAGATTTCAGAAATGGGAAAGTAAGCATATATATTTAAGTGACATCAATCTTACATGGAAGGCCTCATCTAAGATTGGTTCATTCATCACTTGAGTAGCCCAAATTCCCTTCTGAACTGACAGTTGGATATTATGATGACTCAAGCTTTTGATAATATAGTATCTTGTATTCTTTTTAGCATTTTTAACAGCACAGCTGTTTTTCACTGAATTTTCACATTTTCCTCGTCCTTCAGCAGATGGGAGATGACCATTCTCATTTGCTCTATAGCTGGAATTTTCTGACAATTAAAATTTGATATTGTTCAATAAATATTTGTATAAAAAAGAAATAGTATAAAGTAACTAATCATAGTTTAGACTGTTTCATAAATGCAATATGATAATTAGCCAATAATTCCAAAATCTTGGTTTTGAAAGACAATCAAGCAACCCAATCACAATACACATGTTTCAGCAACTGATAAAAAAAACAAAGTGAAAAACAATTTCACCATATATTAATTCTACCATTCAAATTCAGCAAAATATAGAAGAAAAGAAATGCATACTTCAAATACAGAAATAAAGATAAGGGAAAAAGAAAATAAAAATTGCTAGTAATAAAAATCAGAGACTGAGAGAAACATCGAAAAAGGAGAGACCGACAGACTGAGAGAAGAGTTAGATGTGAGAGATCAGAGAGTAGAGCCCGATGTCAGTTCAGAGAAAATAGAGGAAGAAGAAGGAGAAATAAGAGGATGAAGGAGTCGAATTAGAGAAACAAAGAGGAAGAGGAGATGTGAATAACTCAAAATCTATAGATACAGCATTTACAACACTTATTTGTTTGCCTAGTTTAGTTTGCAGTAACCAACACCCATCTTACCAGTTACCACTATTGCTGGTTACATATATAAGTAGTCTAGGAATACCAGTACAAGGCCAGGGTAGCTTCTTTATGCTTTTATCATGTGTTTGTCAACAGATGCAACTCAGTTTATGACTCAGCCAATAAGATAAGAACCTGAATTCAGATTTCAGACTAATGATCAAAGATGATATGAAAATATGAGGAACTCTGAGCTGAATGTCTTTGCAGTAAGCAGAAGTTGCAGCACCAATTTTCAGGTATGGAAAGCTTTGCAGACATCATTGCACAGACCTTTTTTAATGGGCTTAAGCAAATAAAGTAATCAAGAGCACCATAATTCAATGCTATTTTGGACGACGTATTAGGGGTTGTAAACGTATTTTCTCATTGTTCATTTTCAGTAAGCTATAGACCATATATTATATATCAGGAAAAAAGTTCAGGACTTGCTTAAAAGTTTTATATCGACAACTAAAAATGTAGAGCCACAGAGAGGCAATGTCACATCACAGAAAAATGCATATCAAGTTTCTGCAGAAGCCCCAACTGTTCTTCTTGTATTTAACACTTTAACAGAGATCCATTGAGCAAGTTGTCCATTTGGGATCTACAAACTTGAATGACAATAGAAAGGTTTGTTTTGTGGCAAAATAAAGAATCCTTAGTGATACTGCAAGTGGGAAGAAGCAAGCATGGAAATAAGTAAGCAAGCAAAGAATATAAATGTTCTTAATTTTCCAGCGAAAAAAGGACATATGCCTGAAAGTGATTTCAATAAGCTCGGTCTGTATGAATTACTAGATATGTCAGGCATGTATCCCATATGAGCCTGAGCCTATCAGATTCAGCATCATACAATTATAAACAACACCTTTAAAAATGTTCTTATTTTACAGCCAAAAAAAGGACACATCCCTGAAAGTGATTTCAATAAGCTCGGTCTGTATGAATTACTAGATATGTCAGGCATGTCACCCATATGAGCCTGAGCATATCAGATTAAGCACCGTACAATTATAAACAACACCTTTAAAAAATACTCGGCAGTTCAGGGGCTCTCACTATTACTAATCCTCCATTTAGACAAACATAGTACATGACTGAATTAAATTTTTTTTGCAAAACAGCAACCAAAACAACATGTATGTACAAAAATTAATTAGATCACAAATAGTATTCAAACTTATAATGACTAGAATAATTTCAGGAAGCTTGTCTGTATTGGGAAAACTAATGCAAACTGCAGTTGTTAAACATATACAGCTGAGAAATACCTGCATCATCTGCATATCCCACGTCAAGCTTCTGAGTCACAGATGAATCAACTACAGATGCATTATCCTTTGTAGTATCAGTGGACATGTCCTGGTAGTAGGCTACTGCCCCTTTCAGAAAGACAACACAACATGATGAGAACAACATCCACTACAACCTAAGTAAAATTGAATACTATAGAGAGCCAGATAAATGACTTCTATTGATCTAATTATATAGCAACAGGCAATGTATCCAATGAAACAAATGATGAAATATGCAAATCCATAACGAAATGGTGAATCATGGATACACTATGCAGCCCCAGAACCGAAGGAAACATTGCATCAAGAACTTCCTAACAGACATTTTTGGGTCTTCATTTCATATTTATCTGTTCGTTGTAGGAGGGATGTTGCACGAAAAATGGAGTATTGCAATGACATCTCCACTCTCTTGAAGTTTACCCATAACCTCATCAAGATGTCATATACTTAACCAAATGAACTCTCAACACAAGCAAACCAATGGACAGCAGGTGTTGCTTTAACGGAACAAACACAAAACTAGTTTATGAAGATGAAAAAATTTATTAGATTCAGTTCCGAAGCTTAATCTCCACATCTTTCTCAGTCTCTGTAGGTAAACCACCAGTAAACAATTCTTATCCTAATAAATTTCCAGCATTTGCAGCAATACTTTATCAGTTCTCACTACTCAATCTCTATAATAAGGACACAAAAACGAAATCCATGCCTTCTAGCACCATTGCAAGAAGCCCGCTGCACAGGGCCCATTCATTAATTTACTGCTTCATGGTTCAAAACCGATTCAACCATCCAAAAATCGAACTAAATCATCAGGAGAGGTTAATATACATACTTGATATGAAACTTTGTTCAATTAAGACTTATTCAGATGTGGGAGTAAGAGAGCTACGAGAGGAGACATGAATATATTAAAGTCCAACATACAACAATGCTGTGCACTGTAAAATGCAAGAAAAGACTGATATTCGCAAGCAGCAAAAACAACTTTGAATAGGTAAGTAAATTAGGGTTTGTAATTCTACCTTGTAGACTGCAAAGTTGAGAATTGAGCGCTGGTTATGGAGGCAAAAACCCCCAATTGGAGCGTAAACTAGCTTAAATGGAGACGCAGATGGAGATGAACAGGGTAGCGATTGCTTCTGCAGTTCCGTAAGACGGTAGGAGGAGCGCGCGAGAGAAAAGAGAGTCGGATAAACAATGAGCCCTAATTCTGTTTCCGTCCAGTGAGAAAGTGAGAACTCAAAAGGAAGGGCTTAGCTCAGCCTTCAACTCCTTCAAGTGTATTAGCTGGTTGGATAAACCAGAACTCCACAAGGGTATTAAAAAGACCCGATCCGATATTTTGGATAGAGATCCGATCCGATATTTTGGGTAGAGATCCGATCCGATATTTTGGGTAGAGATCCGATCCGATATTTTGGATAGAGTAAACTGTAGAAGTACCCGGGAGAATTATGTTAGAGGCTTAGAGCATAGCTAGCGCCTAGCGGCACCTATGTTCCGCTAGATGTTTTCTTTTTTGTGAAAATTCGGGCTTAACCCGAAGTGTTTCTATTAGCGTGCAATAATAACGTCCTTATAAGAAGAAAGTTTGTCTTGTGTAAATAAAGTAATTAACCTAGAAGGAAGATCTAAGAAATCTGAAAAATTAAAAACAGGAGCTAAGCAGGTAAAAGAAGGCTCTTATTATTCACCGTCCACTCAAATTGCTATTTACCGCCCAGTTTTTGTGCGTCACACATGGATTAAAACCATACGTCACGTATGGATTTTTTTTTATTTTTTGCTTGTTTTTTTCCATAATCTTGTAGATAATTTCAATACGATCGCGTGCATATAAAATTCGTCCAAAACGGACATCGTATGCCCCTTCAAAAGGCCAAAATACAAATTTATCACACATAATTTCTTGTATCAACAAGTCCGTTAAAACTCAACACACCGTTTTTCAATTTTTTTATAATATAGTAGATAACTTAGCAAAGATTTTATTTAGGTGATGGTAATACTTAATTTCTTTGTCGAGATGTGGTGTTCAGTGTTTAAAGATCGAAAAAAAAGTGCTTTCTTCTTTAAGTAAGTTAGTTGATCGAGGAACCTCCGCCCAATAGAGCAACGCCCGAGAGACGAGTTCTCCAGTGTGGACCGAAAGGGTCTCGCGAAAATAGGGCTTTCGGAGACTTTCTTCCGTCTACCCTTCGCCTAGCGGCTAAGCTCGGAGACCAAAATTCGACTAAGCGCTTTGAGACGGCCTAAGAGAATGAGTGGCTTAACGCTCTAACGGCCGGGACAAAGCCATATCTTTCAATCTCGTATCTGACGGAAGTGCCTGAACTCCTTCTTTGGTTTGGAGAAAATCCACAACTACAATTTATAAGTACGAAGTAGTAGATTTGTTACACTTAATCATAATTACTTCACTCTTCTTTGTTTTTTTACTCTTTGAAGGGGCAAACGATGTCCGTTTTGGACGAATTTTATATCGCGTATTGAAATTATCTACAAGATTATGGAAAAAAACAAGCAAAAAAATAAAAAAAATCCACGCATGGATTTTTTTGAAAAAAAAATTCGTACGTGACGTATGGTTTTAATCCATGTGTGACGCACAAAAACTGAGCGATAAATAGCAATTTGAGTGGGCGGTGAATAGAAACTATGTAAAAGAATGTTGAGCAAGTCCATCAGACAGTTTGTTGCCTCCTCGACGAGTGTGTTGGATATGCACTTGTCATGAGTTTTCATCGATTAACTTCCAGCAATCTTGTATGAGATAATAGCGAGCATGGGTAACTAGGCTTTGGGTCGTGAGTAACCGGCATGCCTCTGTAGAATCGGACTCAACAATCACACGCAGAAATCCCAACTCGATGTCGCGCTGCAGTCCATGTGCCGGGGCAGCCAGTTCAACAAACAGTGCAGATCCGAACCCCTGAGAGATCATAAATCCATTCACGAAATTCCCTGCACTATCACGAAAAATACCACCTCCTCCTGTAGGTCCCGGATTACCTTTCGATGCTCCCTCAACATTGAGTTTATACTGTTTTGGGCAAATAATCTCAATGGACTAAATCGCCTTAGGATGAGGTCAATCAATCGAGACAAGACTAAAAACTAGGACGTCCTAGACAATTTAACCAGATGATGATGAGACAATAGTAGGATGAGTTTAACTAGACTAATAAGGATTACAAATAGATGATGGGTCGTAGGATGAAACTGTCGTCGGTCGGATATCAATCCGAATTCTCGATATGACTTAAGCGATTACAGTGTTTGTGACGATTACAAAGAGATTAGTAGTTTCGTGGAGAGTTGTTGGGTGTGGTTCTCTGTGTCTTGAGGCTTCTCCCAAAGTCCTATTTATACTTGGATCAACCTTCCTAGAATGGTCTTGATTTGCTCATAAATGCTCTTGATTCCGTCTTTAATGCTCTTGATTGTGCTTGATTCTCTCTTAAATATCTTTGACTTTCCCTTTGATTGTTGATATAATGCTGATAGCAATGAATGGAGAGATATCAGGCGAGATTTCCGGCGATTTTGGTGGGATTTGATCATTTAAGTTTTCTGGGCGTCTGTCTCGACTTAGGACCGAATGGGTTGTGGTCGTCAACGTCTTCAATTCAAGTCTGATTCCTGGACCGGCAAAATCCGGGCCCAACATATACCACCCCGGCGGAGGGTGACACCGCTTAGTTGGGACCAAAGTTACCGAGTTCGTAGTGGGAAGCAGTCTTGGGACTCTGTTGCACGATGCGGCGCTGTACAGCTGGAGCTGCGACACAACAGTAGCGGATAAGGATGAGACTCCGTCATGATTCTCAAAGGCGAGTTTGTTCCGACATTTCCGGGAGAACCAAGCCATGATTGCAAACTGCGAGGCCCACTCATCACCGTCCTTGATATTGAGGTGGATCCAATCTTTCAAAGATGTTGTAGTAAAGAAATTTGGTGGTAAGGCGTTGCCCGCCAGGGCATACCACACTTGGGAGATCGCATTGCAATCCCGAAGCACGTGCAATGCGGTTTCCTCACCTCCACACTGAGGGCAACTCGGGTCGCCGGAAATATGTCTTCGGACTCTATTGGTGTTGCAAAGGATGTTGTTCTGAGCAACTAAGTACAGGAATTGGCGAGTGCGTTCTTGTGCTTTGACCTTCCTGATAGTCGGCCAGATACTTTCACGTGCAGTCGCAGTCGACTCGTCCCGAACAAGTGTAGCTGCTGATTTCTCCGTGAATATACCTGAGGCAGAGAGACCCCAAAAGATCTTGTTAACTGCTGCAACGTTTTGACTCAGCCTGACAGTAGAAAGCCGATGACAAACTGAAGCAGGTAGATAATTGTGCACTATATCCCAGCGCCAGCCCATATCAGTCCATAATTCAGCTACTGTTGCACCTTCCAATTCAGGAGGGAGAAGCTGAGATGCAAAATTGTTGAGCTTTTGATCCTCCAATCATAGGTGTAACCAAAACAGAGTAGAGGTGCCATTCCCAACAGCCATACGAAGCCCTTTCTGTAACGTTTCTCCCCCGTGAACGATCCCTCTCCAAGTGCGGGAGCAACCTTGAGGACGATCAAACATATCAATATCAACTCGGCCATGGCAATACTTGCTACGTAATACCCGTGACCATAAAGAGTTGGGTTCCTGAATGGTGCGCCATCCCAGTCTGGCCAAAGACACTGTATTCCTTTGACGCATAGGCTGAAGACCGAGCCCATCCTCACTCTTCGGCTTGGCGATAGTTTCCCAGGCAACCAGGTGCATTCGTCATCTCTTTGTCGTCGATCCCCATATGAAACCACGAATGGCTCTATCCAAAGAGTTGCAGATCGATATATGAATAAAGTTTGATTGCATGGCGTATAAGGGAATACTAGAAAGGACTGAGTTAGCCAAGGTTATCCTTCCCGCGAAAGATAACGTTCGTGTTTTCCACCCACTTAGCCGAGAGGTAATTTTATCCAGTAGAAACTGATATCTATCTTTCTTCATCTTCCCAATCGTCGTCGGAACTCCAAGATAATTACCAAACTCAGTACTAATCTCGATGGACAGCAGATCGGAAACAACCTGTTGCATAAGAGGCACTACAGACTTGGAAAACAAAACGCTACTCTTGTTATAATTAACCTTTTCCCCAGAAGCTGAGCAAAAAGTGTCAAGACACTCCTTAATGACCAGTGTTTGGCGAGTGTCGGCTTGGGCAAATAATACTAAGTCGTCGGCAAAGAAGAGGTGGGAGAGTTGTACCAAGCCTACTGTGATCGGGACCCAACGACCATCATCCACCGCCTCTTGAATAATATGAGAAATCCTCTCCATACAAAGAACAAAGAGGTACGAAGATAGGGTCTCCCTGACGGATTCCTCGGGAAGGCATGAATCGAACGACCCTAGTTCCATTCCAAAGCAGTTCCATGGCACCCTGAGTTTGGCATAACATGATTACCTCAATTAGGGGAGCCGGGAATTCAGCTTCATGCAGCGTTTCTTTGAGAAAACTCCAACGAACCCGGTCATATGCCTTCGCCAAATCAATTTTCAAAATCATCCATTTGTTGGCTTGAGACGCATTCATCGAGTGGAGAGCTTCCAGAACTATCACAACATTGTCAATAATCTGTCGTCCCGGAATAAAGGCTGCTTGAGCCGGTGATACAAGTGAGGGAAAAATGGGTTTAAGACGATCAACTATTGCTTTTGTCGCCATTTTGAACGTTACGTTCAACAACGATATAGGACGAAAATGTGTTGGGGTGGTCGGGTGTGGGATCTTGCGAAGAAGAATCATGAAAGCATCCCCCAATCCGCTCGGGAATAGTAGTTCGTAGTATTTATAATATGGGCATTGATATTTTAAAACTTTTAAATGAGTCACACGGTGATAATTTTGTAATTTAGGTGAACTTTGTATTTATTTTATTTTATTTTTGAAAATAACATGAACGGACATGATCGTTAAATTATGAACATGACTGACCAAATTTATAACATTACCTTGTTATCTGTGAAAATAAACTTTTTTTAACAAAATGATTGCCCACTTTTTCGTGATTATCTATTTATTTGTTAATATATATCTCTTTGATTTTCTCACACCCTTTTTCATACCCACATATGTTCATCAATCTCTAAGAAATAGTTTTTAGTTATCAATTTTATCTTTTCAAATTTTATTTATTTTATGTGCATGTAAGATAAAAAAAAAAGCCATACGTAAAATTCATACTGTATTAGGCCATCCACAATGGAGATCTCCAATTTGAGTTTCTTATGTGATTTTAGAATTTTATTTCTTTTCCACATAAGCAAAAGAAACTATATACAAATTTTATCCCCAATGGAGAAATTGATCTAAAGTTTCTTTACTTGTCATGATTACATCACTCAAATATTAAATAATAATAGTTATAAGTATATTTTATTTTAGAAATAAAAAAGAAAGAAAATAATTGGTCAATTCTCTTTATGTGTAAGAGATTTGTAATAGAAATGAGTTTCTTGAAGAAGAAACTCCACAAGAATCAATGTAAGTTTCTCTTACAATTTTATGACAACTCATTTACTTTTCTTTTAAATTTAGAGTTTAAACTCTAAGTTTCTCCATTGTGGATGGACTTACGAAGCAGATGTCAATGAGGACCATGTCCGATACATTGTCTCTTAAAAATTCAACTTTTTAATTTCTTGTCCATCAAACTAAAACAAAAACAAAAAGATGAAAAGGGAGGGAGGGAAAATATTAGTCGAGCCAATAAAAAATTAAATGTATATCTTCAATTTTGAATCGCGAATATTGAACATAAATCGGTCCGAAACATGTGAGTAATAAAGCGTTTTAATGTTTTTGATCAAAAAATTTATAAACTTTCTCTCCTAAACACATTTGAGAAAAGGGTTTGTTAGGTAAATTGGTTTATAAAGTGTTTGTCTATCTATATATAAAAGTTGATGGTTTTGATGAAGTAAAAACAATCTGTACCGAATAAATGTTAATATTTTAAATTTTTATTCTAATTATCTCTTCTCTTAAATGTTAATTTCATCATCAACTAAGAACATATCCTTTTCATCTCCTTCCTCTACCCCAATCTCCAAATTCATTCCCGTCTTTATCCCGTTTGTCAATCCATTCGTTTCATCCCAGCTCCTTCTCCTTCCCCGTTATCTGAATGTTAATATTTTAAATCTTTACCCTAATTATCTCTTCTTCTGAATGCTAATTTCATCACCAACTAAGAACACATCCTCTTCGTCTCCTTCATCTACCACAATCTCCAAACTCATTCCGATCTCTACCCCGTTCGTCAATTCCTTTGTTTCATCCTGACGCCCCCTTCTTCCCCGGTTAAAAATCAATCTGGGTTAATTAAATATTTTTAATCTAACTATATATTTTATCTATCTAATATAATATAAAAATCGCGGAAAGAGAAAATTAAAGAACGCATTAAATACACTTGCATTCCTATTGGTTAATAATTCTCCTCAATTTAATACTTATATTTTCTAATTGGTGGATTTTATACATTATAATTGGATCAAACTCCGTATAAAAAAATTAATGTGTGAAGATTTATAAAATTAAAACTTTGATTTTTAAAAGATGATTATTTTCATTTTCATTCTAATCTAATATATAAATTGTGATTTTTAAAAATGAATGTTTTATAGTCAATGTTGAAGTGTTTTGATTAGCCATGACATAAAAGAATTTGTATTCCCTCTTATTATTTTAACAGTTTGTTAAACACATATGTCTAATATGACCCATTTTTACGAGTCTTACATGTTTTTTTGCCCAACAAAAAGACCGCCCATTATTTTGGACTAAAAAAAAAGACACAAAATCATATTCTTCTCGAAATTTCTCTATTTTAGTTTTGAATCCAAAATGGTTTACTTTGATGATAAATCTCAAATTCTCTTTTTTCCTATCTTGCTCTTGAGTTATGTGAGCGAGTGATTTATGTTAATAGTTTTGTTGGGTATAAATAGTAATGAATTAAGCATTGTTTCTTCAATCAGTACGTGGATGAGATCATCATCTTCAGCTAAACAAATTTTTCCCTTAGAGATTACTCCAGAAGTTGGTAAAAATTACAAATAATATCTATATATATATATATATATATATATATATCAATCTATGTAATATCAACATTAATCAGATATCCAAATTACCTTTCTAGAGAAACACTAACAAGAAGAGAAATCCAAAAATTAAGAGGAATCAAGAAGACAATCAATCAATGGATTATAACATTTTATATTATTATACAACATGTAGAATATTTGCATAGAAAATAAATTTTATACAATAAATGAAATAACATCTTCGTAGTGTTGGTAACCTTTTCCTATAGATTAGCAATGGTTATGTAAAATAATATAGACGCCCCAAAATGCTAGTATATAATAAAATTGATCCTTTGAGAAAGTAGTGTCAATTGGACTAATTAATGTTTAAACCTAATTTTTTTCTCTCTTTCTATCTCTCATTTATATCTCATACTAGACTTTTTGAGCCCGTGCTACGCGCGGGTTTTACGGCCTATAAAATTTTACAATAGGGCGTTGCGGAATCGAAGAGTAGAAGATGATGATAAGTTCCATACAAATCCATTATAGACATGTGCTGGTGGGTCAAAATCTTCATTTGGGCAATACAATTAATATCTACCTTTCTTCATATTCTTCAACTCCATAATATCAAATTTAGTTAATGAATGCACTAAATTAATAAATTTTTAACACTAAAAAATTGTTAATATTTATTAATAAAAATTAGTGTAATAAAATATATCTATATCGAATTGGTCAGAATGTGAGGTGATAAGTTGTAATTTAGTCGTATACGTGTTATATTTTTTATTAAAATAAATGAAAAGAAAAAAAATAAATTAAAGAAAAAAGATAGCTCCTCGTCACCTTCCTTCGTCCGAAGATCTCCGTTTTTTCTTCATCTCCACTGTCGTCTGCTGCTGCCTGTCTAAAACCTAAACCGCCTATTTACAACATTATATCGTATACGAAAATCCGTAATTGCACGGGGGTCCGAATCTAGTTTTTTATAAATGGTTTGTTGTTAATAAATATGTTTGATAAAAAATAGATTTTTATGTATTTATTTGAAAAGTGTTATTGGATAATGGTTGTTAGGATGTTGGTTAGTTTGTTATGACACGTGGCTTTAGTGTTAGCTTAGTTAGTTAAGTTGTTAGTTCTTTTCTTCATGTATATAAGCTGCTGTAATCTTTCATTATTGGCAAGATTGCCCAATACAACAATCAGAAAATCTCTAAGTCTCTTTCCCTCGTTTTCTCTCGATCAAGATCAAACCTTAACCCAGGCTTGTAAATGGTATCAGAGCCACTGGTGTTGACATCCCTGGCGTTCGTTTGAAGACTGATTTGGAGACTGGTTTGCAGAGGCGATCTTCGATCTCTGTTCTAAAAGTTCGATCACAGGTTTCTCGATTCGATTTGATAATCGATCATGGAGGATGATATGCAATCGGTGACTGGTGCCAACAGAGCTGGACATGGCGTCAATGGTGATAATCTTCGCAAGCAACGTGAGGAGGACTTGCGACGCGAAGCCGATTATCAAGAAAGGATTCGCAGAGGCAATTTCGTCGGGAACGATCTAGGTCAAGGTAACAACAGTCATTCTGATCCTTTGTTTCTTTCTAATTCCGATCAGCCTGGATCTCAATTGATTGCTACTCACTTCAATGGGACTAATTTCACATCTTGGAGTAGAGCTGTGCGTATGGCTTTAGGATCCAAGATGAAATTAGGATTCATTGATGGAACTTGTTTGATGCCTGTGAATGACAATGATAAGGTTCAGAAATGGATTAGAGCTGATTATATGGTCCGATGTTGGATACTGAATTCGATGATCTCTGAAATTGCTGAGGGATTCATGATTGTTACTTCTGCCAAAGAACTTTGGACAGAAATCTTGGAAAGATTTGCTGAATCAAACGCTCCTCTTGTTTATCAGTTGCAAAAGGATCTTAGCAACATTAAACAAGAGAATTTGAGCATAGCAACTTACTATGGAAAGCTGAAGAAGGTTTGGGATGAGTTACAGGTATTAGAAGGAATTCCTTCTTGTGAATGTGGTATTCTGACACAATGTACCTGTTTGTTGTTAAAGAGAATGCTAGATCGTGAACAGAAAACAAGAGTGATGCAGTTCTTGATGGGATTAAACGAATGTTATGACAATGTTAGGAGTACTATTCTTTCCTCTGAGCCTCTTCCATCTGTCAACAAGTCTTATCAGATGGTCATGAGGATAGAAAGACAGAAGGAGATTACTAGTCACTCTATGCCTAGTCAAGAGACTATGGCCTTGGCAGTTAACAGATTCATGAACTCTAGGGGATTTGATTCCCGAAACCAGAATAACAGAAACATTGGTGAGAGATCTGATGGCAAGAACACTGTTGGTCCTAAGAGGGACTATCACAGGGAAAGGATGGATAAGAAAGATCTGAGGTGTTCGCACTGTGGAGCTAAAGGACACATAAGGGATACTTGCTTCAAACTTGTGGGATACCCTGACTGGTACAAAGGTCTAAAGGAAGGTAACACACAGAGGTTTGCTGGCAATGTTCAAGACACTTACATGGAGGATAGTCCCATTGATGATGGAGACTACTCAGGCACAAACAATGGGGTTGATCCAGTCATGGTGAATGCAGTTTTCAAGGAGATATTGAAGATGATGAAAGGCAAAGCACCAATGGATGAGGCAGACAACAGTGAACCTGCCTATGTGAATTTTGCAGGTAACTTGAATTCTTATTCTATTCCTTCCTTGAATGAGAATGACAAGTTTACCTGGATTATTGATTCTGGAGCCAGTGACCACATAGCATATGATTCAACTATCTTCACTGATTTACATGAACTCACTAAAGAAATTTATGTTGCTTTACCTGATGGAAGCACCAAGAAAGTACAATTTGCAGGCACTATTCAGTTGACTGATTCTCTTGTTTTGAGAAGAGTGTTGCTTGTCCCAGAATTCAGGCATAATTTGCTTTATGTTTCCAAATTGGTCAAGGATAAGGCAGTCTATGTGATATTTGATGAGTTGTCTTGTATCCTACAGGACCGTGAGAATGGGGCAAGCTATGGCAGTATACCTTTGGAAGGAGGTCTATACAAGATGAGAGTTCAGAATAGCTTTGCTCAGTCTTCTTCAAAGTCAAATAATACAAACACTTATTTACATATGTGTAATAGTGTTGAACAATTATCTTTACAACATGCCAGATTTGGTCATACTTCCATTTCTAAAATGAAGCATATAGATGTATGCAAATGTCTGAATTTTTCAGAATTCTTTTGTGAAAGTTGTTGCTTAGCTAAGAATCACAAACTGCGTTTTACCAAAAGCAATTCCTTAGCTAAATCTGTATTTGATCTTGTTCATATGGATCTTTGGGGACCATACAGAACCCCTGCTATAGATGGCTCCAGGTATTTTTTTACCATATTGGATGACCACTCCAGATGCACTTGGACTTATTTGATTCAGAACAAGACTCAGGTTCACAAAGTCATCACAGGATTTCTTGCTATGGTTGAGAATCAGTTTCATACCTCAGTTAAAGCTATTAGATCTGACAATGGCACTGAGTTCACACAATCTGCATGCACAGAGCTATTTCTTCAGAAAGGTATTCTTCATCAAAAGTCTGCTCCTGGTGTTCCTGAGCAAAATGGCAGGGTTGAGCGTAAGCATCGCCATCTTGTTGAAACTGCTAGAGCAATTAGACTACATGCTTCTCTTCCTGTGATATTTTGGGGATATTGTATTCTGGCAGCCACATTTCTCATCAACAGGCTCCCATCTTCAGTCCTTAACTGGATAACACCTTATCAGGTTCTATTTCATACTGAACCAACTTATGAACACCTTCGTGTTATTGGATGCTTATGTTTTGCTTTAAATCTGAACAAGTCCAGAGATAAATTTGCCCCTAAAGCCAGAAAATGTATTTTCATTGGCTACCCTCCCAACCAGAAAGCTTACCTTTTATATGATCTTTTGTCTAAGAAAATCTTTACTGCTAGACATGTTACCTTCAATGAAAAGATCTTTCCATTTCAAACTCCTACTACCACCACCAATCCCTCCCCACCACTTCATTCTTTACCCCTGGTGAATCCTGCCTTAGATTCCCATGACACACATACTCTTCCTCCCCCAGATTTATCACATACTCCTACACCCTCATCAAATCATTCACCACCTTCTATTCCCTCACCTGTCATTCCATATCATTCTTCACCACTTCATGTCATAACAACAGTTGCACCTCCTCCACAACATATTCCAAATACCAGACCAACTAGAGTGCACAAACCACCCACCAGATTACTTGATTATGTGTGTCCCACAATACAGAATTCCAAATCCCTTTCTCAATCTTTTCTAGCATTTCAGGACTTTTCCACTCTTCCTTCTCCCTATGTAGCTTCCTTATTCAATGTGTTGACTACTTTTGCCCCACATTCTTACAACCAAGCTAAGGCTTTCCCTCAGTGGGTTGAAGCCATTGACAAGGAACTACATGCCTTAGAGGAAAACAAAACCTGGGAACTTGTCCCCTTACCTCCAGGCAAGAGGGCTATTGGCTCAAAGTGGATATTCAAAATCAAGTACAAGGCTGATGGTGAGATAGAAAGGTACAAAGCACGACTGGTTGCAAAAGGGTTCAATCAGGTCAAAGACACTGATTACAAACACACTTATTCCCCAGTTGCTAAGTTTCCCACAGTAAGAATGGTGCTTGCTCTTGCTGCCACTAAGGGCTGGGATTTACACCAACTTGATATAAACAATGCTTTCTTGCATGGTTATATTGAGGAGGAAATCTATATGCAGCCTCCACCTGGTTATTCCAAAGCACTACCTGGACAAGTTTGCAAATTGGTACGTTCATTGTATGGCTTGAAACAAGCAAGTCGCCAATGGAATGTTGAGCTCACTCGGCACCTTACAAACTTTGGTTTCATTCAGTCACAACATGATTTTTCCCTTTTCACTTTATCTACCAAGGGTCACTTCATCATTGCATTGATTTATGTAGATGACATGCTCTTAACTGGTAGTTCTGTTGACATCATCTCCAATGTCAAGCAATCTTTGGATGCAACTTTCACTATCAAGGACCTAGGACTGGCAAGATACTTCTTGGGAATGGAAATTGCTCGTTTCTCTTCAGGTCTTCAGCTTAATCAACGCAAGTTCATCCTAGACATCCTGAAGGACATGAAGATGCTTGACTGCAAATCTGCTTCCTTTCCAATGCAGCGAGGGACCAAGTTATCAGACGAAGAGGGAGAATTGCTCACAGATCCTGGTCCTTATAGGAGATTGGTTGGTCGTCTTCTTTACCTTACTCTCACTCGGCCTGACATAAGTTTTACAGTGCAACAACTTAGTCAGTTTGTTTTCTCTCCTCGTCTTCCCCCACTTTCAAGCTGCTATATTCCTTCTTCGTTATCTCAAACACACATTCAATGCAGCTCTTTTCTACTCTGCTAAATCTTCCCTGCAAATTACTGGATATTGTGACGCAGATTGGGGGAATTGTGAGGACACAGGGCGATCTATCACGGGTTATTGTGTGTTCCTTGGATCATCTCTGATCTCCTGGAAAGCCAAAAAGCAAAAGAATGTTTCCAAGTCCACAACTGAAAGTGAATACAGAAGTATGTCCATGACTGCGAGTGAACTCATCTGGATTCATGGCCTTCTCTCCGATCTTAGCGTTCACTTAGAGCTTCCTATCCCTCTTCACTGTGACAATGAGGCTGCTCAACACATCGCCACCAATCCCGTGTTCCACGAACGCACCAAACACATTCGTTTGGATTGCCATTTCATCCGGGAACAAGTCAAATCTGGCTTCATCAGGACTGCACATGTTTCCTCTGGTTTGCAACTTGCCGACATCCTAACCAAAGCTTTATGTGGACCACAGCATCGTTTCATTTCGTCCAAGCTAGGACTTGTATTATCCAATCCATGTCCTGCTTGAGGGGGGGATATTGGATAATGGTTGTTAGGATGTTAGTTAGTTTGTTATGACACGTGGCTTTAGTGTTAGCTTAGTTAGTTAAGTTATTAGTTCTTTTCTTCATGTATATAAGCTGCTATAATCTTTCATTATTGGCAAGATTGCCCAATACAACAATCAGAAAATCTGTAAGTCTCTTTCCCTCGTTTTCTCTCGATCAAGATGAAACCTTAACCCAGACTTGTAAAAGTGTGAGCGATAGAAAAAATGTAAAATAAAATAATTATAAATTAATCGAAATCATTTAAATGAATTACTAGGAACTAGTTTTTGTAACGCCATTTGGAACGCCATGAATTTTCCTCACATATAGGAAATGAAAAAGATGTTTGGACAGATGATGGAAGTTTCCAGTTCCATTTGATCTCACGACCGCACGCGCCTCAAATACTTAACACGTGTCAACCATATCATACGTCAACCTCGTATACAGCCAGATCATCAAACGGGTGCTGATATGGCAGATTCTCTCAAAATCAGAGAGAAGACTCAATTGGCAGATGAGCCACACATTCATGCTCCGCCTTATCCCTCTGTTTTCTTTTTTCAGATTTTTTTCACTTCACAATGAACCCAAAGACTCAACCTTTCCTTTCTTTCTCATCCCTACAAGCTCACCAATTTCTCGTCTGCTACAGTTCTAATGGCCTCAAGATTGGGGGTTACTTTAACTTCCCCACGCTTGTTCACTATCCCTCATAGGAAACCCTTGATTTCCCTTTCATCACCTTTGCCGATTTCATCATCTTCATCTTGTTTTGCAAGTCAGGAATCTCTGCAATTGCTTGGTCGTCGGTTGGGAATTAGGCGAAAATGGCTGATAATTACGCCCAAGGCCTCTTCTGAACAACCTGGTATGTGGGCTTTTTGTGTAGTTGTTTCACTGTTGTTCTGATTTTTCTGTGATTGCTGAGATAGTCATCAGGATGAGGTCGGTTTTGTGTACAAGTTTGTGAAATTTTTATGTTCTTCATTGGGTTAGTAATGAAAGTTGATTTTGACCAAATTTCCAGTTTGTATTATCTAAGGAATAAGTGATAAGTTAGTGTTTGTGATATAGAGGGAGTTGAACTCTTTAAACTGCTTGTTCTGGTTGAAGCTTAGGTATGTTGTGTGCAAAATTTAGCTTCAGAGGATGGAGGTGTATAGTAGGGTGTGGAACAATATACTCTTATTTTTGTTTGGTGTCGCACTAGAAAATGTAAAATTTCCCAATGAGTAGGTGTTAGGGAATCAACCTTCTCCCAAGACCCTTGTATACTCACCGACACCCACCGAAACAGAGACGCAATATTGCGGAAGCGACTTTGTATTATATATGAATATACAAGAGGAAATTACACGAGTAGTTCACCACACTCTTTATTTTGTGGGACACTCACACACACTACAACTTCACCTCACACTAACACACGAGCACACACCTCACACTTTCTTCTTTGCTCGATGCACATAATGGACCACACCCACTCCTATTTATACATGTATAAGTCGGTGCTTAAGCCTAATTCTAGTAATCTCTCCCTTAATCTAGAATTCTCCTCTTGATCTAGAATACTCCTAATCCACGTGCTATTATATTACTTCCAGATGCTTCTTGAAGCTCAAGATTAAGCTCCCACTTACCAGAAAGATCGAGCACCTTCACCTCGGCCTATCTCGTCCAAATTGCAGCCCATATGGTCCACCAATTCATCTTATTTTAAGCCCATTAACAATCTTCAAAATATTAATTAGCCCAACAGTAGGCACTTAAATGAGCCAAGATCAACCCAATTTTGGAGCTTGGATTTCAAGTTCAATGGAAAAACATCAACCAAAAGTTAGGTACAAGTTAGAATGCCGCCCGATGCCTGATTCCCTTCAATCATCCACCTAAGTACTTGGAATGACATAATGGATGGTCAAATTCATCTATATAGCTGATTGGTTTGCTATACTGCATTGAGATAAATCTTTTGACCTTCCTTATTTTTCAGGTCAGGTTGAACAAGATGAAGTTATCGACAGTAATGTACTGCAATACTGTAGCATCGATAAGAAGAAGAAGAAGTCAATTGGGGAGCTTGAATCTGACTTCTTACAAGCATTGCAAGTATTGCCCTTTAGTACCCCATAAATTTATTGTCTTTCATTCCCCTACAATCGCAACACTTCACATATTTTAGAGAAATTGCAAATGCAATCCTTTGCATGTTCATAAAGAATAAAGAGAAATCACTGAATTAAACTATGAGATGCTCACGGTTAATTTCTTTAATCCCCAGTCATTCTACTACGACGGAAAGGCTATAATGTCAAATGAAGAATTTGACAATCTCAAGGAGGAGCTTATGTGGGAAGGAAGCAGCGTTGTGATGCTAAGTCTGTATCTATCCAAATAACCCAACTTAAAGTTTTTTTTCCCGTTTTTGCCACGGTGGCTATATTTCTATTTTAACTATAATTCTTGTGTATTTTTTATTGATTCATGATAGGTGGGGATGAACAGAGGTTCTTAGAAGCATCAATGGCTTACGTAGCTGGGAAGCCAATACTGACTGATGCGGAATTTGATGATCTGAAGCTGAGGCTAAAGGTTTGTATGTGCAACTAAAGCCTCTTACTGATCCATTTGATCACTTCAATTTGTTATTGGAGCGTAATGAGGTATTTGATTCTTTTCCAGGATGGCGGTAGTCAAATTGTTGTGGAGGGTCCAAGATGCAGTCTGCGCACCAGAAAGGTACATATGCGCTTGACCAATTATAATGGTTATATTCTTGCATAAGTTATAGATAATCCTTCCTTTTTCTTATAACCCACAACAATTACAAAACATTGAACAAGATTTTTAAGTGTCTTTTTTATTTTTCCCTTTAATAGGTGTATAGTGATCTGACAGTAGACTACATCAAGATGTTCCTATTGTACGTTCCAGCGGCTGTTACTGCACTGGGGCTGTAAGTATCATCTTCTACTCTACCCAAAACTATGTTTCTTATCATCAAACTTATTTTGATTTTTTCAACAGCTTCTTCTTCTTGGATGATATCACTGGCTTCGAGATCACGTACCTGTTGGAGGTATATGTCTATACTTACTGCTCAGTTGAATTCTCTCAGAGCATCTTTAGCCATGAAACTATGAATTTTATAAAGCATTAAAAAAATCAGAAGTCAGAAAAAAAATTGTGCAAATAAAGTGAGTTTTAAGAATTAGAAACTCTTCTCTACTTACATTGAGAAAACAAAAAATCTGACACTAATTCTCATTTTTCCTTTTTAAAAAAAGCCTATGAAACTTGAGTATCATGAATAAAGATGGTCTTTAAAAACTAAGTTTTTAACGCCACCAAATCTCATTGCGGAATACTCATCTGACAATGCAGCTTCCAGAACCATTCAGCTTCATCTTCACCTGGTTTGCTGCTGTCCCGCTGATCGTCTGGTTATCTCAAGCTCTCACGAAACTGATAGTTAAAGATTTCCTCATTTTGAAGGTAAAAGGCCTTACACCCGAAAACTTACAGCTTCAACAAGTGTTTTATCATTTTAACGTCTCCTCTTTCTTCTGCTTATAGGGCCCCTGCCCTAATTGTGGCACGGAGAATGGCTCCTTTTTCGGGACCATCCTCTCGATTTCCAGTGGTGGTGCCACAAACACCATAAAGTGCACAAAGTATGTCATACAATCTGTTTAAGGTTTGCTTTGGTCAAACAATTTCTAGACTAATTGTTTTTGTATGATTTTGCTCGCTTAGCTGCACAACTCCGCTTGTTTATGATAAAAGAAAACGTCTGATAACACTGCCTGAAGGAAGTGCTTGAGAAGGAGGTTTGCACCTTTTTTTTCCGTTACCAATTATTTCTTCTTTGGTTATCTGGGTTTGGCCTTGGTTTGTGTTTTTGGCTTTAGAAATAAGAACTTGTGTGTTGGAAATGCAGTTTTCGCCTTTCGGAATCTGGCAGAGCATATGTAAATTGTTATTCTCTTCTGCTTTGGGATATCCACAAGTGCAGGTGACCCTATATTGTGTAAATTCTCTGTATAAACAGAACGGCAAAATCAACAGGGCTTTTTCACTAAACCAGATTGATGTATGCTTATGTATAAATTTTGTGTTGGATCACATGCTAGAATTATCATCCCTTTTGTATGAAATTACCATATTTAGTCCCCTATAGGCGTTAAGGTTATAATCTTGTTTGAGTATATTCAAATTGGATCCTTTTAAATTAGGCATTTTATGCATCCCAATGATTTGTGCCCAATGCCCTATTGGGCACTATAATTGTAACAACTGCACTTCTTAATTAAACATTAATAAAATACTCTACCTATAAATACTCACTTTTTTTCACTCCCAAAATCACCTTTCCTCTCTTCTCGTTCATTCTTCTTCCCTGCTCTCTCGTTCATTCTTCTTCCCTTATTGGTGAACACCGTCGTCATCGTCAACTGCACCTTCCCCTCCCCCGTTGGACTCCCCTCCGGCGGCCGCCTCCTCATCCATGCCATCTCAGACTCTTCGGTGCGAAATCACATTTCGTTATCCATGAGTTTCTTGTGGCAACAAGCACTACTGAACAGACCTGACTTCGGATCTGCGGGAGACAAACAGATCTATCGCTCAGATCGGTCATGGATTCGCTCAAATCTGGCTTCGGATCTGCGGGAGACAGATCGACAACAGATTTGGCTTCTTTGACAAAGATGAACTCGTCTTTGTCCCTGGTAAGAACTCGCTCAGATCGGTCATGGATTCGCTCAAGGAGTTCTCTCAGTTTACATTCGAGCAGAAAAATTGATTTGTTCTCTGCTTGTTGTTTTCATTCGCTCAGATCGGCAACAGCTCTCTCAGTTTACATTCGCTCATATCGGCTCTCTCAGTTTACATTCGCTCATATCGGCTCTCTCAGTTTACATTCGAGCAGAAAACTTGATTTGTTCTCTGCTTGTTGTTTTCATTCGCTCAGATCGGCAACAGTTCTCTCAGTTTACATTCGCTCAGATCGGCAAAACTCCCAAGTATGTTCTCTGTTTGTTGTTTTCTTCAATCTGTTTAGTTTTTCATCGTTTTATTGATTCTGTTATTAGAATAGTTCTGTTAGATGATGCATATTGGTATCGATTGTTATATGTTGATTGGATTTAGCTTTACTTGCACTGTCAGATTCCACGCCATCTCCAAGGTGATTTTCTTCTGTTTTCAATAACTGTATGATTGACTGTGGTTGTGTACAGAAATTGATTTGTCTAGATATGATGCTTAGTTAGTTATGAGATATGAGAATTATGAATCCATTCCATACTTGCTGCTAATTTTGATCATCAATTCAATGAAGTATTTTCTTGTGCTTCTTGTGACTAAGTGCTTCTCTTTATCTGTGATATAACATATGCAAAGAGGCTGATTGGAAGGAGATTCAGCAGTACAGAACGACATGAAGCTCTGGCCATTCAAAGTTGTTCCAGGAGCTGCAGACAAGCCCATGATTGCTGTTAACTACAAGGGAGTAGAAAAGCAGTTCAGCGCAGAAGAGATCCATCAATGGTCCTCATGAAAATGAAGGAGATTGCAGTGGCTTATCTCGGTACAACCATAAAAAACGCCGTTATAACCGTGTTGACAAGTGTGTTGACAATGTAATTTATTGGTGTTGACAATTTTTGTAAAGTGTTGACAATTTTGTAATATTACTCGTGTTGTATGTTGTTGACCGTTTATTAGTCGCGTTGACAACTTATTTAGTCGTGTTGACAACTTATTTAGTCGTGTTGACAACTTATTATTCTTGTTGGCAACTAATTATTCTTGTTGACAGCTCTATTAAAAATTTTGTTGACAACTCTGTTAAAAAATTTGTTGACAACTCTGTTAAAAAATTTGTTGACAAACCTTGTTAAAAATTTTGTTGACAGCTCTGTAAAAAAATTTGTTGACAGCTCTATTAAAAATTTTGTTGACAACAAATGAGGTATTTTCTTATAACTTAAAAAAGTGATGCAAAAACTTAAAAAACATAACAGTTTTAGGGTATTTATCCAAAAACCGGCCCATTTTTGTGGTGCTGCATCCTCTGCTCCTGATCTATGTCATAAGCTGCAATCATAATAGATTCGTTCTAAGAGTGTGTTCGAAAAGGTACAAAAATAACATTTGAGATCGAATTTCACAATATATAAAGCTTTATTGTCATTTTTCAACGCACCAATCTTGCATATACACGCGAGTTTGTACATCAATGCGAAAAACTAAGCATGTTTTATCTGAATCCATTGTTTATCATTAACTGATTAGGAAATGTTGAGCCGGTCGTAAATATATGATGAGATTTATAAATGATCTGACCATGTAAACATTCTAAATCCTAATCCCACCCTACTCAGAATTTGGTGAAGTCCCTCTGAAACAAAACTTTTGTTTAATCACTAAGCATTATTTTATGGCATCCAATTACGGCAGATTCATGCAAACAAACCATACAAAACTGACTTGCCACCACGTTCGTTGCATTTAAAAAAATCGGCAACACCAAACTTACATACAAAACAAAAAGTACCAACTAAAAACATAAGACGACCATGGAAATTCCTCCCACAACACCCCTCTTAGTGTCGATCACGTACCCCTGCCCCCAAATTCATAGGCACCATATTCCAATTCAAATCAACACACTATATATAGAAGGTCCATTTGATTTCACATCCAAGTCGAACAACAATTAGACAAGCATCCAAGAAAAAAACTCACCTTAAACACAATGACACTGTCCTTAGTTCTTTTATCTTGCTTGTTGCTTTGTGTAGTAAACCCGTCTCTGGGAGCCTTCAAGCCGACCCCATGGAAGCTCGCACATGCCACCTTCTATGGAGACGAAACCGCCTCTGAGACAATGGGTATGTCATAGATTTTTTAATACTAGCCAAATATTTATAGTGCTAAGGAGTAATAAAACTGTGTTAATGCAGGAGGTGCTTGTGGGTATGGAAACCTGTTTGACAATGGATACGGGACACTGACTGCTGCACTAAGCACGGTCTTGTTCCACAATGGATATGCTTGCGGGGCCTGCTTTCAGATGAGGTGTGCACAGTCGCCTTGGTGTCTTGGTAGTCGTTACATCACTGTAACCGCTACAAATCTCTGCCCGCCTAATTGGTATCAAGACAGTAACAATGGGGGCTGGTGTAACCCGCCTAGAGAGCACTTTGATCTTGCAAAGCCTGCTTTCATGCAGATTGCACAATGGAAGGCCGGAATTGTCCCTGTCATGTATAGAAGGTATGCATGCTATGCAATAACACACATCACAGTAGATACCTACTAAATTATAAACATCACTTTAAATTTACATATGTAGCACAAAATTTAAGGAATCACATTCTATTGCTCATCATTTAACTCTTTTGATCACTTTTTTACTTGGTAGGGTGCCATGCATGAGGAGTGGAGGGCTTAGATTCACTTTTCAAGGGAACCCATACTGGCTGTTGGTCTATGTGATGAATGTAGGAGATGGGGGCGACATCTACAAGATGTCAGTGAAAGGAAGCAAAACAGGGTGGATCAGCATGACCCACAATTGGGGTGCCTCTTACCAAGCCTTTTCTCAGCTTGGAGGTCAACCACTCTCCTTCAAGATTATGTCTCTTACCACCAAAATGGTCATTGTTGCCAACAATGTCGCTCCTGCGTACTGGACCACCGGCAAGACTTATTCAACCAATGCCAATTTCAAGTGATCATTGCAAAGAATGCAGTCTACTCCCGGACTTGGGATTCATGTTTAGTAGAATTGGAAGAATCCAAGCTCTTGTTTTAGATTGGTTCAATGTTTTCAAGGTTATGTTCTCCTTAAGTGATTAGCTCCCTGGCTGTTGCGCCAAGAGGAGAATGCAAGTGCAATATTAATACAGAATGGTGTTGAATTAATAAAGTACAGTTATATGCTACATTTTCAAATTTAAACAATGATTCTCCTTTGCACCAATTACATAAACCAGAAAAAGAACTTAGAAAGTCATAAACCATAATGGCAATTCAAAAACTTGTTATATGTAAGTCAAGCTTAATAATTGACAGAAAGAAAAATGAACACAACTTTTTGGTGTGGTAAGACATGTTATCAATAGAATTTTCTGAGAATTGCAAAGCCTAAAGTAGAGGTCATGTATGTCCCTCATCTTCTCATTGTAATCTCTCAAGCATGCTTGATTGCTCCTCCCCCTTTTTTGCTTTACTTTACAATTACTATTTTTTTGTCATATAAGCATCATCATTACCCTCATGCTAGATATCATTCCTCCACACCCCCCATAAAAAAGCCAGCCACTCTGGCTTTTTTATGATCATTTCCACCTCAATTAGATCAATCAAAATTCTTCCAAAAGTTAATTCATAGGGATTAGCAAGCTGCTGCTAAAGCAGTTCAATTCAGAAATCACAAAAAATAGAATTGTTAAGTGCATGGTAATACAATTTGACAAAATGGCATGAGATTACATACTTGAGATACAAAACCGCCGAGCCAATCCACAAACTGCAACCATGCGAGAATTGCGATGATATCTTGGTTGACACAAGACTAAAATGACAGTTGCACAAGTAACTTAATATAGTTTGCTATTTCTCTATCAAGGTGTTAGACTTTTGACCCTACTCACCTCCCAACCTCATCATATGTTCACACCCGTCCAACCAAAGTATGATTTCGAATACAAATCAAAAGTCACCTTTTCTTATAAAGCAACATGAAAGGTCATCAACTTTAGCTTTCAGATCTGATTCCATTTTGCATTTGATCTTCAACTAGAACTCTGAGTTCTTTCTTTCATTTGTTCATTTGATCTCTTCCCAAAAACCAACTTCCACTCAATCTTATCTGAAAACCAAGAATGCTCTGATCACCAGAATCATAACCTATCTTCATTACTTAAAACAGAGCAGATAAACCTCATTGATCTAACTCCTTTCCTCTAACTGTCAGATAGACTCACACCCAACTCGAAATTACTGAATCCCAACTCGAAATTGTTCAAATTAAAAGTGAGGCAGCCATTAGGGGATTCATATGGCCTCTCTATTCTCTGGTTTCCTCCTCCTCATAACCCTCTTCTCATCCTCCCCATCTCCATCTTCATCTTCCCAACAAATCACCTCTCCACGAATGCTTGACCTCCTTATAAGAGACTACATCACTACCAACAAGAGCACTGAAACCGGGACCCCGAGAACCATCCACCTTCCAACCAATCTCTCAAGTGTAACCGTAACAACCATCAGACTCCGTTGCGGTAGTCTCCGACGTTACGGCGCTCAGCTCGAAGAGTTCCACCTCCCCGCCAACGGAGCCGTATCCGCCCTCCCCTGCGTCGAAAGGCTTCTCCTCCTTCGTCAAAGCTTGCCCCAGAACTCATCCAAAATCTACTACGACACCTACGAATTCCGAGGCTACCGCCTAGTCTCCCCAATCCTAGGCCTCCTTGCCTACAACGCAGGAGACGACGCCAACCACCAGAGCAACCCCTTCGAGCTCGGGGTCTACGCCAGCCCCAAAAACCCAATAAAAGTCGATTTCAGAAATGCCGGCATTTCATCGAACACCTGGCGGGCAAAGCACTACTGCGCGACCTTCATCTCTGGTAAGATCAAGCTGCTGAACATGGTGGCGCCGCTCGTATGTCTGTCGGAGAAGGAAGGTCATTTCGCTCTGGTGACCGAGACTCCGACGAAAGTGTCGCCGGCGCCGCCGCGGGAGAAGATAGCGCCGGCGTCGGAGGAAGGAGATGGGGAGGGGAGGGCGAGCAGGTGGAAGGTGGCGGTGGGAAGCTCGGTGGGTGCAGCGCTAGGGGCGTTCTTGCTTGGGCTACTGTTGATTGCGATGGTGGTGAGGGCGAAACAGAGGACGAATGTGGAGGAGGATAGAGTGAGGAGGGCGTACGAGGAAGAGGCGTTGCAGGTGTCGATGGTGGGGCATGTCAGAGCTCCGGTGGCGCCGGGGAGTAGGACTGCTCCGTCCATTGAGCATCATTATAGGCCATCGCCACGGAAGTGAGCTCAACTTCCTCGTTTAGGTTTCTTATTTGTATAGTGGAATTTATTATGCATTCACGTCAATCACGTTTCATATCTTCATTTGATCGCTGTTGATTAAGACCTGAAACGGGGGTCGTCCAATCTACTACTCCCTCTAGATTGAAAGAATCTTCATATGGCCTCCGACGGGGGTCGTCCAAATGACCTAAAACGGGCCTGATATGGCACATTTACTTTTTCGACATTATTCACGAATCGAAAGAATCTTCTCGTTTTCTTCTAATATATTTAGAATATTAAAAAATGTCGAAAAAGTTTCTCGATAAATGGTACTTTTTCGCTCGTATGCCTATAATGTCGAAAAAGTACGAATCTACTACTCCCTCTACTACTCCCTCTATAGGCATGTGAGATCTCGTTTGATTCGTCTCAATGAGTACTTTGAGAATATTAAAAAATTATAATTTTTATCATCGTATATTTAGAAATATTAACTTTACAAAATGTGTCTCGATAAATGTGTCAAAAACAAATGGGAAGATCATTAAGGGACGGAGGGAGTATATAACTATTAAAGCAAAGCACTAATTTTGCCACATGTCATCTCTCCATTTAAATTGTCACGTGTCATCCAAATTGACCTTCTTGCCACATGTCATCTAATTAGAAATTTTCAAATTTATTTACAAAGATTTGATTACACAATTATATAGAAAGATTTGATGATACAATACCTAAAACGTTCCTAATTTAGATATATCTAAAATTTAAACAATCTATAATTAAAAAGAATTGCCTACAAAGATAGAGGGGGGCTCGGGTGAGGACGAATTTTCCCGTGAGGACGTGAGGACAGTTCTGGACCCTTAGATCATTCAACCAACGGTTGAGATCTAAAGGGAGAAATGATCCGGTGAGATGCACACACGTGGGATCATCTGGGAGAGGCGGTGACATAGGCGTAAATTTAATTTTTTTTTAAGGGCAACTTAGAGATTTCGCAAGTAGAATATAAGAAGACAGAAAAGGAAAAAAAACGCGCTCGAGAGAAAGAAGAGAGTAAGGCGATCGACGATTTTGCGAAACCCTAATTCTCGAAGAAGTTTCAATCGACGCAGCCACAAAATCAAAGATCGAAAGCAAAATTCGTTGAAGCAAATCGATCTCGCTCAAGATATTATACATCTGGAAGGGAGAATCAATTTGTTTGAGAAGACGAAGGGAGTTGCAAGTAGTTACGAATTGAAAATGTTGAAAGCAAGAAGGAAGATCAAAGTATGGAGAACAGATCAAAGGCAGCGGAAGATCAAAGCAGATACATCGACCTCACGCTTGAAGGTAAGTGAAAATCAAACCAAAAATTAGGGTTTTCGAATTTTTAGGGTTCATAAGAAATCTAGGGTTCATAAGAAATTTTTTGAGTTAGATGTAGATTCTAGAGTTCATAAGATATTAGTTTATTTTTCTTCATGTTGTTACTCATTTTCATGAACTTATTTTGAACAGAAGTGTTAGATGTAGTTTCTAGGGTTCATAAGAAATCAGATAATTTTTCTTCATGTTTGTTACATGGCTGTTTGAGGTGTCTAACTAGTAACTACGAACTAGATAAAGCTTGTTGTCTGTGGTGTTCATGTTAAGGAGTGTTTGTATCACTAACAAATGTATGGGTGAACCGGTTAACATCAGTAGCTTTTGATTTTTACTGAATGATCTGGGAATGCTTTTGCTGGCTTTGCCTTGCTAAATTCATGTTGATTATTGTTAGTAACCTCTTGACTGATTTCCCTTGCAGAATTCTAAGAATATTACAAAATTAGAACAAACTATAGTGATATTATGCTATTCATGTAGACTGATATGCTTACAAGGAGCTTGTGGAAGCACAATTTAGATAAGAAAGCAAAAGCAATCTTAGCTGCAAAGTCAAAAGCCACTTTGGTGAAGATTCCATGGAATGAAGTAGGAGATGTAATCAACTCAGCAGTGCTAGCCATGAGAAACATGGAAATGTTCATGGGTTCAAACACAGAAACATGGGAGCCAGAAATAACAAAGAAGAATAGGAAGAAGTGCTTGCAATTGCTGAGGCAAAAGTATGTGCATGCTACTATAACATCGGATGTGAACAAGGTTAAGGATGAAGCACTGAAGATAATCAAGGGAATCTGAAAAAGTTGGGACAAGTTGGTAGTTATGTAGGCTGTCTAGTTTACAATTTACAAAAATACTTGGTAGCTTGGTACTATTAAATGGTAGTTTGAATTGGGAATTTGGATTGATCTCATACTTTGGTTTGAATTTAGGTTTGAAATGGTACTTGAGTTTGAATTTGGTTTTAAGAATGACAAATGAATGGTTGGAATTTGATTTGCTTGTTTGATCTAAAAAAAAAAAAGCAGGTTCATATGTTTATTGTAGACAAGTTCATTAGATTTCAAAAAACAGGTTCATTAGATACAAAAAACAGTGACACTTGGTCCATTGCCATTTTCAACAATGCGTAATACAACTTGGCATATAATAAGGATTAACATAGACGTTCATGAAAAATTGCCTAGAGGTTCATGAAAATTTGCCTGAGGGTTCATAAAACTTGCCCAGAGGTTCATGCAACTATAAATGAAAATATTCTTTGAATTTCATAGCAATACTCTTATGTTCATGAAAATGTGCCTAAAGGTTCATGAAAGTATGCCTAGAGGTTCATGCAACTATAAATGAAAATATTCTTTGAATTTCATAGCAATAATCTTAGGTTCATGAAAATGTGCCTAAAGGTTCATGAAAGTATGCCTAGAGGTTCATAAATATAGGCCTAGAGGTTCATGCAACTATAAATGAAAATATTCTTTGAATTTCATAGCAATAATCTTAGATTCATGAAAATGTGCCTAAAGGTTCATGAAAGTATGCCTAGAGGTTCATGAATATAGGCCTAGAGGTTCATAGCAAAACAATTAGGTTATTGAAATTTTTTTAGAGGTTCATGAAATTTGCATAGAGGTTCATGAAATTTGCATAGAGGTTCATGAAAATTTGCCTAGAGGTTCATGAAAATTTCCCTAGAGGTTAAGGAAAATTTATCTAGAGGTTCAGAAAAATATGTGTAGAGGTTCATGCTATAATGAATATAGGTTCAGGAAAATATGCTAAGTGGTTCATAGAAGTGATCTTAGGTTCATTAAAATATGCCTAGAGGATAATGCAAATATACAATTGGGTTCATGAAAAAAAGCCTGGGGGTTCATGAAAAATTGCCTACAGGTTTATAACAATATGCCTAGAGGTTCATGCAACTATGCATGAAAATATGTTTTGAAAACTCATGACAATTATCTCAGGTTCATGAAAATGTGCCTAGAAGTTCATAAAAATATACCTACAGGTTCATGAAAATGTGCCTAAAGGTTCATATTGTTTTGGGCCAAAGATCTTGAATTTGAATACAAAAAAATAAAGAGTTGAATAAAAAATAAAACTAGAATAAAAGCATATAGGCTCATAAAAGTAACAAAGACATTCATCAAAATGATAAATTGCTTCATAACATCTGTTTCAAGATTTCTAGTAGGTTCATAAAACTAAAACAAGGTTCATAACACTAAAGAAACTGTTCTTAAAGACTAAAACCACAAACTAAAACCACCTTGAGACACAATAGGTTAATTCTGCTCTTCGGAATCAATAAGAACAACTGACACTTCTTCACAACTAGATATAACACAGATCTCAGCAGCAGCAGTAGAAGCTACAATTTCAAAAAACAAGAACAGAAGTTAATAAGGATTATCATAGAGGTTCATGAAAAATGACTAGAGGTTCATGAAATTTTGCCTGAGGGTTCATAAAACTTGCATAAAGGTTCATTCACTAATGAATAAAGGTTCATGCACTAGACACAATGAGTATAGATTTCAACAGAACAGAAGCTTAATTGATCATGATCTAACACTTACAAGAACATAAAAATAAACACATTCAGGTTCATCAACTCTGACTCATAGGTTCATTAGGTTTTATTCAAGTTCCTCATGAACAGTACACACATATCATCATCATCATCATAAGAAGATCCTAAGAAAATCTGTTGCATCATAGCATCAAACAATTAAATAACAGAATCATTGTATTCAAAAGGCATAAGATAATTTCTTCAAAGAAATTTCAAACAAATGCATCATTTGGGAACAAGTTCATCTGTGAACAAGTGACGAGGCGAATTTTCGTATGCCAAGTCAAGTAATCCTAACAAGCTCACTAACAAGTATAGTAGGCAAGCAAGGGTCGAATCCCAAGGGAATCAGGTTATCGATTCTTAAAGTTATAATAATGATTAACGAGTGTAAGTAACCAAAGGGGGGGGGGTGTATGTTTTAAGAACAAAGTAACGAAGGTTGATTTGGATTGTAAATATATCAATGGAAGGTGTTTCACTTGACAATTATCCACTAACAGATTAACAAGTTGATCATAAACTCCTTTTAATCCTATGTCGAATTACTCATATGATCGTTCTAATCCCTATTCTAATGTAGTTATTAGTCCAACTAGTCCTAATAACCCTTACTCAACTATAACCTTAAAACTATCAAGATTCAATAATAAAGCAACTTTAAGTTCAGGAATGGATAGATACATGCAATACCATAGACAACTAGTCAGATACTCGACATGTACTCAATTCTCTTCACAATTGACATTCACAACTAGTTCATGCAAATTGTGTGTGCTACAAACAAGTATGGTATTTCAACTAGAAATAACCAAACAATAGCAATATGAATGAGATGAAACTACTTAGATGGCCAATCTAAATGAGCAAATCTAATTCAATAACAATACACACAAGAGAATAGAGACAATCATAAGAGTAGAACAAAGGAAAGAAATCTTACAACTTAATCAATCCGAAAGCTTCAAATGTCAAGAAAAACAATGGAAACTTAGCAACTCATGAAGTTCTTGAGGAAAACTCTCAAAACTTGAAAATGGAATGTGTAAGATTATTTCAAGATCATCAACCCCTAAAACCTATATGTATCTGCAGAATTAAACTGACAAATTGAAGCTAAAAACGTTATAAAAACGTTACAAAACTTAACACAACATACTAAATCGGGCAAATGAAGAAAGTCTTCTCTGGCGGGTTTCCGCGATCGCGGTTTGGGACCCGCGATCGCGGATTTTCTTCTGTGATCTGGCTTCTTCAGGTGGCCTTTCCGCGATCGCGGTTTGGGACCCGCGGTCGCGGAATTTCTTCTGTGATCTTGGCTGGTCCAGTAGGTTTTCCGCGATCGCGGTTTGTGACCCGCGGTCGCGGATTTGGCTTCTGTGGCTTCCTTGGCTTCGTCTTCAGCTGCTTCCAATGCTACCTGTGGTCTTCTTCAGCTTCGACTCCTCTTCTTATGCTTCAATGCTCCGCATCATCTTCTGTAATCTCATGTGTAACTCAACTCTCCAAAACTCCATGATTACAGAATACATCATAACATCTAGCATAATCCTATACAAAATGAGCTAATAACCTATAGTAGCGCTATGTAAAATATTGCTTATCAAACTCCCCCATACTTAGACCTTCCTCGTCCCTGATTAAGCTAAATGAAACTTACCCTTACAGTCAGCACACATAGATCTCAGGAAGTATAGAGAAAGAATGAACTACAAATTACAAACACACTTCGCCTTCAAACACCATAGTGAGTTCAAAAGATAAATCTAATCCTAGCTCCTATCTAGCACCTTATTCCTCCATAGTGGCCTACCCTTTCCTCCTTATATCACCACTTCTTATGACACCTCGCCAGCAACAACAAATGGTCCTAAGACACTCATTTCACTCATTCTGCCTAGGTGCCCCGAAAGGTTTTCACCTAGTCACTCATTTCATTTTGCTAGATAACTCACCAATGGCTCACATCTCTCAAGACTTATTGTTGCCTCAGCCTAGTGCCGGCCAAGCCACCTTCTTATTGCATAGAACTTGCTATCCAAAGATTTTGTATGCCTTTTTTTTCAATTTGTGGCTTTTTCAAACAATATATTCAATAAATTCATGCAGATACAACCAACACCAAATAAAGACATGTGAATACATTCTCCTCCCCCATATTTAAACATTGCATTGTCCTCAATGAAATGGAAGACATAATAACGAACCCAGGGAAGGAGACAGAAGACTCACATACAAGGTCGGATGACCTTCCTCCAACGAAACACAAGGTGTGGTAGAATGAGAGACTAGATGAGCACCAAATGGAATCCAACAAAGCACAGCTCATCTAAAACAAAAGAAAGAATACCTCCAATATAGATGGTGACCCAAAATCAACTCCTTGCAAAGAACATGGTCACCAACAAGCTAAGATCCAACAAATGTAGATCCAAAGATGGTACGAATGATGAAACGATGAAACGATGAAACCCAACTTGATGAAATACAACTCCTTACTTTCTTTTCTCTCATATATTTTTTGTATACACTCTATTTATTTATTTATTTATTTTTAGATGGGAGAGAAGACTTACAGCGGAATTGGCTACGGACTGTAGCTGACCCTAAGCTTCGGTGCTTTCCTCCTGTCCATAGAAAAGCTAAAAAGAAAATTAAACCGAACAAAACACACAAAAACAAATAAAAACAATCTCAAATCTCGGGTTGCCTCCCGAGCAGCGCCTTATTTTATGTCGTGGCTTGACATGAAACTCAAGAGATTTTAACTAACGCCATTCGGCTTTGTGAAAACCGTCTCTTTTCTGAATTCTCTTCTGAACCACTCATGGAACGCCTTAAACCTTGTCCCTTTTACCTTGACCACCTTGTCTTTTTCAATGAAGGTGGTTTCATTCACTTTCTCCTCCTTGATCGTATCAGGTGGCTGTTTCAGCTCAATGTCAAGTGCCTGCACACTAAACATCAATGGTATCTCGCCTGGCGAGGTCAGTAATGTGGGGCGACTGCCCAAAGGATGTGGAGAAAGCTTACCTTCAGGCTCTGGCTTAGCCTGGAACTCCTGCATGTTAGTAGACAAAACGATATCTACTTGTGGGTCTCCTAAGACATTCTCTAAAACAGGTTGCAATTCATCCAAGCCAAAGATATTAAAAGTATCTTGAATTATAGGATCAATCACATCAATAGAACAAATAGAAGCATCATCTTCAATGGGGTGCTTCATAGCATCAAAAATATTGAATTGTACAACTTCCCCATCGAACTCTAAAGTAAGAGACCCACTAGCTAGATCAATCTTTGTGTTAGCGGTTCTCATAAAAGGCCTTCCTAACAAAATAGGTGCAGCCTGACGATCATGTTCCATGTCTAACACAAAGAAATCAGCAGGAAAGAACATATTATCAACCATAACCAAAACGTTCTCAACTACACTTTTAGGATAAACAGTAGACCTATCAGCTAGTTGAATAATTATTCCGGTTTCATGAAGAGGACCTAAACCAAGCATCTTATACAACGAGTAAGGCAAAACATTTATA
This sequence comes from Oxyria digyna, assembly GCA_029168935.1. NCBI lineage: Eukaryota > Viridiplantae > Streptophyta > Magnoliopsida > Caryophyllales > Polygonaceae > Oxyria > Oxyria digyna. The sequence goes on from JAPVLV010000013.1 coordinate 12,706,611, forward strand.
GATGCACCAAGATCAAGCATAGCTCCCTCAAAGTGAGTATCACCTATACGACAAGGAATGCTTACCATGCCCGGATCGCTGCACTTCTTAGGCATTCGCCTTTGGAATACAACGGAGACACGCTCGCTTATCGTCACCTTCTGCCGTCCCTTCAATTTTTGATTCCTCTTGATGGTGTGCAGAGTTCCTTCAAGAACTTAGCATATCTAGGAATACTTTTAATGAGTTTGAGTAAAGGGATATTTACCTCACATTTGCTGAAGGTTTCGAACAGCTCCTTGTCATTCTCCGGCCTTCTCGTATCCTTTAGAGCATCGGGAAAAGGAGCGGGAGGTTTGGTTGAGTTGAGAGGTGGGAAGTCGGGGCGGACATAGTTTTCTTGTCTCAATCGGAAGTCGCCCCGGTCCTCGACCTCATCTCCAACATCTTTTGAACACTCTTCAACCTCGAACTTACCAGAAGCATTTCCGCGATCGCAACTGTCAGTCCGCAGTCGCGGATTTGCACCTGTTTCCTCAGTCAGAATTCCGCGATCGCGGATTCCGCGATCGCGGATCAGACGCTGTTTCTGCAGAACTCGTTCCGCGATCGCGGTTCCCATCCCGCGGTCGCGGATTTGCACCTGTTTCAGAATCTGCCTTTTCAGCAGCAACATTTTCCAACACTTTTCCACTCCTTGTTGTCACAGCACTAACATTTCTGGTCGGATTCACTACCGTCTGAGATGGTAGAGAATTGGATTTTGTTGTTTAAGAGTGGTCACAGCTTCAACCAACTGCCCTATCTGTTTCTCCATGTTTTTGATACTAGACTCAGTAGTTTGGACATGGGTTGTGAAATGCTGAGTCAATGATCTCAACATATCTGCAGTTGAAGGTCCAGAATTGGGTCGTGGGGACGGAGCTTGAGGTTGGGGTTCATTCTGATCACGCCATCTGAAATTTGGATGATCTCTATACCTCGGGTTGTAGTTATTCTGCTGATCATTTCGAGGTCGTGGAGGTCCATATCCACCAGCAGCATTGACTTCAGCAACATCATCATCTTGAAGCTCAGGGCATTTTTCTGTAAAATGAGAAGGGTCAGAACAAATACCACATGCTTTTACCTGCTGTTGTCCTTTGTGCAGCTGAGAGATCATCTTCTTTAGCTCAACGAGCTCGGTCATAAGAGCGGGGTCTCCTGAGCTTGTGACATTCACTCCTTTCCTAGTGTATGTCCTACCAAAACTCCTAGTGCTCTCAGCCATATCTTGCAACTTTTCCATGGCATCTTCTGGTGTCATGTTGAGAATACTCCCACCACAAGCAGCGTCTACCATTCTCCTTTCATGATTAAGGAGACCATTGCAAACATGTAGGACCAGGTCCTCGGTATCATACCCATGAAAAGGGCAACTAGCACACAACCCCTTGAAACGCTCAAGGTAATCATAGAGAGTCTCATCTTCACCTTGCTCTACATGGGCAATTTCCTTTTTTAGAGAATTTGCCTTTTTAACTGGAAAATACTTACCCAAGAACACCTTGTGCAACTTCTCCCAGCTATCTACCGAACCGGTAGGCAAATGATAATACCAGGACCTAGCACCATCTTTCAAAGTGAACCCGAAGGCTCTCGTCTTGATCTGCTCCTCAGTGACATTTGGTGGTTTGGTTGTCATGCAAGTGTCATGGAATTGATTCAAATGCATGATTGGATCCTCACCAAGGAAACCGTGGAATGTGGGAAGCAAATTGATCACCCCTGACTTGAGCTCAAAAGTCACCCCATGAGCAAGGGGTGGAAGAACCACAGCTTGAGGTTGTTGTGTCAGATTGGGAGTAGTACGCTCCCTCAATGTGCGGACGACACCGCCGTCTCTTAGAGCATTTGCCTCTTGCTGCGCCTCAAGCAATGCCCGTTGGGCATTAACAACTAACTGAATTTCAGCCAATTGACGTTGGGTGTCAGCAAGAGCTCTTTGCTCAGGAGTCAACTGGGCGCCTTCCATTGCACCTGTATCAGTCTCAACTCTGTTCTCTCTCTGATTTCGATGGAAAGTCCTCTCGATTTCTGGATCAAGAATAAAAAGAGACTGATTAGTAGAACGGGTGTTGACCATTCACTAGTCAACACTAAGGTTAATCAAAACAAGCACTTTAAAAAAAAGAAAAGTAGACTCCCCGGCAACGGCGCCAAATTTGACGAGGCGAATTTTCGTATGCCAAGTCAAGTAATCCTAACAAGCTCACTAACAAGTATAGTAGGCAAGCAAGGGTCAAATCCCAAGGGAATCAGGTTATCGATTCTTAAAGTTATAATAATTATTAACGAGTGTAAGTAACCAAGGGGGGGGGGGTTGTATGTTTTAAGAACAAAGTAACGAAGGTTGATTTGGATTGTAAATATATCAATGGAAGGTGTTTCACTTGACAATTATCCACTAACAGATTAACAAGTTGATCATAAACTCCTTTTAATCCTATGTCGAATTACTCATATGATCGTTCTAATCCCTGTTCTAATGTAATTATTAGTCCAACTAGTCCTAATAACCCTTACTCAACTATAACCTTGAAACTATCAAGATTCAATAATAAAGCAACTTTAAGTTCAGGAATGGATAGATACATGCAATATCATAGACAACTAGTCAGATACTCGACATGTACTCAATTCTCTTCACAATTGACATTCACAACTAGTTCATGCAATTGTGTGTGCTACAAACAAGTATGGTATTTCAACTAGAAATAACCAAACAATAGCAATATGAATGAGATGAAACTACTTAGATGGCCAATCTAAATGAGCAAATCTAATTCAATAACAATACACACAAGAGAATAGAGACAATCATAAGAGTAGAACAAAGGAAAGAAATCTTACAACTTAATCAATCCGAAAGCTCCAAATGTCAAGCAAAACAATGGAAACTTAGCAACTCATGAAGTTCTTGAGGAAAACTCTCAAAACTTGGAAATGGAATGTGTAAGATTATTTCAAGATCATCAACCCCTAAAACCTATATGTATCTGCAGAATTAAACTGACAAATTGAAGCTAAAAACGTTACAAAACTTAACACAACATACTAAATCGGGCAAATGAAGAAAGTCTTCTCTGGCGGGTTTCCGCGATCGCGGATTTTCTTCTGTGATCTGGCTTCTTCAGGTGGCATTTCCGCGATCGCGGTTTGGGACCCGCGGTCGCGGAATTTCTTTTGTGATCTTGGCTGGTCCAGTAGGTTTTCCGCGATCGCGGTTTGTGACCTGCGGTCGCAGATTTGGCTTTTGTGGCTTCCTTGGCTTCGTCTTCAGCTGCTTCCCATGCTACCTGTGGTCTTCTTCAGCTTCGACTCCTCTTCTTATGCTTCAATGCTCCGCATCATCTTCTGTAATCTCATGTGTAACTCAACTCTCCAAAACTCCATGATTACAGAATACATCATAACATCTAGCATAATCTTATACAAAATGAGCTAATAACCTATAGTAGCGTTATGTAAAATACCGCTTATCAAACTCCCCCATACTTAGACCTTCCTCGTCCCTGAGTAAGCTAAATGAAACTTACCCTTACAGTCAACACACATAGATCTCAGGAAGTATAGAGAAAGAATGAACTACAAATTACAAACACACTTCGCCTCCAAACACCATAGTGAGTTCAAAAGCTAAATGAAACTTACCCTTACAGTCTTCTCTGGCGGGTTTCCGCGATCGCGGTTTGGGACCCGCGATCGCGGATTTTCTTCTGTGATCTGGCTTCTTCAGGTGGCATTTCCGCGATCGCGGTTTGGGACCCGCGGTCGCGGAATTTCTTCTGTGATCTTGGCTGGTCCAGTAGGTTTTCCGCGATCGCGGTTTGTGACCCGCGGTCGCGGATTTGGCTTCTGTGGCTTCCTTGGCTTCGTCTTCAGCTGCTTCCAATGCTACCTGTGGTCTTCTTCAGCTTCGACTCCTCTTCTTATGCTTCAATGCTCCGCATCATCTTCTGTAATCTCATGTGTAACTCAACTCTCCAAAACTCCATGATTACAGAATACATCATAACATCTAGCATAATCCTATACAAAATGAGCTAATAACCTATAGTAGCGCTATGTAAAATACCGTTTATCAAACTCCCCCATACTTAGACCTTCCTCGTCCCTAAGTAAGCTAAATGAAACTTACCCTTACAGTCAGCACACATAGATCTCAGAAAGTATAGAGAAAGAATGAACTACAAATTACAAACACACTTCGCCTCCAAATGAGAACGGTTCTTAAGATAAGAACTAAGAACTAACTAAGAACCTATATTGACCGTTCGATTTCTCAGATCAACGCTCTAGATTAGATCTGAAAATTATAAAAAATAAATTCATGCGGTGGCAATTTTGAAATTAATGGAAAAATTAGATCAAAAGTCACATATATACCCAACTCTTCCCAGCTCCTTTCCGACGACTCCAATGGCTACCCAATCTTCTACGACGACTCCAAACCCAGCCTCTACACACTCGCTAATCACTGCTAGGGGAGGTCGACGACGGATGCTGGTGGTTGAATCCACATACGCCTTCAATTGCAAGTGGGAATCGTTGTGGCAACAAAATGGATCTCGAACGCTAATTTCGTGAAGCGAGTTAGAACACTTCAATCGGAGTCGGCTGTAGCAGAAGACGAGGTAGAGGAGGAGAATTAGGGAAAGGTCTATAAAGATATTTCACTTCCGAAAGTGTTAGAACAGGTAGAGGAGGAGAAGCCAGTGGGAGGTTGCACGCAACCTGTTCGATTAAATGCGCCAAAGAACAGTCCGCAAGAAAACGTCGACGAGACCCCGAATGCAACGAGGCTTTGTTTGATGATGAATCTTTGACGTCTTTCGTGTATGTGGCACTGCTTTCAAAGGTATATAATTTTATTTTTGTTTGGTTTTTGAATCTCCCGGCCTTGGTCAAACTGATTGTTTTTGTTGTCCTAAGAAGCTGGATTGGCTTCCTATTGAACCTGCATTGGCTTCCTATTGAACCTGCATTGGCTTCCTAATGAACCTTCATTTTCTACCTAATGATCATGCATTGGCTGCATAATTTTTTTTTCCAGAAAACACACAACCTAGAAGCAACTGTGAGTAGCCCATTATCTAAATTGTTAATAAGACCTGGATTTTACCTTCATTTTCCTGATCAAAATTCTCTCTCTTTGTCTGCTCCATGTGTAGTAAATCAGTGATGGGAGTATGGCAAGGCTTAAAAGATATTGTGTAGGCTTAAAAGATATCTTTATCGAGTTGTTGTTTGTTTGTGTTGAGTTGTTGTTTGTGCTAAGTTGCTGTTTGTGTTGAATTGCTGTTTGTGCGGAGTTGTTGTTGTGCTGAGTTGCTGTTTTTTTTAGCTGAGTTGTTGTGCATGGGTTGCTGTTTTTTTGTGTTGAGTTGCTGTTTTTATTGTGTTCTGAGTTGCTGTTTTTTTGGTGCTGAGTTGCTGAGTTGCTGATGTGCTGAGTTGCTGTTTTTTTTGTGTGTGTTCTGAGTTGCTGTTTTTTTATTGTTGTTGTGCATGGGTTGCTGTTTTTATTGTGTTCTGAGTTGCTGTTTTTTTGGTGCTGAGTTGCTGTTATTTTTTGTCTTGAGTTGCCTCTTTTTTCTTCGGTAAAAAACCCCGCACCCACTGGCACCCACTCTTGGGCGCACCCGGGATGCGTCCAAACCTTTTTTTAAAAACCCGGTTCAGTTTATGGGCGCATCCCGGATGCGCCCATAAATGACCTGGTTTAAAAAAAACATTGGACGCACCCGGGATGCGCCCAAAGCGTGTGCCAGTTATAAAAAACCGGGTGCGGGGTTAAACGGCCTTTTATTTATGCTGAGCAAGTTTTCATGTTTCTACTGCAGGTGTGCTCATATGTGTTCCTGCACAACTTGTTCTTCCCATTTGACAAGTTGTCCTATGTGTAGACGACGCATTGATCAATTTGTAAGAACATATCGAGATTGAAATAATCTAAAGCAAAATGATTGAAATTTAGTTACTTCCTACCAATGAAGATGGCATAGAGTGTTTCTCATCTGTTTGAAAATGATTGTTTTTGGTTTGTGTTGCTGCTGTCAAGTTTAGCAATCCTTGCCTTAAGCTTTCTCAGTGAGATTATGTGATGGCAATAGAAAGTCCAATTACTAAGAGTGAGGCAAAGACTAGTATCTTGTAAACTAGAGGTTTAGTGAATCACCTAACATCATCCGAAGGCATAAATATATTATTTCAGGTTCACGACTAGTATCTTGTATGTTCATGATTTTTCTATTTGAGGTTCACGATTTTTCTAAGGTAAGTTCGTGAGTTTTCTCTTTCAGGTTCAAAGAGTTTTCTCTTGTAGGTTTATGATTTTTATGAGACAATTGAGAATTAAAAATTGAAGGATCATGAACCTATAAGACAAGCTAATGAACCTGCAAACTAATCTTGATGAACCGGCATAAAAAATCATACGAACACATAGGCTAACAACGGGTGGTTTCAATCTTACATAGGCTATGAATGAAGAAGAAAAATATAAACATAAATATAAGTTCATGTGTATAACAAGCAAGTTCATCTGTAAGAAGTGGCGGGTTCATCAAGATGTTGTTTTAAATACTTATGATATAATTTTCATAAACTCAGAGTCTATGAACCTTTGTTTCAAGATTTACAAAAATTTAGATTAAAAGTTCATAAGCCGTAAACTTATAATTTCTAAAAATTAATAAAATCGCTTGATACCTACAAGTTTAACTTGTTGAACCTACGGGTATAACTTGTTCAACCTACAAGTCTAACTTGTTGAACCTACCTGACTAATTGAGAAAAGTATCTTTTTGCTGATGATCAGATTCGATATGCTTGTATTGATGCTTATGCTTCTTTTTGTATTGGTATGAAGCTGCGTAGTGGATTTTAGTCTGCACCAGACTGGTTTATGCACTCCTTGTTTTGCTTAAGTTGAATGTTGTTGCTAAGGATTTCCCTTTTGATTTATTACAAAAGCTACTTGTTTTGTTATAGCAATTAGCAAACCTCTGAAGACATGGAGGATAACTGTGTGCAGGGAAGTACATTGCTCATGACCTTGAGTAAATTGCAAAGGCTGATCTCAAACGTGGACATGTGTTCCTTGTGCTGGACTTAAATCACATGGTTCAAAAGCCGAATATCGCATACGTGAACTAGTAGGTTCATCGCATACGTGAACTAGGTTCATCGCATACGTGAACTAGGTTCATCGCATACGTGAACTAGTAGGTTCATCGCATACGTGAACTAACTAGGTTCATCGCATGCTAATCTGGGGATTTGTCATGTCTCTCGTTGTCTTGATCCAGACCACCATCAACAGTTCCACAATTTTTGCAAGAACAATATACACAATGCCAGTCACCAGAAGAAAACTTCTTTCATTGGTTCAAAGGTTCATGAACATACAGAATACAAGCCAACGAAGGGCGCTATGCGCACTTCGTATGTTTATTATTCTTACGAGGCGTGTATAGCGCGCTTCGTTTTAAACCATTATTGATAAAATGATCATGGACTTTCTTGATGATAGGCACGAACCTACTTGTTCAAAACCATACGTGAACTAGGTTCATCGCATACGTGAACTAACTAGGTTCATCGCATACGTGAACTAGGTTCATCGCATACGTGAACTAGGTTCATCGCATACGTGAACTAGGTTCATCGCATACGTGAACTAGGTTCATCGAATAGGTTTGTCGCATACGTGAACTGGGTTCATCGCATACGTGAACTGGGTTCATCGCATACGTGAACTGGGTTCATCGCATACGTGAACTGGGTTCATCGCATACGTGAACTGGGTTCATCGCATACGTGAACTGGGTTCATCGCATACTTTCATTGCATACGTGAACTAGGTTCATCGAATACGTGAACTAGGTTCATCGCATAGGTTTGTCGCATACGTGAACTAGGTTCATCGCATACGTGAACTAGGTTCATCGCATACGCGAACTAGGTTCATCGCATAAGTTCATCGCATAGGTTCATCGCATACGTGAACTAACTAGGTTCATCGCATACGTGAACTAGGTTCATCGCATACGTGAACTAGGTTCATCGCATACGTGAACTAGGTTCATCGCATACGTGAACTAGGTAACAATGTTTTTCCTTTCGCGTAATTTTCATGACAAGATTTACAAAAATTTAGATTAAAAGTTCATAAGCCGTAAAAATGAAGGTTTATAAAGATAAAAGAGAAGGTTTATAAATTTTATAATATAGGTTCCAAAACTATAAATGGATGTTCAAAAAGGTAAAAATGAAGTGGTGAACTTGTAAGTGTAAATTAATGTACGTGTATAAATAAATCAATGAACCTGAACGAGTGAATTGATGAACTTGCAAGTGTAAATCAATGAACATGTATTAAAAAAATCAATGAACCTGAACGAGTGAACGGATGAACTTGTCAGTGTAAATCAATGAACGTGTAAAATTAATCAATGAACTTACAAGAGATCAGCCACATAAAGAACCTTGCATGTTCATGGTCAAAACTTGCCAAGTTCATAAATTTTCTTTAGTAGGTTGAACAATGTTTTTTTTTATTTCAAGTTCATTATTTTTTTGCAGGTTCATAAGATTACATTAACAAAAAAAATTTGTACTGTCATGAGTTTACATTAACAAGTTATTTTTTTGTTTGTGCATAGGTTCATATTTCACAAGTTTACTCAAGAACACATTTTTTTGTTCTCAATAAAAAAAAATCTTAACATTTCTCGGGTTCACAAAGTTTATGTTGCAGGTTCATAAGCTTACACTTGTAGGTTCGTAACGGGTCTCTTTCAGGTTCACAATATTTCTCTTGTAGGTTCATGACCTTTTCCTCTCGCGTTTGTTAATTTTATTTTACTGATTCATGAGCTTACATTTGCAGGTTCATCAGGTTTATTTGACTTATATGCATATAAATCTGCAAACCTGTGAACCTATGAACCTTAAAGTATAAATTTGTCGAACATGTATTTCAATTTTCTCTTTTACGGTTACAAATTTACTCTTGTGGGTTATTGAGTTTTCTCTTTTTAGTTCACTATTTTTTTTTAGGTTCGTGACTTTTGTCTTACAAGTTCGCAAATTTTTTCTTATAGGTTCATAACTTCATGATTTTTTTTCCAAACAACGCATGGATATGAACGTATACAATTAAACCGAAAAACCTATACACATAAATCATTGAACCTGAACAACTGAAGTGGTGAGCTTGTAAGTGTAAATCAATCAATGAACCTGAATTAATGAATTTATAAGGGTAAATCAATGAATGTGGTATAAATCAATGAATGTGGTATAAATCAATCAATGAATTTGATATTTTTATTACAAGGCAACCACCCTCTACTTTCAGCATCCGGATATTGTTTGCAACTGTCATTGGTCAAAGTCTAACTTTTTGAACCTATAAGTCTAACCGAACCTACAAGTCCAACCTGTTAAACCTACAAGTCTAACATGTTAAACCTACAATTCTAACTTGTTCAATGCAGAACTTACCTTACAAACCTTACAACAATAAGACTATCCGAATAAACATGTCACATCAGCGTTCTCAATAATACATCAATTAGAACAACAACAACAAAGAACTAATCTTATCATAATTACTGACATAATACACACAACAGATACATAGGAATGCAATTTTTTCAACAAGAGACCTCTTTGCATTGCTCTTGCAACTGCAATTGTTATCTGAATGTAGAATTTGCTACCTAACAATATTATAAGCATTATTCAAAATCGCTACCTAACAATATTATTGCAAGTATATATAGGTCCATAATTCCCTTGTGCAGGCACACAACAAGTTCCTTTACCAGCCCATAGCAGATGAATTTCCAAGTGGTTTGCTGTTACCCGAGCTATGTATTTCTTCTTCACTGCCATGAACGATTTTCCCCCGGCCTCCTTGCGTATGTCAAAGTCCTTCTCCGCCAGATTTCCCTGAATGCAAAAGTAATATAAGCCATTGCAGGATAACAACTTCAGGATTTGTACAACAGTTAAAACATCTTATGATTGATATGTATGTAATATAAAGTAGTCCTAGTTCATGATACAGGCAAAAATCCATGCACACATGTGCATAAGCTGTCACGTGCATGGATTTAAGCCGCTAAGTGCATTTTATAACATATAGTTGAAAGTTTATGCACATAGCCTTCTCCATATAAAAGATGTGTTAATATTGACCTGGATATAGACGTCAAAGACGCGCCTTCCGAGACTTTTCCATGTTTTTCCATTTTGAATAAGAAGCTCAGCAAAATTGAAGGAGCAAGGTGTAGTTTCCATATTCAAGACCCAAACCATAGTACCTCAAAGAGCCAGGAGAGAGTCTTGACGTTTGGAATATGGCTGGGTCTAAAGTATTGCTAACTTGAGATGTGCTAGATGCTATATAGAAGTGTTAGTGCTAAACAGAAAATATCCTGCATTACTCACAGCCCATCTATTAAGTAGCCGCCCCTAGGCTATTGTTTTCTTATTCATTTTCCTTGAATGTATCTTTCAAAATATCAGCACACTACTGCAAACAAAGCAAAAGAGCCAAAATCAGTTTAAAGCACAGAAAACAGACAACAAAGCAGAGCACTTCTGAACATTATCCAAGATTTCACAAGAACCCTACATCTTCAATAGAATTTGGAAACTCGGTCTTCCTATCAATCCTGATTTTGGCTGCAGCAAAGGTTCTGAAGGGAAGCATATGTCACTATGGATTGTAACTTCTTCATAATAGGGAAAGTTGTTCTCCATCTCAGAAGAACAAAAAAAGTACATGAAGAAACAGATATAAAATAGCTCAAAGTGGAAAAAGACAGATGTCGCACTCAAGTATATCAACTGAGAACGAACGATTGGATAGAACTGACGTGTAGCCAGGTTGCCTGCAGTACAAAAAAATCGAACTCACATCATGTGAGAATCAGAAAGAGTAAATGATACAGCAATAACAAGGCAAATATCCATGGAAGATTGTTTAACTAGTTAAGCAAGGAAACATTATGCATTCATGAATACAAATTTCATGCATTCAGGTCCCCCAACCCAAAGCATTTGAGACTCTGGTGTGGACTCTACTCTGATGGAGTTGGTGGGATAACAGAAAGGGGCAAGACAGAGAAGAAGGTCCCCCAACCCAAAGCCAAAGTTTGGAAGTTGGCAACACACTTATGGGGACACTCCTACCTCCTGCTTTGCATTTTCAGTCACAACTGTGAAATTCTAATCTTCTCTAAACTCAATCAGCATGAATTATTAAGAGCAATTCTGTAAAGTAGTTGCTATATTGCTATCTAGTGAATACATGGTGGATTTCAAACCCTAAGATTTCACATTAAAAAATCTATGAATTCATATTAACATGAGAGAAATAACTCCAGCAGCAAGAGAACAAAAGAAAAATATAAGTTGTTTTACTTACAACTGAAGCACTAGAGAGATTAGCGTATGGGAGGAGTCCAACACAGCCATATCCGGAGAGCTTTACACTGAAATCTTTCTCAATATGTATATTTGCAGTTGAAAACTCTTTGTACATAGCTTGAAAATGAAAGATAAAAGTTTTTAGCACAAAGACCCTCTTTGGACTTGCTTGTGCATGTGATCAAGCCCAAGAAAAATTATGAAGAATTTAAGGAACAAATTTGTTGAGATGTATGTACCTGAAAAGGACCGTCTTCGTGTAGAAAAGTAAGGCCTTGTGCAGCACAAAAGGCTACTTTCATTCTTGACCTCCAGTCAATAGGTGGGCCATCAGATCTCTTGTATAAAAGATGATCTAAGCTGTCACCTTGAGTACAATTCAACACAGCAGCCAGAGAGCCATTTAAAGTGATGCTATATCCTCTTCCAGACCCGTTGTTGAGACCATCTTCAAACTGGGGGTTGACAATGACATTCTCATCTACATCTTCAACAGAGCCTTCACCCTTATACTGCCAAGACACATATCAAATTACAAATTACCTTTTGAAATCTTTCTTGTATGAAATTACAATCTACAAGATTCAGTGAGAATGCTAAAAAAACAAGAGACTCAAAGGCTTCATCCACATTCTTATCAATTGACTACACATGAACCTGCAAGATTAAACCCGTGAACCCCCAATATAAAAATTATGAACCTCAAAAATTGGAGAACAAGAACTAGCAAAAGCTTGACCCCTTAAATATCCATTGCCAGCAAGATGCAACAAAGGTTTAGCAAGGTTAAGCAAAGCTGCATCAAGGCGTCAACAAAGAGTAAAACACATCTCAGAATTGATGAAACTAGTAAGATATAAGAAAAATGCTTACATGTTATCCTTGGTGCTCATTATCCATCCAGGTACAGACCCATTCAGTGAATTTTTTGTCAGAAACCTGCAGAAGTTCATTACACATTACACAGAAGGCATGACAAAAAAGTTTGTGTTCAGTAAAATTCTCTACTTCGTAGTCATGAACCTATGAGTGTAAATCACACTAAACCAACTCCAAGCTATCATACTATGAAACAACAAGTTTCCTAAGATACCTGTTGCATGTACTGCAACTTCTCCTTCGTAGTCAAGCAACATAGGCACAACAACAAGATAAAATATATGATCAGTAACATGCTATAGCAACAATGAACCTACAAGTATTTTGTTATGAACCTCTGTTTAAACAATCATGAACCTCTGTTTAAAAAATCATGAACCTCTGTTTATCCAATTTCCAGCCAAGGCACACAAGATGAATCACAAAATTCTCAGAATGTTCAGCTAGAAGAGTTTGTTTGATTGAGTTTCGAATCAGAAATGGCATACCTTCAACCTATGATCACCACCAACAAACTTGACGCGTAGAACATGCTCCTTGTCATCAAGAAGCTCCAATTCTTCCATGCTAGTGGTTGCCGGAAGCCTGGATTTGACATCAACTTCTCTTACACTACCAATCTCAAGATCTCCTCCCTGAACTACACATTCGCTGACAAAGGGCTTGTACTTTTGAGGCTCATCGAAATTTCTTACTAAGGACCACACCTGATTTTGAAAGCAACCAAACACAAACATAGTCCTAATCCAGCAAACATGAAATTGTCAACTACGGCAATGATCCACAAAGCCTAATCCAGCTGTTCTTTGATTAAAACACAGTTTATCACCCTATAACCAGCTAATGAAAATTTCACCATCCAAATTCTTTCTCAGGAAAGCTTTAAGATTCAAGCATAATCACATAATCAAGATATATACTGAGACGCCTAAGATCAGATACACTCAAATCATCAATAATCGCTATCAAGAAGAAGTAGAGCAGAGCTAAAGAATCCAGAATCAGTAGCGAAAGAATTAGAGAAAGAACAGATGAAATCAATACCAGATACATAAACATTAAAACATTCCAAGACACAACATTCTTCTCCAGAACATGATTTACATAGTCCTCTGATCATCAAAATGCCAAGAGATCAAAGCCCTATCTGACATTTTCCGAGATACACGTGTACGCATGATCGGGATTTAAGAATGATCTGGAAAGAAAAAAAATCTGATTTTATGAATAGCTCATCAATTCTTCTAAATATTAAATTGGACGCATATAAGCCATTAAATAAGTTCTGAAGCAATATTAGTAAGGCAAATCAGTTGTGTATACTGTATACAAATTATTCATTATCCTGTGTGCACCTGCTACATCAAGAGACAAATTAGTCATATCACTCAAGAAATATGAGTTAAAAATAGAATCACAAATGCATGAAATCGGTGTTCTTTCATCAAATTACGTTGAATCAATTGAATTCTCACCTCAAGAGATTTATCAAACGCAAATCCAGGGATGAAAAACGACATGGCCCTAATTCTACAATCAAAATCTGGTACATACTGTAATTGTTTTAAGGATTCCACGGTTAATTTTCCGTCACCAAGCACTGCATCAATCTCTACTTGAGCCTTTCTCATTTTAGACGGATTCTGTTGAATAAATGTAACGAAGAAAAAATATCATGAAACCTTGCTAGGAATAAAAAAAATGATGAAACAACATTTATAAAACATACTTGAGTAAGGAGGAAAACTGCCATGAACCTCCAAGTTCATGACCATGAACCTCCAAGTTCATGACCATGAACCTCCAAATTCATTGCACAAATCCATCAAATGTATCAAGCTCTGGGAAAAATTAGCAGCAACCGTGTTCGCAACCATGGTGAACTATCCTTCAACAAGGATCAGCAAAAGTTGCAGCAAGGTTTGGCAAAAGCAGGGACTGCCTAATTGGGGGCAGAAACAAGAGAAGACAAAAGCACGAAGGAACGATCGTAACCCTGGGCATCAATTTCGTCGTCGTTAGACACCGACTACATAAAATTAGGTATTGAATCTGCAAATCCGAGAGTCTAATTACCTTGGATTATTCTTTTCCGGTTTCTATCTATTGGAATGGAACTTGAGTTTCCACACAGTTCCCTTACTCGGTTTCTTTGGGTTTGACTATGACAAACATTTTACTTATTTGAGTTTCAGATGAAAAGATAAGGAAATCCAGTGCAAGTGAGCAAAGAGCAAAGATCAAGATCAAGGAAATCAAGGAAACTGGAAGGGGAACCGCGTCTCTGACGCTGTCGAGATTAAGTCAAACGTGGGCAGCAAGTAGAAGAAGATATCATGAAGATTTTGTTCCTAATTTATAATATCTGATTGTTAGAAATTCGTGGTAATTGATTAAGGAAAGATTATGTTGTTTATCTTTGGTAAATAACATAATCTTGCATTTATGGAATTAAAGATTATTCAAGTATATCTCAAGCGAGATCTTACTTGATAATTCGGTTCCATAAGAAGTGTGAAGTTGTCGGTTGTAAATGAACATCAGTTGATCTTTTGTTTATTTATTCAACCAAACCACGTAAGGATAGATATTAATATGGAATGAAGATATTTTGTGTAATTATCGTAACCGATATCTTTACACGAGATCTTACTTGCATATAAATATCTATTCAGACGACCTTAATCACTATGCTTTTTGGAGAGTTCGAATTGCATCTTTGAGAAGAGAAAGAGGCGTTCTTGCTCAGTTCGAATTGCATCTGGTTGAGAAGAGAAAGAGTTGTTCTTGAAAAAGAACATCAAGTAAGTTCACTGATATTTTCATCTAAGAGTTTCTGATAGGAACTAGGTTAGTACTTAGCAATAAGTTTGTAATCTCGTTCATCTCTAAACTCGTTGATTGAATATACAAGTAGACATTTCAATCCTCAAAAGAGTGGTGGTTTTCATCCAAAAATAACTAGTTGGTTATCTAGGGTTTCCACCTTAAGTAATTGCGTTGATAACTTGTTCATTACTTCCGTTGTGCATAGGAACTGGACAACTCTTTGTCACATTTCCCTTCGTATTAACACTCAGATCCTACAATTGGTATCAGAGTCAAGGCTCTAGATTGTGTGTTACTTGCAGGTTATCAAGATGTCTCATAACACCGAACTCACTCAAGGTATCTTGTTGGAAACTCCATCTATTAAAGATCTCTCTCTCCAAGAGCTCATTGGTCAATTCGAGCAACAAAAGAACAAACACAAGGGCATTGAGCAAGCCAAGACTGATCAAGACAGTTCCTTGATCCTCTCCAAACAGATGGAGAGATTTCACATGGATGGGAACTCAGATGAAGAGAATGATGATGATATCAATGCTCTTCTAACTTTTGTGAGAAGCTTTCATAAAGGAAAGTTTCCTAGGAACGAAAACAGAAGAGATCGCAAGGAATTTCGTTGTTATCTTTGCGATCAAGTGGGACATCGTGCTAAAGAATGTCCTACAAATGGAGAAAAGGAAGGAGTTCCCCAGAAGAAAATGGATATTGTTGCAACCTTCTTTTGTGGAGACAATGAAGAAGATTCTGAAAGGAAATTGCACGATCTCACGGGAGGTAAATGCTTTGTTACTCAAGAAGTGTCTAAACAGGAACTAGACAACAGTTCCCATGAATCATGCCTCTTGGCAAAAGTACATTCAGAATCTCCCAAAACAGAGGTAATTGATTTTGATAAGGAACTGGATTCGAGTTCCTCACAATTATGTCTCGTGTCCACAATGAAGACTACTTCCTCAAATCTTGATGTGGTCTCTGCCATTTGGGGAGGTAGTGACTCTGAGGGGGAATTGGATGACTTATGTCTCATGACTCAAGCTGAGATTGAAACTTCTACTCCAAAGGTAACTTCTTCTTCTGATCTCATTGAAATTCTTATTAAATATAATAAGAAACAATTGATCAAAATCATCACATCCCTTAGTAAAGAGAATAATAATCTTCAAGAAAAACTTGCTGAAAATGAGGAAGAAATCTCTATCTTGACTGATGAAAGTGCTGCTTGGTGTAAGAAGTATGAAGATGCTTCTAAATCTGAAAATGTCTCTCATGTTGTTTGCCCTACTTGTGATTTTTGCATCATAAACTGAATCAAGGCAGTAGTTCCTCTCCTAGTTCCTCTGAGAAAATGCTTATGGCTATCATGGAAAAACTTGATGATTTGACTGATTGTATTCATGAAAAGACTGTGACTCAAACTGTTTTTGTGAAACCTAATAAAGGATTAGGCTTTCTTCCTAGGAACCTAGATGACTCTCTCTGCAATAGTCACAATGACCTAGAAAAAGTGTCTAATGAACTTCATGCTAAAAATGAAAGACTTGAATTGGCTTTACAGACTTCCAATTGCAAAAATGAATGTTTGACTCAAAGAATCGAAGTGCTTGAAAATACCTCTAAGGTCAACCTTACTTGTGCTCCCTATGATCCCAAAATTCATGAAATGAATAAGAACATGGGACGCGGTGCTCCTCGTAAGACACCCAAACATAAGATTGACCTAGGTGAAGGTAAGAAAAGTAAGTCTCACTATAGAAGCAAAGATAAGTACCAATGGAATCCCGCAAACCGTGTATGTTGACACTGTGGGAACCAAGGTCACTATATCAATGAATGTGAGAAGAAAATGAGTCAGGAAGAAGAAGCCTATAACTGGAGACATGCTAATAGAAAGGGAAAAACTCATATGACCACCGTTAGGCTGGAGAAGAAAGAAAGGGACGAGGTTCAGACATGGAGAAATCGAGGAGGAGGAGATCGGAAAGGAACGAAGGAGATCGCCATTGTTATGTTGGAGAAGGAGACGAGGAGTTCGAGCAGGTAAAGGGTAACAACGTCTTTTCTTCTATTTTTTCTCTTATTTTCAAAATTTCCACCGTTTATTTACATATCTTTCAATTTCTCAGATTAAATCTGAAACGTTCATTCTGACGATCCAATGGTCCTAATTAAGTTCTTAGTTCTTATCTTAAGGGGAGTTCCCCATAGAACTCACCTCTAGAAGACTATCCTAATTCTATATTTGTTCTTTATTTATTTGAAAAAAAAATCAATAAACAAGACTTGAAACTAAACATAAGTTCTATAATTTCCTTTTTATTAATTTAAATATTAATCAAATAAATTTGATTATATACTACATACATTAATCTAAATTATAGAACTTTTTATTAATTTAAATATTAATCAAATAAATTTAATTACATATTATACAATAATTTAAATCTGGTGTTAACTATTAAAGTAATCCTTCTTTTTTGCCACATGGCATACCTTTTTTCAACAAGTCTTCTACTTTTTTTTTTCCTAATTTCTTAGATCGCCACGTGGCAAGCCTGAATCCTAATCTCGGTATTGCCTTTTTTATATTTTAAATCACACGATATTTCCTAATCTCTGTATTGCCTTAATACAAACCGCAAGTTTTCTTTAAAACTGTTATTTAATAATTATATAGAAAATTTATCTTATAATTTATAAATTTTAAATATTTTAAACTGAAATATATTATATTTAAAAAATGTTTGATTTACACTCTCTTTATTAAAAATATTTATCATACTAATTCAAATAAATTATATTAAAGAATTGATATCTTTTTACTTTATCTATTTAGATAATAATTTAAATTAGACAATTATGTTTAAAAGTTATACTAAATTTGTATAAGGTAAATAAATTTCGTAAAATATTTTAACTGAATCTATTTTTATATTTAAACTAAACTTATATTTTATAAAACCCGTGCGATGCACGGAAAACTAAACTAGTATAATATTATAATGTAATCATGTGAAAGGCACGAGAGTTAAGCTAGTTCTGGTTAATGAGGTTCCCATAAAAATGAGTTCATGAGTTTGAAAACAAATGGGTTTGTAACGATTTGGTAAAATTTTCGTATTTATCCGATTCAGATAGGATCGACTTAGGGTTTGTTTGGTAGATAGTTTATAAACTGTTTTTTTTTTTCACGTCTTTTTAGGTACGAGGGTAGCGATTTTCAAAAAATAAACAGTTTATATAAAAAAAACAGTTTATAAACTCATTATCAAACACACCCTTAGTAAAGTGTTTTAACTTTTTAAGGAATTGGGTTTCTATCCTTGGTAATATATTATTATAGAATAATCCCCACCTTATTTTGTGCAACTAAATATACTCTAGTAAAATAAATTATAGGTGCGGTTCCGATGAGAACAATTTTTAAAATGAGAACGTACGAATGACTAATGTGTATCAAAATATACATAAATGTGCATCAAATTTTTTGATGTACATTCTTTGAAAATGTAATGCATATTTACAATTTTTACATGTTATTCAGTTTCTCAATAAATATTCTTTAAAAAATAAATATTCTTCAAATTTTGGATGTTTTTATGTTTGTCAATGAATGTGCACCAAATTACATGTGCACCAATCTATACATATACTAAAACAGAACGTTGTTTTGCCACATGTCGTCCTTATATTCAATTTGCCTATGTGTCGACTTTTAAGCTATGCTACATCATCCACCATGTCATCCTCCACATCATCCGATTTTATATTTTTATATATATCTTTGAATTAAATAAGTAAAAAAATAAAAAAGATATCTAATACATTATATTACAAAAAGAAATATTGTTTTCTATCTTTTATCATGTTATATCTTTATCTTATATATATATATCTTTATCTATTATTATGTTATCAATCTAATTAAATTGAGTTATTAATGAACTTAAACTATAAAACATAAATCGTAAACTATAAACTATAATCCACAATTTATAAATCATAAAACATAAACTACAATCTATAAACTAATTAATAATATAAAATATAAATACATTATTAAAATATTTATTACATGCGACCCCGTACATGGTACGGGAACACACACTAGTTTACTACTAATGTGCATCATTTTCACGTTCGTATTTTAAAAGTTATTCTCATCCGATACTTTCCCATAAATTATAGTCATGTAATCTGTATAACAACCTTCCTCCTCCTCCTACGATCTCTTCTGCAAGAGTTCCCCTCCTCACTTTTAAGCTCTCAAAAAGTCATCGACAAGACTCGGCCTCTGCATCAGGCCATCGTCGTCACAGTCAAGACACCGTCGTGGAGCCACTGTCAAGATGCTTAATGGTCTGGTTGCGGTTGTTGGCGTCTTTAGGGTCTGGAATGAGGTTTGGATTGCGGGGTTTGTCCATAATCTTGGCTCGTGCTCTATGCCCATGGCTGAGCTGTGGGGAATCGTGTCGGGTCTCCAGCTTGCTTGGGACAGGGGATACAGGAGGGTTTGTTTGGAAACAGATTCACATGTTGCGGTTCTGTTGCTAAAGAAACCTATAGATCGTTTTCATCCCCTTTTTAGCCTCGTCTCTAAGGCGCAGAGCTTCATTCGTAGAGACTGGGATGCCCATATTCGTCATATTTTTCAGAGAGGCAAATTCGGTTTCGGACAACCTCGCTTCCTATGCTTTTTCTTTTCCGTTAGGTTTTCATGTACTTGTTTTTTCGTCTGATCGGTTGTCTTTGTTGTTGTCGGATGATGTGAGGGGTTTGTCTACACCTCTCCTGGTGGAAAAGTAGCGTTTTTTATGTATAAAATCCTCGAGAGTGCCGCCTCTCTTTTACCAAAAAAACAAAAAAAACAATTCTGGATCAATAGAGAGAGATGTGGGTGGCCATGGGTGATAGAAATACTTCTTTCTTCCATACTTCAATAGTCATTCGTCGGGCTCGTAACATAATGGATTCTCTACAAGGTGAGGATGACAGATGGGTTACTAATGTTAATGAGCTTGAAACCTTGGCCATCGATTTTTTGAAAAAGCTCTATTCCATTAGTGAGACAAAGCGTGAAATTGGTACACTTCCTCAATCCGGGTTTGTTTTACTCACTCATTCTGAACAGGTCGGTCTATGCTCCTTTCTCTGACTTGGAAATTAAGAAAGTTGCTATGGACATTGGAGCCTTCAAAGCTCCGGGGCCGGACGGATATTAAGCAGTTTCTTACAAGAATTGCTGGAGCATTGTTGTGGATTCATTTATTAGATTTGCCAAGGATTTCTTCTTCTTTGGTAGATTTTTGATAGCTATTAATGATACTTTTCTTGTCCTTATCCTGAAAGTTGCCAAACCGGAAAGGATGAATCGGTTTCGACCTATAAGTTTGTGCAATGTCCTCTTCAAAGTCATCACTAATACGATGGTTAATCGTATGAAGAGTGTGAGCTCGAAGCTTGTCGGTCCGTCCCAATGTAGGTTTATTTTGGGGAGATTGAGCGCTAATAACGTGGTGATAGTACAAGAGGTTGTGCACTCGGTGAAACTTAATAAATGACGGAAAGGATGGATGTCTCTCAAGCTTGATCTTGAAAAAGCATATGATCGCCTTAGATGGGAATTTGTTGAGATACCCTAATGGCTGCAGGTTTCTCTCCTTACTGGATTCAGTGGATATCTGCGTGTGTTTCTACACTTGACATGCGCCTCCTTTGGAATGGGGGAAGCGACAAATGGTTTTAACCTCAGTGGGGTATTAGACAAGGTGACCCGTTATCTCCTTATCTTTTCCTGCTTTGTCTTGGGAGACTGTGCCATTCTATAGAGAGAACAGTTGGGTGTGGTGACTGGAACTCTGTCAAACTCAGCCGAACGGGTCCACCGTTGTCGCATATATGCTTTTCCGACGATCTCATATTATTTAGGGAAGCTTCGGTTGCACAAGTCCGTGTGATTATGAAAGTTTTTAATGAGTTTTGCTCAACATCTGGTCAAAAAGTAAGATTGCCTAAGTCGAAAGTTTTCTTCTCTGCCAATGTTAATGATACTCTAAGGAGCAGAATCAGTGCGGAATGTGGGATAAACGCAAGTCGGGATCTTTGGAAGTACTTGGTTATGTGTATTCTTCAGAACAAGATGAATAAGGAGACTTTCTTGGATACCATTGAACGGATGAACGCCCATCTGGATGAGTAGAAACGACGTTGTGGGTAGAATAACCCTTACTAGGTCGGTACTTGCTGCTATTCCGGTCCATGTCATGAGCACAATAATCACCCCGGCTAACACTACTATTGAATGTATTTGCACGCAATTTGTTTGGGGTAGCTCTCTTGAAGAGAAGCGAGTTCACCTTATTTCATGGAAGGAGGTGTGTCTTCCTAAGAAAAGAGTGGGCCTTGGTATTCGTAGACCTAAGGATACGAACTTGGCACTTATTGGGAAACTTGGATGACGACTTGCTAATGACAGAACAAGCCTTTGGGCGCAGGTTCTTCGTGCTAAGTATAAGATGGGGGTTTCTACTGATTTTCAGACTTGTGCTGCTAAAAACGGCCCGTCTGCTGTGTTGGCACAAATGATCAACAACTGATCAACAACAATGTGCAGCAACAAAGGAGAGCAAATGACAGCAAAAATTAGAGCAGAGAAGAAAAGCAGTGAGAAAGAACTTCAGATTTATTCTACTCGTTAGTACAACACACTACAAATATTTAAACATACTCTACATCTATTCTTACACTCCAACTACTGCAATAAGCATGGCACACACACAAGGCCATACCTCTGCATTACTCATTACAATAACTTAGACACACAAGTACAGCACACATAAAGAAAAAAAGTCAGCTCAACTTGCTGATTTTCCTCTTCAAAACTAATCTTACTTTACTTGGCTTAATCTTGTTTAAGAAGATTGAATCACATTTCAACACCTTCCCTTGATTCAAACTTCCTTATTCCAATCTTCCTAGAGAAGAATTCATGCTTCACCTGGCACAAAGCTTTAGTGAACAGATCTGCATCTTGATCATTAGTTCCACAGAACCTGAGTGCAATCACTTCATCCATAACAAGCTTCCTTATGTAGTGATATTTGATTTCAATATGCTTGGTTCGAGCATGGAAGATAGGGTTCTTTGCCATTGCTATTGCAGATTGATTATCACACCAAATCAAGGTTGATTCCTTCTGATCACAGCACAGATCTGCAAGCATCTTTCTCAGCCAAACTGCCTGTCTTGCAGCAGAGCAAGCTGCCACATATTCAGCTTCACTTGATGACAGAGCAATGGTTTCTTGCTTCTTCGAGCTCCAAGTGATTGCTCCTGACCCCAATGTGAATACTGAACCAGAGGTACTCTTCCTGTCATCTAGGCTGCCTGCCCAATCACTATCTGTGTGCCCTTCAAGCCTTAAATCTTGCCTTGCATCATACAAGATCCCATACTCAGCTGTACCAGAAACATACCTGAGTATTCTTCTTGCAGCTCCCAAATGTTGCTTTGTTGGTGAGTGCATAAATCTTGACACCACACTCACACTGTAGGCAATGTCAGGTCTAGTGTGAGTGAGATAGTTCAGTCCACCTACCAAGCTTCTAAAGAGTCTTTCATCTCCTTTCTCAGTTCCATCAAGCCTTTGTAGCTTGTCATTTGTGTTCATAGGTGTGATTGCTTTCTCACAGCTTTCCATCTGAAACTTCTTCATCATGTCTCTTGCATATTTCTTTTGACAAAGAAATATTCCTTCCCTTCCTTGCTTCACTTCTAAGCCCAGGAAGTACTGAAGAAGACCAAGATCAGTCATCTCAAACTCACTTTTCATCACCTTCTGAAACTCAAGTAAGAACACTTCTGAGTTGCTGAAATAGATTATGTCATCGACATAAAGACACACTATTATGAACCTTTCATTCTTCTCCTTCTTGACATAAAGTGTTGGTTCATTCTCACTTCTGTCAAATCCACTCTTGATAAAGAACTCGTCAATTCTGCTATACCAGGCTCTAGGGGCCTGTTTCAATCCATACAAAGCCTTATACAGCTTAAGAACTTTGCATTCTTCTCCCTCTTTGATGAATCCTTCAGGCTGCTCAACAAATACCTCCTCCTCAAGTTCACCATTCAGAAAAGCTGATTTAACATCAAATTGGAACACTGGGATTTGCTTCTGAGCAGCTATAGCTAGCACAAGCCTTACTGTCTCAAATCTGGCAACAGGTGAAAAGGTTTCTTCATAGTCCAGCCCTTCCTTTTGAGCATAACCCTTTGCCACGAGCCTTGCTTTATGCTTCAGTACACTGCCATCTGTGTTCAGCTTTGTTTTAAACACCCACTTCAGCCCTATGACATTCTTTCCATCTGGTAGATCAGTGAGCTTCCATGTTTCATTCTTCTGGATTGAATTCATTTCCTCTTCCATTGCCTGCAGCCATTCACCTTTCTTTGCAGCTTCCTCATAGCCATTTGGCTCACAGACATTCAAGGCAAAATCACAGCTGTCATAGATTTCAGACAAGCTTCTGTATCTTCTTGGAGTAGACTCATCTGAAGCTGATGTTGAGCTACTCACCCTTGTGCTAGGACTAGAACTTTCTGAGCTTGATGAAGATCCTGTGGCAGGAGTTGATGGTGAAGGACTGAACACATTTTGCTCTTGATGAGGCTCACCTTCATGCCCTGCTTCAGTCTCATCATTTCCATCTATCAAGATCACTTCTTTCTGAATGGATACTGACTTTCTCAGCTTCCAATCCCACTTAGAGTTTTCATCAAACTCTACACTTCTGCTGATGATAACTTTCTTCTCTAGTGGATCATACAGCCTGTATGCTTTTGAATTTATAGCATATCCAATGAAGATACACTTCACACTCTTGTCATCAAGTTTAGCTCTCAGGTTGATCAAAGAATAGGCAATGCTCCCAAACACCCTTAAGTGTTTCACACATGGTTTCCTCTTGCACCATGCCTCATAAGGAGTTTGATTCTCTACAGCTTTAGTTGGACAAATGTTCAGAAGATATACTGCTGTTGCAACAGCCTCACTCCAGAATTCATTAGGCATTTCTCTTGCCTTTAGCATACTTCTAGCCATCTCCACCACTGTCCTATTCTTTCTTTCTGCCACCCCATTTTGCTCTGGTGTATAAGGTGCAGTCAACTCTCTCTTGATGCCATTTTCATCACAAAACTCAGTGAATTTCTTGGATAGAAACTCACCTCCTCGATCTGTTCTCAGAGCCTTGATTCTCATGTTGCTTTGATTCTCAATGAGCAGTTTGAACTTTCTAAAATCCTCAAATGCCTCAGACTTAGCTTTGATGAAGAACACCCAACTCATTCTGCTATAGTCATCCGTAATCATGAAGAAGTATTTACTTCCTCCCATTGAATCAGTCTGCATAGGCCCACAGAGATCAGCATGAAGAAGCTCTAAGACTTTGCTTGCTCTCCATGCTTTTCCACTTGGAAAAGAATCCTTTGATTGCTTTCCATACATGCATCCTTCACATACATCTAGCTCTCCAATCTTTGGAAGACCAGACACCATCTCCTTGGACTGAAGAAGCCTCAGACTTTGCACATTTAAGTGCCCATATCTTAGATGCCAAAGCTTGCTGTCATCTGTTGCTTTTGCTGTCATAGCCTTCCCTTCATTCAATGACAGCTCAAGTGGAAAGACTCTATTCTTTCCCATAGCAACACTCACAACAAGTTCATCTGTTTTCTTGACTCTTATGAAGCAACAGAAATCATCAAAGACAAGATAAAAACCAGTGCACAAAAGCTGACCAACACTGAGCAAATTTTGAGTCAATTCTGGTACATACTGAACATCATTTATGAGCTTAGTTGTACCTTTTTCTGTCATCATTGCAACAGTTCCTCTTCCTTCAACTGAGAGCTTCTCTCCATTGCCCAACCTGACTGCATTCTTCCTTGACATGTCGAGGTCCTTGAACAATTCTTTCTCTCCTGTCATGTGGTTTGAACAACCACTGTCAACAAACCACACACCACATGAGATTCTGGCATCATCTTGTGTAGACAATACCCTCCTTTCCTGTTCAACAATTTCAGCAATGAATAGCTTCTCTTCTTGCTCAGCATAGTTGGACTTTTGCTCAGATTTCTTCTCACCTTCATCTTTTTCTTTCTTCCAACATTGTGCCTCTTTGTGGCCAGCTTTCTTGCAGTAATAACACTTCAACACCTTCTTTTGTGAGTCAGAACACTCACTTTGGTGACTTGATCTTCCTCTGCCTCTGCCTCGAAAGCCACCTCTTCCTCTTCCTCTGTTTGAGTGTTGATTGTTTCTCTCCTTGAATTCATTTGAACTCATGAAGGCCTTCTCCTCCTTTTGTTCACTGGACCTATTCAGCCTCTCTTCATGAGCTTGCAGTGAGCCCATTAACTCATCAAATGAATAGGTCTCCATGTCTTTTGACTCTTCAATTGCAGTCACTATGTGATCATACTTACTTGTGAGGCTTCTCAGCACTTTGCCTACCACATGTTGATCAGAGATCTCCTCTCCATATGACTTCATTTGTTGCACAGTTCCAGATATCCTTGAAAGATAATCCTGCACTTTCTCCTTCTCCTTCACAAGGGAAGTTTCAAACTCTCTTCTCAGAGATTGAAGTCTTACTGTGATAACCTTCTTATCACCCATGTATTCTTGCTTGAGAGTGTCCCAAGCTTCCTTGGCAGTTGCAGCAGAAGCAATCCTTGGGAAGATCTCTTCATCAAGAGCTTGTTGGATCATAAACAAGGCTCTTGCATCCTTCTTCCTCTTCTCTCTCAAGGCCTGATCTGGCTCATCTGGATTGTCATCCTCGAACCCTTCATCAACCAAGTTCCACAATTCTTGTGATCTGAACAAGGTCTTCATCTTCAACCCCCAAAATTGATATTTGAGGCCCTTGAAGATAGGCAGTTGAGACGAGTTGCTTGCATTGCTTCCTGGTACATTCTGCATCTTTTCTTTCTGTGTTTCCTAGGATTGAAACCCACTGCTCTGATACCAAAACTGTTGGCACAAATGATCAACAACTGATCAACAACAATGTGCAGCAACAAAGGAGAGCAAATGACAGCAAAAATTAGAGCAGAGAAGAAAAGCAGTGAGAAAGAACTTCAGATTTATTCTACTCGTTAGTACAACACACTACAAATATTTAAACATACTCTACATCTATTCTTACACTCCAACTACTGCAATAAGCATGGCACACACACAAGGCCATACCTCTGCATTACTCATTACAATAACTTAGACACACAAGTACAACACACATAAAGAAAAAAAGTCAGCTCAACTTGCTGATTTTCCTCTTCAAAACTAATCTTACTTTACTTGGCTTAATCTTGTTTAAGAAGATTGAATCACATTTCAACATGCTGTCCAGAGGAGTGTTGTGCAGGGGTTCAACAAAGTTATTGCTAGAGGGATTAAGTGGGTTCCGAGTATCGGGACTTCTATATCCTTTTGGAAGGATCGTTGGCTCCTAGATTCACCTCTTGAGGAATGGTGTAGGATTGACAAGAGTACGGAGAATTGGGATTTGAAGCTGTTTGAATACTAGGTGCAGGAGTTGGATGGAACTGGCCGTTGATCTCCCCTTTGCTGGATGAAAGCATCTGCCTTCGCATGGATGCTATGACCTTGGATGGTATTTGTGGCTTTACGGACAAGATATCATGGGGTGGGAGTGTGAATGGCTTGTATACTGTGTCTTCGACCTACAATCTGATCTGCAAGGAGGCTATTTTTTTCTGTTGATCAGACCAAGCTATTTCATCTTGTTTGGAGTGTCATAGCTACAGAGCGTATGCGCACCTTCTTGTGGTCGGTCCTCTAGCAACGCATCCTTATGAATGTTGAACGACTTCGCAAAAAGATGAGTGATGATGATGTGTGTGTGGTTTGTGGACGGAAGTTTTAGTCCATTATTCACAGATTGAGGGATTGTGATCCTATGCAGAAGCTTTGAAGGTCCATTGTGTTGCTGGGGAGGGCTTCGAGTTTCTTCTCTCATGATCTCTTGGATTGGGTTAATGTGAACTTGTATCCTAATATTGATCAGATGGGTGATGTGCCTTGGGTAACCGTCTTTGTCATTGGTTTGTGGTGGGGGTAGCATTGGCGGAATGAGCTTGTCTTTAACCACATAATTGTTGAGATCTTTCATGATGGACATGTTAGAAGAATGGCCAAAGAATATTGGACTGGTCATTTGACTCATTCCAAGAAAGTTATCACACAGAGGAAGAAAGTGGTGGATGTGGTGCAGAGTTTCCCGACTTCGGACTAGGTCAAACTTAATTAATACCGATGGTTCTTAGAGGGGTATTATGGGGAGAGCATCCGCAGACAGGGCTATTCATGACGGTAATGGCCAATGGAAGGGGGGATTTGGGTTGAATATTGGGGCTTGTTCCGCTCCTATGGAGGAATTATGGGGAGTGTATTATAGGTTAGATATCGCTTGGGTGTTAGGGTTTCGACGTGTTCTTGTAGAAGTTGACTCCAAGATTGTGGTTGGGTTCATCATGACTGGGTTGTGGAGTCGCATACTCTTTCTTTCCTGGTACGTATGTGGTATGACTTTGTCACTAGGGACTGGATAGTCCGATTTACGCATGTGTATCTGGAGGCTAATCGTCTTGCTGACGGGTTAGCTAACCATGCGTTTTCGCTTAACTTAGGTTTTCATTTTTTGTTGGATCCCCCAAACTCTGTTATGTCGCTTTTAGTGGATGATGTAAGGGGTTTGGCTCTACCCCGTCTTATTAATTAGTAGCCTTTTATCTCAATAAAGTCCCGAGAGTGTTGTCTCTTTTTCACCAAAAAAAGACAAATCTGAAGCTATCGTTGACCGACCGCATAGAAAAGAGAAAGAACTCGCTCGTATTAGGCTCGCACAAGGCCCTTTTTTGGTTGAGCCGTATCTTGGAGAACTATTTTTGTCCAATACACCTTCTGGGACTAAAACTTAGGTTAGTAAAGATGTTTATTAAACAGTATGTAAATATCCCTCCCCATCCCCAACACTATCACATGCTCCACTCCCCCACCACTTTCCCTTATTTAATTCTCAGAGCAAATCTCCAGTCCTCCCTCACCCACTCCAAATCCCAGAAATCCAGTTTTCTTCAGCCATTAATCTGGAAGGTCCTTGCCTCTACTATGATCTCAGATCCTCCATCGGAAGAGCAATGCCTAGACGGACGACTTCTCCCTCTTTGTCTTCTCCGGCTCCAGGAAGCTCCGTTATCTTCGGAAGAGCAATGCCTAGACCGAAGCTTTGCCCGGTCGACGCGACGGACGTTGCGACATAAATTGTCAGATATCGCGGCGCAAATGATAAAAGCGCCTACGAACTATCCACCAGAATGAACGAAGACAGGTTTTAAACATGTATACTCATGTCTGATATTGCGCTACAAATACTATACAGAACGCCGACGCGCGACATGTTAACAACAACACACTCACGAAGAACTTCGTCGTAGGCGTCAACAGTTGCGCCTAACAGAGTCAACCGACCAGTATAACCATGTAAAAGCATCAGCAAGAAGAGCACAAGCGAAAGACAAAAGCCGGGGAAAAAGGACCAACCACTTGAGGCTAATTAACAAAAATACCAACAATTCAAAGGACATTTGCAGAAAACACTAGATTGAAAAAAATGACAAAACGCACTAGACCTTTTGTTTTTTTAATGTATTAAAACCTTTTATTTTGAAATTATAAAAGTGTTTTACGGTAGATTAGGATAAAGTAAGCAAGCTTAAAACGAGTTTAAAAACGTCTCAAAAGTATAAAATTCACTAACTACATGGGTTAAAAGTGTTTTACGGTTTGAGATATTTGTGTTGTAACTTTCTTCCCTTTTATATCGTTTTCCCTGAAACATACCCATTAACCCAGATTTCACCATTAACTCATCTTCTATTACAGAGAAAGCGAAAAGAATGTTATGGTGGCCCCTTGGTGAAAGCAACGCCCCTAAAACCTATTCAGTTCCAAAACTTTGCTCAGTTATGGGTAAGATTTTGTTCTCTTCTTGTCTGGAAAAAGGCTCAGAATTAAGTATTTGTTCAATTATGTTGGAATGGGAACCTAAGGAACATCAGTTCCCGATGTGTTCCCTTCCTAGGTTTCTCTAGTTTTGACGATGACACCTACTGTGAATGCTATGGCATGTACTATCATGAAGTTTCAGGTGCAAAGATCGTAGAAATCAAGATGTTGAAAGTCCAAATAGACTTTTAATCCTCACAAATTGAATATACAAGTAGACTTTTAATCCTCGAAAGAGGGGTGACTTTTATCCAAAGATAACTAGTTTGTTATCTAGGGTTTTCACCTTAAGTAATTGCGTTGATAACTTGTTTATTGTTTCCGCTGTCCCTGGGAACTAGACAACTTTGTGTCTCAATTCCCTTAATACTAACATACAAATCATACAATTGGTATCAGAGCTAGAGCTCTAGATTGTTTGTTACTCGCTGGTTATCAATATGTCTCGTTCAAGTGAAACAGAGTTAGGTATCTCCACCAACAAGCCATACTTGTTGAAACCTGGTCAATTCCAATGGTGAAAGGAACAAATGATTGGTTTCTTTCAAACTAATGATATGATATGCTGGAAAATCGTTGAGCATGGAAACTTCGCAGTTCCTAAAGATCCAATAGATTCAAAGAAGGAACTCAACTTTCAACAATGGTCAACTAAACAATTCTCTCAACAGGAAAAGAATGATAAGGCTAGACAATACATTCTGAATGCAGTGTCGAAATCTGACCAAGACAAAGTTATGAGCATTGACAATGCCAAGGACATGTCGAAGGCATTGGAAAACTTTAACTTATGAAGTGAAGATCTTCAGAATAGCTGGAAATTTGATCTCCAAGAAGAATACCATAGATTCAAAATGCTTGAGACTGAGAACGTGTCTACATATCATGGTCGCCTTGAGATACTGTGTAACAGACTCAAAGCATGTGGTGTGAAATTAGAAGAGTGGTCAAAATCCATGGTGTTTATCAATGGATTGAACTCAAAGTTTGTTGTCACTCAGGACATTATGCTTCAAGCTCCCTCCATAAGGGAACTTCCTCTAGATCATTTGGTTGGTCAAGCTCAGCGTCATGAAGACAAAATGAAGGGAAATGAGAGGAACTCTACTGAAGTCGGAATAGCCCTTACGTTAACAAAAGTCTTGGAAAGACTAACCACTGGAGTTGTTCAGATGAAGATGATGATGAAATGACTGCTCTGCTAACAAGCACTTTACGAAAATTTCATAGAGGGAAGTTCCCAAGAAATGACAATAGAAGGGATCACAAGGAATTTAGATGTTACCAATGTGATCAGATGGATGGGACATCACGCTAAAGATTGCCCCAAGAATGAGGAAAAGGCTAAGGAAGAAGAAGCACCTATAAAAAAGAAGGCCCTTGTCGCCACCAGTATTTGGGGAGAAAGTGATTCTGATAAGAACTAGATCTGAATCCTTCTCAAATTTGCCTCATGACATCCTCTATGACTGGTGCTACATGGGGAGATAGTGAATCTAATGAGGAATTAGATGTTACCAATGTGATCTTCTTTCTTTGACTTTTCTGAAACTCTCATCAAATATGACAAGAAACAGTTGACAAAGACCATTAAGTCTTTGAGCAAAGAAAATAGTATTCTTCAAGAAAAACTAGCTGAAAATGAAGAAGAAATATCAACTCTGACTGATGAAAGTGTTGCTTGGTGTAAGAAATTTGAGAATGCTTTGAAATCTGAAAATGGGAACCATGTTGTGTGTCCTAATTTTGATTTGCATGAAAAATTGAACTAGGCAACAGTTCCTGTCACAATTCCTCTGATGCTATGCTTCAATCTATCATTGATAAACTTGACACTCTAACTAAATGCATTCATGAAAAGACTGTTACTCAAACTGTTTTTGTGAAACCGGGTAGAGGTCTAGGTTATAAACCTTACAATCTCTCAGATCCTTCATGCAATTCCCATACCGATCTTGATCGAGTAACCCATCAACTCGAGGCTAAAAATGAAAGACTTGACCTAGCTTTGCAAACCTCGAATAGCAAGAATGAATACTTAAAACAAAGAATCAAAGTGCTAGAAATTTCCCCTCTTGTTGATCCTCCCTGTGCATCTATTTCAGTCCTCACATTCATGATATATATAGGAACATGGGATAAGGTGCTCCTAGAAAAACTCCTAGGAAAAAGGCTAACCTAGGAAAGAAAACCAAATCTCACTACAAAACAAAAGATAAATACCAATGGATTCCCGCAAACCGTGTATGTTGGCACTGTGAGAACCAAGGACATCTTATCTATGACTGTGAGAAAAGGAGGAAACAAGAAGAGAAGGTGTTTGACTGGAGAAAGAATTTTAGGAAAGGGTAAACTCAAGTTGATGACCTAAATTATCCTCAATTTTATGAGTCTTACCCACATGAAAACGTTAACTCTACTTCTAGAGGAACCAAAAGACCTACTTAGTATGGGAACTTCAAAACTAACTTACCCAAAAAGGATACGCTGGAATGGGTTCGTAAACAATAATCTTTTCTTCTGCAGACTGAAGTGATCAAATATGTTAAATGTTTCATAGACAGTGGTGCCTCTTGTCACATGATAGTAAACAAAGAGCAACTTTCCTCACATAAGAGATACAACGGAGGACAGATTTCCTTCGGTTATAAGAAGAAAGGAGTCATACTTGGCATATGATGTGTTGACCTATCAGAGAGCATAAAGGTAAGTGACGTTCACCTTGTTGATAATCTTGATTTTGATCTAATTAGTGTGTCACAACTGTGTGATCGGGGGGGGGGGGGGGGGGGCAATGTCATTTTCACTCCCTCAGAATTTTTTGTGCTTCATCCCAAAACTCAGAAAACTCTACTCAAATGAAAAAGGTATAACAATGTGTATGTAGTAGATCACATTTTTGTGCCTCAAGAAAAACTATGTCTCTCCTCCGTGGCCAACAAATCAACTCAGTGGCATCAAAAACTTGGACATGCAAGTCTAAATCTCATCCAGAAATTACAAAGAAAGAAATTGGTCTGTGGACTTCCTTTAATCAGGGTATATGATTTTGATTCATGTCCTGAGTGTGTTCGAGGAAAACAGGTACCCTCCTTTGGAATCAATGTGTCATTTTCACTCCCTCAGAATTTTTTGTGCTTCATCCCAAAACTCAGAAAACTCTACTCAAATGAAAAAGGTATAACAATGTGTATGTAGTAGATCACATTTTTGTGCCTCAAGAAAAACTATGTCTCTCCTCCGTGGCCAACAAATCAACTCAGTGGCATCAAAAACTTGGACATGCAAGTCTAAATCTCATCCACAAATTACAAAGAAAGAAATTGGTCTGTGGACTTCCTTTAATCAGGGTATATGATTTTGATTCATGTCCTGAGTGTGTTCGAGGAAAACAGGTACCCTCCTTTGGAATCAATGTGTCATTTTCACTCCCTCAGAATTTTTTGTGCTTCATCCCAAAACTCAGAAAACTCTACTCAAATGAAAAAGGTATAACAATGTGTATGTAGTAGATCACATTTTTGTGCCTCAAGAAAAACTATGTCTCTCCTCCGTGGCCAACAAATCAACTCAGTGGCATAAAAAACTTGGACATGCAAGTCTAAATCTCATCCACAAATTACAAAGAAAGAAATTGGTCTGTGGACTTCCTTTAATCATGGTATATGATTTTGATTCATGTCCTGAGTGTGTTCGAGGAAAACAGGTACCCTCCTTTGGAATCAATGACATTAATGATGAAGAAGATCACTCTCCTCCAAGTTTCCCCTCTAATTCCAGTCTTGAGTTCTCGCTTGAACTAACTAGTAACTTGGATGGGAACTCAGAAGAAGAACCAGGTCCAGTTGTCTCTGAGCACGTATTCCTTACTCTTCCAGACAATGATGAGTCAAATTCCACAAATAAGGATTCACTCGACACTGATCCTGCTTCTCCCTCAATTCTTGTGATGATCTACAAATACAAAGGTTCTCATCTAGTTGATCAAATCATCTCTCCAATCAACAAACCAGGGTCGCCCAATAGATCATCCTTGAAAAACTACCGTGTCTTCAATGCTTTCATGTATGTCATTGAACCAAAGAACTACAAAGAAGCCTTGAATTATGCCATTTGGGTTCATGCGATGCATGAGGAACACCATCAATTTGAAAGAAATAGAGTCTGGCGACTAGTTCCCTGTCCTCCAAACAGAACAATCATTGGAACCAAGTGGATCTTTCGAAATAGGCTCGATGACTTACGGGTAGTCACAAGAAACAAGGATCTACTTGTGGCCCAAGGGCACTGTCAACAAGAAGGCATTAACTATGATGAAACTTTTGCCTCTGTTTCTAGAATTGAAGATATCCGCCTCATGATTGCCTTTGCCTCTCACAAGGGTTTCAAGCTATTCTGAATGGATGTCAAAATAGCCTTCCTAAATGGCTATCTACAAGAAGAGGTGTATGTAACGCAACCTCCTGGTTTTGAGGACAAGACTCATCCAAATCATGTCTACTTCCTTGACAAAGCTCTGTATGGTCTAAAACAAGCCCCTCGGGCATGGTATGATAGGTTGACTCGGTTCCTGATATCCAATGTATACAGAAGAGGTTTAATCGATAAAACTCTATACTTGAAAATAAAGAAGACATCCTGATTGTTCAGGTATATGTCAATGATATCATTATTGGATCCACTAACTTGTCTCTTGTAGAAAAATTCAAGAATCTCACGAGCAGTGAATTCGAGATGAGCATGATCGGGGAACTAAACTTCTTTCATGGTCTTCGAATCAGTCAACTTCCTACGGGAACTCAAATCCACCACCAAAAATACGTGAAGGAATTTCTTGAAAAGTTTAAAATGAGTTCATGCAAACCTTTTGCAACTCCCATTTCTCCTGCTACAAAACTTTCATGGGTAGCAAAAGATCTCAAAGATGATAAATCATTATACAAGCAGATGATTGGTTTCCTTCTCTACTTAGCTGTTAGTAGACCAGACATTATGTACTTTGTATGCTTGTGTGCTTGATTTCAGGTTGATCCAAGATTAAAGCACCTAGAAGCCGTTAATCGCATCCTGCGTTATTTAAAGGGAAACGAAAATCTGTGTCTGTGGTACCCCAAGAATGAAGACCTCGAGATCCCCTCCTACACGGATGTTGACTGATAACAACAATTTATCGTGCTAATTGCTCCTATGCAAGTAAATAGTAATCCAAACAAACCTAATATGCAGTCCTAGGCAAGTAAGGGTCGAGTCCTCAGGGAGACAAATTCTAGTCCTGTATGCAAATATGTGTCAATCAAGTAACCAAAGGGGGGGTTTTGTTTGTCTTAAGTAACCAAGCATGCAAATAGGTAACAAGTAAAAGATGATGGAATCAGTAATTGGGAAAT
Source organism: Oxyria digyna (assembly GCA_029168935.1). Classification (NCBI taxonomy): domain Eukaryota; kingdom Viridiplantae; phylum Streptophyta; class Magnoliopsida; order Caryophyllales; family Polygonaceae; genus Oxyria; species Oxyria digyna. Next base: position 12,741,267 of record JAPVLV010000013.1, read on the forward strand.
AACAACCAAAAAAATATCCACACTTTGTATGACAAGTTGATCCTAGATAATCATTCAATATCTCATGTAATGGAAATTCCTATTCATTTCCTTAATTAGCTATTAGCACAACCAGATACTAATAGTTATAACTAATTAAACAACCATGAAACTATCAAGATTCAGTTTAATAGAAGCATTAAGATCAGAAATATAGTCAGGATACATTAGCATAAAACAATTCTCTCTACATAAGCCTTTGGACTCAAACCACGATCGTGGTTTTGCGTGAACCTTCAGCATAAGCCGTTGGACTCAAACCGCGATCACGACACTCAAAACCACACCCGCGGATTCACCATTGTCCCTGTTTTGTGTCTTCGATCCACTTAGAGCCATTCCCCATCTTAGCCTAGCCCTCTCGACTCCGTTTTCTATCTTTATCGATACAAGTTGAGACAAATTAAGGTACACTTTCTTTTGACCCTCTTGAATTCAAATTTGAGTCTTATTAGTTGATTGTATTCTCATTCTTACAATTGTATTCGAGTGTTTATTTGTTTATTTCGTTGAGTCTTTTTGTTTTGTGTCTGAACCTTGAGTTGAAACTCCACCCCTACACTAGCCATCTCCATTACTACCATCACTCATCGTAGTGCTACGAGCTTGTTAGTTTCTAATCCATTAGCTTTATTGGTCCATACAAGGCCATCCATCAAAGAAAGCTTGTTACAACAAAAATTGAGAGAGAATACAGAGGAAAACATACGAGAGTTAACACTGGCGAAGTTGTTTTTCGTTTTCACTAACTTAACATTGTTATGTGTTAGTCTTCTCTTTGATCATGTCTAGGTCGCCGAGCCCTCGTAGGACTACCAATGAGTCCTCACGTCTCGCCAGAAGTGATGATGAGCATGTTCAAACATCTTTCTGACTTGCTTGCAAACATGACCAACGAGATAACGACAATAAAAACTCGACTACCCTTTCCCGTTGATCCACGAGCATGTTGGAGATTCTCGAGACATTCCAAGAGCGACATTGCCTAACCAAGAAGAGGCATATGAGGTTGCGCGCAACGCCTCCAACCGAGTGTCCCCGATCAATCATGGGGTGCCCCGAGCTGCAAACCATCAAGCTCCAAGAGAGTGAATGCCTATTCCCAACTCTCCTATACATCGTCACCATCCGGTCAATTGATTTCAAGCTTTAAATGAAGATGAATACATGTATGACGAAGAGGATGAGGATTTTGAGGACGATGAAAGATGGCGACCACATCATCCCCAAAGAGAATTCCAAGGTAGACGAGGAAAAGAGCCTGGGTAAGATGGAATTGGGTGAATCAAGGTGAAAATCCCAAGTTTTGAAGGAAAGTGTGATCCCGACGTCTACATGGAATGGGAGACGAAGATTGAGCAAATTTGGTTTTTCCATAACTTTCCCGGGCATAAGAAGGTACAAAACTCAACCCTTGAGTTTTAATGGATATGCTCTCATATGGTGGGACAATTTGGTGAAAGAAAGGAGACGGGCCTTAGATCCTCCCGTTGTTGCATGCGAGCAAACGAAGGACATGATGAGAGCTCGATTTGTGCCTCACCATCATACAAGATATCTTAGGCAGCGTCTTGAGAACTTGAGACAAGGATCCATGAGTGTCGAGGAGACCTACAATGCTATGCAAATAGCTATGGTCAAAGCCAATGTGATTGAAGATGAAGAAACGACAATGGCAAGGTATCTTCGCGCTCTCAATTCGTTTTTGGCTAATGAAATTGATTTGTTTCCTTATAGTTCTGACCGAGCTGCTGCACTTGGCCATCAAAGTGGAGATCGAGGAAATTTTAGGCTAGAAGCAAGGTAGTAAGAATGCAAGTGGTTCTTCCAACACTTGGATCAAAATCAGCAAGGGCATTCAAACTTCCCATCAAGTCGAGATGCACCCTCCAAGGAACTATGCAAGGATCAAAGTGGTGCACGAAGAAACCTTCCCCCAACCACACCATACCCTCCACGAGCCAGCCAAGGTCCTTCAAATGGACCCAAATAGAGTACTTCTAACCCTTCTACTAGAGCTGGAGATATTAAATGCCTTAAGTGTAGAGGAAAATGTGATATATGATGAGGATAATTTTGAAGATGAAATTGAATATGCGCATGGTGATTCTTTAATTTGTTAGAGAACTTTGCATGTACAACCGGCCCCTTGTGAGAATAACCAAAGAGATAACTTATTTCATATGTGATGTTGTTCCTATGCAAGCTTGTCATATTTTGTTACGTAGGCCATGTCAATATGATAGAAAGGTTGTTCATGATGGTCACCCTAACCGTCGTTCATTCACTTTTAATGGTAGGAGTATTGTCCTTAAGCTTATGACTCCAACACATATTGCACAAGAATACGAGAAGAAAAAGGGCAAGGACAAAGCGCAAGAGGAAAAGACGAGAGAAGCTAAGGAACAAGCTACGCAGAGCCAAAACCACACCCACCGTTCCAAAATCGCGACCACGGTTTCTGCTGCAGAACCGGATTCAACTTCGCACCAAACTTCTTTGTGTGTCCGTTTAGCATCCAAATTTGAGTTGCAAGGTGAGTACTTACCCCTAGATACTACTTTGATGTTGTTGTGCAAAAGATTTGTGATGTTAGGTGAAGAAACCAAGGATGCCTTACCTCCGAGCATACAAGCTATCTTAGTGGACTTTAGAGATGTGTTACCGGATGAGATTCCAATAGGATTACCACCATTGCGAGGTATAGAGCATCAAATAGATCTCATTCTCGGAGCCTCTTTACCCAAAGACCATCCTATAGAATGACCGCTAAGAAGTGGCAAGAGATTCAAAAGCAAGTGAAAGAGCTCCTAGATAAGGTTTATGTTTGAGAAAGTCTTAGTCCATGTGTTGTCTCCATCTTGTTAGTACCAAAGAAAGACGACTCTTGGAGAATGTGTGTTGATTTTCGAGCTATCAATAACATAGCCATCAAGTATCGCCATCCAATACCAAGGCTAGATGACATGTTAGATGAGCTAGAGCCATACACTTCACCAAGATTGATCTAAGAAGTGGCTATCATCAAATAAGAATGAGGAAAGGCGATGAACGAACGATTGCCTTCAAGACTAAGTTTGGTCTCTACGAGGGACTTGCAATGCCATTTGGTTTGACCAATGCTCCTTCTACTTTTATGAGACTCGTGAATCATGTTTTAAGGAATTTCATAGGGAAATTTGTTGTTGTGTACTTCGATGATATCTTGATTTGCAGCAGGTCCCTATAAGAGCTTGAACGACATCTCAGGGTAGTTCTCATTACTCTTAGACTACAACCCTTGTATGCCAACTTAAGGAAATGTGTTTTTTGCACTCATAAAGTTATTTTTTCTTAGTTTTGTAGTGAGTTCACAAGGACTACAAGTGGATGAAGAGAATATTAGAGCCATTCAAGATTGGCCAGCTCCCACATCGATTAGCCAAGTAAGAAGTTTCTATGGACTAGCTAGCTTTTATCGGCATTTTGTCAAGGATTTTAGCACCATTGTTGCGCCCCTAACCGAGATAACGAAGAAGCATAGCCCGTTCGTGTGAAAGGAAGCTCAAGAGAAGTCATTTAATGAGTTAAAATTGAGATTGAATAATTCGCCATTGCTTGTTCTTCCCAACTTCACTCGGCTCTAATCTTCTCTTCAGATTGAATAATTCGCCATTGCTTAGGGTGTTGATCATTGTTTGAAGAGATGTTTGGAATGTATTAGGGCTAAGTCGAAAGTGAAACCACACTCCTATGCCTATTCCTACAACCCCTTGGGGAAAATATTAACATGAACTTTACTATAGGGTTGCCTAGGACTAAGAAGGGGGAGATTATATTTTTGTGGTTGTTGATCGTTTCTCTAACATGACTCATTTTATTGCTTGTCACAAAACCAATGATGCTGATAATGTTGCTGACTTGTTCTTTAGGGAAATAGTTAGATGACATGGTGTGCCTAAAACCATTGTGAGTGATATAGATGTGAAGTTTCTAAGTTACTTTTGGGGAACTCTTTGGGCAAAGCTAGGAACTAGGTTGTTATTCTCTACTTCTAGTCACCCTCAAACCGATGGCCAAACTGAGGTACACAATAAGACTCTCACCACTTTGCTTAGAGACATTCTTAGGAAGAATTTGAAAGCTTGGGAAGAAGCCGTACCCCATGTCAAGTTTGCCTACAACAGAGTCATTTATTCCTTGACGTCGTTGAGCCTTTTCGAATGTGTGTATGGTTTGAATCCACTAACCCTTTTTTATCTTATAGTGTTGCCTACGAAGGAGCGAGTGTATTTCAATGCAGGAAAATAGGTTGAACACATTAAGGAGTTGCATGAGAGGAAAAGAGATAAGTTGCTAGAGAAAGCTGCGAAGAATGCTAGCAAGACAAACAAAGAAAGGGAGAGGATTGTCTTCAAGGAAGGAGACCTCGTTTGGGTTCATTCTAGAAAAGAGCGCTTTCCCAACAAGCGTCATTCGAAGTTGTCACCAAGAGGAAATGGACAGTTCAAAGGGCTTAAGAAGATTGGAGACAATGCTTATGTCTTGGAGTTACCTGGTGATTATCAAGTGAGTGCAATATTCAATGTTCAAGATCTTACACTCTTTGAAGGAGATGAAGATGAGCTGGATTATTCGAGGTCAAATCCTTTTCAAGAAGTGGATGATTATGAAGGATCATTTAAGCATCAACCAACGCCGGTAGTTCCCGAGTTCAAAGGCGTTGTTACTCGATCAAGAGCCAAGGAGATTCAACAAAAGCTAGACAACTTAGTCGCTCTCTTCTTGTCTAAGGAGTACAGAGGATCCCTTGGAACCACCTTTGAAGATCTTGTTCATCGTTGGAGTTCAAGACGAACCAGACTCGGGTGAAGACGAAGACGAGGTTCATTACAGAGGCAAAATCACAACCGCACCCTCCACAACCGCGACCGTTGTTTGATGACGAAGAAAACAGAAGTCTATGGAATGAAACCACTTCCGCGGTTTAGCACATCCACTATCTCCCTTCAAACCTTTGAGATAAATGCGGCAAAAAGGAAGGAAAGTCCATGGACCGACCCCATCGTCTCCACCCCGTAGGAACTACAAGATCACCCCAAGGACGTCTTCGAGATCCAGGGGAACCATGTTCAATAAGTGGAACGCATTAGTAATCCGTTATCCGCTCTCTGACTGGGCCGTAAGGGTCAGAGAAGGACAACAATATATGAAGGAATGTAACCATTATAAGCTTTGGTATATGGGCCGACCCATTTAAGATAAGCTAAGTAATTCCCTAACAATATATGAAGCGGAAGCGATGTAATTGGAAACCATACTGCTGATTACTGTTTACCTTCCACTACTAGAAAACAAGGCCAAAACCCACGCTTTTTAATGCCATTTTCGACGCTTTTATGTGTAGCCACTTACGTTACCGACGCTTCATAAAAGAAATCCAGCATAACAATTTGTCCACGCTTTATTGCGTCACAAAGCTCGACGCTTTTTATCGTCGACATACGTTTCTTGACGCTTTTTTCGAGAGGGAAATTAGAGAGTTCATTTGATTTTTGACGACAAAAAGCGTCATAATTTAACCAATATTGACGCTTTTATATGTCGAGGAGTATTTTGACGCAATAAAGCGTCGAATTTATTGTGGATTTTTTGGCGGTTCACGTACTTTAGACGCTAAAAAGCGTCAGTATTCAACCAACATCGACGCTTTTATGTGTAGCCATTTTACGACGCTTTAAAGCGTCGAGGTTTCCATTATTTTAGACGGTTGTGTGATATGTACGTGCTAATCTATCAATTGGTGTCAAAATCTGTTTGGCAACCATCAAAATAAAGAAACATTGTATATAAATAATACACCTCTTATTGACTATGATGCCATCATTCAGTGTTTCTTTTCCAACTGTGCAGCAAAAGTTCAAAAGATCCAAAAACAGAAACCTAACCAAAGAAAAATCAATTTCACAAAGTATTTCTAAATTTATATCTCCTAGTTGTTCCAACTAAAGTATAAAAACATTAATAACCAACTCAATGACCTTAAACTGTGAAGATCTTCCATTCTATTGTGACAAGTTTTACCGCTTGTAGTTGAGACATCCGTTATAAATTGAGCCTTGTCCTTCAAATCTATTCAACACTGACCTTTGTTTTCTTTCTTGTAAATTGAGCCTTGTCCTTCAAATCTACTCCATCTTTGGAAATCTTGTTCTTAATAGCAGCGAATTCCTCAGCAGCAGATTCATCTCCAGTTGACCCACTATTGACAATATCCTTCGCTATATCTGCAAGAGCTCAACCTCCTTCTCACTTACATGCTTTCTTTCTTTTCCAGAAGAGCTGAAAAATTCTCGCTGATCTGATGATGGTTTCTCAAGAAACAAGGTATTTCTCAACCCATACATAACGGGAACACCAGGTATCTGTAGAAGCGTTCAGTTGCACAATAAGTTACCAGGCACCCCTTAGAAAGCCTTCTATACTAAAATGAGGGGTTGTAGTACTGGTTTAAAAATAAGTGGGAAACATTTCCATATCAAAAGGGAGCAAATTGGTGAAATCAATAAAATTCAGTACTTGTTGTATATCAAAACCAAGAAACATGTGGCATTGCATTTAAAGGATAGAAGCATCTTGCACTTACAATATACCTGCTGAAGCTTCTTGCGCATATATGCATCTTGAGTGGCGACAAAGAAGTGCCCAAAATTATTTTGTCCAATAATATCTGTTATACAAGATGGAGCATTTATCCTCTTCTCATGCTTACATCTGGTAACCTATCATGTCAAAAAACAGAATAAGAACTTACTCTATAACAACCAAACAATAAAAAATGTTGCTTCATATAGATGTTTTCCTCATTGATAGATGATTTGGTAAGTTTTTTATCTCATCAGATGGGTTTCTTCTATTTTTTTAAATCCCATGATATATAATTACAGATACCGCGAGTATTCTAGATGCTAAAAACATTAATTATCATTCAAAAGGGAGTCGAAGTGTCATTCTTTCTTGTTCCGATAGTTCTGATTTGTTGTTAAGTGCAATAGACTTTTTTCAAATCTAGTTAACTTCGTTTCTATAAAGGATACTAACCTTGCAATGTTGAAATGCTGATTAACATCCTTTAATGACTCAGCATGAGAGACACCAAGAGAATTCAATTCTCCTAGAACACATCTACAACCAAAGAGAAATACGAAAATCAAAGAATACCATCATCGTTCAAGGTAAAGATATCCACATGGAGAACACAAATTAAAGTTCAATGCAATAAAAGAGGCCAAAGACCCAACAACAGAAATAGGAAAACATAACCATGGAACTGATTATTATACTAATCAATTCAATGGTTATGTTTTCCTAATCAGCAACAGAGTTCAATGGTTATGTTTTGGTTCTCCAACAGAGTTCCACTTCACATATTTTGGACATATAGATTGACTTTGGTCAACTGAACTTGACAGCATTAAGGAAAATCCATGGTAAGCTCGATTCCAAGCTCAAGAATCTAAAATAAGGCTATCTGATGATTTTCACTTAACTAGACCAACTAACTTGCAGCAACCTGAATATAATTATTTACATTAAGTTTTCAGTGAAGTTTGCAGAATGCACAAGTCATACCTGAGATTGAATCAGAAGAAGGAATACTAGGAGCTTGTGCAGGAGCAGTAGTCATATTCATCGCAGGGTATGGATCACCAGGAACTGGAATATGATCAAATCAATTAATCAACACATAATTCAAGAGAGTGCAACACAAATAAAAATACAGACTTGAACAAATACTAGTTACATTCACTCTAGTGTTAGCAAGATAGGCTTGAACAGACAAAAATTTAGCTCACACAATACATCCATATTCAGAACTCATACAACAACAACATTACCCAATGCCTTAAAAAGGCTCATGTGTGCATATAGACGCATATAGACTCGATTACCGATTGTAAAACTAACACACATGTCTCCAGTCAAGCTATACAATTAATCGAACACAAACAAGATGCAACACATGAATAGCCTAATAAAACTACAACACAAACCTGAATTCAGCGGAATGTAAAAGACCGACCCAACACTAAAATTACTGGGATCCAAGATCCCATTCACCTGCTCAATACTATCCATACTCATCCCAAACCTACTAGCCAAATAAGCATGTTTGTTGTTCATGGAGTCAAACAATTGCATAAGCTCCTTCAATTTTTGAAGCAAGCAAGCAGCCATGAACTGATAAAAGCCAGACCTAGGTGAACCAACTTTCAAATGATTCACAGAAGCATGTTAAAAAAACTATAAAGGCTCAAAGAAGCCATGAATCAACTATAAAGCCTTAAAGTGGTGCAAAATTGATGAACCAATTATCAAATGATTCGAAGAAGCATGTTAAAAAAACTATAAAGGCTTGTTGGAAACTTTTCAGAAGTTTCACCTAAGAGGCTATAAGTTGAAATTCAAGGTTCTACATTAACACAACACTACACCAACTAACACATACGATAAATCACGGGAAAAAAAACATCAGTAAATATTTTATGTTGATTTCAAGAGAAGAGATAACAAGGAAAAATGAAGATACAGACAGACCACTTCAGGAATTGATGAAACTTTGTCAACAAGAGGTTTCAAAAGCTCTGGCTTGTAAGAAGAAGTCACAAAATTCACCATAAGCTCAAGCATACCAGTTTGCACGTCACTGAAAATCAAATCACACATACCATTCCAGAAGCGATCAAATTCCACTTCAACAAACACAAAATAAAAAGCAAAATCTATCATGTAATGAAGTACACAGTACATGACATACTTAAGTGATCAAATTCCAGTTCAGCAACAAAATCAAGCAATTTCTGCAGTTCTAAATCACTGGATTAAGTAATCGATAGAAGGGTTAAAGTTCGACAAAATCGATTGCAGAAACATAAGAAATCAAGGAATTACCTTCTCTCCGCATACATACGATGATCGATGCGAGTTCAAGAGCAGAAAGTGGAGATCGATGGACCCCTAATTGCAAACTGCCACTCAAATATATTCTCCTGACAAGACATAAGAGCTGAAATGTCAGACACAACCATCACAAAGACTAACTAATCTTATAACATCAATCTTCCTAGCATTCTAACACTAAGTTTATACAGTTGCAGTAGGTAGTTCCGGAAGTGCATCACACATGAAAATGTAAACCTAATTTCAATTTTGGGGAAGAATACAACATATTTGTCCTATAACCACGCACTGTCCGATCGAACCAGAAATTCGACCCGTTGATGTGCTCAACCTAGACCAACTGCAACCAATTAGAAAATTCAACATCTAATTGAACCAAATTACGCAGATCCGAACCAAAGCGTGCAATTCGAACGAAATACCTAACGGCACAACTCAAAATACGAGTGGATCTGCATAATAGAAAGAAAATGAAGATCGGAAGAGAGAAACCTCGAGAGGAAGGCTCATGAAGTCATCATACGGATTGGATTGCATATCCTTGACCTCCTGGAGGGTCGAGGTTGAGAATTGAGATTGACCGCACTGTTTGGAAGAGGCTAGGGTTTGTATCGTGCTTATCAGAGACAGAGAGATTGAGCGCTTCCTATGGGAAAGTTTTGGGGATTTTTAAAAATTATTTTATTAAAGAGAAAATAAAGAAAGGGTTTACAACGACGCTTTTTACAGATACTTCGACTAAGAAAAGCATCGAAATTGTATAACCGAATAACGACGCTTTAAAGTGTCCAATTTCCTCTCCGTCTTAAAAATTGAAATTGACACTATTATAAAGCGTCGATCCAAAAGCGTAGGAAAAACCCCTGTTTTCTAGTAGTGTTCTTATATCAGGTTTTGAATCTTATCGAACTTCTTCAGCACTTTAACATGCACAACGTACTTTTTCGAATTCGCATGAAAATCATGCAACAAAACCCTGGTCTTCAACATCTCTGAGACTATAAATATTCAGACAAGATGAAAAAGGACATAATTAAAGAGAACGACCAAAGGAGGAGAAACATCTAACGATTACGGAGACGAAAAAAACAAAACAACATAAACAATCACAATAATGAGAAAATAGGACGAAGAATAAACTAACCGAAGATTTAAAGCCGGAGAAATCAGACCCTTTCAAACAACGAGTCAATGCTTAAACACCTACGACCGACGGAAGCAAAGAAATGACGCGGAAACTAAACGAAACATGACCTTTGTTCATAATAACAACAACCAAATAATAATGACATCAATGATCAACAACTCATATACCACCGAGAGAAACCACTCGAAGAACGTTAACTAGAGCAACATAAAGTAACGTAAAACGAACACAAAAACATAAACAAGCCTCAGCAATCAGACTCGTAAACCTAATGGAGACGAAGAAAACAGGAGAAGATGAAGGAAACTCGACATTTCTTCATAATAAAAGCAATTGAGTAGTAGCTACAGCAACAATGAGCACTGTAGAGCCAGAAAAAAGCAACGCGGAAGGACCTGAGAAACACATAGATGCCAAGCTGGCCGAAAATATCTATAACTGGAGCAACAAAAAGCAACATGAAATAAACTCTGAAACCCACCAAGAAGAAAGATGTGAAGAGCGCTGTATATAGAAGAAAGTGGAGCGAAAGGTGGTGAATCACATGAATGCATCTAGACATCCACCCTACCCAGGCACAAAGAAACGATAGGGAAAGGAGGCAATGTAACGACGATCAAAATAAAAGACGTGGAAATCTGAGAGGTCGCAGAAGAACAAACTCTGACAAACACCATCATAAACGAAAACGGAGGGAATCGACATCCACTGTCAATCTTTACGGAGTTGGCCAAATACATACCCTTGGCACTATAAGCATTTATGGCACCTCTTGCGCAAGGACCATGGCACCTTAGTACACTAAGTACACCCTTACCATCCAGAAGGCAATTTGCAATATCCATCGTTCATTTCGACCTGACGCAATAGACCCAAGTGAGTGAAGGCGAAAAACAAATGTATGGGAAAGGTTCACTACCCTTCTAAGTTGACACAACAAACACAAGTAGGCAAAGAGAAACAAAGAAAGGCAAAAAAAATCGCAAACTTTCCTACCTAAAGTAATACCCCGTGTTTGCAATCCTTTAAATGGATTAGATTGTTGTCCATGTCAACAAGAGCTCTTCCTTTTCCTGGTTCGAGTGAGGGCAAAGAACTAAGAAGTTAAGAGTGCTAGGGTGAGAGCAATTTAGGGATGGGTGACCTCCTAGGTAGTTCCCACATTGACATGAGGATAGCACTTCTAAGGCTTGTGGCCTTAAAAAATGAGGACAAAGAACTAGAAAGTTAAGCGTGCTAGGGTGGGAGTAATTTTGGGATGAGTGACCTCCTGGGAAGTTTCCACGTTGACATGAATATAACACTTCTAAGGCTTGGGGCCTTACACCTAACACAAAAAACAGAAGTGGGCGAAAGTGAACACCTATAACGGTCCCAGTCGTTCATTACAAATGGTTGGTGCACGTGGCGTGCAAGAAATAAAGCAACATGAACAAAGTAGAAAAAGAAACACGAAAACACAATATCATAATGTATTGGTACTTCGAACCTGACACTACAGATACAAGCATGGCTGTTAGGATCGAGATCCCACTTTGGATCGAAGAACGGTGGCAGGATTAGATCGTAGGATCCTACAAATTTGAGAAATTGAGCGATTGGAATGATAAAATGACTTACATGTTTTTCTAGGACAAATGATATAAACTAAACGCTTTTACTCACACAAGATCGTGTCATACATAGTTAAATTGATTGTTTTGTAAGCTCACTTGCATACCATAATCTTATCATTAAAATGCTTAATATAGTAAATATGATTGTTTCTAAGCATACTTTAGTTACAACGATTGTAATCAAGCCGCCAAGTGTTATTTTAAACTTTATATTTTCGAAAATCCAAAAAATATAAGGATTGCAAGACGCGATCCTACAAAACTAATCCTACCCTATCCTATGTAAGATCTTCACATACTTAAGATCCTACGTAGGATCATGATCGTTTCATAAGTTTAGGATCGTAGGATCGAAAGATCCTACGCTCAGAATCTAGATCCTAACAACGATGGATGCAAGTGGGTAAAAGTGGAAAATCAGAGGCACGTGGCATGCGATAGAATAAAGAAGTATAAAATAATCAAACCCTAGGCCACAAGTTGAACAAGATAAACAAAAAAAACAATCACAACAAAAAGCCAGATAAATACAGACAATCCAAACCCTGCAATTTAGACGTGGACGTGGATGGCAATCGAGCCGTCCAATAATTCCACTGATAAACAACAATTCTAAAAAGAGTCTGACATCGGTTAAGAGAAAAAAGAATAAGCAAAATACTCTCCAACTACGGGAACACGTGGTAGCTTGAGAATAAATGTTATACAATAATTCGCAAGTGGACGACCATTGAGAGAAGAAAAAACAACATGTTTAGAGAAAAAATGAATAAGCAAGATACACTCCAATTAAGGGAACACGTGGCAACCCAAAAATAAATTTTATTCAATAATGCTCAAGTGGATGACCACTAAAAGAAGAAAAATCAATAATCTAATATACCAAAGCGAAAAGAGACCGTCCAAATCCCTACCATTTAAACGTCGACGAGAATTGAGCCGTCCAACAATTGCGAAAATAAAATAAAAACAGTTCCAGAAAAAGCTTGACGCTCGTAAGCCGTAGATTTTGGATAAAATCCGACATGGCGCGCTCTGGCGTCGTCCGCTAAAACAAGATTGGGCCCAAGATAAGTGTACCAATTCTTCAATTTTATAATAGTAAGGATGTTTTCTTTAATTAACAATAATTTGATTGCTACATTAAGTTGAGATAAATTAATCATTTTTCATGAGAACTTATATGTTAGTATGTGTTTAAAACGAATTAATATAATATGTTGCATATTCTGCTAGAAACGTCGCCATTATATTTAATTATTATCTTAAGGTGATGGTAAGAAACTAGATAACAACAACTTACATGAAACGACAATATAACATTTATCCTAGAAAAGTATGCAACAACTCGCATGAATAAATTCAAAGAGATCAAAAGATAACAACAACTCTACAATAACAATAAAATATTTTTCCAAGAGAAGATGCAACAACTTACAAGATGAAATGCAAAGAGACAACAAGATAACAACTTACATGAAATAATAAAATATTTCTCCTAGAGAGCATAGAAAATACAAAAGATAACTAACCATTACCTTATCCTACAAATGATAAGTAACAAGTACTTTATCTCACAAATGCAAGGTAAGGAAGAAAAACAACAAACTTGACAAATCATGAATCATCTACGAGATTTCTTTTAGTTTAGGGAGTTTGTGGATGGTACCGGAATGCTTAGGCACGTCCCTAGTTACAAGTACTCAAGCTCTAGTTTTCATTTCTACACAAATTTACATTTCCGACTGTACGAAACATATTTTTCTTACAGTGTTTATGTGTTTGTTTTCTGACATTTCCAGTGCATGAACTGTATCCCAAGAACGGAAAAATGATTCAGTGACCCGACTAGATAGTTAGTGTAAAGTGTAAACACACTATAATTATATAAGATATTCAAATACAAATATACTAGTACATAAAAAAACAGCATCACAAGACTATAAATAAAATAAAATGAAACATGAGATATGATCATATACTTACATCCTCAGGAAACGCATAAACTCATCAACTACCATAGATACAAAAACAGGTTGCTTTCTAACTGCTCTAATCATGGCGGATTCCATATCTTCGTCATAGTGTGAAACAACTCTTTACCATTCTTGGACATATACTGTTTCAGTAGAGTTATTCACCTTAAATAAACATAGCCTTAGAATACTCTTATTTAAATATAATAACTATTATTAGTAACAAAATATATATCACTAAAGGTGTTTAGATTATTTTAAGAATACATTACAAATACTTTTTACAAAAGATTGATTGATAGATTGTTTTGAATAACCATTGTTGAAGTAGAACTCCGTAAAATCTGAAGCTTGAAAAAAAGTTAACTCCGCTGAAAAAAAAGTTCAAAACGAGCCTAAATTGAGAATTATTTTGACAAAAATGCCTAGTTAGTGAAAAAGATCAAGTTACCACCATGGTAAAATGCTTTTAACTCCGCTTGTGTATAGTACACAATCGGTTCCCAACCCGGAGAAGAGAAAAGAGACATTTCCAGTTCATGTACCATGTCCCAAGATAACAGTAAAATGATTCAGTGACCCGACTAGATTGTTGGTGTAAACACACTATAATTTTATAAGATATTCAAACATAAATATACTACTACATAAAAAACAGCATCAAAACACAGAAAATAAAAAAAAATGAAACATGCGATGTGATCATATACTTACCTCCTCAAAAAAAACACGTATAGATATACAAGAACAATTTTTTTTCTAACTGCTCTAATCATTGCACATTCCATATCTTCGTCATAGTGTGAAATAACTATTTACCATTCTTGAACATATACCGTTTCAGTAGAGTTATTCACCTTAAATAAAAATAGCCTTAGAGTACTTATATTTAAATATAATAACTATTATTAGTAACATAATATATATCACTAAAGGTGTTTAAATTATTTTTAGAATACATTAAAAATACTCTTTACAAAAGATTACTTGATAGATTGTTTCGAATTACAATTGTTGGAGTAGAACTCAGTAAAATCCGAAGCTTGAAAAAAAGTTAACTCCGCTGAAAAAAAAGTTCAAAACGAGCCTAAATCGAGAATTATTTTGACAAAAAAGCATAGTTTGTGAAAAAAAATCAAGTTACTACCATGGTAAAATGTTTTTAACTCCGCTTGTGTATGGTACACAATCGGTTCCCAACCCGGAGAAGAGAGAAGAGACATTTCCAGTTCATGTACCATGTCCCAAGATAACAGCAAAATGATTCAGTGACCCGACTAGATTGTTGGTGTAAACACACTATAATTTTATAAGATATTCAAACATAAATATACTACTACCACTAGTAGAAAAAACACCTGTTGAGGCGGGCAAAATACCCCCTGTTGAGGCGGGCAGGGGTCGCTGCAACTAAGGGGGCTGCAACAAGTCTAAAAGCGCTTAAGAAATATGGGTTTGTTGAGGCGGACAATCATGTGCCCGCCTCAACAAGCCATGCATTTTGAGTCGAACATAAGTCGTGCCCGCCTCAATAAGAGGTAATTGAGAAATAAAAAAAAATTGAAAGCGGCAATTCCAACAGAGGAAGTCCGCCTCAACAAATGAAATGAGCAATACATACAAATCATAGATTGAAATTAACAATTTAATTACACTTTGAACAAGCAATAATACGAACAGTAATCATAGATTGAAATTATCAATTTAATTACACTAATGAACAACTAATAATACGAACAATTTCCAATTTCTTTAACAGGAGCCCTCTAGAGGACAATGTTCCGGCGAAGCCCCCTCGACGACCTTCCGATTGTCAAAGCCCATCTTCGGTTCCGGTCCGAGCATAGCCACCAACTCAATTTATCGATTCGACGATGGAAATAACAACTAAGGAGTCAAGGACAGAATGACTGTCCAGTTAGTACTTATTGTTGCTTGCGTGTATGTAGGGGTAAACTTGATTCCTTCCATATATACTGCAGTTGGTGCTAAGAGAAAAAATGACATTATTGTAATAATCGAGAATAGAGCGATGTTGTCCAGAGAATCCTGTCATCATTAACAAAAAGCAGCAGGTTAAACAAACATTTTATGTCTTTGTCAAATGATGAAAAACTCCAAAATGCAATTACACTGATGCAAATTACCTCTTTCTTAACCATAAAACTTGCTAAGGACATTGCGGGGATAAATAGTCAAATTGGAAGCCATTGCACTTAAAAATCCAGCCCTTCACAATAAAAATATATCTATACTATTAGATTGAACTAAACTATGGTCAATCTTCATTTAAAGAGACTGATCCTTATGAAAATAAAAAGAAGATTTTAAGCATAAAAAAAGTATATCCATCCACTTACCAGTTAAAAGAGACCTCATTCACAAATGCAAGTGTCACTCCTCCAACAATATCAACACCTTTTATTTATTCCAACAAAACAAGATGATTCAATACATATATATCAAGTATAAAGTTTGCATAATGATGTAACAAATGAGGTACTCACAGCAATCAAGAGTCCAATCTCTACTGAAATGAAGACAACACCGAAGAAAGCACCAATGCAGGCAATGAAATCGAGCTTATCAATCTTCCAAATCAAGATCACAGCCTCGAAGTCGATAAGGCCAATAACCGCGGTTATAATGATGGAAGCAAGAATGGCGTTCGGAGTGTACTTAAACAGAGGTGTGATGAATTCCAGTGTTAAGAATACTACAATTGACATGATGATATTGGAGACTGCTGTTTGGCAACCAACCATGTAATTCACTGCAGATCTTGAAAATGAGCCTGCAAAGAAAAAATAGAACATCCAAACACTTGTTAACATACTAAGTCCATATTTTCATGTTGTGGTATCGATACCAAACGAGTCCTTACCTGGGGCGACATAGCAAGAAGTCATGGAGCCAACGATGTTCATCGCACCAAGAACCACCATTTCTTTATTACCATCTAATTGATAGTCTTTTAATGCAACAAATGTCCTTCCAATCGTTGTAGCTTCCTGAATTTATGAAAACAGAACAATTCTTTAGCTAACTTACTTGTGAAAAATGATTTAAGGGATCATCTATGATTTCTTACGGTTAGAGCGATCATTCCAGCTACCGCGCCTATTCGAAACCCTTTGAGGAGATATCCTCCAGAAAGGTATAGTTTGTGTACTGATGATTTGTTTATTCCCTTCTCTAAGTGGTTAACCTGTGCAGGAAAAATCAGAAAAATGTGAGCTGAATTTAGTACTTCACTTTGGATTAGCTGTGATCAAGAAATGAGGAGTGCTTACAATAGTGACACCCTTCTTATCTGCACGTGTGATGTACACGAAGAAGGTGGAGAGGACGACATATATCAATGGAGCTATAGCAGCCACCCAAAACAGCATTGGTGCTTTAAGGTCATCATGAAAAGACATGAAGAAACAAATCATGTATATTGTAATCAATTAATAAGTACCATTATTATAGTAGACTCAAAACTATTATTCAACATGAAAAGACATTCCACAACTAATTACTAATGTCTTCAAGCACTAATAAGGCAAGCAATAGTTTGTCAATCATGTATATTGTAATCAATTAATAAGGTTGGTATGCTGTAAGGTCATCACAAACAAAAAGTACAGCTAAATTATTTAAGGATTTCCCCTATAATTTGCACAACTGTAGTGTTAAACAGCCCACACTACTACTGAATAGCAAGTGAGCTATGCTCGCTCACACGCTCAAGGAATAGGATCAGAATAGTTGAAGCACATGGTCCAGTTAGAAGTGTTCATCAAAGAGACCATCACTTGTCCAATTTAAAATACCTTCACACTAAAAATGATTGTCTCAGTTCGCAAGATCTAGTATCAAAAGCAATTTACTTCTGAAATCTGAGAAAGACTGAAAAATCAAGCTAACGAACAGAACATTTACAGCAAAGAAACAACATCTTGCTATTACATACAGGAGGTTACTGAATGCATCCAAAGCAACCAATAAGAAGCTATGAATTTCATGATTATTGCCTCCACCGACACAAAGCAAGCGCAAACATCCACTGATTCTAGTAGTTTTCCTATTTGTTAGATCATATCAAACAAATCCTTTCTACATCAAAATTACACCGTTGGATAACTGTTGAACAGTCAATGTATCAATTATGCAAGCATAGAAAAAGGAAAAGGTCAAAACAGCAAAATCGTTGACGGAAAACTCGAATCGGATCATGGAAATGGAAACAATCCAAAAATTTCCGACAAAGAAAGAATGAATACCAGAGCGAATGCGAGTGATCTGATTTGTAGAAGCGGAAATGCGATCGAGGAATTTCCTGCTCACCGTCTTCCAAGTTCATATAATCTTTCACCAAAACAGCAGGAGGCGAGGACGCGAGAAGCCAAGGAGGTGCTAAGAAGGAGGTGGGAAGCGGGGGAGGTGGCAGGAAGTGAGTGAGGTCTGCTATGAGAAAGAGGTGGGAAGCGGCGGAACTATTGTGTGAGTAAGCAAGGGTTTATTTGGTTAACCTATTTGAGGCAAGCTATGGATTTGTAGAGGCGAACGCAAGTGACTAGCTCAAAAACTGGAAAAATTACAATTTTTTGAGGCGAACAAAAAACTGACCGCGTCTAAAGATTCTATTGAGGCGAACAAAACAAATGTACGCCTCAACAGGTTATAGAATAGTGTTTGTTGAGGCGTTGTAATATATGTACGCCTCAACAGGGAGCTGCAACAGGGGGTTTTTCCACTAGTGTACATAGAAAACAACATCAAAAGACAAAAAATAAAATAAAATGAAACATGAGATGTTATTATATACTTACCTCCTCAAAAAAAGCATGCATAGATTCCTGAACTACCATAGATATAAAAGAACAAGTTGTTTTCTAAGTGCTCTAATCATTGCACATTCCATATCTTCGTCATAGTGAGAAACAACTTTTTACCATTCTTTAACATATACCGCTTCATTAGAGTTATCCACCTTAAATAAACATAGCATTAGAGTACTTATATTTAAATATAATAACTATTATTAGTAACATAATAAATCACTAAATGTGTTTAGATTAGTTTAAGAATATATTAAAAATACTTTTACAAAATATTGATTGATAGATTGTTTCGAATTACCATTGTTGGAGTAGAACTACGCGAAAATCTGAAGTTTGAAAAAAATAAACCCCGTTAAAAAAAGTTCAAACAGACTTAAATCGAGAATTATTTTGACAAAAAAACCTAGTTAGTGAAAAAAAATCAAGTTACCACCATGATAACATGCTTTTAACTCCGCTGGTGTATAGTACACAACCGGTTCCTAACCCGGAGAAAGAAGAAGAGACATTTCCTGTACCATGTCCCAAAATTTCGGTAAAATGATTCAGTGACCCGACTAGATTGTTGGTGTAAACACACTATAATTTTAAAAGCTATTCAAACATAAATATACTTCTACATAAAAAACAGCATCAAAAGACAGAAAATAAAATAAAATAAAACATGAGATGTGATTATATACTTACCTCCTCAAAAAAAAGTAAGCATAGATTAATCAACTGCCATAGATATAAAAGAACAAGTTGTTTTCTAACTGCCATAATCATTGCGCATTCCATATCTTCGTCATAGTGTGAAACAACTTTTTACCCTTCTTTAACATATACCGCTTCATTAGAGTTATTCACCTTTAAAAAAACATAGCATTAGAGTACTTATATTTAAATATAATAACTATTATTAGTAACATAATATAAATCACTAAAGGCGTTTAGATTATTTTAAAAATACATTAAAAATACTTTTTACAAAATATTGATTGATAGATTGTTTCGAATTACCATTGTTGGAGTAGAACTCCGCGAAAATCTGAAGTTTGAAAAAAAGTTAACCCCGTTAAAAAAGTTCAAACAGACTTAAATCGAGAATTATTTTGACAAAAAGGCCTAGTTAGTGAAAAAAAACAAGTTACCACCATGGCAATATGCTTTTAACTATGATGGTGTATAGTACACAATCGGTTCCCAACCCGGAGAAAGGAGATGAGACATTTCCAGTACCATGTCCCAAAATTACAGCAAAATGATTCAGTGACCCGACTAGATTGTTGGTGTAAACACACTATAATTTTAAAAGCTATTCAAACATAAATATACTTCTACATAAAAAACAGCATCAAAACACAGAAAATAAAAAAAAATGAAACATGCGATGTATAATCCAATCAATGCTATATTTTGAAACATCTCTTGCTTCCCCAATCAATGCCCCAGCTGCATTGTATAATCCAATATTTATGAGTGTATTTTCTGATATTTCCAATGCATAAACCGTATCTCAAGATTACGTCAAAATGATTCAGTGACCCGACTAGATGGTTGGTGTAAATACACTAATTTTACAAGATATATTCAAATATAAATATACTACTACATAAAAAACAGCATCACAAGATAGAAAATAAAATGAATTATGAGATGTGATCATATACTTACCTCCTCAAAAAAAGCACGCATAGACTTATCAACTACCATAAGTACAAGAACAAATCTTTTTTTAACTGCTCTAATCATTGCAGATTCCATATCTTCGCCATAATATGAAACAATTCTTTACCATTCTTGAACATATACCATTTTAGTAGAGTTTTTCACCTTAAATAAACCCGATCTTAGAGTACTGATATTTAAATATAATAACTATTATTAGTAAGAAAATAAATATTATTAATGTTGTTTAGAATAATTTGAAAATACATAAAAAAATTTACACAAGATTGATTGATAGATTGTTTCAAATAAGAGTCGACAACATTGTCGGAGTAGAACTCCGTGAAAATGATAAGTAACCAATACTTTATCTCAAAAATGCAAGGTAAGGAAGAAAAACAGCAAACCTGACAAATCATGATAATCATCTATTAAATTTCTTTTGATTTCAAGAGTTTGTGGATAGTTCAGATTGCTCAGGCACGTCCCTATTTACAATTACCAAAGCTCCAATTTTCAATTCTACACAAGTTTGATTGATAGATTGTTTCGAATTACATTTGTTGGAGTAGAACTCATGAAAATCTGAAGCTTGGAAAAAAAAGTTAACTTCGCTGAAAAATGTTAACTCCGCTGAAAAAAGTTTAAAACGTGTCTAAATCGAGAATTATTTTGACAAAAAAGCCTATTTAGTGAAAAAACATTCAAGTTACCACCATGGTAACATTCTTTTAACTCCTCTTGTGTATAGTACACAATCGGTTCCTAACCCGGAGAAAGGAGAAACGAGATGTTACCATATAAGGGCTATGGCTAGGATAAACAAATTATTCCTTTGTCTTTTGTGTTGTTCATCTTTTGTGTTGTTCATCTTTTGTGCACTCCCTTTATGTGATTCCATTGCCTACTATCACCATGGTTGATTATAGTGTAGGTGTTGGAAAAGGAATGTTTAAGACTTGAGTCCCCTTGAATTTTCCCTTTCATGTTCCTCTAATTTTTACGATGACAAACATATATTACACTGATGATTTTGTGAGACTTGATAAGCAGAGAAAGTGGATCAAGAAAACCAAGCATCAAAGAGTAATATTACAAGAATGTGAACAACTTGGGAACTGATAGACTACAGACACAAAAATGTGTACATGCATATTTTTATGATTGCCTTTTTTGTCAGTCTGAGTCTATGTTGGTTTGTCATCATTAAAAAGAGGGAAATTATTGGATTGGAACTTTTGGAACTTCATTTCCAATGGAGCTTCGTCCTCGGTTTCTTTGTGTTTTGACGATGACAAACACACTTGTACTAATAGCTGTATTAGTATTGTGTTGCAAATTAAAAGATTATTCCTTAGTAATGTGTAGCTATATTAGTAATGGAATCTTGGAACCATATAGACTAGGTATTAATCTGAGGGGGAACTATGTGCTATTATTTGAAATTGAGGGGAAACTATACTTTGTTCCTGATCTTTGCCTATTTGTTCTTGTATGAGTTATTGGTTGTTTGTTATACTTAGAAAGGAGGAAATTGTTGAAATGGAACTTCCGGAACTTCCATTTCCATGAAGTTTCCTTCATCGGTTTCTTAAATTTTGACGATAACAAACACATATACAATAATGGATACATAAATATTTGAGTTGCATATGAAACGATTAGGGAATCAAGCTTTAGAATGCAAACAGACGCTTCAAGGGAACTGGTTTGCGAACCACATCTTCGAATTTTCAACGAGTCTGCAAAATCTTTGTGGAAGATTTGTAACTTGCTAATGACGCTCAAAGAAGATTTCATGCGTCAATACAGCTGGACAAATACGAATCAAGGGAAATGAGACACAAATGTGTTGAGTTCGTATGGACGACGGAAGAAATCTTAAGCAAGTAAACAACAAGATGCAAGTTCTAATGGAACTGAAGATTAGTTAAGCTCAATTTCTTGGGCAACGAAACTACGGCCAAGGATGTAATAACAAGTTTAGTAAAAATAGATTTGATCAAGTCCCTTCAACTATCTTAGTAAAAAAAATTCCTAAGAGAAACATCTCACATCTCTTAATCACACGTCTTTCTTTATTTACAAGACAGGTGTCAGTGGTGCCTATCATTATGTTACAAAGGCTAATTAAACTTTTGCAGAATGTGGCTCGTGAGGTAGCTGATGGGACTTTCTTCAAAGCGCATCCATTATCATTTTACTTAACCGAAACCAAAATAAGATAATTCTTACATGTGGCTATTGCTTGTCTTGTGGGTGTTGATTGACTTACAATTGAGCTTGAGTTCTTCCTTTCATTGTGCCTTAGCCTTCCCTTCTTCAAGCCCTCCTGAATCTGTAAACAACGTCTCTTATCCGAAGTTGAACGTTTTTTTAAACAACGTCTCCCATCCAAAGTTGGATGTTGGTGTATTGGTTTTAGAAAAAGGAAAATTTAGCGCCTCTAATAATGCAATTTAAAAAACAATTATGTATAAAACATCGCCTCTGTACGTGATAACTTTAAAAAGAAAAAATTAAAGATGAGTCACTCTTTGGCAAGGCTTTTTTTTTAAAAATATAATAGAGAAGAGGAATCACAAAAAAAATAGAGAACTTATAAACAAAAAAAATAGTACATCACAAAAAAATGTACTTTTTTAAAAAAAATAACCCGCCTCTTGTGTATTTTATTTTTTTATTTTAAAGTAAGGTGGTTTGAATCCATCGTCTCTTTTTCCTAAAGCTAGGAAGACTGCCTATCAAGGGAAATAATCAAATAAGTTCAAAACGACCCTAAATCAAGAATTTTTGTGACAAAAAAAACTACTTAGGGGGAAAAAGTTCAATTTACCACCATGGTAGTACATAATCGATTCCCATCCCGGAGAAAGGAGGAGATATATGTTACCATGTAAGGGCTATGGGTAAGATCTAGTTGTGAATGGTTAGTATTTTTAACAAGTTTGATATAAGTTGCTACTTCTCATTCACTTTCACCGGCTATTTCATGTGATTTTAATCACATATCCAGTTATTGGAACATGTGATTTTACCTCTTCCTTTTTACTCTATTTAAGTGTGGTATTTGTTTGATTTCTTCTTGGAACTAATTACATGATAGTTTAAAGGAAAATGGTTTTTTGAACTTTCCTACCTTAAACTGGCTCTTTAGATGGAAAGAATAATTTTATAGAACAAAATACATAATGAAAGATGACAAAGTCTTATTTTTATTAAAGTGAGCCAAAATCTTGAAAGCTTTAAAAGAAAAACAATATGGCTGACCAACTATTAGCTTCATTCTCCATTTTTTTAACTTCATAATTATTAAAAGACCCCCCCCCCCCCCCCTCCACCAAACACAACAATATTAACGTTTCTTTGCATCAATCCCATGACATGCCAAATATAATCTTATGAGGTAAATAGCTAGGAAGAAAAATAAACACTTTATCTTTTGTGCATTCCCTTTATGTGATTTGTTTGCCTACCATCACCATAGTTGACTATAGTGTAGGTGTTGGAAAAGGAATGTCAAAGACTTAAGTCCCCTTGAATTTTCGCTTTTTCTGTTCCAATTTTGACGAGGACAAACATACATTACACTGATCATTTTGTGAGACTTGATTAGTAGAGAAAATGGATCAATAAACCAAGCATCAAAGAATAATATTGCAAGAATGGGAACAACTTGGAAATTGGTAGACTGCAGATGCTGGAATGTGAACGTGCATACTTTCATGATTTCCTTTTGTTATCACTCAAAGTCTATTTTGGTTTGTCATCGTCAAAAAGAGGGAAATTGTTGGAATGGAACTCCTGGAACTTCATTTCCCATGGAGTTCCTTCCTTGGCTTCTTCGTGTTTTGACGATGAAAAACACACTTGTACTAATAGCTATATCAGTATTGTGTTGCAGATGAAAAGATTATTCCGTAGTAATGTGTAGCTATATTAGTACTGGAATCTTGGAACCAACTAAACTAGGTATTAATCTAAGGGGGAACTAAGTACCATGTTCTTAAATTTAGGGGGAACTATCGATCTGTTTCCCTTCATTGTTTGCTCTATACTTTGTTCTTGATGTTTGCCTATTTGTTCTTATGTATGATTATTTGTTGTTTGTCATCATCAAAAAGGGGGAAATTTTTGGAATGAAACTTCCGAAACTTCCATACCCATGAAGTTCCCTTTCTCAGTTTCTTCAGTTTTGACGATGATAAACACATATATAATAATTGATACATAAAGATTTGAGTTGCAGATGAAATGATTAGGGAATCAAGCTTTAGAAAGCAAAGAGACGTTTCAAGGGAACTTGGTTGCGAACTACATCTAAGAATCTGCAAAATCTTTGTGGAAGATTTGTTACTTGCTAATGACGCTCAAGGAATATTTCATGCACCAATAACAACTAGAAAATACGAATCAAGGGATCAGTGACACAAATGTGTTTAGTTCCTATGGATGACGGAAGAAATCTTAAGCAAGTAAACAACAAGATGCAAGTTCTAACGAAGTTGAAGATTAGTTACACTCAACTTCTTAGGCAATGAAACTAAAACCAATGACGTAATAACAAGTTCAGTAAAATAGATCTGATCAAGTCCCATCAACTATCTCAGGAATTTTTTTTCCTAAGAGAAACATCTCACATCTCATAATGGCATGTCTTTCTTTATTTACAAGGCATGTGTCAGTGTTGCTTATCCGTCTGTTTCTCAGATAACAAAGGCTAACATATTTGTTGCAGAATATGGCTCGTGATGTAGCTAATAGGACTTTCTTCAAAGCACATTCATTATCATTTTTACTTACCCGAAGCCAAAATAAGCTATTTCTTACATGTGGCTATTGCTTATCTCGTGGGTGTTGATTGACTTACAATTGAGCTTGAGTAAATTCTATCTAAAGAAACTTTCCTCAGATATAATCTTCCAACTTCCTTGTGCGGTCTTCTCTCTCCAAAGCATATCCAAATCATATATTTCCTTGTAACAAACTCTTCTCTTCACTTGATATAATTCTTTTTTCCCCAGATATCTTCAAGAATATCCTCCAAGTATCTTCACCAATATTTATCTTCGGATTTCTCTCAATCTTCATCGCACAACTGTTTTCCACTTGAAGTAAAAATGCTTCTTGTGTAACACAACAAGCTTGTCTTTGCATCCTGCGAACACTAGTAACTTTCTTGTATACTCAAGTAAATTATTAGTAGATATTTTTCACATGAAAACGTTTTAGAGTTCCTGTAATGATCAAAAGAACTCCATTTTTATGGATTTTTACAGGGTTTCGGTTGTTCAATCTAGATATCATTCAAGTACATGATAGCCAATATATATTCTATGTGATCGACATCAATAACTTCCCTGGAAAGTGACAAATGAGATTTTATGAACTTAGTGATGGTTTAATTCACATTTCTCACTACATACTGAATCATGATATGGAAAAGGACTAAATATGAACATATATTTACAGAGTTTCTGTTGAGCCTGATAACTATAAATCGCAAGGAATGAATGAGCACAACAAGCCAATTTTATTTTGCATTTTTTTCGATGTTACTGTCACATTTATTAAGTGTGTTTAGCGAGTGTATTCATCATAATGTGTATAGTCAATTTGTATTGATCTCCCTTAGCACATTATTCTCTATTCACCTGGTTATTGTTTCTGTCTATTGGATAGCTTGTAGCCATAAGTAAGCATTGTTCTATTGAAGGCAAGGTCATATTTGTTTTTCCCAGGTTTTACTTTATTATGAATTTATTCCCTTCTTCCAATCTATTATTATTGTTTTGGTTGTTGACTGGAGGGTTTCCTTACAAATGTGTCTTTGTTTAAGATCACTAGATTGAGAGGGGAAAAAATCACATGAACCGACTAGTCTTAACATATAAACTTGTTTGTATTAACACATGATCTGATTGATACAAACACATGTTTTGGTTTGTATACACGAGTATGCTAAGAAAGGTCACAAAACAAGCGAAAAGGATTGAAACTTGGACATTCTATATATGTTGCATTACATTAAGAACTATACATGATTTACTCTTATTGGTGAGCAAATCATTAAACCAATATAGTAAATCATCAAACTATTGAACCTATATGAATAACACATTGAACTTTTAGTATTTTTTGTTCTTAGTTTATAAAAACAACTAGATCTTTTTAAACTAATACAACTGCTTTCTTATCCTTATGAACCTTTATTCTCAACTTCATGAACCTGTAGTTAAATTTTGCGAACCTCTATCTAGAAGCTTGTGACCCTCTATTTTATAGTTTATGGATTGACAATTATAATTTTTCGTAAATCTTAAAATAAAAGTTAATAAATTCCAGGTTCATGAAAAAAATACCATAGGCTTTTAAAAAGCAGCAAGAACTTGTTCATTGATACACATGAATCTAATTGATCATACACATGAACTTATATATTTTTTATTTTTCATTTTCATTCGTAGCCAAGATTATAATTCCGGGTTCAGGGACAATGTAGTATATGCTCATGAAAATTAGCATGAACATGTTTGATCATACACATGAATCTTTTCGATAATACACATGAGTCTTTTCGATAATACACATGAACCTCTTGTTGATACATATGAATCTCTTGTTGATACACATGAATTTGTAGTCTCATCAAAAGTTCAGTGATTTACGCCTACAAGCTCAATGATTTATGCATAATGATTCAATGATATATTCTAATGGTTTATTTATACATGTTTAATGATTTACCCATACACGTTCAAAAAATTTAACATAAGGTTCAAAACACGCATAAACAGTAATTTAAATGGAGGTTTATAAAATTTATATTAAAACTTCACATACATACAACCAGGTTCATAAGCGTATAACTAGAGGTTTGCTGACCCAACCCGTCGAGATTTGAGAGTTCTAATCAACACGCATTGAGTTTACTTGAATTACAATGTCAATATTCCGATGAGTAGAGTATATAATTAAGTTTTAACATTTTAAATATAACAAACAACGAATATAAATGAATTTTTAATACCAACATTTTTATTTGATCAAATTATTATATGTTAATTTTTAACAAATTTAAATAAATTGATTTCAACATATATAAAACTATATAATTTAAAACACTACCATAACACAAAAATATAAGGGTGTGAATCCCATAATAAAATCTCTTATAGAGATAAATAAGAATGAATCCAAGCCGGCGACCTCCCGTCAACCACCCGGTGGTTATCCGGTAGAGGTCCGGCGGAGGTCCGGCGACGGTCCGACGGAGTTCCGGTGGAGGTCCGACGGTGGTCAAAATAAATGAAAAAGTTAAAGTATAAAAATAAATGAAAATTTAAGTCTAATTCAAATTGGTGAACATTTAAATATAATGTGATGAACATTCTGTTGATAAACATTTAATTATAATGTGATGAACATTCTGTTGGTGAACATGTAAGTAACATGTGATGAACATTCAGTAGAGTATATCAAAATGAACGTTTATCAACATTTTGATGAACATTTATGAACAACGTGATGAACATTTAAGCTAATTGTAATAAACTTTTGAGTAATGAACATTTTATTAAATGTCCGTGAACATTTAAGGATGTTTGATGAACATTTAAGTATGAGATGATGAACATTTAGGTAATTTTTGATGAAGATCAAGTGTTTTTTTTATTAGAAATTATATTAAAGTGGTGTTCCACATAAGTGGTGGTCCGGTGGTCCGACGGTGGCTTGATGGTGGGTTAGTGGTGGTGCGGTCGTGGTGGTGGTATGTCCATGAACATTTAAGGATGTTTGATGAACATTTAAGTATGAGATGATGAACATTTAGGTAATTTTTGATGAAGATCAAGTGTTTTTTTATTAGAAATTATATTAAAGTGGTGTTCCACATAAGTGGTGGTCCGGTGGTCCGACGGTGGCTTGATGGTGGGTTAGTGGTGGTGCGGTCGTGGTGGTCTGGTGGTGGTCCGGCGGTGGTCCGCCGTTTGTCCAAATAACATAACCATTTAAGTGTTATAAACTTGGTGAACATTTAAAAATAATTTGATGAACATTTAAGTATAATGTGATGAACATTCAGTAGAGTATATCAAATGAACATTTATCAACATTTTGATGAACATTTATCAACATTTTAATGAACATTTATGAACAACATGATGAACATTAAGGCAATTATAATGAACTTTGAGTAATGAACATTTTATTAAATTCTTGTGAACATGAAGTATGAGATGATGAACATTTAAGTATGAGATGATGAACATTTAGGTGATTTTTGTTGAAAATTAAGTGTGTTTTTAAAAGAAATTATATTAAAGTGGTGTTCCACATAAGTGGTGGTCCGGTGGTGGCTTGATGGTGGGTCAGTGGTGGTTCGCCGTTTGTCTAAATAACATAAACATTTAAGTGTAATAAACTTGGTCCAAATAACAATAACATAACCACCCGTAAAATACTGTATATTGCCCAAAACCACCCCATTAATCAAATATTATCGGAAATCACCCGCATAACGTATTCTGTTAGCCAAACGCTACTCATTCAAGAATTCCGTCAAAATTTCTGTTAAATATAAGTAATTACCATTTTAACCCTCTCTTAATTAATATAATTAATAAGATTTAATGATTTCTGAATTTTTAAATAAAAAACAATTAAAAATAAAAAATTACTATTCATCCATCTTCAACCTTAATACTTGTTCCAAAACCCCCAATTCCTCATCCTTCCTCTACCTTACAAACCCTAGTCTTTGAAGAATTTTTTCTACGGAGAATTCGTTGTGGATCCTCCTTCTTCCGCCTCATCATCCATCTTCTCGATCACACCATGCTCGATTAGGTCACCTCCCCTGCTCTGAAGCCTTCTCCGACCAAATCGGGCCGCCTCTGCAAGCCCTAATCGATTGTTTTTTGTTGGAATTAGATGGAGCATCGTCAGTGTATCCTCATATGTGTCGTCTTCAACCATTTGCGTCAGTGCATCCTCCATTGTCGCTCATCGAGAACTTAGTACCGCCATTAATGAAGCTCAAGAATTCGTACATTTAGACCCTGAAATTTGCTTTTGCAGATCTCGTTATCAGCTCTCATAAATCACTTGTTCAAGAAGCAAATCGGAACTAAGCTTGCTTGTAGATCTGTAAAATTGTAGTCCAGATAAATATGGGTCTAAATCACTCTCAAATATCCACCCAAAATGATGAAATAAAAGGTATTGATTGATTCAATAAACATATAAACCCAGATTCATGTTCCAATTACATCAATTTGGAATAATAACAAAAAGCCAAATTCATTCTCCATTGATGAACAACGAGAGAGAGGAGGAGGAAGAAACGTATCTTAGAATTTTCATTTTTTCCTTTTTTATTTTTAAACTTTATTTTTATTTTTTTTTCTTTTTCTTTGAATACAAAACAATAAAACATTGCCATGTGTCATGAGTATTAACGTTAGAACAGGGGTGGTGTTTTGCTAACGGAAGCTAAAATACGAGTGGTTTCCGGTAATATTTGATTAATTGAGTGGTTTTGGGCAATATACGGTATTTTACGGGTGGTTTTCAGTAAAAACCTCAACATTTAAATATATATAATTTGATGAACATTCAGTTGATGAACATTTAAGTATAATGTGATGAACATTCAGTTGGTGAACATTTAAGTATAATATGATGAATATTCAAATGGTGAACATTTAAGTAGAATGTGATGAACATTCAGTTGGTGAACATGTAAGTAACATGTGATGAACAACATGATGAACATTTAGTAATAAATAATTTTGAAATATTTGTCAACAATTTTATACATTTTTGTCACAATTTTATTCCAGCAAGGCCCAAAGGTGGTCCAGCGGTGGTCGGAGGTGGTCCGACGGTGGTGACAAGGCATGACAAGGGGTGCCACGTGTCATCATATGGACTCTTAGATCTCTCTTGATCCAAGGGTCCACAATCATTCTCATTTATCATTTTAACAAGTATTATTACATGACACTTTACTTTCTCTTATTTATTGAGAAATCAAACTTTTTGTGATATGTCATATCATAAAAAATAAAATTATAAATTTTTAAAATAACATAAAAAGATATTGGGAGGTCAAAATCTAAAAAATTAACACATAAAAATCTTTTTGTAATCTGAAAGATCTTAAACAATCTTTTTGTGATATTTTTGCACATGATTTTCTAAATTTTATCAATTTTTTTGAGAAAATTACAATAAATAGTAAAACATCATGACCAATAGAATGATGACAAGTGGATGACCTGAATGAAGAGTATGTCGAATTGGAGAGAAGTGATTTAGTTTAGTAGTTAAATCTTTATTTTCTTAATTATTTGAAGTATCAATATTCAACTAAACTAATTAGGGAGTAGTTTCCAAAAATAGAAAACAAGTAAACCCGCAAAGAGGGAGATGGAGTTGCGGAGTGACATGACAATTTTCGTCCATCCTCTCTGTCTCCTTTTGACTTGTCTCTCCTCTTCGGCTCTCATCCCATCTCCCTCTCAACCAACAACTCCATTTCCTTTCTCTCTCACTCCATATTCAACCTCACGCGCCACCGAATCTGCAGCAAAACTCTCTTCCGATGCTCAAAGACTCGTCAGAGTTCGCCACCATGGATTCCTCTTTCTCGGAGGAGCAACCGCCGCCTCCGCTGTCTCAGCAATCGCCGCGCAGGGACGAGCCGATCAAGGAATGCCTTCACAAGACCAAGACTATCCAGTTCTTCAGCCGCTCTACCCCTATCATCCTTCAGAATGACAATGGCCCTTGCCCGCTCCTCGCCATTTGTAATCTCTCCCCTCTCCTTTCTAGGGTTTCAGTTTCTGTATTCTCTGTTTCGCCCTCGCTTTTTCCATGTCTAATTGATTCGAATCCCAGTCTCCAACCACCAGTAATTTGTGTTTTTATTCCTTGATTTTATAGGCAATGTTCTTTTGTTGAGGAATCAACTGAACTTGAACGTGGACATTAGTGAGGTATCACAGGAGAAGCTACTCTCCCTTGTTGCAGAGCGGTTGATTGATTCAAACAGCAATACCGATGTTAGTGTTTCTTTTTTGTAACATACGGAGTACTAGTTACTAGTGTATGATGGATTTGTTTCCATGGTGACTGACAAATTAAATTATAACGCAGAATAAAGATGCTGAATATGTGCAGAATCAGCAGCAAAACATTTCTGATGCAATTGATTTGCTCCCTCGCCTCACTACTGGGATTGATGTAAATATAAAGTTCCAAAGGTTTGGAAAAATTAGTTGTCAATTTGTCCTTTATTCTTCTTCTTCTTAGGTACCATTGTTGCACTCGTCCTCCACATATTCAAACGAAAATCTTATGTTGCAGGATTGGTGACTTTGAATTTACTCCAGAATGTGCAATATTTGATCTCCTTGACATTCCATTGTATCATGGCTGGTTAGTAGATCCTCAGGTATGTGCTATTTGGAGGATAATCTTCCTAATAATTGATTGGAATAAGAAAAGATGGATAATTTCAAGTAATGCTTGTCTCTGATGTAATTTTCTAATTATTGAGTGCATGTGCTGTATATTTTCGGCGTATCAGGGTATCACCTATATTTTTGATGTTTTCAGAATTTGACTGTTATCTCTAATGTGTGAAGATTATCCCATTATTTCTTGCTTTATTTTTCCTATGGCTTAGGATTCCACAGTGTATTCTATCTGATGATTTAATAATATTAATAACCAATAAGTTGACACTGAATACAAACTAACGAAAAATTGAGCAATTGTGATTTGATACTAGGCTTTCTGGAGATATAAGCAAACTGCCAGAGATCATCTAGTTTAGTGGAGTTTGTACGAATCTTGCATTGATGCCACCCTTTGACATAAAATGTCAAAAAGGCCCCCGAATAGTTTGTCTTATGGGTTGAAATATAGGTGTCCTTTTTTTTTTTATATTGAAACACATTATTGTTAGTTCATTTAGCTTTGTGTTTTAGGTGAGGTTTTTGTCGAAATTGGCCATGTTGTCTTAATATAGTTTATATTGGAACTAACAATTTGACACTCTAATGCCTTGGACCAGTCGGCTTTGCATCTGACAACCTCCGAATGAAAATTAGCCAACTTGAAATCGTTTGTTAGTGGTAATTTATTTGTATTTTTCTGGAAAATAAGTGATCCTTTGACCTTTGTAATAGTTTAGTTTATTAGCTTGTGAGAATATGTTAAATGGGTCCTCAATCTACAAATAATAATGCTTTCTTAATATTTATTGTATTAGTTTGGAAGGTAACTTTGACAAGTGGTAAATGAAATGCAAATAAATCCGTTTTAGTATACGTACGTAATTTTTTTTGTTATCTAACAATTTAATACAGATGCCATCAAAGTGTTTGAAAGCCTTGAAACAGTTTATGTCAAGAAAATGTCATCCGCCATTTGGTTTAATTGGGCTAGAATTGGTTGTTGTGAACTGCACTTAGCTAGAAAGAATGCTCTTGATGGGCCTTGAGATAGGAGTTTATAAAAACTTTATTAGTTCTATTACCAATATCTTAATACAAGATTTCTGTGCCACCTTCTTTAACTAATTGTGTGGAACAGTGTTTTATGCTGGTGGAGCCTGGGGTTTCATTGATTGGAACATAGCTTGTTTCCTACTTAACTTGGGACTGTCTTGAT
The DNA here is from genome assembly GCA_029168935.1 of Oxyria digyna. Classification (NCBI taxonomy): domain Eukaryota; kingdom Viridiplantae; phylum Streptophyta; class Magnoliopsida; order Caryophyllales; family Polygonaceae; genus Oxyria; species Oxyria digyna. Next base: position 12,774,148 of record JAPVLV010000013.1, read on the forward strand.
TTTTGTTTTGTTGGGCCAGTAGTATAATGGGAAGAATAAAGGAAGATCATTCATTAAATCACTTAGGAAATTAAATAATCTGTTTGCTTTTTATTAAAGAGGTATGGGACGTATTATCTAGATAAAATCATTTGAATAAAAAATTCAAAATTCTCGGTGAAATGGATTAAGCACCCGCCTAACATTGAGGCGCTGTCTGCGTGTAGTACTCTAGTGTTGCCTAGGTCAACTAGGCTTGCAGTTCGCCTAGGACCACCTAGACGATGCCATGGCTCAGGCGCACTTAGGCAGGCGCGGGACTAGGCGTCGCTTTGTCATTCACTGGCACACATAAAATCCTCCTGGCCTGGGTATCTTTGTGCTTCCATATCTGTGCAAGATAGTTTGCAGTTTTGAGTTCAAATATATGGAGTAAAAATGTTTTTTAACTAAATGTTTGTTGTTTATACATTTGGGCAGCTACATACTGAAGTGTGACTGAGTTTATCCCCAGTCTTCGTGTTTTGTTCAAGTATAATATTGGAGATTGCGTACTGTTTTATCACTTTGCACAATCTTTTGACTTCTATGGAAGGAGTGCATTACAATATCAGATCTATAGTGTACTAAGTTTAATGCGTAGGTTTTAGTGCTGCTTACTGCTTTTTTGTTTTTAATCTAAACTTATACAAGATCTCTTGGATCTTTTGTAGGACTATGCAACTGCAAAAGCAATTGGTTCAAAATCATACAATACCATTACAAGGGATCTTGTTTCCCTTCAGGAAATGGTCGGAAAAGAAAAAGATAAATCTGTGGACGATTGTGTTGATTTTGCTGCGGCGACTGCTGCGACTCTAGGAGTACCATCCCCGTGTCTGTCAAGAGCCAAATCCTTCACTGATTCACCTCCTGCTGCCTGTGCCTCTGATGAACCTGATTTTAAGAAAGGAGATGCTTTAGAAGAAGCAGAGTTATTGAGAGTGCTAAAACTCTCTGAGAATAATTCATCAATTGAGGAGAGTGATTCTATTGCAGCTGGTCCTAATGGAGAAAATGTCAATTCGGACGAACATTTACATCAGATGCCAATCATAGCTACAAGCTCTGAAGATAAGCTACAAGAAAGTGATCCTAATGTAGACGCTCACAGGGAATCACCAATATCAAATGGAAATGATTTGCTTTTTTTCAGGGACGACTTGATGCCCCTTGACGGACCTAATCATTCTGATCATTCATCTGCAAAGCTCATGGTGGTTAGACCCAGTGATCAGCTTAGTTGTAGCCAATCTGAAGGTTCCTTGCTTAATGATCTAACCAGTGTTGCTAGTGTTTCATGTGCTCACAGTGAAACTAAGCCATCACCTAGTTCTGAAATAGATTTTGTGTCTATACATGATCAAGATAATCAACTTCGATCTTCTACAGATGGTTTGATTGAAACATCCGCGCTAAATGGGAGTGAACATCCTGCCTCAACCATGCTGGATGCAGATCTTCAAATCGATTCTTCTCCTGATGCTGGTTTTGGCGAGAAAACTTACAAGGAGTGTGACAATGCAAATTTAACAGTATATAGTGGGCTTTCAGATGCACTTAGTGGCAATTTACAGAATATGGAGGCAACCGAATCAATTAATTCTAGTGTAAATGATAGTGAGCCTATATATGAAGGAGAAGAGTGTATTTTGGATTCAGTAGCAACAACTTGTGACGATCAAGAACCCGTTTATGAAGGAGAGGTGGTTCTTGCAAAACAAGCTGATGGAAACGATGCCCATAATTCCTGCTCGAAGGATGAAATTACTCCAGAAGAAGGCAAGTGTTTTCTTACTTGAAAAGTTTGTTTTCTATGTTGAAGCTTCTTTGGCATGTCAACTTTGACTTGGTTTTATGAGAGTTTAGTCTTTGTTTGCTTTCAATTTTAATGCAGGAGATCTTATCAGTAACTTCTTGAAAAACAATGCAAGCCAATTGACCTTTTACGGGTATATCTAAGTTCTAATTATTTTGTGTTAAATCTCTTTAATATTTATGAAAGTTGACTTTTACTATTAACGTATCTTATTTTATTGCAGTCTGTTCTCTTTACAAGATGGTCTCAAAGAGCGAGAGCTTTGTGTGTTCTTTCGTAACAATCACTTTTGCACCATGTTTAAGGTTAGCATTATTTTAGCCTATATATGTTAGATGTATAACTATGTGCTTAACTTCCATCGAATAACTAATTATTAGGGAGTTCATTCATATTTGATTTTTCAGCACTTGTGAATTTATTTATTTCATTGATGTGACAGTTTGAGGGACAGCTCTATCTGTTAACCACTGATCAAGGATACCTGAATCAGCCTGGTATTGTGTGGGAAAAGCTGAATGAGGTAAGTCTTGAAGTTTTTGTTCCAAAATTTCAGCAAATAACATCTACACGGTCTTCATGCAAAGTATTTCCCTCTATCATTTGACTAGGAAGGAAAAGGTATCAAATAAACCGGAGGAACAAGTTGCAATCTAGATGTTTATACACTAAGAATGTTTGCTGTCTATATAAATAGGATATTATAAACAAAAAAGGAGGACAAATGGTGCAACCCTATCTCAGCAATTAATTTCATTGGCATTTATTTTCTTGTTGTTATTAATTTATTACTTATCACTTACCTTGCGGTGCAATAATTCTAAAACTAATAATTCATAGTTTTAGATTCTTCAAGTTTCTAAATTTTCAATTCGATGTTGTGCAGGTTAATGGGGATTCTGTGTTTTATGATAGTGATTTTAAAGAATTCAGGCCAGAATCCCAAACTAGTGGCTCATGGGATGAACAAAATGTTGTTGCGAGTACAGCAGTATGTTTCTCTTACTTCACTTCGACTTCATTAAAACGAATCATGAAAGTTTGATGTTTAATGAAGGTTGTAAATCATTGACAAAATAACATTTGGTTAATAACTAAGGAGTTGATATTTCTGGAACAACATATATATTGATGAGAAATTGGTTGCCATCATGAAGCTCATAATTTGTTGGAATAATCAATCTCTTACAAAATATTGCAGGATTTTTTAGCTAGCATTGAGAACTCTGGACAAGATGGTTCAAGTATAAAGTAATCTTCTTGCCAAGTTGCTCTATTTTATTAGCAATATTGCGGAGAGATTTTCCTGCTAATTTCTTTTAATCTAATTCTTGAGCTGATCTTCATTCCTAGCAACATTCTAATTCCTGTTAGACCCATATAGCTCTTTATTTGCCATTATTCCCTTATTTCAAATCTCGGTTAAGAACCTTATATTTTTTTAGCGAAGAACTAATTGTTGCAACCTATGAAGCAGCTGGCATGTTTCCATTTTCTTATAAGAATAACTTTGATAAGTTATTGCAGTTATGTTTAGAGACATGGTCATCGTGATATTTTTATTAAGTATTTGTTTTTGTTCCTGGTCTGTGCTCTTTCAGCTCTGATCTGCAACTCGCCATAGCTTTGCAGCAACAAGAGTTTGAGCAGCAGCAACAGCAACAGCCACAAAGGCGTGTTCCACAAGATCCACCACAACCACCTGCAGCTGGTGGTTCAAGACTAATAGTTGGGCCCCAGGTATTTGAAAAGATTTTCGATTATGACTCCTCATAGGCTCAAAGCTTACTTGAACTTAGAAGTGCCATATTGTTCTCTGATTCCATGTTCATGCCAAACAAGGCACGGCCAAATTGAGATAGATTCTGTTAGTAAATAGAAGCATTTAACAAGATATTTGAAGTTAGAAGCTTACTTGAACTTAGAAGGGCCATATTGTCAAAAACAGTCATATGTTAGAATCCTAACTACGGTAGATAAAGGAATAGAAATCTGAAAATCAAGTATCTCGCTATTCAGCCAATCTCTCACATCAGCCAATTCTTGTAAGGAATCCTCAAGCGTAATTCATTTCATTCTTTTAGTTTCAGTACAATTGAGAGCTATTTCTCTTTTTTTACTGGAAAGGAATAACTAACTGGCTATATAATAAAATTAATTAATCTAAAAGATCAGCAACTAACTAGATAATGTGAGTATGGAGAGAGTGGGAAAGTAATCCTAGAAACAGAAAAATATAAATAAGTCAAAATTAATTAAAAGCAGGATCATTTCATTATATACTGTCGAAATAGCTAAGGTAGAGAATAGCTGCTTTTCCATGATTTTTTCAGTCACGTAAAATAAGTTTTTAGGTATGTTTCCTTCACATACAAGAAATTTCCATATAGTGTAGAAATTTGATAATTGCATTTTATAATTAGTAAAACGAGGGCGTTGCAATTGCTTGTCGCTTTCTCTTTAGGCTTGTTTGGTAACCATGTGAGTTTTCGTTTTTTACCCAACAGTAACAAAATTTTGATAAAGGTAACATTAAGATGACATGTTCTAAAGCAATTAAATAGTGAACTATGGAATTAATAAAATGCTTCAAAAATCAAAACTAAAAACTGGAAACTCGCAGGGTTACCAAACGGTCCCCTATTTTCCAGCTCTGTTATAGACTTCTTTTCTTCTACGTCCTTAAAGCCACAAAAGTTGAAGAAGAAAATTGATTAAGAGGCTAATAGTCATTAGTAGCATTTTAAAAGAGTGTATACTTGAAGATTAGTGCACATTTGGAGGCTTTATAGAGTGTTGCTGTGCATTAGTGAAATTATTGTTTGGAAAATTGCCTTTATCTTTATACATGTGTTGCAGACATCAAGACCTGTTCCCAAACCCTCGACTTCTTCTCCGAAGCAAGAAAAAAAATCAAAGGATACTGCTTGCAGTATCATGTAGCACTGAATAATTGGAAAGTTTGGCGTTGTTGGGTTGCCTTTTCACGTTCTAATTTGCTGCCATTTCTCCACTCTAGGAACTGTTTTTTTGTTAGTTTGGGGAAACTTAATTTTATGTAATTTTATTTTTTGACTTTTCTGGTTGTAAATAAATCGAAGTATATAAAAATGGACACGGTTGAACTCCTTCGAGCATTCTCCAGTTCGTTTAGCGTATTTCTAATTTAATCATTTACATGTATTTTTTGAATCTTTTACTTATATTTTAGGGGTAATTGTGATGCTAATTTGCTAACCATCAGCTGGCATAACAGAAGCACAGTTACTTGCAGCAATTGCCTTAGATCTTTGAGGATGAGGATAAGGCTTTTACCCAAAATGTTGAATTTCTGTACCAATGTGCCTCGGCAAGTGTAAAAAAAAACAAGGACTATATATATGGATGGAGAGAGTAGCTTATACTCCGTATCTTGCCCAATCGGTTGTAAGTCTGTTAGTTGACGTTTGAGGTTTCTGGCGTCCAATGTTTCTTGTTATAGCATTCTTTCAAGCAAATAAGAATTACATTCTAGCGAAAATTGAATGAAATCACTTGTGATATAGCCGATTCATAACTATTTATTTATACATTCGCTTAATTCATTTTGTTAAAAATTAAACACCCTTGTTAAGAATTCGTCTAATCTACCTAACTACAATATAAGGGAGAAACCAAGTCTTTGTAAAATATTGCGCCACCTAAGCACCACCTAAGCGCCATCTCACCATTTTTACAAAAACAAATATTCATAAAAATGAATAATTCCCCTCAACTAACTCCTGCCATCACACCTACAATATCCATATCTTCCTACTACATCTCCACGTTCTCCTCCAACTTCTCTAAATCAACTCCTCAAATTCAACCCCATGAACCACATGATGGATGACATCACCACCGATGGAGTGAGACTAGCCACATCCGATCCCCAAAATTCTTTTGTGTGTTCTTCTTTTCTTACTCTAAATTGATTGTTTTCTATTTTACAGTGTAATGACAATGTACGAAGGAGGAGAGGCGCCAAGTGCCAGAGAGAAGGATCACCATCCCTTTGTGGTAGAACGACCTATCTCGCTGCCTTAGTCTTTCTCCCAAACCACAGCCTTGCCAAACATGCATCTATTCCCATTTTGGCAAGTAACTATTTTTATCTTAATGATATATAATCCTAAGAAATTGATAGCTTCTTTGTGTAAATTAAGCCCATTGCTGTAAATTAGCATACTTACATAGGAATCGTGTGCAAAATACTTTAGAGTTTAGTGTGAAGCTACATATATTTCTTAATTTGCAATTTTTCTTTATCAATTCAAATTAGTCCACCCATATTCATACAAGTTCATTTGTGCAAATCATGTATTGATGTTTTTTTTTATGTTTACAGGAACATTGAATCAATTGTCAACTTGGATTAAAATAAGATCTAAAAGCTACCAATCTTTATGTTTGCCACATGTACACCCCAAGCGTTTTCCTATGGTAATTATCATTGTTTTTCATCTCAAATATTTCTTCACCTTCTTGAAGTATGAAATGTTGCTTATAATCTAATTTTGTTTAGGTGCTATGAAGTACGTAAGAATGTATAAGGAGAAGATGTTGTGAATGGATAACTTTCTCATTAATTTCTGATGTGTGCTGATTACAGTATATATAGACTTCAGTACATTAACGACTACAAGAAATATCTATAGACATGTACCTAGGGTTGTGCTATTGGGCCACTTGTAGTCTCGTGATCCATATCTGAGTGGGCTTGTGTTTGGGCTTCATTACGCCCCCTCGATCCGAACTCACCGACGGAGAGTTTGGAGCGTAGTAGTTCAAAGCGAGCGGAGCAGAGAGGCTTCGTCAATACATCAGCAAGTTGATCATCGATGCTCAGGAAGGCGATGCGTAAAGTTCCGACTTTCACGCGTTCACGGACGAAGTGATAGTCAATTGCAATATGCTTCATCCGGTGATGGAGAATGGGGTTTGCTGCAAGGTAAGTGGCACCAATATTGTCGCACCATAGAAGTGGTGCATCCTTCATATGAACTCCAAGTTCACTTAATAGCTGCTGAATCCATATAACCTCGCACACACCCATAGCAACTGCCCTATACTCTGCCTCTGTGGTGGATTTTGACACCGTCGGTTGCTTCTTAGAGGACCGCGAGATCAGAGTGTTGACGAAGTAAACACAATAGGCACCTGTGGATCGACTGTTGAGCTTTGCACCACCCCAGTCAACATCACTAAAGGCACTGAGTTCCATGTTCTTGACTGGACTGAGGTGAAGAGCAAAAGTTTTGGTGCAGTTGAGATAGCGAAGAATCCTCTTGGTGGCTTGCCAATGCGTTAAGCTAGGTTGGTGCATGAACTGGCAGACGGTATTCACAGCAAAGGAGATGTCCAAACGAGTCAGCGAGAGATATTGAAGGCTCCTGACGACGCTGCGGTACAAAGATGGGTCCTCGAATAGCTGATGCTTGTTGAGGCTCAAATCGATCTTGGCAGCCATATGTGTACGAATAGGCTTGCTCTCTGTCATGCCTGTGTTTCTCAATAAATCAGACACATATTTAGATTGATCAAGATACATGCCAGTTTCATTCCGGATAACATGAACACCTAGAAAGTAGCTTAGGGGACCGAGATCTTTTACAGGAAAGGCTTTGGATAAGGCTTGAATGAATTGTGTGGAATGTGTAGGATTTGAGGAGATGACAAGGATGTCATGTACATAAACAAGGACAAGGGTGGTTTCTGAATTTTGATGGAAGGTAAACAGGGAGGAATCTGATTTTGAGGGGGTGAAACCAAGATGGACAAGTTCATCATTGAGTTTAGAGAACCAGGCCTTGGGTGCCTGTTTGAGTCCATAAAGAGACTTGATAGCACATAGGAAATGATATCTCTCTTATCAAGTGAATTAGCCATACGGAATAGGAACACTATTCTATATTATGTTTAATATACTCTCACATTCAACTACGAGGACTTGATAGCAGTATTTAGCTATGATTGAAGAACATATATCATATTATAAGTAATTTTTGTACGTTATATGTTATATGTGATTACTTAGAGGTTAGAGCACCTTAAAATGTTTATTGACATTTCCATTTTACAATACATTTCGAACAAAATAATCAATCATTTGTATCCAACTTATTTCAATCGTGCTTATTGTAACATCTATAATATGTCAATATCACATTATATACATATTCAACGTCCGCCATAGTAGCCAGAAGATACTAATATACGAAGTAGTATAATAGTGGTGGATACCATGTTGAGGAATGTGGAGAAGATTTACATGAATTTCTTACCCCGCTAAAACCATCTAATCTATTGTTTATTGTTTATAATATACTAAGGAGATTCCGGTTTAACACACCCCAAAATTGCTATTTAATACAGGAATAGATTCGTCACGAAATTATATTAATATTTAAAATGCATAATTATACTTTATAAGTTATTAGTGATTTTAATTGCATTATTTTTAAATATAATAAATAATTATGTTATATAAATAATAATTTTAGAAGTTTTGTTTTTACAAAGTTAACGCATACTTTTGTTTTTTTAGGCTTTTGAAAGTGCAGACGATGTCCGTTTTGGACGTATTTTATAGGAAAAAACTATAAAAATTTGGTCCATGCCGAACCAGACCAATACCTTCTAACAAACCAATTTTTAAATATTTTTTCTTTGTAACGTACTGTGTCTTTTGGTCCGTGACCGATTTGTCTGTGCTCTGCTCCGTGGCGAACCTAGACTTTAATTGGTTCGTGACGAATTTATCCCTCTGTTAAATAACATTATTTGGGTATGTCAAATAAAACCTATTTAAATTTAAATTTGATTTCTTAATAATTTTACCCTAATATTTGCTTCACCAAATCTAAAATTTGAACCAAACAAATTTCAACAAAATTAATTTGTCTATATCATATGGTCTTCTAATTTTTTAAATTTAAACTACTCATTATATCATACTCCCTCTATCCCAATTTGATTGTCCCATTTCAACTCGGCACATATGCCGAGACACGTTTTGTATCGTTAATATCTCTTATTATGTGTTAGTAAAAATTATAATTTTTTAATATTGTAAAAGTACTCATTGAGATGAATCAAACAAGATCTCACATGACTAGGTTTTTTCTTATATATCGGAAGAAATCTACAAGATTCTCTCGATTTGTGAATAGTGTCAGAAAATCAAATGGGACAATCAAATTGGGACAGAAGGAGTACATTTTATACCTCTTTACTATATTCCTATTTAATTTTAATTCTTTATTGATTAATGTAAGTTTTATATGATCTTCATTTAAATAACCACACTCCTTTATATAAATATATTTGGACTTATAAATCAATCGTTTTGTTAAATTCGCTTTTAAAAAGTTAAAATTATTTAGGTAAATTTATACTATTTTTATCCTAGATGTTGCAATAAAATGTATAAATGACATGCTTTGTTTGTTATTTTTTTTATTAACGTTCTTATTAGTAGTTTCTGAAGTTCTGATATAAGGGTCAAATTTAAAATTATAAAATGAAATTTAAATTATGTTCTCCCGTGCATGGCACGGGGACTACACTAGTTTTATGTTAAGAGGAAAGAAAATACCAAAATAATCTCAAGTTTGGAATTTTGTTTTCTATTCCTTTTGTCCCATAATATAAACAACATATTCGGTTTTGACGCCCTAAAAAATACACAACATTTTAAATCTTCCTATTTCATCGGTAATTCTTTTCCACATTTACCCTACCTCACGTAAACGATTAAAAGTCGATAATTTAATTTAGAAATAGGAGACTAATAAGGACGTATTGTCATTACACATACAAGGTGTACCAAATAATGCATATAATTCACATATTATGTGATGCAACGCTTTTAAAAAGTCCGACAATTCTCTCATTCCCAATGAATACAGTCAAATCACTCGCAGGGGCTTTGCCCTGTTACATTACCAAAAAAAAAATGAATACAGTCAAATGCAATCTATCATTTCAGAAGTTGTTACATATCTTATGTAGATGGTATTCAGCGGTACGTATTACTTTGTATTACGCGCAATAGTTTCACTCATCCGAAGATACTCATCTATCTAACATTCGCATGTACTGTAGTGACTGAAATCTCAAACATAGTTGGTAGTGACTGAAGTGGCAAAAAAAATGCATACTATATGCATTCCCTTCTTCCACCTATGTACTAGTAAGACATCCAAAAATAGAATGCAAGGATTTGTTACATGTGTTTGGTAACCATAAGCAGTCAGTAATGAAATCATGGACGTAAGTTGAATAGAAACAAAAAGGTCAACATTGTTAAATTCAGTGTCCCGTATCTCTGAAATCTGGTCACTATACACTGGATGTAGCAAATCTCAACAAAACCTCCTGCTACTTGCAACCAAGTTTATGCAACCATGAAACCGTCCGTACTGCTCAGCCCTACTACTCCATTTCTCCCAAATTTACAAAATTCAACCTCCAGATTCAATCATTTGCTCTCGGTTAATCCCCAATTTCTAATTCCACAGCCACGATCAGCTCCTCGATGTTCGTGTTCGACCTCGCTGATTGCTTCCAATTTCGGACCGACTAAACCCTTCCATGCCTCAAATTCGCAGGCTCAGACAGTGGAGGAAATGGTCGAAAAGGTGAATTCTGAAATCGATCTTTTTTTAGGGTATTTGCTGATGTTGTTGTGGTTTAAATTGTGCCTTTTTTCAGGTTGTGTACAGCTGCCGGTTCTTGACGTTTTTTGGGGTTATCGGCTCCCTTGTTGGATCATTTCTCTGCTTTATTAAGGTGATTAATTTATTATTATGCTTTGATTTCAATGCGGCAAGCAAATATCTCAATGCTGTGATCTTCAGGGTTGTACTGTTGTTGCAGCGGCGTTCTTAGATTACTCTGTGAATCGTGGGAAAGTAATAATATTACTCCTTGAGGCAATTGGTATGATTCCTTTTGTTTGGTTCGCTTCTTATCATCAGCATCTTCTTTACTAATTGTATGGTGCTTTTGCCAGATATCTATCTTTTAGGAACAGTGATGTTGGTGTTTGGAATGGGTATGTATGAGCTCTTTATATCCAATCTTGACATTGCCAAGGCGCATTCAGATGATAAGGATCTGCAGGGTTCGAATCTGTTTGGATTGTTTTCCTTAAGGGTATGTCTTGTTGCTTCTTTTCTGGTATAATATGATTTTGTTCTACACAAACACATGATTTTTACATTTGTGATGTTTGTGCTTGCAGTTGCAGCAAAGGCCGAAATGGTTGGAAATAAAATCAGTTAACGAGCTAAAGACCAAACTTGGACATGTGATAGTGATGCTCTTACTCATAGGCTTATTTGATAAAAGCAAGAAAGCTGCAATTCATTCTCCTACTGATTTGCTATGTTTCTCGGCTTCTGTTCTCCTTTCATCCGGTTGTCTTTATTTACTATCTAAGCTAAACGGCTCCATCTAGAAACATAATCACGTCATTATGTATATTCTGCTATACTTGTGTTTTAAGACACCATAGATATAGAGGGTTTTCTCTGCTAAGCTATATATGTTTATATTTACTTGTGTATAACTAACATGTATGCTATATGTGAGCTCTTGAGACGTTGGTTCGAAGCTTTCAGCAAAGCTTCGAGGTTGTCCATCCAGGGGATTTCTCTCTGCTCTACGTTGCTCTCTTTCTGGCTTGTGTGCCTTGTTGCTCTCTGAGCTGTTTGTCTTTAGTTTTTGCTGCCTGTGTGTGCTTGCTTGTAACTGAACTTGTTCATAGCCTTTGTTGCTTAGTGGATTGGGTGAGTCTCCCTCTCTTGAGGCTCCGCAGATGTAGGATATTTATCCGAACTGCGTCAACAACTCTTGTGTTCAAAACTGCTTTACATTTGTTTCATTACTTCACTTCAATTGGTATCAGAGCCAGGTTCACTGTTACTTGGCTCTACACCCTTGTTTCCGCTGCTGCTTGACTACTTTTGTTGAGTTTCATCTTTGTTTGCTCCTAATCTGGAAAAGTCATCACTTTTGTTACTCTGAGCCTCTGTTTGCTCTTAGAGAAAGTGTATTCTTTCAGATTGTGAAAAACTCTGAGATTGACTCAACATTGTCTCTTTTTGCTCATCTGCTCTCGTCTGTAAGATACTTGGTGCTTGTTGGATGTTCTGAAACTTGTGTTTAAACAGTGAACAAGTGGTGTTGATCTCTGAGAGTGAAGTTCTGTCTTCATTCTCAGATCTGGGGACTTGCTTGTGTGCTTGTCTGTTTTGCTAGTGTTGGTCTGTGTTTGTGTTGTCAAAATCTTTCCTTTACTGTCTACTTAACTTGTGTGTTGGTAATGACAGAAAATAGCTCAAGGATCAAGCCATTTGATGGCACTATGGATTTCCCCATGTGGCAAATCAAAATGAAGGCTGTTCTAGTGAAGGAAAAATGTTGGAAAGCTGTGATTGAAGAATATCCTGATAAGACAACTGAAACAGCCAAGGCTGACATGGATGAAGTGGCATACTCTGAGATCATTATAAGGTTGGCTGACGACGTGGCTCGTCAGGTTGTAAGTTTTTCTACTGTTAAAACTTTATGGAGGGGTTTGGAAGACTTATATTTGACTAAGTCTTTGCCCAGTAGGATCTCTTTGCTATGTCATCTGTTTACTTTTAAGATGGATGTCAACTTGTCATTAAATGATAATCTGGACAAGTTCTTGACCATGACTCAAGAACTTGAAAGATGTGATGACAAGATAAAAGACACTCATCAAGCTGTCCTTCTTCTGAGCTCTTTGCCTTCTCAATTTGATAACTTCAAAGATGTCATTCAATATAGTTCTGAAAAATTGACCAAAACTAGGATTGTTGAAGCTATACTTGAGAAGAATGAGTTAATGAAAGTGTTTAAGTCAAAAACTGACACCAAAAGAACTGAAGCTAAGGCTGAAGTTTTAATGGCTAAGGGAAAGACTAAGACTAAGACTAAGAATTATCAGAAGAAAGATAAGATTAAAAGTGACAGAACTGAAAATGAGAAGAAGGATGTCAAGAAATGCTTTTACTGTAATAAGCTAGGTCACTTCATTAAAGACTGTCACAAGAAACAAAGAGATGATAAATCTAAATCTAATGAAGCAACTGTAGCTTTACTTGAAACTTCCTCTCATTATAATCATGAAGTGCTTATGTGTTCGCATTCCAATCTCAGTTTGAACTGGATCCTAGAATCTGGGTGTACTATGCACGCTGCTTTTGATAAGTCTTGTTTTGTGAACTTGCATGAGTGTAATGGTGGTGTGGTCCTCCTTGGGGATCACACTTCATTACCTATTAGGGGTATTGGGTGTGTTCCACTTAGGATGCATGATGGAGTTGTTAGGGTGATTCAAAAGGTCAGGTGGGTCCCTGATCTTAGGAGGAATCTCCTTTCTGAGTCTGTTTTTGATGACTTAGGTTGCTGTATAACCACTTACAATGGTGTAAGAGAGGTCATAAGAAATGATATCTCTCTTATCAAGTGTGTTAAGAAGGGAGGGTTATATTTTGTTATAACTACTCCTGAACTTAACATTACAGTGAGTGATTGTATGACACCTGAACTGTAAAAAATTTGGCATGAAAGACTTGGTCACATTGGAATGAAAGGTCTCAATTATCTGTTTAAGTCTGGCATTTTAGACAAGAAGCCTAGTGATTTTGGTTTCTGTGAAAACTGTGTATTTGGTAAAAAAGACTCATCACAGTTTTAACAAATCTTCATATGTTGCTGGAAAACCATTAGAGTATGTCCACTCTGACTTGTGGGGACCTGCTCAGGTCGACACAATAGGAGAGATGAGATACTTCACGTCTTTCATAGATCATTTTTCCAGAAAAGTGTGGATTTATTTGTTAAAGACTAAGGATGAAGCTTTTCAAACTTTCAAAGTATGGAAAGCCTCACCTGAGAATGAGTCTAATGAGAAACTAAAATTCTTTAGGACTGATAATGGACTTGAATTTTGTAACCATTCATTCAATGATTTCTGCACTGAATTAGGCATTAAGAGGCACCTCACTGTACCTGGCACACCTCAGCAGAATGGAATTGCTGAGAGGATGAACAGAACCTTTCTTGAAAAAGCAAGGTGCATGCTCATCAGTGCTGGGATAAAACCTTCTTTATGGGGAGAAGCTGTCACCACTGCTTTCTATCTCATAAACAGATCCCCATCTTCTGTGGTGAATTTCAAAACACCACAAGAGATGTGGACAGGAAAGGCTCCTAACTTGTCTCATCTTAAGCCTTTTGGTTGTACTGTATATGCCCAAGTTTCACAAGGTAAGTTGCAACCAAGAGCCTTGAAAGGTGTCTTTTTAGGATATCCAGAAGGTGTTAAGGGTTACAAGCTTCTACTTGTTCAGCCAAATGGCTACAAAGTGATAACAAGTAGAAGTGTGACCTTTAATGAGGGTGTGTTTCATTTCAAATCTTTGTCTAACAATTCAGCTGAGAATGCAGGTACCAATGAAGTGGAAGAGACCAGATTTTTCTTACCTCATGAAACTGGGAATGATGAAGAAGAAGAGTTTGACAGTGGTCAAAGCTCCTCCACTTCCTCATCTGCAACAAGTGAGCCAAGCTTGAGTGTCTCAGCTCCTCCCAGTGAGGATGTTAATGTTAGTGGAGATCAGAACCCTCACCAATCAGGTGGGGAGGTAAGTGATTCTTCTAGTCATGAGTTGTCTGAACATGTTAATCTGGATAATAATCTGAGAAATTATCAATTGACTAGAGATAGACAACCTAGGACCACTCTTCCTAATAGAAGATTTCTGAACTTGCTTGCTGAAAATTCTGATCTGAGTCATGTGGGTTATGCTTTTGTGGTTGTTGAGCATGTTAAAAATTCATTTACCCTGAAACCTATGAGATTGTTGTCAAGTGCTCACATGCTAAGCATTGGTTGAATGCTATGCATGAAGAATATGAGTCCATGCTTGCTAACAACACATGGACTCTTATTCCTAAACCTGACAATGCAAGACTCATAGACTGTAAGTGGATTTACAAACTGAAAGAAGGCAATCACAAAAATGATCCACCTAGGTATAAAGCCAGACTTGTAGCTAAAGGCTTCTCTCAGAAAGAAGGTGTTGATTATACTGACATCTTTGCTCCAGTAGTGAAAGTATAAAACTCTGAGGTTGCTCTTAGCTATGACTGCTGTTTTTGATTTTGAGTTAGAACAAATGGATGTCAAAACTGCCTTCTTACATGGTGAATTGCTTGAGACTATATATATGAGACAACCTAAGGGTTTTGCTATTTAGTCTAAACTTGATCATGTTTGTAAACTTGAAAAATCTATTTATGGACTCAAACAATCTCCTGAGTAGTGGAACATTAAATTTGACTCTTGCATGAAGGATTTAGGTTTCTCTAGAAGCAGTTATGACACTTGTCTCTATTTCAAAGGCATGAAAATTGTTGCTCCTGTGTTTGTGCTCTTATATGTTGATGATATTCTGATCATGTCTAGTTCTAAGGTGCTTGTTGCTGGTGTGAAACGTGACCTTAAACTGAATTTTGACATGAAAGACTTAGGACCTGCACAAAAAATACTTGGTATTAACATCAGTAGAGATAGGAAGAACAAAAGAATGTGGCTCTCCCAAAGTGATTATGTGCATAAGGTTCTAGAGAAATTCAGCATGCTTAATTCCAAACCAACCTCCATTCCCTTAGGAGGGCACCTTGAGTTGACCAAAGAGTTTTGTCCTAAAACTGAATCAGAGAATTTTGACATGAAAGACTTAGGACCTGCACAGAAAATACTTGGTATTAACATCACTAGAGATAGGAAGAACAAAAGAATGTGGCTCTCCCAAAGTGATTATGTGCATAAGGTTCTAGAGAAATTCAGCATGCTTAATTCCAAACCAACCTCCATTCCCTTAGGAGGGCACCTTGAGTTGACCAAAGAGTTTTGTCCTAAAACTGAATCAGAGAAATCTGACATGTCTAGCATTCCTTATGATGTTGCTGTTGGATCTGTCATGTATGCAATGTTGTGCACTAGACCTGATATTGCTTTTGCTATTAGTGTACTTAGTAGATTTATGTCTAACCCGGGTCCTTCCCATTGGACTGCTATGAAGTACTTGTTGAGATATATGTCAGGAACAGAAAATCATTGACTAAAGATCAAATCGAAAAAAGGCCCGACGTGAAGGAACTGTATATTTTGGACAAGATATGACATGACGCTATGTGATAATATGTGACACCACGTTTTTGGACCACAAAAAAATAGATTGCGAGCATAATAAATATATAAACTCTTGGCTTTTATAAAGTAAGGATTTCTTTCATAATAAGGTGTACAAATCAATTTTCTATGTCAGGCCATAACACTAGGGGTGTTCATAATTACCCGACCCGGACGATCCGATCCATCGATCCGCCGATCCGATCCGGAAACATCTGTATCCAATAGATTATGTATCCGTATCCGATCCGATCCGGATAAATTTCTGGATCAATGGATCGGATACGGATCGGGGTTAAGTATCCTGCGGATATTTGGGGGTATGTCACTTATATTAATATAATAATAAATTATATATATAAAAAATGTAAATACATTATATTTAATAAAAATTGCCAAACAAATATGTAAGTGCCGGTTAGTCAGCCAATTTGAAGCAAGAGTATAGAAGGAATTTCAAACAATATGTGAGTATGTATTGTTTGGACTTAGACCTCAAGCCCATTAGTAATATATGGTATTGGGCTAATCATATACGGACCACTAGTGAAATTATTTTACGTACTTGTTTTTTTACAAAATTAAACCCTAGTTAATACTCCTGCGCTGCTTCCAAATCTACTTCTTCTTCCTTGGCACTTTGGCAGCCTAGTTCACTCTACAGTCCACAGTCCACACAATTCCTTCATCGACTAGTGGTAAGTTTTTCTTCAACTTTTTATGCATCTTCTCCTTCACGCAACTTATATCCTCTTGTTAATTTTTTTTTACATGGTAGGTTGCTGTAATGAGTGAAAATCAATCGTCTGGGAGAAATGATCCAATTGATCTTGAAGATATTTCAATGGAAGAATCTCAGGAAAGTTGTAAGAGGGTCAAAACAAGTGCAAAACCACCAAGGAATCCTAGTTCTAACAGTTCAAGTGAAGCTTCCTCTGGGTCTGACGACAGTTCTGGTAAGAGAAAATCTCAATGGTGGGCTCATTATGATAGACTTCCTGATATAAATTATGCAAAATGCAAGTATTGTTCTTCATTGATTGGTTGCAAAGTATCAAATGGAACTACACCTTTGAAAAATCATGTTGAAAGATGTAAAAAACTTCCTGCAAATTTAGATCTGAATCAGAAAAAGTTAGATCTAGCTCCTAAAACTGTTGTTGGTGCTGATGGTGTGCTAGAAATGGTAGTTCCTTCTTTGTGGCAATTTAATCAAGAAATATGTAGACAAGCTCTTGCTAGGATGATTATTGTGGATGAGCTGCCTTTTGCTTTCGTGGAGCACGAAGGATTTCGTTACTTTTGTAGATGCTTGAATCCTGCTTTTGTTATTCCTTCAAGGTCTACTATTACAAGAGATGTCTATAGTCTATTTGTTGAGCAAAAGAAACTGCTCAGTGGTTGCTTTAATTCATTGTCTTCTCGGATTAGTCTTACCACAGATGCTTGGACTTCTGCACAGAATTTGAGTTACATGTACCTCACTGCTCACTTTATTAATGAAAACTAGAATTTGCATAAAAGGATCATTAATTTTTTCCCTCTTGCTGGCCATTCAGGGCAATTAATTGGTAGAGGAGTGGAAAAGTGTTTAGTTGATTGGGGAATCAAAAACATTATGACAATTACAGTAGATAATGCTAGTTCTAATGATTTAGCGGTTGATTACTTAAGAAGAAAGATTAATCATTGGGAATCCGGCCTTTTGGATGGAAAATATTTGCATATGAGATGTGTTGCTCACATACTGAATTTGGTTGTAAAAGATGGTTTGAAGGATATGGATAAGTCAATCTTGAAAGTTTGTACTCTTGTAAGGTTTGTTAGGTCCTCTCCCGCAAGACTTCAGAAGTTTTAAGCATGTGTAGAAGAGGAAAAAATAGATAGTAAAAGCCTTGTTTCTCTGGATGTTGAAACTAGGTGGAATTCTACTTATACCATGCTTGAATCTGCTATGAAGTTTAAGAAAGCATTTGATAATATGTTAATGAGGGATGCTGCTTGCCAGAAAGAGATGTTGAAGCTTGGTGATATTAAAGATGAGGACTGGAAAAAGCTTAATAATTTCTTGCCCATTTTGAAAGTGTTTTATGATGCAAGTTTGCTGCTGTCTGGTTCTCGCTATGTGACTTGCAACACTTGTGTCTATCATGTATTTGCTATTGGTTTGGGGATCGCTGGGTTATGCAATGATGAGGATGAAGGTGTTAGAAA
Source organism: Oxyria digyna (assembly GCA_029168935.1). NCBI lineage: Eukaryota > Viridiplantae > Streptophyta > Magnoliopsida > Caryophyllales > Polygonaceae > Oxyria > Oxyria digyna. The sequence goes on from JAPVLV010000013.1 coordinate 12,792,453, forward strand.
AATGGCACAACAAATGAAGTTGAAGTATGATAAGTATTGGGGAGATGTTAATAACATGAATCATATGTTATTTATCTCCATACTTCTTGATCCTAGGCATAAGATGCAGCTTGTTGATTGGCTGATACGTCAATCTTTTAATGCTACAAAGGGTGCACTTTTGAATATGAATGTGAAGGTTCTCTTTGCTGAATTGTTTGAAAGGTATGGTTCTTCTCTCCCTCAAGTAAGAAAGGAAACAAGTGCATCTCCTTCTAGGATGAACTCGAATGAAGGTGTTGGTTGTGCTGGGAATGTTATGGATTTTACCAAGTTGATGAGTTCAAGGTTTCAAATGGATGTTGGTTGTGATGATACTAATGAAAACAAAACTGAGCTGGACAAGTACTTAGAAGAGACACGAGAAAAGGATGTTGAGGATTTTAATGTCCTACATTGGTGGAGGGACAATCATAAAAGATATCCTATTCTTTCGAAGATGGCTCGTGATGTGTTGGCTATTCCGGTTACAAGTGTTGCTTCTGAATCTGCTTTTAGTATCGGTGGACGCGTGCTTGATTCTTTTCGTACCTCTTTAACTCCAAGAATGGTAGAGGCCCTTATTTGTACTCAAGATTGGCAACGTACAACTAATACTCCAATTATGATCGAGGAGAGCCTACTAGCCTTGGAGCAAATGGAAGAAGGTTATGATTTCTATCCATTATTTCATTTGCATTTCATTTTTCTAATGTCATTATTAATATTTATTTTTTGGTTTCTTTCTGAAATTTGTAGGTATGAAGGACTTAGCTATTGTGCAACCAAACTTCATTCTGGATGAGACCTTTATAATGGATGAAGTTGCTAATACTTAGACATTGGATATTATGTAATTTAAAAGTTTGCTATTGGTAGTATTTTGATGACTTGTTTTAACCTTAAATACTGACACGTTAATTACACTTTTGAGCCAAGTTTGTGGTTGACTAGATTGTTGTAGTCATTTTGGTTTGTAAACTATAGTGGAGTAGTGGTGACTTAATGTTTCTTGAGAGGTTGATTACACTTTGACTACATTTTTGTAGTCATTTTGATTTGTAAACTCTACAAGAGGTATTTTAATGTCTCAGTGGTTTAACAACATCTTTTATAGGATGTTATTTTATTTTTTGAATTATTTTTTAATAGGTTTTTAAGAAACAGGTTGTATTGATATTTCGGATATCCGTCTCGGATATCCAATCCGATCCGAGGATTTCGGATCGGATATCCGGACGTTTTGGATACGGATACGGATCACAATATTGGAATATTTTTTGCGGATACCCGATCCGAAATACCGGATCAGATCGGATATCCGATAATGAAGAGCCCTACATAACACACTAATGCAAAGCTTACCACTTCACATAACTCAAGTGTGTGGTTGAAAATTCTCCACAATCATAACTATAGATTGAAAAATCAGATCTCACTAAAAGACTACGAGCCTGCCGTTACATGAAAAATAGACCTTGACTAAGGTTTCGTTCAATACATTGAGCTAAAATAATAGCTAAAGCAGAATAAGTATCTGAAATTAGAGTTGAAGTTGAATGAATAGCTGAAACTGAAGACCGAGATGTTGTTGAACAAATTACTTGAATGTTCTTCAAGCTGAATTTATAATAATAATGGTAAATTTACAAAAAATAATATAATAAATTATTTAAATCTTTTATTGATAAAGGATAATAGTGGATTAAAAATTACTTTAAGGTTATTAAGCTCCATTAATAAGGGGTGTAACATTAACCTATTAGACTACTTTAATCTACTTTTTGCTTGTTAAGCTAGATAAATGATTTTGTACCGAACATTTAATAACTAAAAAATGAGCTCTGTTATATGCTTTGCAAAGCGGGGCCTAAGTCTTGCAATCTGTTCTTTTATTGGATAGTGATTAATTTGAGATAGTCAGCAAACAGCACCAGTAAGAGAAAAAAAAGCCAAATTGCAATCAATCTAGTGTAACCAGTATGCGTATATTGCAAAAATGATATTTAGCAGTCCCTACAATAAGCTTCTCAAAGCACTTCACCCAGTGAAACTTGACCTGGCAAGTTTATGCACAATTTCCTCCCCAGCACAGTTGTTGTCATTGTTATGGCTGCAAATCCTAGAAGAGTTGTTGATAGAACATGCATAACTACTCCATATACAACTACGTGTAGAAATTTCTTCTGCATTTTAAAGACTAATTAATATACAAATCCCAAACCAGCAGTTTTGAAACACACATTAGTTTTCATCTTCAAACGTCAGTATTGTGCATCTTCAAACGAAAAACAAGCTCTCTGTTAAAGCGAAACTGTATTGTGCATTGTTCTGCTCCCCATGGGATACACGATTCAACGCGAGATGCTTCCTTACAAACTCTTGAGTTTTGGACCTGGTTCTTGAAGTAGACACTAGAAGGTTCAAATCAGGCTCATTACCAAGAGATCAAAAGCAAAACGGGAGCAAATTGATGTATGAACAAACGTAGGTAGAGACGAGGGTAAAAAAGTTTATGCCGAAAGGAATTTGAAAAGAACTCGTATTCGCTCGAATCAACCTCAATCGTCCTAGATCTAGTGCAAGTGAAGTAATGAAACAAAGATTAAAGGCAGTTTTGAACACAAGAGTTGTTGACGCAGTTCGGATAAAAATATCCTACATCTGCGGAGCCTCACGAGAGGGAGACTCACCCAATCCACTAAGCAACAAAGGCTAAGAACAAGTTCAGTTACATGCAAGCACACACAGGCGGCAAAAACTAAAGACAAAAGCTCAGAGAGCAACAAGGCACACAAGCCAGAAAGAAAGCAAGGTCGAACAGAGAGAAGTCCCCTGGATGGACAACCTCGAAGCTTTCAGTAAAGCTTCGAACCAACGTCTCAAGAGTTCACAAGCTAACTTTGATGTTCTCTCAAAGATTCAGACCAACAGCTCAACACACCATGGATGCACCAGAGATTAGCTCACAGAAGAGCTCTCTAGGGTTAGACATGGATATCTGAGGGAGAGGGAAAGAATACGGCGATTAGGGCTGGAGAAGAGTATAAGTACTCTCAAGGGAGCCCTCAAACGCAGCGCAACAGATCTGGGAACCAATATCAGCAGACAGTGGGCCAAGCAAGCTGAGGCCCAAAATCAACACCAACATCAGAGGCCCATAAACACAATCTCAGCAAACAAGTCCAAAAGAACAAGAGCCAGAGCCAAACGCCAGGCGAGAGACCACTTAGCCACACATGGCTCAGTGGCTCAAGCGGCACTACGGCTCAATGGATCAAGCCACCTGTCAAGCCATATGCCCTTAAGTCTCTACCTAGCCTAGTGTGCTTGCAATAGTAAACCGAAAAACAAGTGTTCATAGTTTAATACAACAACTTAGGATTAGAATACATAACAAATGCCCTCCTAATCCAAATGTTGGTGCAAATCCAATGTCGCCAGTAGCAGAATGGGGTCGTCATCTCACTGTCCATCGTTGGCTACTCAGTCCTAGTTCAACTAGGTGGCTTCCCATATATGCAGGAAGTTCCTGCAAAATGAGAATTTATCAGCACCAACAATCTTAGTTCCAAAATCAGCAGGGTTTTCTTCTCCCTTGACTTTCTTAACAACAAGAGTTTTATCTTCAACTTTATCCCGAATGAAGTGATGTCTGACATCAATATGCTTGGATCTTTCATGATACATGGGGTCTTTGCAAAGATAGAGAGCACTCTGACTGTCCATGTGAAGAACAGGAATGAATGGCACAGTCTGGATTTCACTCAGAATTCCCTTCAACCAGATAGCCTCCTTAGCAGCCTCAGTGGCTGCAATATACTCTGCTTCTGTGGATGAGAGAGCCACAACTGATTGTTGTTGTGACTTCCAAGAGATGCAGTTGCCAGCCCATGTATAGTAATAGGCAGTTGTGGATTTTCTAGTATCCTTGTTACTAGCATAATCTGAGTCAACATACCCATGCAGTTCTTCTCTGGAGTTGTGCTCACCATAGACAAGACAATGATTTTCTGTTCCTGACATGTATCTCAACAAGTACTTCATAGCAGTCCAATGGGAAGGACCAGGGTTAGACATAAATCTACTAAGTACACTAATAGCAAAAGCAAGATCAGGTCTAGTGCATAACATTGCATACATGACAGATCCAACAGCAACATCATAAGGAATGCTAGACATATCAGATTTCTCAGATTCAGTTTTAGGACAAAACTCTTTGGTCAACTCAAGGTGCCCTCCTAAGGGGATGGAGGTGGGTTTGGAATTAAGCATGCTGAATTTTTCTAGAACCTTATGCACATAATCACTTTGAGAGAGCCACATCTTTTTGTTCTTCCTATCTCTAGTAATGTTAATACCAAGTATTTTCTGTGCAGGTCCTAAGTCTTTCATGTCAAAATTCAGTTTAAGGTCACGTTTCACACCAGCAACAAGCACCTTAGAACTAGACATGATCAGAATATCATCAACATATAAAAGCACAAACACAGGAGCAACAGTTTTCATGCCTTTGAAATAGAGACAAGTGTCATAGCTGCTTCTAGAGAAACCTAAATCCTTCATGCAAGAGTCAAATTTGATGTTCCACTGCCTAGGAGATTGTTTGAGTCCATAAATAGATTTTTCAAGTTTACAAACATGATCAAGTTTAGACTCAATAGCAAAACCCTTTGGCTGTCTCATATATATAGTCTCATGCAAATCACCATGTAAGAAAGCAGTTTTGACATCCATTTGTTCTAACTCAAAATCAAAAACAACAGTCATAGCTAAAAGCAACCTCAGAGTTTTATACTTCACTACTGGAGCAAAGATGTCAGTGTAATCAACACCTTCTTTCTGAGAGAAGCCTTTAGCTACAAGTCTGGCTTTATATCTAGGTGGATCATTTTTGTGATTGCCTTCTTTCAGTTTGTAGATCCACTTACAGTCTATGAGCCTTGCATTGTCAGGTTTGGGAATAAGAGTCCAGGTGTTGTTAACAAGCATGGACTCATATCTTCATGCATAGCATTCAACCAATGCTTAGCATGTGAGCACTTGACAGCAATCTCATAGGTTTCAGGAGTAAATGAATTCTTAACATGTTCAGCAACCACAAAAGCATAACCCACATGACTCAGATCAGAATTTTCAGCAAGCAAGTTCAGAAATCTTCTATTAGGAATAGAGGTCCTAGGTTGTCTATCTCTAGTCAATTGATAATTTCTCAAATTATTATCCAGATTAACATGTTCAGACAACTCATGACTAGAAGAATCACTTACCTCCCCACCTGATTGGTGAGGGTTCTGATCTCCACTAACATTAACATTCTCACTGGGAGGAGCTGTGACACTCAAGTTTGGCTCACTTGTTTCAGATGAGGAGGGGGAGGAGCTTTGACCACTGTCAAACTCTTCTTATTCATCATTCCCAGTTTCATGAGGTAAGAAAAATCTGGTTTCTTCCACTTCATTGGTACCTGCATTCTCAGCTGAATTGTTAGACAAAGATTTGAAATGAAATTCACCCTCATTAAAGGTCACACTTCTACTTGTTATCACTTTGTAGCCATTTGGCTGAACAAGTAGAAGCTTGTAACCCTTCACACCTTCTGGATATCCTAACAAGACACCTTTTAAGGCTCTTGGTTGCAACTTACCTTGTGAGACTTGGGCATATGCAGTGCAACCAAAAGGCTTAAGATGAGACAAGTTAGGAGCCTTTCCAGTCCACATCTCTTGTGGTGTTTTGAAATTCACCACAGAAGATGGGGACCTGTTTATGAGATAGCAAGCAGTAGTGACAGCTTCTCCCCATAAAGAAGGTTTTAACCCAGCACTGATGAGCATGCACCTTGCTTTTTCAAGCAAGGTTCTGTTCATCCTTTCAGCAGTTCCATTCTGCTGAGGTGTGCCAGGTACAGTGAGGTGTCTCTTAATGCCTAATTCAGTGCAGAAATCATTGAATGAATGGTTACAAAATTCAAGTCCATTATCAGTCCTAAAGCATTTTAGTTTCTCATTAGACTCATTCTCAGCTGAGGCTTTCCATACTTTGAAAGTTTGAAAAGCTTCATCCTTAGACTTTAACAAATAAATCCACACTTTCCTGGAAAAATGATCTATAAAAGACATGAAGTATCTCCTCCCTCCTATTGTGTTGACCTGAGCAGGTCCCCACAAGTCAGAGTGGACATACTCTAAAGGCTTTCCAGCAACATATGAAGATTTGTTAAAGCTATGATGAGTCTTTTTACCAAATACACAGTTTTCACAAAAACCAAACTCACTAGGCTTCATGTCTTAAATGCCAGACTTAAACAGATAATTGAGACCTTTCATTCCAATGTGACCAAGTCTTTCATGCCAAGTTTTTGACAGTTCAGGTGTCATACAATCACTTACTGTAATATTAAGTTCAGGAGTAGTTATAACAAAATATAACCCTCCCTTCTTAACACACTTGATAAGAGAGATATCATTTCTTATGACCTCTCTTACACCATTGTAAGTGGTTATACAGCAACCTAAATCATCAAAAACAGACTCAGAAAGGAGATTCCTCCTAAGATCAGGGACCCACCTGACCTTTTGAATCACCCTAACAACACCATCATGCATCCTAAGTGGAACACACCCAATACCCCTAATAGGTAATGATGTGTGATCCCCAAGGAGGACCACACCACCATTACCCTCATGCAAGTTCACAAAACAAGACTTATCAAAAGCAGCATGCATAGTACAACCAGAGTCTAGGATCCAGTTCAAACTGGGATTGGAATGTGAACACATAAGCACTTCATGATTATAATGAGAGGAAGTTTCAAGTAAAGCTACAGTTGCTTCATTAGATTTAGATTTATCATCCTTTGTTTCTTATGACAGTCTTTAATGAAGTGACCTAGCTTATTACAGTAAAAACATTTCTTGAAATCCTTCTTCTCATTTTCAGTTCTGTCACTTTTAACCTTGTCTTTCTTCTGATAATTCTTAGTCTTAGTCTTTCCCCTAGCCATCAGAACTTCAGCCTTAGCTTCAGTCCTTTTGGTGTCAGTTTTTGACTTAAACACTTTCATTAACTCATTTTTCTCAAGTATAGCTTCAACAATCCTAGTTTTGGTCAATTTTTCAGAACTATATTGAATGACATCTTTGAAGTTATCAAACTGAGAAGGCAAAGAGCTCAGAAGAAGGACAGCTTGATGAGTGTCTTTTATCTTGTCATCACATCTTTCAAGTTCTTGAGTCATGCTCAAGAACTTGTCTAGATTATCATTTAATGACAAGTTGACATCCATCTTAAAAGTAAACAGACGACATAGCAGAGAGATCCTACTGGGCAAAGACTTAGTCAAATATAAGTCTTCCAAACCCCTCCATAAAGTTTTAGCAGTTGAAAAACTTACAACCTGACGAGCCACGTCGTCAGCCAACCTTATAATGATCTCAGAGTATGCCACTTCATCCATGTCAGCTTTGGTTGTTTCAGTTGTCTGATCTGGATAATCTTCAATCACAGCTTTCCAACATTTTTCCTTCACCAGAACAGCCTTCATTTTGATTTGCCACATGGGGAAATCCATAGTGCCATCAAAAGGCTTTATCCTTGAGCTGTTCTCTGCCATTATCAACACACAAGTCAAGTAGACAGTAAAAAGGAATTTTTGACAACACAAACACAGGCAAACACCAGCAAAACAGACAAGCACACAAGCAAGTCCTCAGATCTGAGAATGAAGACAGAACTTCACTCTCAGAGATCAACACCACTTGTTCACTGTTTAAACACAGGTTTCAGAACAGCCAACAAGCACCAAGAATCTTACAGACGAGAGCAGATGAGCAGAAAAAGACAGTGTTAAGTTAATCTCAGAGTTTTTCACAATCTGAAAGAATACACTTTCGCTAAGAGCATGCAGAGGCTCAGAGTGACAAAAGTGATGACTTTTCCAGATTAGAAGCAAACAAAGATAATCCTCAACACAAGTAGTCAAGCAGCAGCGGAAATAAGGGTGTAGAGCCAAGTAACTGGTAACCTGGCTCTGATACCAATTGAAAATAACTCGTATTCGCTCGAATCAACCTCAATCGTCCTAGATCTAGTGCAAGTGAAGTAATGAAACAAAGATTAAAGGCAGTTTTGAACACAAGAGTTGTTGACGCAGTTCGGATAAAAATATCCTACATCTGCGGAGCCTCAAGAGAGGGAGACTCACCCAATCCACTAAGCAACAAAGGCTAAGAACAAGTTCAGTTACATGCAAGCACACACAGGCGGCAAAAACTAAAGACAAAAGCTCAGAGAGCAACAAGGCACACAAGCCAGAAAGAAAGCAAGGTCGAACAGAGAGAAGTCCCCTGGATGGACAACCTCGAAGCTTTCAGTAAAGCTTCGAACCAACGTCTCAAGAGTTCACAAGCTAACTTTGATGTTCTCTCAAAGATTCAGACCAACAGCTCAACACACCATGGATGCACCAGAGATTAGCTCACAGAAGAGCTCTCTAGGGTTAGACATGGATATCTGAGGGAGAGGGAAAGAATACGGCGATTAGGGCTGGAGAAGAGTATAAGTACTCTCAAGGGAGCCCTCAAACGCAGCGCAACAGATCTGGGAACCAATATCAGCAGACAGTGGGCCAAGCAAGCTGAGGCCCAAAATCAACACCAACATCAGAGGCCCATAAACACAATCTCAGCAAACAAGTCCAAAAGAACAAGAGCCAGAGCCAAACGCCAGGCGAGAGACCACTTAGCCACACATGGCTCAGTGGCTCAAGCGGCACTACGGCTCAATGGATCAAGCCACCTGTCAAGCCATATGCCCTTAAGTCTCTACCTAGCCTAGTGTGCTTGCAATAGTAAACCGAAAAACAAGTGTTCATAGTTTAATACAACAACTTAGGATTAGAATACATAACAGAATTAGAAACTTAGTTTTTGACGAATGAATGTGATATTAATTGATATGATTGATCCTTAGTGGGGTAAGATCACTTTGATTTCAGCGGTTGTTTTTCCAAAGCATGATTTACTTGTTTTTTGTATTTTTTGTGTTCTGAACGGATCCTTATGATTTTATTTATGAAAAAAGTTATGTTTCTTTTTTTTGAGTTAGGAGGATCATACTCTAATGATTGAGTGGTGGAGGATGTCAACGTTATGAGAGATTGAGTGGTTGAAGGAAGTTAATGTTATGACTTTTCGTTCAACTTGGTCAGGAGTTGTTACATGTCGTAAGGTAAGACTCCGGTTTTGGCCTTTATCAAAAAAAAAAAAAAAAGACTTTTCGTTGAACTTTAAAGAACATATTGAAAGTATTAGAGAAAGAGAGATATTAGGGGTGACTCTCAATTAGATTATCATAAAATTAACTTAAGTTATGATAGAGTAGCATGGATTTATATAAGACACTACAAAGGGAAAAAACCAGTGAAGTCATATGGATTTATATAGTACACTAGTGCAAAAGTAACCTCTAATGGACTTGGGCCTAAAATATCAAAACCTAATCCATTATATCTATCTTATATATTAAAGTTGAGTCTTTTAGAGCTCTTAGAGTGATTTTAGGCTTAGTTTGTTACACAATTATTATTTTTTATCTTTAATTTCAATTATTAATAGATTGGATAATTATATTAACAAATAAATCTTAAAAAATTATCATCCCTTTGAACAAAAAATATACAAGCTATTTTATTGAGAAATATTATGTTGAAGGTTAATATATATTCTTACGATAAAATTAGGATTATTTTCGATAATAAAAATTAATTCAAGCTACATACATAACCTTTATGAAATAAAATATATTTTTATAAATAGTCTTTACAAGAAAAAAGTTAATCTTAATTTTTTGACGAACTCGATTAAAAAGATATACAATTTTCATACGAATAATATGGAATTTCCCGTGCATGGCACGGGCCACTACACTAGTTTTTGTTAAAATAGAAATGAAGGCCAAAACAGATCAAGAATTGACTCATCAATCTCTCTATATATAATTATTAAAATAAAAACATTTATTACAATCTATGTTATGCCAAACCTACATGTCAATTTTCTATTGGTTAAAGTTTAAAATATTTTAATTTTATATTAGTAAATGGATTAAATAATTTTAAAAAAGCAAACGATATCACAATAAGATCAAGATTTGCAAAATCGGGGCAAACGATATTGTTTTCCTTCCGTTTTTATATTTTTCTAATAATAAATGAGTTAAATATAGAAAATTATGGCAAACGAATATCACAATGAGATTACATTTAATATTTTCAAGAGAGGGTTTCCGGTGAAAACATATCTTACGGTGTGAAATGCGAACTCACCTTAACTGTGAACATTACTATGTTATGTGTGAATTGTGAACATTACTATCTTATATGTGAACATTAACTATGAAAAGTTAAGGTTCACATATAAGGTTAACTGTGAATTTTATATGTGAATTAGTACTATAGGTTCACATATAAGGTAGTAATGTTCATAGTTCGCATTTCACACCGTAAAAATTATTTTCACTGGATCCTCACTCATATTTTCATATCTTATTAATCCTATTAATTTGACAAATAGGACAAAAATAAATAGAAGTATCACAAATTAGTATAACAACTAGCGTGTGTTCCCGTACCATGTACGGGGTCACATGTAATAAATATTTTAATAATATAGTTATATTCTATACTATTAATTAGTTTATAGATTGTAGTTTATATTTTATGATTTATTTTAATAATATAGTTATATTTTATACTATTAATTAGTTTATAGATTGTAGTTTATATTTTATGATTTATAATTTATAGATTATAGTTTATAGTTTACGATTTATGTTTTATAGTTTAAGTTCATTAATAACTAAACTTAATTAGATTGATAACATAATAATAGATAAAGATATATATTTATATATATAAGATAAATATATGATATGATAAAAGATAAAAATCGATATTTCTTTTTGTTATATAACCTATTAGATATCTTTTTGATTTTTTTACTTATTTAATTTAAAGATATATATTAAAATATAAAGTCGGATGATGTGGAGGATAACATTGTGGATGATGTAGCATAGCTTAGAGGTCGACACATAGGCGAATTGAATATAAGGACGACATGTGGCAAAACAACGTTCTGTTTTAGTATATGTATAGATAGATATATTGCCATATATTTTTTCTACAATTCTAAATAAGGTAAATAAAAAATCTAAGATAACAAATATTGCAAATTATATTCGTCTAGCTAGAGTTGTTAAAAAGAGTCTGAACCTGAAAAGTCGATTCGATCTGTCTGAAATAATCCGGTCCAATTTGACCGCTCTGATTAACAATTTCAAATTTAACTAGATGGCTTTGCACAATGTGATCTATGTTGAGATGTTTTGCATTCAGGAATGCAACCCACTCATTTTTCGGCCCCATGGAGATTCCACACCTGGATGGCCAAAGTTTACCTTAAACATCCATGCACGTAAAAGTGGAAGTGAGATCTACCATGTCATCCAATTCTTTTGTGAGGTTAAACTTTTCTGTTTTATCTGTTTTCAACAACTGTTTGAAATGAAAATCGGGTGTATAATGAAATCCGGGTGTATATTCTTGGACTTCATCAGTAACGATATATTCTTGGACTTCATCAGCAACGATTTCATGCTTCTGAGGGAATTGAAACATCAAAGGAGCCAACTTATGGTTACAAAAAGTCGTCATTGCTGCTCTCAAAGCAGTAATTGATAGACACAAGTCGACACTATATGCGACGGGAATGAACTAATATTAGTAAGAGAAGGAAAACAACTTGTTACATACTAATCAAGCTATAATGTGTTTCTCCCGCACGATTGCACGAGCGCGCTACCATAAATTGGTCGGCGCACCACCCAAGCTGGTTTGACATTCCCTATCAGCATGTCTTATGACTTCTTTTCCTGTGGTATAATATGATTTTAATCAGAAACACATGTTTTTCAGATTCGCGTTGTTCGTTTTTGCAACGAAGGTCAAAATGACTAGAAATAAAATCAGTGAACCAGCTAAAGACCAAACTTTCACATGTGATGGTCATGCTTCCATTCATTTATTTGCTGTCATTCATTTTCTCCTGATTTGCTATGCTCTTCTGCTTCTGTTTTTCTTTCATCTGGTTGTCTTTATTAGTGTCCAAGTTAAATGGCTCCGCCTAGAAACATAATCATGTCGTTATGTATATTCATGTTATACGTGTGTTTCAACTCAAAATACCATAAACACTCGACCAAAAAGCTCATTACATGTTGTGAAACAAATACAAAGTGCAAATGCATCCACTAAAAAGGCGATAATAGCCCTAATAGCACAGTATGAAATTGTCATAGCCATCACCTATTTTCTTTAATTGATCAAATCTCAAACTAAGAAATTCCAACAGATCAAATCTTAACGATTATATCTATGTTGATGATGGTGTTGGCTCCTATGCTGATGAGGCACAGCAAAATCCGGTGGATGAGATTGCTTGTGGTAACTCTTATCGTGCAATGAAACTTCGGATGAATCAAATTCCGACCCATTATTCTTCGGGTTCGTTCTTTTGCCATGTCTCCTTTCCTTCTTTGAGCTCTTCCCATCTTTATCAGGAGATGGTGATCTGTCCACTGAGCGCCTTGCACTTCTATGTACTTGAGGCTCATGATCAGAGACTTGCTCGTCGGAAGAATAAGATTTCTTTCTCTCTTTGTCTACCGAGCGTTTTTTATGATAGTGATCTGAATCTTGACCGTCAGAGGAATTATACTTCTTCTCCTTCCTCCTTAAGCTCCTTTGAGTTTGACCGTCGTGGTGAGGTGATGGTGATGGTGACCACCTGTCCACCTCGTTTCTTGGATTAGTACGCCCAGAACTCGAGCGTTTTTTATGATCATGATCCGAGTCTGCAGCGTCACTAGAATAAGAACTTTTCTTTTCCTTCCTCACCGAGCTCCGATTACCATCCCCATGTCGTCTTCTACTTCTATGTCTAGAAGGTGAGAACTTGCGATGATCACGATCAGAGACCTCGTCACTAGAAGAATAAACTTTCTTCCGATACCTCCCTTTTAACTGTTTCTCATTTTCTACTCTCTCTGATGAAGTTGCTGGAGAATGCCCGTATCTATGATTTCTATGTCTAGAACGTGAACGCTTGTGGTGATCAGACCCCGAGTCCTCTGATGGTCTTGATGGAGGCTCTTCTTTTTTCTTCCTCTTACACTTGATTTTCTTTCTTCTCGTTCTCTCATCAACGTTGTCGTCATCATCACTGCTTAAAGATGATGACTGTTTTTTGAGCTTGCTCTTTCTCTTGGACTTTGTTTTTTTCTTTACAGAAGAAAATTCTGCGAGTAACTCAGGCATATCTCCTCCACCAAGGAATCCTGAAAATGTTGTTATGCAATAGCAAGTATTTACATTCAAAAGAGGCAGCAAAATGTAAAATTGCTATAATGTTACAAGGTTGAAGAAAAAGCCTTTACCTCCATACTCATCATATATGTCTTCTGCCACAATTTGCTGGTTGGGATCATCAGGATCAAATCCTCCACGTGGGGGACTAAGTCCAGGTTTCTGCTTCAACTCCCACTTCATAGGCTGGAAATACCAGAAAAAGTAATAAAATATCAGATGATGCTTCGAGGATTGATAAGCCTGATATGAAATAGGAAACTATAATCTCCTCCTACAGAATAAGCATGTCACTTCAATCTTTCTGAAACTTTTATTAAAACAAATGGATTAAAGCTAACCTCAGCAGCATCTGTATGAGCAAGGATAGCAGTCAAGGGATCATCCCTTTTGAGCCTACTCTCTTCATTTGGCATAATTGTATCCTTCAATGGGCATTCCCGATCACCACTTTGATGCCCAAAAGTTCCACACCTAACACACTTGACGTTACGAACTTCTAGAGCAAATGGTCTAGCTCTTCCAGCAACACCAGTATCCATCCTGGGATTACATGGCAGGTTAAAATGTCATTAGCTACCATTTAGATAATTATAGTCTTCATGGACTACAAAAACCATCTCATTTTATTTCATGAGCCAGAATGTAGACCCCAAACCTCAGAACAGAAAACTTCCATTATTAATAAACAAAAAAGCAGAAAACTATCAACACATCATCTTTCTTTACAACATTCATTGCACTTAGAAGAATATGGTCAACCAACCATCCTGATAAACATTTTCATCTGCTGTTAGTAAAACAGACAGTAAACATTTTCATTGAACTTAGAAGATGGTAGTTTTCCGCCATGTGATAGAGAAATGGTTCTATACCGTGACAAAGCATATAAATCCTTACAGATGAATAACAGAAAAGCAATTGTTTCAGATTAATTATGGGAATAAGCATTAACTAACATTGATTTGTTCTAATATAATTTCAAAAAAATAGAAATATAAAAATTAAAACGTAAAGATGGTAGCAGACTAGCAGCCAATGATCACAGTAATAATTGACACAAAGCTGATGCGAAACAAATATAAACATGCTTTAACAAAGAAAAGACTACTTAGAAATTGCATTTCGAGTTAGAAATTCAATAGTATTTACTTGGGAGCATTTTTAAGAACTTCAAATTCCTCTTCAGTGGGCAAGCTGCGACCAAAGACATCCTTTGGCCTAGCCTTCTTCTTTTCTTCCTTCACGCTTGCACTCTCTTGAGGCGGAGGCCTGTAAAAGACGGATGGAAAAAAGAAGAATCATGTTAAAGAACATGAGCAACGTTTTGTGAAGAACATTCCAAGAAATCCCATACCGAATCTCATATGCAAGAGAAAGGAAAGATCAATACATGGAAGACGCAGTCCCTTCAGAAGGGTTCTTCTGCTCAGTTTTCTTGTCTTGCTCAGCAATCTCAGCTGCTTTAGCACTCTCTGCATTATAACCAGGTGGGCGCACATACATAAAGCTAACTGCTTGCATCATCTCCATCTATATGAAAAAGCATAGGGATAAATACTTATATAACTAATTCAGAGTAATAACCCAAGAATTATCTGTGAAAACGAATGATTTACATATAGTATCCCATAGACTTAAGAAGAAGTGACTCTATCCTTTATTTCACAAATAAGAATGAGCACAGCCCTAATTTCAAACAGCTAGCTATTTAACATTTCCATATAGAAAAGTAGACAAGCAAATTTCCTGCTAGTCTCCTCGAATGCAATTCCAGTTCCTTTGATTTATGTCAAATTATAAGGTAGAGAATTAAGCCAAATTCATCATACTCGAGAGCAAACAACTAACACTTATAACTAGAAGTAGTAGGCAGAAAAAGATCCCCCACCTTTTCCTTCTCTCTCTGAGAAACAAGAGCAGCCTGGCGGTAAAAATTCTGCTCCTGAGCATACTGGAAGAACACAAACACACAGTTATTCGGTTGGAGGTCAGGTAGGGTTTATATGATAGCACCAAAAGAGAGAAAAAGATCGAACTTGCTGAAGGAAGAGACAAGGATGGACACATAGACATAGATGAAGAGAGATTATGGAGAGCTAATCGTGATTGATAATACCTCGCGGGAGACCTCTTCGGCGCGGCGCTGGTGCTGGGCGTGTTCCTGCTCGGCGATCCACTTGCGGCGCTGGTTAGGGTAAGAGAGAGGATGCCATGGCTTCTGGTTGAGGAAGTTGTGGCTCCAAGCAGTGCCAGATACGGTCTTGTAATCAACCTCTCCTCCTTTGTCAGAAAATCTCTTGCTCAATCGCATTCCCCCTTCCTCTTCCTCCATTGTCGACGCCAATTCTCCTTTGTTCACCCTGATTTTTGCCCCCTTTTCTCTATTTTTTTCCTCTTCGATGTGTGAGAAATTTAATAGCCTCTACAATCACGTTTTTAACCGTCCACACTACATTTATATACGTCCATTCGAGTTTCTAGCGTATACGTTCATTCCAGTTTCTAGCGTATAAGATGTATTTTTTATTTTTTATAAAATTGTACCAAATTTTTTTTGCCTATTCGTCCAAACTAAAAAATGTAGTGCGTATAGTCTTTGCCTTAAATAACTAACTAGTTTAGTTTTCGTGTGTGATATGACTTTATAACATAATAAATCTAATATATAATTCTAAATTTATAAAATGTTAACTTGTTAGATTTAAGAAATAAAAGAATTAAACTAAATAGATATAATATTTTTATCTCATACTAATATTTAGTATAATTTTCAGTAACAATTTTTATATTTCTTTATCTTTACCTTGTGGATACTATTAAGCAATTAATATAATAATTATTATATATGTATGCTTAAGACATGTAACTATCTCTTAATACACGTGTTAGTGCAGTTGAGTCAATTTGTTGATTAAATATATTTAATAGTTCTATTTTTAAATTAATGATATCAAATTTTGATTTATTGTGTTCGATGTTGTTTCTGATATGCTCTGGATTTTCAGGCACAAATGTTAGAATAACATGTATAACATGCTCTGGATTTTCCTTACATTCGAGAGCCAAAGCAGGGTCGTCTTCAACCACTTGTGTCCTCCATTGTTGCTCATCGAGAAATCAGTACCACCATTAATGGAGCTCAATAATTCCTACACCTAGACTCCTGAATTTGCTTCTTATATATCGTTATCAGTGCTCAAAATTCGCTTGCAGTTCAGGAAGTAAATAGGAATCTCACTAAGCATGTTTTCAGATCTGCAGATTTATACCCCAAATTCAAAATGATAATGGTTGCTTGCAAAATTGATTTAGAACTCGTCTCTTGCTTGCAGATCCGAATATAGTCCCCATGGTGTTAAGATAGATAAATTAGGGTCTAAATCACTCTCAAATATCCACCCAAAATGATGGAAAAAAGTATTGATTGATCTAATAAACCTTGATTCATATTCCAATTTCATCAATTTGAAAACATAACAAAAATCAAGATTTATCTCCATTTGACCATTTCTTTATTTTACTTTCTTTTTCTTTATTTATTTATTTTTGTTTTCTTTAAATAAAAAATATCACATATAACATTTATTAACAGAGTTAGACTAACGGTGATTGTTGAGTGACGAGGGATATGATATGGGTGATTTTCGACAATTTTTTAATATATGGGTGGTTTAAGCAAAGAAATCCATTATACGGGGGTGATCAGTGGCGGATCCAGAACAAAAATTTTGTGGGGGCTGAATTTTTTTATTAAGTTTTAATTTTTATTGATGGGGCTAAATTTTTTTGTTTAAGTTTTATTTTTTATTCAAGGAATTAATAATATGTGTGTGGTGTGGAGGCTAATTTACGACTAAAAATATTTGTTTAACAAAATAAAAAATCATTAAAATACTTCTCAATTATTCTGTTAAATTTAGTGTCATTTTAATTAATTTCAAATAATATTATGTGATAACTTTAAATTTATAATTAAAAAACACAAAAGAGTTTACTAATAACTTGTCTGTTAATATTTTTTGGTAAATAACTTTAAATTTATAATAATTTCCTATTACTTAGATTAGATTATTTTACCCAAAAACCTATAGATTAGGCTAATCATTTTTAATTAAAAAGAGAAACGAAATAAAAACGGCGAAAAACCCCGCACCCACTTTTTTATAACTGGCACCCGCCTTGGGCGCAACCCGGATGCGTCCAAAATGTTTTTAAAAAAACCCGGTTCAGTTTTGGGCGCATCCAGGATGCGTCCAACTTAAACCGGGTTTTTTAAACTTTTGACGGCAAAAAAAAAAAAAAAAAAATTTTTTTTTCTTGGGCGCAGCCAGGATGCGCCCAAGAATGACCCGGTTCAACAAAAAAAAATTGGACGCACCCGGAATGCGCCCAAGACGGGTGTCAGTTATAAAAAAATGGGTGCGGGGTTAAACGGCCAATAAAAAATGGGAAGCTATGGGCCATTGTTTGGAAATTTTATGGGCCATGCTTCCTGATTCGATGCTGAGCTACCACCTGTAGGGAAATTATAGAATGATTTGTGCCCAATGCCCTATTGGGTACTATATTAGTAACAATTACACTCCCAAACTAAGTGTTAATAAACTGCCTTAGTATAAATATACCCTAGTCGGTGATTTTGACAGCGTTCCCTCTCCCCCATCGATCTCTCCCAACTCTCAAACCTCGCCCTCTCAATTCTCGATCCTTCATGTGCCGCCTGCCTCTCAGATCTTCCTCTCCGTCAATTCCTTCTCCAACACTGAACTCGAAATCATCGCAGATACGCTCGGCTCAGCTTCTCCAATCTTCCGAAATCTGAAGGAATCCAAAAACTTGCGCTACTCTGTAAATCGCTTTTGTGATACTACTATTGTTTCGATCTCGGCGAAGAAGAAGATAATCGTCGTGGAAACCTCTGGTACTAGCTCTATTCTTCCTTCTTAGCTTCTTCTCGTATCTAGTTCTTTGTGTTGAACTCTCCGATTTCTGTTATTAGTTTACTAGATTTGGTGTTAATGGAGGATTTAGGGTTTCTTGTTGTTTTCACTGATGCGCATGAGTTTCCTAGGTCAAAATTTGCATTTGAAATCCCTAATTGTAGACGTTAAGTTCGAGCTTGCAACTGATGTTGTTCAAATACTGTTGCTAATTTTGGATTCTGTGGATTTTGGTGTTGAGCTAGTGAATGAGATTAGTTTGTTTCTTGCTGTTTTGCCAGGTCGAAATTTTGTAGTTGAAATCTTTAATTGTTGACGGATTTTGTTCAAATACTTGTGCTGATTCTTACTTTGGACTTTGGTGGTGAGGCAATGAACCAGTAAATGGAGAGAAACAGAATGATGGAATTGTTGCTGTTCGTTCTCAGTGGTTTAAATCCACTCTCTCAGGTTCATATTTGACCTTTCTTCTACATTTTGTTTGTATTTTGAATGAGATTTGTGAATCATTTGTTCTCGATGAAGCTCTTTGTGAATATTTTATGCAATCCTGTTTTGGTAGTGTGTGAAATTGATTGATTTGATAGCACTCGTAAAAAAATTCTTGGTGGTTTATTGTGCATTTGTGCATAAATACTTCTATGCTTGCCTGTATTGGTAAGATACAGTTACAAAATGTGTGATGTACCTGAAGCTCCAGTTCTGATAGATGAGCTTGCCTTCTTTTCCTTGACCGCCTAGCTGATTCTCATTCGAAACCTTCCTGTAAAGTGTAATGAAATGTGTGAATAACAATGTCTTGTGACCTTGATCGAGAAGACAACAAACTGTTAACTTTTGTTTCTATTGAGTTGAATAATGTACCTCCTAATGCGTTTCAAATCTCCGTATTCAGCAACAGAATGCAACAGCTATGAGGATGGCCGAACTGTTAGAGGCTCATCCTAAGGTAACTGGGAAAACTCTTTTTGTTATGTTATGTCGTATCTTTCATCTTGTACATTCTAATTAGATTCACTCATTAGCATGAATCATTTTGCAGATAGAGCGAGTTCATTATCCTGGCCTGCCAAGTCATCCCGAACATGAGCTTGCTAAACGGCAGATGACTGGTTTTGGTGTTGTTGTCAGTTTTGAGGTGAGCATTGTTTGACCGATAAAAACATATTTCTTTGACTATAATTCTTAACGAACTGTGATTAATTTGCAATTCAGGTGGATGGAGATATAGAGACCACTATAAGGCTCATTGATTCATTGAAGATTCCTTACATTGCCCCGTCTGAAGGTTGTGAAAGCATGTCCTACTGGTAAATACACACTAGAAACTTGTTAATTAATCCCTAAATAATTACCCTTCTTGAAGGTTGTTCTATTGGTTTTAAAACAGGGATCTTCCTCAGTCAGAAAGAATCAAGTATGGAATTAAGGACACGCGGGTTAGATTCAGTTTCAGAATAGAGGAATTTGATGATTAAACAGGCGGCATTCTACCTTGTGACCACCAGCTGTCATTTTGTTTTTTGCACAAAAGATATGAAACAAAACCAAAAATCCGAAGGAATTTAGACAGTATAATATTTTGAGCATTTAGGTGTCAACATATGTAAACTGTCTTTGGCATATACGAAATCAAGTGTGTTGACAATCTAATTTATTGGTGTTGACAAGTTTTGTAAAATGTTGACAATTTTGTAATATAACTAGTGTTGTATGTTGTTGACCGTTTATTAGTCGTGTAAATAATTTGTTTAGTTGGCTTGACAACTTGTTTAGTCGTGTTGACAACTTATTTAGACGTGTTGACAACTTATTTAGTCCTGTTGACAACTTCTTTAGTCGTGTTGACAACTTTTTATTCTTGTTGACAACTTATTATTCTTGTTGACAGCTCTATTAAAATTTTTGTTGACAGGTCTATTAAAATATTTTTGTTGACAACTCTGTTATAAATTTTGTTGACAACTCTGTTAAAAATTTTGTTGACAACTTTGTTAAAAAAATTTTTGACAGCTCTGTTACAAAATTTGTTGACAGCTGTGTTAAAATTTTTGTTGACAGCAAATGGGGTATTTTCTTATAACTTAATAAAGTGATGCAGAAACTTAAAAAACATAACAGTTTTAGGGTATTTACCCAAAAACTGGGAAATTATATGGGCCTAGAATAAAAAAGAATTACTCCACTTTGAAACAAAAAAGAATTAAAAAGAAGAACACACTTCGTCTTCTCGGCGTAGTTTATTTCCAGATTTGTTCACTCCTTCCATGGCGCTGCCGAGGGGGCGGGGACTCATCGGTAAGCTTCTCCGGCCGTCTGTATGGACTTCTCTCCGGCCGTCTGTATGGGCGTCCGACCCCACAGCCCCACTTTGGATCCGCCTCTGCCGGTGATTCGAGTAAAAAAAACCTGAATACTAATCAAATTAGGTGGCAATAGTAAGGATATCATGCATTTTATTGAGTTTCTAAATGCCAAAAATAGAATCTAATAAAAATACCAAAACTACATCACCAAAACATAAAATCGAGTGCAAATGTTTGTTTTATGGAACAACCTCCATGAAACAAAGTACCCCTAATCGAATGAGTTGCAATTAAGTAACCTAGTATTATGAAGATCTAGAGTTACAATGGGAGATTAGACTGTCCCCTTCTTTCCGAAACTGAAGAGGGCAGCTGAGACCACACCAGAATCTAACGGAGCCCAACAAGCCCACCCTCCACTGGGCCCGAGCCCGTCCCTTGAGCTCGAACCGGACCTGGTTCTTTTTAACCGCGGCTTCAGCAAACCTCGTCTGCTCCGCATCCAACGGTACGGGCGTCGCCTCCACCACGTAGTTAAGGATGGCCGACGAGTTTTTGGTCACCTCGAACGGCATTGCTTGTAGTAACGCCACCTCTATGCCATCGAATGTCAGGGTGTACCTACATGTTTTATCCACACGTTATTACGTTTTTTGTTTTACGAATCGAAGTGACATACGGCTGAATCTCAATAAATCGTGACAAAAAGGTCACTCTGCTACTTACAATACTACGTTAACTCTTATACTCATACCACGTACACAAAATAGATAACATACCTAAAATCAGAAAACCTAGCGTGGGCCTCGGTGTTGTCATTTTGAGCCTTAATGACGACGGTGAGCTTGGTGGTCAACAGCCCAGACCGGTTAAACATGAAGGTGTCGAGCTCCGCATAGACGACGCTAACAAACGGCACCTTGGGCTTGACCACAACGTAGCCTATGAACACCACCGTCCCTGTCACTATAACCGCCACCGTAACCACCGCGCACACTGCCGCCACACACCATATCAATGGGTGGGTCCCACTTGACGGTACCAGCTTCACAAACTTCTTACTCATGTGTAAATTATCAATCCAAGAATTGATGTGATGCTAGGTGTAGTGATTTGGATGGGTAATTTGTTTCAATGTGGAGAATGTACATATGGTTAGAGAGATGACTTAGTTAGTTAGTTGGCATATGCTTTTCCTTGTGGGAAAGCTATGTATTGTTTATTTTTCCTAATGCTTTATATATGTTTGTCAAAACAAAGTACATTTTGCTTGCTTATATGAACAGTATAATGGTATGTACCTTAACGCTTAAGGTGTGCTGCAACTGATCGAATATAATCATACATATAGGGTTATTGTGTTGCAATGTGTACGCCCATATAGTTAGATGGTGTAGGGAAATCATATTGGATAGTTTTAGGATTGGTATGGATTACAATAATAATATTATTATAATATAAATTTTGATATTATAATAAAACATTGTCCATGTAATCTGAACAAACTTGTAAAAGTGCTGGGTCGATCATTTTAAATTCTAGAGTGTCGTCTCACTCTCGATCGAAAATAATGTGA
This sequence comes from Oxyria digyna, assembly GCA_029168935.1. Classification (NCBI taxonomy): domain Eukaryota; kingdom Viridiplantae; phylum Streptophyta; class Magnoliopsida; order Caryophyllales; family Polygonaceae; genus Oxyria; species Oxyria digyna. Next base: position 12,814,722 of record JAPVLV010000013.1, read on the forward strand.
CATCTTACATTGAAAGTGAAAACACGAAAAATCTACTTCCTCCTCCGTATTTTTATAATTGTCCTTCTAAGATTTTTAAAACAAATTAAACTTGCAAAGTATGTGTTACCACAAGTGTTATTTTTTTGGGCCAAAAAAATATTTTTTTTAGGCCGGATTTTGTACTTACAAAATTAAGTGTTTCAAAATGCCTGAAATGTGCTACTATATGGTTGAAATGTGCTATGATATTTTAGGCTAAAATTTGAACTTGCAAAGTATGTGCTACCACAAGTGTTATGTGCTTCTATATTACTGAAATATGTTACGCTTTTGCCCATATGTGCTTCTATATGGCTAGCTGAACTGTGCTACGATATTGCATATATGTGCTTCTCTATGCTAGGTGAAATGTGCTACACTTTTTGCCTAGATGTGCTTCTTTATTGTTGAAATGTGCTACGCTTTTTGCCTATATATGTTTCTCTATTGCTAGCTGAATTGTGCTACACTTTTGCCTATATGTGCTTCTCTATGGCTAGCTGAAGTGTGCTACGTTTTTGTCTATATGTGCTTCTCTATGTTAGGTGAAAGGTGCTACGCTTTTGCCTCAATGTGCTTCTCTATGACCGAAATGTGCTACACTTTTTCGCCTATATGTTCTTCTCTATGGTTAGGTGAAAGGTGCTACGCTTTTGCCAAGATGTGCTTCTCTATTGTTGAAATGTGCTACACTTTTCGCATACATATGCTTCTGTATGGCTGAAATGTGCAACACTTTTCGCCTATATGTGCTTCTCTATGCTAGGTGAAATGTGTTACGCTTTTGCCTCTAAAAATATAACACTTTTACTTACAAAGCATAACACTTTTTCTTACAAACCATAGCACAAAAAATTGGTAGAAAAAACGTAGCACTTTTGCTTATAAATCGTAGCAAAAAATATTTGGTAGCAAAAAAAAACAAAGCATTTTTCCTTACAAAGAATAACACTTTTACTTACAAATCATAGCACAAAAAAACTGAAACGAAAAAATCCGAAAAAACTGACATTTAAAAAAATAAAAAGTCAACAGGTGGTCAACGGTCGGTCAACGGGTGGTCAACGGGTGGTCAACGACCGGTCAACGGGTGGTCAACGGCCGGTCAACGAGTGGTCAACGGCCGGTCAATGGGTGGTCAACGAGCGGTCAACTCCAAGGAAGAAGGAGGGAGGAAGGAGGAGGAAGGAGGAAGCTCTTTCCTCCTTGTTTCTTATTTCTCATCTTAAGGGCATTTCTCATGAGATTTGGACCCTAATTAGTAATGTCTAAAACGATAATTAAGAATCTAATTATTTAAGATTCCAAATTTATTAATAAACATTTGGACAAATCTGACAAAATCTTACCAAAATAGCTAAAACGATAATTAATAGAAATAAGCAAAATAGTCTATGACAACTAAAAAATAACAGAGGGAGTAATATATAAGGTTAGAGGATATCTTTTTATAATTAATCGACTTTAAGATAAAACATATTTAGGTATGTTCTGCCTCTAGTCTAAAATGGCCTACGAATATTTGAGCATATGAAAACGCTAGTTTGGTTGCACTTTACGAAATCGAGGGATTTAAATGCCTTACTTGATACGGCTACATAAGCATATATCAAAGCAAACATACGTAAACCAAAAGAATGAACTTCGTGGATGTTAATTATAGGTGTCAATCGGATCGGTTAAGTCGGGTTTGGGTTCGTTCATTTTAGGTTCGGATTGAGAGCGGAATTGGTTCATTCGGATAACATGTCAAGTCGGGTCGGGTCATTACAGGTTAGCGAGTGGTTCCGGTTAACCACGGTTTATAACATCATTTTAAATATCATATTTATTATTAAAATTTTAGAAGTAAATTAAATAATACACTAAAAACTAAAATAACTTATAAAATAATATTATATTTAGAGGAAATTTCAAAAAATCACCCCTTAAATAGGGCACTTTACCCACAATCACCTCTTAAATTAGGTATTACATACAACCACCCTTTAAATGAATTTTATTAGCAATCAACCATCCATTTTCTATTTCAAGAGGATTCTGATTTTGTGGCTTGTCTCGATCCAGTTGTTCTTTGGTGGGGGAGGAGAGGATGGAGTCGGAAATCCGAATGGGGAAGAATATGAAGTTGTCGTTGAGCCTGAGGACTTCAAATTTCATCTGGAAGACGTTTTTGCCTATAGGATCGAATCGCAACCACCCCGTGGTGCATTTATTTTGGTCGATTTGGCAGGTGTGGAGTATCCGGTCAAAACCGGCTTAGAATTAAATAAACTCAAAATCCAATTTAATAAGTATAAATCGGTCAAAATCTGATCAAAGTGAAGATGGGTGGTTGATTGCTAACATAATTCATTTAAAGGGTGGTTGTATGTAATTACTAGTTTAAGGGGTGATTGTGGGTAAAATGCTCTATTTAAGGGGTGATTTTACGAAATTCCCTCTTATATTTAATTATTTTAATGCAATTGGTAGTATAGCACTAAAATTATATTTTTATATTATTTTTCGGGTAGTTTCGGTCAGGTTACGGGTTGGTCGGATTCGGTGAATCTATAGCTTCGGGTTCAATACAGGTTTTCGGTCCGATCGGATCGGGTTTAAATATAGGTCAATCAGGTCGATTTTTCGAGTTCGGTCATTTTTTTACAGCTTTATTGTTAACCGTATTACAAATATTCTTTTTTGTCTTTTTCTCTTGTCAGCAAACGAATGACATATTTTTGTGTTGTACTCCCTCCGTCCCTTTTTTATGTTCCCATGATCCATTTTTGGTGTCTCAATTTTATGTTCTCATTACTATTTTTGACCATAAATCTTTACCAATATACCTTCATCAAAACCACAACAATCCAAAATACACTTTAATTTTTTTTCTCCCATTATTTACCCACTCAATCTTAACCCTTTAATTTCTCATATTTCATCATTCTCTCATCCCAATACACTCTCTCTTATTTTCATCTCTCTCACTCCTTTTTTTTCTCTTCTCCTTAATCTATCTATATTCTATATATATATATATATATAAAAGTTGATCGGTGTTGGCCGAAAGTAAATGAAATTGATAGCGGGCCCGCTTCATTTAACTCTTATTTTGGACTGTTATCATTGGGCTTCGTAGGTTTTGTTTTGTTCTGGCTCTCCTTTCCCTATCCTCACCGCACCGCTCCCCGCTTTCCTTCTTCTTCTTCTTCCTCCTCTCAGAGATATCCGACGACGTTGCTCGGCAAGAGGCCTTGCCATACAATCAAGCGCACCAGCAGCATGACCGAGTTCGGCCTCGATCCCTCCCCCGTCTCTCCTCCTGAATCCGAATCAGACGCTTCCGAATCCAAGGAGAATCACACAAAAAAAAACAATTGTTGATAGCTGCTCATATGCGGACATACAACAAAAGGCGATGGAGACATACAACACTTAGGAAGAGGACGATGATTCAGAGGAAGAGGAAGATGATTCATGGGATTACTATTATGGACTGCGTTCTCCTCTTGATTTAGCGACAACGAGCCTCCTCTGCCCTCTTCTCTGCCACTAGGGTTAAATTTGATAAACGAACAAACGGATCTTCAGGATTGCCGTCGGAATCCAAAGTCAGGCCATTGGAGGTCAGCTTCCCTAGCTCATCAGCCGGAAATTTGGCACCTACGGGGCTCGACGCCAGGACTTTGTGGGTCGCCTTCCCCTTCCAAGTGATCGAAGTTTTTAACTGTCGAGACATGCTTGACAATGGTTCAAAATCCCAGCAGAGCGCAAACACAGGAAAATAGGGCTCCGTATGCTGAAACATCTATATAGGCCATCGGAGGAAAAAGGAGAAGAGCAGGCGTTACAAATCATAGGTCTACGTCGGTGAAGCTTTATGATCACCATCAATACGGGCAAATTTTCCTCCAATTTATGGTGATTTTTTGGAATTAATCACGATCTTCTCTATCCTTATTGTCGGTATTATTTATATTTATCAGCATTTAGTTTTGTTCATCTTAATTTTGTCTCCTTTAATTTCCTTAGGTCGGTCGTTTTGCTCTGCACTATATATATTGGCTTCTCCGTTTGTTTCTTACTCATTCCTATCGGTAGTTTCTATTTATTCAGATGAGGTTGTCGCTGATGTCGAATTTCTCTTCAGGTTTGTAATGCTGGTGTTGTTGAGCGTGATGCGAAGGTGAAACGCCTTCAGGAGGGTGTGCTCAGTGGTCATTCCAGCCACACTGAAGGCGATGGAGTGATGGGATGCCATTAACATCAATAGCAAGTATCTCAGTACGGAGTTCCTTCTTTCGGATAGTGTGGTGGGTGTTTTCCTTCTTCTTTTTTTGTTGGTTTTCTGTTTACTTTGTGCAGAAAGTCTCCCTTCTGGTTACTGATGCACACCAGAAGCGTGTTCTGGGAAGGAAATCTTCAATTTCAAATCGAGCATATCTTTGTTTGTTTTGAAAAGCCTTCTTTTATTAATTTAATCTGATATCATCAACTTAATTTTGTTTTCCTTCATTTTCTTTTTTTATACAGCTGAACACAGCAACATCGATTTCTAAATGTGAAGGAATCACAATCTATGAATAGCCACGCGAATTAAAATTAACAGGTGATCCATATTAACCCTAAACCGAAAGAGTAAACCATACAAACTAAGGTTTGTCACTCTCCAATTGGAAAAGATAAGCTAGGACTGAATGAAAAAAGATAACCAAACAAATAAACTAGGGTGTACATGGACGTTGGAAGTGATGGCGTTGCAGTCATCACTTTCAGCAATCCTCCGTTCAACGTGCTTGCTCTTTGAAGAATGATTTTAATTGGGTCATTCAATTTTTATTCTTCGTAAATCTTTTCCCTAAGGTGGGATCTTTGCGGGTTTCAATTTTGTTGTAGTAAGATTTGATGCTAATATTGTTCTTGGGTTCTGTTTTTGTATGTGGGTCTTCTGGGTGCAATATGATTGGGTTGGAGGAGAAGTTTAGTGAGGCGATGAGGAGAAATGTCGTGAAGGCTATTTGTTAATTTGGCTTCAATAGCTATTCTTTATGCGTTCACTGACACTCACATCCTTACGTGCTCTTTTGCCTTTTATGTGCTAGAGGGAAAAAAAGAGAAATAAAAGTCTGATTAATCTTCTTTTTGCTGGTAATTTTTCTACGGATATGCATCTTGAGGGTACCCTGAATTGCAAGAAAGTGAATATTTTTCAAGATAAATGAACTATTGTAGAAGAAATTGGCATGTGTGGTTATAAACCAACAGTTTTGCAAGATATACTTGCTAGCAAGATAGTTGGAGGTGATACAAACCTTGCCCCATACACCAGATCATTCAACGACGATTGTTCGTCTTCTCATTGGGAAACTGCACTCCAGGTTTTGTTTGGCTTTAGTCGAAAATAATGGTAATCTGTACTAATTAATGGTGTAGATCCCATTCCTTTTATTTCTTTCCCCCTAAAGGTGATACAAACCTTTTATGTATGAAATTGGGTATGCGATACTTGGTAAGCTATTCCATTTACTGATTAATGTTTTCATAATGTGAAGTGTTAGAAAAATGGTTTTGTTAATTTTCCTTATTGGAAAGTTCTATGTGTTGTTTAAATTGGCTATAAAAACAGTTTTCTAACCTCTCTTTTCCACTTTGTTGTGCATAATACTGCAGAGTGCAGACCACTTGAAATCACAAGTGCAATTGGGAAATGTTCTACGTCAATAAAGCTGAAAACGCAAGGAGTGTCTTTAACCTAATTTTTCACTCTAGAGGAAATAAAGCAACATAAATGGAGTTTGAAGCAGAATATTATCATATGAATTGCACAGAGTAGTCTACCTTGGACAACAGTCAACAGATGATCCTGCGGTGAGGCCGCCTTAGAATTTCAAAAATTTATGCGCTTATGAATTTCTCACTTTGAGCTCAGCAAAAATTACAAATGATCTCTATGCGTTGCTGAATATTTTTCTTACCTCAATTTATGCTGCCATTGCAACCGGTCGGGTTTTGTTGTCTTTCTTCATGGATTTGATTCATGAAGGCATAATGCTGCCATTGCAACTGAAGTTTCTCCTGTATGTCTAATTTATATTCTTTCTTTGTATTTCTTAATTTTGTACTTCAATTTATTCTGACTTTTGTTCTGATTTTGTCATCCCTGTGGATGGAAGTCTATCAACCGGTTATGAAGCATACAAAGAAAAGGCAAAAATTTCATGCATGGATTACGGCTTCCATATGGCAATCACAAAGTGGGATGAAGTTGTTTCTAAAGAGATGGAAATAACGGTTAAGCAGGATCTTGACAAAAACTGTGATTACAACAAAATGAACTCAGGCATACCTCTTGATTAACAATTATCTCTTTCGTGTAAGTTACTAAGTGTAGGAGCAATATAACACAGGTTTGATTTTCAAAAAAAATCACAGTAATGAATCTCTTCTTTTAAGGTTTTCTGTTAATTACATGTAGCATCTATATTCTTATTTTGAATTACATTACCTGATTCAATTACATATGTTTTAAGGATATAAGAAATGAGGAAATCACCTTTAGTAAGAACAACCATTCAGGATCAGTTTGTTATGAATATATTTTTTGTTTTATTGTATTTTCTCTTAATTTATCTTCACTTTATCTGTTGATTATGCTACCTGAGTTGTTGATATAGCTTTTTTGTTTATAGAAGCTTAATTCTCAGGTGACCACAACTTAGTATGTGGAGCGTGAGAAAGCCAATGCCTATGTGAGTGTTTTATGTTGTTTGACATCATTAGATGGTTTTTCTATTTTTGGAATCTACTATGTGAAATATTATATGCTTATCTATCTATTAAACACTAATTATTTCATGCTATGCTTAAGGCATGAATGTCAAAATGGAGTTATTTTAAGATGAAAAAAAAGTTGATCGTTATCTTTGTAAATGCAGGGGATGTAAGGTGTTTGGTTGAAATTGCCATCACTAAGTAGTCTTGATTTTTCTTAACTTAAGACAGATTTGTGGTTCTTACTTCGTACCCTTATCTCTGGTCATTTATCTACGTTTTCTTAGATTAAATTGTAGAAGATTTTCTGAATCTAGATGCATAAAAAATTTGACCTTATGACAATGAGACAAGGATATAATCATTAAAGGTTAGAAGCATCACACCACAACATGACTAAACTAGAAATTCATTTATGCTTTATCTGCGGCTGCGGCTGCTCTTAAACTTCTTTCATGGAGTCGGTCTGGTTGCAGTACCATTTTCTTTTCTTTACGTATGTTCGCATTTTTTGCTGACTTAAGTTATTGGAAAAGTCTATTCAGATTTATTAGAGAGGAGCCCTCTGTTTCTGTTCCTTCAACTCAGTTTCAAACCAAATTTTTGTTATTGGTTCTAGACTTATTTACGAAACTGAAGGACTGGTCCATGAATTTATAGTAACATTTTTACATGTCTCTCTGAACTTTTTTGGATTTGTAGCTGAGGCAAAAGTGTATGGCAATAGGCACATAAACATTGATCTACTTTTAGATGAGCATAGAGCTCTTGGGAAGAATGAGGTTAGATCTTGGTTTTGATAGCTTTTGGGATCTCAAGTGGTTTGACCACTTTTCTGCATCTTTGGGTTCTTATATGTAAAATTCAGATTTGATAGTAGTGGTTCAAATTTCAGTTTTTGTATAAGGCATTATAATTTATGATGTATATGTGGAATACATTTCATTACTTAAATGTTCTTGATGTTGGTGAATTTATCTAGCCAATGAAATCTGATGGGCTTTAGTAGTATAAGTAGATAACTGAAATTTGGTGACTTGGATGTTTTTATATTTCACTCTATGCTTCGAATTGTTTAAATTTATTAGGGTTCTTTTTAACTATTAGGGTTGGCATCGATGCGGATCTTGAAGGAATTTGAGGAGTTCCAAAAGTATCCTTTCACCTCTTGCAGTGCCGGTGAGTTCATCTTCTCTTAATTTTGGGAAAGTGAATTGCTACAGATTAGTATACTTATATATAATGTGTGCATAATAGTTTAGAGTGAAGCTAATATATTTTTCTCAATTGGCAATTTTTCTTTCATCAATTCCAATTAGTCCACTCACATTTCCAGAAGTTCATTTATGCTTTCATGAATTGATTTTTTCATCAGTTCGTTTTCCCACAGGTTTTGCTTCGTGTTTTTGGTATAAATGAGTTTTACACTCCCCCTTTTCAGCTCTTAACCCTGTTTTTCTTGCCGTGTTATGCTTAAACGAAAATCATATAGCTTCAATTTGATTCCACCACACTTCCACGTCAGAATAAAAAATTCTTAAATTCAGTTTGTGCACAAGAAAACATACAGTAAATTCAATTCCAGATTTCAAGGCAGAGGAACCTTATTTTCGTTAATCAAATTGATGAGAAATAGGGAACGGATTCATGTGTGGCGAAAAAGGATGGTAGAAGCAAAGAGCCTGGATCGAAGAGCAAGAGATTCGACAGATCTCAGCGCAAGTTCCTCGCCGATGAAGATGCTACAAGCTTTGTAAATGGGGCTTCAACACCACCAGCTATCTCAGAGATACGACACCGCCTCCATATCCCGCCATGATAACAATAGTGTAGGTTCGGCGTCTCACCAACGCCGTGCGCTTTCCGATCCTTTCCTCCTCCAAACAGGTGAGTTATCCTTACCTTTCATAATTGAATTCGCCTTTTATAGCAAGTTTCAAATTTGTGGTCCTGTGGAGTATTTGAAAGTCAAAGATTGCTTCGCTTTTTTTCACTAGGCTTGCTATGATTATGTCGTTGTTGTGCAAATGATTTTTTGTGGTTTTTTTTATTCTATTATGTCTTCTTAATTTCATTTGAGATCTCTGGATTTTGAAACTTGCTTTCTGTGCGCTGCTTTAACGGACAATGATCACTTTTTCCATGAGTTTAGTGGGATCATTGCATTCTCTTACATAAATAAATCCTGACACATTTTGAATTTGAGAATATGTGACAAGAGTGTGCTTTCTGAATTTGCAGGGACACCGTATAGAAGCATCATTTAGTAGTTGAAAATGAATACTCATTAGCAATCAGTGGTTCTAATTTAATGTAATTCATAAGGGGATCCTATTTGCACTCCGAGTTGACGGGAATTCAGGTCGAATGACTATTTCGATTTTCCGGCGAACCCAAGCTCCGCCCGGAGGGAGGCTTCGCGCGGAGTTAGATTTCCGGTGGGAAGTGGGCGGATTATATATCCGTCCGCTTGGAATGAAAAGCGGTTAAAAAATGGTTTAACGGATAATTGTTTTTAATTTTGAACCGGTTAAGAAACTATTGGTCCGGTTTATATGAAAGGGAACCGGTTTAGAACAATTTTAATTTGTTCATGGGTTTAGGTTGTAAACCAAACCAGTTTAAAGAAGAAATTGTTTCGGTTAAGAAAATATATACCCGTTGGCGGGTGCTCCATCCGACAGGTTGACGGGTTTTAAAACCGCTGTTGTTTTTTCCCAAACACATAGCGGATTGTACATCCGCCGGGTGTGATTGGATGTTGTCTGCCAATTGTTCAGTGGTATGTCAAATCGATGTCGGTACGGCGGGTTTTAAAACCGCCGTTGTTTTTTCCCAAACAAATAGCGGATTGTACATCCGCCGGGTGTGATTGGATGTTGTCCGCCAATTGTTCAGTGGTATGTCAAATCGATGTCGGTATGCCAATTGTTCTCTCCCATCCGACAGGTTGGCGGGTTTTAAAACCGCCGTAGTTTTTTCCCAAACACATAGCGGATTGTACATCCGCTGGATGTGATTGGATGTTGTCTGTCAATTGTTCAGTGGTATGTCAAATCGATGTCGGTATGGCGGATCGTAAATCCGTCCGCAGAAAATGAATTCTGAAGCTATGTATATATAGACGGGGTTGATAGTGAAATCTTCGCCCCAAACATTGTATCCACTAAATCTATTGAAGAAAGCGTTTTTTATAAGAAAGGTTGTTCTCTCCCATCCGACAGGTTGGCGGGTTTTAAAACCGCCGTAGTTTTTTCCCAAACACATAGCGGATTGTACATCCGTCGGGTGTGATTGGATGTTGTCTGCCAATTGTTCAGTAGTATGTCAAATCGATGTCGGTACGGCGGGTTTTAAAACCGCCGTTGTTTTTTTTCCCAAACACATAGCGGATTGTACATCCGCCGGGTGTGATTGGATGTTGTCTGCCAATTGTTCAGTGGTATGTCAAATCGATGTCGGTACGGCGGGTTTTAAAACCGCCGTTGTTTTTTCCCAAACACACAGCCGATTGTACATCCGCCGGGTGTGATTGAATGTTGTCTGCCAATTGTTCAGTGGTATGTCAAATCGATGTCGGTACGGCAATTGTTCTCTCCCATCCGACAGGTTGGCGGGTTTTAAAACCGCCGTTGTTTTTTCCCAAACACATAGCGGATTGTACATCCGCCGAGTGTGATTGGATATTGTCCGCCAATTGTTCAGTGGTATGTCAAATCGATGTCGGTACAACGGGTTTTAAAACTGCCGTTGTTTTTTCCCAAACACATAGCGGATTGTACATCCGCCGGGTGTGATTGGATGTTGTCTGCCAATTGTTCAGTGGTATGTCAAATCGATGTCGGTATGCCAATTGTTCTCTCCCATCCGACAGGTTGGCGGGTTTTATAACCGCCGTAGTTTTTTCCCAAACACATAGCGGATTGTACATCCGCCGGATGTGATTGGATGTTGTCTGCCAATTGTTCAGTGGTATGTCAAATCGATGTCGGTATGGCGGATCGTAAATCCGTATGCAGAAAATAAATTCCGAAGCTATGTATATATAGACGGGGTTGATAGTGAAATCTTCGCCCCAAACATTGTATCCACTAAATCTATTGAAGAAAGAGTTTTTTATAAGAAAGGTTGTTCTCTCCTGAAAACTGGAAACGAAGAGAAGACCGCGAGAATTATGGTAAGAATACATATATTTGTAAAATTACATTTTAATCATGAAAAATGGATATTATTGTTTGTTATAGTATATGTTGTTCATCAATTAATTTGATGTACCCGTAGCTAATCGGAGTATTTATATTAGAGTGTATAATAAATACGGATAGGATGGTCGTTAATAGTATTGTTTTGTTTTGATGCGTTCCGTATAGCTATAATTGTTTGCACGTATGCGTATTTTAACAAAAACAAAGTTTTGACTTGTTAGGAAGATTTCACCAGTATTTTTGAAAACAATTATGCATGGAATGAAAGAGAAGAGATGTTAGAGTGGGCGAAAGAACTTGGAAGAACGCACAGGATGGTCATAAATACATTTAAATCTGGGGTTGGATATGTTAAGTTAACATGTGAGAAATATGGGCGTCGTAGAGGAGTTTTACAAAAGCTCACTCGTAAAGTGCGGTCAAAAAAGAGTATCTGTCCTTTTTACCTCCACTGTAACTATGGGGACAATGTGTGGACATTGAGAGTTGTTTGTGGCCACCACAATCACCCTCTTCCAGATAATCTTAAGGGGCATGCGTATATAGAAAGACTGAAGGAGAGGCAAAAAGCAGATGTAATGTCGCTTTTAAAGGCTCATGTGAGGCCGGCGACCATAGGTATGTATTTGAAATGTAGGGAGGAGACGGACGGAGGAGTGTATAGAACATCAAAGAAGCAAATACAGAATATTACGTATAGCTATCATCGTGAAGAAATGGGGGGAAAGGATGTAGCTGTTTTTACACGCGACTATTTGGTAGACAAGGGTTATATGGTAAGATCTCGGCCTGTGTCAGACAGCAACCCCATAGTACAAGATTTATTTTGGGCAAACCCAAAGTCGTTGTACTTGCTGAGCTTATTTCCATATGTCATCGTCATGGACTGTACCTACAAGATGAACAAGTAGGTTAACTTCATACACGTGATTTAATTATTTTAACTTTTTGTTTGCGTAAGCGTACACCGATGGAGATGTATGATCACATTGCTGCAGGTATAACATGGCATTGATATATGGAGATTGTCGGCTTTACATGTACGGGACAGACGTTCAATATCGCATTCTCATTCATGGCCAGAAAGAACTTTGATCATTACAGATGGACGCTTATGATTATGAAGGAGATGTATGATCACATTGGGAAGAGCCCTGAAGCGATAGTCACAGACCGTGATCTAGCGGAGATAAAGGCTGTGGAGGAAGTATTTCCCGAGGCAAAACATCTATTGTGTTGCTTTCATATAGTCTGCAACTGCAAGGCGTATGTAAAAACACTTACAAAGAACCACGGTTTAGTGGAGACGTTCGGAAATAGATGTCTGGCGTTGTTCAACTCGAAGTCTGTTGAAACGTACAATACTCGCTTTGCCATAATGAAGACTGATTTTCCAGGATTTTTCCCGTATGTGATTGAAACATGGCTGTCACTTTACAAGGAGCGTATTGTAAGGGCGTGGACTGACAATATATTTCATCTGCTCACGAGGACGACTAATAGGTAATGCGATATTGTTAATGTAAATTTGTGTACTGCATTTACGATTTTTGTTTGTTTGTATGTTGTGTTTTTGTAGGGTTGAGGGTGCTCACTCGAGGCTTAAAGATTTCATTGATAATAATGTGGCGTCGTTTCACCTCATAGCAAAGAAGGTCGACTCTTTAGTGGAGTCACAGATTGACGAGATCCAAAGGAAAATGGAGATGGATGTGAATACAAGACCATGTGAAATAATTCTTATGCCTCCAAGTAGGTATATATTATTTGTGCAGCTAGTGAACAAGGTTTAGTCAGTTGTTTGCATATCCTTTTGGAGACAATGGACAGAGTGGAGAACCCCTCGAAGGGATTTGAGCCATTTGTGTGCAATGACAGATGGTGGAGGAATGTACGGGGTCTACCTTGTGCTCATGATTTGCATATGTACATGTTAATGGGGATTCCAATCCCTTTGGATCAAATTCACGACTTCTGGAAACAAATTGTGTGGAGAACGCCGCCGCAAGGGTACACAATTCCGGCTGACATGGAATTAATAAGTGGTGGAGGAGGACGTGTATTGCAAGAGCCCCCATCGGGTTACAATAAACCCAAAGGTAGGCCACGGGGGACACAGCGTGAGAGAAGGGACCAGACTTGGTATGAGCATGTAGTCGATGGAGATCATATAAGCGACCACATCCGTAGAAATAGAAGCAGAAGACGAAGGGCTTTTATGGAAGATGAGGAGGAAGATGTTGATGATCGAGTCAAGGCGTACACAGATTGACTATGATCGAGTATTTGGCGTGAACCAGGTGGATGCTTTTATGTTCCAATACATAACGAATTATAGAAGCGTTACGGGAGACGGTCATTGCGGGTATCGATCCCTAGCATGGCTATTGGGTTATGAAGCGGAGGATGCATGGAAAGAAGTGCGAGCTGCGATGGTCGCAGAGGCACTATAGAACTATCAACTGTACTGCAACATTGGGCCGTCATTCCTTACGATAAACGAAGTGATATATCAGATGAATTTCTATGGTGAATGTGCTAATCGAGAGTTTTGGATGGAGATGTCGTTCTGTGGATTCATAGCTGCAAGTGCTTTTCAAAAAGTCATTGTGCTTTTATCATGGGGTGGTTCACATACTACGCTCCCATTCTACTATTTCGGTAACCCGGTCGGCCCGGCAGACGTCATCGCGATTGCGTTGGTGGGACGTCATGATCATTATATTCCGGTAAGCGTCATTAAATATAGAAAAATTACTTTGATTAAGTCTAATATTTACACTCGATTATGAATTATGTGTGCAGATATGGTTAGCGCCACATTCTCCACTCCCGCCGATTCTTGTAAATTGGAGGGATTACCATCATTTAAGTGTTGATGGGTGGGAAGTTCAATTTAAAAACCGAATTAGTCATTTCCAACATCTACGACAACATAGTGGAAGAGGGTTTGCATGATAATGTGGGACGCAAGTAAACTGTAATATTGACATTTTCAATGTAGCAGGATCTCAGTTTTTGGTGACATGTTTAAGAAAAACTTGTTTATTTAGGTAAGAACAACCAACGACATATTGTAAAGTACAACAAGGGAAAAACACATGAAAATTTTACAAAAACGACTTAGACAACTACAACATCAACCTCTGTTACTCCTAGAGGAGGTTATAGTGCAATGGCCACCTTCTGTTGCTGGTCGAGTCAGCTCACGCGTGAAGAACAAAACAAGTAAAAAAAACGAGGAGACCAGTAACAAGCCTGAAATAACTGATTTTCATAATTGCAGGTTGGTGTCCCTTTGGGGGGCAAATGTCACCCTCCGGTTGGCGGTGTGTCTCAACCTCATGTAAAACAGTGTTAGCAAATTGCAGTTGTTGTTCTTCATATGCATTCTTATACCAGTCCAACTCGTACTTCATATCTTCGATATCTTGCAAAGCTTCTCTGCGGCTTTGTTTAGCGGCATCTAAGCGCATAGTAAGTATTTTGACTTGATCGGACAAACTACAATCCTGCAATAAAGGAAAAATAAAAAATTACAACACGGGACAAAATTCGTAGAAATTTCAAACAAAGTAAATACTGGAATTAATACCGCCAAATACTCGTAAAACATGTCTGGTTCTAGGAAGGATGTGGCGGAGCTGCTTGATGCTTAGCTGACCATTTGTCCCCGATTGAATGTGTAGGGGTAGGTTTAGAAGACCAGATTTTTTGATGTGGAAAACAATTGCGTAGGGGAAGTATATATAGGCTGGGATAACAAGCCGGCGGATATAGGAACCGCTGGAAAGGACCTGGCGGATAATGGATCCGCCAGGTCCTGAGAAACAACTAGGGTTTTTAGCTTTTTGACAGAGACGGCAGAATCGGAGGTGGCAGAACGTATATCCGCCGTCATATGATGTGGGCTAAATTTGTAACCGCCAGCCTAAGCCCATTAATGAGACGTGACACGACCCTTAGCGGATTAAAGACCCGCCAGCGTAAACCAGGTTTTTATTGTTTATAAACTGTTTTGTGCATGGTTGAATAAGCGTAATTGAAATTTGAAAAAAACGGATATCGATTTTGGTTTAGAAAAGCCTATTGGTTTATACACAATTGTAACGTTTTTTAACACCACTAGTATCCACTAGAATATTCACGTGGAATTAAATCCAGTAACAAAATTTTATATTGAAACGTAGTACGATTAGATTACAAACGTAAAGCGGCGTACATAGTAATTAAAATATCACAATACATCTTAAGTACTTAAGCAAGATAGTCTATCATCATAATTCCATCAGCATTATAGAAACATTCCAGAACTTGAAGTAGGAGCTTCGTCTCAGGGTAGGACGTTAGAAAATGTTGTTCCCAGAAAACCTCATCCGGATAATCATATTCAGTTGTCTTTGGAATAAACCGGAATAACCCGAAGTCCTGCTTTACAAGGAAAGTGCCCACAAAATCTGGGTGTCCTCCTACGCGGTTTGGCTCCGCAATGGCAGTGATTTCCATTGTTCTTGTTTCAAGGACATAGACGGTCTTATCCGGAACCTCTTCAAGAAAAACAACAAATTTATCAGTTTTAGCAACAGGAAGCGTGAATCTGTTGTTCATATTATACACCGAACAGGTGTGGCCGTCCTTAAGGTGCATGTACAACTCGTTCGGAGAGCCTGAAAAGATACAATCTTCGTAGGGGCAAGTGTACTTCTCCTACAAATCACAACAACGTTGTTAAATTAATAATACTCGTATACGAAAACTAAATTTTATATGGTAAATGTTGTATACCGTTTGATGCCCGTTGCTCATTGGACCTTCGCTCGCCATTTGTTGAAATCTCGGTGGAAAACGGGTGTTGTTGTGTAGGAGAATGTGTGTAGTTGTGTAGGAAAATGCATAGCAAACAGTTGTATTTAAAGGTGTTGGTACCCATTGTAAATATGGACGGATTATGGATCCGTCAGCCTACATTGACGGATTAAGGATCCATGCGGATTACAGCCCCATAAATGAGACGATGACACGACCCTTAGCGGATTACAGACCCGCTAGCGCGCCCATAATGCGGATGGTATATCTGCCTCCCTTAGCCCATTAATGAGACGATGAGACTACTGGCGGATGGAGGACCCGCCAGATCCAACCATGTATGAGATATTTTGGCGGATTGAGGACCCGTTTTGCCTGGCGGATTATGATTCCTTTAGTTATATCAGGCGGGTCATTAATTATCCGTGAAGGATTGTAATCGGTTTAATTAAACTGTTTTTGTGCATGGTTGAATAAGCGTAATTGAAATATGAACAAAACAGATATCGGAAACGGCTATTGATTTATAAATAGGAAGTTGAATTACATGATCAATTACACAATCGTAACGTTTTTAACAACACTAGTATCTGCTAGAATACCCACGTCCAGAGCTTTCTTCATAAGCGTTAGAGAACCCAGTTTGATCGTCTGCCTCATAATCAGTGGAACAAGTGGTGCGATGCATGCTTGAAACCGGCGATTCGAAGTTGGCGTCGTCTCTCAAATTCGTATCAAAAGAACTAACGCGAGTGAATTCAGCGCCACGAAACCCTTGAAAGAGGGGGTTGCGATGTCCGTTCATATTCAGCACTACTCGTAACTTGATGACTAGGAATAAAGCTGTTGGGTACAGCTTCACCCTGAGAGTACATCGGAAATGAAGGATTGTAATCATGTGTAGATGGACCGTGTTGGCTAGGCATAAAGGTACTATGTGTAGCTTCACCCTGAGTCCCGTAAAGATCTGTAACATATGGAACCTGTTGGGTAGGCATGAAGTAGTTAGATCCAACATTACCCTGCGCATAAATTGGATATTGTTGGGTAGCTGGTTGCTCGATCGTCGTAGCGCGGGTTCTTTGTGATGCATCGTTACTGTGCTGTTGTATAACTTGAGGCAACCCATCTGTCATTAATGAGCCAATGACTTTCAGTATGATCTTCTTCAACGGATTGTCATCCTCATATCCTCGAAGGGTTTCAACATTCTCCGTTATGATTGACTCAATGTGGTTCAACCGCTGAGAAAGAAGGACAAGTTGTTAAACATCTAAAAGGCCATGTATCGAAACATATATCAAACTACGTACCCTCACAGCTTGCAGAGAGAGCGTTCTTGGCTGCCGATCCAGTTGATGGGCTATTTGTGCAGACCTGTGATCGATATAAGGATGGGAGTGTTTTTTATACCAATCCATATAACCCTCGGTTGATTCCCACACGTGCATGCTAGTAGGCAAATCTTCGGGCAAAAGGCAATGATCCCACCAGGAAGGGAAGTTGTTGTCGCTGTCACTGTACTTCACCTTGTAACTAGCAAGGCTCGATGCTGGCCTTTTAGCATCACATGGTTTGATTGGGGGATTCCTTGGTATTATCTATTTTTTGCCAAATTGTCTGACAAATCTGTCTGGATTGTAGCCTTCTTCTAAATTTAGGCATTGGAGAGTGCCTTTATATTGTGCCAGTTGGAACTCACGCTTTTTAAGCGCATCTCTCCACGGAGTCCAACATACCTGTTACGTATGACAAGAATTTATCAATAAAATATGTTACGTGCAATTGAGATAGTTAAGTGACACGGTTTGTGAACTTATACCTCGTCAACCCGCATAAGATCTAATTGTTTTCGGATTCCTTCAATTCTGTACTCCGGTGGTTGTCCTGCACGACGCATTTCGTTTCCCGCAGCAGCTGCAACGCTACCCCTAAATTGTGTTTTCGTCGTTTCATGACCCTTAAACATTGGGAAGTACGCCCATATCCAGCTCTGCAGATGTTTGCGTTACACTACCATAATGTGACATATAATCTTATCCATGGACAAAGTTGTCAACGAAATGATACCTGGAGCAGTAACGGAGATCCGCAAAACTGCACGGCACCGACACGACTAGCGATACCAAGTTCCCGATAGAGGTGCGCGAGTGTAGCAGCTCCCCATGCGTAGTTTGGAGTAAAGTCGTGGTCTACAACGGGATGGAAATTTCTGAGATTTATTTTTGATCCACTCTTATCCTGGTATACAAGACACGAAGTTATAATAGCCAAATACACCGAGGCCACAATCTTTTGATGATCCGGATGAGTCACCCGGGCTGTCATCATCTTAAACAACTCGGACATTGGGAGACCCTTGTTTGTTTTGTGCTCATACAGACGCTTTTTACTTATGCGAAGCATCTGGCTGAGCTCCTAAAACAACTCATCCTCTAACTGGTAGGGCACAACTGGCATCCCCAACACCTTTAGTCCAAGGAGTTTGTGCACGTCTAACAGAGATGGTGCCATTTCACCCCAAGGGAGATGAAATGTATTTGTTTTGGGGTGCCACCTCTCGATGAAGGCGGATATCAATGCCCAATCGAATGTTTTGTGTGGAATATCTACTAAATGTGTTAGACCACTTTTTCCAGCAATCTCCCTCCAGGGCCGTCTGGCATAGTCTTCCACTGCTCTAACCCTTTAGATCGAGCATGAACTTTCAATACTCGTTGAACCTACAGGAAAAACAAGTCATGTTAGGATGAACAAACGCCAGTGAAAAAGTAAACATTAGAAAACTCACTATTTTTTTGTCCTTGTTTTTCCATAACAAATGAGCGATATGATTATCGAAATCAGTCAGCAACGAATTGTCTTCTGGGCCACCATTGTCGGTTGGTTGGCTTTGCTCTCCAACTGCTCTTTGTCCATAGCGTGCACTAGTTGACCGTTGCACATTAGGTGCTTGTGCGGGGGGTGTCTCTCCAACAACAGAAAAACTCCTCCTGCGTGTTCGTGGAGTAACAGGGGTTCTGCTGCCAATCATAACAGTATCTTCATGTCTGGATGCGTTATCAGTTACATCATCGAAGTCCTCGGTACGATCAGATAATCGATTTTCGAACACAATTTCCTCATTGCAGGGAGAACGTCTAGACGTACGACGGCGGATCATAGATCCGCCAGAGGTCCTTTCCATTGCAGAGTCCCTGCAACGCTGCATGCGTTGCAGACTTGCAGGGACTCTGCAACGCCCTTATGATTGACAACCAAGCGGATTAATAACCCGCTAACTTGTCTTAAACCTTTTATTGTTCGGGCGGGTGTACTATCCGCCAGCATGGGAACGTATAAACCTCCCTCCCTCTCAATGCATATAGGATACTGCATGCATATACAAATCCACCTCATTCGGTTATTTATTGTACAAAAAAAAATTACACAACTTATTTGTATTTGTAACTTTAATTGCACAAAAGAATGGCGTCGTCCTCCTCAGCACGTGTCCAATACCTACCATGCCCGGTAAGAAGGTGCTCACAGAAACGACTCGAAGTGTACACCTAGTACGACGACAGTAGTCCTTCTACATATGGAAGAAGATTCATTACCTGCTGTTGCAACTTAAAGATCGTGTGGATTGATCCAGAACATAACGATAGAGTACTGCGTATAATAACTAAACTCTTGGATGAAAAAAGGAAGATCAAGATGCAATTAGATGTTATGTTGACCTGTGATAGCGATATTGCATCCTTAAGATCGTATGTAAAGAGCTTTGATAATTCGTATTCTGATGACTCCGAATAAACGTATATAAAAAATTACTCTACTGTATCGCAATTTATATAATATAGCACCAAAGTAAGTCAATATGGATAACAAAATGCATTACAAAACGACGACCAAGTTCATCTACCATTCCCCCCCCCCATAATCAGTGGAACTTATGCAGTTTTCAGATGCGATTCTGCCAGTTACACAGAATCAACACTTGTTTCTTCGTAATACACAATGGCTTCAACATCTTCAATTTCTTTGTGTTACCCCAAATTTTGCACCTTCTTCATCATCTTCCCATTCTTTGACTTCATCCTTTTCTGCATCAGCATCGTACCCTTTGATTTCATGTTCTTTGTCTATTTCTTCAAACGATGGGACTTCAACATTAACCTCGGTGAAAATTGAGACACGCCAATCCGATGAACATCGCATGCACAACTTCACTATTTTCTTAACATCAGCATCAGTCGTTGCCTCTTGCATACGACTCTTACTATACAATGTAGGAAAGTAAAATAAACGGCCCCGCTCAATTCCTGGTCGGTAACTAAGCAACACAGAAGAAAAACGTTCAAACGAACCAGGGTTAGTAATATCAACCCACATAGGGACGTTCACTGAATAACCACCCTGGTAATTCCAAATGTTATTTGGATAATTACGATCCTTGAAAACAATATGCCCTCCATGACGTAATTTCACTTCCATTTTCACAACTGCCCTCCCCATTTTCTGTTTTTGGGTGAGGCCGGCGGCTGAGTTCGACCTCCATATATGCACCAATATATATAGGGCCCTAAGACGAGGCTTCAGATGTACATACATCGACTCCGGCGGATCCATTGTCCGTCCCCCCGGCGGCTCAGACATCCGCCAGGTTCTTGTTCATTAATTCATATACGGCGGGTTATTCAACCGCCCGCTTTTAATAACATTTTACAAACGTTGGCGGATCAAGGTTCCGCCAATGTTTGAAAATGTGTCTGTATTCTGGCGGGTTATGAATCCGCGAGGTGTTTTCCATAATTTTTTTGCCTATAAATATGATCATCACCGACGGGTTTAGCTTTATTCCATCCAACCGTACACATTACAACCCAATACAAATTGGAGCGTCTTACCAATGTCGAGCGGAATAAGTTCATCCGGAAGCAATGGCGTTCCATTTTGCTTATGTGGGCTAGTAGTGTTACTTCATTTATCACGGTCCACAAGGAATGTAGGTCGACGTTGTTGGATTTGCCCTAGAGCGGAGGTGATGTACCGATGCGAGTATGTGCGCTGGATCGATCCACCCCACGCAGCGTACTCTCAAAACGTTATTCGAGACCTTCAACAACGAATCAGAGGGCTAGAGGTTGAGATGCAAAACTTAAGGGAGATGTTGGCCCTGTATGAACCACCGTTTGATATGATTATGTAGTGCATCAGGTTATTATTAGTCCTCTGCGTAAGGACGTGTGTCAACGTCGTAGGGTATATAGTATGTATTTTGTAGTATGTTTAAACGTAACTAAAATATGCAGAACATCGTACGTATTTTGGTAATAGGAATTGTAATCGTAGTTGTAATTGAAGTTGTAATCGTAGTTGTAATCTCGTATTTGTAATCTCGTAGTTGTAATCCAAAGTTGAATCCGAACAACAATCCTAAGTTCAAACGTATGTGAAATCCAGTGTTGAAGGCTATATTATAATTATAATAATCATATTCTAAATCCGATAAATTCACGATTACATAACTCAAGTATATATATTTTTTATTTAGGGTTTATAGTTGAGTACATTTAGGTTATTATAAAAACGGATAATTAGCCTATATGACTTTAGAGGGACGAATAATGTGTTTATTATATCACGTGGACTTATATTGAGCTAATTAATATATGTTGGGCTAAAAAAATGTATCAAACACATTTATACATTGATCAATCAAAACACAAAGCCTTAAGAAGGCGGAGTCGATACGGAGAAGGTAATTTCTCCACCACTATATTTGTTTTATTTTCCTAATTACAAAATTACCCATCGTTACTCGTATTCCGATCCTGAATCTACTATTGTATTGTTTATGACTTGATTCGTGTTTAAATGTAAAATACGTATACGTAGATATAACTTTTCGTAACTCTTATCAATTCATAACGCTTACTATTTTCTAACTCTTATAGTGTTTAATTTCGTTACTCTAAGTTCAAACACATTGAAAAAACACATAACTTCTCAAATACACAAATACCGCTATAATGGCCAACCACACATGTGTTAACCCTCATACAACAAAACCAAGTATCCATGTCAAACTAAGAAAGTATCAATTAAAAGTACATGATAGAACATCATCCAACGTGACCATTGTCTAAACCTCCATCGGTGTCAGGATTCTCCTACATGTCCATAGCCTCAGCCTCAGCCGCTGCACGCTCTTCTGCCATACGAGACGACTCTCCCCTCTCGTGGATGGACGGTACGCTGGGTCTCGCTGTGGAGGGCATCGATGGACCCATCTGGGATGCCCTAGCAAACGGGGGAGCATTTGGCGGATTATCACTAGTCGCGAGTTCCAACATTTCTCTCCACGGGACAACTTCTTGACCACATGATTCTGCGAGCATCCTCTCAATGTACGTGGTCATCAAAGACAACCGCTGCAACATTTTTTTAACACATAATGTTATTTTCCACTTTATATAAGTAACGATATTTGACTCAATTATGTACTCATACAACTTAAATAAACATACCCGATTCAGGTCTACACTCACAGGTGCGGGTACAAGAGGCGGAGGACCCCGTTCCTGTCTGTCTGAAAACCGGCTAACATATGGATGAGAGGTCTGCAAGAACCAATCCAAATGGCTAGCGTCCACATACCAAGCTGGCGATGCCGGTGGACTGGACAAAATATAGGGACAAAGGTTCTCCTCCATCCGCTCCCACCTATCCCACTCAGGAGCAAACTTCAATGTGTACTTATTCTTGCCTCGAAAGTTCTTAGGACGGGAGGCCTGTATCGGTCGAATCGGGTCTAGAGGCCTACTCTGCTGTCGTCCAAATTGTCGTACCACCCTGTCCGGCATGTATGGCTCTACAATATCGAGGAACTGAATAGTCCCTCGATATGTCGACGCCCTATATCTCCCACCAAAGTCTAAGTTGCCATAAGGCATCCAACGTACCTATACACAAATCCGGGTTTAATCAGTCAACAAGCTTTAACATAATACAACAAATTGTATATAATTAATAACCTAACATTACTTACGTCCTCAGGGAGGTACTCATCGAGAATACGACGAAAATGAGCCCGCCTATTAGTCTGCTGCGTAGCTGTCCGATCTGTGTGATGCCGTGCAGCTCGTCTCTCATCAGCCTCCCCCCTCGCTCGAAGCCCGTAGTTAGGGTTGGTGGGAAAGTAGATGAAATACATCCATATCCACATCTGCATACATAAGGAAATAGGTTAAACGTTAAAATTATTTTGATTATAAACACATAAACACGAGGACATACCTGTAAAAGATAAGGGCACCCAGCAAGACCAACAACCTCACTCCTAGATGCCTCTCCCAAGTTACGGTACAGAAGAGCAAGGACCCCGGTCGCCCATGCAGTTTCCACAACCCTTGTCGGATCATCAAACAACGGCAACATTCGCGTCTGTAACACGTTTGTGGTCTTGTCCAAAAAAAGACTACTGGACATAGCGTACCACAAGTACCCAACAGCAATACACCCTGGATATGCATTCTCCTCAATCATCCTAAGCACGTGACTGAAGAAACCACCAGACATTACCTTCCCCTTCTTCAACGACTTGGTCATGTTGTACTTGTCCAACTCAGACACATAATCCGCGTCCACCCCGAACATGTATCCAAACATTTCGTTGCAATGTGCCCTCTCCTCCATGACGTTAGCAAACGGTCCCGTCGAAACCGCAAAGCCCTCGATTGCAAGACCCAAAATGAGAGTGACGTCATGCAGAGTGATTGTAATCTCTCCCCAAGGAAAATGGAAGCTGTTGGTTTCAGGATGCCATCTCTCGATGAAAGCACCCATGAACTTATGATCAACATAGCCGTACTGAAGATCCCTGTTGCGAGTCAATCCTGTCTGCTCAGCAATCCAAAACCACGATCCCTCTGGAGGATCCTCTGGATAATAGGGGCGGAACCGTGCAAAATCATGTGGACGGGTGTAGCAGCGGGTGCGCCGGGTGTACTCATTCGTAGGAGGGTTGCCGGTGGGAGGCGTCTCCTAAATCCTGTGGGCCACATGCGCATCAAATCTAAGTAACACGGGCGGCGGAGGGGAATCATCAACAACAGGTGGGGGAGCAGAGGTCGATGCCTCCTGTGCTCGGGGCACCTGCGCAGAATGCTGGCCTTCAGCCGTCGGCTCCTGTGTCGGCACAGCAAGAGACGGAGTGGTCCACTCTAAATCGTCTAGTCGAACAGAACTCCCCACATGCTCTCCACTCGTACCGATTTGTTCTGTCACAGCTTCCCCACTACGCCCACCATCATCGATACCCAAATCAACAACATGACTCTCACTAGGTGCGCATCGTACTAACACTCTACCCCGCTTTTTACGAACGGATGCAGTGATTCCACGTTCAGCCGCATGTCTACCACGCTTGGTCAGTTTCTTAATTTTTTCCAAGACTTCCTACAAATTCATAGATTATTTCTTAACTTCTCGATTTATAGCGATCAAATTTTCTATTAAAATTCATTGTAAACAAGTTTTCTATTTTTCCGATTTAATACCTTATGTTTCACTAAATATCTTTTACAATTTCTAGATAAACATACTACAAATGCAATCTATTTATTATTTCTGAAAATCTATATCAACATATTACACATCCGATCTATTTTTTACAATTTCTAGTATACGTTTCTTAATACAAGGTTAACTCATATTCAAGCAATACATTCCTTCATTATTCAAATTCATATTATACACTTCTTTTCAATTCCGTTTCGAATATTCAATTAAATAACCATGCAATACAATTAATTTTTTCAATTCCTCATTATAAAGTTATTTAACCCCGTTTTATTTTAAGCATGCAAATTCAAATTCACATTATAAACATTTTTTTATCTATTTTACCTATTAATTTATTATATTTAATTAATCTTATTTTATACTAAATAACCAAATCAACTTCTCTTTACTCATTTTTTACACTTAAATATAAACGTAATTAATGTAATTCTAACTTGTACTAATAGTAATTACAGAAACGAAAATTACCTCACCGGTAAGTTTCTTCGCTTTGCGTTTCCGGGGAGGAGTTGCCGGACCATCTGTCGTCGCCTCCTCGTCACCCATCTTCGGCGTCTTTCCTCTCAGATCCCCTCCCGCCTCACCTACTGCCTCTTCCTCTCCATTTCCCTCAGCCACAACTCCCCCTTCCTCTCCATTTCCATTTCCCCCGCCCACATCAGCCACCGTCCGACAAAAATACGTCGTCGGTGGCCATTACGTTCGGATCCGCCGCCGTCGACAACACCTCTCCAGGGGTCTCCGCTCCTCTCAGCCACTGCTCAACTGCTCCCGACGACGACGGCTCCCCTCCAGGCGACGGAGCAGCTGCTCCGATCCACCCCAAAAATGCTCCAGGCGACGGCGAGAAGATAATCCCGTGTAATCCAGACGACGGCTCAACCGCTCTCGGCGACGACGGCTCCCCCCCAAGAAACGGATCTACTGCTCCACTCCAAGTCGTCAATGCTCCACGCGAAGGCAAAAACGACGGCTCCCCCCCAATTTCAGATCTTTCCCTTCTTCTCAATTCTTCATCCGAAGCGATATCTTCCAAAATCCGATTAAGGTCTTCCCTGAACGCATCTAGTGGAGGTGGCGGAGGATTATTGGCGTTCGTCATTCTTTTGTTTTTTGGGGGAAGAAGCGTTTGAGCGGATGTATGAACCGCCATGCCTATTTATAGTAAACTTTTTTGTTTTTTTTACACTCTTCGCATTCCGGCGGATCCGTAATCCGTCATCATTATTTACCGCTTCCAGGCGGTTTTCAAGTTTCAAAAGTACCGCTTTTTTTTACCACAAACAAAACTTGACGGATCTTTGACCCGCCAGATACTTTTAACCCTACATTTGGGCGGATGTATGAACCGCCATTCCTATTTATAGTAAACTTTTTTGTTTTTTTTTACGCTCTTCGCATTCCGGCGGATCCGTAATCAGTCAGCCTTATTTACCGCTTTCAGGCGGTTTTCAAGTTTCAAAAGTACCGCTTTTTTTTTACCACAAACAAAACCTGACGGATCTTTGACCCGCCCGATACTTTTAACCCTAATTTTATCTTCTTTTTCACCTGCGCCGCCACCCTGTCGGATCTACAATCCGTCGGCCCACTAACCCTACATTCACCAACTTTTCGCTCCCTACCTGAACGCATCTGGTGGAGGTGGAGGAGGATTATTGGCGTTCGTCATTCTTTTGTTTTTTTGGTGAAGAAGCGTTTGGGCGGATGTATGAACCGCCATGCCTAATAGTAAACTTTTTTGTTTTTTACGCTCTTCGCATTCTGGCGGATCCGTAATCCGTCAGATTTATTTACCGCTTTCAGGCGGTTTTCAAGTTTCAAAAGTACCGCTTTTTTTTACCACAAACAAAACCTGACGAATGTATGAGCCGCCCGACACTTTTAACCCTAATTTTATCTTCTTTTTCACCTGCGCCGCCACCCTGTCGGATCTACAATCCGTCGGCCCACTAACCCTACATTCACCAACTTTTCGCCCCCTACCTGTCGGATCAAGGATCCGTCACCTAGCCCTTGCCCAAACCCTAAACCGGACCTTTCACTTACTCAATAAATTTTATTTTAAAAAATAAACCAGTTTACATTGAACCCGACCGGGGTCCATTTTAATTAATTCAAATTACCCTTAATCGGTCTACAAAATACATTTCATAACCGGGTTAAAATTTTACCCGTCAATTGTGGCGGAAATATGATCCGCTCACTTCCCTTAGTAATTTTTTTTTATTTCGGGCGGGTTATGGATCCGCCATGTTTTCGGCTCCGTGCGAAGGCGAACTCCGGGCGGAGCCTGGGTTCGCGCGATCTGACACCTGCAACAAAAAGCAATGCAAATAGCCTCTTCGTTCATAAGGTGTATGAACTTGGTTTTTTCGTTTTAAAATGTATATGCTTTAGTCTATTCTTTAATAATTTAATTAATATTACTTCTCATCTTGCTCGCAAGGTTTTGAAATGGGTTAAATTTGAATGTATCCTCTCTATTGTATTCATTCCCCCTAAATAAATAGCTTCAAGTTAATGGTGACCCGTGTAGGTGGAAATGACAGGTTATATGATGTATCACTTTATAGCTTATGTTATTTTTATTCTTCGTAAATCTTTTCCCTAAGGTGGGATCTTTGTGGGTTTCAATTTTAATGTAGTAAGATTTGATGCTAATATTGCTCTTGGGTGCTGTTTTTGTATGTGGGTCTTCTGTGTGCAGTATATGATTGGGTTGGAGGAGGAGTTTAGTGAGGCGATGAGCAGAAATGCCGTGAAGGCTATTGTTGTAAGTTGTAACTGGTAAGATGACCTTTACTTTCATAATTTAACTTGACTTTATGTGGCTGATTTCTGGTTTCTTCCCAGCCATCTCGATTTCCTCATCTCTCTCGCTCTCTCGATTCCCGGCCATGATGCTTGGTCTCATATATCAATAGAATTAATTATTTTAATAATTTCAAGAAAACATATTTATTTAAATAATAATGTGTATCTTATTGGTATTCTTTATAATATTAATACTACAAGTGATGATCGAACTTGAATCTACCTCATTTTTTGTTAGAAAAATAGATTTTTTTCCCCACATATTTATTGATTTAATTATTTTAATAATTTTGAGGAAAAAGAATTATTCAAATAAGCATGTGTGTAACCTTTTTTTATATTTATAATATATTTTAAGATAAAAAAATATCATAATCCATATCATTCCCAAAATATTTTCTTTGTATTTCTAATATTGTTATTTAAATAATATATATTAATAAATAAATTCTTATTCAATATAAAACAAAATATATTTCAACAAAAACTACAAAATTTATACAATATATGACAAATGATAAATTATGTTTGAAAAATTTCAACACAAACTTGGAATAAAGATATCAACACCATCGATGGTTAATTATGTTTGAAAAATATAAAACTTAGTCTTATTAAGATAAAATCCAAATAAAGTCTCTCTCACCAGAAATCGGATTCGAAACGGTGTGTAAATCGAGAAAAAACGACTTAAAACGAGTAATATCGTGAAAATCGAGAAAACCCGACTTAGAACGACTAATGGCGCGAAAATAGAGAAAAATGGACTTAAAACGGGAACGACGCAAAAATCGAGTAAAACAGACTTAAAACGAGTTGGCGCGAAAATCGAGTAAAACAGTCAAAATCCAGTTGGCGCGAAAATCAAGTAAAACACACTTAAAACGAGTAACTGCACAAAAAATCGAGTAAAACAGACTTAAAACGAGTTGGCGCGAAAATCGAGTAAAACGGACTTAAATTGAGTTGGCGGAAAAATCGAGTAAAACCGACTTAAAACGAGCAAATCCGACTTAGGGTATAGGGTATAGGATAGTGGATAGTGGATAGTGAATGTGGATAGTGGATATTGAATGTGACTAGAGGATGTGTTAAATGATAGTTTGGGCCCAATTCGTTTAAACGCCCTAAAACAATAAAAATAAAAATTTCAAAATTGTAACATGATAGAAAATAAAGGCCATAGTCATAATCAATTCTCAGAATCGAAAAAAAATCATCGAAAACGTCAACGGGCCTAATAAGGCCGAATTAAGATTTAGTGAGGCCCATTATAAAAAAACGACATAAAACGACTTAATAAGACCTTAAACCGCAAAAAAATTGAAATGTAAAAGTTGTATTTGAGCATTACCAATATGACGGTTTCGTAACATTTAATGAAAGTTTTATTTGAGTGTTTCGTAACATTTAATGAAAGTTTTATATAAAGTTTATTTGAGTAACGAAGTGATATCACACACATATGAGTAAAACTATACGACTTATATACTTGAGATTAACTCGTTACTAGGTGAAAGTGCTTGTTTAGATATTTCGAAGTGTTCATTTTGTTATTTTCTTATAAAAACGAAACCGTCATATTGGTAATGCTCAAATACAACTTTTACATTTCAATTTGTTTGCAGTTTAAGGTCTTATTAAGCCGTTTTATGTCGTTTTTTGATAATGGGCCTCACTAAATCTCAATTCGGCCTTATTAGGCCCGTTGACGTTTTCGATTATTTTTTTCCGATTCTGAGAATTGATAACGACTATGGGCTTTATTTTCTATCATGTTACAATTTTGAAAATTTTGATTTTTATCGTTTTAAGGCGTTTAAACGAATTGGGCCCAAACTAACCACTTATCACATTCACTATCCACATTCACTATCCACTATATATCCGCATCTGAGAATGCATGGAGAGAGAGGGGAGAAGATTTGCTGATGTGAATGCCATGAGTGAGAGTTCCGGCAAGATAGCGGAGGAGACGCTTGAGGGCAGCCCAATGCTCACTCGTCGGAGTCTGCATGAATTGAGCAAGTTTGTTGATCGTGAACGCAACGTCGGGACGGGTGAGATTGAGATACTGCAGCCCTCCCACTATAACACGATACTCATTGGGTGAAGGGAGTGGGACGCCGACATCGCTCTTTAGCTTGATAGTTGCCGAAAGTGGTGTTGAAGTAGGTTTTGTTGATTCCATTCCAACTTTTAGAAGGAGATCTGATATGTACTTACGTTGAGTAAGAAACAAACCGGATGGTGTCGGCAATACTTCAACGCCGAGGAAATACGAGAGTGCCCCGAGATCTTTGAGAGAGAATTTGGTAGAGAGCTTGAGAACAAGTGAAGCAATGCCGGAAGTAGAGTTGCCTGTAATTATAATGTCATCGACATAGACTAACAAAAGAAGAGTGGTTAGTCCATGTTTATATATAAATAGTGAGGCATCAGAGATGGTGTTGGAGAAGCCAAGTTGATTAAGGTAGCCCTTGAGTTCGTTGTACCATGCACGTGGAGCTTGCTTGAGGCCATAGATGGCCTTTAACTTACAAATGTGTGTTGGATGTGTTGAATCAAGGAAGCCCGGCGGTTGGATCATGTATACGTCTTCTTGTAGAGAGCCTTGAAGAAAGGCGTTGTTAACGTCAAGTTGTTGTAAAGGCCAACCATTGGTGACAGGGAGAGAGAACTATCCGCACCGTGACGGGTTTGACGACCGAACTGAAAGTTTCAACGAAATCCAGGCCAGGCCACTGATGGAAACCCTGAGCCACTAGTCGAGCTTTGAACCGATCAACCGAGCCATCGGGAAGATACTTGATACGGAACACCCACTTGCATCCAACCAAGTTTTGAGATGGAGAGGACGGGACGAGATCCCATGTTTTGTTGGCAGCCAGAGCGTCGTATTCCTTTTGCATTGCGTCACGCCAATCCGGGTCTTTGAGAGCTTGAGTTATGGTTTTTGGTTCAGATGGAGGCGAGACTTGGACGTTGAGATTCAACTTTCGAATGGGTTTAGTGATGCTGTTTTTGGACCTTGTAATGATCCCTCGTTCTTGATTTATCTGAGAAGAAGGGTTGTTTTGTGGAGTTGTATGAGAGATTGGTGAATTTAGTGATGAAGTAGGAGGCGTGGGTTCAACTGAGGAGGAGGAGAGTAGTGGGATTGGATGGGTAGTGTGTAAATTAGGGTTAGGGGAAGGGAGAGTGTTGGGTGGGACCGACTCTTGTGTGATTGGGGAGGTGGAGTGTAAAATGGGATTAGGTGAAAGTTGAGTGGGGGGTGGGGCCGACTGTTGCATGAGGTGAGGGGGAGAGGGTGGGGTCGGCATATCCTCACTAGTGGAAGTGGGTTTGTGTAGGATTGGTATTGTGAGGTGGGCCCAATGATTAATTGTTTCAGGGTCAAAAGTAGAGGAGGTTGATACCTTTTGATAGGGAAATTCAGTCTCCATGAAACGAACATGACGTGAGGTATAGATTCGATGAGTAATGGGGTCCAGGCAGTGGTAAGCACTTTGAGTGGAGGAATATCCTACAAAAACACACACAATGGACCTTGGATCCAATTTATGAGTAGTATAAGGACGCAACCATGGAAAACACAAACAACCAAAACTTCTCAACTTAGTATAATTCGGTGGTTTTTGTAGAAGCAAGGAATAGGGTGACTCGTGCTGAAGAATTGGTGTAGGCAGTCGATTGATTAGATAGACTGTTGTGAGGAAAGCATGAGGCCAGTGATCTAATGGCATACCGGAGTAACTAAGCATAGATAGACCTGTTTCGACTATGTGACGATGTCTCCTTTCAGAGACACCATTGTGTTGAGGTGTATGAGGTGGAGAGGTGAAGTGACTAATGCCATGTTGACTCGGATAATTTCGAAGGCTAATATATTCACCACCATTGTCAGAGTAAAAGATTTTAATTTTATTTTTGAAAAAGTTTTCAACTAGGGACTTGAATTTTATGAAAACGGATTGTGTGTCAGATTTCTTTTGAAGAGGATAAAGCCATACATATTTTGTAAAATGATCAACAAATATAATATAGTACCGAAAACCATCATAAGACATAACAGGAGACGACCAGACATCTGAGAAGATAATTTCCAATGGATAGGTCGAAGTAAGAGTACTTTCATTGAAAGGAAGTTTATGGATTTTATTAATATGACATGAAACACAATCAGTTTGCAAAGAAGAAGAAGGTCCTAAACTAAAACGATTCTGAATAAATTTTAAAATAGTTGGAGAAGGATGTCCTAGTTTGTGATGCCATGACACAGACGGGACACTAAGAGTGTTGATGGTTGGACTGGAGGAAGGCCATATCTAGACCCCATCGATGCAGGGACCTCTAAGAATTGTTTTGCCGGTCGTGATATCCTTCACAAAGAAGCAAGTAGGTAAGAATAGTAAAGCAAATTTAGTTTGTTTTGTAAACTGAGAGACCGTCACAGTATTTTTAGACATGGATGGAACACATAAGACATTAGAAAGGGGAAACTCATGAGTCGAATTACGAAGAGAGAGAGTTCCAGTGTGAGTGATTTTCAAACCTGCGCCATTACCCATAAAGAGTTCGTCGGGTCCAGTGTATGGGTAGTGAAGGGATAGGTTTTGTAGGTCATGTGTTATGTGGTGAGAGGCTCCGCTATCAACAAGAAAGTTGGGGTCGGCCGGGTTGGTTGTGGCGGAGTTAGCTTGCGGGTGAGAGTTAGTGGGAAATCGAGCCGAGGACGGGGGTTGGACAGATGGGTGTTGGTGTCGAAAGATTGGACATTGAGAGAGGACGTGACCGTTTTCTTTGCACCACTGGCACCGTCCAAGGAAGGGTTTCCGGGTGTGTTGGTTTGAGGGAAAGTCAGGTTGACGGTTGCGGTTCCCGTTGGAGCCGGATGGTTGCGGGGAAGGGTTGGGTTGCCATGCTTGCTTAGTTGACGGTTGTTGCCCACGTCCACGCTGGCGGTTGGGCTTGGTCTGAGCATTGAGAGCGGTAGCCGGACCGGGCGAGCCACCTGATTTGGATGTGATGGCAAGCGCCAGTTCGTGGTTGATGAGTTTCTCGTGAAGTTCCTCGAAGGAGATCAGGGAGTCACGAGCATTGACGCCGTCTATAAATGGTTTGTAGGAGTCGTCTAGACCACAAAGCACTTGGTCCGTGAGATCTTCAGGATTGACCGGGGCACCGAGAGTGGAGAGGGTGTCGAC
This sequence comes from Oxyria digyna, assembly GCA_029168935.1. Classification (NCBI taxonomy): domain Eukaryota; kingdom Viridiplantae; phylum Streptophyta; class Magnoliopsida; order Caryophyllales; family Polygonaceae; genus Oxyria; species Oxyria digyna. The sequence continues at coordinate 12,847,108 of JAPVLV010000013.1, forward strand.
CGATATTTTGACAGACTGCATGTAGTCGGGGATTGATTGGGTTCCTTTCTCGGTATTTCGAAGCTTGTGTTTGACTTGTTTGATATGTCCACGAGACGCCTTTGCATATGTCTAGCGCAAGATATCCCAGACTTGAGACGAAGTGGTTGCCTGAGTTACGAGTGGAGCAACGGTGGCAGAGAGTGTACCGAGTAGGGCGCCAAACAAGAGTCGATCTTGACGGTTCCAAGATAGTCAAAGTGGGTTGGGTATTGTTGTTTTGTCGGCAGGGATGATCTCCGGTGCAGCGGGATGTGAGCCGTCAAGGAATTTGAATAGGTCGTTTCCATGTAAGATAGTTTGTGGGGGTTAATTTTGTGATGCTGGAAAGATGGACAAGGATGAATGGAGTGGTTGGATCGTGAGGGTTGGGTAGATGAGAGGAAAACTCAGCCATTGTTGTGTTTGAACGAGGTTCTTAAGTAGGTAGGCCAAGGATTGATTAGGCTGATACCATATAAGATTATCGAAATTGCATACTTTTCTATTGAACACACATATGATATATATACAAGAGGGAAGAGATATCTCTAACAATCTTTCTTAGAAGATATCTTTCCATGACTTAGAGGATAAGTAAAAGATATGATAAACTAATAATATAATTAAGGTAACTAAGTTACCGTAGATATAATTCTATCAACAACAGACGAAAATCCATGAAATTAGACAATTAATCTAGGACTAACGTGACTCTCATCTTGCTCCTTTTGTGCATAGAGCTTGATGATGATTCTTTTGATTATTTTGAAACTCTTGGGAATTTTGGGTTCTCCTCGGAGGTGTCCTGAACCTTTTGGTTCCTTGATATGTATATTTCTGTCCTCTTTCAATATACCGAAAATTGTTCCAAAAAAATAAAATCGATATCGACATATACACATACCATAAGAAACACTCCAATCAAACAAAATTATACCCGCGCAAAGCGTGGGTTTTCGTTTCTAGCAAACATGACATTTATTATTTAGTTAAATTAGGAAAATGATAGGAAGAAAGAATAGATAATTAATTGATAGAAAAATAATATTATAATGGATTTTGAATCTATTAGGTTTTAAAATGATTACAGTTTAACATTGATGAGGTACAAATTACATTTACTTCGGGAAAAATGGATCAATTTTACATATAGAGAGATAAATTCATGAAATAGGATGGTATAGCATTTAAGAGGTACAGTTTACATTTACTTTCGTCTAATATCGACCGTTTGCCTATGTAGGGGGTCAGGAATAAAATTTACTATGTGGGGCACCCTCTTTGACCCACTCTCCAAACAAAATGAGAAGGCCAAGTCTCCATTCATTGCTATTTTTCCGCCATGAACGTGCGGAATTTCCCAGGTACCCATGCTGATTTTTATCCTGTTTAATGAGTGTAGGACAACTCCATTGCGGTACATGACATTGTTTAATTATGTAGCACTTCAACCACTATGACTATCGGCCGCTCTGAAATCGCTCAAGTCCAACATTTCAGATAACTTATGAAGTGAGCCCAAGCCCGATTCATACCATGTGTTTTTCCAAATGTGAAGACTGCGTCTGAATCATTAATGATTTTTCCCCGCACAAGGGTAACGTTGTCCCTGCAACGACTCTTACCGTTGAAGCAAGCGACACTAGACTAAGAACACTTTTGGAACTTCTGCACAATAGCAAAGAAAAAGAAGGTGCACAATGTCAAAGAAAAAGCAGGTACACACCTGCACCAATCCAATTATGTAAACTTTTGTTGTGTCGATTATGATCAGAATGATTCTTGAATGTCAAAGGAATTTTACAAGTAATGTACGTACTGGATATGACAAAATTGGCAAATAAAAGTAACTACTTATTCTTTGAAGTGTTAATCTTTTTCCGACGTTTGTTTGCAGTTTACCCGATTTCTTTGTTTTAGCTGTTTTCGATTGCTTTATCCTTAATTTGATTCGTTCTTTAACATAGTCATCTGCTCCTTACAGCAAAATGAACCTAGAAGATTCTTGCAATTCCAAAACCTGTATCCCATAAGAAGTGGTCAATGAAGCAGCAACTGCCACATGATTGCTCCATGTGGATTAGGAAAAGCACTTAGTGTACTACTGTACTCATAGATAAGTAAATCTCATTTTAATTCGTTTTCAAATATAATTAGTGTGTCTGATCAGTCTTTTCATGGAAATGTGTAGTGATTGACATAAGTCTTCATTTTTTGAACCTTTTTAACAATGTTCAACAATTTTAGAGTTGATGTTGCTTGGATTCATGATTCATCTCTCTTCCATTAGGAGCTAATGAGCTACCATGAATTTTAATTTGGTTTTGCATCTCTTACATGTTAGGTTGCACGTCTGTGTGGAGTTTCTATTGTATTTTCTCATGGACTTCCCCGTATTTATCTTCTAAGACTATAATTTCCTTTGCTTTTAGTTCCAGTAGATCAAATCCAGATCAACCAACTTTCAGCTTGATCATCAACACCTTATACATAATTGTTGGAATATTATGTGCTTTTCATTTAGTTACTTCATTTCCAATATGCTTGGTTGTGTCACTTACAAAGGTACGAATTCAACTCTGACTCTCTAGATTAGTTCTACATCTATAAATTGACTTTTTTTTACTTTTACAAATACGACATTTGATTTTCTTTTGCTTTGTTGAATCTTAATGTCTTGCGCCACCTTTGACTAAGTTATCCCCGCCAAAACGATAGCAAGGTACTCTTCATCCCATCTAGTTGATTACCAATTGCTACATTTGAGTTCGTTTTCTCATTGATTTATTCCTTTACAAATCCGGGTTTTCTTATGTATAGAACGACTTCTTCTTTTTTCATCGAAAGAGTGAAGATGTGTACTTCTGTTATTTTCTTCATCGATCATATTTATAAATTTCACTTTTTAAAAGTTTTATTATTTTATTGAAAGGTTGTTAATATGATTCGTCATTTCAATTTTAGGGTCTATTTAATAATATTAACCGCAAACAGAAAACCGTAATTTCTCCGCGCGTAGCGCGGGGTTCTGGATCTTGTTCTTGTATAAAGAGATAAATGAGAACATAAAAAAGGGACGGAGGGAAGGGAGCATAGACTTACGTACACATCATTAATTTTGATGTAAATTTGTATCTCCCCTTTTGCAATATATATTTCCTGTTTGAGCTATGCTTTTTCCTATCTTTCAATCGAACAACTTGATATTTTGGTCTATATTTTGAACTACTTAAATCTGTTACAGCATTATGTTTCTGTTATTACAGGTCTACATGATAATGTCGTTCCATGCTAATCTGCCACCTTTCTTCAGTGTGCAAGAAACCCAATCTCTCATGTGATCCTTGAATCCATACAATCATGTTTGTTGTATTGTGTTTTATATTGCTGGGTATGTCTGTTGAGTCAATTGTTTACTTTAAAGATAATGGCCCTACAGCATTGGTACAAAGATGGTCAATGAGAAGAATCGATGCAGCCTCCTCCTTGAGGAAATTTGTATCTCTTTTGTCCCAATGTTAGTTGAAGCAAAAACATCAATATTTGGTTTGGTTTGGAAAGTATTTGGTTTTATGTATATCTAAGAGCCCGTTCGGTATATCGAAATAGGTATGAGTGTAGGACCTGTATTCCGCAGAATAACAATCTGTAAAGAATTTAAATAAAGAACAGAATTAAGAAAGAGTTTTACCGAAGTGTTGAAGACGAATCTGCTGCGTAGAGTCGAGAAAGAATCTCTTTCCTTAATTCTGTAACGCCCCGTATATGTGACGGTTACCGGCGTTGAGAATCCCAGGATACAACTACGATCACTTCTGGTTTGCACAATCAAAATACAGAAGCCAACGAACCAGTTACTGTGCAGTACTCTCAGAGAAGGAGAAGAAGAGAAGAGATGGGAGACTGTGTAATTTCGAATCTCTGAGAATGAGAACCAGAACTCTCTTAAATAGAGTTTCTGAGTTTGTTGGAGGAGGAGATCTCGGAACTGACGACACCAACGAGGTGGAGTCAGTTGTGGAGCAGATCGTGGAGGTTGTTGCTGACTCAGTTGGGCGTCCCCAACGAGGCAGTTCACAGCCCAATCTGGAAGCCCAACTTCCAGATCCAGCCCACTTCAAAAAGAAGCTAAGTTGCTGCTGCTTGGGCCTACGACCACAAGACCACAAGACCACAAGACCACGAGCCAGGAGCCAGGAGCCACGAGCCAGGAGCCACGAGCCACGAGCCAGGAGCCACGAGCCACGAGCCACGATCCACGGACCACGGACCACGGACCAGGACCGGACGGACGGACGGACCGCGCGAGGGCCCCCCGTGTCCTCTCTCCATACCTCTCCCAAGGGCTTACCAAGGGTATGGGGTTTGGGGTATATAAACCCTTCATATTCCCACCCCAATTTTCGATGTGGGACAAAACCCATATCAAAATTCAGCTCCAAAATTGTTCTTTGAACTTAGTCAAGCAACCAACTTTGAGCCTTCATTTCTCATTCAAACGGAACCCGATTTTGACGTGTGAGTACACTACGGCGTAGTGCTCGCGGAGACGAAGCCAACGCTCCCATAATCCGGCACAACCGGTGACCGCAGCCCACCAGAAAAGTGCCCGGAAGTCCAGTCAAAAATCAGTTCCAACAATCCCCCACATGAATAGAAATGATTCTATTACACGTGCTTAGACAAGACAGACAGAAATTTTTGAGAGTACGGGCGAAGAATCACTGCATCTGAGCTGGTGGCGTTTTTCAGCCTTGAACCACCCATTGTGAGTAGCTATCGGATTTACTCGACCAGGTAGTGAACATGATGTCTTGAACCACCCGGACTTTGACGTAAACCTAGACAATAACTATCACACAGTTTCATCTTCTCACAGAACTAGGTTCTTGATTGTGTTCATTTTGGCCGTGAACATCCCTGGTTATTCATGAGTGAACTTGGAGAAAGTAGCCTCTCTTCTTTCTCCTAGAAACGGCCCCATTTCACACTCATAAGGTGATTGACCTTAAATGGTATTACCAATACCCTACTTTGTTCTTTCAAAGTTTATGGAATCATTAAAAGCAAATGCTTAACCTCTACTTTGCCATCGCACTTTTATCATCCTAGGAACTGGGGAAGAAGATATAATATCTCCAAGTGCGCTTCTAGATTCGACTTGAATTTGTTTTCCCCTTGAACCTATTTCTTGGGATCTCCAATCACTTAGGTAGGGTTGCCATCAAGCATCCTCTTTAGTCATAGGCTTTAAACCCATTCCTCTAGATGACTTTACAACTTGCTCTCTTGACAATCCCTTAGTGAACGGATCTGCTAAGTTGTCAGCTGACTTGATATAATCGATTGAGATTACACCAGTTGAGAGCAATTGTCTTATGGTTTTATGTCGTCGTCTTATGTGGCGAGACTTACCATTATATATTGTGTTCAGTGCCCGAGAGATAGCCGATTGACTATCACAGTGTACACCTAAAGCTGGAACTGGTTTTTCCCACAAAGGAATATCCTCCATAAAGTTTTGAAGCCATTCTGCTTCTTCAGCTGCTTTGTCTAAGGCAATGAACTCAGATTCCATTGTGGATCTGGCCAATAACGTTTGTTTTGAGGATTTCCATGATACAGCTGCACCACCCAGCGTGAATACATACCCACTGGTGGATTTTGAGTTCTTTGAATCTGATATCCAGTTAGCATCGCTATAGCCTTCCAGAGTGGCTGGATATCTTCCATAGTGCAGCCCGTAACTCCGAGTATGTCGCAAGTAGTTCAATACTCGAGTTATTGCTTTCCAGTGATTGTGTCCTGGATTACTGGTATATCTACTCAGTACGTTGACAGCATGTGCTAAGTCTGGTCTTGTACAATTTGTCAAGTACATAAGACTTCCTATCACACGAGCATACTCTAACTGTGATATGCCATTACCCGAGTTTTTCTTCAGTTTGAGATGCGGGTCCACCGGACTTTTTGCAATCCCATTTGAATAGTTCTTGAATCGTTCAAGTACCGCCTCGGCGTAATGTTGTTGAGACAAGACTATTCCTTCTGAATGTCTAAATATTTTGATCCCTAAGATCACATCCGCTAGTCCCAAGTCTTTCATGTCAAACTTTCCATTAAGCATGTTCTTGGTTTGTTTGATCATGTCATTGTTGCTACCTATGATGAGTATGTCATCCACATATAGGCACAACAGAATGTATCCTTTTGCAGTTTCCTTGACATAGATACACTTGTCACATTCATTTATTTTGAAACCATTTGACATCATTACTTGGTCAAATTTTTCGTGCCACTGCTTAGGAGCTTGCTTAAGTCCATATAAGGATTTCACAAGTCTACACACTTTGTGTTCCTGTCCAGGGACAACATAACCCTCAGGTTGTTTCATATAAATTTCCTCTTCTAGTTCTCCATTTAGAAAGGCTGTTTTTACATCCATTTGATGTATTTCTAGATTACGTATAGCTGCAATGGCTATTAGCATTCTTATTGAAGTTATTCTCGTAACTGGAGAGTAGGTGTCAAAGAAATCCAAGCCTTCTTTTTGCCTAAATCCTTGCACCACAAGCCTAGCCTTGTACTTATCGATTGAGCCATCGGTTTTTAATTTTCTTTTGAAAATCCATTTGCTCCCAAGAGCTTTCGAACCGGATGGCAACTCAGCTAACTCCCATGTATGATTTTGCATGATGGAGTCGATTTCACTTTTCACCGCTTCCTTCCAAGCAGGTGCATCTGGTGTTGACATGGCTTCTTTGAATGTTCTAGGTTCATTTTCCAAAAGATAAGCCATTTCAAAATCAGGACCGAATGATTTTTCCTTTCTAGCTCTTTTGCTACGTCTAGGTTCATCATTGTCCTCTTCTGTTGGTTGAACAGAAGTGCTTGCTTCGCCTTCTTCACGAGTCCGTTTCGGATTTTCTTTATCCTTACACGGGAACGTGTTTTCGAAGAAGGATGCATTTCTTGATTCCATTATTGTATTTGCATGTATATCTGGTATATCAGACTTGTATACCAAGAAACGATACACACTACTATTGTGTGCATACCCGATGAAGATACAATCAATGGTTTTTGGTCCTATTGAGACCTTCTTAGGGGGTGGTACCGCCACTTTTGCTAGGCACCCCCACACTTTGAGGTATTTGTATGAAGGTACATTACCTTTCCACAACTCATAAGGCGTCTTTCCAGTCACCTTATGCGGTATTTTGTTGAGAATGTAGTTGGAGGTTAGCAGCGCTTCCCCCCACATGTTCTGGGATAACCCAGATTCTTGCAACATTGCATTCATCATTTCTTTGAGAGTTCGGTTCTTTCGTTCCGCAACCCCGTTAGATTCAGGTGAGTAAGGCGCAGTAGTTTGATGAACGATTCCATGTTCTCTACAGAATGCATTAAATGGTTCACTATACTCGCCTCCTCTATCACTTCGGATCATTTTAATCTTTTTACTAAGTTGGTTCTCAACTTCCAACTTGTATTCTTTAAACTTTTCCAAAGTTTCATCTTTGCTATGTAATAGATATACATAACAATATCGTGTGCAATCGTCTATGAAGGTTACAAAGTACTTCTTACCGCCTCTAGTTTGCACGAACTTTAAATCACATAAATCAGTGTGAATTAGTCCTAGAGGTTCGGTTGTTCTCTCTACATGGGGTGATGGCGTTTTTGTGAGTTTCGCTTGTACGCATACTTCACATTTGTCTTTACTTGTTTTGCATTTTGGAATCATGTTCATGCTTATTAGTCTACTTATAGATTTATAATTAACATGTCCCAATCTTTCATGCCAAATATTAAAAGACTCAACGACATAAGCAATAGGATTATTCTCATTCACTGAAACATCAGTTACAACCTTTTTGGGAAGGACTGTCATTACATTCATTTTGACCAGCCCATCCTTTACATAACCCTTCCCCACATAAATCCCATTCTTAGAAAGAACTAACTTATCAGACACAAACTTGACACAGAACCCATTCTTGTTGAGAAGAGTCCCCGAGATCAGGTTCTTTCGAATGTCTGGCACATGAAGCACATTGTTGAGAGTCAGCTCCTTCTCAGAAGTCATCTTGAGCACGATCTTCCCAATACCTTCAACCTTGGATGTCGCAGAGTTTCCCATGAAGAGCTTCTCTTCTGTTCGGCTTTTCTGATAAGTGGTAAACAATCCCTTATCCGAGCAGATGTGTCTAGTGGCACCTGTATCGTACCACCACTCCTTTGGGTTGCTCCCAACCAAATTCACTTCAGTCACCGCACACAGGTCGTCTGCTGTCAGTGAGTTTTCAGCTAAATTGGCTTGAGACTTCTTCCCTTTGTCTCTTCTGTTGTCGGGCTTGCTGCGACACTCGTCTGCCTTGTGACCAACCTTATCACACTTGTGGCATTTTCCACTGAACTTCTTTGCTCCTTGCTTCTTGAAGTTTGTGGTGTTTTGAGGTTGAAACTTCTTGTTCTTCCCCTTGTCTCGATGCTCAGCCAGGTTTGCCTTGTTAGAGAGCCCAGCTTGATTGGCCCTCTTATTGTTTTCCTCGACCCGAAGCCTCACGATCAAGTCTTCAATCCTCATTGCCTTTTGTTTCAGCAACAAGTAAACCTTGAATTGCTCCCAGGATGGAGGAAGCTTCTCAATGATGGCACCTACCTGGAAAGCCTCACAGATGGTCATTCCTTCCGAGATCACTTCATGGACGATCAGTTGTAGTTCTTCAACCTGTTCCACGACTGACTTTGAATCTACCATCTTGTAGTTCAGAAACTTTGCTACTGCCGCTTTCTTTGAGCCAGCATCCTGTGTCTTGTACTTCTTTGTCAAAGTATCCCACAATTCCTTAGCGGTGTTATGGTTACAGTAGACCTTGTACAGCGAGTCAATCATGCGATGAGTAAGATACCCTCTGCATGCATAGTCCCCTTTCGCCCAATCAGATAGGGCATCAGTGTCATGTGGGGAGAACCTAGGTTTCCCCTCCTTCAAGAACCTGTCCAAACCCAGCATACTCAGGAAGAACTCCATCTTCTGAGACCATATTTTGAACCCTTTCCCGTCAAATTTTTCGGGTAGGATCCCAGCATGGATTGTGTTCGGCATAGTTGTCACATAAGGTCTGTGGGGAACATACAGATGAGGCAACTGAACATCAGGCAGATCCATTGGATGACTCGTTTGACCTGGGTGACTTGTTTGACCCGGATAGCTCAATTGACCCGGATGACTCATTTGAACCGGATGACTCATTTGACCCGGATGACTCATTTGAACCGGATGGCTCATTTGACCCGGATGAAGAGGTTGAGCCAGATGACTCGTTTCAGCCGGATGACTCGGTTCAGCCGAATGAATAGGCACTGGTGGCAGATCCACTTGGACAACCGGGGGGGTTTCCTTGATCGGACTCTCATGACCCGGACTGTTCTGAACTTGATCCCTATCAAGTATCTGAGCCTGATCGAGAGGCATAGTCCCAAACTGAATTCGGGGCGACCCAGTGACCTTTCCAGCGTCAGCAGCAGTTTTCTCATCTCCGTTAGTCATTGTATCTGTTCAATAAGACAAACAAATATTAATATGACTTAGAAGTAACTCTGCAAAACAGATTTCAAAAATCTGAAAAAACACAGTTTTCTGCAGAACTGTAAACGCAGAAACCAGAAATCTGCGAACTGTAAATGCAGAAACCAGCAATCTGCGAACTGTAAAAATTACAGAACCAGAATCTGCGAATCTGTAAATGCAGAAACCAGCCATCTGCGAACTGTAAAAATTACAGAACCAGAATCTGTGAATCTGTTAATGCAGAAACCAGCAATCTGCGAACTGTAAAAATTACAGAACCAGAATCTGCGAATCTGTTAAACTCAGAACCAGTAATTCACGAATCTGTAAACACAAAATCTGCAAACTGTAAAAAATTCCAGAAATCACGAATCTGTAAAACAGAACTGAAAACTGCGAACTGTAAAAATTCCAGAAATCACGAATCTGTAAAACAGAACTGAAAACTGCGAACTGTAAAAAATTCCAGAAATCACGAATCTGTAAAACAGAACTGAAAACTGCGAACTGTAAAAAATTCCAGAAATCACGAATCTGTAAAACAGATCTGAATTCCTGCGAACTGTAAAAGTTCCAGAAATCACGAATCTGTAAAACAGAACTGAATTTCTGCGAACTGTAAAACACAGAGTCTGCAATCTGTAAATACAGAATCAGAAATCTGTGAACTGTAAACACAGTTTTTCGGTTCTGTAATACAACAGCAACCTGGTTCTGTAATACAACAGCAACCTTAGAATTATAAAGAGTAATTCTCGTTTTTACTCGAATCTGAACACAGATCCGAAACTGTACGCAGTACAGACAATTTTCTTCGGGATGTAACTTTCTGTTCCTTTAAAACTCAAACAGATTGTTAGCGACAGGATAAAATTGTACAAAATTAAGATTGTAGGACCTGTATTCCGCAGAATAACAATCTGTAAAGAATTTAAATAAAGAACAGAATTAAGAAAGAGTTTTACCGAAGTGTTGAAGACGAATCTGCTGCGTAGAGTCGAGAAAGAATCTCTTTCCTTAATTCTGTAACGCCCCGTATATGTGACGGTTACCGGCGTTGAGAATCCCAGGATACAACTACGATCACTTCTGGTTTGCACAATCAAAATACAGAAGCCAACGAACCAGTTACTGTGCAGTACTCTCAGAGAAGGAGAAGAAGAGAAGAGATGGGAGACTGTGTAATTTCGAATCTCTGAGAATGAGAACCAGAACTCTCTTAAATAGAGTTTCTGAGTTTGTTGGAGGAGGAGATCTCGGAACTGACGACACCAACGAGGTGGAGTCAGTTGTGGAGCAGATCGTGGAGGTTGTTGCTGACTCAGTTGGGCGTCCCCAACGAGGCAGTTCACAGCCCAATCTGGAAGCCCAACTTCCAGATCCAGCCCACTTCAAAAAGAAGCTAAGCTGCTGCTGCTTGGGCCTACGGCCCATTCCACAAGACCACAAGACCACCACGGACCACGGACCAGGACCGGACGGACGGACCGCACGAGGGCCCCCCGTGTCCTCTCTCCATACCTCTCCCAAGGGCTTACCAAGGGTATGGGGTTTGGGGTATATAAACCCTTCATATTCCCACCCCAATTTTCGATGTGGGACAAAACCCATATCAAAATTCAGCTCCAAAATTGTTCTTTGAACTTAGTCAAGCAACCAACTTTGAGCCTTCATTTCTCATTCAAACGGAACCCGATTTTGACGTGTGAGTACACTACGGCGTAGTGCTCGCGGAGACGAAGCCAACGCTCCCATAATCCGGCACAACCGGTGACCGCAGCCCACCAGAAAAGTGCCCGGAAGTCCAGTCAAAAATCAGTTCGAACAATGAGTACGAGTATGAATACCAATCAGAGAATCCAAATCCTCTATACCCAATTCGGGTATATGAATTGGATGGCTAATGACTTTGGTCAAAGGCGTCCTTAGCGTCTTTCATGGAGCCAAGTCAAGATTGAAGGCCCTTGTGAATCACAGCCTCGATCATTTTGGGGTTAAAAAGATTATTTCCGGTATTCGGTATAGGATTTGTATAATTTTCTCTATTTTATAAAATTATTATTAAGATATTTTATATCTGCCTTAAAACATTAAAGCAGAAACCAAGTCTGTGTAAAAGAATGAGCCACTTGACAACCCATTTATCCGACATATGGCGAAGTGTGGTGTTGACACGTAACACTATTTTATTTCGGTTCTTCTTCAACCGGCAGAATCCCTCCCACGATCTCCACGTTCTCTGTTTCTCAACCGCTTGATGTGAAACCTCTTGCAAGGCTCGCGGGGGACGGATCTAGGCAGGACGCGTGGCTGGAGAATCCTTGGAGTCGCAGTACTTGCTTGAACTAGGTCAAAGACTGAACTCACAAGATGGGCGAAAGTGAATCTGGGTAGGACGGCGTCCTAGGACGGTTCGGCTTCGACGAACAGGCATAGAAAGTGTGACGGCGGAAACGATTTGATGAAGGGATGATGATTGAGGATTTGTGAAGTGGAATGAGGTGCTGAAACAATGATATGAAGGCTGGAAGAAGATGACGGCAAACTAGGGTTTGCAAGGGTGGCGGCGGCGGCTAGAGTTTGATGGAGATGGCGGTGGCGGCTAGGGTTTAGGACTGTGACGGTGGCGACGAACTGAACTAAGGACAAGGACTGGATAACTGGCTCGTGGAGGTTCGAGCCCGAACTAGGGTTGGCGTTGAAAGCAAGGGGTGGAGAAAATCTCAACAACTAGGCTTGCTATAAAATTCAACGTGAAAACAATTCTTGGTTCTAAGTCCATATATATATATAGGACTCCTAACTAGGGTTACCAAACATAGTAACTTGTTAATGCTAAAGATAGTAAGTAATGCAAAAGACTTAAAAAAAACAATAGAAAACAGTTCTAGGACGTCTCTTCACTGCAAGTAGCCATTTCATATGACGGAGGATGGTGTGTGAGTGGAGGACGCTCCATTTCTTGCATATGACTCAATATCTCTTCCTCTTGGGTCTCTGTCCATGTCATCCTCTCGTCCCCTTGGGTCTCAGCCACTGTCAAGGGTTGTCCCGCATCACCTCTCCTCTCAACCGCCCTCAATGATGAATTAAAAAATGTTGCAATCGATTAATGATACTTTCTGTAGGTTTCTTTCCTGGAGGAAAAAAGGAAGAAACTTCAATTACCTAAAAAAGTGGTTGATTTTTGTTTTGCCTCTCGATCGGTTCCTACCTCTCTCAGTAAGAAGCATAGGATCAACTGGTAAGTAAAATTCACAAAATCAAAGCTTCAAATACCTAGAAAAGTACCGACAACTGTTGGAATCTTCCATAGTACTGATTTTTACAACGGTTGGAGAAGTCCTAATTGAAGCTGGTGGTGAGAATCCTGATGGTGTTGTACTCTTGATCGATTGAAGGAGCGTGGAAGTGATAATCTGGTAAGTAAATCCCACAATTTCTTCACTTTTAGAAATCCGCCTTAATATGTTCGAAGCTTCGTTGATAGAACCTGCTCGACCTTGCCATTGGTTTTTTCAGCAGGCACAAGATCAAAGATCGCCCCTAAACATGTCTGAACTCGGCTGAGACTCGACCTTGGGTGAAGCACCAACCTGGACGAGCCCATCAAAGCCTAAAGGTGATATCATCAATGCTGCAAATGGATTTTATATTAGTTATTTTGCAAGATCAAATCGGCAATCGATGACGACCAAGATGAAGTATCTGGATTCCCGTTCTCTGGGAGACCACTTCAGAATGTCCGAAAAGGCAAAGGCTTTGACGGAAGCACCAGGATGACCGTTTTCTCTTTTCCTCCCTTATTTCCCACCATCTGTTTGATTAAAGGTCTTACTCTTTTCAGAGCTCTGTAAGTTTTCATTCGCTTCTATTGTTTAACTGAGATTTGAATCTCTTAGTCGGCCGGAGTTAGTACTGAAATTTTAAGGTTGAAATCAGATGCTGCATAGTTCGTATTATTTTGGATGATCTTACTGAATCCAACAGGATATTTTATTCAACGAATTTTTTGGTTGAGGAATTCTTGATCCTTGATATTGTTTTCAACAAAAAATAAAATATTTGAGTAAATGTCATGTTCATTCTATTTCTATGCACTATTTCTTCATACTAGACCGGAAAACCCGGTATAAAACGGGTAATCTTTGATTCTCTTTTATTTAATATCACTAATAGGAACTCGCGTGTTAAGTCTTACTAGAAACAGGCCTCCGCGCTACGCGCGGGGAAATTACAGTTTTTAATATGATTTAACGTTGTTTAATAGGCGTCCCAAAATTAGATTGGGCTAATCATATTCACAACCCTTTATGATATAGAATCTAACCTCGACAAAGCAGTCTCTAATCTTTGTTCTATCAAAAAGAAAAAAAATAAAGTTTAATTAGTGATTATGTTTTTCTGAATGTTTTATTAATCATTTTAGCAATTGACACACAACTACCTATGAATTCGTCTCTCCCTTTAAAATCATCACATTACCTAATTAGCTCGGTGCTTTTTTTTTGCCAAACAATTAGCTCGTGTATTGGTGTTCCTATTTTATTAGGGCTTAAATCAACAGACTGAAACCCGCGTACGGGTCTTGCGTAATTATAATTTCTTAAATGTTTCATAATAGATATTGAAATGATATTATATCATATAATCAAATGAGTTTGATGGTTTGTACCTCTTCTCTCAATTCACCAAATTGTTATATCATTTGTAATATTATTGTAATATACGGGACATAAGTTTTTAAAAATATGATTTTTAATATTCTTGATGTAGGGGACAGAAGTTTTTAAATATATGTTATTTGCGTATGCAATTTCTTCAATGCTCTATATGCTAAATTTTTGTTCAAGTCTTGTTTGCAGTATTATTACCAACTCCACAGATTTTGGTATATAAAATAAGGTAATCTATTTTGATTTATTAATAGCCAAGTTGGTGAATATATGATCTACTTTTCTGTCTATAACTCATTACAATTGAATAAACTCGAGGAACAGTTATTAAATGTCATTTCCCCATTATATACATTTTTGACGTGTTTACTAAATTATCATGCTTGTTGGAAACTGAGTGTAAATGTTTGAAAACAACATGCTAGCATATTGCAATATGTAATATTGTTTACAATTACTAAAATTAGATGCAAACGGCCTCCGATAAGGGCTCAAAGTTTGGTACTAATGACGAAAAATGTAGTTTAGGATAAGTAAAAAGTAAACACTTCAAGCACAAAGAAATTGAAAGAGGAAAAAATGCATACCATATAGTTCACAAGAGATCTCTCTCTTTGTATAAATTTAGTAATTGCAAAAGTTAAATCCTTTTACAAAGACACATGATACATGAATTGAATATAGGGAATTTAGATTCTTTGGTAAGTCGGTCCCCTAAACTCTGTAAACCTGCATATTATTTGTATATATATATACTCCATCCGTCCCAAAATATGAGTCTCATTGTACAAAAATATGTTGGATTAAGGCAAATGTTTTAACGTACATAAGTGCATTGGAAATGATGAATGTAAAATATTAAAATAATTCATTAACCAATGGGAGAAGAGTTTACAAATGAAAAGTACATAAGTGCATTGGAAATAATGAATGTAAAATATTAAAATAATATGAGTAAGGGTATAATTGGAAGAAGTTTATGGAAAAAAATAGAAATGAGACTAACATTTCGGGACGCCCAAAAAGGAAAATGGGACTCATATTTTGGGACGGAGGGAGTATAATTTACTAAAGCCTTCATGTGTACCTTTGAATAAATTTATTGATCTGGCTTTTTACTTTTTACTTTATTAATCTAATGATAAAGTCAATTATTGCAAAATCATACCATCCACTCCAAACCTCTGTCCACATGAGAGGTTTGTAAGGTCTGTTTTAGTAAACAAATAACAGTAAAAGTCGTTGCAAGTATATTAATCTGTCACAATAAGATCATTAACTATTAAAAAATTTATTTTGAAAAGAATTAAGATTGTCAACAAGAACACTGGAACTTATAACGGGATCAAGAGAGTAATCTTCCTTGCACATTAACCATGGAAGACCAATATCTAATCCAACAACAATGTTAGCAGCCCGTCTCATGTAATCACAACCTTCTTGTCCAAACATCTTTCTTTGTATTTTATATTTATATTCGATCTGAAAACACAAACTGATAGCACATAATTCAGTTTTTGAAATCAGAAACTCAAATTAATTTGACTAATCTTAATTACAAGAGGTCATGAAAAAAAGAGTCAATGAAAACATACAACATTGAGTGATGTTAAGGCATTGAATTTCATGTGTACAAGAGTGATTGCCATGGAATTTCTTTTTATTATTGCCTTCAAAATGCTCAAAAATTCGATCTAGTTTTGGGCGCATTCTAGTTGCGCCCAAAACTGAATCGGGTTTTAAAAAAAGGTTTGGGGTGCCAGTTAAAATTTTCCGAGTGCGGGATTTTTCCCCACAATCATACGGTCAAGTATGTGCGCGAGGAGGAGAAAAGACAAGTAGACATCATTCACTGTCATCTATGTAAGAAGAAAATTACCACAGTCAAAATTGAGGTTGATCGGTGAATTTGAAAGAGAGAGTGGGGATCGAGGATTTGGGGGTTATCGGCAGTGGCGGATCTAGAAAATTTCTACCGTGGGGGCTCGTATTAGAATTAAGATTATAAATTATGTTCTCTTTTTCTTGAGTATTATCAATTTGATTTAAACATATTCAATATAATATTAACCCACATTTAAATTTTAAATTAATTTAATTTATTTGTGGTAAAATCAATAATAAATATTCTTCTACTTTTTATTCTTGTATCAAATAAATATCTTGTACATAGAAATATCATATAAAAGTTATTCTTTTTCTCTAATATTACCGATATTTAGTTGGTTTGATAGATATTAAAAATATAAAAACTCTGTATGTAAAAATTACATTTAGTTTCCTTACATTTTTAATAATCATGTTTCTCTGTTTAACACACCTCTTACTTTTCTTACCAAAATTCAAGAATAAAATAGAAAAAATCTCTATATAACTACTAAAGCAAATTACATTTCTTCAATTCTAGCTATGTCACGTGGCATACTCTACATTCAAGCCATCCACCTGTCGTCATTTCATTGGTCATGATTTTTTATAATTTATTGTAATTTTCTCAAAAAAAATTAATTAAATTTGGAAAATCATGTGCAAAAATATTACAAAAAAATTGCTTAAGATCTTTCAGATTAAAAAAAGATTTTTATGTGTTAATTTTCTAGATTTTGACCTCCTAATATCCTATTATTTTATTTTACAAATATATATTTTATTTTTATGATATGACGTATCACAAACAGATTGATTTCTTAATAAATAAGAGAAATAATTATATTTTTGTGTTATTGTAGTGTTTTCAATTATATATTTTTATATATGATGAAATCAATTTATTTAAATTTGTTAAAAATTGACCTATGATAATTTGATCAAATAAGATTTTTGGTATTAAAAATTCATGTATATTCGTTGTTTATTATATTTAAAATGTAAAAACTTAATTATATATCAATATCATTTTAAGATATAAACTTATTTTCATATAAAATTTTATATTACATAATACTCCTTACTACTAATTCACTATATCGAGTTATATAAACCCGCGCATGGCGCGAGACCTAGTCTAGTTTGTGTATAAAATTAAAAGGCTAAAATGACTTACGTTATATTACATGAAAAATAAAATCAAACCAACTTCATGTAATTCTATTAATTACTTAGTAATTAATTACCGTTGTGTAAATTGAATTTTAAAAATATATATCAAAAAGCTAACTACTTATATGATACTAAACCAGAGGAGTATAATCAGTATATCACATTTTTACTTAAAATTTAAAACAATTGAATCTCTAGTTTGGAAAATTTTAACTGTTGTACAGTTTTACCACGGATCTAATGAAAGAAAAAAAAAGAGGGTGTTTAATTTTTTAGCAAAACGCTTTGTTTTGATCTTTTGGACATCTTTTTAAATTAGAAAAAATGATATTGAGGGAGCAACATTTATGAGGTACCAATTTCATTCAATTTTGACATTGGATAGCCAATCTTTATATAGATAAGATGTTTCAATTACGTTTTTGCTGCATATAAATGTTTTGTTTTGCTTTTTTTTTGTATGCTTATTTGCCTATTACTGAATGATGAATTATCTTTTGTGTGTTACTGATGACAGTTATATCCGTGTAATTGTGTTGAAATATTGTTATCGACTAATGATATGCAGATGTCATTCAGTTCCTGTGTAGAATGGTTTCATGTAAGTATTGTAATGTCAAAGAACATGGACCGTATATATTTGGATGTTAATATATTATTCCATTTATCTTGAATCTTGATATATTGATTTGGACATGTAATTTTTCTTGATTATAACTCATAACTCATTTGATATGTACAGGCCCATCTCCCCTCAATGTTGCCAACCCACTTTATAAATTGAGTCAAGCTGTATTTTTAGCGTTTTATACAAAATAAAATCCCCACATAACACAGGAGAAGAGACAACCCGCAGTCTATGGTGTGTTTGACTTCTTTCTTCGCGTATTTCTGGTTATTTAGTGGAACGATTTGTTCATTCTCCCATTGTCATCGCCAATTTCTTGTTTGTTTATGTTCGTCCTCCTATTTTTATTGCTGGTCCTGGTGCGTTTTTTCTTGGCTTCTCCTTTGGAGGGGTCGTCCTTTGTCTCCGCCGGTGAATGAGACCAATGTTGATCATTGTAATTGGTAGAAAGAAGAAACACCGCACTATTAAGCTGCTTGGCATCATCAAATCATGTACAATGGACTCATATAATCCATGGAAAAGTTTTAATATTGTTTGCATTTGGTGGAGTTAGCAGCATGGGAAATCTTTTCTTAATGGTTTGCAATTTTTGTTTGGCAGAGGATGATGTAATGCACATAACACTGCAAAAGAAGTTTTAACATGGTTTGCAATTTTTCTAAAAGTTTTCTAAAAGTTTTAACAACAATCTTTCAGTTGTAATGCACATAACACTTTTCTAAAAGTTTTAACATGGTTTGCAATTTGCTCCTAAATTTCAATAATCTGATGCACAGAAAGTTGTATGCATTGTTATCACACCTCACGGATTTATAAGTTACAATTTTTTTTTCTAGACTCTTAGTGACATAGAAGTCTAAGTTTAGTTAATATTGAAGTTATTGCTCTTATCAAACCATCATTGTCACATGAAAGAAATTCCAATAATTGGAACTAAAAAGGTTAGTATGGAGGCAAGCTATTCTTGATACTCCCCATTATCCCCTCCCTCAAAAAAGGTGGCATATGTCCTATGAGGTCCAGTTTTATCTGAAGTAGAGTTTAATGCAAACAGCTCTGCGTTAACAGTACCTCCTCCATGAGCTTCCAAATACCATTGTTGAGTGCACAAATTTATCATATTAATCATATTTGAGTCATTTGACACATGCATACATATGTCGTTAGTTTTTCTATCTCTTCTATATACCATCAGAGTCTTCATGTTACTTGTGGGTGTGGAAATGTTCAACATCTGGTAAATATTGCACGCATGGATAATTCACAGAAATTCCCTTCACTTAGGCCACGTATAGGAGTAGATCCGCTCTCAACACCTTACGTCTTGAATTTTGTGCTTGAATTTTGAGGAAAGATTGTTGCAAAAAAGTTGTTAATCAAAATGTCACCTTGGTACTGCAGCAGGAAAACGAAATCGGTCAAGGCGCTTGATGTCAAATTACTGACAGTAGCGTAAACTGTTGTTTTCTTGGAACCTGCAGGCAGTTTAGAAAAATCAAATGTAATGTTCAAGGAGATAAAAAATATTGAACGGAGATGCGGTGTTGTGATATGGAGACCGCAATACGATGAGCAAGTGAGCGGATGAGGCATCAAAACTGCAAGGAGAGAAGCAAGCGAACACCTTGCCCTGTTTATCAAACAAATGTCAATGTGAATATCAAATTTCAAAGAAAAGGCAACCCGAAATACTCCTTTTTTCTCCTGATGTTTTGTTAAGAAGCCTGAAGTTTTTTAAGACTTATTTCGTCTAATGACAACTCGGCCAACCATATAGGGAGTAGAAAGGATAAGTTAGATTAGTTTTTAAACAAATAACTGGAGATAGAACATATCCAGTATTAAAGCTCCAAAACTAAAAAACGGTATAGCAAGACATTACCTACATCAGATCTGATGCTTTTGCATCCTGGAATTTCTCTAGATATGCACACCATTTATCATTAGCATATTCGGAATCGCGCGTCAACACCGGAAAGGGGAGAAAACTTCTTCACGATGGCTTGATACACCGGCCGCACTCAAGTGTTTCAGCAATCCCTTCCCCCTCGATTTTCCGGAGCCGCTGATGAAAGCACAGAGTTGTGAAGACACATCGTTTGTACGGAGGACTAAAGCAAATTGGGGTGGAAGAAGCAACAACTTAAAGTTAAATATTGGGAGCTTAAATAAGGGCGCACACAAAAAGTAATGGACGAAAGAGTAACTACGGTAGGAGTTACGAATTGTAGTAGAGGAACAGACGCCGGAGAAATGGCAATTCAGGCAAAGACAATTGAAGGAGGAGGACATTAAAGCACGCGGAAGTAATTGCCGAAATCTACGGTAGCTGAAAGAAGACCAACTGGAGAAACCCAAGCGACGCCTGCCACTGAAGAGACAGAAGAACAATCGAGAAGATGCAAAATCAAGCAAAATTTAGGGTTAAGAATAGAAAGCCCAGAAGCCCGAGAATTAATGGAACGACCCAAGACCCGGTACCAATTACCATTACTTTATCAAAGTCATTGATTTTTATATAGAGATAGATAGATTTTTTACAGCTTTGAAGGGCAAATATCATCTAAGAACATTGATTGGGACCACTAGAGTTGACAAAAAGTTCAGGTTTGCTTTCTTGAGCCTTCTTACTCCTAAAATAGAACCACTATTTTACTACTTCTTAATGTTAAGTGATAAACAGGGTCGGGCTTAGGGGCGTTAAATGTGGGTGATACGCTGCACTTTGTATAGCGTAACTAGGGATTATTACATTAGTTTAGGAGTATTATCATATGTGTTTCGAGTCATTATTATATTCTGAGATATTTATTAAGAAGTGAAGAAATGAAGATCAGAACCGAAGAAGAAGAGTCGAAGACGAAAAGACGAGTTTAGAATCAGGAGCGACCGCGATCGCCATGGTTTGATGGCGATCGCTATATGGCGATGGAAGCAGAAGCCATGTTAATATATATTGAAGAGTTTGGCCATGATTATTTGAGACGAAGCCCACGAAGATAGGGAGAAAGCCGGCCCGCTTGGAGGAAGCCCATGAAGACAGCCACGTAGATATAGGGAGAAGAAAGCTTATGTTGGCGGGCCATGGCCTGGAGGAGATGGGCCGTGCAAAACCTGGGCCTTAAGCAAATGAGCCGTGCAAGAGTTGATATGGAGCACGCATTGTGGAAGCAGGCAGCTGGGCTGCAAGTTGTGAAACCAATTCACATGAGTTCACCGAATTTGTGCTTCTTTTAGTCCTTTTCTTTTATTTCTTTCCTTTTTTCCTTTTTCCTTAATTAGTTTTAGGATATATCTTTTACCATATATTTTTAGGGTTAGTTCTCTATTTAAGAACCCGAGTTATTATCATCTTTTATCATCATCTTTTCCATCAGACAATTTAGTTCTGCAACCATGAGCAGGAACTAATCTCCATTGTTTTACTTAGCGGTTGAAACCTTCAGTTATTAAGTTGTGAGATTTTTAAACTCTTGTTCTTTTCCTATGGGTTTGTATTAATTCTCTTGTTCTTCATCTATTGATTTCTATTAGTTTTGCTAGCTTGATCACCTAGTTTGATTGATATTTTTCTATTACTAGACTAGGAATATACGGTGGAATTCCTTGTCATTGTAGCATTCATATCTGCATGATCTGGTAGTTGATTGCTTTTATGAAAGAGAATTGATTGCATGTTAATACTTGACGGTTGTAAGTTATTGCATGCATCCTTATAATTCCTGTGCCCTTTGCTGCTATTTCATCTAATCTTGAGAGGTTTCCCTGATTGTTGAATAGTAAGTATTATCAGGACCGGTTGGCCTGCTGATATATTAAAGATTGGAATAGGAACATTCCCTAGGATTGAATAGAACTTGAGATAAATCTATGATCAACTTGATTGACTGTTGTGTGGATACTTGCTAGGTGAAACCCCTTCTCATCATATTCACAACCAAACCTTCTTTGCTTGATACTTGTTACTTGTGTGTTCTTGCAATCAAACCCCCCCTTGGTTACTTGTTACTAGTTGATATTTCACTTGACTTCATTGATTTGGTGTTTTGATTCCCTTGGGTTCGACCTCTACTTACTTGCTATACTCTAGCTATGCTAGAACGGAATCAAGCATCCAAAATCTTGAAAATCAGTTAGGACAAATTGCTCAAGCTGTGAGTAAATTAGAGGCCAGGGAACTGGTAAGAAACCCGAGAGAAAACGTCAGTGCAGTGTTCCTGAGGAGCGGAAAAACTTTAAATGACTGTTCTGTGCCAAAACCGCGATCGCCAGATCTGAGTGGCGATCGCCATGAGATTACAGAGAGAAAAACAGGGTCTGCATCGCGACCACGATCGCCATATGGCAATGGCGATCGCCATTCCATTCCAGAAGCTGAGGTGCAAAATCATCCGCGACCGCGATCGCCAGTTGTTGATGGCGATCGCCGTGAGCCCCCTGAGTACATTGACGATTATGTTCGCTCGAATTTTCCACCTCTGTTCTCTCAGAAGCCTGTAGCCCCCTTTCCTGAGGCATTGAAGGATACTCGAAGGCTGGAGAACGACAACGAAATCTTCGAAACCTTTAGTAGGTGTGAGGTAAACATTCCTTTGCTCAAACTTGTTAAGAGTATTCCTAGATTTGCTAAGTTTTTGAAAGAAGTTTGTACTATCAAAAGAAATCAAAAACTGAAAGGAAAGAAGAAAGTTGAAATAAGTGAACAAGTTTCTGCAGTGTTTCAAAAACGCATGCCTAAGAAATGTGGTGATCTAGGCATATTTAGCATTCCATGTGTGATTGGTGAAACTAAATTTGACAAAGCCATGCTAGATTTAGGTGCATCAATCAATGTTTTGCCTTACTCTTTGTATGAATCACTAGGCTTAGGACCCTTGCATAAAACAGGAACTGTTATTCAACTTGCTGATAGGTCTACTGTATATCCAAAAGGGGTTGTTGAAGATGTTCTTGTTATGGTTGGTGATCTGATTTTTCCTCCTGATTTCTTTGTGTTAGATATGGAGCATGCTAATAATGTCACACCTATACTGTTAGGTAGACCTTTTATGAAAACTGCACAAACGAAAATTGATGTTAATAGCGGGACTCTCTCTATGGAGTTTGATGGGGATAAGGTAGAATATAATATTTATGACATGGATCCCATTGATAAGAATTCTCTATGTGCTATTGATGTGATTAAGCCTACTTGTAAGGAAAAATTGCAACCTGTTTTAGAGAATCTCTTAGAGCCCCCAAAAGTAGATATTGTTTTGTCTACTAACATGCAGGAGTGCTATGCTAAGTCAGAGCCTAAAGGTAAGCTCTTTTCACAGCCTTTGGGCAATCGCCCTCCATTACTGACCTCGCCAGGCGAGATACCATTGATGTCTAGTGTGCAGGCACTTGACATTGAGCTTAAACAACCGCCTGATACGGTCAAGGAGGAGAAAGTGAATGAAACCACCTTCATTGCTAAAGACAAGGTGGTTAAGGTAAGAGGGACGAGATTCAAGGCGTTCCATGATTGGTTCAAGAGAGAATTCAAACAAGAGACGGTTTTCACAAAGCCAAATGGCGTTAGTTAAATCTCTTGAGTTTCATGTCGAGCCACGACATAAAATAAGGCGCTACTCGGGAGGCAACCCGAGGTTTGAGTTTGTTTTTATTTTTTTTCGTTCGGGTTAATTTTCTTTTTAGTTTTTCTATGGACAGGAGGAAATCACCAAAGCTTAGGGTCCGCTACAGTCAGTAGCCAACCTCGCTGTAAGTCTTCTCTCCCGTCCGTAAAAAAAAAAAAATCCGAAAATCATTCCGAGAAAAAAATAATATATCGGATTTAAAAAAAAAAAGAGTGCAGAAAAAAATATGAGAGAAAAGAAAGTAAGGAGTTGTATTACATCAAGTTTGGTTTCATAAGTACTATCATTCTAGATCTACATTCGTTGGAGCTTAGCTTGTTGGTGACCATGTTCTTTGCAAGGAGTTGATTTGTTTGGGTCACCTTCTCAATTGGAGGTATTCTTTCTTTTTCTTTAGATGAGCTATGCATTATTGGATTACATTTAGTTCTCATCTAGTTTCTCATTCTACCACACTTTGAGTTTTATTGGAGGAAGATCATCCGACCTTGTATGTGAGTCTTCTGTCTCCTTCTCTGGGTTCGTTTTTATGTCTTCCATTTCATTGAGGACAATGCAATGTTTAAGTATGGGGGAGGAGAATGTATTCACATGTAATTATTTGGGTGTTGGTTGTATCTGCATGAGCTTATTATATATATTGTATGAAAAAGCCACAAAAATTGAAAAAAGGCATATAAAATCCTTGGATAGCAAGATCTATGCAATAAGAAGGTGGCTTGACCGGCGTTAGGCTGGGGCAAAAATAAGTCTTGAGTGATGTGAGTTTTGTGAGCCTGGAACAATTATTGAGTGGTTGGGATGAAAACCCGAAAGGGCGCCCAAGCAAGATGAGTGTTATTAAAAAAAATTGAGTGTTTTAGGACCATTATCATCTTGGCGTATGGAGACATAAGAAGGAGGCGTATAGGAGGATTCGGGTAGGCCACTTGGAGGAATAAGGTGTAGTTCTGGGTATGTGCTTATTTTATCACATTGTTCTTGATTATTGTTATTGTTGTTGTGTTCTGGAGGAGCTTATTGGTTATGTAATCACTAGGAGATATTTTTGTACTTCCTGAGGCTTTGAGTATTTTATTGTATGGGTAGCTTTTCTGTAAGTTACTCGGGACGAGTAAAAGTCTAAGTATGGGGGTATTTGATACGCTGCACTTTGTATAACGTAACTAGGGATTATTACATTAGTTTAGGAGTATTATCATATGTGTTTCGAGTCATTATTATGTTCTGAGATATTTATTAAGAAGTGAAGAAATGAAGATCAGAACCGAAGAAGAAGAGTCGAAGACGAAAAGACGAGTTTAGAATCAGGAGCGACCGCGATCGCCATGGTTTGATGGCGATCGCTATATGGCGATGGAAGCAGAAGCCATGTTAATATATATTGAAGAGTTGGGCCATGATTATTTGAGACGAAGCCCACGAAGATAGGGAGAAAGCCGGCCCGCTTGGAGGAAGCCCATGAAGACAGCCACGTAGATATAGGGAGAAGAAAGCTTATGTTGGTGGGCCATGGCCTGGAGGAGATGGGCCGTGCAAAACCTGGGCCTTAAGCAAATGAGCCGTGCAAGAGTTGATATGGAGCACGCATTGTGGAAGCAGGCAGTTGGGCTGCAAGTTGTGAAACCAATTCACATGAGTTCACCGAATTTGTGCTTCTTTTAGTCCTTTTCTTTTATTTCTTTCCTTTTTTCCTTTTTCCTTAATTAGTTTTAGGATATATCTTTTACCATATATTTTTAGGGTTAATTCTCTATTTAAGAACCCGAGTTATTATCATCTTTTATCATCATCTTTTCCATCAGACAATTTAGTTCTGCAACCATGAGCAGGAACTAATCTCCATTGTTTTACTTAGCGGTTGAAACCTTCAGTTATTAAGTTGTGAGATTTTTAAACTCTTGTTCTTTTCCTATCGGTTTGTATTAATTCTCTTGTTCTTCATCTATTGATTTCTATTAGTTTTGCTAACTTGATCACCTAGTTTGATTGATAGTTTTCTATTGCTAGACTAGGAATATACGGTGAAATTCCTTGTCATTGTAGCATTCATATCTGCATGATCTGGTAGTTGATTGCTTTTATGAAAGAGAATTGATTGCATGTTAATACTTGACGGTTGTAAGTTATTGCATGCATCCTTATAATTCTTGTGCCCTTTGCTGCTATTTCATCTAATCTTGAGAGGTTTCCCTGATTGTTGAATAGTAAGTATTATCAGGACCGGTTGGCCTGCTGATATATTAAAGATTGGAATAGGAACATTCCCTAGGATTGAATAGAACTTGAGATAAATCTATGATCAACTTGATTGACTGTTGTGTGGATACTTGCTAGGTGAAACCCCTTCTCATCATATTCACAACCAAACCTTCTTTGCTTGATACTTGTTACTTGTGTGTTCTTGCAATCAAACCCCCCCTTGGTTACTTGTTACTAGTTGATATTTCACTTGACTTCATTGATTTGGTGTTTTGATTCCCTTGGGTTCGACCTCTACTTACTTGCTATACTCTAGTTAGTGTTTAGAGTTTATTTCTTTGATTTGGCACTACGACTTTAGCCTCATCAGTGGGTGACCGAACAGGGCCCCCGAAATTTTGGGGCCTCATATTTTAATTTTAGGTTCATTATATGTTTTTTTATTTGTAACTCCAAAATTAATATGCCCAAATTCCTAACCTAAGTGTAAATAAGTGTTTATTTCTACCTCTCTTTGTCCAAATTCGAACCCTTTTTCTATAAATAAGTCTCAATTCTTTCAATTATTGTTGATTCTCAATTCAAAGATATACATTTAATATCTTACGAGCACAACTAGTTTACAATGAATACTCTCTAATTTTTTATTATATATAAAAAATTTGGGTTTTTATATGTTCCTCCGTCAACATTCAAAGACATATATTGGCTGTTGATTCTCAATTTGTTTTGGTTATTATTGTTTTTTCGAATCTCTTTGAATCGTTTTAATTTTCAGGTGAGGTAGTATTTTTCTTCCTTTTCTTGACTAACATTAGTAATATTAAATGAGACTATTAAAGTGATAAATAATTAAACATGCTTTAATAATATGTAATAAAATACTAGTTATTTTTTAGAATTTGTGTTTCTTCTATCTCTTAGGTAAGAGTTGGAGCAGGGCCTCAAAATCGTCAGGAACGGCCCTGGTGATAAAGATTAAGAATTTTCTATCGGGAAAAGTATAGTTTCACTTGATCATAGTTTTGGTGTGATTATCAATACTCTTAGATTTGATGTATTTATTTATGATAGCCATTTCAGTTGGCTAAGTCGTCTTGGTTGCCACATTTGGAGAGTGTTGATGCCTCCTGAATTAGAATGCTTTCATTGAGTAAGGGCTTTCCCTTTTATGAAACCTGGTTCTTAGTCGGTTGATTTGTTTTGTGCAGCAACAAGAAACCTGTTGTTTTTGAAACGTGAATTTCTAAATAACAATCTATGTATATTTTCAATTAGTCATTTCTATAGAAAGAGGGTTTAACTGTCATTTTTTGGTGTGGTCATGAGGGTTATTAACGTCCTCCTATGTTCTCATATGGATACAACAGCCAACAGGTGTAGTTGGTAACTTATAAGATGGATTAGGAAAAAGGATACCTTACAACCAATTTTATAATGACAGAGTTGTAAGTTTTATTTCCTACCTACGGAGTATTTGTTAATGGCAGAGCTATAAGTTTTCAACCGCTTTTAATCGAGCTTTGATTTTTTAGTAGGCCGGAGTTAATATCGAAACTAGTATAGGTTCACGGGATTATAAGTCTACATTAATATTTATAGAATGCTTATAAAATTCATACAAACATTGTTAAAATAATAAATCAGTAATAGTTAAAAGATAAATAATAATAATAAGTTACACATGTTTCATTATAAAATATATGCATGTAAAAACAGTGTGAAAAACACTAAATGATTAACCTCTAATATAAAATATACACCAACTTATCGTATAGTCAATCAAAACTCAATTAGATAGTCTTGTCTAAGCAAAGAATAATGACCAAGCTACCAAGAAAATAATATTGTAAACATAATCGTTCTACATTATAGGATAAACATACTTAAATAACAAATTATCCGTACAAGTAATTGCATAAACCCATTAAAAAAATCACTAAAATGACAACACTAAAATGGTAGCACTTAATCATAAATTTCTAAAATTAACCTCTTATTTAAAGAGGTTAGTTTTAGAAATGATCAAAGCTTATTGTATGCTCCTCCTAAACATGGTTTATAAATGACCAAAGTTTTTGAATTTATGACTTGATTGATATATTTGTACGAGATCATGGAGGAGAGAGAAGATTGTTGAAAAATGAGTTTTCTATTTTCTTTATTTTTTAAATATTGTGATATGACGCTGATGTGGCGCATTTACAAATGAAGACTTCACCGTGTAGTCAGGTAGATTTAATAGACTAGAAATCACGTGAAGTTCACTCTCCGTGTTAATTTAATTGAAAAATGCACAAAATAATTACCCCTATTTTAGGGCTGCGTCTAAATGCACACGTTTTTTTTGCTAAATGCACACTTTTCTGTGCGGTAAGAGTTAACGGCGCAGTAACTGTTAACGCACCCGTTGTTCCAGGGGCAATTTTGGAATTTTTTTGAAAATGTATATTAATCTTGTGTGTTAACTCTTACCGCACAGATCTGTGCGTTAACTCTTACCGCACAGATCTGTGCGTTAAATCGAGATTAAAGAAAGATTAACAAAAAAAAATTAAAATTTTGATTAAAAAAATTCCTGTGCGGTAACCTTTACCGCACAGAATTTTTTTTTAATTTTTAATTTTTTTTTTAATTAATCGCGCAGATTTTTTTTAAATAAAATATATCTGTGCGGGTAAATATAACCGCACAGATCTAATAATTATCGCTTCAGTCTCATTGCTCTAGTGGTAAAGCATTGTGCATCCTTTGTAAGGTCTCACGTTCGAGTCTCAACTCCAACACTAAATCTTTTATTTTATTTGTGAAAAATAAATAAAAGAAGAGGCTGAGAAGGATTGAACTTGAGACCTTATGCACAAATATTTGGTGTGAAACCACCACACTAATGAGTTCTCATAATATGTTTGTAATTTTATTATTACATGTTACAATAGAACTTGGTTCCATCTTATTTTATTATTAATTTTTTTTTATCTTGGTCCCATATAATTATTGAATTAATTATAATAATAAATTCAAAAAAAAATATTATTCAAATAATCAGATGTTTAATATTTTATTATTATTATTTTAGGCCTTGTTTTAATATATTTATTATTATTTGAATATTTTTACTATTTTTCATGTTTTGATAAATCTTTTTATATAAAAATACTATAATTATAAAACAATAAAACCTATATTACTTTTTAAGATAAAAATATTATGATAATCAATATTGTTCTCAATTTAACCTTTCTATAAATTCTAGACTTGGCAAACGACTCAAACGATGTCAGAATGATTTGAAACTTGGTTTCTATGACTGTTAGAGGTATTTGACTATGTGGGTTACTCTCAACCACCACTTCGTATTTTTCAAGTAACACGTCCTTTGTAATACCAAACATCTTTTACCTCTCTAACTTGTCGATATACATATTGCGACAAGTTAGAGAGTTATCACTAGTTTGGTTTTTACAAAGGAGGTGCTCTTCGAAAAGTTAGAAGTTGTGATTGGAAGTTACCTACATGATCAAATATCTCTAATAGGCATTGAAACCAAGTTTCATTCCATTCCGACAACGTTTAGGCGTTGTTTTGCAAAGTTGGGCCTTAATCCCATTTAAGGTCTTTTAGCGTTTACGCATAATTTTGAGCCTCGTTTTGTGTGAGAGAGACCTTCTTGTGACTTTATATGCATAATAAGACTAAGTTGTATAATTTTTTCAAACATAATAATACATCGATGTTATTAATCATACCTATTGCGAAAAGATAGAGAGTGGTGACTAGTTTGATGTTTATAAAGAAGGTGTCAGTTGAAAATGAAGAAGTTTTGATTGAGAGTTATCCAGTATGGTCAAATATCTCTAATATGCATTGAAACCAAGTTTCATTCCATTCCTACATCGTTTGAGCGTCGTTTTTCCAAATTGGGCCTTAAGCCAAGGCCTTTTAGCGTTTACGTATAGTTTAGAGCCTCGCTTTGTTTGGGCGAGACCTTATTGGTACTTTATATGCTTAATAAGACTAAGTTGTATAATTTTGTCAATAATAATAATCATCAATGTTGTAGACCATACATATTGCGACAAGTTAGAGAGTTATCACTAGTTTGATATTTACAAAGGATGTGCTATTTGAAAAGTTAGAAGTTGTGATTGGAAGTTACCCACATGGTCAAATATCTCTAATAGGCATTGAAATCAAGTTTCATTCCATTCCGACATCGTTTGGGCGTCGTTTTGTCAAATTGGGCCTTAAGCCCATTTACATCTCTAATAGGCATTGAAACCAAGTTTCATTCCATTCCGACATCGTTTGGGTCGTTTGCCAAGTCTAGAATTTATAGAAAGGTTAAATTGAGAACAATATTGATTATCATAATATTTTTATCTTAAAAAGTAATATAGGTTTTATTGTTTTATAATTATAGTATTTTTATATAAAAAGATTTATCAAAACATGAAAAATAGTAAAAATATTCAAATAATAATAAATATATTAAAACAAGGCCTAAAATAATAATAATAAAATATTAAACATCTGATTATTTGAATAATATTTTTTTTTGAATTTATTATTATAATTAATTCAATAATTATATGGGACCAAGATAAAAAAAAATTAATAATAAAATAAGATGGAACCAAGTTCTATTGTAACATGTAATAATAAAATTACAAACATATCATGAAAACTCATTATTGTGGTGGTTTCACACCAAATATTTGTGGATAAGGTCTCAAGTTCAATCTTTCTCCGTCCTTCTCACCAAATATTTGTGCTTTGCTGACACATTAGGATCGTATTACCATCGTTTCAACTTTTTTTGTTTTTCTTCACCAGCGGCCTCTGTCATCTAATTTGGCTGGCTGGCTGGCTTGATTAGGAGGAAAGGCTACAAAGAGAAAACACATGATGAACAACTCGGAAAGCAAAAAAAAGAAAAAGAAAAAAAAGATAGAAGTAAAACCCATGCATTATACAGTTGTAGATACCCAACAAAACAAGGAACAATCTGGAAAGAAAATTAGAATACTTCCGAATCAACTCAGATCAATCGGGGGAGAAAGCAAATCTGGAAAAAAAAATCTTTAGTGTTCGTTTGGTTAGAGGGAGGAATTGGTTAATTCCTATGAATTGAATTTCATGTGTTTTGTAATTGATGGGATTTGGAGAAAATGTATTTGGTAGAATTCTAGCCTAAATAAATCAAAATGGGAAATTGAGATTTTTGTAACTAAAAATGGGAGAAATGGAACTTAGCTAGGGAGTAGGTAAGTTCATTTCCTGTGTTTTTGCAGGAATTGAATATCTGCAGGAAATAAATTCACATGATTTTCTGCACACATAATTCCAACTAAACACAGATATTTTCAAATCATGGAAATTTAACTCCAAAACAAACGAGCACTTAGATTCTGCTGATGCAAGTCTCTTGTTCGAGTTGAAGGAGAATTACCCAACAAGAAACAATAATAG
This sequence comes from Oxyria digyna, assembly GCA_029168935.1. NCBI lineage: Eukaryota > Viridiplantae > Streptophyta > Magnoliopsida > Caryophyllales > Polygonaceae > Oxyria > Oxyria digyna. The sequence continues at coordinate 12,878,350 of JAPVLV010000013.1, forward strand.
AATTCCCAGACGGAATACAACAAAAGAAACCCTAGAATCGCACGAACTCACTGTTACCTTTTGCCAATAAAAGAAAAAAGAGAAGGTAAATGCCAAGGATTACCGATTACCAGCTGTTGCGAAATCAAACAGAGCGGGCGAACAGGTGAGATAGATAGGCAAGTTCGGTTTATATAGAAGGATTCCAGGCCCACATGCTTTCGGCATTTGGGCTCAACTTCTCGCAAAAAAATACAGTAGTACTATACCAAGTCTAACCCATTTAGGGCCCGTTTGGTATCCATAAACTAGTATATCGGATATCAAGTATGGGTATGGGTATCAAATATCAGGTATGAGTATGAAATTGATATCTGATATGTGGCCCTTTAACCTGATATAAGCTGTAAGACTAGAATTTTAGGGTTAGAAAAAATTATTGTCATCAACTAAAATTGTCGTCAATGCGAATTACTGTCATCAACGAAAATTATTGTGATAAAAAAAATACTGTCATCAACGAAAAATATTGTCAGCAACCCAAACTGTCATCACCCAAACTGTCGTCAAAACAAACTGTCATCAACTCAAAGTGTCATCATCCCAAAATTGTCATCAACCCAAACTGTCATCAACACAAACTGTCATTACCCCAAAAGGTTAGTTACCACACTAAAAAATTTTAGGGTTAGAAAATACAATTCAAAGTGGAAAAAGGGTTACTTACCCCAAATTTGGTGTTTGGTATACAGGAGATATCAGTTTGATATCTGATATTTGTGTTTAGTAGAAGTTTTTTCAGATATAAGATATCACAACTAATTTTGAAAAAATAAGTTAATTTCTAACTAGATAGTAAAAATATAATATAAATAAAATCAAAGTTACAAAACACAATCCTCTAACATAATATATATATCTTAAAAAGTATTTTTGCAAGTGTCATTGAAGCTTCACATCTCAATCTACCAACATCATCATAATGTGCAAAAAACCTCCTAAAAATTAGGAAATAATGAATGTTTGATAGATAAGTTATGCAAAAGTACACAAAAAATTACACCATCAAAAAAACCTTAACCAAAAAAAGTTATGAGATGGGTATATATTTTAATTTACTTATGCTTAAAAAGCTTGCAACACATATATACCAAGCACTAGAATTTCAATGCTTAAAAAAAGCTTGCATCACGTACATAGCAACACATATATAATTGCAGCACATAAAACTTCGGGCCCTGATGGTTACAATGCATAATTTTATCAGAAATACTGGCCAATTTTAGGCCCTTCAGTAATCCAAGCAATCCAGGCATTTTTTCATTCTGGTAAAATGTTAAAAGACTGTGCACAATCCTTTATAGCCTTGATTCCGAAAACTGAAAATCCTATTTCCATCAATCATTTTCGACCTATTAGTTTATGCTCTACAATATATAAAGCAATAACAAAGATCATGGCAAATCGGCTCCAAACCTTACTACTGAAGCTCATACATCCTTGTCAAGCTGCTTTTGTTCAAGACAGGTCTATATTTGATAATATATTGATGTCACATGAAATATTTCATTCATTTCATCAGAAGAAAAAAGGCAAGAGTGGATGGATGGCTATTAAACTTGATATGGAAAAAGCCTATGATAAAGTACAATGGCCTTTTATCATCAAAATATTAACTTCATTTGGATTTTGTAAAAATTGGATAGATAGAGTAATGACCTGTATTACTTCTGCATCTTTCTCTATCCTAGTAAATAATGAACCGGGATCAACTTTTCAACCAAAATGTGGTTTGAGACAGGGTGATCCAATTGCGCCATTTATTTTTATAATAGTCATGGAATATCTTGCTAGAAACTTACGGAAAGAGGCAGAAAAATCAAACCATAAAGTTGGAATCCAATTAACAAGAAATGGTATGCGTATTCATTTTCTTTGTTTTGCAGATGACACGATTATATTTGCGAAAGCTAATTTAAACAATATGAACTATATAAAAAATTTATTACAAAAATTTACAGATCTTTCGGGCCTGGCTATAAATTACCATAAGAGCTCATTCCAAACGACACCTAATATTTCGGTAACACAAAGACAAGCCCTTGCGTCAGTATTAAATCTTCAAATCACAATGTCTATGGAAAAATATCTAGGCATACCAATAGTAAGAGGTAGAGTTAAAAATGATTGTTTCTAATATGCAGTATAGAGTATGCAAACATTATGTCAAAAGCTAATCATCTTATGCAATGTTTTTTGCTCCCAAACGGTATTTGTGAACAATTTGATAAAATAAATAAAGATTTCTTCTGGAACAATAGTAACCCGGGTTATCGAGCTATAACATCCAGGGATAAAATTTGTAAACCCAAAGAAATGGGGGGGTGTAGAGATACATAAAGCTGAAGATCTCAATAAAGCTTTGCAACAAAAATTATTATGGAAGATTATCACAGATCGAAATAATATACGGGTGAGACTAATTTATCAGAAATACTTACAAAATTCTACTATTTTTTCATTCAAAGATAAAACGAAACAATCTTGACAATTTTCTAGATTATTACATTTAAGAGAACAATTTCAAAGTGGTATTGGATGGGATCTAGGTAATGGTAACAATATAAATTTCTGGACATGTATGGGTATGAGCCATTTTGATACTCATACCTGATATCAAGATATGGAAGATATCAAATTGATATCCATATACTAATATACCAAACACCAGGTATGGGTATGAGCCATTTTGATACTCATACCTGATATCAGTATATGGATACCAAACAAGTCCTTAGGGCTATAGGGTGGTTTTTAAGATTGATTTAATGAAGGAGTGGAAACTAATATTTTTACTAGTGACCTGTGTCATGCACGAGTATTTCAGATTGTTCGATGTAAAAAATTCATACGATTTAAGTCAAGTTTGTCTAAAAATTATGTTTAACTCTCACCAAACTTTTTGTTTGTGAATACTATTAATACATATTCATTTCATGAATGATATATAGTTTAATTATATATCGATATCTCATTATATATATCATAATTAAATTTAAAATTTATTCTTAATAAGATAGGATAATTTGTATTGTTTTTATGTTGAATGAAGTGATTGTTTTATAAGATTTATTTGTTGAGTTAATTATTGAATATATTTTTAATTAAAGTTAAAACTGAAAAATGAAACTCTAGAGGCTCTAAAAGAACTTTAATATATAAGATAGATAATTGATATCTCTCGTTTCACTCTCTCCCGATCTTCCTCACGCATTTTTCATTGATTTCTGGCGAATTTCGTGCCTCTTCTCGACGATTTTGTGCTCTCCTGCTCTCGACGAACTTCTGATAGGGTTTTTTTGTGTGTTTTGGTTGAGATTTGGCGATTTTAGGATTTTTGAACGTATTTTGCATTTGCATTTTATATATGAAATGCTTACATGGTATGCCTAAAACCATTGTGAGTGATAGAGATGTGAAGTTTCTAAGTTACTTTTGGAGTACTCTTTGGGTAAACCTAGAAACCAGGTTGTTATTCTCTACTTTTAGTCACCCTCAAACCGATGACCAAACTCAGGTAACCAATAAGATTCTCACCACTTTGCTTAGAGCCATTCTTAGGAAGGATTTGAAAGTTTGGGAGGAAGTCTTACCCCCATGTTGAATTTTCCTATAATAGAGTTATCCATTCATCAATGACGCTGAGTCCTTTTGAATGTATGTGTGGTTTGAACCCATTAATCCGTTTTGATTTAATATCGTTACCTACGAAGGAGAGTGAGTGGATTTCAATGCAGGAAAACAAGTTGAATATATCAAGGAGCTGCATGAGAGGACGCTAGATAAGTTGCTAGAGAAGAATGCCAAGAATGCTAGCAAGGCAAACAAAGGAAGGAAAAAGGTTGTATTCAAGGAATGAGACCTTGTGTGAGTTCATTTTAGGAGAGAACGCTTTTCCAACATGCGTCACTCAAAGTTGTCACCAAGAGGAGATGGGCCATTCAAGGTGCTGAAGAAGATTGAAGACAATGCTTATGTTTTGGAGCTGCCCGGTGATTATCAAGTGAGTGCAACGTTTCAATGTTCAAGATCTCTTTGAAGGAGATGAAGAGGAGCTAGATGATTCGAGGTCGAATCATTTTCAAGAAGGGGATGATGAAGGATCATCTGAGTATCAACCAACGCCGATAGTTACCGAGTTCAATGGTGCTTTAACTCGCTCGAGATCCAAAAGGTCCAACAAGAGTTAGACAAATTAGTCACATTCTGCTTGTCTAAGGAGCTTATCATTACAGATCTTTTGAAACCATCTTTGAAGACTGTGTTCGTTGTTGAAGTACAAAACAAGCCAGACCGGGGCAAAAACGAGATTTCTTACAGAGGCAAAACCGCGACTGTGGTTTGACTACAGAATAGGCTGAAGCTTTTGAAGAGAAACCACGACTTATCCCCACATCACTCTTACAAATTAAGGAGTGGACATCTTCAAAAAATTGAACCGACAATCTCCTTGGAGGCCTTTATCAGCCGCGTCGACAGTTAATATATGCTAATGTTGATTAGTAATCACAGTACAAATACTTAATAGCACTTTGTAAGTGATGTATTAGGGAAAATGACGTTAGTCATAAAATCTGCGGAGAATCTGAAAGCATTTTCTCATATGGCCACACACTTAGCCGCGTGCGACCTGGCATACCTTAATGGCGGAGCTGGGGGGTGCTAAAGCACCTCCTTCCCCTCCAGGAACCCCCGGGAGCACCGCAAGAAAGCTTCAGAGCACCTCCTTCAATGGAGGCCGAAACCCTAATGGCGGAAGGTTGAAGACGAAGCTCTTCAGCCTTTTGTTTTAAAATTTTAAAACGTTGTTAAAACGACGTCGTTTTACTAAATGATTAAAAAACAAAATTTAAATGGAAAATAAAAAGTTTTAAAAGGCTATCCCTTCAGCCTTCTTTCTTCCCAGTTCCCACCACGTCCAAGCAAGATCGATCGAAGTCATCCAACGGAACGCGGCCGCCCGCCCGCCCCGCCCCGCCGGACGCCGTCATCCTGGTTTCCGACGATCCCCGCCACTGCCGAGTGCCTCCGACGTCGTTCATCAAAGTTTAACGGTAAGTTTGTAAATTGTAATTAGGGTTTGTTAAATACATTGAAATATTGAATTTAGGGTTTGATAAATACATAAATACATTGAATTTAGGGTTTGATAAATACATTCAATTTAGGGTTTTTGATCGATTCTTGTTTGGTTCATCAAAGTGTTACTATAAGTTAAGTTTTGATTCGTTTTTGTACAATTTGATATGGAATTGTTATTTAATTGTTTAGTTTAGTTTAGTTAATACAATTTGAATTTACGTATGCTTAGTTTAGTTGTTTAGTTTAGTTTAGTTGATACAATTTGTCAATTTGATATGAAATTCTGTTTGTACAATATGATACAATTTGTAGCTTTGATAATTAATAAGTTTCGGTGCTAAAGTTTAGTTTAGTTGTCTACTTATATATTTTAATTGTTATTTTGAAGTGATAATTGACAGAAAATTTGAAACTTGAAAAATTTGAGTTGGAGTTGATTAGAGAAGTTTATTTTGTTAGGATCATGGAAATTTTTTTGATTCGGAATACGCCTTTAAGTTCAAGTACAATCCCGAATACTGTGCCTTCAGGTGCATCTCAAGAACATTCAAATATTGATAGTAGCTAGTGTAGTGACCCTTGCCATGCACGGGTATTTCAGATTGTTCGTCGTAAAAATTCATACGGTTTAAGCCAAGTTTATCTAAAAATTAAGTTTAACTCTCATCAAATAAGTGAAACAAATTTAACTTTTTGTTTGTGAATAATAATTAATACATATTCATTTCATGAATGATATATAATTTAATTATATATATAGATATATATAAATATCTCATTATATATATATCATAATTAAATTTAAATGTTTTTCTTAATAGGATAAGATAATTTGTATTGTTTTTATGTTGAATGAAGTGATTGTTTTATAAGATTTATTTGTTGAATTAATTATTCAATATATTTTTAATTAAAGTTAAAAATAAAAAATAAAATTAGCTTAACAACCTAGCCTAGAATCACTCTAGAGGCTTTGCTAATGTTGGTGGATCAAGTCCCAAAAGAGCTCGAGTATGTGAAACTGATATGATTAGTGATCCGGGATTGAGACAACATATTAATGATTATGATCCTAAGATTAGAGACTTTATTATTATTATTTTTATCGAGACTTTTATAATTGCTAGAATTAATATATATAATATATTTTATTTTATTTCGGATAACGCAGAAAAAAAAATCAGAAAATTTTCTACAGATTCGTGTCTCCGCCAGCTGTACCTTTCCCATTTGGACTATTGTATACTCCAAAAGAATTTAGCATAAAAAAATGTGACAAATAAAAGAATACAGTTTAAAATCAATTTTAGGGTACACATCACGACTCCACCAATAAATAAAATAAATATATAAACATTGAAAATCAGTGTCAAGTGCGTGACTGCGTCTCTGTGACGCTCCCCAGATTTGTTTGGTTAACCGTCACCACGTGGCTTCACGTGATTCGTCTGTCTCGGTTATAATTAACCCCTCAATCTCACTCAACTCTCTTCCAACCCCTTCTTCGCCTTTTTGTTGCCGCTTCCCCGTCTGCCTTTGTGTACAATTGTTAGTGCAAGCTCAAAACTCCAAACTCCACAGAGAGAGAAAGATGCTCGCGGCTGTCTCTAATTCGCTTGGTGCAGGTCGGGAACCGCCTTTGGAATAAACTCCTTTCTATCTTCTTTCGGTGATTTTACTTGGCGGCAGCTTCTTTTCCGTTTCCCGCCTTGCATCAACTGAATCGGAGACTGACAGCGATTCAGACCAATATCGGAGGTTTTCGGTGTTGCTGTTTCAGTTCACCTTCCTAATTTGGACTTCCGTTTGCTTGATAGGTTAGAAATTGATCGTATTGTTTGTTTCCATCTCGTTTTTTCCGGATTTGATATGAATTCGTTTCTTATGATGATGATGATTCCTGGATTTGCCTGCATATGTTGTGCTTAGATCTGTAAATAGTGATTGAATCTGGCATTCAATAAAGTCTGTTTATGCATTTTGGCACGTGAATTCATTGATGAGGATTACGATAAGCACAGTTAGCTTGAGTTGTTGTAGGCCAGAGTTACATCAATTCGAGGAGGGTTCGGCAAAATTTAAAGCTTTGTATTTTTGGGCGGTCCCTACTTATTTCAGGAGCCTTCTATTTTGTAGTATCCGTTTTGGATGCTCACCCAGTCATTAATGTGCCTGTTATAATTCGATAGGATCATTCACAAACAAATCTCTATGTGTGGTTGGCATTTGATATTTTTCAATCAGTCCAACTAAATTTAAGTGCAGTACTGCAGATTTTTTTATATGAAATGTTGCATTTGCATTTGAGATTCCTTCTTGGCATCCACAATCTGTGTAGCTTCATCAACCTTATAAAGGAATTTATTGCTATAGCAAGAGCTTTGTCTATGTCTACTATCATACTTTTTATGGCTTGCTACTGCACAGAGCTTGTTAGTAAGCACTAGCAGACTTATCTTCCTAATATGCTGGATTACTCCTGAATGAGCCAATACACCCTTCATATGTTGAGCTAGATGCTAAGAACTAGCATATACCTCCTTATAGTTTCGAATATTATATAGCACAATTTTCAGGGTTTGGTGCAAATGCAGTATTATTCATCATGAATCCCCATCAGCCAAATGTGCAAAGGTATCCAAGCTAAATACCTACACAACTGGTAACTTTTTAATCGTCTAGGTAGGTGGTTAGTTGACTCAGGCTTAGTTCTTAATCATTATTGTCGTACTCGCTTGCATTCAATTAGTACTGATTGCTAATGTCACCTTGTTTAGACTGTAAACTTGTTGTTATCATTCTATTACGGTCATGGCCATACATTCTATGACAACTATTGCAATGCCGTTGTGCAAATTCCCTTCACCGCACATAACTAACGCAGAGGGAATTTTATTTTTCCAACTTATATTTGGGTTTTATGCTCCTTGTCTTTGTAATATAAATCTTTGATGTTGTAGTAGGATTCTCATGGATATTGGACACAAGATCATGGAAGCCTGGCCTAAAATATACTCTTAAAGGCTGGAGATATCTTGCAGGAAGATTCTCTGTTGCAAAATGACAATTTTCACCAGATATTCTTGTTTCCCCAGCCCAAGTGGATGCTCACGTGCCAAACAACATGCAACTTTGTGACTGGTGGACTTAATGATCCAGGCAAACAGCTAGGTATGTGTGACCTTTTGATTCCAAGCTGAAGATGTTATGGTATCCAGCTCCTGCTTTGTAGTTACATTTCAACTATGTTCAGTGATTCTATACTGGGATTGCAAAGTGAAGAAAGACAAATCTGAATTACCAGTTCTACTTTTTCTGGGTCGGATGAAATTTGGTTACATATATGCTCGAGGCTTAAGCGATATGAACCAATTAAACTTTTAAGAACACGAGAAAGATCATTTGAACATAACCTTATTACCAGGCCTTAAAATAAAAACTTGTAACTTGTGTATTAATTGTCTGTTACTCAACAAACTCTACTACTTTATGTGTTGTCAAGATTCTTGTACACAAATGGTCTTGGCACATGCATTTGAACATGATATGTGATGTGTCCGCGAATTGTTGTGCAAACACACTTCAAACCTTGCTACGATCCAAACAGTTTATAATAATTAGGAAATGAATTAGAGACTCCTCTAATTTGAGGTGGGTCGTCCTAGAACATACCTGCAGATGAGATTTCGATGATCTCGAATGAGAGCTTTGCAATACAGCCGGGCATATGGGTGATACTATATAAAAATAGTGGTAGATCAAGTCCAAAATCAAATAGCCATGAAAGTTAGTGGATGATAGCCTTTTTCTTTGCAATGTATCTGTACACTTTGTTTTCTTCTCAAGCAAAATTCAAGATTGAATTCGTTGGACAGGTAAACCAAAACTTTTGTACTGTTATACTTATACTTTATCGGTAATTTTAAATTATTCCTTTAACCGTAAAGATAAAAAGTGAACATTTTTGGCCCATTGGACTGGCCCACAATAATGAATACTGTCACAGCCCAGTCCAGCTCACGTGCTGTCTTCCTACCACGCAACTTCTTGAGCGGACCCCACTCCTAAAAAGGCAGAAGAAAAAGGAATTGAAAAGCAGGCCAGGAAAGACGCCATGTTCCATTCATGAAAATCCTCCACACTGCATTGCACCTTTGCACTCCTCCCACATTTCACGCAAATTTCTTTTTCTTTTCTCGCCGTTCGTGTTTGTGTCTCGAATCCGGACATGTAGGTGAGTGAGACAGCTTTGATCTTGATTTCCTGTCCATGGAGAAGGAGAGCGCAGATCTAATCAGCTCCGGAGGGATTCATTGCGCAGTGCTCGCATTTCGGGAGATTTCTACAGAGAATGTGGAATTAGGTTAGTATCATTGTAGTTTCAGATCTCGAAGAAGGTGTGCATTGTGTTTCAAATTGAAATCACCGGAGGATGGGATCCACCAGTAGCAAAACGCGGCGGTTCGATGGGGCCGGCTCGTCTTGCTCCTCGTTTTCGTCGTCGGTTTCGTCTCTTGCGGTTGTTGACGGTGCTGGTACTAGTAGTAACTGTAATCGCAGGAGGTTTAGAGCGCGGAGTATGTTTCACTCTTCTTGTCTTGGATCGACTTCGAGGACCTGTGACAGTGACGATGACAACACGGTCTCAACTCTCTTTTCTTTTCCTCTTCGAACATTTTGTTGTCAATGGTTTAGCATTTGTATGGTTTTCAATTTTGACTTGTATAATGAACTTGCTCAATGGAATTCATGTCTCAGATTCTGTTTTTAACCCTTATCTGATTGATTTTCAGCTCAGAAGATTTTTGTGACTTTCTGCATTAGAGTAACTGTAGTATATCTTCTTTTTATATCCATATAACCTACGCAGTCAGATTGTGGTTACTTACTTGACTATTAGGGAGTAGGGACATAATGTGATGAGAATTTCTAAATTCTTCTGTTCATCAAATGTATTTTTGGCTTCTAGCTAGAATAGGAAGAGCTCACTTGACAAATTTATACTGAGAGTTCAGTTTACTTTCTTGTATAACACATTCTTTTCTGCTTAATAGATTTCCCTAATCTGAAGTTGTCTATTCAGAAGACCACCTCTATTACCGTCAAGGATTAGTCTTACTGTTAAATTAGGCTAATTTAATATGGGGTTGCATGTCTGACTGTCACTGCATTGACATATTTTGTTTGGTACTTAAGTGTCACATAGTTCTCCAAAGCTAGAGGAGTTTATGTGATGCTACTTAATCAATGTTTATATCCCATAAAATAGAATGACAACTAAACCTGGTTAAGTCTGAGATGTTTTCTAAACCCTATAGTATTAGTTTCTTTTTTACCTTCATTAATTAAAATGCTATTGAATGATGTTTTGACTGGAAGTGACAGATATACTAATTCAGGATTTATTAACTCCTGTTATTTGATTCCTCTTCAGATTCCTAATCCCGACCCAGAAGAAAATAGTGTAGCACGTTATGCCCAGCAAATGCAGAGGGATGAGCTAACTTCAGATGAACTGAAAATTGAATGTTACCGTAATCTTAAAGTTGAGCAACCTGATGAGATGCCTTGTGTGTCTTCTAATGTTGATCTTACCGAGTGGATTCAAGCAAGTGACAGGGATATCAATAGAAGTGCCAGTGGTAGTCCACCTCCAACATCTTCAAGGCAACCCTTAAATCTATCAAGTCGCTTTGGCTCTTGCTTCAGTATGGCTCCTGGTAATGTTAGCTTCAGGTTGAATAGGGCAAACAGCTTACATTCAGTAAGGGCTGATCCTGATTCGCAAACAAATTTTACAATTCCTAGTTCTAGAGAAGACTCTCATGTGCCTGCTCGTATTGGTTCAAATGGTAGACATGAGGACCAAGAAGACAGTTACTTGCACCCTACACAATACTATAGTGGTTCACCTGGTTACTTACCCCTGAACCCCCCAACCTCTACTTCACCTAGTAGCTCATTGGACTATTATCCTATCATTTCCACCCGAAGTGTGGTCAGAGATAATGTCAGTCGAAGAACTAGAGGGGAGGCGTGCTCACCATACTCTAGAACTCATATTGAAATGCAGAGTGTCAATGCAAGAAATGCTGACGGGAGAAACACTACTCGTGAACCCATGGATTGCAATTCCCGCTTCAGCAGAACCCTCAGTGTTGGAAGGCTTCGAGATAGGGTTCTTCGTAGGCCTTCGTTTTCAGATTTGACGTTTCCTCCTCTACAGCAAGAGAGTGTAGCTACTGACCCAAATGAACTTCATGGAGTAAATGTTAGTATTATGGAGACCAGGACAGCCACTGTGGATGAAAATCCCGCTGCCTCACTTGCTTCAAGTTACCAAGGATACAGTAGTAGTCAGAATGTGGATAACGAAGCATCGCAATTCAGAGAATCCAGATTAAATGATATTTTATACCAAAGAACAAATTTCTTGGAGCGCCAGAGACGAATAAGATCTCGGGTCTGTATCTTCATCCTAAGTCAGTTCATTTTCTAAGTGGAAATGCATGTTATACTGAAAGTTGGTTACTATTACTGTAAAAGACTAGATTTTCATCCTTAGGGTAATCCTGCATCATAATTATTGGCACTGATACGAATCATCTTAACATATAATCTTGTTGTTAGATGTGTTGCAGTTTGTTTCATACAATCATACGGTCATACCTCACATGCATGTTTCTGTTTCATCTCACATACCTTCAGTTATTGGTTTTTCACAGTTTTCTAGCTTGTGTTTGACTATGTAGCCTACTGTTTTAGGTCCGTGCACTTCAACGAAACCGTTTTGAAACCTTATCCGGGCATGAAAGATCTTGCATATTATCAGGCCATCATCGAACTGGTCGTTGTACGTGCCATAATGCTCGAGGACCAAATTCAAATGATACTAGTGCTCGGGCCAGCATATCCAGGATTGTAATGCTAGCTGAAGCACTGTTCGAGGTAACATTACATTTTCTTTACTTGACATGGTGTGCCTGTTGGCATTTTTTGTTTTTTATTCTTTGCTATTATTTTCTTGATTATTTAGCATGCATTTTAACTAGGTTCTGGATGAAATTCACCAGCAATCTGCAACTCTGCCGTCCCAGCCTTCTGTTTCTTCAATTGGGTCCATCCCTGCACCTAGTGAAGTGGTAGAATCCTTGCCTTTGCAAATATACAGCAAGTCAACAAAGTTGCAGAGTGACGAGGCTGGACAGTAAGTTTTCTTTTTCCTTCTATCAAATGATTTTGGAGCATACAACCTTCTGCTGTAGATTTGCATTTGAAATCATATTTTTATGCAATCAATAAATTCATGAAAATGATTGTGTCTATGGAATAGAGAATTCTAAAGTTAGTTTCTATATGTCGCTAGCCTTCAAACAAGATGAGGAGCCAGAATATACTCTTTCTGTGTCTATGCATTGATAGTGATCAATGATTTTATGTGTTTAATTGAGAAAAAAGAGGTTCACCTGTTAAATGCTGAGCGCTCTCTGCCTACTCTAATATATCGCAAACTTTTGCAGTTCTGCGTACCATATTTCTGGTTTACTGTATTTTCTAAGAGCTTTTTGAAATAAAGCTTGGTTCTTGCACAGTTGCACATACTTATCCAAGCACCCTCTTTATTTCTTGAACATACAGTAGATTTTAGTTTTTATCTTTTCGGATTGTTACTATTTTCTGCTTTGTGTTTCTATGTCTATCTTTGGACAATTTTCATTCACCGTGTACTATAAAATTGGCTGTGTAAAATTCTGAATATGAGTGCATTTGTATCGGCCAACAGATGTTACATTTGCCTTGTGGAGTATGAGGATGGAGATGACATGCGAATACTGCCTTGCCATCATGAATTTCACAGTGCATGTGTTGACAAGTGGCTGAAGGAGATTCATAGGTAAGGCAATGTTGTTGTTTCTTTTTTCTCGATGGAATTAGGATATACTAAACAGGACATGAAATGCAGAGAATTTTACTGTACTCAAATCATTATCTATTGTTTACAGGGTATGCCCCCTGTGCCGTGGAGATATCTGCATATCTCAACGAACGGAGAGCTAATCTGCCACCTTTCTTCAGTGTGCAAGAAACCCAATCTCTCATGTGATCCTTGAATCCATACAATCATGTTTGTTGTATTGTGTTTTATATTGCTGGGTATGTCTGTTGAGTCAATTGTTGACTTTAAAGATAATGGCCCTACAGCATTGGTACAAAGATGGTCAATGATCGTTGCAGCCTCCTTGTAGAAATTTGTATCCCTTTTTTCCCAATGTAAGTTGAAACAAAAACATCAATATTTGGTTTGGTTTGGAAAGATTTTGATTAAGAGCCCGTTTGGTACTAATATCGAAATATGAGGTATTGCTACGAGTACGAATATCAGTCATAGCCAAACATAAGGCGTATCAAACCGTAACTTCGATATTTCTCACATAATATGTCAAAAATATCACTGAAAATTATAGCAGCATCTCACATTTGATATCACTCAAACCAGTATCTGATAAACATACCAATATTCATACCCGGTTACTAGAATAACATATATATATTAGCGTAGTACATGACATTATTGTTTCGGCATTACATAAAATTCAAATTTCAGAACATAAATGTCATGAAGCCTTCACCAGGGATCACTTCATGCCCAACTCATGTCCTTATTCCACAAGTGTAATGAATATATGTATCCAATATGTATCTAATTCTATTCTTTCCCCCCAATTATATAATCGAAGAAAATATGTATACCCCTCTCCAAATTTTTGTATACTGTGATGTGGTTACTAAATGAACCTATATTCCTGGGTGCTCTTCTGGACTGAAAACCCGGTTGTGGCATGTTCGATCGCAAGGATACGGGCAATCTATTTCCTGGAATGGGACGCGATCATAGAACCATTCTCCAACGGCCACTGCGATTCTCTGGCAATATAACATTTCCACATTAGTATGAATTGAAAAGTAATGGCGTTTTTCATAATATAAAAGCAATGAATACCGTATTGGTCAATTTTGGAGAGTCGGATCTAAACCACGTCTCCTGCAATTCGGTTTGACAATGGGCGAAGCAAGAGTTTAAGAACAAGCCTCTGGACACTGACCTGCCTAGCCTGATCACTGCTAATAAGAACTCCAATCTGAACTCTGACATCATTTTGCAACATCTTGTCAAAAATTATTATCTATTGGGAAATCCACAACAGTTATGCATGAAGAGTTTTGTTGGCCTCTTTTATAATTCAATTGTTTATTATTTTGGCTTTATTAAATGTCTTAGCTCAGAAGATAGAGAGTATGGAAAAACCTTGCATAGCTTTGAGTTGCGTAGGTGAGCAGTTTTTTATGTCAATTTTGCAATCAGACCAGTTGCCTCGAGGATCGGCAACAGCCGGTGCAAAAGTATTTTTAATCTGAAACGAACAAAGAACTACGAGTTAACTAAAAAAGAAAGGGATATGTAAAGCATTTTTTCAACACTCAAAGCTACATTATTTTTTATAAGTGAATTATTTCAATAACGTCACTTTCTCAACACTCAAGATCAGCATTTATAAGCCAGTTCACAAACCTGCCATGAGTCGTATGCTGCATTGAGAATAAAGAGTGGAGTTTGTATCTGCCTAACCATGTACTGCGGAAAGAAGCACTATGACCACAAAACCAAAATGCAAATATGGTAAGAACGAATTATATTTGCTGACGTACAGGAAGAGAATTCGATATAGAGAACATTTTAGGTGTACCAGATATGGTCTCGGTGACTTCGTTGTGCAGTATGAAGGCAAGTTCCTCACTGAACCCTGTATCGGGGTCAATGAAAGGGCTTAAAACAAAGGCAAAATATAGAAGATATTATGACATAATGATGGGTGCTGAATATTCGTGGTTTACCCACATCCTTCAAGAAATTTGGACTCAGACGATTTAGGTACAAATACTCAAAATTCATATCCTTAATGCATTAAGGTAATGATGTCATAATTATATAATGCATTAAGAAAACAAGCAAATGGCTTGAAATAAGTACAGGTACCTAAACAAAAGTTATAAGAAGAAAAACAAATATTAGGGATAGCAAGGAAGATGAGTGAATACATGTAATTCAACAATTTGATTGAAGTAAGATTCGATATGTCGTGCTCCAGAAACATCAGGCCTGTACAAAGGGGAAAAACATAATATTAGAATAAAACTCAAGCAGATCAGAGAGAAAATGGCAAGTGAATATGGGAAATTGTGATAGCATAAGAAATCTGTGTAAAAGAGAGATGCTCACACGTTCACGAAGAAGCCGGCATCTGAAACACACTTCACTTTAGTACCGATTGGTAGGAGAGCTCGAAAGCTATCACAATGCAAAATGGAAGTCAATCCACCAGCCGAACATCCAGAAAGAATAGCCTAATGTGGCAACTCTTCAGTAATCATCACCACAAAGAAACGAGGTGCCAAAAAAGAGAGAATATAGCTGAGAGCAATTTTTAGTATGTCAGGAATAGTACATTTTCAGCAGATTTCATTCCTTTTGCAAGTAGTTCTTCCATGACAGCAAGCCAAATTCTCGCTCCTCTAAAGTGAAGCTTAGTAACCTACTTTTCCAACGACAAAAAGGAAGAAATTATTGGGAAAAAATCCGAAAAGAAAACTTCATTGACCTTAAAATTAATTTTTTAACTGATTTTTTATTCACTTACAGGATTAACAGCATCTACATCTCCTGTAAATGATGATCCGTCACAGTACCGAACTTTCACCCTATTCCAGTTATAGAAATCTGCATCATGATTTACAGGTAAAGCATGCCTTTTTAGATATATTAAAAAACAGATATACACAAGTAAACTTCATCCAAACTAGCTTGGCTATTGCATCAACCTGGATTGAACATTGGATTGTTACCGAGGATCCCAGAGAAAGCAAGTGGTGTCACCATCTTCCTTGATGATCCTAGACTAGTGTTCTTTCGAGCAAGACAACTCGTGACATTATTGCACCACCCCCCTCCCTAAGATTAAGAATTTGGATATACCAGAGTTATAAAGTAAACCACTGTTCACAATAATGACTTCACCAGTTATTCTAATGATTCAGCCTCATGAAGTCACCTATATTATCCAGTTCAATCACTTAATAAGCGAAAACCAGGCAGTGTTTTTTAATCTACGAGTATTTTACCTGTTTGAAAATGAAAAAAAATATGGTAGAACTACCTCCATGTGAACTAACCAACTATTTATCCCGGTGCCAGATCCCCTATCTAGGTGATAAGCTGGTGAACTTCCATCCAAACAAACTGCAAAAATTACCAGGAAAATAGCACAAAACAAATTTCATCAATGAGTATATGAAAATAACAGCAGAAACAAAATAACAAATGTAACACCAAATCTCTTACCAGCTCCTTTGGCCACAGCGCTTGTAAGATAAGTAATTTTAACATACAAGGCATCAGTTTTCGCAAAGCTAAGCAAAGAGATCAGAATGTGCAGACAATTTAGGGCTCTCCAAGCCACCATTCTGCACACAGTTTTACAAATTGGTGAGATGAATCATCAATTTTCATTCTGAAAAGCTTCAGCAAGGAAAGAGGCAGCTTGAGAAAATACCCTTTACAACTCACAAACATCTTACAAACATAATTAATCATGAAAGTTTAATGACAAAATAGTTTATCCCTTAAAAGAAAAACCCATCTAAAACCCTTTTCTCATATTCCGCCGATACAGGAAAAAAAGATGACGTTTTTAACCCACATTTAGATACCCCTCAACATAAACATGAGCTTCAACCCAAAAATTTTATTTCAGAAAGTTCCCCTCTTACATCATCCAAATCAATACAAAGTACACCCAGAAAATAAGCAAAAAAGAAAGAAATAAAATATGAAATCACACACTGAAAAGAGGGACGAATTAAGAAAAATCATGCAAAACAAGGAAACTTGAAGGAACAACAATGGCTGCCCGGAATTTACCTCTTCATGGCGGGAGAGGAGGGAATGGCCTGTGGTGGATGACAGAATGATCAAAATTAAAGCGTTGCTCAGAGGAGCAATTGTGTTTGCTTTGTTCAGTATTTTATTGGATTATAATGATTTACAGGAGTATCAGTTTTATTTTATTTAGGGAGAGAAGAAAATGCAGTAAGAGGATGGGAGAGGCGGAGAGCTCACAATCACAGTACCCAAGAGCCGACACCAATTTGGCAATCGTCACTAAATGGTGTATCTTTTTTTGTATAAAGAGAATGTAGGTTTCTATTAAACAAATATATTTACCACATGGATTATGGATAACATAATTTTATCGCAACAAAAATTGCTTTATGATAGAACAACACAAGGTGGATGGATTTATACGGAGTACATTGACAAAAATCAAAAATAACAATTTTAAATTTAACGAAAGGAAAAATAGTGAAATATGTCAATATAAATTACTAAGGAATATGAGACGTACTTATGAGTCATATGTGGTGGCTGATATTAATTAAGTAGGTCACTGATGTGGCACTTAGTTAGTTGGTTGAATAATTGAGAGTCAAGTTGTATATATAGTCTGTTTTGTACAGTGTAACTCTCAAGTTGGTTATAACAGAATTAAAACAACTTCATAATCTCTCTGCATCTTCCCCTTCTTCTAGGGTTTATACTAGTGCTCTTCCGCATTCTTTTCATTCGATTGATCTCAATACTGAGATTTGATATGGTATCAGAGCGACAAAGGTGACGATCTTGTTCTCCTTGTTGTGCGATTGATCCTCGCAGCTCTTTTGCGTTAGTTGTGTGCTCAATCGTCTCTGTTGCGACTTCGTGCTTCGAAGCTGTTGCTTCGTCTTGATTTCGCTTGATCGCTCTTATATTTGATCTTCTGCTTGTTCGTAATGGCTGATGAAGAAGTCACAGGTCCTCGCGTTTTCACTCCGCGTGGATTGCAGCAAGCTAACTACTCCGATCCTCTTTTCTTATCCAATTCTGATCATCCAGGTACGCAATTAGTCTCCACTCGTTTTAATGGTGATAATTATCACAGCTGGAGTCATAATGTTACAATTGCACTGGGATCTAAGAAGAAACTAGGTTTTGTTACTGGATTATGCATAAAACCTGATAGGAACACTGAGGATTTTGATCGTTGGGAACGATGTGATTTTATGGTAATGAGCTGGCTGATTAACTCCATGGTGAGTGAAATTGCTGATAATTTCCTTCATGTGAGATCAGCTAAGGAACTTTGGGATGAAGTGATTGAGAGATTCGCTGAATCTAATGCTCCACTAGTCTTTCAATTGCAAAAGGAATTAGTTAGTCTTAAACAAGAAAATCTGTCTGTTGCTGCGTATTATAGTAAGTTGAAGAAGGTTTGGGATGAACTTCAGGCTATTGATCCACTTCCTATTTGTCAATGTGGTGCTACTGATGCTTGCAATTGTGTTTTGTTTAAAAGACTTATGGACAGGGAATCCTCACACAAGATGATGCAATTCCTTATGGGATTGTCTGAGCCATATGAACATCTTAGAAGCAGTATTTTGTCCATGGATCCTCTTCCTACTATAAATAAAGCATTTCACATGGTGCTTCAGGTGGAGAGACAGAAAGGTATAACTATGTCTAGTTCTTCTCATGATGTTCTGGCTGTGAATCGTACTGGTAACAGGAATTACAACAGTGGGAATCAGTATGGGCAGAGTGTTGACAGGAGGGACAACAAGAAAGTCAAATATGACAGAAAATGTGATTTCTGTCATGAAGCTGGTCATGTAAGAGAAAACTGCTTCAAGATTGTTGGTTATCCTGAATGGTGGAAAGGACCAAAGACACAGGGCCATGGTTCTGGCAAATTAATGGCAAATATACAGGATATGAACATGTACAACAGTCCTATAGAAGGTGATGATCAAGATGGCTACAAACCTGATGCAGGATTTGTCAATGCAGTTGTTCAGGAACTTCTTAAGGTCTTTAAAGGCAAATCTCCTATAGAGGATGGGACTGTTGCCAATATCCAGAACTTGAGCAATTTTGCAGGTATGCTTAACATTTTATCTTCTGTGCATATTTGTCAATTCGACCAGTGTACTTGGATAGTGGATTCTGGTGCTACTGATCATGTCTCCTTCAATAAAGATTTATTCTCTGAGATGAAGGCACTATCCAAGCCTATCCGTATTGGTCTACCTGATGGATCAATACAGCTGGTCGAACAGTATGGCACTGTCAAAATTTCAGACACTTTAACCTTGGAGAATGTCTTGTTTGTGCCTGTGTTCAAGCACAATCTCATTTCAGTCTCCAGGCTTCTTACTGAGACTAAGAGAATGTTTATTTTTTGGGATGATGTGTGCATTCTTCAGGACCATTTAACTAACAAAACTTTGGCCAAGGGAAGAAAGGCTGGTGGTCTTTACAAGCTGGTGTTTGATGCTGATCCAGATGGTGTTGACAACTCAACAGAATTGGTTAATAACAGCTTTGATATTTCAAAGACTTTTGGAGTTTCAGTTTGTAATAATCACAATGAGATACCTTTGTTGCATGCCAGATTGGGACATGCTTCCTTTTCTAAAATGAAACACTTGTCTGTTTGTGGTTCAGTTTTGCATAATGTTGATTGTGATGTGTGTGCTCAGGCTAAGCATCATCAGTTGCCTTTTGCACGCAGTTTGTCTATTGCTTCTCAAAAATTTGAGCTTGTTCATGCAGATCTTTGGGGGCCTTACAAGGTCTCATCACAGTGTGGTGCAAAATATTTCTTGACCATCTTAGATGATTATTCCAGGGCTACTTGGACTTTTCTTCTTCGTTCGAAGGAACAAGTTCCACACAGCTTAGTCTCCTTCTTCAAGTATGTTGAGACTCAGTTTGGCATTGTCATAAAAACTCTTCGCACAGATAATGGAACAGAGTTCGTCCAAAGATATGTTACAGACTTTCTTGATAGCAAAGGTGTTGTTCATCAAAAGTCTGTCCCATATGTTCCACAGCAGAATGGAAGGGTGGAACGTAAACATAGGCATCTGGTGGAAATGGCACGTGCCTTGAGAATTCATGCAGGACTTCCTAGTTGGCTTTGGGGTGAGTGCATTCTCACTGCAACTTATTTGATCAATATCCTTCCTTCAGCTGTGCTTAACTGGTCTACTCCTTTTGAGAAATTATACCACAAACCTCCCACTTATGATCATCTTAAGGTCATGGGTTGTCTTTGTTATGCTTACATACCTAAGACCTCTAGAACCAAACTTGATCCTACAGCCAGAAAATGTATTTTTCTTGGCTATCCTCCTCAGTATAAAGCCTATAAGCTTCTTGATCTATCTACTCGCCAAGTATTTGTTGCTAGACATGTTCTCTTTCGAGAGCATGTATTTCCTTATATTACTAAAACACCTAGCAGCTTTTCTACTAGTCCTGCTTCACATTTACCATTGGTGACTCCTACTCCTGATCAAGATTTTTCTGTTATTCCTAATGATCACCACTGTGATCCTATTCATACTGCTACTCCACCAACATCACAAGAATCACCACCTCCACCATCCATCCCATCTCATTCCACTTCCATTCCTTCCACTTCACAAGTGCTTCCACCTGTTTCATCTCCTCCACTTATTGCTCCTACACGAAGATCTAGTCGTGTTACTCAACCCCCATCCAAACTTCTGGATTATGTTTGCCCCACTATCCTTCATACCACTCCTGTGCCTGCTCTCATACCTGAGACTAAGCTGGACTCTTTTGCTCATGCTTTCCATGTGGTTAATTTGGAAGATCTTAAGGATCATTCAAGTGACTACATTCATTCCTTGTTTAATGTCCTTCAAGTTGCTGAACCCACCTGCTATGAACATGCCAAGCATGACCTTGGTTGGATTCAAGCCATGGATAAAGAGATAAAGGCATTGGAACAAAATCAGACATGGGAGCTTACCACTCTGCCTCAGGGAAAACGGGCCATTGGTTCCAAATGGATCTTTTAGGTGAAATATAGACCTGATGGGGAAGTTGAGAGGCTTAAAGCAAGGTTAGTGGCCAAAGGCTTTAATCAGGTGAAAGATAAGGATTATAAGCATACATTTTCACCTGTTGCCAAGTTCACTACTGTGAGAGTTCTCATTGCTCTGGCTGCTGCTAAGGATTGGCCTCTCCATCAACTCGACATCAATAATGCTTTCCTCCACGGATTCATTGATGAAGAAGTTTATATGCAACCACCTCAGGGTTATTCTAAGGCAGCTCCTGGCCAGGTATGTCATCTCAAGCGCTCACTCTATGGCTTAAAACAAGCTAGTAGGCAGTGGAATGTGGAGCTTACAAAGCACTTGATTCAGTTGGGTTTCAAACAGTCCAAGCAAGATTATTCACTCTTTGTCAAATGTGCTGATGGATGTATTACTGTTGCATTGGTATACGTTGACGATATGCTCATCACTGGGGACAATACATCTGTCATTGAAGCCACTAAACTTTCTCTGGATAAAGCATTTACAATCAAGGATCTGGGACTTGCTCGATATTTTCTGGGACTTGAAATCAATCGTACTCCAGAGTGCATCCGCCTTAATCAACGCAAGTATGTCCTTGATCTTCTCACAGAGGCAGGGATGCTCCATACCAAGGCTGCTTCATTTCCAATGCAACGAGGAATCAAGCTTGATCCTGATGTTGGTGCTCCCATATCTGATCCAGAGTCCTATAGGCGTCTTGTTGGCAGGTTGCTATATTTGACTCTTTCAAGGCCTGATATTTCTTATGTGGTTCAGCAACTGAGCCAATTTCTTGTTGTTCCTCGCATTCCACATATGCAATCAGCCATTTTTCTCCTTCGATATCTCAAAGGCACAATCAATTGTGCTTTGGTATATCCTGCTTCCTCTGATCTGGTTTTGACTGCATATTGTGACGCCGACTGGGGTAATTGTGAAGAGACTGGGCGTTCTTTGACAGGCTACTGTGGTTTCCTTGGACGGTCCCTCGTTTCTTGGAAAACTAAGAAGCAAAAGACTGTGTCTCGTTCCTCTGCAGAGAGTGAATATCGCAGTATGTCTGCAACAGCTGCTGAGCTCATTTGGCTGGAGGGTTTGCTTAAGGATTTGGAGGTTTCTGTTGCTTTGCCTATCTCCTTATTTTGTGATAATACAGCAGCTCAGCAATTGGCCGACAATCCGGTCTTCCATGAACGAACTAAGCACATCCGAATTGATGCCCATTTTATCAGAGAACAAGTCCAATCTGGCTTCATCGCCACTTTTCATGTTCGTTCTTCATTGCAGCTTGCTGACATTTTGACAAAGGCTTTGGGCTCTCAACAACACTTCTTCCTTTCGTCCAAGCTTGGTCTTATCTTCCCCGATACTGCCAAGCTTGAGGGGGGTATATGAGTCATATGTGGTGGCTGATATTAATTAAGTAGGTCACTGATGTGGCACTTAGTTAGTTGGTTGAATAATTGAGAGTCAAGTTGTATATATAGTCTGTTTTGTACAGTGTAACTCTCAAGTTGGTTATAACAGAATTCAACAACTTCATAATCTCTCTGCATCTTCCCCTTCTTCTAGGGTTTATACTACTGCTCTTCCGCATTCTTTTCATTCGATTGATCTCAATACTGAGATTTGATAGTACTCCCTCCGTCCCTTAAAGATTGTCTCATTTTGTACTATGTACAAGAATTAAGACAAGTCCAATCAAGGTAAAAGTGTAAATAATGACACATAAAATCATAAAATTCAACCAATATAAAACTTATTACAATATGAAGACAACTTTACTCCTAAAAAGTATTGTTGGATATATGAATAAAATAAATTGAACAAGGGTATTACGGGAAAATATTAATGGATAGAAATGAAAATGAGACTCACTTTAGGAGACGCCCGAAAAGGAAACGAGACAAACATTTAGGGACGGATGGAGTATATATTATAAAAATATGTATATAAATACTTATAATAAGAGTATAATAAATGAAAAACAATTCAACGATATTTTGCCAACTAACAAAAAGAAAACATATAAGTTCAAAACAGCATAATGGATAATTTCTTTTACATGAAGAGAAGGTGATATAGGCTCGGCTCTTTAAACTTTTGCCTTATTTTCTATAATGAAAAGCTAGCTTATATCTTAGTTGACAATGAACATGTTATGTTAATTCATTAACTATTTATAAAATCTAAATCTAAAATCCGATCTGAAATATATATTTATAAATAAGTAAATCAAGTTGTATTCTAAAAAACTATAAATACATCTTTATCTTATCTTTATTATGTGCAAATACATCAAAGCTCGTTTAGCCTAGTGGAAGAGGCTCTAGCCTCCTATCCAATTCCATTGAGTCTGCCCCTCATAAGGAGGGTCCATTCCTTTCCTTATAAAAAAATAAAAAAAACTATAAATACATTCACTATTAATAATAGAATATACAAATATTATTAATCTACAAATTAAATAGACAAACATTAATGCACATTTCTCCACATTCACATTTACATTTTCCTACATCCACATGTGTATTTTTCACATAGGCTTTAATACAAACATTTCAGTGTGCATTTTTTAAGCATGTATTTACATATGAATATAAAAGAACGTGCATGCGAATAACTCATTCGTATATTCATACATTAATAATCTTTCTTATATGAATCTTTTTTATAGAAAAGTTACTTATTTAAGTTATTTATTATACCTTGTAAGTTAGGATTGTTCATCATGTCCGAACCGGATGGACCATATTTTTTGAAAACTTGGACCGAAGATCGGACCAGACTGATGTCAGCCTGTTCGGTTTTTGGCCAAAATTTTCGTATCTTTTATTTTTATTTTTTAATAATTAAAAGTATAATATTATTTGTATTTTTATAAATATACGGAGTATTATATAATTTACTATTATATTAGTTTATTTTCTTAATATATAAATTTTAATATTATTATATATATTGTTTATATTTAAAAATGTTAAAAATAATAAAATCGGTTTAGTCTAGTTCAATATGATTTTTTCTAGATTTTGGACCGGACCGAAACAAAGAAAAATATATTCCGGTCCGGAAATATACACCCTTATTGTAAGTTGTAACACCCCATGGTTGTTAAAATCTCAATCCTGATCTTACGATTCTACAATTTTACAGGGAAAACCGATTCAGGATCCTAGTTGGGTTCTTAAAAATGTAATATCTTAATTGATCGAAATAAAATTTGGTAGGATCTTGCCTAAAATTTCGATTCTATATGTCATTCTTACGATCCCGCGTAAAAGACCATAAAATAATGTCATTCTTAGGATCTTGCCTAATATCTTAGTTGACTAGATATATACTAAAATCGATCATATGTGAGAAAAAATGTATTTTTTTTATTAGTTTTACTAGAAAGACATATATTATTTTTAGTCATGTTTTATCATTTTCATTGCTTAATTTCTTCAATTTATAGGATCTTACGATTTGATCCTACCGATACGATTCTAGCCTCTTCTTCGATTTCAAATAAAATCCCGATCCTAACTTAATTAGTACATTATTCTAGGCAACAGTGACGCAAGTATTTAAGGTTTATACTATACTACTCCCTCCGTCCCATAATCTTGTTCCTGTTTGTTTTTGGCACATTCGTCGATGCACTTCTTGCGCCGTTTATATCTCTAATTAGATGTTATCGAAAAATTATGAAATTTTGATATTATTAAAGTACTCATTGATATGAACCAAATAAGATCTCATATGACTATGTCTTCTCCACTCTCAGCCGCCGCCGATTAATCTGCTACTATATGTCGTCGTTGATTTTCACCAAATTTCCTTAAAGTGTATTCTCTGCCGTCGTCGTTGAATGTTTTGAGACAACCTTGAAAATACACTTTGACAAATTTCCTCTTGAAAATAATGTTTCGCAGTTCATTGGCGAATGTTTTCTTCAATCTGGATGAAATTGTGTTTGTGTTTTTGGAATGCAGTCTATGAGAGATTAGAGATGGGGGCAGTTGTTCGATGAGTGTTTTTGTGACAGCTTTGAACTAGTCCCAGTGTTCAAAGTTCTAATTAGGGCTTAGAGTGTTTTGTGACAGCTTTGAAATTGTCCCAGCGTTCCAATTTCTAATATGGGCGGAGAGTGTTTTTGTGATAGCTTTGAACTTGGAACACTGGGAGAAGTTCTTAATAAAGGCTTTGAACTTTGAGATGTCTGGCCCAATCTTGTGACTAGTTTCTTTATTTTGTGTCTAGTTGTATTCTGGCGAACAATATTTCATTTTGTGACAGATTTGACATGTTTCATAACACAGTTGAGAGTGTTTTAGGGACAGTTTTTGTAACAAGTTGTGTAAAGGTGGAATCAATTGCGTAAGCTTTGCTTGTGTCTAATTTTGTGACAGTCTTTCTTATTTTATGACAGGTTTTGTAGTAAGAGTAACTTGTACAAACTTTTGTGTGAATTAATTGAAGTAAGCGTTTTGTGACATGTTTTATTTTGGGACAGTTTTGTAACAAGTTGTATTAAGGGTAATCAATTGTCGCAAACTTTGCTTTTTGTGTCTAGTTTTGTGACAGTCTTTGTCTTATTTGTGACAGGTTTGTACTAAGGGTATCATGTCCAAACTTTTCGTAGATTCATGTTGCCCCTTATTTCAACTTGCCATTGTGTGCGCAATATGGGAGATTAGGTAACTTAGTTT
This sequence comes from Oxyria digyna, assembly GCA_029168935.1. Taxonomy (NCBI): domain Eukaryota; kingdom Viridiplantae; phylum Streptophyta; class Magnoliopsida; order Caryophyllales; family Polygonaceae; genus Oxyria; species Oxyria digyna. The sequence continues at coordinate 12,904,158 of JAPVLV010000013.1, forward strand.
GTGTGTTGGAATGCACATGAGTTGTTTGATTATATGTCTATGAGAGATGGTCGCGGTTGTAATATAATGATAGGATATGTGCCAAATGAACTTCAAGATGTTTACAGTATCAAAACAGCTTGTTCTTATGAGATTCCCATGGGTGTTCAAAGGAGCTTGAGTTGTCTGGCACGAGCTTCTGACAAGTTTCTATATTTTGTGTGTAGTTGTATTTTTATGAAACAATATTTCATCTTTTGGCAGTTTTGACATGTTTCATAACACAGGTGACAATGTTTTGGTGACAGTTTTGTAACAGGTTGTATTAAGAGTGAATCAATTGTCGCAAGCTTTGCTTTTTCTCGATTTATTTGTTACAGGTTTGTACTAAAGGTAACATCTTCAAAATTGTGTATAAAGGGTGAACAATTATGGTAAGCTTCTTTTTCTTATGTGGACAGGTTTGTTGTAAGGGTATCATGATCAAACTTTTCGTAAATTCATGTTGCCCCTTATTTCAACTTACCATTGTGTGACAATATTGGAGATGAGGTCACTTAGTTTGTGTTCTGGAATGCACATGAGTTGTTCGATGATATGTCTATGAGAGATGGGGGCAGTTGAAATATAATGATAGGTTATGTGCCAAATGAAATTCAAGATGTTTACAGTATCAAAAGATCTTCTTCTCAAGAGATTCCCATGGATGTTCAGAGGAGCTGCAGTTGTCTGGCACGAGCTTCTGTATTTTGTGTCTAGTTGTATTTTTGTGAAACAATATTTCATCTTGTGGCAGTTTTTGTAACAAGTTGTGTAAAGGTTGAATCAATTGTTGCAAGCTTTTGTTTTCCTGCCTATAAAATTGAACTAAATTGTCAAATATATATCTAGAATATAAAGAATTGAAGTAAATTCAAGTTCTAATAAGGGCTTACATTGGTTTGTGACAACTTTAAACTTGTCCCAGTGTTCCAAGTTCTAATAAGGGCGGAGAGTTGTTTGTGACAGCTTTGAACTTGTCCCAGTGTTCCAAGTTCTAATAAGGGCTTACATTGGTTTGTGACAGCTTTGAACTTGTCCCATTGTTCCAAGTTCTATTAAGTGCGGAGACCTTTTTGTGACAGCTTTGAACTTGGAACACTGGGACAAGTTCTAATAAAGGCTTAGAATCTTTTGTGTCAGCTTTGAACTTCGAACACTGGGACAAGTTCTAATAAAGGCTTAGACTCTTTTGTGACAGCTTTGAACTTGGAACATTGGGAGAAATTCTACTAAAGGCTTCGATCCTTCCTTAAGATAATACATAGAACCATTACAAAGCCAAACAACGAAATCAAAGATGTTTTGAGTACAAGTTTTTACGCAAAAACCAAAGATTGTAGAATTGTCCATCAACATCAACTCAAATTTACTTAATTCTCTCTAAATTCCAACATCCTCTATAAATGTCCATTGCTATTTTTTCTCTCTGAGCCCTCATACGCTTGTGATCAAGATCCGCCAGTGTTCTGCCTAGAGCTCGAGTTCGATGTACCTGATAGTTAAAATTCCACAACAACCTCTGTTCGAAAAAGTAATAAGAATAGATTAGTTCACATTACACACAATATATATACACATATATGTGAATATAAGATGTCATAATTACCCATTTTCGTCTTGGCAGATTTCTGTGTCTCGACTAACAGTAAAGTCATTATCGAGAGGTTCAAAGTGTGCAAATTTCCCAGATGTTTTCATCATAAATGGGATCAGTTTACACATCGGAGCCAAAGCAGTAAACAGATAGTCATCTTTAGTATAGTGGTTCAAACAGTCAAGAACTGTGACATGATGCTTTTCAAGATCAATCTCCAATGCCACCCAATGTTCATTTTTAAGGTAGAATGGGGAATATACTTCCTTCACCCCATTATACCATTGTTTCCCATATTTGAATGGGCGAGATCCATCAAAATAATGAAAATGGATTCTAGGAACATCTGGATGACCCGTCATATATGGTTCGACATTACCAGGTGAAAAGTAGTGTTGCCACATGATATCTGTGATTAGAACATCATAACATGCTTCTCCCTTTTCATGCAAAATCTTCCTCAGATTATACAGCATATCATCCATATGCTTCAAAATGATAAGAAGTAAAAGAACAGAAAATTGTCATATATCTATCCAGAACATAAACATTTGAAGTAAATTCAAAACATATATATTTCACTTACAAGATCAGTAAACCATCTCCCCGTTTACAATATTTCATTGAAAAACTCTTTGTTTAAATAGCCTCCATAACCATTTGTAGTTATGGTTTCACTTTCTGGCCTGTATACACCAATCAAGAATTTAACTTTTGTCCCAAAATACTGTTTGGGAAAATTAAATCAAATCTAAAGTCATTCAACATCTGGAAAAATGGGGTTGCTTAGAAATTTATAATTAGATGCTAAATAGAAGAAAATAGAAACATACCATCCCTTAAGCCAATCATAGAATTCTCTTCGGGCAGATGTGTCATAATATGCATTTGGAGGTCTATTTGGCAATCTATACTTCCTCAAAGTAATTTTTGTACTTGCAGATTGTAAACTTTGAACATTTTGTGCTCTTTGTCCTAACGAATAAGTGACTGGCACGATGGCTGATTCAGAGGGAGATTCAACTTGATTTTTTGGAATCTGTCTTTGCTCTTTATTTTCTGGATGATTTAAAATATCTAAGATTGGATTGGTTTACACAATCAAAGCTGAACTTGGTTCCTTTTCGATGAAACTTTTTCCAGAATTGGGTTCCAAATTAGGGCTACACGGTACAATCTCAGCTATTTTTTCCTCACATGGAACTTTGTTTCCAGGACACTGATCAACCATTGTAGCAACATCAGTAAACCCCCCTTCATATTCTTCTTGTGCAATGCCTTGTAAAATCTTTTCGTTTTTTCCAGAATAAGGTTCTAAATTTTCGCAACACGGTACAATATTAGCTATTTTTTCATTACAGGGAACTTTGTTTCCAGGAGACTGATCAACCATTGTTCCAACATCAGTAAACCCCCCTTCATCTTCTGCTTGTGGGCTGCCTTCTAAAATCTTTTCCTTTTCAGAAGATGCAACAACAACAAAGTTTTCTTCATTACCAATTTCGAGAGATACAACTGTATTGCCTTCTAAAATGTTGCCCTTTTCCAAAGTTGGAACATCAACAAGGTTTTTTTGAATATCATTTTCCAAAGTTGCAACATCTGCGCCTTTTGAATCCTTTTTTACTTCTCCAATGTTGTTGTCTGCATTGTCGCCAAGAAATTGTTGTTGCTCTGGCAATGATTCTGAAGTTGAATTATGATGATTATTTTCATCAATTATGTTATTTGATCTCTCACCATCTACAGGGACTTCTTCTGGATGAGCGGTTTCAGCTTTGTTTTGTTTCTCCTTTTTAGCATCTTCCTCTAGTTTTGCAACTCTCTCAAGTAGAGTTTTTATTGTTTCTACCAATTGAATTATGATAGCCTTCATTTCAATGCTATTTTGTTCAGCATTAGTTGCTCTTAACAACACATCCTTTGCCCACTGAGGTTCTAGTATATCAGAATCAGAATCACTCTGAGTTGCTTCACTGTCATTACCATCTGAAACATCATTAGCTTGCTTAGATATGTTTTCAGGGTCCACATAATGAAGCTTCTTCTTTGAACGTTTGTCTTTTTTTGCAATAGGCTTTTTTTTTTTTTGTGGACTAGCAGCAGATCGTAGACAAAGCCTCTTGTTAACAACTCCTTCATTGTTGCCAGAATTCAACATCCGTTTGCTATTACAATTCCTAATCCTCTGAACTCTTTGAGATACAACAACTTTTTCCCCACAAGCATTATCATCCGAACTATCTTCAACTACTTCATCGTTATCCTCTTTTGAACTTGAGAGATCATCTTGACACACTTTTTCAGATTCACAAACTTCCATAGGGTTATCATGCTTCTTCTTGGCAGCCGAAATTATTAACTCAGCAACTTTGTCATAGATTGGATCAATATACTGATTTGGTAATCTCAAATGGCTAAATCGAACATAGTCACTGTAGGGCTGGTAATTACATATCTGAAATATAAAAAACAATTTATGACAATTAGGTAGAAGTACAACATTTTTTAGAAGTTTGTAACAGCTATGTAATTATAGTATAGTGTACCAACGACAGAAAATACTAAAAGTAAAAAGTTCATGGTGTTACAGCTTTGAACTTTGTTCTACTGTGACAAGTTCTAATTATGGCTTCAGATTGTTTTGTGACATCTTTGAACTTGGAACATTGGGACAAGTTCTAGTGTTCCAAGATCTTATAGATGGTGAGAGTTTTTTGTGACAACTATAAAGTTTGAACATTGGGACAAGTTCTAATAAGTGTTTAAAGTTTTTTGTGACATTTTTGAACTTGGAACACTGGGACAAGTTCTAATTATGGCTTAGACTCTTTTGTGACAACTTTGAACTTGGAACACTGGGACAAGTTCTAATTATCGCTTCAGATTGTTTTGTGACATCTTTGAACTTCGAACATTGGGACAAGTTCTAATAGATGGTGAGAGTGTTTTGTGACATCTTTGAACTTGGAACACTGGGACAAGTTCTAATAGATGGTGAGAGTGTTTTGTAACAACTATAAAGTTTGAACATTGGGACAAGTTCTAATAGATGGTGAGAGTGTTTTGTGACATTTTTGAACTTGGAACACCGGGACAAGTTCTAAGAGATCGTGAGAGTGTTTTGTGACATGTAGTAAATTCATATCTCTAACATAATTTGACAGATGCAAGACTTACCAATTTTTTCTTCTGAGAAACAAAGCTTTTAATCGCATTATACCACAACTTCGGCGATTCTTCCTTTGTTTTCCACTTTTGATAGTATGGAGTTGCATTAGTATATTCATTGTCAACATACATGTAAGCTAATTCAGCAAGTTCTGGGAATCTTTCAGCTATTCAGACCTGGTAAACCCAAACATTCAAATTAAAATTCTAGAAATAGCCAGATAGATTAGATAGAATTAGTAATCAAGAATTAGCGATTTTGAAATTAAAAAAAAAATACCTGAAAAGCCAAAGGAAATCCATACAAGTTGTATCCCCTCCTTGAATCTCTCTTTTTTGTGTCATCTTTTAATCTTCTCAGCGATTGCCTATTTCACTAATAGAAAAAACACCTGTTGAGGCGGACAAAACCCCCCCTGTTGAGGCGGGCAAAGGGCGCTGCAACAGAGGGGGCTGCAACAAGTCAATACTTGTTGAGGCGTACAAATGTTCGCCTCAACAAGTGACTTGTTGAGGCGGTCAAAAAAGTGTCCGCCTCAACAAGTACCCAAAAAATATGCCTAAATTTCCCATTGCCCGCCTCAAAAACATATATCTGTTGAGGCGAACAACCTTTGCCCGCCTCTAAAGTTTGTCAATCTGCCTGCCTCTAAATCATTTCCCTGACGCATGGGTCTAATTCCAAAACAAAAATAAATTGCAGGTCTCTGCTGAAGCTCAATATCAATGGCAAATGCTAGAATTGAACAGATACGGATCTGAGAGAGACAACATCAATGGCAAAGCAAATTTTACATGTATTATATTCGAACAATATGTAATGATAAGTTACAAAATTGAACAGAACTTCAGATCTGAGAATGAGAAACAACAGGTTCGAACAAAAAAATGGTAGAACCTCAAATAAAATGTACATGAATTTCAGATATGAGAATGAGAAGAAATAAAACTTCAGATCTGCACCAATGGAGAACAGATCCGTCGCGAGCCAGCCAAGAGAATGGTAAATCCGTGCGCAAAACGGAGTATGAACAAGAAAGAACAACAGTTCATTCGAGTCGATGCTGTGGCGACAATGCGCGCCAATCAGGAACAAAGAGCTGCTCCACGGGAATGTCGTACCCTCCTTGCTTCCATTGAAGAAGTTCGATCCATCCAGTAGATCTGGATCTTCTTCGTCTTCCATTGTAGATCTGGTTTCAGAAGAGATGGAGGGCTTCCATTGTAGATCTGGATCTTCTTCGTCTCCGAGACTCCGACTCTTCTTCGTCTTCGGCTTCTTCGTCTCCAGCATTTGTGTCTCCTCTTCCTTCGTCTCCAGGCCGCCTCTTCTGGGACATTTTCTACGGCCGCCTCGCACCGGGAAAACACAGAAGTCGACAGAGGAGGGAGAAGAAGAAGAAAGGGAGATAGAACGTAAGGAAGAAATGGGTTTGGGAAATAACAAAAAAAATTGGGTCGTTGGATTAAGTTTCATCTAACGGTTAATTATAGCAATCCGTGTGACATGTAAAAAGGACAAGTTTTGAGGCGGGCAAAACTCTGTCCGCCTCTAATTTTTGTGTTATTTTGAGGCGGGCGCCTTACTGCCCGCCTCTAATATCTTCGTCGCATCATTTGAGGCGGGCGCCTTACTGCCCGCCTCTAATTTTTGGGCTCTGTTGAGGCGGGCGCCTTACTGACCGCCTCAACAAGTCAAAAACACAAATATTATTTGAGGCGAACGGATATTTGCCCGCCTCTAAAGTACCTGTTGCAGCGAACTAAACGACTGACCGCCTCAACAAATAGTAGAATAAGACTTTTTGCGTCGGTTTTTAAGGTGACCGCCTCAACAGGGGGGCTGCAACAGGTGTTTTTTCTACTAGTGTTTACCCACCTCAACTTCTCAAGAGTGGCTTGATAAGCAACTTTCCCCCAAGGATACTTCTTGAACTTTTCAAAGTCATGAACTAGGAGATCAAAATACTCTTGCCTTATAGACGCCTCCTTATACTGACTTAGAATAATCCCCTCCACAATCAGCAAATGAGCAATTTTTTGCTTAAACTCTCCATATTCCATGCTTGAATAGAGTTGAAGAAGCTTGTCAAATGTAATTTTATTACACCCCAACAGTGTTTCCATATTTGCAGGAGGAGAGTCAATATGCAAATCACCAATGCAATTTAATCCAGTAATTGCAGCAAAGTCTATGATTGAAAACTGCACGATATTTCTGCCTATCCTACACCACAACTCATCCTTCTTCTTTGTTTTCAATTCATGAATGAATGCATAATGGGCTAGAGGACCACAAAAAGTCAATTTGGATCCAGCATTAACGATAGCAGAGAAAACCCCTTTACAAGAATTCTGAAAATTAGAAGCCACCAGCATTCTCTCTTCAAAATGATCAACCAAAGACTGTCTGCAGTAGTTATTCAATTTTGCGTTTGAATGTAATCTCCTAGGTACCTTATACTGGTACTGGATAGAATCCATTATATCTTGTAAGCCATCATGATATAGAGTGTTAAACTTGTCATAATTTGGACCAACTTGTGGAAAAACTTATCAGAAAATTCAGAGACATTAATATCCAACAAATCCCAATGTAAAATATATTTTAGTTGTCAGAATTTAATACACAACAAACATAGATATGTAAAACTATCTCACATTTCATACAAATCTATTATATACTGTTTTCATCTCTTATATAATACTGCTAAAATGTCCCAAAAAGCGTATATTATCTTTAAAACACTGTCACAACAACGTACATCAGATCAAAATTTGGTAAATTAAGCAATCAGAGTAAGGCAATTTCGATACATGGATAAATTTAACAGAGAATCTCAACAATCAAAGTTTCAACGGTTACCTCAGAAATTACAAACAAGGCTAATAAAATGGTAGACGGTGTTGAATGCAGATCCTCTAATAAAACCAATGTTTGAGTAAAGGAATCAGGGAACGATGGTATTTGAGAAGGAAGAGATGACAACGAGCGAGAAGAATGAAATTTAGTGAGAGAGAGAGAGAGAGGGAGTGAGAGCGAGAAAAACCCAGAAAAAAACCACTTCTCGGCGCCTCTTGGAATAAATATGACAAAAAGTGGAAAGTAAATGACTGTTAACGGAGTTTTATGGTTGACGAAATATAAGCTTTTTTGTCACTATTTTCTCTCTCTATTCGGTTTTTTTTGCAGACACCTTCCCATTTTATTTTCTTTCTCCCACAACGTCCGTTCCCATTCTATTTTTCACTCTCCTACTTCGAGCTTCATTTTTAATTTCGCTCTCGCTTGAATCAGGTCAAAATCGACTGTTTGTTCTTCTATCACTTCCATTGAAGTTCTCTTTAATTACGCCATTGATTTTTTTTAGATGATTGTTCTTTGTTTTTCGGAATCAAGTCATTTTGTACTCAGCATTTATGTTTATCGCTTGTTTTTGGCCAATTTTGGTTTGTTCTTGAGTTATCTCTAACTTTTGGATGTTTTTTTTACTAATATCGAAACTTAATGTGAGAGAAATTGATCAAAATCGTGAAATCAAAAGTCGAAATACGTTGTAACTTTTAGAGCTGTCACAAACCAAGGGTGGATAAGCATTTGGGACAACTGTGTACTTGTGGCAGTTTGGACCTAGATTTATTCATTTTGTTCCTTCGCCAAAACATAAACTTAAAACTGATTTTATATTTGTCAAAATGATTACTTACAATTTTTTCATTTTTCGCAGGAATGCATTTATCCATCATACAGAGAAATTGTGATGTTTAATAATTTAGAATTTTCTGAGGAAGAAAAGTATCCTGATTATGATTCTTTGCGTATATTGATGACTGAGAAAGCAAAGAGGATTTTTGAGAATGCGGATGATTTGGAAGATTTTGTGACTACTCCAAAGAAGAGTATTTCTCAGGAGATAATATTCTTAGAGAGGCAACCAGTTGGGAATAAGGATAAACCAAAGTCAGTTACTCCAAAGAAGAGGGTTCGGTTTCAAGATAATCAGGATTTTGATGTAAAAAACAACGGAAATTTAATCACAGATATTGTCATGAGGGAAAGCGACAACAATAATCTTGCATTGGTTTATGCAACAACAACAAAGAAGGAGTTACAGTTGAAGACTACGAAACAGATTGTAGAAAAGGTGAAGAAGCCTAAGAAAGGGTCTAGTGATGATAGCAATAAGAAAGCAAAGAAAAGAAGGAATACAACTCCATGGTGGGTGAAAAATTTAAACGCCAAATTCAATAGCCTAGAAAATGTAATGAAGGATGTTCAAGGAAAAGTTATTGAAATTAGTTCCATTATGATATCAGTTTCTGATAGAGTGTCAAACCTTGAGGGCATACTCAAAGTTCCTGATCCGAAGGAAACTCCTGATTTGAAACAAAAAGCTGACAATAGGGTGGACCGCAATTTGTTCCCTGAATTTGATGTGGAAGCCTCGTCTGAAAACGTTGATGTGAGCTTGGTTGTTTCTAAATTAGAAGAGTGGATTGATAACTCGGTTGTACCATCACCTATGGCGTCTTTCTCCTATGGCGAAATTTATGCTTTCACTTCAAATCCAGCTGATTTCATTGAAAAGGAATTAGAGGTCTTGACAGCAGGAATTAGGGAACTTGAAGAAAAGGTTGAATTGCATATCCCAAACTCAACAATCGCTTCTCCAGAGAAGAATACTGAGATTATTGATATCTCCAGTTCCGAAGATGAAGAAGTACCAAAAGATGTTGTTGATGATAAGATTGAAGATTCTAAACAAGAAGCCAATCGGAAATCAGAGGGGAATGTTATGCCCAGCAAAAATCTGATATCCCCATACACACCTGAGAGGGACAAAAATAAATGTAGACTTCCACCGAGACCTTCACACTCATTCTATAATCATAATATACGAAGACTATTCTATGATTGGTATAAGAGCAGGTAAAGTCTTTGGGACACCTTTTATATTGTGACAACTTTGTTCAGACAGCTTTTCATTGGTTTTTTTAATATTTTTGGGACACCTTTTCATCTATTACTCACAACACGCACTTCTTATGACATCTTATGACACCTTTTCTTCTAGGGTTAACAAATTTGTCAGGATGAAATATAGGGGTAAGTTGCATTTGGGACAAGTGTGACCCTGTCACAGTGTTCAATTTTCTAATAAGAATGGAGAGTATTTTGGGACAAGTGTGTCCCTTTCACAGTGTGTCAATTTGAAAATAAGGGGGAGAGTACTTTTGGGGCAAGTGTATCCATATCACATTGTATTTGGGACAAGTGTGTCCCTGTCACAGTGTGTCAAGTGTGTCCCTGTCACAGTGTGTCAATTTGAAAATAAGGGGAGAGTACTTTTGGGGCAAGTGTATCCATATCACAGTGTATTTGGGACAAGTGTGTCCCTGTCACAGTGTGTCAAGTGTGTCCCTGTCACAGTGTGTCAAGTGTGTCCCTGACACAGTGTGTCAAGTTGTAATATAGGGGTAGTATATTTTGGGACAAGTGTCCGTTTTCTTCTTGAACTAGGGTTATCAAAATTGTGACATGTTTTGTTTCATTCTAAGAATTTCTATTTTTCTGTTTATACAGTAAAACAGAAGATGTTATATTTGGTGAGGGTACTGCTTATATTCTAGACAAGGAGTTCTTCCGTATAACTTTAAAGCTAGTTGAATGGTTTCAGGAGAGAGTAAGCATTTTGGCTTTTTTGACAAGATTGTTACATATGTGTATTACACCAACTTTTCAATTTTTATTTATTCTAATATATATATATTTTTTGTAGCATATAGATGAGGGATTGTATTATTTCAAAAAGCGTATAGAATTAGATGGAGAAAGATGGAAGGATATATTGGTTGTAGATTGGACATGGCCAAACTATTTCAATCAAGCATTTTTCATTCAATGCCAAAAACATTGCAGTAATGATCATCTTAATCATTACAAGTATTTTAATGGTAAAATACCCACGACACATGGGAAATGTTGGTACCCTGAGGTGAAAAAAATTTTCAGTCCTTTTAACATAGGGAATAATCACTGGGTAGCATTGGAGATAGACCTTGAACTACATCATGTCACAGTTTATGATTGCTTCAAGCATTTGTATTCTGAAAAAAATCTCTTCGGTTTGTTAAATCCATTATGTGGAATGCTTCCTTTCCTTATGAGGAAATCTGGGAAGTTCAGCCATTTCGAACCATTGGATCGGCCCTTTACAGTCAGCCGAGACGAATCTGTCATTCAAGATGTAGAACATGGGTACTATTTCATTTCTTCATAACTATATGTTTCTATCTTTTGTTTACATTATTTGTGACATGTTTTACATGTTATATAGTTGTGATATTGTTTCAGGTTTATATTTAAATTGTCTCAATGTAGAAATATTGTTAATTATTTGTTTACAGTTTTTGTGGCAAGTTTCATATTGTAATTATTTGTGATACTGTGACAACATAAATTGTCCCAGAAAGTAAGAAATATTGTTAATAATAATTTTTCACTTTTTTTATTGCAGGGGCAATTGTGAAGTATTCACTTTGAAATATATTGAACATTATGCATTTGGTGTCAATATTTCAGACTTGGATCGAGATCGTCTTAAAGCACATAGGAAAAAGATGGCAATATCTTTTTATCGAAAGTCTTGGGATTTTGAAGCATTACCAATTGATCCATAGATGTATTAATGCCTAACTACTGTCATAGAGTTACAATCTTATATATATTAGTAAATGTGTTCCTTAACTTCTCTGTCTAGTTTTTTTATATGTTCTAAGACGAATATGGATGTATATTCAGAGTTACAATTTGTGCAGCTTGAAATTGGAGACAATATATTCTAATTTTTTTATATGTACTTGACTCAGTGTGCAAACTTTTTATAAAACTAAAATTGATTATGATAATTGAGCATATTTTGGGACAACTTTATTGTTCACAGTGTGCCAAGTTGAAATATAGGGGTAGAATATATTGAAACGCATTTGGGACAAGGGTGTCTCCGTAACAAATTTGCCAGGCTGAAATATAGGGGAAAGTTGCATTTGGGACAAGTGTATCCATGTCGTAGTGTTCAATTTTCTAATAAGAATGTAGAGTTTATTAGGACAAGTGTGTCCCTGTCACAGTGGGTCAATTTGAAAATAAGGGGGAGAGTGCTTTTGGGGCAAGTGTATCCATATCACAGTGTGTCCCAAATGAAATGAAGGGGGCAGTTAAATTTGGGACAAGTGTGCCCCTGTCACAGTGTGTCAAGTTCTAATATAGGGGTAGTATATTTTGGGACAAGTGTCTCTGTCACAATGTGGCAATTTGAATTATAGGATTAGATTATTTTGGGACAAGTTGAAAATAAGGGGGAGAGTATTTCTGGGACTAATGTATCCATGTCACAGTGTTGCAAAAATGAAATAAAGGGGGGAGTTACATTTGGGACAACTGTGTACTTGTCACAGTGTGTTTAGTTATCCTATAAAACCTTAGATATATTGTTTAAGAAACAAGTTTTATACCAGAGGAACCTTGATTATAAAATCTTGCATCAATTATATATATTGGGTTTTAAATCGCTAGACATTAATTGGAACACGTTGATCAATTAACTCTTATGTTTGACGATCGGACACCCATTGTTGTACATATCGTGTGAATCTTCAGTTCTCGTACTTGTGTAATTATGTGGACACGAATTTCAACCTTATGTTAGACGATTGGACACAAATTCATTATAAATTGGGGCGAAGAGTTATAGAAAATTATCATTTCTATTTTGACGTTTCATTTCATCCCCAAAAAGTCGTCCCATCTTCTGCATGTTCTGACCCATAACTATCAAAACCAACCATCAAAAACGCGGTCTTGCTTAGTTGTTAAGCAAAATTTCTTCATAGTTTCTAAAATCAAATACATCCTGAAATGGCAAATAGTAGAAATACCAACATGCAGGGGTGGAATCGCTTGGAAACGCTTCCGGATAATCTGATTTCGGAAGTTCTTTCAAGAGTTGCTTCATGTTCCATAAGAGATTTGTTTTGTTGCAAAATAAGGTAAATTCCAATCTTTGTTATTTTCTTTCGATATTGTTGAAATCAAGACACTAAACAACCGTTTTTTTTTGTTTTTGGCGGTTTTTCTAGTTGCAAGAATTTCAATCAAATTGGGAAAGAGAAATCTGTGCTTCGGGAAGTAAATGTTGAGAATTTCTGTACTAGGCGTTTTAACAAATCTCAGTTAGAAGAGGCTTTTGCTTTCTTTAAACTCTGCGCTGACAATGAAAATACCGGGGCCATGTTCTTGCTAGGAGTGGTATGTATATATACCTTTGATATGTAAATATTTTACACCCTTAACTGTTCAATATCATTTACAATATGTTTTTTGTGAAAAACAGAGACAGTTTTTTAGGGAAAAGGATCTTGAACAAGGAATGGCAAACTTTGAGAGTGCTGCAATTTTAGGAGATAACACTGCATCATATGCATTGGGTGTAATATTATTGTCCAATGGCGTTGGATTTGAACGAAGGGGTATGGAGCTTATAAAAGGTGTGAAGGCTTGTATGGGGAGAAACATTGTAGATTGTCGAATTAAGTTACATAACTCTATTAAAAATTTCTGGGTTTGCCATGAATTCAGGCGTCAATTCAGGCCATTCAATTTGGAGAAGAATCATGTGCCATGTGAAAGAAAAAATCAATGGGTTAGAGAGGCCTATCTTATTGGGGATGATGAAGACAACAATTTTTGTGATATATGTACGTGTGAATTCGAATCCAAGTTCTTTTGTTGGCTTCTGAGCTAATCTATCTATATTTTCCTAAAGCAGTCCTAAGACTTTTAGTGGAAGATGTTTTGTAAGTTCTGTGACAGTTTTGGATGTATTATATTTGATGAAGTTCAGTTCAGTGTTAATGTTTTTCACTATTCAAATTTCCTCTGATAATTACAATTCTCTTATGTCAAGTTTAGCCATTATTCTAGTAAATTTTAAGATCCAAATAAAATTTGAAGGCAATTGCTTCATTGTCCCAGAATTCTTGGGACATACATACAAGTTGTCCCACAACATATAACTAGTAGATGAAAGTTCTCACACATCACATTACCTAGTTCCAAAATATATAATAGTGAGTTCTCACACACCACATTAATTTTCCATGTTGAATTATGCTTTTCCACCAATACTCAAGATATGTATTTTTACTTTTCTCCAATTTCTGTGACAACCTTTGAAATTATGTTCAAAGTTGACAAGACAGTACTACTAGACCTAGAATATAGTATAAGAGTGACAATTATATAAACTCTGCTGACCATTTTAATGTAGTGGAAAATGCAAGTCTTAAGATAGACTTAATTTAGGAAAAACGAAGTTTTCATTACTCATTTTTCCTGTGTTAATTACAATTCTCTTTTGCCATGTTTAGCCATCATACCATTACTTGTCACAGTATTTTTGAACGTGTATTTTGGGACAAGTGTGTCTCTATCACAATGGGTCAAGTTGTAATATAGGGTAGAGTTGCATTTGGGACATCTCTACTTGTCACAGTGTGCCAAGTTGGAAAGATAGGATTAGAGTATTTTGGGACAAGTTGAAATAAGGGTGAGTGTACATTTGGGACATCTATACTTGTCACAGTGTGCCAAGTTGTAATATAGGGTAGAGTTGCATTTGGGACATCTCTACTTGTCACAGTGTGCCAAGTTGAAAGATAGGGTTAGAGTATTTTGGGTCAAGTTGAAATAAGGGTGAGTGTACATTTGGGACATCTATACTTGCCACAGTGTGCCAAGTTGTAATATAGGGTTAGAGTATTTTGTAACAAGTGTGTCCCTGTGACAATATCTGGATTGTCCCAGAATTCCTAAGACAATTCAGATATTGTTTCAGACAGTACTACTACATCTAGAATATATAAGAGTGACATTTTATCAAATTTGGTGAACTTTTAATTTAATGAAAATACAATTCTCAAACAAAATAAACAAAAATTTAAAACTCAAGTTAAGGAAAGACAAAACTCTCAATATATCCATTAGCTGCATAACTTCGATGAAAAACTACAAACTCTATCTCATCAAGATGTTCTCCTTGTTTTTGATTTTCTTCGTTTTGTTCATCCTCTTCTTTATCTCCTTTGTCTTCTCCCTCTTCTGCTAGTTGCATCTTGAAAGGTATTGAGCCAGAAGTAATGTCGTAATATATCAATTCGAAATCCAATTTTATAAGTGTACTCCTATTTTCTTCTTCTTTATCCATCACCCAATAAACAGATGTGACACCAGCTTCTAAATCCAAGCTATATAATTTCAACCATGAACAGTCTTGCCATGTGTACATCACATAGTTACTAGAATTCAGCACTATCTTACATAATATTGCAAGTTTCCCCTTCCAACTAAAGTGCATACATCCAAAATAGGAATCATTTTTCTCCTCTATTGGCATCTGGATGTGCAGAAATCGTTCCAATACAAAGTCAAAGCTCAAAATATATCCAGGTTTCTCTTCACGCTTGAATTCACGCAAAAAACCTGCCCAATAGGCAATTCCTTCTATCATTACTGGAGGCCCTCTATGTTGGCAAACCCAATCACTTATTTCCTGTTGATAAATTGTTCTCCATTTTTTATTAATGGACGAGTAAATTATACCCACAGAATCTAAAAGCACCGACTTGTTGACACAAATGTGTTTACTAGCAAGGAATTTGAACTCATTTGAACTTGGATCTATCCAGAAACCATACCAACCTTTCAATATAGACCTAGCGTCTTCTATGTTGCAATCTGAAAAGGATGGAAGTAATATAGGAAGCGAAAACTTACGAATTGAAGGATTCCATAAAACTATGGTTGATTTAGTGAAATCTGCAATATAGACTACACCATTATGGGTTTCCAATAATTTGTATTGTTCTTCAATAGGCGCCATAACTGGAAATACTGACGGAAGAACATCAGGATTCAGAACAAAAAAACACATTGATTCCTGGTCTTGCAGAAGAATAGATGAATTCTGCATTCTAAGGTGTCGTACTTTGAAAAAAGGGGAATCTATGAGTTTTTTTCCACTCCTTGCATACACTTCGGTATTGCAATAGTTTCTTTATCGGTAATAGTTTGAGAATACGAGCAACATTCTCTATAGAAACGTAATCTGACATTTTTGCCGATTGGATCTTGATGGTGGAATATTTGGTTTTGTTACCTAGAACTTATCACCTCTACTTAGGGTTTGTTTTGCAAGTGTTTATAAACACTTGTATATATTTTGCGATATTTTGTGTGTCGATATTTTCCGATAATCAAATGTAAAAATGTTGAAGAGTGGATAAACTTGAAATAGTGTAACAGTATCTGATACGGGTAAATGAGTTTTTGGGACAAGTAGAAACTTGTCGCAGTATGATATGTTGAAATAAATGTGAAGTAGTAATTTGTGACATGTTCAACTAGTTTGGGACAAATATGACAACTATTAAAGATAATTTGTGACAGGTTCAAACTTGTCACATAGTAACTAGTTGTAAAGAAGTTGAAAAGAGTGTTAGAATTTCTATTGACGGTTTTAATGCACATTTATCGAGGGTAGTATTAGATGAAATAATAAATGAATTGAAAGTTTCAACTCTTTTGCAATTGGATCGGCCAACATTCACACCTACCAAGATTTATTACATCCTATCCTTTTAAATAGATTTAGAATCTCATCGCCAACACCATTCACTTGTCCCAGAAAATTTCTTTTCAAATTTTTGGGAAGATCCTTCGTCAAAGATTTTGGAAAAGTTGGCTAAGCCTTATGATACGTTCCATGGCCAAGTCTTCAATCACAAAACCATGGCAAACCAGGTAAACATTTTCCTATGATTCATTTTTTATGAAAACTGTTTACCTTTTTGTAAAGTTCAATTGGAAGTTATTTTCTGGTTGTCCCAAACTATGTATCATCAATTCCTTGATCTACTTAGGTATTTTGGGACAGCACTTTGTCCCAAATTGATTTTTGTTGTCATAAATTCCTTTTCTATCAATGTTCTAATATTATAAGTTTTCGTCAGTCATTTTCTGCAATCAACTTCTAGATAAAAACCCTAAAACAACCGAAATATTTTTCATACTTTCCGATTTCGAATTCTTATCAAAAATTTCCATGTCACAACATTGGTACATCAGGTAAACATTTCCTAAAATTCCTTTTTTGGATGAAAACTGTTTCCCTTTTTGGTAGAGTTCTATTGAAAACTGTTTTCCTTTCTCTATATGTCCAAAATTATATATCATCAATTTCACTCCTTAAACTACTTAGATATTTGTGACATCCTTGTTCCAATTTGATGTGTGTTGTTATAATATATATTTTGATGTCTTGGTATAGCAGGAAATTGACATCAACGACTCTGAATTCTCCCCAGTGACGGAAACATATCAGAGAATGTGGCATGAATTCCAATGGGCCAAAGCAAATGGCGGCCTAAGCAATTGTATGTATAATGTATTAGATTGATTTTTTATGTTTAAAAGTCAATTTTAATGATTCAAGGTTTATGCATGCAGACACTGTAGAGACACCAGACTCCCTGAGGCACACCATAAGGAAGTCCTAATTAGTGGAGATGTTGAACTTGTGGGAATGATAGAGAAGAAGTATGTAGTGCTTCAGATTATCGAAGAAGCAAAGCAACTTCCAACTGAAACCGGAAATCAAAGAGGATGGAAAAAGATACAACTTTATCTCGTAAGAAGTTGGTTTAAATTTCTGTTTTATATAGAATTTGATCAAGAAAACTAACTCTTTAATCTGATTTTTATGTATGTTTATTCTCCAGCTTAACTCTTCTTTCGATGTCAATGAAGTCCTCATCAACAGGCACTATGACAATGCAAACTCTCTAGCCAAAATTGTGAAGAGCTACAAAACCAACGAGCCCAAGCATTTCCTAGAGAAACCAGAGATTTAGATGCAATTAATATTAGTAACTTCCAATTGTCTACATATGTGGTACTTCTGGTTGTAGATTCTTATGTTTTAACGGTGAACAATTATGTGTTAGAAGAACTATCTAGTATAACTCGTTATTCTATTCATATATATATTTACTTTGCAAGTCAATTACTAATTTGATATCTCTTTATTTGCGAGATGCAAGTTCTTATACTAAGTCCTATTATATTAAAAAATGAATTGTGACAGGTTAAATTAGGGGCGGGGAAAGCCGAATTCCTTCACTGTTCCATCAATCTTAAATTTTCTTTTATGAACGATTGTATAATATGTTTTGGGAGGCGAATTAAGATCTAAGTGTTCCATGTTTTTAGTATGTCCCAATGTACCAAGTTTTAATAAGAGCTTAGAGTGCTCTGTGACAGCATTGAACTTGGAACAATGGGACAAGTTCTATTAGGGCTTAGTGTGTTTTGTCACAACTTTGAACTTTTCCCAGTGTTCCAAGTTCTTATAAGGTTACTGACTGTTTTGTGATAACCGGATACTTGTCAAATTGTGTCTAGTTCTAATAAGGGTAGATACTGCTTTGTGAAAATTGAGAACTTGTCATAGTGTGAACTTATAAACGAGAGTTTTTCTGACAAGTGTGAACATGTTATCATCAAATTATTGAAAAGTTTCAGACACGTATCCGTAGAGGTCAAGAAAACTTGTAATATCTAAAATCAAATAACTTAAAAACGATAACTAAGAAAATTTAGATAAACTTAACGATATGCACACTGTAGAAGGCAAAATCTTTGTCTTTCTGGGGCCATGGTGCTTCCAAATGAAATATACAATCATCTCTTTCTTTTAGCTCATTGTCCTGAACGAATTTCCTCCAACCTTTTCCTATTCTGAACATATTGTTTCTGAACTTCAGCACCACATCCCAATGACGTTGTCTAAGTGAGAGTCTGATTGGTCGGTCCTTGAAGTTCTTCAAGTATTTCTCACAGTATTCTTGAGGAAATTTCTTCATCCAAAAAGTACTTATTCTGGTTAGATCCACATTAAAAACATGTATAATTCATGATTGAACAATAAGATATTTAAAATGAATAAGATTAAATACCAGACGACAATCCCCTTCAACACAAGAGCGATCCATCTCAATAGAAAACATTCTATCTAGATGATCAATTTCAATCTCATCATATGAGCGTTCCATCTCAATAAAAAAAATACAGGAATTGTGTTTTCAAAAGATTTCGTGTTTAAAATAACTTTGGAATACAAAGGTATATAAAGAAATCTCCAAGGTTGAATTTTAGTTAGACTGGTAGGTATCATAAATGTAAGGTTGGTGGGGTAGGTATTAGATGAGAAATTAAATTCATTTACTAAATTTGACTTGACCCGTTGGATAGAAATTGGACCAATCATATAAAATCTATTATTTTACCTCATAGCAAGTGGGTTGGATTGTGTTGTAATGTATTAATTACTTTTAATCAAATAATTATATGGTGCTTGATACATGTTGTAATGTAAAAACTTCATTGTCATACAATCTTTGAACTATTCCCAGTATTCTAAGTTCAATAACGGCTTAGTGTGTTTTGTGACAGCTTTGAACTTGGAACACTGGGACAAGTTCTTTTAAATATGTTGGGTTTGATTTGTATTTATAGAACAAAGTTAGGTGAAGTTTGAATTTAAGGCTGTCAAAATTCAAGATAGTAGGTGAAGATGTGTTAATTTGAATTTTGAACAGTCATATATTTATTAACGTAGGTGAATGGGGGGTAGTTGGTGTTTTTACTGTCATAAATTCAATAGAGTAAGGTGAAAATTTCAATAAATGTAATGTGGATATCAGACTTTGAATATGACAGAATTTTTCTCCCCCAATTCAATACGTGAGTAGGCGAATAAATTATTTTGAACATCATAAATACATTGTGACATGTTCAGTTTTTAGTTTGGGACATATTATTTTATGACACTTTTGTAGTTTTTGACAAGTAGATCGTACAAGGGCACTACATTCCTCACATGTACAACAGCATTGTGACATTGCGTTCTACAAGGCAAGACGAAACATTAACGAACAATCTTACGTCATGTAACATGTACTCTTGCTGACTAAGTCAGTTATGTGTATGCTTTGAACTTGTTCTAATAAGGGTTAGACTGTTTTGTCACAGCTTGGAACTTGGAACAATGGGACAAGTTCTAATAAGGGTTTAGACTGTTTTGTGACAACTTTAAACTTGCCCAGTGTTCAAAGTTCTAATAAGGGCGGAGACTGTTTTGTGACATCTTGGAACTTGGAACACTGGGACAAGTTCTAATAAGGGTTTAGATTGTTTTGTGACAGCTTTAAACTTGTCCCAGTGTTCAAAGTTCTAATAAGGGCGGAGACTGTTTTGTGACATCTTGGAACTTGGAACACTGGGACATATTCTAATGATGGCTTAGATTGTTTTATGACAGTTTAAACTTAAAACACTGGGACAAGTTCTAATAAGGGATAGATTGTTTTGTGACAGCTTTAAACTTGTCTCAGTGTTCCAAGTTCTGATAAGTGCGGAGACTGTTTTGTGACATCTTGAAACTTGGAAAACTGTGACAAATGTTGTCCCAAACCATATATATATAGATGACAGACAAAATTAGATTTGAAAAAGATTATAATATAAATATACAGGAACTACACTATGCTCTTGTGCAACTATATTTTGCTCACTCGTTCTTGTACAATTACACTTTGTTCTTGTATCACACTGCAACAATCAGACTCCAGAACCCAACACGTTTACCAATCTTGTGCAACTATAAGATTGGTAATAAATCACCAATAACCATAACTACATTCATCATAATGAGTTCCAAGCTGCACCAAAAGTTGATTAAAACTTATAAACCTTAAGAGCTACAGTTTGCTTTCCAAAGAACATCCAAAAACTGCATCAAACTTCTTCTTGATTTAACCTGCTACTCAGCATTGACTCGGAATACGTCAACCTTATAAACTTTGTTCACCCTATGAACGAGCTTGAATGCTAAGACGTCTCCAATCTCCAAGCAATTGTCCGACCTAAACTGGCTCTTAAAATGGAAGGCGGAAAAACTTGGAAAGTAAATTATCGCGGTGACGAGGGGAACTCGTTCACGGCGATAATTTACTTTCCAAGTTTTCCGCCTTCCATTTTAATAACAATGGAATTGTCATCAACATTCAAGTATTTTTTGGAGTGAGGAGAAGGAACATGCTGCCAAAGCAAACACAAAACAAGCAAACAATGCTCAAAATTAAACAGTATAGAGATTTCAGATAAAAAAAGTGGTAGTTTAAGATTAAACAGTATAGAGATGTTAGTACCAGTTTGGCAATTTTGCTTTGAACAATGAACTAAAGTGAAGAGAGTATCCACACTTGGACATTACTCTTTGCTTGTATTGTGACTTGCCATTCCCGGCCATCCGGCATACTCAAGATTTTTGTGTCCTTCGTAAAAGATTTTGGAATTCTCTCTGAAAGAAAACAAGATTGCTTAATTCCTAGAATATATAGATCTAAAAACTGGAAGATTAAGATTAAACAGTATAGAGATTTTCAGTACCAAAATTGATAGAACTTGTATTGAACAACGTTCCTTGCTTTCAGGATTTTCTTCCATCTTTGAATAATGTTTTCTAGATGCAACGATGTTTGAGTAGTTTTTTTTTGCCCGTGGTGACTGATATATGTTGGGTTTGATTTGTATTTATAGAACAATGTTAGGGGAAGATTGAATTTAAGGCTGTCAAAAATCAAGATAGTAGGTGAAGATGTGTTAATTTGAATTTTGAACGGTCATATATTTATTAGAGTAGGTGAATGGGGGTAGTTGGTGTTTTTAATGTCATAAATGTAATGTGGATATCATACTTTGAAAATGATAGAATTTTTCTCCTGGTTACTTTGATACATTTTTTGAAAATTGCATTCTACAAGGCAAGAAGAAACTTTAATGAACAATCTCCTGGTTACTTTGATAAATTTTTTGAACTAAGTCATGTAACTTGTACTCTTTCAAACTAAGTCAGTTATGTGTATGCTTTGAACTTGTTCTAATAAAGGCGGAGACTGTTTTGTGACATCTTGGAACTTGTCCCACTGTTCCAAGTTCTAATAAGGGCGGAGACTGTTTTGTGACAGCTTGGAACTTGGAACACTGAGACAAGTTCTAATAAGGGCTTAGTTTGTTTTGTGACAGCTTTAAACTTGTCCCACTGTTCCAATTTCTAATAAAGGCGGAGACTGTTTTGTGACAGCTTGGAACTTGGAACACTGTTCCAAGTTCTAATAAGGGCGGAGACTGTTTTGTGACAGCTTGGAACTTGGAACACTGAGACAAGTTCTAATAAGGGCTTAGTTTGTTTTGTGACAACTTTAAACTTGTCCCACTGTTCCAATTTCTAATAAAGACGGAGACTGTTTTGTGACAGCTTAGAACTTGGAACACTATTCCAAGTTCTAATAAGGGCGGAGACTGTTTTGTGACAGCTTGGAACTTGGAACACTGGGACAAGTTCTAATTGTTTTGTGACAGCTTTAAACATGTCCCACTGTTACAATTTCTAATAAAGGTGGAGACTGTTTTGTGACAGCTTGGAACTTGGAACACTGGGACAAGTTCTAATTGTTTTGTGATAGCTTTAAACTTGTCCCGGTGTTCCAAGTTCTAATAAGGGCGGAGACTGTTTTGTGACAGCTTGGAACTTGGAACACTGGGACAAATTCTGTCACAAACCATATATATATAGATGACAGACAAAACTTAGATTTGAAAAAGATTATAATATTTTGAAATATTTTGGAATATACCAGTACGTGAGGAACTTTAAATGATGATATGTTCACAATCTATTTGTGACAACTTACAAATGAAAAAGCATAAAGATCATAAAGTCTAGTCTTAACATCTGTTTCTAAGAGTTGCGTCTTGCCAAGCATGTTGTCTTGTTATGCCCTTGCATTGAACAAATAGAACATTTTATTCTTGTACTCTTCACGTTCCTTGTAAATTCACCAATTGAGTTTATTCTCCGCTTTTTTGGCCTTCCTATCTTTCTTCTCACATCAGGTGGGTAACATTGTTGTTCAACAATAACTTGTGGTACCTACCATTCTGATCTCATAGGAAAAGGATATATAGTAGCATTATATGTCATGGACCAAGAGTTAAACTTATATAACTCAGTAATGAAATCTGTCACAGTGAGATTCCTATGGATTATTGCAGCAATTGCATGGGCACAAGGTATGCGATCCAAATCAAAGACTCGGCAGCTACATGTCTTTTGCGTAAGATTTACAACACCAGTAAAAGTCCCTCCAAGCACCTGATATTCGAAGGCATTTAATACCCTGACCTCATACTTCTTTGATAGTTTGAATCTTTTCTCCACTATTACTGCAATATTTGGAGGCAGTTGATCCATGTTCTTTTCAATCACTGTCCTTCGATCAACAAACCATTTCCCTATTACATCTCTTATATAATCTAATAGAGCAAAAATTTGATATGATCTGGCTTCTCTCAAAACAGAATTTATACTTTTTGAATTGTTTGTTGTCATAATGTTGTACCGCTCACCAAGACAGTTGGCTCTTGACCACTTATGTATCTCTGCTTCTATTAAATATTGACCTGTTTCTGCGCTCATCTGACAAATCTGAGAGAAACTCTCTTGAAAACTACTAACCTTGTAGCTTCTTGAAGCTTTATCAAACAGATCTAGAACCCCCGAATCTTGCATCTTGTCTTCAGATTTGCTTTTAAATGTCTTGTGCAGATTATATGTTTTGAGCAACTGTAAACACTCTCCACAGATTTTCCAATGCTCAGGTGTCTATCAGACACAAACACCAAATCAGTTGAACATGGTATAACATTAAGCAACTATTGAAAAAACCATGTCCAAGAATCATAATTTTCTGAATCTACAATAGCATATGCTAGTGGAAATATTTGATGATTTGCATCTTGGCCAGATGCAATCATTAATGTTCCTTCAAACTTGTTGTGTAGATGAGTTCCATCAACCATAATCACCTGCGTTTTACATGTTTGTAGCAGCTTGTTAGAATTAACACCAACAACTTATCCCAGAAATTTGGGTGTTCCCCGCACAAGATTTTTGGCATATTCTTGAGCTTTCCAAGCTTTCCAGTAGCTTACATGTTGATAATATTCATTTCTGACATCATTCCGAATTGACTTTGCGTTTGGACCATTGTTATCCCCTTCATACCTGAATTTTATATTAGTATTACTATTATATTTCAAAAACTATAGTTTAGAGCAAACTTTAAAATTGTAATACCTGGATTTTATCAACTCAGCAACTACTGCGTATGATGGTTGGCGTCTTTTTGCACATCTCAAATCAAAAGAGCAAGTATGATTGTCATTTATTTTTCTGATCTCAAAACTTGGAATACCGGTGTATTTTGTTCCTACTACCCTCCATTTGCACTCTTTGTCTACACAAACGACCTTGTACTTCTGAGGAGTTGATTTTTTTACTGTATATCCAAAATTATACTTCAATGCATACACCATGACAACTTTTTTAAGATCCTCCTTGCTGTTGAAAATTTGGCCAGCACACAGAAAGTCATTTTCTTCTTCATATCTCAATATAGAATGCATTGAAATAATATCACCGTCATCCTTTGTGTCTTCAATCCTAGATCCCTTTGTAACATTAGTAGCTGCAGTACTACTATTACTTTGTGTAGTTTTAGCCTTTCTGCCATCATTTGAGGTCACATATAATGGCATTGTCCAAGATCCTAGAGTACACATGTTCATGTGCATGAAAGACTTGAAATCCTCATTGGTATCAATAATGTACGGACTCTTTAACTTCTGGGTTGGATGTAAATGCATCAGCTTAATTTCAAATTTGATGTTGAACCTTTGAAGAATTATTAGCCTCAAATCACTGACATTAATCTCTGGCTCAATTAAAAATGCCTTTGTCGTCAAATCTCCAACATAATCCAATTCTCCTCCTTTCCACTGAAATTCTCCCCCATAGTATACTGTAAGAATGTTCATTTTTTCCCTGCTTGTAAAATAAAACATAAAGTGTTAAAGTTTGTCCCAAATCTACTTACCAAGATGTCACAAGCTTTAACAATTTGTCCCAATTTTTACTTAAAAACCTGTTCAAATCTAATGTATCAAAGAAGATAAGGAATGTCACAATGAGATATTTCAATATCTCATTGTGACATACCGATGTGACATATACGTCACATATAATTCTGAAAGTTGTCACAATATTCCAAAAGTTGTCCCAAACTCCATAAGTTGCAGGAGTTCCAAAAGTTGTCCCAAACTCCATAAGTTGCAGGAGTTCCAAAAGTTGTCCCAGTGTAAGATGTTTACATTATACATACCAATGCATATAAGTCTAAAAGTTGTCACAATAAGGAATTCCAAAAGTTCTTACAGTGTAAGATGTTTACATTATACTTACCAATGCATACAAGTCTAAAAGTTGTCACAATAATCCAAAAGTTATACCAATTTTCATACAGTTCGATTCTAAGTTAAGAAACTATGGAAACAAAATCAAAATAGTGCGATATCGATGTAAATACCTTTTGCGAGTTCCATTCAAAGATGATAATCTATAACTATGGAATCAAAATCATAAGAGAGCGAGATCGATGTAAATACCTTCTGCGAGTTAGATTCGAAGATGATAATCTATAACTATGGAATCAAAATCATAAGAGAGCGAGATCGATGTTAATACCTTCTGCGAGTTCGATTCTACTTTAATTACGTGATTGTGCGTTATGTATCCACTGTTTGATCACGTCGATATCTTCCAGCTCTTCAACAGCTCTTCAATCATTCTTCAATCCCTCTTCAATCGCTTTTGCGGTCAAAATCGCCCTTCAATCGCTTCTGCCGTCAAAAATCGCCCTTCAATCGCAATAGGTTACGGAGAGAGGAAAAGAAGGTCAAAAAGTTTATGTCTATTATAAGGCAATATTATATAGGGGGTCAAAAACTTTATATCTTCCACTTGTGGTTTAATTAGCTAAATTCAATTATTAAAAGGAATATTTACCTTCTACTAATGGATAACCATGTCAATTTGTGTGAGTCAAGATCAAAGTTCCGCTAAAAAAAGATGACTATGTGATCTGATCCCGATCGGATATGCAATATATGGGATTGGTGCAACCACGATAGTGTATTACTTAATGAAAGCGAAAGCATCGATTAAAAAAGAAATACAGTATGTAATACTCCCTTGGTATACTCCCTTGGTCTCCGGCTATAGTTTATGTTTCTTTTTTCACATTTGTCGAGACGTGTTTTGTAATGTCAATATCTCTAGTTACGTATAAGTAAAAATTATAAAATTTTGATATGATTAAAGTAATCATCGAGACGAATTAAACAAGACTCCACATAAATATGTTTTCTAAAATATTGGTAGTAATTTAACAAAGTGTGTTGATTGATGAATAGTGTAAAAAAGTGGAACATGAACTATATTCAGGGACGGATGGAGTAAATCATATACTTCATCCTCCGTCCCATAATATAGATTTCATCTATAACACTATTACAATGAGAGAATTTTATAGATTTCTTCTAATAAATAAAGAAAAGCATATTCATATGAGGTCTTATTTAATTCGTCTCAATAAATATTTTAATAATATCAAAATTATATATTTTTTACTAACACGTAATTAGAGATATTGACGAAATAAAATACACATCGACATTCATATTGTAATGAAATAAAATATATATTTTAGGACAAAGAGAATATATGGCATTGGTGCAACCTCAATACTAAGGCTCCGTTCGATATATTGAGTTGGAATAGTAGCTGGAGTTGAACAAGTAGCTGAAACTGGAGCTGAAGGTGAATGAATAGCTGAAGCTGAAGATGAAAATGTTGTTTAAAAAGCTATTTGAGTGTGCGGTACTTCTAGTTGATAATAATAGTAAAATTACGAAAAGAATATAATGAATTATTTAAATATTTAAATAAAAGATAATAGTGGATTAAAAATTAAATTAAGCTTGTTAAGCTCCATTAATCTAGGGGTGTAATATTAACAAGTTAAACTATTTCAATCTGCATTAAGCTTGTTAAGCTAGATGAATATTTTTTACTGAACAGTTAATAACTAGATGTAATAAACAATTAAACTTTATAATGTGGAAAAAAAGTTATGTCAAACTAAGCCCAAGTGAAAGCTCCGATTGTAAAAAGGAATAGTTGCACAAATAGCTAGCCCGACGCCCGCACAAATGTCAAATAGGCCAATAGTTATGAACTACTCCTTACTTTGTAAGAAGAATAATACTTGCTCGTCTTTGAGATAACAATTAAAAAAATTTAATTTATGATTAAATCATGCTTATTTAATTTATCTATATTAATAATATTTAAATTTATCTAAAAAAATTACGCCAATGATACATGCGTTAGACTTTTTTATTGGCGCACCATTTCGTTTCTCCTCAACAAGGGAGATGACAAAAGTATTCGAAAACCTCCAAATTTTGTCCTCAACATGGTATCAGACAATAAATTATTCGAATTTTGGTTATTTTGAACCGAAATAAACTACGTTTGTCCTTCATGAAGTTCGGGACTAATCCAAAATCTGGTTGATTAGTAATCTACTATGTTGGGGCCAAAAATATTAATTAAAAAAAATATTACCGCAACAACGATGAGTACATGTGCACAATGAATTATAGAGGTGCACCTATAGACACCAAAAATAAGAATAAAAAACTGTATTGAAAAAGGTAAAGAAACTTGTATTTTATTATAATAATAGAAGACTTAAACAAACCTATAATGTTGGATGAAAGAAATATCATTTTAGAAAAAATAATATCAAAATCCCATTTTATAAACTACTTTGCAAACATATCTTATTTTAAGCAAAAAATACCAAGAATTTTTGAAGTGTATTTTTACAATTTTTAATCCAATAAGGTATGCAAATTGGTTTTGCTTTTTTTTTAATTTGCGCATATTTAAGTCTAAAATAGACTGCTATTCTAAGGGGTTGTTTAGTTACTGGGTATGAGGTATGAGGTATGGGTATGAAGTATGAGAACAGGGAATGGAAAAACCAATACTTTACGTTTATTTGTGTATTTTGTCGAGTTGATACCTATACCACATATCGGGTGGGTATGGATTTTTGACACTATCAAAAGCTTGAGTATGGATGGAAATGAGAAAAAGGGTTACCCAAAGCGGTCTTGTACAACATCTCTAGAAATCGGCCTAGTGGGAGAAATGAATACACTTGGAGCATTGGTTGAAGTAAACGAGCTTGATATGTGTATTGATGATGACGTGTATGAATACACTAACGAGGAATCCATGAATAATCACCAAATCCGGAGAATGACAATGCAATACTCCTAGAAGAACTAGCAAACCCTTCAAATGATGAAAAAGGGAGTGAAGATGCCATCGAAAGACTAGGAAATCCATGATATGATGAACGATGAAGTGGAGGTGTTAGCGAGACCATAGGAAACGAAGTCGGATAAGACATAGGGGGAGGCATCGTTGTGGACATTGGTGGCAGAGGAATATACGATTGTGGCATAGACATTGGAGGATCTGTTTACGTGTTTGAAAATTCCGAAGTAAATGATGCTCTACCCATATCTTGCTGGCTCCAGAAGAATGATTGATCAACAAACAATAGGTTTAGCACATCATTCTCCTAAGTAGACACACGTTGTCCCTGAAAAGAAAACTAAATTGTCTTGTACCAGTACATATATTGTTCTTCAACTCTTGAAAGATCGGGGTCATTGACAGAAGACAGGGCGATATAATTTGCATCACAAATCCATAAATTGCTTGTGATATATGCTCTAGTCTGTATCATGCTTCCCTTTTATATTCACATTATGCAATTCTACATAGTTATCACACACACTCGACACATGCTGTTGAAATCCGAATTGGCTCATCACACGCTCGGGCCAATGCTACTCAACTATTTCAAAGCAAATCAGAGGGGCTTGGGTCCTCCACACAGTAGCTCCCAAAACAATAAATACTCACAAGTCTTTCCAATATATCGGTTGATGCGGGGATAAGCTGTTGATGACGATCTAGACACCAAAACTCGAACACAAACTCGAAACAACGAGAATAGGCGGAATTAGAAGGAGATGATAGAAAGAAAGTCGAAGGATATACAATTGAAACCAAATCAAGTAACGATAAAACCTTTGAACTTAGGAACAAAAACCTTAGCGAATGATGATGAAACCCCAAAAGATTACAACCAAACACAAAGATTATGGGAGGCCAAGGCACCTAGAGGATGCTCTATCAAGACTTAATAGCACCAACCTTATGGTGGAGATTGACACACTGATAGTGTAGCCGTCTTTACTTGACACTTGGTTTGAAATAAGTTGCCTATTTGCTTGACATATGAATCTTCCTTATCCACCAAAGAGTGTTGTTGCATGAGTGTCAATGTTGAAGGAACCTTTGTTAGACAATTAACCACATATTTATCATCATACGTCTCTTCTTCTTGCACTTGAGGAGTCGTCTCTTCCTGATTTGGCTCATCTTCAAAGGACTCATATCTCGCAGTTTGGGTTTGGGAAAAGAGTACACGCCTTTCAATTGTGCAATTCCTTTGCAAGTGACCATGACCTCCACACTTGAAGCTTCCATTTCACTTGCTTGTTGGGATAAGTTGAGTTTTTGGCTGCAACAATGGATAGTTTTAGCCATGAACAAGATGAACAAAGTGCTTGAATGAAATAAACAAGAACGACTTACTTGAATCCCTGATGATTTGATACCAATTGATAGATCGGCCTCCTCGTGGATGCCAAGATGTGCTCGGATCTAGATTCAAGGTGTGAAGTCAACTTGCTCTTGATGGATTGAAGCCTCGGATGAGACAAGTTGTTGGCGGAATTTGGTGGATAGTTGGCGAAAGCGGAAGACTTTGGATACTAGATTTTGAATGTGGATTCTAAGCTAGGAAAGGGTTGGAGGTTTTTGTTTAAAGAGGGACTCGAACCACTCTAGAAATGTGGGGAAGATAGGCTTCGAAGGGGACTTGAACCACCTATGAAGGATTTGAGGCCAAGAAGCAAAGAGAAGGAGTTTACTCAACTAAAAGATTTTCTTTATTCTCAATCTCAACGTGCCTTACAAATGCAGCCAAACATGGCTTTTATAGTACAAGATGTCGTCCTTAACATGCAAGAAAATACACACACCTCAATCAAAGTAAAATCAAGAAGTAAATGCTAAATGTGAATGAAATAAAAAAGAGAAATTCAAGGGATGGATGTAATCCTTATTAATGATGATTATGAGTCTTCAATGCAACTCGTGTGGAGCCATATTGGAGGATAATATCATCCATATGAAGACCTGGCCAAACGAGGGTTGGCTCGCCCGGCCCTGCCTGCCCGATACTCTAACTTTGCGGGATTGGACACTAGATAAAACCTTGTCGGGCCGATAGGCCCGGTTCGTGAGGGTATGAGGGTCGGGTACGATATGGATCTCAAGCCCTAGAGGCCCAACAGGCCCGACCCGTATTATATATTAATAAATAAAAAATAATTAAATATATATATATACTCCTTAGTCTAACCTAAATTAGGTTTTCTCTAATTCACTCTCAAATTCTAAGGCTTTATTGCATGATTTATGCATTGTTTTGGACATGATTTAATGCAGTATTTTGAACAAGTTTTATTGCATTATTTTGAAGTATTTTTATTATTTTTTCTTGAAATTTTCATTAAATAAACAAATTTAATATAAACGTGATACCCTGAGGTCTACCCGTCCCGGATTGAGGGCCGGGTATGGACAATGTGATAGGACCTATATGCAGGCCGCAGACTAGCCTGACCCGCCTTAATGAGCTGAAAAATGAGTCTAGCCTGGCCCGGGCTTGCGTCTGGCCAAACCTAAAGGACGCCATCTATGGGAGCAAATCAAGGGATAGAGGGTGAAGAAAGAAGGATGTGTTTCCCTCAGACCCTTTCAAGTATAGCCAGGCGCTCAAGCACTGATCCCATTTAGGACCATTGGGTTAAATATCCCTAATAGTCATTGAATACAAGTTTCATTCCATTCGGACATCGTTCGGGGGTCGTTTGGCTAAATTAGGCCTTAAGCCCATTTAAGGCATTTTAGCGTTTACGCATAGTTTCGAGTCTCTATTTTTGTGTGTGAGACCTTATTGGGACTTTATATGCCTAATAACACTATTGTGTATAAATTTTTCAAACATAAGAAAACATCAATGGTGTTGACCATATATATTACAACAAGTTAATCTTGTGATGAGTACCTTGATGTTTACAAAGAAGGTGTTACTTGAATATTAAAAGGTTTTGATTGGGAGTTACCGACATGGTTAAATATCTCTAATAGGCATTGAAAACAAGTTTCATTCCATTCCGACAAAGTTTCGACGACGTTATGTCGAATTGTTGTTTTAAAGCCTTTAAAAACAACACTGAAAATGAATTATTTTGCACACATAACTACAAATACATTGAATACATTGAAATAGATCACATAAGCAAAAAAAATTGTAAAATCCATACGTGACGCGTTGATAAATTCCATACGTGATGCACGGACACAACCCATGCGTCACATATGGATTGTTTTGCCTATATAAGGCCCAACATCGAAACCCTACCATTTTGTTCTCTTCCTCCTTCTCTCCCACGGCGCAGCAGCGCCCCAAACACACCGATTTGCTCCAAAATCAATCATTTTCAACAAGTCTTTGCATATAAGGTATGTAAACATTAAGATTTTATTGTTATGATATGATATTGATGTATATATGAGGTTTTGATGATATTTACTTCGAAATCCAATATGTATGTTAATTAGTTGATTGGAAAGGATTAAACTTGTATTGTATGAGTGAATTGTAAACTTTGTTGAGAATTTCTTGTTGAATTTGATATTTTTATGTGTAGATAGTGTAATTAGGGTTTTGATATTGAATTAGGGTTATGTGAATTAGGGTTATGAATTAGGTTGTTGAAATTTGATATGGTTTTAATGAAAATATTGAGAAACTGTTGAATGCATGAAAAAAAATGTTGTTTTAGGGTTTTGCAATCTGCAGAATGCAGAAAACTGCATCTGGAATGTGCAATATCACATGTGACGTGTGGATTGTTTGTAACCATACGTGACATATGGATGGTAACCACACGCCACGTATGGAATTGCACATTCCAGATGCAGTTTTCTGCAGTTTCTGATTTATTTGATGATATACAGATTGAATTGTGTTTTTTGTTTCATAATATTATGATTAAAAGCATTGTTGTTGTTTGGATAGATTATGAATTTCATTGAGTATGTAACTATGATTTGGTTAGGTTTGTGATTATAGAGATGTCCTATTCTGATCAAGAATCTGATAATAGTACGACGTCTAGCATGGCAGACAACTTTGCACATTTGACTGATATGCTTGAGGGAATCTAGACGACAATGGTGAAAATTCTTGATGAGGTTCTAGATATGAAGATGCAGCGCAAGAAGGAGCATCGCGAACAAGAGCAGAAGTTTCAGGAGCGATGTGAACGAGAGCAGAAGTTTTAGGAGCGATGTGAACGGGACCAACAAGAACGTAAAAGGGAGAGAGGGGAATCATCCACTAAACCAAGAATCCCATTGTATACCACAGAGCAATACAGGAACCTATTCAAGCCGTTCAACCCTCGTCGTTAGATCTTTTTTTTTAGAATTTATCGACCTTCTTTGTTTGCTTGTTCCTTTGAATGTTGTTTGTTTAGAACTACTTGGAAAGTGTTGAACCTTATTATGTTGCAAGAACTACTTGTTTTCTTTAAAATGTCTATTTTGTTGTTATGTTGAAAAATGTTAAACCTTATTATATTTCTTTATTATATGGTGCACCATACATATTGCGACCTCGTTCGGTTTTCAAACTAGGTTTCACTTCAAAAGGAAGAAATCTTGATTTGAAGTGATCAAATAGGCATTATAAGGATTGAAACCAAGTTTCATTCCATTCCGATAAAGTTTCGACGACATTTTTGACGAATTGAGCTTTATCGCCTTAAAAACGACACTGAAAATGAGTTATTTTGCACACATAACTAAAAATACATTGAATATAATTACATATATCTCAATTAACATATGTGGGTCCATACGTGACGTACGTACCATAATCATACGTCACGTATGGATGAAGTCAATGTGTCACGTATAGATATAATCCATACGTGACGTGTTGACTTTTTTTTTGAAATGTTACAATCGACACGTGACGTATGGTTTTAATCCTTGCGTGACGCACGAGACTAGACGGTAAATAGCAATTTGAGTGTACAATGAAGTATATAAATTTATTAATTTCAAACGTTTCTTATTTCCCAAAATGTGTATTACCAATAAGAAAAGATTCATGTGAGAATAATTATTATTGTGCGAATTGCGAATGGATGCACATTTGGGCGATTGACATGCACTTTCTTCAGTAATGACATGCATATTTAGGCCATTGACATGCACTCGGTCAAATTTGCATGTCATTGATAATATGTGAAAAGTACATGCACACACCCCAAAAATGCATGTCAATGGCAAATTATCAATGACATGCAAATCTGACCCAGTGCATGTCAATGGCCTAAATGTGCATGTCATTACTGAAGAAAGTGCATGTCAATCGCCTAAATGTGCATCCATTCGCAATTCGCACAATAATAATCATTCTCACCCGATCCGGATTCTTACCAATAAACCAAAAGAAAAAGTTTTGATTGAGAGTTATCCAGTATGGTCAAATATCTCTAATATGCATTGAAACCAAGTTTCATTCCATTCCTACATCGTTTGAGCGTCGTTTTTCCAAATTGGGCCTTAAGCCAAGGCCTTTTAAGGCCTTTTAGCGTTTACGTATAGTTTAGAGCCTCGCTTTGTTTGGGCGAGACCTTATTGGTACTTTATATGCTTAATAAGACTAAGTTGTATAATTTTGTCAATAATAATAATCATCAATGTTGTAGACCATACATATTGCGACAAGTTAGAGAGTTATCACTAGTTTGATATTTACAAAGGATGTGCTATTTGAAAAGTTAGAAGTTGTGATTGGAAGTTACCCACATGGTCAAATATCTCTAATAGGCATTGAAATCAAGTTTCATTCCATTCCGACATCGTTTGGGCGTCGTTTTGTGAAATTGGGCCTTAAGCCCATTTAAGGCCTTTTAGCGTTTACGTATAGTTTCGAGCCTCGTTTTGTTTGAGCGAGACCTTATTGGTACTTTATATGCCTGATAAGACTAAGTTTTATAATTTTGTCAACAATAATCATCATCGATGTTGTAGACCATACATATTGCGACAAGTTAGAGAGTTATCACTAGTTTGGTTTTTACAAAGGAGGTGCTATTTGAAAAGTTAGAAGTTGTGATTGGAAGTTACCCACATGGTCAAATATCTCTAATAGGCATTGAAATCAAGTTTCATTCCATTCCGACATCGTTTGGGCGTCGTTTTGTGAAATTGGGCCTTAAGCCCATTTAAGGCCTTTTAAGGCCTTTTAGCGTTTACGTATAGTTTCGAGCCTCGTTTTGTTTGAGCGAGACCTTATTGGTACTTTATATGCCTGATAAGACTAAGTTTTATAATTTTGTCAACAATAATCATCATCGATGTTGTAGACCATACATATTGCGACAAGTTAGAGAGTTATCACTAGTTTGATATTTATAAAGGAGGTGCTATTTGAAAAGTTAGAAGTTGTGATTGGAAGTTATCCACATGGTCAAATATCTCTAATAGGCATTGAAATCAAGTTTCATTCCATTCTGACATCGTTTTGTCAAATTGGGTCTTAAGCCCATTTAAGGCCTTTTAGCGTTTGGGTCGTTTGCCATGTCTAGAATTTATTGAAAGATTAAATTGAGATTAATATTGATTATCATACTTTTTTTATCTTAAAAAGTAATATAAGTTTTATTGTTTTATAATTGTAGTATTTTTATATAAAAAGATTTATCAAAACATGAAAAATAGTAAAAATATTCAAATAATAATATATATTAAAAAGGCTAAATAATAATAATACAAAACATCTGATTATTTGAATAATATTTTTTTTTGAATTTATTATTATAATTAATTCAATAATTATATGGGACCAAGATAAAAAAAATTAATAATAAAATAAGATGGAACAAAGTTCTATTGTAACATGTAATAATAAAATTACAAACATATCATGAGAACTCATTAGTGTGGTGGTTTCACACCAAATATTTGTGCATAAGGTCTCAAGTTCAATCCTTCTCACCCTCAATAAAAGATTTAGTGTTGGAGTTGAGATTCGAACCTGAGACCTTACAAAGGATGCACAATGCCTTACCACTAGAGCAATGAGACTGAAGCGATAATTATTAGATCTGTGCGGTTATATTTACCGCACAGATATATTTTATTTAAAATAAAATCTGCGCGATTAATTCAAAAAAAATTAAAAAAAAATTAAAAATTTTAAAAAAAAAGCTGTGCGGTAAAGGTTACCGCACAGGAATTTTTTTAATAAAAAATTTAATTTTTTTTTTAATTTTTTTTAATCCCGTGCGTTAACTCTTACCGCACAGATCTGTGCGGTAAGAGTTACCGCACAGGTGTTAATCAATTTTTTTTTTTTTTTTGTTAATCTCGTATTAATCTGGTGCGGTAATTGTTAACGCACAGATTTGTGCGGTAAGAATTACCGCACCAGCGTCGTATAGGTTTCAGAAAAAATTCCAACAATGCCCCTGAGTCATTTGGTGCGGTAAGCGTTAACGCACAGACGTGTACTGCAATTGTTACCGCACAGAATAGTGTGCATTTAGCAAAAAAAACGTGTGCATATAGACGCAGCCTTTATAAATTTTACCCAAGTTTTGAAGGTGTGCATAAAATGAGCGAAAATAAAAAGTTCGGATTAAATTTGTAAATATGTAACGGAATTTCAAACGGAGTATGAGAACGAGTGGTTGTTAGGGGACAGAGTGTCTTATAAGGGTGGTTTTCGGTAATTAATTGTTATACTGGTGTTTTTCGGCAAATAGGTCCATTGTACGGGTGGTTTCTACCTTATTTTATCCATCCAAAAACACACACAAAAATGAGGACGCGCGCGGTATTGTCCTATTTAACCATCACAAACTCCCATATCCCTCTCCGTTTTTCCTCCAAGAATCACCATACCCTCCTCAAATCCACTACCGATTTCGATCATGGCGGTACAGTCAAGGAAATGGATGATTCTTGTAGCCACGATCTGGATACAAGCTTTCACTGGAACGAACTTCAATTTCTCGGCCTACTCCTCTCAGTTGAAATCGGTCCTCGGAATCTCTCAGGTGCAGCTTAATTACCTAGCGACGGCGTCCGATTTCGGCAAGGCGGTGGGCTGGTCGTCCGGCCTAGCGCTCCTCTACCTTCCGCTTCCGGCTGTTATGTTCTCTGCCGCCTTCATGGGACTGTTAGGGTACGGGATTCAGTGGCTCCTCATTCGCAGCGTCGTCTCCTTGCCTTACATTGCGGTAACCTAAAATCCGCCTCAGTTTTCGTTGATTTTAGATGGTTCCTGGATTGCGTTTTTAATTTGATCTGGTTTATGGTTTCTTGATTTTGGGCTTGATTTGGGAGGTTGATTTGCTTTCTCGATATGTGACAGTGTGATAACTGATTTGAAATAGAGATTTAGATGATAATTGAGATCGAAATGTACGAAAATTCGCAATGGCTTTTTGTTTGACAAGGTCTGAAAGATGAACGCCTTTGGTTGGAAGAGTGTATATTTTCTTGAACACACTTTTGTGAAGTGAGTAGACAACAATGTAATCATGTTTTAGCTAAAAGATCGAGATATAAATGAACGAGGAAATTATGCATTACTTCTAGTGCAGGCCTAATGAACTATCAGCTTACTTGATATAGTTCTAAGCTTTCCAAGTAAATTTCTGGAGCACTTTTCACTTGACAAAGTTGTCTATTTGTAGAACTCACTTTACAGGAATACTTTGTTTTGATTTGCATGTGGCTTCGTTTATAATCAACCATCATTTCTCCACAGGTGTTTTTTCTGTGCCTATTATCAGGTTGCAGCATCTGCTGGTTCAACACAGTCTGCTTTGTCCTCTGCAACCGCAACTTCTTATCCAACAGAGCACTTGCAATCTCCTTAACAGTGAGCTTCAATGGAGTCAGTGCAGCTCTTTATTCACTCATAGCCAACTCTATTGACTCCTCATCAAACGCCCTATACCTTCTTCTAAATGCCCTCATCCCCCTCCTAACCTCCTTTGTTGCCATTATTCCAATCCTAAGACAACCAGATCTCACTCTCATCTCACCAGACACCATTAACTATGATTCAATCATATTCCTTCTTCTCAACATCTTAGCAGCAATCACTGGCTTCTATCTCCTTTTTGTCAGCTCATCCGCCACAGATCTAACTTCATCCCGCCTTCTTTTTGTCGGCGCCCTAGTCCTCCTTATCGTCCCATTGTTTATCCCGGGAATTGTCTGTGTACGACAATGGCTAGAGAAAAATGTCTTTTCTTGCTTCCACCTCGATCGATCCATGTTTGCACTCGTCCATGATGATGATCTTGAGCTTCACAAAGAATTGAGTATAGGTCGTCAAAACAGCTGTTCTGGAACCGATTTACTTCTTCCAGTGAACGAGATTACTAAAGCAGGCTCGGGATTTAGCTTCAGGAAGAAGGAAGGTCAGCTGATCATGCTCGGGGAGGAGCATCCACCTTGGCTTCTAGCACGTAGGCTCAATTTCTGGCTTTACTACTTTGCTTATCTCTGTGGAGGCACCATTGGTCTTGTTTATAGCAATAACTTGGGCCAGATAGCTGAGTCACTTGGTCATAGCTCACAAACTTCAGCACTCGTAACACTCTATTCTTCCTTCTCGTTCTTCGGTAGGCTGCTCTCCGCTTCTCCAGATTATCTTCGCACGTAAGATGGCTAAACCTTTTTAATTTGCTAATGGAACTCTTTGCTTCTCAACTTTTTGTATTCCTCTTGTGACAGTTAAGGGCTTGTTCGGTATCATACATGGAAACGGGTTAGGATAGGGAATCGGGTTGGAATAGAAATGACTTTGATTGACTTCAGGAATGATTCTTACGTTGATATGGAGGTGAATATGGGAATGTCTGTTAAATGTATAGTACCAAACAGGGCCTAAATGTTCTATTAAAGCAATAGACACCCATAGGAACTTTAACTCATGGAAAATGGTTATCTGATTTTGCAGGAAGTTTTACTTTGCAAGAACAGGGTGGCTTGCACTTGCCCTGATTCCAACACCACTCGCCTTTTTCCTCTTGGCGGGATCAGGAAGCAGTGCTGCATTGCACATAGGGACAGCGCTCATCGGTTTGAGCTCGGGATTCATATTTGCTGCTGCAGTTTGTATAACATCTGAGCTTTTTGGTCCCAACAGTGTAGGGGTCAACCACAACATTTTGATCACTAATATTCCTATTGGGTCTCTGGTTTATGGTATGATAGCAGCTATGGTATATGACGCTAACGCAAACTCGTCTAACGGAATATCCATGGCTACTGATTCAGTAGTGTGCTTGGGGACGAAATGTTACTTTTGGACGTTTGTGTGGTTGGGCTGTACCTCAATTGTGGGTCTTGTGTTGAGCACTCTGCTGTTTGTTAGAACTAGGCTGGCTTATGATTCATTCGAACGTGACAGAACATCAACTTAGAGAGCTGAAACAGAAATCTCACAACAGAACTTACTCAATTGGTTTTATTTCCTGCACAAGGTCAAGTTTTATGCAGGTAAGTAGCTAAGCATTTTAGGTTGAATTTGTAACTACAGACTTGAATGAAATGTATATATTGCATAAGATGGAGAGTCAATTACAATCACACTAGACGCATTTGAGTATATATATCATGTTTATAGTTGTTTGACATGAAAATGTAGGATTGAAAACCCAATTCATTTATAACGAAACTCATCATCATCTTCAAGCCCATAAGGTTCCATTCGAGCAGAAACGTGGTTGGCCCACTTGACAATCTTCTCAGCTTCTTCGTTGATCTTCCTCTCCTCCCTCTTGGAAAGTGCAGCTCTCTTGAGTATCTTCTCCTGCTCCCTCTTGGAAAGTGACCCTACTCCAAGATCCTCCAAAACGCCGTCGTTTCGTCCCCAATCACCACTGCCGCTGCTACTTTTGCGGAAGCTCAATTTCTTCAAAGCCGTTTTTGGCGAGCACCATAGACACCCGTTCTTGTTGGGAGGAGGCGAAACCGAACCGGATCTGAATAACTTGTTATCCGCCTTCAATATAGGTGAGGTCTTGGTCTCCAGCCACGAATACGAAGACTCCGAGGAGGAACCGGACGGCGATTTCTTCCCTTTGGGAACCGGGTTCACATGGTTGCGAGTTGAATCGGCGGAATTGGAGGGAGGGAAAGTTTTGAGGCGGCGGAAACGGGATTCGAGGTGTTGAGGGAGGACGGAGTCGGAGACGCCGGAGAGGTTGATGGCGGAGATCTGCTTCAGGGCGACGTGGTCGGCGGCCTCCGCTAGGATCTCCTCTACTGCGGAATCGTCGGTGTCGGAGAGGAACGAGAAATCCGCCATTGACGGGCTAGCGGAGAACAAAGAATTAGAGCTTTCACAGTAACCAAAAGTGAGAGTCAAGAGTGGAAACTGGAAAGTGGGGCGAGTTGAGAAAAATGGGGAAAAAGGTGGGCCCGCGATACTGCCAACGGCTATTTATCGCCTGGCACGTAACATCATCATCACTATCCAGATCGGTGGAAACTTGAACATGCGTTTCTTGATTTAGTAGTGTCATAGGCGTATTTGTGTAAATTAATGCTAAGTATCTTTGCACATAAATAACAAGATAGTGGATGTTATTTTGCCTAAATAAGAAGGAATGAGACTATGACTAATATGTAAACTAAGTGCCTCTAAAATGTTTGAAATAGCAGGGGACATGTCGGGACATGATCAACAATACTGGCTGCCGCATACGGTTAATAATTCAGACACGGCAGGACGCACAACATAGCTTTTTCAATGGTAAAAAAAAAGATATATATTTTATCTATAAATTTTTCAATAGTAAACTTAAATTATATTGAAGATTTGAATTACATAATATTTGTACAATAGCTTTAAAATGATATAATGTTAAAATATATTGTTATATTCTATTCTTGTATATTTTAGATTTGTTGTTTTCCGGTGTCTTATCGTGTCCAAGTGTCGTGCCCCTGTCCATGCTACATAGTATGTAAAGGATGTTTTGTCACGTATCTATCCATGCGCTCGTCTGATATGTGTCCTCGGTCAAGTGAAGGATAAGAATGTTTCACCTTGCACTGATCTAGATAATGAAAGTCGCCAATCTTCAAAACAACTCGCGTTATCGTGTTTGTGAGGCTGAGGTGCAATGGAAATCCGATCAAGGTGGCTTCGAACGTCTGAATAACGTCAATGGATATTGATGCACAAACTTCTTGTACAAACTGTAGGACTTTGTAGATCTCGATTTGTTGAAGGCAATAAACAATATATTAATTTCAAGGATCATAAAACGAAATGGACACTATATTAAGGGACGAAAGGAGTGACTTCGCCTATTTTCTCCCTATCCCATAATGTATCTCGGGAATAATGAAAATATCATACACCGTTGACCTCCTTACTTGGTGTTAGGGATGACAATGAGGCGGGGAATCTCCATCCCTAATGGGGAATCTCCGCTATGGAGACGAGGTTTGAGATTTTATACGGGGATGGGGAAAATTATATCTCAATTGTGGAGATGGGGATGGAGATGGGGATGCTCCCATCCTCCATCACGGATCCCCACAACCTTCCCCGTTGAGAAATCCAAAAAAAAATTCTATAAAATCTCTATATATTATTTAGCAAATATTTGTAATCTACACAAAAAATATGTTTTAAATGAAATATTCTTAGACTTTGATTCTATTTTGACGTCATGTTCTATCCTCGACCTCGTTTCAGTATAAATTACACATATGAATATTTAACGAAAATGGAAAATCCCTCCTAAATACTTTAAATGAGAAAAATTAATGGAGATTCCCCATTTATACCCTTACTTTGCCAAGGAAAGACAAGCATAAACAGGAATGAGGATGGAGACGGAAAATAAAATTTTAAACGGGGAGGAAGACGGTAAGAGCGGCCTCAACATCGACTGTAATGCAACCAAACCCAACAGTTTCAAGAAGCAGTACCGGTCCAGCATACTTTAATTAGCATCACTAACAAAAACTGAAAATGAAGACCATGATCAATCTCCGTTACTGTCCGATGGTTGAGTTTTTATAACGTGAGTTTTTAACTTTCTACACTATATTTTTATACGTTAAACTCCAACGTACGTTGAAATCCAACGTATAGGCAAAATATTTTGTATACGTATTATTCTCGGGGTATACGTATATAATTTTAAAAAAATACGAAATACACATGTACGTTGAAACCCACACTATTTTATTTTATTTTTGGGGAAAAATGATGGAAAAAAGAGAGTGGGAGAGTCAAACTTGAGACCTCATGGAGGTATAATGGAGGTGAAACCACTACGCTACTGTGTTTTATTGGTC
Organism: Oxyria digyna; assembly: GCA_029168935.1. NCBI lineage: Eukaryota > Viridiplantae > Streptophyta > Magnoliopsida > Caryophyllales > Polygonaceae > Oxyria > Oxyria digyna. The sequence goes on from JAPVLV010000013.1 coordinate 12,945,660, forward strand.
TATATGTAATATTAATACTACAAGATAACAAGGGAACTTACTTTCACCTCACTCTTTTATTAGAAAAATAATTTTTTAAAATATTTAACATTTCATAATTATTTGTACTATTTTTTTCGTTTAAAAATAATAATAATATTCATAAAATATTTAATAAATAAATAAAATAGTTTAAAATAATTATAATATTTTAAAACTTTAATTTTAACATTTTAAAAATATAATAAAATTTTAATTTTAATATATTATTTTACTGTTGTTTAGTAAAACTTATATATTTTTTAAGATAAAAAATAATGATAATTAATATTATTCCCAATATAATCTCTCTATATTTTTTTTAAAACAATTTGAAATAATATATATTGATAATAAAATCAAAAAATATAAAGAGAATATAGAGTATAATCAAACCAAAAAATATATTATTTAATCTTTGTTTACTTATCAATTATCATACATTGTATAAATTTTGTAGTTTTATCTTGATTTTGGCAAAACAACGACTAAACGATGTTATAATAGATTGAAACTTGGTTACAATGAATATTAGAGGTATATAAAGTCACAATAAGGTCTCGCTGACACTGAACGAGGCTTGAAACTATCCGTAAACGCTAAAAGGCCTTAAATGGTCCTAAGGCCCAATTTGGCAAAACGAGATCCAAATGATGTCATAATAGAAGGAAACTTGGTTTCAATGCGTATTAGAGATATTTGACCATGTGGCTAACTTACAATCACAACTTCTAACTGTTTGTAGCTAGATAATCAACGAGATGATAACGAAGCAATTGTAGGGCAATGATCAAGTATATATAAGTCGTATAGTTTTACTCATAAGTGTGTGATATCACTTCGTTATTCAAATAAAGTTTATATAAAACTTTCATTAAATGTTATGAAACACTCAAATAATCCAAAATAACGACATTTCACATCTTCGTATTGTCCTTATTGCTTGATTACTCGATATTTAATGAAAGTTTTAATGAAATACTCATACATATATGATTAAACAAGCAATAACGACAATACGAAGACGTGAAATGTCGTTATTTTGGATTATTTGAGTGATTCATAACATTTAATGAAAGTTTTATATAAACTTTATTTGAGTAACGAAGTGATATCACACATATATGAGTAAAACTATACGACTTATATACTTGAGATTAACTCGTTACTAGGTGAAAGTGCTCGTTTAGATATTTCGAAGAGTTCATTTTGTTAATTTCTTATAAAAACGAAACCGTCATATTGGTAATGCTCAAATACAACTGTTACATTTCAAGTTTTTTGCGGTTTAAGGTCTTATTAAGCCGTTTTATATCGTTTTTTGATAATGGGCCTCATTAAATTTCCATTCGGCCTTATTAGGCCCGTTTACGTTTTCGATGATTTTTTTTTCGATTCCGACAAATGAAACCGACTATGGGCTTTATTTTCTATCATGTTACAATTTTGAAATTTTAATTTTTATCGTTTTAAGGCGATTAAACGATTTGGGCCAAACAATCCATTTATCACATCATTTTTCAAGTTTTTTGCTAAATACCCCTTCCCTTATCAAGTTTTTTTTGGCTAAATACCCCTTCCATCATCTCTCTCTCTTTTTTTTTTTTGCTAAATACTCTTTTCTTGTCATTTTTTGTTTTAAGTCCCTTTTACTCGATTTTCGCGTCATTTCTCGTTTTACCCGATTTTCGCGCCGTTTCTCGTTTTAATCCCGTTTTTCTCGATTTTTGCGCCATTTGTCATTCTAAGTCCGTTTTTCTCAATTTTCGCGCCATTATTCGTTTTAAGTCGGATTTACTCGGTTTTCACAACATTACTCGTTTTGTAAACGTAAAAAATTGTAAAATAATTATGAAATATTAAATATTAGTAAAACCGTTTTTATAATAAAATGATGAGGTGAAAACAAGTTCACTTGTTTTTACAAAATTTATACAATGTATGACAATTGATAAGTAAACTAAGATTAAATAATATATTTTTTGGTTTGATTATACAATATATTCTCTTTATATTTTTTGGTTTTATTATCAATATATATTATTTCAAAAAAAATAAAAAAATATAGAGAGATTATATTTGGAATAATATTGATTATCATTATTTTTTATCGTAAAAAATATATAAGTTTTACTAAAAACAAGTAAAATAATATATTAAAATTAAAATTTTATTATATTTATCTTATATATTAAAGTTGAGTCTTTTAGAGCTCTTAGAGTGATTTTAGGCTTAGTTTGTTACACAATTATTACTTTTTATCTTTAATTTCAATTATTAATAAATTGGATAATTATTTTAACAAATAAATCTTAAAAAATTATCATTCCTTTCAACAACAAATATACAAGCTATTTTATTGAGAATAAATATTATGTTGAAGGTTAATATATATTCTTACGATAAAATCTCTCTTATATATTAAAGTTGAGCCTTTTAGAGGTCTTAGAGTGATTTTAGGCTTAGTTTGTTACACAATTATTACTTTTTATCTTTAATTTCAATTATTAATAGATTGGATAATTATATTAACAAATAAATCTTAAAAAATTATCATTCTTTTCAACAACAAATATACAAGCTATTTTATTGAGAATAAATATTATGTTGAAGGTTAATATATATTCTTACGATAGATTTAGGATTATTTTCGATAACAAAAATTAAGTCAAGCTACGTACATAACCTTCATGAAATAAAATATATTTTTATAAATAGTCTTTACAAGAAAAAAGTTAATCTTAATTTTTTGACGAACTCGATTAAAAGGATATACAATTTCCATACGACTAATATGTAATTTCCCGTGCATGGCATGGATCACTACACTAGTTATAATTATTTTAAACTATTTTATTTATTTATTAAATATTTTATGAATATTATTATTATTATTTTTAAACGAAAAAAATAGTACAAATAATTATGAAATGTTAAATATTTTAAAAAATTGTTTTTCTAATAAAAGGGTGAGGTGAAAGTAAGTTCCCTTGTTATTTTGTAGTATTAATATTACATATAGATCAATAAGACACAGTAGCGTAGTGGTTTCACCTCCAGTAGCGTATTGTTGAGATTTGAACTCAAGACCTCACACACAAGTTGTGCACTTTACCACTAGAGCAAAGAGACAGATGTGATATATAACCTATTATTGGTATAATATACTAAAAGTAATTATTATTATTTTTTTTTAAAAACGTTTTGTAGGTTGAAAAAAAAAAATTAATCCCGTACGTTGGAAACCAACGTACGAGATTATTTTTTTTATTTTTTTTCCAATTATTTTTCAACTTTTCAAATTATATCTGTACGTTGAAACCCAACGTACGTGGGTTTCCAACGTGTACAATTTACGTATTTTTCAATCCGCTTCATGTATTTCGTATTTTGCTTCACGTAACATTTTTTTATTTTGCTTGTGCGTTGGAAACTAACGTACGTTGGCTTTCAACGTAAGAAAATGTAGTGCCAAAGTTGAATTTTGTAGTGGAAATAGCCGCTGCCTTTTATAAGCTTTAGAGCATATTAACAAAACAAAAAAAAACTGAAAATGAAGACAACTTTCTTCAAATTACTACACTCCCAATTTTGACATCTCGATTTGAACATCTGCTTTTGAAATTTGGGAGCCAATTAACAAAAAACAAAACTGCTACTAAGTTTATATTTTAATAAAATCTTTACTTTCAATGTTTCTAATAGATATTAATATTATAAAAAAATAATCTCTTTGATGAATAACATTTTCTGTGAGTTTGTAATACTAACAAAAAAACAAAACTGCTACTAAGTTTATTCACGCAACAAATTAAATAACTAGAAGTCTAGAACGTAGGATGTCACAATTTTCACAACACAATTCACTTAAATCATGAATGCGTCCAAATCAATTTGTGATCACCTCTTCTAACTAAACAAGTACGTACTATAAGTCTAACAACTCTGGAAACTATAGAGGCAAGAAATATCATAAATGACATTTGATAGCTTCATGTGAATCAAAAGAGTAGGATAGGAATAATGTGAAGTAAGAAAGCCAAAGATGACCAGAAATATTACATGTATAGTGGAGTAGGAGAGGAGGAACCTATATATGTTTAGTCTCCTTATACGTCATCTTATCCTTTCAAATACCATTATCTTTCTTTTATTCACTTATATTACATATATAGTCACAACAATTTGACTATATGACAATTTAAGTCATATTAATTCTAATCTGCAATTGGATTGGATTGGATTGTATTAAATTTCAATTCAGATTTCCCAACACCTATATAATTTGACCTGTTTTCCTCCGGTCCAGTATGTTCTTTCATTATTCGGATTTTTTTAGGACCGCTCATTTGAATGGTCAGGAGCTGTCATTTAATATTAAACGAGGCTTCAGTTTTTGCCTAGATAAAAAAATATACTTATTTTCAAGATTCAAAATGTGAACTATGGATCTGTCGGGCGTCCTATGCAAGAGAGGAAATGAACAAAATAATACCGGCTCAATCTTTCAACAAAAATCAAATAAATTAAATATAAGTTGAAGCAATTATATATAGAGGATGTTTCCGGTGAAAACATATCTTACGGTTTGAAATGCAAATTTATCACCTTAATTGTGAACATTACTATCTTATATGTGAACTGTGCACAATACAATCTTATATGTACATCTTAATTATGAACAATAAATGTTCATATATAAGATTAACTGTGTGAATTTAATTATATGTGAATTTGTACTACAAGTAATAATATGCACAATTCGTGAGTTTCACACCGTAAAAATTGTTTTCATCGGATCCTCCCTTGTTATATATATATATATTAGCCAGGCAGTGCATACTATACATGTGTCGTCTCGAATTCCATGATCATGTCACATATTCCTAGCTATTTTGAATCTTTGATCACTTATTTAAGAAGTAATTGTTATGATCGACATGATTTAAATAGTGAGAAATGGCCGGTAAGTCGTGACACGTACGTCTCTTACAAATTGATCATCATTCACATGAACTCTTTAGACTCTCCAAATGTTACACTTAAACTTGATTTAGCTATATATTACTCGTAGTAGGGAACCCTAAAAATACCAACCACCCATATATATAGAATAGAGGATGAGAGAGAGGTAGGTGTGACCTTTGTTTTTTCTTTTGTCGCTCGTTAAAATTGTTCACCTTCACACTCAAACTTTTCGGTCTTATATGTCAAAAACTGACCAAAGTCCTGTTCGGCATTAATTTTTGGTTTGCTAAACATGCTGCAAATCAGCTGGATCAATCTGATGTAATCTGTAAAAACTCGACCTGGATTTGATTGAATCCGATGTGATCCGTTTTTTATTCCACTTTCCAATTCCGTCCCCGCTCAAGTTAAGAAAATAAATATGCCTCTATTCTCGCTAATTTCCCCACATATAATCCGGTAAGAGTTCTCTAGTCCAATCTCGCTCGTCTTTGTTTTAATATATGTAGTTTAAAAATTATTTTTATAACTATATTTATAGTTATAATCTATGTAACCTACTATATAAATTGCGGAAAGAGAAAATGAAAGTTCCGCATTCAATTTTAAAGTGTTTTGATTGGTTTCTCCGTAAATGACTTCAATTCCACATTTCAATAAAGCTTACAAATCTATGAAGTCATATGTATATGTTGTGACTCATTGTTGCAGACTCAATTCACAGTTGTTGTTCGTCAAGCCCATCATAGTAAAATTTTCTAACATGTCTTTATGTTAATAATAAATTTAGACAAATTAATTAGATAGATTGTAACCATAAAATTGTTATGAGATTATTACCAGAAGTTAATGGAGACTCTCTTTTGATTTCATAAACATATATATGTAATGCAAAGGGTGGACCAAACAAATGCTTATTTATTATATTTATACATACACATTTCCAATATTCCACCTTGCAACATTCACATGTTAAAATAGTCTCCAACCACAAAATATATTACTACAAAAATCAAAATATAAAGTATTTACACACATCAATAACGTTTGTATCTAAATATTAAAACATATGTATTAGAGTCGCGCATAGCGCGAGCCTCAAAATGCTAGTTTATAATAATTTTTATACATAATATATTAATTAATCATATCTATATAAAAGTTGGTTGTCCAATGCCAAAATTGAATGAAATTGGTACCAATTTAATGCATTACTCATTTCTTAATCACCTCTTATGACAATGCAAACTTATTCTAATATTATGTTTTAAAACTACTTCAAACATAAATATAAGAAAATAAAAAATACTTATATTTACAAATATTAATAAATTTGATAACAACAACAACATATTTACAAATAATGTATAACTATATTAAATCACATACGAAAATCCGTAATTTTCTCGCGCGGAGCGCGAGGCCCGTATCTAGTAAATATAAAAAATAGCCGAAATCCCCTTAGGAGATAACATATTACGGAGTAATTAATAGAACTCCCTCGTTTCCTTTAATTTCCCTTCCAACGGAAAACGGAAAATCCCCGCCTCAGTGCAATACTTACCGTCGCAATAGTAGTAGCAAAGGATACATCAGTACATCACAATTACAAAAATTAACCAAACGATCACTATATTTTATGAAATGCTACGTGGACTTTCTTCAAGCTAGGAGGACACGAACTCTTTGAAATTACTGTTTTTGTTTTCTATAGAGGACGATATGCCATTTAAATTAACTTTTAGATCGAGATCATCGATCAACTTTGAAAGCTGGGATCAATACGGGCCCAACGAAACTGGCCGTGGTCAATTCCGATTCCGAACAAGCCCATACGAGCCATCCGAACAAGCGTAAATCTCGTGCATACCTTCTTTCACCAGTTCGGAATCGGAATTGATCACGACCAGTTTCATTGGGTCCGTATTGATCCCAGCTTTCACCAGATATGTCTCTCATCGCCTGATATGGAGGAACGAATTTGTAAATATCCATTTACAGTAGAAGGTACGCACGAGACTTACGCGTGTTCGGGTGGCTCGTATGGGGTCGTTCGAAATCAGAATCGAGCGAGAGACATATCTGGTGAAAGATGAGATCAATACGGACCCAACGAAATCGGTCGTGATCGATTCCGATTTCAAACGAGCCCATACGAGCCATCCAAACACGAGTAAGTCATATATAATAATATATATATATAAACTTTGAAAAAAAATAATAATTAACAAATGCCTTGCTCCCAGCGCCTTATACAAATATTTTTTTTTTTAAAATATTTTACGTGTAAGAGACGCTGGTTCGACCAGCGTCTCTTATACGGGGGAATTAAAAAATAAAAATCTGTATAAGAGACGCTGGTTCGACCAGCGTCTCATATAATTTTTTTTTTTATGTTTTAACGTATAAGAGACGCTGGTCTGGCCAGCGTCTCTTATACATAAAAAATTCAAAAAAAAAAATTACCAGCTTCGGACGAGAGACGCTGGTTCTACCAGCGTCTCTCACACATAAAAAAAATCCGAAGCTGGCATAAGTGCCTATATCGGGAATTTCTTTTGAAAAGAGCCTACGTCGGGAATTTTTTCTGAAAAAAAGCTCATTTCAGAAAAAAATTCAAAATATATCATATTTTTAAAATTAAATTAATAAATCTAATATTATTGGTATAATTTTCAATTTATAACTTGGATCTTATTGTCTTCGTTAGTAATACACTAATACGAAAATTATTTTTGTTTACAAATAATATGTTTTTATTACCAAATCATTATTAATGATGTCCTATGCAATTCTCACACATGCGAAAAATATAATATAGTCTTATTAGAATACCATATACTTTGGAATAATTTGTAGTTATATTTATTTCTCAATATTGAATGTGTTTTACATTATATAATACGAAATTGTAATTTGTATAGTCATCTACTGGTTTTATTTTAATAAAAGTATATTATATTTTTTTAAATTGATTAAATAAGTATACTTTTGGTGATATATTTAATTCGTATTTTGATGTGGATCTACAATCGTATATATAAAATTTTAGTTAAATTCAATTATTTTTTAACTATGATTTATCTTGTTTCTATATATTATTAAACAACCTCTTTTAATTGAAAAGAATTGTATTTGATAATATTTATAAGGAAATAGAATAACTAAAAAATAATATTATTATAAATAAAATAAAATAGGTTGATAGAATATCTCTTGTATTAGAGTGTTAAATTATAAGTTTCTTTAATTTTTATAAAAAAATAGCAACTATTTAACAACAAGTATATCTTTGTATAACAATTATTTAAATCACTTTTCTTCCTTTTTAGCATATTTTTTATGAATATGTTTTTAACATATATTTTTATAATTGGTTTTTATTGTTATAATAATAGTGCTTATAAATATATTTCTTAATAATTTTTCCAGTTATGAATATTAAATAATATAATTTTCTTTATTTAATATAATTAAAAAATCTAAGCGATATTTTACCTGATTTTTTCCCGATGAGATAAGCAAAAGTAAAACATTATTGGCAAATATTCTCCTTCCCAAATATTTTATACATATAATAATATTCATGTGTGATGTGCATTATTTAGTTCGGCTATGTATATATAGGCGATACGTAGACAAATTACGTATGATAACAATATGTAAACATATTAAACGTATAAATGATACATACGATACGTACTTCAACTATTTTAATGATGATTTTATTAAATCAATTTTTCCAAAAAACTCACCCGCTGCTCCAGCCTTCTTCCTTTATCTTTCTTGAAATCAAAGATTTCTTAAAATATTGACGATGACCGTAAAAGATATCTAATATATAGAAGAATGAAAGGATAAATTTTATTATTTGATGTAAAAAAAGGTATATATGTAAAGGAAAATATATGAATATTTTTAATAATAATTTTTTCAATTATGAATCTTAAAAAATATAATTTGTATATTTACTATAATTATAAAAATTTGTACGAACTTTAATATTGATTTTTTTTTCGATGGGTTAAGAATTTAGAAAAAGCTTAAAATTGTGATGAACGTATTGATGAATGTATTCGTGAATATCTTAAGTGAATATTTTTCCTTAAAAAATACAATTTTGTTTATTAATTATAATAAAAAAATCTATAAGAACTTTAATAATAGGTGAGAAAAGCCCTGCAAAAGAGACAAAAACAAAACAAAGAGAGCATCAATCTTCACTTGATTGAATTAGAAGCTAAGAAAAGCTTATATGTGCAAAACGACTCGGAGAACCTACTTCATTGTTACTCCTATATCTTTCTGCATATCTAAACCAAAGTCATAAAAAATTATCATCAACTATCGTTTTAACACCATCTTTACCATCCTGTCCAATTAGAGAAAATTTGTACCCTACGTCATAGCGATGAACCTTAAATGGCTTAAGCAAACCCATACATACTTGAACTCGTCTTTTCTAGCCATCAGAGACTTTGTACATCCGCCAATTCAGATCAACATCCAAGACCTATATCGACTAAAAACAATTTCATACTATTAATTAGATTCTATGTTATAATACACCTCCTACAGAGAAGTTCAAGAACAGTGCATAAACATTTTTAGCATCTGACAGAAACTCTGAGACAATAGTCTTAATATGGAAGTAGAATGTGGAACCTGACCTTGATTAGTTCAGCTCTCCTTTCGGGATCAACACCACTCCAAATATCATTGTTTCAGCAAAAACATCCATTGGTAGTGAAACCTAAAATCCAGCAAAGGCAACATCAAATCCATAGGTGCATACCGCACACAGAAAAAATTCAAAAAATGGGTCCAGAAAGCAACAGCAATTGCAAACAAACTTTTTAAAATTGTGATCGTTCCCAATTCAAAGAGAATAGAACAATAGAATTTAAAGAAACCTTTGGAGCGTAAAAGTTCCAAACAAACATGTGTGAGTTTCCTTCAACAACAACAACTCCAACCAAACCACATGCCAGAAGTGGCAGTACATGTATACCTTCATTTGTATCAATCTTCTTCGCTCTAATCGACAGCCGCCTCCCTGAAATAGAACAAAGAACATCAATTTAACTCAGAATTCGTGAGGGAAAACCTCTTATAATTTAATCCAGAACGACATAAACCCAGAATGGTAGCAAAGAGAAAGAGAATCAATACCAAATCATGGGAGAAGTTAAAAAGAACTGTATGTGCATCAACATGTCTGTTGTTAGTATCATTGTACGTATCTGTTAATTTAACCCTGCTACGAAGACATTGTGTTCCTGTCAACATTAATGAGATTTCAATTAAAATGATGTTCATTAAAATTAATCTTATGATAAATTACTGAAATTGTACCAACTGGAAGGTGTGCCACTGGAATAATTCTACTACCAATCCATGGAATAATTTTCAGACACCAATCACCAAAAAAAGTACAACTGGTGTATTTGAACGTTCACTTGTCTTTCCTTGATCATCTTCGACCTTTACTACGCACTTGACATTATCTGTAAATTATAGGCAACCAAATTTTGTTAGCCAAAATATACCATAACTCTAACAAAAGAACTTAAATTATTTACCTAATCACATTTTTTTAAATCTTCAATCGAGATATCAACTTAGACACTTCATCATCATGAGGGATCTTAATCTGCAGAGGCTCGCTATCATTCCCCAAGCATCAATCTGTAATAAAATTTCATCATTTCTGTTATAAGGGGCATAACTTTGCTCGATGACAGACACCCAAACATCGTGGTGAATTTATTTGCAAAGGTAGTTCATGCTTACCAAGAACATGGCATCCGACACCATAATTCGACTGGGAAATTAAGCCCAACAGTCTTTTACACTTCTGCCTCCATACACCATATTGGTCTTCCTCTCTATCTACAAAACTCACATCCAAAGAAGGGTAATAAAATGAGTTGTGCTACAATCATAATTCTTTCACAATAATAAATCTCACAGAGACATTTCATCGAACATCCCGAGATCAATTCAGAAAACAAAACTCAAACAACAAAGCGAGCATCAAATAGTCAAAACCCAAAAATTCCAAGTCCATTGGTTGGATTTCAGGCAATGAAAATTATGCATCGTTAGGAGAAATCAATGTACTGGACCAACTGAAATTTGAAATAAAATACACCTGCAGTTTACGTTGTCATTAGTTTGCACATGGATATATCTGCATCAAACGGTGTCATTAGTTTGTACACGGAGATATGGATCACATTGTTGAGACTGAATTCCGAGAGTACAATCTAAGATAGAAAATGTAACAGGATATATCAAAAGTAAGAGAAAGTATAACTTACCATTCCAATTCAGCATGTGGATACCAGATTACCAGTCATCATTATAATTCAATAGTTGATTGTCTTCTTCAAGACATTCATGAAAAATTGTAGGCTCCCGCCTCATTGAGGAATTAAATCAAACACCTAGCGAGCATATATTAGACAACAACTTAATAGTTGAACTAAGATTAATTCCCCTACACAAATTCAATATAGGTTATCTGCTTCTCTCAAACAACAACATTCCATAAAAGAGAGGCAAAGAGCGCATGCAACATTAAACAAAAAACAATGAAGAAGCTTACAACGACATTGAAGAGAGTTGTTTTGCTGACATTAGGAAGGCCGACAATGAAGAAGCTTAAACAGAAATGGCGATTTCAGCATGCATCTTCAGGGTCAACCGACATCATGAACGTATCCTTCTTAGGTTCATTTGCTGGATCTTCTAAGATATCACCCTTTAATGTCCAAAACCCATAAAAAAAAGCAATTAGAATCTTCAAAAATGAGATTATTGAGGATTCAGATTAGGAAAAAGGAAATAGAATCTGATTACCTCATGGCTAAGGGGCCAAAGCTTCCTATCTCTGTTGTGAATGGACTTTTTTTTCATTGGGGAAGGGACACAACACTTTTTGGCATACTCAGTAGCACCCTCTCTCAAGTGATATCCCACTGTCTCCAAGGAGCCACGACGTCGAGTTAGCTTCGTGAACTCAAGGTGTCGCTCTCTGTTGGATCGTTCATGAATGAATTGCTAAGTTGTAGATCTGGATCTGAGGCATCAAGTGAATCTTATATTTTAGTGCAAATACTAAAATATATAACAGAAGGAAAGAAATCACATACTTGCATGCTCATTTGCATTTTTGTCTTTTGAAGATAGAAGTCAAGACATGCAATCCTAGCAAGAGAGACTCTAGTAGGCATTTCCTAAGCACAATGATATGTGTTTAGTGCATAGCCTTTCAAAAGGTAATTATTCCTTGCACTCTTTCCATGAGCTTTAATAATACTGATGATTTGTAGCATGAAATACCAACAACAAATAAAAACATGTCAGAAAGTACAAAAATACATTAAATGCATAATACAAATTTTTTTTCTAACTTCTAATCAAACAACAGAAATAAAAAATCATAAAAATGAGATATTAATGATTTTGAAAAACCTTTAAATGGGTACTTGACTTCCCTCATCCATTTGGCATTTTTAGAGCCTGCACTGCATCCACAACTTGACCAAAATATTCATACAATACACTACATCAAACATTGAGTTGTTTCGTTATATCCTATATCAAATCAGAGCTGGAATAGTCACACTAACTTTCCCCAGGAAATCAACCCGATATGTTATTTCCAATCATAAAACCCCTATAACATGGACTACTTTCGGATTAAGCTCAAAATAGAACTCAAGCAGAAATAATTTTAAATGTTAAATGGTAGATGTGTAGAGAAAGATAGAGTTCATCGAGAAGATAGAAATTAAACCTTAATCTTCTTTAGAAGATCGTAGCCTGTCATTTTATGCATACAATATGATCAAATCAATCTTCAATCTCTCCTTTCATATCCACGCCACCTTCGTGACTGTATTTGCAACAAAAACAGAGTGTAAGATTCAGAAATTCAGTTACCAAAAATAAACTACATAAAAACATAAAGGAGAGTGAAATTGAGATTGAACATGTACACTACTTTATATTTGATATCAAATTTCGATATTGGGCCCTGTGTGTATCAAATTTGCATATAGACTGGTAATTGAGCAACTAAAGACCTTTCTTGTTTTCCTAAGATCATCATAGAGGGATACATTTGGGTGAAATATTTGATGACAATTAACTACAAATTAAACATTTCCTACTAACCAGAATATTGGGAGCAAACCCACCTTCATAACCATTTGTAGAATCTTGAATGTCGCACTCTGATTAAGTGCCAAAGATACACTAACTTGCAACCATGATCTCCCAAAGCTACTCAGACATCAACGCCTTGTTAACCATAACTCATGGAACTAAAAATATAATAAACATGGAGCTGAGGGTGAGCAGAAGTTAGGCCAAGCTCAATTAGCAGAGTTATTGCACCCAGTTTTACAGGATATAGCAGATGCTTTGGCTGAGAATTATGTCATTCATGTACAAAACATTAAGATAATTAATGGTTTGAAATTGGAAAAGGTATATCTCTTGCAAAAATTAATCCTTAATAGAATCCATTAATCCATAGAAGAGATCTGTAATGTTCGTTGATGGCAACAAATTGAATGAGATTGTACTGAAAATTTACGATTCTAACCAGATGAAGAAAAAAAGAAACGAAGTTCATAGAAGCAATCAGATTCTACCTAGAGAAGAACGAAAAAAGGTTGATGATCAGTACCTCTAGTCCAGGTCAATCCAGAGCAGACCATCCAGATTCCAGACCAACCTTGGATGCAGTAGCATGCGTGACGACGCCAGTGGATGCAACAACAGCCCGACGACTTTGCTCTATGAAGGAAACAAATAGGGGAGAGGCCGAGAGGGATAGAGAGAAGACGAATAAGATATTGAGGAGACAAATTGGGTTGAAACACCCATTGGTAATGGTGTTCAATGAAGGGAGAGGCCGAGAGGCACACAGGAAAACACCAAGAGTCAGGATGCTGAAACGACACGGTGAAATCGACTATCGAGCCCTGATCGTAAGCGTTGAAGGGTGCCCTGACATAAGATTCGATGTAATCCATGTAGCGGGGAAAAGTCCAATAGGCCCAAATCACAGTCGGCCCATCCGAATAAAGGAGGGAATTTTAGAATGGAGTTGATGAAAAGGGTGGGAATAAAGATTGTTGAGAAAGATGGACATTTAATGGAGGCTTGTGGACTTTATGACCCCAAACATCCAACTTTTTAATACATTAGGATATGATATAGATATAGAAAACGAATATCATTATTGATTTAAAATCATCTATTATTGAGTAATTTACTTTTTCTTACAAAATCTTATCCGTTAATAATTCTGTCAAAAACTCGAGTTTACCATTTTATGTTTGCCTTTTTAAATCAATTACAAATTTAGCAGGTCAATTATCTGCCTATTACATGTTTTTATTAATTACCACAATTTTAATTTTATTTGTCAAATTTTACCTCTGGATTGGGGAAAATTTTATCTCATAGTAAAATTAGTTTAGTGAAGCGATTCTGAAATTGGGGCCAATTCACTACATTCAATTGATTTGAATGGGTATAATCTGGTGAGTGAAGAAATTATTGGGCAAAAAACATCTTGAATTCCCAATTGAATTCGGACAGAAGCTATACAATCGAAGTCGTGTTCTTCGTTCAAGTCCAAATATGAGTCGTTGAACATGCAAAGCTTCCCTAGCAATCAATGAATCAACATGTTAATATTCAATTCCATCTTCATCATCTTAATCAGTTTTAATATCATCAACACAAGCAATATTATCAACATTATCACCCTTTTCAGATTTATATTCAATTTGGCCTAGGTGACTAATCATATTAGGGCATTCCTTCATCATATGATCTACTTTGACAGTTTGAGCACAAAACAACTTCAATTATAATAGAAAGATTAGAAGTACTCCCTTGGTTAACATCTTTTGGTGGAGAGGTTGGTTGATCATCACTCCTTAGATCTCTCTCTCCCTCGGTTAACTACTCGGTTTTGGTTTTTGTAAGGATGCTCAAAGAAGAATTGTTCAAAACATAAATCGGTTCTGCAGCGTCAACCGCGGACGCAGAATTTCAACTGTAGGCGCGGTTTTGGCTCTGCAAAACATTTCCGTTAGCCTCTTTCGCCTCTTCTGCTTGCTTCTTGGCCTTCCTTTTCCTCTCAATTTTGATGGTCAGGTGTAGCAATTCTGTCATGGAGGAATAACCATCCAAATCTACTTCGTTAGCTAAATAAAAGTTAAGTATACGAAAGGTACCTAGCCATAGTAGTATCCTTATCTTCAAGCACATTAGCTAGAACCATAGCAGTTTGCATCGCATTGCATTGTATGTCTCTTCGGCTGACATGGTTCCTTACTTCAAGCTTTCCAACATTTTCCTTAGCTCACGTGTGATATGTGGAGGCACAAAACAAGTTCTCATCAAGGTTTTGATGCGGGGATAAGCCGTTGATTACGATTTAGACACAAAAACTCGAACAATAACTCGAACAAAGAGAAAAGGCAGAATTAGATACAAAGATGATAGAAAGATAAGTCAAATGATAGGCCAACTGGAACCAAATCAAAAAACGATAAAGCCCTTGAACTTAGAAACAATAACCTTACCGAATGATGAAGAAACCCCAAAGGATTACAACCAAACACAATGGCTATGGAAGACCAAGGCACCTGGAGGATACTCTATGGAGACTCGATAGCACCAACCTTATGGTGGAGATTGACACACACAAGAACAACTAGGTGAGTTCAACAACAATGCTCTCAAGCACTCTTCTCACGAAAGTTCTCTTTTGGAGGAAAGAAAACAACGTTTCTCAATTCATAATAATCATCTTGGGTCCAACCTAAACAATGACTAAGGCAAACCTTAAATAGGGTTCAAAGACTGTCAAAATAAAAGAAATAAACTAATTAAATGAGTTTCCTAAAATAACAAACGAATTAAAAGAAATAATCCTGAAACAATAGAAAACGAATAATTCTCGGAAAAGCTACAACAAGAAATCCGCGGGCACGGAAAGGGATCCGCGGGCGCGGATTGGACTATGCCAAAAGTTTGTAACAACAGTTATTCCGTGGGCGCGGGTAGCTGATACTCGGGCGCGGATGGGGATCCGCGGGTGATCCACATGCGCGGGTTTGGTGTTGTAGAAACTCCGTTTTCTCATCTTGACTCGAACTTGATCTCTACGAGCTTGGATGGATACTATACGAGCTCGGATGACTAACAATGACTTTAATGATGGCTCATAGCGTTCTTAGCTCTTGTTCGAGTGATTGGAACATCTCTTGATTTAGGACGAAGTGTACTTAATGCTAGCTCGAAGGCTCTTAATGATAACTCAAATGTTCCCGCATTGTTTAAAATTCTTACATTTTAATTGTTTAGGACACACATTATACATACTCACTCTTGAATGTCCTTAATTTGGGTCCCTAAGTTGTTATGAAAGTAACACTTTTTATTTCTTCTTCTCTATTCTATTAAAATTCGAAACAAACAATATATGTTTCAAAAGTTACGTATCCTTTGACCCTAAAATAGTTGTATTCTTTTTTACCAAACAAAACCTCTAAAAACACATAGACCGGATATTACGAACCAATGGTAGCATTTTCTTTATTTTATTCATGATGTTGAAGGGTGACCTTACCCAATCAAAATTTAAGCAAATGGGATAAGATTATGCCACAAAAACAAATCACTAAAAACGTACACATACAATTTTAGTAGAGTTGTTGGAGTTGTTATAGAAAAAACAAAGCACACCTTCTCCCCTTAAATTAAGTAACTTCATATCACCCTTTTTCACCTCATACACAAACTTAAAACACCAGAACAACTTAAACCATAACACCCAAAACCCTCAAGAAATCTTACACCAATCTCGAGCAAAGGCGATGAAGACGACAACGACAATCGAAAAGAAGGCGTGGAGGCCAAAAACCTCGACATGTTGCTCGGTGGAGGAGTCGGTTTACCTAGGGATCAAGTGCAAGGCAAAGGTGACGTCAGCCTCCTCGAAAACCGACATGGTGGGTGGGCCCGCGATGCCGTCTTTCAGGAGACTGGCTTACTCGGGCCACCTGAGCAACTCGTCGTCTCAGAGGATAACGGAGGACTTGGCTCAGTCTTTCGGGTCCGAGTTGTATGACTTTCAACTCAGTGAGTTGAAGGGGATAACTCATAACTTCTCGAGCATGTACTTGCTCGGAGCGGGCGGGTTCGGGAAGGTGCATAAAGGGTACGTTGATGAAGGATTGAGAGGTGGGTTGAAGCCACAACCGGTGGCTGTTAAGCACTTGGACATTGAAGGACTTCAAGGTCATAGGGAGTGGTTGGTACGTTACACTTTCTTTCTTTATAACTTCAGTTATCTTATTATCATATGCATTTTGAGTTCAACTCAATCATTAGGTCAATTCTTCTGTAAAAATAACATAGATAATTGGTATAGCAGTATATGGTACTAGTATGGTACGTTGCATTCTATTGGATGGAGTTGTGGTAAATTACCCATCATGTATGCAAATTGATCAAATTAATTAGAGCTATCCAATTATTTTGGTATAGTTTGCCACTAATTGTTTGTTGTAATCATTGAGGAGTGGTTTGGTTGGGGTTTAAACTAATTATACTACGGAGTAGAAAGTACTAACAAATCTGACCAAATAAGATGTTCTTGTTATAAAATAGATTATTAGAAACCTTATACTATTCCGACAAAATAATAAAGCCCATATATAATCTGTGAATTTGACTAAAACTTTGGGATGTCACTTTCGTGGCTAATTAATAATGTTATAAATTCTCTTAGAATTTAGTAACTTTATGATTCTTCTAAGTTGACGCAAGCTGACGAAATTAAAAGAGAAAGGAGTCAAAGGACAATGAACAATGTGGTAAAATTAACTTGGGTTTAGGACATAATTCAAACTTGAAGTAGTTCTTCTGACCAATCAAATTGTGTTACAAGACTAACAATAAGTTTTTTTGCATGCTAAATTAGGCGGAGGTGATATTTCTGGGGCAGCTGAGACACCCTAATTTGGTGAAGCTGATTGGCTATTGCTGCGAGGAGGAAGAGAGGTTGCTCGTCTATGAATTCATGCCACGTGGCAGCTTGGAAAATCACCTCTTCAAAAGTGAGTTATTACAAGTTTGATCAATTAAACACTTTTACTTGTAAAGTTTCATTCTAATGAAAATTAAATAACAAATGAATGATTGATAACAGGGTTATCAATATCATTGCCATGGGCAACAAGGCTAAGGATCTCAATAGGAGCAGCCAAGGGGCTGGCTTTCTTACACGGTGCCGAGCAGCCTGTCATATACCGCGATTTCAAGACCTCCAACATCCTCCTTGATTCTGTATGTAGCCCTTCTAAACTCTAGCTTTCCATCTTTTGTTATGAACGATTACGGTTTCTAATGTACTATATTGTCTCGTTTGTAAAGGACTTCACAACTAAACTCTCTGATTTCGGCCTAGCAAAGATGGGTCCCGAAGGATCCAAATCTCATGTAACCACAAGAGTCATGGGTACTTATGGATATGCAGCTCCAGAATATGTCTCTACAGGTAGTTTATACTTTAGTACTACACATTTTCTCATTTTGTTCTTATGGAAGAAACAAATTCAAAGATTGGAGTTTAATCATGACAGGGCACTTGACAACAAAGAGCGACGTCTACAGCTTTGGAGTTGTCCTGCTAGAGCTTCTAACAGGAAGGCGGTGCATGGACAAGATGAGGCCGAAAGTCGAGCAAAACCTAGTGGAGTGGGCCCGGCCTTTCTTGTCCAACAACCGTAGACTACACAACATAATGGACCCGAGATTTGGAGGACAATACTCGGTCAAAGGCTCAAAAGAGATGGCTCGTTTGGCGCTCCAATGTGTGAGCCTAAACCCCAAGGATAGGCCAAGGATGTTGATTGTCGTTCAAGCACTCGAGGCGTTGCAGGCTTACAACAGGGATATGGCTGTTGCGTCTGGGCATTGGCCGGTTGGAAGCAACAAAAACAATGGCAATGTGAAGGGATGCAAAAACGCTATTGTCGTAAGAGGAGGAAGAAGGGAGAGACTTGTTCCATCGCCAGTTGGACCCATCAAGAGGTGAATTAAAGCTTAATCCAAGTTGTTATGAACAAATTTGAATCTGATCATTTTAGTTTTGGAGGGAGGAAATGAAGAAACAAAGTTTTCAGTGTTGTTTTAGTGTCTACTTTTACTGTTGCTATGTTGGTTTTGGTTGTGTAGATATGTTCTTCCAAGTGGAAATAACTTGCTACTCTATGATAAGAAACTTGCAAGGAAGAAGGAAGATGTGTATATATTGGAGTCTTCCATAATGCAAATGTTAGTGTGTTGCAGTTTGGTTTGACTTGAATTGTAAACTAATAGCAACTGATAGATAACCAGTGGTTATTAACCACAATCAAAACATCAAATAACTTATGTATGAATTTCCAAACGATATCAAGTGCAGAAATTGGTGACTGAGATTACTAGATATGCAATTAGGCAGGTCACAAAAAATATGCAAATCATAAGAAATAAATGTAGAGTAGTTCCAACTTTCAGAATTTTCAACACCAGTAGAGTAGTTCCAACTTAGGTTGTATTTATTAATCAATGTTAAATTAGTTGTTTTCTTCATTCTAATTTATGCTTTACACGAAAATTTACTATCAAACATCACTTCAATTGATTAACTCCGTAATAAGAGGATTGCAATCCCCAATTACTTAGTATTGTGAAAACATATCTTGCAGGATAAAGCAAATTTTCTTGCAAAAACTAACAAACATGATTTCAAAGAGTAGCAAGCAATGTCAAGCTACAAACTATTCCAAATATCTGAAACTGCATTGAAAGTACTGATAAAAAGAAACTAAGCCGAGTCCATAGCCAAAATTGCAGTGATTCAAAAACAAAGTAGACAGTATGATAAAACACCCTTCATCTGGAACACATTTAAGCAGTAGTTGTTGCTTGAGCTTGTCTCTTTCTAGCCTCCTCAAGGATGGTAAGTTTGATACCCTTGCCCTTAGGTAGAGAGATCCATGGCTTAGTACCTTTGCCAACGATGAAGACGTTGCCTAGACGAGTAGCAAACTCGTGACCCTGAGAATCAGTGATGTGGACGGTCTCAAAGCTTCCCTTATGCTTTTCTCTGTTCTTGATGACTCCAACACGGCCTCTGTTTCTACCACCAGTAACCATCACGACGTTCCCAACATCGAACTTGATAAAGTCGACAATCTTGTTGGTCTCGAGGTCGAGCTTGATGGTGTCGTTGGCTTTGATGAGTGGGTCGGGGTAACGGATGGTGCGACCATCGTAAGTGTTGATGTAGGGGATGCCCTTCTGGCCGAATTGCACCGAGCGCACCTTGCAGAGCTTGAACTGATATCAGAAACACATTGGATATTAGGGAATTGTTAGTTACCAACATTTTATAAAACATGAATAAACAGGGAATAACATCCCTAATTCATGGCTTGCAAATAAAAATAAACATGGCCAAGGAAATACAAACCTTAGCTTCGTCATCCCTGACAGAGTGAAGACGGAACCTTCCCTTGGTGTCGTAAAGCAGGCGGAAGTTCTCGTTTGTCTTGGGGATAGAGACAACATCTGCATTGAGTCAACAGATAGATGGTTACAACCCGTTCCAAGCAAATGAGTACGGGCACCAGTTCTCAAATTTTAACTGCAGAGCATTGACTACTTGAATTATTTAGTAATTCATCCAGAGAGCAAAATCCCTTTGAGAAACGTGAAAATGAACCAACTGAAAGTTATGATATCTCTTACATGAGCATAGCAGCCAGCTGAGTTAATTGCCCAAAAATCACAATGAACTTTAATATCAAGTTAGAGAGACACATACCCATAAAACCAGCTGGGTAAGTCTTGTCAGTCCTAACTTTGTTGTCGACAAGCACATGCCTTTGCATCAAAATGGCAATGCTTTCAGCATATGTAAGGGCATACTTCAACCTGTTCCTTAGGATAAGGATCAGGGGCAAGCACTCCCTGGACTTGTGTGGTCCAGATGATGGCTTAGGAGCCTGCACAGAGAAGAAGCATACAAGTACTAAGGTGAGGTTATATAATGCTAACATTTAGATTCAAGCAGAAAGAATTGCAGATCCACTTACAAAGGCACCACCAAGTTTGTCAAGCATCCAATGCTTGGGGGCATTAAGCCTCTTCATATGCTTCTTCAAACCTCTCGCCTGCAACAAAGATAAACAACTCAACATTGGCATACCATATTGTATCAAAATGATTATAAAATTTTCAAATTAATTTCTGTTTAAGCCTGAACATCAATTACAACGAACACAGAGACATAGCAAGTATATAAATTTAAATGCAAAGTGGAAATGAGCCAAACAGAGAATTGATTGTAAACATCTAAGTGCTTTAATATACTCCATTCTAATTATCACCGGATCCAAACGATGATTCGAAACCACACTACCACTAAGAGATCCAAATGCCAAGTACAAGGATATATCAATCCATACAAGTTCCAATTCATTCGAAATCAACGCAACGATTTAAAACGTAAAAACATACAAAACCCGGGTGAATGCATGATGTGAAAACGAGAAACCGCACACATTGCCAGTGGAAAATAAATCCACTGTTAAACGGTCGGGCGAAACCAAATCAGAAGAAGAAATCAGTAAAAACAAAGCATTCCACAGCTCTTTGAATAGAAAACTAGGCAGACGAGAGAAATAGACTAACCATGGTGGAAGAACTAGATGAACTCTGAGAGTTCCTTCGATGAAGATGGAGGTTTAGGTTTGCAGCAGCGGAGACTGTGAATCGGCCTTCTCTCCTGGTTTATATTTTCCGAAACCCTAGTTTATTAATTTTGGATTTTAATTGGAGAGAAAGGGCCCAACAATGGATTAAGTAAAACTGGGCTCATTATTGGGTCGTTAATTAGGCTTGGCCCATTTACAGTCAGCCCAAAATTGATACCAACCTAGTGTGCATTTCCTTCTACGCATTTCCTTCTACACTTCTTTGGATGCATCATACGGAGTACAAAACAATACGACCCAATATTTTAGTGAGTCGGTTGGAACAAAGAAGTTCCATGAACTTTATGAGTTAGTTAGTCTAGTAACGAAGTAATATGAAGTCTATGAGTTGACCAAAAAAATATGAAGTCTATGAGTTGACCAAAAAATATGAAGTTTATTTTTTATTTTTATTTTTTTTGTAAAAGGCAAGAACCGAGGCCCCATGCTCTCAGAGCAATGACGGCCCCTGATCATCCTTCAGGATGATCCGAAGAAAGGACATCAAGGTTGGGGTACAACCTTGGGAGAGAAGGAAACTTCGCAAGTTCCTGATATTCGCATCAGGTAAACATGTACTGCGATGACCATACAGAGAGAGTTTAATGGCCACAATATTAACATCCTTGTTAGCAAGGAAATAAGCTGCTTGGTTCGCCTCTCTGAAACAATGTTTAAAAGTGTAGTTAGGAATAAATTTTAGGAGATGCCAACAATCCATTATAATTGTCTTAATTTCCCATGGGATCTTCCAAATTCGTGAGATCGAATTAATAACCGTTAAATTATCTCCTTCAAAAATAATATTATTGAGATTATAGAAGATTGACGATTGGATTGTTTGAAGAGTTGCATAAGCTTCACTTTGAAGAATTGTCTGTAAATTTGTTTTTAGGTTATTTACGAAAATAATTTTACCATTATTGGTTCTGCAAATATTAGCAACAAAAGCATCTCTGTTTGTATTTAATGATCCGTCAAAATTTATTTTTTACCAGTTCTCTAGTGGGGGGTTCCAAGTTCTATTGTTCTTCTTATTCCTATTGCGGTGATTATGTAGTTTTGGACCTACACCTTTAAGCTGGGTCGCATCCCAATTTCGTAAATTAAAATAAGCTATATCAGCAGGATCTCTGCGCTCCGAAGTGACTCTGTTGAAGACAATTTTATTTCTGAATTGCCATAGTTCGTACCAGAAGAAAATAAGGGGTTGTAGTATTTTTACGTGTTATGTGTTGGAACTAATCGTCTCTTTGATAAATTCATTAAGGTTTTTGTTTTTTGGTAAGATGAAGTGTTGATTAAGGATTCGTGAATTTTTTTGAATATGTTGTTCTGTATTTGAACATTGGAAAAAGAAGTGTTGTGAATTTTCAAGAGGGTGGTTACATCGGGAACAATGATTGGGAACTCGGTTATAGTATCTGTTTAGTCTTTCTGTTGTTGGTAAATTATCAAAAATTGCTTTCCACATGAAGTTCTTATGTCTGGGAGGGATTTTAAGACTCCATAACCAATCAAAAAGATTGGTAAAGTTTTGGCGAGAGTTGTGTGTGTAGTTGTCGTGCTGACCGGGTTGTGAATTCTCCTGAATTTTCCAACTTTCAAATAATTTGAGCTAGACATGGGATGTTTGGAATGTACATGGTTGTAATCTGATTTACAACGTTTAGTGGTAAGGTGGTTAGAAGTCGTCCAGTGTCCCAAGTACGTGAATCAGTAATATAGCAACTAATAGTTTCGTTAATATCTGATAGAGTAGGATTAAAATATGTACGTAAGGTTAGATTTTGGATCCAATTATCTTTCCAAAATCTTATATTAGTACCATCTCCTATTTTCCAGAAAATACCTTCTTGGAAAATTTTCCTCAAGTGCAATAATCTTGAGAATTGTCAAGATTGACATTTGTTACCTTTCTTGTAAGTGAAGATATTATTTGTTTTCAAGTATTTTTGAAAAATTATTTTAACCCATAGATTGTCTTGGTCCGTCATTAATTTCCAAAGTAATTTCATTTGTAAAGCATTATTCATATGTTTTGCTTTGTTAATTTTATCCATTTTGTCACATATATTGTTAGGAAGAGAAAAACATTGCATTAGATGGTTGGTTGTAGACATTAGGATTGATTGGATTAAGATTGATCTTCCAGCTTGTGAGATTGAGTTTGCTTTCCATTTTGAGAGTTAGAGGACATATTTTGGATAGCATATTCGAAGTTTTCACTTTTGACCCAGCCCCTAACAATGGGGATTCCTAAATATTTCTCCATAGAGGTAGTTATCTGAAGATTGAGGATAGAAGCAAGTGCTTGTTTTTGAGTTTGTGTAATGTTTGGAGTTGTTTGAAAGGAGCTTTTGTGGAAATTAATAGTCAGTCCTGATAATGTTGTCAGTTTATCTAAAGTTTTCTTAATGAATTGCATGTTTGTGCTATTTGCATTGGCAAATATAAGGGTATCATCAGCAAAACAAAGAAAAGAGATACAAGTCTCATGCTGAGAGAGTGGAATTCCTACTTTATGTTGTTGCTTGTCTGCTTCTGTTTGTAATGATCTGGCTAGGTATTCCATTGCGATAATGAATAAAAACGGAGCAATGGGGTCTCCTTGTCTGAAGCCACAGTTTGGTTTAAAAGTAGGTCCTGAGATATTAAAAAAAATGCAATTTAGCATTAAAGTTTATTGGATTAGTTAATTTCTATATAAACCGCTAAAATGCAATTTTGAACCACTATATGCGATTTTATGCCAAAGATGGTTTGGTATTATTTTCTTGAGGTTTTTGCACAAAACCACCCCTTATATGACTATTGATTTAAACCTATCTGTTATTTCACTTTTTATTACCAAGTCACACTCTTTACTAATTTCTGTTAACAAATTTGTTAAATCATTAAAATGACCATTTTACCCTTGAATTTTTAAAATAATTACAATCTTTACTAGGTAAATAAACCTAAAATTGAAATTGAATTAGAAAATTAGGGTTCTTAAAATTAAATTGGGGATTTAGGGTTGATGAAATTGAATTGGGGTTTAGGGTTGATGAAAGTGAATGGGCGTTGGACGAATTCGGGAGGTGGTGGTGTGTTTGGTTTGGAGGAAGTCCCAGCAGAAGTTGGAGAGGCGGGAGGTGGTGGAGCGGCGTGGACACGGCCCTCCACCGCTGCCGCTGCTGTTGTATCACTGCATACCACTTAATCCACCCTTTTTACTAAATGATTATGAGGAGGAGACCTCTACACTAAAGGCTTAAAACTTTTAAATAATAATCAAGTCAAGACGGTGGTTCTATGTCTTTCAAATGGCAAATGGTACCCAACCTAACATTGAAGCAACACAAATCCTCCTTCCTTGGTCTGATTTATTTGACATTATTTTATTACTCGGAAGTCAACCTTTGGTTTCCCTTCAACTCGAAAAAGTCATAATCAAATAGTGCAGATCAAAGCAATTGGTCACAAGATCCGTCCATATTCCACACCCTCTAGTGAATTGCACCCCATCTATCATGTGAATTGCACCCCATCGTAACTCAAACGTTATATACTACTCCCTCTCGGTATCTTTGTACTTATTCGTTTATCCACTATTTTATGTTATTTTATTCTATCTATTTTATCCCTACTATCAACATATAATTACCACCTTTTCACTTTTTATCTTTCTTAAATTTCAATTTTATCTACTCTTCCTCTCTATCTCTTATAATAATTATATTCCTATAATTCCTTAATTTCCGCGAAAATCGTACTTATGAACGAACAAAACGGGACGGAGGGAGTAATATATTGATTTTTCATACATATGGTTTGTGCTTCATAAACTATTAATTTACACATGGTTGGCGTTTGCTTTTAGGAAAAGAAAGCAAGTTTTGCAGCAGTACACAATACACTAATAGACTTTAGTGCGCGCTTACCGGCCCAAACTACACGCCACCCATGCCATGCTACTCCGCCTAACTCTTCTTGTATTATCTCCTTCCTTCCCCACAAATCTTAATCAATTATTCTTGATCAATGAGCTATGGCTTCTTCCAAGCCATCAAGAAACAAGCCCGCCATGAACGCCAACCTTTGTACCACTCTCTTCTTCGTCGTCCTCTTCACAATCCCGGCCCTCTTCCTCCTCCGATCCCACTCCTCCTACCTCTGCACCTTATCTGTCACCTCATCTGCCACGTCATTCGTCACATCATCTTCTTCTTGGTCAGGTGACCTTCGTAAAGCGACTTTTCCATGGAACCGCCTCTCCCTCCAACAAACCCCGCAACATCGCCTCCGAGTCGCCGTCTTCTCCCGAAAGTGGCCCACCACCTCCGCCCCGGGCGGCATGGAGCGCCACGCCTACGGCCTCCACATGGCCCTCTCCGCCCGAGGCCACGACGTCCACGTCTTCACCTCCCCTACCGACTCCGCATCAGGCCCGACCAAAACTCGACCCGACCCGCACGGCCCAACGATCCACTGCCACGAGGGGGTGGTTCCGGGGCAGTGGAGGTACAATAAGGCGTGGGACCAGTTCGTGGAGGAGAATAAACGGGCCCGGTTCGACGTGGTTCATTCAGAGAGCGTGGCTCTGCCTCACCACCTGGCCCGACACCTGCCCAATTTGGCGGTGTCGTGGCATGGGATTGCACTTGAGAGTCTTCAGTCTAGCATTTTTCAGGACTTGATCAGGCCCGAATCCGAGCCCATGTCGCCTGGTTTTAATGATAGCATCCGCGCTTTTATCCCCAAGGTCCTCAACGAGATCAGGTACAAACTACTACAATGTCGTCAATTGGTGTTTTAATTTAGTTAGTTAAATCAAATTTTGATAACAAAAACGCCAATTTGTTGGCAAATTAACTAAACTCTTCCAAGATCCGTGCATATTTTTATATAATTACTTAATAATAATTTTATAATCGATTTTGATATATATTTTATAGTATTTATAGTATTTTATATTGCTACAACCTCAATAAATATCTATAACAAATAAATTACATTTATGTGTTTTTTCATTGGTTAACTATCAAACTTTTAGTGGTTAGACATTTATAGTTTTATATCTGCTTCAAATTTCATTATATATCAAAAATAAAATAGATGAATAATAATTAGATAGATTAACTTTACTTAAATCTAGAAAATAATTTGCTTCAAATTAATTTTTTTATTTTTAATAATGTAATTTGTTAATATGTTACTAGTATTTTTTTAAAAATAAATAAATAGCCTAACAACTTTTCAAAACTCACTCTAAGAGCTTACAAGGGGTAAGCTTAAATATATAAGATAGATGAATTCGAAATTTTGCAATGTAGAAGAAAAAATATGAGAATGATGACTGTACCGATTTTGAATTTTTTCATATATTTTCAAATCGAAAATTGTTTTACCGAAACGTGAATTAACTCATTAAGCGACTTGTACAAAAGTTTTATTTCTATCATGTTATGTTTTGATCACAAAATAACATTATTTCGTATTGTTCAGATTCTTCCACAGCTATACCCACCACGTGGCGATCAGCGACAGCTGCGGAGAGATGTTGCGTGATGTGTATCAAATCCCGAACAAAAGAGTCCACGTCATCCTCAACGGAGTGAGCGATGTCGATTTCAAGCCCGACCCAGAATCCGGGTCCAAGTTCAGGTCTAAAATCGGACTCCCCAAAAACGCAACATTAGTCCTTGGAGTCGCAGGCAGATTAGTCAAAGACAAAGGTCATCCACTTTTGTACTCGGCCTTCTCAAAGCTAATAAAAAAGCACCCAAATGTATACTTAGTAATAGCCGGGTCCGGCCCGTGGGGAAGCCGATACCGGGACTTGGGCCCACAAGCCCTCGTATTGGGCTCGATGAGCCCGTCAGAGCTCGGGGCGTTTTACAATGCCATCGACGTTTTCGTGAACCCAACAATGAGGCCACAAGGGCTTGATTTGACTCTTATGGAGGCTATGATGACCGGTAAGGCGGTTATGGCATCGAGGTTTCCTAGCATAAAGGGGACGATTGTTGTCGAGGAGGAGTTCGGGTTTATGTTTGCACCGAATGTGGAGGAGCTCGAGGAGGCGTTGGAGGAAGCTGTCAAGGAAGGGGCGGAGCGGTTGGCGGAGAGGGGCCGAGCTTGTAGGAAGTATGCGGATAGGATGTTCACTGCAACGAAAATGGCGTTGGCTTATGAGAGGCTATTTCTTTGTGTCAAGAATGAGACTTTTTGTGCTTACCCTTGATATTATTTTTTTGGATTCATAGTTTTTTTATGCATGAAAAGTTAATATACAAGATTATTGGATTTATTTTGCTTGATTGGAGAATGGATAGATTTGTATTGATTGTTTTGTTTAGTACGGAGTATATGGAAGCGAGATTGATATTGTTGTAAATCTAATTTGATGATTAAAATAAAAAGTTAGATATAGGCAAATTACAATATTAAATACAAGGTGAAAACCAGGTGAGGATACCTTTAAGAGAAGAAATGAGATTAAGTTAATCCAAAGGCCAACAACTGGTATGTAGGGGTGGTGGCTCCCACTCATTTTTTTCCACGCGCTTATGAAACCAAAAAGAAGTCTCCACTCTTCCCGATTCCAGATCCGAAATTCTCCTCTCTCTTTCATTGTTTCGTTTGATTTCAAGAGCGAATTAAAGAACGAGTTCAAATCTAGTATAGAAGCAATCTCGGTTGATTCAAGAGTGGAAATCAGATCTGGTTCTCAGTCGATTGAAATAAATCTCGATGCATAAGCAATTCAAAGCAATCTCGTTGCAAAATCAACTCGACGAAATTCTCCTCATCACGATACGGTTTCGGCTAATTTATAGGTGATTCGTTGCAATTCCTTTGAGATTCATTGGCATCTTTAACGATTTTCCGTCCAAATTGTCATTTCTGTAACCTAAATAGAAATTGGGAAGTCTCTCTGACCTAATTCGAGATGTGGAGTAAGCTTGAACGATTTCAAGGTATTTTTGTGTGGATTTATCGTTTGCACTTCATACTTGAGTGCTTCTAGGAGTTTTAATGTACATGTATGCTTGAATTTATGGATGATGAGTGTTAAATTTGAATTCCGTATGAATTTGATTTGTTAAAGCTCGAATCTAAGTGCATGAGTCAATGCTTTGAGGTGCACGAGTTAGTACTTCTGAGCGCACGAGTCAATGCTTACAATTGAAATATTTGTTTGTACATGAGGCAATAAGTATGAGTGTATGACTTAGTGACTTTGAGTGCATGAGTCAATGTTTATTAGTGCATGAGTTGAATCTTCCGAATGCATGAGTCCATGCTTGTAATTGGAATATATGTTTGTGCATGAGCCAATAAGTATGAGTGGTGGATGAGTGAAGATCAATATCGACAGATCAGTGAAGGAGGACCTTGGCATTGTTTCAACATGGGGTCTTATTAGGAGAGATGATTGGAGTTGGGCGGTGGTTTCCTTGTAACATTGGAGCCTGTTATGTCATCCACTCTGAGTTATGGGCTTCGACATGCGTGGGATGCTGAGTTTCGACATATCATTTTGGAGGCTGACTAATGCATGCGGTGGACTTTTTGAAGAGCAATCTTTACCGTATCACCCACTTGTATGTAGGGATGACAATTTCACCCGCATCCGATGGACACCCAATTCACCCGATCCGAAAAGACGGGTGAAAAGCCGAAAAATGATGGGTGATGAGCGGGTGTGGGTGAAGGTTTTTCACCCGCCACCCGACCCAATGCACCCGAAGTATATAAAGTTTTATATACTCTTAACATAAAAATCACAAATATTTTAACTTTATGTTTTCTAATTTGCATTCTTATGTTGCTTATATATTAAAAAGTATATTTTACATTCTCTAATTTTCACATATAGTTAATAACAATAAAATATTTTGTAATAGATGTGTAAAATTACATAAAAGAATACTAAAAGTTATATAAAATTATATTTTTTGAATCACCCACCCGAAAAGGGTAATGGGCGGGTGATGGAAGTACTTCACCCGCTCATCACCCGACCCATTGTCATCCCTACCCACTTGTTAGCCTGTTAAAATCTTGTTAGAGCTCTCTATGTAGAGACTAGAGTGTTTGGTTTCAACATATTTTTAGGGAGGCTAACCGCATAGCGGATTGTTTAGCCTCGCTCTGTGTTGAGACTAGAGTGTATGGTTTCAGCATATTTTTAGGGAGGCTAACCGCATAGCATATTGTTTAGCCTCGTTAGCTTCTTATTTTCTTTTAGGTATTAATGCCTTCAATGCCCCTCCATTTTGTATTTCAAAGATTTTGATGGACGATGTCAGGGTTCGGACTTGAAACCAAAAATTATAATCGCCATGGTTGTAGAAAAGAGTCATAAAGTGCTCTAAATCAAATCTGAAGCCACAGTGAGTCGGGGGTGGAGGGTACCTGTTGTAACACCAAATCCAAACTCTTAAAGATCAGAACCGGTTAATAGAAATATAATACAGAGTACAAGTATCATGACCAATTCACCTAAACATGTTCAGGTAAGCAGAGATTGTATTCATGTCAAATCCACACGCTTCAGCATGCGTAGTAAGTAGTTCCACATCCTGGACGTGGACACGCGGGCATCCGGACACTATCTTCTCACCTGAACAAGCAAACAAGATATCATAAGGTGAAACTCATAAAGTCCTACCCACATCATTGCCTACCTCTCATGAAAACATCAAATAAATTGATGTATTGGTTGTTAGTATCGTAAGGCAAGGTGTAGAATGCCATCGCACACTGCTGTAGTATATAAAACTCAGTGTCGTACTTGCATTTTACGAAAACGCCAAAATTAAGCTACGGGCCTTTGTTTCCCGAGTCGTGTTACTGGAGAACGACTTGGAACCCAATGCATAGAGTTAATCAAGACAACAGGAAAAAATAACAGAAAAGCGGCATGTAGTTACAGGAATAAGTGGATCATTAATTGCAGCTCTGCAACCACGTCTGTGGTACTTTACCATCCAAACCTTACACATAGATGGTAAATTGACAAACACTCAACATTACTACTCAACAACAAATAGAAATGGAACATCTGATTGTAGCTCTCAACATTACTGCTCAACAATAAATAGAAGTGGAATATCTGATTGTAGCTTGAGCTTTCATCTTATCGCCTACTGATCAAAGATTATAACTCATCCTATTTGCATGTAAACTGAACAAATATTGTTGGAGCCCAGATATTCGCGATCTCGCAATCAACACCTCGCGAGATCTGGCCTTCTATGAATCTTCAAATACTGGAGACCTTCCTTACGCAAACTGGAGCAACAACTTGTGACACATTGTTATCTGGATCAAAACGTGCTATTCTCTTCTGTTCTTTATGTTCTTCAGTCCCTATGGTACCTGCACAACCAAACCGGAAGGTTGAACCTCCTGATTTGGCTCTCCGACGCTCAAGTCAGTAATAGCTATAGGTAAATGAACACAATGCCTCAATAACAACAACAAAATGAAGTAACACAAAGAGAAGATAGCGATCAAAGTAATGACTAAAACAATGAAACCTCGTGAGCCAACTCAATGAAACAGTAAATGATGAAACTCAACCAATCGTGACGAATCAAACCTCAAAAGCACGATGACGATACCGAGAGTCAGAATCCAGGTACCGATCATCCGATTTCCTACTAAAAGAGGTGAATCGGGAACGAAGAGACGAGCTCGGAAATGAGTAATCGCCTTATGTGTTTTCTCTCTCTCAAGGGGGAAGAAGATGCTCTCAGTCGCCTCTCCTTCTCTCTCTTTGCCGTTAGGATTTATAACTGGACATTGGGTCCCACACTATCTGGTGCTGCTTCCTTTACCTATTGGGCCTCTTGATGGGCCTTTCATACTTGATTTGGTTACTCACCCTTATGGGCTCGCGGCCTGTTTCTCAGTCGCGGACCGGGTTCGTGTCACTTTAATCGCGAGAACCGGGTTCGTGTCATGACTCGCGAGAACCGGGTCCAACAGCCAGCCCCCCAAGTCCTTGCCTTCACGAAGGTAAGGCTTGGGTAATGATTGAAGTCGAGTTCTCGGGGAGTCCCTTGAAGATTATTCGGTCGCGACTCCTTCTCATTCCATCGCGCTTGTTTTGAATTTTGAATTAAATTCGAGACGCTTCGTCTTCCCGCGCTCTGACATCTTTCAACACGTGGTGGCCTTTTGGGGATTTTTTCCGTCTTCCTATATAAAGCTTGTCAAGTCATATTCTTTCCTTCCTCTTTACTTCAACTGTTCGTGTTCCTCTGTAAAATCCTATTTTCAATAAAATTTCGAGAAGCCTTCACTCGTTCAGACAATCTTCAGACTCACAAATGGCTGGTAAGTTCTATTTCGAATTCGCTTTTTACTTGTTGTTTCTTTCCATTTCTATTATACATGATTTCGGTATTTTCATATCTCCGATGTTTTGTGTTCTTTCGAAGCTTTCACTGGTTTTCATGGTGGTCAAGCGGGTTTTCTCCGCACCTTTTCTGGTTTTTCACTGGGCGGTGCCCCTTTTTCCCTTCTCCTGTGTGATGGGCGTTCTTCTTTCCTTAAGAAGCCATTTTAGGCTGTCAGGATTCTCATCGTTCTTTCAAGTCGGTTTTCTTCTCATGGCTTCTATCCTACTCATCTCGCCCTTCCTTGGAGTGCCCGCCTGGAGTCTGTTTGACTCCCACTCAGATCTTATATTTCTCGTTTTCCAGGGTTTTCTTTGTTTTTCATTCCCATGGCTCGCGAAGCTTCTTTCTGGTCTTCGCGTTTCGTACTCTTGCCCTGGAAAACTAACTCTCGATCTTTTTCCTCTTAATCATCCACAGGGAACCCTGTAAGAAATAATGGCGATGAAGTTCCTTCTACCTCGCGATCGGATGCGGGTTATGGCAATAAAGATCTTCCTCAGGATTCTGAGGCTGTAATACTCGGTCGTGAGGACTATGAGATGTTTTACTCCTGGCGAGGCGATCTTCCTCGCTTGGAGATCGAAGATATTTTCAATAATCCGGCGGGTCGCGTACAGATTTTGACTCGCCGTGTTCGTTATAAAAAGGTCAAGAACCTTGGGAACCCGTTCACGGCCCTTCCTTCTGACCTTAACCTTCGCGATCTTTTCACTATCGCAGATGCCTATCCCTTCCCAGAAGGTACAATTTTTGCTCTTCCATCTTCGGGTGGAACTTCCCTTGATGAGTATGGCACTTTCTTTCCTTTGAGTATATCGTCTCTCAAGCTAGGCTTTAGGCTCCCTTTCTCCAATTTTACTAAAATGCTCCTGAGAGAGCTGACTTACAGCCCAGCTCAGATGCATCCTAACTTCTGGAGGGCCTTGGTTATTTATGTGATGAGGTGTCAAGATATCGGGGTAAAACCCAATCCTTGTCATTTTCTCCTTATGTTCTCCACGCGAAGGGCTCCTGAGGAAATGGGGATGTTTACAGCCGTAAAAAATGGCAAGTCGGAGTGGGATGGTCCTCCCCGCATACCGAAGTGGAAGGTTGACTGGTTTTTGGTACTACCACCTCCGGGTTCTGGGATCTCGACTAAGATATCGATGCTCGCGACCCAACCCAAATCTGGTAACTGGTCTCAGCCTAAGAAAGATTGTCTTTACCGCAAGTTCCATAATTTCCCTGATCTTGTTTCGACGCGCATATTCCTGAGGTGTATTACCCACGAGGTGCTAGCCCAGCGTGGACTTAGTCTTAAGCACCATTATGGTATTTCTTATGTCTCTCGTCCAATGGTTTTCTTGTTTGTTGTTACTTATCCTTTCTTCCCTTTTTTTTTATTGTTACGGATTCGCGATGTCATATGCTTATGGATTTTTTATTATATATTTATATTATTATTATTTTTTATTTGCAGAGACAGGATACTTTTCGCGTCTCCCGACCATTGAGGGTTCTGACGACTCTTTTGACGAAGAAACTATTGATAAACAGGTTCCCGCCCCACAGAAGAGCAAGCGCCGAAAGCAGCTGGCGAACAAGAACAAAGCTCCCTCCAAAAAGAAGAAAACCTCTGCTGGCGGTATTAACATCTGCGAGTCCGTGCCTCAATCTGTGGAGACCGAGACACGCGCGCCAGAGCCTCTAGACGACCAATCCCCGATTGGTTCGACAATCCCCTTAGGGGCCGGCGGGTCTCCTTCCTCGCACCGAGCAACCCCTGCAGGGAGGGCCTCGGAGACTGCCAAGGGTAAGCAGCCCATGACCCTTGAAGGTGGTCAAGATACCCCTTCTCAGGGCCTGGCTGAGCTTTTTCCCGAGGAAGAGGCGGTGAGAACGTTCTTTCATCGCGATCGACCAGGTTTCCCAGAGATGCCTGAATATTTAGAGGGCATTGCTCGGGGTAAAGCAGGGCTCGCGAGACTCAATCTGGCGGTGGGTTTCCTTCCTTTTCTTTCTGAATGGTTTTCTTCCTTCTTGTCGGTAGGTGATTTTAACTAGCATATTTTGCTTATTGTAGTCGCTTCTTCTCAACGAGGCATCGGGGCAATATGCCATCGCCCTTGAAGATGGCTACGTCCAGATGGAGGGAGAATATAACCAGATGGTCGATTTTGCTAACAAAGCCCGAGATGTTAAGGAGGCCGCGAAGAAAAAGCTAAAAGAGGAGAAAAAGAGGAATGTTGCTTTGGAGGACAGGGTAAATGAGCTGATGGCGAAGATTAGTGACCTGGAGCTTTCGGCCAGGACTACGGAGCGCAATCACCATGCAGAGCTATCTTTGCTTCGACAAGAGAAAGACCAAGCTTTTGACAAGGGTCGTCGCGAAGCTATCGCGAGAAATGTCGTATTGATTTTATCAGCTTGGCTCGCGACACCCTGGTGATTACCACACTCAAGCGTCACCTCAGAAAGCACAAAGTGGCTAACTTCCCTTATGATCCTACGGATCTTTGTGGTCTTCCTGCCGAGCTCCCTGCGTATACCTCTCCTCCTCTTGGGACTTTTATTGACGACGACGCGAGCCTTCTTGAAGGTTGGGTCATCGAACCCTTCTTACCTAAAGGCGAAGGAGTCGTTAGAGGGATGGAGTCTCACATTCCTCTAGTCCCAACTCCTAAAGTGCCTAAAAGAGTAATTTACTCGGAGGAAAGGATGAAGAAAACAGCGGACTCTTCGACTCGCTCTTGTGCCAGATCGTCTGATGTGGATGCTGGGGTCGATGTTGTGACTATTGACAGCGAACAGACTGTTGCTGAAGAAAACATCACGTCGGCCAAAGACGTTGGTAGTGCGGGAGGGGTTCGCGATTCAGCGCTGGTTGAAGCTGATGGGTATCTGGATCTTCCTGATGAAGTTTAACTTCTTTTCATGCGTTGTCTGCAAACTCTTGGGTTGGTGTTATATACAATTTGTTATTTGGTTCTGTGGCCCGTGGATCGGAATGTGATCGCGAGTCTAAATGTGTGTTAGACGATTTTCTTTGGGTCTCATGAGGAGACCGTACAATTATTTCCCTGCATGTCTTTTGTGTTTATTGCTTTTGTTCTCCCAACTACTTTTCTGCCTTAATCATTCAATGCATTAACTGCGGGTCAGGTGTATTTCTTTTATAAATAGCGTTTCCTGCCTTCTCCTTCTTTGTCTGCCTTTTTCAAAGAATACCAACATGGCCAGGACACGACGAACTCGAGAGGGGTCTCTGGATGAGTCTTTCACTATTACTATGGATTCCTCTGCCATTACTGGCAGATGCTTGGTAAATATCCTTTTTTACTTTGCCTTTCTTTGTTTGTTCGTTTCTTAGACTCCTCTTCTCTACGTATAGCGTTTCCCGAAGGAACATTGTGATCGACACCTTAGCCATTTCGGTGGTAAGAGTCTTGTCCTTTGTGTCAATTTCGAACCTTGGGACGTGACTCTGGATAAGACTGGGAGTTCTTACTTTCTGGGCGAAGGTTGGAGTGAGTTTGCGTATGAGAATGATCTTCGTGAGGGAGATGAGGTGACTTTCACCATGTGGCGTGCTAATCCACCTGAAGTTCCCGTTCAGACTGTGGTGTATCAAGTGAAGGTCGTCGTTCCTCTCTAGGCTTAGTGCTTTTTAATGTCTCTTTATTCTGTGTTTGTATGGTGATTTCTCCTCCTCTTCCCCTCCCCCCATAGTGCTCGTGAGGATGTTTACAGTCTCGCGAGCCCTATGTGTTAAGAAAGGAGGGAGAATGAACGAGGTTTTATGAATAAATTAGACTGGGATTATCGGAAAAAACTTTGGAACTCAAAATGTAATGTGCATCTCTGTGCCATCGCGATTACAAGTATGTGTCTCATTAATAGACTTTAGAACTTAAAAATGTTTCCAAAATGAGAATACTTAATATCATAAATAGGTCACTCTTCAACATCTTTCGTCCGGAAAGATTCTTCTGTTGGTCTTACGAAAAACCCTGCGAGAAAATCGATCGCGTAAGTATAGATTATTCATATGTCATGACTTGTGATGCGATAAAGAGTGTGTTCTCACCTGACTACTGCATGCGTATGAGCCAGTAGTAGGGTTTTTCGTGCACCTATGAGTGTCTTTGTGTTTGAGAATGTGATTTCCTATAATGAATTGGAATCAGATTCTTTGTTCTTGTGACAAAACAAAGTAGCTCGCGTGTTTATCTCATCATACCTTAGCTAAAGTATTCTTGATGCCTTGGGAAATCCATGCTCGCGGATAATTGGAGTTTTAGCGCCTGTTTCCTCGCAAACTGCCATTTTCTTTTTCGTTCGCGATCATGCCTATGATCGTTCGCTTCTTTAGTGTAGGAGTGTCTGTCAAAATAGATGGGGATTCATTAGCGTTTTGTATTGCATATTTCCATGCTAAGTATATAGTTTCATGATTGACTTTTTTCAGGAGTGTCACTCGTTGAGCTCCATGCCTTGATGGGTTGCTATCCCATCAAGGTCAGGACTTCGTGGTTGAGGTGAGGAGGACGAATGTCGTTACTCACTCTCGGACAGTCACGACTTCGCGACTTGGGTGGGTGCTCTTGGCCCCAGCCCAACGTCACGGCTTCGCGACCTGGGTGGGTGCTCTTGGCCCCAGCCCAGCGTCACGGCTTCGCGACCTGGGTGGGTGCTCTTGGCCCCAGCCCAGCGTCACGGCTTCGCGACCTGGGTGGGTGCTCTTGGCCCCAGCCCAGCGTCACGGCTTCGCGACCTGGGTGGGTGCTCTTGGCCCCAGCCCCAGCCCAGCGTCACGGCTTCGCGACCTGGGTGGGTGCTCTTGGCCCCAGCCCAGCGTCACGGCTTCGCGACCTGGGTGGGTGCTCTTGGCCCCAGCCCAGCGTCACGGCTTCGCGACCTGGGTGGGTGCTCTTGGCCCCAGCCCAGCGTCACGGGATTTATGCAACATTCTGAATTCTCGAGATGTGAATCGGGTCCAACAAATATAATGAGTAATAAAAACACCAATGTTTGACGAAAACGTTCTTAGAAATAAAAAAGCGAACTTTACCACTTCTAACTTTTCTGATGATGTTATCTCCTCAGTCGTCCGTCCCTCCAACGACATGACCTCGTTGATAGGCCAAAAGACGACCTTGCTCTCCAAGCAGTAAATGGTAAGTAAACAAAAGACGACCTTAGCAAAAGACACACCATACAGGGCGGGAAAGCGTTTTGAGTCGAACAACGAACTCCTAAAGAGCGAGGCATTGAAAAGGCGCATTAGCGGGTGTACCGTTTGCGATGCGCCCGCCTAAGATAAGACTGCACTGCAGATATAAATCCGAATGCGTCAGCTGCGGTTCAGGATTGACACCGTAATTATCGTTTAAAGGATAACATTTAAAGCCTTCTCTACAACACACTAACCATTTCCAGACGTCGATGAAATTCAAGACTAATTTCATAATGATATTTGGATATAATGCCTTATAAGTGCACTATAGAAATTTTATTGGACCTCACAGTTAATAACTTAGAGCTAAATCTCCAAATATTTGAGCGCCCACCACACCAAGCCGTTTCTATTTGAGATACATTTCCCCGACCACACGATCATGGAATACTTATGGCCATAAAATCAGACTAATAAACCATCCAACCACAATTCACGGACGAGAAAAAACACGCGCAAACATACGTTGTTTCTATGGGAAACATATTCTTGCGCGCTTAGGGCAAGGAGTTCTTCTGTAGCAGAAAATATTGATCCGACGAAAAGACCGCCCATCACGTCGACTGTAGTAAAATCAAATTGCAATATTCACGCAATGACAACAAAACACAGTCAGGCGTACGCAAATGCGGCGACCACTATAACAAATTCATTGCAACTGCAATACCTAACAACAACAAACAATGACTTCTTGCAACGTTCACATGTAAATGTTGCAACGAAGGCTAATCCGAAATCCTTCCCACATTCACTACACGCTATCAAATGCCGCACAAAATGTCGCCTAACAGATTCATCGACAAAACAAGTAGCAGCAACAATCTTATACAATCCGCATAGCGCAACATCTTGCTTCTAGAAAACGCAAACAACGATATGACATCACAACAAGATTAACAAGAATTAATAATGTGAGATAAAGTGCAAACCTCCATGGAAAGTAGAGACGCGAAAAATAGAAGGATTAAAAGTCAATTCATCAGGATTAATAATTAGTTCATTTAGGCGTGGGACAACAAATTTTGTGTTCTCGCTATACATGCATTGAACAAAGATTGAAACATGTAAAGACCCGGAAACCATAAAAAGAACTTAAATAAGCAGAACAACAAATACATGCCATTTATAGAGATCTGAGGCACAACAATCATCGAGACCCAGGCTAACCTG
Source organism: Oxyria digyna (assembly GCA_029168935.1). Taxonomy (NCBI): domain Eukaryota; kingdom Viridiplantae; phylum Streptophyta; class Magnoliopsida; order Caryophyllales; family Polygonaceae; genus Oxyria; species Oxyria digyna. Next base: position 12,984,278 of record JAPVLV010000013.1, read on the forward strand.
ACAATAAACCCATGCACTAAAGTACAAGCCTCCATGGAAACTAGAGACACGAACAATAGAAGGATTAATAGTCAATTCTTCACGTATAATAATTAGTTCATTTAGCCGAGGTACAACAAATTTTGTGTTCTCGCGATACTTGCATTACACGGAGATTGAAACATGTAAAGACATGGAAACCAATAAAAGAACTTTAATAAGCAGAACAACGAATACATGCCATTTATAGAGATCTGAGGCAAAATAATCATCGAAACCCAGGATAACCCGACAATAACCCCATGCACTAAAATGCAACTTTCCTGCAATCATAAGAGCTATTTATGTTAAAATGTGATTCACAACTTAGTTTATTTTTCATGTTATAAATTTCGTATTTCTGTTTTGACTAGCTATCTTTAGGGAAGTAGTTGAGCTAGTTAGTGGGGTTATTTCAATTTATTTTCTTAGACTTATTTGTAGTCGTGATTAGTGGGATGTTAGTGGAAGTCAGATCATTTAAATCGGAGTTGTATTGAGTCAGTTATCAATTAATGAAAACCAGTACACGAGCAGTTCTGGAATTCTCTCTTCTCTGTTGTTCTTCATTTTCTAGGCATTGTTTCTGTGCAAATTCTGGATCAATTCCAACAAATTGGTATCAGAGCAATACTAGGTTTCGATCCTAGGAGCGTGAGTGAAAGAATCGAGAGCAAACACAAAGGGAAACACGGGTAAAGAGTAAGGTTTGATCAAAATGCAAACCAATGGTTCGAATGGGAACGGGGTCTCTCAATTGCCAATCTTCAAGGGTGTCAATTACCAGTTTTGGAGTCTCAAGATGAAGACTCTGTTCAAATCCCATGAATTGTGGGGATTTGTTGAGAAAGGATTTGAAGACGATCTCATCGAGGAACCAGATCAAGCCCTTAGAGAGAAGAGGAAGAAAGACTCTAAGGCCCTGTTCATGATTCAACAAGCCTTAGATGATGAAGTCTTTCCGAGGATTGCATCTGCAACAACTTCAAAGCAAGCATGGGATACTCTACAGCAGGAGTATCTGGGAGATGAGAAGGTGATTGCAGTGAGATTGCAATCAATGAGAAGGGAGTTTGAGACTTCCTTGATGAAGGAGAAGGAGTCAGTGCAGGACTACCTCTCTCGTGTGTCGAAGGTTGTGAGCCAAATGAAGGCCTATGGAGAGAATGTAAGCAACAAGCATATTGTTGGCAAGATTCTGAGAAGTCTTACCAAGCAATATGATCATGTGGTTGCTGCCATCGAGGAGTCTAAAGACATGGAGAAGTACACCTTTGAAGAATTGATGGGGTCACTGCAGGCCCATGAAGAGAGATTGAACAGATCAGGAGATCAGAAGGAAGAGAAAGCTTTCATGGGAAGAGATGAAAGCAAATCAGGCCAATACTCCAATAGAGGTAGAAGCAGAGGTGGCTTCAGAGGAAGAGGTCGAGGAAGGTCTGGCCAAGGAAGTGAAGCAAGAGAACCTGATCAGCAGAAGAAAGTGTTCAAGTGCTACTACTGTAAGAAGCCTGGACACAAGGAGGCTCAATGCTGGAAGAAGCAAAGGGAGGATGAAGAGAAGAAGACTGATCAGAGATCAAACTATGTGGAGCAAGAAGAGAAGTTGTTCCTAGCACAGCAAATGAAGCAAGAAAAGTTGTTGCACACTCAGAACACTGGTGCCAACACCACAAGTGGAGTCTGGTATGTAGACAGTGGTTGTTCCAACCACATGTCAGGGGTAAGAGAGCTTTTCAGAGATTTGGATGAGTCAAGGAAGAGCCAAGTGAGACTTGGTGATGACAAGCAGCTCGAGGTTGAAGGGAGAGGCACAGTGGCCATGATGACAGAAAGAGGTAACATTAAGCTAATTTATGATGTCCAATATGTGCCTAAGTTGGCTCATAATTTGCTTAGTGTTGGTCAATTGCTATGTTCTGGATTTTATATTGTATTTGATGATCAGTCTTGCTTCATAAGAGATAAGAAATCTGATGAGACTGTTGTGAGAGTTGCAATGGGAAATCTGATGAGACTGTTGTGAGAGTTGCAAAGGTGATGATGACACTAGAATGTGGCATCACAGATATGGCCATCTGAATATGCAAGGTCTGAAGCTGCTTCAGACAAAGGAGATGGTAAATGGCTTGCCAAGAATTGGTGAGCTAGAGTTGTGTGAAGGCTGTGTCTATGGCAAGCAGTCAAAAGGATCATTTCCAAGTGGAAAAGCATGGAGAGAAACTGAGGTGCTAGAGCTGCTTCATGCTGATCTGTGTGGTCCTATGCAGACAGAATCCCTGGGAGGAAGCAGGTACTTCTTGATGATCACTGATGACTGTAGCAGGATGAGCTGGGTGTTCTTCTTAAAGGCTAAGTCTGAAGCCTTTGAGAACTTCAAGAAGTTCAAGGCATTGGTGGAGAACCAAAGTGGCAAGAAGGTGAAGGCTCTAAGGACAGATAGAGGAGGAGAGTTTGTATCCAAGCAGTTCACTGAATTCTGTGATGAGCATGGGATAAAGAGAGAACTCACAGCACCCTACACACCTGAGCAGAATGGTGTGGCCGAGAGGAAGAACATGACAGTGGTGGAGATGGCAAGGAGCATGATGAAGGCAAAGGAAGTGCCAAATGCTCTCTGGTGTGAAGCAGTAGCAACTGCTGTCTATATTCTCAACATTTCTCCTACCAAGGTTGTGATGAATCAGACTCCATATGAGGCATGAAGAGGCAAGAGACCAAGTGTAAGCCATTTGAGAATTTTTGGTTGCATTGCTTACACAATGGTGAATCTAAGAGGAAAGCTAGATGAGAAGAGTGTGAAGTGTGTCTTCATTGGGTATGCAACTCAGTCTAAAGCTTACAGGCTGTACAATCCTGTGACAAAGAAGGTGGTGATCAGCAGGAATGTGGTGTTTGATGAAGGGTCAAAGTGGGACTGGAAAGAGGAGCAAGGTGAGTCTGCACAAGTGCAATGTGTTGATATAGTTGACAGTTCAGGGGAAGCTGCAACAGAGAGTGCTCAAGATGTTGATCTTGGAAATGGGATTGCAAACAACTCAACCTCACCAGCTAGCATCTCCTCAAGCAGCTCGAGTTCAGCAAGCTCAAGCTCATCAAGTGGAACACCACCAAGAGGTACGAGATCACTAGCTGAGTTGTATGAAAGTTGTGACTTTGCCCTGAATGTCACTGAGCCAAGTGACTATGAGGAAGCTGCAAGTAAGCCTGAGTGGCAGCAAGCAATGGAGGAAGAGATGAGTTCCATTCAGAGGAATGAAACATGGAAGCTAGTTGATCTTCCTGAGGGCAAGAATGTGATTGGTTTGAAGTGGGTCTTCAGGACCAAGTTCAACACAGATGGGAGCATTCAAAAGCACAAAGCAAGGCTAGTGGCCAAGGGGTATGCACAGAAGGAAGGAATTGATTTTGAAGAGACATTTTCTCCTGTGGCAAGGTTTGAAACTGTGAGGCTTGTGCTTGCAATTGCTGCTCAGAAGAGGCTCCCTGTGTATCAGTTTGATGTGAAGTCAGCCTTTCTGAATGGTGAGCTTCAAGAGGAAGTATTTGTTGAGCAACCTGAGGGCTTCACCAAGGAAGGAGAAGAGAGCAATGTCCTTAAGCTGCATAAGGCACTCTATGGGTTAAAACAGGCCCCAAGAGCATGGTATAGCAGGATTGATGATTTCTTCATCAACAATGGCTTTGAAAGGAGTGAGAATGAGCCTACTCTATATGTGAAGAAGGCAGAAGTGAAGAGGTTCATTGTGGTGTGCCTCTATGTGGATGACATTATCTACTTCAGTGATTCAGAGGAGCTACTGTCAACCTTTCAAACTGTGATGAAGAAGGAGTTTGAGATGACTGATCTAGGAGTGTTGCAGTATTTTCTTGGGCTTGAAGTCAAGCAGAGGAAGCAAGGAACATTTGTGTGTCAGGAGAAGTATGCTAAAGACATGTTGAAGAAGTTTCACATGAAGAATTGTGATGCTGCCATCACACCTATGAACACAAATGAGAAATTGCAGAGGGAAGATGGCACTGAGAAAGGAGATGAGAAGCTGTTTAGGAGCCTGGTTGGAGGCCTAAACTATCTCACACACACTAGGCCTGACATAGCCTACTGTGTGAGTGTTGTCTCGAGGTATATGCACTCACCTTCAAGACAACACTTAGGAGCTGCAAAGAGGATTCTCAGATATGTGGCTGGTACTGTAAGCTATGGCATCTGGTATGAGTCAAGTGATGATTTCAGACTCACAGGGTACACAGACAGTGATTGGGCTGGTTGTTTGGATGATAGAAAGAGCACATCTGGCTCAGTGTTCAGCCTTGGCTCAGGTGCTATCACTTGGAGCTCGAAGAAGCAAGATACTGTGGCCCTATCCTCATCAGAAGCTGAGTATGTTGCAGCTGGAGCAGCTGCTAGGCAGGCTGTGTGGCTAAGGAAAATGATGGTTGATCTGTGTTGTGTCCAAGAGAGTGCAACTGAGCTATGGTGTGATAATCAATCAGCCATAGCAATGACACGGAACCCTGCATTCCATGCCAGAACCAAACACATAGAAGTTCAGCATCACTATGTGAGGAAGTTGGTGCTTGAAGGAAAGGTGGTTCTCAAGTTCTGTGGGACCAATGATCAAAGTGCAGATTTGTTCACGAAAGCTCTGAATCAAGTGAAGCACATGTTCTTTATGGAGAAGATTGGAATGTGCAAGTTTGAATCAAGGGAAGGTGTTAAAATGTGATTCACAACTTAGTTTATTTTTCATGTTATAAATTTCGTATTTCTGTTTTGACTAGCTATCTTTAGGGAAGTAGTTGAGCTAGTTAGTGGGGTTATTTCAATTTATTTTCTTAGACTTATTTGTAGTCGTGATTAGTGGGATGTTAGTGGAAGTCAGATCATTTAAATCGGAGTTGTATTGAGTCAGTTATCAATTAATGAAAACCAGTACACGAGCAGTTCTGGAATTCTCTCTTCTCTGTTGTTCTTCATTTTCTAGGCATTGTTTCTGTGCAAATTCTGGATCAATTCCAACAATTTAAAGATAACATATAACTATGGGAAGGAAAAAAAATGACGACGTGCCCAGACCACGCAAAGTGTCTCTTTTCAATCCTTCAAATGCGACAACGTTGCCAGGAACGAAGGTCATAGCCCGCCGACCAATAGAACCCCATACCATAACGGACACGGGGTCTTCAGAACTACAAAAAGAGCTACACACATTTAAGACTTAACAATAGTAACAGTCACAACAGAAACTGATACTCGCCTGACGTTGCTAAGATCCAGCTTACACGCATCAACAAGGATGTGTGAATTCCTGGGCACAACTGTATACGGAATAACACGTACAAATACTGCCATCAAATCTAAATTAACCAGTCGCAAAAACAACTGTATAAGAAAGAGCTCCAGAGATCCTGAAAATCACTGCTGGAAATGAGTAATAGAAGAACAACCAAAACTCCGGGACGTGGATCTAATTGCCGCAACATCCGAAATGGTCCCATAGCGCGGGAAAAAGGAAACTAAGGCAACCCAAATATCATCAACAAGAACACCCCAAATATCAACGACGACGCCCTCCCGCAAAACAGCGCCAATAGAGTACCCAAATAGAGTCAGCCACCGAGTATTACCCCACAGAAATAACAGCGCGAGGATAAAAAATCAACCATTGCAGAAGTAAACACATCTGTAATTATTAGGGATGAGCATCGGTCCAAACCGGACCTGAAATTCCGAAAATATGTGACCCGAAACCCGGACCGGAATGGACCGGACCGGGTCGGGTCCGGGTTTAAACCGAAATTTTTATGCTTTGCAAAATTAATTACAAAATTTTAAAAAATTCAAATCTATTTATAAATATATTGAAAAGTATTAGTATAGAAATATATAATTTTATTAAAAAATATTTATAATTTATATATAATATATTAATATTGAATATATTAATTTTTATATTAAAAAAATAAAAACCCGGGTTGACCCGGACCGGACCTGGATTTCCAGAAATATGTGGCCCAGAGCCCGGACCGGAATGGACCGGTCCAGTCCGAAAACCGGGTCGACCCGGATTTTGCTCATACCTAGTAATTTTACCTCCATATTCTACACAACAACATCACGAAGTACACGACAAGGAGCTATAACCGCATTGCCATACTTTTTCAGGACTCCAATCCGCATAAAACAATCATTGGAATTGGACGGATACGCCAACAAAGAAACTCTAGGTCGGGACATGACTGAAATATAGGAAGCAGTAGCCAGAATAAATCTAAGCAACGCAAACAAAATCATAGAGAAAATAGAAATTCTTGGCTTGGAAAACCAAGCACATAACATGGGCACAGTCGCAATGAAAGGTCCGCGGGCCGGCATAGTACGGACGAAAACTTAGCAAGCCTCGGTAAACACAAATCAAGTTATCACGACACGATATAGTTAGAAACAACGAAATCTACCCATCATCACATGGCAAGAAAAAACTGAAAGCAATCGCAGACGACCAAAAGAAACGCAAAGACAACCGCATAAAAAACCAACCATCCAGCGCAGCAAGGCCAAAACCCAAACCTAGCCATCATCAAAGTACAAACTGGTCTGAATATCGAAATGTACCCATGAAAATGACGGCCCAAATAAGCGCAACCTACAAAAGGAAGCTCAAGCGCGCAAAAGAAGCGTAAGTGGGTAAGTGAAGTGCAAGCGTGCAAATGAAGCTAGCAAGCAAACCTACCCAAACCAACCCATCATCACGGCACAAACCGCATGGAAATCTATCGACAATACGAGGCCCATTGCCCCTTATTGGACAATACGAGTAATTTGTAACTCGATTTTATTCATATTAAAGAAACTAACCTTTTAAACCCTAGTGCCTCTTTTTACTTCCGCCTCCACTCTCGTTTCCAGATCTATGTGTTGCTTCCTCCTCCACCCTCCCTCTCCATACCTCCATCTGCCATGGCCTTCTTCTCCACTTGTATAGCTCTCACTTCTCTCAACCTTCCTCAAACCAAATAGCTTCCTCCTCCATCAATGAAATCTACTCCCTCCAAATCCAAATTATCGACTTATCATCCAATCAACTTACGGGAAAATGTAGATCGTTCAAAGAGAAACCCCTAGGCGAGTTTCCCAAGAACACCAGGCTCTTGCTAACTCCGCTGGCCTTCGATGTGGTCGCCGGAGGAGGAGGAAGTGGCTTCGACGCTGCTGCCACTTCATCGACGTCGTTCCTATCGTTGTCTTCCACCGTAGCAACTGCAGCATGCATTTCCTTGCACCGACGACGTCAACAACAACAATTGCGCTGATTGCACCGCCGGAGAAACTCTTCTTCTTCCTGAACGGAGAAATAATTGGATGATCTCACATGTGTGCTCTCCGACGGGATTTGACGACAAGAAGAAGATGTTCCATCAATATTGCTCTGTGAAAACAAGTGAGATCTATGTACATAGAAGTTGGAAGAATGGTTGGCTGATGACATAAACTTTCATCATCTTTTATGTCACCATCTTTTTTCATTCAATAGGAGATAAGTAATGTTGTCAATGAAGAAATATTTTGTAAGGTTCGATTATATGAGTTTGGATGTTGACTATGACTACTGTGTTTTTAAATTGTGATAATGGTAAAGGGAATGTGGTTCTGAATTTGTTTTAAGGAGTTTGATGATTGTTCATGTCTACGATGACAGTTCATGTCTTCGATGAGAGTTCATGTCTTCGATGACAAAGACAGTTCATGTCGTCGATGACAGTTCATGAATGACAATATTAATAATAGTGGACAAAAAATTTAATATTTTATGATAAAAAATGTCATAACGCAAACTGTCATCATCACAAATGACTGTCATCATCACAATGTCATCGACACAAATTACTATCATCAACACAAATTGTCATCAACACAAACTGTCATCAACACAAAAAGGTTAGTTTCCACACTATAAATTTTTAGGGTTAGAAAATACAAGTGAGATGGCAAAAAGGGTTACTTACCCTAAATTTGGAAATCTATCCATCATCAAACCCAACCTCAACACAGAATGGACGAAAAGCTAGCAAGTCTCACTAAACCGCAAACCTAGCTATCACGACACGATATGGCAAGAAACTACAAAATCTACCCATCATCACGACAAAACTAGACAGGAAGCTACCCCTGTTGAGCTCGAGATTTTCCACTGGCGACGCCTCATCCTCAAATTATTGGTTCGAAGGTCTTTAATTTCTTGTTCTTAGATTTTTTTCTTGTAGTAAACGTTTTTCGATTTGAGTTTGTTCAAATCTTAACCGCATTGATTTGCTCTTGTTCTTAGATTTAAGTTTGTTATAAAAAAATCGATTTGAGTTCTTAGATATTAATCTTAAATGCATTGCTTTGTTCAGATTTGAGTTTGAGATTTAGGATTTGTTTCTGATGGCTGTCGTTGAGGCTCTCAGATACGACGCTTTTTTTTTGCTATTACCTTTGTTGAGGCGGGCAAAGCTCTTGCCCGCCTCAAAAAGATTTTTTATTTTATTTTTGCAATGAATTTGTTGACGCGGGTAGAGCTCTTGTCCGCCTAAAAAAGCTTGGTCTACTGAGGCGGGCGTAGTTTTCGTCTTCCTCAAGAGGTCATATTTCCAGACTCTTTTAGCTACTTGTTATGAGGAGAACAAAAATTTGTACGCCTCAACAAGTGATTTGTTAAGGCGAACAAATGTCTGCCACAATAAGTATTAACTTGTCGCATCCCCCTTAATTGAAGAGAACGGTGTCCGCCTCAGCATGGGGGTTTTCCACCATAGTGATCAATTTAAGCAAGGCCTAATATGAAGGTTAGGTGATGGAAAAACAATAAATGACCAAGTAACACTTTCACATTTTCATAACCTTATAAATCTTGGAATATTAGTACATTAAGATTGTTTTTAATGATGTGTTCATTAAACAAATTAACGACATTCTCGATCCTAAATAATAATATTCTAGATAGACATTATTGAGAATTTAGCAAGAATGGTTTGTTCTAAAAAAGAGTGCTATGAAAATGTTGTACACAAAACAAAATCTCAGTCCATTCCACGATGGGTGGATTTGAATACTAGACCTAGCACAAAAATTAGGGGTGTGCAAATTTCGGGTTTTAATTTGATTTTGAACCGAACCGAAGTTTGATTCTCATTTTTCAAGAGTACGGTTTTTGATTCGGTTAAAACCTTTTAATTTTTTAATATTTAATTTAAAAAAATCAAAATCAATTAATATAGGGCATTTTTCGAATATTTTGTTGAACTAATTATGATTGACAATCATAATCAACATACAATTGAAGAACTATTTACAATATGTTGGACTTAATGGTTCTACAGAAATAAAGAAATTTTTAACTTAGAAGAACGCAATAAATTACCAAATATTCACCAATTTATACGACTGGAAATTAGCTGGGAAGGAAAAAAGACAAGAAAAGGAAAATCTAATTGCTACTAGGAGAAAGCGTGAAATATTACGCAAAACGGGGCCCTTTGCCCCTTATTGCACTCTTTGAGTGTAATATAACATGCCTTCCAATTTAAAGTGGTAACTAACTCTTCCCATTTTCTAATTTAAAGTGGTAACATGCCTTCCAATATAACATGCCTTCCACTTTCCATTCACGATTTCTCCTCGTTCCTCTTTCACGCTCTTCACGCCTCCTTCCTCTTCCAAGCATTCCGCTCGATTTGGCCGCGATTTCTTGTTGTTTCTCGTCGATTTCGAGCTTCTATCCTCACGCACGATCTCCAGGTACTTTTTATTTCGAGTTTTGGTTTATTTTTGTAGAAATTAGGGTTTTGATCGATGTTTTGTTGTTCTACTGTAATGCAGTTGTTCTCCTCTTGTTTCTGTGTGTATTTCGACCAAATTTCATCCACAATCAGTCACAAGTATGTATTTAATTCAGTTTTTGCTTTTGTTTTGTGTTTTTAGGTTTTACGGTTTGATTTTGAGTGCGATTTTGCTTTTTTCGATTTGATTACAGTTTTGTTTTGTGTGTTTTGCTTGCGAATTGCACTTTTTTTACTGTATCTCTTTGATTTTTTACTTGTTTGTCCTTTTGCATGTGTTGGTTACAGTTTTATTTGTTTAATTTTCGTATTTGTCATCATATTTATGGTATTTAGTTTTTTTTTTTGTTCTTTCTTATTGTTATTTGCGTGTAATTTATGTTAGTTTTGTAGTTTCGATGACAATTAGTTTGGTTATACATCTGGTTTTTGTTTTGATGACAATGCGTTTGTTTGTGTTTTATGTTGAGGACAGTTTATTAGTGAGATGTCATTGTTATACTATTGTGGATGACAATATGTTTGTCATCGAGATGGTTTTCACTTGAATATTCTACTATTTTAGAGTACAATTATATAAACTGATGTTGATGACAATTAGTTTGCTTAGTCATCTGGTTTTTGTTTTGATGACAATGTGTTTGTTTGTGTTTTATGTTGAGGACAATTTGTTTAGTGAGATCTGAGTATTATACTATTGTTGATGACAATGTGTTTGTCATCGAGATGGTTTTCCCTTGATTACAGTGTTCTTTGCTCTATTTTATTTTTTGTGCATTACAATATTGATGACAATGTGTTTTGTTCAAATATGGACAAAAATGTGGATGGCAATGTGATTGACAATTTGTTTTGTTCAAATACAGTTTTTTAGTACTCTTTGATGACAGTATTTTTGCTCTATTTAATTTTTGTTTTGAATGTTGATGACATTTGATGGTTTTAAAAGTTTTTGAGATTTGATTACAAAATATTCTATATTAGGATTTGTTTGTCTATTTCTTCTTGTTGATCACAATGTTTATTTCTCATCAAATTTCTATCATGTTTGTTCTAATAATTTATATTAGGTCTCTTTGATGACAGTTTAGTGCTGTATATTTGATTTTTTGTTGAATTTGATGACAATAGTTATTTAAGGTTTTTGAGATTTTGATTACAGTATCTTGTATGCCGTATTAAAGCTTTTATGATCTTAATCATTTCTTTGTATGATTATGTTTGTTGTTCAAAATTTCTATTATGTTTTGTTCAAATATAGTATTTTAGGTCTCTTTGATGACAGTTTTATTACTCTATTTGATTTTGTTTGAAGGTTGATGACATTGGTTATTTAAAAGTTTTGAGGTTTCATTACATTATCTTGTGTATAGTCATGAAGGATTTGTTTGTTTTTTTTCTTCTTGTTGATGACAATGTTGATTTGTCATCAAATTTCTATCATGTTGTTCTAATAATAAAATTAGGTCTCTTTGATGACAGTTTAGTGCTCTATATTTGATTTTTTGTTTGAATTCGATGACAGTAGTTATCTAAAGTTTTTGAGATTTGATTATAGTATCTTGTATGTAGTAATAAAGGGTTTGTTGTCCTTTTTTTGTTGATGACAATTTTATTCTGTTTTCCTTATTGTTGTGCAGCAGTGGAATGTGCAGTTGCTGACTGTGCAGTAGTGCAACGTGCAGCTGATGGCTGTGCAGCAGTGAAATATGCAGCAAAAAATTGTGCAACAACATCTTGTTCAGCGGCTGGTTGTGTAGAGGGATGGAAATCGACATCTACATGTGCACAAAGACCAAAACGTTGCGACAACATACATAACCTTCACCAACAAAGACGGAGCTCTAAGACACACAAAGAACAGCAAGTTTCTTTCTTTCAAGTAACTAATGAGAAAATACCCAAGTTGGCTCCCGTGCAAGAAAAAAACAGAAAACAAACAGCAAGTCCTTGTATTGGATTTTTTTTGTCGAAGGGAAAGTCTATAGCAAACAATATGTTTGGTTTGATATGTACAAGATAGTTTGGATAATATGCTTGGTTTTGGATTTTAGATGACACTGTTTGCTGTATGATGACAGTTTGCTGTAATGATGACAATTTGCTTGTATTGTTATTTCAGTGATGAAAGTTAAATAAAATCTTCTTCTTTTTGCTTTATATTTGATCAATCATTATATAATTATTTAGTCATCCTTTTTTTAATGTTCTGTCATCCAATGTTGTATTGTCATCCAGTTTGTTCAAATATCATAATTTGTTTTCCATGTTATCTATTTTTCTTTCAATCCCTAAAATCTTCTTCTTTGTTTTCCATGTTATCGATATTTTTCTTTTGTTCATTTGTCATCTATATTCTATTGTCTTAAAGTGTTCATTTCTTTTTTCAATGTTAAATTTTTATTGCCCTATTTAAATGTCTAAAACAACTCAGTAATTGAACTGTCATCAACCTTCATTTGTCATCAATGTTCATTTTCTTCTATAATAGTTGGATTCTTATACTGTCATCAAGATTTATTATTATTATCACATAGTCTATTAAATGGTCTAATCTTGTTGTCTTTTTATATTAATCTTATGAAGCATGCTACGCGTGCTTCATTTGCCTCTCATCCAATTGTGATAAAGCTTGGTGACAGTGTTGTGGGGATTCAGTAATTGAACTGTCATCAACCTTCATCTGTCATCAATGTTCATATGTTGTCAACAATTAATAATGCTTGGAACTATGAACTATTATTCAATATATGTTGACAATAATCCATCATTTATTAATAATAAGAAGAATGTAAATTGTCATCCAAACTTTGCTGAACCAAAAGAAATGCAAGTTGTATATGCATACATATATTTTTATAAACAAAATTTTCAAGATCCAATGGAGTACTTCTGACTTCTTGTATTTTGTTCATGCATGAGTTTCTGTTGTGTCCAATGGGTCCACTTATATTGCACCTTCTTCTTCATTGTTTCTTCTCTATAGAAATCTCCTCTAATCACTTGGTATTGGAATCTATTCAGCGCCCTCACTTCAAATCTCTTGACCAATTTGTGCCTCTTTTGAAGTATTTTCTTCAACATTATGCATCCATCAAATTTCTGTCATCATAAATGAAATTCTATAGTAACATTATGCATCCATAAAAAATATGTCATCAAACTTCCGATTTTAAACAACAATATTGTATAAGGATCATCATGTTATCAAAATTCAAATTCCAAGCAATATTATGCTAGCATTAAAATTCTGTCATCAAATTTCTAATGTTAATTCAACATTCTGTCAAAATCTAAGAAACTTCAGTTCTAATCAATATTCTATCCAAGCATCATATTATCACCAGGATTCCAATTTAAAATATCATCCTTAAATAAAATTATATCTAAGCAACATTCTGTCATCAAACAAATTAAAATTGTACCATTGTCATCAAACACACAACATTAATGAAATTCTCAAACAAAATTAGTATTAACAATATTTTATTTAAGAACATTTTGCAAACATTCATAATGATGACAACATTAATAATAATTACAAACAAAATTCTCAAACAAAATTGCATTATCATAAATATTTTCTATTAAAGAACATTTTGTCATCAAAATTACGAAGTCTAAAACAACATTATGCAAACATACAAATTTTGTCATCAAAAATCTAATGCTATAGTAACATTATGCATCTATCAAATTTTTGTCATCAAAAATCTTATTCTATAGTAACATTATATTGTCTAGGCATTATACTGTCTTCATGTTTACAACTCAAAACATCATTCTATATTCACCTCAATACTATTATTAAATTTCCAATTCTAGGTCATCATTGTGTTTGGGCATCTTTTTGTCATCAAAAACCAATCACATAGTGCATTACATAATAATCCATACCATTTAATATCCAAATTATCAAATTATCTTCTGTCATCAATCTCATATTTTATTCAATCAAATTCTTCATTCCAGAAACTATAAACAGTTTGATCACGGTCATCTAACACACAACAACAATGAAATACTCAATCAAAATTAATATTTAGCAATATTTTTAATCTCAAATTTCAATTATCATAAAAATTTTCTCTTACTGTCATCAAAATTACATTGTGTCTAATCATTATTCTGTCATCAAATCCTTAGTTTATCAACATTTTGTCCTCACTGTTCAGCTCACGAATTGAAATGAAACTAAGAAACAATCTGTCATCACACTTTCAATTCTAAAACTAAGTTGAAAATTATGTCATCAACTTTCCAATCTTAATCCAATATTCTATCCTCAAAATTATAATTTTGTACAACATCTTTCTTTATTCAAAATTCTGTCATTCAATATTTCATATCTAATCATTATTCCATCTTAGCATCATTTTGTCATCAACATCAACATTCAAAGTATCATTTTATATCCATATAAACGTTGTCATCAAATTTCCAATATTAATCCAACATTGTGTCTAATCATTTTTCTGTCATCAAAATCCTTTTTTAACAACATCATGTTTGTTCAAATCCTGATTTGAATATGAATCTAAACAACAATCTGTCATCATAATTTTCAATTCTAATACTAAACTATTGATTTTTAAATTCCATGCACTATAAATTATTGCTCTATGGAGCATATGATATCATATTCATTATTTTTCAACAATAAGCTGTCATCAGAAATCCAAAAAGTCATAAAAATTTCTGTTTTTTTTTTAATTTTCGTGTGTTTGAGCATTCACAGTCATGGAATTATATGATGACAGAATTATTCTTACCTTGAATTCGAATTGCAGCAAGAACGATGTATCTGCTATTTGTGATCGTACTTGTGACAGAATGTTTCTTATCTCGCGACGACAGATTGATGTTCAATCAACCACGAGGCTGCGAGGCGAAGCGAGTCTCAGAGGCTGCGAGGCGAGGCGAAGCGAGTCTCGGAGGCTGCGAGGCGAAGCGAGTCTCGGAGGCTGCGAGGCGAAGCGAGTCTCGGAGGCTGCGAGGCGAAGCGAGTCTCGGAGGCTGCGAGGCGAAGCGAAGCATCGAGGCGAGGAGGAGAGGATGAAGGAGGAACGAGGCGGGGTTTGTATGAAAGGGAAGACTGCTGCGAGAGCAAGACGGTCATGAAGGAGGAGAAGGAAAATAGGAGGCGCGCGTGTACACAAAAAGGGTTAGTTACCCCTCCTTCAACAAACAGGGTTACTTACCTTTGATAAGTAACCAAACCGGGTTACTTAACCCGTTTTTGGGAAATATTAAGATGAAATAAGCCCAAATCAAACTATACCAAAGTAAACGTAGATTCCTCTTGCCCGACTAATAGACCGACATCCTTTGGATTTATCATTAGAGATGAAAATGACAAACCTATCAAAATCACACTATTATCATGGTTGAGGCTCTGGCGATGCGTTATGATGACATCAGAGATGCTATTCAGCTAGGTCTCACACATGTTAAGATCGAAGGCGATAATCTTTGTCTTATTAATGTACTAAATGGCGTTTAAAAATGTCCATGGGAAATTGAACTGATCATCATTGATATCTTAATTGACTTACGATTCTTCTCTGATATTTGTATTTCCCATATTTTTCGGGAGACTATTAATGTAGCAAACTTAGCCAAAGTACACTATTTGAGACCACAATCTGACTTTATAAAAGATTCAGGTGAGAATAATTATTATTGTGCGAATATGCGAATGAATGCACATTTAAGCCACTGACATGCACTTTCTTCAGTAATGACATGCACATTTAAGCCAACGACATGCACTGTTGATAGATTTGCATGTCATTGATAATACGTGAAAAGGACATGCACACACCCCGCGTGGGCTGACATGAAGAAAATGCATGGTAGTGACATATTCGTACAATAAAAATTCACACTTGATCGGGATTCTTCATTCGTCTAATTTGTTTTTCCATTTTCTCATTGCTCCAGTCAACCATTGCTTCCCCTCGAAAAATTCATGATTAAATATTGCAAATCAAAACAACTGCTCACCAGATCCATCCACATTCCACACCATAGTATAGTATCTAATCTATTAGGTGTTCACTGCACCCCATCGTAACTCAAACGTTATAAACCTTCATATTTTATTAACATGGTTTATATGCTTCATAAACTATTAGCTTACACCTGATTTATTTACACATGACTAATTTACACATCGTAATTCAAACGGCCGAATGAGCTATGGCTTCTTCCAAGCTTTCAAAACACAAGCCCTCTAACTCCACCATCAAATACAACCTCTGCCCCGCCCTCTTCTTAGTCGTCCTCTTCACAATCCCGGCCCTCTTCCTCTTAGGATCCCATTCCTCCTGCCTTTGCACCTCATCTGCCACGTCATTCGTCACATCATCTTCTTCTTGGTCAGGCGACCTTCGTAAAGCGACTTTTCCATGGAACCGCCTCTCCCTCCAACAAACCCCGCAACATCGCCTCCGAGTCGCCGTCTTCTCCCGAAAGTGGCCCACCACCTCCGCCCCGGGCGGCATGGAGCGCCACGCCTACGGCCTCCACATGGCCCTCTCCGCCCGAGGCCACGACGTCCACGTCTTCACCTCCCCTTCCGACTCCGCATCAGGCCCGACCAAAACTCGACCCGACCCGCACGGCCCAACGATCCACTGCCACGAGGGGGTGGTTCCGGGGCAGTGGAGGTACAATAAGGCGTGGGACCAGTTCGTGGAGGAGAATAAGAGGGCCCGGTTCGACGTGGTTCATTCGGAGAGCGTGGCTCTGCCTCACCACCTGGCCCGACACCTGCCCAATTTGGCGGTGTCCTGGCATGGGATCGCCCTTGAGAGTCTTCAGTCTAGCATTTTTCAAGATTTGATCCGGCCTGAATCCGAGCCTATGTCATCTGGTTTTAATGACAGCATTCACGCCTTTATCCCCAAGGTTCTCAACGAGATCAGGTACAAATCTATATCTATACGGGTAAAGATCAAATGAGAAACAATTATTAAAATGAGAATTGAGAAGTAATCCTATCAAGAGAATTCAATGACTAGGATTACACTCTTCTAGGGTTTTGACCAAAGTAGTTGACCATTGACCAGGGTTGACCAACTTTGACCATTGATCGACGTTGACCTATAGGTGTTTCTTTATGGCTAGCTGAAGTGTGCTACGCTTTTACCTATATGTGCTTCTCTATGGCTAGCCGAAAACCACCCGTAAAATACGCTATATTGCTCAAAACCACTTCTTTAATTCGATATTACCGAAAACCACCCATATAACAGGTTCCGTTAGCCAAACGCCACCCTTCTTCAAATTCCGTCAAACTTATCGTTAAATATGAGTAATTACCATTTTACCCCTCTCTTAATTAATATAAATAAGTAGATTAATATTTCCTTTCTTTTTTTATTGATTAATTAATAAATATCTGGGAAATTAAAAAATTACCCTAACTATACCCCAAATCAATTCAAGAACCATAAAAACTCAATTCCTCTTTGTAATCGTAAATTTTAGCTTTCATCTCCCATTAGTTTGAATTTCTTCTAACCTATCAACAATCTTCACGCCTCAATCTACTCCACCACTTCGTGACTCGAAATATTCAATTTGCAAAGATTCAATCCGTGTTGGTTCTCACCGATGACGATCTCGATCTCGGAGCTCCCTCATCGGTTCAACCCGTGTTGGTGCAAGATTCAATTCGTTTCAATCTGGGTCAAGACCTTCGCATAAGAGATTTCAAGATCTTGTAAGGGAAATTTGGTGCTGCAGGTGACTAATCGACGACGGAAATCAGTGTTTGAAGAACAAGATGTGGAGGCGTTAATGGTGAAGATGCAGAGAAGAGGGGAGGAAGAAGAAGGGTAGCTCAGGAAATTGTTTTTCCGTTAGTTCACTCCAATCTCCTATTTTGGCAGACAATTACTTCATTGGCTTGAGTGAAATTGGGTTTCTTGGGTGAAATTGAAAATCCCCAAATTAGAATGAGTAAACCCTAAATTTTTTTATTTAAATCTAATTAATCTCAATTTTATTTAGATATTAATGGTGTAAGACTTTGGCTTGAAATACACCCTAATATGATGAGGTTGAGGAAGATCTTGAGGTTGAAGAGAATGCACAGATGAAGAACACACTGTTGAAGACAGATGTAGACTTTCTTTTTCTTTTTCTTTTTTTATTTTGTTTATAATTGAAATAAAAAAGTAATTACCCTTTTTTTTATGTATTAATGGATAAAAAATGTTAAAAAACGTGTGGCCCCACACACTTAACGATAAGTTTGACGGATATTGAAGAAGGGTGGCGTTTGGCTAACAGAACCTGTTATATGGGTGGTTTTCGGTAATATCGAATTAAAGAGGTGATTTTGAGCAATATAGCGTATTTTACGGGTGATTTTCGGTAAAAACCTCTAAAATTAAATAAGAGGAGGAGGTAAAAAACAAACCGTCTCAATTGGAGAATTTAAAGGAGATAGTTTCATTTTTTATGATTTAATTTAATTAGGGAATTTTTTTTTTTGGCAAATAATGTGGGATGACTTCTCCCTTATATTGTAGTTAGGTAGATAGTATTTTCATTTATGAGGACAACAACTTGTCATATGATTACCTAAATAAAAGGTAAATTAAATGTGAAATATGAAAACATTCAACTCGGTCTTATTTTACGAGTGCATCACAAATGTAATTCAATTTTCTCTATTTGATCTACTACATTTATATATGCACTCTATTCTACAGTAATATGAGTTGAAATGCACTCTTAACAATCGTGACATAGTAGAGTTAACTGATTTTCTTTATTTTTGTGATTTAAATTCATAATCTTAATAATTTATTTTTCATATTTTTTATTGAACAAAAAAAAACTCAAGGTACACATCTAAAATATTTAATACCTTACCTTTAACAACTTCACCTCTACCCTTCAAAATAAATAATACGGTAACATAATTCATTACCCAAAGCAGAAAGGCTGCGTCTATATGCACACGTTTTTTTTGCTAAATGCACACTATTCTGTGCGGTAACAATTGCAGTACACATCTGTGCGTTAACTCTTACCGCACCAAAGGACTCAGGGGCATTGTTGGATTTTTTTCTGAAACCTATACGACGCTGGTGCGGTAAGAATTACCGCACAGATCTGTGCGTTAACAATTACCGCACCAGATTAATCCCAGATTAAGCAAAAAAAAACAGATTTTCATTAACTTAAACCCTGTGCGGTAACAATTACCGCACAGGAATTTTATTTTTTTTAATTAATAATTTTTTTAAAAAAAATATTTAAATAATAATATCCCGTGCGTTAACTCTTACCGCACAGATCTGTGCGGTAAGAGTTAACGCACGGGATTAAAAAAAATTAAAAAAAAAATTAAAATTTTGATTAAAAAAATTCCTGTGCGGTAACCTTTACCGCACAGCTTTTTTTTTAAATTTTTTAATTTTTTTTTAATTAATCGCGCAAATTTTATTTTAAATAAAATATATCTGTGCGGTAAATATAACCGCACAGATCTAATAATTATCGCTTCAGTCTCATTGCTCTAGTGGTAAGGCATTGTGCATCCTTTGTAAGGTCTCAGGTTCGAGTCTCAACTCCAACACTAAATCTTTTATTTTATTTGTGAAAAATAAATAAAAGAAGAGGGTGAGAAGGATTGAACTTGAGACCTTATGCACAAATATTTGGTGTGAAACCACCACACTAATGAGTTCTCATGATATGTTTGTAATTTTATTATTACATGTTAAAATAGAACTTGGTTCCATCTTATTTTATTATTAATTTTTTTTATCTTGGTCCCATATAATTATTGAATTAATTATAATAATAAATTCAAAAAAAAATATTATTCAAATAATCAGATGTTTTGTATTATTATTATTTAGCCTTTTTAATATATATTATTATTTGAATATTTTTACTATTTTTCATGTTTTGATAAATCTTTTTATATAAAAATACTACAATTATAAAACAATAAAACTTATATTACTTTTTAAGATAAAAAAAGTATGATAATCAATATTAATCTCAATTTAATCTTTCAATAAATTCTAGACATGGCAAACGACCCAACGTTGTGTTGACTATATCCACAAGCAAATACAGATCAAATTGTATTTCAGAGGAAGAGAAAACAAATTACAAGACTCACGAGAAACACTCTAGCTAGAAAACGCTCTCTCTTGCTACTTGTGACAGTTATCAAAACCCTAGACTTTCCTCTCTGCTAGGTTATGAGACAATAAAGAGTATATATAGTACTATCCTAAAATACGAAACCTAAACATACCCAATTGGGCCCAAAATCCCAACTATTCAAGGCATAAATCATACAAATCTCCACCTTGACTTGAATCCTCCCGATACAGATGTACCAGACGGACCATAACAATTCCAGATGCACCATGACGATGTCAGATGAACAGACTTGACATCTCCATACTCAGATGTACCAGATGCACAATAAAAGTGTCAGGTATACCAGACACGCCATGACGATGCCAAATGAACAAACTTCTCACATTCCTTAGATTTTATTAGATGCACTATAACAATGTCATATGAGCAATACTCCAGATTTGTCAGATGAACCAAGGAAATGCCAGATGAGCAGACTTCTCTTATGCTCCAGATTTTCCCCACATGACAAATTATTGTCTCTTGATATTTAGCAAGTCCAAACAATGTTCAAACTTGCTATGAGGAACCAGATTGGTGAACATATCAGTAGTACCTACATTCTTCACCTTGATATTCTTCTCAACCATATAACTAAGCCTCATATGGCTTAACTTAACCATATTAAATGAGGCAACATCACCAGAACTTGTTACCGTAGAACCTTGAAGAAGATACAAAGTACTTTGCTTGACACCTTTCCGAATCACATCAGAACCCTTGCAGACAAATAGAACTCCACCTTCACCTGTGAAACTGAACCCCCTACTATCTAACAGACTCAGAGATATCAGATTCTTCGTCATAAATGGAACATGTCTAACCTAATTCAATGTGCAGAATCTACCATCATGAGTTTGTATCTTGATCGAGCCTATCCCAACCGCCTTCTAGACATGATTGTTAGCCATCGAAATGCTTTCACCTTGGACAAATATGATAGGATGCCTCAGAATCTAAAACCCATCCATTAGAGTGATGAGTGTGTTCATTAGCAAATACAACAATATCATCTTCAAGGTTGGCGTCATACTCTTCTACAGCTAAAGAGTCTGAATTCTTTTCTAACTGCTTCTTTTTAGGGCAATTAAATTTCCAATGCCCTTTCTCGTTGTAGTAGTTACAAGCATCATCAGACTTAGGACCCTTTGCAAACTTCTTATTGTTTCCATGCCCTTTACCGCCACTAGCGACTAACCCAGAGGCTTGATTATCTGTTCATGCACCGGTTGCCTTATGACGCAACTCCCTGCTATGAAGAGATGACCTGACTTCTTCCAGAGTAACAATATATTTTCCAACAGTCAGTGTTCTAAAAAGCGATGTAAGGGAGAAGTACGGTGAAGGACCTTCCTGCTTCCAGATGGTTGTACGACCTTATACGGTTCAAATTAAAAATGATGTATTTCTCATTTTTTAGCCTTGCGGCAGTGATTCAAACTATACAAACATATAGCAATATGTTATCTAAGCAATATTCTATAAAATTCATAGTCTTCAAGTCCAACATAAACTCTAAAATTCTCAATGGAAGATACCAATAAACCTAAACCCAAAGCTTCATCATAAACTGAATAGTCAATAGTCAAATAAACATAAACATAAGCATAAAGATAGTCTAATCTTCTTTTTCTTCATTTGCATAGCCAAGAAAAGGAGACAAGAACCTAAGAAAAGGAGACGGTAAGAGGAGCGTAATGTTTTTTGGAAATTATCTAACCTAGTCCGATTAATCGGTCTGTATCCTTTTTATAACCTTTCAACCCGTTTTTTAACCTTCTGGCCCTTTTTATAATTAACCTTACAGTTCGTTTCTTGACCTTTTTTAATATTGACCCTTCCAGGAAACCTTTTTGACACTTAACGGTAAGGTTGGGTACCTTCTAGCTTCTAGAAGGTGATTAATCGGCTTTACATACCTTTTTTTAACACTGCCAACGGTAAACGATTGCACAAAGTTCCTCATCTTCAATTTTGACATCAATATTACGCAATTCTAATAATAATGTGTTCATTTGATCTATGTTATCTCGGAGTTGCGTACCTTCTTGCTTTGCAGTTGTTTCAGAAGGAACTTATTGGTTAGAGATTTCGTTATGTACAAACTCTCCAACTTTAACCACAGACCGCGCGATAACACCATCTACAAGACGCAATATGATCGTTGAATGTACCTTATCCTCTAGAGTATGCATCCCAGCAACGTCACTCTACTTGTCCTTCGACAAGGGCGCCCTTTAACCTTGTTGTTTCAACAAAGCTCACATCTGGACTTGCCATAGAATAAAACTGTTTATCCTTGTGAACTTGTCGATCTTCACGTTGAAAGCAAATATCTTTCTCACAAGATTACAAACCCAGACTAACATGAAGCTCTGATACCAGTTTGTTGTGACGGACGTGAAGAAGACAAAGCCAAAAACAAATCTAAACGAAAGAACACAAGCACACACAAATTTACGTGGTTCACCAACATCGTATTGGCTACATACACAAGCAAACAAAGTACATATTGTATTTCAGAGGAGGGGGAAACATATTAGAAGACTCACAAGAAACACTCTAGATCTAGAACATGCTCTCTGCTGCTACTTGCGACGATTTCAAAACCCTAGACTTTCCTATCTACTAGGTTATGATACAATATAGAATATATATATAATGCTCTCCTAAAACACAAAGAACCTACTTTAACAAAAGTTTTGTATTAGCGGTTAGTGAATTTTATTTTAAATGTTTGCTTTCGTGTTGGGTGATTGAGACTATTTCATATGTGTGATTACTACGGGGAGATTGAGACAATTTCATATGTGACTTGTATAAAAGTTTCATTCTTTCATGTTTTGATCACAAAAGTAACGTTCTTTCAATTGTTCAGATTCTTCCATAGCTACACCCACCATGTGGCGACAAGTGACAGTTGCGGAGAGATGTTGCGTGACGTGTACCAAATCCCGAGCAAAAGAGTCCACGTCATCCTCAACGGAGTGAGCGACACTGATTTTAAACCCGACCCGGAATCTAGGTCCAATTTCAGGTCCAAAATCAGACTCCCCAAAAATGCAACATTAGTCCTTGGAGTAGTCGGAAGATTAGTCAAAGACAAAGGTCATCCACTTCTATACTCTGCCTTCTCAAAGCTCATAAAAAAGCACCCAAGTGTATACTTGATAATAGCCGGGTCCGGTCCATGGGGCATTCGATATCGAGATCTGGGCCCACAAGCCCTCGTATTGGGCTCAATGAACCCGTCAGAGCTCGGGACGTTTTACAATGCCATCGACGTTTTTGTGAACCCGACAATGAGGCCGCAAGGACTTGACTTGACCCTTATGGAGGCTATGATGAGCGGGAAGGCGATTATGGCATCAAGATTTCCTAGCATAAAGGGGACGATTGTTGTTGAAGAGGAGTTCGGGTTTATGTTTGCACCGAATGTGGAGGAGCTCGAGGAGGCGTTGGAGAAGGCGGTCAAGGAAGGGGAGGAGCGGTTGGCGGAGAGGGGCCGAGCTTGTAAGAAGTATGCGGATAGGATGTTTACTACAAGGAAAATGGCCTTGGCTTATGAGAGGTTGTTTCTTTGTGTTAAGAATGACATTTTTTGTGCTTACCCTTGATATTACTCTTTTGGATTCAAATAGTTTTTTTATGTATCAAAAGTTAATATACAAGATAATTGGACCTATTTTCATTGATTGGGGAATAGATAGATTTGTATTGAAATATAATATAGATTTTATCTTATCTTTAATCTAAAATACAATTAGATTACCTTAGAAACTATATCTATAATATTTTATCTTCAATTTAAGTTACCTTAGAATGAACTTCACATTGACGAAGAATCTCTAACATCTAGAAGTGACCTTCTCTGCTGCATTGGGGATCCTTGCTTCTTCTAGCACTGGATAACTTGGACTAAGACCAAGCAACGCATGAACTTGTCTATGGTGATTGGCTTTGTCAACATGTCACATATATTCTAAACAATATTTCTTCAATATGACTTCACCTGAAGCTAATGCAACCCTGATCTTGTGGAGTATTACATTGATGTGCTTCATACGATAATGATATACTTGATTCTTAGCCAGGTTAAGGCACTCTGACTATCAAATTGTATTCTAACTCCACTTTGCTTACATCCGACTATGCTACAAGTCCTCTATCTCATAGTGCTTCTATGGTCACATCTCTTAATGTCATGTACTCAACTTCAGTTGTAGACAATGCAACAACATATTGAAACACAAATCTCCAACAAATAGGACCTCCAGAAATATTAAAACCATATCTTGTGGAGACCTCATGCTATATTCATATGTTGGAGAGTTTAGATAGAAAATTTAACTTGCCTTTAAGGAATTCTATTGGATTCAACTTCCTTGAACCAAAAATCCACCCGCTTTCGGAGTTCCTTCCTCTCATTCTTCTAGAGAACTTTTATTTTACTTGTCTTGGCAGCTTAACGAACAACTCATCTAGCTTTGCCAACCGCGCCTGAAGCTTAGCTAAATTTCTTTGCTTGTTAGGCAATGCATAACATGGAAAGTTTTAGTGCACAACAAAGAGAAATAATTTAACAGAATTGCAGAAGGTCTCTTCATTTTGCAGGTCAAAAATAAAATAGGACTTGTTTTTCTCCAGAAGCAACAAAATTAATACACCATGAACTCTCAAGCAATATGTCTATCACATTTGTGTAGTGCTATACACCTACATATTGCACTGAACCAACATCACCTCGTCGTCACATTGATGCTTCTATGTGAAATTTTGTCGAACAATTGGTGTGCATTGTGCGCTTAAAATCCCTATATTGCTCGATTATTTACGGATATAAAAGTTCTTGTTGCCTATTCCCCCATTAAAACTGATCTCTTCAGACCTATCATATCATACGAATGTTCAAAGTGATAACTATGGTTGAACAAGATGATGCAATTTACACTTACTTTCAAAGCTGAAGTGGATGAGATGAAATAGAAACTCAGAAGCTGCATCTTGATTTAGTGAAGGATTAAACAATTCCTTGCCGTACTGCTCCAACACAAGATTGATTGTTTCGTCCACACTCGATCCCAACACCATTGTTCAAACTGGACCAGTGTTATCGTCCACTAATCCTCCTGATACCCCTAATTGAGGCCGGGGCTATTGGGAAAGTCGAGTCACGTGCAAAGCACGTGATTCAGTTTTAAATATGTTAGCTAGGTGTTAGTTATATCAAGTGCATCTCACGTGTTTGTTTTCTCTTATAGAAGCTTGAATGCCTTTTTGTATAAATCAGATTGTAATGATCTTACTCATTCACTCAATCATTTCAATCATAATCTTCTTCCAAATTCATTGTTTTTGTGCTCAAATGGTATCAGAGCGGATGTTGTTCGATCACATTTTTCCGTAGATTTCTTGAGATTCTTCTCAAAATTGTGAGTCGATCTCACCTTCGAGATCTTTGATATAATTTTGTTCTAATCTTTGAACAAATCTTTGAGTTGTTCACTTCATTCAATCACGATTTGTGGTTGCAATTTCTTCGATTACGAAAAATCCCCAAATTCTAGGGTTCTTCCCTCATAATCAATTTTTTTTGGTAATATGGGATCAACTTTGAGTCCTATTACTGATCTTAGTGATCTATTGCATCTTTATCCTTCTGATGGACCAGGTATGCTATTGGTGTCCAAAGCTTTTGATGTAAAGAGTTTACTGTCATGGAAGAGAGTTGTTTGGGTTGCTCTTAGTGCCAAACATAAGTTGTCATTCATCGATGACACATATCCTTGATCAACAGAGACAAATGATCCATCTTGCCTTCGATTATGGGATCGGTGTAATAATCTTGTCATTTCTTGAATAGTTGGCTCGCTTGATCGTACTATAGAAGATAGTGTTTTGTTTGCTTCAACAACTCAAGAAATATAGTCACAGTTATACTCAATGTATGGCAGAATCAATGGTGCACATAATTTCTCCATTCAGATGATATTTCTTCTCTTTCTCAAGGTACTGACAATATCTCAAGCTATTTTTCTAAGGTCAAACGTCTCTGGGATGAGCTTGAGCCACTTAGATCTTTTCCTATTTGTTCTTGCGGTTCTGCACAAGCTATGCAAGCTTATGACGAGGAACAAAAGTTTTATCAATTCTTAATGGGATTAAATGACTCTTATTCTGCTATAAGGGGAAATATTCTTCTTATGTCTCTCATTCCAGACATAGATCAAACTTACTCACTTGTTATCCAAGAAGAACAGTAGAGGGAAATTAGTTATGTGACTAATTTCAACACAAATGTGAGTTCTTTCAATGCTAATTCTCAGAAGCCTAACAATTACAAAGGAAAGAATCCAAATATTTGTACTCACTGCAAGAGACCTGGCCACTTAGTTGAATCTTGTTACTAGATAATTGGCTATCCTAAGGATTTCAAGAAGGCGGACGCTTCATCAAATGCTGTGTCAACTTCAGAATCTTCTTCTCTTGGTCTTTCTGCTACAAAATTGAATCAATTGAAGAATTTGCTTCAATGCACATCAATCTTTTCCGAGAATTTTGTTGGGGCTTGCTCTACACATGCCTCTAACCCTTGGTAAGAAGTTTAGAAATTTGTACTTGCTTGAGCAATCTGGTAGTTAACCATGACCTCAAGTATCTTCAAATGCAATTACTGTTAATTCAGCAAATAAAGCAACCTAAATAAAGGAGTTTATTGTTTCACACAAGAGACTTGGTCATCTTCCATATTACAAACTCAAGGATATCACTGGAGTTTCATTATCAAAGGATGACATTCCACATTGCTATGTATGTGCACATAGTAGGCAACATAGGTTGCCCTTCACAAATAGTTCTATTACTTCTTCTTCTATTTTTGCATTAATACATGTAGACACTTGGGGACCATTCACAGAAACAACTCATGATGACTTTAGTTACTTCTTAACCATAGTTGATGATTTTAATTTCTAAAGCTACTTGGGTTCATCTTCTTAGAGACAAGGCTAGTAGTTTCTCAATACTTAAGTCTTTTGTTTCTATGGTTTGTACCCAATTTGGTGTAAATGTAAACATCATTTGATAAGACAATGCAATGAAATTGGGAGGCAACAATTTAGCTTCAGAGTTTATCTTGCCAAAGGCATTATTCATCAGACTTCATGTGCTTATACTCCTCAACAGAATGTAGTAGTTGAGAGAAAGCATAAACATCTACTTGAGGTTGTTAGGGCCTTAATGTTTGAAGCTCATTTACCTTTGATTTTCTGGGGATAAGCTATTCTTACTGCATCTCATTTGATTACTAGGTATCCAACAAAGGTCCTAAGTCGTAAATCACCATTTGAAGTTCTATTTTCTAAGCCTCCTTTTATTAATCATCTCAGAGTATTTGGTTGCCTTGCTATTGCCTCCACATTGCCAGTCGGAAGGCACAAGTTTTAGTCTCGAGCTAGAAGATGCTTATTCCTTGGATATCCATCAACAAAACTTCTCAATCTAGATACTAAAGAAGTTTTCTATTCTAGAGATGTCACATTCCATGAGAATATCATGCCATTCTCTTCTATAAAAGATTTTTCTACTGCAATCTTTCCTATATTCAATTATTCATCTTGGGATGACAATTCTGTTGTTATAACATATAATGCTTGCTCACAAGAATCAGATAACAATGTTGTTGATCTACCTATCCAGATCAGTCTCTTAGAAGATCAACAAGAACAAAACAAGATCTTGCATACTTAAATGACTTTATTTGTCATAATGCTTCTTGCAATAGTGTTTTTTCTTCTGAGTTGGATCCATCATCACTGTCACATTTGAAGACCTTTATCTAACAAGTCAAGCCTTTGCTTCTCAAGTTTCTCTTCTAACAGAACCTGCTTCTTTTAAAGTGCATATACTTCTGAAGATTGGAGGAAAGCAATGGATGTGGAGCTAGCTGACTTGGATGCAACTCATACTTGGGATATAGTTCCTTTGCCACCAGGAAAGAAGCCTATTAGCTCAAAATGGGTTTTCAAACTCAAGTATAGAGAAAATGGATCACTAGAGCGTCACAAGCAAGATTGGTGATCAAAGGATGTACTCAGAAAGATGGAATTGACTTCATAGAAACATTTTCACCAGTTGTGAAAATGACAACAATAAGAAGCCTCATTGCAATGGTTGTAAAGAATTCATGGCCCTTAGTTCAACTTGATGTCAATAATGCATTTTTCCATGATGATCTTTAAGAGGAAGTCTACATGAAAATCCATCAAGGTCTTGAGGCTTCTCCAAGAAAGGCTTGCAGACTAAACAAGTCATTTTATGGTCTTCGTCAAGGATCAAGACATTGGCATTCCAAGCTATCCAAGGCATTAATATCTCAAGGTTATCAACAATCTTCAAATGATCACTCTCTATTTTACAAGAAGCAAGGTACTTCACAAGTCTTTATGGTTGTCTATGTGGATGATATCCTACTTACATGGACTGATGAGTTAGAAATGAAGAACATCAAAGAGTATCTCAATGGCAGATTCAAAATCAAAGATCTAGGGACACTCAACTTCTTCTCGAGCATTGAGTTCTTACATTCATCCAAAGGGATTGTGATGTCACAAAAGAAATTCATCATGGAAAATTTAAAAGACTTTGATACAGAGGATGCTCCTATTGCTTC
The DNA here is from genome assembly GCA_029168935.1 of Oxyria digyna. Lineage (NCBI taxonomy): Eukaryota > Viridiplantae > Streptophyta > Magnoliopsida > Caryophyllales > Polygonaceae > Oxyria > Oxyria digyna. The sequence continues at coordinate 13,012,968 of JAPVLV010000013.1, forward strand.
CAGTCCATTAGATCCATCCATCAAGTTATCCAACTCTAAAGGTGTATTCCTTTCAAATGCTACCTCATACAGAAGGCTAGTTGGCAAGATGAATTTTGTGACAAATTCAAGACCATATATAAGCTTTGTTGTGCAACATCTAAGTCATTCATGCATAATCCAACATATATCCATTTCAAGGTTGCATTACCCACATTGATATTTCTCAAAGGCACCTTGAATTTTGCCATGCTGTTATCTGCCTCACCCAATCTCACTCTCCAAGCATATTGTGACTTAGATTGGGCTACACGTGTGTGTACAAGACAAACTGTAAGTGGATATTTTATTCTCCTTGGTTCATATCCTATATCATGGAAATCAAAGAAACAAACTACTATTTCTCTGAGTTCAGGAGAAGCGGAATACAGATCCTTAAGGCGCCTTACAGCTGAGTTGGAATGGTTAACCGAATTACTCAATGAATTAGAAGTTCCAAGTATTCATCCCGTCCCAATCAATTGTGATTCTCAGGTAGCAATCCATATATCCCGCAACTCTGTCTTCCACAAACGCACAAAGCACATAGAAGTGGATTGCCATTATGTGTGTTCCCAACTGTCTAAGGGCCTAATCACACTAAGACATGTCCCAACTCAACACCAGCTTGCAGACATCTTCACGAAGCCTTTGTCTGGACCACATCACAACTCCGTTCTTCCCAAATTAGGGCTCCTTCCAGACCCCCCCCCCCCAATTTGAGGGGGGATATTGGGAAAGTCGAGTCACGCGCAAAGCACGTGATTCCGTTGTAAATCTGTTAGCTAGGTGTTAGTTATATCACGTGTTTTTTTTTGTTACAGAAGCTTGAATGCTTCTTTGTATAAATCATATTGTAATCTTACTCATTCACTCAATCAATTCAATCATAATCTTCTTCCAAATTCATTGTTTATGTGCTCAAACCCTTCACATAACAGAGTCTAGATGCAAACCAAGCGCGGCCGGGGATGTTTATTAGAGAGATTGGAGGAGGTGAGATGGTAAATAGAGAAATCGAAGAAATTGATCGAAGATAAAGAGAACAAATCAGAGGGGATGGATACAAAATGTATAAACTACCCTTTAATGTTTTATTTGGGATTAAACTTTTGGAAGCATGGCAACCCTTCTATGAGAATAATTGAGGGTTGAGATATGTGCTATGTGCTTACTTTAAGCAACGTCTGCATTTGATCCCTCGACAAATGGATCCATCTTAGAATAAGATGTCGTTTGTTTAGAATATCGGAAACGAAAGCAAAAAGGACGAACCTAGTCCATTTTAGTGGAACTGTTCATCGATCAAAATAGTGATTTTATTGTCTTTCCTCTTCTCCTAGTAGTAATGTTGGGCCTTTGGGGTATTTGTTAACCTAATTTTGGGGTGAGTTACAAAATCCCCTCGCCAATTCACCTCCCCCTCCTCTTTTCTCTTCTCTTGGCATACTAATTTAGAGTCCAAAATCAAGTTATCAATGTATCATCAATTAATAACTGTCTAGATTCATTTACGTTTTCTTTCCGTTTTTAAAAACTACAAACAAACGGACCCTAAAACTCACTAATACTTGAAACAGCAGTTGTAGCCATGCATCGAAGGGGATAGTCTAATTCTTTGATTTTGTTTCGTTTTGTTTTTGGGAGAGCAACAACCCGATGACTTCATTGGGTTAATTTTGTTTAAAATGTATCATACTAATGGTGTCCTATAGCAATGGTCTCTTAGGGATTTTTAATGCTAATGGATCATATGTAACATATATAGGTCATTTTATCCGGGTTTTTTTTATCAAGGGTTTCTTATACGTTTTAAATTATTATTATATATTTTAGATTAGTTAATTAAATATTTTATATTAGTTAATTTTATTTATAATCCTTATTTTAAGTTAAATTTTATTGCTTAATTTATTGTAATTTAACTAGTTTGTTTGTTTACTATTTAAGATTAAAAATATTAAAAAATCAAATCAACAAAAAAATACATTTATATTAAGAACAAATAAAGTGATGCATTACAATTTATAAATTTATTAGTAATTTCATTTTCATGTAAACAAATTATTTTTATTTGTATTTTTATTTTAAAGCACCCAAAAATAATAACAACGTTATTTATTTCACTTAACGATATTCAAAATTCATAAAAAAATTAAATTTATTCAAAAACATATGAATATAGATGTCTACAGATAGATAAAAATGTAAGCAGAATTTTGATATATTTTTTTAACGTGTATATTTTAAATTATTTCGGATTTAAAATACAATTACCAGATGTAAAACAATAAATCTGGGCGATCCAAAGTTTGTCAAGTGGCATGCATCCAACGACCAGATCCGACCAATGAAGTGAGGACAAGTGACATTATATTAGCTTCAACCAAAAGAAGGCCTTGTTTGACTATAAGTACGATGCATATGAACTTAGTACTTTTTTGCCTTTTCTTCCCTATAAATTGCCTAAAGCCAAACACTCTCTGTCTAATACCAAATATCGAACGGTCCTTTGTATGTCATGAAAGAAGGGACCAAAACATGGAAGGATTTGTGCCCTATGTCCTATTAGGCACTATACTTGTAACAACTACACTCCCTAACTAAACATTAATAAAATACCCTACCTATAAATACTCACCATTCAGATCTGAATCTCCTCTCCCCAAATCCCCAAGTCACCAAATCCTCCCAAATCCTTCCTTCCCAAGCTCCCGACTCCGTCACACCAGCAAGGCCGACGCCGACTCCACCACTATCGTCGCCTCTGCTCGTCCTTCTCCATGCCTCATCGCATCTTCCCTACGCATCCGCATCGGAGTCCAGCGAGCTCCGTCAGCAGCGGTGATCTCCTTCTTCTTGTTTTTGGTAAGTCTACCTACCTCCATTTTCAGTCTCAACTCTTCAGATTTGATATCATCTTCCATCGTAGCATAACTTCTAGTTCATCGAATCAATTCTCTTTTTCTTTTGTTTGAGATCTGATTTTATGTCTCAATAATTCCTCCCTCTTTGATTGTTCGCTTATTATTGATGATTTATTCTCTTTGTGGATCCGCTGATCTGATTCGTGAATCTCTGGGGTGATATTTTGTTTGTTTATGCTTAGAGCTATGAATCTATTTGTTTTCCGATCTGATTTGTGAATCTCTTGGTTGTAGATCTTCGATACTTTGTTTTTTTTTCTTAGGGTTTTTGATTTGCTAATATATTTGTTCAGGTTGAGTTGGAAAAGGAGAAGATAAAGATTTTAGGTGATGGTGAATATTGACATAGAGGGGATCTTGAAGGAGCTGCCTAACCATGGAAGAGTTCCAAACACAAAGATCGTGTGCACCTTGGGCCCAACATCGAGGTCGGTTCCAATCATCGAGAAGCTTCTAAAGGCTGGGATGAATGTTGCTAGGTTCAACATTTCTCACGGTACACATGAGTATCATCAGGAGACTCTGGACAATTTGTATACTGCTATGGCAAACACCCAAATTCTATGTGTTGTCATGCTTGACACCAAGGTCTGTTGCTCTACCTCGCTATCACTTCACTACCACATTTCTCCTCTTGTTTACTGGTTTCATTCATGAATTATAATTTCCATGAATATAATTTCCTTTTTTTATATTTTATTTTGTGAGTATTTTGGTTGAATTGGTGGATCCTCAGCAATAGGTATGCAGTAAACGAAAGTAAATAATGATTTTACATCAATGCTTGCTTGTTTGCATTGAATGCTTAGAGTTTGGATAATTAGGATTTTCACTTCAAACCTACTAAAGGAAATTAACACTTCTTCTGTTGTTCTAGTTTGATATGAAGGTTTTGAGTTGCAATTTCTCATCCTTGTACCTTGCATCAAGCTTGTAGTACTGCTAATCTCATTCTCTTTCATTATTGCAGATATAAACTATTAAAAGAGCTTGGAGATGCAACATGCGGAACTGTGTATAAAGTTGTTAATAAAGAAAAGTGAACCGATGAACAGTGTTTCCGCATTGCTGCTTATTGCATCTGTTTATTTGTACTTCCTCCATTAAGTTTTACTGTATTTTTGTTGTTGTTTGTTGATTTAGTACGTTGGCAGTAGAGGTTATCGGTTTTGGAGTCATTTGGCTTGGCAAGAAACATGGTACACAAAGTGACGAAGGCTTGGTTTGGAACCAAACATGGTTCAAACATTGACAAAGGCTTGGTTTGGCAGCAACCATGGTTCAAAAATTGACAAAGGCTTGGTTTGGCAGCAACCATGGTTCAAAAATTGACAAAGGCTTTGTTTGGCAGCAACCATGGCAGCAAACATTGTAGTATGATTAATAAGGGTGTTTGACCTCTTATTAATCGTTTTGACAAATTAAATTAGTATGTTGACAATTTAATTTAATGTGTTGACAACTTCTTTTTAGTATGTCTTGACAGTGTTTTAGTGTGTTTATAGTTTTTAAAATGTGTTGACAATTTTATTTAGTATGTTGACAAGTTTTGTAAAGTGTTCACAATGTTGACAATTTTGTAATATTACTCGTGTTGTATGTTGTTGACCGTTTATTAGTCGTGTAAACAATTGATTTAGTCGGGTTGACAATTTATTTAGTCGTGTTGACAATTTAGTATTCTTGTTGACATCTCTGTTAAAATTTTTGTTGACAGCTCTGTTAAATATTTTGTTGACAACTCTGTTAAAAATTTTGTTGACAATTTTTGTTGATAACTCTGTTATAATTTCCACGTCAGCAAAGGGTTATTATTGGTGTTGACAACTTATTATTCTTGTTGACAGCTCTGTTAAAATTTTTGTTGACAGCATTGTTAAAAGTTTTGTTGACAACTATGTTAAAATTTTTGTTGACAAATTTTGTTGACAACTCTGTTATAATTGCCACGTCAGCAAAGGGGTATTTCCATATAACCTAAAAAAGTGATGCAAAAACTTAAAAAACATTACAGTTTTGGGGTATTTACCCAAAAATTGGCCAAAACATGAGTCCCATAATCTTCTTTCATTAAAATAATATGAAAATTTTAAAATACCCCCTTAAAGACTCCATTAAATTTGCTCTTAATTTGCTTTTCCAGGCTTCCTACAAGCCTCTAATTGAATGACACTAGTATGCCAACGCGTCCCTCACTGAAACCATTTTAAAAAAAATTATGGTTCAGATTATGAACATTACCATCCAGAATGTGAACATTGACATGTAATTTATGAACGCGATCTGTTCGGTTTTCATACATTAAGAGTTGTTTGCACCTGAACTTTCCTCTATATATACTCCTTAAATATGCATTGATTTTTGCACGTACGACATTCCAAATTTACAATCATTTCAGATCTTCAAAATCACATCAAGAAAAATATTTTGTACGACCTAGGCTCAATTAATTTATTTCCTTATAAAAAATACATACTTTTTAGTTTAGCAGTTTAGTTAAACCTCCTCATTAAAAATCTGAATGATGGCGCATTCAAAGGAAATCAATGGAAATGCGGTTTTGCTCTGAATATTGGGATATGTACGACGTCGGCGGCTGGACTCTGGAGCGTCTATTACCGACTTCATATTGCTTGGGAGTTGGGGTCCTGTTGCTTAAGGTTGGAGGTGGATTCAAAATTGGTAGTTGGGGCTTCTTGGGACAGGGGTGAGTGACTCTCGTCCTCTCTACTTCCTGATACGTATGTTCCATGACATTCTGAAAAGGAACTGAATTGTCCGGGTGACTCATGTGTATAAGGAGGTTAATTGATGCGGGAGCATCTGAGTTACCATCAAGAGCATCCGAGCTATCATCAAGGACGCCTCGTCCTAAATCTAGAGATGTGCTAACCACTGGAGCAAGGGCTAAATACCGTTATGAGTCATCATTGGAGTCATTAATAGTAGCCCGAGCTCGTATGGTAGCCATTCAAGCTCGTAGAGATCCGGTTCGAGTCAAGATGAGAAGTCAAGTATTGAAGATGAAATAAGTTACACTTCAAGACGAAACTCTTTGGAATCACTCAATTCCGATCTCGGACGAGAGAGAACGAGCTGTTTCAAAAGGTGGTGACACGCTTAAGACCGCGATCGCGAGATTTCTATGGCGATCACCATCTGCTCGCGAGGATTTAATTTGCGGAAAAGCCATAGCCAACGCACAGGCCATGCGCGCGGGTCACTTTACCGAGATCTCTTTGTTTCTGATTGTTTTCGTGATTATTTCTTTTATTTGGTTTTTTGCATTTTAGGAAATACTTTTCATTAGTTATTTCTTTTATTATTGGCCACCTTATTAACCCTATATAAGGTTTGTCGTAGTTATTGTTTTAGAAACTCAGACTTTGATATTGAATACAACGTTTATCGTTTTTCCTCCCAAAAGAGAGCTTTTGTGAGCAGAGTGCATTGAGTGCATTGTTGTTGAACTCACCCTAGTTGTACTTGTGTGTGTCAATCTCTTCCATAAGGTTGGTGGTATCGGGACTCCATAGAGCATCCTCCAGGTGCCTTGGACTACCATAGCCATTGTGTTTGGTTGTAATCCATTGGGGTTTCTTCATCATTCGGTAAGGTTCTTGTTCCTAAGTTCAAGGGTTTTATCGTTGTTTTATTTGGTTCCAATTGGCCTATCATTCGACTTATCCTTCTTTCATCTCTTTCTAATTCCGCCTATCTTCTCTGTTCGAGGTTTGGTGTCTAGATCGGACAACAACGACTTATCCCCACATCAAATTGGTATCAGAGCTGTGTTGACACCATCCTGTCTTCACAAGAACATCACGAGACCCCACTATCCAGAAAATCACAAAAAAGAGTCAGTTTTTGTTTTCTTGTTTGTGAGTTTCTTTCAGAGATTGATTTTGAGTCTTCGATACTTTGATCTTTCTTGTTGAGTCTGTTTCAGGTTGTGTACAAGAAGTTTGGGTCGATTCGTGTTTGTGGAGATCGATAATTTGGAGTTTGGAGCACCCTTGTCCCAAAAACCATTCATCCCATCACCCCATCACAAATTCATCCATGTCTACCAAAAACGCAGCCGTCAAGAAACCCTAAGAGTTTCTGAAATTTCTTTTCCTTGGAGCCCAAACAAGATATTTTCAACAAGGAAATCTTATCTCTTCTTCAAGGAAAATCAAGTTAGTTGTTTACTTTATTTATTTTTCAATTTTGCTGAGATTAATATCTCGTATGGAGTCTGTATTTCGTTTTGCTGAGACAAAAAAAATATTCAAAAAAAAGAAAGAAGAAGAAATAGAAAAAGAAAGAAAATCAAAAAAAAAGAAAAAAAGAAAGAAAAGTCTCAAGTCATCATTTGTTTTTACGTTTTGTTGAGTCAAAGTCTAGTTCGATATTGTTTGAGTCGGAATTCAAGAAATTGGAGGAAACGGGATTGCCACGAGCCCGAACGAAGACGAAGGGGTTTTGCCCGCAGGACAAATCCGTGACTGCGGATCACCCGCGGATCCTGCGATCGCCACCCTTGATCCCGCGATCGCCGTCGGTCTTCTCCGAGTGACTGCAATTCTTCCGAGCCATACCCGAGCCTACCCTATCCCTCTCGACTCCGTCTTCGATCCTTCATTGACACCAGCCGGGACAAGTTAAGGTACGCTTCCTTTTGGCCCTCTTGAGTTCAAACTTGAGTCGTATTAGTTGTTTGCATTTACATTCTTGCAAACGTTTTGAGTCTTTGTTTCTTTCTTTCGTTGAGTCATTTTGTTTTGAGTCAGAACCTTGAAGTTGAAACCCTGTCCCTACACTAGCCATCTCCATCTCTACCATCACTCATGGATAGGTATCTTCATATACTAAACTCTTATTTAGCTAACGAAGTATATTTGTATCGCTACTCCTCCATGGAAGAATTGCTACACTTGGCCATCAAGATTGAGAGGAGAACAAAGGCCAAGAAGCAAAAAGAAATAGAGAAGGCTATGGAAGAATGGCAAGTGCGAGTGCAAGCGCAAGTGAAAAACAGCTTTGCTGAGTTCCAAGCCGAGCTTGAGCGTTGAAGTTGTCAAGTCAAAGAGGCTGCCAAGAAGAAGGAAAGGGATAAGAAGCCAGAAAGGGATCTAAGGCCTGCCTCTCCATCACAAGAAGTTAACCCAGGGAGTACTTCTAATCTTTCTACTATAATTGAAGTTGTTTTGTGCTTAAACTGCTGTTTGTAGCGAAATTACCAACGAGATGATAACTAAGCAATTGTAGGGCATAGATCAAACTTGACGGTGCAAACCCTTTGTCTAGAAAACACCATTGATGAAAGAGAGAAAACTTGAGATACTTGTGTATTTCTTGGGGAAAAAGTCCTTTTACAATGATAATGGAGCTCTTTATTTATAGGCAAACCCTAGTTCTATTTTTAAGAAAAAAATCTTATCTTTTTCCTTATATCTTTAACCTAATATACCATGGTAAAAGATATTCTTTCTAATATCTTTTACTATTTACATAATGAATATTAAATAAAAGACATAAATATACTCAGCCGACTTTATCTCGATATCGACGACGCCTTCATACTCGTTATTTCTCGTTCTCATCGTCGTGTACACGTAGCTCTTCTCGTCGACGTACTTAATCTTCACGTAGGTGACCTTAGGAACTTGTAGTTGATCTCGTAGCTGATCTCGTAGCTGATCTCGTAGCTGATCTCGTAGGTGATCTCGTAGAGGACTTCATCTATCTCGTAGATGACCTAATCTATCTCGTAGTTGACCTCATCTATCTCGTAGATGACCTCATCTATCTCGTAGATGATGTCGGGGACCATGTAGATGGTGTCATGGTGATGAATGACCTTGGGAGCCTCGTTAAAACCTCTTCTTAGGAAAACCTCGTGGAAAAAACCATGAGAAGAGTAAAAAGAGTACTCCGTGCCGACCTTAGTGATGTCGACGATCATGTTACTTGCTTGGACGTCTTCTATTGGTCACCCCGTCTTCATGTACATTCCAACGCGTTGACCCTACAAACACGTCGCAACCGTAGCGGTATTTATCGGCCCAAACAATACCCCTAAGGTGTTTTCCTGACGAAATCCTTAAGTCAGGGAAACGCCTTCACTCCTTCAATGCCTTCTCTTAATCTCAACGTGTTGCTGCTATAACTTGATGTTTAGAACTCTATTGCTTCATAATCAGCTCCCTGAACTCGTGTTTGAACATGTCTTTTGTTTCTAACTGGCGATAGGCGATCTGGATCTTGGGCTTCTTACGCCTTCTTTGGAGAGAACCAACTTCGTGCTTAATCGACTCTAAAATGTTCGCGGGCCGAATATGAAATCACGGCGCTAATGAGGACTTCGTAAGTGAAGTCGTTGCTTCACCATAATCCTCAGCTGGGTTACTTGGATCATCCTGTCTTCAAGCAAATTTTTAGATGGCGATTTACTTCTTTCTTCTAACATATCTCCTTATTGGACCTTTGCCGCATGTATTGATTCTCAACGTAGTACTTCGAGCATCTTCTGCTCCTTTTTCTAAGGATATCACTTTTGGAGGAAACTACTACTTCGAGAGAAACAATCGACTCTTCCAACTTCTTTCTTTCTTTGCCACTGTGTACTCAGATCTTTTTCTCTTACGCTTGTTCTCGACCAATCGTTGCTCTTACTCAAGGAAGTTTCATGAGGATACTTCATCGCTCGTTCTTAGACTTTGTGGAGACTCTACTTATCACCCCTAGTTTGGGCGATGTGGAACTTTTCAGCTTTCTTGACTTCTCTCCTTACACACTTGCTTAGCGTGGAGGTACTCTTTGGAGGTCACGATGGGCGATGGCGATGCGTTTATCTCTTCGTGTTTTTGTATTTTCTTTCTTCTCGGGTATGATGCTACTTCTTAACTTTCGTGTCTACTTTGACATACTTTTTTCATAACGTACGCTTTTTTCTCTTTGGCAATTCTACGCGTTCTCACTTTCAACACGTATGTTATAGTACCTCGGCGTGTTCTTACTTTCAACGTGTCTCTTTTAATTCCGTCACCCCTTGTAAATGGTTGTTGGCCTCTTTTGCCTGGAGCCTTACTAGAAGTTGGAGAGAGAGATAGACTTGCTCGAGGTGAAGCTTGTAGACGAGCAGTGGAGATATGTGAAGAAGAATAACTAAGTAAAAGGAGGTCTTGAGCAACGTACCCGAGATGAATAGATTGTGCTTAGCAGTTTAGGAAAGTGCAATTATTCTTGCTCTAATGACTCAAGGACGCCGTGAATTTCTTGCTCTGATGGCGATTATGTCATAGGTCCGACCCCTGGTAGCGTTATCATGGCGGCACAACTTGATCTTCATGCGATGCTTTTAGATTGCTTCGAGTCTTAAGGAGGTGTAACGAGAATGTTCTGGAGAACGCATCGGGAGACGTCTTTGGAGAACACGTTGCACATCTAGGAACGCGTTGGCTATGACACCTTGTGTCGACTACACAGACTTTTACTTAATACTTTTGGGAGCACTGCTTCTCTTGAATGTTTTTCTTAGATTTGTTCGGCGATTACTTCGACCTCCTCGTGCTTTCAGTCATACTAATGCTTCTTTTGACTAGAGCATGCTTGGTTCCCTCAGGAGGGTTCTTTGAGATGCTTTTATCTCCTATCTTGATGAAATTTTGTTATACTTGTCGCGATGCCTTTGACCGCGTTCTTCCTCTTCTGGGCGTTTTAGGCGTTCTCTACGCGTAGAATTTGGGTGATCTTGGCCAACTCGTGATTGCCGTTCTCGTTCATATTCTAGCTTTTGGAAATTTTTTGATCTCTTGCTTTCGATCGAGATTCCTTTGTCTCGTCTTTCTTTGTTGCAAACTCTTCTTTTTATCTTGCGTGACGTTTTCGACTTCACATGATCATCTTTGGCGATAGCGTATTCGTCTATGGGTTGAACGAGTAACTTTTCTCTTTGGATCGTCTTGACAATACTTCTATCTTTCTTGTTTCCTTGAGTGGTCCTACCCCTTTTGGTAGGTTTGACTTAGGTTCCCCGTAGACTAGGTTAGAGCTACCAAAGACCCTTGGGCTTGCTTTACTTGTTATATCTTGCACTTTGTTTCTTGCGTCGTGCGCATTATTCTTCGCGTCGGAGACGTCTTGGGAGCTTGCTCTTTCTTTGGTTTTGATGTTTTATGTGTTATGCTTTGGTACGCGTATCTTGCTCTGCGTACGTGTAGAACTTTTTTCTTTTTGACTTTAACTTCCGTGACCCCTTACGCGTAGCTCGTTTGTGAGTGCGTAGGTTTGGTCCTTGGCTTTCGCTTTTGCTACTTTTATCTTTAGGGTGTGGTTTTCTACCCCTGGTGTGACACTTTGTTCGTAGTGAACGCGTTAGAAAAATTTACTTACTTGATAGGGTGGTACGGTCAGTGCTGCGGCTTTTGTTCTATTGCCGACTTACACGAAGGTTGGGTCCAACATTTCCTCCGAACCCGAAGCGAGTGGCGGATGTAGGTCAGCGTGTGATTTTATCAACTTGTGACGTTACCCCTTACTTATGGAGGCTCCTTTGCCACACGCTAGCGTTAGGTCGACGTCGAACTCTTTTAATCGACGGGCCTATTCATCGTGTAGCGTCTGATTCTTGATTGTTTGGACTTACGATGCCGGTGGACGCCTCCCAGCCGGTTTGGCGATTTGCCCGTGGATTCATGACTCTCAGAGGGGCCGTGGAAGGCGCAAGTACGCGTTCCGGGAGAGTGGTAGTGGCAATAGGTTTCCCTTCTTTGCTCAGCGGACCGTGCCGGTTTCGTGAGATTCCGGGCTTCATTCCCCAAGACCATTGCCACACGTCGCTAATAATCATGGGAAGCGTCGACTCGAAGTCGGCGGTTTGGCTAACGTTGCGTACGCGTAGATGGGGCCTTGAACGCGTAGGGTAACGAAATTCCTCCCCGGCGCGGATTTTCACCGCGGCCTTTTGTAGCTTTGTGTTACGTCATAGACATAGAGCAAGTAATTTGGAAACGAAACAACTCAACATACTTTAACACATTGGAGAGAAAAGATATACTTATGCACTTAAATATTCATGATGACTTTACACGATGACATTCTAAAGCTACCCTTAGTCGACGCGACCCCTTGCCGCCTCGACGCTATGACGATGACATGATTATACAGAAAGTAAACTTACTTAGACATGCGTAACTTGGTAAATATGCATTTCAACTTAGCTAACAATCAATGAAGTTCTTATGGGCCTTCCCAGGACGCGTCGAGTTTCCCAACGCTCTTATCCTTAGGAGTTTTTCATTTCGGTGTTGGAAGATTCTTTTCTCAACTATCTTACTTGGAACATTTTTGCATTTGGTGTTTCGATTGTAACTTCTTGTGTTGCTCTTTTTGGAGAATTGCGTTTTCTTTGTGATCTTGAGGATGATTACTTCGATCTTACGCTCTCTTTGGCGTGGACTTTAGCTAGCGTCTTGAGACACGATCTTTTTTTTTTTACTTAATGAAGTATCTTTTTCTTTTCCTCAGATTAAAGTAAGATCCGAAAGGCTTAGGTTCCATAGAGAACTTACTTGGTTTTGCTGCACTTTGTACTTCTTTAGGCGACTCTTAGTGTCGTGTCCGAGTTTGAGACTTTCTTGATCCGTCGCGTTCTTGTATTCCACTTAGTTCGTATTTTGAATGGTAGCTTTGGAGATCGTATGATGATGGAGTTCTTGATTTCACGTCTAAAAACATTGGAGAAGGATGTCGTTTAGGACGTTGTGTCCATCAGACACGTTTAGGAGAAGGCGTCGCGTTGAGGGGCGACGTTGATAACTTGCTTACACAGTGGCTGATTGACTTCTATTGACTTTTCATCTTTGACATCATGCTTTGCTCTTTATCTTGCAAACTTGAGAGCTTTTGTCGCCTTGTTTCTTAATGATGACTTGGGTATCCTATCCCCCCCTTGTGATGATTTTAGGATGGTGTTCAGAGTGAGATTATCACATAGTAATTCAAAGTCGTCATCTTGCCTGACGCCGTCATTCTTTGTTGTACTCTTATTTAGCTTGAACAATAACAATTCTGAAAAGCCTATCCAATCAAGTGTGATTTAGATCATAAAGACTTTAAGGAGAAAGCTTAACGAAAGACTTAGGAGGTTATCTCATACTTGACATCCAATTCTTTTACTTCTCAATCTATGAGCGTATATAAAGGTAGCATGCATCTTTATGCTAATTGAATCTTATTTATCATGCACGTTGAGGTGAGATATGATCATGGAAACTTGGTACTTGAATAAAGATATAGAATAAAGGAGTAGAGAACTTAGCTTATGAGCTCTTATTTGCTCGTGATTAGATCGAGATGCATCATCTATCTTTAGCCATTGTAATTGGCTTCTTGGACGTCGTGTTCCTTAGACACCGTCATGGTCGTACAAAACTTGTGGAGATATTACCCCTTGTCATGGAGATGCGAATAAAGCAACGCGGTGTTTCTTGTCTTTGGAGAGGAGTTCGTCTGACGTTGTTTTTGACGTCTCGGGAACGTGTTGTTTCATGACGTCTTAGCGCCTTGATCGTCTTCTTGGAGAATCTTACATGATCTTTTTAATCCTTATCTGATTTCCTTGGTCTCTTATTGGCTCTTAACGATTCGCTCATCGGCGGCGTCATCATGTGCAAGCAAAAACGATACGACATGCTTAGGTAGATGTACGTCATGCTTAATCAAGGTACAAACTTTATGAACTTCTACTTAACCATAAAATTCTGATCTTCTTAGATTCTCATACTATAATCTTGAATCTCAAATAAGAATAACAAAGATTTAATCTTTAGATCAAGTCTAACATGCTTTTCTATGGTCAATATGCAAATCCAGATATGGAAATCTCATGATAATGAACTTAAGAATTTTCCTTTAGCATGATTTATATGCAATAATCTGAGTTGGCATGGATATAATCAAGTTGAACCTTTTAGAACTCAAAGGAAGAAGATTATGTATAGATATTACCGTTTTGGTGAAAAAGAAATCTTCCTTGGAGAACAAGCAACTTTCTGGATTCTGCAGTCATCTTGCTTATGTCGGCCTGCTCTGTAGAAAATTCGGAATTGCATGATTCCAACGCCATTCGACCGATATTGAAGTCTACTTTAATCCCTCAAAATTTCATTGAATTTGGACATTGGACGGGAGAGATACGAGATTTTCAAAATTGTGTCGCAGACAGCTACGTGAACCGGGAATGATTTCGGATTTTGATCTTTGAAGGCTCGTTAGGTTTTGACTTTTTTGTGAAGAATATATGGTTTCTTTTGATGAAAAGAAGGCACTTTTTTTATCATTCCCCACGGTGGGCGCCAATTGTTTGTAGCGAAATTACCAACGAGATGATAACTAAGCAATTGTAGGGCATAGATCAAACTCGACGGTGCAAACCCTTCGTCTAGAAAACACCATTGATGAAAAAGAGAGAACTTGAGATACTTGTGTATTACTTGGGGAAAAATTCCCTTTACAATGATAAGAGAGCCCTTTATTTATAGACAAACCTAGTTCTATCTTTAAGGAAAAAATCTTATTTTTTTCCTTATATCTTTAACCTAATATAAAACATGGTAAAAGATATTCTTTCTAATATCTTTTACTATTTACATAATGAATATTAAATAAAAGACATAAATATACTCAGCCGACTTTATCTCGATCTCGACGACGCCTTCATACTCGTTATTTCTCGTACTCATCATCGTCTACACGTAGCTCTTCTCGTCGACGTACTTAATCTTCACGTAGGTGACCTTAGGAACTCGTAGCTGATCTCGTAGGTTATCTCGTAGCTGATCTCGTAGAGGACTTCATCTATCTCGTAGATGACCTAATCTATCTCGTAGATGACCTCATCTATCTCGTAGATGATGTCGGGGACCATGTTGATGGTGTCACGGTGATGAATGACCTTGGGAGCCTCATTAAAACCTCTTCTTAGGAAAACCTCGTGGGAAAAACCATGAGAAGAGTAAAAAGAGTACTCCGTGCCGAACTTAGTGATGTCGACGATCATGTTACTTGCTTGGACGTCTTCTATTGGTCACCCCGTCTTCATGTACATTCCAACGTGTTGACCCTACAAACACGTCGCAACCGTATTGGTATTTATCGGCACAAACAACTGTCAAAGTAGAAATCATATGATTAATGACTGCCCTGATATGCTTAATCACCTAGGTCAAATTGAGATTGAATATGAAAAGGGTGATAGTATTGATGATGTTGTTTGTGTTGATGATCTTAAAACTAATTTAGATAATGAAGTTGAAATTGAGTATGAGCATGTTGATTCAATTGATAGGAAAGATTTGCATGTACAAACTGCTCATTGTGATGAAATTATAAGAGAAACTCATTGTCTAGATAAAGTTGAGGATTGCAACATGATTATTGATGAAGGTAGTTGTGGTAATATTGCTAGCATGGAATTGAATACTAAATTGCAAACTACTTCAGTATGCTACCTAGTCCTTTAAAACTGCATTGGATTAATGACTATGTTGATTGGAAATTGAACAAGCATGCTAAGGAAGCCATGATTTTAGGACATTATGATGATCTTTTATGTGATGTTGTGCCTATGCAAGCTTGTCAACTTTTTTTGGATTATCCATGGCTATATGATAAGAGAGTTGCTCATGATGGTTTTGCTAGTTATCATTCGTTTGCCTTTCCTAGAAAAGATGTTGTTCTTCCACCTATGGTTCTCTCGCAGGTTACTGATAAGTATGAAAAGGGGAAGGACAAAGGAACTAAAGGAATGAAGGGAAGCAAGGCGCTCCAGCAGTAATCCATCGCTTCATCAAAGTCGAGCTATACACTCCAAGCATTCAAGAGGAAGCTATGCATCAAAGAGGACGGCGCCTATGAAGATCGTTCTATCATTCATATCAAAGCTGATTCGAGGTCGAATCCTTTTCAAGAAGGGGAGAATGATGCGGGAGCATCTGAGTTACCATCAAGAGCATCCGAGCTATCATCAAGGACGCCTCGTCCTAAATCTAGAGATGTGCTAACCACTGAAGCAAGGGCTAAATACCGCTATGAGCCATCATTGGAGTCATTAATAGTAGCCCAAGCTCGTATGGTAGCCATTCAAGCTCGTAGAGATCCGGTTCGAGTCAAGATGAGAAGTCAAGTATTGAAGATGAAATAAGATAGACTTCAAGACGAAACTCTGGGATTTGGAATCACTCAATTCCGATCTCGGACGAGAGAGAACGAGCCGTTTCAAAAGGTGGTGACACGCTTAAGACCACGATAGCAGGATTTCTATGGCGATCGCCATCTGCTCGCGAGGATTTAATTTGCGGAAAAGCCGTAGCGAACGCACAGGCTGTGCGTTTTCCGCACAGGCCGTGCGCGCGGGTCACTTTACCGAGATCTCTTTGTTTCTGATTGTTTTCGGGATTATTTCTTTTATTTGGTTTTTTGCATTTTAGGAAATACTTTTCATTAGTTATTTCTTTTATTATTGGTCACTTTATTAACCCTATATAAGGTTTGCCCTAGTTATTGTTTTAGAAACCCAGACTTTGATATTGAATACAACGTTTATCGTTTTTCCTCCCAAAAGAGAGCTTTTGTGAGCAGAGTGCATTGTTGTTGAACTCGCTCTAGTTGTACTTGTGTGTGTCAATCTCTTCCATAAGGTTGGTGTTATCGGGACTCCATAGAGTATCCTCCAGGTGCCTTGGCCTACCATAGTCATTGTGTTTGGTTGTAATCCATTGGGGTTTTTTCACCATTCGGTAAGGTTCTTGTTCCTAAGTTCAAGGGTTTTATCGTTGTTTGAATTGGTTTCAATTGACCTATCATTCGACTTATTCTTCTTTCATCTCATTCTAATTCCGCCTATCTTCTCTGTTCGAGGTTTGGTGTCTAGATCGGACAACAACGGCTTATCCACGCATCATTAATCGTCTTGCAGATAGATTATCAAACTATGGTTATTCGTGTGGAAATAGGAAGAAAGAACCAGAGAAAGAGAGGGAAGAACTTTGTTCTTTTAATTGATTGAAAATGGAAGATTACAGATGAAGCTTTATAGTGTAACAACATAATAGAAATTGAGCTGACTAGTCGAATTACGCCGCGTGGCACTAGGCAGTTACAAATTCAGTTATGATGCTCTATTCCTACAATTCGCTTATTTTAGGTTTTTATTTCTTAGAACACATTCCAATTTCAAATAAGACTATTTTTCATGATGTGAAGGGTCTAGCTATTTCCGTCTTATAACGAATTATCTATTTCTTATTCAATAAATTATTGCTCACATATTTAAGCTTTAACAATATAAATGAAATAAAATATTTAAAAAGAGAATAAGGAGTACGGTTGAAGCAAACGTCAGCGTTGGCTGGTAACGGTTTTTGCAGCGGTGGCGAGATTTTAACGCCGAATATTTCTCACTTTACTGTCGACTATGTACGTGGAAGTGGGACCCACCTTCCACAATTCGACAAAAGGCAATACAGCCTGGGACTATTCATCAGCATCCACTCCACTTCATTTCCTTTTTCCCTTCCCTCAAACAGACCCCACTCATCCACCCCCAAATTCGGAGTATGATCGTTGATTTCAGCATCAATTACAACCATCGTCTCTCCATTGGCTAGAATTGAGCGGAGAAGTTATGGAGGCGATTAAAAGGCAGGCCAGCAAACTCAGAGAGCAAGTCACCAAGCAGCAACAGGTAATTGAACCTCGGTGTTTCTGAATTTGATGTTTTAGGTTGAGAAGATGATTCCAGCAACTGATGATCATGTGAATCATGTATCATTAATTCGAGATGATCATTTGGGTACTCAGATTAGTATGTTAGGGCAATTTATTCAGCTTCAGTTGAGATGATAATTTGGGTTTTGGGTGGGCTTTCTTTATATGCATCCCTGCTGCAGGGAAAATCAGCAGGTTTACATTTCTCTTCTTTGTCTGAATGCCTGTGCATATGATTTGGTAGCTTAAAATCGTTCAGCTTCAATATTCATTTATATCGCACGAGTAGGGTAAAGAGAACCGTAATGTCTTTCCAGAAGCCCAAGTTAGTAAAACTTCGTGATTTT
The DNA here is from genome assembly GCA_029168935.1 of Oxyria digyna. Lineage (NCBI taxonomy): Eukaryota > Viridiplantae > Streptophyta > Magnoliopsida > Caryophyllales > Polygonaceae > Oxyria > Oxyria digyna. The sequence goes on from JAPVLV010000013.1 coordinate 13,031,014, forward strand.
AGGCAAGCTTGATATCTTTCAGACCACAAAAAAATCTGTTGGTGTGGAGTATTGCCTTTAGGACGAGTACATTTTAGGCCATGTAGACTCGTGGCTAATATGTTTTAGCATTTTTCAGGCACTGCTGAAACAACTTGGGCAATTCGATGCTGAAGCCATCGTGATGGATGAAGCAGAATTGAAATGTCACCAGCAGCTTCAAAACCAATACAACTCTACTAGAGAATGTAAGGTATGCAACATCTTTTCCCCTAGTGCAGTATGAACAGATTTTAGCACGCTGGTATTAAACTAGATGTGGTATGAATATATGCAGCATTTTCAGAAAGATATTGTACGTAGTTGTCAAGGATTTGCTTCTATTAGCTCAAAGCAGATGGACATAGGTGAGAAGATTCTTTCTTTAACAATTTATTGGTTCTTTGTAAAAAATTGAAGAGAATCTTTTTGTACTTCCAGTAAGAAAATTTGCCGAAGATTGTTGCAAATACGGCACCAAACAAGAGTGCAGTACTTCCCCACTGGCAGAAGTTGCCTTCGAGATGGGAACGTCTCATAATGATATGGAGAAGGATAGGGAGACCTTTCTAAGTGTTCTTAGTAAGAAGGTATATAATATACTGTGTTTTGCAAGTGCAAGATTTTTTGCCTTTGAAAATGTGCCTGGAGGCCCTGGAATAATTTTTATGCTAATCTATTTCTAGATTATTTTATAGGTTTGTGAGCCCCTAAGAACACTTGTTAGAGATCCACAGCTAGAGGATGCTCGCCTCTTGGTTCGTCACTACGAGAAATTATGTCAAGAAATGGAAAATCAGGTAGTGATTTATGATTGAGAATAAAAATTAATGTTGTTTTATTAACACTAGTGTTGTAATAAATATGTTAAACTGGTAGGCCATTGAGGTAGTAAGACAGCACACGAAATCAAGGGATGCTGCTACTGGTGAGAATTCACTTAAGCTTCAAATTGCCGAGGCAAAGTTGGATGAACTGAAATCTAGATTGATGGCAATTGGTAAAGAGGCACATGCAGCTATGTCATCTGTTGAGACTCAGCAGCAGCGACGAACAGAAGACCACTTACTAGTGATGGTATTGACATTTTTTTGCAATCAAATTCTTAAAATATGAAATTCCAAGTTTCTGGGTATAGACAGCACATTTCTTTTCAAATGAATGTCTATATTGGATGAAGCAACTTGCAGGTTGATGCTGAAAGATGTTACCATCAGAGTGTTCTTATTATTCTGGATAATCTACTTGATGAGGTTCATATCAAACTCTTTGTATTTTACTTCTGTTTTATGCCTTTAATGGGAAATTAATATATCCTAAATTTGTCTTTGAATGATCAGTGGTCTAGTTCATCTCAAATAGAGGAAATGCTGAGTGATATCCGCATCCCAGACGTAGATACAGATTGTGATTCACCTAATTACTGTGATCAGCGTTCAGACGAGGAATCTCTTTCATACTTTGTTGCAAGAGTAAGTTCCTTGTAGCTGAACACTAAGTATATAAAAACTGTTTGTGCCTATTTGCTAACTACTCTTGTATTTTGTTCAAATTATCGGTCTTTGACAGGTCATACACCCTTTCGATGCCGTAGAAGAAGGAGAGCTGAGCCTCTCAGTGGATGACTTTGTCGCTGTCTATAAGGTACCTTCACTGCAAATTCACCTCTTCTCACATGGAAATGGATGCTATAACAACGGCCATAACCCGCCATTTGACATTATTCCTGCCACACGAATCAGTTCATGTTCAATTAATTCAGTTACTGTTTTGCTGATTGACAAAAGGCAATCTACTATGTATAAACAGTTTCAAATTAATCCTTTTGGCATCTACAGTTTTGAGATAAGAACTAGTCTTCTCGGTCCTGTTGATGTTCCCTCCATAATGAAATTGTAGCCGTAGTTAATATTCACCTCGAGTTGATTTTTCACCGCAGGTAAGTAAAGGTTGGTGCGAAGGTGAATCCAAAGGTGAAGCTGGAAGGTTCCCATCTGCTTATGTACAGAGAATCGAGACACAGGCAGAGTAAACAGAAACTCTTGGATTTTTAGAATTTGTACAGCGAAGGCAAAAAAAAAAGTAAAGTGGGGCCACCAGAAGCAATATTGCGGAAAGATCGGGAATGTTATACGTATTGTACGGACGGGACGGGACGGGGGTGAAAAATAAAACTTTTTGTACTGCGCAATGTACTGTAATTTTTAATCTTATAGATAGACTTCCTATTTTTCAATTTTTTTGTACTTAAAAAAACATTGGAAGTACACTGAAATTAGTAAATCTAAGTAACGGACGTGAATTACCTGTTCTACCCCGATCCAGGCTGGCAATTGGCACAGTAGCAGGGCAAAAGCGTCTTTTAGAAAGGCAACAGCTGAGCTCCACCAATACAGCGGTCAAATAATTCGGTGGCGGGGGACCCACCGGGGAATGGGGGCCGAAGAAGAAATCACGCCGCTTCTCACTGGGGGCAATTTCGTAATATTGGCGGTTGATTTCCAGGCTGTCTCGCTTAATCGGAATATAATCGTCGGTCACACGTATGGAACGTCAGCTTCGCACGTGCCACCAATTCAATTCTCAAGTCGAGCCGAACCGAACCGAACCGAACCGAGCATCTTTCTTTCCCTCTCTCTTCACGTAAAAACACTACTCACACTGAAGCCTATTCCCTCTATCTCTCTACCTCCATCGCAATCCATCATCATCACCATCGTCATTGTCGTCGTCTCCTTTCCAGCTTTCTCTGTCCTGCGCAATCACAAATCTCCAACCTCTCTCTCTTGAGCTGCTGCTGTTATCTCTCTTTACAGCTCAACACCATACTTCTTCTGTTCGTCTGAGATGCATGTTCTCTGAAACTTGCATCTCGGATCGAATCAATACGAATCCAAGGTACGCTTCACTTCTCCATTCATCTAATTCCTTTCAATTTCGCTTTGGATTCGAGTTTGCGGAGATGCCGAGATCTTCTAGTACAATTCCTTTTCTTCTCTATTGACTAAATTTCCGCTCCTTCACTGAATTTCTCACTCAAAGATGGGAGACAGATTTTCAGGGAGGCTTTGCCTGTTTGGAGCACACTAGGATTTACTTATTTGAGAGGAGTATGCATTAGCTTCTAGTAAATGGAGAACCTAGCTGGAGTAAATCTCAATTTCAGTCCTGAAAATCTTTGCGAAATATTCCTTTTAGGATTCCGCGTTTTCCAGTCGGCATTACAGGAAGATCAGTTGCTGAGAGCGATTCCGTGGAGATGTAATGCTTGTGGCAAGGGGCTTATAAATGAGGGATAACAGAATCATGTATCACTTCAAACTGAGAGCAGTGAATTGTTTGATAATCTGTCGTTGTTCTGAACTTCGTAATGCTAGTCTGTTAGTGTCTAGTGAACTAAAGTAGTATAGTTGATTGAGAATTCCACTTCGTATTCTGATGATCTGTTACCATGAGTATTGTTTTTTACTTGCAGCTTCTAATGGCAGTATTTGCAAGATGTACTTTTCTAGAAGCAAAAGACTCTAGACAATGGTGTATCAAATGATTTTCTGTCATCATATCATACTCTTCTTCTGCTGCCATGGGAGTTACTCAACTAAATCTTGGAGGGCCATGCATGATTTTATCTCTGGTGATCTACATTCTTGTCACCCATTGTAAAGCTCTTAGCCCCGACGGTATGAACTTCTTTCTCTCTTTCTTTCTAACAGGATGCAAATAACATAGATCCTTACTCATCGTACTTTTGCAATGCTTAATTTTAATAATATTGTGCCTCGATTCATCTTAAGAACTTGGTCTATATCCTCATTCCTGATCACTAGAGTACATTTTACAAGATGCTATCATACCTCGCTGTGACACTGATTTAAAAGGTATCCTCGTACTGGAAATGTCAATGAAGTATTCCTCTTCCAGTATGAGGATAGTTTCTAAAATCGTGTTATTCATGATCTGCTCCACGATCTCACTTCAAGTGCATATCTGATTTTTGTTACATAGGTGAGGCCCTTTTAAGTCTTAGAACATCAATTCTTAGCTCAGACGGTATCATTCTTCAGTGGAGACCCGAGGATCCAGATCCGTGCATGTGGAAAGGAGTAAAATGCAATCATAAATCAAAGAGAGTTATTTATTTGTAAGCTCTCAAATAAATGCTAACACTTTTTATATTTGCAATCACTATTATTTTAAGACAGCATGTTATTTTACTACAGAAGTTTGCATCAGTTTACTTCAGCTATAAATCAGGCAACGATCTAATTCGTGATTTCTTTTAATGTAGGAGTCTTTCAAATCATAAATTGAGTGGATCAATACCTCCTGACCTTGGGAAGCTTGACCGGTTGGAGATATTGTATGTAGCACTTCATGTTTTTTCAATCTTTTGCACATGTGCAATGCTTTTTTCTTCTTCTTCTTATGTTTCTCTTTACTCTATCCAGAGCACTTCATAACAATAATTTCTATGGGAACATCCCCTCTGAACTTGGGAATTGTTCATCATTGCGAGCTCTGTAAGTTTTGCATTTTCTTGATCTTAACATTTCTAGTTTTTTTTTTATCTAAAGATGTCAAAAAAACTTAAATTCCGATGCCGATGTTACTTCATTTTCTTTCATTCTCTGCTGCTCAATTCTGCTGTACACCTGGCTGTAAGCTCTTTTTTGTCTGCTTTTCTATCTCCCATTCTGCAACATACCTCGTTCTGTTTACCTTATCCATTTTTCGTTGGAGGAAAGATTAGAATCATCTCTGGAAAGAGCTTGTCTTTTCCCCTGCAGTATGCTGCATTTCTATCACTTAGCAGTAGACAATGACCCCATGACTTTTGTGTCTCAAGGTCTTTAATACAAAAAAAATGAGCGTCTACTTTCTTTTGCCAGGGGAAGTCATGATTTTTTTCTTCTTCTTCGTTTCTTTTTTCTTTCACCCATTCAAGAAGTAAGGATGTCTAGAAATGTAAAAGCTTAAGTGACTGTCTAAAACTCTAGACTCTACGGATATCAGAAGAAACTTAATTTCACGTAAAACACATGAGATACCAAGGGTTGAAGCTGAATGCAGATATAACAGTTTTATGGTCCAAATGAACTTAGAGAATAAGATGAAAAGCGTAATATGATTCCGGTTTCTTACCCCTATTACTCTACATTAATTCTTGCATTTTAGACTGAGACTGAACCATTTAAATAAACTGCTTTAGGGTGGTTTGCTATACTTGTCCTGAATATTTGATCTGTTTTCCAGAACAACTATGATGTCACCCGCGTTGCTAAAATAGCTACAGCATTTATGCTGAAATGTGCTATAATAAATTTTTTAATTCGAGTTAGCTGAATTATTTCAAATATGCTAATGTTCTATTATCAATTTCCAGATACTTGCAGGGTAATTATTTAAGTGGGCAAATTCCCAGTGAGCTAGGAAAGCTTATTGCACTGCAACATCTGTAAGTTGTGCATCTTCTTCTATTGTGTATCTCAGATGTTTCAACTTTAAGTCTCTGTTTCGGTATTTATCCTGCTAGGAATCTGTACAAATTTGATTCTTTCTTAAGTTCCATGGACCTGATCTCTTTTCATACCCCTCAAAACAAAACAAAATGTAATGTAAAATGATATTCTGTTATTGCTCTTAATATTTTATCACACAACTGTTGGTTTGCTAACTATAATGATATATGAATATGTAATATTTATGATCAATCATTGTTCTTGTAAAGAAATGTTTCCTTTCTAGAAAACATGCATTTTAATGCCGAATTACTAATGTCAGGAATTAGGAATTGCACACCATAGATGAACATTTTGTGGATAAAACATTCCAAGAAAATGTAATAAAAAGATGGGATAACTTAAACAAGTTTTACTGCTTTTTAAATATTTGAATGAGTTGATACTTATTCTATACATTAGAACTCCCATTCAAGGAAGTCGGTGCCATAGCTGTGTCTAGTTTGCATTTCAATTGCTCATGAAGTTTTGATATTTGTGTTACCAATGGATATTGATGTTTCAAATCTTTGGCAGTGATCTTTCAAGCAACTCTCTTAGTGAATCCATTCCTTCATCATTGGGTCAGTTGAGCAAGCTTATGACATTGTGAGTATCTGATTCCTATATTAGATCCTTGTTAAGTTATTGAAAGTGCATTAATTGTTTAAATTATGTTTAAAATCTTTTTGAAGCAATGTATCGTCAAATTTCCTGGTTGGACCAATACCATCAGAGGGTGTGCTATTGAACTTTCCGGAAGAGTGGTATGTCTCATGTATCTGACACAGTGACACTTATATTGATTACTGGTTTTACCCCTAGTAACTATAACTTGATCATTGAGATTATCCTGCGGCCTCACTGTTTCTAATTTTTAGCTGTCTATTGCTGTTGTCATGCAACAGACATTCTATGAATTTATTGCTGTTGCCTCACTGTTTCTAATTCTTCGTTTCTTATAAATTGCATTTCTCTTGCTTTTGACTCTATTCCTTCCGGATCAATTTCAGTGTAGTAGCACTTTTAATCTTGTTAGATTTTGAGGCAGGGCTGTGGGGTAAATAGGCAGTACTTGTGTGTCCATGCGTCATTTTTGGATGATGAACTGCGTTTCAATATATGATCTGAAATCTACTGAAAAGAATGACTAAGAAAAATACCATCTCTTGTTTTTTCTGGGCAGCTTCGTTGGAAATCGTGATTTATGTGGCAGACAAATCAGCATGGCGTGCAAAGATAGTGGTGGTGGAAGTGGGGGAAATTCTACTTCAGGTACAAGAATGTATTTTGCATCACTATCCCGGCCACGCCTGTTCATAACTGATCAGCAGAATGATGTTTTTGCTGGGACATTTACAATTTCGTCACCAAGTTATTCATTTCATGTTTTTGGGCATTTTGTTTTACAGCACAAAATGGGAAGAACAAGAACTCAGGGAAACTTCTGATCAGTGCATCTGCAACAATTGGTGCATTACTTCTGGTAGCTCTTATGTGTTTCTGGGGGTGCTTTCTGTATAAAAAGCTTGGTAAATATGATGGAAGAAGCCTTGCAATGGATGTTTGTGGAGGTGGTGCTTCTAAAACTTACCTGTCTTTTTTTTGTGTGAAATGTTCTCAAATTTTGAGTACATATTGCTTATACAATCATTTATTTCTCAGGCGCATCAATTGTTATGTTTCATGGAGATCTACCATACTCCTCAAAAGATATTATAAAGAAATTGGAAACTTTGAACGAGGAGCACATAATAGGATCTGGTGGATTTGGTACCGTGTACAAGCTAGCAATGGATGATGGGAATGTATTTGCTTTGAAAAGAATCGTGAAGATGAATAACGGTTTTGATCGTTTCTTTGAGAGGGAGCTTGCAATCCTTGGGAGCATGAAGCATAGGTATCTTGTGAATCTAAGAGGATATTGCAATTCTCCTGCATCAAAGTTGTTAATATATGATTATCTCCCTGGTGGTAGCCTTGACGAGGCTCTTCATGGTGAGATTGGTTTTGCATATTAACTTTTCATGCAATTGTAATTGTTCCCAAGCCTATGAACTAAGTAAGGTTATAATAATTGCCTCGTGCAGAAAAAGCCGACCAGCTAGATTGGGATGCACGCTTGAATATTTTATTAGGGGCAGCAAAAGGGCTGGCCTACTTGCATCATGATTGCTCCCCTCGGATTATACATCGTGACATAAAATCAAGCAACATCTTGCTTGACGGGAATTTGGAGGCTCGTGTTTCTGATTTTGGACTTGCGAAATTGTTAGAGGATGAGGAATCACACATCACCACTATCGTTGCGGGAACATTTGGTTATCTTGCTCCAGGTGAGCGTTCTACTGCTCTCTAGTTCCGTTGAGTCTTTTATCGATTTACTCTTGGTCTAACCTATTACAAAGTAGCATGTCAAAACTAAATTTACTTCTTCATACTCAGCCGCGAGTTAAAAAATACTTCCGGCTCCTTTAAATATGATGTTTTCTGCAATGATTCATCGTAGTTAGTTACTAATTTATTGTTGCATTGAATTGTTATATGGATATAAAACCATATTCGGAATTTTGATATATTATGAGTCCCTCATACTTTATGTTCAGAGTACATGCAAAGCGGAAGAGCAACAGAAAAGACGGATATTTATAGCTTCGGGGTTCTTGTACTCGAAGTGTTAAGTAGGAAGCGTCCAACGGATGCATCATTTATTGAGAAGGGTCTCAACATTGTAGGCTGGGTATGTATTACCCTGTTTTTGGAATATATAAGAGCAAATGCCTTAATACTTGTTCAACAAGACTGATTATTTTCGTCTTTTTTCTGAAGTTAAATTTCCTAGCAACTGATAATAGACAAAGGGATATTGTTGACGAGCATTGTGAAGGAGTCCAAACAGAAAGTCTTGATGCAATAATCGCGGTGGCATCACAGTGCGTGTCGGTTCCCGAGGACCGGCCCACAATGCATAGGGTGGTCCAGATTCTGGAGTCTGAGGTGATGACGCCATGTCCAAGCGACTTCTATGATTCAAATTCCGATGAATGAATGAGCTAGGATCGATGATTTCGATATTGGGTTGATTTTCGACCCACAGAAGCCAATGGAAACAACCAAATGCCGATTCGCTTTTGGGTAGGATTGTCATTTACAATTCGTTCATGTGCCTGTTTTGCATTATTTATTATATCTAGCGTACAATGGTTTCCATTTATATTTCACCTCCTAGTTTTTTTTTTTTTTCTATTAAGGAAGTGTATATACTGCTTGTTGTAAATTTAAGAGAGTGGTCCGACGAATAAGCAGCATCAATCATCTCTGTAAAGTGAAAAAAGCACCCATTTATGCAGTCCTCGTTTGGTCTCATGTATCTCTTTCGTTCATCGTTATGTTCTTTATCATATTAAGGCTGTAATTTCTTTTGTTACATGCATCTGTCGCCTATTTTTGAATCATAGCGGGAATAAGAGGCCTATTTTGTCCAGACTAATCAGATCAAGATGCTAGTAAATTTTGCCCACTCGGTGAATCCAGACCAGCACACTTTTAATTCTTCTAACCTTCAGTGCCTTCTTAAAAGTGAAGAAGGGGAGCCGCTGAGAATTCAAGCAGCTATTTTAATTCTTCCAAGCATTGTCGTTTGTTAGCCACTAACTTAGTATAGTGACCTGTGCCATGCACGGAAAACTCCATATTATTTGTATGAAAATTGTATATCCTTTTAATCGAGTTCGTCAAAAAATTAAGATTAACTTTGTTCTTAGCTTGACTTAATTTTTCTTATCGAAAATAATCCTAATTTTATCGTAAGAATATATATTAACCTTCAACATAATATTTATTCTCAATAAAATAGATTATATATTTGTTGCTGAAAAGAATGATAATTGTTTAAGATTTATTTGTTAATATAATTATTCAATCTATTATTAATAATTGAAATTAAAGATAAAAAATAATAATTATATAACAAATTAAGTATAAAATCACTATAAGAGCTCTCAAAAGACTCCGCTTTAATATATAAGATAGATTGTTGTTAGCTTTTGTTCTGAACGAATTCACGAATTCAGAGGTTTGAACAAACTTTTTTGTAAAAATGAACGCCTCAAACCATTATTTTTTTAAAAATATCTTGTGCAAGAAACGCTGCATTCTTGCATACATTTTTTGTGTGAAACGCTCAGCTTTAATGAAGCAGAAATATGGAATGAGAAAATTCAAGTCAATAAAGGTTGTTGTGTGAAGAAGTCAGCTGGTCAAAATCGACGGATCTGTTACGGTAAACTACATAAACAAACAAACTCTAGCCCTCCATAAATCCCAGCAATGTCCCACTCTAAACAGACGCAAAAAACCAACTCAATCACGATGAATCCTGAAACCTTAGTCCTCACATTCCTCCTAATCACATCCACCAACGCGGCCCAATTCGTGATCACAAACAACTGCCCCTACACCGTGTGGGCCGCAGCAGTCCCCGGGGGCGGTACCCAGCTCGCATCCGGAGCCTCATGGACCATCTCCCCCAACCCAGGCACAACCTCAGGCCGCATATGGGCCCGAACGGGATGCACCCAAACCGGGCCCAACGGCCTCAAATGCGCCACAGGCGACTGTAATGGGCTGCTCCAATGCACCGGGTACGGATCCCCGCCCAACACCCTAGCCGAATACTCGCTAGCTCAATTCCAGAACCTCGACTTCTTCGACATCTCCCTCGTAAAGGGCTTCAACGTCCCCATGGAGTTTAGTCCCACCTCGGGGGGATGCACTAAGGGGATTAACTGTAACGCTGACGTCACGGGTCAATGCCCCGCTCCGTTGAAGGTCAACGGAGGGTGCGATGACCCGTGTACCATATTTAATCAGCCTCAGTATTGTTGTCCTAGTGGGACTGCATGTAATCCCACTGATTACTCCAGGTTTTTTAAGGGGTTGTGCCCTACTTCTTATAGCTATCCTTCTGATGATGCTACCAGTACTTTTACTTGTCCTAGTGGAGCTAACTATAAGGTTGTCTTTTGTCCTAGAACAGTCTCTGAGTTTTTAGGGGCTTTGTGTTCCTAGAAAATACTTAGAATTGAACTCGGGGCATCCTATACATTAAATGTGGTTGTTTGTTGAACAAATTGAATGCAATCGACATTTGGTTAACTGATGGTCATGCTGTTTGGGTTGTTAATTGAGCATGTGCGAACCAATGTTCTTGGGCTTTTCCTTGATCACTTGTAGACACTACAAAATGGAGGAGCATTTGAATGATTTCACTAAGATGCTCACAGATTTGGTAAATCTTGGCGTGAATGTTAGTGATGAGACCAAAGCGGTTTGTCTTCTGAATTCTTAACGTGATGATTATGAACACATGGCTACTACCCCTACCTATGGAAAAGAGAAATTTGTGTATGAAGAGATCTCTGCAGCGTTGTTGAATCATGCTTGTAGCAGGAAAGAAAGGAATGAGTCCAGAAGTAATCCTCGTTTGAAGTCGACAATAGCCAAGGATTAATGCGCCTTTTGTCATAAAAAAGGGCATTGGAAGAAAAATTATACTAAAGCTAAACAGAAGGATATAAAAGCCAAGGCTTTGTAGCAAAATTGTACATAGAAGTGGTAATTGTTAGGTTTATCTGACTTAGTATTTGCTATTTAGGTTCAGTTGCTGATGTCCTCGTTTATAGGAATTTGTTTTAGTTGTTATTTGCTTCTGTTGGCAGTAGGCCTATTTCCAAGCCATCACCTTTGTGGGCAGTTATTGATTTCTGTAAGCTATTTATATAGCATTTCCGTTCAATGAAAGCTAAGTCAGTTTTGGTCTCTAGATTTGCTAACAGTAATGATTCTAATTACTCTTTATCTGTTTCATCAATGGTGTGTTTCCTAGTACTACTACTTGGTGGATTTAGATTGCGCTACTACTTTTCATTGTTACCATTTGAGGGAATGGTTCTCTAGATTTAAGCAGATAGATAATCCTTGCCAGATTATGGGAATTGGTAGCATTGGGCTCGAGATGTTTGATTGTATTGTGAGAGAGCCGAAGAATGTCATATTTGACCTTGGCAAGAAAAAGAATCTTGTCTCATTGGGATACTTAGAAGCCAAGGGTAACAGATTTGGACCTCAAGATGGTATTCTAAAGGTTGTAACTGGTACTAGAAGGAATAACTTATGCTTCCTGCACGGTCACACCGTTACAAGAGATGCGAGTATTTCTAAGGTTGCGTCCAAAGTGGCTAGAGAGACTGAGATTATGGCATATGAGGTTGGCTCATGCCGGAGAAAAGTCTTTACAAACGCTAATTAGGCAAGGACTGTTGAAAGGTGCTATTTCCTGCAAATTAGAATTTTGTGAGCATTGTGTTTTGGGAAAGAAGATAGGAGTGAAGTTTGACATAACTATCCCCAACACTAGTGAAGCTCTCGATTATGTTCACACAGATGTTTGGGGACCTACCAAGAATGCATCTTGGGGAGCAAAGCATTGGTTTGTGTCTTTTATTGATTATTTTTCTTGACGTGTTTGGGTGTACACCATGAAACATAAGGATGAAGTCCTAGAAATTTTCTTGAAGTGGAAGAAGCTTGTTGAGGCTTGTACATGCCAAAAGATCAAGGTACTTCGCTCAGATAATTGTAAAGAGTACAAGAATGATCCGTTCTTGCAAGTATGTCAAAGAGAGGGCATTCAACGACACTTGACAGTTAGGGAGACACCGCAACAGGATGGGGTGGCAGAACGGATGAATCGTACCTTGCTGGAAAGGGTTCGATGTATGTTGTCTAATTTTGGGTTAGGAAAAGTGTTTTGGGTTGAGACTATTACTTATGCATGTCACCTTATTAGCAAGTTCCCTTCAACGACACTTGAGGGCAAGAGTCCTTTGGAGGTTTGGTCAGGGAAGCCAGTTTCATATTATCATACTTTCCGTGTATTGAAGTGTCTAGCTTACTATCATGTCAGACAAAGTAAGTCGGATCCTCTTGTTGGAGCCCAGATATTCGCGATCTCGCAATCAACACCTCGCGAGATCTGGCCTTCTAGAAATCCTTAAGTGCTGGAGACCTTCCTTATGCAAACTGGAGCAACAACTTGTAATACACTGTCAACTGGATCAAAATATGCTATTCCCTTCTGTTCTTCATGTTCTTCAATTCCTGCTGCACCTGCACAACCAAACCAGAAGGTTGAACCCCCAGATTTGGCTCTCCGACGCTCAAGTCAGTAATGGCCACAGATAAACGAACACAATGCCTTAATAACAACAGCAGGATGAAACAACACAAAGAGAAGATAGCATTCAAAACAACGACTAAAACAATGAAACCTCGTGAGCCAACTCAATGAAACAGTAAATGATGAAACTTAACCAATCGTGACGAATCAACCCTCAAAAGCACGATGACGATACCGAGAGTCAGAATCCAGGTACCGATCATCCGACTTCCTACGAAAAGAGGTAAATCGGGAGCGAGGAGACGAGCTCGTAAACGAGTAATCGCCCTCTGTGTTTTCTCTTTCTCTCAAGTGGGAAGAAGATGCTCTCAGTCGACCGTCCCTTTCTCTCTCTTTGCCGTTAGGATTTATAATCACGCCATGGGTCCCACTCAATCCGTTATTGCTCTCTTAACCTATTGCTCTCTTAACCTATTGGGCTCCTTAATGGGCTTCCCGTTCTCGACCCATTTTCTGACCTTATGGGCTCGCGGCCTCTTGCTCACTCGCGGACCGGGTTTGCGTCATTAGAGTCGCGAGAACCGGGTCCACATTAATGGTCGCGAGAACCGGGTCCAACAGCCAGCCCCCCAAGTCTTTGTATTCGCGAAGGCAAAGCTTGGGTAAGAATTGAAGCCGGGTTCTCGGAGAGCCTTATGGAGATCATTCGCTCGCGACTCCTCCTCGTTTCATCGCGCTTGTTTTTGAATTTTGAATTCGAAACGTTTTGCATTCCCTCGTTCTGACACCTTTCAACACGTGGCTTCCTTTTGGGGACTTTTATTTTCTTATAAAAGGTTGCCAGACCACATTCTTCTCTTCTTCTTTACTCCAAATCTTCAACTGCTCATATTCCTCTGTAAAACCCGTCCCTAATAAAACTTCGAGAAATCTTCATTCGCTCAGACGATCTTCGAATTACAAATGGCTCGTAAGTTCTATCTTGAATTCGCTCTTTGTTTGCTTATTTCTATTGTTTCTACATATGATTCTGATATTTCTGTATCTCCGCTATTTACTGTGTTCTTTCGAAGCTTTTTACTGATTTTCATGGCGGTCGGGCGATTTCTCATCATACCTCTATCGGTCATTTACTGAGCGGTGTCTCCTCTTCTTTCTTTTATTCGATGGGCATTTCCTTTTTCCTTAAAGGTCGTTTTAGACTATTGAAAGCCTTCATTGTTCTTCAAGATCGATTCTTTTTCCCGCTCATGGCTTTTGGACTGTTCATATCACCATTTCTTAGGGTCTCTACCAGAAATCTGTTTAACTTCCCCTTAGATCTTAAATTTTTTGTTTTCCAGGGTTTTCTTTGTTTCTTATCCCCATGGCTCGCGAAGCTTCTTTCTAGCCTTCGCGTTTCGTGTTCTTTCCCTGGAAAACTAACTCCGATCTTTTTCTTCTTGATCGTCTACAGGAAGCTCTATTAATCATAATGACGACGCAGTTCCGTCTACCTCGCGACCAGAGGTAGGTTGTAGCGATAAAAGTCCTCCTCAGGAGTCTGAACTCGTAATATTTGGTCGCGAGGATTACGAGAGGTTTTACTCATGGCAAGATGATCTTCCTCGCGTAGAAATCGAAGATATTTTCCATAACCCGGCGGGACGTGTACAGATTTTGACCCGCCGCGTCCACCATAAAAAGGTCAAGAATCTAGGGAACCCATTTACGGCCCTCCCTTCTGATCTTACCCTTCGCGACCTTGAAACCATCGCGGATGCCTACCCTTTTCCAGAGGGTACAATTTTTGCCCTTCCATCTCGGGATGGGACTTCTCTTGACGAATATGGTAGTTTCTTTCCATTGAGTATGTCGTCTCTTAAATTAGGATTCAGGCTCCCCTTCTCCAATTTTACCAAAAGTCTCTTGAAAGAGCTGACCTACAGCCCAGCTCAGATGCATCCTAACTTTTGGAGGGTCTTGGTTATTTACGTGATGAGGTGTCAGGATATCGGGGTAAAGCCCAATCCTTGTCATTTTTTTCTTATGTTCTCTACGCGAAGGGCTCCTGAAGAAATAGGGATGTTCACCGCCGCAAAAAATGGTAGATCGGAGTGGGATGGTCCTCCCCGTATTCCGAAGTGGAAGGTTGATTGGTTTTTGGTTCGACCACCACCGGGTTCTGGGATCTCGACCAAAATATCGATGCTCGCGACTCAGCCCAAATCTGGTAACTGGACCCAGGCTAAAAAAGATGCTCTTTACCGTAACTTCCATAATTTCCCTGATCTTGTTTCGACGCGCATATTCCTGAAATGTATTACCCATGAGGTGCTAGCCCAGCGTGGACTTAGTCTTAAGCACCATTATGGTATTTCTTGTTTATTGTTACTTATCCTTCTTTCATTGTTACGTACTCGCGATGTCATATGCTTATGGACTTTTATTATATCCTTATTTATTTTACTATTCTTTTTATCTGCAGAGACAAAATACTTTTCGCGTCTCGCGATTATGGAAGGTTCTGATGACTCTTTTGACGAGGAACCTATTGACGAGCAAATCCTCGCCTCACAGAAAAGCAAGCGCCGAAAGCAGCCGGCGAACAAGAACAAAACTTCCTCAAAAAAGAGAAAAATCTCTGCCGGCGGTATTAATATCCGTGAACCCGTGCCTCAATCTGGGGAGACCGGAACACGCACACCCGAGCCCCTGGATGATCAATCCCCAATTGGCTCGACAATCCCCTTAGGGGCCGGCGGGTCTCCTTCTTCGCGACGAGCAACCCCTGCCGGGAGGGCCTCGGAAATTGCCAAGGGTAAACAGCCCATGACCTCTGAAGGTGATCAAAATACCTCTTCTCAGGATCTGGCTGAGCTCTTTCCCGAGGAGGAGGTAGTGAGGACGTTCTTTGATCGCGATCGACCTGGTTTCCCAGACATGCCTGGATTTTTAGAGGGCATTGTTCGGGGTAAAGCAGGGCTCGCGAGACTCAGTCTGGCGGTCAGTTTCCTTTATTCTCTTCCCGAATGGTTTTCTTCCTTCTTGTTGGTAGGTGTTTTTAACTAACATATTTTGCTTATTGTAGTCGCTTCTTATTACCGAGGCATTTGGGCAATATTCCATCGCCCTTGAAGATGGCTATAGTAAGATGGAGGGGGAATATAATGAGATGGTCGATTATGCTGGTAAAGCACGGGATGTTAAGGAGGCCGCGAAGAAAAAACTAAAGGAGGAGCAAGAGAGGAATGCGGAGCTGCAAGGGAGGAATGCTGAGCTGATGGCGAAGATAAGCGGCTTGGAGCTTTCGGCCAGGACTATGAAGCGCAATCATGATACAGAGTTAGGTTTGCTTCGCCAAGAGAAAGACCAGGCTTTTGACAAGGGTCGTCGCGAAGGTGCCAAGCAGTATGCTTCTAGCTATCGCGAGAAATGTCGTATTGATTTTATCAGTCTGGCTCGCGACACCCTGGTGATTGCTGCACTCAAGCGTCAGCTTAGGAAGAACAAAGTGACTAACTTCTCTTTCGATCCTACGGATCTTTGTGGCCTTCCTGCCGAGATCCCTGCGTACACCTCTCCTCCTCTTGGAACCTTTGTTGACGACGACGCGAGCCTTCTTGAAGGTTGGGACGTCGAACCCTTCTTGCCTGAAGATGAGGGAGTCGTCAGAGGGATGGAGTGTCATATTCCTTTAGTCCCAGCCCCCAAGGTACCCAAGAAGGTAATTTACTCGGAGGATAGGATGAAAAAGGCGGCGGACTCCTCGACTCGCTCTTGTGCTAAATCGTCTGATGCAGGTGATGGGAACGATGTCGTGAATGTTGACAGCGAAAAAGCTGCTGCTGAAGAAAACATCGCGACGACAAAGGACGCAGGTAGCTCGGGAGGGGTTCGTGATCCAGTGCTGGCTGAAACTGACGAGTATCTGAATCTGGATCCTCTTTGATGAAGTTTAACTTCTTTTTATTTGTCGCTTGCAAACTCTTGGGTTGGTGTTGCATACAATCGTTACTTGGTTCTGTGGCTCGTGGATCGGAATGTGATCGCGAGCCTAAATATTGTTCCTTTTGGGGTCTCGTGAGGAGATCGTACAATTATTCCCTTGCGTGTCTTTACATTTATTGCTTTTGTTCTCCCAACTACTTTTCTGCTTTTAGTCTTTTTAATGCATTAAATGTGGGTTAGGTGACTTTTCTTTTATAAATGGCGTTTCCTGCCTTCTTCTTCCATTCCCTCTTTCTTCAACGAATTCTGATATGGCCAGGACACGACGAACTCGAGAGGGGTCTCTGCATGAGTCTTTTACCATTGTTATGGATTCTTCTGCTATTACTGGCAGAAGTTTGGTAATCATCTTTTACTCTTGTCTTTCTCTGCTTAATTGTTTCTTAGGCCCCTTTTTCCTACGTATAGCGTTTTCCAAAGGAACATTGCGATCAATACCTTAGTCATTTCGGTGGTAAGGGTCTCATCCTTTGCGCTAATTCCGAGTCTTGGGATGTGATTCTGGACAAGGTTGGGAGCTCCTACTTTCTGGGCGAAGGCTGGAGTGAGTTTGCGTATGGGAAAGATCTTTGTGAGGGAGATGAGGTGACTTTTACAAGGTGGTGTGCTTCTCCACCTGAAGTTCCCGTTCGGACCGTGGTGTATCAAGTGGAGGTCATCGTTCCTCTCCGGGCTTAGTGTTATGCCTTTTTATTCTGCGTTTGTATGGTGATTTCTCCTCCTCTTCCCCTCCCCCCATAGTGTTCGTGAGGATGTTTACATTCTCGCGAGCCCTATGTGTTAGGAGAGGAGGGAGAATGAACGAGTTTTTTATGAATAAATTAGACTGGGATTTATTAGGAAAAAACTTTGGAACTCGAAAGGTAACGTGCATCTAAGTGCCATCGCGATTACAAGTATGTGTCTCTTTAATGGGAAAAATGTTTTTCAAAATGAGAATACTTGATATTGTAAATAGGTCACTCCCCAACATCTTTTGTCCGGAAAAAATTCTTCTTTTGGTCCTATGAAAAACCCTGCGAAGAAATTAATCGCGTAAGTATAGATTATTCATATGTCATGGCCTGTGATGCCGTAAAGAGTGTGCTCTCACCTGACTACTGCATGCGTACGAGCCAGTAGTAGGGTTTTTCGTGCACCTGCGAGCGTCTTTGTGTTTGAGAATGCGATTTCCTATAATGAGTTTGGAATCAGACTCATTGTTCTTGTGGTAAAACAAAGTAGCTCGCGTGTCTTTCTCATCATACCTTAGCTAATGTGTTCTTGACGCCTTGGGAAATCCATGCTCACGGATAATTGGGGCTTTTTAGCGTTTGTTTCCTCATAAACTGCCATTTTTCTGTTTCGTTCGCGATCATGCCTTGCGATTGTTTGCTTTTCTAATGCTGTAGCGTCTGTGAAAACAGATGGGGATTCATTAGTGTTTTGTATTGCATACTTCCATGCTAAGTATATAGTTTCACGGATAACTGGGTGGATGCTTATAGTCCCAGCCCAGTGTCACGGCTTCGCGACCTGGGTGGATGCTTATAGCCCCAGCCCAGTGTCACGGCTTCGCGACCTGGGTGGATGCTTATAGCCCCAGCCCAGTGTCACGGATTCGCGACCTGGGTGGATGCTTATAGCCCCAGCCCAGTGTCACGGCTTCGCGACCTGGGTGGATGCTTATAGCCCCAGCCCAGTGTCACGGCTTCGCGACCTGGGTGGATGCTTATAGCCCCAGCCCAGTGTCACGGCTTCGCGACCTGGGTGGATGCTTATAGCCCCAGCCCAGTGTCACGGCTTCGCGACCTGGGTGGATGCTTATAGCCCCAGCCCAGTGTCACGGCTTCGCGACCTGGGTGGATGCTTATAGCCCCAGCCCAGTGTCACGGCTTCGCGACCTGGGTGGATGCTTATAGCCCCAGCCCAGTGTCACGGCTTCGCGACCTGGGTGGATGCTTATAGCCCCAGCCCAGTGTCACGGCTTCGCGACCTGGGTGGATGCTTATAGCCCCTGCCCAGTGTCACGGCTTCGCGACCTGGGTGGATGCTTATAGCCCCAGCCCAGTGTCACGGCTTCGCGACCTGGGTGGATGCTTATAGCCCCAGCCCAGTGTCACGGCTTCGCGACCTGGGTGGATGCTTATAGCCCCAGCCCAGTGTCACGGCTTCGCGACCTGGGTGGATGCTTATAGCCCCAGCCCAGTGTCACGGGATTTATGCAACATTCTGAATTTCCCGAAATGTGCGCGTACCTTTTATTTTGAGATTACGTCTCCCTTTGCGGCGAAAGTATTTATTTCTCTGGTAACCCGACGATAGATTCTTGCTAATGTTTAGTTTCAATCGGTTCTTTCGCCTGCATACAGCTTGTTAGAATGTCTTATATCGCGATTGAATTGCTTTTTATGAGATATTTATCTTAAGGTATGCAAACATGTTACGAAAACGTGGGAATTTATACCTGTGTGGGGGAGTAGGCTAGGCGTAATAGCGGCGCAGTCGCATCACGTTCCAGGAATTTGCAACGTGATTGCCAGAGCTATCCTTCAGTCGATAGGCCCCTGGGGCGACCTCGCGATCCACTATATACGGCCCCTCCCAGTTCGGATCGAGTTTTCCCCCCTCTGTCTTTCTTAGGACCAGATCTCCTTTCACGAAACCTCTCTCCTTGACATGCTTGTTATAATACTTCGCGACGCCCGCTTTGTAGGCGGCCGCCCGAATAACCGCCATTTCTTGGGTTTCCTCGCGAAGTTGGAGTTCCATTCTCATCTTCTCATCATTGGTTTCCGAGTCATAGTGAAGGAGTCTTTCGTTCGGGAATAAAATTTCTACTGGAACCACGGCCTCTACTCCATACGCGAGGGCGAAAGGACTCTCTCCTGTTGCTTTTTTCACTGTGGTTCGATTGGCCCAGAGAGTAAGTGGCAGGACTTCCGCCCATCTGCCCTTGGCGTTATCTAGCCTTTTCTTCAGATCTGTGACAATGCTTTTATTGACAGCTTCTACCTGCCCATTGCAGTGCGGATGTGCAACCGAAGCAATTTTTAGCCTAACTCCCAGATCGCTGCACCATGTCATTAGCTGGGGCGAGTTGAATTGAGGGCCTCGGTCGGTTACGATCTCGCGTGGCAACCCATAGCGGCAGATAATATTTTTCCAAAGGAATTTTTTCACTACAGGTACTGTTGTCGACGCGAGTGCTTCCGCTTCAATCCATTTTGTGAAATAGTCGACCGCGACAATGATGTACTCGAGTTGACCTGGGGCCTTTGGTTTAAAAGGGCCAAGAAGGTCCAATCCCCACATCGCGAAAGGGATGGGGCTTCCCATGATCTGAAGCTGGACTCCTGGTTGGTGGGAGGCAGGGGCGAAATATTGGCACGCCTGACAAGCTCGCGTCATCGCTTGAGCATCTTGTTTCATTGTGGGCCAAAAATGCCCTTGGCGCAAAGCCTTGTATACCAGGGGTCTCCACCCTGCGTGTGTCCCACACAGCCCAGCATGTAGCTCTTCGAGATAGGCTTTTGTTTCGTAGTGACCCATGCACTTCAGCTCGCAAGGGTCACCTCCTCTCTTGTAGAGCTCGCCTCTGCTGATATAGAAACGTCCAGCCTTTCTTTTTAATTGTATGAGCTCCTTTGGGTCAGATGGACCGCGACCATATCTGAGATAATCAATGAATGGGCGGCGCCAATCTTCAGACGAGGTGTTGATCGCCATCATTTCAATCTCGCGACTGATGGCGCTTTCTTCTTTCACAAAAAACAGATATTTCGGGGGCCCCCCTTTTGATACCATGAACCCTGACCTTCGCTCGCGTTCTTCTTTGGGACCTTCCCATCCGGCTCCCAGCTTCGCGAGTTCATCTGCTTTCTTATTCAGTTCTCTTGGGATTGCCTTTATTTCGAAATGCATGAAAAGCGAGGTCAACGTCGCGACTCGTGCATGGTACTGTGGGAGGTTCCCTGTTCGTGCTTCATAAAGCCCTTGTACCTGCTTTACCACAACTTCTGAATCACAACAGCATGAAAGCACAGAGATTGAAAGGCCGATGGCTAACTCTAATCCTGCGATTAAGGCCTCATACTCAGCTTCATTGTTCGTGGGTTTGAACTTTAGTGCAATGGCGTGGCTTATCTCGTCTCCCGTAGGCGACGTGAGAATCACACCTGCGCCGCACCCCTCATCGTTCACAGCCCCGTCAGTGTGCATTATCCACATCATTTGTTCACCATACGGATTCACCACTTCCCCTTCCCTGAAACTTGTTTCGACGATGAAGTCGGCGAGTGCTTGTGCTTTGATAGCTGGCCTGGGTCGATACACTACATCGAATTCAGACATTTCGATGACCCATTTCGTGAGCCTCCCTGCAACGGTTGGTTTTGTCATGAAGCTATTCAGTGGCAAGTCTGTTAGGGTTTCAATCGGGTGTGCATGGAAATAGGGTCTTAGTTTGCGAGCAGCTGTTATCAGTGCAAGTACAGACTTCTCAACTGGGGAATATCGTGTCTCCGCGGGTAATAAAGCTCGGCTAACAAAATAGACTGGCTTTTCTGACTCGCGAACAAGGACTGCACTCACCGCTCTTGAGCTGGCCGCGAGATACAACTGTAGAGTTTCTCCCGGAACCGGGGAAGATAGGATCGGGAGTTTTGTCAGATGTTCTTTGAGGCTCGCGAATGCTTGACTACATTCTTCAGTCCACTCAAAGTTCTTTGGCTTTCTCAAAATTTCGAAGAAGGGGAGGTTTCGTTCGGCCAGCTTGGCACAGAATCTCCCCAAATAATTTACTCGGCCTACGAAACGCTGGACTTCATGGGTAGACCGCGGTGGTTCAAGATCGAGAACGGCTTTGACTTTATCGGGATTTACTTCGACACCGCGAGCACTAATCATGAAGCCTAAAAACTTTCCTTCTGTGACCCCGAACACGCATTTGTCTGGGTTTAGACTCATCCCGTACTTTCTGAGAGTCGCGAATACTTCCGCCAGATCGCGAGCGTGATTATTCTGTTCCTTGCTTTTCACCACAATGTCGTCAACGTAGGCCTCGACTGTATCTCCTATCTGATCACTGAAAATACGGTCTACCAGTCTCTGGAAAGTGGCCCCCGCGTTCTTAAGGCCGAAAGGCATCACCTTATAGCAGAAGGTTCCCTTGTCTGTTATGAAAGAGGTATGTTCCGAGTCCAGGGGGTTCATCATGACTTGGTTGTATCCTGAGTAAGCATCTAAAAAACTGAGTGCTTCATGTCCTGCGGTGGAGTCTACAAGCTGATCGATAGAAGGCAGCGGGTAGCTGTCTTTTGGGCAGGCTTTGTTTAAATCTGTGAAATCTACACACATCCTCCATTTACCAGTTCCCTTCTTTGCGACCATGACGACATTAGCCAACCATGCTGGGTATTGCACCGGTCTAACAAACCCAGCCTTTAGGAGTTTCGCGAGCTCTACGGCCGCGGCCTCATTCTTCGGACCTGCTTGTTTCCTCTTTCGCTGCCTTTTGGGAAGGATATCACTGCTAATATTCAGAGAGTGAGTGATCACTGATGGGGGAATTCCTTTCAAGTCTTTGGGGGACCAAGCGAAGACGTCTCGCGATTCTGATAGCAGGTTCTCAATTTCTACCATCACCATAGGGTCAAGGCTGCCCCCTACTGATAACTTCTCTTCTTTATTCACAAAAGGAGTGACTTCCTGTGTTTTAAATCCGGAAAACTTTGCTCTGTCCGCATTCCCCTCAGAATCCTGATACCTAGGGGGTTCGCGAACATCTAACTCAGCTTCCTCCTCAACATTAGGCATGCCGGGGACAAAAAGTTGGTTCGCGAGCAGAGGCGTTTCTTCTCCCTTTTCAGACTTGATGTAACAAGAGATGCTCTCTTTCTCAACGCCTGTCGCGACTCCTGTTCCGGATGGTGTGGGAAACTTTACGCAGAAATGACTCATGGATACTACGGCATCAAACTTACACAATGTGCCTCTCCCGATGATCGCGTTATAGCTCGAGCTTGTCGGGATAATTACAAAATCAATCTTTTCCGATCTTCGTGGCCCTGTCTCATCTCCCATCACTACATCTAAACTCACCACTCCTAGAGCAGTGACTCTTTCCCCCGCGAAGCCTACTAAGGTTGTTCTTGTTGGTCTTTTCATTCGTGGGTCGACCCCTAGCTTTTCGAAAGCATCCAGATATATTATGTCGGCAGAGCTGCCCGTGTCAACCAAAATACGACTGACTAGCTTCGTGCCAATTTGTAGATGTATAACCAATGGATCACCGGAAGAGACTGCCCACTCATTGATCTCTTCGTTAGAAAAGACTAGTTGATATGGCTCTCTGGGAAGGGGTTTCGCGATGCTCATAACTGGGAGCCCGCGAGGGAGCGGTGCGTTGATCATCTTGCGTTGCTCACGTCTGTTCGGGGGTATAGGGACATGCTTCCCGGCTATGGTCCCTACATGACCGTCTGGTCGCGGGAAATCTTGGTTGTGTTGAGGTGGATGAGGATCGTTCGCGTGCTGCTGATTGCGCCCTCTTCCTCGCCCACCGTTGTTATTTCCCCCTCTGAATGGTCCTCGGCCAGGGTTTCTACCACCCCTGCCTTGATAGTTTCCCCCGCCTCTTTGATTCATGAGGACGGCTCTCTGCTCAGGCTCGTTGTTCGTCCTTGGACCACTCCGGCACTCGTCTGTGTTATGAGTAGTGGAATTGTGATTGGAGCACCACATTCCATCGTGGCCGCGACCTCGGCCTCCATTGCCTCGGCCGCGACCTCTATAGCCGTAGTGGTCATCTCTTTGGTTCATTAAATTCTGCTCTTGAAATTGGTTCTGGTCTGTATTTTGTCTGTAGTCTTGGTACTGATTCTGATTCTGACGCTGTGTCACCAAACCTGGAGCACGCGAATCATTCTGCCCCTGCTCAAATTGCTGCCTTTTGTTCCCCCAATTCTGATTATTCTTTCTGGAGTTCTGGCTCTGGTTCTGTTTGTTCTGACTTCCGCCCCCTGCGGGTGCGCTCGAGTGAGTCTCAACTTGTATTTCAACGTAAGCTCTCTCTAGCATGGCTTGATATGAAACTTCCTGCTTTCTGTACAGGTGTTTTTTGAATTCGCTCCCGTCGGCCAGTCCGTTTAAGAACGCGACCCGGGCAGTTTTATCATCAAAGTCATCAGCTTCTAGGACCATTAGCGAGAATCTTTTCACATACTCTTCCAGGCTCTCGCCCGCTTTTTGTTTGACCCCGACCACCTCCTGCATGGTGATCTTTCTCTTCTTCGAGGAGCCAAAATGCAACAAGAATCCCCTCTCGATATCTGCAAAGCAAGAGATACTCCCGGGCGGTTGATTTAGCATCCATGTCATGGCGGTGTCCGCGAGTGTTCCTGGGAATCCCTTGCAAAGGGTAGCCTCATCCGGACCCCTCGCGATCATAGCATACTTGTACCGGGTAAGATGCTCTTTGGGATCTCCCTTGCCAGTGTACTCTTTGACAGTCGGGAATCTAAAGTCTGGTAGCGGTGGGGCTCTGATTATATGTTCTGCAAAAGCTGTGGGGCCAAATATCGTTGAAAAGTCGAGAGGGTTCTGGGACGCCTCGCGATTGTAGTAGGGGGTTCTCTGATACTCGCGTTGTTCCTGCGCAGGGTAGTATGCGCGGCCCCTTTCGTCGTAACGAACATCATGCTGAGAGTTGTGGTGTTCCTGATGACTCATTGGAGCCTGGTTCAAATCGAACCGTCCCCGATCCACCTCGCGAGTATCATTTCTTTCCCTCGGCCTTCTAGACACCGAGTCTCTGTCATCTGGGACAATTTCAGCCACCTCTTCTCGATTAACTTCTCTCCCGTCGCGATTGGTCTGGTCGTGGAGAGGTTCGACCCTTTGGTTAGCTGTATTTGGGACAATCGGGGCGCCTTGCGCTATCCAGGCAGCAAAAAGTTCGTTCTGCTCCCGAGGGATAGTGATAAGCTCGGGAGTTTCCTCCTCGACGCGAGGGAGTGGTGGAGGATTGAGAGTGTTTTGATTGAGGTGTGATGTGGTGGCGTTTACTGTTCCGCTTCTGCCAGTTTCAACCATGATTCTGCTCTTCGCGAGCTGACTCTTGAGATTTCAAAGGGAGCTAGCTGCGCGAGAAGGTCCCCACGGTCGGCGCCAGTGTTGGAGCCCAGATATTCGCGATCTCGCAATCAACACCTCGCGAGATCTGGCCTTCTAGAAATCCTTAAGTGCTGGAGACCTTCCTTATGCAAACTGGAGCAACAACTTGTAATACACTGTCAACTGGATCAAAATATGCTATTCCCTTCTGTTCTTCATGTTCTTCAATTCCTGCTGCACCTGCACAACCAAACCAGAAGGTTGAACCCCCAGATTTGGCTCTCCGACGCTCAAGTCAGTAATGGCCACAGATAAACGAACACAATGCCTTAATAACAACAGCAGGATGAAACAACACAAAGAGAAGATAGCATTCAAAACAACGACTAAAACAATGAAACCTCGTGAGCCAACTCAATGAAACAGTAAATGATGAAACTTAACCAATCGTGACGAATCAACCCTCAAAAGCACGATGACGATACCGAGAGTCAGAATCCAGGTACCGATCATCCGACTTCCTACGAAAAGAGGTAAATCGGGAGCGAGGAGACGAGCTCGTAAACGAGTAATCGCCCTCTGTGTTTTCTCTTTCTCTCAAGTGGGAAGAAGATGCTCTCAGTCGACCGTCCCTTTCTCTCTCTTTGCCGTTAGGATTTATAATCACGCCATGGGTCCCACTCAATCCGTTATTGCTCTCTTAACCTATTGCTCTCTTAACCTATTGGGCTCCTTAATGGGCTTCCCGTTCTCGACCCATTTTCTGACCTTATGGGCTCGCGGCCTCTTGCTCACTCGCGGACCGGGTTTGCGTCATTAGAGTCGCGAGAACCGGGTCCACATTAATGGTCGCGAGAACCGGGTCCAACACCTCTAGCCAAGAAGTCTTTATTCATGGGTCTGCGGAGTGGTGTGAAAGGCTACAGTCGTGGGATCTTGAGGCAAAGAAAATTATTCTTAGCAGAGATGTGACTTTTGATGAGGCTTCTATGTTGAAGCAAGCAAGTTCTCAACATATAGTTATGTATCTACGCAGGTTGATCCAAGCATTACAGAACAGGGTAGTACAGATTCTGATGACATGACAGATGATTAGACCGTTGATGATACATAGCAGGTGGATCCTATTGATGAGGGTCCAATTGCAACTAGATTACCAAAGAGGAATGTTGGAGCTCCCAAGAGGATTACTGATGATATGGTGCTATGCACTACCGATTGCTGAAGAAGGTATTCCTTCCACTTACACTGAAGCAATACAAAGTTGTGAGTGTGATCAGTGGAAGGGTGCTATGGACGGAGAGATGAAATCTCATTATAAGAATGAGACTTGGGTACTTCAAGAGTTGCCTAAGGGAAAGTGTTGAAGCTCCTTCGGTTTTGAATGGAGACAAACATTCTGCTAATGAAATGACTAAGTGTTTCAGGATCGTCACTCAGAAAGGAACGTTACACAGTGGTACACAGCGGTATTCTATCTAAGGAAGGCGAGACCGAGAAAGGAGAAAGACAAGGGATTGCGTTTCTAAAGGAAAGATCTGAGAGAAGATATTCGAAGAAGATATACTCGAAGATATTCAAGGAAGATTGTGATCTCGGTGATGAGACGGTTGAAGATATTATGGAAGGAAATATTATCTTTTGCTAAAAGATATTATTTTCTTAGAGATTTATTTCCATGTTTTATTCTAGATGATCTAGGTATAAAAGAAAGTTTTTAGACTTGAAAACGCAAGAGGCTTTGATTGAAGTTGTAAGACTGAGAGATTGAGAGAAGAAGAAGAAGGGTGATCCTTAAGCTTAGAGGTTGAGTTCGGGCTCGAGTGAGAGGAGTGATTCGTGATCGTAATCCGAGCTCTCTTTTGTAACGAACGAGAAATCAATAAGATAAGTACACCTTTCTAAATCCTTCAAGTGAGAAGCTTGAAGGTAGTGGTTTTACTCAACACAAATTGGTTGAGGTTTCCACTCTAAATCTTGCGTCAAAGTTTACTTCTTGCATACTATTATTCCGCTGCTATACCTCCTGAGGAACAATACCTATTGTTCCCTAGGAAGTAACTATACTAACCGATCCAACAATTGGTATCAGAGCCTGGTCTCTAGATTTTTGTTAGCTTTGCAGGAAGTATGAGTTCACAAACTGCCATCAATGATTCGTTCTGGAAACCTCCTGTGCTCAAGTTCGGAGAATTCTCTTATTGGGTGGAACAGATCGAATCACATATCTGTTCGCTCCATGGACAGATGTGGAAAGTGGTAGAGTTTGGCGATATCAAAATTCTTGATCCTACTGATCCCTCTGGAGTCAAATTAAAGTCGAGGGCTGACTATCAAGACGCTGATTACAAGGTTCTGGAACTCAACATGCGAGCCAAGAAAGTCATGCTTGCAGCTCTAGGTCCTTCTGATCAAAGAAAGGTCCTCCGCTACAAAACTGCCCATGATATCTTCAATGCACTCAAAAGGATGTATGAGGGAAACGAAGATATCAAGAAGAACAGAATTCTTGCACTCACTAAGGAATATGATAGCGCTGTTCAAGGAAAGAATGAATCTCTTGATGAGTTTCATTCTCGATTTCAGGGATATGTAGGTCAACTGGAGTTTCTAGGAGAAACAATTCCTGAATGGAAGATCACTCATCAATTTCTTCAGGGATTGTCAGCAAAGTGGGACGCCTTTTCTCTGGCTCTTCAGGCACAAAACGACATCAAGAACATTACTCTAGAGGAGTTGGTTGCTCGCCTTCAGAGTAATGCAGGCATTCAACAAAGCAAAGTCTCTAGAAGAGAGAGTGAAAAATCTGAAAAATCTCAAAGCATTGCTCTAAAGGTTGAAAAGGCTTTCGATCTTGCTCAGGAAGATGATGAGGATGAAGATGGTGATGAAGAAATTGCCCTTATCACACGGGCATTTCGCAAAGTCTGGAGAGGAAGTCGCAATATGCAACGTTCCACTGATGGGAACAAAGATACCAAAGACATTGTCTGCTATCACTGTCAAAGGAAAGGACATTTTGCAAGGAACTGTTTCAAGAAGAAGGCAGGAGAAACACCTGTCCCTGCTCGGGAAAGAAAGGAAGCCATGATAGCTGCATGGGGTGCGTCTGACTCAGATGATGACTCAACATTTACCTCAAAGGAAACGTGTCTTATGGCTGCTGGAGGAGAATCGGAAGATGAGGTAACCGACTCTGAACTCGACTCTATCTTACTTACCAGAACAAAATCTCAGATCATAAAAGCTATAAAGTCCTTAGGGGAAGAAAATGGAAATCTAAATTTACTTCTGGAAGAAAAGAACGAAACTATCTCTAACTTAGTTGAAGAAAACAAGCTTTGGGTTTCAAAAGTCACCAAACTCGAGAAAGTGTCATTCCAGTCCCCAGATGTATGCAAATCCTGCCCTACCTACCAATCCACCATCACCTCCCTTGACAGTAAAGTTACTAAGCTCGAATCAGAAATTCTTATGTTAAGGCTGAGTAACTCTAAGCTAATGAAAGAAGCAGTAGATCTTAAGGGAAGTGAAGAAGAAAGAAAGAAAGTTTGGCTGGATGAGTATGTTGCTTCCAAAATTGAAAAGGAGAAGATTGACTTCTCCACGCGATTTGTACCCCGTACTGGACTTGGCTACTGTAAGTCCTTAGACTCCCAATCTAGTAACATTCCCTCCGGATCTCAAAGTCCTTCTCCTTCCGAGGAACATTGTGGTGGATCCAACTCTGGTTGCTCCCACAGTGGATCCAAGGGGGAAGAAAGGATCAAAGCCCGTGAGGAGAAGGTATGGTTTGATGGACAAAAGGCTTACCACATG
The DNA here is from genome assembly GCA_029168935.1 of Oxyria digyna. NCBI lineage: Eukaryota > Viridiplantae > Streptophyta > Magnoliopsida > Caryophyllales > Polygonaceae > Oxyria > Oxyria digyna. Next base: position 13,059,613 of record JAPVLV010000013.1, read on the forward strand.
TGGCTTAAACAGGTTCAGAACATCAAGCCGGTACAAATTGACTTCCAATCAAGGATTAACAATAAACCCATTTGGCCAGGTCAAAGCAAGTATGTGAATCTATGGAATCACAAAGTTTGTTGGTATTGTGGTAAAGCAGGTCATTACAAACAAAACTGTAACCTTAAAAGGGAAGACGATGAAAGAGCTTACCATTCTAGACAACAGTCCAATGTTAGGAACACAGCTTACTATTCTAGGCAACAGTCCAATGTTAGGAACACTCCTAGGATAAAAATTGAACTTAATGAACCAAGAAATAGAAGAGTATTTTCTAATCCAGGTAAGCCTAAGCTTGCCTGGGTACGTAAAAACTAATCTTTTACTTGCAGGATGGAGGGAAGAAATGTTCTTGGTATATAGATAGTGCTTGCTCGATTCACATGACAGGGAACAAAGACTGGTTCATATCTCTCCATCCACAAACCAAGGGTTCTATAACCTTTGGGAACAACAGTAAGGGAGAAGTAGTAGGAGTAGGAAAGGTAAGAATTTCTGACAAACTCTTTGTGAACAACGTTACTCTTGTAGACAACCTTACCTTTGATCTGTTGAGTGTACGTCAAATGTGCCAGGATGGTCAAAATAGGGTTGTCTTTACCACTGATGAATGTTTGGTTGAGAATGTTAAGACAGGAAAGGTTCTTTTAAGAGGCATTACTGAAAACAATCTATATAAGGTGGATCCCTCTTTCATCCCAGAAGAGGAACTATGCCTAACTGTCCAAACTGAGGAATCAAACCTGTGGCACAAACGATTCGCACATGCTAGCCTCAGACTACTATCAAAACTTCACAACAAGGACCTAGTGGTAGGTCTACCAAAGATAGACTGTCTAGCTGAAGAGGTGTGCATAGCATGTACAAGAGGAAAACAGGTAAGATCATCCTTCAAATCGAAGAAGCAGGTAAGTACTTCTAAACCTCTGGAACTAATCCACATGGATCTGTGTGGGCCTATGCGCACTCAGAGTCGTGGAGGAAACAAATATGTGTTTGTCATAGTGGACGATTATTCCAGGTACACATGGACAATCTTTCTTGCATCTAAGGAAGATGTGTTTGATGAGTTTAAGTATTGGTTGCATGCTGTTGAAAATCAGTCAGGTCTTCTCCTAAAGGCTATTCGTACTGACCATGGAACGGAGTTCGAAAACTCTCAGTTCTTGTCCCTGTGCAGGACCAAAGGAATTAATCATAACTTCTCTGCTCCAAGAACTCCACAGCAAAATGGAGTGGTTGAGAGGAAAAACAGAACACTGGAAGACATGACAAGAACAATGCTGATTGCGAGTGGTCTTCCTAGGAACTTCTGGGCTGAGGCACTGAATGCTGCTTGCTATGTACTCAACCGGGCAATGCTAAGACCCATGATAGAGAAAACTCCATATGAATTGCTTAGGGGAAGAAAGCCTAATGTCTCTCATCTTAGGGTTTTTGGTTGCAAATGCTTTGTACACAACAATGGGAAGGAAAGTCTGGGAAAGTTTGATCCAAGAAGTGATGAAGGAACCTTCGTTGGATATTCACCTCAGAGTAGAGCTTATAAAGTGTACAACAGGAGAACCAAGAAAGTTGAAGAAAGCATACATGTAGTCTTTGATGAAAGTATTATGGCTGGTACACTTGTCCAAGATTCAAATGTTCTTCCATTAACTGAAGATGACAAGGAACAGTTTCAACTCTTGGAAGATCAGATACACAATCCAAATGAAGAAGTCAACCAAGTACAAGAATCTATCTCTACAGAAACAAACAATGATCAAGCTCAGACAGAAAATGTACTGGAGGAAGTATCTGGATCTCAGGGGGAACATATCCCTACCGAGGAACAAACAGATGTTGAAGAACCTCAAGTAGGAGGAACTCGTCAAAGCACTCGTATTCATGGTCCTCCATCAAGACTCATGGACTACGTGTGCAATTGTGCTTCTACTTCAACAACTGATGCATCACTAGATCCTAATCTGAAGGATTGTTCCATCCTCACCTTAAATCCTATATTTCATGCCTTTTGTGCTTTTGTCTCTGTAGTGGAACCAAAGACAATTGAAGAAGCCCTAAGGGATCCAGAGTGGGTAAATGCTATGCAAGAAGAGCTTCATCAATTTGAGAGAAACGAAGTATGGAGACTGGTTCCCAGACCTAAAGACAGATCCGTCATCGGTACCAAATGGGTTTTTAGGAACAAGATGGATGATAAGGGACAAGTAACCAGGAACAAAGCTAGACTGGTTGTAAAGGGGTATAACCAGCAAGAAGGAATTGATTATGATGAGACTTTTGCTCCAGTTGCAAGGTTGGAAGCCATACGTCTTTTGATTGCTTACTCTGCTCATCATGGATTTAAGTTACAACAAATGGATGTAAAGACTGCCTTCTTGAATGGTGTTCTCAAAGAAGAAGTATATGTTGAGCAGACACCTGGCTTTACAGATCCTTCAAATCCAGATCACGTATTCATTCTTGACAAAGCTTTATACGGTCTGAAACAGGCTCCTCGAGCATGGTATGAAAGGTTGTCTCAGTTTCTCCTATCCCATGGTTATGTCAGAGGAGAAGTTGACAGGACTCTATTCCTTCTGAAGGAAGGTAAGCACACTCTAGTTGTCCAAGTGTATGTTGATGACATTATTTTTGGCTCCACCAACAAGCAACTAGTTACAAAGTTCACTAAACTGATGGAAAGTGAATTTGAGATGAGCATGGTGGGGGAACTTAAGTTTTTTCTGGGTTTACAAGTGGTACAAACTGAGGAAGGAACAAAGGTTCATCAACAAAAGTACCTCAGGGAATGCATCAGAAAGTTCGGGATGGCAGATGCCAAGGATTGTTCCACTCCTATGTCTCCAAATGACACAATAGGAATTGATGCAGACAAGAAAGAAGCTGATCAAAAAGTCTACCGTGGAATGATAGGTTCATTGCTTTATCTAACCGCCAGTAGGCCTGATATTATGCAAAGTGTGTGTTTTTGTGCCAGGTTTCAAGCAAGCCCCAGGGAAACACACGTTGCTGCAGTGAAGAGAATCTTGAGGTACTTAAGAGGAACAGATGATCTTTGCTTGTGGTACCCAAGAGGAGGAAGTCTTGAACTACTAGGATATACAGATGCAGACTTCGATGGTTACAAACCAGACAGGAAATCCACCTCTGGAATGGCTCAATTCCTCGGTCCATGTCTCGTGTCATGGGCGTCCAAGAAACAAACCACAGTAGCTCTCTCCACCGCAGAAGCTGAGTATGTAGCCGCAGCTGCTTGTTGCTCTCAACTCATATGGCTCAAACAACAGCTAAGTGATTTTGGTATCACCCTAGGTAACGTTCCTATTCTATGTGACAATACAAGTGCTATTGATATCTCTAAAAATCCTGTGCAGCACTCAAGGACCAAACACATTGATATTAGACATCACTTTCTACGTGATTGTGTGGAAAAGGGAATCGTCTCTATGGAGCACGTTCGGTCTGAGGATCAAATCGCAGACATATTCACAAAGCCATTAAATAAGGCCCCTTTCGAGAAGCTACGACTAGGGTTAGGTATGATCTCTCTCGAATGATCTTGCTCGTCTATAAAACCCCCAATGATTGGTGAAATTAGCTAATTTATTCATTCTGTACTTGATCTTTTGAAGCATGGTCACTCTTGATTTCCCATGATATGAATTCGTGTCTTTTGTGCTGCATGCTAGTACTATACATGCTTAGGAAAGTTACCATTCATTGTATTCAATTGAAGTCATGTTATTTTGAGCAAAGGTCTTATTTCCAGCCCAAAAGATTCCTCTTGATGTACTGAACCCACAATATAAGCCCAAAGGATAGAGGAAATCTACAGCCACCCTTAGCCTTCATGGATGATAGTCCTATGAGCCCTGTTTATTCATTCACAACTGGACTCACTCGCCATGATATAAAATTATTAAAATTCATGCTATATATTTTGTCTTTGTGTGATGTTCTCTTTGTACTCCTTCTGGTAACATTACCCCAACCATCACACACCTTCGTCATCAGATAAGGAAGGAAAAGTGAAAAGGCAATGTTCTGAAATCTGCAGTGGGAACTCATGGGTATTAGGGACGAGTGAAGTGACTGAAGGCACAGACCAATAATGACAGTTTTTACTCCCAAGGGTCATGATGAAAAGGGAAGAATTTTGATTGGAGAAAATTGCGGCAAAAATCAACCGGTGAATTTATGGAAACAAATTCACACAAGGGAAATTAAAGATTTGAAATTTGAAACGTTTTTGTTCTGGACACAACTGATTATAAAAGGAGTCTCCTGCAATCGTCCTCTTCACGCCTCAGTTCCTCTCTAAGAAAATCATATCCAGAACCCTAAAATCCTCAATCCCCATCAAAGCTCTCAACAATGGTGAACTCCAACTCCATCTCTCTCACGGGCAAAGAAAGCCCAGAAACAATTAGACGGATACTGGCTGCCATTGGAGTCGCCATAGAATATCCCGCAGAAACCCAATCAACTCCCTCAACCCAAATCAAAGAAAAATCACCATCTCCATCTCCAACAAAATCAAAATCTCTCTCACCAAAAACAGCCAAAACAACCACCCCCACGCCGTCTCCAGCCAAATCCAAAACTCCTCCTGTCACACCCATTCACACCACCTCCAACACCTCCACTGAAAAAGTCTCTACCCCTCCCACAGTAAAGCTCCACAGCCCATCTCCTTCCACAGATCCTTCAGCACAAAAGTCGAACCCTAGTTCTATCCCTGAACCCATCAATGCTCCAAAGTTAGCAGAGCCTGAACCTAGCCCACAAAAAGCCACATCTGAAGGCACCGCCTCTGCCACAACGCCAACAGATCTGGGCGTTAAAGGAGTTCTTGAGGAATTGGAGGAAGAGAGCAGAAAAGAGGAGAAGAAAAAGGGTCTGGATGTAACAGACCTGACAATGGAAGATGAGGATGAACCAATCATCAAAAGAAAGGCACGATCTACGCCTCGACGGTCGTCAACCGTCGTATCTGAGGAGTCTGATGAACCTTCCACCAAAAGAGCAAAAGTTGAAATCTCTCTCTCTCGCCCTCGCACTCGCAGTCTCGCAGCAAAACCGCCCAGAGCCAAGAAAGCCCCAAAAACGATTGCCGAAGGCAAAACTCTGGGGAAGAGGGTAATCATCAGGGACTTAATATTCAACGATCAGTTCTTGATCAACAATGGAATGGAAGCATTGGTGGACATGGTTCGCTTCCAAGGCTGGGGAAAACTGTTTTGTTCCGCTGAACAGGTAAATGCTCAACTGCTCCGTCAATTCTACACTTCCCTCATAATCACTGAAAAACCTCACGCCGTGCAAGCCTCCTTCAAACTGGGTAAGGAAACTCACGTCTTCTCAAGTACTGAATTAGGTTTAATACTTGGTGTCCCGCATTGTGGGTTTGAGGAATATGTTAAAGGTCAGTGGCCTAAGGAGGTGAGCTTGGCTGCTATTCAGAATGTCTCTCAGGACTTCAATACTGAGGTGGTAGGGGAAATGTCAACAGCATCCATGGGAGTTGTGAATCGTGTGCTCCACAGTTACGTTATCAGTAACATTACACCCAGAGAGCAGAAGCGCACCACAATACTGATCCAGGATTTTTTAATCATGGATAGAATGCTCCTCAGGAAAGCCATAAATCTGCCTAAAATTATCATGCTGCACATGGCTCATGCCAGGAAGAATGACAGGCATGGTCTTCCTTTCCCTGGAGTTGTGAAAAAGGTACTGGAGTATTTAAAGGTGTATGAGTCTGGGCCTACTGATGCTGTACATGCACGAGAGCTTGCTGAGGCAAATTTGAAGAAGATGCGTTTTGACAAGAACGCTGATGGTGCTTGGGTGAGGGCTTTGGACAATACTGAGATTGATGCCCTGTCTGAAGACCCTCAAGAGGAACAGAATGAAGCGCCCACTATGGTCTATCACAGTGATAAGTTGGAGGAATTGTGCACGCTTGTTGGACTCCTGTCTGAACAACAACATAGGCTAGCTAAGGAGATCACTGCTCTGAAGGATGAGATCCGTCGATGGACGACATCAAACCAGTAAGGTTCCCTTCGCAGTATCAAGACGCTGCCTTGCACTCTTCCTTCCTTATATCTGACCCACACTTTCTGTTCCCTAGCCCATCAACTTCTTCTCTTCTACGTTTTTTTTGTACCCTCTGCTTGATGTACTTGTTCTTCGTTTGTTTGCTTTGCTTGTGTTTTTCTTTTCTTGCTTCACTATGTACTAGCGTCGGCCACTTAGACGCCTATTAATCAATGGAATGACTGTTTTGTGACCTGACTTCGCTTGCTTTAAGTCCTTATATGATTAAGTACAGCTTTTTGATGATGCCAAAAGGGGGAAAATAAAGGAAGTTCAAGGTTTTAGGGGGAATTTCAGATCCTTTCTCTACGAGTAACAATCCTAAGAGAAACTATTTATGGTCTACTGTGAATACACTTTTCATGTCCTATATCCTAAGTGTTTATATGCCTTAAAGAAGAGAATGTTTGTCACCATCAAAAAGGGGGAATTTGTTGAAGCTCCTTCGGTTTTGAATGGAGACAAACATTCTGCTAATGAAATGACTAAGTGTTTCAGGATCGTCACTCAGAAAGGAACGTTACACAGTGGTACACAGCGGTATTCTATCTAAGGAAGGCGAGACCGAGAAAGGAGAAAGACAAGGGATTGCGTTTCTAAAGGAAAGATCTGAGAGAAGATATTCGAAGAAGATATACTCGAAGATATTCAAGGAAGATTGTGATCTCGGTGATGAGACGGTTGAAGATATTATGGAAGGAAATATTATCTTTTGCTAAAAGATATTATTTTCTTAGAGATTTATTTCCATGTTTTATTCTAGATGATCTAGGTATAAAAGAAAGTTTTTAGACTTGAAAACGCAAGAGGCTTTGATTGAAGTTGTAAGACTGAGAGATTGAGAGAAGAAGAAGAAGGGTGATCCTTAAGCTTAGAGGTTGAGTTCGGGCTCGAGTGAGAGGAGTGATTCGTGATCGTAATCCGAGCTCTCTTTTGTAACGAACGAGAAATCAATAAGATAAGTACACCTTTCTAAATCCTTCAAGTGAGAAGCTTGAAGGTAGTGGTTTTACTCAACACAAATTGGTTGAGGTTTCCACTCTAAATCTTGCGTCAAAGTTTACTTCTTGCATACTATTATTCCGCTGCTATACCTCCTGAGGAACAATACCTATTGTTCCCTAGGAAGTAACTATACTAACCGATCCAACAGAAAGAAATCAATCGGGTGCAAATGGGGTACACTAAGAAGGAAGGTTTACATGGTGAAAAGGTACGTTTCAAGCCAAGATTTGTGGCTAAAGGCTGCGCTCAAAAGGAAGGGGTTGACTATAATGATATTTTTTACCAGTGGTTAAGCACTTCTCCGTTCGCATATTCTCTATATGACTCAGTCGAGTGGGTATAGAGTTGCAGAAAATGACAAGAGAGTTTATAGACTGAAGAAATCGTTGTATGGGTTGAAAAAGTCTCCAAGACAGCGGTAGAAGCGGTTTACTCTGTTTATGTTTGGTCAAGGATACACAAGAAGTCCATATATATGTATTTATTTTCGCAAGGTAAGTGATGGTTATTTCATCTATTTGCTTTTATATGTCGATGATATGCTCATTGCCTCTAAAAGCATTTGGGAGATAGACAACTTGAAAAGGACTGTCTATGGAGTTTGAGATAAAGGACCTTGGTGAGGCGAGAAAATTCTGGGTATGGAGATTGTCAGAGATAGGGAGAGTGGAAAACATGGCTATCTCAGAAAGCCTATTTTCAAGAAGTACAACAAAGATTTACTACCCTTCCTTAATGATCTTCCCATTTGCTTTTGATACATTTGTCGAGACACATTTTGTAACGTTAATATCTCTAAATATACGATGATAAAAATTATAATTTTTTAATATTCTCAAAGTACTCGTTGAGACGAATCAAACGAGATCTCACATGCCTATATTTATTTCTATATATTGGAAGAAAACGAGAAGATTCTCTCGGTTTGTGAATAGTGTCGAAAAAACAAATGGGCCTTATATTAGGGGACGGAGGGAGTAGTTAGTACAACATCGATGAAACTGTGAGTATCAAGGAGTTTAAGTTGGGTGCTTCTATGTCTCCTAAAACCAATAAGGAACACAAAAGGATGTCTAGTTATCCTTATGCTAGTGTAGTTGGTAGCTTGATGTATGCGATGGTGTGCAGTAGACCTGACATTTCATATGTGGTGGGCACTGTAAGTAGATACATGCATGATCCTGTTCAGAGACATTGGGAAGTTGTGAGATGGGTTCTTCGCTACATTCAAGGTAGTGATGAGGTTGGTTTGCTATTTAAAAAGGAAAGGATTTAAATCAGTAATGTACTGAATATGTAGATTCTGATTATGATGGTCTAAAGGAGAGACGTAAAGTGAAGCTTCATCGTTGTTCTCCGTGGATGTAGGCATGTTGTCGAACCACGTATATCATGTGTTCCTTGCTTGGTTGATTTATTTCTTTTTTTCTGGTTAATTTTTCAATTCATTTATACATCATTGAGGAATCCGTATCACAGCGACAATGTGCACTACATGGACAAAGTGCTTATCTGTTTTCTAGAGTTGGCCTAATAACTTTGTTTTTGGTCCGTTTGGAGCCGGAAACAACTAGGCTAGGAGCACTACGAGGGATTAAAGTATTGACACTTCCGAGCGCAAAATTGGTGCACAATTTTCTCTCGTTATCGGTTCATCTTTCATTTTCAGTGTAATGATCACTCACAAAATATATTTAGGCACCAAGAAGATTTTCAAACAGAAAACTCACAAATTCTATCGATAGTACCATGCTGCATTAATCTCATAAACACGTTCTACACAATAGTATGGTCTCATCTCTTCATAAGATTAGGAATATTTTATAAGACAATCGAGGGCATAGACTAGGAGCCTTTAAGATTTCAACTTAAAACAGCTACAAAATACCACTAAAGAGGTCATGTTTCTTCTTCACTACTAGTATCTATTTGAACAAGTGTCTCTTTAGGTTTTAGCTTCTTTGAAGCTCTCTCGCCAACGAGCGTCTCAGAGTCGTCATCAGACTTGACAATCTCTTCAAGGATTCTTTCACCGTACTTGTTAGTCTTCACCTTCCCGATCATCTTCTCCAACTGCACAGAGAAATTAACGTTGTTGTTCACGGATATGAAGCTCATGGAATATAAAATTTGTGTTCGAGACTTGCCTGCTCAACTGAAATTGGTTTCTCAGCAGCTAACAAAGTTATCTGCTGTGCAGATAACACAGAATGAGGAAAAATTCCACCATTACTCGAAGCAAGTTCTTTGCGCAACTCATCGAGTCTTAACTCTAAGCCAGATGAGGTAGTTTTCCTCTTGGAAGATTTGGCCGTGCTCACTCTGTTATCTGGAGAGCTAGAGATCTCGAGCATAATTATTTTGTTCCCTGGATTTATAATTACAAAAAATAATAAACATGAAGCGCTTGCATTAATTAAGAAATTATGAAGAGGACATAAAAATAGAATAGCATGTTACCATGCAAAACCTGCTTAGCAAGTGGTCCTACAGTTACATAAGCATTAGTAGAATAAGCTGTATGCTGAAATTCTTCTTTCTACAAAATGGATAAATAACAGAGACGATGAAATGTTAAAAGGAAGACAAGGACACGAAAAATGAAACTTTCGAAATAAAATGGCATGGAGAAAGGGGTGTGTCAAAGATTACCAGAACGTGATCAAGTATAAGCTGAACAATAAGGTGCTCTATCTCATCTTTTTTGAGGTCCAAACCTGAGAAAAAGAATGTCCTTCAAAACAAAGTCTAAAATGCCATAGAGTAATGGAGTATTGACCTATTTACCTAGCTCTTTATGTTTATTTTTCATCTTGTCAAGTAACTGTAACATTGTCATTCTCTGTTCATTCTCAAGCACATTTTGTAGCAAAGAAACGATAGCTTTTGCAAAACCTGAACATAATGCATATCTTAAACATGTCAATGGAGTAAGTAAGGAAGACATGTCACTTGTGTTTTAGTAAGAATGACCAGTACATACAAGAGACATCTACTTCCTTGATGCTGGTTGTTGGCATGGAACAATTATCGCACATTCCTGCATTATACGAGTAAAGCATAGCAAGAAAGAACCAACGAAAAATGAGCAACATTGTATAGGCACTAAAACCATGACCATGATTTAAGGAAATAAAAAGGACCAAACATAAGAATATACATACCATCGCACTCTTGTATGGGTTCAGCAAAATGCCGGAAAAAGGCACCTCTCCGGCAATCTCTTTTAGACTGCACAGAATTTACTTGCGTTAAATCCACAACTTGCTTTACATCATCGTACTCCTATTCAAAAACTGATATCCAATCTCACATATGCAAGAGGTAACATGCATCTCTAGGTTGAAGATAAGAGCATAGAAACTCTTCTAGTAAAGGATCGTACCTCACAATATCTCACGATATCATAGAGATTTTGCAAACCAGAATTCTCATAAAACACCATTGAGCTCTGACGATGAAAAAAAAAAAAAGAAGGAAATGAAACCTAAGATCAGTCAATACAAAACAGTTTAATTTTCTTTGCATATATGAAAACATTTTTACCTGCCGAGGAGCATCAGCTGGCCGATAGTACAACAGACATTCGGCAGGTAACCCATCACGCCCAGCACGACCACTTTCCTGAAGTGAGGGGAATATTTAGGTGCAAGCTAAAAGTATACAATAAAACACAATCATAGTAAAAAAAAAATACCTGATAGTATGTCTCCATTGATTTACTCAGACTATGATGAATGACAAACCTGACTAGAAGCAGCTAATCCATATTAATATTGAGAAGTTCAGTAGAAATCTATGATGGTTAGTCAAAGAACTTAGAGATATTTCAAAAGAGGATAACAAAGTTTCTTCAATTACATGCTCCACACTCACCATCTGGTTTGTTGATTCCCATACCGAAAGCCACCTGTACAGCAAAATCAAAGTGAAACTATGAACCTACGATGTAATTTATGGGAGCACAATTCAACATAATAACAGAGATTACCGTCCCAACAATGACTTGCAAGATGCCTTTGCTCCATCTACATCACAGAAGCAAGTTAGATATCCAAAGAAAGAGATTTATTTCATAAAGAGATTCTTATTGCCAAGATCAGTCCTCATATACTTCTGTTAAACAATGATCTGATGATGCGTCGATTGTCAAATTTTCCCACTTGAAACATAAGTGAAAGGAGAAAATTTTAAATTGTCTAATTTGATTCCCTACCGCATGTGAACATTTTCACGCCTTCTTGCATCCATATCTGCATGGTAGAAATCAGCTTTAATCTTTTGCTGCTGCAGTTCCTTCGCAACCTATAGATAAATGGACAACTTACTAGAAGGATGCTATGTCACATCATAGATATCAACAGGATAGGCAGACACAATGCATCCAGAAAACAAAATAAATATACAAAGAATGATGTGTTTGAAGACTTTAGCAAACAAAGAGGGCATATATTAGACAAACTGATAGCACTAGCAGACTATAAATAAAGTTATGATATAAAAAGAAGATAAAAGATAAAAGTCAATCACTTGCAAGTTGCTAGACAAACCTGCTCACATTCCTTCCTCGTGAAGCAATATACAATTCCGGATTCACTCTTCGGGTACGATCCTTTGATATATTCAGCAATGTCATCAACAACATTCTTTGCAACTGGTGACTTTTCACGTACCTGCATGAGAGTGAAAATAGTTTTATCAAACAGTCAAAAAGACCATATTATGGTAGATACGTAATTCCCTTTTCTAACTGACCATATAAAATAGATTTGGCCTATTCACTGAGGTGACAAATTTCACACATTTTGGGATATGTAACATCTCCATCAGATCAATTTGGACCTTCCTAGTGGCAGTTGCCTGTATGAAGCATGTAGATGAGGAGAAGTTACTCATATAGTTAGTTTTTAAGGTGAATAATAGTACAAAAGCAGAAAATGGCAGTAGAAGGAAGAAAATCATACCGTCAAAGCAATAACAGGGACAGTGGGAAATTGAGTCTTCAAAATACTAAGGTTTTTGTAGTCAGGACGGAAATCATGACCCCATTGACTACAACAATGTGCCTCCTGTTAATGAAACCAAAAATAATTTAAGAACGATATTTGACAAAACAATTTAACAAAGATTGATAACCTTTTGTGCCATCTTTCTGAAAGTAAATATTCATCCAGTGACTACTTTAGGGGTCAACGGAACAAGATATATTGCCATTTATTCATTAGTAACTTCTTGACCAGAAGCAAATATGCCCAAGATTTTCACCCATATGTAATTATGTAGCAGCTAGATATGAAGAGTAATGATGACCCCTGACATTAAAAAAGTAACTATAACAACTGCTTTCTTTGGTTTAATAATTAGTTCAGTCCCAGGATACACATTGTCCTTTCGTGTATGACAGGGTAAACAAAAACGCTAGAAAACAGTAGAGTGAATAGACAGACTGACTCTATAGCCCTTTGTGTTAGTTTCTTATGTGAACTAATTCTTTTAACATAGATTATGTCATCTCTGGCAAAGGATACAGATAAAGTATGAATTGGATACTCATATTAGATCAGATTATCCCATCTCCGGCAAAGGATATGGCAGAAACATCGGGTGATAAGACAGCAATAAACAACTCTAGTATTATCCTTAAATTAAGGATACAAACAAGTTAACAAATATTGTGCTCACATCTATAGCAATTAAAGAGAGCCGACCCGCATGATTGCATTTTTCAAGCTTGGACATGAATCTCTTGCTCTTTGATATCTTTTCTGGTGTGACATACAAAACCTTCAATTCTCCTTCACCCTTTTCAAGTGCCTTGTATATGGATTTTTCATCTTCCTTGGTAGTGGTTGAGGTCAACATATGAGCTGGAATTCCTAATGCAGTCAAACCCATCACCTGAAGATATAGTAAACCTAATTGTTCACTGTACAACAAGATCTCGTGAGTTGCTAAAACATTTTCATAATAATTAAGCAGTACCTGATCCTGAATTAAAGATAGCAAAGGACTAACGACAAGAGCAATCCCATTGCGAAGAACAGCTGGAAGCTGGTAACAGAGACTCTTGCCACCACCTGCAGCCATGATTACCAAAACATCTTTTCCACTCATGACTGCATTGATGATCTGAAAAATCATGCCAAACAACGAACACATTGGAATTTTGTTTAACGGAAAACCCCCAAAAGAACCTTCCTCAGTTCAGATTGATAGAGGTATTTCTGATAAACTAACCTCCCGTTGGTTTGCACGATAGGCAGGTATACCAAAGACATTGAACCTGACATCATCAGCTTCAGAGTCCCACTCAAATTCCCCACCCCAGTTTTCCTCTGGGGCTGAAAGGCCATCAACATCAACACTTCCAGATGTTTCATATATTTCAAGCAGCTTCCTCAGTTCAGATTGCCTTTCCTGCAATTTTTCCTGCTTGTCAAGCAGTATCCTTATGTTATCTGAACAATGGTACAACACCAAGAACAATTTGTTACCTTCAATTCAATTATCATACTCTAGAGCAGAATGGAAATTCTCACTTATCAGAAGTCTAACAAATGCATTGTTCACATCCACCCACTTTAACGCAAAAGTGATTGTGAATCTCACTAGACACAATATATAAAACACGTGTAATCAGGAGTAAACATTTCCAATTCCATCCATATCTCAAGATCATCCAGCCAGAGAAGTTAGGACCTTTTCTCACTCAAATTCATATACAAGCACTCATCAAATCCAAGTTATTATGAACCTTTTAAAAAAAAAAAAGAGGTGAGGCAAGTGTCCTCCATGACTGGATTGAAAGCGCAAATGGCAGTTCAACCATTATCAAATCCAATTTCTACTGAACAATTCAAAGAAAACCGAAATTTCGAAAGCTAGGGTCTGCAAAAGCGAAGGAAGAGAGGACCTTGTACATCTTGAAGCTCGGATTCAACTGTCAATATCTCCTCCATGACACCATCGATGCTACCCATCTTCCGAAACACCCACTTCCCTTTCCCGCTGGTACGCGTTAGGCAGAACGACGGCCCGCTTGAAGTTCCGGCGGGCAAATACCTAACTTTCGTTTCTCCATATTTATTTTCCGGCCACTATGCATCTGTTATTTACATTTTTTTACCTGCTAATATCCTATATGTATATTTCATTGTTAGTTTATTCAACCTTTTTTTAGCAGCATACATCGCCTAGAAAAGTTGGGTTGCAAATAACTTTTAACTTATAAAAAATAAACAGATCGCAATTTTCATAATGTGGGCCATAATTTTTTTTGAACGCTTTTAGTGGGGGACGTGGTGGCATACTTATAATTACTATTAACTTTTTTTTTTTTTTATTCTCAAAATGGCCTCAAATTTTTTTGAATGTTTTAGTAATGCGGTTTAACCCGATTCTTACATTAAATTTCTTTGTGTAAGAAGTTGAGCGCCGCACTGTCCGCCCTTATTGGAGGATATGAGCAGCGAAATTGTCTCATTTTAAATAGATGGACTTGGCCCAGCCCTAGTAAATGGGTAGAAGTAGAAGTTTGAACTAGGCCCTTCTCTGGCCCGGCTCAAGCCCTAGTTTGACCAGGTCTATACGTTAAGTTTTGTTCTCACCAGAACTTTTCTCTACTAATACTATATATCGCTCACTCCCATACGTTACACACCAACTAGTCCATTCGTTATGGATAAATTGAAAATTTAAAAAAAATCATGTGTAATGCATCAACATGGTTCATACATAACGCGTGATTTTTTTTCATTTTTGTTTCCCATAATGTTTTACAGAATTTTAATACGAAGGAGTGCATATAAAATTCGTCCAAAACGGACATCGTTTGTCCTTTTAAAAGGCCAAAAAACAAATATATCACATATAATTTTCAACGTCAACCAGTGTGCGTTAAAACTTTTTTCAACTTTCTTGCATAATAGGGTGGAGAATTTAATGACGAGTTTGTACATTATAATTCATCCAAAACGAAAATCGTTTGACCTTCTAAAAGTCCCAAAAACAGAAAACTTATACTCATATATTGTAGTTATTCATTATAGATTTTTGTTTGTGATTTAATTTTCGCATTATTTGTTAATGTTTTTGTTATTGTTGTCAAATTTGTTAAAATTTGTAATTATAAGTATTTTTTATTTTCTCATATTAATGTTTGTAGTAGTTTTGAAACATAATATTAATTCATATATAAAATTTTATTAAAATGATTCAAAATCTCAAACTTCAACGATTTGTCGTGCAAACATTGAAATTGACAACATTAAACCTTTAATACGAAATGAGATAAAAATTTCAAATTACATTCGTGGAGTTTTATTTATAATTTAATAGTAATTATTTTTTAATCATAAAAAAAACCCCAACATAAAAAAGCGAAAAAACATGTCAAGAAAAATTGTTATGAGAAGTATTAGGAGTGTTGATTGTGGTGGAAATAAGTACCAATGACATTAATTTTTGACAAAAGACAACTAAGTTTTTAATATATATATATATATATATATATATATATATATATATAATAAGATAAGATATTAGATATTACATATTACATATTAGATATTGCATTAGAATTAGAATGGAATGGATTTACTAAAGACTTCAATAGATTTAGAATTAATTAGGTATCAGAGATAATTAACTAATAAAAATAAAGAGACTTAAATGGATTAAGAATTAATGATAATTAATTAATCATTTAATTAAAGAATTAAATATATTTAGAATTAATTAGGTACCGGTTACATTCATTTCGTTCAACGGACACCTATTATTGCAAGAGCACTGCTAAAGAAATCATCGGGGTCTTTTTGGAGAGTTGGGGAATTGGCCATGTTCTTGAATTGGTCGGGTATGGGTTCCTTACTGATATCCAAGATTCAAGAGGAGTCATCGAATAGAATAGTGCTTACCTTCTCGGTGTTTCCATCACCAAAAGCTTCCAACGTCCCCAACTCTATTACCCTTAATGAGATCCAGCGCGTTAGCATCACCAAAATCACCAATAAATTGTTGAAGATCAAATCCCTCAATTTGATTTGGGTTGAAGTCATACAAAGAGTTGATGCTTCAGTGCTCTTCCAGTGGAGAAAGGGTTGTTTGTTTTGAGAAGTGTGATGTCAGAATGAAACAGTGGTGGAGAGAAGGAAAAAACTATGAATCAGTGAACCTTCCTTCTTTGTCATCTTCTTTCACTCTCAAAATTTGGAAGGAACTTGCAACTCTACAGTCAACATGGGTAAGTATCTTGTAGAAGATCAAAATTTAAATTGTGCATTGATTTTATTTTGATCCCAGGTCATGAGCTACGAAATACATCTCTATTTTATTCGGTGACCATTATAAAGGTGAATGTGTTCATTTAGAGTTAGGCATCCACTATATAAGATGATACAACTTTTGCATTTTCTCTGCTTCTATATGAGTGGTAATTTGAGTCTGAATATACATGTTATATAATCTTGCATATATTTGCATTTTTGGTTTCGTTGTAATTGCTCAAAAGAGGTATGTTTCTATAATTATTCCAAGTCTGCGTGTGTAGTTCTTTGCATTTTTTGTGTCTCTGGGAGAACAAATGTACTCCCTTGAAGCTGGCACAATCATCCATTCCATGTGCTTCGGTCCTATAACAGGTATTGGCTTTGTGCTGTGATGTGTTCTCATCTCCGAGAGCGTCTCTTGTTCATGGATTTAGATAGAGATGGGAAGTCTTCTTAAAGTTGTTGATGACAGGAGCCTCAAATGAGGCTTGACTTCATAGATGAAGAAAGTGAAGGATATAGCCTCGGATGAGGCTTGGTGAAGCGGAATATGAGTGTCAATGAGGACTCGAGTCTCAATGAAAGGGAGACGAAGGAGTACTCAAGGTAGCGAAGCGGAAGACTTGGATATGCAAGACTTTGAATGTGATTCAAAGGTTTGAGAAGGTTTTGGGGTTTGTTTCTTTGTAATTTTTTCACACAAAGAAGAAGAAGGGATAGATCAAAGGGGACTCTAACCACCTTTGATAGAGTTTTGACGTCAAATTGCAAAGGAAGGAGGGACCCTCAACTAAAGTTTTGCATTCAAATTCAACGTGCTTTATAATGGCAGTCTAGTGAGGCTTTTATAGGCATGAAGACGTCCTTGGGTGGCAATTCAAGGATCACTCTTCAAATTAAACATTAAAGAGACTAAAATCTAGGAATTAAAGACAATAGTGTGAACAAATCAAAAGGAGAAAGACTAGGGATATGTCTAGCACTTATTATGGTGGATCATGGCAGCTAGGATGAGCATTGAAGACGTTCATGTGGATGGATAAGGCTGCCATGATCATGACGACATTTTAGCGATCCACTTGAATGCTTGATTTCACAAGAACAAAGACAGGCTTTGTCATCTATTTTAAATCTACAACTAACAAATTCTATGGAAAAATACTTAGAAATACCAATTGTTAGAGGAAGAGTTAAAAACGACACTTTCCAATACGATGTGCAAAGTATGCACAAACAATTATCTAAATGGAAAGTTAATACTATATCACAAGCAGGTAGAGCTATTCTTATCCAGTCGAGTATTCAATCCAAGACAAACCATTTAATGCAATGTTTTTCTCTTCCAAAAGGGGTCTGCAAACAATTTGATAAAATAAACAAAGATTTTTTCTGGAATAATACCAATCTTGGATACAAAGCTGTAATCAGTTGGGATTCAATTTGTAGACCTACAGAATATGGTGGTCTAGGAAACAGAAAAGTTATATAATACACTTCAACAAAAACAACTTTAGAAACTAGCTACAGATAAGAACTATATATGGGTACAATTAATTAGCCATAAATATCTTCAGCTCACTCCATTTTTAATTACAAAAAAAGGAAAAAACAATCTTGGCAGTTTTCAAATTTATTACACTTGCGTAAGGATTTTAATAAAGGAACTTGACAATGGAAAAACTATCAAAGTCTGGATAGACAAATGGATCTAAAACATAGATCTCAACCAACACTTTGATTCAAACAAAGCAAACATCAATGATAAAGTATTTCAATACATTAAGAATGGGATCTAACTACATTACAAACAATTCCTCCCCATCATATCATCCCCCATATCTTAAATACTTATATTCCGCAGACCAATGTGGAAGATAAATGGATTTGGAATATGAAATTACCACCCAAATTACAAAATTTGGGGAGTTTAGTACATCCTCAGTTAGATAATTTATTACCAATAATAATAATAATAATAATACTCAGTTATACAAATGGATTTGGAATCTGAAAAATACCACCCAAGTTACAAAATTTTATTTGAAAAGTCGGACAATATACCAAACACAAAACGGTTAAATAGATTTTATAACAAGGTACCACCATAATATTTTCTTTGCAATTACCCGATTGAAACCAAATAACACTTATTTTTTGAATGTTAATACACAAATAACCAAATTCAAAATTTTGCACATATATCAGGTCTCTCATTTCAATTTATCAATATGAATTCATTTTAAGACACAATAGCTAATACTATTAATCACTACAAAAAAAACACATCAAAATTGAAGCGTTAATTTTTTTATGGTATCAAGTATGGTTGCATAGAAACTCTTTAATATTCAAAAATGCGCAATTTAACAAAAACGAACCAGCACAAAGTGCTTTTATTCACTTTAAACAATGGGAGAATGTCATAACACAAATCAAAAGTCCCCAGCAAGATAATAAAATAAATAGATAAAAAAAATTACATCAAAAATGGAAAAGACCTCTAACGGGATGAATTAAAATTAGTTTTGATGGATCTCTTACTTCTCAAAATAATTCGTTAATTGCCTGTTTTGCTAGAGATTATAACGTACAAGTTATTGATATTTACAGTAGACATGTAGAATCTAATTCACCTCTAAAAACTAAAGCATTGCCTTTTCTTTATGCGGTTAAACTCGCAATCAAGTTAAAGCATGTCGTTTTTGAAGGAGATAACTTAACGACTATTAATTCTATCAATAGGATTTTGACTGTAGTCTGTAGTCTATCTGTTGACTATATCAGAACCCTTAATTCACACTTTATGGTTTCAAGCTTGTTCGCTTCATATAGACTTTTTTTCACGATTATCGTCGAAAATTATCATCTTCTCATAGATGGCATCTCACATCTTGCCTATCTCAAAAAAGGTTAGTTTAGGTGGTCCCCCTCTAAATAGCTAGAGATGTCTCTTTTTGTATTAATTTTTTTTTAGTAAAAACTTTGTATTTAGGGTCAAACACCGAAAATCACCCCTTAAATAGTTAAATGGGTCAATTGGTCGGAAACCACTCCTTAATTACCGAAAACCACATCTTAACTAGTTATGTTTGTCCAGAACCACCTCATGCCATTATTTCGTTAAACTTCCGTTTGTTTTGTTATTATTATTTTTTATTATTAAACTTTTTAAATTTAATTTAACCCGTTCATATGCTTTTCCCAAAATTCCCAAATGAAACCGTAATTCCCAAAATTCTTAAATGGAACCCTAATCCTCAATTCCCAAATGGAACCCTAATCCCCAATTCCCAAATGGAACCCTAATCCCAATTCATCTTCTTTTAGTCCGTAGTATTAGTATTGTTGGAACGACTGCAACATGTACTTTTCTGGTTGATGGTGCCTTTTGTTCCTCTGCAGCGAGACGTCGAGGGAGGAGCAGGCGACAGAGGAGATCATAGAGGAGGATAAAGGGAGGTAGATTGAATTTGATCAATTCTTTGTAACAGTTCGAGCAAGACTGACATTGAAACCAGCTGACGTCGTTGCCTGTGTCGATGACCATGGAGTAGGACCGGGAAGGCTTCCTACGTCGACGCGCGAAAAATATTCGTCGATGCCTTGGATGGTGCATGAGGTTTGAGGTCAGACGGGAAAATGCGCGGAGAGAGAGAGATGAAGTTTGGAGCAGAGAGAGTTGACTCGGGATGAGTCGTGACTCGTGACTTTGTGAGGAAGGAGTAGTTGGGTGGTTGTTCGGAGGAGGTGTGAAAGACATGCGAGCGTTAATTTTTGAATTGGGGTTCCATTTAGGAATTGGGGATTACTGGATTAAGGATTAAGGTTTTATGTAATGCTCTCCTCAAAAGATAATTATCTTATGTAAAGCTTTCTCCTTCCAAAGGGAGTTTGTGATGACATTGGCGATATTAATAAAGCTTTTTTTGGAATAAAAAACATTCTTCTAATCGTAGTCTCCTTCATTGGGACTCTATGTGTAAACCCAAGGCTCTTGGTCGACTTGGTATCCGTAAAACCTGAGATAATAATGTAGCCCTTCAACTCAAACTCTTGTGGAAGATTATCACTCAACCTTATAATATTTGGGTAAAAATCATTAAAGAAAAATATATCCAGAACCGTGATCTTCTCTCTATGGAGCGACATCCTTATCAATCCATGCAATTCAACAAACTTCTTCTTATTTTAGACGACTTTATAAAAGGACTTCAGTGGCAACTCGGTAATGGCAAATTCATCTGTTTCTGGACTAACCACTGAATCCCAGGAACAAATATTTGCCATCTTTGTGGACATGCTCCGATGGACCAGAAAGTTTGTGAATTTTTTACCAATGATCTTCAATGGGACTTTATGAAGCTCTCTACCATTCTCCCTCAGAATATTATTGATAAAATTTCTACTATCCGTATTCCAATCACTCAATTTGATGATCACATTATCTGGACACCATCCCCGGATGGTTCCTTTTCTGTTAACTATGCTTACAAACTTCTTAGACCCTATAGTAATCCAATCGGATGGTCAGGAGTTATCATCTGTCGTCAGATGAAACTCTGCTTTTTGACTTCATCAAAAAAAAAACTGTCGACACCAACATTTTTTGGAACAAAAAACTTCCCCCAAGATCCATTTTTTTTTCTAGAAGGCTTTCTCGGACTGCCTCCCAACGACAGAAAAACTTAACCGTTATTATCATAGAATTTACTCGACTTGCAGTCTGTGTGGTATCGATGACGAAGATTCTGAACACTTCTTTTTTAATTGTCCTTTCACTAAGAAGGTATTTAACACTATTTCTACTACTTTTAACATAGACTGGGATTTGCCCTCTTCCGCAGATTTCAAAACCTCTATAAAGTCTTTTGTACATTCTCCCCCTCATAGCACTCTGGCCTTTTTTTTGCTGGTAGAATACTTGGAACAATCGCATTTTCAGAAGTGATCATAAAAACCTTTGCCTCTCCCCTGAGCAAATTGCTAATTCTGCTTACGCCCAATCCATAAAATCAGAATATTCCATTAAAACTCCTCCATTGCGGAAGAAGGCCAATAACAAGAAGAATAGGAAGAATACCTCATGGAAAAAAACCCCGGATTTTTTTTTAAACTTAACTTTGATGCCTAAAAAAAGCTTAGTTCTGCTTCGTTTATAGGTTTCATCATTCGTGACTCCTGTGGTCAGGTTAGTTTTGTTGACCAACTTAGAATTCCAGACTCCTATATTCTTATCTCTGAGGCGGCCGCCCTGCTTGAAGGTCCCCGTGCGGCTATCCGTCTTAATATTAAGAATCTTATTATCGAAGGTGACAATCTGATGCTTATTAGGTGTATTCGAGATTCCTGGAAAATCTCGTGAGAAATTCGCTCTTTTATTCTGGACATCAAAGAATTGCTTAAATTCTTTGATAATTATCGGGTGTTTTATGTTGTTAGGGAATGCAATAAGGCTGCGGACTTCATAGCCAAGAAGGAGTTCAATCTCCACGACCTGCGCACTGGTATCATTAGATGGAACGATGCCTCTCCCCCTAAACTTGATTGAAAGCTTGAGGATCGACCTTCTTTTTCTGCAGTCGAGATTCTTTCTCGTCGGAAATTTCTTCAAGATCATTCGTGCGGATGATTTAGGGTTAATCTATGTGTAATAGATATCTTTTTATTTGGTTGTTAAAAAAAGAAGCTTTATCCCTAAACTAGAAAAGGTTTATTCCAGTTTTATCTTATAACTAGATAGATTTTACTTGCCCGTGCTACGCACGAGCCAAATGAATTTTTTAAGATAAATTTAATTAATATTTAATTAGGATATTAATTTGAACCTACAATCAATCTTTTTAATATTAGTTACGTACAATTAATTTATCCTATCGTAACATGATATTTGTAAAATTAATATCTTATAAATAATTTATTTTTAGTGCTAAATCATTATTAATGAAATTCCATGTCATTTTAGGTCCTTTTGCAAAAAAATACCATATAATTTTATTAAAATTTACTTTGCTCGTGCAAAGTATGGGTGAAAATGACCTAATTTAGAGTAATTTGTAATGATATTTACTTCTTGCTAAAAATTATGGTCTTATAAAATAAAAAATAGTAATTTGAGTAATCATCTACCTATCTTTAATAAGTTATATCTTTAAATCTACACTTAAAATTGTAAAAAATATATTGATAATAAAATACATATCTTTTAATCAATATTGTAAATTTTTCTATGAGAGACATATAATAATCGTATTAAGAGTTAATCCTCTGTGAGGAAAAATAATTATTTCTTTGTTATCTAATTTTATGGTGTTTCTCTTGATATAGAACGTTACGAAATTACTAATGTATATATCCTATGTTATTGTACGGATATGGTTAAATCGTACTAAATTAAATATTATGATGATGAATTAATTAGCGAGTCTTTGCTGATGTAAGCGAGATTATTGATAAGAAGTTATGAGTCCACAAATCTTCTATACAAGTACTGCAATAGACTGTCATTTTGACACATATCGTTTTACGTTCAATTGACCTATGTGTCGAGTTTTGGATTGCATCACCTCATTAGTCACATAAAAAGGAATACAAACATTTCTAATTATAATGTTTATCTCATCTATCTAATTCCAAAAGAAGTTTATGCTAATAGACTTTTTAAAATTAAATAGATTTTTTATCTTCCTTTATTGATAATAATTTTATATGATAATATCTTTAAAGGGAAACAAAAATAGATAAAAAATATTATTGAGCTTTTTTTCGATGGTAGATTACTATGAATAATAATGTTTTTGGGTAAATACCCTAAAAATGTTATGTTTTTTAAGTTTTTGCATCACTTTTTTAAGTTATAAGAAAGTACCCCATTTGCTGTCAACAAATATTTTAACAGAGTTGTCAACAATTTTTTTTTACAGAGCTGTAAACAAATTTTTTAACAAAGTTGTCAACAATTTTTTTAACAGAGGTGTCAACAAAATTTATAACAGAGCTGCCAACAAAATTTTTAATAGAGTTGTCAACAAGAATAATAAGTTGTCAACAAGAATAATAAGTTGTCAACAAGAATAATAAGTTGTCAACACGACTAAATAAGTTGTCAAAACGACTAAATAAGTTGTCAAAACGACTAAATAAGTTGTCAAAACGACTAAATAAGTTGTCAACATGACTAAATAAGATGTCAACACGACTAAATAAGTTGTCAACACGACTAAAATACGGTCAACAACATACAACACGAGCAAAATTACAAAATTGTCAACACTTTACAAAACTTGTCAACACTGTAAACACCACTAAAATACACTGTCAAAAAACTATATTGTCCCTGTGTAATCTTAGTCAACACTGTCAAAATTTACACAACTAACCTGTCAACACTGCCAGAAATCATTGTCAACAATCCTGCATAATAATCAAATCATTGTTTTTAACCAAAGACACATATAACAAAACTCTAATAGAGTTGAACACAAGCACAAGATAAATTAACTTGTCAACACTATTAAATTTTTCGTCAACACTGTTAAAATTCCAAATCCAGTGAATGATCAAAATATCTGCAAGATCCACACATAAACATTAAACAATACACACTATTATCCTATCAAACACAGTAGCCACCAGCCTCAACACCAAATTCTTCAAAAATTAAGCAGATTTAGAACAACATATTCCATCCAGAAATTAAGCACACAAAATTATAATCCATAGGGAGAATAACAGATTTAGCTGCAAAACTTGCAGAAGCAAGCTTCACCTTCCTTCACTTCAGGCGATCGACCGAACTTTGACAGCGAGCTCCGGCGCCGTTGGCTCTGCAGATCCAATAGTCGCCTTTCTCTCTCCGGCGCCGTTGGCTCTACAGATCTAATAGTCGTCGTTGGCTCCGACGCCGTACAAGCTCCCAGCCTCGGAAATCCTGTACGAGCGGAGGCGACCGATGGTCGGAGAAGGATGGCGGGATGCGATCGGGAAACCAGAGGGGAGATGACCACTTATCTCGCTGGAATCCGGTGCGGCTGCCTGTGGTGGAGCCGTGGTGGAGCCGTGGTGGAGGTTGGAAACGATGTGCGTGCTTGGAGGAATTTGGAAGTGAGCAGGGAGAAGAACGAACGAGAAGAGAGGAAAGGGGATTTAGGGGAGAGGAGTAGATCCAGATCTGAAAAAGAGGGGTATTTATAGGTAGGGTATTTTATTAAGGTTTAGTTAGAGAGTGTAGTTGTTACAATTATAATGCCCTATGCCCAATAGGGCATTGGGCACAAATCCTTCTAAAGAAATCTATGCAAATTTTATATTGGACTTTTTTTCGGTGGTCCAAACAAAAGCTCAATCCAAGATGAATATATTGATGAATATCAACCACCCAAAATTATACTCCCTCCGTCCCATAATGTTTGTCATGTTTCAAATTTTGACACTATTCACAAATCGAGAGAATCTTCTAAATATCTTTCAATATATAAGATAGAACATAGTCATGAGTGGTCTGGTTTGATTCGTTTCGATTAGTACTTTAAGAATATTAAAAAAATATAATTTTTAATAACATGTAATTTGATATATTGACGATACAAAACGTGCATCGACAAGTGTGCCGAAGTAAAACAGAGGACAAACATTACGGGACGGAGGGATTATATATTATGATGATTATGATTTATTTATTCCCAATGACCTCCTAGAAACTCTAGTAAGAAGATTTATTCCTATTATTTTATAATGAACTCTACCCATACAAGGGAACAAGGCAGAAGAAACAATACTGAATCACAGGGAGAAGAAACAGTAAAAATGGAGAAGAAACCATAGGCGACCATAACTTAAGGCCCTTACTATTTAACGCCCACCCTTTTTGCTATTTACCGCCCAGGTCATCCGTGCGTCACGCATGGATTAAATCTGTGCGTGACGCATGGTTTTAATCCACACGCCACGCACAGAACAAAACCATGCGTGACGCATGGATTTTTTACCTATAAAAGCCCAAAAACATCAAACCCTACCATTTTGTCACCATCTCCAACTTCACTTACGGCGGCTGCAATCCATAACGCACCATTTTACCCCAAAATCCATCTTTCTCATCATCTTTTTTGCATATAAGGTATGTAAACATTAAGATTTCATTGTTATGGTATGGTATTGATGTATATATGAGGTTTTCATGTTGTTTTGATGATATTTACTTCAAAATCCAATGTGTATGTTAATTAGTTGTTTAGAAATGATTAAACTTGTAATATATGAATGGATTGTGTACTTTGTTGATAATTTATTGACCAATTTCATATTTTGATGTGTATATAGTTTATTAGGGTTTTGATATTGAATTAGGGTTTTGTGAATTAAGGTTATGAATTAGGTTGTTGAAATTTGGTATGGTTTTAATGAAATTATTGAAAAACTGTTAGAATTTGAGATTAGGGTTTGAAACATGGAAAATCTGTTGACGAGCAATTTCTGGAATGTGCAATTCCATGCGTCACGCATGGATGTAAGCCATGCGTCACGCATGGAATTGCACAATCCAGAAATTGTGTTCTGCAGTTACAGATTGGATTTGATGATATACTGATTGAGTTTTTGATGATATGCTGATTAAATTCAGTAAACTGATTAATTTTGTGGAATTGCACATTCTATGATGCAGATATGGATGGTGGTCGTCGACCTGGACGCGATACTCGTCAAAGAAACAGAGAACTGAAGAAAAAAGATCCCATAGTTCCAAAACCAAGGAAGAAGAACAATAGACAAGAATCGCCTCCTCGTCGTTTAGAGTTTTCTGGTGAGATGCAACAACAACAAATACAAGAGGAACAACAACAGCATCAACAACAACAGCACCATCATCTGCTAGCTTTGTCTGCTGCAAGTTTCGATCCCTAGGGTTCCCCTCATTACTTTCCTGGCATCCCCATTCTGATCCCACATCAAACACTGTTTCCACAACAAACACAGTTTCCAGGCTATCCGGGCTATCCACAACAAGAGCCATCATTTGTGGAGATGATGAGACAAGCTACTGGTTCTCATAACTTTCAGAACCCTCAGACGGGTGATGACCAGTACGCACTGGTTGCTTGTAGCAGTGCAGGGCCATCAGCTGGGGGTGCAAATGCTGATTCTGATTCTGATTATGAGCAGGAGCATGAGCATGAGGAACAGGGTCAGGAAGAGGATCGGACATATGAGAATGTTCATGAAGAACATGAAGAAGCGGAAGAGCAAGAGGAGCGAGAGGAACAACCCAGAAGACGACGACGACGACAACCTCCGGTCAGAAACATATACGTCCCTCAGTTAGAGGGGGGTACTCCTGGAGGTCCACAAATTCCGGAGCTACTCATAAGCTTTGAAGCTCATACAGCCTTTTTTGTGCAAAAAGGAAAGGTATGTAATTAGAATTTCGTTTATAGATTCAATATTTATCATAACTAATTTAATGTTAGGAAAATGGTTGAAAAAAATGAAAAAATTACGTTCAGTTCATTATTTGATTATATGAAAGATAAAGTATGTTTATTTTTATTTATGAATTGTAAATGTGTTGTGATATTAAATGGTAGGGTTTGAATTGTACCACAGAAGAGATTAAATGGTGAGTTGTACATTACACAGAATGCAGAAACTGGTTTCTTTGCATTCTGTGTAATGCAATTCCATGCGTGACGCATGGTTCATGTCCATGCGTCACGCATGCTTCTGTTCCATGCGTCACGCATGGAATTGCATTACACAGAATGTCAAGTTTCTGCAGTTTGTGGAAAAAATGTATGCGTTATTGAAATTATTTGTGTTACGTAATCAATTTACAGGATAGAGGCGTACTCCCTTACCAGACTAGACAATCGCAGCTGAAAGATTGGGAACTTAATTCTGACTTGCCATGGGGTAATCACGCAGTTGCAACGGAGCTGACTCATCTCAGGGTATTGATGTACGATGTGATTGATTATCCGCTCATCTGCGCCTTTATAGAAAGGTGGCATCCTGAAACAAACAGCTTCCACATGCCATTTGGTGAGATGACAGTGACGTTGCTCAACATCAAGAAGCTGATGTTGCTTCCTATTCAGGGGAAACCTATGGTGACCGACCCCACCGCTTCAGTCGGGAGAACTACCAACAAGAACTATTTTGGTGAAAAGGGACGACAAAATTTTCATCTTCAAAATGAACAGCTCGATAGTTACTGGATTAGAGCAAAAGAGTTTAAGGCGCACATTGAGGGCCTTAATGATCCCGTAGTTCATGGAATGGGATATATATTCCACTTGTTGGCTTCCACAATCTTCACTGACAAGTCACAACATAAGCTCCCGGTGAGATTTGGTGCATTTCTAGGGAGTGTTGAAGAGTCAAGAAGTATGTCTTGGGGATCTGCGGCGCTAGCATATTTCTATCGCCAAATGGGCATAGCTACACGCCAAAATTGTGGTTTGATCTCATTTTGTTTCACTCTCCTTCAAGTAAGTTTTTAATTATTTAGGAACTACATTTTTTAGCAATCATAACTTATTTCTATGGTTTTAATGCTAACTATATTTTTTAAATGGTAGGTTGGATATACACATACTTCCCATCCTTAGCAGCTGGTGTTCGGCGTAATCCTGGTTGGTCAGTTGATCATCCTTATGCGTTTCGGTTTCTACCAGAGGAAGCGTTGCCGAATTACGACCCTGAAGCACGAAACTACAGAGCTGAACTAGATGCAATGAGGGCGGATCAGGTATTTGTGTTGCATTTTGTTTACATTTTTAAGCCTCAGTTTTTTTTGCAATTCCATGCGTCACGCATTGAATTGCAAAAAACACTGAGGACTTTTTTTTACCTCTGTTTTGGACCTTAAGGTGTAAAATTACTGTTTGAGTAATGCAAGACGTTGATATCGTTTTTAGGTTAATTGGAACCCGTATGGTGAAATCGACTTCAATGATCCTGCCTATGCTCCTGCTCTTTTTTTCGGGGTGTTGAGCTGCATGGACATAACCGAGCCCCACCATCCCGATAGGTCTCCTAGGCAGTTTGGTATGGTGCAGATGATTCCCAGGCCTCCAATTTCACCCCTTAGAGCCCATAGGCTCATCAGCCCTAGGTCATATGTGGTGAATTATGATAGAATGGCGTGGAGTTGGGAGGGGATGGATATCCACAGGGCGACCCTTGAGCAGATGGGACCACCTGCGGCGACGGGTTTTGAAGAAGCTCCGGAGTATCTTCTGTGGTACATCCCCCGCACTCATCGATTTCTGATACCCGGCAGACACGCTAGCTTGGAAGCACAGCAGGTATTACATTTATCTCATGTAACTTGAGATCTTGATTTTTCTTTAAGTTTGATTTAAGGTAAACATTATGCAAATAGCTGATTTCAATATTTAATTTTATTTGTAGGTTTTTGACAGGGTCTATGATCACTTGTCACCATATGCAACCTTGCCTGATCCGTATGATGTTTCTGCAATGCATGGAGCCATAACCGAGGTCCTTCAAGATATTGAGCCGTGGACAACTATGTATCAACAACATCGGTGGTGATCTTGTTGGATTGGGTTCGATTGTTTTTTATGAACTGTTTGTTTTCAGATTTTCAGGATTGTCCGTTTTTCGTAAGGATTGTTTGTTATGACGTTGTTGAACTTTTCATTTCTGGTTAGCGTTGTTGAATTTGTTGGATTATTTGTTTAGGGTGCACGAGACATAAATTTGCATTCTGTTAGTCAAATGTCGAACCATGCGTCACGCACAGATGCGTTCCATGCGTCACGCACGGTTTGCTTCCATGCGTGACGCATGGAATTGTTAACCTACGCCTATAAATTGACTCCCTCAGCATACCATTTCCACTCATTAATCTCTTGTTTTCACTCCATCAGCCTGTAAGTTGATTTTTGAAGTTCTTCATTGAAGCTCCATATTCCACATCTTATTCCTTACTTTCTCACTTGTTTTCTTACATTGTATTACTGATTGGAAACCAATATGGCATCATCCTCATCATCATCTTCAATACCACGAGAAGGCAGCACCATTCAGTGTCCAAATAAGAGGTGTAGGAAGTCTATCACGGTTTTCAGGGCTAATGACAAGATGAGACCAGACCAGTATGGCCGGAGGTTTATTACATGCGAATGTAATAATCCTATCAGGTGGGTGTTTCTTGATCCTGAATATGACCCTCATCATCTCCGTGTCATGACGAAATTGTTGGAGGAAAACCGGACTATGGCAGCGAAACTGGAAATCTTTAACGAAGAGAAAGAATGAGTCTTTTTATTTTGCTGTAATGAATCTGTTTTATTTTGTAATGTATCGGTTTTTTGTTGAAACGTATCTGTTTTATGTTGTAATATATATGTTTTATGTTGTAATTCCGATGTCTCCTTTTGATAAGACTACTCATATGTCTCCTTTTGACAAGACAACTCATATGTCTCCTTTTGACAAGACAACTCATATGTCTCCTTTTGACAAGAAAACTCATGTCTCCTTTTGACAAGACAACTCATATGTCTCCTTTTGATAAAACAATTCGGAAGTGTTGATTTTGACAAGTAAAGCTGAAATGGAAATTCTGCATTCTGTAGGAAGAATGCAATTCCATGCGTCACGTGTGGAACAAATCCGTGCGTCACGCACAGATGTGTTCCACACGTGACGCATGGAATTGCATTCTTCCTACAGAATGCAGAATTTCCATTTGAGATGCAAAGCACCTGTTTCACGTGAAATGTAACCTAGAAATACCACATAAAGACTGAAATGTGCATCAAAAGATACAACCTTACAACATTAGAAGGTCATTCGAAGCTCGAAATAAAATACACATTACAACATTGTCTGGACTGACAATAACTCTTGAACTAGTAATCGTTTTCATCATCGTCTGGAATTGTGATGCTTTGTTTGGACGATTGATGTCCTCCTCTTTTCGGGGGGGGTGTAAGCCCCACATCTTTGCCACACTTCGTCATACAAGGCCGCAACAGATTCTTCACAATTACGCTCCCAAAGATTATAAACAGGTGGTAGTGGACATCCATCCTTCAGGCGAATCTGAGATAGATTTTATGGAATTGCATAATTAAATTTACATGTAATGCACTAGGTAAATAGCAATTGAAAAAAACATACCGGGATGAAATGTTCTTCCTGTGTGAGTAGTAATAGGCAAACAACTTGCATCTTGGCTCCAGGTTGACCATACCAAGTCGGAAGTCTAAGAGGTAGGAATGTCTGTTTAATTTGCTCGCCTAGACATACAAAGACACAATTACATGCCGAAGCCACCAAACATGCCATTTCTGGTACGGTAAGCCACTTATCCCTTGGAGCTGGGTAGTAATCGCTTTCCCATGTAAGTTGATGTATAGCGGACTCCAATGTTGGATTTACTTCTCCACCAATCCACGTGCCTTTAAGTAAATGCCAAATCTCTTTAGCCTTTCTTATCATCTCTTCTCGTATGAACTTCCAATGCTCTTGGGTCCCACCTGTTACATGACTCTCAAAAACAGATTGAGTGACGGAATATTTTGGATAAAGTGTACATTAGAGTGAAGATAATATCGGTCACCTGTTTCCATAGAAATAGATCTAAACCCGCAGTTTCCATCGGCTCTGATGTCAAACCAACCCTCCACATATGGTCGCATGCACATTGGTATCTTTCTAATGTACTTAGAAGGCGCATACATTTTTTGTGGAGCGGGAGGTGCACCAAAGGGTTTAGGAACCCTTTGCTTCTTGGGAGGTGTTTCTTCCAAAGCTCTAGACCTCATCTCTTGGTCGGTGTATTCCCATGCTGACTTCTTTCTTTGTGTAGATCTAGGCACTTTGTTAGGAGCTCCTTGGGGACGACCACCGGTGTGTTTCGAAATAGGCGGCTCTTTGAGAGGTGTATCCACTTTAGCTATCTTTCTGACAGATTCAATACACTTCTCTTGATCATGTGGTGACAAGGTGTTCCATGTTTCTTCATAAAATTCATCAAATAAACGTCTTGCCACGTTTTTCTTAGTTTCAAGATGACACTGTGTATCCACTTCTTCCAAAGACAACGTACTCCAAAAAGGATGCAAAGACACGGGCTGAATTGGCATTTGTTTCTTCACACAAGTCGCAAGGTCATGGACACACAGCATCCCGTCTCTGACCTTGGTTGCACAATCGCAATATTGTGGATTGTACATGCCTTGTACACCTTTGTCGTATTCTTTAATCAAGAGCTCCATTGCCTTGTACGAAACTTTGCACTTCAAATGTACAAACAAAGATGTTTGGTGAACAAGTCTATACGTCTTTGTTAGGCTCTCGTTAAATGAACCCAATATCTCTTTCAGCTGGTTTCGTGCCATGTCACTGTATTCCTCAAACACTGTGTCGAGCCTACCTTGTCCACCACTCAAATATGACTTCAAACAGGAATGCGCTCCTTCCATTCTGCATTTTTATTAAGGTGTTCAACCAGGAATGTGCTTGTTTCTGTAAACTGCACATCCATGCGTGACGCATGGAACAAATCCGTGCGTGACGCAGGGAATAAATCAGTGCATCACGCACGGATGTAATCCACGTGTGATGTATAAAAGTGTAGTTTACAGAAACCGTTTAAATTCACAGAAAACTGAATATAGTTGTGTAAGTGCAATTATAGATAAATTACCTGTTTGTCGTGTTGCTTCCAAGAGTAAACACGTCATCCGTCCATGCCGACACACATCTTTCTTTGAAAGGACCAAGCCAACTGTCTCTAACATATTGCAGTACGGGAATATGCGCGTTCCAATCTCTCTCTATAGTATCTAACTTTTTTTCATATCCTTCTACGGTGGTTTCCTCGAACAAGTTGTAGTAGTCGTTGGATAAGTTTTTTCCCTTTAGTTTCGATCTCATTTCGAGGGAAGCTTTGGCCTCTATGTTTTTCCTTATATGTCGTCTACATAGAAGAAACTTTGCATTTGGAAAAAGAAGATCCGTTGCACTCATTAAAGCTTGTTCACGGTCGGTGACAATGCAAGTCGGCGTTGCTCCAATTCTTCTATACATCTCTTGAAGTTGTTGCATTGCCCACAAATAATGCTCTTTAGTCTCGTCCTCAAGAAATGCCCCACAAACTACAAAGTTCCTCCATGTAGACGTGATTCCAACAATCTCGAAAAATGACATTTTGTACCTGTAAAGAAATAATTTGAAATAATATTATTGCAATGTTATGGACAATCATATGTAATGGTGAATAATCACACAAAACTTACTTGATTGTGGCATATGTGGAGTCCATTATAAGTACATAGGGAAATGATTTCAAGAGCTTCATTGATTCAGGGGACGCAAAGAACATATCACCAATCATAGATGCATCATCTTTGCTTGTCCTATACTCCATGAAATAGTCGCTCTGTTTGCATTTGTAGAAAAACTCTTGGATAACAGTTCTTCCTTCCCTGTTTTCGATCCTCGTCTTGGCCATCAAATTGTAAACTTGTTTTTTTTTGTAAGGTTCTTGGGAGACTTGTTGAGCATAGTGTAAATCTCATTTGGTTTACAATGAGCCCTAGTCATTTCAACTACTGTACACACTTCATCAGGCGTCAATCTGCCTGCAAACGCATTCCCAAACAAGCTACTACCAATAGGATGGTTGTGGGTACCTAACATTACAGTAAGTTTCCAAGCCCCTCTATGCTCCTCTCGAAGCTTTAATTCGAACCAACATCTACATTTTTTCGTCTTTATGTTTTTCCTCACTCCCTTAGCTTTTGAGTAATTCACTCGTCCTCTATCACAGATAAGCTGAAGTTTTCCAGATTTTGTTTCGGTAGGTGCTCTACTCCTTCCATTGACTATGCAAAAGTTGTTGGCTTGTGCAATGTTAACGGCCCAACTCACTCCCTGTTGTCTAGAGGCGAATACCAAGTCATTTGCAAACAACTCTGAGTAATCAACAGAGACATATTGTTCTTCTTGACCTTCAATATCAAATTGTGGTGCAGTACGCAAAGGACGAAACACATTTAAGCTACTTGTGTCTGAAAGTGGCCTCATCAAATGCGAAGGCCATTGCGACAAACCGTAACCGGTTCCAAAAGATCCAGTGTTGATATCACCAAACTGTGATTGCGGTTGCTCCCATGTTGTAAAATCAATGCCCAAATCAAACGAAGGTATGTAGTCGAGGTATGACGGAGGTGGGCAGTCATTAAGAGTAATCTTGTCTAATCCAGTAAAAACAGAAAAGTTCATCTATGCACAAACACACAGATAACAAACCAGTTAAGATTCTGTATGGAACATCCACACGTCACGTGTGGATCTATTCCATGCGTGACGCACGGTCTTGAACCATGCGTGGCGTGTGGAATTGCCATAAGTCATACATTTCAACCCCTTAACGAACAATGCATACATTATAATACATTTCAAACATCACAATCACTAAAGTCAATAAAATCCATAAATCCATTAAATCAAGTCAAAACCAAGTCAAAACAAGTCAAAATCCATAAATCCATACAACTAATACCTTGAACATGTAAAATCCATTAAACCTAACTAATACAAACCCCTAAAACAAGTCAAAACCTTAAAAAGTAATATTATAATACATTTCAAATATCATAAATCAACATAAATTCACAAATCAACATGTTTAGTCATACAACTAATACCTTGAACATGTAAAATCCATTAAACCTAACTAATACAAACCCTAAAACAAGTCAACACCTTAAAAAATATTATTATGAACAAGAAATGTTACCTTATTAAGGTTGTAACTTGAAAATGGAGCTTCTCCACCTCTTTCATTGGTGCATTCCTCTTCATTCTCCATATAGAAAGAAAGGAAGATAGTTAAAATGTTCAACAATGGTGTTAAAAGGGTTTTGACATTTGAAATATGGAAAGAAAGGTAGATAATAGGGATTAATGTAGGTGTTACGGAAATAGTAAAAATATTAATGGAGTTATTACAGTAGGTGAGACAAGACGTACTTGCTGCATGAGTTCTGAAAAGAAAATCCGTGCGTCACGCATGGTTGCCATCCATGCGTGACGTGTAGTTTGCAACCATGCGTGACGTGTGGTTTGCAACCATGCGTGACGTGTCAAATGGCACATGATCCCTTTGATTCTTAGTAACACTGATGTGTGCATGATTTCCAATCAAAATAAAATTACATATTGTCAAAGGTTGGACATTTAGGCCACGTAAGAAGTCCAAACAAAGGATATGCTACTTTACAAGTTAATAGTTGTTATTGGGAGTTACCCACATGGTTAAATATCCCTAATAGGCATTGAAAACAAGTTTCATTCCATTCGGACATCGTTTGAGTGTCGTTTCGTCAAATTGGGCCTTAAGTCCATTTAAGGCCTATTTAGGCCTTTTAGCGTTTACGTGCCTCATTTCGTGTGTGCAAGACCTTGTTGCTACTTAATATCCCTAAAAGAGTAATTTGTATAGTAGTTTCAACAATAATCAGCGTCAATGTTGTAGAATATACATATTGCGACAAGTTAGAGAAATACGACTAGTTTGTTTTTTACAAAGGAGGTGGTACTTTAAAAGTTAGAAGTTGTGATTGGGAGTTACCCACATGGTTAAATATCCATATTAGTCATTGAAAACAAGTTTCATTCCATTCGGACATCGTTCGAGGGTCGTTTGGCTGATTTGGGCCTTAAGTCCATTATGGCCTTTTTAGGCCTTTTAGCGTTTACGCATAGTTTCGAGTCCCGTTTTGTATGTGTGAGACCTTATTGGGACTTTATATGTCTTATAACACAATTGTGTATAAATTTTTCAAACATACAAAAACATCAATGTTGCGACCATATATAATGCAACAAGTTAAGCTTGTGATGAGTAGTTTGATGTTTTACAAAGAGGGTGTTACTCTAAAAGCAAAAGGTTTTGATGCAAAGTTACCGAAATGGTTAAATATCTCTAATAGGCATTGTAAACAAGTTTCATTCCATTCCGATGAAGTTTCGACGACGTTATGGCGAATTGTGGTTTTAAAGCCGTTAAAAACAACACGACAAATGAATTATTTTGCGTGACATAACTACAAATACATTGAATACATTGAAATTGATTACATAAGCAAAAACATATACATTGAAATCCATGCGTCACGTATGGATACAAACCATGCGTTACGCATGGTTTGTATCCATACTTGACGCATGGAATTTTTTGCCTATAAAAGGCTCAACATCGAAACCCTACCATTTTGTCCTCTTCCTCATTCTCTTCACGGCGCAGCAGCAGCACAAACGCACGGATTTACCCCAAAATCAACAATTTTCAACAACTCTTTGGATATAAAGGTATGTGCAAATTAATATTTCATTGTTATGATAAGATATTGATGTATATATGAGGTTTTGATGTTGTTTTGATAATATTTACATATGTAGATCCAATGTGTATGTTATACTTTGATTAGAAGAGATTAAACTTGTAATATATGAATGGATTGTGTACTTTGTTGATAGTTTCTTGTTGAATTTGATATTTTCATGTGTAGATAGTGTAATTAGGATTTTGATACTGAATTTGGGTTTTGTGAATTAGGGTTATAAATGAGGGTGTTGAAATTTGATATGGTATGGTTTTAATAAAATTATTGACAAACTGTTGAATTTCAGAAACAATGTTGAGATTAGGGTTTGAGAATAGATTCGAAAGCAGTACTGAAGTTCTGGAAGTGGCAATTCCATGCGTCACGCACGGGTTATAACCATGCGTCACGCATGGTTAGTGACCATGCGTCACGCGTGGAATTGCCACATTCAACATCAAGACTATGCAGAAGTTAATTGAGTATGTAACTATAATTTGGTTATGTTTGTGATTATACAGATGTCCTATTCCGATCAAGAATCTGATATTTCCGATATTAGTACGGCGTCTAGCATGGCAGACAACTTTGATATGCCTGCACGGGAGAGACGTGAACGGGAGAGACGTGAACGGGAGAGACAAGAACGTGAGCGACGTGAACGGGAGAGACAAGAACGTCAAAGGGAGAGAGGGGAACCATCCACTAGACCAAGGATGACCGCACGAGAATACAGGAACCTCTTCAGGCCGTTCAACCCTCGTCGTTAGATCTTTCTTTTGAAAATTTATCGACTTTCTTTGTTTGCTTGTTCGTTTGAATGTTGTTTGTTTAGAACTACTTATTATGTTGAACCTTATTGTGTTGCACCTTTGAAGTGTTGAACCTTAATGTGTTGCAAGAACTACTTGTTTTTCTTAAGAGTGTCTATTTTGTTGGTATTTTAAAACATGTCGACTCGTTTCACTTTCAAACTAGGTTTCACTTTAAAATGAAGAAATCTTGATTTGAAGTTACACACATGGTAAAATATCTCTAATAGGCATTGAAACCAAGTTTCATTCCATTCTGATGAAGTTTCGACGACGTTTTTGCCGAATTGGGCTTTATCGTCTTAAAAAAGACACTAAAAATGTGTTATTTTGCACACTTAACTACAAATGCATTCAATACATTGAATATGTCCATGCGTGACGCATGGATCTAATCCCCGCGTCACGCGTGGATATAAACCGTGCATGACGCAGGGTTTTCTTCCATGCGTGACGCACCAAATGACACATGATCCCTTTGATTCTTAGTAACACTGATGTGTGCATGATTTCCAATCAAAATAAAATTACATATTGTCAAAGGTTGGACATTTAGGCCACGTAAGAAGTCCAAACAAAGGATATGCTACTTTACAAGTTAATAGGTGTTATTGGGAGTTACCCACATGGTTAAATATCCCTAATAGGCATTGAAAACAAGTTTCATTACATTCGGACATCGTTTGAGTGTCGTTTTGCCAAAAACCGCCTTAAGTCCATTTAAGGCGTTTTTAGTGGTTTTAGCGTTTACGTGCCTCATTTCGTGTGAGCGAGACCTCTTTTCTACTGAATATCCCTAATAAGAGTAAGTTGTATAGTATTTTCAACAATAATCACCGTCAATGTTGTAGAATATACATATTGCGACAAGTTAGAGAGTTACGACTAGTATGTTTTTTACAAAGGAGGCAGTACTTTAAAAGTTAGAAGTTGTGATTGGGAGTTACCCACATGGTTAAATATCCATAATAGCCACCGAAAACAAGTTCCATTACATTCGGACATCGTTCGTGTGTCGTTTCGCCAAAAACCCCCTTAAGTCCATTTAAGCCGTTTTTAGTGGTTTTAGCGTTTTGGCATAGTTTTGAATCCCGTTTTGTATGTGTGAGACATTATTGGGACTTTATATGCCTTATAACACATTTGTGTATAAAGTTTTCAAACATACGTGAACATCAATGTTACGACCATATATATTGCAACAAGTTAAGCTTGTGGTGAGTAGTTTGATGTTTTACAAAGAGCGTGTTACTCTAAAAGCAAAAGGTTTTGATGTAAAGTTACGGACATGGTTAAATATCTCTAATAGGCATTGTAAACAAGTTTCATTCCATTCCGATGATGTTTCGACGACGTTATGGCGAATTGTGGTTTTAAAGCCTTTAAAAACAACACGAAACATGAATTATTTTGTGTGACATAACTAAAAATACATTGAATACATTGACATGGATCATATAAGCAACAAAAAAACATATGAAAATCCATGCGTCACGTATGGTGTAAAACCATGCGTGGTGTGTGGATTAATTCCATGCGTGACGCATGGTTTTATGTTGCAAAATCTTATTGTTATATTTAGAATGCTTATATTGTTGTTATGTTGACGAATGTTCAACCTTATTATATTTCAAATTGTATATGGTACGCCATACATATTGCGACCTCGTTCGGTTTTCAAACTATGTTTCACTTACAAAGGTATAAATTTGAATTTCAAGTTACACACAAGATCAAATAGACATTATAAGGATTGAAACAAAGTTTCATTCCATTTCGATAAAGTTTCGATGACGTTTTTGTCGAATTGGCCTTTATCGCCTTTAAAAAGACACTAAAAATGTGTTTCTTTGCACACTTAACTAGAAATACATTGAATTATCCCTAGATTCATATATGCAAATCCATGCATGACGTACGGATTGTATCCATGCGTCATGCATGGATTGTATCGGTGCGTCACGCATGGATTGTATCCGTGCGTCACGCATGGATTGTATCCGTGCGTCACGCATGGATACGCATGGATTGTATCGGTGCGTCACGCATGGATTGTATCCGTGCGTCACGCATGGATACAATCCGTGCGTTTTCTGAAATGTGCAATCCGTGCATGACGCACGGATTAAATCCATGCGTGACCCACGGATGACCTGGGCGGTAAATGGCAAAAAGGGTGGGAGTTAAATAGAAACTATGTAACTTAAGAGCTTTACTGGTTGGCAAACAAAAAGTCGGTGTTTCCTCCGATCATCATTCCAAGCGCTACTTCCTCTTCCTTTTGGTTTACCCTCGTCACTCAAACACCACAGTTCGCACATTTCTTCCAGTTTCAACCATAGTAAAGCAAAAAGGCAAGAACTTTTTCTGGGTTCCATCTATCTTTTGAAGTTTATCTAAACCATGCATGAAATGGAAGATCAAAGCTAAACGAAGTAGTTCTTGCTTCTCTGTTTCTAAAAGTTTTCGCCTTTTAGGTCTATTTGGAAGAAAAATGACTAGTCTAAATCTGATAATTTCTGTTTTTTTTTGTTGCAATTATCATCTGCGGGTCCTTTTTGGCTGAGTTTTGGCATGAGTTTGGTTTGTGCAAACGACGATTTTTGCACAAAACTCTTCAGTTTCACCTTCAGTTTCTCTTCCTCAGTTATTCTTCCTCGTATTAGGGTGAAGTGGACCTGGATTTTGTCTGTAGTGCAAAATAATGGTATACTTGACTAATAGTTGAATACCTATCTCCTTCTTTCTAGGATTAAGGGTTGGCCCGGATTTGGGGGTAAAGATCAAAATCCAAAGTTTATTTATGATATACGGAGTATAATGTTTTGATACTTTTAAGTAGTTCATTACTTCTTTGAATACTTTTACTTCTATCTGCAAATTCGTACTACGCATGCGGATTTGGTGCATATGATGTTAAAAATAAACATGCAAGCAAAGAATACCCTTACATAGAAGTTAAACTGATTAAAGTGTCTAATTATTTACACCTTTTCAATGCAAGAAAGAAGAGTAGTGCTAAGTAAGTGATTGTTGTTTCTTTTTCCTTAGTGGGTACGAAAAGGAGAACATGTACAGTAGAAAGACCAAGACCTCAAAAAGATTCTACTAGCTTGTAAAATTTCATTGGCTAACAAGAATCCTGGTTTTAGTCTTGCTTTTAACTGTCTTCTCCTTTATAGCCTTCCTTCTTAGCAAAGTAAAATGTATGCCTTCTTTTCATCACCTTTCTTACTTATTGCTTACTATCCCATTCTTTCTCTTGCTTGTGCTGCATTATAGGTTTGCTCCATTTTATCTACCACATTTTGAGTTTTTTGCTTGATTGTGGCAATGGGCACGCCTCGAGAGCACATAGAGGAGATAAGGAGAAAGAAATACCAGATTGGTATTGGTACGATCAGCGTTAGCAGAGACCTCCGGATGGCGGTCAAATACCTATCCACCGAGCTTTATTCAAAAGATGTTCACTTTCTGATGGAGCTAATACAGGTATGAAACAAGAATCAGTTTATTTTTTGAACTTATTCTCTTCTTATTTAGACTGAAAAGGGAATGCAACCTGAGTCTATATATGTAATATGCAGAATGCTGAAGATAATGAGTATGAGAACGGAGTCGAGCCATCTCTGGAGTTTATGTTAACTTCGAAGGATATTACGGGGACCGGAGCTCCAATGACGCTGCTCGTTTTCAATAATGAGAAGGGATTCTCACGTCGAAATATGGATTCGGTTTGCAGTATTGGGGACTCCTCAAAGACTGGCCATAGGAGGAGTGGATATATTGGGGAGAAAGGTTGGTTTTACTCTGTTCATCATGTTTACTACGGTTAATTTAACTATCATGGCTGTATTTACTCGCATTCACTTGATGAATGTTCGTATGACTTATCCATTAGTTTGGTCATTTTAGATATTTTTTTAACCTTTTAATAGGTAAATAGGGATGAATGTTGAATTGCTACCTAAACCAAGCATTGTTGTGTGTAGTTTATACTTTACCCTTTGACAGAAACTATAAAATTATTACTTAAAAGAGTTAGAAGGATGGAGCTCAAAAAACTCTAGAGCTTTAAAAAATGCTCTGTGCCGCCAATGTGAACAAATGCATCTGAAAGTTTCCATGTTAAGGTTGAGTGCCTTTTGATCCATAAATCAAAATTTTATGGATGAATCCAATGCTAAACATGCTTAACTCTGATTCAGTTGGCTTAAGCAATTGATGAGTCTAGTTGCATTCTAGATATTTGTTTTATTATTGAAGTTAATCCTTGTTTCTTGTGTATCTCTTTCAAAGAATTAGATATCCTAGTGTAATCCTTATACAGTTGTCTTCTTTGACCTTATTCATCTACTCTTAAATGTACCCGTTGTATAAAATTATTTTAATACAATTTGATTCAAACTTTATTCAATGCACTGATTCACATATAATTTGTTGACCATGTTTTTTATATGTCTCAACATTGCTATGTTCATTTTTTTGTAACTTTGTGTACAGTATCATGATAAAGGATTTACATGATCAAACATGCATATTATGAACTTAAAAGTTTCCAATTTTCTAATCACGGTAATGCTACATCCTACATGTACCTATTAAACTCTAAATCGTACAGATTTGTTGAAATTTTATGCATGGGATTTTTAAAAATTGACTTCAGTGAGCTAATAAAATAGATGCTCTGTTTTCTTTCTTAACAGGTATTGGGTTCAAGAGTGTGTTTCTTCTTACCTCCCAGCCATATATTTTCAGCAACGGCTACCAGGTCCGCTTCAACGAGCAGCCTTGTCCAGACTGTGAGATTGCATACATTGTTCCAGAATGGGTTGAGGAAAACCCAACCATTTCTGACATACAAGGAATCTATGGTCGTTCTCAGCTCCCAACGACGACCATTATTTTGCCTTTGAAGCGTGGGAAGGTGGATTCTGTCAAGAAGCAGCTGTCAAGTATCCATCCTGAACTGCTCTTGTTTCTTTCCAAGATTAGGCGGCTCTCGGTCAAGCAAACTGATGATGATAATCAGAAGCCCAATTCTCTCCGTGCTATCTCTATCTCGAGTGAGAAGAATTTCCAATCGAAAAAGAATATTGATGCAGAATCATTTACTCTACACCTTACTTCTTCTGAAGAAGATGGTGAAGAGGGACAATGCAGCTACTATATGTGGCGGCAGAAATTTCCCGTGAAACCAGAGAATAGAGTCGAGAGAAGGATGGAGGTGGACGAGTGGTCCATAACCCTGGCATTTCCATTTGGGCAGCGTCTCAATAGAGGGATGATGGAGGCAGGAATTTATGCATTTCTCCCAACAGAAATGGTAACGAATTTACCGTTCATAATACAAGCTGATTTCATCCTGCAGTCATCGAGGGAGAAAATTGTGACAGATGATCTTTGGAATCATGGTATTCTTTCTTGTGTGCCTACTGCCTTTATGGACGCGTTTACATGTCTCGTAGTGAAGAGAGAGGAAGGTGCTCCTCTAACAACAATTGCCAGATTTTTTGAGTTCTTGCCCATGAAAGCTTCACCCTTCCCCGAGCTCAATGATGTCCGGGATTCAATCAAGGAGAGAGTTGTCCAGGAGAAAATTCTTCCTTCTGAACCTTTTTCCAAGCAGTTGAACTTTCATAAGCCTGCTGAAGTCGGTAGGATATCACCCTCTTTTCGGAATATATTGTCCAAGGGAAAGGATCAAGGGGTGAATTTTGATAATCTCCATTCCCATGGAAAATACATACTCAGCTCTTCGTTTGACCAAGATGAGCACAATGATGTACTCACTTTCTTGGGTGTGTCTCATGTTGACAATGATTGGTATTCGAGGTGCATCAGGAGTGGCAACCTTATTTTGGGTGTGGACAGTAATGTCTATGTTCAACTCCTCAAGTTCATTGCACCGAATTGGACTACTTCTTGTTTTAAGAAGACAACTCTTAAGGATGTTCCGCTGCTCAAGTACGTTGACAAGTATGGTACTTTGTCTTTACTGAGCATAGAGCAAGTGAGTGGCAGCGGCGGTCCCACACTGTGTCGTTCAGATGATTATAGGTACGCTGCATGGTTGATCAAGTGGAGCAAAGAATTCAAATGTGCAGGAGAGCTGTACTTCATGCCTGAGGAGATTCAAGTTTCATGTTCAGGAAGTGATTCGCTGCTGATATGGTTCAGAGATGACGTGAAAGCCATATCACATACTGTTTATTCTTATGCTTATAAGCTTTGTCAGAGTTCTCTATGCAGAAACCGCAACCTTCTCTTGGCATTTGCTCATTTTCTGTATCGTTCTTTTTCCGCCGGATATTTGTCAAAATCAGAGGTTGAATTGCTTTGCAGTGAAATGCCACTAATTAACAACTATGGACAGATCATTGCTGAGAGGAAAGCTGTCCTTGTCCCTGCCAACGGAAGCAAGTGGGTTCAACTAGTGAACTCAAATCCTTGGAAGAATGAAGGTTACATTGAGCTCCATGAGGATTATCTGAGTAAAGGCTATTTTGGCGGGACTAATTCTTCAGAGAAGCTTCTTATTAACTTTCTAAGTAGTTATGTTGGTGCATCTGATATCCCTCATATAAGTCCTCCTAATGCAGCCCTACCCTGTGTTTCTGCACCATTGACAAAGGAAAACACGTTCCTGCTGCTAGACTGGATTCGTAACCTTCGTTTCAGGGGAATAACATTGCCTGCTAATTTCTTGAGATCGATAGGGGAAGGAAGTTGGTTGAAGGTATCTATGAGTGGTTGTCCAGGGTACCGCCCCCCTTGTCTGTCGTTCCTTGACAGTTCATCGTGGGGTACTCTGCTGCAAAACGCGTCAGTTATGATCGACGTTCCTATAATTGATCAGGGATTCTATGATCACAAGTTGAGCAGCTATGGTGATGAGTTGAAGGTGATTGGGGTGATGTCCACTTATGATGAAGCCAGCAGATTTATTGGAGACCGCCTCATGTCCTTGGCAGAAACCTCCTGCTTAACGAAAAACCATGTGAAGGCGATGCTTGGTCTGATTAGGTTTTTGAGAGAAAAACTCCTCTCTCCTGAAGTTTACATTGCCAGTATAAAAAAGGGAAGCTGGATGAGGACTTCGCGAGGGGTCAGATCCCCTGTTGGCTCTGTTCTGTATGGTGACAGCTGGAAGGTTGTGTCTGAGGTGTGCGACGTTCCTTTCATTGATCGAGAGTACTATGGAGAGTTTTTAATTGAGTATAAGACTGAGCTCCAGCTTCTTGA
Organism: Oxyria digyna; assembly: GCA_029168935.1. Taxonomy (NCBI): domain Eukaryota; kingdom Viridiplantae; phylum Streptophyta; class Magnoliopsida; order Caryophyllales; family Polygonaceae; genus Oxyria; species Oxyria digyna. The sequence goes on from JAPVLV010000013.1 coordinate 13,103,455, forward strand.
TGTGATTACCGAATTCAAGGGTAACTATAAGATTGTGAAGGATTATCTGAAATTCTCTTCAAATAGCTTGAACTACTTGACTTCAGACGCGCTCATTCTGATGCTGAAATGTATAAGGAACTGCTCCTCATCTGGAAAAATTGTTGATGCAGTGAAAGCTGCTATATGTGTGAAAACGAATGCCGGGTTCAAAAAACCATCTGAATGTTTCTTCCACGACCCTAAATGGGGATTTATTCTACAGGTCTTTGAAGGGTTTGCATATATTGATAGCAACTTCTATGGTGTGGATATGATTTGTTACAAGGATGAGCTGAAAAAGATAGGGGTGGTGGTTGATTTTGATAATGCAGCTAAGGAATTCTTGAAGGTGTTCAAAGAGAAAACATCACGATCATCCTTCACAAAGGAACATGTGTTCTCATTTCTTGATTGTTACAGAGAGCTCAGGAAGACAGGAGAAGGGTTACAGCTTTCTACCGATTTCAGTAAGTGCATTGAGGGAAAATGGCTGCGAACACGACTTGCAGCTTACATGTCACCTAAAGATTGCATTTTGTTTGGTCAAGAATGGGAGCCGATTTCTAAGATCACGACTCTTCCTTTCATTGATGACAGTAACAAATGCTACGGAAACAAAATCCATGAGTACAAAGAAGAGCTTGCTAGAATGGGTGTTGTGATTGATATCAAGAAAGCTGCAAGATTTGTGTTCACACACATCTACTTCCCTAGTGATTTGACTGAGATCACTCCTGCTAGTGTTTTCTCGCTCTTAAACGTCATTCGGCAGCACTTGAAACTCACTGAGAATGGTTGCCTTCCGGAGTCATTCCTGAAGAAGATTTCTGAGAGAGCATGGTTGAAGACGACGTTTGGCTATATGCATCCAGCTGAGTGTATTCTTCATAGTTCTAACTGGGCTGCTTTCCTTAAGATTCAAGAATGTCCATGCATTGATGTAGAGCACTATGGGTCACAAATTTCAATGTACGAAAAAGAACTCCAAGCAATTGGAGTAACTACTGAAGTAGCAGCCGGCACTTCCTTGCTAGCCAGCCACATTACCAGTCTCTCTGATTTTGAGCCGATTAAGAGAATCTACACATATTTAGAACAACATAATTGGGAGCCCGAAGGTGAAGCTTCTGCTATGATATGGATACCAAATGGTTCTGGAACTGATGGAGTATGGTCTAGTCCTGCAGACTGCGTCCTTTACAACAAGGACAATCTGTTGGGTTCGAGGTTGATAGTGTTGGAGAAGCACTACACTTCAAAACTGCTGAGCTTCTTTGGAAAGGCGTTTGGAGTGAGATCATATCCTTCAATGGATGACTATTGCCAGCTTTGGAAGGATTGGGAGAGTTCAGTCAAACCGCCTTCGGTTACTGATTGTTGTGCATTTTGGTCGTATGCTGCAAAGCACTGGAAAACAAAGACTGAGGAGATGAGGTCAGAAGTCATTTTGAAAGTCCCGGCTTCTTGCTCGTCATCTAGTGAATTCCGCCTGATCGATAAGCGTGACGTCTTCATCGCAGACGACCTTTTGCTTAAGGACATTTTCATGAACTCGTCTGATCTCCCGCTGTTTGTGTGGACCCCGCCGAGCATTTCACATTCAAAGCTTCTTAAAATCTATACAGGCATTGGTGTAAGGAAAATCTCAAGCGTTGTGGCTAAAGCTGAGTCTCTTCCATCGGTGTCGTCTATCGGTTTTAAAGAAACGAGCCCGGAGAGTTTGTTCATCGGAAAGGGGCTAGTAATGCTCGTTCTCGGGTTTCTTGCTGACCCTTTACTCGAGATGGATTACAAGAAAAGGCACGAGATTGTACAGTCTCTCCTCGATGTGGCTGCACTCGAGACTACTGAGGCTATTACTATGAGATATGGGCTAACTTTATGTTCTGGAGATGTTCTTAATGTTGATGCTAGTAGAATGATACTCTGGGACCGAAGTGAGGACAAGCTATTTGCTCAAAAGCTGGAGAGGGACCAGGGTCAGAAGAACGTGGTTGAGTTTGCCACGAATTTTGCTCAGGTTTTGTCAGAGGGTCTGCTTTGGGAGAAGGCAGATCACATCCCTAGATTGTCAGAATTGATTAAGCTTGCATTTCTTCTGGATTTTGATGTAGACGCTGTTGTCTACTACATGAAGTCGAACAATTTGCAGATCTTTGCCGAGGACGAGGATTTCCTTGCTTCAGCTTTCCCTTCGGATAGGTATGTTTCTTGCTTTCTATCTAGCTTTCTTGCTATTACATGATATCTTGTGGTTGAGATTGTTAAAATTATTAGAAAACAAGAAACACATACACCAAATCCACAAAACACAACAATAAACCAAAAGTATTAGGCAAACCTGAGGCCTAATTAGTCTTCCACCCTAGTTTTTTCCCGCCATAACCGCCTATCTTGGGCGGTTATTTTGATTGAGCTAAATGTAAGTTGACACAAACCCAGATCTATAGAGTTAATATGCTTTTTCTCTGGAAATTTTCTGATTTATTGGGTTAAGGATCATGTCAAGTTTGGGGTCCAGTAATATCCTCTCCAGTTGAATTAGTTTTCAAATTTGTTTTTTCTGGACTTAATAAGTTGTGATTTTTTTGTTAATTTTGATATTGATGCAGCCATACACTGCTAGATGAAATCCAAGGCTTGCATATTTCAGCTCCAAATGAGGAGTAGCCGAGTAGCTAATGTTACGCCTAATGCGGCATATGCACTAGGCTGAAGCTTTGGACTTTTTGTGTCTGAACCTTAAAATGCAACTAAATAGCAGATTATGTATGTAAGCAGTATGCTCATGTACTGCTCTTACCACTTTGATGCTCATTGGTATGTTTTCTTTTTGAATTTTTGGCGGGATGCCTGAGTTGAAGGCAAAATTGGCGAGATGCACCAACCATTGAACTATTTCACGCTGTACCTCTAAAAAATTCATTAAGCAGCTAAATTAGTGTTGGCGTGGCTACTGAATATGATTAGTATTTGTTCCTTTTGTCATTCCTGAATTTGATTCCAAAGGTTAAATCTTTATTTGGTTATGTACAACTTTGATTCACTGCAACAGGCTACTGGAAAATCCCAAGAATTTTGAAATAATAAATGTTTTCACGTATCTTGCCTAGAAGAGGATCTTGTACACAGCGAATCAGTTAATTTGGTTAATCTCCATCCACGTTTTTGCATCTATCTCTCGTACTAAAACATCTTTCACCCGAACCTCATTCATCCACTGGATAAAATGTGCATCAATACTATCAAATTATCTGTAAAGATTAATGCCAAACTTGAAAGATTCTTTTATCGAAAGTGTGACTTGATGACAATTTCACCCGCATCCGCAGATATGGGTGAAAACCCGAAAAAATGTGGGGGTGAAAGTTGGATGACGGATGACTGGATGGGTGATCGGATTAAATGTGAATGACCACTCCCACCCATCCGGCCCGACCCGATTAGCCGACCCACATCCACCCGCTATTTTTAGAACCCTACATATATAATGATACACTATTTCATTGAGTATGAAGGTGAGGAATTTGTGGAGGAGGAATCAAGATTACCACGATATCACTTATATCTCAATTTATTTCATGAACTGAACTAGATCTTCGGTGTATTTGAATAATGTTTACTACTTTGTTAGACTTGAAATTTGGATTATATTTCTGTTTATTATATTTTAGCATAATTATATCTCATTTCTGCTTCAACTTTTTTAATATAATTTTCACCTGAAATTATCCGGTTCACCCGATCACCCGTGGATGATTGGTTGGATTAGAGCGGATGATGCTCCATTAAAGATGCGGATGGGTTGGATGAGTCATCCAACCCATGGATCGGGTCATGGATGTGGTTCATCCATGCCATCCCTAGTGTGACCTCCATTAAGGTTGTCCACTCTCCCCGTATTTGTTTGTTCTTGACATGGATTTTTTCTAGAGAATCATTGGCGGGAAATCCAACAATGACACCCAGAGTGCAACCAGATTCGCCTGGCTTACCTCATCTTTGCAGATGATCTTTTGTTGTTTTGTCGCGACGAGAAGATCTTTGTTAGTATCCTCAAAGAAGCAATCAATGAATTTGGTTAGTTCTCGGGTCTTGAAGCAAATCTAAAAAAATCCAAGATCTACTTTGGGGAGTTACTGTTGATGAAAAGATTGAAATCTCCTCTTCTCTCGGCCTTGGTCATTGGGAATTTGGGAGGGAAATGTAATGAGGTCAATTCTTGTTCCTCATTTACCTCACCGTCATTCCCATTGTGGGAAATCCCCACAATCTATAGTGTATTTCCGGCTCATTGACATGCCTAAGAAAAAAGCCTACTACTATGGAACGATGTGAGAATGCCCTAGATCGAAGGGGCGTTGATTTCAAAGATTATTCTATTATGACAACCAAGTAATAATAACCCGTTTTACTGCCTAAGCAAATACCTTAACTTGAACAAAATGTTTTGTGATACAAATATACACATCTACATTAGTGTTTAACGTTAGTTTACATATAGATAAACACAAGATATTACTCCTTCTGTCCCTAAATGATAGTCTCATTTCACTCCGGCACATTTGTCGATGTACGTTTTGTATCGTTAATATCTCTAACTACAAGTTGGTAAACATTATAAAATTTTGATATTATTGTAGTGCTCATTGAAACGAATCAAACAAGATCCCACATGACTATTTTTTCTTATATATTTAAAGATATTTACAAGATTCTCTTGAATTGTGAATAGTGTCAAAAGCAATAATGAGACTATCATTTAGGGACGGAGGGAGGACTAATAAAATTCCAAAGTAATTTAGCTAACGATAATTCTCAGCTTAAAAAGCTGCCTCATAAAAATCTGTGGTTCAACTTAGATATTGACTTCCATATTAAAGTTATCAGTCTGTCACACATTTTGTTACTACAATCTCATTCACATTTTTCGTACCATTACAATCTTCTATTATTTTAACCAATCAAAGAAATATACTTCTTGTTTAACAGATCCAACAATAGCATACAAAACACTATCTACAATATGAATTTAAGCCCTATATCTATCCAAATGTCATGAATCAAGGATAATTTTTTCCTTATCCTAAACAAGTGCTCCAAAAGACGCATCACGATTCCATTGTACGTATCCAAATATACGTCTTTTAGTATATAAAATTCAAAAAAGAAGTAATAAGATAGGGAAACAATAAATCTTTAGGGTTAGATTCGAGTGAGGATATCCTCTAGTGTTGAGAATAAGGATAAACTTCATCCTAAACCATTAACTAGAGGAGGTTGTATAACATGCGCCTATAAATTCCTCCTCCTGTTCCACCCTTCCACTTTCTTCCTCACGTAACCATGTTGTCTATCTCAAACGAAAATCAACTCACTCCTCTTCCGAACCCCCTCCCTGACATTTCAAATACCATGAATCCCTGGTCACAAATCAGACAAATCAAATGTGAACTCACAAGTCTTGTTAGCTTGTTGCGATTGGAGATCTCGTCACCGTCATTAGAGTAGATAGAAAAAAAAACCCAGATCTGATAGTCAAATCTCATAAATTAGGGATTTGAAAGTTTTGAAAGATTGATTCCAACATCGTCGATTTTAGTCTTCACGGTTTTACCCTTGGACAATTTGATAGTATATAAGTTGGTTACGCCCGTGATTTCCTGGACTAGGCCTCACACTGGATGGATTAAGCTGAATTCGAACGTGTCGTCAAGGATGGTAGGGCCGCTGCGGGTGGCGTTCTGCGTGACTACAAGGGTAACAAGGTGGGTTGCCTCGAAACAGATTCACAATTGACGGTTATATTGCTCGACAAACCTGTAGATTGTTGTCACCTGCTTTTTAGCCTTCTTGCTCGGGCGAAGGGCTTCATCAGTAGGAGTTAGGAGGTCCAACTCCGTCATGTGTTCAGAGAGGCTAACAAGGTGGCTGACCTTCTTGCGTCTTTTGTCTTTTCTTTTCCTCTTGGTGTTGTTGTTTTGGATTATCCGCCTGATCAAATTTTTTGATATCTTTTGGATGATGCTAGGGGAAACAATTTCGAAATAGTTTCGAATTCAATAATCCGATCCGTACAATATTTACCGAATATCCGCTACAAAACGGACCGGATACGGATCGAGGTTTTGTGGAATTTTTTTAGCGGATATCTGGCTTACCGGATCGGATCGGATAATCCGATTGCTCAGCCCTAATGGTTAGTATGTATCCATGCGCACCCGACAAAAAACCGTTAATAATATTGTAGAGTCATCTCTGACTCATAAAACAATCTGTTATGCGACTTATATCTCAAACTTATTAATTAGATGTCAGAACCAGAAATTTCACATCCAAATTGTTGGGAATTTAGATGCTTAAAGCGGAATTTCAGAAAACGTTTTCCTAACATCTAACCAAGGATCTCATGCATAAACTAAATAGATCGTACATAGGAAAGAATAAATACCTCTTGATGCGTGTTTGAATCTCACTGGAATGGAGAGATTAGAGCCCCAAGTGTGACTCCTCTAATTAGTCCACACGAGCAATAAACTGAATCACCTTTAAGTCTCTTCTGCTAGACCGAGCAACTCAAAGATATAATCTTACACGAGGGAGAATAACGAACGGAGAACAACTTTTGTTCTCAATTGAGGAATGTGACCGAGCACTCCCTCTTCAATTGTAAAAGTTGCGGCTTAGGTTGTCTGCCCTAATCCCACGTACGTCCATCTATATATATCAATATATAAAACTATCTCCTAATCTTGCATTAAGTAGCCTTATATATTTGGTATATAATATATATATCTAATATATATTATCTTGTAGATATATTTCCTTCTATCATTAAGTAATAGATAACTATTATCTTTTACTTGATAAACAATCTATCTCTTTAATTCTCCCAAGTACTTCAAATCCAATAGGCTTACCGGGCCTGCAGATCCGCTTGATCCAGTCCATAAACTCTAAGTGTGTGACCTCATAGGACCCAGTTATTCTAGCCATGGGCTTAACTTGATTAATCCCATAAGTCGTATTGGCCACTAGCAATAGCATGCGACTCCTAAAATATCTGGATTATTAATCTCCATAAATAGTCCTATTTCATAATTAGTAATTGCACCTTTAATTAAAGGACACAATTCCTTCAATCTCCCACTTGTCCTTAAAACAAGTGTGCAATGTTAAAATTCCTTTGTCGCTTAATATCTTATTTGACTATATGATGAAACTCATCTTTACCGCCAAATATGTTTCTTGAACTCCTGAGATCGAACTGTCAGTACAGATGATTACTTATAATCCATCTGAGCATGGCCATGCGTTTTCACAGTTCTCACTCTTCAAGTGACCGAGACACCAACCCTTTCCAAATGTATCAGGAGGACAAATTCAATCTTGTACGACTATAGCTCCCACTCAACTTTTGGCAATCCCAATCACTGCCTTTATAACTGCCTATTACGGTCAGCGTTTAACAGCGTCAAAGACATACCAGCAGCCAAATGATAACTATATCATACTCATGTCTAAGGAACTCACTAATCATGAATATTCCTAGAACTCTGCAGTAATGTCATGGAGAGTCCTAAGATTGGTCTGTCTGATATGTATCGCTATACACACCTATGTAATTGATTAGACATCACTATGTCCCCATAACACATGAAACCAGATGTTATCAATCAATCTCACAATATGGTCTTTAATAAAGTCATTTGTATCCAAGTTAATGACTCAGACCATGAACTTCTAACAATTTTATAATTTCAGTTCACTTAATGGGGTTCCATTCACCAAAACAGTTTTGATGAACCCATTTGTTAACTATAAAATTGTTTGGATACATTATCTAATCCCAAGCAATGATTAAATAATAATACCAAACTCATATATAAGTCAACCATAAATGTTTGTGATAACAATAAACAAGATTTATCATAAAACAAACAAAGTCTCAAAAGAACTCTCTAATGTGTTTGAGCCCCTTGACTCGAATGTGACTGTCACACTTGGGTCTAGACATAGGCTTGGTTAAAATATCTGCAATGTTATCGTCTGTACAATGTGCACAACCTCATGTCTCCTCTATCAACATAGTATTGAATCATGTGTCACTTTCGTAGTACTTGTCTGGACGACTAACTCGTCATTATCTCCATAAACCAAGAATTCATCCTTAGTCCTTCTTAAGTACCATAGGATGTTCTTTCTTATACACCATTGACACTAACTCTTTCTCAGACCAGTAGGTCTCGTATGTCTATCTCCATAGACTTTAATGCCTAGTATGTACTCAACATTTCCCAAGTCCTTCATTTAGAAATCCTTCTTAAGTCAGTATTTAAATGTCTCCAACATATGGATGTCATTTCTAATGAGTAATATGTCATCCACATATAAAACTAGGAAAATCTCTTTTACTTCGAGCTCTTCTAGATGATAACTCCTCCATTCAGAATGAAGACGTATCCAGACTGAGACTCAAAATCATCTTTGTCTGTCTGGAAACTCGCATCAGTATAGCCCTTGACGACCAATTCGTCATCACCTCCATTCACCAAGACATCATCCTCAGTCCTTCTCAAGTACTTTAGAATGTTCTTGGTTGCACACCAATGTGCCTTTCAGGGTTTGATTGGTATCTGCTGCACACACTCAAAGCGTGCGCAACATTTGGGAGAGTACAAGTCATAGCATACATTATGGATCCTATGGATGAGACATAAGAAATCCTACTCATTTTCTCATTTCACCAGATGTCTTAGGACACTGGATTTTACTGAGACGTAAGCCATGTGGCATAGGAAGGAATCCTTTATTAGAATTCACCATATTAAATCTAGCAAGGACCTTATCTATATAAGTCTCTTGACTTAGACCAATAAGCCTCTTAGATCTATCTCTATAGATCTTAATGCCTAATATGTACTCTGCCTCTCCTAGGTCCTTCATTGAAAAATTCTTCTTAAGCCATTCCTTCACTGCCTCCAGCATAGGAATATCATTTCCAATGAGTAATATGTCATCCACATATAGAACCAGGAAGGCCACTTTGCTCCCACTAAATTTCTTGTAAACACAGGGTTCTTCTTCGCATCTGATGAAATCAAACTTTTTGACCACTTCATCAAAACAAAGATTCCAACTCCTGAATGCTTGCTTAAGTCCATAGATGTACTTTTTAAGCTTGCATACTTTCCTAGAATTCTATGGATCCTCAAAACCTTCTGGTTGCATCATGTATACATTATCTTCTAAATAACCATTTAGAAAGGCGGTATTGACATCCATTTGCCATATCTCATAATCATAATAAGTGGCAATTGCTAGGATTATCCTAATGGACCTGATCATAACGACCGGTGAGAACGTTTCATCATAGTCAATACCATGAACTTGTCTAAATCCTTTTGCAACTAATCTTGCCTTATAGACAGAAACATTTCCATCCTTGTCTGTCTTGATCTTGAAGACCCATTTGCATCCAATGGGTTTTACCCCATCAGGCAAATCTATCAAGTCCCAAACTTGATTTTCAGACATGGAGTCCATTTCGGATCTCATGGCTCCAAGCCATTTTTCGGAGCCGGGGTCCGCCATTGCTTGTTTAAGGTAGCAGGCTCATCATTCTGTAAAAGTAGAACATCAGCAGTCAAGACAAAATCCTCATATCGTCTAGGTTGCCGCCTTGGCCTGTTTGATCTCCAAAGTGGTCCCACAGCTGGAGAGATATCAGCCAGAGGATCGACCACATCAGTATGTGGGACCTCTTCAGGCGGAGGATTGACCACATCAATATGTGGGACCTCGGGTGCTTCATCTACTTGAGGAACTGCATCTTGAATCTGGGTGGTTTCCCTTTGTGAAGGTATGCCTCCAAAATCAAGTTCCTCTGACATATCTTTTATGTCCTCATGTTGTGGAGTTTGTTGCTCTGCTTGAATCTCATCAAGCTGAACATTTCTCCCACTTGACTTCTTGGAAAAGAAATCATTTTCCAAAAAGACACTATCCCAAGCAACAAACACTTTGTTCTCAACGGGATTGTAGAAATAATAACTCCTCGTTTCCTTGGGGTAACCTATAAAAAAGCATTTTTCTGATTTGGGTGCGATCTTATCAGATAGTAAACGCTTTACATAAGCCTCGCATCCCCAGACCTTCATAAATGACAAGCTGGGAGGCTTCCCAAACCACATCTCATGTGGTGTCTTGTCAACTGATCGTGACGGAGTCCTGTTTAGTGTGAATGTAGCGGTAGTGAGGGCATAACCCCAAAAGGATGTAGAAAGCTTAGCAAAACTCATCATTGAGCGGACCATGTCTAACAATGTCTTGTTTCTTCTCTCAGATACACCATTCAGCTGTGGTGTACCCAGTGGAGTCACTTGTGTTATAATCCCACAACTCCTCAAATGATGGTCGAATTCGTGGCTCATATATTCACCCCCTCGATCTGATCGAAGTGCCTTTATCTTTTTGCCTGGTTGTTTCTCTACTTCATTCTGAAATTCTTTGACAATTTCAAAGGATTCAGATTTATGTTTCATTAAGTAGATATACCCATATCTACTAAAATCATCAGTAAAAGTAATAAAGTATCGATAGCCTCTCCTAGCTTCTGTGCTCATAGGTCCACACACATCGGTATGTATGAGAGCTAACAGCTCAGTAGTCCTCTTGTACCAGTGAAAGGCGACTTTGTCATCTTGCCCATGAGACATGATTCACATGTTTCAAATGATTCAAAATCAAATGACTTTAGACGTCCAACATTTTGGAGTTCCTTCATGCGTTTGATGCTAATGTGGCCCAAGCGACAATGCCATAGATTGGCTTCACTTATATCATTCGACTTTTGCCTTTTAGTATCCACGTTATATACATCGGATTTGAGCACTAATCTCTATAGTCCAGTACTAGTCATATGTGCCTGGGCATAAAAAATGTCATTCTTATAAATGGAAAAACCATCATCAACAACAAACTTATAACCCTTACGATGCAAAACCGGAAATGAAATCAAGTTCTTAGTTATGGAAGGAACAAAATAACAATTATTAAGTTCTAAAACTAAGCCAGAAGGTAAAGATAAACTATAATCTCCAATTTCAATTGCAGCAACAGTTGCTCCATTTCCAACACGGAGATCTATCTCACCCTTCTGCAACCTTCTCCTATTTCTTAGTCCATGCACATTCGAAATAATGTGAGAACCACAACCGGTATCTAATACCCAATCATTGGAGTTAGTTGTTAAGATTTCAGTAACGTAAATCCTTTCTTGATCCTGTTGACCCTCAGTTCTGAGAACATTTCTCATTTTATTTCCCAATCAAAGAAAGTTGTGTCGTTCAACTTATTTTTCTCAACAATTGAGTGGAGATTGATTTTGAGGTGTTCAGAAGACGTAGTAAGTACAAAAACAGAATAAAAAAAAATGCAGATAAATTATGCTTGACATGCAATATCTTAAAATTTAGACAAGATATAAAAATTAAGGTATTGCGCATTCTACTCAATTAAAAATTGTCCCTTCCTGAGTAAAATGATTCCAAGATCCTATCTTAAATGAAACTTGAGCGTACTTAGGCACTTCCCCAAATCTCATGTAATCAAGGTAAGTAAACTCTTTATTAATTATAACCCTTTATAACTCTTGGTTGATGGTCACATCTTATGTTAAACTTATCCTTATGCCTCAAGATCCAAAACTAAGTCTTTTGGTCTCTTGTTGAGTATAACCGTATCAAGGTTTACATGCCCCTATTAGACATGCCCGCACTATCCCAGAGTCAAAGAAGGACACCTCGCTAAGGCGAAAACTATCCAACAAATTCTAAGGGCTTCATGGGTTATGATATGGAAAGGCAATATCTCAATATTCTTTTAAGGGACCTAAGCATACAATGTTGTCTATCTACAAGTGAACTAAATAACATAAATAGACAAACAAGGATGCAAAGTGGGAAAATATTAAAGCATTCAAGTAATGCAATAAATAAATAAAAATTGTGATCCTAATATGGCCCCTAAAAACCAAATAAAGATCTAATCTTCAAGTTTGTGGTCCTTTATGGATCTTCATCCTTGAATCACCTCTTCTTGGATCTCCATCCTTAGCCTCATTAGGATCTCCTTCTCTTGATTTACATATAATTGAAATAAACTCTCTTGCAGAAATTTAAATTACAAAAATACATAACGATACGCAGATCGTGTACAAGAAAAACATAACGATACGCAGATCGTATTTATCTATCCTAATGTGGGCCATACTAGTCACCGCATGCAATAATATCATAATATTAAACCCGCACGCAATAATAACATATAAAATTTCATCTAAATAAAATATGCTATTAATCCAAAATTAAAAAAAAACATAAACAATTAATCAAATTAATTATTTAATATAGAAACTGATTTCTAATTATATTAATTCAATTAAATTGTGCATGAAATTAATATCATATATTAATCATTAATTTGCTAAAATTGATGAATCTAATATTCAAAGATAACATTTAATATGGTAACTCAAAATTTACCAAATAAGATATCAAAATATCTTGTAACATTTAACTAAATCTTTATTTACCAAATAAAATATTAAATATCTTATTGATTAAAATAAATCTAATTTATTAAGATAGAATATCATATATCTTATCTTATCTTGGTAAATAATATTTTTTTTAGTGTAATTTCGATCCAATCAGAAGTTTTTCCGGAAGCACAAAATCCATAGGATCGTTAGTCGGCCACCGACGGCCACAACAGCACAACCACCGAGTGGTGTTGTTGTCGCGCATGTCCAGGCTGTACCGCCATCAGAATGGCAATCAGGTTGACTCATTTATCCCGAACCATCTTTTCCGTTTGTTTAACGGTGTTTCTCCCACTTAAAGTTTGTAACTTTTACAACTCTTGATAGGAAAATTTATGGTAATGGATTTTCATAAAATTCATACTTCTTGATTCATAGTTTAAACATGAAAAATCAGATTTTAACATCTATGTTCAAAACATATACAACAGATTGCATAAACTAATCAAAAAAATCAATTTTAGGGCAAAATCATGCATAATTTTCAAAAAAAATCAGCAACTTACCCTACATGTAGTTCATGAATTCTATGGCTAGAAAAATCAAATTTTTTCATTTCAGTCATGCAAATTAATCCATACAAACAATTTCTACATAATTGAATCAACATAAAACATGAACATGCATCAAAATTTAAACTTTTAAATTTGATCTAATCAATTTATGCAAGAGGCAACTGATACCACTGTTGGGAATTTAGATGCTTAAAGCGGAATTTCAGGAAACGTTTTCCTAACATCTAACCAAGGATCTCATGCATAAACTAAATAGATCGTACATAGGAAAGAATAAATACCTCTTGATGCGTGTTTGAATCTCACTGGAATGGAGAGATTAGAGCCCCAAGTGTGACTCCTCTAATTAGTCCACACGAGCAATAAACTGAATCACCTTTAAGTCTCTTCTGCTAGACCGAGCAACTCAAAGATATAATCTTACACGAGGGAGAATAACGAACGGAGAACAACTTTTGTTCTCAATTGAGGAATGTGACCGAGCACTCCCTCTTCAATTGTAAAAGTTGCGGCTTAGGTTGTCTGCCCTAATCCCACGTACGTCCATCTATATATATCAATATATAAAACTATCTCCTAATCTTGCATTAAGTAGCCTTATATATTTGGTATATAATATATATCTAATATATATTATCTTGTACCATATATCTCTCAAGATATATTTCCTTCTATCATTAAGTAATAGATAACTATTATCTTTATTTGATAAACAATCTATCTCTTTAATTCTCCCAAGTACTTCAAATCCAATAGGCTTACCGGGCCTGCGGATTCGCTTGATCCAGTCCATAAACTCTAAGTGTGTGACCTCATAGGACCCAATTATTCTAGTCATGGGCTTAACTTAATTAATCCCATAAGTCGTATTGGCCACTAGCAATAGCATGCGACTCCTAAAATATCTGGATTATTAATCTCCATAAATAGTACTATTTCATAATTAGTAATTGCACCTTTAATTAAAGGACACAATTCCTTTACAAATAGGGTAGAATCGGTTTTTGGTCAGCACAAGAATTCATTGAAGTTCATCTAAGATCGTGCAAAACTCTTAAATGAAAACAAACTAGATGAATTCTTTGGAAAGACAACTACTACACAGCTTAAGGGACATGACATCCCAAAAAAAACTTTGAAACTCGTAATTTCAACTATCAAGCAACTTCTATAGTCAGTTCAGTTCTTTGACCAAAAGCACTGTCTACGCAGCTTCTATATGCAAAGCTTTTCAAGAGCCAAGTTCTGGTCACCTCCTACTTCTTCAAGAGTACTTCTCACTAAAGATTCCAGAAAACCCATCTCAACAAGGTTTTGTACCTAAATCATACAATTCGACAATTACCAGTCAGTTTATATGTGCAAATAATACCGAGCAGGTTTTCTTTCACCAAAGAAACAACTCGAGGAAAAGAAGATGCTGACCTTTTCCTCAACTCCCCGAGACGACGTTTTAGCAAAAGCTTCCGTCCAGTACCGTGCTGTGCCCAAGAAGATTTGGTATTCCTTCATATACTGAAAAAAGAGAGTATATCAGCACAAATCACAATTACCTGAAAATACTGAAGAGTGATGTGAAAAAAGCAAAAAAACCTGTCGTGCCACCACAGCATCTTGTGGATCATTAGGTTCTGGTGCAGAGAGTAAAGCTTGTATAGATAGCAGTGCTGTCTTCAAAGTCAATGCTGGACTCCATTGATCCTTTAAGACATCTAGGCAGATTGCACCATTCTGACTGCTAATGTTTGGGTGCCTGGAAGATGTAACGTAGAACAAAATTTCAGACATATGGGATTTTACTAGTAGTGAGCAAATTGCATCATTCTTCAAGCATATACTGAAGATGGAAGTTGTAATTCAACTATGACTTATGAGTTATGAGCTTAAAACAATGACATGTAGATATTGAGCGAAGGCTCATGAGTTTTGATCAGAACTGATCCTTTTCTACTTAATAAATATGGATCTGTAAAGGAACGCACGGAAATTACATACAATTTTTTTTTATCACAATATAGGAAAACAAACTCCAAATAAGGAGACAAAAGTGATTACACTTCCAATAAGAATTGATAACATTGAACTGAAATATTCCAATACTGGTGAAAACAGACACTAATACTAGATTTCAAAAACCTTCCTGTTTACTCTTTCAAAAACCTTCCTGTTTACCAATACATTAGTAGATCCTTCAAGCTTGTCGTTTAAACTCGAAAGCACCATATATAATCAGTTAGATGAACATAAACAGACACAACTTCCATGATACGAAACATGTACATGCCAAATTACACACCAAAAACATGTGAAAGAGGTCAGAAACAAATAATCATACTGCATACCAAACTTTAGTGATGAATCTCATCTTCGGTGGTTGAAAAGGATAGTCATCTGCAAGCACAAACATATGTATCAGAGTAGCATAGACAAGTAAAAGCATTGCTTTCAATTGCTCCAAATATACTGATCAGCTCACGGTCTAAAGGTTTAAATGTTTAATGCCTACTGTAACCAATAATCAAGTTCTTAAGCAAAGTAAGTAAGTGGATAGATCATAGTACAATCCTCTTTGACAGCCGGAAGCAAAGCAAGAAACAGCAACTCGAAATGCATGCCCTAAACACCAAAGTTTCGATAAATTGTTCACATTCCACAGCGTCGAGCTTGATTTCTGTTCAAATCGTAGAAATCGAAGCAAAAAGTAGCACCAAACGAAACAAGAATACATGCAAGCAACGAGCCAGAAAAGGAAACAAAACCATAGATAAAAGCCCTAGGGGAAAGTAAGAGAAAGAAGGAAGGAAGGAAGGAAGGAACGGTGATGAATTACCGGGAAGGACGATGTCAATGGAGAAAGTACCGCCTTCGTAGGGAGTATCAACAGGGCCGGGAATAGTTCCGAGGAAATGAGAGAGAGAGTCGGCGACGGGTTTGACGCTGATGCCGGAGACAGAGACGTTTCGATTGCACTGCTGGAGCTCCTTCTGAACCCTCACGAAGTCCACCATTTTCTTCTTCTTCTTCTTCTTCTTCTTCTTCTTCAAATGTCAGTTCTTTGCTTCTTCGACTGCGCTGGGGTTTTAAGAGGGGTGGGAAAGGGTATGATGTGGGAAGGACCACTGTAAGCCTTGATGGAGAAGAGAAACGGAAGGTGAGAGATGTGATCAACCAAGATTTTGGTCATCTGGGCCGTTCGTTTTGGGCCGACGAAGCCCACACCTAATTTCCTTCCCGGAAAAACTCTTTTGCAAATGGAAGCCGTACGGTTTTGTTTTTTTAAGTTTTTAAAAGTGTAAGTACCGTGAAAAGATATAATAATACAAGTGTTAAATTATTAATAATTAATTTAAAATATCTTAATCTTAATCTAATATAAAGTTAAATAATAGGTAATAAATTACAGTCAATAAATGTTATCCCAAAATTCAATTCCTCAAAATCAATCCAAATCACGATAATTAAACACCATCTAATCACACCAGATTTGATCATTGGCTGGAATGAGCCAGACTATTTAATAGCAATAGTCCATGTTATTGGGCCTCATGGATTAGTCCATATTAATGGGCCTCTTTATTGGTTTTGTCTTCTCATATCTGCTACTGATACGAGTAAGTCGATTAGGGTTCTTCTACTCCATCCTCGCTCGCTCAAATCAACTCCTCATCTTCCATTCTTTACCGGCTACTGTCATAATGGAACGTTCAGACCTTTCACTTCCGCCGCTCCAGGTGCCCCACGACTAGCCTTTAAATAACCTAATGGCGATGTTTATGATCTCCGTTTCACAATCTTCAACACAAAGCAAAACGAAACAAAACGATCATCCAGACTCAAGCAGGCTGCCAAAACCACCGTCGCTGGCTCCGGAGGAGCCCGCCGATCTGCTATGCGCAAGCCTTCCACCGACGTTTGGACCTCCTTCGGTAACCTGCGCGTGGCTGATGCTCTAAAACGCGGACGCAAACCCCGACATCAACCCATTCAAGCCAACCGATCATTCACCTCGGCGTCGTCACCTACCGTCACATGCCATACAGTTTCAATGGTGAACAACATGAAGAAATAATGTGAGAGAGTTGTTGAAGGGGTGACTTCAATTTTTTGTTTTAGGGTTGTGGATTTAACAACCTTCTAGGCTTCTAACGCAATATCCCACCTACCGTTTTGGCAGTGCCCTTGGTTAATCAGTTTGTTGTTTGTGATGACGATTGGTTTCTTCGGGGTAGCCATCTTTCTCTTTTTCAGTTTTCACGTTGGATTTGGATTTCTACGCTTCACCCAACACTACTGCTACAAACGTCGTTGAGGTATGTCTGTTTGTTTTAGGCTATATGGATGAGATTCTAATTTTTTTGTCCAACAGGTGATCATTTTTTGTTACGATGATATCAATTTGTCAAATATAACATGATTGATCTATTGTGCCCTATCATCATCAACAACAACAACAATATCCATTTAGGTTACGAAGAATCCTAGCCCCTCGATCTATTGTGGCCTATCATCATCATCGTCAAAAATTTAATATAATCCATTTAGGTTACGAAGAATCTTGGCCCCCTGCTGAAAATGTAGGTATGAAAATGATGAATATGAAACCAAATTTGACGACATGATAGTGGTAGAGGCAAGCTAAGGTAAGAACCGTGAACTTAATATGAATCTGCAGGTTTTCCACATGAACAAACTGACTCTTTTAATTGGTATGATTCATATGATTGAAATTATTAGCTATTTTATTTGGGAATTCTGCATCTGATCTTGAAATTTCAGGGACAAGCATGTAGTATTAACCATTGATGTAAGATACTAAAAGCATGTACAAAGGATTTATGTATGATTCAATCAAAGCCTAAATTCACTCACATACAAATTTTGAATAAACAACTTGGTTCAAGACACCATTGAGGTAATTAGTTTATTCTCCTTATCTTATTACACATCATTTATTATAATGAACTGGTGCCAGATGTTTTGTGAAGGTAATAAAATTTAGATATCGAACAGGTTTGACACGTTAGTTGTCAACATTCTCTTTATATTTAACAAGCTAACGTAAGAAACTCTACTTCTCATCTCAGCTTTTGTGCAACTCTTTCTTCAATGTGGAGGGAAGAGGGAAAGTCGGTGAAACTCGAACACCTCAGAGTCACCCTAAAAATGCACCTTTCGACCAATGACTTCTTGCGTGATTCTTTCTCTTAGATGGAGCCATATTTGAATTTCCCTTCCAAGCTCAGTCCCCCCTCTCGCGCTTGACCGCCTTCGTCAAAGGTTCACCGAATAAACAACTTCTTTCGCAAATCAGAAATTCCAGCCATCGAGGATGAGAATGAAAAATTTGAGCAGTCAGAGCGAGTGGTTGTATTCTCTTTTTCTGGAATTGTAAGTTAAATAAGTTTTCTTTGTTCGATCTCATTATACGTTCTTAGTCAATTTTCCATGCGCAATACTGGTTTATTTCTGGCGCCATATTCTAGGTTGAACTTTGGTCTTTTGGTGGCTTATAAATGATGTGAAATATGATTCTGCACTTCCAGTTTTGCTTTGTTTGAATTGTGATCTGCTGAATTATTTGTAAGTGTTGAGAACTGCGGAAATCGTTGATTTAGCTGAAAGTGTTGATTTCAGTATTATATTTGAAGTATCTTTACACCGTTGTACTATGATTGATATGCTTCTTGCTTTCTTTGTTTAAGAATTTCGAATCAATGATTACCAACTGTATGTATGAAGTGTATGTACTCTTTAGTATAATGAATGATGAAGTTCTTGGCTTCTTGATGTGTCTGTTCAAGAATTTAAAATCAATGATTATGAACCATGTTGCTTCAGATTGAATGGGTTAATTTGAGTATAAATTTTTGTCTATAGTCGATCTTTCTTAGTTATTTTGTTGTTTTAGTCTAAGCACATGGTTATATACTACCTTCTAAAGCTGTAACGTTAGTTGTCAACATTCTCTTTATATTTAACAAGCTAACGTAAGAAACTCTACTTCTCATCTCAGCTTTTGTGCAACTCTTTCTTCAATGTGGAGGGAAGAGGGAAAGTCGGTGAAACTCGAACACCTCAGAGTCACCCTAAAAATGCACCTTTCGACCAATGACTTCTTGCGTGATTCTTTCTCTTAGATGGAGCCATATTTGAATTTCCCTTCCAAGCTCAGTCCCCCCTCTCGCGCTTGACCGCCTTCGTCAAAGGTTCACCGAATAAACAACTTCTTTCGCAAATCAGAAATTCCAGCCATCGAGGATGAGAATGAAAAATTTGAGCAGTCAGAGCGAGTGGTTGTATTCTCTTTTTCTGGAATTGTAAGTTAAATAAGTTTTCTTTGTTCGATCTCATTATACGTTCTTAGTCAATTTTCCATGCGCAATACTGGTTTATTTCTGGCGCCATATTCTAGGTTGAACTTTGGTCTTTTGGTGGCTTATAAATGATGTGAAATATGATTCTGCACTTCCAGTTTTGCTTTGTTTGAATTGTGATCTGCTGAATTATTTGTAAGTGTTGAGAACTGCGGAAATCGTTGATTTAGCTGAAAGTGTTGATTTCAGTATTATATTTGAAGTATCTTTACACCGTTGTACTATGATTGATATGCTTCTTGCTTTCTTTGTTTAAGAATTTCGAATCAATGATTACCAACTGTATGTATGAAGTGTATGTACTCTTTAGTATAATGAATGATGAAGTTCTTGGCTTCTTGATGTGTCTGTTCAAGAATTTAAAATCAATGATTATGAACCATGTTGCTTCAGATTGAATGGGTTAATTTGAGTATAAATTTTTGTCTATAGTCGATCTTTCTTAGTTATTTTGTTGTTTTAGTCTAAGCACATGGTTATATACTACCTTCTAAAGCTGTAACTTTATTCATGAAGTGATACTATCAAGGCCTAAGTATCCAAGAACACACTTGATTTGGTGCAAGCAATGGCATCTTGATCTCTTCTTTGTTATCCAAGGTAATATACTATTGCATAACATTTAGATTGTTGGTTTTCCTATTTCATATGTTAAGACTGTTTTAAAATAGGCTAGGGCATTATTTGGCTATCTTGAACTGTTGAGCGATTTAATTCTTTGTATAGCGAGAAGGCTAGCATATACCATAATTTTTGTTTTCTATTCAAATCATCATTTGATTGTTCATTAGTATGAATAAAGTCATACTAGATTGGAGAGTGTAATAACCGTTACATCCTTTGTAGAGACTGGGTACAATCTTTATGCCCTTGCTTCGAGTAAAATCTAATAACTACATAGTTTTGCCCCGAAACAGTTTCTCTTTTTCTAGAGATTTTACAACTTTGCATAGTACCTCCAAACAACCTTTGTGAATTGTCATGGTTCTGCGCTATATGGACTTTAGGGTTCAACATAACAATTAGGTCGTGTACATTTTTTCCTGTAAGATTTGAGAGTTTTGTTTGGTTTTTGTTGTCGTTCCGTGTAGCATCATTTCATAATGTTTGACATGATAACTTTGGTCAAGACATGCTTTTTAAACAACCATTTGCAGTGACATATCTGGGAGCTTCTCTAATGGTAGCTTACCTTCCGATAACATTCATTCAGGATTGGCTTTGTGCTAAACTGAAAAGTTTCTATTTTTAAGGCCGCAAAAATTTAGAGTCTCGGATCGAATTGCAAAATCAAAGTCTTTGTTTGCCACAAGTGGGAAGTTGCAGCGCTGAATTCCAAATACTTGAGCACGAATTATCTTTTTCCCGATCTCACTGTATGTTTTATCCTCTGCCCCTCAGAGCACGTTCGTCATACTTCTATTACTTATTTTTTAAAACCGGGATTGCTTTGTTAGGGTGTTGGGATTCATTGCACTTCGCGAGCCTCAATCTCCCACTGTTATGTCTCTAACTACTGATAAATCGTGGGTGAGTAACCGTCCTCTCCTGCAAAAATACATGCTCTTTTTCTTTCAAAATTTCTAGCGACATTAACTCTCTTATAATTTATATGATAGTCATAAGGTCTGGACCGATTACTATATATACATATATGCATTGGAATCATATTGATTTTTTGAAGCTGTGTGTACATTCAGATATCCCGATTTCGCATTAGAGGATGGAAAAGTCAAGACCTTGAAGGTCAGGCCTCATCTCTTTCAATCTCTGTGTTGACGTGATTGACTAACAAATTATCAACCTGAAAAGGTGTAAATGTCATTTGTTTACAGTTTATGTAGGATCTGTATGTTAGTATCAAGGGAACTGTGACAAAGAGTTGTCCAGTTCCTAGGCACAACGGAAGTAAAGTAACAGATTATCAACACAATTACTTTAGGTGGAAACCC
This sequence comes from Oxyria digyna, assembly GCA_029168935.1. Taxonomy (NCBI): domain Eukaryota; kingdom Viridiplantae; phylum Streptophyta; class Magnoliopsida; order Caryophyllales; family Polygonaceae; genus Oxyria; species Oxyria digyna. The sequence goes on from JAPVLV010000013.1 coordinate 13,124,921, forward strand.
TGGATAACCAATTAGTTATCTTAGGATGAAAATCACCCCTCTTTCGAGGATTTGAAAGGTCTACTTGTATATTCAATCAATGAGTTTAGAGAAGAACGGGATTATAAACTTATTGCTAAGTACTAACCTAGTTCCTATCAGAAACTCTCAGATGATAATACCAGTGAACGTACTTGATGTTCTTGTATGCAAGAACACTCTTCTTCTTCTTCTTAGGCTGATACACTTCAAACTCAGTCAAAATGCATAAACCCTAAGAACATAGAGGCGATCATATAAATAGGGAATTAGTTCGACGTATAAAGATATTCTGGGAAATATATTATATGTCGTACTAATATCCTAATATACGATCGATCCTATGTTGTGCAAGTTAACTTGAATTAACTCACTAGTTACCATAAATTACATGACCGAATTACAACAACTCTAACAATATCCTAACAAGGAAAAGATCTTCTTCAAATCTTCTCGGCTCGCCGCCCACGCTAGGGTTAGGAGTAACTCGGGTGTAACACACAGTTCCTTCGGACTTCCCTTGTGGCTTTATCAGTCTTCAAATCTTCTATCTTTTTAACTGAAATAGCAAGGTAAGCAGTACCATAGTATATCCAAGTGTTGTCATCGTCAAAACAAAGAGACCAGAGGAAAGGAACCTATTAGGGAGCCACAGTTCCATAGGTTCCTATTCCAACAATTTCCCCCTTTTTGATGATGACAAACTCATATGAGTATAACCACAGAACAATAGGCAGACAAGTACAAATCTTAGGACAAAGATACTTTTATCAAAAAAGCTGTAATTAGTTCCCCCTTAACTTTTGAGATGTCTAACGAGTTCCCCCTAAACACAATGCCAGTCCTATTGGTTCCAAGATTTCAGAGTATATTCCCCCTTTTGACATCATCGAAAAGATATGAAGATAATAAGATGAACCAAGATGCAAAGCATGAAAGACAAGACTCACAAGTCATAGAGCAAGAAAATACTGTTATCATTCATCATGAGCCCAAAGACAATCGCGACTCATACAAGCAAAACACAAAAAATAAACAGAAATCATGAAGCAGAGAGACAACAAGAGAACACAAGGATTGATGAGCTGGGGAACCCTAGGGGAATGCTATGCCAACTACATCAGAGGAACTGGTAGAGAGGCCTTATCCTCTCTGTGCAGCGAGAACGTCGGAGAGCTTGATGAAAGCAGAGCTGAGGGTACGAACAACAACCAAAATTTCTCTCAGTTCCTCAACAATCTCAGAGGAAGTCGAATCAGAATCATCTGCAGGAACTGGTCGAGCAGGTATATGACGAATTGGGCGGGACTTCTTGGTGGTTGTTTCCTCCACCTTGAGACTGTTGATGTAGTTGCCATCCATCTTGTGGGAGAACGGTGTGTCCTCCTCATCTGCCGGATAAATGTCAAGTCTCTCCAGAAGAGCCTTGATGAGAGTGGGAAACGGTAGAGAATGAGATGGGTGGCTGTTGCAAGCCTGCATATGGTGCATAACAATTTTGGGCAGGTCGAGCACTTCCCCAGATAGGATCTTGGCCATGAAGACAGCATCCGCGATCAAAACAGTACTCCTCTTCTCTTGGTGAGGGATGACGTTGTTGATTAGGAAAGCGTGAAGCAGTTTCATAGACAGAGAGAGGAACATGGTATTGAGTTCCTTCAGATCTGGGTTCCCGAAGACAGTCTTGGCGTAGTCGCTCTTCTTTGTGGGCCAGTGCTTCTTTTGTATGGCAAAGAAACCAGACCCTGTTGGAACGCCAAGAACCGAGGAGATCATCTCTGTTGTTATCTTGTACATCTTTCCCTTGATGGTGACCACAATGTCTTGAGGATCCTGGGTTTCTAAGACAGATACGAAGGACATGGAAGAGTAGAAGGAGCAAATGACCTCTTCGTTGACGCTCTGAGTGGCCGTGAACAGGGATTCCCATCCTTGGGAAGCCAACAGTGAGCGAAAAGTGTCAATCTTGCTCAGATCCGAGTTCCAGAGCTCGGGGTCCACAAAGAGAGGACCAAGGATTCGCCATTATGCAAATTCAGGCTTGACAATGGTGGAGGCAGTGGCAAGGGAGCTGGAGGAGAAGATGACGGGCTTGGCCGATCGGGTTTTGGCGGCGACGGTGTTTGGTTTAGGCTTTTTGGCCTGTCGACCACCGTGAGTGGTGGTCTTGGTGATGCGGGGCTCATCGTCGTCGGCCTCATCCCGGAGGCACTTAAGAAAAGCGTTTCCAACGCTCTCTGGTTCTGGGAGGGAGGGGTTGGCTGGGTTTTCTGGAGAGTGGGGGGAGGAGTGTTGTTGTGACTGAGCGGGAGAGTGAATGGAGTGATCACTCTTGGTCGGGGAGGGGGGAGTAGGAATGGGAAGAGTGAGAGGTGGTGGGAGAAGGATGATGGCGTTGGAGGGGTTTGGTTGTGGAGACTTTGGTGGGGAGGAAGGTTTGGTGGAGGAGGATGGAGTGTCAGTAGGCTGGGCGGGTTTGGAAGGGGTTCCTATTTTGCTCATTAGCTCCCTAAACATCTCCATTTGTTCGTCGGTGAAGGCAATGGGGTTGTTCTTGGCAGCCATTTGAGAGTAAGGAGGTAGAGATGAGTAAGGCGGAGGAGGAAAACTAGGGTTAAGGTAACCTTTAAATAGTGCTTCCAAGGGATCTGGCCGAAGATAACTCAAACGGTCACAAGATCTTTTCCCCAATCACCGCTTACCCAAACGGTAACAAAATCCCTTGAACCTCGGTGAAATTTCCAAAATCATAACAGCCACAACGTTCAATAAATTTCCATCAATAAACACCACAAAATTTCTCATCATTACCCTGCAATCTATCGGCACACGGAACTAAGCAGAATATTGAGTGTGTCAGGCGGCTAGCGTGTTTCCGAGGAGAAAAAAACACAGCGTCAGAGAGGGTTTGGGAGTTCCTGTACCTGGTTCCTTCTCAGTAGTTGGCAGGGAGGGGTTTGGATTCATATATGTGATAGGTAATAAAAAATGAACAAGAGTACACATCCAAACACAACAAATCAGGGAGGGCAATATGACACAAACATAAACATGTTCCAGAGTGGTGCTAAATATGAAAGAAGATCATAGGAACATTTTATGTAAGTCATGCTGGGGAGGGTTTATAATCAATCTTCATTTCGGCTTATATTGCGGGTTAAAATAGATCCGATTAATTATTTTGTGATCAAAGAAGTACGATTTTGTCAATTTTTCATGAAAGAAAGATGAGTCCGTATATTATGCACGTCAGAAAAGAAAATAACACATTTTACAAGACTATGACTATAGAATCAAGGAACATGTAAGCAAGCATGGAACTATAAAATCAATCAATCATTTTCTAGTCAAGACAGGGAAATATACAAGGGAACTCAGAACCTCTAATCAATAGCGATCATGCCCAGAAGTAATTGAAAGTATTCAAAGGGTTCTCTATTTAGGGCTTTAGTAAAGATGTCAGCTATTTGATCTTCAGTACGACAGTATTCCATGAGAATAATACCCTTCTCCACATTATCTCTAAGAAAGTGGTGCCTTATGTCAATGTGTTTAGACTTAGAGTGAAACACAGGATTCTTAGAAATACTAATGGTACTAGTGTTATCACAAAGAATCTTTAAGGGACCATAAGACTTACCGAAATCGGCGAGTTGTTGCTTGAGCCATAGGAGATTTGCACAGCAGGCAGTGGCGGCAATGTATTCTGACTCGGTGGTAGATAAGGAGATGGAGGATTGCTTCTTGGATGCCCATGACACAAGGCAAGGGCCAAGGAACTGAGCCATTCCCGAGGTGCTCTTCCTGTTCTTAAGATAACCTGCATAGTCAGCATCAGTGTATGACAAGATTTCAAAGTCGTCACTCTTTGGATACCATAGGCATAAATTTTCAGTTCCCTTAAGATATCTAAGGATACGTTTGACTGCGGCCAGATGTTTGACCCGTGGGTCTGCTTGAAATCGAGCACATAGACATACGACGTACATGATGTCTGGTCGACTGGCAGTCAAGTAAAGTAGGGAACCAATCATTTGTCTGTAGAGAGATTGATCAGCCTTGATATCCGTGGGAACTAAAGTGAGCTTGGTTGTGGAAGAGATTGGAGTTGCAAAGGGTTTTGAGGAGCTCATATGGAATCTGTCGAGGAGTTCCTTGACATATTTTTGTTGATGAATTTGAGTTCCTGTAGGAAGTTGATTTATTTGCAATCCTAGAAAGAAGGTCAGTTCCCCAATCATACTCATCTCAAATTCCCTGCTCATGAGATCTTTGAACTTTTGTACAAGAGACATGTTAGTTGATCCAAAAATAATATCATCGACATACACCTGAACAACCAGGATGTCTTCATTTTGCTCAAGAAGAAATAAAGTTTTGTCAATCAAACCTCTTCTGTATCCATTTGATATCAGGAACTGAGCTAGTCTGTCATACCAAGCTCGAGGGGCTTGCTTGAGTCCATATAAGGCTTTGTCTAGGAAGTAGACATGATCCGGTCTGCTTTTGTCCTCAAATCCAGGGGGTTGCTTAACATATACCTCTTCTTGAAGGAACCCATTTAAGAACGCAGTCTTGACGTCCATTTGAAATAATTTGAAGCCTTTGTGAGTGGCAAATGCAATCATGAGACGAATGGCCTCCATTCGAGCAACAAGGGCAAAGGTCTCATCATAGTCAACTCCTTCTTGTTGACAATAGCCTTGTGCAACAAGTCGTGCCTTGTTTCTGGTGACCATGCCAGAGTCATCAAGTTTGTTTCTGAAGATCCACTTCGTGCCAATGATGGTTCTGTCTGAAGGACGGGGAACTAGACGCCATACCTTGTTTCTCTCAAATTGGCGAAGTTCCTCATGCATGGCATGTACCCAGTCGGCATCATTGAGAGCTTCTTTGTAGTTCTTGGGTTCCAGAACCGACAAGAAGGCAGTGAAGGCACATAAGTTGTTCAATGAAGAGCGAGTTGAGGGACCTGTCTTATCAAAGGGAGAGATAATCTGCTCAACTGGATGAGATCCCTTATACTTGTAGTTGACATTAGGAATTGACGATGAAGAGGGCTCATCCAGAGGAGTGCAGTGAACTTCAATCTCGTTGGGAGCTGGGTCCTCAGTGGAAGGATCAGGAATGGGGACATCACTATTCTGAGTAAAGGAACTAGGATCAGGAATGAGAGTTTGAACTTCCTCAGATTGAGTTTCATCAACACCAGTAGGTTCTAGTGAAAATCCGGACATTGTAGAGGAGATGAGATCTGAAGGATCCTCTCCTTCATCATCATTGATGTCTTCATTGTGGGGAACCTGTGAAGACACATGAAAGGCAGATTCATTGAAGACAACATGAATAGATTCCTCAAATTTTGAAGTCCTTGTGTTGTAAACTTTGAAGGCCTTGCTGTTAGGAACGTATCCTAGAAATATGCCCTCATCACTTCTTGGATCGAACTTTCCTATGGGAGATTTCCCGTTGTTGTGAATGAAGCATTTGCACCCGAAGACTTTAAGATGGGAAATGTTGGGAACTCTTCCATGAACAAGTTCATATGCAGTCTTCTCAATTTGAGGTCGAAGCATGGCTCTGTTTAGAATATAACATGCTGTGTTGACAGCCTCCGCCCAGAACCTTTGAGAGAGACCGGCGGAAATCAGCATTGTGCGAGCCATATCTTCGAGAGTTCGATTCTTTCTTTCAACTACTCCATTTTGTTGAGGAGTTCTGGGAGCTGAGAAATTATGAGTGATCCCCTTTTCCCTGCAAAAGGTTAGGAAATTTGCATTCTGGAATTCGGTTCCATGATCGGAACGAATTGCTTTAATTTTGTTTCCCAGAGACATTTCAAGAGTGGGAACTATTTCACAAAATCGGTCAAACACTACGTCTTTAGATTTTATGAAGATAGTCCATGTGTATCTCGAGAAATCATCAACAATCACAAGAATGTATCTATTACCTCCGATACTTTGAGTACGCATGGGACCACAGAGATCCATGTGTATAAGTTCCAGAGGTTTAGAGGTGCTTATGAAAGTTTTTGGTTTAAAAGAACTACGTACATGTTTACCTCTAACACATTCTGAGCAGAATTCAGTTTCATCTACCTTTATGGAGGGTAGACCATGGACAAGTTCCTTTCTCTGGAGTTTGTGAATGAGATTAAGACTTGCATGACCAAGTCGTTGATGCCACAGGGTGGATTTGTTCATCATGGTGGCAAGGCAGAGTTTTTCTTGAGGAGAGTAGTCATGGTCCACAATGTACACATTATTGAACCTCTTACCTTTCAGGAGAGTTTTCTGGGATTTAGGGTGAATCACAAAGCTCTCTGAGGGAGTAAATAGGACATTGTTCCCTCCTTGGTCACACAACTGTGACACACTTATTAGATCAAAACCAAGATTATCTACGAGATGAACATCACTTACCTTAATGTTTTGTGAGAGGTCTACGGTGCCAGTTCCCAAGATTGCACCTTTCTTTTTGTCACCGAAGGAAATCTTTCCTCCGTTGTATCTATGAAGTGAATGAAGTTGCTCTTTATTACGTGTCATATGGCAAGACGCGCCACTGTCTATGTACCATTTAGCATCATTCTTCACTTCAGCCTGCAAGGGAAAATTAATTCTTACGAACCCAGGCCAGCCAAGCTTTTCTGGGTAAGTTAGTGTTCAAGTTCCTTTGTGGGATATTTTTGATGACATTCTGAACTTTGGACTTTGATTCATTGACCGTTTCGTAGTATTGAGGGTCGTTGATGTCATTGATTTGAGTGTGTCCATTTTTGAATTTTCTATAGGCTTTTTCTTCTTGTTTCCTCTTTTTCTCATAGTCATAAATAAGATGTCCTTGGTTCCCACAGTGCCAGCAAACATGATTTGCGGGAATCCATTGACACTTATCCTGAGTCTTGTAATGGGATTTCTTTTTACCTAAGTCAACCTTTTTCCTGGGAGAGCTTCTAGGTTTACCCCTGGCCATGTTTCTATACATATCATGAATGTGAGGACTGAAGAAAGGGGCACAAGGTGTTTCTTGAGTGGGAGAATTTTCCATGACCTTGATTTTCTGTTCTAGGAACTCATTCTTACTATTAGAGGTTTGAAGAGCAAGGTCAAGTCTTTCATTTTTGGCCTCAAGAGTTTTGGTGAGTTCATCAAGATTGGAGTGAGAATCACAAGGGAGTTTTGACTCGTCATAAGGCTTATACCCTAGACCTCTACTAGGTTTAACAAAGACAGTCTGGTTAACAGTTTTCTCATGGATGCATTCAGTAAGACAATCAAGTTTCTCAATGATAATTTGCAAGGTAGATTCCGAGTTATGAGAAGAGGAACTGTTTCCTAGATTTAATTTTTCATGCAAGTCACATGTGGGACATTTAGTGTTTTTGTTGGCATTTTCATATTTCTTGCACCAAGCCTCACTCTCTTCAGACAAAATAGAGTTTTCTTCTTCACTTTCAGCAAGTTTTTCCAAGAGGTTGCTATTTTCTTTACTCATAGATTTGATAAATTTAATCAATTGTTTCTTATCATATTTGAGAAGAGTTTCTGAGAGTTCAGTAAAGGATGATACCTCAGCTTTTGGTGACTCGTTTTCAGATTGAGCCATTAGGCAGACTTTGGAAGAGTCTTCCTCAGAGTCATTGTCTCCCCATAAGGCATTTTGCTCAGAGACGGACATGAAGCATACCTTAGATGGGTTTAGGTCCAGTTCCCTATCAGAGTCGCTGTCACCCCAAGTGGTGGTAGCAACAAGAGCCCTTTTCTTGGGAACCTCTGCCTCTTTGGTCTTGTCTTCATTTTTGGGACAGTCTCTAGCACGATGCCCTGGTTGATCACATTGATAGCATCTCAGTTCCCTTTTCTCCTTACGAATTTCATTTCTGGGGAACTTTCCTTTATGAAATTTTCTCACGGTGCTAGTGAGCAGTGCAATCATCTCATCATCATTTTCAGAATCAGCACCAGTGGTGAGTCTTTCCATGACTTTGGTAATGGTAAGAGCAATTCCAGCTTCAGTGGAACTTTTCTCATTTCCCTTCATCTTGTCTTCATGACGTTGAGCTTGCCCAACGAGTTCTTCTAAAGGGAGTTCCCTAATGGTAGGGGTCTGAAGCATGATATCTTGAGTAACAACAAATTTTGAGTTCAGTCCATTGATAAAAACCAGTGATTTTGACCATTCTTCAAGTTTGACTCCACATGCGCGAAGCTTGTTGCACAGGATCTCTAATCGACCATGATATGCAGATATATTCTCTGTTTCCAGCATTTTGAACCTGTGATATTCACCTTGAAGATCAAACTTTCTGCTGTTTTGGAGATCTTCACTTCCCAAGTTGAAAGTCTCAAATGCTTTCCACATATCCTTAGCGTTATCAATTCCCATGACTTTGTCTTGATCAGATTTAGTAAGAGCATTCAGGATGTATTGTCTAGCTTTGGCATTTTTCTCTTGTTGGGAGAAATGTTCAGAGGTCCAGCGTTTGAAATCAAGCTCAGTCTTTTTGTCGGCTGGATCCAGGGGAACTTCGAAGTTTCCATGCTCAACTATTTTCCAACATAACATGTCATTGGTTTGGAAGAATCCAATCATTTGTTCCTTCCACCATTGGAATTGACTAGGTTTCAATAGGTATGGCTTGTTCGTAGAGATACCTAATTCTTGTTCGTTTGGACGAGACATGTTGACAACCTGCAAGTAACACATAATCACTAGCTCTGATACCAATTGTAGGATCTGTATGTTAGTATCAAGGGAACTGTGACAAAGAGTTGTCCAGTTCCTAGGCACAACGGAAGTAAAGTAACAGATTATCAACACAATTACTTTAGGTGGAAACCCTGGATAACCAATTAGTTATCTTAAGATGAAAACCACCCCTCTTTCGAGGATTTGAAAAGTCTACTTGTATATTCAATCAATGAGTTTAGAGACGAACGAGATTACAAACTTATTGCTAAGTACTAACCTAGTTCCTATCAGAAACTCTCAGATGATAATACCAGTGAACTTACTTGATGTTCTTGTATGCAAGAACACTCTTTTTCTTCTTCTTAGGCTAATACACTTCAAACTCAGTCAAAATGCATAAACCCTAAGAACATAGAGGCGATCATATAAATAGGGAATTAGTTCAACGTATAAAGATATTCTGGGAAATATATTATATGTCGTACTAATATCCTAATATACGATTGATCCTATGTTGTGCAAGTTAACTTGAATTAACTCACTAGTTACCATAAATTACATGACCGAATTACAACAACTCTAACAATATCATAACAAGGAAAAGATCTTCTTCAAATCTTCTCGCCTCGCCGCCCACGCTAGGGTTAGGAGTAACTCGGGTGTAACACACAGTTCCTTCGGACTTCCCTTGTGGCTTTATCAGTCTTCAAATCTTCTATCTTTTTAACTGAAATAGAAAGGTAAGCAGTACCATAGTATATCCAAGTGTTGTCAGCGTCAAAACAAAGAGACCAAAGGAAAGGAACCTATTAGGGAACCACAGTTCCATAGGTTCCTATTCCAACAGTTTAGACCACAAAGAACATGTTTGAATTTAACATATTTATAGATAAACTCTATGCCTTAATTCATTGAACATTCATTCTATGCTGATTGTTGACAATTTCATTTTCTTTTACTGTGTGGTTTTATATGTTATGAGTCTATTTTAGTTTCTCAATTTCCTAAATGTATTACGAATAAATAGAAGAGAAAGACCATATTAACTGAAGTATTATATATTACATGATCCCGAACTCTGTTAACTTTATAAGTTCATTTATGCAAATCATCTACTGAATGTTGTTGTTTACAAGAGTAGTGTATCTTTTGTGCAAACCTGGAATGCAAATTAGATATAAAATCATGAGGTTTAATTCTTATGTTGGGAAACTTTAGCAATAAATATTTCATAGCGTCAGAAACCAAAGAGTATAAGGTGGAACCATTGTTCAGTTGGCATATTTTATGACTTCAAAGTTCTACTGCTATGATACAAGCAAGAAGATGATGAAACTTAGTTTTGCATGTTCATTTCTTCTTCCGGAATCAGTAGCTGAGGCAAAAGGGTCTGGCAATAGGCACATAGTCGTTGATCGACATGTTGAGGAAGATATAGCTCTTGGTAAAAAATGAGGTCAGTTCTTTGTTTTGATATGGCTTGAGATCTTAAGTTGTTTGACCAGTTTTCCGCAGCTTTGGGTTCTTATATGTAAAATTCGGATTTGATAGTAATGCTTTAGATTTCAGTTTTTGTGTGAGGTATTATAAATGGTGATGTATCTGTTGAATACATTCAACACTGAAATGTTGTTGGGGAATATATCTAGGCAATGGAATATTATGGGCTTTAGTAGTGTTGGCAGATGGCTGGATTTTGTGGCTTGAATGTTCTTACACAAATAGTAATGGCTATGATAGTGACAAGGTATAAACCTTTGGGATTTGTCTACAAAGACAGTTTAAGGTTCAACACTTTGGGTTTTTTTTTTATAGATTTTGTGTGGAGATTTAAAAGTTATGATATAAACATAATTTGTTCATACGTTTTTTATATACTATGATAGGCCAAAATTGTCAAAGTAGTTGATCTTTAAAAAGGCTCTAAAAGAACTAAGACATGGAAAAGAATTGTTCATTTTAGGTTTTGCCAATTGTGAATGAATTGTACTATTTCTTGCTTGCATTATGTAATTGATCATAAAATTTTAACACCGATTTTTTTATATGTTATTGTAAATTAAATGGAATAGTCATTCTTCTGATTATTCATTTTTTATATTTTGGTCATCTTTTACCCTCAAACTTATTTGACAATTCTTTTTCAATCTAATTACTCTTAAACGGTTAATTGACCTAATGTATTTATATGCAATATTGAAAAATATCAATCAGAGCTCATCCACACATCCACTGTAACCTTATCTAACTGCGTTAACAATTTTTCCAATCATATTCCAAAGACTTAGTTAAAGAATTGCATGTTAATATTCTTAAACATACCATCACTTATATAAAAATAGTTAAAAAGGAAGAGCAATTAAAAGCATCGAATGTTACGTTTTTTTTTCTTCATCTGGATATTTTAAATTAATTAAGTTCAACTGCTATCTTTTTGAGGTTTCGTATTCTTAATTAATACGCTAAGACTGGTGATATGATTACACGAGATGTATCAACAGATTACATAATTAGTTCTTTGACAAATTGAAAAAACACTATTTCAAGGTCAACAATTATAATATACAAACTTCCTAATGGTATCGAATTTCTAGATCAACTAAAAGAAAATATGAAAGACATAAAGAGTAACACCTTCTATTCAATACTTTTATAATATGATTGGTTGGTTTTATGTGAATTATTTTATATCTAAAATAAAAAAAAAACTAATCTTCTCCAACCTTCTTTTTCTACTCCTATTAGCCCAAACACGCATTATCTCTCTACTCATTATGGATGATGATATCAGTCGCCGTCGGTACAATTGAGCCACACAGTCCCTTTAAGACTCTATTAGTAAAATAAATATATTAGGATTACATTGGGAAAATATGACATAATATTATTTACTAAGAACATTTTATAAAGATACTTGATATCAAATTTAAACAAATTTTATGCAAGTTGCTCTCTACCATGTGTAGCTATCCTATTCCAACTTAAATTTGAAATATCTTTCACCAAAAAAATATGTAATTGAATATATTCAACAAGGAAAGCTCAAATTTTTAAAGTAGAAAGATGCGATCTCCTTTACTTTTTTACTATATTTCTATTGTAGAAAACATACACTATTATATATGTAAGAGTGGTAAGACTTTTTTTTTCTCTACTCAGATTGTAATTGTTGTACACGATGAAGATAAGGAAAATGAAGGAGATCATCTCATAATGGTTGCAAAGTTGGCAAAGGTATGTCCTTCATATTGAAGAATTGAACTAATATTGTTTGTGTGAGAACATTCAAGGAGACTATAACTTACTCAGTGGACCTAAAAGAGAAGCATAGTGCTATTGGGACTGTAGGTAGAACGAATTCAAATGTATAGACTATGTTAATTTTAATTCAAATGTATGGACTACATATTGAAAGTTTTTCGGGATATTCACTTGAGCACCCTACTTTGTTACATTTTATTTCCACTAGCAACTAATTCAAGCTATTATTAATAATATAAAGATGTTAGCATTATATTGGTCAGATCAGACATACGATTATTTACGGAAGACATATTACAAACACACTTTAATCAACAAACAACAATTCTTTTTTTCCGGCTAGGAGCTAAGGAATGGGTGGAAAACAACGTCAAGGCCTCGGGACAATGGCCAACAATTTTTGCCTTTGGTGTGTGGTGGCTGTGGAGATGGCGTAACGCGAGGGTGTTCAACTCTGATATGATCATCGCTGAATCGAGATCCCGATTTGTACTCGATAGAGTTGCTGAATACTTGAGACTTGAAGGAGCGAAGAACCAAAAGAACCGGACATGAGCTATGTGACAATCTGGGGGTCCACGGGCTAGAGAGCAACGTGGACCGGTTAGATACACTACAAGAAAAACCATTTATAGCAACGAGCGTTTGCAACGACTATATTATGTCGTTGAGAAAAATATTTTTTGCAACGACAAAAAACAAGCGTTGCTAATATTGTTGCTATACATAAAATTTTCATTTCCCTCCACACAGTTTTAGCGGGAAGTGGAGATAAAAATTAGAAGTTATATATGGCAACGACTTTGTCATTGCAATAGATCTTATATATGTATAGCAACGACATATGTCGTTGCAATAAATATGTTATAGATTTAACAACGAATTTATCGTTGCAAAAAATAGATAAAAAATATAGAAATAAATAAAAAGAATAAAATTTCAGTCTCAATTGTCTCCTTTCTTTCCAGATTACTGTTCTCGCGTCTTCTCATTCCTCTTCTCGTTCTCAATCCTCTTCTCGTTCCTCTTCTCATTCCTGGCTTCTCCACTTTACACACCCAATCTTCGTCCTTGTCCTTCTCCATTCATTGCCGCGAGCCGCCCCAGAGCCCATCTTCGTCTGCGCGGCGTGTTTCTGCCCTAACTACTGTGTTGCACAAGGTGGAGTACAAAGCAGCCCTAATCCGGACCCCATCTTCGACTGCGCGGTTTGCCCTAATCCAGAGTCGCTGCTCCTCTTCGCCTCGTCACGACCGTTGTTGGCGGAACCCTAATCCAGTGCGCATCAGGTATGTACGAGTGAGATCCAATTCATGCTAGTTTGTAATAGTGTAATTTTCAATTGAATGATGTGAATTATAATGAAGCAGAACCCTGTTTTGGTGTTGGAGGAAGAGCTTCTTGGTGTTTCCGTTCATGGGTCCATAATCATCCTGAAGTGCGCCGTTGCAAAAGGCAGTTCTTTTCTTTGCTTTGGTTACAGTCAAACTCTGCTGAGAAAGAGTTTTGTTGTTGAGCCTTTTTCTAAGGAATCTCTCAGGGTTTTGCACCACAAGCTGAGACAATACCTAAAAAGTTTATCTGATATAGCCAATTCATCATCTTTTGGCATTCGTCTATGCAGTATGTGAGATCTGATTACGTTTGTTTGGGGTTTGATTTTTGGCTTTGAATTGATTGGTGATTTTGGTACATCAATGCTTGAATTTTTCTTAGTGTTTGATGACAAAGTCAGTATACTTGGTATATTAAATACAAATCCATGTCATGCAGTTTGGTGGAGTTGAGAAGTTCAGGCACTCCTATTTCAAATCCTTGAACTTCTATCATATCAAACACGTCTTGGTCAATGAAATGTATGCTATTAAAAAATCAATATTAAGCAGGTTTGTGAAGATGAGAAGTACTCTCTTATTGCAAATCAGTTGGTATTCTGGATAAACCGATGAAGTGTGAACATTTAACCATCATGTCAAACACATCTTGGTTGAGATGTAATTGTAATATAGTTTTATCATTTTTATCATAGAAACCTATTGGGTTTTACTGTTGTGATAATTTGACTGTTGTGATAATTTGTTCAGTGCATATGAATTGCTTGATAGAAATTTCTATGCTTTCTGTGATAGGTGATTATATATGAACTGAAACTGAAAGTAATCTTTCTCCCTACTTTTACAGCATGCTCATAGAAAGTGTGTTCAACGCTGGTGCAATATTTCATAGGATTCATGAGCACGAAGCTGCACCTATGGAAATAAATGATTTAAATTCCTGTGAAGACGCGGATTTGAAGTAGAAAAGGAAACACTTCAAGCAATTTGATATAGTTGCAAATTATTCTGATAACCACTTTGTCAATGGTGCAGGAAAGGGGTCATCATTGTCTCAGGCAAGAAAGAAAGACACTCTTTTAATTGTATGAAGTTATAACAGGAATGTACTAATTTCTGTGTCAAATTTTTATAGGCAAATGAAGGGTAACTGTTTGATACTAGATTCAACCTGAAAAATGAAGGGTACATTCAACCTGAAAAATGAAGGGTAACTGTTTGATACTAGATTTGTGCTCTTGAACTCCTTTTTAGAAAAACTCGTTTAGAAAAATATGATCTGTTCCAAAATTATCCCTTCTGTACGACAGAGTTCCTAAAAAATATGTTCCTGAAGTCTAGTTTCTCATATGCAAATGCTTACTAAGTGAAAGTTTTATAATTGAAACTCATTTTCCTGAATCCTTGCACTTCTAAAGTACATTCTGCTTCATTTGGTAGTTTGTCCTACTAAAATTCATTGTTTCTTATTGTGTTGTGTGCTGAGTTGGTAGCATTTATCGTTGTTTTCACATACAGAAGGCGAAAACCATGGTCAACCTTGCTGCTGGACTGGAGGCCGAAGGCATCAGTCCTTCCGTTTTGATTTTTCGGGGAACGGGTAACCACTGACTTTGGGACTAAAATTTTAGAAGATGATTTATGAATCAAGAACTTTTGAAATTTAATTTTTGCAAGCTATTCAATTTCTCAGTTCATCTTAAAAGTACAGGGAAAGTGAAGGCTCTTTTGCATACAGAAATTATGCAAAAGAAGCTGATGACATAGATGTTGTTGTCAAACACTTCAATGGGACAAACCGTGTGGTGAGCGCTGTTGTTGGTCATATAAAAGGTACCTATCATAGCATATTTCAATTTGGATCTACACAAATATTTCTTATGGGATTGTCTGATATCATGTAAAGCTAACCTTTACCATGGTGTGTTTGACTGTGTGCTTTCCTGAGAATTAGTAAATAATTAAATATCTCTCTTAGATTTGTGTATAACTTAAACTGGTTCCTGTGCACCTTAGCGTTTGAAGCTTAGATTTGTATTAAGGGACAATTATTTAATTTCCTTAGACTTTGATTATCGACAAGTGGCCTGATAAGCTTACATGGAGACCTTATGTTACAACTTACAACTTCATAGCAACCGGGTGAAGATAAACAAGTTTTATGTGTAAATTGAGTCTTGCAAATTTAGCTATCATCACTCAAATAAATACAACATGTCATTCCTGATTCCCAAATGCTATGTTAAACATCGAGATATCTACTTGAAATCTTCCGAATATCAAATATTGTTTTTTTAGGGTTATGTGCAGAGGCAGGCAAACAGGATTTCTGGAATTGGATTTGGTATTAGGCAACCAGGTTTGTTCTTCACTCTATATCGTTTTGTCATCTGTTTGAATAAATATTATTCATTTTTGTTTCATCAATGTCCTAATTCCATTTTAGTTTGCGTATAGATATATGCTCTACTACTTCAGCAAGGTCCGATGAATCAGTTTGGGATGAATTTGAGATTGATGATATTGACAAGGAAGCATTTCAAGTTTTTGAACAACTTAGTAAGTTGAACTTGGATGAATCTTGTGTGCTGGTTGAAAAATATGAACATTCATATGTTCCAGATCTAGAAGGCAAACAAATATCCTACAAGGTAAACATCAAACTCACTTCACTAGATATCTGATTGACCGCTGTTTGGTTCATTCTATAACTCGATGTTTGATAATTTATGCAATTGTGATACACGATATTTTCACTGACATAATGACATTAGGAGGTTGCTCATATCATATAAGCTCTTCCAACGATAGGGTCTCATGTACAAGGACATTTATTCATTTGGTATTTGGCATAAGGTACAAGATTTTGAGCTTGGAGGTCAAGATGTGGAAGCAAGGTTGGGGGAATATCTTATATAGGGACCCTATTGGATGTAATTTTTTGTTATATGTAAGATTTCTTGGAAATGATCTATATTTTTTATTGGATACTAGTTATTATTTATTCTTATACGATTTGTTATGTAACACTTTGGAGCATAATGAAATTATTTTGTATTTTGAACAAATTTCTAAAGCTTATAGAAGATAATGCTATGATCATGGAGACAAATATTTTGAATAAATTTGTTAAATTCTTTATAGATGTATTGCAACAATAATGTCGTTGCCATATATACATGTATTGCAACGACTTTAGTCGTTGCAAAAGATATGGGTATTGCAACGACTTAGGTCGTTGCCAAAAATATATGTTTTGCAACGACTCAAGTCGTTACTAAATAAGAAAAGTTAAATATGTAAAAAGTTTTTTGCAACGGCCAATTTATTGCAACAGCTTTAGTCGTTGCTAAAAATATCTTTTTTTTGCAACGAAAAAAGTTGTTGCAATAGCCTTTGATTACGGGCTTACGGGCAACGACAAAAGTCGTTGCCAAAAATCGTTTTAGCAACGACTTAGCCTGTTTTGCAACGACTTTTGCCGTTGCTATAAATGGTTTTCCTTGTAGTGATAGACTGGGGGGCGTGCACACACGAGCGCATATGCGCATTAGGCCCAATAGAGAAGCCCATGGGGTTTCACCCTAAAACCAATTGGCAATAGGGAGAGTAATCCATAGGCTTATATACTAGGCTTATTTTACTCTCAACTTCCGATGTGGGATACTATTCTCAACACTGCGTCGTAAAGCTGGCGAAGACCTCAGAGGGGATGGGTGAAATTAAACTGTGACGACTCCTTCAAGTTAGGCGAAGGGATGGTTCATGCCGTGGGGCTGTTGCGCAATGAGCATGGCGAGGAAACTCTCCATTTAAGGCTGAACTGGTAGGTATTGTACAAGGACTGACTTTGGCAAAACAGATGCATGTGACTAGGCTTGAAGTGGATACCGATTCCTTGGAAATTTTGGAGCATATGAATGCTGAAGACCCGCCTCTAGCGCTCCAGTGGGATTATATCCTCAAAATAAAAAACCATCTAACAGACCGAAGCTGGAACGTCACAATCAACCACGTTCCTCGAATCGGAAATCAGGCGGCGGATTGGCTTGCGAAATTCTGTTATTCGTGCATTTAATTTACTTGCTTCGTTAATCCACCTGATGGTCTTGTTCGGTTTGTAAAGCAGGATAAGATTATTAGTGAACTTATATAATTCTTTTATAATCGAATAAACGGGTATAACTAGATCTGGGAAACGGGTCGGGCCAGTCGGGTTCGGGTCTGAGTACATCGGGTTTAGTATATTTCGGGTCGGGTCATTTCAGGTTTAAAATTTACCGGGTCAAAACAGGTCGGGTTAGGACGGGTTTATCTCCGGTTCGGATCAACCCATCGGGTCTGATTGCGCAATTTTTTTATTCATTTTTATACTTATTTATAAATAAGTTTGCAATGGATAAACAAATCGTTGAACATTTATCTCTTCTATATACTTTTTCAATGAATATTTTGTCAAATTGAGCGTTTAAGCCTATTTAAGGTATTTTAGCGTTTACGCATAGTTTCGAGTTTCGTTTTGTGTGAGTGAGGCCTTATTGTGACTTTATATACCTAATAAGACTAATTTGTATAATGTTTTCAACAATGATCAACATCGATGTTGTAGACCATACATATTGTGACAAGTTAGAGAGTTATGACTAGTTTGGTTTTTATAAAGGAGATGCAATTTGAAAAGTTAGAAGTTGTGATTAGAAGTTACCCACATGGTCTTTTAGCGTTTACGCATAGTTTCGGTATAAAATAAAATGACTTATTTTCTTATATTTGAACTTTGAGTCATGTTGTTCAAACTAACAGACATATAACAAAGTATAATGTTCAATCAATAACCATATAATTTCTGATGTAAGTATATAAAAGTATATTATACTTTATTAAATAATCATCCATAAATTTTAGTCTCCAACATAAACTCTAGTTTATATAAATTCTTAATTATTAAAGAGTATTCCGTATAATAAAATTTATGTAAACACTAAACAATTATTAAACAATCCATACAAGCTAGAATTATAGCTCACAATATCATTTAAGATTGGGTTAGAATATCGTAAACTAGTGAATAGTGATGATGGTTACACAAAATTTAAACATTTAAAAAATAACTAGAAGAAGTAATAAATCTCATTGTAATAAATCTCATGTTAATAAATCTCATTAAAAATTAAGTGGTTGGTGGCTCTATTTAAATTTGTATGTATAAAACTTGTCTACCCTCATTTCCCACATCGAGAACTTGCAAATGGATCATTGTCTCAATCTTCTATATAACCTTGCATTTTTTGCTACATAAATCCAATCCGTACCACATCGACCAAATGGAAAAACATGAAGCTCTAAATGTGTATATAAGGTTGATACAAGTTGTTGACTCCTTACAATTCAATTTGAGTATGTTTTCTTGATTGAACTTTTAAAATGAAAGCCCGTAATAAGTAAAACAATATATTATTTAGGCCTAATCAACCTAATTTTTATTTTAAAGCTTGTTTTTATAAACATAATTTATAACATAGCAGCAAAATATCATTTTTTTCATATCAATTTTTTGATTTTTTCATATTTGTTTCCTATTTTTATTTTCTAGTTGTTTTTTGATAAATCGGGTTTCGGGTTTAATTTAACGGGTTAAAAGCACAAAAAATCGGGCGGGTTCGGGTCGGGTCATATTTTCCCAGGTCTAGGTATAACCTTTCTTCGAGTAAAAAAAATGTTACACTGAAATCGTATAATTTCTCTCGTAAGACATTGTTTCCCATGAAAAATAACACAGAAACATATCGTGTTTACATTCGGGTGTTATGTTTAAATGTCTTAAACTTTTTTGTTTGGTAAGAAGATACATCGGAGAGGTTTTTTTTTGGAAAAAAAATTTCATACGAGATTTTTTATAAACGACTAAAGTGTTAAAATATTTTATTTTATAAACAAAAAAGGGCTAACTTGATTCAAGTTCCTTAGAGCATCCACATTGGGTGGGTTTTTTAGAGAGTTTTTTAGCTATTTTTTATTGTTTTTTATTACTCTTCTCATTAAACAACCCAAACTTACTTTTTCTTCACATCCCTAGTTTTTTAACTCAAGTTTTTTAACTACATCTTTATTTGCTCACCAACTATTTAAACATATAATAATAATTTGAATAGTAAATTGTAAATTTGTTAATTAGAACTTGATTAACATATAATATCAAAAAAACGAAATTACATTAAAAAAAACGAAATTACATTAAAAAAACAATTACATAACATTACAACCAAACACACTAAAACACAAAAAAAAAATTACAAAAAAAATAAGATCAACAACATGAAAAATTAAAATCACACTACAATACAAAAAAACACATTGTAAAATTACTAGTTTCTAACATAAGCATGGCCAAACTTCGACCATATGTGCTTAACCAAGTCTTCTTTTAGTTGTTGGTGTGTATTCCTATTTCGGAGTTTAACTCGATTTTTGATGTAGTCTTCCATGGAAGCATGTCGAATAGTGGAGTATGTGTAGTCGCTACTACTAGATCGCTCAAATTGAGACACATCATAATACAATCTTAAATTTCATGTTTAATATTAATGTAATATATAGTATTTTGTGTGTAACAAGATGAATTTAGATTTTTTGTCAAGCAATATCTCTCTATTTTGATTTATATCTTATGATATATTTATATTACATTATATACAAATACTATTATTAGAGATTAGTATTTTAATAATTATATAATTTTTACATAATTTTCGAATATTAAAATAATAAAAATATATACATAAAATGGATGTCTATAAATAGAGAGAGAGAAAATAAAAATATTAAAAATACTTGTTTTCATAAATTTATATTTTGTTGGACAGAAAAATCATTTATATATAATGTAAATTCAAATGATATTGGGGTTTTCTCCACCCTTGATGTCTTTTTGATCCAATGGTAAATAATACTTCTTGAAAAATGTAAGGCATTGTTTGGTTGGAGGTTTATTTTATAGGTAAAAGTAGAAAGAAAATTGGGTTGAATATTGTAAAAGCCAAACAAAGCCCAAGAAGATGGGTTTTTTATGGGATTGCTTAGCAAGCAACGGAGGAGGGAGTTGTTTAGCTGATTTCAACTGTTCATAAGAAATCTAATATATTATATTGTTAAAAAACCTGCACTGTGAGTGCTCTTATAAGCGTTTGGGTAGTGTGAGAATAGACTTTCCATATCGGAAGTTGAGATAATAATATCCCACTATATAATACCATTGATTACTCCTCCTATTGTCAATTGGTTTTAGGATGGAACCCCATGAGCTTGTATTGTGGGCACAATGCGCATATGCGCTAATATACACGACCCTCGTGTTTATCGGTCCATCGGGTTTCGGATCTGGGTTCGTTTCCTGGTTTATCTGAGCTTAGCCCGCCATGATGGCTTATTGTGGGCGGCTCCTTTGGCTTGTCGGCCTGAAGACATAGTTTGGGTCTAGCCCGTCATAGTGGTGTGATATAGGCTGACTCATTTGTCAAGTGGCAACTGGGCCAGGCCAGTTACTACTTGAGGGGGTGTGTGAGATCAATATGCTTCCCACATCGGAAGTTGAGATAATAATAGCCCACTATATAATACCATGGATTACTCGTCATGTCCAATGCACATATGCGCTAATATACACGACTCCCGTGTTTATCGGCCCACCGGACTTTATGAGGTACAAATTATGTAACTTTTATTTATTTTCTCAGCCTATATGATGCGTTAAAAGATCTTGTAAATGAATTAATTTCCAAGTAAAATATTGAATTAAAGTCATTTAGAGAAAACGTAAGTCTTTAATTAGACAGGGTGGCATAAATTAAGAAAATCATCAAATCCATGCCAAGCCCAACTGTATTTTCTATATAAGAATCCGATCAAACTCACCCATTGCTTAAACAAAACACCTCTCTTAATCAATTGTTAATTCCTCTGTCTTGTACTTAGGAAGGAATATGGCTAAGCAGAACGCTTACAAAGGCGCATTCGGTATTTCGATTGCTCTTAGGGTTCTTGCAGCAGCCGCTTGCGTTGCTTCTTCATGGACGATGCTTACAAATCATCAAAATGTTCAAGTTTACGGGATTCCCATGGTTGCTAAATACACCTACGCGATAGCTAGAAGCATACTGTTTGGCACCTTCGCGACGACCTTCGAGACGATCCTTGTCAAAAGCTTGGTCTTTCTCTTGACGAAGCAAACCTAACTCTGTATTATGATTGCGCTTCATAGTCCTGGCCGAAAGCTCCAAGTCGCTTATCTTCGCCATCAGCTCAGCATTCCTCTCTTGCAGCTCAGCATTCCTCTCTTGTTCCTCCTTTAGTTTTTTCTTCGCGGCCTCCTTAACATCTTGTGCTTTACCAGCATAATCGACCATCTCATTATATTCCCCCTCCATCTTATTATAGCCATCTTCAAGGGCGATGGAATATTGCCCAAATGCCTCGGTGAGAAGAAGCGACTACAATAAGCAAAATATGTTAGTTAAAAACACCTACCAACAAGAAGGAAGAAAACCATTCAGGAAGAAAATAAAGGAAACCCACCGCCAGACTGAGTCTCGCGAGCCCTGCTTTACCCCGAACAATGCCCTCTAAAAATCCAGGCATGTCTGGGAAATCAGGTCGATCGCGATGAAAGAATGTCCTCACTACCTCCTCCTCGGGAAAAAGCTCAGCCAGATCCTGAGAAGAGGTATCTTGACCACCTTCAAAGGTCATGGGCTGCTTACCCTTGGCAATTTCTGAGGTCCTCCCGGCAGGGGTCGCTCGTCGCGAAGAAGGAGACCCGCCCGCCCCTAAGGGGATTGTCGAACCAATTGGGGATTGGTCATCCAGAGGCTCGGGCGTGCGTGTTTCGGTCTCCACAGATTGAAGCACGGACTCGCGGATATTAATACCGCCAGCAGAGATTTTTCTCTTTTTTGAGGAAGTTTTGCTCTTGTTCGCCGGCTGCTTTCGGCGCTTGCTCTTCTGTGGAGCGGGGATTTGCTCATCAATAGGTTCCTCGTCAAAAGAGTCATCAGAACTTTCCATAATCGCGAGACGCGAAAAATATCCTGTCTCTACAGATAAAAAAAAATAAAATAAATAAGGATATAATAAAAGTCCATAAGCATATGACATCGCGAGTGCGTAACAATGAAAGAAGGATAAGTAACAATAAACAGGAAATACCATAATGGTGCTTAAGACTAAGTCCACGCTGGGCTAGCACCTTGTGGGTAATACACCTCAGGAATATGCGCGTCGAAACAAGATCATGGAAACTATGGAAATTACGGTAAAGACAATCTTTCTTAGCCTGGGTCCAGTTACCAGATTTAGGCTGAGTCGCGAGCATCGATATTTTGGTCGAGATCCCAGAACCCGGTGGTGGTCGAACCAAAAACCAATCAACCTTCCACTTCGATATACGGGGAGGACCATCCCACTCCGATCTGCCATTTTTTGCGGCGGTGAACATCCCCATTTCTTCAGGAGCCCTTCGCGTAGAGAACATAAGGAAAAAATGACTAGGATTGGGTTTTACCCCAATATCCTGACACCTCATCACGTAAATAACCAAGGCCCTCCAAAAGTTAGGATGCATCTGAGCTGGGCTGTAGGTCAGCTCTTTCAAGAGATTTTTAATAAAGTTGGAGAAGGGGAGCCTAAATCCTAATTTAAGAGACGACATACTCAATGGAAAGAAACTGCCATATTCGTCAAGGGAGGTCCCATCCAGAGATGGAAGGGCAAAAATTGTACCCTCTGGAAAAGGATAGGTATCCGCGACGGTTTCAAGGTCGCGAAGGGTAAGATCAGAAGGGAGGGCCGTAAATGGGTTCCCGAGATTCTTGACCTTTTTATGATGGACGCGGCGAGTCAAGATATGTACACGACCCGCCGGGTTATTGAAAATGTCTTCGATTTCCACGCGAGGAAGATCATCTTGCCAGGAGTAAAAATTCTCGTAGTCCTCGCGACCGAATATTACTTCCTCAGAATCCCGAGGAGGACTTTTATTGCCACAATCTGCATCTGGTCGCGAGGTAGACGGAACTTCGTCGTCATTATGACTAATAGAGTCTCCTGTGGACGATCAAGAAGAAAAAGATCAAGAATTAGTTTTCCAGGGAAAGAACACGAAACGCGAAGGCTAGAAGGAAGCTTCACGAGCCATGGGAATAACAAACAAAGAAAACCCTGGAAACCAAAAAATATAAGATCTAACGGGAAGTTAAACAGACTACTGGTGGAAACCCTAAGAAATGGTGAAATGAATAGCTCAGAAGCCAGGAGCGGTAAAAAAGAATGGGTTTTGACGAACAGTGAGGGTTTTCAATAGTCTAAAACGACCTTTAAGGAAAAAGGAAATGCCCATCGAATAGAAGAAAGAAGAGGAGACACCGCCCAGTAAATGACCGATAGAGGTATGATGAGAAATCGCCCGACCGCCATGAAAACCAGTAAAGAAGCTTCGAAAGAACACAGTAAATAGCGGAGATACAGAAATATCGAAATCATATGTAGAAGCAATAGAAATAAACAAACGAAAAACGAATTCAAGATAGAACTTACGAGCCATTGGTAATTCGGCGATCGTCTGAGCGGGTGAAGATTTCTCGAAGTTTTATTAAGGATGGGTTTTACAGAGGAATATGAGCAGTTGGAGAAAAGAAGAGGAAGAGAAGAATGTGTTGAAAGGTCTGGCAGCCTTTTATAAGAAAATAAAAATCCCAAAAGGAAGCCACGTGTTGAAAGGTGTCAGAACGTGGGAATGCAAAACGTTTCGAATTTAAAATTCAAAATTCAAAAACAAGCGCGATGAAACGAGGAGGAGTCGCGAGCGAATAATCTCCATAGGACTCCCCGAGAACCCGGCTTCAATTCTTACCCAAGCTTTGCCTTCGCGAATACAAAGACTTGGGGGGCTGGCTGTTGGACCCGGTTCTCGCGATCATTAATGTGGACCCGGTTCTCGCGACTCTAATGACGCAAACCCGGTCCGCGAGCGAGCAACAGGCCGCGAGCCCATAAGGCCAGAAAATGGGTCGAGAACGGGAAGCCCATTAAGAAGCCCAATAGGTCAAGAAAGCAATAACGGATTGTGTGGGACCCATGGTATGATTATAAATCCTAACGGCAAAGAGAGAGAGGAGGACGGTCGACTGAGAGCATCTTCTTCCCACTTGAGAGAGAGAGAAAACACAGAGGGCGATTACTCGTTTCCGAGCTCGTCTCTTCGCTCCCGATTTACCTCTTTTCGTAGGGAATCGGATGATCGGTACCTGGATCCTGACTCTCGGTATCGTCATCGTGCTTTTGAGGTTTGATTCGTCACGATTGGTTGAGTTTCATCGTTTACTGTTTCATTGAGTTGGCTCACGAGGTTTCATTGTTTTAGTCATTGTTTTGAATGCTATCTTCTCTTTGTGTTGCTTCATTCTGCTGTTGTTATTAAGGCATTGTGTTCGTTTATCTGTTGCTATTACTGACTTGAGCGTCGGAGAGCCAAATCTGGGGGTTCAACCTTCTGGTTTGGTTGTGCAGGTGCAACAGGGATTGAAGAACATAAAGAACAGAAGGGAATAGCATATTTTGATCCAGATGACAGTGTATTACAAGTTGTTGCTCCAGTTGGCGTAAGGAAGGTCTCCAGCACTTAAAGATTTCTAGAAAGCCAGATCTCGCGAGGTGTTGATTGCAAGATCGCGAATATCTGGGCTCCAACACTGGCGCCGACCGTGGGGACCTTCTCGCGCAGCTAGCTCCCTTTGAAATCTCAAGAGTCAGCTCGCGAAGGGCAGAATCATGGTTGAAACTGGCAGAAGCGGAACAGTAAACGCCACCACATCACACCTCAATCAAAACACTCTCAATCCCCCACCACTCCCTCGCGTCGAAGAGGAAACTCCCGAGCTTATATATCACTATCCCTCGGGAGCAGAATGAACTTTTTGCCGCCTGGATAGCGCAAGGCGCCCCGATTGTCCCAAATACAGCTAACCAAAGGGTCGAACCTCTCCACGACCAGACCAATCGCGACGGGAGAGAAATTAATCGAGAAGAGGTAGCTGAAATTGTCCCGGATGACAGAGCCTCGGTGTCTAGAAGGCCGAGGGAAAGAAATGACACTCGCGAGGTGGATCGGGGACGGTTCGACTTGAACCAGGCTCCAATGAGTCATCAGGAACACCACAACTCTCAGCATGATGTTCGTTACGACGAAAGGGGCCGCGCATACTACCCTGCGCAGGAGCAACGCGAGTATCAGAGAACCCCCTACTACAATCGCGAGGCGTCCCAGAACCCTCCTCTCGACTTTTCAACGATATTTGGCCCCACAGCTTTTGCAGAACATATAATCAGAGCCCCACCGCTACCAGACTTTAGATTCCCGACTGTCAAGGAATACACTGGCAAGGGAGATCCCAAAGAGCATCTTACCCGGTACAAGTATGCTATGATCGCGAGGGGTCCGGATGAGGCTACCCTTTGCAAGGGATTCCCAGGAACACTCGCGGACACCGCTATGACATGGATGTTAAATCAACCGCCCGGGAGTATCTCTTGCTTTGCAGATATCGAGAGGGGATTCTTGTTGCATTTTGGCTCCTCGAAGAAGAGAAAGATCACCATGCAAGAGGTGGTCGGGGTCAAACAAAAAGTGGGTGAAAGCCTGGAAGAGTATGTGAAAAGATTCTCGTTAATGGTCCTAGAAGCTGATGACTTTGATGATAAAACCGCTCGGGTCGCGTTCTTAAACGGGCTGGCCGACGGGAGCGAATTCAAAAAACACCTGTACAGAAAGCAGGAAGGGTCATATCAAGCCATGCTAGAAAGAGCTTACGTTGAAATACAAGTTGAGACTCACTCGGGCGCACCCGCAGGGGGCGGAAGTCAGAACAAACAGAACCAGAGCCAGAACTCTAGAAAGAATAATCAGAATTGGGGGAACAAAAGACAGCAGTTTGAGCAGGGGCAGAGTGATTCACGTGCTCCAGGCTTGGTAACGCAGCGTCAGAATCAGAATCAGTACCAAGACTACAGACAAAGTACGGACCAGAACCAATTTCAGGAGCAGAATTTAATGAACCAAAGAGATGACCACTATGGCTATAGAGGTCGCGGCCGAGGCAATGGAGGCCGTGGTCGCGGTCACGATGGAATGTGGTGCTCCAACCACAACTCCACTACTCATAACACAGATGAGTGCCGGAGTGGTCCAAGGACGAACAACGAGCCTGAGCAGAGAGCCGTCCTCATGAATCAGAGAGGCGGGGGAAACTATCAAGGCAGAGGTGGTAGAAACCCTGGCCGGGGACCATTCAGAGGGGGAAACAACAATGGTGGGCGAGGAAGAGGGCGCAATCAGCAGCACGCGAACGATCCTCATCCACCTCAACGCAACCAGGATTTCCCGCGACCAGATGGTCACGTAGGGACCATAGCCGGTAAACATGTCCCTATACCCCCGAACAGGCGTGAGCAACGCAAGATGATCAACGCACCGCTCCCTCGCGGGCTCCCAGTTATGAGCATCGCGAAGCCCCTTCCCAGAGAACCATATCAACTAGTTTTTTCTAACGAAGAGATCAATGAGTGGGCAGTCTCTTCTGGTGATCCATTGGTTATACATCTACAAATTGGCACGAAGCTAGTCAGCCGTATTCTGGTTGACACGGGCAGCTCTGCCGACATAATATATCTGGATGCCTTCGAAAAGCTAGGGGTCGACCCACGAATGAAAAGACCAACAAGAACAACCTTAGTAGGCTTCGCGGGGGAAAGAGTCACTGCTCTAGGAGTGGTGAGTTTAGATGTAGTGATGGGAGATGAGACAGGGCCGCGAAGATCAGAAAAGATTGATTTTGTAATCATCCCGACAAGCTCAAGCTATAACGCGATCATCGGGAGAGGCACGTTGTGCAAGTTTGATGCCGTAGTATCCATGAGCCATTTCTGCATAAAGTTTCCCACACCATCCGGAACAGGAGTCGCGACAGGTGTCGAGAAAGAGAGCATCTCTTGTTACATCAAGTCTGAAAAGGGAGAAGAAACGCCTCTGCTCGCGAACCAACTTTTTGTCCCTGGCATGCCTAATGTTGAGGAAGAAGCTAAGTTAGATGTTCGCGAACCCCCTAGATATCAGGATTCTGAGGGGAATGTGGACAGAGCAAAGTTTTCCGGATTTAAAACACAGGAAGTCACTCCTTTTGTGAATAAAGAAGAGAAGTTATCAGTAGGGGGTAGCCTTGACCCTATGGTGATGGTAGAGATTGAAAACTTGCTATCAGAATCGCGAGACGTCTTTGCTTGGTCCCCCAAAGATTTGAAAGGAATTCCCCCATCAGTGATCACTCACTCTCTAAATATTAGCAACGATATCCTTCCCAAAAGGCAGCGAAAGAGAAAGCAAGCAGGTCCGAAGAATGAGGCCGCGGCTGCAGAGCTCGCGAAACTCCTAAAGGCCGGGTTTGTTAGACCGGTACAATACCCAGCATGGTTGGCTAATGTCGTCATGGTCGCAAAGAAGGGAACCGGAAAATGGAGGATGTGTGTAGATTTCACAGATTTAAACAAAGCCTGCCCGAAGGACAGCTACCCGCTACCTTCTATCGATCAGCTTGTAGACTCCACCGCGGGACATGAAGCACTCAGTTTTTTAGATGCTTACTCAGGATACAACCAAGTCATGATGAACCCCCTTGACTCAGAACATACCTCTTTCATAACAGACAAGGGAACCTTCTGCTATAAGGTGATGCCTTTCGGCCTTAAGAACGCGGGGGCCACTTTCCAGAGACTGGTAGACCGTATTTTCAGTGATCAGATAAGAGATACAGTTGAGGCCTACGTTGACGACATTGTAGTGAAAAGCAAGGAACAGAGCAATCACGCTCGCGACCTGGCGGAAGTATTCGCGACTCTCAGAAAGTACGGGATGAGTCTAAACCCAGACAAATGCGTGTTCGGGGTCACAGAAGGAAAGTTTTTAGGCTTCATGATTAGTGCTCGCGGTGTCGAAGTAAATCCCGATAAAGTCAAAGCCGTTCTCGATCTTGAACCGCCGCGGTCTACCCATGAAGTCCAGCGTTTTGTAGGCCGAGTAAATTATTTGGGGAGATTCTGTGCCAAGGTAGCCGAACGAAACCTCCCCTTCTTCGAAATTTTGAGAAAACCAAAGAACTTTGAGTGGACTGAAGAATGTGGTCAAGCATTCGCGAGCCTCAAAGAACATCTGACAAAGCTCCCGATCCTATCTTCCCCGGTTCCGGGAGAAACTCTCCAGTTGTATCTCGCGGCCAGCTCAAGAGCGGTGAGTGCAGTCCTTGTTCGCGAGTAAGAAAAGCCAGTCTATTTTGTTAGCCGAGCTTTATTGCCCGCGGAGACACGGTATTCCCCAGTTGAGAAATCTGTACTTGCACTGATAACGGCTGCTCGCAAACTAAGACCCTATTTCCATGCACACCCGATTGAAACCCTAACGGACTTGCCACTGAATAGCTTCATGACAAAACCAACCGTTGCAGCGAGGCTCACGAAATGGGTCATCGAAATGTCAGAATTCGATGTAGTATATCGACCTAGGCCAGCTATCAAAGCACAAGCGCTTGCCGACTTCATCGTCGAAACAAGTTTCAGAGAAGGGGAAGTGGTGAACCCGTATGGTGAACAGATGATGTGGATAATGCACACTGACGGAGCTGTAAACGATGAGGGGTGTGGCGCAGGTGTGATTCTCACGTCGCCTACGGGAGATGAGATAAGCCACGCCATTGCACTAAAGTTCAAACCCACGAACAATGAAGCTGAGTATGAGGCCTTAATCGCAGGATTAGAGTTAGCCATTGGCCTTTCAATCTCTGTGCTATCATGCTGTTGCGATTCGGAAGTTGTGGTAAAGCAGGTACAAGGACTTTATGAAGCACGAACAGGGAACCTCCCGCAGTACCATGCACGAGTCGCGACGTTGACCTCGCTTTTCATGCATTTCGAAATAAAGGCAATCCCAAGAGAACTGAATAAGAAAGCAGATGAACTCGCGAAGCTGGGAGCCGGATGGGAAGGTCCCAAAGAAGAAAGCGAGCGAAGGTCAGGGTTCATGGTATCAAAAGGGGGGCCCCCGAAATATCTGTTTTTTGTGAAAGAAGAAAGCGCCATCAGTCGCGAGATTGAAATGATGGCGATCAACACTTCGTCTGAAGATTGGCGCCGCCCATTCATTGACTATCTCAGATATGGTCGCGGTCCATCTGACCCAAAGGAACTCATACAATTAAAAAGAAAGGCTGGACGTTTCTATATCAGCAGAGGCGAGCTCTACAAGAGAGGAAGTGACCCTTGCGAGCTGAAGTGCATGGGTCACTACGAGACAAAAGCCTATCTCGAAGAGCTACATGCTGGGCTGTGTGGGACACACGCAGGGTGGAGACCCCTGGTGTACAAGGCTTTGCGCCAAGGGCATTTTTGGCCCACAATGAAACAAGATGCTCAAGCAATGACACGAACTTGTCAGGCGTGCCAATATTTCGCCCCTGCCTCCCACCAACCAGGAGTCCAGCTTCAGATCATGGGAAGCCCCATCCCTTTCGCGATGTGGGGATTGGATCTTCTTGGCCCTTTTAAACCAAAGGCCCCAGGTCAACTCGAGTATATCATTGTCGCGGTCGACTACTTCACAAAATGGATTGAAGCGGAAGCACTCGCGTCGACAACAGTACCTGTAGTAAAAAAATTCCTTTGGAAGAATATTATCTGCCGCTATGGGTTGCCACGCGAGATCGTAACCGACCGAGGCCCTCAATTCAACTCGCCCCAGCTAATGGCATGGTGCAGCGATCTGGGAGTTAGGCTGAAAATTGCTTCGGTTGCACATCCACACTGCAATGGGCAGGTAGAAGCCGTCAATAAAAGCATTGTCACAGATCTGAAGAAAAGGCTAGATAACGCCAAGGGCAGATGGGCGGAAGTCCTGCCACTTACTCTCTGGGCCAATCGAACCACAGTGAAAAAAGCAACAGGAGAGAGCCCTTTCGCCCTCGTGTATGGAGTAGAGGCCGTAGTTCCAGTAGAAATTTTGTTCCCAAACGAAAGACTCCTTCACTATGACTCGGAAACCAATGATGAGAAGATGAGGATGGAACTCCAACTTCGCGAGGAAACCCAAGAAACGGCGGTTATTCGGGCGGCCGCTTACAAAGCGGGCGTCGCGAAATATTATAACAAGCATGTCAAGGAGAGAGGTTTCGTGAAAGGAGATCTGGTCCTAAGAAAGACAGAGGGGGGAAAACTCGATCCGAACTGGGAAGGGCCGTACATAGTGGATCGCGAGGTCGCCCCAGGGGCCTATCGACTGAAGGATAGCTCTGGCAATCACGTTGCAAATTCCTGGAACGTGATGCGACTGCGCCGCTATTACGCCTAGCCTACTCCCCCACACAGGTATAAATTCCCACGTTTTTGTAACATGTTTGCGTACCTTAAGATAAATATCTCATAAAAAGCGTTTCAATCGCGGTGTAAGACGTTCTAACAAGCTGTATGCAGGAGAAAGAACCGATTGAAACTAAACATTAGCAAGAATCTATCGTCGGGTTACCAGAGAAATAAATACTTTCGCCGCAAAGGGAGACGTAATCTCAAAATAAAAGGTACGCGCACATTTCGGGAAATTCAGAATGTTGCATAAATCCCGTGACGCTGGGGCCATGAGCATCCACCCAGGTCGCGAAGCCGTGACACTGGGCTGGGGCCATGAGCATCCACCCAGGTCGCGAAGCCGTGACACTGGGCTGGGGCCATGAGCATCCACCCAGGTCGCGAAGCCGTGACACTGGGCTGGGGCCATGAGCATCCACCCAGGTCGCGAAGCCGTGACACTGGGCTGGGGCCATGAGCATCCACCCAGGTCGCGAAGCCGTGACACTGGGCTGGGGCCATGAGCATCCACCCAGGTCGCGAAGCCGTGACACTGGGCTGGGGCCATGAGCATCCACCCAGGTCGCGAAGCCGTGACACTGGGCTGGGGCCATGAGCATCCACCCAGGTCGCGAAGCCGTGACACTAGGCTGGGGCCATGAGCATCCACCCAGGTCGCGAAGCCGTGACACTGGGCTGGGGCCATGAGCATCCACCCAGGTCGCGAAGCCGTGACACTGGGCTGGGGCCATGAGCATCCACCCAGGTCGCGAAGCCGTGACACTGGGCTGGGGCCATGAGCATCCACCCAGGTCGCGAAGCCGTGACACTGGGCTGGGGCCATGAGCATCCACCCAGGTCGCGAAGCCGTGACACTGGGCTGGGGCCATGAGCATCCACCCAGGTCGCGAAGCCGTGACACTGGGCTGGGGCCATGAGCATCCACCCAGGTCGCGAAGCCGTGACACTGGGCTGGGGCCATGAGCATCCACCCAGGTCGCGAAGCCGTGACACTGGGCTGGGGCCATGAGCATCCACCCAGGTCGCGAAGCCGTGACACTGGGCTGGGGCCATGAGCATCCACCCAGGTCGCGAAGCCGTGACACTGGGCTGGGGCCATGAGCATCCACCCAGGTCGCGAAGCCGTGACACTGGGCTGGGGCCATGAGCATCCACCCAGGTCGCGAATCCGTGACACTGGGCTGGGGCCATGAGCATCCACCCAGGTCGCGAAGCCGTGACACTGGGCTGGGGCCATGAGCATCCACCCAGGTCGCGAAGCCGTGACACTGGGCTGGGGCCATGAGCATCCACCCAGGTCGCGAAGCCGTGACACTGGGCTGGGGCCATGAGCATCCACCCAGGTCGCGAAGCCGTGACACTGGGCTGGGGCCATGAGCATCCACCCAGGTCCCGAGGCCGTGACACTGGGCTGGGGCCATGAGCATCCACCTAGGTCGCGAAGTCGTGACCGTCCGAGAGTGAGTAACGACATCCGTTCTCCTCACCTCGACCACGAAGTCCTGACCTTGATGGGATAACAACCCACCAAGGCATGGAACTCAGCGAGTGACACTCCTGAAAAAAGTCAATCATGAAACTATATACTTAGCATGGAAATGTGCAATACAAAACACTAATGAATCCCCATCTGTTTTCACAGACACTCCTGCACTAGAGAAGCAAACAATCGTAAGGCATGATCGCGAACGAAACAGAAAATGGCAGTTTATGAGGAAACAAGCGCTAAAGCCCCAATTATCCGTGAGCATGGATTTCCCAAGGCAGCAAGAATACCTTAGCTAAGGTATGATGAGAAAAACACGCGAGCTACTTTGTTTTGTCACAAGAACAAAGAATCTGATTCCAAATTCATTATAGGAAATCACATTCTCAAACACAAAGACGCTCACAGGTGCGCGAAAAACCCTACTACTGGCTCGTACGCATGCAGTAGTCAGGTGAGAACACGCTCTTTATGGCATCACAGGTCATGACATACGAATAATTTATACTTACGCGATCAATTTCCTCGCAGGGTTTTTCATAGGACCAAAAGAAGAGCTTTTCAGGACGAAAGATGTTGGAGAGTGACCTATTTATAATATTAAGTATTCTCATTTTGAAAAACATTTTTTTTCCATTAATGAGACACATACTTGTAATCGCGATGGCACATAGATGCACGTTACATTTTGAGTTCCAGAGTTTTTTCTGATAATCCCAGTCTAATTTATTCATAAAAACTCGTTCATTCTCCCTCCTTTCTTAACACATAGGGCTCGCGAGAATGTAAACATCCTCACGAACACTATGGGGGGAGGGGAAGAGGAGGAGAAATCACCATACAAACGCAGAATAAAAAGGCATAACACTAAGCTCGGAGAGGAACGACGACCTTCACTTGATACACCACAGTCTGAACGGGAACTTCAGGTGGAGAAGCACGCCACCTTGTAAAAGTCACCTCATCTCCCCCACAAAGATCATTCTCATACGCAAACTCACTCCAGCCTTCGCCCAGAAAGTAGGAGCTCCCAACCTTGTCCAGAATCACATCCCAAGACTCGGAATTAACGCAAAGGATGAGACCCTTACCACCGAAATGACTAAGGTATTGATCGCAATGCTCTTTTGGAAAACGCTATACGTAGAAAAGAGGGGTCTAAGAAACAATTAAGCAGAGAAAGACAAAGTAAAAGATGATTACCAAACTTCTGCCAGTAATAGCAGAAGAATCCATAACAATGGTAAAAGACTCATGCAGAGACCCCTCTCGAGTTCGTCGTGTCCTGGCCATATCAGAATTCGTTGAAAAAAGAAGGAATGGAAGAAGAAGGCAGGAAACGCCATTTATAAAAGAAAGTCACCTAACCCACATTTAATGCATTAAAAGACTAAAAGCAGAAAAGTAGTTGGGAGAACAAAAGCAATAAATGTAAAGACACGCAGGGGAATAATTGTACGATCTCCTCACGAGACCCCAAAAGAAACAATATCTAGGCTCGCGATCACATTCCGATCCACGAGCCACAGAACCAAGTAACAATTGTATGCAACACCAACCCAAGAGTTTGCAGACGACAAATGAAAAGAAGTTAAACTTCGTCAAAGAGGATCCAGATTCAGATACTCGTCAGTTTCAGCCAGCACTGAATCACGAACCCCTCCCACGCTACCAACATCCTTTGTCGTCGCGATGTTTTCTTCAGCAGCAGCTTTTTCGCTGTCAACATTCACAACATCGTTCCCATCACCTGCATCAGACGATTTAGCACAAGAGCGAGTTGAGGAGTCCGCTGCTTTTTTCATCCTGTCCTCCGAGTAAATTACCTTCTTAGGTACCTTGGGGACTGAGACTAAAGGAATATGACACTCCATCCCTTCGACGACTCCCTCATCTTCAGGCAAGAAGGGTTCGACGTCCCAACCTTCAAGAAGGCTCGCATCGTCGTCAACAAAGGTTCCAAGAGGAGGAGAGGTGTACGCAGGGATCTCGGCAGGAAGACCACAAAGATCCGTAGGATCGAAAGAGAAGTTAGCCACTTTGTGCTTCCTAAGCTGACGCTTGAGTGCAGTAATCACCAGGGTGTCGCGAGCCAAACTGATAAAATCAATACGACATTTCTCGCGATAGCTAGAAGCATACTGCTTGGCACCTTCGCGACGACCTTCGAGACGACCCTTGTCAAAAGCTTGGTCTTTCTCTTGACGAAGCAAACCTAACTCTGTATTATGATTGCGCTTCATAGTCCTGGCCGAAAGCTCCAAGTCGCTTATCTTCGCCATCAGCTCAGCATTCCTCTCTTGCAGCTCAGCATTCCTCTCTTGTTCCTCCTTTAGTTTTTTCTTCGCGGCCTCCTTAACATCTTGTGCTTTACCAGCATAATCGACCATCTCATTATATTCCCCCTCCATCTTATTATAGCCATCTTCAAGGGCGATGGAATATTGCCCAAATGCCTCGGTGAGAAGAAGCGACTACAATAAGCAAAATATGTTAGTTAAAAACACCTACCAACAAGAAGGAAGAAAACCATTCAGGAAGAAAATAAAGGAAACTCACCGCCAGACTGAGTCTCGCGAGCCCTGCTTTACCCCGAACAATGCCCTCTAAAAATCCAGGCATGTCTGGGAAATCAGGTCGATCGCGATGAAAGAATGTCCTCACTACCTCCTCCTCGGGAAAAAGCTCAGCCAGATCCTGAGAAGAGGTATCTTGACCACCTTCAAAGGTCATGGGCTGCTTACCCTTGGCAATTTCTGAGGTCCTCCCGGCAGGGGTCGCTCGTCGCGAAGAAGGAGACCCGCCGGCCCCTAAGGGGATTGTCGAACCAATTGGGGATTGGTCATCCAGAGGCTCGGGCGTGCGTGTTTCGGTCTCCACAGATTGAAGCACGGACTCGCGGATATTAATACCGCCAACAGAGATTTTTCTCTTTTTTGAGGAAGTTTTGCTCTTGTTCGCCGGCTGCTTTCGGCGCTTGCTCTTCTGTGGAGCGGGGATTTGCTCATCAATAGGTTCCTCGTCAAAAGAGTCATCAGAACTTTCCATAATCGCGAGACGCGAAAAATATCCTGTCTCTACAGATAAAATAAAATAAAATAAATAAGGATATAATAAAAGTCCATAAGCATATGACATCGCGAGTGCGTAACAATGAAAGAAGGATAAGTAACAATAAACAGGAAATACCATAATGGTGCTTAAGACTAAGTCCACGCTGGGCTAGCACCTCGTGGGTAATACACCTCAGGAATATGCGCGTCGAAACAAGATCATGGAAACTATGGAAATTACGGTAAAGACAATCTTTCTTAGCCTGGGTCCAGTTACCAGATTTAGGCTGAGTCGCGAGCATCGATATTTTGGTCGAGATCCCAGAACCCGGTGGTGGTCGAACCAAAAACCAATCAACCTTCCACTTCGATATACGGGGAGGACCATCCCACTCCGATCTGCCATTTTTTGCGGCGGTGAACATCCCCATTTCTTCAGGAGCCCTTCGCGTAGAGAACATAAGGAAAAAATGACTAGGATTGGGTTTTACCCCAATATCCTGACACCTCATCACGTAAATAACCAAGGCCCTCCAAAAGTTAGGATGCATCTGAGCTGGGCTGTAGGTCAGCTCTTTCAAGAGATTTTTAATAAAGTTGGAGAAGGGGAGCCTAAATCCTAATTTAAGAGACGACATACTCAATGGAAAGAAACTGCCATATTCGTCAAGGGAGGTCCCATCCAGAGATGGAAGGGCAAAAATTGTACCCTCTGGAAAAGGATAGGTATCCGCGACGGTTTCAAGGTCGCGAAGGGTAAGATCAGAAGGGAGGGCCGTAAATGGGTTCCCGAGATTCTTGACCTTTTTATGATGGACGCGGCGAGTCAAGATCTGTACACGACCCGCCGCGTTATTGAAAATGTCTTCGATTTCCACGCGAGGAAGATCATCTTGCCAGGAGTAAAAATTCTCGTAGTCCTCGCGACCGAATATTACTTCCTCAGAATCCCGAGGAGGACTTTTATTGCCACAATCTGCATCTGGTCGCGAGGTAGACGGAACTTCGTCGTCATTATGACTAATAGAGTCTCCTGTGGACGATCAAGAAGAAAAAGATCAAGAATTAGTTTTCCAGGGAAAGAACACGAAACGCGAAGGCTAGAAGGAAGCTTCACGAGCCATGGGAATAACAAACAAAGAAAACCCTGGAAACCAAAAAATATAAGATCTAAGGGGAAGTTAAACAGACTACTGGTGGAAACCCTAAGAAATGGTGAAATGAATAGCTCAGAAGCCAGGAGCGGTAAAAAAGAATGGGTTTTGACGAACAGTGAGGGTTTTCAATAGTCTAAAACGACCTTTAAGGAAAAAGGAAATGCCCATCGAATAGAAGAAAGAAGAGGAGACACCGCCCAGTATATGACCGATAGAGGTATGATGAGAAATCGCCCGACCGCCATGAAAACCAGTAAAGAAGCTTCGAAAGAACACAGTAAATAGCGGAGATACAGAAATATCGAAATCATATGTAGAAGCAATAGAAATAAACAAACGAAAAACGAATTCAAGATAGAACTTACGAGCCATTGGTAATTCGGCGATCGTCTGAGCGGGTGAAGATTTCTCGAAGTTTTATTAAGGATGGGTTTTACAGAGGAATATGAGCAGTTGGAGAAAAGAAGAGGAAGAGAAGAATGTGTTGAAAGGTCTGGCAGCCTTTTATAAGAAAATAAAAATCCCAAAAGGAAGCCACGTGTTGAAAGGTGTCAGAACGTGGGAATGCAAAACGTTTCGAATTTAAAATTCAAAATTCAAAAACAAGCGCGATGAAACGAGGAGGAGTCGCGAGCGAATAATCTCCATAGGACTCCCCGAGAACCCGGCTTCAATTCTTACCCAAGCTTTGCCTTCGCGAATACAAAGACTTGGGGGGCTGGCTGTTGGACCCGGTTCTCGCGATCATTAATGTGGACCCGGTTCTCGCGACTCTAATGACGCAAACCCGGTCCGCGAGCGAGCAACAGGCCGCGAGCCCATAAGGCCAGAAAATGGGTCGAGAACGGGAAGCCCATTAAGAAGCCCAATAGGTCAAGAAAGCAATAACGGATTGTGTGGGACCCATGGTATGATTATAAATCCTAACGGCAAAGAGAGAGAGGAGGACGGTCGACTGAGAGCATCTTCTTCCCACTTGAGAGAGAGAGAAAACACAGAGGGCGATTACTCGTTTCCGAGCTCGTCTCTTCGCTCCCGATTTACCTCTTTTCGTAGGGAATCGGATGATCGATACCTGGATCCTGACTCTCGGTATCGTCATCGTGCTTTTGAGGTTTGATTCGTCACGATTGGTTGAGTTTCATCGTTTACTGTTTCATTGAGTTGGCTCACGAGGTTTCATTGTTTTAGTCATTGTTTTGAATGCTATCTTCTCTTTGTGTTGCTTCATTCTGCTGTTGTTATTAAGGCATTGTGTTCGTTTATCTGTTGCTATTACTGACTTGAGCGTCGGAGAGCCAAATCTGGGGGTTCAACCTTCTGGTTTGGTTGTGCAGGTGCAACAGGGATTGAAGAACATAAAGAACAGAAGGGAATAGCATATTTTGATCCAGATGACAGTGTATTACAAGTTGTTGCTCCAGTTGGCGTAAGGAAGGTCTCCAGCACTTAAAGATTTCTAGAAAGCCAGATCTCGCGAGGTGTTGATTGCGAGATCGCGAATATCTGGGCTCCAACAGTTGACTCCTTACAATTCAATTTGAGTATGTTTTCTTGATTGGACTTTTAAAATGAAAGCCCGTAATAAGTAAAACAATATATTATTTAGGCCTAATCAACCTAATTTTTATTTTAAAGCTTGTTTTTATAAACAGAATTTATAACATAGCAGCAAAATATCATTTTTTTTCATATCAATTTTTTGATTTTTTCATATTTGTTTCCTATTTTTATTTTCTAGTTGTTTTTTGATAAATCGGGTTTCGGGTTTAATTTAACGGGTTAAAAGCACAAAAAATCGGGCGGGTTCGGGTCGGGTCAT
The DNA here is from genome assembly GCA_029168935.1 of Oxyria digyna. Classification (NCBI taxonomy): domain Eukaryota; kingdom Viridiplantae; phylum Streptophyta; class Magnoliopsida; order Caryophyllales; family Polygonaceae; genus Oxyria; species Oxyria digyna. Next base: position 13,163,200 of record JAPVLV010000013.1, read on the forward strand.
ATTTTCCCAGGTCTAGGTATAACCTTTCTTCGAGTAAAAAAAATGTTACACTGAAATCGTATAATTTCTCTCGTAAGACATTGTTTCCCATGAAAAATAACACAGAAACATATCGTGTTTACATTCGGGTGTTATGTTTAAAAATCTTTTAACTTTTTTGTTTGGTAAGAAGATACATCGGAGAGGTTTTTTTTTGGAAAAAAAATTTCATACGAGATTTTTTATAAACGACTAAAGTGTTAAAATATTTTATTTTATAAACAAAAAAGGGCTAACTTGATTCAAGTTCCTTATAAGCGTTTGGGTAGTGTGAGAATAGACTTCCCATATCGGAAGTTGAGATAATAATATCCCACTATATAATACCATTGATTACTCCTCCTATTGCCAATTGGTTTTAGGATGGAACCCCATGAGCTTGTATTGTGGGCACAATGCGCATATGCGCTAATATACACGACCCTCGTGTTTATCGGTCCATCGGGTTTCGGATCTGGGTTCGTTTCCTGGTTTATCTGAGCTTAGCCCGCCATGATGGCTAATTGTGGGCGGCTCCTTTGGCTTGTCGGCCTGAAGACATAGTTTGGATCTAGCCCGTCATAGTGGTGTGATATAGGCTGACTCATTTGTCAAGTGGCAACTGGGCCAGGCCAGTTACTACTTGAGGGGGTGTGTGAGATCAATATGCTTCCCACATCGGAAGTTGAGATAATAATAGCCCACTATATAATACCATGGATTACTCGTCCTGTCCAATGCACATATGCGCTAATATACACGACTCCCGTGTTTATCGGCCCACCGGACTTTATGAGGTACAAATTATGTAACTTTTATTTATTTTCTCAGCCTATATGATGCGTTAAAAGATCTTGTAAATGAATTAATTTCCAAGTAAAATATTGAATTAAAGTCATTTAGAGAAAACGTAAGTCTTTAATTAGACAGGGTGGCATAAATTAAGAAAATCATCAAATCCATGCCAAGCCCAACTGTATTTTCTATATAAGAATCCGATCAAACTCACCCATTGCTTAAACAAAACACCTCTCTTAATCAATTGTTAATTCCTCTCTCTTGTACTTAGGAAGGAATATGGCTAAGCAGAACGCTTACAAAGGCGCATTCGGTATTTCGATTGCTCTTAGGGTTCTTGCAGCAGCCGCTTGCGTTGCTTCTTCATGGACGATGCTTACAAATCATCAAAATGTTCAAGTTTACGGGATTCCCATGGTTGCTAAATACACCTACGTCTCTTCTTTCAAGTAAGTAAGAACACGTTTTCAAGTATAGGAAACGGACCCTCAACTCTCTCTGTCTTTTGAGTCTTCTTTTTCTTTCGCTCTCTTTCGTTTCTGTTATTGAATTGGTTAGCAAGATTGAATTAAAAAAGAAACACAACTCAAACAATAATTGATTGAAATGCAGGCTGATGGCATATGCAAATGTGGTTGCGGGAGTGCTGGCAGTGATTACTTTGGGTGCTTCAATGGTGGTGCCTAGCAAGAGGATGAGCCCCAACGCCTTTTTTCTCCTCTTCGTCCATGATCTGGTAACGGAATAATTAATTACTACACTCATAAATTATTAATGTTAACTTGTTAAGGGAATAATTAATTATTACACAGGGACAGGAGTATATATTACTCCCTCCGTCCCACTATTTCCTTCTTGATTCTGTTTGTGACACTATTCTCATATTAAGAGAATCTTCATAATTTCGACCAATATATAGATAGAAACCGACCAATATATAGATAGAAACATAGTCATGTGTGGTCTTGTTTGATTCGTCTTATCGAATACTTTAATAATATTTATATTTTTTAGTTTTTACTAATTTATAATTAGAGTTATTGATAAAATAAAACGCACATCGTCATTCGTGCCCGGGTGAAACAAGAAGGAAATAAAGGAACCGATGGAGTACCTCTCTTTTGCATGATTTTCGGGTCTAGCGCCATGGATTTAAATTTTAACTATTTAATTACACTCAATGATAAGATCTTCTGTCACATTCTGTAAATAAAAAGTTTGTAGATAGATTTGGCGAATCCTTAAAAAATGATTTATAAATGAAAAGGATACATGCAGAGAGAATGAAGTAAGAACGTCAGATACTTATTTTTTTCTATATTCAACCGATTGATATAATAATATATACTTGTATCCGCATTATCCTTGAACTTTACTGAAACTAAACTAAGTAAATAAAATGATAAACCCATGATTTTCAGTTGTCATATTTATATTGAATAAAATCTCGGCTTGCAAATATAAAATCATTATAACCGAGGTCGGATCTGATGAGAATGATTAATATGGTATAAATACACGAATGAAAAATTCAAATGAAAAACCTTTTATATTCACGTGCACATCTTTCGAAATAAATGAGTTGCTGGAATCCTTCCCTTTTTGATTAAAGAATGCGCGATGTACATTTGAATGTAAAAGAATGTGGATGTAAATATATAAGATTGTGCATATGCATTTTCTATTCGTACATTCGTATAATAATAATTCATTATGAGCTAAAGATATATGAGTTTATATGGTGTTAAACTAGTAAAGAACTATCAAAATTATATTTGGAAGTAAACATAAAGTAGCATATACATAAAATCAGATTCACGTATATTTTTGTATATTTTTGCATTAAGACATTTGTATTTTAATATATACTTGTAGAGTTTGTACTACGTACATCGACACTCATTACTAAACTTAAATCTATAACAGTAGGGTTTTTCTAATCTAGGCTGTGATGACAATGGTGATGGCGGGAAGCTCGGCTGCAACAGCGGAAGGAAACCTAGGGAAGTACGGAAACCCACACTCGGGGTGGATCGCGATATGTGGTTACTTCGGACACTTTTGTTCACGCGCCACCATCTCCATCGCCCTCTCATACTCGGCATTCATCCTTTTTCTTGCCCTCACTCTCATCTCCGCCTTCCTAGCCCGCACTTCTCCCGTCTAATCTACATTTTCTTCATTCCACTACGAATATAATGGTGGTGAATCTTCCTTTAACCAAAGATTAGAATCGATGTGTTGTTTTGTATTTTATTTTGTAATATTATTTGAAACAGTGTTGTTTTGAGGTGCGAGGGATTTATTTCAACTCAATTCTAGCCTTTTTTTCGTGAACCAAGTCCACTCACATTGTTGTTCCTCCATTTATCCTTTCAACCATTTAAAGAAATGAATAAGTATGATAGTTATAATCACAAAAAAGAGTCAAAAGGACCATTTAAAAGCAATGAATAGTTTAAGCAACAAATGTAATAACAAAACATTTCTTCAACATAACTAAGCAATTCATTCATTTTAGTAAGATGGAAGTGAGAGGGACTAAGCATAACTTTAGTTGATCCATCTTGGCAAATGCATTTCTTGCCTTGTCTTGATATGGGCACAAAACATTCCTACAACATAAGTCAGCAATTCATTCATTCTAGTAAGAGAAGTGAGTGTGATCAAGCATGCTTTAGCTGATCCCTCCGGGCAAATGCACAAGATCAATAATTTCTTGCCTTGTCTTGATATGAGCAGTTGATCTTTCATTTTGATTATAGATTCTCATGAGTTGATGTCTTCCTCCGTATATATGGTCTCCCAAAAGTTTGGTCCTCTTATTTTGTTGGTCATCACCCAAGTTCTCTATCTTTGTTTTTGCTCCTGAATTTCAAAATGGATCTTGCGATACATTCCTGTTTCAATGTTGAAGCATCAACTAACTACATATATCCCTATAAATGAGCATTCCAGAAAAGCATCCAAGATAAAGGAACATACAGTACACAAATATTGAAGCTCACTACACAATATTTCACGATGTCAAGATTAAACTCTTTTGCATTTGATTGCAGTTTATCAGTAAGTCTCCACTGAAACACTATCCGTTGGAGCTGGTTCTCGATAGGCTCGCGAAACCCAAAGAGAATCGGGTTAGGTCCAGAAGACGCGACCCAGGACGGCCCATGAAGTCAGCCCAGAAGAACGAAAGCGGCCCATAAGCATACGAAGCCCAAAAAGGGGATCCGACGGGATCAGGTATCGGAGGGGCAAAATGGTAATTAACTCGCGTGGGCCCCTGGCGAGAGTATAAGAGCATAACCGAATGGAGAGAGAGGGACAGGGCATCATTTACCGGAAATATTCTCCTTTCTTCTTCCTCTCGAGAGCTAAAAACACAGAAGCGATCATGAGCTTCAATCTTCCTAAACGACCTTCTCCTAGAGGCGTTTGGACGATCAGCACTTGGATTATGACTCTCGGTGTTGCAATCGAGCTTTTGATGTTGAAATGAGTGATTTCTGAGATTATTTGGGTGTTTGCAGCAAAGAGCTTGATAAGCTTCAAGTGGTGTTTTGAGATTATTTGGGTGTTTACTTCTTCCTATTCTCTCTTGCTTGTGTCAAATTGCATTGTCTTTGATTGCTTATTTGCACATTTGCTAACTTGAGCGTCGGAGAGCCAAATCCGGAGACACCCCATCCTGGTTTGGTTGCGCAGGTACCTCAGGGCTCAAGAACAAGGTTGGTTCTTAGGGAGAAGTTGACGAAGGGCCAAGTTTGATCGAGTGAAGTACAACATACAAGTTGTTTGTCCAGAATTGCGGAAGAGGTCCTCAGAATTCCTTTGAAGATTTGACTCCCTGTGTCTCGCGAGGTATTGTGTCGCGAGACTACAATTTCTAGGCTCCAACACTATCAAATTTGCTTCCTTGAGTATGATACCCAATCTTTCATGTACAAAAAAAAGATGAGAAGCTAAGCATGAGAATTTCTATGTATATCCACATAGCTTGTATAGCTATATAACTTGATGTATACATACTGTTGGACCCGGGATAAAGCAATCAACAGTAGCCTTCTTTTTGTATATATATATATATGTGCGTGTTGTGCACGAGGGATAAGAAAAAGGGGTAAATTACTAAAGAAAGAGAAAAAGGGGTAAGTTGCAAAAGGAAGAAGGAAAGAAGAAAAGAAAGGAGATAAGAACGAGAGGGGACAAGCAGAAGAAAAAGAAGGGGCGGGGGGGCTCAGAAAAGAGGGGGCAGGCAGAGGAAAAGAAAGGCAGAGGAAGGAGGGAGAGGGAGATGGAGGTTTTTGGTTGCTAGACGACCGAGTGGCTCCTCCGTCAAGCCGAGCCTTCCATCATCGCCGCCGCAGGCACTGGCTCCATCCCCGCTAGCTTCTCCTCCCTCAGCGTCTCCGTCCGCGACGTTGCTGTAGTTTCTTCCTCCGCCTCTCACAGCTTCGACGTCGGCTTCTCCGCTGCCTACCACTTCATCGTCCCCCACCGTCTTCCCTTATTTCCATCAATGGGCTAAGGAGTATGACTCAGGACCATCGCCCGCACCAAGCGGTCGTTTCCGACTCGCGACCCCAGCCGCAGCGCTGCTCGCCTCGGCATGGCACGCGTCCTCGCGTCGCCTCTTCAAGCCGCAGCCCGCCTCGGCATGGCACGCGTCCTCGCGTCGCCTCTTCAAGCCGCAGCGCTGCTCGCCTCGGCATGGCACGCGTCCTCGCGTCGCCTCTTCAAGCCGCAGCCCGCCTCGGCATGGCACGCGTCCTCGCGTCGCCTCTTCAAGCCGCAGCGCTGCTCGCCTCGGCATGGCACGCGTCCTCGCATCGCCTCTTCCAGCCGCAGTCCGCCATTGGCTCGCGTCCTCACTTTGCCCGCCTCGGCATTACATGCGGGACCCCAAGCATAAACAAGTAATTGATTAAGTCGAAGTCATGGGTACGTATATGGCTCGCGAGGTAATTTAGTCGAATAGAGCATTGAGCGTGAGTTTCACCCTCTTTCGGTAATGTGCAATTACATTCTTAAATCTCCTTTCGGGTTTAAAATAATCATTCTAATTCCCTAAGATATCATTTGACAATTATATCATTTATATAATTATTGACTTGAGCGTCGGAGAGCCTTTCCCGGGAAGCACCTGCTCCGGGTTTGGCTTTTGCAGGAACATGGACGTTATTATTTTACAACGAGAGAGAGAGAATAGAGGGACCACCAGAAGAAGAAACGACAAAGACTCGGGAATCCGGAGTGTTGCCGGTTTCCTTTCCGTTGGAACGAGGTTCCGACAAATCCGAGTTCCAACACTGGCGCCGACCGTGGGGACTTTCCTCACACAACTGGTTTGACATCCGTCATGACGAGAGATTCTATTCTTGCTCTATGAAAGACAAATCACAAGATTAACAAAAGATAAAAGGCAAAGAGCCAGGTAAGTCCCGCTTGCACCTAGCATGACTTTTACCTTGCTCATACTTTCTTCTATTTTATTTAGCTTGCTTACAATTAGCGGCATCGGGCGAGTCACCGAGCACGCGATATGTACCGTGACCTAGATGAGATGTACACTCACCTAGGCCATGATGCCGCCTCACCAGGCAGGACTGTACCTCTTGGGTGGTGATGCAGCTTCCAGGGCTGAGCTAAAAAACTCCCCCCTGGTCGCGAAAGCATGGACGGGTTTATGCCAACGAGCTCACCCGCCATGATCCCGCCTCGCCAGGCAGGGCTGTAAGACCTCTTGGGTGGTGATGCAGTATCCAGGGCTGGGCTAAAAAACCCCCCCAAGTCGCGTGTCCAGCTTCCAGGGCTGAGCTAAAAAACTCCCCCTGGTCGCGAACTCGCCGATTCCACCTCACTGGGCTGGGCTAAAAAACCCCCCCAAGTCGCGTGTCCAGCTTCCAGGGCTGAGCTAAAAAACTCCCCCTGGTCGCGAACTCGCCATGATTCTACCTCACTGGGCTGGGCTAAAAAACCCCCCCAAGTCGCGTGTCCAGCTTCCAGGGCTGAGCTAAAAAACTCCCCTTGGTCGCGAACTCGCCGTGATCCCGCTTCGCTGGTTTGGGCTAAAAAACCCTCCTAGGTCGCGATGCAGCTTCTAAGGTTGAGCTCAAAAACTCTCCTTGGTCGCGAAAGCATGGACGGGTTTATGCCTACGAGCTCCACCCGCCGTGATCCAGCTTCTAAGTTGAGCTCAAAAACTCTCCTTGGTCGCGAAAGCATGGACGGGTTTATGCCTACGAGCTCACCCGCCGTGATCCAGCTTCTAAGTTGAGCTCAAAAACTCTCCTTGGTCGCGAAAGCATGGACGGGTTTATGCCTACGAGCTCACCCGCCGTGATCCAGCTTCTAAGTTGAGCTCAAAAACTCTCCTTGGTCGCGAAAGCATGGACGGGTTTATGCCTACGAGCTCACCCGCCGTGATCCAGCTTCTAAGTTGAGCTCAAAAACTCTCCTTGGTCGCGAAAGCATGGACGGGTTTATGCCTACGAGCTCACCCGCCGTGATCCAGCTTCTAAGTTGAGCTCAAAAACTCTCCTTGGTCGTGAAAGCATGGACGGGTTTATGCCTACGAGCTCACCCGCCGTGATCCAGCTTCTAAGTTGAGCTCGAAAACTCTCCTTGGTCGCGAAAGCATGGACGGGTTTATGCCTACGAGCTCACCCGCCGTGATCCAGCTTCTAAGTTGAGCTCAAAAACTCTCCTTGGTCGCGAAAGCATGGACGGGTTTATGCCTACGAGCTCACCCGCCGTGATCCAGCTTCTAAGGTGAGCTAAAAAACTCTCCTTGGTCGCAAAAGCATGATGTGAGATGACAGGTATTGACATCCACTCAAGACTATTACAAGAAAAATCCCACGAGCAAATTCCATTCAACCATATACATAACCCACGCGGTGACCAATACACCTCATTGCATGCATACAACCACGCGAGCGACGCAAACAGCAGCATGCCTCTAACACTCCACGTGAGTATCAACATGCTCTATTTTATACGTACTCGCGTTCCCGTAACAAATGCACACCAGATTAAAAATACATTATACATGCTCGAAAAATTACACTAACTACGCGTGTAACAACATGCTCAATCGCAAGATCAATCACGAGGCTAAAATCCTAGCGAGTCTTGGGTGTCTCTTCCATTAGGCATGAGAGCTTCCCTTAGCCTTCGTTCATTCACATTAGGCATGGGAGCTTCCCTTAGCCTTCGTTCATTCGCATTAGGCCGGGAGCTTCCCTTAGCTTTGTTCATTAACGAGAGATCTCGCAAGGCTAGCGACTAACGAGCCTTGAGAGTTTTCTCCTCGAGTCTCGTCTTAATCTAAGAAAAAGGCTATAAGGTGCGTAAGAGAAGAATCAAGGGGAGGTTGGGTGCGATTCACTCTCAAAATCACCGTATCATACCATCCTATTAAAATTTGTCTCGTCTTTACCCAATCTAATACGCAAGAATGTCACGTGAATGACGAATAACACACTCGCGAAATTCCTCAATGGGCATAAGATTTAGTAAAGGTCCAATAAACCAAGCCTTCGTTTATTCAACGAAGAGCTTGGGGAGCTGTGTTGGACCCGGGATAAAGCAATCAACAGTAGCCTTCTTTTTGTATATATATATATGTGCGTGTTGTGCACGAGGGATAAGAAAAAGGGGTAAATTACTAAAGAAAGAGAAAAAGGGGTAAGTTGCAAAAGGAAGAAGGAAGGAAGAAAAGAAAGGAGATAAGAACGAGAGGGGACAAGCAGAAGAAAAAGAAGGGGCAGGGGGGGCTCAGAAAAGAGGGGGCAGGCAGAGGAAAAGAAAGGCAGAGGAAGGAGGGAGAGGGAGATGGAGGTTTTTGGTTGCTAGACCACCGAGTGGCTCCTCCGTCAAGCCGAGCCTTCCATCATCGCCGCCGCAGGCACTGGCTCCATCCCCGCTAGCTTCTCCTCCCTCAGCGTCTCCGTCCGCGACGTTGCTGCAGTTTCTTCCTCCGCCTCTCACAGCTTCGACGTCGGCTTCTCCGCTGCCTACCACTTCATCGTCCCCCACCGTCTTCCCTTATTTCCATCAATGGGCTAAGGAGTATGACTCAGGACCATTGCCCGCACCAAGCGGTCGTTTCCGACTCGCGACCCCAGCCGCAGCGCTGCTCGCCTCGGCATGGCACGCGTCCTCGCGTCGCCTCTTCAAGCCGCAGCCCGCCTCGGCATGGCACGCGTCCTCGCGTCGCCTCTTCAAGCCGCAACGCTGCTCGCCTCGGCATGGCACGCGTCCTCGCGTCGCCTCTTCAAGCCGCAGCCCGCCTCGGCATGGCACGCGTCCTCGCGTCGCCTCTTCAAGCCGCAGCGCTGCTCGCCTCGGCATGGCACGCGTCCTCGCATCGCCTCTTCCAGCCGCAGTCCGCCATTGGCTCGCGTCCTCACTTTGCCCGCCTCGGCATTACATGCGGGACCCCAAGCATAAACAAGTAATTGATTAAGTCAAAGTCATGGGTACGTATATGGCTCGCGAGGTAATTTAGTCGAATAGAGCATTGAGCGTGAGTTTCACCCTCTTTCGGTAATGTGCAATTACATTCTTAAATCTCCTTTCGGGTTTAAAATAATCATTCTAATTCCCTAAGATATCATTTGACAATTATATCATTTATATAATTATTGACTTGAGCGTCGGAGAGCCTTTCCCGGAGAGCACCTGCTCCGGGTTTGGCTTTTGCAGGAACATGGACGTTATTATTTTACAACGAGAGAGAGAGAATAGAGGGACCACCAGAAGAAGAAACGACAAAGACTCGGGAATCCGGAGTGTTGCCGGTTTCCTTTCCGTTGGAACGAGGTTCCGACAAATCCGAGTTCCAACACATACTATTGTCAATACTATTGTCAACTGACTCAATCAAGATTCAAAGGAACAAAACTTTTGCAAAGAGAAAATATGCAAATCTTTTTTGACAAAATAGAGCAAGGTAATTTTACCACGCATGGTAACTTATACTCCGTATAAGACATGTTTTGGTTCAGCTCTTCATTTAATGGCTTCATATATCCTTCACAACAGATGTCAATTCCCCTGCTTTCTATCCTAAATTTTCTTTATTATCAACATTATCAACCTACAAGCTTTTGACATCCACTTGGTTTTAAAACTAAATCAGTACCTGTATGCAATTCAAGAGTTTTAGTGGCAGATTCATTAGCAAAGAAACAAAATAGTATTACAGAACCTGCTGTAAAACAGAAGAAAAATAGAAGTTGCTGCAAAACTGCAACAAAGCAGAAGTTGTTGCTAGTTGTTGGGATGGCAGAAGTTGTTGTTGGTTCTTGCAAAATTGAGCTTAAAAAGAGAAGTTGTTGCAAAAGAGCTGTAAAACTATTGCAAGACAGATGCTTTAAAGAAGTCCCTTCTCTTTTTCGTTCATGCATTTAATTGAGCATGTTAGAGGCAATGCAAGGGTTGAATGGTTTTTCCTTTTTTTCCCTTGCATGTGTTGCTATATTGAGGCAAACACCAACTTAATGGAGATGAGATTGAGATATATCATGTTAATATATTCATCTTATGTAACTTTTTATGCATATAAAGAACAAACATTTATCTAAGTATGTAAGTTGAGAAAAGTAGCATGATCCATCTTGAGTTTTCTATCACTTCCAAAATGTGTAATCAAATTATATAATCACATTGCATAAAGGAAAAGAACGTACTTATTAATCAAATATTACTAATTCCAGCTTACCCTTTTTACAGAAGCTTCACATCAGCATTCAAAGGGGGGCTTTTCAACGAAACTTCACTTTACTCCTTGAGAGGGACCATCTCCAGTTTAGAGTATATACGTAATCCTATTAAAGTTAAGTAAAATTAGCATCAAAATAAGCGTTGATCAAGAAGATACATGATTCAACAACAAGCCATAAATCATTACACTCAGATTGACAAAGAGATGAACTTTGAATAAAAAGAATAGAACAACTAAGCAAATGAACAAAACAACATCAACATCAACTTAAACCTTTACAACCCACTTCTCTAGAGTCTAGACATGGTCTCCGCCATCAACTACTGTAGGCAGAGAGTAAGCCCCAACAGTGCTCGAATTTGGAATGCTCATCGAGTTTGTAGTTACTAGTAATGGATTTGATCCAATGAATGGACGAGTGTTTATTGATTAAACAAAAACTATTTATAGTAAAAAAGAGATATCATAACGTAGACTAATGGTAGAGAAATAAAAGGAGGATTAATTCAATTTACTTACTAACACTAGGCAGAAAGTATACTTAGTCTCTTTCCAACCCCACCAGCAACTCAAAGTGATATAAAAAAGCAAAAACAAAATTATTCTCTCACATCAACACAACAATCTACCTCCAGGACAAACATAATCTCCATCTCTCTCTCTCATAGCATCATAAACCAACTCAGCTACAAACATCAACAACTGCCCAGAACACAATAATCACATAATCCAACTTTAACAATCATTATTCTCATCAGCCCACTGCCCACATGTTCATACTCTATTTTATGTGACTAAGTAACATGATTAAGAAAACCATAAATCCCATTAATGGAATCCTTATAGCAATTCTGAGTTGTACTATGTAATCAATAAGTTGGTGGAAGGATAGAGCTAGCTAAACAACTTAAATCTCAAGTGGGTCTAGACTCTAGAATAATATGTTTATGCAACTCCATTTGTCTAAAGAGAACATTATGCAGCAAATTGTTATCTCAAGTGGGTCTAGACAATCTGTTTGAGCATTTCGATACAAATTGGTAAGGATATCAATTCTGTGTTCCGGTGTTCAAGGTATCCATGCAAAATATTAAGTAAAAGATTTACATAATTGTCTCAGTGATTTTGTCCATATGATGTTTGATCCAAAACAGGCGCAGTCTTAAAAAAGACCGTGATGACACAAGGTCGGATTAAGATTGTGGATCTGCTAGGATTTTGATGGACGATGGGGATTGAAGTCGACGGTGGAGGCGATTGTGGTCGACGGCGGAGGACGGTTGGGTGAAGCTGATGTCGAGGCGGCTTCGAGAGATCGTTGTGACAGACGATCGAACGAATCTTGGTCTTCGACAAGTGTTATCTTCCTTGACTCAGTCGTCGATCTAGGAAGACTAGCTTGACTCGGACACGATAAGCAAGTGAAGTCTTTCTTGACTCAGTCGTCGATCTAGAAAGACTCACTTGACTCGAACTAACCCAAGGAATCCACCTAGGGTTCCTTCAAGGTTTGGAGGTCGAACTATGTGTAAACAACAGATCGATCTCACAGGCCAATATCAAACCAAGCGTTGATATCTTGCAATTCAATATCAAAACCCAGGCCAATATCAAACCAAGCGTTGACTTCTTGCAATTCAATATCAAAACCCAGGTCAATATTAAACCAAGCGTTGACTTCTTGCAATCAATATCAAACCAAAAACTACATCTAAAGAACGTCAAAACCTAAAAGGAAGAGTAATTCTCAATTTGTCAAAGTCTACCTAAAACCCTAGAAAAACACACATTAAATAGCCTTCTCGAAATGCTTGATTTCCAAGGAAGGAAACCCTAGAAAAACCCTAAAATATCAAATCTTGTTCTGATCATGGCGGCCTCGTCCAATCTCGAATGGACCTCAAATTTGGACACAATGAAGATAAGCACAAGTACTGAAACATATCCAAAGGAGAGCTTAATCCGATCTTCCGTTTGCCCAAACGAACAGAAACAAATTCGGATCTTGCAGCAGCCATATCTTGGTCATTGGACCTCTGTTGGGCTTCTACTTTGGACACGGTCAAGATAGGCTCAAGATGTATACTCTGACCAAATATCTTCTCAATTGGACGCCCGAGCCGTCCAGGCCACTCTGCCCTAGTTCCATCCCATCTTCGATAGCACCGCCTCTTGTCGTCTCTTCGGCCTTCAGCTTGGCGACATGATCGCATCATAGGTTGTTTTAGGAGACGCTCCAGTGTACACAGACCGAGTCCTAGCAACCAATTGCACGTATTTACTACAATGCAGTAAAATTGCTCTCTAAAATATAACCATCACAAAGTGAAGTGCTATTTTAATAGAATATTCTGGATCGGTTTTCTCTATATAATCTATATCATGAATTTCTTCCAGCAACAGAAAGAATTTGATATAAGTCACATAAGATGGTTACATACTTGTAAACAAAGAAGCAATTCTAAAATATGCAGAACATACATCTATCATGCTCAAAACTTTTCACATAATATTTCAGATAACAATGTTTTCCAACTTCAACACATACCATATTTTTAAAGGAAAGAGATGCTCAAAACTTTTCACATAATATTTCAGATACCAATGTTTTCCAACTTCAGCACATACCATATTTTTAAAGGAAAGAGAGTCTTGAATTGTAAATTGTAAATTGTAAAAAAAAAGAAGAAGAATTATTCAACACTCAGATCAACACTCAGATCAACATTTCGAACCGTGTCATCCACGGCTTCTTCTCCAGGATCCAAGACAAAATCATGTTGATTCCAATCGAATTCCTCTTCATGAACGGTTCATACTGCTCTCCGAGTTTAAACCAATGAAAAAGTGGAAAAGCATGTGTAAGATCAAATTCTGTAGGGATTAAGCAGCAATATTGAAGAACTTTCCATTTAGAATGTAACAATTAAACAATGAGAAAAGAAGGTAGAGGCCCCAAATTATCCGTTCAAATTAGTTGCATCAAGTGGTAGTTGCTCAAATATTCAACTCACCTGTCTCTCATCAAATAACACAATTGATATGAAACTAAATTTAAATCGCTACATATTAGATTAAATCTTATAATCCAAGCTTGGTTCTACGTTAGTGCTCGCGCTTCGCATTGTATGTGAAACCCCGAAACTACGAATCACACTCCAAATTCAATCCTCAATCTCTAATCTCTATGAATCTCAATCGGGGAATAAAAATCAAGAGAGATATGGTATTGTCAGTTTGCATACGGATCCAGTAGGGAATGGGACGATTTTGACACATCTACTTCGCTAGTTTCTTGTGTGACGATTTCCATAAAAGTAAAGAGAATTAGAGCCACCAATTCAGCAAGAACTACAGAAAACAAACAGAATCCAAAAGATAGCTTGGTACTATCATACCTAGTTAACACACCATACCTAGTTCATTAGCATATGATGTCTTAATGAATAATCAACCCATATTATACCAAAATTAACTCTTCAACTCAAATCAATACTTGGTTTTCAATTGAAGTTGCATTTCATGTTTCAACATTATTTTCTGATAACAACCGAGATCAATCAATATTACACTAAACCAACTAATCTTATTCACCAAAAATCATTGCATGCTATTGCAGCCAAAACCAGCTTGCAACTGGTGTTAACAGAGACATATCAGTAAGCATTTCTTACATAAAATCTAGAAAAGAGAATGATTAATACAAAGATTATACCTCTCTTTACAAAGAAATTTCTTATCCTCAAACATAAATGAAGAAACACTTAAATTTTGTGATTTGTAACACAAACCTCCACCGACAAAACAATTTTGAAATACTATATTGGAGTAGACTGAAGAGTTTTCATGTCCAAAAAATCCCTAAGACTTCACTATTGCATGACTAATGTAAGTTCACAAAAGTTACAATTTAAAAGGCTTTGAAGGTTTGGAGAACCACAATTGTTTATAAAGGTCAAAGGAAAGTACTCCATGTTGTGTCCCCCATGTTAAGTGCTGATATTGCTTCTTGATCAACTTGAATTCTCTTCCTTCCTCCATTATGATACAATGTGGCCACATTGTATGTAAGATTTGATTGTCTTTGTTTCTTGGCTATACCCCAGATACTACTAACTGTTCTTGTTGACACCTTGAACAGTGCTGCAACTTCTTTGATGGCTCCATATGGAAGTGAACCCTCTGAAAGTCTGGTGAGAAGAAAAGTGAGAAGTTGCATTTTCTGAGAACTGTTGAGCCTAGGAGTTGGTGGTTCATGATGTTGTGTTGCATGTCCATGAACCTCTGGTTCTGATGCTGTTGGCTCCTGGTTTAGATCAAAATCAAATTCAGGTTCTGCTCCTATGTCCCCCATCTCCTCATAACCGTAGCCATCATCATCAAGGACTGGAGGTTCATTCAAATTAAATGCTGAAGCCATCCTCCTCAGGCAATGATGCCCACAATTTAATTTCAAGCTTCTCACTTTTTTGTTGTAATTTCAGTTGGTTTTTTCTGTAAACAGAGGATGAAATGAATTTCTTTGCAGTGTGTTAACTGCTTTTATAGCATCTGAATGGTTTTAGTCTTAGGGGTATTTTGGTCTATTTTTGTTAGCCTAATATGGCAATCCGTGTGAAGGTTAATGCTGAAATGTGATTGGCGGTTGAAATTAAGTAAATGGTTTTCATTGGCTTAAAAATGAGTTTGGGTAGCATTTCCTATGCACTGTTAGCTGCAGTAATTTTCTTAATAACTGTGTAAAGGACACAGTAAGAAGAGCTTAAAGGAACAGGGAGTAATAAGGATTACTAACCTATAATAAGGAACTAAGTACTATAATGTTGGGGCCCTACCATTAGAGTACTAGAGGAATTAACATTAGTCACTTTAAGGTTACAAAAATTTGAGGGAAAAGAGAATAATCAATCTTAATGTTGAGTATAGTTTGTTATTTTAATCCTCACCAGAAATGCATAGTCAATGGGATCCCAGACTGTTGCTCCTTTCTCAAAGTCTTATGAAAGTTTGTCCACAACCAATTCACTCCATTTGTCACATTAATTGGTGAGAGATCATACAAAAAGTACACAGATGGTGTAGAGGAATAAGAATAATCAACAAACACATGGAAATATCCCAAAATATATAAATGAGGCACTTGAAAACATAGGACACCTAAAATTACACGAATTCAATCTTGCATACATCAGCGGAAAAATAAAAAAGAAAAGGGCAATGGAAAAAATAGTTCTAGTACCTCCATCGAGCTCGTTGGATCCCATAAACATAGAGAAAGTTTTGTCCTCTGGAACGTTTATTGGACACAGAAAAAACTATAGCACATGTTTAATATGTAAGTGATATATGAATCCAAGAAAGCATACATAGTAAATTGACAAATTCTTATTCCTAATCTTCAACAAAAGATAGATTAAGGACTGGCAACGGGATCAGGAGAGTCAAGAACTTGGACATCTAACTTTATAGTATAAATTTTGTGTACGAATTGAGTTTTTAATGATTTAAGTTTACTTTGCAGCTTGACTTTTCAATGTGAAAGAGAAAATGTCATGGTTGCTATAAATCAAAGAAACCCTAAAAACTAACTAGAGTATAGCAAGTAAGTAGAGGTCGAACCCAAGAGAATCAAAACACCAAATCAATGCAATCAAGTGAAATATCAACTAACGAATAAGTAACAATGGAGGGGGGGTTGATTGTATAAGGAATTAAGGACACACGAGTAACAAGTAACAAGCAGAGAAACGATGGGTTGAGGATATTATGAGAAGGGGTTTCACCTAACAAGTATCCACACAACAATCAATCAAGTTGATAATAGATTATCTCAAGTTCTTATCAATCCTAGAGAATGTTCCTATTCCAATCTTTAAAATATCAACAGGCCAACCGGTCCTGATAATACTTACTATTCAACAACCTAGGAGACCTCTCTAGATTAAATCAAATAGCAGCGAAGAGCACAAGAATCATAAGGATGCATGCAATAACTTACAACCGTCAAGTATTAACATGAAATCAATTCTCTTTCATATAAGCAATCAACTACCAGATCATGCAGATATGAATGCTACGATGACAAGGAATTTCACCGTCTATTTCTAGTCCAGCAATAGAAGACTATTAATCAAACTAGGTGATCAATCTAGCAAAATCAATAGAAATCATATAGATGAAGAACAAGAGAATTAATACAAACCCAAAGGAAAAGAACAAGAGTTATAAATCTCATAACTTAATAACTGAAGGCTTCAACCGCTAAGTAAAACAATGAAATTAGTTCATGCTTGTTGCAAGATTAGAGTTGTAGATGAAAAAGATGATAAAACAATAGAAAGAACTAGAGTTCTTAAATAGAGTCTAATCCTAAAATAATACTGAAAATAAACAAGGAAAAGTCTTCCAAACTAAAAATAATAAAACAAAACTGTTTGAACACAAAATTTCACAAATTAAATAAATTTATCTCATGGTCCGTTTGCTAATTTATGTCAATTTGGACTATGTCGTATGAGTTAAACATTAAGTTTAAAGAATGTGTAACCCATTATAATGGTTATACATATAGAGGTGAGTTCTATGAGGAACTTATCTTAAGATAAGATCTAATAACTATTTATGGTCGTTGGATTTGATAGATCGACAGTCCAGATGATACATCTAATATAACATCTAATATAACAAATACAAAGAGAGCTGCTGGCATTTTTGCAATTTTAGTAAAAAAAATAGAAAAAGACGGAATTAGCCTCGTCCATTTTCCACGAGAGAAATTGGGGCGATTTCCATGGCGACAAGAGGGCGATTTGGCGATTTCCATGGCGAGAAGAAGGCGATTTTCAGGGCTTCGGCGAGGATTGGCCTACCGTTGTTAGGCTCTTGGCCTTCGTCTTCCTCCGCTCCTCCATTGTTAAGCGACTCTTGTTGATTGTTGCGGCCTTTAATTCGAACGAAGTAAGTTTTTGGAAATTTGTTCCTTCGTGATTGTTAATTTGGGATCGTTCTGGTTTGTGCTTGAATTCGCCATTGATGAAATTAGGCAAGGAATATTGAATTCATCTCCTAGCTAAAAAAATATACAGTATATAGCATTATCTTAATTTCGTAATACTTGGGCTTATAAACTTTATGTGATTTTGTTGCAGTACACACCCGCAATAGATATTTGAAGTATTAGCTGCATTTTTGCAGAAGTATTGACTGGAAAACCGCTTTTCCCTGGTAAAAGTGTTGTTTATCAGTTAGATTTGATGACAGATCTTTTGGGTACACCATCTGCAGAAACCATTTCTGGGGTACGTCTTTTCATCTTCATTGTATACTCTGATGAAAATTTCAGTTCACTCTATCTGTTTGTGCTTATTGATGTTTTACGATGCAGGTTCGAAATGACAAGGCACATAAAGACACAGGTTCGAAATGGAAGTTCATGGTCATGAACTTACTGTTGGAGTTGTTTGTGTTGACTGAACTTACTGCTCAGTAACATGAATGTACTGAATTGGCAAGAAGTTTTTGATTTTTATTGTTGCTATAGCATGTTACTGATCATATATTCTATCTTGTTGTTGTGCCTATGCTGCTTGACTACGAAGGAGAAGTTGCAGTACATTCAATAGGTATCGTGGGAAACATAAACTCTTCTATTGATCATTTACATAAACTCTTACCCTTGAGCATTGTTTTGTTCCTTCTCTTGGGAAACATTACAATTTTGCTTAGATAGATTTGGATGTAGCCCTTTTCCTCTTCATCCACACCAGCTCCTTCATGCCCTGCATCTGTCGACATTAAGTGCAGACCTTCATTCCTAACAACAGATTCACAATCAGGTGGACTATTATCTGGCTTGTTTTTTTTTGTCTTGCAGGTTCACTAAAGTTATCTTGCAGGTTCACTAAAGTGAACTTATGGGTTCTCTAGTTCATTAGATTTGCAGTCTTCTTCAACAACAATTGTATAGTTGATCAGACAGGTTCAATTAAAAGAGCAAATTGCAACTCTTGAAAAACGTGAAGAGAGGTGATCTTAGTCATTTTCTTTTGTGACTATCCTATCCCACTGGCTCTTTGCCATAATTCCTCTGACTGTAGTACATGGAACAGGTACAAATTTGTTTTTGCAGATCGGATTTCAGTATTTAGAAGGGCTTCTAAATACTGAAATCCATTATCACAGTACTATGCTAGTACATGGAGAGGTGAACTTTTTGGTTACAAGGTAATCATTTCTATTTTAATGTTCTCCTTATAATTGTTGTTGCTTGTTTGTGCTGTCATAATATTTTTGTTTGTGCTGTCATAATATTTTTGTTTGTGCTGTCATAATATTTTTGTACCAATACTATGCTATGCAACATGAAAGTGCATGAATCCATTATCACAGTGATGTATTCTTTTTTGCAGATTGTAATGGATGATCAACAACGTCCAAATGGGATTCCTGTAACTCGCTTCATTCTTCAATCAATTTATGCTCAGAGTCATGACGAGAAACTTGAATTTGAATATGAATCTGGGAACACAAACATTTTGGTAAGATGGTGTTTCTGAATCCTTCACTACTTTTTTTCCTGTTCATATTGAAAGTTGTTATTCAGTTGCTTTTCTACTTCTCTATAATGAGTGACAAGCCCATGGGCTTTGTATAGAAATTTTTGGGCTAAAAACCCCAAAATTTCGGCCAGGCTCAGTTCGGGTTATCAAGTCATGTTTTATCAGGCTTAAGAGTGGACATAGATTTTTTTCATTTGTGTAAATCTTTTGAGAAGTCATTGATGGTTGAATATACTGATATGCTTGGTTATGCCATTTGTCTAAATTCAATGAACTGCTTGTAGGCTGAGAAGACAATATTGAATTTAACAGAAGAAAGCAAATTGAGTTTTTGAGAAAGACAACTTCTAGAGAAACAACTGGTAACCTCAGCTTAAATCTCTTACCAAATATCTTTAATGTTGAGTTACAGCAGCAGGATATTTGTTGATTGCCTTTGTCTGTGGATGTAATTAGTTCCAGAACATGTGCCTTTTTTGCTGCTCAGTCGTACTTGTTTAAATGATTACTCTTGCTTCCTGAAAAATGTATTTAAGTTTCTTCTTCATTCTGTCTTACATAGGGATAGAACTTTTAGTTACATTGCTTCTATACTTGCTCATTACTTCCATTTTTTTTAATCAAAAAGTGTAGAAGGGGGAAGAGTTGATGTTGTTGACCTAGAAAAACCCAATCAAGTGAGCCTTTAGTATAAAGTTTGCAGGTTTATGGGGTTTTCTTTTGTGTAGAACTTAACAGATAGTATAAATTTGGTGAACCTATAGTATAAATTTGGTGAACCTATATAGTATAAATTTGGTGAACCTATAGTATAAATTTGGTGAACCTGTAGTAAAATTTAGTGAACCTTTAGTATAAAGTTGCTCCTAGATCTATTGGAAATCACATTGTGCAGACAACTGTTGTTTAATCACTACAGTACAACTGTTTTTAAGCTCTCTGAATTTGTTGATGCTTGGTGTGCTTCTTCAACCAGTGTTCTTATGTGCTCATCGTGTAGAACTGAGGCATTGCTTACGTATTTCTTCTCCCTTGCAGATTTCTTGTTGCAATAATAATATGTCATGTTATCAAGCTTGCTCTCAATGTGTTTGTGAAAATGCCTGAATGAAAATTTAACTTGTAGCTTCATAAATTTTGTCTTATATGTTCATTAGTTTTTTATAACGTTTTGTAGGTTCATTAAAAGTAACTTGTAGGTACATTGGTTTTCATGTAAAGGTTCATCTAAAATAACTTGTAGGTACATTGGTTTTCATTTAGAGGTTCATCCATACTAACTTCTAGCTACATGGTTGTAATGTGATGATTCATTTGTGTAAATCAACCCTTTACAAGCAAAATTTTGGTTTGCCCTGTTGTATGTAAATCAACCCTTTACAAGGTGATTGCTTATGTATGCTGTTGTTGGACTCATTTCCTGTGCAAAAATTAGCAGCTAAGAACAAATTTTTCTGCACAGGACATTTAATAGTCCTCAATTAGCAGCTATACAATGGGCTGTAACACATGCGGCAGCTGGTACTAGTAATGGGATGGCCAAGAAGCAAGATCCATGGCCATTCACTCTGGTTCAAGGACCTCCTGGAACTGGAAAGACGCATACTGTCTGGGGAATGCTGAATGTCATTCATCTTGTTCAATACCACCATTATTATAACACATTGCTTAAAAAACTAGCACCAGATCGCTATAAACAAGCAAATCAAAACACTGAAAATGTGGTGTCAGGACCAATTGATGAAGTTCTTCAGAATATGGATCAGAATATTTTCCGAACTCTTCCAAAGCTCTGTCCAAAACCCAGAATGCTTGTCTGTGCACCTTTGAATGCAGCCACTGATGAGTTGCTATCACCTGTACTTGACCGTGGGTTCATTGATGGTGAAATGAAATTATAGAGACCTGATGTGGCTCGAGTCGGAGTTGACTCACAATCCTGAGCGGCACAGGCTGTTTCTGTCGAACGAAGAACTGAGCAGCTTTTGGTGAAGAGTCGTGACGAGGTTTATGGGTGGCTACAACAATTAAAAGGCCGAGAAAATCAATTGTCTCTCCAGATATCTAACTTGCAAAAAACATTTTCCTATGTAAAAACATTTTCCTATGCAAAAACATTTTCCTATGCAAAAACATTTTCCTATGTAAAAACATTTTCCTTTGTTCCTTACTGCAACCTTGGTTTTCCTATGTAAAAACATTTTCCCCACCGCAGAAAAGAAAATGGTGCATATGTGTCTTGATTTTGCAAGGGATTTTTAGTTTTATGAACTGTGAATTATCGTTTAAGGTATTTTCTGCCCAAATTGTATTTATGCAGGGTCTAATGGCGGTTAATTATTGTAGATTGGAGATGAGACATCCAAAGTCAATTGTCTTATCTGGTCCAACAGATCCTACTGGAATGGCTAGAAGTCTGAAGTTATAGCATGCAAAAAATAGAAGCCATGGAAGAACTAGTACATCGTCAAGCAATCTTAGTGGGGATGAGATACAGGAGACACATAATACTAAAGTTAAAGACCTTGAAGCAGTGCAGATGCTGCAGGATATTTTTTTTAAAAGCAGACAGTACGGAATTGCAGGCAGAAGTCTTGAATAGGATGTTTATGATATTCTCTTGTCATGTTGAAAACTACAAATTGTGTCAGGAATTAAGGATGTTGCCTCTGTTCATTCTAAATATGGCTGGTTTTCCTCCTTTGCAAGAAATTATCTTAAAAATTCTTGAATATGTTCTGACTGTTGTCAATTGTGATCTTGAGCAAGAGTTGCTGTCACTTTGCTGTCTACTGCAACAACCAATCACAGCTAAACTAAACCTAGCAGCTTTGATATGTTAATTGGAGATTTTTAGATATTGAAGGACTTAGCTCAGGTTTATGTAAAAAATGCTTATCAAATTCCTCTTTTCTTGTACGTGTACATCTTATAAGTCTGTCAACTCTTGCATATTGTTACATTTTGGTTTCTATGGTATATGAACGGAAGAAGGTTTGTGCACGCTGTTTCACAAGATTTTAATTTTGACATATTCTGGAGTAGGCCATTGGTTTGCAACTGGTGTGAGCTAGTTGATTTTTCATGGCTGCTTTTACTTAGATTGAATGATGTTTTATGTCTTCTAGGCAAGCCTTGAATTCACATGAACTTCTCAGTCAAAGATGCAGTTTAATCAAGTGCAAAGGTGGCTTTATCCCTTTTCAGCAGATACACGATACAAATAACAGTTTGGAGAATCAACGGCTTGATAACATGGTCTTTACTCATCGTAATCTAAGACTTGAGCAAATGTAAGCACTAAACTAGTTTCCATTGGTTTGCACTAAACTAGTTTCCATTGGTTTGCACTAAACTAGTTTCCATATGATGAAAAATAACAAGAACAAATAAAATAAAACTAATGAACCTGCAAGTTAAAAATGATGAACCCGCATGAAAAATCTAATGAACCCATAAGAAAAAATTGATGAACCATTAAGTTAAATATGATAAATACGCATAAAAAAATTTGTTAACCTAGAACAAAAATTCGATAAAAAAAAATTAGGTTCATAGCAGTGTAATAGTAGGTTCATGAAATTATACATTGAGGTTCATGGACGATACTAAGAAGGAAAAGTGGTGGTTATGATGAAATTTCAAAAAGCAAGTCAAACAAATTCAAACTCATGAACCGTTAGTTATAAGTTTGTGAACCAAATTTCTAAATCTTATGAACCTTCAATCTAAACACGGAAAATCTCTTAGGCTCAGTGAACCTTCATGAAAAATCGCATGGAAAATCCAATGAACCTACAAGTTAAAACTGATGAACCCGCTAAAAACAAAAATTTACTTTAAGTTCATTGGTTCACAAATTCATAGGTTCACAGCTTTACACGAATAGAAATAAAATAATTTTTTACTTGTAAGAATATATATATAAACGTGTAAGTTCACAGAGTTCGCGGGTTCATAGGTTCACAACTTCAACAATGTACTCACACAGGGTATCATTGTCAAAGCAAACACATCCTCATAGGTTCATTAGGGTATCAATGCAGGTTCATGAAGTAAGCAAAAGTTCAATAAAAAAGGAATGAATCAATCACATGAACTCTTATATGTAGGAGCATTTTGTTCACAAGAATAACAAGAAAAAAAAAGTTGGGGATAAATATCTCATGAACCTACAAGACTACCAAAATGAACCTGCAAGGCTATCGCCGTGAACCTGCAAGGCTATCGCCGTGAATCTGCAAGGCTCTCGTCATGAACTTGCAAATCTCTCATCATGAACTAACGAGACTATCAATATGACATTAAGAATATGATTCATGAACCTATAATTAGTATAAAGCTAGCATTAATTTTAGGAGTCACCCGCTAATGTTCG
Source organism: Oxyria digyna (assembly GCA_029168935.1). Classification (NCBI taxonomy): domain Eukaryota; kingdom Viridiplantae; phylum Streptophyta; class Magnoliopsida; order Caryophyllales; family Polygonaceae; genus Oxyria; species Oxyria digyna. The sequence goes on from JAPVLV010000013.1 coordinate 13,186,682, forward strand.
TGAACCGACAATATAAAGTGATGAACCTGTATGCCTAAATTAATAAACCTACAAGTATCTCTCATTTATGAATGTCGTGTGTAGTGTTTATGAGCCTACAACCTCTTGAATTTTACCCCTTTTGATTTATACAATTAGTATACCTCTAGTATAAACCTAGTTCATATATGAACTAGGTTTTTCATGTGGGTTCATCAGTTTTAACGTGCAGGTTCATCAGTTTCAACTCGAAGTTCATTCCATTTGTGTTAGATGTGAATAATTATGTGAAGAAAAATGTGTTTTTTTAGTGAATGTGCTACATGTGGTGATAAACCTTCTTCCCATCTAATGAACCTAGTTCATATATGTGACGAACCTTATCCCTTCAAGTGGCCTACCCGATGAACTAGGTTCATCGGACTTTTTTACATGTTTATGGGTTCATTGAACCTAGTTCACGTATGCGATGAACCTAGTTCACGTATGCGATGAACCTAGTTAGTTCACAATGCGATGAACCTAGTTCACGTATGATTTTGAACAAGTAGGTTCGTGCCTATCCTCAAGAAAGTTCATGATCATTTTATCATTAATGGTTTAAAACGAAGCGCGCTATGCGCGCCTCGTAAGAATAATAAACATACGAAGTGCGCATAACGCCCTTCGTTGGCTTGTATTCTGTAGGTTCATGAACCTTTGCGATGAACCTAGTTCACGTATGCGATGAACCTAGTCCACGTATGCGATGAACCTAGTCCACGTATGCGATGAACCTAGTTAGTTCAAGTATGCGATGAACCTAGTTCAAGTATGCGATGAACCTAGTTAGTTCACGTATGCGATAACCTAACCTTTTTTTTATCGAATTTTGGTTCCAAGTTAACAAAATTTTTTTTTTGCGTATTCATCATATTTAACTTACCGGTTCATCAGTTTTTTCTTATGGGTTCATTAGATTTTTCATGCGGGTTCATCATTTTAACTTGCAGGTTCATTAGTTTTATTTTATGTGTTCTTGGTATTTTTCATGTCGGTTCATCAAGATTAGTTTGCAGGTTCATTAGTTTTTTTTCCTATTTTACTTGTACGTTTTAATATCTATGTTTATGAGTTTTAAGTTGAAAGTTCACGAGTTCTAACTTACGGGTTCATGATTTCTAACTTGCGGGTTCATGAGTTTTGTGTTAAAGGTTAATGAATTTTGATCTTGCACGTTCATGAATTTTCTCTCGTGAGTTCTAATTTTCTTGCCAATTTTTAATTTGCATGTTCATGGGGTTATCAATGCAGGTTCATTAGCTTTAGCTTACAAATTCATCAGTTTTTCAAGCACGCGGGAGTAAGGTTCTAAGATAACTCAAGAAGATGATTTAAAAATCAAGCAGGACAGTGCTCATCTAATCACCAAGAGTTGAACTGATGTTTCGGGAAAGCATAGATATAAACTTACAGTGGAGATCAATCCAATTGAAAGCTACAATCATGACAAATTAGCAGTTTCGTATATCTTTGGCATTTTGCATCGGAACAGAATGTGACAAGCGGAGAACAATAAAATTAAAACCTATTTTGCAGACCAGGGTGTAATACTATATAGGATAAGTTCCAATCACAACACTCAAAATGCAAAACATGTCTGCACTTTTAGTTACTTATAAAGCCGAACTGCTTGAACCAAGAAGGGAAGAACACTCCTTTCCATATGATTACAACTGACTACAAACAGATAGATTGAATGCAGTTCACTTAAAACACAGCAAAACCTTAAACACAAAACAGGAATTCTGCAGCTTGCAACAATCAGTTTAGGGTACTAAAATGAAACTACACAAGATTTAAATTCAGCAAACAATACAATACCTGCGAGTTGTGTATCGTACTCGTCAGCGTATACATACTAAGCTTCACTTTACTGCTCCCATTGCTTCCAACCTCTTTGGTCAAGAGATCACTGACGACACGCCTTAGCATCTTAAAATTAGTGAGATGGAGGAGGATGTTCAGGCCAAAGTGTCAAATAATGGCAATGAATTTCATCTTGTTTCCACTTTTACTGCTTTTTCAGGGTTTGACTTATTCAAAGATGAATTCAGTAAGCTCAACGATCTCATTTTGGACACTGAAAAGAGTATTAAACCCGCAGCAACCAAGAGTAGCCTGAGAAGCACACGTGCTGATTTGAAGCATATATTAGAACAAATCGAGCTGCTAGAGAGCTCCCAGAACTGCAGCAGTTGCAAGGATCTTTTGTTTGACCTCGTGGATGTTGCTTACTATTACTCACTTGATGACTTCCTGTTGGATGATTCCACAAACTTAAGTTCACTCATTCGTGTGATTGCAAAGTTAAAGCTCTTAGTCCCTCCTCCAGAAAAAGTGTCTGACGAGACGAAGAAGTCACCATTCACAAAGATCCCGGATGAAGAAAGTAGTGATTCTGAGCTGGAAAATGAACAACTCCCAGATGCGCTAGAATCCTTTGAGTCCCTCACTCCCATGGAAAGAAATTGCTTGTTGTACTTTGCGGTTTTTCTCTGTACTTATGGAAGTGCATTAGTCAAGAAGATGACGCTAATCCAATTGTGGTATGGAGAGCAATTTACTGATCCAACAACGAATTCAAATCCCAGTCTAGTAATGTGTAAGGCTGGTGCGACAAGAAACGACGGAAATGAATCATCCAAGCAAGTTTCAAGGAGACCTAACAACTCAAATCATGAAGCAGCAGCATACAGATTAAATCATGAAGCAGCAGCATACAGATTAAATCATGAAGCAGCATACAGATTAAATCATGAAGCAGCATACAGATTAAATCATGAAGAAGGTAATCAAACGCTATATTCATTGAAAACTAGGTCAGAAATGTGTAAGCCATTACCAGAAAATGAAATCGAAGCAGCATACAGATTAAGTCATGAAGAAGATAATCAAACGCAGTGCTATGAAAGGGTAACTCTGCAGCAAAGGTATTGATAAAGCCTACAAGATTTCAAGAAGTCGTTAGATAATCAAACAATAATGGATTGTTTGTGACCAAAGTTCAGGAAAACTTACACTAGATAGGCGCATTGTCTTAACAGGTCCAAGAAACTTCTCCATGTATGGAAAGATAAAGAACAGGAAAAACAACATGCCACAACCTGAAGTTTGTCACAAAAATTAAGATTCACTCAAATTATGTGTACGCAAGAAGAGTGGATTCGGTTTAGAAAGTCCTCAAATTATCATACCTGTGACGGAGAGAATTTCGCCGACATCCTTCAACTGAGAACCAAACCTGGAAAAGGTCACATTTAAACTAATTATAAGATTCAGGTAAATGCTTGAAACTTTGGCGGGTTTCTGCCCATCTGAAAATATCCAGTGCAGATTTCCAGTCATCTTTGATTTTGCAAAGCAATTGACTCACAAATTCATGATTTAAAATGATGGTATTGCAAGCTTCGTCATGCATAAGAGTTCTCAAAATCTCGTCTTCGGTAATCCCAGCTTTGATTTTCGAGACGAGAATTTCTTGATCAGATGATGCTGTCGAGTGCAGATGCTCGTCAGTGATCCTATTCCCCTTTTCCCTTAGACACGTTACCTTCGGAGTTGAAAGATCAGCATAACAAATGATGCTACTGCTACCAAATATCATAGCATTCAAATTCTCCAAATTGCAGTGCAGCGTGGGTTTGTACTATGCTTTGTTGGATACCTACCTACCTATGGATTCTGCTTCCTCACCTCTACCACTGTATCTCAATCTCATATACGGACTACTCCCTATGATTCATTATCTTAATTCAATCCTCTTTCTAATCAAATTTTCACCATGTTACAAATTGATCTTATGTTCGTTCACGAGCCACTGGAAAGCTGACTCAAAATGTGTATACAAGTAACTGCAAAATATGTAAGAAGAGAAGACAAAGAATTCGAGCATTTTAAACCAGAACAAGCTGCAAGCACAATACTACGAACACTGCGAAAACCACAATGGGAGACAAGACACACATGATCAACGACACCATGAACCCTAATTGAAAAATCCCAAATTTTTTATGAACCCTAAATTTCCATTGAAATTCAAAATCATCAGGAATTTATACCTTCTTCCTCTCTTTTGAGCCTTCTTTCAATTCCATCATGAACCTCGAACCACCGCCAGTCATAGTCGCCCTCCCCCAGCCGTGAGTATCGAGCAACACCGACCTTCAATCTCGTCCACAAGCAAAGAATAATCAACAAAAGAAGAAACACATGAGGCGGGTGGATGGAGGAGAAGCTACCTTATAGTCGATGTCGGAGAGCGTGGTCGGCAATGGCTTCGTCGGCGGACAAGTAGAGTGGATCGCCAATTCGCCATGGCTATTGCAGACGAGGAAGACGAGGAATAGAGTCAAGGGCAACGACGTCATTTTAGAATAAAATTAGCATATTTACAAAATTGCCACCGTTTTTTAATTGTTTTGTTTTAATTTCTGGGCTAACCTCAGCCATTGATCAACCTAGATGAACGGTCCATATTGATTCTTAGTTCTTAAGAACAGTTCTTATTTTGATCTTTCGTCTGTACATAACTACATATATCCTCTTTATTCTCTTACATAATTTTTTATTTATTTATTTAAATGTGGAGGTTGAATACGGTTACCACTTACTAGGAAGTTAATTAACTTCCTTCTGATTTTTGTTAACTTCTTTAAACCGTATTTATCTCTCTCACCTACTACTCCTATATATATATAAGGGGACTTCCCACAAAAAGGGGATAGGGAGGACGGTTACGAAAAACCTGGAGTAGATTCGCCACCCACAAAAATGGAGAATGGCACTGCATGCTCTCCACAAACCCATTACGAGAGCAAATCAAAGAACGAGAGAGAAACAAGGACGGGACAAACATATATCGTTTCATCGGATTTCGATCTCGCGTGCTCTCATTCTCTACTCACAAGTTCGGCGAGTCGCGGCTTGAAAGTATATACTTTCGCCGTCACGTGCCAAATCGTAGTTGCCTTGAAAGTATACACTTTCGGTTTCTACACCAAAATTTGTGGTTGGGTCGAAAGTAATCACTTTCGAACTCTACACCACACCTCTATTAAACTTGTGGTTTGTGAGGATCTACTTAGATCCGAACACCACACCCCTTATGATTTTGTGGCTTGAAAGGATCTAATTAGATCCGGACACCGCATCCCTTATAAATTTTGTGGCATCAAAGGATTTAATTAGATCCGTACACCACACATATGGAACCCAATGATTCCAAAATAATCAAAGATAAGCCCCTCTTGCAAGTCGTCGTAATGCCCGAACGTTTTATACAATGGCCTATTGTGATGCTCTTCCCCTAGTTGCATATCTTCATCGGAGAATGTTATGCACGCCATACATGAAGCACACTGAACGGGAGGAAACATTGACACTTCATCAACTTCAATGGGGGTAGACTTGGTCTTTGTATTCATCAGGATTTGTGAGAGCTTGAATGAGTTCTTGATGGCAGACGAATCTGCAGGATCGAATATATGAGGCTGAAAACGTTCTCTTGGGGTTGATGGGGATGAAGTCGATGTTGAAATGGCTTCGAGAGATCGTTGTGACAGACGATCGATCGAACCTTGGCCTTCGACAAGTGTTATCTTCCTTAATTGACTCAGTCATCGATCTAGGAAGACTTGCTTGACTCGGACTCGATAAGCAAGTGACGTCTTTCTTGACTCAGTCGTCGATCTAGAAAGACTCACTTGACTCGAACTAACCCAAGGTGTCCACCTAGGGTTCTTTCAAGGTTTGGAGATCGAAATATGTGCAAACAACAGATCGATCTCACAGGTCAATATCAAACCAAGGGTTTTCGCTTACAATTCAATATCAAACCAAAACTAAAGCTAAACGACGTCAAAACTAAAACATAAATATCAATTCTCAATTTGTCTAATCTGCCTAAAACCCTAGAAAAACACATAATAAATAGTTTTCCCGAATTGTTTGATTCCCAAGAAAGGAAACCCTAGAAAAACCCTAAAATCTTGAAACTTGTTCTTATCATGGCGGCCTCGTCCAATCTCGAATGAGCCTCAAATTTGTACACAATGAAGATAAGCCCAAGTACTGAAACATATCCAAAGGAAAGCTTAATCTGATTTTCCGTTTGCCCAAACGAACAGAAACAAATTCGGTCCTTGCAACAACCATATCTTGGTCATTGGGCCTCTGTTGGGCTTCAACTTTGGACACAACCAAGATAGGCCCAAGAAGTATATTATGACCAAAGATCTTCTCAAATGGACACCCGAGCCGTCTAGGCCACTCTGCCCTAGTTCCATCCCATCTTCGATAGTACCGCCTCTTGTCGTCTCTTCGGCGTTCAGCTTGGCGACGGATTCGCATCATGGGTTGTTCTGGGAGACGCTCTAGCGTACGTACATCATCCTCCTCCCCTTGAAAAGGATTCGTCCTCGAATCCTCTTGCTCTTTTAAATTCAGCTTGTCTTGAAAATGAGGTCCTTGAGAGCTCACCCATACAGCCATGGGTGCTAAAGTTGAATAATGCTCCAGCTCTTGATGAAGCTCCGTCGTACGTACATCAGTTCTCTTCTTAAATCATTTGACATTTGCAAAGCATCATAAACACTTAGGCGTGCCGGGATGCATTTCAAGTGATTAATGATGTCATATTGCACTTGCTCCTTAGGAGGGGCTTTGCAACTTGACGTTGGCATTTGAGGAATAGAGTCTTTCTTTGTCTTTGCTTGGACTCCTTCATTTTTCTTCTGTGACTTATGAATCTCTTCATTAGAACTTATCACTTGTGAAGTTTCTCCAGAGATCAACTCTTTCCCTTTTGATTTCTCTTTTAAAGGCGAAAGTTGATGTCCTGAATGGAGAGCAACAACATCGACTTCTGATTCGTCATCATTACACGTGTCGACATCTGAAGCCATACAACATTGGGCGACTTCTTCTCCCCAAAACTGTTCATCATCCGAAGAACTATCGTCAACCAAATCTTTGGGCACAAAGTCCTTCAATGTGAACGGCACCCGGTTGGGTGGGATGTACTCTTCTTCTGAGTCTACCACGTGTTTCTTCTCTTTCTAGTAGACTTCTTATTCTTCTTATTTTTCTTCTTCTCTGGCTTCCTACCAATCATTCTATCTTGGAGGGCCCGAGATTTGAGTCTTGGCTCGAGGAGGCTTCTTCTTGCTTGTACAAGTGGTCCACCCGAGGTTATCATCATCCTTGCTCTCTTTGTCATCAGCCATAAATAATTCCTCAACATTTGAGCACATCACCACATTATATAAAGTTGGTTGTGAAGGTCCAACTCTTGGCATGTCGGGGTACGCCCATACAATACGAACTTCATCACCTACCCGAAATTGCACGGGAACCGCCATTGGAGGTAATGAAACCGTGGGCACAACTTCACTATCAACAACTTCTACGGACGTTTCAAGCTCTTGAACATCCAATGCTGAAATTGTGTTTGACGAAGCTGCGGGAGCTTTAGAAGACACTCCCTCAATCTCAATCCCGCCCTTGTTTATCATCCTTTCTATTATACCCTTCAGGACATAGCAATTTGTGATTGGATGACTAATCAATCGATGGTACGGACAATACTTAGGATCATCCGTTTTGCCAACTTCTTTAAGCCTCTTTGGTTCCGGAAGCATTAGAAGCTTGGCGTTCATCAATTCTTCAAAAATCCCTTGCACGTCTTCATCATCAAAGGGATATTTCTTTTGCCTCCTCTCTTCAAGAGTGGCCTTTCTTGACGATTCCTTATCTTTTCCCCTATCATTGGCTTTAGAGTGGCCTTCGTTAGAGAATTTGCTATTAGGCTTGATAAAAGTCGCCATAGTCTGGCCTTTCCTTTGTGGCTTTTTTCCCTCATCCCTTTTAGTCTCATTGGGTTGAGGACGGCTAGAGTTGGCTTTGCGCCTAGCAAGTTGGCGCTCAACATTGCATGCTTTGGATACCAGAGCATCAAAGGATGTTGGTTCCGCACTTCCAACGTGCACCGCTAACTCAGGAAGTAGGTTATTAGTGCACATTTGTACGCATGCTTGTTCACTTAATTTCTCGGGACATTGCAATCTCAAACTTCTCCACCTTGAGATGAAGACATTTGCAAACTCATTAGACCGTTGACATGCATTTGCAAGGTCCATGATTGAGACCTTGGCCTTTGAGCTTACAAACTGGGCTAAGAATGCCCTTTGAAGATCGTCCCATGTTTGGATCGACTCAGGATGTAGCTACGTGTACCATGTGAATGCCGACCCCTTCAAAGATTGGACAAACTGCCTGATCAATAATTCATCACTCAACGCAGTCTCGCTCTCAAGTTGTACGTGGGCTAGTTTAGACCCGGTAACATGTTATTATACAAACGCGCGTACAATTGATAATAAAACAACGAATAAGTCATGTATTTTTATGTTAGGTTGGATATGTACTAGTGTCACTCTTCTTAATTATGTAAGATTCAATATTACAAGTTCACAATATTCGGACACTCGGACCATACTCTGGTTTATAAATTAGGCCATTATTGTATGAAATAACAGATTAGTTCCAGTTCGATCAATGCACTAGTGTCCTATTTGGATCATCTGCAAAACCACACTCACGTTAATGGACGGCAAAAGATATGTGAAATTCAGAGGAATCCGTAATATTTGCAAATAGAGAGGGTGATAAGATTACAAAATGAGATTTACATTTACGTTTTAGTGTTTAATAAATTACTATTTTCTTTGCTTTTTACAAGGATACATAATATATTTGTCACACATGATTTCCATTCCCCGCACACATGATGGGTGGTGACTCCTCATAGTGCATAACTGCATATAATAAGTCATCGTTATATAAGCCTAATGTGATCTCACTTAAATTAATTACTAGACACTTGAATCTCAAAATGCAGTCGGCGACTTACCAGTTGTGACATTTGGACTCCAAAAATGAAACAAGCTTTGTTACTATGTAGTAAAATTTAGAGAGGTCCACAATGTAGACGGATGAATAGTTCTGAGATAATTGTCCAATAGAGTAGAAATGTAAAGATAGAAAATAAAATCAATGTGGAATTAGTTAACCTAGCATATTATTTGATCTAAACTCAAACAAATTGCATGTCAACGGTCAGCTTAGCAGTTAATTTTGATTTAAGCCAAATTAAAGATGGGTAACATGTACCATTACGCGTAGCTTGTTTTGACTTACCCGTACATTGAGGAAAGGCAACTTTTCGTCTATTGAACGCCGGTTTCGTTTTGCATATCATGTACGTATTTGATAACATAATGTAGAATATTATTAAAAAATTAATCAAGTTGCAACTAACAATTATCTCCATTACATTGAGATAAGTATCAAATAAATGATAGTGTCCATAACTCCGGCCTTATAAGTCTAATGTAAGGTCCAAATATTGTTACAACTTTTATTGTTTGAACGCTAATTGATGGGAAATCCAAAACACCTTAATCTTTATCTCTTGTTTCTGATCCTTGGCTCAACATCCGCCTCGTTGATCCCGTCTCCATCGATATCCCCTGCAGCCTGGAGCGATGATCAAGACTACAACGAACCACCACCAGCTTTCCTTTGCAACCTGGAGGATCGAGGCACTCTCCTCCAGATCAAGCAAGCCTTTGGCAACACCAACATCCTAGACTCATGGGTACCAGACTCTGACTGTTGCAATGCTGGATGGCGCTTTGTTGACTGCGACCCTGACACTGGTCGTATCGTCAACTTTCAGTTCTATGGAAACTGGGCTTGGGGTCGAAATGATATCCCTCCTGTCTTTCCTGACGCCATAGGAAACCTCACTTACTTGAAAGCCCTAATCTTCATAAACAACGCGACGGGTATCATCCCCACCTTCGTTGCTAACCTCAAGAGCCTCACCATGCTCGATCTCTCCAGAAACAGACTGACAGGCCACATCCCTCGCTTCCTCACTCACTTACACAACCTTCGTTACCTCTATCTCAACGACAACCAACTCACAGGCAAGATCCCTCCCTATCTGTCTCGATTCTCTACCATCGAGACCCTCTCCCTCAGTAACAACATGCTCGTAGGACGTATCCCTGACGACTTTTTAACCTCGTACGTGGGATCCGGCCTATCTCTCTACCTAGGATCCAATAGGCTCATAGGACAAATTCCCAAAACCTTCCTTGACGTCAAGTTTAGGGTTCTCTCGCTCCAGAATAACAATTTCTCGGGGGACGCTTCTTTCGTATTTGGTAAGGACAAGTGGTTGTGGTACATCGACATCTCCAATAACAAGTTCTCGTTCAACATTTCCGAGTTGGGGATGCGTTCGGATTTCATATCACTTCTACTTAACAACAATAAGCTATTCGGGAAGTTGCCCTCGGGTTTGGTGGATTTGAAGTCGTTGTATTCGATCAATGTTAGCTACAACCGGCTTTGTGGAGAGATACCTGTGGGTGGGAAGTTGCAGCAGTTTGATGCGTCTTCTTACGACCACAATAAGTGTTTGTGTGGTGCTCCATTGCCACCATGCAAATGATATATGTACATTGATCTTTACTTATAGTATAATTATAATACGTTGAAATTTACTTGGTTGAATAAGATTGTATATCCTATGTATACATAATATGTATAGGATAACATTTCATGCATGCAACCGTTCTTGCTCATGCTCAAATTGCATTTGACAACATTACCTGATCAAGTGTGTTTTCTCTGTGTCACAAGTACCGTATTAATAATATTTTTTAAATTTTTGCATCACTTTTTTAAATCATAAGTAAATATCCTACTATATAAACATAAAAAAAAATTAAATCCTGGCTTCCTTCTTCATTATGCTTCTTCACCAAAAACACAACCGCCGAAAAATCTCTCCCACCTCCTCCGACTTCGCTGCTTCCGTCTGCGAAAGTTCTCCGGTGATTCTCAGAGATTCTCCCACAAGCTGTCGACGCCTCCATCGCAAGAAGCTTCTCAGCACCGCCGGCGTCTCCAACCTCCTCCATCTTCATCTTCTTCCTACTGTCCATCAACAGGAAAACCTAATTTCAAGAACACAGAAGCCAACGAGAAGGAGATTCAATTCAGGAAACGAAAACGAACAAAGAAGAGAGATAAAAAACAGAGACAGACAAAAAAACGCAATCGATTCTCTGGAAACATATACAAAAAGAGGCATATCTACAACAAATAGGATTTGCAAACACAATGCTAAGTGTGAACAAATCAAAAAAATCTAACTTGGAGAGTGAATATTAAATATTAAAATAAGGAAAGTCTATGTGCGTGAATCACTGATCAAGGCGTGTGTGTGACGTGCAGGATCGACGTGGTTAGAAGTGATAGTGTTTCGCACAGGAAAGAAATCTACCTTGCAGAGTTCAGCCGGTTTAAAGGAGAAGATATGAAGATATACGGAAAAGATATCCAAGATAGATTTGTATGGATTTGTTTAATGAAAGTTATATTAGTGATGTGTTCTCGTTTCCGAAAACCCCTCTTGTGCACGGATCTAGATCGAGGTGACAAGTCTTCATGTCTCTTGATGGAGTGGTGCGTGAAAGAGCCTTGGATAAGGTGTGGAAATGGTGTTTAAGGCTGCGGAAAGGCCTTAGTAAAGTGGATGGGAACGTGTATGACATGACTTTTCGCTTGACCTTGAATAAAGGTTTTTGAGAGAGTTGGATAGACAAGAACTCGAGGGCTCCACCTAGGGTTCTTAGGAAGGGTTTGAGGTTATTATTGATAGATCTTTATCACACCAAGAGAAAAAGATAAGCAAGAGAACACAAAGAGTCCACTAAGTGTTTCTTGAAGGTTTGTGACGTCAAGGAAAAAGGTAGAAGATGCTCTCAACTAATGATTTTGCTATAAAACTCAACGTATCTTACAATGTGCACAGAGAGGTATTTTTAAAGTGTGGGGGACGTCTTGGGCTGAAAGCACAAGATCACTCTTCCAATCAAACATTAAAGAAGGTTAGAATCTAGAAAATAAATGCTAAGTGTGAACAAATCAAAAAGAGAAAGACTAGAGATGTGTCTAGCACTTATTAGGGGCGATCTTGGCTAATAATATGAACCTTATAGACGTCTGTGTGGATGGATAAGAAGGCAATTAGACTGGCGAAGTTTAAGGGATCACATTGAATGCTTGATGGCGCAAAAGAAAGGATCATGTCTCCCCGGGTCCAAGACATGTCTGGTGCGCTCTTAACTCTTGGATAGACTCCTTTGGTCCATTTAAGACCATTGGGACCATGTGCGTCGAGAACTTACCTCCTTTGGTCCATAAAGAAGAATATAAACTTGCGAGCTCACCTCTTACTTGCAATTTGTTCGACTTTGACTTTAGAATAGTGCTTGATCCACCTAGGTCGCTAGGTTAAATATAACTATATAGATTTGCAATTTGCAAATAAATCAATTGAAAAAGTAATCTAAAGATGATATATATGTGACACACTGACAAGCCAACGAGAAAACTTAACCCTCAATTATGCACTTTGAATGAACATGTACATATGCATTGATATTATATTTGGAATTGTTTTTCTTAAATTAGGTTTGAGATTATCGAAATTGAGGCATTATATTATACACGTTCGGATTCCCGAACGTGTGCGCTGAACTTGTGCGCACATATTAGTGCGCAGAAGAACTGCGCACAGGGTTTATTAAACCCTGCGCGCCGCAGCTTCTTCTTCTTCCTCCTTCTTTCTTTCTTTTCTACTGTAGCTCGACGACGCCGTTACAATTTCCTCCATTTCCGAGCGTTTCCCTCGTCTAAACACAATTCCGTCAATGGATTCTGAACCCCCTCATTCTTCCGGTCCCGACCACACCACTTTCGTCCCAATCCCAACACCTCCGGCGACTTCCGTCCCAACGGAGCCACCTCCGGCGACCTTGTCCGACGATGAAGCGTTGGTGGATGGAGGTGGCCGGCGGTATGCGACTCGAGCCGCGTTGGCAGCGGCAAACGCTCCTCCGGCGACTATTCCGACGACTATTCCGGCGACTATTCCGGCGACTATTCCGGCGACTCGGGTTCCGGAGACACCGCATGATCTTTATTCGGTATAAAATTTCTAAACCCGCTTTTTTCAAATATTTATCGTATTTAATTTTGGAAATTTATTCGTAATTTATTTTTGTAATAATTACGATTCAATTTAAGTTTTTTATGAATTAAATATTAGAATTCGTATCTTAATTGTAATTTAATCGTAATTTTTCATAATTACGTTTAAATTTCAGTTTTTTATGAATTAAATATTAGAATTCGTATTAATTGTAATTTTTCATAATTACGATTAAATTTCAGTTTTGTATGAATTAAATATTAGAATTCTTATTAATCGTATTTTTTTATAATTACGATTAAGTTTCAGATTATTATGCATTAATCGAATGCCTAATCGAATTATTATGAATTCGTATTAATTGTAATTTTTTAGTAATAGTAGTGATTATTATTTCGTATTAGTTGAGATGTTTATTTTTTAGTAATTATGAATTAAATATTAGAAACTTAACAGTCATAACTAGTTATGGCTTAATTGTTAAATTTCTAACAATTTATATTAAAAAATTTAGTTTTCGTAGATATAAAGACTCGAATTTGATTACGAAGTTGCAAATTATTTCCGAATATTTTAGTATGAATTAGTCATACTAAAAATGTAAAAACATGTAGACTATACAAGCCGTCATGGATCAGACGGGCAACAGATGCCCGCACCAGTAGCGGAACGGCTTCCACGTCGACATGATGTGGCAGCCGGTGTGCGATTATCGTTCGAGTCCCTCGAACGATTTTTCGGCACCGGATCACCTGAGCGCCGTGAGCCAGGGAATGAGTACGAGGAGGCACAGCTGCAGCAGCAGGAGATAGATGGTTCGCATATGGAGATGGATGGACAGAGAGGAGATTTCCATGACGACGTAGATTATCCTGGTCGATATGTTACTGCGTTCGACCCTATCGAGCCCACACCAGTACAGGCGCAGGTGACCACGGATGACTATGATATCCAGGACGCACCTCTGTTTCAGGATGCTTTACCTCGCAGTTCAGAGCATACAGAGCAGGAATTACCTGCAGTGACAGATGCAGAAACGTCGACATCTTCTCCTCCTACGGTCGCATCTGCAGAGCCAGTCGCATCTTCAGAGCCAGTGTCGGGAGATTTAGACGACGATGACCATGCCCCACAGACATATTTTCCTTGGCTCGGGGAGTCGATGCAGGACATTTGTCGTCCACGTGCGCCTCACCTATTGTGTTCTTATGAGACGCATATAGCGAGATGGATATGGTCGCGTGGTCCTCTTCCAGGGCCCGCTCCCGATGTACCATTGGTGCCCCCGGTGCAGGTTAGGAAGCGTGCCCGTGCGGGGGAAGCTGTAGGTCGAGGTAGAGGCCGAGGTGGTGGTGAGGGTGCTGCAGGCAGAGGCCGAGGTGGTGGGAGAGGGAGAGGGAGAGGGAGAGGTAGAGGGAGAGGGAGAGGGAGAGGTCAGGAGGGTGTTGCTGCTGAGGGAGTTGGTGGTGAGGGAGTTGCTGCTGAGGGAGTCGCTGAGGGGGCTGCAGTTGAGGAGGTTGTTGGTGAGGAGGTTGCGGCTCCAGTTAGAGGTGGTCGTCGTCCCAGGCAGAGACGACGAGTAGGAGATATTCAGGCAGAGGATGAGCCAGAGGATGGGGACGGGGATGAGGCCGAGGCCGAGGCGGCTCCGTTAGATCCGGTATGTTCAATAACATTGATCTGAATGCTTATAATAAGTTATACGTTTCATATTTACTAACCGGACGCAAATTTTTTTCTGTATTTATTTAGGCTAGGAAGCTCCTGAGGGTGATGTACAGATCTCCACAGGTTCATGATTATGAGCATCATATTTCAGCTGAGGAGGGTACATGGTTAAGGCTTGCTGAGCGTTCTGGGCTGACAGAGCTGCGCCGAGTGGGCATAGCGTCTCAGATCGATGCTGCATTGATTTCTGCTTTTGTGGAGAGGTGGCATCCAGAGACCAACACTTTCCACATGCCATTTGCTGAGATGACCATCTGCCTACATGACGTGATGCAGATCCTCAGAGTCCGTATACATGGTCGTAGCTGCAATTCACCTATGACAGATGACCAGATCTATGCGGCGCTTGCGGACGCTATGGGTCAGGAAGCTGATGACATGAAGGCATGTTATAGCTCAGGTGGCATTCATTTCGGTGCCCTCAATGCTCGGTTGGAAGTTTTGTTTGATGCGCCAGTCAGGAATGAGAGTCACATTGCCACTCTGTATCTCCTTTTGCTTCTGGGCTCGACTGTCTTGGTGGACAGGTCGACAAAGGGTGTCAAGGTCCAGTACGCGGCGCTTGTTCTCAACCATGATCGTACAGGGGACATTGCATGGGGAGCCGGCATACTTGCGTTAGTGTATCGCAATTTAGGGTCTGCATCTAGAGTCGAGACGACAACCATTGGTTCATGTGGGATTCTTCTGAGGGTAAGATCTTGTCGTTAACGTCTTGGTGAATAACTCTTAACTATTCACGTAGTTTTACTAATAATCTGTAATTGTTTATATGTAGTGTTGGATCTGGGCATACTTTCCTCATTTTCGTGATCACTTTGTCACGAACCCTGCATTCGCCCATGGAGATGCTGCTGTAGGATTGTATACACCACTTAGCTCGGATACTGGGCGTTTGGTTGCCATCCGTCGCATGCTCGACAACATGAGATATGAGCAGGTTTGGATTTAATTTCTTATATTTTTTATTTCATTACCGCAATACATGTCTAATTTGGCTTGTTATTTGTTTCAGGTTAACTGGCAGCCATGGAGAGATTTGGACTTCAACTCACCAGAGGTTTCTCCTACGAGATTTGAGGGCGTATTGAGCATCTGGAAATTTCATGAGGCCTACAACCCTAGGAGAGTCCTGCGGCAGTTTGGGCGGGCTCAGCCCGTTCCCGACCCACCCATTCAGCCGTTGTCATTTCATCGGCCCATGGGTTGCACGAGGTATGACGTCGTTTATGCACCTGAGCTTCTTCTTGCATGGGACGCAGAGCCGAGGCCTCTGATCGATCTGGATGGGCCGGTTGCAGAGCCAGCATGGAAGATGTCTGATGACTATATGGATTGGCTGGACGAGTTCTCACATCCCGTCGTCGATCCATCCTCTGAGAGACATGATCGCCCGCCTCGCTATGGATATACCCCGGTGCCTATCGATGCATTAGCGGTATGTAAAATTTTATAAAGTTTGTACAAAACTTAGCTTTAGACCTTAACTAACGATTAAATTTACGTTTCGTTTGCAGCGTTGTCAGATCCTTCAAGCCATGATGCACTCTTTTCTAGACACCCCTATCTCGGATCGACCTTGGGCCACTGAAGATGTGATTCGTGGTTGGCTTGCAATCTTAGAGGCACCTCAGGCACCTTTGGCACCATCTCCCCCACGTGCATCGCGGATGCCACCACCACCACCACCTCCTGTTTTCCGAGATTCTGTTCATGAGAGTGGCCAGGGGAGTGGATGCGGCACTCAGGAGGATGCGCACCAAGATGATATGACTCAGGGTGATGTGCCTCGGGAAGATGCTCCGCCTTATACTCAGGAGACTCAGGATTAGATGCTTGACGTCTGTTTTTGTTTGATGGATGTTTTATGTACGATTGATGTTTTATGTATGCCTTTTTCTTGTGTGATGGTTTTAAATTTTATGTTTTGCTTGTTTGAATATTCAAAACGACTCCGAACAATAATGCAAATACAAATCTGAACAACAAGACGTGAAAAACTATATTGATTTGAAAACGAAATACAAATTTCAACAACAACACTACACAAAGAGATGGTGAGGAAGACCAACCTATGAAGATCCCCAAACCGATGATTGGTTTCGATGTTCGGAGTCGGCAATATGTACCAACTAATAACCAGTTTTCAAACTCTTATTAGTTCGTACATTTTGCTAAATCCGAACATCGAAACCAATATCGGTTGGGGATCTTTATAGGTTGTCCCTCCTCAACTTCTCTTTGTCCAGTGCTATGCTTGTTTACTAACGATTACAACAACCACTTAACTAACAATTACAACAACGAACTAACGATTAAAACAACCACTTAACTAACGATTGGAAGCCAGGGTCGCCTTAAGATCGGCGTTTTCCTCCTCCAACGTACGTATCTTCGAGAATAGATCTCTTATTGCAGCTAAGGAGTAACAAGGGTGTGGTGGATCAATCCACTCGCGGAATTCACAAATGTAACCACCAGTACCAGCGCATGTCCAGAACCTTCGAGCGAGGTTTCTTCGAGATTCTGAACTCCTCATTACCGCTGGTCGATCACATTTACAATAAAAAAGGGCAGCGTTGCTTGATGATGAACTGTGCGACATAGCGAGTGTTAAGAGACAAATGGTGAGATTGGTGAGGTTAAGAGAGAGATGGTGAGATTGGTGAATTGAGGTGAGTGCAACCCCCTTTTATAGCTTCGGTTTTTGTTGCTGAAATATGACCGTTTCGTGCGCAGATGTTATGCGCACGCAACGGTCATATTTTAACGGTCTTCAACCATGCGCAGATATAATGCGCAAAGAATCATGTGCGCAGATGTTATGCGCACGCAACGGTCATATGTATAAGGTTTACAAAGGAGGTGTTACTCGAAGAGCTCGAGTTTTCGACTCGAACTTACCGACAAGGTTAAATAGCTATAATATGCATTGAAAACAAGTTTCATTGCATTCCGACGTCGTTTGGGCATCGAACCGCCTATTCTCGACCTTAACAGGCCATCAGGACCGATAAGGCGTTTTTGCGTTTTCGCGTATTTTCGATCAACTTTTTGTGAAGGGGAGACCTTATACACTCTTTATATGCCTAATAACACATAATTGTATAAGTTTTAAAAACATAATCAACACCCATGTACTAGACCCTTCATATCGCAACTATTTCGAAGAATGAAGAGTATAGTGCGCAGTGGTAGAACGCACAGAAATTTCAGCCATGCGCTAAGGTAAAGCGCACCTATTCTGTAACTTTTTGAATCTGTAACTTTTGGTGCGCAGGTGTAACGCGCACAGAAAATTACCGTTAAAAATTTGTGCGCAGCTACATAGCGCACTTTTAGTTACCGTTATTTTGAATCGGTAACTCCTTGTGCGCAGAAGCAACGCGCACCATATACATAAATTCCTATAAAACCAACGGTTTGAAGGTGGTGATTTCTTCATCCATCTCAACTAGAGCAAAAATCGAAGTTTCCCTACTAACCGGTAAATTTTCTTTTGTTCATTTTTGTACATGCTTTGTTTTTTGTATATGCTTTCATGTTTATAACTAAAGTTTTATTATTTACTTATTTCGAAGAACATAACTACGAATATGGCATCATCATCATCCCCAAGACGTGTGAAGCCTGACCCTCCACAGATAATGTGTACTGGTACAAAAAGGTGTCGCCAAATGTGTAATGTTTACGTTAACAATGACGAAGACATGCCTGACCAGTATGGGCGAAGGCATTATGCATGCAATTGTTTCTTCGGAATCAGGTTTATTGATCCAGAGCATACCCCTACTGCTTTACGTGCTATCACGAAATTAATCATCAAGAAAAAGAAGAGTGACAATAGAGTGAAGGTCCTGATGGAAAGGTTTAAGATTAAAGAAAAAGAATTGCGGTTGATGGTTTGTAGTATCGTCTATGCTTCCGACTGCTCTTCCTCTTCTGCCGACGACGCCTAAATCGTAGACATCTAATGTTATGAGCATTGTGTACTTTCATTACGTACTTTCATTATGTACTTTCATTATGTATTTTCATTGTCGCTTCTTTGTCTCTCGAACGTGTTAAGAAATTCCAATGCAATCTGATCCATTCATTGTTATATAAAGCACAATTACACTACTACCAAAATAACAAATACGAAACATTAAAAACCAAGGCATTACAAACTAAGAAATTCCAATGCGTCTTCTAATTATTACATGACAATCTCACTCAGTCAGATATGTGAACGGGTTTGGTCCCTCCTTTATACATGAATGGATCTGGTGCCCGACCATTTGAAATGCGGTACTCTCGATACATCCTCAAATTGTCCCCAAATGTTTCTTCCCACCATTGAATGTTTGGATCTACGTGTTTCTTCCACGAACCGGGAGTATGCGGTAGTGGCGAACCAACCATCAACGCCACCTATATAAACACAATCGACTTAAGATATTAAACAAAAAACTATGATTACACAAGTATCAAGTACAATTGTCTACTTTACCGGTATGAAGTGGTCACGGTTGCCTACGTGTGCCATGCCGAAAATCTGTCGTGGAGGATCAGCGTTTTCTGTTCTACACCTTAGCGGTAAGCAAAAGGTCGGAGCATCCCAACACAATAACACGAGGCCAACTTGGTATAGGGTGGCAAACACTAAGCCCATCAGTGGAAAGTGCAACCAGTACAATTCTGAACAAGGGCTTCTGCAATGGTTAACTTGGAGAATAAGATCCTCCCAAGTACCCGGACGAAGACGACGACGAATAGGCTCATACAATTCTCGGTTCTGAAGCAGCTCCGTTACCAGCTCACGCCGAATGTTTCCGTACTCTTGTTCTTTTCTTCCCAGAAGTAAGGCCATCGACCTATAACCACAATGTCCGTCAGAACGTACCTGTCTAACATCTGTGATGTATGGAAGCCAAAAATCATCCAAATTGTCAATGCCGAAGTCAACCCCCCTATGAATGAGAGGAACACCAAGTTCTTCAGGGCACTGATCGAAGTCAGTGTAGTTTGATCCTTCAGGCTGTGATAGGTCGGGCATGGGTTGAGAATGCAACTCCTCGGCCTCAATGACCACGGGAAGTGATGTCGTTGTTTGCTCTCTAGGACGACCTGGTCGTTTTGCTCCTGTATTGTTTGCCTTCTTCTTTCCTTTTGATTTCTGCTTTGCCTCCTCCTTCTCATACTTCTCCAGCTCTTCTTTTTTGTGCTCAAAATAACTCTTCTCTCTCGATTCCTCCTTGTCATTTTCACTGTCATCCTCCTCCTTTTTAGGACGACCTGGCCGTCTTGCTCTTGTACTCTTCTTTCCTTTTGATTTCTGCTTTGCCTCCTCCATCTCATACTGCTCCATATCTTCTTGTTTTATGTCATCCTCCTTGTCATTTTCACTGTCAACCTCCTCCTTATCCTTGTTCTTTGCACCCTTTGGCCTGCCTTTTCTTCTCACATTTGTCGGTTCTTTCAAGGTAGTTAGTTCAGGATGCTCCAAGTCCTGATACAACTCACCTAGCTGGTATGCCGTGCTTTTCTTCAAGGTTCCAAGTTCCAACTTGGTGAACATTTCATGGAGTCGCAACTCTATAATGTTCATTCGGACCTTCAGATTTGGG
This sequence comes from Oxyria digyna, assembly GCA_029168935.1. NCBI lineage: Eukaryota > Viridiplantae > Streptophyta > Magnoliopsida > Caryophyllales > Polygonaceae > Oxyria > Oxyria digyna. Next base: position 13,207,109 of record JAPVLV010000013.1, read on the forward strand.
TCGTCTTCTGTTTCAGGAGTGTCATCCCAATGCAAATCCCTCCAGAACGGGTGAATGTCATCCTCAATCAGGGGTGTGTTTGAAATGATAGCGTGTGCAATTTGATGGACGCACGGCAACCCAAGACAGTTCCTCACCCAATGGTCGGTGCATTGTTCAGGAAATTTCCCCGTCAACATGATCTCATAAGTAGCCAACAAATGATCAAAACACCTGTCTGACACTTTGTAGAATAGTCGGGAAAAAATAGCCCTTCCAAGCGGATGCATGTTTGGATCATCAAAATCAGTTGGTCGTTTGGAGAGAGACATGTTCATGCTCGCCCTAATTGAATCAATCTGAAGGAGTACTGAATGATGGATCCGTACGATCACTCTGTTAAAGCCCCCTCTGCTGGAACCAATAATATCTTTCAAAACCTTGTGCATCCCTTCAACTCTAAAAAACAGTTAAGTTGGTAAGTTAAGAAAGTACGCCGTTATGATATAATCGTCTTTAACTAAAAAATATCAATATTTACCTGTTTGAAGTCCTCGTAAGGAAATGAAGCTTATGATCTGTCCAAGCCCTCACTATACTTGTCTTGTGAGGATTAAGCCATGTTCTCTCGACGTATCCCACAAGGCCGCTCTTCCAAGATCTCTTCAACTGTTCGAGCCGCAGTTCATAGGTCTCTTCAGTAGCTGAGCAAAATAGTCCCCAACATTGTCCTGCAAAGGCTTCCACTTTAATTTGTCTCTTTAGGATGGTCGAAGCATGTGCCTCAATGTTGTGTTTGATATGCACCCAACACAACAGATGTTGAACTTCGCTCCCGAAAACAGTCTTTATCCCTTTTATCAGCGCGTCTTCGCAATCTGTCATTATAGCCGTTGGCATCACTCCCAAATCTATGAATAATAACTTCAATTGAATCATTATCCATGTGTAATGATAAATCCTTTCCGCTTTAGTGAATGCATACGCGATGTTGAACGTCTTGTGTGTACTGGTGAATCCAACGATCTCTACGAGCGGCATTTCATATCTATTGAAACATTAACATATATCACTACAGAACATATATCATTATCCGAACTAAATATCGACCAAGGTATTGTAGAGACTTACTTGTTTGTCTTGTACGTCGCATCGATAATTACCACGTACGGGTACTTCTTCAACAAACGCAACGACTCTTGGTTAGCAAAGAATAATATTGCAACCTCTCCGTTTGTCGTGTCTCTATGTGGGTGAACTACGTAGTCGTGGTCTCGCAAAAACTTAAGCGACCACTGTGTCACGTTTAGCTCTCCGCGATCTTCGTAATTCACCTTCTGCAAAAACTTGTCTCCTTGAAGTAACATTACCAGGGTACTTCTCCCTCAATTTAGAGATAATTTCTTTTGGCGTCTTGCGTCCAGTTCCATCTCCCCACCGCCTAGCACAAAGCTCTTGCTCCTCCGTCATTCGACCCATGAATGCATTCCCATGAAAACTAGCAAGTAGCACATGGTTATGCCGACCTTCTATCACACCTAAAATCCATTTTTCTCCTGCGACCCCGGGAATGTTTTTCTTTCGCACTGCTAGTAGCTGAAATCTACACTCACACTTCTTCGACTTCGACTTTCTAAGCCTAGGAACAGCCAACTCTGGATTCTCTTTGTTCACCTTTGGCCTCCCAGATCTTGGTTTTCCAAATCTATCGCACACAATACTTATTTGGTACGGACTTGAATTACGCGTTACCAAAGCTATCACTAACTCCTTTCCTCTATCTCTCGCCCACTCGTACAATTCTTGCGGAGTATCCCAATATTGTGCGGTTCTAAAATAATCCGAATAATCTTTCCCCTATACGTAATTGTAGAGCGACAATTACACTACTACCAAAATAACAAGGCAAAATACGAATCATTACTTTAAACTAATTAGGATATCATATGAAACTAATTAGGCTATCATATGAAACTAATTAGGCTAGCATATGAAACTAATTATTCTAGCATATGAAACTAATTATTCTAGCATATGAAACTAATTTGAAACTAATTACGCTACCATATGTTTCAAATTATAACATATTATACTAACCACAAATTCACCACTCGGATCCCAGTCGCCGAACTCTTCGTCTTCTAAGAAACCATCCAACCATTCGTCGTCGTTCGGGTCGTCTTCCTCTTCTTGTGATCCGCTATCCCAATCGTGTTCTTCATCACTATCTTCACAACTTTGATTAATCAACTCTAACATACGAGAGTTTTGATTACGACGATACATTTTGAATGAATTTGTTGGAAAACGAAGAGGTGTTGAATGAATTTGTTGGAAACGAAGAGATTGTGGCTTTATATAGGCACATTTATGACCGTTGTGGTCCAAATGAAACTGTAAAGACCCGTGCGCTAACCATCCACGCACAAACCCAAACCCTAAAGCACCTGTGCGCAGAACCTAAGCGCACAATTTTACATTTAACGGTTACTTTTTTCAAAAATTTCAACGGCTACTATGTTTGAACAGTGCGCAGAAACACGGCGCACAGATTCTCAACCTGTGCGCAGTAGTTAGGCGCACAAGGTGTTACAGACTCTGAAAATTTACGAAAAGTACCCGTAATACCCCGTAAAACACGTATGCGCATAAGAACTGCGCACAGATGCGTGCGCATAAGTTGCGCGCACAGAATCGCGTGCATATATGCATCGATTCGCGTGCATATAGCCATTGCCTATTTTTATTATTTGACTGAAATTCAAGCTAATCTCATAAGATGCGTAAAATGCATATTTACACCAAGAAAACAATATCACATGCACTGCGGTGTATTGCAAAGAAATGAACCTTTTCGTCAATCAAACGCCGGTTCTATTTTGTGTATTATGCACGTAACTAATTAATTAGTTAATTAAGCAACTAGGATACTAGTATATTCATGAGGAATCGGAGTAATCATATATCAACCATTTACACTTATCTTTATAAAATGTTTATTTATTTACAATTGATTTTAGGATACTAGTATATTCATGAGGAATCGGAGTAATCATATATCAACCATTTACACTTATCTTTATAAAAAATTTATTTATTTATCATTGATTTTTTAAACATGTATTTTCATTAATTTTATTTTTCGTTAATCGAATTTTTGGTGTGAACATACTGTGAACATTTTGTATTAAGAGCGTTCATGTTTAGTGCAACAAATATGAGTGTAGATCGTGTTCATTATATTTTTTTTTGTTCATGTTCATTATTGTGAACATATCATAAACATTGTTTTTAAGCCATGAACATTGGGTTCGTGACAATGATACTAAGAGTACGTCATGTTCATGGATTACTAGGTTGCTTCATAAGACATGATTGCTATCGGATCCTACCCATATTCATGAAATTGCTCATGACCTCTATCACATTGGTAGATGGAGGATTAGGTGAAAATAATTCTTACATTGTGAAATATGAACTGTGAATAATACAACCTTATATGCGAACTGTGAACATTACTACCTTATATGCGAACTATGAACATTACTACATTATATGAGAACCGTGAACATTTTTACCTTATATGTGAACCTATAATAGTAATTCACATATAATGCTCATAAGCAGCAATGCTTAAATTTCACATATAAGATAGCAATATTCATATATAAAAATAATAATTAATATTCACAATTAAAATGTGTTCGTAATTCACCTTGTAAGATACCGGAAACTTCTCTACATATCAATAATTCAATATGTATCATAAGATTCAATTCTGAAGATAATGTAAAAAAAATCCGGTCTTATAAAACCAAACATAGTCCGATTATTAGTTACACTTGCATTATTTGATCATAGCTTGGCTATAGAATGGAGACTTCAAAACACCTCAAATTGTGTCTCTTTTTTCTCATCCTTGGCTCGGCATCGGCCTTGACTCCCGCATTCGCGCCCTCACCCTCACCCTCCGAATGGAGCAACGATCAAGACGATTACCCGACGACACCACCCCCACCCGCGGCTCCTTGCAACTCAAAAGATAGAAACATCCTCCTCAAAATCAAGCAAGCCTTCAACAACTCTAACAACATCTTTAGCACTTGGATACCCGACTCTGACTGTTGTAACGGTTGGACCTTTGTTGAGTGTGACCCCATCACGGGTCGCGTCAACTCTTTTACCTTCTTCGGTAACACACCTTGGGGAGGAGGGGGTTATCCTCCCATCTTCCCTTCCATCGTTGGAAGCCTCTCCTACTTAACAACCCTACAGTTCGTAAACAACGCAACGGGTTACATACCCGCCTCCTTATCCAAACTCCAAAGACTTCGTTACCTTGATCTCTCTCGTAACCGTCTCAAGGGTCCCATTCCTCGGTTTATTACTCGTTTCCGAAACCTCACCACCCTCGTTCTCTCCCAAAACCGACTTACAGGTACTGTTAATATCTTCATAAAGTTAAATTAGATTCACAAATCCATAGTCACTTGCCCATGGACAGAAGTCCATGGGCAAGTGACTATGGATGGGCCCGTGAAGTTTCACAGTATTATCTTAATTAATAATTTACCTCGATAATAGGCGATATCCCGACTCAGCTTTCTCAACTTCCTCATCTCGACTTCATCTCCCTCGAGAACAACAAGCTCACGGGACGTATACCACACGGCTTGTTTAGCCTGTTCAAAGGATCATACTGGAATCCTCCATACCTCGTACTCTCATCAAATCGACTAGACGGTCCGATCCCCAAAACCTTCGAAAGCGTGGATTTTAGGGGGCTTGAACTCGCAGATAATAAACTCACAGGAGATGCCTCTTTCCTATTCGGGAAGAAGAAGCAATTGTGGTATCTCGATCTCTCCAAAAACCGGTTTTCTTTCGACATGACGGAGTTGGAGGTGCCTTATAGTATAGTCACGTTGCTTCTAAACAACAACAAGATATTTGGGAGGTTGCCTAATAGCTTGACTACGGTTAGTCCCATGCTGTTGTTTAACTTCAACGTGAGTTACAACCAATTGTGCGGGCAAATTCCGGTTGATGAAAGACTGCAGAAGTTTGGTGCGTCGGCTTACTCTAACAACAAGTGCTTGTGTGGCTCTCCGTTGCCACAATGCAATTGATATCATTTCATCTTTGGAGTACTTTATTAGTCTTGCTTGAATAATATTGGTCATCCTAATTATATATGTAAGGAGTAAGATATGTGTATGTGTTACCTTCCTCTTGTACTTAAAAACTATGTTGTAGTACTATACTACTATTTGTTAATAAAATGTATCTGTTGCTCAGTTAAGAAGTTTCTCCTTGGGTATCATGCCATTAGCTCTCTAATTTAGAAAGCTAATTCGCTAATTCGCTAAAACTCCTTGGCGCTTTGCGATGTCCATTAGCTCGCTAATTTCTAACCAGCTGTTCTTTAGTGCACGAGAAATTCATTTAGGGTTTGTTTGATATTCATATATTATACTGATATCAGGTATGAATATTAAAATTGTCCATATCCATACCTAGTGTCTAGTATATCAGTATATTAATTTGATATCTTTGATATACTGATATCTCACTTTTGAATAAGTTTGATATCCCCATTTTCAAGAGCTATCAATTTGATATCTCTTTCATTCTAAAAAACACATTCATCTTCTTCTCTCCCTTCTCCCCCACAATGACATATCAATATAAGAACTCCCTCGGATTTCGATATTTCATATCTGAAAAAACTATATCAAACACAGATATCAGATATCAATCTCATACTCATACCTGATATCCGATATCCATACCCATACCCATACCCATACCCATACCTGATATCCGATACCCATACCCATACCTGATATCTGATATACTATTATATATATCCGAAACAGGGCCTTAGTGAGCTTTGCAGAATTTGCAAGCTCAGTTGCAGTTTCTTCAGTTGTCGCACCATCTTTTCTATAAGCATTATTCTCTTTTATTGCTGAATCAAATAAAACAAGCTCTTGACTAACATGACGAATCATACTCCGATCCATTTAAGCTGAAAATCCTTGAGATTAATGCCATCAATGAGTACTTTTCCAGCTTGCGGGTCATAAAATCTCTCTAACAGACTTATAAATGTCGATTTTCCGCTCCCAATTTGTCCAACCAAAGTGACAGTTGCAGCTCTAGCAATCGAGATCGAAAAGTCACTACTCATCTGGTCCACGAATGTCGTTTAGTACTTCCCACCCAAATCGGTTGCATCTATTTTTGGTTTTTGGTTTATTGTTTCTGTAGGATCTGTATGTTAGTATCAAGGGAACTGTGACAAAGAGTTGTTCAGTTCCTGGGCACAGCGGAAGTAATATGACAAGTTATCAACGCAATTACTTAAGGTGGAAACCCTAGATAACCAACTAGTTATCTTTGGATGAAAATTACCCCTCTTTCGAAGATTTGAAAGGTCTACTTGTATATTCAATCAATGAGTTTAGAGATGAACGAGATTACAAAACTTATTGCTAAGTACTAACCTAGTTCCTATCAGAAACTCTAAGATGAAAATACCAGTGAACTTACTTGATGTTCTTTTGCAAGAACACTCTTCTCTTCTCTTAGTCTGATGCACTTCAAGCTTCGTCAATATACACAAGTTCTAAGAACATAAATATGATCATATATATAGGAAGCAAGTCTGCCGTATAAGGATATTCCAAGAATATATTATACGTCAAACTTATTTCCTAATTTATAACAATCTCTATGGCTTTCAAGTTAACCTAATTAACTCGAGATTTACCAAATATTACATAGACAATATTACAACAAACTCTAGCAATATCCTAACAAGGAAAACATCTCCTACAAGATCTTCTCGGCTCGCCGCCCACGCTAGGGTTAGAAACAACACGAATGTAACGCAGTTCCTTTAGACTTCCCTCAATACTTCATCAGTCTTCAAATCTTCAATCTTTTCATCTGAAATATCAAGATAAACTATACCATAGTATATGCTAAGGTTTTCATCGTCAAAACATAGAGTAATAGTGGAAATGAACCTATTGAGGAACCAGTGTTCCTCAGGTCCCTATTCCAACAATTTCCGCCTTTTTGATGATGACAAACTCGTATAAGTGTAATCACAGAGACAATAGACAGATATGAATATGAATCTCAGGACAAAGATACTTAGACCAAAAGCTTCAAATGGTTCCCCCTTAACCTTTGAATTTTCTAACAAGTTCCCCCTAAACACGATGCCAGTCCTATTGGTTCCAAGATTTCAGAGTATATTCCCCCTTTTGACATCATCGAAATGATTTGAAGATAATATACGGAACTATGATGCAAAACATGAACGTACAAGACTCACAAGGCATAGAACAACAAAATATTGTTATTATCATTCATGAGCCCAAAGACAACTGCGACTCATACAGGCAAACACAAAAAAAACAGAAATCATGAAGCAGAAAGAACAACAAGAATAGAAGGATTGATGTGCTGGGGAACCCTAGAGGAAATTCTATGCCAACTACATCGGAGGAACTGCTGGAGAAACCCCATCCTCTCTTGACAGAGAGAACGTCGGCAAGCTTGACGAAGGCAGAGCTAAGGTCACGAATAGCAGCCGAAATTTCCCGTAGTTCCTCAACAATCTCGAAAGAGGTCTCCTCTTGATCATCTGTAGGAGCGGGTCGAGCAGGTATATGTCTGGAGGGCCTGGACTTCTTGGAGATAGTCTCTTCCACTTTCAGACTGTTGATGTAGGAGCTATCCATCATGTGGGAGAACTGCGTCTCCTCCTCTGTTGCCGGGTAAATGTCAAGTCTCTCCAAGAGAGCCTTGATGAGTGATGGGAACGGCATAGAGTGGGATGGATGGCTATGGCATGCCTGCATGTGATGCATGATGATCTTAGGCAGGTCAAGGATCTCCCCAGAGACGATTTTGTCCATGAAGACAACGTCGGCAATCACAACTGTGCTCCTCTTTTCTTGGCGAGGAACTACGTTGTTTATCAGAAACGCATGGAGCAGCTTCATGGAGAGGGAGAGGAACCTTGTGTTGAATTCCTTTAGGGAAGAGTTCCCAAACACAGTCTTGGCAAGCTCAGTCTTCTTGACAGGCCAATGCGTTTTGTGGATAGCAAAGAACCTGGTTCCTGTAGGGATCCCCAGTACGGAGGAGATCATTTCGGTGGAGATCTTGTAGAGCTTGCCTCAGATGTTGACCACGATATCCTGAGGATTCTCAACTTCTGACATAGCAACAAAGGACATGGAGGAGTAGAAAGAGCGAATTACCTCCTCATTGACGCGCTGAGGGGCTGTGAACAAGGTTTCCCAGCCTTGAGAGGAGAGGAGAGCGCGGAAAGTAGCAACCTCATCCAACTCTGAGTTCTAGAGCTCAGGATCCACGAACAGGGGACCCAAAATTCTTCTCTCTGCGAAGCCTGGTTTGAGAGAGGTGGAGGCTGTGGCGAGGGAGCTGGAGGAGGAGATGGACGGCTTGGCGGAGCGAGTGCGGGCGGCGACGGTGTTAGGCTTGGGATTTTTGGCCTGTCGACCACCGTGAGTGGTGGTTTTGGTGATGAGGGGCTCATCGTCGTCAGCCTCTTCCCTGAGGCGCTTTAGGAAAGCGTTGCCTACGCTCTCCGGTTCGGGGACACTGGGAGGATTGGAGGGATTATCCATAGAGTGGGGAGAGGAGTGCTGCTGGGATTTGGGGGGGTGAGTAGAGGTGTCACTCTTGGCAAGGGAGGGTTCGGCTTTTGTGGAGCTCTCTGGAGGAGGAGGAGAATTGGCCGGAGAAGTGGGGGGAGATATGTAAGGAATGATAGCCATGGTGATGGGGTCGGGGGAGGGAGATTTCGGTGGAGATGTGGGTTTGGTGGAAGGAAGTGGGGTGGAAGAGGAGCAGGGGATGTCGGCTGGCTTAGTTTCCTTCGATGGAGTGTCCTTCTCCACTTGTAACATGAACAACTTAAAAAGTTCCATCTGTTGGTCGGTGAGAACCATGGGTGTGTTCTTGGAGGCCATTTGAGAGATCGAGAGATTAGGGTTTGAGAGAGTTCAAAGTTTAAGAGGAGGCGAGAGAGAGATGAAGGCAGGGGAAGGGAAAATAGGGTACGAACATCCCTTAAATAGTTCTCACACCAAGATCATAGAGAGATCCTTCAATCGGTCATAAAAAGATCTTCCTCAATCACCGCTGATACAAACGGTAACAAAATCCCTAGTAAATCGGCCTTAGTTTCCATCATTATATCAGCCCCAACGTTCATATTTCTCAATCAATTTTAACCACAAAATCAACCATCATTACCCTGCAGCGATCGGCACAAGGAACTAAGCAGAAAAAGTAGTCTGTCAGGCGGCTTCGCGTGTTTCCGCGGCAGTGAAGCGTGCGACAGAGGAGAATAGAGAAGTTCCTTTCACAGTTCTGTTTCAGTAGTTGGCAAGGGAGGGTTTGGATGCATTTATGTGATAGGTAATAAAATTAAAACAAGAGTACACATCCAAACAACATAAATCAGGGAGAGCCAATTTTGACACAAACATAAACACGTTCCAGAGTGGTGCTCATAAAAAAAATCATAGGAACAGTTTATGTAAGTCAAGCTAGGGAGGGTCTATAATCAATCTTCATTTCGGCTTATATTGCGGGTTCAAATAGATCCGATTGATTATTTTGTGTTCAAAGAAGTACGATTTTGTCAATTTATTATGAATGACAGTAGAGTCCGTATATTATGCACGTCACATAAGATAATAACACATTTTGAATGACTATGACTATATAATCAAGGATCATGTAAGCAAGAAGGGAACCATAAAATCAACCAATCATTTACTAGTCAAGACAGAGAAATATACAAGGGAACTCAGAACCGCTAATCAATGGCAATCATGCCCAAGAGTAACCTGAAGTATTCAAAAGGTTCTCTATTTAGGGCTTTAGTAAAAATGTCAGCTATCTGGTCCTCAGTACGACAATGTTCCATGAGAATAATACCATTTTCCACATTATCTCTAAGAAAATGGTGCCTTATGTCAATATGTTTAGACTTAGAGTGAAAAACAGGATTCTTAGATATACTAATGGTGCTAGTGTTATCACAGAGAATTTTTAGAGGACCATAGGACTTACCAAAGTCAGCGAGTTGTTGCTTGAGCCATAGAAGATTTGCACAACAAGTTGCAGCTGCGATGTACTCCGACTCGGTGGTGGAGAGGGAGATTGATGATTGCTTTATGGATGCCCATGACACTAGGCATGGACCAAGGAACCGAGCCATCCCAGAGGTGTTTTTCCTATTCTTGAGATATCCTGCATAGTCAGCATCAATGTAGGATAGTATTTCAAAATCATCACTCTTAGGATACCATAGACACAAATTTTCAGTTCCCTTGAGATATCTAAGGATACGTTTGACTGCAGCCAGATGTTTGACTCTTGGATCTGCTTGGAATCGTGCACATAAGCACACTGAGTACATGATGTCTGGACGACTGGCCGTCAGGTATAGAAGGGAACCAATCATTTGCCTGTAGAGAGATTGATCAGCCTTGATGTCTGTTGGAACCAGCGTCAGTTTGGTTGTAGGAGAGATTGGAGTGGTGAATGGCTTAGAGGAACTCATTTGAAATCTGTCAAGAAGTTCCTTGACATACTTTTGCTGGTGGATTTGAGTTCCGGTGGGAAGTTGGTTTATTTGCAATCCCAGAAAGAAGGTTACTTGAACCTTCCTCTTGTACTTAAAAACTATGTTGTAGTACTATACTACTATTTGTTAATAAAATGTATCTGTTGCTCAGTTAAGAAGTTTCTCCTTGGGTATCATGCCATTAGCTCGCTAATTTAGAAAGCTAATTCGCTAATTCGCTAAATCTCCTTGGCGCTTTGCGATGTCCATTAGCTCGCTAATTTCTAACCAGCTGTTCTTTAGTGCACGAGAAATTCATTTAGGGTTTGTTTGATATTCATATACTATACTGATATCAGGTATGAATATTAAAATTGTCCATATCCATACCTAGTGTCTAGTATATCAGTATATTAATTTGATATCTTTGATATACTGATATCTCACTTTTGAATAAGTTTGATATCCCCATTTTCAAGAGCTATCAATTTGATATCTCTTTCATTCTAAAAAACACATTCATCTTCTTCTCTCCCTTCTCCCCCACAATGACATATCAATATAAGAACTCCCTCGGATTTCGATATTTCATATCTGAAAAAACTATATCAAACACAGATATCAGATATCAATCTCATACTCATACCTGATATCCGATATCCATACCCATACCCATACCCATACCTGATATCCGATACCCATACCCATACCTGATATCTGATATACTATTATATATATCCGAAACAGGGCCTTAGTGAGCTTTGCAGAATTTGCAAGCTCAGTTTCAGTTTCATCAGTTGTCGCACCATCTTTTCTATAAGCATTATTCTCTTTTATTGCTGAAGCAAATAAAACAAGCTCTTGACTAACATGACGAATCATACTCCGATCCATTTAAGCTGAAAATCCTTGAGATTAATGCCATCAATGAGTACTTTTCCAGCTTGCGGGTCATAAAATCTCTCTAACAGACTTATAAATGTCGATTTTCCGCTCCCAATTTATCCAACCAAAGTGACAGTTGCAGCTCTAGCAATCGAGATCGAAAAGTCACTACTCATCTGGTCCACGAATGTCGTTTAGTACTTCCCACCCAAATCGGTTGCATCTATTTTTGGTTTTCGGTTTATTGTTTATGTAGGATCTGTATGTTAGTATCAAGGGAACTGTGACAAAGAGTTGTTCAGTTCCTGGGCACAGCGGAAGTAATATGACAAGTTATCAACGCAATTACTTAAGGTGAAAACCCTAGATAATCAACTAGTTATCTTTGGATGAAAATTACCCCTCTTTCGAAGATTTGAAAGGTCTACTTGTATATTCAATCAATGAGTTTAGAGATGAACGAGATTACAAAACTTATTGCTAAGTACTAACCTAGTTCCTATCAGAAACTCTAAGATGAAAATACCAGTGAACTTACTTGATCTTCTTTTGCAAGAACACTTTTCTCTTCTCTTAGTCTGATGCACTTCAAGCTTCGTCAAAATACACAAGTCCTAAGAACATAAAGATGATCATATATATAGGAAGCAAGTCTGCCATATAAGGATATTCCCAGAATATATTATACGTCAAACTTATTTCCTAATTTATAACAATCTCTATGGCTTTCAAGTTAACCTAATTAAGTCGAGATTTACCAAATATTATATAGACAATATTACAACCAACTCTAGCAATATCCTAACAAGGAGAAGATCTCCTACAAGATCTTCTCGGCTCGCCGCCCACGCTAGGGTTAGAAACAACACGGATGTAACGCAGTTCCTTCAGACTTCCCTCAATACTTCATCAGTCTTCAAATTTTCAATCTTTTCATATAAAATAGCAAGATAAACTATACCATAGTATATGCTAAGGTTGTCACCGTCAAAACATAGAGTAATAGGGGAAAGGAACCTATTGAGGAACCAGTGTTCCTCAGGTCCCTATTCCAACAGTTTCGGACATCTTGTATGCTGCAGCTTGCCCTGCAGAAAATGCACTAAAACAAGAGGAAATCTGCTCAGGTGACCTATAACAGAATGCAATGAAACTTGTTTTCAATGCATATTATAGTTATTTAACCTTGTCGATAACTTCGAGTCGATAACTCGAACTCTTTGAGTATCACCTCCTTTGTAAACCTTCACTAGTTTTTCATTCTTCGAAATAGTCGAAGTGGTTGAGATATGAAGGGTCTAGTACATCGATGTTGATTATGTTTCAAAAAATTATACAATTATGTGTTATTAGGCATATAAAGAGTGTATAAGGTCTCCCCTTCACAAAAATTTGATCGAAAATACTCAAAAACGCAAAAAGGCCTTATCGGTCCTGATGGCCTGTTAAGGTCGAGAATAGGCGGTTCGATGCCCAAACGACGTCGGAATGCAATGAAACTTGTTTTTCAATGCATATTATAGCTATTTAACCTTCTCGGTAACTTCGAGTCAAAAACTCGAACTCTTCGAGTAACACCTCCTTTGTAAACCTTCACTAGTCTTTCATTCTTTGAAATTGTCGAAGTAGTTGAGATATGAAGGGTCTAGTACATCGATGTTGATTATGTTTCAAAAACTTATACAATTATGTGTTATTAGGCATATAAAGAGCGTATAAGGTCTCCCCTTCCCAAAAGTTGATCGAAAATACTCAAAAACGCAAAAATGCCTTATCGGTCCTGATGGCCTGTTAAGGTCGAGAATAGGTGGTTCGATGCCCAAACGACGCCGGAATGCAATGAAACTTGTTTTCAATGCATATTATAGCTATTTAACCTTTTCGGTAACTTCGAGTCGAAAACTCAAACTCTTCGAGTCACACCTTCTTTGTAAACCTTCACTAGTCTTTCATTCTTCGAAATAGTCGAAGTAGTTGAGATATGAAGGGTCTAGTACATCGATGTTGATTATGTTTCAAAAACTTATACAATTATGTGTTATTAGGCATATAAAGAGCGTATAAGGTCTCCCCTTCACAAAAGTTGATCGAAAATATTCAAAAACGCAAAAACGCCTTATCGGTCCTGATGGCCTGTTAAGGTCGAGAATAGGCGGTTCGATGCCCAACCGACTTCGGAATGCAATGAAACTTGTTTTCAATGTATATTATAGCTATTTAATATTTTCGGTAACTTCGAGTCAAAAACTCAAACTCTTCGAGTCACACCTTCTTTGTAAACCTTCACTAGTCTTTCATTCTTCGAAATAGTCGAAGTAGTTGAGATATGAAGGGTCTAGTACATCGATGTTGATTATGTTTCAAAAACTTATACAATTATGTGTTATTAGGCATATAAAGAGCGTATAAGGTCTCCCCTTCACAAAAGTTGATCGAAAATATTCAAAAACGCAAAAACGCCTTATCAGTCCTGATGGCCTGTTAAGGTCGAGAATAGGCGGTTCGATGCCCAACCGACGTCGGAATGCAATGAAATGTTTTCAATGTATATTATAGCTATTTAATATTTTCGGTAACTTCGAGTCAAAAACTCAAACTCTTCGAGTCACACCTTCTTTGTAAACCTTCACTAGTCTTTCATTCTTCGAAATAGTCGAAGTAGTTGAGATATGAAGGGTCTAGTACATCGATGTTGATTATGTTTCAAAAACTTATACAATTATGTGTTATGAGGCATATAAAGAGCGTATAAAGTCTCCCCTTCCCAAAAGTTGATCGAAAATACTCAAAAACGCAAAAACGCCTTATCGGTCCGGATGGCCTGTTAAGGTCGAGAATAGGCGGTTCGATGCCCAAATGACGCCGGAATGCAATAAAACTTGTTTTCAATGCATATTATAGCTATTTAACCTTTTCGGTAACTTCGAGTCGAAAACTCAAACTCTTCGAGTCACACCTTCTTTGTAAACCTACACTAGTCTTTCATTCTTCGAAATAGTCGAAGTAGTTGAGATATGAAGGGTCTAGTACATCGATGTTGATTATGTTTCAAAAACTTATACAATTATGTGTTATTCGGCATATAAAGAGCGTATAAGGTCTCCCCTTCACAAAAAGTTGATCAAAAATACTCAAAAACGCCTTATCGGTCCTAATGGCCTATAAAGGTCGAGAATAGGCGGTTCGATGCCCAAACGACGTCGGAATGCAATGAAACTTGTTTTCAATGCATATTATAGCTATTTAACCTTTTCGGTAACTTCGAGTCGAAAACTCGAACTCTTCGAGTCACACCTTCTTTGTAAACCTTCACTAGTCTTTCATTCTTCGAAATTGTCGAAGTAGTTGAGATATGAAGGGTCTAGTACATCGATGTTGATTATGTTTCAAAAACTTATACAATTATGTGTTATTAGGCATATAAAGAGCGTATAAGGTCTCCCCTTCGCAAAAGTTGATCGAAAATACTCAAAAACGCAAAAACGCCTTATCGGTCCTGATGGCCTCTTAAGGTCGAGAATAGGCGGTTCGATGCCCAAACGACGCCGGAATGCAATGAAACTTGTTTTCAATGCATATTATAGCTATTTAACCTTTTCGGTAACTTCAAGTCGAAAACTCGAACTCTTCGAGTCACACCTTCTTTGTAAACCTTCACTAGTCTTTCATTCTTCGAAATAGTCGAAGTAGTTGAGATATGAAGGGTCTAGTACATCGATGTTGATTATGTTTCAAAACCTTATGCAATTATGTGTTATTAGGCATATAAAGAGTGTATAAGGTCTCCCCTTCACAAAAGTTGATCGAATATACTCAAAAACGCAAAAACGCCTTATCGGTCCTCATGACCTGTTAAGGTCGAGAATAGGCGGTTCGATGCCCAAACGACGTCGGAATGCAATGAAACTTGTTTTCAATGCATATTATAGCTATTTAACCTTGTCGGTAACTTCGAATCGAAAACTCGAACTCTTCGAGTAACACCTCCTTTGTAAACCTTCACTAGTTTTTCATTCTTCGAAGTAGTTGAGATATGAAGGGTCTAGTACATCGATGTTGATTATGTTTCAAAAACTTATACAATTATGTGTTATTAGGCATATAAAGAGTGTATAAGGTTTCTCCTTCACAAAAAGTTGATCAAAAATACTCAAAAACGTCTTATCGGTCCTAATGGCCTGTTAAGGTCGAGAATAGGCGGTTCGATGCCCAAACGACGCCGGAATGCAATGAAACTTGTTTTCAATGCATATTATAGCTATTTAACCTTGTCGGTAACTTCGAATCGAAAACTCGAACTCTTTGAGTAACACCTCCTTTGTAAACCTTCACTAGTCTTTCATTATTCGAAATAATCGAAGTAGATGAGAAAATTTCAACGGCTAAAGCACCTGTGCGCAGAACCTAAGCGCACAGATTTACATTTAACGGCTACTTTTTTCAAAAATTTCAACAGCTACTATGTTTGAACAATGCGCAGAAACATATAGCCGTTTTCCCGTTCGGAATGGGGTTCATAACGGACACGATCCGTTAAAAAAAACCGGGTAATCTCGTCATGTCAGACCAGCAAAATTTTCCAGTAATGGCACTGAAAAAAAGAGTTGTTCAACCAACTCTTTCACCTAATTACAACATACATCTCTTAGTGCAGGGGATAAAACATCAAACAGGCAATATAGAAACAGTCCGAAATTTTATAACATTCTTCATGTAGAGGTACAAAATTCACAAAAGAGGGGATTACAAAATACTTGTTAAAGACTTCACTTCACTGCAGCAAAAAACTATTGCTGCTTCTACAAAAGTGCAGCACAACTTTCAACCAAAAAAAAAAAGTGCAGCACAACCATTTAACTCTTTCTTGCATCTCAACTCATCATGATCATCAATCTTCCATCTCTTCATCACCATCACCAATCTCTTCAATCTTCATCCTCTTCACAGCCTGAGCCGCTTCACTCTTTGTCGTCCCACCGGGCACCTGGATCAACACATCAGCCCTCTGCCCTGTTACCTCATTCACCATCCCGCCGTTCTTCTCAACCCGATACACCAACTCCTCCACCCCTGCGTCTATGTAAACAGTCGAGTTCTCGTCAATCACGTCCCTAATCAGCATCCTCGACAACTCCGTGACCACCTTCCTCTCCAGCCATCTCCTTATCGGTCTTGCACCATAAACGGGATCGTAGCTCTCAGCTAGTATGTAGTCCAGTGCTGCATCGGTTACAGCCAACGCTATTCCCCTCTCTGCTAGTCGAACAGCCACGTCCTTCATCTGAAGCCTTGCTACTTTCCTTAGTTGATCATGTGATAGCGGGTCGAATATCACAATCTCGTCCAGTCGGTTCAGCAATTCTGGCCTGAAATGTCTCTTTACCTCCTGCATTACTTTGTCACGAGAAGCTGCCATGGTGGACTTGCCCATGAGTCCAGACAGAAGATGCTCTGCACCCAGATTCGAAGTCATGATTATAACCGTGTTTCTGAAATCGACGGTTCGACCTTGCCCGTCAGTCAGCCTTCCATCATCCAATACCTGAAGGAGTGTATTGAAAACCGAGGTATGCGCCTTCTCCACTTCGTCAAACAGCACAACACTGTATGGTCGTCTCCTGACTGCTTCAGTAAGCTGACCGCCTTCTTCGTGTCCAACATACCCAGGTGGAGCACCGATCAATCGAGAAACCGAGTGCTGCTCCATGTATTCAGACATATCAATTCTCACTAAGAGATTCTCATCATCAAAGAGCTGTTCAGCAAGAGCCTTGGCCAGCTCGGTTTTCCCGACACCAGTTGGGCCCAAGAACAAGAACGAGCCCATGGGCTGCTGAGGCCTGCCTAGCCCCGCCCTCGATCTCAGGACCGCCTCTGCAACCGCCCCCACTGCTTGGTCTTGACCTACCACTCTCTGATGCAGCCTCTCACCCAGACCGATCAGCCTCTCTTTATCGTTCTGACCGAGCCTTGTTACCGGGATTCCAGTCCAACGGCTCACAACCTCAGCAATATGGTCCGGGATCACTGTTTCCGTCAGCATCAGATTCTCGTCTGTCGTCCCTTCGAGATTAGCAATTGCAGACTCAACGTCTTGAATTGCTCCGTATCTCAAATCTGCTGCTCTGGCAAGATCATACCTTCTTTCTGCCTCTTGGAGTGCATATAGCAGCTCTTCTCGCCTCTGTTTCAACCTCCTAATCTCATCGATCCGCTCCTTCTCTTTCTTGTACTTCATCATCATTGGCTGAAGCTTGTCCCTTAGATCGTCCAGCTCCTTACGTACCTCTGAAAATCTCGCTTTGCTTGCCTTATCCTTTTCCTTCTCGAGGGCATGGAGCTCAATTTCCAGCTGCATCCTTTTCCTCTCCAAGTTATCAATCTCCTCAGGCTGACTATCGAGCTGGACCCGAACATTTGCACACGCTTCATCCACCAAATCAATTGCCTTATCCGGAAGATGGCGTCCTGTGATGTAGCGGGCCGACAACTGCGCTGCCATCACTAAGGCTCGATCTTGGATCCGAACACCATGATGGCCCTCGTACTTCTCCTTCAGCCCACGGAGAATACTAATGGTATCAGGCACGCTAGGCTCAGCCACATATACTTGTTGGAACCGTCTTTCGAAAGCAGCATCTTTCTCCACATACTTCCTATACTCCTCAAGAGTCGTTGCACCAATGCACCTAAGCTGACCCCGAGCGAGCATCGGTTTGAAAAGGTTTGCTGCATCCATTGAACCCTCTGTACGTCCCGCTCCAAGCACGAGATGAATTTCATCAATGAACAATATCACTTTCCCTTGAGCCTCTTCCACTTCCTTCAAAACTGACTTCAGCCTCTCCTCGAACTCTCCACGATACTTGGCTCCTGCAATCAAAGCTCCCATGTCGAGTGCAATCAGCCTAACGTCTGAGAGATTATTAGGAACATCGCCTCGTACGATCCTCTGAGCCAAGCCTTCTACAACTGCCGTCTTTCCAACACCGGGCTCTCCGATCAAAACTGGATTGTTCTTTGTTCTTCTCGACAGAATCCTAATCACACGTCGGATTTCTTCATCACGACCAATCACTGGATCCAGCTTCCCTGCTTGCTCGACGAGATCACGTCCATATGTCTTGAGAGCTTGGAAATTCGTATCCCCAGAAGCACTTTCCACTTTCTTCCCCTCTTTCCCACGAAGCTTCTCGACCTCAGTTTTCACCTTAGCCGAGGCAACACCAGCTTCTTTCAGCAGATCAGTGATCTGGGAATCTTCTAGAAGGCCAATGATGAGCTGATCGACAGCCAAGTGAGAGTCTCCCTTTGATTTCTGGGCTGATTGGGCTCGTCTGATCGCCTTGATGAGGGAAGTGCTGGCTGGAACTTCATCAGGAGGCGGGGTTTGTGAAGGCAAGCGGTCGAGTGCTCGTTTGAACACTCTTTCTACTGAATTTGCAGCCTCGTCGCCTCCACCAGCACTAGAAACCGCTTGGCGGAAGATGCCGGCTGAGTCGGACACTAAACCGACTGCCAAGTGGAGAGGAGTCATTTGGGCATGTCCATTGCTCAATGCAAGCTCATGGGCTTCTACAAGAGCCTCATTAGTCTTGTGGGTAAACTTCTCAGGATTCATCTTAACTCAGAGAATGCTATTTTCCTTTCTGCCTGCAGTTTAAAAAAACATCAGTTGGCAATACAAATAGCAAGACAAAATGTAAACAAGGACAATGAAAATAATATTCTGTGTGTTGATCAGAAATGTATAACAATTAAGCAGAAACCAGATACAGATACCAAGAAGTTAAACTGTATCAATCAATTTGCCTAGAAAATTTTGGCTGCAATGATTTTAAACTCAGTTCTTTGCCAACATCAATCAACATGCATAACCAATTAAGCGCCCAATTCTACAGGAAATTTCAAGTTTGATCAACAAGAGTTTTCAACCACGACTAACTCAAATCTACCTCTAACATTGTGGCAAACAATAGTTCCAAACACAAAAAACCATCAATTTGCGAAAGCTATACAGAATTAGAGACGATCATCATGTAACAATGGTCAATACCAGTATTTCTATAGAGCTCGGATGCAGAAAAAATCAGAACAAATACAAAGAAAGAATCAAAATTGGCAAGACAAAAAAATTAAACAAGAGGAACAGAACCCATTTGCTCAAGAAGCAACAAAAATGCCTGATAATACGCACCTTTGTCTAGAAATTGGTACGGTAATCCGCAAATTTGTTGAACGCTGGTAGCTTGAATGAACTCGTAAATGAAGACAATTTTGCTGTTCGGTTTGAGATAGATGGGAGGAGGAAGAGAGGCATGGCATTTAATAGAAAGATACATAGCTCTGGAAGAAGTGGAGGGTTACACTGGAATCTCCCAGAAGAGGAATAAGAAGGTTAGAGAAAGGAGTAGAAATTTCCAGAAACATTTGCTGAATTTATGGGCCCAATAAGAGAAACAATCGAAGGCCCATATAGATATCTAAGGCCCGAAGCTGAGCGCATAAGCAACCGGGCGGCCCAAGTAGATGATACAAGCAAATTAGCAAGTCGGTAAATTCAAGCAAGTTAGATTTCATTATAGTGTACAAGTTGATGAGGAGGCATTGGTATATCTTAATGTTGGTGAGTCAGCATAACAAGTGAAGGCCAACTTAGCTTTTGTGAGTTTGCTTAGCTTAGTGGACTTGCTTGTTGTACCTCCCCTTACAAAATCAAATGACTTGCATTTGGGCTGTTACAACACATAAGTAATGACACATGTAATTTGTACAACATTTCATTAGTATAAGAGGCAGAGTGGGAAAGTGGACCCATGACAAAACAGGTGTCTGCTAATTTTGCACCGCCTAACGTCTTCATTTTAAATCTCAAAAATAAAAAAGGAAAATGTAAAGCATCTCCCTACAAATTCCCCCATTTGGGTGCCACTCTCCCAACGGTCATAGCTTGCTATCAATTCAAGGTGCAGCGTGCAAAAATGGCTTACCCATCATCTCAACTATTCATGTTGTCTCTTCTCCTAGCAATGCTGTTTGGTCACTCAAGTAAGCTAAGTTAAGTTAATACATCTCAAGTAACTAGTAGTATTCTTTAATTTGTTGTATGATTTTGGCTATATAATTAGGCGCGAGTTGGTGCGTATGCAAAGACGGGTTAAGCGACACGGTACTGCAAAAGACGCTGGACTACGCGTGTGGCGCGGGTGCGGATTGTAAGCCAATAGGGCCAACTGGGGCTTGCTACAATCCACCCTCAGTGAGATCACATTGTTCATTTGCAGTTAATAGTTATTTTCAGAAGAAGCCTCAAGCTACTGATTCTTGTGACTTTGGTGGTACTGCTGCTCTCACTATGTCCAATCCAAGTAAGCATAAAACATTACCTACCTACTTCACTTGTGATTTCTAGTTAACTGTTCATTTATGTTCTCTGTGTTTCTTCAATTAATTAATTGCAGGTACTAATGGATGTTCTTTCCCTGCATCTGCTAGGTACTTTAATTTGTCTTACCAAATCACTTCGTAGTACATAATTATTGATACGTGATGATAAGTATAATAATGAATAGTTTCAATTTATTAATGATTGAGTTTCGATGGGGTTATTATTGTCCTTTAGACTAAAACTAGTTTGCAATGTGAATATGAACTTATCACATGCTTTTATTCAGACTTGTTACAGAGACCTCTGTGCAAATAGGACACTCTTTTAATTTCATGATAGCTCTTTCACACTCACATTCAATTTTCCAAGATATTTCAACTCTATAGTCACATCATATTTTGTACACTTATGTTACATAACAGGATAGATAAGTGAGAATGAATGTTTAATTAGGTGTAACGTGTGAATAAGTATATATAAATAAACTCTAGCTACTTCAGATATAGATACAAGTTAATTTGCATATATTTTAAAGGGTTTGGTTCGGATGAATATGTGTAAAATATACTAATACACATTGAAAAAGTGATCCACATATACAATTTTTATCTGAATGTTTTTTAATTTCTCAATAAATATTCTTTAAAAAATAAATATTCTTCAAATTTTAAATGTTTTTAAGTTTGTCAATACACCAAATTCGATACTTTTGTAGGTAAGCCACAAAATCAGAAAACGTACGTAGTGCTATCCAACGCCTCCAAAACTAGGGTTGAACTAACAAACTGTACGTGTTAGCTAATTAACTTGGGTACGTACTTTGATTAGCAATTAAGTAATTATTATAATCCCTAAAATCCGGCGTAGACAACTGAGATTTTGTCGTGTTAGAATATGTGATGGGTGAAAAGCCAAAGGGATATATGTCTTTCGGCACATTACTTACTTTAGTTTTCAAGTAACACCGCACTCGAGATACATAATGTGTTGTTGCTTTAATTAACTTTTTATGTGTCAAGACCTCCTTCAATTTTTACATTGCGCTGGCTACTTCTTTTGACATGCATGCTTGCTTTTTGTCATTCTATCCATCCTGACTCACATTTGTGCTTGTATGATCGATCATATATGTAATATCTTGTCACCTCTACTCTCTTTTCTCATGGCTAAAGTAAGGTAACCAAAAAAAAAGATGTTGCACGTAATATACTTAGCATACAAGTAGCTAGATGTGATAGTCTAATACTCTATTACAACAACTAATATTATAAAATATGAATATGTCTAGAAAGATAGAGTAACACTTATATGGAAGAGATGTGAGTGCTTAATATGTACGTCTAATTGCAGCAGTGGTTCGGGGACAACTCCGTCAACAGGCGTGCCATCAACGGCCCCAACGGGCACCACACCGAGCACAACTACCCCGGTAACGGGAGGAAGCCCTACAATCTCGGGCAGCCCTAAGACTTCCTCACCCTACACCACAACCGTGCAACCAAGCACCGGTACTACGACGAGTCCTACGACCTCGTCGTACCCTAATGGGCTCAGCACCGGAATCGCTCCTAATGGGCCGGCTATGAACGACAGTCATGGTGAGCCCACCAGCCCAATCCACACCGCCTTTTGCTTGCTGCTTACAGCCTCGGCCTCACTCATGCTCTTGCTTCTACCCAACTAATAATATAATTAAACCCTATTTATATATATATGCACCCTACCTACTTTATTAGTACGTACGTGTTTGTGTCAATTAGGTTAAGTTATTGTTTCTCGGCCTCTTTATGTACGTTCTTTAGCTATTTCATTACTGTTCTTGATGCTACAATATGTATGAAGATTGAGGATGGTCTAGTATGTGTCTTTTGGGGAGTCTAGCTAGGGACGCTGCAATATATATGTTTCTATAATATATGTCGTGTTTACCAGCTCGATCTAGCTAGTAATGTTTGTTAATATTATATATAGCAGTTCGATATATTATAAGTTACGGGATTTTGGACTGCATCCAATTAATCTTTAGGATTCTATAAATGCAATGGTTTAACCATAGATTGGAACGGATGAAATATGGTGAGAAATTGTGCTCCATTCGATATCACACACAAACATATATACAGGCATAAAAAATATGTATATCTATAATTGTGCATAATTATACTTTGGGATTGGTATGAATTGTGTGTTAACGAATTCACTATACACAAATTCATGTTATCCAAATTTTGGAAACTGTGAGAGCCAAATGCCACATAGGAGTTTGTAGTAGAACTAGATTCGGACCCCCGCGCTACGAGCGGGTCAATTGGGAATTTCCGTATATGGTATAATGTTGCAAATAGACGATTTAAGGTATAGATAGGCGGCGGACGACAGTGGATATGAAGAGAAGATGGAGATCTTCACACGAAGGAGGGTGAAGATGAACTATCTTTTTTCTTTATTTTTTTAGTGTTAAAAATTTATTAATTTAATGCATTCATTAACTAAATTTGATATTATGAAGGTTAAGAATATGAAGAAATGTAGATATTAATTGTATTGGTTGCAACTAAGAGAAGATAAAGGTTTTTGATTAAAATTCATGAATAAGATGAATAAGATGAGAAGGAATTGATGAAAAGGAATTAGTTCATGCATTGAATAGGTATCGGTTGTCATAACTTTCTCAAGGGCTAATAGTTTTATATGCGGCTTAATGTTGTTAAATAGACGTCGAAAATTGAATTGAGTCTTACTTTCAATGCAGCAATTTAACCTCAACAAAGTTAAACTTGTAAATAGAATCAATCAAAAAAATGATAAATGATTTTTTCAACAATAGAAAAAGACACTATATAAATAGGGAATATAAATACATCAAACATCATTAACTTGGTGCATTAAATCGGTATCGATTACCATTACTTTGTCAAGACCCATCAATTTTTATATATAGATAGATAGATAGATATGCTCTACTATATTAAAATTTTAATTCGACGATTGACTTTCATGAATCCGATAAGTAAGTGATAAAAAAATTTACTACTCCCTATGTCCCCTTTTATAAGTCTCATTTGCTTTTTCAGCACTATTCACAATTCGAGAGAATCTTCTCGATTTTTTCCAATATATAACGAAAAATATGGTCATATGGGGTCTTGTTTGATTCGTCTCAGTGATTACTTTAACAATATCAAATTTTTATATTTTTTACTAATAAATAATTAGAGATATTAACGAAACAAAACGTGCATCGACATCCGCACCGAGGTCAAATGGGGCTTATATAGTGGGATGGAGGGAGTGCAAGTTTAGAGGTAGAAGAATTTTAAACGTTCTGCTTCTTTTATTAATTTTCATTTGTGTCATTGTGTGAACTTATATTACAACCTCCTTCTCTCTTCTATGGAGCATTGGAGCTATGAGGTTCACTTATAAGAAACGTACGTGTAGGATTGGTGCTAGTTATATTCTTGTACTTTATTTTATTTTAACCAAGTAATACAATAATTATGTAGGAGAATTGGAACCGTATAATTGATAGTAGTAGTTAACTTTTTTCATTTCAACCAAGTAAATCAATAATTACATAAGAGGATTATACCTTTCGAAGTTGTTTCATGAAGAACCGTTATTTCACGAACATGACCGCCAAAAAAGTTGCATCCTTCGAAAAACATGTACTTTTTCCATTTAAAGCTCAATCATTTTCCAAGGCCTCAAAAAATTCCCAAATTTTCAGAAACCAATTAAAAACTCCCACAAACATATGGGAAAACTTCAAACTGAGGGTAAATCATCAATTTCGGATCAAGAATCCGCCTCACGAAGCCGATGATCGTAATCCTTCCCATCATCAAGCAAAGATTCACCCAGAAAACCGCTCATCATGAAGTCTCCGTCATTCAGGCATTTCGTCGAACAGGAGATGGGCAAGCTCCCATGTTTCCTGATCTACGCAGTTCTGGAGCTAACTCTAATGGCGATCCTCTTCCTCGACGGCTCCCTCTCCTATCTCGCCAACGTCTTCGCTGAGCTCTTCGAGCTAGTCCCTCCTTGCTTGCTCTGTACTCGGGTCAACCCTCTCTTTGACCGTACAGACCACGATTTGCACTACAACACCTCCATGTGTGAATCCCACAAGAAAGAGATCTCCTCTTTAGCTTATTGCCATGTTCACAAAAAACTCTCCGATCTTCGAACAATGTGTGAAGGCTGCCTTCTCGAGGGATGTTGTAACATGCCCAATTGGTTGAAGGATGATCCTGAAAAACAGAGTGCTAATGTTTGTTCTTGTTGTGGAGAGCCAATCAAGGCTAAGTCATTGTCGTCATCATCATCATCCTACCAGAAGGCTAGTGGATTTGCTAACAACATTGTTCCCACCTGGCCTGCTCAGACGCCTTGCTCGTCTCCTCGTAGTCCATGGAAGAATGAGGAAGCTAATGTGTTTGATTTGCCACAGATCAAGCATGTTGAGCTTAAACCGCCGAAAGCTAATTCTATCCCTCTTGGGGACGAGGACGATGGGAATGTGTCGAATCAAGGTAAAAGCAAAATGGGAAATGCCTGAATTGATGATTGTTTGCTTTCTTGGTGTGTTTATGTGTGTGTGTGTTTTTGCAGCTAAGGAAGATGTGAGAGCAGCCCCTATCACCATCCCTCCAATGCTTCCAGATTTGGAAGATATGAGAGACGATTTCGTTAGAACACCGTCGTTTTCAAGGGGAGGAAGCAGGCTATCTAACATGTCATCAGCAGATTTAACAACCTCTAGTCCAAGGTTTGCGTCACGTACTCCTAGAAAGTACATTGACGAGCTTACACCCGACTTGTTTGAGAATGTCGGTGTGAACGAGCCAGAGGACTCAATTGTGAACCGTTTAAAGCGTCAAATGAAGCGTGATAGAAAGTCGCTTATGGACATTACGCAGGAACTGGAGGAGGAGAGGAGCGCGTCTGCAGTTGCAGCCAATAACGCCATGGCAATGATCACTCGGTTGCAAGCAGATAAGGCTTCGGTTCAGATGGAAGCGTTGCAGTATCAAAGGATGATGGAGGAGCAATCTGAGTATGATCAAGAGGCGTTGAGTGCGCTTCATGATTTGTTAGAGAAGCGAGAGTACGAGATGCTTGATATGCAAGATGAGCTTGAGCTTTATAGGGAAAGGTATGGTGTTTTGAGGGATGTTGTAAGGAGGAGTGATAACTTTGACAAGTCTCAGTCTTTCTCGTCTTTTACCGAGAGGTCTGACCATGAGGAAGATATTGATACTGATGTTGATGGTGATGGTGGCCATATTAGTCCTGATGAGAGCGTCTTTGATATAGAGACGGATGTTGATCCTGATACGAGTATTAATTACTATGATCAGGCTTTTGCACTTTATGAGAATGAGCAGTTGCAAGCGGGAGAAGAAAAGGCTGTTGATGATGAAGACGAAGAAAATGAAGAGCGTGAGAGGTCAATTACGTTAAATCAATTAGGAACGTTGGAACCGATGAACCAGACATCGTTTTGGAATAATGGTGATCAAAACACCTTAAGAGAGAGCGATAGAGGTAAACTATTTTTGGTGTTTTACGTTTTATACTAGCTTGAAAGTAGATTTTGAAATTTACGCCTGGGAAAAATGTGTAGTCCCTGTGATAGGGGAAGAAGATGAAGAAAAGGAAGGAATAGCCAGTAATGAAGAAACCAACAAGGAGAATGATGGAGGTAAAGTATTTTCAAGCGTTTTTTGCTCCTTGAGTAACTTCTTCGGTACTACAATTTTCATATTTGTTGTGATCAATGTAGAAGGAAGAAATCAGTTGAAAATGGTAGAAGAAATACCTAAACTTGGTGTGGAAGTCACCGGAGACATCACTGAGACTGAAGAACAATCCGAAGCAGACATCAGCAAATTGGAATCTACAGATACAAGTGAGAAATGATCATCAAAATCCAACACAGGAACTCCTTAATCAAAATTGATCAGTCTGATATAATTGAGAATGTGTCTATAGCAAGGGAATTAAGTGGAGGCTCCTAAAGCAGCAGACAACAGACGAGTTTACACTCATATAGAGCACGATCAAGAAGGGGTGTTGGATTTGATTGAATCATAAAGCAAGGGCTTGAATCAATGGAAGCTATCACATTGGAGCATCAAGTTGTTGAACTTTTACAAAAAAAGTGTCTTCAACATAAAGAACACAGCTTTTGTGAAGAAGACATCTTTCCATGGCAATGGAAAACCGAAAAGGGTTGTATTCCACTACAAATACCTCGGTCCGGTTGGAAGAATCAATACCATACACCTGCATATAATGCTTGGCCTTTAGCAAACTGTTTGCCTTCATTTCCCCATTTCTACTGCAGTATATCTCAGCAATACTTGTCCTAGCATTTCTTCTTCTCACATTTACATTCAGCATTATTCAGCACTGCCCCCTGGTATGTCGAACTGGTATTTGAAGTTCATAACAACAGTTCTCCTTCGTAATTCTGGTTTGCTTTTGTACATGCAACTCATTAGGAAAAGAAACAATATAATTGATTAACGGCTACACTAAGTTCACTTGATAGCTGTAAAAAATGTTTTCAAAAGCAAACCAGAATTCCAGATATACTGTCCCTTGCTAAAAGCACACTTTATGATAGACCCTTGCTCATCGAAAGGCGCGGGAAGAAAAATGAAATAAAAGCTCATAAAGAAAAGATCGCCTTTAGTAGTTATGACAAAATGCACACTGATTTCAAATAATACTGCATTATCAACAGCATGGTCAACTTCACTTCTCCAATAGGTCTCTTGCTTGAACTAGTCAATACTTTTCTAAATTCTGAAGTTTCTTAGGTCAATCAC
This sequence comes from Oxyria digyna, assembly GCA_029168935.1. Taxonomy (NCBI): domain Eukaryota; kingdom Viridiplantae; phylum Streptophyta; class Magnoliopsida; order Caryophyllales; family Polygonaceae; genus Oxyria; species Oxyria digyna. The sequence goes on from JAPVLV010000013.1 coordinate 13,234,824, forward strand.
AATCAGGAAAGGAGATGACTTGGCCCACTTGAGATGCTCAAAAAGATCAACAATGGAAGTTTGCAGGTTGCAGCACCTTATAAAGTGCAATGCCATTGTTAGCATGGGCCTGTCAGTTAGTGATTGAATTGGAGGCGGCTTACATACAGTAAATGCCAATGCTGATAACTCAAAAAGGATAAATATAACTAACACAAGTTCTGTATCATTAATCAACAAACCGGAATAGAGATTTCAAAAGAGAGAAACATTTCTATTTGCTATGTGGTTAGGCGGGCATTAGGCCAATCACAAACAGTACAAAAAAATCTATCTATTTACCAAAGGTAAAAAGCTTTTCATATCATTTTCATGATCATGGAGATCAATCAAATCTGTATTCTGTTTTTCTCTAGCTGCCTAACTCAGATTCTCACTTTGCTCTCTCTACAGTGGTCTTAAACAACAGAATATGCAGCTTTTGATCCATTGAAAAATACAAGAACCCACCAACCGAGTGTGTCACAAAAGACCCAAAGCTGGTCCCTACTATGCAGTGCCAAGCTGGTCCATATGCCCCATCAAATTCCTGCACAATCACACAACATCAAACCCTAAATCTTACAACAACAAAAAGGGGAAACAGAATCAAACTTAGAGAACTGAATCCAAATTAAACTACCTTTTTAAGGGAAAGAGCAAGGGCTCTGGAGCTGAACTTCTCTAGACTATCACAAGTTTTTCTTGCACAACCCACAGCATGAATCTGCATAAATGGGGGCATATCAGCGTTGACCAGTTTGACCCCATTAATGACCAAGAAGCTTGCAAGCTCCACCTTAGGATCACACAAGGATCTTGATCTTCCTAATCTCAGCATTGGCTTCTCCTTCACCACACTAAAGGCCACATCTTTTTCCAATCCTGCCCTTTTAGTCTCCTTCACAACCCTCTTGGTGGTCTGGGAAAAGGGCTTACCTTTCCCCTCAAAAATGGCGGATTTCGAAAGGGGGTTTTTGGTCCCTGAGAAATCAGACTGCAAAACAACATGTGGAGGTGGGCTACGAGCTCTTAAGCTTCTTCTTGCGATGCCCAGCTTGGAGAAATGGGTGGAGAGGCTGTGAGAAGGTGCTGCGGATTGGGAGTCCATGGATTTCGTTGGGTCGGTGCGCCTGTGGATTGTGCGGCTAGGGTTTGACATTTTAGTGAGGATAAAGAGAGAATGAAGAGGAAACGACAGGAAGAGAATGAGGGTGGATTAGGGTTTGAGGTTGGTGATTAGAGTAGGATATTTAGGAAGGAGGAAGGAGATTTTGGGAGTGAGAAGAGACAGAAAGAGGAGGAAAGTATGGAAGATGGGGACCGAGAATGGCATGGAATGGAGGAGTTCAAAGCAGTGATAGTGGGGCCATGTCATTTGTGCCTGCCTCAGTTTCATTTTTTTGTGATTTTTGTATGAATTATCACATAGGATACCTTGATTGGATTCCATCTATTTCGGCTAGCATGTAAGACCACCCGCATTGGTGACGGACGATGCCACGGCATCGTGGGTGTTTTTGACTCCATGCCACGGCATGGAAGGTGTTTCTCACATTGGTGACGCTCGATGCCGCGGCATCGAGCTATTTTTTTAATTTTTATTTTGATTTATGTTTAATAAATTAATAAATTTGATTTATAAAATGCTCCGAACATAGTAAGAGTGATCTCTATTTATAGATCTCGAAAAAATAGAGTTGTTGGTAATTTTTATTTATTTTTTTCGTTTTTATTTTTTGAATTAAAACCATAACAAATGATTATTTAAAATTGATTTTCATTTAAAAATATTGGGCCAATTGTGGGCTGCCAAGTGGCAGCCCACTTTCCCTTGCCAAGCTTCATGCCGCTGGCATCCCATGCCGGGGCAAGGCTTGCCCGCTTCCACGCCGCGGCTTCTTCTTCCCATTGTGGCACTCACGCCGGGGCATCGTCATGCCGAGTTCCATGCCGGCTTCCATTGTGGACAGTCTAAGTACTCTTCCTCCTCCGTCCCTTAATGTTCTTCTCATCCTAAATTTTGACACTATTTACGTTTTAAGAGAATCTTCGACATATCTTCCAATATATAAGAAAAAATATAGTAATGTGAGATCTTGTTTGATTCGTCTCACCGAGAACTTTAACAATATCAAAAATTTATAATTTTTATTAGTGTGTATTTAAAGATATTAACGTTACAAAACGTGTCTCGACAAATGTGTCAAATGGAGATGGGAAGAACATTAAGGGACGGAGGGAGTAGATGATTTTACTCCTAGATTGAAGTTCGGGTGAAACATACTTTTGCAGTGAAACGAGTGTATCATTTATATCCATTAGACGAGGAAATCTTTTACGCCTCAGATCAAATCTAATAAGTGGAAAATAATAAAAATAGATTAGTCATTTTGACTAAAATCAGATTTTAGAGAGATTTTATTGTTTTTGATTCTCATGTCCTAAAATATCTCCTACAACTCCTTAATCATATCGTCCTCTCTCCATAATTCATCTATTTTTTTCTCCTCCCTAAATATGCTTCTTCTTCTTTTTACAATATCAAATCACTAGAAACAAGATTGCATTTTACGTGTAAGATTAGAAATAGTGTTTCACGGAGTTTTTTATTGACTAATATTTAAGTTTTTTGTTTAATTATATTCACTATAAGGTTAATATATATATATATATATATATATATATTAATTTGTTTAATATATACTTCATTTAATTTTTATGGAGTTTGAAGAATATTCAATGAATTTCCACAACAAGCTTTGAGAGCTCATACATTATTGAAGATGATATTTAAGGTATTATGGAGTGATATTCACAAAATTATGCGATGATATTCACTTAAGAGTATAATGATACTCATGTAATTTTATGGTCATTGTTATTCATGTATTAATGGATGTTATTCATGTAATTGAGAGTTAATATTCATGTAATTGACTTGATATTTATATATAATTAATGTGATCTTCATATTACCACTTAGTGGTATTCACGCCTATATAAAATTACCTCATTTATATATCCACAAACTAAGCATAGATATTCATATAAAACATGAACCTTATTCAAAAAAGAAAGGTAAAAGTAATAACAAAATTATTTATCTACGAATTTGTAAAACACAAAGATGCTAGAAAATGTATGAAGTGCTGATATTCATGTTTTAAGTGGAGATATTCACGTCCATCAATACTCATAAACACATGATCAAAAGTGGTAATATTCAATATAACATCGACACCGATCTAACAAGAATACTTACAACACTATAAGGAATATCACATCATATAATATGACTATTAACTACTAAAAGAATGAAAAACAATCATCCACACTTTGTCTATAGTAATACCCCCTTGATCCTTTGTAATTGATCCTCTTCGCGAAGAATTCATTATTAAATATATTAATATTATCTTCAAAGATTTCTTCGTCGCTTTAACCCTTTCCTTTTTTCACCTCTGAATAACGAACACAATATCATGAATATGTTAACATAACGTACGAATTTCTTTTTTTTTGGAAGAACGAGATATGAAAAAAGAAACCATAAATATTTTAATGGAACATTATGAATATCCATATATTAAGTACGAACACAATAATAAACAACAATGATAAGATAAGATATAGATGGTGTATGAATATGTGTATGCAGTACATGAATTTCATAAATGTGATATAGTTATAATAACTAATCATGCATACAAAATGGATGGATATTATTTCACGATTTCATGAATATCAATACAATATGGACGGAAGTGATAAGATATTCAAAACAACACGAAGAATATTCGTAATACATCAATATAATTGTTTGAATTCACAAGAATATTGGTAAGTTCATAACTCGAATATTCGCAATCTGGAATTGAATAGAGGTTTATGCTCGTCTCCTTCGATATTCGTGATTTATGTATAGATATTCATGAAATTGACAAATGAATATACAAACCAAAAATACGAATATCTAACAAGCAAGTATGATTATTAATACAATACTCAAGATTTGACGATTTACGAAGCAAAACACTTAAAACGCCTTTAATTGTTCAAAACAACTTCAAAAACCCAAAATTAACTAATGAATCAAACGAATTACACCTCAGGAACATGCTAATTCAGAATCTAACCTCAAAATAGTTTCGATTCTCAATTAAAGTAACTCAAACCCACTATGACCGAATATATTCAAGAAAATAATGAACAACAACACCATTAATATTCAGGAATAATGCACGAATATCGTATTGACTGGCCATAATAAGTTGATCATCAGAAACTGAAGTTATTCAATATATCATATATGTTATTCATCCGACCTTGTAAAAAACAGTAAAACCCTAACGAATATCTTCGCCTATGAATGAATATCTACGCATTACTAAAACAGTTCTTACAAATATCACCGAAGTTTCGTCAGTGAACAAACTAAATTTGATTTGAACAAAGAAACCCTAAAACATGGTGCGAACATGCAAATTCATAATAAAAAAAAATCGATTATGCAACACAAACTAAGATTATAAATGGAAGAAAAATCGAGTAAGAAGTGTAGGAAGAATAATCAAACCTTTTTCCATATACATTGAACAAACCTTGAATAAAAAACTGAAGATGAAGATCGTGTGATGGGAATGAAGAATGAAAAGAGAAGACGGAGAGAGAAGACGTGAGATTTTTATGGTAACAACTTTCTCTCTCTATTTTTTGGTAACTGATACAAATCTTTTATTATCTTTTTTTCGTTAATATCTATCTTGTACATCATCTAACCGTCAATCAAATCTAATCTAACGACTCTCATTGATACACTCGTTTCACCATAAATATTATTTTACTTGAACCTTCCTCCCTTACTCCTATGTTACATTTAGATCTTTCTGTTTCGAGTGGGTGTAAAATGTAAAATATATGAGTGTATTCGGTCGTTTTTTTTTAATTGCACCGAATTACATATATAAGTCATCACAATAAATGATTTGTATTAATACCTAAACTCTTTTTTTTTTGTTCTAAATGGTGGGTTATAAACTTGTACCCTAGTATTCAAAATAAAAGAAGAGATTACATGTTGTTGTTCATCCAACTATCAATCTCTAAAACATTCTCTAAGCTCTCAGGGGCGTTGTTAAATATAACATAGTCACCAAAACATAAATTCCCGTAGTGGGCCATCCAGTTTGCAGCTTGGTTGCACGAGCGGGGGTGAGGCAGAGCTTGATATGTCGTCTTCAGAGTTGAGGAGGTTCCTGCATTTTTGGATAATTTCACGGTACCTGGGCAGATTTTCATTACTGTCTTCCATAGCTTTGACAATTTCAGCAGCATCAACATCTATCTCGAGCTTTTTTATTCCGAGAGTTTTCGCCATCTCGGAATCAAAAAGCTCGAGGTAGATGTTGATGCTGCTGAAATTGTCAAAGCTATGGAAGACATTAACGATAATACCTAAACTTTTTTAGAGTTGTAAAAATATACCAAGTAGGGTATATTTGCAAAAAGCTCGAGGTAGATGTTGATGCTGCTGAAATTGTCAAAGCTATGGAAGACAGTAACGATAATACCTAAACTTTTTTAGAGTTGTAAAAATATACCAAGTAGGGTATATTTGCAAATGAACAAGTATAGTAAAAAAATATTGGACTTAATAGTATAAATGTCGGTCTTATTAAATAAAATATCGGAGTATATTTGCAAAAGCATAAATAATGAAAAAAATATCACCCTTAAATTATATTTGTAAATGAGATATTGAAGTGGGACATGGAGCCTAAATTTATCCATACTAGTGTATGTGTAAGTACTTGATTGATGGCGTAGAAAATGGAGAATTTGAAGAGTGAGTATTGTACTGGTTTGACCATTTTAGTGACTTGGTCTGTACTAACATGAGCAGCCTCTTTATTAATCTGCCTGGTTGCTAAATTAAACATGAATAAATGTTGAAAACCTGCCTTCTTACATTATGACGGAGTATTATATAGCTTGAGCGTCATGGTGCGCGTGGGGACACCAGCAAGACTCCATTTTAAACGCATCTTTTCTTCTTCTTTTCATTATTTTAAATTCATACTCCCTCCGTCCCTAAATGATAGTCCCGTTTCCGTTTTGGGCGTCCCCTTTTGTTAGTCCCATTTCCATTTATATCCATAAATTCCTTCCCATTATACCCTTATTCAATTTATTTTATTCATATTCTAATATCACTTTATCAATCAAATCAACCGTCTACATCATCTTCTCCATATAATATTTCACCATTAACTTCATCAACCACCCAAAACTCCATTAAATTTCTTCCATTATCACATAACCCATTTTCTTATTAACCTCTAAAATTTGTAATAAACCCATTTTTTTCTCTATAATCCGGTTTAATTAAACCTAATTAAACCCATCTGCTACCTAATTAAACCCAAAACCGAACTAATCTAGCCCAAAAACACAGCCCAAAAACGGAGCCCAAATCAAGCCCAAATCCACACCCATATATACTCATCTGCCCTCATTTTCTCTCATTTCCACCGCCTCCTCCTACCTCTCTCTCCCGAAACCCTAACCCTAACCTCACTGCTTCCTCTCGTCTCCTCCGATGGATAGCTCCACCAACACCCGCCCATCGCAAAGCTTCACTAAAAGCGGCACCCCTTCCATGGCTTGTGGTCGGAGGTCCATTTCTGTCTCCGATCCGAGTTCCCTGGATCCCACTTCCCCACTTCTCTCTGAACATGGAGATACCGATGCCGATCTTGATGAAATCTTCAAAGATTCGGATCCGTCGGCCACTGTAACCCCTAGGGAGGGGTGCTCGCTGTCCCCGCCTTGTAACTGGGGGCTGGACTGTGTCGGCGAGCACACTTGGAGCTTTGTCCCGCCGGAGGAGACCCCGGAGCACCTGAAGTGGTCACCGGAGCAGAAGAAGGAATCGGTGGAGATGGCCTGTGAAGCCCCTGAGCTCTCGGAGAATGAAGCCTTGTCCCGTCCCAGAGAGATCATTGTGATCCCGGACACCCCGACGATAGAACTGGAGATGCAGTCCCCGGAGACGTCCGACGCTGTAGATATGCCGACACCGGAGATAGCTGCTCCTCTCTCCCCAGAGTTGATCATCATCCCTGACGAGTCCTCTGTCTGTGACTCCAATTCCCTCGAAATCTAGCTAAGTCCCCTGGGCGGCTCTGTTATCTCTCTCTCTCTCTCTCTCTTTTAACTTATCAACTGTGATGAACATGGATTGTTATGGACTTGAACTTGGTACTTGGTTTTTGCTGGTGGATTGACAGATTATAGAATCTGTTTTTTGCTGATGGATTTTAACAGATTATGGAATCTGTATATTTTGCTGGATGTATATTTTGGTATATTATGGTATCTGTATATTTTGGTATATTATGGTATCTGTATATTTTGGTATATTATGGTATCTGTATATTTGCTTGGGTCTAGATTGGTTCAACTGTTGGTGTTGAACTTTGACAAACTGTTTGGTTGGTTCATCTGTTGATGATGAACTGATTATGTATTGATGCACATTGGGACTACCTTCTGTTGATGATGAATTGTGACCCTGTCTTATGTGTTGATGCATATTGGCTCTCTGTTGAGTTAAGCATTGTGCATATTGATCCTAGTTGCCTTATCTCTGAAAGTGTCAATGATGAAATTTGTGCCCTCATGGTCTGAGATTAAGTTCAATTCTATGCCTTTTATGTGCCATAGGAACACAGTATATAATGTCTAGATTGATGCCTATCTGGAATGTTTAGGTTAGTGTTTAGGGGCTTCACATCAATGAGGGAATGGGGACATCTGTTATAAGTTATTAATGATGAAAATGTCTATGCTGAGATGTAAGCCCTTAGTATCACTACCTGGATGTGCCATAGTAATGTCTAGATGTGAAAACTGATTGATGCCTATCTGGAATGTTTAAGGTATAGGATTAACTTACAACAGAATCAATGACGACCATGGGGACACCTGAGACCATTATGTTGCCTTAATAAATGTATAGTTGGATCTTATGTATGTTGCCTTAACCACCAATATTCATCATCACATAATCTGTTTGGTTACAAAAATATGACTAGTGTAAGCATGCTTACAAAAAACAGCTAGGCCTATACATGCTTACACTTGTCATATAGTCTTGGCTAAACCCAAAAACCAGTTAGGCTATGATACCTTACCTTACATTACTATGAAATTATCTAAATCCCCATGATTTGCTTGAGTCTCTGTTTCATCATTTGCTTGAGTCTCTGTTTCATCATTTGCTTGGCTCTCTGACTCATCTGAATCCCCATGAACAATGTCCCATGCTTCCATAACAGCCCAAGTAGGTGTCTTAATAATTTCTGGTAACTGACCTTGTGCCCTTAACTTCTTCTTGTTAACATGAGGCATATCATAATCATTACCCCCTTTGACTCCTAAAACTTGGTTCATAACATATTGAAGAGTAATCCAAACATCTCTTAGGGTAGTGGCATCCAACTCATAAAAAGCATTGTAAACTGCTTGTAACATTTCATCAACATTTTTTGGCATTTTTTTGTGCATCAGTGACTGTATGCTCCTAAAAAATCCTAGGTCTAAGATATTTAAATCAGGACTATTAGCTGGTTGCTGAATTAGAATAAATGTGAAACCATCTTGTTTGTGTACCTCTTGCCATTCTGGATCTTGTTGATTGATGTGAGGTCTTGCATTGTCTTGTTGGATGTATATGACTCTTTGTGCTCCTTCTGGCCATTTAGCTTTGATTGCTGGTATTAGTTGATCAATAAGCATTCTGCGTGTAACTTGCTTGTTAATTGTCTCAACAAGCTTTGTTACCATTGTCCCCTTTGGTCTCTTTACTGATTTTCTTTTAGCTGCTTCTTGATATGTGAATGGAAATATACCAATCTTTCCATCAAAAGTACATTCTCCATCTGAATTGAATCTAGGCCTTGCAACTGCTGCCATAAACATGACCTTAGGAATGAACTTACTTGAACTAGCAGCTCTGTACATGCCTCTTTCATTTTGTGCTAGATATACTCTTTGTGTCTTCTTTGTAAGGAAGAACCATTTTTCATCAATATGCACAAAATCATACATTGGATGATAACCTGTCTTTTCCAGCACTGTGTCCCCTGATATTAGATTGAGAATCCAGTCCATCCTTTTGATCTTGTGTGCTTCAGTCAATCCAGGATGTAATGCATTTGAGTGTGGCTTTATTATCTTTTGCTTGATCATTCTATGACATACTGACTTGGGAATGTTGAGCTTGCTTGCTAAGTCTCTGAGGCATGTTCTGTCCCCCATGCTAAGTGTTGTTATTGCTGCTTGATCAACTTCAGTTCTCTTCCTACCAGCATTATGATATCTTGTGCTGACATTGAAGGTTTGAGTTTCTTGTAGTTGTTGCTTGGCTGCTCTCCAGATTCTACTAATTGTTTTTCTTGTTACCTTGAACAGCTCTGCAGCTTCCTTCACTGCTCCATATGGAAGTCTCCCCTTGTCCAGTTTGGTTAGAAGATGACTGAGAATATGCAACTTCTTCGAACTGCTGAGTCTGGGAGTTGGTTGATGATGCTGTGATGCCTCTCCATGATCTTTTGCTTCTGATGATGGTGGCGTCTGGTTCAGATCAAAAAGAAATCCAGGTTCCTCTCCTATGTCCCCTAGCCCCTCAGTATTTAAACCATCATCATCAAGAGGTGGAAGATCATTCAAATTGAATGCTGAAGCCATTCTCCTCAGACAGTGATGCTCTCTTCCCTGTTTTTCTTTATGTGTTTTCAGTTTAGCAGTAAATGCTTGTATAAATTGTGGGTTGATGTATTTATAGACTGAAAACAGTGACTGCATTGCTTAAGGGGTATTTTAGTCCCCAGATTTTGCAGTTTTGTTGGCAATCCGTGTATAAGTAATAAAGCCATCTGATTGGCTCTTAAAAATGTAAGAATGTTTTTCATTGGTTTAAAAATGGGTTTGGACACATTTACAAATGTAATCATCACTTCTTTCTCAATCAGATTTTGCCTTAATTAATGTGCAAAGTACACAAAGGGACTATCAAAAAGGGACAGAGGGAGTATAACGTAATAATGAAGAAAATACTCCTTCCGTCCCATTTTGTTACTCTCATTTTTCATTTCGGGCGCTCCTAAATGTTAGTCTCATTTTTATTTTTGGACATAAACTTCTTCCTATTATATCCGTACTCATATTATTTTATTCATATCCTAACACTACTTTATCAATCAAATCAACCATCTACATCATCTTCTCCAACTACATTTTCACCATTACTATCATCAACTACCTTCAAACCCATTAAATTTCTTCAAGTTTTCACCTAATCTACATCTAAACTAACATAAAAAATTCTTAAACAACCCAGATATTTTTTTTTAACCCAGATTAACGCTCTTAATCATGTTTTCCTAATTAAACCCAATTAACCCTTACCTACCCAGCCCAAAACCAGAGCCCAGCCCAACATCTACCCTATATATGCCTAAACCCTAAAAAAAGCTCTCACTCTCCCCATCTGATTCACTAATCTCGCCGTTCTCCTCCTCTTTCTCCCAAACCCTAAACCTAATCTCGTCGACTCCCTCTCCTCCTCTTTCTCTCCTCCGGTGATGTCGAGTGATACTCGTCCCTCCCAGTCCATCACTCAAAGCATTTCTCCTCCTTCGTATGAGAGGAATTTCAAACTCCCATCGGAAGAGGAGCCATCGTCTACCCCTAGTTTCTTCAAGGACGATCCGAACCCGACGGAGGAGGAGACCGAGGAGGAGGTTGAGTCGGCGGCGAAGACGGTGACCGGCGGCGCTAGCTTATCTACACCTGTCCCCGGGTGCTCACTTTCTGTCCCTTGTGAAAGGGTGGTTTTTGCGACGGGAGGCACACTTTCAGTCCCATACGCCGACAAAGAACTCGCACCGTTGATAAATGGTGGGATCCGGAGAAAGTTTCTGTGGATTTGCAAAGGTCGTCGGCGCAGTCGCTGTCGGAGAATGAGGCTATCTCTCGTCCCCGGGAGGTGATTGTGATCCCTGACACGCCTTCACCTGAGCCCGTGCCAGTCCCTGAGCTCCCTGACGATGATGCTGAGATGGTGGACTCCTCAGGCACGTTAGAGATGGAAGCGCCTTTGTCCCCGGAGATCGTGATCATCCCTGACAGTCCTTCTCACTCCACCACTATCTAGCTAAGTATCTCTTCCCTTTGTGGAATTAAGACTCTGATTATGTAAATTTGGAAATATTTTGGACTGTTCTAGACTCTATTTTGGACATATTTTGGACTGTTGGTATTTTGGACATTATGTTTTGAATATTGGTATTTGGATATTTGGATATTTGGATATTGGTATTTGGATATTGGTTTTTAATTCTCTGCTGAGTTGTTGAGAATTCTGCTGAGTTGTTGAGAACTCTGTTGAGTTCATGAGAACTCTGTTGAGTAACTCTCTGTTGAGTTGATCAATTGATCTGTTGAGTTGAGTTGAGTAACCCTCTGTTGAGTTGCTCAGTTGCTCTGTTGAGTTGAGTATCTGTTGAGTTGAGTTGAGTTGAGTAACTCTCTGTTGAGTTGCTCAGTTGATCTGTAGAGTTGTTTGGGTTATGTCATGGTATTTGTCTGTCAAGGATGAAGTCTGTTTTTACATTCTTGAGATGTGAGTGCATTTGATTGACTTAAAATTGCCATAGGAACACAACTAATTAATTCTGATTGATGCCTATCTGGAACGTTTAGGTTAGTGTTTAGGGGCTTGTGTCAATGAGGGAATGGGGACATTTGTGATATCTATGATGATTATTTTAAGGCACAAGCTGAGACGCAAGCCCTTATTTATCACTGACTTAAGATTGCCATAGGAACACAAATTTTAATATTTGTTGATTGATCTTATCTGGAATGTTTAAGTTATGAACTTGCATGTCTATCAGTGATGGGATGGGGACACCTGAGACAATTTATAAACAAAATATGATAACCAAAACACAAAATATTCAGTGTGCTCTTAATAGGCTTACAAAATATGTTTAGTTTACAAACTTATATCATTAGTTAAGATTGTAACTTAAACAAGTGTGTCCTAATTAGTTGTTCCCTGTGTTGCTTTCCCCTGAGTTGCATTTTCTTGATCTTCTGTCCCTTGAGTTGCATTTTCTTGATCTTCTGTCTCTTGAGTTGCATTTCCTTGAGTTGCTATCCCTTCATTTGTTGGAGTTGCATGAGTTAATCTCCAAGCTTCTAAAACTGTATGCCTTGGTGCTCTGATTTCTCTTGATAGAACTCCTGCCTCAGCTAACTTCTTTTTGTTGACATGTGGAATGTAATAATCATTACCTCCCTTACACTGTAAAATCTCATTCATCACATACTGTAAAGTCATCCACCCACTACCTAGAGTGTGTGGATCCAACTCATAAAATGCTTCATTGACTGCATTCCGCATTTCATCTGTATTTTTTGGCATCTTTTTGTGCATAAGTGACTGAATGCTCCTAAAGAAGCCTAGGTCCAAAATGTTAAGGTCTGGACTGTTGGTTGGTTGTTGTATTAAAATAAAAGTGAACCCTTTGAAACGAATCAGGACAAGACATTGACAGAGGCTGAAGAAGAAGAACTCATGAGCATACGCTCACTAGGCCCAGTGACCCGAGCAAGAGCAAGAGCGGTAGCCAAAGCTACTCAATCAATGGTCACCAAAGGTCTAGCAAGAAATAGTGGCATCGGTGCAACTGAGAGAACTTGGAGCTTGACAACGCTCGAAGAGGTGGATGACAACCAGACGCTTGGCGAAGCAACGCTGGCCTTCAAGCCAACCTTATTAGTCAAGGGTCGAAACAGGGGTCAGTCCGCCATCTCGAACAAGCCGAGCCAAGCGAAAGAAGCCAGCAGAACAATTTCCGCGACCGCGGAAATACAAGCCGCGACCGCGGATCCCTTCAACAGGGAAATTTCCGCGATCGCGGAAGAAGTGTCCGCGCCCGCGGATTAGGAAAAGACGGAGTGTCCGTCTCGATTTCCGCGGGCGGCCTCGATTTCCGCGCCCGCGGACCCCGCTCTGAAGACTTCCGAATTTCCTTTTTTAGCGTTTTATTTATTTAATTAAGACTTTTTTAATTCCGAATTAGGGCTGCACTTTTAGGTTAATGTTAGTAGCAACCTCCTTTATAAGTTGAACTTTTCTCATTGTTGTTTGGCACGTTGAAATTGAATAGCAGAGCTTTAGTTGAGTTTGAATCTCCTTCCTTTGCTTCGACGTCATTCTACTGATTGGATCCGGAGTTGTTCTTGTTAGCGAACTGTCATCAAGCCAACCTATCGAATTCGTTCATCCCTTGAGTGGACTCTCAAGACATCGAGTTCTTGTTGAATCGAAAGATTCAATACTTATCCAACCCTAGAAGAGTTCTAGAAGCGCCATCGACTTCCCTTTCTTCCACGATCCTTCCCGAGGGCATACGAGTCATACTAGATTCGTATCGATCGGTATCAGTTTCCAGCGGTTTAAAGGTGTAGTCATTCTAAAACTCTTTCTTTCACGTATTTCCCTTTCGTTTCCACCAAATTCCGCATTGTTAAGAAAACTGAAAAATTCGAGTGAAACCCTAACCCTAGGTGACGAAATCTTGATTCAACAAATCGTCTTGGCTTTACTCACAAAAACAGAAAAACCAAGAGAGATTGAAGATAAGTAGTAACCCGAAGATCGCAGATATCTTAGGCTTCATCAAATTGTTAAATCTTTGACTGTTGCTTTAAGTTTTTGTGATTACTTGATTATCTTTCATTCTTGATTGCTTTACTATTGTCTCTTCTTTACCTTTAGCATCATAAGAAATTGCATGCTATTCTTTCTAAAAAAAAACAGCACTTGAGATCAAAAGTCGATTATACAAGCAAAAAGAAATCCTCAGGAGATCTAGACTAGTAGTCTATTCACTATCTCAAGTGTCCATTGTGCCTATCTCTCCATCGTCTAATCATAAGTTTGGCGTCTTGATTGCATGCTAGTTAAGTTTTGATCAATTACTTGCTTGCATCTATCATTGATTTCTGAATTTGTTGTTGACTTGGATATATTGATCTTTGCCCTTAGCTAGCCAAACCTTCCCTCACGGATTGCTGAAATCAGTCACCTTATCACGTGATTGATAGTGTTTTGGTTGCTACTCTTTGAACTTAAATTTCTGATTACTGTTAATACATAATCTGTGTCAATGTCTGACAAGGGTGAGGGGAGCGGTGCAGCAGACCTCAAGCCTGAGGTGGCTCGCTTGAAGGAGGCGATGGCGTTGACGCAGCAGGCCCTTGCTGAGTCCCAATCTTACAATCAAAGAATCATAGACAAAGGCAAATACCCAGCAGCAGCGACTGGCTAGTGTCATTGAAAAAGACACCATCCATGACCGCTACAAACCACAACGATCAGAACAGGAGTCAGACGAAAATGGTTCTGAAGAGGATGAGACTCCCACCCATGGGGGGTCACGATCTATTGCCCGGACAAAACCCCATAGAAGGACAAACAAGTCTAATAGAAGGCGACAGGAGTCCTCTGATAGGGATTCAAGGCGCCTACACCTGGGACAGACACCAATTGCTTTTGGCGAATATGATGAAGAGGACCTAGAACTCTTTGGGCAACCCAATCCAAACAACTTCCATCCACCACTTGAGGACCCAATTGAGAACCAATAGCATCCCGAAGGTCATCTCCCTCCTCCTGAATATACAAATCCTCCTGCTTATCGTAATTTTAGGAATAATGATCGGGGTTTCAACAATAATGAGTACAATGATGTGAGACATCCCCGAGAACATCAAAGAGGGCGAGATCGTGCCAATGACTACAGGGGCAATGATAGACGTGCTCGACAACATGATCACTATGAAGACAGACGTCCAGCCCGCCGTGACATCAAGGTACGTATTGAAAATTTTGCAGGTGAATATGATGCTGCTGTATTTCTAGAATGGAAGCAGACAACAGAGCATGTTTTGAACCACTGTCACTATGAGAATCACGAAAAAGTGGAGGTTGCAACCCTACACTTCACCGGGGCTGCTAAGACATGGTGGAATAGAGATGTGACCATGAGAGAGAGACGAGGATTCCCACATGTCGAAACTTGGAATCAGCTGATGCACATCATGACACAAAATTATGTGCCAACTGATTACAAAAATGAGATGCGTTTGAAGATAGCACTTGCTAAACAAGGTACACAAACTCCCAATGAATTTTATGCTTCTTTAGAAGATATGTACTATAAAGCAGGTATGAGTGTGACAGCAGCTACTATTCGAACCAAATTCTTGAGTGGTTTGAATGTCTCTATTAGAGACCAATTAGAGATTTTGCCCATCAAGGATCTTAGCTCCATTGTGCACACAGCTATGCAAATTCACAACCAATTAGTGCGCAAGAAATCTTCTCCATGGGCTTCCAATCAAAGGTATACTTCTCGTGAAAGTTTGTCTAAATCTATTAAATCTACTCTAGATGTGCAGCAGAAAGTTCAAGGACAAACAAGACCACCCTACAAGAAGGAAGCCACCAACACTCCACCGGAGCCGTCATGAGGTCCAAACCGCAGTAGCACAACAGACAAGGAATGCTACAAGTGTGGAGGACATGGGCATATTTCTAGAGAATGCTCAAATCCAAGAAAGGTGTTGCTCAATCAACAAGGTGGCTATGAGAGTGTTGAAGAGGAAGATGAATATGAGGAGGCTGCACAAGATGAAGAAGATAATGATCCTTATGTTTGTGAACCTTCGGATAATCAGGGAGGTACAACCCTTAGCCTTGTCACGAGGAAAGCATTAACAATCAAGGAAGCCGCGCTAATGGACCAAAGGGAGAATTTATTTCAAACTAAATGCTTGGTTCAAACGACATCTTTGAGTGTTATTATTGATGATGGGAGTTGCTGCAATATTCTCAATGCTAAGGTGGTTCACCACCTAAATCTCCAGACAACTCCACACCCTCAACCATACGGTCTCGAATGGATAACCGAAGGTAAGGGTGATGTGGTAAACAGGCAATGCCACATCTCTTTC
This sequence comes from Oxyria digyna, assembly GCA_029168935.1. Classification (NCBI taxonomy): domain Eukaryota; kingdom Viridiplantae; phylum Streptophyta; class Magnoliopsida; order Caryophyllales; family Polygonaceae; genus Oxyria; species Oxyria digyna. The sequence goes on from JAPVLV010000013.1 coordinate 13,250,937, forward strand.
TCTATTGGTCCATACAAAGATTCGGTTTTATGTGATGTTATTGCAATGGATGCTACGCACCTTCTTCTTGGTCGTCCTTGGCAGTTTGATAGGAAGACGGTGCATGATGGCTTACTCAACACTTACGCGTTTGTCCATGGAGGAAGACGAGTAACCTTGCTACCCATGACCCCACATGAAATCCTCATGGATCGTCAAGAAAGGAGCAGGAACAAGGTTATAGAAGCTGCAAAACAAGAAATTAAAGGCACAAAAACTCGGGAAACCGAGTTCAACAACAGAAAATCTGCGCCCGCGGCCCCTGGAGCCGCGCCCGCGGATCCGACAGCCAGAAAAGCCGAGACCCGCAGAGAAATATCCGCGACCGCGGATCCCAACAACAGGGATTTTTCCGCGCCCGCGGATCATCAATTTTGCAACAATTCCCCTGCTCAGGCTTCAGTTCGAATGAAGGACCCATACAAGCAAAAGTCGGGTATACAGGGACGTTGTGAGAACAAAATACTACTAACACGCTCTCGGGATATCACTCCAATCATTCAGGGACGTTCACCTTGCTTTCTTTTAATTCCAAAAGCGTGTCTTTCTAGTAACAAACAAGATGATTTACCTCTTGTGATTCAAACGCTTTTGCAGGACTTTACAGATGTCTATCCCGACGACTTACCAGGTGGATTGCCTCTAGTCAGAGGCATGGAGCACCAAATTGACTTGGTTCCGGGCGCTTCCCTACCCAACAGAGCTGCATACAGGGCAAGCCCGGAAGAAACAGCTGAGCTACAACGACAAGTTCAAGACTTGATGGATAAAGGCTACGTTCGCGAAAGCCTTTCACCTTGTGCAGTCCCAGTTATCTTGGTGCCAAAGAAGGATGGCACATGGCGTATGTGTGTAGACTGCAGAGCTATCAACCAAATTACAGTGAAATACAGGCATCCTATTCCCCGCCTGGACGACATGCTAGACGAATTACATGGTGCTACTCTATTCTCCAAGATCGATCTCAAGAGTGGATACCATCAAATTCGTATAAAGGAGGGCGATGAATGGAAAACAGCCTTCAAAACAAAGTTTGGTCTCTATGAATGGTTAGTAATGCCCTTTGGACTTACAAATGCACCAAGTACTTTTATGAGATTGATGAACCATGTGCTTAGACATTTCTTAGGAAAATTTGTTGTGGTTTATTTTGATGATATATTGGTGTATAGCCGTTCATTGCATGATCATGTTGACCATATTCGACAAGTCTTAGAATGTCTTAGGAATGAGCAATTGTATGCTAATTTGTCAAAGTGTGTCTTTTGCTTTACTTCTACTATCTTCCTTGGCTATGTTGTTTCTAAGGATGGATTGCAGGTGGACCAAGAAAAGGTCCGAGCCATTAAAGAATGGCCAACTCCTACTACTCCCACTATGGTAAGATCATTTTTAGGATTGGCAGACTTTTACAGGAGATTTGTGCGGGATTTTAGCACAATTGCAGCCCCATTACATGAGCTCACAAAGAAAGGAGCCATAGTAGACTGGAAAGACAAACATGAGGCTGCATTCCTTCGACTTAAGGAAAGTCTTTGCAATGCTCCATTGTTGCAACTCCCAGACTTTCAAAAGATGTTTGAGGTTGAGTGTGATGCCTCCAATTTCGGCATTGGTGGTGTCTTGCTCCAAGAGAAAAGGCCTATTGCCTACTTCAGCGAAAAGCTCTCAGGTGCAACACTTAACTACCCTAATTATGATAAAGAACTGTATGCTTTGATTAGGGTATTCAAGACTTGGCAACACTACCTTTGGCCAAAACAATTCGTTGTCCACACGGACCATGAGGCTTTGGCTTATTTGAAGCAACAATTCACTTTAGGAAGACGCCATGCTCGATGGGTAGAGTTTATGGAGACCTTTCCATATGTTGTCATGCATAAGAAAAGTAAGGAGAATGTGGTAGCCGACGCCCTTTCTCGTAGGTATGTTCTCTTAACTCATCTACAAGCCAAATTAATCGGATTTTCATTGATAATAGACTTGTATATGCAAGATGATTTCTTCAAGTCTATTTATGAGAGTTGTTTAGCTAAAGGTGAGGTGGATGGCTACTTTGTGGATCAAAAGTTTCTTTATAGACGGGGCAAGCTTTGTATCCCTTCTAGTTCTATAAGAACACTTTTGATTCATGAAGCTCATGAAGGGCGAGGACACTTTGGAATAGCCAAAACCTTAGCCGCTCTTCAAGAGCATTTATATTGGCCACATATGATCAAACATGTCACACGATTTGTCAATGGTTGTGTGACTTGTCACAAGGCGAAAAGTCGCTCATCTTCTTCATTGTATACACCCCTACCAATTCCCAATCAACCTTGGGAAGATTTATCAATGGATTTTGTGATGGGGGTGCCTACTACTAAGAAGGGGAGTGAATGCATCTTTGTTTTGGTTGATAGGTTCTCCAAAATGGCTCATTTCATGGCATGCAAAATGACTAATAATGCTACCGACATTAGTAATATCTTTTTTCAGCATGTGGTTAGGTTGCATGGAATTCCTAAAACTATTGTTAGTGATAGAGATGTGAAATTTGTGAGTCATTTTTGGAGAACATTGTGGGGAAAGCTAGGTACTAAACTCCTATTTTCTACTAGCTACCACCCACAAACTGATGGACAAACTGAGGTTACAAATAGAACTCTAGGCTCACTTCTTAGGATCATGCTTCGTGCTAATCCTAAGAGGTGGGAGGACTTACTTCTGTATGTTGAGTTTTCCTATAACAGGGCCGTCCATTCGGCAACAGGGTTGAGTCCATTCGAGGTGGTATACGGTCGAAATCCTTTGACCCCGATGGACATGATTCCACTGCCTCTGAAAGATGGTGAACAAGCTGCAGGAGCTAACCGGGCTGAGATGATCAAGGAATTGCATGAAAGAACAAAGGAGCAGCTGCAGCGTCGTTCATTACAATATGAATCAAAGGCCAACAAAGGGAAGAAGAGAGTCACCTATTCCCCAGGAGATCTGGTGTGGCTACACCTAAGAAAGGAACGCTTTCTGGCAAGACGAAAGCACAAACTGGATGACAGAGGTGATGGACCCTATAAAATTCTAAGATCTTTTGGTCCTAATGCATATGAGCTTGAATTGCCTCCAGGTATTGGTGTTCATGGGACATTTAATGTAGCTGATTTGCCCCCATACATTCCCCCGGACTTAGACATTGACGACACGAGGACGTGTCGAGGCCAAGAAGGGGAGAGTGAAACGAATCAGGACCAGACATTGACAGAGGATGAAGAAGAAGAACTCATGAGCATACGCTCACTAGGCCCAGTGACCCGAGCAAGAGCAAGAGCGGTAGCCAAGGCTACCCAATCAATGGTCACCAAAGGTCTAGCAAGAAATAGTGGCATCGGTGCAACTGAGAGAACTTGGAGCTTGACAACGCTCGAAGAGGTGGATGACAACCGGACGCTTGGCGAAGCAACGCTGGCCTTCAAGCCAGCCTTATTAGTCAAGGGTCGAAACACGGGTCAGTCCGCCATCTTGAACGAGCCGAGCCAAGCGAAAGAAGCCAGCAGAACAATTTCCGTGACCGCGGATCCCTTCAACAGGGAAATTTCAGCGATCGCGGAAGAAGTGTCCGCGCTCGCGGATTAGGAAAAGACGGAGTGTCCGTCTCGATTTCCGCGGGTGGGCCGCGGGCGGCCTCGATTTCCGCGCCCGCGGACCCCGCGCTGAAGACTTCCGAATTTCCTTTTTTAGCGTTTTATTTATTTAATTAAGACTTTTTTAATTCCGAATTAGGGCTGCACTTTTAGGTTAATGTTAGTAGCAACCTCCTTTATAAGTTGAACTTTTCCCATTGTTGTTTGGCACGTTGAAATTGAATAGCAGAGCTTTAGTTGAGTTTGAATCTCCTTCCTTTGCTTCGACGTCATTCTACTGATTGGATCCGGAGTTGTTCTCGTTAGCGAACTGTCATCAAGCCAACCTATCGAATTCGTTCATCCCTTGAGTGGACTCTCAAGACATCGAGTTCTTGTTGAATCGAAAGATTCAATACGTATCCAACCCTAGAAGAGTTCTAGAAGCGCCATCGACTTCCCTTTCTTCCACGATCCTTCCCGAGGGCATACGAGTCATACCAGATTCGTATCACCCTTCTTGCTGGTATACCTGCTGCCATTCTGTGTCTTGTTGAGTGATGTGAGGTCTGGCATTATCTTGTTGTATGAATATGGTTTTGTGACCTTCATCTTGTGGCCATTTTGACATTATTGCTGGAACAATGTCATTAATCAACATGTTTCTTGTGACTGACTGTATGAGCTTTGTGATAAGTGTCCCCTTGCCTCTGTTTTTTGAATGCCTCTTTGCTGGCTCCTTATAAGTAAATGGAAAGATGCCAATATTTCCATCAAATGTGCATTCCCCTTGATCATTGAATCTTGGTCTTGCTACTGCTGTTGTGAACATAACCTTAGGGATGAATTTGCTTGAGCTTGCACTTCTGTATTTTCCTCTTTCATTCTTGCCTAAGTAGTACCTTTGTGCCTTCCTTGACTAAAAAAACCACTTCTCATCTATGTGAACAAAGTCAAACATAGGATAGTATGTTGTCTTTTGATGTGTTGTGTCCCCTATTAGGAGCTTCAATACCCACTGCATTCTGGTCACCTTATGGTATTCACTTAGACTTGGGTTTAGTGCATTTGAATGTGGCCTCACCCCTTTTTAACCAATCTGTGACATGTGGACTTAGAAATTTCAAGCTTGCTTGCCAAATCTCTAATGCATGTTCTGTCACCCATATTCAGTGCTTCAATATCTTGTTGCTCTACTTGAATTCTTTTCCTATCACAGTTATGGTATTTTGTACTCACATTGTATTTGCCATGGTTCAGTAGTTCCCTTCGTGCTTCTTTCCATATCCTTCCAATTGTTCTCCTTGACAGATTAAATTGTTGTGCAGTTGCATTGATGGTGCCATATGGAAGCTTTCCCGCCGCTGATTTCTGAAGCATAGCATTCAAGATCTCCATTTTTCTCTCTATCCTGAGCTTAGTGGGCAATGCCTGGTTGATGATGATGGCTTGGCTCGAAGTTCAGATCAAAAGGTATGTTACCTTCCATGTCCCCAAATGGCTCCTCTGACTGGGTGTCATTTTCTCCCATTTCTGCATCACTGAAGCCCTCATCATCCAGGAATGACACCTCATTTAAGTCGAAAGCTGAAGGCATGTCCACTGAGCAGTGATGCTCTGTTATTCTCTCTGTAATTCTCTCTTTTTTTCCAAGTTCTAATGCTCTGTTTTGAGTTGTAATGGTGAGTTTAAGTGACAGTGAACAGAGTTTCATGTTGTATTTTATGCTGTTTAGCAGTCTTCTTATTGGTTTAGATATCAGGGGTAGTTTTGGAAATAATTTGGCAAATATATTGGTGATCCGTGTGCTCTTAATGAAGCAATCTGATTGGTTGCTCAAATTTGTAAACTCTTCTCTTATTGGCTAATGCATTAATTTATTATTTCACTTTCATCATTTCCAATGCTAAGTTGTCTTTTTTCCTTACCTTAATTCAAAAGATTTTTTGACAATGAGACTAACATAGTAATCCAAGAGATTTTTTGACAATGAGACTAACATAGTGGGACAGAGGGAGTATATACATAACATAGTCGTGCATATCAGCTGTTCAAATTTGAAAAGTCTATGATTCAGGTTATCACTTCGTTAAAAAGACAAAAACACAAACGATGAAAGTGTATTCTATCTGAATGATAATGCGCATCTAGTTGATTTGTAAAAACATGCCGGATTATGTATAAGTTTGTGCTTATATAAGTGACTTCTGTGTTTCAAAAGTTAATTGAATTATACATCATAGTTAGAATGAAAAGTGCTTTAACCAATATTAAGGGTCTGATTTCGGTGAGGATGACTTCTTAAATAAGAACTGAGTGTCATGGTGGGCATCATCATGTGTTACAAATGATGTGCATTATCAAATACCGTGTTCATTATTCATAACGTTTGTATGCATAAATTATAACGTATGTATACATACATCATCTTCAATTCTCATCTAAAGACTCGTCATCACGAGATTGTTTTCCCATAAACGAGGTGTCTACAACGATGCTTAAGAATACGTATACATTTCATAATGTAGTTACATTGTTATATAAAGAGTGTTTATTTATAACTATAATGATAATTACTAAGAGTAAAAGGAGACGAGTGTAAGCAAACGAAATCAACAACAATTTCCAAATTCAAATAAAGAATTAAACCACCAGAAGAACAATGCCTTGAATTATAGGTTAGTTGTGAGGTGAGAGTAAAAGCAGTACTTCAGGTTTCAATTTCAAGCTACATTGATGATAAGTAGGTTCAAGTGTCGTGAATCAAAATTTAAGATAGACTACAAGTGATTGAAAGTTGTTCGTTAGAATATCCATACAAAAAATGACAAAATGATGACTTTCAAAGAAAGTTGTTATATGCGACCATCTTCCAAAAGGAAATGCAATGTGAAACCAATTAATTGTAATGTAATGGCGGTTTTCAAAGTTGCAATGTTTGAATCGTTTATTCAAACTCAAAGTGACACATGTTTGACATCTCTATTTCCTTCTTTATTAGTGACCAGTTTTAAAAGTCGCTAATGAGAGATAATTGACACTTAGACCGGAGCTCATAACAAGATTACACGAATCAAACATATAAGTAATCGAGTCTTTTTCCGAGAAGAATATGACTATAATATAAAATGCTTTGGCTCAAACTTGAATTACTAGCAAAGATACTGATGCCTCCAGAAATCTTTAGTGGTCGTTTGGTTAAATACATGAATTGTAATTCATGGGAATTGAATTAAGGTGATTTTAGTCTTCAACCAACATTCATGAGAATTGAATTAAGGTGATTTTAGTCTTATATATGAAAAAATTGCTGCCTGGAATAGAGTTTTTCTACCATTTTTCTATTTCTCAGATACTTCACATAGCAGGGAGCATACATTGACAAGAACGATGGACTAGACTAGTCTTTCACCAGAAACGATGGTTCTTTCTAGGTCGCCGATAAAAGACGACAAACTAGATACAATCATACCAGAACAATCAAAGGAGACAATGATGAAGGCTGAGGAGAAACTATGGTAGAATCAATAGAAGACATTAACACAAGTGGAAACTACCTCAATTATTTCCAGCAGATCAAAGAAACAATAATGAAACAAAACACCAAGAAACGTGTAAGAGAGGAAGATCCAGTTTACAATAAAACTATCCTAACTGTTTCTAGAAAGAAAAAAACACTTGATTCTATCCACAAAGCCAACAAATTCCAAGTTTCTTTGGGGAAGAACAGTACATCCTTGGGATGAAAACCCACCAAAGATCAGAGGATTTCGGGTTCTTTGTGGACACATTTCTCGGGTTAATGTTCCGGGTTAACAGTGACTAGTACCGTACAATGAAAATCATCCCGCCTCACTTTCTAACCAACAATTTCACTTCATCTCTCTCAAAAGTAGCATGGCTAGGAAATAGCTAGTAAAATCTATATGATTTATCTTCCCCGTGTTGTGTTGTGCCCCCACTTGTTTCGGCATAGGAATCTAAACTCCGGTCGTGGGGGTTTCACCTCAAAACTTATGTGAACTTTTACATATTATATAACAACATAAGCCTAATGAAGAAAAGAAACTTACAGATATTGTCACTAACCTTGAAAAAAGGAAGCTTTCTCTAGAACTCGCCTTTATCTTCATCCTTCGTCAAAGCACTAGGTCCTTCATCAAAACCGGAACCAGGTGCGGCTTCATTTAGGTCAAGAAATCCTCTTTTTTCAACCTCATCCACTTCTTCTTCGTGTGGTTTATTTGGTGCATTTAAACGCGCTTCTTCTATTTCCTCTTTCTCGCCTACTTCTATCAATGCTGGATCAACCTCTCTTTCCTCTATAATAACACGAGCCTCAGAATTGGGGCTTTCAATTGTGAATTCTTCATTATTATCACTCCCACCAACTGAGTGAGTTTCAAATGCATTTGACTTTTCCCTTTTTTCTGAATCATGATCAGACTCTGAGTGCTCGTACTGCTGATAGTTTATTCGGTTTCTGGTAGACCTCCTACTTCGTCTTAGGCCAGGTCGATAGTCAGCAACCGGTCTCGACTTTGTTCCTGTTCGAGTTCGACCAGGGACTTTCTTGAATTTTTGTGGGCCATCACTGTCCTCACTCATACTTGCTACATACTCCTCCTCCTCCTCCTCCTCCTCGGCTTCCTCTTCACCGTTCTCATCACTCCACTGATACTCCTCATCTCCTTCAGAGCTACTAGATAGCTTTTTCCTCTTCTTTCTTAGATATTCTTCGTCATAAACGGCTTCTCCAACTATCTCATCATCACTGTCGAAATCTCCGTCATTGTCAGAAACCGCTTCAACAAACTCCTTATCAGAATATCGCTGCGGTCTTTGTCGTGTTCTGATGCTGCAAAGACAAAAAGAAACACAAAAGACATTTTAGAAAATCAGTAATTACAAATTGTGAAGCTTTAATGAGATCTGTGAGAGGGGGCGACCTCCGATCCAATGGTTGTTGAAATTTATCATCTTCATCCATGTCATCATAATTTGGAGGAGATGGTGGACTGAAAGAGACATGCTGGGATTCAAGCATTGGATTTGGTTCATGCATTGGATTTGGTTCATGCATTGTACCATTTGCAGAAGGTTCCGATCTTCCATATGATTCTCTCCCCATCCCGGGTTCTGGGGATGGCTGCTTCCTTCTGGTGGAGACAGTTTTACACGTAGAGAAATCAGTGGCATAAAAGGATACCAGAATACAATAGAGCATAAATTCTTCTACGAAATAGTAAAACTACATATATTTTGAGGAAGAAACCATACTTTGTTATTTTTATAGCCTCGTTGATAGAGCGATCATAGTCATCTGCATGATAAATAAATGGAAGGATGAGAAACCCAGTAATAGTACATGGAAAAAATCAGCACATCAAAAAAATCAGACTATCAAACAATCCAGTTTCTAAAATTCATAATATAAAATACGCACCAGTGGAAGGCAGCATCCTACTTTCTACAAGTAAAATGTTTTCAGCAATGTTTAAGGTACATGTAATTGTTTTCAAGGATGTAAACTCTTTTATATATGACTAAGGCATCATTCCGAAGACTGTTTATCGACCCATTTCCAGAGGCACCTCATTATTCTTAAGAAGATGGAAAATGGGCATTCCATAGCGAATAAGGTCAGTCGAGCACGTCCAAACAAGTACATCCTTCCACAATATAGCTTATAAAGAAGGGGAATCACATTGGTTTTGGTATTAAGAAGGTGAATAATTTTATGCACCATAAATATATTTAGTACTATCAACATGCATATGGGCCAAGCAAACACATTTGCAATTATAAGGTTCACTCTCTGTGGAATATTTGGAAATTAAGACGTTTCATTACTCTTACCAAATGTGTAAGTGACAGCTTTCCTGTGACGAAGTGAACGTCCAGCGACAAGCCCGTCCATGTTTATATAATTATCAAGCAGAAGAGCTTCTCTTTGTTGCTTTTTCAACAACTTTTCCTTTCTCTGTAACATTCAAGATTAGTAAATTTATTACAAGAAAGAATATTTAGAAGCAGTATGTTAGAAGCGATAAAGGAAGTTAAAAGGATACAGAAAATCACTAGCGAAAACATCACATTCCCAAAAACAATTGTTACCTTCTGAATCTTCTCAATCTCCGGAAGCATATCATTCTTCAACTTCTTGCCAAGTGAAGCTTCTGTTCTATTACTGCTAGAAAACAATTTTTCCTAAAAAGAAACAAATACAGAAACTCAAAAGGCAGTACAGCAAGTACACACATAGTTTAACAAGCATGGGGCATGTATCTTTCCACCTTTTCAGTTGCATAAATTACTTTATTATGTATTACGTCATTATTTTATGTTCAGTTCCTTTTTACTACTTCCATAAGTTAATATGTTCAAATTAAACAGATACGTAAGAAACGACTTCTTTTTTATGTTCATTTTCCTTTCAAATGAGCAGTATATGAAACTTACAGAGACATCTTGAAATTCATCCAAGTTAGTTGCAACAGTCTCCCACTCATACATTGTACTAGGAAGAACATTGGACCCCTTTATCTTGGTTTTTTTCAACTCGACTTTCCTGATTTCTCGATATAATCTGTGACCAATTATAGAATCATCTTCGTACCTGCATCGGCAACACCAAAGGCATAAAATATTAAGGAAAAATTCAAGTTTTTTGAAGGCATGTAAGAAACAATCACACCAAGTTACCAACAATGTTCTGGATGATGAGAATTCTTTCAAACAAATTGTTTCAGAAGAAGATAAAATGATCAATTGTCACTTATCAGTTTCTGTACCAGTAGGAAATCCCGTGCGAATCACCACCAATCCGGTCTTTACGAAATGCTGAAAGCTGCATTCCATGTTTCATGCACTCATCTATATAGTTCCTGATATCTTCTTGCTGCAATGAGATGCAAATCTAACTTCAATCCCTAGATCCAGAATGCGTGTATGTGTACATATTAACTATATTCTTAAAAAAAGCATTGAAGCAAGTTTCCTAGATCCAGAATGCGTGTATGTGTACATATTAACTATATTCTTAAAAAAAGCATTGAAGCAAGTTTCCCAGAACCATAGAGCTTAATAATCCATCTGAAATAAAAAAAAATTGAGAAATAAACTGCTCCAGGTGAAGTTAAGCCATTAGCTCCTACTTTACAAGGGTAAACAGGATCAGGATAAATAGAAAAAGGCATTAAGCCACACAGCACCTCTGCTTATGGCATACAATTTAACAGCTTCTTTATAAAATCAAGATTTTTAAAATACCAATTAGTTGGCTGCTATACAAAATATATTTTTGAACAAGATATATCAAGTATTAACAATATGTTTATATATTCTCTTCATATTTATAAAAATGATTCCAATCAACAACAGTCTAATGAGCAGCTAAGTGTTCACTGAAAGTTGAAATTACAACAACTACAAGCCCCATTAAGTAACCGATATGACTCAAAAAGCATAGGAACACCACACAACCAAGGATGGCCCACTCCAAGGAAAAAGAAACATTTTGTCATATGGTCAAGATACAAGGCCCCGAGCACTGAAAGTTAAAATTATGCATGAAATATAGCAGGGATGAGTAGGTAAACAGTTCTAATCATTAGGGAATAAGGCTTTACTTTAAAATGAGATAAAAAACAACCCCATTAAAATGTCTACTCCACTAGAATATCTATAAGTATGGACATACCTCAACACGTATGTCACATAATGCTTTCAGAATGACAACACGAACAGAAGGATCAAGAGACTTGTAAGCTTCAATTTCAGCCCTAGCATAACAAAATAAAAATTATTGATTTCAACATAAGGGCATACAAAATCCAGAATAAAATTTGAATAAGGATTCATAATTTTGACTCAAGACTCACCCATGTGCAGCAACAATTGGTAGCTCTCCCTCAGCAACCTGCAATAATTGAAAGGACAAATGTAAATATTATTATAAGAATAGACAGCATAAAATCAAATGTCAAGAGGTACTGCAAGTATGGTAATTTACCCAGTGCCACCAGTCCCTTAATTTTCTGCATAGTACTGTAACCCAAGTTTCTCGTCCACAAGCCATCCTGGTGACAGGAGGAATTGCCTAACAACAAGAGGACAGATAATTACAGAAAGATCCTAAATACATTTCTCTACTGCAAAAGAGAAAACAGAAGTTCTGGAATCAGTATACCCTAAGAACTCCACCAATATATGCAATCACATGCATTATCAGTTTCAAAAGGAGTTTGATATTCTAGCTTTTTTGTAACAAAAACAAATCGTGTGAGGCCTGTCTTTGTGAGGAAAATAAAGTACACACACGCTGCCTAAGGAAGATACAGCCAGAACAATAAAAACAGCTTGACATTATAACAAGCAAAATAAGGCAGTAGGTCTACATTTTGTCATATGATCAAGTTGCATTGGATTTAGAGAATGGATTGTCAGTGCAAGAGTTTGAAGTCTGACGAAACTCAGATGATTTACTTTTCTTACAAGGGTTCCCAACATGTATTTTCCCAAATTAAGATGTCAACATACTCAACACAGTATATTTACATATGTAGTACTAACTAAATTAAAAGACATCATCAGTTCAATATAAAACCCGTCTATGGTCATGAAAAGCAAAATCCTCCACTGAAGTTGCAAGGGGAAAATACATGTTTTTTCAAGTTTCATGACATGCCAAAAATATATATATTTCCATGTAAAGATGCCTTCATCTGGCAAATCTATAGAAACAAGCCAATCATAAGAGACGTGAAAAACTCAGTATTATAATCCCGGACAATATGATACAGATTAGAAGATTACAATGATGATACAGATTCACCAAGACGAGCTTCAAGATTAGCATTTCAGATAAGCTCTTTTACATCCTACATCATCTCAGATGTTCTCAAATTATTTAAAATACACACAAAAGAAAGAAGAAAAGGACAAATGATCAACAACCAAAGAATGCTGACTATGATCATCAATAGCTATCTTTAAAATTAACAGCTAAGGTAAAATTATGATGTGCACAGTGCACACTATCGTGAAACTATCAAATTTTACTGAAGCAGTCTACAAGAGAGGCCAATTTCTTAATGAAGTTCACCCCCTATATGATCTTTTTAACTAAGCTATTCTAATTTCTGTTAAAAAACTGTCTTTCGATTCAAAATTTCAAAAAAGAACTATACAAGATACCTATTGTATGCTAATGCTACAGCTAAACCAAAAGATGCCCCTGCCTGGACAATCCATAATCTATGGTTTTTCAATTTCAATGGACTTTGCAGTCACTTTGGTTTCATCCTACAGACTAACAAAATAAGAAGAGGTGAAACATATATAGTATAATTAATTCTCATCTAGTTTTACAAGCACCTACACAAACCCCACTATCAGAAAGAGAAGACCTTCCCCATTAAAAAAACATGCTTTCTAAGTAATGCAAACCAGTAGGACATCTTATTTCAAAATATTCAAATTCAATGGAGCAGAACTACAGCCACAACTTATCTGCCACTCATTAAGGGCAAAGTTCATAGATTCATGCTGCCTACTGCAGATAAGAAAACATCTTCTAAACACACAAATAAAAACAATTAAATGCATATACACTTGACTTTGCACATTCAAATAGATAATCAATTGCGGTGCTTTCCCAGCAATGACAAAATAAAAAAGTAAGTAGCCAGCAAATCCTAAAGTTGGAAGCTTTATATTTTCAACTTGAAGAAGTGAAGAAGGGATAAATGAACCAACCTTTAGCAATGGAATGTGCACATCACTGAGTGTATTATTGGGGGTTATGAGTGAAGTCTCTAGCTCCTCAGCTGAAAACTCTACATTAATATTTAGCACAGGCCTAAAAACCTAACACCCACAAAACAAAACCACACTGATCAGATATCAAACCCTAGAAGCAGCAAGGGAAAAAAAAATTAACAACCCAAACTCACATTCAAAAAATTAAGAATAGAAGCCAACTCCCACATAGCTCTCAAATTCCATCTGGGCATCTGGCCAAGGGGAGGAGGATTCACCAAAGACGTGACAATTTTACCGCATTGCCCTTTCTGGCCTTCCTCCTCATCTTCCTCTTCTTCTACCTCGGCCGGCTCTTCCTCCACCTTAAACTTCTCCTTCTTCACCGGCCGAGGGCGACGTTCGACCAAGGGCTGCTCAACGTAGAGCTTAGCTCGAGCTGTGCAGGCCCGGGAAGGCCTCTCCCTCCTCACAATCACAGCATCGTTGCTGGGCTTCTTAACACTGGTGCTTTTGGCGTTGTCGGTCTTGCTTTTCTCAACCTCAATTTCAGCGTCTCCGTTGGTTTGGGAGGGTCCAATTGCGGCGGGTTCGGAGTCAGGTTGGGTCCGGATCGGGGAGGAAACGGCCATATGCGAAGTGGGTTGATCGAGAAGAGGCGGTTTAGGGTTGGGAGAAGATGGATTGGGGGATGGATCATGGAATTGCATCAGAAAGAGGGGAGGAAATGGGGGGATTTGGTTGAAAGGTGGAAGAATGAGGGAGAAGCAGCAAAATGTTGAGCGAGGGACTTGAAACGCAGGAGGAGGAGGAGGAGAGCATCATGTCATGTCACATAGTATGACAATAGTCACAATACTCTCTCTGTGTGTTTTTGGGGTGTGAGAATGGAGGATTGCTTCAGCTTGGGGTTGAATGGAGAGAGAGAAGGAAAGGGAGGGAGGGTGAAGGCCGTGAAGGGTGAATCGAGTCCGGAGAGAAGGAAAAAGGTCAAGTCTTTGCAAAAATTCAGGGACGTTGCTACGGCATATATCACCACAGCTCAAACCATAATGCATATATCTAAACCTAACTTTAAACCCCAACCAATTTGCAAATTTTATCTTACGGGTCAAACCAATTTGGAAGCCGTATGTTTATCTTTTCTCAAAATTTGGAAGAAATATTGCGTTAGGACAGTATAAAAAAAGTTTAATAAAATATTAAGCGTGCTACTTCTGTTCTGATCATGGATCATCTAGTTCGATCATCAGATTGATTTTCCTCCTCTAAACCGGAAAACGGCTACCGAGTTTGTATGTATTTGGAAAGGACTAGGATTATAATCATGTTCAGACTTCAAAACCCTGCTTTAACCACTTCTCTAAATTGTATTTGCACGGGTAACTTTCATATTCAAAACGAAAATTTAGGAGTTTCATTATAAAATTTAATCTGTAATTCAGAATATACGCATAGAATTCTAAATAAAAATGTTACATTTTGTGCAGGACATCTTGTGAAAAATTAACCCAGCAGAAAGTAGACTGAAACAACTCCCTTCAGAAGCTAAATCTGGTATATGATAATGTGTTCCTCCTCTTGTTCACTGGGACTAGTACTTCACATGACAAATAAGAACAAGTCCTGAAACCTTCCATCAGATCTAGCAACTAAACATTAGGCAAGAATACATTTAGGTCAAGGCATAGGGCTACTATCAGCATGCGCTTGCCCGCCCTAATACCCTTAACTATCAAGGGCACCGAGCGCTTTCATGTCCTCCAAGAAAGCCGAGTAAGAATCATCAATGCTCTGAGATTTCGGTGCTGCTGATGTAGTCAACGTTTTTGGTTTTACAACAGTTGGGGGGGTGAACTGATGACTCGTGATTGTTGTGGAAGATGAGGATGGTTTAGGCTTTGCCTTTGAAGTGGCAGTTTCACGCTTCACACGCACAGATGCAGGAACCTGCAGTTTTTTTTAAAAGGGCAAGAATACTTATTATATCCATCACCAATATAAATCAACATTCATATAACAACTAATCTAATATTTACTGGCTATTGCTAGCAAGTTGTTCCAATATCCAAAAATTCCACTTTTCCTATTTTTGGATTTGACTCGGAACTATCACTATTTAGTCAGTAAGCGGGGCTGCTCTCCTCATAGTCCATTAGTGGAAACCAAAACTCACTGCACTTCTTAGAGTACCCTGATCTATGCAAGCAGCACAACGCATCGCTGATCAAGTGCAATTTTGTCAAGAATGACTAGATACCTCCAAGTGATTTCAATAAGCAATTACTTGCAACTTTACCACAAGATTATTAGAAGAGTAAGCACTATCATCCGCAAGTGAAAATTGATTGTTTAATCTAGAGAAAAGATTTTCTAATCCAACTTATTCCAACCAGTGTAGATTGTTCTTTTTAGGTTAAAAAATGCATAATACACCAGTAAAATAAGAATTTATGATATTCTAACATTCTATCCAACAAGATGAAGTAAACATGATACGGAAAAAACAGAGCAGCTCAAGAAGCTTTAGACTTACCATAGACGTAAGTTCCGGAGTGTGCTGAGCAAGTGGTCTCTTAACTACAGTTGGAGCAGCTGATTTGACATAAGAAGGCTTCTGCGGAACCGTGGGTGGTCTAAAACCAGAAAGATCATCTGACATAAAGAAGGGTGGAGGCCCAGGGGGCAGTGGCGGTCTCATCATTGGAGGAGGACCGAAAGGCGGCCTTGGAATCATGGAAATCATACAAGGAGGAGCACCAACTACTAGTGGGTGCATGTCTGGCATATAATGTTGGGCCATTCCTGGGGGGTAGACATCTTGCTGTAAATTCGGGGGGGCAGCAAACCCAGGAATTGGAGCCTGTTGCCTTGGTGGTGGTGGAGGAGGTGGCAGAACTAGTTGTTGAACATCCTTGTTCTCTATATGATTTCTCACATTAGACTCTGATGATGCACTATCTACCAGTTTTAATGTTGATCCAGGTGGGGGAGGAGGTGGAAGCTGTATAAGACAAAATTAGCAGGTTTATCCAAGTTAAGACAAATTTACAGTGACTGAAAAAGCACACCTACCGCTCGCCTGGGCACTAACCTATGCTATCGTCTGCCTAGGCAATCAGTTTCTTGTGATATTTTCAAACACATAGAAGAAGTAGAACACAGCAAGATCTTCTCCTTTCATTTTATTTAGTCTCTCCCTTCTATTTTTAAAATATAAGAGAAGAACTTCTCACATTAAAAAAAATAGAACCTTTTTCTTCCTTCTGTTGTTCAACTCTTCTTCATATTTTCCTTCTAGACATGTGCTGCTAATCAGTAAGTCTACTGTTCTTGCTGTTCATAGTTTTTAATCTATACTTTTTAGTCTTTACTTCTGCTGTTTGACTTGTAAACTTGGTTTTGATTATTTCAAACTGAAGGTGAAAAGGCGAGCGCCTCTCAAGCGTGCCTATGCGACCAGGAGGCTCATCTACTAAAGTCGCATTGCAAATTTTTTAAAACCAAGTGGAACAATCATTCAGATGCATCGATTTCCTAAAAAAGGATACGTGCCTCAGAAAGGGACAAAAAAGTACAAAATGCTTACCTGAATTGAATCCTTAGCAGCAACACCACCTGGGCCAATAGATCTATTATTTTCCAAATCAGCTACAGTTGTGCCTGGTGGAGGCGGCTGTGCAGGCTGACCGATACCTGGAGGTGGAGGTGGTGGGGGACGAAGGGCAAGAAGGTCTTTAGGTGGAGGGCCTGGAGGAGGAGGTGGCGGGGGTAAAATGGGCAACGATGAGTTCAAACCTGGTGGCTTCGGAGGCATAGGTGGTGGGGGTGGAAGAGGCAAAAAGTCAGGTGTAACTAAAGCCTCTCCTGTGCCCAAATCATCAGAGTCCGGAAGAGGTGGTGGAGGAGGGGGTGCAGGTAATGTATCGTCATCTAATTCTGTATCATCTGCACCAGCTGATGATGAAGCCTCTGAGAAGGGAGTCCTGGGTCCTACAGGTTATTAAGGGGAAAGAAAAACTTATGTTCTAAAGCACATAAAAGTGAAATTGGAATTACATAATAAGTGCAACAATTAAGGGGAGGGGAGAAAACCTATTGAAGATTTGTACATAGGAGGTTTTCCAGGGGGTGGGGCACCAGTTGGATTTAATGTAGGATGATAGTAAACAGAATCCTGGGTAATAAAAGTAACACACAAAAGGTCAATGCTAATTTACGTAATAATATAGTGAAAGGTGAGTTTTTGATGAATGACCGTCATAGTGAGAAGTTACCTCAGGTTTTAGCTGCTTTGCTCGCTCATCTTCTTCAGCACTTGTCCTTCTACGGGGTGGGCCCAAGTGGCTGCAGCAGGAATCCCACAAGTCAAAAAATACCAAAATAATCTTTAATGGCAGACTCCCTGCCAGAAAATGATGAAATCTCTTACCTGAACATAACTGGTGTCTCACCCTTTTCCTTCATCTTCTCTTCGTATTCCTGCCAATTGCAAAAAAAAAAAGAATAATCACAAATCACAAATGATACAAGAGATGAACAGGTCAAATATGAAGCCTAAATCAGTGTTCGAAAGCATAATCAGAAGGCATCTTTTCTTTACAGATTGGCAGGGTTCTGGAAAGGAAACTACCTCACCAGTCAGCCTTTTTGCGATTTTTAGACAGAGAGATAGGATATTGGAATTTAGATGTTAAAGCATATGATGTATATTCTTAATTGGTTTAAGGCATTATCTGGACTGATATTGATGATGTTTTGTATCTAACCGCAGCACATATTCCAGCTTACCATGTTTACAAGATATGGACCATGTTAACTGAACAAGAACATCATTGCTAAATGTTAATGTAACTATCCTATGGGTCTATAATACATTGCTCTTGGGAATGAGGTATTATATATCATTATTTCACTAGTTACTGATACTGAACATAATAAAAAGCAAACTTATATTAGAGATGGGATAAGCCCAAATCGAAAAGAAACCAAACCAAGCTGAAAATGACTTCAAAGTTCCAACCCAACCTATAACAAAGGAATATAGAGAGAAGAAATGTGTACCCTTCTTTTCTTCACAACAACGTTAAGCATGTCCTCAAGCTGTCTCTTCTTATGCTTCCTAGCCTTGTCAAGAGCACCTTCGGTCTCTACATAACAGAAAGGCCAAATGGTAAGCTAGTGCGTAGAAAATATAAAATCCTCGTTTAGTAGAAGCAAAAGGTGGAAGAGAACTATTCTTATACTTTATTCTTCTCTTAAGTTTAAGCAAACCAATCTTTTTCATCACAATAAATGCCTTAGATTCTTTCCTCAAGCAAAAAAATGAAAAATCAGAAGGAGAAAAAGCAGATCCAGAGCTCCAACAGTTTATCATTAATACTACAAGGAAATGCTCAGTTCTTCAGAACATCTTCTTTACGATTATATTTAAGTGATCATTGTTAGAGAAAAGATTGCAAAAAATGAAAAGCTAATGAGTAGTGTGCTATCTATTACTCATACACAAAATTCCCGGAATTTCAAAGGCTCTTAATTCTACTTAGATAAGTACTCACAGCATTTTTCATCTCCTAGCCATCAGAAACAAAACTAGTGGTTCATGGAATCACAAACAAGAAATGACAAGAGCAATAATATTATAGGAACCGGGAAAGCACTATCAGATCATGACGATGACGATACATAGGAAAAGGGATTATCAAATTTTTACCAAAATATGAGGAAAAGAAAATGCTGACAGAGGATGATCAAACATATTGCCTGTCAAAGTTGCACAGTGGAATAAAAACATATAAGAATCTACCAAACGGCCGAAGTGTAAAAGGATGCACCTACATAAGCAACATTCCAGCCAGTAATACTCATTTGCTAAGAGAAAAAGTTGTAGATTCATGTAGTTCAAAATCTCTGTTCAAACAGATGGGTGACATGGATCAATTAACGAGTATAGGTATAGTGACAAGCAGATGGTTCTTGAACTACGCAAACAGTTTAAGCACAATTTCTCAAGAAACAAGTTAACTATGTGTGTCGGTACAGAATGATTTGCATTGTTATAATTTATACTGCAACAAAAGAAGCTAGTTTATCAAACTTATTTATTCATGATTAAAACAAACAGTATCCCTATTTTGGCAAGTCAAAACGCATAAAAATAATTGTTAGGCTTTCAATTGAACAGATAATCATTTGCATTCCACTATACATGAACTTATAGCGCTTGGAAAATCACATTCTCATATATGATTGGAAGAGAAGTTTGTGGGTTTAACTTCACTGATAACAGAACGTATTACTTTAAAACTCTTCAGACTGATGTCCTCTTCACTCTTCACAAGAAACTAGAACAATTCAAGCAGTCACAGCACTATAAATAGAAACAGAACTTTTAGTATATAAACAATCAAGCCAACTTACTCATCATCTCTAATTTCTGGATCTGGTCCTTCAGTTGATCAGGGTCCTTCTTCAATATGCCCACCTCCCTTACCTTTTTCCGCTCTTTCTTGTTCTGTCCAAGATAATTAATATGAAAGGGATAAGATTTTAAAAGAATCGATCAAAAGCAATGACTAAGATTTATTGATTGTAAGTTGCAACTCCATAAATCTTTCATTAACATGACAGAAATGCGTGAACCAGGCTACATCTAACCATGAGTGATGAGGCAACCAAGACACCTTATGCAAATTGAAAAAAATTATTTGTAAATCAAAATTCGTCGAAATAAATAAACCCTCCAGGGCTCTTAATATCTAACCAATAGCAGAAGTTTTAAGTATGATTGACAAGTAATTCTGTCCACCATTTCCCATCCTTACTCTCTCTCGAAAAGAGCCCAAGCCACCAAAACTTTCCTAAATGAAGAAGACAAAAAATTCCCCAAACTGCAGAAGGTATGTCCTTAAATGTGATAAAACAAAACTTCTATAAGCAGGGAATACAAGTTCACATATTCGGCAGGCTGAAACTTCGCAAACCTGAATAGTAAGCAAGAACACTACCATGGAGAATACCAGTTGAACAACACGTGCTTCAATGACAACAAGTGGGATTGAGAAAAGTCATTACTCCAGCCTACCTTCGCTTCCATTTTCACATCTATGAATTACATGGCTCAGCCACTGAATTACAACTAGAACCTAATTCTGTAACTGATGAAGTAGTAGCCCAAACACCCAATTGACCAGTCGAGATATACAATAAACCCTAAAGTGCATTTTTCTTTCTCTGGAAATCCTAAACATTCTGAACATATAGCAATAAGAATTGCGAAGCAAAGGGAAGAGTGGAAACTTAGCAATAGCATACCCTTTTGATTTCCTTCTTCCGGAGGTCCTTGCGATAGGCGTCTGTAGGGTTCATGACTTTGCCCCCTTTCGTTGTCTTCACCATTTTCAATTATTTTGAAAAAGCTCTCCTGGGTAGTTCGCTTCTTCTTCCCCCTTCTTCGTCTTCCTATTAGATTGAAACAACCAGGCGGAATACAAGCGCAATCTCTCGCGTAGCTCACAGCCCCTTCCCGATTGTACCAAGCTTCTTTCTTTTTGTTTCGACGATGCCGCTACAGATCAAAAATAGGATCCGAACACACGAAGCTGGACCGTAGTTCACTTATTCGGGTTCGGACCTGGTCCAGTTTGGTCCAATATCGAGATGTCCGGCCCACAATCAGTTTTTTGATAGAATTAGAATCTTGGATTTTTTTTATTAAACGGACATTATTTCGGAAATAATTCTCGTTTTAGGCGAGTTTCAAAACTAATTTTCATTATAGGCACTTTATATAGCTTTGAAAAATTGCAAAGAAGGAGATGCGTTGTTTAAAAAAACATATAAGAACGTCTCTTATAAAAAGTTATTTCAAAAAAAAACATAACAGAGGCATTATTTATAGTAGTGTCTCTGTTATGTATTAAAAAAAAAATTAAGGATAATAAGATGATATTTATAACAACACCTTATTACCAACCTAAACCAACACTATAAAAAACTAAAAACAAATAGGTGATTACCCCTAATCCCCCCCCCCCCTAATAACATGTTGTTCATAACAGCGTGTTATATACTACTTCCTCTGTCCCTTAATATAAGGCTCATTTGCTTTTTCGACACTATTAACAAATCGAGAGAATCTTCTCGTTTTCTTCCAATATATAGAAATAAATATAGACATGTGAAATCTCGTTTGATTCGTCTCAATGAGTACTTTGACAATATAAAAAAATTATAAATTTTATCATTGTATATTTAGAGATATTAACGTTACAAAACGTGTCTCGACAAATGTGTCAAAAACAAATGGGAAGATCAATAAGAGACGGAGGTAGTACTTTTTTTTCGTTTTTTGAGACTTCGGTATGATCATCTTTATATTCCAAGCCTTTTCTTCATTGCCTATTGTCTATCTAATCTAATCTAATATTCTATATATATATATAAATTGTTGGGTTTGATGAAATAATGTCAATTTATACATAATAAATGCTAATATTTTAAATTTTTATCCTAATTATCTATTCTCTTAAATGTCAATTTCATTACTAACTATTTAACTAAGAACACATCGTCTTCGTCTTCTTCCTCCCGTTCGTCTTCGTCTCCTTCTTTGGTTAAAAACTAATATGGGTTAATTAGATATTTTAATCTATCTATATATTATATATCTATAATGATACAGCTAAGAACAATTGCAACTGCTGAGGTGACATCAAGATAACTACGAGAAGGGGTAACGACCACTTAATTTTTTATGGGGATATACTTTTCTAATAGGACAATTTTGAAATGCTAAAAAAATTGGTACACTGAACTATTTTGTATTTTAACGCATTAGGTGAAAGAGGAACGAGCTTAACATCAAAAAGTTCTGTTTGCCTCACTTCAACATTTTTAATATCCTCTATTTACGGAGGCTAAAATTACTTCTTTTTATCCGCTGAAAGAAGTCATCATGTCCCCTGTCGTTATGTTGATTGAATTGATTCACGTTGTTTATAAATTTTACTCTGTTGGGGTTACATTTCTTTAATTGAAGAGATTGTGAATATGATTAGTCCGATCAAACCGTGAGACGTCTATTAAACAACGTTAAAGTGTTAAACTATATAGAAAAAACCGTAATTGGCCCGCGCTACGCGCGGGGGTCCGGTTCTAGTCTACTATAAAAAAAGCGGAGAGAGAAAATGAAAGCAACAATAAATACCTTTGCATCCTTATTGATTAATGTCGCTCCTTAATTTAGTACCCTCGTTTAATAATTGGTGGATTTTATATATCAATTGGTCAAACTCAATAATAAAATTGAGTGTACGAAGATTTATATAATTAGGACTTAAATTTTTATAATCAAAATGTATAGTGTATAAAGATTCATAAAATTAAAACTCCATACAAAAAATTCAATGTTGAAGTGTTTTCAATGCTTTACATTGAAGGATAAAGTGATATTTTTATAACAAAAATAAAATGGATCATCATCTTCGGTTAAACAAATTTTTGTCTTTTAGATTACTCTAGAAATTGGTAAAAATTACAAATTTTGTCTATATAATATCAGGCTATGTAATATATGAGCATTAATCAAATATCCAAATTACCTTTCTAGAGAAACCCTACAAAGTGAAATTAAGAATACGATCAATCAAGGGCTTATAACATTTTATATCACACAACATGTAGTTCATGTCGCTATTCCTGGATCTCCATTGGAAATTCCCTCTGTCTCTACCGTAGTCTAGCTTGTCTCTACCGTAATCTAGCTTGGTAGTTTCCACCGCATGTCCAGGGTTGAGCTCAAGTCTTTTTTTTTTCGAGTAGATCCAGATTTTACTTATTTTTACTATACAATTGAAGGTTAGAAATTAAAACATGCGAATGCGGAGGAAGAATTAGTAGCATGTTATCAGAAAAAGGGGATAACATTCTTAATTATTCAAAACTGAATCGAATCGTACGAACTGGGCATTATAATCTCGTATATCCTGACAAAAATTCTGATATATTGGCAAAGAGGCGAAGAAATAGATCCACCATTCCATTTCAATTGATTCAAGAACGAGAGAAAGAATTAATGCCCCCTTTAGGTATCTCGTTTGAAATACCCATAAATGATAATTTTCGTAAAAATAGTTATTCTTGCTTATTTTAAATCCATCTTTTAGGCTCATAATAAATTAAAAATTGCTCCTGCTACTCAGCCTAAAGCCTTGAGCACTACCCTGAACATATATAGCAACCTGACCAAATTTAACTTGTTATATTTGATCTCATCATAAATTGAAGTAAAGAAAATTTTGCTAACTTTAGAAAAATAATATTGCAATCTTGTTAAGCAATGGATTCTATTACAAAGTTGACCTTACACATTCCAGACAGTAAAACCATGGTTGATCAGCACACCCTTCAACCCGAAAGTACACAAAATTAATGAGTAAAGTAGATATTATTTGCTTAATATATACCTTCATGTTTTAAAATGATTGTACGTCATTCTAGCGATTTTTTTAGTTTTCTATAATAATTGTCATTTTAGAATTTTTTTTACATCTACTTTACATATATATCCTTTTAATTTTCTAATTGTAAGTAATTCTTAATAATGAGAAGACTTTGCTAGTAATAGCTTTGAAAATATAATAAAATGTAATATTAAATAGGAATATATTTATATATTTATTATTCCCATGTAGTAATCTAAAATGACTATCATTAGTCATTTTAGAACGTAAAAAGTATTTATCAATGGAAAAGATGCATGTGAGAATGAATTTTATCCTACGAATTACGAATACATGCATACCCTTCTATATTCATATGCATATTTCTTTACATTTAAATGCACATTCGCAAATGTGTGCATATCTTTGACAATATATGAAAAATACATGCAAATACATGCGTGTGCATGTGTGCATATCTTTGTCACTATATAGAAAGACTTGATATCCATATTTATAAAAGTCAAATATTCCAAATTCAAACATATTGTATATATTTTCTAATTTTTACTTTTGTAATAAAAAAAATAATTTAGTACATTACACGAGCTAAGCTAGTTAAATCTATACATATACTAAAATAGAGCGGTGTTTTGCCACATATCGCCCTTACGTTCAATTGGCCTATGTGTCGGCCTCTGAGCTATGCCACCTCACTTTCCACATCACCGCCACGTCATTCGTTTTTATCATTTTCATATATATATATATATTTTAAAAATAGATTAAATAAGGAAATTAAAAAGATATCTAATAGACCATATACTTTTATCTTTTATCAATTTATAAAATTAAAAAGATATCAAAGAAAATTTATTATCTTTTTTATTTTTTACCATATTACATATTTTCTCTTATATATATCGTTATTTATTCATTTTACTATCAATCTATTTAGAACTTAAATTATATATATAATATTAATCTGATTAGAACTTAAATTATAAATCACAAACTATCAATTATAAACTACTAACATAAAATACTACATAATAATAGATATATAATTATATTATTAAAAATATTTAATACATGCGATCCGTGCATGGCGCGGAAACGCACGCTAGTTAACAATAAAAACACATAATTTGATGTAAACATACTAAGGAGTATATACATAGGAGACCAAAATAGCACTACTAAGATAAATATGAAACGAAAAGAAAAGAATTTTAAATAGGGCAAAAAAGGACAAAATAAGCAATGTTCCTAAGCTTCCTCCTATTTTTATAAATAGATAGATTTATCATTTACAAGAGACGTGTATTTTATTATAAAAGAAAAATCTGAGATAGAGGTGTTGTATGATTAATCATATACAAGCGGTGTTAAAATGAAAATTATCTATCTATATATAAAAATTGATGGGTTTGAGAAAGTAATGACAATTGGGACTAATTAATGTTTAAATTTAATTTTACATTTTCCTTTTTATCTCTTATTATCCAATGATAATTGGGATTTATTAAATGTCTAATAAAACCATAATTATGTGCTTAATTGGTTAGTATTTCCATCATTTTAATCTTTTTTTTTCTTCGCTCTTCACCTCTAATCCTTATGACGATGAAGAACATTCCGAGCAGCGAAAACGACTATGTGATTTGGTATATATATAAGAGATATTCAATTCATTTTATTATAATTTACTAGAAAATACATATATGAAAATATATATTAAGTATATGAATATAGACAAAAACAAAATGTATTTGGCTCGTGCAAAGCGCGGGCAATGACAAAGAAAGTTGTCATTAAGTCGTCATCACTTTGTGGCCTCTTGAATTCCTCTTCTGATTTCAACTTTTGATCTTCCGACTAAGATTTCTTATTGAATTTTCCATTAAGTCGTTGTTACTCTACTGGATATTGTATTCGCCGTTACTCATGGTTATTGTCAATTTGTAATTGAACAAATCAATTTGCTATTTTTATCACTTCTATTGTTCGTCTATTTTTGTGTTGATGTCTTTTGCAGGTTAAATTTACTTTGGCTTGAATTGCATAAAATTATGCCCTGAAAAAAATTGTAAATTTATAATTAGTTCAATCCAATTTTGAGATGAAAAACCGTAATTACCCCGCGCGTAGCGCGGGTGTCCGATTCTAGTCTTATCTATATACAGATTAGTTGTCCAATGAAAAAATTAATGCAATCGGTACCTAATTAATACTAAACTAGTGTAGGTCCTGTGAATATCACAGGATTATAAATCTACATTAATATTTATAGAAAATTTATAATTTTTATAAAAACATTGTTAAAATAATAAAGAAGTTATAGTTATATTTATGAAAGATAAATAATAATAAAAATATTAATACATGTTTTCATTGTAAAATATATTTATGTAAACACAGAGTGAAAAACATTGTATGATCAACCTCCAATATGAAATATACATCAACCTATCGTATAGTTAACCAAAACTCAATTAGATAGTCTTATCTAAGCATAAAATAATGACCAAGCTACTAACAAAATAATATTGTAAACATAAACATTTTACATCACTCTCTGAAGTTGAACTTTTGAGTTCAATGATCAATTTTTCTAACCTAGGGCCTAGGAAAAGCATAGTTAAATAAGAAACTACCCTTACAAGTAAAAGGATAAACCCATTACAAAAAAATCACTAAAATGACAACACCTAATCACTAAAATGATAACACTTAATCATAAATTTCTAAAATTAACCTCTTAAAATATAAGAGGATTCTGTTATATTGACCAAACTACTCTCTAAAGTTTGAACTTTTGAGTTCAATGATCAATTTTTGAGAAGGCAAGAACCGGGTTTTCATCTGTTTCTGGATGACAACCCCTGACCATCAAAACTGATGATCCTGAAGAATTCTGAGTACTTTGAAGATGTACTCGATTGTAAGAGAATTGGTCTCATGATTCTGATGTAATCATCAGATAAGATACGATCCTGATTACATGCTAGTATAGTTTTTATAAAATGTGTACTGCCATCTGGCGTAGTAAGGAAGTCAGCTGCTTTATTGGCTTCCCTAAAACAATGGAAAAATTTAATATTATGATGAGGTCGAATTATGTTATGAAGATCGTCAATAATATTTCGTATTTCCCAGGGAATTTTCCAAATATTCTTTATATAATTAATAATTGTCAGATTGTCTCCTTCTATTATCACGTTATTATTGTAAAAGTTAATCTTATATTAGCCATCTCTTAGGAAGCAACTTAACAACATTTTATGTTAATGACACCTGCCTTCGAACCTTCACGGTTGTTTTCATAAAAAGTTCACTCACTTGTGCCAAAATGTTCATTGATCATATAAGCATGCATTTGCATCATTTTTATTTTTCGTTCATTGAGTATTCGGTGTGAACATGTCATTAACATTTGTGTTCAGAGCCACGAACATGAGTATAGATCGTGTTCATTACGTTCTTTTTATCATGTTCAATTTATTACTTTAAAAATACCAGAAACATTGTTTTTCAGAACCATGAACATAGATTTTTGTGACAATGAACATTAAGAGTCTTGTTCATGAGCTTCTAAAGGTTGCTTCCAATATGATAGCTACCGGAACCTAGCCATTTGTGCAGAAAATGCGTACATGCAATTTTGGCTCAAAAACTAAAGTTTGTCATGAAAAAAGGCTCGAAAAAAACAAGTTCTAATTTTGTGTTTGAAAAAATGTGCACACTTTATACAACTAATGTGCATATATTGTGCAGAAAATGTGCACGTGTAATGTTGGCCCAGAAAACGAAAGTTTGCTATGGAAAAAAAAAGGCTTGAAAAAAACAAGTTTACAATTTTTCTTGAAAACAAATGTGCACATCTTATACAATTTATGTGCATATTTTATATAAAAAATGTGCACATATATTTTTTGGTCCAAAACGAATGT
This sequence comes from Oxyria digyna, assembly GCA_029168935.1. NCBI lineage: Eukaryota > Viridiplantae > Streptophyta > Magnoliopsida > Caryophyllales > Polygonaceae > Oxyria > Oxyria digyna. The sequence continues at coordinate 13,278,732 of JAPVLV010000013.1, forward strand.
TTGCCAAGGAAAAAAAGTGGCGCAAAACAAAAATTGATCGGTCAATCTTTGGATGTTGACCCTTTGACCAACGCTAATAATTGTAAATGTGGGTGATCTACACCTTTAATTTGATTTTTTTTCTTTTAAATCCTATTATTTATTCTCGTTTTCCACTTTAATATTTTTTTTCACTTGAACATTGATACGCTGCACTTTGTATAGCGTAACTAGGGATTATTACATTAGTTTCGGAGTATTATTATATGTGTTTCGAGTCATTATTATGTTTTGAGATATTTATTAAGAAGTGAAGAAATTGAGATCAGAACCGAAGAAGATTGAAGACTTGAAGAAATCATCGACGGCGATCGCCATAGACCAGCGGCGATCGCGGTGGAGTTCACTCAGATTGCATGTGGGATGATTTAGAGGAAGCTGGAGCAGATTGGGCCGTGCAAGCTGGGCCTGAAGTTTGGGCCGCTCGTGAGCTTTGCAGTGATGTTGGCCGAATTTGTGGAAGCACATCTACAAAGATTCAATCAAATTGTGGGCCCAAGTTTGGAAGCAGCAAGTGGGACTTTTTGAAGCAAGCAGCTGCACAAATTACTCCACCACCTTGCTACGTTATTTTCTTGTCTTTTGCCTTATTTTCCTTTTGTTTTATTTCTTTTCTTTTCCTTTTTCCTTATTTAGTTTTAGGATATTTATCTTTTACCATATATTTTTAGGGTTAGTCTCTATTTAAGAACCCTAGTTCGCATCATCTTTTCTATCATCTTTTCCATCAGACAATTTAGTTCTGCAACCATGAGCAGGAACTAATCTCCATTGTTTTACTTAGCGGTTGAAACCTTCAGTTATTAAGTTGTGAGATTTCTAAACTCTTGTTCTTTTCCTATGGGTTTGTATTAATTCTCTTGTTCTTCATCTATTGATTTCTATTGGTTTTGCTAGCTTGATCACCTAGTTTGATTGATAGTTTTCTATTGCTAGACTAGGAATATACGGTGGAATTCCTTGTCATTGTAGCGCTCATATCTGCATGATCTGGTAGTTGATTGCTTTTATGAAAGAGAATTGATTGCATGTTAATACTTGACGGTTGTAAGTTATTGCATGCATCCTTATAATTCCTGTGCCCTTTGCTGCTATTTCATCTAATCTTGAGAGGTTTCCCTGATTGCTGAATAGTAAGTATTATCAGGACCGGTTGGCCTGCTGATATATAAAAGATTGGAATAGGAACATTCCCAAGGATTGAATAGAACTTGAGATAAATCTATGATCAACTTGATTGACTGTTGTGTGGATACTTGCTAGGTGAAACCCCTTCGCATAATATTCTCACCCAAACTTCCTCTGCTTCTTACTGGTTACTTGTGTGTTCTTGCAATCAAACCCCCCCCCCCCCCCTTTTGGTTACTTGTTACTAGTTGATATTTCACTTGACTTCATTGATTTGGTGTTTTGATTCCCTTGGGTTCGACCTCTACTTACTTGCTATACTCTAGTTAGTGTTTAGGGTTTTCTTTGATTTGGCACTACGACTTTAGCCTCATCAAATTTGGCGCCGTTGCCGGGGAATTGAAATTTTTCTGATTCTGTGTTAATTGTGAAATTATCAACTGTTTGGTGTGAACCTTTATGGTTCAGACCCGTGCTACTGATTCATCTCTTGTTGCCTTTGACCCAGAGATTGAAAGGACGTTCCTTCGGAACCAAAGAGCAACTCTGAACCAACATAACGAGATGGGTGATCAACATGGACCGCCGTTGCCTACTATAAGGCAACTTACTGCCCCAGACTTAAACCAACAACCTTTGGCAGTGAGGTTCCCTGAGATTGAAGAAGGTGTGAACTTTGAATTAAAAGCTGGTTTAATTCATGAGCTACCACACTTCCATGGCTTAGCAGGAGAAGATCCCAACAAACACTTGGCTCAATTCCATGCCATATGTTCTAGTATGAAGCCAAGAGGTGTTACTGAGGAGCAGGTCATGCTGAGAGCTTTCGGATTTACTCTGAAAGACGCTGCGAATGATTGGCTCTATTTTCAAGCTCCAAGGAGTATTGACACATGGGCTAAGATGAAAAAGGTCTTTTTAGAGAAATATTTTCCAGCCACAAAACTGAGCAGTTTGAAGAAGGAAATCACAACCATTCAACAACACTCAACTGAGAGTCTCTATGAGTATTATGAGAGATTCAAGAAGCTTTGCTCAAGCTGCCCATTCCATAGTTATACTGACCATGATCTTCTTATGTACTTATTCAGTGGGCTGATTGATGAGGATCATCGAATGGTAAACGCATCTTGTGGAGGTAATTTTCTGAAACTAACTATACCTCAGGCCACTGAAATGTTTGAAGAGCTAGCTGAGAGTTCAAGGCAGTTTAGCAGTAGACAAGGATCCCACTCAGTCAAAGCAATTAATTCAGATCAATTACAGACTGACATGAATGAGTTGAAAGAGATGGTAAAGGCTTTGATGCTGAAAAATGCTTCCCTTCATGATCCCAATGCTGAGGTAAACGCTGTTGGTGGATGGCAACCAAGGCCAAGGTATGACTCTCATAATATTAATTATCAACAGTCTAGACCTCAGAATTCCATGACTGCTGAAGAGATGATCAAGTCCTTAGCTCATACTGTGATGCAACAAAACGCTAAGACGGAATCAAGCATCCAAAATCTTGAAAATCAGTTAGGACAAATTGCTCAAGCTGTGAGTAAATTAGAGGCCAGAGAACCGGTAAGAAACCCGAGAGAGAACGTCAGTGCAGTTTTCTTGAGGAGCGGAAAAACTTTAAATGACTGTTCTTTGCCAAAACCGCGATCGCCAGATCTGAGCGGCGATCGCCATGAGATTACAGAGAGCAAAACAGGGTCTGCATCGCGACCGCGGTCGCCATATAGCGATGGCGATCGCCATGCCACTCCAGAAGCTAAGGTGCAAAATCATCCGCGACCGCGATCGCCAGTTGTTGATGGCGATCGTCGTGAGCCCCCTGAGTACATTGACGATTATGTTCGCCCGAATTTTCCACCTCTATTCTCTCAGAAGCTTGTTGCTCCCTTTCCTGAGGCGTTGAAAGATACTCGAAGGCTGGATGACGACAAAGAAATCTTCGAAACCTTTAGTAGGTGCGAGGTAAACATTCCTTTGCTCAAACTTGTTAAGAGTATTCCTAGATTTGCTAAGTTTTTGAAAGAAGTTTGCACTATTAAAAGAAATCAAAAACTAAAAGGAAAGAAGAAAGTTGAAGTAAGTGAACAAGTTTCTGCTGTATTTCAAAAACGCGTGCCTAAGAAATGTGGTGATCCAGGCATATTTAGCATTCCATGTGTGATTGGTGAAACTAAATTTGACAAAGCCATGCTAGATTTAGGTGCATCAATCAATGTTTTGCCTTACTCTTTGTATGAATCACTAGGCTTAGGACCTTTGCATAAAACAGGAACTGTTATTCAACTTGCTGATAGGTCTACTGTGTACCCGAAAGCGGTTGTTGAGGATGTCCTTGTTATGGTTGGTGATCTGATTTTTCCTGCTGATTTCTTTGTGTTGGATATGGAGCATGCTAATAATGTCACACCTATACTGTTAGGTAGACCTTTCATGAAAACTGCACAAACGAAAATTGATGTTAATAGTGAGACTCTCTCTATGGAGTTTGATGGGGATAAGGTAGAATGTAATATTTATGACATGGACCCCATTGATTAGAATTCTCTATGTGCTATTGATGTGATTAATCCTACTTGTAAGGATGAATTGCAACCTGTTTTAGAGAATCTCTTAGAGCCCCCAAAAGTAGATACTGTTTTGTCTACTAACACGCAGGAGTGCCAGGCTAAGCCAGAGCCTAAAGGTAAGCTCTCTTCACATCCTTTGGGAAATCGCCCTCCATTACTGACCTCGCCAGGCGAGATACCATTGATGTCTAGTGTGCAGGCACTTGACATTGAGCTTAAACAACCGCGTGATACGGTCAAGGAGGAGAAAGTGAATGAAACCACCTTCATTGCTAAAGACAAGGTGGTCAAGGTAAGTGGGATGAGATTTAAGGCGTTCCATGAGTGGTTCAAGAGGGAATTCAGACAAGAGACTGTTTTTACAAAGCCAAATGGCGTTAGTTAAATCTCTTGAGTTTCATGTCGAGCCACGACATAAAATAAGGCGCTACTCGGGAGGCAACCCGAGGTTTGAGTTTGTTTTTATTTGTTTTTGTTCAGTTTAATTTTCTTTTTAGTTTTTCTATGGACAGGAGGAAATCACCGAAGCTTAGGGTCCTCTACAGTCAGTAGCCAATCTCGCTGTAAGTCTTCTCTCCCGTCTAAAAAAAAAAAAAAAAAAAAATCCGAAAATCATTCCGAGAAAAAAATAATATATCGGATTAAAAAAAAATAGAGTGCAGAAAAAATATGAGAGAAAAGAAAGTAAGGATTTGTATTACATCAAGTTCGGTTTCGTTAGTACTATCATTCTAGATCTACATTCGCTGAAGCTTAGCTTGTTGGTGACCATGTTCTTTGCAAGGAGTTGATTTGTTTGGGTCACTTTCTACATTGGAGGTATTCTTTCATTTGCTTTAGATGAGCTATGCATTATTGGATTACTTTTAGTGCTCATCTAGTTTCTCATTCTACCACACTTTGAGTTTTATTGGAGGAAGGTCATCCGACCTTGTATGTGAATCTTCTGTCTCCTCCCCTGGGTTCGTTTTTTCTGTCTTCCATTTCATTGAGGACAATGCAATGTTTAAGTATGGGGGAGGAGAATGTATTCACATGTAATTATTTGGGTGTTGGTTGTATCTGCATGAGCTTATTGAATATATATTGTATGAAAAAGCCACAAAAAATTGAAAAAAGGCATACAAAATCCTTGGATAGCAAGTTCTATGCAATAAGAAGGTGGCTTGACCGACATTAGACTGGGGCAAAAAGAAGTCTTGAGTGATGTGAGTTTTGTGAGCCTGGAACAATTATTGAGTGGTTGGGATGAAAACCCGAAAGGGCGCCCAAGCAAGATTGAGTGTTATTAAAAAAATTGAGTGTTTTAGGATCTTTATCATCTTGGCGTTTGGAGACATAAGAAGGAGGCGTATAGGAGGATTCGGGTAGGCCACTTGGAGGAATAAGGTGTAGTTCTGGGTATGTGCTTATTTTATCACATTGTTCTTGATTATTGTTGTTGTGTTTTGTGCGTTTTGGAGGAGCTTATTGGTTATGTAATCACTAGGAGATATTCTTGTACTTCCTGAGGCTTTGAGCATTTTATTGTATGGGTAGCTTTTCTGTAAGTTACTCGGGATGAGTAAAAGTCCAAGTATGGGGGTATTTGATACGCTGCACTTTGTATAGCGTAACTAGGAATTATTACATTAGTTTCGGAGTATTATTATATGTGTTTCGAGTCATTATTATGTTTTGAGATATTTATTAAGAAGTGAAGAAATTGAGATCAGAACCGAAGAAGATTGAAGACTTGAAGAAATCATCGACGGCGATCGCCATAGACCAGCGGCGATCGCGGTGGAGTTCACTCAGATTGCATGTGGGCTGATTTAGAGGAAGCTGGAGCAGATTGTGCCGTGCAAGCTGGGCCTGAAGTTTGGGCCGCTCGTGAGCTTTGCAGTGATGTTGGCCGAATTTGTGGAAGCACATCTGCAAAGATTCAATCAAATTGTGGGCCCAAGTTTGGAAGCAGCAAGTGGGACTTTTTGAAGCAAGCAACTGCACAAATTACTCCACCACCTTGCTACGTTAATTTCTTGTCTTTTGCCTTATTTTCCTTTTGTTTTATTTCTTTTCTTTTCCTTTTTCCTTATTTAGTTTTAGGATATTTATCTTTTACCATATATTTTTAGGGTTAGTCTCTATTTAAGAACCCTAGTTCGCATCATCTTTTCTATCATCTTTTCCATCAGACAATTTAGTTCTGCAACCATGAGCAGGAACTAATCTCCATTGTTTTACTTAGAGGTTGAAACCTTCAGTTATTAAGTTGTGAGATTTCTAAACTCTTGTTCTTTTCCTATGGGTTTGTATTAATTCTCTTGTTCTTCATCTATTGATTTCTATTGGTTTTGCTAGCTTGATCACCTAGTTTGATTGATAGTTTTCTATTGCTAGACTAGGAATATACGGTGGAATTCCTTGTCATTGTAGCGCTCATATCTGCATGATCTGGTAGTTGATTGCTTTTATGAAAGAGAATTGATTGCATGTTAATACTTGACGGTTGTAAGTTATTGCATGCATCCTTATAATTCCTGTACCCTTTGCTGCTATTTCATCTAATCTTGAGAGGTTTCCCTGATTGCTGAATAGTAAGTATTATCAGGACCGGTTGGCCTGCTGATATATTAAAGATTGGAATAGGAACATTCCCAAGGATTGAATAGAACTTGAGATAAATCTATGATCAACTTGATTGACTGTTGTGTGGATACTTGCTAGGTGAAACCCCTTCGCATAATATTCTCACCCAAACTTCCTCTGCTTGTTACTGGTTACTTGTGTGTTCTTGCAATCAAACCCCCCCCCCCTTTTGGTTACTTGTTACTAGTTGATATTTCACTTGACTTCATTGATTTGGTGTTTTGATTCCCTTGGGTCCGACCTCTACTTACTTGCTATACTCTAGTTAGTGTTTAGGGTTTTCTTTGATTTGGCACTACGACTTTAGCCTCATCAAACATTCCTCATATTTCAAAGGAAGGGATTAAGATATGAAATTGTATAACTTGTAGCTTATAAGCTAAAAGCAACTTATTTTTGTTCTTATCTTTTCTATAGCAACTAGCTTTTCAAGCTAAATACTCACAAAAAGTATGAAATAACAGAGTGCAAAATCATACTAAAACAAGTGAAAGGTACCAGTAGCACCTTGGATTAACTTCAATGGAAAGAAGAGTCCATATTGCCTTCTGGAGAACTTTTAGCAGTCAAAAAGTATATAATAGTTAATATATATCTTTGCTCGACTGAAACTGCAATAACAAGGAATCCAACAAAGTTCATGTGTTTAACTGTCCTCTTCATGGCTTCCCAATCATTTGTCAAATTCCTAAACCTCGTCTATTATTCTTGGTTACCCTCTTCATAATTTCTCATGTATCTATTTTTGAGAAAGCAAAAGCAACTCATAGCTTTCCAAACAAGTCAAAATAAATTCATGGATTAGTGTATACTTCACTGTCAAACAAGGTAGAGTAAATTTCAAGTCACCCACAAAATTTAAAAATATCAAACAATAATAGTGCATCATAGTAAATAAATCAAAATTCAACATAGTTAAAGTCAGATGAAGACATATTTGTTAATTGAGAAGGGTGCAATATAATATTCTGACATTAGATTACTGAAATTGCATAGTTGGATTACCCAAAAAAACTGTTGTAGAAGATTTTCACCTGAAGCACGGTTGAAATGATATAATCATGCTCTGGATTTTAGCATAGTTATTGAATATCTTAGGTGGGATAAGAAAAAAGAAACATCTCACATGTGAAGAAGAAAATAGGCATTGGAAGAGAAAACTGTCAGGGACCGTGATCTGATGATCTGTTTCTTTTTTCCCTCCCTTCTAGAAAAATGGCGAGCAGAAGACACAAGTTAGATTGTGCGCTCCTCCAACTCAGTGTCACTGACGCGAGCTGGAAGTTGCATGTGAGGATAGATGGATGTAGGCTTTGGAATCCTTTACATGCTGTATTTTAAAATCACCCAAAGGTTGATGATGAAATATAGGTGCATTTCTTGGTCGGTTAAGCTTGATGTTTCTTTCCTGTACCACTGCATCCAATCATTCCTGGCTATAAAGAGAGAGCACAAAGATTAGAAGAAGAAAATTCATATGCACATAACCATAAAGAAGGGAGCAATATGAATATGATAGAAAGAATATAAAGATATATCGAGTAGGGTCTTTGAGATTGATGGGTTGCCAACACATGGAACATTTAGAGCTTATCTCACACCTATATTAACCAATCTGAAGTGAAAATTTTCTTTTATTGAAAAATTGTGACATGGTTGATGTCCAACGTATTCCTAGTGTTACCTACACATTGACAACAAGGGCCTAGAAAGTCAATCCGGTTTGACCAGAATTATACATGGTGCGAGCTTCGACGATAGAGGAAGCAATTTGGGACCAGAATATGCAATTGAAGGAAGCGGAGGTGAGGAGGACTTGCGGGAACATGGTGGCTGAGTCGAAGGAGACGTCGAGGACGTTGGTGGCGATTCCATGAAGAGACTCGGACCACCACGCATGAGGCAGGATTCCAAGTCTGAGGAAGCTGGAGAAGTTGGATCGCTCCACAATGTGCACAGATGACGTGGCGGGCGGAGGATGTGGTCCGAGAGAGGAGAGGAATGAGTCGGGATTGCAGAGATCTCTTGACGAGGAACATATCCGGATAGGACGAGTTCACCGATTTTATTGGATTAAACGTAATAAAATAATTGAATAAATTAGTTTATTATTGAACCGTAGTAAACTGGTAACCTTTTTACAGTTTCTAGAAAGTCGTAGTAAATGAACCAAATAAATTGAAATCTTTTGGAAATGTAGTGTTTGTGTCAAATATTTACAACGATTACTAAATAAACGTAATTGTATTAGTGACCTCTTCTATCTTTCCATATCTAATCAACCCTATCATTCTTTGTCAATGAAGATGGAAAAAGAGTTGCGTATTTATATTAAGATTTTGCAAAGCAAATTACCTATGTGGATAGCCATATCAATGAAATAATGCAAAGATAAAAACAAAATACCAAGACACCACTCGGAAAACTCTATACCCACCTCAAGATTCAGATCATTAACTTTTTCAATTGCATCTTCAATATTCCTACATTGCACTGCCGTTTTTACTTACATTTGTTTTGTTATTGTTTCAAGATCTATATATGCTATGGAATCATTAAGGATAAACATATGCCAAGCCACTTATCCATGACTTACAAAAAATGGTCACATAAAAAAGTAAACTGCAATTGATATTTCTATTGCAGATACCGTAGGAAATTTCTCTGCAACATCAACATAGCCCTCAACTACAAGAAAATCCATCACTAACTTGTTCATATCCTCTTTCCCCATCTTCACATTGTTAATATTTATCTCTCACTCGTCCCTTGTGATTACTTTCTTTGATGAAGGTGAAGCTTGATAAAAAAATCGTTTTTTATAGCATCACAAATCAGTTGTGTTAGAGCAAATAAAACTCAAGAATTTTGAATACTAACACTGAACGTCTATAAGATGTGAACCAGATCACACGAACAATTCGATTCTTGTCCCAAACTAAAACTAAAAGTTCAACCCCCATAGATCCAGTTAATTTGCTTAAAAATTTCTAAAGGAACACAAAATTGAAAATCTGATGCTAGACATGTGTTTGCTGAAGCAAAACTCAAGAGAGACTGAATCACATGATAGAAGGGGAAATAATAGTATTTACCATATCTTCAATCGTTGCATGTTGAGGTATAATAAACACAAAATAATGATGACATCAGAAAGCTACCTTCAAAATCATCAAAAATTAAAGAACTAATTTACATGTTCCCATAAATCTAAAACCGCAAAAACAAAAATCCAATTATAACAACAATTGAACTATATCAAAGGCAATTGGAAGTTAGCAACTTTATCACAATTTTCTTTTAGAGATAATACTTAACCGAATACAATAGGCTAAACAATGACAAAGTTTGCACAATAATAGTAATGCGAAGATTTTTCAAACCCAACAGAAAATCACAAGATCTTGGAAGAGACATGTAAATCTTAGGCTAAAATAACATCAACACCTACTCAATACAGTTTTGAAAAAATCACATTAAAAAAAATTCCAAAACCAATAATTGCAACCAACAACGTTTACAACTCATGATTAATAGTTTTAATTCTAACGACAAGCATAACAAAAACCCAATATATCTCACACACCCACGTCAATCTCGATCGAGCCTAATGCCCATTATTGGTTGATGCATAGGTGAGACACATGCAAAATTTAGAGTCAAAATATTCACACACTCTTATGCATGAACAAGTCAGAAGGATGTTTCGTAAAGACCCTAGAATAAAATAAAACTTGAAAAGCTAATCCTAGAAGACAATGTTGGGGAAGTATCCACCCTCTGATTTCTACTCAATCAAAATAATAACATCATACCACCTATACCAGTTTGAAATACCCAAACACTCTGACAGTGTCCATGTTCATTAGTCCGTTACTGGTACACACAACCATCACCAACTCATACAATAATCAGTACTGAGTAATACTTACCCACCATAAACCCAAAACATCAAACAATCGAGGGTATAAAACAGAATTAAGCACGTCAAATCATCATATACCAAAAGCATCACAGAAGAGCCACAGACACAAAAAAAGAGAAATGAAAGCGAACAACAAAAAATCAACAGGATTACATTTCAATCCTACACGGACACATACCACAAAAAAAAGAACAAAGTACCTTTTAAAAAGGCAACCAATTATGGCTCGGTGCCAACGTCAATAAGAACTCGTAGGAGACGTTGGCGTTGGGTAAGGCAATGTAAAATTGTACTGTAAATGAAATCACACGAGTTCAATCAGAAGGAGAGGGTCGGGACTAAGACCGGATAGCCTCTATGACAATTTTTTTATGAAGTTTTAGATATGTATATGAAAGTTTTGCTGAAGTAGTCGATGTATTAGGGAAATTATGTTTGGTTTCTCAGTATTTAAGGTTATCTAGGATAGTGTCCCTATATTTAAGAGTATTTTGGGTGATTTCTTGCATTTTAAACTTTACACGTTCATACTCCCATGGGCTAATTTCATTTGTCCTTAATGACATTAATTGATAGAGATTATCTTTCGATCTCGATATCATAGATCTATAGCGGTATTTTTAGATACAAAAAATGTTGAAAAAGCTTCAAATAGAAAGGGGGAAACCAACCCCAACCGTTAGCCATAATCACATGTTGATCATCATAGTTTCGTATATATGTGCCCAAAAGTTTGATTTGGATCTATCAAAGTTGAGTTTATATGTATTTGTTACTTAAAATTTCTCTCTTTCGCTTCCATCTATGAATGGTTTGTAGGTTTTGGGTTCGCTTTTTATCACTTTTTGCATTTGTCCATACTTTTGTTTTTATATGAATTGTTGGAAATCGAATATCGTGTTCTGGTCTTACTCACGGAAAGGGTCGGCCCAAACCTTAATCCAGATAGGGCGACCGCCAGGGGACCGTGAAAATAGGAGGCCCATATTAAAAATAAAATTGGTATATATCTATACAACAAATGTAGCAAATGGGCCCAAATTATATTTTTCTGTCCAAAAAGCAAGCCCACGTTCACCAGATCCGCTAAGTAATTGTCCAACCAAAAAAGTTCAATAAAACTTATTTAAGTAAAATAGATGTTGGAAATTGGAATTTAGCAACTACAATAAGTTAGCAATTACCTAAAACCTAGACCCAAATCAGATGTACGAGTACATCTTCTAGCCCTAGCTCTCAAATCAACCCCAATTCCCAAATTGTTTCTACTCTCTTTTCCCTCATTCATTGATTTGATTTCCAACCGGAGGAATTGAAGCTTTAAATATGAAGATCTAAGCCTCACTTCACCTTCAATCATCTTCTTCTTTACTCCTCAAATCAATTATTCGATGGATGCAACTCTACGGACGAGAACAAACTCTCTTCCTGGTAAAACAAATTTCGTTCTTTTAATGAAAGTTATTTATGAGTTAAGATTTGTTTTTGAAATTTGCAGACTTGGAAGTGAATTGATTATTTTAAATTTTCAGAATTAAAATTTTGTTTGAATACAAAATTGTGCCTCTGTTTTAATCTCTAATTTTATGTGTTTTTGTGACTTTGTCCTTTATGCAGGTTTGTGTTGAGTCATCTGAATATGGTTTTGGTTGCCTAACAAATTCATGTTCATTACAGGATTTACAGGTGTTGTTGTTCCTTTTTAATCTCTTTTTATAATTGCTTTGTTAGCTAGCATGTTGCCTAAATCTAAGTCTATTACTTCTGGAAGTGAAAAAAGGAAAAAGAGAAAGCTAGTTGAGCAGTTTATTAATTCAAAAAAGGGAGTTATTCACAAATTTGTTATTAAACAAGCATGTCCTAGTGAGAATTCAAGGGAGTTAGGGGGAGTTGATCACCACTTGGATAATAATGAAGACAATATCACTGAGGAAATTAACCATATAAGTGAGCAGAATAATGAACCCAAAGAGTCAGATATTGAAGATTTAGGGGTTAATGGACAATTTATTCCTCCTTTGGATATGCGTGATCCTAGAAGACGGGGAAATCTTGATAATAAGGAGAGAGACATTTTAGTGGAAAAGAGACTTTTAAGAGAAATGGATGTTGTGTTTCCTTTATGTCATTGTTCTAGGCATTAATATCAGGTTCCCCCTAATTCAACAAAAACAAACATGTCCTTTTTAATCTTTTTTTCCTTTATGTGGATAAATTGTATTGTTTTTGTTGTAAATTATTCAAATTCAATGTTAACAATAAATTTATTGGCAAATGAAGGATTAAGGGATTGGAAGCATCTTAGCCACAAACTTAAGCAACATGAGAATATTGTTGAGCATATGAATAAGATATGAATTGTAAGACTAGACAAAAACTTAAACATTGATGAAGATGTTCAAAAACAGATTACTAAAGAGAAAGAACGTTGGAATCATGTTTTGAGAAGAATTATTTCAGTTGTTAAATGTCTTGCTAAAAGCAACTTGGATTTTCGTGGATGTAATGAGAAACTTTATCAAGAAAGTAATGGAAATTTTCTAGGATTGATTGAAATGATTGTTGAATTTGATATAGTAATGCAAGATCATGTTAGACGTATTAAAAATAAAGAAATTCACAACCATTATTTAGGTCATAAAATTCAGAATGAGTTTATATCTCTTTTGGCCCATAGAGTTCAGAAATCTATCATATCTAATATAAAAGAGGCAAAACATTTCTCTATTATCCTTGATTGCACTCCTGATGTAACTCACACAGAACAAATGACTATAATTGCTCGATGTGCAAATATGTCAAGTTTTAAGGTGCACATAGAAGAGTACTTTTTAGAGTTCATGATTGTGGATGATACCTCAGGAATAAGACTCTTTAATAATCTACTTGATGCATGTAAGTCTTTTGATCTTGATATTAATGATGTGAGGGGTCAAGGCTATGACAATGGGTCTAATATGAAGGGAAAACACCAAAGGGTTCAAAATAGAGTACTTGAAATAAATCCAAGAGCTTTATATATGCCATGCGCTTGTCATAATCTTAATCTTTCTCTTAGTGATATCTCTTAGTGATATTGACACATTTTGTGTGAAAGTTTTTTTTTTGAAGTTGTACAACAAATATATGTATTGTTTTCTAGTTCTCCTAAGAGATGGAAGATTCTGCTTGACAATGTGGAGGACATTACTTTAAAATCTACAAACAATACTCGTTGAAAGAGTCGAATTAGAAGTGTCAAACCTATTAGATATCAATCTCATCAAATATTGTTTGCTTTATTAGAATGTTTGATGCATGCTTTTGAGAATTTTGAGTTTTATTTGGTATTGTTATATGATATGATATTTTATTTGTCATCAATAAAATAAGTAAGAAGTTGCAAACTAAATCCATTTGTATTGACAGTACTTTGAAGTTAATTCAAGGTGCAATATTATATTTTAAGAATTATAGAAATGATGGATTTTTAACAAGTATGATTGAGGCTAAAAGTCTTGCACTTGAGCTGAATGTAGAGCCAATTTTTCCAACTAAAACACGAATTTTCAGGAAAAAAAGACAGTTTGATGAAATGGATAATGTTATTGGAAGTCTATCACCTGAAGAGTCTTTTAAGTTTAATTACTTTTTTGTTATAGTTGATATGACTATTGGTTCATTGGAGGAAAGGGTTGAGCAACTAAAGATATTTGAAAGCATTTTTAGATTCTTGTTTACTTCAAAGAGGTTAAAATTGTTGAATGAGAATGAACTAAGGGAGTGTTGTATAAAATTTCATTCTATATTTTCTCATGACAATATTTTTTATGTGGATTTAGATGCTTTGTTTTCTGAAAGTGTTTCGAATGACTTTGCCAGAGGAACCTGCTGAAGTCTCTGCTACTGTAATACTTGAGTAATTTAGAGATGTTGAATGTTATCCAAATGTTTTGATTGCTTATTGGATCTTATTAACTATACATGTGATTGTAGCATCAGCTGAAAGAAGTTTTTCAAAGTTAAAATGATTGAACACATATATGAGATCATCCATGTCACAAGAACGACTTAATGGTTTAGCTATTCTGAGTATCGAGAAGGATATGTTAGAAAATATTGATATTAGTGATGTAATCAATGATTTTGCATCTAAAAATGCTCGGAGGAATCGTTTTAAATGATCTCTTGATATTTGTTGATTTTGTAGCCGATTGATGTTATGTTGGTTGTAGGAGAAACAAAAATTACATGTTGAAGTAATTACTTTGTTGGATGGTTGTTGATAATGAAACAAGCTTGTAGATGGGATGGTTGCTGAATGACTCAAGGAATTGTGCCTTATTTACAATGCTTCACATAAAAGGCTCATGTGCCTACCATTTTTTAGTTATTAAGTATTGTTTTATTTTGATAAGCTTAATACTTGTATTAAGAGAACATGTGTTTGATATATCTATCTCAACTGTAAGAGATTATTAATATTATAATATATGTTTTTAATTCTCAATTCTTTTACCATATATTAAAGGGGCCTTAATTTTGTTTAGGCCTAGGGCCCTCCACAAGTTAAGATCGACACTGCTCATGAAATAGTTTAAAGTTTCTTTGATATTAGATAATACACCAAACGATAAGGCTTCTGAATCATTTGTGTTTAGTTTTTCTCTAATTTTATTAAGCAAATGAGTTTATTCGTGGATATGTTGTTTAATATTTAATGTGTTGTAGGATTGATGCTATGATTTTTCTAATTCATGGTTGTTTAGTATTTGATGTCTCATTTGCGTCTTATGTCTAAATGAATTTTGGGCCCGACAATAATGAAGGAACATGTTTGAATCAAAGTTGATTTCAAACGATATCTCAAACATAGACGATGTTGAGATCTATAACCGTTGGTGACGTCGCTAGTGGGTCTAGACCAAGTGAGGATTACACTTCCCTTAGTACTTCTTGGGCGTAAAGAGTCGAAACATGCAGGAACTCAAACCTAAATACAGTTATGGACAATTCTAAATATGTGTTTTTTATCGTTAATGTCGATGTCGATGCAACATCCACTTCATCAAGAGAGTGTCGCCTGGAGGAAAGACGAGTGAATCTCCTTCCACTAGTATTTTTCAAGATTGGATATACCTTTTCCTTTTTCTAGTTGTTCGATCGATCTGTTGGAACTCTTGACTTTCAAACTTTGATCCTTGCCAAGTAAGACCACAAGCATGACACAAAGTGCATCAAGATATCGAGTTTGACGTGGAAGACCTGTAGTATTGGTACTATCTGACCACCACCAGCTCGTGGTTTCTCACACTTTCAGTTGCACATGTACGCGCTTTGCTTGAATGGTGCAAGTCTCATGAGTGCAAGTCTATAAAAGACGAGATCCATTGATTTTCGTGTTTGATAATTCGCTTTCAAACTGTATGTACTTTTCATTTGTGATTTCTTTTGATTTTTAATGTTTATATGTTTTGTCGCACAATGTCCACCTCAACTATATTGAATAATAATAAAATTCATACGTTTTTACTTCTCTTTTGTGGGTGATCCCAAATGGAAAAAGGATCTTTGTGATCAATAAATATATTTTCATAAGGTTAGACCTCATTAATCCATTTGATACGCACTTTATAGCATCACTTGACATAGTGATAGCTGAAACAAGTGATAACATGACTAGCTTGAATTAAAATGTTAATGCGAATAGCATTGGAAAAGTAGTGTTTAATGCGAATAAATTAAAATGCAAGCTTGTCAAACTTAAAAAATGGAATCAGCTTGAAAGTAATTATTAGGGCTGACTGAGCATCGGTCCAAATCCGAAATTTCAGGAAAAGATGGACCGAAGTACGTACCGAAAAAGACCGATCTAATACGGTCTCGGTCCCGGTATGAAGTAGTACGTTCAGACCGAATTTCTTATTTTGAAAATTAAATAAACAAAATATAAAATCTATCAATTAAACTTTATTAATGATAGATAGTAGAACATAATTTTATTAATATATATAATTACAAAAATATTTATATTATAAAATTAATTAATTAAAAGAAATCGGTCTTAACTAGACCGAACCAAGTTTAAGATAGAATTGGATCCAAAGATCTAAGCTCTTAGACTAGATAACGGGCTTCAGTTTGATTTAAAATTTCAGACCGAACCGAATTCTATTCATCCTTTGATAATAATTTGATCTCGTGACGTGTAATACTAGTTTAGGACTCATTCCTTACACGAGAGCTATAATAACTTCTTTTGAAATTATTATATAATTATATTACTCAATTTACACTATAAAGTATATTATATAAATCTCAACCAATATTAGAAAGGTTATTATTGCCCTTTAAAAACTTTAATAGTGCGAACAATGTGTATACTCAAGTAAATTAATTGATATGTTTAAAAGAAGATTCGAACAATAAGCTCCTTAAAAAAAGGATGTGAATTAATTCATTAAATTATTAAATTTTTGTGATCAAAGTATATTATCAACATTAATATTATTCTATTTTGATGACCAAACAAATAATATTATTCTATTTTGACGACCAAACAAATAATATTATTCTATTTTATTTTGGTTTCGATTCTTATTGAAAATTTATTTGCTTCTTAATCAATCTTGATACCATTTATGACCAAAAATAATTCTTGATATCATATTTTAATTATTACATTTAATCAAGATCAAGATACCAAGTTAAATTCCGGTCGTGATTTTTTAGTGTCACAAATCATTATAATCGGTTGTGATTTACGTTTTTCATTAAGATAATTAGGATCATTATGTTTAACACACACTTAGAAAATTAAAATAATAATAATTTATTAAACAACTAAAACAAAGTCTAAGTTATGTTCAATAGTTATAACTTATAAATGTATTATATTTGACAATTAGTATAGGTTTGGAAATTCAAAATGTCATTAGTTAAGATTTTGTTGGAATGCATTGTTGAAAATACATATTATGCCTTATCTTGAATATCATCAATCAATTAACTAAGCATTTGAATAAGTTCGAGTGTGTAGTGTGAGGGTGTTAGAGATTGAGTATTTAAGTTGGTTGATATATTATATCAATAGAAAGTCGAAGATTATGGGTATTTTGTTATGTTTCAAAGAAGAAGGTTATGGGTATTTTGTTATGAGTAATAGCGCGTTCATTACATATGTTATGTGTTTCAGAATTTGTTATTTTGTAGAACAAATCGAACTTGAAAGTGACTTTAATTTTAATCTATATATTTCTTGTATTGCGAAAAATTATATGACATACTATGTAGAGAAAAGTTCGGGTAAACAAGGCTTAACGTAGAAAAAACGAAGTTTTTCGCGTTCACGTATAACAAGTTAATGTTCATAATTTGAGCAGTAATGTCATAATCTGAGTGGTGGATTTTTTTGAGGTCATTTTGAGAAAAATAAAATAAAAAATAATAATCAAAGTTTGCAGTAATTACAAGTATTTCAACGCGTCTCTCACTGAAAACGTTCAAAAAAATTCATGGCCCAGATTATGAACATTACTATCCAAAATATAAACATTGACGTGTAATATGTAAACGCAAACTGTTCGTTTTTCCTACGGTAGCATGTCTTTAAAAAAGTTGGTTATTTCGATTTTTATCCAAATCAAATCGAACCATACAGAAACCAAACCGAATCAAACCAAATTATTTCGATTTGGTTTTTAGTTTAGATTTTTTATAGTTTTTGGTTTTTGATTTGATTTGATTTCTTGACCACGCTGACCCTAATAATACTTGAATCTAGCTTGTTGTCCACCTATCATTAAAATAATTTAAGAAGTTTATGTACTAAAGTTAAAAAATACTCATAAGTCATAACAATGAACAAATCATCTCGTGATCGAATCATCTTGTAAGCTATATAGCCTATGACGGTGCCAGCAGACTGTCATCACTTTAATTACCTTGTCTTCTTCACCCATGTCAAGTGTGCAACTTGCACTACCCTTTCTGGATATACAACAAGGTTAATTATGTACAAGTATATGAGTACTGTATAATATAGTTGTTGGATACATCCTAATTTTACTGTACCGAAGTTAAATCATTCCAATTGTGCAAATCCGGCCTCTCACACATCCAACTAATACTATCTTTATTTGCATAATCCTGGATCTGTACAATCCCTTAGTGCCCATCTAATAACTTTGCCTTTCTTTTTTAATCACTCCTTCCTCCATTGATGATCAATCAAATGGAAAATAGAGTGGTTGAAATTTTTTCCTCTCAGCTTTTACATACGTCCGTATACAAAGAAGATTCCAAAATAGCAGTCTTACCATTGGCTTAATATATCCTTGGCATTTTATACAACATTATCGATATTGATGTAACTTTTCACGAATGACAACAAACTTGAGCCATATTCTTCCTTGTGAGTTTTCTTCGTTCTCATTGGTCCATTCTGTCCATCTCTAAATATGCACATGCATTTCATATATATAACCATGTATTACTTTGATTTCATTTTCATATCTTTGTAAAACTTTCCATTTTGTTCAATACCCCAATTTCGTTTTCAAACTGAGCCATGCATAACGTACACGGATTTCGCGAATGTTATACATGCTAGTGGTTTTGAACATACAATAGGTACGTCTTGCATTTCAGTTGGCTAGTTTTTTAGCTTGACAAAATCGAATAATAATATTCCATATAATCATATGGTTCACTAAACAGTATTATATACGTATACGTAATGTATGACGTGCCATTTTTATGTTTAATTTGTTGTTGTTGTTAAATATATATAGAGAGAGATTTAAGTTCTGGTGTAACAGCCTCTTACGGTGTAACGGTGTAACGAGTATCCACCCTCAATGGTATTCAGGTTTGTTAAGGTTGATATTCAACTTAATTTACCTATATCAATATAGGGTAGATATTCAACTAAATAAACATGAATAAATAGCGTAAAAGATTGAATAGAGGCACAAAAATATGAGAATGCGATTAGTGCATATATAACCTAAATCTACATAAAGTTGAACATCAACATTAACAAACCTGAATATCATTGAAGGTAAATACTCGTTAGACCGTTACACCACAATACTCGTTACACTGGAACTTACCTCTCTCTCTCTCTATATATATATAGATTTAAGTTCCGGTGTAACACCTCTTACGGTGTAACGGTGTAACGAGTATTCATCCTAATGATTTTCGAGTTTGTTAAGGTTGATATTCAACTTAATTTACTTGTATCAATATATGGTAGATATTCAACTAAATAAACATGAACAAATAGCGTAAAAGAATGAATAGAGGCACAAACATATGAGAATGTGATTAGTGCATATATAACCTAAATCTATATAAAGTTGAATATCAACCTTAACAAATCCGAATATCATTGAGGATAAATACTTGTTACACCGGAACTCGATATATATAGGTCCAGGGCTAAGCAAAGCCGAAAATCTTAAGGGGTTAACGGCTGAGTTGAGCAAACAAGTAGATGCGTATTCACCGGTAAGTCATGTAGCTGCTAATTACGTACTCAAATCAAACTGTGATATAAACATATATATATAGGGTGTATATATAATTGATAGGTTTGATGTGGCAAATAGACCCAAGTAATTTGTTTTTATACTATTTTCCTTTGTCTAATTGAAAATGACATTGTCAAATTGCACTATATATGTGAATATGTATTGTGTGGTTCATAGTACATTTTTCTAGTTAGGGATTTTTGCCTATCAGATCGATTTCTAATTCAGGAACTACATAACGTGACGTACTGCTTCTTGATCAATTCAAATTCATGCCGTAACTTTGTTTGCATTTACAGAAAACAGTATTACTACTATTGACATGCATGCATGTGACTTTGTGAGAATGCAATTACTTTTTGTTGACTTTTTTAAGAACCTTAACAATCCGGTTTAGCAAAATTTGGAATTTGGATTTTCGTAAATTTGGAATCTTAGATTACTGACCAAAAAGGGAGAGGCGTGATCGATTATTCGGGTTCAATTATTTTTATAAAGCTCTTATAGGTGTATAACATTCAGAGTTTGCTTACGTAAGTGTGAGTTTATCTGATAAGCTTCGAGCTTGATCGTAGTAACCAGAAGGGAAGGGAAGAAGAGGTCGAAGGCCAGAGGAGGTCGATGATAGATTAGAGGGAGATTAGGGTAAGGAAATTCTTTATTGCTTAATAATTTCAGTAAGACAAATCCGAATTTATAATCCTACCCTATCGGTTCAATAAAGGCGTCATGGGGAAAGAACCGAAAAGAAACCCATGAAGGAGTCGAAACTCTATCTCAAAATAAAAACATATAAAGATAAAATAAAGATAATCAAAATAAACTAAACAAAATCGTTAAAGTGTTTCGGTTTGCACCGATTCCGAACTGGTCTCGTATTTGGGCCTGACTGCTCATTTAGGCCCGTAACATTATCAGTATCTATCGAATTTAATTTCAACTAAAAATGTCTAATTTAAATTCAATAAAAAATTATTTTAACAAAAACAGTATGTTTCCAATTCAGATTTCAGTTTCTTAAGGATTTTTTCAATGGGTCATGTGATATTTGTTTTACTTGACATAGGAAATAAAAGAAGTTGGTGAGAGTATGAAAACGATACTTTACTTATTTTAGTCATGGGTAGATAATACTAGTCAGTATATGTATTGTTATACGGATAGGTTTGGTTAATTCCAAATTTCAATCATTTCTCCATCTCTAATTTCGTTCAATAGATCCTTGAAAAGTTTTGAAGTTTAAGGTGAGCTCGACCTTTCTATTGTATTCGATCCCTACAACATCTACATGTATACATATTTCCGATGAATTTAAGACTTTACATTATATTGATGCAAATTCTGTAAAATCGATTTTTTGATTAGAATGTTGGTTTTTGTTAGAAGCAAGCAAGCTAGCTAGCAAAATGAGAAGCTTGACGAACATGTTCATCATCGCTCTTTTTGGCCTTGTTGTACTTCCTCACGCAAACGCGGATTCCAAGGCTGCATCGATCTCCATAGATGCTTCTTCTGCTTCGAAAACCATATCCAATACACTATTTGGTGTCTTCTTTGAGGTATAAATATGATCACTTACGTGACATTTACATGGAATTATCATTTTATGTTGTCGTTCGTTTGTTTTTCAGGAAATTAATCATGCAGGAGTCGGAGGGTTGTGGGCTGATCTTGTCATCAACCGAGGTTTTCTTAACTTTAATACAACATAAATTTAATTATGTTGTGTTAAACATGCTAATTAATTGGTCGTTAAATGTCTAGGGTTTGAAGCTGGGGATATGTTACCATGGGGAGTGATCGGAGAAAAGAAGGCGATACAAGTAAAAACCGAGCTCTCTTCTTGTTTTGAGAGCAACAAAGTGGCTCTTCGGATGGACGTTCTTTGTGATAAACGAGCTTGCCCTAATGGAGGCGTAGGGATCTACAATCCCGGCTATGGAGGAATGGTAATTAACATAGTTAGGTTGTTGATGTCTAATTCTCTTGTAACACTCAAATTCTTAAAGAAGTTACTACTTTTGTGTAAATACTTGCAGAATATAGAGAAAGGAAAGAAGTACAAAATAGCACTCTACTCTCGAGGATCAGGACCATATCAATTATTCATTTCATTCGCGGGACCCGATGAAAAACGGGTCCTTGGAACCGTAGTCTTATCGTAATAAAACCCCTATATACGATGTCTACTTCATCACATTAATATTCTTTAACTAACAAAACTAACGTGATTAATATTATGAAGGGCTAATGATGGCAAGGCTAAAAATTGGAGAAAGATGGAGGCGACCCTTGTTGCCAAGGACACTAATAGAAATGCAAGGCTTGAAATCACTACCAACGTCAAAGGGTCCGTTTGGATTGACCAAGTATCAGCCATGCCCGTCGACACTTACAAGGTAACATTTCTATCGATATAGATCGCGCATTACGAAACCGAGATCCTTAGTTAATGTTTGAGTATTCAGGGTCATGGATTCCGAAAAGATCTCATGCAAATGCTTCTTGATTTGAAACCTCGGTTCCTTCGATTCCCAGGTAATGTTATCGTATGTATGAGTTGTTATGTTGTGAATATTTACGTATAATGATCTTGATCTTGATTCAGGCGGGTGTTTCGTGGAAGGAGACAAACTCAAGAACGCGTTTAGATGGAAGGCAACAATCGGGCCATGGGAAGAGCGACCTGGTCACTATGGTGATGTGTGGAACTATTGGACTGATGATGGCCTTGGTTATCTCGAATTCTTGCAGGTACTTTCATTTCCTAGTTAAATCTAATTTGATTTATAACATTCTTAACTTAGTATGATGTAGTATTGAATGATTCAATATTCATTGGTGACCCTTCATTTTACCGTATGTTTAGGCCCTTACTATTTGACGCCCACTCAAATTGCTATTTACCGCCCAGTTTTTGTGCGTCACGCATGGAATAAAACCCTACGTCGCGCACGAATTTTTTTTTGTTTTTTCTTGTTTTTTTTTCCATAATCTTGTAGATAATTTCAATACGATCGCGTGCATATAAAATTCGTCCAAAACGGACATCGTTTGCCCCTTCAAAAGGCTAAAAAACAAAAAACAGTGAAGTAATTATGATTAAGTGTAACAAATCTATTACTCCGTACTTATAAATTGTAGTTATTAATTTTATTTAAGTATTAACATCACTAAATAAAATCTTTGCTAAGTTATCTACCATATTATAAAAAAAATTGAAAAATTGTGTGTTGTTTTAACGGACTTGTTGATACAAAAAATTATGTGTGATAAATTTGTATTTTGGCCTTTTGAAGGGGCAAACGATGTCCGTTTTGGACGAATTTTATATGCACGCGATCGTATTGAAATTATCTACAAGATTATGGAAAAAAAACAAGCAAAAAAAAAAAAAAATCCATACGTGACGTATGGTTTTAATCCATGCGCGACGTAGGGTTTTATTCCATGCGTGACGCATAAAAACTGGGCGGTAAATAGCAATTTGAGTGGGCGGTGAATAGAAAGTATGTATGTTTATACACTTCCCCATTAAACTCTAATAAAATACCCTGTCACCTCAGCTCTGTTTTTTACCGCTTCCTGTCTTCATCATCCACAAACTTCAGATCTCAATTTCTCCCTTTACCAAACCTCAAGCTCCACCGCCTTTTCTCTCTCTTCATCAAGCTCCTCAGCCTTCTGGCTCCGTTTTCCCGAATTCACCGCCTTCGTTATCCACCGCCTTTACTCTCTCTTTCTGCGCTGCAACTTTCTCCTCCGGCGATATCTCTCTCCCGAATCGCTAACAAGCGAGTAGTTAATGGCGACTCCATAGGTGTTCGACGCCGTGGTCGCAACCGCTACAGTGAGAGAGCTCCGGAGCGCGTTCGACCGCGGAAAACAAGGATCTACGAACGGAGAGTGGAGGAGTTGCAGGCGATGAGAAGAATGATTGAAGAACGCGAATCGGAAATTGTTGAAGCTCTCCGTTTGGACCTCGACAAGCCTAAACTCCAACGCATCCTTTGAGGTTTCTTTCTATTAATTTTCAATGAACTCTCAGTTTCAGATCTAGAAGCTCAGATAATGCTTCTCCCCAATTTTCCAACCTAATTTGTTTTGCTTGAATTAATCACCCATGATGTTGCATTCTCGCGGTGATGGTACTGTTTTTTATAGCATTAATGAGTTATGAGTGCCTGAATACTCTGCACCCTGAGCTTCACACAAATGTGGATGTAGACTCGAAATCAGCTGGTGACCTTGTGTTGGAATTTGCTGATAAAATCAACAAGAACAAAAAAAAAAAATGAAAAAGGCAAGCGGTTGATTTTAGAGTGAACACCGCCTCGGGCCTAGGCATTTGGTGAAGGAAAGCGTCTTTATTTGTCCAAGTCAAGGAGTTGAATTGGAACTTTCCTCACCGAACAATTTTTATCATTACAAAAAATTTCCCTCGGAGGTTTTTCAAGTGTGTTGACAACTTTTGTAGTGTGTTGACAGTGTTAAAATTTATGTTATGTTTTTGACAAGTTATTAGTGGTGTTTGACAAATTGATTTGTGTTGACAAATTATTATTCATGTTGACAGTTTACTTACTCGTGTTGACAAATTATTATTATTCGTGCTGACAGTTTAGTTATATCGTGCTGACAGTTTTGTTATGTTGTTGACAAGTTATTAGTGGTGTTGACAAATTATTATTCGTGCTGACAAATTATTATTCGTGTTGACAAATTATTATTCTTGTTGACATCTATGTTACAGTTCTGTTAATTTTTTTGTTGACACCTCTGTTAAAAAATTTGTTGACAACTCTGTTATAATTGCCACGTCAACAAAGGGGTATTTCCAAATAACTTAAAAAAGTGATGCAAAAACTTAAAAACATTACAGTTTTGAGGTATTTATCCAAAAACTGGTGTATTCATGTACCCGCAGCTCGCAGAAGATCTTGGTGCAACACCGGTTTGGGTTGTTAACGCTGGTACGTATGTGACTACACATACATATTATTCATCTATGAATCTTACTAATTATATATCAAATTAGTTCTAACTTCTCTATGTTTGTGTTTGTAGGGCTTGCCCACAATGAAAAACTTGACCCTAGTCTCGTTGATCCCTTTGTTCAAGTCAGTTGTTTTTCAGTTTCTCTCGATCCCAACATATACAGACGAGTTGTTAATGTTGTGATCGACATGTATAGGATATGTTGGATAGCCTCGAGTTCGCGAGAGGCGACAAAAGCTCTCAATGGGGCTCCCTCCGGGCTAAATTTGGACATCCACAACCTTTCGACATAAAATATGTAGCCGTGGGAAATGAAGACTGTGAAACACAAAGATTTCCAACGTACAAAGGTATATTCCACTTACATTGAATGTGCATATGTTCAAAATCAGTTATATTTGTAGGAATCCTATTTTCTACAACTTATAAAAATGTATAAAATACAAGAATAAACTGAGATTAAGGAGAAGAGAAAATAATCGAACCAATACCAAACTGTACTGTCGAGATCAAGCAGAGTCGAGAATGAATTCTCTTTCCTTAATTCTGAAAACGCCCCGTAGTGTGACGGTTACCGGCGTTCCGAATCCCAAGATACAACTGTTACACTTCTGACTTGCACAACTCAAGAACAAAAGCCAACGAACTCTAGTTATACTGCGTGTACTCTCAGACTCGAACAAAAGAAGAGAAGAAGTGACAAGGACAGAAAAGTGGGGGAGAGAGAGATCGAATAGGAATGCTCAACAGTTGTTCGTATTGTTGTGATTTTTGAGTTCTGCAGGGCCTCTTTTTATAGGCTGCAGGAGGAGCCTCTCGGGAGAGATATTCCGCGTGACTTCAATGCCCAGATTCACCGCGTGACATAAATGCCTCAGATTCTCCGCGTGCCATTAATCCAGTCCGTGTGTAATGAATATTGTCAGATTTGACTTTGAACAAACTCATTTGAACAAAGCCCAAAAAAGTCTGACAGATTTTGGAGCGAGGCCCAAAAAGATCTCACCTCCTCGGTCCTGCGGCCCATCCAAGGAGACCAAGGATCCAAGGAGCCACGAGCCGAGCCGAGCCGAGCCGATCCGAACCGAACCGAACCGCGCGCGTGTGGTTTCCCAGGGCCCAAGCCCACCAGGATAGCCTCCTCTGGCCCAATCACATCCATTACAATCCACTCCTAGTTTATATACTAGTGAGTTTTTCTCCTCCTAATCAATGTGGGATACACATTAATCCTCAAAATTCAACTTAGTTACATTAAATGTAACTCCCCTATTTCTCATTCAAACGGAACCCGAATTATACAAATGAGCATACTACGAAATAGTGCCCGCGGAGACGAAGCCAACGCTCCCATTATCCGACACCAACGGTGCCCGGAAAATTCGGTTCCAACAATCCCCCACATGAATAGAAATGACTCTAAAACACGTGAAAACGACTCGACATAAAGACTTTTGAGAGTACGGTCGAAGAATCACTGCATTTGGGCTAGTAGCATTTTTCAGCCTTGAACCACCCATAGTGAGTAGCCAACGAATTTACTCGACCAGGTAGTGAACGTGATGTCTTGAACCACCCGGACTTTGATGTAAACCTAGACAAGGACTATCACACAGTTTCATCTTCTCACAGAACTAGGTTCTCTGATTGTGTTCATTTTGGCCTTGAACATCCCTGGTTATTCATGAGTGAGCTTAGAGAATTCAGCCTCGGTTAATTCTCCTAGAAACGGCCCCATTTCACACTCATAAGGTGATTTTACCATAAGTAGTATACCATTATACTTTACTTTGCTTTTCAAAGGTTATGGAATCATTAAAAGTCAACACTTTATGACTTAACCTATAGGTTACCAACGCACTTTTATCATCCTAGGAACTGAGAGAAGATGTTAATCTCCAAGTGCTCTTTAGATTTAGCTTGATTTCGTTGTCCCTTTGAACTTACATCTTGGGATCTCCAATCACGTAAGTAGGGTTACCATCAAACTTCATCTTATGTCATAGGCTTTAAACCCATTCCTCTTGATGATTTCACAACTTGCTCTCGAGACAAACCTTTAGTAAACGGATCCGCTAGGTTGTCAGCCGATCGGATGTAATCAACATTGATCACTCCGTTTGAGAGCAATTGTCTTATGGTTTTATGTCGTCTTCTAATATGACGAGACTTACCATTATACATTGAACTTAGTGCTCGAGCTATTGCCGATTGACTATCGCAATGGAGACTCATAGTCGACACCGGTTTTTCCCACATTGGTATATCCTCCAGAAAGTTTCGAAGCCATTCTGCTTCTTCTGCTGCTTTGTCCAAGGCAATGAATTCAGATTCCATTGTGGATTTAGCCAGTAGAGTTTGTTTCGAGGATTTTCAGGATATAGCCGCACCACCTAGGGTAAAAACATACCCGCTTGTGGATTTTGAGTTTTTGGAGTCGGATATCTAATTAGCATCACTATAGCCTTCCATCACTCCTGGATATCGTCCATAGTGTAATCCATAATTTCGAGTATATCGCAAGTAGTTCAATACCCTTGTTATGTCTTTCCAGTGACCATGTCCTGGATTACTAGTGTAACGACTTAAAACGTTCACCGCATGTGCTAAATCTGGTCTCGTACAATTTGTTAAGTACATTAGACTTCCAATCACTCGTGCATACTCTATTTGAGATATGCCATCACCCGAGTTTTTCTTTAAGTCGAGGTGAGGGTCCACGGGACTCTTTGCACTACCGCTTGAGTATTTCTTGAATCGTTCAAGTACTTTATCAGCGTAATGATCTTGAGTTAAAATGATTCCTTCAGAATGTCTTATGACTTTTATTCCTAGAATCACATCCGCTAGTCCCAAATCTTTCATGTCAAACTTCCCACTAAACATGTTCTTAGTTTGTTGGATCATATCTTTGTTACTACCAATAATGAGCATGTCATCAACGTATAGGCACAACAAGATATATCCTTTTGGAGTTGTTTTGACATAAATACATTTGTCACATTCATTTATATTGAAACCATTTGACATCATCACACTGTCAAATTTCTCATGCCATTGTTTAGGTACTTGTTTTAATCCATATAAAGATTTCACAAGTCTACACACTTTGTGTTCCTGTCCAGACACAACATACCCCTCGGGTTGTTTCATATAAATTTCCTCTTCTAACTCTCCGTTTAGAAAGGCCGTTTTGACATCCATTTGATGTATTTCTAGATTACGTAGAGCCGCAATCGCTATTAGTACTTGAATAGAAGTAATTCTCGTTACCGGAGAATAAGTATCAAAGAAATCTAGACCTTCTTTTTGTCTAAATCCTTGTACTACAAGCCTTGCCTTGTACTTCTCTATTGAGCCATCGGTTTTCAACTTTCGTTTGAAAATCCATTTACATCCCAACGCTTTTGTTCTTGGGGGTAAATCAGCTAACTCCCAAGTATGATTTTGCATAATGGAGTCTATTTCACTTTTGACCGTTTCCTTCCATGAAGGTGCGTCTGACATTGACATGACTTCTTTAAACGTTCGAGGTTCGTTTTCTAGAAGAAATTCCATTGTGAAATCTGAGCCAAATGATTTTTCCTTTCGAGCTCTCTTGCTTCGTCTAGGTTCATCATTTTCTTCTTCTGTTTCTTGGACAGAAGTACTCACTATTTGCATAGAAGTGCTCGCTTCTTGCATAGAAGTGCTTGCTTCTTGAGCAACCTCATTTGCATCTCGTTGTTCACGAGTCCTTTTAGGATATTCTTTATCCTTGCAAGGGAACACATTTTCAAAGAAAGATGCGTTTCTTGACTCCATTATTGTATTAGCATGTATATCCGGTATATCTGACTTGTATACCAAGAAACGATATGCACTACTATTATGTGCATACCCGATGAAAATACAATCAACGGTTTTCGGTCCAATTGAGACCTTTTTAGGAGGTGGTACTGCTACTTTAGCTAGGCACCCCCACACTTTGAAGTATTTGTACGAAGGTACGTTACCTTTCCACAACTCATAAGGCGTCTTTCCAGTCACCTTGTGTGGTATTTTGTTGAGAATGTAATTTGAGGTAAGCAACGCTTCCCCCCACATGTTCTAGGCTAACCCAGATTCTTGCAACATTGCATTCATCATTTCCTTTAGAGTTCGGTTCTTTCGTTCCGCTACTCCGTTGGATTCTGGCGAATAGTTTGGTGAACAATGCCATGTTCTCTACATAACGCATTAAAAGGTTCACTATACTCACCTCCTCTATCACTTCTTACGATTTTGATCGTTTTACTAAGTTGGTTCTCAACTTCCAACTTGTACTCTTTGAACTTTTCTAAAGCTTCATCTTTGCTACGCAACAAGTATACATAACAATATCTTGTGCAATCATCTATGAAAGTAACAAAGTACTTTTTACCTCCTTTAGTTTGTACAAACTTTAAATCACATAAATCAGTGTGAATTAATCCTAGAGGTTCGGTTGTCCTTTCTACATGGGGTGATGGTGTTTTTGTGAGTTTCGCTTGAACGCATACTTCACATTTGTCTTTACTTGTTTTGCATTTTGGAATCATATTCAAACTTATCAATCTACTTATAGACTTATAGTTAACATGTCCCAATCTTTCATGCCAAATATTAAAAGACTCAACAACATAAGCAAAAGGGTTATTCTTATTCATTGAAACATCAGTTACAATAGCTTTTGGGATGACTGTCATTACATTCATTTTGATCAGTCCATCCTGTACATAACCCCTACCCACATATACCCCCTTCTTAGAGAGAACCAGCCTGTCAGACACAAACTTGATCATGAACCCATTCTTGGAGAGTAGAGTTCCCGAAATCAGGTTCTTGCGGATGTCCGACACATGAAGGACGTTGTTCAGCGTCAGCTCCTTCTCGGAAGTCATCTTCAGCACGATCTTCCCATATCCTTCCACCTTAGAAGTGGTGGTGATGCGGGGATAAGCCGCAGTTGCCGACCTAGACACCAAACTCGAATAGGAACTCGAACAGAGAAGATAGGCGGAATTAGAATGAGATGAAAGAAGGATAAGTCGAATGATAGGCCAATTGGAACCAAATCAAACAACGATAAAACCCTTGAACTTAAGAACAAGAACCTTACCGAATGATGAAGAAACCCCAACGGATGATTACAACCAAACACAATGACTTTGGTGGGTCAAGGCACCTGGAGGTTGCTCTATGGAGTCCCGATAGCACCAACCTTATGGAGGAGATTGACACACACAAGCACAACTAGGGCCAACTGAACGACAATGCACACGGGGCACTCTTCTCACAAAAGCTCTCTTTTGGGAGGAAAAACGATAAACGTTGTATTCAATATCAAAGTCTGGAGGGCTAAAACAACAACTAAGGCAGCCTTATATAGGGTTCATAAGGATGCCAACTAAAGAAATAAACAATAAAAAGTAAATCCTAAAATAATAATCCGAAAAACAAATAAATATCCGAAAATAATGTTTCAGGAGGAAGCCTCGGCGAATGAGCCGCGGGCGCGGTTATTGAGCCGCGGACGCGTTCAGGAGGAGGCCTCGGCGAATGAGCCGCGGGCGCGGTTATTGAGCCGCGGGCGCGGTTGGAGCCGCGGGTGCGGTTATGGAGCCGCGGGTGCGGTTGTAGACATGTCGCCGACAACTCTTTTTGAAACGGCTCGTTCTCTCTCGTCTGATATCGGAATTGAGCGATTCCAAAGCCTAGAGTTTCGTCTTGAAGTCTAGTTTGTTTCATCTTCAGTACTTGACTTCTCATCTTGACTCGAACCGGATCTCTACGAGCTTGAATGGCTACAATACGAGCTCGGGCTACTATCAATGACTTGAATGATGGCTCATAGCGATCTTTAGCCCTAGCTCCAGTGGTTAGCACATCTTTAGATTTAGGACGGGGCGTCCTTGATGATAGCTCAGATGCTCCCGCATCAGGTGGAGTTTCCCATGAAGAGTTGCTCTTCAGTGTGGTTCTTCTTGTAGGTCGTGAAGAGACCCCTATCCGAGCATATGTGCCTAGTTGCACCGGTGTCATAGAACCACTCCTTTGGGTTGCTACCAACCATGTTGACTTCAGTCACCGAACACAAGTCGTCCTCTGTGAGCGACCCTTCAGCTATGTTGGCTTGGGACTTGCCTTTGTCCCTCTTTGTGTCGACCTTGCTTCGACACTCATCCGCCTTGTGTCCAACTTTGTTGCACTTGTGGCACTTTCCAACAAACTTCTTAGGCCCTTGCTTTTTGAAGTTGTTGGAGCTGCTGGGTTGAAACTTCCTTTTCTTCCCCTTGTCCTGATGCTCTGCCAGGTTTGCTTTGTTCGAAGGTCCATAGCCATTGGCCCTCTTGTTGTTCGCCTCCACCCGAAGCCTCACAATCAAGTCTTCCACCCTCATTGCATTTTGCTTCAGCAACAAGTAGACTTTGAACTGCTCCCATGATGGAGGAAGCTTTTCGATGAAGGCATCTACCTGGAATGTCTCGCAGATGTTCATGCCTTCCGAGAGGACTTCATGGACGATAAGTTGCAGCTCTTCAACTTGTTCCACGACCGATCTTGAATCTACCATTTTGTAGTTCAGGAACTTAGCCACTGCAACCTTCTTTGACCCAGCATCTTGAGTCTTGTACTTCTTTTCCAGAGCGTCCCACAATTCCTTGGCGATATCATGGTTGCAATAGACCTTGTACAACGAGTCTATCATGCGGCACTTGACATAGCCTCTGCATGAATAATCTCCCTTGACCCAATCAGCAAGGGCATCAGTGTTGTGCGGGGAGAACTTTGGTTTCTCCTCCGTCAGAAATATGTCCAGGCCCATTGTGCTCAGGAAGAATTGCATCTTCTGAGACCAAATCCTGAACCCCTTCCCGTCGAACTTGTCGGGCAAGACACCAGCATGGAAAGCACTCGACATACTAGCCGTGTACGACCTGTCCGGTACCCTCACATAGAGCATGTGAACATCCGACAAGTCCATCGGTTGGCTTGTTTGAGACTGTCCACCCGGTTTCGGTATGACCGGAGCCTGGTTCTCGACCACAGGTGGGTTGACCTTGGTCACCTCAGGGGGCTGAACATTATTCTGTTCCAGAGTCACTGATGGCAGACCATCTCCAAACTGAATTTGGAGTTTCGACTCACCACTCTTAGTTGCAGCGTTAGCATCGACAACATTGTCGTTTCCGTTAGTCATTTTTCAAATCTGAGACCAAATGAAATTGAAACAGATTAGAACAAATGCAAAAACGAAGCAATAGGAAATAAATTAACAATTATTTCCGCAATTATTTAATTAATTAATTAATTAACCGAGTTTAATTTAATTAATTAATTACTTACGAATTTAATTTAATTTATTAAATTAAAACCATTTTTCAGTATATTTAACTCGAATAAATATGTAATTAATTTAATCAATTTAGATTAAATTCAAAATAATAAATAAATATTTTTTCCGGATTTTCTCGTACAGAAACGAGAACAATTTTCCAATTCGCCTTAACCTGTTTACTCAAAAAACAAATTTGTTAGTCGTAGAAACGTAGGAAACAAATTTCAGAATTAAGATTGTAGGAATCCTATTTTCTACAACTTATAAAAATGTATAAAATACAAGAATAAACCGAGATTAAGGAGAAGAGAAAATAATCGAACCAATACCAAACCGTACTGTCAAGATCAAGCAGAGTCGAGAATGAATTCTCTTTCCTTAATTCTGAAAACGCCCCGTAGTGTGACGGTTACCGGCATTTCGAATCCCATGATACAACTGCTACACTTCTGACTTGCACAACTCAAGAACAAAAGCCAACGAACTCTAGTTATACTGCGTGTATTCTCAGACTCGAACAAATGAAGAGAAGAAGTGACAGGGACAGAAAAGTGGGGGAGAGAGAGATCGAATAGGAATGCTCAACAACTGTTCGTATTGTTGTGATTTTTGAGTTCTGCAGGGCCTCTTTTTATAGGCTGCAGGAGGAGCCTCTCGGGAGAGATAATCCGCGTGACTTCAATGCCCAGATTCACCGCGTGACATAAATACCTCGGATTCTCCGCGTGCCATTATTCCAGTCCGTGTGTAATGAATATTGTCAGATTTGACTTTGAACACACTCATTTGAACAAAGCCCAAAAAAGTCTGATAGATTTTGGAGCGAGACCCAAAAAGATCTCACCTCCTCCTCGGGCCTGCGGCCCATCTAAGGAGAGATAATTCGCATGACTTCAATGCCCAGATTCACCGCGTGACATAATTGCCTCGGATTCTCCGCGTGCCATTAATCCAGTCTGTGTGTAATGAATATTGTCAGATTTGACTTTGAACAAACTTATTTGAACAAAGCCCAAAAAAGTCTGACAGATTTTGGAGCGAGGCCCAAAAAGATCTCACCTCCTCGGGCCTACGGCCCATCCAAGGAGACAAGGAGCAAGGTGCCACGAGCCGATCCGAACCGAACCGCGCGTGTGGTTTCCCAAGGCCCAAGCCCACCAGGATAGCCTCCTCTGGCTCAATCACATCCATTACAATCCACTCCTAGTTTATATACTAGTGAGTTTTTTTCCTCCTAATCAATGTGGGATACACATTAATCCTCAAAATTCAACTTAGTTACGTTAAATGTAACTCCCCTATTTATCATTCAAACGGAACCCGAATTATACAAATGAGCATACTATGAAATAGTGCTCGCGGAGACGAAGCCAACGCTCCCATTATCCGACACCAACCGTGCCTGGAAAATTCGGTTCCAACAATATTATCTTTTTACATGTCTTCTTAACTAGGTAACTACATGAAGTTCTACACAGCCTTGAGATCCCATTATCCAGATATCAAGGTTATCACCAACTGCGACGCAACGTCTCAGCCGCTAGATATCCCAACCGATCTATTCGACTTTCATGTACGTGGAGTTCTAGTTTCTTTATTCATGCACAATTGTTATGATGATGATATAGAACTCTTGATGTACGTTCAGATATACACGAAACCTGATGAAATGTTCAACAAGGCTCACATGTTTGATCATCAACCGCGATCTGGGCCAAAGGTTGTCGACAAGTATTAAATTTTTGTACCTACATACAAAATCCATATAAGTTGGACATACATATCATTGTTTAGCTGCAAAAGTAAGTTGTTGGATGTGGTTTTCTAGGTGTTTGTAAGTGAATATGCTGCAGACCCTAGTGCTGAAATTAGCAAAGGTACAAATGGAACCCTTCTTTCGGCATTAGCAGAAGCTGGATTCCTCATTGGACTAGAGCGAAATAGGTACGTATACGTGCACATTGTCGAAAAACCTTTATATTTCAACAATGAGTATGTAGAAGTTCAAGTATATATACGTTGTCGTGAGATATAGTTTGGTAATGTTAATGTAGCGACATTGTGGCCATGGCGACTTATGCTCCACTCTTTATGCATACTGATGATCCAAGGTATGTAACTCTCCTCTATGTATAGCCTAAATTCTATGTATCTTAGTGATATTTTCATTTGTATGATATGATTATGACTTGTATTTGAACTATATTATCGACTATAGATGGAAACCAGACGCTATTATCTTCGATTCATGGGAAGCATATGGTGTTCCTAGCTATTGGATGCAAACGTTCTTCACCGATTCAAGTGGCGCGAGCCTTCTCAATGTCACTCAATCTAACGAAGATCACTTCATCACTTCTGCAATCCGTTACAAGAACTCTAAGGATCAGAAGAGTTACATCAAAGTTAAGGTAAAAAAATCCATTTCTTTCAAATCAATTCATTCTAGCTTGCATAATTGCTAAGGTTTCTTGTTTTTTAGGTTGTCAACTTTCAAAGCAGTTACCTAAACATCAAAATTTCATTGAACGGAGTCGATTCGAAATCCATCAAGGGTACAAAAGAGACTGTTCTGACTTCTAATGATCCCGAAGATATGAACTCATTTGGTAATCCTACAAAGGTGATTCCCAAATCAAGCTCCTTGGAGATGATAGGAAGTGAGTTGAATGCAAGACTGAAACCGTATTCTTTGACTGCATTCGATTTTCTAGATAATTCGAATGTGAAGTCGAAGAGGAGAGGCAAGAAATCGCCCCCAGATGAACAGAGTTCAAGCCATGGAAGATCTGCAAAGATCATGAGACAATCAAATATCAAGCTTTAATGTCCATCTAAGGCAAGACATAAGAGCTAGTATGATCTTGCGATTGCAGATCAGATGTATGAATTCTCATTTGTATGTCATTAACTTTAGTGTTTGAAAACACAAAAAATGACTTTCATTAGCTTGATCAAAATAACAAATGTGTTAAAAGATCGAGGAAATCATGTTGTAAGCTTAGTTCATAAAGTATAACTTCAGTAATATACAGAACAGGACACTAAACTAATTGGATTAAATAAAGATAGTCACAGTGAGTTTAGCAGAGGAATGTGTTTGGAGAAGAGCAGTGATACTTTAACTGAACCCGATAAAAAGACAAAGAGCATCTCGTAACTGAAAAGTATTTATTAAATTCAGCATATGCAGTCACACACTGCCTTTTTACACCACCAGATTTAATTAAGAATAATCATAGAGTAAGAAAGAATATTTGCATTTCCTAAGTGAGAATACCATTTCTGGTCCACTTGATCGTTGAGGATACTCCCTCCGTCCCATATTGTTCTTCTCATTTCGAATAGTGTACACTATTTACAGTTGAAGAGAATCTTCTCGTTTTGTCTTGATATATAAGAAAATATATACTCATGTGGGGTCTTGTTTGATTCGTATTAATGCGTACTTTAATAATATCAAATTTTTATTATTTGTATTAACATAAAACTAGAAATATTAAGGATAAAAAACGTACCTCGACAAATGTGTCATGAAAAAATGGGAAGAACATTGTGAGACGGAGGGAGTATAATGATTGTTGCGACTAGGTAGATAAGATATGAATGTTACCTTTATCTCAAATTAATCAAGATCCGTATTTTTGGTCCATAAATTAATCAAGATTCTTTAAAGTGAACCCACTCACTTAAGATTCTTTATGTGGAGTATGAATGTGTGTGATACTCGGAACTTCCTTAGTATAATTATAAAGTGTTGGTGATAGAATCCAAAATCAAAAGAGTAAACACGCTTGAAATTTGGTAGGTGATTGACTAATCCAAAACCAAGGAAATGAAACTTGAATTCGGAATGATGGTCTGCACAACCAGAGAAGGTGATAAACTCGAGCCTTTCCTAACATCGGACATTTAGTGGTGGAGTCTATTATTCAAGTAATGGTAGAAAACCACTTGGCAAAATGTGTAAGTGTTACTTGTTCAATAAGTAATACTTCCATGTTACTTATATCCACTCATGACATTGGTTCTATCAAATAATATGACACATTATTATTATTATTATTATTTTAAATTGACTTTGTTACTCAAAGTAACATTAATGTAGATGCTCTTAAGTTCAACACACACATGCAAACTTTCCCCTACTGACTTGCATTGTATTTTTATCAACTCTGATACGAATGCAAATATTGGATACAATCTTACTGATAACGCCTTCATCGTAAAGGAGAACTGAAAGGCTTACCCATGCGCAGATCGTATCACTAGAGGGACTGAATGAGGGTTTCCAATTCTTGATCACCAAGCATTGACAAATAATGGTCCAAGGACCTTTGTTGAGCACATTAAGATAGTCCTTAATCTCGAACTGAACAATAGAGTAATCCTTAGCAACGTCAACTATCACAAATCTTCCATCATATTCCAAAGCTCTTTCACCTTCCTTTTAAGGGTCAGAAACACAATCTTGGGGCCCAAAACCTTCATGACCACAAATTCTTCCTTGCACAAGCCTCAATGACTTCCAGGCTAGTGTTCACCGTTGGGATACCTGTTAGATTTTTTTCAGTCCTATTATTTAATCACTTTTCACATTAAAGGTAGAAAGAAATTATTATAGCTCTAGTATATGTTGACGTCCAATTTTGATTGGTGATGATATAGAGAAGATTTCTATTGTAAAAACATCCCTTCATCCAACCTTTACAGTAAAAGATTTGGAGCTGGTTAGATATTTTTGGGGGCTTGAGATATCTCGTTCTAAGGCTGAGATATTACTAAATCAAAGAAAAAATACATTGAATATTGTTTGAAGTTGTTTGTTAGTATGCCTTGAATCTGAATCACACACTGCGACAGGTAGCACGGGGGTCTCGCTGACCGGGCCAAACGGTACACGATATCTGTTGTATGGGCTTTATTGGGCCCATCAGTTTTGTTGTTGGGCTTAGGGTTGTTTAGCGCTATATATAGCGGCTTATGTGTAAACCCTAATTGTACCGAAACTGTAATCCGCCTCCGTATAATCTGATCTCCCTCTCCTGTGGACGTAGCCAAATTTGGTGAACCACGTAAACCTCTGTGTCTTTCTTGCGTTTACTGTTCTCGTTTCTTTTCTATTACAACAAACTGGTATCAGAGCAGGTTCGAATTTCCGCCGAGAACGATGTCGGTATCCATGACGAAGATCGACAAGTTTACAGGGAGAAACAGTTTTTGTCTGTGGCGAATCAAGATGCAGGCTTTGCTGAAGCAAAACGGTCTGTGGGCGCTGTTAGCGAAAGACATGAATGGAATGGATGCAACCTCCGTGGAGTTCAAAACTTTGGAGGAAAAGGCTCATTCGATGATTATGATGTGCCTCGCTGACGATGTCATTTCAAAGATTGCAGATCAGGAAACCGCTGCAAAGTTGTGGTCGAAGTTGGAGAGCCTCTACATGACGAAGTCATTGACCAACAAGTTGATGCTGAAGCAACGTCTTTTCAGTCTGCGTATAGAAGAAGGTACACCTCTTAGAGATCACCTTGATCAATTGAATACAATTCTGTTAGATTTGCGTAATATTGATGAGAAGATTGATGATGAGGATGCTGCTTTGATCTTGTTGGTATCTCTGCCTTTGTCGTTTGAGAATTTTGTGCAGTCTTTTATCGTTGGGAAAGAGACTGTGTCGCTGGAGGAGGTTAGGTCTTCGCTTCACAACAGAGAGATGCGTCATAAGGCATCTGGTTCGCGTACAGAAAATCAGGCTTTCGGGTTAATGGCCAGTGGAAGCAAGGATGGTAACAAGGGTAAGAAAAAGGGTCATTGGAAGAAGCAGCAGGAGCGCCCAAAATTACCTAAAGACGTCTGTGCCTACTGTAAGGAAAAGGGTCATTGGAGGAATGACTGTCCTAAGAGAAGGCAAGAGCAGAAACCTGGTTCTGCTGCAGTAGCAGAAGATGACGCAGATTCTGAAAGTGATATTGTGCTAATGGCTGAGGAATACACTCATCATTCTGATATGTGGGTTCTTGATTCTGGAGCATTGTATCATATCTGTCCGAAAAGAGAGTTGTTCACAACTTATAGTTGCATAGATGGAGGTAGTGTCTCTATGGCAAACAGCTCTGTCTGCAAAGTGGTTGGGATCGGCTCAGTCAGGTTCAGAACGCATAACGGGAATTTCTGCACAGTCAAGGAAGTCAGACATGTTCCACACATGACTAAGAATCTGATATCTTTAAGCCTTCTGGATAGTAAGGGTTTCAGGTATGAAGGTGAAGATGGAATTCTGGTTGTCTGCAAGGGTTCTGAGGTGATTCTGAGAGGCGTCAAGCAGGGAACTTTGTATATCTTACAGGGTTCTACAGTAACAGGTTCTACAGCTGTTGCATCAGTGGTTAATGGTGCTGATCTGACCAGACTGTGGCATATGAGACTTGCTCATATGAGTGAACGTGGAATGCAGATTTTGTCCAAAGAAGACCTTCTGGGAGGTCACAAGATCAAGAGTCTAGAGTTCTGTGAGCATTGTGTGTTTGGGAAACTACATCGCTGCAATTTTCCTAAGGCAGTTCACCGAACTAAGGGCACGTTGGATTACATCCATTCAGATTGCTGGGGTCCTGCCCGTGTTGAGTCTTTGAGTGGCTACAGGTACTTTCTGTCTATTATTTATGATTACTCTAGGATGACGTGGTTATTTATGATGAGGCATAAAGGAGAGGCATTCAGTAGATTCAAGGAATGGAAGACCTTAATTGAAAATCAGACAGGAAAGAAGGTCAAAAGGCTGCGAACAGATAATGGTCTGGAATTCTGTTCATCTGAGTTTGATAAGTTCTGCAGAGATGAGGGTATTGCTCGGCATCACACAGTCAGGTTTACACCACAACAGAATGGTGTAGCAGAATGGATGAATCGGACACTTTTAGAGAGAGCAAGATGCATGCTTTCTAATGTCGGTCTTGCTAGGAGGTTCTGGGCTAAAGCAGTAACAACAACCTGCTATCTGATAAATCAGAGTCCACACACAAGCATTGATTGCAAGACACCTTATGAGGTGTGGTCTGGAAGAGCTGTTGACTACTCAAATCTGAGAGTTTTTGGCTGCACTGCTTATTATCATGTAAGTAAGGGTAAGTTAGAGCCGAGAGCTAAGAAGGGAGTTTTCATGGGCTATGGTGTTGGTGTGAAAGGGTACAGGATCTGGTCTGATAACAAGATTATACTGAGCAGAAGTGTAGTCTTTGATGAGAGTTCTATGCTGAAATCCAAGACCAGTGATATAGCAGAGAAAGAGGTTGTTGCTGAGGAGGTGGAGGTGCCATTTACTCCAGGGCAAATTGAGGCACCAGTACCACAACCAGTTACTGATGATCAAGATACAGATCAATCTGAGAGTGCACTGCTAGAAATAGGTTCTGATGAAGTTGTGCACCAAAGTGTTGCTCAAGACCGACCCAGAAGGGTTGGAGTCAGACCTCCAGCGAGGTACATGTTAACTGATCTGGTAGGATATGCATTGCAGGTGGCCGAGGAGGTGGATGATAATGAACCTTCCACCTACAAAGCTGCAATATCTGGGAGTGAGTCATCACAGTGGCTTGCTGCAATGGGAGAAGAGATGGAGTCTCTTCATAAGAATCAGACTTGGGAGCTAGTCAGATTGCCTGCTGATAGAAAGGTAGTCACTTGCAAGTGGGTTTTCAGGAAGAAAGAAGGAATGTCTGCTGCAGAGGGTATAAAGTACAAAGCAAGAGTGGTTGCAAGAGGTTTCAGTCAGAGAGAGAGAGTAGACTACAACGAGATCTTCTCACCAGTAGTCAGACATACCTTAATAAGGGTGCTACTAGCGATAGTTGCACATCAAGATCTGAAACTTGAGCAACTAGATGTGAAAACAACTTTCCTACATGAAGAGTTGGAGGAGGAAATATACATGTCTCAACCAGATGGTTTTCAGGTTCCAGGAAAGGAAAATCATGTTTGCAAGTTGAAGAAGTCCTTATATGGGCTAAAGCAGTCCCTGAGGCAGTGGTATAAGCGGTTTGACACTTATATGAAGCAGCTTGGTTACAGCAGAAGTCCGTATGATTGTTGTGTGTACTACAATGACCTGCAGGGTGGTTCACGCATTTATCTGGTTCTGTATGTTGATGATATATTGATTGCTGCTAAGAATAAGTCTGATATTCAGAAGTTGAAGGGTTCTCTCAGTGCAGAATTTGATATGAAAGATCTGGGTGTTGCTCGCAAGATTCTGGGAGTTGAAATCTATAGGGAAAGGGTGAAGAGAAAACTCTTCCTCTCACAGGAAGGGTACATCAAGAAGATATTAAGCAGGTTTGGAATGTCTTCAGCAAAACCTATAGATACTCCAATGGCATCTAACAGCAAGTTGGAAATGTACATTGTTCAGACTGATGAGGATCAGGAGTACATGTATCGAGTCCCATATGCCAGTGCAGTTGGGAGTTTGATGTATGCTATGGTCTGCACTCGACCAGATCTAGCATTCGCTGTTAGTGTGGTAAGTCGATACATGGTCAGCCCTGGGAAGGAACATTGGCAAGCTGTGAAGAGGATTTTCAGGTATCTTAGAGGTACCTCTGATGTTTGTCTTTGTTATGGGAATGACACTCAGTGTTTGGTTGCTGGCTATTCAGATTCTGATTATGCTGGGGATGTGGACAGTAGAAGATCTATGACTGGCTATGTGTTCACTCTAGGAGGTTCTGTGGTAAGCTGGAAGGCAACTCTACAGCCTACAGTTACTTTGTCTACTACAGAGGCAGAGTATATGGCTTTGACAGAAGCTGCTAAGGAGGGAATATGGCTAAAGGGGCTGGTTAATGATCTAGGTCTACATCAGGATCAGGCTTTAGTATATTGTGACAGCTTGAGTGCAATATGCTTAACCAAGGATCAGGTCCATCATGAGAAGACGAAGCACAATGATGTCAGGTACCATTTTCTGAGGAATGAGAAAAGAATCCAGGTGAAGAAAGTAGGGATAGCTGATAACCCTGCTGATATGTTCACCAAGCCAGTTCCTGAGAGCAAGTTCAAACACTACTTGGACTTGCTCAACATCAGAGATCATTAGTTGCCCTGAGGGGCAATTCTGAGGAGAGGGAGATGTCTGTTATCTGGCACTGTCATGGTGCGTCTGAGAGTCTACCTGGAGGATTCAAGTCAAGGTGGAGATTTGTTAGTATGCCTTGAATCTGAATCACACACTGCGACAGGTAGCACGGGGGTCTCGCTGACCGGGCCAAACGGTACACGATATCTGTTGTATGGGCTTTATTGAGTCCATCAGTTTTGTTGTTGGACTTAGGGTTGTTTAGCGCTATATATAGCGACTTATGTGTAAACCCTAATTGTACCGAAACTGTAATCCGCCTCCGTATAATCTGATCTCCCTCTCCTGTGGACGTAGCCAAATTTGGTGAACCACGTAAACCTCTGTGTCTTTCTTGCGTTTATTGTTCTTGTTTCGTTTCTGTTACAACATTGTTTATAGAGAAAGGTTCAGTAGGTATTTTGCAGCAAAAGTTGCTCCTTTTCCACGAGGACTGAAGTTGTCTATAGAAAAAGTGATTTGCTTCCTAATCCAGAGAGATACAAACACTTAGTTGGTCGTTTGTTATATCTCAATATAACAAGACAATATATTTCTTAATTTGTTCAACATCTGAGTCAGTTTTTAGGTGCTCCATGTCTAATTCTCATATGCATATGGCTTTGCACGTGGTACGCTATGTTAAAAGGTCAGTGGATTTGAGTCTGTTTTATCCTTCTAACTCGCAGTTAGAAATACTTATTATTGTGATTCTAAATGGGGGACTTGTAAATTTAGTGGTCGAACCGTCACTGGTTTCTACAATTTCTTAGGCTCTTCCCATATATATATATATATCTTGGAAGACTAAGAAACAAAAGACGGTTTGAAGTCTTCGTCCGGGGCTGAGTGCCAATCAATGTCCACTACAACAAGTGAGTTGGTCTGGTTGGAAAATTCTCTCATTACCTTTGGAGTTCCTCCACCTCTACCTATTATTTTGTGATAAACAAGAAAGTTTACATATAGCCTCAAGTCCCATGTTTCATGAGGTGACGAAACGCTTAAAGCTCAATTGTCACTATATATGTGATGAGCTTCTTGATTGTTTTCTGTCTACCTACCATGTTAAGTCTTCAGTGCAACTTAAAAATATCTTGACTAAGCAATTAGGTGAACTTCTGCATCGTTTTTTAGCATCCGAGTTAGTTTAGCCATTTTCCAACTTGAGAAGGGGCTCTGAGTAATAGTATGCTAATGTCATGCTTGATATAATGCTAGCCATTCATTGTAACAAACTCAATTGATTCATACAAAATACATGAGTCGGTTTCTCTCTTTTGATTATCTTCTAGGTTTCATAGTACTCTTTTTTTAGAAGAAGGTTTCATAGTACTCATGCTATGCCAACCGCTCTACATATTCAGATCAACATATAAAATTCAGATTAAAATATAATTGACCTAAGCAGAAATAAACTTGTATGTCAACGCCTTCGTACACATTTCATCTTATACAATATATTATAGAAAAAATATTTAAGGAAAAATATCTTGTACTTCCTCTGTCCCACTATATAAGCCCCATTTCATCCCCGCACGAATGCCGATGCGCGTTTTGTTTTGTCAATATCTCTAGTTACGTATTAATAAAAAATATAAAATTTTGAAATTGTTATAGGACTTGTCAAGACGAATCAAACAAGACCCTACATGACTATGTTTGTGCTTGTAAATTGGAAGAAATCGAGAAGATTCTCTCGGATTGTGAATAGTGTCAGAAAATGAAACGGGACTTATATAATGGGACGGAG
Organism: Oxyria digyna; assembly: GCA_029168935.1. Lineage (NCBI taxonomy): Eukaryota > Viridiplantae > Streptophyta > Magnoliopsida > Caryophyllales > Polygonaceae > Oxyria > Oxyria digyna. Next base: position 13,321,748 of record JAPVLV010000013.1, read on the forward strand.
AGTACAAATTAATATGCTTAAGATATGAACGTATAACACAAGCACATTCTTTCACCTTCGCATACACACAGACATAAGATATATTATATATTTATACATTAATAACCATTCTCACATTAATCTATTATAACGTCTAATTACTTTGTAATAAAAAAGAGAGAGTATAGTGCAGATAAAAACATAAAAAACGAAAGAGTAAAAGTGGCTTTTTTGGGGTGGTGGAAAGCGTGGAGAAAAGGGTTTTTCCTTCATCTGACTTGATGACTTGTATGTAATGATTACCATTTGCATTATGAATGACCCTCTTCTTATTTCAGCCTTCCATCATTCATCTCCATCATCACTCTCTCTCTGCAAAGAGAGTCAATCTTCTCAGAAAAAAACACAGTACGTGAATTCAAAGGGAGGGGGGAGAGAAGAATAGTGATGATGATAATGATGTTGAGTCATGAAATTTTGTTCAACCATTTTCATCATTATGTCTTCTGCTCCCCCCATGGTCTTCTTCATCATTACTCTCCTTCTCCTTTTTCCATCTTTCCTTATCAACAAAACAACATTAGCAACAACCAAAAATATATGGAGTCTTGCATTTCCTCAACCACAAAAGCAGCTATGAGGATTGACGACTCAAAAGAAATGGATCTACTATTCATCTTCAAACCCTAGCCCTATACCCCTCATCCATATCTTCATCTTCGTCTTCGTCTTCGCCTTCATCATCGTCGTTTGGAAGCTCCACCGGGGAATCAAGCGTCTTGGTCCGATTATTTCCTTTAAACCAATCAAGGTTTTGTTTTTAATACACAAGTTTTCAAGAAGCCCTAGTTTGTCTTCGGCTTCAGCCTCACCTTTTTGTATACATAAGTACTATCTTAATCTGTGGGTTGCTTTTACTTCTATTTCTGTCACAAATGTACGTTTTATTCCATCCCTAGAGGCTAGATCTTAGTTAATTTGTGTGGGTTTTGCTGTGTGTGCGTGTTGTAGCTCAAAACATTAATATAAGTATGTTTCTTGCTTCATCGTTGAGTGATTCCTTTTCTATGTTTGTAGCCACAGATCTATATATGTTGAGGTCATTCTATGACTAAATTAGGGTTTTGATATATCATGTGATTGATCGATGTTCATATTTATGATTCTGTTATATCACATCACAGTATGTACATCCATAATTTAGACGTACAATTTATGTTTATGGCCAGATATTATAGATCTGAATGATGAATTAAATGATCCGCCTTTGCATTTAATCTAGACTATCATGAATGATTGCAGAATAATCAATGTGTAACAGCTAATTGTAAACCGATCTAGTGAAACTCACAGAACTAAATTTGATCTCGATCTTGGAAATACCTGGTAGACTGATACCATTTCGTATATTAATTCAGATCCTTTAATTAGCTAGATCCTTACTGTTTATATTCAAGAACTCGGAGATCTTTTGGTTAAACTAATACCTCAATTAGGCCAGTAGCCTAAATTTCAGTTACATACTGGTATCACTCATCAGTCGCACACTTATTTCCGTAAATATACGTTGGAGAAGTTTCTCTGAGAACAATAAATGTTCTATTTTAGAACATTCACGAACAAGCCCAAACATTCTCAAGCGTATAACAAATCTATTTGTTCTTCTATAAAAACATTGTCATCCACAAGTTGTTTCATTGGGGAAGGATTCATGTGGGAAGAACATTTATTTGTGTACATACAAGCTTATTCTGCTTTGGAAAATGGCATTGTATGAGCGTTCATAGGTTTAGGTTCAGACCATATAAGGTGAATGCTATTCTGCTTTGGAAAATGGTAACGCCACGCCATATAGATAGATTTTGGAAAATGACGGAGTTACCTAGTAGGTATATACCCTCATGAGGTGTATTATGTTTAATTGACCATCTATTTTATAGTGGAGTGTTCACCTTTTTGTAAAGGAATAGGGTTTATAATAAAAAAGACATTCAACCAATAGAAATGAAATGGTAAATACCATTGGGTATATAAATCACTCCCTTAGATTTTCATCCTATGCCCTTAAAAGTTGTGCTTTTTATCCTATGTCTAAGGACATACTAGTAGAAAATTTGACATGTATTTATATTTCATCTTTCGGTATCAAACCAGGTTGAAATAGTGGACCACTGAGAAAACTTGGAGATGCGGACTTGCCCAAAAAAGGGTTGGTCACAAATCACTATATGCGGTTATCATACAAAGAATATCCTTTATCCTCAACATTATACAGTACGGAGTATGTTGTTTGAATACCTGTTCGAAATCTAGATAAAAGTTCATGCTTTTTTAGTTAGAAAAGTAAAGAACCATGGATGAGGATGTTAATTTCTTACATCCGCAATCTGTTAACTCAAAATGAAGTCGATCATGTCAAATAAAGGAGAGTTTCTCCCTTTAGACTTTCTGAAGTATAGTCAAATTGACGTTTCGAAGTTGATGTTGTAAAGAACATAAACTTTTGTAATACTTCACTTTTGCAATACAATGTACCGAGGAAGTAACATATTAAAATTACCAAATTGAGCAAAGGTACAAAAAACATTGTAAAATTGGAACACAGAAATAGTTGGAATGTACGTCTCTTTTTTTTTTTTGAGTTTAATGTATGTCAACATTTCAAGCAGACCATAAAACAGACTGCATCTTACCAAAGTATAACCTGATACAACATTCTATGCTGAAATGCATCGACTTGCAAGATTTAGATTTGGGTTTAAGAAGCAAGGTTAGAGTAACGATACCGAAAGAAGACTAATCACCACTAGCACAGCCTCCGCATCCACAGTGGACACATTCCACAGCCTTCTCTTCTCGAAGATGCTTTGGAACACGACAAACACAAGTTGTGCCAAAATTATGGTCTCGAGGCTGGATGCAACGTAAGCAGCATAGACGCTCATAGCCAGGCTGAAATTAGAAGCACAAATCCATCATGATTATTAGTACTCCAGCTAAGTTTTATTTATCACATGCATAACTCAAACTTCTCCAGGACATACATGATTTATTTGGTTAACCCTTTTAAAACGGAAAATCATAGCTATAACTCGACAGAGTGCACAGCAGGAGATTTAACTCTCTTTTTTCCAACAGTACACAACCTAAATTTAGACTTGTTGGTTGCTGATGCTACCTTGTAGTTAATAATACTCAATGAGACGTGAAAAAACAATAAAACGGAACGCTCACAAACACAAACAATGATCTCTTGTTACAGGAAAGGTTACTCTAGTTACCTTCTTCCACTTAGCAATTAGGTTTTTGTCTGCATAGCCCTGATCGAGGCAAAAGTCATACAGCTCTTTGGAAATCTCACTCCTTCGGTGATACAAGTCAAATATATATCTGCTCTTTTGATGTGCAATTTTAAAAATTGGCCACAAAGTTTCACACTTTCTTTTTCCGTCATGTGTATCATTTTGAGCTGCCCAAAAAAATGCAGAGCATCAATAACCAATTCAAAGGGAAGAAACAAACTTCAGAATTTTAGAATGAACCAACGAATAGAAACCTTCTCTCATCTTAGACTCCAGTTCCTGAAGTGTAGGCTCTATCAGCTCCCATCCCTCTGGGTACTTAACACGGTTGGTCTTCACTTTCGGCATTCTTCACAACTGCAATATCTAAGACAAAATTCAGAATACGAATCTCACGCAAACCACTAGTCACGCAAACCACTAGTCACACAAACTATACACGGGTGTTCATTCCACTAATTCCACTACTACCTAGAACAAGTTCTACCAAACAGAATGACTAATTGTCCGGATGAAATGACACTGTTATCTCATGCCTGAAAACTAATTCCCCTATTACCTAGAACAAGTTCTACCAAAGAGAATGACTTTGAACCCTGCATTAGGACACCAATTCCAATTGTACTCCACACTTTTGGAGAACACAGCAATATATTCACAAAAAAACTACTGCAAGAACATCAAGAAATCTAATTTGCCAAACTAGCTCATACAAGAAGAAAGAAGTAAACTTAAAAAATGATACAATTGTCGCAGGATATTCGATCAAGGAAGCAGCATGATCCCAGTAGATCCAATACCATAAAAAATTCACAGCTAACAAAAATCAGGTTCAGGAAGCACAAGTTTCAATTATACAGGCTAAATTCAAAAGAGTGAAATTCAAATTTGATTGAAACTTAGTAACTTACTAATACAAGGGAAAGCTAGGGGTACTGAACTAAATCAAACGCTGTGCTCCAGGTTGAAGTTCAGGCTACTAACATGCTTAATTAATCAAAACAAATACTCACTTCGAAAAGGGTAAAACCCTAATAAATTGAAAAAGTAGTAGCAGTAGTAGAGGATGAAACGCAGAGCCCTAAAACGGAGACGAAGGTGGGCGGCAGAAGAAGTTACCTAAAGGGATGATCAGAAGAAAGAGGCGGCCGACGGGAGAGGGCAGGCTTACGGCGAGGATCGAGCGAGAGAATTCAGAGGTGAGGGAGAATTGGGATTTCGATACAAAACTGTTCTACTTGGTTGTAAATGTTTAAACAAAAACGAATATTTTATTACGGATGTACGTAGATAACAGTACTACACCGTTAGGAATTTTCGTGTCACAGTCTTAAAAATGTATGAATAGAATTGAATAATAATATTGTATTTGTCTAGGAATTTTCATGTATTTTTCGTATATTTTTCATTTACTATTTTCATATTTGGATCACGGTTGAAATAGGTCAATTTTATGACTATGTCTCTCGAATTCGCCGAATATCGCCTGACATAAAACTGAAAATTGTTGTCATGAGTATTTTTTATACTGAATAAAAAACCCTACATCTGTAGGCAATAACATCAGATGATCATTCGGATCTCGGCGTCGACACCAACAACCAATTGAAACAAATTAACCAATTCACTGTCGTAGTACTTCACGCTGCTATCCTCAAAAGACCCACCGAGTTTGCGCTTCGAAGACGTCATCCTACTAATCTCCCGACGGGAACCACCGGAACGACTCTTTGACTCAAACATTTTGAAAGCAACGAAAGAGAACCATCAACAGGGAGAGACAGGTTAAATAGCACAACTACGACCTCTGGGCTGTCAAAGTTAGTCGTTACAAAACTAAATTGACCACATCAACACATAAATACCGGTTTAAAGCAGAGTCGAAGACGATGAAGACAACCAACAGAAGTTGTCCTTCAAAATAAGGACAATAGGAAATGCAAGAGGTGCAACAAGTATGCAAACCATGATAGTAGAAATTGTAGAGAATTCTTTACTTCTGTAATATGCAGTTTATTTTTGAGATATTGGAATTAGAGTTAAGGTTTTGTGTTGCATAAACTTTGGGTTTTAGAGATATTAAAAATTTATATGCAGTTTGATTTTAGAGATAAATACTCACGTATTGTCCACTGTTTGTAGCTTTTCAGTTGATATGCAACTCATATCTATAGATATGCACAAAATACATAAGGATATGCACCAAATCTGTATAAATATTCATCGTATCTACAATCTGAGTATTATAAATCAATTCCATTATTTCAACTAAGAATTTATGTTCTGTTAAAATACGACTCAGGATGACTCCATACTTGTCTTGAATGATGCTCAATTAGTTAAGCAACGACAAGATGTTCTACAAACTTTGAATATATTGTTGTTACTAATTTAAATAAAGAAGTGTAAGAAGATATCATTTTCCACAATTGTAAAGGACAACTAGTCTAAATAAAGCACCAACAAGTAGTTCTAAAATCAGTGAGTACAATTTGTATATCGTGTAAACAAACGTGAATACCGTTAAACCAATTCTGCATATTGTCAATGAAACATGGATGTTGCTTCATATCCTTTGAGTACCCTGCTTGCGTTTTCTATGGACATTAATTGCTCCTTGTTCAATGATATGAGTTGGGATTGGAGGACGGGTCTGGGTTGGTTGTTGAGTAGAGGCTAAATGAGTACGGATTTTGTTGATGCAGTCTTCTACATTGAAACAAATATAACTAAGGTTAATGTGCGGGTGATGGAAGTACTCCACCGGTTCATCACCCGACCCATTGTCATCCCTACCTCTTACACATCTCATAATTTGATTGGTAGTCAGACGCCAAGAAAGAGCAACTACCTCCTGCTTTTTGCAAGACGCCCATTGAAGAATTTGCTTTAGTTGAGAAGAGTTTGGCAAGACACAACAATTTGGATCAACTCTTGTGCTTCATTTTCGAATTCAATGATTGGGCTGTTTGAGTAGTGTCTCTGTCGATTAAGATATAAGAGGCATTGTCAATAATCTCACCTTCAACTCAGCTAGGATTTATGGAGTGCTTTTACCAGATGCACAAAGTAGAAATACGAAACCAAACATTTCTCTGTACTTGACATTCTAGTAACAAAGTTCATGTAAATATGTATGAATTAGTTTAGGACAGACACGAATCAATGCGTAATACACATCCATTTTTTTGTTAAGAATAATCTAAATACTCCCCAATCCTTTTTTCTAATGTCGTACACTAGTTACTAGCAAATGTATCAACTTGCTCTCCCTTGCTCCACCTGAATTCAACTTCACTGATTATTTGTAATTTTAAAATTCGACATCTACTTAACTTTTACTAAAGATTCATTCAAATCGAGCAACTTATGCAAAATAAAAAAGGGAAAGAGGAGACTCAACTAGGCACTAGTAGCATCACCATCCGCATTTCAGTCGTCAGGGGGTGATGGAAGTCAGTGTCCTGCTTCCAGCTCAACATTGGACAACTCATCTGCAAAGCACAATAATACCTCTCCTCTCCTGCAAAGCACCAGATTAATTCTCTTCCACATTGTAACAAACCATTAGATGGCAACTTAAACACGTTTCTTGTTAAGGCAAACTGTAACACGTCTCCTTCTTTTATTTAGAGAAGAATGCAACTTTCTCTTTAATTTTTCATTCAATACGAAAATTCTCCTTTTACAAAATCAACATGGTATTAGAGCCATGTTGATGTGTAGGATGCAGATGCAGATGCAGTCATACAAAGAGCTATTGCTATCTATCGGGGTGATGGAATTCAGTGTCCCGCTTCCAGCTCAGCATTGGACAACTCATCTACTAAACACCACAATAGATCTCATGCAAAGCACCAAATTAATTCCCTTGCACATTGTAACAAACCATTAGCTGGCAACTTAAACACGTTTCTTGTCAAGGCAAATTGTAATAAGTCTTCTTCTTCTATCTAGAGAAGAATGAAGCTTTCTATTTAATTTTTCATTCAATACGAAAATTCTCCTTTAACAAAATCAACATGGTATCAGAGACAAATTGATCTACAAGATGCAGATACATTTATACAGAGGGCTATTTCTTTCCATAGGAAGAGGATAACAAAGAAAGGTAAAGGTAAAAGGCTATGGTTGAAGTAGGATCTTAGGAAAATCGTGGTAAAACTCAATTTTCTTGCACAACAGACCCGACTTGGCATTTGGGGTTCAAAATTTGATTCTATTTTTGCAAAAACCACATTTTGATCACATGGATGATGCGATTCGTAACCTGCGATATCTCAAGGGTACAACAAATAAAGCCTTATTGCTCAACTCTTCCAGTTACAAGGGTATTGCGATGCAGATTGGGCCTCTTGCCCCAATAATAGGTGATTCGTAAGTGGCTTAGTCATATTTCTAGTGGAAATTTTGCTCTCCTGGAAATCACCTCCGAATTAGCTTGGCTTAGTCGATTGCTTTGTGTGCTGGTGTTCCTGATGTCTCACCTATTGCTATAAAGAGTGGCAATCAAGCCACCATTTATATAGCGCACAATCCCATCTTCCACAAGCGCACGAAACACATCGAACTGGAGTGTCACTTTGTACGCAAAAAATTGCTTGAAGGCTTGATTTCCCTAAGACATTTTCCCATAGAGTTGCAGCTAGCAGCTGTTCTTACAAAGCAAATTCCTGCTTATAAACTTCAGCATTTGTTTGTCAAGCTTGGCATTATTGAGCCCTATTCCAACTTGGGGGGGGGGGGGGGTGGAATTCAGTTCCCCCTTCCAACTCAGCATTGACCAACTCATCTACAAAGCACTAGAATAACTCTCTTGCAAAGCACCAGATTAATTCCCTTGCATATTGTAGCAAACCATTAGCTAACAACTTAAACACGTTTCTTGTTGGGGCAAATTGTAACACGTCTTCTTCTTCTTCCATTAGAGAAGAATGAATCTTTCTCTTTAATTTTTCATTCAATACATAAATTCTCCTTTTACAAAATCAACATGATATCAGAGCAATGTTGATCTGTAGGATGTAGATACAGTCAATACAGAGGGAAATTGCAATCCATATGAAGAGGATAACAGAGAAAAGCAAAGGTAAAGGATATGTCGAAAGTAGATCTTAGGAAAATCGTGAGAAAACCCAATTTTCTTGTGCACATCAGTTCCGACTTGGCAATGGGGGTTCAATATTTGAGTTGATTTTTGCAAAAACCACACTCTGATCACATGGATTCGACAAATCATACCCTACAATATCTCAAGGGTAGAACAAATAAAGCCTTATTGCCTAGTTCTTCCCCTTCCTTCCAGTTAAAAGGGTACTGCGGTGCAGATTGGGCCTCTTGCCCCAATACTAGGCGATTCGTAAGTGGTTTCGTCATATTTCTTGGGGACTGTTTTCTCTCATGGAAATCAAAGAAATAGCAGACAAACCCCCTTTCTTCCACTGAGGCGGAGTATCGATCTCTTCGCCGAATTAGCTTGGCTTAGTCGATTCTTTTGTGATCTTTGTGTTCCTGATGTCTCAAGTATTGTTGTAAAGTGTGATAATCAAGCCGCCATTTATGTAGCGTGCAATCCCTTCTTCCACGAGCGCACAAAACACATCGAATTGGATTGTCACTTTGTACGCGAATTTTTTTTGAACGCTTGATTTCCCTAGGACATGGTCCCACAGAGTTGCAACTAGCAGATGCTCTTACATAGCAAAGTCTTGGTTATAAACTTCAACATTAATTTGTTTCCCATGCTTGGCATGGTCAAGCCTCATTCCAGCTTGATGGGGGGGGGGGGGGGGGGGTGATGGATGTCAGTGTCCCGCTTCCAGCTCAGCATTAGACAACTCATTTGTAAAGCACCAGAATAGCTCTCTTGCAAAAGACCAGATTAATTCCTTTGCACATTGTAACAAACCATTAGCTGGAAACTTAAACACGTTTCTTGTTGAGGCAAGTTGAACACTTCTTCTTCTTCTATTTAGAGAAGAATGAAGCTTTCTCTTAAATTTTTCACTCAATAAGGAAATTCTCCTTTTACAAAATCAATATGGTATCAGAGCAAGGTTGATCTGCAGGATGCAAATACAGAAGGCTATTGTTATCCATAGGAAAAGGATAACAGAGAAAGACGAAGGTAAAAGGCTACGACAGAAGTAGGATCTTAGGAAAATCGTGGAAAACTCAACCTTAGGGGGCTTGTGGTGCTCAATGAGTGGCACATCAATGATAGCTTCGACCAAGAGGTCCGCCGTGGGTGTGGCCTCGTGGAGCATGGTTGGGGTCGGCTGAGGTGCGGGCGTAGTTAGCTGACGCTCACTTGCACCGAGCAAAGGCACACCCTCCTCAATGATCCGACGATGCTCCAAGGAAATTATGTCACTCTTGCATTGTTCAATGAGGTTGTCAACCTTATAGGTCTGACACACGGATATAGATTGGCTGTTATGCCAATAGCAATAAGTATAGTGTGTCTTGTAGGACGTCTCAAGAAGCGTTGCCGACGGGGAGATCGTGGATGTAGTGAACTTCCTTGGTTGGAAGCTCCATGAGTCACCCACGCATGGACTCGTTGAAGCAAAAGGCGCAAGATGTAAGCGTCACATTCCGTCCCACGCGGCCTATAGTTGGCACCAAAGGCCTCCAAGAGTGGGGCAATGGTGGAATCAAGGCTTGTTATGCGCCCATCCATAATCATGCACGTCGTGTCTGTTGGACCCTTCAATGTCATGGGGGATGAGGCCATGGTACCTAAACAAACACCAACACAAAGGGGAATCACAAAGCACAAGACAATAACACAAGTAAAAGTAGGATAAGTGACACATACACACTACAAGAATAAAACTGAGCTTAACTATCATGGGTGCAACTAAATGACATGGAAGGCTATGCAACACATAAGCAACAAAGACAAGCAATAGTGGACAAGAAGCTCAATCTTACTCTTAGGCATGCAATTGACTAAGGTATTGGCATAAGGCTAGAAGGCTTGAACCCAGTCCATAAAGATATTTCAAACACATCTACACAACAACACAAAAGAAAAAGAAAAAGAAAAAGAGAGGAGGCTGAAAGGGAAAACTCTTAGGGCCTTGGAGGTGTGCCTTGTTCCTTAGCTCTTGGTGGAAAGTAGAAGAAGATGGGAGGTAGGCTTAGTCGACTATGTTGTCAAGTGAAGTGGAGACTCTCCACATGGCTATGCCTTTCATTTTTCCAACCTTAAGTGTTTACAATGTGCCTAGCTAGTTGACTTTCACAATGTTGCCTTTTTTCCTTTTTTCCTTTTCTCTTTTCTTTTTCTTCTTCTCTTTTCTTTTTTTAAAGGAGGACTCCTCCTTTATATTACAATAAAGAAAAATGAAAATAGACTTCTACACTTGGAGGAATTCAAATTTGGAGACAACATGGCTGATGTTGATGAGATGAGACAAGACTTGTCAAGTGTAGTGGACAAGGTCTTGCTTTGTATAAGAGATAGAGAAGGACTTGCCACTAATGTAAGGTACTATGGACCAGTTCGAAAGCTTATAAAAAGCCTGCCCAACGAGCCAAGATAGAGAGAAAGAGTGTGTGTGTGATTGGCCCTTTGTGAAAAATGTAGAAGAGCTTGCTTCCTATTTAAGGACATATGCCTTATCTTTTACCCAAAACGTCCAAAGTCAAATCAAAGCCTTTGAAATTTCGAAATTGAGCTTCCATGGACTTGTCATTTGCTGAGAGATGAGAGAGATGAAGTGTGGTGGTTATGGAGGAAAAGGGTGGTGGAGCTGTGGTGGTGCAAAGGTGGCAGGAAAACTTTTTTGTCCTTTTACAATGAAAATTTATTGAGAGCAAGATAAAAACATGAATAATACGAAAATGTAAAAATAATCAGAAAACAATGCAGTTTGGGAGGTGATGGAACAAAAACTCAAGAGTTTATAACCAAATTTGCAAGAGAAGTAGATCGAAGCATGGAGAACATGAAAACAAGAAAATATTTAGAGAAAGAGACACTTATCTTGACCACGTGAGCTCTGATACCAAATGATGAGAATATACCTCCACCTTGAAGGTTTTCTTCCCGGATTTGCTCGGATCTAGGCCAATGGTGTCTATTTCGTCTCTTCTTGGTTCCTTGACTGGTTTCTTGATGAATCTTGAGTTCGTAGAGGTCCTTCAATGGTGGAAACGAGAAGAGTATGATGGAGGAGAGTTAAGGCAACAAGGGAGTCCAAGGAAGCCTTTTGAGGAGGCTCCTTGATGAGATCTTCCATGTGATTCAAGGACAAGTTCTTGGAAGACAAAAGATGATTGATTGGCTAGGAATTGAGATTACACTGATGTTTGAGTTGGAAGATATTAAGAGATAGCTAGAGGAGATTCTCACCCAAGCTATTTGTTCTTCCTTTAATATTCAACTAAATGTTCAAGGAAGACATAAAGAGTTTAAATACTAAAGGGTTTCATGCCTTAATGTGTTGACCTTCCTATGCAAAAGAATAAGGCCCAACCAAGGCTAAAAAGTAGATACTTGCAAAGTGTTGAGATATGATGAGGTTTCGATTAAATGACAAACATCCACTAATGGTTTACTTGAGTGCGTAGGTATTGTTACTAGTTTATGTGCAAGAACGAAGGAAGTCTACTAGTGTGTATGCAGGAACAATGGAAGTACAAGCAGGTACGAAGGAAGTCTTGCTGGAATCCATGAGACGTAAGGTTACGTCGAATGGAAGACAGCTGTGAAGAATAAGTTCATCCGAGGAGGATTATTGGTCTTGAAGGAGGGCCTTGAAGAATTATGGAAGAGTTGCATTTCAAAGAAGGAAAGAAGATCTTGTCAAAGAAGGAAAGGAAGATCTCGTCAAATAAGGAAAGTGGCAACTCGGCTAGGATTGGGCATTGGACGCGCGTGTGAGTGTTGCCAAAGAAATAAGGAAATATTACGCGCAAGGAATATTTCCTTATGCACTTTGTTTCCTTATTTGATCAAGGTGGCGCGCCGAAGTGTAAGCCCCATGGTGACTACTTGGAGAACAAGTTGGAAGGTCACACGGAAGGAAAGATTTCTTAGGAAGAGAATTCCTTGTGAAAGATTCTTAGGAAGAGAATTCCTTGTGAAAGATATTTTAGGAAGAGATTTCCTTAGGAAAAGATATTGTGAGATTTATGGTAATATTAGAACGGCTAGATTGGTGTTAGGTTTGAGCTATTTAGTGTGCTATATATTGTATGGGAATTACATAGCTTAGCAAGACTTTGAAGAGCGAAAACCTAGTACTCGGTTTAGAGTTGTTCTACGTGTGTGAGATTGAGATTCAAGTGAGAAGAGTGATCCAAGATCTAGCTAGGAAGTCTAGGTGAGTGATCCAAGTTCTATTGTAATCAAGATATAAATACAACAAGTAGACTCGTTCAAACTCTCTCTAGTGAAAGCTAGAGAGGAGTGGTTTTTCGCCTCAAGGACTTTTTGGTACTTGGGGTGTTTCCACTATATATCATCGTGTTCAGGTTTGATTTACATTATTGTTTGTCTTTCTATATAATCTACTTATCAAGGAACAATAGCTTTTGTTCCTTGAGTTTTTATACGCTAATCGATCCAACACAAAGATTGGACATGTGTTAACCTTACCATGCACCATTAGTGCAGTGGCACTCTTCTCGTCGATGAGACTCAAGCGCCAAGCCATATCTTGATGTCCTTGGAGTCGAGGCAAGGGGCCGCCTAATTGTCATGGACACCTAGATGATGGTGACTTGATGACGGCCAATGGTTGTTGGACCGCATATATTTTATAATATAGTGATCATAGTTGACAAGTTAGTAGGTAATTAAATAGTGTCATTGTCTCATTGAGGTTGTTACATGTATTTGTTTCTTTTGGTTTGATATGGTTGTCATGTGTTTTTATGTATATTGTAGTTAAAGTTGTTAATCAGGCCAGTTAAGTTGGTTTCGATTGAGAATGGATTGGATCCTATAGATGATTGGTCAGGACGGTTGAGTCTATAAGTGTGCAGTTGAGTCAATTTATTAATTAAATAATTTAATTTTTTTATTAATGCTATCAAATTTAGATTTATTGTGTTACAATTATATTTTAGTTTGACGTGATCATGTTGTTTTTACTCGGATGGTTAGGTTTTGGCTATAAACATCATCGTTTAGGGCGATTAGAATTAGCAAGAGTAACTAAAAAGTTAAATTACTGATCGACTTGTTGCGGTATGAAGCCTGATTTAGTAGATTGTATATTAGATTAGGCTCACAATCTATTTTACAATCGATCAAATTGTAAGGTTGATCCTATTATTATTTCACAAAAGATAGAATTAAAGGTATATAATAAGATTATAAGTCTAATAAATATCTATTTGTTGCATGTATAGCTAGAGATAATATTGGCAAAGTTTTGGATGTCTTTAACAAGAAAATTGCTTCCAAATTAGTAATTGTAACCTAATCAATGTCATCGTTGTATGCCGCTAAATTAGCTATAAAACTTAACCATAAAAACATAATTTTCGAAGCTGACAACCTCATTGTAGTTAACTCTATAAAAAATATTTGGAAAATTCTCTGGGAAATTAAAAATATCATCCAAGAAATTCAGAATATTATCAAGTCCTTTGAAAACGTCCAATTCTTCCACTGTTTTAGAGAAGCCAATAAAGCTGCTATTGGATCGATTAGCATCTAAATCTCAGGGAACAAAAGTTATTGTTTCTTAACACGTAGGTAAGTAAAGAGACAAATAACAAAGAAAACCAAACCTGGACACAATGATGTATAGTGAAAACACCTCAAGTACCAATAAGTCCTTGAGACGAAAAACCACTCCTCTCTAGCTTTCACTAGAGAGAGTTTGAACGAGTCTACTTGTATATTGATTTCTTGATTACAATAGAACTTGGATCACTCTTCTAGACTTCCCACCTAATCTCGGATCACTCTTCTCACTTGAAATCTCAATCTAACACACGTAGAACAACTCTAAACAAAGCACTAGGTTTTTTCTCTTCAAAGTTTTGCTAAGCTATGTAAATCCCATACAATATATAGCAAACTAAACATCTATAACCTAATAAAATTATCTAGCCGTTCCCTAATTTCCATAAATCTCATAATATCTTTCCTAAGGAATTCTCTTCCTAAAATATCTATCCTTCCGTGTGATCTTCCAACTTGCTCTCCAAGTCGTCAACATTAGGTCTTCCATTTAGGCGCGCCGTCTTGTTCATGTAAGGAAACAATGTCTATAAGGAAATATTCCTTGCACACAATATTTCCTTATTTCTTCGGTGATTCAAACACGCGCGTCCAAGACCTAATTCCTTGCCGAGTTGCCACTTTCCTTCTTTTGAGAAATCTTATTTCCTTGTTTGCGAGACAACTTTTCGTTATTTCTTCAAGCCATCCTCCAAAATATCTCGACCAATATTCTTCTTCGGATGGACTATTCTGCACAGCTGGCTTCCATTCGACGTAACCTTACGTCTCATGGATTCCAGCAAGACGTCTTTCGTTCCTGCACACACACTAGTAACAATACATATGCACTCAAGTATATCATTAGTGGATGTTTTTCATTTAATCAAAACCCATTACATCTCAACAATTTCCCCCTTTTTGATGATGACAAACATCCTTAACAATAAGGTCATAAACCCGAGACATATATACTAGCCTAGAAAAAAAGACTATCAAAGCACTAAAAGTCCCCCCCCCAGAAAAGCAACGAACTAAAACTAAGTCATGAATTCCCCCTCAAGTCCTGCTATCCTCTAATTTCCCCTTTTTGGCATCATCAAAAAGAATGAACCAAGTCTACTAGCACCTTAAGAGCTCATAAATCAGAACAACTTAATCAAAATTCTATTAAGATTAACCATAGGGCCACACCCTCCTTACATCAGGCACTCATACATGCAAAAACACAAAAGACATGCAATTATAAACAACTTAATGCATGAAAAAAGTGGAAAGAAAACAAAGAGAAGACAAGAGATACGGCTGGGGAACAAAAAGTGGGGGGTCGGATGTGCCAGGGAAAGATAGGATCACTCACTGTCGTCTTGAGGAGTTGATCGAGGCAGAAGACTACCCGCCTCAACAAACATCTGTTGAGGCGAACAATATAATGTACGCCTCAACAAGGGCGCTGCAACAAGTGTTTTTTCCACTAGTGACAGCTCGTCCCAATTTCCCTATTGCAGCTTGCGATTCATAGACCATCGTTGGCTCTTCATTTTGTTCCCCCTCAGGGCTCTCAGACGAGACTTCCTCAACTTCTTCCACCTGAGTGTCTTGAGCCCTTATCCATCATGTGTTCCTATCCTTCTTGAATTTCATCTTCCTCAGGTTACTTTCGTCCAGATGCCTGTAGAACACAGCTTCACTCTCTTCGCAATACACCATCAAACTCTGAAGAATTTTCTTGACGAGATTGGGATAGGGCAGTGCATGAGTTTCACTGTTGCTCGCATGCTCCATGTGTAGTAGGACAATCTTGGCAAAGTTCACATGTTCTTCGTTGAGCAGCTTATCCATGAGCATGAAGTCCTGGATGAGGATGGTATTCCTCTTCTGTTCTCTTGGCGTGAGGTTGCTAATCAAGACGGAGTGAAGAAGACGATTAATCACCCCCATAGAATTGATCTTAACGTCGACATTTGGAGGGCTTTCGTCCTCACTGATTCTCCTTTTCAGTTCCATGGGTTGAACGTCTTGTGGCCACTGACCTTTGGAGTCTCTACAGAAACCCTCATGAGGAACTCCCAGAATGAAGGCAAGTTCAATGCTAGAGACAGAGCATTCCTGTCCCTTAGCAGTAAACTTGCATGTGAGGGCGTGAGGCCTTTCCTCAAGCGAGAAGCTCCCGTAGAATTCCCTATAAAGTTCTGTGTTGACACTCTCCCCTTCCTCAAACAGATGTCCCCACTTCTGAGCCTTGAGAAGCTCAGACACCCTTTCCAACCCGTTCTCTTTCATGAATTTTTCTTCCAGAATCAGCTCTCTTACTATAGACCGCCCAGATACGTCTTTCACTGAAGGACTCTCCCTTTTCATAGCTCCTCCTTTCCCTTTTCTGGCACTCTTCCTTGTCAGGGGAGTTGTTTTGATCTTCTTGGACTTGGGAGACCTGACTTCGGCCAGATACGTCTTTCACTGAAAGACTCTCCCTTTTCATAGCTCCTCGTTTCCCTTTTCTGGCACTCTTCCTTGTCAGGGGAGTTGTTTTGATCTTCTTGGTCTTGGGAGACCTGACTTCGGCCACTTCCTCAAGCGTCTCTTTTGAGGACAACTGGATGGCTTCCTTGGCTATCTGAGAGCGGGTTTTCCTCTTCCCAGTGATTCCACTGCTTTTGCCCCTCTTCTTTCCCTTTTGCGAGGAAAGAATGAGGACATCGACTTCGAGCTCCTTCTTGAAGTCTTTAAGGGTTTCGTCCTGCCTTGGCGCCGTCTCAGAGAGGTCGCCGGCAGGCCGAGACTCTTCTTCGTCAACTTCGATGTGCTCAGGGATGAGCGGCTCGAAGGGGAGAGGCGAGGCTTGGGGTTCTGGGATAAAGAGGAGTTGGAGGCCATTTTTTGCGGAGCTTGGTAGTTTTTGAAGAGCAAGGGAGTTTGAGAGAATTCTGGAGATATTGAGGGCATGAGGTTTTAGGATTGAGGAGATGGATTTTATAAGGGAAGAAAGATTTACTTGGTTAGGGGAATCATCCGTTGATCTCGCCAACTGTTATCAAAAGGAGCCGTTTGAGATTTCCTTCCCTGTTCACGCGCCACAATCATCACAGAATATACACACTTTCCAAACATCCCTCTTTGCCTTTCCTTTTTCACTCGGCAGTAATATTTTCTTTCCCATTTAACTTCAGACGTCATTTCAACCTCGAAGAGCCACACGCTGCAGACACGCAAATCTGATACACTCCACCTCTCTCATTGTCCAATCAAACTCCTCGAGAGGCAAGGGTAACCTTTTCTCTCCGAGGCAATCCAAAAGATAGTAGTGTATGATATGGGGGGTATCGTTACCAGAGATGGTACAAGAGAATATCATACGAAAATAATAACATGGATATTTTAAAATCATGATGAGAGATTCCAGATGTGATGACATAAAGTTGGCTCATAGGAATATGCAATCATGATTAAGGCTTTAGGGATGGTTGTAGAGTACCTCAATCCTTTGGGCTTATAATGAGGGATCAAATCATCAAGAGTACTCTTTTGGGCTGCAAATAAGACCTTGTTCATGCAATAGGAAGTTTCTGAGAAGCATGCAATCATGTAAGTGTTCATAGAGTAGGACGACATAATTTGGACATTACAAATAGTCAATTTTACATAGAAATTAAGAGTTGTAGGGTTCTATGAGATTTAGGAACAAGAGACATGAGATCATTTAAGTTTCAACCAATCATTGAAGGATTTCAAGAGATACGAGATTCAAAGAGAAGGAAAAACATACCATAGTGAGTTCCTTCCTTTCTTAAGTTGCTCTTGCTTATTGCTCTGGAAGAAGACTGATTTGTCCAACGGATGATGTCTTCATATGGGATAGTTGTAGAGAAAGAAGGAGAGAGAGAGAGAGAGAGAGAGAGAGAGAGAGAGAGAGAGAGAGAGACGTACCCTTTTTGACCAAGGTTTGCCAACTTCCGGGGTGAGAACAAGAACCTTTGTAGTATGAGGGAAAGAAGCCTTTTGTTCCCTTTGAGGTAAGAGATCCCAATTTATTTTATTTTTTGAATAAAAGAGGCTAAAGGCAGAGAGAACAAAGAACAAAAGCTAATAAACAAGAGCAAGGGAACCATACCTGTAGGGGAACATTTCTTCTTTGGGAACATACCTTTTGTCCACATCACTTAGTTTGTCTTTGTAGTTTGATCTTCCCCCTTTGACATAGTTGATCGGATCAACAAGTCAATATCGAGGAGCAGAGAGATAGTGAACGCCTTTGACCGACTTTGTTGTTTTCTTCCTTTCATCCAGAGGGGGAGTTTCCTCTAGATGATCCGGTAAAGTGTCATAGTGCTATCCTTTGTTCCTTGTAAGTTTACCCTATCTATGTACCAAGGATAGTTTGCGCTTCACCTGAGAGAAAAGAATTAGTTTTTCCTTACTCTTAGTTTTTCACTTGAGTTTTGTGGGACAGACCTATTGTTCGTAGTACCTTGAAGTTTGGATTGATTAACCTCAACCTTTACTCTTAGGGTACTTCTTGGTGTTCTTCTTGATCCTATCCCTTTTTCAGCTTGCGCACCCTGTGTTTTGAGTGTGTTTTCGGAGTGATCTTTGGATCTCATCATTGACTCAGATTGAATGGTTTCAACATGAGTCCCTGATGTATCCTCAGATTTTCTCTCGATCTTAGTTCGATAAGGAGCACGTATCTTTTCCTCAATTTGGTTTCTGAGGGAACATTCATGCTTGTAGTGCCCAGTGTTCCCACAGTGCCAACAAACAAGATGTTGCTTGAGATTTACGTACTTGCTTTGTCCTGGCCAGATAGGTACGTTAGCTTTCCTAGACTCAAATATAATGTATGTCGGCTTTGTGTTTTGAAGTTGACTCAACAAGATTGCATATGCTTTCTGTCCATCAAACCATGTGTTTATCCTTTCGACGTATTTGTTTCCTCCTGAGGACTCCACCTTGGTGATACACCTTTTGCAAGGGTTCTCCAATGATGGTTCCTTAGAGCCTTCCAAATTCGTGTCAGGTGACGCATGAGTTTTAGGATTTTTATCTGAGCCATATCCAATCCCACTGCGGGGCACAAAACGACTAGAGTAATCGGTTTTTAGGCCGTTTATGTAGGATCTAGCATGATCATCTAGCCATAACCTTTTCTTGTGATCCTCATCTTTCTTGAGTACCACAAGATCATGACACAACTTCTCATCTTCAAGAGAAAGAGAAGACTTTGCATTTTCGAGCATAGTGACATTATTTTCAAGAGCAGTGATCTTGTTTTTGAGCGCGAGGCATTTTTCGCAAGGGTTGGAGAATGAGGAAGAGAGACTTTCTAGCATGGTAACTTTCTCATACATGAGTCTAGTTTCGTTAACTAGTCTTGAAAGTTCCTCTTCTC
The DNA here is from genome assembly GCA_029168935.1 of Oxyria digyna. Classification (NCBI taxonomy): domain Eukaryota; kingdom Viridiplantae; phylum Streptophyta; class Magnoliopsida; order Caryophyllales; family Polygonaceae; genus Oxyria; species Oxyria digyna. The sequence goes on from JAPVLV010000013.1 coordinate 13,341,105, forward strand.
TTTCCTCTAATTTCCCTTGTATATCCCTCGTTCTCTTCTCCTAGTCTTCTGACAATATGTATTAATTGAGAGCTAGACATGCTTTGTAATTTGGTGATGATGGAAGAGAGACTTACCTCTGTTTCAGACGTGCTATCTTAGGCTTCCATAAGACACACTTCCTTTTCACTCTTCTGATCTTCTTGATCTGAGTCTGAGTCTTCCCAAGTTGCCATCATTGCTCGCTTCCTTCAGGAACGGGTGGTTCTCCAGCTTTCTTTTTGTAACAATTTCTAGCAAAGTGGCCGATTTTCTGACAGTGATAACAGATGACTTCCCTCATGTCTTTTGTTCCGTCAGTGGGACGAGAATCACTTCTGCCACCTCTCCAAGCCTTATGATAGGCACTAGTTATCAGTGCCACTGTTTCATCATCTTTAGCCTCGGTGTCTTCCATTTGAGATAAGTCGAATTCTCTTTCAACTTTTAGAGCAATTGATTGACTCTTATCAACGTCTTTCCTTCCTTGAAGTTTCCTTTCGAGAATTCCTAAGTGACTCTTGAGGCGACAAACTAGATCTTCTAAAGAGATATCCTTGATATCACTTTGTGCTTGTAAGCCATTGATGAATCCATCCCACTTGGAGTTCAGGGCTTGCATGAATTGGTGCGTAATCTTCCATTGAGTAATTTCTTCACCGAGAAACTCTATTTAGATGACGTATCCTTCGAATCTGGCATGAAAGTCTTCTAAAGATTCGTTCTTTTCTTGAAGAGCCTTTTCATAGTCCTTTTGTGCCGTCAGGAGACGATTTTTCTTCACATCGCTGCTTCCTGAGTAAGTTCTGTTGAGTGCATCCCATATTTCCTTCGCAGTTTTGTATTTTAGAACCTTTCTAAGGTTACTCGAACTTAGTGCCATGTGAAGAATCTTCTTGGCCCTAGCATTCTTCTCCAAGACTTTGTAGTCGGCATCGTCATAGTCGATTCTCTTCTTCTCCTTGGTTGTGTCTTCCCCGGCAAGGTCGAGAATGATTATATCTCCAAATTCAATGACCTTCCATAGTTGAGGATCAAGGGATTGATTATGGGATTCAACTGAATATCCCACCAGTCATACTCTCCCGATTTCAGCATTGGGGTTTCCAGAATGTGTCGTTGATTGCATTGTTAGATGACATCTTTTCCTCCAAAGCTAATTGAAACTATCTAGAGACCAGACTTTGATACCAATTGCTAGATCGATTAGCATCTAAATCTCAAGGAACAAAAGCTATTGTTCCTTGACACGTAGTTAAGTACAGAGACAAATAACAAAGAAAACCAAACTTGAACACAATGATGTATAGTGGAAACACCTCAAGTACCAATAAGTCTTGAGACAAAAAACCACTCATCTCTAGCTTTCGCTAGAGAGAGTTTGAACGAGTCTACTTGTGTATTGATTTCTTGATTAGAATAGAACTTCGATCACTCTTCTAGACATCCCACCTAGATCTCGGATCACTATTCTCACTTCAATCTCAATCTAACACATGTAGAACAACTCTAAACAAAACACTAGGTTTTTGCTCTTCAAAGTCTTGCTAAGCTATGTAAATCTCATACAGTATATAGCAAACTAAATAGCTCTAACCTAACACAATGATCTAGCCGTTCCCTAATTTCCATAAATCTCACAATATTTTTCCTAAAGAATTCTCTTCCTAAAATATCTTTCCTTCCGTGTGATCTTTCAACTTGATCTCCAAGTCGTCAACATTAGGTCTTCCATTTAGGTGCGCCGTCTTGTTCATATAAGGAAACAATGTCTATAAGGAAATGTTCCTTACACACAATATTTCCTTATTTCTTCGGTGATTCAAACACGTGCGTCCAAGACCTAATTCCTTGCCGAGTTGCCACTTTCCTTCTTTTGAGAAATCTTCTTTCCTTGTTTGCGAGACAACTCTTCCTTATTTCTTCAAGGCCATCCTCTAAAATATCTCGACCAATATTCTTCTTCAGATGAACTATTCTGCACAGCTGGCTTCCATTTGACGTAACCTTACGTCTCATGGATTCCAGCAAGACGTCTTTCATTCCTGCACACACACTAGTAACAATACCTATGCACTCAAGTAAATCTTTAGTGGATGTTTGTCATTTAATCAAAACTCATTACATCTCAACAACTGCAAATTTTCTAGCCAATCTTGGTATTAGTACACACTTCATCAAAACTCTTCTTCGATGTAATCAAGATAGTATATTATCTGATGACTAAATTAGACTTATGAAACTAGTGTTTCTCAAATCGAGTTTGTTCTCTGACTACTTGTTTTTTTTTCCGGACTATCCAACTGGATGATCTTGAATTGTTATCTTTTTTAAGATGAAACTCCATAATTTGCCTTCATAAAAAATAAATACTTACTCCCTCCGTACCATAATATAAAGGACATTTCTATTTTGGGCGTCCCAAAAAGTTCTTCCCATATTCCATTTATAACTCTTCTTTATCTTCTCTCAATACATTTTCTATTATTTCTCTCTCTCACATCTCAACACTCTCTTCTCTTTCTCTCCATCTCTCTCCTTTAATTATTACTCCCTCTGTCCCTTAATGTTCTTCCCATTTCATTTTGGCACATTTGGCGAGACACGTTTTGCGTCGTTAATATCTCTTATTATATCTTTCTAAAAATTATAAAATTTTGATATTGTTAAAGTACTCAATGAGACGAACAAAACAAGATCCCGCATGACTATATTTGTTCTTATAGATTGATAATAATCTAGCGAATTGTATTAAATTGTGAATAGTGTAAAAATTGGAGATGAGAAGAACATTAGGGGACAGAGAGAGTATACATTTCATTTTCTCTCCTCTTTCCATCAAATCTATAATTTTTCACATCCGTCTTAAACTCCGCGCAAATGCCCAAATGTCCCTTATATTTTGGGACGGAGGGAGTATTTGATTTCGATAGTTCAGTATTTACGAAACCATTTGAAAAATCATTTCTTGACAGTGTCTTTAGACACGAAATGGACAATTCATGTGTTGTTAGCTCTTTCAATTCTCTCACAAAGTGCTAAATTTCTTACTCCATCCGTCCCCAAATGTTCTTCCCATTGTAACTTTTGACAATATTCACATTACAAGAGAATCTTCGATATATCGTCTAATATATAAGAAAAAACATTGTAATATGAGATCTTGTTTGATTCGTCTCGACGAGAACTTTAACAATATAAAAAATTTATAATTTTATTAATCTATATTTGGAGATATTACCGTTACAAAACGTGTCTCGACAAATGTTTCAGAAGAGAATGTGAAGAACATTAAGGAACGGAGGAGTATTATACTTTCGAAGAAAGTAGCTGACGAAAATGTTAACAATCTCAAACATATGGATGACAAATAATTAATACAAGTCGAAGAAATAGTAAGGAGGAAGATAAATGTTTGTGTGGTTTGACAATGATTTCTCTTGCCCTAAGCAATTTGAAATAGTGGTGCATACATTTCGTTTTTATCCGTTTCAAATTGTAATTGTCGCCATATAAAACAAGAATATACTGTACTACTCTTTCAAGATTCAGAGGTTAATTAAACTTGTCTTTACCAATTAAGCATAGATGATGTGAATCATGGATAAAATCGGAATCCAATGTTTGAGACAAATTAAATCCACACATATATATGTGGTTGAATACTTGTAGTTACAATTTTCATTTAATTTTTAATAGATTTGAAAAAAACAGTTGGGTAGGATTTGGTTGATGAGTCGGTCACGATCACAAAAGGAAACTTCCATGAAGGAAGGAATTGCTTATCACCCATTGTTGTCCGCATTTCAGTCCTGCTTATTGTCTATCCGTACTTTCTCTTCCTACTTTTGTACCATTCTCACGTGTCCTTTTCATTCTCACGTGTCCTTTTGTACCATTCTCATGTGGTCACTTGGATAATTTTCTTCTAATTATATTAGAATGTTAAAAACTATAGGCAAATAATGTTAGATATTAGATTTTTTATAGTTTAAATTATTTTAAAAAATTATAATTTGAATTTATTATATCAAAAAGATATTCAATTTATACAATTTTGTATTTCAAATTCTCTCAAATTTCATTTAATGCTAAAACAGTATTATAGTATAAATTTTTATTTCAAAATAACTTCATTTATATTAAAACGATCAAGTTAAAATTAATGATATTTATAAATAAATTAATTTTTTTATAATTCTACTAAATATATTCAATATGAGTGTCTATAGATAGAGAAAAATGTAATTGAAATTATGGTATTCTTTATGTTTTTTGCTTAAGTATATTTTGAGATATTATAATTTTTAAAAATAAAATAACATTTAAGCGGACCACTCAGATTACGACACGTGACCCCCATTGAAAGTAATAAGTTGTCTGGCTCCTTGCTTTTTTAAGTGTTAAGTTTTGGCATGTAAAGGCTCAAAATGCTGCGTCTTGCATGTTTTTATCAGAGACAAAAAATAACCAACCAAACAAAGCTTTGTTGTTACAGATCCGTAAGGAATTTCGGTGGATGTGTAATATTAGTCATTTTTAAAGACTACCCAACGTCTGTAAGGGTCTTTAGTATATTTTATTAAAATTTAACATTACGGTCTTGTGTTAGAGCATCATCAATGGAGGCTTTAAAATCGGAGCTGTAAGAAGGGATGTAAGTTAAAGCTTTTCTTATAGCTTTATTGTTTTTTTTATGCTGTAATGGAGGCTGTAAGGAAAAAGCTCTAAGGTTCCGTTCAAATATAAATGTCGTTTGAGAACATTGCACGACTATTAAGGAAGTTACAAATTTTACAACTTTGCCCTTGATTTGATGTAAATCTCTGCTGCTTTTTTAGCTGCATGGGTCTCATGTACCAGTAGGATTGTTGTTTTGTTTTATTAATGGTGAAGTGCACAAAAAGCAGATTTAAAGGTAATAATTAACAAGGGAAATTCTGGAAGATAAATATAAAAATATGTGAAACGACATTTATATCTGAACAAAATTGCATGTGTCAAACGACATTTATATATGAACGGAGGGAGTACATTTATATCCCTGAATTTGTATTAAACTACTGATATATTTTTATTTTGAATAAATAAATAAGATCTTATTATATTAAACATAAATAGTTACAAGATATAAGATTTATAGAAATTAGAATTTTTTGTAGTTTAAAGTATTATAAATAATTATATTTGACATTTATGATATCAAAAAATACTAAATTTGTACAAAAAATTCCCTCAAATGTCAATTAATTGTAACACATTAATTTAGTATACAATTTATCTTAAAACATATTAATTAATATTTAAAACGATTTATAGAAATTAATAATACTTAAAATGAAATACAAAAATTATATGTTTAAAAAATATATACAAAATGGTTGTCTATGGATAGAGAAAAATGTAACTAGAATTATGGTATTTTTTTAATTTTTTTAATTAGGTATATTTTTAGATATAACATTTTTAATAAAACTAATAACTAATTATACGGATGACCAGGATTATGCCATGTAGCTCTTGGGCATGAGATATATACTCATGGCTGCAGCCTTAATTTGGGTCATTTTTACAACTCTTGGACAAGGACTTTAAGGGGCTTTTGATTAAAAAAATCAAAACTATCCTTAAAGCCTTGCTCAAAAGCCCCCATTGGGGATGATCTTATAGACTCGGTTGAAAGTACTAAGGGGCTTTTTATTAGTTTATTCAATTATACTCTTACAGCCTTCTCTTACAATTACCATTGCTAGTGCTCTAAAGTTAAAGAGTTTAATTTCGTTACGTTATAATCTCTCTCACTTATTTTTTTTGTTCTTCTCAAGGTTCAAAAACCGTCCTCTATGCAGAGTAATCACTCTCTAGACCAAACTCACTCAGCAATTCATGGGGAGTTTTAATACAATTAGCAAGACCTGATCGACCAACTCATACCACCGTTATGACTTTAAAAAGAGTCACTTATGGATCTTAATGCTAATCTTAAAACAAACCGTTGTTAACATAACACTATAGTCTTTATAAGTCAATAATGAATTTGGAGTGTTTGTTGTAATGAGAATCTTAAGAACCATAGTTTCCTGTGTTCCTTTATTTGGTTTTTCTAGTTTGACGATTACAACTACACTAAATATTATGACAAGGGAAATAGACGGAGAACCGCGTCTCTAATACTGCCGCAACAATGATGTAATGTAGGCGGTAAGAAGATGAAGATCTCGTAAAGATTTTATCCTTAATTAGAATATCTCTTGAGTTGTAATCGGTTGTTATTGAGCAAGAAAAAATCTCAAGTTTATTTAGTAAACTCAATCACGTAAGGATATATATTAGTATAGAATAAAGATCTCGTGTAATATATTCTAACAGATATCTTTACACAAGATCTTGCTTCTCATATAAAATACCTATTCAGACGACCATAGTAATCATGCATTTTGGAAAAGCTTTCAAGTGCATCTTGCTGAGTGGAGAAAAGGTCGATAGAGTTGTTCTTGTGAAAGAACATCAAGTAAATCTTCGTGTGTTTCTCTTTGAGTGTTTCTGATAAGAACTAGGTTAGTACTTATAGATAAATATGTAATCTAAGTTCGTCTCTAAACTCTTATAATTAAATATACAAGTAGACTTTTCAATCCTCGAAATACGGGGTGATTTTAATACAAAGATAACTAATTGGTTATCTAGGACTTCCATATTAAGTAATCGTGTTGATAACTTGCTTATTACTTTCGCTATGCCTAGGAACTAGGAACTGAACATCTCTGTGTCACAGTTCTGTTGATACTAACATACAGATTCTATAATGTTATCAGTCAATCGTGGTTCATATTCACTATACAAAGTCTAATGTTCTATAATAAGCATATACTCCCTCTGTCCCAAAAAATTAGTCTCATTTCAACTCAGCATATATGTCGAGATACGTTTTCTATCGTTAAAATCTCTTGTTATATGTTAAAAAAATTATAATTTTTTAAATTGTCAAAGTACTCATTGAGACGAATAAAACAAGACCCCATATGACTATGTTTCTTCTTATATATTAAAAGAAATCTACAAAATTCTCTCGGTTTGTGGATAGTGTAAAAAACTCAAATGAGATTATCTTTTTGCGACGGAGGGAGTATTAGCTAAATTTTTTTTCTGTTCATATTATATTTATTATGTAAAAATAAATATTTTGTTATCAAACTGAAACTCTAACAAAATTTGATATGTTTGTGGCCTGGGGAATAATAAAATTTGACTGTTGAAGAACCTTTCATTCTCTGAAAGGAAGAAGTTGTTACAGAAAGAGTTTCTGTCTTTTTCTTTTCTTCCTCCCTTGCCAGTAGTGGAAGGCCACTCGCTCACCCACGCAAACGAGATTTCTCGGTGAAGCCACCGATTTATGTTGTCTTGTCCTCTCTTCTTGCGTGTTGTGTTTTGGGCTTCTTCTGGTTTGTTGCATAAGCTGCCAAATTTGGGATGTTGATGGAGGAAGGTCCACTCTTTGCCTGTTTTTGGAGGCTACTCATTCATTGATTTCCACCTTCCTCTACTTAATTCTTAATTCTGTCTCCAACGTTAACCATAATCGAAATTCTCTCACTCTTTCAAAACCCTTTCTCTATTACTGTTAAATTCTACCCCCGTATTCTTGTTTTTGGTTTTGCATTCTGAGTGTTCGACGAAATGTCGCAGAAGAAGCTGCAAAATGATGGTTTTGCCAGTGTTAAGGGAAGTTCGGACTGTATCAGTTCCGAGGAGGATCAGACGCGCAAATCTCCTGCTTTTAGAAGGTATAAACACTTCTTCATATCCTTTTTCTGTTTTGCGTTGCCTATGTTTGATTGATTGCTATGGTGAGCTTATTTGGGTTGATTGTGTATGCTTTGTGGTCAGTATTGTTTGATTCGGTTTTGACACGAGAGTAATTCATGAGATGGGTACTGTGAGTGATTTTGAGAGTTATTGGTCGCCAACCTAAGTACAGAATTATTTTGTGTGGCTGGACTCATTTCTGTTTATGTAAATTATGCAACTTGTATTTTGGCCACATGCTATGAGTTTCTATACTGCAATTTACCACCCAAAGTAGAATATTTTTACACGAGGGATACAAGAAAAATGGATGGATGGCTGAGCTGCTGTTTTTTTTAATTTTTTTTTTTGGAGAAGTGATGGAATAGTATACACAATTTTCTGCAAAGTGAACTCTTTTGTAGGTGAATTTGTGTGATTTCTTTTCTATATCTAAGACTCTTGTGGGTGTAATTACAAACCAGCTCAATCAGATTACTGACATAGGATATTTCAGAGAAATAAATTTAATTCTATAAACCATTCTGATATCTGATGACTTTTATTGTTACTGGTGCTTTATAACCACATTATTTCTAGTTCTGACCCCATCTTCTATGTTCTTGGTTGGAAGCGCAAATTTATCAACTGATTTCTTTAAGATAGTGCATGATGAGAATTCTTTCAAATTTGGAAAGTTGGTGATGGCTCATAGATGATGCTGACATAGTTTTTTTTCCTTGTTTTGGAACTTGTGTCAGTGTGGTGCTTGAGGTGATGAGAAAGCATTCGATCCAGAATTTCTTGGAGCCTATGATTCGTAGAGTTGTAAGTTATATATCTATTTCAGTATGTGCAAAATTTTCTTATTCTGTCTTGCAGCATGATTGAGTATTTGAGTATGTTTTTGATATTATATCGAAAAAAAGCCAATCTATATATGTGCTCAACTAGTGATGGAATTTAGCTGAACAACCCTTAGCTGGCCAGGCTTAAAACTTTGGTGATTGAATAAACTGTTGAATCCCGAAAGTATAAGAGTATCCATGTTAAGAAAAAAATTGTTCCAGCACCAATTGAAACACCCCTTCTCGAAAAGTAAAAGAGCCAAGCTTAATGGAGTAGAGCCTGAAATACTAGTCTTTCATAGAATTGTTTGTAAAGTTAAATCCCTACGTGTTTCAGTTTCTTTATTTACTATATTAAGTTAAGTTGAGGAGTAAACAATTGCTGATCACTTTGTCTTAGATTTCTTGCCAATTGGGACATAGGAAGACTAAAAGGAACAAGTACTGATGCTAAATATGGACCTTTTGCATGTTTTTTTTTAATTGTTTCTTATCTTCAAAGCTGTGAACTTTTTCTTCCTTTTTTATGTAAAATGATGAAGAAGATATCAATCACAATAGATGACCATTCTGGTAACCTTAAAACTGCAGAAATAAGATCCAGATGTAATTATCTTTATTAATGTTTCAGGTGAAAGAGGAAATTGAGGTGGGCCTGAGGAATTTTGCCAAAAATTGCAAGAGGTAAAGATGTTTTCAACTGTATTAAACCTTAGAAAGTTCAATTTTGTAAATAAGAATCTCATCAGTTGTTTCTTCCGTTGCATGATATGCAGGAATGATGGTAAAGACATATTTGACTCCCATATAAACTTAAGGCTAAGGTTTTTGGGCTCGCTTAGTCTGCCCATGTTCACTGGCACGCGCATTGAAGGGGAAGATAGTTCTTCCATAAAAGTGGCTTTGGTTGATGCCTTTACTGAAGATGTTATTCAGTCCGGTCCTATGTCCTCTTCAAAGGTGGAAATAGTGGTTTTGGAAGGAGACTTTGATGGAGACGACGGAGATAACTGGAACCCAGAGGATTTCAAGAATAATATTGTTAGAGAAAGGGAGGGAAAGAAACCTCTTCTTTCGGGGGATGTGTGTTTAACTCTTAATGATGGCATTGGTGTTGTGGGTGACATATCTTTCACAGACAATTCAAGCTGGACAAGAAGCCGTAGATTCAGATTAGGGGCAAGGTTGGTTGGAAACACTGCTGGAGCTATAGTGAGAGAAGCAAAGACACAATCTTTCGTTGTACGTGATCATCGCGGGGAATGTGAGTACCTTAACTCTGTGAATACACTGAAATGTGATCTTTTCTTGAAAAAAGTTTTTTTTATCCGAGCTCTTCTGTCAGGTACTCGTTAATCAAATTTGCTATACATAATTTCTGTCTAAGTTCACTCCATGATTGAATTATTTTAGCATTAAATTATTGCTTAGTAAATTCCGATTTGGATCTGGAGAAGTTAACTACTTCAGTTTTGGTGTAATATCACTGTATCATGTTGAACTCATTGTTTGAAATTCCTTGTAGTGTACAAGAAACACTATCCTCCAGCTTTATTCGATGAAGTATGGCGATTGGAAAAAATAGGAAAGGATGGCGCTTTCCACAAGCGCTTGAGTGCTGATAGGGTTATCACAGTGAAAGATTATCTGATTCTACTCAATTTGGACCCTGCACGTCTGCGAAAGGTAAGCATCTGAGTTGATTTCAATTTGCAGTATGTATCTATTTATCTCAGTGTGTAGCAAGTTTAAGAACTCAGATCTAGTTCATCTACATACATATTTACAAACATGTCATAGATATCAACTTAGTTATATAATTTATGATCCTACTCACTTCACCCCTCCAATATAGGGTTTGTTACGCGATTCTCATAAATATTTACTGTAGTGTTGGTGTTTGAAATATGATCATGGATAAAGCTTGATAAGTCAAATGTAACATGATCTAATGCTAATGAAGTGAAAATAACTATACGTTTTTCTTACATACTTTTCAGATTCTTGGCCCCGGCATGTCTAATAAAATGTGGGATGTCACCGTAGAGCACGCTCTGACGTGTGTGGTTGACAAGAGAGTTTATTTATACTATTCTCCCGGCACACAACCGATAAAGTGTGTGGTTTTCAACATTGCGGGAGAAGTTCTTGGACTTCTTACAGAAAATCAATACTTTCGGGTGGATAAGCTGTCAGAAAATGACAAGGCAATAACTCTTACCAACTAACTCCTGTATTTCAATTATGTTCATCCATTTCTAACATCATATATTCCTCATCAGATCGAAGCCAAGAAACTGGCAATCTCTGCATTCCAGAACTGGGAAGGAGTAACATCCTTTGATGATGAAAACTCTCTTCTTGCAACTGGAATAACAGATTGTCAGGCGACAGAGGCATCAGATAGTAACAAGCTTTTACCAACTGCATCATCCTCAGACGCCCTTTCCCCATTGTATTCAATGGAGTGTTTAAGCAGTGCAGATAACTACGCTTTGCACGCTATGGAGCTTGATCTTGGACTCGATGATCCTCTCAGCTTCCCGTCCCATTTAACAGATTCTCTTATGTGGGACGATCAATCTTTAGTCGAAGCTTTCTTTGACTATGATAATTTCGGTAGTTTCAATGGAGACTGTTTCATGCCGTCACGTAGCTTCAGCAGCATGTTGCAGCCTCAATTTGCAGACAGATCAGTTACAGTAGCACAAAGGAGATGGAGGCTAGTGTTTAATGTTTTACAGTTGTTCTTTCTGATGAGGCTCGTGGTTATTCGAAGGTCTCGTAGTCGTCGAATGTCTGGGTACTACTTGCAAACTCACAAGCATGGAATGCAGTAGTAAGCTGGTGGATTCTGGGATTGAAGTAAGAAAAATGCCGCCTGCTAGTATTAGAATGTGTTAATCTGCTGATTTGTTTGCTGGTCGAATATGTAGATATGTAAATTCTCTGCACTATAGCAGTCTTTGTATTCAAGGTTTAAGTAATTGCAGATCTTACCATTAGCATTTCGAGGGATGACAAGGTATGGAGGAACAACTCAAAAGTGAAAGACTTGTGTGTACTTTGATGCCAAAATTGATCACAAATCTTGCTTCAGATGTCACGTATCAAAAGTAAATGAGTAAAATGAGATAATTTCTCAAAACAAATGGCATTTGCCAAGTATACCAAGCACAATAGCACATAGATAAGTAACTCCACACATCTTCCTATTCTGGTGCAGTAACTCCACACATTTTCTCAAACTCCCTTGTAGAAGCAAAAAGGTTCACATATATGACCTTCATATTCAGTTACTTGACAACATTAATCCTTGTCAATCTTGGATCAGTTCGGTGGAATTAATTGCTTGCACATATAAAAAATGAAGAGCACTCTGTCTCTCACCACCATATATGAACAAACTCGGCATAATCATTCTTGGAGGATGAAGTACAGTGAAGCTCACGTACTTAATTGACAAACAATACTTATACTTATATACGGAGTAGAATAAAAGAATGTGATATACGAATACATAAAGAACCGGGAGGAACCCAAATCAGCAACTGTGTTGAAGCTACAGCTGAAGTAAAGTTCCTTCTGGTTTTGATGGTAACAAACATTCCTACTAATGTATACTTGAGTGTTTCAGGATGTCTACTTGAGCAGGAACGTTACTCAACAGAGACAAGCTAAATAAGGAAAGAAATGGCTGAGAGAGCGCAATGAAGATATCTTGTTTCCTTTATGGAAAATACGGTTGAGCTAAAAAGATATCATGAAGATCTTAAGGATAGAGATATATTTAAAAGATGGAAATAATATCTTCTTATGCGAAAGATATTTTTTCCATATTCTTATTTGTTCCCTAGTTTAAACCTAGTTTTATCTTTGCTATATAAACTAGTCTTAGGCTTAGGAACAAGTGTGACGATTAAGAAAGTTTGTGCTTGTGTGAATCAAGTGTGATCGTCCAAAAGAAGAACAAGAAGAAAAGAGAGAAAGAGTGAGCAATACTTAGTCTTAGGCGTTGAGTTTGGGCTCGAGTGAAAGAAGAGATTCGTGATCGTAATCCTTGCTTTCTTTTGTAACAAACAAGAGATTAATAAGATAAGTATACTCATTCAAATCCTTCAAGTGAGAAGCTTGAAGGTAGTGGTTTTACTCAACTCTTAGTGGTTGAGGTTTCCACTCTAAATACTTGTGTTCTTCTATACTTCCTGCGTTAATATTCCGCTGCTACACCTCTGAAGGAACAACACACTTTGTTCCCTCAGAAGTAATTGAACTAACGATCCAACAATTGGTATCAGAGCCTGGTCTCTAGATTGTTACCCTTGCAGGAAGAATGTCAGGAACAGCCATCAACGACTCCTTCTGGAAGCCACCAATGCTCAAATCAGGAGAGTTCTCATACTGGGTGGAACAGATCGAATCACATATCTGTTCCCTGCATGGACAGATGTGGAAGATAGTGGAATTTGGGGATGTGAAGATTCTCGATCCCTCAGATGAGACTGGAGGAACACTCAAGAAAAGAGAAGATTATCAAGATGCTGATTACAAAGTCTTGGAGCTCAACATGAGAGCAAAGAAGGTCATACTCGCTGCCCTTGGTCCATCCGATCAAAGGAAGGTCCTAAAGTACAAGACTGCTCACGACATATTCAAATCCCTCAAAAGGATGTATGAGGGGAATGAAGACATCAAGAAAAATAGGATCTTGACTCTCATCAAGGAGTATGATAGTGCTGTTCAAGGAAAGAATGAGTCTTTGGATGACTACCATTCACGTTTTCAGGGATACGTAGGCCAACTCGAGTTCTTAGGGGAAACGATCCCTGAGTGGAAACTGACGCATCAATTTCTTCAGGGATTGTCCTCTAAATGGGACGCGTTCTCTCTTGCACTCCAAGCTCAGAATGATATCAAAAACATCACCTTGGAGGAACTAGTTGCTCGTCTCCAGAGCAACGCGGGGATTCAACAGAGCAAGATGCTACGAAGGGAAGGAGAGAAAGCAGAGAAGTCCCAGAACATTGCTCTAAAAATCGAAAAAGCCTTCGATCTCGCTCAGGAAGAGGATGAAATTGTTGATAAGGATGAAGAAGTTGCTCTCTTCACAAGAGCCTTTCGAAGAGTTTGGAAGGATAGCAGAGAAAAACAACGTCTCCCTGATGGGAACAAAGACATGAGTACTATCATCTGCTATCACTGCCAGAAGAAGGGACACTTCGCGAGAAATTGCTTCAAAAAGAAGGGAGGAGAAGCAAATGTCCCTCAAAGGGAAAAGAAGGAAGCAATGATTGCAACATGGGGGACATCTGACTCTGAAGACGAATTTCTCTACACTCCCAAGGAAACGTGTCTAATGGCTACAGGAGGGACTTCCGACTCCAAAGAAGAATTTCCCTACACATGTCTAATGGCTACAGGAGAAAAATCCGAAGATGAGGTAAACACTTCAGAATTTGACTCTTTCTTAGAAAATAAATCAAAAGCTCAGATTATTAGGTTCATTCATTCTCTAGGAAAAGAACAAAGTAATATGAATTCTTTGATCGACGAGAAGGAAGAAACCATTTCATGTCTAATTGAGGAAAACCAGCTTTGGGCTTCTAAGGTTGCTAGACTTGAAAAGGCTTCGTTCCCTTTGTCGGACTCGTGCAAATCCTGTCCTAAGTATGTGTCTGATATAGCTTCCCTGGAAAGGAAAATTGCCATTCTTGAATCTGAAATTAAAACTTTGACTGAGGACAACTCAAAATTTGCTAAGAAAGTTGATGAATTTCTAATAGAGGAAGAAAACAAAAGGAAAATTTGGTTAGATGAATATATCACCTCTAAAATTGATAAGGAGAAGGCTGATTTCTCTAAACGCTTTGTACCACGTGCTGGATTAGGCTATGATAGCGCCTCTTGTTCACAAACCGCCATCTTGTCTCCTGATATACAAAATTCCCTCTGTCATAAAGGACCCTGTGGAGGATCAATCACACATTGTTCCCACAATGGTTCTGCAGATAAAGGGAAGAAAATTGCTCAGGAAGAGAAGGTGTGGTTTGATGGACAAAAGGCGTATAAGATATGGCAAAAACATGCCAAAAGCACTAAGCCAGTAGAGGTGGATTTTAGATCTAGAATTGAAAACAAAACCATCTGACCTGGACAAAGTAGGTATGTCAATCTGAAACACCACAGGGTTTGCTGGTACTGTGGTGAGGCAGGACATTATCAACAAGAGTGTTGGAAAAAATCAAGAGATGAGGAGATAGCCTACAATTATTGCAATAATTCTTCTGTTAGGAACACTCCCAGGATCAAGGTTGTTTTAAAAGATAATGAGGATAGAAGATTGTTCCTCATTCCAGATAAGCCTAGGCTTGCCTGGGTGCGCAAAAACTAATCCCTTACTTGCAGGATGAAAAGAAGAAGAGTTCCTGGTATATAGATAGCGCTTGCTCAATACACATGACTGGGAACAAAGCATGGTTTATATCTCTCCATCCTGAAAACAAAGGTTCTATAACCTTTGGGAACAACAGTAAAGGGGAAGTAATTGGCATGGGAAAGGTAAGGATCTCTGACAATCTTGTTGTGAATAACGTCACTTTAGTGGATAACCTAACCTTCGATCTATTGAGCGTACGTCAAATGTGCCAGGATGGTCAAAATAGGGTTATCTTTACTACTAATGAGTGTTTGGTTGAGAATGTTGAGACAGGGAAAGTTCTCCTCAGGGGAATCATAGAGAACAACCTATACAAAGTAGATCCATCTTTTATCCCTGAAGAGGAACTGTGCCTTTCTGCACAATCTGAGGAATCCAATCTATGGCATCAAAGGTTCTCTCATGCAAGCCTCAGACTTCTACACAAACTTCACAACAAAGACCTAGTTATTGGTTTACCAAATATAGAGAGTCAATCTGAAGAGGTGTGCACTGCTTGCACAAGAGGAAAACAAGTAAGATCATCCTTTAAGTCCAAAAACCAGGTAAGTACCTCTGAACCCTTAGAGCTTATTCACATGGACTTATGTGGACCTATGCGCACACTTAGCCGTGGGGGAAACAAGTATGTGTTTGTCATTGTAGATGATTTCTCTAGGTTTACTTGGACTATTTTCATTGCTTCAAAAGAGGATGTGTTTGATGAGTTTGAATTTTGGTTATATGCTATTGAAAATCAATCTGGATTTCATCTAAGGGCTATACGCACTGACCATGGTACAGAGTTCGAGAACTCCCGGTTTCTTTCCTTGTGCAGGAACAAAGGCATAAATCATAATTTTTCTGCGCCAAGAACGCCTCAACAGAATGGAGTCGTTGAAAGGAAGAATAGGACTCTGGAGGATATGACAAGGACAATGCTAATTGCGAGTGGATTGCCAAGAAACTTCTGGGCTGAAGCACTCAACTCTGCTTGCTATGTACTGAACCGTGCAATGTTGAGACCTATGATTGAGAAAACACCATATGAGCTGTTCAGAGGAAGGAAGCCGAACATCTCTCATCTAAGGGTCTTTGGGTGCAAGTGCTTCGTCCACAACAATGGAAAGGACAATCTGGGCAAGTTCGATCCACGAAGTGATGAAGGAACGTTTGTTGGTTATTCCACTCATAGTAGGGCCTACAAAGTTTACAACAAAAGGACAAGGAAAGTGGAGGAAAGCATCCATGTGGTCTTTGATGAATTGATCATGGCAGGTAACGCTGTCCATGATCCAAACGTTCCTCCACTGACTGAAGCCGACAGGGAACAATTCATTCTCGCTGATGCTGAGGAATTCATCCCCACTACGGACATGAACGCAGAAGAAGAAGCAGCCCCAGATCAAGATGCAAGTGTACCAAATGGAGATTCCGGAACTCAGGGGGAACAATTATCCTCATCTCAGGAACAATCCCCATCTCAGGAACAATCTGAAGAAGATACTCACCATGAAGAGGAAGAAACGCGACGCAGCACTCGTATCCATGGGCCCCCATCAAGACTCATGGACTACGTATGCAACTGTGCTTCGCTTCCCTCCTCTGATATATCTCTAGAACCCAGCGAGAAGGACTGTTCCGTACTCACATTAGATCCTACATTTCATGCCTTCTGTGCTTTTGTCTCCACAGCTGAACCAAGAACAGTGAAAGATGCCCTAGAAGACCCAGAATGGGTCAATGCTATGCAAGAGGAACTTCATCAATTTGCGAGGAATAAAGTATGGAGACTAGTTCCCAGACCTAAGGATCGCTCCGTCATAGGTACCAAATGGGTGTTCAGGAACAAGATGGATGAAAGAGGACAAGTGATAAGGAACAAAGCAAGACTGGTAGTAAAAGGCTACAATCAACAAGAGGGTATTGACTATGATGAAACATTTGCGCCAGTTGCAAGATTAGAAGCAATACGCCTCTTGATCGCCTACTCTGCCCACTATGGATTCAAGTTGCAACAAATGGACGTCAAGACAGCGTTCCTGAACGGGGTTCTAAAGGAAGAAGTTTATGTGGAACAAACGCCTGGATTCGAAGATTCTTCCTATCCTGACCACGTTTACATACTTGATAAGGCACTCTATGGTCTGAAGCAAGCTCCTCGCACCTGGTATGAAAGGCTTTCTCAATTCCTCTTATCTCATGGTTACGTAAGAGGGGAAGTAGACAGAACGTTATTTCTATTAAGAGAGGGAAAGCATACCTTAGTAGTACAAGTATATGTGGATGACATAATCTTTGGCTCCACCAACGAGCACTTAGTTACCAAGTTCACAAAGCTGATGGAGAGTGAATTTGAGATGAGTATGGTGGGCGAGCTTAAGTTCTTTCTAGGCCTACATGTTGTTCAAACAGAGGAAGGAACAAAGGTGCATCAACAAAAGTACCTACGAGAGTGCATCAAGAAGTTTGGTATGATGGATGCAAAGAACTATTCAACCCCTATGTCCCCAAATGATTCAATAGGAATGGATGTCGACAAGAAAGAAGCTGATCAAAAGGTCTATCGTGGAATGATAGGCTCATTGCTTTATCTAACCGCCAGTAGGCCTGATATCATGCAAAGTGTATGTTTTTGTGCTAGATTTCAAGCAAGTCCTAGAGAAACTCATGTCATTGCTGTGAAAAGGATCCTGCGTTACCTTAAGGGGACTGATGATCTATGTCTGTGGTACCCAAGAGGGGGAAGTCTTGAATTACTAGGGTACACAGATGCTGACTTTGATGGACACAAGCCAGATAGGAAATCAACATCTGGGATGGCTCAATTCCTTGGCCCTTGTCTTGTGTCTTGGGGATCAAAGAAACAAACCACTGTCGCCCTATCCACTGTCGAAGCTGAGTATGTCGCCGCCGCAGCTTGTTGTTCTCAACTCATATGGCTCAAACAACAGCTAAGTGACTTTGGCATCATTTCAGGTAACGTTCCTATACTTTGTGATAACACTAGTGCTATTGATATTTCTAATAATCCTGTGCAGCACTCTAGGACTAAGCATATTGACATAAGACATCACTTCCTTCGTGATTGTGTGGAGAAAGGAATTGTCTCTATGGAACATGTCCGCTCTGAGGAACAAATCGCGGATATCTTCACAAAGCCACTAAACAAGGCTCCCTTTGAGAAATTACGTATGGGTCTAGGTATGATTTCTCTCAACTAATCTTGATCTTCCTTGAAACCCCCAATGATTGGAGAAATTAGTGAGTTTATTCATCTTGAGTATTAGTCCTTTAAGCATATTCATACCTGCTTTTCTATGAAATAAACTTGAGTCTTTTGAACTGCTTGCATGATCTATACGTGATTAGGAAAGATACCTTGCTAGAGATTGAAATTGATAAATGCATGATTCCTTAGGCAAAGGTCTTATTTTTTAACCCAAAAGATCCCTCTTGATGTACTGATCCCTCAATACAAGCCCAAAGGATAGAGGGAATCTACGGCCACCCTAAACCTTCATGATCGATAGTCCTATGAGCCATGTTTTTCCATCCACAACTGGACTCCCTCATCATGATATAAAATGTTTTAAATTCATATTACGTGAAATTTCTTCTATGTGATGTTCTTTTGTACCATCCCTGGTAAACATACCCCAAGCATCACAATACCTTCGATATCAGATTGAGAAAGGAAAGGATAAGGGTTGAGATTTGAAAAATTGCTGAGGGGATTAATAGCTCTGAGGTGACAGATACATGCATTCGGCAGGAGCCTAAAGGACTAGAGTAGGTTCTGGAACCGAGAAAGGTAATGATGGTTTTTGAGTATATTTGATTGGAGGAAAAAGCGGCACATTTATGGAAAGCTGTTCAGATTTGGAAAAAGAAGTTTTGAATTTGAATCGAATGATCTGATGTTCAGATATGGAAAAATCGGCGATTACTTAAAGGCTCTTTCCCAGATCTCCATCACCACAACCTTCTCTTTACCCTTTCCTAAACACAAGCTCTCTCAAAAACCCTCCCTGCAACAATGGTGAACACCTCCTCTGTATCCCTCATAGGAAACGAAAGCCCTGAGACACTACGAAGTATCCTTGCTTCCTTAGGCATCCCCACAGAATCTCCAAAGCCAAAATCCCCAGCCAAAGAACCCTCATCCCCTCCAAAAGAAACCAATAAAGAACCTTCATCGCCTCCAAAAGAAACCCATCAAGAACCCTCGCCGGCAAAAGAAACAACACCGCCGGTCACACCTGCCCTATCCCAGTCAAGCACCTCTACTGAGAAATTGGCCTCCCCCACCTCTGAAAAAATCCCAAGCCCAATCTCTCAAGAAAAAGCCCAAAAAGAAACCACCCCTAGCCCTCCACACTCCTCTCCCCTACAAACAGACCTGATCCTCGCCGAAATCGAGGAGGAGAACTCGCCATTATCTAAGGGAAAGTTCCCTGAGATTCTAGATCTCAGTGAGGAAGACGACGAGCCTCAGGAACCAGTGCTCAAAAGAGCAAAAGTGGAGCCTTCCCTTTCTCGTCCACGAACAAGGAGTGCTGCAGCAAAGCCACCCAAAGGAAGGAAAGTTCCCAAACAAGTGGCTGCAGGAAAAGCCTTGGGGAAACGAACCATCATCAGAGATCTTCTGTTTGATGAGGAGTTTCTATTCGCCAACAAGATGGATATCCTGGTTGACATCATCCGCCACCAAGGTTGGGAAAACTTGTTCTGCACAGCGCCAAAGGTCAATGAGGGAATGATAAAGCAGTTCTATAGTTCCTTCACCATCACTGAGAGGCCACACGCCATCCAAGCCTCCTTCGTCCTTGGGAAGGACACCCACGTGGTCTCAAGCACCGAACTGGGAGTCATACTCGGGGTACCTCACGAAGGTTTTGAAGAATACGTCAAAGGGCAGTGGCCAAAGGACATAGGGCTGGCTGCAATCCAAAGGGTATCTCAGGACTACTCCACTGAAGTTGTTGGGGAGATGACCACCTCGTCCATGGGGATAGCTAACCGAATCCTGCATAGCTACCTAATCAGTAATATTACCCCCAGAGAGCAGAAGCGCACTACCATCCTCATTCAGGACTGCCTTCTCATGGACAAGCTCCTCCTCAGGCAAGCCATAAACTTACCAAAGATCATCATGCTACACATGGCCCATGCTCGGAGGAACGATAGGCACGGTCTTCCCTTCCCAGGCGTAGTCAAGAAGATCCTAGAGTATCTGAGGGTGTATGAAGCTGGTCCTTCTGAGGTTGTCTTTACTAGGGAGTTAGCTGAAGCAAATTTAAGGAAGATGAAATTTGAGAAGAATGAAGATGGAGATTGGGTCCGCTCTGCTGAGTTTTGTGAAACAGAGCATATATCTGAGGACCCTCCACAGGAACAGAGTGAAGAGCCAACTATGGTCTACCAACAACAGAGGATGGAAGAGCTGTGCTCACTGGTTGCCACTCTGGTGAATGAAGTTGCTGCCTTGAAGGCTGAGATACGTCGTTGGACGTCATCCAACTAGAGGTTCCCTTGGCAGTTTAACAGTCTCTTCTCCACACCTTTCCTCCTCTCTCTGACCCCCACTCTCTGTTCCTAGCACATCTATCCATCTTCTCTTGCGCTTATTGTACCCTTTGTTTAGGGTTTTATGTGTCTTCTTTTAATTTCTCTATGCTTGTGTTTTCTATTCCTCGTCCAGTATATGTATCAGCGTCTGTTCTTATGACGCTTGTTTTAATCTATGATTTGCTTGCTTTGATGTGTTCTGAAGTTCTTTTATTTCAAGTGCATGTTTCGACTTACTTTTTGATGATGCCAAAAGGGGGAAGAAAGGAATGGTCAAGGTTTGAGGGGGAACATCTGTACTTATACCTTATAAGTAACGTTCCCTTAGGAGAACTGTTTAGATGAGTTTTAGAAGTATTCAATGAGTATGTTTGTCACCATCAAAAAGGGGGAATTTGTTGAAGCTACAGGTGAAGTAAAGTTCCTTCTGGTTTTGATGGTAACAAACATTCCTACTAATGTATACTTGAGTGTTTCAGGATGTCTACTTGAGCAGGAACGTTACTCAACAGAGGCAAGCTAAATAAGGAAAGAAATGGCTGAGAGAGCGCAATGAAGATATCTTGTTTCCTTTATGGAAAATACGGTTGAGCTAAAAAGATATCATGAAGATCTTAAGGATAGAGATATATTTAAAAGATGGAAATAATATCTTCTTATGCGAAAGATATTTTTTCCATATTCTTATTTGTTCCCTAGTTTAAACCTAGTTTTATCTTTGCTATATAAACTAGTCTTAGGCTTAGGAACAAGTGTGACGATTAAGAGAGTTTGTGCTTGTGTGAATCAAGTGTGATCGTCCAAAAAAAGAACAAGAAGAAAAGAGAGAAAGAGTGAGCAATACTTAGTCTTAGGCGTTGGGTTTGGGCTCGAGTGAAAGAAGAGATTCGTGATCGTAATCCTTGCTTTCTTTTGTAACAAACAAGAGATTAATAAGATAAGTATACTCATTCAAATCCTTCAAGTGAGAAGCTTAAAGGTAGTGGTTTTACTCAACTCTTAGTCGTTGAGGTTTCCACTCTAAATACTTGTGTTCTTCTATACTTCCTGCGTTAATATTCCGCTGCTACACCTCTGAAGGAACAACACACTTTGTTCCCTCAGAAGTAATTGAACTAACGATCCAACAAACTGTATGAGTAGGTAGTAGGTAGGGCATACAATACATAGATAATCTATGATGCATATTAATTTAGTCCTAGTTAATTAAGGATGGATGAGTCTCGATCCATAACGATATCATTGATGCTTCTCCTCTTGGTGATGGCTGCAGCTCGACGTGCTTGGCGTTCGAAGTACTTTTGAGCATGGCTCCCGATTTGGATGTGGGTTCTTGTTTTGACAATATAAAGCTCGGTGTCCTTGACTAAATTCTCTTCCTCCATAAGCATGATGTCCCCCAACCACCTATTAATTGTATCCATATACGAAGCCGACTCCGCAGTGCTGTTGTTGTTGGCCAAATCCTGGTCAGAATTAACTCCATATATAATTGTAGTACTTGTTGTTTTCAGATATGTTAATTCCTACCATGGAATTAGACAAACCGAGCTTTTCAGGATAAGTTGCTACACATGGTTCCAGTGTTGACATGGTTGCAGTGATGATCGATCAAATTGTTGTTGCTTTCTTTGATCGAATGATGCAGGTTCATATATGCCCTAATTAACCTAACCGCCCTCTATGTATATATATACCTCTAACACCTTTCTAGTACTTCACATATTTGGATATTATCTAATAAGATAACTAATCATGTAACTAATTCACATATTTCGATATTATTCTGGCTAATCTACACCATTCAAAAGCTACCAACGATTCCAAAATATATTATTTGTATAGCAAATCACAATAGCTATACCTACAGTGTTTTCCTTAATTAGTGTCAAATTTCACACAAATATACGAAACGCCTATATGCACGCGACTTTTTCTCTATATGCACGCGATTTGGTGCGCAGATGTTATGCGCATAGGTTGGTGCACAATTTTCTTGCGCACAAGGGTATTTTCGGGATAAATGTGAAAATTCTGACGATGTCTGTCAAATGTGTGCGCAGGAACAAAGCGCACAGAAGATATAATGCGCAAAAGTTTAGCGCACGACGTTTCGGATTCCCGAATGTGTGCGCTGAACTTGTGCGCACATATTAGTGCGCAGAAGAACTGCGCACAAGGTCTATTAAACCCTGCGCCGCAGCTTCTTCTTCTTCCTCCATTCGCTTCTTTTCTGCGCACAGTAACTCGACGGCGCCGATCCGTTTTTTTCCATTTCCGAGCGTTTCCCTCGTCTAAACACAATTCCGTCAATGGATTCTGAACCCCCTCATTCTTCCGGTCCCGACCACACCACTTTCGTCCCAATCCCAACACCTCCGGCGACTTCCGTCCCAACGGAGCCACCTCCGGCGACCTTGTCCGACGATGAAGCGTTGGTGGATGGAGGTGGCCGGCGGTATGCGACTCGAGCGGCGTTGGGCCGTTGGCAGCGGCAAATGCTCCACCGACGACTATTCCGGCGACTCGGGTTCCGGAGACACCGCACGATCTTTATTCGGTATAAAATTTCTAAACCCGCTTTTTTCAAATATTTATCGTATTTAATTTTGGAAATTTATTCGTAATTTTTTTTTGTAATAATTACGATTAAATTTAAGTTTTTTATGAATTAAATATTAGAATTCGTATCTTAATTGTAATTTAATCGTAATTTTTCATAATTACGTTTAAATTTCAGTTTTTTATGAATTAAATATTAGAATTCGTATTAATTGTAATTTAATCGTAATTTTTCATAATTACGATTAAATTTCAGTTTTTTATGAATTAAATATTAGAATTCTTATTAATCGTAATTTTTATAATTACGATTAAGTTTCAGATTATTATGCATTAATCGAATGCCTAATCGAATTATTATGAATTCGTATTAATTGTAATTTTTTAGTAATAGTAGTGATTATTATTTCGTATTAGTTGAGATGTTTATTTTTTAGTAATTATGAATTAAATATTAGAAACTTAACAGTCATAACTAGTTATGACTTAATTGTTAAATTTCTAACAATTTCTATTAAAAAATTTAGTTTTCGTAGATATAAAGACTCGAATTTGATTATGAAGTTGCAAATTATTTCCGAATATTTTAGTATGAATTAGTCATACTAAAAA
This sequence comes from Oxyria digyna, assembly GCA_029168935.1. Taxonomy (NCBI): domain Eukaryota; kingdom Viridiplantae; phylum Streptophyta; class Magnoliopsida; order Caryophyllales; family Polygonaceae; genus Oxyria; species Oxyria digyna. The sequence continues at coordinate 13,364,916 of JAPVLV010000013.1, forward strand.
TGTAAAAACATGTAGACTATACAAGCCGTCATGGATCAGACGGGCAACACGATGCCCGCACCAGTAGCGGAACGGCTTCCACGTCGACATGATGTGGCAGCCGGTGTGCGATTATCGTTCGAGGCCCTCGAACGATTTTTCGGCACCGGATCACCTGAGCGCCGTGAGCCAGGGAATGAGTACGAGGAGGCACAGCTGCAGCAGCAGGAGATAGATGGTTCGCATATGGAGATGGATGGACAGAGAGGAGATTTCCATGACGACGTAGATTATCCTGGTCGATATGTTATTGCGTTCGACCCTATCGAGCCCACACCAGTACAGGCGCAGGTGACCACGGATGACTATGATATCCAGGACGCACCTCTGTTTCAGGATGCTTTACCTCGCAGTTCAGAGCATACAGAGCAGGATTTACCTGCAGTGACAGATGCAGAAACGTCGACATCTTCTCCTCCTACGGTCGCATCTGCAGAGCCAGTCGCATCTTCAGAGCCAGTGTCGGGAGATTTAGACGACGATGACCATGCCGTAGCGACCTATTTTCCTTGGCTCGGGGACTCGATGCAGGACATTTGTCGTCCACGTGCGCCTCGCCTATTGTGTTCTTATGAGACGCATATAGCGAGATGGATATGGTCGCGTGGTCCTCTTCCAGGGCCCGCTCCCGATGTACCATTGGTGCCCCCGGTGCAGGTTAGGAAGCGTGCCCGTGCGGGGGAAGCTGTAGGCCGAGGCAGAGGCCGAGGTGGTGGTGAGGGTGCTGTAGGCAGAGGCCGAGGTGGTGGGAGAGGGAGAGGGAGAGGTAGAGGGAGAGGGAGAGGGAGAGGGAGAGGGAGAGGGAGAAGTCAGGAGGGTGCTGAGGGAGTTGGTGGTGAGGGTGTTGCTGCTGAGGGAGTCGCTGAGGGGGCTGCAGTTGAGGAGGTTGTTGGTGAGGAGGTTGCGGCTCCAGTTAGAGGTGGTCGTCGTCCCAGGCAGAGACGACGAGTAGGAGATATTCAGCCAGAGGATGAGCCAGAGGATGGGGACGGGGATGAGGCTGAGGCGGCTCCGTTAGATCCGGTATGTTCAATAACATTGATTTGAATGCTTATAATAAGTTATACGTTTCATATTTACTAACCGGATGCAAATTTTTTTCTGTACTTATTTAGGCTAGGAAGCTCCCTGCACAGGTTCATGATTATGAGCATCATATTTCAGCTGAGGAGGGTACATGGTTCAGGCTTGCTGAGCGTTCTGGGCTGACAGAGCTGCGCCGAGTGGGCATAGCGTCTCAGATCGATGCTGCATTGATTTCTGCTTTTGTGGAGAGGTGACATCCAGAGACCAACACTTTCCACATGCCATTTGCTGAGATGACCATCTGCCTACATGACGTGATGCAGATCCTCAGAGTCCGTATACATGGTCGTAGCTGCAATTCACCTATGACAGATGACCAGATCTATGCGGCGCTTGCGGACGCTATGGGTCGGGAGGCTGATGACATGAAGGCATGTTATAGCTCAGGTGGCATTCATTTCGGTGCCCTCAATGCTCGGTTGGAAGTTTTGTTTGATGCGCCAGTCAGGAATGAGAGTCACATTGCCACTCTGTATCTCCTTTTGCTTCTGGGCTCGACTGTCTTGGTGGACAGGTCGACAAAGGGTGTCAAGGTCCAGTACGCGGCGCTTGTTCTCAACCATGATCGTACAGAGGACATTGCATGGGGAGCCGGCATACTTGCGTTAGTGTATCGCAATTTAGGGTCTGCATCTAGAGTCGAGACGGCAACCATTGGTTCATGTGGGATTCTTCTGAGGGTAAGATCTTGTCTTTAACGTCTTGGTGAATAACTCTTAACTATTCACGTAGTTTTACTAATAATCTGTAATTGTTTATATGTAGTGCTGGATCTAGGCATACTTTCCTCATTTTCGTGATCACTTTGTCACGAACCCTGCATTCGCCCATGGAGATGCTGCTGTAGGATTGTATACACCACTTAGCTCGGATATTGGGCGTTTGGTTGCCATCCGTCGCATGCTCGACAACATGAGATATGAGCAGGTTTGGATTTAATTTCTTATATTTTTTATTTCATTACCGCCATACGTGTCTAATTTGGCTTGTTATTTGTTTCAGGTTAACTGGCAGCCATGGAGAGATTTGGACTTCAACTCACCAGAGGTTTCTCCTTCGAGATTTGAGGGCGTATTGAGCATATGGAAATTTCATGAGGCCTACAACCCTAGGAGAGTCCTGCGGCAGTTTGGGCGGGCTCAGCCCGTTCCCGACCCACCCATTCAACCGTTGTCATTTAATCGGCCCATGGGTTGCACGAGGTATGACGTCGTTTATGCACCTCAGCTTCTTCTTGCATGGGACGCAGAGCCGAGGCCTCTGATCGATCTGGATGGGCCGGTTGCAGAGCCAGCATGGAAGATGTCTGATGACTATATGGATTGGCTGGACGAGTTCTCACATCCCGTCGTCGATCCATCCTCTGAGAGACATGATCGCCCGCCTCGCTATGGATATACCCCGGTGCCTATCGATGCATTAGCGGTATGTAAAATTTTATAAAGTTTGTACAAAACATAGCTTTATACCTTAACTAACGATTAAATTTACGTTTTGTTTGCAGCGTTGTCAGATCCTTCAAGCCATGATGCACTCTTTTCTAGACACCCCTATCTCGGATCGACCTTGGGCAACTGAAGATGTGATTCGTGGTTGGCTTGCAATCTTAGAGGCACCTCAGGCACCTTTGGCACCATCTCCCCCACGTGCATCGCGGATGCCACCACCACCACCTCCTGTTTTCCGAGATTTTGTTCATGAGAGGGGCCAGGGGAGTGGATGCGGCACTCAGGATGATACGACTCAGGAGGATGCGCACCAAGATGATATGACTCAGGGTGATGTGCCTCGGGAGGATGCTCCGCCTTATACTCAGGAAACTCAGGACTAGACGCTCGACTTCTGTTTTTGTTTAATGGATGTTTTATGTACGATTGATGTTTTATGTATGCCTTTTTTTGTGTTATGGTTTGAACTTTTATGTTTTGCTTGTTTGAATATTCAAAATGACTCCGAACAATAATGCAAATACAAATCTGAACAACAAGACGTGAAAAACTATATTGACTTCAAAACGAAATACAAATTTCAACAACAACACTACACAAAGAGATGGTGAGGAAGACCAACCTATGAAGATCCCCAAACCGATGATTGGTTTCGATGTTCGGAGTCGGCAATATGTACCAACTAATAACCAGTTTCCAAACTCTTATTAGTTCGTAAATTTTGCTAAATCCGAACATCGAAACCAATATCGGTTGGGGATCTTTATAGGTTGTCCCTCCTCAACTTCTCTTTGTCTAGTGCTATGCTTGTTTACTAATGATTACAACAATGACTTAACTAACGATTACAACAACCACTTAACTAACGATTGGAAGCCAGGGTCGCCTTAAGATCGGCGTTTTCCTCCTCCAACGTACGTATCTTCGAGAATAGATCTCTTATTGCAGCTAAGGAGTAACAAGGGTGTGGTGGATCGATCCACTCGCGGAATTCACAAATGTAACCACCAGTACCAGCGCATGTCCAGAACCTTCGAGCGAGGTTTCTTCGAGATTCTGAACTCCTCATTACCGCTGGTCGATCACATTTACAATAAAAAAGGGCAGCGTTGCTTGATGATGAACTGTTCGACATAGCGAGTGTTAAGAGACAAATGGTGAGATTGGTGAGGTTAAGAGAGAAATGGTGAGATTGGTGAATTGAGGTGAGTGCAACCCCCCTTTTATAGCTTCGTTTTTTGCTGCTGAAATATGACCGTTTCGTGCGCAGATGTTATGCGCACGCAACGGTCATATTTCAACCGCCATATTTTAACGGTCTTCAACCGTGCGCTTAACACTTGCGCAAAGAATCATGTGCGCAGATCTAATGCGCATATAAGGCCTCCAAGGCATTTTCGCGTATTTTCGATCAACTTTTTGTGACGGGGAGACCGTATACACACTTTATATGCCTAATAACACTATTTTGTATAAGTTTTTCAAACATAATCCACATCGATGTGCTAGACCCTTCATATCGCAACTATTTCGAAGAATGAAAGACTAGTGAAGGTTTACAAAGGAGGTGTTACTCGAAGAGCTCGAGTTTTTGACTCGAAGTTACCGACAAGAGTCTCCCAGTCGGGGACGACAGCCTCTAAGATGAGGGTGATCATGCCACCGAAAGCAATCTGTCCCCTTGGTTTCGAGCGGGCTGTCTTACAGGAGTGAACAAATAGTGAGAGCCAATCCGGAATTACCTGACATTCCGGAATAAGAGCATATAGATACTTCAGCTGGTAGGCAGGCACCTTGTTCACCTCAGAAAGCCCAAGGAAGGCCATAGATAGGGCCCGCTGTGTTAGGCGGAGACATGGATGGGACATCTTAGCATTATAATCATTACCATGGGTGTCCCGAACTTGTCCCGTCCATGTGTACCAGACCTGTGTAGGGCTGTCACCAACTGTAGTGTCATAATCTGCAGAGGGAACCTGAGAGATTCCCAAGATGTGGCGCAGCTGTTCAGCCTCAACCGTAAAGGATCGTCCATTGTAAATGAACTGGATGGCCGAGATGAAGGTGGTCTCCGAGACGGTCTTGGACTTGAGGCTCGCCAGAAACTGATAGGTAGCCTCGGCATGAGTGGGAGCTGACCTGAACAAGAAACCATGCAACCCTGCGTGCTCAAGCATGGCCTCAGTGCATGCAGTCATATCCAAATCATCGAGTGTACGTCGATGGAAAAATCTCGTGGCTACACACTGCTTAGCCCTTAAAAAAGCTAAGTTAGCCTGAACCTGTTGTTGCCACAAATCATTTTTGTGGCCTCGAGACGTTCCTGCTGCAGCCATCAAAGTGTATACACAAAGCAAATGCTACCATAAATCCGCACACAACAAAGATACCAAGCAGCAGCAACAGCACAATAGCAAAAAGCCCTCCCCGAGGCGTAAGAAAATCAACAACGATGAGGGCGGTTGTCGGAAAAACTTACCGAAATCAGGAAAAATGGATGACATAGGCGAAAGCCGCGGGCGCGGGTTGTAAGCCGCGGGTGCGGTTTTGGCTTTTTTTGATTTCTGGCGAGGAGGGAGCCGCGGGCGCGGGTTTGGAGCCGCGGGTGCGGTTTCTGCGAGGCGGAGAACTGCTTGGCAAGACGAAGCCGCGGGCGCGGGTGTTGAGCCGCAGGTGCGGGTGCGGGTTCGGCGAGGCGGAAAGCTTTTTGGCAGGGCGAGGCCGCGGATGCGGGTTTTTGAGCCACGGTTGCGGTTGGATTTCGGCGGTGGTCGCGGTGGACGGAGGTGCGGCTGTGGAGGAGGGCTTGGTGGGAGGATGTTGGTGTTGGTAAAGAGAAGGGTTTGGTGGGAGGATTTTGGTGTTTTGAGAAAGAAAAGTGGGAGGTAGGGTATGATTGGAGGGATGGCTTTTTGTGGTGGGAGGTAGAGAGTGAAATCTGAGATGAAGAAGGGTAGAAGATGACATCTGAGATGAAAAAAGGGATGGCTTTTTTTTCATAAACGAAAAGAAAAACCGTCAATTCCTTTAGTAGCAAACGACCATCGTCTTCTCATCTTGACTTCCTAGAAAATAGAAAACAAAACAATTAAAAAGAAAATGAAATTCAAGGGAAAAGAAGAATACCCTGGGTTGCCTCCCAAGCAGCGCCTTGGTTAGAGTCGTGGCTCGACTTGGTTTCCCGTCTTCAATTTTCAAAAGTTGGCTCTTCTAGAGCCATTTCATCGAAAGACACTTTGGTGAATCCCTCATGGTAAGGTTTTAACCTTTGACCATTCACCTTGAAGACGTTGTGGTTGTCTTTGTCAAACAACTCCACGACGCCATGAGGAAAGACGCGAGCAACAACATACGGGCCATTCCACCGGGATCGCAACTTACCCGGAAAAAGTTGAAGACGAGATTGGTAGAGCAAGACCTTGTCTCCCACCTTGAAATCTTTCCTCAAGATGTTCTTGTCATGCCAAGCCTTCGTCTTTTCCTTGTAGATCACCGCATTCTCATACGCATCCCGGCGTATCTCTTCAAGCTCTTGGATTTGCAACTTCCTAAAGTCGCCTACCTCATCCAACTCCATGTTGCATTTTTGCACCGCCCACCACGCCTTGTGCTCTAACTCCACCGGAAGGTGACAAGCCTTCCCAAACACCAGTCGATATGGGGACATTCCTATTGGAGTTTTGTAGGCGGTCCTATACGCCCAAAGTGCATCATCCAACCTTAGACTCCAATCCTTTCGATTAGGAGCCACCGTCTTTTCCAGAATCCCCTTGATTTGCCTATTGGACACCTCAGCTTGTCCATTGGATTGGGGGTGATAAGCAGTTGAGACTCGTTGAGTGACATGGTACTTCTTTAAAAGTGCACTCACCGTCTTGTTGCAAAAGTGAGTACCTTGGTCACTTATAAGAGCTTTTGGAATCCCAAAACGAGAAAAGATATTCTCCTTCAAGAAACCTGCTACCACTCAGGAATCATCAGTTCTGGTGGCCTTCGCTTCCACCCATTTGGAAACGTAGTCCACCGCAAGTAAAATGTATAAATTCCCAAACGAACTAGGAAAGGGTCCCATGAAATCAATACCCCAAACATCAAAAATCTCACAAAAGACTAATGGTGTTTGTGGCATCTCATTTCGTTTAGAAATTTTCCCGACCCTTTTGCATCGGTCGCAAGCTTTGCAAAAGGCAAACGCATCCCGAAAGATGTGTGGCCAATAGAAGCCGGCGTCCAATACCTTCCTAGCCGTTTTATTAGCCCCAAAATGCCCCCCACATGCATGAGAATGACAAAAAGTAAGGACAGACTGTACCTCGTTATTCGGGAGGCATCGTCGGATTACCTTGTCAACACAATGTCTCCAAAGGTAGGGGTCATCCCAAACGTAGAAACGTGATTCCCGCTTGATCCTATCTTTTTGAGCTTTGGTGTAGTTCGGCGGGAATTCTTCGCGAACCAGGTAGTTCACGATATCGGCAAACCATGGTTTGAAAGACCGGAGGGCGAAAAGCTTGTATTCGGGGTCAATTTCTGCATACTCGGCTGTCAGAAAACCGCGATCGCGGTTATTGAGACGCGGTTGCGGCTCTCCTTGCAGTGAGACTTCTGGCAAACACAAACCGCGGGTGCGGTTTACTAGCCGCGGGCGCGGTTCTCTCTTTTCCGAAAATACTTGAGAGCACAAACCGCGGGTGCGGTTTCCTGGCCGCGGGTGCGGCTTGTTCTCAGCAGAAGCAGAAATTACAGAATGAATTTGATACAAGTTTTCGTCCGGGAATGTACCTTGAATTTGAACCTGTAATTTACCGTCCTCTTGCACAATCCGGCTCAAATGATCAGCTACGGAGTTTTCGACTCCCTTCTTGTCCCGGATTTCCACATTGAACTCGCTTAAGAGCAAAACCCATCGAATGAGTCTTGGCTTTGATTCCTTCTTCGTCATGAGATAACGAAGAGCAGCGTGGTCCATGTGGATAATCTGCTTCGTGCCCAAAAGATATTGCCAAAAATTTTCAAGGGCAAACACCACGGCTAGCAACTCCTTTTCCGTGGTGGAGTAATTCCTCTGAGCTCCGTTCAAAGTCGTGGAAGCATAGTAGATGACGTGCATTGCTCTTCCGACTTTTTGACCAAGAACGGATCCCACCGCATGATCACTAGCATCACACATGCTCTCAAAGGGTAGAGACCAATCGGGTACTTGGATGATTGGTGCTTCGGTGAGGTGGGCTTTCAGAGTGTCGAATGCCTTCTTGCACACATTCGACATGTCAAAAGTAGCTTCCTTTTTCAAAAGCTCACATAGGGGCGTGGAGATCTTAGAGAAGTCCTTGATAAACCTGCGATAAAAACCTGCATGGCCTAGGAAAGAACGCACTTCACGCACATTAGTAGGATAAGGCAACGATTGAATGACGTCAATCTTTGCCTTATCGACCTCAATACCCCTAGCTGAAATTATGTGCCCCAATACTATCCCTTGTTCAACCATAAAATGACACTTTTCAGAATTCAATACTAGATTAGTATCTACACATCTTTTAAGCACGAGTGACAAATGATTTAAACATGCATCAAAGCTATCCCCATGTACCGTAAAATCATCCATAAAAACTTCTATGAAATGTTCAATGTATTCCGAGAAGATACTTACCATACATCGTTGAAAGGTCTCGGGCGCGTTACATAATCCAAAAGGCATCCTACGATATGCAAAAGTGCCAAAGGGACATGTAAACGTCGTCTTCTCTTGATCTTCGGGTGCAATAGCCACCTGAAAATACCCTGAATACCCATCTAGAAAGCAATAATACGGACGACCGGCAAGTCGTTCAAGCATTTGATCAATAAAAGGGAGGGGGAAATGATCTTTTCGGGTTACCGCGTTCAGCTTGCGGTAGTCAATGCATACTCTCCAACCCGTTTGAGTTCGGGTAGGAACCATCTCACCTTGTTGATTCTCTACCAATGTTATGCCCCCCTTCTTAGGGACACATTGAGTTGGACTCACCCATTGACTATTCGAAATGGGGTAGATCATGTCAGCTTGAAGAAGTTTCAACACCTCCTTCTTGACCACCTCCATCATAGGTGGGTTTAACCTTCTTTGGGGTTGCCTAGAGGGTTTAGCACCTTCCTCAAGAAGGATCCTGTGCATAAAGGTGGAAGGGCTAATTCCCTTGATGTCAGTAATGGTCCACCCAAGAGCGGTAATGTGTTCTTTCAACACCATCACCAACCTTCTCTCTTGTTCACCTGTCAACTTGCTCGAAATGATTACTGGGAGGGTATCATTTTCCCCAAGAAAAACATACTTCAAGTGCTCGGGTAATTGCTTGAGCTCTACAACCGGTGCCTGCACAATAGAAGGAAGAAGCTTTTCGCTCTCCAAAGTTAGTAGCATGGGCCGACCGGCCAAAATTCTACCCGAAGCGTCTAGACGAGCTAGAACACTTTGAATCTCAGGTGGAAGAGACAAATCAAGTGTTGGTGAGTGAACGATGCTGTGTTCTAATACACTTTGTAATTCATCTAAGCCAAAGATATTGAAAACATCTTGGACTATAGGATCAATTACATCGATTGAACAAATAGACGCAACATCTTCGACGGGGTGTTTCATAGCATCAAAAATGTTAAATTGAACCATTTCCCCATCGAACTCTAAAGTAAGAGATCCACTAGCCAAATCAATCTTTGTGTTAGCGGTTCGCATGAAGGGCCTCCCAAGCAAAATAGGAGCAGCTTGCCCATCATGTTCCATGTCTAACACAAAGAAATCAGCGGGAAGGAACAAATTATCCACCATAACCAGAACGTTTTCAACTACACCTTTAGGATACACGGTAGACCTATCGGCTAGTTGAATAACAATTCCGGTTTCATGAAGTGGACCTAACCCGAGAATCTTATAGAGAGAGTAAGGCAACACATTTATCGATGCACCCAAATCGAGCATGGCTCGTTCAAAATGTGTGTCACCTATACGGCAAGGTATGCTGACCATGCCCGGATCGCTGCACTTCTTAGGCATTCGCCTTTGAAATACAGCGGAGACACCCTCGCTTACCGTCACCTTTTGTTGCCCTTTCAACTTTTGATTCCTCTTGATTGTGCAAAGTTCTTTTAAAAACTTTGCATATCGAGGAATGATTTTAATTAACTTGAGCAAGGGAATGTTTACCTCACATTTGTTGAACGTCTCAAACAACTCCTTGTCGTTTTCCGGCCTTTTGGTGTTCCTAAGGGCATCAGGAAACGGGGCGGGAGGCTTGGTGGAGTTGAGAGGTGGAAAGTTGGGGCGAACGTAGTTGTCCTGTCTCAACTGAAAATCCCCCCGATCCTCCACTTCGAGTTCAGCATTTTGTGAAGGAAAGTCTGAAATATTTACCTCGGTGGAGGAGCCACGGGCGCGGTTTTCCACCCGCGGGCGCGGTTTTCAACCCGCGGGCGCGGTTTTCCACCCGCGGGCGCGGTTTTCAACCCGCGGGCGCGGTTTTCCACCCGCGGGCGCGGTTTTCAACCCGCGGGCGCGGCTCTCGGCTGTCCTCAGAATTCAACTCTTCTGCAGAAGCCTCGACAAGGTTTTTGGTTTCCCCTAAAATCTTACCACTTCTTGTTGTCACTGCACTTACATTTCTGGTTGGATTCACCACCGTTTGGGGCGGTAGAGAATTGGAATTTTGTTGTGCAATGGTGGTAACAGCTTCAGCCAACTGCCCAATTTGCTTCTCCATGTTCTTGATGCTCGACTCGGTCGTTTGAACATGAGTTGTGAAGTGTTGAGTCAAGGATCTCAGCAGCTCAGCAGTAGATGGTCCAGCATTAGGTCGAGGGCCTTGAGCTTGTTGTTGGGGCTCATTTGGATCACGCCACCGAAAATTGGGATGATCTCTATACCTCGGGTTGTAGTTGTTTTGTTGATCACCACGAGGTCGTGGGGGTCCATACCCACCAGCAGCAGCATTGACTTCAGCAACGTCTTCACCTTCAAGCTTAGGGCATTTATCTGTAAAATGAGAAGGGTCAACACAAATACCACATACCTTTACTTGTTGTTGCTGTCCTTTTTGCAACTGAGAGACCATCTTTTTCAACTCTACAAGCTCACCTACAAGAGCGGGATCCCCTGAACTTGTTGCGTGCACTCCCTTTTTGGTGTATATCCTACCAAAACTCCTTGTGCTCTCAGCCATATCTTGCAATTTCTCCATGGCATCCTCCGGCGTCATGTTGAGAATATTCCCACCACACGCAGCATCAACTTTCTTGGTTAAGGAGACCATTGCAAATGTAAAGCACTAGATCCTCGGTATCATACCCATGAAAAGGGCACGAAGCACACAACCCTTTGAAGCGTTCAAGGTAGTCATAGAGAGTTTCGTCTTCACTTTGCTCGACATGGGCTATCTCCTTCTTGAGAGCATTCGCCTTCTTCACCGGAAAATACTTGCTCAAGAACACCTTGTGCAACTTTTCACAATTATCAACCGAACCGGTTGGCAAATGGTAATACCAAGAACGAGCACCATCCTTCAAAGTGAACCCGAAGGCTCTCATCTTGATCTGCTCTTCCGTGACGTTTGGCGGTTTGGTCGTCATGCAAATGTCATGAAATTGGTTCAAATGCATGATTGGATCCTCACCAGCCAAACAATGGAAACTTGGGAGCAAATTGATCACCCCTGACTTGAGCTCGAAAGTCACCCCATGAGCAAGGGGTGGAATAACCACAACTTGAGGTTGCTGTGTCAGGTTCGGTGTTTGCCGCTCTCTCAAAGTGCGAGTAACACCACCTCCTGGTAGCCTTGTCTCAATTAGCTCTCATTGAGCATTAACAACCAACTGCATGTCAGCCAATTGACGCTGCACTTCAGCAAGAGCTTCTCGATCTGACATTTCCGCTATCTCTGTCCCGACTCTGTTCTCTCTTCGATTCCGATGAAAAGTTCTCTCGATCTCTGAATCAAGAATAGAATGAGGCTGATTAGTAGAACGGGTGTTGACCATTCACTAGTCAACACTAAAGTTAGTCAAAATAAGAACTTAAAAATAAGAAAATTTGATTCCCCGGCAACGGCGCCAAATTTGACGAGGCGAATTTGTCGTGTGCCAAGTCAAGTAATCCTAACATGCAAACTAAGTAATATAGTGCGCAAGCAAGGGTCGAATCCCAAGAGAATCAGTTTATCAAATTCTTAAGTTATTACAATGACTAACCAATAATTGTAACCGAAGGGTTTTTTTTTGTGATTTTGATACGAAGTATCGAATGTCAACTTAGTTATAACAATATTAAGCGAAGTGTTCCACTTAGCGATTATCCACAATTAGATTAACAAGTTGATCTTAGAATCCTTTTCATCCCTATGTCAAGTTCTCAAGTGATCGTTCTAATTCCTGTTCTTGAATAGTTATTGGTCCAACTAGTCCTAACAACCCTTACTCGATTATAACTTTGAAACTGTCAAAGTTCAATAACAAAGTAGCAATGCATTCAGGAATAGATAGATACATGCAATATCATGGACAACTAGTCGGATACTCGACATGTACTCAACTCTCTTCTCTAATAACAATCACAACTAGTTCATGCAAATAGATTGTGCTACACAACAAGTATGATAATTCAACTAGAAGTATCAAACTCTAGCAATATGAATAAGATAAAACTAACTTAGGTGATCAATCTAAAGTAGTAAATCTAGTTCATCGACAATACAAACAAGAGAGTTGAGACAATCAAAGAGTAGACAAAGGGAAAGGATAAACTCACAACTTGTTGAATCCAAAAGCTTCAAACGCCAAGTGAAACAAAGAACTTTAGCAACTCATAAGTTTGTGAAAAACTCTCCAAAAACTTATGCAAAACCAAAGGTAAGATCATCAAGGATGATCATCCACAACTTAAATAGCATTCAGCTATTGTAACAGCCGAATTAAGGTAAACAAAACGTGCAGAAAGTTACAGAATTGAACACAAATTACTTCAAATGGCAAAGACATCAATTTGATTCTTCTGTCGAGGAACCGCACCCGCGGGTTGAGAGCCGCGGGTGCGGTTTTGGATTCTCCAGATATTTTCAGGATGGCAGAGGGCCGCGGGCGCGGTTTGGGACCCGCGGGCGCGACTTGAGCTTTCTCGGATCCTTGGCTGAGGATGAAACCCGCGGGTGCGGCTTGAGACCCGCGGGTGCGGCTATGTTGTCTGAGGTAGCAACTACTGATTTTTTCAAGTCTTCGTCTTCGTCTTTGTCTTCAGCAGCTTCTTCCTTATGCTTCAATGCTTCCAATGCTTGTATCATCTCTTGGAATCTCGTATGTAAATCTTCTCTCGAACAGCTCCATGATACAGATTACATAGAAACAAATAACATAATCCTATACAAAACTAGCTAATAATCCATAGTTGCGGTATGTAAAACACCGCTTATCACAAACTAGCTAAATCTTCCCATATCCCTCCACCTTAGATGTGGCTGAGTTTCCCATGAAGAGTTGCTCTTCGGTGTGGTTCTTCTTGTAGGTCGTGAAGAGACCCCTATCCTAGCATATGTGCCTAGTTGCACCGGTGTCATAGAACCACTCCTTCGGGTTGTTGCCTACCATGTTGACTTCAGTCACCGCACACAAGTCGTCCTGTGTGAGCGACCCTTCAGCTAGGTTGGCTTGGGACTTGCCTTTGTCCCTCTTTGTGTCGACCTTGCTTCAACACTCATCCACCTTGTGTCCAACTTTGTTGCACTTGTGGCACTTTCCACTGAACTTCTTAGGCCCTTGCTTCTTGAAGTTGTTGGAGTTGTTGGAGCTGTTGGGTTGAAACTTCCTTTTCTCCCCCTTGTCCTGATGCTTTGCCAGGTTTGCCTTGTTCGAAGGTCCATAGCCATTGGCCCTCTTGTTGTTCTCCTCAACCCGGAGCCTCACAATCAAGTCTTCCACCCTCATTGCCTTTTGCTTCAGCAACAAGTAGACTTTGAACTGCTACGATGATGGAGGACGATGAAGGCACCTACCTGGAATGTCTCGCAAATGTTCATGCCTTCAGAGAGGACTTCATGGACGATAAGTTGCAGCTCTTCAACTTGTTCCACTACCGATCTTGAATCTACCATTTTGTAGTTCAGGAACTTAGCCACTGCAGCCTTCTTCGACCCATCATCTTGAGTCTTGTACTTCTTTTCCAGAGCGTCCCACAATTCCTTGGCAGTATCATGGTTGCAATAGACCTTGTACAACGAGTCTATCATGCGACACTTGACATAGCCTCTGCATGAATAATCTCCCCTGACCCAATCAGCAAGGGCATCAGTGTTGTTCGGGGAGAAATTTGGTTTCTCCTCCGTCAGAAATCTGTCCAGACCCATTGTGCTCAGGAAGAATTGCATCTTCTGAGACCAAATCCTGAACCCCTTCCCGTCGAACTTATCGGGCAAGACTCCAGCATGAAATGCACTCGGCATACTAGCCGTGTACGACCTGTCTGGTACCCTCACATAGGGCATTTGAACATCCGACAAGTCCATCTGATGGCTTGTTTGAGACTGTCCACCCGGTTTCGGTATGACCGGAGCCTGGTTCTCAACCACAGGTGGGTCATTGACCTTAGTCAATTCAGGGTTCTGAACAATATTCTGTTCCAGAGTCACTGATGGCAGACCATCTCCAAACTGAATTTGGAGTGTCGACTCAGCACTCTTAGTTGTAGCGGTAGCATCCACAACGTTGTCGTTTCCGTTAGTCATTTTTCAAATCTGAGACCAAATAAAATTGAAACAGATTAGAACAAATGCAAAAACGAAACAATAGGAAATAAAATAAAAATTATTTCCGTTTTTATTTAATTAATTAATTAATTAATTAACCGAGTTTCATTTAATTAATTAATTATTTATGATTTTAATTTAATTTAATAAATTAAAAACCTCTTTACAATATATTTAACTCGAATAAATATATAATTAATTTAATCAATTCAGATTAAATTCGAAATAATAAATAAATATTTTTTCCGCATTTTCTCGTACAAAAACGAGAACAAATTTCCAATTCGCCTTAACCTGTTTACTCAAAAAACAAATTTGTCAGTCGTAGAAACGTAGGAATTTTTTTTCAGAATTAAGATTGTAGGAATCCTATTTTCTACAACTTATAAATATGTATAAAATACAAGAATAAATCAAGATTAAGGAGAAGAGAAAATAATCGAACCAATACCAAACCGTATTGTCGAGATTAAGCAGAGTCGAGAATGAAATCTCTTTCCTTAATTCTGAAAACTTCCCGTAGTTTGACGGTTACCGGCGTTCCGAATCCCAGGATACAACTTCTATGCTTCTGACTTGCACAACTCAAAGAACAGAAGCCAACGAACTCTAGTTTATAGTGTGTACTCTCAGACTCGAACAAAAGAAGAGAAGAGGTGAAGAGAGACTGATAAAACCGTGGGAGAAGGAGAATAAGAATGTTGTTTCAGCTGTTCGTATTGTATGTTTTTTGAGTTCTGCAGAGCCTCCTTTTATAGGCTGCAACCCAATGAGACCAATGAGACCAATGAGACCAAGGAGCCCACGAGCTCACGATTCACGAGCCACGAGCCGAGCCGATCCGAACCGAACCGAACCGCGCGCGTGTGGTCTTCTAGGGCCCAAGCCCACCAGGATAGCCTCCTCTGGCCCAATCAAATCCATTACAATTCACTCCTAGTTTATATACTAGTGAGTTTTTCTCCTCCTAATCAATGTGGAATACACATTAATCCTCAAAATTCAACTTAGTTACATTAAATGTAACTCCCCTATTTCTCATTCAAACGGAACCCGAATTATACAAATGAGCATACTACGAAATAGTGCTCGCGGAGACGAAGCCAACACTCCCATTATCCGACACCAACGGTTCCCGTAAAATTCGGTTCCAACATAGAGAAGCACATATAGGCAAAAGCGTAGCACACTTCAGTTAGCTATAGAGAAGCACGTATAGGCGAGAAGTGTAGCACATTTCAGCCATAGAGAAGCACATATAGGCGAAAAGTGTAGCACATTTCAGCCATAGAGAAGCACATATAGGTGAAAAGTGTAGCACATTTCAGCCATAGAGAAGCATATGAATGCGAAAAGTGTAGCACATTTCAACAATAGAGAAGAACATTCAGGCAAAAGCGTAGCACCTTTCACCTAGCCATAGAGAAGCACATATAGGCGAAAAAGTATAGCACATATATTTCGGTCTTAGAGAAGCACATCTAGGCAAAAGCGTAGCACACTTCAGCTAGCCATAGAGAAGCACATATAGGCAAAAGCGTAGCACAATTCAGCTAGCAATAGAGAAACGCATATAGGCGAAAAGCGTAGCACATTTCAGCAATAAAGAAGCACATCTAGGAAAAAATGTAGCACCTTTCACCTAGCATAGAAAAGCACATATAGGAAAAACCATAGCACACTTCAGCTAGCCAAGAGAAGCACATATAGGTGAAAAGTGTAGCACATTTAAGACATAGAGAAGCACATCTAGGCAAAAAGTGTAGCACATTTCACCTAGCATAGAGAAGCACATATATGCAATATCGTAGCACAGTTCAGCTAGCCATGTAGAAGCACATATAGGCAAAAGCGTAGCATATTTCAGTAATATAGAAGCACATAACACTTGTGGTAGCACATGCTTTGCAAGTTCAAATTTTGACCTAAAATATCATAGCACATTTCAACCATATAGTAGCACATTTCAGACATTTTGAAGCACTTAATTTTGTAAGTACAAAATCCGGCCTAAAAAAATATTTTTTTGGCCCAAAAAATATTAAAAAAAGTCAACGCCGGTCAATGGTCAATTCCGGTCAAACCAGGTCAATGTGTGTAATTCTAGCAATTGAATTCCTTAGCTAGGATTACTTCTCATTTCTCATTTTAAGATTAACTTCTCATTTGATTTTTACCCATTAATAAATTAGTGATATTAATGATAATATGTAATTATAGTATAATTTTAATTACATGATTTATTTAACTATTTATAAATATTAATATTATATATATTATATAAGTTTTGTTTTTACGAACTTAACGCATACTACTGTTTTGTTTTTGAGACTTTTAAAAGGGCAAACGACGTCCGTTTTTGACGCTTTTTATATGCACGGACTCGTATTGCATTTATCTAGAAGATTATGAAAAACATTTAAAAAACATTTGGTCTGTGACGAACCAACCAATTACCTTCGTGACGAACCAAATTTTAAAAATAAAATTGCTTTGTGACGTACCGTATCTTTAGGTGCGTGACGGATCTATGCGTCTTCGCTCCGTGACAAATCTAGCCTCAATTTGGTATGTGACGAACCTAAAGGTGTGATAAATAAAAATTTTGGGTGTGTCAAATAAAACCGTTTTTTTATCGTAGATGTCATAATCTATCTACTTTACACAAGTGTGGTTTCTTGGGTGCCTGGTGTGGCCTTGTACAATGCTGTTAGAAGAAAAAGAAGAATATGCTTCCAAGTGTGAGGAGAATGAATATAGGTTCATTCCATTCGTTTTCTCTACGTTTGAGGAATTTGATAAGGATGTTATTAACACGCTTTCACGCATTAGAGCGCTCTTCGTTAGTCACTCTATTTATGCCAAGAGTGGTTCATATAATTTGCACAAATTAGGATTTTGCATTCAGAAAGGAGTGGGAGCTCAGTTATCCTGATTCTCATCCAACTTTTTGTAAACAATCAATCATATATATTTACCTTTACACTAGTAAAGTATTTTGCTTATCTCACAATTTAATTTAAATTAGCTTTATTTCCGCATTGTGAACGAGCATAAATGTGTTTATAAATAAAATCAATATTATCAATAAAACATAAATATTAGATTTACAATTGAATGATATTATTATTTATTAATATATCAGTTTTATTGTGTTTTATTTAGTGTAAAAAATATTGTTAATAGATTAATATAAAAAATCTAATTATATTTTAAATTAATATTATGGTAGATAAAAGGAAATATTGAGCTTTATTATTAATTTGTATTCAAATTATAAAGAAAATAGTAACAGATTCAGAATAGTTAACCTAATATTTGATTATTATTATTTTTTAAATGTAAGAAGAAAGAAAATGACACGGAGTTAGAGTTGTCAAAATATGACCGAACTTGAAAAACCGACCTGATCGACCTGCATTTGAACTCGACCCGGACGGACTGAAAACCTAAATTAACCAAACCTAAAGCAACCCGAAAAATAGATTCACCGAACCCGACCGACCCGTAACCTGATCAAAGCTACCCAAAAAATAATATAAAAATAAATATAATTAAATATAATATTATTTTAATAAGTTACTTTAGTTATTAATGTATTATTTAATTTATTTTTAATAATTTAATAATAAATATAATATTTAAAAATGATGTTATAAACCCGTTGGTTAACCCGAACCGCCCACTAACAAGTAATGACTCGACCCGACTTGACCTGTTATTCGAATTAACCGAACTTGTTTTCAACCCGATCCCGAAATGAACGAACTCGAACCCGACTTGACCGGCCCGATTGACACCTATACACGTAGCAAATGACTTGAGAGTTTCATGTGGCAAATATAATAAGAATGTGTCGTGTAGAAAAAGCGAGTTTTTCTTTTATATTAAAAATAGGGACGGGTCTATCCTACGTACGAGAGGATCAAGAAAAAATTAACACGTTATAAGGAAATACAGACGGTGATGTTATTTTGGATTTATAAGAGGTGCAATTCAGAAGAATGACAACGTATACCTTTCTCAGCAAATGAAACACATCAATGTGGCACAATAGCGCGTCACTGATACAACATTCTTATTATTAGAAAGAGAAACGACGGTGCATAACTACTCTGATCCAACCGTTCATCTCAAAATAAAGGCACACCTATTTATGGCCACTGTTGAATGAGATAGGAACAACTCACATCCAAACGCCTGTATTAAAATAAATAAACTCGTGTCCAAACTAGAACGGCCATACAAAATATTACTCGCACTACGTATTAATAACCCGGAAAAACTGCGCAAAATTAGCTAAAGCATAACGTGGAAACGCATTCAATCTGTTTGTACGCTCCAAAATGGTTTTAATATTCACTCTAAACGACATTGTGCCTTACAATGCTGCCACACTGGTGCTACATGTTCGGCGTCGGTGGAATACGCAAAGAGGTGTGAAGCATGCTAGCGACGCGTGAAGCGTGAACCAGTCAGTTATACCCAGCGCCGAAGGAGGAGGTGTTGCAAACAAAAACCAACACGCAGCGGAAAAAATAGAGCGAGCCGGCAACCGGGATTCTCGCAACTGTCATCTGTTGCGCAACACCTACAAGACTGCAACGACGCCTGGATTTGCCTTGTGAAAAGAGCGCGATGAAGAACAACGTTAGAACAGAGCAAAACTATCAAGTGTGCAAAGAACACACGACAAACACTACAAAATCTCAAATGCAAGCGGCGCCAACAGCATGGCGCATTATTTATTGTGGATAAGGTATCCAATAACTCAGCATGAAATCCTTTTTGGTTCCTCATTTGAATCTTTATTGGTGCATCTTCCGGATTAGTGTCTGCAATGTCTCAATGAAAGAATATTCGTAAGAGAAATGCTGACGAAGAAAAGTCATATAAACTTCTGAAAGAAATCTTCACTAATGGGGAAAACGTACATGCATTCTCTTGGCAGAAGGTAATAACGCAACCCATGCTAGAGAAAGTAGGGTCGAGTTCAAAATTAAAGCTGGACTCCAAAAAAATTATTCATTCTCCGTCTCGTTCATATTATTTAATACTTAATCTACTTTCAATCCTGCTAACGAATATCACAAATGTGGTCGATATGTAGATCAACCATCCCGACCCAGATCAAACATCCTAACCCAGATCAGCACGAAGGTTGGCGGATAATAAGGAAGTGTCTATAAAGTCCATCAACGAAGGTGCAATTACAAAAAGGACAGAGAATAAGAATTCGGAAGACGTCAGCGAAGTTGCAATTACAAAAGAGGTTTTTGCAGGGAACCACCCTTTATTTGGGCTAATTTGCATGGAACCACCCTTTATTTCACTACTGATTTAAAACCACCCTTTATTTCACTTTTTATTACCAAATCCCACCCTTGACCAACTTCCGTAAACTATTTCGTCCAAACACTGAAATTACTATTTTGCCCTTGACATTTTAAACTAATTAGTAAATTTACTAGGTAACCTTACCTCCTGTTACAAGTTTTTACCGTTTTGAATTTTTTTTTCTTTCACTTGTTACTTTGAATTGGGAAATTTGTACACAGTCCACTCCAGTACATGACCTAACCCTGTCCTCCAATTCAACCAAAAATTGGACCCATGGAAGGAGCATTAACAAACACCGATCAACTGCACCATGCAACTCAATTATTATCTCCTTTTTCTTCCTTTATCAATCATCATTCTCACCTAACCACTATTCGTTCTCTGCATTTTTTTTTCAATTCCAATTTCATCAGAAAGTTCGGATCTCTGTACTGCAAAACGTATGAATCCGATCGCAAGGTAGAGGACGAAGAGGAATCAGAGTCGCCTGCGAGATACGACACCTCAGAGAGATCGTTCGAGTCTTTGAGACTCCAGATCTAGCTCCTACATATCTAGATCTGAGCGAGGAGATCTTCTCCATTGTAACTTCCTCCCAAAATCAGATCCGAGTGGCGGAGCACGAGGATTTTCGCCGATCGAGGGGGGAGTGTGATGCGCCCCTGCCTTGCCTAGGATCAAGCCATGGGTCGCCTCAACGAGCTCCTACTGCCTATACTGCTCATAAGGACTATTTTGAGGTTAAGCAGCGTTGGCGCTTCATTTCTATCCTTGTCGGACGCCCCGACCCTTCATGCGCCAAGCTTTGTGCCAACAACAACACCACGGGCGCCACTCCAAGTCCACCGACGCTCTCGTCGGTTCTACGAGTGCCTCCTCCAGGGACGACCAACCACCTGATGTGCGCCAGAAGCAACCTCTTCGGCGCCGACAACGCCCTCTCTAGCAGCTTGCCTAGCATCTTGGCGATCCAGCGCCCCATGCCCAAGCCTCGTCCTTGGCGACCTCCTTGGCTTGGCACTATGACGCCTCATCAAAAGCCTTGGTCAACTTGGTATGATCAAGCCATGGGTTTTCATGCCTATCCTTTATCTTTCATCTTTGAGACTATTTTAGGCACTCTCGGGAAACTTACTATTTTTAGCAGTTACTATTTTTAACAGGTTGCTATTTATAGTAAGTACTTTCTTTAGCCTCGTTTCCCGAGATAGAACTGTATTGCTGAACTTTCTATTTTTAGTAACTTTCTTTTATTAGCAGGTTTCTATTTTGGGAAGTCTAGGTTCGGTTTTTGCTAGAGTTTTAGAACTTTCTATTTTTAGAAGGTTTCTAAATATGGAGTGGTCCAGCCTTGCATGGTTTGGGCCGTCCTATTGGACTCTTGGCCATCAAGCCCAAGATCGTCCAAACCCTAGCCCAAACAAAACCCTAGCCGTCACCCCCCTAGCAAACCCTAGTCGTCATCTTCATTGTTGTTTTCTCTTTATAAGGCACTCGCCTCCACCATTGTAACTTACGCTTAGATTAATGAACCTAGAACCATTGTTGAGACGAATGAATTCCTCCATCTTCTAGGTCTGGGCGTCACCTTCCTTCGGGCTCTGTCTTCTCATCTCCTTCACCATATCTTCTAGCCTATTTCGTCTACATCCCTAGCCTCATAAGTTCCCATAGCTTCTAATCCCTTTCTTCTACTCCCTTCATCCCATTATATAAGCCCCATTTCATTTTCTGACACTATTCACTATTCGAGAGAATCTTCTCGTTTTCTTCCAATATATAAGCGAAAACATAGTCATGTGGGGTCTTGTTTGATTCGTCTTAACGAGTACTATAACAATTTCAAAATTTTATATTTTTTACTAATATGTAACTAGAGATATTGACAAAACAAAACACGCATCGACATCCGTGCAGAGATGAAATGGGGCTTATATAGTGGGACAGAGGGATGTACATCCCTAGCCAAAACTTCACCGTTTGAGTAACCCTCAATCACCATAGCCGACCCCTTCACAAAACTAGCTTGTTGAAGCTTTTAACATTCATATCCCAATTCGACAAGGCAACTTGTCGTCTATATCCAAACAATTCCGCTTCATACTCCCACATCTACCTTCGTTCCCCCTCAAAAGACATCCACCAGACACTTCTAAGGTTTCAGTCGAAGATCCTCGAGCGCTATTGGCTTTCCGGAGACCAGGCGCGCATCAACTGGTATCAGAGCAAGGTCATCTTGTAAATGTTAACTTGTCTTTTAAAGTTTCATTGCATTCATTCTTTGTTTTCATCCCTTCCGCCATAAACCCTAAAAACCGAGTCGACTTCTGCCCAGATTTCGACGACCAAATTTTTTTTTCTGCACAATTTTTCTAGAATCTGATAGATCTTTTCAATACGAGTCCACACATATAAAGAACATCAAAAACGGATCTCGTTTGACCCCTCAAAAGCCATTTTTACGAAAACTGTGCATGCTGAAAAACCCTAGCCGCCGTGAATATAAACCCTAATCCGATAATCTTCCTTTTCCATATCAATCCGGATTTGCTTGGTTTGCATATACTTGTCTTGTTAGGAAAAGATTGTGTGTATATTTGTAAAGATTTGATTTCATATGTCCGCAATTTGTTTCCTTATTTGCTAACCGAATATCTTCCCATATCTTGAGCATATCTTTTGCTTTCTTTCACAATATCTCGAACCATATCATTTGCATATCATATCTAGTTGAGATTTGCATCTAAATAAAAAAAGAATGAAAAGAGATATCGTCTAGGGAAAAGCCAAAATAAGGCAATTCCTATTGACATTAGTTCGACCAAGAGGAAAGCCAAAATAAGGTAACCCTTGTGTCTACACCTTGTTTGGTTCGATCATCTTCTTGTCTCTCCACCGTCTAGCGTTAAAAATCTGGTTTCTTATTGCTTAGTGTGCATTCGTTCTTAAATTTATAGACGCTTCTTTGACTTGCATGCTTAAGTAATTTGCTTGCCTTGCATTGACGGATTGTGGACTAAGCCAACATCTCCACTCGGCCAACCTAAAGTAGGAACCTTGAGTGTTTTCTTTGTCTCTTAGGGACTTGTTAGTGCTTACTTGGTTTCTTGTCTTTGGTGTTGGTTATTGTTCTCCTTGATCCTTGCCTTGCTTTTCATTGACATAGGTACCATCTATGGCAAGACGCCGATCACATTGGCACCCTCTCTGGGACTCCGAAGATGAAGAAGAGGAAGCTTGGAGCAACGACAAAGCGGTTCAAAAAAGGCTTGACTGGATTCCTCCGGAGAAGCAATCGTTTCAATCAAAATATGAGGAAGTTCATCACTCAAGGCAGCGACACATAAATGTCAAGCAACCTCAACGTCACTCGTCCTCAAGGCACTACAGAAGAGAAGACAAAGAGAGCTGTGTGAAGGAAGTTGTTAGGGCCAAAGCATTAATGAACCCCACCACGGGCATCAAGCATCACACCAAGCACCACTCCAAGCGTGCTCCACAACTTGATGATTCTAGAGCATCAACGCAGGTTGCAAGGCCCCCATCTTGCTCATCTAGCACCGTCCAAAATAAGACCGAGACCACAACCTCTTTGGAGATTGCCTTGGCTGAAATACGGGCGTTGCGCCACAAGATGGATTTGCTAGAAACTCAACTCTTCCACGCCCCAAAAATCCAAGGAAGTTCTCCTTCTACTCTAATGTCCTCTAAGACGTGTCATATTATTGAGAAAGAACAAGTTGAGCTCCCCTCTTTTGTCTCTCCTATTTCGCAGGACTTAGACGATGAAACGGAGGACAATTCCAAGGAAAAGAAGCCGCCCACTACAATGATCATGGATTCAACACTGGAGGCTTCACCAATGGTTCTTCTCAAGGACACCAAGGCTGCAAAGGAAGAAATTTCCAAGGAAGAGAAGGTTAATGCCAAAACCGGGCCACTTTGGTCATCGCCTTGTCCTAAGGTGCCCAAAGTGGAGCCCCAATGGCCTCCAAAGTACAAAGTTGCCACCTCGACATGGATTGCTAAGCTTTCATTCTATTATCCAAGTGCTCATGAAGGCATAGCTCAGCTTTCCGAGGTTCAAAAGACGCCAACAGAATGCCTTTCTTCTCCTCTAGCGGTGCATGCGCACACAAAAGACAAATTGAGTCCCTTGGAGTTCTACATGTGAGAATCAGGTTCTGTTTCGAGCATTCTTCCTTATTTTCACAGTGCTATCTATGAACAAAAGGATGCTCGAGACATATATAGAGGCTCCCATGACTTCACTCCACCTTACGTCATTCATGGTGAAACGGGGACGTTTCACAACCAAGGGGGGAGGGTGATGCGGCCCTGCCTTGCCTAGGATCAAGCCATGGGTCGCCTCAACGAGCTCCTACTGCCTATACTGCTCATAAGGACTATTTTGAGGTTAAGCACCGTTGGCGCTTCATTTCTATCCTTGTCGGACGCCCCGACCCTTCATGCGCCAAGCTTTGTGCCAACAACAGCACCACGGGCGCCACTCCAAGTCCACCGACGCTCTCGTCGGTTCTACGAGCGCCTCCTCCAGGGACGACCAACCACCTGATGTGCGCCGGAAGCAACCTCTTTGGCGCCGACAACGCCCTCTCTAGCCGCTTGCCCAGCATCTTGGCGATCCAGCGCCCCGTGCCCAAGCCTCGTCCTTGGCGACCTCCTTGGCTTGGCACTATGGCGCCTCATCAAAAGCCTTGGTCAACTTGGTATGATCAAGCCATAGGTTTTCTATGCCTATCCTTTATCTTTCATCTTTGAGACTATTTTAGGCACTCTCACGAAACTTACTATTGTTAGCAGTTACTATTTTTAACAGGTTGCTATTTATAGTAAGTACTTTCTTTAGTCCTCGTTTCCCGAGATAGAACTGTATTGCTGAAATTTCTATTTTTAGTAACTTTCTTTTATTAACAAGTTTCTATTTTGGGAAGTCTAGGTTCGGTTTTTGCTAGAGTTTTAGAATTTTTTATTTTTAGAAGGTTTCTAAACATGGAGTGGTCCAGCCTTGCATGGTTTGGGCCGCACTATTGGACTCTTGGCCATCAAGCCCAAGATCGTCCAAACCCTAGCCGTCACCCCCTAGCAAACCCTAGTCGTCATCTTCATTGTTGTTTTCTCTTTATAAGGCACTCGCCTCCACCATTGTAACTTACGCTTAGATTAATGAACCTAGAATCATTGTTGAGACGAATGAATTCCTCCATCTTCTAGGTCTGGGCGTCACCTTCCTTCGGGCTCTATCTTCTCATCTCCTTCACCATATCTTATAGCCTCTTTCGTCTACATCCCTAGCCTCATAATTTCCCATAGCTTCTAATCCATTTCTTCTACATCCCTAGCCAAAACTTCACCGTTTGAGTAACCCTCAATCACCATAGCTGACCCCCTCACAAAACTAGCTTGTTGAAGCTTTCAACATTCATATCCCAATTCGACAAGGCAACTTGTCGTCTATATCCAAACAATTCCGCTGCATACTCCCACATCTACCTTCGTTCCCCCTCAAAAGACATCCACCAGACACTTCCAAGGTTTCAGTCGAAGATCCTCGAGCGCTATTGGCTTTCCGGAGACCAAGCGTGCATCAGAGTGATGGAGGCGTGTGTGAGGCATGGTGAGAAGGTGGATTGGGGATTCAGGGAGGAGTTGTTGTTCTGTTACTTGAAGATGAATGAGAAGAACCCTTGTGTTGGATGCTTTTGTTCGAATTCATGTGACAGCGAAGAAGAGGTGGCGGAGAAGGAGTAGGAGAAAGAGGATGTTGATAATTTTATTGAATGACGGCTCCTAAACCCTAATTTGAGATGAGATACAAATTTTCCCAATTCAAAGTAACAACTGAAAGAAAAAAAATTAAAATGGTAAAAACTTGTAATAGCAGGTAAGGTTGCTTGGTAAATTCAGTAATTAGTTTAAAGTGACAAGGGCAAAATAGTAATTTCAGTGTTTGGAGGAAATAGTTAACATTGGTCGAGGGTGGGATTTGGTAATAAAAAGTGAAGTAAGGGGTGATTTTAAATCAATAGTGAAATAAAGGGTGGTTCCATGTAAATTGGCCCAAATAAAAGGTGGTTCTGCAAAAACCTCATTACAAAAAGAAAAAAGAGGAAGAATTCGGAACTTTAATAGTTATTTTATAATTAATAACTTTTAGCATAAAAAAGAAAAAACTTAGGACCCGTTCGGTAAATATTAACCTACCCCCACTTCAACTTCAACCTCCTTTAACCCCCACTTCAACCCCCACTTCAACCCCCACTTCAACCCCCATTTTCCATAAGCTACCCCCAACATTAAGCTAGGGTTGCACAACCGGTACGGACCGAAATTTTTCAAACTCTTGGACCGGGGACCGGACCGGATCGGAATTTCCCGGGTCGGTCCGAACCGGCGGATCGGAATTTTTTAAACTCTTGGACCGGGGACCGGACCGGGTTTTTTCATTATAAAAAATATAAAATTTTACAAATTCTTTAACAATTTTTTTCAAAAAAAAATTATCCGGGTTTCCGGTCCTAGACCGGACCGGAACCCGGAATTTATGAAATATGTGGACCGGGGACCGGACCGGAAAATTCCGGTCCGGGTATTTTTTGTGCATCCCTACATTAAGCAAATTGCTTAACTTCATACAGCTTCAATCAACGTCAACCCACTTTTCAACTTCAACCTCCTTCAACCCCCATTTTCTTCAGTTTTGCCGAACGGGCCCTTAATAGCTTAACAAATTTCACCTAAATCACTCTTCTGCCTTAAAGACATTAAAAGCTTACCCAACCCGTTGGGTCGAACCGACCCGACCCGATCTGAAACTCGTGAAGGGACTCACTTTTCACATATTTTATTTTATAATTAAAAGATAATAATATATTTTATTAAATAACAATATAATACTTTTATTTTTTTTAAATTTATTTTCTTTATTACAATTTAAAAAACGAACATTTGAAACCCGTTGGGTCGACCCGACCCAAACCTGCTCAACCCGAAAAATTGTGTCAACCTGATTTACCCGAAACCTGTTTTCGACCCGAACCCGAACCTGGCCCGTTAGACTCGTTGCCAGGTCTAATTATGTATATCAAATAATTTTTCATAAGATTTTCGTGTAGACATAAAACTAATAAACTGAAAGACCATTTTGCGAATATCGTAGAGAGTCTCCAAAGACTTGGTCCAAATTAAATGTTTTCAGATTTTTTTTCTACGATATATATATATATATATAATATATAAGGGGTATGTTTGTAAGTATTATAATACCAGATAATGATATTACTTATGTTATTCGGACTTTTCATTTTACCTCAAGTATACGTGTTCGATCCTCGACATTCGGACATGAGTATGGACACCAGACACTTCATTTTAGATCAAAATCATACTCCCTCCGTCCCCTAATGTTCTTCCCATCTCCAATTTTTACACTATTCACAATTCAATATTATTCGCTAGATTATTCTCAATCTATAAGAACAAACATGGTCATGCGAGATCTTGTTTTGTTCGTCTCGTTGAGTACTTTAACAATATCAAAATTTTATAATTTTTAGAAAGATATAATAAGATATATTAACGATGCAAAACGTGTCTCGACAATTGTGTCAAAATAAAATGGGAAGAACATTAAGGGACGAAGGGAGTAAATCTTTTTCACATAATAGCAGAGTCGGACACTTAAAAATGTCTCTGTGTCCAACATGAATACCCGTGTCCAACTGACATAGGATATTACAGAATAATATAGTTGCTGAGAAGAGTAATATAGTTGATGGGAAGAGAGTGTCCATATTGTTTTTGAATCTTAAATTCAGTTGACTTTTCAAAATTTTAATTTTTTATGGAAAAAATTCAGGTGAGAATTGATTACTATTATTGTACGAATGGAAAATTCACGTGCACAACTTTTTATATTCACATGCAGATTCTTTTACATTCACATGCACATCCGCACATGTGTTCATGTATTTGACAATATATGAAAACTACATTCACATGTCTCTATGTGCATGTCAATGTGAATGCTTGTGCATGTGAATATAGAAGATTGAACATGCGAATTTTTCATTCGTATATTCGTACCATATAAATCATTCTCATCATAACCGAACTCATTTTTTATTAGGAGATGATTATCTTTTTTGTGGTGAAGATTAGGAGATGATTATCTTGTTAAGCCATATATGCTATTAGATATGGGTATGAGATATCACTCATTCCATATCTGTGTTTGGTATAATCAGTATATCGATATCAATCTGATATATGTTGTTTGGTATGAGCCAAATATATCAGGTATGAGTATCGAAATGATTTTAGATTGTGTTTTTGATATCCCTCAAAAACTTGGTATATCAAAGATATCACCCATACCCATACCCATCTCATACCCATACCCGATATGGCAAATTTGCAAAAATACCCTACCCAGGTTTGGTAATTAACAAATCTAGTTCTAGCAATGTGGATATGACTGTCATATCCACATTGTATTTTCTTTTAGTTTTTCTTTTTGAGTTGGAAAATGAAAAAAAAACATTTTGGAAAAAGGTAAAAGAAAATCGAAATACATTATAATAATTAGCCAGTGAAGAGGAAAAAAGAAAACAAAATTCTGACGGAAAGAAGAAAAGAAGGGAAGAAGGAAAGAAAGAAAGAAGGAATCCGTACATGTGTCAGGATTTTTGAAATAATGAAATGGCTATAAAAGGACATGTGTCGGATTTTAAAAATAAAGAAATGGATAATTTGGGAAAGGCGTCAGGATAAAACAAATCAGCCACAAATTTTCCGACACATTCGTACAAGTTACTGTTCACGCCAGCAACATTAATTCTCAGTCACACATTTGAGTCTTTGGCGGTACCTTTTCCCGCCAAATTTGTTGTATGCTCACTTAGAGCAAATTTTTGCTCGAAAATATTGTAATTTGGCTTATCTTAACTTCATCTTCCTCATTAAGTCCGTTTTTTATCTTCTCTGTATTAAACTCCATCTTCCTCATTAAATTTGCTTCATATCCTGCCAGTCAACTGTTTCCATCTCTTTACATTCTAATTGTCTTGATATCTCTCCACCATACACAAGAAGGAATGGGTAAGTTGGCATATTAAATGCACACGTTTTTTTGTGTTTTGGTAGCAGTAAATGACTATGTTTTCTTGTTTTGACATGTTTAGGTCAAACATATATGCTCTCTTTAATATGTGGAGGCAAGTGGAAGGTGAAGAATGAACTTTGGGTCTATGAAGACACTAAAAAGGCAAAGGGTTTGATGGTTAGTGATGAGATCGATTATGAAGGGCTGCTGAATATGGTTGCAGACAAACTTGCCATTGATCTTAACAGGTTTGACTTAAAGCTCAGCTATATGCCTCCACAAAATGTTCATTTTCCTCCTTTCGAAATTTCTGATAAGGATGATCTAGAGACATTCATCTTCTTGAACATATCAAACTGCAAAGATAGAATATGGTCAATTCCTTTGCATTCTGTCGTGGTAGCTAAATGTTTTGGTTCAAATGAAAACCCTAATTTAATTCCAAAAGAAGAAGAAGAGATGATGGATGTTCAAGGTAGTGCACCTCAACCTTTATCCCAGGCTGGAAATGTTGGTGGATCTTCTTATCATGTAAGAATCCTAAAGAGAATGTCGGATCACATGTTTAGTGACATAGTAGATGCTGATCTATTGGAAGAAGAAGACGTGTCAAGATCGGATGGTATGGGTGTCCGGATGTCTATGAAGGGTGGAGAGAAACAAAATGTGGAGAATGTTATTTTTAAGAAAGCTAAGAAAGTCAGTGAACCTCATGTTGTGTCACTAATCAGTGACGATGAAGAGGAGGATGTTTTTATTTCTGCAACCAAGCGACAAGGTTTGGACCTTGTCAACATTTCTGACGAAGAATATGATGATGACAATGTCAAGGTTGAGGACTATGAATTTCTGGGAGCAAATGCTGAGGAACATCAACAAGGACCTTACCATTATGATGTTCCCGCTGATATTGAAAATCTGGAGGAGGAAGAAGAATTGTGCTTAAACTCTCAGCCATTGGCAATCAAGGTTGGAGATGTCTTTCAAACCAAGGAGGAGGTCCAACGGTCTTTAGTCTCATATGTTGTGGAAAAATGTATAGAAATGCGTGTGAAGAAGTCTGATAAGAGCACTTATGTGGTGGAGTGCCAAAATGGTCGAGCATGTACATTTGGGTTTCGTGCTTCCACGAAGGGTGGTAAAGCTACTAGTCTGTGGTGGGTCTGAAGGCTTGATACAAACCATACATGTGGGATGCTCTTCAAGAACATTCACAGTAGGCATGCCAGTTCATCGTTCATTTCCAAGAGTATTCTATATAGGTATGTATTGTTTCCGTCTTGTTGAAATATTCAATCTGGCGGGATAGAGTATGAAGGGTGACTGGATTTGTTTGAACACATGTAACAGGTTTAGAGGCCGCAAGGACGCACCAAGGGCAAAAGAGATACAAGTTATCATGAAAGATCTAGGAGTCGATACCAGTTATTCCAAAGCAAACAGAGCAAGACAAAAGGCAAAGATCATTATTCGAGGGTCTCTCGAGGAAGGGTATAGTCAACTTCACTCATGGCTTCATATGTTGAAAGAACTCAATCCTGGATCACATACAACCTTAATAATGGATTCGCAAAACCGATTTAAGTACTGTTTCTGGGCATTGGGTGCTTGTATCAGGGTTGGTCCTCATTTGAGAAAGGTAACTTTTTAAACTATATCTTATTTTTGTCAAGATAATAGGTAGTGGGCGGAGAGATTATTAGTGATGGGCGGAGGGATATGTTTTCACAAGAATAGATATTATTACCAGGCGGGATATATTATAGAGGGTGACGGGTTATATGATTGTATCAGGTGATTTTTGTTGATGGAGCACACTTAGGAGGGAGATTCAATGGCCATCTTCTTCTAGCTATTGTCCAAGATGGAAACAAACAGATCTATCCCTTGACTTTTGTTGTAGTAGAAAGTGAGAATAAGGATTCTTGGTCCTTCTTCTTTGAAGAGTTGAAGACGGCTGTTGTACCAGATAGTATGGATGTGGTTTTTGTGTCTGATCATCATTTGGATATTAAAGCCGCTCTGAGACAAGTTTACATTCTTGCACAACATGGATATTGCATTTATCATATGCTGCAAAACTTCAAGCTAAAGTGCAGTTGGGGAGGTTTGCAAGACCAGTGGTTTAAGGTTGCAAAGGCGTACAATGTAGAAGAGTATAGGACTGAGCTTGGGATCCTACAAAACAGAACTTCAGTTGTGGAAAATCTCGCTCTCAAAGTGCCTCTTGAAAAGTGATCCAGGGCATATTTCTCAGTTGAGAGGTACAACATCATGACCACAAACGATGCAGAATGTCTGAACAAGGTGTTTAAAGAGGAGCGTATGTGGCCTATTGTAGCATTGTTTGATGTTATATTACATACATTTGCCACTTGGTTCTGTGAAAGGAGGGAGTCGGCTGCTACATGGTGTGAGGTGACTACTAGGGTAGTGACCAAGACCATTGATAATAGGTATGCGACATCTGTGAGCATGAGCATCAATAGGCTTAGTGATATTGAAGATGAGGTGACAGATGGAAGGAACAAGTATGAGGTGAATCTTCGCCTACTAGCTTGCCAATGCAACGTGTTTCAGAGAGATCGGATTCCTTGCAAACATGCTTTGGCATTAGCAAAGGACAAGGGAGTTGATATTTTTACTCTGGTTAGTCACTTTTATACCAACAACATCTTGAAAGAAGTTTACAAGGAAACCATCCATTTGATCCCTCCACCCAACCAATGGGATGTTCCACAATCAGTCTCCTCTGTGCCGTGTTTTCCACCACCATGGAAAAGGGGACCTGAAAGACCAAGGTTGAATAGATATAGGGCTAGGTGGGAGAGGCCTTACAAACGAGTGTCCACGAGATGTGCAAGATGTGGTCTGACTGGCCATACTCACAACACGTGCTTCCGGGCGCAAGGGGAGGACAGTCAAGGCGAAGACCGTAGGGTACAAGGGGAGGTCATCAAGGGTAAGACAACAAGGTTCTAACTTTTTGGTATATGAACAATGCTAACTTTTTGGTATGACTTTGGTACGATTATCCCGCCACCCTTGATGTTTTATCCCTCCAACCTTGATGTTTTATCATGTCAACATTATTTTTATAAGTCATATTATTTTGGGATGGATGTTGAAATTCTTTTAGTATGGATGTTGAAATGCTTTTAGTATGCTTTGTTAAGTTGTATTGTAATATCCCGCCACCCATGTTGTTTTATCTTGTCACACATATTTTTTTATAAAGCAGACTTCTATTTGGAATATCCCGCCACCTAACTCCACTACATAAATGCAGTCATAGCACACATTTACTCCCTGAAAACCTAACTAACGCCAGTACATGTTTTTACTCATAAAATTAGTCAAACACGTTAACCAACCCAACACGTTAACCAGCCCAACCTAACACATTTACTCATTTTTTGTCAAATTTGAAGGCATAAATAGGGCATTGCTGTATACCCACCGAGCACAAACTATCCTGCTCATTCCTTTCTTTCTCAACAACTATACATTTCTTTCTCTCTTTCTCTCAACTCATTCATGGCTGGTTATCACGAGGTTATTGTGCTAGACCCCTCCTCCTCCGACGACGAAGACTACGAAATCAAAAGTTTCTTCGTTGAAATGAAACGCTCATATGTAGAGGGGGACTGTCGTCTATGTATCTCCACCGGCCATGGAGACAAGTATTTGAAAGACTACAAGGATTGTGAAATAACACTTAAAGTTGGACTTCTGACTTGGAAAGTTCTTCTCAAACACACCAACAATGCCTACCCCTTGGGCAAGGGTTGAAGAACTTTTGTTGAGCACAATAAGCTCGAGTATAAGGATGAGTGCCTCTTCGACCTTGAAAGTGCAGATTCCAATGATGTCGTGTACGAGGTTCAAGTGTACAACTATCAAGGAATGCAGTGAGCAACAATGCCTATCAGCTTTATCATTTCATGTTATTTCAATATTTTCAGTTTCCTTGTGTCATTTTTTTAATGTTTTTTGTCTTCATGTACTTGTATTATGTTTCTGTTTGGTATGGATTGGTACGCTTGCTGGTTTGGTATGCTTATTTTTATTAGTAAAATTACATATCTTTGTTAACTTGGGATATCCCGCCACACTTTACTGTAATACCCGCCACCCATAAACGTACATCCTGACACCGTTCAAGGCTACCACAATGCCTCTTTGGTAGGATAAGTCACACTAAAGAGAGATACTTTTTCATTATAAGAGAAGATTAAAGTATAAAAACTAAAAACATCGACACCCTTGCACTTAGATCACAAACTAAAACATATCCCTCTACCCTTGCCCATACATCCTGTCGACCTACATAGATTACACAACATTAGAGTCTCCATAGCATGGTATGTCGAGATGAAAGTCCATGTCCCTGGTTGGGGGTTTGAAGTCACGCCTCTCCACCTCTTTTTCAACTCCAAGGGGTGTTGATCAGTGACAATGAAGATTTTAATTAGAGCAACGGACCTTCCTTGGTCGGCAAGGGCATGAGCATCACATGAGTGCTGCAAGAATCTTATAGTGTTCCTCCCTCCATGAGCATGAACCATCTCAAAGAAATAGTGTGTGTTGTTCTGGCGGTTGTTGAGGGTCCATAGCTCTCCTCTTAGCCAATTGATATCCCTCACACTATCTGTCGTTGGAGCCCAATCTTCGAAGACAGTGGCGGAGCTGGGGGGTGCTTGAGGGTGCTCAAGCACCCCTTCCCCTCCAGGAACCCCCGGGACCGCAAGCAAGCTTCGGAGCACCTCCTTCAATGGAGGCCGAAACCCTAATGGCGGAAGGTTGAAGATGAAGCCCTTCAACCTTTTTTTTTAATTTTAAAACGCTGTTAAAATGACGTCATTTTGGTTAAATCAAAACGACGTCGTTTTACTAAATGATAAGGTTTTTTTTTAAGAAAAAACAAAATTTAAATGGAAAATAAAAAGTTTTAAAAGGCTATACAGCTTCTTTCTTCCCAGTTCCCACCACGTCCAAACTTCCATTCTTGCATAATTTCATTATTTTCATAGCAAGATCGATCGAACGGAAGTAACGCCGCCCGTTTTTCACCAAAAAAAAACAGTAACGCCGCCCGCCCCGCTGCCCCGCCGGCCGCCGGCATCCTGGTTTTCGGCGATCCCCACCACTGTTGTCGACGTCGTTCATCAAAGTTTAACGCAAAGTTTGTAATTAGGGTTTGATAAATACATTGAAATATTGAATTTAGGGTTTGATAAATACATAAATACATTGAATTTAGGGTTTGATAATTACATTCAATTTAGGATTTGATAAATACATTGAATTTAGGGTTTTTGATAAATACATTGAATTTAGGGTTTTTGATGAAATTGTTATTTAATTGTTTAGTTTAGTTTAGTTGATACAATTTGAATTTACGTATGCTTAGTTTAGTTGTTTAGTTTAGTTGATACAATTTGATATGAAATTCTGTTTTGTACAATATGATACAATTTGTAGCTTTGATAATTAATAAGTTTCGGTGCTAAAGTTTAGTTTAGTTGTCTACTTATATATTTTAATTGTTTTTTTGAAGTGATAATTGATAGAAAATTTGAAGCTTGAAAATTTGAGTTGGACTTGATTAGAGAAGTTTATTTTGTTAGGATCATGGAAATTTTTTTGATTCGGAATACGCCTTCAAGTTCAAGTACAATCCCGACTATTGTGCCTTCACGTGCATCTCAAGAACCTTCAAATATTGATAATAATGCTAATGTTGGTGGATCAAGTCCCATAAGAGCTCGAGTATGTGAAACTGATATGATTAGTGATCCGGGATTGAGACAACATATTAATGATTATGATCCTAAGATTAGAGATGATATTGCACGAGCGTATGTGACTAAGGGGCCATGTCAACCACATTCTCATGATATTCAAAAAGACCTTATTAATGCTTGTGCATCAGAGACAAAAAAGGTCATAATTCTTGATATGGGAGGCAAGTTCTTCTCTTTGTTGATTGATGAGGCTCGAGATAGTTCGATAAAAGAGCAAATGGCTATTGTTGTGAGATATCTAGACAACCATGGCGTAGTTGTGGAAAGGTTTCTTGGAGTTGTTCATGTTGATGATACCACCGCTCAATCTTTGAAAAGTAGAGTTGATGATTTTTTTGCAAAACATGGATTATCAATTTCCAGGATTAGAGGGCAAGGATATGATGGAGCTTCGAATATGCGAGGTGAGCTCAATGGTTTGAAAACTCTCATATTGAATGAAAGTCCAAGTGCAAGGTATATTCATTGTTTTGCTCATCAACTCCAATTAGTTGTTGTGGCGGATGCACGCACTAATCAATTTGTGAGTAATTTCTTTGAGTACATGTCCATGATTACAAACATGGTTGGATCTTCTTGCAAAAGAAGAGATCAATTCCGGGAAAAGCAACATGAAGAGTTATTGGAAAAGTTACAAAAAGGAGAAGTTTCTACTGGGAGAGGATTGAATCAAGAGAGTACCTTAGTTCGACCGGGAGCTGCTCGTTGGGGTTCACACTATACAACCATTGCTCGTCTTCTACATTTATGGACTCCAACTATTCAAGTGCTTGAAAACGTACATGATTTTGGTCATGATTTGCCTACTCGAGGCATGGCTGGTGGCATGGTGGAAAAGATGGAGGATTTTGAATCTGTTCTTATTGCTCATTTGATGAAGCTACTATTAGGGATGACTAATATGTTGTCGCAATTCTTGCAACAAAAAGATCAAAATATCTTATCGGTCATTTCTATGCTCCAAAGCACTAAGAGGAAAGTGCAAGATGTGAGGGATAATGTTACAAATCGCAATCATACTAGGCGTCTTGGACGTACTATTACATATGGTTTCTTCTTTCGATCCGAGATATATTTTCAGGTATTTCCCTATTATCATCTTTATTTTTCTATTGTTATTCTTTTTATTAGTTAAATTAATATTATAATACATTTCTATGTTATTGACCAACTTATTGAAGAGATGAATGATCGGTTCAATGAATCGAACACAGAATTGCTCACATGTATAACATGTCTTGATCCGAAGAATTTATTCTCCAATTTCTCCAAGTCAAAGTTGACTTCGACTTGCAGAGTTATATCCTCAAGACTTTTCAGAGGTTGATAAAAGTGAGCTTAAGACCCAATTGATGGTGTGGATTATTAATATGAGGGAAGATGAGAATTTTTCCAAGTTGGAGACTATTGGATCTATTGCTAAGAAGATGGTTGATGTAGGAATTCACACCGTGTATTTCCTGGTATATCGTCTTATTGAGTTGGTATTGGTGTTACCTGTTGCGACTGCTACGGTGGAAAGGGTCTTCTCTGCAATGAAAATTGCCAAGACCGATTTACGTAACAAGATGGATGATGATTTTCTCAATGATGCTCTCATGTGTTATGTGGAGAAAGAAGTCTTCAAAGACATTGACAATTGTTGAGATATGATGAGGTTTTGATTAAATGACAAACATCCACTAATGGTTTACTTGAGTGCGTAGGTATTGTTACTAGTTTGTGCAGGAACGAAGGAAGTCTACTTGTGTGTAGACAAGAACAAAGGAAGTCTACTTGTGCGTAGACAGGAACGAAGGAAGTACAAGCAGGTACGAAGAAAGTCTTGCTGGATTCCATGAGACGTAAGGTTACGACGAATGGAAGACAGTTGTGAAGAATAAAGTTCATCCGAATAAGATTATTGGTCGAAGATATCTTGGATAATGGACTTGAAGAATTATGGAAGAGTTGCATTTCAAAGAAGGAAAGAAGATCTTGTCAAAGAAGGAAAAGAAGATCTCGTCAAATAAGGAAAGTGGCAACTCGGCAAGGATGGGCATTGGACGCGCGTGTGAAGAAGCGCCAAAGGAATAAGGAAATATTATGCGCAAGGAATATTTCCTTATGCGCTTTGTTTCCTTATTTGATCTAGGCGGCGCGCCGAAGTGTAAGGACCAAGGTGACTACTTGGAGAACAAGTTGGAATGTCACACGGAAGGAAAGATTTCTTAGGAAGAGATTTCCTTGTGAAAGATTTCTTAGGAAGAGATTTCCTTGTGAAAGATTTCTTAGGAAGAGAATTCCTTGTGAATGAAATATTAGGAAGCGATTTCCTTTTAGAAAGATATTGTGAGATTTATAGTAATATTAGAACGGATAGATTGGTAGTTAGGTTTGAGCTATTTAGTGTGCTATATATTGCATGGGAATTGCATAGCTTAGTAAGACTTTGAATAACGAAAACCTAATACTCGGTTTAGAGTTGTTCTACGTGTGTGAGATTGAGATTCAAGTGAGAAGAGTGATCCGAGATCTAGCTAGGAAGTCTAGGTGAGTGATCCAAGTTCTATTGTAATCAAGATATAAATACAACAAGTAGACTCGTTCAAACTCTCTCTAGTGAAAGCTAGA
The DNA here is from genome assembly GCA_029168935.1 of Oxyria digyna. Lineage (NCBI taxonomy): Eukaryota > Viridiplantae > Streptophyta > Magnoliopsida > Caryophyllales > Polygonaceae > Oxyria > Oxyria digyna. The sequence goes on from JAPVLV010000013.1 coordinate 13,402,135, forward strand.
GATGAGTGGTTTTTCGCCTCGAGGACTTTTTGGTACTTGGGGTGTTTCCACTATATATCATCGTGTCCAGGTTTGGTTTACATTATTGTTTGTCTTTCTGCATTATCTACTTATCAAGGAACAATAGCTTTTGTTCCTTGAGTTTTTATACGCTAATCGATCCAACAATAATGAAGTCATCATTCAACATTTTCAGAGTATGAAGACTCGCAAGATGGATTTACCCCGTTTAAAGTAATGTAATGACTTTATTATTATTATTGTTATCGAGACTTTTATAATTGCTAGAATTAATATATATACTATATTTTATTTTGGATCACGCGGAAAAAAAATGAGCACCCCCTTTTAAAGATTTCTGGCTCCGCCACTGTTCGCAGAGACAACCTTCGTATGTGTGGCTTGTGACAGTGGCCATTCTTCTGCTGATGGGGACAAGGGAACCACCATAGTGAGCTTCACTATAGACTCTCGTCAAATCCATAACGCGGTCCATTTTTTAGATATTTTATAAACTGAGAGTATGAACAATGGTGTAGGAAACTTTGTTATTTATAGACTTCAAGGCTACCACAAATTAAGGCGGGGTTTTTAAAAAATTTAGCCGGGTATTTTCAATTTTTAAAACTTTATCGTGACAATATTCCTTTTTTATCCTGTCAGTGTGTCTTTTTTATCCTGCACAAGGACAACTGGTTTACTTTGGCAGTTGTCACATCCTATCATTTTGAGTTGTCATAGGTGGTTCCTGTACAATATGTGTTGTGATACTACAAATCTGTATGACAATAAAACAGAAATCAAACCATTGTTCAACTTTCATTCATGTAGACCAACATAAGTCAACAAAACCAATATTCACACAAACACAACTGCAAACTGTTCTGAAACATAACACACAACAATCACAAATACAAATTATTCCTACTGTCCAACATCATCAACATTATTCTTATAAAACCTAGTAACCCATTTCTCGTCAAACAGGTTGTTAGCAAGGTCAAATTTGTGCAAGTCGATCGTCTTGCCCGAAATGAGAGAGAGATCATTACTTCCAAAACACAACCACTCAATATATTTCACAGTGTATACACCACAATCACCACTGCAAAAAAAAACCCCATTAATCACATATTTATAAAGGGTGGCGGGTAAATAATAGAGTAGTGGAGGGATATCTTACCTTCTTTTATTCTATGCAAGACCATCAACCCTTCCAGTGTAAGCCAGATTCTCCTGAAGCCTATGTGCATACTTTGTGGACATAGACTCGTGTTTGCTTAAAAACTTGGGCACATACTTGAGGATTGGGGCCACATCTTGTTCTATGACCCGCTTAGGCTTCAAATCAGTGTTGCAATCATACACATTCAGCTTCCAATTCTGTAGGTCTATTTGAATGACCACCCAATGATTTCCTCCAACAAAGAGTGGTGCATATATGAAGTCCACAATATATGTGGGCTTCGCGAGCGGTTTACGGCGGTTGAGAGAGGTTGAGGGAGGTTGAGAGCGGTTGAGAGCTGGGGTCGGGAAGAAAAATGGTGAAAATGGAGAGAGAAGAAGACGAATGGGTTTAACGGGAGAGAGAAGACACAATGAAAGTGAAGAAGCTTAAATCCACTTAATGACTCAATTAGCATAATTAAGTCAAACATTTTAAATTAAGCTTAATTATAACAAAAGCAACCGTCACTTCAAATGTCAGAAATTTATTTTATATATTTTTTTACTATTTTCATTTTCTTATATTTTTTATTTTTTCTTTTGATTTTCCTTTTTCTTATATTGAAAATATTTTAAAATAATAATTTGAGTTAAAAATATAAAGATAAATTAAATTATAATAAATCTTTTCTTTTTAATAGTAAAAATATTTTTTTAGACTATTATACCCCTCAAATGGGTATGACAGTCATATTCATTTGAAATTAGACAGTTATGTCATTAAGGTACGAAAACGGGGTAGATATGACAATATTATCTACCCGATATCTCATATTCATATATTAATACTCTCGATATCAAACGAGCCTAAAATAACAAACGAAAATTTAGGTCTCCCTAACAAGTGTTGTCGTTAAGTAGAAAATAGTGTAGTTAATTCAGCTCACGACGTCGTTTCAGTGCTCAGCTTGTTGAAGCTGCCACACTTTGTACCTCCATTGACACATTTCCCTTTCCCGCTCTCCACCTTCTTCCTCCATTCTTAACCTTCAATTCCTCTCACATCCTTCAATTCCCTCAAAACTCTACAAAGATGGTTGAAGCGAAGCGCAAGCGAGGTCGTCCTTCGAAATCTCCCCTCCCGGAAACCCTAGACGTAACAGAAACAGAAGCCGACAACGCCGTTACCAATGTGGAGCTCGAGGAACCTTCCTCCCGTCGCCGTGGACGCCCTCGCAAAACCCCCAACCCCCCTATCGGAGCCGGAGAAAGCGCAGAGAAGCCTCCCCCATCCACTCGCCGCGCTACTCGCTCCGGTGAGGTTTCACTCTCTCTTGAGTGTAATGGTTTGGTCCAAGACAGACGGGATACCGCCGCCGCTTTTAGGGTTGTGCCGTCCATGGATGCCGTCGTCAAGGTGTTTTGTGTTCATACGGAGCCCAATTTCTCCTTGCCCTGGCAGAGAAAGAGGCAGTACAGCTCTAGCAGCACCGGCTTTCTCATTGGAGGAAGGAGGGTTTTGACGAACGCGCATTCTGTCGAGCATCATACCCAGGTCAAGCTCAAGAAGAGGGGCTCTGATACCAAGTATCTCGCTACTGTTCTCGCCATTGGCACCGAATGCGATATTGGTAATTTCATATTTTCATTCATGCATTGTGCTTCATATTCCTATGTTGAAGCCATTTTGTTAACATGCAATTGGTTTTGGTATCAAATGCATTCTATGTCGCTAGGTTTGACTGTTTGTTGTGTTAGTTAAACAGAAATGCTTCATTCTCGAGATTTTGAATTATTATATTTCGGGATAGACGGGAAGAGAAAGGAAACAAAAGTTGCTATCAGTTATCTAGAAGAAACTTTTAGTGTTTGGGATTAATAATCCAATAGATTGATATCTGTCAAGTTGAGCGGATTTGAGGGGAACATCTCCTTTAGGCAGGTGAAGAGTGATTGTTCTCAACTAGCGTAGTATTTCAGGAATACACTTATGAAAGAGTTTGGTTTGTGTTTTTCTTATCTCAAGCATCAATTATGGCTAACATAATTGTGTCTATCTATGTCTAAAATTTGCCTGTATGCTGTTGCAGCACTACTCACGGTCAGTGATGATGAGTTCTGGGAAGAGGTTTCCCCATTGGAATTTGGAGAACTCCCTGCACTTCAGGATGCAGTCACTGTTGTAGGTTATCCCATTGGAGGAGATACAATCTCAGTTACTAGTGGAGTTGTTTCCCGCATAGAGATCCTTTCTTATGTTCATGGTTCTACTGAGCTTCTAGGCTTACAGGTTAGAGCTATTCATTCAGTCTTGGAGTTTTTTTGGGACCTACAGTTTTTCTTTCTTGTACAGTTCATTAATTCTTATGCTCGAGCACCAATATCTGTTATTTGGTTCTTCTTTTAGATAGACGCAGCAATTAATTCTGGAAATTCTGGTGGTCCAGCCTTCAATGACAAAGGAAACTGTGTTGGTATTGCATTTCAATCTCTTAAAAACGAAGAGGCAGAGAATATAGGATATGTTATACCGACACCAGTCATAAGGCACTTCATTCAAGACTATGAGATTAATGGAGCATATACTGGTGTGTTGGATTAAGCTCTCAATACTTTTACCTGTATCTAAATTGATTATCTTCTTGGGTGTTATATATCTCTCTACGGAGATGATAGTTTCCTTATTTCATTGCTATATGATCCAGGGTTCCCTATTCTTGGGGTGGAGTGGCAGAAGATGGAAAATCCTGATTTGAGGATGGCAATGGGTATGAAACAAAATCAGAAGGGTGTACGCATAAGAAGAGTTGATCCTACTGCTCCTGAATCGAGTGTTTTGCAGCCTTCAGATGTTATTGTCAGCTTTGATGGTGTAGATATTGCAAATGATGGAACTGGTATGTGTTTTTTCTTTTCACTATCTGCAACTTCTTCCATTTTATGTCCATGTTAAATATTTATTACTTCGATATATATTCCATATTTGCTCCATGTAGGTAATTTGATTCAGCTCAACTCTTTTGCATTTTTTCTTGATATAATTTGACGCCCTCACTCTTTTCTTTCGGCCCACTACTTCTGTAGTTCCTTTCAGGGATGGGGAGCGCATTGGATTCAGTTACCTTGCATCCCAAAAGTATACTGGGGATGATGCAGAAATTAAGATTCTACGCAATTCTGTGATGCAAAAGTTTAACATCAAACTTAACACTCACAAAAAGCTTGTTCCAGCACATAACAAGTGTAAAGCTCCATCTTACTATATTGTTGCAGGACTGGTTTTCACAGCTGTGTCTGTTCCGTATCTTCGCTCAGAGGTCTTAAATTAAACTCCCACTTTGTTTGTGAACCTTGGTCTCTGAATTATTTGCACTGCAAGCACTTTTGGATATCAGTTTTTGCTGTTCTCCAGTTCTCATAATATCATAGAAGTCAAAATGTTTGGTTCTTTAGACTCACATGTATGTTTTATTTATAATAGTATGGAAAGGATTTTGAATACGAGGCTCCGGTCAAGCTTTTGGATAAGCTTCTGCATTCAATGCCACAATCAGCAGACGAGCAACTTGTTGTTATTTCTCAGGTTAACTCTCGTTCCCTTACTTGATACAGTGATTGGTTTGCAAATTCACAGCTTCTTGTTATTTCCCAGGTGCTTGTTGCTAATATCAACATAGGATATGAGGAGATCGTCAACACTCAGGTATATAAAATCTTGTAATCTGGTCTAAGTCAATGGTTTACTCAAATTTCTCAATATAATTATGTACTGTATTTATATGTACAGGTTCTTGAATTCAATGGGAAGCCTGTTAAAAATCTGAAAAGCTTGGCACATATGGTGGAAGCTTGTGAAGACGAGTTCATGAAATTTAATCTGGAATATGATCAGGTAAATTCTTCTTTCCCTTTCTTGATCTCTCTCACACACACAGACACTCAAATAAATGGGTCTTTGATGGATTGTTTTCCACAATCAGGTAGCCGTTCTTCGAACAAATTCTGCAAAAGCTGCGACTGTGGATATTTTGGCTACACATTGCATACCATCAGCAATGTCTGACGATCTTAAACCCTAAAAATATACGGGATACAGTAAGTACTTACATCATTTTGGTTGTGCTCTAAATTATCTACACTGGAGCAATTTCTGAGAGCCTTTTGATAGTCACGCCTTTAGGTTGATAACTATATCACAGTTGACCATGTTGTGTCATGTTTTAGAGCCTCTGTTTTGTTCAACTAGACTTGGATGCATCAACAATGTTTTGTGCAAATCAGGCTTATCTTTGTAAACCTTCACCCTAGTTGTAAAAATACATGACTTTAGGCGCGCAATTATGACTTTTATTCTGATTTCCTTGGGGTATGAATGGCTAAGGAAAAAAAAATTCAAACGGCACTAAGCTATAGAATGCTGCAAAAGGCACTAAGCTATGAAATGCTCTTCTTCATGATAGATACCACAAAATTGGACACTCTTTATGAATCAAACCATGATATTATACAGTTTCTTATCATAAAAATCTTTTATTTTTCCTTTATTATTTTAATGTAATTTGTATTGAGTATTTTGGATAAGTAATATTTAGCTAAAATCTAAGTATCCTAAGAAATACTCGCCTCCCATTTTCCTGATGTACAGAAAATCAGAACTTAACCATTATTCTGTACTAGAATACTACAGTAGATTATTGTCTCATATAGTATGTTTTCTATGTCAATCCATGTATATTTATATACAATGCCCCGCCAACTGGCTGCATGTTCTTCTCCCTTTCGTCTCCACTTGCACTCGATTTGTTATTGACTAAATAGAAGGTTAGAGCTGCATCAATAATGTAGGAATATAATCAATATATACAGTCTGTTCAAAGCAGACAATCTAACATAAGCTTCCATCCAAATTAACCATTTATTAACTATTTGCATGATGTATTGAAGAATTATAATAGAACCAATTGACCATATCATTAAACATGTATGATAGGTACGTACAAGCAGCCGGGTGCTTGTTGTCCGAATATTTAATTCTCCACCGGTACTTCGTCCAAATTACTCATTCACATGATAGTACATAGCGGAGTAATAATAAAACTTTGTGACATAATTAGAAACCTACTGCAGTATAACATAGTTTATCCTAAACCTCCAAGTTGCAAATAATACATTTTAGACCCTCTTAATCCTAGTATTTAAACATGATAATTATCCTTCCCAACGTTCCACTCCACATGCATCAAAGATGTCATTCAATACAAGTGCAAGAGCCAAGTTGAAGTGCCTTAGCAACTCCCTCCCCAACAAGGACAAGTTGAGCAACGACATTGAATACGGGCCCACCTCGTGCTCCCTAAACGCCATCAGCAGCCCATCAAGGCTCGCCAATGTCGTCTTCTCCCAACTCCTTCAAACCATCCAACACAAACCCCACCATTATGTCGGCTCCGACAAGCAAGTTGTCTACAAACGCCTCATGGACCACCCCGACTCCGTGGAGGCGACTCACTACAAGTTCAACTCCACCCTCATCACCATCGAGCTCCTCGTCTTCTCACTTATAATGGACCGAATCAAGAACAGTCGATTCCTCCACCTCAGGATGTGGCAATACATAACCATGACCATGATGATAACCTCGGGCTTGTTGATAGTTCGGTTCTTGACTTTCATCATCTCCTTGCTGGTGATGTGGTGCTGGAGGATCCACAAGTACGTCGTCTACTTTATACGTCAAATCAAGAGGTGTGTGGACGTCACGCTCTGGTTCTGCATCGTGTTGTTCGGTTGGTGATGAGCTCTCACTTGAGTGCTCAAGCTCATCAAGTCACAAGCACTCCCAACTATGTCAAGACAAGTAGAGGTTCAATGCCATTTTCAGGACCCCGGAGCCATTCACTATTCACCCCGGAGCGAAACCTCAACTGGCGCCTGCCAAAACACAACATGGCGCGCCACTGGCCAAACCATCACATTTGGCCCGAGCACTATCTATCCCAATGGCCTCTAAATGTCCCAAGGAGTCCATCAAGACCAAAAACGCTCGGCCCAAACCTCCACAACTTCAAGGTGACCAAGTCAAGCCTCGACGCCAAGCGCCGACAAGCCCAAATGAGGTCCTTCCGTGCGTCCAAGGCCTTATAGCCATTTCTACCAGGCGTTCTTCATTCCAATGGTCCTAAATGGCCCAAAAGAGTCCAGACAAGTGAAGAACGCGCACCAGAGAACACTTTGACCCGGGAGAACCAAGATCCCCCTAATTTCGCCTAAAATGGTGCCTTGTGTCCCTCATTCAATTCCAAGCTGAAATGTCAAGTCATCAATCCGTGTGAAGCTCACAAGGATCACCAGTATCAGCCATTGGATCGTCATCATAAGTGCCTAGCACATCCCACCATTTTCTCCTTTAGATTATGCATTTATTTCCATGATTTTCGCCTCATTTATGTTGATTGGAAGAGTGATCCTTTGGCTGCAGCCTAAGGACGTCTCCATTAGTATAAATATGCCTCTCAAGGCTCATTGTAAGACACGTTGAATTTGAATACAAAGCTTAAGTTGAGAGCCTCTCCTTCCTTTGTAATTTCGGCGTCAAACACTATATTTCCCTCGTTCTTGGTGTGATAAAGATCTACCAAGTACAAAAACCTCAAACCCTTCTCAAACACTCGTGTGATAAAGATCTACTTGTGTTTTCTTATCCAAAGTCTTCCTCTTACACTCTCATTCACAATTCCGCCAACACTTAGTCTCGTCCGAGGCCACAATCCATCACTTTCAAGACGACTTAGCCATCTTGAGTCTAGATCCGAGCGTGCCTTAGCATCCACGAGGAGGCTGAGTTAACATTTGGTATCAAGAGCATCAGGGATTCAAGTAAGTCATCTTGTTTTTCATTCAAGCACTTATCACCTTTCCATCTCGTTTTTGGACAAAACACCATTGTTGAAGCCTTAAGCATTCGATCACTATCACCATTACCATAATCAAAATCAGTCAAGATCCACAAATTTCGCCCCATTTAAACCCACCCTTCCCGCCCATTAAACACATCTTGACCGATCCACCATTTACTCCCTCAATCCCACAAATTTCGCCATCTTATCCTTGATTAAATTGCTGAAATTTAATCTTTGTAAGATCGATTTAAAGTGCATTTTAATCTTGAATTTCTTTGTGAGATCATAGTGGATTGAATCATTGCATGAAATTGATTAGGATTAACTAGTAAGACGAGATCCCTTTGTCTAACTATTTCTTCTCGCATCAATAGTATTGCATGCTTATCTTTGCTCACGTTCAAGTTTAGTATAACTCTCGACTTTGAGCACACAAAAAAAATCAAAAGAAAAAAAATAGAAATCTGAAAATTTGAGAGGGGAAAAGTCAAAATAAGGCAAGCCTTCTCTCTAGTCAAGACCATAGCCAAAGGAAGGTAACGTACTTGACATTCACTTGAGAATTCTTCCATTTTCCTACCTCTCATCGTCTAGTTCTCACTTGCAAAGTTGTTCTTTTCATTTGATTGCATGATAATTGAAGCTTTTCAATCTTAGAAGTTCAATATTGCATGCAACTTTGAGTTAATTTTGCAAAAGAAATCTTTGACGGCAATTGAAATTGGATTTGATAAACACTTGACCAAATCACTAAAAATCAGCCTTATACCCTAAGTGCTTGTTTGATTCTCAAGTGTGTCTTATCTTGTTTTCTTGCCATACTCTTGCATATTTCTTGTGCGCTTTGATCCTCGTGCATGTCCCATATTATGAAAGGTACCATGGCAAGGAGACATTCCGATTGGCGTCCTCCATGGAGCTATGAGGACGAAGAGGAGTTGTGGAGTTACAATGTGCCTCGAAGGCATCCTGATTGGATTCCACTGCCATGGCCACCCATCAAGCAAACAAGTCATGTTCCACTATACATTGACCGTGGAGATGTCACAAAGGAGAGGTGCTACTCTTCACATCGACACCATTCTCCACCGACAATCAAGAAGAGCTTCCTTTACAATAGAAGAGGCCTAAAGGAGGAGGAGACTCGTACGCGCCGACACCACTCGCCCTCAAGCACCGACGAGAGCGATCAAGGCTACTCCACTAGGCGATATTCCTCTTCCACCAGCGCATATCGATCAAGGCGTCATCATAGGCCAAAAAAAGAAGAAGAAGAAAGGGAGCACTGGCAAATTGTGCTCGAACAAAACCAAAAAATTATCCGAGAGGCGCGCCGACACCTTCGCCAAATCCATCGCTCAAAGGAGCATTCTTGGCATCCATCACGCCACCATTCTCGCCATAGAGAGGTAACTCCAATTCCTTTCACTGAAGAGGACCATTTACATCAACAAAATCCACTCAGTCCTCTCCTAGATGAGTCTACAAGGGGTGCTCAAGACTTGTCTTCGAGTACCCCACCAATTGGCGCTAGCTCCTGTGAAAAGACTCGCGGCACCGGGACCTCAAATGGTTCAGCGGTGTCCCAGCCTTTTCATGGGGAAGCTAGACATTCTCACTCGAGTACCCCCTTGAAAATTCAGGAATATAATCATAGACAAAAGGGTGCTCGAGAAATCCCCATGGAACTCAAGTTTTCGAGAAGGGAAACCAAGAAGACGATGTGCAAGGAAAAATGAGCCAACTCTCAAATGGTTCAGGCAAATCCGGTTCTGTCTTGGGCCCTCCTCCTAAAAATAGGGTTCAAATATGTCCTCAAAGTGGAGCTCAAGAAAAGTTTTCAAGCGCTCGGACAACTGGTTCCAATTTCTCCAACAAGGACACAAATGGCGTCGCTGAAGCAAAATTGAGCCAAATTGCAAATGGCTCATCCAAATCAAGTTCTGCTTCGAGCCATGTTCATGAAATTAAAGTGTCTACACCTGGTTCACAGGTTGATCAATAAAATCTGAGTGTAGCTCACACTTCTGGAGTTCAAAGCCATAGCGACAACATTGGTGCGTTGCTCATAGGTCAAAAATCCAAACTTGGCCAAATGCAACCAAATTTTGACAGAAGGTCAGAATCAACATTAGAAGACCAAAGCAATTGGAATAGCTCAAAAATTCCTAGTATTGCTAATGAAGCTCCGAGGACGAATGCCTTTGACAAGCCAAATCCACATTTGCCTCGCCATTTGCTTGAAGGTAAGTATCTTCCACTTTATGTTTCGGAGCATTCTATTATTTTGCCTTGCTTAAACTCTCAGGAAATTTTGGCACGAGAAAAGTCTTCAAGTGCTCGACCAACTGAAAGTGAGGCACAACTTCCCGACGCTCGCACCCGAGAACCTAAAATCTCTTTGGTGCTTGCCGAGAACATTTGCTCCAATTCTGATTCTGTATTGAGCAATCATCCTAAATCATAAAATGAGGAAGATAATCCCTTTGGTGCTCGGGAGAAGATGAAAAATGTCCAGACAAGTATTCCCCGCCTTCATATGGCAAACAACATCAACGTCCGGCTCATTTTGGAGTACACAAGAGAAAACAGTCCATGTTTTCAGGGAAGTATTACTTGTCCCTTATTTTTTATTCCAAATTTTGATATTATAAAGCAAGAACAAGTTGATCTCCCTTATGTTATTTCTTTTGTCTCCCAGGATCACATCGAGAACGAGCATGGACAAGTGACCAACAATCATTGCGTCTTGCAACCTTCTTCGGCCTTTGCTTGCTTTCCGGGAGAGTTCCTGAGTTCGACATCAAGCCATCCTCAACGCTTGGCTCAGGAAGTGGTCCATCCCAAATCCGGGCCGCCTTGGTACTTGTCGTCCTCAAAGACACCCAAGGTGGAGCCCCTTTGGTCCCATAAATCCAAAGTTTCGGAATCAAAGTGGCTAAGATGACAACCATTTTATTCAACAAGTTCCCATGACCAAGTCCTCTACCTCAGCGCAATGTCAAGGGTCTCAAAGCTACGTGAGACGGGGACGTCTCGCAACAAGTGGGGGGGGTAATGATGAGCTCTCACTTGAGTGCTCAAGCTCATCAAGTCACAAGCACTCCCAACTATGTCAAGACAAGTAGAGGTTCAATGCCATTTTCAGGACCCCGGAGCCATTCACTATTCACCCCGGAGCGAAACCTCAACTGGAGCCTGCCAAAACACAACATGGCGCGCCACTGGCCAAACCATCACATTTGGCCCGAGCACTATCTATCCCAATGGCCTCTAAATGTCCCAAGGAGTCCATCAAGACCAAAAACGCTCGGCCCAAACCTCCACAACTTCAAGGTGACCAAGTCAAGCCTCGACGCCAAGCGCCGACAAGCCCAAATGAGGTCCTTCCGTGCGTCCAAGGCCTTATAGCCATTTCTACCAGGCGTTCTTCATTCCAATGGTCCTAAATGGCCCAAAAGAGTCCAGACAAGTGAAGAACGCGCACCAGAGAACACTTTGACCCGGGAGAACCAAGATCCCCCTAATTTCGCCTAAAATGGTGCCTTGTGTCCCTCATTCAATTCCAAGCTGAAATGTCAAGTCATCAATCCGTGTGAAGCTCACAAGGATCACCAGTATCAGCCATTGGATCGTCATCATAAGTGCCTAGCACATCCCACCATTTTCTCCTTTAGATTATGCATTTATTTCCATGATTTTCGCCTCATTTATGTTGATTGGAAGAGTGATCCTTTGGCTGCAGCCTAAGGACGTCTCCATTAGTATAAATATGCCTCTTAAGGCTCATTGTAAGACACGTTGAATTTGAATACAAAGCTTAAGTTGAGAGCCTCTCCTTCCTTTGTAATTTCGGCGTCAAACACTATATTTCCCTCGTTCTTGGTGTGATAAAGATCTACCAAGTACAAAAACCTCAAACCCTTCTCAAACACTCGTGTGATAAAGATCTACTTGTGTTTTCTTATCCAAAGTCTTCCTCTTACACTCTCATTCACAATTCCGCCAACACTTAGTCTCGTCTGAGGCCACAATCCATCACTTTCAAGACGACTTAGCCATCTTGAGTCTAGATCCGAGCGCGCCTTAGCATCCACGAGGAGGCTGAGTTATCAGTTGGTATATATGGTTTAGGCCCCGCCTAAGGCACGTGCACGACAATCTCTCTGTGGTGGTGGCTTACCAGGTGACTCGGTTCTTGATCGCCCTATGTGTAGGGTCCTTCCTTTGGCTTCTGAAAAACGTGCTTTACTTGAATCTCGAAGCTGATGTTCACTATGATCAGCTCTTTGAGCGAATACAATTGTCGGTGGTTCATCTACATGGCCTTCAGATTATCCATAATCGTGGAATGTGGAGGTTCTTGCCGGACAATAAGACGAAGAAGAAGCTCATGAAGATGGCTATGAGGAAGCAACATGAGTTTATGGCTCCAGACGATAAGATATGGATGAAGGGGGATAACATATGGATGTTGGTGTTGGATATGGAGAAGGAAAGTGTTTCTATATGGATTCTTCGACGACTGACGGAAGAGTATCTTGACCAAGTCAAGCTCCGGCCATTGCCCGGGAATAGTGATATCACTAAAGATGATCACAAGATTATTAGAGAAGCTAAGAAGATGTTCAAGCAACTTATCAAGAACCGGATCGAGCATGAGCAACCGGATCATTTCAGGTAAGCAAATTACTTTCTTTCCTTCTTTTTTTTCAAGTTTCGCCAACTTTTTTTTCAAATAGTAACTCTGCTATGTTAAACACTTTGGGGATAATATAAGTGTACCTTAAAAATGTTGGTAGTACCAAAATATAGTGGGATCATTCCCAAGTATGATTGATTAGAATGATTCTCAGATAACATTTACACAAGGGAGAGCTTTACATTATATAGGCATAGTCTCTAGACTCTCCTTGTGACACCTGTGAGGAATAGGTCCTTCTAGAATAGTGCCTAGGGTATTATAGTTGTCATTTGTCTTCTATCAAAGGGTTATCGTTATTATCTCCCCTCGATTCAAACGGGACGAGGCTGAGTTCGGATCGTAATTGAATGAACGGTACAGTCGCCAAGGGCTTCGTCATGATGTCCGCAGTTTGATCTTTCGAAGACACGAAGGCCACTTTGAGAGTCTTGTTCTTGACCCTTTCCCTTACAAAGTGATAATCAAGGCTAATATGTTTGATGCGATGGTGCAGTACCGGGTTGACGGCGAGAGAGGTGGCGCCAATATTATCGCACCAAAGTGTTGGTGGATCAGCCAAGAAGACTCCCATATCAGACAGGACCGATTGAATCCATAGAACTTCACAGGTGCCTTTGGCAAGTGCTCTGTATTCTGCCTCAGTAGTGGAAGTCGAGACTGTAGGTTGCTTTTTCGATGCCCATGAGACGAGATTATTTCCGTGGAAAACACAGTAGGCCCCAGTGCAGCGACCGTTGAGCTTATGGCCACCCCAATCAGCATCGGGGTACACACAGAGAGAGTTGTCCAAGTGAGAAGATACAAAGAATTTTAACTCAGCTGTGGAATTGATGTACCGCAGGATGCGTTTCACAGCAACCCAGTGGCGTTCGTTTGGGGCGTGCATCTTCTGGCAAACCTTGTTCACTACGAAAGATATATCAGGGCGAGTGAAGGCGAGGTATTGCAATCCGCCGACTATGCTTCTGTATTTTGTGGCATCAGGAAAGGGGGCAGAGACGACATCATCACTGGCAGCAAATGTGGAAGCCATCGGAGTACTAACAGGCTTGGAATTTGTCATGCTGGCACGTGATAAGTGGTGTTTTACATACCGCAACTATGGATTATTAGCTAGTTTTGTATAGGATTATGTTATTTGTTTCTATGTAATCTGTATCATGGAGCTGTTCGAGAGAAGATTTACATACGAGATTCCAAGAGATGATACGAAGCATTGAAGCATAAGGAAGAAGCTGCTGAAGACGAAGACGAAGACGAAGACTTGAAGAAATCAGTAGCTGCTACCTCAGACGACACAGCCGCACCCGTGGGTTTCACCCTCAGCCAAGGATCCGAGAAAGCACAAGCCGTGCCCGCGGATCCCAAACCGCGCCCGCGGCCCTCTGCCATCCTGAAATTCTGGAGAATCCAAAACCGCGCCCGCGGCTCTCAACCCGCGGGTGCGGTTCCTCGACAGAAGAATCAAATTGATGTCTTTGCCAATTGAAGTATTTTGTGTTTAATTCTGCAACTGTCCACACATTCTTATTACCTTAATGTGGCCGTTACAATAGCTGATGACTATTTAGGTTGTGGATGATCATCCTTGATCGGATACCTTTTGTTTACTTAAGTTTTTGGAGAGTTTTTCACAAAACTTATGAGTTGCTAAAGTTCCTTTGTTTCACTTGGCGTTTGAAGCTTTTGGATTCAACAAGTTGTGAGTTTATCCTTTCCCTTTGTCTACTATTTGATTGTCTCAACTCTCTTGTTTGTATTGTCCATGAACTAGATTTACTACTTTAGACTGATCACCTAAGTTAGTTTTATCTTATTCATATTGCTAGAGTTTGATACTTCTAGTTGAATTATCATACTTGTTGTGTAGCACAATCTATTTGCATGAACTAGTTGTGATTGTTATTAGAGAAGAGAATTGAGTACATGTCGAGTATCCGACTAGTTGTCCATGATATTGCATGTATCTATCTATTCCTGAATGCATTGCTACTTTGTTATTGAACTTTGATAGTTTCAAGGTTATAATCGAGTAAGGGTTATTAGGACTAGTTGGATAATAACTATTCAAGAACAGGAATTAGAACGATCACTTGAGAACTTGACATAGGGATGAAAAGGATTCTAAGATCAACTTGTTAATCTAATTGTGGATAATCACTAAGTGGAACACTTCGCTTAATATTGTTATAACCAAGTTGACATTCGATACTTCGTATCAAAACCATTAAAAAACCCCTTTGGTTACGTTTATTGGTTAGTCATTGTGATAACTTAAGAATTTGATAAACTGATTCTCTTGGGATTCGACCCTTGCTTGCGCACTATATTACTTAGTTTGCACTTTAGGATTACTTGACTTGGCACATGACAAATTAGCCGCGTCAAATTTGGCGCCGTTGCCGGGGAATCAAATTTTCTTATTTTGATTAACTTTAGTGCTGACTAGTGAATGGTCAACACCCGTTCTATTAATCAGCCTCTTTCTATTCTTGATTCAGAGACGAGAGAACTTTTCATCGGAATCGAAGAGAGAACAGAGTCGGGACTGAGACAGTAGAAATGGCCGATCGAGAAGCTCTTGCTGAAGTGCAACGTCAATTGGCTGACATGCAGTTGGTTGTTGATGCTCAACGGGAGCTAATTGAGGCAAGCCTACCAGGAGGTGGTGTTACTCGCACTTTGAGAGAGCGGAAAACACCGAACCTGACACAGCAACCTCAAGCTGTGGTTATTCCACCCCTTGCTCATGGGGTGACTTTCGAGCTCAAGTCGGGGGTGATCAATTTGCTCCCAAGTTTCCATGGTTTGGCTGGTGAGGATCCGATCATGCATTTGAACCAATTTCATGACATTTGCATGACGACCAAACTGCCAAACGTCACGGAAGAGCAGATCAAGATGAGAGCCTTCGGGTTCACTTTGAAGGATGGTGCTCATTCTTGGTATTACCATTTGCCAACCGGTTCGGTTGATAATTGGGAAAAGTTGCACAAGGTGTTCTTGAGCAAGTATTTTCCGGTGAAGAAGGCAAATGCTCTCAAGAAGGAGATAGCCCATGTCGAGCAAAGTGAAGACGAAACTCTCTATGACTACCTTGAACGCTTCAAGGGGTTGTGTGCTTCGTGCCCTTTTCATGGGTATGATACCGAGGATCTAGTGCTTTACATTTGCAATGGTCTCCTTAACCAAGAAAGGAGGATGGTTGATGCTGCGTGTGGTGGGAATATTCTCAACATGACGTCGGAGGATGCCATGGAGAAATTGCAAGATATGGCTGAGAGCACAAGGAGTAGGGATGAGCATCGGTCCAAACCCGGACCAGACCGACCCGGACCGGAATTCCGAAAATGTGTGACCCGAAACCCGGACCGGAATGGACCGGTCCGGTCCGGTCCAAGATCAGGTCCGGTCCAAGATCCGGTCCGGGTCGGGTCGGGTCCGGGTTTGGACCGGAATTTATACTTTTTGCAAAAAATTTTAAAAAAATTAATAAAATTAATAAAAATTTAAAAAAAAATATTATTTATAAATATATTGAAGAATATTAGTATAGAAATATATAATTTTATTAAAAAATATTTATAATTTATATATAATATATAATATATTAATTTTTATATTAAAAAATAAAAAAACCGGGTCGACCCGGACCAGACCGGACCCGGATTTTCATAAACATGTGGACCGAAACCCGGACCGGAATGGACCGGTCCGGTCCGGTTCGGTCCGAACCGGTCCGGTCCGGTCTAAAAAACCGGGTCGACCCGGTTTTTGCTCAACCCTAACAAGGAGTTTTGGTAGGACATACACCAAAAAGGGAGTGCACGCAGCAAGTTCAGGGGATCCCGCTCTTGTAGCTAAGCTTGTAGAGTTGAAAAAGATGATCTCTGAGTTGCAAAAAGGACAACAACAACAAGTAAATGTATGTGGTATTTGTGCTAACCCTTCTCATTTTACAGATAAATGCCCTAAGCTTGAAGGTGAAGACGTTGCTGAAGTCAATGCTGGTGGTGGTGGGTATGGACCCCCACGACCTCGTGGTGATCAACAAAACAACTACAACCCGAGGTATAGAGATCATCCCAATTTTCGATGGCGTGATCCAAATGAGCCCCAACAACAAGCTCAAGGCCCTCGACCCAATGCTGGACCATCTACTGCGGAGCTGCTGAGATCCTTGACTCAACACTTCACAACTCATGTTCAAACAACCGAGTCGAGCATCAAGAACATGGAGAAGCAAATTGAGCAGTTGGATGAAGCTGTAACCACCATTGCACAACAAAATTCCAATTCTCTACCGTCCCAAACGGTGGTGAATCCAACCAGAAATGTAAGTGCAGTATCAACAAGAAGTGGTAAGATTTTAGGGGAAACCAAAAACCTTGTTGAGGCTTCTGCAGAAAAGTCGATTTCTGAGGACAGCCGAGAGCCGCGCCCGCGGGTTGAAAAACGCGCCCGCGGCTCCTCTACTGAGTCAAATGACCCGTATAGGTGACACACATTTTGAACGAGCCATGCTCGATTTGGGTGCATCGATAAATGTGTTGCCTTACTCTCTCTATAAGATTCTTGGGTTAGGTCCACTTCATGAAACCGGAATTGTTATTCAACTAGCCGATAGGTCCACCGTGTATCCTAAAGGTGTAGTTGAAAACGTTTTGGTTATGGTGGATAATTTGTTCTTTCCCGCTGATTTCTTTGTGTTAGACATGGAACATGATGGGCAAGCTGCTCCTATTTTGCTTGGGAGGCCCTTCATGCAAACCGCTAACACAAAGATTGATTTGGCTAGTGGGTCTCTTACTTTAGAGTTCGATGGGGAAGTGGTTCAATTTAACATTTTTGATGCTATGAAACACCCCGTCGAAGATTCTGCGTCTATTTGTTCAATCGATGTAATTGATCCTATAGTTCAAGATGTTTTCAATATCTTTGGCTTGGATGAATTACAAAGTGTATTAGAACACAACATCGTTCACTCACCAACACTTGATTTGTCTCTTCCACCTGAGATTCAAAGTGTTCTAGCTCGTCTAGACGCTTCGGGTAGAATTTTGGCCGGTCGGCCCATGCTACTAACTTTGGAGAGCGAAAAGCTTCTTCCTTCTATTGTGCAGGCACCGGTTATAGAGATCAAGCAATTACCCGAGCACTTGAAGTATGCTTTTCTTGGGGAAAATGATACCCTCCCGGTAATCATTTCGAGCAAGTGGACAGGTGAACAAGAGAGAAGGTTGGTGATGGTGTTGAAAGAACACATTACCGCTCTTGGGTGGACCATTGCTGACATCAAGGGAATTAGCCCTTCCACCTGTATGCACAGGATCCTTCTTGAGGAAGGTGCTAAACCCTCTAGGCAACCCCAAAGAAGATTAAACCCACCTATGATGGAGGTGGTCAAGAAGGAGGTGTTGAAACTTCTTCAAGCTGACATGATCTACCCCATTTCGGATAGCCAATGGGTGAGTCCAACTCAATGTGTCCCTAAGAAGGGGGGCATCACTTTGGTAGAGAATCAACAAGGTGAGATGGTTCCTACCCGAGCTCAAACGAGTTGGAGAGTATGCATTGACTACCGCAAGCTGAACGCGGTAACCCGAAAAGATCATTTCCCTCTCCCTTTTATTGATCAAATGCTTGAACGACTTGCCGGTCGTTCGTATTATTGCTTTCTAGATAGGTATTCAGGGTATTTTCAGGTGGCTATTGCACCCGAAGATCAAGAGAAGACGACGTTTACATGTCCCTTTGGCACTTTTGCATATCGTAGGATGCCTTTTGGATTATGTAACGCGCCCGGGACCTTTCAACGATGTATGGTAAGTATCTTCTCGGAATACATTGAACATTTCATAGAAGTTTTTATGGATGATTTTACGGTACATGGGGATAGCTTTGATGCATGTTTAAATCATTTGTCACTTGTGCTTAAAAGATGTGTAGATACTAATCTAGTATTGAATTCTGAAAAGTGTCATTTTATGGTTGAACAAGGGATAGTATTGGGGCACATAATTTCAGCTAGGGGTATTGAGGTCGATAAGGCAAAGATTAACGTCATTCAATCGTTGCCTTATCCTACTAATGTGCGTGAAGTGCGTTCTTTCCTAGGCCATGCAGGTTTTTATCGCAGGTTTATCAAGGACTTCTCTAAGATCTCCACGCCCCTATGTGAGCTTTTGAAGAAGGAAGCTACCTTTGACATGTCGAATGTGTGCAAGAAGGTATTCGACACTCTGAAAGCCCACCTCACCGAAGCACCAATCATCCAAGTACCCGATTGGTCTCTACCCTTTGAGATCATGTGTGATGCTAGTGATTACGGGGTGGGAGCCGTTCTTGGTCAAAAAGTCGGAAGAGCAATGCACGTCATCTACTATGCTTCCACGACTTTGAACGGAGCTCAGAGGAATTACTCCACCACGGAAAAGGAGTTGCTAGCCGTGGTGTTTGCCCTTGAAAAGTTTCGGCAATATCTTTTGGGCACGAAGGTGATTATCCACACGGACCACGCTGCTCTTCGTTATCTCATGACGAAGAAGGAATCAAAGCCAAGACTCATTCGATGGGTTTTGCTCTTAAGCGAGTTCAATGTGGAAATCCGGGACAAGAAGGGAGTCGAAAACTCCGTAGCTGATCATTTGAGCCGGATTGTGCACGAGGACGGTAAATTACAGGTTCAAATTCAAGGTACGTTCCCGGACGAAAACTTGTATCAAATTAATTCTGCTTCTGCTGAGAACACCAGCAACAAGCCGCGCCCGCTCCCCGAAAACCGCTCCCGCGGTTTGTGCTCTCAAACATTCTCGGAAAAAGGCGAACCGCGGCCGCGGCTCGAAAACCGCGCCCGCGATTTGTGTTTGCCAGAATTCTCAGTACAAGGAGAACCGCGATCGCGGTTTTCTGACAGCAGAGTATGCAGATTATACAGAATTTGCAGAAATTGACCCCGAATACAAGCTTCGCCCTCCGGTCTTTCAAGCCATGGTTTGCCGACATCGTGAACTACCTGGTTCGCGAAGAATTCCCGCCGAACTACACCAAAGCTCAAAAGGATAGGATCAAGCGGGGATCACGTTTCTACGTTTGGGATGACCCCTACCTTCGGAGACATTGTGTTGACAAGGTAATCCGACGATGCCTCCCGGATAACGAGGTACAGTCTGTCCTTACTTTTTGTCATTCTCATGCATGTGGGGGGCATTTTGGGGCTAACAAAATGGCTAGGAAGGTATTGGACGCCGGCTTCTATTGGCCACACATCTTTTGGATGCGTTTGCCTTTTGCAAAGCTTGCGACCGATGCCAAAGGGTCGGGAAAATTTCTAAACGAAATGAGATGCCACAAACACCATTAGTCTTTTGTGAGATTTTTGATGTTTGAGGTATTGATTTCATGGGACCCTTTCCTAGTTCGTTTGGGAATTTATACATTTTACTTGCGGTGGACTACGTTTCCAAATGGGTGGAAGCGAAGGCCACCAGAACTGATGATTCCCGAGTGGTAGCAGGTTTCTTGAAGGAGAATATCTTTTCTCGTTTTGGGATTCCAAAGGCTCTTATAAGTGACCAAGGTACTCATTTTTGCAACAAGACGGTGAGTGCACTTTTAAAGAAGTACCATGTCACTCAACGAGTCTCAACTGCTTATCACCCCCAATCCAATGGACAAGATGAGGTGTCCAATAGGCAAATCAAGGGGATTCTGGAAAAGACGGTGGCTCCTAATCGAAAGGATTGGAGTCTAAGGTTGGATGATGCACTTTGGGCGTATAGGACCGTATGTTGTTGCTCGTGTCTTTCCTCATGGCGTCGTGGAGTTGTTTGACAAGGACAACCGCAACGTCTTCAAGGTGAATGGTCAAAGGTTAAAACCTTACCATGAGGGATTCAACAAAGTGTCTTTAGATGAAATGGCTCTAGAAGAGCCAACTTTTGAAAATTGAAGACGGGAAACCAAGTCGAGCCACGACTCTAACTAAGGCGCTGCTTGGGAGGCAACCCGAGGAATTCAAGATGAGAAGACGATGGTCGTTTGCCACTAAAGGAATTGACGGTTCTTCTTTTCGTTTATCCAAAAAAGAAAAAAGAAAAAAAAGAAAAAAAAAGAAAAAGAAAAGAAAAGGAATTGACGATTCTACTTCTACCATTCTCTCTTCGACTTTCATCTTTTACCCTTCTCCATCTCAGATTTCATTTTCTACCCCATCTACGTACCCCACTTCCCATCCCCACCAATCAAACCCTAACTCCCACTTCCACCATTCTCTACCTCCCACCACATAAAATCCTCCCACCTCCCACTTCTCTTTCCCAACACCAAAACCACCACACCTCCGGCCACCGCGACCACCGCCGGGATCTGACCCTCCCGCGGCTCCCTTCTCTCCAGAAATCAGAAAACGCGAAAAGCCGCACCCGCGGCTCCTAACCCGCGCCCGCGGCTTTAGCCTTTGTCGTCAATTTTTGCTGATTTCGGTCAGCTTTTCCGACAACCACACTCATCGTTGTTGATTTTCTTACGCCTCGGGGAGGGCTATTGCTATTGTGCTGCTGCTGCTTGGTATCTTTGTTGTGTTGCGGATTTGTGGTAGAATTCGGTTTGTGTAGACATTTTGATGGCTGCAGCAGGGACGTCTCGAGGCCACAAAAATGATTTGTGGCAACAGCAGGTTCAGGCTAACTTAGCCTTTTTAAGGGCTAAGCAGTGTATCGCCACGAGATTTTTCCATCGACGTACGCTTGATGATTTGGGTATGACTGCGTGCACTGAGGCCATGCTTGAGCACGCAGGGTTGCATGGTTTCTTGTTCAGGTCAGCTCCCACTCATGCCGAGGCCACATATCAGTTTCTGGCGAGCCTCCAGTCCAAGACCATCTCTGAGACCACATTCATCTCAGCCATCCAGTTCATTTACAATGGACGATCCTATACGGTTCGGGCTGAACAACTGTGCACCATCTTGGGAATCTCTCAGGTTCCCTCTGAAGATTATGACACTGCAGTTGGTGACAACCCTACACAGGTCTGGTACACGTGGACGGGGCAGGTTCGGGACTCCCATGGTAATGATTATAATGCTAAGATGTCCCATCCATGTCTCCGCCTGACACAGCGGGCTCTATCTATGGCCTTCTTTGGGCTTTCTGAGGTGAACAAGACAACCCGCTCGAAACCAAGGGGTCAGATTGCTTTGGGTGGCATGATCACCCTCATCTTAGAGGTTGTCGTCCCCGACTGGGAGACTCTTGACTGCGTAGGTAGTCCGGACCCCTCAATGGGTCCCTATTTGTTGGATGCCACATTTCTCAGACTCGACTTCGGTGGCTCACGTATGTTACAGTCGATGCGGACGAGCGTATGTGGGTTTGGCTCGGTCCTCCCGAGATTTCTCTCACAGAGGACTTTGCTTATGGGCCAGCACATACTTTCAGGATCAACCCTATACCCGCTCCCCCTCATGCAGCTGCTCGACGACGAGCTTGAGGTGGGATCAGCATCCAGGAACCGGTTCAGCAGTCGGATCAGCAGTCCGTTGACCTTGATGATGAGGATGATGATGACTTCCAGGAGCCTGCCCCTCGATTTCAGCCTCAGAGGCAATAGGGCGAAGGCTCATCATCTGCAGCTCCTGCTGACATACCTTGGGAGCAGCGTCTATTCGAGCGGATTGAGTTTGTCTACCAGTCGGTTCAGACGGTGAACCAAAATGTTGAGAGGCTGCAACATTCGGTGGATGACTTGCGGCTCGACATGCAGGCTCGTTGGCCCGACTATCCAAACTGGGATGACCCAGATCAGTGAGCTTCTTTCTCTCTTCCTCATTATTTGTCTATGTCTTACACACTTGGGGCATTGTGCACTTCAAGTATGGGGAAGGGGAATTAGTTCATTGCTTATCCTAGAGTAGTTTCATTTCCTTGTTATTTCCCTTCGGGTTTTTTGAATTTGGGTTGTACTTTGCATAGAATTAAAAACAGAAAAAGCCACAAAAATACGAAAAAAGGCAAATGAAAATCCTGGGATGGAAAAATCCATGCAATAAGCGGGTAGTTCGGCTTGCATTAGGCTTGGCAAAAAAGGACTTGAGGGCGGTAAGGAATGGTGAGATTGAAAATGAAATGAGTGGCTAGGTGAAAACCTTTCGGGGCGCCTAGGCAAAATGGGTGAAATGAGTGTCTTAGGACAAATGTTTTTCCATGTTAACCACTATGGAGGACCAAATTGATAGATTTCTTTCTCATCATATTGTTTGTATACTAAATGTGTTAGTGATTTGTAGTTTTTTTCTTTTTCATACTTCCTGAGATCTTTGAGTGATTATTGTAAAAGAGTAAGTTTCTTTTAGCTTACTCGGGGACGAGCAAGGTCTAAGTATGGGGGAGTTTGATAAGCGGTGTTTTACATACCCCAACTATGGATTATTAGCTAGTTTTGTATAGGATTATGTTATTTGTTTCTATGTAATCTGTATCATGGAGCTGTTCGAGAGAAGATTTACATACGAGATTCCAAGAGATGATACGAAGCATTGGAAGCATTGAAGCATAAGGAAGAAGCTGCTGAAGACGAAGACGAAGACTTGAAGAAATCAGTAGCTGCTACCTCAGACGACACAGCCGCACCCGCGGGTCTCAAGCCGCACCCGCGGGTCTCAAGCCGCACCCGCGGGTTTCACCCTCAGCCAAGGATCCGAGAAAGCACAAGCCGCGCCCGCGGGTCCCAAACCGCGCCCGCGGCCCTCTGCCATCCTGAAATTCTGGAGAATCCAAAACCGCGCCCGCGTCTCTCAACCCGCGGGCGCGGTTCCTCGACAGAAGAATCAAATTGATGTCTTTGCCAATTGAAGTATTTTGTGTTTAATTCTGCAACTGTCCACACGTTTTTATTACCTTAATGTGGCCGTTACAATAGTTGATGACTATTTAGGTTGTGGATGATCATCCTTGATCGGATACCTTTTGTTTACTTAAGTTTTTGGAGAGTTTTTCACAAAACTTATGAGTTGCTAAAGTTCCTTTGTTTCACTTGGCGTTTGAAGCTTTTGGATTCAACAAGTTGTGAGTTTATCCTTTCCTTTTGTCTACTCTTTGATTGTCTCAACTCTCTTGTTTGTATTGTCCATGAACTAGATTTACTACTTTAGAATGATCACCTAAGTTAGTTTTATCTTATTCATATTGCTAGAGTTTGATACTTCTAGTTGAATTATCATACTTGTTGTGTAGCACAATCTATTTGCATGAACTAGTTGTGATTGTTATTAGAGAAGAGAATTGAGTACATGTCGAGTATCCGACTAGTTGTCCATGATATTGCATGTATCTATCTATTCCTGAATGCATTGCTACTTTGTTATTGAACTTTGATAGTTTCAAGGTTATAATCGAGTAAGGGTTATTAGGACTAGTTGGACTAATAACTATTCAAGAACAAGAATTAGAACGATCACTTGAGAACTTGACATAGGGATGAAAAGGATTCTAAGATCAACTTGTTAATCTAATTGTGGATAATCGCTAAGTGGAACACTTCGCTTAATATTGTTATAACCAAGTTGACATTCGATACTTCGTATCAAAACCATTAAACCCCCCTCCCTTTGGTTACGTTTATTGGTTAGTCATTGTGATAACTTAAGAATTTGATAAACTGATTCTCTTGGGATTCGACCCTTGCTTGCGCACTATATTACTTAGTTTGCACGTTAGGATTACTTGACTTGGCACACGACAAATTAGCCGCGTCAGCACGCTCTACCAAGTCCTTAATGTACTTTGTCTGAGAGAGGAAAAAGCCGGCTTCCGTGCGATGTGCTTCAATGCCCAAAAAATAGTGCAGGGATCCTAAGTCCTTCACAGGGAAATGCTTGCTTAAGACCTGGACAAAAAAATCAGACAGATCAAGTGTGGAAGAAATAACCAAAAGTTCATCGACGTATACCAATATGTAGACTACAGACGGGCCTTGGCGATGGACAAATAATGAGGAGTCGGCTTGAGATGGAGTGAAGCCCATAAGAATAAGAGTATCGGAAAGTCGAGAAAACCAAGCCCGAGGGGCTTGTTTTAGGCCATAGAGAGATTTGTGAAGTTTGCAAATATGAGATGGATAAGAAAAGTGAACAAAACCTTGGGGTTGAGTGATGAAGACGTCTTCTTGTAGGCTCCCGTGTAGAAAGGCGTTTTGAATATCGAGTTGCCGAACCGACCACCAGTGCATTGCTGCAAGCGAGAGAAGATGACGGATGGTTGAGGGCTTGACAACGGGACTAAAGGTTTCATTGTAGTCAAGGCCGTGAACTTGGGTGTAGCCTTTTGCAAGAAGGCGAGCTTTCCGACGCTCAATGGAACCGTCGGCATGGCGTTTTGTTTTGAAGACCCATTTTACACCAAGAGGATTGGAGGATTTTGAGGGTGGAACAAGGCTCCAAGTTTGAGTTGACATGAGAGCTTGAAATTCTTTTGCCATAGCCTCCCTCCACTCGGGAAATTTTGAAGCCTCAGTATAGCTAGATGGCTCGTCTGGGATGACGGTAGTGTTTAGGGAAGTGAGTTGTAGGCTTGTGTTTGAGCAGTCTGGATCACTGGGCCAGGAGATGGTGCCATCCGTTCGGATGGTGGGTTTGTGGATGTGGGCCTTAGAGCAAGTCCGCATGGAGTGAGTAGGCTGAGCTGTTTGTGGAGGCGCTTTGGGAGTGGGAGTAGGAGTTTCTTGTGGAGTTGGAGCAGGCCCAGTTGAGGGAAGCAGATCAGGAGCAAAATTAGGCTCAGGCGGATTGGGCTGAGGAGAATTGGGCTCCTCAGGCGGGCTGGATGAATTTGGAAGCAACTGAGGGATAGATGGAAGGGGTACGGAGGATGAATCACGTTTTGGTAGGAGACCCATGTGTTTGGATTTGAAGGGAAAGGAATTTTCATGGAAAATTACATCCCGAGAGATGTAGGTTCGGTCATTGTCCCAATCATAACAAATATATCCCTTATGGTTGGAGCTATACCCAAGGAAGATGGTCGGAGTGGAGCGAAAGGATAGCTTGTGAGAGTTGTAGGGACGTAGGTTTGGGAAGCAAAGACAACCAAAGACTCGGAGAAACGAGTAATCGGGTGGAGTAGTAAAGAGCACGTCAAAGGGACTTTGATTATTGAGGATGGGAGTTGGAAGACGGTTAATGAGGTAGACCGCGGTTTCAAAGGCATAATCCCAATATGGAAGAGGGAGGAAGGCATGTTTGAGGAGAGTGAGGCCGGTGTCGACAATGTGTCGGTGACGGGTTTCAATACTCCCGCTTTGTTGGTGAGAGTAAGGGCAAGTGATGCGATGATGGATTCCCATTTGAGTGAGAGTTGGCTTCATTGGTTTAAATTCCGTACCCCCGTCGGTTTGAATGTATTTTATTTGTGCGGAAAAGAATTTTGTGGCGAATTGAATGAATGTGAGGACGACTTCAGAGACCATTGACTTGGATGATAACAGAAATATCCAAACAAATTTCGAGAAATCATCAATAATGGCAAGATAATAAAGATTTTCTTTCATTGAAATTTTGTGGGCTGGGCCCCATACATCCATAAAAAGTAGATGAAGTGGACTAGGTGATGTTCTAGGTGATGATGGATGGGGAAGTGCGTGGGCCTTAGCCCACGAACAAGAGCTACATTTTTGGGTTGGGCCTGTTTTGGAAGATGAGGCTGGAGTTTTTGTGGGCTGAAGTAAACTAACGACAAAAGAAGAGATTGTTGAGGAAGGGTGACCTAGGCGAGAGTGCCAGTCAACAGAGGCGGTTGCGGAGTGATTTGCTTGCGGCGGCGGAGAAGAAAGCTGGTGGTCGGCGCGAAGCTCGTATAGGCCATCAATGACGGGACCCCGAAGAAGAAGCGCCTTGGTCTGAGAGTCCTTCACACTAAAATAAGAATCATGAAACTCAAAAAATACATGATTTTCATAATAGAATTTTTGAACAGATAGTAAATTTTTTGTGATTAAGGGAGTGTGAAGGAGGTTGGAGAGATTAAGTTTACGCTGAGAAGATTGGATTTGCCCAGTGCCATAGTGATGGATCGGGATTTGTGATCCATCGCCAAGGGAGACCGATTCTGTACCTTCATACGGATAGGAGTCGAGTCGCAGATTGGCTAAATCCGGGGTGAAGTGGTGTGTTGCTGCGGTATCAGGGAACCAGGAGCCCGTTGCATTTGCCTCCATAGAAGATGGTGGGGCTGCTTGGAAGGCCTGATCAAATCTGTGCCAGCACCGTATTGCTGTGTGGCCCGACTTATTGCACACCTGACAAACTGCCCTTGTATCAGGTGCACCACAGAAATATGTGGGACCACGATTTCCTGCACCTCGAGATTCCCCACGGCCACAACCTCGTTGGGCTCTGTTTTCTCCCCTGTTTCTGAAGGAGTTGTTGAAGTGGCCACGTCCACGACCAGCAGAGTGGGTGTAGTTCGCCTTAGGCTGCTGCAGTGGGGTGTTGTTGAGGGAGACAGAGGAGTGGAGAGCAGAGTTTTGGAGGTTCAAACGTGACTCGTGAACGAGAAGATGTGAAAGGATTTGTGTTGGGGATGGTAAGAAGGGTTGAGTGGAAAGAGAGGTGACAACCGAGTCGAACTCGGAGCCAAGGCCAGCTAAAATATAAGTTCTAAACTCTGTCTCTGAGAGTACCTGGCCAGCAGCAGCGAGGGAAGAGGAGAGAGCTCTTGCTTTGTTGAAGAAATCTGAGACAGTCTCAGGACCCTTCTTTAGTGATTGCGAGTTGGATCCTTGTGCGCACTACTTGAGCGCTCGGTCTCGCAGAGAACAGGGTGAGGAGAGTGCTCCATATCTGAGAGGCAGAACACACTCAATCACCTGGGCTAACACATTCTCAGTGAGAGAGGATGTTAGAATCTCCATCACGAGTTGATCTCGTGCAATCCAGTCCCGACGAGGTTGAGAGCTTTCTCCGTTGGCGTCAAGAGGTGGACAAGTGGAGGAGCCATCGAGGAACCGGAAGAGGTCATGAGCCCGAAGATACGGCGTGACCTGAGCTTTCCATAGCAAGAAGTTTTCGTTGGAAAGCTTCACAGTTATGAAAGAGGAGAAGGAAGGTAAGGGGGTATTTGTGTTTGGGAGTCGGTTTTTGTTTTGGTCTTGAACAGCTATGGTTATGTCCGCCATTGTTGAGGTTTTGAAGGCTGCAAAGAAGAAAAGGTAATTTTGTGGGTTTTTGAAAAAGTCAGGAATCGATGGGGGACATGTGTCCTTCCTTCTCTGATACCATACCAAAAGATAGTGGGAGCATTCCCAAGTATGATTGATTAGAATGATTCTCAGATAACATTTACACAAGGGAGAGCTTTACATTATATAGGCAGAGTCTCTAGACTCTCCTTGTGACACCTGTGAGGAATAGGTCCTTCTAGAATAGTGCCTAGGGTATTACAGTTGTCATTTGTCTTCTATCAAAGGGTTACCGTTATTAGGTAGTGATCTTGAAATAAAGAGGAAAGACTTGGAGGGAGGGCCATATGGGCTGAATAAAGAGGATCTGGATTTCATATTCAAGTCGAAGAAACCACAACAAGATGAAGACTGCGACGATGACATTGACGAAACTGAAGAACAAGCAAGCATCATTGGTACACCACGAGGAGGAGAAAGAACCATTTTCTATGATGAGTTCCTCAACTGGGCGGTATATCTTCCTCAACTTGACTATGTTTAGTCTCAAATTCAAATGTCAGATTGTATTCTAACAACAATTAATGTTGTGTTTGCAGGTTGGGGCCTTTAAAAATTGTTGGGGTCTAGATCGGACATTGAATAGTTCAAAGAGAGTTTTCGTGAAATTGAACAGGCTAATGAGCATATTTGTGGTGATGGTGGTGCTAATTAACTGGCTTCTACTCTCCGGTATAGTCGACAACGGTCAACTTGCTCTCTTGTTCACTCCTTTTGTAGCAGCTAGCTTCATCTTTGGGGACAGTTGTAGGAAGATGTTTGAAGGCCTCATTTTCGCATTTGCCATGCATCCTTTTGACGTTGGTGATCGTGTTATCATCAACAATGTGCAAATGAGAGTTACTGAGTTGAATATTTTGACATCTAGTTTTCACAAGTATGACACTGGAGAAGAGGTGATTACTCCAAACTCCACGCTCACAACGACGAGCATCATTAACCTTGATATTACTCGAGACCAGAGCGATAAGGTGGAATTTATTGCTGATGGTCAAACTCCCTTGGAGGACATTAAGGATCTCGAGATCAAAATAAAGAAGTAAGCTCAAATACCAATACATGCACACCCTTCATTATTCACATGCACATTTCTTCAAATTCACATGCACATTCGCAGATGTGTGCATGCCTTTGAAAATATAATGAAAATATAGAAAGTTGTGCATATGCGAATGTAGAAGGTTGTGTATGTATTCGTATATGGTATATTCTTATTTACTTTCTTCTAATATATTATGGATCAAGGTGGTGAAGTCGGAGATTGGCAAGGAAGAGATGAAGATGATCGTTTATTTCAAGTATCTTGTTTCTTATCTTACCGCAGAGTCCAAAGCTGTGCATAAATCTAAGATCCTGAGTATGATAATGAGGTTTAGAAAGGATATGGAGACAAAAGTGAATAGCAAAGAGCCATATCCATCATATTATCAACCATATATCGTGGATATGTTTCTCTCTTTCGATGCTAAGATTAAGCTTAAGGATATTCAAGACCTTCAATCCGGAATAATGGGGTAATTAATGAAGGTTATAGTATATGAATCTTTTCATTTACTAGATTCGGAAACCCGCGAAACGTGTTTTTTAAACTGTGAATTGTTGTTGAATGGGCTTATCAAACTTTGGTTTGCGTAATACGCTAAGTGTTGTAGATTAGGTACCGAATTTGAACTATATTATATTTATGTAGTTGCATTTTGAATCATTATTTTTGTAGTGATAACCTATTGAAAGGAAATCTGAACAGGGGCGTAACATGTTTAGGGAGAATCTTTAACATGATACTTTTGTAAAATATAAGAGTTCATGTGAAAAATGTAATACTAAAATAACATGGGAAACAGAAGCCAAGAACATAACCAAATGACCTTGATTATTCGATTAAATAAAATGTAAAATTGTTGGTTAAGATTATTAACTACCCATCTATACATATACTAAAACAGAACGTTGTTTTGCCACATGTCGCCCTTATATTCAATTCGCCTATGTGTCGACCTCTAAGCTATGCTACATCATCCACCATGTCATCCTCCACATCATCCGACTTTATATTTTAATACATATATTTGAATTAAATAAGTAAAAATATCAAAAAGATATCTAATAGGTTATATAACAAAAAGAAATATCGATTTTTATCTTTTATCATATCATATCTTTATCTTATATATCTATATAGATTTATTTATATATATATATATATATATATATATATATATATATATATATCTATTATTATGTAATCAATCTTATTAAGTTGAATTTTTAATGAACTTAAACTATAAAACATAAATCGTAAACTATAAACTATAATTTATAATTTATAAATTATAAATCATGAAATATAAACTACAATCTATTAACTAATTAATAATATAAAATATAAATATATTATTAAAATATTTATTACATGTGACCCCGGACATGGTACGGGAACACACGCTAGTTTCTAACTGTTTACCGTATATCTTATGCGAAGTATTCTTCGTGTTTTCCTCATATCACTTTTGATTGCCTTTAATATATTTGATCATATTGATCTAAAGTTTATAATATTTTCAATATGTAATCCAGTTTTGTAATTTGTTTTTAAATCAACTAATTTACCAAATTACCCTTTCAGTAACTTTGAAACAATCGTTCACTTTTAATGTTGTGATGTTTTTCTGCTATTAATTGCTTATTTACTCCAGCTTGTTCTCCACTCTCCATCGTCCTTTTTCCCTCTGAAATTGGGGGTTTTCCAAATTAGGGTTCTACGTTCAAGTAAGTGTCGTAATTTGTTTTTTGGTTTTGGTGTTTGGTTGTGTTTTAGTGTTCGAATTATGGTGATATGTTGTTGGTTGATTGTTTGTTTTTGAAGTCCTCCAATCTTTAATCCCTAATCAGGAGCACTTCTTTTGTCTCATTTTAGTTTTGTGTTTTTGTTTTCTGTTTTGGATGTTTGATTCTTCAGTTTCAAGGTAGTGGGTGTCTTGATATTGTTGTTTCTGATTGTTAGTAGGGTTTCATAAAATGTCTATGTTATGGTCTTGATTCCGATGTTTTGTGTATCACGGTCCTATTGTTTGTTTGTGTTTTGGCTCTTTTGTCTTCCTGGTTTTTAGTGCGTGGCATTATTTATTGGATATATGATAAGTGTTAAGTTGTAAACCTCTTTTGTGATCCCGGTAATCATTACCGCCCAAATTTTAAATATTAGCTTGTTATCTTTGATCGCGGAAAACTTCATTTTTCCTACTGTAAGCCTTGTTCTCACCGGAATTTTCCTTTGTTTGTATACATATAGTCTTTATTATGATGTGGCTCATTATTAAAATTCTTGAGGCAGAGTGGATAATGGTGTAGATCGCAATAGTATTTTGTTTTTTGAGTTGTATAATATTTAGTAAATGTGCATTTGTCTTACTTACGTCTTATTACACTTTCGCATTATTGTTTGTGTTATTTGCTTGTGTAGGTCATTTAATATGTTTTATATTTATATGAAGACAAAGGTTCGGGTAGTAAGAAACTTTACGCTTACAGTTTACACATTAATGTTCATATTCTGGATGTTGATGTTCATAATGTGGGTGGTGACAATTTTAAACTTTTTAAGTGAGTCACGCAACAACAATTTTGTAATATTTGTAAATTGTTTTTTTTAAATGACCGAAACGGACACACTCGCCAGATTATAACGTTAATTATCATTTAGAACCTAAAAAATAGCTTGTTATCCGTGATCGTAAATTCTTCTTTTTTTACCAGCATAAAGCCTTCTTCTTACCCGAACCTTTTTGTAGTACGAATACAATAATGTTACCATTGTTGTTGGTTTGTTTATAAACTCTTTGTTGCTGAATTAGTGCTCCTTGGATTTATACTTTGTTCATAGGTGATTGAATCTATTCGGATGTTTAATGTGGGGTTTTATGGATTATATTTTTTTTTGAATTTATTTGACATCGTTGGTTTTAATTTGGTCCTACTTATTGCTTTTGTTCTAATATGATAACTTCAAATAAAGTTAAATGACTTGTCTTAATTTACAATTTTATTAAGTCATGTATATTTTCAATCTCGGGTGTACTTTTCTTATAAAGTTAAATTACAACTTTTCATCCGAACTCCTCAACAATTGATTTTAGATATATTTTATAACAAAATTTCTATATACAATAGCATGACCCTAATGCCTTAAAAGTCTCATGCTTATAGTAGAGCGGGAAGGTTAAATGTATGCAACCAAACTGTGTTAAAAGAGCAGGGAGGCTGTTTCCGATGACCCAAAATGAAAAATACGATAAAAATCGCATAGTCTAATTACTACTTCACAAAATAAGAATCATAGAAAGTTAAATGAGGTATTTTGCTTTATTCCATATAATTTAAAATTCAAAATAAAGCATCATTGGTTCCATTGGAAAATATAATAAAAATTTCTATATATAAGTTATTTATTATATTTATTTAATTTAGTATTAATACTACTTCGTAATTGCTACTATTCTTGAGTATTAAATTTTATTAATTTAGTGTATTATTTAGTGGGTTAAGTTCCAATGAGAGGAATTTTAAGTTGATGAATGTGTTAAAAGAACATAGATTTTTTTTATGACCCAAAATGAAAATTGTGACAAAAATTGCATAGTATGTATACTAACTCACAAAATAAGAAGCATGAAATTTCTATATATAAAATATTTATTTAATTTAGTATTAATATTAATTGCTACTATTCTTTAGTGTATTTTTTTTTATTGATGTAGTGCATTAATTAGCGCGTTAAGTTTCAGTGAGAAAGAATCTTAAGGTGAAGACTGAAGACGTTGAACACAAACGGTGTTATGTATGAACACATACGTTATGACGTATAAACATATTTTTGCCAATGAACACAAAATATGACATATGAATACACACTATGACAGGCACATACTCTGACGCATGAACACATACGTTATGTCCGCTGAACACACACATTATGACACATGAACAAAAAAGTTTCATGAGTTCTAACCTAATAACCGATCCCCACCGTATTTTTTTCCTTGATATAATGGAGTTGAAGAACATGAATAGTGATAGATATTAATTGTGTTGTTTATAGATAATGTTAAAATTTTATTATTTTAAATATGATAATGTTAAAAAATTTAAAAAGGTTTATTACTAATATATTAAATTAATTACATAATTAATGTTAATATAATGGCTATATAGATTTTAACTTTTAAAAGATAGGGTTGCAGAATATTATAAGTCATCAACATCACCAGTATAAAAATCGTCCCATCAAACAGGTCGTCCTATAACAGGAAATAAACCGAAGGTCTAGTACGGTATTTACTTTTCCAAAGGGGTTTCAATCTTTAATTTTTATATAAGTAGCTATAGATTTAGGTTTCATCAATAATTATGAAAATTAAATAAGGGTAATATTAGAAAAAATTTATTTCTTATTTTGTTTGAAAAAACTAAATATTCAATTATATGCAAATATATTTAAGTAGTTATAACTAAGAGGTTTTTTTTTTAGAATTTAAGGTTCTGGTGGGAAAAGTTACAATACGAAGTGCGGAGTGCCCGCGTGACAAATTACACGTCAATGTTAATATTAAGGGTGGTAATGTTCATAATATGGGCGGTGTAAATTTTAAATTTTTTAAGTGAGATTAATCAAAGTGCAGAGTGACCGCCTAAATTCTTTATGTTATCAGTGAACGCGAACACCTTGCATTTTGTACCGTAAAGTTTATTCTCACCGGAACCTTTCTATATAAATGTATAATATACTTTTCATCATAAATAAGATTATGATATTATTCTAAGAGTAATTTTAATAACAAAATTTTTAATTAATGATAGCTAATAAATAATCAAATTGGATAAAACAGATCAATTTACATCTCTCTTAAGGTTGCTTATTAGCATCACTGAGAGTCGAAACCCAAGGAAACATTGCCACATAATTTCTGTTGATATCATTCCTTAATGCTTTAAGAGCATTCCATTTAACATCTCCACCTTAAACCGTTAAATTGTTAGTACAAAATAAACCAAGAACTTTCATCCCAAAATACCAAATAAGCAATGATATCATGAAATGATAATATATATATATACATAAACTTAAAAAGTCTTCAAATGTTCTTCTAATTTTTTTTATTTTTTGCAACAAAAGGATATCAGTAACAAAAAAAAGGAACACCTCAAACACAATTTAATTGACGACCATACAGGATAAGGAATTCAGTGTATGGAGTCCGTGGCTAGGGTGGAGTCCATGGACAATATGATGCTTGCAATTTCACGTTCCAAAGCTAATCCATAGAGGCAAATGAAAAATGCAAGGATAGAGATAGTGAAGCTAAGAAGCAAGTTGTTAACTGTGAGGCCCATAACAGTATAGCTGATCCTTCCACCAAAAACAAGTATAGTTGATCCATAATGTAGTAACCTTCATGAATAAATCAAGGTCTTCATAACTTCCTAGATGCTGAACCAACTTCTCCACTCTTTTTAGCTTCAGATATGGCGTCTTTCGCTCACTAATCTGTTTGCAAACATGTTATTAAAAAAGTAGAAATTGACGTGCAGAAATAATAGAAGTTATACGTACTCGCTCCGCATCGACTATATATCCTCCAAGGCTTTTGAAATCTCTCTTATACACAGAAATTAATAAATCCAAGGCTTCCTGGCTTAACGAAAAAAACATCAGACACTTTGTGATCTTAATTATGGAATTATGAAAACAGAGGTTGTTATGCTACTGAAACAGAAGCCTGGTTGCTAGTTTGATTGATATAAATCTCGCTGAACAGAAAAAAAACCTACAGATCTAGCTAAATAGAATTATTAAATCCCACAAATCTGGTTGTTGGTTGAACAAAAACAAATATGTTCAGTTCAGCTTACCAAATTAAAGAAGAGGAGATGAGGGGTTTCAATAAGGAGGCATCAAACGACATAGGAGAGTCGAAAACTGAAAAACGAAGCCAGCTCAAACTAATTCTGTGAATGTCGAAAAATAAGCAAGTTAAGTTAGTTCTTTAAGTTATTGAGTTTAACATAATGTGCATATTTAATTACAGTTACCTGAAATAAGATGAAATGGATCATGGACAGTAGCAATTCTGGTTTTTTGAACCAGAATAGACTGTCACGCGGCTTTAATTTTGTTCCACCGAAAAATCCAGACATTCCAGTGCTCTCCAAGGTTAAAGTTGCAATAACATGTTGCAATTTTGTTCCAACCAAGAGAACCAGCTGCAGATCAACTGATGTCACAACTCAAGCATTTAAGATTTTAAGTGTTTTAGATATGAAATAAACTTACTGCTATAGGTATGATAGCAATCCATAAATATAAATTTGACCCTGTAAATCATGTCATGTAAACAAACTTAATTTTAGTTTAAAACTTGTAGGTTATTTTGTTCATGACAAAAAAAATACACACCCTTTATGTTAAAAAGCATGAAAGCGATGACGAATCCCCATAGAGGTCCACTGAAAACAGATAACAGAAAATGGTCATGATGTGCACAAAAACTCATATAAGATCTCGCAGAAATGTGATTACATTCTATTATGCCATCAGGGAAGTTAACTAAAAAACTGACATTGCCAATCTCATCTTATTATTAAAAAAGAATTATCATGTATTCAATCTGTAAAATTAATCCTGAGCAATGTAGTGGGATAAAAGAATAAGCTTTACCTCACTCCAACAATCCTTTGAAATTCTTCTTCCATAGAGCGAATCATGTAGCTGTGGAAATCATATTTCCGTGTAAAGTGATGGTTCTGTCATAATCAAAACATCAGCAAGATTTTCAACATTGCTTAATGTATAAGCACATCATCAAGAAAAATATGATCAACATAAGAAGATTACCGTGATGAAGCCTTTGCGGAGTGTCAAATAATCAGAACGAACAACTGAATGCCCAAATTGTCGAAAGAAGCATGTCTACAATAATGATGAAATCATGAAGTAAAGCAGGATAAAACACACATCACATGTAGATATTGAATATGACAAAAACTCATGTTTTTTACATACCGCCCATATCATTAAACCATTCCTGTCTGTAGGATTTGAAGATTGAACTTTGACAAATGTAGATTGCCTTCGAAGAACTAAATCCCTTGTGATCTCTGGCCATAAAAGATTCAAATCTTAATCACTTTTGTCTTTAAGTGATGTGAAGAAATAAATTAATAATTATACCTGTTAGTACATCATGTCTGTCCACATGAGCCTGATCTTCTCATGCCCTCCAACTGTGAATCTGAAAATTATTTAGCATTACAAAAAAAAAATATAAGATAAAATTAGCATCAGTAAGGGATTAATCCCTAGTAAAGAGTGGATATTTGTATGAAACATTACTCACCTTTACAATTGCCAACAGCATAGTTAAGCAGCTATAAGAAACATGTGTGATGATAAAGATAAACCTGTGCAGCTGTTCAAGACCTTCATATGAAACAAAAGGCTCGTAACCCTGAAAATAAAAACTTCAAAATTCAGAAAATATCCAAATCCAAGTACAAATTGGAATACAATTACAGAAACTAATATAGGGAAAAAAACCAGCTTACCTTTGGACACTTATTGAGGTTTAGTGTATTTAAAGATCTCCTAATCACAATTGGCAGAGACGTCGTCAAAAGCTTACGCTCGTTATTATCTTCGTTTTGTTCATCAACCTCAGATCTAGTGCAGGGAGCAAATGCACTGTTGAAGAACTTTGCATCTATACAGATGTTGGATATTGTGTTGAAGTTGTAGTTAACAGCAGAGAAATGAATCCAAGCAGCATCAGCTCTGCAATCATAAGAATTGTTTAACTAATAATCTTTACTGTCATAGAATTATATGTACCTTCTTTCATTTTCTCCACAGCTTGAAGCAGAGGTCTACGATTTGTTTTTCTCAACCACTGCACTAAAATCAAGATTAGATGAATCTCAAATCAAGATAATAACATGTATGAGAGTGAAACTCACATTACTAAGACGGATAATGGATCACTCAACCAGCAACGAAACAACAACGAAGACGGTCAGAACCGATGCAACAAACCAAGTAGGAGTCAAAACCAAAGATTTATCCTCTGGTTCTTCAGCCATTTCAATAACAACTTGTAGATGTTCCTAATCAACCTCCATAAGAAACTACTGCAAGTCACTATATTTGGTACCTGGATTTCAGCATTTCCAAATTTTTGGGACTCAGTCTGACTTTGTTAATGAAAAATTGAGCAATTTCATGTGTTGAGTTTGTTTTTATTTGCCGCCCGCGGGAGGAAGAAATGGGAAGCAGACACACGGGGCAAGAAGAGATCTCATTTATTGTAAGCTTACTTCCCGGAAACTTGTTTATGCTTCTTCTACGTTTTCATAGAATATAAAAGAAATACTACATAATTTCATCCAAGGAAATTTTAACACTAAACAACCAAATATAATCTAAACCATTTCTCAATGCAGTGTCATCATGTAAATATATATGTTAGTAGAAGATATCAATAACATTATAATTTCGTAAATGTACAGTGGCTGTTCACTGGTGTAGATCTTGAAACTTTGTAGCTCATGAACTCTAAAACAATCGAAATTAGGTTTAGGGCTTTCAGATTCATCTCTCATTCCTATCGTTCTGAAACACTCAATAGCTGAAAATACGAAGATCGCATATCAATTTGTTCCATCAAATCCTAAATTAGTAATTGGTAGGTTTAACGCAGCATCCAGTATTAGTTCATATTGCGAATTGATCACGAACACACAAAAATCACGAAGAGAAAAAAACATAAGACCCATTCTAATTCGTCTCAATCAGCAAAACAAATGAAAATATAACTTTTGCGCATAATGTGGAGAAGAATGAGGATTTGTGGCCTTAACAATCACAACTTCCAAGTCCTAACACCGAACCACGAAGAATAGGAAATAATCCAGTAATGAATAAGATGAGGAATAAGATGAGGAAAATTAGACCTGCTGATATTGGGGAAGAGTATAGACGTCGGGGGCTGGATATGCAGAGGGTCCAGCAGCTGCAGCAGGAACATTGATGGTTGCCGGAACTGAAGGTCCTGATGTACTGTGGTTGGAGGTGGAAGGGAGTCGGGAAATAGGAGGCGTTTGAGTATGTAAACTGTGAAGAAACCGAGCTCGATGTGGATGTCGGTTGCGTCGACATAGCAGATTCAACGCGGAAACTTGTTGGCTTCGATTGGATTGAAATTAGGGCCAATTTGATATACAGAGTCCTGCAAAATGGGATTGCGAAGCTTCGAAGGAGAGAGGAGCAACTGATTTGGGAGAGAGATCGGAAGAGTTGGATTCCGGTTTGTCGAATGTTAGTCCAGATTGGACGCAGGTGAATGAAGCCACACCCATAAATTGAAAGAGAGGCGTAACGAAATGGAAGAAAGAGGAGGGGAAGAAAGGAAAACCGCAAGGAGAAGGAGCCGGAGAGACATTCAACGATTCTAACAATTGAAAGAGAGGCGTTGAAGAAAACTTAGAACACCCATAAATTCATCATCAATTAGAAAATCATAATGACTGTGAAAGAAGGAGATCGGAAGAAGAGCAGGCACATTAACGATCACAGGCCCGGAATTAAATATTTGGGTCCGGTACAATTCACCGTTACTTTTGCAAAGCCATAGATTATTATATAGATATAGATTCTCCTTATCCTACTAGCTAATCATAATGCATACTATTTGTGCAACCAACTTTTAGAAGCAACCTAACAACTTTTTATATTTATTGCACTCGTCTTTAAATCTTCAAGATTGTCTTCATAAAATGTTCACTCATTTGTGTCAAAATCTTCATTGATTTTTTTAAGCATGCATTTTCATTACTTTTATTTTCCGTCCAT
This sequence comes from Oxyria digyna, assembly GCA_029168935.1. Taxonomy (NCBI): domain Eukaryota; kingdom Viridiplantae; phylum Streptophyta; class Magnoliopsida; order Caryophyllales; family Polygonaceae; genus Oxyria; species Oxyria digyna. Next base: position 13,441,040 of record JAPVLV010000013.1, read on the forward strand.
ATTGAGTTCTCGGTGTGAACATGCAATTGACATTTTGTGTAAGAGCCGTGGACATTTTTTTGGGGTCTGAAAACGAGGCAAGAGCCTCTGCGTATGTTTTATTAATTCATATCAGGAACAATATTGCTCATATGCAGAACATCATGAGAAAAGTCTCAGTAATACAATCGGGGGGACTAAAAAAACTAACAAAATTGGAATTGAGGGAAAAGGAGATGTTTGCTAAAACATCAGCAACAACATTGGCACTGCGTCCAATTTTCAGCACCTTGATATTCCAGCCTGGTAGCGCAATTAAGCGTCGGCATCGATCCACCAAGTAGAAGTCGGGTGCGTTTGAGACCGCTCACCGCTGGCGAGGAGATTAGCGAGCAGGCCCGACTAGAGTCGTATTGAACTACCACCTGCTTGAGTCCCAAATTCAGTGCCACCCTTAAACCATGAAAAATCGCCCATAGCTCAGATGCAAGAGCCTTACATGACCTGCATTGCAGTGAGTAAGCATGGATGAAGTTGCCTTGGTGGTCTCGGATAATGCCACCCCCACCTGCAGGCCCGAGATTCCCTTTAGAGGATCCGTCACAGCACAAAGAAAACCACCCACTGTCAGGGGCGCACCAGACTTTTGAGGAGGGAAGTTCAGTAGCAGGAGGAGTCGGGGTCCCTACTAAGTTGATGTCTCGTGCAGCCCGATAAGCATCAACAATGGAGACGACAATATGAGATAGACGAGAGGTTCCGTCCTTGTCGTTGAAGATTAGGTCATTCCTAACCTTCCAAGTATGCCACACCATGGTGGTGAACATGGTGCTCCAATAACCAAAGTTCCTGATGTTAAAATGCACCCACTCATGAATATCTTTCAGTTCAAAAAATTCCAAGGGTAAAGAATTTCCAGCAAGAGCCAGCCACACACCCTTAATCAGCGGGCGGTCCCGTAAGAGGTATAAAATAGATTCAGGCGCTGAGCATCGTGGGCAGGCGTCCGAAGAAGCCATATGTCTACGCCTGCGGTTTTCATTACAGAGCACTACTCCATGTGACACCAAAAACAAGAAATGCTTCGCTCGCTGTTGCGCCGGAACACGCCAAATTGCCTGCCACACTGAATTCTCCTATAAGACTGATGCCCCACGCAGTTGTCGCATACCTAATCCCGCAGTATACAGCCCAGTAGGGGAGTGGCACCAAAATATCTTGTCGTGAGCCTCATCCGCAGCTTCTAAATACACCGAAGCAAGCCCTTGAACAATGTGACTAGGGAGATACGGTAATATAAACTGCCAAAGCCACGTACCCGCATACCTAGCTGAGCTACAAAAGCATTAGGCTCTGTTCGGCAGCTTGATTTTAACGATAAGCTAGCTTAATTTCAGTATTTTAAGCTAGCTTATGAATTCTGCTATGGCTTATCAGTGTTCGGACGGGTAGCTTATTTTGGATGAAAAATCAATAAGCTAGCTTAAAAATCAAGAAAATCAAAATGTTGCTATGCAACATTACAGAAATTTCGGATGAATTTAAGCTAGCTTATGGGTGATTTCACTTTTTTTATTCCAACTTTGCCCTCTCAAATCTATTGAATTTTCCTTTATAAAGGGTGAAGAGGGATGAAGTAGGGTATTGATTCTTGAAGGCTGAAGAGGCTTAGGGTTGTCTCAGATTGGCTTCCAATTGATTTGTGAAGAGAAGTGGACGAATTTTTAAATGTTGATGATATTGGCTTACTGCAATTGTTTGAAATAGCTGGCAAAATCAAGGATAATGATCAACATCTATCTACAGAAGGTGAGCTGAAAACTAATGACGATTGGAACCAAGATTTTACTGCCTTTCAAGTGTTCGATGAAATGCCTGGGGTAATTGATGAACCAACTGCTGGTGAGCTTGAATTCAAATTTGCACTTCTGATCTTGGGTGAAGAATAGATGATTCAAAATCCTTCCAGGTAGGTGACATGAAAGATGTTAGTGTTGTCCAAGCATGAGTGATGAGTATATTGATTGGTTTAATTTTTCAAGTGAGCTTCCTGCAGAAAATATAACAATGGTGGATTCTATAGGAGTGTTGTGGTTCGATCCCAGAGGAGAATCATCATGACTTGTTAGTGAATTAGAGCAAGATTTGGCTTCCCACCAAATGTTTGATAAATATTATGAGTCAGAGAAGGGTCGTGAACATGACAATTCTGTTGAGTTGAAGACTTATGCAACAACTATTGTTAATGGTGCTGGGCATCAGGGAAAGAACTCGACCTTGTCTTCATTAAATGAGTATAAATCTGAGCTATATTTGAACTGCACCATATCATGCATTACAAAACTCTAGTACTGAAAATTGGTGTGCCTGAGGGGACTACTTATCTGCTTCTTTACTTCTTGACTAATGATATGCTATTGATTTATTCAAATCATGATGTTCATAGCCTAAATCTTGATCGGGGAAGCTCAAAAATAGACCAAAGCAACTTTGAGATGCTTATTACATTCGGTAAAGGCAGCTGAAAACTATTGTTCAGTACATTTAATTTATATGATCATTTTTTGTTGATTCAAATTGTATGGAAAAGGGTAGGATTTGGTTTCAAGGTTTGACTCCATTGGGAAACATTCATTGAGTTTTTAAAAGTGTTGGTTAATATTGTTTTTTATAGTGCCAGTTCGTTATTAAACCATGATCATAAATCTTATAAAGGTTAAGATATAGTGAATCAATGTCACATTTTGTTGGTGACTCTTTAGTTTATATGTATGAAGTTATGTTTTTGAGAAGTTTGTTGATTGAGATTCATCATGATATGTAGTTTAATTTCTATAATCATCTGAGGCATGTTGTCTGTCTTCATTGTGTATTTGATTCATTTTTTTCGGACGTTATTGTATGCCTATATATATGCAATCATGAATGTCTAACATGGTTACTCTCATTGTTTGTTCCATGTGTATACTTTTTTCGATCATATACTTGATGTGATAAATGCTTGTGTTAGAATGCTTTACTTAGGATCATCTCTGCTGAAATTAGTTGTGCTTAAGAGATTATAATGAATGCTACAGAAGTGTTTATATATGATCCTGGAGGAGGATTTTCGTTCTTTGATGAAGACTCTCATGAATTGGAATTTCTTCCTCAAGTGAAGCGTGGTTTATTGTGTCTTTATGAGCATTGTTCTAAAAAACGCTAGGCGGGAGCTAGGCGGTGGGTGGGGGACTAGCGGCTAGGCGGGGGATTAGTCGGGGATTAATCGGATTAAAATTAATTCTCGGTCCATGATATTAGATGACCAATTTGTCACCATAATCATCCATTTCTATTAAATTATGTAAGAACGAGGTTTGAGATCCTAGTATAAGTATTACTATGATAAAATAAACACAAAACTTACTATAGTTCACTAGATATTGCTACTTTCGCAAAAATGATCCAAACCGTTTTTTTCCTAGGCGCCCTAGGCGGTGCTAGACGGTGAGGGAGGGCCTAGAGATTAATCGGGGATTAATCGGCCCCTAGTCGGGATTTTTAGAACACTGTTTATGAGGCTCTTATTGTGAACCTAAACTGTCTGTTTATAGCAGCTGGAATTGCTCAGTTTACAACACTTCCTAATGCAACTTTTTGGCATCAATGGGTCCTTCATGTTGAAGAACTGACTGAGAGAGTGAGTGGGATATCCGTTGCTTATGTTCAAATGACATTGGAGCGTGACAATCATATAGCAATTGCCAGGAAGAATTTGAGGCATGGTCGGGGTGTCACCGTTGTATTTGTCTTTGCTGTTTTATATGTAATATGTCGTGACTTCGTTGTGAAGTGACGGAAATTATTGTGGCGTGTTGTTAGGGCTTAGGTGCAGGAGAGTTGATCGTTTTGTTTTTCGTGAAGGAAAATATGTAGGTCTATGAAATGAAATGTAAGGATGGCCGATCCTTATGCTTTAGGTCAGGAAAAATGCTAGGCGTATGATGACATTTTGTAATGCTTTTCACTGATGTGATATCACATTTTAATACAAGGTCGACCTTTCGCTGTAAACTTTGGCTGTTTCATTTAGTAGTAGTAGTCATGTTAGTTTGCAGTTTTCAGCCTATCTATTTATATACCATATTAAGACACTGAAATACAAAAATTGGTGATTTCTCTTGTGTACTGATCACGGGTATGCATACAGACTGTCCATCTGCATTAGCCATCAGCAAAGACTAGAAAAATTGGTGATCACAGTTGTCATTTACAAATTATACTGATTTCTCTTGTGTGGGTAATGGCTATATCAAATAGCCCAAGCAAGAGCAAGGATACAGCTAAAATCTCAGATTGCTTCAATATTTTTTGCGTGTGCAGCTGTCTAAAAAAACAAAAATCTGCTACTGTTACAGAAAATCAGCAGCTGATCAATATTTTTGTGTGTGCAGCTGATCAGTATCTTTGTTGTTTTATGTCATCTGTCGTGACTTCATTGTGAAGTAACGGTAATAGTTGTGGGGTGTTGTTAGGGCTTAGGTGCAGGATAGATGATCATTGGTATGATGTGTTTACTGGTGTAACTGGAAGCCTCATCATCAATTATGTCTCCTACACTACTGTTTTATTGAATCAGTGCAAAAAGCACATAATATTACATGGCAAGCAACCAATTCAATTTATGCAGCCAAAACAGAAATAACAAAAAAAATGCAGCTGAGCAAAAATAGCAAAAAACTGCAGCTGTCACAAAAATAACAAAAAACTGCAGCCAAAACAGAAATAACAAAAAACTGCAGCTGAGCAAAAATAGCAAAAAATTTCAGCTGTCACAAAAATAACAAAAACTGCAACCAAAACAGAAATAACAAAAAACTGCAGCTGTCACAAAAATAACAAAAATCTGCAGCTGTCACAAGAATAAAAAATGAGATGCTTCAGTGTTCCAACTCTGTATTAAATCTGTCACAAGAAAAATAAATCTGCATGTCACAAAAATCTGCAGCTGAGCAACACAATGTACTTTGAAATAATCTTGTTTCTGTTATGGCCCCAGTGTTCCAACAAACCCACGTCGGCTGCCTGTGAAGGCATCTAAAACCTCGTGGAATACACGACTAATCGTATCACCAGAATGCTGAAATCTTTCACGTGTCAAACGATTGGAGGCCCCTTGTGCGAGGATAAACAAGAATATTCCAACCTTCTCAAGGACAGTTATCTTACTACTCGCTTTAAGCCCGTGATTTGCTTCCAACACATCACACAATCTCTGCAGCACATGTGATTCCATACGAAAATGATCAATGCATCTCACTTCAGACTCAGTCAGTTTTGAAGTATAACATCGGACCTTCTCAATATACTTCAAATGGTAGGTTGTCAGAAGCTGAAAAAACTCCTCACTGTGGTGCTGCCATAGTAAAAGCAACTTCTGCAAACGCTTCCTTCGTCTTTCTTCAAGCGTAATTGGCAATCTCATTTTAGCTTGTACCTACACAGACAGAAAAACAAACTACATAAACTTAGAAAATATATAAAATCATAAAAAACCAGAGAAATTAATAAACAAGACAATAAAAACATAGTATGACAATAAACAAGTTTCTTCCTTCGTCTTTCTTCAAGCGTAATTTGCAGTTTGTGAGGACATCTATTTGATGCATTCAATAGGCATATGATATAATATATAGACAAAAAACACAATTCATAATTTAAAAACCGTCATCAACTCATCAATGGTAACAAATTTGACATCAACTCATCAATTGTAAAACAAAAAACAATACAAAGCAGCATTTCATATCATGTTGTTATAACAGATAAGCATATATAAAAACACTAGATAATAGGCATTAGTAAGAAACACCAGATTATAGCCACTGATTTCAGTTGTTTTATTATAAGAGTTTGTTTTTAAGATGCTTATGCCATTATACAAACTGAAAGTTTAAACTTTTTATAAAAAAAACAGTATACTAATAAACTTTATAGATGAATGAAACCTAGATAAGTTGGATCAAGGAAGAATATTATAACCCTTTCTTCAAACTTATATGCCTAGACTTGACTGATAGACCCTTTTCTGATTTGGGTACATAAATCTCATCCTTTCTTTCTTTCAGAACTCTTGCTCTTCTTTTTTGCTGCACAACAACTCCAGTTCCAACAGACAACAACTCCTCTCTATTTTCATTCTTAACACTTCCTTCATATTAACAAACCCTAAACCCAACTTGCATACGATTCAATCCAAAGACTAAGTTTAATACACATAAATATCTAAGTAATAAAAAACACGGAATACAACTTCTTCATATATTATAACCTAGGATAGGTGACAAACACTAAACCCAACAAACAAAATAGAGAATAGAAGGAGAGGAGAGGAGACGAGACGAGACGAGCAAGTCCGTACCTTTCATCTTCAATTCTCGATCGCAGAAGAGGAGTACCTTTGATCACTTCGTTCACCTTCCTCCTTCGCGCGCAGATGTAGGAGTTTCAATCGTCAGATGCAACTACAAAAGGTATATGTGAAATGAGATGGATACGATATAAATTTTTGGGTTGTAACATTTGGGCCAATTCTAATAAGCCCAGATAATAACAGCCCATTTACCTCTTTTTAATTATCATTTAAATATATTTATTTTTAAATTTCGATACCCTTTTCGGTAATTTCACCCTTCATATTTATAACATTTCAGCTACTTCTCCCGAACACATACTTTTATTTTATCAAAATCAGCTACCTAAATCAGCTTCAACTTCAGCTACTAAATTCAGCTACGAAATCAGCTTCAGCTACCAATTCAGCTCTAGCTTCAGCTACTACTACATAAGCTACTAATAAGCTATCAATAAGCTCATGTTTGCCGAACAGGGCCTAAGTAAAAATTCTGGTACTTCCCCAATTGCAGATTCAATGAGCGGGGAGTTAAGAAGCCAAGGATGTAGCCATAACCAAGTAGATCGTGCCTACTGCATATTGAAATCCATTATACAGTAAACCTGATCTGTGAACAATGCCTTTCCACATGCATGTAGGATTGTCCATTCCGTCTCTGAAACATATTGATGTCTAAACGGCCATCACAATATTTCCCACGTATCACACGACTCCAAATAGACGACGGTTCTTGTAAAAGGCGTCATCCCAACTTTGCGAGAAGTGTTGTATTAGATTGACGCATAGATCGTATACCGATACCCCCTTCTCGTATGGGTTGCTGAATCTGCTCCCATTTTAGAAGATGGATTCTGCTTCTCCCCGGTGGATCCCCAAACAAAGTTACGTACTTGTTGAACAACTGCGTCACAAATCGAGCGTGGGACTAAAGTGGATTGCATGACATATAGGGGAAGACTTGACAACACTGATTTTGCTAAAGTCACACGCCCTGCGGCAGATAAAATCTTCGACTACCAACCACTCAATCTCCTTGAGATTTTATCTAGGAGAAAAGTGTAGCGCTCCTTCTTCATTCGACCACATGTCATCGAGATACCCAAGTAATTCTCGAAGTCATTTGAGATCGGCACACCCATATAGTTGCTGACGTCGGACTGAACTTGGTCCGGAATGGCATTTGAAAATAGAACACTGCTTTTATCAAAATTAACTTGCTCCCCCAAAAGATAGCAAAATGTATCCAAACAACGTTTGATGTGTACGGCCTGAGATAAGTTACCCCGAGCAAACAAAACAAGATCTTCGGCGAAGAATAAGTGGGTGAGATCTACTCCACTAACTGAAATCGGTTCCCACAAGCCCGCCTCGACCGCATCTTGGATGATGTGTGAAAGGACTTCCATACATAAAACAAAGAGATACGGTGATAGAGGGTCCCCCTGGCGCACCCCTCGAAAGGGTCTGAAAGAGCTTGCCCGCCCTCTGTTCCAGGGGAGCTCCATACTTCCGGACTGTTGGCATTTCATAATAGTATAAGCGAGTTTTCTTGGCAGCTGAGCTTTGATCAAAGTCGCTTCCAGAAAATCCCACCTTACTCGGTCATAGGCTTTATCCACATCAATCTGAAAAATCATCCATTGGTTTGCTTCACTATCCGAACTCATAGAATGAAGCACCTCTTGGACGACTACAACATTGTCCATGATTTGCCGGCCCGGGATAAAACTGGCTTGAGTTGGTGAAACAAGACTAGCAAGCATGGGCTTCAGTCGGTTCACAATAACCTTAGTAGCTAATTTGAAGACCACATTTAATAGAGAAATGGGTCTAAATTGAGTCGGGGAAGCAGGCGCGTCGACCTTCGGAATCAGCGTCATATAAGCATTACTCAACCCATCTGACAGGAAGCTCTCGTTCACTACTTTCAAAACAGCATCACAACCCGCCTCTCCGACAACTCCCCAGTTACGCTGGAAGAATAACGCGTGAAACCCGTCAGGACCGTGCGATTTATAAGGCGCCATCATCTTCAAAGCCCCCCACACATCAGCATTAGTGAAAGGAGCATCAAGATGAGACTGCATTGTACCACTTATGACAGGAAACTTAGCTAAAACTGGACCAAAATTTTGCTCGGCTTTTCGGCTATCAACAGTATACAACCCTTTGAAAAAATTCAGCACCATTGACTTTATCTCTGCTTCATCTGTAACCCACTGCCCTGCGCCATTTTGAAGAGTCGACACCTTGTTCGAACGTTTCCGAATGATCGTTGACAAATGATAATACCGGGTGTTACTGTCACCGTCAATGAGGAAGGAGGCATTAGATTTTTGGTACCATAATAATTGTTCCTGATTCAAAACACTTTCAAGCTCTTTGGGAAGGTCACGTTCAAGAGAAAGCAGCCATTGGGACGGATTGGTAGCAAGCTTCCGCTGAGCACCCTCTAACCGAGCCCATAATTTTTTCTTACGCTGACAAATATTCCCAAAAACAGAGGAGTTCCATTTGCTCAAGTCTTGAGAGAGGGAAGACAAGGTGTCGCTGATGTTGTCCTGCTTCTCCCAGTGATTCGACAAAAACTGGTGAAATTCTTGATGGAGCATCCATCCTGCTAGAAATCTAAAAGGTCGGCCATAGGAGCCAATAGCAACACTCGGCAAAATCCGAATTAGAATGGGAGAATGATCAGAGTGAATAGCAGTCAAATGGGTAACCGATGCCTCTGGGAACCGGATGCGCCATTCCTCATTACATAGGCCTCTGTCCAGTCGAGTTGCAAGGTATGTTTCAATCGAATTGTGTTCATCACATTTTTTTTTATCATGTTCAGATACCATGAACATTGTTTTTCACAATCATGAACATTAATGTTCGTGAAAATGGACATTAAAAATCATGTTCTTATTCATGAACAATAATGTTCACGGGTTGCTAGGTTGCTTTCTAAACATGGTTGTTATAAGAACCTACTCTAGACCTAGCCAAATTAGGGCTTGGACCGGACTAGGGTCGGGCCATATTCAAAATTCCACCTATTTGCTAGGGTCGGGCTAAGCCTTCCCATTTTAAATTGGACAATTTCGTTGCTCATATCCCCCATAAGGGCGGGAATGACGCCCTCATAGCCGCCTTGTACTACTTAGTACTTACCCAAAAAATTTAATGTCAGAACAGGGTTAAACCGCATACTAAAAACATTCAAAACCTTTTTAGTGCTTACATAACAATTCACCATCCAAAAACACATAATAAAAACATTCAAATATATGCTTACATAACAATCCTCGTAACCGAATTCAACATAACAAGAAGAAGATAGAGGTGTGAATGTGATATTAGGTTTAGAGTGTTCAATGCTCAAATTAAGTTTAGGTTTTTGTCTTTAGTCTTTAAAAATATAGTTTTATTATTTGATAAATTTAATTTAAAATTAATAAAAAAAATTATCATATATAATACGGGCCGGGTAGGGTCGGCCCTAAGATCATGTGCATAACTAGTTAAGGCATATTCAGTATATTATAGACGAAATTGCTTCTATTGAGAAAAACAACACATGGGAGGTGGTTGATCTTCCACAAGGGCACAAAACAATTGGTGTGAAGTGGGTTTACAAAATAAAATTGAAGGAAGATGGAGAAGTTGATAAGTACTAAGGCACGGTTGGTCACTAAAGGCTACAAGCAAGAGTTTGGATTGGATTATACCGAAGTATTTGCTCCGGTTGTAAGGCATGATACCATCAGAATGGTGGTTGCTTTAGCTGCACAGAAGTCATGGCCCGTCTTCCAATTGGATGTAAAATCAACATTTTTACATGGAGATCTCCAAGAGCAAGTTTACATTGATCAGCCTCCTGGATCCATGAAGTCCGGGTGTGAGGACAAAGTCTATAGACTTAAGAAGGCGTTGTATGGACTGAAACAAGCGTCACGGGCCTGGTATAGTCGAATTGAATCTTATTTTCTGAAGGAAGGATTTCAGAAATACCCATTTGAGCATACACTTTTTGTGAAAAGTGGGGAAAGAGGAAAATTGCTTATTGTGTGCTTGTATGTGGATGATTTGATATATACAGGGAATGATTTCAGCATGTTTGAAAGGTTCAAGCACACTATGATGTTGGAATTTGATATGTCTGACTTGGGAAAGATGCATTATTTTCTTGGCATAAAAGTAGTGCAATCAACAACTTGAATTTTTATATCTCAGAAGAAGTATGTGCAAGAGATTCTTGACAGATTTCAGATGGAAAAGTGCAACCCGGCTGCTACACCAACTGAAGTAGGCCTTAAGCTTGTTAAATATCCTGATGAAGAGAGAGTTGACAACCATCTTTACAAGCAAATTGTGGGGAGCCTGATGTGTTTAACAAGAACAAGACCAGATTTCATGCATGTTGTAAGTTTGATCAGCAGGTACATGGAAAATCCTAAGGAGAGTCAGCTCTTGTCTACAAAGAGAATTCTTAGGTACTTACAAGGTACTCCCTCCGTCCCAATATTAAGTGTCCGTTTGCGGTTTTCGAGAAAAATTAAGGAAGTGAGAAAGAAAAAGTGAAAGGGAGAGAGATTGTGAGAGGGTGTGGTTTTTTATGTTGGAGAGAAGATAAAAAGTGATTAGGGTGTGGTTTTTTGGACCGAGGGTAATTGAATCATTTTTCTTCTTTTTTCCACTATTTGTATAAATGTGATTGTATTACTTGACTCTTTCTTACTTCTTTTTATTTTTCGGATTTAATTTGGTGCGTTAAGCTCTCAGATCAAACGGCCTTATAGTTATTTTCTTAATCCATCTGATAATTATTAGTGTAATGTTAAAAGACTTATTTTCTCCATGTTTGAAGGACAGAGTTTCATCAATTATACAAGAATATACACCTGTTCAAATTAATCATTCATATGATCATATTCATACCCCCATTTGACTGACATATAATATAATATGACCATAGTGTAGACGGATGCCAGATAAGGCTAAGAAAATGCAAACCTAATTTATACCTTAACTTCTTTCTGAATTTTGGGATCTGGTGTCAATATGAGAAAACATCGAATATATATTTTTCAGTTTTTAATGACTACACGTATCGTGTAAGAATTTGATTGTTCGTTTATAACTTTTCCCCAACCTTAATTAATATCTCTTCCGTCCCATAATAATTTTCTCGTTTCTCTCTCCTGACACTATTCACTATTTAAGGGAATCTTGGTAATTTCGGTTAACATATAAATAAAAACATAGTCATGTGTGGTTTTGTTTGATTCGTCTTATCGAGTACTTTAATAATATTAAAATTTTATAAATTTTACTTATTTATAATTAGAGATATTAACGATACAAAACGCACATCGACATATGTGCCCAAAAAAAACAGGAAGTTCATTATGGGACGGAGGGAGTAAATGACTGGCCAATGACTTTGATGTTTCCAAAATTATGCTTGACAATTTTTCAGGAGAGAAGGTGACGACGTGTTTGTAAAAAATAAACACTCATGTGAAGAGGGAAAAATGTAGATTTAGTTATTATATTGTTTTTCATTTTTTGCTATTACAAAAGTATAGTTTTTAAAAATGTAGTAAATGGTTACTACTAATTCACGTAGAATTTTTCATATTTAGATTAGGCAATACTATTTTCACTCAAAATTCAAAACTCGTCTTTGTCCCAGCAGGCAGCTAGTATATGTTGATCAACAGAAGTCAACCATTCACATGATATTTAATTTAGACATTATAAAATTGCCCTAGGCAGCTGGTTGCTGCATGTTGTCCGATCCGTTTACTTCGCCCCATGCACTTAGTTTACTCCAAAATTAATCATTCACATTGCATCATAGAATTGGCGTTTTTTTGAAAAATATTCCCGACGTATGCTCATTTTCAAACAAATTTCCATTATAGGCACTTCTCACAGCTTCAGAAATTTTTTATGTGTGAAAACCAGCGTCTCTCGTCCGAAGCTGAATTTTTTTTTTTTGAAATTTTTATGTATAAGAGACGGTGATTACTTAAAAAAAAAAAAAAAAAAAAAAAACAGCCTGTCACCCGCAACACAAAACGTCGATGGATCTCCACCGGCAACACAAGCTGGCCAGTCACCCGCTCCCCTCTTCTTGACGCATCCCCGCCCCTAAACAGCCCGCCGACCATTCCCTCCCTCCCCACCCCCGCACACGTCTCCCCTCTCACCCGCCTCGTTAAACTAGCCCGTGACTCGGATAAAAACAGAGTCATCCTCTCCAACGCCCGCCCCGTCCTCTTCTCCATCCTCTTCCACTCCCAATCCGAATCCGAGAGGGCGTTAGCCACCGTCGAGCTACTCTGTCCCGTCCTCTTCTCCACCGTCAAATCCGAATCCGAATCCGAATCTGAGAGGGCGTTAGCCACCATCGCCGGATCTGGAGAAGGGGGATGCCGAGAGGGCGTTGGCCACCGTCGAGCTGCTTTTGCAGAGTGCATGCGGGGTGTGCGGCGTTTGTAGCTCACTCACTTACGCCGCCCTTGCTTGTCAGAACGATATTAAAGGTGTCGGAGAGGGCGACGGAGTATGCGGCCGGGGCGGTCTGCTCGGGGTCGGAGAGGGTGCAGAAAGAGGCTGTTTTTTATTTTTTAAAGTAAGTGTAAACCAGCGTAAGAGCTTATTTTTTAACCCCTCGTATAAGAGGGGTTAAAAAATAATTATATGTATAAGAGACGCTGGTTTTCCCAGCGTCTTCTCTTATACATAAAAATTTCAAAAAAAAAATTCAGCTTCGGACGAGACACGCTGGTTTTCCCACCTTCTCTCACACATAAAAAATTTCCAAAGCTGTGAGAAGTGCCTATAATGTGAATTTGTTTGAAAATGAGCCTACGTCGGGAATATTTTTCAAAAAACGCCCATTTCAGAAAAAAATTCTTGCATCATACATATATTATACATAATAAACATTAATTATAAAAACTTGTAATATAATTTTATCCATAATATTATACTCCCTAGTAGTCTTCTCTTAACCTCCCCATATATATATATTTATAACACAATAAATCCCTTTCAATTCCAACAAAAACCAAAACAAAAATGCCATCCGAACCAATTACAAGAACCACTCTCAAAAGCCTCGGCAACTCCCTCCGCAAGGAGCCGAACAAGACCAAAGTCGACATCGAATTGGGGCCCATCGGTACAGAGGGGTACCCGCCCCTACGTGTTCGTCCCAGAGCAGATGAGACTCAAGATGGAAAAGAAGGTCATCAGGTGCATATTTGTGGGATATGACCAACAAAGGAAAGGCTGGAGGTGCATCGATCCCACAACTAACAAAGCCTACGTCTCATGTCACGTAGTCTTTGATGAAGGCTCATCTTGGTGGGGTCATGATAATGTGGTGCTTCCATATTCAGGAAATATTACAGAAGAAGAACAAGTGGAGCCGCAGGTTGAACCATAGGTGATCAGTGACTCAGGACCAGAGATTCAGAGTCCAAGGTCTCAGAGTACTTCAAGCCCTTGGAAGTCAGGTGTAAGGAAATCACCTGAAAAGGAGACTATGTCCAGTAGAGGAAGTAGCTCGAGTAGAGATGATGAAGCATCAGAACTTGATAGAGTGGTCACTGATGAATCTGGAGTTCGAAGATCTACAAGGATGAGAAAACCAAATCCAAGGTACGTTGATGCAGGATTTGCTGAAGTCATGTCCCTTCAGCAGTGTTGTATTTCTCCAAACAGGGATGAAGAGCCAACTTCATACAATGAAGCAAAAGGAGTTATTGAGTGGGAGAAAGCAATGAAGGAGGAAATAGATGCCTTGAAGAAGAACGAGACATGGGAACTCGTTCTAGTACCAAAATTCAGTAAGTTCAGGTCAATGCTTGAAATATGCACCAGAGAGTCGGTGATGAGGGGATGTTGAAGTCCATCACCGATGCCCATTAAGTGGAGAAGAATGGGCTAATGGCCCAAAATCTAGCAAGAGATGGAGTCCATTAGTAGACTAATCTAGAAACACTAATGGATAAGATTAATAGAATTTTCTAGATTAGTGTAGCTTAGTCTTACCTAGAGAATTCTAAAAATTGCTTGAGCAATCTCCCACTAGTATAAATAGAGGTATGCTACCTCATTTGTAATTATCCCACAAAGTCTCAATCTACTAATTAAGTGTTTCTTTTGTATTTGTGTGTTTACTTCTCGTGCTATTACACCAAAATTTTCACCTAGATTAAATATTGTCAATACTACAAAGCCCTCTATTCCTAACATTACCCCAATTCAAAAAAGATGTTCTTTTCCAAATTATATCCATGGCAGATACCAAAATAATGAAAAACATCAATCAGAAGAAAAAAAATCAATCACATGTTTAACAAACTGAACTGGAGCAACAAAGCAAATAAACTAAAGAGAGATTAGCATACTAAGCTAGTAAAGTTTCAAAATCATAGACAAATGGACCATTATCAACCAAAAGCTCGACTTTTCGGCCGAAAAAACGAGGATGTTCTGGACCAATTAGCAATATGCAAATGAAGTGAAACTCCAGTTCCACAAGAGAATGCATCGATGTAATCTTTCCTTATTCCCTTTTTATGAAAATCCAGTTCCAGAGTAAGCAGCGCAAGTTTGAATTCCTCCTGCGGCACAACTCTAGTCAACGGAACACAATCCCCCGATGTATTGCTAAATCTGAATCCCATCTTTGCAAAAACTTAGTCCTAATTTGAAGAACGCAGGGAGAAAGTCGACTAAATTCAGGGCGACTTCAATACGTTGGAGTGCATCAAGTTTGGAGTTTTTTGGACCGAGGGTAATTGAGTCATTTTTCTATTTTATATGACCATAGTGTAGACGGATGCCAGGTAAGGTTAAGAAAATGCAAACCTAATTTCTACCTTAACTTGTTTCTGAATTTTGGGATCTGGTGTCAATATGAGAAAACATCGAATATATATTTTTCAATTTTTAATGACCACATGTAATGTATCGTGTAAGAATTTGATTGTTCGTTTATAACTTTTCCCCAACCTTAATTAATAAATGACTGGCCAATGACTTTGATGTTTCCAAAATTATGCTTGACAATTTTCCAGGAGAGAAGGTGACGACGTGTTTGTAAAATAAACACTCATGTGAGGAGGGAAAAATGTAGATTTTGTTTTTCATTTTTTGCTATTACAAAAAAAAAAAAATATTGATTTTAAAATGTAAATGGTTACTACTAATTCACATGGAATTTTTCATATTTGGATTAGGCAATACTATTTTCACTCAAAATTCAAAACTCGCCTTTGTCCCATTACCCATACCAGTATATGTTGATCAACAGAAATCAATCATTCACATGATATTTAATTTAGACATTAAAAAACTGCCCTAGGCAGCTGGCTGCTGCATGTCCGATCCGTTTACTTCGCCCCCTGCACTTAGTTTACTCCAAAATTAATCATTCACATTGCATCATACATATATTATACATAATAAACATTCATTATAAAAACTTGTAATATAATTTTAGCCATAATATAGTAGTCTTCTCCTAACCTTCCCAATTGCAATGTATATATCCCCGATATATATAACACAATAAATCCCTTTCAATTCCAACAACGACCAAAACAAAAATGTCATCCGAACCAATTACAAGAACCACTCTCAAAAGCCTCGGCAACTCCCTCCGCAAGGAGCCGAACAAGACCAAAGTCGACATCGAATTGGGCCCCATCGGTACAGAGGGGGTACCCGCCGCCCCCTCTGGACCCAACACGAGCCCAACAAGGCTCGCCAAGAATGTGTTTGTCCAAATCTTCGAAACCATCCAAGATAAACGCTACTACCATGTCGACTCCGAGAAACGCGTCGTCTACCGAGAACTCATGGACCACCTCGACTCCGTGGAGGCGACTCACCGTCGGTTCAACTTCACCCTCATCGCCATCGAGCTTCTCGTCTTCTCGGGTCTCCTCACCGCCCTCATCTGCTCTCTAACAATGGACCGAATCAAGCGTCGTCGGTTCCTCCACCTAAGGATGTGGCAATACATAACCATGACCATGATGATCGCCTCGGGTTTGTCGGTTATCCGGTTCTTGACTTTCGTCATCTCCTTGCCCGTGATGTGGTGGTGGAGGATCCACAAGTACGTCGTCTACTTCATACGTCAAGCAAGAGGTGTGTGGACGTCACGCTCTGGTTCTGCATCGTCTTGTTCGGTTGGTATGTATGGTTTAGGCCTCGTCTAAGGAACGTGCACGGCGATCTTTCGATCGTCGTGGCTCATCAAATCACTCGCTTCCTTTTCGCCTTATGCTTAGGCTCGTTTCTTTGGCTTCTCAAGAACATACTTTACTTGAAGCTCGAGGCTGATCTTCACTACGATCAGCTCTTCGAGCGGATACGATTGTCGGTGATTTATCTACACGGGCTTCAGATTCTCCATAAGCGCGGGATGTGGAGGTTCTTGCCGGATAATAAGATCAAGAAGAAGCTCATGAAGATGGCTATGAGGAAGGAACATGAGGAAACTTTGGAGGTGGAGGAGTTGATGAAGGGGAAAAACATATGGATGTTAGTGATGGGGATGGAGATGGAGAGTGTTCCGATATGGATTCTCCGGCGACTGGCCGAAGAATATCTTGACCAGGTCAAACTTCGGCCGTTGCCCGGGAATAGTGATATCACAAATGATGATAAGAAGATTCTTAAAGAGGCGAGGAAGATGTTCAAGCAGCTTGTCAAAGAAGAGAAACCGCATCACTTCAGGTTTTGCAATTTCTTCTCCATTCGTAGTGTGATCTAGAACTCTTTTTTCCATTATCAATTTCCTTGTTTTTTATATTATGTTTTGTTTTAATGTTATTTCAAAACGACAAATGACCAAGTTGACTAATTAATATTAGCCTCATTGGTTGGATCCATCACGCATTCACGGACCTCGATCAATAAGAGAATTAAAAAACTATTAGCCTAGTTCTCGCGCCATGCGCGGATTTATATAACTCGATATAATTAATAAGTAGTACGAAGTATTATGTAATATATAATTTTATATGAAAATAAGTTGATATCTTAAATGATATTGATATATAATGAAGTTTTAAAATTTTAAATATAATAAACAACGAATATTAATTAATTGTTATACCAAAAATCTTATTTGATCAAATAATCATAGGTCAATTTTTAACAAATTTAAATAAATTAATTTCAACATATATAAAACTATATAATTTAAAACACTATCATAACACAAAAATATAATCTTTTCTCTCATTTAATAAGAAATCAATCTTTTTATGATATGTCATATCATAAAAATGTAATTATAAATTTATAAAATAACATAATAGGATATTGGGAGGTCAAAGTCTAAAAAAATTAACACATAAAAATCTTTTTGTAATTTGAAAAATCTTAAGCAATCTTTTTGTGATATTTTTGCACATGATTTTTCAAATATAATTATTTTTTAAGAAAATTACAATAAATTATAAAAATTGTGACCATTAAAATGGCGCCAAGTGGATGACCTGAATGAAGAGTATGCCACGTGGCATAGCTAGAATTGGAGGAAGGTGATTTGCTTTAGTAATTATATAGAGATTTTATTAAAATTTTCGAAAATATGAATGTTCAAGTGTTTATCTTATATACGTGAATTGTTTTTTGGCTAAAATGTTTCGTACGGATTTATTCCTCGTAAAAAAATTCTGTAAGGATTTTATTTACTGAAATCAAATCTAATTTATTATTTTTAAAATCTACTATATACAATGTTAAACTTGAAGCCATGTCTTCACAAAAAATTGCGCCACTTGGCATAATTTGAGTGAAGACATGTGTAATTATTTTTCATAATTTTTCATTTAATAAAACCCACTCACCCACAATGTTAAACCACTTACTCCACTAATTAACATTTTTGCCCATGACCTATACAAATTCTATCCCACTATCTCACTATCTCAAACACTAAGATATAAATCCATTAGCTCACGCATCAAAATTCATTATCAAAAAACCAAAATATCTTTCACACAAAAAATCAACCTGCACAAATGAGGGGATGAAGCTCGGAGCAAATTCATACCACAAGGTCAGGCCAAAGGATGAGAAGATGAAGAACTGAGAAACGGTTCAACAAGCTCTTCAGCGTACAAAACGCAGCAACGATTCTAATGTTGCCAACAGCCTCACCAACAAGCATATTTGCCTTGGAATAAGCTTTGCTCAAGCCTTGCATGAAAAGTTTTTAAGAAAAACTGAAATCTTCAAGAACATATCCAAGAATCAGTTAATTTGATGCAAAATCTTGGTATAATATACTGTATTACATACGGGTCAAGTTTCAGCAGACCAAGTTCAATTGCTATGTCCACGTACTAGCCAAATTTGGTCTACATGTACGTTTAGGGAACGTCCAATTTTGTCTCATATAGATAGTCAATTATTGTATAATATACTTTTTAATTTATTAGTTATATAATAATCGTTTCATTACTCGTATTATTATCGTTTTATTACTCGTACCACATTATTACCCGTACGTGGTACGGGACGATCACTAGTTTTACATAAAACGAAATTTTAGATAGAAAATTATACTTATAAAAGAAAAACAGATAACAGAAACAAAAGAATTAAGGGTTCCATATATTAAATTCGCCCTCGTGGCCTATACATACATGATGCGGATATATATGTGTCGTTTGATAAAAATCAAAATCCTATTTTACCTATGAAATATTGAAAACAACAAATACTGTTAATTGTAATGATTTAATTTTTATGATCTTGAACCGATAATTTATGAACAATATGGATATACTTTTTATAATATTCACATGGTTGGAACTGGAAGTCAAAGTCTTAGACGTATTCAACTCACACACATATTAAAACCGAACTTGAAAATTGTTATCAAGAGCACCTCTGACTCTGAGTCTCTGACGTTGAGCATACAGGGCGTTGTCTCTCAAACAAACTTAACTTATTTCAAGTTGTCGTTTCTTTATTTGATTTCAGAAAATATTTATAATTAATATTTGGAATAATGTATGAAATGTATAGTGATCTAGAAATAAAGAAGAAAGATCTGGAGGAGCATTATGGGCTAGACGGGAAGGAACTTGCATTTATATTCAAGCCTAGAATACAAGAAGTATACGATGAGGACGAAGACGAGGACGAAATTGAAGCCGAAGCACAAGCAAGTACCATCTTAGCACCTACACCAGTAGAAAGAACCATTTCTTACGATGAGTTTCTCAATTGGGCGGTATGTAAACGTTAATCAGCCAGCCTATGCATAAGTTTATAATGTGTATATATATATATATGTGAGTAAGAATAAGATATTGTGTTTGCAGATTCGGGCGTATAAAAACTGTTGGGGTTTGGAACGCACATTGAACAGTTCGAAAAGAGTGTTTATAAAACTGAACCGACTAATGAGCACGTTTTTGTTGATGGTGGTGCTTATCATATGGCTTCTTTTGTCTGGAATAGTCAACACCGGTCAACTTGCTCTCTTGTTCACTCCTTTTCTTGCAGCTAGTTTCATCTTCGGCGACAGCTGTCGTAAGATGTTTGAAGGCCTCATCTTCGCCTTCGCCATGCATCCCTTTGATGTTGGTGATCGTGTTATTGTCAACAATGTACAAATGAGGGTCACTGAGTTGAACATCTTGACGTCTGTTTTTCTCAAGTACGACACTGGAGAAGAAGTGATCACTCCAAACTCCACGCTCACAACCACGACCATTATTAATCTTGATATCACTCCTGATCAAAGCGATAAGGTCGACTTTGTTGTCACTACTAATACTGCTCTAGAGGACATCAAGGATCTTGAGATTAAGATTAAGAAGTAAGCATGATCAACTTACATGATTAAATATACTTGCTTTAATTACTAATGATGTTTTATGATGATTAAATAGGTTCTTGGATGATGATATAGAGTACTCATCCAACAACAAAGTGGTGAAATCGGAGGTTGGGAAGGAAGAGATGAAGATGATCGTATATTTCAGATATTTGGTTTCCTATCTTACTGCAGAGTCAAAAGCTGTGCATAAGTCCAAAATCTTGAGTAAGATAATGGAGTTTAGAAATCATATGGATCAAAGCACTAGCAAGAAGTTCCCGTCATCTTATCAACTTTATAGTGTGGACATTGCCCTACATCCTAAGACCAAGCTTAAGGATATTGAACATCTTAAGGCCGAAATATTGAGGTATATATATTAATCAAACCATTAATCAAGTATAGGGATATCTAATCTAATATCTAATAAACTTGCATGTCTATTAATTACTATGTAGGGGTCTAGACGAGCGTTACAAGCCCAATAGCAAAGTTGTGCTAACAGATCTTACAAGATCAAAAGTGAAGATGGGAATCTATCTTTACTATTCGGAAGTTACTAAGGAAGACAAGGAGGAGAAAATGCCCGATACTAGGGAGGGCAAGGAAACGTTAGAAAAAGACGATAAATGTGAACATGATGACATTAGACATAAATGGAGGAAAGATGCGACTTCGGGAAAGGCGATGAAGAACTTACATGATATATCCGAGACACTAAAAAGAATCAAGAACGTTGTTAAAGATGTTACAATTTATGAAACTGTGGAGAACGGCAAGGTTGAAGTAATTCCTCAAGGTGGCATTGGATGGGACAGTATTAAGGTACGTCATAATTAAAATGTAACACTTATTAGATCCGTTAATCTAATTCCGGATGTTGTATTAATTATAGGCAAGGATTCAAAGTCAGGAGGAGTCAGCCCATCCGGGTTCATCCTTGGAGACAATACATAGCGGAGGTGTCCACGGCAATATGCTTGTCTTGGGAGAAGTTAATCAAGTCATACTCGACGAAACTACATGCCAAGATACCTAAAGTCCTAAACCCAACCAGTTTTTATGCAGTGATGAGAAAATTGTTGTCCTCTTACCTCTCTATCATCTTTTGTCGTTAGTTTATTGTAATTCACTTCAAAATTATTATTATCATACAAACAGAAAGAAAGACAATCAATTTTTCTTTATTTATTATTAATTGAAGTATGTAAAATGGTGGTGGCCTGGTAGAGTGGTGGGTGTGTAAGGGCCTCGGCCAAAAAATGTTTTCTATATCTTTTAAGCAGGTATACAGGCTGTCCTTTCACATCCATATCATTGAATTCACTCAATGCATTACATAAGAATAAAGAAAACGTTCTGATAATACTATATAATTAAGACCATAGTAGTACCACACAATCTACACTTGACTCCAAACCTTAGCTAGCTAACCGTCAATGTCGCCGGAATCAAACGCACAACCCATGGGCAACTCGGACATCGAATCCAACCCCATGACGACGAAATCAAGCTATGCGAAAGACGTCTTCTCGCAACTCCTCGACACCATACGCGAAAAACGCGACCATTTCGACTCTGAAAAGCGTGTCGTCTACACGAAGCTAATGAACCACCTAGACGCGGTCGAAGACACTCACAACACCTCCACCTTCACCCTCATCGCCATCGAGCTCCTCGTCTTCTCAGGTCTCCTCTCCGCCCTAGTCTGCTCCCTGACAATGGACCGAATCAAGCGCCGTCGATTCCTCCACCTAAGGATGTGGCAATACATCACCATGACCATGATGCTCGTCTCGGGTTTGTCGGTCGTGCGGTTCCTCACCTTCGTGGTATCTTGGCCGGTCAAGTGGTGGTGGAGGATCCACAAATACGTCGTCTACTTCACGCGCCAGCTCAAGAGGTGCGTGGACGTAACGCTCTGGTTCTGTATCGTCTTATTGGGTTGGTATTTGTGGTTCAGGCCACGACTAAGGCACGTGCATGGCGACGTGTCTATAGTCGTGGCCCACCAAGTCACTCGCTTTCTTATCGCTCTTTGCTTAGGCTCCTTTCTCTGGCTTCTCAAAAACGTGCTTTACTTGAAGCTCGAGGCTGATCTTCACTATGATCAGCTTTTCGAGCGCGTGCGTCTCTCGGTTGCGTATCTACACGGGCTTCAGATTCTCCATAACCGGGGGATGTGGAGGTTCTTGCCCGATAATAAGATCAAGAAGAAGCTCATGAAGATGGCCATGAAGAAGCAACATGAATTAGAAATCTTGGAGCAGGAATTGATGAAGGGGAAGAATATATGGATGTTGGTGTTGGAGATGGAGAAGGAGAGTGTTCCGATATGGATTCTCCGGCGACTGGGGGAGGAATATCTTGACCAGGTCAAACTCCACCCGTTGCCGGGGAATAGTGATATCTCTAAAGATGATAAGAAGATTCTTAAGGAGGCTAAGAAGATGTTTAAGCAACTCATCAAGAACCGGATCAAGAATGTGGATCCGGATCGCTACAGGTTAGTAAATTATTCCCAGATTCGATCTCATCTCAGTAATTTTTCTCGGGTTTAATAATTTAAAATGACGGATGAACTGACTAAGCATATGGTAATTGTTTGGATCTATATCCTCGATAAGTAAAACTGAATAATACTCCGTATTAAAATGGTCTAACCCTCCATTAACAACGACAAAGAGTGGTTATTTGTTGTCGTGTAGCCTTCAATTAATGCAAACGACAAATAGTGGAGTGCTAGCTACGGAGTACATTATATTTTTCTGATTTGATCCTAGGATTAATTTTCGTGACAAATATATTTTATACGGAGTAGTTAAGTACTCCTTGGTTGGAGGGCTCGTACACTTCAAATTTACAGTATTTTCTGACAAAAATATTACTATTATCATCGTGACTCCCTTTTCATATCACTATTGTATTTGATCAATCCAATGTTTTTGGACTTTAATCATCACGCCCAAGTGCATGTATGAATCTGTATCACCTTTTTAGGCTTTCCTTGAGTATTTGTTAAAAATACTTTTAAATTCAGATGTTTTAGAAAAATGTGAAAGAAAAAAAAACATTTTTTGATAAGAAATTTAGTGAGCAAATTATTAAAAAACATTAATTTATGATGCGAAATACGAACTGTAAACATTACTATCTTATATTTTATAAAATTGATTTCATTATTAGTTTTTTATAAAATAGTTTTCTTAGAGAGAAAATTCGGTGAAAATAATTCTTATGATGCGAAATACGAACTGTAAACATTACTATCTTATATTTTGTATGTGAACCTATAACATTAATTTATGAATATAAGGTTCACAATTAACCTAATATGTATGTGAACCTTAAGTGTTCATAGTTAAGATTCACATATATATAAGATAATAATGTTTACAATGTTCACAGTTAAAATGAATTTACACTATAAAATATGTTTTCACCGGAAACTAGACACGTCAAAAGCTTACCTGACCCGACCCGAAAATACTCGACCCAAACCCGATCCGAAAAGTGTTTGAACCCGTTTGGGTCAGACCCGTTTTCGACCCGAACCTGTTGGGTCGAATCCGGACTGACCCGAACTGTTCGAAACTCGTGGAGGGTCCCACTTTTCACATATTTTATTTAATTTAAATTAAAAAAAAACAATATATTTTGTTAAATAATAATATAATATTATTATTTTATTATAAAAATATTTTTAAAATTTTATTTTATTTATTACAATACAGAAAAGCGAACATTTGAAACCCGTTGGGTTGACCCGAATCCGAACCCGTTCAACCCGAAAGTTTTGTCAACCCGATTGACCCAAACCCGTTTTTGACCCGAACCTGAAACCGTTCAACCCGTTTTCCACGTCTACCGGAAACCCCTCTTTCTTATAAATATCTTTTATAAATTAATCTACGCAAGGGGAGCATGGAAAGATGAAGATTTTGAATATGACCACCATTGTAATCTTCCGCAGGGTATTGCACTTTTGGAGAGATAGATGTTTTAAATTGTAATTTTGGGGTAGATAGATGTTTTAAATTAATGAATGTGTCAACATAGACGAGAGGGAGAGAAGAATTGAGAGGAAAGATGAATTGATTGATTGAATGATCCTACTTATACGTGTTGTACATGAAACAGAAAACCAATAACTGAATGCACTCTCCTCTCTAATAGATATAAGTGTCTAACTAACTAACTTATATAATCAACTCTATCATTCCCCCTCAAATTGGAGGGTAGGTGGAGAAACTACACCCAATTTGGGAAGGAAGTCATGATGCAGAACTCCGGTCAGAGATTTGGTTAAAATGTCAGCTAGTTGATGTTGAGTAGGCACATGTGAGATTGAAATGAGTCCTTCAAGCAACTTCTCTCGAACGTAATGACAGTCTAAGTCCACATGTTTTGTGCGTTCATGGTAGACTAGATTGCGAGCGATGTAGATTGCTGCAAGATTGTCACACTTAAGGGCAATGGGAGTGATTCGAGGAACACCCAGCTCATGGAGTAGCCGAGAAAGCCAAGCTAATTCAGCACAAATTCGACGCATAGAGTTGTATTCAGCCTCAGCAGAAGAAAGGGAAACAGTTTGTTGCTTCTTGGATTTCCAGGATATAGGGGATCCTCCAAAAAGAACTACAAATCCACTAACAGACCGTCGGGAATGAGGGCAAGTAGCCCAGTCTGAATCACAGAAAGCTTGGAGCTTGAAATCCTGAGCATTGGAGAGAAGAATACCTAGCTCAGATGTCTCTTTTAAGTAACGCAGAGCATGGAAAGCAGCATCAAGATGAGGTTGTCTTGGCTTTTGCAGGAATTGGCTCAGAAGTTGTACTGTGAAAGCAAGATCAGGTCTGGAGTGCACAAGGAAATTGAGCTTGCCAATGAGACGACGATAAAAGGATGGATCTGTCAAGAGGTCTCCTTTGTCTGGTGAAAGTTTGGAATTGAGCTCAAGAGGTGTTAGCATAGGGCGAGCTGAACTGCAGTTATACTCATCCAGTAGCTCTGTAATATACTTGCGTTGCGTGAGAACTAAACCATCCTTGTGAGGCACAAATTCCATTCCCATAAAGTAGGCAAGATTTCCAAGGTCCTTGATTTTGAATTCTGAGTTTAAAAAATTCTCGATGGCATTGATTTCTGACAAATCATTCCCAGTAATCAATATGTCATCAACATAGATTGAATGAACACGATTGAGCTCTTGGACTGTTTGTAGAAGAGGGAGTAATCATTGAGAGATTGTGAGTAGCCTTTGGAGCGAAGTGCAGAGGATAGTCTATCATACCATTGTCGAGATGCTTGCTTAAGGCCATATAAGGATTTTCTTAGGCGGCAGACCAGAGAAGAATCAGTCAATTATAATCCAGGAGGTGCTCTCATGTAGACTTCCTCATGCAATTCTCCATGGAGAAAAACATTATTAACAACTAGTTGGTAGATTTGCCAATCCCTCTTAATTGCAAGACTGACTAAGCATCTTACAGTAGTTGTTTTGATGAATGGAGAGAAGGTTTAATTACAATCTATACCTTCTTTTTGAGTGAAGCCTTTGACTGCCAGACGTGCCTTGAATCTCTCAATGGTTACATCTGCTTTCTTCTTTATTTTGAAGACCCACTTGCAACCTATGGGTTTCTTGCCAGGTAGAAGAGAGACAAGGTCACATGTGTGATTCTGGTCTAAGGTTGTGAATTCTTGATCCATAGCATTGATCCACCTAACATATTTGTTGGCCTCAGAGTAAGATGTGGGTTCTGTCTTATCGTGAGTGTAGGTAGGAGTCAAGACATGGAAGCAAAATGCTTCAGTCATGGTAGAAGTGAGAGTATGAGGACAGAAAGAGGAGGTTTCAATAGGATTGTCTATGGAGACAGTGTTGCAAACATAGTCTTGAAGATATGCTAGTGGGTTATGAGATCTAGATGGTCTGGTGTTTTGTGGAGCTGGTAGGACAGTGATGGTGTGGTCAGTTTGAGGAGATAATGATGAAGGAGAGACATTGTTAGTGACATGTGAAGGTGATGGAGGAGATTGTATGATTTGAGGAGGAGCAGGTTCTGAAAAAGGTTGAGAAGAAGGATCAATGTGATCTGGTAAGGGAAAAGGAGAAGAGGTTTTGGTAGGAATGTTATTGGAGTAGGGAAAGATATGCTCAATGAAGGTTACATCTCTGGAAACAATAACTCTGTTGGTGTCAAGATCCAGTAGCTTGTAGCTTGTCTTCCCAAAAGGATATCCAATAAAAACACATTTTGGATGCTCTAGGCTGAAGCTTATCCCTTCCGGCTTTCAAGGTTGATGCATAACAAAGGCAGCCAAAAGTCCTTAATCTGTCATAATCTGGTTTGCAGCCAAATAATTTCTCATAGGGTGAAGCATAATCAAGCACTGGAGTAGGGAATCTATTGATGAGATGTGTTTCTGTGAGAACACGGTCACCCCAAAATAAGATTGGGACACCAGATTGGAATAAAAGAGCCCTTGAAGTTTCAAGAAGGTGTTTGTGCTTTCTCTCCACTACACCATTTTGTTGAGTTGTTGCCACACAGGATGTTTGGTGTAGAATGCCTTTGCTTGACAGATACTGGTGTGTAGCATGGCTAGATCTCAACTCAAGGGCATTATCTGACCTCAAGATTTTTACCTTCTTGCCAAACTGAGTCCAAGCCATCTCTATGAAGCTCTTGATGAAGTAAAAAACATTACTCTTTGTGCTGAGAAGATGAGTCCATGTGGTCCTGCTGAAGTCGTCTACCACAGTGAGAAAATATATGTATCCTTCTTGAGTTGATGTGTGATAAGGCCTCCAAGTATCTACATGAATGAGCTCAAAAATATCTTTAGTAGAAATCTTGCTATTAGAAAATGGCAATCTTTGATGCCTTGCTTTAATACAAACATCACAAGCAACAAACTCATATGTGTTGTCATTTTTATGTGTAGAAGGAAACAAGGACATTGTTTTGAGCTTATAAAAAGGTAAGTGACCAAATTTGAGATGCCACATATAAGCAACAGA
Source organism: Oxyria digyna (assembly GCA_029168935.1). Classification (NCBI taxonomy): domain Eukaryota; kingdom Viridiplantae; phylum Streptophyta; class Magnoliopsida; order Caryophyllales; family Polygonaceae; genus Oxyria; species Oxyria digyna. The sequence goes on from JAPVLV010000013.1 coordinate 13,468,301, forward strand.
TTGTGAACAATGTTTATTTGTTCTAGTAATATGACTAGGTACTACTAAAGCAGGTAAATGCTGGGATTGAGATTGAGAGCCAATGTTGTTATGTAGAAGATAAATGCCATTAGTACAACTACCAATTTCCTGAAGCTTCTTCTTGGAAAGGTCATGCACAACACATTTCTTGTTTGTAAAGATCATAACATATCTCTTGTCTTCAGTAAGTTTTGCCACTGAAATCATGTTGAACTTGAAACAAGACACAAGGAGCACATCAGTCAGAACTAAAGATGGAGATAACTCAACATCTCCTTGTAAAGAAACCAGGAATTTCTCTCCATTAGGCAAAATTACTGAGAAGTTATTCTTGAGAGGTCTGACAGACTTAAGAACATTAATGTATAAGAGCACATGTGAGTGCTTGCACCACTATCTATCATCCAACTTGCTACTGAGAAAAGAGGTTTAGATGCCATACCAGCAAGGTTAAGAGCATGTTGGACTTCATTTTTGTTCACAATAGCTGCACCACATAAGCCTTCAGGTGAATTGCTTTGGAGAAAAGATAGAAGTTGTTGGCATTGAGCTTGTGAAAATCCTGGAATAGAGGAAGATGTATTGCCTTCAATAGAATTCTCCTTTGTCTGAATGGTGGCTGCCATTTTCTTGTTCTTTGTGAACTTAAAATCTGCTGGGAAACCATGAAGCCTATAGCACTTCTCCATAGTGTGACCAGGCTTTCTAAAGTGATTGCAAGATAGAGAAGGTTTCTTGCTATCACCTTTGCTCCTAGGTGGACCAGAAGTATTCCTTGCATACAAGGAGGCAACATCAGTAAAAACTTTTGACTGCACAACTAATTTTTGACTGCACAGCTACTACAAGATCATTGCAGCGTTCCCATATCAAGAATAGTGGATCATCAATGGTTGGCTTAGCAATTGTACCAGTGATCAACCACCATTTGTTCTTGCAAGAAAGGGAGACTTACGGATCGACGCCATTCACCATCTGACTTCCCGTCAAATACCTGAGAGACGATCGGCCTTCTAGGTTGATCGGAAGGATTCACGAAGAAAGGATAGAGGTTGTTGAGAGGTTGACTTCCAGGAGATCGGCCATCGGGAAAATTGATTGAGGGACCGTTAGCTGTGAATTCTCCCATGATCAGAGATGGAGAAGAGCGGTGGAGTGTGAGTTAGGGATTCAAGAAGTTGAAGACAAACGATCTGACAGAGCCAGATCGAAGAAGAAGAAGAAGACGATTACAGACTGTAATCGATTGAGAATGAGATTGAATGCGGAAAAGAACAGATCGAGCCTTGTTGGCTTTGATACCATGTCAACATAGACGAGAGGGAGAGAAGAATTGAGAGGAAATATGAGTTGATTGATTCAATGATCTGTTGTATTATAGGTGTTGTACATGAAACAGAAAACCAATAACAAAATGAACTCTCCTCTCGAATAGATACAAGTGTCTAACTAACTAAGTAACTAACTTATATAACCAACTCTATTAGAATTCATGATCTCTAGAAGAAAAAAAAGTTCTCATACATATGAATAAACTTTAGATTGATGTAACCCATATATATAGTGATCTTGAAATAAAGAGGGAAGACTTGAATGACTATGGGCTGTCAGCAACGGAGCTAGAATGGATATTCAAGCATAGGACCAAAGAAGAAGAAGACGAGGAGGACGAAATGCAAGTAGAAGCAACTAATGTTGGATCATCCGGAGATGAAACAATTGACTATGATGAGTTCCTCAATTGGACGGTATGTTTTCCATTTTGTTAATCTCTTTAAACTAGGAACTCATTGTTATTATAACCTAACCATATAATGTACGTGTTTATACATGTGATTTAATAGTATTGTGTTTGTAGGTTCGGGCCTATAAGAATTGTTGGGGGTTAGAACGAACATTGCATAGTTCAAAAAGAGTGTTCATAAAACTAAATAGACTACTCAGCGCATTTCTGGTGATGGTGATGCTCATCATATGGCTTCTCCTCTCCCAAATAGTCAACACCGGTCAACTTGCTCTCTTGTTCACTCCTTTTCTTGCAGCTAGTTTCATCTTCGGCGACAGCTGTCGTAAGATGTTTGAAGGCCTCATCTTCGCCTTCGCCATGCATCCCTTTGACGTCGGTGATCGCGTGATCATCAACAATGTCCAAGTAACTAAATTCACTATCATCTTATATTAATTCTTTTGAGAAAATTAACAGTATGCACTTTGTTGATTTGGACAGATGAGGGTTACAGAGTTGAACATCTTGACATCCGTGTTCTATAAGTATGATACTGGAGAAGAGGTGATCACTCCAAACTCAACTTTGACAACCACTAGCATCATTAACCTCGATATCACTCCAGACCAATGCGATAAACTAGAATTTGTTGTCGATGCTCACACTCCTCTGGAGGACATTAGAGATCTCGAGATCAAAATAAAGAAGTAAAATCTTATACTACATGCCTTACTTATATATATATATATATGTGTGTGTGTGTGTGTCAAATTTATCTCACATGTATAATGATCAATCAGGTTGTTGGATGATGATATCGAGTACTCGTCTAAGAACAAGGTCGTGAAGTCAGATATTGGGAAGGAAGAGATGAAGATGACTGTTTATTTCAAATATCTGGTTTCTTATCTTACTGCAGAATCAAAAGCCGTTCATAAGTCCAAGATCTTGAGTATGATAATGAAGTTCCGTAAGGATATGGAAATCAAAATGAAAACCAATTGTGAAGGGTCTTATCCCTCATCTTACAAACCTTTTATTGTGAAAATCAATCTAACTCGTGATGTTAAGGTCAAGCTTAAGGATATTGAAGACCTTGAAGCCGAAATAATGAGGTATTTAAAACTACTCGCCTTAATTTCTTTTCCTCCTTTTTTTTATCACATATATATATAAGTATAGTTGAGATAATCTTGTGTACGTTGTAGGAATATAGAGGCGCGTTACAAGCCCTATGCCAAAGTTGTGGTTGTAGAGCTTACAAAAACACAAGTAAAAATGGGCCTATATGTTCACTATTTGGGTTACACTACTAACGAGGAGAAAAAGATATCAGAAGAACATGATTCCGGAGAAAGTGCATGTGCTATGTGGATCCAAAAAGATATTGTAGAAAAGTTAAAGAAGAATTTGGAACACATATGTGAGATACTGAAAAAAAATAGTGTTGTCAAAGACGTACGAATATGTCAAACCGACAACAGCGACCACGTTGAAGTAATTGCTCATAGTAGCAAGAATTGGGGCAGTTTTCAGGTATTTTTGGTTTCCATTTCACCGAATTGCCACATTTTCACTTTTATGTTGTATTTAAATGTATGATTGCAGAGTTTACTAACACTATCAAATACAGGCAAGCGATGTGATTCAAACCCAAGACGAGCAGCCACCCTTGGATACACCTAGTGGAGATATAGAAGAGAAAAGAAGAAACAGTGGAGATTTACCTATTGTTGAACAAATGAATGAAGCAATACTTGAGAATGCTGAAAAGTCACAACTAAGCTAGAATTGCTATCATGAATTTCGTAGTTTTTTAATTGACTAAGGTAGAATTGCTATCATGAATTTAGTAGTTTTTTAATTGATGAACCATGAAATATGAAATGTTTATATTTTCTTTAGAGTTTTTTTACCGAAAATCACCCATAAAAGTGTCTATATTGCTCAAAACCACCTCATTAATCAAATATTAACGAAAATCACCCTTATAACGTATTCCGTTACTCATTAACCACCCACTTTAGTTTTCCATCCAAAATTCCGTCACACTCGCATACGGGGCAATTTTATTATTTCTAAAATCTAAAAAATAGATATTAAATTGTTTTAGCTTTTTTTACTTAAGAAAATACAAAAAAAATACAAAAACAAGAAAAAAGTAAAATGAAAAGGACATGTTATTGTAGGTCGTCTTCCACCATTGCCTTTCTCCATTGTTGGGCATACAACTTGATAAGCCATTAAAGGAGCTCAAGGCACAAAATGAAATGCTAATTTAATTTTAGATCTGTTCATCCCTTCCTTATTCCGCCTTCACCTCCGCCTTACAATCCCCAAGAGAAACCCTACATGAACCCGAAACCCGATCCCTTTCTCACTTGAATCCAACAGGATTTTTGAATCATCAACTTCAGTATACATGTTGATGATTTGACACCCCAAATTCTCACTTGAACTGCTCCAGAAATCAGAATTCCAGTAAAAGGAAAGAGAGACAATTAATTTCTGAACCACGACAAGATCCGAACTGAATTCAGCAAGAGAAGCACAAAACTGGAAGAAGAAGAAGAAGAAAAAACGGTAGCGGAGTCGCGGATTTTGCTCACAAGAAAATACGAAACTAATTGAGCAGTCACAATGGTTTACAGAATGCAGTTCAATTTGAAAAAGAAATTGAGCACTCACGCATCGAGGCGACGGCGCATGCGAGCGAAGAACTTCTCAGGATCGCTATAAACGGAGTTGATAAGGCGGTCAATTATGAGCTTCCGTTGTTCATCTTGAAGCTCGTCGACTTGGATCTCTTGCAAATCTCCAGCAAAGTTTCGGAAAATGCCGCGGCGAACGCGTTCGTGGTGCAAGGAATCGCGTGTTTCATGGCCGATCGAGAAAGGTATGCCACGAGATTACCGATTGGGTTATCTTTCCGCCTGATACGGGATTGTTATGCTCTCGAATTGGAGCTTGTCGAATGGGCTTTGTGAAGGGTAATTCCTTTGGCCGAAAGAAAAATTAGGCCCAGATGTTGATTTTCCTGCAACGATCTTTGATGAAGAGCGAGAGGAGGTTGAAGACGGCGAGAGGAGGAAGAAGAAGATGACCTAATTTTTATTTTTTTAAAATCTTTTCTTTTGACCTTTTTATTGACCTTTTAATTTATTTATTAATAAAAAATAAAAAAATTTGACACGTGTAAATTGCTAAACGGAGTTAGGCTGAAAATGAAAATGGGTGGTGAATCACTAACGGAATACATTAATAGGGTGGTTTTTGGTAATATTTGATTTATGGGGTGGTTTTGAGCAATATGGACACTTTTACGGATGATTTTATGTAAAAACCTATTTTCTTTACTTTTCAATGATGTATCAGATTTTTATATTCTCATTTTTGTGTGCAATCATATACATGCATCCATTATTTGTGATGAATTGTCTCTGCACACACAACCGAGTTGTCCTTTTCTTAAATTATGATAGACTTGAAGTTTGCCAATTTTCACAAAATTAATTTTTACAATCAAAACCATCTAGTTGGATCCTTAAAAACACAAAGTATAACCACAAATTGAGCATTTAACACACCTTTGATTTTTACCCGATGAATAACAAAGTTGAAACATTGCAGTTCATCTACTTAACCGGTAACACACCTTGATTTTGTCACCTTTGTGAGCCTTGATGTCACAAGATGTTGGTTTATGATGCGAAACTGAAGCGAATCTGAGACAGATTCAGTGACGATTAGATATCATAAAACAAGACTTAATTCCCATGTTTATGAAGCAAAATTATATGCCCGGTCCAGATAGAAAATGAAGGGGACTTAATCTAAGCAACTATGTAATCCTTCTATAAGATTCTCAGCTACTTGAATCTAAACTATTAGACGTCATACAATTGGACTTAAGTCCCAGGGTGTATGAAGCAAAGTGTTCAGATCCAGATAGAATTGTGCATAGGGATTAGGGACTACAACAAAAGCAGCGACGTACACTAAGTCAATATTATTGTGCAAATCTAAACTCCATACTTAAGCATAGTCATAGGCAGGAACGGCTAAAATTGATTATCATCGAGTCACTGATAGAATTAGAAACAAGCTCATTATCCACAACATACAAAAAAAACATCGGTTGTAACAGGATATGAGAAGCGTGGATCGTACATCGATGTAAAAACATAGGGAAAATTCCTATAATAGTATAAAGGGCCCAAAATTAAAAAACGTTAAACTCGGAAATAAAATGAAAAATAAGAGATGGATTAATCCACCTAATAATTGGATCAAGATAAATTTTGATGGCTCATTTCACTCTATTGATAATTCATATATTGGTTGTATTGCACGAGATAAAAATGGTAAAGTAATTGATCTATACAATAAAATGATCTTCTCAAAATCACCGCTCTTTTCGGAAGCCATGGCTGCCTTGTTTGCGGTAAAATTGGCTTTAAAATTAAAATGTAAAAATTTATTATTGGAAGGTGATAATCTTACAATTATTAATTCCACAAAGAATATTTGAAAAATACCTTGGGACATTTGTACAATAATCCTAGATATTCAAACCCTTTTAAAATCTTTCGACAATGTTCAAATCTTACACTGCTTCAGAGAAGCAAATCAAGCTGTTGATTTCTTATCCAGATCAGAAATCAGTTCTCGTTTCCTAAAAATTGTCCTTTCATGCAATCAGGACAACCTACTATCTGATGACTATATCAGAACTATGACACCTATCTTCTTACGGTCGAGCATGTCTTTCACATACTCGGACTTCTTTAGGATCATCCGTCAGAATGGTCAGAAGTTGTTACCTGTTCTCATGTAAAACTTCGGTTTTAGCCTTTATCAAAAAAAAAAAAAAAAAAAAAAAAGAGAAGCGTGGATCGTACATCGATGTAATAAGAAGCGAATTAACATCTTGCAACAGTAAAGACCAGGAAACAACACAAGAGTGATGGCTGATGATTCGGATCTCTCACCAGGGTTGCTCGCTGCTCGGAGATGGTTGATGATGTTGGAGTATCGCTCTCTTAATTCAACTTCAGTTTGGTGAATTGTGACGACTGAGAGGAGTTGTCTCAGATGAGTTTTGCAACTTTCTTAAAAACACCCAAAACTTGAAGCTGCAAGTGTTACCTTCCTTTTTCATAGTCAAGCTTTAGCAATATGAGGTGATGCTGCAGAAGCTTCCAAACCCTATAGTTGGCCTGCTAATGAGTGTGCTACCAAGAGTGCAAAATACACCTCCAACAGCACCTACAAATCTAATCTGGACAAACTTCTCAAAAACACATCCACAACCAATATCCCTTACGGCTTCCACAACTTCTCTTATGGGGAGCACCCTCAGCGAGTCTACGCTCTAGCACTATGCACAGGAGACGTGCTCAACCATTCTGATTTAGGATTGCACAACCGGTCCAGACCGGACCCGATTTTTTGATATTTTCGGGTCGGTCCGGACCGGACCGGTATTTTTTATATAAAAAAATTATATTTTCTATACTATTTTATTTATTTATAAAATTTATCCAGGTTTCCGGTCCCGGTGTCATTTTTGTGCATCCCTATTCTTATTGTCACACTTGTCTGAATATCTTAATATCCAACCTCACTTAATCATGTCCAAGCCAAGCGGAGGCTATCAGAAGGGATGAGATGTACATGCTTCGGTACTCAAATATTAACATACTTAGTGGACAATGGAATTACATTCCCAAGATAAATTTACATAGAAGGATTAGTGTTGGAGGTAATGTGGATCATTTTGCCAGTTGTTCAAGATTTGCTTATGACACTTCCAAATCAAACAGCTGTTGGAGATTCTACGCTTAAGTTTGCAATCGGAGAGGCTAATGTGAATGTTGTTTGTGTGGATGATTAGAAGGAGAGAAAACAGAGAGAAGATGAGAGTTCTTCATTGATTGAATGTGATTTTACATAATGATGGCATTATGTAGCCAACAGTAGCCAACAAACTTAACAGCCTAACCACTCTAACTAACCTCACGTGTAACTCACGTGTCATTCCTAATATCCCCCTCAAACTGTAGGCAATTTGCAAATCTAGGCCTAGTTTAGGCATTACAGAGGAATGATGTGGTCTAGAAAAAGGTTTTGTGAAGATATCAGCAAGCTGACCTGTAGTTGGAACATGAGAGAGTTGTATGAGGCCCTGTGACAGCTTAGATCTTACAAAGTGACAATCTATTTCAATGTGCTTTGGTTCTCTCGTGGAAGACTGGATTTTTTGCTATGTGGATTGCTGCTTGGCTGTCACACTTCACTGGTACAGGTGTGATGCTGGGAACTTGTAATTCATGCAACAATCTTGTTAACCAAGCCAATTCTGCAGTCACTCTTCTTAATGACCTATATTTTGCCTTTGTTGATGATAAAGCGATTGTTGTCTGCTTCTTTGACTTCCAAGAAATAGGTGAAGATCCCAACATATTAAAATAGCCGCTGACAGACTTTCTTGTGCAAAGACAAGATGGCCAATCTGAGTCACAGTATGCTTGCAAGCCAAAGTCACTAGAGTTGGATAGTAATAGTCTTAAATGTTGTGTACCTTTGAGAAATCTTAGAGTATGCATAACAACTTTGAAATGTACCATGGTAAGACTATTGTAGGATCTGTATGTTAATACGAGTTCCTAGGCACAGCGGAAGTAATAAACAAGCTATCAACGCAATCACTTAAAGTGGAAATCCTAGATAACCAACTAGTTAATCTTTGGATGAAAATCACCCCTCTTTGAAGGATTAAAAGTCTATTTGAATATTGAAGTTGCAGTTTAGAGATGAACAATAGATTACAGTTTTCCTCCTAAAAACTTAATCTAGTTCCTATAAAAAACACACAAATCAATAACAACCTAACTTACTTGATGTTCTTGAGCAAGAACACCTCTTTCTCTTCTCAACCAGATGCAATTCGAGCTCTCCAAAAAGCATAGTGATTAAGGTCGTCTGAATAGATATTTATATGCAAGTAAGATCTCGTGTAAAGATATCGGTTAAGATATATTACACAAAATATCTTCATTCCATATTAATATCTATCCTTACGTGATTTGGTTGACTAAATAAACAAAAACAACCGACTTCACACTTCTTATTTGCACACCTAGAACCCACACCTAGAATACGTAGATGTATTATATGATACACAAGTACTCAAATCATCTAAATCAAATATTACTATATATACAAGTTCCTGAAACAATGTCATTAATCATGTAATATCCAAAAATCTAAGCATAGGCAAAACAATTTAAATAGATACTACTATATATCCAAATATGCCTTGACAGAGGATTCGCTAAGGGATTGATTGATCAGAGATGGCCATTTTGTTGCAGGCTCGTTGTCTTCGAATACGAGCACGTTTCCAGCATTCAAGGGAACTTTTCTGCCTCTACTAGCTGATTTCTTTGAGCCTGATGAAGAAGTATTTTGCAGTCCTGCTGAGATTTGCAATATATAATTTCAGACCTGAAATTGCGTAAGATAAGCTTTTGTTGTTGAAGATAAGTATAGAGAGTTGTTAGAATAATGTTCTGGTGTAGGACTGTAGGGTGATCATACAAACAGAAGCAACATAAAACTTAGTAAAAGTATAAGGATGTAATGAAAAGTTTAGTTGTGCAGGTGCTCGATCACTAGCTAGATGACCCCATCATTAGTTCCATTCACACAAACATGATTTATCACAGTTTAGAACATGCAAACCATAAATCTTCTAATTCATTGCAGATATATGAATATCATGTGCAGAAAATAACAGATTAGCTGAAATTCTATATGCCAAAAATTCCAAACTAGCTATCAAAATATGGGCCACACTCAAGTGTCACAAAGGCTCACAACTCAGGCGAAAAACTTTAATTCAAATCAAGTCCAAATCCATTTCTTCTAAACAAAAATAATTGATTCCTAAGAGTTGAAAATTGGTTCAAAATCAGAAAGTGAAAAGACAGGATAAATGACAACAACTTTAGGCCTAAAATTCAATGAGAGCTGCAACAAAGAGCACGACAGGTTGCTGAAAGTTTCATTCATTACAATTTTTCCACTGACTACTTATTAACTTCTGTATCAAATTGTGATTCTTCATAACTTATGGAAGGCTATTTAAATCATGGAGTCAGATAGAAGGAGAAGTAGCAAACATATATAGATATCAAACCAAGACATCAAATTCATAGGCAGCAAATTCAGCAAATTCAGAGTTAATGACCTCTCAATCGATGGAGAAAATTCAGAGCAAATTCAGAGTAAGTTGACAACAAAAGAAAATAGCTGTAACCTAGAATTAGGGCTTGGATTCAGTAACCTAACCAAAATCTTCCATAGAAGCTGTAACCCTAACCAAAATCGATGGAGAAAATTCACAACAAATTCATAAGCGACAGCAAATTCAGATCACTAACCAAAAGCGACAGAAAACCACATGCTTTTTGACAAAATCCACAGTTTCCTCCTTCATTGTAAAACAAACATACCACAACTTAGTAAAAGAAAAAAAGAAACAAAATGTTTTTTGGTTAAATTTCTTACTTTTGACATTAGGCTGAGCTCTTTTGGACCCACATCTCTATGTCCTTCAGCAAGCCCTTCAGCAATGGCTTCTCGTAAGACAGCAGCGCCTACCTCAGTGGTGATCTCTCTTATGCTGGATGATGAAACTAATTGTTAGAGATAATATATATGACAAGTTTATGAGCAGTGCACAAAAGACACAAGAACATATAGCCTTCAACTACTGACAGGTCATCTTCAGACCTAAATCAAGATCCCGACATTTGTTGCATTAGAGTGTAGAATTTAGGTTCTATTTATCAACTACAATATCAAAACAATTTAGGGTCTTTAGCTTTCAAATAAAATCGGCATTTTAACCACTTCAATAATACAAATACAAATACATTTGAAAAAGTCATTAGCTAAAGGCTGGAACCTCAGATTAGTGAGCTACTCATTAGAGATCTCACAGCTAAACAATCCCTCAAATCACTCTGTGACTCTGTCATTTGTAGATCCTTTCCTGGATCACAACTAAACAATCCTTCAAATTGAATGCTAAAAAAAAGAAAAACAATCCTTCAAATCAATTTATGCTATCAGATGCAAATAGTCTCAAAGTCCTAATAAGGTAGGGTTCTCTTTCTCTTCTTTCTCTACCTACCGTACACCACCTTTTGAGATATCATTTCATACAGTCAAAGGCAAGACAGAATGAGAGTTTCATTTGCATATCAATCTGACTATACACTAACACTAAATAAACAAATGAAGGAATTGACCTTTCAACAGGAGGATATAGAATTCCCTTTTGGATGTCACCATCAGTAATATATGAAGCAAGGCTGCATTTAAGGAAAATCACATATTAGAATCAAACGAGATAAACAAATAAAAATCTGTAAAAAGAAAGAAAAATATAACTCATTTTTTAAAGCAACAAAAACAACAGAAGCACAACATTTACAGAAGATATCAATCAGATAGTAATGCTACGCAAAAAGTGAAGTATAAACTTGTAATATAAATTAATCAGGAGCAGCACTTATTTCAGGTCTGGACAGAAAAACTTTGCCACGTGATTCAAGGAATTTTCTCATAACCAATTGCAAAGAGGTCACAAACAAAGACATAACAGAGCAAACCAAACTTCAGAAAATGAAATGGACAGCCAGAACCGAAGAAGAGAAATCCAGAACAACGTATTTAATCCATTTATTCTACAGAAGAAGGATTTAGCACAGTTATAAATCACACGAGAAAAATCAATATCCTGATAATAATTTCAGTAGAAATTTAGTCAATGTGGTGATCATAATCTCAGCACATATACATATGTAATGAGAAATAGACAGCAGGCAAACTGAGAATAATTTCAATACATGAGGCCAGCCATATACCACCAAAGTGAAGAAAGACAAGGATAGAGATGGAATATTCTATGATCTGTTCATCCAAATTTACAGAATAATTCCAGTTGAAAGCATTTAGAAAAGCTTATAATTCATGAAACAAGAAATACCAAATTATTTTTTTTACCTTTCAGAAGCAGCTTGCATCATTTCATCTGTAATACAATGAAGCTCCAGAAACTAGTGCTCCCAAACCAATACTGAATAACAAGCAAAAAATGTTTCACTTAATAACTCATCAGCATAGAGATTGCAATCTTAATAAAAATTACCCTGGAAAAAGATACATGTTGTTGGCTTGGTTCACATGACCTACTTTCCCATTCCCTGCAAGAATTAATTTAAGGAAACATCAATATGCCGCAACTTCAGAGGCTAAGACACTGGTGATAGAGAAATATACCCAAATCAACATTACGGAAGGGACTTCCACTTGCAAGCATCAGCAGGGAATGGGAAACAAACTCATAAAAGCAAGCCTAAAACAGAAATCGACGGCAAACTCAAACTATCAAAGAAGGGAACTAAACCTAACTGCAAATCGCCAAAAATAGAAGCCCAAAACATGAGAAGAGATCGAGCCACTAACCAATCTCGTTCCTCGTCTCCAGCTTCATTCAAATAGCAATCTCGTTCATCATTCATCATTCATCAAATCGTAATCTCGTTCCATTGCTCCGAATCGAATCGCAATAGAGGTTTGAGAGCATATGTGGTTTGGAGATTTGAGAGCTACGAACAATGTTTGGAGATTTGAGAGCTACGAAGGCATTTAGGGTTTCATTCTTTCTTAATATATTTTTACAAAAAATAGATTAATTAAAATAATTGGAGCGTTACGTGGTATTAGAGCTTCATTGGCAAACAACTAATTGAGAGTGTTAAAATATCTTCAAAAATTCCATTTCTCTCTCGGCCACGGAGGTTGCGTGAGCGTCAAGATCGTAACTGATTTTTGCGTTTTCGATTCCGATCGTCTGTGGTTCCCCGGGGTTTGCGATTGAGAACGTTGACAGTATGGTGACAAGAAAGCAAGCTCGTGTACAGATTGGCAAGAAAGGAGGTAGTAAAGAGAAGATCGCGGAAGATCTGGAGATCCTTGATGAATTTCCTGAATTGGGGGCGGCCAACCCTAGCAGCAAAGGGCAATTGAGTGGGATGAGCTATGGAGTAAGATCTCAAGAGCAATTAGGTAATCGGCCTTCTCCTATTCAATCTAAATCTGTTCTTGATGTCAATCTGGGGAAGAAATTTGATAGTCAAAAGGAAAATGCTAGTACTAGTACTAGAGTAATTCAGAATGGATTAGATCATGTGAAGGCTGTGAATAAGGAGATCTACAAATTTACGTTTGATGAAGTTGCTACAGAATTGAAATCATGGAAAGCTACTCTGATTGGAGGGGTTTTGGGGAGGAATCTTTCCTTTGCTGAAATGAAGAAATTTGTTCATGATCACTAGAAAATTGATGAGCCTGAGATTCAGCTTAGGGAAAATGGAATTTGGATCTTTAAGTTTGCTTCTAGTGATAGCTTGGATTGGGTTCAAGATAATGGTCTGTGGCTTATTCATGGACATAAGCCTCTAGCTCTGAAATCTTGGACTCTTGGAATGAAAATGTCATGGTCTAGTTTTGAGGTTGTGCCTGTCTGGGTTCAATTGAGAGACTTAGATCCTATTTTTCATTCTCAACACATGCTAAGTGTCATAGGCAGTATGATAGGAATTCCTATCTGTATGGATGACTACACTGCTAGACGTAAGAAGATTGCTTATGCCAGACTCCTTATTCAAGTTACTGTGAAGGAAGCACAAAGACATGAAGTGGTGTTGCAAGGTCCAGATGGCAAGATTTATAAGCAACCAGTATGGTTTGAGTGGATCCCATGGCAGTGTAGTGAGTGTGATGCATTTGGTCACTCTACAGGGCACTGTGAGAAAAAGATTCAGATAGAGAAACCACAGCTCAGGAATTCCATAAATGAGATGGATAAGAAAGCTGAATCAATTGCTCCTACTCAGAGGCCAAGTGGCCAAGCTGTAACAAGTGATGAGGCTTGTGTCTCTCCTAAATGTAGTGGTGATGTGATCCAGAAGGCCATGTCCAAAGATAACCATGATGATGGCTTTATTAACATTCTTAAAAAAGGGGCAAAGCCTAGAATGATTAATGACGTCACACCAGGAAAGATTCTTACACAAAACAGATTTGAGGTTGATAAGAGTGGTAGCAGCTCTAAAAGAATTTCCTTATGACTGAGTTCAAGATTGGAGCATGGAACCCTAGGGGTGTAGCTCTCTTCCTAGAGTCAGGGTGGTTAGGGATTTTGTCAGAAGAAATAATCTGTGTTTGATTGGTTTGCTTGAGACTAAAGTTGTTATGGATAAGGAAGCTGCTATTGCTGGGGGTCTGATTAAGGATTAGGATTTTGTTACTAATAGCACTGCCACTCAGAAAGGAAGGATGTGGATCACTTGGAATTCTTCTTTACTGTATGTGGATGTTATTAGCAATTCTAGCCAGATTATTCATTGCTTCGTCAAGAGTAAGGATAGAACTTGTTCTTTCTTCATTACCTTCTTGTATGCTTCTAATGCTTTCAGTGGGAGAGAGATCATGTGGCATGATGTTGACAGGATTGCTCAGACTATTAATGGCCCTTGGGTAGTGATGGGAGATTTTAACTGTAGTCTGGATTCCTCTGAGAAGGTGTCTTATAGGAGAAGGAGTACTAGAGAGTCTGATGAGCTTGCCAGTGCCTTGAGTAGAATCAATATAGTGGATCACATTTATTCTGGAGCCAAGTACACTTGGAGCAACCAACAAGAGGGGAATGAGAGAATTGCCTGCAAGCTTGATAGAGTTCTTATTAATCAAACTTGGGGAGCTTCTTTTCCTTCCTCCACTATATTCTTTGGTGATCCAAGTATGTCTGACCACTCTCCAGGTATTCTTAGCATTAATCCCACTATTGGTAAGAAGAGGATTCCTTTCAAATTTAAAAATTTATGGACTGAGGAGAGTGACTATTTGGATTTGATTGCAAATAGTTGGAATGAGCCTATGTTGGGGAACTCTCAGTTTATTCTTGCAGCCAAACTTAAGAGAGTTAAGGAGGCTTTGAAAAGGTGGCAGAAGGGGAGGTTTAGAAAGCTTGAGCTTATGGTGGAAGTTGTTGTTGAGCAACTTAAGGTTGCCCATGATTCTCTCCAGAATGATTTTTTGAATGTGGTTAAGCAACAGGCTGTGAATAGTGCTAAGGAGGAGATGAATTTGAGAATGAATCAGCTGCATAGTTTTATTGCTCATAAAGCTAAGATAGATTGGATTAAGCTTGGGGAGGAAACCTCTTCCATGTTCTATAATGGGATTAAGACCAGAAAAGCTAGAAACTCTATCTTTACTCTCAAAGATAGGAATGGTATTGCTTTGGAATCTCAGGAAGATATTAACCAGGAGATCATTCAGTTCTATATTGAGCTATTTGGCACTGAGGGAGTGGCTTTTCCTATCAGTTTTGAGAGTTATGGAGGCATCATTATTGACCCTAGCCTTCATATTAATCTTTGTTCTCTTCCCACTGATAAAGAGATCAAAGGGGCTGTGTTTGATATTGGTAATCTCAAGTCTCCAGGTCCTGATGGCTTTGGGAGTCTTTTCTTCAAAAGTGGCTAGAATTATGTGAAAGGGGGTGTGACTGAGGCAGTTAAGGATTTCTTTAGAAGAGGCAGACTTCTGAGGCAAACAAATGCAACTTTTATTAGTTTGATTCCTAAGGTGGATACCCCTTTCCAGATTAAGGAATTCAGGCCTATAGCATGTTGTAATGTTGTGCTTAAGATCATCTCCAAAATCCTGGTTATGAAAATTAGGCCTCTCCTGGATGAGCTTATTTCTATCAATCAAGGGGCTTTTGTCCCAGGGAGATCTATTACTCACAACATGGTGGTTGCTCAGGATCTGGTAAAAGGCTATGATAGCTCAAGAACCTCTCCCAGATGTCTGATCCAGATTGATCTCCAAAAGGCCTATGACTGTGTCTCCTGGGATTATCTTGCAAAAGCTCTCCATTTCTTGCAATTTCCTCAAGTCATGATTAATTGGATCATGGAATGTGTCACTTCCCCTTCATACTCTATCATCATCAATGGGGAAGCAAAGGGTTTTTTCAGAGGCAAAAGAGGCCTAAGGCAGGGAGATCCACTATCTCCATTTCTGTTTGTCATTGTTATGGAGATGATGTCTAGAAAGTTGAATATGATGAGCAAGAAAAAGGGATTTAGCTTCCACCCTAAATGCAAGCAGCTTGGCCTTACCAATATAGCTTTTGCAGATGATCTTATGATCTTTTGTAAGCCTACCAATTCTTCTCTGAGATTGATAAGGGAGTGTCTCACTGAGTTTGGCAGAGAGTTTGGTTTAATTGCAAATGCTTCTAAGACCAAAGTCTTCTTTGGTGGTCTTAGCCTTGATAGGAAACAAGAATGCTTGAATATTCTTGGATTCAGTCAAGGGGAATTCCCTGTGAGATATCTTGGTACACCCCTCCACTCTAAGAAGCTGAGAATTAGTGACTATAATCCTTTGTTTAATAAGCTAAGAGCTATGTTGAGTAGCAGAAATGGTCACTACAAGAGAATGTTGATTTGCCCACAGTCAAAAGTGATGATGATAGCTACACTAATTTATTTAGTGTGGATAAAAGCAACACATAATTGTGTTAAGGTAAAGTGTGGCTATACGGACTGTGGATAAATAGTAAATATTTAGAAGTGTGGAAAACACCTATACTAATAAATGTAGAGAAAAAGTTACAAAATTAAGTGTTGAAAAATCCAACACTTCAACATAATATTAAACTATTATTAATTAATAATTAATATGTAAAATAGGTGTCAATAATGCATAAATAAAAAGATATAATGCATTATATTATATTATATTATGTACATGTCTTTTATCTTTTTATATGCCTAAAGTGAGTGTGATAATTCAAATTATAACTAAATCAATTATAGTAAGAATGAAATCGAATGACATATTCTTTTATTGAAGATTACAACAAAATACAACATGATTACATCGTAGCATGATTACATCGTAGAGTAGCTATAGTTAGAGATTTAGTCATGAAATTGAAATAGGAAACTTTAGAGGTGTTTCTTTGAGTGAGGTACATAGTTTTGGGCAAGCGTTCTCCTTGAAACCGACAAACGCTCACCTCCGCCCTGTTCGGCTGCAGACGAACACCAAGCCTTATCCTAACCTCCTTCAAACCGGCTTTGATTCGGTTCTCATCGGGCCTTCCTCACCTAGTGATATCTCCGCTTAGCCAATCGGTCTCTCGATCTTAATTCTTGAATTGTCCTCGATCCATTGTCGGACTGATGGCCTCCTTCTTCAAGCTTAGCGGCCGAGGAGAGGATTTGAAGAAATAGGAAGGTGAACTGCTTGGTGTGGGCTTTCTCTTCAATCTTTACCGGCTGATGAGTGATGGAAAGGGGCCCCTTTTCATGTTCTGAAGATTGGCAGGTGAACTGCTTAGCATTTTTGTAGATGGGGGAGATGGACGTAGGGCAAGAAATGAAGGTGCGGAGTTGAAGAAATAGCTAGGAAGGAGTTAGATGGCAGTTAGAGAATGTGGGAGAGTGCTACCTCATGACCTCAAATTAACTTTATATTAACTTATTTGAGTGTATTAATTATTAACAATTTCAAGTGTGAGTATTTACTGTGGGTATATAAGTCACCCACTATTTAAAGTGTTGAAATTACACTAGTGGAAAAAACACTTGTTGCAGCGCCCTTGTTGAGGCGGGCAAACCTCTGCCCACCTCAACAGATATTTGTTGAGGCGGGCAAAACTTTGGCCGCCTCAACAACCACAAAAAATTGGACTTGTTGAGGCGGGCAAAACTCCGCCCGCCTCAACAGGTCTTGACTTGTTGAGGCGGGCAAAATACCGCCCGCCTCAACAAACCCCTTAAAAATCTGACTTAATATAAAAAGCTCTATAAATTTAATATTACTACATGTCCCACGGATCACTATTTTCCACCCTTGATTAGTAAATAGTAGAAACAGATCCAACGACTTAAAATAAATCATTTCTCTTTCTCAATTTTCTCAGATCCAAAAGTGACGTTCCAAATCGTTCTCCTCCTTCCTCCTGTTCACCTCCTTCCTCCTGTTCTCCTCCTTCCTCATATCCAAATCGTTCTCCATTCTTTTTCATCTCTTCCTCCTGTTCTCCTCCTTCCTCTTCCTCTTAATCTCCTCGTTCCTCTTCATCTTCAGATCCTGCAACCTCCCTCCTGAAATCCCCTTCAATGAATCTCCAACCCTCTCAAAAAGCCCCAAAACCCAACCTCCTCCCTGCCGACTCAAATTCGTCGGAAACCGCCACCTCTGCAACAAGCCGGAGAAGGCCCGTGTTCTCCTTCGTCGTCACCATCTCAAGCCGCACATCCTAGCAAGCAGATTCGCAGCCACACAGTCGGAGAAGGCCCGAGTTAAGTTTGTAAATTAGGGTTTCAGATCTAAGTTCAAATCGAGTTTAGATCTGTGTACAAATCGAGTTAAGTTTGTAAATTAGGGTTTCAGATCTAAGTTCAAATCGAGTTTAAGTTTGTAAAGCACCTAGTGCATGTTGAATTCCTGTAATAGTCTTCTGTAATAATCCGCCATTGAAGCTTCCTGTAAAGTCCTGTCATTTCTTTAAATCCACCATTGAAACTTTATTACTTTATTACTTCTGGGTTTCTGAAATTCTAAGATGTATCTGTTTATTACTTTATTACTTTAGATGTGGGCCATATGCAATGTTTCGAGGCAGGCCATATGCAATGTTTAGAGGCGGGCACGCCTTGTTCGCCTCAACAGGCCTGCCTTTTTGAGGCGGGCAGTAATAGATCTTAGGCATAATATTGCTTACTTGTTGAGGCGGGCATAATTTTGACCGCCTCAACAAGTCACTTCTTGAGGCGAACATATGCCCGCCTCAACAAGTAATTACTTGTTGCAGCCCCCTCTGTTGCAGCGACCCATGCCCGCCTCAACAGGTGTTTTTTCCACTAGTGTTATAAGGATGCATTTACCCACACTTGTTTAACACTTTAAAGTGTCAATTGTTAAAATCGACCATTTAAAGTGTGGAAAATTCATTCAACAACATAAAGTGTGGAAAATTCATTCAACAACATAAAGTGTGGAGTATCATGGTGTGGGCATATTGACATTCTCTTGTAGTGGGTAGACACACATCCTATGCAGGGAGGGCTCAGATTGTTAAAGCAGTTTTGGAAGGTGTTCTTTCATTTTTGGATGCAAACCATGCTTTTCCCTAAGAAAGTTCTTAGGAAAGTTGAGGCCATCTGTAGATCCTATCTTTGGGCAGGAGCTGTTGATTCTAAGAAGAGCTTAGTTGCTTGGAAAGTGGTGTGCAAGCCTACTGATGAGGGAGGTCTGAATTTTAAGGACCTTTTATCCTGGAACAAAACTCTCCTCTTCAAGTTGGTGTTTGACTTGCATATGGGACATAGTAATCTGTGGACTGTTTGGGTTACTCAAAATCTTACTAAGAGGAAGAGCATATGGATCACTAAAGCATCAAGCACTAGCTCTTGGATTTGGAAAGTTGTGCTCAACACCAAGGAGCTTGTGCTCGAGACTTTGCAGGTTCATTCTGTCACTGAGCCTATCTTCCTTAAGAACAATGGCAAAATGGATTGTCTTAGTCTCTATAACTCTATCAGGACTCCAGGTAATATCCTTCCTTGGTGTAATGTTATCTGGAAGGGGTATCAACCAAGGAAATGGAGTTTTATGTGCTGGCTTGCAACTCTTGACAGATTACCAACTGCTAGCAAGTTATACAGATGGGGATTGATTGCTTCTCCAATCTACAGTCTCTGTCATTTGGAGGATGAAACCAGTGAACACCTTTGGTGTAGGTGTCCTATAGTCACTAGTATCATGGACCTTGTTCTGCAGTGGCAAGGAATTGGTCTCAGGAAAGACAATCTGATGCAGTGGTGGGAGTGGTTCTCACAGTGCAATGGGAGATGTAATAACATCTACAGAAGCAAGCTTCTTGCAGTGTTAGGAAGTGTTTACAACACTTGGAAGTTAAGGAATGATGTCATCTTTAATCAAGCCACCATTGATGTTAATAGTTGTGCCACTCAAATTGTAAATGATTGTAAAGTGAGGATTATTCACAAAGCTAAGATTACAAGTAGGAGAGGAAGAGCTATGAGGAATAGGCTTAGGCTCTAAGTTGTGGTCTTTCCTTGTACTCTTGTTTGGCTTGTATTCCTTCTTTTGAGTCTTTTGACTCTTCTAATACATTTACTACTTGTCTAAAAAAGAAAAATTGGAGCGTTACCGATGCTTTTTTACACGGGTCTCGACACTTTAAGCGTCGATATGTCCTACGCTTAAAAGCGTCGAGAACAAGCGTCATTTTATGTAGCGCGACGGTGCTTTTTCACGTTTTTTCAAAGCGTCGAGTCAAAAGCGTCAAAAATGGAGCATACTTTACGCTTTTAACAGTTTCAACGCTTTAAAGCGTCGAGATCTTCGACGCTTTTGAGCGTCGTGAAAAAAGCGTCTAGATATGTAGCGTGCCTGATGCTATTTTTGACGCTTCATAAAAGCGTCGAATCAAAAGCGTCGATAATGGCATGTGTTTCTAGTAGTGATTTATGGCAGGATCTAAAGGACTTTGAGTGATAGGTTGGTTGTCTGTATCAAAATCAGCAAGAACTTCTTATATGAATTTTCTTTGAGATAGAATGACACCTTTGGAGCAATGTAGAAATTCTATCCCAAGGAAATACCTCAGTCTTCCAAGATCTTTTATCTTGAACTCATTGTCTAGGAATTGCTTGATAGAGTTGATTCCATCTTCATCATTGCCAGAGATTAATATGTCATCTACATAGACAACAAGGAATACAACTTGTGTTGGTGAGGATCTATTGATGAATAAAGAGTGGTCATTTTGTGATTGCTCATAGCCTTGGTTGAATAATGCTTCTGACAACTTTGAATGCCATTGTCTTGATGCTTGCTTTAAGCCATATAGAGACTTATTTCGTCTGCAAGCATAGCCCTTTGGACCTTCAAGACCTAGTGGAATTTTCATGAAGACTTCTTCATGCAAATCTCTATGAAGAAAGGCATTATTCACATCAAGTTGTGATAATGACCAACCGTTCTTGATAGCAACATCAACTAGACTCCTTATTGTTGTTAGCTTAACACTGGTGAATATGTTTCAATGTAATCAATGCCTTCTTTTTTAGTTCAACCATGGTTGTCAGAATCGGGATCCTACTTTGGATCGGAGAGGGGGGTAGGATCGGATCGTAGGATCGTAAGATCCTACGATTTCAGAAAATGACCGATGAAAATGATAATATATGACTATGACATGACTTTCTAGTAAAAGTACTACAAAAAAAACATTTTTGCTCACATACGATCGGTATTAGTGTCATACATAGTTAAAAATGGTTGTACGAGGGTTAATTAAAGTTTACAATTTTTCAAAATCAAGAAATATATTGTTTCCAAGTATTACAACTTCCAGTCATCAATCTAAATAATGAATAAACTAACAAAATTAATCTTCGTTAAAGTTCACGTCATCAACAACACAACACATCATCATATTCGTGACCTGAATGATCATTGTCAAGTCAATCCATTGCCATTACCTTCTACAAGCTATGTTTCTATGTTTCGAGAAACATTAAGCTCACTAGAAGCAACACACATTGTAATACCATTCTTGTCGTCGCCATTGATTACAAATTGCTCGGCATTCTCGACAAACTGAGAGAGAATGTCATTGAAAAAGAAATTTGTTGTTTTTGCTTCAGTTTAAGGTTGTAATTACGAATACTATTGAAAACTAACATTAGTGTGTGTAAACGATTTCTCTTTTATTTTTTTTGCTTCAGTTTAAGGTTTAAATTGCAAATCATAAATCTTTTGCGCGTTTAAAAGATTTCTCTTCTTTGTATGCACCTAAATAGCATTGAAAATAAATTTAGTTGAAGAAAAATTCAGTTACAGAAGTAGTTCAGTCAAAAAAATCAGTAAAAAGGAGGTAAATCTTGCATTTGCGATCATGATCATAGGATTACGATCTTGTACGATCCTACGATCCTACTTCCGATCCTGACATGGGTCTGATCCTACATAGGATCGTGATCGTTTTGTAAATTTAGGATCGTAGGATCGTAAAATCCTAAGATCCGGATCGCGATCCTAACAACCATGAGTGCAACCCTTTATGACAAGCCTTGCCTTGTGCCTTTCAAGAGTACCATCTGATTTAAGCTTGATCTTATAGACCCACTTAGAACTAATAGGTTTCTTGCCAGGAGGGAATGGAACTAAGTCCCATGTATGGTTTGCATCCAGAGCAACTAACTCTTTGTTCATGGCTTCTTTCCACTCTTCACAGGAGACAACAACTTCATAACATGTAGGTTCTATCATAGAAGAAACCTGCATAGTCATAGATTGACTACTAGGAAAAAGATTTGTGAAATTAATGTCAGATGGTAAATGACTATTGTGTGACAATACACTATTGCAATGAGCATTATTGCATATGAAATCATTTAAGTATGAAGGTTTGGTTGAAACCCTGGAAGATCTCATCAGTGTATCTTCAATGCTTGGAATAGGTGTAGGAACCTCAGATTGTGCTTCTGTTGTGACTTGATCCTCCCAGAAATGCTCATTATATGCGGGAAATAGGGCTTGCTGAGCTTGAGTGGTGATAGAATAAGGCAAAATGTTTTCATAGAAAACAACATCTCTAGAATATATGATCTCCTTTGTATCCATGATCAAGAGTTTGTATGATTTCTTAGTTGTAGGATAACCAAGAAAAACACACTTAGTTGCTCTTGCCATGAACTTGTCTCTTCATGCTTTAATAGTTGAAGCAAAGGCTAAGAATCCAAAAGTTCTTAGATGATCGACTAAGGGAGTTTTAGAAAATAGTACTTCATATGGAGTTTTTCCTGCAAGAACAAATGATGGGAATCTGTTAATAAGGAAAGTTGTAGTAAGAACATAATCACCCCAATACTGAATTGGAAGATTGTACTCAAACATCAATGATCTGGCCACTTCTAATAAATGCTTGTGCTTCCTTTCCACTATGCCATTCTGCTGAGGTGTGTAAACACAAGAGGTTTGGTGTATAATTCCTTCTTCTTCAAAGTACTGAGCAGACTGTAAAGAACCACCAAGTTCAAGAGCATTATCACTTCTGACTAGTTTGACACTCTTGGAAAACTGAGTTTTGACCATACTGATGAATGATCTTAGCACAGAAAAATTGCTACCCTTGTCTTTTAGCAAGTGAATCCATGTTGCTCTTGAAAAATCATCAACTATGGTAATAAAGAACCTATAACCATCATGAGTTCTTGTTTTGAATGGCCCCCAAGTATCCACATGTATTAGATCAAAAATTGACTCAGAGGATATGGAACTATGAGGAAAAGGTAGCCTTGTTTGTCTTGATTTGGCACGAACAGTGCAATTTGGTACATTTGCTTTCTTAATATCTATATTACATAGCTTTTGTAATTTGTATAAAGGAAAATGACCTAATCTTATATGAAGAAGAACAAAATTATAAATAGCAGAATTAGAAAAAGAATTTGCAGAAGGAGAAACAGTTGATGCAGCTTTCCCGTTAAGCTTCTCAAGCAAGTATAGCCCTTTTGATTATTTACCAAGGATTAGAGGCCTTGTCAGAGCAAGCCCTTGCAATGCACAAAACTGATCGGAAAATATGGCCAAGCATTTCAACTGTTCAACAAGCTTAGTGATTGACAAAAGGTTGTATTGAAACCCAGGAACAAATAAAACACCCTCCAGAACAATATCTTTGGCTATTCTGACTCTTACAATGAGGTTGACTGAGATAGACTGATTATTAGGCAACCTAATAACCATAAAGTGAGGCAAAGATTCATAATCCACAAAATCTTCTAATTTGTGGCACATGTGATCACTTGCTCCTGTGTCTATGATCCAAAAATCACTGAATGAAGATGTACCAAAGTCATCAAAAGATCCAGAAATCTTACCAGCAAAGTTGCTAGATGACTCTATGCATGAAGTTGCCTGGAGCAACATCTTGAGCTGAGCTAATTCATTTGAAGAAAGATTCATAATCCACAAAATCTTCTAATTTGTGGCACATGTGATCACTTGCTCCTGTGTCTATGATCCAAAAATCACTGAATGAAGATGTACCAAAGTCATCAAAAGATCCAGAAATCTTACCAGCAAAGTTGCTAGATGACTCTATGCATGAAGTTGCCTGGAGCAACATCTTGAGCTGAGCTAATTCATTTGAAGAAAGTCTAGAGAATGCATTGGAGGAATTTTCTTCAGTAGAAGAATTATGTACATAGTTTGAATTAGCTAAAATTAGCTAAATTTGCACGGTTTTTCCATGTTATTAATCGGGGGAAACTCCGAACCTGAAATTTTATAACTGGCACCCGCTCTTTGGCGCATCCTAGGTGCGTCCAAAACCATTTTTTAAAACCTTGTTCAGTTTTGGACGCATCATGGGTGCTCCCAACTTAAACCGGATTTTTGAGCATTTTGACGACAAAAAAATAAAAAAATATTTTTGGGCACATCCAGGGTGCGCCCAAGATTGACCCGGTTCATTTGGACGCACCCAGGATGCGCCCAAGAGAGGGTGCTAGTTATAATTTTCCGGGTGCGGGGTTAAACGCCCTTATTAATACGTAGTGCGAGTAATATTTTATATGGACGTTCTAGTTTGGACACGAGTTTATTTATTTCAATACAGACGGTTGATGTGAGTTGTTCCTATCTCATTCAACAATGTCCATAAATAGTCGTGCCTTTATATTGAGATGAACGGTTGGATGTGAGTTGTTATGAACCGTCGTTTCTCTTGTTAATAACAGAAACACTGTACTAGTGACGCGCTATCGTGGATGCGTTTCATTTTCTGAGAAAGGTAAGATGTCATATTTTACTAGTGTAGTTCTCGCGCCTTGCGCGGGTTTACCTAGCTTATAAGTCAATTAATAATTGATGTCATAAATAATTCTATTAGGAAAATAAGTTGACACATATTTTAAACATTTACTATATCTCAAAAAATATTAAAACGTTTTTCAGTCAAATTGCATTAATATCATATATCTATCTATCTATCTATATATCTATCTATACATCTATTTATACATCTACTAAAACAGAGCGATGTTTGACACTTGTCGACTTGTCGTCGTTACGTTCATTAGGTCTATGTGTCGACTTCTGAGCTATGGCATCCCATTTTCCACATCATATGCTACGTCATCATGATTTACAAAAAAAAAACAAATTAAAAAAGCAACATACTTATGAAATTTGAAAAAATAATAATTTATTTTTTATCTAAAAATAATAATTTATTTTTTATCTAAAAATATATCTACTTTATACACATTATCAAAATACAATTTAATACATTTGATGTATTTCATCTATACGGACTATTTATCTATACTCGTGTTTAGTTGATAATTCTGATTTTATCTTATGTTTGGAAAAAAATATTCAATAAGGAAAAATTAATAAGTTATCTAATATATTATATTACCATCTAAATATCCGCTTTTATCTTTTTATTTTATATTTTATATATATGATATACCTCTTTATTTATTTATTATTTTATTAATTTAATTAACTAAAATTATAAATTATAAACCATAAACTATATGCAACCACGTAGATGATACGGGAATACATGCTAGTAGTCAACTAAAAACAATTTGTTTATTGAAAAGAATAAGATACTTTAGTGTAGAGTTCAAATTGACAAACTACACACTTATATGAGCAAATCATAATCATAATATATATAATTTTTTGGGGTGGTTGAAAAATATTCATCAATTATATTCATAGAGATATTCATCAATATCATAATCATAATATATATAATTTTTGGGGGTAGTTGAAAGATATTCATACAAGATATTCATGAATATATTCATCTTGGGTTAGACTTTTGTTTGGCCCACCGGAAAAAAAGTCCATTATTAAAGTTCATATTTTTTTTAAAAAAAAATCACCTATATTTTTCAAACAAATCTATTATTATCAAATAAAAGATTATCTTTTAAGAAACTATTCCACCTATATTTTAAACAAATATATTATTATTAAATAAAAGATTATCTTTTAAGAAACTACATCAATCTATTTCCAAATAAAGATTTTATCTTTTATTAATTTAAAAACGAAATTATTTAATAAGGATTATATAATTGAAAAAATATTTTTGTGCTTAGTATTTTATAAATGTATTAATTTTATAAACATAATATTCATCATAAAATGGGAAAAATATGTTATTAAAGATATTTGTATATTATATATCAACAAAGATATTTATCAATATATTCACAAATCATATCATATCATATCAACAAAGATTTTATCTTTTACTAAGTTAAAAACAAAATTATATTTTATAAGGATTATATAATTGAAAAAATATTATTGGGGGTGGTTGAAAAATATTCACACAAGATATTTTCAAAAGATATTTCCACATTTATTTTTCAAACAAATCTATTACTATTAAATAAAAGATTATCTTTTCAGAAAATACATCAATCTATTTCCTGATAAAGATTTTATCTTTTACTAAATTAAAAACAAAATTATATTTTATAAGGATTATATAGTTGAAAAAATACTTTTTTGGAGGTAGAAAAATATTCACACAAAATAATCACAAAGATATTCTTAAAGTTTAAATATTTTAAAAAGAAATTTCCACATATATTTTTCAAACAAATCTATTATTATTAAATAAAAGATTATATTTTAAGAAACTACATCAATCTATTTTCTAATAAAGATTTTTTCTTTTACTAAGTTAAAAACGAAATTATATTTTATAAGGATTATATAATTGAAAAAATATTTTTGGGGTGGTTGAAAAATATTCACACAAAATAGTCACAAAGATATTTTTAAAGTTTAAATTTTTTAAAAAGAAATTTCCACATATATTTTTCAAACAAATCTATTACTATTAAATAAAATTTTATCTATTAATAAAAAACATCAATATATTTCCTAATAAAGATTATATCTTTTACTAAGTTAAAAACGAAATTATATTTTATATGAATTATATAATTGAAAAAAATATTTTTGGAGATGGTTGAAAAATATTCACACAAAATTATCACACAGATATTCTTAAAGTTTACATTTTTTAAAAAGACATTTCCACATGTATTTTTCAAACAAATCTATTACTATTAAATAAAACATTATCTTTTAAGAAACTACATCAATCTATTTCCTAATAAAGATTTTATCTTTCACTAAGTTAAAAATAAAATTATATTTTATAAGGATTATATAATTGAAAAAAAAAATTGGAGGTGGTTGAAAAATATTCACACAAAATAATCACAAAGATATTCTTAAAGTTTACATTTTTTTAAAAAGAAATTTCCACATATATTTTTCAAACAAATATATTACTATTAAATAAAAGATTATCTTTCTATCGTTTATTAAGTTAAAAATGATATTATATTTTATAAGGATTATATAATTGAAAAAATATTTTTGGCGGTGTTTTAAAAATATTCACACAAAATAATCACAAAGATATTTAGATTATATTTTAAGAAACTACATCAATCTATTTCCTAATAAAGATTTTAGCTTTTACTAAGTTAAAAACGAAATTATATTTTAAAAGGATTATATAATTGAAAAAATATTTTTGGGGGTGATTGAAAAATATTCATACAAAATAATCACAAAGATATTCTTTTTAAATTTTTTAAAAAGAAATTTCCACATATATTTTTCAAACAAATCTATTACTATTAAATAAAATTTTATCTATTAATAAAAAACATCAATCTATTTCCTAATAAAGATTATATCTTTTACTAAGTTAAAAACGAAATTATATTTTATATGAATTATATAATTGAAAAAAATATTTTTGGAGATGGTTGAAAAATATTCACACAAAATTATCACACAGATATTCTTAAAGTTTACATTTTTTAAAAAGACATTTCCACATGTATTTTTCAAACAAATCTATTACTATTAAATAAAACATTATCTTTTAAGAAACTACATCAATCTATTTCCTAATAAAGATTTTATCTTTCACTAAGTTAAAAATAAAATTATATTTTATAAGGATTATATAATTGAAAAAAAAAATTGGAGGTGGTTGAAAAATATTCACACAAAATAATCACAAAGATATTCTTAAAGTTTACATTATTTTAAAAAGAAATTTCCAAATATATTTTTCAAACAAATATATTACTATTAAATAAAAGATTATCTTTCTATCGTTTACTAAGTTAAAAATGATATTATATTTTATAAGGATTATATAATTGAAAAAATATTTTTGGCGGTGTTTTAAAAATATTCACACAAAATAATCACAAAGATATTTATGAATATATTCATCTTGGATTGGGATTTTGCTTGACCCATAAAAAAAGTTCAATTCAAAATATAATATTGCCTTTTAATTTGGAAAATATCAAAACTAAAGGATATAATAAAAAATATAACGATAAATCAAATTAAGAAAAATGATATTTTGTAAACATGATAAATCATATTTTAATAGAAATAATTTTTTTTAAGGCTCATATAATTGAAATAAATTATTTTTCACAAATTAATTTAATAATTAAAAGAATGTTTATTTTTTAAGGGTCGTATAATTGGAAATAATATCAAAGATATACATAAATAAAATTTTCTTTAGATAAAATGTATTATAAAAAAAATAAGCCAACATAAATCGTATCAACTTATTAAAATTACGGGTTAAGATAGAAAAAATGATATATAAAATTTATAAGTAATATGTTTTCTGAATAAATAAAAAATAAGAAGATATATTTATAATTTAAATTATAAACAATTAAAGTTTTAGCTTATATTTTTCAAATTATATTTAATTCTTTTAAAGATATAACAAAATAGTTGAACGCAATAATAGATTTAAAAATTATTATCAGGATTCAAAGTAAAATATAAGTGAAACATACGGGACAATATTACACATACTAATTCATATATATAAAGTACTAAATTTTTATTTATTTAAATTAATTTGGCTCGTGCGTAGCACGAGCAGGAAGGTATGTTATAAAATGAGAAATATACCAATAATATTATATTTATTAATTTAATTTTAAAAATGTGATATATTTTGACTAAAGTCCGTGCGTAGCATGGGCGAGAAAGTACTAGTAATATATAATTTTTGGGGTATTCACTAAAAATATTCACAAATATATTCATCCATATTTTCATCATGATTTTGGGCTTTTGCTTAGCCCATCGAAAAAGAAGCCTACTATTAAAGTCCACAAAGTCGGGTAGGGTTTTTGGAAAAATCGATTTAATATAATCATCATAATACTAAGTGAAAAAACGTTGAAGTATGTGTCTTATGTATCGTATTCGTTGATGCATCTATTTTATTATGTTTACATATTATTATCATAATTATTTTGTCTACCTATCGTCTTTCTATTTATATATAGTCGAACTAAATAATATACATCATGCATGAATATCAATATATATAATTTTTGGTTAGGAGAAATATATTCACTAATAATTTTGGGCTTTTGCTTATCCCATCGAAAAAACCCAATATTAAAGTTTGTAAAGATTTTTTTATTATAATAAATAAAAAAATTATATATTTAAGGAAAAATATTCACTAAAGATATTTACAAGTATATTCATCAATATGTTCATCACAATTTTAAGCTTTTTCTTAACCCATCGGAAAAAAACCCATATTAAAGTTCGTACAAATTTTTTAATTATAATAAATAAATAAATTATATTATTTAAGATTCATAATTGAAAAGAAATTATTATCTGAAATATTCATATCTTTTGCTTTACAAATATGGTCATCTTCAATATTTTAAGAAAACTTTGATTTCAAGAAAGATAAAGGAAGAAAACTGGAGTGTATGAGTTTTTTGGACAAATAGATTAAATATAATCATCATAAAAATAGCCGAACTAAATAATACACATCACACATGAATATTATAATATATATAAGGGTGGGAGAATATTCGCCAATAATTTTTGGTTTTTGCTTATCTCATCGGAGAAAAAAAATCAAATATTAAAAATTGTATAGATTTTTTATTATAATAAATAAACAAAATTATATTATTTAATATTCATAATTGGAACAATTATTAATAAAAATATTCATAAGCACTATTATTCAACAATAAAAATCAATTATAAAAATATATGTTAACAAAATATTCATAAAAAATATGCTAAAAGGAAGAAAACTTATTTAAATAATTGCTATACAAAGATATACTAGCTACTTTATGTATGAGGATTGAGGATAGTTGCTACAAGAAAGAAGAATAAATAGTTGCTATGTTTGTATGCAAATTAAAGGAACTTATAATTTAACACTTTAATACGAGTGATATTCTATCAACCTATTTTATTTTATTTATAATAATAATATTTTTAGTTATTCTATTTATTTAGAGATATGATCAAATACAATTCTTTTCAATTAAAAGAGGTTTTTTATAAATATATATAAACAGGATAAATCATATTAAAAAATTAGTTGAATCTAACTAAAAATTTATATATATGATTGTAGAATCCACATCAAAATATGATTTACATATATCAGCAAAATTATACTTATTTAATTAACGTAAAAAATACATTATACTTTTATGGAAAAAGATCCGGTGAGGATAAGTTATTAGGTTAAGACTCAAGACCCTTTTGTGTTCATGAGTTATAATGTGTGTGTCATCAGTCACAACGTCTATGTTCATACGTCAGAGTATGTGCATTTCATAGTGTGTCTTCATATGTCACATTGTGTGTTCACTTGCGAAAATGTGTTCATACATTATAACGTGTGTATTCATGTGTAACAATGTTTGTGTTCATCGTTCTTATTCCTCACCATAAGATTTATCATCATCAGAACTTAACCCTACTTTTATTAAAATAAAACCATGAAGATGACTATACAAATTACTATTTTGTATTATACTCCCTCTGTTCCTGTATATAATTCATGTTTCATTTTTGACACTATTTCACCCTATAACACATTTTGTTGTATAATTTTTAAGATATAAGAACAAACATAGTCATGTGGGATCTTGTTTGATTTGTCTCGATGAGTACTATAACATATCAAAACTTTATAAATTTTTATTAACATATAGTTAGAGATATTGACGATATAAAACGTGTCTCGGAAAATGTAAAAAAAGAAACAGGAATTATATTATGGACAAAGGGAGTATAATGTAAAGAACATTCAATATCGAGAAATAAATATCACTACAAATTATTCCAAAGTATATGGTATTTTAATAAGACTATATAATATTTTTCGCATGCGTGAGAATTGCCAAGGACATCATTAATAATGGTTTGGTAAGAAAAACAGATTATTTATAAGAATAACTAATTTACGTATTAGTGTATTACTAGCGAAGACAATAAGGTCCAAGGTATAAAATGAAAAATGTACCAATGATATTAAATTTATTAATTTAATTTTAAAAATGTGATCAATTTTGACTAAAGCCCGTGCTTAGCACGGGCAAGAAAGAACTAGTTATGTATAGAAGTGATCTCTAATATATAATAATACGTAAATAACATGTTAAATTACTGTTAAAAAATACATCAAATCGAGATATTAGCAACATTCATATAGCATGGACAAATATTAACATATAAACATTCATATAGCTTGATTCATACATTAAAATCTATGTGCTTCAAATTTGCAAATCTCTTACATTTTCTATATTTTAGATATAACAAATTTGCAAATTTGCAAATCTGGATGTGGGATTACCGCTATTCAAAAGTATTCACCATATATTTCAATCGTGAGTGGAAATATTAACAAAGAGGTTGTTTAAGTAGCAAAAAATAAGGAGAGAATCGTTAAACTTGATCGAAGTTTAGGAATAAGTAATTTTATTTTAATAGTTTGTTGGATTTTTGCTTAAAGAGATTTTATGATTTAGTAGAAAAAACAAAAATTAAAAAGAGATGTTTAAGGAGGTATTGCCACGTAAGATAGGCAGCGTAATCCCCGCGCCATGCGCGAAATATTTTTTAGCTTTTATATAATATAATTTGAATGTGACAATTTATGATATTATGAATTTTTTTTAATCTCACCTCTACCCTTTTTTTAAAACTGAAGTTAAAAATTGAATATTTTTATTAATAAATTTGGAATTGTATGTGGACATAGAAATTAATATTATTTTACGAAATAAGCTATTTAAGATAAGCTATTTAAGATCAAGAATTTTAATACATAAAATAAATTTTAATAAAATAATATAATGACAAAATGTGGATATGATTTCAACTTTTCAAGAGAGAGAGAGAGTCAAGAGTGCGAAAAATACTAACATTGTTAACATTGTATGGAATAATGGTCTATCCAAATACAATAGAAATTCATTCAACTAATTATCAAGTTGTTTTAAATTTAATAACTAAGAATATCTTTTCTTTATAGGAATTGCATTACATAACACATAAAGTAACCTACAAAGTTTGATTTTGGTATTTAGTTCAAATAACTATAAATCAAACAACAAAGTGTTTTAAAATTTAAATTTTAAAAATGGTATAGTGTAACCCTTCAATTCAATTCATACCTCACAATTGAAAACTTCAACCTCTAAATGGTATAGCTCATAGGTAGAAAAAATTGTTGTGAATGAAATGTGGTAAAAGAAGGTTTGATGAAATTTGTTGTCGATGAAAATGGTAAAAGAGAGTATTAAGTAATATATCACAAAATAAAAATGATGAATATCAGATTTTGAGTAGAAGAATACAAATTCGGTAACATAATAACAAATTTTCTTCTAGATATGTATTTTGTTGAGAACCATATAGATATGTATTAAATTTTTTTAAATAAAATAGTTATAAATTATGAGATTTAACCACAAAATGACATATAAAATTAGTGAAACCAAAGAGTGGAAGAATGCTTCAAATATTCACGCAACTTTTTTTTTTGAAAGGCAAATATTTATGCAACTTGATTGAAAAGAGATAGATGATTGTATAACAGGAATGACAGTACAATTTAAAACATTAATTTTATTTCTGTTAATTTTGTGAAAAAAAATAATGTTAATTTTGTTAAAACTATCCATATAGAGTTTTATAAATTAATTAGTTTATTTAAAATCCAAAAGTAGATGTTTAAAAGTATACTTGTAATCAAACTGTCAAAGAAGCAAAAAAAATAAAGGAATAAAGAAATAAAGAAATAAACAACTCACGTAACAAACTTAAAAATTGGATGTTACTAAATAAGGCAACAAAACCATATAGCAAATTAGGGAGTAGCAATTATACTTAGAAAAAAATTAAAAATTTGAAAAGGTGAGACTTAATGACAAAATGACACGTAGGATAGACGAAGTCAGAGTGAATGAGAGAGCTCTAAATAACTCTGTTTTAATATATATATAGATATATATAGATTTGCCACATGACACTCTCAAATGTTATTTGCTACTGTCATTCTCTTTCTTGTTACATCTAAAAAATAATAATATTCAAATATTAAGTTAACTATTCCGAATCTGTTACTATCCTTTTATTAATTTGAATACAAATTAACAATAAAGCTCATTATTTCCTTTTATCTATCATAATATTAAATTAAAATATAATTAAATTTTTTATATTAATCTAGTAACAATATTTTTATACTAAATAAAAAACAATAAAACTGATATATTAATAAAAAATAATATCATTCAGTTATAAATCTAATAATTATGTTTTATTGATAATATTGATTTTATTTATAAATACATTCATGCTCGTTCACAATGCGGAAATAAATCTAATAACTCATGCTCGTTTACATAAGTAAAACACTTTACTTGTGTGAATTAAAGTAGATATTTATGACATAAAAAGGAAACAATATATACCATGATCAAATAATATATTCTTGATTCGTTGCTAGCTTAACTGGTGTAGCTAGATTAGTTAAAATATTATTATCTTATTAGATTACGTTACATAAAAATAGAATTGTATGCGTAGAAAGTACACATACTGATTTTATTGTATTTCAATATTATCTTATATTATTTCCTTTTTTTTGGGGGGGTTGAAATATTATTTCTTTATTAGATTACGGATGGATTGATCGGTAAAAACTCACCGCTGACAATTTTTAAAACTAGACATTTTTTTCTCGGTTAAGAGAATCTGGGGTATAAGGTATATTTTTATATTCCGGGGTTTTAAGTCCATTTTATATCCCAAGAGAAATCCGGGTTATATAGTCTCGGTTTAAAAAATCAAAACTTTAAATGCCTCTCGATAGAGTTTTAAATCGGTGTAAGAAAAATACAAAGAAGAACTTTGTACTTGTGTGAAATTATAGATATATTTGTGTGAAATTTGACACTAATTAAGGAAAACACTGTAGGTATAGCTATTGTGATTTGCTATCCAAATAATATATTTTGGAATCGTTGGTAGCTTTTGATTGGTGTAGATTAGCCAGAATAATATCGAAATATGTGAATTAGTTACATGATTAGTTATCTTATTAGATAATATCCAAATATGTGAAGTACTAGAAAGGTGTTAGAGGTATATATATACATAGAGGGCGGTTAGGTTAATTAGGGCATATATGAACCTGCATCATTCGATCAAAGAAAGCAACAACAATTTGATCGATCATCACTGCAACCATGTCAACACTGGAACCATGTGTAGCAACTTATCCTGAAAAGCTCGGTTTGTCTAATTCCATGGTAGGAATTAACATATCTGAAAACAACAAGTACTACAATTATATATGGAGTTAATTCTGACCAGGATTTGGCCAACAACAACAACGACAACAGCACTGCGGAGTCGGCTTCGTATATGGATACAATTAATAGGTGGTTGGGGGACATCATGCTTATGGAGGAAGAGAATTTAGTCAAGGACACCGAGCTTTATATTGTCAAAACAAGAACCCACATCCAAATCGGGAGCCATGCTCAAAAGTACTTCGAACGCCAAGCACGTCGAGCTGCAGCCATCACCAAGAGGAGAAGCATCAATGATATCGTTATGGATCGAGACTCATCCATCCTTAATTAACTAGGACTAAATTAATATGCATCATAGATTATCTATGTATTGTATGCCCTACCTACTACCTACTCATACAGTTGCTGATTTGGGTTCCTCCCGGTTCTTTATGTATTCGTATATCACATTCTTTTATTCTATATAAGTATTGTTTGTCAACTAAGTGAGCTTCACTGTACTTCATCCTCCAAGAATGATTCGAGTTGGGTAAAGATTGGATCTTTTTATTTACAATTTCCTGATATTCAATCAAATTACGTGAACTTTGACCTAAATATGAACTGAACACATATGAAGAAAGGTACAACAAATGTGAAGGTTCATGTAAACACCATTGCCAAGTGCATCAAACTAGCTGCATACGTTTAGATTTTACATTGTTCGTATCCGTTTGGCTTCCAAGTATACTAGTAGTAGTACTGGCTCCTGCACTGAAAGATTCTTCTACATCAGAATCTGTCCGAGCCTCGGATATTCAACTAGGATGTTGTCTTTTCAAACTCGGATTCCTTTGGATTTCGCCACGTGAGATAACCTTCTCTGATTATCTTCACTCCTTTGGGAAAAAAACATACCTCCATAACCTGCAGTGGTCGAATTGTAGGTAGCTATGGATAATACAACACATTCACAGTTCTCATGTAGTCATTTAGATTAGACCATGTAGTCAAGAAGTTAGTGTTACTTTGCATATTTTCATGTCAAACCAGGAAGAAAAAAAACAGAAATTTTCAGAAACCTTGAAAGAAAAACCAAAGTAAATTGTTGTTAACTTACAAACGGCGATCTTGAACAGCATAGACATGTCTCTAAGCCAGATTGTGTTTCTGAAGGACTGAAGATGGCCTCTTGATCTTCACCTCATCTTCCTATGAGCAGATTGGCCCATAGATTCTCATCTGAGGCAAGACCCTTCCACTTTCTGCTGACTTGACACCTCTCAACATCAACATTTTTAGGAACTCATCTTATATCAAACAGTACCCTCTTTTTGCTAGAACAAGTAACAACAACATGTTCATTATATCCCGAAAAAACGGCGGAAAAATGGGTATGAGGGTCACGTTGATCAACATAATACACGAGTAATTTGATGATTTAAAAGATAATACGCTCAAACCAGATCAGGAAATTCAACATCATCAAGATCAATTTCGATGAAGAAGACTACAAGGTTGATGATATAAAGAATTCAGACATTTTGATTGTGTTGGCTTACCTTGTTGTACATCTTACACAACTATAGCTGAAATGCACCTTGATTACTTGAGTTTTGTTGGTAACCTGAATTTACTTTCAGATGAATCGAACGATTTTATCCAATTGGAGCAAGTTTCCACATCACTATTTTGAATCGCAAAGCCCGAAGTATAGCCGATCAATGTAAACGACACTAGTGTACATACGTAAACATCATGCTTTTTTATTTGAAATAATGAATGCATATGTTTGTGGAGCCTTAACACCCAAACATCCAATCCATTTATCAAAGCAGAAGCTAGATGGAAAAAATTGTGTGATACGAGATGTTACAAGAACCCGTGACAAACGAAGATGTTATCGTGTACTCATGCTTCAAAAGGCGCATATAACAGCTATTGCTAGAGAGGATACAGTGGCGTCTATAAAACCCAATTCTGAGTCCATCTCTAACAACTCAGAATATCTATCATCACTCACAAAACATTTGCTCACATGTCAGAAACAGACCACAGATAAGCTTCCCTTTCTGTAGCTCGTTTATTGTTCATTCGCTTGAAAAGCTCTTTCTCGTACCCTACAAAGAGGCACACCAAATTTTAATAAACGGTTTAGTATTGTTTTGAACTCTGATCAAGACAGATAAGAAAGTTCACATACCAGTACTCCGATCTACTCCATCCCAATGTCTACCGGGTTTGATACTGTATCTATTAGGTGCCGCCTCCATTCCTCTCTTTATCCAGCTATGGACGGGTATCTCTTGTGGTATTATGAACCCAGACTCTTGCATCTTCTCGTCATCTCCAAGGTCCGCAAGGACGGTTCCTGACTGCTTCCTCTGCTTGTATGCAAATATTATACGACCATAGTGAGCATGTGTGATTTCATATTTATAGTTAAAAAAAGAAAAGAAAAGAAATTCAGGAGCTTAGGAGTGTGTTCTTTATTTACCTTAACCAAATGAGCCATTGGATCACCCCACCTTATTGTGTCCTTGAGCATCCTATCAAGATCTGCGTCATCTCTGCAGTAAGAAATTTGCAACCCATCATCAAAACACAGCAGGGTAAGTAGAATATTAGACTTGTAAAAATATGGTTTGCATTACAAAAATCAGGCATCCAACATGTATTGAAAAAGTAAACCGCCTATAAATTAGAGTTTGGAAACAATACCTGGTCCGAGCAAAAGGCTTATCCTTCTCAAGTTCCAGGTCCAACAGTTTTGCTTCAGCTTCTCGCTTCTGAGCCAAGCCTTTGCCCCATTCTAACTTCTTTTCCTCCTTAAGAAAAAAAAACAAGATGTATACTGTAAACTTATACACGTGAGAAAATATTTACTCAATACAATTCAATACGCTTAATTTAGCCAGATAGAGTAAACATTTTTTCCCCGTGTGACTCTCTTAGCACTCAAGGTAAGAAAATTGGCCCATACATTGTCTACAGTCATAGGCCCAAGAAGGGGGAATAACCTGGGGGAAGGCATAGAGGTGTTCTGGAGTTACTGAAGAGGAAGAGTTGGCTCGCTGTTAAGACTTTTGGTGTGTTAAGGCTTTAATTATAAATAAGCTGATAATGTCTAGGGGGAGAGCATCCAGAAAGTTGAAGGAAAGGCATAGTGCCTTGGGCTCATAGGAGGTGTGTCTCCTTTGAGAGTTTTCACTGTAATCTCAGAATTCTATCAATAAACCAAAGAGTACTGGAGCGTTTTTGTTATCACATCCTTCTGTCTAACAGACTCAGTCTAACATGAGCATTTAGCCAACAAAACCCTACAATGTGTGACACATTGTGGCTAGCAAGATCATGAAGAGCAGCCCGGATAGAAACTGATTGTTAACAGAAGAACTTCTCCAAAAAGAAACAAACATGAAAGGACACGCACACAGACGGTGCAATTTATAACCGTGTAAGCCAAAATCTAAATACCTTCGGCTTTTCTTCCTTCTTTTTTTGTGATTTGATATACTCATCCTTAGATATACGAACACCTGCAATAATAATAAACACAATCAATTAGCTGCCATTTGCACAGAAAGTGCAGCTTCAGATTTCAGCAGCCTAAAATCAGACATGTTTGGTTTTTTTCAATTCTCGAGACCCCAAATTCAATGAGATCTCAGATATTGCCATGTCTAATAAACAAAGAGATTCCAATATGCTCTATCTTCTAAGCAGTAAAGAATTAGCAATTTTTATTACCTTTTAGTTTATCACGGTACACTGTTTCAGCACCTTTTACTGAAGCATCCAACACTTTCAACCTAAAGTTCAAAACCAACAGATGAAACATCATCAATGCAGTAAATTCAGTTTCATGGTTCAAAGAACAAGGCTATAGGCCTATAGCTAACAATAGAACATACTATAGAATAAAAGAGAATTTCAAATTATGATTGATGAAGAATAATTACTTTAACAATTCTTCCTGCTTTTTCCTCGACAGCTCTTCCTTAATATCTTTGCCAGTAACCAAACCAGTTTTATCAGGAACCTTTCTTTTCCTCGGGGGAGAAAGATCAATGTCCACTGAACCACGTGATTTGCTCGCACTTGGAGAGCTATGTCGATCTCGTCTTGGTGGAGACAAGTCTCGAACATCAGACCCATTCGTATTTTCAGAGTCAGTTGTCTTTTTCCGCTGAGGCCTACGAGGAGGAGATATATCAGCACTTTGATCGTTCTCCTTCAACATCTTCGTATCGGGATCAGGTGATACAGAATCATAGCGTATTCTAGGACGCGGTGGCGGTGAATGATTCTTGTGCTGCCTAGGAGGTGACAAATCAGTATCAGAATCATGTCTTCTTCGGCGCTGACGTGGAGGAGACAGATCAACATCTCCAGAGGAATCAACTGGCGGTCTCTGCTTGCGATCTGGTGACGCAGAATCACGCCTTGCCCTGTTCTTTCTCTCTCTCGGTGGTGATAAATCAATTGCATCTCTGGATGAAATTGATTGATTCAATTCAGAAACATCTGAGCTTAATGAAACCCAGCCACTTCCATCTTCTGAAATAGAATGGTAAGGCCGTCTGGCTCGGAGTTGCTCCAATCTCTTCATCCGCTTTACTTCAATGTCTTCTTCCACTTGTGGGTTTTCATCTACAGCACAGTCATAACCAGTACACTTCAGATCAACCCTAAAACAAAAATTTATACTAGTGGCTTTCCATATGCAGCACCACGACTACATAGGCGGAACCCTAAAACTACAATTAAATCCAATACAACAAATTGAAACCTTAATCACGAGCGTACAAGATTGAACTTACCAAGAAATTCATTTTCCTCCTCTTCGTCAATTGTGACCGGTTTCTGCCAAACGGGGTCTTCGTCAACGATTAGAACACCGGTAGCGTCAGTCCTCGGTGGTTTCTTCTTTTTCTTCTTCTGCTTCTTCTTTTCCTCTTCGGCATTGTTGCTTTCGTACCGCTTCAGGTACTCCTTGAGGGAAGCCATTGAAAAGCCTTCAGTAGCTGCACCGGGAGGAATCGGGTGAAGAATTACGAATGGTTTTAAGGTCACAGCAGTATTGGAATCTGGCAATCACCGGTTCGAAAAGGGTTAGAGCGCACAACGGCACAAGTTCTTAAAATTGCTATTCCCACAAAAAAAAAACAGATTAAAGTTTACACATTAAAGAACAACAAGGAGAGAACATACTAATGAATACGAATCATACGATACTTACATTTGATGAAAGTCTATCCGTTTTCGCTATTTAGTGATCTTTGAATCTCATCCAAGAGCAAGGAAAGCTCATTAGCTCAGCAAGAACAGCAACTCTAAATGAAAAAAAAACAGCAACTCAGCAACTAATAACTAGCTAGCAAAAACAGTAGCTCAGAAACTAAGAAATTGATTATCTAAGCACAGAATTCCTAATCAAAATAGTACCTAGCAAGTAATCAAAAACAGTAGCTCCAAGTCAGAAGTCAGAAGTATTCAAAAAAAGTAGGTCCATTTTTTATGGCAGGGATTATAGGAGTTAGTATACTCGTCCCAAATGTTAGCAAAGCTGTGTGTCAATCAACTCAATCCGTGAACGAATTTAAACATGGACTCTCCTACTACAAAATCTTGCACCCAAAAACACTAATTACTTCAGATACATCACAGATATTAGTTGGAAAATTCCTGTTTCCTATGACAAACATATCATCATTCAGATTCAAAGTTTTATGTATAACAAATAAAATCAATTGAAGTAAATTTTTTTAGGTATAAGAGTATACAATATCTACTCAATAGAGGTTACAGAACATTTATAAACATACATTGTTTTTATGTGAAAATGCTTATTGGGTATAGCTACAGTAAGTATACATTCTTAGGCTTCGTGCTCTCAGTTGGGTTTCCTTGGGTAAACAGTAGGAAAATTTCGCCCCGATTAAGCTCCATACATTACAAGCTTCATAATTAAGGAATGAAAATTCTGCAGCTCTATAGGGTAATTGTTCATCCTGTTCTAAGTTGGGTTTCAAATTCCAAACCTAACCCCTAAGTTCAAATAAAAATACACTAACCAAATCCAGAAGAGGGGCAGAAAACAGGAGACCTCGGAAACCAATAATCTAATTCGATTTCCAGTGTAAGTGCACTTTCAAGATTCAATTCTAGAGCCCGGAAGAAGAGCAGCCTTACATGAGGAGGAGGCGAGGGAAGAACTTTGTTTTCAAACTCTGCAGCTCAGCCTTCAGTAATGGAGGATCAACAGAGAGCAGGATATCGTACTAGCCCTCAGCCTAGGGTTACAGATGCCGCCAAGACGCCCCATCCTGCATCTCCATGGTGAATCGAGTGACTTGAGCTTGACTATTCCGATTTGGGGAAAGGAAGAATCGGACCGGTTAGGGTTACAGGAACTAGGATCGAAGACAGGATGCGAGGAAGAAGAGAGACGATAAGCGGAATTCGAAGGCTGAGGAGATTCACAGGCTGTTGTTGAGGTTTGAGAATCGTAGTCGTAGGGCCGCGGGGAGGGAAACCGAAGGCGGTGACATCCAACGACGATATTGCAATCGGGGATGATACAGCGACGTCGTTTAACAGCCAACCCCAGAAAAATTCAGATGTTGAAATGTGCAATTTCTCAAATCTTATCTATATAAAAGTTGGCTGTCCAATGCCAAAATTGAATGAAATTGGTACCAATTTAATGCATTACTCATTTCTCAATCACCTCTTATGACAATGCAAACTTATTCTAATATTATGTTTTAAAACTACTTCAAACATAAATATAAAGAAATAAAAAATACTTATATTTACAAATATTAATAAATTTGATAACAACAACAACATATTAACAAATAATGTATAACTATATTAAATCACATACGAAAATCCGTAATTTTCTCGCGCGGAGCGCGAGACCCGTATCTAGTATTAAAAATTGGACAATTGAATTTTAGCTTTACATCTAAAAATTAATTTTAATTAATAAATATTAGACCTGACAAACGGGTCGAATGGGTTGTGTTCGGGTTTGGGTCAATCGGGTTCGGATTGAAAACGACTTCGGGTCAAACGGGTCGATAAAAATTTTGGGTTGGTCGGGTTCGAATCAACCCGAGTTTCAGATGTTCGCTTTTTTTTATTTTAATAAAAAAAAAAATTAAACAATATTTTTATAATAAAATATTATTATAAATCAGAGTGTTGAACATTATTCAGTAACTAAATAATAAATTTTTTTAAAGCTCTAGGAGAAAAGAGCTCTCCGTATTCCTTGGGCTAGATCCTCATAGTCCATATGTTCGACAAGGGTCCAGGTTACACTCTGTTGAAGAAGAAACTTGAGCAAAAATGGGCGCTTAAAGGACGTCTCGCACTCGTGGATATAGGTAATGATCATTACGTTGCCAAATTCACGAATGATGACAATTACCATCATGTTCTGACTCAAGGTCCATGGATGGTGGGCGACAATTATTTGGTGATCCGTTAATGGAGACCAAACTTTGATCCTTTCGGAGTCTCGGAACGAATTCTTACGGCATGGATTCAGATCCCAGGGTTGAGCCTCGAATACTTCAATGAGGGTTTTCTGCGAAGAGTTGGAAACCTGATTGGGACAGTCATCAAAATTGACAAGACTACTATGGCTGCGGATCGTGGACAGTTTGTACGTTTGGCTGTAGAGATTGATCTCACTAAGCGCATTCTGTCTAAATTTGGGTTCCGAGGACGAACTTGGCTGATTCAGTATGAGGGTATCCGTATGATGTGCTATGATTGTGGTGTGATAGGACACGACCAAGCACATTGTCCTCTGAACCCAGAATTCAAACCGGATGATAGTGAGACGAGAACGCAAAGACCAACCCAAAACCCACTATTGGTTAATGCAGATAAATCTCTTGGTTCGTGGAATAAAGTTGTGAAGCCGGCCAGGAGATCTGCTAATAAGAACTGGGAGAAGGCCCCTAACCAACAGCCTACTGCTGCTGCGAAGTCAGATGATACCGCTGCGCCAAATTTGAATCTGAAGAAGCCACCTGATCGTACTAATCAGAACTCATTTGAGATCTTAGGTAGTTCAACAGAGGTTGAAATCGAGACGGAAACGACTATTGTTGTATCAGATAAGTCATCGGCGACCACTGTTCCATTGACGCTGGTTGCGAAGTCGGGTGAATCTGCACAGTCAGCAAATCTGATGTTGACCGAGAAATTACCAGAAATTTCAAAACTTGCAGTTATAGAAGAGGGACCCACAGCTAATCCAAAGGAAGCAAATCTTTTTACTTCCAAGAATAGCGCGCTGAGTACGTCTGGGGATGGAAAAAGCTGGAGGAAAAAAGATATAAAAAATCTTAAAGATCCTAAAGATTTATCTATATCGCACTCACGCCGCAATCAAAGTAAACCTTATGCGAGGCCGGCAATTAGTTCTAGAGAAGCGGAATTAAAGCGTAGTCAATTGATTTCTGACCTAGTCCTCTCAAAGCCAAAACAAGCCACGTCTAAGCTTACAACAGTCCAATACCAAGAACACTCTAAGTCGTCAGTTGCAATTCTAACCTCAACACCTCCCGCCACCGCCTTGTCCAATACGATCGCTCGTAATGGATCAACTACTAGCAGTGGAAATCCGGGAAGTCTCCACTCCGCTAAGTATTCTGGTTTCGAACCGCCGGATGGGCCCGTTTCTAGCAAAACTTTTGAGCATGGCAAACAAGATGACAGTAGAATTCTTGCCTCTGATAGCAGCCTATCAGCCTCTATTATGCAGAGTCTCAATGCCTCCGAGACTCATTGATGCGCTTCAACGATTCTCTGAATCCGTTGTTGCTTATGCTTTGTCTGCTGAATCGATCATTCTCCCCATAAGTGGTCACTTTTTGAACACCGTTTCTTTAATGATTAATCTCAATATTTTAATCTGTAATGTTCGGGGTGCGAACAACACTCGCTTCTTGGAAGCTATACGAGAATTAATTCGACTCCATAATCTGAGGGTTCTTGCTCTGGTCAAACCCCGCATCAGCGGCGCCCGTGCAGATGATGTTTGTAGGCAAGTTGGGTTCGATGGCTGCCTTCACATGGATGCCAATGGATTTTCTGGCGGCATTTGGCTATTTTGGCGTACTGCTGAAGTCACTATTCAGCCTATCTCCCTTCATCCTCAACATATTACGGTTGATATTGCTCTTCGAGGGGAAGACCACTGGATCCTTACAGCTGTTTATGGCTCTCCTAACCCGGGCACTCGGTTGGCTTTGTGGGAAAGTTTGGCAGACTTTGCTAGAATTAATAACCAACCTTGGTTGATTGCAGGAGATTTTAATGCTACGCTGAATTCTCAAGAGAGATATACTAGCTCCATTGGTTCTACTTCGGCCTCTCAACACTTTTGTGTCTGGTTCAATGAACTTGGTTTGATAGACCTAGGCTTCTCCGGACCCCAGTACACTTGGTCTAGAGGGAACTCCATGAACACATTCATTGCAACCCGGCTTGACCGCTTCCTCTGTAATGATCAGTGGCGTCTTCGTTTTCCTGATGCATCAGTCATGCACTGCTCCTCTACCCATTCAGACCATTGTCCAGTTATTATGAATCGGGGTGGTTCTGTTGCCTCGCTCACAGCTGATCGCCCTTTTCGATTTTTAGCAGCATGGTTACAGCATGATAATTTTGTGCCCCATCTACAGGAATCCTGGGATCCTGCAACGCCTCTGGGTTCCTCTTTATATTCCTTCTCGTCGAAATTGGCCTCTTGGAACTCTATCGTCTTTCGGAATATCTTTCGCCGAAAACAAAAGCTTAGTGCACGACTTGCTGGGGCTCGTAAGGCTTTATTTGCCCACCCGTCTCAACGGCTTATTCTGCTTGAACGTGAGCTTTGCAAGGAATTAGAATTGGTCCTTCATCAAGAACACTCTCTATGGCTCCAGAAATCTTGTGCATCTTTCATGATTGAAGGCGACCGAAACACTAAGTATTACCACTTATCTACCATTGTTCGATGCCGGGCTAATCGTGTAGACTCACTGCAGGACAGTAACGACAATCTAGTTGTGGAACCAGCTGTTTTAAATGCTCTAGTTCTGAATTTTTTCAAGAATCTCTATTCGGATGACAGCAGCACTTCTTATGTGGCTATAAACTCATTGCCTGTGACGTTCCCGGCTATGTTAGCACCTGATCAGGATCAACTCTCTTTGCCTTTCTCTGCCTCTGAGGTTC
Source organism: Oxyria digyna (assembly GCA_029168935.1). Classification (NCBI taxonomy): domain Eukaryota; kingdom Viridiplantae; phylum Streptophyta; class Magnoliopsida; order Caryophyllales; family Polygonaceae; genus Oxyria; species Oxyria digyna. Next base: position 13,513,175 of record JAPVLV010000013.1, read on the forward strand.
GGGGAGCTTTGCGCCAGATGGGTCCACTGAAATCGCCGGGTCCAGATGGTTACCCAGCCATCTTCTTCCAGCGCAACTGGACTCACGTTGGGCCTCAGGAAACTGATTTTGTGCTTGATCTTCTGAATTCAGGCACTCTTCCTCCCTACAACAACGATGCTTTACTAGTTCTGATCCCGAAGGGTAATGCCCAGACCACCCCTGGTCACTTTAGACCGATTTTGCTGTTGAACGTTGCGTTCAAAATTGCTATGAAGGCGGTTGTTAATCGTATCAAGCCCTTATTGCCACGCATCATCTCAGCTAATCAGGCCGATTTCATTCCTGGTCGGCAAATAATAGACAATGATGTTATTGTCCAAGAGGTATTACATTCTATGTTTGCTGCTAAAAGTACGACTCACTGGATGGTCCTCAAAATTGATCTTGCTAAAGCTTACGGCCGATTCAGATGGAGCTTTCTTCGTGACATTCTCAAGCAAGCTCAGTTTCCGAGTCATCTCATTGAGGTCATCATGAAAAGCCAAACAGAAGGGTCAACTGAACTGTTGTGGAATGGAGCTAAAGCGGGTTCATTTAAGCCTTCTCGAGGTGTTCGTCAAGGCGACCCGTTATCTCCATATCTGTTTGTGCTCTGTATGGAGCGTCTCTCGCACATCATTCAATCGACAGTGGCTTCGGGTGAGTGGGTTCCGATTCAGCTGGGGAATGTGTCGCTGTCGCATTTGTTTTTTGCCGATGATTTGATTCTCTTCGGTGAAGCAACTGTTCGGCAAGCTACAACCATTCAGCAATGTCTTGATCGCTTCTGTAACGAATCCGGGGAAAGAGTCAACTATGATAAGAGTAATACGATCTTCTCTTCTTTGATCTCTCCTTCGTCCTGTACGGCAATTAGCTCTATTCTCTCTATTCCGGCCTGCACGGATCTTGGAACCTACTTAGGCGTTCCAACTGCTTGTGGGCGAATGACTATTGCTCGTTATCAATTTCTTATGGACAAGGTCAGATCACGTCTTAGAGGTTGGCAGGGTAAGTTCTTGTCTATGGTTGGGCGCACAACGCTTGCTAACACTGTCCTCACTAGCATTCCCCTTTATGCAATGCAAACGTCGAAAGTTCCGAGAGCAATTTGTGATGGTATTGATCGCCATGTCAGGGATTTTATATGGGGTTCAACACCAGAGAAACGCAGTGTGCATCTTCTGTCTAAAGAATGCATCACTCAGTCTAAACATCATGGCGGTTTGGGAGTCAGATCGATGCGGCAATCTAATAGCGCCACGCTTGCTAAGTTAGGTTGGCGCCTCCTGCAAGAACCTCATACAGTTTGGTGTCAGATGCTGCGTAATAAATATTGTAATGGCTAGAGAGACTTGGGCATTTTTACTGATCGCTCTGGTTCCTCACAAGTGTGGAAAGGCATCATTCATGGCGCTGAAACTTTGAATAAAGGGCTACGGAAATGTGTCGGGAATGGTCAAAACACTTTGTTTTGGACCCAACCATGGTTATATAAGCAGCCACTTATTGACCTCTGCTCCTCTCTGATTCCTATTAGCATTCAGAACTCCCTAGTTGCTGACTTCTGGCTTGGTAACTCGTGGAACTGGCCTGCTCTTGCACCTTACCTTCCCGCAGTGGTTCTGGACAAGTTAACGGCAATCCGAGTTGAACAAGTTTAGACGGCTGAAGACAAGATCTTTTGGCAGCCCACTCCGTCCGGCTTGTTCTCATCCAATTCGGCATTAAGTTTGATCAGGGAAAGTGAGCAACCTGCATTTATTCCTCTTTGGGGTAAAATCTGGAAAACACCCGCTCAGCAGAGAGTCAGGAATTTTCTTTATCTTACTGTCCATGACAGTTTGTTGTGCAATGCCAATCGGTTTAGACGCCATATTGCGCCTTCCCCGAGTTGTCCTAGATGTGGAGAAGACGAGACGCTTCTGCATTTGCTACGGGATTGTAGTGCAATCCGCCAGGTATGGCTCGCATTAAGTGGTTGCTCCCTTCCAAACCAGTTCTTCAACTCACAAAACATCCAAGAATGGATTTTCCTCAATGTTAAAAGTGGTGACAGATGGAGCTCTATGTTTGCCTATATGTTGTGGCATACATGGAAATGCCGAAACACACTTGTCTTTAAGGGCGATGACAATGTGTTACACCTCTCCTTTATTGTTTGCTCATTGGTGGCGGCCTTCTGGGAGGCAAAGTACCCGACTGCTTTCAGCTCCAATCAACAGTCTAGCACCTCTACTCGATAGAATTGTGTTGATTCAGCCCGCAGGTGGTCCGTCCTGCAGCTGAGTTCATGAAACTCAATTGTGATGCCGTCTGTAAAGGTGACGAGGAAACTGCTGGTGGTGGGGGCTTACTTCGAGATTCCAATGGATGCTTCCGGGGGGGATTCTCGTTTCGATGTGGTTCTTGCCCGGCTTTGACTGCGGAAATCTGGGCAATATTCTATGGCCTTCAGTTTGCCCGAGCTAAGGGCATCACCTGCCTCATCTTGGAATCAGACTCTTTGCTTGCAATTCAGCTTCTCAGAGATCCGTTACCAATGACCCACCGCGACTTCCACCTCGTCCGGCAGTGTAAGGCCTTGCTTGCTACACTCTCCTCAAGTGTGCAGCTGGCTCATGTCTTCAGATTCGCCAATAGTGCAGCAGATCATCTTGCTAATCTTGCACTACTCTCTCCTAATTTTTATACTGAATATCTTAATGTTCCTGCTAGTTTACTTCCATTCATTGATTCTGATTGTAACCAGCCTACACCTCCTTTTGGGATGAGTGCTTAATAATACTACTCGCAAGGGCTTGCCCTCTTTCATACCAATAAATAAATAAATAAAAATAAATTATTATTATATTATTATTATTTAATAAAATACATTGTTATTTTTTAATTTAAATGGAATAAAATATGTGAACATTGGGTCACTCGACGAGTTTCGAGAAGTTCGAGTTGGTCTGGATTTGACCCAACGGGTATCGGGTCGACTTAGTTTGAACCCAACGGATTTCATGAGTTTTCGGGTTGGGTTGATCGAGTTTTTTTCGAGTCGGGCCAACTTTTGACAGGTCTAATAAATATTATAATAAAGAATAAAAATTAAAAAACAAACAGATATAAGTATTACATGTGTAGGTCTTAGTTTTGCAAATTGAATGACAACAATAATACTAATATCTATCTATGGACTAAATGGATAAGAAATTTTTTCTCATAGTGTATAACTAATGAATATGTTTCTACAATATTAGCAACATATATTTTTAAAAAAATTGAATAAAATATAAAGGAAAAAAAAAATTAACACCGAAGGTTGTATAATTGAGTATCAATTTATTTTTATATTTTTCTTGCTTTTCACCAACTTTATAGCTTTCTAAACAACCAAACTACTCAAACTTTCTATAACATCTGCAAAAATCAAATACATAATAATTAGGTTAAAAAGTAGATAACTATCAAGATTCATTATCAAAGAATATATGTAAAGACAATAATGTAAAATATACTTACCAACTGAATACGGAGTATATATCTTCAATGAATGATCGCTTATCAAATCAAAGTTTGTGATACTGAAGGATGATCTATAGTTGCACTTTTGCAGCGTTGAAAAATGTCATACTAAGAGGATGACGACAATAACGATAAGCGTCAGTATAGTTGCTCAAAACAAAATTTGATATTAGATATACACAAAATTGAGTTATTGTGGGAACTTGATAAATAGTGATTTCTGCATAAAAGTATATATAGTTTATTCCCTCTGCAAAACATATAAACATCATGTTAAAAGAGTAAGGATAAACAAATATACCTAAAAATAAACTTTTCAAAAAATATATCTTCTCATCAACCAATATTAGTTTTTTTATTCCACTAATAACATCTTTATTATCGAATGAAAACTTATTCCACATATGCAACACACGAACTTGATTCTTTCAAGTAACGTTAGTCTTTGGAGATGGCTGAGGCACTGGTGATCCCTCATAATAATCAGTCTGCATCTGCGCCTCCAAATCTCCTAAATCAAGCTCTCGCTGATCTGCAACCTCTGTCTCCTCCGTAATCTCCTCTGTAAACTCCTTTGTAAACTGCTCCTCCTCACTAACATCTAACTCCTCCATCAGAGCTTTTCTTGTATCTCCTATCTGAACTTCTGGAATGTCTGCAGGAGATCCACGACGGCGGGAAGCAGTGATCCCGCGTGCGCTAGGGTGACGAGGGCCCTTCTTCTTCTTTCTTACAGAACCACCCGCCGGAGTAATAACCTTCTCTACAGCCTATTTTCATATTTACGAAATATGAAAATTTCTATTATTTAACTAATTTATTATTATTAAATCTTTTTCTTCAAATCGATATTTATCATTCACGCTAATTAATAAATAATTTATTACTAAATCTTTTTCTTTTAACGACTAATTAATAATTTAATAATTTATTAATGTTCTATTTAATAAATTATTAATTAATAAATCTTTTTCTTGTAATCGTAAATCTTTTTAATAAATAACGACTAACTAATATTATATTACTAAATAAATAAATATTAATATAATATTAGTTAGTCGTTAAATCGTTATTTATCGAATAACGTGACACGTTAAACGATAAATAACGACTAATTAATATTATATTAATAAATATTATTTAATAATAAATCTTTTTCTTTTAATCGTTATTTATCGAATAACTTGAAACGTTAAACGATAAATAACGACTACTTAATATTATATTAATAAAAATTATTTATTAATATAATATTAGTTTTCTTTTTATCGTTATTTATCGAATAACGTGAAAACGTTATTCGATAAATAACGACTTATTAATATTATATTAATAAATATTATTAATAATAAATCTTTTTCTTTTAATCGTTATTTATCGAATAACGTGAAACATTAAACGATAAATAACGACTACTTAATATTATATTAATAAATAATTATTTATTAATATAATATTAGTTTTCTTTTTATCGTTATTTATCGAATAACGTGAAAACGTTATTCGATAAATAACGACTAATTAATATTATATTAATAATAAATCTTTTTCTTTTAATCGTTATTTATCGAATAACGTGAAACGTTAAACGATAAATAACGACTACTTAATATTATATTAATAAATAATTATTAACGTGAAAACGTTATTCGATAAATAAGGACTAACTAATATTATATTAATTAATAAATAAATATTAATATAATATTCGATAAATCGCTTTTTCCGGCGATTTTGAACGAGCCCGTTTTTGCGCTCCGCCCCGACCCCGATGACCACCCCGACCACCACCTGCTTCAGCTCCAGCCACCTCGCCGGCGCCACCAACCTCCTCCCCTCCACCTCCAGACCCCTCGCTAGCGCCACCGACCACCTCAGGAGCCACCACAGCTCCACCACCACGGGCCCTTTTCTTTTTCGCCGGATTCGTCTTCCGCCCAGGCGCAACTCCTCCACCTCGGACTCTTGCGCCACCAGCACTAATACGGACGGGAGGGAGAGCAGACGAAAAAGCAGCCTCCACCGTCGCCGGAGTGGATTTCGAGCTTTTTCCCATTTCTTCGGATTGCATGATTACGAGTGAAATTGATGAAATTGATTGAGGGATTTGGATTGTATGAGAAAAACGAGTCGAATAGGATAGATTTGGGGAAGAAAACGAGTGAAATGGGAGAAGATTGGACGGCGGAGAAAATTAGGGTTACAGATGAACAGTGAACTCGGGAGAGAAAATGCGAGGATCCGCCTCGTACGCCATTTTAGGACGTATCTTTCCTTTTAAAAATTTATTCCGTATACGTATACGTATACGTATACATACGTATCATCGATTTTTTTGCACTATCCGCCCGTTTTGAGCGTACGCTCATTATGGACGTATGAAAATATAGTGTAGTTAGAGAGAAATTGTAGTGCGTATAGAGCTCGCGCTAAACTAGTTTCTCTATTAAAAAACTCATTTCTAGTAAAGAAAAGAAAATCAAACATTAAATGGATGCTCTCACCCAATTGATATGCCAACCAAGGCCTAAGCTTTCAGTCGTCAGCTCAACGCCTCAACCACCCTCTTCCTCTCTCCTCTGTATCGCTGCAAACTCACTGAACCTCTCCTTCTCCTTCTCCCTCTCCCTAGGTTTTGAAACTCCCTCTCTCTCCAGCCTTCTCCTCATCCAATCAATTTGAATGCCTGTTCTGCCGTCCTCTGTCAACCCAATTTGGCGTGTGGATTTCTACAATTCACTCACGCTGCTTACTGCTTTCCCCTTAATTGCCTCCGTTCATCACAATTTCAATTTTATCTTCCTCTCTCTTTCTCCTCTCCATCAATTACCCCCAATCTAGGGTTTTTGCACACTCACCTGATCATGGCGATCCCTGGTATCGACTTCAAATGGTACATCTTCTCCACTTTTCCCATTTTCCTTTACTGGACCTCTTGCACTCTAACCTTGAATTTTGCTCTCAGCTTTCGTTTTAACCTTCCCTTGCAGGTTCGATGGATTCTTCTTGTCAATGCTCGCCACTAGTGTGTATCCTTGCACCTATATTTTTCACTTTAATTTCATAGTTTGTGTTTGTGTTTGTGTTTGCCATGTCTATCTTTGACTATTCTGCTGGCTCAGAATCATAGTGGCGATTAATTGGAGGCGGTACCATCTATGTACTCATCCGCTGCACATATGGATTGTGGTATGCTTTTCTGCCTAATTGGGCGTTGCCTTATTGATTCTTTCCCGTTTTCATTTTGTTCTTGCTGCTTGTAGGTTGACTACACCACTGTTTTCATCTTTCGGCTTTTGATGTTTGTCGACAATGGCTTAGCAGCTGGGATGGGACTGTAAGACTCTTATAATCTAATCAATTAAAATGTTTTTCCACTGGTGACCAGAACGTGTTGGGATGGATTTTTTTCTTCAGGTTGTTACTACTTTAAGAGATATGCTGGGTAAATTTGGTTTTCGTAGGTTCGAATATGTGTGTTAGCAAGGAACAATTATCATCATCAAGCTCAGAAGATATTGTATGGAACAACTACTGTTCCAACAGTATTCTTACAATTCATTTTTTCCCTATAAAATCAAAGCGAGTATTAACTATACCAGTTAACTCCATACTAATTATAGATGATGATTTTTGAACAAGTAATTTTTTATGTGATCCGACTGATTTAGCCATATGTATATTAGGTAAAAGTATTTTCTGGTTAGGTATCAGTAGCCAGTATTTCAAGGCTTATTCTCCTTATGTAGTTGTGATTTTCTCAATATATTTCCAATCTGTTCAGGGACTTCGGTCGACAACAGAGACATGTTGGTTTCTGTGGAAGAGTAGTAGTCCTCTCTATTCTCTCTCTGCTACTTTATCCCTTTCTCTGGGCCTGGACTATCACCGGTACCTTGTGGTTTACTAGTGCAAAGAATTGTGTAAGTAGATCCCTTGTTTTACTTGATTTGCGCTGAGACAGTACATGTTTGTGACCATGTTAATGTGTTCATGCTCCTGCAGTTGCCTGAACAAGGTCAGAAGTGGGGCTTTCTTATATGGTTGTTGTTTAGCTATTGCGGACTCTGTTGCATTGCTGGTTATTGCATCAGAAAGGTTTGCACTCTTAGCTTGCTGTCTTCTTTTTGTTTATTTATATGTTGCTGATTTAGCATTCTACCTGTAATCCTATAACTATCTCAGTGCAAATTGATTGCCCAAGTGTGATTACTTGTCTCTGCAATGCATCTTCAGCAGTTCAGCTTGTAACTGCTGCTTTTGTTTTTGTTCTTGCTATTTACAGTGGTTAGCTCGAAGACGAGCACTCCTCCTGCGCGCTCAGCAGGGCATTCCCATTTCAGAATATGGAGTATGGCCTATGGTTTCATTGAAGATCTTCAGTTCTTTTTGGAATAGAATCTTGCTTTTAGACTTGTAAAATTTTCCGCCTTCTGATTGCCAGGTTTTGGTTAATATGATCCGTGTGCCTGATTGGGCTTTTGAGGCTGCTGGACAAGAGATGAGACGCATGGGCCAAGACGCTGCTACCTATCATCCAGGACTATACCTGACTGCAGCACAGGTATCTACTGCTTTTTCAACTATTATCCTCTGTTTGAAATAATGTATCTATCAACTATAAGTCTATAACATAACATAGAAACCGAGCTCATAAATTTGTCTGAGTATGTACCATGGAGTCTATGATCGAATTTAGAAACATAAGTAGTTTATCTTACACGAGACTTCACTCCAATGGAATATTCTGCCATGAGTCATGAGCACCCAACTTTTCTTGGTTGCAAACGAATGAGTCTGTTGCCTCTATGATTGGTATTGTTTGTTTCAATTCTGATGTTAGATTTGAAATGCTTGTCATAGAGGGAAGCGGTTGAGGCACTTATCCAAGAGCTTCCAAAGTTCATGCTGAAGGCTGTTCCAACTGATTGCAGTGAATGCCCCATATGCCTGGAGGAGTTTCATGTGGGCAACGAGGTACTACATTCTTAATATTTTAACCCCTATGATTAGAAATTAAGAGTATAAACCGTTTGTTCAACTTTGGCTTCAGGTTCGTGGCCTGCCCTGTGCTCACAATTTTCACATGGAATGCATTGACCAATGGCTTAGGTTAAATGTAAAATGCCCTCGATGCAGGTGCTCGGTTTTCCCTAACCTTGACCTCAGTGCCTTGTCCAATCTGCAGCCCGAATCAGAACGCTCAACCACTACTGTCGTTACCACAACACAAACTCAATATGTCAGAGCACAGCAACCTTCTAGCCAGAGTTACTTGGTCAGGTTGCAGGGCTTCCTCCGCCCTGTGCGTATGGGGAACACCGAGACTTCTCTGGAGACTGCTGAGAATGGTGGTGTGCCGGCTTCTTGATTCCGTGCTCGTCGTTGTTTTCCTGTGTCATGAGAGCTAACTCTGTATGTAGTGACTGATGATGTATTTTGAAATGTAGAAATGTCCAGTGACTCATCAGTCTTCTAATGGTGTTGGGTTAGTGATAATTGTAATAATTGTATATAAAAATTCTTTAATTGGTCATTGGTGAATGAATTTCTCCATGAATCTTGGGTTGGTAGAAATTTTGGGTCATTCTGATAAAGATATTGCTAAACGTACAAAATCGGGTAAACAGTGATTTGCTTAATGAGATGATTTGACGATTGATTGATTGTTTGATTGGAAAAAATCGCAGTTAAACAGATACTTACTCCGTATATCCAGAATAAATACGGTCATTCAAAATTCAAATCAGGAGCGTCTGTAAAAGAAAATACACACTTATCAAAACGGCCAAGAAGGGAGCGCTTCGCCAAACCCACCATTTTTTCTCCTTCCCAACGGTCCGATTTTCTCCATTATTTCTGTCTTCTTCCTCTCTACTCTTTTTCACTCACTCACTACACAAGAAATTTCAAGAATTTTCAACCTTACTCTCCAATCTGCTCCTTTCGCTGTGTATAAACACTTTGATTCCGCCATGGAAGTTCTTCAGACTGCGGAGGAAGAATTCAAGAAGCCATGTTCGTCGAAGCTGAACGCGTGGACGAACGCAGCTTTCGACAATGACGGTACCAAGGAAAACCTCAGCCCTTGCGTCGCCGGATCTAGCCTCAACGCCATTGCTTCCTCCCAACTTAGGAATCCGCTTCGATCAAATTCCGTCGTCGGGAACATACCGGAATCAACGCCAGGTAAATGCGGAGTGAAATCGATTTGTTCTTTTGCTAGCGCTAGCTTTGAGAGTCAGGAGCCTCGATGTTATGACGCTGCAAACATCGATTTCGAAATCGAAGCGATCGAAAAGGAGATTAGCCGATTATCTTCGAGGCTCGAATATCTCCGCCTGGAGAAGGCGAAGCAGATTCCTGTGAAGACGGCGGCGGAGAAACGGGGACGTTTCATTCCGGCGAAGTTCATGGAACCACCGCCATCGCTTATTCCGCAGAAGCTAAACCCTAGGAAGATCGAAGAATCGCCAAGCTCTAGGAAGATAACGCCACGCAGTAGAGGATTGAGCATGGTGCCGTCGGAGATTACCAGAGGACTGACTATGGCGGCAGCGGCAACACCTGTGGGGCGAAGGGGAATCAGTCTCGGTCCGGCGGAGATTTACTCGGCGACAAGATCGAAACAGCTGGCGAAACAACAAGCGATCACACCGATTTACCAGTCTCAGAGCCGAAGAAAATCCTGTTTCTGGAAGCTTCAAGAAGTGGACGAACTGAAAGTGATCAAAGAAAGAGGGAAGAGCATGAGCATGAGTCCGAAATCGCGAAAGTTGGCCAGCAAATTGCAGGCTGCTAATCCGAAACAGGCGGTTACATCATTAGGAGCTGCGAGATTCAAGTCTGTCAAGAAGGAAGATGCGGTCATCTCATTGATTCAGCCAAAGAAGCTCTTCAAAGATAGCGAGAAATCTGCGCCTGCAAAGAAGCCTCTGAAATCTGGAAGAACGGTAGCTAGTAGATACAACAAGTCTACTGATAATGGTAGCTCTTCTGTGCCGAATAGTGTTAGGAAGAGATCTTTGCCAGAGAATGATAAGGAGATCAAGATTTGTGACAAAAAACGCATTTCATTGTCTGGGAAATCAGAAGCTGTGAGTGAAATTAGCTCTAAGCAGTCAGAGGTTTCAGGTGATGATCCATCATCTTTTACTATAGAGCTTGATATGCTTCCAAAGATCAGAACTCTTCAGTGTTTGATTGAGAGTCCAAGGGATTCTGGGCCTGCCAAGAGAGTAGTTGATTTGGTGAGGAGGAAATCACATTTCAGTTTGGAGGAAGACAAAAGAGACGAAGAGGAATTAGAAGATACATCTGCTTGCAAGGCTTTGTCATTTGAAGATGAGGAGGAGGAGAATGTGAAAGAATTTCCTACAATTAAGACTCTTCTTAGAAGCCATGGCAGCAGTCCGAGGGATTCTGGAGCAGCTAAAAGGGTATCTGAGTTGATTGGAAAGAAATCCTACTTCAGCAGTGAAGGTCATCTCGAGGATGAGATTTCTGTTTGCCAAACCACCTTGAGTTTTGAAGAGGAAGATTAGCTAAACAACTCCATTATCAGATATTAAGCTCGGTAAGTATATTTGAGTAATAAATCTTCTTTCAATTGAACTGGCATCGTTGAGGCTATGTGTTTTGATTGCAGTTTTCTTGGCTGAGATTTTCTGTAACTAGTTGTAAAACTCTGCCATTTTGTATTGCTATATGAATATGCAAAATGTTTGTGATTGCTTTCAACCTTATGAAAGTTTACACTGCTGTATATTGCTTTCAACCTTATGAAAGTTTACACTCAGAATGGTTTTTGGATTGAGATTATATTTAGGGGGTTGAACATGTGTGAATTCAACATGATTCGAAATAGAGAGATGCATCCTCAAGTAATGTACATGTCAGATTTTCTGTCGTCGCCAAGCAGGAACATTTGTATGTTAATGGCTTTCGCCCTTTCACTGGATACAACTTTATACATAAACCAGATGTTTCTCAGAAGGTGGTTCGGATTGCTGCTCAACTTATCATTATTCTAGTCGAACTGATACAAAGAAGACCAAAAGAAGGAATGGTCTATTATTTGCCTCCATTAAACTACTTCTAAAAGTGACCATGTAGGAGAAAGGTGCTTCCCAACTATGTAAGACATGCCTAACGTGCATCCAGTTTATGTTTTCTAGAGAATAATTCAAATGAAATAAATAATCTTCTAAGATAATTGCTTGATCCTCCAACAATACTATATAAGGACAAAGAAAGAGGACATTCTACATCTCATCCCTCATTCTTCTCTTCTCTTCTCATCTTAGTAGCTTAAACATTATTGAACATGGCATTCAAGAGCTCTTCCCTCTTGTCCTCTTTCCTTTTTATGGCGCTTGTTGTCTATGTGTCTGCTGATTACTATGGTTCTCCTTCCCCGGTTTACAAATCACCCGCCTATACTCCTTCTCCTGAATACAAGTCCTCACCTGTCTACACCCCATCCCCATACTACAAGAAGCCAACTCCAGCAGTGTACAACAAGCCAGTGTACACCCCTAAACCATACTACAAGAAGCCCGTTTACACTCCCTCCCCAGTGTACTACAAGTCTCCCGTGTACACCCCTTCTCCAGTGTACAACAAAAAGCCTGTTTACACCCCATCGCCCGTTTACTACAAGTCTCCCGTGTACACCCCTTCGCCGGTATACTACAAGTCCCCCGTTTACACCCCTTCACCAGTTTACTACAAGAAACCCGTTTATACCCCTTCTCCAGTGTACTACAAGTCTCCTGTGTACAAGTCTTCTGCATATACTCCTTCACCTGCATACTACAAGTCTCCCGTATACACTCCTTCACCAGTGTACTACAAGAAACCTGTTTACACTCCTTCCCCAGTTTACTACAAGTCTCCCGTTTACACCCCATCTCCAGCCTATTATAAGAAACCAGTTCACACACCATCTTCTTACCACAAGCCAACCTACACTCCTTCGCCAGTCTACAAAGCACCTGTTTACACCCCTTCTCCAGTTTACAAGGCACCTGTTTACACCCCTTCTCCAGTTTACAAGGCACCTGTTTACACCCCTTCTCCAGTTTACAAAGCTCCCGTTTACACCCCTTCACCAGTCTACAAGGCACCTGCTTACACTCCTTCTCCAGTTTACAAGGCTCCTGTTTACACTCCATCACCTATCTACAAGAAGCCAGCGTACGGATACTGAAGACATTAAGATACATGAGTTTCAGTAATATTTACTATCATTGAATCAATTTGTCTTTTGAAGCTTTTACTATTCATATTATATTTGTAATTCTATACTACAACAATATTACTGAAGACATTAAGAAACTGGAATTTTAATTTTATTTGTCGTTTGGAGCCAACATAATGTAGGAACATAGTGGGTTAGACAAGGAACAATAAGTTGTTTATTGGGCAACGGAATAATATATTGCAGAAATAAAACAATGGACAATTTTCCTTAGAGAGGAAACCTCAAGTGACCGACTAGTCCCCTTGAGGAAAACCTCTACCTCTAGGCTTTTAACCTAGTTTGATTTGAACTGTGTACTTATATTATTAATCTGAGACTGTTACAAGCCAGTCAACTCCCTCAACCTAAATTTGCCAAAAGTATTCAAGTTACCCTTACTTGTAATTCCTAGTCTCTCAATAATATAACCCACACTCCCAAATCCTATCGAAACACTTACTCAAACATGAAACACTTCTGTTACGTCTTTGGTCGACTTCTTCAATGAACACTTGGTTCTTTCTTCACTCTTGGATTCGTCGTCAACCACAATTAACAGAGGACGTAGTCCTTTATTATTACACACACTAACAAATTCTAGAAATGCTAAAACCTAAAGCCCAAACAATATCTAAGATATGTTCCAAAAATACATTAAAAGAAAAAGAAATAAATAATCTAATATCTTCAACGGATATCCTCCTTGTGACGCAAGCTCAAGAAGATCCTTTCCATCAAGGAAAAGATCGGATCTTCCATATAGGTGTGTCGTTACATGCTTGCTATTCCGGGCGCGTTGGTCCGCTGAATTTAAAGTGTTCCTTTCTTCAACTTTTTGCTTCCTTCACTTGTTTGTCCTAGTTGTTCCTTTTATCATATATTTCTGTGAAACACTAATAAACACTCGAGGACATTAAGTGCAATGAAATTTGTTATCACCAAAACCAAATGAACACTTGTATGGAACAATAGAAGAGTAGAAGGAACAATAGAAGATCACCAAGTTTGCATATAAAGTTTCATTGATTTCATTGAGCATAGAAATTTACAAATACATCATGAAACATGCAAGCAAAAATACTAAGGCAAGAAGACAATAAAAACATGAAACAATAAAAGAATAACAAAAACATAGGAAAATGAGATGGGGAGATTTGTAGGGTGTTCCACTCAAGATTGAGACAGGTCCTTCAAAGTAGGGTTGGAAATGTCTAGTAAAGTGTTGAGCATGAGGGACATTGATTCTTTCAACCTATGCATGTTAGACGCCAATTGACCATCCCCAAGCTAATCTGTCTTAACTCTAGCAGTTGTTCCTATTGCAGAGCAATAGACGTCTTCGAAAGAGGACCACTTTCTGATGGAGGTCGAGGAATAGAGGAAGGACCCTCAAGAAGAAGTTGTGGCTGCTTTTTTTGTTCCATTTCAACATCTTCTTTACACCTCATTTGTGCTATGTGGGGACCAATGAGATCCCAGACTCTAGATGTTTCACTGGACTTGTCATATGCATTCTCATGGATTAGAAGATTCTTGATGAATCCAGCCTAGGGAAGAGAGTGAGATTTCCCTTTCCCAAAAGAGCGGAGACTTTCCCCATGTGAGAGAGAATTGTTCAGGGCATATCAACTTGTTCCTTGTGAATAAACCGATCTAACAACAAAAGATCGACATTCGTTACTGAGGTGCGGCATTCTTGATGCGGAACGATTCCCTTTATCAACACAGTGTGACACACTCTTTGGAAGCGTGTCAGACCACCTGTTCCAACAGAAGGGAGCACCTTTCCAAGCAGACGTTGGCAGCTTTGATCCCTTAGTTGTTGTTGTTCCACTGTGGGCTTGTCAGAGGGCAAGTCGTTGAAGCCAACAGCAGGAACATCAAGAAGTTCTCCTAGAATCTTAGGGGACAACATAATTGTTTATCCTTCAGCAGAAGAGGAGGCAGAGAGCTTACATGATTTGCTTTTTATCAATGTAAAGTCGTAGAATAATTCTATGACTTTGTCTTCGTTTACTGAGACCTTGGAGCGGAACAACTTGTTCCATCCTTGATCTCTAAGCAATTCTTCAATCACAACATATGAGGCAGTGGCGGCGAAGAACTCTTCAGCGATGTAGAACTCAGGCAACACAGTCCTTTTGGAGTCAAAGTTTTCAGGAACACCTTCTTCAGTAGCGGAACAAGAGGTTTTGGCCTTTTGGGGCTAGGTTTGGTGGTGGAGCCAAGGGTGTAGAGGCGGTTTACGGTTAATGGCTTTTCAGGGGTGGAGAGTTGAGATGCGTTTGGAGGAGTGGAAGTTTCGGTAGACTCTTCATCACTTTCTCCACCCATGATGACATGGGCTTTCCTCTTGCCCTTGGAGACTATTAGGGAGGCGTCCATGACTTCTTCTTCTACTTCTTTTTCATCTGGAGGAGAACTTATTTCCTCCTCAATATGTTCCTTCTCTTTTGGAGGAGAGAAAACTTTCTCCTCTTCGCCGACTTTCAGTGGAGGTGTTGTCTCCTTTGGAGGGGACCTTTGGCTGAGAGAAGAGGGCTTCTCAGGAGATGTTGCTTTGAGTTGCTCCGCTGCTTCCTCTAGGGAGGCAGCTACCTTTGAGGAAGCGTCCTTAATAGTATCCAAGTCATCCATAGGAATGACAGATGACTTAGTGGAGGAAGCAGAGAGCTCAACCTGTTTCTTCTTCAGACTTTCCATTTGTTTCAAGAGTTGTGCCATCTCATTGCTGATGATGGCAAGGGGAGAGTTGGTGTTTCAGTTGGAGGCCATTTGTGGAGTTTGGTTAAAGTTTGAGAGAGAGAAGGAGAAGGATGGGGTTTGAGAGCTGGAGATGGAGCGGTTACGGAGAGAGATGATGATCTTAATAGGCAAGTGGGTTGCTAAAATTTCGGAAGGAATTTCAGAGTGGAGATATGGGTATATATAGGTAACAAGATCTTCATAATTAAGTAAACACAATCTTACCCAATCATTCTTAGGCTAATAATGCGGGATGGAACATGATGACTGAGTTTTTTAGGCTCAAATAGAAGTAATGTAACATGCAAATGCAAATCCCCTTGTATAAGTATTATGAAGCATGCACATTCAACAAAGAAACACCTAGCACTCAATTAGTCAAGTCAACAATATATACTCTTATACATGAAAAAGTACTGAACCAAGTAATCAATTTAGCCAAGCATTGGAGGAATAGTGAGAGTGAAAAAACTTTAGCAAAGAAGATCATGTCAAGGAACAACTTGAGTTGAAATAGTAGGCTTTATGTCGAGTTCTTTGAGGGAACATATCAACAATGAGAAGGGGTTTCCTGCGAATAGTCATCATCATTGGGCATTGGGCATGATATCAAGTAGTATGAAGACGATTGATCAATTTTCTTGGAGAGACATAATCTCTTTGAGGCTTTAAGTGTAGCACATACTATGATCAAGAGGATGAAGAGGAACAAGGAAACGTATCTGGCTTCTTGGAAACAAATCAACAAGTGTACCTTGAGTGAAGATTTTCAATGGAGGAATAGAAGCAGTAGGACGAAGATTCTTGTCTTTCAACCTTGATTATAGAAAATGGAACACTGAGCGCAAAGAGGGTGGTCTTCATTCATGAGAGACACCCTTTGGATGGGGCCTTCAGTTCATGTGTCACTCCAGAGGTACTTGACATGGTGATTTCCTTTGAGCTTTTCATTTGAATCCATAGAATTCACTTATGCAAAGCAATCACTTACGTGCTTAGGAATAGGAACAACGATAGATTGCATGAATTAATGATATCTATGATCAATCGTGCATGTCATTGTGTGGATATTTGTTAGGTAAAACGCTTTCCCAATCATATTATCACAACTCCTTCTACTTGTGACTTTTACTTGTCATTAGCATTAGAACAAAAACTCCCCCCCTGGTTCGTTCTTTGGTAGTCATTACGTGCTTAGGAATAGATTACTTGATTCTCTTGGGACTCGACCCTTCCTTTCCTGCTATACTAAGTTGGGTTGTAAGGTTTACTTTGATAGGCAAACATTGATTTTAGCCCTGTCATCTAGGTTCAATATATCATCTTCACTTTCAATGTCATCATAAGTTTCAAGCAACACTTTCATTTTAGACACGAAATCAAAGTCACACGCATGCTTAGTTTCAGACTTAGAAATTCTCTCTTTCATTTTCTCATAGAAATTCTTTTTCTTTTCACTGGTGTCCTGCTTATGACCATTCTCACCACGAAATCAGAAAAGCTCAGTTCAAAAGAGTGGTAGCAACTCTATGAATGGTCCTCATTGCTGAAATAGTTATCTCTTCTTGGAATTCTAGGGGATGTTCCTCTCCCCCTATTAAAAATGGTGAGGGCCTTTATTCTTAGAAATAAGTTGTGGTTTATTGGGATTCAGGAGATTAAGATTGCTTTGGTCAAGGAGAATGATGTTCATAGGAGGCTCTTGAGCTCTTGGGAGTTTGTTACTAATGGCATTGTGTTAGATAAAGGCAGAATTTGGGTGACTTGGAATCCCTCTCCTATCAAGGTCAACATTATTGGGGTATCTTCGCAGCTTATTCACTGTCATATTCAAACCTTGGATGGTCAAGTGTGATTTTTTGCTAGCATTGTCTATGCTTCTAATGCTAGCTCAAGTGGCGGGATCTTTTTTACTGTTGCTAATGGCATTTTTGAGCCCTGGATTATTTTGGGAGATTTTAACAAGATTTTGAGTAATTGGGAGATGTTGTCTAGTCGGAATGCTTCTGGTGGTCACGATTGTGAGCTTTCTGGGGTTATGGACAAGTTGAATGTTGTTGATCATGCGTTTTCTGGTGCTAAGTACACTTGGAGCAATCAACAGATGGGTAGAGATAGAGTTGCTTGCAAACTAGATAGAGCTTTGGTTAATCCAATATGGGATACCTCCTTCCCTTCTTCTTGTGTTTTCTTTGTTGACCCTTGCATTTCAGATCACTCATCTGTTTACTCATAGTTAATCCTTCTATTGGGCACAAGAAGATTCCATTCAAATTCAAGAATTTCTGGACTCAAGAGGAGGATTATCTTGAACTGGTTAAGAATACTTGGACTATGCCTTGCAGAGGTACTGCTCAGTTTATTCTTGCTAAAAGTTAAAAAAGATGAAGGTGGTTCTTGAGGAGTGGCTGAGAATTTGGAGCTCATGGTTGATGATAGTATGGATAAGCTCAAGTTGGCTAATGATAGGCTCCATGCTGATTTTTTTGATGAGGAGCTCCATAATTTTGTGGTTATTGCTAAGAAGGAACTTACTCTTAGGATTAAGCAACTTCAAAGCTTCACTGCACAAAGAGCTAAAATAGATTGGATCAAGTTGGGAGAGGAAACCTCCTCTGTTTTCTATAATGGAATCAAGGTGAGAAAAGCTGGTTGTACCATTTTTACTTTGAAAGATTATTCTGGTAGATCTTTAAGGTCTCAGGATGAGATTGAACATGAGATCCTCAATTTTATATCAACCTTTTTGGTAGTTTAAGACATTGCCATTCTGCTAACTTCACTGGTTATGAGGGAGCTACGGTTTTGACTTGTTCTCATCCAATTATTTGTGCCATGCCTTCTATGGAGGGAGTTAGTGATGTTGTGCTTGACATTAGTAATCTTAAATCTCCTAGACCTGATGGATTTGGTAGCTGGTTCTATAAAAATGGATGGGATGTGATTAAGGATGATGTTTACAAAGCTGTGTTTGAATTCTTTAGCATTGACATGCTCTTAAGGCAGACTATTGCTACATTCATCAGTATCATCAAGTTATCAAGTTTGTGGTAGAGGGGTTACTCACTTTCTAGATGCAAGTTCTTTATATTCCTAACAAGGTCCTCAAGAATGTTGTTGCTATTTTTAGGTCCTACCTGTGGTCTGGGACTATTGACAGTATGAGATCCTTAGTGGCATGGAATAACTCATGTAGCTAGCCTCTCAAGGAGGGAGGGCTTAACTTCAAGGAGCTCCTCTCCTGGAAATAAACTATGTTGCTCAAGCTTGTTATCTCCTTACACCGTGGAGCCATGAATCTTTAGACTTCCTGGGCTATGACCAATCTTTCCAAGGGAGTGAACATCTGGTTAGTTGCTCCCTCTTCTTCTTGCTCTAGTTTTTGGAGAATTTTGTTGGAAATCAAAACACAAGCTACTTCTTTTTTCTCTGGTAATGAGCTTAGTTTTGTGAATGGGGTTGGTAAACTTGTTCATAACAAAGTTTATGATGCTTTTAGAAGTCTCCCCCCTTCTGTTGATTGATGCTCTCTCATTTGGGATGGTATCTCTCCTAGGAATTTTAGCTTCATTTGTTGGTTGGCAACTCTGAAGAGGCTTCCCACAAGCTAGAAAAATTCATAGGTGGGGTATTGTTCCAAGTCCTCTTTGTGTCCCGTGTGGCATTGAGGATGAAGATGAGTGTCATCTTTGGTTTGGTTGTACTGTGGTGGATGATATCATGGGCAGAGTCATGAGCTGGCATGGGGTTGGGGAGAAAAAGTCCTCTCATTGCTTGGTGGGCTTGCTTCTGTCAGCGTGCCAAGAAGAGGAATAATATCTTTCAAGCCAAGCTACTTGCTCTCCTTGTTGTTGTGTACCACACTAGGGAGCTTCGTAATAAGGCTATCTTTGAGAATGTTAGGGTGGATGTTGGTGTTTGTGCAACTCTGATTATTGTTATTTGTAAGTTCAGGATCATTGTGAAGCTGAATTTGGATGGTAGAAGAGGCAATGCCGTGTGAAGAAGGCTTCTGACTTGATGTTCTTTGCTCTGTACCTTTTTCTAAGCCTCTTGTTTAGCTACTTTCTCGTCTATATTGGTGCTTTGTGCATTCCTGGTTTCTGTTTCTCTGATATGCAGGTGGTTTGGGTCAAATCAACCTAATAAATGATTTGGTGGAGCAAATTGGGTGGAGTGCTGGCAGTGGCTATTTCTTTGAGGTGGAGTGTTGGCTATTTCTTTGAGGTGGAGTATATGAAGGAATTGCAGCAGAGAAAGGCGACAAAACCCTAGGCGGAAGAGAAAGATTTGCAGAGAAGGAAAGACCCCTTTTTCTTCTATCTTTTATTTATTTATTTATTGAGTTTTCTTATTAAAAAAAGAGCTCCAAAACGTCATCGTTTTTGTAAATGAGTATTAACAATAGAATTCAGGTCGTCTTCTTCAACGCTTCACCAAGCAGACACTGTTTTTACGTGATTTTTTTTTTTTGGCCGGAGAGGCTCGTATATAATACTAGGGGTGTTCGTCGGAGGACCGTAGGGGCAGCCGCACCCACAGCCCCCTAGATCCGCCTCTGCCTTTGACAAAAAGAAAAAGTCTACGGAATGATGAAAGGTAGTTTCAATGCTATTTACTATCATAGAAACAATTTTACTTTTAAAGCATTTACTACTCATATTATTTGTAATTCTATACTACAACAATACTACTTATATGGAACCATATTAATATTAATAATTTTTGGCTCAGCAAAGGTAATTTTCCCATTGCTCATACACATCAATATTTTGTGCACTATCGTTAAAGAGTCATAGTTCTTCCTTCTTCCTTTTGCTTCTTGCTTAAAATATTGACGACCTTAAAACATCTGAAAAGCTTTGATATCTTTGTTTAAGTCGCAAATAGTTGATTTCAAGTATTTTCAACCTCACAATATCAAGATTCATTTGCATTTGTTCTTGCATCACTATAGGTTTTGGTAATTATTTGAGATGCCCAATGAAACTTTATCAAGTTACTTGCTTCGATGAGAAAAATGTAAGGAAAAAACAATATACACACTTCTTAGATCTTACAAAATTTACTCATAAGAGTTGGACAAAAGAAATTTTACATGTCCAATGACCTTGAAAACCTGTCTTTCCAACAACGATTAAACACCCACCAACCCCTTAAAATTGATCATAAAACCCCACAAGACTGGTCCGTAAATAGAGTAGCTCAAATATGCTCCTGCACATCTCCATGTTCAATCACATTCTACTAACCAAATTAATTGCGGCATGGGTGATTTGACACGAAGGGGAATACCACAACACATTTCAACATGGTAAGATAAATGGAATTTTGGGGAAAGGGGTAAAGTGAAAGGAGTTATATTTTTCAGAAGGTTAAAATGATCAAATGGACCGAATTAAGCTATAAAATGAAGCCAAATCCCTTTATATCATTACTTTCCGAGCACTTTGGGTACAAATTGGAAGTAGACCAATTTCCTATCCATAAAGCTTCCTAAGTCCCCAATACAAAGACACTCAACCAGAAATTAGCCAACTCAACACAGTGCAAAATCTTTCACTGACCAATTCTAGATTGAACAACAGATATATCGTCAAAATACTCCCGGAGAATAAAACAGAAATACATAAGACCTACATGAAGCAGGATTTCCCTTGACCTAAGCATAGTCCTGAATGGATCCACCTCCTGCAAATCCCTGCAACCAGTAAGCAGATGTCTAATTTCAAGAGAGTTTGTGTTGGCAGTTGATATTCATTATGTTTTTTCCTATGAACTTATAAGCCAAAAAGAAACAGTAAACCATAAATTTCTCGAGCAATGTCATTTCTGACAAAGAGATTATGAAAAGATAGCAAACTGGAGATTTTAGTATTTTACCTCCAAGAAAGAAGAAGAAAAAGCAGGGATAGTCTCCACCACCGTGACTAACAAGACATTCAATTGCTTTCTATCTTTTGCTGCATCACTCATAGTCAACATCACTTTGATTAGTAACTCTTTGCCACCCAGAGAAGCTGGCGCCACCACGCCGCAAGTGACTACCATGTCCTTGATCCCTGAATTTTGAACCTGTATGCTGATTCTCATTTCGTCTTTCTGAGTAGTCCCCCCTCTTGTTTCTGTTGTATGGCGGCCCTACAGGCTGGTATTCATAGTGTGAATTCTGATTCTGCTTTTCACGATGCGAGGGTACATAGTTGTGCCTGTTCTCCTGTGGGATAAAGTTCCGAGCTCCATGAAATTCCCGGCCTCTAGTGGAACGGACATTATTGTTTCCATTCCATCGATTTCCTGAGGAAGAAGGGCGCTGATCATTGTTACTCCAATCTTCTTGGGTTAGTGGAGCTGATTCTACATCATCCACGGAATTCTCATTTCGAGAATATGCACGGTTTTCTGGGGAAGCTTTACTTTCTTGGCGTCCCATGTGAGCTCTAGACACATCTCTACTTTCAGAAGCAGAGTAGTTTTGTTTTGGTTGAGACCCAGCATCCTTAGATCCTTCCCTTTTGTAGAACTTATCACCTTCATCAGTAACAGACTGTCTTCCATGAGTATGATTTTCATGTCGATTGGTCACATGAGCCTGTGGTCTAGGTTGCCATTGTCCCCCACGATGTTCTTTCGAAGACCTTGGCCTCTCTGCTTGACGTGCCTCAGAAAAGTAAACTGCATCACCTTTGGCACCAACGTGACTCTCTCGTTCAATATCTTGATGGTTTTTGCTTCCCTTGTTCCCTTTAAATGGATTCTTTTTGCCTTTGGTTGATTTTCCATGGCCTTCCATGCTAGATATTATAGTAGCTGTCCCTGAAGAGACAGGCTCGTCATAAATGACCCAGCCATCTACAGCATTGTCCTCGACGACTTCCGGTGGCTGTATCTGTTGTTTTCCACGCTGATCATCTCGTTTAGATGGATGTACCTCCACTGACTGAGGAACAGGTTTAGTCACTGACCCTTTTGAAGGTTCCTTGCGTTTTTGAGTCTGATATCCTCCATCAGAAATTTGAGAGTTTTGGGTGGGGCCCGTCATAGACAATGAGCTATCTCCTAAAACTTGGACCACGTTTGATTCGGTGGAAATTTGTGGATGGCACTTTTTGGTCTTGTTCTCCGCTTGCCTAGGTTCAGCAGTACTTTTGATTCTTTCAGTGGTTTGTGAACTCAAGCGTCCTTGAATGATTGTGCCATCAGGGATGGATTTTTCTTTTAAAGGAGATGTCGGGAGGTGATCACTTCCTTGTTGTGCCAGTTCTTTAATTGCAGCCTTGGGAACATATCTCTCAATCTCTGCTCGTTTACCTTTAGAACCGCTAGGAACTGCATTGACATTCTTATTCAATGGACCAACATACTCCTCTGCTTTCTGGTCATTCCCATCTGGTACCTCCAATTTTGCATGCGACTTCACTGGTGCCCAGACAACATTATCACTTCTACGTGACTTTTGCTCAACAGCCCTGGAAACATCAACCTCTTTCTGAGCAATGACTGATGAAATGGAAATTGACTCATTTACCATATGCTTGTTTTTGTCAGCCTTATTCTTCCTTTTTGGGTGCAATGAGGAATCTGAGACAGTGGGTAAGTCAACCGGAAGATTTGACTCAGAGCACGATGAAACTCCCTTTCCATTAACTTTTTTGTCCTTCCCGGGTACTGTAGGCTTTTCAACCAAATTCTTTCCAGACTGAGCACTATTCTTTTTCTTGTAAGCTGCTCCCTTCTGTTTGAAGGTGTCGTAAACTGCAATATCATTGTTTTGAGCATCGTCAGCTGCTTTAAACGAAACCTGTGGCAGCACAGAATCTTCCTGATGTATTTGTTGATTGTGTGAGCTTAAGAATCCAGAAGAAACATTAGATCCTGAACTCTGGGCAATTTTTGAGGGATTGTAACCCGAAGCTAAGGCAACATCAATCTCTCCAGATTGAAAACTGCCAAACTGCAGTTCAACCTTAATCTTAGATTCTTGTTGCTTTTGAAAACTATCGGGATGGGATGGAATGTCGTCCATCTTCTGCCTAGAAGTTTCCTTCCCTTGGTTTGCACTGCGTTCATTCAGTTCTGCAAGCTTTGCAAATGCTTTCGCCTTCTGCTCTCTTATTCTCTCTTCCTTCTGTAGCTGTATGGCACGTTGCTTGGTGGCCTCCTTCAAATTAACATTATGAGTGTTAAAATAAGTGTCAGCAACTTTGACTACTCAAACAGGGAAGAAGAACAGCCTGATAGATGCAAACCTACCTGGTCAATGCAAGGATCCACCATAGACAATTTGGAACTATCCTTCACATCTGCATCTAAAATAGACATTTCTGTAGACTGCTGCTCTTTCCGCTCAACTGTAGCACTTCTCTTTCGCCAGCCATCAGGTTCCTGACTATTAAACCTGCCTTTGTTACCTTGACCACCTCTGCCTCGTAGATTATGAGAAGAATTCCTGCAAATTTGGGAAATCATTATCTTGCTAGAAGATAAGAGCAGTAGATATTAAATTGGACAAATGTCTGTAAAATACAATAAAAGACCTTGAGACTGTGGTGATCGCACCACCAGCTGTACAACCAAAGCCTTTATTATCAGCTAAAATAGTTCTATCGCGAGACACAGGTACACTTATCCCACTGGGATAGTGTCTTTCAAGATGAAAAATGGCACCAGCTTCATTGACACTGGCATCTGACTTGACTGCTTGTGCTCTACCATTAGGCTCTTCTGTTGAGAAATCATGCCTTCCATCTGAGGCCCTAGCCTTTGCATTTAAAACTTCAATTTTTTGGATCAATGTTTGATCTCTGGCTAAATTTTCTACAACTTGACTTACATTTGCAGCTTCTGTAATATTTGTATTTCCATTCAATTTCACGAAAGCTGGGTCAGCAGAATCAGCTTTACCCTCAATTAAGATAGAAACTTGTTCGCTGTGTAAGGATCTCTTTCCACGATTCATCTGTTTATCTTTCCTTTGGTCTTCACTCCAAACATTATCTCGAGAAGAAGCATTTGCTCCATGCCCTTTATCATGGGGATGAGCATTTTCTGTAAACTTATGGCCAAAGTGATCTTTTTTGATGTTCTTATCCCAACCCATAATTTGTTTCACTGGTGCAGTGGGTCGAGGATCAAGTAGCCGAGGAGGGATTGGCTCCGGAGCATTCCGGTTAATAACGGGAGGACCAGGAGGCCTTCCCATTAACGAGAAATCTCGTTCATTTGGACTGCAGAATCCCATAGGCTGTCCATAGTAGCCTGGGTAGAAACCAGGCCTCATAGGCATACCAGGACGCATGAAGGGATCCATATATGGTCTACATAAATCTCCAGTTTTAGAGTGGGGTCCACTTGGTCTAGCACCATGAGATGGAACTGTTTGAGCATTGGCAAGACCTGGAGCAGGAACCGGAGGACAATAGTAAGGAAATGGCTCCATAGGAAAGCCGCCAGGAGCAGCCATTGGAGGAGTCCCATAAGGAGGAGCCCCTGGTGGTCCTCTAAACCAAACTCCACCTGGTGGGTTAGCTGGAGTTCCACCGCGCCAGGACTCGTAAGGGTGAGGAGGAATATTATGATTTGGGTAAGAATAAGAATCTCTGTGCCACCTTTCCATCCCAGGATGAGGAACATCATTTTCCCAAGAACTAGCCAGGCTACTCTTAACATCTGTAGGCTGAGAAGTATCCTCTAAGGCAGTTGCAACAAATGCAAAAACAAATTTCTCAATTAGATCCCAGTAACTTAGCAATTGAAAGTAAATCCATCACTACAACACTTCCTAAAAATAACAATGAACCACTACTAACCAGCTTGAACTCCAGGTGCTGCTTCCATATTCTCTGTTGTGGTTGAAGGTCTAGATGAACCAGGACTTCCATGGGAGTTGCAGTCTGAGACAAAATCAAAAATAAAAGTTAAGATATAGCTAACTAAATTACTGAGTGAAGCAAAAAAAAAAACAGAGTAGAAAACTTGACATGCAAATGACTAATAGTCCTCACCCTTATGAGCCCTAACATCCCAAACGAAACAAACAGAACATTTAAGAAGATTCATATGTTACTCTTAAATAGAGAGAGGCTACAGGCATAAGAATCCTGTCCTGTCATTCAACATAAATGAATCATGCTTTCTCACTAACAATGATCCACATGTCGGAATATTTCTCTCCAAGAATGATTAGGATTATGCGTCTTATAGACTAAAAGCTGTAAATATAACAAGATAGATTGATCACCCAAAGACTCTGTATTCTTTACAGAAACTTTTTCTTCACCAAGGGTTGGGAAATCTCCAGAAATCAAGGAGAATGCATTATTTGATGGGGCTGCAATTCCCTGCAAATACAAACAGCAGTTGAGAAAAGAAGCTCAAAGTCTTTTAAAAAATCTTTAACCCCGCAAACAATAAAGAGGCCATAAAGCTCGGTGGTTACGTGCAAAATCATACCAAGTTATCAACAGCACCAGATGCACCTCGTAAAGCTTTGCCTTCTGACAAGGGCTCAGCAAAGCGTGACAACTGTGAGCTACCTGGTCTGGTTTCAGCGCTATGTGGACGTAATGCTGCCAATGTTGAGGTGTTGGCCGCTAATATCCCAGAAGCGGAAGATGGCCTTGAGTTTGCAACCCATGCATTGCTACTTGTATCTTCACTACCAGCTGTAGATGGTCGAGTACCACCACTAGATGAAGGACGGCCACTAAGATGATTAGGTGATCTACTGACACCTGAAGAGGAACCCCATGGATTTGATCCTGAAGATGATGACCGAGTCCCCCAGCTAAGGCTACCCCTATTTATGAGAAATCCGTCAATCAATATTTATTCAACTAATTGCTAGTATGCATTCAGTCTATGGTGGTTGTGTACAAGGATTTAGAAAATCTGGCAACTGGAAAGAGCATTTTTAACAATTTAGATTCACAAAGTTACACAAAATATCAGATGGCTTACTTGGGAACAATTTCAACACCTGGATCCAAACCATGGTTCTCTAGCCTTCAACAAGAAAGAAGAAGAGAAAACAAATCATTACAAAAGTAACGAGTCTCTACCAGTGAAAATGAAAGTATGGTTTATGATAAGACCAAGTACCTTTGACTAGGTAGGTTTATGGGCTTTGGGACAGCAACCTTACCCAAAACAGTCATGCCACCCCTTCTTGCTGATCCCCATCTGCAAAATCATCAAGGAATGAGAAACAAATTTCTTTCTTCTATTCATGGAACCCTGTTTGCGCATAGGATGAATGACATTGATTATAAATCAGATACTTAAGAAATTTAGTAAGAAAAAAATACGTTGGGCTATGTAACAAATCTAGCATTTCATCTGATAGAGAGAAGGGACAGAGTATACAAGTGGGGAATTCCTCTCAATACTCCATGATGGAATTAGCCAATAAGGTTCAGCTTTTAGAAGAGATGAGCCAACAACAGCCAGACACAAATATTTAAGAGGTTAGCAATTTAAATCCACAAATCACAACATGATTCTTACGTGAAAACTAATGCGCCCTACCCAAATAGAATTGTGTTTACTCACAAAGTTTAGCTGGGAGTCATAGTAGAATGCATCAACAAGTCAAATATCAGAATGGTAATATGATAATTTGGAATAGGACAAAATTTCAATTGCGAAACTACATGAGATAGAAAGATAGTTCAGAAAAAATATGCTAAACCCACCATCATTAGGCACATAAAGGGATCACATAAGTGTCTATGTTCAGCCCCTTTTCATACCATACAGATGTTATCTGATTCTTATCATACATTTGGCAAAATTGTAGGAGTTCCAGAAAAAAAAACTTTTGTAAATTGCACAAATTGTTTACTTTATGGCGCAATGTCCTTTTTCTAAGAGGATTACTTGTACTATGTGTAATTTATACTTTCTTGATATGGGTTCCCACAATCTGAAGTCGCAAACTGATCTGATATCTTTTGGGGGGAAATGATTGCCTATATATGAAAATCAGAAACAAACTTGGGAGGGGAAATATCAAAAATCAAAAACTCAAACTTGGGGGTACAACATAGCATATATATGAAAATCAGAAAAAATAAGTACCTGCGCTCCCCAGTAGTATTTGACGCCATAGCTCAATGAGCAACAAAAACTCTGCCAGAAGGAAAAACAGGCTTTACATACTATAGAGACATATAAAAGAGACACATGGAGGATGCACAGTTTTAAAAGCAGCAGTCTCATAGCATTTAACTACTCAAGGCATAAACACTATGTAGGCAATTAAATGGTTATGCTATATTCAAAAACTAATTCTGAGATCTCTAGGTATATATTCAAGGGTATTTGGACTTTAGTAGTTACAGAGAAGACAGGAATTAATCTTGATTGCACCTAAAAACAAATAGAAAATATACAATTTGGTATTTTGACATTTTCCAGCAAGATTCTTGTCATTAGATAAGAATATCTCTATGCTGGTTATTAAAAGCTTGTCATATGGAGAATGATATTCCAATACTGTTTTCATCGAACTTAGTACCAATCAAGTAACAGTCACTGGTTTAGTTACAGTGTTCAAAACTGTTTCACTTTCAATCTGTTTCTTAAACTCGATTTATATGACATTTCTGTAAGCTTTACTTAAGTCATCTGCCAACTAATTAAATATTAAGGTTGCATTTAGTACAAACTTGAGAATCCAACTGCCAAGGTCCCTACCCTGATTATTGAACATCAAGGTACCTTCCAGAAGTATAAACAATGTTAATCTGATTCAGAAACGCAATGGACCTAGCTGCTTAGCTTATAAATTGATCATACATCATTTAAAGTTATAGAGCAAATGTGCAAAGATCAAAAATTTGTCAACACAAAACTTTAAACCGTGAAAATCATAGATTATCAACGACAAGCACATACATGATAAAATACGGAGACAAAAAAAAATTCAACAGAAAAAGGCCAGGGTTAATCCACTTCCATACGCTTCAGCGAAAAGTATAATTGAAGTAAAGAACAAACCAAACATAGAAGGGGGGGAAATATCAAAAATCAAAGGGTGCATAAATAAAAATCAAGAACTATTACCCTTGAAACCCTAGCCGCCCCCAAATCGAGCATCCAATGCAAAACGCAAGCGGAGAATAATGAGCGTTGAATAGGTTGATCTGAATCGTCGAAACAGAGAACAGATCGTCCGATGAATGAACCGAGATAATCCCTCGAAGAAGAAGAAAAACAGAGCCCTTGTGATTATGAGTGCTCAAAACCGTGGGCTGGTGCAGCGAGAGGGTGTGGGAGAAAATCAATCAACTGACATTTGGACAGTTCAATAAAAGGTCTGAGACTGAAACGCGTCGTTTTGTGCTATGTGGCGTTTCAAATTCGGAATATTGCACAACAAAGAACGAATTTTAAACAATTTGTGTGTATTGCACAAACCGACAAATGGTGTTTCTTTGGCACCCAAAATATTTTTTCTACAACTTCCTATGAGGAAATAGGTCATTCAAAAAACTTAAAATTTACACCTGATCAGTGTCATGTACGGGTATTTGAAATTGTTCGTCGTAAAAATTCATACGGTTTAACTCAAGTTTGTCTAAAAATTAAGTTTAACTCTCACCAAATTAGCGAAATAAATATAACTTTTTGTTTGTAAATACTAATTAATACATATTCATTTCATAAATGATATATAATTATGAAATGATATATAATTTAATTATATATATATAAAAATCTCATTATATGTATATCATAATTAAATTTAAAATTTATTCTTAATAAGATACTCCCTTCGTCCCTCTTTTTCCTTCCTCTTTTCTTTTAAGTTGTCCCCTTATTTCCTTCCTCTTATCAAAACTTTCTACTTTTGATCATAAATATTTACCACATTACCCTTATAAAAACTTTTCAATTACTACAAAACTCACAACAATCCAAATTACTTTTTCACTTTTATCTCTCTCATCATTATTATACTCACATCTTAACCCTTTAATTTCCCTATCTCCTTATTTTATCATCCCAATACACTCTCTTTCCTCTTTTTTTTTTCTTCTCTCTCCTCTTCTTTCTCCTTTTCTTAATCTTTGTGCATTTTGTGGAAGAGGAAGAAAATATAGGAACGGAAGGAATAAGATAATTTATATTGTTTTTATGTTGAATGAAGTGATTGTTTTATAAAATTTATTTGTTGAGTTAATTATTGAATATATTTTTAATTAAAGTTAAAAATAAAAAATAAAAATAGTTTAATAACCTAGCCTGTAATCATTATAAATACTTTAAATATCTTAGGTCCCGATGGTCCAAATTGGCCCCATCAACTAGTTGATCATGGCAAAAAATTATCTTCAACTGGTTGAAGCAGCAGGTGGCCTGTTCGACTGGGCATGGTTGAGGAGTTGAAGATGATGGAAGTAATTGATGATTTTCATAACTTCGACCCGAAACCACTATGAATTTCAATAATATTGGGAGGCAACATTATGTAATTTCATCAAATTCAACTACAACATTATTGGAAAAATTCTGAAAATACCCTGAATTTGAAAGGAATTTTTCATTTGAAGCATTGCTGTGTAATTGAGATTTCTAGGGTTCGTTCTTAAAACCAATTTCCATAAAACAATGTTGTGATTGCTGAGACAGAGCGAAGAACTTGTTAACTTCTACTCTCCATCCGCATCTCTCTTCCAGCTAGATCCTCCGGCGACATTCTAGTCAACCCTCGTCGGAGAATTCATTCTTCTTTCTGGCGCTAAACAACTAGCCAAGGAATTCGCTTTCTTTCAATGGAGATTGTTCCGGCTACTGTGATATTGGGTGTCTTTTTCGCCCTTCTGTTTCTTATCCCTGTCTTCCTGAAATCAGGTAAACTATCTCTATTCTTTGTGAATGTAGAATCCTATGATGAATAATTCAACTAGATCTCTTTCTGATAAGAGTTTTGACCAGTGTTATTAGCTTTTCGAATATCCAGGCAAATCATAGAATGAGCAGTCGAATGCTAATCGGCAATCTGTCTGCGTCTTCTGAAAATTTAAATGTTTTTGGGATCTGTTAGTTTATAGATATTCTAGTGTCTTTGATTTTTGTTTCAGTAGTGATATACTGTATAAATGCATTTTTTTTCCTGTCTCTTACCACATTATATTCCCAATTTGTTCTAGGGTGCTTACTATTTGGATTTGAGATGAAGCGTAGCAGTCCCTCTTTTGTTGGATTTTAACTTGGATTGCTGATAAGTAGGGGGATGCAGAGGTTTTTCCTATTGTAGATCTTCGCTGCTATCTTCAGAGATCTTGAAAGCAGCTTCTGAATCTGATCAGTCTTCAAAGTTGTGTGAGGGTGAACTAGGATATTGCTTGCTTCAGAAATCAAAATATAGAAATCCAGGTTCGAGATGACTAAATCTTGTTGCTTTCTCTGAGTATCTGGATCATACATGAATATATGATTGTACAGTTGAAGGATCTTTGTTTGTCCACATATTTTTCCTTCTGTTAGCAATTTTAGATAGTTCACAAATGATGGACTGGACTCAGTTGAACCATTTCTATTATTTTTTGTTCCTTTCCGAGTGAACTACCATGATGCAGTTATAATGTAGTTTCAAGTTCCTTATGTTAAACTTTCATTACTAAGAAGTGTGACATTTTAAGAGAAATGCTAATAAGGGCTAGCAGCATGTCTCTAAGACTAGTTCAGAAGTTGTTTGACAGAGTGGAGTTATGCACCTAGTGTTAGTGTTTAGTCCCACTTGAAAAACAAGACGAGAATTGAGAATTCCTACTGGTACAGAATTAACGGTCTCTCTTTTGCATTTGTTTTCTGATATTGCTCACAAACAGTTTATATTCAATTTTCTGTAATTATAGGTCCAACTGTGAAAGTAGCAGTTTTACACATTATCTCACTTCCTACACATCAGTGAAGGAGTTTTTTAACTGCTGCAAATTGTTTTGGAGCAGTCATTTGTTAAATTGCTCATTTCTTGTTATGTTACAGCACGTTCTTTAAGGAATTTCTTCATGAGCGAATTTTATATCTAGATCTTGTTGCTTCGCCTGTCTTTATCAGATTGCATTGATTTCTTATTTTGGTCCTTTTTGTTTGTTGTTGGTTCGGATCTTCGCGATATCGTTATGTTTGAGCTACTATTGCTATGAGCTAGTATATTGAATGATCATTGATCTGTTGTCATTTATGAAGAAGTTGAATCTGGTAATTACATGACCTGTTGCGGAAGATATGTTTCATGGAAAGCAACGATAATGGGGCCTTCGGATAGTCCTTATGCAGGAGGAGTTTTTCTTGTGACTATCCATTTTCCTCCAGATTATCCATTTAAGCCACCTAAGGTTTGCAGATGCACTTTTTTGTAGTCACATAGTTGAGATTATGAACAGAGAATTGATGTGTTTAGAGATTATGCAGATGCACTTTTCTGAAACAACATTTGTTGTAACTACAAATTGGAGCTCACTCATGAATCTAAGTCATGATCAAGAGGAGGATTCTCGCCAAATGGTTAGTCGTTTTCTTAAATGTTCGAGATTAACAGTACATCTTCTATTCCACTGCTGCTGCGCCACCGGATTATAATTCTTCTATTGCTCCTGCTATAAATCCAACGCCATTCAGAACTCCAGGTAGGTACTTCAGCTTAATTTGTATCAATTGCGCATATGATTTGATTCCTTTTGGATTAGGGATGCACAATCGGTCCAGACCGGACCGGACCGGAATTTCCCGGGTCGGTCCGGACCGGTGGACCGGATTTTTTCAAACCTAAGGACCGGGGACCGGACTGGAAAATCCCGGGTCGGTCCGGTCCGGACCGGTATTTTTTATATAAAAAAATTAAAAAACTTATATTTTCTATACTATTTTATTAATTTATAAAATTTATCTGGGTTTCTTGTCCCGGACCGGACCAGAACCCGGAATTCCTAAATTTTACGGACCGGGGCGGAACCGGTCCGGTCTTGGACCGACCCGGAAAATTCCGGTCCGGTCCGGTCCGGGTCATTTTTGTGCATCCCTATTTTGGATTGGATGCAGCAAACAAGGCCTCGTCGAAAGTGGTTATTGGGGTCATTTTTGGAGCTACAGCTGCTGCACTAATAGTCGTTGCTAGTGTCATCTGTCTAATCAAAGCAAGGAAGAAGAAGAGGAGGAGATTGGTTGAATCTCCAGTAGAGAAAGCAAGTGGTTAGTGTGAGAAGCAGCTTAAATTCTTAATGTTGATATGTGATTTCTGTGCTCTAATCTATAACCTTCTTTTTGTGATAGTTGTACTTGTAGATGATGAGTTTGAAACCACTGATTCATTGCTATATGACTTTGATGCACTTCAAACTGCAACTAACAACTTTGCGGATGATAGGAAGATTGCTCAAGGCGGTTTTGGTTGTGTGTATAAGGTAATATATATGTCATGTATTCATACAAAAGTGTATTTAGATTCATTACTAATCTAACCATGTTACAGGGTACAAGGACATATAGCAGTAGAATGAAACAAGGAAACGAGAGATGGAGATAGCTGAAAAGGGAAAATGTGCAATAAAAGAGTGCAAGAAAAAGTGGGCAGTAATTTCAAAAAAAGAAGTAGTTGGAAGACTCTTACTAGAATGTATTTCATATCAGTAGTTGAAGCTACTAAAAGCTCAAACTCAATCCTTTTCCTTGGAGCATTTAAAGGAGTTAGCCGAGAATAGAGAGAAGAGCTTTAATGGATGTGAAGTTGTTTGAGAAGTTGGGGGACATAGAGAGAAGAGCTAATGAGCTTACATGAACACTTGGATGTTGTGATGTTCTATTAAGTTGGTTGCTTGCACATCCGTCTGAATGAAAAATCATGATCTTGAAATTCATGATCATAATCATAATCTCATTCAAGAACGTAATGAGATGCAGCAAGTTCGTAGATCCAGCAGCTCTTGGATGTTCTTCCTGAGCTAATGAGCTACTGTTTGTGCCTATTATGCATAAAGCTGGCTGAATCTGTTGCTGGTAGTGTTTGCAGTGGTGGTGATTATAGTTTTGCTTGTCCTTATCATCTAGATTATGAGCTGCAGCGAGTTTGTAGATCCAACAGCTCTTCTGCAGAAGGTGATATTGGCTTTCAGAGTTGTGTTCAGTGAGCTCTTTCTTTATACCATTTATTTTTGTTTACTGGATTTGGGCGCTGTGAATTACAACCATGTCACAGTCTTGGCTGCCTCTTCTATTGTTTTGTTTTTCATGTTTTAGTTCCTTGTTATGTCTTGCCTTTTTTTTCTTCTTTTCTCTGGGTTTCACATCCAATTTTGGTTTGGGAACAGGTAACATTAATCTGTTTTTAGCTGAGTGTGTTGGATTTTACGTTGCTATTGGTCATGTGATTATGTGAGTGATGTTTGAAAAAGACTGCAGATGATATCATACAATATGTTCCTTGTAATATTTTCTGAACCAATTCAGGTAATATAATTGGCAGTTCTTTGGGTAATTTATGGCTCACGCCATTAGTGTTGTGTTGAATGAACTAAACCTAAACCTATAATCCTCACGCAACAATCTATGTCCATCGGATAAAGAATGGACAATTATATAACATCTCTTATAGAGTTTTAAGAGAGCAAATGAGAAAGGATGACATAAATTGATTTGGTTTCGAATCCGACGTAGGTTAATGTATAATCAAATCATAAAAATATAAAATGAATGTGCTAATTAATATTAAAATGATAGTTTTTTAAAGCTAAGGATATGAATGTGTTATTTATATTTTTTTATGCAAATATCTATTTTCAATATTGAGTTATCTAGAATAAAATATTTATTTAACTTAATAGATTAATGTATTTTATTTAAATTTTAAAGAATCGTCTATATGAATTATTAAAATTTAATTAATTATTTTCAATATATACTTTTGATTTATTAAATTAAATAAGTGAATTTCATAAGAACAAAACAAAACTATAACACACAAACACATTAATCTAAAATCTACTTACAAAATTATATCCATGTCCGTTTTGGTCATTTTGCATTTGTAATAGTACCGATCAACTAGATTATTTTTTGTCAAGCCGAACACGCCATTTCACAATTTTTACACTTTTCAATCACTTAATACATCAACTTCAGCTAGTTTACATAAATTTAGCTTCAGCTAGTTTACAAACAGCATATCAGCTTCAACTACTAACAACTTCAACTAGTTTATTTCTTCGCCGAACCGAAAGGCCTTGAATTCCTCTAATCGTGTTTTACAATTTTCACATGGGAGTCTCTTAAGATTGTCTTGTGTCAACACCTGTCAGAACAACTAATGTTAAACCATCTTCCTTATCTTTGCTCTTATAAATTTTTATAATTTTGTAGGTCGATAATCCCGAGAAATTGTCAAATTCATGGAATTTCCACAACCTTTAACAAGTTAATGTGACAAGTGTAACTTTTGGTTGCATTGTAACCTTGGTTTATTTTTATTTTTCACAAAATATTGATTTGTTAGAAATCGTTAAACAAAGCATTAAGTTTAGGGTGCGGTTCCGACAAGAATAGTTTTTAAAATGAGAACGTGAGAATGACTTATGTGCATCAAAATATACTTAAATGTACATCAACATCCTTTGAAAAAGTGATGCACATATACAATTTTTACCTAAATGTTCTTCAGTTTTTCAATAAATGTTCTTTGTTCTTTAAAAATAAGTGTTCTTCAAATTTTGGATGATTTTAAGTTTGTCAACGAATGTGCACCAAACTAGTACTAAATGTGCACCAGTTTATTAGTAATGTGCACCATTCTCACGTTTGTATTTTAAAAGTTATTATCACCCGACACTTTCCCTTAAGGTTTAATACTCAGTTTACCTGTTGCATAACGTGACTACTCTGAACTCAACTTATCCAGAATTTCAAGAAGGTGGACAATGAGGCTCATGAGATGGGGTGAACGGTGAAATTGTCGATAATGAGGGTGGATGAAGACATCGACGACGACATGGGTGAGACACAAACGTTCTTAATTCCTATGGGAAATTTAGAGTCATCCTTTTAATTTTGATTATATGGGTTCCAAATTGCAGATTAGGACCATCCGATTGATCCTAAAAAACTATGTAATGTTAGGAAGACACTTTTTTTGTCATGCCTATATAAAAAAAGTTGTTTTAAGCTCTATTGGGTATATCAAACGGAAGTAGTAGATGGAGTTGAGCAAGTAGCTCGAATTAGAGCTGGAGCTAGATGATTAGCTGGAGTTGAAGGATAAATTGTTCTCTAAAGAACTAATTGAATGTTTGGTATTTCTAGCTGAATTTGTAATAATAATGGTAAAATTACGAAAAAGGAACATTATCGTCCCATTTTTCGCATATTAGCGTCTCTAGAAGATATCCAGTGAAAAACGCTTCATAGACGGTCATCTAGACGGTTAGAAGGTTGTCTAAACAAGATTTAGATATTAGAACGGCTAGAAGACCGTCTAGATCTAGACAACATATAGATATCAGAATCTGACTAATGGGATATGTTGACCGCAAAATTAAACTCCATTTAGTCGTCTTCCAACGTCTATAACGACTAGTTGGAATTTACATCTTATTTGATTATTAAGTTAATGAGTTTATATTGAAAACTTGGAGTTTATGTCGAGAACTTTAAATTAAGTTTATGTTGGAGATTATGACTTTTATGGATTATTACTTAGTAAAAGACGTCTGGTTGAAATATGACGTCTGGTTGAAATATAAGATATCGCGTCATATTTTTTCCATCCACCTAGACGTTCGTCTAAACTTCAGTCTAGCATCTAGATGGTAGACGGCCCTATATCGTTCAACTCCCGTTGGATGGTAGACGGCCCTACATCGTTCAACTCCCGTCCAACGTCTGCAAAGTATGAATATGATTCAAGCCGTGAGAACCTTCTCAGGTAGGTGGTAATACATTAATTTACAAAGTCAACACAATTAACTCAAACCTCATATCTTAAACCAGTAGAACAACTCCAGCAAATTCTTGCTGTTTAATTGCAGTGGTGACCCGACAATCTATGAGTAACAAACTGTAGTTTACCCTGTGGATTAATGGTAGGCTAAAAACATAAATAAGAGATCTTTAGAATTAAACATTTAACCAATTGCATCCGTTTGGTGTCTAATGGTGCTTACATCCTAAAGGAATCTCAAGATTCTTGACATAATAATGTACAATCTAAGGATATCTATTACTTTAGGGAAAAGAATTCCATACAATTTTCATATAAATGGGTTCATACTTTGGGTCGAGATTTGAGTATCCCAGGAGAAGATGTAAGTGGCCTAACCACTGGTTCGGTTTGCTTTAGCTGAGGCGTCTGAATCTGAGATTGACCAGGAACTGGAGTAGACGGGTTGACACATGCACTGTTTTTAAGGAGATAGGGCGCTGCATCAGCGTTTTGTGGCCTATCACGAGTCCACATCTTGTTGACCACGTAGTTGTCATCGTGCAATTCAAAGGGTGTGCTATGAATAGCAAGAAAAAAAGTTAGGATGTTCTTCATAACCGTGTTAATTGCTTAGAATTTACAGGTAACAGAAGAAAACTGCATTTTGGTTCTAGTCTAATGGAAATCCTACTCTTGGCAATATGATTCTGTTTTATAAAACGGGTTTTTGCATATATGGAGGGTGTAATAGACAGTTCAAACTAATTCTCATTGTTTTTCTAAGAGTTAAGTGGGTGAGTGTCGAATTTTCAACAAAGTATAAAAAATGGCAGACCAATGTAAAATTCTTATGTTAGGGTTGTTTGTTGCAAAGTGAGTACTTACATTTAGGTTGGTTATATACTTGTATGTAATTTACTGCAAAGATTTTAAGAATTCCCTACTTGAGTAATAAGTTGATGCATTCATTAAGATAGATAATGTATAACAGGATAAGTGAGTAACATTTTTTGTAGATCAGACTTTTCACTCACCTGCTGAAGTCAAAATGTACTAGCTGCATGTCCTCTGATATCTCCACCTCAACGGTTGCGTTTGGCTTTGTCTATCATTCAATTTCAAAATAAAATAAATTCAGTCATCACAAAAAGGGAGAATAAAATGTATAAGTTGCAGAGATTTAAGCTTTCTTCTTTTCCTGCAACAACCAGAGACTATGCACGAGTCACCAATTTTTTCTACAGAGGGATAGGGGTTTATGGGGCGGGAAGACAACTTTTTTTTTAATGCCAAGAGGAATATTAATTGCCATGTTATAAAAATCATACACTGTATTGACATCTTTGAAGACGATACCTGCTGAACTAAAAATTATTAGAATCCCTATAAGTTATACTATGCCGTCCAAGATTGAAAAAGTAATAATCATGTTGAACCTTGCTTTCTTGTTAATATGCTTGTTCTGAGGTTCTCTGTAAATGCTTTTGAAAAAAACTGACAAGAGGAAAGTCAATCCAGCATTACCTGAACAAGAATAAAAGGCAAAGCTACACCACCACTAGGAGCATTGTCAGAGGAACACAGCTGTTGATTCCTTTGCATCAGGTGCTGATATCCCATTAACTTCAACCACAGACCGAGAACAAAATATTACTAAATGACCGAAAGGAAATTCTTAAAATTTCTACGACATGAGAAAGGTAGGGCAACACTAATTTTACCTGTTCCTCCAACTCCTGCAAGTATTCAGCTCTTTTCTCTATTCTATTTCTCAACCCTATCCGTTCTGTCTGCGATCATCATTATAAAGAATCAGCATAGAGAATCTTTTTCCACGTGTACAGACTTCCATAAAAAACTTAATGACAAGTCTAAGAATATGATGAAAAAGGATACCTTCAACTCTTCAATGTCATTTATGCTAGTGCGAGGTAGACCTTTCCAATGAATATCCTTTTTTTCTTTGGATATGATATCCATTGCCATTAGAACATTTAAAGCATCATATACCCTCCGCCTTATGTTCTTCTCCTCGTATTGCAGCTGTAAGGAAGGAGACTTTTCTTTAATACTATTAAGAAAATCCATGTATAATATGTAATTTTTCCTTCTGAAAGATGAGTTTACTAGCCTGATCTGATGATGAAGGACTATTGCTAGGTTCAGCAAATTCAGAGACTAGTTCGTCTGCAACCTGAGAAGGGTAGTTTAGTCGATAACTGTCCAATAAGAAACTATGTATATAATAATGCATATCAATACATATTCAGCAACAACTGACAAGGGGCTGCAACAACGGAAAATTTCTTCTTAAAGAGTTGGTTCCTCCAAAATGAAGGAAATCAGAAATATATCAAGATCTAATTTGAGTTAAATGATACGCGATACATTAGAACTACATAAGTAGAGCACTACAAACAATATTCTGATCATACGGTCATTAAGACATGGAATACTGAAAGTGAGTCGATGAAATCAACCAACCTCATTATATGTCGTTGTTCCTTTGCTTTGAACCTTCTCACATACTAGAACCATGTAGAAAGACACAGAAACAATAAGCATCAAGCAACTATCACAGATGTTAAAAAAGGGATATAACCACTAATAATAATGTCTTAGTCACCAAGAGTGATACAAGTAATTCTGTAACTTGACAAGGGTCCTACAATTATGTACAAAGATTTGGTGGTTACCTTTCATACTAAACTGGCGAAGCCCTCGCCCACTTTTATCACCCCCTGTTGCCCGCTGAACTCTTTTCTTCTTTGTGCCACTAGTCCAGGATCACTAAAATGTTAATACTTTTATAGCTAATAATGGCAATACTAAATAGAAGGAAGAACTAAGCTAATTAGCACAGCTTAACACTGAAAGTGATCCTGATAGAACAATATCAAGTTCTATTCAAAGAAACTAGAGATTCAAAATCAAAAGAAACTCCAAGAGAACAAAAATTAGAGAAAGGCATACTCACACAAGGGGGGATTGAGAAGCACCATCATCACCATGAATCTCAAGATTGCTTAACCGACTGAAAGTTTTCTCGCCAGCTGGAGTCAACAAGGCGTCTTCACTCCGACTGGAAGGCGATCCCACACTCCCGCTGGTTGAAACTGATTGACCAGAAATAGTGGTGCCCCATGATCTAGTGGTAGTCCCTTTTGAGTTCCTCTCTCCATTTTCTGGGGGTTCCATAGCTAGTCCAAATCACAACAACGACAGTCAGAGCCAGCAACTCCCACCTATGTACTTGAATCTTCACATATGAAAAATATTTAACTATACAAAGCTATTGACAATGGCATTAAAGAAACAAGCAACCCTTTATTTGACTCCTTGCTATAGACACAATACTTTTCAGCTAGATTAGATAATAGAGATGATTTCGACTCCAACCCCCACCCTCTTCACATAAACTAGCCCTAATTTAAAAGAGCAAATAAGGGATACAGAAAAAGAAGCAATCCCTAATCTCAAAATATTCACCCAAACTATCCCAAATCCGCAATCCAGAGCAGAAACAAGCCAAAATTGCAGATGACCCAGAAGAGAACTGACCTTTTTAACAAGTATGGAGGAAAACCCAGATGAGAAAATGGTAGGTGAATTCGAGTAAAAGAGGAGAGTATAGGGCATCAATGGCTGCTTTGTTCGCAGTCTAACACTCGCAAGCATCCACCCAGAATTGAAGTGTTGATTGGATGGGGGTAGTAGTGGGTTAGGGTCCGTTTAAGTTCGAAAGAGAGGCTTGTCTGATCCAGCGGGAGTTGGGAAGCGGTCGAAGGCTCCAAAGATAGTTATGTGGGCGTTGCGTTGTGGGCTTTTTCCCCATCAAATATGGAAAACGAGGGAAATTTTGGTTACGTCGGGTTTCTCTTAAACGTCGCCGTTTCAAGCAATGGCTACTCTTTATTATTGACAAGAACAATTACATGCTGTCACTACTCACTACTGCCTCAGTCCCTTTTTGTTTGTCCACAAGTACGATTTTCGCGAGAATTAAGGAGTTGTAGGAATATAATGATTATAGGAGAGAGAAAAGTATAAAGTGAATGGTTAGAGGAGAGAGATAGAGAGAAAAAGTAGATAAGATTGAAATTTGAGAGAGAGGAAAGTGAAAATGTGGTAATTATAGGTTGATAGTAGGGATAAAATGGGTAAAATAAAGTGACATAAATGAAATAGTGGACAAACAAAAGGAGACACCCGAAAAGGAAAGTGGACGAACAAATAGGGACAGAGGGAGTAGAAAATAAATCAAAGTCTAGGAATTTATCCAAGTCAAAAGAGGGTTCACAAACAAGAATCTGAAGCATTTTTTATAAAAAAATTCATAATATAGATTTGTTTAAAACGTATTTCTTGATATAAGCTCTTTTTTATTCGGGAAAATTTGAGAATAGATAGACTATCCGAAGCTAGACTTTTTAAAAATAAAATAAAATACATTTACGAGCGAGTATGAAGCAAGCCCTAACCTAAAGTGTTATTTTTTCCTTGGTAGGTCAGCCGTTGACGAGACTTAGCGAGCTATAAAGCAGGTATTCTTTGAAGATGATCTTTCTCCAGCATGATTGAGATGACGCTTCATAATCATAAAAAGAAATAGAGTTCTTTTATAGAGAAGAGTCAAAGGGGCAGACTGATGCTGCAAGAGTCCGTTTTGACTTGATCGACCTTGTTGGGTTGGGAAGGTGCCTGAGGTTAGGCAAATCACTATATTCTTTTCTTGAATTAATAGATCATGGTACTTGACTAACGCCTCTTGTGAAGGATTGTATATTAAAAAAAAAGAATTTGTATATTTTTTTTGTTACCAGGCAAGAATCGGGGTGTCATCCACTACGGGATGACCACCCCTGACCATCGTCAGCGATGATCCGAAAGAACGGCTGATATAAAGGGTACATAGGGGAAGCCAACAGGTATGGCCTAATACCGTTGAGATACTCAACAGAGAAAGTTGAGTCAGGATTGCAGTTTAAAACTGCTTCAATGAAGTGAGGGTTTTTATCAGGACAAGTCAAGAAATTTGCTGCCCTATTGGCCTCTCGAAAACAATGTAGAATTTTACAGTTGTCAAGAGAATTTAGGTTTTGTTACGCATCCCAGAGGATATTTCTGATATCCCACGAAACTTTCCATATCTTATTTGCGCCATTAATCACAATAAGATTATCACCTTCGAAAATGACATTTTTATATTTTAGTTTTATTGCTAATTTAGTAGCCATTAACAATGCTTGCGCCTCTGTCTGTAGAACTGATAAAGATTGAGTATGTTTACTATGAATATCAAGAATTTGTCCTCTATTAATTGTTTCTAGTTATACAAGCTATCATAGATTGGTTGTTTTGTTTAAAAGACCCATCGAAGTTAATCTTTATCCAATTAGTGGGTGGAGCAATCCATTGTTTATTGTGGAATTTGTTTATGTTTCTTCTTGTTTGGGTTTGGGCCCTTTTGCAGATTTTATTGCGTTTTCTCATTGCCTATATTGGGAGTAGGCCTCTTGAGCAATGCGTTCTTTTGAGCCGCTTTCATTTCTGAAGATGATTGCATTTCTGTGTAACCATACCTGATACCATAAGAATATTAGGCATTCTATTTTATGATTAGTGTTGTTATAATCATAGATAACTTTTGTTAATGTTGTTTCAAATTTATCTGTAACATCAATTTCAAACTTTTTTTTTCCTGTTATTAATTCTAGTTTCTGTATTTGCGATTTGATGTAACTGCATTCAAAGAAAAAATGATC
The DNA here is from genome assembly GCA_029168935.1 of Oxyria digyna. Taxonomy (NCBI): domain Eukaryota; kingdom Viridiplantae; phylum Streptophyta; class Magnoliopsida; order Caryophyllales; family Polygonaceae; genus Oxyria; species Oxyria digyna. The sequence continues at coordinate 13,555,380 of JAPVLV010000013.1, forward strand.
TCTTGTTTCATTGTGAAAATTACATAATGAGCAATATGGTGGAACTCGGTTATAATACTTGTTTAATCTATCTGTTGTTGAAAGATTATCAGACACTGCTTTCCATAAGAAATTCTGTATTCTGGGTGGAATTTCTAATTTCCAGATCTAGTTGAAAAGATCTACATTATCAGATGGTGTATTCGTAGTATATAGTTTTCTAGCTGACGCTGTACTATTTTATCGTCTAAATCATTTTGTGGTATATAAATTATAGTGATATGAGAGACTATTTGCTGGGGTAGAATCTCATTCAGTCTTGGTATTCTCCATTCCTTATCAGAGGTTATATATTCAGATACAGTTTCTGATTCTTGACATTTTGTACTATCAAAATATTGTCTGATGTCAATATTATGTATCCACTTATCCTTCCAAAATTTAATAGTCTTTCCATTACCTAGGTTCCATTCTATACCTTTAACAAAGTCATCCCGTAAGTGTAAGAGTCTGGAAAACTGCCAAGATGGATCTTTCTTTAAGATATTTTTGGCTAATAAGAGTCGCCCATATATTACTCTTTTGTGTTGCCAATTTCCAAAGCAGTTTTTGTTGTAGCGCTTTATTGAGATTTTCTGTAGTATGGATCCTTAATCCACCTAGATCCTTGGGCTTACAAATGTTATTCTAATTTGTGATTGGTCTGAATCCTGGATTTGAATTATTCCAAAAGAAATTCTTATTAATTTTATCTATTTCCTTACAAACACCCTTTGGAAGGTAGAAACACTGCATTAAGTGATTTGCTTTAGATTGTATGTTAGACTGAATTAGGATTGTTCTACCTGCTTGGGAGATAGTATTAGCTTTCCATGATGAAAGTTGATTTTTCATACTTTGTATTGGATATTGAAAAGTATCATTTCGTACTCTTCTCCGAACAATAGGGATTCCCAAATATTTTTCCATCGAATTCGTAGGTTGTAAATTCATAATAGAGGCTAATTGTTGCCTTTGAATGTTAGAGATATTTGTTGACGTTTGGAAATAACTTTTGTTATAGTTGATAGCCAAACCCGATAAATCTGTAAATTTCTGTAAAAGGTTTTTTTATATATATCATATGTTTCATATTCGCGTTTGCTAAAATAATGGTATCATCCGCAAAGTAGAGAAATGGAATACGCATACCGTTCTTATTTAGTTGTATGTTAACTATGTGATTTGTTGTTTTTGTCTCTTTTTGCAATGTTCTTGCAAGATACTTCATGGCTAAGATAAATATAAATGGGGCAATAGGATCACCTTGTCTGAGACCACATTTAGGTTTAAATATAGGACCAGGCTCGTTGTTAACTAGAACTGAGAACGATGCTGGTTTGATACATGTCATAACTATAGTAATCCATTTATTAGCAAAACCAATTGATTCTAGTACCTTTACTATAAAAGGCCATTGAATTTTATCATATGCTTTTTCCATGTCTAATTTTAGTGCCATCCATCCTCTTTTTCCTTTTTTTTTCTATTATGAAAAGAATGGAAAACTTCATATGCAATCAATATGTTATCAAATATAGATCTATTTTGCACAAATGCTCCTTGACAGGGGTGGATTAATTTGGGCAAGAGACTTTGTAATCAGCTGGCCAGAATTTTAGTTACTATCTTGTACAAGGTTGTGCACAGACTTATAGGTCTATAATGGTTAACTGTTGTTGGATTGTCCACCTTTGGAATAAGCGCAATAAACGATTGTGCAAAATCTGATAACATTATACCGGAGTGGAAAATTGATTTGATTGAACTAATAACTGATTGACCTACAGTTGACCAAAAGGATTGGTAAAATTCAGCATTATAACCATCCAGACCCGATGTTTTATTATGTGGGAGCTGGAATACTACGTTCCTTATTTCAATATTCGTGGGAGGTACACAAAGTTGTACATTATCTTCTTCTGTTATTAGTTTAGGAATAATTTTAAACTCTCTGTCTCTTAGGTCTATCGTATGAAGAGGTTGATATCTTAGTTGTAAATCTTTAGTTAAATTTGTCATAATCTCATCTTTTTTGGAATATATTATTCCATCTAAGGATTCATAGCAAAACATTTTTTGTTTGAATGTTCTTATGAAAATATTTAGTGTTTTTATCCTTATCATTATAATGTTTAATTTTTGCTCTCTGTTTCCAATATGAATGTTGGAAATCTAAAAGTTTATTATATTTTGCCAACATTATGTTGTAATGTTCTGTCATTATAGTGTTACGGTTTTGAAAGCATTCATTCTCTATTTTCTTTAGTTTCGCTGCAGTTGTTTTTAATTGTTGAAAAATATTATTATCGTTAGTCTGCATCCATTTTTTAGTCTCGTTTTTTAATTGCTTTTGTTTCATGAATAATTTAAATGTATGAGATCCATTAAAATGATAAGACCAAATTCTTTGTACTAAATTCTTGTATGTTTCGTTTTTGGCCCATTTATTGTCAAACATAAAAGGGTAATTTTTGGTATATATTTTTTGTCCGAGTTGAAGTAAAATGCAGCAATGGTAAGAAGTTGTGAAAAGAAGATGTTGTAATGTGATCTTAAAAGTAATTAATTAGGTTTGGTTGAAACAATACTCTATCCAATCTTTCAAAGGTACTTTCATTAGTGTTACTATTATATCTTTTCCATGTGTATGAGAATCCTATTATATTATGGTCAAGTAAACCATGTGTATTAACAAACAAATTTAATCGTGTCAATCTAGAAGCATTAACATGTGCTCCACCTAATTTATTGTTAGGTGTAAGAATATCGTTAAAATCCCCCATTATTAAAACCGGTTCTATGTGTGAATTTATAATTTGCGCTATAAAAGTCCAGTAGTCCTGTTTTTGGGATTCTGTACTAGGAGCATAAATGAAAATCATAACAAAATTTTTAGAAGGTTCATCGTAACTAATAAAAATTGTATTATTGCTATGAAATTTTAAACTTAAGTAGTTAGCTTTGATAAAATTAGTGCATAATAACCAAAGGCCTCCCTTGGTCCCATCTGCCGGTGATATGATAACCTTTTTAAAACCAATGTTTGCCAGAAATTGGTTACTCAGAGGTTCATTAAATTTTGTTTCCGCTAAACAAAGCATATACAAAGCGTGATTTTTCCTAATATAGGATATTTCAGTCCAAAAATGGGGTCGACGGACCCCTCTACAATTACAATATGCTATATTCATAAAAACTATTTGAAAATACATTAGCACTTTTGGTCATTCCATAATGTTTAGAGGAGTGGGAAATGGAATTGTTATAGTCTGTATTAATCTCCACACTACACATATAATGAAAATCATACCAAAAAGGGATCGCTTGATTTTTATCTAGGAAAGCAGAGAGATGGTCTAAGCATTTTGTGGTACCATAATTGATGTTAACGTCGTGAGACAGTTTTAAAATCAAACAACCCATCTGATTAACGACTTGGGGTTCGTTATGGTAATTTAGATAGCATTGCATAAATCTCGTAAGATTGAAATGATTTACTTTTAACATGGTAATATAAGTCTCCTTGTTTGGTCTATTGTCACGTTTTGAAGAATTATGAGAAATCACCACATTAGAATTAGTATATGGATTTGGGATACAAATATCTTTAAGATTGAATAACAACATTGTTAAATACAACTTAACATTATTGTAATGAGAATGATTAAAGATACTATCGGAATTTCTGTAAGAGAGTTTGAGAAAGTAAACAATAGAAATGGTAGTAGTGGTAATGATGAGACAGCTGGTTTGAGAAAGTAGATGATGGGAAAGGGATTGGAAATATGGCTGCAATGTATGTGAAGTAGGTAGTTGTATATAGTTAAATAAATCCGATCAGAAATGAGGAATTGGAGTGATGTGGGAAGTGATGACTGAAGCCCTAGGAAGATGGCGTCAACCCTTGGGGCTAAAAAGAAGAAATAAAATGTGGAGCTTTTTCTCAGATTGTTAAAGGGGATTGCAGAGAAATGTATTGTAAAATTGATGTAATAATAGTGTTCATAGTAAAGTGTATAATCATTGTGTCTAATATATGTAATGGGGGATAGGGGTTTGCTTACAAGTCTGTATAAGATCCTTATTAACTAAATTGATGAAGTTTATCACAAAAACATGTTGGTGAGAGAAGTTAGTGTGGTTAATAATGTATGTGAGAGTAACAGTGCAGGTGTCATAGACGTAGTTAGTGTGGCTAAGAGCCTTGTAAATAGTCATGTACCACCTGAATGTAAAGGAAATCTTATACTGCAGGGACCTATTAACCAAAATCATAGCAACATAGGTGATATAGAAAGCTTCCATAATGTACATTGCAGCACTGGTGTAATTTATAAAGGAGGTGCTGCGGAAACAGAACCCACCGGAGATCCAGAAAACATCAGAAAACCAAAGCATACTAAAGTACCAAAACCAAACATAGAAGCTAGGACCGATATCTTGACAAACTAGCTTACCAATGTAAGCATAATCAAAAGAGTGAACATCCACATTATAGATCCTTGTGTGGACAAGAAAAACAACATCAGATAGGCAGTGAAGGACAGTAGCCATAGCAGGTTTATTTAGATAGTAGATAACAAAACCATACTCATACGTAGTGGTGGACTTAATCATTCATGAGCTTTGCCTTTCCCCTTGTCCATATACAAAACAAAGAATTTGTATACAACGCCAATTTTGAGGAAGCACAAAGACACCGGAAAGTGAACGAGGAAGAGATTGAGCAAGACGGAGGAACACGGAAAAATAAAGTGGGTCAACTAAGAATATAGGCCCATCAATTCTCTGAATGAAGGTTGAGATTTGTTTTCAATTGCTTCGTTTGCAATTTCCTACTGGATGAAGGTAGGTTGAGATTTTTTTGCTTGGTCTTCAATTGGAATTTGAGGCGTGAGGTTGGATTTGATAAGGTGAGGTTGTGGTCTTCGATTTTTGTTGGGGTTCTTTGTTGTTAGTCATTAGAGATAGACGAAGGGAGATAGCAGTTGAAGATGTATTTTGGAATTAGTGGTGATTGAAGATGATGAATGGTGTATTGATTTGCTCCTGCAACAGAGAGAATGTCTCGGTTTTCTACCAAGCATAAGAGGCGTTGTATAATACAGTGTCTCTTATGATTTATTTATTTAAGAAAAAACCTCCACAAGAGACGTTGTTTTTCTCTTGTGTATTTATTATGAAAAGAAAAACATTGTTTCGGATGAGAGACACTCTTTAAAACAATGCCTCTCCATCCTTTCATTTTGCTAAATTTGGCCATAAAGTCGGCACATTTATTAGCCATACGAGGGATACATTTTACAGTTATTTCCTAGGACAAATCCCCCAGTAATCCTTGAATTTGCGTGATGTAGTGCACGTGCAAAGGAAACGACAAAACATAGTAGAAATACGCACCCCAATTTTTCTATTCATCGCCCACTCTTTCATACGTCGCGTATGAATGCAATTATTTCAAAAATGTTATCAAAACGTCGCATATGGAATACATCCATATGCGGCGCATGCAACACATTCATACGTCGCGTATGGATATATTTCATACACGACGTATGAAATTACATATATTAAATGACATGTATTATATGAATTACAATGTATTTGGTGTTAATTACAGGAGAAAAGTCAAAATACAATGACTTGTCGCGTCAACAGTGATTTGTCTTGTCAACAGTGACCTGTCTAAAATTTGAAGATATAGATCTTATAACATAAAAACATAATGATACGAAGACACATAACATTACATCTTAACAGAAGAAACCTAAGAACACTAATCAGAAGCAGGAGCAGAACCATTGCAATAATATACACGAACAAGATATTTGGCCATTTCATGGTCGTTTTCGTCACTCATTAGGATGTCCACTTTGTGCTGTAGAGCGCTATTCTGGTACAACAAATTTTTCATGATACGAAGATGATGCTGGTCATATTCTGGCTCAATTCACATGCATTGCATGTTACACTTGCATGTAACAAACCTCCGTCCATACTCGAAAGGTCTATTCTTGTCCTTAGCAGTGTAAACTGTCATATTGTGCGGAATTGTTTGATTGAACAAAGTAATCAGATAAAGATGAAATACAGACTTCCATGAAGTTGTGCTCCATTGTTAGAGAATGAGAGTGAGAAAGAGAGAAAGAGGAAATGAAGTTGTGAATGATTCAATTGATCAAATTGGTTTACAATTGTTTTTACTTGTTTCAATTACAGAGACGTGCTAAAGAGAAATTCTGTAACAAACTTGGACAATTGTCCTAACTAACACAATGCTGACTTTGTTGACCCTATGTCCACGTCAGCATACTCTAAAAGCCCCCCCCCCCCGCAAGCTGGAGGATGTGAAGGATCAAACAGTCCCAACTTGAAGGTCATTCTGTTGTTGTGAAGGAAGAACCTTTGTAAAAACATCAGCAAATTGCTGAAGTGAAGGAACAAACTGAAGTTGTAGCAATCCATCAAGAACTTTGTCTCGAGTAAAATGTACATCAATCTCTATGTGTTTAGTACGTTCATGAAACACATGATTGGTTGGAATCTGTATGGCAAATCTGTTCTCACAGCACATGGAGACTGGTTGAATGGTAGTGATTGAAAGATCTGGAAATAGTCTGACAAGCCATGCTATCTCTGCAGCAGCATGAGCAAAGGCTCTATATTCAGCCTCTAGGGAACTTCTACTGACTGTTGATTGCTTCTTTGATTTCCAACTAATGGGAGACATGCCTAAGATAATTAGATAGCCACTTATAGATCTTCGAGTAATAGTACAACCAACCCAATCCGACTCAGAATGTGCAGTCAAAATAGGTTGATCAAATCCATTGAGAAGAATTCCTTGACCACTAGTTCCTTGAAGATATCTCAGAGTATGATGTAAAGCAACAGGATGGGCAGATCAAGGTGATTGCATAAGCTAGCTAAGTTTTTGGACAACATAACTCAAGTCAGGACGAGTATGTGTCAGAAAATTTAGTTTCCCAACAGTTTGTCTGTAAGAAGTGGCATCACTAAGTAGATCACCATCAGAAGTGTTAAACTTGAGATTTAAAGGTAAAGAAGAACACACATGTGTGCTATTTGCAAATCCAGCGTCAAGAAGCAATTCTTTGGTGAACTTATGTTGTGTAAGAGATATTCCTGTAGGCAAGTAGCTCACTTCCAAACCCAGAAAATAACGAAGAACACCAAGATCCTTTATGCTGAAGCTGCCATCAAGGTAAGATTTGAGATTATTAATGCAGTCTATGTCAGAACTTGTCACCAGAAGGTGATCCACATATAATTCTACAATGGTAATGTGGTGATTATGCTTTTTAGTGAACAAGTTATAATCATTTTTATACTGAACAAATCCAAGCAAAAGAAGTGCTCTAGTGAGCTTAAGAAACCATTGTCTAGAAGCCTGTTTTAGGCCATATAGGGATTTTTTGTTGTTTGCAGACAGGATGGCGAGGTTTTGGAATACCTTCTGGAACCGTCATATATACTTCCTCTTTCAAATTTCTGTTTAAGAAAGCATTGTTGACATCTAGTTGATAGATAGGCCAATGTTTGGCAGAAGCAACACAGATAATAGTCCTTATTGTTGTCATTTTGACAACTGGAGAGAAAGTCTCATGGAAATCAATGCCTTCTTGTTGTGTGAAACCTTTGTCAAAAAACCTTGCTTTGTATCTCTCTAAAGTGTCATCTGCTTTCAACTTGACACAAAAGACCCACTTGAAGCCAATGAGTCTCTTACCAACAGGTAAAGGAAGCAATGTCCAAGTGTCATTGGCCTGTAAAGCATTAATCTCTAAATGCATAACATTAATCAAATTTGGATCTTTGGAAGCTTGAAGATAGGAGGTAGGTTCAGAATAAGAAAACTTAGCAAGAAAGGCAAAATGTTGAGAAGGTAAATCATTAGAATGAACTAGCCTAGTTGTAGACTCAGCAAAACTATATGAACAAATGTAATCATCTAAATGAATTGGTTGCTTTGAGACTCATATAGATCTTCTCAGTATTTGTTCAAACATTTCATTTGACGGTAGAACAGAAGGTGAAATATTAGAAGAATTAGTGCTAGAAGAACTACTAGCTATAGGTGACAAAACATGTTGATCAAGAGCAATATTAGAAATTTCAGTATGTCTAGGAGTGAAATTAGAAAGTGGAAATGTGGAAACCTCCATTTGGATGGTAGGAAGGGTAATAGCAGGATCAAGTATTGTATTGGAAGAATGAAGTGGGAAAAATGTTTGATGAAAGGAAACATCTCTCGAAATGGTTATTTGTTTTGTCATGAGATCCAGAGTCTTATAACCCTTTTTCCCAAACACATAACCAATGAAAATGAATGGTAAAGCCCTAGGAGAGAACTTATCTCTTACTCTCTTCAAAGTGTTTACAAAACACAAACATCCAAATGCTCTTAGATGTGTATAGTCAAGTGGTTTTTGGAATACGAGTTCATAAGGAAAAATATTGTTTAGAGAGGGTAAATGGATTCTATTGATGAGATAGGTAGCAGTAAGGAGACATTCTCCCCAGAAAGATGAAGGAAGATTGGATTGGAATTTGAGAGCTCTGGCAACCTCAAGGAGATGCTTGTGTTTTCTCTCAACAATTCCATTTTGTTGAGGAGTATCTGACATGTGAACTCATGAGCATTATCTAATAGTTTGAATTTTGGTTTTGAATTGTGTAAGGACCATAGTATAGAAGTGTTTGAGAAGGGAAAAAGCATTGCTTTTGTGGGACATGAGAAAAGTCCATGTGCACTTGTATGGTCCCCATGTGTCAATATGTATTAGAGTAAAAGCATGAGGTGCTCTGTGTATACTGGTAAGAAAAGGAGGTTTGGCTTGTTTGGCCTTTGGACAAATGATACAAATAGAGTTGGACTTATTAGAAATACTGAAATCCTTTATATATTGCAATTGACTAAAAGTTAGATGTCCCATAAAACAATGTAGTAATTCAGAAGAAACAATGGCAAAAAATGCATTACAACTAGTAGCAAGTGCCATGTCTTCAGATTCAACTGTAGGACTAACATTCAATTGCCTTTGTTGCTCTTCCAGGAGTACAAGTTGATCGACCTCATTTAGCTCTGGTGGATGGCTAATCATCAATATATTTCCTCTAAAAGTATTGAAGCTCTCATTTAGCCCATCAAGAACTGAATTACTTGTTAATCTGTTTGTGCAAAACAACAACCGATCCACATGTACAAACAACATCCTCAAGAACCATTATATATTCATCCCATAACCTTTTTCAGCTTTGTGACATAAGTTGTAACAAATGAAGAACCTTGAGATAAATCAAATAATTCCCTTTGGACTTGATAAACCCTAGTTCGATTGGATTTATTAAACCTAGCTTCAAATTCTGACAAGATCAGGCTAGCAGTCTTGCAATATATGACAAATTCTGCAATGTCTTTCTCAACTGAGTGAAATAGCCAAGAAATTATCATATTATTGACCGTTTCCCATTGTTCTAGGTCAGGAGAGCCTATAGGCGGTCTTCTGCAAGTTTCGGTCACCATTCCTAATCTGTTCTTTGCTCCAAGAAAAACTTCAAACCGATCTCTTCCAATGGCCATAGTTGTTTTCATTGAGAAGATTTGTGGCTAAATTGTAATTGAGATGATCCGAGTTGTGCAAGGAGAGCTCCCTTGTTCCATAACTTCAATTCCTAGATTTGAAGCTCTGATACCATGTCAAATTATGCGGAATGGTTTGATTGAACAAAGTAATCATATAGAGATGAAATACAGACTTCCATGGAAGTTGTGCTCCATTGTTAGAGAACGAGAGTGAGAAAGAGAGAAAGAGAGAAAGAGGAAATGAACTTGTGAATGATTCTGTCCTAACTAACACAATGCTGACTTTGTTGACCCTTTGTCCACGTCAGCATACTCTAACATAAACCTTGACTTGTTCATTACACCTCCTAGCTGGACACGTAATGCATGTGCCATGTTGGTTAGGGATGGGCACAAAAAACTGCAACCATACCGAAATTCCGATCAAATTCTTGGTTAACAGTACCGAATAAAAACCGACTTACGGTTATGGTTAACCAACCAAAACATTTTACAGTTATTCGGTACAGTTGGTTTTGAGTTTTTCTAACCTCGGTTAACCGAGGATATATAAAATATATTTTAAAAATTATAACTATATAACTAAATAAGCTTTGTGTAATAGATTTAAGTATTTACTTCTAGTTTTAATTTAAAATAAGAAATAAAAAAAGAAAAGGAAAAAGATTAAATTGCTTTGCAATCTCACGATCTCAGACAAACTCACTCTCACATTCCCCTATCTTCCCTTTTACTATGATATTAATTAATAAAGCTTCAAAAAAACACTGCTTAATTTATTGTATAATAATAAAATGGAAAATGCCAAGTCTTCCCCTTTTACTTCTTCTAATGCCCAAATTCACATTCGTTGTACCCGATATCTCAGTCTCCTTCCCAACCCTAGCCCTCGTTCTTCATCCTTTCAACCCTTCACCAAGATGCTTACATGTCCCTTGCCCAACCAAATTAACCCTCACACGACATCAGTATCAAAGGTAAGTATTCTTAGGCTTTTTCTGGACTGGTTATCTTCAACGTTTCAAATTAATAAATCTAGGTCTTGCATAGAGGAAAGATTGAATTTCTTTTTAATCAGACTGTTGTTTTAACTGTTGTAAAGGAAGCACAATTTAGACACTTATGTTGTTGTTGTTATATGTTTATAGATGTCAAGCAACAATCCAGTGGAGATAACTCGAATAACTGATGATAACATGGAAGAGGTTGAGGCTGAGGGTGTTAAAAAACCCATTGATCTTACCAAATTTGTGCAGTCTTCGGCTTCAGTTGCTAATGTAAGTGTTTTTGCTTCTGGATCTGCGGGGAATAAGAGGAAATCACCATACTGGGTCATTTTGTGAAATTGGATAGTGAGGGAAATGTTAAGTGCAAGTATTGTGGTAATGAAATTCGTGTTGTGGCAAGAAATGGTACTAGTGGTATAAAAAACCACATAGATAGATGTAAGAAGTATCCTCATAATGTGGATAAAGAGCAAAAGCTTATTGTCTTTAAATCTAGATCAGTCATTGATAGTGGTGGAAAGATTCAAACCGTAAAAGATCCGAAGTTATGGTCTTTCGATCAAGAATATGCTAGACTTGGACTTGCTGTAATGATCATTGTTGATGAGTTGCCATTTATGCTTGTTGAGCATGAAGGGTTTCGTGAATTTTGCAGCCGACTAAATCCTAACTTTGTTGTCCCTTCTTGAAGAACTATAACTAGGGATTGTTATGGCTTGTTTATTTCTCAAAGGAGAGTGTTAAAGAACTTCTTATCTTCTTTATCTTCTTTATCTTCTAGAGTCTCTCTCACTAAAGATTGATGGACTTCAGGTCAGAATTTGAGTTATATGTGTCTTACTGCACATTTTATTGATTCGAACCGGAAGTTGCATAAAGCGATACTCAATTTTTGTCCTATTATTGGTCATACCAGTGAGGTAATTGAAAAGGTTTTTGAGAAGTGTTTGGTTGAATGGGAAATCAGAAATGTTATGACTATTACTGTGGATAATGTTGGCTCTAATTATGTGGCATTAAGGTATTTTCAAGGTAGGATCAACCATTGGGGTGGTGGTGTGTTGGATAGTAGATTTTTGCATATGAGATTTGCTGCACATATTGAATTAGATTGTGAAAGATGTTTTAACAAATCTTCATTCATCTATTGTGAAGATTCATGTTGCAATCAAATATATGAGGTCTTCTCCTTCTTGGCTTCAAAAGTTTATAAGCTGTATAGAAGAGGAGAAAATTTCATACAAAGGTCTTGTTTGTTTGGATGTTGACACGAGGTGGAACTCAACCTACTTTATGCTTGGTTCAACTGTTAAGTTTAAGAAGGCATTTGATAATATGAGTTCAAAAGGCCGTCCTTATGTGAAGGAGTTTAGACTTGTTGGGGGTGCTCCAGTTGCTGAAGATTGGGAAAAGGCTAGTTCTTTCTTGCCTTTCTTGGAAGAAGTTTTCGGGAACTTGTTAATCAACTAGTAATTTTATGTGCTTGAGATGTTTGGTATTGGTGATCTGATATCTGCGTATGGTGAAAGTGGGGATATATCCTGGTGTAAGGAATATGACAAATCAGATGAGGTCCAAATTGGAAAAATATTGGGGTAACATTGAGGACTTGAACCATTTGGTTTTTGTTGCTTTCATTCTTGATCCAAGGCATAAACTTCCTTATGTTCATTTTGTAATTGAGGAGTTCTATGACGAAGAAAAGGATGCACAGTTGTGTATAGATCTTGATGCTACATTAAGATCTTTGTTGAATGCTAATAGTGCACTTTCAAAAGATGTGTCAACAACTCCTTCGAACATGTCATCAGTTGTTTCTTCAGCAGATTCTAGTGCAAGTGAGACTATATTGGATGCTCAACAACGTCTTAAAATGAAGTACAAAAGGATAATGGGGACAACATGTACCCTTGAAAGAAAGAGTGAGCTGGAGAAATATTTAGCTGATGATTGTGAGCAAGATGTTGATTATTTCTAAAATCTTAGAATGGTGGTCAGATAATCAACAGAGATATCCTACTCTTGCGATGATTGCTCGAGATGTGCTTGCTATACCGATTTCAATTGTTGCTTCTGGGTCAACTTTTAGTACTGGAGGTCGTGTCCTTGATTCTTTTCGAACTTCTTTAACACCTCGTCTCGTGGAAGCCTTAATATGTGCCCAAGATTAGCTAGCCAAATCTCATGGCCATTTTTCAATTGAAGAAAACTTGGTTGACTTAGAGGAGGTGGAAGAAGGTTAGTAAGCTTTATACTTTTCTATTCGATTTTTGTTATTCATGTTCACAGTTGGAATGACATGCCTATTTTACACTATTTTATTTAATTATAGGCATGAAGAATTTGACGTTGGAGCAACCAATGATTATGATAGATGATTAGCTTCTTGTTTGAAGAAGCATGCAAAGTTGTTTTACTGTTGGGGTTTTTGTTTGCAGCGCATTGCAAGACAATTTATGTTGTTATTAAGTTTTTTATTAGCTTTTGTTTGGAGGATAATTTTAAGTTATGATATTGTTATGTTTTATTGGTTTTTAATTACAGTTAATGCAAGTGATGTCGTTATTTAAGTATATTAATTACAGTTTTTGCACCAAAAAAATTACAGTTTTTAAGTATTTTAATATTATGGTTATTTGGTTTACCGATTAACCGTATTGAAACCGATGGTTAACCGATATATGGTTAACCGGTGTTAACGGTACAATTTATGGTATGCCTAAATCACTAACCGAAAGACAGGTTAACCGAAACACTGGTTAACCACCCGTGCCCACCCCATTGTTAATTGGTAGTTGATTTGTAAATACAAGTAAGAGAAGAAGTTAGAAAGATGGAAAAAGATGAAATCGCTAAGAAGAAACCAGTTAGAAACATGAAAAAAGCTTTGGTGAAGAGTTGATGTGGTAAATTTGAATGAGATATTAGGGTTTTCTCTGCTTGTCTATTTATAGACAAAATTGTACTTGGAATTTCATACGTCACGCATGGATCACATCCATACGTCACGTATGGGTGGTATTCACACGTGACGTATGGAAGATCGAGAAAAAACATCTTAGAACGATAATGGCGGGGAAATTGGGGGAAAAAAAATGCTTAAAACGACTAATGATGCTAAAATCGAGAAAAATCGGCTTAAACTAACTAATGACGCGAAAAGCGAGAAAAACGGCTTAAACGACTACTAGCACAAAAATAGAGAAAAAATGGCTTATGGTTAGGGTTAGGTTTTAGGGTTTAAGGTTTAGTGTTTATGGTTTAGGCTAAGAAATGATGAAAATGAGAAAAATTGAGTAAATAAGTTAAAATGAGTTATTTTTAATAAGGGGTTAGAAACTTTATATTGAAAAGTTGGGGGTATTTGGCAACAACAACGAAAATGATGAGATAAGTGGGTTATTTGGGCCCAATTCGTTTAAGCGCCAAAAAACGATAAAAACATAATTTCAAAGTCGTAAAATGACACCAAATATGGCCCGTGGTCATTAGCATTGGCCGGAAACGGAAAAAAAAAGCAACGTACGGGTCAACGGGCTAATAAGGCCTAATGAATTAATGAGACCCAAACGACATAAAATGACAAAAAAACGGCTTAAAACGCCAAAAATTGAAATGTAAAAGTAGTAATTGACCATTAGCAAAATAACTCTTTCATTTTTACAAGTAATGAACAAACTTAACAGTTCGAAATATCTAAGTGAACACTTTCACGTAATAACAAGTATAAAAGTAGTATCGTTATACTCATATATATGTAATAACACTTTGTAAATCACATAAAGTGTACATAAAACTTTTATTACATCTAAATACTAAATAACAACTATTTATATCTTCGTTATGTGAATATCGTTTGATTAAGCACAAAAGTAAATAATTATTATTTACATTTGAGTACTTCATAAGATGATTAAGTATTACCATGTTACTAATGAATTTGTAATAATATGTGACAATAAGTCGATATCCACATAATGAAGATGTAAATAACTATTATTTACATTGATTTGAGTATTTCATAAGATGTTTGGAAAGTTTTAGATACAATGAGTATAGCGATATTACTTCTAATACTTGCATGGCTGGCCAATGAAGATATTGACCCTGCTGAAATTCAAAATTGAGGCTCTATCATCAGCTTAAAAGGGTAAGTTATCGAAAACTATCCGACCAATAGGTCCATTTGCCAGAAACCACCCTTATAACAACTAATTATCAAAAACCACCCTCATAAGACTCTTTGTCACCAAACAACCACCCACCCTCATACTCCGTTTGAATTTCCGTTAAATATTTACATATTTAAGCCAACCTTTTAATATTCATTCATTTTTTCCACATATTCAAATCTTAGGTAATTAAATTAAAAATTAGGGTGAACTTATTAAACCTCTCTCCTCACAGTTCAATTCTTCCATCCCGATTCCAACACCACCACTTCCTTGTCCACCGCCTTCACCTTCTCCATCGTCAATCTAAACCCTAGCTCTTCCGACGAGGGCCTTGCTTTCTGCCTCTCGCCCGATAATCATATATTAGGAATCTCTGACACCTTTCTAGGGCTTGTGAACTCCTCGCAATCGACCAAGAATAGGTTCGTAGCGGTTGAACACGCACTTCGACGATCCGAACGATAATCATGTTGGTTTGGGCATCGAGAGCCTGATTTTAGTCCAGACCGCGAATCTAGACTCTTATGGAGTCGATTTGAAAAGTGACCAGTCAATCAATGCGTGGATTGATCAAGAATGAGAAGACGAAGCTTATGGTGTTCGTCAGTAAATCGGATTCCACACATGAAATCCCTGTTATGACGGTGGATGTTGATCTTCTCACTGGGTCCTCTATCGAGGAAAATAACATTAACTTCACTCTCAAACCACAATTCATATTTGATTTGGGGTTATGGTTTTGAGAGTGAAAATGGGGGTTAGGGGTTTGAAGGGGTTGAAGAAGATGACCCTAATTTTTAATTTAATTACAATTTTGAACCAAGTTTTGAAGATGTGGAGAAAATGAAAGAAAATAAAAAGTTTGGCTTAAATCCGTAAATATTTTTACGGAAATCCTAACGGAGTATGAAGGCGCGTGATTGTTTGGTGGCGGAGTGTATTATGAGAGTGGTTTTCGGTACTTAGTTGTTATAAGGGTGGTTTCTAGCAAATGGGTCTATTGGACGAGTGATTTTTCGGTAATTGACCCTAAAAACATGTCAACTATATTGCTAACCAAAATTGATGTTGATAAACAGAAGTTACATAACCTTAAACCATCTGAAATAAAAGGAAGTAAATTTAACCTGATGTAAAAATTCTCAAGTTGTTACCTCAATCTAGAAAAAAACTAATAGTAAAACTAGAATAGTAAACCTCAAAGTGTCATTCTTCTAACATTATTTGAAATAAACTGCTCAATCAATTCTTCATAACCAATCTTCTTCGAGTCCTTCTCAACATCATCATTACTCGGAATAGTAGGATCAACATCTAAGCAAACAGACCCAATATTATTAATGTCAATGCTAGCATCATTAGAACAGACAACACTAAAATCAACATAGAAATCATTACCATTAACATTAACATCACCAACATTACGTGAAGAGATGATACACAAAGCTAAAGAGATTTGGCCTTTACTTGAAAGAACGTGGATTAGGGCGAAAGAAAGTTCGACATTGGAGATCACCATACATCAACTTACATGGAAAAGCGATACCATAGAAGCCCCAAGGAAACATTGGCTAACCCTACCAGAAATGTGATATCTGGTGGCATCGGCATGCAACCGTGTCTTTGTATGTATAGGCGAGCAAATCCTTCAAACACTCTTGCCTGTTACACTTCCAACTTGTTATAATCAGCCATGAACCAAATTGGAAACTGTTTGCCTATTACTACTTGCAAAGGAGGAACATTTCATCCTGATATGTTTTTTTTAACTTTATCACCTACTTCATTTTACTTTTCATTACATGTATTTATGCACAATGTTTTTTTATCTCAGATCCGCCTTCACAATGATTGTCCATTACCACCTTTTATGATCCTTCACCATGCAAAGGAGAAGCGTGTTGACAGCATTCTTGTAAAAATCCACGCGAGCGCGTTGACGGTAACCGCCGCAATACTCTTCCACTGCCATGTTTCTCTCATAAGCAATTCTCTCAGACATCGTCGCGTGAAGTTTCTCATTCTCTTGTTTGAGGTCGTTCACTTGCGTGTTATATTCAGTAACGATGTTGATGTGGGTGGACCTCTCATACGCAAGTTGTGCTTCCAGCTCTTTTATCTTTGCGTCCTTAGATTCCAGTAGCGCATTGGCCTTCGAAAGCTTCACCTCCAAAGCCTTCTTTTCTCCCATAAGACGAGACTTAGCCGCTCTATTAGCATCGCGGATCGACTGGTCCTCCTCCATCAACTCTTTAAGTTTATCCTCTTCCGCCAGCACCCTCCAACTTGTGCTCGCAATAATGCTCATCCCTTGCAAAATGACCAACTCCAGGATTAAAAAGACCCCAAAGAAACAAGAAGTAAATAAGAACGCGAAACTTACCGCAAAGAGTAACTTAGACAAGCCACCAGGTCTATCCGAGACTTCCTCATAAAGGCTAGGTTCAGGGGGAAAAGTAGTTGGAATCGAGGCAAAGAAGGCACGCGTGGTAGATAAACCATGAATGAAAGTAGGATTCACGACAGGAGAATCAGTAGGCTCTGGAGACGAGACAAACTCCACTTCCGTCGTTCTCTTGCGACTTCTCTCAGACACTCTTTGTTTCCCCTTATCGCGGGACGAGAGGTCGCGTGACGACTCCGGCCCGGTGGTCCTTTCTCTCACCTTGCCTGAAATAGTGCGAGGCCTCTTGGACTGAGGGACCTCCTCAGAAACAGTGGTCGCGACCTCAACCGGCGATTCCAATACAGCAGGAGGAGGAGAAGCAATAGTCACGCTAGGAACCGATGGAATGTTGTGAGTAGGAGTCGCGAGAGTGAGGGAGCCGGCCTCGTCGAAAACCAACCCATCCAAATTCGGGAGATCGGAGAACATGTCAGCGTCTGCAAAAACAATCACACAAGTGAGCATACTAAAAAAAACGCAAGCGCTAAGAACAAACACACGAACAAAAACCTCGGGCATGGGCTTTGAGGCTAAGTCCCCTGGCAACCAGTAAGGCATCCGAGATTGTCAACTCAAATCGTTTTTGAACAGCTTTGTCAGGATAATCCTTATAATCACGAATGAATTTATCGCGAGTCTCCTTTTGAAAGAAGCATGGAGCCTTTCTCGCATTAGGCTCGCATACTTGAACAGAAATGTCGGAACCAAGCGGGGGACGAACTAAAAACCAACACGTTTTCCACCCATCAATCTTCGAAGGCAATCGAAAGGCACTAGGAGTCTCGGCTTGAGCGGTATAAAACCCATCCTCGCGTGAGTTCTTCTTATATGAATTAATAAGAGCATAGTGAGGCGTATTGGGAACTATCCCAATATCCTGACATCGCATGGTGTATACGATCAGCGAACTCCAGAAGTTTGGATGCATCTGTGAAGGACTGAAGCCTAAATCCGCCATCACTTCAGTCTGAAAGGACGTCCACGGGAGACGGAAGCCAGCTTCTAAGGATTGCCTGCTTAAAGCGAAGAAGGGCTTGTATTGGTCGAGAGAAGTTCCCTCGTGGTCGGGAAGGGCGAAAATAGTTCCTTCAGGAAAAGGGTATCGCATAGCGAAACGGCGAAGATCGTCAAAGCCAAGACTGCTGCGGTGGGCCGTGTTAGGAATTAAGGTGCGAGTGTGTTTTATTCTCTTCGTAAGAATACTTATTCGACCCGGATCCGCGAGGAAGGGTTTCTCTATTATTATATGGGGTAAGGACCCCTTATGGGAGAAGAAACTAGCAAATTGACCATAATTGGTCTTGGCTCGCTCTTGAATAACGCGAGACGGGAGCCTGGTCTTAGATTTCTTGGACTTCTTCTCCTTACTCCATTTGGATTTTCTGGTAACGCGAGATCGTCTACGAGAACTAGGCTCGCAACCACCAGAGCCCCCCTCGGAGCCAGACGTTGTGTGCCCCGAATACTCAGCCTGAGCTGAACGTTCGTAGAAATCGTTGCTACCTGAAAGCATAGGAAAAGTAAATTTCAGTATTCCAGGGATGGAAGGAGAAAACAAGAGGAGAACATTGCAAGTGGAAACAACGCGAGTCGAGGGGAATTAACGCGAGGCGATGGGGAGTGAACAAACAAGAAATCCCTGGAAAAACTGAAACTCGGAAGATCAAAGGAGAAGTTAAAACGACATCAAGATTAACCAAGCCCAAGAACACGGAGAATCTTGTGAAGGTTTGAAATGAGGAGCCCGAGCAAAAAATTCTGACAACAGTTATCAAGTACGAAGAAAACGAACGAAGAATCTGTGGAAAACCCTAAAATCAAACCAAAACAAACATTTAAGAAGTAGAAAAGAAAAGGAAGAACGATAGACTAACCTGCCATCGGAAACGGGGTGAGAGCGGCGGCGAAGACGACCGTAGAGAAGAAAAGAGAACACCGGCGGAGTGTTTTATTCGCAGTTTTACAGAGAGAAAAGAGGGGTTATGACGGATTGGGAGGAGGAAGACGAAGATGGGTATTTATAAAGAAAAATCGGAAAAAGAAAATGCAATAAGAAGACGACACGTGGACAACATGCGCCTAGCGCGGGAATTCGTAAAGGTTTTTGAATTCGAAATGTATCCCCAAGAAATTTAGCCGAAACACACGCGACCTTTATATGCGATGTGATCATACCAAGTCAGGCGGCCGTTATCATATCGAGAACGCGAGTTCAAGGAGACAAACCCAAGCCTTAGGCTATTCAGCATAAAAGCTTGGGGGGCTGGATGTTGGAGCCGGTTCTCGATGGGCTCGCGGAACCCAAAGAGAGTCGAGTTAGGCCCAAAAGACGCGACCAAGGACGGCCCATGGAGTCAGCCCAAAAGACGCGACCAAGGACGGCCCATGGAGTCAGCCCAAAAGACGCGACCAAGGACGGCCCATGAAGTCAGCCCAGAAGACGCGACCAAGGACGGCCCATGAAGTCAGCCCAGGAGAACGAAAGTGGCCCATAAGCATACGGAGCCCAAAAAGAGGATCCGACGAGATTAGGTATCGGAGGGGCAAAGTGGTAATTGACTCGCGTGGGCCCTGGCGAGAGTATAAGAGCGTAACCAAATGGAGAGAGAAAGAGAGGGCCTCATTACTGGATAAACTCTCTTTTCTTCTTCCTCTCGAGAGCGAGAAAAACACAGAAGCAAACCAGAGCTTCAATCTTCCTAAACGACCTTCTCCTTGAGGCGTTTGGACGATCAACACTTGGATTATGACTCCCGGTGTTGCTATCGAGCTTTCGATGTTGAAATGAGTGATTTCTAAGGCCATTTGGGTACTGGTAGCGTAGAACTTGAAAGGTTTTAAATGGTGTTTTGAGTTCTCCTTTTCATTACTTTACTTCTTCCTATCCTCTCTTGCTCTTGCGTCAAATTGTACTGTCTTTGGTTGCTTATTTGCACGTTTGCTGATTTGAGCGTCGGATAGCCAAATCCGGAGCCACCCCCTCCTGGTTTGGTTGCGCAGGTACCTTAGGTGTCAAGATCAAGGTTGGTCCTTAGGGAGAAGATGAAGAAGGGCTAAGTTTGATCGGGTGAAGTACTACATACAAGTTGTTTGTCCAGAATCGCGGAAGAGGTCTTCAGAATTCCTTCGAAGAACTGACGCCCTGTGTCTCGCGAGGTGTTGTGTCGCGAGACTGCAATTTCTGGGCTCCAACAGTCATAAAGGTTCATCAACCTACTCATAATGAATATATACAGCGTTTTTTTACTCGCATTCTGCTAAACACAATATTCTCTTTGAGACAATATATCAAACAGTTGGCGTGCAACTCATCTAAACAATACAGGAAATGTCAGGAAGTGTTGAATTTCTACAGGATTAAGGAGTCAAGTGAAGAAGACAAGCAAAGCACATATGAGACAAATTTGAAGCAAAGATTGAGGAGTCGAGGTGGAGGAGAAGAGAAATTACCTGCTGCTGGACGGAGCGGTAAAGTGGAGTTGCAGAGGAGGAATCGTCGGTTGTGGTGGCTGCCTGCTGCAGAGCGTTGGTGGCGGTAGAAGAAGATCTCGTGGACTCATTCAATTTGGGCGAATTTCGCCATTGAAGAAGTCTGAGCTAGGAATTAGGTCGCCCTAAAATTGCTCATCAGAAAATCGTATGGGAGACGTTTTGACATCGAGGCTAATTCCGTCTTTTTCCTATTTTTTTGTCAAAATTACAAAAATACCACCGTCTCTTCTTACTCCTTGTTATATTGAATGTGTCATCTACACCGTTGATCTCTCAGATCCGATGATCACAAATGGTTGTTAGTTCTTATCTTAAGAACAATTCCCCATAGAACTCACCTTTAATTTATTATATCAATTTAAAATTGGGTAGATCAAATGAGAAATGAGAAATGAGAAGTAATCCTAGCTAGGGAATTCAATGACTAGGATTACACTCTTCTAGGGTTTTGACCCAAGTAATAGACCATTGACCAGGTTTGATCGGAATTGATCATTGACCGACGTTGACTTTTTTTAATTTTTTTTTTGGACCAAAAAAATATTTTTTTAGGCCGAATTTTGTACTTACAAAATTAAGTGATTCAAAATGCCTGAAATGTGCTACTATATGGTTGAAATGTGCTATGATATTTTAGGCCAAATTTTGAACTTGCAAAGTATGTGCTACCACAAGTGTTATGTGCTTCTATATTACTGAAATATACTACGCTTTTGCCCATATGTGCTTCTATATGGCTAGCTGAACTGTGATACGATATTGTATATATGTGTTTCTCTATATTAGGTGAAATGTGCTACACTTTTTACCTAGATGTGCTTCTCTATGTCTTAAATGTGCTACACTTTTCACCTATATGTGCTTTCTAGGCTAGCTGAAGTGTGCTACGATTTTTCCTATATGTGCTTCTCTATGCTAGGTGAAAGGTGCTACGGTTTTTCCTATATGTGCTTCTCTATGCTAGGTGAAAGGTGCTACGTTTTTGCCTTGATGTGCTTCTTTATTGTTGAAATGTGCTACGCTTTTCGCCTATATGTGTTTCTCTATTGCTAGCTGAATTGTGTTACACTTTTGCCTATATGTGCTTATCTATAACTAGCTGAAGTGTGCTACGCTTTTGTCTATATGTGCTTCTCTATATGTGCTTCTCTATGTTAGGTGAAAGGTGCTACGTTTTTGCCTCAATGTGCTTCTCTATGACCGAAATGTGCTACACTTTTTCGCCTATATGTTCTTCTCTGTGGCTAGGTGAAAGGTGCTACGCTTTTGCGAGGATGTGCTACACTTTTCACATATATATGCTTCTCTATGGCTAAAATGTGCTACACTTTTCGCCTATATGTGCTTCTCTATGGCTGAAATGTGCTACACTTTTCGCCTATATGTGCTTCTTTATGGCTGAAATGTGCTACACTTTTCACCTATATGTGCTTCTTTATATATGGCTGAAATGTGCTACACTTCTCACCTATACGTGCTTCTCTATAGCTAACTGAAGTGTGCTACACTTTTGCATATATGTGTTTCTCTATGCTAGGTGAAATGTGTTACACTTTTGCCTTGAAAAATATAGCACTTTTACTTACAAAACATAGCACTTTTTCTTACAAACCATAACACAAAAAATTGGTAGAAAAAACATAGCACTTTTGTTTATAAATCGTAGCAAAAAATATTTGGTAGCAAAAAAAAAAAAAGCATTTTTCCTTACAAAGAATAACATTTTTACTTACAAATCATAGCACAAAAAAAAACTGAAACGGAAAAAATCCGAAAAAAAACTGACATTAAAAAAAATAAATTAAAAGTCAACGGGCAGTCAACGGCCGGTCAATGGGTGGTCAACGGGCGGTCAACTCCAAGGAGGAAGGAGGGAGGAGGGAGGAGGAAGGAGGAAAGAGCTTCCTCCTTCCTTCTTATTTGATTTGGACCCTTTAAAATTTACCATTATTATTAAAAAAATCACGTTATTCAACTTCAATTTCAGTTTGGAGCTTGTTTGTCCAACTCCATTATAATGCCATTATTATTTATATTGAATAATGTCTTTATAAAATACTTCACCAAACACATACATTTATCTAAGAGTTATTTAAAAAATTATGATTAGCCAAACCCTTGAACTTGGTATATAAGGTCGGAAAGAAAACGCCTTGTTGTCTGTTGAGCGTAAATAAACTCTTGGTCGAACAAATCTTATAAGAAATACTAGACTTTTTTTGGGGTAGCACGGGTTTTACTGCCTATAAAACTTTATAATAAGACGTTGTAGAATCGAGAGTGGAAGATGATGATATGTTCCATACAGATTCATTAGAAACATGTGTTGCTCGGTCAAAATCATCATTTAGACGACATATTCGTAAACGTATGAAAGAAATGAGAAAAGAATAAAATCAAGAAAATGATAAATTAAAAACAAAACATTAAATGCACTGATTAATTTGGGGGAACCCCTAATTTTATACTCCGTAGTATACTAGCTTTTTGGGGCCCGCGCTACGCGCGGGTCTATAAGAATTACTAATTTGTAGAGAAAATCATCAGCGCTACAAGTATTTTATTCTATAAGCATTACTAATTGATGCGCCCCTGCCTTGCCTGGAGCAAAGCTATGGCTCGCCTCAACGAGCGTCTCCTGCCTCCACTCTTCATGAAGATCATTTTGAGGTTAAGCATCGTTGGCGCTTCATTTCTATCCTTGTCGGACGCCCCGACCCTTCATGCGCCAAGCATTGTGCGAACAACGGCACCACAGACGCCACCACACTTCCACCGGCGCTCACCTCACCTCTACGAGCGCCTCCTCCATGGCTGGCCAACAACCTCATCAGCGCCGGAAGCAACCTCGTCGGCGCCGCCGACGTCCGCTCTAGCAGCTTCCCCTACATCTTGGCCATCCAACGCCTCGTGCCCATGCCTCGTCCTTGGCAACCTCCTTGGCTTGGCACTATGACGCTTCATCAAAAGACTTGGTCACTTGTTATGATCAAGCCATGGTATTTCCATGCCTATCCTTATCTTTCACATTTAAGACTCTTTTGGTTGTTTTTAGGCACACTCGGGAAACTTGCTATTTTTAGCAGTTACTATTTTTAGCAGGTTGCTATTTATAGTAAGTACTATTTTTAGTCCTCATTTCCCGAGATAGAATTGCATTGTTGAACTTTCTATTTTTAGTAACTTTCCATATTTAGCAGGTTTCCTTCTTGGGAAGGTCTAGGTTCGGGTTTTGCTAGAGTTTTAGAACTTTCTAATTTTAGAAGGTTTCTAAATATAGAGTGGTCCAGCCTTGTATGGTTTGGGCCGTCCTAATGGGCTCTTGGCACTCAAGCCCAAGAACACCCAACCCTAGCAAGCCCTAGCCGCCACCCCCCCTTCAGAAACCCTAGTCGTCATCTTCCTTGTTGTTTTCCTTTATAAGGCTTTCGCCTCCAACATTGTAACACACGCTTTGATTAATGAACCTAGAACCATTGTTGAGAGGAATGAATTCCTCCATCTTCTAGGTCTAGGCGTCACCTTCCTTCGGGCTCTGACTTCTCATCTCCTTCACCATAGCTTCTAACCTCTTTCGTCTACATCCCTAGCCAAAAGTTCTCATATCTTCTAGTCTCTTTCCTCTACATCCCTAGCCAAAACTTCCTTACGTTTGAGTGTCCCTCAATCACCATTGCCGAACCCTCACCAACTAGCTTGTCGAGTGCTACTCTTCATTCATATCCCAATTCGTCAAGGAAACTTGACGTCTATATCCAAACAATTCCGCTGCAAACTCCCATCTCTACGTACGTTTCCCCTCAAAAGACATCCATCCCACACTTCCAAGGTTTTTGTCGAAGATCTTCGAGCGCAATTGGCTTTCCGGAGACCAGGCGCGCATCACTAATTGATGATGGGAAGAACAGCATTCGCTCATATAACTCAAGAGCAAGATAGGAAAAAAGCGAAGTTGAGATTTAATATCAAATTAATCCATTTTGAAATTCAAAACTAAAATAGAGTACGAAATTTGAGAAGAATACGATTTTGTGTCTTTTGTTTTAGTCCAAAGTAGTAGGCCTTTTTTTTTGTTGGACAACTCCAAGAAAACGTATAAGACTCGTAAAAACGGGTCGCATTAGACCTATGTGTTTAATAAACCATTGAAATAATAAGAGAGAATAAAAGTTCATTTATTGTATGACAAATCAAAACAATTCAACATTGACTGTAAAACATTTATTTGTAAAAATCGCAATTTATATATTAAATTAGATTGAAAATAAAAATAATCATCTTGTAAAAATCTAAGTTTAAAGGGAATCAACCAATTAGAAAATATTAATATTAAACTGAGGAGGGTTATAAACCAATAAAAATATGAAAGTATTTAATAGGGCCTTTAATTTTCTATCTCTCCGATTTTTATAATATATTGGATAGATTAAGATTTTTGGTGTCAAATGAAGAGAATTATCTACTTTTGTCCTTTGGTTTTAGCGAAGAGTCGACCGTCTGCAGACTATAAAATTGTAGTTGGATTGAAATGTTCTAAGTTTATTAAACAAAATATATTTTAAGATTTACCAAAAAAATTTGCTTAATCCTGTGTCTAGATCTTCCAAAGTAAAACATTTAGTTCATTTGGAGAAGCTAGTCCAAGTGCATTCGTATCATTACATGATTTGTTCGGTTGTCGTAAAAAATACTGGTAGATCTTTAGTGCCTTTACCTAAAAATCGAATTAGATGCAATTTTATCTAATTAGTGCAATAGGTTAGGTGGAGGGTCACCATATGTTCAAGTCTATAAAAGAGGAATATTGATCACCATGGATAGATAAACAAAGCAAGTGATATATCGATCATGGCACTTGAGTACAATAAATTCAAAAGCCAAGAAGATCTAATTCGTGAACCGATGATTCGGGTTTACACGTACGAAACCCGTCCTTGGATCGAAAAAAGGGCAGAGGATCGCGAACGCTACCCGAGCATGTACAAGATCTTCAACAACAAGCCAAGTTTCAGTGAAACTACTACACCACCAACGACGGCTGAGTCTGTTAAGAGGCCTAGCTCTCCTCAGCCACATGTTCGTGTTCCTCGTGAGACGAGGAAGACGGTTGAGGCAAAGAAGGAAAGTGGTTTAGGGCGCGTTTATGGAGAGGTGGAATGCATTGATGCAGCTGCAGCAGGATTCATAGAGTGGAAGAGGAGGACCTTGCAGTTTTGCTAGTTCTTATTATGTTAATTGTACGCATTGAGGCAGGCTAAGTTTGTACTCCTATAATCCTGCTTTAATGTTATTATGATACTTTAAATAAAATAAGATGAAAATATCTACTAGTATCCTCCTGATCCTGCTTATTTTAGGCCCTTACTATTTAACGCCCACCCTTTATGCTATTTACCGCCCATGCGCCGTGTGTCATGCGTGGATTATATCCGTGCGTGACGCATGGTTTAAATCCACACGCCACGCACCGAATAAAACCATGCGTGACACATGGACACAAACCATGCGTCACACATGGATTTTTTACCTATAAAAGCCCAAAACATCAAACCCTACCATTTTGTTACCTTCCCCAACATACTCACGGCAGTTGCACCTCCACAACTCACCATTTTACCCCAAAAACCATCATTCTCATCATCTTTTTGCATATAAGTTATCTAAACATTAAGATTTCATTGTTATGGTATGATATTGATGTATATATGAGGTTTTCATGTTGTTTTGATGATATTTACTTCAAAATCCAATGTGTATGTTAATTAGTTGATTAGAAATGATTAAACTTGTAATATATGAATGGATTATGTACTTTGTTGATAATTTATTGACCAATTTGATATTTTAATGTGTATATAGTGTTATTAGGGTTTTGATATTGAATTAGGGTTTTGTGAATTAGGTTGTTGAAATTTGGTATGATTTTGATGAAATTTTTGAAAAACTGTTAGAATTTTGGAAAAACTGTTGAATTAGGGTTTGAAACATGAAGAAACTGTTGACGAACAATTTGTGGAATGTGCAATTCCACACGTCACACATGGATTGAAGCCATGCGTGACGTGTGGAATTGCACATTCCAGAAATTGTGTTCTGCAGTTTCAGATTCGATTTGATGATATACTGATTGAGTTTTTGATGATATTCTGATTAAATTCAGTAAACTGATTAATTTTGTGGAATTGCACATTTTATGATGCAGATATGGATGGTGGTGGTCGTCGACCTGGACGCGATACTCGTCAAATAAACAGAGAACTGAAGAAAAAAGATCCCATAGTTCCAAAACCAAGGAAGAAGAAGAATAGACAAGAATCGCCTCCTCGTCGTTTAGAGTTTTCTGGTGAGATGCAACAACAACAGCAACAACAGCAACAAGATCAGCTACAAGAGCAACAACAGCAGCATCAACAACAACAACAACAACATCAACAACTAGCTTTGTCCGCTGCAAGTTTCGATCCCCAGGGTTCCCCTCATTACTTTCCTGGCACCCCCATTCTGATCCCACATCAAACACTGTTTCCACAACAAACACAGTTTCCAGGCTATCCGTGCTATCCACAACAAGAGCAATCATTTGTGGAGATGATGAGACAAGCTACTGGTTCTCATAACTTTGAGAACCCTCAGACGGGTGATGACCACTACGCACTGGTTGCTTGTAGCAGTGTAGGGCCATCAGCTGGGGGTGCAAATGCTGATTCTGATTCTGATTATGAGCAGGAGCATGAGCATGAGGAACAGGGTGAGGAAGAGGATCAGACATATGAGAATGTTCATGAAGAACATGAAGAAGCGGAAGAGCAAGAGGAGCGAGAGGAACAACCCAGAAGACGACGACGACGACAACCTCCGGTCAGAGACATATACGTCCCTGAGTTAGAGGGGGGTACTCCTGGAGGTCCACAAATTCCGGAGCTGCTCATAAGCTTTGAAGCTCATACAGCCTTTTTTGTGCAAAAAGGAAAAGTATGTAATTAGAATTTGGTTTATAGATTCAATACTTATCATAACTAATTTAATGTTAGGAAAATGGTTGAAAAAAATGAAAAAATTACAATCAGTTCATTATTTGATTATATGAAAGATGAAGTATGTTTATTTTTATTTATGAATTGATTATGTGTTGTGATATTAAATTTGTTAATGTATGAATTGAATTGATTAAATTGATGGATTATTTGTTGAACTATTTGTAGTTTTGTTTAAAATTTGGTTAAGGTGTTCTGTACAGAATGCAGAAACTGGTTTCTTTGCATTCTGTCAAATGCAAATCCACGCGTGACGCATGGTTCATGTCCACACGTCACACATGGTTCTGTTCCACACGTGACGCATGATTCATGTCCACACGTCATGCGTGGAATTTCATTTCAAAGAATGTCAAGTTTCTGCAGTTTCTGGAAAAAATTTATGCGTTATTGAAATGATTTGTGTTACGTAATCAATTTACAGGACAGAGGCATACTCCCTTACCAGACTAGACAATCACAGCTGAAAGATTGAGAACTTAATTCTGACTTCCCATGGGGTAATCACGCAGTTGCTACGGAGCTGACTCATCTCAGGCTGTTGATGTACGATGTGATTGATTATCCGCTCATCTGCGCCTTTATAGAAAGGTGGCATCCTGAAACAAACAGCTTCCACATGCCATTTGTTGAGATGACAGTGACGTTGCTCGACATCAAGAAGCTGATGTTGCTTCCTATTCACGGGAAACCTATGGTGACCGACCCCACCACTTCAGTCGGGAGAACTACCAACAAGAACTATTTTGGTGAAAAGGGACGACAAAATTTTCATCTTCAAAATGAACAACTCGATAGTTATTGGATTAGAGCGAAAGAGTTTAAGGCGCACATTGAGGGCCTAAATGATCCCGTAGTTCATGGAATGGGCTATATATTCCACTTGTTGGCTTCAACAATCTTCACTGACAAGTCACAACATAAGCTCCCGGTGAGATTTGGTGCATTTCTAGGGAGTGTTGAAGAGGCAAGAAGTATGTCTTGGGGATCTACGGCGCTAGCATATTTCTATCGCCAAATGGGCATCGCTACACGCCAAAATTGTGGTTTGATCTCATTTTGTTTCACTCTCCTTCAAAGTAAGTTTTTAATTATTTAGGAACTATATTTTTTAGCAATCATAACTTATTTCTATGGTTTTAATGCTAACTATATTTTTTAAATGTTAGGGTTGGATATACACATACTTCCCATCCTTAGCAGCTGGTGTTCGGCTTAATCCTGATTGGTCAGTTGATCATCCTTATGCGTTTCGGTTTCTACCAGAGGTAGCGTTGCCAAACTACGACCCTGAAGCACGAAACTACAGAGCTGAACTAGATGCAATGAGGGCGGATCAGGCATTTGTGTTGCATTTTGTTTATTTTTAAGCCTCAGTTTTGGTACCTCAGTTTTTTTGCAATTCCATGCGCCACGCATAGATTTGTTTCATGCGTCATGCATGGGTCTGTTTCATGCGTCACACATGGACTAATTCCATGCGTAACGCATGGAATTGCAAAAAAACTGTGTAATATTTTTTACCTCTGTTGTAAAATTACTGTTTGAGTACTACAAGACGGTGATATCGTTTTTAGGTTAATTGGAACCCGTATGGTGAAATCAACTTCAATGATCCTGCCTATGCTCCTGCTCTTTTTTTTCGGGGTGCTGAGCTGCATGGACATAACCGAGCCCCACCATCCCGATAGGTCGCCTAGGCAGTTTGGTAGGGTGCAGATGATTCCCAGGCCTCCAATTTCACCCCTTAAAGCCCATAGGCTCATCACCCGTAGGTCATAATATGTGGTGAATTATGATAGAATGGCGTGGAGTTGAGAGGGGATGGATATCCACAGGGCGACCCTTGAGCAGATGGGACCACCTGCGGAGATAGGTTTTGAAGAAGCTCCGGAGTATCTTGTGTGGTACATCCCCCGCACTCATCGATTTCTGATACCCGACAGACACGCTAGCTTGGAAGCACAGCAGGTAATACATTTATCTCATGTAACTTGAGATCTTGATTTTTCTTTAAGTTTGATTTAAGGTAAACATTATGCAAATAGCTGATTTCAATATTTTATTTTATTTGTAGGTTTTTGACAGGGTCTACGATCACTTGTCACCATATGCAACCTTGCCTGATCCCTATGATGTTTCTGCAATGCATGGAGCCATGGACAACTATGTATCAACAACATCGGTGGTGAACTGTTTGTTTTCGGATTTTCAGGATTGTCTGTTTTTCGTAAGGATTGTTTGTTATGATGTTGTTGAACTTTTCAATTCTGATTAGCGTTGTTGAATTTGTTGGATTATTTGTTTAGGGTTCACAAGACATAAATCCGCATTCTGTTGGTCAAATGCAAAACCATGCGTCACGCACGGATGCATTCCATGCGTCACGCACGGAGTTAATCCATGCGTCACGCATGGAAGTGTAAACCTAGTTTCAAATCGCCTAAAAATTCACTCCCTCAGCATACCATTTTCACTCATTAATCTCTCCTTTTCACTCCCTCAACCTGTAAGTTGATTTTTGAAGTTCTTATTTGAAGCTCCATATTCCACATCTTATTCCTTACTTTCTCACTTGTTTTCTTACATTGTATTACAGATTGGAAACCAACATGGCATCATCCTCATCATCATCTTCAATACCACGAGAAGGCATCACCATTCAGTGTCCAAATAAGAGGTGTAGGAAGTCTATCACGGTTTTCAGCACTAATGGCAAGATGAGACCAGACCAGTATGGCCGAAGGTTTTTTACATGCCAATGTAACTTCAGGTGGGTGTTTCTTGATCCTGAGTATGACCGTCATCATCTCCGTGTTATGACGAAATTGTTGGAGGAAAACCGGACACAAGCCATGAAACTGAAAATCTTTAACGAAGAGAAAGATTTCGAAACGGCTAAATGGTGGGTCAAGGAGCTCTATGAGGATTTTGAAGAGAAACCAGCTGATTTTGACGATGCGTAGTGGTCTTAGTATTTCGTTCCTTTTAAGATGTAATGTGAAGTGTCTTGGTGTTTTGTCTTTGTTATGTTCGTTTTAATTTACGTTTCAAGAATGAGTCTTTTTTATGCTGTGATGAATCTGTTTTATTTTGTAATGTATTGGTTTTTTGTTGTAACGTATCTGTTTTATGTTTTAATGTATCTGTTTTATGTTGTAATTCCGATGTCTCCTTTTGATAAGACAACTCATATGTCTCCTTTTGATAAGACTACTCATATGTCTCCTTTTGACAAGACAACTCATATGTCTCCTTTTGACAAGACAATTCAGAAGTGTTGCTTTTGACAAGTAAATCCCAAATGGAATTTCTGCATTCTGTAGGAAAAATTCAATTCCATGCGTCACGTGTGGAACAAATCCATGCATGACGCACGGATTAAATCCACGCGTGACGCATGGATTTGCATTTTTCCTACAGAATGCAGAAATTCCAATGGTTGATGCAAAACACCTGTTTCACGTTAAATTTAACCCAGAAATACCACATAAAGACTGACCATACCAAGTAATACTCAGAAATACCCAGAAATACCACATCAAAAGATACAACCTTACAACATTAGAAGGCATTTGAAACTCGAAATAAAATACACATTACAACATTGTCAGGACTGACAATAACTCTTGAACTAGTAATCGTTTTCATCATCGTCTGGAATTGTGATGCTTTGTTTGGACGATTGATGTCCTCCTCTTTTCAGGGGTGTGTAAGCCCCACATCTTTTCCACACTTCGTCATACAAGTCCGCAGCAGATTCTTCACAATTACGCTCCCAAAGATTATAAACAGGTGGTAGTGGACATCCATCCTTCAGGCGAATCTGAGATAGATTTTATGGAATTGCATAATTAAATTTACATGTAATGCACTAGGTAAATAGAAATTGAAAAAAACATACCGGGATGAAATGTTCCTTCTGTGTAAGTAGTAATAGGCAAACAACTTGCATCTTGGCTCCAGGTTGACCATACCAAGTCGGAAGTCTAAGAGGTAGGAATGTCTGTTTCATTTGCTCGCCTAGACACACAAAGACACAATTACATGCCGAAGCCACCAAACATGCCATTTCTGGTACGGTAAGCCACTTATCCTTTGGAGCTGGGTAGTAATCGCTTTCCCATGCAAGTTGATGTATAGCGGACTCCAATGTTGGATTTACTTCTCCACCAATCCACGTGCCTTTAAGTAAATGCCAAATCTCTTTAGCCTTTCTTATCATCTCTTATCGTATGAACTTCCAATGCTCTTGGGTCCCACCTGTTACATGACTCTCAAAAACAGATTCAGTGACGGAATATTTTGGATAAAGTGTACATTAGAGTGAAGATAATATCGGTCACCTGTTTCCATAGAAATAGATCTAAACCCACAGTTTCCATCGGCTCTGATGTCAAACCAACCCTCCACATATGGTCGCATGCACATTGGTATCTTTCTAATGTACTTAGAAGGCGCATACATTTTTTGTGGAGTGGGAGGTGCACCAAAGGGTTTAGGAACCCTTTGCTTCTTGGGAGGTGTTTCTTCCAAAGCTCTAGACCTCATCTCTTGGTCGGTGTATTCCCATGCAGACTTCTTTCTTTGTGTAGATCTAGGCACTTTGTTAGGAGCTCTTTGGGGACGACCACCGGTGTGTTTCGAAATAGGCGGCTCTTTGAGAGGTGTATCCACTTTAGATATCTTTCTGACACATTCAATACACTTCTCTTGATCATGTGGTGACAAGGTGTTCCATGTTTCTTCATAAATTTCATCAAATAAACGTCTTTCCACGTTTTTCTTAGTTTCAAGATGACATTGTTTATCCACTTCTTCCAAAGACAACGTACTCCAAAAAGGATGCAAAGACACGGGCTGAATTGGCATTTGTTTCTTCACACAAGTCGCAAGGTCATGGACACACAACTTCCCGTCTCTGACCTTGGTTGCACAATCGCAATATTGTGGATTGTACATGCCTTGTACACCTTTGTCGTATTCTTTAATTAAGAGCTCCATTGCCTTGTACGGAACTTTGCACTTCAAATGTACAAACAAAGATGTTTGGTGAACAAGTGTATACGTCTTTGTTAGACTCTCGTTAAATGAACCCAATATCTCTTTCAGCTGGTTTTGTGCCATGTCAGTGTATTCCTCAAACACTGTGTCGAGCCTACCTTGTCCACCACGCAAATATGACTTCAAACAGGAATGTGCTCCTTTCACTATACATTTTTATTAAGGTGTTCAAACAGGAATGTGCTTCTGCAGTTTCTGTAAACTGCACATCCATGCGTGACGCATGGAACAAATCCGTGCATCACGCACGGATGTAATCCACGCGTGATGTATAAATGTGCAGTTTACATAAACTGTTTAAATTCAAAGAAAACCAAATATAGTTGTGTAAGTGCAATTATAGATAAATTACCTGTTTGTCGTGTTGCTTCCAAGAGTAAACACGTCATCCATCCATGCCGACACACATCTTTATTTGAAAGGACCAAGCCAACTGTCTCTAACATATTGTAGTACGGGAATATGCGTGTTCCAAGCTCTCTCTATAGTATCCAACTTTTTTTCATATCCTTCTACGGTGGTTTCCTCGAACAAGTTGTAGTAGTCGTTGGATAAGTTTTTTCCCTTTAGTTTCGATCTCATTTCAAGCGAAGCTTTGGCCTCTATGTTTTTCCTTATATGTCGTCTACATAGAAGAAACTTTGCATTTGGAAAAAGAAGATCCGTTGCACTCATTAAAGCTTGTTCACGGTCGGTGACAATGCAAGTCGGCGTTGCTCCAATTCTTCTATACATCTCTTGAAGTTGTTGCATTGCCCACAAATAATGCTCTTTAGTCTCGCCCTCAAGAAATGCCCCACAAACTACAAAGTTCCTCCATGTAGACGTGATTCCAACAATCTCGAAAAATGGCATTTTGTACCTGTAAAGAGATAATTTGAAATAATATTATTGCAATGTTATGGAAAATCATATGTAATGGTCAATAATCACACAAAACTTACTTGATTGTGGCATATGTGGAGTCCATTATAAGTACATAGGGAAATGATTTCAAGAGCTTCATTGATTTCGGGGACGCAAAGAGCATATCACCAATCATAGACGCATCATCTTTGCTTGTCCTATACTCCATGAAATAGTCGCTCTGTTTGCATTTGTAGAAAAACTCTTGGATAACAGTTCTTCCTTCCCTGTTTTCGATCCTCGTCTTGGCCATCAAATTGTAAAATTGTTTTTTTTTTGTAAGGTTCTTGGGAGACTTGTTGAGCATAGTGTATATCTCATTTGGTTTACAATGAGCCCTAGTCATTTCAACTATTGTACACACTTCATCAGGCGTCAATCTGCCTGCAAACGCATTCCCAAACAAGCTACTACCAATAGGATGGTTGTGGGTACCTAACATAACAGTAAGTTTCCAAGCCCCTCTATGCTCCTCTCGAAGCTTTAATTCGAACCAACATCTACATTTTTTCGTCTTGATGTTTTTCCTCACTCCCTTAGCTTTTGAGTAATTCACTCGTCCTCTATCACAGATAAGCTGAAGTTTTCCAGATTTTGTTTCAGTAGGTGCTCTACTCCTTCCATTGACTATGCAGAAGTTGTTGGCTTGTGCAATGTTAACGGCCCAACTCACTCCATGTTGTCTAGAGGCGAATACCAAGTCATTTGCAAACAACTCTGAGTAATCAACAGAGACATATTGTTCTTCTTGAACTTCAATATCAAATTGTGGTGCAGTACGCAAAGGACGAAACACATTTAAGCTACTTGTGTCTGAAAGTGGCCTCGTCAAATGCGAAGGCCATTGCGACAAACCGTAACCGGTTCCAAAAGATCCAGTGTTGATATCACCAAACTGTGATTGTGGTTGCTCGCATGTTGTAAAATCAATGCCCAAATCAAATGAAGGTATGTAGTCGAGGTATGACGGAGGTGGGCAGTCATTAAGAGTAATCTTGTCTAATCCAGATAACAAACCAGTTAAGCTTCTGTATGGCAAATCGACACTTCACGTGTGGATCCATTCCATGTGTGACGCACGGTCTTGAACCATGCGTGACGTGTGGAATTGCCATAAGTCATACATTTCAAACCGCTTAACCAACAAGTCATACATTATAATACATTTCAAACATCATAATCACTAAAGTAAAAAAAAATTCACAAATCAACATGTTTAGCCATACAACTAATACCGTGAACATGTGAAATCCATAAAACCTAACCAAGTCAAACCCCTAAAACAAGTCAAAACCTTAAAAAGTAATATTATAATACATTTCAAATATCATAAATCAACATAAATTCACAAATCAACATGTTTAGTCATACAACTAATACCGTGAGCATGTAAAATCCATAAATCCTAACCATGTCAAACCCCTAAAACAAGTCAAAACCTTAAAAAGTAATATTATAATACATTTCAAATATCATAAATCAACATAAATTCACAAATCAACATGTTTAGTCATACAACTAATACCTTGAACATGTAAAATCCATTAAACCTAACTAATACAAACCCTAAAACAAGTCAACACCTTAAAAAATATTATTATGAACAAGAAATGTTACCTTATTAAGGTTGTAACTTGAAAATGGAGCTTCTCCACCTCTTTCATTGGTGCATTCCTCTTCATTCTCCATATAGAAAGAAAGGAAGATAGTTAAAAATGGTGTTTTGCTCTAAAAAATGTTCAACAATGGTGTTAAAAGGGTTTTGACATTTGAAATATGGAAAGAAAGGAAGATAATAGGGATTAATGTACGTGTTACAGAAATAGTTAAAACATTAATGGAGTTATTACAGTAGGTGAGACAAGACGTACTTGCTGGCATGAGTTCTGAAAAGAAGTTCCGCGCGTCGCGCACGGTTGATGTCCACGCGTCACGCATGGATATAATCCACGCGCGACGCACGGTTCTCTTCCATGCGTGACGCACAAAATGACACATGATCCCTATGATTCTTAGTAACACTGATGTGTGCATGATTTCCGATCAAAATAAAATTACATATTGTTAAAGGTTGGACATTTAGGCCACGTAAGAACTCCAAACAAAGGATATGCTACTTTACAAGTTAATAGGTGTTATTGGGAGTTACCCACATGGTTAAATATCCCTAATAGGTATTGAAAACAAGTTTCATTACATTCGGACATCATTTGAGTGTCGTTTCGCGAAAAAACGCCTTAAGTCGATTTAAGGCGTTTTTAGTGGTTTTAGCGTTTACGTGCCTCATTTCGTGTGATCGAGACCTTGTTTCTACTGAATATCCCTAATAAGAGTAATTTGTATAGTATTTTCAACAATAATCACCGTCAATGTTGTAGAATATACATATTGCGACAAGTTAGAGAGTTACGACTAGTATGTTTTTTACAAAGGAGGCGGTACTTTAAAAGTTAGAAGTTGTGATTGGGAGTTACCCACATGGTTAAATATCCATAATAGCCATTGAAAACAAGTTTCATTACATTCGGACATCGTTCGAGTGTCGTTTCGCAAAAAACCGCCTTAAGTCCATTTAAACCGTTTTTAGTGGTTTTATCGTTTTGGCATAGTTTCGAATCCCGTTTTGTATGTGTGAGACATTATTGGGACTTTATATTCCTTATAACACATTTGTGTATAAATTTTTCAAACATACCTGAACATCAATGTTGTGACCATATATATATATTGCAACAAGTTAAGCTTGTGGTGAGTAGTTTGATGTTTTACAAACAGCGTGTTACTCTAAAAGCAAAAGGTTTTGATGTAAAGTTACGAACATGGTTAAATATCTCTAATAGGCATTGTAAACAAGTTTCATTCCATTTCGATGATGTTTCGACGACGTTATGGCGAATTGTGGTTTTAAAGCCTTTAAAAACAACACGGAACATGAATTATTTTGTGTGACATAAGTACAAATACATTGAATACATTGACATGGACCACATAAGCAACAAAAAAATACATTGACATCTATGCGTCACGTATGGTGTAAGACCATGCGTGGTGTGTGGATGCATTCCACCCGTGACGCATGGTTTTATGTTGCAAAATCTTATTGTTAAATTTAGAATGCTTATATTGTTGTTATGTTGACGAATGTTCAACCTTATTATATTTCAAATTGTATATGGTGCGCCATACATATTGCGACCTCGTTCGGTTTTCAAACTATGTTTCACTTACAAAGGTATAAATTTGAATTTCAAGTTACACATATGATCAAATAAACATTATAAGGATTGAAACAAAGTTTCATTCCATTTCCATAAAGTTTCGATGTCATTTTTGTCGAATTGGGCTTTATCGCCTTAAAAAAGACACTAAAAATGTGTTTCTTTGCACACTTAACTAGAAATACATTCAATACATTGAATAACCCTAGATTCATATATGCAAATCCATGCCTGACGCATGGATACAATTCGTGCGTCATGCATGGATGCTAACCGTGCGTGACGCATGGATACAATCCGTGCGTGACGCAGGGATACAATCCATGCGTGACGCAGGGATACAATCCGTGCGTGACGCAGGGATACAATCCGTGCGTGACGCAGGGATACAATCCGTGCGTGACGCAGGGATACAATCCGTGCGTGACGCAGGGATACAATCCGTGCGTGACGCAGGGATACAATCCGTGCGTGACGCAGGGATACAATCCGTGCGTGACGCAGGGATACAATCCGTGCGTGACGCAGGGATACAATCCGTGCGTGACGCAGGGATACAATCCGTGCGTTTTCTGGAATGTGCAATCCGTGCGTGACACACGGATTAAATCCATGCGTCACGCACGGATGACCTGGGCGGCAAATAGGAAAAAGGGTGGGCGTTAAATAGAAAGTATGTTATTTTACTCTTTGGATTACTAAAAAATGCAAATTATTAGATTAATATTATACTATATATCCTAAATTTAATTTGCTATTTTGTTTTTGTTATTTTAGATATCAATTGTTTTGGGTTATTATGAACTTGCACAACTATACTATGCATTTGAACTGAAGGATGCTTACAAGCAATAACTTGATAGCTAATGCATTGGGTTCGTGTGGATGTCCTTCCTTATATTGTATTGGTTAAGATGATGGTAGATTGAAAAATACTGATAAGGCTAAGAAAGATATGTGGATATAACAATATGAGACAAAGCTTAGCCAACTTAAAAGGAATCAATAAAGTGCAGATGATGAAGAATCAGATGCAAGACTTTTTTTAGACAAATCATGCATATCTTTAATGGAACAAATTCGATGTGAGAAACTTTTGTTATGTATCAAAAATTTAGTAGAACACTCTCTTGACTCTTGACTCTTAACTCTTGACTGAGATCATGGACATAGCGTAGTATATTGTATATATATTGACATTAATTGTCTTTGATTATTATCTGATGTAGCATGTGATTTGTGTCTCACCAGGCAGTCACCAGTAATTAAGTATGCAATCATCTTACAAAAAAGCGGTTTTCGCTATCTAAGTAAGTTAATTAAGTTCATATATATAGCGCTAGAAAGTGTTGAAATTATATAAACCATTAACGGGTTTTACTAAAAAAGCAATAAAACTTTTTATTTTATTTTAAAATCTTATACTCTTAAACGTTGTAATTTTGTTAATTCACTCTTTTTAAAAACTGCTGTAAATATTATATATATTTTTATTATTTTTCGGTAATTTAATTTGACATAGCTCCAATCAATATGAGACCCAAAATAGTGCAAATTCCACATACATTAAACATTTCCTTCACAAAATCAATACTGATTTTGTCAAATACAGTACTGTATTCTGTGTTTCGCAAAATAAATAGTATGTGCACAAATTCAGTACATAGTATTCATAGTTGCACCTTGCTGAGATATGTGAATGATGTGTAAATCTCATTAAAGCTCAATGATAGGAATACAAGGTATATATACAAGTGAGAGCCATTTAGGCATTCTAGACTATTCCTAGACATTAGGTATTCTAGACTATTCATATGAGCTGTACATGTGCCATGTCATCGATCCAAAGGCACTACTCAAGATAGTACACTTTTCTAGCCGTTAGGCTTAGTATCCTCCCTCGATCCAAACGACACTAAGCAAAGTTGGGATCGCATTTGAATAAACCGGGATGTAGCAAGAGGCTTAGTGAGCAAATCGGCCTTTTGATCCTTGGATGTGACGAAGGCAACCTGAAGAGTTTTAGCATGAACCCTTTCGCGAACAAAGTGGTAATCAAGATCAAGGTGTTTGATTTTGTGATGAAAGACCGGATTAACCGCAAGGTATGTAGCGCCTATGTTGTCACACCAGAGAGTAGGCGGTTGAGGCAAGAATATCTATAGTTCAACAAGAACAGATTGTATCCAAAGAAGTTCTGCAGTGGCCTGAGCAACAGTACGATACTCGGATTCTGTCGTAGACCTTGATACCGTTGGTTGCTTTTTAGAACACCAGGGAACTAGATTTGAGCCGTGGAAGATGCAGTATGCCCCAACTGATCGCTTATCCTTGATATTACCCCATACAACATCGGATCCCCAGTCGGCATCAGAGTATGCAGATAACGAGTTATCCTGTGAAGCAGAGATATGGAACTGTAACGAGTGAGAAGCATTAAGATACTGAAGGATATATCTGTTTGGTTGATTGCCAATGATGAACCTGTGGATCGTGCATAGCTTGACAGATCTTGTTTATGGAAAATGCAATGTCGGGGCGGGTGAACGAGAGATACTGGAGACTCCCGACAATGTTGCGAAAAAGGTGGGGATCGTGAAAGGGTGTTACATCTGGTATGATGGCAGGTGTAGTGGCCATGGGCGTTGCTACCGGTTTGGAATCCGCCATTTTTGCTTTGGTCACAAGATCGTTGACGTAGCGCTGTTGGGACAGATAGAAACCCAAGCTATCCCGACGAACTTCAATGCCCAGAAAGTAAGATAATGGTCCAAGACCCTTGACGGGAAAATGAGTGGATAGAGTGGATATGAACTTGTTGGACAGAGTCGGAGTAGAGCTAATGACGAGCAGGTCATCCACATACACAAGAACGAATACAGAGTCGGTCCCTTGGCGAAAGGAGAAAAGTGAAAAATCAGATAGACAAGGTGAAAAGCCAATAGTAATTAATGTATCACTGAGACGAGCAAACCAAGCTCGAGGAGCCTGTTTTAAACCATAGAGAGATTTGGAAAGTTTGCAAACATAAGTAGGAAAAGAGGGGTGGACAAAACCTGGAGGTTGAGAGGCATAGACATCTTCTTCCAAGGAGTCGTGAAGAAAGGCGTTTTGTATGTCAAGTTGGCGCACCGTCTGATACGCTACACTTTGTATGGCGTAGCGGCGAGTGAAAGGAGAAGGCAGATAGTTGATGGCTTGACGACGGGACTGATTGTTTCAGTTAAGTCAACCCCGTGTTGTTGATGATAGCCTTTGGCGACGAGACGAGCCTTCCTCCGTTGGAATGACGCTTCGTTTTGAACACCCATTTGACCTCCAAGATGTTTGTACTAGGAGGTGGAGGAACTAGAGTCCATGTGTCGGTGGAGATGAGTGCCTTAAATTCTGCTTCCATAGCTTGACGCCAAGGTTGATGTTGGCTTGCCTGACTGTAGCACCTTGCTTCCTCAGGGACAAGAGTAGTGGCGGAATAGTGAGGAGACGATGGCCATGGGATAGTGCCATCGGTGCAAACAAGTGGTTTGGTCCTTTGAGTGTGAGTGGTCATGGGATTGGGCGGCGGAGGAGGTGTAGGGGCAGTTTGAGGAGCAGTAGGTGAAGGAGAGGGAGACGGAAGTGGCTCAGGGTTGTGTGTATCAGGCGAAGGGAAGTCCGAAGAATTTTGGGAATCGGACTCAGGAGAGGTAGATTGGGCCGGGGAGGTGGATTGGGAATCATTTATGGGTGAGTGGGCCGTGAAGTCATGAGGATTAAAGGAATTTAGTGGGATGGCTGATTGAGGAATGGGTTGGGCCGGTGGGAGAATGGGCTGATTTGTGGGCTCGTGTGAAGGATTGGGAAGGGCCGGCAAAATGGTGTGAGTGGATTCATAAGTGGGCAATTTTTTAGAGTGAGTGTAAGGGAAAATGGACTCATGAAAGATAACATCACGGGAGGTGTAGACACGGTTTGTGACCCAATCGAGACAAGTATAACCTTTGTGATGAGTGCTATACCCGAGGAAAATGGTGGGAGTGGAGCGGAAGGATAATTTGTGAGCATTGTAAGGGAGGAGATTAGGGAAGCAAAGGCAACCAAAGGTGCGGAGAAATTTGTAGTCGGGAGTGTTGTGGAAGTCAAGTTCATAGGGACTTTTGTGATTGAGGATGGGAGTAGGAAGACGATTGATGAGGTAAACCGCGGTTTGAAAGGCAATGTCCCAAAAGGTTAATGGAAGGGAGGCATGTTTGAGGAGAGTAAGACCCATATCAACAATGCGTCTATGGCGTGATTCAACACTCCCATTTTGTTGGTGAGAGTGAAGGCAAGTGAGGCGGTGAGAGATACCGTGGTCTTGGAAGATATTTTTGAGTGGTTTAAATTCCGTCCCCCCATCAGTTTGGATGGCGATGATTTTTGTAGAGATGAAATTTGTAGTGAGTTTGATAAAGGCTTGAATAATGTTAGGCACAAGATTTTTGGTGC
Source organism: Oxyria digyna (assembly GCA_029168935.1). NCBI lineage: Eukaryota > Viridiplantae > Streptophyta > Magnoliopsida > Caryophyllales > Polygonaceae > Oxyria > Oxyria digyna. The sequence continues at coordinate 13,596,817 of JAPVLV010000013.1, forward strand.
TAAAAGGAAAATGCCATATGAACTTAGAGTAATCATCAAATATTGAAATAAAATATTTGTGGCCATTAAATGACAAGTCATGGGCTGGACCCCAAACATCAATGAAAAGAAGCTGCAAAATTTTTGTGGACTGAGACTTAGTGGATGGGTGAGGCAAGGCGTGGGCCTTGGCCCAAGAGCAAGAGGAGCAAGGATGGGCCAAAGAGCTAGGGTTGGGCAACAACTTATTTTGTTGAGCAACTTGTTGAAGAACCCATAAGCCAGGGTGGCCGAAGCGGTCATGCCACGGTATCGTCAACTGAGCAAAAGCAGTGTTTATTTGAGGCAATGACGGTGAAGCAAAAGAAACCGGTGAGACAGACAGCGCCGGAGAAGAGGTGGACGCTGACAAGACATACAAACCGTTCTCAACGTGGCCCCGAAGAAGAAGCGCCCGAGTTTTCGAGTCCTTAACAAAGAAACAATCATGGTGAAATTCAAAGAATACATGGTTATCAATACAAAACTGAAGGACAGAGAGAAGATTTTTTGTAAGTAAAGGTGTATGGAGAATTTTAGAAAGATAGAAGGAGTGATTTGAAGAGTAAAGGGAAGAAGAACCGTGAGTTTGAATAGGGATTAGGGACCCGTCACCAAGGGCGACTTGTTCCGTTCCTGCATATGGAGTGTGCTCAATCCGGAGGTTCGAAACATCGGGTGTGTAGTGGTGTGTAGTGGTGTGTAGCAGCGGTATCCGGATACCATGCCGATGTTGTGGTGTAGTGCGCCTGAGCTTGGAACGAGGTGGGCGGGGGAGCTTGAAAGGACTGATTAAAGCGATTATAGCATTTTAGGGCAGTATGCCCTGGTTTGGCACAAACCTGACAAATAGGGCGATTGTCAGAGGCACCACTGAAATTATGGCGTGGTGGTCCCTCGCCTCTGTGATACCCACGACCTCCTTTCTGATTGTTGTGGCGCCCACCTCTGGGAAATGGATGCTTGCCTCTGCCATTTGTGAAGTTGAGCTCTGAAGAGAAAGAGGAGCTGGTCTGATTTACGGACAAATGGGGAGTGGAGAGCAGCGTTGTGGACTGGTGCTGCAAGCGACTTTCATGGTTGAGGAGATGAGGCAAAACCATGTTGGGGGAAGGTAGCGTACCCATGGTGGACAAAGAAGTCACCATCGACTCATACTCGGCGCTCAAACCATTTAGCAAGAAGACGACAAACTCCTCATCGGGAACAATCTGACCGGCTGCAGTGAGGGCGGTGACGAGCTGCTTCATATTGTTGTAGTATTCGGTGACTGTATCGTTGCCCTTCTTCAGCGAGGCGAGGCGAAGCCGATTCTGAACGATATTAGCGCTGGAGCGAGCAGCGAAGAGGCCGTGAAGGTGGCGCCAGACGTCAGCAGTAGTGGAGCAATCCAACACCTGAACAAGGACAAATTCAGAGAGGGAAGACGTGAGGATAGCGAGGACAACCTAGTCTCGCTGGGGCCACTCTGCGTCGCCGCCGGCTGCTGGTCGGACAAGAGAGCCGTCAGCATTGTATCCGAACAGGGAATGAGCTCGAAGGTAGGGCCGGACTCGAGCTTTCCATAGGGGAAAATTATCAGCAGTGAGTTTGACTGTGATGAAGGAGGAAAATGAGGGAAAAGAGGGGTTGGAGGGAGTGGCAGCCATGAGAGCTCTGTTTGTATCCATGGCGGGGTGAAAGAAGAAGAAGGGGGATAGTGTTTAGGGTTAGGCGTTGGCCTTTTTGCTGGCTCTAGATACCATGCTGAGATATGTGAATGATGTGTAAATCTTATTAAAGCTCAATGATAGGAATACAAGATATATATACAAGTGAGTCATTTAGGCATTCTAGACTATTCCTAGACATTAGGTATTCTAGACTCTTCCTATGAGCTGTACATGTGTCATGTCATCGATCCAAAGACACTACTCAAGATAGTACACTTTTCTAGCCGTTAGTCTTAGTACACGTACTTCCGAATATCCACAAATAACCTAGTTGTACCTACCCGTAACGACAATATCAATTATAATGAACGTCACTTAAGTGGTTGCCTTGTATAATGTTTTTTTCCAGTGACGTTCATTACACTCACATTCAAGATCTGAATGTCGAGAATGTAGAATTTGCCATGACGACACTGAGCTAGCTTCATACAACAAAAGATAGAGAACCCTAAAGACATTCCTTTTGGAGTAGTTTGAATTCGGTTAAAATGTTGATGTAACAGATGTCAAGGTAATACTAATTCCACTCTCGATCGCACTAATAACTTTTGGTCCCATCTTTATGGAACCATTTTTAAAAGAGAACTCAAGCCCCAAACCACATTCTTCAAAATTATCACGACCACTTACTCTCTCTTTTCGGAAAAAAGAAGAAGAAAAGGTTGCATGAATAGAGACATTACAATTGCATGCGGAAACATGGCAACCTTTTTAGGGTTTTCCACTCTCTAAGATCCACAATGCTTCAACCTATAAAGCTATATTCTTTTTTAAGCTTCTTGTATATAAAGGAAACCACGATGCATTTCAATGACAACCTAGCTTACTCAATACACCAAACCCTAATCCGATATCGCAATCTCAAGAAATATTTTGTGTTAATTTAGCGATATATGAGCTCATTATTGGAATTGATCTTCATAGTAGCTAGCCTGATTAGCTCGATCATGGCTAAAGTCATGCTAGCCTTTGTTGGTGAGGTAAGAGTTAGCTAGCGAGCTCGAATCGATGGTTCGTTATGAGCTCGATTAAAAGGAAGGATGGAGACATATAAATATGCCTGAACCCTTTCATTTGATTCGAGGGGAGTTAAGCGTTCTTGGTCCGACACTAATTTATTTTAGTGGTCATATATATATGAGTATTACTATTCTGATTATAGTGTTTTTGATGGGGGAGTGTTAGGTTTATTCATAGTACTATATGCATATGAATGTTTTCACCACCTCTTTGATTAAATATTGTTAAGTGTTTGATCCATTTGTAACATTTTTTTTCTTTTCTAGATTGATTATGCAGCTTGTAATTTGATTTGTGTGTAAAGCAGTTGATTGTATGCGTGCAGCATTCTTCATATTGTGTTAATAAGAAGATCGAGCAGGAGATTTACATATAACTAGTGAATTTCCCGTACCATGTACGGGTAAATAAACAACTATTATATAACAATCTAAATTATAAATATATTATACAATAACTAACCATCTAAATCATAAAATCGGAAATAAACATTTGATATTGCTAACCATTTATAGACGTTGGATCATATTTAAATCAACGGAGCAGATTCAATCCTAGATCATTAGCTAAATTATAGGGATTTAATTTTATATACTCTCTCCTATATTGTTTTAGCGATTCTTTCTCTCTTCTACATTCCTCTCTCTTTTCTAATGTCTTCTCTCTTCTACCCTAATCTGGCCGCCATCTCAGATCCCTCTTCTTCAACCACCAACCGGCATCCCTTTGCTCTTACATCCACCCAAGACGATGACGACTTTGTGCTCCCCAAAATCGTCGGCTGGGCCAACACCCAGGTACCACCATCATCTTCTTCTTGTTGGAACCTGTTTCGAACAGAGTATCCATTAAAGATGAAGAAATCAGAATCCGATGGAGGCTTTTACATCGAGAGCGACGAGGAGAAGCAACAAAAGTTTCCGGCGGCAGATCTGGTGTGGTGTTGGGCTGATCGTCTACCTCCGGTAATTTCTCCTCTTCTGGTTTTAATTGAGGCTAAGCGATACCTCTTGCGGTGGAGATAATTGGGGTTTCGGCGGTTCATGTTCCCATTCGATTTGTTCGGGAGCGGAACTGCGGGATCGGAGGAAGGTTTCATGATGGGACCGACGATGGAGGGAGAAGAGCGAGGTTGCCATAGGGATTGGTTGGCCATTTTTTGGGTGAGAGTTTTGTACAATGCAAGGCGGAGAAATTATTGTTATATAAAAAACTATTTGCACAAGGAAGATAAAGATGAATGGATGCTTATCGTACACAATGCAAGCCGATGGTTGAATGTGGAAATACCAAGGCTTATATATTGGAATGAAGTTTTGCAGTATCTGTGAGTATATATATGTTCTCTTGGAGATTATTTTATTCTTCTAATATATGAATGCTAGTTAACTATTTGTGCAAATGTTAGGGGGCTTCGTGGAAACAATTTGGTTGGAACCTTAGCACCTGATTTGTGCCAGTTGACTGGTTTGTGATACTTGTAAGTTCATGAAACCTCAGGAATGCTAAACTTCATTGGTTACTTAATTTTGTCAGGTATCCTTAATGATGACTATTTTCTTGCAGTGATGTTAAAAACAATTGTCTGAGAGGCAGCCTTCCAGACTATATTTGCAATTACAATGCATTCCAAGTTTTGTATGTGGTTGTTCTATTCTTGGTTGGTCCTTAACGTGATGAATGGACGCTTACTGATTTTGCAGCTGCATCAATTAGGTGCATTAAAGCGGAGCAGTTATGTGCACTCTTCTCCCTTGTCGGTTTTCATTTTGATTGAAATTTGTGCAATTGTAGAATTTTTTAGGCGATTTTGGTTTGCAACACGGATATGCACTCACTTGTATTAATATCTAATATAGTCTTGTTGATATGCAAAACAACTTACTGATTATTTTTTTGTATTTGTATGCGTTGATACGAGCATTCTTGTATTTTATTTTCTTTAATGGGTTTAGTATGTATAGATGTAAAAATAAAACATTGCATATGATATGCAACTGCATGAGTATAATATTCACATATAGTGTGTTGATATTCACTTGTTTGTGTGTGATATGCGCACTACTTTTTACATTATGCAAATCGAATGTAGTATTTTTGAAGTGCATCCTTAATATGTTGAATTTGATGAACAACGATTTAGTGCATATCGCCATGGATTTAGTGCATATCGTTGCAGATTTAATGCATATCACTACAAATTTGGTTCATATCTATACAGATTTGATGCATATCGCTAAAGATTTGGTGCATATCGTTGCAGATTTGGTGCATATCGTTGCAGATTTGGTGCATATCTATACAGATTTAGTGCATATCGCTACGGATTTAGTGCATAACGCTGCAGATTTAATGCATATCACTACGAATTTGGTTCATATCTATACAGATTTGGTGCATATCGCTAAAGATTGGGTAACCCATTTTGTGCATATCAATGGACAGTTAGTGCACATCTGTTAACAACATTAGCATATCAAATATCAATTCCAACATAGTGCATATCACTAAAAGCTTTATGCATATCGTTCTCAAATATCATTACAATGACTTAAAAATGGATAACAAAGTATCATTACAGTGTCTTGAATATGCCTTAACGATTTATGCATATCGTTTATAACATTGTGCATATCAGTACCCTATTAGATCGACATCATCGTCTGATGAAGAATACATGACGTCATCCTTTGGTTCCTCTGCATACATGGACATGTTGTGCATATCAATGAACAATTAGTGCACATCATTGAACAACGAGTGCATATAAAGTGAATCAGAGTGCAATGAATATCAATACAAACGAAGTGCATAACACCAATAACTTTCTGCATATCGTTCACCAACAAAGATTATATCGAATATTAATACCAACGAAGTGCATATCACTAATAGCATTATGCATATCGTTCCCAAATACCATTACAATAACTTAAAAGGCGTAACAAAGTATCATTACTATGTCTTGAATATGTTTTAACGATTTATGCATATCGTTTATAGCATTGTGCATATCAGTACCTTAATAGATCGAAAAACCGCAAAATGAAACCCTAGAGACCCATACAATCAACACCATCATGTGAGGAAGAATAGATCACATTATCATTTCGGTTCTTCTGCATATCTGAACCAGCTTTGTGCATATCAATGAACCGTAAATGCACATTCATTAAGAATAAGTGCATATCAAATAAATCAGATTGCATAACCGCAAAAATATAATGTGAAAGTCGAATGTCACATCCACTTGGCTAATAATTCGATTTGATAGGCGAATGTTATTGTTAGAATCAAAACGTATCTACTGCATATCAATTATATCCAATTGCATAACATGTATTCTGAAACGCATACGACTACAGTTTTACTGCATAACAAAATTAATGTGAAACCCTAAATTGCTACTGCATACCGCCGAATGTCACATGCATATCGTTTTGGTGTTGTCGCATATCAGAACGAAACCCTGTTTAACCCTAGTTTGATGCATAAATCAAAGTCGAATATACTCAAACCCTAATCAAGTCCTATGAATCTATTATACCAAAGTCGATTTAAGTAAACAAATTTGATGCATATCTCAATACTAACCTTCTTCCATGGAGATTTGAGTGGTGTTGTATCAATCAACTATTGTTACTGTCGGGAAGAAAAAACTGGACGTGAATGACGATGGAAGAGAGACAGCGTGAATTGATGAAAGAGAGAGAGAGGCAGCGTGAATTAAGGAAGGGGTTATGCTATTTTTTTCCTTATTTTCTTTTAATTACAAGACTTCTAATCTAGCCCTTCATCTAATCTCATCCTATGGCTCCTATTCGTTAACTCCGTTTTACTACAAAAGTGGTCTTACCGGAGCCTCCCTCTATATATATATATTAGATAGATGTGCTTACATTAATGCTAAGTAAAAGAGAAATTAGAGCTAGTGTGATAGTGGGTCAATGACTATTTTTTTGAAAAGAAAAATAATAAAAAGGAGTTCATGTCTCCACTCAAATTTTGCCAAGTGGCGCAATTTTTTGTGAAGACACGACTTCTACTTTAACATTGTACTAGTTTATACCCTGCGTAATGCGCGAGTTTATTTAGTTCATGAATCAGTTAATAAGTAATCTCGAAAAATAAGCTCATAGTTTATAAATGCTATTGTTGTATAATTAAATTAATTTTTTTTTATATATAATCATCAATAAAAACAAAGATAAATAAAATTTTATGACTTTTATAGTTTTATCTTATCGAATTATCATAAGTCGATTTTTAACAATTTTTATATTGATATGAACTTTTTTCTTATGTATATAAAACTATTTACGGAATAATTCAAAATAATGTATAAGTGTAAAAATTGAGTTTCAATAAAATTAAATAGTGCATAAGTGTAAGTAGTGAATATTTTTTAAATGTATACACATTTTAATTTTTGAATGTGATTATTCAAATTTTTTTGATTTAGCAAAGTAGTGAATAGTGTATAAATATATGAACATTTACAAATTAAATTACTTTGCGAATAGTATGAAATTATTAATAAGTAGGAAGCTAAGTAATAACAACCAATTACTACATTTTGATATTCAATTTATTAAAAATATTAAAATGCTTAAGAAAAATTCAAAAAATCCTCAAAATCAGACATATGATTTAGTTACGTATAAATTTTATTTTCTAGTTTATAACTAATTTTGTAGGTTTTTTAATTAAAAAATATTGAAAATTACAAAAAGTTTCATATTTGAAAATAAAATAAATTTACAGACTTCTTGGATGTTTTATAGGTTAATAAAAAAAGACTCATAAATGGATTTAGTTTAATTAGGAAGATTTATTTTAAAATTACATAAGTGGAGGAGATAAAAACAAACCATGATCTGAATTGGAGAATTTAAAGGAGGTATTTCCATTTTTTATTAGGGATATTTATTTTTCTTTATTTTTGACAAATAAGATGAGTAGGGGATGAAGTGGCGATGAGGTGGCGCAATTTTTTGCGAAGAGATGACTCCTTCCTTATATTGTAGTTAGGTAGATATAGAAGATGTGTACCATTTCGATGTTTGAGATTTAAATTCTTATCACATACTATATTTTTGAGTGGGAGATTCTGATCCAAAGTAACCTTACGTTGTGAAGTGTGAAGCGTTCGTGTTTAAAAATAACACGCTAATTAATGTTCATAATTTGGGAGGTGTCATATATGTTCATTATCTGGGGATCATTCCTTAATCCAGTGATCATGATTTAATTTCTTACTAGACTCAAGAATTATTTTCATGAAAACCAAAACCAATTTGACAACCTAAGAATTTAGATCGATTAAAAGATCACACACATGAGAACAAATAATGTATTTGTGTATATATATATATATTTAAGTTCTGGTGTAAGAGCCTTTTATGGTGTAACGGTGTAACAAGTATTCACCCTCAATGATATTCAGGTTTGTTAAGGTTGATATTCAACTTAATTTACCTATATCAATATAGGGTAGATATTCAACTAAATAAACATGAATAAATAGCGTAAAAGATTGAATAGAGACACAAGCATATGAGAATGCGATTAGTGCATATATAACCTAAATCTACATAAAGTTGAATATCAACATTAACAAACCCGAATACCATTGAAGGTAAATACTCGTTACACCGTTACACCACAATACTCGTTACACCGGAACTCATATATATATATATATATTCAATTCCATTCACATACAAAGTATTATTTTACCTCGTATAACATTTTATTTTAATTAATAAAGCATGCGAAAGTGCACCTCTCCATCTAAGTAAATAAAAGTTCAAAAGAAATTTATTGAGGCCAAAGTATGCACTTCAATTTTGTCAACTCCCGCCAATTAATTGAATATAAATTTCTTTGATCCTAGTTTTAAAACTAATTGGATAAATCTATCGCATCTTGAATTTGTAATCTATGTATCTATCTATGTATAAAAATTGATGGGTTTGAAGAAGTAAAAGCAATATGTACCTAATAAATGCTACTCCAATATTTTAAATCTTTATTCTAATTACCTATTATATTAAATGTTAATTTCATCATCAACTAAGAAAGCACCAACTTCGCCTCCTTCCTCTACCCGTTCATCAATTCCTTCGTTTCATTCTGACGCCCCTTCTTGCCTAATTAAAAAATAATCTGGATTAATTAGATAGTTTTATCTATATATTGACAACACCTAAGATTGATTCATATGCGTCAAAACATCTAACACGCCAAACAACATTGGCCTCAGTAAAACATGAACATCATATAAATACTTTATGTTGCAGATTTCGGTTGTAACCGACTGTTACAATAGTTGTATTTTCATTTTATGAGTTTGTAGAATTGTATTATATCATCGTTCACTCATTTTGAATTTAAGGCCTATTTAATGACTAACCGCAACCGGAAAACCGTAATTTCTCCGCGCGAAGCGCGGGATTCCGAATCTAGTTTTCTATAATAAAATCTACTTTTTGAACCACCACCCCTCAAATTTATGAACCAAGAAGAAATGTCAGATGACAAAAGCCAAAAAGAAGACACCGTTGAAACCTTAAAGCCTTCAAGAGAAGTGTCAAAATGTGATGGATGGTTCACTCTTCCCTTGATAATGTCCCTTAGATGCTTAGAGTAACTGCTCATAAAATAAATTCAAACTAGTGTAGTGACTCGTGTCATGCACGAGAAATTTCATATTATTCGTATGAAAATTGTATATCCTTTTAATCGAGTTGGTCAAAAAAATAGGCTGCGTCTATATGCACACGTTTTTTTTGCTAAATGCACACTATTCTGTGCGGTAACAATTGCAGTACACATATGTGCGTTAACTCTTACCGCACCAGAGGACTCAGGGGCATTGTTGGAATTTTTTCTGAAACCTATACGACGCTGGTGCGGTAAGAATTACCGCACAGATCTGTGCGTTAACAATTACCGCACCAGATTAATCCCAGATTAAGCAAAAAAAAAAACAGATTTTGATTAACTTAAACCCTGTGCGGTAACAATTACCGCACAAGAATTTTATTTTTTTTAATTAATAATTTTTTTTAAAAAAGTATTAAAATACTAATAAATTGGTGCGGTAAGTGTTACCGCACCGTATTTTTTTTTTTAAAAATAAAAATGGTGCGGTAAAAGTTACCGCACCGTATTAGTTTTTTTTTTTATAAAATAAAACTGGTGCGGTAAACGTTACCGCACCGTAATAGTTTTTTTTTTAAAAATAAAACTGGTGCGGTAAACGTTACCGCACCAGGTATTTTTTGAAAAAATGCCCGTTGGAATTTTATGCCCGTTGGTGTGGTAATAGTTATCGCACCAACGGGCATAAAATTCCAACGGGCATTTTTTGGTTGTATATATAGGTTGAGCTATCTTGTTGAAGTTTTGCAATGCACACTACAATGTCTTATAATTATGAGAGTAGTGAGGATGATGGTAACGACAATTGGATATCAGGGGTCGTGGAAGAAAAATACGAAGTCGATGAAGAAGAGGAAGTGGACGAAGAAGACGAAGAAGTCGATGAGGAAGTGGACGAAGAAGAGGAAGAAGGCGAAGCAAATGTATCAATTGCATTAGACGATTGGACTCCGTTACCGATTTTGGTTAGTATATTATCAATTTAAATTTTGTATTTAATTGCATGAGATTTAGGTTAATTAGTTAAAATTGCGTATCTAAGTAATGTAGTTTAATCAATATAGGAAGAAGACTTTAGACCACATTTTAGTACTGCGCAAATGTGGGATAGTAAAGAAGAGATGATGGAATGGACAAAACAGAGAGCAAGGGATTTAATGATAGTTTTGGTACATCGTACATCTAGCAAATATTGCGTTGATTTTGTATGCGATAGGTTTGGAAAACCTAGATCGGGTAGGCCGAAAGTGAATTTAAAAAATCCAGAATTGCCGGTTCCGAGGCTTCGTCACCGAAAATCGAAGAAATGTGGTTGTACATTTGAGTTATATGGGGTTCGTATAAAAGAAGGGCCTTATAGTTATAAATGGATCGTGAATGTTGTAGAAGGTCGTCACAACCACACCCTTCCTACTAGTTTTCATGGGAATTCATTCGTGGGTAGAATGAGCAAAGAGGAGGAGAAATTAGCAAGGGAAGCGGGGGATGATCGCAAGACGCCAAAAAACATACTTATTCAGCTTAGGATAAGAGACCCGCAAAATGTGACATCCATGAAGCAGATTGCCAATTTTTTGCAGAAGATCAATTTTGAAGATCGTGGTGAATTGTCAGTTACCCAGTGGTCTCTAAATTTTCAGAAAGAGAACAAGTATTTTTGTCAACCTTTGAGGAACACGAGGACGAATGAGGTTGAAGTCCTTTTTTTCGCTCACCCGGAGTCGATTCGTTTGTTCAGGAAGTTTCCTCATGTGATTATCATGGACGCCACATACAAGACAAATAGGTATGATATGACTTTAGTGGAGATGGTTGGTTTCACTTGCACGCACAAGACGTTCAACATCGCATATGCATTCATGGCTCAGGAGACAGTAATGCATTACAAGTTTGTGATGATGTGCGTTCATGAGTTGTGTAGAAATTTGGGAGTGATGCCGAAGGCTATAATGACCGACTGTGAGAAGGCTTTGTTGAGAGCAATCAAACTTGTGTTCAAAGACACTGATGTGAAGCAACTATTGTGTTGGGTGCACATTAAGCACAACATCCAGTCACACGCAGAAAAAGTGATTAAAAATACTAAAAGGGCGGAGAACTTTGTTACGCAATGTTGGGGGATATTTTGCTCGAGCACCGAAGAAATCTACGAAGAGAGGTTGAGAAAGCTGAGAGATTCATGGAAGAAGGGCATTGTTGGTTACGTTGAAAAGTACTGGTTTACTCCGTACAAGAAGTTCATAGTTAGAGCGTGGACGGACTACACTCTTCACTTTCACACAAGGACTACAAACAGGTATCTTTGTTTGTTTAGTTGTTAATTTGGACCACCATATTATTAATGCTAATGATTAGAAATTGTGTTTATTTAGGGTGGAGGGGATGCATAAGGTGTTGAAAGAAATTGTGGGTTCTAGTAGAGGAGGCTTCAACAGAGTGATCGTGAGGATCCACCATGCGGTCATAGTTCAGATGGACCTGATTAGGGCGACGATGAACCAAGCACTTACCACTCGGCAAATGGTCTTTGATGACCCAACCTTTCCTCCTGGCATTCGAATGTTGTTTTCAAGGCTATTTTACCGAGTGTCAGATAGGTGTTTTCTGTTGTTGTTGGAAATGTACCAGCAAATATTGAAGGAGGAGTATTCAAATGTTTGTGATGATCATTGGGTTCGAGATTGTCTTGGGATGCCATGCGTACACGATCTTGCTAGGGCAATCATTTCAAAGACACCTCTTGTTCCAGATGATTTTCATGACTTCTGGAAGGAACTGAGATGGGAAGATGATGCAATAAATTTGTCCTTACCCGACGACAATCGTTCAATGTCTATTCCGGAGATCAGAATGCGTGAAATGTGGGCGAAATGGGAAAGTGGAGATTTGAGGGATGGAACTCTATTCAGATTAAGTGAGTTGTGCATTGACTTGGAGCATCCGGAACAAAGTTCTTTGGTAGAGCCAACAAACTTGTTTAGGAAAGGAAAAGGAAGGCCGCCGGGATCAAAGAACAAGGAGAAGCAGCGAAATGGGAATTCTCCTCCGAGAGAAAAGAGGGAAAAGAGTTACCACGAGTAAGTTAGAGAAGACTTAACAAATACTGAGAATGCGCAAAAAGTCGCAAAGGAGAAGGCAAATAGGCAAAGTGAACGACGAACTTGTCCTAAAAAGCAAGCAAGTCAAGTGTCGTTCGACTTCGGATCACAGTCCCAACCTGAACCATTGTTTTCAGAGACCATCGATTTAGAAGACGAAGACATGAATGCCGTGCCCCTAAGAGCTTGCTATTTAGATCGAAACGAAACAGAGGAAGGAGAAGATGAAGAAGAGATTGAAGAAGCCATAAGTTATATGGGGGTGAACTTGGGGGTGAAAAATATTGACTACTTTTGGCTTTCCTACATGACTTCTGTGAAAGATGTGCGTTCAGACGGACATTGTGGGTATCGGTCAATGGCTCTACTTACGGGTATGCAACAGAGTCAATATCGTATGATCCGTGCTGCGTTGGCAGCGGAGCTTCTTGGAAACAAAGAGACATGGGAGCCCATACGACGTGGACTACGGGTAGGATCATGGGATGATCTTATTGCTCAAGTTAACTACATGAGAAGTCCTTGTGAGAGACCATTTTGGATGGACATGCCATTTATGGGTTTGGTGTTTGCCACAGTGTATAATGTTGGTTTAGTGCAACTATCCTGGGATGCGCCGTGTTTATGCTTGCCAATAAGGCAGTCTACAGTGAGCCCTGGTCCTCCACAGAAGATTTTTGGGATAGCTCTTGTCGGATGCAGTAATCACTGGATACCGGTAAGAATCTGTGGTAATCTAAACAAACGTCATGAAACGTCGAAATCATTTATACTTATTGATTAATTTTCTTTGCATATCTAGGTTTGGCTCCGTGATGGGGCACCATTGCCACGTTGTTCCGGTTCGTGGAGAAGATTTGCAGATGACAACATCAAGTGGTGGGAAGGGATATATGCTGGCCAAGTGGACTTGTTTCGACAATACCGCTTCACTGCTGGAAAGCGTATGGACTACATGACTTGATTTGTAATAGTTTAGTAGCCTTGATCTTTAGAGTTCGATTGGAATTGATTTATAATATGTAATGACTTGTCTTGTCTGCTTTGAAATATGTAATGACTTGTCTTGTTTGCTTTAAATAGTGTTTTCAGTAGAGTTAGATGAGGTAGGTGAAACAGTGAAGTGAAATCAGTGAATCCATAAACTACAACACACTCAGCATAAATTAAAAAGACAACAGACTCATTAAGGAAAGACAACAGACTCATTAAGGAAAGACAACAGACTCATTAAGGAAAGACAACAGACTCATTAAGGAAAGACAACAGACTCATTAAGGAAAGACAACATACTCATTAAGGAAAGACAACATACTCATTCTTGAAATTTAAACTAAACACAGACTTAACGGAGATTCACTGATTTGATACCCAGATCCCTAATCGGAGTCACTGTCATAAAAACTAGGAACAGGGTCATTGGGAAACCTCTGTTGTATCCAGTGTTTGGCTGCTTCAATACTCTTAGCCTGGTGAAAATATACCAGCTTCAACTGCTGGTCAGCTATTTCCTTCAACAGTTTTGCAATGACTCGGAGATGATGACTGTCGTATTCTGGCTCAAGATACACGATCATGTAGTTACACTGACATGTGGTATACCTTCGTCCATACGTATGGGGATTGTTCTTGTCATTACCAGTGAACACCTTGATTGTTCTTGAGCACCTTCTACTCGGGCACTGGATCTCACTGCCTTCTGCTGGAACTGGGGAGGATGAAGATGATGCCATGGTTGTTTGAATCTGTAATACAAAGTAAGAAAACATGTTAGAAACAATGAAGATATCTAACGAAATCAGTAAAAAATGAGACTTTTAATTGAAATACAGAGTAAGAACTTGAAACCTAATTATTTTACGGCGCAGTGAGAATGAGATAATAGGGTTCACTGAGGCAGTGAATTTATAGCCGAGGTTTTACTAGGGTAACTTAGATTTGGGCCGATGTAGACAAAAGGTCCACAACAACAAAGGCCCAATAACGTAATTCGGTCATCCAAAGGTGACTTACAGCTGTGTGGTAGCTGTAACACACTCAAGCAAAATATGGTGGTGCGTTAGCAATAAACGCACAACTGATAACAGAACTTCGTCAAGATCCAACAGAAAAATCCCCAACCCTAGGGTTTGCACGGTTTGCAGCAATCCTGCACGGTTTGTATCCAACCGTGCCGCTTGACTTGACGTCTTCCACATCTTCTGCTGATCTGCACGGTTTGCAGCAATCCTGCACGGTTTGTATCCAACCGTGCCGCTTGACTGGACGTATTCCACATCTTCTGCTAACGCACCAGAGTCTGGTGCGTTAACACTTAACTGCAGCACGTCCACGTCCACGTCCACGTCCGAAAATAGGAGGGTCGTCTCTCCTAAGCTGATCTGTCGGTATCTCGAGATGAGATACAATATAATCTGTACCTAAACCCTCACCGTCTCCCAGCATATCATCATCCAAATCAACAGTTGTATCATCGACGTCCATACCCTCCTCCTCACTCTCACTGTAACCCTCATCATCAGCACACGGATCAACATCCAGACCACAATCCCTAACTGCCCCA
The DNA here is from genome assembly GCA_029168935.1 of Oxyria digyna. Classification (NCBI taxonomy): domain Eukaryota; kingdom Viridiplantae; phylum Streptophyta; class Magnoliopsida; order Caryophyllales; family Polygonaceae; genus Oxyria; species Oxyria digyna. The sequence continues at coordinate 13,611,894 of JAPVLV010000013.1, forward strand.
GTATCTGTAAGTGCACGAGCCTCGTCAGTGGGTGTCGAACTAGAAGCATTCAGCTGGTCTCGAGCAGTAGCAAAACTCTGACGTATGGACGCTGTAATCTGCGTCCTCCTAACACGCTCTGCAGCAACAGGAGCCCCCGGAACAAAACCACTAGAGGCCATCGTATCTCGCACCCCCTAATGTTGTTGTTATAGCGTAATGTTATTTTCATAGCGTTACAAAAATAACGTCAAATTCAAAAACGTCTTTTCCATGACGTCGTAACGTTACAAACAGTTGTTGTAACGTCAATCCTAATCAAAATCATCTCTAATTTCTAAACATTTTGTTCATAACGTTACGAAATTAACGTTATAATTCGCCTAATTTCAATACTTTATATACTAATAGTTCATAACGTTACAAAATAAGAGAAGAACAATGTCATATTTCATAAAATAATTAATTCATTACTTTTACAATATAGAATGTCATATTTCATAACATTATGAAATTATTATATTTCATAACGTTATAAAATTTCATTAATTTCATAACGTTACGAATAAATTAATTAATTTCATAATGTTACCAAATAATATAATTTTATAACGTGACGCAATAAATTACTTAATTACGTTACGCAATAAATTACTTAATTTCATAACGTTACGCAATAAATTACTTAATTTCATAACGTTACCATATAAATTAATTTCATAATGTTATAAAATAAATTAAATAAATTGATAACGTTACGAAATTTATTTAAATATTTCATAACGTTATCAAATATTATTAAATTCATAACGTTACGAAATTAAATAACTAATTTCATAACATTATCAATTTAATAAATTAATCAAATTAAATAAATTGATAACGTTATGAAATTAAATAACTAATTTCATAACGTTATAAATTTAATAAATTAATTAAATTAAATAAATTGATAACGTTACGAAATTTATTTAAAAATTTCATAACGTTATCAAATATTATTAAATTCATAACGTTATTAAATTAAATAACTAATTTCACAACGTTATAAATTTAATAAATTAATTAAATTAAATAAATTGATAACGTTATGAAATTTATTTAAAAATGTCATAACGTTATCAAATATTATTAAATTGATAACGTTATGAAATTGAATAACTAATTTCATAACGTTACGAAATAAAATAATTAAACTATTTAAAAACATTACAAAAGTTATAGAATATTTAATAAAAATACATACTTGATGTAGATCTACGGGAGTCGAAAAAACTTCCGGTTGCGCCTCGGTTTGAGCCTCGGTTTGTGGATTCAACCTTCTATTTGCTCGAGTGGCGTACCCGGGACCGACGTTTTGGACGCGTCGCTTTCGGGTTCTTGGCCTCGGAGCGGGTTCGGGTGCGGGTATCGGGGTGGGTTGGGCTGCTGGTATCGGGTCGGGTCGGGCAACGGGTATCGGGTCGGGTCGGGCTCGGGATTTTGGCCGGATCCGGGCACCACCACTGTACCTCAGTGGCACCTCCACTTCCTCCTCTTCTTCTTCCTCCACAGCCAGCCATGGCGTCGTCGTCGTCGACGGAAGAGAAGACGGCGGGACCACTGCGGGGGGGACTTCAGGCGGATTTTGGGGGCCAGAAGAACCGCCATGGTCGGGGCAACTCGAATCCATCCTCGATTGAAGGTTTTGATGGGTTAATCGGTGGTTTTGATGGGTGGCGATTTTTAGGGTTCGGCGGCGCAAAATCGCAGACGAGAGGAGGAAGAAGGTCGGGGGAGAGGGAATTTTTTTTTTTTAAAGATGTAACGTGGTGCGGTAAGGGTTACCGCACCATTTTGTGCGGTAACGCTTACCGCACAGGTTTAATATATTATTAAACCTGTGCGGTAAGTGTTACCGCACAAGTTTAATATTTTTTTAATACTTTTTTAATACTAATAAATTGGTGCGGTAACACTTACCGCACCAATTTATTAGTATTTTAATACTTTTTAAAAAAAAATTATTAATTAAAAAAAAAATTCCTGTGCGGTAATTGTTACCGCACAGGGTTTAAGTTAATGAAAATCTGTTTTTTTTTTTCTTAATCTGGGATTAATCTGGTGCGGTAATTGTTAACGCACAGATCTGTGCGGTAATTCTTACCGCACCAGCGTCGTATAGGTTTCAGAAAAAATTCCAACAATGCCCCTGAGTCCTTTGGTGCGGTAAGAGTTAACGCACAGATGTGTACTGCAATTGTTACCGCACAGAATAGTGTGCATTTAGCAAAAAAAACGTGTGCATATAGACGCAGCCAAAAAATAAAGATTAACTTTTTTGTAAAGACTATTTATAAAAGGAAAAGTGTAATGTAATAATACTTGTTAAAATGATAAATGAGAATGATTGTAGACCATTAGATCAAGAGAGATCCAAGAGCCCATATGATGACACGTGGCACCCCTTGTCATGTCTTGTCACCTTCGCCGGACCACCGTCGGACCTCTGTCGGACCACCGCCGGACCTTCGTCGGACCACCACCGGACCACCTCTGGACCACCGCCGGACCACCACCGACCACCGCCAACCACCCCCGACCACCGTCGGACCACCTTAGGGCCTTGCCAGAATAAAATTGTTCACAAATATTTCAAAATTATTTATTACTAAATGTTCATCACGATGTTCATAAATGTTCATTTGTATATACTCTACTGAATGTTCATCACATTAGACTTTATAGTTCACCAACTGAATGTTCATCACATTCTACTTAAATGTTCACCAATTGAATGTTCATCATATTATACTTAAATGTTCATCAACTGAATGTTCATCACATTATACTTAAATGTTCATCAAATTATATTTAAATGTCTACCAAGTTCATTACACTTAAATGTTTATGTTATTTGGACAAACGACAAACCACCACCGTACCACCACTGACCCACCATCAAGCCACCACCGGACCACCACTTATGTGGAACACCACTTTAATATAATTTCTTTTAAAAACACACTTAATTTTCAACAAAAATCACCTAAATGTTCATCATCTCATACTTCAATGTTCACAAGAATTTAATAAAATGTTCATTACTCAAAGTTCATTACAATCGGCTTAAATGTTCATCACGTTGGTCATAAATGTTCATCAAAATGTTGATAAATGTTCATCAAAATATTGATAAATGTTCATTTGATATTCTACTGAATGTTCATCACATTATACTTAAATGTTCACCAACTGAATATTCATCACGTTATACTTAAATGTTCACCAACTGAATGTTCATCACATTATACTTAAATGTTCATCAAATTATTTTTAAATGTTCACCAAGTTTATAACACTTAAATGATTATGTTATTTGGACAAACGGCGGACCACCGCCGGACCACCACGACCGCACCACCACTAAACCACCATCAAGCCACCGTCGGACCACCGGACCACCACTTATGTGGAACACCACTTTAATATAATTTCGAGTAAAAAAACACTTGATCTTCATCAAAAATTACCTAAATGTTCATCATCTCATACTTAAATGTTCATCAAACATTCTTAAATGTTCACGGACATTTAATAAAATGTTCATTACTCAAAAGTTTATTACAATTACCTTCAATGTTCATCACGTTGTTCATAAATGTTCATCAAAATGTTGATAAATGTTCATTTTGATATACTCTATTGAATGTTCATCACATGTTACTTACATGTTCACCAACAGAATGTTCATCACATTATAATTAAATGTTCATCACATTATATTTAAATGTTTACCAATTTGAATTAGACTTAAATTTTCATTTATTTTTATACTTTAACTTTTTCATTTACTAGTACTGCGGCGCCCGTGCGATGCACGGCCCCTATACGTAAATGTGCATGTGATTTGTTCTTTTCGAATGAGTATGTGTCTACATGAAGTTGTATGCTTCTTGAATATATATTTTGTTGTTGTTTATGTCTTCAGTAGTTGCGACATTTGATTATCCATGTTGTTGTTGATGTGGTTGTTTTTGTTTGTTTTGGTAATTATTACGCATGGTTAAGATCGTGTTGACGCGTCACATTTTTTTTTGTATTTGAATTTTTTGTTGTTATAAACAATATTGTCGCTATTATTTGTTTAGTATACTATTTCATATTGCTTCGTATGAAAATCGTGTGCCTTTTGAATATGCGATTGTAATGAGGGTATGTGAGGTTGTTGGGCATTTGTGTTTGTTTGGGCCGTACTGGGCCGAACTGGTGTATGGAGTCCGGTATCTGGTAGTTTTGTGGAGGCCATTTGCCCGTTACAGGTTCGTTTAATTCATTTCTCCTTCTTCTCTTTCCTTCACTCTTTCAGAAGCGACATTGCTCCTCGTCTTGGTGACAGTGGTCGTCGGTGTTCGATTTTGCACCGCCAAGTTCGCTATCGGATTTTGCCAGGTATTGAGTCCTCGTTTCCCGGTTTTTCATTAGCTATTCTTTAACTGTTGTTTGTGTATCCCACGTTTCCCTTTTTTCTATTTTCCAGGATGTGATGGGGTAGCCAATAAATGTGTTTATTGGTTTCTTTTCTAATCCGATTCATGTGATTGCTTCGTGTTGGATCGTTGTTGAGTGCAGTTGCATGTTTATTGTGGTGGCTGGTATGGGCGATTTTGTTAATTTTTTCAATCTTTCGTTGCTCTGCTGTTTGGCGTAGTCACTGATGTGGATTTTTGTTTTTTTGGGTTTTGACTTTAGGTAAATTGGCGTTGTTTTGCGATGGTCGGATTGTACCACAGCGTGTTTTAGGTCTCGTTTTGGGGATTTGCTGTAGTTGGTTGCTGTATTGTAGTCTGATGTTCTTCCCATCAGATTTATGTGTTATAAATGGTCAGTTCTTGCGATCAACTCGCTATTACCTGATTTTCGGTTGTGGAGGTAGTGAAATTGAGAGGAGGAGGGTAAGAAACAATTCAGACGTCTTTGGTCTGTTGATGTTGTTATCTAACTTATTTTCTATTGCCTATTTGGGTTGCTTTCATGTTTGTGGGAAGTAATTAGGGTCTGTGGATATGAAACAATTCAGACATGATAGTCCCACAATGGTCGAGTAGTTTAGGATATTGTTACATGTTATGAAGTTGCATACGTACTTGTTTGGGAAGAAGACATATGTATTTGTTGTCCCATGTAGTTGTGGTTTTCTGTTGGTTAGGTCGATATAAAGAGTACGTGTGATTAATCGTGGGTAAAGAAGTATGTTGTACGAAATTAGGGTAAGGCATATTGATGGTTGTCTTACGAACATGTTAAGCATGCGTATGATTCGTGTCGTAAGCGATCTTCTTGACTACGTTTATTTTTAGATCTTGGTGTGTAAATGTCAGGAATGACTATATATGTCCCACTGTGTGCCTCTCGGTCCCTACATACTTTTAGCGTGTAGTTGTTGGCCGAATGTATGGGTGATATTGATTTGGGTGTGAGGCCGCATATTCATTTGTGTATTCTATACGCAGGATGAACGTGTCTATGTCTGTTCGATGCTCGAATGCGACGGGTGATGATGTATCTGAAGGCTCCCCATCGTCCAGCATTGCCTTAGCTGCATTTATCTATTTCATGCCGCTGAGCCCGGGCTTGATTGACGTGGTACGTCACTATTTTTATGTTCTGATTTTGTTGGTTTATTTTTTGTGTTTGTGTATTTATTTTAATGGCATTGTTGTCGTAGTGCCTCCCTAGGAAATTTACGTTGTCCATGGACCAGAGCATTGGGTGGGTCATGCGTATGGCAACTCCTGGGGGACGGCGTCACGCAGTTACGATTGTCCTTGATGGGGATGGGGAGTTGTGGCTCGAAGGTGGGTGGCGTGGGTTTGCAACGGATAATGGGATACAACAAAAGGATATTCTCATGTTCATCCCAAAAGGGGGCTGGTATGAGGTAAGGGTATTCACCTCGGGATTGCTTGAAGTAGACTACGATGAAAGGGTCGGGCGTCAGGCTGGTGGAAGAGCATCTGGACGCGGACAACCCGATGACTCGGATTCCGATAGCCTTCCCGCTATGTTTGTGTTCGGTTTCTGCCCACTACAGTCTGGTTTGGTATGTGGCAATTCGATCGCAGTTTAGTTAGTGTGGTGTGTGACTGTTACTTTACCTATTTTTTTGTTGTTTCGATTGCAGCGTCTCCCTACAAATTTTACAACGGTCATGATCGACTCTATCGGCTGGCGTATGAAACTGCGCACTCCCAGAGGTTAGGTGTTTGATGTTGAAATTGTTGAGGATGAGGAGGAGGATGATCGTTGCATTAGGGGAGGGTGGGATGCATTTGTAACAGAGAATAGAGTGGAACATTGCGACTTATTTGTTATGTTCCATAGAGGTGGGTGCTTGTTCGATATTAGGATTTTCACAAAACATCTTACTGAATCTGATTATGGTAGAGATATCACATGTGTTGGTACTGAGCATGGGCTTGATACTAATGCGTCAGTGTGTCGCAACGCTCCGTCATTTTCAAAAGAGATAAAGTCCTCATACCTTGTCCATCCCTTCCACCTGGTATGTTTGTGTTGTTCCCATATCTGGTATGTTGTTGTATTCACGTGTGGTGGTTCACATGTATTTGGTCTTTCTGTACACTTCGGTGCAGTGGATTCCGAAGCCGCATTACTATGGGCACATTGCGGGTCAGGCCGTAAGGAGGTAGTATTGTCAGTCGGTGAGGGCAGGTGGCACGTGAAGCTTGGAGAGGGCAGGAAGAAGTATGTTTTTTCAGGTGGTTGGGGGGCGTTTGCGGTCAGCAATGGATTAGCACTTAGAGATACATGCACATTCAAGCTAGTCGATCCCGTAGGGCTTGTGTATGTCGTTGAAATTGTACGGGCCTAAAATAGTTTACGGTTATTGACACTTGTTTTTGGGGGTAGACAATGGCAGGTAGCGTAGCTTGGGAGTGGATGAATGCAGACATTATATTTTGTTTTGGGCTTGAACGGTCGTTCTGTTAAGAAGTTTTAGTTGTTATGGTTGGATATCTGTGTTATAGTTTATGAAGCCGAAGGGCATATTTCTTCATATGTTCGTCATCATCAATACATTATGCCACCAAATACTCGGCAACAGAAATATTGCCTACAAATATTGTTCTAGGTGGATATTTCGTGTTATAGTTCATGATGGCGAATGGCATGTGTCGTTATACCTTTGTTGAAAGCTTTTGAGATCAGCGGCATGTTGGTCTGCATACACATAGGGACACAACGAATTTGGCTTCACATTGATTGTAAAACATGCTTATCCGTTACATAATATTGGAAAAGTTCATGTGAGTGAATCGTTGGTGACTGAATGAACAACTTCTGCGAAGTGGTTGGTCGTCAATGCGGTGATGGGATTGTCCATGATGTTGTAACCGGTGATGCAAACTGAAGTCAGGCCATGGGGGCGTGCATGTGCTGGTATCCTGCAATTGCAAAAGATCGAAAAGGTTGACAACATTCCAGGTATAATTGCAGTACGTTTATGCAGAACAACGCACCTCGGTATGTGAATATACCGGTAAAGTGTTGAATGCCTCTTTGTATACAATATTCTTGGTCTGTGACTCAGGCTCGTTCTGCTTTCTGGTTACAACAATCTTCAACCCTCCGGGATCTGTGACTCTAGATATTGCTACGTACAGTTGGCCATGGCAAAACACGGGGTTCGGTAGATATAACCCCACATAGCGTAAGGATTGACCTTGACTCTTATTTATTGTCATTGCAAAGCACGGCTTGACCGGGTACCGTCTTCTCTTCATGACGAAGGGCCATTTGGTTTTGGTTGATGATCATGATCCTGGGTATGAGGACCTTCATCCCGGCATGGCTCCCCGTTATTATCTCTGCCTCGATGATCCAGTTACCCAAATGTGTGATTATCATTCTTGTGCCATTGCATAAACCTTGGGTGGGATTAACATTACGCAGCAACACTACCGGTAACCCACATGATGAAGGATCATCTGGACATCAACCGACACCAACGGTTCCCGAGTTTGAAGGTGTATTGACTCGTTCGAGAGCTAAGGAAGTCCAACAAGAACTAGACAAGTTAGTAGCTTTCTTCATGTCTAAAGAGCTAAGTGTTGAAGAGGAACCACCATTGAAGACGGTTATGATAATTGAGGTTCGAGAGCACTCGGAGCCAAACGACGAAGGCGGCGGAGACAGTGGCAAATCCGCGACCGCGGCCATTCCACCCGCGACCGCAAACGTTTCCGCGACCGCGGATCCAGACCAGCAATCGTGGATCGCGACCTGTTGATTTCGCCGAGAATTCTTGTTTTATTTCGTTTTCGGGATTTAATGCCTTTTATTGGTTTGTTATTTTAGGAAACACTTTTATTGCTTTATTTTTTTTTTTGGCATCCTTATGAACCCTATATAAGGTTTGTCTTAGTTATTGTTTTAGGCACCCAGACTTTGATATTGAATACAACGTTTATCGTTTTTTCCTCCTCCCAAAAGAGAGCTTTTGTGAGAAGAGTGCCCCGTGTGCATTGTTGTTGAACTCGCCCTAGTTGTACTTGTGTGTGTCAATCTCCTCCATAAGGTTGGTGCTATCGGGACTCCATAGAGCATCCTCCAGGTGCCTTGACCCACCATAGTCATTGTGTTTGGTTGTAATCATCCGTTGGGGTTTCTTCATCATTCGGTAAGGTTCTTGTTCTTAAGTTCAGGGGTTTTATCGTTGTTTGATTTGGTTCCAATTGGCCTATCATTCGACTTATCCTTATTTCATCTCATTCTAATTCCGCCTTTCTTCTCTATTCGAGTTTCTGTTCGAGGTTTGGTGTCTATATCGGACAACAGCGGCTTATCCCCGCATCAAATTGGTATCAGAGCTGTGTTGACACCATCTATCTTCACAAGAACATCAAGAGACCCCCTATCCAGAAAATCACAAAAAAAGGAGTCAGATTTGTTTTCCTGTTTGTCAGTTTCTTTCAGAAATTGATTTTGAGTCTTCTAGTACTTTGATCTTTCTTGTTGAGTCTGTTTCAGGTTGTGTACAAGAAGCTTGGATCGATTCGTGTCTGTGGAGATCGAAAGATTGGAGTTTGGAGCACCCTTGTCCCAAAATCCATTCATCCCATCACCCATCACAAATTCATCCATCCCTACAAAAAACGCAGCCATCAGAAACCCTAAGGAATTTCTTGCTTTGGAGCCCAAACAAGATCTTCAAGGAAAGGAAATCTTATCTTCTCTACAAGGAAAATCAAGTTAGTTGTTATTTTTATTCTTCTTAATTTTTGCTGAGAATAATATCTCATAGTCTGTAATTTTCGTTTTGCTGAGACAAAAATAAAATAAAATATATATATATATATTCAAAAAAAAAAAATCGAAAAGTCTCAAAGTCATCATTTTATTTTATGTTTTGTTGAGTCAAAGTCTAGTTTGATATTGTTTGAGTCGGAATTCAAGAAATCGGAGAAATCGGGATTGCCACGAGCCCGAACGAAGACGAAGGAGTTTTGGCGCGACCTGCGACCGCGAAAGACCCGCGACCGCGGAATTCCACCCGCGATCGCGGAAATCACCACTGTTTCTCCAGAACTTCAATCCGCGACCGCGGCACCCAGAACCGCAACCGCGGAACTTCTGCTGCCATATTTTGCCCTATTTCTACAGCTACGAGCCATCCCTAATACTATCTAGCCCTCTCGACTCCGTCTTCGATCCTTCATCAACACCAGTCGGGACAAGTTAAGGTACGCTTCCTTTTGGCCCTCTTGAGTTCAAACTTGAGTCATATTAGTTGTTTGCGTCTACATTCTTGCAAACGTTTTGAGTCTTTGTTTCTTTCTTTCGTTGAGTCAATTTTTTGTTTTGAGTCAAAGCCTTGAAGTTGAAACCCCGCCCTACACTAGCCATCTCCATCTCTACCATCACTCATATAGTGCTAGGAGCTTGATAGTTTCAATCTATTGGGTTATTGATCCATACAAGGCAATTCATCAATAAAAGCTTGTTACAACAACAATTGAGAGAGAGTGCAGAGGAAAACATACGAGAGTAAACACTTGCGAGTTGTTTTCATTTACACTCACTTAACATTGTTCTGTGTTAGTCTTTTCTTTGATGATGAGTAGATTAGTCTCTCCCAGCGGCAGGAGGAGAACCCCGGAGACCAGCCCCGTCACTCCGGAATTCATGATGAACTTGTTTCGAGAGTTTAGACAAGAGTTAACCGCAGGAATTGCGTCTGGAGTTACCACAGCCATCCGGCAGGAGCTTCACCCGACTCCACCTCCAACGGCTGCGGGGCATATTGGGACTTCCCAAGGCGCTCCCGCAGACGCTCTACAGAGGCCCCTCCCTCCCCAGCGGGAAGTCTATGAGGCTGCCCAAATGGGTCGGGAAGCTAGAGGCAGGACCACACCCAGAGCTGACAACCGTCAAGCTCGAAGGGGGCGTTTTCATAACTCTCCTATACCTCGCCTTAATAGATACAATGCTGCTAACCGTTTTAATGATGAATTTCAGGATCTAGGTGACCATGATTACGATGAGGAGCCTGAAGAAGAGGATGACGAAGAAGCAGCAGAAGCAGTATAGCGACCCCCTCGTCAACAAGGAGGGTACCAAGGAAGAAGAAGAGAGCTTGAGCAAGATGGAGTTGGGAAGATCATGGTGAAAATCCCAAGCTTTGAAGGTAAGTGTGATCCAGATGTCTACATGGAGTGGGAGACGAAGATCGAGCAAATCTGGAATTGCCACAACTTTCCTGAGCCTAAAAAGGTGCAACTTGCATCTTTGGAATTTAGTGGCTATGCTCTCGTGTGGTGGGATAGTTTGATAAAAGGAAGAGCTGCTAATGGAGATTATCCCGTCACTACTTGGGATCTCATGAAGAGGATGACGAGAGCTCGATTTGTTCCCCCACATAACACTAGGGAACTCATACAGCGGCTCGAGAACTTGAGACATGGATCTATGGGAGTAGAAGAGACCTTCAATGCTATGCAAATAGCCATGGTTCGAGCCCATTTTATTGAGGATGAGGAGACAACAATGGCTAGATACCTCCGTATCCTTCACCCATGTGTCAAGTGAGATTGAGATGTTCCCTTACAACTCTATGACTGAGTTGTTGCACTTGGCAATCAAGGTGGAGAGAAAGACCAAGATTAGGGGTCAGGGAAGCAGAAATACAGGAGGATGGAAAAATCAGCAAGGAAGAACTTCCTACCCTTCAGCCCGAGAGCCCCCTGCTAAGGAAGATAGCGGTTCCCGAAGGAACCCACCACCTGTTGCCCAAGTGCCTTCAAAAACTACACTTGGCCCTTCCAATGGACCCCGAGGGAGTACTTCTAACCCTACTTCTAGAGCTAGGGATATTGAATGTTTTAAATGTAGAGGAAAGGGTCATATGATGAAGGATTGTCCTAATTCTAGAGCATTAATTGTTAATCAACTAGGTGAATATGAAAGTGGAAGTGAAAAGGAGGAGCACCTAGATGAAATGCATGATGAGGATGATCTTAGTGATGAAATTGGTTATGAGCATGGTGATTCTTTGATTTGTAAGAGAAATTTGCATGTACAACCCGCCCCTTGTGAGGAAAACCAAAGAGAAAATTTGTTTCATACTAGATGTTTGGTTCAAGGGAAGGTTTGTAATATGATTATTGATGGAGGAAGTTGTTGCAATATTGCTAGCACTGAATTAATCTCTAAATTGCATATTGCTACTATTTTCCACCCTAGGCCCTATAAATTGCATTGGATGAATGAATGTGGTGAATTAAGAGTCCAAAAGCAAGCTAGGATAACTTTCTCCTTAGGGAAATATAATGATACAGTCTTGTGTGATGTCGTTCCTATGCAGGCTTGTCATATATTGTTAGGTAGACCATGGCAATATGATAGAAAAGTTGTTCATGATGGTCACACTAATCGTCACTCATTTATTTTCAATAATAAGCCTATTACTCTTAAACCTATGACTCCACCATAGATAGCAGATGCATATGAAAAGAGCAAAGACAAAGAAAGAGCCACCGACGAAACTGAGGTGCTGGCGCAACAGAGCCAAAATCGCGACCGCGGAAGTTGGCGGGTCTCGACAGAGCCAAAACCGCGACCGCGGCTCGAAATCCGCGATCGCGGATCGCGACGGGATTCGACAGATTCAAAACCGCGACCGCGGCTCGAAACCCGCGACCGCAGAAGTTGGCGCAGGAGCCCTTGTTGTTTCAACTACCCCGCCTCGCGCTCTTTTGTCCTCCAAATCCGAATTGCAACGTGAGTACTTGCCATTGGACACTACCTTAATGATGCTTTGCAAGAGATTTGTGTTGACAGGTACCGATTCTCGAGTTGATCTACCCCCTAGCATTCAAGCTATTCTTGATGAGTTTGCTGAGGTGTTTCCGGATGAGATTCCAGCGGGCTTACCGCCCTTTAGGGGCATTGAGCATCAAATTGATCTTATTCCAGGAGCTTCTTTACCGAACAGGCCAGCTTACAGAATGAACCCTCAGGAGTGTCAAGAGATTCAGAAGCACGTGCAGGAGCTTGTGGATAAGGGGTATGTTCGAGAAAGTCTTAGTCCTTGTGCAGTTCCGGTCTTACTTGTACCTAAGAAAGACAATTCTTGGCGGATGTGTGTTGATTGTCGAGCTATCAACAACATAACTGTCAAGTATCGTCATCCTATACCAAGGCTGGATGACATGTTGGATGAGCTTCATGGTGCCACAAACTTCACCAAGATTGATCTTAGGAGTGGCTACCATCAAATCCGAACGAGGGAAGGCGATGAGTGGAAGACCGCCTTCAAGACCAAATTTGGTCTATATGAGTGGCTTGTTATGCCATTTGGACTTACTAATGCTCCCTCTACTTTTATGAGGCTTATGAATCATGTCTTGAGGAAATTTATAGGGAATTTTGTTGTAGTTTATTTCGATGATATCTTGATTTACAACAGGTCCCTAGGGGAGTATGAGCAACATCTCAGGGAAGTACTCGTTACTCTTAGTATACAGTGACTATATGCTAATTTGAAGAAGTGTGATTTTTGCACTAATAAAGTTATATTTCTTGGCTTTGTATTGAGCTCCCAGGGATTACAGGTTGATGAGGAGAAGATTAAGGCCATTTAGGATTGGCCAACCCCCACGACTAGCAGCCAAGTCAGAAGTTTCCATGGATTGGCTAGCTTCTATCGGCGTTTTGTGAAGGATTTCAGCACCATTGCTGCACCCCTAACTGAGGTAACAAAGAAGCATTCGGCCTTTGTTTGGAAGGAGGCTCAAGAAAGGGCGTTTGAAGAGCTAAAACGTAGATTGACCGAAGCGCCATTTCTTGTGCTTCCAGTCTTCACTAGGCCCTTTGAAGTGGAATGTGATGCCTCAGGAGTTGGCATAGGAGGAGTACTCATGCAAGAAGGTAAGCCTATTGCCTTCTTTTCTGAAAAGTTGAAAGGTGCAAGTCTAAATTACTCTACTTATGATAAGGAATTGTATGCATTATATAGAGTACTTAAGACTTGGCAACACTACCTATGGCCTAGAGAGTTTGTTTTGCATACCGATTATGAATCTTTGAAACATTTTAGGAGCCAAGACAAACTTGATAGGAGGCATGGTAGATGGATGGAATTTATTGAGATTTTCCCTTATATTATCAAATACAAGAAGGGAAAGGTCAATGTTGTTGCTGATGCACTATCTAGGAGGCATGCTTTAATTGTTCAACTTGACTCTAAGGTGTTAGGCTTTGTTTACATCAAGGAGTTATATCGTAATGATGCTGATTTTGGTGCTATTTATAAGCAATGTTTAGATAAAGGGACTTTGGATAAGTTTTACTTGTTTGATGGTTTCTTGTTTAGGGCTAGTAAAGTATGCATACCTAAATGTTCTTTGAGATTATTGCTTGTTGAAGAAGCCCATAAGGGTGGATTAATGGGACACTTTGGTAGAGATAAGACATATCATATGTTGCATACTCATTTTTATTGGCCCCATATGCTTAGGGATGTTGAGCATTGCTTGAAAAGATGCTTGGAGTGTCTTAAGGCTAAGTCTAGAGTTAAACCACATGGATTGTATACTCCTTTGCCTATTCCTACGACCCCATGGGTAGACATTAGTATGGATTTTATTGTAGATTTGCCTAGGACTAAGAAGGGGAGAGATTCTATTTTTGTGGTTGTTGATAGATTTTCTAAAATGGCTCATTTTATTGCTTGCAACAAGACTGATGATGCTCATCATGTGGCTGACTTGTTCTTTACCAGAGTTGTTAGGTTACATGGAGTACCAAAGACTATTGTGAGTGATAGGGATGTGAAATTTCTAAGTTACTTTTGGAAAACTCTTTGGGGAAAACTAGGGACTAAACTACTAGTCTCTACATCTAGTCATCCTCAAACTGATGGTCAAACTGAAGTAACCAATAGGACCTTAGGAACCCTTTTGAGAGCCATTCTTAAGAAGAATTTGAAAGCTTGGGAAGAAGCCTTACCCCATGTTGAGTTTGCCTACAATAGAGCCATCCATTCCTCAACCTCGCTGAGTCCCTTTGAATGTGTGTATGGTGTGAATCCACTAACACCTTTTGATCTTATGCCGTTACCTACGAAGGAGCGAGTGGATTTCAATGCAGGAAAACAGGTTGATCACATCAAGGAAATTCATGAGAGGACAAGAGCTAAATTGCTAGAAGTAGCTGCTACAAATGCTAGCAAGGCAAATAGGAAGAGGAAGAAGGTCGTCTTCAAGGAGGGAGACCTCGTGTGGGTCCACTTTAGGAGAGAGCGTTTCCCCATCAAACGCCACTCAAAGTTGTCCCCAAGAGGTGATGGACCATTCAATGTGCTTAAGAAGATTGGAGATAATGCTTATGTCTTGGAGCTTCCCGGTGAATATCAAGTGAGTGCCACCTTCAATGTGCAAGATCTAACATTTTTTGAAGGCGAAGAAGAGGAGGAGCTGGATGATTCGAGGTCGAATCCTTTTCAAGAAGGGGAGGATGATGAAGGATCATCTGGACATCAACCGACACCAATGGTTCCCGATTTTGAAGATGCATTGACTCGTTCGAGAGCTAAGGAAGTCCAACAAGAACTAGACAAGTTAGTAGCTTTCTTCATGTCTAAAGAGCTAAGTGTTGAAGAGGAACCACCATTGAAGACGGTTATGATAATTGAGGTTCAAGAGCACTCGGAGCCAAACGACGAAGGCGGCGGAGACAGTGGCAAATCCGCGACCGCGAACGTTTCCGCGACCGCGGATCCAGACCCGCGATCGTGGATCGCGACCTGTTGATTTCGCCGAGAATTCTTGTTTTATTTCGTTTTCGGGATTTAATGCCTTTTATTGGTTTGTTATTTTAGGAAACACTTTTATTGCTTTATTTATTTTAATTTGCATCCTTATGAACCCTATATAAGGTTTGCCTTAGTTATTGTTTTAGGCACCCAGACTTTGATATTAAATACAGCGTTTATCATTTTTTCCTCCCAAAAGAGAGCTTTTGTGAGAAGAGTGCACCGTGTGCATTTGATACGCTACACTTTGTATGGCGTAACTAGGGGTTATTACATTAGTTTAGGAGTGTTATCACAAGTATTTGGAGCTATTGTTATATTCTGAGTTGTTTATGAAGAAGTGAAGAAATGAAGACCAAAACCGAAGAAGAAGAGGATCAAAGATTGAAGACATGAAGACGAAGACATTCTGCGGAGCAGCGGCGATCGCCACCATCACTATGGCGATCGCCATTCTACAACAGAAGCTCTTCATAAGTTCGAGAGATCATGGTGATCGCCATGAATCTACGGCGATCGCCATGGGACGACAGAGACCACGACAGACGCTACATGAAGACCGCGATCGCCAGACATCTATGGCGATCGCCACAACAAGGCCGAAGACATTCCAGACTTTCCTTATTTTCCTTTGTTTATTTTATTTCCTTTTCCTTATTTTATTATTTCGTTTAGGATATTTCTTTTACCATATTTTTTAGGGTTAGTCTCTATTTAAGAACCCTAGTCATCATCATCTTTTGATCATCTTTTCCATGAGACAATTTAGTTTTGCAACCATGAGAAGGAACTAAACTCCATTGTTTTACTTAGCGGTTGAAACCTTCAGTTATTAAGTTGTGAGATTTCTAAACTCTTGTTCTTTTCCTATGGTTTTGTATTAATTCTCTTGTTCTTCATCTATTGATTTCTATTAGTTTTGCTAGTTTGATTGATAGTTTTCTATTGCTAGACTAGGAATATACGGTGGAATTCCTTGTCATTGTAGCATTCATATCTGCATGATCTGGTAGTTGATTGCTTTTATGAAAGAGAATTGATTGCATGTTAATACTTGACGGTTGTAAGTTATTGCATGCATCCTTATGATTCTTGTGCCCTTTGCTGCTATTTCATCTAATCTTGAGAGGTTTCCCTGATTGCTGGATAGTAAGTATTTTCAGGACCGGTTGGCCTGCTGATATATTAAAGATTGGAATAGGAACATTCCCTAGGATTGAAATGAACTTGAGATAAATCTATGATCAACTTGATTGACTGTTGTGTGGATACTTGCTAGGTGAAACCCCTTCGCATAATATTCTCACCCAAACTTCTTTGCTTGATACTTGTTACTTTTGTGTTCCATATAATCAAAACCCCCCCTTGGTTACTTGTTACTTGTTCGTTAGTTGGTATTTCGCTTGACTGCATAGTGATTGATGTTTTGATTCCCTTGGGTTCGACCTCTACTTGCTTGCTATACTTTAGTTAGTGTTTAGAGTTTTCTTTGATTTGGAACTACGACTTTAGCCTTATCAAATTTGGCGCCGTTGCCGGGGAATTGAATTATTCCAATTCTGTGCTAATTGTGACTTATCAACTGTTTGGTGTGAACCTTTATGGGTCAGACCCGTGCTACTAACTCATCTCTTGTTGCTTTTGATTCAGAGATTGAGAGGACGTTTCACAGGAACCGAAGAGCAGCTTTGAACCAAAGTAGCGAGATGGGTGATCGACATGGACCGCCACTGCCGACTATGAGGCAGCTCACTGCCCCAAACTTAGATCAACAACCTCTGGCAGTGAGGTTTCCTGAGATAGCTGAGTGTGTGAATTTTGAGCTAAAAGCTAGATTGATTCATGAGCTTCCACACTTTCATGGCTTAACAGGTGAGGATCCAAACAAACATTTGGCTCAGTTTCATGCCATATGTTCTAGCATGAATCCGAGGGGTGTTACTGAGGAACAGGTAATGTTAAGAGCTCTCGGATTCACTCTGAAAGACGCTGCTAATGATTGGCTTTACTATCAAGCCCCTGGGAGTATTGATACTTGGGCCAAGATGAAAAAGGTTTTCTTGGAGAAATACTTTCTAGCAACTAAACTGAGCAGCCTGAAAAGGGACATTACAAATCTCCAACAACACGCAACTGAAAGTCTCTATGAATATTATGAGAGATTCAAGAAGTTGTGCTCAAGTTGTCCTTTCCACAGCTACACTGATCAGGATCTTCTCATGTATTTGTTTAGTGGCCTGATTGATGAGGATCGTCGTATGGTGAATGCATCCTGTGGAGGTAACTTTTTAAGATTAACTATACCTCAGGTTACTGAAATGTTTGAGGAATTAGTTGAGAGCTCAAGGCAATTTGGTAGCAGGCAAAGAACACAGCCAGTAAGTTCACTTGATCCCGCTAAAATTCAAAGTGATATGAATGAACTGAAAGATATGATGAAGTCTTTTATGCTGCAAAGTGGTGGTCGACAACACGTGAGAGCTTGTGGGGTATGCACACTTACAGGGCATCTTACTGACGAGTGCCCACAACTCCAAGAACCGAATGCTGAGGTAAATGCTGCAGGAGGATGGCAACCTAGGCCTAGATTTGATCCTTATGCTAATCATTATAATCCAGGTACAAGGAATCATCCTAACTTGAGGTGAGATAATCAGAATAATGTTCAAAACCCTAAAGTATTGCAAAATCACCAAAATCAACCTAGACCTCAAAACTCTCTGACTGCTGAAGAGATGATTAAGTCCTTAGCTCAGTCTGTGATGCAACAAAATGCTAAAATGGAGTCGAGTATTCAAAATCTTGAGAAACAAATAGGACAGATTGCTCAAGCTGTGAGCAACTTAGAAGCCAGAGATTCAGGAAAGCTACCATCTCAAACGGTAGTAAACCCGAGAGAAAGTGTCAGTGCTGTGACATTGAGAAGTGGAAAATTATTGGTTGAGGAATCTAATGCTGAAAAGGGCAAACAGAAGCAAAATCCCTAGACAGAAACTCCAGAAGACTGACCGCGATCGCCAAACATTGGTGGCGATCGCGGGAACATTACAGAGAGCAAGCAAAATCTGGCCGAGAAGGAACCGTGATCGCCAGATATCATTGGCGATCGCCATACTTCAACAGAAGCTGAAGGGTTGCGACCGCGATCGCCGTACATTATTGGCGATCGCCATGAGTCATCTGAGCCGATTGACACTAACGTTCGCCCCAACTTTCCTCCTCTGTTCTCACAGAAGCCTGTGGCTCCCTTTCCCGAGGCATTGAAGGACACTCGAAGGCCAGAGAATGATAAAGAAATCTTCGAAACCTTTAGTAGGTGCGAGGTAAACATCCCTTTACTTAAACTTGTCAAGAGTATTCCTAGATTTGCAAAATTTTTGAAAGAAGTTTGCACAATTAAAAGGAATCAAAAACTTAAGGGAAAACAAAAGGTTAAAGTTAGTGAACAAGTTTCTGCTGTGTTCCAAAGACGTATGCCTAAGAAATGTGGTGACCCAGACATGTTTAGCATTCCATGTGTGATTGGTGAAACTAAATTCGAAAAAGCTATGCTAGATTTAGGAGCATCAATCAATGTTTTGCCTTATTCTCTGTATGAATCACTAGGCCTAGGACCATTGCATGAAACAGGAATCATTGTTCAACTTGCTGATAGATCTAATGTGTACCCGAAAGGGGTGGTTGAAGATGTTCTTGTTATGGTTGGTGACTTGATTTTTCATGCTGATTTCTTTGTTTTGGATATGGAGCATGACAAGCATGCAACACCTATTTTGCTAGGTAGGCCTTTTATGAAAACTACTCAAACTAAGATTGATGTGAACAGTGGGACACTGACAATGGAATTTGATGGGGAGAAGGTTGAATACAACATTTATGATGCTATGAAACACCCCATTGATGACCATTCTTTATGTTCTGTTGATGTGATTGAGCCTATTGTGCAAGATGTGTTTGATGTTACTTGTTGTGATGAGCTGAAATCGATCATTGAGAATGATGTGGAGGATCCACATGCATATATGTCTCTATCCACTAACATTCTTGTAGTCTTGGCACAATTGAATGCTGAAGGTAAGCCTCCCTACACTTATGTGGGCAATGGCCCCTTAGAACTAATAGTGCCGAGCGAGAATCTCCTACCATCTATTGTGCAGGCACCAGAAGTTGAATTGAAGGAGCTGCCCAAACATTTGAAGTATGCTTTTCTTGGAAAAGGTAAAACATTACCGGTTATTATTTCAAGCCATCTTTCCAAGGAGCAAGAGGAGAAATTAGTGGCAGTGCTTGAAGAGCATAAGGTAGCTTTGGGATGGACCATTGCAGACATCAAAGGGATTAGTCCCTCGACATGTATGCATAGGATTTTGCTAGAAGGGGATCCCAAACCATCCAGACAACCCCAGAGGCGGCTCAATCCACCAATGACTGAAGTGGTGAAGAAGGAGGTGCTGAAACTCCTGCAGGCAGGTATGATTTTTCCTATCTCTGACAGTCAATGGGTTAGTCCCACACAATGTGTCCCCAAGAAGGGTGGTATTCATGTTGTAGAGAATCAACAAGGAGAGTTAGTTCCTACCAGGTTACAAACAGGTTGGCGAGTTTGCATTGATTACCGTAAGCTGAATGCGGTAACTAGAAAGGATCACTTTCCTTTACCATTTATTGATCAAATGCTTGAGCGACTTGCTGGTCGCCCTTTCTATTGCTTTTTGGATGGATACTCAGGTTATTTTCAGATTGCCATAGCTCCAGAGGATCAAGAGAAAACGACATTTACATGCCCTTTTGGTACTTTTGCATACCGCATGATGCCATTTGGGTTGTGTAACGCACCCGGTACGTTCCAAAGGTGTATGGTGAGTATTTTTTCTGAGTATGTGGAAAATTTCATTATGGTTTTTATGGATGATTTCACAGTTCATGGTGATAGTTTTGATGCATGCTTAAACCATTTGACATTAGTGCTTAAAAGATGTGTAGAAACTAACTTTGTTCTAAATTCTGAAAAGTGTCATTTCATGGTTGAGCAAGGTATTGTGTTAGGGCATATTGTGTCAGCTAGGGGTATTGAGGTCGATAAGGCGAAGATTGATGTAATTCAGTCTTTGCCTTATCCTACTAATGTGCAGGAAGTCCGTTCTTTTCTAGGTCATGCAGGTTTCTATCGCAGGTTTATTAAGGACTTTTCAAAGACCTCATCACCACTATGTGAGCTGCTGAAAAAGGAGGTTGATTTTGAGCTTAATGACGAGTGCAAGAAGGCGTTTGATGAGTTGAAAACTCGTTTGACAAGTGCACCAATTCTTCAGGCGCCAGATTGGTCTCGACCTTTTGAGATCATGTGTGATGCTAGTGACTATGCAGTTGGAGCAGTTCTTGGACAAAAAGAAGCAAGAGCTTCCCATGTAATTCATTATGCTTCTATGACCTTGAACGGAGCGCAAAGGAACTACTCCACCACTGAGAAGGAGATGCTATCAATTGTGTTTTCCTTGGAGAAATTCAGACAATATCTACTTGGTACCAAGGTAATTGTTTATACTGACCATGCAGCACTTCGTTATCTTATGACGAAGAAGGATGCCAAACCAAGATTGATTCGATGGATCTTATTGCTGAGTGAGTTTGATGTGGATATTCGAGACAAGAAAGGTGCTGAAAATTTGGTGGCTGGTCACTTGAGTAGACTAGTCAGTGCAGATGACAAGCCAGATATGCAGGAGCAAATTCAGGGAAATTTCCTTGACGACAATCTGTTCGGAGTAGCTACTGTGGCCATGACGCGATCTCTACCATCTGGTGGAGATCGCCATGATTATTCTGATGTTTACAGGAGTACTAAGTCACGACCGCGATCGCCATTAGACTATGGCGATCGCCATACATCCACAGAGAGTTCTTCCTCTCTCGAATTACCACAGCGAGCGCCACATGTTGGTGGCGATTGCCACACTTCCACAGAAGCTTTCCTCGATTCTGGACCGCGACCGCGATCGCCATACATTGGTGGCGATCGCCGTTGGCTCGCAGAGACTTACATTGACTTTGATCTTGAAGCTACGCTCCTCGCTCTAAAAACCTTCAAACCTTGGTACGCAAATTTAGTGAACTTTCTTGTCATAGGCGAGTTCCCTCCTAATTTTTCCAAGGCTCAAAAGGATAAGATGAAAAGCGAATCTAGATTCTATGTGTGGGATGATCCCTATCTTTTGAGACACTGTAATGATCAGGTGATTCGTCTATGCCTTCCTGATAATGAGGTACAATCTGTCTTGTCTTTTTGTCATTCTTATGCATGCGGGGGTCACTTTGGGGCAAATAGAACAGCTAGGAAAGTGTTGGATGCAGGTTTGTATTGGCCACACATCTTTCGGGATGCTTATGCCTATTGCAAAACCTGTGATCAATGCCAACGAGTTGGGAACATGTCTCAAAAGAATGAGATGCCTCAAGCACCAATCATCTTTTGTGAGATTTTTGATGTTTGGGGGATTGACTTTATGGGACCTTTTCCTAGCTCATTCGGGAACTTATATATTTTGCTTGCGGTGGACTACGTTTCCAAATGGGTGGAAGCGAAGGCCACCAAGACTGATGATTCTCAAGTTGTAGCAGGGTTCTTGAAAGAGAACATATTTGCTCGTTTTGGTATTCCCAAGGCTCTCATAAGTGACAGGGGTACTCATTTTTGTAACAAGATGGTGAGTGCATTGCTGAAGAAGTATCATGTCACTCAGAGGCTCTCCACTGCCTATCATCCACAGACCAATGGACAAGTTGAGTTATCAAACAGGGAGATCAAGACCATCTTACAGAAGACAGTAGCTCCCAACAGGAAGGATTGGAGCCTGAGACTTAATGATGCATTGTGGGCCTACCGCACAGCCTACAAAACTCCTATAGGTAGGTCACCCTATCGATTAATTTTTGGTAAAGGTTGTCATCTTCCAGTGGAGCTTGAGCATAAGGCATTATGGGCTGTCAAGAAATGCAACATGCAAATTAGTGAAGTTGGAGAATTCAGGAAGGTGCAATTGAGTGAGCTAGAGGAAGCAAGACTCGATTCCTATGACAATGTTGTCATATATAAGGAGAAGACGAAAGCTTGGCATGACAAGAACATTTTGAGAAAGAACTTCAAAACAGGTGATAAAGTTCTATTATTTCAGTCACGCCTGAAACTTTTCCCAGGTAAGCTTAAGTCTAGATGGATAGGACCATATGTTGTTGCCCAAGTCTTTCCCCATGGAGCAGTGGATTTATATGATGGGGAGACTCATAAGGTATTTAAGGTAAATGGGCAACGGTTGAAAGCCTATCATGAAGGTTTCACCAACGAGGCCATTGATGAGCAATATTTTACTGAGCCTATTGATGAAACCTGATTGAAAGGCATAAGGTCGAGCCACGACGTTAAATAAGGCGCTACTCGGGAGGCAACCCGAGGTTTGAGTTTGTTTTTGTTTTTGTTCGGGGTAATTTTCTTGTTAGTTTTTCTATGGACAGGAGGAAAGCACCGAAGCTTAGGGTCCGCTACAGTCAGTAGCCAATCCCGCTGTAAGTCTTCTCTCTCAAAAAAAAAAAAAAAAAGATTTGGGCCGGATTTGAGCCATGGACCGACCAGTTGTGCATGTGGGCCGGCTGAAAAAGTCCATGATAAACAAAAAAAAAAAGCCCAATCCCAATCTCATATCATCCCCTACCTACCCTCACCAATAAAATCCCAGCAGCCCCCCCCCCCATTATAAAATCAAACCCTAGCCACCCCAAAAACTCAATAGCCACCCCCAAAAACCCCATAGCCACCAAGCTCTCATCCTCCCTCAAACCACCACAAAAATCGACCCTCTCCCCTCAAACCACCACAAAACCGACCACACTCCCACCGGAATCACATAGCAGTTCGCCGGAAACCGCAACTGCGATCGCCTCCATCTCACGGCGATCGCCATCTTTTGACAGAAGCCCAACTTCGGAAACCCAGCGCGGTCGCGATCGCCACTGTAGCACTGCGATTGCCATTGCACTACAGAAGCTTTTCGTGAAAAATTCCAGCGACCGCGATCGCCATTCTGTTTTGCAGCACCAATTTTGCTTCGAAATTTTGTGAGTACAACTTCGTTTCTCTCCTTTGCTATTCATTCCCTTATTATACAATGGTGAGAGGAGTCAAGAGATGTATGACTAAAAATCAGAAAGAGGTTCGAGATTTTGTGGATTCTAAAAGTGTAGTTACTACTAAGTTCTTTTGCGTGCCCACTTTGCAATTGTTGGGTTTGGAAGAGTGCACCTTGGCATTGCTGAGCCATGGTGGTTTAGGTGGACTTATGACCAAAAACGCTCCCACTGATGAGACTTTGACACGAGACTTTATTGCTACTTTCTCATTCAGTGCAGAGGAACGAAATATTGTTTTTATGCTGCAGGGTAAAGAGTATGTTCTTGGTTTTGATGATTTGAGTATACTATTTGGGGTGACCAAGGACCCTAGTGAAGGTTGGAGTGAGACTGATCAGAGGGCTGCAGATTTCTGGTTTCATGCTACAGGGCAGGTACTGAACCCTTCTGTTACCCAGTATAATTACGAGTTCACTCATCCTTGCCTTAGGCTAGCTCACAAGGTGATAGCCATGTGTTTCTTGGGACGTGGGGAGGTGAACAAGGTCACTGCTCAGGATCTACAGTTTTTATGGAGCCTCACACCTAAATGTGGGACCGTTCCAGATTGGATCCTGCTTTTTTGCCATAGTGTTGCCAAATACAGGAAGATGGGCAAGAAGGTGGGCAAGATAAGTATGGGAGGGATGGTCACTCTCATTGCCCGACTCTGTTTAGGAGATGATGCTATCCCTAGTGGTAGCAGCAACTCCAACTATGTTTATGATGTTTCAGGGCTGAGGCGTGCACTGCTTCTAGATGTGCGCCGGGATATTTATACGTGGTTGTCCAAGCATGAGGGCACACACAAGATGCGTCTACCTAGATTCATTCCCTTTGGTCCTCTTGCAAGGGATTTTCCACTATTGCCTGATGGTGCTGAAGCTGAGGAGTCTGACGAGGAGGCGGAAATGGAAGTTGACATGGAAGGTCATGATGGTGCTCCGGGGGCTGATCAGGGCGGTCCTCAGGCTGCTGCCCCGGGATTTGATTATGAGCGGATGTACAGTTTGATGGAGAGTATGTCTCTTCAGTAGCAGGCATTCGGGACACAGCTAGCTGAGGTGAGCCGGACTGTGAGCAGCTATGACAGTCGGTTCACCAACATTGAGTAGACCATGCAGACGTTGCAACAGAGGCAAGAGGAGTTCTTTAGGGGTGCAAACCCCTACTATCCACACCATCCACCACCATCCCCACAGTGAGTATTATCCTTGCTTCCCCATTTACATTTGTATGTCCTTTATTTTCCATTGAGGACAATGTTTCATTCAAGTATGGGGGAGGGGATGATATGAGTAGTTGTACATATTTACTTTCCTAGCATTTTATTTTGCATGTTATAAATAAATACAAAATTTAAAAAAATTTAAGCCAAAAAAAAACTATTGAGAAAAAGGCATACAAAATCCTTGGATAGCAAGTTCTATGCAATAAGAAGGTGGTTTGGCCGGCACTAGGCTGAGGCAACAATAAGTCTTGAGAGATGTGAGTTGGTGAGCTCGGAACAATTATTGAGTGGTTGGGATGAAAACCCGAAAGGGGGCCCAAGCAAGATGAGTGTTATAAAAAAATAATAATAATAAATTTTGAGTGTTTTAGGATCATTATCATCTTGGCGTTATGGTGACATAAGAAGGAGGCGTATAGGAGGATTCGGGTAGGCCACTTGGAGGAATAAGGTGTAGTTCTGAGTTTGTGCTTATTGTATCACATTTGTTCTTGATTGTTGTTGTTGCGTTTTGTATGCTTTGGGCTTATTGAGTATGTAATCACTAGGAGATATTCTTGTACTTCCTGAGACTTTGAACATTTCATTGTAAGGGTAGCTTTTCTGTAAGTTACTCGGGACGAGTAAAAGTCTAAGTATGGGGGTATTTGATACGCTACACTTTGTATGGCGTAACTAGGGGTTATTACATTAGTTTAGGAGTGTTATCACAAGTATTCGGAGCTATTGTTATATTCTAAGTTGTTTATGAAGAAGGGAAGAAATGAAGACCAAAACCGAAGAAGAAGAGGATCAAAGATTGAAGACATGAAGACGAAGACATTCTGCGGAGCAGCGGCGATCGCCACCATCACTATGGCGATCGCCATTCTACAACAGAAGCTCTTCATAAGTTCGAGAGATCATGGCGATCGCCATGAATCTACGGCGATCGCCATGGGGCGACAGAGACCACGACAGACGCTACATGTAGACCGCGATCACCAGACATCTATGGCGATCGCCACAACAAGGCCGAAGACATTCCGGACTTTCCTTATTTTCCTTTGTTTATTTTATTTCCTTTTCCTTATTTTATTATTTCGTTTAGGATATTTCTTTTACCATATTTTTTAGGGTTAGTCTCTATTTAAGAACCCTAGTCATCATCATCTTTTGATCATCTTTTCCATGAGACAATTTAGTTTTGCAACCATGAGCAGGAACTAAACTCCATTGTTTTACTTAGTGGTTGAAACCTTCAGTTATTAAGTTGTGAGATTTATAAACTCTTGTTCTTTTCCTATGGGTTTGTATTAATTCTCTTGTTCTTCATCTATTGATTTCTATTAGTTTTGCTAGCTTGATCACCTAGTTTGATTGATAGTTTTCTATTGCTAGACTAGGAATATACGGTGGAATTCCTTGTCATTGTAGCATTCATATCTGCATGATATGGTAGTTGATTGCTTTTATGAAAGAGAATTGATTGCATGTTAATACTTGACGGTTGTAAGTTATTGCATGCATCCTTATGATTCATGTGCCCTTTGCTGCTATTTCATCTAATCTTGAGAGGTTTCCCTGATTGCTGAATAGTAAGTATTTTCAGGACCGGTTGGCCTGCTGATATATTAAAGATTGGAATAGGAACATTCCCTAGGATTGAATAGAACTTGAGATAAATCTATGATCAACTTGATTGACTGTTGTGTGGATACTTGCTTGGTGAAACCCCTTCGCATAATATTCTCACCCAAACTTCTTTGCTTGATACTTGTTACTTTTGTGTCCCATACAATCAAACCCCCCCCCCCCTTGGTTACTTGTTACTTGTTCGTTAGTTGGTATTTCGCTTGACTGCATAGTGATTGGTGTTTTGATTCCCTTGGGTTCGACCTCTACTTGTTTGCTATACTGTAGTTAGTGTTTAGAGTTTTCTTTGATTTGGCACTACGACTTTAGCCTTATCAGCATTGTTGTTGAACTCGCCCTAGTTGTACTTGTGTGTGTCAATCTCCTCCATAAGGTTGGTGCTATCGGGACTCCATAGAGCATCCTCCAAGTGCCTTGACCCACCATAGTCATTGTGTTTGGTTATAATCATCCGTTGGGTTTCTTCATCATTCGGTAAGGTTCTTGTTCTTAAGTTCAGGGGTTTTATCGT
Organism: Oxyria digyna; assembly: GCA_029168935.1. NCBI lineage: Eukaryota > Viridiplantae > Streptophyta > Magnoliopsida > Caryophyllales > Polygonaceae > Oxyria > Oxyria digyna. The sequence continues at coordinate 13,638,726 of JAPVLV010000013.1, forward strand.
TGTTTGATTTGGTTCCAATTGGCCTATCATTCGACTTATCCTTCTTTCATCTCATTCTAATTTCGCCTTTCTTCTCTGTTCGAGTTTCTGTTCGAGGTTTGGTCTCTAGATCGGACAACAACAGCTTATCCCCGCATCACCACGTCTCAAGGTGAGGGCGTGGGGCGGCATTCCTGTAAAGCAATCGGAGTAAATTACTATAGTGTTTATGTAAGGGAAATCCAAATTGTTCAGGAATTCTGGTGGGTACATGTGCTCTTGCTCACCGGTGTCTGTTGACGCTAGGCAGATTTCGTCGGAACTTTTGTATGTATGCACATCTCCTGTTAGAGCATCAAACATGTAACTGTTGATCTTGTCCGCATCTTCGTTTAAAGGTTTTAGGATAGCCCTTTCTTGGAGATACTGGCCGTCTACCCTCGCGGGGTCAAAGTTTGGGAATATTTCACCCACAATAGTCTTTATTGGGTCGTACTGGGAGTGTATCATGAGTTTTGGAGGGATCTCAATCCAAGTCTTCTCATCATCGTCCTGCATGCCGGTTGCTGGGACGGTACCTTCACCGACCTGTAAGATCCATTGATTGAATGCCCGTCTTTGCATGTCGATTTGGCCATCACTGCCCTTCTCATTGACATGCATATTTTCTGTTAGGATTAGAATTTCGCATTGGTCCCAAAGAGGCGAGCTGCTGATGGAAGCTTGAACTACGTCTTGGCGCTTACCCTTTGGAATGACCGGCAATATTTGGCGGAAGTCTCCTCCTAACAGAACAGTGATCCCTCCAAACAACTTTGTGCGGTTGACTTCATTCCTTAAGCCGCATATATCCTTCAACGTCCTATCAAGAGCTTCAAAGGCGTTCCTATGTGTCATTGGCGCCTCATCCCAAATGATCAGCTCAGTGTCGTTCAAGAGTTTTGCAAGATGTGAGTTTTGTGTAATCCCACATGTACTGGTGTCCAATAGCTCTATCGGAATAAGGAACCTGCTATGGGTTGTTCGTCCACCCGGCAGCAATAGAGATGCAATACCTGAGATAGTAACTGTTTGTGCCTAAAAATACGACGACTATGGAACGCTAAGGAGCTACGCGTAGAAGCATAGAAGCGACGCGACGTGAAGAACGAAGGATGGCGTCGACGTGACGTTATAAGGAAGAGCACGTCGTTCAGCTATGGGAATTAGGTCAGGCGCCACTTAGTTACCTTGTTTTGTATTATATTCATGTAAATGGTAAAAGGTAAGATAAAAGAATATCTTTTACCATATTTATTATATCGTTAGACGATAGAAGGAAAAGAAAAAGATCTTATTTCCTTAGTAGGATCCTAGGGTTAACCTATATAAAGGTTAACGCCAACCTTTTGTAATCATCGGACGCTACGCCGTAATATCAATACCACAAGAAAGTTCAAGTTTCAACCTTATTCTCTCGTCTCGTTCTCTTAGTGTTAAGATTATACCGTTCTCTTTAATCTTTGCCCTACAATTGCTTAGTTATCATCTCGTTGATAATTTCGCTACAAACAGTAACCATTATCAGTATTTTGCATTTTGTTTTGTGGTTAGACTTTAGGCCTTACTGTTTGATATTGTTATGGTCTTGTTGTAGTTATAAGAACACATACCTGAAGAAGCCACGGCTAAGACAATTTTTCCTTCGGACCGTATGCGAGCCATTATAGTTTTGTACAGGAATGTCTTCCCAGTCCCTCCTGCCCCGTAGACGGAAAAAAAATGCACCTTCCTAGTTCTGGACAGAATCAAGGATTTTGGAGTAAACAACCCTTTGACCGATGTTCAGGGCTGCACATAGGATTGAATGCTCGGCAGCGAGCTCTTCTCGGTTGTAGTTCCGCTCTTCCTGAATGAGTCTGTTATCAATAGTAGTCAATAGCGACTTGTCAGGCATCAGCATATCTAGGTAATCTCCTAGTGATTTGCCATTTTTCGTCAGGGAATCCTTAATGGCCACCAGGCAGTAGTTTTTAATCTGTGTCTCGGAGAGCTTTAGGGATGGGTATTTGAATTGCTTGCGCTTATCCCTTTCAATGCCTTCCGATAAGACCTGCCAGGATTGCTCCCATAGTTGCCTTGGGCTGGTCACTTCACAAAATAGTAGTATAGTTACAAATAACTCCCTAAGTCGTGGTCCCGTTGCCCATATTTTGCATTCTTCTATTGCATCTGTCCATTCTTTATCATCACTCAACATCCCCCGAGCAAAGCACGCCTGTTTGAAAGTAGCATACAATACTCCATTGACGGTTCTGATATCTGTGAAGGATTTGGGCCCTTTCACAACATTTAACAACATACGCAAGTAATACCGCTCCCCTGATGCTGGATGGCAGAATACTATTCGTCCTATAGCGCCCCTGATGTCACGCACCTTCCATTCCTGTACGTCTGCATGCCACACATATTCCTTTGGTATTTCAGCATATGTGTATCCCCTTGCCTTTTCGTCCATGATATTAAGATTGAACCATTCCGTGAACATGGTGTCTTTTATGGTTGGACGTTTCAGAAGTCCGGGGAGGCTCTAGGCGTCTCTGACTGTAACAGCATGTTGGTCGGGAAGATGGAATGACAGCCTTATCACTGAAGGGCGAGAGTAATGGATATTGTAGGCGTATATCCTTCAAGCAGCCTCACATGCTGAAATGCATCGGCAATCCAAAAACTGGCGTATTTCGTCGATCTGGTTTTCTAGAGCGGTCGTTAGCAGCTGGTCCGTGTTATTGCTATCAACAATCATGGTAGTAGCTCGGTCCGGACCCTTCGTAATGTACTTGAACAGGTATTTTATGGCGCGTGACCGTTTACACCATTCCACATTTATGTAGGACCCATATCGAATTAGGAGGTACCGATTATACGGCACAACATGGTTGTTGTCGAACTTGTGTTTCCCCTTCATTACGTGGATACTTGTGTTCCTTCTCCTGTACACAGGGAAGCCATCTTCATCAAAGGTTGTTTCTGCGTAGAATGGTTTTGGATAATGCTTCAAGCACTCCCCATTCGACGTACACGGAGCCGTCTTTTGGTCCTTTCCACATGGGCCATGTATCATGTGATCTACCACCAGTTTGTGTGCCACGGGGTCTCTGTTTTTGCATGGTATCTCTGTTGATATTATATCATCAAGCTGTGATCCGGTCGTCGCTTTGTGCTCGTCCGCTATCCACACTAATATATGAGCATGGGGCAGTCCTCTTTTTTGGAATTCTATGGTGTATATGACTGCAGCAGGTAGCATTTTGCTCAAATAATGAGTAAGCTAAGAATGGTTTCATAATATTGTTGGAATGGTAAAGAACGTAGCGCACCTGCGGTTGCTCTCCCAAATATTTCTTTCTCCCGGATGTCTTTGATGAGCTTTCCTAACATCAACTTGAATACCCGTACTGTTATGTCTGCACGATCATTAGCTGTCTGTCCATGAAGTTTAGCAAGCATCTTTAGGATTGCTGGCCATTTTGGATTTGCGGTGAATGTTATGGACAAAGAAGGATTGCCAAATGCACGACACAAAGCCATTGCGTCTTGGTAGTTTTGAATCATGTAGCGGGGGCTGCCTGTGAATGTTGATGGGAGAACAATCCTCTTGCCCAGATTGCGTGCATCAGTATCACCTCTTGACACGGTATCACAAATATTCTTGTACAAATCAACACGGAGGTCGTCTTGGGTAAACCTAACCCAATTTAACCTTTGCTCCTCTACAGCCGTGTATGCGTCGACCATATACTGTTGTATTGTAAAGACAGTGGGTATTGTAAAGACATATACAGGGGGTGTATTTCCGATATTCGCATCAGACCACTTGTCTTGCTATCGATGACGACATCCTTCTTCCCTTCACTCTGCCCAAAGTCGCCAGCAACCAACCCGGCCACCTCGTCAGCAGTGGGAAGATTGTATTCTTTAAGAGTCGGGTGCCGTTCACCAACCATTTTGATATGAAATTGTTTGCCAGGTTGGGAATCACACCAGTCCCTTGCCTGTCGAAATGCGGGTGTCAAGGAGCTATGCAAGTCAAGGATGGTTGTTAGTTGGTGCACGATCAGGGGGTCGACATCATTTGTCGTTAGATTCATGCACCCCATTCGGTTGCGCAACTTGTTTGCAGTATCATAAATATACAGGTGTGCGTATTTGGGGGTAGCCCCGTCATTGGGAATAAGGGAGCCGAAGTTGTGGTAGTTCTGACCTGAAATACGAAAAGTATATGGCCCCTTTGTCTTGTTGATTTGCTCATCAATACTCGCCCCAAATGAAGTAAATGCGAACATGCTGTTATACACCCTGATGTTCTTTCTGAAATCTGCTCCACGCTGGCTTTGATCATTTAACATATGCTGTAAAGGTTGGGGTGCATCTTTGAATTTAGGCAACTTGACTTTGCCTTCCTGACAACATAGGGAGAAAGTTGCGTTCTCTAACTTCACAGATTTGCTTTTCTCCTCAACCCAGACATATGCATGGCAGAACGGGCACTTGTGATTTGGGGGGCCCAAATCATTGTATACAACTTTCGCATCTGCGTACATAACCGAGACGATTATAAATGATATTGCAACTGTCTTCTCAAAATATACCAGCATATTAGGCAACCGGGGACTTACTCGTGGACTTCCAGGCTGCAGGCGGCTTCGGGGGTTTGTTGCGCGCCGTAGATGCGGTCGCCCCTGAAGAACATACTACCATGAAATCAACGAAGCCATTTTAACATGTGACAATATTTGCTTGGCCACTTTTAATTCACAACACTGTACCTCTCTTGGGTGGTGGACGTTGTATGGGCTCAATGATCCTTAAACCACAATATACCTTTTGTCTCCCTTCGTTGGTTGTTATACTATTAGAGTAGACCTGCATTCGGGACTCCAGACTGCCAAATGGTGGCAACAAATCTGCACCACCATGTGGATATGCCCTTGTTATTTTTCATAGTCCGTATATGTCTAATTATGTAAAGCAAATAGGTGTTGGGTGTGTGAAGATAAGACATTCGTTACCTGGAGCGGTAGCTTTCCGTTTCCGGGCCATGATTCAGACGCGGAGGCAAATGCTGGCGTGTATGTAATAGACTACTGCCTTGAGTAGGTACCTTTTTCACGGTGGATGGTTCTTTAGTGGGATGGTGTAGAGATGGATGGGGAGGAAGTATGGTTTATAGAAGATGGATGGGAATGAATTGCAAGGGGGGGTGGAAAGCCATAGGTCATGTAGATGGAGTTATGGCAGATCAATGGATATAGGGCCACTTGATTTCAAAGCATTGAAGGCGACTGTCACTTCAACAATCACAATTATAGCTTAAATACCGATACTTGTTATGACTGAGGTGCCCGACTTTGCGTCAAATCTGGCGTAGGTCGGGCTGTTATACCAATCAAAAATAAATGTGACGTATCCTTGGCATGGCTTGGCAGGAAGTAGCCGGGGAAGTCTGGTAATGTTGCCTTTGTAAATCTAAATTAGTAGTGTGTAATCAAATTCTAGAAACTTCATAGCACAATCTAAATTAGCAAATCTGTTTTTTTTTTCCCCTTAGAAATAGAATCTTTAGTTTATAAAAACAAAGGCACAATATTTAACATTTATCCAGTAGGCATGTCAGGTGGTTTGAATTATAAGAATAAAGGCACAATATCAGGATACTCATGGTCTGAGGCTAAACTAATGCAATCCAAAGTTAAGTTCATTCTAAGATCAGTAGGCATGTAAAGTGGCTTGAATTAGAAGAACAAAGTCACAACATCAAGATACACATGGTATGAGGCTTAACTAATGCAATCTCAAGTTAAAGGTAGGTTTGAGAATTTAATTTTTGGCACAAACCTTGGAGTTCGTCGAGACATGTGATCATAATTGCGTACCCTGTGAGAGACTGTGAAGAGTGTGAATCGTTCCCAGTGTTCTGTACTCTGAGTTTAACTACACAGAGAGACAGCATCAGCAGATATCAAGGAAATCTAATCAGACTAATGTGTTAGTCTTTTCAGATCAGCAGTTTTTTCATATAACTACGAACCATCGAATTTGATGAGAAAGAACCATCGAATTTGTTCCTAGAGAAAAACTGTAATGGGGTAAAAACACACACTTTCAACTGTTCTTAAGCAAACAAATTAGACATTCAAGGATATTGTAGGCATTTAATCATAAGAAAGAACCAGCATAAAGAGCACAGAGAACCCAAGAAGTTCTCATCTTCATGAAAGAGATCGATGAACTTCATTGTGCAGAACTCCAGATCATCCAATACATTCAAAAAGACTTGAAACTTCCTTATGGTACAAAACTGAACATATTTGGCTTTGCCATTACCTTTTACTTGACCCTTTTTATCTCTCATCTTGGCCTGAATACGGGCGCTGCATCGGCTTTTGCTTCTTCTCGTTTCTTCTTATCGACTTCCTTTGTTTCAGCAGCAATCTCCCTTTGTTTCATTAGTTCCCTGTAAAAATGCAGAACCGAGCTCAAAACATTTTAACAAACGCTCTTTTTAATAGCAATAATCTAAGGCTACAGTAATAGACTTACTCGAGCCTTGCCCTTTCATCTACAACACCTTCAATGCTCAAACCTTTGCGGGGCTTGCAGGCCAATAGCTACCTCAAATATGAGAGTAATGCAACAAAGGAAGAGTACAATGTACAAAATAGTCAAAATCTAGAATTTTAACGACTTTAATCTGGAGGAATATTATGAGGGGAACCTGCGATTCTGTATGCCTATTCAGATTTGCATGTAAACTTTGCAATTTCTCTAAAGTTATGAACGATGATTGCCTCAGCTATTCCTGAATCAGCATACAACAACAGGCGAATTCAGTACCTAATTCAAATAATCCAATATAAAACAAACAGCAGACCGACTACTAAGAAAGACCACTTAAGAGAATGTCCTTTTTGTCATAGAAAAAATTACTAAGAAAGATTATAGTAGATGGATCCTTAAACACCAACTAAAACCAAAGGATGTATATGAAGCCATGAATTAAAATGGTTTGTTTTCTTCACATGAGTCACCTTGAATTGTCTCATCATCTTGTAATTCAATACAATTAGCTTCTGAGTTGATACGCCACTATTTTTTACCATCTTTTTTGTACATGCCTTGTGTTCAGCCATATCATTATTAGAAGAGGAATGTAGCTAGTCCTTTCGATAATTAGAACAACAGAAGTTAACAATGAAAATAATCCTTGGAACTGGTTTGCACTCATGAAAAGATTTCTTTGATCCATCTGCATTGCAAAGATTAACACAGAAGTAGTTCTCAACTTTAAAAGTCTAACAAATGAATACACATAGATTATCCAAGAGGAACACATTGTTATGAGAAGTGTAGAATAATCCAAAAACTCCTTGTCGCCAGAAATCCATTATATTGCATAACACCATTCAGTTAGTATTCATTGTTAGAGAAATATAACTAATTCAGAATTATGTGAAGTGGATTACCTCCTTGAATACACCATCTTCGGTTTTGTCCCGAAATGGGCGTCTTTCACTAAGCAAGATGTATGTTATAACACCAATAGTCCATACATCTGACTCTGTTCCTGATTTACTCTTTAATACTTCTGGTGTGACATAATAGGCGTTGCCCACCATATATGTGAATCTTTTCCCTGCATATGTCATATAAAATCTCCCCATAATGAAAATGTCTAAAACAATAAGACCATGATAATCAAAGATAGTTGGGAAAAACTTTTGAGTACCTGGCTTTATGAAATCTGAGAGACCAAATTCTGTAGCCTTCAAAGGAGAATTCTCTTCAGTAGATTTGAATAGGAACATCTGCAAGAAAGTTGAAATCTTCAAGTCATGACAGAATAATTAAAGAGCATAAAAATCTATAACATAACATCAGATAAAGGTTAGAGCTTAGTAATTGTATCACAAATTTAGACGTATGATTGCATTAACAGTTTTGCACTCTTACATTCAGGATAGCATGGGAGTGAAGTGGAAATCATGAAATTATTACTTTAGACAGCTACCACAAAAATATACCCATTTTAGAGAAGATGGCCCTTTATATGTGAATTGATGTGTTCCCATGTAGTTAATAGCAAGCAGAAGAACATACCTTCATCAGCTATATACATGGACTTCTCCTCATACTACTGATATTGAGGCTAAAAGATTCCCAACCACTATGTCAACATCAAAAGCTCTATTCATATTGGAGCGACTATAGATTTTAATTTCATCTCCAATGTTGTCATTGCCAACATATGCTTATTTTTGGTTCTGAACTTTCGTCAAACACCTGGTGTGCACTATCCGTATGGGTAAATGACACATAGCAAATAAGGGTCCAGTCTGCACAACGTCGGCCTATCTATCTCGGACCGGTAATTGGACGGCGTATAGATGATTATCAGTGTAAAAAAGTACATCATCCATGCCATCTAAACCTGTTGAATAGTCTGGGTGTGGATGCAGGGTGTTGCAGTATGTTGTTTGTCCTTCGTGAGGGGAATTTCACTGATAACGTAGCTCAGGTTAGTCAATTGCGAAGTACTTTATGCGGAGGTTATGCAATTTGTAATAACAAAATCATGGTTTTAATATCTGTTAATGTAGTTGGAATTGAAATGACTGTTATGAAGCAAATATTGAATTTGGTATATAAATGTAGAGGTAACCGCTCGGTAACCTACAGATGGCAGTTACTCAAATTTTTAATTTACATTGTAATTACTTTTATTTCTAATCGGCAGTTATATGGACCTACAGCCACTATTTAAAGGGTCCGAACTCTGTGTCTTCAACATCCGACTCTTCACATACTTTGTCTTCTACAATCTTTTCTTCCTTGTCGGGGTCATCTTCTCCTGTGAACTCAACAGGTAAGTTCCCTTGCTGGTTGTTTATCTCTTCTCTGGATGTAGATACGCATAGACTAATCTAGGGCAGCGTTATTGTTCATCGTTCTTCAATTTGACGAATTGTTACATTCCTGTCTGTGCCTTGATATGCATAATCCGGAATTGATGGGTTGTTTCACATATACTGACTAAGTAGTTTGTCTTCACTTTATGGTTATATTGCAATTGTTATGTCTAAATGTGGGTTGGAAGTGGAGATGATTGATATCTGTAACATTGCATGTGTTTTTCCCATCATCCATTTCAGTGATTGTGGTAACCCGACCTTCATGTCATTCCCATCATTAACCATTGTTGAAATGAGCAATACTATCTATTCCTTACACTGATTTTGGAAACTCATTGATGAATTTGTCATGGTTTCCTTAGTACAGACATTCCGCCTGATCTCTGATTCTGATGCCAAGGAGAAAATGGTAGGCCAAAGAAAATTGTTGTACTTATGGTTTGCAATACATAATACTGATGCATGTTTTTCCCTTGAACAGCCTCTGCCCGAAGCTTTCGGTGTCCAAATGGGAAAAGCAATGGAGTGGTGCATGGATATCAGGATACCCGATGGTAACTCTTTCGTGGTCCGTATTCAGCGAGAGAATGAAGCACTGATTCTGAATGCCGGATGGGCGGAGTTTCTGGCATACTACGCTGTCGACGAAGGACATATGCTACTGTTCGATAAGGATGCTATATCCCATTATCGAGTCCGAATATATAATTTGGCCTCATCTGAGATCAATAATATACAGCGACATATGCATGCCTCCCTAAGACATGGTAAACTCCTACACTTCCTACATGATTATACGAGATCGGGCACTATAGTGTGCGTTTGTTTGGAGCGAAATCATATGAATAAATAGTCTATGTGTGTGTGTGAAACAATGCAGGTCCTGCAGTAGGCCACATAGTTCCAAAAGTGGTTCCATTTGTGAAGTTCAAAATTAAGCTTTCGAAGTCGTATGTGAACCCTCCGTACCGCGTGGTAAGACTGTTTCATTCATTCATATATGTCCTATAGAATTGTAGCCATCATTCTTTTAATTAAATGTACCGCTTTTATTGTGAAATGTCCAACAGTACATCAAAGGGGAGAAGGTCCAAGAATTCTTAAGGAACAGCCCGTTGAAGGAGATTGTGGTTCGCGTGGGGGAGAAAACATGGAACGTTGCCCTGTCGAAAACAGATGATGGTGTCTATCTATACAATGGATGGGGTACGGTGGTGGCTAAAGTTCCACTTGGGCTGAGGGAGGTCTGCACATTCATCCTGGAAGACGAAAGCGAACTCCGTTTCAAAATGTTGACTGCTCCTCCAGGGTTTGAGGATTAAACAATGGCTCGACGCTTGTTTCTCTATCGTGGCTCTCATCGTGATCAACATTCTATGCTGCAATTACATAAGACCGTTATATTATATAAGTAATGTTTAAGGCTTGTTAGTTTGGGGGATTTAATATTATTACTATTATGCTATCTGTTTAAGGCTTGTTAGTTTGGGGGATTTAATACTATTACTATTATGCTATCTGTTTAAGGCTTGTTAGTTTGGGAGATTTAATATTATTACTATTATGCTATCTATATTTCAATTTGAACAATTTGACTGTATCTCAATGTTTTAATGCCAAGTCAATCAATGGCAAAGCATGGTTTCTAAGGCATCAACAGTTGGCTTGAAATGCAATGGTTGGGGATATAATCTTCAACACACTTCTCACCAATTCATAATTTCATGCCCCTTGTATCCTGTTTCTTATATTAAAAGCTATGATGACAAAGTGTTTGATATTATTGATGAAGAAAGGGTTGTATTCTTCTTCAACACATCCATGACATCAAGACCATAATCACCATACAAATGCTCAATGCATCACAAATTTAAAGTTTTAGAGGAACAAACACTAAAATTAGCTCTGCGTTACAAATCCGAAATTTGTTTATTCGCTCCTAACTGTAGTTTAGGGCTACAGGATCCTGGAATATCGTTCTGTTATCAAATACACACACTCAAGTCACATATTAGGATATGGTCATATGATGGATCACATCTCCCGCATCTTGTACTTCAGATTTTCCATTTTCCGACAAACTCACGAATGATAACAGTTCCGCCTTTGAAATAATTATGTACTTTGCAACTCTGGGTGATTGGTCAATGCAGTTATTACATTTATTGTTTGAAGCTCTTAACTTCTTATTTCATATATTTTCATCATTTTTTTATTCTTGATGTATTAGGATGATATGTTGGTGCTTCTTATATATTGATGTTTTTTTCCAATCTGACTTTTGAAGTGAGATGCTTCCAATATCAACTTCACACATATTCTTGATTCCAGCTTATGTGATGGAAATATCCAGTGAAGTTGTGGTTAAGAAACCCAAGAGATTAACATCAATTGACTGTATTATGTAACACCAGGAAGGGGGAAAGTGAAGAGATTTTTTTTCCAAAACACACCAGGACATTGTGTTGCTTGTGTATCGACGGAAATTGGTAACGGGGAAAAGAACATCAAGAAACAAACACTTCATTTATTTATATAACAAAACCAACCATTACACTTCAGACTGAACAAAATTGGCAAAAAAACGGAGACGGTGAGTCTACAGTGGCGTTGCCATTGGTTGGAAAACACATGAAGCCGGAGGAAAACATATCACGATTGCAAATCCACAAACAAAGCAGGCACTTTGTTCAGAAAAAGGTGGTTCCATAATGCAAAGCTATGCATCATCGTCAGAATAGACCACATTCCTCTGCCTCTTCCGGGTAAGGGCACCCAACTGTGCAGGATCATTCGTATCGTACTCGGAGTCGACCCTTATACTAAGGGTATCAGAGCTTGCACAACTATCATCCGTGTCCTCATCACTCCCAGCGTTGAGCAAGTCATCCAGAGAAGGAGTAGCCGGGGCTACGTAGGAGTCATACATCGGGTGCATCCCATCCTTCAATGAGTATGCCAGACAATGGTAAGGACAATGTTCGTAAACGAATTGAAGACTAACAATATGTAGATTATCGTACTACATACCTCCCAAATTTTCACATCTTCCAAGACATCACTGCAAGCAAAGGTTTCATACGACCCATGGTCGTAATACGTGTGGGATCGAAGCTCGAGTTTGTGGTACGTGTTAGCAAGGTTCAGCAGGGTAAGGGGCAGAAAAACATCACCATCAAATTGCTTCTATGAAACGAACAAAAGTAACGACGTTAAATCATGAAAAGAATGGAATGGTGTAGATAAAAGGTGGTAGTGCGCACCCCAGTAATAGCAACCAACGACCCAGCACTTGTCTTGACCAATTTCTCGGCCACTGTATCAAACAGAGCCACTTCCGTGTGGGTAGTCTTGTCAAATACACCAAGGTGCAGCCTGTACCTGTACGTGTACAGAAAAACATCAGCGAATGTCCAGGAAATAAAACGTTGTTTCACGATCATGTAAGGCGCCAGTACTTTATCAAAGGAACTGCACAACCTCTTTCACATGCGGTGCACCAATACCCTTCACCGTTCCTTGATTTCGCCATTCCTTTCATGCAGCCGCCCTCTGGACACGAAAGATAAAACCAGCTTCCTTTCATATGCACCTTCTCAACTTGCACGACGCAATGCAAAGTCACAGAGTGTTGTTGGGCAAAGGGTAAACAAAATGTTAGAGCAGGACGGGCAAGGCAACTGAATGGTATGGAAGCTAATATATCCTTGCGGCCTTACCTCGCCTCCAGAGGCCTTAGCTTTCCTACCCATCTCGAGCAGGTGAAATAGTGTACCATTCTTTCCTACACAGTTCAATTGACCACTGTAGGCATCTTGAATGTAGCCAAACCTGCAAAAGAAAAAGGGGCTTCAGGGACAATTCATGCAACGACGGAGAATGTCGTGCTGAGATAGCTGGTTAGGTAGACACGCCCAAATAACAAACAAACGGAAAACCCGCACTTGATCACATCATGGAGCTTATCAATCTGAGGGACGTCGGTGGTTGTGTATATGGCCGTAGATGAGGTGCTTTCCAAGTACGTATGCCCTGCAACGTTATAGAAATAGACATGATGAGTAGAACCGGGGAAATATGGCTGTGGAATTCAGGAAGCACATGCATACCATTCATAACTTTTACGTCCATAGAAGCTAGAAGCACTACGAAAATAGGGCGGGACCCCTTGGTCTGACGGATGAATTCATCATAGGCAGGCCCAACCATGTTAGCCTGGATGGTCCTTCCCCTCTCGTTAATCATCCAACATTCAACATACTCCCTACCAGTAGGAGTGAGGTTCACTTCGCCTACCGCAGAAATGGCACCCACTATATCAGCACCGTATAAGATAGACTCTAATTAGGTAAGTCTTTGTAAGGGATTAATGGGGTTTCACCAAAAAAATGGGAGAAAATACCGATGAGGAAGCGTGAACCAGTGGGAGCAATATCTTCAAATTGGGACAGAATGAAGGGATATCGGCAAAACCGGCCTGGGGAGTCAACATTAAGTTCGAAGATAGTATCGCTATGGAATTTCAATACAACCTTGTCGTCTTTGCGCACACATGGGTACTCGTTGTTAGGGGTGATGCTGAAACCGTGGACATTGTACACCTGGCCGTCCTCGAGCTTCGAGAAGAACCTATCAGTAGCCTCCTCAGCAACCTTCACCACCAAGGAGTTCCCCTTATTCAAGGAAAAGGAAATTAATAAAAATGTGTTGGGCAGATATTACATACAAAACTACAGGGGAGTAGGGGACACGTAGAAGGAATGTCATTACCTTGTCGTCAGATATGACATAACAGCATGTCGAAAAATAAACCTCATCTATCACATCGACCCACTGACGGCATATGAGGATGTTGAATACAACGTTCTCCAAAGCATGAAGATGATAAAAGTTAGCATACGTTTTGCTCTCAACGACAGAGGGATGTCTGGAAGAAGTCAGGAGGAAATCACGGCTAACTGGGGCCATAGTTTTTGCTGGAATCTGAAGTGGGCAGTGGTGTAGGCAGAAATGATTTAGAATGATCAAACTATGCTAACTATACCCCATTTATATAGGATGGGAGGAAAGTTGACAGATTTCACCAATGGCACGAAATTAATGGAGAACTGAAACATTGCCTACTGACCCTGCAAATTCCCATAGTTCAGTAATTCAAAATTCAGATCCCTCACTTAATTCCAGACTCTTGGATTATACTGACCTATCAAAACCCAAAACACCCCAAGTAAATACACCGTAGTAAACATGGTTAGATGTGTATATATGTCAACCTGAATTAGCATATTAAATTAGATATATTAGCACTACACAAAGAACAAATACTAACACTACATATTGGGTTACCTGTTATTTAGCACACTTTTCCAGTGCACTTGATCATCTCGTGTAACACATACACCCATTGCTCAAAAAATAATGTTGTTTGATTGTGTGTACAGGTCCATGCATAACTCGTGAACCAAATAGGGTACCTGCACAGACAGCGGGACACACAATAAGAATCTATAACTAACTTTCCGTCCATATTTTGTTGAATGAAAAGATAGGCCTACAATTTTACAAATTAAGGATGGAATAAATAAAGAAGCAGAAGGATGCATATGGATAGGTGAAAGGCTTAGCAGATATTATTCAATAATATAAGAGCAGAGTTGGCTTTGGTCTACTTGCCTGGATTGAGGTTTTGTGCTATTGTATAATTCACTATATGTTACAGGAAGAGGGTGCACTATATGTTTCAGGAAGCTGCATAATCAAAGCATATGGTGACTTATATGCTTGATCCAGATTCTGTGTGGCAACAACATTCTTTTTTCAAAAACATTTCGGTAAGTGTGGAGAAAAAGGAATAAGGAAAGAAGCTATGCAAAACTTCAGCATGAAATAAAACCTGATCAGGAAGGAACACTTGATCTAATAGAACGTTGTCGGCATCAAAGAAGGTTTGAAGGAGTGAAAGATGAAATCATCTCTGACCATATTTTGTTGAATATTGTTCCTATGGTGCGAGCAATCACCACACAGGGCATGGTGAAGCACCTTATATTTGAGATTAAGAAATCGTAACATGGCTCATCATCACAAATGCATCAAAATCCTCGAAGACATTCCAGCGACCACATTCCGTGCATAAGTATTCATCGCATATGCACATTTTATCCTCAGAGACATTTCAGCGAACACCTTGCGTGCATAAGTATTTTTCCAAGGCATTTGGTAATGAGGGAAGCATCGCATCGACTTGTAGAACAACAGATCATTCAACAAGAAGTGCGCATGCTTTTTGCAACTCAGGCAGCTCAATCTATAGAACCTAACAACAACTAAGCAGGATTTAAGGGTTGTGCATAATTAATTGAGCAGGGCATTTTCACATGTGAGCTCCGAGTATGCACGTATGAAGCCATGGCTTGATAAACGAGATCGAATATGAAGGGCATAAAACATAGTGAAACAAACGATCACGTAATATTGAAGTTAGGAGAAAGGGCTCCAAAACCCATACAGAAAGACAGACGTGTTCGACAACACAACATTGTGCAAGATGCAAAAGACAAAACACATAAAACCACACCAACGTGTTTGACAAAGGACAATGTTCATAGCAAAAAAAAAAAAAACACATGACAGCGGAGTCGCTAAAACCAGGCGAACTCATTATTCTTCGCATCACCGCATGCTGTTACCACCCATTAAGAAAATGATGCGTCCCGTACAGAGGTAGCGCCATTCACTCCGCCACCTCAGCATCGGATACATCATCAAGGAGGTCGGAGTCTGGATGAGTACCGCTCTCAGGCTCAGTCTCCTCTTCATTATCATCATGGAGTGCAGGTCCCGGATGAGTACCGCTCCCAGGCTCAATATCCTCTTCATTATCATCAAGGATGGAAGGTCCCAGATGAGTACCGCTCCCAGGCTCAGTCTCTTCTTCATTGTTGTCACTGCATACACGCACAATGGTCGGGCACACAAACACAAACCGAATTACACAATCGTCTTGATGGGGGTAACCACGGAGAAACACACTACTCGTAATGAAGAATCATGTTATAACCTGTCGTTCACCACGGGGCTCAACCGCCCATCGGCACTTTGATTTGTAGACATGAACGTTGGACCTTTGCCTGGGTCTCGTTTCATAGAAGGGGCAGAATCAAACTCCGTTAAAACACTGCAGGAGAATACGGAAAGAGGATCAAGGACACCATATAGAAGCGATGACATTTGCGATTACAAACCCCACGGAAAATGAACAACCAAGTATACGGGGTACCTTTTTGCAGCCAGGGGAGAGACTTGATGCAGCAGACCATTTTCCGTTTGTCCAGTTGCGTCGGGCAACGGGTGCTTAGAATGCACACCCTCGTCCAAGGGGGCAGTGGTTGAATCATCCACAGGCAACGGCACAGCCTCGACGACATTGGAGCAAGTGAAACTCTCATAGGATATGTGGTCGTAATAACTCTGTGCTCGCAACTCTAAAGTATGCTCGGTGTTGATCAGTTTCATCAGAGCACGGGGTAGGACAACTTCATCATCATCCCACTGTTAACAAAAAACAGACGCAAAGGTGTCAAAAAAACAAATATCATAAGCCACGGGGAGACGAAAAATCAAGGCCAAGAAAGCATACCCCGGAAGACTTCAGCAAGGTGGCAGCTTTGTCCTTCACGATCTTTTCGGCCACATCGTCGAACAGTGTAACCACAGCTGCCCCCGTGGCATCCGCAACATCAACCTCGAGCCTATACCTGGAATTCCACGAATGGTAAAAGGAACACGACACAATTTAGAATATGGAGGAGTGATATCAGCATTCCGGAAATGCATCCGAAACCCAAACCGGTTACCTGATGTGGGGGAAGTCACATGATTGTACACACGCGTTGCACCAAAAATTCCCGCCAACCTTAGTGATCTCTTTTTTACACCGACCATTTGTGCAGGAATCATAATACCAGCCATTCTTGGTGCGTATGTCAGTAATCCGGACACAACAATTACCAATGTGCGTGATCTGGCGGATATGGTCGAAATGTCAGGGACAGGGAACGGCTAATGGTAAGGGTCAAACACATAAACCAATTCACAAATACCTTATTGTCGGTAGCCTTGTACTGTCGGCCCAATTCTAGAAGCTCAGAAATGGTCACACGGCGAGTCACTAGTGCACCGTGCGGTCTCACAGGAACACCGTCGTCTCGCCCCCTAGAATAAAATAGGGGAACATTGTCAAAACACGGGAGGTGAGGTAAATAGTAAGTACCCAACAAAAAAATACAAACATCAGTTTCGCCTTGAACGCCTTGATTTGTGGAATACTGCGATGACTGAAAATTTGGGTGACCGAAGTGCTCGAAATGAACGCCTCACCTAATACCAAAGCAGAGCAGTGGTCAAAATGAATTCATACATGATCAAGGTCAGCCTCAGTATAGGGTAAGATTTCACCTCGGTATTCCCGTATGTTCATCCTGGGGAAAATAATAATGTTCGTTGGCTGAGCGTGGGCTTGTGCCGCAATGAGGTCAGTGCAGGCCTGACCCCATAGTGTGATACGCACCGTGACATTCCTATAGATGCCCGAGTATTAGAAATAGGGCCGACAATAACACAATATAGACTTTTAGTATCTGGAAGTACCTCTCATTCATTATGTGGCAATCCATGAACTGCACACCACTCAGGGTCACCTTGGGGGTGGTTCTACTGGTGAGGCATCCGATAACGTCTACAACACAGTAATTCAGTTAGTAAGCATACAACGGTGAATGGAAAACTTTAAGCACAATAGCAAACCTACGAGAAATTTTGAGCCGTTGGGGACGATCTCCTCAAATTCAACCAGTTGAAACGGGTATCGGACAAATCCCTCATCCGAAACAACAACATCCTTTACGACAGTGTTCCCTTCAAGTGTTAGTATATGGGGATCGGTGTTGCGCACACGATAGGTGTCTCTATTTGACGAGACGGTAAAGTTCTTCAGCGCATAGATCTTCCCTGGGAACAAACGGCTGACAAAACGCTAAGCAACAGCCGCTCTAGCAGTACAAAGCATGGAATTTCCCTGTGTAACAAAACAGAAAGTTTCTAATATTGCAGTAGGCAGTAGTATACAATTCAACGAATGGATCACAACGTAATCTAAAGACTACATGATTGCTGGACTGATGCATTCGGAATGACACTGTATGTCAAAGCAAAATGTTTGGCACCAGTGGATCATAATGATTAAGATTTCCACTTTGTGTAATGAAATATATAGACTATAATTAATGGGTTGATGCATCTGTTGCACGATGCGTTCGATACACTATGAACAGTTGATTAGTAGGAAGCACCAAAGGCGTAAAGAACAAACAAATTGCCAGAGGCTGAAGGCATACACAAAAATAGGGGGCAATAAACACAACAACAGGCAAACACACCCATTTTGGATACACACTGAACAAATTAAGAGGCACAACAGTGAGTAACCAATTCCGATATAAAAGGCGAGAAATTAGACAACGGAATCAACGAAAATTAGGAGACACACCATTGAATATAAGACTATGAAGGCGGCACCAATATATTTGCCTTGCAAATACGTCGCATCCCATTGTCGGCAGATGAGAACACAAACCTCAGCGTCAACACTGATCGCCAAATCAGCCAAAGCAACGTAAGCCGGGGGGTTGAGCGCCTTCGCAGGCACCTTAGGCACGACGGGCAACCTCCGTTTCGAGGAACCCATTGAGGATGGATCGCCCTTGTCCTGAGCAGAGGACATCACGACGGCTTGCTTGCGCTTCGCAGGTGCCATAGCAGATGGAAACTGGAGATTGAAAGAGGGCGGAAGAATCTGAGACCTTCCATATGCAGGAGAAGAAAGTCTTAAGTACAGAATCAATGGGAAACCCAGAGGACATTACTCTGGTAACCGACGATGTAGAAGGAGAAACGAAGGGATGGAGAAGGAGAAGCGAAGGGTCTTCACAATGAAAGCCCCAATTCGTAAGAATCTAACTCTCCTTTAATTCTCATCCTAAACTACATGAATGCTGGAAAAAAAGGTCAGCTTTATAAGTTATTAAGATTATTGGGCCACCGTCGGACCTCCACCGGACCACGCCGGACCTCCGCCAGACCACCGCCGGACCACCACCGGACCGTCGCCGGACCTCTACTGAACAACCACCTGGTGGTCGTCGGGTGGTCGACGGACCATCACAACTACGCCCACTTGTAGTGGGGCTAACTAGTTTAATCTAAGCCATTGGATGTCAAGGCATCCAATGGCTTAGATTCATTCTTATTTATCTCTATAAGAGATTTTATTATGGGATTCACACCCTTTATAAAAATATATTTTATTTTATGAAGATTATGTACGTAGATTGACTTAATTTTTATTATTGAAAATAATTCCAATTTTATCGTAAGAATATATATTAACCTTCAACATAATATTTATTCTCAATACACTAGTGAAAAAAACACTTGTTACTGCAGATCCGACTTCGTCGAATCGTCTCCTCTTCGTGTTCATCCTCGATCCGACTTCGTCTTCATCCTCGACCCACCATCTAAATCGATCCAGCCTCCTTCAAAGAGCTACCTCGATGTCGTCTTCATCCTCCAGATCTGCAGATCCACCGTCGAAGTCATGCTCGGAATGGAGTCGGGTTAGGACTGCGACGAAGTCGGGCTTTGACGGTCGGAAGGTCGTCTTCTTCGACGAAATCCGAAGCGGCCTCAGATTCGACAGATTTGTTCGTTCTCAGATCTGAGAACATGATTCTCATATTCGACGGATATTGAAGCTTGTATGAGCTTTCACCATTGAAGCTGAGATCAGATCTGCACCAACTGCAACCCTAATCCGCCATTGAAACTCCATTGAAGCTTCGATTTGTTCATTGTTCTCGCTCAGATCTGTTTATTCTCTACTTTTGTTCGATTTATGAAATTCTAAGATGTATTGTTTCTTATATTGTTGAAGCTTCGTATGTTTTGATTCCATGTTGAATTCCTGTAATAGTCTTCCTGTAATAATCCGCCATTGAAGCTTCGTCTGTTTATTGTTGAAGCTTCGACTGTTTTGATTTTTGTAAAGTAATAGTTTCTGGATTTCTGAAATTTTAAGTTGTCCTGTCATTTCTTTCGTTGCAATTTAGATGCGGGCCATCTGCAATATTTAGAGGCGGGCCATCTGCAATATTTAGAGGCGGGCGCGCCTTTTCGCCTCAACAGGCCTACCTTTTTGAGGCGGGCAGTGCCTTTTCTTAGGCATAATTTTGCTTACTTGTTGAGGCCGGCATTATTTTGACCGCCTCAACAAGTATTTACTTGTTGCACCCCCCTGTTGCAGCGACCCCTGCCCGCCTCAACAGGGGGGTTTTTGCCCGCCTCAACAGGTGTTTTTTCCACTAGTGATAAAATAACTTGTATATTTGTTGTTGAAAGGAATAAAAAAAATTTAAGATTTATTTGTTAAAATAATTATTCAATCTATTTATAATTGAAATTAAAGATAAAAAATAATAATTATGTAATAAACTAAGCCTAAAATCACTCTAAGAGCTCTAAAATGCTTAATTTTAATATATAAGATAGATGAGAGAAATTTTTAAAGCTTTCGACATTTTTGATTGCCTATTACTTTCGTGCAACCATGTCGCATATCTCTTCTACCTCGGTTGAAGTAATTAATTCCTCCTCTCTTTGTGAAGAATCTAAGAGCATCCCCAATGGGGGCTTTAAAATCGGGGTTGTAAGAAGGGCTGTAAGCTAAAGCCCTTCTTATAGCTTTACTGTTTTTTTTGTGCTGCAATGGAGGCTGTAAGGGAAAGGTTGTAAGGTTTATAAAATTACGTTTATATCCCTGAATTTGTATTATATTACTAATATATTTTAGTTTTAAATAAATAAATAAGATCTTATTATATTAAACATAAATATTTGTTTTTGTTAATTGAAATATTTGTTATATTTAATTAATCAAAATTAAGATAAAATATTAGGCATTTAGATCATTATTGACAAACACACAATGCATAAATTGAACACATTACTGAAATACATATAAATTGAAGACATTACAATGAAAAAGAAATAAACTAAGGCGGAATACTGAATTGAACAATAAATTACTGAATTGAATACATAAAACATTAGAAAGACCTTAATCTTGACCATGTAGTTGTCAAATGTGTTCCTTCAAGTCTTCTTGAAGTAGGTGGTGAGTATTTGAGCTCCGAAGATCTCTTGACCATTGTAGGTAGCTTCTCATATGCGTAGGTGTGCCGTTGGAGAAAGTCCAATTTGGGTCAGTTTCCGGTAGTGTTTCTCCACTCACACTTTCATCGAATTTTGGGATTTCGTACCCATGGTGACTATACGAATCTCGCTCATCCTCTACAATCATATTATGGAGAATGATACAAGCTCTCATTATCCTTCCAATTTTCACAACACTCCATGAGAGTGCTGGATTACGAATTATCCCGAATCGAGCTTGCAGTACTCCAAATGCCCTTTCCACGTCTTTACGAACAGACTCTTGGTGTTTGGAAAACAATTTGGCTTGAGGGCTTTGAGGTAGCCGAATTGATTGGACAAATGTTGCCCAATGCGGGTAGATGCCATCAGTGAGATAATATCCCATGTTATATTCACGTCCATTAACTGTGAAATTAACATTTGGAGCTCGACCTGCTAAAACATCATCAAATACAGGAGATTGATCAAGAACATTAAGATCATTACACGAACCTGCAACCCCAAAAAAAGCATGCCAAATCCACAATATTTGTTTCAATGTTTTTATGTTTGTTTCAATATTAGTATGTTTGTTTCAATATTTGTATGTTTGTTTGAATGTTTTTATTCTTTTTTTCAATTTTTGTATGTAGTTTAAAGTAATATAAATAATTATAATTGACATTTATAATATAAAAAATACTAAATTTATACAAATAGTTCCCTCAAATGTAAATTAATTGTAAACACATTAGTTTTGTATAAAATTTTATCTTAAAACAAATTAATTAATATTTAAAGGATTTATAGAAATTAATAATACTCAAAATAAATAAATAAAATTATTTATTCAAAATATATACAATATGGGTGTCTATGGATAGAGAAAAATGTAACTAGAATTATGGTATTTTTTTTATAATTTTTAATTAAGTATATTTGTAGATATAACATTTTTAAACAAGTAATAACGAAAAGCGCGGACGACCACGATCGTGCCACGTGGTGCCCATCTGACGCTCCTGGGCAAGCCAACAACAGCGCGACACGTGTCATTTTATTAAAAGTAAGATCCGTTTGGCTTTTTGCCTTAAATGATGCGTTTTTGGCTTTTTTTATCCCGAAACGACGTCGTTTTGATTCATTTGAACTGGAAAAAAAATTGTAAACAAACACAACATAACAACAGTAAAACTATAGCATTTTGGGCTGAGTCTTTAAAATTGAACGATATTAAAGCCCAATAGAAGAGCTATAAGGATCTGTAATATATTTTATTCATTTAAATTCTTATAGCATCATCTTACAGTCACCATTAGCAATGCTCTAAGGCCGTCCATGGCAAGTGAGACGGCTGCAAATGATATACATTCATAAATCCTCTAAGAAAAATAAACCAGTAATTTGAAGAAAATGAATCATAGCAAGTGTAACACCATTATTGAAGCATCATACTCAAAATGAGGCAACAATGTTTATTAACACGTATCCTCAGCCCTTCCATCATTATTTAGCCTTCTTTTTACCTCTTATTCTCTATATATATTAAGGAAAAATGACTAAAAATAATATCAACTTTCATTTATGAATCGAAAATAGTCTCAACTTTCATATCAATCAAAAATAATCTCAACTTTCAATTTATCAATAAAAAATGGTCCAATCGATTTGTTCTCTTAAAGTTTAAGGTAATTTTATAATAAGATGACATCTTATAATAAAGATTACACACATAAACAACAATTACTATGATCAATTATGAAAAAATCTCTAGTAAACATCATCAAGTTAAGCGAATTTTCAATCTAAAAAGTCATTTGGACCATTTTTTGTTCATAGATTGAAAGTTGAGACTATTTTTTGTTGATATAAAAATTGAGACTATTTTTTGTTGATAAGTGAAAGTTGAGACTATTTTTGGTTATTTTTTCATATATTAATTAAGAAGCAGTATCTTCAGCAGTAGCCTAATTTATAGGCTGATTTATCTTATGACCGTTGGTATATATGGTATATATTGTACTCTGATGATGTAAAATTATATAAATCAATAATAGAGAAAACCAACTCTTTACTTCTTCTCATTACTTGTTCTATATGGTATCAAGAGCTTTAAGTATTTTTTTCCGATCCTCTCACAAACGGCCTCCATGTCAACCGGTAACACCACCGAACCATGGAAAGACTCCAATCATCCTCTTTTTCTCCACCACTCCGACCAGCCAGGCGCCGTCTTGGTCTCGCAGCCCTTGGTGGAAGACAATTACACCACTTGGATTGAATCAATGATGATGTCTCTCACCATCAAAAACAAAGCCGGATTTGTAATGGGAGCGGTGCGATGTACTCGTCAAAACGTGGTTGCTCGGATCTATGTCAAAAGACATTGCAAAGAGTGTCATCCACTGCAGAAGTGCTAGAGGTATTTGGCTTGAAATCCATGAACGTTTTTCTCAAAGTAACATTGTTTCCCTTTTCAATGTTGAGAATCAGATCCAGGAATGTGTGCAAGGCTCGAACTCGTTCAGTACATACTTCACTAAGCTTAAGGCTGCGCAACCCTCGACCTCTAGCGTGCACAACACTGCGCAACCCTCCCTCGTCTGCTACTGCCATGGCGCCCCTCATGCCGCTTGCGGATTATAATCAAGTCATGGACCTCCTTCGGCGTTTGCGTTTGAACGACCCCACCCCACAACAGCCCTCAGGAGACCATGGTTCAACATCCCAAGCTAATGCAAATCAAGTTGCTAATGTATTTTCTTCTCAATCACTCTCAGCTAACATTAATAATACAACTACTAGTGTATAGACCCGGGTAATCGAGATTACTTATTATTTTATAATTACTTTACTAAACTATTAAAATAAGAATTGATATTTTCATGATAACTTATTAAACTACTAATAACTTTATATTGATTAATAATTTTATAAAATAACCTAAAGAACAAAAATTATATATCAAATGATATAAAATCTCTTCTTTAAAAGAAATTCATGAATCAAATCGAGAAAACAAAGCTCATAGTTATATAAATTAAATACTAATAAATGATGAATTCTAATGAAACTTCAAAAAACTTATATCCAAAGAAATATTGGTTTAGAAGTTAGTTAGAACAAATTTTATCAGTGATTCCTCATATAGTTTTTGTTGAAATGTTCTCATACGTTAAGTTTATTATTTGTTGGAAAACTCGGTTAATAAAACACAACATAAAATATTAAAAAATCATCTTAGAGACTTAAAAATCGATAATAAATCAAGAAGCCAAGTTCTATTTGTTAAACATTTAGAAAATGTTAAAAATATATTGGTTTAATAACAAAATGAGTACTTGGCACATAGAATTGATGAAGCTATTAAATACATTTTCTTTAATATTTTTTAAGCACCCTTTTCTTTAATATACACTAGATACGGGCCTCGCGCTCCGCGCGAGAATTACGGATTTTCGTATGTGATTTAATATAGTTATACATTATTTGTTAATATGTTGTTGTTATCAAATTTATTAATATTTGTAAATATAAGTAGTTTTTATTTCCTTATATTTATGTTTGAAGTAGTTTTAAAATATAATATTAGAATAAGTTTGCATTGTCATAAGAGAAGCTCACACATTAATTTAATTTGTGACTTAATCAAGTAGACTATAAATAAATATAACATGAGATATAAGAAAAATATTTAAATACATGCCCAAAAGTCCAATAGGAGGTGATTAAGAAATGAGTAATGCATTAAATTGGTACCAATTTCATTCAATTTTGACAATGGACAGCCAACCTTTATATAGATAAGATGTAGAGATATTAGATAGATATATAAAATAGATTAAGATTATTTTTTAAATTGATATATCTATTTACTAAACAATAACTTAAGTAAAGAATAATTATTAAATCAATTTATAATCACTCAGTTTACGATTTGTCAGAAGGCTAAAATTGGTGAGGACTTTAAAAAAAGTGAAAATATGTGTATATTATAAGATATGACACATTAATGTAACAAATGTTTAAGTAGTATTTTATTTTAATAGTATAGTTTGTAGTCAAATTTGTTAGAAGTGATGTTTATATATATATTTACCTACAAAAGTGATTAGAAAATAATGTTTTATTTTAAATCAAATAAAAATATAAAAACAATTAAAAGAGAACCAATAACAAATTGTCACATGGATGTGGTGGGGCCAGAATCAAGGAGAAGTCTTGAAAAGTCTCAGCTTTAATAGATTATATAGATTCATTCATTAAATTCATGGATTTTGGATAGTGGTGCAAGCGATCATATAACCTATCACACTCGTTTTTTAGATTCATATAAATCTACACATAACCGATATGTTCAACTACCCGACGGTAAATCTTATGTTGTATCTCACATAGGGACTGCTCAACTTACTTCAAACTTGCGCCTTGTGAATGTTTTATGTGTGCCTGAATTTTCAATAAATTTAATATCTATTAGCAAATTAGATTTTGATTGTTTCTATGCTACTATCTTCCTTAAACGTATTGGTATTATTCAGGATCTTATAACGGGGAAGATGATTGGGACTGCTCATGAACGCAATGGCCTTTACTTCCTCAACTTTACACCCTCGTCCACCGCTTGCAACATTACCGTGTCAGATTCTATTTGGCACCAACGTGTTGGTCATCCATCGCAACAAGTATCTTCTTCAATACCTGTTTTTAGCACTAAAATTCTGCATGATATAACCTTGTTTAATTTGCCCTTTGGCAAAACAAACTCGTCACTCTTTTCCTATTCGCACTTCTATTAGTTCCTCTTATTTTGAACTTGTGCACATGGATATTTGGGGAGGATATCATATTCCTTGTTTGTCTGGTGCGCGTTATTTTTTAACTATTGTTGATGATTATTCTAAATTTACTTGGATTTATCTTATGAAAAGCAAGGCCGAGGCTCGACCCCTTATCATTCAATTTGTAAATCTCATCGAAAATCAGTTTTCTAAAACTATTAAAATCATCTGTAGCAACAACTCTCATTTACGCGTTTTTGGTTGTCGTTGTTTTGCTTCAACTCATCCATATCACCCACACAAGTTCGAACCACGGGCAATTGAATGCATCTTTATTGGTTACCCTTCCGGTACTAAAGGTTACAAACTATATAATTTTCACACAAAGAAAACTTTTATATCTAGAGATGTTATTTTTCATGAAAATGAATTTCCTTACTACCTCTCCCCATCTTCCTCTTCTAACGATTTTCCACTACTAAATTGGCAATCCAATAATTTAAATTTTGATGATGAATCACCGGGCGATCTTACCCCAATTATAAATTCACCGCCTACTACTATTGTGCCTAGTCTAGCCTCCATTTCTGAGCCCATTTACGAAGTACACCCTATCTAATTTACCCCAAAACAGCTATGTTTTTTAAGTTTTTGCATCATTTTTTTAAGTTATAAGTAAATACCCCTTTGCTGACGTGGCAGAGTTGTCAACAAAAATTTTAACAGAGCTGTCAACAAAACTTTTAACAGAGCTGTCAACAATTTTTTTTACAAAGCTGTCAACAAATTTTTTAACAGAGTTGTCAACAAATTTTTTAACAGAGTTGTCAACAAAATTTTTAACAGAGTTGTCAACAAAATTTATAACAGAGCTGTCAACAAAAATTTTAATAGAGTTGTCAACAAGAATAATAAGTTGTCAACACGACTAAACAAGTTGTCAACACGACTAAATAAGTTGTCAACACGACTAAATAAGTTGTCAACACGACTAAAGAAGTTGCCAACACGACTAATAAATGGTCAACAACATACAACACGACTAATATTACAAATTGTCAACATTGTCAACACTTTACAAAACTTGTCAACATACTAAATATTATTGTCAACACATTTTAAAAACTATAAACACACTAAAAAACTGTCAACACATACTAAAGAGAAGTTGTCGATACATCAAATTAAATAGTCTCCGCAGCGACGTTTACACCTCTCATGGACACAAATTAAACTGTTGACAATTTTATAGTCTCCGCAGCGGCGTTTACACCACTCTGCAGCGGCGTTTACACCTCTCCGCAGCGGCATTTAGAATCGTTGCCTGAAGTGCGGATCAACAAACATTGAAGCGCCATCAAGCTTCAATGTTTCTTATGAATTGCCCAAGTTAAATATTGCCATTACTGTAAACAAAAATAGTTGCATGAGATGAAAGCCATAAAAGATTAATTATGTAAAGTTTTGGATTGGAAGCAAGTACCAAATCATGTCAGCAAGTAAAGATTACAAAAATCTCATTCAAAATCCAAGGTAGTTTTTGCCATCACTGTAGAGAAATATAGATATCACTGGTATTTAGCATAAGTTCTAATCAGCTAACATATAAATTAGTACAAAATGGCATGAAAGTCTCTGCTCTCCAAAATTTGGTTGTCGACTCCCATAATTTTAGGGGGCAAAAATTACTCTTACAGTCATTAATATCTCACAAGTTAGGTAACATACAACTTTCACAATACTGGTTTCTACTTACCAATTCCCAACACATGATAGTCATAGATATGGCTATACTAACACCTTCAAACAACAAAGGATAGAACTTCTCTTCAAATGCAGTTCATGTAGAAGCTTATAAATCTGGCATTCTGGCCTGATTGGCTCCTGATTTCATAAAGTCCTTTAATTATGTCAAATTCTTAAAATCCACTATAGCATATAATGATTTCACCGATATGGCTCATGATCCTCCCATCTATTATGCTAAAACCATCAAAATAGAGGCTAGATAGATGAAATATAAGATATACAGTGACGGATTAAGCTAGAGCTTCATAATTGACACATTCTTCATTCGTCCAATAAGCTAAATTTTTGTGATCAGAGAAATATGAATTCACCTTAGCATAGTAATCCTTCCAAACTCGACGAGCAATTTGATGACCTCCTAAATCGAACGCCTTGAACTTGATCTTCCCAATGCTCAATTCCTCGGACGTCGGATGTTGCGTTGGTTGATGTTGAACTAGCCTCTACGCACACAAATATCAACGGATCAAATCAATTTATCTCTTTCGAGAAAGTGAGAAATCATCTGAATCACAGATCCAGAAAGTCAGCGAACTATAGAGATTCAAAGCTAACAATAACCTGAAATTAGGATGAGGCCTGCTTGTTGTTACTCATCATCTTTTGAAACTCCTCGAAATTAACATTCCCATCGCCATCCGAATCAACGGACTGAATCATCTTCCCACAATCATGGACAGTACACCTCTCTCCAAGCATAATCAGCACCTTATGCAACTCCTCAGCAGAGATCAATCCATTGTTATCCTCATCGTAGAGCTGAAACGCGTCCTGAAGCTCCTTGACGTCGGAATCGTCGCCTTTGACCTTCTTGGAGCAGAAAGCGGAAAACTCCTGGAGATTGACGAATCTGTCCTTGTCGGAGTCCAGTTCCTCCATCATTTTCGCGACTTCTTCGGGGGATGAGTCGGATCCGAGGGCGGTGAGGACGGCGGTTGACGGAGAGGCAGATCTGAGAGGCAGGCGGGAAATGAAGGATCGAGAATTGAGAGGGCGAGGTTTGAGAGTTGGGAGGGATCGATGGGGGGGGGGAGAGAGAACGATGAGGTGAGAAGACGGTGTTGACAGGAGAGAAATCGCCAAAAATTGAGCGCGTGTATTTTGGGTTGGGATAGGTAGGGTAGAAACTAACTACTTAGTTGGGGAGTGTAGTTAGTGTAATTTTAGTGCCCAATAGGGCATTGGGCACAAATAGTTCCCCAATATACTGAATCAAATTCATCCACTACACCAATTGAAGCCCACGCCAACCCATCCTCACCTACTCCCATAAACCCAATACATATTGCTTTGCTCCCTGAGGCCATTTCACAACCTGTTGCTTTGCAACCTGAGGCCACTACACAAACACACAATCAATTACCACCTCCATTACCAAGGCGCTCGTCCCGACCTACCAAATTATCCAACACCCTCAGAGACTTCCACATAGAAGCCACACTCCCATCTCGCAAGGCATCTCAATCATCTTCCTCGACCAATGCGGCTTCCGGTAAAGCTTTTCCTTTAGCCAATGTTATCTCTTATGATAAACTCTCTTCTTCTTATAAATTTTTTGTCTCTAACATCATGCTTGAGCAAGAACCAAGGTCTTTTTTGCAGGCGAATAAGTCTACCCATTGGAAGGATGCCATGGCTATGGAAATCAAGGCTTTAGAGGACAATAACACATGGAGTCTTGTTCCACTTCCGCTGAACAAACGACCGATTGGATGTAAGTGGGCGTATAAAATCAAATATAAACCCGATGGCACTATCGAGAGATATAAAGCTCGTCTCGTTCCAAAGGGTTACAAACAAATTTAAGGAGTGGATTATCAAGAGACTTGCGCCCCGGTTGCCAAACTCACTACCATACGAGTCCTTATAAGTGTGGCAGCCGTTCGTGGATGGCACTTACACCAACTAGATGTGAACAACGCTTTCTTAAATGGCGATCTCTTTGAGGACGTATACATGAAATTGCCACCCGATTTTCATAGAAAGGGGGAGACACGTGTTTGCAAGCTCAACAAGTCTCTCTATGGTCTCAAACAAGCATCTCGTCAATGGTTTCTCAAGCTATCTACCTCCCTCAAATTGGTTGGTTTTACTCAATCACAATCTGATTACTCGCTCTTCATACGACGACGTCAAGGTACATTTACTATCCTCTTAATATATGTTGATGATGTTATTGTTACGGGCACTAACTTGCAGGATATACAAGACACGAAGCATTTCCTAGCCACACAATTCAAGCTCAAGGATATGGGTCCGCTCAAGTATTTTCTTGGCCTAGAGGTGGCGCATTCAAAAGCGGGGATTGCTCTTTCTCAACGGAAATACGCACTCGAAATCCTAGACGATTCAGGGTTCCTTGGAGCCAAGACAGCCTCCGTTCCACTTGACCCGAACTTAAGCCTCACCAAGGACGATGGAGACCTCCTCTCGGACCCTTCTATCTACCGTCGTCTAGTAGGCCGCCTCATCTATCTTACAATCACTCGCCCGGACCTCGTTTATGCGGTGCATACGCTTAGCCAATACATGTCTGCACCCAGAGGGCCACACCTTGCTGCTGCCCACCATGTTTTACGCTACATCAAAGGTTCACCCGGGCAAGGCATCTTCCTACCTAGTCATGGCTCTCTTCAGTTGATAGCCTATTGTGACGCCGATTGGGCCCGCTGCCGAGACACTCGTAGGTCCACAACCGGCTACGTCATTTTCTTGGGGGATGCTCCTATCTCATGGAAAACAAGGAAACAAGGTACCGTCTCCCGGTCTAGTGCCGAAGCAGAATACCGTGCAATGGCAACTACTTGTTGTGAGTTGACATGGCTACGTACACTCTTGCAAGATCTCAACATCGTTCATAACCAACCTGCTCAACTACATTGTGATAAAAGGCGGCCATTCACATCGCTTCCAACCCGATATTCCACGAACGCACAAAGCACATTGAAATCGATTGCCACGTTATCCGAGAGAAAATTCAACAAGGTCATATCCGGACAGCTCGCATACGCACTCATGATCAATGTGCGGATTTGTTCACAAAGTCGCTCGGTTCGTCGAGCTTCTCCCGTCTATTATCAAAGTTGAGTGTCATCAATATACACTCTACTTGAGGGGAGTATTAACACGTATCCTCAGCCCTTCCATCATTATTTAGCCTTCCTTTTACCTCTTATTCTCTATATTAATTAGGAAGTAGTATCTTTAGCAGTAGCCTAATTTATGGGTTGATTTATCTTATGACCGTTGGTATATATGGTATACTAGACCCGGTACCCCGCACGAGCGCGGGGCAATTACGGATTTCATATACAACTTAATGTTTTTAAATATATGTCCTAAAATAAGATTGACGATAATCATATTAGCAATCTTCTAATATTGCATGTAATATCAACAAAGTTAATTAATGATTTCTTATATGGTTCAACGTTGTTAAATATATGTCCCAAAATTATATTGAGACTAATCATATCTGCAATTTTCTAATATTACATGTAATATCAACAAAGTTAGATTTATAAACGTAATCAAGAAAATGGCAAAACACATAATGATTTTAGGGGTAAGAAATAAAAGAAATGAGACCTATATCATTAATTAGTACTAATTATCATTACTTTCTGCTAAAACCAACCAACTTTTATATATATATATGTAGATATAGATATTGTACTCTGATGATGTAAAATTATATAAATCAATAATACAGAAAACCAACTCTTTACTTCTTCTCTTTACTTGTTCTATAATGTTCTCATGAAACAGGTCGGATTAGTGCCAAGCCCCATATCAAAAACCAAGCAACCGACTTTTTCCAAGACCGAGAAACAAGGCTGCGTTGCCTTGTTCACACGTTTTTTATGACGGATGCGTTGGTAGATGGCTCAACAATCGAGATGTGTGTCGGTTATGTCGTTACAAGGTGTCATCATCGACTTGATCGAACGTGACTATTGGAGTATGATCTTTAAAGTGTTAAGCTTAATTATGCACATAAAATTCTCTTTTAACGTTAATAACAATGTATTCAATTAATAAGTCTTTTGATAGTAGTTCTATATTCGATTATGTTTTCTCACCAAAAAAAAAAATATTCGATTATGTTGATTGATCATACTTTTTTGTGAAAAGTTAGAAATTTGAGTGTTTCATGGGTAAGTTCATTTGTATATGACCAAATATGAATTTTTTGTGCAACTCTAATCATTAATGGAGAGTTTGAATTGTCAATAGTAGTGTATATGATTTAGAGTGGCTCGATCCTTCATGGTACGTCTAGTGTCTATGATAATGAAGCCACACATGATATTGTTAATAAATCTTAGTAAGGTTGATGATGAAGTATCATAAAAATTAAAAAACAATAATTAAATTATAATCATTATTGATTTAGGAAAATAGGTTATTAGAAAATAAGAATTGAGCCTACTCATCTACTCACCAACCTGACATTGAATGTCAGAGCTTCATCAATAGAACTGAATAATCCAATTCTATGTCGTCTTTAGGGAGATTAGCAGGATCGTTGATCATTTAATCAATATAGCTTTTGATTTTTCTGTTGATTGATATATTTTTTAGTAGTGTTTTCATTTTGATTAATAAAGTGTGTGAATGTACACCTTTCCATCTAGATAAATAAGAGGTCAAATAAATTTGAATGAGGCCAAAGTGTACACTTCAACTTGCAACTCCTGCAAATTGATTGAATATGAATTTCCTTGATCCTAGTTACAATTTACGATACAAAAAATCAAACTAATAAACAAATAATCTTGATATAAGAAAGATGGTACTTGCAAAACAAACTCACGACACTAATCCGATCAAAAAATGCAGCCTAGGCTATAGACACTAAGAAGAGCAGCACAAGCAAATGTGGTAAAAGCTCCTTTCCTCTCACTAATTGTGACCTTGAAGAGATAACTCCCCACCTCAGCCGTGATCTTCCTTCTCTCCCTCACCGAAACCCGTCTCCTATTACCGACAAACGTCATCATCACCAAGACAGTGATCCACGCCATCATCGCCACCCTTGCAGCCACCACAACAACCACCATAACAACAGCCACCACGAAGGCGGCCAACAACGCGTTGTAGTAGTAGGCCACTAGGGCAAAGATTAAGGGGATTAATGTTGTTATAAGAATATGAGTTTGAGTGGTTGTCATGGTTAGATGAGGTTTGGGAATTTTGGTTCATAGAGGAAGGAGTAGAAATAAGCGGAAGTTCATGTGGCACATGGGTGGCAGCTTGGCAATGAAAAAAGGTATTGGTGTGGTTTTGGTGGACAAATGGTTTATTAAATTAAGGGAGCTAAACTTGGTATCCACTAAATTATAATTTGCATCCGATTTTGTGTGCAATCAAAACGAGCTCAGATGTATATGATCGAATCGCGTCCAGTGCGATTTGATTTTTTTAGTCTGATTTTTGTTGTTGATAAATTCAGTTTATTTTGAACGCGTACTAGATGCGCTCATTATCTTACCACGATTTCAACAAAAAAGTTCGACATTGTATAAATGCCCAGATATAGAATGCGGGATATAAAATCGTGGGCGCGAGTTCCACCTAAATTA
The DNA here is from genome assembly GCA_029168935.1 of Oxyria digyna. NCBI lineage: Eukaryota > Viridiplantae > Streptophyta > Magnoliopsida > Caryophyllales > Polygonaceae > Oxyria > Oxyria digyna. Next base: position 13,672,083 of record JAPVLV010000013.1, read on the forward strand.
TTGAATCGTAGTATAGTTACGTAGAAAGTGATATTTGAGTTTGGATTCTCTTTTCAATTGTTGGTTTCCGTTTTAATTTAGACTATCTCTAGTTTGTGCCACCAGAGGTGATTATGTATGCATATTTGCTTTTGTTTAAGAGGAAAACTCATACATAACAGATATGAAAACTTATACAAATATTTTTAACCGTACACAAATTTATGCTGAAATATACATATGTTTGAAAATTTGCTTGAATAGAATTCTCATTCAAAATGGATAGACTATGCATGTTGGGTCCAAATTTCGCCATAAGGTAAAATGGGCCAAAAGCAGGAAAAAGGGCTTGGAGAGCAGCCCAAAGCCCAAAGAAACGGATCGAATGACAGAAAGGCCCATTAAGACTCTCTGACCGACTCTGCAAGACATGAAGGGCAGCAAGGTAATTTTCACGAGAGAATATCTATATATACCTCAAATCATATTTGGAAAAAGAAATCTTTTTATCTCTCCTCTGCAGTCTGCAGAGCACACAAAATCTCAACAACCAAGATATAGAATATCATTGAGAGAAAATCATTACACCATTGTTACACACCCGAGCTCACGAAACCCCATTTCCCTAATCATTACAACACCATTCCACCAATCTAATACTCGATCTCGATTCCCCTTAGCTCCCTCTTTCTTTTGATCCTCTTTTCAACTCATTTGGACCACTTCTAATGTTGGATGTCGGAGTGTTTACCCAAGGGGGGCTTCCCTTTGGGTTTTTCAGGTGAAGAAGAGGTCGTCCCAGTCAGAAGAAGGCTTGGAGAGGAGAAGGCGAGAGTTACAAACCCCAGATCAACTCAACATGGCGTTCAACTGAGGATCTCCCTTACTGCTGGCCGGTGGAAGAGAGAAGGAGAAAATCGCTCAGATCCTAAGTGTTGTATCGGATCTAAAAAACCGAGGTTCAACAATGCATTGTATATGTGCTAGCAAAATGAAAATATGGGCAAATAATACATTTGGCCCGTTCGACTTCTATACAGCTCTAACATTCATCAAGCTAGCTTAAATTTTCATTTGCCAAACACACAGATTATCTTCGCTAAACCAAACTAACCCCAGCTTATGGAATATTGGTAAATAATAGACCTGGAAAACGGGTTGAACGGGTCGGGTTCGGGTCGAAAACGAGTTCGGGTCAATCAGGTTGACAAATTTTTCGGGTTGAACGGGTCGGGTGAGAGAGTGTGTTTCAATGACCACTTCAAAGTTTTTAATTAGGAAAACTAGTCTCAAGTAGTTTTCATTAGGTTTTGTTAAAGAAAACTAACCCTTTGAGTTTCTCTTTTTCCCTCGGGATAGGGGGTTAGTTTCTAAAGGGGTCATTTTTCTAATAAAAACATACAAAAGGGTTATTCACTCAACTCACCGGGGTCGGGTCGACCCAGAGGGTTTCAAATGTTCGCCTTTTATTATTGTAATAAAGAAAATAAAATTTTAAAAATATTTTTATAATAAAATAATATTGTTATTTAATAAAATATATTGTTATTTTTTAATTTACATGAAATAAAATATGTGAAAAGTGGGTCCCTCTATGAGTTTCGAGAAGTTTGAATTTGACCCAAATGGGTTCACATACTTTTCAGGTCGGGTCGGGTCGATCCAGCGAGTTGAGTCAGGTTTTGACGGGTCTAGTAAATAACACTTCACCAAAAAAAATATGGGTAAATAACATAAGTTTAGACTAAGCAGTCTTATATAGTACTTTAGGGTGTATTAAACATAAATCCGTTGTCGTCCAGCGGTTAGGATATCTGGCTTTCACCCAGGAGACCCGGGTTCGATTCCCGGCAACGGAGCTTTTTTTCTACAATCTCTATCCTCTTAAAACGACAACGTTTTGATCAAGTGAAAAAAGAAGAAGAGTGCTGTACTGAACCAAATAACCAATGTGGAAGATGAAGAAAAAGCTTAACATCCAGATCCCTCTCCTTCCTTGATGCTTAACTTGCACTTTCTGCTTCCAGATCTCAAACAAATCCCTCTCATCCTTTTTCTCTTAGAAATCTCCGCTTCAGATGAGGTTCTTGCAATTCGGATTTCTCCTCGTTTTGTTCTCTGGATTGTCAATTATTCTTCTCTACATCAATGGCTTCTCCACTCCTGGTAATCTCTCTCTTCTCACTCTAATTCTCTTTAATTCACATATGTCGTTTCTAATTTTGTTACAGTTCCAACTGCTAGGCTCTCAGACGAAGACATAGACGCCTTGCAAACCCTTCAGTCCACCTTTCAGCAATGTGTGGTCAGCTCCTGGCCTCTTTCTATGCGATTTAAGTTTGATCTTTTGTTTGGTTTACTAGATTGGGGAAATGTACCCTGCGAGATTGGGGTTTGGAGTATGATTCATACTATGGTTATTGAGGAATTAGTTGTTAGATCCTTAAACTTGAAGTTCATGAACTTGATTGTACTACTACTTGCTACAAAGTTCCTCATTTTGTTTCTAACCATTTTGAATTCATTGAATTTATGCATATAGTGACTACAGTTCTGTTTTAGCATATCATTTTCGTAATCAAGAGAGGTTATCTGAACGGACTATTGTTGCATTAGATGTAATTTGTGAAAGATGGTTGAGCTTTTTATGTGATGTATGTATTGAGGGCTGAAAAGGAAAACTAGTAACTTGTTCAGGATTTTGGTTTTCAGTTTTTTTTAGTTTACCAGACTATATTATTCAAAATCCTCTATTATTCTGTCAATGCCCTCTCACATGTACCAGGAAAAAAAATCAGTTTTTTGTACCTGAACTTAGCAATAACACGGGTTTTTCCCCCCTTGGACCATGATTTTCCATCACAGAAAGCTAATGGATTGGGTTTGCAAGCTTTACCTGGAAAAGATTATTGCACGGTTGCAATGCGTTTTCCCAGTGACACAGTTCCCAAATGGGTATGTTTTGTCAGGGTCTTTACTATTTGTTTGACTTTGTTTTTATACTTCCACTGCTATGTAGCATAACTGGCTAAGTTCCAGTAGTAAAATAGGGAGAATTGTACAAGTAGAAAGCTTCCTGTAATTTGATATCTTCAATGCTGAAAATACTCTGCAGAAAGATCCCAAATCGGGGGAGCTTGAAGGCATTTCTTATGAGTTGAATCTTTGTGAAGCCGTGGCAACATGGGAGCAGGTTAGACAGCCATTTTAAAAGCATTATATATGCAAGATTGCTAATTCTGTGGGATCTATCGTTGATTTCTTACTGTATAATTATTATTAATTAAAAAGCTATCAATATTTTGTCTCATGCTCTACATAAAAGAATTCTGCCAATTTGCCCTGCTCTTCATTGATCTGTTATTTAGTGTACTGATTTGCTCAGGTACGTAATAGCACCACAATTCTAACCAGGGAATTCATTGATGCTCTGCCCAATGGATGGGAGGAGTATGCCTGGAAAAGGATTAATAAGGGCATACAGCTGTAAGTCAACACTGAACTTAACACTTGTTTTATTTACTAATTCTCAACCTCGGCTCAAGCTTCTACTTGGTAACATGAGTTACATGATAAAAGAATTTGCAGTCCTACATGTGAGTACGATACTCTTGAAGATTGTTGGTTATGCATTATGTTCATTCTTAAACACCTGTCATTCTGTCAACAATCAAATATCTAGCTTAGTTAGGCGTCTTTTGAATTTCTGATGTCTCGTGCATTTGACTATAAAGAAATTTCTGATATAACTGAAAAAACTACTTGCTTCATATTTACTAGAAAAAGTGAGAGTTTCGGTTATCTTAGTGGATTCCTCTCTTACTTCTTTGTATGATGGATTAGTGAAGATTTATAGGAATCTGATCTATGTTGTATTCCTCACGTGTAGAAATAACTGTAAAAACAAGTCACTGTGCCTGGAGAAGCTTTCCCTTGTTCTTCCTGACACCGCCCCATATTACCCCAAGCAGTTTGGTAGGTGTGCCGTCATTGGTAATTCAGGAGATCTTCTTAAGACAAAGTTTGGTAAAGAGATAGATGGTTATGATGCTATTTTCAGAGAAAACGGTGCACCTATAGAGGTTGAACTATAGAGCTACTTATGCTGTCGTAATACCCTTATTTTCTCTCTTTTTTGGATGCGTCTTACTTTATGTTTTTTTTACCTGCAGAATTATACTGAATATGTTGGCTCAAAGAGTACATTCCGCCTTCTGAATAGAGGCTCTGCCAAAGCCCTTGATAAAGTTGCAGAACTCTATGGTATAAAATAATTACTTTTGGCCTTGGTTATGGTTCAGATTGCAAATACTTAATCAAGGCTCATATTCTGCAGATGCTGGCAAGGAGGTTTTGATCGTCAAAACAACTATTCATGACATTATGAATAAAATGATTCGGGTTGGTGTTTTTCCTCTGAATTAATACCTTTCTATGTGTATCAGTCTCTCTCAGTAATATATTCAGTTTTGTTACCAAAAAGGATCTTAAAAGCTGAAGTCCTTTCGGCTTTCGTACCTCTTTCAGCCTGCAATGAGCTCACAAAAAATAATAGTTGTGTAGTTATTTGTTATGTCCAAGAACTAATTGATGATAAACTCTCTTTTAGGAACTGCCAATACACAATCCTGTGTATCTAATGTTAGGTGCATCCTTTGGATCAGCTGCAAAAGGAACTGGGCTTAAGGCTCTTGAGTTTGCTCTCTCAATCTGTGACACCACTGATATGTATGGCTTCACAGTAGATCCAGGTTACAAAGAATGGTAATCCATGTACAGTGTATTAAAGATCTGAGCTCTAAGTTTCACAAGATTATGTGAGTTTAAACAGTTTTATGTGATGTTCAACCATTTTCAGGACTAGGTACTTTTCAGAGTCTCGTCAAGGCCATACTCCACTCCAAGGCAGGGCATACTACCAGATGATGGAATGTCTGGGGGTGAGTTTTGGTCCAATGTTATTTTAAGAGAGATAAAAGCTTATATATTCTTTGTATCTGTCTTGAATTCTTGATTACTGTGTGGTTAAAAAAATATCATTCGTTCAAATGTTGTAAATTTGCAATATCTATATAATACTGATGATGATTTGGCACAGAAAGACAATAATTGGTGTTGTTGGCTATATTGTTGTAGCTCATCAAAATCCATTCTCCCATGCGAGCTGATCCAAATCGAGTGGTGAAGTGGGTTCCCAGCCGCAACACTATCTCTGCTGCCAGGATTGCTTCTGAGAAGCTATTAAGGTAAACAAGTTTGGATTTATTTCCCTCCCTCTCTTCTTTCCGTCTAATGTTGAGAGAATCCAATCTGTTGTTAAAAGGAAACTTGTCTCTGAAAAGCAATCTTCAAATTTATTGCTCTATTAATCATCAACAGTTCGATACATGCTGACTTGCAAAGCTCTTATACTCATTCTCTCTCATGAACTTTTACATTTCACAAGTCTACAATCCAAAGCATATGTTAGAGGACTAACTGCTTTGTTATCCTTGGAAGAAGGCCATGGTATAGATAGCTGATGATGATTTGTTACCAAAATTATACAATTTAGTAAGGAAAAAAAACATTTTAGTTATCTCTTTCAGCACTAGCCATTGGTCTAATAGTCTAATTGCTTCACTTTCTCTGCTGGCAGGAGAGCTGGAGCTGGTTCTTCTGATCCACTTGGTTCATGTTCTATAATCCAAAAGCAAAATACCAAGAGAACTCCTCCTAGAAACTTAAGAAGGGATGCAGTTGAGCATCAAAAGTATGTCAAGGGAACAACCATGTACCCGTTGGAGCATAATCCTGGTCACGGCCAGCTCTGTACTGTACCAAGCAACTGAATCTGCTGAATGAACTACTCAAAATGGTGAAGCATTGATCGTGTTGAAAAGCAATGAGCCTGTTCGGGTTATAAAAGATCCACAACCACGCAGAAGATGATCTTCTTATCAGGTTTGAGTTGGATAATATTAGCAATTCTTTCACAGTAGGTGTGTAGCCATGTAGCTATATTCTTTTTGTTCAATACACTTAACCAGTTAGTTCCTGTTACATCGGATCAACCGAAAGAAAGCAACAAACTCTTCAGCTGCTCTCTTGCAATTACTCAGATTCATCTATACATGGAGAGCACTATTATGTATTTTTAAGGTATAAGGTGAAAAACATGTTGATATATGCTGCTTAAAAATGCATGTAAAACCTGAGATTCATCTAATGGAACTGGCTCATCTAACTTGAAAAATGTTATCTGCATGTCAAACCTGGTTTTGTTCCAAATAATCCAATCCAATACAATACAATAATATGAAATGAGAATCTCGTAATGGAAAAATGACAAATGCACATTCTATTTTTGTCATTACTAAAATTAGAACAAAACTCCAGCAATTGCATTTCCAACATTTGCCCTTCCCCAAAAGGCCTCTTCTTCTTCTGCTTCTAAATCTACTTCTACACACAACTCTTTCTCCTCCTCCTTCATCCTCTCATCCCCCATCACCATCTTCTCCATTCTTCGTACAAACTACACCCAAAAAGAAACATACTCGTCTACTCTCTTCTTCTCTTCACACCATCCTTAACCATTTCGGAATTCCAGCCATGGAAGATGTACAACCACTGCAGGAGCAAGACTCGTACATCAATGGAGTCGAAGCTGCACCATCCACCGAGAATCTCCCCATAGCGAAGCGGCAGCGCCGTCCAAGCGTTCGATTGGGCGAAATCGGCGACCAGCCGGCGGCGACAGCGACGCTCTTCCACGAGTCTCACAGGCGGCCGAGGCAGTGGAGGTTTCCCGGACCGGCCGGCGGCGCCAAGTCGTCCAAGACGCGGCCGTTGGCGAAATTGGGCACGCGCGAAGAAACCCTAGATTTCGAAGACGACGATAGGGATCCGAATTTCGATAATCTTGCAATTGGGAGCTGGAAATCGTCCAAGAGGGCGCCGAAGAGGCCGATACCTAATTGGCTGCCCAAGATTGAAGAAGGCGAGGGGTTCGATAGAGATTTCGAATCCGGAGGGCTACGGAGTTGGTCGAAAGAGGAAAGTCTGGGGAATTCGCCTGAGAATTGTGGTGTTGGACAAAGCAGGAGATGGAGGGATGATATCGAATTGGCTGGAGAATCGGAAACCGATAGGAATGGGACTGAGGATGGAGTCAAGAACTGGCTGAATGGATTGGGATTGGGGAGGTATTGGCCTGTCTTCGAGATCCATGAGGTGGATGAAGAGGTTCTCCCATTGTTGACATTGGAAGATCTTAAAGAGATGGGGATAAATGCTGTTGGATCCAGGAGGAAGATGTTTAGCGCCATTGAGAAGCTCGGTAAAGGCTTTTCTTGAGTTTCTAGGCAATGTTGAAGAATTCTGGTACAAAACAATTTTGATTTTGTTCTAACACCTACTTACTTAGTGTTAATCTAGTTCTTTTTCTTAGTGCTATTAATGCAAGATTTTGCTGGTCTGACATGATGAGGATGCAATTCTATCCCATTTGATTTTCGGTTACCTTGCAAAAATAGCCATTCCAAATTGTCAGACTGAATTATTACACTTTCTATTCTTGCAATATCTATAGCCAGGACTGCAAATTGTCAACCTGCATGCAACCTTTAAGCTCAGGTGGAAGCACAATTTGACATTGAGCATTCATGAATTGGTTATTTACCTGTAGATCTCTTAATTCAGTAGGATCATTGACAAGTCTTAGTCATTTCAATGTGATATGTTTTAGATTACAGTTTTGGAGTAATTGTGGAACAATCATAGTTTCCGTAATAGATATGTAAAGACGGTCTGCACCATAGGGTAGTACATTACAAGAGTGACAGGTGATTCTGATGTACTACCTTGCTGCAATCGCAAAAAACAAGTGAAGAATGAAGTGGAGCAAGAATGATATCAGAAAATGTATAGAGTTGAACCTTACTCACAGGTACTTCAAGAATTTAGCTAAAATACTGTTTAGAATTGTCATATTTGGAAAAGAGGTGTCTACTACATGTGATTCAGCTGCATATATACATATGAGACGCTTGTATGAGAAGTAGAAATGCACAACCGTGTTCTAGATAGTAGTAAAGGAGTAGTAGCCGGGAAGCCAACTACGACAACAACCACGTGCAGCAAAAAAAAATTTAGATACTCTTCTCGAATGCTATGTTAAGCATGAAATGGGATAGTGATCTTACATTCTGTTTGAGGCATTCTCTTGAAAATGCAGATATATTTGCCGGATTGGAAAGCATTATCGGGGATTACAGGAGAATCAATGTCCCCAAGAACTTCAAATCCCATTTTCCTCACCTCTGTCCGGAAGAAGTTGTTCTTATCCCAGATTCTTGCAAGCTTCTGAGCACCTGTAATGTTAATGCATACAGAAATGGTTTGGTCTCTCTTAGCATTGAATAACCTTTATAGAGGATATAATTTGTCGTTCTGCAGGCGGCGATACTGAAGTTCCGTATAAATGAGCAGGGCATGAGTTGTTCAAGTAATTTACAAGCTCCTGTCAAGGAACATGGAAATGTTTAGCATAAACAACAACCGATTAGCCTAGAAGATGGAGGCCATAATATCAACAAACCTTTGATCCAAATGATTCTGTGAAAGTTCCCATCCTGATATCAACATCAGGCAGTATCCACGCCTAATTACTGTGAGCTTCGTCCACGTAAAGATATGCCTAAAGATTATGCAATGCAATTAAGCGGAAATTATTTGCAGAAACCAAAAAAATAAAAGATTCGGCAATCCCCTCCACAACAACCATTATTTTCTTCCATACTTTCTCGAAGTGAGATGGAGCCGAAACGAAGACAATTGACATTCATCCCTAATTGAGTGTGGTAAGCGGAAATTATCTGACTGTAATTTATTTACAGAAACCTTTCTCTTACTCTGCTGCAAGTAAGGACACAAGGTGGGTATAGGCCATGGAACAAGAGTTCATTGCTCTGGATCAAAACCATACATTAGATTTGGTCTCATTGCCTTCAGGAAAGAACCCATTGGGTGCAAGTGGGTTTATAAAATTATAAAGAAGGCAGATGGGAGCATAGAAGGTTCAAGGCCAAATTGTTTGTAGAAGGATTTGCACAAAAGGCTAGGGTGGATTACACTGAGAATTTCCCTCTTAATGTCAAAACAACTGTGAGGTGCTTGGTAAGTTTAGCAACCAAGTAGAGATGGAGCATTTGCCAATTAGATGTGAATAATGCATTCCTTCATGGAGAATTACATGAAGAGGTGTACATGAAAGCTCCACCGAGTTTGTCCATTAGAGATTCCTCTCTGGTTTGCCATCTTAAAAAATCATTATATGGATGAAGCAAGCCTCCAGAAAATGGTATGCAAGATTATTCGCTGCTCTTCGACCTAGAGGGTACACTCAATCTTTGAATGATTATTCATTGTGTAACAAACATTCATCTAGTTCAGTTGTGTTCCTAGTAGTATATGTGGATGATATACTAATCACTGGGAGTGATACTGAAGAGATAGCAGATATCAAATCTTTTTTGGATTCTGAGTTTAAGATAAAGGATTTGGGACAAGTTGCGTTCTTCCTTGACATAGAGTTTGTTAGTCATCTGGAGGGCCTCACACTTACTCAGCGCAAGTTCATAACAGAGCTACTTGATGAATTTGATTGTAGTACAGCTAGGCCCATGCTCATTCCATTGGAACTTAACTGCAAACTTCCTCCTGATAAAGGTGCTATTCTTCCAGATCCTTCTTTCGATAGACGCCTCATTGGCAAACTGAATTTCCTGGTTTATTCTCGTCTTGATCTTCCATTCACGGTGCAGTTCTTAAGTCAATTTCTGCAGAATCCACGACAACCTCATTTAGATGCAACATTTCACACTCTTCGATACCTCAAAGGAACCTCTGATTTAGGTATCTTGCTCTCAAATCATCCTAATTTTGAGCTTCAAACTTATTGCGATGCAGACTGTGTTGTTTGTCCCCAATCTCGCAGATCTGTCAGTGGTTGTGTAGTGATTTTTGGTGGGTCTCCCATATTCTGGAAGTCTAAGAAACAGAAGACCGTCTCACTCTCCTTAGTTGAAGATGAATATCACTTCTTGCGTCGTATTTGTGTTAATCTCGTTGGTTATCTCGTCTGCTTCATGAATTTGGTGTGCCTCAGATCACACCTATAGCCCTCAAGTGTGATAATCGTGTTGCCATCTACATCGCTAGAAATCCTGTTTACCACAAGCGTACCAAACACGTGGACTTTGATTGCCATTTCGTTAGGGAAAGGTTCCTTGATGGGTTCATTTCCATTTCACATGTTCCTACACGACATCAACTAGATGACATTCACAAAATCGCTTACTGGGGTTCAACATCATACAATTCTTTCCAAATTGGGTGTAGTTTCACCAACTATCCTCCAATTTGAGGGGGGTTATAGAGTGTATTAATTCAGTTAGTTTGTTTGACACATGTATGTATTAGAGGGGAAGAGTTTATTTGTTCATTCTGTTACAAATCACAAGGTTTTTCATATAAAGCCTCACTTGCTGTTCCTCTTCACTCAGTCATTCAATCAATCAAGTCACCTTCCTCTCATTCTCTCGTTCTTTTACTCATACCTTAACTATTACTGAGAAATTGAATGAATGAATCAAGTGCAAGGTGGTAAAGGAGTCCCACACAAGCACTTGTTGTTAGCATAAGATTCTTCCCCAAATTCTTCAAGTGTTCCGCCCAACGGTATCTTCCCGCATAGCCGGTTGTTGCTAACGTCAAAGATCCACATCATCGACACGTTCACAAAACTCTCTGGGAGGTTACCAAATATCCTATTATTGTTCAACTTCACCTCAATTATCACCCTAGATTTTATGACAACCTTGGACAAGTCAAACGACAACCTATTTCCCGACAAATCGAGGAGCGACAACAACTCATTCCTCCTAAAGAGGAAAGGAGACGTCATTTAGGTAGCGGAGGGAAGACAACCGAGACGGGATGGTGCCCGTGAGTCGATTTCCATCTAGCAAGAGCCTTTTTCAGGTTACGGAAACGGGTGATGAATCGAGGGATTGGACCAGAAAGACGATTCATGTTGAGGATGAGGGTTTCGAGGCGGGTGAGGTTGGCAAACGAGGGTGGAATGGGGACCAAATGTAAACCAAGGTTGGTTAAATAAGGGAGGATTCCGATCGTGGAGGGTAAAATGGCCGGTTGAAGGGGCGCTTGATTTCGAGGAGGGCGAATCTGTCATCAGGGTTGCAGTGTGGAGTGCCAAATGTAAACCCAAAGGAATGTGAAGAGGAAGATAGAGAGTTTAGTGAACATTTTTATCAAGTGTATAGTATGTATGGTTAAACTTGGGCATTGCATGCATTTATAAGCGAAAGAGCTTCTGAGATCAGATTTGATAGCGATTCGCTTGTGTACTAGGTTGAATTATTTATCGGAGTATATTTTTTGGTGATGGAAGTCGTAATATGGTCTGTTTTATTATTTTTGTTTTGCTTTGAAGCATGTGTATGATTTTTTATTTTTTATTTTTTTACTGGGCAAGAAGCGGGATGTCATCTAAAACGGAATGACCATCTCTGACCATCATCAGCGATGGTCCGGAAAAACGGTTTATACAATGGATACAAAAGGGAAGCCAGAAGATGTGGCCTAATATTGTTGAGATATTCAACAGATAAACTGGAGTATGGGTTGCAGTTTAAACTGCTTTAATAAAATGAGGGTTTAAATCAGGGCATGTAGGTAAATCAGCCGCCCTGTTAGCCTCTCGGAAACAATGTAGAATTTTTACATTATTTAATAATTTTAAGTTGTGTTGAGCGTCTGAAATAATATTATCTATTTCCCACACCACTTTCCAAATTCTATTGGCAGAATTAATTACTGTTAAATTATCAACTTCAAAAATTAAGTTATGAGCTTTTAATTTTATAGCTAATTTAGTAGCAATAAGAAATGTTTGGGCCTCTGTTTGTGAAGCTGAGGCAGATTGCCGGTTTTTGGGTAAATACCCTAAAACTGTTATGTTTTTTAAGTTTTTGCATCACTTTTTTAAGTTAGAAGAAAGTACCCCATTTGCTGTCAACAAAATTTTTACCAGAGTTGTCAACAATTTTTTTTTACAGAGTTGTCAACAAATTTTTTAACAAAGTTGTCAACAAATTTTTTAACAAAGTTGTCAACAAAATTTTAACAGAGTTGTTAACAAAATTTATAACAGAGCTGTCAACAAATATTTTAATAGAGCTGTCAACAAGAATAATAAGTTGTCAACACGACTAAATAAGTTGTCAACACGACTAAAAAGTTGTCAACACGACTAAAAAGTTGTCAACACGACTAATTTACAGTCAAGAACATACAACACGAGTAATATTACAAAATTGTCAACACTTTACAAAACTTGTCAACATACTAAATAAAATTGTCAACACATTTTAAAAACTATAAACACACTAAAACACTGTCAACACATACTAAAAAGAAGTTGTCAACACATTAAATTAAATTGTCAACGTACTAAATTATGTTGTCAACACGATTAATAAGAGGTCAAACACCCTTATTAATCGTACTCCAATGTTTGCTGCCATGGTTGCTGCCAAGTTTGCTGCCAAACCAAGCCTTTGTCAATTTTTGAACCATGTTTGGTTCCAAACCAAGCCTTTGTCACTTTGTGTACCATGTTTCTTGCCAAGCCAAATGACTCCAAAACGATCACCTCTACTGTCAACGTACTAAATCAACAATCAACAAAAAAATACAAAAATCACACACTTAAAAAAATACAGGAGCAAGAACTAAAAATACAAAAAAGGAATCCAGTGTCAATGTCCTATGTGTTTGTATTACTTGACATTAAGCTAAAAAAAATTGACAACACAAAACAGTAATCTCTCTTTACAACTCTCCCCGTTCCTGTGATTTATCCCTTCATGGTAATTTTGGTGCTTGCAAATCTAAATTCCAAGGAAATTTCATCAACTTTCAAGACAAATTTCTTTCTGATTACGCACATGAAATAAAATCCATCAATCGAAGCACCAAACACAAGCTCTGAACCAAAATTCTTTGGAGTATAGTTTGAAGCAAATTTTCAATTTCATAATAACTTAGCAGATCTAAAATCTTGCAGCATACACGAAATAAAAAGGAGATTAAACTACTGATCAATTCAAACCACACGCATACGCATAAAATCGAACGCAAGAAAAGAAGAAGATAGTGATTGTAACCTGAGATGTATCCGCGGATGCACGAGTAGTTTCAGCAGCGACAATCTATGAAGAAATGAGCGAGAAAGGGAGGGGAAGAGTACTCTGAAATGGATCGATGTTCTGCGCAACGAATTTGAGTTTTGGAGGTGCGTGGAAGCTAGATCTGAAAAAGAGCGAAGACGACGACTCCCGTGCGTAGCACTTGTGAGGAGGAAGAGCGAATACAACAACTCCCGAACCGACGACGGTGAACGAGAGTGAGTCAGCGACAGAGGAGGAAGAGAGCGGACGACGGCGACGGCGGGGCGAAGTCTGCCGCAGTGGAAGAGTGGTTGGGGAAGGGACGTAGTGTGGGTGGAGTGGCAGCTCAGATCTGTTTTTGCGGTGAGTGGGAGTGTTGGGGGAGAGGGGTAGATACTTAGTGTTTAATAAAGAGGATTATTAATCTAAGTTTTAGTTTGAAAGGGTGTATTGGACACAAATTCTTCGGCAGATTGAGTGTATAATATTACCTTTGTTATCTCTAGCTACACACGTTGTCATGGATTGTCCATTCTGTTTAAAAGAGTCATCAAAGTTTATTTTAATCCAGTTCATAGGAGGACCAATCCATTGCTTATTACGAAATTTGTTTCTATTTCTTCTTGTTTTTTGTTTTGGCCCTTTAGTAGTTATTAATGTTTTCCCATTGTTTAAAGTGACAGTATGCTTCTTGAGCGATTCCTTGTTTTAGGATTCTTTCATTACGAAAAATTACCGCATTTTTATGTAGCCATACATTGTACCATAGGAATATTAAACGTTCTATTTTTTGGTTATCAATATTATATTCTGAAATAATATTCGTAAGAGTTGTTTCAAATGAATTCTTTATATTAATCTCAAACTTCATTCCCGTTATGTTTTCAAATTTGCATATATGAGATTTAGTATAAATACAATTAAAGAAAAAATGGTCTCTTGTTTCATTATGATGTTTTTTTAGCGGAGCATGTGTTTACGATGAGCAAGAGAGAATATTGAAAGTACGGTAACCGCGTCGAATGCATATAATATACTCCCTTCGTCCTGTAATGTTAGTCCCATTTTATTTCGTGACACTATTTACAACCCGAGAGAATCTTGTAGATTTCTCCTAATATAAGAAAAACATAGTTGTGTGGGGTATTGTTTGATTCGTCTCAATAAATATTTTCACAATATTAAATAATTATAATTTTTATTAACATATAACTAGAAATATTAACGATATAAAATGTGTTCGGCATATATATTGAGCTGAAATGACACTAACAAATTAGGAAAGAGGGAGTACACGAGAAGATAACGATAAATAACGGCCCTTGCTAAATACAGCCCGAGCGTTTTCTAAATAACGTCCGGACACTCGCGTTACGCGAGGGAGCGTCACCTCGCAGAACGCGAGGGAGTTTTTCCCCTATAAAAGGGGAAAAACCCTACTCGGCCCATTTTTACAGCCACCATAAAAAAAATCCGCCGCTCTCTTCTCATTTTACCATCTCTCTCAATTTCAACCTACTTCTTCTTCCTCTTTTCAATTCAAATCTCCATATAAGGTATGTTTCTAATACTCTTATGCTTTCTAATGTTGTTTTTAGATGAATATATGTTGTTAGTATAGGAAATTGCATATTATATGATATTTTGATATTGAATGTTGTTTTAGAAATGGTTGTATAATGGATGAAAGATGATGATTTTGAATTATGGTTGATGAGTGGATGTTGATTTTCAATTATGGTTCATGAATGGTTGTATAATCTCCATATAGGGTTTTTTATTAGGGTTGTTGATTTTATTTAGGGTTTTGATGTTTATTTGGTAATTTACTTAAATTGATAGGTATTTTAGCTAAAATATTGAATTTTCGCCGGAAATTGTCGCCGAAAACTGTTGCCGGAAACTAATGATAGTGCAAATTCACGCAGAACGCTACACCCCTCGCAGAACGCGAGAGTCATGCCACTCGCAGAACGCGAGTGTCATGACCTTGCAGAACGCGAGAGTCATGCCACTCGCAGAACGCGAGAGTCATGCCACTAGCAGAACGCGAGTGTCATGACCTCGCAGAACGCGAGGAATTGCCATAACTGGCAATTCTTTCCTCTTCTGAAGAAATTGGAACGCTGTGAGAGAAAATCCACCGGTTGAAAAGGCAAAAGGGAAAAGAAAAGCAAAGAAGACAACACCGGTAGAGCTGTTCCCCGAGGGGCTCCCCGACGTTGACTATCGCCCCATAGAGCGGTACAGTGGTGTCCATAGTTATGCCGGGGAAGACTGTTCTGTGCCTAGTGGGATAGAACGAGCAGATACATATCAAGGGTATCGAAATGATGATTGGGACCTTTATTCTCAAGAGTCAGTTTCATGTGCACAACCGTCAACTCAATGTGCACCACAATCAACTCCATATGAACAACCGGGTAGCACTATTGGTGGCTGGGACAATATCATTCCTCAGTATGCTCTAGTGGAAGTTGGACAAGGGTGGGGTGGACAAAGTTGGGTCGGTGGACAATGTTGGGGAGGTGGATTTGGTGAGGGAAGTGTTCCTCAAGACATGGGTCAAGGAAGTAGACAAGCTTGTTCTTCTTCTTACAATCCTCAACCAGAACCGATGGAACAAGAGAACCAGGATGAAGTTGTTGGGGAAGAACACGAAGAAGAAGGTGATGATGATGATGATGAAGAAGAAGAAGAAGAAGAAGAAGAAGAAGAACTGATCCAGAAACCAAAAAGAAAGAGGAAGTCCAAGAAGGAAGAGCCAAAATATGATCATGAGCTCACTCATGACACACGTGGAGGTCCAGAAGATCCTGAGTTGCTTAAGGGATTTGAAGCACATGTTGCGTTCCACATCCAGAAAGGGGAGGTAATTGAATTATTTATTTATTTTCTGCATTTTCAATCCATTGTCAATATTCTGCATAATTATCAGAAAATGCATAATATGTGCATTTTCTCGCAGAACGCGAGAAAATGCACATATTATGCATTTTCTTATAATTCTGCAGAAACTGTAATTTTTGAAAATTTGTTCTGTAGAGTCTAATTTGTGTATTTTTCTGCAGTTCAAAGGTCCGATGAAGCCACAACAACGGACAAAGCAGAGCAGTGATTGGCCATTGAACAACAATGACTGGTCAGAGATTCCCAGTGCAGTTGGACTGTCAGATCTCCCTGACATGATGTACGAAGAAATCGACTTTCCTTTGATTGAAGCGTTCATCGAACGATGGAAACCGGAGACAAATTCATTCCACCTCCCTTGTGGTGAGATCACTATTGGCCTTCTTGATGTCTATATGATTTTAGGCCTACCTATAGAAGGGAAAGCAATGACGACATGTAAGAAACTGGGTGCCAAGTTTAGTCATGATGAGATTCTAAAATACTATGGTAGGAAAGGGGCGGAAATTTTTGGAATAGATCCTCACACTTTAGATTCTGGGAGGGTGAAAGCTGAATGGTTTAAAAGGCATTGTGAAACCCTAGGTCCAGAGCGAAAGGGTTTAGGTTGGGTGTTGTATACTGCTGCCTCGATCTTATTTCCCGACAAGTCACAGAACTTGATTCGGCTTAGATATGGGCCTTTTGTGGAAACCTATGCCCATGCTACGGGCATATCGTGGGGTTCAGCTGCTTTGGCCCATCTGTATAGGCAACTAGGGATATGCACACGCCAGGGCTGTGCCCAAATGTCTTTTTGTTACACCTTGTTGCAGTTATTTTACTTTCTAAGCGTTTAATTTACGTACTTATATATATTTTCATATTTAACGTACTTTGTATTTCCTAGGCATGGATCTACAACTACTTCCCAAACTTTTGACCTACTGAACGTCCTCGGTGGAGAGCGGAGCAACCATGGGTCTACCGGTGGATGCCTAAGAATGTAAAGCTGAAGAAGGGGCAAGTCGGAAGGGACTATAGAGGAGCGCTCGATATTCTTATGCTGGAGATGGTAAGTTTCTGCATTTTCTGTTAAGTTTCTACATTGTCAACAGTTTCTGCATTTTCTGGAATTTCTGCATTTTTTTGATTACGCAGCATTTTCTCGCGTTCTGCATTTTCTGTTAAGTTTCTGCTGTTAAGTTTTTGCTGTCTTTTTTTTAGGTCTGTTGGAACCCGTATGGAGCACAAGACTTCACCGATCCTGAGCTTGCTCCCGCTCTATTTCACGGGGTGCTATCGTGTTGTGACATCACCGAACCACACATGCCTGATCGGTGTCCGAGACAATTTGGGAGAGTGCAGCGTATTCCTAGGCCAGTCATCGAACCGATCAAAGCTCATAGGTTGAAAAACATTAGGTGTTATAGTGTTTTTTATGACGCCAACCAATGGCTTTGGGAGTCAAGAGATGTTCACTCTATGTCTCTCGATGATATGGGGCCAGTTGCCTTTGTACCACATGAATGCTCCCATGATTACATGGATTGGTACATCAAGAGGACCCATAGGTATATTCGTCCTGCAATCCCTGAGATGATTACTGAGAGACAGGTAATATTAATTGTTTTGGTTTATCTTGCGTTTCTAGTCTTTGTTTGTCTCTAATATTAACATAGAATGAATGTTTACTTGCGTATAGGTGATTGGCCGGGTGTACAATGACTTGGACCGGTATCGGTTTGCCACTCCAGAGGAATTTTCTTCATATCACGCCCAAATGCTACTATGTATGTCAAATCTCGCTCCCTTCCGACCACGAGAAGACGAGTAGCCTTTCGTTTTGTGTCTTGGATTGTGTTTTAGATTGTGTTTTGGATTGCTTTCTTAGCTGTTTTGTTGCTTGGATAATTTTGTTGGATTATGTTTAGGGATATGTTGGTTTTGCTTCAATTCTGTTCGGTTTTTGCATAACCTCGCAGAACGCGAGGTGTAACCTATAGGAAATAGGGTGCTCCCAGTTGAGATGCACGGTTTGTGGCACGGTTGGTGTCACTCGCGTTTCGCGAGTGACACCAACCTTGCAGAACGTGAGGAATTACATTTTCTGGAAAATGTCCATGACATGAGTTCCTGTTTAAGAATTTAAAAAACCATCTCCACTTCAATATTACATTACAAATTCAGCGAATAAAACATAACTTCAACATTACATTTCAAAGGCGGCACATCGATGTGACACAAGATCGTGCAAAGAAAAAGCATCTCTTTCAGCGTTTCGCCACCAAGGAGTAAACACATGAGGTAATGGGCAGTTTTCTTCAAGATGCAACTACAAGAAAACAACAACGTTAGGAAGTTGCATATTAGATAGTAATTCATAAGAAGATCCAAAAACTTACCGGAACAAAATGTCTCTCACTCTCAATATAGAATAAGCAGAACGTCGGAAGTGTGTCGCCATCTTCTAACCAAGTAGGACGTTATAGAGGAAGGTAAGTGTAGTTAGCATTTTTTCCCACCGTTACGAACACTATGTTGAATGTGGATGCCACAAGGCATCCCATTTCCAGGGTAGCTAGCCAGTGATCTTCTGGAGCCCTTCCTATTCCTTCCCATGTAAGTTGGTGTACATCGCTCTCCAAAGTTGCTTGTTGTGGAGGTCCAATCCAAGTTCCTTGAACTAGGTGCCGAATCTCTTTGACCTTAGCTATCATCAAATCTCTTACTTCCCTCCATAAGTGTTGGTTGTCATGCAATTCATGAGCTATTGCTCTAAATCCACAATTTCCATCTCCATTTACCTCAAACCAACCATTCACATGGTTGCACATTGACGCGGGTATCTGAGACTTGTACTTGCCAATCACCTTAATCTTTGGTTTCTTGAATGTTTCAGAATTAGAAGCATTTATTTGCTTCTTTGGGGGTGTTTCTTCCAAATCTCTAGCATCCATCTCAGCATTAGTGTGCTCCCATGCAGACGGTCTTCTTTGCGTTGACCTTGGTTGTTTGTTAGGAGCTCCGACTGGACGACCCCCGGTGTGCTTTGAAATAGCCGGCTCTTTTAGAGGAGTATTTACTCTCCCAATGTCTAAAACAGTTTGTGCACACTTTTCTTGATCATGGTGGCACAACTTCGAAAACGTTTCCTCATAGAAAGTCTGAAAAAGACGCCTTGCCACCTTACTCTTAACTTCGAGTATGCCGGGAACATCAACTTCTTCCAAACTCAAAGTACTCCATAAAGGGTGCAACTCTGATACTCTTAGTGGTCTTTGCTCCTTCCAATGTCTTACAATCTGATGAACACACATCAACTCATCTCTAATCTTGATCCCACAGCTACAAAACATATTAAAGTGCGCACCTAATCTCTCCCCCTTCGTGTATTCCTTAAGCAAAAATTCTATGCATTTGTAAGAGACTTTGAACTTCAAGACTTTAAACAAGTCGGCCCCTTCAACAACTGTGAAGCTCTTATTCAAACTCTCGGTGAAAGACACATTAATCTCCTTAAGTTGGTTCTCCGCCATTGTTTTGTATTCTTTGAACATTGTGTCTAGCCTAGCATTTCCACTTGACAAGTATGACTTAAGACACGAATGTGCTCCTTCAACTCTAAAATGTTCGAAAAACAATAATATGCAAATACAAATCAGAACCTGTGGAATCTCGCGTTCTGCGAGGTGTGTACACCTTGCGTTCTGCGAGGAGTGTACACCTCGCATTCTGCGAGTTGTGCATTACAGAAGCTCTTTTTATCATATGTAGAAGGTAGACATAAATTAGAGAACATACCTGGTTGTCGTGTTATTCGCGAGAGTGAAGACATTATCCGTCCATGCTGAAACAAGTCTTTCTTTGTAACGGTTTAGCCAATTCTTTCTCACGTAGTTCAATACGGTTGGATAAGCTCGCCATTCATGTTTGAAACAAATCTTCTTCAGTGGTTTGTTCGAACACGTTATAATAATCATTTGAAATATGAACCCCCAATGCTTGTGTGCCCATAGCTATCTTGGCTCTCGCCTCTATGTTCTTCCTTACATGTCGTCTACATAAGAGAAACTTTGCATTTGACCATAACTTGTTTGTTGCATTCATAAGAGCCATCTCACGGTCAGTGACGAAGCAAGTAGGCGATGCTCCTATTCTCAAATACATCGTCTGCAGCTGCTACAACGCCTAGAAATAACTATCCTCGCTCTCAGCCTCTAACCATACCCCGCACACAACAAAATTCTTCCATGTAAAAGTCAAACCGACTATCTCCAGGAAGGGAACATTGTACCTTAAACCAAAATACAGTAAGATAAATACAACATAAAAACAGAATGATAAATACTTACTTGTTCGTGCTATAAGTCGTGTCCATCAAAAGGACATATGGAAACGCCTTTAAGAGTTTCATTAATTCGGGGCTAGCAAAGAACAAGTCGCCTATTATCGAAGGATTCTTTGCACTTGGCCTATACTCCATGAAGTAGTTGCTCTCTTTGCATTGGTGAAAGAATTCTTGAACCACGGTTCTACCTTCCATTTCCTCTTCCCTTATATGTCTTACCAAATTGTACACTTGGTTCTTCTTTGTGCAACTTCCGAGATCCTTGTTTATCTCAGTGTAAATCTGATTTGGAGAACAATGTGAAAGTACCATCTCACGAACCTTTTTCTTTTGATCCGGGGTTGGCCTCCCGGCAAATGCATTCCCGACCAAACTATCTCCAATAGGATGGTTGTGCAAACCACAAACAACCACTAATCTCCAATTCTCTTCAACCCGGTTCTCCATGAGCTTCAACTGAAATTTACACCCCGTTTTCTTGCTCTTTGTGTTTGATCTAACACTGACACCTTTAGGCCTATGGCTTCCCCCTTTCTCACAAATGATTTGAACCTTACCACTTTGCCCCGGTTTAGATGGTACACTCCTTCCAATAGAGATCATAAACTTGTGTTGCTTTGCAACATTCAAAGCCCACAAATGACCAATCTCCTTAGAGGCAAACACTTGCTCCGTAGTGAAATATTCCGAATAATCCCTAGAAACAACCTCTTCCTCACATACGGGACTATCAAACTTTGGTGCAGTGCGTAAAGAGGGAAGAAAACACATCTCTTCTCCTACGTTTGTAGGTGGGTTAGCAAATTGTGAATCAAACGCATCATAGCTTGATGGCACCTCATATGTACATGGCAATTCATAAGTAGATGGCACGGACAACTCATAAGTAGATGACACGGGCAATTCATATGTAGATGGCATAGGAAATTGATAAGTAGATGGCACATGTTGTTCATATGAAGATGGTTTATGATAATATCCAAAGTGGTCAATCCCTAAATCAAATGACGGTGGCGAACATGGCCTTGTATTCCGGGAGGGGTAGTTGTAGTCATTCAACTGGATTGCATTCAATCCAGTGAACAAAGAAAAATTCACTTATACACAATGCTTCTGTTAATACTCTGTAATGTGCAACTTCTCGCGTTCTGCGAGGGAGACACCACTCGCGTGACGCGAGTGGCTTCCTCTCGCAGAACGCGGGAAATTGCTATTTCTTGAAACAAGTCATTCAACGGGATAATTTAACATAACATGAGAAATTGTTGAGTTTCTACATTAAAAACCCTAAAAACATGAACACATCTAAGTTTTGGACATTATATGCAAAAGTCATCTCTTCAACACTTACTACTACTAGATTTAACATGAAATACAACATAATAAGTTCATTTTAGCTCTTAATGGTGCAAAACAAATTAAAATTCAAAAATTAAGTAAGAACATTACCTCATTTGCATGGTAACTTGATGAACCACCATCTTCATTCCCTCCTTTGTTGAATTCCTCTTCATCTTCCATTATTTTAGGTGTTTTTAGAGTGTTTTGAAGTTTTAAGGTTTTGAAAATGAATTTTAATGGAGGGTGAAAGAGGTGAAAGATGATAAAAAGAGGTGTTACGGATTACTTAAAATAAGGGGGTAGTTATTATAGTTAGGTGGGGACAAGTCATGTAGTAATGACGCACAACAACGTCCATCTGACATGCTAATCTCGCGTTCTGCGAGGGACGTGTCACTCGCGTTCTGCGAGATACGTGACACTCGCGTTCTAGCATGCATGAAATTAACCTAATTTTTTGCTAATCTCGCGTAACGCGAGTGTCACGTATCTCGGAGAACGCGAGTGACCCGGCGTTGTTTGAATAAAGCACCGGGCTGTATATAAGAACCGTGTAAATAACGTGATGTACTGATATGGTCTGCAGACGTAAATTATTTTAAAGATTATACTCCGTATATCCTTCTTGGGCCTTAGATATGTTTTGGACTCATCATCACTTCGCCTGATATTGTTCATGGGCCCATAAATTAGGCAACCGTAAGGTAACCCATAACCTTTTCTAATTCTGGAAAAATCTACTCTTGTCTTCTACTTCTTGATTATTATTTCTAGGAGGTTCTAGTACAACCTCCCCTCCTTCCAGATTTCTGTATCTTCCCGTTAAAAATGGATGCCATGGCCTCTCATTCTTCTCACATCTATCTCAAACTTAACAGAAAAATTATCTTCTTTTTCGAGTTCAATCAACTACCAGCTTTCGAGAAATCTGCGCACATTCGTTCCAATCATCCGATTAAAGGTAAGTAGGCATTTTCAAATTTTATGTTGCTGCTTGAGCTTGTGGGCTCTTTTGCTCTTCTGTAATTGCTGGGTCTTGTGAATTTTCATTGTAATTATGTATTTGCAGTGGTTTTTATTTCGTTCTGTTGGTAACTCTAATTATATAATGCTTTCAGAGTCCCAAACAAATTGTTCGCTGTATCTGGAATTATTGGTTACTTAAATTTTTAGAATTTGCATAATTAAGGTTATTGGAGGCTGGCAAACCTTAGTGTTGATCCATTTGAAACTTCTTATATATATATTCGATGTTGGGTTGGTTATGCTTGTTGATATATGTTGGCAAAGGAGTGAGTATGATCATGTTTCAATTTCTACTATCTACACCTTCCAACCCAAACTTCAGGAAAATGATAAATGTAGTGTAAGGTGCTTGCTTTGTACATGTAGGCTTATCTCCGAATCCGATCAACACAGAGATATCAATTGTAAACAAGATTTTGCAAACATTTGTGATTTTATTTAATTGTGTATCACGGGATTTAGATCATCTATTCACTGTCTTCATCTGATTTAAAGACTTGTAATGTTCTTTAATCTGCAGAGAAAAAAGGAAAATCATATTCTCTGAGTTAAGATGAATCCTGAGAAGTTCACCCACAAGACTAACGAGGCTCTTGTAGAAGCCCATGAGCTTGCATTGAGCAATGGACATGCCCAAATGACTCCTCTCCACTTGGCCGTCGGTCTAGTTTCCGATCCCATCGGCATTTTCCGGCAAGCTGTTGTTAGTGCAGGTGGAGGTGACGAGGCTGCAAATTCAGTAGAAAGAGTGTTCAAACGAGCACTCGACCGCTTGCCTTCACAAACCCCGCCTCCTGATGAAGTTCCAGCCAGCACTTCCCTCATCAAGGCGATCAGACGAGCTCAATCAGCCCAGAAATCAAAAGGAGACTCCCACTTAGCCGTTGATCAGCTCATCATTGGCCTTCTAGAAGATTCCCAGATCACTGATCTGCTGAAAGAAGCTGGTGTTGCCTCGGCTAAGGTGAAAACCGAGGTCGAGAAGCTTCGTGGGAAAGAGGGGAAGAAAGTGGAAAGTGCTTCTGGGGATACGAATTTCCAAGCTCTCAAGACGTATGGACGTGATCTCGTCGAGCAAGCAGGGAAGCTCGATCCAGTGATTGGTCGTGATGAAGAAATCCGACGTGTGATTAGGATTCTGTCGAGAAGGACAAAGAACAATCCAGTTTTGATCGGAGAGCCCGGTGTTGGAAAGACGGCAGTTGTAGAAGGCTTGGCTCAGAGGATCGTCAGAGGTGATGTTCCTAATAATCTCTCTGATGTTAGGCTGATTGCACTCGACATGGGAGCTTTAATTGCAGGAGCCAAGTATCGTGGAGAGTTCGAGGAGAGACTGAAGTCAGTTTTGAAGGAAGTGGAAGAGGCTGAAGGGAAAGTGATATTGTTCATTGATGAGATTCATCTCGTTCTTGGCGCGGGGCGTACAGAGGGTTCAATGGATGCAGCAAACCTATTCAAACCGATGCTTGCTCGAGGTCAGCTTAGGTGCATTGGTGCAACGACTCTTGAGGAGTACAGGAAGTATGTGGAGAAAGATGCTGCTTTCGAAAGACGATTCCAACAAGTATATGTGGCTGAGCCTAGCGTGCCTGATACCATTAGTATTCTCCGTGGGCTGAAGGAGAAGTACGAGGGCCATCATGGTGTTCGAATCCAAGATCGAGCCTTAGTGATGGCAGCGCAGTTGTCTTCCCGCTACATCACTGGACGCCATCTTCCGGATAAGGCCATTGATTTGGTGGATGAAGCGTGTGCAAATGTTCGGGTTCAGCTCGATAGTCAGCCTGAGGAGATTGATAACTTGGAGAGGAAAAGGATGCAGTTGGAAATCGAGCTCCATGCCCTCGAGAAGGAGAAGGACAAGGCGAGTAAAGCAAGATTTTCAGAGGTGCGTAAGGAGCTGGATGATCTAAGGGACAAGCTCCAGCCAATGATGATGAAGTACAAGAAAGAGAAGGAGCGGATTGATGAGATTAGGAGGTTGAAACAGAGGCGAGAAGAGCTGCTATATGCACTCCAAGAGGCAGAAAGAAGGTATGATCTTGCCAGAGCAGCAGATTTGAGATACGGAGCAATTCAAGAAGTTGAGTCTGCAATTGCTAATCTAGAAGGGACGACAGACGAGAATCTGATGCTGACGGAAACAGTGATCCCGGACCATATCGCTGAGGTTGTGAGCCGTTGGACTGGAATCCCGGTAACAAGGCTCGGTCAGAACGATAAAGAGAGGCTGATCGGTCTGGGTGAGAGGCTGCATCAGAGAGTGGTAGGTCAAGACCAAGCAGTGGGGGCGGTTGCAGAGGCGGTCTTGAGATCGAGGGCGGGGCTAGGCAGGCCTCAGCAGCCCATGGGCTCGTTCTTGTTCTTGGGCCCGACTGGTGTCGGGAAAACCGAGCTGGCCAAGGCTCTTGCTGAACAGCTCTTCGATGATGAGAATCTCTTAGTGAGAATTGATATGTCTGAATACATGGAGCAGCACTCGGTTTCTCGATTGATCGGTGCTCCACCTGGGTATGTTGGACACGAAGAAGGCGGTCAGCTTACTGAAGCAGTCAGGAGACGACCATACAGTGTTGTGCTGTTTGACGAAGTGGAGAAGGCGCATACCTCGGTTTTCAATACACTCCTTCAGGTATTGGATGATGGAAGGCTGACTGACGGGCAAGGTCGAACCGTCGATTTCAGAAACACGGTTATAATCATGACTTCGAATCTGGGTGCAGAGCATCTTCTGTCTGGACTCATGGGCAAGTCCACCATGGCAGCTTCTCATGACAAAGTAATGCAGGAGGTGAAGAGACATTTCAGGCCAGAATTGCTGAACCGACTGGACGAGATTGTAATATTCGACCCACTATCACACGATCAACTAAGGAAAGTAGCAAGGCTTCAGATGAAGGACGTGGCTGTTCGACTAGCAGAGAGGGGAATAGCGTTGGCTGTAACCGATGCAGCACTGGACTACATACTAGCTGAGAGCTACGATCCCGTTTATGGTGCAAGACCGATAAGGAGATGGCTGGAGAGGAAGGTGGTCACGGAGTTGTCGAGGATGCTGATTAGGGACTTGATTGACGAGAACTCGACTGTTTACATAGACGCAGGGGTGGAGGAGTTGGTGTATCGGGTTGAGAAGAACGGCGGGATGGTGAATGAGGTAACAGGGCAGAGGGCTGATGTGTTGATCCAGGTGCCTGGTGGGACGACAAAGAGTGAAGCGGCTCAGGCTGTGAAGAGGATGAAGATTGAAGAGATTGACGATGGTGATGAAAAGATGGAAGATTGACGATGATGATGAGTTGAGATGCAAGAAATAGTTAAATGCTTGTGTTGAGGATTTGGTTTGAAAAAAATGAAGAGATGTATGTTGTAATTAGGTGAAAGAGTTGGTTGAACAACTGCTCTGTAATGTCGCTCTTTCGTGTACCTTTTAAGTTTTTTTCAAATGGGATGATGGTGTTAATGCTGTATCTTCTGATTTTTTATCTCTTATCCAACGGAGTAGTTCTTTTTAGTGCCATTACTTCAAGATTTTGTCTCATTTGTTTTACCCAAGATTGGTTTAAGGAGGTCAAGATAGAAAGACTCTCGAAGGTTGGTTTCTTACATAGTTACCTTATTTTTTAATGGTGATTAATTATATTCCCATTACTGACTTCAAATTTTTGAGCCAGATTCAAGATCTTACAGTTACATTGCTTGAGTTTGGAATTTGATGGATACTCTGAGGAGCAACACAGGTTTCAGAATATCACCTCCATAATAGGTGCTTCTGAACTGGAAATTACAAAATTAACTCCCTTTCGATTGGCGCAATCAACTTTCGATGCCGTTAAAAAAAATTAATTTGTAGGAAGTCACTCTGGTGAAGCTATATACTCTGGTAATTAGGAGTGAACTTGGTCTAAAAAGAAGATCAAAACCCAAAAGCCCATGACTAAGAAAGATCAAGAAGAAGAAGAATCTAGAATTTGGAAGAAGTTAGATTAGGATAAGTATGCACTAGTCTAGAATTGTCTAAGAATATCCACCTAGTTAATGGTGAAGGTTTATGTAGAATAATCTAGACATATGTAGGAAGCTCTCCTCCACTATAAATAGGGGAGAATGTTGCACATTTGTAACCGATCAATCCAAGCAAGAAAGAAAATAAAGAGTGAGTGATCAAGCTAATAAAGCTTAAAGGAGTGTGACTACTAATCCTCGAGGGTGAAGTGAGTAAGCAAGAGTTCGGGTAAGTCTTCCACAACTATTCTAATCAGTGTTGTAATCTTTTCCGCATATATAAAAGTTAGAGTGAGTTTGTTAGTCCACGTCTTGCTCATCTTAACTATACGAAGAGGGAAGTCCTATATTTTTTAACAGTGGTATCAGAGCGAGGTTCATTCATTTCATAGTCCCGATTATCTCGCACGGTTCAAGATGGAGGCTACCGTTACCTATGATGGTGACATGTTCAAACTCACGGCGGACAACTACTCCTACTGGAAGCCGATGATGGAGGATCATCTTTACTACAAGGTCTTGCACGATCCCATCATCAACGAGAAGAAGCCAGAAGGAAAGAGCGACAAGGCGTGGGAGCTTCTAAACCGAAAGGTGGTCGCCGTAATCCGTAAGTACATCGACCAAACTCTTTTTGAGCATGTTTCCACTTACACAAATGCCTTTGAATTATGGACAAAACTTTAGTTCATGATTCAAAAGAAGACGCTTCGTAATAAAGCCCTCCTAGTTAGACGGTTGGTGAAGTTGGAGTATAAGGATGGTGAAAGTATGATCGAGCACTTGAACAATTTCAAGGGGCTCGTGAATCAGCTAACAAAGGTCGAGATGAGTATAGAAGACGAGATGCAAGCCCTTTTGCTCCTTAATTCTCTACCAGAGAGTTAGGACACTCTTGTGGTTACTCTCAGTAACTTGGCACCAGAAGGAAAGCTCACCACATATACCGCCAGTGATAGCCTTCTTAATGAAGAAGCGAGGAGGAAGGAACGGGGCATGACCACCCAATCTGAGGCAAATGTTGTCAACCATAGGAGCAGGAGCGACAATCGTAGAAGTCGAGACTTAGAGGAGTCTCGAGGTAAGTTTCAGTCATGCTCCAATTTAACATGTTATTATTGTGGAAAGAGAGGTCACAAGAAAGTGGGGTATCGAATTATCAAGAAGGATCAGATGTCCGGTAACGTCAAGTCGAATAAGTTTATCCCAACAAAGAATCGATCAGAGAGGAGTACCACCACCATGGCAGATGAAGGCGATGAGGTTTATCTCGTTGGAGGAGACAACGTGTTAAACATTGTCTATGATGATAACAATAACACGTGGGTCATCGACTTTGGAGCATCCTTCCACATCACTTCCCATAAAAGCTTATTTGCAACATTCCAAAGTGATGACTTTGGTAATGTCCGGATGGGAGATCGAGGCACAAGAAAAATCATCGGAATAGGAGATGTCATTCTTGCTTGTGACACGGTATCCAAGCTTGTCCTCAAGGGATGTGAGGTACGTACCTGATATGCACGTCAATCTCATATCAGTTGGAAAGCTTGACGAAGCTAGTTACATAAACCTCTTTGGTGAAGGTAAGTGGAAGCTCACCAAAGGAAGTTTGATCGTAGCTCGAGGAAAGAAGGAAGGACCGATGTACCTGATGCGACCCGAGCTCGGTGATGATACCAAGGAGTGGTAACTAGTCTTCATAATTTTATTATGTATGTTTTTATTCTAGTGGTAACTAGTCTTCATAATTTTATTGTTTGTTGAACTTTTTATTTGATGAAGTCATACTAACAAGTTATTATTTTTGTCCATAGTAGAAAATGGCAGGTGTTAACGAAGAAGAAACTCCACCACTTCAATCAATTAGTTCATCACATTTGCCTCCGTTACCAACAACTCCTTTGGCCAGCCAACCTTGTAATCAAGAGGAGTCACTTGGTGATGTTAGCCAACCTTGGAATCTTGAGAATTCATCTTGTGTGCGTAAGGCAAGGCCGTGGACATCTAATTGTTGGAATCATTTTAAGAAGATAAAATTGGCAAACGGACAAGAGAGGGCTTCACACCAGAGAAGAGTTGCCATTACTACTGATTTGTGGAAGCTTATTCTTGGAATCATCTAAGGCTCCGTTCGGATCGGCGGTAGTTGAAGTAGGTGTTGAAGTGGAAGTAAGTTGAAGTTGAAGGTAGCTGAAGTGAGCTGAAGTTGAAGGTAGCTGAAGTTGGTGGTGAAGTTGAGATTTTAGGAGTTGAAGTTCGATATGGAGTGTTCGGTAAAACGAGTTGAAGTAATTGATATTGGTATGTAAAATTACGAAAAAGGGTACGAGGAAAATTCTGATTTCTTGTCACGTGACTTGCACATGCCCTCTTCTAAATCCTACCATCAGCTACCATGTGCCATTCACGTGACTTTTCTTCCCCAAATTGAAACTTTGTTCCCCAAATCTGCCATTACTCAGCTTTCCCGATAGTCATCATCTAAGGAGTCCACAACGCAGGGAGGCGGCTGGCGATTTCTCTCCTCCACCTCGCAGGTAATATTTCCCGATAGTCATCAATGGAGTCCACAACGTCGTCATCTTCTCTGACGATTCTCCCTGGTTTGCCATTTCTCACCTTAACCACTTGTTCCTCTAGTTTGATGAAAAACTACACTGTACTCTCAAGTGAGGAAGACCCCCAATAATTGTTTGAAGTAAGCTATTGGTTTATTTTTATTTTTTTTGCCTTCAAACCGAAATAGATCTAGATGTGTAAAATAAGTTGGCAGTT
The DNA here is from genome assembly GCA_029168935.1 of Oxyria digyna. NCBI lineage: Eukaryota > Viridiplantae > Streptophyta > Magnoliopsida > Caryophyllales > Polygonaceae > Oxyria > Oxyria digyna. The sequence continues at coordinate 13,701,687 of JAPVLV010000013.1, forward strand.
TTTTGGGGTTTATTTTGATATCATCCTTGCATCGAACTACTGCGTAATTGCTAGCTACTGTTTCTTTTTATCTGCATGATAAGAACTCTTTTAACAACAATTTACTGATATGGCAGCCGGGACAACAATTCATCTTCTTATCTTAGCTGACCATGCCATTGTTTTTCTCTTCTCTTGGATAAAGTCTCCATCTCACCGGAATTAGAGTTCACATCTTTATGGTCTCGTAATCATTCTATGTCCAAATCAAAAACAGTTGTCGAATATCATTGTTAATGTGGAATCTTTGTTATTGTCAATACTTTTTCACGAGAATGAAGGGGCAAAACTGCCGTATATATGATTTGTTATTATGTAAGCTGACATCAAACATTGTGTGTAAATTTCTGAGTTTTACTGAGTTTACAGAGGTTAACTGATGCTGTCATGTTTTCATAGCAATGTTCATCATTTTTCTGGTTTCCTGTGTGTGTTTACTGATGGTGTAATGTTTTTCTGGTTGTTCAATAAGTTTACTGAGGTTTGTATGGGTTTAGGGGTAAGTTTACTGATGTTGTCATGTTTTTCTGGTTGTTCAATAAGTGTACTGAGGTTATTTGTTTGGGTTTAGGGCTAAGTGTAGTGATGTTATCATGCTTTTCTGGTCGTACAATAATTGTACTGAGGTTATGTGTTCAATTAAGGAGGCTAAGTTTACTGATGTTGTTTGTAGGCAATTTGTAGGAGGATAAGTTTACTGATGTTGTCATTGCCTTTTTGTTTTTCTTTGCAATTTGTAGGCAAATTCTGAACCAGAAGTTGTTGTGTTCTCATTCAATCGATTTTGTGAAGAAATAGTGAAGGTAAAACAGTCTCCTTATAAGTAATTACCATAGTTTGAGCATTCAATTGATTTTTGGTTTTTGATGTGTATTCCATGTTACAAAAATAGTAGAGATGGATTCCAGTGAGAAAGATAAGGGTAAGGATAAGGCCAAGGAAACATTTCCTTGGAATGATGAACTAACTATCCTACTGATGAAGATATGCAAGGATTATCAGTCATCTCACGGATACAATCAGAGTTTTGCTTGGAATATAATTAATGACAATTTTGAAAAACAATCTGGAATGAAGCTTACAAGTAAGAGTTGTGCAAGAAACAAGATTGAACATATGAAAAAGTTGTGGAAACCATGGTGTGCATTAAGGAACCATGTCACTGGTGGCGGTTGGGATCCATCTACTGGACAATTCACCATGGATGATGAATGGTGGGATAGGCAAAAGAAGGTACTGACTTAGTTATTTTGTATGAATTACAGTTAGTGCACTGAATTACAGTTAGTTATTTGCAGTTTTTGCCATCTGTTTACAGGGTGTTGTGATAAAATGATCCTTTTTTGCAGTTTCTGTTTCCAGTTACTGATTCTATTGCTGTGTTTGCATTTACTGAATAATCCTTTTTGTTCTTTTTGTACAGACAAAGAACGACAAGTTCTCCCAATTTAGGAAAAAAGGGGTTCATCCAGAGCTTAGTGATTTGTGGGACGATGTTTTTGGCCAAATTGTTGCGACTGGAAAGCATGTTGTATCACCTAGCATGGAGCCAAGTTCTGTTCCTAATCTTGCCTTACCTGAAAATGATGGTCTTGCTTGCTCAGATAAAGAAGATTCTCTTGATGCCATATTAAGCAAAGATTTAGAGGATGACTCCATTAGCTTGCAAGCCCTTGTTGCTAGGGTAAATGTTGAATTGCCTTGTGATGCATATCTAGCTCAAGTGCATCAAACTGTGAGTGGAAATTTGGACTGTGGTCCATCAATGACGAAAGGAAAGGCTGGCATGTTATCTTTGTCCTCACCAGAAGAAGTGGTCAAGAAGCGTAAGAAGAGGTCCTCAGTTACAACTTTAGCATTCAATGAGCACATGAAGTTTGTTGGAGAAACCGGTCAAAAAATTCTGTCTCTTTTGGAGGGAGAACTTAGCAGCTCAGCTACTGGAAAAGAGAGCCCTACATATACTTTCAACGACTGCATTAAGCTTCTTGAAGAGATGGTAGCCTCTGGGAATCTAAGTGAGGAGTCTCCTATATGGTGTTTTGCAGCAAGTCAGTTTAAGGTGGAGGCAATGCGTGAGGTCTTCATTACGTTGCCTAAGCAATCTAATAGGCTCGCATGGCTGAAGTATGAATATCAAGTTGCAAACAACATCTACCAACCATCTAGCAGTGCAAGTCAGTGAAAAAAGACTCATTGAAGATGGGAGGCGCAAATGGAATATGTTCTATGGTTTTATTTTATGCATGAGACAATTGTTTTTCGGAATCCTGTTTTCAGTTTTATGTAACCTTTAAACCTTATGGCTGAGGCACTGTTTCGGAATGACTTTTATGGAATGTTTATGTTTTTATCTTCATTTTCTTGTAGATGATTTGTTTGCTAACACTGTTTAGGGTGCTGAATTTGTATTACAGCTGACTATGGATAGCTCTCCAGCCTCAAGAAAGAGAAAAAGGATTGAGTTGGTTAAGAAGCTAAGCCCTTTGATATATGTGTGGTTAGCCGCAGCAGCAGAATTGTCAGATGCATATTATAGGAGATTCCTTGTGAAGACCCCTTGCTTTGATTCTAATCTGACTGGGTATATGTGGATTAGACAAATTATGGATTCAGGTTCAGATGTCAGATGCATGATTGCATTTCGTATGGAGCGTCATGTTTTTGCAAATCTGTGTGATGAATTAGAAGCTGACTATGGCCTTAAACCTTCACGATATATGTGTGTCATGGAGAAGGTTGGTGTGTTTCTATACGTACTATCCATTTCAGCATCAAATAGGCTATGTTCTGAGCGTTTCCAACGTTCCGGAGACACGATCTCTAGGGTCTTTCATCAAGTTAAAGATGCATTTGTTGGAAGGAATGTTGGTTTCACTGGTTTTGTGCGTAAGCTAGTAGAACCGCGAGATAGGAACTTCACAAATATTCCTAACAAGATTGCAAATGAAGAGAGATATAACCTATTCACGGTAATAATTTATTTTATAGTTACGACCCATATCTCTTATATATGTGTGTCTTCTGTTTTATATAAGGAGTTATAATTTCAAAATGTACCTTTTTAGGGTGCTATTGGGTGCATTGATGGCGTTCACATGGAATGCGTTATACCCGAGGTCGATCAATTTCCTTACAGAGGTCGTAAAGGGTTTTGTTCTTTCAATGTCATGGCGGTATGCGACTTCGATATGTACTTCACGTACATATCCGTCGGTTGGGAAGGAAGTGCGCATGACACACGTGTGTTACAACATTCCATGAACACGGAATCTATGAACTTTCCTCATCCACCCAAAGGTATGACATTAATGCAGTAGTTCATTAATTTCGTATGTTGTCCACTACTTTCAGTAGTTCATTAATTGCAGTAGTACAGTGCATTGCATATATGGTTGAACAGTTTGCAGTAGTGCAGTGAATTAATTGGTCAGATTTCAATATCTATATTTTAACTTGTTTGTATAATTTAGGTAGATATTATCTATGCGACAAAGGATATCCCGATCGAGAAGGCTATATGGTACCTTACTCAAAAACCAAGTACCACCAATCTCAGTTTATGCGGATGGCACCCGAAAATGCTAGGGAAGGATTTAATAGAGTGCATTCTTCATTGCGAACGACCATAGAACGCTGCTTTGGGATTCTGAAGAAGCGATGGAAGATGCTGAAACCAATGTCAAGCTATAGTGTTGAAACGCAAATTGATATTATTTGTTCTTGCTTTGCTTTGCATAATTTTATTCTACAGCACAAGATTAATGACGGGATCTTAGATGATGAAGACGACTTTGAAGAGGTCTTCAGACACTTACCAGAACCGGAGGGTGAAGACAACAATCCACGTGGTATGTCTAATGTTCGAGATGCAATTGCGGAAAGAATTTGGTTAAACAAGAACCGATACTTCTAGGTAATGGATGCCCTTATTATATCTTTTTGGAGGGAGGATTTGACAAGCAGTTTTGTGCGTAGTGTTATTAAACAATATGAGCTTTTTGCCATGGCCAAAACTGCTTGTCAAATCATTTTGGTATAGCTGCATAATTATAGGTTACTAAACTTCATGTGTTTTGGTACAATTGACTGCCGAAATGAGTGTTAGGTACTGATCTAGCTTTCATGAATATAAAATCAGTTTTTGGACACCATCAGAATCACATAGGCATACCATAAAATATTAAGATTAGTTGATCCTAGTTGAGTCAACACATTTCAGACACCAAGAACATGCCATCTGCAAAAAAAACACTATCAGCTCAGCAAGCCATCGTGAGAAGTGAAAACTGAGAACTCAGATTATGGAAAAAGCAATTTCAATAAGAAGCGCTAAAGCAAAAGCTGGAATTTTAATACTCTCTTTCCATCTACGATTTGGCACAACCACTCCACACCAGCAAGAGTAAGGTTCTGTAGAAACACTTAGTTAGTGAAACAAAACAAGAAGCGCTAAAGCAAAAGCTGGAATTTTAATACTTTCAAAACAATCCATTTTTTACCATTTTACTATCTTCTTTCTTTCTGTTTTCCTGACATTATTTTGCCCTTGTTGTGTTTGGTCAATTAAAACGATCCAAATATGGAGTTTAATCATGCATACCACTCTTTGAAGGATGCAAAACTGAAACTGATTTACTAATATCAATGAAATTTTTAAAAGTGAACTAGTTGAAACTTGAAAGTGAATTAGCAGATCCGGGAAACTAAACAAAAGAAGTGAAAGATGCAGATCAAACCTGAACTAGATGAATTTCTAAAACTGCAGCATGGAAAACAACATACTAGAACAATGTTAATATATATAAAGAGAAATTAATTAGAGTGCTTGACATGAATTTGAAGCCTTCATTTATGCTGATGTACTTAATTACCAAGTAGACACTGTGCTCAACTGCATTCCTGTTTGAAGCCTTCATTTATGAGACAATGACAACTCTACATATATGTACATATATAAACGTAATGGAGGCCAATGGGTAGCAGTGAAGAAAACCAATTGGAGTTAATCAAAATTCATTTGTATTTCTAAAAGAAGAGGAAGAATGGCAGGTATTTATTTTTTTCATTGTGTTGTGTTTACAAAATTAAAAAGTCGGTTTATTATAGCTTCAAATTATATATTTACAGGAGTTGTCCCTTTACCATGGACCGATCTTGAGAACCAGAGGTTTATCGAGGTTTTGATCGACTATCAAGCTAAGTATGGCGCGTATGAGAACTTTTCGTGGGGGATAGTACGTCAAGAGTTTGGTCGAGTTACGGGACAAAACTGTTCTACCACTCTTCTCAAGAACAACTATGAAAGGAACAAGAAGAAATGGAAACTATGGAAGTCATTTCAAATGGCATGCAATGTAGACTGTGACCCTATAACGGGCGCCATCCTGAAAGACAACGAGTGGTGGGATGCGTTTTTGGAGGTAAGTAAGATTTTAAATAGCATGCAATGGAATGTTACGTTATTCTTTGAAACTTAACATATATATTTTTCACGTGCAGGACGAACCGAAGTACGTGTGCTTTCGTGTGAACCCGTTAAACCCGACAATGAAGAGCTTGTTATCTCAGGTCTTCTACCCTTAAAGATCGGGTGATATCGTAATATGAGCTTCGTTATGATCGAGATGCTTGCTGGAACTCTAATTTAAACTATTTACATTGTATCGTGGTATTTATGGTTATGTGTATGTTTTGTTAAGCAGAAATGAGTTTATGTTTATGTGTATGTTTTGTTGGAAGTTTTAATCAATAAAGTTAGTGTGTTCTTGTTGGAAGTAATAATAACAGAATGCAACTCATAAAACAAGGGAAGAGCACAAGATGTAGTCCTAAACATCATCAGCATACCAAAATGATACCATAATGCAACTCATAATACCAGAATTACATCGAACCTGTTTCGATAATTACAAACCGAAGCATAGCAAAATGATCAGCATTCAACAAAATAAAACAAACAGTACACACCAAGTTATTACAAAATGTAGTCCTAAACATGACTCACTTCCATTTACGGACCAAGTAGTTGTTAACACCAACAAGCAAGAGCACAAGAGCAAGGCTACATGAAAGAATGGTAATCTTCCTATTCCTCTCACGTAGCTTGATGTTTTCTTTCATAAGGTTGTCCCTCTGCAACGCCAAATTTACATTTGAAGTAGCCATTGAAGAAACCTGGTCAAAGAGTTCTACATTTTCATTACGGACATGCTCAATCTCATCACGGTGTTCCTGAACCTTACATGTGAGTTCATTCACCTTCATTCTTTCACTGTGAAGGAATTCTGCATACTCAGTCAAATCACTTCTCAGGTTACTAGCAGCAGTTTGCATCTCCACCACCCTAGGATGGCTTTCAACTGAGTTTATAAGGGAATCAAACCTGGACACATCATATTCCTAAAGAGAAAACAAATAAATGACAGCACTTCAGGCATTTGTTATAAGTGAGGATGTGTAATTCAATGAATCAAAGTGTAGGATATAACAATGAACTGCTGGAATGCCTAATTCAATTACTAAAGTGTAGGATATAACAAAAATGACTCAGCGTAGATTACCCTCCACCATGGATCAGGATCCACATCACCAATGGAGCCACTGGATGTGTAATCAGTCAAGGTGCGTCGCACCTCCCTTGGAAGTCCATCAAATGGACCTGGACAATAACCAAAGGAGTCTTCTTCATTAGCTAACATTTGCTCAGTGCTGTTTGGAGAATATCCATCCATGTCATACCCTAGATAAGAACAAAAATTATATGCAAAACTTTGGAATTATAGTGAACTTATTAAATCATCACGAGACCATATATCTGATAATGAATGGGTTGGTTCTTGACTCCAGTCCAACTGTTGTGAGTACTAAACATGTTTCTATCTACCTCTTTTGCTGAAACAAGGTTTTTTGCTTAACCAGTGTGACCCCAAAAATTGAACCAATTCGCCTCCTCACCTTGCTATGGATTAATTATTTTATGATAGGTTCCCAGATTGATTCTTGGGGTTGTTGCCTTCATCAAACCCTGGTAATAATTTCTGCTGATGTTCTAAACTCAAAACTCCAACTTCTTTATGTGAATATAAATCCTACCTGTCATCTTAAAACGTATTCTAAAGTTATGAGGTGGAGTGCCCAAGACTCTATAAGATTTGATATTGCCTATATGATTTTCATTACTGAATATGGGACTCATGAATCTCTTAATTTTAAAACTAGTTTTGTACTCACCTGTAATCAAAAGCTTATGCAAACTCTATTTGTCTTTATACAAAGAATTTCTTTGATTTATCTGCTAAACTACTCTCTATATCGGGTCCATTGTATGTTTCTTAAGACCAATTATGACATATCCATTCAGATTGTGAATCTGAAGAGACTCCTCTCTCTTTATTTTATGAAGAGACTTGATTATAGTAACTTAAATACGCATTATACCTCTGACAGACATTCCTTGAATAAATGTTTATCCCTATTCATTGATAGCAGCAATGCTTATATTCAATTTTACTGCAGTGTTAGACTTGCACCAAAGCACTCATACCCAGCTACCTTGGGGCTTGGACATCCACAACTAGACAAAGATTGAGATAAACAAACATCATCTGCAAAAGATATCTATTTCCAATCGAGTTTTTCATACAACTAGGCGAACAAATTAACATATGCTCAAAGACATGAAATTTTGTGCTACTGATAGGAAATTCTTCCAATTTAAAGCAGAATTGAGTGTTGCTTCCAATCATAAAAACCTAAACTTGGCAATTATCACAAAACCAGTGTAAACCCTAATTGACATATCTGGACAAGTTGAAACACGCAATACTGAAATTATAGTACGAATCCAATTCAGGAACAAATGTAATCAGGTAACTGTAGGAGATATGACGAAAATGCGGATTTCAATCGATTAAGCTGAGAAATTAAGGCAAGATTCGACTGCAATAGGTCACACACAACGAAGAACTGAAGACTCACAGCTCGCTGCATTATCTAGGTTTGAAGAGAAATTAAGAACAGGTTGCGGAAAACCAAACGAGATGAAGAAGGAGCGATTACCTCTGGCGATGAACAGTCGAAGCAATCGTTCTCAGCCAGTCGATGAACAGCTTCTCTGAGATATGAGAATGGGATATATGAGATTTCTCAGGGGTAGAAATCGTAAACATCCCTGCTTCAACTCGATTTTTATGCTTACCCTATACCCCCCAAGGGTACAAAAAAAGCTTCAACTTCAACGCATTACTGCTTCAACACATGAGCTTCAACTCGCCGGGTACAAATGCCGAACAAACCAAATTTTCCTTCAACGCCCAAAATCTTCCACTTCCACTCCTTCAACAGCCCAAATTTGCCCATCCGAACGGAGCCTAATTGTTGGAAGCTTTTTGATGGACATGATGGAAGAGTTGCCATTACTACTGATTTGTGGACAGCTTCACACCAGAGAAAGGGATATATGGTTATTACTTCTCACTTCATTGATAATAAAAGGAAGTTGCAAAACAAAACTTTGAGGTAATTCTTTATATGCACTTTATTGATATGTATTTATGCCTTTTAATTGATATTTTTATGTTTTCTTAGACTATTAATATGTTGAGTTTATAGTTAGTTGCTATGTTTTTTAAACTTTTTTTCTACCGTTTTTGCTTATGTTCTTATTTATACTAGATAGATTTTACTCGCCCGTGCTACGCACGAGCCAAATGAATTTTTTAAGATAAATATAATTAATATTTGTAATATTTTCGATATATCTAATTAGTATATTAATTTGAACCTACAATCATATCTTTTTAATATTAGTTATATATAATAATGATTTTTGTCTAATCTTTATCTTTTGTCGATATCCTTTTTATTATATTGTTAAATATCATTTACTAAAGATAGATTTGGAAGTTTGATAGATTTGCTGAAAGGCAAATCGGCTCGGAGATATGATTTTATGGTGTTTTGATTACTTTTTAAGGAATTACGAAATAGACCCTAATCTTTTTGATTTGTGGCAAAAATATCTTTATTAAATTCTATGAAATTACTGTAGTTTCATATCCCTAATACATTAAATATTTATATTTATGGGGCACATTTGAATACTTAAAATCTTTTATTTCAAAACAATGGCGTACATAGATGGATGACCATTCCATCTACATACTTATTGAGTACGTGTACAATATTTAGCTTATTCTATAATTAAGATAATATTTTACAATAATATATTAATATTTATATGTTGGTGCGGGATCACGTAGATGGGTTAACATATATTTTTATCACTTACTCAAAGTTTGTTTTGTTAAGTTGAAAGGATATTTTTTTTCGAGGGATCAAACAAAGTCCCAACTAAAGATATATTATTATGATTAATATCTTTGTGAATATATTGGATTTTTTCGGTGGGTCAAGCAAAAGCCCAAAACCCAACCCAAGATGAATACAATGGGGAATATCTTTGTGAATATAATGAATGAATATTTTTCAACCACCCCCAAAATTATATATATTATGATTATGATATGATGGCGCACATAGATGGATGACCATTCCATCTACATACTTATTGAGTACGTGTACAATATTTAGCTTATTCTATAATTAAGATAATATTTTACATTAATATATTAATATTTATATGTTGGTGTGGGATCACGTAGATGGGTTAACATATCTTTTTACCACTTACTCAAAGTTTGTTTTATTACGTTGAAAGGATTTTATTTTTCCGAGGGATCAAACAAAGTCCCAATTAAAGATATATTATTATGACTAATATCTTTGTGAATATATTGTATTTTGTTCGGTGGGCCAAGCAAAAGCCCAAAGCCCAACCCAAGATGAATATAATGGGGAATATCTTTGTGAATATAATGGATGAACTAGTGTAGTGACCCGTGCCATGCACGAGTATTCTAGATTGTTCGTCGTAATACGTTTTAAACCAAGTTTGTCTAAAAATTAAGTTTAACTCTCACCAAATAAGCGAAATAAATTTAACTTTTTGTTTGTGAATACTAATTAATACATATTCATTTCATGAATGATATATAATTTAATTATATATATAAATATCTCATTATATATATTACAATTAAATTTAAATTTATTCTTAATAGGATAAGATAATTTATATTGTTTTTATGTTGAAGGAAGTGATTGTTTTATAAGATTTATTTATTTTGTTTTTTTAACAAATAAGGAATGGGCCCTCTTCATCAGGCAAGCCCCACACCCATAAAGGGTGAAATGTGTTGCCCCCATGAGTCGAACTCAGGATCTGTGGTAATGACACCATGCCTACATCAAAGGCTACGGGGGACTTGACTATAAGATTTATTTGGTGATTTTATTATTCAATATATTTGTAATTAAAGTTAAAAATAAAAAATAAAAATAGCTTAACTACCTAGCCTAGAATCACTCTATAGGCTCTAAAAGTCTTAGCTTTAATATATAAGATAGATATTACCCCAAAAAATTATATATATTATGATATGATATAGGTTTGCTTATGTTCCTTGTCCACATACAAATGAAGTATTTGCTGAAGTTTTGCTTGAGGCGTTAGAGATGTACAATATTCATGAAAAGATCTCTTTTGTGGTTGTGGATAATTGTTCTACAAATGATAAGATGATAGAAGTCTTGCAGCATAGATTTGAGTCCAGCACTTTGTTGTTGCGTGGATCCTTGGCATATACGATGTAGTGCACACATATTGAATTTGGTTGTGCAGGATGGTTTGAATGTGATTGCAAAAGGGATTGAGAAGTTGAGGAATTGTGTTACATTTTGGTCTGGAAGTCCCAAAAGAGTTCAAATGTTTGAGGACAAGGCTAGAATTATGAAGATTCCTTGCTCTAGGAAGTTGGAGCAAGATGTTAAGACTAGGTGGAACTCCACCTATTTGATGCTTACAAGTGCTTTGCCGTATAAGGAGGTTTTCAATAGGTTGAAGACTCAACATCCTAGGTTCAAGTTTGAGGTTCCTAGTGATGAGCAGTGGACCTGGATTGCCAACATAAGTGAGAAGTTGTCAAAGTTTCATAAGGCAACTGAGATCTTTTCTGGAGTAAGATATCCTACATCTAATTTGTTATTTCGTAAAGTTTGTTTGATCAAGATTGCTATAATGAAGTGGTTGGCTGATGATGATGCTATGATCAAGGCAATGGCTGTGGATATGTTGGTGAAATTTGACAAGTATTGGTCAAGTATCAATGGTCTTTTAGCAATTGTTGCAATCTTGGATAGCGTGGAGTGGTATTTTGGTGAGATTTATGGTGACGATGCTGATGTAGAAATTGATAAGGTTAGATCCTTGATGTTTGATCTTTTGTTAGAGTATCAAAGTCCAAGTGATTTTATTGCTGAAGAAGAGTATGATTCCACTACTTCTTCTGGTCTTGGGAAGCGACCAGCAAAACCTTCTTATGTTGATGAAGATGACGGTTTTGGTCTAGCTAAGAAGAGTAGAAAGAAGAAGGCCAATGTAAGGCATGAATTGGAGTATTATCTGCAAGAGTCTGTATTGCCTAATGATCGAGATTTTGATGTTCTTAACTTGTGGAAAGCAGATTTAAAGTGCCCAACTTTACGTAAGATTGCAAGAGATAAGTGCTCAACTTAAACCCGATACCGTGGAGGCATTGATGTGCATGTGAAATTGGCTGGGTGAAGATTTTGCATGTAAGTTTTTATACTTTTTTTCTTGTTGTTTTGTTTAGTTTCAGTTTCTGCAGATTTGCTTTGACTTATGTAGTTTTATATGTTTCAGTTCTCACTTTTTGTACTCAGTTTCTGTATTCAGTTTCTGTTCTCAGTTTCTGTGTTTTTGTTCTCAGTGTTGGAATAGGGACCTATGGAACTTCAGTTCCTTAACAGGTTTTTTTCCTCTATTATTCTATGTTTTGACGATGACAACCTTAGCATATACTATGGTATAGTTTATCTTGTTATTTCAGTTGAAAAGATTGAAGATTTGAAGACGGATGAAGCAACAAGGAAAGTCAGAAGGAACTGCGATTACATCCAAGTTATTCCTAACCCTAGCGTGGGCGGCGAGCCGAGAAGATTTGTAGAAGATTTTTTCCTTGTTAAGATATTGCTAGAGTTGGTTGTAATTCGGCCTTTGTAATTTATGGAATCTATTGAGTTAATTTAAGTTAACTTGAAACGCATAGGTTCGATCACATATTAGGACGACATATAATATATTCCCTAGAATATCTTTATACGCTGAACTAATTCCCTATATATATGGTCGCCTCTATGTTCTTAGGGTTCATGTATTTTGACGAAGTTTGAAGTGCATCAGCCTAAGAGAAGAAGAAGTGTGTTCTTGTATAAAGAACATCAAGTTCACTGGTATTCTCATCTGAGAGTTTCTGATAGGAACTAGGTTAGTACTTAGCAATAAGTTTGTAATCTCGCATCTCTAAACTCACTGATTGAATATACAAGTAGACCTTTCAAATCCTCGAAAGAGGGGTGATTTTCATCCAAAAATAACTATTTGGTTATCTAGGGTTTCCACCTAAAGTAATCGTGTTGATAATTTGTTATATTACTTCCGCTGTGCCTAGGAACTGGACAACTCTTTGTCACAGTTCCCTTGATACTAACATACAGATCCTACAATTGGTATCAGAGCCAGAGCTCTAGATTGTGTGTTACTCGCAGGTTGTCAACATGTCTCGTCCAAACGAACAAGAATTAGGTATTTCAACAAACAAGCCATACCTGTTGAAACCCGGTCAATTTCAATGGTGGAAGGAACAAATGATTGGTTTAATTTCTTCCAAACCAATGACATGTTATGTTGGAAGATTGTTGAGAACGGTAACTTCGAAGTCCCTCTGGATCCAGCCGACAAAAAAACTGAGTTAGACTTCAAACGCTGGACCACGGAACAATTCTCTCAACAAGAGAAAAATGCCAAAGCTAGACAATATATCCTGAATGCCCTCTCTAAAGCTGATCAAGACAAAGTCATGGGAATCGACAACGCCAAAGATATGTGGAAAGCACTTGAGACTTTCAACTTGGGAAGTGAAGATCTCCAAAATAGCAGAAAATTTGATCTACAAGGAGAATATCACAGGTTCAAGATGCTGGAAACAGAAAATGTGTCTGCTTATCACGGTCGTCTAGAGATCCTATGCAACAAACTTCGAGCATGTGGAGTCAAGCTTGAAGAATGGTCAAAATCCATGGTTTTCATCAATGGATTGAACTCTAAATTTGTTGTTACACAAGACATCATGCTTCAGACTCCAACAATCAGGGAACTCCCCTTAGAAGAACTCGTTGGGCAAGCTCAACGTCATGAAGACAAGATGAAGGGCAATGAGAAAAGTTCCACTGAAGCAGGAATTGCTCTTACCCTAACCAAAGTCATGGAAAGACTCTCCACTGGAGCTGACTCTGAAGATGATGATGATGATGATGAGATGATAGCACTGCTCACTAGCACTGTCAGAAAGTTTCATAAAGGAAAGTTCCATAGGAATGAAAATCGCAAGGAAAAGAGGGAACTTAGATGCTATCAATGTGATCAACCAGGGCATCGTGCCAGAGACTGTCCCAAAAATGAAGACAAGTCCAAAGAGGAAGAAGTTCCTAAGAAAAAAGCCCTAGTTGCAACCACCACTTGGGGTGACAGCGACTTGGACAAGGAACTGGATCTAAATCCATCCAAAGTATGCTTCATGACTGTCTCTGAACAAAATGCTACATGGGGAGACAGTGACTCTGAAGAAAATGCTACCATAGCATGTCTCATGGCTCAAGCTGAAAATGAGTCACCAAAAATTGAGGTATCCTCCTTCACTGAACTCTCTGAAACTCTTCTTAAATATGATAAGAAACAATTGATAAAATTTATCAAATCTCTTAGTAAAGAAAATAGCAACCTGTTAGAAAAACTTGCTGAAAGTGAAGAAGAAATCTCCATTTTGTCTGATGAAAGTGAGGCTTGGTGTAAGAAATATGAAAATGCCAACAAAATCACCAAGTATCCCACATGTGACTTGCATGAAAAACTGAATCTAGGAAACAGTTCCTCATCCCAATCCTCTGAATCTACTTTGCAAATTATCATTGAGAAACTTGACTGTCTCACTGAATGCATCCATGAGAAAACTGTTAATCAGACTGTGTTTGTTAAACCTAGTAGAGGTCTAGTGTATAAGCCTTATGACGAGTCAAAACCCCCTTGTGACTCTCACTCCAACCTTGATGAGCTAACTAAGACTCTTGAGGCTAAAAATGAAAGACTTGACCTAGCTCTTCAAACCTCAAATAGCAAGAATGAGTTCCTTGAACAAAATATCAAGGTTATTGAAAGTTCCTCTACTCAAGAACCACCCTGTGCCCCATACTACAGTCCTCACATCCACGACATGTATAGAAACATGGGAAAGGGTAGGCCTAGAAGTACCCCCAGGAAAAAGGTTGACTTAGGTAAAAAGAAATCTCATTACAAAACTCAGGACAAATATCAGTGGATTCCCGCAAACCGTGTCTGCTGGCACTGTGGGAACCAAGGATATCTTATATATGATTGTGAGAAAAGGAGGAAACAAGAGGAAAAGGCCTTCAGAAAATTCAGAAATGGACATACTCAAATCAATGACATCAATGACCCTCAATACTATGAAAAAGTCAAAGAATCCAAATCCAAAGTCCAGAATGTCGCCAGAAATACCCAACAAGGGAACTTGAACACTAACTTACCCAGAAAAGCTTGGCTGGCCTGGGTTCGTAAGAATTAATGTTTTCCTTGCAGACTGAAGTGAAGAATGATGCTAGATGGTACATAAACAGTGGCACCTCTTGCCACATGACAGGTAATAAAGAGCAACTTCATTCACTTCAGAGATATAACGGAGGAAAGATTTCCTTCGGCGACAAAAAGAAAGGTGCAATTTTGGGAACTGGCACCATAGATCTCTCAGAAAACATTAAGGTAAGTAATGTTCACCTTGTAGATAATCTTGGTTTTGATCTAATCAGTGTGTCACAGCTGTGTGACCAAGGAGGGAACAATGTCCTATTTACTCCCTCAGAGTGCTTTGTAATTCATCCTGAATCTCAGAATACTCTCCTGAAAGGTAAGAGGTTTAATAATGTATACATTGTTGACCATGACTACTCTCCTCAAGAAAAACTCTGCCTTGCCACCATGATGAATAAATCCACATTGTGGCATCAACGACTCGGTCATGCAAGTCTCAACCTCATTCACAAACTCCAGAGAAAGGAACTTGTCCATGGTCTACCCTCTATAAAGGTAGATGAATCTGAATTCTGTTCCGAATGTGTTCGAGGCAAACAGGTACATAGTTCCTTTAAACCAAAAACTGTCATAAGTACGTCTAAGCCTTTGGAACTGATACACATGGACCTCTGTGGTCCTATGCGTACTCAAAGTATCGGAGGCAATAGATACATTCTTGTGATTGTAGATGACTTCTCGAGATACACGTGGACTATATTTATAAAATCAAAGGACGTAGTGTTTGACCGATTTTGTGAAATAGTTCCCACTCTCGAAATGTCTATGGGAAACAAAATTAAGGCAATTCGTTCCGATCATGGAACCGAATTCCAAAATGCGAATTTCCTAACCTTTTGCAGGGAAAAGGGGATCACTCACAACTTCTCAGCTCCCAGGACTCCTCAACAAAATGGAGTGGTTGAAAGAAAGAATCGAACTCTAGAAGATATGGCTCGCACAATGCTCATCTCAGCTGGCCTCTCTCAAAGATTCTAGGCAGAGGCTGTTAACACTGCATGCTATATTCTAAACAGAGCCATGCTTCGACCTCAAAATGAGAAGGTCTTTGGGTGAAAATGCTGAGATGAGCATTGTGCAAATGCTCATCTCAGCATTTGCACTTCATTCACAACAACGACAAATGCTTCATTCACAACAACGGCAAATCTCCCATTGGGAAGTTCGATCCTAGGAGTGATGAAGGCATATTCTTGGGATACATACCAAACAGCAAGGCCTTCAAAGTCTGCAATACAAGGACCTCAAAATTTGAGGAATCTATTCATGTTGTTTTCAATGAATCTGCTTTTCATGTATCTTCACAGGTACCTCACAATGATAACAACAATGCTGATGAAGAAGAGGATCCTTCTACCCCCCCTCTCTTCAACAATTCCTGGATTCTCCTTAAATCCTACCGGTGTTGAAGATGAGCATCCCGAGTAAGTTCAACCTCAAATTCCTGATCCAAGTTCCCTTGCCCGGAATACAAAAACTACCCTAGTTCCCTCTGGCTCTGCCTCAGCTCCTCCCATAGAGAATCCAGATTCAAATGAGATCGATGATCACCCTGCTCCTCAGGATGAGACCTCTTCATCATCAATTCCCATTGTCAACTACAAGTATAAGGGATCTCACCCAGTTGATCAAATACTTTCGCCCTTTGACAAGACAGGTCCCTCAACCCGTTCCTCATTGAACAACTTTTGTGCATTCACGGCTTTCTTGTCGGTTCTGGAACCTAAGAACTACAAGGAAGCTCTAAATGATGCAGACTGGGTACATGCCATGCATGAGGAACTTCATCAATTTGAGAGGAACAAAGTTTGGCGTCTAGTTCCTCGCCCTTCAGACAGAACCATCATTGGGACAAAGTGGATCTTTAGAAACAAACTTGATGACTCAGGTATGGTCACCAGAAACAAAGCAAGACTTGTTGCCCAAGGGTATTGTCAGCAAGAAGGCATTGACTATGATGAAACTTTTGCTCCGGTTGCTCGAATGGAAGCCATTCGTCTCATGATCGCCTTTGCTACTCACAAAGGCTTCAAGTTATTCCAAATGGACGTCAAGACTGCTTTCCTAAATGGGTTCCTTCAGGAAGAAGTATATGTTAAGCAACCTCCTGGATTCGAAGACAAAAGCAGACCGGATCATGTCTACTTCTTAGACAAAGCCCTATATGGACTCAAGCAAGCTCCACGAGCCTGGTATGACAGACTTGCTCAGTTCCTGATATCAAATGGATACAGAAGAGGTTTGATTGATAAAACTCTATTTCTCCTTGAACAAAATGAAGACATCCTGGTTGTTCAGGTGTATGTCGATGATATTATCTTTGGCTCTACTAATTTGTCTCTTGTAGAAAAGTTCAAAGATCTCATGAGCAGCGAATTCGAAATGAGTATGATTGGGGAACTGACCTTCTTTCTGGGATTGCAAATAAATCAACTTCCTACAAGAACTAAAATCTATCAGCAAAAATATGTCAAGGAACTCCTCGACAGATTTCAGATGAGCTCCTCCAAGCCTTTTGCAACTCCTATATCCCCCACAACCAAGCTGACTCTAGTTCCCACAGACATCAAGGCCGATCAATCTCTTTACAGGCAAATGATTGGCTCTCTTCTCTACTTGACTGCAAGTCGTCCAGACATCATGTACTCCGTATGTCTATGTGCTAGATTTCAAGCAGACCCAAGAGTCAAACATCTGGCCGCAGTCAAACGTATCGTCAGATATCTCAAGGGAACTGAAAATTTATGCCTGTGGTTTCCAAAGAGTGATGATTTTGAAATTTTGTCATACACTGATGCTGACTATGCAGGTTATCTTAAGAACGGGAAGAGCACCTCTGGAATGGCTCAGTTCCTTGGTCCTTGTCTTGTCTCATGGGCATATAAGAAGCAATCCTCAATCTCTCTCTCAACCACCGAGTCAGAATACATTGCAGCCGCTGCATGTTGTGCAAATCTCCTATGGCTCAAGCAACAACTTGCCGATTTTGGTAAGTCCTATGGTCCCTTAAAAATTCTTTGTGATAACACTAGTACCATCAGTATATCTAAGAATCCTGTGTTTCACTCTAAGTGTAAACACATTTACATAAGGCACCGCTTTCTTAGAGATAATGTGGAAACATGTATTATTCTCATGGAACATTGTCGTACTGAAGATCAAATAGCTGACTTCTTTACAAAAGCTCTAAATAGAGAACCTTTTGAATACTTTTGATTACTTCTGGGCATGATTGCTATCGATTAGAGGTTCTGAGTTCCCTTGTATATTTCCCTGTCTTGACTAGTAAATGATTGCTTGATTTTATAGTTCCTTGTTTGCTTACATGTTCCCTGATTCTATAGTCATAGTCATTCAAAATATGTTATCTTCTTTGTGACGTGCATAATATACGGACTCTTCTTTCATTCATGAAAATTTGACAAAATCGTACTTCTTTGATCTCAAAATAATCAATCGGATTTATTTGAACCCGCAATATAAGCCAAAATGAAGATTGATTATAGACCCTCCCTTGCCTGACTTACATAAAGTGTTCCTATGATCTTATTTTTAATATACACCACTCTGGAACACATTTATGTTTGTGTCAAATTGGCCCTCCCTGATTTTTATTGTTTGGATATGTACTTTTGTTATTTTCTATTACCTATCACATATATGCATCCAAACCCTCCCCTGCCAACTACAAAAAGGGAACTGGAAAAAGGAACTCCTATTTCTCCTCTGTCGCACTCGTCACTACCTCGGAAACACGCGAACCGTCTGTCAAATCACCTTTTCTGCTCAGTTCCTTGAGCCGAATTCTTGCAGGTTAATGATGTTTTATTTGTGGTAAATTTTTATGGTGAAAATATGAACGTTGGAGCAATTATTCTTATGGAAACTATGGCCAAGTAACTCGGGATTTTATGGCCGTTTGGATATGCGGTAATTGGGGAAAATTATCTTGTGACCGTTTGATAGATTTTATTGTGATCTTGATGGGACGACCTATTTAAGGAGAGCCTCAACCCTAAATTCCTTCCTCCTCCATCTTCAAACTTTGTGCTTTCTCTCAATCCCCAATACTCCCATCTCTCAAACTCTCTCTCAAATGGATGCCAAGAACACCCCGTCAACCCTCAGCGACGAGCAAATGGAACTCTTCAAACTGTTCATGCTCACGGTCGTAAAGGCGACCCCCTCCAAGGCAGCCAAGGAAACTGCCATCCCCTCCTCGTCCAACCCCACTCCAAACACCAAACCTCCCTCGCCCCCTATCTCACTCTCTCCTCCCAAATCACCATCCCCTGACCCATCCAAAGCCATCATCCTCTACACCGCTCCTCCAGCTTCTCCACAAACCGCACCACCCTCCCCTACCAAAAGCGACCACTCCATCCACTCCCTCTCAAAATCCCAACAACACTCCTCCCCTCACTCACCAGAGAACCCCTCAAATCCCTCCATCCTTGAACCAGAGAGTGTTGGGAACACTTTCCTGAAGCGCCTCAGGGACGAGGCCGACGACGATGAGCCTCTCATCACCAAGACCACCACTCATGGTGGTCTTCAAGCTAAGAAGTCCAATCCTAACTCTGTCGCCACTCGAACCCGGTCTGCCAAGCAGTCTGTTTCCTCCTCCAGCTCTCTCGCCACTGCTATAACCTCCCTTAAACCAGAATTTGCAGAGAGGCGCATCCTCGGTCCTCTCTTTGTGGACCCCGAGCTATGGAACTCGGACCTGAGTGAAGTCGACACCTTTCGGACCCTGCTAGCTTCCCAAGGATGGGAATCTCTGTTCACTGTGCCTCAGCGTGTAAATGAGGACATAATCAGATCCTTTTACTCCTCCATGTCTTTCGTCTCTGTTTCGGAAGTTGAAAACCCTCAGGACATTGTGGTCACCATCCGGGATAAGTTGTACAAGATCACAACGTAGATGATCTCATCGGTCCTTGGCATCCCAACAGGAACTGGGTTCTTTGCTATACACAAAAAGCATTGGCCCACCAAGAAAAGCGACTATGCCAAAACCGTCTTTGGAAACCCTGATCTAAAGGAACTCAACACCAGGTTCCTCTCCCTGTCCATGAAGCTACTCCATGCCTTCCTCATCAACAATGTCGTTCCTCGCCAAGAAATGAGGAGCACTGTATTGATCGCTGATGTTGTCTTCATGGCTAAGATCGTCTCTGGGGACCTGCTTGACCTGCCCAAAATCATTATGCACCACATGCAGGACTGCCACAACCATCCATCTCACTCTCTGTCGTTCCCAACTATAATCAAGGCTCTCCTAGAGAGACTTGACATCTACCCGGCAGCCGAGGAGGAAACATCCTTCTCCCATAAGATGGATGACTCCTACATCAATAGTCTCAAGGTGGAGGAAACAACCACCAAGAAGTCTCGCCCATCCCGACATATACCTGCTCGACCAGTTCCTGCAAATGATTCTGAGGCGCCTTCTTCTGAGATTGTTGAGGAACTGAGAGAAATTTCAGCTGTTGTTCGTACCCTCAGCTCCGCTTTCACCAAGCTCGCCGAAGCTCTTGTTGCACAGAGAGGATAGGGTCTCTCTACCAGTTCCTCCGATGTAGTTGGCATAGCTTTCCCCTAGGGTCCCCAACTCATCAATCCTTGTGTTCTTTTGTTATCTCTCTGCTTCATGATTTCTGTTTAATTTTTGTGTTTTGATTGTATGAGTCGCGATTGTCTTTGGGCTCATGATGAATGATAACAATAGTTTCTTGCTCTATAACTTGTGAGTCTTGTCTTTCATGCTTTGCATCTCGGTTACTAATATTCTCTTCATATCTTTTCGATGATGTCAAAAGGGGGAATATACTCTGAAATCTTGGAACCAATAGGACTGGCATCATGTTTAGGGGGACCTTGTTAGATACTTCAAAGATTAAGGGGGAACCAGTTAAAGCTTTTTTATTCAAGTATCTTTGTTCTGAGACTCGTACGATATATTGTCTATTGTCTCTGTGCTTACACTTACATGAGTTTGTCATCATCAAAAAGGGGGAAATTGTTGGAATAGGGACCTATGGAACTCCAATTCCTTAACAGGTTCCTTTCCTCTATTACTCTATGTTTTGACGATGACAACCTTAGCATATACTATGGTATAGTTTATCTTGTTATTTCAGTTGAAAATATTGAAGATTTGAAGACTGATGAAGCAACAAGGGAAGTCAGAAGGAACTGCGATTACATCCAAGTTATTCCTAACCCTAGCTTGGGCGGCGAGCCGAGAAGATTTGTACAAGATTTTTTCCTTGTTAGGATATTGCTAGAGTTGGTTGTAATTCGGCCTTTGTAATTTATGGAATCTATTGAGTTAATTTAAGTTAACTTGAAACGCATAGGTTCGATCACATATTAGGACGACATATAATATATTCCCTAGAATATCTTTATACGCTGAACTAATTCCCTATATATATGGTCGCCTCTATGTTCTTAGGGTTCATGTATTTTGACGAAGTTTGAAGTGCATCAGCCTAAGAGAAGAAGAAGTGTGTTCTTGTATAAAGAACATCAAGTTCACTGGTATTCTCATCCGAGAGTTTCTGATAGGAACTAGGTTAGTACTTAGCAATAAGTTTGTAATCTCGTTCATCTCTAAACTCACTGATTGAATATACAAGTAGACCTTTCAAATCCTCGAAAGAGGGGTGGTTTTCATCCAAAAATAACTATTTGGTTATCTAGGGTTTCCACCTAAAGTAATCGTGTTGATAATTTGTTATATTACTTCCGTTGTGCCTAGGAACTGGACAACTCTTTGTCACAGTTCCCTTGATACTAACATACGATCCTACAGGATGAAATGAGGCTTATATCGAGGGACAGAGGGAGTATATTAGAAGATGTTGATGTCGATGATTCTGCACTCCAATCAAGTGAAAAGGTATTTGTGTTCTTGTAAATCCTATTACATATTGATTGTATTATATATATGAACTTATTTTTGTTCATTTCTTATATTCTAGGAAGAAGAAGTGGTCTCAACTTATAAAGAGGATGACTTTAAGTTTATGTTTCCACTTCCCATGATCTATTTTTGGTTTTGAATTATATTGTGTGATGTGGTAAATTGAAACCACATAGATTATTATTTACCGTTATTATGACAACTCGTATGCTTATATTTATGGTTTTATTTGTTCTTTACATGTTTAAATAAGATAATAAGGCAATCCTCATATTTCACCCATTCCACTCGTGAACCCGATGGATTAGGGTGGATTGGATATGGATTGAGGGTTTGGCGGATGGCGGATGGATTGGATGGTAAAAAAATATACGGATTGGATGACGGTATGGGTAAATCCACCCACCACCCGATCCATTTTCATCCCTAGATGGAATGGTCATCCGCAGACAATTTCCATCCCTAGGGTAAATGAATAATTTCACAGAATTTAACGGTTTTCTTATAGGATGAATGAGAGGGGTGGTTCCATGTTAACGGAATAGAAAAAAGGGTTGGTTCCTTGCAAAAAGTGAAATAAGGGGTGGTTCTGCGCCAATTCGGCCAAATAGAGGGTGGTTTGGCGCAAAAACCTCTTAAAACAACAATACAAATAATTATTTATAACAGTTGCATCTGACTTTGATCTCTATGGTATGCCTTGACTTTTCTGAAGGCTGAATATAAATAATCACGCCACGTAGGCGCAACTATAGCGTTAGATTATCACTCGAATAAGCCACGTCTCACAGTCATTATTGTGAGTGAGATATGTTGTAATTGCTACGTATGTTAGAGGAAGACCGACAGTAAATAAGTAAAGTTCTATCAAACTCCTCTTTCCTTTCCAAAGCACCAGAAAGGTATCGTGTTGCTCCTCAATCTTCCCCTTCCTCTCTCAATTTCGGAATTTGGGTGCTCTACGAGAAGAAGACGCACAAGCTGTCAAAGGAGGTAAATGTTAACTCCAATCCTTGAATTTCTGCATTAAAACTTTGTATTATCTCTAGGTGTATACTATTTAATATATGATTTGCGTATGTGATGGTTTAAATTACACAGTTGCAAAACTACCTCATGACATCACAGTGTGACTAAATTTTATGCTATTGCAAAAAGGTTCAGTAATTATGAACACATTTTGCTTAAGAGAATTTGAACCTCAAAATTAGGTGAATAGTATTAAGGTTTACGGTTTCTTTACGTGACATATATTACTCGGTTTACAGGTTCTTGGCATATTGAAAGAGCTTATTCATAAATCCATCAATGTGACTATGATAAATTCATTCCATGAATATATGATTATATGACCATATTTGATTAGGATATTAGAGTAGAACACCATTGTTAGATTTTATTTTTCTCCTGTACAATAATTTGTTAAGGAAAATCTTTTGCTCAGCGACCAAGTTGTCATTTTGTACTTGCTCACATAGTATAGAATTACACCATATTAATCAATTGTTGTATACTTTTGAACAAAAGATGATTAAGCCGAATATAAGATTTACAATGTTGATACGAACAACTAGATGTAACACATTTAAATTATAATCAAATTGCTTTAGGCTGTTTACCAGTATCAATAATTGACGAAGTTTAAGAACAACAAAAGAAATAAATATACTCACTTTTTTCATGAGATAGACTACAACCCTAAGTTCATTTTATACTAAAAGGTTAGAAGGGCTAATTGATTTGGCCTGCATGAAAAATTGGAAAGAAGTTTAGATATCACCACTATTGACTAAATAATAATTTCGAGCGTGTCTTCTATCTATCATTGCATTTCATTTTTAGTTTTTATTTTTCGCTAAATCGTCAAATGCCCATTTTCATGATTTCTTCAATATGAGCATATGTTTGTAATGTATTTGTTTGTACTGTTTTTGTCGCGTTTGTTCATTATGTATTTATCAAATATAATTGTTGTTTTGGTCGTGTAATTACCGAAACCTAAGTATAATCTCCATTTCTTTTTTTTTTGGTCATCAAGAGGGCCTAGCCCAGATTAAATTTAATTAAGCAGAAGCAGGGGATGAGGCAACGAAATCGGCCTCAAACAGTGGTTCGATACAAGGAGGAATTGCTGAAAAATAACGAAAAGCAAGAACATGAAATTTAAATGATAAATTGGCGAACCCATCCGCCTTGGCATTATTGGCACGTCGAACATGAGAGAGCTTAAGAGTCTATCCCTGAACTGTATAGGTGGGCTTGGTCACAGACTATAGTCGAGAGGGAATTAACCCCATCAACTCCTTCGAAAACTAATTTGTTCCTAGTCTTCCAAGTGAACCATGTCATGACAGCATACATGGAAGCCCAATCGGGGTTAGTCCTCACATTAAGCAAAATCCAGTTCGCAATGTCACCTGTGGAAAAAAAAAATTAGGATGGAGATGGTTATCGGCCAGAGCTTTCCATGTTTGGTGAATTGCGGCACAGTCCCGTAAAGCATGAAGTGGCGTCTCCTCTAACCCGCACCTCGGACATGAAGCATTTCTGGCGATGTGGCGGTAAACCCGGACCGAGTTTGTGAGTATACCTTTGTGAGCAGCGAGAAACAGGAAGGATCGGGTTCTTTCTTGCGCCGAGCTCCCCGATGAAGTAGGAGAGCCGACTTGGTGGAGAACGGGCCTGGGGTCGTGCAACCCCAAAAGAGTCTGTCCATGGCATCCGGTCTGTCCAATAAGCAATTACTTGTCAACTGAGTGCATATACAAACAGGGAGAAACTGATTCAGGGGTTGCCAATTCCATCCCTCGTTCAGCCATAGATCTGCGACAGTAGCAGCCTCCATCGTAGGCAGGAGAGGTGGTGTAACCAGATCGGAGAAGGATTTATCTAGGAGCCAATGGTGAGTCCAGAACAGAGTGGACCTGCCATCCCCCACATCAGTCCGTAGACCTTTTTGCAGCAGCCCGTATCCATGAACAACCCCCTTCCAAGTTCGTGAGTCCAGCCTGTTAGCTTTGAACTTATCAATGTCGAGACGGCCGTGACAATATTTGCCACGCAGCACCCTAGACCACAAAGCTGAAGGTCCTCCAACCCAGTTTTGCAAGAAGGGTTGTATTAGTCTGCCGTGTCTGTCTTATGCCGAGTCCTCCTTCCGTTTTTGGCCTAGCAATAGTCTCCCAAGCCAAATTGTGAATGCGTCGGCGTTCTGAAGTCAAACCCTGGATGAAACCTCTTGTTAGCTGATCAATTTTATCGCAAATTGTTGAGATAGGATGAGGTTTTGATTGAATGACAAACATCCACTAATGGTTTACTTGAGTGCGTAGGTATTGTTACTAGTTTGTGCAGGAACGAAGGAAGTCTACTTGTGTGTAGACAGGAACGAAGGAAGTCTACCTGTGTGTAGACAGGAACAAAGGAAGTACAAGCAGGTACGAAGGAAGTCTTGCTGGAATCCATGAGACGTAAGGTTACGATGAATGGAAGACAGTTGTGAAGAATAAAGTTCATCCGAAGAAGATTATTGGTCGGAGATATCTTGGAGAATGGACTTGAAGAATTATAGAAGAGTTGCATTCAAAGAAGGAAAGAAGATCTTGTCAAAGAAGGAAAAGAAGATCTCGTCAAATAAGGAAAGTGGCAACTCGGCAAGGATGGGCATTGGACGCGCGTGTGAAGAAGCGCCAAAGGAATAAGGAAATATTATGCGCAAGGAATATTTCCTTATGCGCTTTGTTTCCTTATTTGATCTAGGCGGCGCGCCGAACTGTAAGGCCCAAGGTGACTACTTGGAATACAAGTTGGAATGTCACACGGAAGGAAAGATTTCTGAGGAAGAGATTTCCTTGTGAAGGATTTCTTAGGAAGAGAATTCCTTGTGAATGAAATATTAGGAAGCGATTTCCTTTTAAAAAGATATTGTGAGATTTATGGTGATATTAGAACGGCTAGATTGGTAGTTAGGTTTGAGCTATTTAGTGTGCTATATATTGCATGGGAATGACATAGCTTAGTAAGACTTTGAAGAGCGAAAACCTAATATTCGGTTTAGAGTTGTTCTACGTGTGTGAGATTGAGATTCAAGTGAGAAGAGTGATCCAAGATCTAGCTAGGAAGTCTAGGTGAGTGATCCAAGTTCTATTGTAATCAAGATATCAATACAACAAGTAGACTCGTTCAAACTCTCTCTAGTGAAAGCTAGAGAGGAGTGGTTTTTCGCCTCGAGGACTTTTTGGTACTTGGGGTGTTTCCACTATATATCATTGTGTCCAGGTTTGATTTACATTATTGTTTGTCTTTCTGCATTATCTACCTATCAAGGAACAATAGCTTTTGTTCCATCAACAGAAGTACCTCAGAGAAGTAGTCAAGAAGTTTGGAATAGCAAATTCCAAGCCATACGCAACCCCAATTTCTCCGAATGACTCTTTGGGCAAGGATGAGAGCGGAAGCAAAGAAGA
This sequence comes from Oxyria digyna, assembly GCA_029168935.1. Taxonomy (NCBI): domain Eukaryota; kingdom Viridiplantae; phylum Streptophyta; class Magnoliopsida; order Caryophyllales; family Polygonaceae; genus Oxyria; species Oxyria digyna. The sequence continues at coordinate 13,727,929 of JAPVLV010000013.1, forward strand.
TCAATCTCTCTACAGAGGAATGATTGGATCCTTACTCTACCTGAGTGCTAGCCGACCTGACATAATGTACAGTGTGTGTCTATGTGCAAGATTTCAAGCTGATCCAAGAGAATCACACACCGTTGCAGTCAAGAGGATTCTGAGGTACCTAAGGGGAACAAATGATCTGTGCCTATGGTATCCCAGGGGAGGAAGCATGAGCCTCATAGGATATACAGATGCAGACTTCGCAGGGAATAGAGTAGATCGCAAGTCTACATCTGGCATGGCTCGGTTCTTAGGAACATGTCTTGTCTCATGGGGATCAAAGAAGCAGACCACGGTGGCCCTCTCCATAGCTGAAGCTGAATACATAGCAGTCGCAGCCTGTTGCTCACAACTCCTATGGCTCAAACAACAGCTAAGTGATTTCGGTATCAATCTCAATTCAGTACCTATTCTTTGTGATAATACTAGTGCTATAAATATTGCTAAGAATCTTGTGCAGCATTCTAGAACCAAACATATTGAGATTAGACACCACTTTCTAAGAGACTGTGTTGAAAAGGGGCTAGTAACAATGGAATTCGTTCGCACTGAGGAACAAATCGCAGACATCTTCACCAAGGCACTAAACAAGGAACCTTGTGAAAGGCTTCGTCTAGAACTTGGTATGATTTCTCTCGAATAATTCTATCTATTCCTAAGAACCTCCCATGACTGGTTGAAGTCTGAGTGATAATTGGTCGTTATCTATAGGATTATATGAACATGTGATAGTATTTCGTTGGTGTGAGTTATTTGTTTCTTCTTGTCTTGATTAATCTGTGTAGTCTTGAAATCTATTTGAATTCGAAATGCTAGCACCATAAATTTTTTACATGATAAGGTCTTATTTGTTGCCCAAAAGAGTCCTCTTGATGATTTGAACCCTCATTATAAGCCTAAAGGATAGAGGATCTCTACATCCGTCCCTGAAGCCTTGTCATGATTGCACATTCCTATGAGCCCCTTGTATTCATCTACATCTGGATTCTCTGATCATGACTTAATAAATTCACATTTTCATCTATGTTTTTTGTATAATGTTTTATTGTACCATCTTTGGTAACTCACCCCCGCATTATACTATTCTATTCTTTTTGGAAAAATTGTGAAAGTGGAATGAATGTTCTGGTCCTCAAGAAGGAAAGGAGGCGAGGTCTCAGGATGGCATGAAAAGAAGTTTTCGTGTGTTTTTGGTAAGTTACTCAAGTAAGCGGTGTTGTCTTGGAGAAGGTGAAGCGGTACCCAAAACCCTAAGATCTTATCAATTTGGAAAAGGATCTTTTTCTTTCCAAATTGAAACGATTTTCATTCATTATACATACCCCTCCCTCAAACTACCAAAACCACCTCCTCAAAATTATTGACCCTCTCCCACGCATCTCAACTCCGTAAGTGTCATTCACTCATCACCGCCCTCCTCTATCTCCAACCCTACAACCGCCCTCATCACCCTCTCTTCAACAACATCCATCAATCTATTCCGCTGCAGACACTAACCCATCAAGTAAGGTTGCTAAAAGATCACTCAATGATGTTTCCGAGATTGTGATGACTAAGGATGAAGATTGCAAAAATTGGAAGAATGGTTACTACAGAAGAAAGTCTTCAGAGTACAAAAATCTGGTAGGTTTGATACCCTCAAACAAGCAACAGAGACACTCAAGAAGGTCGTGTACAGTGAAAGGCTGGGCCGGTTCAATGGCTTCAATTACAGAAGTTTCTAAAGGAACAACATGAAGAAGAAGGTGAAAAAGTTAACAAGACAGCTGGGATTCGATCTCTTGGTTCGGAAAATTTGAAAAGTCGCCACTTTAGAGTAATCTGACCTCATTCTTGAAAAGGGAACATAACATCTCTGACTACTTTCCAATTACTCCAACCGCACTCTTCTTTCCCAACCGCATTATCCCTCTTCTCTTTGATCTTATTGTACACTTTCTCATGACTTATTATTCTTGGTTGCTAGCATGCCGATTCTCATTTTTTTCTTGATATTGTGATTTCTTGAGCATTGAAGTTCTTATAAGTTATTACCTCGGTTGCCTTCTTGTGCTTTTTATATTTCTTATCTATGCCTTCTGATTTCATTCTTTTTGATGATGCCAAAAGGGGGAAATTAGAGGATAGCAGGACTTGAGGGGGAATTCATGACTTAGTTGTAGTTCGTTGTTTTTCTGAGGGGGAATTTTTAGTGCTTTGTTAGTCTTTGTTCCTTAGCTAGTATATATGTCTCAGGTTTATACTCTTATTGTTAATTGTCATCATCAAAAAGGGGGAAATTGTCGAGATATGATGAGGTTTTGATTGAATGACAAACATCCACTAATGGTTTACTTGAGTGCGTAGGTATTGTTACTAGTTTGTGCAGGAACGAAGGAAGTCTACCTGTGCGTAGACAGGAACAAAGAAAGTGTAACGCCCCAAGACCGAGGAGTGTTACAGCGCCAGGGATCCCGTGCTTGGAATCCCCACAGGGAGTTTAAAGGAAGAGAAAAACTTTACAAAAGAACAATTAGAAATGAAAACAAATAGATAGCCTTGCAAGAGATCCATACAAGTACGTCGATAAAAACCTAACATGGTCATACGATCAAAATGCCATAAAAATAACTGCTTCAAGAGGACTCTCAAACCAAGTTTAGACGAAAGGCTACTGACGCATCAAGGTAACACAAGATGCCTAGTTTAACCAAAGCAACAGATTTAAAACCCAAAATAAGAATGGACCGGAATAAACCCCATCCTAGAATGCATCATGTCGCATGACCTCCTCCATGCTCTGCAACTGTCTAGGTACACCTGACCATGTCAACAACACAACCTGTTCCCCCACCGAAATGGGGGTTAGTCTCCAACTAGACTAGCAAGTTATCTATAAGCAGAATACGAGTAATAGGGCAAGTAAAGGAGTCACAGATTAGCAGACATGCAAACCTAGTCATATTTTCAGCAATAATTATCCACAAACCCTCAGTTCACATGCTTACAGATAAACAGAGAAAGGTACAAATATCGTATCCCAGCATGTCATCAATTCTGACACACGATGAATATCATCAATGCTCATACTCATAATGCATATCATGCACCAGTAACGATTACTTACCGATTCAGCAAGTGATAAATCACAAACAACACACAAGCAAGTATATCAAGCAAATGAAATCCAATCAAAATACAATTTACGAAAACGTTTCAAAAACAGGTCCAAGTCTGTCTTGAACCCGAAGGTACCTTCTTGCCCGTACATTGGGCCAAATCATTCCTATACCAAAGGGTAGGGAACGGAATCACGGGCCAAGTGATCCGGTCTACCCAATTGGCAAGGCCCACCAACGACCCACTCTTCCGGTAGAGTCATAATCGAGGGTGTTACGACATAAAACCATTCGCAATCAAGTGAGGGATCGGAACAATCCTTACCCCACATATAAATCTCAAGGACAATGTATATACACCAATAACTTCATGTAATCACATCTCAAACATATAAGCACAATCACAAGGATAAACATATCATCGGGATTCTCATGTAATAATCATGTAATCACGACAAAGCATATAATCATGTAATCACAACAATTGTAGTTACTAACATGACATTCATTTTCCATACTAACCTAGCATTCATTTTTCATACTACATTAAGGTTAAAATGCGTATACTTTCTAAAAGTTTGATGACATGCATAATCCGATAACCTAAACTTAACCTACGACACGCAAACGCTTATAAACAACTTGCCTCAGTCGACGATCAACACAAATAATCTGTTTGTCGTAAAAAGATGTCGCAAGGTCCACGAATCGGTCGCCTAAGTCGAACCTTCACGAAAAACGCCATAACTCATCACATATACATCCAAATCGAAAACCGTAAAATTCCTCATACTCGTAGGGAGATTTCTCACCTTACAAAGTCAGCCACAACTTTCCAGTAATTACGAATTTTGCCCAGATTTTCCAGCAAGTTTACCTAATGGCCCAAAATTCAAATCCTTCCTTATTCCTCCAAATCTCAACTTCAAACAACCTAGATCATCCATTACTTCCATCAATTTTAACATAAACCCCCAAATTGAAAAAACTAGGGTTCTAAAGAATTAGGGATTTCTCACAAGATGTTAAATGGATGAAGGTAGGGGTGGTTCACCGGCCTCCCGATGTACTGCAAGGTGTCTGCCACCAAGACGACGCCGGAGACGAGCCATCGAGCTGCTGCTGCGCAGAGGAGACAGAGGGGTGAGCTGCTGCGCAGAGGAGACGAAAGGACGAGCTGCTGCGTGAGGAGGAAGAAGACGCGAACAAAGCTGCGCGGGCTGAGCAACAACGTGAAGAGACAGGAGATGGGTGAGCCGCTGGCTGAAGGAAGGAGGAGGGGAGTGTTTAGAAGATTGTGTGAGGGAAGAAGTGAGTTGAAGAGAGTGTAAAAAAAAGTGAATGAGGGTAAGGGGTGGGGCCAATAGAAGATTATAGAGAATTCTAGACGGAAAGGATGGATTAAATTATGGGTATATTTTCTTTGTGGAAATATTAGATAAAATATGTCGGGTTTTTCTAACAAATAATAACTCAATTATTTGGAATAGACAAGAGCCCGAAAATTCCTAACTGAAATACCTAGCTATTAATCTGAAAGCTTTCAAGGGCAAATCAAGGTCGACATAATTATATTGCAATATGTCACTGATAGTAAGCGAGCTCGATATCGCTACATATTTTAGACCCAATAATTCACGGGGCATTTCAGAAAGTACAAGCAGATACGAAGGAAGTCTTGCTGGAATCCATGAGAAGTAAGGTTACGACGAATGGAAGACAGCTGTGAAGAATAAAGTTCATCCGAAGAAGATTATTGGTCGGAGATATCTTGGAGAATGGACTTGAAGAATTATGGAAGAGTTGCATTTCAAAGAAGGAAAGAAGATCTTGTCAAAGAAGGAAAAGAAGATCTCGTCAAATAAGGAAAGTGGCAACTCGGCAAGGATGGGCATTGGACGCGCGTGTGAAGAAGCGCCAAAGGAATAAGGAAATATTATGCGCGAGGAATATTTCCTTATGCGCTTTGTTTCCTTATTTGATCTAAGCGGCGCGCCGAAGTGTAAGGCCCAAGGTGACTACTTGGAATACAAGTTGGAATGTCACACGGAAGGAAAGATTTCTTAGGAAGAGATTTCCTTTTGAAAGATTTCTTAGGAAGAGAATTCCTTGTGAATGAAATATTAGGAAGCGATTTCCTTTAAGAAAGATATTGTGAATTTATGGTAATATTAGAACGGCTAGATTGGTAGTTAGGTTTGAGCTATTTAGTGTGCTATATATTGCATGAGAATTGCATAGCTTAGTAAGACTTTGAAGAGCGAAAACCTAATACTCGGTTTAGAGTTGTTCTACGTGTGTGAGATTGAGATTCAAGTGAGAAGAGTGATCCAAGATCTAGCTAGGAAGTCTAGGTGAGTGATCCAAGTTCTATTGTAATCAAGATATCAATACAACAAGTAGACTCGTTCAAACTCTCTCTAGTGAAAGCTAGAGAGGAGTGGTTTTTCGCCTCGAGGACTTTTTGGTACTTGGGGTGTTTCCACTATATATCATCGTGTCCAAGTTTGATTTACATTATTGTTTGTCTTTCTGCATTATCTACCTATCAAGGAACAATAGCTTTTGTTCCTTGAGTTTTTATACGCTAATCGATCCAACACAAATCGAGAGAGGCAAGAACGTGGACTACATAGGGTAAACCGACAAGCTTGTGATAACAGAGTTGACAAGTGTTACCCGACCTGCAAGGGAGAGGTGGCGGGATTTCCACCCCGATAGCCGCTTCGTAATTTTGTCAAGCACAAACTGATAACGATCCTTCGTCATTCGGCCAACTGTAGTGGGTACACCTAGGTAAGTTCCAAAATCCTCGGTGCTAGGCATACCCAAGAGGTTGTTTATTACTGATTTCATTTGCAATCCCACCGACTTCGCGAAGAGAATACTGCTCTTATCAAAGTTGACCTTCTCTCCCGAGCTATCACATAATCTATCCAGGCATGTTTTGATCACGAGGGCCTGCTGTGCTGTTGCTTTGGAGAATAGAACAAGATCGTCGGCAAAAAATAAGTGTGATAGATTGACGTTACCCACCGAAATCGGATGCCATGATCCGTCCTCAACAGCAGCTTGAATTATATGCGAGAGTCTTTCCATGCAGAGCACAACAAGGTAAGGAGATAGCGGATCACCCTGGCGAATCCCACGAGATGGCATAAAGCTTCCCGCTTTCCGCCCGTTCCAAAGCAGGTTCATGCAACCCTTTGTCTGACATTTCATAATGACCCCGATCAAGTGTTGTGGCAACCCATTTTGAATCAGAATAGCTTCCAGAAAGTCCCATCTAACTCCATCGTACGCCTTTGCCAAATCAATTTTCATAATCATCCACTTATTTGTTGAAGAAGCGTTTAAAGAGTGTAGCACTTCTTGAACAGTTACGACGTTGTCAATGATTTGACGGCCCAGAATAAAGGCTGCCTAAGCAGAAGAAACTAGCAACGGGAGTACCAACTTTAGTCTGTTCACTATTTCCTTAGTGGTAACTTTGAATGCCACATTGAGCAAGGAGATGAGGCGAAGCTGGGCAACAGTAGTGGGATTAGGCACCTTGCGCAGCAGAACCATAAGCACATCACCAAACCCATCCAGGAACTCCCCATTATTCAGCAGGCGTGGGACTGTTCCAGAGACTTTGGAACCCACCAGCTTCCAATTCTTTTGATAAAACACCGCATGGAACCCGTCAGGACCGGGAGATTTATGCGGTGCCATCATCTGTAATGCTTCCCACACATTAGCAGCAACGAAAGGGGCAACTAATGAATCTGTTTGAGCAGTTGAGAGAGCAGAAAAGAGAAGGCATCATCGAAGGTGATGCTTGCACCAGTAGCGGTGTTGTCTGCAATATATAAGGAAGCGAAGAACCCCCGAACAAGATCCTGCAGTTCAGTAACATCAGTAATCAAGGAGCCCGAACTGTCCTGAAGCGAGATAATATGATTCATACGACGTTGAATCACCGTTGAGAGATGGTAAAAACGAGTGTTTCGATCGCCGTCTAGTAAGAAGTTTGTCCGTGATTTCTGGAACCATAGTAATTGTTCTTGCTCCAGTATAGTTTCAAGTTCAAGTTTCAAATCATGCTCTTTCAGCAGAAGAGCCGAAGATGGGTTAGAGACGATCCGATGTCTGACCCGTTGTATGTGGTGTTCAAGGGGTCTCTTTCGCTTGAAGATATTCTCGAAAACATCCTTATTCCATTAAGTCAGCCTTAGGGCCAAATGATCCAGGTTTGAGGTTAAATCTGAATCCGGTCACACGTAGAATGGAGAAAAGATTCGAAAGCCTCATGAGTTTGCCAAGCTGCCTGATATCTGAAAGGCCGGGTGTCAACTGCAGGCGGAGGAGAGTCTAAACAAACTAGCAGAGGGAAATGATTGGAATGGGCAGCGATGAGATGACGAACATTGGCTTCATCAAAACGAAGCCTCCAATCGGCATTACAGATTGCCCTGTCCAACCTAGCCCCCCTTTCAGAGAAGCCAGTGGTCCATGTGTAATCAGAACTTGAGAAGCCCAAATCAACCAAGTGCAAATCTTTGAACCATTCCCAGAACTGTCGAGTCGAACGGTTCGAACCCACTAATGATGATGAGCGTTCATGCGAGAAAAGAGTCGCATTGAAATCTATTGTTATCAGCCACAGTTTATTATTACGAGCAACAAAATTTTCCACATCGCGCCATAAATCTGTTCGAATAGACGGGTTGGGCGAAGCATACACAACAAACATAATCCATGGCTCCTCCGAGCGACGAGCTATTTCAACAGTTATGTGTTGCGTGTTTAAAGATAGGGGAGTAACTGAGACCGAATCTGGCTTCCAGAGCAACCAAATGCCGCCTACGAAGCCTTGCGGGTCAACCCTGAGTCTCCCATCAAAGCCAATAGCATTACAAACTGAGTCAGCCGTAGAACCACTAATTTTTGTTTCGACTAAAACCAAAACCGAAGGATGATGAATTCTAATAATATCTCTAAGTGAGTTGAGGAAATTGCTACTCGCAGCCCCGCGAGTGTTCCAAACCATGATTTTAATACCAATCATTAAAAACAATTGATGACGGAATTCAACAGAAATAAATCTGGCGTAGTTGCTAAAGATATCTCCAAGCAAGTGGAGAGCATCATTGGTCAACTGCGTCATTGACACCCGACAAAGGATTGGGTTTGTTCGTGTGATCACCGGAAGTAGTTCTAGTCGCACTTTGTGAACCAGCTTTGGAAACATTAGCGAGAATGGTCTCGTTCGGTGGTTCGACACTAATAAGCTTACCTTGTGGGTGACTTTCACTTCCTGTACCTCCATCTGTTCCTTGCGTCTCTGGTGGTCGTTTCAAAATTTGTATCCGAGCAGAACGAGCGATTCCCGTGTTGCGTGTAGGTCTAATAGTTTGAGTGTTGTTCTTTGCAATCCTAATTTGGGCCTAAAAAGCGTGTTTCTTGGTGTCTAAAATCATATCTTTAATAAGATAAGATCTCTTGATATCAACTTCCTTTGAGAGAATCGTGCTGGAGGAAGAAAGTTTTGCTTTGCCTTTCCTAGTAAAAGATAGAGCTGACTCAGTAATATCTTTTCTTTCCTTCTTGTTTTTTCTTTTTGAATTTCTGGAAGGTAGGGTGGGCTCCCCTTTTTGGGCAGTAGGCGTAATCTTTGGCATAGCTGTTGTAACTGAAATAGTCGGTTTCCTCTCCGAGATTTCCGCCAAATCAGATTTCGAATCTGTCGTCGGAGCCTCGTAAGGAATTTCCTCCGTTCCGTTCACCTATATCTCCTCTGAACCATCATCAGCGTTACCACTTCCCTGCACATCAGTATCCATGTCATCCTCACCAGACTGGATATCTGCATCAGTCGTGAGGTCCCAATCAGTCCCATTGCCATCGTGTCCCGATTCGGAATCCTCCTGCCGACTCAAAAGTGGAATCTTGATCCTGCTACAACCCCTTGTTTTTGAACTGAATCAGAGTGCGCAACTTTCCTCCCTGTCCGCTTAGGTTGCTTCTTTGGGGCTGGTGGTTTATGGTCAGTACGACGAATATACTTCTTAGGTTTCATAAACTCACCCCAGTCTTCGTTCGAAGCAAGAGCAACTTCAACTGGATCAGATTTCGTCCCCGACGATGATGGTTGATCATGAAAAGTTGTTGGACATTTATCTTGTTCATGCCCAATCCTCCCACAATTATAGCACATTTGCCTAATCCCTTCGTATTGAATGAGCCACGTACGTCCTCGGAATTTGAACTTCGAGAGCAAGGTCTTCTGCAGGTCAATTTCCACCGCGGCCCGCACGAATTGCCCTCTATCTGCTGCAACCGTGGTATTGTCGACTCTCAAAACATTCCCCACGAGAGCACCAATTCTACGAAGGAATCCTTTGTGGAAATATTCCATACTCAAACCCGGAATCCTTATCCATGCCGTTAAGACCTTGGCTTCGTCATGATACAGATTAAAATAGTCCATCTCCTGATATTAGGTAACTTTCGCCAATAAGCCACGACCCTTGCGTGAGAATGTGGTTGATGTCATCGTCATTGGTAAACTTTGCAACATAGTAGTCGTTACCAATATCAACCAAAGCAAAAGCTCCTTTCAGCGCCCATTTTCTCTCGAGTTTACGCTTCATTTGCATATATCCTGGGCCTTTCTCAAACATGTGAACTATCAAAGACCTTGCCCATGGCTCCCGTAAAGAACGTTTCTCCTCTGTTGTCAGTGCAATCAGGGGGCATTTAGGGTCATCCTCCTCTGCCTCTGAATCATCTTCTGTGTCATATAAGTCAGGACGAGCACTCCAAATCGAAGGGGTGATCTGTTCAACATCCAGGAATTGAGTAACAACCGACTTGTAAGTCACCGGTGCTGGTGGGTGGTTCAATACTGGGCGATGAGGTGGTAGTGCAACTATCTTGGAGGATGCATGAGCGATTTCGAGGGCCTCGTTGATGGTCGGGAATTCAGTAACCTTCTCTTGGAAGAGGGGATTAACGACTCCAGTGGTCAGTGCATTCTAGTGCGCATTGCATTCTACAGCGTCAACTTCCATGTCATTCTGAGGATCAAGGTCATTTCCTGGCGAAGCCGCCATCGAGGTCGCCGGAGCAGGGTTGGGAATGATGTCGCCGACTTTATCAAAAGAGAGCGTTTAAGTTCCAGGGCCGGCCCGGAGGGTGTTTCATTAGGCCCAACGGAACAGGGCCTCCAAATTTTAAAGGGCCCCAAATTTTGAAAACTTCTATATATTAAAATTAAAGTATGGAAATAAGCAAAAAACTTCCATTGCTCTAGTGGTAAGATGCTCACTAGATGTAGAGGGTGTCTCGTGTTTGAATTCTAGCAGCTCTATTTTATTTTTTCCCAAACTTTTACAAGACAATTTATATTGAGATTTACAAGTTTAAAATTAAAAATTATAAAATGTTTGTAAAAAATCAATATTATAATTGAAAATGAGTTTTATCATTATATTTAATAAGAGAAAAATATAATTTTGTTATGCAATCATCTATAAAAATATTTATATTCATATGAAAAATTTGTAATAGCGAATTGATCAAAAAATCAATATCATAATTGAAAAACAGTTTTATCATTATATTTAATAAGAGAAACAAAGAATTTTATCATGCAACCATCTATATTTATATGAAAATTTTGTAAAAGCTTGATCAAATTTTTTTTTTGGCATATGGCCTCCAAAATCCTCGAAACGGTCATGCGTTAAAAAATAATAAGACGCATAAATGAGTACTTACCGTATAATCTCAATTTCTAAAACATATACTCATGTATTGTGTAACAAAAGTAAAACGAATTAACCTATAGTAAATAAATAAAAATGATAGAGCAAAGAAGAAAAAGGCAACTTTGTGTGCACACTTACCACTTCCACACGTGATAAATGAAGACGCGATAAACGAACCGCGCAGGTTTGGGTTCGGATCCGAACCGGAAATCCTTGCTCCGAATCGGAACCGGAACCGGAAATCCTTGCTCCGAATCCGAACCGAATAGCTTCCGTCATTGTGTTTGTTGAACATTAGGCTCTTTTTCGATCACTCTATTATCTCCCTCTCTCTCTCTTCATTCCTCTCTCTCTCGCTCTCTCCCTTCTGTAGCTGCCCGACTCGCTCATTTTCTCCTCACTCACCACCACGGACCTCTACAATCTCCACCTTCCGCCATAACAATCGATTTCCAGCTTCAGAGGTTGTTTTCCACGCCCAAAGTAAGTTTAGATGAAACCCTAATTTTACCCTTTGTTTTGCTCTCGCATTTCCCTCTTCAATGCTCAATTATTTGTCTACTCTTGAGTTGGTTGGGCAAGTCACATCGTAGCTCACAACCTTCGTTTCCTTCCGTTTGATGTGCCAAATCACCCGCTTTCAGCTGCAATTTTGCGAGCCTGGACCCAGGTTCTCGCTTCCGTACTATTAATTTTGGGTTCCTTTCAAAATTAGTGTTTTGGGGGAGTCTTCGGCTGGGAATTCGTAGGTTTTACTGTTTAATTTTCGGATTTGGCTCGATTTGTGATGGTATGGCGGCCTGCTTAGTAGCAGTTTGCTTCTCCCTGTGTGATGCTGTAATTAGGTTTTTCAGTGGTCTTGCATGTGCTTAGATGGCTTGTTGTTATCTGATTAGGTGTCTTCTAGTGTTTTAATGCTGTGCTCTTGCACGTTGTAGGATAAGATTGAGCTTTCTCAAGCAGAATTTCTGTTTGAAGTAAGACACAGGGCTGTGCTCTAATGAATTTCTACAATAAGTTCTCAATTTTGAATTTAATGTTGGACAACTTTGAATTGCCAAATGGTGTTTTTTCCCTGCATTTTCTCCTAAAGAGCAGATAGGGTGCTGATGAGGAATTTTGTTATGGCAATAAATTGCACTTTCGGAGATGCCAACAAAATCGAGTGGTTATATACTTCTCTTTATGAACTGTAAGTTCAGTGGGATTAAGGTTGAATGACATAAAAGAATCATAACGTTATCTCATTGTGAAATATCTACAAAAGTAAATGGTTTAATGTAGTGTACCGCTTTGCTAAACCTTGTGGAGTGGCTATTTCGATTAGGTACGTCGCACCTTATGGCACAAGGAGAGACCCTTCAAAATCAAGATACTGTTAATGCCATTTTGAAATGAAAGATGAAGAAATAAGTGACCTGTAAAGGAGTTTGAAGAAAGAACAAACAGACAAAGTTTAATTGACCAGTTATAACAAACAGAAATCGCTTGTGGGGTTAATTGGGTTCTGCTTGAGAGTGTCATACCGTGAACTTAATTTGTGGACAATCTGAGGATGAATCCACTTATTTCCATCTCTGTGATCTTGGTTTAAAGGCATGTTCATTAAGTTTCTTGATTATTTCTTAGACAGTAATATGAATGTTCTACATGCTAACTAGTTGCTTCATGAATTTTGATTCAGGGTGTAGTTACAAATTAGGATGTTTTTGCTCATACAAGTTGTTTCTTTTCCATATCTAGGTTGCCATTTGTCTGCTGCTTCCAGCAGCGTCCTTGCTGAAACATAAACAACTGGATGATCTGTTTGCGGCAAAAATTTAGAGGAGTTAAAAATCCCATTCAAAAGCTAACTTGATACAAGGCCGGCATCAAACAAAAACTTTGGTTAGCTATCCCTGGTTTGTACTAGTCTGGAAACAGGATAGCAAAATAAGTGGAGTTGTTAATACAAAGAATTAAAATGCACAACAATCAGGTATTTTCCATATCTTCCACACATCCTTGCTATATGACTTCCAGGTGTTGAAGCTTAATAGTTGCTTGATCTGCTTCTCTAATTTATTTTAATTATGATTCTATAACCAATCCTAATGAGAAATGGACTTTTGCTGACAGGAATGATATAGGATGAAATCAGTAAGCTGTCTTATAGTCCATGTACCATATGGCTTAAAGCCTGGCTTTGCTTAAGTGATTTTGCATTGCTTCACGCATGGAAATCGGGTTTCTCAAGCAGCAGTAATTGAAGTATTGTTCGAGTGAATGCAGAACCTGTTCACTGTTTTCTCACTTCTGGAGGGATGTCCGTTCTTGACGGGCAGAGGAATGGTCCTCAACGTAGTAATACTACCCCAACAAATTTTGGCAATAAAGAATCTGCTGCTAATTTTAATTTTCTCGGTGGGCAGCAGCAAATGAGTAGTCAGCAGCCAGGATTGATGCAATCTCTAACCCGGCAGCAATCTGGCATTACTGATGCCCAGATGCTCCAACAGCAGGTGACGATGAAACAAATGCAAGAAATGCAAAGACAACAACAACTTCAGCAACTAGAAGCAATGCAAAGAAACACAATGAACCAGATGCCCATGTTCTCTAATCAGGGAGCTGGCAATCATGCAGCTTCTTTTATTAATGGCTCTCCAATGCATGAAGCATCAAATTATTCATGGCCATCTCATGTCATGTCTGGAAGTCCAAATTGGCTGCAGCATGGACCTTCTCCGGCAATGCAAGGATACACTAATGGAGTGATGATGCCCCCTGGGCATGGACAGTCAGTACACTTGATGGGTTTGAATTCACAACAAGCTCCACCATCTTTATACGGTGTGCCCGTCTCTAGCACACGGCCTGAAGGTGGATTTTTAATGAACCAAGCTGATAAGACTGGGCTGCATCAGGTACCACTTCAGGGCAATTTCTCCGATAATCAGCATCCTACGTTTGCGGAGCAAATGAGCATGCGTGGTGGATCAACTGTATCTAGACAGGGTTTTGAAGGAAAAGGCTTCTTTGAATATGCTTCTAGACAAGGATCAGTTAATGCAATGAGTGTGGAGAACTTCAATGAAATGAAGCAGAGATCATTACTAGCGTCTGATGGGAGGCATGACAATGCTGTTTCCCGGGCAATGTCAATATCTGATCAGTCTACAAATCAAGCTGCTTCTTCTCACGCTCCTGTTGGCTTGGACCCAACAGAAGAGAAGATTCTTTTCGGCGATGATGACAATATATGGGACGCATTTGGAGAAAGCCTTAGTGGAAGCACTACAGCGGTTAATAACTTAGATGGAGCATTTCCTTCAATGCAAAGTGGAAGTTGGAGTGCTCTAATGCAGTCTGCTGTGGCAGAATCTGTTAATGATGCTGTGGTGCAAACAGAGTGGAGAGGGGTAGGTGTACAAAATTCTGGATCCCTGACAGGTAAACCACAACCTCCTAAGTTTCTCAACAGTGGAGAACAGCCAGCAGGTTGGTTTGATCAGTCTTCTATGGCCCCAATGAATTCAAGGCCTTCATCTGATCCGAGTTTGGGTTCTGCTTATCATAATTCAGGATTGCAGAAGTCCTTGACGAATCAAGGTCGAGAGGGTTTGCCAAGTAGGCCTAGCCAGAAAAATTCAGAGGAAGGGAAAAAATGGTCAGATCGCAGTCAGCCAAAGACAATAGCTGAAAGAAGTCAGAGTCATGAATCGGATTATGGTTTTGGGGATTTCAGCTCCAAGAGTCCCGTAACCCCCTGGAGCCATCAACAGAGGACGTCTTCTATGGAAAACAGACCTGGTGGTTTGAACTTCATTCAATCTGTATCTAATCATGGCTTAATGTCAAGAGATCAAGAGAAACTTTCGAGCAGTGATGGTGATAGGGGTATGAATTTGAATATTGGTGATGGTGGATGCAAATCTATACTCAGTGTTGGCCGTGATTCAAATATTGAAGGGAGACATCACATCAATTCAAAGGATGATATTCGCATTTCAGATAACAATCATCAGCAAGAATTCTGGAGATCTGTCAGCTCTGACACCAAATCCGAAGTTGATGGTGTGGGGATGTACCAACAGCATATGAATAAGGGTATGCAAAGAGTGCTCCATTCTTCAACGAATAGCTATGATCATGGCAGAGCTGAAATTCCTGAGACAGGAAGCAGTGATAAGAGAGAAAATTCTAGTGATAGCTATAGTTCTAATTTATCAAACCGTGCATCAACCGGTCGAATGAGAGAAAATGTTTGGCTAGATGCTGGTGATACACATGGTATGTCTGGTGGGAAACAGAATTCATCTGGTCAGGTAGATCATTTCACTCCTTGGGAACTACTTGTGTAAATTTCTCAACAGTGGAGAATATCTATGATCATGGCATAGCTCTCACTGTCTTAGAAGATTGGTTGCTTGGTGTTTTACAGTTATTGAATATCTTGTGTAAATTTCTTATGATTCTTGAATGTTAAAATGCAAAGTGCTTTCTCTATTTGCAGGGAGACGTAAGAGTGTCATATGGAATTTCACCCAGCCAAATCCACCCAGGCTATGTATCTGCTACACCTACCTCCTTTGATAGATCTGGTGGTATTTCTACTTCAAATACTCCTATATCAACCAGGTATTGACTACTGGACTTTTGTTAGTTTTCTTCTATTGCCACTTACGTTGAGAAGATAAGATTCTCTCTCTTGAGTCTCATTAACTAATGTCTGGGGTAGATGTCATTCTTCTACCTGAATTATCTACTTCTTGGCTTGTTATTAACACTTTTTTTGATTTTTCTTTTACCTCTCTTTGGCAGCCAAAATATGCTAGAGCTACTGCACAAGGTTGATCAATCAAAGGATCAAACCACGCCGGCAAATCTCAACTCCGGAGATCGCAGTAGGCAATCTAGTGGTGCAAATGAAACAGAAGCTTCTGGAAGAAATGCTGCATTCAGTCCTTCATATTCTTTTTCTTCTCAAGGTTTTGGTCTGCAATTAGCGCCTCCATCTCAAGGGCTTCCAGCTTCAAATTTTGTGGTGCCTTCTCAGAACATGTCACATACTGTTAACTCTCCTAGTCCAAGTTATGTTGTTTCTGATAAGGGAGATAAATCTCATGCCTGGTTAACCCAAGCTGGTTCTGGTCAGTCCATATCTTCTGTACATGATGCACAACAAGGCGGTGCTCAGGCTAATAGATCTGATGTTCCTTGGCATATCCGTGAATCTTTAGCACGCAACATGCAGGGGAATTTCCCTGCATCCTTTCCTTCTCAGTCCCAACATCTGAAAAGCCTTCTTCATAATCAGCAGATGGCGAATGCAGCATTAAAGGCAAACCATCCAGGCAATGCATCCTTTGATTGGCAGGCGTCTCATGACAAACAGATGACTTCTGCAGTGGCACAAAGGGTAAATACCCCTACAACTAGCACAGATCCTTCAGACACACAAGTTCAGTTGCAGCGAATGCCAACATTGGATGTATCTTCATCCCTACAGCCTTCTGCAACATCTGACATGTATCAGAAGGGAAATTTATCATCAATGGTTCCAAATATGCGCACTAATATGACAATGCCTCAGCAACTTTTACCGAGTCAAACTCTTAATGCTGCAGACCTGTTTAAGAACCAGTTTCAGTTGAATAATATCCCAGACACAAGTGCCTCTGTCCAACATAAGCAAGAGAGTCGGGACTCAGTGCAGGAACGAGATGCGGTGGTTTCCCAAAATCTTCCGGGAAGAGAGGAACCAATGAGTGGTAGACAGGCTGATGCTACCCAAAAAACACCAATTATGTTGCAAGAAAAAGAAACTCTTGCAAGTATTCCGTCTGATGCTTCAATTCTGAACTCTGCTACTACCAAGGAAGATATTCAAGCATTTGGTCGTTCTTTAAAGCCGAACATCCATATGGTTGACAACTACTCTTTGTTACATCAGATGCAAGCTAGGAAAGAGATAGATCCTAATGTGTTGCAGGTGAAGAGATTCAAAAATTCAGATAACTGCCCTCCTGACGACTTAATGGTTGGGAAGTCTGAACATCCTGCTGGTTTAAGTTATCCAGACAAAAACTCACTACCAATGAATAACTCTATTTCATCTCCGGATGCTAATATGCCACCAAGTTCTATACCAGAATCAAGTAATTATCAGGAAAAGCATATTCAGCAGCAGAGTGCAAATAAAGCATCGCAAGATCTTTTATCCAGTCAAGGTGAACCTCAAAAGAGCAACGCGTCAGCACCAATAGCTGAGCATTCTCAGGTTAGCTTGCAGATGGCTCCAACCTGGTTTAAACAGTTTGGAACTTTCAAGAACGGACAATTGATGCCCGTACATGATCTGCAGAGAGCTCAGCTGGCACAAAACACAGAGCAACAGCCCATGATGAGCAAGTCTGCAAAGTATTTGGCTCCTGATCATACCTTGGGCCCGGTCAATGCTGTTGTTGAGACTGGCCAGAAGGAAAATATCTGGCAAAACGTACCACAGGTTCCAAATGAGCTCAGGCCCTCCATTATTCCGCTGGCTTCTACTGTTACTTCATTAAGGCCCAAGAAAAGAAAGAGGGCTACCCTTGATCTCCTACCATGGCATAAAGAAGTAGCATCTGGTATTCAGAGTCTTCCAACCATAAGGTGGTTATTTTCTGTGCTCCTTAGCTTATTAGTTACTGCGTTCAGCTATTCTACCTTCAGAAATATGAACTCTTTTCTGTTGAAATTCGAACACTGAAATGCTCTTGTCTACTGAGTACGTTTGAAGTAAATGTAAGCTTGTGTAATGGTTTACTTCTTTGCAGCTCCTCAGAAGAAGAGTGGGCACAATCAGCACGTCGACTGATTGAGAAGGTAAGCTTGTGATTAAATTAGCTCTACGACAATCTTATGTACTTATTTCATAATTTTCATTGTAATGTCGGTTTGCTACAGGTTGAAGATGAATTTGATGTGCATGAAGATGTATCACCAGTGGTGAGATCTAGAAGGAGGCTTGTGCTGACAACGCAGCTCATGCAGCAGATTTTGTGTCCTCCTCCTACATCAGTTCTCTCAGTTGATGCTACCAAGGAGTTTGAAACTGTTGCTTATTTTACTGCTCGATCTGCACTAGCAGATGCTTGCAGTTTGACATGCCAAGCGGAAACTGATCTTTGTGAGATCCAGGACAAGGACAAACTGTAAGATCTGCTTTGCTTCCTTACTTCAGCTGTTTTCCTGTTGCAAATTCTGCTACTAGACCTCTTATTTATCTCGAATAAAATGTTGACTCGTGATTTCTGGATCAAATATTGTAGCCCATGTGAAGAACCTAAAGCCAATGAAGGAATCCGTGATCAATATCTCAAGAAAGTCATGGAAGAATTCATCCATAGAGCCAAAAGTCTTGATAACGATTTACCGAGGTAAGATTTTGTCATCTCTAGTGTTTTTGCAATTCGGTCTTCTTAAGAGATGTGTCTTGAGACTCTTTATTTAACTTGATCTGCAGATTGGACAAGAGAGTTTCTGTTTTGGACTTGAGATTGGAGTGCCAGGATCTGGAGAGATTCTCTGTGATCAATCGTTTTGCTAGGTTTCATGGCCGAGGTCAAGTGGATGGAACCGAGGGTTCATCGTCTTCTGATCCCACTGCAGCCACTCAGAGAGCACGTCCCCAAAGATATGTCAATGCATATAATGCACCAAAGAATCTGCCTGACAGGGTACAGTGTCTGTCACTTTGATACCCAAAAAAAATCACACATCAGAAAGCTCCATCACTTTTGCATCTTACGTGGAAAAACCTGCATCTTCTTCTAGTTATTAGAAACCTGTACGGCTGTACGAGAAAGGGAGGTATGAATCTCTATTGAAGCTAGGCTCATATATTATGCTTAATATTCTCAGTGTTGTTGTTTTGGGGTTTTAGATACTTAAGATGGTTTATTGTAAATCAATTCCCTGGCAAGCAATTCTGAGATGCCCCCACATTTTTCTACAAACAAATGGGGAATGATAAATCCAAGTAAAAGTCAAGTCTGGCCAGGGCTTTTGCTTAGGAGTGTTTAAAAGACAAGTAGATAGCTTCAAAGAAGTTAGCTAATATTTTGATATTTGTGTATGATTTGTGGTTCTCTCTCATCTTTTGGCTGTTGCTACTATTCTGGACTTATTATTCATGAGGATGATGATGACCGCAGCAGATCTCTGCAGGTGGAAAGCTCTGAAAAAGTGGTTTGGTGGAATTTAGATAACAGAAAATCTTTGTTTTTGTCATTTGGTGATTTATGAATATGAATGACACTTTGCTGATTGTAGTGAAGTGATGATGAATCATGATGTTGACAGTGGACAGTGATGAATGATGCAACTCATTCCCATGGCATTAATTTGTACTTAGTTTATTCATCTGGTCCCTCCATCCCGCCATCTTCTATTTTACTCAGTTTTGGAATGTTTCATTATCTTGTTTATTAAACCAAAACTTCCTTTATGGGAAAATAAACTTCCTCTTTTCACCAACTTGATACTCCGTACTACGGAGTATGTAAGAGCATTAACAAAAAAGGTATAGGATTCACGTGAATTGGAACATGCTATCCAAAGAGGAAAGTACTAAAATGGAAATAGTAAATGCAACAATAATATTTGTATAACGTACGCCTGACCGGTCCATTTTCCTTCATAAGATTTGCTCAAAAAGTGCTCGTATAAACGCAATAAAGAAAGTATAACATTACATAAGCTGAAAGTATATGGAAGTTTTCGCCCAAAATATAGGAGCTCTAGTGTTTGAAATAGCCTAGATTAAAAATATGAAAATCTATAAAACTAAATTGCTGGTATCGATGAAATTTGCGAACAAGTCTAATATTAGAGGATATATTACACAAAATCAGCTTAAATTTCGGTTTAAGGTTAAGAGGATATATTCATACATGTAAGTGGAAAGGTACTGATATTAGATAAACGATTTTTCTAACCATAAGAAACTCATAATGGAAAGAATTTAAAGATATTTTGATTTTGAGTTATATTTTTTTTTGCGATGAGTTTATATTTTTGCTATGTAGGAAAACAATTTTCATTAGAAATCAACTTAACTTGTGTCGCCTTAAGGTTAGAAAAACCATTAGATAAATAATGTTCGAATAAAATAAATTGAATACTGCTAGTACTCCCTCTGTCCCTTTAAGTTAGTCTCATTGTGTCCTTTGCACTCGAATTAAGACAAGTCTAATCAAAATAAGAGTGTAAGTAATGACACACTAAATCATAAAATCCAACCAATAGGAAATTTGATTAGATGGAAAAGGTTGATTTGATTGATAAAGTGTTGTTAAGATATGAATAAAATATATAAAGTAAGAGTATTATAGGGAACATTTAATGGATATAAATGGAAATGAGACTAACTTTAGAGGACGCCTAAAAAGAAAATGAGACTAACTTAAAGGGACGGAAGGAGTATAATGTATGCTTTCTGTTCATAATGGATGGATGAATGTGTCCAAAGATGTTGTGTAAATTGTAAATGTGTTGTAATCCATATCTACATGTATATTCTGTGGTTCAACAATTGGTCTAGCAAGCACCACCTAGGACTAGAGCAGTTTAGCTTGAGTGTGGCTCGATCATGGTCCAGGGATCATGGCTCACAAGGATGCAACCCCGGGATCATGCTTGGTCGAGATGGCATTCTGTTTGAGGTAAATGTATTCCTGGTATCTGTGATAATGGGCCTAATTGGTTTGGGCTTGATTTGCGTTGTTTCTGTAATCCAGTCTTCCTTGCTTCAGATTAATTGAAACGCTGTGTTTTGTGGCTTTGTCTGACGATGATTTCTGACAAGCTATTTAATCCGATGAGTTAGGGTTAGCTTGTCATTCGACTTCTTCGCCGTTTCCACATTTACAGAGCTAGAGAGAGTGATAGAGAGCTAGGGTTTGTGATTGATCGATCACAGTGATTCTCACGGTGGAAGTTGAGTCCTCCGGTGGCGGCCTTCAGAGATTCATTTGGCGTTCTTCATAGCTTCTTCCTTGAAGCTGTTCTTGCCTTGAAAGGGGGCTGAATCTCTTTTTTTACTCCCGTCCTAGTATCTTCTTTGTAGTAGCTTGCTTAGGCTAATTCTTGTTCGTCTGGCTTTGTGTCTTGTAACCTTGTTGAACCTTTTCTGATCTAGTGCATTATTCGGAATGAGTCTCCCCACTGAGACTTCGCAGATGTAGGGAAATCGAACTGCGTGACCAACTCTTGTGTCCATTACTTCTTGCATTGTTTTTATAATTCTCGAATCGATTGCGCTTAAGATCTATCGGATCTGGTTACTAAGATTGGAACCGAGATTCTACAAAGTGGTATCAGAGCCAGGTTTCTCTGAAATTGCTTGTATTTCTTCCGTTGTGTGACTACTGTGCTTTCTTGTTACTTGATCTTTCTAGGTTAAGCAAGATTAGCTTAATTAGGGCTGTTTTCTGTGAGATTCTTGTTTGTGATACTTGAGCCTACAGAAACCGTAATTTGTTCTGTCTCTGTAATTTTTCTTTTGATTCTAACAAGGTGTGTTTGCTTTCATAGGGGCTAAGATGACAGACTCGGTGAGACTGAAGCCCTATGATGGACAAAGTGATTTTGCCATGTGGAAGGTCAAGATGAAGGCCATCCTAATAAGGGAAAAATGCTACAAGGCTGTGTCTGAGGAGTGGCCACTGGGAATTACTAACTCAGAAATGAAGGATATGCAAGATCTTGCTCATTCTGAGATCACCTTAAGGTGTCGTCAGGTGGTAAGCTTTACTCAACCTAAGGCCCTATGGAATGCTCTGGAATCCATTTTCTTGACTAAGTCCTTACCTAGTAGAATTTCTCTTATGTGCAAGTTGTTTACTTATAAGATGGAAACCACCTTGACTGTCCAGGAAAATCTTGATAATTTCCTAAAAATGA
The DNA here is from genome assembly GCA_029168935.1 of Oxyria digyna. Classification (NCBI taxonomy): domain Eukaryota; kingdom Viridiplantae; phylum Streptophyta; class Magnoliopsida; order Caryophyllales; family Polygonaceae; genus Oxyria; species Oxyria digyna. The sequence goes on from JAPVLV010000013.1 coordinate 13,749,740, forward strand.
CACAGGATCTTAAGAGATGTGATGATGAAATTAAAGAAACCCACCAGGCTGCTTTGTTACTTAATTCCCTTCCTAGTCAATTTGAGACTCTGAAAGATGTGATTCAATATGGTAGAGATGAACTTACTTTGACTAAGATTACTGAGGCTATCATCCAGAAAAATGAGTCTTTAAAGGTCTTCAAGATTAGAAATGGCTCTAAATCTGAGACTAAAAGTGACACTAAAAATGAAGTCATGATGGCTAAGGGAAATTTTAAGAACAAAAAGGGTTATAAGCCTAAGAGTAATAATACCAACCCTCAGGATAAAGATATGTCCAAAGTAAAGTGTTATTATTGTGAAAATTTAGGGCACTATGCCTCTGACTGTCACAAGAAGAAAAGAGATGAGAAAAAACAAAGATAAGAGTGAAAAAGATAAAAATTACTCTAATGTTTGTGAACAATGCCCTCGGTATAATAATGAACTCCGTGTTGTTAGCCCCTCTATTGATTGTTATTCCTGGATTCTAGATTCTGGATGCACAATGCATGCCACTCCTTATAAGAAATTCTTTAAGTCCCTAACTGAATGTGATGGAGGTGAAGTGATGCTTGGTGATCACACCTCCTTAGCTATTAAAGGCATAGGGAGTGTAGCTCTGAAAATGCATGATAATAAAATTAGAACTTTATATAATGTTAGATGGGTACCTGAACTTAGGAGGAATTTGTTATCTGAATCTGTCTTTGATGATTTGAACTGTCACATAATTACTCACAATGGTATAAGGGAAGTAATTAGAAATAATACTGTCCTTATAAGGAGCATTAAGAAAGGAGGATTGTACTATGTTACTGCTTCTCCTGAGCTTAATGTCTCCATTGGAGTTAATAAGAGTGATAATTTGGATCTTACTAAGAAATGGCATGCTAGACTTGGACACTTAGGCAATCTTGGCCTTAATAAGTTGTATGTAAATGGTATGATTGACTTTAAACCTTGTGACTTAAATTTCTGTGAAAACTGTGTGCTAGGTAAGAAAACTGCCCACAACTTTGGCAAGTCCACCTACACTGCAAGCAATCCCCTGGAATATGTTCACTCAGATCTCTGGGGGCCTGCTCAAGTTGATACTATTGGAGGAAGAAAATACTCTTTCTCTAATAGATCACTACTCCAAGAAAGTGTGGGTATACTTGCTGAAAACTAAGGATGAGACCTTTGAGAATTTTAAGTCTTGGAAAGTGTTAGTTGAAAGTCAAACCAATCATAAACTTAAGTGTCTGAAAACTGATAATGGCTTAGAATTCTGCAATAATTTGTTTGATACTTATTGCAAAGAAAATGGTATAAAAAGACGTTTGACTGTTCCTGGAACCCCTCAGCAGAATGGTACTGCTGAGAGGATGAATAGAACCTTGTTGGAAAGAGCTAGGTGTATGATTTTAACTTCTGGAATGAAAAGTAGCCTATGGGGAGAAGCTGTATTGACTGCAGCCTATCTCATTAATAGGAGTCCCTCCTCCACAATAGGATTTAAAACCCCTCAAGAAATGTGGACTGGAAATAAACCTGACATAACTCACTTGAAACCTTTTGGTTCCTATGCTCAAGCATCTCAAGGCAAGTTGCAACCTAGAGCTCTAAAGTGTGTCATGTTAGGTTATCCAGATGGGGTAAAAGGCTACAAACTCCTACTCATTGAACCTGGAGGTTACAGAGTTATAACCTCAAGGTCTGTGACTTTCAATGAGGATGAATATTATTTTAAGGCAAAACTGATGTCTACCACTGAGCCTACAGGTACAAATGCTAGCACAAACATCTCAAATGGAGTCTTCTATGATGTGAATCAAGAGGAGCCCTATGGAGAAGAGGACATGGAGGTTGAAGACCCACCAAGTATTCAGCAAAGTGTAGCTGGAACCTCTTCTGAGCATCAAGAGTCCCCAGAAGAACCTCTAGATGGCTCAAGCAACTATGAAGTAAAACAACCTCACCAATCAGGTGGGGCAGGTAACATTGAAAACTCACAAGATTCTCATAATATACAGTCTATTAATAATGATCTGTTGCATGAAAATCTTTCTCCTCCTCTCTCTGATTATCAATTAGTTAGAGATAGGGCTCCTAGAGCCAGAATTCCTAATAGGAGATATGATGTGAATTTTGTTGGGTGTTTTCCTAAGATTGTTGAGTTTGCTTTCACTGTTGCTGAAGTGATTAAGTTCACTACTCCTGAAACCTATGAACAAGCTGCTATAGTAAACAAGCTAATGAATGGATAACTGCTATGAATGAGGAAATACAATCCATGCATGCTAATGAAACATGGAAATTAGTTCCTAAACCAGATAATCTAGGACTATTGACTGTAAATGGATCTTCAAAATTAAAGAGGGCACAACTTTACATGACCCACCTAGGTTTAAAGCTAGATTGGTTGCTAAAGGATTTACTCAAAAAGAAGGAGTAGATTATAATGAAATATTTGCCCCAGTTGTGAAGTATAAAACCATGAGACTCCTCTTAGCTATGACCACTGTTTATGACTGGGAACTTGAACAAATGGATGTTAAAACTGCTTTTTTACATGGAGACCTAACTGAGACTATTTACATGAGACAACCAAAGGGTTTTGTTAGTAATAAAAATCCTGATCATGTCTGTTTGCTAAATAAATCCATTTATGGACTTAAGCAATCTCCTAGACAGTGGAATAGGAAATTTGACTCTTGTATGATATCTCTAGGTTTCTCTAGAAGTCTGTATGACACATGTCTATACTATAAAAATGTGCAGTCTAAATCTCCTTTGTATGTTCTGTTATATGTGGATGATATCTTGTTAATTAGCAGTTCTAAGGTTGCAATTTCTGGTGTTAAACATGACATAAAAACTCACTTTGACATGAAGGACCTTGGTCCTACCCAGAAAATTTTAGGAGTGACTATAACTCGAGATAGAAATAAAAGGACTATGCATTTATCTCAAACTGATTATTTGCTTAAGTCCTAGATAGGTTTGCCATGAAAGACTCCAAATTTACTTTTATACCATTAGGAGGCCATTTGGATTTATCTAGAACTCAGTGCCCTGTTTCTGAATCTGACAAAAAGAAAATGGAAAATGTTCCATATGATGTGGTTGTTGGTTCTTTAATGTATGCAATGCTCTGTACTCTGAGTTAGCTTATGTTGTGAGTGTTATGAGTAGATATATGTCTAACCCTGGTGATAGACATTGGCAAGGTATGAAATGTATGCTTAGATACATTTCTGGTACTCATAAACTTGGTCTTATGTATTCTGAGTTTGCTCCTAGGACTGAGGTCCAAGGATATGTTGATTCTGATTTTGCCAGTAATAAGGATACTCGTAAGTCTACTACTGCATTCTTTTATACTTGGGCTGGCAATTGCATATCTTGGAAATCTCAGCAGCAGCCTATTGTTGCTTTGTCTTCTACTGAGGCTGAGTACATTGCTGCCACTGAGGCTTGTAAGGAGGCTATTTGGCTGACAGGTATTTTACATGAGATAGATGGTAAGACTTATACACCTATTCTTAATATGGACAGTCAGAGTGCACTTTTTCTTTGTAAAGATCCTGTGTACCATGAAAGAACCAAACACATAGATGTTAGATACCATTTTATTATAGATAAAGTGGAGAATGGAGACATTATTGTTCAGAAGATAAACGGTGAACTTAATCCTGCAGATTTTGGGACTAAAGTAGTTCCTACTAACAAGTTCGTTTTTTTGCAGGGAAGCTCTTCACATCAATGATGAAACGTGAGATGTGGGAGTGAGTCAATGATGCATGGGAACTCGTCTCTTGAAGTGATGCACTAGGTTCAGATAGGTAGAATAGTATGTATGGATTAGGAGGGCATATGTAAATGTGTTGTAATCCATATCTACATGTATATTTTGTGGTTCAACAATTGGTCTAGCAAGCACCACCTAGGACTAGAGCAGTTTAGCTTGAGTGTGGTTCGATCATGGTCCATGGATCATGGCTCACAAGGATGCAACCCCGGGCTCATGCTTGGTCGAGATGGCATTCTGTTTGAGGTAAATGTATTCCTGGTATCTGTGATAATGGGCTTAATTGGTTTGGGCTGTTTCTGTGATCCAGTCTTCCTTGCTTCAGATTAATTGAAACGCTGTGTTTTGTGGCTTTGTGTGACGATGATTTCTGACAAGCTATTTAACCCGATGAGTTAGGGTTAGCTTGTCATTCGACTTCTTCGTCGTTTCCACATTTATAGAGCTAGAGAGAGTGATAGAGAGCTAGGTTTTGTGATTGATCAATCGCAGTGATTCTCACGGTGGAAGTTGAGTCCTCCAGTGGCGGCCTTCAGAGATTCATTTGGCGTTTTTCATAGCTTCTTCCTTGAAGTTGTTCTTGCCTTGAAAGGGGGCTGAATCTCTTTCTTTACTCTCGTCCTAGTATCTTCTCTGTAGTAGCTTGCTTAGGCTAATTCTTGCTCGTCTTGTAACCTTGTTGAACCTTTTCTGATCTAGTGCATTATTCGAGATGAGTCTCCCCACTGAGACTTCGCAGATGTAGGAAAACCGAACTGCGTGACCAACTCTTGTGTCCATTACTTCTTGCATTGTTTTTACAATTCTCGAATCGATTGCGCTTAAGATCTATCGGATCTGATTACTAAGATTGGAACCGAGATTCTACATAAATTATCCAAAAAAAGAAACAAAAGGAGGATATCCTTTTTTGTACAATTGTGTCAGATGAGAAGACAGGGCATTATCAATGATACATCATGGGACGATGTCCATTTAGTTGTACTATGGAGTATATTTATTTAACCATAAATGTGTTCTTCAATCATTTATGGGTCTGCATCTGAATATTGATTTTGTCGTCCCACTAATGTTGGAGTGACCACTTTGAGTATATCAATCAGTTTCCATGTCACGTGGTCAAATGAGAAGATTTTGAGTGGCTTTTAGGAATATGATATTCGATTTCGGTACTATGTTACTCCAAGTACAAGAATGATGATGGCATCAATTATTTAATGACAAATATTCCTAATGTCCAGCTCCTCTCGTGATGTATAGCTACTAGCTAGGAGTACTAATGAAAAAGTTTTATTCGTTGAAAATAGAAAAGTGTCATTTTTTCGGTTTTTAGGACTTAAGCGTTTACGACTCTAAATGCAATAAAATCCACAATTATATTCAATTATAAAAATATAATTTTAGAAGGAGACAATCTTACATTAATTAAGTCTATAAATAGATTATGGAAGATACCATATGCAATTATAATTATAATTCATGATATATGAGTTTTTCTGCATAAATTTCAAAATGTTAAAATTCTTCATTGCTACAGAAAGGTCAATATAGCCGTTGATTTCCTTACAAACCCAATGATGAATAACATTGCATTCAAACATGCAATTGTGAAATTATCATCATCCGAATATACGTGATGATTATATCAGGAATATACAAACTTAATTACAACAGAAGAGACCACTTGTTCATTCATTTGGATGCTTTGGGACCGTCTTCCGTTTGAAAAGGAGCCCTGATCATTACCTAAGAGAAAAAAAACCCTCTTATAATGTATGCTATTTTTAATGAAACTACAATATGTTAGAACTTATTATAATACTTTATCACAATATTTTATTCGATTTAAAAGGTAATTTCATGTCTCTATAATCTCATCAACATAGATGACCTAGGATGATCGATCTCTAGATAGAGTACCTTTTTAATATCTTTTTTAAAAGGAAAAATTGTACTCCCTCCGTCCCATATTATAGATCACGTTTGTTGTTGTCGAGGTAAATTAAGGAAGGAAGAAAGAAAAGTGGAGAAGAGAGAGATTGTGAGTGGGTGTGTATTTTTATGTATGAAAGAGAAGATAAAAAAGTGAATTGGTGTGAGTTTTGATGTAAAAAGGAGGAAAGAGTGTAGATTGATGTGATATTGATAATAAGACAAAAGATAAAAAAGGAAAGTAGGATCTATATTTTAGGGTCCGATTCCGGTGAGGACGACCCTCTAGTTAAGGACTAAGGATTAACTCCATCTGAATGATGGAGTTGATCCAAAGGCCCAAAATATAGGGGTCCCACAGCATATTCCCACACTCTTTCTGTCCCTCCTTCTCCCACGATTTCCCCCAAAATCACCCAAAATCTTGACCTAGCTTCCACGATTCCTCCTTCTCCCACGATTCCTCCCTCTCGTCCACATTTCCGATCGAGTGAGCGACATTCCGAGCGACGGCGAGTGAGCGACATTCCGAGTGACTGGAGAGCGAACGACGGCGAGCGAGCGACTGTCGAGTGACATTCCGAGCGACTTGCGAGCGACTGGAGAGCGACATTCCGAGCGACTTGCGAGCGAACGACGGCGAGCGAGCGACTGGCGAGCGACATTCCGAGCGACATTGGGAAAGAGACAGCAAAGGACTGGAAGATCGGAGGTGAGGTCGGAGCAGCGAGTTCCCTTGCTCCGAAGAGATGAAGCTCATCGTTGCTGCTCTCCTTGTGCTTTCCATGCCGGCGTTCACCGCTAGCGCTCGTCATCTTCCTAGTCCTTACTCAGTCATTGGTCGCGTCTACTGCGATACTTGTCGTGTCGGCTTCGAAACTCAACTCACCAATTACATCGCTGGTACTTTATTCCTTCCTCTTTTTTCATCTTTTCAGTTTTTTGAAGCATCTGTTGTTGGATCTGGTGGATCTAAGCTCAAACACGCTCTTGTAATTGCGTTAATTTCATCTCTACATGACTAGATCTGCTCTCCATGCATCTATGCCGATTCTCTCATTCAAAACCCTAACCACTGCTTCAGACCTGATTCTACTATATTTTTGTTTCGTCAGATCTATCAGGCTTCTTTCCACCTGCAAAATTATATTCTCGTGTGTTAATCGCTGCTTTACATTCACTATTCACTCCTGTAGTCTAATATCCTTGCTATCTGTTCTTCAATTCTCGGTAGTGTTCATCAATCACATAACGCAATTTCTGTATGCAGGTGCGAAGGTAAGAGTTGAATGCCGACACAGAGACTCAACAGAATTGCCTGCCTGCATGGTTATGTTTGGATTGATTGCTATCTGATTTTCTGTGTGTTCATTAGTTCTTAATTTTGTGTGAAAAGTTTTTTATGTTTGTGTGCATCAATACTGATGTGTATGGATGACATTTAGAGTTGAATAGAATTAATACAAATAGAATTGATGTGGGTGCAATGGTTTTAATGTGCGTGTGCAATAGATTTTGTGTCTGTGTGCAATGGTTTTAGTGTGTGTGTGCATCAAATAAACACACATATGTTGTGTGCATGACTTTTAGAGTTGAATAGAATTAATACAAACAGAATTGATGTGTGTGCAATGGTTTTAAGGTGTGTGTGCATCAGATTTTGTGTCTGTGTGCACTGGTTTTAATGTGTGTGTGCATCGGATTTTGTGTCTGTGTGAACTGGTTTTAATGTGTGTGTGCATCAAATAAACACACATATGTTGTGTGCATGACATTTAGAGTTAAATAGAATTAATACAAATAGAATTGATTTGTGTGCAATGGTTTTAATGTGTGTGTGCATCAGATTTTGTGTCTGTGTGCAATGGTTTTAAGGTGTGTGTGCATCAAATAAACACACATATGTTGTGTGCATGACATTTAGAGTTGAATAGAATTAATACAATAGAATTGATTTGTGTGCAATGGTTTTAAGGTGTGTGTGCATCATATTTTGTGTCTGTGTGCAATGGTTTTAAGGTGTGTGTGCATCAAATAAACACACATATGTTGTGTGCATGACATTTAGAGTTGAATAGAATTAATACAAATAGAATTGATTTGTGTGCAATGGTTTTAAGGTGTGTGCAATAGATTTTGTGTCTGTGTGCAATGGTTTTAATGTGTGTGTGCATCAGATTTTGTGTGCAATGGTGCATAAACGATTTTGTGTCTGTGTGCAATCAGATCTTGTGTGCAATGTGTGTGAATATGATGTCTATTATCTTATAACAAAGTTAATGCACTACATATGGAGGTGCTAGTCTTCTCGGCTACTCTATATATCCCCATTACTAGTATAATTCTTTTGTAATTACCATGTATTTTATGCATGTGATGATGAGTATAACTTCCAACGGAATATTTAATAAGTGTATGTGCCAAAGTAACAGTGGTATCAACAAATACAAGTTGCTGGACAAACTGGCTTAAAGAAAGTAGCCAGTAGGTGGGAGTTAGGTATTTAGAAAGATCTCTAGCACCAGTAGTTATGTATCCTCGGCTAATTTTAGGTTTAGGCACCTACTTTAATGACATTCTCATTTAGCTTGTTCAGTTTAGCTCGAGTCGTAAGTCCATAACCTAACTGCATTTACTTGTTCTTTTCTGGAGAATCCATTCAACACTTCATTTTCTTCACATAAAATGGAAGCAGTACATGGTTCAGACTGGTATCTTTTTGGTAATCTGAACTCTGGTCCGGCAGAATTGTATTAATATCTTGAAAATTGTAGAGTTCCTTTAACGCAAAACAAGTTGTTGTTTTGTGTGCAATGGTTTTAAGGTGTGTGTGCAATAGATTTTGTGTCTGTGTGCAATGGTTTTAATGTGTGTGTACATGGGGACAAGACTATCCGATTGGAACAGTGGCCTAAAAAAAGGAACTAAGAAGTTGCTGGACACTAAGGATTAAGTACCTTCACAAGCTACTGACCAGCGAATTCAATTCACATCGAGATAAGGTGACGCAGATTATTCAAAGGGAGCAAAAACCGAAGACTGCAAAACCTTCTAAGAAAGTTGGTTAAACAATGTAGTAGGGAGAAACAGGAAATATTATGTGTAATTGAAACTTGAATGTTAGGTCTAAACAGATTCTAGTTAGTTTTTGGATGAATGTTTTGGTCTTATCAATGACGGTAACTCTTTTGTTGATGGATATTACTCTTATGTTGGCAAAACAATGTAAATCCGCATCAGCTTGTATATATATTGGCAATGGTTTATATCTAACGTGTGCATGACTTAATTATATGTGTTTGACTAGTACAAAAGTAGTGTGCAACACAAAACTACATCTGTGTGCATCACATATTTCACTTGTGTGCGTTGGAAATGTCTAATGTGTGCAATACTTAACTTTGTGCATGAAAGTTAGAGGAGAATAATATTAATACTATAGAATGGATGTGTATGCAAAGGTTTTAATTTGTGTGTGCATCAGTTTGGGTACCTGTGTGCAAAGGTTTTAATGTGCGTGTGCATTAGTTTGGTTTGTGTGTGCAGAGGTTTTAATGTGTGCGTGCAACACAAAACAACTACTGTGTGCATCACTTTGAACAAAAAGATGTCTTGCAATAATATTTAGGTCTAAAAACTGAATATATTACAAAACCATGAGTCTAAAACACACATAAAATTGGTCACTCAAAATTGGTCACTCGATATCCGTCGTTGCCTGCATGTCTAAGCCACATCTTCGCATCACATCCACAACGATTAGACACCCTCCACTTTATTGTTTTCTCTGAATCGTTGAATTTCTTTGTTGAACACACACGAGTAGAAAAACCACACGCCTTTGCATAAGATGCATAAAATTGCATGCCATGAAGAAGAGTTGGAAAGAAATGACCAACATATGGCGTCAAGGCAACATCGCACTCAGGGGTGTAAAACTGAGCTAAACTACGAGGAGAAATAGATGAGATGCTTTCTTCAATATGAGTTTCATCTCCTGAAAAAGGAATGAAACAAAAGAACACATTTAAACTTTTGTGTGCATCATCTTTGTCTTGTGTGTGCAGTAATTATGCCTCATGTGTGCATCACTTTTTTCATGAATACATTATTTTAAACTATACACTAGTTCTAGTTTGTGTGTGCAACAAAAACTTCTTAGGAGTGCATTAGAGATACAAAACCAATGCAAAAACAACTTTGTTCGTGCAAAATTCTTATATACATGAAAACTTCGTATTGGATGGCTATACAAGACATTCGACCAAAAATCATACAAGAAAGCAAAGATGTTTATATTCTTCTATCTCTAATTCAAAACAAGTTCTTATTCTTTTCTCTCTCTAAGTCAAAAAAACATGTGGTTGGGGAATTTAATTAAACAGGTGGTGTGCTTCCTATAGTTTTCTTCCACTCTTCGAATACCTTACCATCAATGAATCCACAAATTGTTTGTGTGCACTAAAATACAATCCTGGCCGAAAAATACAATATGAGAAAGACACCTAGCGTAATCATCAAGGTTGTGATTAGCAAAAAAGAGAAGAAGAAACAGCTGATAGTGTAATTAACCAAACTTCACGAAAATCCAATCTAAGAAAAGATAGAAGTATGTAACTGATATATCTAATGAATAGCACCATATGAAAAGCAACCATTTAGCTAGCACACAATAAGAAGAGCTAACTACCCATATGTCAAGACCAATACAATTTGTTGTATTATAAAAAGAAACCTAAGCACACAACAAAACGTAATAGAACAAGGAGATGCAAAGATCAAACCACAACATACAAAAGATTCTTGAACGAATTGCAAAAAATCCAACAAAGAATATTTGTTTATCAGTTCGTAACCTGAATCGAACGAAACAGAGGCGGTTTGGACGGAGGGAAAGAAGTCGCCGGCGACGGAATTCATGGAAACCTCCATTAGTGGCCGACGGTTTGGACGGAGCGGACGAAATCGAAGCGCAACTTCTCTGGACGGAATCGAAGCGCAACTTCTCTGGACATAATCGAGAGGACGAAATCAAGTGGATTTTTGAGCGAAGTCGAGCAGATCTGAGCGGATTTCTGAGCGTAAGAAGCGAGACGGATTTCTGAGCGTACGAGGAAAAAACGAGCGAGCCAGAGAAGGGAGGAATTGAGCGTAAGCGGATTTTTGGAGGAGAGAAAAAAATGGATTTGGGGATAAAAAGTGACACGTGGAGGGTGGGGATGGGTTGGGCTGTTAAGGAATGGAGGGTGGGGATGGATCCTTATTCCTCATATGGGATGTCATCCTCATGGGATCTTTTTCCTATATTTTGGGACGTCCAAAATGGAAAACGTGATCTATAATATGGGACGGAGGGAGTAACTTGTTTTAGTATATTTGATTTTAATGGTTTACCTACCTATCAAATTTAACCGTACTCTCATTATTTTACATTTATTTTAAACTCTAAAATCATTTTAATTCTATTTTGCTGGTTTTCTTCATAATTTATGTTTTTAAACTTTTCAATTACTAGGGTCCGAGTCCGGATCCCGCGCTTCGTGCGAGGTATACAATTTTTTTTATATACAAGAGTTTGAGTTAGAAATGAAGGTTGTATTATGCTTCTATAGTCAGTGTCGGTCCTAACACCTTTTAGGCCCTAGGGCGAAATAATTTTTGGGCCCTTGAAAATAGAAAATTTAAATAATTATTTTGGAAAAATAACATATCACAGAAAAAATTATAAATAAAACTCGAATATCACTCATTGTTTCAAGAAAAACATTAATCAATACATTAAAAACAATACTAAACATAACCTATGATTTTAAATTAATTGGTACTTCCTAAACCTAAAAACAATTCACCTTTACAAGTCTAGAACTACAATTCACCTAATCTACTTCCGTTACTCACTATAACACTATAAGCATTACATTCACCATTGTTGTGCATTACAATGCACAATCCAGATACAAATTAAATTAATGATATATACTTGTTTATATAAAGTGAAATTCCCAATTCTAATTCAATTTTACAGCAAATATGCAACTTTTAATTTCCATGCCAATAATTAAGCATATTTTTTAACCACTTTTCAAGTTTGCAAGTTTAAAATTAAAATTTCTTTCACTATTCTCAAATATTATAATTCATTTTTACCTATAAAGAATGGAAAAAATTACATATAAACTCCTTGGAGTTACAGAATCAGAAGGATAAAAATTAGAATTTCATCTCCGGTATAATGGGCCTATTGTTTTACCATGAACCAATTTTATGTGTATATACGAAGGAGGAAAGATTTGTGCCCAATGCCCTATTGGGCACTATATTCTCAACAAATGCACCACTAAACTAAGTCTTTAATTTCTACCCCTACCCTCACCACCCCAATTTCACGCGCTCCACTTTCCCGATCATTTTTCAAATCACGCGCACTTTCATTCTCTCCTTCCTCTCCCCCTCATTTTCACTCCCAAAATCAAAAACTGAAACCGTTCAACTTTCTCCTCCTTCCTCTTCTGCTGCCTTGCTCGATTCCACAGTCGATTCCGTCTTCGTTTTCGTCTTCGCTAAGATTTCGCCTGCTCAAGTTGTGATCAGTACATTTTCATTTTCCAGATTTTGCGGCTCTTTCTCATATAAAATCAGGTATTTAGCCCTCTTGTTTTCCTATTTGTTGTTTCGGTTGTTTATTTTGGAAGATTTCTGTGATTGCGTCTTTGTTCCTTTGTTTCAAGTCAAAATCGAGTTCGTGTTTGTTCGAAACCTAGATTTTGAAGGTTGTTTTTATTTGCATGCGTCTTTATCTGTTTGATTTTTAGGTTTTTAAGTTTTCTGACAGATTCAGAGCATCTGGACTGTTCAAATGTGTGTTGAACATGTCATGTTGTGTTTTATTATGAATTTTTCACTTTATTTGTTGATTCTTCACTGTATTTTAGCTTCTGTTGTTGAATTTTTCATGGTTGACAACTTGTTGTGTCTGTATATGTAATTGTTGAGTGCTTGTTTATGTCTATGTTTTTGAATATGGGATGCTGACAGGTTTTTGTGGCTGGAGATTCTATTTGTTTGGCATTTTCCATGTTTATGTTGTGTAATATGTCATGCTGACAGCTGATTTTGTCTTGAGATCATATTTGTTGTCAGCTTGTTAATGTTGACATCTTCAATATGGCGTGCTGGCAACTTTATGTGTCTCTAGAGCTTATTGTTGACAACTTCTTCATATTTACATCTTTTGAATATGAATGCTGACAGGTTTTGGTCTTTGACATCTTATTCTTGTTGTCGTCTTGTTCATGTTTACATCTTTTTCATATATTACATTTTTGAATATGGATGCCTTCAGCTTTTTGTGTTTGACATCTTATTCTTTGTTGACATCTTATTCATGTTGACATCTTATTCATGTTGACATCTTATTTTTTGTTGACATCTTATTCATGTTGACAACTTGTTTAGATTTCCAACATTTTTTTTATGGGTGACACCTTGCTCTGCTTTTATATCTTTTTGTGATAATTTTTTGACACTCTGTATTTGGTTTTTGTTGACAGGTGTCATGGATGTTTCTAAGCTTCAGTTTTTGGCTTCCCAAGATTTATTTGTAGCTCCTAAGGTTACAACATACCACAGATTTGCTGTGATTGATCAGATCGAGGGTCAGTTAGACGAAGTCAGTAATTTGTTGTTTGCTACTGGTGTATTCAAAGCTATTTTAAGCATGACATCGCAGCTCAACTACTCGCACGTCATAGTTCACTATGCTTTAATGTGTGCAGTTAAGACACAGAAAAAGTACGAGATGTGGTTTAACATGCAAGGCAATGTGCTGTCCCTTTCACTTCAAGACTTTGCTGCGATCACGGGTTTGAAGTGCACTGATTTCTAAAACCATTTCTAAAACAACATTCAATATCAAAATATCATATAATATGCAATTTCCTATACTAACAACATATATTCATCTAAAAACAACATTAGAAAGCATAAGAGTATTAGAAACATACCTTATATGGAGATTTGAATTGAAAAGAGGAAGAAGAAGTAGGTTGAAATTGAGAGAGATGGTAAAATGAGAAGAGAGCGGCGGATTTTTTTTATGGTGGCTGTAAAAATGGGCCGAGTAAGGTTTTTCCCCTTTTATAGGGGAAAAACTCCCTCGCGTTCTGCGAGGTGACGCTCCCTCGCGTAACGCGAGTGTCCGGACGTTATTTAGAAAACGCCCGGGCTGTATTTAGCAAGGGCCGTTATTTATCGTTATCTTCTCGTGTACTCCCTCTTTCCTAATTTGTTAGTGTCATTTCAGCTCAATATATATGCCGAACACATTTTATATCGTTAATATTTCTAGTTATATGTTAATAAAAATTATAATTATTTAATATTGTGAAAATATTTATTGAGACGAATCAAACAATACCCCACACAACTATGTTTTTCTTATATTAGAAGAAATCTACAAGATTCTCTCGGGTTGTAAATAGTGTCACGAAATAAAATGGGACTAACATTACAGGACGAAGGGAGTATATTATATGCATTCGACGCGGTTACCGTACTTTCAATATTCTCTCTTGCTCATCGTAAACACATGCTCCGCTAAAAAAACATCATAATGAAACAAGAGACCATTTTTTCTTTAATTGTATTTATACTAAATCTCATATATGCAAATTTGAAAACATAACGGGAATGAAGTTTGAGATTAATATAAAGAATTCATTTGAAACAACTCTTACGAATATTATTTCAGAATATAATATTGATAACCAAAAAATAGAACGTTTAATATTCCTATGGTACAATGTATGGCTACATAAAAATGCGGTAATTTTTCGTAATGAAAGAATCCTAAAACAAGGAATCGCTCAAGAAGCATACTGTCACTTTAAACAATGGGAAAACATTAATAACTACTAAAGGGCCAAAACAAAAAACAAGAAGAAATAGAAACAAATTTCGTAATAAGCAATGGATTGGTCCTCCTATGAACTGGATTAAAATAAACTTTGATGACTCTTTTAAACAGAATGGACAATCCATGACAACGTGTGTAGCTAGAGATAACAAAGGTAATATTATACACTCAATCTGCCGAAGAATTTGTGTCCAATACACCCTTTCAAACTAAAACTTAGATTAATAATCCTCTTTATTAAACACTAAGTATCTACCCCTCTCCCCCAACACTCCCACTCACCGCAAAAACAGATCTGAGCTGCCACTCCACCCACACTACGTCCCTTCCCCAACCACTCTTCCACTGCGGCAGACTTCGCCCCGCCGTCGCCGTCGTCCGCTCTCTTCCTCCTCTGTCGCTGACTCACTCTCGTTCACCGTCGTCGGTTCGGGAGTTGTTGTATTCGCTCTTCCTCCTCACAAGTGCTACGCACGGCAGTCGTCGTCTTCGCTCTTTTTCAGATCTAGCTTCCACGCACCTCCAAAACTCAAATTCGTTGCGCAGAACATCGATCCATTTCAGAGTACTCTTCCCCTCCCTTTCTCGCTCATTTCTTCATAGATTGTCGCTGCTGAAACTACTCGTGCATCCGCGGATACATCTCAGGTTACAATCACTATCTTCTTCTTTTCTTGCGTTCGATTTTATGCGTATGCGTGTGGTTTGAATTGATCAGTAGTTTAATCTCCTTTTTATTTCGTGTATGCTGCAAGATTTTAGATCTGCTAAGTTATTATGAAATTGAAAATTTGCTTCAAACTATACTCCAAAGAATTTTGGTTCAGAGCTTGTGTTTGGTGCTTCGATTGATGGATTTTATTTCATGTGCGTAATCAGAAAGAAATTTGTCTTGAAAGTTGATGAAATTTCCTTGGAATTTAGATTTGCAAGCACCAAAATTACCATGAAGGGATAAATCACAGGAACGGGGAGAGTTGTAAAGAGAGATTACTGTTTTGTGTTGTCAATTTTTTTTAGCTTAATGTCAAGTAATACAAACACATAGGACATTGACACTGGATTCCTTTTTTGTATTTTTAGTTCTTGCTCCTGTATTTTTTTAAGTGTGTGATTTTTGTATTTTTTTGTTGATTGTTGATTTAGTACGTTGACAGTAGAGGTGATCGTTTTGGAGTCATTTGGCTTGGCAAGAAACATGGTACACAAAGTGACAAAGGCTTGGTTTGGAACCAAACATGGTTCAAAAATTGACAAAGGCTTGGTTTGGCAGCAAACTTGGCAGCAACCATGGCAGCAAACATTGGAGTACGATTAATAAGGGTGTTTGACCTCTTATTAATCGTGTTGACAACATAATTTAGTACGTTGACAATTTAATTTAATGTGTTGACAACTTCTTTTTAGTATGTGTTGACAGTTTTTTAGTGTGTTTATAGTTTTTAAAATGTGTTGACAATTTTATTTAGTATGTTGACAAGTTTTGTAAAGTGTTGACAATTTTGTAATATTACTCGTGTTGTATGTTCTTGACTGTAAATTAGTCGTGTTGACAACTTATTTAGTCGTGTTGACAATATTTTATTCTTGTTGACAACTTATTATTCTTGTTGACAGCTCTATTAAAATATTTGTTGACAGCTCTGTTATAAATTTTGTTAACAACTCTGTTAAAATTTTGTTGACAACTTTCTTAAAAAATTTGTTGACAACTTTGTTAAAAAATTTGTTGACAACTCTGTAAAAAAAAATTGTTGACAACTCTGGTAAAAATTTTGTTGACAGCAAATGGGGTACTTTCTTATAACTTAAAAAAGTGATGCAAAAACTTAAAAAACATAACAGTTTTAGGGTATTTACCCAAAAACCGGAGGAGGAAAGATTTGTGCCCAATGCCCTATTGGGCACTATATTCTCAACAAATGCACCACTAAACTAAGTCTTTAATTTCTACCCCTACCCTCACCACCCCAATTTCACGCGCTCCACTTTCCCGATCATTTTACAAATCACGCGCACTTTCATTCTCTCCTTCCTCTCCCCCTCATTTTCACTCCCAAAATCAAAAACTGAAACCGTTCAACTTTCTCCTCCTTCCTCTTCTGCTGCCTTGCTCGATTCCACAGTCGATTCCGTCTTCGTTTTCGTCTTCGCTCAGATTTCGCCTGCTCAAGTTGTGATCAGTACATTTTCATTTTCCAGATTTTGCGGCTCTTTCTCATATAAAATCAGGTATTTAGCCCTCTTGTTTTCCTATTTGTTGTTTCTGTTGTTTATTTTGGAAGATTTCTGTGATTGCGTCTTTGTTCCTTTGTTTCAAGTCAAAATCGAGTTCGTGTTTGTTCGAAACCTAGATTTTGAAGGTTGTTTTTATTTGCATGCGTCTTTATCTGTTTGATTTTTAGGTTTTTAAGTTTTCTGACAGATTCAGAGCATCTGGACTGTTCAAATGTGTGTTGAACATGTCATGTTGTGTTTTATTATGAATTTTTCACTTTATTTGTTGATTCTTCACTGTATTTTAGCTTCTGTTGTTGAATTTTTCATGGTTGACAACTTGTTGTGTCTGTATATGTAATTGTTGAGTGCTTGTTTATGTCTATGTTTTTGAATATGGGATGCTGACAGGTTTTTGTGGCTGGAGATTCTATTTGTTTGGCATTTTCCATGTTTATGTTGTGTAATATGTCATGCTGACAGCTGATTTTGTCTTGAGATCATATTTGTTGTCAGCTTGTTAATGTTGACATCTTCAATATGGCGTGCTGGCAACTTTATGTGTCTCTAGAGCTTATTGTTGACAACTTCTTCATATTTACATCTTTTGAATATGAATGCTGACAGGTTTTGGTCTTTGACATCTTATTCTTGTTGTCGTCTTGTTCATGTTTACATCTTTTTCATATATTACATTTTTGAATATGGATGCCTTCAGCTTTTTGTGTTTGACATCTTATTCTTTGTTGACATCTTATTCATGTTGACATCTTATTCATGTTGACATCTTATTTTTTGTTGACATCTTATTCATGTTGACAACTTGTTTAGATTTCCAACATTTTTTTTATGGGTGACACCTTGCTCTGCTTTTATATCTTTTTGTGATAATTTTTTGACACTCTGTATTTGGTTTTTGTTGACAGGTGTCATGGATGTTTCTAAGCTTCAGTTTTTGGCTTCCCAAGATTTATTTGTAGCTCCTAAGGTTACAACATACCACAGATTTGCTGTGATTGATCAGATCGAGGGTCAGTTAGACGAAGTCAGTAATTTGTTGTTTGCTACTGGTGTATTCAAAGCTATTTTAAGCATGACATCGCAGCTCAACTACTCGCACGTCATAGTTCACTATGCTTTAATGTGTGCAGTTAAGACACAGAAAAAGTACGAGATGTGGTTTAACATGCAAGGCAATGTGCTGTCCTTTTCACTTCAAGACTTTGCTGCGATCACGGGTTTGAAGTGCACTGATTTCGAAGGTCATGTCATCCCAGATCAAGTCTTTGAGTGTACTCAGGGAACCAAAAACAAGATCACTCTTGATGACATAATTGCAGAGTTTGCTATCTCGTCAGGGGAGCGGAAGATGGTTCTAGCACACCTTATTATTGTTGAAGGTGTGCTGATGCCTCAGAGGAAAGGCTCTGCTGTTAGATTAAAATTTCTAAAGCTTGCTAGCAATTATCAAGCTTTTTTGAACTATCCCTGGGGTAGGGAAGTATACTTAGAGACTCTCCAGGCTTTTCAAGATGCTCCAGCCCATGCAAAACGCACAGGAGGTGGTTCTTCTAATGATAGAGTTTGGTATACTCTCCATGGCTATCCTCTTGCTTTTCAGGTATTTAGTTTTTCATTTCTCTTTTTCAGTTAGTTGCTCAAATACATTTTCATATTCTCCTTTTTAATCCTTAATTTTTTTTGTAGGTTTGGGTGCTTGAACATTTTCATCAGTTTCGCGAGTTTGTTGGAGCTGCTACTGCCTGTCTTAAGACCATTCCATATGGCGAACGCTGGTTCTCATTGGATAATAACAAACTCGCTTGGTATCATTCTGTGTCAGATCATTTCGATGCTCATCCTTTGGTATTATTCTTTATCTTATTATACATTTATATTTTTCTTGTCTGTTTTATTTTTGTATTTAACTCTTTTTGTTGACAACACATTGTTATAACTCTTTTGCTGTTTTTTCATTATTTTAGTTGTGCAGACCGTCTCCATATGAGGAACACTCTACATTTTGTCACCTTAATTTTCTCGACGAGGTTGAAGATCCTTTGTTTGATGCATTCGCTGAACAAGTTCTTGTCACTGCTCGTCAGAATTCAGAGCAAGTTGTTTCTAACACTGTTATATCTGAGCGACCGACTAAGACTGCCAAGAAGGTTGCCACGAAGCCAGTGAAACCTGCTCCCAAAAGGAATGCCAGGAAGCCAGTTCAGAAAGTTTCAATTGTTGTCAACAAAGTAAAGGAACCTGTTCAGAAAGTGGCGAAGGTTGTCACCAAAGAAAAGGAACCAGTTCAGAAAGTTGCTAAGGTTGTCAAGGTTTTCAACAAAGAAAAGGAAGATGTCAACAAGGATAAGGAACCTGTTAACCAAGAGAAGGAAGTTGTAAGCACTTCAGTTCAAAATGCTGCAGAGATGGGCAAAGGTGATTGTAAAGACAAGCAAGTTGTCAGCAATCTAATTTCTAATGTGTCAAAGGTTGCAAAAGCTGTTTCTAAGAGAAATCAACCTGTCAGCACTCCAGGTATGATATGTTTTGCATTTTTATACACTGTTGACAACTTCTTCTTTTTTCCTATTTCGCCATGTTTTGTTTTGTTGACATTTGTTTTTTTTGTTTTTGACAGTTCTCTATACTTTGTTTTCAGATTCCCCTCTAGTTGTCAGAACTTATAAACGTAGGCTCTCCTTACAAGATCGGAAAGTCTAAGTTTTTGAACAAACTCCAAGGAAATCACCAGGACTAAGCAAATCAGAGAGCAATCAGCACGGCAAGCGCAAGGTTTCTGTTGGTGCTTTTTCTGCCCCTGCATATAATTCTCGTAAAAGACCATCAAAGTCTCCAGAGAAGGTTGGAGATGTAAAAGATTCTGCTGGTGTTTCTGCTGTCGCTTCAAACAAATATCCCAGTAGAGCAACAAGATCAGCTTGTAAGGTTGAAGATGATCAACATTCTGCTAATCTCGACGTTGTAAATAAGAAGAGGAAGTCTCCTCCTTCTCCCTGCCCCAAAGTGATATTTAAACTTAGTGGTTCTGAGCCAGAACTTAAGAAGGCAAAGCAGGACTCTGTGCGGGACGTTGTTGTGTACGAATCTGTCCAAGTTCATGTTGACAACATTATCAGTTAAGCAACAATCTTCTTCCATTCATGTCCCCATGGAAACAAATGCAGCTGGCCCTGCATTTGATTCTGCTGACAGTGAGAGGACAGCGTCTGTTCGTCCCTCAGTTGACATAGTAGGAAATGTTGCTGCAGCTTGGGGTGGACAGTTTGATGTGTTGAGCCGAAAAATTGAATTTTTGTGCGATGCCATGTCTGAAGTTCAATCTTCCACCAAAGAACATGGCCTGTCGTTAGTTGATGTCGCAAAGAAGCTGCACGATCTATCTAGTTTGATGCAGAGCAACGTCAAGGCCTCGTTCCAAGATAAGAGCACACAATATGAATTTGAAGATTTTGTAGATGTCAGCACACATGAAAATGTTGACAGCTTTGTGACTTCTTCAGAAATTGATGGAACTAAATGTTCTGAGAAGGTAGAAAAAACTCCAGAAAGGGAAGGGGACCTGGGTGAAGCTGGAGGTGATGAAATTCCATCAATAGCTGATGCTGGTGGAAGTGGTGTAGAGGGCAAAGAAGACATTGCTGACACTCCTCCAAATGCCAAGGATGTTGACAACATTCAAGTTGACAATATCAAAGTTGACAACATCCAAGAAGACATTGTTGACACTCCTCCAAAAGGCAAGGATGTTGACAGCAGAGCATTGGGTCAACATGTTGACAGCAAAGCATTTGCTCCAGGTGTTGACAGCGAAGTCTTGGGTCCAGATGTTGACAGCTTGACAGTGGGTAAAGATTATGACAGCCTGAAAGTTGTTCAAGATGCTGACAAAATTACACTTGTGCCAGAAGTTGACAACTTCCAAGATCCACAAGGTATTGACAATGCTGATGTTGGTGGTTCCAGTCAATTTCTCGATGACAGCGGGTGTATTGATCAATATCTTTGCAGCAACCCAGATTTTTTAGAGAAGGACTGTGTTCTCATATCTTCTGGAATCAGTCTCACTCAAGATAGCTTGGATACTCTTCCTGCTTCACAGAACCTCATTGACTCAGAGGAGCAAGTGAATAAGTATCCTAAGAAAGCTCTTGATGTTGGAACACAAGTGAGGAAGTCTTCCAGGCTCGCAACTCCAAGTGCTCTTGTTCAAAGCCCTTTCACTGAGGAGAAGAAGAAGAAGATTTCAATGCCTAGTTGTCCACCATACTCATTCTATGGAGATGATGATCGCAGAAAGTTCTTCGAATGGTTTTATTGGACGTATGTTTTATATTTATAATTTAAATTATTTTCTTTTATTTCTGAATATATGTGTTTACTAATTTTGTGTTTTTGTTGCAGTGGTAAGAAAGAGGTTATTAAGCGCAAGGAACATGATTTTAATTTCACCAAGGACTTTTTTAACAATTTATTGTTGAAAAGCACAAGATCTATTGGGCAAGCCAAGTGGTTAAATGATTGTGTAAGTTAATTACTTTTTACATGTCCTGACAACATTTTTAAAAGTTTTTGATATTTTGCTGTCTTGTCAACGCATGCTTCATATTTGTGTTGTCAGTGAGGCTTTTATTATTTCTTCTACTGTCAGTTTGAATTTTTTTTATTTATATTGTGTTGTTATTGTTCAGTTTTATTTTATTTTTTATTTCTCTTTTAACCTTACTCTTTTTTCTCTTGTTTTGTAGCATATCTCTGAGGCTTTATTTTTCTTCCGGAAGCATATCAATGAAAACAGTGAGAAATTCAAGGATGTTGCAATCATGGATTGGATCTGGTACTGTCATTTCAATGCGGATAAGGAAGCTCTTATTGCGAAAGATGATGAAACAGAGCTTCTGTTTTTCCAGAAGTACTTTATAGGAATGTACCCAAAACATGAGGGCAGGTGCTGGTCTGAATCTGTGACTAGGGTGTATACTCCTTTCAACTTTCAAAATGAGCATTGGGTTGCCCTGGAAATTGACTTAGCAATCTGGCATGTCACTGTGTATGATTCCAGCATTCAAATCAGCAACGATGCTTATTGTTGGAGTAAAATTAGTAGTTTATGCTGTATGCTTCCTGTTGTTATGAAGAAGTCCAACTTGTTTGGCCATATTAATTCTTTGGACAAGGATTTCTCATGGTCAAGGCGCAAAGATGTTCCTCAGGATGGGATGATGTAAGTATCTTGTCAACATTAGATTTTTTCTTTCTTTATATTCCTCTGTTTTCCTGATTTCTCTCTTTTTGTTCTGGGGTGATTTTCAGTGGCAATTGTGGTTTATACTGCATTAAGTTCATTGAGCATTTGGCCATTGGCACCAGCTGGGATGATCTGGATGACGAACACATGAGGGCTCATCGGGAGAAGATGATTATTGACCTGTTTAACGAGAAATGGGAGTTCAAGGCATTGCCACTTGAGAAGGACAGACCTAAAGCTTGAATTTCAATGTTAATGTTCTGATGTAATGTGTGTGGTTTGGATTGTTGCTATGTCTGTTTGATAGTGTTTTTAGTTCAGACTTTAATGGCTTTTGTTGTCAACCTTTGTACCTTTTCGATTTTCAGCTTTGTAAAACAGTTTATATTCCACTTTTCAGTAAGACAGGTTTTGTTTACCCCAACAGTTTGTGCTTAAGTCAGTTATTGCTTATGGTTATTTTATTTTTTTTATATGTCAACAGTTTTACTCAGGTGCAACAAAGCACTCAGCGCGTAGCGCGTGTAAGTTTATTATTCTTACGAGGCGCGCGTAGCGCGCTTCGTTAACACACCTTACTGCTAAATAACCTGTCACCATTCTAAATCTTTGATATATAACCTGTCAACTTTTTTTGTCGTCACATTATGTCAACATTTTTCACCTTTTGTAATAAACTTTTCATTGTCACAATCGAATCTGTTAATATTTTTCACCTGTTCCCATTTTTTGTGTGCATGTCAACACATTTCGTATCTTTACAATATGGCAAGCTGTCATCAAATCTGGAAACACAATGTTGTCAACACTATTTATCAGAATATCTCAATGTTGTCAACATTTATTTATCACATTAGCAGAATATCTATAAACACAATATGGCAAGCTGTCATCAAATCTGCAAACACAATATGGCAAGCTGTCATCAAATCTGCAAACACAATCTTGTCAACATCTCAACAGTCTCAGAATAAGTATTTTTGACATTTATCTCAAAATCTACAAAACATAATGGCAAGCTGTCATCAAATCTGCAAACTTATTTTACAGTATGAATATCAATGTTGACAGGATATAAAACTATTATCCCTTTTTCAATTAAAGAAAAAAATTGAAAATTAAAATCCTAAAATGTTGTCCACACTAATAACTCTATCCCGATCTTGTCAGCAAAGTTTTTTTGGCAAGAAGTCTTGTTGTGTCCCATATTACCACAGAGGCTGCATCTTCCTGGCTTTCTTGTTCCTTTTCTCTTCTTGCTTCTGTTTGGGAACTCACCTTCAGATGGGTATCTTTTCTTCTTTCTCCTCCCTTTATTTGTCTGCACAATTGGTGGCATGCAGATTGTATCTGTTACATCTTTCGGTACACTCTTCTCCGTTTCTCTTGGCACTGGGTAGATCGTTTCTCTATATGCAGCTGTCCAAGCTTCAGTTTTGTAGTAGTCGCTCACAAAATCTGTCACAGTTGCTTTTGCTTTCTGTATTGCAGCTATAGCATGCACACGGGATGTGGTCCACATCAAATACTTTGCAAGTGCATTTCCTTTCTAACAAATTGACCACCCCGTAGAAATCTCCACCAAGAATATGATATTGTGCTTGATTTAGCTTTCTCACCTCATACGCCTTTGACATTTGGTACCTAGAATCCAATATTTTCCCTATATTTGGTGTCACCTTACTATTATTTTTTTCAACCTCTAAGCGCCTATCATTAAACCACCTTGACAACACATCTCTCAGAAACTCTAGTAGAGCGACAACTTGGAAAGACCTGTCAACATCAAATTTTCAACTGTGTCAACAACTTTAATATATCTTTGACAATTCATAGACGGTAGAATTGGTTCCAGCATTACTGATTTTTCAACAGTGTCAACATCATTTTTCAACAATGCCAAATCTATAATATTTATCATGCCTTGCTTCCAGTATTACTGAATTTATTGTCTCTGAGTTGTTTGTTGTCATTATGTTGTATCTATTGCCTTTGGAATGTGCTCTTGCCCATTTTTTTAATCCTACTGCTTCCAAGTATTCTCCCATCTCCTTATTTATCTCACAAATTTTCCCATAATTCTCTTGGAATTCCTTTAGCGTGTATGCATCATCAGCCAGAGAGAATGGTTTGTGCACCCCTTTATCTTTGTATCTTGTCTTCAGATTTTGCTTCAAATGTCTCCTACACACAACATGGTTTGTTGTTGTGTACACTCTTTGAATGGCGTTGGCAATGCTGAGATGTCTATCTGACACTATTACCAAATCGTCTGTACATGGTATGACTTTCAGAAGCTGTGTAAAAAAGAATGTCCACGATATGTCGTTTTCACTATCCACTACTGCATATGCAAGTGGATAGATCTGCTGGTTTGCATCCTGAGCTGTAGCAATGAGCATATGCCCTTTGTGCTTTATATGCAAGTGAGTCCCATCTACCATTATCACCTGTCAACACAAAACGAATGTATTATTACTCATGTCAACACTGTATAATGTAAGTTGTTAACAACAATCAAAATGTCAAAATCAGACATTATGTTTTACATTTTCTATACTGTTATCATATGTTTAAATTTATTTGTCAACAATAAATCATTCTATTAAACAATATATCATTTAATTCCTATTTTACTCACTGCCATACCTTTCTCATTACTTGGAATCCTCTTGTGCATGCTCCAATAGATATAAACACGAATCTGAAGTCGTCATGCTCACCAACTTCTAGGCATGTGTAAGATCCTTCATTTACTTCTTTTAGCATATGGCAGTACATGGGCAAGAGTGCATAGTTTTCTTCTGGTGTGCCTCGTATTAAATCTTGTGCATGTTCCCTTGCTTTCCATGCCTTCCAATAGCTAACATCCATGTAGTGTTCCTTTCTCATATCATTGTAAATGCTCTTTGGTATTGGTCCATTTTTAACATCTTCAAACCTGCATGTATATCACATTACTATTAGTTCTCTGGTTATCTTCAAGCAATTAATATTTTTATGATATTTATGATTCAGAAACCTGTAAACACAATACCTGGTTTTTATTTGCTCCCCAATCATTCTGTATGTTGGTTTGCACTCATGTTGACATCTAAAGTCAAAGGAACATGTATGTTCTCTTTGAAACTTTCTCACCTCAAAGAATGTAGTGTTTTGTAATGCAATAGCCCTCAATCTCCATTTGCAGCTTGTGTCTGTGCACATTACTATTAGAAGCTTTGGATCTGATTTCTTAACTTTGTAAGCAAAGTTCTCAGTCATTGCCAATTTTTTCAAAGCTTCGATCAACTTCTTTTTTGTGTCAAATAGCTTCCCCACATGGACAAAGTCTGCATCTGTTCCACTGTGACTCATTTCATCCTCCCCTGTTTTTTTTTCTGTCATTATCTTGCTTGCAGATTCACAATCCATAATTTCACTATTCCCTTGTGTTGGCACTTCATATTCCATAGGTAGAAACATGTCTTCATTCATGTTGACAGCAACTATACTACTACATCTATTCTCTCTTGCTATCTTTGGTTCATAATTCATGTATTCCCTTGATACATATAGTGGACAAGTCCATTCCACCTCTGCTGTGCCATTGATTTCCATGAATGATGCAAGATCATCATTTGTCTCCACAGAATACTTGACTTTGATCTTCTGGAATGGATTAAGATGGCATAGTTGGAGATGCATTCCCTCCGTTTCGAGTTTGAACCGTTGTGTAATCAACGATTTCATTGCTTGCAGAGTTATGTTCATATCAACTAAAAATGCTTTTGATATGATTTCCCCATTAGACACCATAACACCATCTCTTATTTTTATTTCTTCGCCATAGGAGACTGTCAGAATGTGCTTTTTTATCTGCATATATATTCAATAAATTTTGTTAGATAATATTTTTAATCTCTCTGTCAACATTTTCCCTAATGAACATAAACATTTCTTTTTTACCTGTCAACAATATTCTATTAGGTACAAATTTATATTTGTATTTTATAACGAAGCGCTCTCAACGTGCTTCGTAAGTTTATTATTCTTACGAGGCGCGCGTAGCGCGCTTCGTTCACTTACGTGTTAATAAAATCTAATCAATAAACATATTCCTGTCAACAACTTATATAATGTCAACATCCTGAATATTTTAACAATATAAATAATATCTTGTCAACAACCAATAAAATGCTTGTATCGTTTACAGATTCACAGTAATATCTTGTCAACATTCTACATTGTCAAAACTTGTCAAAGTCTAATCAATAAACATATTCCTGTCAACAACTTATATATGTCAACAAACTGAATATTTCAACAACATAAATAATATCTTGTCAACAACCAATAAAATGATTCACAGTAATATCTTGTCAACATTCTACATTGTCTAAACTTGTCAACCAAAGTTGTTTTTCATAATCTATCAATCAAATAAGTTCAATATCATAATTTATCATGATTTACCTCTTGTTCGATGGATTTGCTGGTGTCGTTTTCAGATTCTGTGCTTATCATTGTATTTGCAGTTGATTCGCTGGTATCGTTTTGCGCTTCCTCTTTTTTTGATCTCTGTTCAATCTCTTATTCTGTTTTTAATCTATCTTCAATCTTCTCCTCGCTCGTTTTTGTTGTACAATTTCATTGTTCTCCGTTTTGTTTGACAATTCGATGTAGAAGAAGATTCTGATGTTGCAGGCGAGAGCGTTATCCCCAAAATTCTTGCGATCCAGCCGCGATCAGCGTCGGTGAGCAGCTTGGAGGCAGTCGGCGAGTACTCTAGGCGGCGCCGGCGGAGGAAGAAGGCAGTCGGCCGGCGGAGGAAGAATGTCGGCAGGAGGAGAAAAAAGTTTCGGGAGAGGTGAGTTATGAGATTGTGTTGATTTAATTTTTTCTTAATTGCTTATATAGTAGGGTATTTACTAAAGACTTAATAATGTGATGCAAAAACTAAAAAACCATGTGTGTTTTGGGGTACTTACCCAAAAACTGGTACGAAGGAGCCCATGCAAATTGAAATGCTTTAGATTTTATTTTTTTAATTATTATCGAACTGTACAATTGTTGGCAGACTCATTTTTTGGTATAATGGGCCGTTCAAGTAATTTGGGCCTTTTAATTCAGAATAGCTGTAATAGACTCCTCTTTTTCCATAGGTCTATATTAGATTTTTCCTGGATTGGGCCCCTAATATCTACGGGCCCTAGGCCATCGCCCTACCTAAACTACCCTTTGGGCCGGCCCTGTCTATAGTTACATGACAAACACAACAATTTTCACATTATACAAAAAAAAAACAGAAGGTACATACGAGACAAAAAAAGTGCAAACAGATACATTACAAACATACGATGGGGGAGGATATATGCTCTTATACAAATCCACTTGTACAAATCCACTGTTGCTGGGAAGAAATATGCTTTCACAAAGTTGGTCATTCTTTCCATTTGTTAAAATACGTCGGGGCATCCTAATTGGTTGCATTGGTGGGCTAAGAGGTGTCTATGAACAACCCATATCCTCATCCAATGGAGCTCGAACACCAGATGACTCGTTTGCAGATTCAATCACTTCTTCTTTCTTTGTGTTGGGAAGGAGAACAAAAATATGCGACTCAAATTCCGTCTTCTTTAAAAAAGATTAAAGGCATTGTGGAGTAACACACAGGAATATTCCCTCCATCACTTTGGTTGTCTGGACCTTTTGAATACGATCATCGCATCTGCAACAGTTTCAGAGACTATTCACATACAATATCTAATATAATATTAGTTACAGATGTGATGATCGATAAAAGAGACCAAGATCAAGCAGATACCAGTAGTAATCGAGCTTAAGAAATTAAAACAAAGGGAGAATGAAATCGGAGAATTTCACTACAACAAAGATGATGCGGGGATAATCCGTTGATGACAATCTAGACACCAAAACTCGAACGGGAACTCGAAACAAAGAGAATGGAAGAATTAGATAAGAGATGATAGAAAGATAAATCGAAGGATAGGCCAAATGGAACCAAATCCAACAACGATAAAACTCTTGAACTTAGGAACAAGAACCTTACCGAATGATGAAGAAATCCCAAAGGATTAGAACACATTAGCTATGAAAGGCCAAGGCACCTGGAGGGTGCTCTATGAAGACCCGATAGCACCAACTTTATGGTGGATATTGACACACACAAGAACAACTAGGCAAGTTCAATAACAATGCACTCTTCTCACAAACACTCTCTTTTGGGAGGCAAAAACGATAAACGTCAATTCAAAACAAAGTCTGAGGACCTAAAACAATAGCTAGGGTAAACCTTATATAGGGTTCATAAGATTTCCATAATGAAAGGAAATAAAATTATTAAATGAATCCTAAAAATGATAAAACGGAATAAAGAAATAATCCAAAATAAGAAAAACATGGGAAATTGCCAGGTCCGTAATCGCGGTCGCGGTTTTATTCCAGAGGCTACAACTTTTCTAGAATAAAAGAACGCAAACAAAACTGGTCGAGGACGCGGGTGGCCGCAATCGCGGTTTTGTCTATACGACAATCCTCGTCTTCGTCTTGGCCCGAGTCTGGATGGTCTCGAACTCCAACAATGAACACAATATTCAAAGACGGTTCCAAGAGATCCTCTATATTGATAAGCTCCTTAGACAAGAAGAATGCAACTAACTTGTCTAACTCTTGCTGAACCTCCTTAGCTCTCGAGCGAGTCAAAGCGCCGTCAAACTCGGGAACTAACGACATTGTTTGATGCTCAGATGATCCTTCATCATCCTCCACTTCTTGAAAAGGATTCGACTTTGAATCATCCAGCTCCTCCTCATCTCCTTCAAAGAGTGTAAGATCTTGAACATTGAATGTTGCACTCACTTGATAATCACCGAGTACCTCCAAAATATAAGCATTGTCTCCAATATTCTTCAACACCTTGAATGGTCCACCTCCTCTAGGTAACAGATTTGAGTGACGCTTGTTGAGAAAACGCTCTCTCCTAAAAAGAACCCACACAAATGACACAAGGTCTGCTTCCTTGAAAACAACCTTCTTCCTTCCTTTGTTTGCCTTGCTAGCATTCTTCATAACATTCTCCAACAACTTAGCTCTTGTCCTCTCATGCATCTCCTTGATGTAATCAACCTGTTTTCCTACATTGAAATCCACTCTCTCCTTCGTAGGTAACGATATTAGATCAAAAGGGGTTAATGGGATCAACCCATACACAAATTCGAAAGGACTCTGCGTCGTTGAGGAATGGATGACCCTATTGTAGGCAAACTCAACATGGGGGTAGGGCTTCCTCCCAAGCTTTCAAATCTTTTCTAAGAATGGTCGTATTGGTTACCTCAGGTTGGCCATCGGTTTGAGGGTGACTAAAAGTAGAGAATTACAACCTAGTTCCTAGCTTTCCCCAAAGAGTTCTCCAAAAGTAACTTAGAAACTTCACATCTCTATCACTCACGATAGTTTTAGGCACACCATGTAATCTAACAATTTCCCTAAAGAACAAGTCAACAACATTATGAGCATCATCGATTTTGTGACAAGCATTAAAATGAGCTATCTTAGAGAAACGATCAACAACCACAAAAGTAGAATCTCTCCCCTTTTTAGTCCTAGGTAACCCCACAATAAAGTCCATGCTAATATCTTCCCAAGGGGTTGTAGGAATAGGCAAAGGAGTATACTATCCATGTGGCTTCACTTTTGACTTAGCCTTAAGACACTTCAAACATCTCTTCAAACAATGATCAACATCCCTAAGCATATGTGGCCAATAAAAATGAGCATGCAACATGTGATATGTCTTATCTCTACCAAAGTGTCCCATCAATCCACCCTTATGGGATTCTTCAACAAGCAATAATCTCAATGAACACGCAGGTATGCACACTTCATCAATTCTAAACAAGAAACCATCAAACAAGTAAAACTTATCCAAAGTTCTTTTTTCCACACAATGCTTGTAAATTGATCCAAAATAAGCATCATTACGATATAACTCTTTCATGTAAATGAATCCTAACACCTTATAATCAAGTTTAATAATCAATGCATGTCTCCTAGAAAGTGCATCAACAACAACATTATCTTTTTCCTTCTTGTATTTGATGATGTAAGGAAAGTTTCAATGAATTACATCCATCTACCATGCCTCCTATCAAGTTTATCTTGGCTCCTAAAATGCTTTAAAGACACATGATCGGTATGCAAAACAAACAATCTAGATCAAAGGTAGTGTTTCCAAGTCTTAAATACTCTATACAATGCATACAAGTTCTTATCATAAGTAGAGTAATTTAGACTTGCACCTTTCAACTTTTCAGAAAAGAAGGCAATAAATTTACCTTCTTGCATGAGCACGCCTCCGATGCCAACCCCGGAGGCATCACATTCCACTTCAAATGGTCGAGTGAAGTCGGGAAGAACAAGCAACTGCGAATTCGCCAATCTGAATATTAACTCCTTAAACGCCTTCTCTTTAGCTTCCCTCCACACAAATGGGCTATGCTTCTTCGTTATCTCGGTTTGGGGTGCAACAATGGTGCTGAAATCCTTCACAAAATGTCGATAAAAGCTAGCTAATACATTGAAACTTCTTACTTGAATAATTGAGGTGGAGTTGGCAATTCTTGAATGACTCTAATCTACTCTTCATTCACTTCTAGTCCTTGTGAACTCACTACAAAGACAAGAAATATAACCTTATGAGTGCAAAAATCACATTTTTTAAAATTAGCATACAAGTGTTGTAGTCTAAGAGTAACGAGTACTTCCTTGAGATGTCGTTCATGCTCCTCTAGGGACCTGCTGTAGATATCATCGAAATAAACAACAACGAATTTCCCTATAAAATTCCTCAAAACATGATTCATGAGTCTCATAAAGGTAGAAGGAGCATTAGTCAAACCAAATGGCATCACAAGCCACCCATAGAGACCAAACTTAGTATTGAAGGCAGTCTTCTATTCATCGTCTTCCCTCATGCTTATTTGATGATAGCCACTTCTAAGATCAATCTTTGTGAAACTTGTGTCTCCATGAAGCTCATCCAACATGTCATCTAGCCTTGGTATTGGATGACGATACTTGATGGTTATGTTATTGATAGCTTGACAATCAACACACATCCGTCAAAAGTCGTCTTTCTTTGGTACTAACAAGACGGGGATACCACATGGACTAAGACTTTTTCGAACATAACCCTTATCTAGGAGCTCTTGCACTTTCTTTTGAATCTCTTGGCACTCCTGAGGGTTCATTCTATAGGTTTGCTTGTTGGATAAAAGAGACTCTTGGAATAAGATCTATTTGATGCTCAATACCTCTCAATGTTGGTAACCCTGCTGGAATCTCATCCAGGATCAGATATCTAAACTCCTCTAAGATAGTTTGTATGCTTGGAGGTAAAGCAACCTTGCTTTCTTAAACCTATCAACACAAATTTCTTGCACAATAACATCAACGTAGTATCTAGTGGTATCAGAGTTGTGTTGACACTATCACCGTCTTCACAAGAACATCAGAGTCCACCATCATCAGAAAAACACAAAAAAGGTTATTAGTTTAAGTTTCCTGTTTTTCAGTATCCATCAGAAATTGATTTTGATCTTTCAGAGTTTTAATCTTTCTTGTTCAGTCTATTTTAGGTTGCATACAAGAAGCTTGGATTGATTTGTATTTGTGGAGATCAAAGATTGGAGTTTGGAGCACCAAAATCCACTCGAATCATCACCACCATAACAATTTTGGCCGAACCACCACATCACCACCACTCCGCCACCCTCAACCACCAATGAACCACCACTCACGGTCATAGTCAATTCGACCATACCCTAGTCAAAACACATCCACTAAGAAACCCTAAAGTTGCTGAAAAGTTGTTCCTTGCGCAACAAGACGATATCTCAAATAAGGAAAATCATATCTTCCAACAAGGGAATTTTATAACAAGGAAAATCCAAGTTTGTTTATTTTAGTCTTTTTTTTTTTCAATTTTGCTGAGATTATATCTCCTATTGAGTATGTAATTTTATTTTTGTTGAGACAAAAAGAAAAAAAATGAAAAAAAAGAAAAAAAAGAAAAAGAAAGAAAAGAAAAAAAGTCTCATTATTTCAGCATTTATTTTACGTTTTTGTTGAGTCAAGTTAAGTCAAGTATTGTTTGAGTCAGATTGTAGAAGTTGGAAGACACAGGATTGCCTCGAGCCCGTAACAAAGACAAAGAAGTATTCAAAAGGCGACAAAAAACCGCGACCGGTCACGATATACCGCGACCGCAGTTTAGTGCGAGCTCTCGACAAAAGCTTTTGTAGAGAAACCGCGATTGCGGCCCTGAAACCGCGATCGCAGTTTTTCCCCTATTCAATTTCTGCATTTGAACCGCACCCAAGTCGGAATCTCCCACCACACGTGGCTGCACCCACGTTGAAAGTTCGGATTAGTTTATGTTTTTCACATCTTCGAGCGATCCAATCCATTCCCGACCTTACCCTTACCCTCTCGACTACGTCTTCGATCTTCATCGACACGAGTTGATACAAGTTATGGTACACTTCCTTTTGTCCCTCTTGAGGTCAAATTTGAGTCTTTTTAGTTGAATTGCATTTACATTCTTGCAATCGTTTTCGAGTTTTTTTTCTTTCTTTAGTTGAGTCTTTTTTGTTTGTGTATGAACCTTGAGTTGTACTCTGCCCATACACTAGCCATCTCTATTACTAACATCACTCATCTTAGTGCTAGGAGCTTGTTAGTTTCAATCTATTGGGTTTTTGGTTCATATAAGGCAATTCATCAAATAAAGCTTGTTACAACAACAATTGCGAGAGAGTGCAGAGGGAAACACACGAGAGTAAACACTTGCGAGTTGTTTTAATTTTCACTAACTTAACATTGTTCTGTGTTAGTCTTTTCTTTGATCATGTCTAGGACACCGAGCCCATCAAGGGAGACCACTGAGATGTGGAGCATGTTCAGTTAACTTCGTGAATCGATGACAGCTGAGACCAACGAGTTAACGGTGTTGAAAGCTCAACTACCACCATCCTCGTCGATCCACGAGCATGTTGGGTCTTCTCGATACACTTTAAGAGTGACATTGCATAATCAAGAAGAGGCGTATGTAGCTGTACGCAGCGGCTCCAAGCAAGTGTCCTCGATAAACCGAGATCACATTCTTAAAGGACACCCAGGGATGTTAACCGTCAAGCTCCAAGAGAGAGTTTTCCTATCCCTGACTATCCAAGACATATTCATAATAAATACAATGTTGCTAACCGTTTTGATGAGCTTCAGGAATTTGACGATGAGAATTTTGAGGATGATAATGATTGGCGGTCACAACCTCGTAGAGATTTCCTTGGAAGAAGAGGACATGACCAAGTGCAAGATAGAATGGCCAAGATACAAGATCCATATAGTCTAGCCAAGATCCAATCCCAGCTTGAGCGTTGGAGTTGTCAATTCAAAGAGATAACAGAGAAGAAGGAAAGGGACAAGAAACAAGAAAAGGATATAAGGACAACCCCTCCACCACAAGATGATAACCAAGGGAGTACTTCTAATCTTTCTACTATAATTGAAGATGTTTTGTGCTTAAATTGTCAAAGTAGAGATCACATGATGAAGGAATGTCCTAATGTCCTAATATTTGTGCTAATGTTGCTCGTATTAATGATCTAAATCTGATTTAGATGATGAAGATAGAATTGAATATGAGCATGTTGATTCATTAATTGTTAGGAAAGCTTTGCATGTTCAACTTGCTCCTTGTTCTAATAGAAAAAACCTTTTCCATACTCATTGTCTAGATAAGATTAAAAATTGCAACATGATTATTGATGAAGATAGTTGTAGTAATATTGCTAACATGGAATTGAATACTAAATTGCAAGTTACTACAATATGCTACCCTAGTCCTTATAAACTGCATTGGATTAATGATTGTGTTGAGTTGAAATTAAACAAGCAAGCTAAAGTCACCATAGCACCAGGACATTATGATTATACTATTTTATGTGATGTTGTGCTTATGCAAGCTTATCAAGTTTCAATGGATTATCCATGGAAATATGATAAGAGAGTTGTCCATGGTGGTTTTGTTAATCGTCATTCATTAACCTTTCATGGTAGAAATGTTGTTCTTCCACCTATTATTCCTTCGCAAGTCGATGATGAGTATGACAAGAGGAAGGACAAGGATAAAGGATTGCTATGAGCCATCATTGAAGTCGTTGTTAGTCATCTGAGCTCGTATAGTAGCCATCCAAGCTCGTAGAGATCCGGTTCGAGTCAAGATGCGAAGGCGAAATTCTGCAGAACCAAAACCGCGACTACCGGTGATAGCGGCCACACAAACCGCGACCATGCACACCGCTTTCAATAAAACTGTGCATTTCTATGACGACGAAGTTTTTGTTTCCTTATGGAGTGAAACCTTGACCAACCCCGTGACTGGCCACGATCGCGGTTTCACACCAACAGCTTTTCCGAGTTTTGTCGTTTTGACTATATCGGGATTAATTCTTTTCATTTGTTTTGTTATTTTAGGAATCTATTTTAATTAAGTTATTTCCTTTATTTTGGAAGCATTTGAACCCTATTTAAGGTTTTCCTTAGTCATTGTTTAGGGAACCACGATGATTATTATGAATTGAGAAACGTTGTTTTCTGTCCTCCAAAAGAGAGCTTTTGTGAGAAGAGTGCTTGAGAGCATTGTTGTTGAACTCGCCTAGTTGTTATTGTGTGTATCAATCTCTATCATATGGTTGGTGCTATCGAGTCTCCATAGATCATCCTCCATGTGTTTTGGCCTCCCATAGCCATTGTGTTTCGTTGTAATACTTTGGGGTTTCTTCATCATCCGGTAAAGTTCTTGTTCTTAAGTTCAGGGGTTTTATCATTGTTTGATTTGGTTCCAATTGACCTATCATTCGACTCATTTTTCTATCATCTTCATATCTAATTCCTCCTTTTCTCTTTGTTCGAGTTTCTATTCGCGTTTTGGTGTCTAGATCGTTATCAACGGCTTATACCCGCATCAAAAGAAGAAGAATTAACATTACAATAGACATTTCATATCAAAAGGCAATAAAGGATACAAATCAGCCATTGTCGGGTACCAAGTTCTTGCTCTTCAGAAACTCAACAGGAAAGGAAAAATATAGAACGCATAAAAGATCCAAAATAGAGATTCACTCATCATCGTGACTGGCGGAGGGAGACAACATTCGCTTAATAATATTGGATCGATCGACTGAGCGAAGGGTAGCTTGAAGGACATATCTACCTTTCACCAAAGTCGTCGCCATTCTGAAAAGGAGGCGGACAAAGATGAGAGGAGGCATCAAACGTGTTTCGGGGATAGAGTGGAGAGGAGGCAGAGAACGCATCAACTATGCAAAAAAGACATAATTACCCCTCTTTTAACTTTAGAAATCAAAAGAATTTCGATAGCGATAGTTGAAAATTGTACAAAAATCCAAGGAATATTAGATAGGCAAAAACTTCAGAGTAGGATAAAATACAATTACAAAAAGCAAAAAATTAATAACTGTCATCCAATTATTTTAAAAGCCTATGTGACATGGTTATTTACGGTCAAGTCTGTTATTTTATTGCTATCTCTTATACAAATACTTCCTCCGTGCCCAAAAGTTCTTTTCATCCTTAATTTTGACACTATTTACGTTTTAAGAGAATCTTCGACATATCTTCCAATATATAGAAAAAAATAGAGTAATATGGTGTCTTGTTTGATTCGTCTCATCAAGGGCTTTAAAAATATCAAAGTTTTATAATTTTTATTAATGTGTATTTAAAGATATTAACGTTACAACTTTAACAACATAATAATAAAATTAAGTGTTGGATCCAGTGAGAATGACTTTATCCTACGAATAACGAATACATGCACACCCTTCTTTAATTCACATGCATATTCCTTCACATTCACATGCACACGAAGTCATATGCATGTATTTTTCATATATTATCAAAGACATGCACACATTTGCGAATGTACATTTGAATGTAAGGGAATGTGCATGTAAATATAGAAAGTTGTGCATGTATTCGTATATTCGTAGGATAAAAATCATTCTCACATGAATCTTTTTTTTATAAAAAATAACCATATAAACCCTAATTTCGAGAAGCTTAAGAACGCCAAAACTTGGAAACACATAAACATATATGGTGATAGCTGATAAATTAGGTAGACATAATCTTGTGATTCTTGTTAGAATATGAACGTGATCATTGGTTTGATACAGTATCATTGATTTGATATGATACTGATACGATATGCTATGTAATAATATATTGTGGATACTCTCTTTTGTAATCTTGTACCTATATATACCTACTCATGAATACAAGGCAACCCAAGCGGGATTATTTCATTCTCTCATTATCTTACAATTCTCGTAGTAGATACTTGCATTTTGACAATAAAATTACAATCACACCTACAAAGGAAATTGACAAAACGCAAATTCACATGGCATCAGTCAAAGCTTGTACTCTAGTCTATAAAATTCGAAAGAAATTGTTAGATTACCTGATTTTGAGGGCGTGCAAGAAGTTAAGTCACAGGAAGGTGATACCACAAGAGAGTAAATATCAAGTAAAGCAACCAAAATTTTCTTACCTCCACAATTTAGATCTTATAAGCTTTTTACAGATAATCCCTCTCAACTTTGTCACTACTTCTGTAAGAGACTCCAAATGAAACGATTTGTATCAATAAGGACTCTAGTTAGCACAACCTAGTATATTAGTAGCAGAAGGCAAAGAATATGCATGAATATGGATGTACATGAGTGAACAATTCCAATCAAACCAACCATCCAGAAGCATATCCAAAGACAAGAAAATCAAAGAAGGACTATTGCCCCTAGTCTTGCAAATGGAAATTTTAAAGAAGCAGTAGAAATTAATTCCATGATTCCTCAATTAGTTTAGGTTCAGTGTAACAACCAGGAAGATAAAATTACAAAAAATTTACCCATGTATGCAGGGGCGGATTTATGTAGGGCTTTTTTTTTTAGTGTAAAAAGTAGCGTTTTTTCTAATATAGCCCCTCCTGAAATGTAGTGTTTTTATTAATTTTAATTAATATATAGTTTAGCCCCTCCTAGGTTCGAATCCTGCGTCCGCCACTGCATGTATGTAAAATTCAAACCTAATCAACTAAACTCAGCGAGCTTAGTAACAATAGACTACTTGAATCGTCACCCGCTGCAATTGATTCATCAATTCGACATATCACACACGCTTGTTAGTTGAGTCTAAATAATATCACCAAAAATTACTTTAGGACCGTATGAAAGAAAATTATTCTCATGTAAACTAAATGAAAAAGACTTAGGCTGTGTTTGCTAAATTGTTAAAAAATGATAAACTACGTTTGGAAGCTATTAACTAGTATTACAAGTTACTTGAATTAAAATTTTAGTCCATTTTCATTTGTTATTCTAGTGTCCCTTTCTGAATGGCCCATTTTCCAGGCTCTGCTCGGGGTGAAATCGTGTTGAACACCAACGTAGACCCTATTAATTTGAACAAATTATTATACCAACGTTTCTTTATGTATAAGTACGTTAAACCTATTCGCTTTATTAGCTTACAAAATTGTGAGGCTTATATGGTAGTATACACCAACTTCGTTCTTTAGTGCATTTCTTTTCATACTCTTTCGTAAAATCAGTAACAACGTGGTTCCAACTGAAGTATGAACCCTTTGTTAAGCTTTGCAAACTTTGTGAATCAATTTCATATTGATAAACCTTTCTCCAATTAAAATAACAATGTATAAATAACTCTCTAACTTCTACTTTTTTGGTTCAATTACGAACGGAAATGGACATTAAATTCACATCAATCGTAAAGAAAATCAATGTTATCCACCTATACCATGACACATTTTAATTTTAATTATGTTCTTAATTCCAATTCTAATTTTGTATACCATGTCATTTGTAAATTGTTACAGAAAGTAGGATTACTTTTGTCAATAAAAAGTGAGTAACTAGGAGAAACTAGTTTGACCCCTTGTTTTTTCTAGTTTATGCTTTAAACTAGTTTAGTAACTAATCTTATCTATATAAAGACTGGTTGTCCAATGACAGAATTGAATGAAATTAGTACTGCATTTGATCCATACCTCTGTATTTAGGGTTCTGTTCACCCCGTCCCTCACCCTTCTCTTCTATTGTATTTCTTGCGATGAATTCGACTACCAATTTGACGAGATCGACGCCTCCGTAGACGATCGATTGGCTTCTGTATGAGTCTCCTATCATCACTGCTATTCGAACTGGAACAACTCCGGAAAATCTAAAAGTGTGTTGTCGTCGCTGGCCACTTCTTTCACCCTCTCGCTGCCGCACACCATTACGACGTCACGGAGGCCGCCGCCGCCAGATTCGCGCACCACTCGCCATTAAATTTCTAACATCCGGATAGCTAGGTGGTGGAGCCGAAGGTATACGGCTTTATCCCACACCAGTCGCCAACCTTCTCCTTCCTCCCTCATTTCGCCTAGCGCCCACCCCTGGCTCTCTGTATTCGCCGCAGAGGGACTGTGCTACCGCTGATGAAGTCTGGATTGCCTGCGGGCTGTTTCACTCTTCGTTGTTCGTTGATGGGAAGGTCTGGAGTAAAGGGGATGAGGGAGATTGGGGTTAGGGCATGAAGATTGGAGTGTGTTAAGTCTATGGCGCTTGGTGGTTTGCATTCGATTGCGCTTACTTCGCATGTAGATGTCTTTACTTGGTCAGTAATTTCATCTGAAAGTACTCTACTGTTTTAGCTGTGATTGCTTCTTTATCAAGGAAGTTCCTGATTCTGAATTGATCATCAAATTGGTTGTTGGAAATGGTAGCATGTAAATACTTATTGTCTCCAAGGCTTTGTAAATATAAAGGGTTTATGGATTGTGAAGCTTGATTTTGAACTAGAAAGCAATCTGGTTATTATGAAATGTTGCATACATACTTATTGTCAGCAAGATCTCATCGTCACATAATGCTGGAGTAAGTTTAATAAGCATGCTCGCTTTGATTGATCAACTTTGGTAGTTTCAAAGGTTCTGATTAGAATTCTAATGTTTAGTTGGTCATATTTGTTCACATGTATGTTTAGAATGGATCACTAGCAAGCATTATCAAGCCTAAAGGCTTCTTTCACTCTTCTATTGTATTATATTTTGTGGCATCAGGGCATTTCAATGTCTTTCGTCTTAGAATTCAAATTCTGTGATTTGACAGGTTTTGGTAGAATGCAACCAAATTGAGATAAACCTCATACTCAATAGGACAACTCAATGCACTCTCATATATCATGGTATGTATTTGATATCGTATTACATGACATGCTATCGGAAGATTGAATTTTTTATCCTCATCATTGGAATGGGATAATGTTTTTTATTTGTTTTGTTTCTGAGATCATATTGGCTTTGATTTTTCTTAGGTATAATCCCAAAGATTCAGTTCGTAAATGTACTTTTATGGCAACTGCTGGATATTTTTTGTTTGAAAGCTTAACTCATCCTATAATAGTTGATTAATTTATACAGTGCTGTAATATGCCCCTACAGTACAATAGCAGTTTGATTCATCCTGTTTAGTAAGCTCCTGTTATTAAAAAGTTTCAAGATTCATTTGATAATTTTTGTAGAAGATTTAGTTGTGTTACATCTATACATTGACTGAAAATTAAGCCTCTTACTTCCAACTCTTGTCCCTTGAAACACGTAGATATTTATAAGATCAACAAAGGAGCTGCTCATGGAGGGAGATATCATATAACTTGATATACATCAATCAAGATAAATGATGTTTTATTAACTTTAAGTATAACTTGAAATATGTCTACGACTCTAGGGCAGAAGGAAGTAAGGTTTCAACAAGAAACTTTTGTTGATTGAAATTTGATGTTTACTTCTTGTTCTAATATTATTTGATGTATAGGTTTCTCGACTTTCGGAACTTTTTGTTTCTTATGAAGACGATCCCGATGTCAAGCTGATTATTTTGAAGGTATCTTTTGTTCTTTCTAGAAGTATAAATTAGGTCATGATTATTGCTATTGAGGAGTGAGAGCTCTAAATGAGTCTTAACTTCATACTCATAGAAGGGAGAAAATTAAGTCTTAACTGTTAATGGCTAACTTATTAAAATTTCCTTTTTTCTCTTTTCTGAATTTCATTCAATTCCAAATGATGACTTCAGCTAATGGATCCACAATGACTTCCCAAATGTAGGAGTCAACTTAGCCAAGGCCGTAAAGTGATGTCTACGCTTGACATGATATCAAAGTTGGTGCAAAGGGTAACTTACTCTTCACTTTTATAGTGAAACTTTAATATGGTCAAGTTAAAACAGGTGTTTCCAATTGCTCATTCAATTCTTGCTGTAATTATTCCTTGCTCACTTTTGTAATCACTAATTATCCATACCTTCTCTGGATTAAGTATTGATTTCTTAGCTAAATATGCTCACTTGTGATGCAAGAGGAATCAATATCAGCTGTCATTACATCTGTTGGAAACTTGGTTCCTCAGGTTTTTTATTCTAATTCCTCAGCTACTTGAACATAATATAAAAGCTATTAGAATTTGTAATCTCTTTGTTATTTAGTCTCATTATATTGTATTTACTATCTGTATTGAAACCTAGATGATTTTTCTAAGTACAGATTTCATGTTGTGATATCTATTAGAGATACCTTCTTGAAAAAAAAAGCAGTTGTTGATATTGAAGATGGGAAACTTCTGAATGAGGACAATGATCTAAGATCTGTGAGTTTTTTCTTTTTCATTTATTGTATATTAACATGATACAGTCAGTAAGTTTTTTTCCTGGTCACACATTCAGTACATTACGTAGGTAATGAGTTACAGTTGCTCCTCTTTGCACTAAGAAAAGATAATGTTTAAGGCTTGTTAAGAGAGGCCTTTATATCTACACTTTTGAGCTTTTAGGACGAAGAGTTGATGTTAGGAACGTAGTTTTTGGTATCATTAA
Source organism: Oxyria digyna (assembly GCA_029168935.1). NCBI lineage: Eukaryota > Viridiplantae > Streptophyta > Magnoliopsida > Caryophyllales > Polygonaceae > Oxyria > Oxyria digyna. The sequence goes on from JAPVLV010000013.1 coordinate 13,790,904, forward strand.
GTATTATTGTTGTCGGGGTTTTCCCTATTCTTAGGTTTCTTCTTTGCCTTATCAGTTGACGGCTCCCGCGCTCGCGCTTTTGCTGGTTTTTAGGACCGATGAGTCGTATTCTAGGTTTGAGGAGGCTAGGAAGGCGTGGAATGAGGTCATTGATGGGACTGATGATTTTGCTAGGCAAGTTATTTCTTCTGTCAATGCTTTGCCTGATTTGGGGATTAAGAAAGCGCTACTGCAGTATATCATTGCCTTCCCTGTTGCACTCAATGTTAGCTACATTTGCTTGCTTTTTCGGTGTTTTGGTTTGCTGGGTATATGGAATCAATAAATCATTGAGGCCGTCTGTGATGACTGGAGGTGCATATAATAGTGCTGCCGAGATAATATATTTATCTCACCAATAATGCGCAAACCCTATAGTGAAGAGAGACACACATGTTTCAGTGTATTTGGCTTTGTATTAATGGAAAATCCATGTTGATTATTGTATAGAAAATTTACAGAAGACAACGTGTTAAACATTTTTTAAAGAGGATTCGTGTCTAACAGAAGATTATATAGCCATAGGTGAAAATGTAATCAGTAAGGATCACTGAAGTAGCAAAAGACCAAGTTTTCAAAAGAACTTTGTTTAAAAGAGTATTATATATATGAAATTTACAGTAGTATATTTTCTATTCTAAAGAATTCCTAAAGCTTCATTTGTTCTTTATAAATTCACTAAGTTTTCAAGAGATTTATTTTTACATTCTGCTTATTAGATTAGATTTAGTGAAAACAAGCAAAAAAAAAATGTTGAAGTTATTTGTGATCTTCTTATACAAATTTTTTAGATTGTTTGATGTCTCTTGCTTTGAGAATGCGGCAAATGCCGAAGATCTGCTCAAGGAGAAATATACAGCTCAAGGAGAAATCACTTAGTCTAGGAGGATTTGCCCAAAGATCTGCTTAACGAGGAGTTGTCGTCACATTCAACTGTTTTCTTGGCTAGGTTCATGGATTTATATGATATTCAGCTTAATTACATGATTACGCCTAATCCATCCCGTGATCATATATTTTCACTATGTTTTAGTGTTGAAGGTATCTTCGAGTGTCGTTAATTTAGTTGCAAATATCATGTCAAGTATCAAGAGCTAAACAATGTATTTGGTATTGGTTTGTGGTAAAGTTGTGAAATTAAAAGTTGTTCATTTGATACATCCAGTACGTCGTCTATACAATCTCTTGCATGCAGATAGCTAAAGAAATAGCAGAAAGATGGAGACTAATCAGGTAATATTCACTTTGATGAACTCTCATTTATTTCTCAGCAGGCTTTTGATCAGTCAATATGATGTAAAACACTACTTTTCACTTGCTTAAAACTCCTTGACAGCCACATTCTGTGTGTACCAGTTTGTGTTGCTTTCTTTTACTCGACTTGTTGCATATTATACTCAGCCATATCAGTTTACTCATGTAATGCCAGGTGACTGACAAATGTTCATTTGGAAATATTGCCAAGAAAATGGAGATAATGTTGCTGAAAACATTAGATTTTCATGGCTGAAATTATTTACAGCAGTGCAGTATCCATTTTCAGTCAATGAAAAGGTCATGATCAAGGTGAGTTATCACTATGTAATTTTAATTTGTTACTTGCTTAGGTTGACCGTTTTCCTCTCAATCATGAAATATGTAGAGAAATAGGAGAACCCCAGACAAATTTGTTGGGAAAGAAGCTGTCATTACATCTTAGTGTCTAAATGGCTGGTTAGTTGACATCTCCGTGCATTTTAATACTTTAGATGAAATTAAAGTTTGTTGTTAGATGGTTTTGCATAATAATTTCAATGTTGTCAATCTGGATGTATCTCACGTTACATGTCTTTTATACACAAGGGAAAATCATAATAATCCTAACCAGTGTAAAGTTGTTACAAGAAGACTTAGCATGGATATTCAATGCACTTTGAATCAAAAATCCTATCCCATTGCCTTCAATTTTTCATAGGGGTGTTCACTTTTTTACATAGAGGTTTTATGTGGTGCAAGAAGCTCAAGTACAGTTTTTTTTTTCATGAAGACTCTTTTTTGTACTACTTTATAATTTCTTTATTTGTTGTTTATTTGGGCAAGGTCTGCATCTACTTTGTTATTCAAGCTGCAAATGCATTTTTGGAGTGATTTGTTTGTTCCAGTTATTAAAATTACTGACTATTAGGAAGAAACAAAATTTGAAAGCAACAGTTTACCACTATGATATTTTAACAAAGATCAATAAGATTGGATAATTTTCTTAAAATTGAATATGATTTTTGAGAAGTAGGTGATTTGTAGATATTGACTGGATTCATTATTTTGTTGTTTTTGCTAGAATCCTGCTGCTCTGATCATTTTTGTATTTATTAAATGATCAGGTACTTGGTTCAGATTATGGGAACAGGGGAAAGAGTTAAGTTGCAGTATCGTTTTCTTCAAAAAGTCTCATTCTCTCAAGCAAATGAAGTCGAAGATAGATGTCCATCTGAACCAATACAACAACAAAATAGCAGTTGAATATTTCAGGTCCCCTTTTTATCCTCTGGAAACATGCATCCTATAGGGCTTAGTTGTTCTATCTTCTAAATTATTGGTAACCTCATGAAGATCTCTGAAGCAATTCTATATATATCTGCAGTCTCATGGGTAGAGAGATGATTTTACTTCAGGTGTTACTCAATCTGTGTAAAATGAGGGCAAAATGCAACTAAGTAGAATCATAGTTAAGTATCATACAAGGTTTTTGAAACAAAAACCTTACAGGATTCAAATTATATGTTAATATGGGCAATTATAAAGGGTTTTGAGTAAATGAAGGCGGACACTGTTTGTGTCATAGAGTTAGGTGAAATAGTTGGTAAGTTAATTGTCATTGACTTACCATTTTAATTACTTTTTAAAGCTTTTAAGTTTCTTTTAACTTCCATTATTTTTAGAGGACATTGAGTCAAAAATGTAAATAGAAGCCCTTGGTCAATTATCAACATTGGTAATTTCATTAGTTTATCTGAGCATCGTATGCTTCTGATTTCGTTTGTTATGTTCACTTCACTGTGTCATACTGTAGATCAAACTCTACATTACAAGTTTCTAATCAAATTTATGTCAACTTCTTAGTTCTTTTTCTATTTACTATATCCAACTTATATGCTATGTTTATTATTCTTATCTAGGTCAAGTCTTGATTCTATTTTATAGGTTCTTAGCATGCTCCTTGCTATCTCAAATTGATGGGTAGTCTGGTATGTAAGGAGTATCATATGTTGTTGTCAATCCCACTCTTAAAGTCCTAGGAGTTACCTCTTCTATCAAACATAAAGTTTTGTCTCTAAGATTTCCTTACATTTGACTTAGCTATGTTAAATCAACAACAAACATGGGAGAAAAAACAAACCTTGCAGCTGCAAACTGAAGTTGAAATCTACTGGTCTACGTAAGAGATTGTGTTTTCCTAAGCTTGAAGCAGAAAAAAAAATGTTGCAACTAACAATGGTTGATCATACAAATTTAATTTTATACAAAGTTCAGGGGTTTTTAAAGCAACTTGGATGACCTTTTCTTTATTTTCTCTTTAAATTTCAATTGAAATTAAGACAGAAATTGGACTGGTCGGAAAACAAAGTCATGAGGGAAAATGTGTGCATAGTTTGATGCCATTGAGGATAGATTTGAGTACTGATCCAAGATCTATATAGGATAGCATGGAATGAAAAAAGCATTTCTTATACCGTCAGAGCTACATGCCCAATTAACTACTGCCTTACGTGATCTGAACTAGGCGAATGAGATAATGGTTTTAGTTGCAATGGATAAAGCTCATGCCCTCTGTGAATTGGAGAAGTTGAGAAAAGATATCATCTTAATCTTGAGCTTTAAAGGATTTGATATGTATATATTACTAATGCTATCACTCATTTTGTGATAAAAAGGAATCGTGCACTCAGACACTCTAATGGTATTTACATCAAGCTCCACAAGGATCTTGTCAGTTTCTCAAGTTAATCACTTAATCTCGATCTTAAAAAGTTGTTATGGTCACCAGAGAAGGGAAACACTGGTATTAAAAAGTTGTGGTGTTAAACAAATATCTTTGTGTTTGTGTATATTACATGTTTACAGGAAGTGTTGCCCCTTTGTAATCGGAAGATGATCTGCTTATTGTAAACATGAGTTGATTAGATCAAAAGAGTCTGAGTTCCTATCATAGGATGATGTTTGGATTTTACAGTTGTAGTATTGTATCATACCAGAGACTTCAATCAGGGTTTTGGTATACAAATTGGATCAGGTGAGAATTTGTTTATCTTATGAATATACAAATACACACACACTCTTTTATATTCACATGCCCTTTCTTTCATATTTACATGCACACACAGACATGTGTATGTATTTTTTTTTCATACACTGTTAAAGACATGTACACATCTGCGAATGTACATGTATTGTCAATGTGAAGAAATGTACATCTGAATTTTCTATACATTCCATACAATAAAAATCATTCTCACATAAATATTTTCCTTTATATATTCTCATCTTTCTTACTATGATTATATTAACTTGGTTACATGGTACAATGTGCTAACAAAGTGCTTTAGATATTAATGAAAGAGAGTTAGGACTTGATCTTGATAGAATGAAGAGTTGCGGAGGTGCCTTATAATGAAGACTTTAACATACTCAACTCTTTAAATTTTGTTACACGTTTAATTTAAATTTCATTTTACCTCAAAGAATACATGCTTAAATTAAAAGAATTGGTAGAAAGAATACATGTTTAATTTTTTTGGGTAGAAAGAATACATGTTTAAAAATTGAGTGAATAATCGAACATGAATTCTAAACTGATCAATTTGATGTTACCGCCTTGGATTGGAGCTTAAAATGTTGAATGATGATGATTGAATTACACTATAATTTATCTTCTTTTGAAGTTGGGTTTGCTTTTTTTCCTTTTTTTTGGTCTGAACACGGGGCAGCATCCGTTGATAAGTTTTATTAAAATAAAATCAGAAATACACACTAGCCAGATGCAACCCGGTCTACATCCAAAAGGTTTTGCAATGTATCAGGAACATAATCAAAGGAAACAAAATCAAAATGACAAGAAAAAGAAAGTTGAGCCAGAGCATTTGCAAGTTCATTGTTGTGTCGCCTTGTGTGTTGGAGCCGAATTTCGCCTACATAAGAATCAATCAAATGCCAACATCTTTGAATTAAATAGAATCTCATGTGAGTTGGTATGCTTCTACTTTTAATCAAATGAATAGCCTCTTCGGAATCGGTTTCTATGATCAGCTTAGTATATCCTTGTGAACTAGCAATGTTCAGACCATGAGTAATAGCCTTCAGTTCAGCTTCCAGCGCATCCCCGAATCCTTCTTTGAATGCGTATGCGTGCAGGAAGGAGCCACTCCATTGCGGAAGAAGCCGCCCCCCGGAATTGCCTGGATTACCTTTACTGGTCCTGTCACAGTTCAGTTTCGTCCAGCTCAGAGGTGGTCTCGTCCAACAACTCGCGAGCGTAGCAGGACGAGATGCTGGGAGAACTTCAGCAGACGAGCCCTTGCTGAACGAGCAGCAACAACAGCGTACACTAGCAACTGTTTAATAACAGTGGCCGACATCGAGCTGATGTTGTCACAATTTTCAAACACCAGCAAGTTGTGTGATTTCAATATGAACCATAGCATCATAGCAAACATTCCACACCATTGGGCATCCCGGTCTAGGTCTGCTTCAATCCATTCCCTAGGAGATAGTGAAGATATGAAACTTGGTAAAAGGTTATTACCTGTTAAGGCCAACCAGACTTTGTGGACAGCTTCACAATCTCTCAGTGCGTGCAGCAGTGTCTCCTCCTGACCACACCGTGGACATGTTGCGTCAGTATCGACGTGGCGACATACCCGTTCGTAATTACATAAGACCCTCCTCATTGGCCACCATGTAAATGAATTGTCGAGCGCGCTGTTGTGCTTTAATCTACCGGATCTTCTTCCATACGAGTGAAGGGGCAGCATCATCAGAATTGCTAAGGAGACGCGAGGCTGATTTAGCAGTAAATAGCCCTGAGCTGGTGGTCTAGGTTTGCTTTTTTTTCTAATACACTCTATAAATTATGTTCTTTCTAAGTTGGGTTTTGCTTCTTTTTCTAATACAATATATTATCACTTACATAGTTTGTAAAAGACCCGCGTGAAGCGCGGGAACCCGGTTCTAGAAGCTGCATTGTTTTCTAGGCATCAAGGTTTCATATGAACATAGGAGATGTTTTAGACAAAGGAATAGAACACTACAGACAAACTTAGAGAAACCAAAAGAAGAATGTTAGTGAAGGTTAAACATCGCGATCAGATTTTAATATGCTCAAGGTTTTTTATATCTCCACCAGGATCCCAAGTAGTTACAAGTAATTTCACTATTAGATGACCAAGATTTGATACTCTTGTTTAAGATATTTCAGTACTTGATGTTACAATTTTATTCTACTGCGTCTTGACTGAAATGTTGCATATTTTTCAGAAACTAACACACTAAGTTTGGTGCTCTAAGTTTCTGCTTTATTGCTGAAGGCAAGTTCCCATAATAGTTTGTATTTTAAAACACCATCAAAGAGCTTATTTTCTTAACTTAAAGCGAAAGGAAAGCTTCAAAATTTAGATGTCACTCTTGTTAACTTATCATGCTTGTTTATCGAAAACTGGTGTCCAGACCATATTCATAAAGCTTTCATTTCAAATGTAATTGAGAAATAAAATTCTCACATGCAGATCAAAATCGTGATCAGATAAGAACGTTGTAGCTGTCTCTGGCAAGGTTAGAGGATCAATTGCTTTTCCAAAGTTCATCCCCAGGTGCAGTCGACTGACTTCCTGCAAATCGTACAGTTAAATGTTCAAAAGTTGTAAAACTTCTTCCATAGAAAGTTCAAGGATTATTAGTAATGCATAAGCACATTGATATCAAACAAAGGCAAAACTCTAATCAACTAAATACATCATGCACACTCAGAATCAGAGCTAACCGAAGAGGATAGAGGTTCTCATTCAATGGATTTCTTGCACATACTATTTTGCCCTGCAAATCCGTAATCTCTTCTAGCATTTCTTTCAACTCCTCCAATCCCACACCAATATAATCTAGAGTATGAGGATTCCCTTCATCAATAACATTCCCATCATCATCCACAACATTAGGAAATTATATTTTGATTTCTCTTTCGAAAGCATGGTGATCGATAAATTGTGATTTCAACAACAACACTCGCTGCTTTCTTCTCACCTTGCTTTGTCTATATCACATTCGGAGTTTCAAATTAGGAAGAAACTGTACATGGGATTAGGATGATAACGCCAAAGAGCAAGGCGCCCTGAAAATTCGAGACAATTACGAAATGAAGGCTTGAAAGGAGGGTGGTGGCTTCCAGCGAAGCGAAGGTGGTTGGCGATCAGGCTTGGAAGGAATGCGGGCAGTAGTGGACAACCCTAAGGCTCTGTTTGGAAAAGGGTATTAGGAGGGAAGGGGAGGGTAGGGGAGTTGACTATGCACATGAAAAGATGTGAACTTGAGTAAAAACTGGTTTAAAAATTAAAAGATGAGCAGCCCATAAACCCGGGATTTTAATGACTGGCCCGTATCAAGCCCAATACCGATTTCATTTAATTTTGGCATTGGAAAGCCAATCTTTATATAGAGACTAGGTGCTCAATGAAGAAAATTAATGCAATCGATACCTTATTTATGTTAATGGGCCAATTCTATTGGGCTTTTGGGTCTGCCTTTGAATATCATTCTTCTATCCCTATGTAATATGTTATGTTTATTTATAGTCCACTTGATTAAGTCACAAATTAAATTAATGTGTGAGCTTCTCTTATGAAAATGCAACTTTATTCTAATATTATGTTTTAAAACTACTTCAAACATACATATAAGGAAATTAAAAATACTTATAATTACAAATATTAATAAATTTGATAACAACAACAAAATATTAACAAATAATGTGTAACTATTTTAAATCACATACGAAAAATCCATAATTTTCTCGCGCGAAGCGCGAGACCCGTATCTAGTAACTAGTTAAAATTGGCCCACCGAACCATGTTTAATTCAACAAGTAACTATTTATCTAACTAGTTTTTTTTGGCTTTGCAAACACAGCCAGCCTTAAAGAACTAAGACTATAACAGACACGTCTAAATAATTCATTAATTAATTTCAGAAAACAGTATCATAAAATTATTTCAAGATGATGGTTAACAATAGAAAAACTTAACATACGTATCTGCTCGTCCTTTCATAACCAAATTGCATTCTTCCTTGCAACATAAAATTATTTTGGGTGTTGGTTTATAATTATAAGAACTTAACATGAGCAATGCATGGCTCAGAGAACCATAAACTTGAACAAATATTACAACACATTCAGTTTAACATGAGCAACGCATGATTCAGGAACAATTATTATGAGTGATTTATCTAATGTCCATTCAGTAAATAATAGTGCTTGAGAAATTGAAGAAAAGCATCAAAATTCATTATTTGCACGTTTTGCATCCAGATATATGGATGGGCTCGAGTATATTGCATTGACTCGAAGTTAACACAGAAGACATATATCATGTAAAGACACATAGCATCTAATTAATGATTTTTTGGTTATGAAAGAACGATATGGCGTAAACATAATTTGAACAAATCGTATAATAAGGACAATGGGAACAAATTTTAAGTACTAGTATGCACATACATGGTTCAAGATGCTAAGTTCCCGCTTAGTGTTTTCTGTTTTCATCTTGATCTCTTGTTGGAAAAACCTATTTGTAATTTTATGCTCTTGTTTTCTGTTTTCTTAAGACGCGTGTCGTATGAAAGTTAAAATTTAAGGAAATAATATCTATGAGGAATATTTCCTTATATACAGAGTTTTCTTATACATGAGAGACGGCGCACTTAATGAAGGCCGAAGATCAAAACTTGGAGAACAAAAGGGAATATCACAGGGAAGGAAATAATATCTACTTAGGAAGAGATTTCCTTAGGAAAGAATATTATATTCTTTAGGTTAAGATTTATGGAAAAGATAGGACGGCTAGATATTGTATTAGGTTAGAGCTATTTAATTTACTATATATTGTAAGGGATTTATATAGTTTAGCAAGATTTTGAAGAGAGAAACCCTAGCGCATTGTTTAGAGAAGTTCTACGAGTGTTAGAGATTGAGATTTAAGTGAGAAGAGTGATCCGATATCTGGTTGGGAAATCTAGAAGAGTGATTCAAGTTCTGTTGTAATCAAGAAATCAATAACACAATTAGACTCGTTCAAATTTTCTCTAGTGAAAGCTAGAGAAAATACAAGTGAGAGATATATCCTTATGGCATAGACTAGAAGTTCTAGAGTAGATTGTTACTCCCTCCGTTCTTTTTTATTCTAGACTACTTTACTTGTTCCTATTTAATTGTCGTTTTAGCTATTTTGGCAAGATTTTGTCAGATTTGCCCCTATGTTTATTACTAGATTTCGAATCTTAAATAATTATCATTTTAGACATTACTAATCAAGGAAATTAAGTAAGGGTAATTTGGACAAAAATTTGGATTTTTAATTTGTCTTAAAAATTCTAGAATGACACTTCCGATTTCGTTGGGTCCGTATTGATCCCAGCTTTCACCAGTTATGTCTCTCGCTCGATTATGATTTTGAACGACCCCATACGAGCCACCCGAACACGCGTAAGTCTCGTTCGTACCTTCTACTGTAAATGGATATTTACAAATTCGTTCCTCCATATCAGGCGATGAGAGACATATCTGGAGAAAGATGGGATCAATACGGACCCAACGAAACTGGTCGTGATCAATTCCGATTCCGAACTGGTGAAAGAAGGTATGCACGAGATTTACGCTTGTTCGGATGGCTCATATGGGCTTGTTCGGAATCGGAATTGACCACGACCAGTTTCCTTGGGTCCGTATTGATCCCAACTTTCACCAGATATGTCTCTCATCGCCTGATATGGAGGAACGAATTTGTAAATATCCATTTTCAGTAGAAGGTACGCACGAGACTGAAGCGTGTTCGGGTGGCTCGTATGCGGTCGTTCGAAATCAAAATCGAGCGAGAGACATATCTGGTGAAAGCTGGGATCAATACGGACCCAACGAAATCGGTCGTGATCGATTCCGATTTCAAACAAGCCCATACGAGCCATCCAAACACGAGTAAGTCTTATATAATAATATATATATAAAAACTTTGAAAAACAAAAATTAAAACAAATCCTTTGTATAAGGGGAATTAAAAAATAAAAATCTGCTTCGGATGAGAGACGCTGGTAAATAAGAGTGCCTATGTTGGGAATTATTTTCAAAACGAGCCCATATCGGGAATATTTTCTAAAAAAAAGCCTATTTCAGAAAAAAATTCGAATTATTCCAATAAATAAATTTTAACAAAATGAGTTCTGAATTTGGTTACAAATACAATGGAAGAATTCAACAGCATACGCGTGATTTGGATCTTTTGCATGGGCCTGTTTTAGGCCTGCTGTTTTATAGTGATGTCTTCGGGCCTTTTGTCTGAGATGGATCTGAATAACAAATGAGAATACTTGCATTTTGAGTTGAGGAAACTTGTTGCAATCCATTCTTTATTATTTGTTTTGGTCTGAAATCCATCCCTAACTAATAAACCATGTAGCCAACACTTTAGCCTTGTGTACGTGCTGTTCGGAGATGGGTTAGTTAAGTGTTGGAGAAATCTATGGAGTTAGAGTGATTTTAGTGATTAATCACAAATATCCACTAATGATTTACTTGAGTGCATAGATATGTTTACTATTGGTTACAGAAATGAGAGAAGACTTGTTGAATTAAATGAGTCTTAAGTTTACGTCGAATGGAAGACAGCTGTGCAAGTAGAGGTCTATCCGAGGAAGAATATCGGTCGAGATATTATGGAGGATGACCTTGGAGAAATAAAGAAGAGTTGACTTGCAAATAAAGAAAGAACACTTTTCAAAGAAGGAAAGAAGCAACTCGGTGGAAGATTTAGGTCTTGAAGACGCGCGCCCTAGTGCACTTTTCAAAGAAGATATTGTATCAGGTTAGATCTATTTTTCTATATATTTTAAAGGATTTACATAGTTTAGCAAGACTTAGCAGAGCAAAACCCTAGTGCATTGTTTAGAGGAGTTCTACGAGTGTTAGAGATTGAGATTTAAGTAAGAAGAGTGATCCAAGATTTGGGTGGGAAATCTGTAAGAGTGATTCAATATCTATTTTAATTAAGATATCAATAACACAAATAGACTTGTTCTAATTCTATCTACTGAAAGCTAGAGGAGATGGTTCCATAAGAGGACCTCTTTCCAGCCTAAACCGGCTTTCTATCTAAGTCTACTCATATCATTCCATGCAATATGCGCTCTTTTCCAAAAATTACAATCTTTCCCAAGGAATTCCTTAGTGAAGCACTAGTAGAAAAAACACCTGTTGAGGCGGGCAAAAACCCCCCTGTTGAGGCGGGTAAGGGGCGCTGCAACAGAGGGGGCTGCAACAGATAAATACTTGTTGAGGCGGACATTTGTTCGCCTCAACAAGTCACTTGTTGAGGCGGTCACGAAGGCGCCCGCCTCAACAAATAGCCACAATTGTGCCTCAGATTGTCCATTGCCCGCCTTAAAATATTGATATGTTGAGGCGAACAAGTGTAGTGCCCGCCTCAAAAGCCTCTGAACGAAACAAAAAAATAGGCCCTTGCTAAATACAGCCCGGGCATTTCCTAAATAATGCCCGGACCCTCGCGTTACGCAAGGGTGCGTCACCTCGCAAAACGCGAGGGTGTTTTTCCCCTATAAAAGGGGAAAAACCCTACTCGGCCCATTTTTTACATCACACACAATTTTCTACCGCCGCTCTCACCATCTCTCTCGGTTCAAACTACTTCTTCTTCCTCTTTTCACTACAAATCTTCATATAAGGTATGTTTCTTATACTCTTATGTTTTCTAATGTTGTTTCTAGATGAATATATGTTGTTAGTATAGGAAATTGCATATTATATGATGTTTTGATATTGAATGTTGTTTTAGAAATGGTTGTATAATGGATGAAAGATGATGATTTTGAATTATGGTTGATGAGTGGATGTTGATTTTCAATTATGGTTCATGAATGGTTGTATAATCTCCATATAGGGTTTTTGATTAGGGTTGCTGATTTTATTTAGGGTTTTGATGTTTATTTGGTAATTTACTTAAATTGATAGGTATTTTAGCTAAAATATTGAATTTTCGCCGGAAATTGTCGCCGGAAACTGTTGTCGGAAACTCATGATAGTGCAAATTCACGCAGAACGCTACACCCCTCGCAGAACGCGAGGAATTGCCATAACTTGCAATTCTTTCCTCTTCTGCAGAACGTGTTATATTTATATACTGATTTTACTTTATATTTTTTTAGGTAATGGATCGTCCTGGACGTTCAACCCGTCGAAGAAATTGGAACGCTGTGAGAGAAAATCCACCGGTTGAAAATGCAAAATGGAAAAGGAAAGCAAAGAATACAACACCGGTAGAGCTCTTCCCCGAGGGGCTCCCCGACGTTGATTATCGCCCCATAGAGCGGTACAGTGGTGTCCATAGTTATGTCGGGGAAGACTGTTATGTGCCTAGTGGGATAGAACGAGCAGATACATATCAAGGGTATCGAAATGATGATTGGGACCTTTATTCTCAAGAGTCAGTTTCATGTGCACAACCGTCAACTCAATGTGCACCACAATCAACTCCATATGAACAATCGGGTAGCACTATTGGTGGCTGGGACAATTTCATTCCTCAATATGCTCTAGTGGAAGTTGGACAAGGGTGGGGTGGACAAAGTTGGGTCGGTGGACAATGTTGGGGAGGTGGATTTGGTGAGGAAAGTGTTCCTCAAGACATGGGTCAAGGAAGTAGACAAGCTTGTTCTTCTTCTTACAATCCTCAACCAGAACCGATGGAACAAGAGAACCAGGATGAAGTTGTTGGGGAAGAACACGAAGAAGAAGGTGATGATGATGATGATGAAGAAGAAGAAGAAGAAGAAGAAGTGGTCCAGAAACCAAAAACAAAGAGGACGTCCAAGAAGGAAGAGCGAAAATATGATCCTGAGCTCACTCATGACACACCTGGAGGTCCAGAAGATCCCGAGTTGCTTAAGGGATTTGAAGCACATGTTGCGTTCCACATCCAGAAAGGGGAGGTAATTTAATTAATTATTTATTTTCTGCATTTTCAATCCATTGCACATATTCTGCAGAATTATCAGAAAATGCATAATATGTGCATTTTCTTGCAGAACGCGAGGGTGTCACTCCTCGCAAAACGCGAGAAAATGCACATATTATGCATTTCCTGATAATTCTTTAGAAACTGTATTTTTTGAAAATGCACATATTATGCATGTTCTGCAGAGTCTAATTTTTGTATTTTTCTGCAGTTCAAAGGTCCGATGAAGCCACAACAACGGACAAAGCAGAGCAGTGATTGGCCATTGGACAACAATGACTGGTCAGAGATTCCCGGTGCAGTTGGACTGTCAGATCTACCTGACATGATGTACGAAGAAATCGACTTTCCTTTGATTGAAGCGTTCATCGAATGATGGCAACCGGAGACAAATTCATTCCACCTCCCTTGTGGTGAGATCACTATTGGCCTTCTTGATGTATATATGATTTTAGGCCTACCTATAGAAGGGAAAGCAATGACGACATGTTAGAAACTGGGTGCCAAGTTTAGTCATGATGAGATTCTAAAATACTATGGTAGGAAGGGGGCGGAAATTTTTGGAATAGATCCTCACACTTTAGATTCTGGGAGGGTGAAAGTTGAATGGTTTAAAAGGCATTGTGAAACCCTAGGTCCAGAGCGAAAGGGTTTAGGTTGGGTGTTGTATATTGCTTCCTCGATCTTATTTCCCGACAAGTCACAGAACTTGATTCGGCTTAGATATGGGCCATTTGTGGAAACCTATGCCCATGCTACAGGCATATCGTGGGGTTCAGCTGCTTTGGCCCATCTGTATAGGCAGCTGGGGATATGCACACGACAGGGTTGTGCCCAGATGTCTTTTTGTTACACCTTGTTGCAGGTATTATACTTTCTAAGCGTTTAATTTACGTACTTATATATATATTTTCATATTTAACGTACTTTGTATTTCTTAGGCATGGATCTACAACTACTTCCCACACTTTCGACCTACTGAACGTCCTCGGTGGAGAGCGGAGCAACCATGGGTATACCAGTGGATGCCTAAGAATGTAAAGCTGAAGAAGGGGCAAGTCGGAAGGGACTATAGAGGAGCGCTCGATATTCTTATGTCGGAGATGGTAAGTTTCTGCATTTTCTGTTAAGTTTCTGCATTGTCAACAGTTTCTGCATTTTCTGGAATTTCTGCATTTTTTCTGGAATTTTTGGAATTTCTGCATTGTCGTGTTATTCCCGAGAGTGAAGACATTATCCGTCCATGCTGAAACAAGTCTTTCTTTGTAACCGTTTAGCCAATTCTTTCTCACGTAGTTCAATACGGTTGGATAAGCTCGCCATTCGTGTTTGAAACAAATCTTCTTCAGTGGTTTGTTCGAACACGTTATAATAATCATTTGAAATATGAACCCCCAATGCTTGTGTGCCCATAGCTATCTTGGCTCTCGACTCTATGTTCTTCCTTACATGTCGTCTACATAAGAGAAACTTTGCATTTGACCATAACTTGTTTGTTGCATTCATAAGAGCCATCTCACGGTCAGTGACGAAGCAAGTAGGCGATGCTCCTATTCTCAAATACATCGTCTGCAGCTGCTACAACGCCTAGAAATAACTATCCTCGCTCTCAGCCTCTAACCATACCCCGCACACAACAAAATTCTTCCATGTAAAAGTCAAACCGACTATCTCCAGGAAGGGAACATTGTACCTTAAACCAAAATACAGTAAGATAAATACAACATAAAAACAGAATGATAAATACTTACTTGTTCGTGCTATAAGTCGTGTCCATCAAAAGGACATATGGAAACGCCTTTAAGAGTTTCATTGATTCGGGGCTAGCAAAGAACAAGTCGCCTATTATCGAAGGATTCTTTGCACTTGGCCTATACTCCATGAAGTAGTTGCTCTCTTTGCATTGGTGAAAGAATTCTTGAACCACGGTTCTACCTTCCATTTCCTCTTCCCTTATATGTCTTACCAAATTGTACACTTGGTTCTTCTTTGTGCAACTTCCGAGATCCTTGTTTATCTCAGTGTAAATCTGATTTGGAGAACAATGTGAAAGTACCATCTCACGAACCTTTTTCTTTTGATCCGGGGTTGGCCTCCCGGCAAATGCATTCCCGACCAAACTATCTCCAATAGGATGGTTGTGCAAACCACAAACAACCACTAATCTCCAATTCTCTTCAACCCGGTTCTCCATGAGCTTCAACTGAAATTTACACCCCGTTTTATTGCTCTTTGTGTTTGATCTAACACTGACACCTTTAGGCCTATGGCTTCCCCCTTTCTCACAAATGATTTGAACCTTACCACTTTGCCCCGGTTTAGATGGTACACTCCTTCCAATAGAGATCATAAACTTGTGTTGCTTTGCAACATTCAAAGCCCACAAATGACCAATCTCCTTAGAGGCAAATGATAAGCGGTGTTTTACATACCGCAACTATGGATTATTAGCTAGTTTTGTATAGGATTATGTTATTTGTTTCTATGTAATCTGTATCATGGAGCTGTTCGAAAGAAGATTTACATACGAGATTCCAAGAGATGATACAAGCATTGGAAGCATTGAAGCATAAGGAAGAAGCTGCTGAAGACGAAGACGAAGACGAAGACTTGAAGAAATCAGCAATTCTGCCTCAGACAACAAGCCGCACCCGCGGGTCTCAAGCCGCACCCGCGGGTTTCACCTTCAGCCAAGGCTCTCGAAGAAGCTCAAGCCGCGCCCGTGGGTCTCAAGCCGCGCCCGCGGCTCTCACCTTCAGCCAAAGGTTTCGAAGAAGCTTAAGCCGCGGCCGCGGGTCTCAAGCCGCGCCCGCGGCCCTCTGCCATCCAGAAATGTCTGAAGAATCCCAAGCCGCACCCGCGGCTCTCAACCCGCGGGTGCGGTTCCTCGACAGAAGAATCAAATTGAAGTCTTTGCCATTTGAAGTAATTTGTGTTTAATTTTGTAACTTTCCATACGTTTTTTAGACCTTAATTAGGCTGTTACATCAGCTAAGACTATTTAGGTAGTGGATGATCATCCTTGATCATCTAACCTTTGTTTTGCTTAAGTTTTTGGAAGAGTTTTCACAAACTTATGAGTTGCTAAAGTTCCTTTGTTTCACTTGGCGTTTGAAGCTTTTGGATTCAACAAGTTGTGAGTTTATCCTTTCCTTTTGTCTACTCTTTGATTGTCTCAATTCTCTTGTTTGTATTGTCGATGAACTAGATTTACTACTTTAGATTGATCACCTAAGTTAGTTGCGTCTTGTTCATATTGCTAGAGTTTGATACTTCTAGTTGAATTATCATACTTGTTGTGTAGCACAATCTACTTGCATGAACTAGTTGTGATTGTTAGTAGAAAAGAGAGTTGAGTACATGTCGAGTATCCGACTAGTTGTCCATGATATTGCATGTATCTATCTATTCCTGAATGCATTGCTACTTTGTTATTGAACTTTGATAGTTTCGAGGTTATAATCGAGTAAGGGTTATTAGGACTAGTTGGACTAATAACTATTCAAGAACAGGAATTAGAACGATCACTTGAGAACTTGACATAGGGGTAAAAAGGATTCTAAGATCAACTTGTTAATCTAATTGTGGATAATCGCTAAGTGAAACATTTCGCTTAATCTTATTATAATCAAGTTGACTTTCGATACTTCGTATCAAAACCACAAAAACCCCCCCCCCCCTTTGGTTACGTTTATTGATTAGTCATTGTGATAACTTAAGAATTTGATAAACTGATTCTCTTGGGATTCGACCCTTACTTGCGTACTATATTACTTAGTTTGCATGTTAGGATTACTTGACTTGGCACACGACAAATTCGCCTCGTCAAATTTGGCGCCGTTGCCGGGGAATCAAATTTTCTTATTTTTAAGTTCTTATTTTGACTAACTTTAGTGTTGACTAGTGAATGGTCAACACCCGTTCTACTAATCAGCCTCTTTCTATTCTTGATTCAGAGATCGAGAGAACTTTTCATCGGAATCGAAGAGAGAACAGAGACGGGACTGAGACAGTAGAAATGGCCGATCGAGAAGCTCTTGCTGAAGTGCAACGTCAGTTGGCTGACATGCAGTTGGTCGTTAATGCTCAACGAGAGCTGATTGAAACAAGGCTGCCAGGAGGTGGTGTTACTCGCACTTTGAGAGAGCGGCAAACACCGAACCTGACACAGCAACCTCAAGCTGTGGTTATTCCACCCCTTGCTCATGGGGTGACTTTCGAGCTCAAGTCGGGGGTGATCAATTTGCTCCCAAGTTTCCATGGATTGGCTGGTGAGGATCCAATCATGCATCTGAACCAATTTCATGACATTTGCATGACAACCAAACCGCCAAATGTCACGGAAGAGCAGATTAAGATGAGAGCCTTCGGGTTCACTTTGAAGGATGGTGCTCGTTCTTGGTATTACCATTTGCCAACCGGTTCGGTTGATAATTGGGAAAAGTTGCACAAGGTGTTCTTGAGCAAGTATTTTCCAGTGAAGAAGGCAAATGCTCTCAAGAAGGAGATAGCCCATGTCGAGCAAAGTGAAGACGAAACGCTCTATGACTACCTTGAACGCTTCAAGGGGTTGTGTGCTTCGTGCCCTTTTCATGGGTATGATACCGAGGATCTTGTGCTTTACATTTGCAATGGTCTCCTTAATCAAGAAAGGAGGATGGTTGATGCTGCGTGTGGAGGGAATATTCTCAACATGACGCCGGAGGATGCCATGGAGAAATTGCAAGATATGGCTGAGAGCACAAGAAGTTTTGGTAGGATATATACCAAAAAGGGAGTGCATGCAGCAAGTTCAGGGGATCCCGCTCTTGTAGCTGAGCTTGTAGAGTTGAAGAAGATGGTCTCTCAGCTGCAAAAAGGACAACAACAACAAGTCAAGGTATGTGGTATTTGTTCTGACCCTGCTCATTTTACAGATAAATGCCCTGAGCTTGAAAGTGAAGATGTTGCTGATGTCAATGCTGCTGCTGGTGGGTATGGACCCCCACGACCTCGTGGTGATCAACAAAATAACTACAACCCGAGGTATAGAGATCATCCCAATTTTCGGTGGCGTGATCCAAATGAGCCCCAACAACAAGCTCAAGGCCCTCGACCCAATGCTGGACCATCTACTGCGGAGCTGCTGAGGTCCTTGACTCAACACTTCACAACTCATGTTCAAACGACTGAGTCGAGCATCAAGAACATGGAGAAGCAAATTGGGCAGTTGGCTGAAGCTGTTACCACCATTGCACAACAAAATTCCAATTCTCTACCGTCCCAAACGGTGGTGAATCCAACCAGAAATGTGAGTGCAGTGACAACAAGAAGTGGTAAGATTTTGGGGGAAACCAAAAAGCTTGCCGAGGCCTCGGCAGAAAAATCAGATTCTGAGGATAGCCAAGAACCGCGCCCGCGGGTTGAAAACCGCACCCGCGGTTCCTCCACTACGCCAGAGGTCAGATTTTCTGAAGAGCCGCACCCGCGGGTGGAAAACCGCGCCCGCGGCTCCGCCACTTCGCCAGAAGACAAGTGCACTGACGAGCCGCGCCCGCGGGTAGAGAACCGCACCCGCGGCTCATCCACCGAGGTAAAAATTTCTGGTTTTCCTTCACAAAATGCTGAACTCGAAGTGGAGGATCGGGGGGATTTCCAGTTGAGACAGGACAACTACGTTCGTCCCAACTTTCCACCTCTCGACTCCACCAAGCCTCCCGCCCCGTTTCCCGAAGCCCTTAGGAACACCAAAAGGCCGGAAAACGACAAGGAGTTGTTTGAGACGTTCAGCAAATGTGAGGTAAACATCCCCTTGCTCAAGTTAATTAAAAGCATTCCTCGATATGCAAAGTTTTTAAAAGAACTTTGCACAATCAAGAGGAATCAAAAGTTGAAAGGGCAACAAAAGGTGACGGTAAGCGAGCGTGTCTCCGCTGTATTTCAAAGGCGAATGCCTAAGAAGTGCAGCGATCCGGGCATGGTCAGCATACCTTGCCGTATAGGCGACACACATTTTGAACGAGCCATGCTCGATTTGGGTGCATCGATAAATGTGTTGCCTTACTCTCTCTATAAGATTCTCGGGTTAGGTCCACTCCATGAAACCGGAATTGTTATTCAACTAGCCGATAGGTCCACCGTGTATCCTAAAGGTGTAGTTGAAAACGTTCTGGTTATGGTGGATAATTTGTTCTTTCCCGCTGATTTCTTTGTGTTAGACATGGAACATGATGGGCAAGCTGCTCCCATTTTGCTTGGGAGACCCTTCATGCGAACCGCTAACACAAAGATTGATTTGGCTAGTGGATCTCTCACTTTAGAGTTCGATGGGGAAATAGTTCAATTTAACATTTTTGATGCTATGAAACACCCCGTCGAAGATGCTGCGTCTATTTGTTCAATTGATGTAATTGATCCTATAGTCCAAGATGTTTTCAATATCTTTGGCTTAGATGAATTACAAAGTGTATTGGAACACAGCATCGTTCACTCACCAACACTTGACTTGTCTCTTCCACCTGAGATTCAAAATGTTCTAGCTCGTCTAGACGCTTCGGGTAGAATTTTGGCCGGTCGGCCCATGCTACTAACTTTGGAGAGCGAAAAGCTTCTTCCTTCTGTTGTGCAGGCACCGGTTGTAGAGCTCAAGCAATTACCCGAGCACTTGAAATATGCTTTTCTTGGGGAAAATGATACCCTCCCGGTAATCATTTCAAGTAAGTTGACAGGTGAACAAGAGAGAAAGTTGGTGATGGTGCTGAAAGAACACATTACCGCTCTTGGGTGGACCATTGCTGACATCAAGGGAATTAGCCCTTCCACCTGTATGCACAGGATCCTTCTTGAGGAAGGTGCTAAACCCTCTAGGCAACCCCAAAGAAGGTTAAACCCACCTATGATGGAGGTGGTTAAGAAGGAGGTGCTGAAACTTCTTCAAGCTGACATGATCTACCCCATTTCGGATAGTCAATGGGTAAGTCCAACTCAATGTGTCCCTAAGAAGGGGGGCATAACATTGGTAGAGAATCAACAAGGTGAGATGGTTCCTACCCGAACTCAAACGGGTTGGAGAGTATGCATTGATTACCGCAAGCTGAACGCGGTAACCCGAAAAGATCATTTCCCCCTCCCTTTTATTGATCAAATGCTTGAACGACTTGCCGGTCGTCCATATTATTGCTTTCTAGATGGGTATTCAGGGTATTTTCAGGTTGCTATTGCACCCGAAGATCAAGAGAAGACGACGTTTACATGTCCCTTTGGCACTTTTGCATATCGTAGGATGCCTTTTGGATTATGTAACGCGCCCGGGACCTTTCAACGATGTATGGTAAGTATCTTCTCGGAATACATTGAACATTTCATAGAAGTCTTTATGGATGATTTTACGGTACATGGGGATAGCTTTGATGCATGTTTAAATCATTTGTCACTTGTGCTTAAAAGATGTGTAGATACTAATCTAGTATTGAATTCTGAAAAGTGTCATTTTATGGTTGAACAAGGGATAGTATTGGGGCACATAATTTCAGCTAGGGGTATTGAGGTCGATAAGGCAAAGATTGACGTCATTCAATCGTTGCCTTATCCTACTAATGTGCGTGAAGTGCGTTCCTTCCTAGGCCATGCAGGTTTTTATCGCAGGTTTATCAAGGACTTCTCTAAGATCTCCACGCCCCTATGTGAGCTTTTGAAAAAGGAAGCTACTTTTGACATGTCGAATGAGTGCAAGAAGGCATTCGACACTCTGAAAGCCCACCTCACCGAAGCACCAATCATCCAAGTACCCGATTGGTCTCTACCCTTTGAGATCATGTGTGATGCTAGTGATCATGCGGTGGGAGCCGTTCTTGGTCAAAAAGTCGGAAGAGCAATGCACGTCATCTACTATGCTTCCACGACTTTGAACGGAGCTCAGAGGAATTACTCCACCACGGAAAAGGAGTTGCTAGCCGTGGTGTTTGCCCTTGAAAAATTTCGGCAATATCTTTTGGGCACGAAGGTGATTATCCACACGGACCACGCTGCTCTTCGTTATCTCATGACGAAGAAGGAATCAAAGCCAAGACTCATTCGATGGGTTTTGCTCTTAAGCGAGTTCAATGTGGAAATCCGGGACAAGAAGGGAGTCGAAAACTCCGTAGCTGATCATTTGAGCCGTATTGTGCCAGAGGACGGTAAATTACAGGTTCAAATTCAAGGTACGTTCCCGGACGAAAACTTGTATCAAATTAATTCTGCAAATTCTGTTTCTGCTGAGTACGAGCCGCACCCGCGGCTAGGGAACCGCACCCGCGGTTTATGCTCTCAAGAGTTTTCGGCAAAGAAAGAACCGCACCCGCGGCTAACGAACCGCACC
Source organism: Oxyria digyna (assembly GCA_029168935.1). Classification (NCBI taxonomy): domain Eukaryota; kingdom Viridiplantae; phylum Streptophyta; class Magnoliopsida; order Caryophyllales; family Polygonaceae; genus Oxyria; species Oxyria digyna. The sequence continues at coordinate 13,812,543 of JAPVLV010000013.1, forward strand.
CGCGGTTTGTGCTTTCCAGAAATATCACTGCAAGGAGAGCCGCGACCGCGGCTCAATAACCGCGATCGCGGTTTTCTGACAGCCGAGTATGCAGAAATTGATCCCGAATACAAACTTTTCGCCCTCCGGTCTTTCAAACCATGGTTTGCCGATATCGTGAACTACCTGGTTCGCGAAGAATTCCCGCCAAACTACACCAAGGCTCAAAAAGATAGGATCAAGCGGGAATCACGTTTCTACGTTTGGGATGACCCCTACCTTTGGAGACATTGTGTTGACAAGGTAATCCGACGATGCCTCCCGGATAACGAGGTACAGTCTGTCCTTACTTTTTGTCATTCTTATGCATGTGGGGGGCATTTTGGGGCTAATAAAACGGCTAGGAAGGTATTGGACGCCGGCTTCTATTGGCCACACATCTTTCGGGATGCGTTTGCCTTTTGCAAAGCTTGCGACCGATGCCAAAGGGTCGGGAAAATTTCTAAACGAAATGAGATGCCACAAACACCATTAGTCTTTTGTGAGATTTTTGATGTTTGGGGTATTGATTTCATGGGACCCTTTCCTAGTTCGTTTGGGAATTTATACATTTTACTTGCGGTGGACTACGTTTCCAAATGGGTGGAAGCGAAGGCCACCAGAACTGATGATTCCCGAGTGGTAGCAGGTTTCTTGAAGGAGAATATCTTTTCTCGTTTTGGGATTCCAAAGGCTCTTATAAGTGACCAAGGTACTCACTTTTGCAATAAGACGGTGAGTGCACTTTTAAAGAAGTATCATGTCACTCAACGAGTCTCAACTGCTTATCACCCCCAATCCAATGGACAAGCTGAGGTGTCCAATCGGCAAATCAAGGGGATTCTGGAAAAGACGGTGGCTCCTAATCGAAAGGATTGGAGTTTAAGGTTGGATGATGCGCTTTGGGCATATAGGACTGCCTACAAAACTCCAATAGGAATGTCCCCATATCGACTTGTGTTTGGAAAGGCTTGTCACCTTCCGGTGGAGTTAGAACACAAGGCGTGGTGGGCGGTGCAAAAATGCAACATGGAGTTGGATGAAGTAGGCGACTTTAGGAAGTTGCAAATCCAAGAGCTTGAAGAGATACGCCGGGATGCGTATGAGAATGCGGTGATCTACAAGGAAAAGACGAAGGCTTGGCATGACAAGAACATCTTGAGGAAAGATTTCAAGGTGGGAGACAAGGTCTTGCTCTACCAATCTCGTCTTCAAATTTTTCCAGGTAAGTTGCGATCCCGGTGGAATGGCCCGTATGTTGTTGCTCGCGTCTTTCCTCATGGCGCCGTTGAGTTGTTTGATAAAGACAACCACAACGTCTTCAAGGTGAATGGTCAAAGGTTAAAACCTTACCATGAGGGATTCACCAAAGTGTCTTTCGATGAAATGGCTCTAGAAGAGCCAACTTTGGAAAATTGAAGACGGGAAACCAAGTCGAGCCACGACTCTAACCAAGGCGCTGCTTGGGAGGCAACCCAGGGTATTCTTCTTTTTCCCTTAAAATTCATTTTCTTTTTAATTGTTTTGTTTTCTATTTTCTAGGAAGTCAAGACGAGAAGACAATGGTCGTTTGCTACTAAAGGAATTGACGGTTCTTCTTTTCGTTTATAAAAAGAAAAAAAAAAAAAAGAGAAAAAAAAGAAAAGGAATTGACGGTTCATCTTCTACCCTTCTCCATATCAAAATTCATTTTCTACCCCCTACCACATCAAACTCCCCCATCATAAAAGCCTCTCTTCCCACTTCCCACCACATACCCTACCTCTCAAAAATCAAAAACCTCCCACCAAACCCCTCTCTCCCAACACCAACACACCCCCACCAAATCCTCCTCACCAACCGCACCCGCACCCGCGCCGGCATCCAACCGCAACCGCGGCTCAAACGCTCCCACCCGCACCCGCACCTTCACCCTGCGCAGAAATTTTGTCCAGACGAAACCGCACCCGCGGCTACAAACCCGCACCCGCGGCCTCGCCCTGTCAAAAAAAATCTCCAGCTAGCAAAAACCGCACCCGCGGCCCACAACCCGCGCCCGCGGTTCCCTCCTCGCCAGAAATCAGACAAAGGCTAAAACCGCACCCGCGGCCCCCAACCCGCGCCCGCGGTTTCCACCTCTGCGTCCATTTTACTGATTTCAGTAAGTTTTCTCCCAACCGCACTAATCATTGTTGATTTGCTTACGCCTCGGGGAGGGCTTTTTGCTATTGTGCTGCTGCTGCTGTGTGGTATATTTGTTGTGTGCGGATTTGTGGTGGCATTTGTTTTGCGTATACAATCTGATGGCTGCAGCAGGAACATCCCGAGGCCACAAAAATGATCTGTGGCAACAACAGGTTCAGACCAACTTAGCTTATTTAAGGGCTAAGCAGTGTGTAGCCACGAGATTTCTTCATCCACGTACCCTCGATGATTTGGGTATGTCTGCATGCACTGAAGCCATGCTTGAGCACGCAGGGCTGCAGAGTTTCTTGTACAGGTCAGCCCCCACTCATGCCGAGGCTACCTATCAGTTTCTGGCAAGCCTCAAGTCCAAGAACATCTCGGAGACCACTTTCATCTCGGCCATCCAGTTCATATACAATGGACGGTCCTTTACAGTTCAGGCCGAACAGCTGCGCCACATCTTGGGAATCTCTCAGGTTCCCTCTGCAGATTTTGACATTACAGTTGGCGAGAGCCCGACACAGGTCTGGTACACATGGACGGGACAAGTTCGGGACACCCATGGTAATGACTACAATGCTAAGATGTCCCATCCATGTCTCCGCCTGACACATCGGGCCCTGTCTATGGCCTTCTTTGGGCTCTCTGAGGTGAACAAGGTGCCTGCATACCAGCTGAAGTATCTGTATGCTCTGATGCCGGAATGTCAGGTAATTCCGGATTGGCTCTCACTTTTTGTTCACTCATGTAAGGTAGCCCGCTCAAAACCAAGGGGGCAGATTGCTTTGGGTGGCATGATCACCCTCATCCTAGAGGCTGTCGTCCCTGACTGGGAGACGCTTGACTGCGTGGGTAGTCCGGACCCCTCACTGGGTCCCTATTTGCTGGATACCACGTTTCTGCAAACCCGACTTAGGTGGCTCAAGCTGGTTACAGTAACTGAAGACGAGCGGATGTGGGTTTGGCTCGGTCCTCCCGAGATTGCTCTCACCGAGGATTTTGCTTATGGGCCAGCCCATACCTTTAGGCTCAACCCAGCACCCGCTCCCCCTCGTGCAGCTGCTAGACGACGAGCTCGCGGTGGGATCAGCATACAGGAGCCGGTTCCGCAGCTGGATCAGCAGCCAGCTGACCTTGAGGATGATGATGATGACGACTTCCAGGAGCCTGCCCCTCATTTTCAGCCTCAGAGGCAATGGGGCGAAGGCTCGTCTTCTGCAGCTCCTGCTGACATACCTTGGGAGCAGCGCCTTTTCGAGCGGATTGAGTATGTCTACCAGTCGGTTCAGACGGTGAACCAGAATGTTGAGAGGCTGCAGCAGACGGTGAACCACAATTTTGAGAGGCTGCAGCAGTCGGTGGATGACTTACGGCTCGACATGCAGGCTCGTTGGCCCGAATATCCAAACCGGGATGACCCGGATCAGTGAGCTTCTTTCTCTCTTCCTCATTATTTTTCTATGTCTTACACACTGAGGGCATTGTGCACTACAAGTATGGGGGAGGGAAATTAGTTCATTGCTTATCCTAGAGTAGTTTCATTTTCTTGTTATTTCCCTTCGGTTTTTATTTTGTTGTACTTTGCATGGAATTAAAAACAGAAAAAGCCACAAAAATACGAAAAAAGGCAAATGAAAATCCTGGGATGGAAAAATCCATGCAATAAGCAGGTAGTTCGGCTTGCATTAGGCTTGGCAAAAAAGGACTTGAGGGCGGTAAGGAATGGTGAGATTGAAAATGAAATGAGTGGCTAGGTGAAAACCTTTTCGAAGCGCCTAGGCAAAATGAGTGACATGAGTGTCTTAGGACAAAATTTTTTGCATGATAACCACTCTGGAAGACCAAAATTGATAGATTTCTTTCTCATCATATTGTTTGTATACTAAATGTGTTAGTAATTTGTAGTTTCTTTCTTTTTCATACTTCCTGGGATCTTTGAGTGATTATTGTAAAGAGTAAGTTTCTTTTAGCTTACTCGGGGACGAGCAAGGTCTAAGTATGGGGGAGTTTGATAAGCGGTGTTTTACATACCGCAACTATGGATTATTAGCTAGTTTTGTATAGGATTATGTTATTTGTTTCTATGTAATCTGTATCATGGAGCTGTTCGAAAGAAGATTTACATACGAGATTCCAAGAGATGATACAAGCATTGGAAGCATTGAAGCATAAGGAAGAAGCTGCTGAAGACGAAGACGAAGACGAAGACTTGAAGAAATCAGCAATTCTGCCTCAGACAACAAGCCGCACCCGCGGGTCTCAAGCCGCACCCGCGGGTTTCACCTTCAGCCAAGGCTCTCGAAGAAGCTCAAGCCGCGCCCGCGGGTCTCAAGCCGCGCCCGCGGCTCTCACCTTCAGCCAAAGGTTTCGAAGAAGCTTAAGCCGCGGCCGCGGGTCTCAAGCCGCGCCCGCGGCCCTCTGCCATCCAGAAATGTCTGAAGAATCCCAAGCCGCACCCGCGGCTCTCAACCCGCGGGTGCGGTTCCTCGACAGAAGAATCAAATTGAAGTCTTTGCCATTTGAAGTAATTTGTGTTTAATTTTGTAACTTTCCATACGTTTTTTAGACCTTAATTAGGCTGTTACATCAGCTAAGACTATTTAGGTAGTGGATGATCATCCTTGATCATCTAACCTTTGTTTTGCTTAAGTTTTTGGAAGAGTTTTCACAAACTTATGAGTTGCTAAAGTTCCTTTGTTTCACTTGGCGTTTGAAGCTTTTGGATTCAACAAGTTGTGAGTTTATCCTTTCCTTTTGTCTACTCTTTGATTGTCTCAATTCTCTTGTTTGTATTGTCGATGAACTAGATTTACTACTTTAGATTGATCACCTAAGTTAGTTGCGTCTTGTTCATATTGCTAGAGTTTGATACTTCTAGTTGAATTATCATACTTGTTGTGTAGCACAATCTACTTGCATGAACTAGTTGTGATTGTTAGTAGAAAAGAGAGTTGAGTACATGTCGAGTATCCGACTAGTTGTCCATGATATTGCATGTATCTATCTATTCCTGAATGCATTGCTACTTTGTTATTGAACTTTGATAGTTTCGAGGTTATAATCGAGTAAGGGTTATTAGGACTAGTTGGACTAATAACTATTCAAGAACAGGAATTAGAACGATCACTTGAGAACTTGACATAGGGGTAAAAAGGATTCTAAGATCAACTTGTTAATCTAATTGTGGATAATCGCTAAGTGAAACATTTCGCTTAATCTTATTATAATCAAGTTGACTTTCGATACTTCGTATCAAAACCACAAAAACCCCCCCCTTTGGTTACGTTTATTGATTAGTCATTGTGATAACTTAAGAATTTGATAAACTGATTCTCTTGGGATTCGACCCTTACTTGCGTACTATATTACTTAGTTTGCATGTTAGGATTACTTGACTTGGCACACGACAAATTCGCCTCGTCAGCAAACACTTGCTCCGTAGTGAAATATTCCGAATAATCCCTAGAAACAACCTCTTCCTCACATACGGGACTATCAAACTTTGGTGCAGTGCGTAAAGAGGGAAGAAAACACATCTCCTCTCCTACGTTTGTAGGTGGGTTAGCAAATTGTGAATCAAACGCATCATAGCTTGATGGCACCTCATATGTACATGGCAATTCATAAGTAGATGGCACGGGCAACTCATAAGTAGATGGCACGGGCAATTCATATGTAGATGGCATAGGAAATTGATAAGTAGATGGCACATGTTGTTCATATGTAGATGGTTGATGATAATCACCAAAGTCGTCAATCCCTAAATCAAATGACGGTGGCGAACATGGCCTTGTATTCCGGGAGGGGTAGTTGTAATCATTCAACTGGATTGCATTCAATCCAGTGAACAAAGAAAAATTCACCTATACACAATGCTTCTGTTAATACTCTGTAATGTGCAACTTCTCGCGTTCTGCGAGTGAGGCACATCTCGCGTGACGCGAGTGGCTTCCTCTCGCAGAACGCGGAAAGTTGCTATTTCCTTAAACTAGTCATTCAACGGGATAAATTAACATAACATGAGAAATTGTTGAGTTTCTACATTAAAAACCCTAAAAATGCTAAAAACATGAACAAATCTAAGTTTTGGACATTATATGCAAAAGTCATCTCTTCAACACTTACTACTACTACATTTAACATGAAATACAACATAATAACTTCATTTTAGCTCTTAATGGTGCAAAACAAATTAAAATTCAAAAATTAAGTAAGAACATTACCTCATTTGCATGGTAACTTGATGAACCACCATCTTCATTCCCTCCTTTGTTGAATTCCTCTTCATCTTCCATTATTTTAGGTGTTTTTAGAGTGTTTTGAAGTTTGAAGGTTTTGAAAATGGGTTTTAATGGAGGGTGAAAGAGGTGAAAGATGATAAAAAAAAGGTGTTAGGGTAGGGTTAATAGGTGTTACGGATTACTTAAAATAAGGGGGTAGTTATTATAGTTAGGTGGGGACAAGACATGTAGTAATGGCGCACAACAACGTCCATCTGACATGCTAATCTCGCGTTCTGCGAGGGACGTGACACTCGCGTTCTTCGAGGACACGTACACTCGCGGAACGCGAGATTAGCATGCATGAAATTAACCTAATTTTTTGCTAATCTCGCATAACGCGAGTGTCACGTATCTCGCAGAACGCGAGTGACCCGGCATTGTTTGGATAAATCATCGGGCTGTATATAAGAACCATGAAAAAATAGTGTCCATTGCCTGCCTCAAAAGGCTCGCCTCCATTTGATCTCAATATAACAAATATATTTAATACAAAAAATTTGCAGCGTTCGATACAAAAAATTAAACAAGACAATATATTCAATCGATCTGTCTACAAGACCCTGAACCCAATCATAAACTCAAACCTAAAAAAATTCAGATCTGATGAACAAAAACTAAATTTAATCTTCAAGATCTGATGAACAAATCTTCAACAACCTAAAAAAAACCTAAACTCAAACCATTGTTGAATCAATGGAACTTTCTGATGCTAAACTTGCTACTACTTCTGAATTTTGGTATAAACTACATAACTTACTCTTACAATGAAGCTGAACAGGGATCAGCTAAGCATAAATTGAGGTAGTCTCCAGCAATCTCTACTCCTCTGAACATAATCAGATGCCGCAACGCAAAGTTGTTGACTCGTAATAGACTATAATCTTTTCTTTCTTCTTCTATTCTCTATCTCCTTCTCCTCATCTAGAAAAAGAATCATGAACAGATCTGTCTACAAGATCCAAATCTTCAACAACCTAAAAAAAACCTAAACTCAAACCTAAACTCGAATCTGCTAGATCTGATGAACAAATTCAGATCTGGTGGAGATGGAGAGGGTGAAGCCGAAGACGCCGAAGACGAGAGACATAGGACGGTGAAGCCGAAGACCAACAACCTCTAGATCAGGGTTTTGCTGACGCTCCTCCACGCTCCTCAAGAAAGGAGACGGAGACGATGAACAACCTCAAGAAACACCGACGCTCCTCCACGCTCTCCTCCGCCGCGACTCGTTTAAGCAGATGTGCTAGCTCTAGATCTGCGCTGCAAATCTGTTCGACAACTTCATGGATTGAGGTTGGAGAAGAAGAGAGGAAGAAAAGGAGATGAAAGGGAGAGAACGGACGGCGAGACCATGGACGGCGGTGAGGGTTATGAAAGGGAGCTGCAAAATTTTGAGAAATGAAAGGGAGATAGAACGTAAGGAAGAAATGGGTTTGGGAAATAACAACAAATTTTGGGTCGTTGGATTAAGTTTCATCTAACGGTTAATTATAGCAATCCGTGTGACATGTAAAAAGGACAAGTTTCAGAAATATTAAAATATCATCTTTGGCAAAATTTTAATAATTAAATCAGACTTGTTGAGGCGGGCAGAGTTTTGCCCGCCTCAAAAAGTCAAGACCTGTTGAGGCGGGCAAAACTCTGTCCGTCTCAACAAGTCCGATTTTTTGAGGTTGTTGAGGCGGGCAAAACTTTGTCCGCCTCAACAAGGGCGTTGCAACAAGTGTTTTTTTCACTAGTGAAGCCAAAATCATGTCCAAAAATCACAACTCACACATGTTTTAATCTTCCTCATAGCAGAGGTTTCTTGCTACACATGAATACATGTTGGAGGTAGAATATCCATCATAAAAACAAATTTGATTAGCACTTTGTTCTTCACATCCGGCACAAAAGACCTTCGATTTGCTGGATGTAATAGAGTGACCCGAGCATTACCAGAATTCATCAATAACATCCTTGATAGGGATGGAAAATTCACCTACATCCGCGGATACCCGCAACATCCTACCCGAAAAAATGAATGAAAACCCGAAAAACGTGGATGAAAGTTGGATGACGGGTGATTGGATGGTGAACGGGTCGGATGTGGATGAACACTCTCACCCACCCGATCCAACCCGATCACCCGAACCACCCAACCCGATCCGCATCCACTCGTTATGTTTAAAACTCTACATATAAAAATCTAATTTCTCATATCTCACTCGGTCACTCCTCATTAACCTTCATGACTGCCTCCATCGTTTATGTATATTCACTCCTTAGTTTCGTCCCTCCACTCCTCCAACCTAAGTCGCCCACCACTCCACCGGTCACTTCCCCATCGGTCTCAACAGTCTCGATCCGTCCTCCACTCCTCCAACCTCGGTCCATCGCTCTATCAGTAAATGTGTACCATAAAAGCCTTTAGTTAATGTATATGCACTTAAAGCATTGTTTACATATATGTAGCAGTTACGAAGGAGAGGACCTAGGAGTACATGGATTTGTGAATGAAGAATCAAGGTTACCATAATATCTACTTGTATTTTAATTTTCTTCACGAACTAAACTAGATCTTGTTGTATTTGAACAATATTTACTGTTTTGTTGGACTTGAAATCTGGATTATATTTCTTTTTATTTTCTTTTAACATAATTATATCTCATTTTTGCTTCAACATTTTTTTTAAATAATTTTCACCTGAAATCACCCGGTTCACCCGATCACCCGCGGATGATGCCCCATTACGGATGTGAATGGATTGGATGATTTATCCAACCCATAGATCGGATGACTGATGTGGTCCATTCATCTTTCACTCGATCCATTGTCATCCGTAATCCTTGACAATGTGTAACAATGTCATGTCCCCATGAGCACTAATGAATAAATCATCAACAAAAATAGAGATTCCTAATTCCAATTCTAGAACATTTAGATAGAACTTAAGCCTACAGTTTCTTGTAAAAGAACCTCATAATCATGGACCCTGAAAGGGAAACTGCTTTGTGTGACCCAGTCAAGAAAATGAGAACAGGTGGAAGCGATTAGTTATTACCTTAGTGATGATTTTGTACAAGAAAATATTTTAAGTGGTGTTTATTGTTGGAACCGAATTTTCCGGGCACCGTTGGTGTCGGATAATAGGAGCGTTGGCTTCGTCTCCGCGAACACTATTTCGTAGTATGCTCATTTGTATAATTCGGGTTCCGTTTGAATGAGAAATAAGGGTGTTACATTTAATGTAACTAAGTTGAATTTTGAGGATTAATGTGTATCCCACATTGATTAGGAGGAGAAAAACTCACTAGTATATAAACTAGGAGTGGATTGTAATAGATGTGATTGGGCCAGAAGAGGCTATCCTGGTGGGCTTGGGCCTTCGAAGACCACACGCGCGTGGTTCGGTTCGCTTTGGTTCGGATCGGCTCGGCTCGTGGCTCGTGGGCTCCTTGGTCTCATTCGAAGGGTCGTAGGCCCGAGGAGGAGGTTGTCTTTTTGGGCCTAGCTCAAGTCTGATATGATTTTTGGGCTTCGTTCAAACAGGCCTCATTCGTCTCCGCGAGCAATATTCCGTAGTATGCTCATTTGTATAATTCGGGTTCCGTTTGAATGAGAAATAAGGGAGTTACATTTAATGTAACTAAGTTGAATTTTGAGGATTAATGTGTATCCCACATTGATTAGGAGGAGAAAAACTCACTAGTATATAAACTAAGAGTAGATTGTAATGGATGTGATTGGGCCAGAGGAGGCTATCCTGGTGGGCTTGGGCCTTTGAAGACCACACGCGTGCGGTTCGGTTCGATTCGAATCGGATCGGCTCGTGACTCGTGGGCTCCTTTGTCTCCTTGGATGGGTCGTAGGCCCGAGGAGGAGGTTGTCTTTTGGGGCCTAGCTCAAGTCTGATATTATTTTTGGGCTTCGTTCAAACATTCCTCATTCAGTCAACCAGAGCATTCAAGCTGCAGATTGCGGGTATTAATGCCACGCGGAAAAATCCGAGCAACTTAATGCCATGCGATGTTGACTTGGACCAGCCCAATTAAGTCACCAGATCCGCCCATTAATCCACGCGGATTGGGTCATTCATTACATGGATTCTCTCCTGCAGCCTATAAAAGGAGGTTGTGCAGAACTCTAAAACACATAGCATAAACAACAATCTCATTCTCCTTCCTCCACTCGTTTTTCTCTATTCACATCTTCTCTTCTTTTGTTCAAGTCTGAGAGTACACACAGTCTAGAGGTTGTTGGCTTCTTCTTTTGGGTTGTGCAAAGCAGAAGTGGTTTCGGTTTTATCCTGCGATTTGGAACGCCGGTAACCGTCACACTACGGGGAGTTTTCAGAATCAAGGAAAGAGATAATATCTCGACTCCGTTCATGTTGTAGAAATATAGGTTTCCTACAATCTTAATTCTGAAACAAAAATTTACCTACGTTTCTACGACTAATACATTTGTTTCTTTTAGTCAACAGGTTAAGGCAAAGTCGGTAAACATTTTATTCTCGTTTTTGGGACGAGAAACTCCGGAAAAAAAAATTGTATTCATTTCGAATTTAATCTGAATTGATTAAATAATATATATTTGTTCGAAAATCGGTTTTTAATTTGTTAAATTAAATTAAATTCGTACACAATTAATTAAATTAAATTCGGTTAATTAATTAATTAAATAAATAAAATCGGAAATAATTTTTTATTTATTTCCTATTGTTTCGTTTTTGCATTTGTTCTTATCTGTTTCAATTTTACTTGGTCTCGGATTTGAAAAATGACTAACGGAAACGACAACGTTGTGGATGCTACCGCTACAACTAAGAGTGGTGAGTCAACACTCCAAATTCAGTTTGGGATGGTCTGCCATCAGTGACTCTGGAACAGAATAATGTTCAGAACCCTGAAATGACTAAGGTCAATGACCCACTTCTGGTCGAGAACCAGGCTCGGGTCATACCTAAAACCGGGTGGACAGTCTCAAACAAGCCATCTGTTGGACTTGTCGGATGTTCAAATGCCCCATGTGTACCGAAAAGGTCGTACACGGCTAGCATGCCTAGTGCATTTCATGTTAGAGTTCTGCCCGATAAGTTTGACGGGAAGGGATTTAGGATTTGGTCTCAGAAGATGCAATTCTTCTTGAGCACAATGGGTTTGGACAGATTTCTGACGGAGGAGAAACCAAAGTTCTCCCCGAACAACACTGACACCCTTGCTGATTGGGTCAGGGGGGACTATTCATGCAGAGGCTATGTGAGGTGCCGCATGATAGACTCATTGTACAAAGTCTATTGCAACCATGATACCGCCAAGGAATTATGGGACGCTCTGGAAAAGAAGTACAAGACTCAAGACGTTGGTTCAAAGAAAGCAGCAGTGGCTAAGTTCCTGAACTACAAAATGGTAGATTCAAGGTCGGTAGTGGAACAAGTTGAAGAGTTGCAACTTATCGTCCATGAAGTCCTCTCCGAAGGCATGAACATTTGTGAGACGTTCCAAGTAGGTGCCTTCATTGAGAAGCTTCCTCCATAATGGGAGCAGTTCAAAGTCTACTTGTTGCTGAAGCAAAAGGCAATGAGGGTTGAAGACTTGATTGCGAGGCTCCGGGTTGAGGAGAACAACAAGAGGGCCAATGGATATGGACCTTCGAACAAGGCGAATCTGGCAGAGCATCAGGACAAGGGGAAGAAAAGGAAGTTTCAACCCAACAACTCCAACAACTTCAAGAAGCAAGGGGATAAGAAGTTCAATGGAAAAAATGCCACAAGTGCAACAAAGTTGGACACAAGGCAGATGAGTGACGAAGCAAGGTCGACACAAAAAGGGACAAAGGCAAGTCCCAAGCCAACTTAGCTGAAGGGTCGCTCACAGAGGACGACTTGTGTGCGGTTTTGACTGAAGTCAACATGGTGGGCAGCAACCCAAAAGAGTTGTGGTATGACACCGGTGCAACTAGGCACATATGCTCGGATAGGGGTCTCTTCACGATCTATAAGAAGAGCCACACCGAAGAGCAACTCTTCATGGGAAACTCCGCCCCTTCTAAGGTGGAAGGATATGGGAAGATCGTGCTGAAGATGACTTCCGAGAAGGAGCTGACGCTGAACAACGTCCTTCATGTGCCGGACATCCGCAAGAACCTGATTTCGGGAACTCTACTCTCCAAGAATGGGTTCATGATCAAGTTTGTGTCTGACAGGCTGGTTCTCTCTGAGAAGGGGGTATATGTGGGTAGGGGTTATGTACAGGATGGACTGATCAAAATGAATGTAATGACAGTCATCCCAAAAGTTGTTGTAACTGATGTTTCAATGAATAAGAATAACCCTTTTGCTTATGTTGTTGAGTCTTTTAATATTTGGCATGAAAGATTGGGACATGTTAATTATAAGTCTATAAGTAGATTGATAAGTTTGAATATGATTCCAAAATGCAAAACAAGTAAAGACAAATGTGAAGTATGCGTTCAAGCGAAACTCACAAAAACACCATCACCCCATGTAGAAAGGACAACCGAACCTCTAGGATTAATTCACACTGATTTATGTGATTTAAAGTTTGTACAAACTAAAGGAGGTAAAAAGTACTTTGTGACTTTCATAGATGATTGAACAAGATATTGTTATGTATACTTGTTACGTAGCAAAGATGAAGCTTTAGAAAAGTTCAAAGAGTACAAGTTGGAAGTTGAGAACCAACTTAGTAAAACGATCAAAATTGTAAGAAGTGATAGAGGAGGTGAGTATAGTGAACCTTTTAATGCGTTATGTAGAGAACATGGCATTGTTCACCAAACTACCGCTCCTTATTCGCCGGAATTGTTAACTCAGCCTCCTCATGGATGCTAAGGCGCGCTCGAATCTAGACTCAAGATGGCTAAGTCGTCTGTAAAGTGATGAAGTGTTGCCTTGGATGAGACTAAGTGTTGGCGGAATTGTGGATGAAAGTGTAAGCGGAAGACTTTGGATAAGCAAAATACAAGTAGATCTTTATCACATGAGTGTTTTGAGAAGGGTTTGAGGTTTTTGTACTTGCTAGATCTTTATCGCACCAAGAACGAGGAAAAGATAGTGTTTGACACCGAAATTACAAAGGAAAGAGAGGCTCTCAACTTAAGATTTGTATTCAAATTCAACGTGTCTTACAATGAGCCTTGATAAGCCTATTTATACTAATGGAGACGTCCTTAGGCTGCAAGCAAAGGATCACTCTCCAATCAACATTAAAGAGGCGAGATTTAAGGAAATAAATGCTTAATCAAAAGGAGAAAACTAAGGGATTGTGTTGGCACTTATTAGAACTATCTAATGGCTGAAAATGGTGATCCTTGTGACCCTCACATGGATTGGTGGCATGGCAATCTGATTTGAATCAGATTGGAGGATTTGAAGTAATCACCTTTAATGCTTGATGGCGAAATTAGGGGGATTGTGTCTTCCTCGGCAAAAGGCATTTGACACGCGCGCTTGGACCTTGACTGGACTCCTTGGGTCCATTAAGGACCAATGGAACCCAAAACGCTCGGTCAAAGTGGTTGCAAAGCCATGGACGCCCGTAACTTAATTCTGGCGCGTAGGAGCGCTCAGGCGCAACTAGAGGCGCTAGTCACTCTCACTCTTGGTGGACTTTTCATGGGCGTTCTTGGGCTTGTTCCACTCCTTTTGGGCCTTTGAATCCAATGGTGAAGGTTGTGCCTGGTAAAAGTGTCTTCGTTTGAGAGATGGCTAAGACTTGACACCTTGATCGGGCGCTGACATGTCATCTTGAGGTTCTTTGCTCTAGGACCTGTTTTGCTTGGACTAACCTTAGAATATACCATGTGGGGAGATGGTTGGCTTGATGGGATGCAGAACCATGGCGTAATCACATCAGTGCCCCCTCCTTGGATGTGAAACGTCCCCGTTTCACGCTTGAATTCCGAAAAATCAATGGAGAAGAGCACAAGCATAGTACCTCGTCTTTCGGCTTGAAGAATGCCTTGAAAAGGTTCTTGTGAATTGTATGAAGCCTCAACATCTTGAAGAAATGAGCAAGTCCATAAGGGCACCAAAGTTTTGATGAGAGCGCCGATGAGATAATGGATACTCGCTTGACCACTATCTTTAGCGCCTTTTATTTTTCACAAGTCAGATTTTAGTGCCAAAGGGAGAGGCGGTCGCAATGTTGAGTAGTCGGGAACCTTTTCTTGGGCACTACTTGAGAAAAATGGTAGCCTTTCTAGCCAGTTGGTCTTAGGAAATTTGGATTGATGGGACCAACGGGGCTCCACCTTGGGTGTCTTTGAAGACGACAAGTACCAAGGCGGTCCGAATTTGGGATGAACGACTCCTTGATCCAAGCGAATAGGGTAGCTTGAAGTCGAGCTCAGGAACACCCCGGGAAAACAAGCCAAGGCTGAAGAATGTTGCAAGACGCAATAATGGTTTGTCACTTGGCTATGCTTGTCCTCGATGTGATCCATGGAGACATAGGAAACAACATAAGGGAGATCAACTTGTTCTTGTTTTATAATATGACAATTTGGAATTTCAAATGAGAAACAAGTAATACTTCCCTGAAAATATGGAGTGTTTTCTCTTGTGCACTCCAAAATGAGTCGGACGTCGATGTTGCTTGCCATATGAAGGCGTGGAATACTTGTCCGGATACTTTTCACTTTTTCTCGATCACCAAAGCTTGATTCCTCATTTTTCGGTGATTTAGGAGGAATGCTCGAATCAGAATTGAATTTGGAGCATGTGTGCATGGTAAGCATCGTAGAGATGTCATGGTCCCCGTCGCTGGCGTCGGGCATCCTAGGCACACTTTCAATTGGTCGAGCGCTTGACAACTTTGCTCGAGCCAAAATTTTCTGAGGCATTAGACAAGGCAAAATAGGAATATTCTCCGAAGTATAAAGTGGAAAATTCGTATCTGGAATCAAATGGCTAGGAAAATGTAACTTTGACTTGTTATGAGCACTAGCCCTCGGAGATTTTTGTGCAGAACTTGGAATTTTGACCTCATTCCAATTGCATTCATCTTCTATTGTTTCTGTGGACATTGTGTCAAAATTTGAGTCCATTTGGGCTAGGTCAAATTTTTGACCTTTTGTCATGGCACCATTGTCGCTTGAAGTAGGCTGCGGAGCTTCCTTAGCAACCTTTTGTATTTTTGAGCCATTCTTTTTGCAGTCCTCTTCTACTCTAGAATCTGAACTTGTGGCAAATTTTGAGCTTGAGGCGGGCAATTTGGATTTTTGGGCTCCTTTGGTGCCAAAGGCTTCAGTTGGAGGTTCTAAGCTCTTTTTTGGCTCCTTAGAGGTTTGTGGGTGCTTCTTTTGGATTTTTGGTGTAGTAGGGTTTGGTCTTGGAATGCACAAATCAGAAGGGGTAGCTCCCAGAATTGATTTTTGAGGCCATGATGTGGCATTGGCCTTGGCTTCTATGGCTTTGGCCATTGCTTCTTTGGCTTTAATGGCTTTTCTCTTTATGTTGTTGAAGTCCTGAAATATTTCTTGTGGCGAAAGAGGTTTGAGCGTGACGCGTCTTCCATGGTGGGTAACCGTAAACGTGTTAAGATACCCATCATAGAGGACTCGTCGATCAAATCGCCATGGACGGCCTAATATCAAGTGTGTTGCGTCCATGGTCACCACATCACAAAATACAGAATCTTCATAATTACCAATGGAAAAAGGTATGAGACATTGTTTACTAACCATTTGGTTGTGACTTGACGAAAGTCCTTTGAGGCGGTATGGTTGAGGATGTGGGGTTGTAGGCAAGCCAAAGTGTTTGATCACCCTTTCATTTCCAAGGTTGTTGCAACTCCCATCACTTATAATAACGCTCAGAATTTCTGTCATACATTTGCATCTTGTGTAGAAAAGGTTCTCTCTTTGACCAGCATAAGAGCTTCCTTCTCAATGAGAACTCGCCTTGATATAAGGCCAAGATTTTGGACCAATGCGTCCTTTTTACTCTCCATGGGCCTCATCATTGCCCTATGAACTTGCCCGTTGGATGGATCTTTTGGGGCATTTTTTACGGGAACTTGAAGGATTGGGTTGGTTGGTGGTGTCGTTGTCACCCTCTGATTATCAGCCCTTAGTCTTGCATTCTGAGCCTTAAGACAATTTAATTTTGCCATCAATTCTTCAAATTGAGCTTGGGTGGCAAATGGTGGAGTTGCATTTTGTCTTGGCTCCTCTCTTTCTTCCTCCGAGTGTGACATGGTACCTATTTCAATGTGGGACATCCACGGGGATCAAAGCGCACAAGAAACATGCAAGAGTATGGCAAGAAAACAAGATAAGACACACTTGAGAATCAAACAAGCACTTAAAGTATAAGGCTGATTTTTAGTGATTTTGGTCAAGTGTTTATCAAATCCAAGTTCAATTGCCCTCAAAGATTGCTTTAGCAAAATTAACTCAAAGTTGCATGCAATATTGAACTTCTAAGATTGAAAAGCTTCAATTATCATGCAATCAAATGACAAGAATAACTTTGCAAGTGAGAACTAGACGATGGAAGATAGGGGAAATGGAAGAATGCTCAAGTGAATGTCAAGTACGTTACCTTATTTTGGCTATGGTCTTGACTAGAAAGAAGGCTTGCCTTATTTTGACTTTTCCTCTCTCAATTTTTTTCAGATTTCTCTTTTTTTTTTGATTTTGTGCTCAAAGTCGAGAGCTTTACTTGGTATACTAAAGATGAGCAAAGATAAGCATGCAATACTATTGATGCGAGAAGAATTAGTGAAGACAAAGGGATCTCATCTTACTAGTTAATCCTAATCAATTTCATGCAATAATTCAATCCACTATAATATCACAAAGAAATTCAAGATTAAAATGCACTTTAAATCGATCTTACAAAGAAAAAAATTCAGCAATTTAATCAAGGATAAGATGGCGAAATTTGTGGGATTGAGGGAGTGATTGGTGGATCGGTCAAGATGAGTTTAATGGGCGGGAAGGGCGTAATTTGTGGGATCATGACTGATTTTGACGATGGTGATGGTGATGGTCGAGTGCTTAAGGCTTCAACAATGGTGTTTTGGCAAAAAACGAGATGGAAAGGTGAAAAGTGCTTGAATGAAAAACAAGAGGACTTACTTGAATCCCTGATGCTCTGATACCAAATGTTAACTCAGCCTCCTCGTGGATGCTAAGGCGCGCTCGGATCTAGACTCAAGATGGCTAAGTCGTCTTGAAAGTGATGAAGTGTTGCCTCGGATGAGACTAAGTGTTGGCGGAATTGTGGATGAGAGTGTAAGCGGAAGACTTTGGATAAGAAAAACACAAGTAGATCTTTATCACACGACTTTTTTGAGAAGGGTTTGAGGTTTTTGTACTTGGTAGATCTTTATCACACCAAGAACGAGGGAAAGATAGTGTTTGACGCCGAAATTACAAAGGAAGGAGAGACTCTCAACTTAAGCTTTGTATTCAAATTCAACGTGTCTTACAATGAACCTTGAGAGGCCTATTTATACTAATGGAGACGTCCTTAGGCTGCAAGCAAAGGATCACTCTCCAATCAACATTAAAGAGGCGAGATTTAAGGAAATAAGTGCTTAATCAAAAGGAGAAAACTAAGGGATTGTGTTGGCACTTATTAGAACGATCTAATGGCTGAAAATGGTGATCCTTGTGACCCTCACATGGATTGGTGACATGGCAATCTGGTTTGAATCAGATTGGAGGATTTGAAGTAATCACCTTTAATGTTTGATGGCGAAATTAGGGGGATTGTGTCTTCCTCGGTCAAAAGGCATTTGACACGCGCTCTTGGACCTTGACTGGACTCCTTGGGTCCATTTAGGACCAATGGAACCCAAAACGCTCGGCCAAAGTGGTTGCAAAGCCATGGACACCCGTAACTTAATTATGGCGCGTAGGAGCGCCCGGGCGCAACTAGAAGCGCTAGTCACTCTCACTCTTGGTGGACTTTTCATGGGCGTTCTTGGACTTGTTCCAATCCTAGTTTTGGGCCTTTGAATCTGGTTTCATGGGCGTTCTTGGCCTTTTGGGCCTTTGAATCCAATGGTGAAGGTTGCGCCTGGTAAAAGTGTCTTCGTTTGAGAGATGGCTAAGACTTGACACCTTGATCGGGTGCTGACACGTCATTTTGAGGTTCTTTGCTCCAGGACCTCTTTTGCTTGGACTAACCTCAGAATATACCATGTGGGGAGATGGTTGGGTTGATGGGATGCAGACTCATGGCGTAATCACATCAGGAATCCAACGGAGTAGCGGAATGAAAGAACCGAACTCTTAAGGAAATGATGAATGCCATGTTGCAAGAATCTGGGTTAGCCCAGAACATGTGGGGGGAAGCGTTGCTTACCTCAAATTACATTCTCAAAAAAATCCTACATAAGGTGACTAGAAAGACGCCATATGAGTCGTGGAAAGGTAACGTACCTTCGTACAAATACCTCAAAGTGTGGGGGTGCCTAGCAAAAGTAGCAGTACCACCTCCTAAAAAGGTCTCAATTGGACCTAAAACCGTTAATTGTATTTTCATCGGGTATGCACATAATAGTAGTGCATATCGTTTCTTGGTATACAAGTCAGATATACCGGATATATATGCTAATACAATAATGGAGTCAAGAAACGCATCTTTCTTCGAAAATGTGTTCCCTTGCAAGGATAAAGAATATCCTAAAAGGACTCATGAACAACGAGATGCAAATGAATGTGCTCAAGAAGCAAGCACATCTATGCAAGAAGCAAGCACTTCTATGGAAATAGTGAATACTTATGTCCAAGAATTAGAAGAAGAAAATGATGAACCAAGACGGAGAAAGAGAGCTCGAAAGGAAAAATCATTTGGCTCAGATTTCACAATGGCGTTTCTTCTAGAAAACGAACCTCGTACGTTCAAAGAAGTCATGTCAATGTCAAACGCACCTTCATGGAAGGAAGCGGTTAAAAGTGAAATAGACTCCATTATGCAAAATCATACATGGGAGTTAGCTGATTTACCCCCAGGAACACAGGCGATGGGATGTAAATGGATTTTCAAACGAAAATTGAAAACCGATGGCTCAATAGAGAAGTACAAGGCAAGGCTTGTAGTACAAGGATTTAGACAAAAAGAAGGTCTAGATTTCTTTGATACTTAATTCGCCGGTAACGAGAATTACTTCTATTCGAGTACTAATAGCGATTGCGGCTCTACGTAATCTAGAAATACATCAAATGGATGTAAAAACGGCCTTTCTAAACGGAGAGTTAGAAGAGGAAATTTATATGAAACAACCCAAGGGGTATGTTGTTTCTGGACAAGAACACAAAGTGTGTAGACTTGTGAAATCTTTATATGGATTAAAACAAGCACCTAAACAATGGCATGAGAAATTTGACAGTGTTATGATGTCAAATGGTTTCAATATAAATGAATGTGACAAATGTATTTATGTCAAAAAAACTCCAAAAGGATATATCTTGTTGTGCCTATACGTTGATGACATGCTCATTATTGGTAGTAACAAAGATATGATCCAACAAACTAAGAACATGCTTAGTGGAAAGTTTGACATGAAAGACTTGGGACTAGCGGATGTGATTCTAGGAATAAAAGTCATAAGACATTCTGAAGGAATCATCTTAAGTCAAAATCATTACGCTGATAAGATACTTGAACGTTTCAAGAAATACTCAAGTGGTAATGCAAAGAGTCCCGTGGACCCTCACCTCGACTTAAAGAAAAACTCGGGTGATGGCATATCTCAAGTAGAGTATGCACGAGTGATTGGAAGTCTAATGTACTTAACAAATTGTACAAGACCAGATTTAGCACCTATGGTGAACGTTTTAAGTCGTTACACTAGTAATCCAAGACATGGTCACTCGAAAGGCATAACAAGGGTATTGAACTACTTGTGATGTACTCGAAGTTATGGGTTACACTATGGACGATACCCAGTAGTGATGGAAGGATATAGTGATGCTAATTGGATATCATACTCCAAGAACTCAAAATCCACAAGCGGGTATGTTTTTACTCTAGGTGGTGCGGCTATATCCTGGAAATCCTCCAAACAAACTCTACTGGCTAGATCCACAATGGAATCTGAATTCATTGCCTTGGACAAAGCAGCAGAGGAAGCAGAATAGCTTCAAAACTTTCTGGAGGATATACCAATGTGGAAAAAACCGGTGCCGGCTATGAGTCCCATTGCGATAGTCAATCCGCAATAGCTCGGGCCCTAAGTCCAATGTATAATGGTAAGTCTCGTCATATTAGAAGACGACATAAAACCATAAGACAATTTCTCTCAAATGGAGTGATCAATGTTGATTATATCCGATCGGCTGACGGCCTAGCGGATCCGTTTACTAAAGGTTTGTCTCGAGAGCAAGTTGTAAAATCATCAAGAGGAATGGGTTTAAAGCATATGACATAAGATGACGTTTGATGGTAACCCTACTTACGTGAATGGAGATCCCAAGATGTAAGTTCAAAGGGACAACGAAATCAAGCTAAATCTAAAGAGCACTTGGAGATTAACATCTTCTCCCAGTTCCTAGGATGATAAAAGTGTGTTGGTAAAGTATAGGTTAAGCCATAAAGTGTTGGTTTTTAATGATTCCATAAACTTTGAAAATCGAAGTGAAGTATTATGGTATACTACTTATGGTAAAATCACCTTATGAGTGTGAAATGGGGACGTTTCTAGGAGAATTTACAGAGGTTGAATTCTCTTAAGCTCACTCATGAATAACCAGGGATGTTCACGGCCAAAATGAACAAATCAGAGAACCTAGTTCTGTGAGAAGATGAAACTGTGTGATAGTCGTTGTCTAGGTTTACAAAGTCCGGGTGGTTGAAGACATCACGCTCACTATGGGTGGTTCAAGGCTGAAAAAATGCTACCAGCCCAAATGTAGTGATTCTTCGACCGTACTCTCAAAAGTCTTTCTATCGAGTCATTTTTCCGTGTTTTAGAGTCACTTCTATTCATGTGGGGGATTGTTGGAACCGAATTTTCCGGGCACCGTTGGTGTCGGATAATGGGAGCGTTGGCTTCATCTCCGTGAGCACTATTTTGTAGTATGCTCATTTGTATAATCCGGGTTCCGTTTGAATGAGAAATAAGGGAGTTACATTTAATGTAACTAAGTTGAATTTTGAGGATTAATGTGTATCCCATATTGATTAGGAGGAGAAAAACTCACTAGTATATAAACTAGGAGTAGATTGTAATGGATGTGATTGGGCCAGAGGAGGCTACCCTGGTGGGCTTGGGCCTTCGAAGACCACACGCGCGCGGTTCGGTTTGGTTCGGATCGGCTCGGCTTGTGGCTCGTGGGCTCCTTGGATGGGCCGTAGGCCCGAGGAGGAGGTTGTCTTTTGGGGCCTAGCTCAAGTCTGATATGATTTTTGGGCTTCGTTCAAACAGGCCTCATTCAGTCAACCAGAGCATTCAAGAAGCAGATTGCGGGCATTAATGCCACGCGGAAAAATTTGAGCAACTTAATGCCACGCGGTGTTGACTTGGACCAACCCAATTAAGTCACCAGATCCTCCCATTAATCCACGCGGATTGGGCCATTCATTACATGGATTCTCTCCTGCATCCTATAAAAGGAGGCTCTGCAGAACTCAAAAACAACAATCTCATTCTCCTTCCTCCCCTCGTTTTTCTCTATTCACATCTTCTCTTCTTTTGTTTAAGTCTGAGAGTACACACAATCTAGAGTTCGTTGGCTTCTTTTTTTGGGTTGTGCAAAGAAGAAGTGGTTTCAGTTTTATCCTGGGATTCGGAAAGCCGGTAACCGTCACACTACAGGGGCGTTTTCAGAATTAATGAAAGAGATAATACCTCGACTCCATTCAAGTTCTACGTTTCGACTTCAGTAGTGGTTCATACGATTTTTTTACCTTCATTCTGTTTTATTTATTGTATAAAATACAAATTATATGTTGTAGAAATATAGGTTCCTACATTTATATGATACAACTAAGAGTACACTCATCGTGTCGAAACAACATTTCTTAGCCATTGAAGAGGAATTTTTCGAAACTTCGATCAATAGTATTACAATATCCATATATATAAATCACAATTTCAAAACAATAATTCAAAATATTAAAAAATAACAACGAAGTGATTACGTTGATCTCACTCAAAAAAAGCTCTTAGTTTAATGTCATGGATAGATGTCTTCGGTTTTTGTAAGTATAATGCGTCCAATTTAGGAAATGGTTTTCCAATCTAATAAGTTGGAGAAGAAGGTGTGTACGTTGGACTTTTGTATGACGGGGATGGAGTGTAGACGGGAGCTTTGTACAGTGGGGAGGGTGTGTATACTGGAGTCTTGTAAATTGGTGTTGGCGTGTAAATAGGAGTTGGCGTGTAAGCTGGTTTTGGGATGTAAACTGGCTTGTAGGCTGGAGTAGGATGGTAGACAGGTACCTTGTAAACGGGCTTAGGAATGTAGATTGGGGTCTTGTACATAGGAGATGGGGTGTATACCGGACTCTTGTAGACGGGAGATGGGGTATATACGGGAGTCTTGTACACGGGAGATGGGGTGTACACGGGGCTCTTGTACACTGGAGAAGGAGTGTAAACGGGGCTCTTGTACACGGGAGATGGAGTATACACGGGGCTCTTGTACACTGGAGAAGGAGTATACATGGGGCTCTTGTACACTGGTGTGGGATGGTACACTGGTTTTGGGATGTAGACAGGTGATGAGTGGTAGATAGGGCTCTTGTATGTAGGTGTAGGTTTGTAAACCGGTTTCTTGTAAGAAGGAGAAGGGTAGTAGGTTGGATTCTCGTGTTTAGGAGTAGAAACATACACAGATGCTTTATAGTATGGTGAAGGAGAAGGAACATACTCAGGTGACTTGTACTCCGGTGATGGCGTGTAGGAGCTGTAATAGCCATCGGCGCAAGCAATAGCCGCCATAGAAATGACAAGTATAGAGGAAATCAAGAAACTCACCGAAGCCATTTTAGAACTTTTTTGTCCCTTGCTTTTCTGAAGTTGGGTATAGAATGAAACAAGAGAAGATGGTGCTTATTGATGTATGTGGTTGGGCTTTATATAACCTCAATTTTGTTACACCAATGGGCACTTAATTGGTTGCACGATAGCAAGAAAGATTGCTTATACACCTGTCACGTACCTCGATCTTGGATGGCAAATTGTTTTAATAATTGAACAAATGATGGACAATTTCTTGTATTATTAGACGTGCAAAGAGGTCATGGGAATTATTCCAATAAATAATTTTAACAAAATGAGTTCTGAATTTGGTTACAAATACAATGGAAGAATTCAACAGCATACGAGTGATTTGGATCTTTTGCATGGGTGTTCAACGTGACGAACTAACTAAACTCCCCGAAAAGGTATATAAATAATATATATCAGAGCTAAGCAAAAAAAATTCAATCTTCATGCATCAGAAATTGAATTTCAGGTTCACCCCTGTTTAAGAAAATAACAGAACACAAAAAAGAAAATAAAATTGAAAACAACACTCCAGAAGCATGTTTACTGATATCATTTGATCACTCGGCTACAACTTCAGGAGCATGAACTCTTCCAGCAACCTGATCAAGATCTCTACGACCGCTCGATGTAATTTTTCTTCCGCTGAAAATTAGATTAGATATGAGAAAGACAATCAGAAAACATTTCCCAAACTCATTAACGACAAGCAATTTGAAGAATCAGAAAGCAAACATCCATGCACATTCACCCAATAGTGAATTTGAATTTATATGATCCCATACTCACCCCTTAGTATCAATCTCAACAATGTTCATGTTTTGCAATTGCTGGAGGATGTTACGGGCAACTGAACCACTGCTGCTGCCAAAGTGAGGAGGACGGCTCCCGTTTCTCTTGCTACCTCCATATATTCTCTTAAACCCACCTACTCCAATTCCACCACGAAGGTACACCTTCCTTGCCATGGAAGCTGTCACATTAAAAAAAACCGATATATTATACAGGTTTTCAGAATGTTCGACTTCCTTTGGGATGCAGAGTTCAATATAATGTAAAGCAAAGTAGAGGGTAAACAGATTACGACAGATACCTGCTCTAATGTAGTACCAGTCAGGGTCATAAGGAGCAAGCTCCTTGAGTGTCCCGGTCTTCACTATATCAGTCCAATGGGGCAATTCCATCTTCAACCAAAAGCAAATACCGTCATTAATTGAATCAACAGAATAATTCTCACAGATGAAAACAAAACAAATTCTCACAGATGCATAATGAAACCCATGTAACTGTGTTTTTTTATAGTTCTTTAACGGAGCTCCAAACTTATAAGATTTTTGCAATATATTCCCCCTTCTTCCCGATGTAAGATTTAGCACCGTATTGCAGTGACATTTTATCACCAACAAAGCTTTATAATAACTAAATGCCACACTACACTTACTCATACCAAAATATCACTATGCACCTATGGTGTAAGCAATCACCACAAACTCACTTCACTATATACAGCAAATTAAATCACCGCTATACCGATATCTGACGAGCAAAACAAAACCAGCCAATTCAACAAGCTTTAAGTAAGACAAGCCTAGTCTACAAAAGGCTGTTATCTCTGTTTCAATTCGTAGGACTTAATTGTACAACCTAGTCACTACATCTCGTTCCACCACTATTTAAACAATAAAAACTAAAAGTCTGTTTGTTCATCAAAGGTATTGGATTTTATCTTTACACTAAGTTACCTCTAGTGAAGTAGGAAAAATATTTGTCCCATCAAAGCAACAAGCAGGAAAGTGACATTATATGTATACAGTATATAGCATAGTCAACAATAGAGATAGTCTTCAGATTAATAGCAATAGCTTTCATGTTCACACAAATTCCTTACCTTGATCAACTTAATTGAGGTGCAAAAAATTAAAAATCGTCACTCATATAACTGTAGATGACTAGCTACTGGAATCCATTTATGTTGTCACATGTATAGAATCTTAACACTGAATACAATATTCTCGATCAATAGATTCTATTATTTATCTTATTTCAGATCAATCACCTATTATGTGCAGATAATTGACAAATCTTAAATTAGAGCAGTTACTGATTTGTTTTCTTCCCAGGAAAAGATATGAAAAGAATATCAGTATAGTAGAGGGCAAGGAAATGCAGAGTGAGAAGGAGAAGCACCTTTCCGGAGCGCTTAAGGTGGGAGGCGTAAGCCTTGACGAACTCGTGAGGGGAAACGTCTTTCACGGTGGCCATTGTCGTCGTCGTCTTCTTCTCTCTCTCCCGCTTGGAGCTTCAGAAAGTGCAAAAAAGCAAAGGGGTAACAGACGACAAGGATTAGGGTTTTTCAAGATTTTGTGAGGGGATTTCTATTGGGCCTTGAATAACGGGTTTACTTGTTTTGGGCCGGGTCAGACGTCGGATCCGTTACTCTCCCATCCTCACTCGTCTCAGGCTATATAATTTTTATAAAATTAAATTACTTTAGTTCTATGAGAATTGTATAAAAATTAACTTTATATAATATTGTATGGTTAAATTATTATAATGTGAAGTGTATATATGATTTGAATACCTTTTATGTAATTAAGATTCAATCTTTTAGTAAGGTACGAATTTATTTTCTCATAAATTCTTAATAAAACTACATATGAAATTACGAAAATTATGTCATAGTCTGTATGCTTAATATAATCATATCATAAGTTATTAATCATTAAATTAGTAAAAAACATTCAAATAAATAAACCATTTTATTTATATATATTTTTAATATGGTTAATGCTTCCTTAAAAATAATCTATTACAAAAAGTTGGATGAGGGACTAGCAACCTTGTTTAAAGCAAAAGACAACCTCTGAAAAATAAAAGAGCGAATATTAGTGTTGGTTGCGTGGCTCTGAGCAACCCGTGTGACCTTAGACAAAAACTCAAGAGCATCACCCCATTTTCCAAGAGTGGAGAAAGCAAAACCTATGAAACTGTACTCATTGTCTATGCACTTTGATTCATATTTTTTCTTCTTCCTGAGAACACCGTTAGAAACAGCAGCTCTAGGGACAAAAACATTAACTCCAACACCTGTGAAAGGAGAAACACTTGTAACATTCAAACAAACATTTTTTCTTTTGTCTTAGCAATAGACAGGGAGGTCTGCGGGCAGAAGATCATTTCCCTCCTCAGAGAAAATCTGAGGGGCGCCTCTTTATGCACAACAACACCAACCTGATTGCAGACGTCACCCAACACATCATGAACCAAGTTATGACGAAATTTTAAGTCAATATCATTGCCACAATGCACAACATGGTCGCCAAAACAATCTCATATTTTGGAAGAGCATCAAGGACAAGTAAAGTCAACAGGATACAAAGGAATCGCAAGGCGATAGCAAAGAACACACTTGAACTGCCAATGGTTCATCGTTTGTCCTAAGACCATGCCCAATGGGGGCTGTAAGCCAAGTCTGTAACAATAAAAAGGAATAAATTAAGTAAAAGCCTCTTACAACCCATGCATTGAGTCTGTAAAATTGGTGAATCTTACAGACTCACCAAAATTCACTACAGACCTATAGCAAAAGGCCTCGTTTGGTTCCTTTATTTTTTTCTTTCGATACATCACTTAAAACAACATCGATTTGGGCATAGAGCCAAACAGCTCCTTCCTTTAGGTATATGTCATGTGTCGCTTTCTAATTGGCACGCTATCCTTTTATTATTTTGTTTTTAACAATGCATTATCTAATAAATTACAAAATAAAAATAAATAAAAATAATATCATAATTCTAGTTACATTTTCCTCTATCCATAGACACTCATTTTGAATATATTTATAATATTTAAAATAAATAAATATCAGTAGTTTAATACAAAATCAGGGATATAAATGTAATTTTATAAACCTTACAGCATTTTCCTTACAGCCTCCATTACAGCACAAAAAAAACAGCAAAACTATAAGAAGGGCTTTAGCTTACAGCCCCGATTTTAAACCCTTCATTGAGGATGCTCTAACCCTTCAATTGGAAGCGTTCTAAAAAACCCAAGAAATGCGTTAACCAATTACTAATGAGAATAGACTTTTTCCGAGCACTAGGGTTGTATGGACTCAACAACTCTCTCTCTTTCTCTCTACTATATCAAAGTACACTGAAACCAGTTTTTTCATAAAGGGGGGGTTGGTACATCTCGGCAGAGATCAAGAGGATCAAAGTTACACAAATCCCGAAAGTTGCTCAAAGCTAACTCACTACAGGTCCCAAGTCAATGACACTACAATGGTGAAGCAACCTGTTTTGGAGACTAAGAGACTGCAATCTCGAAGCAACAAAAGCATATTTAGAAGCATCGTAAGAAGTATAGATTCAAAAGCCACCAAGGCGGAAGGGCATGGTGGCACAACGCCATTGCTAATCACCAAAACCACCAGGGTCAGCCACAATAATTTCCTGAAGAACCTTCCTTAAGGCATGGTCAAAGGTGAGATGGGCATACCTGAACATCTGAGGAGGGCAAGTCCGAAGAGAGAAGTACAACCGTCTCACTCCCACACAACTACGCAGAAGAAGAAGCCCAGATTGGGGGTCATTAAGTCCATCAACGGCCTCCATCAACAACACAGGTTTGGAAACTCTATCTTCGATCAAGCGACTGCAAAAGGCGGCATCCAAACTGACCGGGCCGCCAAGGAGCTTGACACCATCCAATGGACGAGCCATTTTCTAAGGAAAAAACATGGGATCTCTACTCCTCGGATCGGGGTTTGGCCAGAAGATTTCTGTTTTTTCAAAGGAAAACATATAGTAAAGTGCTTTTAGAAAAATTAAAGAAAGTAGAGTAGTATTTTACTTATGTTTTATTTGTAATTAAGAAAATTTATATTTGGTTCTAGAATATTTTATTTTTTTGTTATAATTTTGAGTAGTAATCTTTTTGTTAAGATTGTGCCCTTAATCTTGGTATCTTTTTGTGATATTGTTTCTTTGTTTTCAAATTTAACACGTATTATTAAAAAATTACAAAAACTATATTAAAAATGGGAATCAATAGTATTCTGACACGTAGATGACTTAAATGAAGGAAGTCACGTGACATAGCTAGATTGAGAGAAAATTGAATTGCTTTAGTAGGTATATAGAGATTAATAAGTATAATATTATTAGTATATTTGTTCATATTTTTGCTTACATTTATAATTATTTTTTAATAACTAGTTGTGCAGTTAATTTATTTTCTTTATTGGTAATACGTAAATTTGATGTTTATACAGTTAATTTCTAATAAATAATCTTTTTTAGTCAAATCCTTATTAATGATGTCGCTTAGGTTTTTCTGACCGTCCAAAAACATTAAACATCCCATATGGTTTTGTTGAAATTTATTTGGCTCTATCAAGATGAATTCAGATTGAACTATGTTTCAAGCTAGTATAAGATTGTTTAAATTCTCAGGTTGTTTGGCACGGTTATAGCAAGTTTGGCTTGGATATATGTTGATCTAACAAGTTAAAAGTGTAAAGCACAATGTCTTAGAAATGTCAATCCATCCATACAGAGGAATTTCCATTAGGTCACACATTGTATTTCAATTTTCTTTTTCTACACTTGTAAAATGAAAAGCTTGTCTTGACATGAACAACATTATAATCTTCTAAATCAAGTTCGAGGTACAATAATCACGTGTATTTCCATTGCCACCATTCTTTTAACACCAGAAGAAAAAATGTGCACATAACTCGCACCATTTGAGGAATAGATCACTTATTTCTTGTATAATTATAAAGCGCAAAAGACATCCGTGAATATTCCAACCTAAACTTACACTCTTATAATTACAAATAAAACAAGTAATATGTGTTGAATTGATCATTTCCATTAGTCATGTTCTTCCTTAACCATAGGGTAATCAGATCAAAACTCTTGATTTTTTATGATGAGCAAAATATCATCCCTTGTTGATTTTATCTACGAGCACAACTATTTGTTTCCTTCCTTTTATTTTGTGTTCTTTTCGGGGGAGTTTAATCCTTGGTTATATATACAAAGCCTTTATTTAGCACACCCTAAAATTTTATTTAGCACACCCAAACATTCGTCACGTAACTATTGCATACATTCGTCACGTAACTATTGTATACATCCGTCACGAAGGTTCTATAAACATCCGTCACGAAGGTATGTAAAACATACGTGACGAAGGTTTTCCAAACCTTCGTGACGAAGAAACACTAAACCTTCGTGACGAATGTAGCTACATCTGCAAAAGTGAAGCTATTATGTCTAATCCACACCAACCACATTTAATTACCTTCATTCAATCCAACAAACTTCATCTTCAACCCGAAATACTTCATTTTTTAACACTTCAAACCCTAAAACACTTTCATTCAAACACAAAATTCAATTGAAAATGTCAAATTGGGATGATTACATACACCAAAATGTTGATGAAGATGGTCCATCATGGGGGAACTACAATAAGGTATGTTATAGTTCTTTTCAATAATGTTAATGTTAGGGTTTGTAGGTAAAATATATGTTTTTTTATGAAATTGAATAGTTTGAAGTTAGTTGTTTGTGTTGATTGTGTGAAAATCATGTTGTAATATAGAGTTTGGTAGAAAATATGTTTATTTTAGGTGTTACATACAAGGAGCATGATTTGTGTTTGTGTGGAAATTGTAATATGAAGTTGAAGTTAGGGTTTGTGTGGAAATTTGTGTTTGTGTTGGAATTTAGGGGTTGATTCGAATTTAGGGGTAAAAAAGTGTAAAAAAAAATTTGAAATGGGGTAAATATGACATTCGTCACGGAACTAAGTAAAACATTCGTGACGGAAGTTTGCTAGACATTCGTGACGAAGGTATTTGCACAAGAAATGTGCAATTTTCTTCGTCACGCAACTATTGCTTTTATCCGTGACGAATGTTAACAGTTTATTCGTGACGAAGGTAGGAAAAACAGGTTTTTGAGTGTTGTTTTCTGTATTTTGTTGTTTTTACAGAATAATAGTCCAATGTTCAATCGTTTAAGGAACTTATCGATCAATGCCGATATTCCTTTGGGACGTGATGGAGTGCCTTCTTTTGATCTTGGTTTGGATTTTGATATTCCGCCAATAGTCTCTCAGCTTGATCCTCCTCCATATCATTCTTATCAAACTGATTGGTCTAATGTTCCTGAATACCAATCTTTATCGCAACCATATCAAGACATTGAGTATTTCCCGAAATTGAAGACAATACCACAGTTTGACAGTGTCGTGCCTTATGAGGACCCACATATATCATCAGATTATTCAGAAGTTTTCGTCACTGATAAGATCTTCAGCTCAAGAGCAGAAGCAGAACAGTGGGCAAGAGATATTGGAAAAACTCATAACTTCATGTTGAAGGTTGGTAGAACTGACTTGAAAGGGAAGTTAGGAAGGTCTTGGCTTAAATGCGAGCGTAGTGGACATTACATTCCTGATTCAGTTGGGAGAACTAGGAAATTCACCCACACAAAGAAATGTGGTTGCAAATTTCAGATTGCATGTAGAGAGACTGAAAATGGGGAATGGATCATAAGGGTTGATCATGGAACTCACAACCATATTATTGGTGAATCCTTACACGGTAACGCATTTGCTGGAAGACTTACACCTGAGGAGGAAAAGGTGTTACTAGACATGAGGAAGGGAAATGCTAGACCAATACAGATGTACACAAGGCTCAATGAATCTCCTGACAACATGACTAAGAAGTCACAAGTCTACAACTTTTGTAACAAGTTCAGAACAGAGAGGATGGAGGGAAGAACTGTGGTCCAAGAATTCTTCTATCGTTCTAAGGAGTTGAACTACTTCGTAAGACACAAGAGCGATGAAGTGACAAATAAGATCACAGATGTGTTCTTCGCAAGCCCAGAGTCGATGAAACTGCTTAAGGCGTTTCCATACGTAATGTTGATTGACGCAACATACAGCACAATTCAGTAAGTATAATTAAGTTAAAAAGTCTGATGTTTGTTTTTACTCTATAAATTCTTATAGTAATGTATTATCTTGCAAAGGTACAACATGCCCTTCATAGAGATTGTTGGAATAACATCAACGTGGAAGAACTATGTCGTTGCTGGGGCTTTCGTGTCAGAAGAGAAAGAAGAAAACTATGCGTGGTGCATGTATCAGTTGGCTGAGTTGTTTAGGGTTGTTAAGATGACGCCAACTTGCTTAGTCACTGATTGAGAGAAAGCTTTGATGAACGCTTTGGATAGGATCTTTCCAGATTCTACTTTCCTCCTCTGTAGGCGGCACATCCAAAAGAACATTGAGGACCATGCTAAGCTAGCAATGCGGTCACAAGCAAGGGGGACCCATTT
This sequence comes from Oxyria digyna, assembly GCA_029168935.1. Lineage (NCBI taxonomy): Eukaryota > Viridiplantae > Streptophyta > Magnoliopsida > Caryophyllales > Polygonaceae > Oxyria > Oxyria digyna. Next base: position 13,844,332 of record JAPVLV010000013.1, read on the forward strand.
TGCAAGTGACTGTCTTAACTTATTCAAACAGTCGACAGATTTGGCATACAACATTAGCTGGGGCGTATTGAACAAGATTGGGCTGCATATCCATCTGAGATTAGGTACCTGAAGAAGAATTGGCTAAACCCCTACGGCAATAGATTTCTTTCGATCTATGTGGATAAAATCTTTACATTAGGCTCCAACACCACAAACAGGTTAGTAATGTGATTACGTTTGAGATTGTTTTGCAAATTATGTTAGCTTTATATTTGTTGTTATAAAAAATTGTTTTTATTATGCAGGGTTGAAAGTGAACATTCTAGCTTCAAAAATTATTTGTCACTGCCAAGCCAGAAGATAGACACTGTGTTTCAAAGATACAATGCGAAGATGCGCAATCAGTTCAAGGAGATCTTGGGTACTTTCAATGAAAGTCAGCAAAAGACTGTAAGTAACATTACAGACGTTGATCTCTTCAAGCTTCTTAAATACAGAGTGTCTTATACTTGTTTGAGTCGCTTGCTCACTGAATACAAGAAAGGGGAATACGGCATGCATCTTGATCATTGTGAATGCGTAATAAGGAAGAGAGATGGATTGCTATGTGTGCATGACATTTATGAATATGTGAGGCGTCAAGAACCAATTTCAGTTGAAGCGCTTCATGCCTTTTGGAGGACATTGACTTTGAAAGAAGTAGAGACTGAAGACCAATTACAAGTGCGGAGGGTAGTAGCCAGAAACTTGATGGATGAGTTTATGGCTGAGCAATGGGAGGGAATGTCACCTTATGACCAACACGAGTGTGCAATGAAGTGTTTGGCAATAGGTAACCCCCAAATGACCAACCTACAGGAGCCAGCTCGTGTGAAAAGGGGGAAGGGACGACCTCCAGGAGCTCCAAACAAAGAGTACAATCCAATGAAAAGACAACCTTCACATCGGGAGCACACTGATGCAACACTTGAAGAAACGCCTCCAAAGAAGCAAAAACCGACTTCATACGGGAAGGGTAAGAGTGGTCAGTGGGCTTTGTAGAAGCTTACAAAGTATAATGCTCTCGTACCTCCATGCATGCGTCCCTACGTGCAAGGTTGGTATCCCATTGTCGCTGATGGAAATTGTGGATACAGAGCTATAGCACAACAATTAGGGTGGGACCAAGATAATTGGAGGAGAGTTAGATCTGAAATGGCTCAAACGACATTTGCACATTGGAATAATGGGTTGCAAGCTTGTTGGGTATTGCCAGTTGAAACGCCTGATGTTTTGATAGCAGTTACAAACCTAGCTTGGACTGGACCAGGAGAGATGGCACCCGAAGAGACATGGTTACAAGTCCCGGCGATGGGGTGTGTAGTAGCTACGACTTTCAATTGTGCATTAGTTGTGCTTGCGAAATCAATTTGGCAAACATATTTGCCTATAGTATTGGACGACAACATCGCTCCGGGAGAGAAATTGCCCATATGTTGCATTGCCCTTGTTGAAGATGAAAGACACTTCATTTCGGTAATTTCTAACTCACTCTATCAATTTGGTGTTTATATTTTTAAATCAATACCTCGTACATTTGTAATGACTAAGATTTTTAATGTTTGCATGTATTTGGAATGGCTCAAAGAAGTAGTTGGATACAAGAAACTGGAAAGTGATCGAACTTAAACAAACAACAACTTAAACAGACAACAACTGAAACTACTTAGTCCCACTGGAACTTGCTCCAAACTTCTCATCAACTAAGGCCTGCTTCTCCGCGGCAAGTGCAGCATTTTCATCCATGAGCTCAGCATTTTTCTCCTGAAGTTCAGTTACCTCGTCGTTTAGGCTTTTTGACATTGCCCTCAACATTTCAGTTAGCTCTTGCAGTCCACCGGCCTCTGTAGAGTGAAACAAATTATCCTCATTCAGCTGTTCTATAACCACCCTTGCTCGACCTGAGTATGGACGGTCGATCCAATGCCTGTATTTGCACCCACCATCTTCATCAATCGAGTTCCACGTCCTATCAGGGCATCCCCAATATCTTCTCCCGTAGTTCACCTTATCATGATTGAATTGCTCAGTACAAGTCTGTTCAGTTGGCACTTTGTTGCACCAACAAAGCTTCCCTCCTGGATCCATAATTTTTTTCCTGTACGAATTTGAAATGTGTTGCTTATTCCATGCTGAAACGTCCTGTATATAGAGTTGAAGGTAAATGGGTTACAACTTGCAACAGCTGTAACTCACTTACAACAAGTAAGTGAGTTACAGCTAGCAACAGCTGTAACACACTTACTTGCCCTGAGTGTGTTACAGCTGTTGATAGGACAAAAACCGTGCAGATCAACATCTTCTGCTGATCTGCACGGTTTGCAGCAATCCTGCACGGTTTGTAGCAAACCGTGCCGCTTCACTGGACGTCTTCAACATCTTCTGCTGATCTGCACAGTTTGGAGCAATCCTAAACGGTTTGCTACAAACCGTGCAGAACCATCTTTTTTCTTTTCCTCGCTCGTTGCGTCCCTCGTCGAGTCCTTTAGCTCCCCTGTTGCAAGATATCATCCATCTTCTGATCTACATTTGATGGGCCGGATATTGATTTGGATTAGATAATGGCGTTTTGGGCCGGACATTGATTTGGATCAGACAATTGCAAACAAACCAAATAACAAGTAATTCGTTCAAACACTACAAAGCATGTTCTTAAAACTCAAGCACAAACTAAATCCAACACCAACATCAATCCAACCTACTCAAGGAAAGGATAGAACCCATCCAAAGTGTGACAAACAGCGTCTTTCATACGGGAATACTCCTCCTCATTATCTGCATCCCGATACGGCTCCAGATTGTACACAGAAGTCCGAATTGCCTACAGTGAAGTGCAAAATAAATTAAGTCAAACATTGATTATGTTATAGATTTATAGAATTTGAAGATTAATTACAAACCTACAGGAGTTGCTCCTTAGTATAAGGAGAGATTATTGGATGAGTATGAGCCAAGTACCACTCCAAGTAATCATCAGTGCAGAGAGATGGAGGATCTGCTTCTACACCCATTTCCCATAAGCTTACAGAGCTGTTCTCCCTTTGCTCCCAACTCCAGTTGGTGGGATCATACTCCACTACGTACTTACGATTGTTTCCACACCTTCTAGCTTTAATTGGTTGAATGGGAGGGATTGGCACACCTTGAACTCGACCAAATTGTCTGCAAACTCAAAGTGGCATGTGAGGCTCGGTCTTGTCCAAAACATGCAGGATCCCATGAAAGAAAGCCGGCCGAAGTTCTTCCCTACGAAAATCTAGGCGTCCATATGGTTGCCACTCAACCTGTTGTACATAAATCATTAAAACAAGTTCAAAAGTACAATAACAAATTAACAGCTAATGAAAAAATAATCATACCCCTTCTATGCTCATATTGTCTAGCTCCTCTCTGTAGTTGCGACGATTGTCCGGTCTTTCAGACAAATCAAATTTGGCTGCATATGGCATTGTCTCATCCCACTCATAGTTTTGTGGAGGGGCAAAAGCAGGAAAGTACAAATAGATCCAACCCTACATCATCAAACAAAACTAAGGAAAACAAAAGAAACAGTATTCAAATCAGTGCAGATAATTAAAGACAAACATACCATCAACAAGGTGTAACAGAAAGACATCGTTGCACAATCTCTGCGGGAGTATTTACCCAGTTGTCCATACAAAGCACACAACGCACCCGAACCCCAAGACACACCATGGATATTTGCCATATCATTAAGCCATTCATGGTGAATCAACTTGATCATGTACGACGACTTGTCAGGAAACAATGTCATTCCCAACAAGTATGTCAACCAACCCTTAGCGATTGAGACTTGATCCATTTCAAAGTTCCCCTCATTATCCACTGCCATGCATTGTTCCCTCAAAAGCTCCGGTGAAACTTCATTACCAGCTTTGACTCTTGCGTCAAGTAAATCTATACCAAAAGCCTTCTTTGCTCTGTTGACCATTACAGCCTTCGTGTCAGCTTTGCCAACTCCATCAGCAGATGTGCGAAATCCCATGCCCTTTCCGTTTATAGGGATACCCAAAATCTTGTGCACATCTAATAGGGTGATTGTCATTTCAGCAAATGGCAAGTGAAAAGAATTTGTTTCTGGCTGCCAGCGCTCAACAAATGCATTGATCAACCCTTGGTCGTGGTTGGGATACATGAGGGTCTGCAAATGTGACAAACCAGAAGCCCTAGCCAACGAAACCCAAGGATAGTCGCCCTGTAACTTCCATTTTTTCAAACCTTCTTTTCTGACCGTATTTCTCAATTGCGGTCTCTCCTATTTATCATATTTCAAAAAAATTTTAAGTACATTTAAATCAATTAACAAATCATGTCTAAATTAACGAAGCATGGAAATTACGCAATTAACAATTCAACCAAAGGTGATAGATTTACTTACATGTCCTTGCCAAACCATATAAGCAGTGTGCCCGCTGAAGCTATGCAGCAAGTCTATCTCCTTAGGACCTCCAGACACAGCCCACTGTAACTTCGGGTAAATTTCGTCTTTCTCATCTCCATGTTCATTAAGATCGACCCCCCCGTAATGGCCCTCAAACTGTCCTTCAGCCCAGGAAGCAGTTGGACCAGATTGTCATTCTGGTGTTTCTGGCTGAAAGGCCTGTTGACGTCCTACTGCTTCATCCCATGCGACTTGTGGAGAAGAGGGGGGAACCCATGTAGGGATCTATTACAAAAAAAATTGGTTATTAGTAAAATGTACAACTTTCACTCATAATCGACTATATATTAAATTTTAAACTAATACTTACAGCACTCTGCGGACTCCAAGTTGGATAATGTGCCTCATAGGTTGGACTCATCGGGATTTGCTGTTGTAATAAAATAAATTTCATAAATTATTAATTTAATAAAAACAAAAAACAGTAATTTAATGTGAATTTCAGATTAACTAACCATGTTCTCGTAAAGGTTCGAATATGCACTAGGGTCAGCTAGCTGTTGTTGTTCATGCCAAGAAGGTTGTGGGACCTCTTCACTTGCACTTGTACCCTCGTCAGCTCTTCCACGCCTCTTCCTCGGCTTGGGCTGATAAGCGGGCCTTCCTCCAGCCACGATTTCTTCACGAGTTTGATTACGGGCATTCTTCCGGGCACTTCTAGAAGACGGATGCATCTACAGTAACATAATATTTTGTAAATTTACGCATACCAAACCAACAAAACAAAACAAAAAAACATCACAAAAATGCAAAAACATCCGTCACGAAGGTCCAGTATACATTCGTCACGGATGTTTACTAAACCTTCGTGACGGATCTCAGTATAACATCCGCCACGAAGAACCAGTAAACATTCGTCACGAATGTATACTGGACCTTCGTGACGTATCTTCTGCAAACCTTCGTGACGAAGGTTTTTGCAAAATTGCAAAAACGCAGAAGTGCCAACATATCCGCTGACGAATGAATTTGCACAAAATTTGCACAATTTGAAGCAGAAAAACAGTTTATGAAGGTATCCAAACACATTAGCCCCTAAATCATTTCATTCCATAAGTTTCTTAATCAAATCAAATTTACCCTAATTCATGAACAAATATCAATTTTGGGGATTATATCTAAAATTTGAAACAACTCTCAATTAGACATAAAAAAACACCAATTGAACTAAAAAAACATGCTTAATACACATATCAATCTAATTTAATCACCCCATTTCAATGGTTTTGACATATATTCATCAAACATGGAAAATTAATGCAAAAGAGAGTTAGAAATTACCTTATTGCTTGATTTGTTGATTATTGTAGTGAAAGAGATGAAGAAATGTAGAGAATTGTGTTGTGCTTTGTTGTAGCTGCGCCGAAAACGAGTATAATGGAGAAGAAGAAGTTACATTAGGGTTGGGTAAAAAATCTCTTTTATATCTGCAAAATTGATACATTCGTCACGGATATCTGAGCAACCTTCGTCACGAAGGTTTGGAAAACCTTCGTCACGTATGTTTTACATACCTTCGTGACGGATGTTTATAGAACCTTCGTGACGGATGTATGCAATAGTTACGTGACGAATGTATGCAATAGTTACGTGACGAATGTATGCAATAGTTACGTGACGAATGTATGCAATAGTTACGTGACGAATGTATGCAATAGTTACGTGACGAATGTATGCAATAGTTACGTGACGAATGTTTGGGTGTGCTAAATATAATTTTAGGGTGTGCTAAATAATAAGGGCCTATATATATCCATGCATAGATTTCTCATATAACTTGAACAAACTATGCAAACTTTAATTAAATATTGCCTTGGGTTTTTGTTCATAGTCATTGTAAGTTATTGAGGCTACAAACACCATACACATACACTCATATACACTCATACACTCTTCCTTCTCTTTAAGAAATAATTTTTAATTAATTTTTGCTTCGATCTTCAACTACCCACAAAATTCTCCCAACACGGCTTAAATGGGAGAGAAAGTTATGCTAAAGCCTACACATTTAAGTGGCATGCCCTTCTTTTAAGCTCGTCAGATCTTGCCTTAACTAAACTCAACCAACAACAACACACCCAAAACTTTGAATCCTTCCATCTTCATTTTTCTGATCTGGGTTTCATTTTTATATAAGAATCATATTTGACCTTCTTTTATTTTGATCTCTTGCACAACCACCACCACCAAAAACACTTACACAAACACATTAGCAGCTCTGTTTTTCCTTAGAATTTTGCACAATTATAAATCTTGAAAAAGGATATGGAAGTAGAGCAAGCAACAAAAGGAGAAAACAACTCCTTGATTGTGATGAAGCATGGCTGCAAGTTTTGTCACAAGAGATTACCATGTGGGAGATCCTTGGAAGGCCACATGAGGTCTCATTTAATCACAAATCCAAATGACCAAGAAAAAGTAAACATCACAACAATAAACAAGCATCTAATTCCGCCATTCACCACCATTAATGGTTTCTCAGACGAGGCGAGTTATGAGCTCATCGATAACCCAATAAAGACATGGAGAGCACTTGGATCATCCAATGAATTATCTGATCAAGATCCAAACTTGCTCCCATTTCAAGGCATGAGCTTCTGTTGCAAGGAGTGTGGTAAGGCTTTTCACTCTTTAAAGGCTCTTTCTGGGCACATGAAGAGTCATGCCGTTCAAAGAGAGAAACAAAAAGAACGATTGAGTTTAGATGAAGGAGATAGATTCTTTGGTGATCTTGACACTTGCAACAATGGGCATGTGCCAAGGAGATCAAGTAGAAAGTCAAGGAATATAGGATTATGTACTAATGATATTTACAGTCAAAGAAATATATCATCCTCTTCCTCTATCTTTGAGATTGATCAGCAAGAAGAAGAAGAGGTTGCTCTTTGTTTGATGTTGCTTTCTAGGGATTTAGACACTGCAAAAACAATGGGGGGAAATGGCTTGAATCTTCTCAAGAGGGTGGGGAAAAGTGATAGTGAAGAGAATGTGAAGAGCGAGGATTTGGTAATGGATTGTGCGAAAGACATCTTTGTTGTCGATGTTTTGGAGAGTGATAAAAGAAGCAAGTTTGAGTGCAACACTTGCAAAAAGATCTTTCATTCTCAGCAAGCTCATGGAGGCCACAGGGCAAGCCACAAGAAGACCAAAGGATGCAATGAGAGGAGTGAAACGCCAACTTTTCCCCACTATAGTCAAGCTAAAGAGATAAATTCAAGAATGGTTGTCCAAAAACATGAATGTCCAATCTGTTTTAGAGTATTCCCTTCTGGGCAAGCATTGGGTGGCCATAAGAGGTCTCATTTCTTGACAATTTTGCCTTCTAAGTCTAAAGTTGTTACTAATAAGAAGAGTGTTACTAGTCATGGAGTTGGAGATTTTCTTGATTTGAATCAGCCAACTCTTGTGGAAGAAAAGGTTGTTGGGTTCAAGCCATGGTGGGTTGATAACACAAGAAAACATGAAGATATTGTGGGTATGATATGAAAGTCATCAAAAAAGTCCTTAAGAAACTTTATATCAATATTATGCACAAATACTTTCGTAATTCATTTTCTTTGCCTTAAAAAGTTGTTGAAGTTTAAGAGGAAAAAAAGTCCAATATTGTACTAGTTTTTTAGAAAAGAAATTTAAACTTGTTACGTTGCTTCTTGTGTGATGTGTTGTGATTCATTATTCACAAAAATAATGGACGATTGGGTTTTTTCAAATTGAAACCTCTAACTTTTAGATATGAAAAGTTTAATATTCGATGTATGAACTTGGATAATGTTAGAATAGATGAAAGTTAGTCATCACATGCCTAGCACATGTCCAATTAGTTACGTAACAAACTTGTCTTCTCTCTTATTCTTGTGAGTGAGCTTATAAACTCTCTTGTGACAATATTACTAAGATCAATCAATTCGCAATAATCTTCTTTCATTCTCTCTTTTGTCTTCTTCCTTTCTCTCAATATTGTTCATCTAATTCCTAAATTCACAGATCTTAAACGGTATCAGAGCATTGGAATTTTGTCCCTCGTTCTACCACAATACATTCCTGTGAATCAGTATGAACATGTTATGTTCCTATAAGAAGATTTCATTGCTTACTTGATGGAATTTGACCTAGGTTTTCGTCCTCTGTATAGTTGAGAAAATTATAGCAAATCTTTCAGCCATTATAGATCTCGACGATCCTCTATCATTCTTCCGACAACCCTGGAATGACACTTGTTTCCAAGGTTTTCAATGAAAAAGGTTTTCTAGCTTACAATCGACATGGGTTTCTCTGAACTCAAAGAACATGCTTGAGGTTTTGATTGAATGACAAACATTCACTAATGGTTTACTTGAGTGCGTTGGTATTGTTACTAGTGTGTGTGCAGGAACGAAGGAAGTCTACTTGTGCGTAGACAGGAACAAAGGAAGCACAAGCAGGTACGAAGGAAGTCTTGCTGGAATCCATGAGGCGTAAGGTTACGACGAATGGAAGACAGCTGTGAAGAATAAGTTCATCCGAAGAAGATTATTGGTCGAAGATATCTTGGAGAATGGACTTGAAGAATTATGGAAGAGTTGCATTTCAAAGAAGATCTTGTCAAAGAAAGAAAAGAAGATCTTGGCAAATAAGGAAAGTGGCAACTCGGCAAGGATGGGCATTGGACGCGCGTGTGAAGAAGCGCCAAAGGAATAAGGAAATATTACGCGCAAGGAATATTTCCTTATGCGCTTTGTTTCCTTATTTGATCTAGGCGGTGCGCCGAAGTGTAAGGCCCAAGGTGACTACTTGGAGAACAAGTTGGAATGTCACACGGAAGGAAATATTTCTTAGGAAGAGATTTCCTTCTGAATGAAGTATTAGGAAGCGATTTCCTTTTAGAAAGATATTGTGAGATTTATGGTAATATTAGAACGGCTAGATTGGTAGTTAGGTTTGAGCTATTTAGTGTGCTATATATTGCATGGGAATTGCATAGCTTAGTAATACATTGAAGAGCGAAAACCTAATACTCGGTTTAGAGTTGTTCTACGTGTGTGAGATTGAGATTGAAGTGAGAAGAGTGATCCGAGATCTAGCTAGGACGTCTAGGTGAGTGATCCAAGTTCTATTGTAATCAATATATCAATACAACAAGTAGACTCGTTCAAACTCTCTCTAGTGAAAGCTAGAGAGGAGTGGTTTTTCGCCTCGATGACTTTTTGGTACTTGGGGTGTTTCCACTATATATCATCGTGTCCAGGCTTGGTTTACATTATTGTTTGTCTTTCTGCATTATCTACTTATCAAGGAACAATAGCTTTTGTTCCTTGAGTTTTTATACGTTAATCGATCCAACAATTGGTATCAGAGTCTGGTCTCTAGATTGTTTCAATTAGCTTTGCAGGAAAAGATGTCATCCAACAATGCAATCAATGACTCGTTCTGGAAACCCCCAATGCTGAAGCCGGGAGAGTATGACCGGTGGGAAATCCAGTTTGAATCCCATACGCAATCCCTTGATGCCCAACTATGGAAGGTCATTGAATTCAGAGATATAGCTGTTTTGGACCTTGTCGGGGAAGACAAGACCAAAGAGAAGAAGAGAATCGACTACGATGATGCCGATTACAAAGTCTTGGAGAAGAATGCTAGGGCCAAGAAGATCCTTCACATGGCTCTAAGTTCAAGTGATCTCAGAAAGGTATTAAAATACAAATCTGCAAAAGAAATATGGGATGCACTTAGTAGAACCTACTCAGGAAGTAGCGATGTGAAGAGAAATCGCCTTTTAGCGGCACAAAAGGACTATGAGAAGGCTCTCCAAGAAAAGAACGAATCTTTGGAAGATTTTCATGCCAGGTTCGAAGGATATTTCAGCCAAATAGAGTTTCTTGGTGAAGACATCCCCCAATTGAAAGTTATGCATCAATTCATGCAAGAACTAAACTCCAAGTGGGATGGATTCATCAATGCTCTACAAGCACAAAGCGACATCAAAGATATATCCTTAGAAGATCTAGTCTGCCGCCTCAAAAGTCATTCAGGGATTCTCAAAAGAAAACTCCAAGGAAGAAAGGAGGTTGACAAGAGTCAATCCATTGCCCTGAAAGTTGAAAAAGCATTTGATCTATCCCAGATGGAAGACGTCGAGGCTGAAGAGGATGAAACTGTAGCCTTGATCACAAGTGCCTTTCGTAAAGCTTGGAGAGGGGGAAGGAGTGACTCCCGTCCCTCTGATAGAACAAAAGACATGTAGGAAGTCGTATGCTATCACTGTCAGAAGACTAGTCACTTTGCCAAAAATTCCTACAAAAGAAGAGCGGGAGAACCACCCATTTCAGAAGGAAAGCGAGCAATGATGGCAACCTGGGAGGATTCAGACTCAGATCAAGAAGACCAGAAGAGTGAGAAGGAAGTATGCCTCATGGTAGCCGAAGAGAGCACACCTGAAGCCGAGGTAATTCTTTCTTCCATCATCACTAAATTACAGAGCATTTCTAGTACTCAATTAATTCATATTGTTAGAACACTTGGAGAAGAGAATGGGGATATACAAGAGAAATTAGATGAAAGAGAGGAGGAACTCTCAAGAATGGTAAACGAAACAAGACTTTTGTCTGAAAAGGTTACCATGCTAGAAAGCCTCTCCTCTTCTTCATCTAGCTCTTGGGAAAAATGCCCCGAGCTCAAAAACAAGATCATATCCCTTGAGAGTAAGGTTTTTGAGCTCGAAAATACAAAGCTTTCTCTGGTTCATGAGAATGAGAAGCTGTGTAATGATCTTGTGGTACTCAAGGAAGATGAGGATCACAAGAAAAAGTTGTGGCTAAATGAGCATGCTAGATCCTACATAAATGGCTTAAAAACCGATTACTCAAGTCGATTTGTGCCCCGCAGTGGAATTGGATTTGGCTCAGATAAAAACCCTAAAACTCATGAGTTACCTAACGAGAATTTGGAATCACCCAAGGAACCATCATTGGAAAACCCTTGCAAAAGGTGTGTCACCAAAGTGGAGTCCTTAGGGGGAAACAAATCCGTCGAAAGGATAAGCACATGGTTTGATGGGCAGAAAGCATATGCAATCTGGTTGAGCCAACTTCAAAACACAGAGCCGGCGCATATTGACTTCGAGTCCAGGAAAGCTAACATTCCCATCTGGCCAGGAAAAAGCAAGTACGTCAATCTCAAGCAACATCGTGTTTGTTGGCACTGTGGTAACACAGGGCACTACAAGCATGATTGTTCCCTCAGAATCCAAATTGAGGAAAAGATACGTGCTCCTTACCGAGCTCATAACGAGAGAAAATCAGAGGATACATCGGAGACTCAATCTGAGTCAAAGATGGGATCCAACGATCACTCCAAAGACACTCCCAAGACTAAGGGTGTGAATGCTCAAGGTGGGATAGGATCAAGAGGATCACCAAGAAGTACCCCAAAAGTAAAGGTTGAGGTTAATGAATCTGAACTTCAAGGCACTACGAACGATAGATCTGTCCCACAAAACTCAAGCAAGCCAAGACTTGCTTGGGTAAGGAAAAACTAACCCTTTCTCTCAGGTGAAGCACAACTATTCTTGGTACAAAGACAGGATAAACTTACACGGAACAAATGATAGATCCATGCTACTTCACCGGATCATCTAGAGGGATCCCTCCCTCTGGATCAAAGGAAGGATACAACAGAGCCGGTCAAAGGCATTCACTCATTCGTAACTCCTTGGTATTGACTTGTTGAGTAACTCAACTGTGTCAAAGGGGAAGATACAAAGATGACCCAAGTACGAATCAAGTGATCAAGAAAAAGGTATGTGCTAAATGAAGTTGTGTTCCCCCACAGGTACGGTTCCTTTAATTCTTGTTTTTCTTTGCTTTCGCTTTCATTTCTGTACTTTGTTCGTTTTAGCCTCCTTATCAATAAAAAAAAAATTATGGAATTCTTACCTCGAAGGGAACACAACACCTCATATCGGAGGTTCCACAAATTATAAGTTTGCAAACCTTGGTAAAAAAGGTACGTGATTCTCTCTCTATCTATGCAAACTTTTTCTTATGAAGACATTATTCGTTGGACAAATCAGTCTTCCCTAGCAAGAACACTAAGCAAGTTCACCTCAGAAAAAGGTATGTTTTCCTCTCTCTATGCTCCTTATATCTCTTGAAATCCTTCAATGATTGGCTAAAACTTGAATGATTTCTTGTCTCTTGCTCCTAAATCTCATAGAGCGCTACAACTCTTAATTTCTATGTAAGATTGACTTTGTGTAATGCCTAAATTATGTCGTTCCTCTCTATGATCACTTACATGATTGCATGCCTCTCTGAAACCTCATTTTGCATGAACAAGGTCTTATTTTCAACCCAAAAAAGTCCTCTTGATGATTTGATCCCTCATTATAAGCCCAAAGGATAGAGGTACTCTACAACCGTCCCTTAAGCCCAAATCATGATTGTATATTCCTATGAGTCAATCTTTTGTCATCACATCTGGAATCTCTCATCATGATTTTTTTATTATCCATATTATTATTATTTCGTATGATATTCTCTTGTACCATCTCTGGTAACGATACCCCCCATATCATAAACTACGATCTTTTTGGATTGCCTTGGAAAGAAAAGGATTGCTCTTTGTCACGCGAGGAGTCCGATTGCGTGGAGACAGAGGTGCAACGTGTCAGGGTTGCGTGTCTGCAGCGTGTGGCTGTCTCGAGGAGGAATGACGCGAGAAATTAATTGGGGAAGCAATTACTACTGTCGTGTGAAAAAGGAGAGGTAAAGAAGAGTGTTTGGAAAGTGTGTACATGTGTGATGATTGTGGCGTGTGAACAAGGAAGGAGATCTCAAACGGCAATATTCTATCAATTCATGAAACGATTCGCTCTTCCGTGCAAATCTCTCCCCTTCCTTATTTAAACCCACATTCCCAAATTCCTAATCTCACGCTCCCAAAATTTCCCTGAAATCTCTCAAACTTTCTTGCTCCTCAAAAACCCCAAGCTCCACAACAATGGCCACCAACTCCTCCCAAAACCCATCACTCGTCATTGCCAACGATGAAACCCTAGATTCCCTACTTCAAAAATTAGCCGCCGCTGGTTACATGTCCCGAAGCCCTCTCATCTCAAATCCTTCTCCTGTCCTGCCTGAATCTCCATTCATCGACCCCATATCAGCCATGGTGATCTACGAAGAACCCAAAGCCACAGAGCCTAAAAACCCTGAGCCCACTATTCCTGAAACCCCTGCCTTCCCTCCCCCAAGTGAGCAAATCATCGATGTCGACGAGGATGAGTCTCGGCCTGCCGGCGACGTCTCTCAGACGGTGCCAAGGCAGGATGAAACTCTAGACGACTTTGAGAAAGAACTTGAAGCCAATATCCAAATCCTCTCCTCTCAAAAGGGAAGGAAGACGAGCAATAGCAGCGGGGTCACAGGGAAGAGGAAAACCCGCTCTCAGGTGGCTAGAGAGGCTGCTCAGAAGTCTTTTGAGGAGACTAGTGAAGAGATACCCGAGCCAAAATCGCTTGCGCCAAAGAAAGCAAGGGCTACTCCCCTGTCAAGGAAGAGTGCCAGGAAAGGGAAGTGAGCGATGGTGAAAAAGGAGAGTCTGTCACTGAAGGATGTGTCTGGAAGGTCGATCGTGAGAGAGCTGATCTTAAAGGAGAAATTTCTGGTGGAAAATGGCTTGGAAAGGGTGTCTATGCTTCTCAAGGCACAGAAATGGGGCCACTTGTTTGCAGAAGGGGAAAGCGTCAATTCAGAGTTGTTCAAAGAGTTCTACGGGAGCTTTACTCTAGAAGAAAAACCTCACGCCATTACAGGAAAGTTTACGGCTGGAGGACAACCGTGCTTTATCTCCAGTATTGAACTCGCCTTTATCCTAGGAGTTCCTCACGAAGGATTTTGCAGTTACTCTAAGGGACAGTGGCCACAAGATGTTCAGCCTTTGGAGCTGAAGAAGGGGATTAGTGAAGACGAGAATCCACCAAATGTTGATGTCCAAACAAACTCCATGGGCGTAATCAATCGCCTTCTTCATTCCATCTTGATCAGTAACATTACTCCCAGGGAACAAAAGAGAAACACCATCTTAATCCAGGACTTTATGCTAATGGAGAAGCTGCTCAAAGAAGAACATGTAAACTTGGCCAAAGTCATCTTGTTGCACATGGAACACGCGAGTAACAGTGAAACCCATGCTCTTCCCTATCCCAACATCGTCAAAAGAATTTTGAAGAGTTTGATGGTGTACTCGGAAGAGAGTGAAGTCGTGTTCTACAGGAATCTGGACGAAAGCAACCTGAGAAATATGAAGTTCACAAAGGATGACAATGCAGGATGGATAAGGGCTCAAGATGCTCAGAAGGAGGAAGCTGAAGATATTTTGTCTGAGTGCCCTGAAGAGGAACAAAATGAAGCGACAACGATGGTCTATGAAATGCAGAACGCCATTGGGAGTTGATCAATTAGCTAAAGTTGAAGATTAAAATGTTATTTAAAAACTAATAGATGTTCATAATTTTTAGTTGATTTTTTTTATTTGAAATAGTTCATGACATTGATCAAAATTTTAAATTTTAGATTTCTTAATGGGAATAAAAGTTTGATTTTATTTAACTCACCTCTTTTTTTGTACGCATCTTTAATACTAACAAATCAAATAGAGTCGAAACGTGACGAATAAAAGAGCAATTCATCCGTTTGGGATGGATCTTAATTCACTTGTTCCTGATGAATTTGACAATTTTGAGAAATGGATTGATATTTATAAATCTCACATAAGAGTTTTTTGTACGGAGTTTAACCATGCGTCTAAAAAATTATATCTCGCATTATCCTAACTGTAACTCAAACGTGTCCAGATAAGTCGGGTTAGATCCTGGACGCATCCACGATGAACCCAATAAAAGCCGATCTATTTTTAGCGCATTATAAATGTGGAGGAAAGTTCCGGTGCAAATAACTCTTAATGATAACTAGATCCGGACCCCCGCGCTACGCGCAGGATAATTACGGACTTTATATACGATATAATGTTGTCAATAGGGGATTTAGGGTGTAGATAGGTGAAGGACGAAAGTGGAGATGAAGAAAAGACATAGATCTTCAGACGAAATAGGGTGACGATGAGCGAAATTTTTTCTTTAATTTAAATTTTTTTCTTTACATTTATTTTTATAAAAACATGGCACGTATATGAAACAACAATGATGTATGTGGTTAAATTAAAACCTCTCACCTCACATTCTCACCAATTCCATATAGATATATTTTGTTACGCTAATTTTTATTAATAAATATTAATAATTTTTCCGTGTTAAAATTTTATCAATTTAGTGCAATTATTAACTAAATTTGATATTATGGAGTTGAAGAATATGGAGAAATGTAGATACTAATTGTATTGGTTGCAACTAAGAGAAGATGAAGATTTTTTTATTAAAATTCATGAATGAGATGAGAAGGAATTAGTTCATGTAGTTGAATAGACATACTAAAATTAAGTGGACTACTCATAATCACAACCCTCTATACAAAAATGTAACCTCAATAAATTTAGATTTATAAACATAATCGATTTAAAAAATGACGCAGGTACACATGATGACTTCTTTCACCGAATAAAGAATAGTCACTATAGCCTTTCTAAATAGAGGATATAAATACATCAATATTTATACATTACTCTATCCCTGATGACAACGGCGAGAAGGTGTGACCACTATCAAAGCATGGGTGTACTGCACAGTTCATGGTAAGTTGAGCAAACCCGGTCACTAAATAAAAAGACGTCAAAAGACTCAAACAGTTCGAAAAAATCTAATTAAATTCCCAATTTACGCATCTGATTTCACCATTGAGCTAACAATTCAATAAAGCATAAATTCAATATAATCAAGTGAGAATAACCTTGTTGGATGACGTCGAGCTTCTTTTGGTCCTCGCTCTAGATAATAACACCTCATATAAGAAATTGGAGTTATTTGAACTAAGTAGGAGATCTATTTTTAGGTCGCCATAATGAGGTACCAAGTGCATTAAGTTGGAGAAATCCTTGATGCCCGCCCAGCTAGCGGAAGTTGAACATTTTTCTGATTGTACTTTTGCCCACATGAATCCTTTGTGAACTCCGGGCATTGACGTCGCTCTCCTTTGGGTACTTCATTCATGAAGCTTGTTTGCAGATTCAGATTTGAAGACATCGAGTTTGGAGGCTGCGATAGAGGAAGAAGAATCGAAGTCGAGGAGGAAATGAGAAATGGATGCGAGAGGATGATAGGAGGCTAGGTAAGCTAGGGTTTAGAATTTACTCACTACCTATTGCATTAATTTTTATTTAAATTCGTCTAATCTCTTAATTAACATTAATTCTCTTTTGAACAATTTTTAATAGAACAACTGATTAATTAACCTCACAATGTTGAGATCCTTTCCATTATTATACAGACGATGTGGTATCCTTCCCTCGCAACAACTTTCTCCACATTCACGGGATTTTTTCACACAGCTTTCTTATGCGTAAAATCCACAATTTCCTACTCAATCAAAATTCAATAAATGAAATAAAAGAGAAATTCAATTCATTCAGACAATTAAGAGTTAGGGTTACAAAATCCAAACATAGAATCTACTGAGAGAGAGCTTCTTCATTCCATTGTTTCCCCCATGAGTAGCTATAAACTCATAAAGCATTTCAATTAAGTGAAAGCTTAGTCTTATCAAATTTCTTGAGAAGATTATGTTACATGTTCATTTATAATGAACTGCAATGATGTGTTCCTATAACTATTATCTATTTAGTTTCATATGTATTCATTTTTAAAGGCAACCTCCATTCTTGAATCTAGAATTTCTAAGACTACTCTCTGTCCATAGAGCCCCCTGTTTCTTTGTGCTTAAAATCAGGATACTTCAGATTTTTCTGCAAAAAATAGCAAAGAACCATGGTTAGCACATGATAATCTTAGCATACCGCCATACCGTCTGAACTCTGAACCATGCACTAACAACATATATATTCTGATAACTTATGCTTTCTTTTGTAATTAATCGATTTTGTTGCAGTAATTTTGTACAGATTTTCTAAATCAATCCTTGTGCAGAGGAGGTTCCAGAAGGATAATCAGACGAACACAATAATCGAAATAAGCCCCCAATTAGGAAAAGAAACCCTAAGGCTAAGGCATACCTGAGAAATTCAAAGTGCAATTTAACTTACCCGAACATAAAAAATTGTAAGTATACCCCCTAATTTGAATAAACTCTGTAATACAGGCCAAAAACTAAAATCCATATCCTAGAAGGTAGAATTGAAGATCTCACCTGTATTATTGCACTTCAGCAAGTCACCAGCAAAAACGATTATGGTGCTGCAAACCTGTTTCATACACGTTGTCATAAAGATTGTTCCTCCAAGAGAATGTCAAAGGCTTCATTTATAAAAGAAAGCAATCAAGCATGTATATGAAATGTTCAAACATGATAGAATAGGCCAACTGAAATAAAGAAAAAGGGGGCAAGAAATTGAACATTGTGCTGGCTATTTATCTGCAATCCACTATCCTTCTTCAATATTAATTGGTTCTTTAGCTGGAAATAGTTAATCTCCAACTCTCAACTCTCAAGAAGTTTCAAACACAATTGTATATAATCTTAGTTTGTAGTTAATGAATATCATTGTATATGTCAAAGATCAGTGCAGAAACAATATTTACTAAGAGAAGGCACTTAAGTTAGCTTAAATTTCTTATGAGAAATAAAATAGATGAAGAAAGCAAAGATATGAAGATCAAATCTGCCTGAAACAACCTCCATATACAAACCCATATCAACTTCATTGTATATGGAACAAAGATCAGACTCAAACTCTGAACTCAAAACATAGAAGAATAGAAGTTCATGACAAATCAGGTGTAAATAACACAACTTTTCTCTTTGACATTTTGGCTAACCCCTTCCAGACATAAATCCATCATAATTAGAAAAACACAAATATATACTACATATAGATTAAGCACCAGTAGTGAACTTCATTAAAAAACTCACCATACGATGAAGAATCACCCCGTTCCGCAAACTGACTGTTACAATCCGAATCAACAGTCCACGATGAATTCCAAGAGGAGTTCCGTAGACTTAGATCAACACCCAAAGGAGAAAAAGACGGAACCAATATTAATGGAATCCTTCAAACCATTATCAATTTGGTTCAGGCTGTAGCGTTTGAGAATGTGGAGGCTCAGATTGGAATTTGCATTTTTGGGTTAGAGGCGTCAACGATTCAAACCTATAACCTAGCTTGTAAACATCATCAAACCCATCGAATCACAGGACCTGATCACATTACAATTGACAGTTGCAATTATTATTATAAAACAAAAAACTCAAAACATACCTTATCACTATTTTGAATTGCGCAGAACCCTCCACAGATTTGTCCATCGACGCAGCCATAGCAAAATTCTAAGCTTTAGGGCGGAATGGTATGAACAACCATTTTACAGGGAAAACGACCTACATTAATTCCGAGCTATTAATCAAGGAACAAAGAGTCGAAATGGCAATCAGGTTGCGACCCTTATAATTCACCATTAAGAAGAGAAGACAGAATGTGTCGCTGAAAGTTATTGGAGGCGTTAAAGTGTATTACATGATCCAGAAAAACAAAAGAAATGTGAAGCAGCCCGATAAAACAACCCAAACTTTATGGCCCATTAGATTTCGGTGTCAATTACATATATTTCGGTACCGGTTACATTTACTTTCCGCCAAGAGCAAACATTTTATATATATATATATATATATATATATATATATATATAGAGAGAGAGAGAGAGAGAGAGAGAGAGAGAGAGAGAGAGAGAGAGAGAGAGAATATAGATAGATAGAAATTCCTTGATTTTTCCATATGATATGGTGAAATATTTAGAGTGAAAGCACAGTAAAAAATATTAGGCCCTTCATTTTTGCCTAGTATCAGAATCGAGAACCAATGTCAAGATTCTACTTGCATAGCTGTACATACTCAATACCAATCTACAAAATGGGGGTGGGAGTGGATGGCCAAAAGTTACAGCATATATTTGCCTAGTATCATGCCTATTGGGTTTGAACTTAAGCATGGTGCAATTTATTATCCCCTTCACGGCTCACCAAGATTTTTTTGTGATGTGGTGGACAGCGAGAAAGAGAAATTAGGAAAAAGACAAAGAGAACAAGATATCAACAGTTACACTGTCTTTTTTAATACTACAGCAGTAAGCATTTCGATCTCAAAGTTACTGATGCATGTTCAAGGTAAATGAATAATTGAGATTTTTAATACAATTTCAATTTCCAAATATAGTCATTCCTATTCTCTATCCCAATGAATAGCAGAAGATATTTTAAAGAATCTACTGAAAGATCCCTTGTTAATGGTACCAACTGTTTGATGATAAGAAAAACAAAAACTCATTCAGAGTTCACTTGTGACTCTAAGCTAGCGGACAAACAAATTGGATCACAATGAAGAAAGGTTTATATGGCCACAACATCGTTAGATCTACCCATATACTAACCTCCTTTATTTTGATGACAAACAAACATCAAAATCGAGAACCAATAAAATAACTCGTTAAACGAAAATACTACTTGATCAGCAAGATTCCTATCAAAATCACTACTTTAATGAGGCATGCAGAAATTCTGTAATCCATATAAACATACCTGAAGTATCAGATCTAGTTGGTATAGTGAACATAGCCTCCAACATTTGTGCCAAGGACACATAGCCAATCTGTAATCCACAATCATTTACCTTAACCAGGTTCTGATTAGCTACTAAAATCAATCAATGTCAACATGAAACTGTGGAAACCTTTGTAACACGAAGAGCAGTCTATAGAGGATTCATGTTATCATACGGAACCTGCAATTTCATTGTGAAACGAATTTATATCAATTTCAATCAACCACAAATGTTTTTTGTAAAAAAGGCACTCAACTTGAATATTAAAAACTCCCCCAACAATAACAAAATCAATTTAGTCTTGAGAGATGCATCTGACTTTGTTTGTGATTTTAATTTTATAACATGAACGAGATACAGTAAAGGAAGAAGTAAGCTAATGTCTAGCGTACCATGTTGTGCCATCTTGTGATGCAAACTCGATGAACTGTGCCAGCAACACTGAGAGCAACCAGTTGACGAAATATCAATGGAAAAATGTGAACTTATTTTTTCACTTTCCTTATAATTTAAGGAAGCGTTGTAATGGAAAATATAGGAAATAGAAGTAAGAAAAGACATAGATTTCATACTGGAAAAAAATGGTTTGTTTACTTGCACTCCAGCTAGTTGTCTTGAAATTTTCCGATGAACTAAGAGAAAACAACCAAGAGAAGATCATAAGGCTTGTTCTTGGTGCATTGTACTAATAAGTAACAGTGAACAAACAATCAAAGAAAAAGTTAGAAACTAAAGCATAAAAAAGTGTATCGATCTCGCAAGTTTATCATTTCATATAAATCATCAACAACTTACGAAAGCTTCTTTTCAGTATTGTCCTCATCATCATATTAAGTCCCATAAGATTTTTTGGAAGAAACCATTTAAGGTTTTATTTAAGTTTACCCAAGAAATAGTACCTTAAAATGATTAGCTTAATATATAATAAAGATGAAGATGGGACAACAGAGGCCACATATTGACCACTCAATCTCATGCCAGTGATTGTGGTACAAATAATTGACCCGACCACATAGAGACAACAGAGGTTATTCACTTACCCGACCACATTGACATTAAGCTTGGTTATGAATAAAGTCCAAATAAGATTATAGGAACTTAATGTCATGTACGCATTGTGATGATTATAACATTGACAGATAAAAATAAAACTTCACCTGTCATTGCTAATGGAAGCTCTTCTTCAGAAGCTGCAGCATTTCTACGTCCATCATACACAAGCCTTTTGCTTTAGATCATTAATGGATAACCAAAGAGGTTTCCTACTTTCTTTGCACTCTCAAGGTCATTTATCTGCCTTCACGATAAAAACCTAGAAGTCAAATTACGAATAAAGCACCCTGCTACACATAATTTCATCTATTACAAACAAAGTATTCCAATCAAAACGTCCCCAAAAAGGAAGCATATAAATCTAAAATTTATAAGAAAGGACTTGTCTTTACTTTACGAATGAAGGTCTAAAATACAGAACGGTCAATCACACAACTAAACAGTTAAGAGCTTCCCTGTAAGAGGTGAGAGGTCAATATAGCCCCTAGATTAAATCTCAGGCTTGCCTACGCAGTAACGCAATGACATAAAAAGTGACTAATCTCAGCTATCATGTTCCATTATTAGAGTTAAAAGTCCCTCGTTCATGAAGTTCAAACAAAGCCTAACATGAACACACTTTTCAGTTATCATGTTTTGCTAGAAGTACCAAGGAATAGAAACTTACATGCTCTGTAAGATTTCGGAAGTCCTGTGAATTCATAATTACCAATGTTGGGGCTAAGTATGTAAATGAGCTTCCTTGAACCAGGGTTTAGCCGAGTTCCAAAAAAGGAATGGAGTAGCGTTGTGATGCCAGAGACAAACAGCATTGTAGAAATGACGTAGGCTGTGTCTTTCTTCCAGTGTAAGAAATAAAATCATATGAGAACTGATAGACAAACCTTTTCCATTTTATCCTCCACGAAATAAGAATTTTATAAAATTAAGATAGGAAAGCTCACATCAGTTCCACCCATGGCTGGCACCATCACCAGAGGTATGAAGACATGTGAACCAACAATTGATAAATAATGTTGGATTGTAATAGCAAAGCAGGGCTGATCATAGCTCCCAAGTTCATGTGATTCACGTCCAGCAGAAGCTTTGTTAAGCTCCTCAGTTTGGCGTTTGAATTCAGGCTTCAGAGACTCAAGCTCATCCATCACGTCTAGCAATTTCTACAGATGAACCAATCTTGTAGAGTATGAGCATACTTACACCGAAATCATACCAATAACATACTCTGGTTGCATAAAAAATGGTTAGAATTGATTTTTTTCTGGAGATTTTCTTTTCTTTTTGAAGTTGAGTGTGGTAATCTCGATGGAAGGGTATTATACTTCATTCTCCAAATATACTTAGCACTGTTAGCAGTGACTTTTATACTTCATACTCCAAATGTACCAAGCAAAAAACAGCATTCGAATAGCATAACATCCTTGATCAACCTCCAAGCTTAATTGATTATCACAGTTCATAGTTGCGTCTACATTCCTTTCGATTACTTTCTCATTATATTTTGGGCTTCTATACTATAAAAGCCTTGAAAGGCAATTCATACATGTAAACTACTCAAATCCCATCAACATAAGTTGCATGCCCACATATAGGCGTCTAGATTTTACTCACTGTGCCTTGGGTAAAATTTCCAAACCCCAAGAAAAGATAGACAAAGTTCTTATGTCCTTTCGAAATTCTCAAAATTTGGAGTTGGTCCAAGATTATTCAGATCTTCCTGCCATAGCTTCTAAATAAGGATGAATTACAAACCTGGAAGATTTTTGTATAAAAGTTGACAATTATGTCAAATTTACAAAGATCAATAATTAAGTAAAAATTAAATAAAACTCAGGGAATGAAAAAGATTGCATCAGAAACAGTAATACATCTGGAGGTGCTACAAAGCTTGGCCTAACGATAATGATTCAGTACGAAGGATTCAGTTTTCCGACGACAATTTGCTATCTTATACATAATAAGTTTATTCCTATAGGAAAACACACATTGGAGGTGAACTGGTATATACTATTTACCACTCCAAACTTTCACTAAACATCGTGAACTGAAAAAGAAAGCTTCTGAACTGCATAACCTCATAAACCAGTTCTCTAAGAGCAAGTACACCATACTAATAGTCGTGAGAAAAGAAAATGAAATTTCTCCAACAAATTCTAACACCAGAAAAAATCTCTTTTGAGCTTACCATTGACATCTCTCGCTGATTAGTTGACGATAAATGGCCTTGTACAAATGTTTCCGGAAAACTGATTGATGCATCTTTAGGAGGTCCCTGCTTCCCGTAGTCAGAACCCACTGTACCCTTACCAGCAGAAGGTTCAAGTGATGAAGTTCGTGCAACCAAACAACAATCCATGTCTCCTTTGTAAAATCATTGCGCAAAAGCACATGCACAACAAACTGAGGCGAAAAACGGGTAATGTATAAAATTTGTACCAATTTCATTTTCTCGTCGGTTTCACAATACATGAATCCATCTTCCTCCTTGCTAAAGCAGTAGTTCAAGGAGTTGAAATCAAAAATTTGATACATAGAGACCATAGATGCCGGACGAATAAAGGGGGAAGCAGTATATATAGTACACAGACATAAGTCGGTCACAAACATAAATAAAAGAATCCTAACAGAATTTAATTGGAATAGACCTAATATGAAATAAATCAATGCATTAAGGGCGAATTTAAGGCTCTTCAATGGGATGACTTCAATGGAAATTTTAAGAGCAAATATTTATGCCGACGCTTGGTGACCACGTCAAGTAATAAGACTCCAGAAACCTAATACAACCTACCAAAAAAACATCACAAAAGGGGACGGTTCACATGAATTGACTTCTCTACAGTTCATATGAACCTAAGGTTTATAAAATTCAATCAAATGGAGGCCATACCAGCAACGCTGAAGACCTTAGCCACAACCAGCAACCCGCCAGTAGCGCGATAGCCTTCAGCAATTCGCGGAAGCAAATTCTTCACTTCCTGATGCGAATACACCACGAGATCCTCACTGATGTTTGAATTGGACCTGCACCTGAGCCATTTCGATTCTTTTTTTCGGTTTTTGGTTTCCTCAGGCATGTAATTCATCTCCATCTGGAAAGGAGACAACCTTCCCCATGCCATATGCTGTAAGTCTCTAAGTCGACAATACAATTCACACGTCGTCTTATCCAAGTCCAATTCGATCGCCGTCTAACTTATCTTACCTGTCCATTTCCTTCCCCTTCTTCTTTCAGTCGATCGACTGTGGCTAATAACAGGAGCCTGAACTAAATCTGTCTCAGCCCTCGCAACAATGTCTATTGCTTTCCAGTTGCAACCCATCAAATCCGCCCTTCTCTCCCGCCCTTCTCTCCTCTGTGATCCTAAAGTACCAACTTAGACACCATCTACAACATCGCTCTTTCTGGTATCTAGAAAGTAAAAGTAGCTGATACACCCTAAAAAAGCAAATGAACACAACTCCATTGAAGCTATTTCAACCTTAAACAGGTGCGAGAGTTCCATTTCAGTCGTTGGTGGTCGGCGGCAGATTCGTCGGAGGTTCAGCAACGACAGACGGCGAAGGAGGCAGAGGAGGTTGCGACTCTTGTACCGTCAACGGAGGTTGAAGCGGGGTTAGGGAAGATGAAAGATTTGGGGTTGAATCAGGAGGTGGGTAAGGGTTTGGAAACGTACCAAGCCAAGCTGAATGGAAACAAAAACAGGCCCATTAGAGGAGGTAAATGAAGCGGGCCCAATACGGATGAGAAACGAAAATCAACGACAATGAAACGGGTCCCGGTACCGTTTTCATTTACTTTCAGCAAAGAACGACTAACTTTTATATATATATAGATGTTCATAATCTGGGCCATAATTTTTTTTTAACGTTTTGAGTGAGGACGCGGTGACATACTTGTAATTACTGCAAACTTTGGTTGGTTTTTCTGGGTTTTTTTTTCTTAAAATGACCTCAAAATTTTTTATCGCCAGGTTATGAACATTACCGCTCAAACTATGAACGTTAACTTGTTATCTGTGAAAGCGGAAATTTCATTTTTCCTACGTTAAGTCTTGTTCTCACCGAAACTTTTTTCTATAAATGTGAGGGAGGATCCGATGAAAATAATTGTTACGGTGACGGAATGCGATGTGTGAACATTAATAGTACCTTATATGTGAACCTATATTACTAATTCACAATTAAGCTTATATGTGAACTTTAACCGTTCATAGTTAAAATTCACATATAAAATAATAATGTTCATACTTAAGATAAGTTAGTATTTCATATTATAAGATATGTTTTCAACACAAAACTCAGTCTTATAAACGTTGAGGGGGTATAATGTTTGATATATGCTACAATAAAAAAAGAAGAAGCTTCGAACACTCGGAAGGCGACGTGTATTGTTGCTAAAATCTGACGAGGGCGGGAAATCGACTCTCGAATTTCATTCTTCACATCATCAATCGACGTTCAATTTTGTGGCCTGATGAATTTGTTTTTTTTCATCCTATTCGGATAAACCCTACTTGTTTGTTGAACCAGGGTAAACTCAATTGTCGCAAACCCTAAATTGTTGGTTTAATCCATGGATGAAGCCTGTCAAGCTGATCCTCATGTGCCTCTTGTTCCTGGATCACGGCACTGGAAATTGAATAAAGCCTTCAAGGTTGCTGTGCGTTCCCTGCTCACCGCCTGCCCTAAAGAGGTAGCACCACCTATTCATCTTTCTTCTAATTGTTCATCTATTATTTCTTCTTAGCTGCCTTCAAAGGTTCATTTTTTTTTCTTCACCAATTGTTACTGTCTATGTTATGAAATTGATCATTTGTCCTTCATGCGTGGCTGTTGAGATGATTTTTTATCCAATTTGGTGCTTCAGTCTCCGTCTGTCTGTGACCTTGTTCTTGAGCTCTCCATTGCCTTTTATTCTATTTTAATGATGCCTCAGCTCATATTTTGTTGTCAAATTGAGTCATCTCTCTCTTACTAATCCATAATTTATGTGCCATTTGAGGTATTTATTCCATAAAGTTCTCAAATTTACTAAGGGGGAAATAGCACATTGTAGTGTAGAGATAAATACCAAGTAATCTTTCTTGCTGATCTTTTCCCTTCAAAATTAATCCAGTTACACATAGTTATACATTGTGTCATTATGGTGATGAACTAGTAACTACCATTTTATCTGTATCCAAATTTTGATTCTTTCTTGTAGTCGTTTCTATCTTCTATCCTTTACAGTATAATATTTAAAGCTGCTAGGCACCATTTCATCATTCTGCCTTTTTTTCCATCTTGAATATGGCATGTTTTCTAATAACCATGGTTTTCTATCTTCTATCCGTTACAGTATAATATTTAAGGCTACTAAGGCACCATTTCATCAATATTTAAGGCTACTCGTTTTAAGGCTACAATTTGGCATGGTTTTCATTCAAAAAATCTAGACATTCATAAATGTTTAGTATGATATGGAGACAACAATTTGAGTTTTCTAATAACGAAATTAACCTTTATAACTTCATTTATATGACTAATAAACTCTTACAGATACCTTCCACTAAGTCATGTTATATTTCCTTTGATATGCTTCTATTTTAGACATTTCATTATAAGGTCTTTGTGCTGCTTTTCACTTTGTTTTTGGTGCTGAATCTCAAGGAGTTCTTCAAGGCTTTTTCTGGGTTCACCGTTGCTGAGCAGGAGCGTCTTTATGGACTATTCATCCAGGTTTTGATATTCTCTTCCCTGACTGAAACATGTAGCTCTTGAGTTAGTCTTCCATCCTTATATTTTACTTGTATAGAGTTAATTCGTCGCGTTAGTAACCTTCTTATAACAATACTCGAGCTGTATATATGCAATGTATAGTTCTGAAAAAATGTGCATTACGATTGGTCTACTTGTAGGCTTGTATCTCTTTTAAAAGATATTGAATCACTCAAATTTCTTTGCCAGTTATGTGTCAAATGCAAGCTAAGCAGATCAAATGGAGCGAATTATCTAAGAAACTAGATGTCATCTAACGAAGTTGCTAAGATATCTTTGATCAACAGCATACAATAGATTTAGAAAGTTTGGGGTATTTTTTTGTCATGTCATCCTTTTTACATATCTTGGTTGGTGATTGGAAGTAAATATAAATGAAGTTTTAGTGTTCCAGAGAAAGGATATAATGCCTTCTACTTGAATGCAGTTTTATATCCAAGATAGGATGTCGGTAATAAAAATAGTTTTTCATTATATTTAGGCTTTTGCCTTTAGGACGACGATGATAGTATTACTAAAAAAAAGTATTATTAAAATAAGTTAATAAACACTAAAAGCATGAAATGCAACAAATATAATGTCACATGGTTGATATATTATCATGATTGTAGATTCCATGCAAAAAAATACAGAAACATTAACAGGACCGCATTTTTGCTTTTCTGAAGGTTTTCACTTGTTTTTGCCCTTAATATTTTCTGCATCGTTAGGGAAATTATTGAACCAAAAAGCATATTTGCTCGAGTAGTTCTTAAAATCTGCAATAATCTGATCCCTACAGACTACTTTATCAAGGGTGAATGGTGGTTGAAAGATATTGTGTTACTTGGGGCTCTGAGAATTTGTCCTTCTCTCAATTCTTTGAATTTGGTGATCACAAAAATCACAATGTTCAAGCTGCGTTGCTTGAGATACTTGCTTCACGAATTTATGAATTCCTCACGTTGCACAAAGCCTAATGATTAGAGTACTCTGTTAACTGACTGTTCAACTAAGAAATCTGCCTTGTTATGTATAACTGATGCAGGTTATCACATCCTTACATGAAAATATAGAGGTACCCTCTGTCTATTATTCTTATTTGGAGTCCTGCATTGTGAAGTTTTGTTAAGTGTTGCAGCAATCTGATTGTGTAATTTGCTAATTGCATGTGACTCATGCAACAGCTAGTTTACTATTTGATTCACTTCTTATAGTTTATACTTTATAGTTGTTTAACTGTCTTGACACCCGTGATGCTTCATATTTGGTTTTTTATAGCTCATAATTTATATTTTTGTTGTTGATGTAAAAACAATTTCTTCCATGTTTCAGGATGAATTTGAGACTGTATGCCTCGAAACACAGGTATTACTGCTTACTGTCTAATCTCTATTCAATTGCTTTAACCAAAAGTTACTAGTGCTTGTTACTTTTACCCTATCTCTGGGTTGGAGTCTTTTCATTGTTGTTTTCTTTCTCCTCTTGTGCAGGCAGGAATGATTTTAGATACCATAGAGCAAATTGTTGAAGAACAAACTGTGGACCCATTGTATTCTGAAAAGTATGTCTCTGTTTATTTTATTTTAAAGATGCTTCTTCAGCACTAACAGATAAATGAATGTTAGGATATCTGCAAAAGTACTATCTCATACTTGCTACATCTTAGATCAGTTAAATGATATCTCTCAAGGTGAGATTTCCAATATGTATTGTTATTGTGGGTAGATAGAGTGATGATCGAGTTAACAAACAGGGCCATTTATCTTCTGTAAATTCTTAGTGCTTTGACCGTTAATTAAGAATAAGATCCTCATCCAGAAATGGTTTTTATTAGTGTGTAATACGAAGACATTGGCTCTTGTTATTTCTCTGATGCAGGACAAACGTTGGAAATATCATGCACGAGTTTGCAGCAGCCAGGAAGACCGAAGCAAAAGTACTGGAGAGTTTGTTAGCTAAGGTAAGGTTGATTAACTTTAACTATAAAATATTGTTGTATATTTCTCCCTTTTGTTTGCACTTTTATATAGCTTAGCTATAATTTGCACTTTACAATGATAATAATACTAGATTTCTTGTGATTGCAAATTTCGAATCCCTTTTCATGCCCGCGAGAACTTTATTGCTGTGGTTCCTGATCATTTCTTCTTATCATTCAGGCTGAGGATCAGAAACTACGTACAGAAGCACGTATTGAACTTCTTAAAAAGAAAATTCAAAACACTTCAGATGCAAGTGGCGCTGTTGAAAAGGTGATATGTCACTATCTTACAGAATCTCTTGTTCTGACTTCAATATATGTCACACTATATGTTCTTTCTCATGTTGGTTAATTTCGCAGCTAAAGAGTGAGGTTGTAAAATACAATGCCTACACCAGCAATGGGCATGGTTTGCTGCAATAAGTTAGGCGATGCTAGAAGACATACAAATTAATGCAACACCCGAATGCGTTCTCTTGTTTATCTGTGTCCTACTTTAGCATTTTGCATCTTGTGAAAAAGTTTCAGCTTGGCTTTTCATACTTGAGCAAATGTTGTCATATTTTGTAGCACATGTTTCATTCTGATTATGTAAATTACCCCTCCCAAATCCTGATGGAAGTTCAAAGATGTATGATAAAAATGTTTAATGTAGGATGATGCATTTTAAATCTTAATGCATTATTTGAGGGAATCCAAACAAACCATGAGTTGGCTTTTCCTTTCCTCACCTTCCTTTTTCTCAGCAGCTTGACATTGGTAACCTCATGAAAACTGCAAAAATTACAAAAGAATCTAATGCAGCTTTCATGACTACCAAACACATACTTGCAAACAGATCATGGGGACTGCAAATTCTTCCACAAACAAATTTTCCTCGATCTCATGAAAAAGAGTGTGAAGATGGCAAGCACCCTTCATTATTCTCACAAGGGAAAAAAATTCCATATTCAACGCATAGGCCACATTTTTCTTTGTAGAGGCTAATTAGTAAACAAATGGAAGGTAATCTTTCCTCTAACAGTCCAAGGCTACCATAAATTTGAATGTAGGCACTATACTTGTCTGGTCGGGCAAATCCCGATCTCCGATAGTTGAAAGGCTTTCCCGGTAAATGACCATGGCTTTTTCTTGAGCTCTGTCAGAAAACTGTCTCATCTTCCTCCCATCACTTGATTTTGATAAATTCTCCCACGCAGTCACTGCATTCGTGGATGATATCCAGCAGACGCCGTTAAGAGTAACCCAAAACTATCAAATGTTCTGTTTAATCTGCAAGTTCATACAAAATGGAAGAGAGTAGTTAACTTAAAATACATAGTTGGCCACTTACCTTTCATACTTTTTTCTAACTTGGAATCTGGCCTCTAATTTACACTATTTCAATTCCTAAGCGGTATACATTAAAGTATCATATTGGTAAACCAGCAACACTTGCCCCTAATTTTCAGGAGAACATTGACAGAATGACCAATGATGTTATAAGAAGGTTAACTTGCATTAACATAGAAATATTATGAACAGAAATAGAGTGAATGACAGGTCAGAAACTAACAAAGCATTAACATATAAGGTTAGTAATTGATATACCATGAATGAAAGATCAGAAACTAATCTTAGAAAGTGTATTATGTTAGGAGCTAACAATGTAATTTTTATCCTGTGAGAACACAATCCAAAGAGATTAATCATTTGCCTTCCTGAAATCTCATAACAAGTATGGTCACTTTACTGAATATTGTATGGTGATGTAAATGACACCTTCTATTCAGAAATTGTAGTTTCATGGCCAAGTAAATACTAAATGCAAGAGTAGGATTGAGAAGACTTACAATTCACATGATATCCATGTATAGAGTATATATGGAATCATAAGTAGAAGATTTTCAGTCCTCACAATACCGCCGATAATCCCACACAGCATAGTAGAAATATATAAGCCATTAACCTCCTGGATATATGGTCCATCAACAGCAATGGCAACCTAACACAAAAAATTGAAAGGAAAAAGTGAAAATATGAATGAAGACCCTATAACAGCTATGCAAATATTTCTTCAGATGACAGGATATGAAGTTGTTTTTACCTTTGAACATAGGATTTGAAGAAGATAAGAGAAGAAAAGTCTTATTCAAAATCTTCACTAAATAGTGTAGCACACTTAGTAAAGAAAATAAGAAGCAGATTTGGAACACATATTCTGATCTGAACAACTTTAGCCATTGAATGTATACAATTTGTAGGAAAATTTAAGTTGTTGGACAATTTTTAACAATTTCTTACCTGATGCCCAATAATATATGCTATCTCAGCATCAGACTTCAAAGAATCAAGAACACCAGTGTAGACAACAATCTTCCCATCCTTGAAACAATCCACAAAATTTATATCAGGATCATCAACCACGAAAACTTCCCAGTTGATGTGCTGTGTCTTTTTGGGAGAAGTCCAAGCGAGATTTCGGCCTCCCCAGATTTTGTTATCTTTTAAACCTCGCTTCAATGCATCAAATACACTCTCTGCAATTCGAGCCACCCTTTGTCTAGTAGGATCTGAGTCTGGCAACACATTTTTGCCCTTGTGGATCGTTCTTAAGCACTCTTCAAAACCATGCTCTATGCCATACTTTTCGTACTTCTTTGGCCTAGTTTTGCACTTGTTACTTTCCAGATCACCCACCTTATCAATGACGATTATACTGGCTAGAGCAGTGGTAAAGGCTGCCAAGACATTTTCAAATGTAAATTCCCACCGAAATATTGTGTCTGAGGTTTGTTCCAGATTGCTAGATGTTGCAGGACTGTTGTTTGGAGTATCCACATTGTAAAATCTTCTCCCAACTACATTACCAAGTAGGCAAGTGTTGTTTCCGGTCTGTTTCAACCCGCTCTGATACAAGAGCACATTAGGAGCTTCATGAGAATCAGATGGAAATTACCTAACAGAGCACAGAAATTCTTCCTCTGAACAGTTAGGTTGCTCATTTTCTTTTTGATTCCATACTTGTATCTGTCTCTTTGGAAAGATCTGTGCATATAGCGCAGCCACTCAATGGCAATGGAGATTCTTTACAACTGATACAAAGCGATGCTAGCAGTTCCAAATGAACAAAAGCTTAACATTACTTCATAGAAAATAAGGATCAGTATACAAAATAAAGAGAAACAGACTCGAAAAAATGATAGTAGGATGCAGAGTTAGGAATGCTATTTGCAATGGGAGATGCATAACAAAATGCTTGGCCAATGAAGCATTATTTCTATGCATAAATTTTCTTCTTCTTTTTCTTGATAGTTATCTTCTTCTTAAAACCCCTCCTATTCTTCATCTTCCTGCTAGGCATCTTCCTTTTCTGTATTATCTTTTCTGGGCTGTCAATCATTTGAGTTGGAATTCCTAGTTCAAAATCTCCACCTAAAATTTCTTGATCATCTGGTCTCCTGCAAACATAAACTTCAATCATGGAGGGGTCTAAGAAATCTCTTGAACAATTAAGAGCGACACCCAAACTTTCTGCCTCATCCCAGAGCTCCCTCCCCTTTGCGAAATCTCCTCCTCGACACAGCTTTGGTATAATCAATTCATAAACTGGCCCGTATTCTCCCACAGAGCTTTTCTTCATACGTTCAAACAGCTCAATAGCATAATTCACCCTCTCAACTCCACACAGCACACCAACCAAATTATGGTGGAACTTGGGTGGAGGTTCAACTCCTGCTTCCATCATCTCTTCTACTATTTGATTCCCTTTACCAAACCGTCCACTCAAATACAAAACCCTAGCTACAAGATAGTAGCTAGCCCAGTCAGGCTCACACCTTGTTTTCTTCATCAATTCAAAAGTACTGAGCGTCTCCTTAACCCGTCTTGTCCTACCAAGACAAGAAAGCAGTATATTGTAGCTTACTGAGTTTGGCATGATCTTGTAGGACCTCATTTCCATCATCACATTCAAAGCTTCTGGAACAAGCCCGGATGGATTTTTCTTAAGGTTGTTCTCACAAAGGCACTTAAGGAAAGTGTTAAAGCAGTAGAGATCGAGAATAACCTTCTTTGACTTCATCTCCTGGAGAACCCTACGTGCTTCTTTGACGTTCGCCTTTAAGGACCACCCATGCAGCAAATTCTTGTAAACGCAAGACTCAAAACCAGAGATCTTATCACTGTGGTGGCGTAGTACCGCTTCGGCTCTCATTGCATGCCCCTTAGTGCAAAGGGCTGCAATAATAGCAGTGACAGTTGTTTTGTCATGTGGACAGCCAAATTTGTCCAGGTTCTTGAAAATGCCCAAAGCATCATCCTCTCTCCCAAGCTTAACCAGCACATCAGCCACATCACAAAATGTCTGAGCATCCAACGCTCGTCCCTCCTTTGAAATATTAGACAACAGTATCTCGATCGCTCTACCATCCTTCATCTCAGCAAAGGTTTGGATTGCGAAATTGAAATCTTTATCCACCAAGCATTGCTTTAGTCTCTTGCAAGACCATGTGAAGAACCGTAGCAAACGTCTTGAGGGCGAATCACTTTTGCAGTGTTTGACTACTTGAACTACTACCGAGGATGTCAATGGAACTCCACATTGATCAAGGCTGGATTCTAAGTCATCCAGGCTGCCAACAGGGGTCGACACAAGGTTGCATATCTCTTGAACTTGAGATGGAGGAGGTGGTGAAGGTGAGGTAGAGGAACAGAAATATGAGAGTTTGAATTTCAGAGGATTGGTAGGTTTGAGCGAAGCAGAGAATCGAGCTAATGAGTTCCGTGAGATCATTTAATTTCTCACTCAAGCATTCAGTTGAACAGGTGGTGTGCATCATTAAACTTCAGAATACCAATACATTTTACACAAGGAACAATACGGCTAAAGACCCTGCAAGATCAATAAGAAGGAAATAATTATCTTGATTAGAAGCTGCTAGTAGATCAATCAGGAACCCTAAAATTTGACAGCACTGTGATAAACAGGAATAAAGCCACAAACAAAGAAGATGAACACCTATCAATATGATTACGTACTGGAATAAGGAAAGTGCGTCTTTGACAATGCAATTGACTCGTATATTTGGAGGATTAGCCATACCATGTTAACAGCTGATACAGCAATTACCTCCCTTATCCCCAAAAAATTGATTCCCTCCATGACTGTACTGATTCTAATAAAGCTCACACACTAATTTTAGTTGCGTTTTCCAATCAGCGAGAACTGAGCAGCAATACACGTCATGATTTGGAAGGGGAGAAGATATGGTCACAAAAGAGAGAGAGAGCGACAGAGAAGACGAACCATGAGGACAAAAAAGGGGCCGGTGGAGACAAATGATTACCAGCGTTTAGGCACAAGGGTTGTGTCTGTCTAGGGTTGCACGGACCGGACCGGCGGAGTGGAATTTTTGAAACACTTCAACCGGGGATCCGGAATTTCCCGGGTCGGTCCGGATTGTTGGACCGAAATTTTTCAAATTCGGGGACCGGATCGGAAATTTTCGGACATTTTTGGACCGGATCGGACCGGGTTTTTCTATATATAAAAATTATAAAACTTTATTTTTCTTTAATAATTTTTTAAAATTTTTTTTTATTCGGGTTTCCGGTCTTGGACCGGACCGGAACCCGAAACTTCTCAAATATGTGGACCGGGGACCGGATCGACCCGGTCTGGTCTTTGGACCAACCCGAAAAATTCAGGTTTGGTCCAGTTCCGGTCCGGGTCTTTTTTGTGCATCCCTAGTTGTGTCATGTTAAAAAACATAGCTTTTTATTTAACGTCCACCCTATTTCCTATTCAGCGTTCAGGGTATTCTTACGTCGTATAAGAATGAATCTTTTACATCGCGTAAGGATTACAATATTTCAAATCTGTCATCCTTACGTCGCGTAAGGAATCCATTCATACGTGACGTAAGTATTGCATTAATACATGACGTAAGGATATTATTCATACGCGACGTATGAAAGTGACATATGTGAAATTAACTTGTAGGTGTTAAGTAAAGAAGATTGGAGCATACTTAAAAGGATCGTAGTATAAATGACATGGTCGGGAGTCTATCGTAGTTTCAATCCATTCCGACACCGTTTGAGCGTCGTTTACGCATTGTTTCAAGCCTGATTTTGGATGAGCGAGGCTTTGTTGGGACTTTATATGCCTAATGAGACTAAGTTGTATAAATTTTTTCAAACAAAATCAACCATCGATGATGTTGGTCATGTGTATATGGACAAGTTAGAGAGAGTTAAGAGTATGCTCTTCGCAACATTCTTCGACATTTGCATGTTTTCTAGGAGAATTTCTAAATTCGGACTGAATCCATCCTCTTCAATTGAGTCAAGAAGTGGTCGACACCAATCTCGAGTGGCCTTGGTACTTGTCACCCCCTACGACACCCAAGGTGGAGCTCCATTGGCCCCACAAACCCAAAGTAATTCTACAGCCAAATGATCAACATTGCCTAGGCTCTATGCATACAAAAGCTTGGGAACACCCGTCTAAGCGTGAAACAGGGACGTTTGACATTCAAGAGGAGGGAAATAATGTGATCTCATCAAGAGGCCAACTAGACTCCATCAAGCCTCAACTGGACCTATAAAGAGGTTAAGTCTTTAAGTGCCACAACTCCCAAGCGCTCGCGTACAGGCACGCCTGGGCGCACACATGCGTCCAAATATGACACCAGGTGTTGATCACTTTGGCTGAAACTTGCACAAGCGTTTTAAGTTCCATTGTTCGCACAAACACAAAATAAGGTAAAAAAATGCTGCATAGAAAGGCTCGCGCACGCTGCAAAGATTGGACCCTTGTTTGGCGCCAAGACCGCTTGATTGGCGCCTTCGAAGCCTCTCACATGGGCATTGATCCTTCCATTGGCTCTAAACTCATCAAATGAGTCCTTCTAATCAAAAAATTCTCGTAGCAAATGGCTCATGCATCACTTGAATTAGATCCATTGACTGGCGGCAAAATCCCTTGATTTCCTCCTTGAATTTCGCCTGGTAGTCTTCTTCACACAATTCGGCCTTATGCTCCCCTAGGCTCATTCAAGGCTGATTTAAAGGCTTTATTTCAAGGCTTAATATAAGTGCCTAACACAATCCCAAAATTTCCTACTTTTTTATTCATTCACACTTTTCATATCTATATTGATTTGCAAGTTTGAATGCTTGATTTGCAAGAGAGTGTTCTTGCCTTTGCAAGGTGGGAAGTCTCACTATAAAAGCCATGCTTAGGCTGCCATTGTAAACACGTTGAGATTGAGAATAAAGCAAAGTTATTAGTTGAGTAAAACCCCTTTCCTTTGCTTCTTGGCGTCAAACCTTCTTAGGCGGTTCAAGTCCCCTTTGAAACCCTACATTCCCTTGTTTATAGAGTGGTTCAAGTCCCTCTTTAGACACGAACCTCCAGCCCTTCCCTAGACTAAGACCCACGTTCAAAAGCTAGTGATCCAAAGTCTTCCGCTTTCGCCAACTATCCACCAAATTTCTCCATCACTTAGCCTTGTCCAAGGCCTCGTTCATCTTGGCGTCCACGAGGAGTTTGGTTTTACAAAATGAGGTGTTACTTGAAAAGTAAGAAGCGGTGGTTGGGAGTAACCTACATGGTCAAATACCTCTAACAGTCATTGAAACCAAGTTTCAATCTATTCCGACATCGTTTGAGCCTCGTTTTGCCAATTTGGGCCTTAAGGCCTTTTAAGACCTTTTAGCGTTTACACACCGTTTCAAGCCTTATTTTGGGTGAGTGAGACATTGTTGGGACTTTTATATGCCTAATAAGATTAAGTTGTATAATTACATAATCAACCATCGATGGTGTTGGCCATACGTATAGGGACAAGTTAGATAGTTAAGAGTAGTTTGATTTTACAAAGGAGATGTTACTTGAAAAGTAAGAAATTGTGGTTGAGAGTAACCCACATGATCAAATATCTCTAATAGTCATTGAAACCAAGTTTCAATCAGTTTTGACATCGTTTGTGCATCGTTTTGGCAATTTGGGCCTTAAGGCCTTTTAGGGTTTACGCACCGTTTTGAGCATGTTTTTGGGTGAGCGAGACCCTGTTGGTAGAGATGGCTCGACCGGGACCGGACCGGCGGTTCGAACCGGAACCGGACCGGGTCAAAACCGGGACCGGACCGGAACCGGACCAGAACCGGTAGGAACCGGTTTTGACCCGGTCCGGTTCCGGTTCGGGAAATTGTGTTTTTCGAACCGGCGGTTAACCGCCGGTTTTTTATTTTTTTTTAATTTTTTTTTAACCGGCGGTTTTTAAAAAAAAAATGTTAAAATAAACCGCCGGTTATAACGGCTAGTAAACTAGCCGTTGCCGGTTAACCGGCGGTCCTAACGGCTCCTAGCCGTTAGGAAATTAAAAAAAAATAAAAAAAATACATTTTTAAATATTAAAAAATCCATATCCAACCCCTATAAATACCATACCATACAATCTTCAAATCACACATCCAACAACAACAATCTCTCTTCTCTTTCTCAAATCTCAATCTCATAATCTCTCAAATTCCATCAACAATCTCTCTTAATCTCTTCCTTTCTTAATCTTCCTTTTAATTAGCTTTTGTCTTTCAATATTTTATTGCTTTTACATTTTTAATCACATTATTATATTGTTCTAAGTTTAATTGTTTTAATTGTTTTAATTGTTTTAATTGTTTTTAATTGCTTTTAATCATATTATTTAATTGTAATATGGCGGATCATTTTGACACCCAAGAGAGTGATAATGTCACTTCTCCCACTCCCACCTCCCAAGTTAGGTCCTCCGCTAGGGGTAGGACCGCTAGGCCTCAAGGGCAAGCTAGCGGTTCGAGGCCGGCTAGGGGTAGGGGGGGGAGGACCGTTCCCGGGTCCTCCGGGAACCAATCCCGGAAACTAACATCTCCTGTTTTTACAAAGTGGTTTACTAAATTAGAACCCGGTATCGAGGAACTCGAGGCCGAGGATTATGATCCCGGACTAATTATTGTTTCTTGTAACTTTTGCGAGGCGACATTCCAATGGAAGAAAAGTGGAGGATATGGAACCCTTCAACGGCACATGGAGCACAGACACGTCGCCGAGATGGGAATGCTAGGGGGACAAACGCAAATTTCCGGCGGATTTGCATCTTCTACTAGCGGTAACTCTTTATTTCGTTTTGATCATGAAGCTAATAGTGTAGCATTAGCCGAAGCTATTTGTGTTGATCATTTAGCATTTCGATTTAGTGAAAATGTAGGATTTAATGAGTATATTAAAGAGCATACACAACCCGCTTTTAAATCCGTATCTAGGAAAGTGATTAAGAAAAACGTAATTAAGGCTTATAAAAGACACAAGCACGAATTAGTTTCTTATTTTTCGCAAAATGATATGAATGTTTCTATTTGTAGTGATATATGGAGTGATAATACTCAAACCCATTCTTACATGGGTGTTACATGTCATTTTGTAGATCATCATTTTACAATGCAAAAACGTTTATTGGCATTTAGAGTCTTTGATGATTCACATACCGCACAAAATATTGCTATGATGATTCGTACAATTTTAGAAGAATATAGACTACTTAATAGAGTTTTTTCAATTGGATTCGACAATGCATCTGCTAACACCGCATCTATTAGAGATTTACAAGAAATGTGTCAACCTTTATTTGGTGGGAGATTTTTTCATATTCGATGTGCTTGTCATATTTTAAACTTATGTGTTCAAGATGGTTTACGTGCTATGAGTTATCATTTTGATCCAATTAAGAACGTTATTAAGTATATTTGGGGGCATCCTAAAGTTACAAGAGATTGGATGACCTTTTGTAAAACTAACGGGGTGCACCCAAAACGTTTTTCAAAAGATGTGGGTACCCGATGGAACTCTACTTACATATTACTATGTGAATGTATAGAATATAGACAAGTTTTAACGTCTTTTGTTTCTCAAAACCTTTCTGGCTCTACTTTCTATTTTAGCGAATCAGGTTGGGAAATATGTCAAAGTATTGCAACGTTTTTAAAATGTTTTAGTGATGCAACAAAGAGATTTAGTCATGTTTATATACCAAGTAGTAATGTTTTTGTCTTGGAAGCTTGTAATGTTATGGCTGGTTTAAGTGAGGGAGCTAAAATTCCCGGCATTGAGGAATCCGTTGCAAGCATGAGGAGTAAGTGGTTGCAATACTATAGATATATTCCCGATTGTTTTCTTGTTGCTTGTGTTTTAGATCCTAGACTTAAATTAGGAGTTTTACACGCTCTTTTAGATGACTATTATGGATATATTTTAGCCGACGGTGAACTAGAGGATATTTTAGGTATGGTTTCTAGAACTAGAACATACATTGAAACTTTATTTACTCATTTTTCGGATTCTCCGACTCCTTCACAATTACCTCCGGCTTCTTCGAGCTCTAGTAGCTTGGGGGCCTTTGGAGCTAAGTATTTTAGTAAAAGACCAAGAGTTACAAACACGAATGCGGAAATTGATAACTATCTTAACACCAACTTTGAGTTTGTTAGTTGTGAAGCTTTAGATGTTTTGAAGTGGTGGGAGGATCATAGGAGCATGTTTCCAACGCTTGCGAAGATTGCGGCTCAGGTTCTTGCCGTCCCCGCTTCAACCGTGGCGGTGGAACAAACTTTTAGTGCAGGAGGCAACACTTTAACGAGGAAGAGATCAAATTTGGCACCGGAGTCATTGGAGGCGCAATGTTGTGTTTGCGATTGGAAGAGAGCCGCAATGAGGCAACAACGTAACATTAACGAGTCATCGGAAGACGAGTGGATTGGAGATTCTACTACGATACGCACCGATTCATCCGCCGAAGATTCGACTTAGGTAACGGGTTTTGAAAAAAGGTAAAGAACTACGTGGGCTTTGATTCCTCTAACCCGAGAGGATACGTAGGCAACTTAACAAGTAAGTCACTGTTAAGTGCAAGCCCAATTTTTTTTAATTTTTTTGTTCCTTCATATTTAATTTAAAAAACTTAAAAAAAATGATTATAAAAAAACGCTATTAAAAAGAATGTTTTACAAAACATTCTTTTTAATAGCGTTTTTTTATAATCATTTTTTTTAAGTTTTTTAAACATAATTTTTAAACTTAAAAACAATGACAAAACATTCTTTTTTAATAGCGTTTTTTTATAATCATTTTTTTTAAGTTTTTTAAACATAATTTTTAAACTTAAAAACAATGACAAAACATTCTTTTTTAATAGCGTTTTTTTATAATTATTTTTATATTTTTTTATTTATTTTTTTTTAAATTTTTTTTTTTTTTAAAAACCGGTCCGAACCGGTCCGAACCGGATGAACCGGTATGAACCGGAACCGGACCGGACCGGACCGGGAGCCCTCTCTACCTGTTGGGACTTTATATGCCTAATAACACTAATTTGTATAGTTTTTTTTTCAAATATAATCATCCATCGATGGTTGGCCATACATATAGGGACAAGTTAGAGAGTTAAGAGTAGTTTGGTTTTACAAACATAATGAACCATCGATGGTGTTAATAGAACAAAATAAAAATGTACTTGAGCATCCTTACGTCACGTAAGGATTGGTTCTTTGCATGACGTAAGGATTGATTCCTTCTGTGACGTAAGGAATGGCAAATAATATGAACTGCATGAACGTCTTGGAGCTTCGTCGCGATTTTTCGGCCTATGGACCGGGGGGAAATCATGCCCCTTTTTCGATTCGTCTGTGAAATATAAATCATTTATCTTTCCTTTATCACCGCGAGGCGGTCGATCCGACTTATCTTTAGTGTTTTGCGAACGCTCCCATTTTGAAGAGGGTAATCTCTCGGATTTCCCCCTCAATGCCTCCTCCGCGTACACTTGGCGAGAGATATAGTTTTTCAGCTCGTCATATGATTGGTACATCTCTTGGTACACGACCATTTTGAACTTTCCATTGGCCAGATTTCCTATAAGAGCTTGAAGGGACATGTCTGGTTGTAGACTTGCTACTTGAGTTGCGACGTTGGTGAATCGGGTGAAGAAGTATCCTAGAGTCTCTTCTCCCTCCTGCTTGATCGGGAATAAGTCTTGGACCGTCTTCCCCCTCTTCCGCGCGTTGCTGAAATGGGATCACGAGGATCCCGAGAGAGCCCGGTCTCAAGCTCATGACCCACCATAAGGCAATTCTCTTCAATGTTGGGGGATACACTCGGCAGAAATCGTGTTGCCCATGTCATTGAGCCTCATCTGGACAACGAATTGTTGCATATGTTCTTCGGAATCTTTGGTTCTATCATAGCCATCCATCACATGTTGTATAAACCCCTTGGGCATCACAACACAACAGACCTCATCTGAAAGATTGAGAGACCCTACATCTCACCCTCTACCTCATCTCCTTTGAACGGATTGACAACCATTGAGTTGCCTCGCAAGATTGACATTGAAAGGGGTGGAGGCTCGTGCGTGGTTAGCATGTGGGTAACCGGCTGGTTCCGGATAAGGCACGTAAGGTTATCCAGCGTGACCCGGCTCGTGAGCAAATGGGTATTGAGGGAATTCCGGAGGTTGCATGAGATGGTGGAAGACCGGTGGTGAGTACTCCGGCATAGCAGGTTCTTGGAACGAAGATCACCATGGTGCCTAGTTCTGGTTGTAAGTGCCTTTGTGACCAGCTTCATAATCGTCGAAATGTTCCATTGATATCAACACGTTGATTCTAAATCCTTGGGCTCTTAGCGTGGGAAGGTTCCCACAAACAACGCCAGTGACGATTATGTGTTTCTTGGTTAAAACGAACAAAGAAGAAGAAATTGACAAACGCGGACGAGAACGCGTTAATGTATTTATAGAAACTGGAATGAACGAAGATTACAACTCCTTTACACTCTTTTGCTCTTACTCAATGTTTGGAACCGTCAACAATCGATTCTCTCAAGAAATTCTTATCTCTCTCAAAAAAATCGATCCATATTTTGGAGGGAGAGTGCTCTATTTATAGTACTTGAGCTGCTTAGGTCACGTGTCCAGATTGCCAACCACTTGGTCATTCCTCATTGGCGTTCACAAGCAGGAGGTGTACTTGCTTATGCAGACAAGTGAATTCAGCGGCCATAGCGTGTTTAACTCTTAGGATTCCACTTCTTGTATGATTTGGTTTGTTGTTTGAACATAACGCGCTAGATTGTGTAGCGAGAATGCAGTTGCATCACGTAAAAGTTGTAGTTCCGTGTTCTTTCTCGGAGCGAGCTATGACCCATTTGTTCTTTGGAGAATGCTATCTTCGAGTTGGGGAGCGCTCTTGTCGTGGTATGTCCTCTGTTTGTCTCAACGTCGTGCTTATACATGAAGCGTGTAAATTATAAGTCCATCAATAGTAACACTAAGAAACAATATAAGATAGTAATTACAATGAAGTTTGTTATCATCATAACCTAATGAGACACTTCTATGAAACAATTGTCATAGACATTGTTCCAACAACAATTCCAACAACAAGTAGATTATTTATAAGTAATAAATAATGTCCCGTATTACTTTGTACTTTTTTTTGGTATTGGACCGTTTTTGTCCTTAGACAAGACTTTAACACTAGCTAGACATCGATTGGCATATAGATGATGGACGAACAAATGAAATTCCGACAGGATAACTCAGGTAAGCTATTAAAAATATACACTAAGAATAGACAAGCTCAATTATCCAACTATCACAAGACCAAGAGGAAATAATACAAACGACTTATCAAGGATGTCTATTACAAACACATGT
Organism: Oxyria digyna; assembly: GCA_029168935.1. Classification (NCBI taxonomy): domain Eukaryota; kingdom Viridiplantae; phylum Streptophyta; class Magnoliopsida; order Caryophyllales; family Polygonaceae; genus Oxyria; species Oxyria digyna. Next base: position 13,887,023 of record JAPVLV010000013.1, read on the forward strand.
CTTAAACTAGACTTCTTTTGTGAAACCTAAGAACATGAACTACTTGAGCATATTCCCAAGTAAGAGATCATACCCATACAACACTTCTAAATTGTGCACAGATGGTTTCCTTGTGTTTTTTTTTGGGTGAAAAGATGGTTTCCGTGTTTATTGATTCACTGAAATATAAATATGTTTCGATATTAAAATATTAAAAGAGCGTGAAGACCTGCTTCTGTATTATCTTAAGAGATATAATTGTAGATCCCACATCAATAACTTAGTTACACGAGAACCAAACTAGAAACATTCAACCCTAACACGAGAAAGTAGACATCAGATCAAAAATTTAAAGAATGAAAGACGAAACATATTCAAGATGATTGACCATGTATCATGCATATAAACTTAATTTTTAAAATGTACATGTGTATGTGTTATTATTTGGTTTCCCTCTTCCATAAGTTATGTAGATACATATAACATGGGAGCAAATATACCATCACAAAGACATGAAAGAGGATAACACACAAGCGAGGATGCTACGTAAAGAATGTTCCTTGATCATCCTTCAAACTCAGTTTGCATTTTCAACACGAGACTATTGGGCCTGGGCCTACGAATTCAGCCCATAAAGTGACACGTTACGGTGTGAGACAGCCGTACACTTCACTTTCTTGTTTTCTTTTTTCGTTTTTTGGGATCTAGCGTACACAACAGTAGTCCACCTGACGTTAAGGAAACCCCAACTCCGAAGAAATCATTCCGCGTATCCTTCATAAATACGACGCCGTTTTACCCTTCTTCTTATCTTCACCTCTCATTCGGTATTCTCCTCCGCTGCACACAACCTGTTTGTGAAAATCCCTCAAAGAAAAACAACCACAACAATGGCGACGTCCATGGAGGAAGATCGCTACGGGATCGCATTCTTCGACCTTGAGACGACAATTCCGACCCGAGTCGGACAAGGACACGTTATACTCGAATTCGGATCCATACTCGTTTGCCCTAGGAAGCTGGTGGAGCTGGAGAGCTACTCCACTCTTGTTCGTCCCGCTGATCTCTCCCTCATTACAGAAAAGTCCACTCGATGCAACGGAATCACTCGTGGCGCTGTCGCTTCTGCCCCTTCCTTCGTCGAGATAGCCGACAAAGTCTACGATCTTCTTCATGGTTTGCTCCTCTCTCATAATTTTGTCAAAGATGTGATTTTTTTTTTAATTTTGGCTCTTCTATAGAAGAAATGGGAAATTAACATGAAGATTGTGGTTGTAGGGAGGATATGGGCTGGTCATAACATACTGAGATTCGATTGCCCTCGGATAAGGGAAGCGTTTGTGCAGATTGGCAGGCCAGCACCAGAACCAAAGGGTTGTATTGATACTTTGGCAGTATTGACCCAGAAGTTTGGTAGAAGAGCTGGGAACATGAAGGTAAGTTCAACTGATCATATATTATTTGATGTGTCATACCTCGTCAATCTTGTAAATAGGCCGAATATAGTCCATTTTCAGCTGATTTCTATGGCATGAAAGATATGGGTACAGAATAGGAGTTTGACTGTAGCTTTTTTTGTTAAGTACTGTGTGCGTAGATGAACAGTCTTAGAAATGCTTAAAAGCAAACGCAAAATGACTGTTTGTACTTTATAAGAATTGAAAATTGCAGCATACATGTGATATTTGCAGATGCTTACTACGGAGTATATTAGTAGTTAGACAAGGTAAATTCATGGACTAAAAAGTAAACTAACAGGGAGAGTCCATTTCATGCTAAATTTGTTTTGTTGATGCAACTTGTTTGATGGTTCATTTTTGCTTTTCAGATGGCTTCTCTGGCTAGTTACTTTGGTCTTGGCCAGCAGATACACAGGTATTGCTTCTTTACAGCCTATTGCTTTGACTAATGGGTGTAAAAAATTGATGTTTAGTCAATTGTGAAGCCTACAGTGAATTTTCTGCTTCATTTACGCTAATGTTTATCCTTCTAATTCCTCAGGAGCTTGGAAGATGTTCGGATGAATCTTGAAGTTGTGAAATATTGTGCAACCGTTCTTTTCTTGGTAATGATACTAACTACTAATCCTATTGCAAAGCTATTGTGCTGTATAATGTTCCTCCAGTATATCCATTAACCTGAACTGCTAAGGAGCTTGGAAAAAATGTTATCTCTAGTTTCATTGTTTGACAAAGATTTAGTTTCCCGGATCGTGAATCTTTCTTAAAGATTGGACCTTACCTTCATCTTCAATTTTCAAATTAGAACTTCGACTTGTACTTGGAGGTTTCATGCCGTTTTTTATTGATTTTTAAGCCAATTGTGAAGGGCGAAATATGTTAAGGTGGTAATTCTGGAAATAAGAAAATTAGGTCATGCTGATAAAACTTAAAAGCTTCTGCCATATTTGATGACATAAGGTTATATTTTGGTGCTGATTTATGTTCTTTATTCCCTGTGCTGATTTACGTTCTACTGAGTATCTAGTTTCAGTTGTATAGTCCATCTTGTTATACAATATAGTTGGATGATTAAGTGTGTGCCAATAAAACAGGAATCAAGCCTGCCAGATCTAATTACTATTGAGAATCAGATGTCACCTCCTACTAGTACAAGAAGCCGTACGAACAGAGAACTACAACAACGAGTTGAGATGGCCATGATGACACCCTCTTCTGCTCCTGTACAACAATCTTTGGGAGTCGAGATAGCCATGATGACACCCTCTTCTGCTCCTGTACAACAATCTTTGGGAGGTCGAATACTCGATCTCGTGCAATGTAGTACATCTGAACCACAACCTTTCAACATGAATGCACTCGATAATGAAATCAGGGAAAGCTCTCTTCAGACAGACAACGTTGAAGAAAATACATCAGCAGAGTCCCCTCCTCCACGGACTATTAGCAGTACCTCTCCATTCTTGACCCTCGATCAAATCTCCGTTCAGTCAATAACCGCTTCTCTAGTTCAAACAGAACGCGGTTATCAAAGAGTACAGATTTTGCACAAGGAGTTAGTACTGAAACTCATGTGTAGTGATTTGAAAGTGCGGTTTGGTGTGAGCAACAAATTTTCGGATCAGGCAGGTCGTCCACGTTTGAGCATAGTGGTGGATGCTCCTCCCAATCTGTGTCAGATTCTTGATGCATGTGATTGTCAAGCTCAGAGCTTTTTTATGCAGTCAGGCTGTACATCTGATTGGAGGCCCGTTGTTACCAGGAAAAGCTACTGGAGTAACCCTACAATTCGGTTGAAGTAAGTTCTTATTCTTTCTGCTGATTCTAATCAGTGAATGAACTATTTACAGTTTTTAATCCTGTGTTTTGTGTTGTGCAGCATACCTACTATTGTGAATGGGGAAGTAGCAAAATATGGTACTGAGATTTGCCGCAAAGAAACTGGAGTTGAGCAAAGGTTACAATTCAGTCGTTTTGAACCATCTGAGCTCGACGCGTTGTTCTCTCCAGGAGTCGTTCTCGATGCACACATCTCTTTGGATCCATATGATTATTTGCAGAATGCTGGCATTAGATTGGTGGCGGAGAAGTTGATTATCATATCCAAATGATGTCTTACTTACACTAAGGATGTTCTCCTTCATACTGTATATTTTCATTGATTAATGTACTCATCATAACTGTTACATGTTCAGAAAAAGTTTAGGAAAGCTGATGCTGAATTGTAGGTGTGATGTTAAATTTATGTCTAATTCAAGTGTTTAGACCTGATTGTTGATTCATCTTCTAATTTCGATTAAATACAAACAATTGAGTATCACACACACTGAGGTTAAATCAATGCTGAATGCACAACTACTGCAAGACACAATTTATTCAAAGAAAGTGAGTGATACAAGATTCAACCCGAGTAAGAAGATGAAATTCAAAGACTAGCAGCAGCAGATTGAGGAGATGGAAGAACATAATCAGCCACAATAAGCTGATCAATCAAATCCCTAACTTTCTTCTTGTCCTCATCGACCACCTCATCCCCTTGGAGCTTCTCCAATTCCCCCAAATTGGGGAAAAAACCAATGGAGCAAATGGAGAAGCCTTTGGCTCTTGCAGGTGAGAAATTCTCCCCAAAACTAATCTCCTCAACCCCTCCAATTCTCCCCTTAAGCCCAGCGATAACCCCAATCACTTTGTCCTTCTCCAAATCCCCAGCCCCTTCCTTCAACTTCACCAATTGGAGCCTCAAGGCGGATCCCGGAGACGGCGACTCCTCGCCGGACAAATCAGGCGAGATCCAATCGACGGCCATGAGATCTTCGCATATAGGGAGCACATGCTGCCTTACGCAAGTGAGATGATCGGGATGCGCAGAGTAGGTAGCGAGATCCTCCTTGGTGCGGTAGCGACTGTGAAGCATGTGAGTGAAGTTGAGCGGCGGAGGAGAGTGGAGCCTGTGGATGGGGCCGGCGGTGAGGTGAAGGGCGACGTCGAGGGAGCGGAGGGAAGAGAGAGAATTGACCATGGTTTCCACCTTGGAAGATTCGGTGTCTTCCTTGACATTGAAGAGGACGACGTGCTCGATGTACTTGGAGGAAGAAGAAGACATTGTGATGTTGGCGGAGGAGGAGGCGAGGTAGCGGTGGCGAGGGAGGAAGCGAGCGACGGGGGAAGGAGCGCGGCAGAGTGTGGGGCAAATCATCATTTTTCTTTGTCTCAGGGTTTTTGTTGGTGTCACAAACTAGATTCTTAAATGTCGGTGCCCACATGTTTACAGTGCCACTTTCTTTTTATCACACTAGATTCGGACCCATACGCGCGGGTCAATTAGGAATTTTCGTATATGATATAATGTTGTAAATCGACGATTTAAGGTATAGATAGGCGGCGGACGACAGTGTATATGAAGAGAAGATGAAGATCTTCACACGAAGGAGGGTGACGATGAACTATCTTTTTTCTTTATTTTTTTCGTTTCATTTATTTTAATAAAAATATGGCACGTATATGAAACAACAATTATGTATATGGCTAAATTAAAACTTCTCACCTGACATTCTCACCAATTCAATATAGATATATTTTGTTACACTAATTTTTATTAATAAATACTAACAATTTTTTAGTGTTAAAAATTATTAATTTAATGCATTCATTAACTAAATTTGATATTATGAAGGTTAAGAATATGAAGAAATGTAGATATTAATTGTATTGGTTGCAACTAAGAGAAGATAAAGGTTTTTGATTAAAATTCATGAATAAGATGAAAAAGAATTAGTTCATGCATTGAATAGGTATCGGTTGTCATAACTTTCTCAAGGGCTAATAGTTTTATATGCGGCTTAACGTTGTTAAATAGGCGTCGAAAATTGAATTGAGACTTACTTTCAATGCAGCAATTTAACCTCAACAAAGTTAAACTTGTAAATAGAATCAATCAAGAAAATGATAAATGATTTTTTTCAACAAAAGAAAAAGACACTATGTAAATAGGGAATATGAATACATCAAACATCATTAACTCGGTGCATTAAATCGGTACCGATTACCATTACTTTGTCAAGACCCATCAATTTTTATATATAGATAGATACCCGAAAAAAGTACGACTTCTTTTGGACCAAACATTTTTTAGTCTTTGATAATCTCATCAATCAAAATCATTGTCAAACGTTTTAATACGGAGTAGAGGGTTTCTATTCACCGGACATTCATTTTGCTATTTATCGTCCGGTTTCATGCGTTATATATAAAAATATTATATACGTCGCGTATGAATTGCATTATTTCGAAGAAAAAAACATGTCACGTATGAAATGGTTCAATACGCGACGTACAGATCTAGTTTACATGTGACGTACGGATCTAGTGTACACGCGACATATGGATGTAATATATGTGACATATTGAATTACATGTGTTAAGTGACTTACATGTAATGAAATACATTGTATTCGTTGTTATTTGTGGAGAATAAGTAAATTTCAGTGACGTGTGGAGTAAACAGTGAGTTATTGTGTCAATAATGACTTGTCGAGTCAAGTGTGACTTGTCTACATGTGAAGATATTTTTTTTTTCAACATAAACATAATGATCTTACAACATAAGAGAATAAACATTACAACATTAACTGAAACAGACAACATTACATCTTAATAGAAGAAACGAACACTAATCGGAATCAGAAGCAGGAGCAAATGACATAAACAGCGTAAAATGACCTTAAAACGCAAAAAAGTTGAAATGTAAAAGTGGTAATTGACCATTACCAATATAATGCAATCATTTGCAGAAGTAATTACCAAGCTTAACAATTCGAAATATGTAAATGAACACTTTCACGTAATAACACTACAAGAAAAACCATTTATAGCAACGAGCTTTTGCAACGACTAAATTATGCCGTTGCGAAATTGTTTTTTTGCAACGACAAAACACAAGCGTTGCTAATATTGTTGCTATACATAAAATTTTCATTTCCCGCCACACAATTTTGGCGGGGAGTGGGGATAAAAATTAGAAGTTATATATGGCAACGACAAAGTCGTTGCAATAGATTTTACATATGTATAGCAACGACATATATCGTTGCAATAGATTTTATATATGTATAGCAACGACATATATCGTTGCAATAAATATGTTACAGATTTAGTTTCTGTTTGGCAAAATAAAATTTAAGCTAGCTTATTCTACAAATAAGCTTATTTGCCCAATAAGCTAGCTTAGTCGTTGCTAAAGATATCTTGTTTTTGCAACGAAAAAAGGCGTTGCAATAGCCTTTGACTAATGGGCTTACGGGCAACGACTTTCGTCGTTGTCAAAAATCGTTTTAGCAACGACTTTGCATATTTTGCAACGACTTTTGTCGTTTCTATAAATGGTTTTTCTTGTAGTGTAACAAGTATATAAGTAGTATAGTTATACTTGTATATATGTAATAACACTTTGCTAATCACATAAAGTTTATATAAAAATTTCATTACATCTTAATAAATACAAAAATAAAACTAAATCACGGTAATTTACATCTTTGCTATATTGTTATTCGGGTGATTAAGCATAAATGTATATAAGTACTACATGTTACTAATGTATTTGTAATAATATTTGACAATAAGTCCATGAGTAATATAACGAAGATGTACATTACCTTTATTTAGTATTATTTGGATATTTCGTAAGATGTAATGGGAGTTTTATATACACTTTTATGTGATTCGCAAAGTGTTGTTACATATATATCAGTATAACTATAGAGTCTATAGTACTTGTATACTTTTTTGGGTTAAATATAGTACTTGTATACTTGTTATTACGTGAAAGTGTTCATTTACATATTTGGAATTGTTAAGTTTTATAATTACTTGTGAAAATGATTGCATTATATTGGTACTGGTCAGTTACTATTTTTACATATTTTTTTTTTACGTTTTTTCGTTTATGTCGCTTGGGCCTACTTATAATTTAATTAGGCCTTATTAGTCACATTGATCCATACATCGATTTTTTACCGTTTCTGATCAATGTTAATAACCAATTGCCTTACGATTTTATCGTTTGTTGGCGTTTAAACGAATTGATCCCAAATTACCCTATTATCTCATCATCTCTCTACTTTGTTTTGCCAAATACCCCCACTTATTTGAATATGTAGTTTCCATCCTCTTTACACAATATCAGCCTCGTTTATCATCAACGCGACAAGCATGTACATAAACTACACGCCATGCACCAACACAATCCACACGTCGCGTATGGATAGAGTTCATGCGTCACGTGTAGATTTTCTTTACAGAAGATATGGCCTGCAAGAACGTCTTGTCTCACCAAACTAAAATAACTCTCTTAATTTTTTAACCATTTTTGTAAAACCTACTAATACCTATTAATACACCCTATTATTTATCTTTCTTTCCAAATTCAAAATCCAAAACCCATTAAACCCCATTATTGAACAATCTTGAGCTCCAAATACACCATTTTCTCCCAAAGAAGCTCATTCCACATGGAGAATGAAGAGGATTGCACCAATGAAAGAGGTGGAGAAGAAGCATTTTCAAGTTATAATCTTAATGAGCTAATATTCTAAACTTTTAAAGTGATATTTTGTTTTTAGGGTGTGATTTAGTTAGCTTTTATGGGATTCACATGTTAAATGTATTAGTAGTATGATAAAATATGTTGATTTGTGGATTTTTGTTAACTTTTGTGAATGTGATGATGCAATTGGTGACTTTTGAGGTGTTGGATTAAACAACATATCTCTTAATGAGTACACACAATGTCCTCAACAATGTATGAACAATGACATACCTTCGTTTGATTTAGGTATTGAAGAAATTGGTCAACCTCAATATGGGACCGAAATTGCAACAACATGGAAACAACCACAATCACAGTTTGTGAGATCAACATAGGATCTTTTGGGACCGGTTACGAGTGCACGCAATGTCCTTCACATTTGGTGATGCTAGTTTCAGACACAATGCCTGGAAATGTGTTCCGTCCTTTGCATAGTGCACCACAATTCAATCTTCCGGTAGAAGACAAACTATTTGTCTCTATGGATTACTTTGATGTGTTTACAACTGATTTGGTGTTCGCCTCTAGAGCAGAGGGAGTGAATGAGGCAACAATGATTGCAGATGCCAATAACTTCTGCACAGTCCATGAAAGGAGTAGAACATCTTGTGAAGCAAATTCTGGAAAACTTCAGCTTATTTGTCATAGAGGACGAATTAATGTCTCAAAAGCAAAGGGTAGAAGGAAAAACATGAGTAAGAAATGTAGATGTTGGTTCGAGTTAAAGGTTCTAGAGAAGCCTAGAAGGGCTTGGAGACTTAGTGTAGTTAGTGGTAGCCGCATCCATCCTATTGACACTAGCTTGTTTGGGAATGCGCTTGCTGGGAATGCACATTCCATAATTCAAAATTCGACAGAATCCCTAAACCCTAAATTCAACAATTTATCAATTATTTCAACAATTTATCAAATATTTCAACAAAACAATATCAAATTTTGAAACCCTGATTCACAAAAACCCTAATTTAATATCAAAACCCTAATGATACTATCTAAATATATAAATATCAAATTCAACAATAAATTCTCAACAAAATTCACAATCCATCCATACAATACAAAATTCATCCTTTCTAATCAACTAATTGACATACATATTCAATTTCAAATTAAATATCATCAAAAATCATCAAAACTTCATATATACTTCAATATCATACCATAACAATGAAATCTTCATGTTTACTAACCTTGTAGTGCAAATGAACTTGAAAAATGCTTGAAATGGAAGAAACGAGGGCAAATCCTTGCGTCGTGGGGCAATGGTGGCTCTGTTGCGCCGTGGAAGAGAAGACAAGAACAAGATGAAACTGGTAGGGTTTCGATGTTGGGCCTTATATAGCCAAAAATCCATACGTCGCGTATGAAATGTGTAGGCGCGTGACGTGTGAAAAATAATCCATACGTCGCGTAATTGGGCGGTAAATAGTTAAATGAGTGGGCGGTAATTAGCAAGGGCCTTTTAATAGTGGTAGGCACCAGACTGGTAAGCTTACTTGGAACAAGTGGTTGATTCGTATCTTCCCTGCTGATACGTATGTGTCATGATTTAAACAAGGGATTGGATAGTCCAGATAATTCATGTTTATAGAGAGGCTAATTGCCTTGCAGATTGATTGACAAATTATGCATACTATTTTAATGTAGGATTTCATTTCTTGGAATTTGTCTCTAGTTTGATTAGGTTTATTCTACTCCGTAGTTGACAATGTGAGGATCTAGTTATTCTTGTTTAGTTATAAATTAGCTTTTTCATATTAAAGAATATGTAGAGAGTGTCGTCTTTCTTTTGCCAAAAAAAAAATGTTTTGTTAGTTACACACTAGACAAGACTAATTTGTTTGTCCGTCTCTTTTTGACAAGTCGAATATTAAAAGGCATGTGGAACATGACCAAAAAAGACCATATTTTATTTTCAAAACGATGATAGTTATATCTTTCATGGTACTTTTTCCACAACGACTAGGACTTTTAGGGTAGAGTTGATAATGTGGACACGGATTATTTGATGGAGTGGTTAATTTTACAGAATAGCACTTGTCATCTCCAATTATCGCATTCGATTGCAGTGTTATATGTTCAATGCATCGTCAATGAACACATGAAACTAAATCAAGCAGGGTAGTCAATCAAGTTGGTTGTATTGTTTGATGTTTGACATGTTGTCAATAAATGCATGAAACTTAATCAAGCGGGTAATCAACCAAGCCGATGATGTTAGCATGTAAAAGTAATTGATTCAAGCTGGTGATGTAAGTTGGTGAACAATCACCCTTAGATTGAGGGTTTGTGGTTGCTTCTAGTATATCATGATAAAGTCGTGAATTCGTAATCTTTAATTACATTCTCTGAGAACAAATCGGACCAGCGGCCCATTCTTATACAGGACCGGTCCAAATCCTAGTCTGGAAAGGGCAACCGCCAGGGCCTTTGTATGTAAAACAATTCTGGTTTTTAGATAAATACCCTAAAACTGTTATGTTTTTTAAGTTTTTGCATCACTTTTTTAAGTTATAAGAAAATACCCATTTGATGTCAACAAAAATTTTAGAGCTGTCAACAATTTTTTTTACAGAGCTGTCAACTATTTTTTTTACAGAGCTGTCAACAAATTTTTTAACAAAGTTGTCAACAAATTTTTTAATAGAGTTGTCAACAAGAATAATAAGTTGTCAACAAGAATAATAAGTTGTCAACAATAATAATAATAAGTTGTCAACACGACTAAATAAGTTGTGAACACGACTTAATAAGTTGTCAACCCAACTAAATACGACTAAATAAGTTGTCAACACGACTTAATAAGTTGTCAACCCAACTAAATAAATTGTTTACACGACTAATAAACGGTCAACAACACACAACACGAGTAATATTACAAAATTGTCAACATTGTCAACAAAAGTGTCACCACGAGTAAATAAAATGTCAACACAATGTAACTAAACTGTGAACACGAGTAATCATCAGTCAAAAGGAAAAGTAATCCGTACAAAGAAATAGTAATGCACACAATCCTTGTTCTGGTCTTCAGATGCTAGTTACAGTGATACTTGCATGAGGAGACAAGGAATACAATAAAAAAGAGTTAATGTCTAGCTCAGAACAACAAAACAGAAAAAAATCACCACAAAGGTAGCTCAAAGCTTAGCTTTACTCATGAACTTAGTAACATAGCCTAACAAGGAATTCACAACAGTACATACATATATCACCACACTACATAGCAATAACAAGGAATTCGGATAAGACCTGAGTAAGGCTATGAACAGTGAACATACATATATTCACAACAGTACATACATATATTCACAACAGTACATACATATATCACCACATTACATATCAACCACACTAGAAAAGTTGTCAACAATGAAAATAAAACAGTAATCACACCAAAAATATTTGTGAACAGTGAACACACTACGAAATCCCATTCTTTTATGAATGCTTCTCAAAAATCTAAGAGATTCAAGTGGAGTTTTTAGAAAAATTAATAATAATAATTAATCTCAATTGATAAACATGTCAACAGACTTGTGCAAACGTGAGGTAGTGCCTATGCCTAAGCCAGTAAGCCTAGCCTACCTTTTTGCTCTCAATTGCTCTGGTTTGCCCAATCACTTCCAACATCAGCTGAATGTTCAGACCGACTTTGCTCGTCTCGATCAATTGATCTCATCGGAGTAGTAATGCAGCATACGAGTGGTTATAGCTCCGGTGAGGTGATTCAGGCGTTCTAATCCTTGAGATCGAGGAGGCGATTACGATTGGAAAGAGCTTCCCGTTCTTTTTCAGGACGAGGGAGTAACTGCGATTAATCATATTCGAGGGAGAACGGTGAGCTCGGTGGCGGAGTTTGATGGTTGAGTCAGATCCGAGGGTGGAGTGGACGACGGAGAGCTCAGATTTAAAAAATCTCTTCAAATCAAAACCCCGTTGCTCGTTCGAATTCCGCGTTTCCGCACAGAAATGCAACAAAAGCAAATTAACAAAATAGATTAGGGGAATACCGAAATTGATGGAGGCGACAAAACTGAAGCTGACAGATCTGAGATCGAAGGTGAGTGCGGTGTTCGCTGATAGATCTGAAGCTTTCGTTTCTGCTTGACGTCGGAGGCGAGATCGGAGGTGACTGCGGTGGATTATAAGCGGTTGAAGGCGAGCGATTGGGAGGAAGAAACGGATCTGGGAGTGAGTGAGAGAAGAAGCAGATCTGGAGGAAGAAAGTGAGAATTGATTTGGGGGAGGGGATCTCTAGAGAAGCATTGTTTATATATTAGGGTAGAATATTAGAACTTAAGTTTCATTTTCAGTTAAAAGGTTTTTTTTTTGCAAAATGGGTCAAATTTGTCTTACATAAACAATTTGACCAGTTTTTTGGTAAGTACCCCAAAACACACATGATTTTTTAGTTTCTTCATCACATTATTAAGTGTTTAGGAAATACCCTACTATATAAGCAATTAAGAAAAAATTAAATCAACACAATCTCATAACTCACCTCTGCCGAAAACTTTTTTCTCTCCTTCCGACATTCTTCCTCCACCATTACTTCACCATTGATTCTCGATTTCCTTCTTCCTCCGCCGGCCGACTGCCTTCTTCCTCCGCCGGCGCCGCCTAGAGTACTCGCCGACTGCCTCCAAGCTGCTCACCGACGCTGATCACGGCTAGATCACAAGAATTTTGTGGATAAAGCTCTCGCCTGGAACATTCAGAATCTTCTTCTTCATCGAATTGTCAAACAAAACGGAGAACAATGAAATTGTACAACAAAAACGAGCGAGAAGAAGATTGAAGATAGATTAAAAACAGAATAAGAGATTGAACAGAGATCAAAAATAGAGGAAGCGCAAAACGATACCAGCGAATCAACTGCAAATACAATGATAAGCACAGAATCTGTAAACGACACTAGCAAATCCATCGAACAAGAGGTAAAATCATGATAAATTATGATATTGAACTTATTTGATTGATAGATTATGAAAAACAACTTTTGTTGACAAGTTTAGACAATGTAGAATGTTGACAAGATATTACTGTGAATCTGTGAACGACACCAACATTTTATTGGTTGTTGACAAGATATTATTTATGTTGTTGAAATATTCAGGTTGTTGACATATATAAGTTGTTGACAGGAATATGTTTATTGATTAGACTTTGACAAGTTTTGACAATGTAGAATGTTGACAAGATATTACTGTGAATCTGTAAACGATACAAGCATTTTATTGGCTGTTGACAAGATATTATTTATATTGTTGAAATATTCAGGCTGTTGACATATATAAGTTGTTGACAGGAATATGTTTATTGATTAGAATTTATTAACACGTAAGTGAACGAAGCGCGCTACGTGCGCCTCGTAAGAATAATAAACTTACGAAGCGCGTGACATATATAAGTTGTTGACATGAATATGTTGATTGTTTAGATTTTATTAACACGTAAGTGAACGAAGGGCGCTACGCGCGCCTCGTAAGAATAATAAACTTACGAAGCGCGTGACATATATAAGTTGTTGACATGAATATGTTTATTGTTTAGATTTTATTAACACGTAAGTGAACGAAGCGCGCTACGCGCGCCTCGTAAGAATAATAAACTTACGAAGCGCGTGACATATATAAGTTGTTGACAGGAATATGTTTATTGTTTAGATTTTATTAACACGTAAGTGAACGAAGCGCGCTACGCGCGCCTCGTAAGAATAATAAACTTACGAAGCGCGTGACATATATAAGTTGTTGACATGAATGTGTTTATTGTTTAGATTTTATTAACACGTAAGTGAACGAAGCGCGCTACGCGCGCCTCGTAAGAATAATAAACATACGAAGCACGTTGAGAGCGCTTCGTTATAAAATACAAATATAAATTTGTACCTCATAGAATATTGCTGACAGGTAAAACAGAAATGTTTATGTTCATTAGGGAAAATGTTGACAGATAGATTAGAAATACTTATCTAACAAAACTTTATTGAATATATATGCAGATAAAAAAGCACATTCTGACAGTCTCCTATGGCGAAGAAATAAAAATAAGAGATGGTGTTATGGTGTCTGATGGGGAAATCATATCAAAAGCATTTTTAGTTGATATGAACATAACTCTGCAAGCAATGAAATCGTTGATTATACAACGGTTCAAACTCGAAACAGAGGAAATGCATCTCCAACTATGCCATCTTAATCCATTCCAGAAGATCAAAGTCAAGTATATTGTGGAGACAGATGATGATCTTGCATCATTCATGGAAATCAATGGCACAACAGAAGTGGAATGGACTTGTCCACTATATGTATCAAGGGAATACATGAATTATGAACCAAAGATAGCAAGAGAGAATAGATGCAGTAGTATAGTTGCTGTCAACATGAATGAAGACATGTTTCTACCTATGGAATATGAAGTGCCAACACAAGGGAATAGTGAAATTATGGATTGTGAATCTGCAAGCAAGATAATGACAGAAAAAAAACAGGGAAGGATGAAATGAGTCACAGTGGAACAGATACAGACTTTGTCCATGTGGGGAAGCTATTTGACACAAAAAAGAAGTTGATCGAAGCTTTGAAAAAATTGGCAATGACTGAGAACTTTGCTTACAAAGTTAAGAAATCAGATCCAAAGCTTCTAACAGTAATGTGCACATATACAAGCTGCAAATGGAGATTGAGGGCTATTGCATTACAAAACACTCCATTCTTTGAGGTGAGAAAGTTTCAAAGAGAACATATATGTTCCTTTGACTTTAGATGTCAACATGAGTGCAAACCAACATACAGAATGATTGGGAAGCAAATAAAAACCAGGTATTGTGTTTACAGGTTTTTGTATCATAAATATCATAAAAATATTAATTGCTTGAAGATAACCAGAGAACTAATAGTAATGTGATAAACATGCAGGTTTGAAGATGTTAAAAATGGACCAATACCAAAGAGCATTTGCAATGATATGAGAAAGGAACACTACATGGATGTTAGCTATTGGAAGGCATGGAAAGCAAGGGAACATGCACAAGATTTAATACGAGGCACACCAGAAGAAAACTATGCACTCTTGCCCATGTACTGCCATATGCTGAAAGAAGTAAATGAAGGATCTTACACATGCCTAGAAGTTGGTGAGCATGACGACTTCAGATTCGTGTTTGTATCTATTGGAGCATGCACAAGAGGATTTCAAGTAATGAGAAAGGTATGGCAGTGAGTAAAATAGGAATTAAATGATATATTGTTTAATAGAATGATTTATTGTTGACAAATAAAATTAAACATATGATAACAGTATAGAAAATGTAAACATAATGTCTGATTTTGACATTTTGATTGTTGTTGACAACTTACATTATACAGTGTTGACATGAGTAATAATACATTCGTTTTGTGTTGACAGGTGATAATGGTAGATGGGACTCACTTGCATATAAAGGACAAAGGGCATATGCTCATTGCTACAACTCAGGATGCAAACCAACAGATCTATCCACTTGCATATGCAGTAGTGGATAGTGAAAACGACATATCGTGGACATTCTTTTTTACACAGCTTCTGAAAGTCATACCATGTACAGACGATTTGGTAATAGTGTCAGATAGACATCTCAGCATTGCCAACGCCATTCAAAGAGTGTACACAACAGCAAACCATGTTGTGTGTAGGAGACATTTGAAGCAAAATCTGAAGACAAAATACAAAGATAAAGGGGTGCACAAACTATTCTCTCTGGCTGCTGATGCATACACGCTAAAGGAATTCCAAGAGAATTATGGGAAAATTTGTGAGATAAATAAGGAGATGGGAGAATACTTGGAAGCATTAGGATTTAAAAAATGGGCAAGAGCACATTCCAAAGGCAATAGATACAACATAATGACAACAAACAACTCAGAGACAATAAATTCAGTAATACTGGAAGCAAGGTATGAGAAATATTATAGATTTGGCACTGTTGAAAATTGATGTTGACACTGTTGAAAATTCAGTAATGCTGGAACCACTTCTACCATCTATGAATTGTCAAAGATATTTTAAAGTTGTTGACACAGTTGAAAATTTGATGTTGACAGGTTTTTCCAAGTTGTCGCTCTACTAGAGTTTCTGAGAGATGTGCTGTCAAGGTGGTTTAATGAGAGGCGCTTAGAGGCTGGAAAAAATAATAGTAAGGTGACACCAAATATAGGGAAAATACTGGAGTCAAGAGAAACGGACAAGAGTGTACCGAAAGATGTAACAGATACAATCTGCATGCCACCAATTGTGCAGACAAATAAAGGGAGGAGAAAGAAGAAAAGATACCCATCTGAAGGTGAGTTCCCAAACAGAAGCAAGAAGAGAAAAGGAACAAGAAAGCCAGGAAGATGCAGCCTGTGTGGTAATATGGGACACAACAAGACTTCTTGCCAAAAAAACTTTGCTGACAAGATTGGGACAGAGTTATCAGTGTGGACAACATTTTAGGATTTTAATTTTCAATTTTTTACTTTAATTGAAAAAGGGATAATAGTTTTATATCCTGTCAACATTGATATTCATACTGTAAAATAAGTTTGCAGATTTGATGACAGCTTGCCATTGTGTTTTGTAGATTTTGAGATAAATGTCAAAAATACTTATTCTGAGACTGTTGAGATGTTGACAAGATTGTGTTTGCAGATTTGATGACAGCTTGCCATATTGTGTTTATAGATATTCTGACACTGTGATAAATAATTGTTGACAACATTGAGATATTCTGATAAATAGTGTTGACAACATTGTGTTTGCAGATTTGATGACAGCTTGCCATATTGTAAAGATACGAAATGTGTTGACATGCACACAAAAAATGGTAACAGGTGAAAAATATTAACAGATTCGATTGTGACAATGAAAAGTTTATTACAGAGGTGAAAAATGTTGACATAATGTGATGACAAAAATGTTGACAGGTTATTTAACAAAGATTTAGAATGCTGACAAGTTATTTAACAGTAAGGTGTGTTAACGAAGCGCGCTACGCGCGCCTCGTAAGAATAATAAACTTACACGCGCTACGCGCGCTGAGTGCTTTGTTGCACCTGAGTAAAACTGTTGACATATAAAAAAAAATATATAACCATAAGCAATAACTGACTTGAGCACAAACTGTTGTGGTAAACAGAACCTGTCTTACTAAAAGTGGAATATAAACTGTCTTACAAAGCTGAAATCAAAAAGGTCCAAAGGTTGACAACAAAAGCCATTAAAGTCTGAACTAAAACCACTGTCAAACAGACATAGCAACAATCCAAACCACACACATATTACATCAGAACATTAACATTTAAATTCAAGCTTTAGGTTTGTCCTTCTCAAGTTGCAATGCGTTGAACTCCCATTTCTCGTTAAACAGGTCAATAATCATCTTCTCCCGATGAGCCCTCATGTGTTCGTCATCCAGATCATCCCAGCTGGTGCCAATGGCCAAATGCTCAATGAACTTAATGCAGTATAAACCACAATTGCCACTGAAAATCACCCTAGAACAAAAAGAGAGAAATCAGGAAAACAAAGGAAAAATAAAGAAAGAAAAATCTAATGTTGACAAGATACTTACATCATCCCATCCTGAGGAACATCTTTGCGCCTTGACCATGAGAAATCCTTGTCCAAAGAATTAATATGGCCAAACAAGTTGGACTTCTTCATAACAACAGGAAGCATACGACATAAACTACTAATTTTACTCCAACAATAAGCATCGTTGCTGATTTGAATGCTGGAATCATACACAGTGACATGCCAGTTTGCTAAGTCAATTTCCAGGGCAACCCAATGCTCATTTTGAAAGTTGAAAGGGGTATACACCCTAGTCACAGATTCGGACCAGCACTTGCCCTCATGTTTTGGATACATTCCTATAAAGTACTTCTGGAAAAACAGAAGCTCCTTTTCATCATCTTTCGCAATAAGAGCTTCCTTATCCGCATTGAAATGACAGTACTAGATCCAATCCATGATTGCAACATCCTTGAATTTCTCGCTGTTTTCATTAATATCCTTCCGGAAGAAAAATAAAGCCTCAGATATATGCTACATAACAAGAGAAAAAAGAGTAAGGTTAAAAGAGAAATAAAAAATAAAATAAAATTGAACAATAACAACACAAATAAATAAAAAATTGCAAACTGACAGTAGAAGAAATAATAAAAGACTCACTGACAACACATATATGAAGCATGCGTTGACAAGACAACAAAATATCAAAAACTTTTAAAAATGTTGACAGGACATGTAAAAAGTAATTAACTTACACAATCATTTAACCACTTGGCTTGTCCAATAGATTTTGTGCTTTTCAACAATAATTTGTTAAAAAAGTCCTTGGTGAAATTAAAATCATGTTTCTTGCGCTTAATAACCTCTTTCTTACCACTGCAACAAAAACACAAAATTAGTAAACACATATATTCAAAAATAAATAAAATAATTTAAATTAGAAATATAAAACATACGTCCAATAAAACCATTCGAAGAACTTTCTGCGATCATCATCTCCATAGAATGAGTATGGTGGACAACTAGGCATTGAAAGCTTCTTCTTCTTCTCCTCAGTGAAAGGGCTTTGAACAAGAGCACTTGGGGTTGCGAGCCTGCAAGACTTCCTCACTTGTGTTCCAACATCAAGAGCTTTCTTTGGAGACTTCTTCACTTGCTCCTCTGAGTCAATGAGGTTCTGTGAAGCAGGAAGAGTATCCAAGTTGTCTTGAGTGAGACTGATTCCAGAAGAGATGAGAACAGAGTCCTTCTCTAAAAAATCTGGGTTGCTGCAAAGATATTGATCAATACACCGGCTGTCATCGAGAAATTGACTGGAACCACCAACATCAGCATTGTCAACACCTTGTGGATCTTGGAAGCTGTCAACTTCTGGCACAAGTGTAATGTTGTCAGCATCTTGAACAACTTTCAGGCTGTCATCATCTTTGCCCACTGTCAAGCTGTCAACATCTGGACCCAAGACTTTGCTGTCAACACCTGGAGCCAATGCTTTGTTGTCAACATCTTGACCCAATGCTCTGCTGTCAACATCCTTGGCTTTTGGGGGAGTGTCAACAATGTATTCTTGGATGTTGTCAACTCTAATGTTGTCAACTTGAATGCTGTCAACATCCTTGGCATTTGGAGGAGTGTCAGCAATGTCTTCTTTGCCCTCTACACCACTTCCACCCACTACAACATCAGCCATTGATGGAATTTCATCACCTCCAGCTTCACCCAGGTCCCCTTCCCTTTCTGGAGTTTTTTCTTCCTTCTCAGAACATTTAGTTCCATCAATTTCTGAAGAAGTCACAAAGCTGTCAACATTTTCATGTGTGCTGACATCTACAAAATCTTCAGATTCATATTGTGTGCTCTTATCTTGGAATGAGGCCTTGACGTTGCTCTGCATCAAACTAGATAGATCGTGCAGCTTCTTTGCGACATCAACTAACGTCGGGCCATGTTCTTTGGTGGAAGATTGAACTTCAGACATGGCATCGCACAAAAATTTAATTTTTCGGCTCAACACATCAAACCGTCCACCCCAAGCTGCAGCATCATTTCCTTCTATGTCAACTGAGGGACGAACAGACGCTGTCCTCTCACCGTCAGCAGAATCAAATGCAGGGCCAGCTGCATTTGTTTCCATGGGAACATGAATGGAAGAAGATTGTTGCTTAACTGAAGATTGCTTACCACTCTCAGATGAGGAAGGGAACTGAACAATAGGTGCAACATCTTGGGCGGCTAGCTCTGGGATGTCAGACCTTAGCTTTCTGAGAATGTTGTCAACATGAACTTGGATAGATTCGTACACAACAACGTCCCGCACAGAGTCCTGCTTTGCCTTCTTAAGTTCTGGCTCAGAACCACTTAGTTTAAATATCACTTTGGGGCAAGGAGAAGGAGGAGACTTCCTCTTCTTATTTACAACGTCGAGATTAGCAGAATGTTGATCATCTTCAACCTTACCAGCTGATCTTGTTGCTCTACTGGGAGATTTTTTTGAAGCGACAGCAGAAACACCAGCAGAATCCTTTACATCTCCAACCTTCTCTGGAGACTTTGATGGTATTTTACGAGAAGTATATGCAGGGCAGACGAAGCACCAACAGAAACCTTGTGCTTGCCGGGCTGATTGCTCTCTGATTTGCTTAGTCTTGGTGATTTCCTTGGAGTTTGTTCAGAAACTAAGACTTTCCGATCTTGTAAGGTGAGCCTACGTTTATAAGTTCTGACAACTAGAGGGGAATCTGAAAACAAAGTATAGAGAATTGTCAAAAACAGAAAAAACAAATGTCAACAAAACAAAACATGGGGAAATAGGAAAAAAGAAGAAGTTGTCAACAATGTATAAAAATGCAAAACATATCATACCTGGAGTGCTGACAGGTTGATTTCTCTTAGAAACAACTTTTGCAACCTTTGACACATTAGAAATTGGATTGCTGACAACGTGCTTGTCTTTACAATCACCTTTGCCCATCTCTGCAGCATTTTGAACTGAAGTGCTGACAACTTCCTTCTCTTGGTTGACAGGTTCCTTATCCTTGTTGTCATCTTCCTTTTCTTTGTTGACAACCTTGACAACCTTAGCAACTTTCTGAACTGGTTCCTTTTCTTTGGTGACAACCTTCGCCACTTTCTGAACAGGTTCCTTTACTTTGTTGACAACATTTGAAACTTTCTGAACTGGCTTCCTGGCATTCCTTTTGGGAGCAGGTTTCACTGGCTTCGTGGCAACCTTCTTGGCAGTCTTAGCTGGTCGCTTGGATATAACTGTGTTAGAAACAGCTTGCTCTGAATTCTCACGAGCAGTGACAAGAACTTGTTCAGCGAATGCATCAAACAAAGGATCTTCAACCTCGTCGAGAAAATTAAGGTGACGAAATGTAGAGTGTTCCTCATATGGAGACGGTCTGCACAACTAAAATATTGAAAAAACAGCAAAAGAGTTATAAAAATGTGTTGTAAAAAAAAAAGAGTTAAATACAAAAATAAAACAGACAAGAAAAATATAAATGTATAATAAGATAAAGAATAATACCAAAGGATGAGCATCGAAATGATCTGACACAAAATGATACCAAGCGAGCTTGTTATTATCCAATGAGAACCAGCGTTCGCCATATGGAATGGTCTTAAGACAGGCAGTAGCAGCCCCAACAAACTCGCGAAACTGATGAAAATGTTCAAGCACCCAAACCTACAAAAAAAATTAAGGATTAGAAAGGAGAATATGAAAATGTATTTGAGCAACTAACTGAAAAAGAGAAATGAAAAACTAAATACCAGAAAAGCAAGAGGATAGCCATGGAGAGTATACCAAACTCTATCATTAGAAGAACCACCTCCTGTGCGTTTTGCATGGACTGGAGCATCTTGAAAAGCCCGGAGAGTCTCTAAGTATACTTCCCTACCCCAGGGATAGTTCAAAAAAGCTTCATAATTGCTAGCGAGCTTTAGAAATTTTAATCTGACAGCAAAGCCTTTCCTCTGAGGCATCAGCACACCTTCAACAATAATAAGGTCTGCTAGAACCATCTTCCGCTCCCCCGACGAGATAGCAAACTCTGCAATTATGTCGTCAAGAGTGATCTTGTCTTTGGTTCCCAGAGTACACTCAAAGACTTGATCTGGGATGACATGACCTTCGAAATCAGTGCACTTCAAACCCGTGATCGCAGCAAAGTCTTGAAGTGAAAAGGACAACACATTGCCTTGGATGTTAAACCACATCTCGTACTTCTTCTGTGTCTTAACTGCATGCATTAAAGCGTAGTGAACTATGACGTGCGAGTAGTTGAGCTGCGATGTCATGCTTAAAATAGTTTTGAATACACCAGTAGCAAACAACAAATTACTAACTTCGTCTAACTTACCCTCGATCTGATCAATCACATCAAATCTGTGGTATGTTGTAACCTTGGGAGCTACAAATAAATCTTGGGAAGCCAAAAACTGAAGCTTAGAAACATCCATGACACCTGTCAACAAAAACCAAATACAGAGTGTCAAAAAATTATCACAAAAAGATATAAAAGCATAGCAAGGTGTCAACCATAAAAAAAATGTTGGAAATCTAAACAAGTTGTCAACATGAATAAGATGTCAACAAAAAATAAGATGTCAACATGAATAAGATGTCAACATGAATAAGATGTCAACAAAGAATAAGATGTCAACATGAATAAGATGTCAACATGAATAAGATGTCAAACACAAAAAGCTGTCAGCATCCATATTAAAAAATGTAATATATGAAAAAGTTGTAAACATGAACAAGTTGACAACAAGAATAAGATGTCAAAGACCAAAAGCTGTCAACATCCATATTCAAAAGATGTAAATATGAACAAGTTGTCAACAATAAGCTCTAGAGACACATAAAGTTGTCAGCACGCCATATTGAAGATGTCAACATTAACAAGCTGACAACAAATATGATCTCAAGACAAAATCAGCTGTCAACATAACATATTAACAACATAAACATGGAAAATGCCAAAAAAATAGAATCTCCAGCCACAAAAACATGTCAGCATCCCATATTAAAAAACATAGACATAAACAAGCACTCAACAATTACATATACAGACACAACAAGTTGTCAACCATGAAAAATTCAACAACAGAAGCTAAAAAACAGTGAAGAATCAACAAATAAAGTGAAAAATTCAAAATAAAACACAACATGACATGTTCAACACACATTTGAACAGTCCAGATGCTCTGAATCTGTCAGAAAACTTAAAAACCTAAAAATCAAACAGATAAAGACGCATGCAACTAAAAACAACCTTCAAAATCTAGGTTTCGAACAAAAACGAACTCGATTTCGACTTGAAACAGAGGAACAAAGACGCAATTACAGAAATCTTCCGAAATAAACAACCGAAGCAACAAATAGGAAACCAAGAGGGCTAAATACCTGATTTTATATGAGAAAGAGCCTCAAAATCTGGAAAATGGAGATGTACTGATCACAACTTGAGCAGGCGAAATCTGAGCGAAGACGAAAACGAAGACGGAATCGACTGTGGAATCGAGCGAGGCAGCAGAAGAGGAAGGAGGAGGAAGTTGAACGGTTTCAGTTTTTGATTTTGGGAGTGAATGAGGGAGAGAGGAAGAAGAGAATGAAAGTGCGCGTGATTTGAAAAATGATCGGGAAAGTGGAGCGCGTGAAATTGAGGTGGTGGGGGAAAGGAGTAGAAATTAAAGACTTAGTTTAGTGGTGCATTTGTTGAGAATATAGTGTCCAATAGGGCATTGGACACAAATCTTTCACAATTTGATAATAGTAAGAACTAAAAAATCAAAATTCATATCAAAACTAAAAGAAGTTACACCTTTATCCCAGATTGTTTACTCTTCTCTCTCCCCTTTGTGATGTGATTTTCAATATAATTAAAGATTTGTAGTACTTGTATTTGAGTTTCTAATTGTTGTTTTTTTGAAATTTCAATTCATCTTCATAGATTAAATCTGTAATTGATTTTCTATGGGAAAAAAATTACTTACTCTAATCTTTATTTCGGTGAATTTTCTTGGTGTTTGATATTTCTATATCAATTATAAGACTTTATTGATATTATTTTAATATTTTTTAAAAGATATTTAGTTTTTTTATATTAGGGTCCAAATTTTTTTTGACAAGAGCCTTCTTATATTAAGACTGGCCCTTTTCTTATATTAGCCAATTCGATTTTGACGTTTGTAAAAACCCAAGCACCCTCAGTCCAGTACTCGTTACTCGAGCGTAATAAAAAGAAGAAAATGCAGGAAAATGGAAATGCACATAATGAACCACATAAATTGTACAACTACTTCTTGGTTTCTAAACAAGTACTGTAGCAACCGTGAATATCACGGGATTATTAATTTATATCAATATTTATAGAATGCTTATAATTTTTATATAAATATTGTTAAAATAATAAATAAGTTATAGTTATATTTAGTTTATGCTCCTTATTTTGTACTCCTCCTAAACATGGTTTATAAATGACTAAAGTTTTTGAATTTGTGACTTGATTTACATATTTGTAGAATATTATAAAGGAGGTGGAAGATTGTGAAAAAATGAATTTTTATTTAAAAATTTGATTATTTATTTATTTTGTTAAGAATAGTGACGTGGCACTGAGGTGGAGCAATATTTTGTGAAAACTTGGCTTCTCCCTTATATTGTAGTTAGGTAGATCAGTTCATTTAACTAATTTCCCCTCTCCATCCCTAACCCTACAAAACTCTCTCTTTTCAGCTGTTGAATTACTTACAGCCAAAATAAAAGACTTGGTACCTCCACGCTCTAACCTGACTTTTGTACATAAAAGAGGTACCTAACTAACGGCTTTCAAGGTCTTTGTACACGTCGCGATGGCACGGGCTCTTCTTCCCTTCATCACCATATCGACGAGCTCATCTATTGCACGGTTGAGCCGGCCCAAACTCAAACCTCTTAGGGCGAGAAGTCCAAGCCAACGAGCCAACTGATAAGCTTTCTTTTGTCACTCAAATCGTAAACTCAGCTTGGCTCAGCTTGGCTCAGCTCTTGTAGCAACAAACATCACGGTTTACGACACTTCGGCTCCATAGATGATCCGACAGCACAACTAGGCAGGCCCGAGTTCTTGCATTTTGTCAGGCCAGAAAACAAGAAGCATTTGCAGCCATTTAGAGAATGGGCAAAGAGCTTCCTCTGGCTTCATACAAGGCTGAAACTTCAGCAGGCCTCAACATTGCCAATGGAGGGCAGATTCAAACTTAGAAGATTAATCATTTTCTTGATAGACTACGTCTCATTTTCGTCCTTTCCTGAGTTGCTTCCTTCGTTTGATTTCTCCATTTCAGCCGCTTCCTTCTCGGCTATCTTCCTATCCAATTCAGCCTGTTTTACGTTCTCCTCCTGAGCTTTGCAGTACGATTTCATGAAGCTTAGAAGAGTCTGAGCAACTGCAGCTCAGATGAATGCGAAACTCGTATAAACGTGGGTAATTACATATAACCAACTACTGTTACGACCACTTTGTACTCAAAGTGAATAATTCACCACTTTCTTATTATCTAAACATTTTATCCTCATAAAACGAATATTATGTAAGAAAATTAGAAACACTTGCCTTGCTCAAATGGACAACGGGCGGGATCTTCCCCAAAGTAGGATGCAAGTGTATCAGCATTTCTACCCTGTCATAACATGCGTTATAAAATGATGGAAACCGAAATGCACAAACTTGACTCCTCTATCCACAAGCAAAAAGGAAGTACAGAGAATAGGCAAGTACCGCAATGGCGTACATTTTCAGCACGGACGCCACCTCTGTCTCAGCCGACCCAATAAACTCGTTTAGGGTCTTAAAGAAGAAAGATTAAGAATTTTGTTAGACTTCTATCAAGCAGCGCAAAATTCCTCAAGGAACAATATCTAGTTGTAGAATCCACTAGTAGTATACAGTATACACCAGTAGTTGACTTTGTCAGCATGGAAGTGCACATGAAACATGTTGCAATATCCCATACTTCTCTTTAAAAAAGATTTCAGTTTTACTTCTTCTAGCTAATTTTAATACATTTGCAAAATAACTGAAATCATTTACAGTAAAGATATACACAAGATTCAGTATAATTAGAAACGTCAAATAAAACATGTCTAAGAGTCAGAGTACCTTGCAGAATTTTGCAGATATGTTGCCGTCATTTGCAGATGCTACAAGCTCCGATTTCACCTTTTCTAACCCCCTGGTTATAGTCTGCATTTCTTCAGCTAAAGACTTCAATTGTATCTGTGCGAAGATATTAGATTGATAAGAAGAACATACACCAAAAAGTTAAGTAAATTTCTACGTGGGGTTACGAGTTACGACTATTCTGCATGAAATACAATTGTCATACAGTATAGTCTTGCAAGTACTGAGATTTTACTATGTATAGCTTGATACTGAATAATACTGATAAATTGGTATACTATATCTATATCTATAATTTGATACTATATCTATAATTTGATACTGGAAGTGACAAAATACCTTTGATGCAGCTTCAAGGCTCGTAAAATCTTCAGGAAAATCCATGATTTCTGGATGTGCTCTGGCCAAAACCTGTAAGCAATAAGGAAGATGAATATAATCTTGAAATGTCAAAGATTTTACTGAAATGGGAATTAAAACTCTAATTTCCGACTTATAAAACAAGCTCAGCCAGAATAAAATCTGCACGAGCATATTAATATGAGAACTGAATTATAGAAAGTAGAACATTTGAATGCCAAAGATATGTATTTGATTTGGTCTCAAATTGCAAGTTGTTCTCTACTTTTCAAGCACCATTGTTCTAAAGGGATACTGGCTTTCTTTTGTCGGAATTCCTTTTGTTTGGATAAGGAGTTCAATAATCCTTTCACTGGTTAGAAGCATAGGAGTCTCCTTGATTCGTAAGTGTCAAAGTCATTGATTGTATTTTTTCTCTTGTAAATTTTTCTATACTTACAAGAGTACCATTTCCGCTACTATGATGTATAAATGCTACTAACAAAGAAAAAATGGAAACTCAATTAGCAGAGGGTAGAGCACAATGTAACCACACCTTGCCAAGATAATGCATCAGTGTCATTCTGCTGTTAGTAGCACGAGTTTCATTGAGTTTGAGAAGGCTATCCAATTTAAATCCACATGCTCCTCCTGTTTGACATCAAGTTTATCAGGGAAGGAAAAAATAATTAATAACAGATTGGACATGCACACAACTCAAGTTCCTTGCAACATAGTGACACTAATGCTGTATCAACTGATTAACAAGTGAATGTCAATGCAAAACAAGACGTGTAAACATGAACCAAATTAAAATAACAGGTTGATGTAAGTCTTTACCCCTTGCAGTCCCACTATTTAGTGTGTTTCCGAGTAAAAGAATTAGCCGCATGACTTCCTTCAATTTCCAGGAATTACGAATCTACTTGGAATCAAGAAATGTCAGAAATGAGGTCCAAATGAATGACACAATGAGGTTAGAATAAGCATCATCTAACCATGTAATGTACCTCATCACATGAAGATAGTACACTGGTTAAACTATTCCTGAAGTCTTCAACCTGCAAAGATAAATGTGCCAAAAGTAAAAAAGCTGATTTAAAACAAAAGAAAAAAGAAAAGAAACTGCATGTATAAGAATTAATACTGGTATATTAGAAGCTTCCATAACCATTATGAACCTGGGTACTGAACTGAATCTTGAACAAGAACACTCGTAACTTCGATTCCACCCTTGGAACTTTCATGAGCTCTAGGAAAAACTGAAACAAACATTTAAAGATAATATGCTTCTTTAAACGAGAAATCAAGCATAAAAATCAACGGACTTTCTAACAGTATGCAATAACATAGTATATGATATGATGATTGAATTAAATAAACATGAACTATATATATGCTGAATCTACTTTCGCCTTTCGGCCAAACAAAAATCATAGTGAATCAGCTGGTGTTTGCTAAAAGACAATTACATGTAACCTTAACATAAAAGCAGAAATTTTACGTCTATGTCAGCAGACTCTAGCTTTCATTACTTTCTCATGCATACGTCCAAATAACTCAAAATTGTGAAAAGAAAACTGACAAAGATCTCCCTACCTGCTCACATTTCCCCAACTTGTCCATATCACCAGTGAAGTTCTATTGAGTTGCAAGAGAGAAAGCCACATGAAAGAACACAAATTTAGCAACGGTTTAACGCAATAACCATTCAAATTCGTACACTGTTGTAAGGACAGATAATCTGTCTTGAGTTTAGCTTAGATCATAGGACTCACTTTACCTTAAGAAGATCCATCTCATCCTTGGTAGGACAAAATTTTATCAAATTTTCAACTTGATCAGCATCCAAAACTGACTCATCCATAGCCAGTGCTGCAACCTGCACAAAGGAATCTTAGAATACACGATATATATCATCAAAATCGACTTAAACTTGGACCCGAGAAGAGTGAAGACCAAGCAAGACGACCTATAAGGATGAGTTGATGACTAATCACTAAACTAAAGGAAATTAGTGGAAGAGTAATAATGTGTAATGACTGCAGTCTTCTAAACTAGGAAAAATATAGACAATGTTTTTCTTACCCTAAGCCAAAAAGCTTGTTCAGGGGGCAAGAATTTCTTTTAGGAAGACAGTAATAAAAATGAGGTAACAATTGAACGAGCATGGCCGTGTCCTACACAATTTTCTTTGGCTCATAGTTTATAAGTTCCATATCTAGTTATTCTAGCTGATGTTGTTACGCCATTAATAAAAGCTGATTGCTTACAAGTACTTTTAACTCATTTTCAAAAGATAGCCTGCCAACTTCAACTAGCTTATCGACTATAGTAGTTAATCATGTCAAAATTATGCACATTCTGACACTTCGTGTTTAAAAAACATAATTAAAACATGACTACTAGGAAAATCATTACCACCATATCTGGTAATGGCATCTTAACTTTTGTGAGCATGATTTCCGTGTTATTAGCCCTTCTCAAATCAACCTGGAAACAGACAACATCACAGGGAACACAGAAACAAATTTCAACGAGAGAACAATTTAATCAATAACCATACAAAAAAAAATCAAAAACCTAAATGCTTAACAGTTTTCCTGTGTCATCTAATTTCTAATAAGAGTTTTCACATTATAGTCTATCCAGCGAGATCATAAATTCATAATCATCATTTTGATTCTCCTTGTTGATATATGGCAGCAGATTGTTGTCACTAGGTAGCGTATTTGCAAAGAGTATGTTGCTCACCCTAATTTGGAAATTGTCTAGAATGAGCAAGAAACAAATATAGAGCAATACAGTAAGCAACATTGTCTTCTTGTTTTAGCACAGACTTATGATTTCTTTGCCAGCAGGGTAAAACAAACAAGTTCTAGCAACAATTTACTTTTGTTTTTGTAGTGTATACATATTTGCGGGGGTTTGACTTAGGAGCCATTTATAACAGAACTATGATACATGCATATAAGACGAAAGCAAATAACAAGTACAATACAATGTGTAAGAACATTCTTTACCAGGTGTATAACTTCGGATTTTGGTGCAGCTTTCTTCTTTGCAGATTCAGCTGGTTTGGCTGCTATGGTAGAGAACAAACTCTCGATTTCCGATACATTAATTTCCCCTTCGCTGGAAGTTAACAAACACAAAATTACTGCTAAGAATATAATTTTAATGGTAAGAAAATCATTTGAAGCTCATTAGACTATAAATCTTAAGGAAATATATATTCAGCATACAAATCTTAAGTTAGTGGAGAAATGTAGAAATGATATTACAATACATTTGAGTCCTTCCTTGCAACTCGTCCCATAAGGTTCCCTTTGCGACCCTTGTTACCTTGCTCCAATGCAGTGGCTTCAGTAATTGCTTTCGAGGGGCGGCAGCCGTTGTTATAGGTGCACTCCGAGTAAGACGACCTCTTGCTCCTAAACCACCCTTTGGTTCACCTGGAGGTGGAGCTGGTGGGCCTCCTCCATGACCTGGTGGAGGTGGCGGTGGGCCTCCACCAGGAGGCCTTGGTGGAGCTGGAGGACCTGGTGCACCACCTTTCATAGGTGGTGGAGGAGGCGGTGCACCGCCTTTCATTGGTGGTGGTGGAGGCGGTGGGCCTCCTCCTCCTCTAGGAGGTGGTGGCGGTGGTGGTTGTGGTGTTGAAGGTTGACTACAGCCTCCAGGTGGCAAAGGAGGAGACGGATGTTGTGGTGGTGGAGGTGGTGGATTTGGAGGAGGTTGTGATGAAGTTTCGCTTCCAATCGGTAGTTTTCTGTTACATGCGGAAACCGAAGGGAGAGGAGCTCCACATGATGGACAAGTCTCGGTCACCGTAACACTAGGAACCTGAGTTGGCGTTGCTGATTCTATGACATGGGATGATGGTGCTCTTTTTTCCAAAGGGACGACAGAGCTGATTTGAGACCGTTCTTGCAGTTCAGGAGGCTTTTCAGTTGTTGTTTCTTTCAATGGAGGAGGTGGTGCAGGTGGAGGAGGAGATTGTTGTACGTTTGTAGTCAATGCTGCGCCATCATCAGTTAGAGTTGGTGTGCGTGCAGGAGATAATGGAGATAATGCTAATTCTTGTTTTATCCCTGTAGTAGAGTCCACTTCAGCAGATTCTAACCCTCCCTCTAATTTTTCCTCCTTAATAGAAGCACGGGACTTTAATCTTTCAACTCCAGGTGAGTCTTTAAGTTGGTTTCTTGTGCTCGATACAGAAGGTGGAATGACCCTCTGATGTGGATAAACCACATGCTTTGAGTTACTTAAGGACCCTTTATTAGTCGGTATCCACTTGTGTTCTGCTGTCTTTTTCTTTGTTAACTTGCCTGAACCATCAGCTTGTGCATCTGAATTCTGGTTAAATGTGGATGGTCTCCTTGTCACGAATTGCAACAGCTTGTCAGCCTTGTGCCTAACCACATCGACTGCCATCTTTACTGGAGGACTCCTGGGTGAGCTCTTCGCCTCAGCCATAATATCTCCATCTTCTTTACAGGTATCAAAAGAGTGCCTTTTCTCATCAGTATCATTTACTGAACTCATATCAGCTTCAACCTGCACAGCACTTTTCCCATTCCCTTTTTCTAAATTAATCTCTTTTACAACCTTGATAGCATGTTCTGGTTTAGGATCTGGTTTTTGTTTACCATTATCAAAACAAAAGTCCTTCAATGCACTAGGGTTTAATCCAGTGGCTTCGTGTTTCTGCCTCAACTCGTCCGATGAACACTCTCGGGATATTGGAGGATCAGAAACTCGCTTACCATCTGTCCCATCAACAATATTGCTGAAGATCTCTTCAACTTCATAATATCTTTCAACAGACGCAGCATCCGAGTCGCTTTCATCTGCACTCTCCAGATTCATGTTAATATCGTAAGGAACGTCTCCAACATCCAAAAACAATACCTAACATAAATAGGAGTATGCAGTCAATCCTTGTAGTATTAGAAAATGCCTATTGAAGAAGATAAAAGAACACTCAAAATTACCTCTGCTGTGAAGTCCTTGGGAAACTTATCCTCTGTGTCCCACAAAAGATCAACTTCATCACGAGTGAACGTTATGTTATGTGAATGAACAAAGGCTGTATGGAACATAACTCGGAACATCATTTCCTCGCGTACAGAGTCATGGCGTAAATGGACGCATTCTAGGACCACATCCCCTTGAACACCACAACCGATAACTAATTTAACTAACTCCATCTGCACTGAAAATTGAAATACTATAACAAGAAATTGACATTGTATTCAAACTTTTCAAGTGTGAATCACCATTTACCTCAGGATAGTGGCTAACACGACGTCTAGCCTTTAAGGATGAAAACAGTAGCTTAGGCCCCGTATTTCGCTTATACAAAGGGTCATGCCCATAAACACGAACCACTGGCCTGCAACGTTTTCCTTCATCCATAACTGGAAGGACTTTAAGAATAAGGCTATCTAACACCAAAGGCATATCCGAAGGAGGCCAATTCAATCCCGTGTTCCTTCTAGAAATATACTGAAGATATCTCAATTGTGACGCCTGAGGGTTCAATGGAGACAAAAGCCGAATAAGCTCCTTAGGCGCTTGCTTGGAAATCATTTCAAGCGTCTTTTGCTCCCAGCTGTATTGTTTTCTGTACAAAAGAAGAGCAGCAAGAAGAAATGCAAGAACGGGCCAACCTCCTCTTTCACAATGCATCAGTAACACATTTTGCTGGCCCTTTAAAGACAACCAGCTATCACTGGATTTCAGGAAATGGTGGATCATCTCCATTGGTAATAGGGGGCAATTTTCATACTGCATAGGATACTCAGTTACAGTCATGTCATAGTCTGATAGAATATCTGATATTTGAGTCTTCTTGTCTCCTTCCCTAAAATTAAACACCATGAATGAAGATTCAGGGTAGTGGCATTGTAACTGTTCTACGATACGATCCATATATGGTTTGTACTCGCTTTCATCCAGCACGTCAGTGGAGAAGCAACAATCAAACACTGGGGAAAATGTGAAGAAGTTTTGTCAATTACAACACTTTTGAAACAATATTCACTTCAAACACCATAACCCACATAAGAAAACAACATTTGGTTCCAACTAGGATTTGTTTGTGTACACTTTTGTTTAGTTAGCTCAATAGACAGCTTAGGGTTAGTACAAGACAAAGACAACAATAACCTAAGAAGTGTCTACACAAATTGAAATCATCTGCAATTGGGTGTCAACAAAATGGAAGAACAAGAATGATAAATAGGTCATCTAAGTTTCCAATGGCATCATGAAATTAACCCCATAATTTGAACGAAAAAGAAAATGCAAAACAATGGATTTGGGGATTACCGTAAATGCGATCAGAAATTTCGAGAAGGCGATCGGGCGGCTTTTGGTGAAAGAATCTGCGGAACAGCGCCATAAGATGGCGCTGTTTCTCTCAACAATCAGACCCAAAATGGTCGAAATTCAACAATGAAGCTCATAGGATTAACCAAATACAATCTGAACAACAACGTCAAATTCCTCGTGAACTTCAGGATCAATCCATAAAAAATTGAAGAAAAAACAACATGTAACCTAGAAATTAGGATAGATTGAACGAACTAATTTCCATGCAGACGCTGGTTAAGGAGATCAGAGAGGAATCGCGAGTGGAAGCGTCCACAAATCAAGAATTTTAGTGCACGAACAAACAAGAGTGTTTCTTTTGACGTGTAAAATTACATTAAGAAATACATCAGCGTATGAAAATTATTTTGAATATTATGTCGAAATGCATGAAATAATTTATTTATTTATTTTTAAGAGAAAGGTTCACCTATAAGTTTAATATTTTTATATATTTCTTACTTATATTGCCAAAACGTATCGATAGATACATATTTTCATATACATGATGAATTGGAAACCAAGAAAGGTAGTTCTACCATGCTGCAGCTTGTAACACTATAGGATGACATTGCCATTACCATTACCATTACCATTACCATTACAATTACGATTACCACTTGTGATATTTACACTTCTGCACAATCAAAATCTCAGCATGCATATAATAGCAACTACATGCACTAGCTATACCACAGTACCACACAGATCAAATCTTCCCGTATAACTCCGTAAATGCTTATATAGGACCTGAAAACGAGTTATTTTCTTCGCGAGTGCAGACGAACCAGTTCGATCTCTTCAAACGTTGTTAATATGACTCGTTCTCAACTGATCATTTCTCATTTTTCTTACCTAGAACAAAATAGCAACCAATTGTAAATATAACTGTCCAACCTTCATTGCTTATTGTCATGAAAGTGGATAAAAGCTTAACTTACCTCTTTGAAACCACGATCTTCGAACTGCTTGACAGATGCGGCGTTCATGCTTCTCCAACAGCTCATCAATATTCCTATGTGATTGTGATAGCAATGGACCCGAAAACTCAACTCCGTCATCTTGATCCTGCAAACATCAAACATCAAGAATGAAGAAACTCATCAAATGCATCATTCAAGACAGCCAATTAAGTATTCCTTTTGACTAACCATTTTGTTTCTCTTGGCTTCTAACTCTTTCTTGTAAAATGCCAAAGACAATCCCTGAGAGTGATACTCTTCATCACAATCATCAAACGAGTCTGGACGTTCAAGCTGACTCCATTTCCTCATCACTGAAGCCTTGTCAAGTGAAAGCGCCAACTGCAAATTCATTTTAGGAACTGATGTTGATAGAGGAAGTTGTTCTAACCCGTTTAGGCTCGTTTTCGAGCTAGACCGACTATATGATCTCATGGATGCTTCTTCTCTTCGGTTTTTTGCCCAAGCAAAGCCGCTTGAGCTCGGTACTTGTATCGGGCCTGAATAGGGTATTTCATCCACCTGAGAAACATTCTTTACATCAATTGAAGTTTTTGGTTGTTCTCTTCTCATAAAAGAGACCTCAGTTGGTGCGAGTTTTCGGATTCCATTAGGCCTTCTAGAAGCCTTTCTTAACGTATTAATCCCTCGAGCTCGTCCACTTTGTCTTTTCCTGATTCATTCAAAACCAAAATCATACTTAGTTAGACACAAAATGTAACACAATAAATTACAAAGATCATCTGAAGGCTCACTTTCTAGCCTCCTGGCGACATTTCGCATCAATTTCTTTGTTAGGCGGGTATTTGGGCAGGCTTGACGGATCACATGCATATGGCTTTGTCACAAAATACTGTGCAGGAAACTATGAAATCTCATTCTTGATTATGAAACCCTCAAATGAAACTGAATGAGACAATGCACTATACCTCAGAATCAAGAGCAGAGGAAGCAGTAGCGCGTTTTGACGGCTCAACAGAGAGTAAAGTTTCAATGAGATTCAAAGCGGGTCTTGGCAAATCCTTACATATTTCGTGAAGACAACCGATGTAATGCTGCTGTGGTTTGAACAGAGTTGCATGAGGAAGCCTAGACTTTTTCCAGTACTCATCTGGTGGAGACCCACAAAGCTTAAAGATTTTGTGCAGCTGCTCAACCTAACAAATTAAGATCAATGATAAGAAAACTAAGGTAAAACAGAATCTTGAAAAGATGATGATGATATATACCTCGGTTCTTCCTTGAAGGAGAGGCTTTTTAAGGAGAATTTCAGCAAACACACAGCCGACACTCCAAAGATCGACTGAATGCGTGTAATTTGTTGCTCCAAGAAGAAGTTCGGGAGGGCGGTACCATAATGTCACAACTCGGTTTGTCATAGGCTGGTTGTTTGAGGTGGAGAAGTTGGCTAAACCGAAATCCGCCACCTTAAGAATCCCTTCGTTGTTGATTAGAAGATTTGAGCCTTTGATATCTCGGTGCATTACTCCATGAGAATGGCAATGCTCAAGCCCTGATAGAAGTTGCTTCATATAGCATTTCACCTACAACATATGAATTAGAATCATTGATCAAAAATCAATGGTGTGATAGAAGTGATTAGAGGGAAAATGGAATGAACCTGTGATTCAGTGAAGTTGATTTCAGGGCAAGAAGAGAGTCCTGAGAGATCATGTTCCATGTATTCGAAGACGAGATAAATGCTGGAAGATAATGTTGATGTTATGATTCCCTCAAGCTTTATAACGTTAGGATGGTCAAGCCTACGGAGGATGAGGATCTCTCTCGCCATGAACCGAACACTTTCTGGCTCGAAGTTGTCGAATCGGACCTTCTTTAAGGCGACTATCTTTCCCGTTTCGTGATCACGTGCTCGGAACACACTACTATATGTGCCCTGTCCAATCTGTAAGAACAAACATTTTAGGACCAAAATTAATATTCCTACCAAACTTTAGTCAGGTGGCAATTAAGTTTGAATTGCTGTTATGAGATTGAGATGAGGGATTCATAATTCTTGATAACCAAATTTGGGGATGGATTTAAACAACAACTTCGACATCGAAATACCTAACTGTGAAGTCTGTGATGAAGTAATACCTTTTCAAGCTTGTCAAAGGAATCAGGGCGGAGGGGAATCCAGCCGTGAATGGCCTCAGCGGCGACGGCGCATAGCCAAGCGGGCCATCCGGCGGCGATCTGGTCTCCTTCTACATACTTGTGGAGCCTGAAACTGACTGACTCACTTCCGCAGGTGGTGTTGGTTGAGCTTGCTCTGCCGGCGGAATCCGCCGCCCAACTCGCCACCGATGAGGCTGCCGCGGCGCTGCGAGCTGAACACGATTTCTCTGACTCCACCCGATCCCTCCTCCCTGAAAACGATGATGCAGTGACGGCGGCGGCTGCCGGAGTAACGGTCACTTCCTCCTTGGAACTTACGCACCCCATTACTATTACTTTTAGGCACAGAATGTTGGATCAAAACGACTCATATATGTATGTATGTACATGGGGGAGTGGGTGTGGTGTGGAATTCTGATTTATAAATGGGGGTTTGTTTGTTTGTTATGGGGGTTTAAGATGAATGGAATCAAAATAAGCGGGAATTGCGGAAGGTGGAGAAGACAATCACAGGGGAAAGCATTAAATGAGGGCTTTGCTTACCCATCCCAAATCACCGCCAAAATTCCCCAAATCATAAATATTTATGTCATTTTCTTTACTCTAACAACTTCCTCTTAATCCCACTCCAAAAATACTCGACCTCAAACTCGTTGGGATTAAACCAGTTTTCGACCCGAAAACGTTGGGTCAAACCTAGACCGACCTGAACTTCTCGAAACTCGTGAAGAATTCACTTTTTCACGTACTTTATTTTTTAAAATTAAAAAGTAATAATATATTTTATTAAATAACAATATAATATTATTATTTTTAAAATTTTATTTTCTTTATTAAAAAATAAAAAACGAATATTTGAAACACGCTGGGTCGACCCGACCCGAACTCATTCAACCCGAAAATTTTGTCAACCCATTTGACCCGAATTCGTTTTCGATCCGAATTCGATTGACCGACCCGTTTGTCGGGTCTAATAAAGATGCATGGAAATGTTTTAAGGAAAGACACGTTAATATTTTGCAAATGTACGTTTTAGTTTGCTTAATTAATTACCACTTTTGCACGTACGTACTCTTTTTGGTTCGTGGTTGCACAATTTCACCACTCCATCCTACCTAGCTAAACATAACTACCTTAATCCCGAATTGTTATATCACTTTCAGTTTGATCTTAACGTAATTAAGCTTCAAATGAGGACTAGATTAGACTCGATCCAGTCTTGTGTCTGGGTTTGGTACGTTATTGGTTCGCATATAATAATTGGAACCACCTAAAAAACATTTTTCCTGCGACTTTAATTACAGCTATATATACATATGTTAGCTTTCAATCATTCTTCAGATAAAAAGTGGTGATATGTATTTTAGATAAGGTCTTATCGAAGGTAGTATCATTCATAATGCTATATATTATGAAAGATAGGTGTGATCAATCTTGATCGTTTATAATTTTAATCACTCTTAAAGGTCGTATGCAGCATGCTCGAAACCTAGCTAAAATGTAACATATTGTGAAATACTTTTCTTCTTCTTCCTCTAAGTTTACAAATGCACGTACGTGTGTACATATGATTCATTATGAAAAAACAACTCCATACAAATTAATAAGATTGCAAATACCCCGGACGAGAACTATTCGGTTAATCGGGCTATGATATGTTCAAGGGTTGAAAGGATACTCCGTCGATGGATAAAACCTTGTATATCTAGATTTAGAAACTGAAACCGCCTGAAAGAGCGCGGATGTTTCTCTGGTTTCTCTCTCAAGAAGGAATTATTTGCAATGTCGAGCGCGTCCGGAGACACATTACTAACTCACCCACTTGTTCGTTGTGTAACCAAGAGGACGAGTCCTATGAGCATCTTTTTGTTTGGTCGTGTGGCCATGAGAAACGTAGGGCATGGATAGCCCTCTGTGGCTGGAGACCCTTATTTCTTCTCTCTTCCTATCTCTACACGGGTACGTTCTAACTTGTTTTCTTCTCACACTGTTTCAGATTGAAAACTTTGGAGTAACATCTTTGTAACGTCACTCTGGTGGGCATGGAAGTGGAGAAACAAGAAGAATTTTGAAGGTTTCCTCTTCAATGGAGATAGAAAGACGTTCATTCAAGATGTCGTCAGAGAATATGAGGCGGCTTGCTCGAGCTTATTGTCTAAAAGAAGTGTCGTTGAGAGGATGGAGGTTCAAGTAAGCTGGACCCACCCTTCGAAAGGATGGGTCATAGTTAATTCCGATGGAACGGTCTCCGATGCCACACGTTCAGCCGCGTGAGGGCTTATTCGGGATCATAATGATACTTGGATTGCGGGATCATAACGATACTAGGAGAAAGGCTTCCAAAACGTCATTCTCGAAGCGGATTCCAAGTTAATTAGCTATTGACCTTTTACACAAACTCATTCATCTCAACCACTCACTGAGTAGCCTTGTTTCTAGTTGTCAATGTTTCATTAGTAGAGCTTGGTCTATCCAAGTTGTCAGGTTTTTCGGAGAGCTAATTATGGGGCGAACTCATTGGCTACTTTAGTCCTCTCCGTCCCCCTAGGGCTTTCCCTTATTTCTTCGCGTTCTAATTGCGTAGTGAACATTCTCAAGGATGATGCAAGGAGTCGGACTACAACCCGAATTAGCCCAAAATAGTCCGAGGTTGCGAGCTCCCCTCGAGTTCTTTCAAAATAGTCTAGAATATTTATTTCGAATGGCGTCGGCCTCACAAAAAATATAAGATCGCAAATTGCAGAAATTCAAATGATAGTCACAACGAAGATCGATTTGAGAATATAGTCCACGTACACTAGATTCCAAGTGCATAATTAAAAACCCTAATGATTAAGCACGTTAGACCTCACATGATATTGCCTCCCATTAGCTGCTCGATCAATATCATGCACCAATATTAATTACCATCAATAAAATATATTTCATTTGCTAACTAATTGGGTTTTGAGCATGAGCCATAATCGATCTCTTACATGTTTCACATCTTACTCCTGTTACTGAATTAATGTTAGCTAATATACAGAATTATGTTACATCTATATCTCTTCTCTCTTTCACTCTCTATTCTAACATGGTATCAGATTAGTATATCCAATTTTCCGCAATTGTTTTCTCGATCATGTTCATCTAATCATTGATCAAGCTTCTTCAATTGAATCGCTTGATTCTTTGTTCTTTTCGAATGGCGACGATCTATGATGGTGGCACTCAACACGAAGAACAAGCTTTCTTTCATCAATGGATTATTTCCTCGTGTTTCTCTGATTGGAGACTCTATTCGGCTTATGATTTGGGATCGTTGCAATGATTTGGTGATTTCTTGGATCACGAATGCTCTTGCTAAGCCAATTGCAGATAGTGTTATGTTTGCAACTACAACTCAAGATGTTTGGGAAGAGCTGAATTCCAGATATGGAAGAGTCAATGGTGCTCAGAAATTTTCTATTCAGAAAGAATTGACATCAATTTCTCAAGGTGATTCGATAAGCTCTTACTTTACTTGAATCAAATGCATGTGGGATGAATTAGACAGCATTCAGATGATTCCTTCTTGTTCATGCGGTTCTGCAAGTTCTTTATCTGCTTATGATCAATAATTGAAACTGTATCAATTCTTAATGGGATAAATGAATTCTACAATGTTGTTAGAGGCAACAAATTGATGATTACTCCTGCATCTGATGTCAATCAAGCATATTCTATTCTGGTAGAGGAAGAACAACAGAGAGAAATCAAGGCTCCTTCTCAGATTACTGATGCAAATGCCTTTCAAGCAAGTACTCAAAGCAAGAGCACATACAAAGGAAAGAATCCTAAAATCTGTAGCCATTGCAAAAGGCCAGGGCATCTAGTGGAGTCATGCCACATTATTGGTTATCCTAAGGATAGCAAGAAGCCAACCACTTTTGGTGCTCCTTGTGCTCAGGGTTCAGAATCTGATAACGGTGCTACTACTGCTGGTTTATCTGCAATGGAATTAGCACAACTAAGGTCTCTTCTGTAGAATATTCCTGGAAGTTCTTCAAGCAATTTTGTTGGTAAACTACTCTCTTTTGCTGGTTATAGTAGCATTACATCTTCACTTACTTGGATTTTGGATTCTGGTGCAAGTGACCATATGTGTCATATGTTGAGTCAGTTTGTTGATTATCAATTTCTTCAGCATCCTATTAATATCAAGTTACCAAATGGTAGTGTTATGCTGGTCAAGATTGTTGGTCGAGTTAAGATTACTGATTCAATCATTCTTGAGGGAGTTCTCTTTGTTCCTGATTTCAAGTTCAATCTGTTGTCTATCTCCAAACTTTGCGCTTAGTTGAAGTGTATTGCTTTATTCATTGATTCAGCTTGCTTTCTGAAGGGTCTCTCACAGACCAAGTCTATAACCCTTGGTAAGGAGTCAAAGGGGCTCTACTTACTTGAGCAGCTGGATTGTTTACTCAAAGAGAGTTCCTCTTTGTCTGCACTTAATAGTAAAACAAATAAAAATGAGAATAAATCTCTTCTTTTACATAGGAGATTAGGTCATTTACCATCTTCTAAGTTGAAGCTTTTATTTGATATTGATGTAAAGAAGGAAAATCTCCCTCCTTGTGCTATCTGTGCAAAATCCAAGCAACACAAGTCATCCTTCCCTAGCAGCTCAATATCTAGCAAGGCACCTTTCGAGCTAATTCATGTGGACACATGGGGACCCTTCAAGACCTCTACTCATGATGGCTTCAAATACTTTCTCACAATAGTTGATGATTTCACCAGAGCAACTTGGGTTCATCTTCTCAGAGATAAAGCTAGTAGTTTTTCTGTTTTACAATCTTTCATTTCTATGGTTCAAACTTAGTTTGACTCTATTGTAAAGATTGTAAGATCAGATAATGCATATGAGCTTGGTACAAGTAATGTGTCTTCTCAGTATTTTCTTTCCAAAGGAATCATTCACCAAACTTCTTGTGTTTATACTCCTCAACAGAATGGAGTTGTTGAGCGCAAATAAAGACATTTACTTGAAGTTGCTAGGGCTCTTCTTTTTTATGCTCATACGCCTATTGCTTAGTGTGGAGATTCTGTCCTAACTACAACATATTTGATCAATAGATATCCCACTCATGTTCTTAATGGCAAGTCACCATATGAAGTCTTATTTTCAGAAGCTCATACTCTAGATCATCTGAGAACATTTGGTTGCTTAGTCGTTGCTTCTACAGTAACAGCAGGAAGAAGCAAGTTCATGCCAAGAGCAAATCAGTGTGTGTTTCTAGGGTATCCATCTACAAAGAAAGCATACAAACTTCTAAACTTGTATACTAAATAAGTTTTTTATTCTAGGGATGTTATTTTTCATGAAAATATCATGTCATTCATGTCTGTAACCCCATCTCCTAATCCAATTTTCAGCTATATATTCTTGCCCTAATTTTTGGGACACGGATCAAGATGTTATGAATGGAACTTCAACTCCTATTACAGCCCCTATTCAGGAAGTTGTTAGTGTCATACTTGCTCTGGAACCAATGATTGCTTCAAGGAGGTCTTCTAGGTCTGTCAGCAAGCCAACCTACTTGGAAGACTTTGTGTGCACTAATGCCTTCTGCAACAGTGTTTTGGAAACTCAAGCCTCATCCACAGTGGTGTCTTACAATGACCTTCATTCTTTTAGCAAATGTATGGATGACGAGGTGACTTCTTTGATAGAACGAACATCATTTGAAGCAGCAAACTCCTATCCAGAATGGCAAGAGACTATGCAAACTGAATTAGCATCTTTAGATGCCAACAATGAAACGATACCGGACAAGACATTGACAGAGGTTGAAGAAGAGGAACTCATGAGCATACGCTCCCTCGGCCCAGTGACCCGAGCTAGAGCAAGATCGGTAGCCAAGGCTACTCAATCAATGGTCACTAAAGGCTTAGCCAAAAATGGCGACATCGGTGCAACCGAGAGAACGTGGAGCTTGACAACCCTCGAAGAGGTGGATGACTAACGGACACTTGGCGAAGCAACGCTGGCATTCAATCCAGCCTCATTAGTCAAGGGTCGACACACCCGTCAATCCGCCATCTCGAACGAGCGGGAGCAAGTGTTGCAGAGCTCCGATGGCGATCACCATGTTGATGGTGGCGATCGCGGCCATCCAACAGAAGCAGCCAATTAAGCCAAGTCCGACCGCGATCGCCATCCTTATGTAGCGATCGTGGCAGGACAACAGAGGCTCAAATATGTTATTCTGTAAAACGGCACGGTTTGTGACAAACCGTGCCAAATGTCACAAACTGTGCCAATTGAGCCTGGTGGCGATCGCCACCCACATATGGCGATCGCCATCGCCTATCCTGCAGTTTTCCGTACTTTCCCTTTTGAGACGTTTTTATTTAATTGTTTGTTTTTAATTCCGGTTTAGGGCTGCGAAATTAGGGTAAATGTTAGTAGCATCCCCTCTTATAAGTTGAACATTTTCCCATTGTTGTTTTGCACGTTGAAATTGAATAGCAGAGCTTTAGTTGAGTTTTATCTCCTTCCTTTGCTTCAACGTCATTCTACTGATTGGATCCGGAGTTGTTCTCGTTAGCGAACTGTCACCAAGTTTACCTATCGAATTCGTTCATCCCTTGAGTGGAATCTCAAGACCTTCGAATTCTTATTGAGTTGAAAGACTCAATACTTATCAAAACCCTAGACTAGTTGAAGAACGACGGCTTCCCTTTCCACCACGCCCCCCCCCCCCCCCCCCCCCGAAGCATACGAGTCATCCAGATTCATATCAATTGGTATCAGTTTCCAGCGGTTTAAAGGTGTAGTCATTCTAAAACTCTTTCTTTCACGTAATCCGTTTTGTTTCCACCAAATCCCGCATTGTTAAGTAAACTGAAAAATTCGAGTGAAATCCTAACCCTAGGTGACGATTTCTTGTACTCAAGAAAACGTCGTGGCTTTACTCACAAAAACAGAAAAACCAAGAGAGATTGAAGATAACTAATAACCCGAAGATCGCAGATATCTTAGGCTTCATCAAATTGTTAAATCTTTGACTGTTGCTTCAAGTTCTTGTGATTTACTTGATTATCTTTCAATCTTGATTGCTTTACTATTGTCTCTTCTTTACCTTTAGCATCAAACGAAACTGCATGTTATTCTTTCTATATAAAAAAAAAACAGCACTTGAGTTCATAAGTCGATCTTAAATTCGAGCAAAAAGAAATCCACTGGAGATCTAGACTAGTAGTCTATTCACTATCTCAAGTGTCCATTGTGCCTATCTCTCCATTGTTTACTCATAAGTTTGGCGTCTTGATTGCATGCTAGTTAAGTTTTGATCAATTACTTGCTTGCATCTTTCTTTGATTTCTGAATTTGTTGTTGACTTGGATATATTGATCTTTGCCCTGAGCTAGCCTATCCTTCCCTCACGGATTGCTGAAATTATCACCTTACCACGTGATTGATAGTGTTTTGTTTGCTACTCTTTCAGCTCAAAATTCTGATTATTGTTGATACCTAATCTGTGACTATGTCTGACAAAGGTAACAACGGGGGCGGTCCAGCAAACCTCACGGCTGAGGTGGCTCGCTTAAAGGAGGAGCTGGCAATGACACAACAGGATCTTGCTGAATCCACATCCTACAATCAACGAGCCAGAGACAAAGGCAAAGATCATGCAGTTCAGCGTCTTTCTAGCGTCATTGAAAAAGATGCTATTGATGATCGTTACAAGCCACAACGGTCCAGACACGAGTCAGACGAGAGTGGTTCTGAGAATGATGAGACTCCTACCCATGAGAATTACAGATCTATAGTCTGGACGAAACCCCGGACTAGACGGTCAAACAGGGCTAATAGACGGCGCCGGGAGTCTTGTGATAGGAACTCCAGACGCCCACACCGAAGTGGAACGCCAATTGCTTTTGGCGAGTATGATGAAGCGGATCTAGCACTCTATGGGCAAGCTAATCCCAACAACTTCCATCCCCCACTTCAGGACCCCATTGAGAACCAACAGTACCTCGAAGGTTATCTTCCTCCACCTAAATATACAAATCCTCCTGCTTTTCGTAATTACAAGCATGATGATCGGGGTTACAACAATAATGAGTACCATGATGTGAGACGTCCACGAGTACCTTAGAGAGGACGAGGACGTGCCAATGACGGTAGAGGCAATGACAGACGTGTTCAACAAGAAGCTATCTATGAAGATAGACGTCCAGCCCGTCGTGACATCAAGGTACGTATTGAAAATTTTGCATGTGAATATGATGCTGCTGTATTTCTGGAATGGCAGCAGAAAACAGAGCATATTTTGAACCATTGTCACTATGAGGATCATAAAAAACTGGAGGTTGCAACTTGCAACTCTACATTTCACCGGGGCTGCAAAGACATGATGGAATAAAGATGTAACCATGAGAGAAAGACGAGGGTTCCCACAGGTTGACACTTGGAATCAGTTGATGTTCATCATGACACAAAAATATGTGCCAACT
The DNA here is from genome assembly GCA_029168935.1 of Oxyria digyna. Taxonomy (NCBI): domain Eukaryota; kingdom Viridiplantae; phylum Streptophyta; class Magnoliopsida; order Caryophyllales; family Polygonaceae; genus Oxyria; species Oxyria digyna. Next base: position 13,931,040 of record JAPVLV010000013.1, read on the forward strand.
GACTACAAGAATGAGTTGCGTTTGAAGATAGCACTTGCTAAAAAAGGTACACAAACTCCCAATGAATTCTATGCTTCTTTGGAAGATATGTACTATAAAGCAGGTATGAGTGTGTCAGCAGCTACAATTCAAACCAAGTTCTTGAGTGGTTTGAATGTCACAATTAGAGACCAATTGGAGATTTTGCCTATCAAAGATCTCAACTCCGTTGTGCACACAGCGATGCAAATCCACAACCAATTAGTGCGCAAGAAATCCTCTCCATGGGCTTCTAATCAAAAGAATAACTCTCGTGATAGTTTGTCAAAATCTATTAATTCTACTTTAGATGTGAGCAGAGAGGGCAAGGGCAAGCTAGACCACAATACAAGAAGGAGGCACAACAAAACACTCACCCAGAGCCATCAAGAGGTGCCAACCGCACCAACAATGCTTCGTCTTCTACAAACCGAGGTAGCACAGCAGACAAGGAGTGCTACAAGTGTGGAGGACATGGGCATATTTCTAGAGAATGCTCAAATCCAAGAAAAGTGTTGCTCAATCAACAAGGTGGCTATGAGAGTATTGTAGAGGAAGCTGAATATGAAGAGGCTGCACAAAATGAAGAAGATAATGATCCTTATGTTTGTGCACCCTCGGATATGCAAGGAGGTACAACACTTAGCCTTGTCACAAGGAAAGCCTTAACTATCAAAGAAGCCGCGCTAATGGACCAAAGGGAGAATTTATTTCAAACAAAATGCCTGGTTCAAACGACGTCTTTGAGTGTTATCATTGATGGTGGAAGTTGCTGCAATATTTTGAATGATAAGGTGGTTCACCACCTAAATCTCAAGACAACTCCACATCCTCGACCATATGGCCTTGAATGGATAACCGAAGGTAAGGGTGATGTGGTAAACAGGCAATGCCACATCTCTTTCTCTATTGGTCCATACAAAGATATTGTTTTATGTGATGTTATTGCAATGGATGCTACGCACCTTCCTCTTGGTCGTCCTTGGCAGTTTGATAGGAAGACAATGCATGATGGCCTCCTCAACACTCACGCGTTCGTCCATGGAGGAAGACGTGTAACCTTGCTGCCCATGACACCACACAAAATACTCATGGATCATCAAGAAAGGAGCAAAATCAAGGCCTTGGAAGCATCCCACAAAGAAATCCGAAGCCAAAAATCTCGGGAAGCTACTGCACAGAAACCCGCGATCGCGGGAACCCAACAGAGGGCCTCGGATTTCAACAGAAGCAAAACCGTGATCGCGAGCCAAGATATGGCGATCGCGGGAACTCAACAGAGAGCTACTATTTTTGATGAGCCAAATCCCGCGATCGCAGCCCAGATGGACGCGATCGCGGCACCAAAAAACAGCAACAACTCGGATTTCTCACATACAACTCGAATGAAAGATCCATACCAACAAAAGTCGGAAATACAGGGACAATGTGAGAACATATTACTACTTACACGCTCTCGGGATATCACTCCGATCATTCAGGGACGTTCTCCTTGCTTTCTTTTAATTCCTAAAGTGTGTCTTTCTAGTAACAAACAGGATGATTTACCCCTTATCATACAATCTCTTTTGCAGGACTTTACAAACGTCTATCCTGACGACTTACCAGGTGGATTGCCTCCGGTCAGAGGCATCGAGCACCAAATTGATTTGGTTCCGAGCGCTTCCCTACCCAACAGAGCTGCATACAGGGCAAGCCCAGAAGAGATAGCTGAGCTACAACGACAAGTTCAAGACTTGATGGATAAAGGCTATGTTCGAGAAAGCCTATCGCCTTGTGCAGATCCGGTTATCTTGGTGCCAAAGAAGGATGGCACATGGTGTATGTGTGTGGACTATAGAGCGATCAACCAAATTACAGTGAAGTACAGGCATCCTATCCCCCGCCTGGACGACATGCTTGACGAATTGCATGGTGCTACTCTATTCTCCAAGATCAATCTCAAGAGTGACTACCATCAAATTCGTATGAAGGAGGGTGATGAATGGAAGACAATCTTCAAAACAAAGTATGGTCTCTATGAATGGTTAGTAATGCCTTTTGGACTTACAAATGCACCAAGTACCTTCATGAGATTAATGAACCATGTGCTTAGACATTTCTTAGGAAAATTTGTTGTGGTTTATTTTGATGATATATTGGTGTATAGTCGTTCATTGAATGATCATGTTGACCATCTTAGGTAAGTCTTGGAATGTCTTAGGACTGAGCAATTGTATGCTAATTTGTCAAAATGTGTATTTTGCTCTACTTCTACTGTCTTCCTTGGCTATGTTGTTTCTAAAGATGGATTGCAAGTGGACCAAGAAAAGGTCTGAGCCATAAAAGAGTGGCCAACTCCTACTACTCCCACTATGGGAAGATCATTTTTAGGTTTGGCAGGCTTTACAGGAGATTTGTGCGAGACTTCAGCACAATATCAGCCCCATTACATGAGCTCACAAAAAATGGTGAAATCGGTGCAACCGAGAGAAGGTGGAGCTTGACAACGCTCGAAGAGGTGGGTGACTACCGGACACTTGGCGAAGCAACGCTGACATTAAATCCAGCCTCATTAGTCAAGGGTCGACACACGGGTCAATCCGCCATCTCGAACGAGTGGGAGCAAGTGTTGCAGAGCTCCGATGGCGATCGCCATGTTGATGGTGGCGATCGCGGCCACCCAACAGAAGTGGCTGATTAAGCCAAGTCCGACCGCGATCACCATCCTTATGTAGCGATCGCGGTAGGACAACAGAGGCTCAAATATGTTGTTCTGTAAATGTCACAAAACCGTGCCAATTAAGCCCGGTGGCAATCGCCACCAACATATGGCGATCGCCATCGCCTATCCTGCAGTTTTCCGTACTTTCCCTTTTGAGGCGTTTTTATTTAATTGTTTGTTTTTAATTCCGGTTTAGGGCTGCGAAATTAGGGTTAATGTTAGTAGCAGTCCCTCTTATAAGTTGAACAGTTTCCCATTGTTGTTTTGCACGTTGAAATTGAATAGCAGGGCTTTAGTTGAGTTTTATCTCCTTCCTTTGCTTCGACGTCATTCTACTGATTGGATCCGGAGTTGTTCTCGTTAGCGAAGTGTCACCAAGCTTACCTATCGAATTCGTTCATCCCTTGAGTGGACTCTCAAGACCTTCGAATTCTTATTGAGTTGAAAGACTCAATACTTATCAAAACCCTAGACTAGTTTAAGAACGACGGCTTTCCTTTCTACCACGACCCCCCCCAGGCATACGAGTCATCCAGATTCGTATCAAACAACATTTGGGATATTGTTCCATTGCCTCCAGGGAATAAAACTATAGCGTCCAAATGGGTATACAAATTGAAGTATAGAGCAAATGGTTCTCTAGAAAGGTACAAAGCTAGACTGGTGATTAAGGGATGTACTCAAAGAAAATGCATTGATTTCACATAAACTTTCTCTCCAGTAGTAAAAATGACAACACTAAGAAGCCTTATTGTTGTAGCTGTCAAGAGAGGATGGAGATTGACTCAATTGGATGTCAATAATGCATTCTTGCATGGGGATTTAGATGAAGAGGTGTTTAAGAGGATTCCACAAGGATTGAAGGCTTCACATGGGAAAGCTTGCAGATTAAATAAGTCATTGTATGGTCTGGCCAAGCCTCAAGACAATGGCATCACAAGCTGTCTCAAGCTCTTTTCTCACAAGATTTTCAACAATTACCTAATGGTCAGTCTTTATTCATCAAAAAGAAAGGTAACACACTAACACAGTTGTTTATTTGGCTCTTTATGTTGATGATATCCTTATTACTGGGGATAATAAGGAGGAGATAGTTGTTGTGAAGTCTCATTTGGACAATGAGTTCAAAATTAAGGATCTTGGAGAATTGAGCTATTTTTTGGGCATAGAGTTCTTACACTCCAGTAAGGGCATTATAGTGTCTCAAAGGAAGTTCATTTTAGACATCCTCAAGGATTTTGACACAGAAAATTTACCAATTGCTTCTTGTCCTTTGGATCCAACAGTAAAACTCACCTACTCAGCCAAAGATCTCTTGCCAGGTGCAACTAGCTACAGAAGATTGGTAGGAAAACTAAATTTTGCTACCAACTCTCGTCCAAATATTTGTTTTGATGTTCAACATTTAAGTTAGTTTATGTACAGTCCTTGTCATGCTCATTTTCTTGCTGCCATACACACACTTAGATTTCTTAAAGGCACTCTACATCATGGGTTATTGATTTCTGCAGACCATGATTTTAAGTTACATGCCTATTGTGACACAGATTGGGCTTCTTGTGTGTGTACAAGAAGATCTGTCAGTGGCTATTTCATCATGTTAGGCAACTCACCTATTTCATGGAAGTCAAAGAAACAGAGAACCATTTCTTTGTCATCTGCAGAGGCTGAGTATCGATCTTTGAGGCGTGTCACAGTTGAATTGGCTTGATTGACAAGGTTATTAAATGAGCTAGGAGTGCCAGATATTGCTCGACAGTCAGACCGTCATACATATAACAAAGAATCCAGTATTCCATGAGCGTACAAAGCACATAGAGATCGATTGTCATTATGTACGATCTAAACTAGCTCATGGCCTCATCAAACTCTCTCACATTCCTACACAGTTACAATTAGTTGATGTCTTTACAAAGCCTTTAGCTGGCCCTCCACATCATTCTGTAATGGCCAAATTGGGGTTGTCAAAGACACCTCCAGTTTGAGGGGGATGTTAGGATTATTACATAGCTCTAGTTAGTTGTGTATTAGAGAGGATAAATTGTTATAAATATTGTGATACTCTTTGTAACAAATTCAGTAATTCAATACAGAATTTTGTTACATCTCTCTTCTCTCTCTTTTCGTCTCTATTCCAACACAAAACATCCCAAAACGGAGAAAAACAAGTTATTTTATTATAACCTGGAATAGTCTTAATGATGACACGTATGAAGAAATTGGTAATGAGAAATTGGTAATGAGAAATTGGTTGAGTGTTGTTTTGCTCGAAAGTTTTGATGTTTTTATATGAACTTAGAGCATCTACATCCATGTAACTTTGAGTAACAAATCCCATTTAAAAAAAAAAAATTAAAAAAAAATGTCAGATTTTTGTATTGAATTAAGATAATGAGTGGAGAGAAATAACATATTGGTGTTACTCACCCTGCAAATAACACTGCAATTCTATGTCAAATGGTCCCCCACAATTGATCACAAGTTTATTGTAATAAAAAAGAAATCACTTAAATAATAAATGGTTTTCCAAAAAACGAGTAACATTAGAATAACACCAATGTGGGAGATAATAACACAATATGATGTGGATGAGAAAAAATTATTAAAAAACAACTCAAGATGAGTTACATGGATGCTATTAGGATTTGGTTTAGTTAAAGATATTGCAATCAATAGGTAATTTGCTACATTTCTCAACTTTTTCAGAAACAGAAGCAAAGGAGCCGTCTTTTTATTAGTAATTTTAATCGTACTAACCGAGTAGTAAGTGAATGAAATTAAGACATGATTAACACTTTTGCATGACTTCAAATTGACGCATTGAGATTAATCATACCCCCTATAAAGTGATGAACACAGCTAGCATTTGGTTACGTGAAAAGTGGGTTAAACTTGACCCCTCTATCACTCAATTCAGACTTGTTTGTGGAAGTTGCATGTTCCCATCCCTCACTTTACGTAGCCGCACAAGTTAGATGTATGTATGAAGAAGTCTTAACACTACATTTTTCAACTTTTTGCACTATAAATTTGTACATCAGATGCAAGCGTCCACGTAAAATACTAGTCGTTTGGGTGTGTTTGTAAACACTTTTTTAAATCATACTGTATTGTATATAGAATCGGAATCTTAAACTAGACATAATTCCATAAACCCGGCTTGGGATTTTGGTTGACAGGCATAATCAATGAATTAGGTGATATTATTGAATTAGAGTCTTATCCAAAGCCCACTCTAATAAAATAATGGGTTGGATGGTGAACTACTTTTGACTAACTAAACCGAAAAGCATTTATTATTGAGTTATGTGGACGACAAATCACAAGATGGTCAACAAGTCCAATACTACGTTTGAATTCTAAGAGCATCTTCTTTACTCAATTAACATACTCTATTTTTTTAATATTAAATGAGTTTTGATCCGCGTTCATGTTATTCATATCAAATAACATTTATTTTATCTTTATTTTTATTATAAATTTAAATAATATATTACATAGTCAATATGGATATCAATATGTAGATAAAAATAAATTAAAAATATTTGAAAAAGAAATATAATAAAATTATATGTATTATGAGTGATATAAGATATTTACCAATAACTAAGTAATATAATTTTATTATTGGTCCACATGTTGATAAATAATTGGATAAATGAAGTGATTTGTGTAAGAATGAGTAACACTTCTTTGTTACTTTTCTCCACTCATTACATTGGTTCTATCACAAAAGTTGTCATGTCATTTTTATTTTCAATTTTTAAATGGAGTTTGTTACTCTAAGTAACACCAATGTAGATGCTCTAAGAGCATCTTTATCAATGTTACTCAACATGAATAACATAGTCCATTTTTTTAATACTAAATAAGTTTTCATTCACACTCATGTTACTCATATCAAATAACATGTATTTTATCTTTATTTTTATTATAAATTTAAATAATATATGACATAGTCAATATGAATATCAATATGTAGATAAAAATAAATCAAAAATATTTGAAAAAGAATTACAATAAAATTTTATGTATTGTGAGTGTTATAAGATATTTACCAATCACTAAGTAATGCAATTTTACTATTGATCCACATGTTGATAAATGATTGGATAAATGAAGTAATTTGTGTAAGAATGAGTGACACTTCTTTGCTACTCCCTCTGTCCCATTTTGATAGTCTCATTAGATTCTGACACATATGCCGAGACACGTTTTGTATCGTTAATATCTCTAATTATATGTTAATAAAAATTATAATTTTTTAATATTGTTAAAGTACTCATCAAGACGAATCAAATAAGATCCTACACGACTATGTTCTTTCTTATATATTGGAAGAAATCTACAAGATTCTCTCGGTTGGTGAATAGTGTCAGAAAATCAAATGGGACTATCAAAATTGGACGGAGGGAGTACTTCTCTCCACTCATTACATTGGTTCTATCATAAAAGTTGTCTATGTCATTTTTAAATGTAGATGCTCTAAGCAAACACTTGTTTCTGTCAGTTTTCAAACATTTAAATATCTGTTGGTCTGTTTACCAACAAAAACTACTTGGATACACTAATTTCTTCACTAAGCATAAATGAGAAATTTGAATACTTGATGAATGACAGGTGATCCATGGTGAAAGATATTCGACATCGTTCAATCCCAATCTAAGCTAGAGATTTTCGTTGCTAACCGGTAGCTTGCAAGCTTTCATCTGATCCTTACCCTTAAAGTTCCCAAGCATTTCAGCAACAGACCTGCACTTACATTGGTTCCCTGGTCGGATCACATCTCCATAAACCGCCATCTCAATCACATCCAACTCTTTATCTGCAAGCAAAACCACAATAATATACCAGTTGAAACTGATAGAATAAACATAGTATTTCAAAAATCAGAATAGAATGACTTCAAACTCATTCTACTATGTTTTGCTGTTTTGGTCATTGTTTAGTGTTATACCTGCATTTATACATTACACGGAGTAAAAAACATACGTCACCGATAAGCAAACAGAGTTCCTTTTTTTTTGTAATCCCTTTTAACATTTTCCTTGGTAATCAGATAACAGAAAACAAATATGTAACACACAATATACATATCATATGGTTTCATCCTTTTGTCTATCTGAATGTCATAGCTATCTCACTTTAACAGATCAAACAATGAAATCACTCATCTAACTAATGAAGAAATCTATTCTTATTTCCAAATCAAAAGAGTTAAGAATCGAGGCAGACATACCACTGAACTTTAGATCACATGAATAACCCCGCAATATGCTTGGATCAATCTCTTTGTCTGATTTGTATCTGTTCACCCTGGTCTGAAGAATCTGACAGTTATCTGGTGTGGACTCACCACCTATAAGAAGAAGTCTAAATGTTCATTCACACACTTAAAAAAAAGAACTTGGAACCACAAAGAAAGGATCCAACTCAAATAACAACACTAAACTCTATACAGACTAAACATCATTTCGCCACCTAACTTTTGGGTAAAACTTACTATCTACTCAACTACTACTACTACTGAGATGGCTTGCCTCTCAGAGTGGCTGATGAGCTGGAAAAAAATCCAAATGCAAAATGATAAAATTTTGCTTAGGTTCTATTATCTGATGCATTAGCTCTTATGGAAGATCCCTTTAGGTGGAATAAAGCTTGAATTTTAGGGGGGAAAACAAATTCAGAACTTGCAATGTGATTACAAAAAATCTAGACCATACGTGTTTGACAAATTATGCCAAACCAAGCTGATGCACTTCAGGTGATTTTAGGTACTAGTTTTTGAAATTGTGTAAACCAATAAAACCAACAATCAGAAAACTTACAGAGAAAATCGTGCCTAATTTCCACCAACTCACCAAACATCATCTAAATTCAATCACTTTCAGCTATCAAATCGATATGATCCACCAAGCTCAAACAACGGCACATGGAAATCAGCAGATTAGTTCTTCAGACAGATCAAGTACTTGAAAAATCAACGAGCTCTCACAATCCTCTAAAGGCAAAGAAATTGAAGTAGTTGGAGCAGAAATTATGCAAAACGAAAGACGACCTTTGGAGAAAGGAACGATGTGGTCATACTCAAAGCAGAGGCAGCCGGAGCAGTTGCAGAAGCGTTTGCATACGACGTTTCCGGCGGCGTCCTTCCGCCAGCGATCAGGGTGTCGGCCGGGAACGATGTCGGCTTTGGACCAGCAAATGTTCTTACCTTTCTTGTCGAAGAACCTCGGCCTTTCTCTCTCCGACGGAATCTCCATCTTCCCGGCGCCGATTCTCGTCTCCTCCATCGGGATTTTGCTTTTCTCTCGAAAAATGGACAAGATTTTCCTTTCTTCTGTTTTTCCTAAATTATATCGTATTCTAACGAATTAAATCGTTTTCTTCCCGTATCGTTATATAACTTGGGCCGTTGAGCCCATCTCAATGTCTGCTTTTGGGCTTTTAGGGTTTCACACTATCGGCATTCATATATATAGACAGACCCATCTTAGGATCAATCCATTCAATCTTCATCTTCTTCATCTCTCTATGCATTTTCAATTTCAGATCTGCTCATCGGCACGTCGCACCCCGGGCTTCTCTGAACTATTACTATGAAGACGACAGCCCCATTGCATGTGCTAGAGTTTCTTTCGTCCGTTCGTGTTACAGATATGCCCTCTTTGTACATTTTTTAAAGGCTTATTTGCGTCAATTCAACGGATATATATGAAATATGCTTCTAATCTGTTCTTTGTTGGATCTAATTTGGCGATGATTACACTTATCCGCGCTTCTGAGGGGTTTAACGATTCGATGAAGCAAAGGATTTATATGGTTGAATTTCTTGATATGAGCCTATTTGTTTCTTTGAAATTGACTTGACTATGATGATTAAATTCACAGCTATGCCAGTTCTGCTTCAGAAAATTCATGATAGATAAAGCTGTAATTATTTCTGAGTCAGTTATTTTGCCTGTGATGATGTAATCCTTCTTAATGAGGTGTTGTGAATCCATGCCCCTGTTTTTGCAGGGAGAACCTACATGGTGAAGCTACAATCACATGATATTAATGGATTTGACTGAGGCTTATTATGTAGAAAAAATGAGTTGGTTTTCTGTTTTTCTGAGTTCTAACTATACTCTTTCAGATTTGTGCACTCTGTTAGTTGTCTGAAGTAACTCAAACATTGTTGTGTTGCCATCAGCTCCATTCTCTTTGTTTTGATGAGTTTGGGAGTTAAATGCCAGCCCAAAATTATATAAAGCATGAAATTTAAAATGTTTGTTCCGGTTTGCTTTTATCTTAGTCTGCCGATGATTATACTTATAAAAGACAAGCATATGTCTGAATTTTGATGTTGACAAACCTAATCTTCTCTATGAGGCTGAATAAATTCTGTCTTTATAAATGTGAGAGAGTTGGAATTCCAGTGATGATTTTTACGCATAGTTCATATGATTTCATGTGATTAAATTAAACTAATTAGTCTTTCGCTCCTATCTGATGGAATTCCCCTCTTGTTTTTGTTCCTTCCTATTTGGGATATTTTTCATTTTTGTCTGTGGTTTCTCGGGGATGATCAAAATTGATGACGAGTCTGATATATCCATTCAATACTGATGACAAACGAGGCATTTGTCTGAGAGGAATCCTTGCATTTTATGTTGTTTCAATTTGAAACTAAATTTCCCAATCATCGTTTTCAAATCTATAGATTTTAAATTACAAAAAAAAATATTTATATATGCAGATTTTTCTTGACATTAGAATCTCAACCAATATAGGTTCATCTATCTGCACTGTTCTCTGTTTTCAGGTTTATTCATTGGCGTGTCATACATGCTCATGAAGACGACAACTCTATTTTATAGGCCCCTTAGTTTGTTCCTGTTACAGATATGCCCTCTACGTGCATTGTTCATCTTATTCAAATCAATGGATATCTTTGTAATTTGTTTTAGTGATTCTATTAATTTGGATCCATTTGAATTTGTATTTATCCTTGAAACTTGTAAATGTAAACAAACTTACATCTAATACTAGAATCTGAAGATTTGTATTTTTGTTTTGCAACCAAATATCAAAATGAACACTGGTCGCATACTCAAGAAAGTCTCAATTATTCTGCATCTGCTCACCACCAGCTACACTCTCCCTGGCAAACAATAAGGCATGGGTTATGGGCTCAATTATTCGCTAAAGGTATCAACCTGAGTTTAGCAAATCTAATAAGACAAAAAAACGAAACACACGCTATGGATAATCCTGTAATTTGTATGAAATGTCGTAACATAACTAAAATGATAACAAAACACTGAACCAAGAATTACAGGATTATCCATAGTGTGTGTTTGGCTTATTGGAGATGCATGGGTTATGGACTTATGGGTAGGGCTTTTGGCTTATTGGAGATGCATGGTTTATGGACTTATGGGTAGGGCTAAGAACAAAAAACTGAGCCGAAAAACCTATCAAATTCTAGGCTAATCCACCGAAGAAAAACTGACTTATGGTTACAGTTATTTGGTACAGTAACGTTATTGAATTTTTCTAACATTGGTTAACCGATTAACCTACAATATATATAAATATATTTTTAAAATTAGAACTATATAATTAAGTAAGTTTAGTGTGATAGATGTAACTATTGACTTCTAGTTTTAATTCAAAAGAAGAAACAAGAGAGAAAAAAGCAAAGACCAAATTTGATTGCACATGGCCACTCTCATGATCTCACTACAAATAGAAAATGTATTAATTAATTAAACATTTAAAAAACCTTATCTAATCCTAATCTAATCTAATATAAAATTGTATGTTCTTTCAAAATTCATTTAATGCATTTACTTCTTTTGTTTTTATTGGTTAATATTCATCTCATTTAGTGTCTTCTCTTAAGGGGTTGTGAAGATGTGAGACCTAATCTACAAGTCAATGCGTAACCCATTAATATATATAAGCCCAATACAACTATTACATACAATCAACACAAATTGTCATTGTAATCTATAACTTATGTCCACATAGTAGAAGACTTGAACGTCGTCTACGACGGTTCGACTCTTTAACGTCTGCGATTATACTGCCCATTAAAATAGACAATTTTAATCGATGCTTCATTCTTTAATTATGTTTCGTCGACACAATTAAGCTCGCGCGATGCGCGGGCGCCTTTTCCCTAGTATACTATAAAGTTAAATGTTTTGAGGTACTAAATACTAATCCCCAACATTCAATGCCTTAACATTAATCCCAACCCAATATTATCTTCAGATGGGCCATCTGGTTTGTATCTTTTGTTTGGGTCGATTGAGGCCCATCAGTGGTAAACATGAGTTTACCCGCTTCACTTCCATCCTTCTTTTCCCAACTAGGTTTTGGCGTATTTTCCTTCCCACGGTGACGACGACCGTTCCAGATTATGTCCTTCAATCTTCTTCCGTTACAGATCATGGAGTTATGAAGCTATCAACCTATTCGTGTCTCCCGACGATTTCCTATAAATGCTTGATGGTGTTGGATAGAAATGAGCTTACCTCAAATGTATCGAAACCCATCCGTTCACCTCTCCCTTGCATTCATCCATGGAGCGGCCTGAAGCTACCCGTGTCAGCGCCTCTGAACCCGTCCCCAACCCCACCGTCTCCCAGATCGACGACTCCACTGGCCGCCTCAAACCCGTTTCTACGGAAGTGATACAACCAATATTGGAAATTGTCAAACCTAAAAGGAAGCTCCGAAAAACATGTAAAATACTGTGAAGAAGGGAAAGAAATCACCAGGTCTTGACCAAAGCATCTTCTAAAGCCATGGTCAAGTTTTTGTTGGTGATGCAAAAAATCCTAATCCTAATACACTATAAAGTTAAATGTTTGAGGTAATAAATACTAATCCCCAACATTCAAGGCCTTAACATTAATCCCAACCTAATATTATCTTCAGATGGGCCATCTGGTTTGTATCTTTCGTTTGGGTCGATTGAGGCCCATCAGTGGTAAACAGAAGTTTACCCGCTTCACTACCATCCTTCTTTTCCCAACTAAGTTTTGGCGTATTTTCCTTCTCACGGTGACGACGACCGTTCCAGATTTTGTCCTTCAATCTTCTTCCGTTATAGATCGTGGAGTTATGAAGCTATCAACCTATTCATCTCTCCCGACGTTTTCCTATAAATGCTTGATGGTGTTGGATAGAAATGAGCTTACCTCAAAAGTCTCGAAACCCATCCGTTCACCTCTCCCTTGCATTCACCCATGGAGTAGCCTGAAGCTACACGTGTCAGCGCCTCTGAACCCGTCCCCAACTCCACCGTATCCCAGATCGACGATTCCACCGACCGCCTCAAACCTGTTGCTACGGAAGTGATACAACCAATATCGGAAATCGTCAAACCTAAAAGGAAGCTCCAAAACACAAGTAAAATATTGTGAAGAAGGGAAAGAAATCACCAGGTCTTGATCAAACCATCTTCTAAAGTCAAGGTCAAATTTTTGTTGGTTATGCAAAAACATTATATGAACGACATTGAGAATTTGTATTTACATTGATTAATGATTACTTCCTTTTCTAATCTCTTGGTTATGTTCTTGTAGGTTACGGAACTCCTTCGTACTCCTCTGCAACTTTTCTCTCTCGATCGGCCATGGAAACATCCGAATGTATCGGCTTACCCTGATTTCGCAACTCTGAATTTTATTGTTGACAAAGTTAGAAAGCTAAGAAGTAGAAACCCTAACTCCTTCTGAGATCCGACCTCAGTCGACTCCTCCAGTCCTCTTCTTTCTTCATCAGTGAAGGTTCTTCGTCTCCTCTATTGTGTTTACAATTTAAACTTGCTGAATTTTAGTTAGGCTGTCACAAAAAATATTTGCGTTTGTATTGTGTAGTTGTTTATTAGTACATAAATTTAGCTTCCTGATGCTGAATTTTGTGGCCTCACACAAAAATCCGAATTCGGTTTCGGTTCGGTTATACTAAATTATACTAAGTAAAGAATAGTAAAATCTAAGTAAGCTTCATGCAACATCATTCTAAGTTCCATAATAATATAGAAATGAAGTACTAAACTGTTCTTCCATACTGATAAGTGATACCAAGGGTTACTGTAGCTAAGAATTACAAAAATTCAGTACCAACTGGATCGGTTATACAGGCCAATCTGATATTTATGGAAAGTTGTATGGAATAAATGTAATTTGACAAGCTTTGTATGAGTGAATATGATTTAGATTCATTGAATCTGTAAATTTTTTCAAGTTTTTGCTTCCTAAACTTCAATTGAAATAATGAAAAATATTTATTTTATTTTACCTTTACCTTTGAGATTTTTACCGTGTATAGATAATAAAATGGTTCGTTATTCTTCCTATCTAAAAATAAAAATAGTTTATTGTTAAAGGTTCACTTAATCTCCATAAGGAGAATATATGAAAGAAAGAGAAATTTGACTTTTTTTAATAAAAAAACAGTAATGTGTAATTTGATACTTCCTCCTGCAAAGTTGTGAATGGAAAGTAAGAGCAATTAGATTGTGCAATTCGACACTTGCTCCTGTAAAATCTCAATTAACAACTTCAAATATATTGTAGTATTAGTCTCATTTAGCAATTTGATTGTGCAATATCTACTGCAATATCTATACTTTCAAAAAATAACTGACATATATACATGTTTATAATCAAAATAAGGAGAGTTAATCATCTTTTCATGGCACACTTGGTAAAGACCGCTTGAATTTTTTAAAGAAAACGTCGATTTGAGTTCAGGAATATTGACGACTACACATTTAAATGGAGTACAACACCTTTATATAATACAATATAATGTTAGTAAGTAACTAGATATGAAATTTTATCCGAATGTTATAACTTTTCTTTTCTGCAGTTTGAACAAACAAATATATATATATATATATATATTCTCCTCATTTTATTAGGTGAGATTATCTAAATGTTAGAGCCATCGTAAAACCCGCGCGTAGCGCGGGCCGAACAATCCTAGTTTATATTATAATAAAACACAAAAGTAAAGTCTTCCCTTTTACTCCATTGAAAGCCCAAACTCAGAGTCTACGATCAAATTCCCGGCCGCCTTCCCCAATCCTAGCTATCCTCGTTCAATTCATCCTTTCACTTCATATTCCGAATTTAACCTCGTCGATCTTTTACTAAATTAACACCAACACGGTATCAGTAACGACGGTAAGTATTCCTAACTAACAAAAAGCCTTTTTCTGGGCTGATTACGTTCACCATTACAAATTATTAAATCTAGGTCTAGCACGTATCTATGAATTTCTTTCCAATCAGGGCATTACAAGATAATTTATGTTGGTATTAAGATGTTTATTAACTTTTGTTTGGAGGATAATGCTAAATCTGTGTTATTGTTATGTTTTATTGGTTTTAATCACATGACAATGCAAGTGATGTCACTGTATTTTATTTAAAGTTTTTTGCACAAAAAAGAATTACAGTTTTTAAGTATTTTAGTATTATGGTTATTTGGTTAGCCGATTAACCGTACTGAAACCAACGGTTAACCGACGTATGGTTAACCAATGTTAACGGTACGGTTACGGTATGCCTAAACCACTAACCGAAATATCGGTTAACCACGTGTGCTCCCCTAGTTATGGGTCAAAGCATAATTACAAAGATCGTGGCAAAGCGTCTCCAACCGTTGATGGATTCTTTAGTTGGGCCTTTATTTCGAAGAGAGCGATTACAGATAACATAGTGCTTGTCCATAATGAACAACCGTTGATGGATTCTTTTTGAGCCCCTTCCTTAGCATCTACTCAAATCAAATCGAGTGCTTCCGTTTTCCCTTCTAAAATTTCTTCAGTAGTGTGTCAAAAATCTCGAAAAATCTAGTGTCCTTTGAGAACGTTGGAGTCATGAAAATCAACAGCTCCCCTCAATTATATATCTATCCCTGTATTCTCTCTTGTTTTTCAATTTGATTCGAAACGACTTCTATCATTCTCAGTCATCCTTCAATTCCCCCAAATTCTCAAATTCTTCAGTACTAAACAAATTCCATTCTCAATCACCATTCATATTCAAGAAATCCTCTACTACCCGATTACGCATTGCTGGGTCGATCTTAGAATTGCACAGATCCTGTAATGGACTACGATCGAGCCACCGAACACCTAAAACCTAGCACTCTTCTTGTCACTGTTGGAGCCCGGGTGTTCGCGACCTCGCAATCAACACCTCGCGAGATCTGGCCAGCAAATAATCTTCAAATACTGGAGACCTCCTTCACGCCAACTGGAACAACAACTTGGATTCCATCTTCTTTTGGATCAAAACTTGTCTTCTTGCACTGTTCTTCGTGTTCTTGAGCTCCAAAGTACGTGCGCAACCAAACCGGAAGGATGAACCCCCAGATTTGGCTCTCCGACGCCCAAGTCAATACTGATCACGACCAAATAAGAGTAACGAGCTCAATAACACCAAATAATAACCAAAGAGAAGGGAATAGCGATCAAAATACACTTTTAAACCATGAAACCTCACGAACCAAACCAATGGAACAGTAAAGTAAACTGATGGATCTCAACCAAATACAACAATCTTCATATCAAAAGCACGAATACGGTACCGAGAGTCATAATCCAAGTACCGATCATCCGATTCTCTATGAACAGAGATGAATCGGAAGAAGACGATTCCGAGAGGAAAGCTTCGTCTCCTAAGTGTTTCTCTCTTGCTCAAGGGGTAAAATGCCTCAGATGCCAAAAGATGCCTTTACAAGAGGTCACCTATCACATGACTACTCCCACCCTAGCGCACACTTAACTATCTAGTTCCTAATCCTCACACGAATCAGAAAAAAGAAGATTTGTTGGCATGAATAGCAATTTAATCCATATACAGCATTACAAACACGGGGTGTTACAATCTCTCCTTCTACAAAAAATACAATCTCTATATAACTACTAAAGCAAAACACATTTATTTCATTCTAGTTATGCCACGTGACATACTCTTCATTCAGGTAATCCACTAGTTAATGTTTCCCTAAACATTGGCAGTCTGGGTCACGGCCCATATGTAGTCGATGAATGATAACAGTAGAACCAGGCCCAAATCTGCAAACAAGTATAGCAGAAGACATCGCTTTGTTTTAGGGTTCATTTATCTTTCTGCTATATATATATAAACCAAAATATCTTTGATTTCCTTTACCCTCTCCGTTGTTCGAGTTACAGGAAGAAGAAGCGGCGAAAATGGTTAAATACTCTCAGGAGCCTGATAATCCTACGAAGTGTACGTTACTTTGTTCGATTTACAAGATGTATATATGCCTTTTCTGTATTAATTTGCAGAGGAGTTCAATTAATTCAGCCGTGGATTGAGTTTTTCATAGGGTTATACTATGTTTTTTGTGGATTTTTGGTTCTCATTTGGTAATATTTTGTCATCAACAGCTTGCAAGGCTCGTGGATCCGATCTCCGAGTTCATTTCAAGGTTTCTCTCCTTGCTTTTCTATATTTCTTAATCGTTCAAACTTTGTCTGGTATCCGATTATGTGGGCATGCTTCTCGCTTCCAAAATGTACTAAATTAATTTAGAAATATAGCTTATAGGTCAGCAATTTCAGGTTTGTCTTGTCGAAAATGAGTAAGGATTGTTTGGTTTGCTGACTCATTGAGCATCTGATATGGTGTTAAATAATTCTCCTTCATTAGAACTGTGCCTGAAAAAAAGCAGGGCTCTGAACAAAATGTGCACTTGATAGAATTAAGGAAAATTGATTGCATTTTTGGTTAGGTTGTTACTCATCTATATCTGGTTTATTGTTTGTTCCAAGAGATTAGGATGACTATTCTTGCTGGCTTGTGCTGATATGTTTAAAGTATGTAACATACTAACATCCTCGTAATTTTCTTTTGCAACAGAACACGAGGGAAACTGCGTTTTCCATCAGGAAGATGACTTTAGTAAAGGCAAAGAGGTACTTAGAGGATGTTCTTATCCACAAGCAGGCCATTCCATTCCGTCGTTTCTGTCGTGGTGTGGGAAGAACTGCTCAAGCTAAAAATGCAGGACACGCCAACGGGCAGGGAAGATGGCCCGCTAAGTCTGCCAAATTCATCCTTGATTTGCTCAAGAATGCCGAGAGTAATGCTGAGGTAATGTTTTTTTTGTACTTATATTTCTCTTACTTATATGAAATTGACCAATAAACCTTATGTTGTTTAATTTGCTATAGATGAAAGGCTTGGATGTGGATTCTCTTTACATCTCACACATTCAAGTTAACGAGGCACAGAAGCAGAGGCGTCGTACTTACCGTGCTCATGGGAGGATTAACCGTATGGATCTTGACCTCAGATTTTTAAGTACTAATTTTTTGAGCAATTCTGTGACTGATGTGTCTTTATTTTGGCAGCTTACATGTCACACCCATGCCACATTGAGTTGATCTTGTCTGAGAAAGAGGAACCGGTCAAGAAAGAGCAAGAGACGCAGCTCGCAACAAGCAAGTCTAAGAAGTCTAGTGCTTCTGCCTAAATTTCGCCCTCTTTTGCACATCGACATTAGTTGTTGAAATGGTTAAGCGATTTTTGGTCGAACCTGTTTTGCTAGATCTTAATGGAACGAATTCGTGTAATTTTGCTTCTGAAGCTTATGGATATTGAAGTTTCTATTTTATATACAGGTTGACGCTTATATCAGTATTTTCACAGTATTGCCCACTACTCGTATTCAATTGCAATGTGTGTTGAGTCAGAAGAATAGGCCCTTAACGCCCACCCGTTTTGCTATTTACTGTCCAGTCTTGGTGCGTCACGTATGGATAGGCGTACGGACTTCATCCACACGCGACGCATAGAACTAAACCATGCGCGATGCACGGACATAAACCATACACGACGTATGGATTTTTTTCCCTATAAAAGGCCCAACACCGAAACCCTATCATTTTATCATCTTCCTCAACAACTCCCACGGCGGCACCTCCACCTCAACACACCAATTTACCCCAAAAACAATCATTTTCATCAACTCTTTACATATAAGTTATGTAATAATTAAGATTTCATTGTTATGGTATGATATTGATGTATATTTTGTAATATATGAGTGGATTGTATGTAGGTTGTTGAGAGTTTCTTGTTGAATTTGATATTTTTATGTGTAGATAGTGTAATTAGGGTTTTGATATTGAATTAGGGTTTTGTGAATTAGGGTGTTGAAATTTGATATGGTATTAATGAAATTATTGAGAAACTGTTGAATTCCGGAAAAAATGTTGAGATTAGGGTTTAAGAATTGGCGGAATGCAGAAACTACAGAATACAAACTCTGGAATGTGCAATTCCACACGTGACGTGTGATTTGCAACCATACGTGACGTATGGATAGTATCCACACGTGACGTGTGGAATTGCACATTCCAGAACTAGTGTTCTGCAGTTTCAGATTGAATTTGATGATTTACAGATTGAGTTTTTGATGATATTCTGATTAAATTCGATAAACATGTAATTTTGTGGAATTGCACATTTGTTTATAATGATCATGGTCCTGAATGATTAATTTTATGATGCAGACAATGTTGTAAAAGACGTTAGACGGGAGTTAGGCGGCGAGCGGGGGACTAGTGCCTAGACGGCTAGGCGGGGGACTAGTCGAGGATTAATCGGATCAAAATTAATTCTCGGTATGTGATATCAAAGGACCAATTTGTCATCATAATCATTAATGTCTATTAAATTATGTTAGAATATGGTGTCATATCCTATTATAAGAATTATTATGCTAAAATAAACTCAAAACTTGCTACAATTCCTTATATATTGCTATATTCGAGAAAATGACAAACCGTTGTTTTTTTCCTAGGCGCCCTAGGCGGTACAAAACGGTGAGGGAGAGCCTAGAGATTAATCGTGGATCAATCGGCCCTAGTCGGGGATTTTTAGAACACTGGATGCAGATATGGATCGTCGACCTGGACGCGATAAGAATCCCCTCCTTGTTGTTTAGAGTTTTATGATGAGAGGCAGCAACAACAACAACAACAAGGTTTACATATGTCTGCTGGAAGCTTCATGCCCCAGGGCTCCGCTCATTATTTTCCCGGCACCCCCATTGTGTTCCCACAGGTCCCGGGCTATCCTCTTCTGCATCCACAACAAACACAGTTCCTGGGCTATCCTCATCTGCCTCCACAACAAACACAATTCCTGGGCTATCCTGTTGTGCCTCCACAACAAGAGCAATCATTTGTAGAGATGATGAGGTTGGCTAGCCAAGCTCATAACCCTGAGAACCTTGAGAACCCTCAGTTGGGCGGTGACTACTACGCAATAACGGTTGCTTCTAGTAGTGCAGGGCCATCAGTTGGAGGTGCAAATGCTGATTCTGATTATGAGTATGAGGAAGAGGGTGAGAGTGAGGAAGAGGAAGAGGTTCAGACACATGAGAATGTTCAGGAAGAACATCAAGAAGAGGAAGAGGAACAACCTAGACGACGACCAGCTCCGGTAAAAAATGTATACGTCCCTCACTTAAAGGAGGGTGCAATTGCAGACATAATCTTGCAAGTGAGTTGGGGCATGTGTTTGTCGAGTTGATCGACGAGGGTATAAGGGCTGGTTGGAATTTGGCGTGGCATTTTGTGGGGAGTTAGGATTAGGAAAATCATCAGGGACAAGTAAAGAGTGTGGAGAATTGGGTAAGGTGTCATTATCTGTGTCACTTTGTGGCTGAGAAGGAAGGAGGGCAGATGGAGAGGTGGTCTTGTAAGGGAAAATGTGTTCGTGAAATACAATGTCTCGAGAGTATTGGATTGTTCGTGTGTCAAGGTTTAAGACTTTGTAAGCCTTCTTTCCGAAAGGATAGACAAGGAACACACATGGAGAAGCTCGTGGCTGAAACTTGTCACGCCCATGCTTGAGTGTCGACACAAAACATAGGCATCCAAAGGACCTAAGATGATCATAAGCTGGAGCCTTGCTTTAAACTAGCTCGAATGGAGCTTTCCCATGAAGAGCAGCTGAAGGAATCCAATTGATTACGTGAACATCAATGAGAACACTCTCCCCCAGTAAGCAATCAACAATTTAGACTGAAACAAAAGAGCTTAGGCCACCTCGAGGATGTGCATGTGCTTGCGTTCGACCATACTGTTTTGTTGAGGTGTGGCAAAACAGGAAGTTTGCTGAACTATTCCTTTAGAAACAAAGTAACCGGAAGACTCAACACTTAGTCCCAATTCCTTGGCATTATCAGTTCTGACAATCTCACCTTGTTGATGAAACTGTGTTTCAATCATATCTATAAAAGCTTTTATACAACATCCAAAGTATGAGAAACAGAACTGGACACACTAGGATTGCCCTTATTTCTGGATGTAGCTTATGATTCTAAAGATCTCCAACAACTCTACCAAGGATCAGAAAACTCCTTTGTGTTCTCCCAGCTTGCATGATACACAATCTAGGTGTAAAACTCACAGAACATACAACATCTCAAACCAACTTCCATATGGGCAAGAGGTTTCACTTGAAAGTGGGAACATGAAGGACATTCTTCAAAGTCAATAAAGGAGAGATCACAACATCACCAACCTCTTTCACCATCAAAGAAAATTCAGTAGGTAACTTGATGGAGAAAGGTTTGTTAAGTTGGTTCAAGGCTCTAAAAAAAGCCTTGTTATGGCACATATGATTGCTTGCACCAGTGTATAGAATCCAAGTGTAAGATGACTCAATGGGAGTTAGAACAATACCTGCTAAACCATTAATGTCCTCCCTTAGCTCAAAATTTATGTTGTCACTGCCCTTGCTCAACAAATCAACTAGCTTACTGTACTGAGCAACAGTAAGTTCTGGCATAGGTCCCTGAGAACCAGTAGCCTCTCCCTTAGTAGAATTAGCATATCCTTTCTTCTTCTTCCCCTTAGGGAATCAAATGAGGATCAAACACATGTCAACAATATGATTTGTTTTCTTACAATTAGAACAATATATGCTAGGTTTCTTGCCATCACTACTCTCAGCTGGCTTTGATGGAGTCGATCTTCTCTTAGAATCGACATGAAAAGAAGCACTGTCGTTGGATAATGTTGTGGAAGCATGAATTTCCCTTTGAGCCTCCTCTTGCAGCAGAATAGAGTAGACCTCTCCAACAACAGGAAGTGGCTTAATTTTAAGAATATTCCCCATATTCACATTGAAACTCTCATTGAGTCCCATGAGGAACTGCACAAGCCTTTGATTCTCCTCAATCTGCTTAAGAGATTTCACAGCTCCACAAGAACAAGAAAGCAAACAACAGAAACTAGCTAGTTCATCCCATAGAGACTCATTTTAGAAAAATAGGAAGAGATTGAGAGAGAACCTTGTGACAGAGAGAGCAAATCTTTCTGCAGAGAGTAGAGCTGCGCTCCACTTGTTTGCCCAAATCTCGTAAGCAAATCACTCCATATCCTCTCAGCAGTGTCGTTGTAGACGACGCTACTCCGAACATCACCACTCAATCCATTGAGCAGCCATGACATGACCATGTCGTTAACTTGTTCGCAGACTAAAAAGTGAGCATCACCTACCTCTGGAATCTGATACGTCCCATTCACGATACTAAATTTGTTCTTCGCTGACAAGGATAAACACATAAGACGTCTCTATTCGCCAAAAATTTTCCCGTCAAATTGCTTAGCAACAAGGAGGAGCTACGGGTGATCACTTGGGTGCAGGTACAACACGTCGCCTGCTTCGAGCTTAGCCGAAAGGGTAGTTTCCACCATTGTTTGCAACTGATGAGTTCTAGGGAAAACCTAGATCTGGAAAAGAAGCGGAAGAAAACGAAAAATATTCAGCTTTGATACCATGTTGATTTGTGTGAGAGAGATAGTAGAAAATTGGCATTCTGTTATTTGATTCTCTGACTTGTTTGCTTACAAAGAAGAAAGCCTTTAGGCAAAGAAAAGCACATAAATTACACCGCCTTAGCCTTAGCTATTCTAGTGACGTGGATAAATTGCTGACTAGGCAAGTCAACAAGTCAACAGAGGGGTGTGATTTTGATTCATTTGGATGTTGTGATGCCGGCTCGAGGACTTGTTGGCTTGCGGTTTGAACCGGTTGAAGGCTGGACAGAAAAGCATGACATTTCACTCTCATCCACTCAAGTAGGGATGGCCAGACCGGACCGGGACAGCCGGTTCGAACCGGAACCGGACCGGGTCAAAACCGGGACCGGATCGGAACCGGTTTGGTCACGGTCCGGTTCAGGTTCACGAAATATGAATTTCAAAACCGGCGGTTCGAACCGGCGGTTAACCGCCGGTTTTGTAAAAAATAAAATAAAAAAAAGAACCGTCGGTTAACCGGCGGTCCTAACGGCTATTTAGCCAAATTAGCCGTTAGGAAATTAAAAAAAAAAAAAAATTAATTTTTTAATATTAAAATAACCCATATCAAACCCCTATAAATACCATACCATACAATCTTCAAATCACACATCCAACAACAACAATCTCTCTTCTCTTTCTCTTTCTCAATCTTATAATATCTCAAATTCCATCAACAATCTCTCTTAATCTCTTCCTTTTAATTAGCTTTTGTCTTTCAATATTTTATTGCTTTTACATTTTTAATCACATTATTATATTGTTCTAAGTTTTATTGTTTTATTATTTTATTGTTTTAATTGTTCTTAATCATATTATGGCGGAACATTTTGACACCCAAGAGAGTGATAATGTCACTTTTTATCCCTCGGTTCTCACTCCCACCTCCCAAGTTAGGTCCGGTAGGGGTAGGACCGCTAGGCCTCAAGGGCAAGCTAGCGGTTCGAGGCCGACTAGGGGTAGGGGGGGAGGTCCGGGTCCTCCGGGAACCAATCCCGGAAACTAACATCTCCTATTTTTGTAAAGTGGTTTACTAAATTAGAACCCGATCTCGAGGAACTCGAGGCCGAGGATTATGATCCCGATCTAATTATTGTTTCTTGTAACTTTTGCGAGGCGACATTCCAATGGAAGAAAAGTGGAGGATATGGAACCCTTCAACGACACATGGAGCACAAACACGTCGCCGAGATGGGAATGCTAGGGGGACAAACACAAATTTCCGGCGGATTTGCATCTTCTACTAGCGGTAACCCTTTATTTCGTTTTGATCATGAAGCTAATAGTGTAGCATTAGCCGAAGCTATTTGTGTTGATCATTTAGCATTTCGATTTAGTGAAAATGTAGGATTTAATGAGTATATTAAAGATCATACACAACCCACTTTTAATTCCGTATCTAGGAAAGTGATTAAGAAAAACGTAATTAAGGCTTATAAAAGACGCAAGGCCGAATTAGTTTCTTATTTTTTGCAAAATGATATGCATGTTTCTATTTGTAGTGATATATGGAGTGATAATACTCAAACCCATTCTTACATGGGTGTTACATGTCATTTTGTAGATCATCATTTTACAATGCAAAAACGTTTATTGGCATTTAGAGTCTTTGATGATTCACATACCGCACAAAATATTGCTATGATGATTCGTGCAATTTTAGAAGAATATAGACTACTTAATAGAGTTTTTTCAATTGGATTCGACAATGCATCTGCTAACACCGCATCTATTAGAGATTTACAAGAAATGTGTCAACCTATATTTGGTGGGAAATTTTTTCATATTCGATGTGCTTGTCATATTTTAAACTTATGTGTTCAAGATGGTTTACGTGCTATGAGTTTTCATTTTGAGTCAATTAAGAACGTTATTAAGTATATTTGGGGGCATCCTAAAGTTACAAGAGATAGGATGACCTTTTGTAAAACTAACGGGGTGCACCCAAAACGTTTTTCAAAAGATGTGGGTACCCGATGGAACTCTACTTACATATTACTATGTGAATGTATACAATATAAACAAGTTTTAACGTCTTTTGTTTCTCAAAACCTTTTTGGCTCACCTTTCTATTTTAGCGAATCAGGTTGGGATATATGTCAAAGTATTGCAACGTTTTTAAAATGTTTTAATGATGCAACAAAAAGATTTAGTCATGTTTATACACCAAGTAGTAATGTTTTTGTCTTGGAAGCTTGTAATGTTATGTGTGGTTTAAGTGAGGGAGCTAAAATTCCCGGCATTGAGGAATCCGTTGCAAGCATGAGGAGTAAGTGGTTGCTCTACTATAGATATATTCCCGATTGTTTTCTTGTTGCTTGTGTTTTAGATCCTAGACTTAAATTATCCGGTTTACACGCTCTTTTAAATGACTATTATGCATATATTTTAGCCGAAGGTGAACTAGAAGATATTTTAGGTATGGTTTCTAGAACTAGAACAAACATTGAAACTTTATTTACTCATTTTTGTGATTCTCCGACTACTTCACAATTACCTCCGGCTTCTTCGAGCTCTACTAGCTTGGGGGCCTTTGGAGCTAAGTATTTTAGTAAAAGACCAAGAGTTACAAACACGAATGCGGAAATTGATAACTATCTTAACACCAACTTTGAGTTTGTTAGTTGTGAAACTTTAGATGTTTTGAAGTGGTGGGAGGATCATAGGAGCATGTTTCCAACGCTTGCGAAGATTGCGGCTCAAGTTCTTGCCGTCCCCGCTTCAACCGTGGCGGTGGAACAAACTTTTAGTGCAGGAGGCAACACTTTAACGAGGAAGAGATCAAATTTGGCACCGGAGTCATTGGAGGCGCAATGTTGTGTTAGGGATTGGAAGAGAGCCGCAATTAGGCAACAACGTAACATTATCGAGTCATCGGAAGACGAGTGGATTGGAGATTCTACTACGATACGCACCGATTCATCCGCCGAAGATTCGACTTAGGTAACGGGTTTTGAAAAAAGGTAAAGAACTATGTGGGCTTTGATTCTTCTAACCCGAGAGGATACGTAGGCAACTTAACAAGTAAGTTTCTGTTAAGTGCAAGCCCAATTTTTTAAATTTTTTTGTTCCTTCATATTTAATTTAAAAAACTTAAAAAAAATGACAAAACATTCTTTTTTAATAGCGTTTTTTTATAATCATTTTTTTTTAAGTTTTTTTTAAAAGTTTTTTGTTATGTTTTTTAAACATAATTTTTAAACTTAAAAAAATGACAAAACATTCTTTTTAATAGCGTTTTTTTATAATCATTTTTTTTAAGTTTACAAATTATGTTTACATTTTTTTAGGTTTTTTTTAAGTTTTATAAATTTATAAAATTATTTTTTAAAAACAAAACCGCCGGTTAACCGGTTAGAACCGGCGGTTTTGTTTTGTTTTTTTTAATAAAAAATCGGTCCGGTTCAGCCCGAACCGGAACCGGACCGGACCGGACCGGGAGCCATGCCTACACTCAAGTGTCATATCTATGTAGAGATGGCTGAACCGGGACCGGACCGGCGGTTCGAACCGGAACCGGACCGGGTCAAAACCGGTCAAAACCGGGACCGGACCGGAACCGGACCGGAACCGGTAGGAACCGGTTTTGACCCGGTCCGGTTCCGGTTCGGGAAATTAAAAGTTTCGAACCGGCGGTTCGAACCGGCGGTTAACCGCCGGTTAACCGCCGGTTATTTATTTTTTTTTTTAATTTTTTTTAACCGCCGGTTAACCGGTTAAACCGGTTAACCGGCGGTTTTTTAAAAAAAAATAAAAAAATAAACCGGCGGTTAACCGGTTAAACCGGTTAACCGCCGGTTAAAAAAATTTAAAAAAAAAAATACAAAACCGGCGGTTAACCGGGAAAACCGGTTAACCGCCGGTTATAACGGCTAGTAAACTAGCCGTTGCCGGTTAACCGGCCGAACCGCCGGTTAACCGGCGGTCCTAACGGCTCCTAGCCGTTAGGAAATTAAAAAAAAATAAAAAAATAAATTTTTAAATATTAAAAAATCCATATCCAACCCCTATAAATACCATACCATACAATCTTCAAATCACACATCCAACAACAACAATCTCTCTTCTCTTTCTCAAATCTCAATCTCATAATCTCTCAAATTCCATCAACAATCTCTCTTAATCTCTTCCTTTCTTAATCTTCCTTTTAATTAGCATTTGTCTTTCAATATTTTATTGCTTTTACATTTTTAATCACATTATTATATTGTTCTAAGTTTTATTGTTTTAATTGTTTTTAATTGCTTTTAATCATATTATTTAATTGTTCTTAATCATATTATGGCGGATCATTTTGACACCCAAGAGAGTGATAATGTCACTTCTCCCACTCCCACTCCCACCTCCCAAGTTAGGTCCTCCGCTAGGGGTAGGACCGCTAGGCCTCAAGGGCAAGCTAGCGGTTCGAGGCCGGCTAGGGGTAGGGGGGGGAGGACCGGGACCGCCGGCGCCGGGTCCTCCGGGAACCAATCCCGGAAACTAACATCTCCTGTTTTTACAAAGTGGTTTACTAAATTACAACCCGGTATCGAGGAACTCGAGGCCGAGGATTATGATCCCGGACTAATTATTGTTTCTTGTAACTTTTGCGAGGCGACATTCCAATGGAAGAAAAGTGGAGGATATGGAACCCTTCAACGACACATGGAGCACAGACACGTCGCCGAGATGGGAATGCTAGGGGGACAAACGCAAATTTCCGGCGGATTTGCATCTTCTACTACCGGTAACCCTTTATTTCATTTTGATCATGAAGCTAATAGTGTAGCATTAGCCGAAGCTATTTGTGTTGATCATTTAGCATTTCGATTTAGTGAAAATGTAGGATTTAATGAGTATATTAAAGAGCATACACAACCCGCTTTTAAATCCGTATCTAGGAAAGTGATTAAGAAAAACGTAATTAAGGCTTATAAAAGACACAAGCACGAATTAGTTTCTTATTTTTCGCAAAATGATATGAATGTTTCAATTTGTAGTGATATATGGAGTGATAATACTCAAACCCATTCTTACATGGGTGTTACATGTCATTTTGTAGATCATTATTTTACAATGCAAAAACGTTTATTGGCATTTAGAGTCTTTGATGATTCACATACCGCACAAAATATTGCTATGATGATTCGTACAATTTTAGAAGAATATAGACTACTTAATAGAGTTTTTTCAATTGGATTCGACAATGCATCTGCTAACACCGCATCTATTAGAGATTTACAAGAAATGTGTCAACCTTTATTTGGTGGGAGATTTTTTCATATTCGATGTGCTTGTCATATTTTAAACTTATGTGTTCAAGATGGTTT
Source organism: Oxyria digyna (assembly GCA_029168935.1). Lineage (NCBI taxonomy): Eukaryota > Viridiplantae > Streptophyta > Magnoliopsida > Caryophyllales > Polygonaceae > Oxyria > Oxyria digyna. The sequence continues at coordinate 13,958,935 of JAPVLV010000013.1, forward strand.
ACGTGCTATGAGTTATCATTTTGAGCCAATTAAGAACGTTATTAAGTATATTTGGGGGCATCCTAAAGTTACAAGAGATTGGATGACCTTTTGTAAAACTAACGGGGTGCACCAAAAACGTTTTTCAAAAGATGTGGGTACCCGATGGAACTCTACTTACATATTACTATGTGAATGTATAGAATATAGACAAGTTTTAACGTCTTTTGTTTCTCAAAACCTTTCTGGCTCTACTTTCTATTTTAGCGAATCAGGTTGGGAAATATGTCAAAGTATTGCAACGTTTTTAAAATGTTTTAGTGATGCAACAAAGAGATTTAGTCATGTTTATATACCAAGTAGTAATGTTTTTGTCTTGGAAGCTTGTAATGTTATGGCTGGTTTAAGTGAGGGAGCTAAAATTCCCGGCATTGAGGAATCCGTTGCAAGCATGAGGAGTAAGTGGTTGCAATACTATAGATATATTCCCGATTGTTTTCTTGTTGCTTGTGTTTTAGATCCTAGACTTAAATTATCCGTTTTACACGATCTTTTAAATGACTATTATGGATATATTTTAGCCGACGGTGAACTAGAGGATATTTTAGGTATGGTTTCTAGAACTAGAACATACATTGAAACTTTATTTACTCATTTTTCGGATTCTCCGACTCCTTCACAATTACCTCCGGCTTCTTCGAGCTCTAGTAGCTTGGGGGCCTTTGGAGCTAAGTATTTTAGTAAAAGACCAAGAGTTACAAACACGAATGCGGAAATTGATAACTATCTTAACACCAACTTTGAGTTTGTTAGTTGTGAAGCTTTAGATGTTTTGAAGTGGTGGGAGGATCATAGGAGCATGTTTCCAACGCTTGCGAAGATTGCGGCACAAGTTCTTGCCGTCCCCGCTTCAACCGTGGCGGTGGAACAAACTTTTAGTGCAGGAGGCAACACTTTGACGAGGAAGAGATCAAATTTGGCACCGGAGTCATTGGAGGCGCAATGTTGTGTTTGCGATTGGAAGAGAGCCGCAATGAGGCAACAACGTAACATTAACGAGTCATCGGAAGACGAGTGGATTGGAGATTCTACTACGATACGCACCGATTCATCCGCCGAAGATTCGACTTAGGTAACGGGTTTTGAAAAAAGGTAAAGAACTACGTGGGCTTTGATTCCTCTAACCCGAGAGGATACGTAGGCAACTTAACAAGTAAGTCACTGTTAAGTGCAAGCCCAATTTTTTTTAATTTTTTTGTTCCTTCATATTTAATTTAAAAAACTTAAAAAAAATGATTATAAAAAAACGCTATTAAAAAGAATGTTTTGTTCCTTCATATTTCATTTAAAAAATCCAACTTATGCATGGTGCATTTTTCATTTTACATTAAAAATGAAAGCCCAATTCATAAGTTACATTTTTTTTCATTTTTTACCAAACCGGACCGGAAATTTAACGTAGAAAAGGCTGAAGAAGGGCCCATAAGAAGCAAGCTCTCCTCTCCCTCTGTCCCTCCTCTCCAGCGACGACGAAGCTCTTCCTCCCTTTGATGTCTGTGAGCTTTTCCTGAGGTTTCTATCTCCCTTTCCTGAGCTTTTCCCACTTTGATATTTCAATCTTAACTTTGTTTGTAATTTTGTATTAGACATATCCATTTTATGTATGTATCCTTTTTGTCCGCACATTTCGTCTATGGTATATTGTCGAATTGCATGGTTTGTTCTGGATCTATGTGGTGTACAAAACATTCTTTTTAATAGCGTTTTTTTATAATCATTTTTTTTAATGTTTTTAAACATAATTTTTAAACTTAAAAACAATGACAAAACATTCTTTTTTAATAGCGTTTTTTTATAATCATTTTTTTTAAGTTTTTTAAACATAATTTTTAAACTTAAAAACAATGACAAAACATTCATTTTTAATAGCGTTTTTTTATAATCATTTTTTTTAAGTTTTTTAAACATAATTTTTAAACTTAAAAACAATGACAAAACATTCTATTTTAATAGCGTTTTTTTATAATCATTTTTTTTAAGTTTAAAAATTATTTTTATATTTTTTTATTTATTTTTTATTTATTTTTTTTAAAAAAATATTATTTTTTAAAAAACCGGTCCGAACCGGTCCGAACCGGACCGAACCGGATGAACCGGAACCGGACCGGAACCGGATGAACCGGTCCGAACCGGACCGAACCGGATGAACCGGAACCGGACCGGAACCGGACCGGAACCGGTCCGGAACCGGATTGAACCGGACCGGACCGGAACCGGAACCGGAACCGGTGGAACCGGTTTAAACCGGTTCCGGTTCCGGTTCCGGATTCCGGAGGACCGGAACCGCCGGTTCCGAACCGGAACCGGACCGGACCGGACCGGGAGCCAACCCTATATCTATGTCTCCACCTCAAGGGTTGTGTATCTTTCATCTTTGTATAAAGTAAATAGAATAGCAATATTAAGGTTGTACTTGAAAATGAAAATATGAGACTCATTGTGACCAACAATTTTACAAAGATATTAACAACAAAAAAAAACAATTACAAAGATATATAAATTTTGACACACAAATTTGATATAGATGGATTTGAATTCATCAAATACAGGCTTGATTTTAGTTAACCTATTTCGATCAAACCAACAACTACCATTGCTGATAGGTTTTTCCTTTCTTTGCATCGTTTGAAGTCCGGAATGCCTACCATAGAATTCGAAAGTCTCCTATCACCCAACTCCATTAGGCAAAGGAAGTTCCCCACCACTAAGCTACAAGGTTTTAGCGAGCATTATTGATTTTGGTTCCATTTCCTCTTAACCAAGGGATTTTTTTTGACAAACTCGAGCCTTTACGTTACGCCCCTCAAAAAACAACTCAACCCAACACCCACAGGAACAGAGGACATATTAGGTGCACATATTTGTAATTTACCCTCTCGACGGAGCACTACTACTAAAGGAAAACGTAAACAAGCAAAAATCAAACCAAAATGATTGACAATAATATCTGCAAATGTAATAATAGAACAGAAGCACACAAGTGAAGCCTGCAATTCACATTCACTCACAAAAAAACTCCCCATAATAACTCAGGAAAAAAAATACTACTTTATCCACACAACTCATTTCTATTTAGATCCCAAGTTTCATTCCTTGTCAAATTTCGACATCTTTTTTTTGTTTCTTATAGAAAAGTTACCAATAAGTCATCTTGTTTCATCTTCTCCATTCTGACTGGCCCGCCTTTCCTGGATAGTTAAAACAAACAAGTGAGCAAAAAACGTTAAACTTTAAAATCAAAACGAAGAAAATATTTACCATCTTTTGCTTTGTCACTTCGGCTTCCACTTTTCGCACTACCATTGAGAGGCTTTTGTGTCCTTGGTGACGAGGAGCTTAGTTTTGCATTTAATGGTGACGGCAATGAATGACGACGGGTGACACTAATCTTTTCATTCCCATCTTGACTAATCCTTGGTGAGTTTTGGCCTTTCAGCTTTGCCTTTGCAGATTGAGTTGCTGCCATGTAGCTTGGCACTTTGGGAGTGTTCTGTGGGCCATCCTCAGCTTCCTGCTTTGCTGAAAACGAAGATCTTCTACTCGTTTTCTGATTCTCATTCAAAGGGCAATCATCATTCGATTTCAACTCCTCCCCGTTAAGAACACGGTCATTCCTTTCGTTTTCACAGCTGTCATGATTGCCATTTGAGATTTCGATCGTCTCACTTACTATTAAGTGTTCTTCACCGTTCGACACGTCAGCATACTGGGATACAACTATAGTCTCTTCAATAGTTGCATCAATTTCCTTTGCTGTTTCTTCCTTCACCTCATCTGCCCCGGGAATATCATGTTTTGCAGAGATTAACTCTTTTCCGGGTGGAATTGTGTCATTTGCCCTTGAAACTTCATGTTTTGCAGTGATTAACTCTTTGACAGCAGGTGTGTGAACCTTTCTCAAACTACGTTTAACTTTCTCCAGCTCATGTTGTGGATTTTCTGAAACCGGCTCCATAGGGTGAGTTGAAGATTTCTTCAGGCTGCGTCGCGGATTTTCGTCGGATGCATTACCATCAAAGCTACCCCGAATTCTCCGGACACTGTGCTTAGGCCTACGGTGTTCAGCTTCAGCGGTTTGGGACTGTTCTTGTTTTTTACGGGATCTTGATTCGGATGATTTCTTTGGTTGAGGAGGAGTTGGCTTCCAAACATTGGAACAAGACCATCTTTCTAGCCAGTTCAGAGCCGAACTTGGGTCTTCAGGCTCGTACTGGACTTGAAGTGGCATCACTATGATTTGTGCAGCAAGAAGCTTGGAAGAAGAAAAAACAGCTTGTCACCACAGATAAAAAACATATAAACCAGGATGCAGATACATATTTCAACATGAGAATACTACATATACCGAGCAGGCTTTATAGTTACACTTCGATTCTACCATTAGTGCTAATAAGAAAGGCATCTCTCAGGACACTCACTATCTGAAAATAATGGATCATGTTATGATTTCTAGCCTTCATAATTTCTGGCTCGTTGATTTCAAGTCAATAATGCACAAAGGCTTTTCTCATTGAAATTGCCTAACGTAGCTGTCTTCCTAGAAAATGAATATCATTCCACTAAAGAGACTCCTAAAGTGATTCCTGATTATAATCGTCTTCAATAACAGTCATATTTGAGTATTGGTAGAGAATACCACAATTATGTCTTCCAGTAACACTGTAACAGTCATTACAGCACCTTAGAAAGCAGGGTGAAATATAAGCATCAGACAGACAGCTCACATTTCTAACAAACACATTTGTCGATGAGATCACGATTTGAGAAGAAATAACCTCTGTAGTGGAATCACTCAGCTTCATATCCTGGAGTTCAGAAATGAGTAGTACTAGTATTAAATGAAATAAGAAAATGTAGATGTTAATTAAGCAGCTCGACACAGCAAATTATGATGCACAAAATGATGTTCTTTTTGTACAAAAGCATTTAAATGGATATTAATTTCACACTTTTGAAGGATCTCAGTGCTAATGCCTAAAGGAAAAACCAAAATGATGACACATGATTATCAACTAGTCTTATACATTGATATTTTGCACAACTATTTACAGGGTGGAGGAAGATATTAATATGTTTTCTTGATTTAGTGAGGATCATCCAAATAACACTCAACCTAGATACTACACTTCCTATCAAAAAAATCCTAGGTTAAGCTGTTTGTTTTACTAACTGAGTTACACTCAAGGATCAAATTTAGAAATCATGCTTAAAATTATATACAGAACAAGAAGACACGTAGACATGAAACATTACCATTTCTGCATAAGTTGAAAAGGAAGAGAAGTGACATTCAGAAATATGAGGAAATTACCCGAGGCTTAACTAGAACACACACTTTCTGTACTTCAAGCCCCATATCTGAACATCTAATCTTTGCCCCGCGAGCAATTGCTTGAAACTTAATTATGCCCATCAAGCAATGCAGTGTTGAGACAGCTTGTCGCCGCACCAAATGTCCACGAATAAGTGCTTGCAGCCTTATGATGCCTTTGAGGGCCTTAAATGCTCGACGAGCCTACACATGATATGACACATTAAGTCCAGCACTTTCAACTCTTCAAACTACAAGGTAATAAGCAAAAGAGAATACCAGATATCCCCTAAATGCAGCTTGTGCTTTAGTCGCAGCATTTTCTTCTCGAATTCTCTCAGTCTCATTATCTATATCGAGCTCAGTGCTAGGTTTCCGATTAGAACTCTGATTTTCAGGATCCAATGCGTCCTGTTGAATTACAGGAAGTTCCTTGTTCACAGATCTCGATACGCTTTCATCTCTCTCGACTGTATTGGAAACATTGCTAGAAATAGCCGGAGGAACCAAAGCTGGAATGGCAGCAGCATTCTCACGAACAAGATTTTCTTTTTGACTAGCAGAATTTTTTAGCTGAAATATGCAAGTGTCAAATGTTTAGGATAGTAAAGAACAAATAAACGATTTTGAACTTTAAAACAGCTGCAAAGAGACAACACTTTGATGAGGTAATCATTTATCTTATATATCCGTGCTATTGGTGAAAAAAGCATACATTGCAATTCAGTCAAGGAGCTTTGCTTAACTAGGAGCTTTACTTAACTAGGCAGTAGAAAGCAGAGTACAGATGCAGCATAATTATATTTCTCTTTATCTTCTATTAAGGATCCTATGGATTTACCTAAACCATCATGCAGATCCCAAACTACATTAACAAGCAGAATATAAGCAGCAGCAACACTTGTTGCCATCTGTATTTATTTCAAATGTTTAGGATAGTAAAGAACAAATAAACGATTTTGAACTTTAAAACAGCTGCAAAGAGACAAAACTTTGATGAGGTAATCATTTATCTTATATATCCGTGCTATTGGTGAAAAAAGCATACATTGCAATTCAGTCAAGGAGCTTTGCTTAACTAGGAGCTTTACTTAACTAGGCAGTAGAAAGCAGAGTACAGATGCAGCATAATTATATTTCTCTTTATCTTCTATTAAGGATCCTATGGATTTACCTAAACCATCATGCAGATCCCAAACTACATTAACAAGCAGAATATAAGCAGCAGCAACACTTGTTGCCATCTGTATTTATTTCAAATGTTTAGGATAGTAAAGAACAAATAAACGATTTTGAACTTTAAAACAGCTGCAAAGAGACAAAACTTTGATGAGGTAATCATTTATCTTATATATCCGTGCTATTGGTGAAAAAAGCATACATTGCAATTCAGTCAAGGAGCTTTGCTTAACTAGGAGCTTTACTTAACTAGGCAGTAGAAAGCAGAGTACAGATGCAGCATAATTATATTTCTCTTTATCTTCTATTAAGGATCCTATGGATTTACCTAAACCATCATGCAGATCCCAAACTACATTAACAAGCAGAATATAAGCAGCAGCAACACTTGTTGCCATCTGTATTTATTTCAAATGTTTAGGATAGTAAAGAACAAATAAACGATTTTGAACTTTAAAACAGCTGCAAAGAGACAAAACTTTGATGAGGTAATCATTTATCTTATATATCCGTGCTATTGGTGAAAAAAGCATACATTGCAATTCAGTCAAGGAGCTTTGCTTAACTAGGAGCTTTACTTAACTAGGCAGTAGAAAGCAGAGTACAGATGCAGCATAATTATATTTCTCTTTATCTTCTATTAAGGATCCTATGGATTTACCTAAACCATCATGCAGATCCCAAACTACATTAACAAGCAGAATATAAGCAGCAGCAACACAGTTTTGACTTTGATTCCACAGAACAAAATCCAGAAAAGAGAAAAAGAAACAAGATTACCTCTTTTCCTTTGCCATGGTTAGACTTTGAGGCCTTTTTCCCAAACAACACAGTTTTGATCCATTTTCCTGGTGATTTACCCATAGTTGAGAAACTATAGTCACAAATTAAAGCTCCAATGTCTGCATAAACCCACATAAATACACATCATATTTCCATGATAATAAATGTCGCATCTATCTTAGATAAAATTACTGCATCAGAAAAGGAAAATGCATCTAACAATCATACAATCACAGCTATCTGAAACAAAATTTACTATTTAATTTGATGACAATTCTTTGTTTACTTATTCCTCCACGATGTTTGGTGTGTCATCCTACATTGAGTAGTGGTTTTAACTTTTGGCCAAGTTCTACGGGTTATGCTTAATAAACACACTCGTAGTCTAACAAAGTTGACAAGGTGATATCATGCTCATACAAAGTCTTGACTAATAAAATGCATGCTGCCACAAACACACTAACTATGCATTATACAATTACAGACATATCTTAGAACTAAATGCATTATGCAAGATGATAAAACCACCTACAATTGAATTTACTTTCTCAAAAAGCCTAACCAAGAGAAATCGTATTCTAGTCAAGAAACAACACTATATCCTTATGAACTCAAATCTCATGGACACCAATGCAGAAATGCTAATTATTGTTTACCCTCAGTAGCACAGCTCTTATTTAATGTTATATGCATATCCACTTAAACAATGAAGCTAGCAAAGACAGTGCTAACAGACAAACAGATTTTGCACTAATGTTAAAAAAGCCCGCAATGAAAACTCTAGAACAAGCATAGACTGTCTCTTTAAAATGTAGCAGAAAATGGTGATAACTTCAATTCATTTTTTAGTATCTAATAAGCTATCCCTAAAGGCTACTCCACTTCAAGAGGAAAAAAAATGCAGCAATTTTTTTCCTAGTCCATGTCCTTACTCTAGCCAGCTACACAATACCGGATGGAAACTAGCAAAAAGATAAACAAATCTTGAACTTTGTACAAGTCTATTGGGCCCACGGTAGGTCCGTGACAGTGACGGACTGAGATCGTGCGGGCAAGCTCGTGTATGCGCAGTTGGGCCTAACACATAAGCCCATGAGGTTCCATCCTAAAACCAATTGGTGATAGGAGGAGTAGCTCATGTGCTTATATACTAAAGCACCAAGTTCTCCACTTCCGATGTGGGATGTATATTCTCACACTCCCCCGCAAGTGCAACTGGTTCTGTAGCAGTTGACACTTGGATCTCGTGGAGCCCAGGACCAAACCTGCTCTGATACCATCTTGAACTTTGTATAAGTCCATTGGGCCCACGGTAGGTCCGTGACAGTGACGGACTGGGATCGTGCGGGCAAGCGCGTGTATGCGCAATTGGGCCTAACACATAAGCCCGTGAGGTTTCATCCTAAAACCAATTGGTAATAGGAGGAGTAGCTCATGTGCTTCTATACTAGACCAAGGAGTAGCTCATGTGCTTCTATACTAGACCACCAAGTTCTCCACTTCCGATGTGTGATGTATATTCTCACAACAAATGAAGCATTATATGACCAGGCCATTGAACAGTTTATTATACCAACCAAGATATCGCTTCAATTACGATGAGCACCAGAATGATGAGCTATACAAAGCTCTTTTTTTAGACAAGCAAACCACTAACTGATCAGAGCTTTTCATGAAATTCAACCCCTTAAGTTCATTCTACCAAAGACCTTCCACAGAGAGATTTCAGTCCATAACTGAACAAGCATTATCCGGCCACAAACTATTCTCGGATACAACTCAACCAGAACAAGGAGAAACTATTCTCCGATCTTCAATCTTACAGAAAGAAGGAAAAAACGGCCACAAGCTATTTTTCACAACTCACACTACTCTCATGCCAGATCAAAGTGGTAGAGAAAATGAGAAAAATAACACCTCCTTATCAAATCGGTAGAGAAACAAAATTCTATATCCCAACTAAAACGGCGGAGGTTTCCATAAACGCCAAAGAAATTGAGCAAAATTGGAAGAGGAACCGAACAACCAAGCTGGAAGAGAAAGGCAAAGAACATAGCACAAGAAAAAATCTAAGATCCCGAAAAGGAAAGTAAACACACAACAGAGAAACGATCTCGAAAGACAATAAGCCATGATAGAACAACAGAAAAGGATGATCCGGCGCAGATCTGAAACTCACCGAGTTCAAGCCAGCCCTCTTGAACCCTAAATCTAGCATTCCTGTGTTCACCGAAACAACGACACTGTCAAAAACACACAAGGCACTATCAAAATCACACTTGAAAATGCATAAAGTAGAAGGAGTACCATGGGAGAAAGCTTGGAAATAAAGGGAGAAATATCTTCCGATTGAATTTTTGTGTTTGGCGTTTCCCCTCTTTCTTCCCCTCTTTAGCAGCTCACAGCTCACTCTGCAAAGCTCAGTACTGAACCACCCCACTCCATAAATAAAATGATTTTGTTTTTTCAAATATGCGAAAATAAAAGAGAATGCTAAATACGGCGTATTTGTTTATTTGATTCAAAAAAATTGGAAAAAGAGAAAGTTTCTTATGAGCCGAGATCACTGTTTGATGCGTGGAACCTGCGTTTTTCAGCTATCAAATTCAATGATGAGTGTAATAGACGGCTTCGATTGAAGTATAGTTCACTAATGGGTGTAATAGAGGTGATTCGTTGTTTCGGGAAGAAGCGTCATTTTGTACCCATCACCGTTTTTTCAAAAGAAATAAGAGGAGAAAAAAAGTCTCGAGCCCGACCGGGTCCAGATTTCTATTTCTTTTGAAAAACCGGGCTCGCTTTGAGTTTAATTTTAGAGTTATTTATTCTCGAATTTTTTTCTTGTGCATTGTTTATGGAACAAATTCTCGTTATATAGTCCGAAACAAATTTTCAATATAAACACTTTTATCAGTTCGAGAATTTATAACAATGAAAGGCGTTGTCATCTCCCAAAACCAAGTTCAATTAAAAAAAAAAAGCTTTTGTATGGACAACGCCTCATACGAGGGAAAAACATTTTGAGGTAGATAGACGCTTGTTCTCCTTTTTTTGGCTTGCTTTTTTTAACATTTAACATACTTATGCGGGTTTGGGTGACTAGTCAGGGCTCGTTCGGAATCAGAATCGAGTGAGAGACATATCTGGTGAAATCTGGGATCGATACGGGCCCAACGAAACTGGTCTCGCTCGATTCCGATTCCGAACGAGCCACCCGAACGCGCATAAGTCTCGTGTGTACCAATCTCAACTTCGTTTCTGATTTGGGTGGTTCGTTTGGGATCGTTCGTAATCAAAATCAAGCGAGATCAGTTTCGTTGGGTCCGTATGGATCCCAGCTTTCACCAAATATGTCTCTCACTCGATTCTGCTTTCGAACGAGCCTTGATAAGTCACCCGAACCCGCGTAAGTATGTTAAATGTTAATAAAAGCAAAAAAAAGAAAAGAACAAAGAGGCTCCATGGCAACGTTTATCTACCTCAAAAAAAATTCCCTTGTATGAGCCGATGTCCATAACAACACCTCATACGAAGACATATTTAAAAAAAACAAAAAAAACTTGGTTCGAGGAGAGGCGTTGTCCTCGTTACAAATTTCAGAACCTAATAAAAGTGCCTATATTTAAAATTTGTTTGAAACTTCGCCTACAACGGAAATTTGTTCACAAAAAATGTCCATTTCAAAAAACAAATTCATTTATTCTCTGATTTACCTTATCCTTTTTTCATTTGAAAAAAACTTATATTGAAAGATGTATATGCTGTTTTTTATACTTTTCTGCGAAATTTTCTAAGATGTTTTGGGTTAGGATAAGGAATTGAAAAGGTTTAAGAACCTGTTTAAAGGTGACTATAAAAATGAAGTTGTAGAAAGGGTTATAAGCTAAAGTCTTCTTATAATTATTTTGTTTTGTTTTAGCTACAATAAAAGTTATAGGGAATGAACGGTAAGGCTTATAAAATTATAATTTTACGTCTGTTTATATTAAATTACTGATATATTTTTTAGTTTAAGTAAATAAATAATATCTTATTATATTAAAGAGTTAAAAAATATTATTTTTTGTTGTTGTTTTAAGTATTATAAATAATTATAATTGGACTTTATTAATAAAAAAGATACTATATGTATACATTTTTAAAAAAAATATCTCAAATGCCAATTTAATTTAAATAAATTTATTTAGTAGAATTTTTTTATTTCAAAACAATTTTATGTAATATTTAAATGATTATATTGAAATTAATGATATTCAAAATAAAATAATTTTTTTAATATTTAGTTAATATATTCAATATGGGTGTCTGTGGATAAAGAAAAATGTAATTAGAATTATGACATTTTTTTAGTTAAGTATATTTGTAGATATAGCAATTTTAAAATAAAATAATAACAATAAACTAGTATAATCCCCGCGCCATGCGCGGTTTACATAATACAATTATAAATAAATAAATAAATAAAATTATCTTCTATAGTTTTATCTAAAAATAATTTCTTCCGCATTAACAACAATTAGTCCACAAAAGCTTAATATGCATAAAAGATTTGTAGAATTTTTTTCTTAGGTAGGCTTTTTTTTTAAAAAAAAAATTCCGATATGTGCTCGTTTTGAAAATAATTCTCAATATAGACACTCTCATGAGGGTCGAAAATTTTGAACAAATGAGAGACGCTGGTCTTGCTAAACAATAATTTTTTTTTTTGAAAACTTATGTATAAGACGCCGGTTATACATGGGGTTTAAAAAAAAAAGAAATTTCAGTGTGAGAGACGCTGTCCGCTGTCTCTTACCCTTACCCCCCAAAAAAAAAATTCCCAACAGCAAAAGCTCCTCGTCGGCTGCTCTCTGAACAGCAAAAACAACATAAACAGCAGGCAAAACAATCTGAACAACAATGGCAAAATTCCCAACTTTCTCTATAATTCCCGATCCGAATCAACGTTGGCAAACGTCTTGAGGAGCGGAGCCCAGCCTCGACCAACTTCTCGGAGACGAGGACAGTGGGCTTGGCGTCAAGGGAGGCCGAGGCGGAAACGATGGAGCTGCGGCGGGCAACGGTGGCGGCAAGATTGATGCAGCTTAGGCGGCGGTTGGTGTGGGAAAGGGTCGGAGAGATGAAGTTTTTGGAAGAGAGTGAGATCTGGGAAGATTCAGGCGGAAACAAGTTGGGAATTTTTTTTTTAGGGTAAGTGAGATCCGGGAAGATTTATACGTGGAATTTTAAAAAATAAATAAAACATATATATAAGAGACACTGCATAAGTTTTTTTTTTTTAAAAATTCTTGCTTCGGACAAGAGACGCTGTTCATATCGGGAATTTTTTCTAAAAAAAACCCTCGTAAAATCTCATACGTGAAAAATTTTCGAGCCTCGTAAGAATGTCTATGTTGGGAATTATTTTCAAAACGAGCTCATATCGGGAATTTTTTCTAAAAAAAAGCCTACTTTAGAAAAAAAAATTCAGATTTGTACGCATATTATATATGTTGTAGCTCTTTTGAACAATATTTTTTTTGTCAACTCTTTTAGAATAATATATCGTCTTTTTTTTTAATTGTTAAACATATTAAGCATATCACATTCTAAGTATAATTCGTATATCTTATAAATGGAAAATATATATGCACCGTATTATAATTTGATTTTTATTATGTTAAAAAATCTTTGAAAACAATTTTAGTTTGTTAGAGATTTGTTTGTTGTATATTTTGTTTTAAATAATTGAATTAATAAAAGAGTAAAAAGAGAATTAAATGGAAAATGATACATAGGATGAATTTGAATTTTTTTCTAAAGTAGACTTTTTTTTAGAAAATATTTCCGATATGGGCTCGTTTTGAAAATAATTCCCAACATAGGCACTCCTATGAGGTTCGGAAATTTTTCGCGTATGAGCGTCTCTCATCCGAAGCAGGTATTTTTTTTTTAATTCCCCCGTGTAAATTTAAAAAAAAAAATTGAATTTGTATACAAAGGAGTTGTTTTAATTTTATTTTTTCAAAGTTTCTTATATATATATTATTACATAATACTTACTCGTGTTTGGATGGATTGTACGGGCTCGTTTGAAATCGGAATCGATCACGACCGATTTCGTTGGGTCCGTATTGATCCCAGCTTTCACCAGATATGTCTCTCGCTCGATTCTGATTTCGAACGACCCCATACGAGCCACCCGAACACGCGTAAGTCTCGAGCGTACCTTCTACTGTAAATGGATATTTACAAATTCGTTCCTCCATATCAGGCGATGAGAGACATATCTGGTGAAAGTTGAGATCAATACGGATCCAACGAAACTGGTCGTGATCAATTCCGATTCCGAACAAGCCCATACGAGCCATCCGAACAAGCGTAAATCTCGTGTATACCTTCTTTCACCGGTTTGGAATCGGAATTGATCACGCCCAGTTTCGTTGGGTCCGTATTGATCTCAGCTTTCACTTGATATGTCTCTCATCGCCTGATATGGAGGAACAAATTTGTAAATATCCATTTACAGTAGAAGGTACGCACGAGACTTACGCGTTTTCGGGTGGCTCGTATGGGGTCGTGTGAAATCAGAATCGAGCGAGAGACATATCTGGTGAAAGCTGAGATCAATACGGACCCAACGAAATCGATCGTGATCGATTCCGATTTCAAACGAGCTCATACGAGCCATCCAAACACGAGTAAGTCTTATGTAATAATATATATATAAGAAACTTTGAAAAAAAAAATTAAAACAACTTCTTTGTATAAGGCGCTGGTTCTCCCAGGGCCTTTTACAAATCCAATTTTTTTTTTAAATTTTATGTGTAAGAGACGCTGGTGGAATTAAAAAAAAATACCTGCTTCGGATGAGAGACGCTGGTTTTACACGAAAAATTTCCGAACCTCATAAGAGTGCCTATGTTGGGAATTATTTTATAAACGAGCCCATATCGGAAATATTTTCTAGAAAAAAGCCTACTTTAGAAAAAAATTCGATGAATTTAGCTAAAATGAAGGAGAGAGCTTGAAATCATTCACCTTTAATATATATATATAGATAGATAAGGACGCGAATGATTCTGCCACATGGCAACCATCGGACGCGCTTTAGCGCGCCAATCACAACACGACGCGTGTCACATACTTAAAACAAGCAACTTTTTGGTTGCTTGCTTTAAGCACCGCGTTTTGGGCTTACATATCTAATCCGAAAAAAAAAATTAAAAGCAACCGAACGGCCCCTATGCTTTTTGATTTTCGAATTGGGTTCTAAGATTGATCATTCTTACATACTTCTACTCACATCTTTAAGGATTATTTAATTATTTTATTCAAATAAACTTTTTCAACTCTTCCTTGGTAGTCTCCATTACACATGCTCTAAGTTGGGAATAGAGATGACAATTTCACCCGCTTTTCATGGGTGGCCGAGAAAACCAATTCGAGAAAATGGGCGAAAACCCGAAAAAGTGGTGCAAAATAGATATTCGGGTGATGGTTCGGGTCGGTTACGGGTGATCATTTTGCACCCGGCCACCCGACTTGACCACCTGACGAATCACCCGACCCCATCCGGTATATTTGAAACACAATACATATATATTAGATTGTCATTGTTTTGAATGAATATTAAAAATTTGTATGTTTCTACCATCTCGGAAAGACTGGATCGTACCCTATTACATCCTAACATTCTAAATTTCTATAATAATATTAGGTTAACGCACCTACCTTTCACTACATCTGATCATACTTGTACTACGTTGAGTGTTCTAAAAATCCCGACTAGGGGCCGATTAATCCCCGATTAATCTCTAGGTCGTCCCTCACCGTCTAGCACCGCCTAGGGCGCCTAGGAAAAAAACGGTTTGGATCCTTTTTGCAAAAGTAGCAATATCTAGGGAACTATAACAAGTTTTGAGTTTATTTTATCATATTAATACTTATACTAGGATCTCAAACCTCGTTCTTACATAATTTAATAGAAATGGATGATTATGGTGACAAATTGGTCGTCTAATATCATGGATCGAGAATTAATTTTGATCCGATTAATCCCCGACTAATCCCCCGCCTAGCCGCCTAGGCGCTAGTCCCCTACCCACCGCCTATATCCCGCCTAGCGTCTTTTAGAACACTTTACGTTACAGCTTGGCGATGAACGCGTTAGTAAACACTACTATTTTCGCTTTGAAAATACTTGGTTGCAAAAGGAGAATTATAGAAGTTTAGTTAGGAATTATAAATATAATGGTTCGGCTATGTTTAAACTTTTTATGAAACAAAAGAATCTTAAGAATAATACTAAAGATTGGGTAAAGAATAATATTAATAACATTAAAGAACAACTCACTAAAACGGAAACTACATTACACCAATTACAAACGGAATGTTTTCAAAATCAAAACTCTAGTAAACTTCCTTTGTATCACATAATAGTTTTGAAATATAATAAGCTTTTGGAATTTCAGCACCCTTTTTGGAAGCAAAGAGCCAAACAAAAAAATGTACAAGATATGGACAAAAATACTAAGTATTTTCAGACAACGGTCAAAATAAGAACGTACAAACAATAGATTAACTGTTATGAATCACTAAATAAAAAAAAGTACTTTAATACGGAAGACATTAAAACAGCAATTCCGGTAGACTTAGAATCAAGATTT
Organism: Oxyria digyna; assembly: GCA_029168935.1. Taxonomy (NCBI): domain Eukaryota; kingdom Viridiplantae; phylum Streptophyta; class Magnoliopsida; order Caryophyllales; family Polygonaceae; genus Oxyria; species Oxyria digyna. Next base: position 13,974,895 of record JAPVLV010000013.1, read on the forward strand.
CAACCATTATATTCTATTCCTTTTTCGGAAAAAGACTTTCATATTATACCCAAATTAATTACTAACAATGACAATAATTTTCTATTGCTACAACCAACTCCATTGGAAATCAAGAATGTAGTTAAGCAATTGCCTCATAACAAAACTCCCGGCCCTGATGGATTCAATGCTGAATTTTATCAACACTATTGGCCCATTGTTGGTGATTCAGTAATCCAAGCAGTACAAGCCTTTTTCCATTCCGGTTTAATTTTAAATGAGTGTGCGCAATCGTTTGTTTCTTTAATACCAAAAGTTGATTCACCCATCTCCATTAATCATTATCGACCCATAAGCTTATGTTCAACTATATATAAGGCTATCACAAAACTTATGGAAAACCGTCTTCAAACCCTGTTACCTAAAATAATTCACACATGTCAAGCGACTTTTGTACAAGATTGCTCCATCTTTGACAATATTTTAAAATCGCATGAAATATTTCATTCTTTTCATCAAAAGAAAAAGGGCAAAAGAGTTTGGATGGCATTAAAACTTTATATGGAAAAAGCATATGACAAAGTTTAATGACCATTCATAAATAAGATATTACATACTACTGGATTCCATAAACAATGGATAGATAGACTAATGACATGTATTACTTCGGCTAGCTATTCAGTGTTAGTTAATAACGAGTCCGCCCGGTATTCAAACCAAAATGTGGCCTACGACAAGGTGATCCGATAGCTCCATTTATTTTTATATTGGTCATGGAATACTTATTAGAACTCTTCAAAAAGAGTCAGAAAAAACAAATCATAAAGTTGGGATACAACTTACTAGAAATGGGATGCGTATTCCTTTCCTGTGTTTTGCAGACGACACTATAATTTTTGCAAATGCTAACATGAACAATATGAATTATATTAAAAAGTTCTTGCCAAAATTTACTGATCTATCAGGACTTTCTATTAATTATCACAAAAGTTCATTTCAAACAACTCCTAATATTAGTCCAACCCAAAGACAAGCCTTGGCCTCTATGTTAAATTTGCAAATGACTAATTCAATGGAAAAATATTTAGGAATACCAATTGTTAGAGGAAGGGCTAAGAATGATGTATTTCAATATGCGATACAAAAAACGCAAAAACAACTCCCAAAATGGAAGGCAAACACAATATCTCAGGCAGGTAGAGCTATTCTTATACAATCAAATATTATGTCTTCAGCTAACCATTTGATGCAATGTTTTTCACTACCAAAAGGAATTTGTGATCAGTTAGATAAAATTAATAAATAATTTTTCTGGAATAATAATAACCCAAATTATCGTGCAATTACTTCATGGAATTCCATATGCAAACCAAAAGATGAAGGTGGATTAGGCTTACATAAAGCAATGGACTTAAATATAGCGCTACAACGGAAATTACTTTGGAAACTCGTAACAGACCGAGATAATATCTGGGTTAGATTGATCAATCAAAAGTATTTACAAAACTCTAACCTTTTTGAATTTACTAAAAAGAAAAAACAATCATGACAATTTTCAAGATTACTACACCTCCGAAAACAATTTCAAAAAAGAATAGGGTGAGAATTAGGTAATGGCAATAATATTAATTTCTGGACAAATAGCTAGGTTAAAGACGAGACTTTAATATCATACTTGGACCCCACTAAATTAGACATTAACACCAAAGTAGCCTTCTTCGTCACAGAATCAAGAGAATGGAGTTTAGACAAATTGAATTCAGTTCTACCAAGCAATATGGTCATACATATACGTAGTATATATATTCCGAATACCAATATGGAAGATAAGGTTATTTGGCTACCAGATAAATCAGGTCATTTCAGTACAGCTTCTGCAAGACAATTTAATATGAAAGAATTAGCACATTATAAAAACGAACTGTATACTTGGGTATGGAATCTTAAAATTCCTCCTAGTTACCAAAATTTCCGTTAGAAAGCTATTTCCGACAACCTTCCTACAACTCAAAGATTAAATAAGTATTATAATAGGGTCCCCTCCAATGTTCTATGTGCTATGGCCCTCAGGAATCTAGAGAACATTTTTTCTTTGAATGTTACTATACTAGAACACAATTACAAAAATATGGGTAAATGATTGATACTTCGTTTGACATACATCAATGTATATAATTTAACCAAACATTAAAAAACATTATACATGCGTACCAAAATAAAAAGTACAAAATTGAAGCCTTAGTTTTTCTTTGGTACTCGCTATGGATGCACATGAACGGTATAGTCTTTAAAAAACATGATTACAAACAAAAAGAAGTAGCACACTCAGCTTGTGAGCAATTTAAATTTTGGAATGCAAAATACATTAAAAGGAGCAAAACTTAAGAACTGAAGAAATAAAAACAAAAACATTAATCGGAGATGGATAAAACCATCGACAGGCTAGGTCAAAATTAATTTTGACGCATCTCTTTCGACAAGGCAACAATCAAGCATATGTTACATAGCTAGAGACAATAATTGAAAGATAATAGATTTATATATGAAAGAGATTATTTCGTCTTCCCCTTTAGTTTCAGAAGCTCTAGGTGCATTGTATGCAGTTAAACTAGCGATTAAAATAAAAGTTAAAAATATTATTATAGAAGGTGATAATCTTACTGTTATTAATTAAATAAAAAATATTTGGAAAATCCCTTTGGGAAATTCGGAGTATTATTATAGATATTCAAAATATTTTAAAATCATTTGATAATTTCAAAATCTTCAGAGAAGCAAACAAAGCGGCTGATTTTTTTTTATCAAAACGGTCCTTAACTGTAACCAGAGGGACATCGTATCTGATGAATATATATCAAAACCATTAGACTAGTTTTAATTCAGTCAGGCTTGGCACAATCCCATTCTGACTTTTTAAAGATCATTCGTCAGGATGATCAGGAGTTGTCACCAGCCCCCTGGTGAAACTCCAGTTGTCACCAGCCCCCTGGTGACTTTCTTCTTGATTCAGGGTTTTTATTTTTATTATGGGTTTCTTGTAGTGCTAGTATTTTTGCAATATTGTTTGTTTTAGCAAAATTATAGTATCAATGAATAAAAATAAAGCCACCCAAAAATCATCTGCTTGGATCAGGTGCGACTTGCGAGTGATGCTTCCGTCGGGTGCAGGTGGTTCAGATGGACAGAATTTAAGTAACGGGTGTGGTGATGAAAGTCATCCACTGACGAGGCGAATTGTCGTATGCCAAGTCAAAGTAATCCTAACAAGCTCACTAACAAGTATAGTAGGCAAGGTTATCAATTCTATAAGTAATGAAGATGATTAACTAGTGAAGGTAACCAAAGGTTTTTTTTTTATAATGTTTCAAGAACAAAGTACCGAAGGTTGATTTGCGTTGTAATTTATCAAAGGAAGATGTTTCACTTGACAAATATCCACTAACAGGTTGACAAGTTGATCATTAACTCCTTTTAGTTCTATGTTGAATTATTCATATGATCGGCCTAATCCATGTTCTAATGTAGTTATTAGTCCAACTAGTCCTAATAACCCTTACTAAAACTATAACCCTGAAACTATCAAGATTCAATAATAAAGCAGATTTAAGTTCAGGAATGGATAGATACATGCAATACCGTAGACAACTAGTCAGATACTCGACATGCACTCAATTCTCTTCACAATTGACATTCACAACTAGTTCATGCAAATTGTGTGTGCTACAATCAAGTAAGATATTTCAACTAGAAATAAACAAACTCTAGCAATATGAATAAGATGATTCTACTTAGATGGCCAATCTAAATGAGCAAATCTGATTCAATGATAATACGCACAAGAGAATAAAGACAATCAAATGAATAGAACAAAGGAAAGAAGTCTCACAACTTAATCAATCTGAAAGCTTCAAATGCCAAGCAAAACAATGGAGGTTTAGCAACTCATGGGTTCTTGAGAGAAAAACTAAGAAACTTGGAATATGGAATGTAGAAGATGGATGATGATCCCAAAACCCCTAACAACTAAACCTATAAGTCTCTGCCCAATAAAACTGATGCAATTACTAACAAAAACGTTATACAAAGGTTACAAAACATAAAGAAGTTTCTAAATCGGCAAATGGAAGAAAGTCTTCGCTGGCGGAATCCGCGATCGCGGTTTGGGACCCGCGGTCGCGGATTTTGTGTTGTAAAACTAGCTGGTCCAGTGGAATTTCCGCGATCGCGGTTTGGGACCCGCGGTAGCGAAAATGGCTTATGTGGCTTCGTCTTCAGCTGCCTCCAATGCTACGTGTGGTCTTCTTCCTGTGGTCTTCATGCAGCTTCGACTCCTCTTCTTATGCTTCAATGCTCCGTATCATCCTCTGTAATCTCATATGTAGCTCAACTCTCCAAAACTCCGTAATTACAGAATACATCATAACATCTAGCATAATCCTATACAGAATGAGCTAATAACCTATAGTAGCGCTATGTAAAATACCGCTTATCAAACTCCCCCATACTTAGACCTTGCTCGTCCCCGAGTAAGCTAAATGAAACTTACCCTTACAATCAGCACACACAGATCTCAGGAAGTATAGAAAAGAATGAACAACAAGTTACAAACACACTTCGCCTCCAAACACCATAGTGAGTACAATAGATATATCTAATCCTTGCTCCTATCTAGCATCTTATCCCTCCAGAGTGGCCTACCCTTTCCTCCTTATATCACCACTTCTTATGACACCTCGCCAGCAACAACAAATGATCCTAAGACACTCATTTCACTCATTCTGCCTAGGCGCCCCGAAGGGTTTCACCTAGCCACTCATTTCATTTTGCTAGATAAACTCACAATTGACTCACATCTCTCAAGTCCACTTTTGCCTCAGCCTATTGCCAACCAGAGTACCTGCTTATTGCATGGAACCGCCCTTTCAGGTTTTCAGCCCATCCCAGGATTTTTCATTTGCCTTTTTAACATATTTTTGGCTTTTTCTTTTTTTCTTTTTTCTTTTTTTTTTTATAAAAAAAAATACAAAACTGAATTCCAAAAACTGAATTGAAACTACTTCTAAAGATAAGCAGTAAACTAAATCCCTCTCCCCCATACTTGAAGCACACAATGTCCTCAGTGTGAAACAAAAGACATAGAGAATAAATGAGGAAGAGAAGGGAATACCTCACTGATCAGGGTTGCCTTGTGGTGGAAGATCGGGGTTCTGATGGAACCAAGAACTCCTAGCCTCCTCTCGCCAGCCCTGCAACTCCAGCTGCATCCCAGTCATGGACTACTGCAAACCTTGCATATCAGCAGCGTAGGAGGACCGAAAAGAATCAAACTCAGAATAAAACTGGTTGTAGCTCTGCTGCATCGTCTGATATCCTTGATGCATAGTTGTAGTCATTCCCATCAGCACTCCTCGGGACACCTGTCCATGTTTGCCACATGTGAAAGTGGCGGTCACCAACACCATCCTCATAGTTATCCGAGGGACCACGTGTGATCCCCAAGATATCTCTCAGCTGCGGGGCAGAAACAGTATACTGCCGCTTCTTATAGATAAAAGTGATGGCAGCAATTGTACCATCCCGACTCTTCGTCTTCAGGGTCGATAGGAATTGTCGCGACAAGTCCACATGGGAGGGCGCAGAGAGGGCCATAAACCCGCCCAAACCAGCATGGTCGAGCATAGCCTGAGTACAATTCGCCATACCCAACTCCTCAAGGGTAGGTCCATGAAAGAACCGAGTGGCAATTGCCCGCTTCTGCTTAAGAGTCGCATCATACACCTTCACCTGCTTTTGCCCCTCATCATCATTCTTATGTGGCATTGAGCGCGACATTTTCACACTTATCAAATTCCACAAACTCAGGAAACTCCATACAATCAAATTCCAAACAATCACCAAACACAAACCAACCACAACAGTAGTTTCAACACCAGCAAAGCACAAATATAGCCCTCACAGAGGCGAAACAACCAACAAACACCAAGCTGGAACCAAAAGAGAGCAAACAAATCACTTACAGAACCGAGGGAAAAATCGAGACAGACGGAAATCCGCGGTCGCGGGCAGAATTCCGTGGTCGCGGAAATCGCTCTGTTGTTCTGGTTTTCTGAGGCGAGAAACCGCGGTCGCGGCTGTTTTCCGTGGTCGCGGATCTCGACTGCGAAGAGAGATCTGAGATGTCGAACAGGAATCTGGTGGCTGGTCGGAAGTCGATCTCGGTGGGGCTTGGGGGTCTCCGACGAGTTGTGTGTGGGTCATGGGGGTGGTGAAAAGGTGGGGATTTGGTGGTGAGGGTTTGTGAAATTGGGGAGAAGTGGGAGGAGGGTTGTTGGTGGTTATTGGCGGCTACGAGGGTTTGTGGAAAGGGGGTTTCGGTAGGGAAGGAGTAGTGGAGACGTGGTGGCTTAGTGGGGAAGAGGGGTTGTAGGTGGAGATGGATGGATGTTGTAGGTGGAGGAGAAATTGGAGAGATGGAGGAAATTTTGAGGAGAAATTGAAGAGATGATGGGAAATTGGGGAGAAAATGGAAACGATTTTTCAGCTGATTTTTTTTTTTATAGCTTTTTTTTTTTTTTTTTCTATACACGAAAAGGAAAAATCGTCAATTCGTTTAGTCAGCGCGAGACACTGGGCGTCCAGGGAATACCGTCAATTCCTTCAGTAAAAGCTAAAAGACAGTCATCTTCCCGTGCTTTATTCCTACAGGTTAGTAAACCAAAGAAAACAAAACAAGCAAAAAGAAATAAAATAAAATAAGATTGAAAAGAAATACCTTGGGTTGTCTTCCAAGCAGCGCCTTGGTTAGAGTCATGGCTCGACTTGGTACTCAGGTCTCAATCATCAGCACTTGGCTCTTCGAGAGCCATCTCATCAATAGATTCCTTGGTGAACCCTTCATGGTAAGGTTTTAACCTTTGACCATTTACCTTAAAAACATTGTGGTTGTCTTTGTCAAACAACTCCACGGCGCCATGAGGAAAGACGCGAGCTACAACATAGGGTCCACTCCAATGGGATCTCAACTTCCCAGGGAAAAGTTGAAGGCGAGACTGATATAGCAAGACTTTATCTCCCACTTTAAAGTCTTTTCGCAATATGTGCTTGTCATGCCAAGCCTTCGTCTTCTCCTTGTAAATCACAACATTCTCATACGCATCCCGGCGTATCTCCTCTAACTCTTGGATTTGCAACTTTCTAAACTCACCTACAACATCCATCTCCATGTTGCACTTCTGCACCGCCCACCACGCCTTGTGTTCCAATTCCACTGGAAGGTGGCAGGCTTTGCCGAAAACAAGTCTGAAAGGAGACATCCCAATAGGAGTCTTGTAGGTGGTTCTGTACGCCCAGAGTGCATCATCCAATCTCAAGCTTCAGTCCTTCCTATTTGGAGCTACCGTCTTTTCAAGGATCCCCTTGATCTGCCTATTGGACACTTCAGCTTGATGGTGCAGAGTGCTTACCATGCCCGGATCGCTGCACTACTTAGGCATACGCCTTTGGAATACAGCGGAGACACGCTCGCTTACCGTCACCTTCTGTTGTCCCTTCAATTTCTGATTCCTCTTGATGGTGCAGAGTACCTTCAAGAACTTAGCATATCTAGGAATACTTTTAATGAGCTTGAGTAAAGGGATATTTACCTCACATTTGCTGAAGGTTTCAAACAGCTCCTTATCGTTTTTCGGCCTCCTCGTATCCTTTAAAGCATCTGGAAAAGGTGCGGGAGGTTTGGTTGAGCTAAGTGGTGGGAAGTCGGGGCGGACATAGTTGTCTTGTCTCAATCGGAAGTCACCCCGGTCCTCGACCTCGGCCTCACCATCATTTGAAACATCCTCCACATTGTCTTTGCCAGCAGCAATTCCGCGATCGCGGCTGTCAGTCCGCGGTCGCGGAATTTCCTCTGTTTTCCCAGAACAATTTCCGTGTTTTGGGCGTACGCTCGTTTTAAGCGTACAGTGTAAAATTCCAACATCGATTGTGAGGCAAAATACAAAATACGGGATGTGGATGAGAAAGAGTATTTTAGTGAACCCGACGACGGGATGTGGGACGACGATACCGACGAAGAAGGAGGAGACTTCGACGCCAGAGATTTTTCGGTTAGTAATTAATTAGAATCGTTTCGTATTTATTTACGTTATTTAGTTGCAAATAATTTGTAGAAGTGATAGTTTAGATTGATGTGGACTCGTAGTTTTAAGTTTTAGTTGTGATAAATATGGTAGTTTTTATTAATTATAGGGTATGGATTACTATGATTCGTTTGATACCGAAGAAACGTTTCCTACTAAGGAACACTTGAGGCGTTGGGTTCAGAGTATTGGTAGACAACTTATGATGGTATTAGTGACTCGCCATAGCAATGAGCGTCAAATGAATATAATGTGCTCGCATGCTGGAGTGTATAGATCAGGGAAAAAGAAAAGAGAGGATGGCGAAACAGAGGAGGTTGTTAATACAGAGCGGGATAGTAGGGATAAGAAGTCGGATTGCAAGTTTGAGATCCGAGGATATAGGTTCAGGGCGAGGGATGCGAGAGATGGATGGTATGTGAAGGTAAAATACGGACAACACAATCATAAGCTTTCCACTAGCTTCATTGGCCATCCGTACATGGGTCGAATGACGCCAAATGAGGTGAAATTTGTGACGGTATGTGCGAACAGCTTGACTACGCCGTCTGTTATTGCTACTCAGTTGAGTGCGGCCTTTCCAGGGAATACAACATCCACAAAACAAATCGCCAACTATATTCAGAAGATGCATTTTGAGGATCGTGGAGATTTGACTGTTACACAATGGACCTTGAAGTTTTTGAAGGAGCGCAACTATGTAGTGCATCCCCTCTGCAAGAAGAAATCAAACGAGGTGGAAATCTTGTTTTTTGCCCATCAAGACTCGTTGCACTTGTTGAAGATGTTTGCGTACGTCGTGGTTATTGACGCCACATACAAGACGAATAGGTACATAATAGTTGTATATCAAATTTTTTTTGTTTAAATATATTGCATATGCCTCTTCCTTCATTATTTAAATATATTATGCAGGTATAAAATGCCTCTTGTGGAGATTGTTGGTTTCACTTGCACGCATAAAACATTCAACATTGCATATGCATTCACGGGTAAGGAGGAAACAATGCACTACTTGTGGATAATTCAGAGGCTTAGAAAGTTGTTTGAGGATGCCGGAGTAATGCCGACTGCAATAATGACCGATCGAGAACTAGCTCTCATCACTGCAATCAAATATGTGTTCAAAGATCTTCCGGTTCAACACCTCTTGTGTTGGGTTCATATCAAGCACAACATCGAGGTAAACGCTACCAGAATTTTGAAAAATAAGGAATCGGTGAAAAGGTTGTGCTCGCAAGTATGGAGACTTTTTCTATCAAGAACGGAGGAACAATACGAGGAAAGACTGCTAGGATTGAGAACATCTTGGAGAAGCGGCGTCGTCGGATACATTGAAAAGGTGTGGCTTATCCCTTACAAGACAAACATTGTTTGCGCATGGACGGAACACAATCTTCACTTCTTCACGAGGACCTCAAACAGGTAATTTTTTTTAACTTACTTAAACGTTTCCGATTTATTTATTAGTTTATTATGTAATAGTTGTTTTACTTAAACGCGACATTGAATGAATAAAACATAGGGTTGAGGGAATGCATAAGGTGTTGAAGAAAATAGTCGGTTCAAGTATAGGCGGTTTTAATCGAATGGTTGTGAGGATCCATGCAGCCATCGAGGGCCAGATTGTGAAGGTGAGGGCCACCATGGAAGAGGATCGGATCAAGACACCCGGGGTTTTCAGACGAATGAATCCACAAGTGAAATTGATATTTCGGCATCTATTCCATAATGTGTCTGATAGAGCGTTGCATAAGTTGTGGGATATATGGGAGGATATAAAGGCGAAGAATTATGAGGAACATTGCGAAGATTACTGGATGCGAGAATGTCAAGGCCTACCGTGCATCCACGAGATGGTGCAACATATTATTCAGAAGAAGCCATTCAAGCTCAATCAGATTCACAGATTCTGGAGGCAGCTACAATGGGATAGGATTGAACTTGATAACGGGGAGGTAGAGATTGGTGTACCTCAGACCATGCGGGAGTTGAGATTCATTGAGCTCAACGATAGATGGCAAAAGGGGGAACTTCCTGAAAGTCAGTGGTCTCAGATAGCGGACTTGTACACAATGTTGGAGTATCCACATCAAAGTCTTGCGTTGGAGCCGACGGGAATCAAGGATCCTGGCAAACCAAGAGGAGCGGTAGGAAAGAAGTGGGGAACCGAGAGAGAGATGAGCGCGTTTGAGTACGCAAGGGAAGAATTAGAGAAAAATGATGCTGCGAAGGTGAAGAATAAGACGGTTAGAGGAAAGGGAAAGGGAAAAGCAACGGCGGCACAACCTACTTTCAACGAGCCTACTATAATGAGGGAGTTTGAAGTTGCTGGGTGCACTGCGGCAGAGGCGTTTGGTCATTCAAGTGGCACTGGTGGAGAGGGGTTCGGATTATCAGGTTGCACTCTTACAGATGAGTTCCCTCAGCCAGCAATGACGAAATGTGGGGTAGACTTCGGGGTTGACAATGTTGATCTCTTCATGTTTCCATACATTGTAGATGCACAAGACGTAAGGGCGGATGGACACTGTGGATATCGGTCACTAGCCATGTTGTTGGGGCATCACCAACAAGAATATCCTCGCATTCGCATGGAACTAACTACGGAGCTGTTAGAGAACAGTGATATCTACAGACGAGTCATGACCAGACTACGCCCGGATTTGGCAAACAACTTTGACGCTCTTGTTCAAGAGGTCAACTATAGCAGATCACCATGTCCTGAAAGATACTGGATGAGTATGCCCATGATTGGATTAACATTTGCCACTAAGTTTCAGGTTGGTTTGATATACTTATCCAAAGTCCGATCAACAATGCTCCAGTCATGGTTTGAAAATTTATGCAATGGCTCGTGTGGGCTTAGCAAACCACTACATACCGGTATGATTTTCACTAAAGTATTTGTGATTTTCACTCAATTTTCTTAATGCTTAACATGGTATTTATGTTTTGTAATTTAGGTGTGCCTCAGAGAAGATTGTCCCGTACCATCTGTACCTGGAGTTTGGCGCATGTTCAAGGATCCTAGTGTGAATGGATTGGATCGCGGGTTTGCGCTGAGGATGCAACAATGGAAGGACTATCGCATTAATTATGGTAGTATAGATGTTGATCTGCAGTGAATTCGGATGTGTTTAATGTTTTAGATGGGTTAAATGAAACAAGTTCTGAATTCACTACAAGGGTTTGAAACGAAAAACGGGGCGAAAATCGAGTAAAACGGGATTGAAACGAAAAACGGGGCGAAAATCGAGTAAAACGGGATTGAAACGAAAAACGGCGCGAAAATCGAGTAAAACGGGATTGAAACGAAAAACGGGGCGAAAATCGAGTAAAACGAGATTGAAACGAAAAACGGGGCGAAAATCGAGTAAAACGGGATTGAAACGAAAAACGGGGCGAAAATCGAGTAAAACGGGATTGAAACGAAAAACGGCGCGAAAATCGAGTAAAACGGGATTGAAACGAAAAACGGCGCGAAAATCGAGTAAAACGGGATTGAAACGAAAAACGGGGCGAAAATCGAGTTTATGGAGGGACGTACAACGAAAAATGACAAGAAAAGGGTATTTAGCAAAAAGAAATAGTTTTCATGATGCAATGGATATTTAGCCAAAAAATCTTGAAAAATTTGAAAAGGAAGGGGTATATAGTAAAAACTTGAGATATAATGTTTGAAATGGATAGTTTGGGCCCAGTTCGTTTAAACGCCTTATAACGCTGAAACTTAAAATTTCGAAATTGTAACATGATAGAAAATGAAGTCTTTATTCGTTCTCAATTCTCGGAATCGAAAAAAAATCAACGAAAACATCAACGGGCCTAATAAGGCCAAATTGAGATTTGGTGAGGCCCATTACCTAAAAACGACATAAAACGGGTTAATAAGACCTTAAACATTGAAAAACTTGAAATGTAAAAGTTTATTTGAGCATTACCAATATGACGGTTTCGTTTTTATAATAAAATAACAAAATGAACACTTCGAAATATCTAAACAGTCACTTTCACCTAGTTACGAGTTAATCTCAAGTATATAAGTCGTATAGTTTTACTAATCTGTGTGTGATATCAATTCGTTACTCAAATAAACTTTACATAAAACTTTCATTAAATGTTATGAAACACTCAAATACTCCAAAATAATGACATTTCACATCTTCGTGTTGTCCATATTGCTTGATTAGTAAAACTATACGACTTATATACTTGAGATTAACTCGTAACTAGGTGAAAGTGACTGTTTAGATATTTCGAAGTGTTCATTTTGTTATTTTATTATAAAAACGAAACCTTCATATTGGTAATGCTCAAATACAACTTTTACATTTCAAGTTTTTCAATGTTTAAGGTCTTATTCACCCGTTTTATGTCGTTTTTAGGTAATGGGCCTCACCAAATCTCAATTTGGTCTTATTAGGTCCGTTGACGTTTTCGTTGATTTTTTTTCGATTCCGAGAATTGATAACGAATAAAGACTTCATTTTCTATCATGTTACAATTTCGAAATTTTGAGTTTCAGCGTTACAAGGCGTTTAAACGAACTGGGCCCAAACTATCCATTTCAAACACAACTATCCACATTCACTATCCACTATCCCCTAACCACTCTCCAAACCCTATACCCTAGCTAGGTTTTCCTCGGTTTCCGTGTCATTTCTCGCCTTACCCCGTTTCAAGTCATTTTTCCTCGATTTCCGTGTCATTTCTCGTCTTAGCCCGTTTTAAGTCATTTTTCCTCGATATCCGTGTCATTTCTCGTCTTGGCCCGTTTTAAGTCGGTTTTCATCGGTTTTCGCACGAATTCTCGTCTTAGCCCGTTTTAAGTCGTTTTTTTCTCAGTTTTTTAAATATAATACCGACAACAAAATATACATCACACAAACATCCAAAATATAATACTGAACACAAACATATCATTGCACAGACCCATCCTCCTCTGGTACTACATCACCAGTCCATATGCTGATCCACCCCCTCATCATCCTCGCTTGTCCTACAGGAAGAGTGTCACCATATGCACGTAGGAAACTAGATATCTCAGAGGCGAGTATGTTGCCCCGCTACATTTTCAAAATGTAAATATAAGTATAATAAAATAGATTATAATTATAACTTGAGCGATATTGACTAAAATACGTACCACAACTACAGAGGCTGTCGCAGGTATCTGTATGTGCTCCGCACGGTGGTCACACGGTGCACGAGGGTCCTGCCTGGGTGATCTGGAATCAACATAAGGATGTGACATGGCATTAAACCATGTCAGATATCCATCCTTGCAATCCCATGCATACTCTCGAAGTCCTCTTCGATCCTGCTCGTCTAAGGTGATCAATCGATCCGGCAGGGTCTCTGGGGCCCAAGTGCAGTCCTCATCCCCGAATGTGACTGTGTACCCCGATGCAGAATCATTTCTAATCGCAGTAGGTGGTGTAATCGGGGGTTCGGGTATGCCTTGCACATACCCGAACTATCGCATACATCGGTCAGGATGGTGCGACTACCTGACCTCAAAGGACTCTACAGGCCCCCGAAATAGACCTAACCTATACTGGGGGTCGTTGAGATCCAACTTGCCCCAGGGGTTCCACTGAACCTATGTTTTTTTAAAATGACAAACGTATTTTTAAAAATAATAATTGCATAACATATGATGAAATTACTCCTTAAATAGTACTTACCTCTGCATATGTGATCTGGTCAAGGACCAGTCTGAGGGAAACTAGTCGAGCAGGATCCTTATGGTACTTGACTTTGCTGTTTTCCCGGATAGCCGCCGCCGAGGCATTCATGGATGCCAAGTCCTGCGTAGCATGACCCCGAAGACCATGGAAATACGCCCATATCCAAGCCTACAAATACCAGAATTTCATAATGTTTTATACATAAGCAAAATATACACGAAAAAAAAAAACATTAAACGAAAACTACCTTCAGCAGGAGCGGACAGCCAGCAAACCCCTTGGATTGAGCACGGGAGGCCTGACCCAACTGTTTGTACAATTCAGCCAAGACGGCTGTCCCCCAAGCATAGGACCCTGTCTCATTGTGATCTACGAGGATGCTAAGGTATTTGTGCTTCACCTTCATCTGAGACTTGTCTACAAATGTCGTACTGCCTAACAGGGACAACAAGTAGAGCGAAGCAATATCACTCTCTTGCTGAGGAGTCCTGCAATTAATAACAACAAATGAATTAGTAACGTTAATCGAGAAATTATGAGAAATTCTTATAATATACGATAATTTACCTGTCCCGTATATCAAACATCTGTAATAGTCGGGTGTGGATCGTGGTGATGCCTCTCTTGCCGTGGATGTTCAAACCCCCATCTGATAATTTATCACGGATTATAAATATTTAATTGAATCAACTAAAAAATGGAATCAAATATAAATAATAAAATAAACTCTACGTACGTAAGCATAGCGCAGCAGCCTCCTCGATCGTAGCAAACCCGAACATCCGTTGCACAAACCCATCTATGTCTGCCTCAGCAGATCTGACAGCTCGTCCATGGATCGGAAGCTCCAGAATCTTCAGCACGTCTAACAAGGTAGGAGCAATCTCACCAAATGCAAAGTGAAACGTGTTGGTTTCTGGATACCAACGCTCCACAAATGCAGAAATCAGAATCGGATCGATGCTGTTGTACTCGAGTCGGGGATCTGCAAGGACATGTAAGTGGCTCCGCTCAACGAGCTGCCACCATGACCCAGGCACATTAGATTTATGCCTATCATACTCCCTGAAGAAGTCCTTGCGGGTGTATATATCCAACACCCTCTTCAGCTGATGTACGAAAGAGAAATTAATGAATTAGAATAGCGTGTGGATCGTTTTACCTCACAAATTCATTTAGGAAACAACGCATACCTTCGATGAGGGCGGTATCACATAAGTCGGGTCATGCTCAATACGCTCTGCAAGAGACGACGTCTCAGTCCATATCACCGGAGCAATGTGGGTGCTGTAATCCACCAAAAGCCGTGAACTAAGAGGACCTCCAGGATGCCCCACATAATCTGCATCCCCTGGAACCAGTACAGCTAAGCCCGGATCAATGTGCTGAACAGGCTCCTGAACAGGGTCCTGAATGGGCTCCTGGAGGTCTGGCTGATCCTGATCGAAATCATGAACAAGCTCCTCAATCTCCTGCTGATGATCCTCTGCAGAAGGAGACAATGATCCAACTGGAGATGGCTCACGCACAGGTGATCCCTCATAGTAATCAGCATGCATCTGCGCCTCCAAATCTCCTAGATCTACATCTGGCTGATCTGCAACCTCTGGCTGATCTGCAACCTCGGTTGCCTCCGTCAACTCCTCTGAAAACTCCTCCGCCTCACTAACATCCAAATCATCCATCAAAGCTTTCCCTGTATCTCCTATATGCACTCCTGGAATGTCTGGAGGAGATCCACGACGTCGGGAAGCTGTGATCCCGCGTGCGCTAGGGTGACGAGGGCCCTTCTTCTTCTTTCTAACAGAACAACCCGCCGGAGTAATAGCCCTCTCTAATGCCTATTTTCATATTTACGAATTATTATTTTATATTATTTGACGTTTTTCTTTTAAATATTTAATAATGTTTTAATTACAAATTTTTTCTTAGGTACGACTTATTAATAATTTATTAAGACGCTATTTAATAATGTATTAATTACTAATTAATTCATTTCTTAGTAAATAACAACTAATTAATATTATATTAATAAATATTATTTAATATTAAATCTTTTTCTTTTACAAGTTATTTATCGAATAACGTGAAACGATAAATAACGACTAATTATTCTTTAAATCGTTATTTATCGAATAACGTGAAACGTTAAACGATAAATAACGACTAATTAATTTTATATTAATATTATATTATTTCTGAATATAATATTATTTATTAATAGCTATACGATAAATAACGACTAACTAATATTATTTATTAATAAATCTTTTTCTTTTATTCGTTATTTATCGAATAACGTGAAACTTTAAACGATAAATAACGACTAATTAATATTATATTAATATAATATTATTTATTAATATAATATTATTTTCTTTTAGCTAAACGATAAATAACGACTAACTAATATTATATTAATAAATATTATTTACTAATTAATCTTATTCTTTAAATCGTTATTTATCGATTAACGTGAAACGTTAAACGATAAATAACGACCAATTAATATTATATTAATAAATATTATTTATTAATATAATATTATTTTCTTTTACCTAAACGATAAATAACGACTAACTAATATTATATTAATAAATGTTATTTAATAATAAAATTTTTCGTTTTAATCGTTATTTATCAAATAACGTGAAACGTTAAACGATAAATAACGACTAACTAATATTATATTAATAAATATTATTTATTAATATATTATAATTTTATTTTTAGTCGTTATTTATCAAATAACATTTCACGCTAAACGATAAATAACGACTAATTAATAATTTATTAATAAATAACAAATAATTCATATTTCATTAATAAATCTTTTTTTAATCGTTATTTATCGAATAACGTTTCACGCTAAACGATAAATAACGACTAATTAAAAAAATAATATTAACGTACCTCGTGGATCGAGAGCGTCTTCTCCGGCGATTTCGAACGGGCCCGTTTTTCCGCACCGCCCCGAGCATGACCACCACGAGCCCGACCACCACGAGCTCCACCCCGACCACCACCTGCTCCACCTGCTTCACCTCCAGCCACCTCGACGGCGCCACCAACCTCCTCCCCTCCACCTCCAGACCCCTCGCCAGCGCCACCGACCACCTCAGCCACCGCAGCTCCACCACCCCCCTTTTCTTTTTCGCCGGATTCGTCTTCCGCCCAACTCCTCCACCTCGGACTCTTGCGCCACCAGCACAAATACGGACGGGAGGGAGAACAGACGAAGCCGCAGCCTCCACCGTCGCCGGAGTGGATTTCGAGCTTTTCCCCATATCTTCGGATTGCATGATTCCGAGTGAAATTGAAGAAATTGATTGAGGGATTTGGATTGTATGAGAAAAACGAGTCGAATGGGATAGATTTGGGGAAGAAAACGAGTGAAATGGGAGAAGATTGGACGGCGGCGACAATTAGGTTACGGTATGAACAGTAACTTCACTGATACGACGAGAGGAGGAAGAAGAAAGTGAGGCGGATTTTTATATCCGCAGCGTACGCCCATTTTGGGCCTATAGACCAATTTTCAATTTTTCACCGTATACGTATACGTATGCATACGTATACTCGAGAAAATTGCACGGTACGCTAATTTTGGGCGTACGCCCATTATGGGCGTACGGGAATGTAGTTCAAAAAGTTTCAGAATGTAGTGCGTATAGACCCCGCGAAATTAAATAGAGCTTGACCTTGTGTATAAATAGGAATTCTCTGTACATACAACGATACCTATAAAAGATGGTCCACACAGAAATGGATATTTGTCTTCTTGCATGTATTACTAATTCTACTATAGAATGATTCATCTCTTATGCATAGATACGGTCAGGTATATTGATAGGAATACAATCTTTGTTTGTAGCTAAGATCTCATACATGAGTCTCTGACTCGATAGTAATGATAGAGATTGAGAAGTTAACTTTGTAGTTTGACATTGGAATATTTTAAAGTTCATTATCCCTCTATGAGCTTAGGTGGAAAGATCAAAGGAGAAGTAAATATCAAAATAGAAATGAGAAAATAACACAAATCGTTAGATCTAGGTCAGATCTCGCTGAACTTTTTATTCCTTTCTAAGCGCGTGTACAAGCGCGTTCTTTCCTTCAGCTTGTGTTCTGAAGCACAATAACTACTAAACATAAGCACATACTCTTGAAGGAATTGACAATTGATATTTCACTTGAGTCTCTTCTCTTTTTATTCCTTTCAAACCCCCTTTTGGTTACTTGTTACTAATTTATATTTCACTTGAGTGCATTGATTTAGTATTTTGATTCCCTTGGGTTCGACCTCTACTTACTTGCTATACTCTAGTTACTGTTTAGGGTTTTCTTTGATTTGGCACTACGACTTTAGCCTCATCAATAACACATACAGGGTAAACTAAAGCACAATATGAGTAATCTGAAGCACAATAACTACTAAACATAAGCACATATTATTGAAGGAATTGACAATATTTTGAATTTCACCGGAGTTCTTGGAATCTCTCCACACATCTCTTGTATTTCAAGTTCATCATTTGCATTCTCCAAGATATCATACCTCATGTGTTTAACATTTGCAACAATGACAAATAAATGGTCTTGGTAGTGGATTGGAAAGAAAAACTATTCCAAAAGTAGATGGAAAATTACAGTAGTACAAAATGTGCAAATGTATGTTTTACTACGGTTCAGAACCGTAGTTAAAGTGGTTGTCATGTTTCTGTTTACTACGGTTCACAAATTCACTACGGTTTCGTAGAACCGTAGTAAATTAGTAACCGTAGTAAAAATGAAGATTTTTTATCCCTATTAAAAACCGTAGTAAATATGACAACCGTAGTAAATATATATGTAATAATATTGTTACACCCGTAGTAAATGTGTATTAGTAAATGTTATTTTAACCGTGATAAATTCCTGTGTAGTAAAGAAAAAATAAGACGAAGCCCAATGCCAAATCATATATAAACATAGATACTACAATGAGCAATATAGTATAAGACAATTAGACTAACAATGTAAAAAAAAATCTTGGGATCAGGAGTATCTAATCACAAAAATGAACATTAGTATGAGACAAACAAAAAAATAAGTACAAATAACTATTCTCACAGTACACTATCAAAAATTCACTGTTGAACAATTTCAAGATGCCTCATTCTGTTCGAACCCATCCATTTCAGTATCACATGCAGATGGAAGTGTTGAAAATTTAGAATAATCCTTTTCCTTCTCTTGTATCTGCAAGAAGTAAAAGATCACAAGCTGAGATATATATATATATATATATATATAAGAATTATATAAAATAGTGCAATTACTGCAGATTAAGTCTTAAAATAAATATAGCGATTATTAGAAAAATCTTACTCCGTATAAGGATCAACTTATGTAGTATATGAACATAACTACAACTATATAATAAATTAGTAGATTTTAGAAACAGCACTAGGACACTTAATATAGTGCTGCAGTGGTGATTGTGCATCTAACTACACCAAATATCATGCATACACAACAAGGATCAACGAATTTATGGTGCTAATTGCAGAGTTTAATGTTCCAATTCATGCCTATTATGACCAAAAGAAAGCACTTAAAGTAGCAGGCCTTTTGGTATCACTGTATCATAGTAAACGAAAGCTAGTATATTCAGCTAGAGCTATCTATCTATATATAAAAATGAGCAATTTGCGCCATTCCACCCGTTATTTGGGGTATTTTGCACGGAACCACCCCTTATATCAAATTTTGCACGGAACCACCCCTATATCTACTTCTGTTAACAATTTACCACCCTTCTCAAAATTCTGTTTTCTAATCCGTTAAATTAATGAAATTACGTTTTTACCCTCAGTTATTTTTAAAAAATGAGGGCAATTATGGAATTCCATCTAACCCTAATATTGACCACGAGATATTGGAATATCTCGTCACTTTGTTCTTCGTCTTTGTTTGAAACGAGGGGCAGCGCAGTGAACGAGGGCAGCTCCTCCGCGTGTGCACCATCCTCTACCAGCAACAACTTTCCCCCTTCTCCAAACTCCATTCCCATCTTGAGAAGACCCAATTCCACCTCACCCACAAATTCTTCCTCCAACTCTGCAACAAATTCCCCCTCTCATGGCGACCCATTCATCTCTTCCACCAATTCACCTTATCCCAACCCCATTTCTTCCACACCCCTGTCTCCTTCAATAAGATCCTCTTCGTCCTCGCCAAATCCAGGAACATCCACCTCTTCTGGGAATTCCTCAACGAATCCTTACGACGCCGTTTCGTCACCCCCAGGACTGTTTCCATCGCCATCACTACTCCTGCTCGAGCCAGGGAGTTGAACAAGTGCGTCCACTTCTTCCATCTCTTAGACTCCCATGGCTACCCTTACAGCCTCCAAACCCTCAACCACGTTGTCCAGGGTTTATGTAGAGACAAGCTCGTCGATGAAGCCATGCATCTTGTCGTCAAGTTAAAGGATCACATTAACCCTGATGCTCGCACTTACAAGCATTTGATCTGTGGCTTCTGTGATTCCGGCGACCTCATTCAGGCCTCCAAGCTCTGGAATTTGATGGTTGATGAAGGGGATATGAATTTGACGAGATGAAAGTGACGAGATATTCCAATATCTCGTGGTCTATATTAGGGTTAGATGGAATTACAGAATTGCTCTCATTTTTTAAAAATAAATGAGGGTAAAAACATAATTTCATTAATTTAACGGATTAGAAAACGGAATTTTGAGAAGGGTGGTAAATTGTTAACAGAAGTAGATATAGGGGTGGTTCCGTGCAAAATTTGATATAAGGGGTGGTTCCGTGCAAAATACCCCAAATAACGGGTGGTTTGACACAAATTCCTTTATAAAAATTGATGGGTTTGAGAAAGTAATGACAATTGAGACTAATTAATGTTTAAATTTAATTTAATTTTTTTCTTTTTATCTCCTATTATCCAATGATAATTGAGATTTATTAAATGTCTAATAAAACCATAATTATGTGCTTAATTGGTTAGTATTTCCATCATTTTAATCTTTTTTTTCTTCGCTCTTCACCTCTAATCCGTATGACGATGAACAACATTCCGAGCAACGGAAACGACTATGTGATTTGGTACATATATAAGAGATATTCAATTCATTTTATTATAATTTACTAGAAAATACATATATGAAAATATATATTAAGTATATGAATATAGACAAAAACAAAATGTATTTGGCTCGCGCAAAGCGCGGGCAATGACCTAGAAAGTTGTCATTAAGTCGTCATTATCTTGTGGCTTCTTGAATTCCTCTTCTGATTTCAACTTTTGATCTTCCGACCGAGATTTCTTATTGAATTTCTCATTAAGTCGTTGTTACTCTACTGGATATTGTATTCGCCGTTACTCATGGTTATTGTCAATTTGTAATTGAACAAATCAATTTGTTATTTTTATCACTTCTATTGTTCGTCTATTTTTGTGTTGATGTCTTGATGTGCAAAATTATGTCCTGAAAAAGATTGTAAATATATAATTAGTTCAATCCAATTTTGAGATGAAAAACTGTAATTACCCGCGCTACCGCGGGTGTCCGATTCTAGTATTAAATAATAATTCTTTGATATTGCGAATGCATTGAATTTATCAGGAAAGAGTTCTAGAATAAATACAGCACCTCATCTTCTTTCTGTAAACTTGCTGCTCTCCTTGCTTTCTCGTGCGTCACTCATACTCATTCATCAGATCAAGAGCTTCAGGTGCCTTTAAGAATACAACATTTTCATCTCCCATGTAATCTCATTGTAGTCAAAGTCGCGCCATTTAATCTCATTGTTGCTCTCTTTTCTGTAGAAGATGGTGCGTCTCACTCCATTGATTCTTGCTTCCATGGAATGGCCTGAGAAGCAAACAGATAATTGTATGACTGATATGGTCAATAAAGGACCAACTTGTAAATTATTTTAATATAACCATCAGCAGTAGCAAGTTATAGGTAACCCTTAAATATCATATCAAACGGAAAGAACATCTCACATTTTCACTTTGAACAAACTCAGAAACAATCTACGGTGCGTCTAGAGGTAACTGTTGTTCAGGTAGCCAGTAAGTAACTAAATGCAAAAGCAAGACCTTTGTATTTTGTAAAGTACTCTTTCGCCACTTCACCTCTAAAATGAAAAGTACTAGTAAAAATAGGCCCTTACTATTTAACGTCCACCCCTTTTGCTATTTACCGCCCAGGCGCCGTGCGTCACGCATGGATTATATCCGTGCGTGACGCATGGTTTTAATCCATACGCCACGCACAGAACCAAACCATGCGTGACGCATGGACACAAACCATGCGTCACGCATGGATTTTTTTCCTATAAAAGCCCAAAAACATCAAACCCTATCATTTTGTCATATTCTTCAACAACAACAACGGCGGTTGCAATCCATAACGCACCATTTTACCCCAAAATCCATCTTTCTCATCATCTTTTTTGCATATAAGGTATGTAAACATTAAGATTTCATTGTTATGGTATGGTATTGATGTATATATGAGGTTTTCATGTTGTTTTGATGATATTTACTTCAAAATCCAATGTGTATGTTAATTAGTTGATTAGAAATGATTAAACTTGTAATATATGAATGGATTGTGTACTTTGTTGATAATTTATTGACAAATTTGATATTTTCATGTGTATATAGTTTATTAGGGTTTTGATATTGAATTAGGGTTTTGTGAATTAGGGTTATGAATTAGGTTGTTGAAATTGGGTATGGTTTTAATGAAATTATTGAAAAACTGTTATAATTTTGAAAAAAGTGTTAAGATTAGGGTTTGAAAGCCATGGAAAAACTGCAGAACACAACCCTGGAATGTGCAATTTCATGCGTCACGCATGGATTGCAACCATGCGTGACGCATGGATTGAAGCCATGCGTGACGCATGGAATTGCACATTCCAGAAACTGTGTTCTGCAGTTTCAGATTGTATTTGATGATATGCTGATTGAGTTTTTGATGATATGCTGATTAAATTCAGTAAACTGATTAATTTTGTGGAATTGCACATTTTATGATGTAGATATGGATGGTGGTCGTCGACCTGGACGGGATACTCGTCAAAGAAACAGAGATCTGAAGAAAAAAGATCCCGTAGTTCCAAAACAAAGGAAGAAGAAGAATAGACAAGAATCGCCTCCTCGTCGTTTAGAGTTTTCTGATGAGATACAACAGCAACAACAACAACAACAACAACAACAACAACACCACCAACAACAACAACAACAACAACAACAGCTAGCTTTGTCTGCTGCAGGTTTCGATCCCCAGGGTTCCCCTCATTACTTTCCTGGCACCCCCATTCTGATCCCACATCAAACTATGTTTCCACAACAAACACAGTTTTCAGGCTATCCGGGCTATCCACAACATGACCAATCATTTGTGGAGATGATGAGGCAAGCTACTGGTTCTCATCACTTTCAGAACCCTCAGACGGGTGATGACCAGTACGCACTGGTTGCTTGTAGCAGTGCAGGGCCATCAGCTGGGGGTGCCAATGGTGATTCTGATTCTGATTATGAGCAGGAGCATGAGGAACAGGGTCAGGAAGAGGATCGGACCTATGGGAATGTTCATGAAGAACATGAAGAAGCGGAAGAGCAAGAGGAGCAGGAGGAACAACCCAGAAGACGACGACGACGACAACCTCCGGTCAAAAACATATACGTCCCTCAGTTAGAGGGGGGTACTCCTGGAGGTCCACAAATTCCGGAGCTGCTCATAAGCTTTGAAGCTCATACAGCCTTTTTTGTGCAAAAAGGAAAGGTATGTAATTAGAATTTGGTTTATAGATTCAATACTTATCATAACTTATTTGGTTTATAGAATTTGTGATAATAAATTTGTTAATGTATGAATTGATTTGATTAACCAAATGGATTATTTGTTGAAATATTTGTAGTTTTGTTGAAAATTTGGTTAAGGTGTGCTGTACATAATTTTCTGCATTCTGTGTAATGCAAATCCATGCGTGACGCATGGTTCATGTCCATGCGTCACGCATGGTTCATGTCCATGCGTGACGCATGGATTTGCATTACACAGAATGCAGAAACTGCTTTCTGCATTCTGTACATTGCACCTTAACCAAATTTATGCAGTTTCTGTATTCTGCAGTTTCTGGAAAAAATTTATGCGTTATTAAAATTATTTGTGTTACGTAATCAATTTACAGGATAGAGGCGTACTCCCTTACCAGACAAGACAATCCCAGCTGAAAGATTGGGAACTTAATTCTGACTTGTCATGGGGTAATCACGCAATTGCAACGGAGCTGACTCATCTCAGGGTATTGATGTACGATGTGATTGATTATCCGCTCATCTGCGCCTTTATAGAAAGGTGGCATCCTGAAACAAATAGCTTCCACATGCCATTTGGTGAGATGACAGTGACGTTGCTCGACATCAAGAAGCTGCTGTTGCTTCCTATTCACGGGAAAGCTATGGTGACCGACCCCACCGCTTCAGTCGGGAGAACTACGAACAAGAACTTTTTTGGTGAAAAGGGACGGCAAAATTTTCATCTTCAAATTGAACAGCTCGATAGTTATTGGATGAGCGCGAAAAAGTTTAAGGCGCACATTGAGGGCCTAAATGATCCCGTAGTTCATGGAATGGGATATATATTCCACTTGCTGGCTTCCACAATCTTCACTGACAAGTCACAACATAAGCTCCCGATGAGATTTGGTGCATTTCTAGGGAGTGTTGAAGAGGCAAGAAGTATTTCTTGGGGATCTGCGGCGCTAGCATATTTCTATCGCCAAATGGGCATCGCTACACGCGAAAATTGTGGTTTGATCTCATTTTGTTTCACTCTCCTTCAAGTAAGTTTTTAATTATTTAGGAACTACATTTTTTAGCAATCATAACTTATTTCTATGGTTTTAATGCTAACTATATTTTTTAAATGGTAGGGTTGGATATACACATACTTCCCATCCTTAGCAGCTGGTGTTCGGCGTAATCCTGGTTGGTCAGTTGATCATCCTTATGCGTTTCGGTTTCTACCAGAGGAAGCGTTGCCGAACTACGACCCTGAAGCACGAAACTACAGAGCTGAACTAGATGCAATGAGGGCGGATCAGGTATTTGTGTTGCATTTTGTTTACATTTTTAAGCCTCAGTTTTTTTGCAATTCCATGCGTCACGCATGGATCTGTGTCATGCGTCACACATGGATCTGTGTCATGCGTCACGCATGGATCTGTGTCATGCGTCACGCACGAATCAACTCCATGCGTCACGCATGGAATTGCAAAAAAAACTGAGGACTTTTTTCATCATCTTTGCTTGGACCTTTAATGAAATTACTGTTTGAGTAATGGAAGACGTTGATAATGTTTTTAGGTTAATTGGAACCCGTATGGTGAAATCGACTTCAGTGATCCTGCCTATGCTCCTGCTCTCTTTTTCGGGGTGCTGAGCTGCATGGACATAACCGAGCCCCACCATCCCGATAGGTCGCCTAGGCAGTTTGGTAGGGTGCAGATGATTCCCAGGCCTCCAATTTCACCCCTTAGAGCCCATAGGCTCATCAGCCCTAGATCATATGTGGTGAATTATGATAGAATGGCGTGGAGTTGGGAGGGGATGGATATCCACAGGGCGACCCTGGAGCAGATGGGACCACCTGCGCAGACAGGTTTTGAAGAAGCTCCGGAGTATCTTATGTGGTACATCCCCCGCACTCATCGATTTCTGATACCCGGCAGACACGCTAGCTTGGAAGCACAGCAGGTAATACATTTATCTCATGTAACTTGAGATCTTGATTTTTCTTTAAGTTTGATTTAAGGTAAACATTATGCAAATAGCTTATTTCAATATTTATTTTTATTTGTAGGTTTTTGACAGGGTCTACGATCACTTGTCACCATATGCAACCTTGCCTGATCCCTATGATGTTTCTGCAATGCATGGAGCCATAACCGAGGTCCTTCAAGATATTGAGCCGTGGACAACTATGTATCAACAACATCGGTGGTGATCTTGTTGGATTGGGTTCGATTGTTTTTTATGAACTGTTTGTTTTCAGATTTTCAGGATTGTCCTTTTTTCGTAAGGAAACTATGACGTTGTTGGATTGATGTTGTTGGATTGTTTGTTAAGGTTGTTTTGTGTTTGAACTTTTCAATTCTGATTAGCGTTGTTGAATTTGTTGGCTTATTTGTTTAGGGTGCACAAGACATAAATATGCATTCTGTTAGTCAAATGTCGAACCATGCGTCACGCACAGATGCATTCCATGCGTCACGTATGGATACATTCCATGCGTGACGCATGGAATTGTTAACCTACGCCTATAAATTGACTCCCTCAGCATACCATTTCCACTCATTAATCTCTCCTTTTCACTCCCTCAGCCTGTAAGTTGATTCTTGAAGTTCTTCTTTGAAGCTCCATATTCCACATCTTATTCCTTACTTTCTCACTTGTTTTCTTACATTGTATTACAGATTGGAAACCAACATGGCATCATCCTCATCATCATCTTCAATACCACAAGAAGGCAGCACCATTCAGTGTCCAAATAAGAGGTGTAGGAAGTCTATCACGGTTTTCAGCGCTAATGACAAGATGAGACCAGACCAGTATGGCCGAAGGTTTTTTACATGCCAATGTAACTTCAGGTGGGTGTTTCTTGATCCTGAGTATGACCGTCATCATCTCCGTGTTATGACGAAATTGTTGGAGGAAAATCGAACTATGGCAGCGAAACTGGGAATCTTTAACGAAGAGAAAGATTTGGAAACGGCTAAATGGTGGGTGAAGGAGCTCTATGAGGATTTTGAAGAGAAACCAGCCGATTCTGACGATGCGTAGTGGTCTTAGTATTTCGTTCCTTTTAAGATGTAATGTGAAGTGTCTTGGTGTTTTGTCTTTGTTATGTTCGTTTTAATTTACGTTTCAAGAATGAGTCTTTTTTATGCTGTAATGAATCTGTTTTATTTTGTAATGTATCGGTTTTTTGTTGTAACGTATCTGTTTTATGTTGTAATATATCTGTTTTATGTTGTAATTCTGATGTCTCCTTTTCATAAGACTACTCATATGTCTCCTTTTGACAAGACAACTCATATGTCTCCTTTTGACAAGACAACTCATATGTCTCCTTTTGACAAGAAAACTCACATGTCTCATTTTGACAAGACAACTCATATGTCTCCTTTTGAGAAAACAATTCGGAAGTGTTGCTTTTGACAAGTAAAGCTGAAATGGAATTTCTGCATTCTGTAGGAAAAATGCAATTCCATGCGTGACGCATGGACACGAACCATGCGTGACGCATGGATTGACTCCATGCGTGACGCATGGAATTGCATTGGTCCTACTGAATGCAGAAATTCCATTTCAGATGCAAAGCACCTGTTTCACGTGAAATGTAACCCAGAAATACCACATAAAGACTGAAATGTGCATCAAAAGATACAACCTTACAACATTAGAAGGTCATTCGAAACTCGAAATAAAATACACATTACAACATTGTCATGACTGACAATAACTCTTGAACTAGTAATCGTTTTCATCATCGTCTGGAATTGTGATGCTTTGTTTGGACGATTGATGTCCTCCTCTTTTCGGGGGGGGTGTAAGCCCCACATCTTTGCCACACTTCGTCATACAAGGCCGCAGCAGATTCTTCACAATTACGCTCCCAAAGATTATAAACAGGTGGTAGTGGACATCCATCCTTCAGGCGAATCTGAGATAGATTTTACGGAATTGCATAATTAAATTTACATGTAATGCACTAGGTAAATAGCAATTGAAAAAAACATACCGGGATGAAATGTTCTTCCTGTGTGAGTAGGCCACGTAAGAAGTCCAAACAAAGGATATGCTACTTTACAAGTTAATAGGTGTTATTGGGAGTTACCCACATGGTTAAATATCCCTAATAGGCATTGAAAACAAGTTTCATTACATTCGGACATCGTTTGAGTGTCGTTTCGCCAAAAACCGCCTTAAGTCCATTTAAGGCGTTTTTAGTGGTTTTAGCGTTTACGTGCCTCATTTCGTGTGAGCGAGACCTCTTTTCTACTGAATATCCCTAATAAGAGTATGTTGTATAGTATTTTCAACAATAATCACCGTCAATGTTGTAGAATATACATATTGCGACAAGTTAGAGAGTTACGACTAGTATGTTTTTTACAAAGGAGGCGGTACTTTAAAAGTTAGAAGTTGTGGTTGGGAGTTACCCACATGGTTAAATATCCATAATAGCCACTGAAAACAAGTTTCATTACATTCGGACATCGTTCGTGTGTCGTTTCGCCAAAAACCGCCTTAAGTCCATTTAAGGCGTTTTTAGTGGTTTTAGCATTTTGGCATAGTTTCGAATCCCGTTTTGTATGTGTGAGACTTTATTGGGACTTTATATGCCTTATAACACATTTTTGTATAAATTTTTCAAACATACGTGAACATCAATGTTACGACCATATATATTGCAACAAGTTAAGCTTGTGGTGAGTAGTTTGATGTTTTACAAAGAGCGTGTTACTCTAAAAGCAAAAGGTTTTGATGCAAAGTTACGGACATGGTTAAATATCTCTAATAAGCATTGTAAACAAGTTTCATTCCATTCCGATGATGTTTCGACGACGTTATGGCGAATTGTGGTTTTAAAGCCTTTAAAAACAACACGGAACATGAATTATTTTGTGTGCCATAACTAAAAATACATTGAATACATTGACATGAATCATATAAGCAACAAAAAAACATATGAAAATTCATGCGTCACGTATGGTGTAAAACCATGCGTCGTGTGTGGATTAATTCCATGCGTGACGCATGGTTTTATGTTGCAAAATCTTATTTTTATATTTAGAATGCTTATATTGTTGTTATGTTGACGAATGTTCAACCTTATTATATTTCAAATTGTATATGGTACGCCATACATATTGCGACTTTGTTCGGTTTTCAAACTATGTTTCACTTACAAAGGTCTAAATTTGATTTTCAAGTTACACACATGATCAAATAGACATTATAAGGATTGAAACAAAGTTTCATTCCATTTCGATAAAGTTTCGATGACGTTTTTGTCGAATTGGGCTTTATCGCCTTAAAAAAGACACTAAAAATGTGTTTCTTTGCACACTTAACTAGAAATACATTGAATACATTGAAAGTTAGAAGTTTCATATATGCAAATACGTGCGTCACGCATGGATTGTATCCGTGCGTCACGCATGGAATTAATCCGTGCGTCACGCATGGATACAATCCATGCGTTTTCTGGAATGTGCAATCCGTGCGTCACGCACGGATTAATTCCATGCGTGACGCACGGATGACCTGGGCGGTAAATAGCAAAAGGGGTGGGCGTCAAATAGAAACTATGTAAAAATAAGCAACATGTAACGAATAGATCCATTAGTTAACATATTCCATTCTAAAGATCGTAAGTCCTACATCAACTCCTCCTGTTTGTTCAGGTTCATCATATCCCAAGCAACAAAGCAAGAATAACAGTTCTATCTAGAGATGTGATCTCACCACACAACTCTGACAACTCTTTTAGAAAATCAACAAACTTTTACAATTCTGAACATTGTCTACCTTGACATCCCAAATGGATTCTATGCCTTCTGATATTGAATGAACACCAAAACAATCTCTGGTGCTTCGAAACTTCTAATTCTCCTTTCACAGCTTTACAGAAAATGTAGAACACGACCCCTGTCGATATCCCCTGAAGCAGAATCAACATCAATATCTTACAAATCGACCACTAAACCTAGGCTATCCTTTCCAACCAAACAGAAAAACATTCTTTAGCTCTTTGTCACTCTCCAAACAGACCTATTTCAACACCCTCCAATGAAAACCCAAACCCTAGAAAAACATTTCCAGCACACCAAAAGCACAAGTGACCAGGGCAAAAATTAAAAGATCTGAAATTCGACTTACGACTTTACACGCTGCCCTCGGTCTTGCCATCTCCAAAAGAATGATATGCTCCGACTCTGCATAAACTGAAGAAAGCACATACAATATGAGAAATCGGCATGTAACAGAGATTTAAAGAGAAGGTAAGAGGCGAGATGAGGAGCTGAGATTTGTTCATCTGATGCGTTGTTTTCAAGGCTCAAATGAATCAATTATGCACAAATAATAATGATAAAAGAGCCGTCGAGAAGAATCAGTAGATGAAATATGTGCTAGATCGATGAAGTAAGAGATAAGAAGCAAATAGGAAAGGGCGACGAACGAGCGAAGGTAACAAGAAGAAGTAGAAGAACGGTACCTTTTACTCCGCCGGAGATCAGTGTTGCTGCTACCAAATAGAGGAAAGGCCATCGAAGGCCATCGAGGCCGGTGGGAGAGGAGAGACAAACATTGTCATCGATCGTCTCTATTGGGTTAAAGATTGAATATCAACACCACTCTTTATTCAGATATTTTAAGTATTTATTTTAATACGTAGATATTTTTACTACGGTTCTTAGGAGACAATTTTACTACAGTTCTTGTTAAACCGTAATAAATAAATCAATCAAATAGTATAAATGTTTACTGAACCGTAGTAAATCGTAAGTGTTTTCATAACGGTGTTGGAAGAACCGTAGTAAAATTATCAATTTAGCTAAATATTATCGGAACCGTAGTGTATGTGTCAGTAGCTTACTACGGTTCATCAATAACCGTAGTAAATTAGGTAAAACATTATGACGGTTCATGCAAAAAAGTAGTAATTTGATCACACAAACAAAATTACTACACGAAACCGTAGTAAAAACGTGCATCCTAAAACGGCCATTTTGTACTAGTGTTAGTTAAAAAGATAATACATTTTCAGCTTAATTCATAGCACATTTAGCATAAATCAAAGCACAGTTTAATACTATCATAGCACAACAGTGGCACATGCTAACACTCAATCTAGCACATTCCAATAATAGAGTAGCACTTTATGAGTAAATCAAAGCACAGAAAGAGCATGTGCTAGCACATTCAAGTAACAAAGTAGCACATTCAGTATTTAATGTAGCAAAGCAACGCTTCTTCTTCCACCAAAGTAGTGTTTCCTTTATTTTTTCCAGAATTGACCATAATGGATTTTCCTTTCTTTGTACCTATGAACAACACACTTTTGGGGTAAATAAAAGCACAATAATAAAATATAGTAGCACAATAAATATATTTATTGCAGCACAATTATTATAAATTGGAGTACAACCATGATAAAATAGAAGCACATCCATAATTTATCTGAAGCACAACCATGAATAAGTAGAAGCACATCCTTATATACATTGTAGCATCACTAAAATGTTTCACTTTACAGTTTCCTATTCTTGTGACATATAAAGAAACCAGTAGCATATGCTAGCGCATTTTAAAACAAACATAGTTGCATTTCATAAGGTATATCATAGCAGAACTTAGAAATTTACCAAATGTTGTTTCTTCTTGTAAAGATTTTGCTGGATGAATCACAATTACTAATGGTTGCTTGGTACGAATCTTTTGGCGTTGATATTGTTGTATACTACGTTCTGCATAAATCAAAACACAACATTATTTAAGCTTCAAAAACTGAGTAAATGAGTATACTGAAGCACAACCATGGAAAATGGAAGCACAACAATTGGATATGGCATCACACTCTAATAACTGAGTAAATTATAGCACATCAGAAGTTTCTAAAGATCAAAAGCTTCTAAAGCAAAAATATAGGAGAAAGCAAAGAACAATCATAAGAAAATGAAGCACAATCATAAAAAGGTAAATGAGTAAATTGAAGCAAAGTATTATAAACTGAAGCACAACTATTAAAAATAGAAGAACAACAATAGCGTATGGAAGCACACACTAATAGCACAACATAAGCAAATGTTAACACTCATTTTCTAACACATTTCTATAAAAGAGGAGCACAACAGTAGCAAATTAAAACACAACAAAAGCATATGCTAGCACAGATTAATCAAAGCACCTGCAAACAACTAAGTAGCATATTATTGTGGTGTACATTAAAGCATAATAACATTATATTGTAGCACAAAGCACATTTTGTATAATGTTGTGCACAAAAATGGATCAAAGCACATGCAAATCATTTGTGCCTCAGTATTCCACCACAAACTCCTATATGAACGAGTAATCCGAAGCAAAATCACCAAAAATGCTACAATCTGAAGAAAAATCACCAAATATGCTAGAATCTGAAGCAAAGTGAGTCAATCTGTTCCAAACCTAGCAATTTACAGTTTTCTGTGGAGAAAAACCTAGATTCTAGTTCTTATCGTCACTTTATAGAGATCGAGTGTCTACTTGAAGGATATAAAACCTATATCTAGTTTGATCGTCAATTTTAGGTTTTCTGTAGAGTGAATCGAAGTTTTACCGTTAGATGCCTCTTCTAGGTTTTGTGCAGAAGGATTCGACATAGATGCGACCGAGTTGCTGCTAGAAGGTGCGATTGAACTCCGAATCCAGTGGTTTCTTCTCCGAATGGAGCTTCCAAATCGAGTGGTTTCGTCACCGAGTTGCTGTTGTGTGGAATTGGTTTATGGTGCTTCGTATGTATTGTTATGGCGCTTGTTTTGTTTATGCAAAAGCAGCGCGTGTCTTCCACCCTAAAAACCAGCGAGTAAGAGGCTAATTGGGCCGCGTGTGGGAAGCAACATTGGAAGGCTGGGAAACTTTCTTATTTCTCATCTTAAGGCCCACTTCCCACCTGATTTGGACCCTTATATAAGAATGTAGGAAGACAAAAATGGCGCACCTTTGTTATATAATATCTACGCGTCTAACCATATGAAATGAAACTATATTCTGAATCAATATTGGTTGACTTTGTTGTAATTGTGCGGATGTTGTTAGCACTTTGACACCAACTTCTCTTTGCACTCGTGAAAGTGCAACATATAGTTGTCCGTGTGAGAAACAATGTTGTTGTAGATAAACTATCATTTTGTCTAGAGTCTGACCTTGAGCTTTATTTATTGTCATTGTGAAGCATAATTTATAAGAATTTTTTTTCTTTTTAAACAAAAAGGGTATTTTGTATTTGATGGTGGTTTTAGAGTTATTCTAGGCAAGAACACTTGTTCACCTTTGCGATACCCTATGTTAATCTCACATTGTATTTAATGCTAAAAAAATCTTTTACAAATTAATCTTGTACCATTGCACTGGTCTAATGACGGGTCTAAATTTTGAAGCAATATCACATGGCAATTTTCTTTCAAAACGAGCGAGCGTGGACTCATTCCTCCAAGACAGAGAGTGTTAATGAATTCAATGGAGAATGTGTTACAATTGTCCTCAACTATAGAGTCGAAATTGTGGTAGGTTATTGGTGACCCTGCAAACTGTTGTATCAGTGCTTCATTAATACGATCAACTCCATCGTTTGTTGGTGTGAGAATTGCTCTTGCATTATAAATATTTGCATCTGGAGGTTTTGATGTCATTTCTGGAAATATTTTGTCAGCCAAAAGTTTGAAATTGGCGCATGATTATATTGTGAGGCAAATTGATGTAAGAGTGTTCTTCATGTGGTAGTTCTTTGTCTCCTAGTTGAAGTAAGAAGTTGGAAAAAGTTGGATCCTCTTGGGCTCACATGTTTTTTGTTAGTTTAAATTTTTTGAGCTGTGGCCAAATGAAGAAGCTCACCAAGCTGGCTTTGATTGCCTCATACTGTGTCTTTCTGGGTAATACAGGTAAGACTTGACGAAATTCTCCCCCAAATACAACAACTTTACCACCGAAAAGTGCATTGCTTTCGCATATGTCTTATAGTAGAAGTTGAAGTGATTCGATGTTTTCTTTTCTGGTCATTGAGGCCTCATCCCAAATTATTAAAGAGGATTGCTTTATTAATTGTGCTAAGCTACTTTGCTTTGAAACATTACATGACAATGACGATTCTTCGTCAATTGGTAGTTTGAAACGAGAATGTGTTGTTCTACCAGTCGGTATGTTGGAAGTTGCTATTCCATATGTAACTATTTGCAAAATAAATTTTTCCATAGATCATAGTTGTACAAATAGTGCACAATATAAGAATGTCTTTCCAGTGCCGCCAAGGCCGTCGATGAAGAATGCTCCTTGTTTATTGTGCTTCACATGATGCATTATGCACTTGTAGGCTGCATGTTGTTCTTCATTTATTTATTTTTTATAAGATTTAACATATATTCAAGTGGGACTTCAGTTGTAATTGCATCATGTATATCTTTAGTTTCCTTTGTTATAGTATTTGGAGTATGCAAAATGCCATTTTAAGTGATAAGCTTTTAGACTTTTTCCCATAGCTTCTAAGTAGCTTTCAATTTCGTTCACAGTTAGATGTAGAACCTTTGCCTCATCTGGAGCATGTCCATTTTGGAAGTCTTTTGATAGAAATTTGTAATACTTTGTCCAAAGGCCCAGTGGTGGTGCGAGTTTGCAGAATACTAACAAAGTTGAAAAAGGCGTCATAAACCATGGGACATTTGAATCTCGCTAGCCTCTTGCATACATGATTCTGCATAATCATCAGTTTCAAAAAGCTCGCGTTTTTGTGCAGCCTCTTGAAATGTCGTACACATCCATTGGCATTTAATAAATCAATAAATGATCTTGGACCACGTACATGAGAAAGTAGTAGCATGAGGTAGTAGCATTCACCTTCGCTAGTCTGCCGAATGCGTGTCTATGTTCTAACCTCCTAATGGTCCATATTTTGTATGGTTGACTCCATGTACAGTGTTCAGGAAATTCTGAATATAAATATCTTGTTGCATTTGGGAACTTGTTGTTGTAGGAGAAAAATTATGTTAACATTGTTCAAGTTCGATGTGAGTGTGAGGCAATGTCTTTCAAGGTTTTATTTTCTCGAAAAGAAATGGATTGCATATTAGGTAAGTGTACCTGGAGTGGAACGACTGGTGGTTGGATGTCGTATAAGTCAAACACAAATATTCTCCAAGCAACCTCTAGAGGGGATATACACCTTGTTGTTTGGTAGCTCGAGATCTCGTCACGTTTTCGTATGCCATCATGGAGTAGATTAAAACTTACAAAATCACGCCCCTTACAAAATATGCTCCACAGTTACACATGTAACTGTGGAGCATATTTTTTAACGTTTATAATCAAGGCGTGTGTTTTCAATTTTACAGTATATAAACTATATATTGCTGAAATAGACGGCCGACTTTAAGAAGGTGGTTACTTGGTCTCATATGCAACTTGTAAGCACAATATTTTCGACATGATACAACACCCCGTCCCTTAGATGGCTTGCTTCTTGCAGCTGGTAAATAAGACATAAACTATAAAATCGTTTAAAGTGAATTTTATACATGAAAAATAGTTCGTGATCTTATGAAATTTACCTCTAGCTTCCTCTATGAATAAGTCAATTGGGTCTTGTATGAGGGATGATGATAGATGAAATGTGGGGTTTACATATCGTTGTTTGCCCGTATTTGAACATTTAGGTATACCTTGATGCCAACCCGATTCACCCCGTGGATGAAGCAATGGGTACTGAAGTGGATCGTAACAGCTGTAGTAGTGCTAAGTTCTATGTGAACGGTTATCTTTTCCATATATTAAAATGTGTCGGCTCTCCTTCTTTTGCGAGTTATTTCTTTCTTCCGCAATTGCTGCAACTTTTCCAGATGTCAGAGCATTGTAAATGCGGTGATCAAGAGTGGGGTTATCCGGGATATCATGATCTTTGTGTTCTCTGATATTTCTTGTTCCTGTAAAGAGTGAAAAAGGTAGCATATGGGTTTTTTTGCATTACATGCTTTAGATAGAAGTGTGATTATTTTAGATCAACCTCTAGGAATAAGCCATCTCGATAGTGTTTTTCTTCTTGTGCATCACAGAAGTATAGTTGCATGTATGCATGTGTATTATTTCTAGATAAAAGCACAGGAAGGTTATGATATAGTTGGCCTTGTAGTATGAAAACGTAAGATCCTTTTACGCAGTTCACATGCATAGACCCACCTAAAGAGCTGAAGACAAACATCTTGTTTTACATCCTTGAATATTGTCGGAGGAGGTCAGTGGTACCATCTTTGCCTCCAATAAGATCTAAAGTTCCGAAGGAGATTCATTATTCACAATACTCACCTCGCTGTTCGAACAACAAAAGGATGGGGTTCAAATGCCAGTTTCGATGCGCCACATTTAAGGCATTTTGTTGAAGGAGGTAGTCAAGATGCAAATGTTGGAATAAAGAAGTCTTCAATATCACAAAAAGCATCTTGTATGTATTGTTGGGATCATTCTGCATGTTTACTATTTTTTACGTATTTACATTGTGAAGACTCAACCTCCTCGTGGATGCTAAGGCGCGCTTAGATCTAGATTCAAGGTGGGAAGTTCTCTTGTTTTGAAGATGGACGAGACCTTGGATAAGGTTGAGTGTTGGCGGAATTTGGTGGATAGTTGGCGAAGGCGGAAGACTTTGGATAACTAGCTTAGAATCTGGATTCTAAGCTAGGGAAGGGTTGGAGGTTTGTGTTTAGAGAGGGACTTGAACCACTCAAGAAACAAGGGAAGATAGGCTTCGAAGGGGACTTGAACCGCCTAAGAAAGATTTGACGCCAAGGCAAAAGGATAGGAGTTTTCTCACTAAAGGATTTTGCTTAAATCTCAACGTACTTACAATGGCAGCCAAGAGTGGCTTTTATAGGGGTGGAGACGTCTTGGGCTGCAAGCACAAGATCACTCTCCAAATCAAGACATAAATTAAGCTAAAATCTAGGAATTAAATGACAAATCAAAAGGAGAAAACCATGGGATGTTCTAGGCATTTGATAGGACGATCCAATAGCTGAAAATAGTGATCCATGTGACCCTCACACGGATTGGTGACATGGCAATCTGATTTGAATCAGATTGGAGCAATTTGAGCAATCGCCATTAATGCTTGATGGCGAAATTAGGGGGATTGTGTCTTCCCCGATCAAAAGGCATTTGGCAAGCGCGTTTGGACTTTGACTGCAATCCTTGCGTCCATTTAGGACCAATGGACCCAAAAACGCTCGTGCAAAGTGGGTGCAAGGCCCTGGACGCACGTAGCCTTCTTTTGGCGCGTAGGCGCGCCCAGGAGCAATTAGGGGCGCCAGTCACTCTCATGCTTGGTGGACTTGCCATGGGCGTTCTTGGTCTTGTTCCACTCCTTTTGGGCCTTTGAATCCAATGGGCAAGGTTGCTCCTGGGAAAAGTATCTTTGTTTGACCAGTGGCGCGCCATCTTGGATTCTGGTAGGCGCAAGTTGAGGCTTGGCTCCCTGGATGAACAATGAACCTCCACTTGACTTGAGATGGTTGGGAGTGTGACTTGATGGGCTCGAGTCCTCAAGTGAGAGCTCATCATTACCCCCCACTTGTTGTGAGACGTCCCCGTCTCACGTAGCTTTGAGACCATTGACATTGCGCTGAGGTAAAGGACTTGGTCATGGGAACTTGTTGAATAAAATGGTCGTCCTCTTAGCCACTTCAATTCAGAAACTTTGGATTTATGGGCCCAAAGGGGCTCCACCTTGGGCGTCTTTGAAGATGACAAGTACCAAGGCGACCCGGATTTGGGATGGACCACTTCCTGAGCCAAGCGTTGAGGGTGGCTTGATGTTGAACTCAGGAACTCTCCCGAAAAGCAAGCAAAGGCCGAAGAATGTTGCAAGACGCATTGATTGTTGGTCACTTGGCCATGCTCGTTCTCGAAGTGATCATGGGAGACAATAACATAAGGAAGATCAACTTGTTCTTCTTTTAATGTATGACAATTTGGAATTTCAAAGAAGAGACAAGTAATACTTCCCTGAAAATGTGGATTGTTAGCAATACTTGGAATTTTTGAGCCATTCCAATTGGTTTGGTCTTATAATGTTGGTTCTGACCTTCTGTCAAAATTTGGTTGCATTTGGCCAAGTTTTGATTTTTGACCTATGAGCAATGCACCAATCTTGTCGCTATGGCTTTGAACATCAGAAGTGTGAGCTACACTCAGTTTTTCTTGAGCAATCTTTGGGCCAGGTGTAGACACTTCAATTTCATGAATATGGCTCGAAGCAAAACTTGATTTGGATGAGCCATTTGCAATTTGGCTCAATTTTGCTTCAGCGACGCCATTTGTGTCCTTGGTGGAGAAATTGGAACCAGTTGTCCGAGCACTTGACAACTTTGCTTGAGCTCCACTTTTAGGACAGATTTGTACCCTATTTTTAGGAGGAGGGCCTAAGACAAAACTTGTTTTGCCTGAACCATTTGAGAGTTGGCTCAGTTTTCCTTGCACATCGTCTTCTTGGTTTCCCTTCTCGGAAACTTGAGTTCCATGGGGATTTTCTCGAGCACCCTTTTGTCTATGATTATATTCCTGCATTTTCAAGGGAGTACTCGAGTGAGAATGTCTAGCTTCCCCATGAAAAGGCTGGGATACCGCTGAACCATTGGAGGTCCCGGTGCCGCGAGTCTTTTCACGGAAGTTAGCTCCAAATGGTGGGGTACTCGAAGACAAGTCTTGAGCACCCCTTGTAGACTCATCTAGGAGAGGACTGCGTGGATTTTGTGGATGTAAATGGTCCTCTTCAATGAAAGGAATTGGACTTACCTCTCTATGGCGAGAATGGTGGCGTGATGGACGCCTTGATTGCTCATTTGAGTGTTGGCTTCGACGATATTGGCGGAATGCCTCTCGCTGCTGTTTTTGGGCTTCCAACATAATTTCCGAACGCTCCCTTTCTTCTTCTTCTTTTGTTGGCCTATGATGGCGCCTGGATCGATGTGCACCGGTGGATGGTGAAGAATAGCGCTTAGGGGAGTAGCCTTGATCGCTCTCGTTGGTGCTTGAGGGCGAGTGGTATCGGCGCATACGAGTCTTCTCCTCCTTTAGGCCTCTTCTATTGTAAAGTGAACTCTCCTTGATTGTCGGTGGAGAATGGTGTCGATGTGAAGAGTAGCGCTTCTCCTTAGCGACATCTCTACTATCAATGTAGGGTTGAACATGTCTTGTTTGTAGAATGGGTGGACAGGGTGGTGGAATCCAATCAGGATGCGTTTGAGGCACATTGTAACTCCACAAGTCCACTTCGTCATATTCAAGATCATATTCAGTATGCCAAGGAATATGCCAATCTGAGTGTGTCCTTGACATGGTAGTACCTAATGAAACAAGGTAGCGCAAGGATCAAAGGGCACAAGAAAATGATATACGAACAAGACAAGAAACGAGACAAGTTTGACTTGAATCAATAAGCACTTAAGGGTTCTTTAGTGGTTAAGTCAAGTTTTGCACAAGTATAATTTCTTTTTCGACAATTTTCTCTAAGCAAAACAATTCAAATTGCAAGTAATATTGAACTTCTAGATTGAAAAGCTTCAAGTAATAGCATGCAATTGTCAAAGCAAAATTTCGCAAGAGAGACTAGACGATGGATAGATGCGAGATGGAAGAATAGCTTAAGTGAATGTCAAGCACGTTACCTTATTTTGGCTATGGTCTTGACGGGAGAAAAGGCTTGCCTTATTTTGACTTTTCCCTTCTCAATTTCAATTTTCAGAATTTTTTTGATGATTTTCTTTGCTCAAGTCGAGAGCTTTTGACACCTTTTTTTTTTTTTTGGTCGAGCTTTACTAAAGGAAATGCAAGATAAGTAGCATGCAAATCTCAAGAAGAAAGCAGTAGAACAAGGGACTCGTCTTACTAGTTTTCTTATCAAATTTAATGCAAAACAATTCACTATAATCGCAACAAGAACTTCAAGATTACAAAATGCATTCAAATTAATTCACAAAGAAAAAATTTCAGCAAATGAAACAAGACTTGATGCGTGTGGGAATGGATTGAATGGAGGGATTGTTGGCTGATTTTTGTGGTCAAAGGAGTGATTTTGGGGAGTGATTTATGGAAGGCTTTAATGAGGCGAAATTTGTGGGATTTATGGATTCCTTTGGCCGATTTTGTATGGATGAATGTGGATGAGTTCTTTGCTTCAACAATGGAGTTTAAGCACAAGAATGGTCGAAGATGGAATGATGATATGGATGGATATAAGTGCAAATTGAAACAAGAAAAACTTACTCGAATCCCTGGAGCTCTGATACCAATGAAGACTCAGCCTCCTCGTGGATGCTAAGGCGCGCTCGGATCTTGATTCAAGGTGGGAAGTTCTCTTGTTTTGAAGATGGACGAGACCTTGGATAAGGTTGAGTGTTGGCGGAATTTGGTGGATAGTTGGCGAAGGCGGAAGACTTTGGATAACTAGCTTCGAATCTGGATTCTAAGCTAGGGAAGGGTTGGAGGTTTGTGTTTAGAGAGGGACTTGAACCACTCAAGAAACAAGGGAAGATAGGCTTCGAAGGGGACTTGAACCGCCTAAGAAGGATTTGACGCCAAGGCAAAAGGATAGGAGTTTTCTCACTAAAGGATTTTGCTTAAATCTCAACGTACTTACAATGGCAGCCAAGAGTGGCTTTTATAGGGGTGGAGACGTCTTGGGCTGCAAGCACAAGATCACTCTCCAAATCAAGACATAAATTAAGCTAAAATCTAGGAATTAAATGACAAATCAAAAGGAGAAAACCATGGGATGTTCTAGGCATTTGATAGGACGATCCAATGGCTGAAAATAGTGATCCATGTGACCCTCACACGGATTGGTGACATGGCAATCTGATCTGAATCAGATTGGAGCAATTTGAGCAATCACCATTAATGCTTGATGGCGAAATTAGGGGGATTGTGTCTTCCCCGATCAAAAGGCATTTGGCAAGCGCGTTTGGACTTTGACTGGACTCCTTCGGTCCATTTAGGACCAATGGACCCAAAAACGCTCGTGCAAAGTGGGTGCAAGGCCCTGGACGCATGTAGCCTTGTTTTGGCGCGTAGGCGCGCCCGGGCGCAATTAGGGGCGCGAGTCACTCTCATTCTTGGTGGACTTGCCATGGGCGTTCTTGGTCTTGTTCCACTCCTTTTGGGCCTCTGAATCCAATGGGCAAGGTTGCGCCTGGGAAAAGTGTCTTCGTTTGACTAGTGGTGCGCCATCTTGGATTCTGGTAGGCACAAGTTGAGGCTTGGCTCCCTAGATGAACAATGAACCTCCACTTGACTTGAGATGGTTGGGAGTGTGACTTGATGGGCTCGATTCCTCAAGTGAGAGCTCATCACATTGCCATCATAAGTTTGTAGTGGATAGAGGATAAATTTTTATACACATGCTAGGCTAGGAAAAATAGGATATGTTACGGTCAACAGTCGACATGACCTAAATCAACCCAAAAGGCATTCAATCCAAGTCGATGTTGCACGCAAAATTGACTGCTAGGCGATGACAAAGGCAAACTATCCCAATGCAATATAGGTGGACAACTCGTGAAAGCGCAAGTCGGACACCACGTCCTTCATAATCCACTTGATTGTGCGCATTCCTGGAAGCGAGGGTGGTATTGGGGAAAGCTCAATACATGTTGGTGTTGTACGGAATCTCATAGCAAGTGCGCCATAAAATTCAGCCCTTTCCTACAATGTGATAAGATCGTTGATATCATTTCATAAGTGGAAAAAGTTGTAGTAATAGAAACTTATAATTACAAAGGACTATTAGGTTTGTACCTTAAAGGACATATCTAGCAAGTCGTCCACGCGCACTGCAAGCATCTTCTTAGCAACCTTGGTGTATGAAGAAAATAACTTGGTAGCGGAACCATCTGTTCCTTGAAAGTTGAAGAAAATTATGATTTCATAATATCATAAAGGCATAATTATCATAATGTTTTCAATAAATGCTAGTACACGCAGAAGTAAAATTTACAAAAGTTAATTGCAACATGTTGTAGTGTTTGTTGGTAGAATTCTATATTCAATAATACAATTTTTTGCAAGAGAGAAAGAAAAGGAGCCCTATTATATTGTATAGTGACTCCTCATTTTTTTTATTATCTCTATACTATTGGCTAATGCAGTTTTCTTATTATATGTAAAAGCGACAATGATACAAGACAAAGAAATATAATATTTGACAATATCTCTATTAGTATGAATAGTGTACCAACATGTTGTTAGTGAAAATTTCTCCTACTATGAATAGTTTGAGAGGTTGTGGAGCATAGCACAAGCCAAGTTCCTTAGGTAATGGGTCAAATGAACTATAATTATGCTATAAGTGTGTTGCACACATATTTTTTTTTAAATATGAAACATGTGTAAAATAAAATTTAAAATCTGAAAAATGCTTCAGAAAAAGAAGACATATACAGTGAGAGGATACCACGTACCTTGGTTCAACTGTAGATGTACGACCACAAAATTCACAAACAAAGGAAATGTTTTTTTTCCCTTCAGTAGCCTTCTTTCCACACATTTTGCAGCCAAAGAATATAGTGATGTTCTCCTTCTTGAAGTCTAGGATGAGTACATTGACACGAATATTTCTTTCGTAGACGACATTGTTGGGATGTAGATGAAGCAAAAATTAATTTAGTGAAACAATTTTATAAAAGTTAGCTTACAAGATAGGTAAAAGATTACAATGAGTGAGAAGCATAGGATATTGACATTATCTCTTTGATTGTACTTGATGCACGTATAACATTGAGAGCATGAGCTTCTACAGCCAACTTGCGAGCTTTAACCACATCGACGTTGAATTCTTTCCTACAGAGAGAAGTGAAAGCATACAAATATTAATTGTAGTTACTACAACGTACATCGGAAGTAGATTTGTTTGTTACTGAAAAAACTGCCACTTTTGTAAGGCCTCAACTCGTTCTCCTACGAGGTCAAAAGTAATCAAAGTAGACCGTGATGATGCGAGAGAAAATCCTGAGAAAAGAAATTAAAAATGCCTTAGTTTAAATACATGCAAGCACATGCCGAAAAAGCAGACCGAGTTAAACATACTCTCATATACTCACCTATGTGTTTACTTGACTGAAAGTCACTGAAACCAATAAAAGGACTGTTTTCCACAAGAGAAGCAAGCCTCGTTGTCCGCAAGATCAGACCACAAAGACACAACAAAGCATTTTCAACACTTAAAAAAAGGATAAAATACTAGAGTTAATAGATGTTTGAGGGATAGATTTGTATGTTAATGGATAATCATAGTTGTGATAATAATAAGATTAAGTTTTATAGAGGAGGTGTGATTGATATAGAAGAAACAAAAATGAAACCATGTCAACTGTCACAACAACATAACTCACGTTTACAGGGAAATCGCCTGTCAGTCATGTGCTTTGGGGGTTCAAGGTACAAAACAATAGCCATAAGGTTTGACAGAATTACCAATGTTCAAAGTATGTGTTCTTGAAAATGCAAGTAGCGAAGGAAAATATTTAATACCAAACTGATCTTTAGCATAAACATCATGTGGAATAGAAGTAAGCTGACAATATCGACTGATTGTATGACTTGAAGAAGCGCCGGAATCAAGGCGACAAACAAGCGCACGACTTGATATAGTCTTCTGGTGATCATTGCAGTGACAGGCGTAAAACACGTTTACACGATTAATGGAAGCGTTACTGATTTCGTACTCCCCATCTTTCTGGATGATGTCATTAATCATGTCCATGTCATCGTCGAATAAAGAAGCATCCATGTACGTGCCCTGCATGGAGAATCAATATGACTGAAAACATGTACTAATATTTTAACATACTTCTACATATTCTTGATAATAAAAAGACTACACAACTTTTGATGAAGGAAAAAGTACAAGAAAATGAGATGTCAATTTAATCAAGATACATATGCAAAGTAAGAAATGTGAGTAAACTGAAAATACAAAGGAAGATGAGGAAAGAACATTTCATCCCTTATAGTAAGTCGCTGATATCGACTCTTTCCAGCCGGCTGTATAGCACAGTTTTTTGTCACCATTATTACTTTGACTGAGTAGTATTTTGTCTGGGGCGCTAACTCGTCTAGGTAAGTCATCTGTAGTTTAATCTGAGTTTCATCAAAGAAAGGATATGAACCATGTACAAAGGCTACTTCAGATTGCTTCAGATAAGATTATGCAAAATGAAGTGAATAAGGGGAGAATGGACATTTAGATAAGCGATTATCCATCGACAGGAGTGAATCCATGCTATTTGTAGTAACTAATTGTATAATCTATTGTTATAAGTTCAGGTTGTGTAACATTTCTCATGAAAAGTACATAGCTTTGTGCTCAATCTTATATGTTGTGAATTAGAATCCTAATCAAGGCTGTAAATTTGGTAACCAGTTTATAGAACACAAAATATATGTAACAAAATCTTGGTTTATTGTGTTTTTAACTAAAATGGAGAAATATCTAGTGATGCACTGAAATTAGATATCATGATCAAGAACTAATGCAACATATTTTTGTAGTGAGCTAGGTTGTCATCATATTTTAACCCCCACTTTCACATATAGCATACCATTTACCTTCAACTGGTACATGTGAAAGGTAAACTAAAACGCTAGCTATGGTCAAAATAAATTATGAGGTTATATAATCTTCTATGATTTTCTTAAATTCAAATCTAATCTTCATCTTTTTCTTACTGGACTTTTACATGCACGCTTTTTTTTACATTTTTTAATCTTTCCAGCATTTTCAAGGTAGATCCCTTCTCAATCTTTCCAC
The DNA here is from genome assembly GCA_029168935.1 of Oxyria digyna. Taxonomy (NCBI): domain Eukaryota; kingdom Viridiplantae; phylum Streptophyta; class Magnoliopsida; order Caryophyllales; family Polygonaceae; genus Oxyria; species Oxyria digyna. The sequence goes on from JAPVLV010000013.1 coordinate 14,019,348, forward strand.
TTTGAAATAGATAGTAGACATTGCTATTAGTATCATTTTTATAATGTGCACTGGTGGTCCTTTATATTAATGACATGAGATTCAAATTTTATTAAACGATAATACTTGCTCAATAGAATATAATTCATGAGTGGAATAAGCTAAGATTAGTATTTTTGTAGGATCTTACTATTCCCACGCGTGTCAGACGCTATTTACACGCCAATAGCTCGCCTAGGCGAACAATTTTAGCTCGTTTAAGTTAGGCGAGCAATGAAATCCAACGGTAAAATAGGAAAAAAAAGTGTAATTATGGAAATACACAACTTTAGTTCGCCTAATATAGACGAGCAACACATTTTAACAAAAAAAACAAATTTTCAACGAAAAATACAAAATATGGGATTTGTAATGTTATTTTTATAAACCTTGCTCGCCCAATGTAGGCGAGCAATATTAGGCGTGCAATAATTTAGTTTTTTTGCAAACAAAAATTTGGAAAAAACATTAAAAAAATAATTAAAAACATTGCTCGCCTATGTTAGGCGAGCAAAAACAATTTTAAAAAAAATTATTTTTTAAATTTGTTTTGATAATCATGTAGAGAATTTCGATACGATTCTGTACATATAAAATTTACCCAAAACGGATATCGTTTACCCCTTCAAAAGACTAAAAAACGAAGTCCTCTAACGTAACACACACGACTTTAAGGCCTAATTTGGCGAAACGATGTCGAAATGGAATGAAACTTGGTTCCAATGCTTATTAGAGATATTTAACCATGTGGGTAACTCCCAATACAAACCCCTTACTTTTGAAGTAACACATCCTTTGTAAAAACCTTACTAGTCAAAACTCTCTAACTTAGTCGCAATATGTATAGTCTACAACATCGTTGTTTATTATGTTTGAAAAAATTATATAACTTAGTGTTATTAGGCATATAAATTTCCAATAAGGTCTCGCTCACACAAAACGAGGCTCGAAACTATACGTAAACGCTAAAAGGCCTTAAAAGGCCTTAAGGGGCTTTAAGGTCCAATTTGGCGAAACGATGCCCTAACGATGTCGGAATGGAATGAAACTTGATTTCAATGATTATTAGGGATATTTAACCATGTGGGTAACTCCCAATCAAAACCCCTTACTTTTGAAGTAACACGTCCTTTGTAAAAACTTTACTAGTCATAACTCTCTAACTTAGTCGCAATATGTATAGTCTACAACATCGTTGTTGATTATGTTTGAGAAAATTATACAACTTAGTGTTATTAGGCATATAAAGGTCCAATAAGGTCTCTCTCACACAAAACGAGGCTCGAAACTATACGTAAACGTTAAAAGGCCTTAATGGGCTTTAAGGCCCAATTTGGTGAAACGATGCCCTAACGATGTCGGAATGGAATGAAACTTGGTTTCAATGATTATTAGGGATATTTAACCATGTGGGTAACTTTCAATCAGAATATCTTACTTTTGAAGTAACACATCCTTTGTAAAAACTTTACTAGTCATAACTCTCTAACTTAGTCGCAATATGTATAGTCTACAACATTGTTGTTGATTATGTTTGAGAAAATTATACAACTTAGTGTTATTAGGAATATAAAGGTCCAATAAGGTCTCTCTCACACAAAACGAGGCTCGAAACTATACGTAAACGCTAAAATGCCTTAAAAGAGCTTAAGGGGCTTTAAGGCCCAATTCGGCGAAACGACACCCTAACGATGACGGAATGGAATGAAACTTGTTTTTTCAATGCCTATTAGGGATATTTAACCATGTTCGTAACTCCCAATCAAAACCCCTTACTTTTGAAGTAACACATCCTTTGTAAAAACCTTACTAGACATAACTCTCTAACTTAGTAATATGTATAGTCTACAACATCGTTGTTGATTATGTTTGAAAAAATTATATAACGTAGTGTTATTAGGCATATAAAGTTCCAATAATGTCTCTCTCACACAAAACGAGGCTCGAAACTATACGTAAACGCTAAAAGGCCTTAAAAGGCCTTAAGGGGCTTTAAGACCCAATTTGGCGAAACGACGCCCTAACGATGTCGGAATGGAATGAAACTTGTTTTCAATTCCTATTAGGGATATTTAACCATGTGGGTAACTCCGAATCAAAACCCCTTACTTTTGAAGTAACACATCATTTGTAAAAATCTTACTAGTCATAACTCTCTAACTTAGTAATATGTATAGTCTACAACATCGTTGTTGATTATGTTTGAAAAAATTATACAACCTACTGTTGTTAGGTATATAAAGTTCCAATAAGGTCTCTCTCACACAAAATGAGATTCGAAACTATACGTAAACGCTAAAAGGCCTAGTTGAGTATTTTGGTCTTTTGGAGGGGCAAACGATGTCCGTTTTGGATAAATTTTATATGTACAGAATCGTCTCGAAATGCTCTACATGATTATCAAAACAAATATAAAAAAATAATTTTTTTGCTCGCCTAACATAGGCGAGCAATGTTTTTAATTATTTTTTTAATGTTTTTTCCAAATTTTGGTTTGCAAAAAAACTAAATTATTGCACGCCTAATATTGCTCGCCTAAATTAGGTGACCAAGGTTTATAAAAAAAAATTACAAATCCCATATTTTGTATTTTTCGTTGAAAATTTGTTTTTTTGTTAAAGGAAGCAAAGGGTGTGTCAGAGATGTACATTAAATTTCTGAGGGATATGTACGAGGATGCGAAGTCAAGCGTTTGCACACCGAGCGGAGACACAGATTACTTTGGGGTGCGGATTGGGCTGCACCAAGGATTAACTCTAAGTCCTTTCCTTTTCACGGTTCTGATGGACGTGCTTACAGGTGACTTGCAAGGGGAGGTCCCATGGTGCATGTTGTTCGCAGATGATATTGTGTTGGTTGACGAGTCCAAGGAGGGTGTCAGTAACAGATTGGAAGAGTGGAGAGCAGCTTTAGAACCAAAGGGCCTCAGACTGAGTCGAGCCATCGAGTATGTGGAATTTGATTTTGGAGTTTCGTCAGACAGGGATGTGGGGCTGTTGCTTGGAGAGTCTTCTGTGTGCGTGAGAGACTCCTTTAAGTACTTAGGCTCTATCTTGCAGAGAGATGGAGGAGTGGATGAGGACATCAAGTCCAGGATTCAGATAGGTTGGCATCATTAGAGATAGGCTTCTGGAGTTTTGTGTGACAAGAAAGTCCCCCTTAGGCTGAAAGGTAAATTCTATAGGGTGTTAGTTAGACTAGCGATGATCTATGGGGGCAAATGTTGGTCAGTTACTGTGGCTCAGGAGCAACAGATTATGGCAGCTGAGATGCGGATGCTACGCTGGATGTGTGGTCATACTAGATTGGATAGAGTTCAGAATGAAGTTATTCGAGGAAAAGTCGGAGTGTCTAGTATTAAAGATAAGTTGCGAGAATCTAGACTTCGATGGTTTGGCCACGTTCAGAGGAGGCCACTTGGTGCACCAGTTCGCAGTTGAGAAGTTCTGGCGTTGGGGGACTACCGCCGGGGTAGAGGGCGACCAAAGAAGAGCTGGATGGAGGTCATCCGCAATGACCTCGCTGCTCTGGAGCTTTCAGTTGATGGGGCTCAAGCCAGAGCTATGTGGAGGGAAAGGATTCGAGTTACAGAAGCTTGATATGGGATTCTTGGAGGGGTGTATCATTTTACTCGGGCTTGGAGCCGTATAATCTTTTTCTCTGTTTTGACCTTTCTGTTTTCGGTTTTTAGCTCTTGTGGTATTCCCATGTATTGTTAGGTCATATCGGTTACTTCCTCCCAACCTGTTGGGGTAAGGAAATACCAATCCCGACCACCCCATACCCCGTTTTTCGGGATAAATGGGGATTGATGTTTGTTTTGTTTTGTTAAAATGTGTTGCTCGTCTATATTAGGCGAACTAAAGTTGTGTATTTCCAGAATTACACTTTTTTTCCTATTTTACCCTTGGATTTGATTGCTCGCCTAACTTAAACGAGCCAAAGTTGTTCGCCTAAGTTAGGCGAGCTATTTGCCGTGTAAATAGCGTCTGACACGCGTGGGAGTAGGATTTTTTGTAAGTTAACAGTTGACATAAAGCATGTTATGTCAACAACATCTATAAATAGCCCTTACGCTTTGGATAATTGTGTCATGTAGCATTATACATAAAAGAAGAAATATCATTTCGCGTGAATAGTGCAAACATTTATACATTGTGATCATGCTAATGTGACATTATGCAAATCAGTGCACAGCACGAGAGATCAAATTAGTTATCCAAAAATTTAAGCACACATAAATACAAGCTTTCTCCTTCAATTGTGAGAAGATACACATAATCCGATGCAAATTTTCTAAAAATTGTCATATTTGTGCTACCCTTGATCACATGCCAACAGTTAGCATGCATTCCCCAAAAACAAAATTTTAACTTACACAATTAAAAAAAATTACAAGCAAGAGCAAATATATACATGAACATGAGTGTTACTCAAATGCGTATATTATTAATTAACATTGTCTCTACTATCTTCGGGAGAAGTAGAAGTACTTCTAGAAGAAGTTGGAAATGGTAAAGGAGAGGAAAGAACCATCAAATTCCCACCAGTATGAGCATTTGTTGTGCGGTTTGGTGCAATGCTTACAAAACTAGATGCACACCCATTAATATTACCCTTTGTACCACCATCATTTGTTGCCTCTAATAAGCTAGATGTTGTTGATGATGACTGATTTCCCCATTTGATCATTTTGGCAAATTCACTATTGTGACTATCAACATTGACAATACCACTAGTACTACTAGCGTTATTGTTCGTACCCATGAGCGAGGATAAGGCAGACGTTAAGACCGATTGGAAGCTTGGGTCTGAAGTAATTGCCTTAGCAGCTGCAGCTAATGTGTCGACAGACGAATTAGGGTTAGGATTTGGGTTAGGAATTATCTTTTGAAAAAGAGTTTGATAGAAGCTATCTTGATCACGAGTCACTTGGTTTTTGTTGAAGCTTGTTGGATTGGTCGTGTTGTAACTAAAAAGATTGCTTTGAGACCAAGACATAGGGAGATTGTTAGCATTAGGGTTTTGGTTGTGCAAATCCAAGGAGTTGAAAGTGAGATTTGTGGTATTAGGGTATGGCCTTGGTGCAAAACTTGTGGATGCAGCTAGTTTGCTAAACTGAGAGGCGGATGAGGATGAGGTTGATGAAGTAGTGAGATCAAGTGTTATTGTTGGTTGTGAAGGGGAGGGTGAGAATGAGGAGTTGTTGAAGAAGAGTGGTCTTGATCTAGATGCATCACCCGACATATTGAAGTTTAAACCAGAGAAATTAGAGTTGGAGTTGGAGTTGCTAGTCAAGTTTGTGGATGTGGTAGTTGCATTAGGGTTTGATCCAATGCCATTATTGGTTGTTGATGAGCCTGAAATTAGCATATGTGCAGCTGCGGATGTGGTTGAGGCCATGGCGGTTGCGGAGATCGGTAGTGGGTGGTTGTGTGTACCTTCATAGGTGGTGATCAAGATTGACATGTCATCCGCACATCTTTGAACCTACATTAGCAACATTATGGAGAAATTGTTGAGTTATATGTTTTCCTATATAGAAGCAAATCAACCATATAATAATTTGGTTAGAGTATACATTTTAATATTTATAACTTCAATTCTATATTCTTCTCAAATATTGTGAAAATATTTTTTAAAATGAGAACGTGTGAATGGATAATGTACATCAAAATATACTTAAATGTGCATCAAATTAATTTTTATTTGAATGTTACAGTTTCTCAATAAATGTTCTTTAAATTTTGAATATTTTTAAGTTTGCCAATGAATGACATCAAATTAGTACTAAATGTAATGACACTTCCCCTTTTAAAAATGATCAATAGAATGATAAGTTTAAAGTATACATACTTGTTTCCTGACTGGGCAAGATGGGGCAACCGTACAACGGTAGTATGCTCGAGGGCATGGATTTCCTTTAGCAATCTTCTGACCGTACTTTCTCCATTGACACCCATCATTCATCTATATAAATTTATCTGTTTTGTCAACATATTTTATCCACATTCTATAGACCAAAAATGAACATATAGATCTTGAATTGCAAAATACATATGGAGTACGTATATATATACACTTACAGTTGGAGTATCACATCTAGCTCTCACCGAAACCCTAGGCTTCTTAACAGGAGGTTGTTGCACAATTTCATCGTCTCGACCACCATCACCACCATCGCCACCACTTTTCATGGTCTTAAGCACTTTACTTGGTGGCCAAGTTTCCCCTGCTTCTTCCTTTGGTTCGTCAGAGCTAGTTTCCCCTGCTTCTTTCTTGTAGTCCAAGGCAAGAGACAATCCGCTACTCGATCTCTCCTTTATGGTGAGTTCAGTGCAACTGTTCTTGTTCTTGGAATCGAGGCTCGGGTTTCTTCCGAGGCTTAAGGAGAGCTCGTGAGGCTCATCCTCCGATTGTCGAGGATTGGTGTGTATGTTGTTGTTTTGTGCATCTTGTGGTGGAGTAGTCTTGGATTCTTGTTGCTTTCGAGTGAATTCATGGAAGCGCATTTGCAGTGATTGGTAGTCTTTCATGATTCGGTCTAGGTCCGATTTTAGCCTCTTGTTCTCTTCCATTACTTCTCCCATCTCAGCTTTTGCCGACTCCAGATCATCATTCTGTTTTCTCAACCATAATTATTTTGTTATGTTAGAAAACAAAAGAAAATGTAGATTATTTAATGAAAAAGATTCAATGGTAAGAGTGATTTTTATCCTACTAATTTGGATTACATATTCACATTGCAAATTCATTTACATTCACATGTGTTCGTGTGTATGTAAATATAAAGGAATGTGCATGTGAATATAAAAGAGTGTGCATGTATAGTATATTAAGAGGACAAGACAATTCTCACCAGATACAACTCCAATAATTTGTTTTTTTCGTCCAAAGAGATATATATATAACATTTTATTTATAAAGTCGACATATTAAATTCAGTTATGTAATAAGACATCCTATACCGTACCTGTAGTATATATTAAGAACGTTTTTTAAGAATAAGATGCGAAGACTCTCTCTCTATATATCTATTAAAAACATCAACAATTTTGAATTTATGTAAATTCAATGTATACTTTACACAGTCACAAGGTAGTATATTGACCCTAGAGGTAAATTAATCGATGAACAAAATATTGGAATTGATCAAATATATATGAGACCCTAATTAAGGAACACGTACATGCAACTATATATCCTAGGAGAATTTTGATCATGGCTGTAAAATAAGAAAAAAAATCAATAGCCATTGAAATAGCGGAGAGGACGGAGAAGGGAATTGGAATTCATAATTAATATACATGATTAATGAGAGTTGACTGAAATAGCGTAATTAGAGCAACCTCAACCTAGCCTTAAGAAATACGGAGATACTCCGTATAATATAAAGAGACTCTCTCATATGTAAATTTTCTTGGTTATAACATTGATATATACTGACTATTTCAGAAACTATGTACTCCTCTAACCCTTAATGTTCTTCTCATCTCTTTTCGGCACATTTACCGATGTATATTTTGTAACGTTAATATCTTTAAATACACATAAGTAAAAATTATAAAATTTTGATATTGTTAAAGCTCTTGATGAGACGAATCAAACAAGACCCCATACTATTATATTTTTTCATATACACTGGAAGATATGTCGAAGATTCTCTTAAAACGCGAATAGTGTCAAAAAATAGAATGAGAAGAACATTTGGGGACAGAGGAGTACTTATTAGTCTAGTAGGATATGGATTTTGAGCTAGTCTATTAAATTAATTAATACGGACTACCTTTGTGTTGCTTAAATCCTTGGGTTTCCAAGATGATGGCTTCGAAGTTTCATCCTCGTCGTTCCTTGGCTTCATATTACCAGGCTGTGTGCATAGTCATAGAATTAATACCCAAAATTGCAATTCTAATTAACAAGTAATCATATTCATTCCTTAATTCACTACAAATCAAATACGTGCATAAAATCACCAGATTCGTTTTAGAGATTTTAAGTAGATTAATTTTCTCCATAACATTAAGAAAGCTCGAAGCTTATTGCATTTTTTCAATTGAAGTTTCAGCTACTTAAGTCGAACTCTTATTTCAACTTGATACGTTAAATATAGACCTGACCAAACTGGGGCCGACCCGTCCGGCCCTCCCTAAAATTTGGGAGGATACGAGTAAGAGATTTTATCCAACAGGGCTGTCCGGCCTTTTTTTAACACGAGAGGATATGGTATCGGAGTATGGCCATGAGGGTTGGCCCTACCCAGCTCATAGTATATATAATATAAAAATTATTAATATAACTCTTAATATACTATAAAATTAGGGGTTCCTCCAATTAATCACATTGCATTTAATGCTTTGTTTCTAATTTATGTATTTTCTTGATTTTTTCATTTTCTCATTTATTTCCTACGTTTACGAATATGTTACTAAAATGAAGGTTTTGACCCACCAACATATGTCAATAGTGGATCTGTGAAACTTATCGTCATCTTCTACTCTTCGATTCCGCAAGGTGTGAAATTTTATAAACCGTAAAACTCGCGCGTAGCGCGGACTCAAAAAGTCTAGACTTTTTGGCCCTACCCAGCTCATATTAGGGGTTCCTCCAATTAATCACACTGCATTTAATGCTTTGTTTCTAATTTATGTATTTTCTTGATTTTTTCCTTTTCTCATTTATTTCCTACGTTTACGAATATGTTACTAAAATGAAGGTTTTGACCCACCAACATATGTCAATAGTGGATCTGTATGAAACTTATCGTCATCTTTTACTCTTCGATTCCGCAAGGTGTGAAATTTTATAGACCGTAAAACCCGCGCGTAGAGCGGGCTCAAAAAGTCTAACTATAAGATTAGGGGTTCCTCCAATTAATCACGATGCATTTAACGCTTTGTTTCTAATTTATGTATTTTCTTGATATTTTTTTCCTATTTTTTTTCTACTCTACGTTTACAAATATGTCACTCAAATGAAGATTTTGACCCACCAACATATGTCTATAATGGATCTGTGTGAAACTTATCATCATCTTCTACTCTTCGGTTCCACAAGGTGTGAAGTTTCATAGGCCGTAAAACTCGCACGTAGCGCGGGCTCCAAAAGTCTAGACTTTTTGGCCTTACCCAGCTCATATTATATATAATATAAAAATTATTAATATAACTAGACTTTTTGGGCCCGCGCTACGTGCGAGTTTTACGGCCTATGAAACTTCACACCTTGTGGAACCGAAGAGTAGAAGATGATGATAAGTTTCACACAGATCCATTATAGACATATGTTGATGGGTCAAAATCTTCATTTGAGTGACATATTCGTAAACGTAGAAAAAAAATAGGAAATTTTTTTTTCAAGAAAATACATAAATTAGAAACAAAGCGTTAAATGCATCGTGATTAATTGGAGGAACCCCTAATCTTATAGTATACTAGACTTTTTGAGCCCGCTCTACGCGCGGGTTTTACGGTCTATAAAATTTCACACCTTGCGGAATCGAAGAGTAGAAGACGATGATAAGTTTCATACAGATCCACTATTGACATATGTTGGTGGGTCAAAACCTTCATTTTAGTAACATATTCGTAAACGTAGGAAATAAATGAGAAAAGGAAAAAATCAAGAAAATACATAAATTAGAAACAAAGCATTAAATGCAGTGTGATTAATTGGAGGAACCCCTAATTTTATAGTATATTAAGATAAGACTAGACTTTTTGGGCCCGCGCTACGTGCAGGTTTTACGACCTATAAAACTTCATAATAAAGCATTGCAGAATCGAAGAGTAGAAGATGATGATATGTCCCATACGTATCCATTTTAGACATGTGTTTGTGGGTCAAAATCATAAATTGGGGACATATTCGTAAACGTAGGAAAGAAATGGGAAAAGAAAAAAATCAAAAAATGATAAATTAAAAACAACACATTAAATCCAATATGATTAATTTGGGGAACCCCTAACTTTATAGTATATTAAGATAAGATTAAGATGTTATAATTTTAAATAAAATTTAATTAATAATACAACCAACTCTAAATACTACAAAAAAAACAAAAAAAAGATGGTCTTACTCTAGTTTCACGTTCTTTTGATGATGAGGAGGATGAATGTTGTGTTTGGTGGCTATGCTAATGATGATGAGGATGAATGTTCATATGTGAGTACTACTACCACATCATAAATTTACTAGAAATGGAATTTTATTATTATGCGTTTTTGGATTGTTATGTTGAATTCGGTTACGAGAATTGTTATGTAAGCATGCATTTGAACGTTTTTAGTATGCGTTTTTTTTATGGTTTTGAATGTTTTAGTTCTGACATTAAATTTCTTTGCTTAAATAGTTGAGGCCGCCCTGCCCGACCTTAATTATGGAAGGATATGGACAGCAAAATTTTCCCATTTTAAATGGGAGGGCTTGGCCCGACCTTGGTAAATGGATATAATTTTGAATTGTCCCTAGCCCGGGCCAAGCCCTAGTTTGGTGAGGTCAAGTTAAATATAACCTAATTAAGAAGAAGTTGCAAGATCCATAGACATATACCATGGACATATACATACATAAATATCAAGAAGAAGTTTCAAGATCCATTAACAATTGTACATACACATATATATCAAGAAGAAGTTGCAGGATCAGATTCAAAATTGGGAATCAAGTACCTTGAGAGAGATTGCATCATCCAAATCATGATCTTGACTGGAGTCGTTGCTCGAATCGCTCGTTTTCTTCTGCGTATTCTCCTCCTTGGCAAGCCTAGTATTCTTCATATCTTGCAGCTAGCAAATTTATAGTTTCTTGTGTGTGTATAAAGAGAGAAGGTACAAGCATATATTAGAGCTCGTCTTAAAAGGACAAACCCAAGGAGGAAGACATCGGAATCGGAGTTTGACTCTTGACAAAATAAATATGTATATTTAAAATGGAAATTTTCAAAATGGTGGCTTAACTTCCGTCTTTGAAGCTACCATGATCCAGTATTTTGAAAGTATTTAACAACAAGTGATCGATTATTAATTAGCGGAAGACTAAATTATTTGAAGGTATTAATCTAACAGGAAAAAATAAATTTCAACGGTTATGATTATGTGTCAAGAGATAGGGAGCGAGGGGTAGAAGCTAGCTCAGCTCCATCGGTTGCGCTTAATTATAATTAGTTACTATTAAAATAAAAATAGTTATACGTAGTACTCTCTGTCCCATATTGATAGTCTCATTTGCTTTTGACACATATGCCGAAACACGTTTTGTATCGTAAATATCTCTAATTATATGTTAATAAAAATTATAATTTTTTAATATTGTTAAAGTACTCATTAAGACGAATCAAATAAGACCCCATATGACTATGTTCTATTGTATATATTGGAAGAAATCTACAAGATTCTCTCGGTTCTTGAATAGTGTATAAAAATCAAATGGGACTATCAATATGGGACAGAGGAGTAAATTATAACGTTGAAAATTTTGAAGTTTCGTAGAGCACAAAGGTCACATGGGGAATTAAAGGGTTGTACATTTTCTTCCCTCTTTTGTTTCATTCATCCAAGTTGACCAGCCAAAACATTTGATCGATTTGAAACAAAAGAGAAGAGAAAACATTTAATTAGTAATTTGTTTGAATTCTTTTTCAAATATAAACATCATCTCAATTGTTATTTTCACGCTTGGACTTTCTGTACGGTATAAAGTTTGGACTTTGTGTAAGAAGCATTTTAAAAACATTTGTTGTGATAATTAATTAATATAACATAGATCAAAATAAGAGCTGTGTATTTAAATTATTACATTACATTTTAGTGTAAGGATCCATTTCAGTTTTCATCCTGCGGATTGATAGTACTCTTTTTGAAGTACATGCACTCATATTATCGAAAAGTACAAGTTTCGATCTGCCCATTTAACCATTATACGGATCAGTATTTGATTGTGTATATAGTTGACTTTGTACGTAGTTTCCATATTGCACAAGCTAGATATCAACCTTCATTTAGGCGGCCGCTTTCCAATACATGTAATAACGTTGAACTTTTAATCCACATATATATATATAGCATTAAGAAATCATTTATTTATCTTAATGTAATATCTAGATTATATCCAACTTGCATACATGAGGTTCTAATTACTCTCTCCGTCCCCTAATGTTCTTCCCATCTCCAATTTTTACACTATTTACAATTTAATACAACTCACTAGATTATTCTCAATCTATAAGAACAAACATAGTCATGCGAGATCTTGTTTTGTTCGTCTCATTAAGTACTTTAACAATATCAAAATTTTATAATTTTTAAAAAGATATAATAAGAGATATTAACGACGCAAAACGTGTATCGTCAAATGTGTCAAAATGAAATGGGAAGAACATTAAGGGACAGAGCGAATAGTTTATTAGGGAGTATGTGTTTGAAGAAGTCTCCACATACACAATCGAGTTGAATTAAAGATAATAAATTGCAACAACAGATTGATTCTTGAATCATATATGTACGTTTTTCAAACTATTGAAAGAATCATATAAAATGAATACAATTCAACGTAGATATATACTGTATATAGGATAAGATATGTCAACGGTAGTTTAATTATATAGGAGATGAAAAAGAATGCTACGTACACTAGTAGTAAGTAATTAAGGGTTAATGATGGTCGACCTTTATGTGTAATTGACTAGCTAGATAACTTCCTTCATATGGGGTAGCGACGAAGCTAAATCTTGATGGATTAGATAATTAATTAATTGTGGGGCACTGTTTACTTACCCCAAAAATGTGGCGTTTTTCCCATAAATAATTAGAAAGGAAAGTGTTAATTAAATATGGAAATGCATGTGGAACCAAGAACCTACTCAACTGGGCAAGCCAGCTAGGCAGCCATGCGACGACTCTCTTTAGGGGTTGAGTATGAAAGAGCAAAAGTGAATCAACAAATATTTTTTGACAATTTGATGCAATGAAATAGTATATTTTATACTCCCTCCGTCCCATAATATAATTCCTCTTTCACTTTTCACATTTGCCGAGACACGTTTTGTATCGTTAATATCTCTAACTATATGTTAATAAAAAATTCTAAAATTTTGATATGTTAAAGTAATCATCAAGACGAATCAAACAAGACCCCATATAACTATGTTTGTTCTTACATATTAAAAGTTATACGACAAAATGTATTAAAAGGTGAATAGTGTCAAAAATGAAACATGAATTATATACCGGGACGGAGGGAGTATGTTGCTCAAGAACGAGCAGATTTCAATATCAGTTTTCTGCACTTGACAAGTATAAATCGATCCAGCAGAAGTGGTAAATTTCAATAAAATTTAAGAAAACTTTTATCTTTACCAAAACAAGCTATTTAGTTGGTACAAAAAGACAATGAAAGTGAATTAATTAATTTGGTAAATATGATAAATTTGGTCTAAATTATATACAAAAATAAATAACTTAATTAAGATATGGAGTTGAATAGATAGAAATGAGTTTATTTTACGAACATACGAATACATGCACATCCTTCTATATTCACATGCGCATTCTTTTATATACAAATGCATATATTGTCAAAGATATATATGCACACATTTGAATTTCTTGGCTGAGAAACTATGTGATAAGGGATCATAACATCTAGACTACCCCTATGTAGAGCTCTCACAGTTTTTATGGAAGAGTATCCTCCGTTTTCGTGATGAACTGAGGCTCAACCGCACGATTCAGGATGTTCAACTCGCTATGACGGCTATAATGGCAAGTTTCTCACTCAAGGCATCTACTCGTTATTGGTTACTGACAGGACACCTATCTTGTGATGTTGTGGCATCTGGGGAAAGTTGAACATCCCGAGATGTAGCTACACAACTTGTTTTGCGGGTCATGGAAGACTTCAAAGAAGATCGCGTCTTCATCAATGGGGGATCTCATCATCGCCTTCTTACATTCTCTGCAACTCCTGCATCGAGACCAAAGATCACCTCTTCAGCGCTTGTCTTTTCAGTCAGTCCGTCCTCAGTCTCCTCCTACATTGGCTCCGCATCAATAGTAGTTGTACTTCTCTACAAAATTGGCTTACTTGGTTCAGAAGAAAAGCCTCTTCGCAGTCTTTCATCGGTCAAGTTCGCTGCGCAACCTTCACTACTTTTATTTACAATGTTTGGGCAACAAGGAACCATTGTATCTTCAGGAATGAGAAACCGGACAACAAGGTCTGCGCTGAAAACATCATTCAATAGGTTGAAGTTTTTGTTGCTGGAAAAAGGAAAAAGTAGTCCTCTAATTCTACTTCTTGGGCTACCACGCTAGGCATCATTTTGGTTTCTGGATGCATTGATACTTGGTAATCAGATTGAAATACTTTTGACCCTTTAGTTGTTTAAGTGGCTAACCCTTAGAGCTTGTAACTAGGTGAACTTGGGGTATATTTTGGATGTAAATTCTCTCCTAATCCTTTTTCTCAATACAACGAAAACGCTTCAAAAAAAAGAAGAAGATATGCACACATTTACAAATGTACATATATTTATATATGTACGTGTATGTACATGTGAAGAATTGTATATGTGAATTTTTCATTCATATATTTATACGATAAAAATCATTTTTACAATAATCTTTTCCATAATATAGTGTATAACTAGAGACCACCAAAGTTTCTACTGAAGTATATGGAAAGTAACTTCGATTCAGATCTGAGTTGCATAAAATAAATTCCAATAATATTTCGGATAAGAGTTTATCTTCGATAACTCTTTTGCTAAGTGTATATGCCTATCAACCTATGGTGTTGGAATAGGGACCTGAGGAACTCTGGTTCCTCAATAGGTTCCTTTCCACTATTATTCTATGTTTTGACGATGACAACCTTAGCATATACTATGGTATAGTTTATCTTGATATTTCAGATGAAAAGATTGAAGATTTGAAGCTGATGAAATATTAAGGGAAGTCAGAAGGAACTGCGTTACATCCGTGTTGCTTCTAACCCTAGCGTGGGCGGCGAGCCGAGAAGATCTTATAGGAGATCTTTTCCTTGTTAGGATATTGCTAGAGTTGGTTGTATTATTGTCTATGTAATATTTGGTAATTCTCGAGTTAATTAGGTTAACTTGAAAGCCATAGAGATTGTCATAAATTAGGAAAGAAGTTTGACGCATAATATATTCTTGGAATATCTTTATACGGCATAATTGCTTCCTATATATATGATCATCTTTATGTCCTTAGGGCTTATGTATTTTGACGGAGCTTGAAGTGCATCAGACTAAGAGAAGAGAAAAGTGTTCTTGCAAAAGAACATCAAGTAAGTTCACTGGTATTATCATCTTAGAGTTTCTGATAGGAACTAGGTTAGTACTTAGCAATAAGTTTGTAATCTCGTTCTTCTCTAAACTCATTGATTGAATATACAAGTAGACCTTTCAAATCATCGAAAGAGGGTGATTTTCATCCAAACATAACTAGTTGGTTATCTAGGGTTTCCACCTTAAGTAATTCCGTTGATAACTTGTTATATTACTTCCGCTGTGCCTAGGAACTGGACAACTCTTTGTCACAGTTCCCTTGATACTAACATACAGATCCTACAATTGGTATCAGAGCTAGAGCTCTAGATTGTGTGTTACTCGTAGGTTATCAACATGTCTCGTAAAAACGAACCAGAACTAGGTATCTCTACAAACAAGGCATACTTTTTGAAACCTGGTCAATTCCAATGGTGGAAGGAACAAATGACTGGTTTCTTCCAAACTAATTAATGACATGATATGCTGGAAAATTGTTGAGCATGAAAACTACGAAGTCCCAAAGGATCCGGCTGATCACAAGTCAGAACTGGATTTCAAGCGCTGGACCACTGAACAATTCTCTCAACAAGAAAAGAATGCCAAAGCCAGACAATATGTTCTGAATGCTCTCTCGAAATCTGATCAAGATAAGGTTATGGGAATTGACAATGCTAAAGATATGTGGAAAGCTCTTGAAACTTTCAACTTGGGAAGTGAGGATCTCCAAAATAGCAAAAGATTCGATCTACAAGGAGAATATCACAAATTTAAGATGCTAGAAACTGAAAATGTATCTGTGTATCATGGTCGTCTGGAGATACTGTGTAACAAACTTCGCGCCTGTGGAGTCAAGCTCGAGGAATGGTCAAAATCCATGGTATTCATCAATGGATTAAACTCAAAATTTGCTGTCACACAAGATATCATGCTTCAGACCCCTTCCATTAGGGAACTCCCCTTAGAGGAACTCGTTGGGCAAGCTCAACGTCATGAAGATAAAATGAAGGGAAATGAGAAAAGTTCTACTGAGGTTGGCATTGCTCTTGCCTTAACCAAAGTCCTGGAAATACTCTCCACTCGAGCTGACTCTGATGATGATGACGATGAAATGACTTCTTTGCTCACACGCACTGTAACGAAATTTCATAAAGGCAAGTTCCCCAGGAATGAGAATCGCAAGAAAAAGAGGGAACTAAGATGCTATCAATGTGATCAACCAGGGCATCGTGCTAGAGACTGCCCTAAGAATGAAGACAAACCTAAAGAAGAAGAGGTTCCTGCTAAGAAAAAGGCTTTGGTTGCTACCACAACTTGGGGTGATAGCGACTCTGACAAGGAACTGGATCTAAATCCATCTAAGGTCTGCTTCATGACCGTCTCAGAACCTGAAGCTATATGGGGAGACAGTGACTCCGAGGACGACATGACCAAAGTATGTCTCATGGCTCAACCTGAAAATGAGTCACCAACTATTGAGGTATCTTCTTTCTCTGAACTATCTGAAACTCTTCTCAAATATGATAAGAAACAATTAATCAAACTTATCAAATCTCTGAGCAAAGAAAATAGCAACCTGCTAAGTAGACTTGCTGAAAATGAAGAAGAAAGCTCTATTCTCTCTGATGAAAGTGAAGCTTGGTGCAAGAAATATGAAAATGCTAACAAAATCACCACTTGTCCTACTTGTGACTGGCATGAAAAACTGAACTTAGGAAACAGTTTCCCTTCACTACCTTCTGAGTCCATATTGCAAACCATTATTGAGAAACTTGACTCTCTTACTGAATGTATTAATGAGAAAACTATCACTCAGACCGTCTTTGTTAAACCCAGTAGAGGACTAGGTTATAAACCTCATGACGTGACTAATCCTCCTTGTGACTCTCATTCCAACTTTGATGAAATAACCAAAAATCTTGAGGCCAAAAATGAAAGACTTGACTTAGCTCTTCAAACCTCAAATAGCAAAAATGAATATTTGGAACAAAGAATCAAAGTGATTGAGAGTTCCCCTACAAAGGAACCACCCTGTGCCCCATACTTCAGTCCCCACATTCACGACATGTATAAAAATATGGGAAAGGGTAAACCTAGAAATGCCCCCAGGAAAAAGGTTGATCTAGGCAAAAAGAAATCTCACTACAAAACTCAGGATACGTATCAGTGGATTCCCTCAAATCGTGTTTGTTGGCACTGTGGGAACCAAGGACATCTTATATATGATTGTGAGAAAAAGAGAAAGCAGGAGGAAAAGGTGTCTAGAAAGTTAAGACATGGAAGGACTCAAATCAATGATATTAATGACCCTCAATATTATGAGAATGCTAATAACATCAAGTCCAAAACTCAGAAAATTGTCAGAACTCCTCAACAAGGGAACCTTAAGACTAACTTACCCAGAAAAGCTTGGCTGGACTGGGTTCGTAAAAATTAATGTTTTCCTTGCAGGATGAAGTGAAGAATGTTGCTAAGTGGTACATAAACAGTGGCGCTTCATGTCACATGACAAGTAATAAAGAGCAACTTCATTCACTTCAGAGATACAACAAAGGAAAGATTTCCTTCGGTGACAAGAAGAAAGGTGCAATACTGGGAACTGGAACTGTAGATCTCTTTGAAAACATTAAGGTAAGTGACGTTCACCTTGTCGATAATCTTGGTTTTGATCTAATAAGTGTGTCGCAGCTGTGTGACCAAGGAGGGAACAATGTCCTATTTACTCCCTCTGAGTTCTTTGTGATTCATCTTGAGTCTCAGAAAACTATCCTCAAAGGTAAGAGATTAAACAATGTCTACATCGTTGACCATAGCTTCTCTCCTCAAGAAAAGTTCTGCCTTGCCACAATGATGAACAAATCTACTCTGTGGCATAAACGACTTGGTCATGCAAGTCTAAACCTCATTCACAAACTTCAAAGAAAGGAACTTGTCCACGGACTACCCTCTATCAAGGTAGATGAATCCGATTTCTGTTCCGAATGTGTACGAGGCAAACAGGTACGTAGTTCCTTTAAACCAAAAACTTTCATAAGTACCTCCAAACCTCTGGAACTGATCCATATGGACCTCTGTGGTCCTATGTGCACTCAAAGTATTGGAGGTAATAGATACATTCTTGTGATTGTAGATGATTTCTCGAGATACACGTGGACTATTTTCATAAAATCAAAAGACGTGGTGTTTGATAGATTCTGTGAATTAGTTCCAACTCTCGAAATGTCATTGGGACACAAAATTAAGGCTATTCGTTCCAATCACGGAACCGAATTCCAAAATGCAAAGTTCCTAACCTTTTGCAGGGAAAAGGGGATCACTCACAATTTTTCCGCGCCCAGAACTCCTCAACAAAATGGAGTGGTGGAAAGAAAGAATCAGACTCTTGAAGATATGGCTCGCACTATGCTTATCTCAGCTGATCTCTCTCAAAGATTTTGGACTGAGGTTGTCAACGCTGCATGTTATATTCTAAACAGAGCCATGCTTCGGCCCCAAATTGAGAAGACTGCATATGAACTCCTTCATGGACGAGTTCCCAACATATCTCATCTCAAGGTTTTTGGGTGCAAGTGCTTCATCCACAACAATGGAAAATCTCCCATTGGAAAGTTCGATCCCAGGAGTGATGAAGGAATCTTCTTGGGATACATTCCAAATAGCAAAGCCTTCAAAGTGTTCAACACAAGGACGTCCAAGTTTGAAGAATTCATTCATGTTGTTTTCAATGAATCTGCTTTTCATGTGTCCTCACAGGTATTTCCCATAGGCGACAACAATGCTGATGAAGAAGAGGATCTATTTGCAATACCTGAATTCACATTAGATCCTACCGAAATAGTAAATGAGCACCCTGAGGAAGATCACACTCAAAATTCTGGACCCAGTTCCCTTGTGCAGAATGATGAATCTTCTCCCAGTGTTCCTGGCTCCTCTGACTCAGCTACAACTCCTCCTTCAGAGAACCCAAACTCTAATGAGATTGAAGACAATTCAGTACCTCAGGATGAACCCTCTTCATCATCAATCCCTGTTATCAACTACAAATACAAGGGCTCTCACCCAGTTGATCAGATTCTCTCTCCCTTTGACAAGACATGTCCCTTCACCCGATCCTCATTGAACAACTTCTGTGCATTCACGGCGTTCCTCTCTGTTCTTGAACCTAAGAACTACAAGGAAGCGCTCAATGATGCGGACTGGGTGCATGCGATGCATGAGGAACTTATTCAATTTGAAAGGAACAAAGTTTGGCGTCTGGTTCCTTGTCCTTCAGACAGAACTATCATTGGAACCAAATGGATCTTTAGAAACAAACTTGATGACTCAGGCATGGTCACCAGAAATAAAGCAAGACTTGTCGCCCAAGGGTATTGTCAACAAGAAGGCATTGACTATGATGAGACTTTTGCTCTTGCTGCTCGAATGGAAGCGCCATTCGACTCATGATCGCTTTTGCTACTCATAAGGGCTTTAAACTATTCCAAATGAACGTCAAGACTGCATTCTTAAATGGATTTCTTCAAGAAGAAGTATATGTCAAGCAACCTCCGGGTTTTGAGGACAAAAGCATACCAGATCATGTTTACTTCCTCAACAAAGCTCTTTATGGACTCAAGCAAGCACCATGGGCATGGTATGACAGGTTAGCTCAATTCCTGATATCCAGTGGATATAGAAGAGGTTTGATTGATAAAACTCTCTTTCTCCTTGAACAAAATGAAGACATCCTAGTTGTCCAGGTTTATGTCGATGATATTATTTTTGGCTCCACTAATCTGTCCCTTGTAGAGAAGTTCAAGGATCTCATGAGCAGCGAATTTGAAATGAGTATGATTGGGGAACTCACATTCTTTTTGGGATTGCAAATAAATCAACTTCCCACTGGAACTCAAATCCACCAGCAAAAGTATGTCAAGGAACTCCTTGACAGATTTCAAATGAGTTCCTCTAAGCCATTCGCCACTCCAATTTCTCCTACAACCAAACTGACGCTGGTTCCCAAAGACATTGGCTCCACTAATCTGTCCCTTGTAGAGAAGTTCAAGGATCTCATGAGCAGCGAATTTGAAATGAGTATGATTGTGGAACTCACATTCTTTCTGGGATTGCAAATAAATCAACTTCCCACTGGAACTCAAATCCACCAGCAAAAGTATGTCAAGGAACTCCTTGACAGATTTCAAATGAGTTCCTCTAAGCCATTCGCCACTCCAATCTCTCCTACAACCAAACTGACGCTGGTTCCCACAGACATCAAGGTTGATCAATCTCTCTACAGGCAAATGATTGGTTCCCTTCTATACCCGACGACAAGTCGTCCAGACATCATGTACTCAGTGTGCTTATGTGCGCGATTCCAAGCAGATCCAAGAGCCAAACATTTGGCTGCAGTCAAACGTATCCTTAGATATCTCAAGGGAACTGAAAATTTGTGTCTATGGTATCCTAAGAGTGATGATTTTGAAATACTATCCTACATTGATGCTGACTATGCAGGTTATCTCAAGAATAGGAAAAACACCTCTGGGATGGCTTAGTTCCTTGGTCCTTGCCTAGTGTCATGGGCATCCAAAAAGCAATCATCCATTTCCCTCTCAACCACCGAGTCGGAGTACATCGCAGCTGCAGCTTGTTGTGCAAATCTCCTATGGCTCAAGGAACAACTTGATGATTTTGGTAAGTCCTATGGTCCACTAAAAATTCTTTGTGATAAAACTAGCACCATTAGTATATCTAAGAATCCTGTATTTCACTCTAAGTCTAAACATATTGACATAAGGCACCATTTTCTTAGAGATAATGTGGAAAAGGGTATTATTCTCATGGAACATTGTCGTACTGAGGACCAAATAGCTGACATTTTTACTAAAGCCCTAAATAGAGAACCTTTTGAATACTTTAGGTTATTCCTGGGCATGATTGCCATTGATTAGCGGTTCTGAGTTCCCTTGTATATTTCCATGTCTTGACTAGTAAATGATTGTTTGATTTTATGGTTCCCTGCTTGCTCACATGGTCCTTGATTCTATAGTCATAGTCATTCAAAATATGTTACTATCTTTGTGACGTGCATAATATACGGACTTTACTTTCACTCATGATAAATTGACAAAATCGTACTTCTTTGAACACAAAATAATCAATCGTATCTATTTGAACCCGCAATATAAGCCGAAATGAAGATTGATTATAGAAGCTCCCTAGCTTGACTTACATAAACTGTTCCTATGATCTTCTTTATATGAGCACCACTCTGGAACTTGTTTATGTTTGTGTCAAAATTGGCCCTCCCTGATTTATATTGTTTGGATGTGTATTCTTGTTTTTATTTTATTACCTATCACATAAATGCATCCAAACCCTTCCTTGCCAACTACTAAAACAGAACTGTGAAAGGAATTTCTCACTTCTCTTCTGTCGCACGCTTCTTTGCCTCGAAAACACGCGAAGCCGCCTGACAGATTGCTTTTTCCGCTTAGTTCCTTGTGCCGATTATTGCAGGGTAATGATGATCGATTTTGTGGTAAATTTTGATTGAGAAATATGAACGTTGGGGTGAAATAATTATGGAAGCTAAGGCCGAGTTTCTAGGGATTTTTGTGACCGTTTGAATCAGCGGTGATTGGGGAAGATAATTTTGTGACCGTTTGAAGAATTTCCTTTTGATCATGGTGTGAGATATATTTAAGGACTGCTCTAAACCCTATTTTCCCTTCCCCTGATCTTATCTATCTTTCGCCTCCTCTTAAAAATCTATCTTTCTCAAACCCTAATCTCTCAAGCTCAAATGGCCGCTCAAAACAAACCCGTGATCCTAACTGACGAGCAGTTGACTCTCTTCAAACTGTGGGCCTTACAGGTGGAGAAGGAAACTCCATCAGCCTCCGCCCTGCCATCAGAGGCAGCCACTCAAGCCGACATCCCCTCTTCCTCCTCCCTTCTACTGCCCTCCACAAAATCGGCCTCCCCTCCCACACAAAAATCTCCCTCCCCCGCTCCTTTAGCCATGGCCATCATACCCTACGTCTATCCCCCCACATATTCGGCTAATTCTCCTCCTCCTCTAGAGAGCACCACAAAAGCCGAATCCTCCCCTGCCAAGAGTGACTCCTCCACTCACTCCCCCGCCAAATCCCAACAACACTCCTCTCCCCACTCCACAGAAAAACCCTCCATCCCTGACTCGGAGAGCGTAGGCAACACTTTCCTCAAGCGCCTCAAGGAAGAGGCTGATGATGATGAGCCTCTCATCACTAAGACCACCACTCACGGTGGTCGACAGGCTAAGAAGCCCAAGCCCAACTCTGTCACTGCTCGCACCAGATCTGCCAAGCCGACAGTCTCCTCCTCCAGCTCCCTCGCCACCGCCACCACCTCTCTCAAACCGGAATTTGCAGAGAGGCGAATCTTAGGTCCTCTCTTTGTGGACCCCGAGCTCTGGAACTCGGACTTGAGCGAAGTTGACACCTTTCGCTCCCTGTTGACTTCCCAAGGCTGGGAATCACTGTTCTCCGCTCCTCAGAGCGTCAATGAGGAGGTAATCAGATCCTTTTACTCCTCCATGTCCTTCGTTTCTGTGTCGGAAGTTGAGAATCCCCAGGATATAGTGGTCAATATTCGGGGGAAGCTGTACAAGATCACCACGAAGATGATCTCCTCGGTCCTAGGCATTCCTACAGGAACTGGGTTCTTTGCTATCCACAAAAAGCATTGGCCCACAAAGAAAAGCGACTATGCCAATACAGTCTTTGGGAACCCAGATCTCAAGAAACTCAACACCAGGTTCCTCTCCTTGTCAATGAATCTGCTTCACGCCTTCCTCATCAACAACGTGGTTCCTCGCCAGGAAAAGAGGAGCACTGTTCTGATTGCTGATGCTGTCTTCATGGATAAGATCATCTCTGGGGAGCTGCTAGACCTGCCGAAGATTGTTATGCATCATATGCAGGCCTGCCACAACCATCCATCCCACTCCCTGTCGTTCCCTACAATCATCAAGGCCCTCTTGGAGAGACTTGAAATCTACCCGGCAGCAGAGGGAGAAACGTCCTTCTCCCACAAGATGGATGGCTCCTACATCAACAGTCTCAAGGTGGAGGAGACGGTCACCAAGAAGTCAAGGCCCTCCATAAACTTATCTGCTCGACCCGCTCCTGCAGAAGATCAAGAGGAGGCCTCCTCTGAGATTGTTCAGGAACTGAGAGAGATTTCGGCTGCTGTTCGTGACCTCAGCACTGCTTTCATCAAGCTCGCCGAAGCTCTCACTGCACAGAGAGGATAGGGTCCCTCTAGAAGTTCCTCCGATGTAGTTGGCATAGTTCTCCCTTACGGTTCCCCAACACATCAATCCCTCTGTTTTTTTTATCTGCTTCATGATTTTTGTTATTTTTTTGTGTTTGCTTGTATGAGTCGCAATTGTCTTTGGGCTCATGAATGATAATAATAATATTTTGCTGTTCTACGCCTTGTGAGTCTTGCACGTTCATGTTTTGCATCATAGTTCCTTATATTATCTTCATATCTTTTCGATGATGTCAAAAGGGGGAATATATTCTGAAATCTTGGAACCAATAGGACTGGTATCATGTTTAGGGGGAACATGTTAGAAAATTCAAAGGTTAAGGGGGAACCATTTGAAGCTTTTGGTCTAAGTATCTTTGTCCTGAGATTCATATTCATATTTGCCTATTGTCTCTGTGATTACACTTGTACGAGTTTGTCATCATCAAAAAGGGGGAAATTGTTGGAATAGGGACCTGAGGAACGCTGGTTCCTCAATAGGTTCCTTAGGAACGCTGATTCCTCAATAGGTTCCTTTCCACTATTATTCTATGTTTTGACGATGACAACCTTAACATATACTATGGTATAGTTTATCTTGATATTTCAGATGAAAAGATTGAAGATTTGAAGCTGATGAAGTATTAAGGGAAGTCAGAAGGAACTGCGTTACATCCGTGTTGCTTCTAACCCTAGCGTGGGCGGCGAGCCGAGAAGATCTTATAGGAGATCTTTTCCTTGTTTGGATATTGCTAGAGTTGGTTGTAATATTGTCTATGTAATATTTGGTAATTCTCGAGTTAATTAGGTTAACTTGAAAGCCATAGAGATTGTCATAAATTAGGAAAGAAGTCTGACGCATAATATATTCTTGGAATATCTTTATACGACATATTTGCTTCCTATATATATGATCATATTTATGTCCTTAGGGCTTATGTATTTTGACGGAGCTTGAAGTGCATCAGACTAAGAGAAGAGAAAAGTGTTCTTGCGAAAGAACATCAAGTAAGTTCACTGGTATTATCATCTTAGAGTTTCTGATAGGAACTAGGTTAGTACTTAGCAGTAAGTTTGTAATCTCGTTCTTCTCTAAACTCATTGATTGAATATACAAGTAGACCTTTCAAATCCTCGAAAGAGGGGTGATTTTCATCCAAAGATAACTAGTTGGTTATCTAGGGTTTCCACCTTAAGTAATTGCGTTGATAACTTGTTATATTACTTACGTTGTGCCTAGGAACTGGAAAACTCTTTGTCACAGTTCCCTTGATACTAACATACAGATCCTACATATGGTTTTATTGCTTTAGACCTAGTATTGGGAAATGATAGGGTACTACGCTAGGTGAGGGTTGAAGATATTTTTATATACATACGTTTGTGTGGGCATGAAATAAAATGTTAATGACGTGATAATATATAAATGCATTATATGTTATCTACATCGGAAAAGAGTGCGAATATGTCATAAGATTTGCGTATTTTTTTATAAAAAAGGCTAATAATATTATACTTTTATTTATTAAAAGATTACAACTCCTAACCATTTAACTGGAAAGTTTTGAAGAAAGTCGAGTGGTTGGAAAACAAATTCAATGTAAGAAAGACAAGTCTTAAGTTCTGACATAATCATCAGATAATGTGCGGTTAGTCGTCAGGAATTTACTCAAGAATAAATTTTCATGCAGTGAGTGTTGATGTCAGGATTGCCCAGAAAGTCAGTGGCCTTGGATGCTTCTTTAAAACAGTGAAACTTTTTAACATTATCAAAAGTTATAAGAATTTCATGTATATCATTGATAATATTCCTTATTTCCCAAGTAATTTTGCAAATATTTTTAATGAAATTAATCACGGTTAAATTATATCCTTCAGTAATAATGTTTTTGTGGTTCAACTTTAATGCTAGTTTAACTACATAAAGGGCAGACATTGCCTCTGTTGTAACGACAAAGTTTGATATGATATTTTTATTGAAGATGTCTAAGACCTTTCCATTGTTATCTCTATTATACATACAATATACGAGTTATCAATTGAATGATGCGACCCATCAAAGTTAATTATAATCCAATCTTTGGACATTTCGTCGGTTTTTTCCATGTTTGGTTGTCAATTTTATCTCTATTTCTGTATGTAGTTAACTTTGGACCGGTAGTAATTATTTGGGTTGATTCTTATTGTTTGAATTGAATAAACTCAATTTTAGTTAGCTCATGAGATCTCCTTGACGTAATTCGCATTTTGGTGTGAAAGTTGGTCTAGGTTTATTGTTAACTAAAATAGAAAAGGATGCTGATTTGATACATGTCATAATAAGATGAATCCAATAGGCATGGAATACAAAATTTTCTAAAATTTTAAGAGTAAAAGACCATTGTAGTTTATCATAGGCTTTCTCCATATTCATTTTAAGAGTCATTCATCATCGTTTTCCTTTTTTTCTGTTGTAAAAGAAATGAAATGTTTCATGTGCTATTAAAATATTTTAAATATGGATCGATCAACTTGAACAAATGCACCTTGGCATGAATGTTTTAATTTAGGAAACATGTTTAATTTGTAGTCGATTGGCTAATAGGTTTGTGATAATTTTATGTATCGTTGTACTTGTACATAAATTTATTGGTCTGAAATGATTTATAGAAATGAGATTATCAATTTTCGGGATGAGGGTTATAGAAGATTGTGTCTAACAAAGAAAGTAGAATGAAAAAAGTTTGGAACCGCTTGTATAAAATATTGTCCGATAATAGGTCAATAATGTTGATAAGTTATGTATTATATCCATCTGGGTTGTTTTATTATGCGGGAGTTGAATGACAATTTTTTTTAACTCTTACGGAGTACAGTATATTAGTAGGTTGGATACGAAGTGCTTTATTATCGAAGATAACAATATTTTTACTATTATACCCGTGTCATGCACGAGAAATTCTATATTATTCGTCTAAATTTTTTATATTTTTTATATGAATCCGTTCAAGAATTAAGTTTAACTTTCACCATAAAGTGAATTAAGTTTAACTTTTTGCTTGTGAAGACTATTAATGAAGATATAATTTATTTCATAAAGGTTACGACCCTAGTTTGACTTAATTTTTATTATAAAAAATCATCTTAATTTTTTCTAAAAATATATATTAACTTTCAACGTATTTTTTTATTTTTAATGGAATAGTTGTATTTTTGTTGTTGAAAGAAATGATAATTTTTTAAGATTTATTTATTAATGTAATTTGTAATATATTAATCATTAAAATAAAAATAATTATTATTTAACAATATAAGACTAAAATCACTCTAAAGCTTCTAAAAATATTAACTTTAATATATAAGATATGTAGGCCGTTCTCACCCAATCTTCTGTCCTTTACATAGAAAGAAAACTTATTATTCTGTTCCGTCCTTACCATTTTTTTACCGGTAGTATTAATGTTCAGTATTCTTTTTGACCAAACATAACTTTGAGCAGAAAAGAAACAAAATAATCGAGAACAAGTTGGAATAATCAAATGTATATGTATTATGTTTAGTGTAAAGCGGCAAGGCAACCTTCGTGCCCTAATAGCCGTAGACCGTAGTACATTTGGGATCACATTAATCAGAACTTGAATACCTTTTCTTTTGGGATCACATAGTATAATTGAGTAGTTAATTAGTTATATAAGTATGCACTTTGTCCAAAAAAATCAAGATGTATTGAAGGATTTGATGCATTTGAAAAAGCAGATTTACTGGATACCACGTAGTCATCGTAATTAAGATTCCGTGAAGAATGGATCAGGGATAATATTAGGACTAAAATAGTCCTGTTAGCTTAATATATTGGTGCTATTTTATGTCATCTGAACAAATAATGTGATTAATTAAGGTGCGAGTTATGAGTTGTGAGAGTGAGACTTGGGTAGATAAAAACATTAATCTAGGGATCCGGGTTGCCGTTGACGCCTAAGAGCATAAGAGCATAAAGTTACTTAGAGTAACACCCTTGTTTTTAAAGATAAACTAGATTCGGAACCCCGCGCTTCGCGCGGGTCAATTACGAATTTATGTACCTTGTTAGATGTGAATTTTGTATGCAGTTTAACATTGTTAGATAGAAGCCCCAAAATTGAATTAGGGCTAATTATATTCACAACCTTCCGATACAACATTATAGCGTTTAACAAAGTTAAATTTTATAAACACAATTGGTCAACAAATTGATAGAGGTACACACTCTAACCTTTGTAATTAGAGGATATAAATACATATGTTTTTAATACCAATAAACCATAGTAATGGCATAGTAATTTAAAGAAGAGCATATATATAGTTATTAGCTGCATAATTTGAATGTATATGTATAGCGACAATTGTTGCCTACAGGTTTGCATATGGATCAAGATCTTCCCTCACAAAGCTTTTTAACCCGCATCTATTTCAATTGGTGTCGTGCGTGCATGCTCAAATGTTGAAAACTTAACTAATATAAGCAGAGGAGGTATTCAACAAAAAGGTGAGACCGTGAGACTAAAATGCTTAGCATCCAAAGTTCAACTCTCAAATGTACTCAATGGAAAATCCATTTCCATCTTATAATGAAGAAAATTGCATTTATAAACACATCTACGAAGAAATAAATAAAACACAAAAAATGGAATATTTAAAAACTACATTTGAAAATCTCTTCTCCTTGAGTAACTGGTGCATTTTACAAAGTCAACGACAACACTTAATTTAAGAGAGAACTGGTGAAAATTAGTTGCTAAGCAGAAGATGATTAAATATTTATCTTGGGGTCATCTCTTGATTACTTATGTCTCTTGCTTTAAGAATATCAAAACCTCATATTTGGACTCCTAGATGTCGTTGCCTGGAGTGATCACATTATGAAAGTAGACATGATATAGTGACATATATCAATAGTGGTTTTAAAATCTTGAGTTTTCTTCAAAATTTAGATAAAAACAGAGAACAATGCAGGTGAAATTGAATTTATACAGCCAATGCCTAATTAATCCAGTTGAAATAAGGGAAAAAGCAAACAAACATTATAAAACCAGTTAGACTCCGCAGAATACTTCACCGTATATAATAGATGACTGAATATTTAAGAGTCAACTCCCACTATATAAAACATTTTATTCCTACACTTCTAAATACTTCATAGTTATACAAAAGAATCTAATCTTATAACCTTTTAATATTTTCTTAGGACCCGTCATATCATTTAATTCGATTCATCAACATTTGACAAACAATAACCTTCCATTTGAATAATTTCCTTTGTGTATCGTTCCATCTACCTGCCATTATAGGAGTATTTGACAAAATATATGTCTTCCAAGAAGATATCTAGACATGCAAAATGGACTTATGCTAAACATTCATAGATTTTTGTACACTGGACGAATACTCAACGTGAACATGCCCCTAGCAAGACTACACAGTACACGGACAATTCATTTCGCCGCAGTGTTCTAAAAGAAACAAAGAATTAGAAAAGAAAAAGAAAAAGAAAACAGTACACACCTCAATAGAGATGAACAAATTTTCAATGCAGCAAAAAATTGTACCATAGCAAGAGACTCAAAAGGCAATCTAACTTACTTTGCATCTTCCATGGAAGAGAAGTACTCGTCGCCGTATCTCTTTGTTGGAAAATTGTCCAAGATTTGTGCCTCAAGAACATGTAATCCTCGTCTGAACTGTGAATCAACAATCCACCACACTATCAGAGCAAAAAAGCATAGGAAATTCAGCCACAAAAGCATCATAGACTTTCCTTATACTATGATCGTTGGTCTGCAAGATTAGTACCCACATTAGAAGGACATAGTAGAAAGAAAAAGATTGTAAAATCCTAACCAATATATTTCTCAAACTAAAATGCTAGACAATTGGCCATTGTAATAAACTATCAGAGGAGAATTAAAAAAAGCATGAAGCTACCAAGTAAAGATTAGCCGTAATTTGAACTCTTAGAGCCATAGCCAACACAAAGATATGCAGATCTAGGGAAGATTTCAAATATGTAAAAATATTGTGCAGATCAAGCAGAAACCATAATCTGAGCACTCCAGTATCAGCTTAATATGCAAACAAAGCTTAAGAGACAAAATTGAAGCATTCAAAATTAGAAAAGTGGCGAATAAACCGCAACGTGTGAAGCATAATGGATGGCAACTGCAAAAGCATGCCCACACAATAGCCAGATAATGGCATCACCTCTGCAGGATAAGGAGCAAGAGATAAGCTCTGCATTAAACATTTAAACAAGAAGATCAGGAGGGGAGGGGATATGAGATATCTCCATAAATGATGTACAGTCAATCTCCAGTTTCTCTGTAGAGTCAATCTTCATATTTTACAAAATTAGAGCAGCCCAGGGATAAATAAACAATAGATAACCTATAAAGACTGAAAACATAAATGCTATATGCTTCAGAAAGTGTCCAATGACAGAGTCCTGAAGAATGATCCAAGCAAGCATTTCCTTTGGCATGGAAAATGCTCCACGAAGTCGTCAAGAGTGAGAGTCATGCCCATACCAAGAATAACAACCGTCAAAAGCCCAAAACAGTGAGTTTAGGGTTACCTTGTCAGATTATCCATTCCAATTCCAACGGCTATCTAAATGAAATGACTACCCACAAACTGTTTATCAGATATAGCTTATATATCATATATATGGCACGAGAATGTACAACAGACGAAGACAACTATATAATACAAATCTTCATTCATAATAAATACAGGTAGATATATATTGAGGGTCAAAAAACTGATCCTCCAAGCCTCCAAGACCAACATATTTTATTTAATCCACGGATAAATAACTGATTACATTCTTTCTTTGATTTTGGGTAAAAAAACTGATTATATTCTACGCCCAAAAAAGATGGCCTCAAGACTGCAGTTATGCATATCAATTAGGGCTACTGGAACACTACTTTTGCACTCCTCACTGTAAACATTTCCCAAAACCACAATCAGCATAAGTAAAACTCAATCAATTACATATTGTGAATCTAGATAGAAGTAAAGGAGTGTGAGAGAGAAGATTGATACCAGTGAGCAAAAGCGCTGCCAATATAAATCATGTTTGTAAAAAAGGATTAGAGGATGAAA
The DNA here is from genome assembly GCA_029168935.1 of Oxyria digyna. Lineage (NCBI taxonomy): Eukaryota > Viridiplantae > Streptophyta > Magnoliopsida > Caryophyllales > Polygonaceae > Oxyria > Oxyria digyna. Next base: position 14,050,054 of record JAPVLV010000013.1, read on the forward strand.
AAATCTTGCTCACTGTGAATAAGATGACAGTCATTCTCTCCTTTACTTATACTGCAATATAAGCCAAGGATACTAAAATTCTGTAAGTGATTGCGAGCAACGCAATGAAGAATATCACCCTGCGCATAAGAGAAAGACAACAGTATGGACATCAGTGCTTAAAAGACAACCCCTTTAAGTATGAAGGGGATCCTGATCATAACATCTTGTATCATCCAGTAAAAGGTGAAATATAAAGAAGAACATTATCTTTATGACAGATTGTAACAAACTCAGAATTCGAGATTACTGAAAACAACTACGCAAAGGTAATATCAGTAAAACAACTGCTGGTGGTCTTAGTATTTCGCAGGGACACACAGATTAATGTGAACAGGCAAATGCAAAAATGATTTAAAGGAAAAAACCAATGACAATCGAAGTCCATCAACATACTTAAACACATGATATAGATAGACGGAAGCATGATACAGTATGCTAAGTAAATAATACATGGAACAAAATATTATAGTTTGGTAAACGAATGGGAAACATGAAATCAACAAAACACACATGGGATTATATAAAAATGCGAAAAGAGGTTAGGCTGTATCAAATTTATATAATCTAAAGCAGAACCAAACCTTTGAATCAGACAAAAGGAATTCAGTTCCAATGTATTTCCCGTTGACATTCACAGCATCCCACCGACGGCTCACCATTGCGACCACCATTTGGTTAGATTCTTGGGACAATTCGGAGAACAAAGCATAGCCAACACAATCACCAAGAGCCCGAATGGAACTCGAATTGGACCTCGGGCGTTTAGAAACCTTTTTCCTGGCTGCTCTCCCAGCACCACAGATCTGAAGAGAGGAGTTGGAGGACATTCTGAAATTGGGAGAGGAAACGATAAGGATAGAAACACAGGGAACGACGGAATCTCGCAAACAATGAGAACATATTTATACCAAAATATGATACACAGAATAACGCCAAAGTGAATGAGTAACCGAAGAAGCTTAACCGACGCAGAACGGCGGAAAGAGATAGGAAGCCAAATTAAGTACAGGAGTTAAAACGGAGAACATGAAATCCGTAATGGCAGAGGAACACCAAAGGAGAGGAGGCGAAAGACAATGACGCGAAGAAGGAAAAACGGAAAAATGAGAAGACGAAATGGTGGAAGCAAGAATTAGAAACTCAAACAAAAACCTACTCACGCATTCATTATGGGCCGCGACATAAATATAAATGAGGCCCAAAACCCAGATAGGCCCGATGGTAAATAACGGGGACCAGAACAAATTAACCTAGATCCGGAAACCCGCGCTTCGCGCGGAGAAATCACTGTTTTTCGTTTGCGGTTAGTCATTAAACATGTCATAAATTTAAAATGAGTGAACGGTGATATAATTCAATTCTACAAACTCGTAAAATGCAAATACAACTATTGCAACAGTGGTTGCAACCGAAATCTGCAACATAAAGTATTTATATGATGTTCATGTTTTACTGAGGCCAATGTTGTTTGGCGTGTTACATGTTTTACTGAGGCCAATGTTGTTTGGCGTGTTACATGTTTTACTGAGGCCATGCATATGAATCAATCTTAGGTGTTGTCAATATATAGATTAAAAATATCTAATTAATCCAGATTACTGAGGCCATGCATATGAATCAATTTTGTTTCTTGATGAACCTGATAGAGATGAGAATGAATTTGGAGATTGTGATAGAGGAAGGAGACGGAGATGGTGTGTTCTTAGTTGATGATGGAATTAACATTTAAGAAAATAGGTAATTAGGATAAAGATTTAAAAAATATTTTTTTTGGTAAAAAAAAAGATTTAAAATATTAGCGTAGCATTTATTAGGTACATGTTGCTTTTACTTCTTCAAACCCATCAACTTTTATATATAGATAGATGAAATTAAAATGTCAGATTTTTTGTTTGAATCAAGGCAAGAGTAACAACTCTTTGTTACTCTTTATGACACAAATCACATTAGTCATCCAATCATTTAGTAACATGTGAATTATGTGGCTCAATAGAAAAATTGCATTACTAAGCTATTGATTAAATATCTTATATCATTTATATTACATAAAATTGTATTGTAATTCTTTTTTAACTAATTTTAATTTATTTTTATCTATATATAGACATCCATATTGATTATATAATATATTATTTATATATATATTAAAAATAAAGATAAAATACATGTTGTTTGATACGAGTAACATGATTGTGGATAAAAAAACTTTTTTATATTAAAATAATAAGCTATGTTACTCATGTTGAGTAACATGAATGTAGATGCTCTAATTATTAAGTCTTCGTCCTTGTGAACTCGATCCGCTTTTTATTCCCGCTATATCTTATTGTATATACATATTGTAATGGGTGATTTCCTATTGTGGATCAACCCATAGGTTATCAGATCTATCTGTAATAAGTTCATGTATAGAATATAGGGTAAGGTTAGTGTTTGGGCTTTGGTCCATATTACTGGGATTATCCCAATAGTGATCTGATGCCCAGAAGTGTTGCCCGACCCGGTTCGAGGGAATTCGGGGCTCCGCGTGCGACCTAGCTGACTGGTATATAAGCTGATGGTCTTCTCTCTCTTCTGACACTATTCATTCCGCTGCTCCACTTCTAAGAGAAAGAGAGAGAGTTCTAGGGTTTCTGGTTCGAGAGGTTAGCCAGGTCTTCGACGGTGGCTCGTTGATCTGTTCACTGAAGAAGCAAGCCTTGCTTCTGGTGTTTCCAGGGAGACGGTGGTCTTGTTGGTGCTAGCTTTCCTGAAGGTTGTCTTGGAGATCCTCGGATGCTCATCGGGCTCGCGAGTGACTTTCTTGTTGGCGACAGATCCTAGGGAGTTTCCTTTACCTTTGCTTTACTCTTGTTCTGAGTTGCATGAACTTGTTCTGAGATCCTCTATGTAATGCTCTCTTGTAGACGCTTTGTCTTGCTTAGTGGATTTGGCTTCCAATCTTGAGGCCACGGGGAATAGGCTGAGTCCGAACCTCAATAACAATTAATCGTGTTCTTTACTTTCTGTTTGTGCCAAGATTTGAGTAGATTGGAGTACCAATTCTATCACATATAAATGATTTAGCATTTACGCACAAACGTTACAATACGTACGCATATATATTGTAACAAATATACATATTGTTATGTTATCACGCCGTAGGTGACATAAACATAACACATTTTGACGCATGTATACAAAATTGTCTATCTTCTCTAAATCTGATCTTCAGTGAATCTTCTTACTTGTGTTTACATTAACCGATCCATGTATCACGTAAGAGTTGAATACTTTCATATATAATTTCATTACACATCCACGGTCTTTGCATTCCAATTAATGTCTTCTTTCGACACGAAAAGAAATATGGGTTTCTCAAACATTCGCAAATAGAAATTCATACAACGAACGAGCACCATCTACAATATTCATGTAAGATCTGCGTTTTTAGGGTAAACCAACTATGATAAAGGTTGAGGGGGGTTACATGAATTAGTTTTAGGCCCCGTTGGGTATGCTGTCTAGAATCGGAATTGGAATCGGAATGGGAATGGAATCAGGAATCAGAATAAATCATTCGTGAAGCTTTGTGTTTGGTATGCAGTTGGAATGAACCATTGCTGTAAAATTGGTGTTTGGTATGCTGTCGGAATGAACCATTCCTAAAAATTAATTTTTAAAATTTGATATTAGAATTAAATCATATTTTATATAATAAATTTGAATTTCATATTTACTAATATGATTTATATATAAAATTAAATATGAACAATATATACGTAAGATAGCCAAAAATATGATTCAATTACCCGAGTATCATGTAAAATGAAATGTTCACAAGCAAAATATGTCATAATAACTAGTCTCAAACTACCCAAAAACTGACAAAGGCTATAACCACAAACCACAAATGTTTAACAAAAGTTTCTTGTAATCACTCCATACAACTGATATCTAGAATATCACCACTCCAGCCTCCAATTAGACCACCAACTCAACGAAGGAGTTTTAAGACGTAACGAGCCTTCCTCTCGTCGGTTGGGCAACTGTAAAAAACATCCAATTCATTAGGATTATTACCTAGAATGTGAGCAACATCAATGACATCATCCATAGAGATTCCATCTATCATGGCAATATCTAAGAGTAATTGCTTCTTTAGCTCAGTTGCTTCAAGCTTGCGAGCCTCTGCAACCTTCTCACGCTCCTCTGCACAACCACAGAACTTGCAATTTTGTCTAGGTGTGTGTTCATGTCATCCATTGTACTTGCCCATTTCTCAGTCAAGTAATTCTTAGCCCCACTTCCAAAAGATGTTTTCCTTCTCTTTTGCTTCTTCAAAGGTGGTGCAGATGGTAACTCTGTCAGATCTTCCAAGCCTTCTACTTCATCCGCAAGATTCACGGTAGAGTTTTCCAAATCTTCAATTGCATCATCTAAGTCTTCCACTTCAGTTCCTTTAGCCCCTTCAACACCAAAGATAACATCTAGCTTGTGAAGTTAAGGAAATTCCATCCTTCATAATCCTTTAGCTTTAGGACGTCCCTGCATATAATAAAATGATTAAATTGAAATTATGTATAAAAAAGTAAAATTACAGTAATACAAAGTTAGAGTTAATACCAAACAGAAATCATCAAATGCTTGTCTTTCACATTCTATCATGTGTTTTTCACTATCCCACTTGAAGCCCGACAAGCGTAACATCTCTGAAAAGAGCGCATACTTCTCCCTGAACCAGTTGATCTTAGAATCAATGTGAGGGCTAACCTTTATGTCGGCTGTAGGATACTTTTCATTTAATTTTTTCTCCAAGACAGGCGTAAATCCAACCTTAAAACCTCCTTCAGAACGCCACTGAGGATCATCTTTGAGATCCACCATGAAATCTAACAAAGAATCTATCTCTTTCTTATTCCAAAATCGTTTGTTTTTCCCTGGTCCCGATGCACTTTGTGATGCTTTATCCATCTGTACAAACAAAGTTTACTTTAAATAATGCATGAAAATAAGAATAATTCAACTCTCAACTAAACACCTCGCATCATCATACTTTCAATTTCGAAAGCATAACCATCAATTATTCAAATTCAAATACATCCACTCTCTCGAGTTCGAACACATAACAAGCCATCAAATACATGACCATCGCATAAATGTTGAAATGCATAAAGATCAAAGCAAACACAATTTCAAAAAAATATTGATCTCCAATTGTTAAATGAAGTCAATGCTAAGGAGTTCCTAAACGCAGTCCATGAATCTGATGCTACAACATGAGTGATATATTCGGGTTCTTCGCTCTCTTCTGACTCATGATTAGTTTCTCCTTCCTCCTCATCACTCTCTTCACTTTCTTCATTAATATCTTGTTCGGTTGGCATATACTTTCGAATAAGGTTATGTAGTAAAGCACATGCAGTAACAATACGACCTTGAGTTCGTATTGGAAAGAATGAAGGGCTTCGAAGAATAGCCCATCTCCCTTTTAAGAGTCCAAAGCATCTCTCTATTACATCTAGCTTTGGAGTGTTTCATGTTGAAATACTCCTCTGCATTTTGTGGTATATTATTGCCCAATTCTTTCAAGTGATACCGATGACCTCTATAAGGAGTTAGGAACCCCTTACAGTTGGTGTACCCAGCATCAGCTAGGTAATAATTACCTTGTCACATAATAAAAGAAATATGTTATTTCCTATTCTAAAATTAAGTTTAAATAGTAAAATTTTGACTAGTCACCTTGTGGTACTTTTAAACCCCTAGGTCTTGAAAGAGCGTCGCGAAGGACACGACCGTCATGTGCAGATCCTTCCCAACCGGGCAATATATATGAATTCCATATTAGGTGTACACACACCTAACACATTCATAGCAAGATCGCCTTTTCTTGTTCGGTATCTTGATCTAACATTGTTAGACACATGAACATTAATGAATGTTCCATCTAGGGCTCCTAGACAATTCTACACAAGCAAAGAATGATTATGAGTTAAATTTCTAAATAAAGTTTTAATATAATATTTTAAAAAGTTGTTTGTGATACCTTGAAAATTTTCCATCTACCATCTTCGCAATCCTCGGGTATTGGTGTGGGCTTTTTTAGAAAGTGAAGATGCAACTTAAGAACCGCAAGAAGATAAATGTTGAATTGCCGACTTACACTCTCACCTGTTCTTAGAAAGTAATTTCCTATTGACCTATTTTTCTTATGATGAGCTAAGGTAAACAAAAACATGGCAACAATCTCATCCACTTCCATGTTTTTTGTTCTACGCAATCCCCCAATTTCTTGAGTCATCTCACATAGTACATCAAAGGTGCGTCTATTGACACGCAACACATTTTTACATATAACATCATTTATACCAATAATATTTTTCAAATTTTGCATTCTATTACGTATCTTATCTTTTTTCTCAAATTGAATCTCTCTAATTTGTGAAACTTGCTCTCGTAACAACATAGTTGTTATCATAACAAATCTAACAATGATCGTTATTAGTAGTTGAATGTGCTTTTGTTTTTCCTTCCTTCTCCTTTCCGAATCAATTTCAAAGGAATCCATCACTACACACAATTATACACAAAATATTCAATGAGAGAAATTGAACACATACAAATTTATAATGAATTGTCAAATTTACTTTATTATGTATTGTATAAAATGATATATAGAAAAGAGTTAAAATCAGAGTGGTAACAGATCCGACAGATCTTGACAAGCACAATCGCAATATATCAATATTGAAATTGAAAGCAAGATGGACACTGATGAGGCTAAAGTCGTAGTGCCAAATCAAAGAAAACTCTAAACACTAACTAGAGTATAGCAAGTAAGTAGAGGTCGAACCCAAGGAAATCAAAACACCAAATCAATGCAGTCAAGTGAAATATCAACTAGTAACAAGTAACCAAAAGGGGGGGGGGGGTTGATTGCAAGAACACACAAGTAACCAGTAACAAGCAGAGGAAGTTTGAGTGAGAATATGATGAGAAGGGGTTTCACCTAGCAAGTATCCACACAACAGTCAATCAAGTTGATCATAGATTTATCTCAAGTTCTATTCAATCCTAGGGAATGTTCCTATTCCAATCTTTAATATATCATCAGGCCAACCGGTCCTGATAATACTTACTATTCAACAATCAGGGAAACCTCTCAAGATTAGATGAAATAGCAGCAAAGGGCACAAGAATCATAAGGATGCATGCAATAACTTACAACCGTCAAGTATTAACATGCAATCAATTCTCTTTCATAAAAGCAATCAACTACCAGATCATGCAGATATGAATGCTACAATGACAAGGAATTCCACCGTATATTCCTAGTCTAGCAATAGAAAACTATCAATCAAACTAGGTGATCAAGCCAGCAAAACTAATAGAAATCAATAGATGAAGAACAAGAGAATTAATACAAACCCATAGGAAAAGAACAAGAGTTTATAAATCTCACAACTTAATAACTGAAGGTTTCAACCGCTAAGTAAAACAATGGAGATTAGTTCCTGCTCATGGTTGCAGAACTAAATTGTCTGATGGAAAAGAAGATGATGAAAGATAGAAAGAACTAGGGTATATAAAGAGTCTAACCCTAAAGATATATGGTAAAAGATAAATCCTAAAACTAAAATAAGGAAAATAAGAAAATAATAAAAGAAATAAAAACAAAGCAAAATAAGGAAAGTCCGGAATATCTTCGGCCTTGTTGTGGCGATCGCCATAGATGCCTGACGATCGCCATCTTCATATAAAGCTCTGTCGTAGCCTCTGTCACCCCCATGGCGATCGCCGTAGAGTCATGGCGATCGCCATAATCTCTCGAACTCACATAACTCTTCTGTTGTAGAATGGAGATCGCCTGGATGGTAGTGGAGATCGCCACTGCTCCGCAGAATATCTTCAAGTCTTCATGTCTTCAATCTTTGATCCCTTCTTCTTCGGTTCTGATCTTCATTTCTTCACTTCTTAATAAATATCTCAGAACATAATAATGACTCGAAACACATATGATAATACTCCTAAACTAATGTAATAATCCCTAGTTACGCTATACAAAGTGCAGCGTATCAAATACCCCCATACTTACACTAGTGGAAAAAACACCTGTTGAGGCGGTCAAAAACCCCCCTGTTGAGGCGGTCAGGGGTCGCTGCAACAGGGGGGGCTGCAACAGGTCATGAGCTGTTGAGGCGGACAGCGCCCGCCTCAACAGAGGGGTCTGTTGAGGCGGTCAGGAGGGTGACCGCCTCAACAGATGCAACGTTTTCTACCTCTGTTGAGGCGGGCAGAAGGGCGACCGCCTCAACAGAGGGGGTCTGTTGAGGCGGTCAAAATGGTGCCCGCCTCAACAAGTAGGCAAAAATCTATGCCCAAATAAATGGACCGCCCGCCTCAAAAGGCCTGCCCGCCTCAAAAAAAATTTATCTGTAGAGGCGTATTGATTCCGCCCGCCTCAAAAACACATGAGCCAACTAAAAAAAAAAGTAGCATCGATATATCTAGCAACTATATCAGAACAACACCGATTCCAGCAAGAACAAGTGTGTAAGAAATACAAAAACAAGAACAGTAATATCAGAATACAAAAACAAGAACACTATATAAGAACAACACCAGATCCAACAACTTCGAAATTGTAGCATCGATCAAAATATTGAGCAACAATTGTAAAATTTCTTACACAGTCCAGCAACTTCGAACAACACCCACAAACCGATCTCTGTATAAAAAACCCTAGACCCAAACAAAAACTAATCCAGACGGTGAAGTCGGCGATCTTCAACAAACTAATCCAAACAATTGCAAAAACTAACCCAAACAATTGCAAAAACTAACCCAAACAAAAACAATCTTCGACAAACTAATCCAGATCTGATGGAGATGGAGACGGCGAAGTCGAACTCGAACTCGAGCCGAGAGAGATGGAGACAGTGAAGCCGAAGACAAGAGCGATGGGACGGTGAAGCCGAGAAGATGAACACCCGATCTGATGGAGATGGAGGCGGCGAAGTTGAAGCTCTACCCAAGAGAGATGGAGACGCTGCAAATCTGGGTTCCAGAGAAGATGAACACCAAATCTGATGGAGATGGAGACGGAGAAGTCGAAGCTTCAGCCGAGAGATATGGAGACGCTGCAAATCTGTTTTTAGAACACCAGCTCGATATGAACACTAGCTCGAGACGGGGAATAATCGAGATCTGATTTTTTTGATGGGTGAATGAGATCTGATGAGGGAAAGAAGCAAAGAGTTTGATGGGTGAATGAAGAGTTTGATGGGAAGGGATGATAATAATGGAGATCGTTTTTTATCTGAGGGAGAATAAAGAAGCACAAAGAATTTCAAACCGTTAGATTAAATTTTTTACACCTAATCAACGTTGGAAAATGGTGATCCGTGGACATGTGTAGGATAAGTAGTAATGCTTGGCAGAATTTTAATTTTTTTGACGAAGCAGTTGAGGCGGGCGCCTTACTGCCCGCCTCTAATTTTTTTTTAAGCATTTGTTGAGGCGGGCGCATGACTGCCCGCCTCTAATTTTTGTGTTATTTTGAGGCGGGCGACTTACTGCCCGCCTCTAATCTCTTCGTCGCATCATTTGAGGCGGGCGCCTTACTGCCCGCCTCTAATTTTTGGGCTCTGTTGAGGCGGGCGCCTTACTGACCGCCTCAACAAGTCAAAAACACAAATATTATTTGAGGCGAACGGATATTTGCCCGCCTCTAAAGTACCTGTTGCAGCGAACTAAACGACTGACCGCCTCAACAGATAGTAGAATAAGACTTTTTGCGTCGGTTTTTAAGGTGACCGCCTCAACAGGGGGGCTGCAACAGGTGTTTTTTCTACTAGTGTTAGACTTTTACTCGTCCCGAGTAATTTACAGAAAAGCTACCCATACAATAAAAAATACTCAAAGCCTCAGGAAGTACAAGAATATCTCCTAGTGATTACATAACCAATAAACTCCTCCAAAACACACAAAACACAACAACAATAATCAAGAACAATGTGATAAAATAAGCACATACCCAGAACTACACCTTATTTCTCCAAGTGGCCTACCCGAATCCTCCTATACGCCTCCTTCTTATGTCTCCATACGCCAAGATGATAATGGTCCTAAAACACTCAATTTTTTTAATAACACTCATCTTGCTTGGGCGCCCTTTCGGGTTTTCATCCCAACCACTCAATAATTGTTCCAAGCTCACAAAACTCACATCACTCAAGACTTATTTTTGCCCCAGCCTAATGCCGGTCAAGCCACCTTCTTATTGCATAGATCTTGCTATCCAAAGATTTTGTATGCCTTTTTTCAATTTTGTGGCTTTTTCATACAATATATATTCAATAAGCTCATGCAGATACAGCCAACACCCAAATAATTACATGTGAATACATTCTCCTCCCCCATACTTAAACATTGCATTGTCCTCAATGAAATGGAAGACATAAAAACGAACCCAGGGAAGAAGACAAAAGACTCACATACAAGGTCGGATGACCTTCCTCCAATAAAACTCAAAGTGTGGTAGAATGAGAAACTAGATGAGCACTAAATGTAATCCAATAATGCATAGCTCATCTAAAGCAAAAGAAAGAATACCTCCAATGTAGAAGGTGACCCAAACAAATCAACTCCTTGCAAAGAACATGGTCACCAACAAGCTAAGCTCCAGCGAATGTAGATCTAGAATGATAGTACTAATGAAACCAAACTTGATGTAATACAACTCCTTACTTTCTTTTCTCTCATATTTTTTTTCTGCACTCTATTTTTTTAAATCCGATATATTATTTTTAACTCGGAATAATTTTCGGATTTTTTTTTTTTTTTTTTTTTTTAGAACGGGAGAGAAGACTTACAGCGAGATTGGCTACTGACTGTAGCTGACCCTAAGCTTCGGTGATTTCCTCCTGTCCATAGAAAAACTAAAAAGAAAATTAAAACGAACAAAACAAACAAAAACAAACTCAAACCTCGGGTTGCCTCCCGAGCAGCGCCTTATTTTATGTCGTGGCTCGACATGAAACTCAAGAGATTTAACTAACGCCATTTGGCTTTGTAAAAACAGTCTCTTGTCTGAATTCTTTCTTGAACCACTCATGGAACGCTTTGAATCTCGTCCCTCTTACCTTGACCACCTTGTCTTTAGCAATGAAGGTGGTTTCATTCACTTTATCCTCCTTGACCGTATCAGGTGGCTGTTTAAGCTCAATGTCAAGTGCTTGTACACTAGACATCAATGGTATCTCGCCTGGTGAGGTCAGTAATGGAGGGCGATTGCCCAAAGGATGTGAAGAGAGCAGCTTACCTTTAGGCTCTGACTTAGCCTGACACTCCTGCATATTAGTAGACAAAACAGCATCTACTTTTGGGGGCTCTAAGAGATTCTCTAAAACAGGTTGCAATTCATCCTTACAAGTAGGCTTAATCACATCAATAGCACATAGAGAATTCTTATCAATGGGATCCATATCATATATATTATATTCTACCTTATCCCCATCAAACTCCATAGAGAGAGTCTCACTATTAACATCAATTTTAGTTTGTGCAGTTTTCATGAAAGGTCTTCCTAACAGTATAGGTGTGACATTATTAGCATGCTCCATATCTAACACAAAGAAATCAGCAGGAAAAATCAGATCACCAACCATAACAAGAACATCCTCAACAACCCCTTTCGGATACACAGTAGACCTATCAGCAAGTTGAATAACAGTTCCTGTTTTATGCAAGGGTCCTAATCCTAGTGATTCATACAAAGAGTAAGGCAAAACATTGATTGATGCATCTAAATCTAGCATGGCTTTGTCAAATTTAGTTTCACCAATCACACATGGAATGCTAAATATGCCTGGATCACCACATTTCTTAGGCATGCGTTTTTCAAACACTGCAGAAACTTGTTCACTTATTTCAACTTTCTTCTTTCCTTTCAGTTTTTGATTTCTTTTGATAGTGCAAACTTCTTTCAAAAACTTAGCAAATCTAGGAATACTCTTAACAAGTTTAAGCAAAGGAATGTTTACCTCACACCTACTAAAGGTTTCAAAGATTTCGTTGTCGTTCTCCAGCCTTCGAGTATCCTTCAATGCCTCAGGAAAGGGGGCGACAAGCTTCTGAGAAAACAGAGGGGGAAAATTCGGGCGAATATAATCGTCAGTGTACTCAGGGGGCTCCCGACGATCGCCATCAACAACGGGCGATCGCGGTCGCGGATGATTTTGCACCTCAGCTACTGGAAAGGAATGGCGATCGCCATCGCCATATGGCGATCGCGGTCGCGATGCAGACCCTGTTTTGCTCTCTGTAAGCTCATGGCGATCGCCACTCGGATCTGGCGATCTCGGTTTTGGCACAGAACAGTCATTTAAAGTTTTTCCGCTCCTCAAGAACACTGCACTGGCGTTCTCTCTCGGGTTTCTTACCGGTTCCCTGACTTCTAATTTACTCACAGCTTGAGCAATCTGTCCTAACTGATTTTCAAGATTTTGGATGCTTGATTCCGTCTTAGCGTTTTGTTGCATCACAGTCTGAGCTAAGGACTTGATCATATCTTCAGCAGTCATAGAATTCTGAGGTCTAGGTTGCTGATAATTAATATTAGAAGAGTCATACCTTGGCCTTGGTTGCCATCCACCAACAGCGTTTACCTCAGCATTGGGATCATGAAGGGAAGCATTTTTCAGCATCAAAGCCCTTACCATCTCTTTCAACTCATTCATGTCAGTCTGTAATTGATCTGAATTAATTGCTTTGACTAAGTGGGATCCCTGTCTAGTGCTAAACTGCCTTGAACTTTCAGCCATCTCTTCAAATATTTCAGTGGCCTGAGGTATAGTTAGTTTCAAAAAATTACCTCCACAAGATGCGTTTACCATTCGACGGTCCTCATCAATCAGGCCACTAAATAAGTACATAAGAAGATCATGGTCAGTATAACTATGGAATGGGCAGCTTGAGCAAAGCTTCTTGAATCTCTCATAATACTCATAGAGACTCTCAGTTGAATGTTGTTGAAGATTTGTGATCTCCTTCTTCAAGCTGCTCAGTTTTGTGCCTGGAAAATATTTCTCTAAAAAGACATTTTTCATCTTAGCCCATGTATCAATACTCCCTGGAGCTTGATAATAGAGCCAATCATTCGCAGCGTCCTTCAGAGTAAATCCGAAAGCTCTCAGCATGACCCGCTCCTCAGTAACACCTCTTGGCTTCATACTAGAACATATGGCATGGAATTGAGCCAAGTGTTTGTTGGGATCTTCTCCTGCTAAGCCATGGAAGTGTGGTAGCTCATGAATTAAACCAGCTTTTAATTCAAAATTCACACATTCTTCAATCTCAGGAAACCTCACTGCCAAAGGTTGTTGGTTTAAGTCTGGGGCAGTGAGTTGCCTCATAGTAGGCAATGGCGGTCCATGTCGATCACCCATCTCGTTCTCTTGATTCAGAGCTGCTCTTTGGTTCCGAAGGAACGTCCTTTCAATCTCTGGGTCAAAGGCAACAAGAGATGAATAAGTAGCACGGGTCTGAACCATAAAGGTTCACACCAAACAGTTGAAAATTTCACAATTAGCACAAAATTGGAATAATTAAATTCCCCGGCAACGACGCCAAATTTGATGAGGCTAAAGTCGTAGTGCCAAATCAAAGAAAACCCTAAACACTAACTAGAGTATAGCAAGTAAGTAGAGGTCGAACCCAAGGGAATCAAAACACCAAATCAATGCAGTCAAGTGAAATATCAACTAGTAACAAGTAACCAAAAGGGGGGGGGGGGGGGTTGATTGCAAGAACACGCAAGTAACCAGTAACAAGCAGAGGAAGTTTGGGTGAGAATATGATGAGAAGGGGTTTCACCTAGCAAGTATCCACACAACAGTCAATCAAGTTGATCATAGATTTATCTCAAGTTCTATTCAATCCTAGGGAATGTTCCTATTCCAATCTTTAATATATCATTAGGCCAACCGGTCCTGATAATACTTACTATTCAACAATCAGGGAAACCTCTCGAGATTAGATGAAATAGCAGCAAAGGGCACAGGAATCATAAGGATGCATGCAATAACTTACAACCGTCAAGTATTAACATGCAATCAATTCTCTTTCATAAAAGCAATCAACTACCAGATCATGCAGATATGAATGCTACAATGACAAGGAATTCCACCGTATATTCCTAGTCTAGCAATAGAAAATTATCAATCAAACTAGGTGATCAAGCCAGCAAAACTAATAGAAATCAATAGATGAAGAACAAGAGAATTAATACAAACTCATAGGAAAAGAACAAGAGTTTAGAAATCTCACAACTTAATAACTGAAGGTTTCAACCGCTAAGTAAAACAATGGAGATTAGTTCCTGCTCATGGTTGCAGAAGTAAATTGTCTGATGGAAAAGAAGATGATGAAAGATAGAAAGAACTAGGGTATATAAAGAGTCTAACCCTAAAGATATATGGTAAAAGATAAATCCTAAAACTAAAATAAGGAAAATAAGAAAATAATAAAAGAAATAAAAACAAAGCAAAATAAGGAATGTCCGGAATATCTTCGGCCTTGTTGTGGCGATCGCCATAGATGCCTGGCGATCGCCATCTTCATATAAAGCTCTGCCGTAGCCTATGTCACCCCATGGCGATCGCCGTAGAGTCATGGCGATCGCCATAATCTCTCGAACTCACATAACTCTTCTGTTGTAGAATGGCGATCGCCTGGATGGTAGTGGCGATCGCCGCTGCTCCGCAGAATATCTTCAAGTCTTCATGTCTTCAATCTTTGATCTCTTCTTCTTCGGTTCTGATTTTCATTTCTTCACTTCTTAATAAATATCTCAGAACATAATAATGACTCGAAACACATATGATAATACTCCTAAACTAATGTAATAATCCCTAGTTACGCTATACAAAGTGCAGCGTATCAGACACCGAGAATTGTTCACGCAGTTCGGGCTAAATCCCTACGTCTGCGGAGCCTGAAGAAGGGAGACTCGTCCTCATGCACTATAATGATCAAAGTCACACAAGCTGGTAGTCACAAGAACGAAGTTGGCAAATGTAAACCCTAAGCCTACACAAATCAACTCAAGAACACAGAGAAGAAGCAAGAGAGTAGAAGCCAAAGGAAATGGCCACAATCGTCGTCGGTAACTCCAAGAGCCAACAACCAAACACCAGCGGAACCACCACTTGAGGAGAACTCTTTCTTCTTCAAGATCGCCGCCTGGAACTCTCCCTTCTCTTTCTGTAATGAGTTATGTGTGTGAACAGTACAACCCTAGCAACCAGACAAGAGAGCTTATATGCTTCATGTCTTTAGCCGCTTCAGGAGATAATGGGCCAAGCTTTCTCATCTGCTTACCAGGCCCAATGACACGGCCCAAGCGAACCAACCGAATTAATACTCTGAGATTTCTTGTAGGCCTAGTGTCATAACCTGGTTACAGATAATAATAAGCTAGTCCAACATTTACATTACAAACGGTTATAATCTACCTAACATAAGTTCATATGACAACCTATACTTGTACTAAATGGTAAACTTGGATTATCAAGCATTTACAAAAAGCAATCACATCTCCAATTTTCTAATCAATAGTCAAAGGAATACAATACATAACAATGATACATTATATGACGAGGCAAAGCACTACATCTCACTTTTCTAATCCAACAAACACATCTATCTCAGGCCTATATAATATATGACGAGGCCTCAATTGTTTACCTCAGATTGGCGGCAAGGCAAGAGGAAGAAGATGGTGGTGGACGCTGACCAGCTGCCTCCGACGCCGCCAAGATCAAAATTCTAGGTTTTTGACGTAGTAGAGAGGAGGTTGTGTGTTTTAAAATGTAGGAGATTTTTTTTTATTTTGGAATGGAGGATCCCCTAGGCTTTTGGGAGGAATGGAGTCCTTCACAAATTTTGGATTCAACCATTCCAAGGAATGAATGATAATTCCCTTTTTAACCTAACCAAACATAAATGTGGGAATGACTGATTCCTCATTCCGATTCCTGATTCCCGTGGAATCTTACCAAACGAGGCCTTAGGGTAAATCAACAAGGAGTGATACGTGTTTTCGTGTAAGATATTTACAAATCTATATCTTATACTCCGTTCGTCAATACTTGTCCTTTTAGAATTTTTGAAAAAATTTAATGTTTCTTGACCTTTATACGCTTATAGGTTTAGGTAATGAAATATAATTTTTCCTATTTTGATCAAAGGACAGAGAAAGAAATTGTACAATTGATTTGGTTAAGAGTTATATTAGGGAAGAACTTGAAGAAAGATAAAATATAAGAATATATAAATAAAAATTATGAGGGTAAATTCGGTAAAAAGGGTGTTAAAAAGGCAAGACATCTAATTTTAAACGCATGATGAAGGCTAGAAAGACAAGTATTAGCGAACGGAGGGAGTATATACAAAGCTTTTATTTGGCACACCAAAAAAATTTATTTAGCACACCCAAAAAATTTATTTAGCACACCCGGAGATTCGTCGCGAATCTATTATACATAGACTTGTTAAACGGGTCATGCGGTTCGGGTTTGGTTTCCCTGGGTCGGGTCGGGTTCGGGTCGGGTCATGTCCGATTCACTATTTACGGGTTGAATTAGGGTCGGGTCGTTACAGGTCAGGTACGGGTTCGGGTCGACCCAGCGGGTCGAGAGCGTGCGGTCAGAATTTCTCGAGATAATTATTAAATAATATTTTCATTAAAATAAATAATATTTTAATCATAAAATATATTATTTTACTGAATATATATTATAAAACACAAAAATTAAGATAGTTAAATCGTAATAACAGATTTGCGGGTCGGGTCGGGTCGGGTTTCAACCCGCAAATGACCCGCAATTTCAGGTCGAAAGAGTCGGGTCAATTCGGGTCTTTTCTGGGTCATCGGGTCAAAAAATACGGGTCGGGTCGGGTTTGTGGGTCAGATCAACTTTTGACAGGTCTAATTATACATGATCTTCGTCAAGAAGAAAAAAACAAAAGATATCCGTCGCGAAGTTGGATGATACATTCGTGACGAAGCTCCGTGATACATCCGTGACGAAGAAACAAGTTACATTTGTGACGAAGGTAACCTATACCTACAAAAGTGAAGCTATTATGTCTAATCCACACAAAGTACATTTAATTACCATCAAACATCTGAACCAACTCCATCTTCAACCTTCTTACTTCATTTTTTACCCACATTTCAAATTATTTACTTTCATTCAAACACAAGCTCTTGAAAAATGTCAAATTGGAATGATTATACATGTTGATGAAGGTGGTTCATCATGAGCGAACTTCAATGAGCTATGTTATAGTTGTTTTAAATAATGTACTAGTTAGGGTTTGTAGTAAATGGTTTTGTATGAAGTTGATGGGTTTTGAAGTTAGTGGTTGTGTTTATTGTGTGAAAATTATGTTGTAATATAGAAAAGATGTTATTTTTATGTGTTGCATACAATGAGCATGATAAAAAGATGCTCAAATAATGTTGAAGTTAGGGGTTGTGTGAAACTGAGGGTTTGTCTTGAAATTTTAGGTTTGAGTGGTTTGTGTTTATTTTCTCAAAATCATGGTATAGTTTAGGCATGTTTATATGTTAGCATAGAATGAGCTTGAAATCACATGTTTATATGAAATAAATTTGTAAGTGTATGTGAAAAACGTAGTTGAAAGTGGTTTGATTTGAATTTAGGGTAAAAAGTGGTTTGTGCATTACAAATGGGTAAATATGGGATTCGTGACGGATGTTTCAAAGACCTTCGAGGCGATGGTATGTGTGATCTTCGTGACGAATGAATTTGCACATAAATGTGCAAGTTCGTTAGTGGCGTACAAGAGCCTTTGATTCGTGACGAAGGTCTCTATATGATTCGTGACGAAGGTGTTAAAATAAGGTTTATGAGCGTATTTTTTGTGACGAAGATATAAGAGACATCCGTGACGAACAAAATGAAAACATCCGTGATGAATGAAGGTTGTACCTGCAAAAGTGAAGCTATTATGTCTAATCCACACCAACTACATTTAATTTCCATAGAACATCCGAACCAACTTCATCTTCAACCTTTTTTACTTCATTTTTCTACCCACATTTCAAATTATCCACTTTCATTCAAACACAAGCTCTTGAAAAATGTGAAATTGAGATGACTATTTACACAAAAATGTTGATCATGGGGGAACTTCAATGAGGTATGTTATAGTTGTTTTAAATAATGTACTATTTAGGGTTTGTAGCAAAATTTATGATGTTGTATGAAGTTGATGGGTTTTGAAGTTAGTGGTTGTGTTTATTGTGTGAAAGTTATGTTGTAATATAGAAAATATGTGATTTTTATGTGTTGCATACAATGAGCATGATAAAAAGATGCTCAAATAATATTGAAGTTAGGGGTTGTGTGAAATTTAGGGTTTGTCTTGAAATTTAGTGTTTGTAAATTTTAGGTTTGAGTGGTTTGTGTTTATTTTCTCAAAATCATGTTATAGTTTAGGCATGTTTATATGTTAGTATATAATGAGCTTGAAATTACATGTTTATATATATGAAATAAATTTGTATGTGTATGTGGAAAACGTAGTTGAAAGTGGTTTGATTCGAATTTAGGGATAAAAAAATGGTTTGTGCATTAGAAACGGGTAAATAAAGGATTCGTGACAGATGTTGTGGGGACCGTCGTGACGAAGGTAATGGTGAGGTGTGTGACGAATGAATTTGCACATAAATGTGCAAATTTGTTCATGACGGACAAGAGCATGTGATTCGTGACGAAGGTTTATGTATGGTTTCGTGACGAAGGTCTTAAAATAGGGATTCTGAGTGTATTTTTTGTTTATTTTCTTATTTTGCAGTATAATACTTAAATGTTCAATGGTTTAAACAACCTATCGATCAGTGTCGATGTTCCGATGGGACCTAGAGGATTGCCTTCGTTTGATCTTGGTTTTGATTTTGATAATCTGTCAATAGTCTCTCAACTTGATCCCCCTCAGTATCATTCTCATCAAATTGATTGGTCTAATGTACCTCCATATCAATCTGTATCGCAACCATATCAAACTGGGTTGCAGCTTCAAGAAATGGAGTATTTCCTGACTTTGAAGACAATACCACAATTTGACAGTGTTGAGCATTATGAGGAGCCTCATATATCAACGGATTATTCAGAAGTTTTCGTCACTGATAAGATCTTCAACTCAAGAGGAGACGCATAACAGTGAGCAAGAGATATTGGAAAAACTCATAACTTCATGTTGAAGGTTGGTAGGACAACTTGAAAGGGAAGCTCGGAAGGTCTTGGCTTATATGTGAGCACAGTGGACTGTATATTTCTGAATCTGTGGGGAGAACTAGGAAAAACACCAAAATGAAGAAATATGGTTGCAAATTTCAGATTGCATGTAGAGAGAAGGAAAAAGGCGAATGAATCTTAAGGGTTGATCATGCAACTCACAACCACAACATTGGCCAATCCTTATACGATAATGCATTTGCTGAAAGACCTACACTCGAGGAGGAAAAGGTGTTAGTGGACATGAGGAAGAAAAACGCTCGACCAATACAGGTTTTCACAAGGCTCAGTGAATCTCCTAACAACATGACTAAAAAGTCACAAGTTTACAACTTTTGTAACAAGTTGAGAACGTTGGGGATAGAAGGAAAAACTTTGGTCCAAGAATTCTTCTATCGTTTCAAAGAGCTAAACTACTTCTTAAGACACAAGTATGATAGGTAGCAACACTAAGTTTCTCGTGATATTTTGAAGTTAATATCACCAGCTCCTAAAAGTACAATTTTGCCCTCAATTTTTAAAAATAAATGGGGTATAATGGTAATCACACATTAACTAACGGTTAAACTAACAGAAATTTGAGATAGGTGGCGATTTACTAATGGAATAACATTTTTTGGGTGGTTTCTTTCAAAAAAAATTATAACAAATTATTTCGTGCAAATTCGGAGATATAACAGGTGATTTCCGGCAAAAACCTCTTAAAGAAAAGGTCATAGAATGCATTTACAATTTCTTATAGAATCAACTAAAAGTTATACATGTATTCAATATCACCCGTATCGAACAACCCGTATCGAATGTACTTCATGTTTGACTTGAATGACGAAAGAGGTTGGAGGAGGTTACTCTTTGCTGTACTTTTTCTGGTATCAGGATCTTTTACAAGAAGATGATCCACTATGTAGACTGTTGTATATAACCTTAGACACCCAAATAATCTTTGAGAAGCGTAATGATAGGCTTGATATCGAGAGACTGATCGAGCCTCTCGAAAACTATACCGTCCATTCGTGCCTGCACCCCCTCGGAAATTGTAAGCTCTTGCAATACTTCTTTCGTCGTGTTGAGTCCCGCCAAAGAGCTTCCAATTCCAGCTAAAAGTCCTGGCAATGTAGGTGATGGCCTTGACATTTCTACAAGTTTTACCTGCATCATTTCAACACAACACTAGCTGCTCCTAAAATTGGTACACTTAACTAAATGGAATGCATAAACAACGAGGCACAAATATATAGTGCGGAGCCTTAAAGAGCATTTTTAATGTTTACTTGGAGCAACACAACTATTACAAAAAACAAAAAGAAAATTACATGTCATATTTTAGGGGAGAACTAAAGCAATAAGTGGAGAAAAGTAACATAAGCTTGTTATAACATATGACAAGTAACACTACACTAAAATACTATGTGTTATTACTTATTACTAGTTCTCTTAAGGTTTCTCCCAAACAATAATTGAAAAAGTAAATGATGAAACTAAACCTGAATAACACCATTGTAAGAGTAACATAAAACCAAAAAAGTAAATTATGTTACTCAAAATCAATAACACCATTAAAGATGCTCTAACAACCTTACCTGTTTATCTTGAGGTATGTTAGCCTTTTGTTTGGCTATAGCCACAGCACGTGACATCCCACCTATGGCATCAACAAGTCCTCGTCGAGCCGCATCATTTCCTGTCCAAACTCTTCCTTGTGCATGCTCCTCCATCTTGTCCACCTATAACCAGAAAAATAAAATCAGGAATTTGATGACTGAGAGGGGGAAGGAAGATGAGTCAAAAAATGACTTACCGACATAGATCTTGAATGGGCTGCTTTATCTCGGAACTGTTGATACGCACTTTGTGCAGAATTGGCAAACAGTTCTGCCTCATCAAGCCTACGAATGAAAGTTAAATATTCTCATTTTAACATATAACAAAACATTGGAATCAATTCAGTGTGATTGCTACATCAAGCATATGATATGATCATGAGCTATTAAGAAGTGCAAATATAGTTCAGCCTAATCAGTCTACAAAAATTAGTTCAATATTCTCATTTTCGTAGATTACAAGCCCTTGGAATCAAGTAAATGTATTTGCATTATCATAGATATGATATGATCACAAACAAGGAGACTGAATTGTAACTTTAGGATGACCAAAATCCAAAGTGTCTGGATCAGATATAGCCAAAATATATGTGCCAAGTGAAGCAGCTAACATTTATTAAATACCATGGATTTTTGAAGGAGTTCTCTCATTCAGATTGAGTAGTAAGAGTCTATTGATCATGAACACTTGAATATTTGAAATTATAAGTTAAAGCTGAAGATGGATTTTTTAATAGATCTGCTGACCTCAAAGGCCGTTGATCTGCGGCAAAGAGCTCAGCAAACTTCCCCCTAGATATTACCTCCTTATTGAAGCCAATCTTCTCATAAAGCTTCCCCAGACTGAACCTTCCTGAAAATGAAAAGAGTAAACCATGACTACAGTAATACAACTAGTAAAAGAGTTGGAACTCTCAAATAACTGCAAGTGTAGTGTTCTCGAAATAGACTAAATAAAGAATTGCTCTATCAATTGGGATTCTTTATCAAAGTGAATATTAGTTGCTAGCCAAGGAGAGATTACCTGCTTCTCTAGTTCCATTCTCCTTTACAGTTTCACAAAATTTGAGCAAAACAATTCAATCACTGATCAATGGTAAATCATCTCAATTGAAAAGCTTGTCATCTAGATTCAACTATTCGACAACACCAAAAGAATTCAATCAACTTAGTCGTTGTCGGAGATACTGTGTCGCTTTGTCAGTTTGACGGATCATACAGCCGTTATTTTTATTAAAATGACAAGATGCATTATCCTCTCAAAAAATCCCATCACAAGGAAAGGTCCATGTCATTTAAGACAACAGAGAACACCTGAGTGAATTTGACCTACACAATAGTTCTAGTACCTAATACTGAAAAAACCCATTAGAAAGATTGGAGGATGGGTTAGTGATGCCTAGACAATTGCAGCTCTCCAATAACTGTTAATATACAGAATTTTCCACAAAATTATGTGTACATCTTCTATAGTTGGGATCATAACTCAAATTGGGACTATATCGCACATGTGAGATTATTGTAGTATTTCTTAAAAGAAGTTTCATTACCTAGGCCAAAATTCAGTATGAACAAATGTTTGAGGGATACAATGTGTCTAGTACATCATGATTGTCTATATGAATTTCTTATTCAGGTAAACAGACTTCCCGTCCCTGGCTCTTAGCTGCTTGTACCAATTCTCACACATATGTTAAGACAAAGGGCAAGACCAATGATATGCAACTATGCATACACAGGCCCTGGCTTTATTCCTACACAAAACGTGAGTCACATATTATGAAATGATATGATAGAAAGATTACCCGTAACAACTCCAATTGAGCCTGTTAATGTAAGATCTTCAGCAACAATGGTTCCTGCAGCCATCGCCATGTAGTATCCTCCACTAGCAGCTAGATCGGACATTGAAGCAATGACAGGTTTTTCAGCTGCTAGAAGTTTTATCTCCCTCCACATTCTGTCCAATTTAGCAGAAGATCCTTAGAATAAATATGGGCATTAGCCTATTACCAATTATGATGTCTTTCTGAAGTTTACGAGGAAAAGAAGGAATGCTACCACCTATATATAGTACAAGAAATATTGTGTCCGATTAAAGTACTCAATGATGCACATCGCATACACGCTCTACTCTGACCACATACAATCCAAATTGAGAGACAAACAGGTGTTAGATGTAGACCTTGTCAGCAAAACATACTCCACAACGGAGAGAAAAACAAACCAATTAATCCACAATCTCACTTGGGAAGCCTACATGTTAAACTGCGGACAATCAGAAAAAGCTTTGGCTTTCAGCTTAAGGGAGAACTTTCTATTTTTCTTCTACATGCTCAAATTGAGTAGCATTAAAAACTAATAACATTTAAGCAACCAAAAATGGATATACATGTAAAAAATGTTACTGATTGCCTACTTCATCCAGGGAAAAAAAAATGAGAAAATCGATTGCAATGAGAGAGCCTCACTATTGTAGATAGTCATTAAGTAAAATATCACACGGAATTGACCTGGATTCTGAACTTGCTGATTAAAAAATCTAATTGCCAATTTTTTTTCTAAAGTAATAGCAAAGAGCTACGACCTAGGACACTATCATACTTGACACAATCCTTTTTCTTGAGTAGTTTGTTTCCAATTGTACATGCATGTTAGTGGTACACTTTTTAATAAACATTTATGAACATCAGTGGCCTTATGCTACTATCTGTTGTGATTGTGGGGAAAGAGGGAAAAAATAAAAAAACATAACTCTTAGAGCACGACAAAAAGTAATTCATTATGACGAAAATTGAACCCATAGAGTCACATGATGAACAACGGAATACTACACATTGTTAAGTATTTGGATGCACTTATGTAATGCTATGATTCAACACAGTACATGCATTTGAAGTATATTGGAACTACAGCAGCACTTACAAATCAGAAGCAAGAGCATCACCTCCAGGGCTATCAATTCGAATTATGGCAGCTTTAAATCTTTTCGATTCTGAATAATGAGCAACGCCAAATCAGAGGTAAACTATCACAAAGATGGTCAAAGACTCAAAAGGATATCACAAAATTGAGGTCTTTTTCACAATTGACCTACTAGGTCTTTTCAAAAAGTTGCAGTAGCTTTTCTTCTTCAGCCGTGGAATATATAATTAATCTAGTTAATTCAGATGTCCAGACTCAGGAGACCTTCTAGTGGAAGCCTCAGCCACACATTCTCCATTCTCCACCACCACTCAGGTTTACATAATAAGATCTATAATTTCGGAGAGCTGTGAAGACCACAAGTTGTCGTTTTCATCTTTCATCGTAAAGAAGCCTCGTACAAAGGCAGGAAAACGGAACAAAAAAAATATAGGCCCTAACAATGGATCATCTTTCTATTTGATGTAAATTGTTATATGAAAGATAACACACCTCTTACTTTACGAATAGTTTCAATTAACTTCTCAGCAACAATTCCTGATGAGGATGAAGAAAATGGACCGCGTACACGAGTAATGCTTCCAGAGGCTCTGATAACAGCTATTTGCTCTTTTCCGCCTGATATGCCAAGAGTCCAATTTCTTACTCCCGAGTACTTCCTGCAATTAAGGCTTCTTACTAGTCACGCTTGTAAGCACCAACTCATGGAAAGTTACAATCTGTCAAATACAAGAGGTAATATCCATATACGTATTTCTGTAAGAGTATACTTAATAAGAGGTCGAATTAAATCAACTACCTATAATCAACCATTGGAAGTTTCTTATCTTTGTCAAGTCCCAGCCTCTGTTTCAACATTGATATTATCTGCATTAAGCATGCATCACAAGATTTATAGTAAGTGTAAATAAAAGAGCTTATAGATAAGAAAAGTAATTCAAGAATTTGAAATGAAATTTTTTGTTCAAAACATTGGCTTGAAATTGGAAAACCTTGTCTTCAATTGTTCAAGCACCATACTAAGTAATAAAATCCCCATACCACACTCATAAGTAATAAGGGACTTAGTGCATCCCTCGTGTAGTGACATGTAGTCATCACCACAATGGCAACAACAAAAAAAACTGTAGCAGAGCATGGTTTACAAATGAGGTGAGGTCTATTATATTCTGTTTGATTCAAGGTAATGAATTCCCTTACTGTATAACATTCCATGGATCAAACATAACATATAAATATACAATAAAAGCAAAATTCAATGGTAGACTTCTATTTACTAAGAGGAACTATTGTGCTTTTATTTATAGGATTCCAGAATATCATCAATAAGTTGATAACAACAACATTACCCCAACGCCTTAAAAAGGCTCCCGCTTAAAGCAGGGTTGGGTGGGGGGTTCGGATCATACTTTATATCGGTGATGAAGAAAATTAGGATATTAGGATAAGGTACTGTACCTCGTCATCATACTTTATATCGGTGATCCACCCATCCTCTTTAAGTCTTTCTATTCTGTATACACCTTCATTCACAAAATTCACAACATCCTCTTTCCGCTTGCCTGAATTAAAAAAATTGGATGAGGGGGATGGTTGACCTGGTGTTGCCTTTTGATGGAAGTAACATATCTTAATGGCATAAATGTTATGAATATATGATCGAAGCATAATCAAAGCACCTTTTACCAACGAAATCTTCTCAACCCAGTTTCCATAAATATTGTCAAGTAAAGCAGTAAGCATTTCCCGATTTTCTTCGGAAATTGATTTACGAGCTAGTTGATCTCCAGCACTTTTATACTTGCCAATCCTCTCAACCTGTGGTTCAATGCCTACTTTCTCAAAGACACCTACAACAAACACAAGGTTGTATTCTTGTTTCTAACAGTGTACACATATCTGAAGATATTGGATATATATGATATATTCAATTATATTCAATTTAAAAAGTAGTATCCGCTCATATTTAAAGTGCATTTCTGTTGCGACTCATTTAAAGGAAAATGAAAAGTGAAAAATGGATAGTAGTTTTACTATGGAATTTTGGATAAATCTGAAATGTGCTCTCCAATTTGTTTAGGCTATTCTTCGCGGCCTCTCGATTCATCCAACATTGTTATGTTGGACTAATCAAACTCTTTCCTTATTTCAGAAAAGAAAAGAAAAAATGTTACCTCCAAGAAAGGATGCTTGCACAGCCAGGCCATACAACCGGAAATAAGCACTGGGTGGAGCATAAAACTCTTCACATGCAGAAGCAAGATAGTATTCTTTCTCTCCGCATGTTGGAACATAACCTACAATGAACTTACCTGTATAAAACAGAAAGAAAGACAGAAACTTCATTATTTCCATGCTACCACAACCTATAGGATAAACTGAGACGCAAGACAAAACTACCTGATTTTCGAAAATTCAAAATATGTCTCCTAATTTCTTCAACTTTTGCCCAGCCACACTCCAAAGGCTCAATTTGGAGATAAATTCCAGAAATGCGAGGATCATATGCTGCTTTGATCATATTCTCACATATTTGCGGAAGAGAAAGCCCCGACGAGAAACGCGTCTTCAACTGATCAGTGACCTGAACAGTCAAAAGCAATAAAAAATGATTCAACAGGAGAACAAGAAATCCCTCTAATCAAAGTTATCTGAAGAGAACCTGGCCGCGCAATTTCATAGTGAGGACACTCCCTTTGCGAACACGCTCCCAGGGAAAGGCGAATAGCATACGAAGCTTGACAACGAACTGTTTCCATCCTCCGAACTCGGCATACTCGAAATCTCCGCTCGGATACTCGTCAATTGCAAGATTGGAAGTCGGAATTCCATTAGCGGAGTCCTCCTTGAGATCCGATTCATTATCATCCTTGGTCAGAGGCTCGGAGGAGGAGGAATCGAAGGCGCGAGGAGTGGAAATTGAGTGGAGAGAGGGAGATAGAGGGAAGGTGAAGGGACGAGGAGGAGACACGTAGGCGGAGGAGAGAAGGTGATAGTGACGGTTATGGAGGTGAGTTTGGGGAGAGGGTAGAGGAGATGAAAGGAGAAGAGGAGTTCGGCGGAGGAGCGGTGGAGGAATGCGGTGGACTTGGAGGAGCTTCGGCATTCTTCTTCTTCTTCTTCGGAGTAAAACGGAGAGGAAGAGAGGCTGACACGCAGGCAGATGGAAGTTGGAAACCACGATATTTTCCCGTTATTACAAAGGCTCTGTTTGGTAAGGCAGGTTATAAACTGATTTATAACCAGTTTTTTTTTTTAAAATCAGGTTTTCATGGTTTAGAGATGTGTGCCCAATTTCATTTAATTTTTCGTTTTATGAATAAAAATATTTCTTTGATTGATGAGTGAGCATGATGTTCATCTCCCTTTCGTTTCTTTGACTAATGTCCATCTCCTCCGTCTCCATTCATCTTCACAACTCCGTCCATTCAACTTCTTTGACAAATTCGTTCATCTTCTTTGACAAATTCGATCATTGTTCAACTTAACGTCACCCACGTTTTTTGATTTCCTCCTCTTCCTTCACTCGATCTCTCCCTTTCTCAATCTTTTTCTTCTAGGGTTTATATTTATAGCGGGTATGATAGTTTAGGAATTGATTTGAGAGATGGAAGGAGAAGAGAGAAAAGTAGAAACAAAAGGTAAAAGAATGGGGAAGATAGCAACGACAGTAAATTTCCCCAAATATGAGTTCTAAGTTGTTGAAACTGAGGGTTCATTACAACTAATTAGGCCATGAAATTGATGACGATTCTGATTTGTAGTCCGATTTGAGGGAGGTCGAAGGTTGAATGGTGCAATTTGAAGATTTGGGTTTCACCATTATAGGTGATATCTATTGTAGGAAGAAGGAGATGAAGACTAGATGCACAAAGATACCAAACGTGTAATTACCTCATAAACAGGTTTTTAGAGGAAATATTTTTTATACTGCCAAACATAATTTTTCAAAATAATTTGTTTATAAACTGATTGACCAAACAAACCCAAAGTGTTTATATAATTTAATTATCAAACAGGAAATAATCTCACCTATTAATAATAGTCCAAAAAATATTTTGAAGCCTTCAAATAAACGTTATAATTCACGTACACAAGAGTTATAACTAATGCACACAGCACTGTGTGCATGTGTAATAAATTGTGTGCATGAGTTATAATGTGTGTGCATTAATTATAGAGTTTGTGTGCATCATCCTTAGTCCTTATCTAAAAATTCATCCTTATGAGATCTTTTCCCCAAATAAACACATATTTTACTATTTTTAAAATCTAACATTAAAAATATTTATTTATTTATATTTATAAAAATATATAATATTATTTAAACAATTAGAATAATCCACTAAACGTTGTATAAGTAAAAGAAAATCGATAAAATGGTACAGCGAAGTTATATCATTGGTTTCGGTGAGTATGGTTCTTTAGATGGGGACTGAGTATGATGCACACAAACATTATAAGTCATGCACACACAAGTTATAACTCATGCACACGCTTTGTGCATCTGTCACAGTAGTGTGCATCACCAAATACTGTGTGCATTAGTTATAACGTGTGTGTTCATTAATTATAGCATTTGTGTGCATCATTCCCGGTCCTCATCTAAAGATTCATCCTCACGAGATTTTTTCCCATTTTATTAAGTATTAGATTGATATAACTTGATCATATCATTTTATTACGGAATCTCGCCCATCTATGAATTAAAATTAATAAAAAAGCATTTCCATTTTACACCAATAATAAACAACATTAATAAATAAGATACACAATTACTAGAATCAATCATATCCCGGAAAAAAGACAAACATACTTAGAGGATATTCCCCTCCCGGAAAATAAAATATAAGACCATCCTACTGGTCGCCAAATCAGCTTATGATATACCAAAACAAGAAACTCATATGTTGATTATCTCTTTTGGATTCAGAAACTAGATAATCACCCCAAAGTACAGAATTTCATATGGAAAATCTATCATAACAAATTTTTCACTAAAGTAAGATCATCTATTAAAACCTACATGGCCCTATACATGACCTTTCACCTTTGTGATAATAACCAAAATAGGAATAAACCACCTGATGCGGGGATAAGCCGTTGTTGTCCGATCTAGACACCAAACCTCGAACAGAGAAGATAGGCGGAATTAGAATGAGATGGAAGAAGGATAAGTCGAATGATAGGCCAATTGGAACCAAATCAAACAACGATAAAACCCTTGAAGTTAGGAACAAGAACCTTACCGAATGATGAAGAAACCCCAATGGATTACAACCACACACAATGGCTATGGTAGGCCAAGGCACCTCGAGGATGCTCTATGGAGTCCCGATAGCACCAATCTTATGGAAGAGATTGACACACACAAGTACAACTAGCGTGAGTTCAACAACAATGCACTCAATGCACTCTGCTCACAAAATCTCTCTTTTGGGAGGAAAAATGATAAACGTTGTATTCAATATCAAAGTCTGGGTGTCTAAAACAATGACTAGGGCAAACCTTATATAGAGTCAATAAGGTGGCCAATTAAAAGAAATAAAACAAATAAAATTATTGCCAAAAAAACATCCTAAAACAAATAATCCCGAAAACAAATTAAATAAAGAAAACTGATAGTTTCTGCCGTCTGAAGTATGGCGATCGCCACCCTTGATCCGGTGATCGCGGTTGAAGCAATTTGGCTACGGCTTTTTGACATTTAATTCCCGTGATCTCCAGGGGGAGGGTCGCGATCGCGGTCGCTGTTCTGCGGCCTTCCTTCGTTGCCTTCGCCCGGGTCATCTCGAACACTAATAATAAACACCATCCTCGTAGGTGTTTCCAAGAGATCCTTTGTACTCATAAGCTCCTTAGACAAGATAAAGGCGACTAACTTGTCTAACTCTTGTTGGACCTCCTTTGCTCTCGAACGAGTCAATGCACCCTCGAACTCGGGAATGACCGGCATTGGCTGATGCTCAGATGATCCTTCATCATCCTCCCCTTCTTGAAAAGGATTCGACCCCGAATCATCCATGATGAAGGATCATCTGGACAGCAACCGACACCTCTGGTCCCCGAGTTTGAAGGTGCATTGACTCGCTCGAGAGCTAAAGAAGTCCAACAAGAGCTAGACAAGTTAGTAGCGTTCTTCAGGTCCAAGGAGTTGAATACAAACGAAGAACCACCATTGAAGACTGTTCTAATGATCGAGGTTCGAGAACGAGCAGAGGATTGCAGAGAAGAACCGCGACCGCGGCTCCATAACCGCGCCCGCGGCCAGGAAACTCGGCGAGTTCATTAACTTCGCCGAGGCTTCCTTTTGAAACATTATTTTCGGATGTTTAATTGTTTTTCGGGATTATTATTTTAGGATATACTTTTTATTGTTTATTTCTTTAGTTGGCTTCCTTATGAACCCTATATAAGGCTGCCTTAGTTGTTGTTTTACCCCCCCCCCAGACTTTGATATTGAATACAGTGTTTATCGTTTTTGCTCCCAAAAGAGAGCTTTTGTGAGAAGAGTGCCCCGTGTGCATTGTTGTTGAGCTGGCCCTAGTTGTACTTGTGTGTGTCAATCTCTTCCATAAGGTTGGTGCTATCGGGACTCCATAGAGCAACCTCTAGGTGCCTTGACTCACCAAAGTCATTGTGTTTGGTTGTAATCATCCGTTGGGGTTTCTTCATCATTCGGTAAGGTTCTTGTTCTTAAGTTCAAGGGTTTTATCGTTGTTTGATTTGGTTCCAATTGACCTATCATTCGACTTATCCTTCTTTCATCTCATTCTAATTCCGCCTTTCTTCTCTGTTCGAGTTCCTATTCGAGTTTGGTGTCTAGGTCGGCAACTGTTGCTTATCCCCGCATCAAATTGGTATCAGATCTGTGTTGACACCATTCGTCTTCACAAGAACATCAAGAGACCCCCTATCCAGAAAATCACAAAAAGAGTCAGCTTTTATTTTCTTGTTTGTCAGTTTTTTTCAGAAATTGATTTTGAGTCTTCCATTGCTTTGATATTTCTTGTTTAAGTCGGATCTCAAGAACTCAAAGGAAATCGGGTTGAAAGAGCCCGAACGGAAGCGAGAAACCACTAGGCCGCGACAGAAACCGCGACCGCAGCCCAGTAGCCGCACCCGCGGTTCAAGCCGCGCCCGCGGCTCCGCCTCAGAAGCCACTGTTCGAAATCCGCACCCGCGGACTTCAGACCGGGCCCGCGGAACCGTCACTGTTTGCCTTTCCCATTCCTTTCAGATACGAGCCTCAATTATTACCTAACCCTCCCGACTCCGTCTTCGATCTTTCAATCGACATCAGTCGGAACAAGTTAAGGTACGCTTCTTTTTGGCTCTTCTTGAAATTCGAAGCTTAACTCATATCTCTGTTTTGCATTCTCATTCTTGCAAAACGCCTTCGAGTCTTATTTTCTTTCTTTCGTTGAGTCAGTCTCTTGTTTGAGTCAGAACCTTACAGTCGAAACCCCGCACTACGCTAGCCATCTCCATCTCTACCATCATTCATATATTGCTAGGAGTTAGGTAGTTTCAACTTAGTGGGCTATTGATACATACAAGTCAATTCATCAAAGAAAAGCTGGTTGCAACGACAATTGAGAGAGAGTGCAGAGGAAAACATACGAGAGTAAACACTAGCGAGTTGTTTTCATCTACACTTACCATAACATTGTTCTGTGTTAGTCTTTTCTTTAGTGATGAGCAGGTCAGTTTCTCCCCACGGGAGGCATGAAGCCCCGGAGACCCGCGCCATTACCCCAGAATTTATGACCAACATGTTTCGGGAGATGACGTCGGCCATTACAACCGCCATAGAGCGGCAGCAGCGATCCACCCCTTCCCTAAGGGTTCTAGAGCACATCGGGACCTCCTATGATGCTCCAGTCGACAATCGGAGGCCCCTGCCTCCTCAGTAAGAAGCCTATGAGGCTGCCCGCACGGGTCGGGAACCCAGACGCAGGCCTACACCCCGAGACGATCTCCCACAAGCTCGGAGAGGTCGCTTTCATAACTCTCCTATACCTCACTTTAATAGATACAATGCTGCTAACCGTTTTGATGATGCATTTCAGGACCTAGGTGATAATGATGACGAAGAAGAGCCTGAAGAAGAAGATGAGGCGGGATGGCGACCCTATCGTCCCCAAGGAGGTTACCAAGGAAGGCAAAGAGAGCCTGAGCAAGATGGAGTGGGAAAGATAAAGGTTAAGATCCCGAGTTTTGAGGGAAAGTGTGATCCAGACATATATATGGAGTGGGAGACCAAGATTGGGCAAATATGGAATTGTCACAACTTTCTTGAAGCCAAAAAGGTGCAGCTGGCATCTTTGGAGTTTAGTGGCTACGCTTTAGTTTGGTGGGATAGCTTGATCAGAGGGAGAGCTGCCAATGGAGATTATCCTGTCACTACTTGGGAACTCATGAAGAGGATGATGAGAGCTCGATTTGTTCCCCCACATTACACTAGGGAACTTATTCAGCGGCTCGAGAATTTGAAGCAAGGATCAATGGGAGTCGAAGAGACTTACAATGCTATGCAAATAGCAATGGTTCGAGCTAATTTGGTGGAGGATGAGGAGACAACCATGGCTAGATATCTTCGTATCCTTCACCCATATGTGTCTAGTGAGATTGAGATGTTCCCTTACAACTCAATGACTGAGTTGCTACATTTGGCTATCAAGGTGGAAAGAAAGACAAAAATTAGGAGCCAAGGGAGCAAAAACGCAGGTGGCTGGAAAAATCAGCAAGGAAGGAACTCCTATCCTTCAACCCGAGAGGTCCCTAACAAGGAAGACAGTGGTTCTCGAAGGAATCCGCCACCTACTACTCAAGTTCCCTCCAAGACAACACTTGGCCCTTCTAATCCACCCCGAGGGAGTACTTCTAACCCTACTTCTAGAGCTAGGGATATTGAATGTTTTAAATGTAGAGGAAAGGGTCATATGATGAAAGATTGTCCTAATTCTAGAGTATTAATTGTTAATCAACTAGGAGAACTTGAAAGTGAAAGTGAAAAAGAAGAGAACCTAGGTGATATGCATGATGAGGATGATCTTAGTGATGAAATTGGTTATGAACATGGTGATTCTTTGATTTGTAAAAGAAATTTACATGTACAACCCGCCCCTTGTGAAGATAATCAAAGAGAAAATTTATTTCACACTAGGTGTTTAGTTCAAGGAAAGGTATGCAATATGATTATTGATGGTGGAAGTTGTTGCAATATTGTTAGTACTGAATTGATCACTAAATTGCATTTTGCTACTATTTTCCATCCTAGACCTTATAAATTGCATTGGATGAATGAATGTGGTGAATTAAAAGTTCTAAAACAAGCTGATATAACATTCACCTTAGGAAAATATACGGATACGGTTTTATGTGATGTAGTTCCTATGCAAGCTTGTCATATATTGTTAGGAAGACCATGGCAATACGATCGAAAGGTGACTCATGATGGTCATACTAACCGTCATACATTCATCTTTAATGATAAGCTTATTACTCTTAAACCTATGACTCCAGCGGAGATAGCAGAAGCTTACGAAAAGAGCAAAGGCAAGGAAAAGGCTTCGGACAGAACCGAAGCAACAGAAGGAACGACCAAAAACCGCACCCGCGGTTCAGATGCCGCACCCGCGGCTCACGACAGATCGCAACAGAAGGACCAGCACGAGAACCGCGCCCGCGGTCCCGAGGACGCGCCCGCGCCGCACTCGCCTAACCGCGCCCGCGGTAATTCAGCTGTGCCCGCGGATCCTTCTTCTGGCGCGATGCTGGTTCCTGCATTGACTAATCGAGCCCTATTGTTGTCCAAAGCCGAGCTGGAAGGTGAGTATTTACCCTTCGATACTACCTTAATGATGTTTTGCAAGAGATTTGTGTTGACAAGTACCGATTCTCGAGTTGATCTACCCCCTAGCATTCAAGCTATTCTTGATGAGTTTGCTGAGGTGTTTTCGGATGAGATTCCACCGGGATTACCACCCTTTAGGGGCATTGAGCATCAAATTGATCTTATTCCAGGAGCTTCTTTACCTAACCGGCCAGCTTACAGAATGAACCCTCAGGAGTGTCAAGAGATTCAGAAGCAGGTGCAGGAGCTTGTAGATAAGGGGTATGTTCGAGAAAGTCTTAGTCCTTGTACCGTTCCGGTCTTACTTGTGCCTAAGAAAGACAATTCTTGGCGGATGTGTGTTGATTGCCGAGCTATCAACAACATAACTGTCAAGTATCGTCATCCTATACCAAGGTTGGATGACATGTTGGATGAGCTTCATGGTGCCACAAACTTCACCAAGATTGATCTTAGGAGTGGCTACCATCAAATCCGAATGAGGGAAGGCGATGAGTGGAAGACCGCCTTCAAGACCAAATTTGGTCTATATGAGTGGCTTGTTATGCCATTTGGACTTAGTAATGTTCCCTCTACTTTTATGAGGCTTATGAACCATGTCTTGAGGAAGTTTATAGGGAAGTTTGTTGTAGTTTATTTCGATGATATCTTGATTTACAGCAGGTTCCTAGGGGAGCATGAGCAACATCTCAGGGAAGTACTCGTTACTCTTAGTATACAGCGACTATATGCTAACTTAAAGAAGTGTGATTTTTGCACTGATAGAGTTATATTTCTTGGTTTTGTAGTGAGCTCCCAGGGATTACAGGTTGACGAAGAGAAGATTAAAGCCATATAGGAATGGCCGACACCCACGACCAGCAGCCAGGTACGCAGTTTCCACGGGTTAGCAAGCTTCTATCGTCGCTTTGTGAAGGATTTCAGCACCATTGTTGCACCGCTGACTGAGGTAACTAAAAAGCATTCAGCATTTGTTTGGAAGGAGGCTCAAGAAAGGGCGTTTGAGGAGCTAAAACGCAGATTGACCGAGGCACCTTTGCTTGTGCTTCCCGACTTCACTAGGCCTTTCGAAGTGGAATGTGATGCTTCCGGAGTTCGCATTGGAGGAGTACTCATGCAAGAAGGTAAGCCTATTGCTTTCTTTTCTGAAAAGTTGAAAGGTGCCAGTCTAAATTACTCTACTTATGACAAGGAATTGTATGCCTTATATAGAGTACTTAAGACGTGGCAACACTACCTATGGCCTAGAGAGTTTGTTTTGCATACCGATCATGAATCTTTGAAACATTTTAGGAGCGAAGACAAACTTGATAGGAGGCATGGTAGATGGATGGAATTTATTGAGACTTCCCCTTATATTATCAAATACAAGAAAGGAAAAGACAATGTTGTTGCTGATGCACTATCTAGGAGGCATGCTTTAATTGTTCAACTTGACTCTAAGGTGTTAGGCTTTGTTTACATCAAGGAGTTATATCGTAATGATGCTGATTTTGGTGCTATTTATAAGCAATGTTTAGATAAAGGAACTTTGGATAAGTTTTACTTGTTTGATGGTTTCTTGTTTAGGGCTAGTAAAGTGTGCATACCTAAGTGTTCTTTGAGATTATTGCTTGTTGAAGAAGCCCATAAGGGTGGATTAATGGGACACTTTGGTAGAGATAAGACATATCATATGTTGCATACTCATTTTTATTGGCCCCATATGCTTAGGGATGTTGAGCATTGTTTGAAAAGATGCTTGGAGTGTCTTAAGGCTAAGTCTAGAGTTAAACCACATGGATTGTATACTCCTTTGCCTATTCCTACGACCCCATGGGTAGACATTAGTATGGATTTTATTGTAGGGTTGCCTAGGACTAAGAAGGGGAGAGATTCTATTTTTGTGGTTGTTGATAGATTTTCTAAAATGGCTCATTTTATTGCTTGCAACAAGACTGATGATGCTCATCATGTGGCTGACTTGTTCTTTACCGGAGTTGTTAGGTTACATGGAGTACCAAAGACTATTGTGAGTGATAGAGATGTGAAATTTCTAAGTTACTTTTGGAAAACTCTTTGGGAAAAACTAGGGACTAAACTACTATTCTCTACATCTAGTCATCCTCAAACTGATGGTCAAACTGAAGTAACCAATAGGACCTTAGGAACCCTTTTGAGAGCCATCCTTAAGAAGAATTTGAAGGCTTGGGAAGAAGCCTTACCCCATGTTGAGTTTGCCTACAATAGAGCCATCCATTCCTCAACCTCGCTGAGTCCCTTTGAATGTGTGTATGGTTTGAACCCACTAACCCCTTTTGATCTTATGCCGTTACCTACGAAGGAGCGAGTGGATTTCAATGCAGGAAAACAGGTTGATCACATCAAGGAGATTCATGAGAGGACAAGAGCTAAATTTCTAGAAGTAGCTGCTACAAATGCTAGCAAGGCAGATAGGAAGAGGAAGAAGGTCATCTTCAAGGAGGGAGACCTCGTGTGGGTCCACTTTAGGAGAGAGCGTTTCCCCAGCAAACGCCACTCAAAGCTGTCCGCAAGAGGCGCTGGACCATTCAAGGTGCTCAAGAAGATTGGAGATAATGCTTATGTCTTGGAGCTTCCCGGTGACTATCAAGTGGGTGCTACCTTCAATGTGCAAGACTTGACTTTATTTGAGGGTGAAGAAGAAGAGGAGCTGGATGATTCGAGGTCGAATCCTTTTCAAGAAGGGGAGGATGATGAAGGATCATCTGGACAGCAACCGACACCTCCGGTCCCCGAGTTTGAAGGTGCATTGACTCGCTCGAGAGCTAAAGAAGTCCAACAAGAGCTAGACAAGTTAGTAGCGTTCTTCAGGTCCAAGGAGTTGAATACAGACGAAGAACCACCATTGAAGAATGTTCTAATGATCGAGGTTCGAGAACGAGCAGAGGACTGCAGAGAAGAACCGCGACCGCGGCTGGAAACCGCGCCCGCGGCTCCATAACCGCGCCCGCGGCCAGGAAACTCGGCGAGTTCATTAACTTCGCCGAGGCTTCCTTTTGAAACATTATTTTCAGATGTTTAATTGTTTTTCGGGATTATTATTTTAGGATATACTTTTTATTGTTTATTTCTTTAGTTGGCAT
This sequence comes from Oxyria digyna, assembly GCA_029168935.1. Classification (NCBI taxonomy): domain Eukaryota; kingdom Viridiplantae; phylum Streptophyta; class Magnoliopsida; order Caryophyllales; family Polygonaceae; genus Oxyria; species Oxyria digyna. The sequence continues at coordinate 14,086,895 of JAPVLV010000013.1, forward strand.
CCTTATGAACCCTATATAAGGCTGCCTTAGTTGTTGTTTTACCCCCCCCCCCCCCAGACTTTGATATTGAATACAACGTTTATCGTTTTTTCCTCCCAAAAGAGATCTTTTGTGAGAAGAGTGCCCCGTGTGCATTGTTGTTGAGTTGGCCCTAGTTGTACTTGTGTGTGTCAATCTCTTCCATAAGGTTGGTGCTATCGGGACTCCATAGAGCAACCTCCAGGTGCCTTGACCCACCAAAGTCATTGTGTTTGGTTGTAATCATCCGTTGGGGTTTCTTCATCATTCGGTAAGGTTCTTGTTCTTAAGTTCAAGGGTTTTATCGTTGTTTGATTTGGTTCCAATTGGCCTATCATTCGACTTATCCTTCTTCCATCTCATTCTAATTCCGCCTTTCTTCTCTGTTCGAGTTCCTATTCGAGTTTGGTGTCTAGGTCGGCAACTGCGGCTTATCCCCGCATCAATCCAGCTCCTCCTCGTCTCCCTCAAAAAGTGTAAGATCTTGCACATTGAAGGTTGCACTCACTTGATATTCACCCGGGAGTTCCAGCACATAAGCATTATCTCCAAGCTTCTTAAGCACCTTGAATGGTCCATCACCTCTTGGGGACAACTTTGAGTGGTGTTTGTTGGGGAAACTCTCTCTCCTAAAGTGGACCCACACAAGATCTCCCTCCTTGAATAGGACCTTCTTCCTCTTCTTATTTGCTTTGCTAGCATTTGTTGCAGCCACCTCCAGCAGTTTAGCTCTTGTCCTCTCATGAATCTCCTTAATGTGATCAACCTGTTTTTCTGTAATGAAATCCGACATAAGATCAAAAGGGGTTAGTGGATTCAAACCATACACACATTCAAAGGGGCTCAGTGAGGTCGAGGAATGGATGGCTCTATTATAGGCAAACTCAACATGGGGTAAGGCTTCTTCCCAAGCTTTCAAATTCTTCCTAAGAATGTCTCTCAAAAGGGTTCCTAATGTCCTATTGGTTACTTCGGTTTGACCATCAGTTTGAGGGTGACTAGCTGTAGAGAATAACAATTTAGTTCCTAGTTTTCCCCAAAGAGTTTTCCAAAAGTAACTTAGGAATTTCACATCCCTATCACTCACAATAGTCCTTGGTACTCCATGTAACCTAACAATTCCTATAAAGAACAAGTCGGCCACATTACGAGCATCATCAGTCTTGTTGCAAGCAATAAAATGAGCCATCTTAGAGAATCGATCAACAACCACAAAAATAGAATCTCTCCCCTTCTTAGTCCTAGGCAATCCCACAATAAAATCCATACTAATGTCTACCCAAGGAATCGTAGGAATAGGTAAGGGAGTATACAATCCATGTGGCTTAACTCTAGATTTAGCCTTAAGACACTCCAAACATCTTTTCAAACAATGTTCAACATCCCTAAGCATATGTGGCCAATAAAAATGAGCATGCAACATATGATATGTCTTATCTCTACCAAAGTGTCCCATCAATCCACCCTTATGGGCTTTTTCAACAAGCAATAATCTCAAAGAACACTTAGGTATGCATACTTTATCAGCTCTAAACAAGAAACCATCAAACAAGTAAAACTTAACCAAAGTTCCTTTAGCCAAACATTGCTTATAAATGGCACCAAAATCTGCATCATCACAATATAACTCTTTGATGTAAACAAAGCCTAACACCTTAGAGTCAAGTTGAACAATTAATGCATGCCTCCTAGAAAGTGCATCAGCAACAACATTATCCTTTCCCTTCTTGTATTTGTTGATATAAGGGAAAGTCTCAATAAATTCCATCCATCTACCATGCCTCCTATCAAGTTTGTCCTGACTCCTAAAATGTTTCAAAGATTCATGATCGGTATGCAAAACAAACTCTCTAGGCCATAAGTAGTGTTGCCAAGTCTTAAGTACTCTATACAATGCATACAATTCCTTATCATAAGTAGAGTAATTCAGACTTGCACCTTTCAACTTTTCAGAAAAGAAGGCAATAGGCTTACCTTCCTGCATGAGGACTTGTCCTATGCCCACTCCCGAGGCATCACATTCCACTTCAAAGGGCCTAGTGAAGTCGGGAAGCACAAGTAATGGTGCTTTCGTCAATCTGCGTTTTAGCTCCTCAAACGCCTTTTCTTGAGCTTCCTTCCATTCAAATGAGGTATGCTTCTTCGTTATTTCAGTTAAGGGGGCAGCAATGGTGCTGAAATCCATGGAAACTTCTGATTTGGCTGCTAGTAGTGGGGGTTGGACAATCCTGAATGGCCTTAATCTTCTCTTCATCCACCTGTAATCCCTGGGAGCTCACTACAAAACCAAGAAATATAACTCTATCAGTGCAAATCACATTTCTTCAAATTAGCATATAGTCGTTGTAGACTAAGAGTAACAAGTACTTCCCTGAGATGTCGTCCATGCTCCTATATGGACCTGTTATAAATCAAGATATCATCAAAATAAACAACAACAAACTTCCCTATAAACTTCCTCAAGACATGATTCATAAGTCTTATAAATGTAGAGGGAGCATTAGTCAATCCAAATGGCATCATAAGCCACTCGTATAGACCAAATTTGGTCTTGAAGGCAGTCTTCCACTCATCGCCTTCTCTCATCCTTATTTGATGGTAGCCACTCCTAAGATCAATCTTGGTAAAATTGGTGGCTCCATGAAGTTCATACAACATGTCATATAGCCTTGTTATAGGATGACGATACTTTACAGTTATGTTATTGATAGCTCGACAGTCAACACACATTCTCCAAGAATCGTCTTTCTTAGGCACCAACAAGATCGGGACAGCACATGGACTAAGACTCTCTCGAACATAACCCTTATCTAGGAGTTCCTGCACTTGCTTCTGAATTTTCTGACACTCCTGAGGATTTATTCTGTAAGCTGGCCTGTTAGGTAATGAAGCTCCTGGAATAAGATCAATCTGATGCCCAATACCCCTAAAGGGTGGTAGGCCTACTGGGATCTCATCCGGGAACAAATCAGCAAACTCCTCAAGGATAGCTTGAATGCTCGGGGGTAGATCAGCTCGAGAATCGGCACCTGTCAACACAAACCTCTTGCATAGCATCATTAAAGTAGTGTCTAAAGGTAGATACTCACCTTGCAGCTCGGATTTGGAAGCCAAAAGTGCATTCGGAGGCGAAGAAAATTCTTGCGCAGAACGTCTTGACGCGATCGCCTTGGGATTCCCGCGATCGCGTCCTCGCGTGCTCTTTGCGGGGACTACTGCATGACTTCCCGCGATCGCCAGAGATAGGTCACGATCGCGGTCGTTGTTTGCAGAATCTCGGGTTTTTGTGGCCGCGATCGCCAGGGATGTTCCGCGATCGCGGTCGCTCCGCGCCGCTTCTGCCTCTGTTCTGTCCTCCTCGTTCGAAGTTGCTCCTCTTTTCCCCTTGCTCTTCTCATAAGCATCTGCTATCTGCGCTGGAGTCATAGGCTTAAGAGTAACAGTCTTATAATTGAAAGTAAATGAATGGCGGTTAGTATGACCATCATGAACAACTTTCCTATCGTATTGCCATGGTCTACCTAACAATATATGGCAAGCCTGCATAGGAACATGTTGAGATATGATGAGGTTTTGATTGAATGACAAACATCCACTAATAGTTTACTTGAGTGCGTAGGTATTGTTACTAGTTTGTGTGCAGGAACGAAGGAAGTCTACTTGTGCATAGGCAGGAACAAAGGAAGTACAAGCAGGTATGAAGGAAGTCTTGCTGGAATCCATGAGACGTAAAGTTACGTCGAATGGAAGACAGTTGTGAAGAATAAGTTTCTCCGAAGAAGATTACTGGTCGAAGATATCTTGGAGAATGCACTTGAAGAATTATGAAAGAGTTGCATTTCAAAGAAGGAAAGAAGATCTTGTCAAAGAAGGAAAAAAAGATCTCACCAAATAAGGAAAGTGGCAACCCGGAAGAAAGATGGGCATTGGACGCGCGTGTGAATGTTGCCAAAGGAATAAGGAAATATTATGCGCAAGGAATATTTCCTTATTCGCTTTGTTTCCTTATTTGTTCAAGGCGGCGCGCCGAAGTGTAAGGACCAAGGTGACTACTTGGAGAACAAGTTGGAATGTCACACGGAAGGAAAGATTTCTTAGGAAGAGAATTCCTTGTGAAAGATATTTTAGGAAGCGATTTCCTTGTTGAAATATATTATGAGATTTATGGTAATATTAGAACGACTTGATTGGTAGTTAGGTTTGACCTATTTAGTGTGCTATATATTTCATGGGAATTGCATATCTTAGTAAGACTTTGAAGAGCGAAAACTTAATACTCGGTTTAGAGTTGTTCAATGTGTGTGAGATTGAGATTCAAGTGAGAAGAGTGATCCGAGATTTAGCTAGGAAGTCTAGGTGAGTGATCCAAGTTCTATTGTAATCAAGATATCAATACAACAAGTAGACTCGTTCAAACTCTCTCTAGTGAAAGCTAGAGAGGAGTGGTTTTTCGCCTCGAGGACTTTTTGGTACTTGGGGTGTTTGCACTATATATCATCGTGTCCAGGTTTGATTTACATTATTGTTTGTCTTTCTGCATTATCTACTTATCAAGGAACAATAGCTTTTGTTCCTTGACTTTTTATATGCTAATCGATCCAACAATTGATATCAGAGCCTGGTCTCTAGATTGTTTCAATTAGCTTTGCAAGAAAAAGATGTCATCCAACAATGCAATCAACGACTCGTTCTGTAAACCCCCAATGCTGAAGCCGGGAGAGTATGACTGGTGGGCAATCCAGTTTGAATCCCATACTCAATCCCTTGATGCCCAACTATGGAAGGTCATTGAATTCAGAGATATAGTTGTTCTGGACCTTCCCGAGGAAGACAAGACTAAAGAGAAGAAGAGAATCGACTACGACGATGACGATTACAAAGCCTTGGAGAACAATGTTAGGGCCAAGAAGATCCTTCACATGGCTCTAAGTTCAAGTGATCTCAGAAAGGTATTAAAATACAAATCTGCGAAAGAAATATGGGATGCACTTAGTAGAACTTACTCAGGAAGAAGCGATGTGAAGAGAAATCGCCTTTTAGTGGCACAAAAGGACTATGAGAAGGCTCTCCAAGAAAAGAACGAATCTTTGGAAGATTTTCATGCCAGATTCGAAGGATATGTCAGCCAAATAGAGTTTCTTGGTGAAGATATCCCCCAATCGAAGGTTACGCGTCAATTCATGCAAGCTCTAAATTCCAAGTGGGATGGATTCATCAACGCTCTACAAGCACAAAGCGACATCAAAGATATATCCCTAGAAAATCTAGTCTGCCGCCTCAAAAGTCATTCAGGGATTCTCGAAAGAAAACTCCAAGGAAGGAAGGAGGTTGACAAGAGTCAATCCATTGCCCAGAAAGTTGAGAGAGCATTTGATCTATCCCAGATGGAAGACGTCGAGGCTGAAGATGATGAAACTGTGGCCTTGATCACAAGTGCCTTTCGTAAAGCTTGGAGAGGGGGAAGGAGTGACTCCCGTCCCACTGACGGAACGAAAGACATGAAGGAAGTCGTATGCTATCACTGTCAGAAAACTGGTCACTTTGCCAGAAATTGCTACAAAAGGAGAGCGGGAGAACCACCCGCTCCAGAAGGAATGCGAGCAATGATGGCAACCTGGGAGGATTCAGACTCAGATCAAGAAGACCAGAAGAGTGAGAAGGAAGTGTGCCTTATGGCAGCCGAAGATAGCACGCCTGAAGCCGAGGTAAGTCTCTCTTCCATCATCACTAAATTACAGAGCATGTCTAGTACTCAATTGATTCATATTGTTAGAATACTTGGAGAAGAGAACGGGGATATACAAGAGAAACTAGATGAAAGAGAAGAGGAACTCTCAAGACTGGTTAACGAAACAAGACTCTTGTCTGAAAAGGTTACCATGCTAGAAAGCCTCTCTTCTTCTTCATCTAGCTCTTGCGAAAAATGCCCCGGGCTCAAAAACAAGATCATATCCCTTGAGAGTAAGGTTTCTGAGCTCGGAAATACAAAGTCTTCTCTCGAGAGAGAGAATGAGAAGCTGTGTAATGATCTTGTGGTACTCAAGGAAGATGAGGATCACAAGAAAAAGTTGTGGCTAGATGAACCGATTACTCAAGTCGATTTGTGCCCCGCAGTGGAATTGGATATAGCTCATATTAAAACCCTAAAACTCATGAGTCACCTAACGTGAATTTGGAACCCCCAAGGAACCATCATTGGAAAACCCTTGCAAAACGTGTGTCACCAAGGTGGAGTCCTTAGGGGGAAACAAATCCGTACAAAGGATAAACACATGGTTTGATGGGCAAAAAGCATATGCTATCTGGTTGAGCCAATTTCAAAACACAGAGCCGACACACATTGACTTCGAGTCCAGGAAAGCTAACATTTCCATATGGCCAGGACAAAGCAAGTACGTCAATCTCAAGCAACATCGTGTTTGTTGGCACTGTGGTAACACTGGGCACTACAAGCATGAATGTTCCCTCAGAATCCAAATTGAGGAAAAGATGCGTGCTCCTTATCGATCTCCGAACGAGAAAAAATCAGAGGATACATCGGAGACTCAATCTGAGTCAAAGATGAGATCCAAAGATCACTCCAAAGACACTCCCAAGACTAAGGGAGTGAATGCTCAAAGTAAGATAGGATCAAGAGGATCACCAAGAAGTACCCCAAAAGTAAAAATTGAGGTTAATCAATCTGAACTCCAAGGTACTACGAACAATAGATCCGTCCCACAAAACTCAAGCAAGCCAAGCCTTGCTTGGGTAAGGAAAAACTAACTCTTTCTCTCAGGTGAAGCGCAACTATCCTTGGTACATAGACATGGTAAACTTACAGAGAACAAAGGATAGCTCCATGCCTCTTCACCAGACTATCTAGAGGGATCCCTCCCTCTGGATCAAAGGAAGGATACAACAGAGCCGGTCAAAGACATTCACTCATTCGTCGCTCCTTGGTATTGACTTGTTGAGTAACTCAACTGTGTCAAAGGGGGAAGATACAAAGACAAGTCAAGTACGAATCAAGTGATCAAGAAAAGGTATGTTCTAAATGAAGTTGTGTTCCCCCCACAGGTATGGTTCCTTTAATTCTTGTTTTTCTATTGCTTCCGCTTTCGATTTCTGTACTTTGTTCTTTCTAGCCTCCTTATCAATAAAATAAAATAAAATTGGAACTCTTACCTCGAAGGGAACACAACTCCTCATACTAGAGGCTCTCCAGAACCGAAGTTTGCTAACCTTGGTCAAAGAAGGTACGTAATTCTCTCTCTCTGTCTAAGCAAACTTCCCTATGAAGACAATATTTATTGGACAAACCAGTATTCCCTAACAAGAGCACTAAGCAAGATCACCTCAGAAAGGAAAGAACTCACTAAGGTATATTTTCATCTCTCTATGTCCCTTATATCTCCTAAAATCCTTCAATGATTGGCTGAAACTTGAATGATTTCTTGTCTCTTGCTCCTAAATCTTATAGATCTCTACCACTCTTAATTTCTAGGTAAGATTGACTTTGTGTAATGCCTAAATTATGTGGTTCCACTCTATGATCATTTACTTGATTGCATGCTTCTCTGAAACTTCATTTTGCATAAACAAGGTCTTATTTTGAGCCCAAAAGAGTCCTCTTGATGATTTGATCCCTCATTATAAGCCCAAAGGATAGAGGTACTCTACAACCGTCCATTAAGCCTAAATCATGATTGTATATTCCTATGAGCCAATCTTATGTCATCACATATGGAATCTCTCATCATGATTTTTAAATTATCCATATTATTATTTTGTACGATATTCTCTTGTACCATCTCTGGTAACGATACCCCCCATATCGTACACTATGCTCTTTTTGGATTGCCTTGGAAAGAAAAGGATTGCTCTTTGTCACGCGAGGAGTCTGATTGGGTGGAGATAGAGGTGCAACGTGTCAGGGATGCGTGTCTGCAGCGTGTAATGGTTCGAGGCCTAGTTGACGTGTGAAAAGATGGCAGATAATTATTGCGAAATTGAGAAAAGGAAAGGTGAAGAATGATGTTTGGAAAGTGTGAAACTCTTGTGGTAATTATGAAGTGTGAACAAGGAAAGAAAATCTCAACGGCCGATTTACAAAATCCTTCAAGGAACGATTCGGCTAACTCCACCCCCCTTATTTAAAACCCACATTCCCAAATCCCTAACCTCACGCTCTCAACTTTCCTGAAATCTCTCAAACCTTCTTGCCTTTCAAAAACTCCCAAGCTCCTCAAAAATGGCCTCCAACTCCTCCTCCCAAAACCCAACCCTCGTCATTGCCAATGACGAAACCCTAGAAAGCCTCCTCCAGAAACTGACTGTCGCCGGGTATATGTCCCAGGAACCCCTCATCCCTAACCCTTCTCCCTCCATCTTTCAAGCCCCAATCATAGATCCCATGTCCGCCATGGTAATCTACAAAGAACCCAAAAACACAGTGCAACAGCAGCTCAGTCATAGAATTGTAGGGAAACATCTCAATCTCATTAGCCACATATGGATGGAGGATACGAAGATATCTGGCCATCGTCGTCTCTTCGTCCTCAACCAAGTTGGCTCTGACCATGGCTATTTGCATAGCATTGAAGGTCTCTTCTACTCCTATAGATCCCTATTTCAAATTCTCAAGCCGTTGTATAAGCTCTCTAGTGTAGTGTGGGGGAACAAATCGAGCTCTCATCATTCTCTTCATTAGATCCCAAGTAGCAACGGGATAGCAGCTCTTCCTCTTACCAAGTTGTCCCACCAAACTAGAACATAACCATTAAATTCCAAAGATGCAAGTTGCACCTTCTTATGCTCGGGAAAGTTGTGACAATTCCAGATCTGCTCAATCTTCGTCTCCCACTCCATGTAGACATTTGGATCACACTTGCCCTCAAAACTTGGGATCTTCACCTTGATCTTCCCAACTCCATCTTGCTCAGGTTCTCTTCTTCTTCCCTGGTACCCTCCATTTTGACGAGGTGGTCGCCATACTGCTTCTGCTGCTTCTCCGTCATCCTCATCTTCATGCTCCTCATCGTCATTATTATCACCTAGAGCCTGAAATCTATCATTAAAACGGTTAGCAGCATTGTATCTATTATGATGAGGTGTAGGAGAGTTATAGAAACGCTCTCTTCGAGCTTGACGGTTGTCAACTCTGGGTGTGGTCCTGCCTCTGGGTTCGTTGTGAAACCCATCTGCAGCCTCTCTAGCTTCCCGGCTCATTTGAGCAGCCTCATATACTTCCCGTTGGGTTGGTAAGGGCCTCCGGGGAGCGTTTATGGGAGCGTCTCGGGAAGCTCCAATATGCTCCGTAGTTGTTGGAGGTGGGGTCGGGCGAAGCTCCTGCCTGAAGACTGTAGTAAGCCCACTGACAATCCTGTCACTAAAGGTTTCCAAGAAACTCATCATCTCCGGGGTGACAGGGCTGGTTGTGCGGTCCACTGGAGTTCTCCTGCCGAGAGAAACTGACCTGTCCATTATCAAAGAAAAGACTAACACAGAACAATGTTAAGTGAGTGTAAATGAAAACAACTCGCAAGTGTTTACTCTCGTATGTTTTCCTCTGCACTCTCTCTCAGTTGTTGTTGAACAAGCTTTTCTTGATGAATTGCCTTGTGTGAATAAAAAACCCAATTGATTGAAACAAGGAGGCTCCTAGCACTATGATGAGTGATGGTAGAGATGGAGATGGCTAGTGTAGGGGCGGGGTTTCAACTCAAGGTTCTGACTCAAAGCAAAACGACTCAACAAAAGAAAGAAAACAAAGACTCAAAAGACGTTTGCAAGAATGTGAATGCAAACAACTGTCAGACTCAAAATTCGAACTCAAAAGGGCCAAAAGGAAGCGTACCTTAACTTGTCCCGACTGGTGTCGATGAGAGATCGAAGACGGAGTCGAGAGGGTTAGGGTAGGTTCAGGTATGGTTCAGAAGAATTGCAGTAACTCGAATAGGACGATGGGGGTCGCCAGGCAAAGAGTGGCGATCGCGGTTTGAAGATGGCGATCACGGGGTGCTTGCCAGGTGATCGCGGGGCCTTATCTGAGGGTTCTGCAGAAAGTGGCTAAAGATGGTGGCGATCACGGGGTATGAGTGGCGATCGCGGGATTGTTGCCGACTTGAAATTTCTTCGTCTTCTTGACGGGCTCGTGGTAATCCCGTTTCCTCCAAATTGTGAATTCCGACTCAAACAAGACTCAACTGACTTTGACTCAACAAAACGTAAAAATAATGCTGACTATGAGACTTTTCTCTTTTTTTTGTATTTTTTTTTCTTTTCTTTTTTTTTTGAATTTTTTTTTTTTGAATTTTTTTTTTTGTCTCAGTAAAACGAAAATACAGACTCGATATATGAGATATTACTCTCAGCAAAATAAAATAAACAAAAGACTAACCAACTTGATTTCCTTGTTGAAAAGATTAGATTTCTTCAGCAACTCCAGGGTTTCTTGACGGCTGCGTTTTTGGTGGACAGGGATGAATTTGTGATGGGTGATGGGATGAATGGATTTTTGGGACAAGGGTGCTCCAAACTCCAATCTATCGATCTCCACAAACACGAATCGATTCAAGCTTCTTGTACACAACCTGAAACAGACTCAACAAGAAAGATCAAAGTATCGAAGACTCAAAAATCAAAATCTCAAAGAAACTGACTAACAAGAATATAAAACTGACTTTTTTTGTGATTTTCTAAATAGGGGTCTCGTAACGTTCTTGTGAAGACGGGATGGTGTCAACACAGCTCTGATACCAATTTGATGCGGGAATAAGCCGATGTTGTCCGATCTAGATACCAAACCTCGAACAGAAACTCGAACAGAGAAGATAGGCGGAATTAGAATGAGATGGAAGAAGGATAAGTCGAATGATAAGCCAATTGGAACCAAATCAAACAACGATAAAACCCTTGAACTTAGGAACTAGAACCTTACCGAATGATGAAGAAACCCCAATGGATTACAACCAAACACAATGGCTATGGTAGGCCAAGGCACCTGGAGGATGCTCTATGAAGTCTCGATAACACCAATCTTATGGAAGAGATTGACACACACAAGTACAACTAGGGCGAGTTCAACAACAATGCACTCAATGCACTCTGCTCACAAAAGCCCTCTTTTGGGAGGAAAAATGATAAACGTTGTATTCAATATCAAAGTCTGGGTGTCTAAAACAATGACTAGGGCAAACCTTATATAGAGTCAATAAGGTGGCTAATTAAAAGAAATAAAACAAATAAAAGTATTGCCCAAAAAACATCCTAAAACAAATAATCCCGAAAACAAATTAAATAAAGAAAACTGATAGTTTCTGTCGTCTGAAGTATGGCGATCGCCACCCTTGATCCGGCGATCGCGGTTGAAGCAATTTGGCTACGGCTTTTTGACATTTAATTCCCGCGATCGCCGGGGGGAGGGTCACGATCGCGGTCGTTGTTCTGCGGCCTTCCTTCGTTGCCTTCGCCCGGGTCATCTCGAACACTAATAATAAACACCATCCTCGTAGGTGTTTCCAAGAGATCCTTTGTACTCATAAGCTCCTTAGACAAGATAAAGGCGACTAACTTGTCTAACTCTTGTTGGACCTCCTTTGCTCTCGAACAAGTCAATGCACCCTCGAACTCGGGAATGACCGGCATTGGCTGATGCTCAGATGATCCTTCATCACCACCTCTCCTTCAAATGTCTTTTCTCTCTTAGACAATCAAACACCAAAACCAAAAAATTGAGCTCACCCTTAGAAATTTACAAAATCCTCAATAAATGATTCAAACATCTCATGATTGAGCTAATACAAGAGCTCAAAAAGCAAAAATTGATATGAATTATCACCTCGTGGTGGGGGATTTTGGCTACAGAGGAAACAAATCACATTCAGTAAAAATTCATCGGAGAAAATTACAGATTCGCAATAAGATTTTGAGCAAGTAATAAGATTTTCTCCCAAAAATAACCATGTCATAACTAGTAAAAAGAGGAAGCACAAGTGATCCAACCACACAAAATAACTATAAAAAATAACTATGATAGATCATGCATCACAAATAAACAAGCAAGTTATGAATGTATCATCCAAAACCACAAACCTAAAGTAATACAAATGAAAGGTCATCTTGGCAGAAGCTCTCGTCAGAAAAAAGAACAACCTCATAAAGGCAAGACATTGTTTAAACCTCAAAATATCAAAAATGAGAGTGGTAATCTCCTTCTTAATTGAGAGTGATAATCTCATTTCTTATAAAATGTTCTTGAGAGTTTGTGATAAAACCATTCTGAGATCGAGACGGTGGTTGGAAACCTTTTCGTTGATCTCCTTTTCTTCCCTAACTTTCAGATTACACATATTTCAGGAAAATACACGGTTCGACTGATAGAAATGTCAAATATAGCCTCGTTTTTTCATTGTTTATGACGAGTTATGATTCAGAACTCCGTGTCTTGGCTGGTTCACACATAACTTTTTCCTTTACAAAAAAGTAAAGTAGAAAAGATAAATAAAAAGTTTATGCACTGAATTATGTTGAGAATTATATTAAGGAAAAGATTCACGTACGAATTATTCTTAACGTGCGAATATGAGAATTTTGCACATTTAAGTCATTGACATGCACATTTAAGCCAGCGACATGCACTTTTGACAGATTTGCATGTCATTGATAATATGTGAAAAGTGCATGTTATTACTGAAGAACGTGCATGCGAATGAGATATTCGTACAATATCCATTCGCACCTAATCTGAATTTTTATATTAAAATATTTATAAATATTTAAGAAACAAGTTTTGGCAATCGATCTCTACTGTTCTTCTTTACTTATGTTATACATAATTATGCGTTTACTCTATTTTGATTTAAACATAATTCTTTTAATTATTAGATATTGATTGCTGTAATACACGGGCCTAATTATTTATTTGAATGTGTTTTTGTTATGACGTGATAGGCATAAATAAAAGGAAAAATATCTCATTATAATAGTTGTTATAGTGAAAATGAGAATGAATATTGTGAGACCTTGGATCAAAAAATCTAACACCAGATGATGACACACGTGATACCATTTGCCATCACTTGCTGGACATCCACCGGACCACCGTCGGACCTCACCGGACCTCACCGGGCCATCACTGGAACAAAATTGTTTACAAGGATGTACAAAATTGTTCATTATTCAAAAGTTCATTACAATTGGCTTAAATGTTAATCAAGATGTTTATAAATGTTCAATTGGATGTACTCAACTAAATGTTCATCAAATTTTATTACACTTAAATGTTCATGTCGTTTGGACAAACGACGGACCACCACTGGACCTCCACCAAACCACCACTGACCCACCATTAAGCCACCAATGGACCACCATTTATGTGGGACCCCACTTTAATATGATTTCGAGTAAAAAAAACACTTAATTTTCATCAAAACGTACCTAAATGCTCATCAAGACATCCTTAAATGTTCAAAACAATGTACTAAAATATTCATTACTAAAGGGTGTTTAACCTTGCACCCACTTTTTATATCTCGCACCCGTTTTGGTCGCACCCATAACGCGCCCAAACAAACAGGGTCGGCTTTGGGCGCTCCCTGGATGCAATTTTGTTTGCCTTCAAAATGCTCAAAATCCGGTCTAGTTTTGGGCGCATCCTAGGTGCGCCCAAAGTTGAACCAAGTTTTTAAAAAAATGTTTGGGCACAATAAGGATGCGCCCAAAACTAGACCGGATTTTGAGCATTTGTAGTGGGGGTGGGGTGGGGTGGTCCGACAACTCCCCAGCGACCTCCCGTGGTTGTCTGGTGCCTGTCCGACGACAGTCCGACGTTGGTCCAAAATTAAAAGAAATTTTAAGTCTAATAAAAATTGATGAACATCTAAGTATTGTTTGATGAACACTCGGTTGAGCACGTCCAAATGAACATTTAGAAACATCTTGATGAGTTGAGTTGGGTTTCCATCGTTTGATTTTGGAATCAGACTCGATCGAGGCATGTCGACTCCTTATGACTCGCTATTTACTCACCTATTATTTCATTCAATGTTGTTGGAAGCTTATTGATGACCACCCATGACGAGTGCAAATCCAACACACCCATCGTGGAAACAATGGGGTGGCCGATGACCTTACTCAATTATCTTTTACCTCCTCACTTCTTGTTTCTAATTTAAAAGAACTTCGTGCTAGTTTAAATAGTTTGTTTGTGGCTGATATTCTCTCTTCTAGAGAGGATACTATTTCACCAGGCTAATAAAACACCTTTGGGTAAAGCCCGAATTTTCACCAAAAAAGAAGGAGCATTTTGATGAACATTTATGAACAACTTGATGAATATTTAAGCCAATTGTAATCCGGTCTAGTTTAAGCCAATTGTTTGCGGGGGTTTTCCCCGTTATAAAAAATTCATTACAATTGGCTTAAATATTCATCAAGTTGTTTATAAATGTCATCAAAATGCTCCTTTTTTGGTGAAATTCAGGCTTTACCCAAAGGTGTTTTATTAGCCTGGTGAAATAGTATCCTCTCTAGAAGAGAGCATATCAGCCACAAACAAACTATTTGGAAGTTCTTTTAAATTAGAAACAAGAATTGAGCAGGTAAAAGATAATTGAGCAAGGTCATCGGCCACCGCATTGTTTCCACGATGGGTGTGTTGAATTTGCACTCGTCATGGGTGGAGCTTCCAACAACGTTGAATGAGATAAGAGTAGGCGTGGGTGAGTAAATAGCGAGTCATAAGGAGTCGACATGCCTCGATAGAGTTTGATTCCAAAATCAAACGATGGAAACCCAACTCAACTCATCAAGTTTCTAAATGTTTATTTGGACGTGCTCAACTTAGTGTTCATCAAACAATACTTAGATGTTCATCAATTTTTATTAGACTTAAAATTTCTTTTAATTTTGGACCAACGTCGGACTGCCGCCGGACAGGCACCGGACAGCCACGGGAGGTCGTCGGGGAGTTGTCGGACCACCCCACCCCACCCCCACTACAAGTGGGATAGCTAATTTAAACTTAGTCAAGACATCCAATGACTAAGATTCATTCTTATTTATTATCTTAAAGGGGTTTAGATCCAAATTAACCCTAAATAAAATACAATGATCGTACAGATTTATGAAATTACCAAGTCTCAGATATTTTAAATCTCAAAGGTACTATTTATGAATCTCGTATAGATTTAGATATATTTTATTACATAAACTTCTACATACAAGTTATTAAGAGGTTTTTACGCCAAACCACCTTTATTTGGCCAAATTTGCGTCAAATCGCCACTTATTTTACATTTTGCAAGGAACTACCCTTTTTTTGCTATTCCGTTAACATGAAACCACCCGTCCATCTATTCCGTTAATTATTTCGTTAGTTTGTGTGAAATGTCTAATATACCCCCACTTATTTCAAAATTTTAAGGACAAAATTGTAATTTCACACTTTTCTTCTCCATCCCTTCTATCTTCTTCTTCCTCTAAAAAATGACGTTCTTGAATTAACACCATACAAGATTGCTGTAGCCGCGACAAGAGCCATGCTTTCAATATTCTCAGTTTCTCACACTTTCAATATTCTCACCAAACAAAACACATGGGCAGAAAAAGCCCTTTCCAGCCTGTTGAATTGGGAAAATCAAACACAGATCTTAAGCTAGTCGTATGGTCCATTTTTGAAATATACGAATAATTCAAGCACACAAAAGAAATCCTCTCCAAGCAACTGCTATAACTAGTTGAGCAGCCTCTAATTCTTTTTCATCCACATGCTTAGAATTTCCAGCAAATGTCTACTTTAAGCACTTATAAAAAAAGGGAGCCGAATTAATTTTAATAAGCGCAACCTTTCATGAGCTTGTACAAATATATCAGATCATCACGATTTTGCAGGAATACAGATTTTACCCTCAAAATCTGTATAAAGAACGTCATTTTTAGAGGAAGAAGATAAAAGGGACGGAGAAAGGTTGAAGAAGAAGAGTGCTTTAAAATTTTGAAATAAGTGGGCTATATAAGACAATTCACACAAACTAATGGAACAATTAACGGAATATATGGAGGGGTGGTTCCATATTAACGGAATAGCAAAAAAGGGCGGTTCCTTACAAAATTTGAAATAAGGGGTGGTTTGACGCAAATTCGGTCAAATAAAGAGTGGTTTGACACAAAATCCTCAATTATTAATTACATTTAATTCATATTAATTACTAGTAATATTGTTGAGTGTTAAAATTTTATGAATTCAGTGTATATTAATTACTAATATTGATTGAGCATTAGAATAATACAATTTGTTAAGTGTTGAAACGGTAAAAATATATCAATTTAATTATATCAATTATTACTATTGATAGAGTACATTTGCATTAAGGCTCCGTTCGGCCAAACTTTTTTTGCACATTACGTAGCTTAATGTTTTATTACATCTAGTTATTATGTGTTCGGTAAAAAAAACATGTGTTCGGTAAAAAAACATTAATCTAGCTTAACAAATTTAATGTAGATTAAAGTAGCTTAATTTGTTAATGTTGCACCCCCTAAATTAATGGAGTTTAACAAGCTTAATTTAATTTTTTTAATCCACTATTACCCTTTATTAATAAAGATTTAAATAATTCATTATATTCTTTTTCGTAATTTTACTATTATTATTACAAATTCAGCTAGAAGTACCGAACATTCAAGTATCTTTTTAAAAAATGTTTCAGCTCCAGTTTCAGCTACTTATTCAGCTCAAGCTACTATTCCCTCTCAATATAACGAACGAAGCCTAATTTTTTTTTTCACAGCTCCCATTCTTTACTAGATATTTAGTAGATATAAGATAAGATGATCAAATTATGTACATGAACTCTTGTTTGCTGTTTTTCTCACAAGAGCTATAGTTCCCATTCTTTACTAGATATTTAGTAGATATAAGATAAGATGATCAAATTATGTACATGAACTCTTGTTTGCTGTTGCGCTTTCTCACAAGAGCTACAGTTTTATTTCGACCGTTAAGTCGCAAGCAAAACCTGAGGTGGTTATGAAAGCACGTTTCTTCATGGGAAAAATACAAGTTACTCCGTATATTAAGAGAGTTTACAGAGTACAGCAGCAATCATCAACCACACGTTTGCAATGAATCCCAACAGGCAGAAATCACACTTGACTTGCATGGTTGATTATTTGCATAAACTTTTAACAAAGCAAGATTGTAACAAGTAGTAAAACAGGCGCAACATAAAGCCAAACATGTAGAACCTCTAATTGAGTTTTGGATTCAGTGGCCCTTGTCAAACTGAATCCTGTTCCTACCAGAGCCTCCATCATACCCATCTCGTGTTGACGAGCCACCACCACTCGCTTTCATCGTCCCTCCACCTCCAACTTTGTCCAAAGCCTTCTTCCCCTTTTTCACCTCCGTCAAAAACTGATCCAAACCGAACGGATCCGCCTCCTCAACAGCATTCTTCTCAAACTCAACTGGTCTATCTCTCCCACCTCTTTTCTCTGAAGTCCCAGCAAACGCCTTATCAGGCTTGAACCGATCCGTCTTCCTAATCTTGTCCATTTGTTCTTCAGCTCCTCCATACATTTCAGCATCCTCGTCTTTTTTCGGTCTGTATAAAGTGGAAAGCGTGTTCTGAGCAGTAAACAAGCCCTTATCATATAGATTGTATTGGTCGTCAGCTGCAAAGCCTGAGTCCATTCCTTTATCTTGGTTAAACAGCCTCTGGTCATACATAACTTCACCCCGTCCCGTTCCAGCAGACGCCATCCCGAGAGCGACTTTCTCACTCACGTCTCGATCCCGATCTCGTGTGATCTTACTCTTTTTCCCCGTTGCAGCATCCTTCGCTTCCAGCCTTCTTTCTCTCTCCCTCTCACGCCTCCGTTCATCCCGAATCTTCTCACGCTGTCCCCGGCCTTCTCTCTCCTCCTTCGTCTCTCTTGGAGTCTCCCTTGGAGTCTCTCTCATGTCAACATCAGATTGAACAGACGATACAGCTGGCGGTGCTGCTAATGCACCACCTGTCCTCTCTGCCCTTGCTTTCTCTGCCAATGCACGCAATTCGTATTCTCTCCTTTCCTTCTCTTTCATTGCCATTTCCTTCTGAACCTTTGTTCGCATTGCAACCGCTTCTCTAGCCTTCTGTTCAGCAACGTATAAAGCCTCGGAAAGCTTTGCAAAATTGTCATTGATCTGAACGTCTTGCAGCCCTCTTCCGTCTGCAGCAAGTCGTTTGTCGAGTGGGATTGTGTATCCCTTTGGATTCTTCCAGTTCGAAATGCACGGTGGAATTTTCCAGTCTTGCTGATCTTTAACAGTCACGGGACGTGGAGGAGAATGCATGATTGGTACAGGTGGCGAGCCGGAAGCCCTCGGTACTCGCTTATGTTTAAACTTAGGAGGCTCGAGAGGGTCCACTGGCATCTCTACCATCCTAATAACTCTCTCCTTTGCACCAGAATTGAATGCAGCTGATTGCTGGGACGGCTTATATTTTATGAACTGAGAATCGGACGAATGTTTGGGGACGTTTTTGGGCTGTGCTGCACTTAATCTTACATTGACAATCTTTTCCAGAGCCATTTTTGTTGACATAGTCGTCTCCTCAATCTCCTTTTGTTCCTCCTCCATTTCTTCGTCTTCCTCTTCTTCATCCCTAAGGATTTTGGGCACAAGATCCCTGTGCTGCGAATAAACAATCTTGGATGCGTTCTCGTTTTGCTTAACGATTGCATCAAAGGCCACATTACCTTGACTATCCACAGTGATGGGCAATATTTTCAAACCCGGCTTTGCATCTTTCCTGCCCATGCCCAAAGGGTACTGGGCAATGTGAATCTCTGGATAAGCTCCACCATCACCAAAATCCTCAGGCTTACGAGGCATAAAGCTTTTGTTCCCAGCCCTATGTAGGTATTGTGGGATGGAGCTCGATACTTTCACAGTCGAAACATCTTCAGCCTCTGATGAGCTGTACCGACTTTTAAACCATGGATCATCAGAGTGATCATAGAATGCAGTAGTTGATGATTTTACAGGGGGGAGAATTTCCTTCAAAGCTGCCATACTGTGCAGACAACAATTAGCTAGAACCTGCAACAAGGAATACATACAAAATTAATAATTAAGAGAAGCAAACATAAATATGAATCTCTAGAAAATGACTAAACCTTTTAATTGAAAGAAGTATATATATTTGCAGATCTATCTAGACCCTATAACCAAGGTTTTAGTTAATCGCGCACTAAGTTCTCCCCTTCCAGTTGCAACATACCCAACAGCACAAAAAGACAATGAAACACTAATTACATTCAACTGACTACAATTTTTGAAATCAATTAACTTGACAAATCCATCCAACATGTAAATTCTACAAACTCATCAAGCTCATGGAAAATTTGGTCATCCTATTCATATCACATACATTATACATACGAAAAAGAAAAACATGTTTGTTCCCTAAAATTAGATCAATCAACCCATCTAAAAATAAAATGACTAATCAATAACGAAAAAACACCTAGATTTCACAATGTAAATCTAAGCACCTACACCAGATGAGAATCAGAGGCCAGAAAGATTAGAGAGAAGGTCGAGCAATAAAGGATGAGAAAATCTATTCCCTCGGACTCTCAATAAAAATTACATGAAACGAATAGTAAGTAGTTACACCTACTGCTGTTATGCTAATGGAACATATAATATTAATTAGCTTTCTTTCCACATGAAATTCATAGTAAACATGGAGTCCAATAGAGCTTTCATTCCTTTCAATTAATTTGATAACCACATGTCAAATTTAACATGCACAAAATAAGTTTCAAATTTCAATACGACGGAGATGAAATAGAATTCAACATATGCAGCCTAATGGAACATATAAGAGTGTGTTTGGCACATGCATTTATAAAGGCTTTATACTTTATAATGGCATTATTTTTTATAAGGGGATTATGTAAGTTTGGAATTCGTGCCAAAAAAAACTTTTTTTAATAAAGTTGTTTTGAGAAGTAATGGATTTCTTGATGATAAATGGTAATTGTGCCAAACACATTAATTTGAAATAAAGGATTAATTTAAAAAATGGCTTTATAAAGTGGTGTGCCAAACACACTCTAATATATAATGTTTTCTTCCATCTCACATATATGACATGATCTAAGAGACTAAAGACACATGTGAGCTTTTTCAATAATATGAAAATTTTGTTCTTTATAATCTAGTCCAGCTACAAATATAATTGTGAAAAAAGTGTCAACCTTACATCTAAATACTAAATTTTCCATCTGTTAACCGTAAGCCTTGAAGCAATTACCAACAAAGGATTGAACTTTCAAGAGCAGTTAAAGCACTTATCCTACACAGTAATCGAATTACACAGGCTCCCTTCTCCTACACACCCGAATTTAAGTAATACAATACAAACCCTAACTAAATTTGCAAGTAGCAACTCCTAAAAGCCCAACCAAGTAATCAACAAACAAAATAAAAACGTAGCTAAAGGAAACCAACAAAAACCCTAGCAAGGCAGCACAATAATTCAGCCAACAACAGAAACTCGTTCGCAAGTATTACACAGGATACAACCAATAAAACGGAGAAACAACAACTAAAGGCACAATAGGAAGAGAAAAGTGGCGGATCTAGAAGGGGGCTTACCTTGTGAGTTGAGACACAAGTGTTCAGGCGTCCGTTAGCCGCTGTCCACCGATTGCAGATTTGCAGCAGAAAATAAGAAGGGAGGTCGCTTTGTTGAAAGCCAGAAAGACGACGATAGTTTCTTGTGAATCCCTGAAAGTTCCAACCCAACAAAAAACAAATGGGCTTATAACTTTTGTAAGCCCACAGCACTATCCAAATCTAGTCTCAATTTCATTGTCTCATTTATTTTTGGGGCTTTTTTTTTTTATTGTCTCATTTTCATTTATGATCATAATTTTTTTCCATAATACCCTTAATCATATTATTTTATCCATTTATAATCTTATTCATTTACTAGGATTTTGGTGCCCGCGCTACGAGCGGGTTTTTGGTCTTGTATAAAAATTTGTTTATATTGGCGATTTTCTCACTATACTATGATTGATTCAAAGAATTTAGTATGCATTACTATTGGTAGCTTTCGTGTCATGAAACCGAGCTTCCTGGTTCCAAAATTCACTGATTACAGCGACATAGCAAACCGAACTTCCTAGAGACAATGAAGATAGATCAAAATAATTTCTGGAAGAAACTACTCAGTGAGTCTTTCAGTCAAAATATGAACAACAAAATTCACTGATTACAGGGAAACAACACAAATTTAAGTGAATGTCATCAATAACAGCACAAAATTTCACTGGGTTGTCATCTTCAAATAATGACTTAGCAAAGCCAAAATTTAAGTGAATGTCATCCATACCAGCACAAAATTCACTTGGTTGTCATCTTCAAACAGTGACTTAGCAAAGCCAAAATAGTAAAATTACTGCAATGACTTACAACTCCTCTTACTGCCACCTTCACATTTGCATCATCAAATACTGAAAAAGGAGCATTGCCACCAAGTTCCAAGGAAACCTAATCACACAATTGACAATTTTAGCATAAACTTGAGAGATCACCCGAGCATTACAGTCTATATAAACGCAAAATTATTTTACCAGAATACAGAAATGCGACGTTAGAATGCTAAACATATCATATTTGCTCCTCAATGTGAACAATACCAAAATGTCACCACAGAAAAACAGAAATGCGAATTATGCCCTTACATATTCTCTAAAGAGCTCTCCACCAATTTCAGAATCCATGACAATAGCAAGATTTAAAGTAGTTTAAAGAGTATTAGTAAGAAAAACCCACGGTTACGTAGAACTTTGATAGGTACATAAAACATGTTAAATATCTCTAATGTGATTGACCCCATCCAAATTAGTTTTCATAGATTACGATTGAGTACAAACAATGGTGTTGCAAATTTAAATGCAGTACTTACCACTTACCAGAGAAACACCAGCAAATCCATCAACTTTTTCAATAAGGTAGTCAATGGGTGAAGAAAAATGGACGTCTGACTGGAATTCGCAGCCAACCCAGAAAACACAACAGCGGGACCACCAAGCCCGCCACATTGCTTACTCGATGAAGCACTGCCCCGACCTCTGCTAGAAAAATCTCGACTTTCATCTCTTCCCAAATTCCCCCTGCCGATTCTAGTGATGGAGAAAACAACCCGTAATATTGCATCTAGGAAGGCCTTATTGTCACCAACAGCGCGCGTCTTTGTAGCTTCGTCTTGCCCCTTTACTCTGAACTTTCTCTTGTTACCGACTCTGTTCTTGCCCCTTCCTCCACCTTGCAATCGCTCTAATGGAAAATGTGAGGTGGACACCGAATTTATAGTACCCGAACTAAATTGAAAAAGACCAAAAAGGAATTTCATGACAAATCAATACCTGTGTTAACACGTTGAAGGACTCCTCAACTAAAGAAGGACGTTACCCCATCAATAGGATTTCAATGAAACCTCTAATGGCATATTGCAATTAATCATAACGGTTTCACCTCTTGACACAAAGGAATCATAAAGGTTGTAAAACATCTTTTCTTCTTCAACAGGTTAGCCCTAAAATTTGGGCAAAGAAGTGGTGTGAAATTCAATTGCACAGACACTCGGATTGTGTAAGGTTGGTGGTCAGAGGTCGCCGCCATCCAAACATGAATAAAACAGGGGGAGAGAGAGGAAACATACAACAGAGAAGCCTGTCAGTTTCAACTTGTCCCTTGATTAAGTAAACATATCATAATCAACGGGCTTCAACAACCATTCTCGGAACGGAGGAGACTCTTTCAAGGTCTTTGACATCTTGTTATAGTCCTTAGTCTTCTCCTAGAATCAAATGGGCCAATAAGTTATAGAGGAAGAATAATTATGTTTCCATGACTAAATATGATATGAAAAGTGTACTGGTAGAAACATTTGATTGAGAAAGGAATTTCAAAAATGGAAAACGTAAATTTAACTGATTTTCTGATTTCACCATCAGCTCATGTTCGTTGTTTTGATCATCATCAAGCAAGAGCCTTGCTTCAGACAACTTTTGTTCATCTTCAAGGAACAACCTTAATTCCTTGTAAATTGGCAAGGAAGAAGAATCTACAGGTACTAATGCTTTACAATATTCTTGCATTGAATCATCATCCATCCTTGATCTTTTCCTTACCTGATCCCACTCGGGTCGTATCTGTTTTTAAGATCTTCTTTTTGTTTGAACTTTTTGTGGAGTTGTATCTCAGCAGAGTTACAGATTTCCTTTTGTGCTTCGAGCCTTGCTGTCAGTGCACTTGCTGCAGCCTGGTGCAGTCTCACTTGTTCTTTGTAAACAACACTCCTTTTAAAAGACAATGAAGAAATTCAGATTTATGTAAACAATGATTATTAAGGTCATGTAAACAAAAAAATAGTATGAGATTCGAGTCTTACAAAAAGATAGTATGCAGCCTGGTGATTGTGTCTCAGCCAATTTGCGACATTTCTCAACTCTTCTTTTTTCTCTTGATCAGCTCCATCTTCAAATCCTGAATATTACCTTTTCCTCTTCATTTTTTTCTTTATTTCATTCACTTCATCATCCAGCCTATGCATTTTTGCCTTCATCTTTGACGTCTCCTCTCTTTGTTTCAAGGAATTCCTTGCCATCATTATCGCCTGATACGGGTTTGTCGCCAAATCCAGATTCTCATTTTCTTTCAGCACAACACCATGCTTTGATTTTGATGTAGCTGTCATTACAACAATATGAAAATAAGAATCAACTTAAAAAAAAAACTAAATCAAAGTGGTAGTTGTTGTTGCTAGACAAAGCTGCATACATAACAACATATACAAAATAATAAAGCTTTTAATTAATTAATCTGTTGAATCAACAAACTCAATTTTTGTAAACTTACTGTACCTCTTGGTCAAGTTCTTTTCTGGTAGGATTTGAGTGGAGAAAGTAAATAAAAAAATTCTCTATTGAAATAAACGGGGAGGAAGTTTTTATTAAAGTGTGGTGTACGTGTAAGGTCTAGTATCTATATCAATAACAATGCAGACTCCACTCTCTCAGGATTTGATGACAAATGTCTTTGAGATTCTTGCAGGTTTTATATATCATTGAGTAAAACCATGCAGTATCACTCAATTTTGAAGATTATATAAGATTGAAATGTCTTTTTCAAAAAGAAGGGCATGTTACTTGACATTTCCATAGGATCCAACCAACCAGATTCAATTTTGGATGACTATTAACAATTGTTAATTCAGCTACTCAAATATAATATAGAAATCAAGATTTGTTATAAAAAATACCTGACCAACGTCCTTCAAAGCATATACTGCTTCAGATACCTTCTTTAAGACTCTCATAACCTGGAAAAAGATAGGTTCAACATGTTTCCAACCATAATTCACAATGCCATCAATAATAACTATTCAAAACGGCTTTTCACTGGATACATTCTTAATGTAAAAGGGTCATTTTGCATCATTTAAACTTTTAAGATAATCTTGTAACAAAAACATGTAATTTACCTATTTAAAATATTCCTGCATAACTTGCCAATCTCATCAGAAAATTAAGTGTGCATCAACCTCAAAAATCAAAAACCTATAGAAGAACGCATTAATACGTGTACTATATAAGTAGGGGTATGCATTCAAGGCAGTACCATTTAAATTATTCGTTCAAATCTTACATGGTTATTAAGCTTGTTGTTAACCAATATTACAATATCGTATTTATCAAGTGAGCTTACATGGTTACTATACTCAAATATTTGTGGATCATTAATGACAAATATTTTATTCATACACGTTAACTCCATATACATTTGCATTAAGGGATAATTCTTACAGAGTATCGAGGAGCAATATCTTGATGATTTGAGTATAGTCCGGAAGGTCCAGCACCCCATACATCAGTTCTTCCGCGCAAGATCTCCAAATTCGTAATTTGCCTGCTCTTCTTCTTTTCTTCCTCACAATCCAAACCTATACAGATATGATTAGCATTCTACTTTGAAACAATTCAAAGGCCAAAAATCAAAATGAGGGTCCAAAAAATAATTGACCTGCTTAGATAAGATACTGGACAATTCAAGTTACAGATTATAATTCTTACATACCACACAGTTTTGGGGAATCATTGGTGTCAACCACAAAATTTCCCATAAGATAATCACATAACATAATGAAATAATATTACCAGTTCTTCAACTCAAGTTGTCTTCAAAGACGTTGGACGCTTCTTCCTGTGATCAGCTGCTGTCAATCTGATAAAGTGTTTTTGGGCATGGTTGGCAACTTGTGCAGCTGTTCTCGTCATTACAAATTTCTTAGCAATGCCTTTCCAGTCGCCAACAAAGATCTTATCAGGATTATGAATCTTGTAATAAGACAGAACACCATTCTGCAAAAGAGTATACCTCATTGTAGCGATACAACTGGTCCATGATATTATCTAAATAAAATTCATCCAAGCATTAGCATTAACAACAGAAAATGTGCATCCAAACTCATGTTCTCAACGTTTCATAATTTATAAGGGCTGCACAATGTTGATGGTAGAAAAACAATCATAACAAATGTCAAGCCGCAATCCTACCTCAACGAAAAGAAAGGGTGACCCACTTCCATATTTGTTGGTGTTGATTTGTCGCTCCTCTTTGCTTGACTTCCGAGAATCTGATATGATAAACAGGAATTGCAGGTTTCTGGAAGTAGTAATCAAAAGATGCCAATGAGATTCTTGATAATACCAGTTAGTCGATCGTTCAGACATAATGAATGCTAGCACCGCAGCTACTATTCTAGCCGTAATTGTTCCTTCCAGTGGAACTTGCGTTTATTTGTTAACATTTGAGAAAAAAGACTGCAATAAACAATTGATGGTTGTGACAGTTCATATACTTGATTACAATGGGAACCAATAAATAACACATAGAAAATTAAGGAGCCCTAGACAAATTTTTCATGCTCAATCCATACAGGATGAATTAGAAGATCTGAAACGAATGAAAAGAAACAGTACCTTAATTCGTAATTCTTTCATCGGATGTGGTGTTAGTAGAGCACGAAGTCCTCCAATTTTCTAGTCCGAAATTGTTTAGGCTTATCGCATAATACTCACAGCAACCAACATAAGTGCAAATAAAAAAACCTAAACTCTTTGTTTCCATACTGTGAAGTAAAGGCGCCAGTGATTTCAACGCCGAAGCAAGAATCTGATCACTTTCATATCCAGAAACCCTAGACCAGACAAATGTAATCAAATCAACGGCCCCAAGCAAGCCTCGCAACTCCCTCGATTGTTCAACTAAAATCGAATCATCATCACCAAAACAAACCCACAATCAAAATCAGCGTTGACTAACAAAAATTGAACGAAAAGGCGATCTTTTACCTGATTGATCGGCCTATTGAGATTCGGCTTCTGTTCTTCAGTCTGATTCAAACTCGTCCTGCAAATTCATGGCTACGAAGCAGGTGGTATAGTAAGGGGGGAGGAAGGCAAAACTGAAAGAGAATCAATGAAAAAAACGGGCGAAGGAGCTAATGTTAATTAATAGAATTTTATTAATTGAGCAAGCGTTTTTCTCTGGAAAATGATGGATGGAGGAAGCGTTAAGACTTTTAGAAATGGGCATGAGGCAGTTGTCCGGTTAATAAGAGGCCTATCTGACTCAAGAACCTATTAGTAATTTAGATTAGTAATTTAGAGGTGGGTTGAATGTAATTTAGAGTTGGGTTGAGGCATTGAATGTGGGGTATGAAATTTATTGTTTGGAATTTATTTCTGATTATTTAGCTTTATATTAGATTAAGAAGATTAAGATACTCCCAACAACACTTTATCAATCAAATCAACCATCTATATCATCTTCTTCATCCCTTCTTTCATCAATTTTCACCATTTTTACACAACTCAAACATTCAATATATTTTCACAAACCCATAATTTTAATTAATAATTACCCAAACTTTATTATTTTAATTTAATTAATCTACTAATTATCCTAATCCATTTTTTATACCCAACCCATTATTCAACCCATCACTAAGCCCATTTCAATAACCCAAACTAAAACCCTAATCTTTGTTATCCTCTTTCCCTCCCTCTGCATATCATCTCTTTCCCTTCCTCTCCGTAGCAGCCAAGCACACACATCCCTCACCTCCCCACTCTTTGTCATCCACCGCCGTCGATCACGGATTCACGACCATAGCCCCTCCAAGAATCCACCTCCTTCCCTTTGGATCGAACCATTCCCCCACCTCCCTGAACCGTCCTCCAAGAACCCACCTCCTTCCCTTCGGATCTCCTCCCGATCGGACTAGACACCTCGTCTCTCTCTCTCTCTCTCTCCTTCAATGGGCCTTGCAGAGCGTTCGCCGAGAGATTGTCGTCGGCCTTCAATACAATACGTTGTCCACAATCGCCGAGAGACTCCTCTTCGTTGGCTGAGTGCCGTCTCCATAGCGTTTTCAAATCCAGATCCAGATCTGAAATGGGAGGTTGAGGGTAGGGGTATTTTAGGTTTTTGCGTTTTTAATTTAGTTTTTAATTTATTTTTTGGATTTTAGGTGTGTTCTAATTGGCTGAGAGTTATACCTCAGTTTTGCCTTAATTCTATCAAAAGTTGGCATTTGGTACTTTCTTTTCGGAACAGAGTATCTATTTATTCTATTATTATATTATCTATCTATTTACCTAAAATTTTATACTTCCAATATAAATTAATACACTTGGTAAATTATATCTCATCTAATCTTATGTGATTGATAATTTTATATTCTTTATCTATATGTATTTTTTATCTATGTTCTTATAATTTTAATTATAAATCACAAATCATAGTTCATAAACTGTAAAATACTATACTTAATAAATATAATTATATTATTAAAAAAAATTAAATCCATGTGATCTTTTGTATGATATGAGAACATGCTAGTTCATTCTTATATTAGATACGTAATTAGATGGAATGTAAGCCTCAGATATAAAATTAGATTGAATTTATGTCTAGTTATTCATGTGGAAAATCGCAGGTAATAAAATTAGTATATTGGATGATGTTGCATTTATTTTTCACCTACACTAACATAAAAATACATTATTATATATATTACATTAATCCAATTGGCTTTTATCTACAAGTTTATACAAAAGTTTTAATTTAGCCTAGGTTTATCGCTAAAATCTGTGAGAAAAGACATCATATCTTTCCTTTATTATAAAAAACGTAACATCAATAAATTATTAGTGAAACAAGAATTAGTATTTCACGCCACGCACTGATTATATTTTACACGTAACTTATATTATTAGACGAAGAGAGTATTTGATGATATATGAATGAGGATATATGAATTTGTATTGTATTTTTTATTCAGTTGTTTATTTTCCGCATATGATCTCATGCAAAAACTTTTCTTGAGAACGCGCATGCACGCGCGATCTATTCTCCCATTCATTTGCTCATCCGCCTCTAGGCTCGCCGCCTGGCGGAGCCCGACTGGCTGTCTGCGTCCATGGCAGCACTAGAAATGGACGTTGATGAGCCCTCAGTCTTTGCAGTAGCCAATCCTCTCTTTCAACCTAATGCTGAGAATGGAGGAGTCACTGTAGACAATAACCAATTCCCAACTCTCCATGAGTCAAGCACGCATAATCCCTCCCCTAAGTCCTTTCGGGATTTGGTGGTGGGCAACTCCTCGTCGCAACCAACACAGCCACATCAACAATGGTCTGACCCATCGGATTCGTTGATGTTGATCCTGATCCCCGGTGTCCAATAGTCATGCTTTCCGCTGAGGAGAAACGGGCGCTGCGGGCACCATGGGCGAATTCTCTGATCGTTCACATGTACGACAAGGGACCAGGTTATATGTGAAATGCCCCGTAAATTATTTGGTCCGTATGATTTAGCAATATTGACTAGCTTATATGTGGAGGTTATCAATATGTCGAACTTCATTTTCATTGGAAGCATTCGGATTAATGGCTACGTATTTCAGTGAGGAATTTGAGATCCTTGTCTATTACAAATGAGTGGGTAATTATCGATTGTCGGGCTTCGCCTTGTTATATAGGAATTTATTCAAAACCCGACATATTCTATTTTATTCCTACAAGAAAACAATATACCCAAGAATTTATTTAGCCTTTTCATCTAGAACTCTCTATCATCTTCTATTAGACCCCACTTTTCTATTTTCCTTCTCGTTTTTATTAAAACCCATGTACCCTCCTCCACCTCCATTCTCTTTCACGCAGCTCTACACTCCATCCTTCACCCTTCCTTGCTCCAACAACCTGAGCTCAGTACGCAGCAGCTCCACCTCGCCACGCCGGCCGACTTGAGCTCTCCGCCGTGCAACGCTGTTGTCGTCTTCTTCCTCTGCGCGCAGCAATTCGTTCCTCAGCCTCTCCTCTGCGTGCAGCAGCTCTGGGGGTCGTCTCCGGCATAGTAGCAGCAGCAGCCACCACCCAGTTCGTCGACAAGCTTAGCACCACCTTAGCTCAGCCACACCATCTCATTGGAACCATCAACCCTTGCCAATTACTTATTGTGAGAATTTTTCCCTAATTCTTAGAACCCTAGTTTTTCAATTTGGGGGTTTATGTTATAATTGATGTTTGGGCTGAAATTGATGAAAGTAATGGATGATTTAGGTTGTTTGAAGTTGATAATTAGAGGAAACAAGTGAATGATTTGAGTTTTGGGCTCTTTTGTGTGAATCTGAAAATTCTGGGAAAAATCCGTAATTACTGGAAAGTTGTGGCTGGCGTTTGAAGGTGAAGAATCTCCCTACGAGTATGAGGAATTTTACGGTTTTCGATTTAGATGTGTATGTGATGAGTTATGACGTTTTTCGTGAAGGTTCGACTTAGGCGACCGTTTCGTGAATCTTGCGACATCTTTTTACGACAAACGGATTACTTGAGGTGATCGTCAATTGAGGCAAGTTATCATGAATTTTATGAACTGAGTATAAATTTTGGATTCCTGATTTTACATGAATATCCCAATTATGATTGTTCGATGATCGTGCTTAGGACTTGTTAGTATATGCTAATTATAATTTCTATCATCACATTGCCTTGCTTAAATTTATTTGGATGTTAGATATATTTAATTTAGAGTTTAAGTGTTAAATATTGGATTGACCATTATGTTTGTGTTGGGCGATTATGATTGATGAACTTTGACAATGCTTGTAAGGATATGAATGATGTTTGAATGTTGCTAAGAGTTGGTTTGTGTCATGGTTTATGAATCTAGCAAGCTATTTGCGAAATTTATGTGCATAGTATAGATTTAGGTTATCGGTTTATGCTTAAATGTCGTGAATGCAATTACGTATATATGTGGTTTCAATTGTTGGCTTTAGTATACTAGAGATGCATCCTATATGTGTTTGATATGCTTCCATGCTGAAAGTATTTATGTTTTATGAGCTCAGGTATAAGGGTTCATGTTTATAAATGGATATTAACGATATCATGCTGAGATATGGTTAATCTTGAACATGAAAGCGTAGTATGCTTGTTATTGCATATAGACAAGGGCTATATGGAATTGGTGTGAACTTGTTGATTTGATCAAGGTTATGACGTGGTTATGGTGTTGACTCTTGCGAGTAAGGATCGTTCCGAGCCCCGCATTATATTATGATGGTTTTATCCGGGATATATCCCTCGATTAGGGCTCTTCCCGGAGTCCGGGTTGAGTGGGTCGTGGGAGTTCCTTTACCAATATTGGGAAGGCCGGGTCACCTAGCTAGTGAGGCCGTTTCCGACCCGTTGGTAAAGTTTTGATACCCATAATATGGGTGAGAAGGTACCTTTGGGTCCAAGACAGACTTGGACTTGTTTTCAAAACGTTTTTCGTATTTTGAATTCGGAATGGTTTTATTTAAATGGCTTGTTTATAGGTTGCTTGTGAATTGTTGTTTCCTTGTTTGGGAATTTGTGACTTGTCTGGAATTTGACTGACGAATAAGTGAAGTGTAATTGGTTACTATATGATCATGATGAGTGTATATATCAAAATGTGCATATCGTTGGTGATGTTGTGTAGTTTTCGTTGTCTAAGCTACTACTATTATATAAAATGTTTATTAGTATGATCTCTTGTGTATCTGAAATGATGAAATTAGGATTAACATGCTAGAGGTTAACTTCTCTGTAAATCAACATGTTGGGTACCTAGACTTACTGTGTGTTTGCATATCTACATCTTCGCACTTCTGCACGTCTGCATATAACTTAATTTCATGTCTGTATGTTGCATGTCTTTACCACATCGTTATATGTTAGTATTTGAATTTACAGTACGTCCATATATCTGCAAGTTGTGTATTGCATTATGCTTAGTCTATGATTTCTATACTTATACTATTGCATGTTTACTGCTCATATAACTTGCTAGTCTGGTTAGAGACTAACCCCCATTTCGGTGGGGGACTGGCTGTGTTTGTGCATGGCCAGGTATTCGTGCAGCTTCAGAGCATGGAGGAGGTCAGACGACTGATGCGTTGCTAGGATGGGCTATTAGTTGTGTTCATTATTATGTGGAAACGTTAGTTCTAGCAGAATCACACTGCATTGTCATCTCCATCATTGCTTTCTTAATTTCTAATTCACTCTCGAGTTTCAAATCTTATTGTTCCACTAAAGTTAACCCCCTTTTGTTTTAGACTTGCTTCCGCTAACACATTGTTTTCTCATATCAATCTTTTCCCTTAACCGCCTGAGGGGATTCCTATACAGGGATCCCTGGCACTGTAATACCCATCATTTTTGGGGCGTTACAATATGAATCTGAAGAAAAAACTTGGCATGAAATGGGCTCTGAAAGGTTACTTTGCTCTAGTGGACATTGGTAACGATCACTACGTCACCAAATTCACGAATGAAGACGATTATCATCACGTCTTAACTCAAGGGCCATGGATGATTGGTGACAACTACCTCATGATCCGCCGCTGGAAACCAAATTTTGATCCATACAACGAAGTGGATAAAGTCCTTACTGCATGGGTGCGTATTCCGGGCCTCAGTTTGGAATACTTCAACGAGGGATTCTTACGGAAAATTGGCAATCTCATTGGCACTGTCATTCGTATCGATAAAACAACAGTGCAAGCAGACAGGGGCAGATTCGTTAGATTGGCCGTCGAGATCGATCTGTCCAAGCAACTCCTTTGTTCTTTCAAACTTTGCGGACGAACATGGGTAATCCAGTATGAGGGTCTTAGGTTGATATGTTATAATTGCGGCAAGGCTGGTCATGAGGAAGACTCATGTCCTCTGCTTTTTGGTGGAGATGAAACGCAGGCGGAGCAGGAGAACTTGGAGGAGCAGTTTGATCCGGATCCGGCTCCGATACATACCATTGACTTTGCCCGTCCCCTTGGCCCATGGAACAAGGTTGTGAAACCCAATCGTCGTAGTAAGCCTCCACGTCCTGACCCCAGCAAAGCGGCTACCCCGGCGGTGTAGAATGACAATCCACCTCCTGTCCTGGCGGCCCCACGCCAACCTGAGGCACATCACATTCCGGTACAACAGTCCCACTTTGTTGTTCTTGCTATGGAAGAGCCTGAGTCCGAACCTGAGGCTGAGATCTCCGTCGATGTCTCCGGGAAAGCCCCAACGCATTCACCGGCCGGCCCGTCCAAGCCCATAACTGTCTCTACGACGATACAGGAGCAAATTAAGATTCCGGATATTACGGGAGAGTCAATAAGGCCAGTAGATATTTCTGCTCCTAAGAATACCAAGAAAAAGGATAAGAAAGATACCCGAGATTTTGTACTTTCCTTGACTAGGCGAAATCCCGGGAAACTTTCAACTAGGCCCACTTACGCCTCCAAAGAAGCCATTCTCAAGAAATCACAATTAATTTCGGGTATAATTTTGAATGACCAAACACGTGTGAACCACAAGGTCGTATCTTTTGCCCCTTCTTCCACGTCGTCTCTTGTTCAGTACTCGCCTTCAACAGTTGTTGCTACACCCTCCTCGGTTCCCCCTGATGGATCGACAAGTTGTGTTGCCAACCCCGCTGATGAATCCGTGCATAGTGGACAACCGGGGTTGTGTTTGACGGTATGCTTCGGGTCGATGCAGATGGCTTCTCTGGTGGCATCTGGTTACTGTGGAGAACTGCTGAGGTTATCATTCATCCAGTTTCTATTCATGCTCAACATATTACTGTTGAAATAACTTTGAGAGGGGAAGAGTCGTGGGTACTCTCTGCCATATACGGTGCTCCTAATGCAGGGGCTCGACTTGCTCTTTGGGACCACTTAACTGCCTTTTCTCAGATAAACAGACTTCCTTGGCTCTTAGCAGGAGATTTCAATGCAACTTTGGGGTCCCATGAGAGGTACAACTCTTCGTCAGGTTCTAATCAGGCGTCGCAAGTTTTCTCTGACTGGGTCGACAATTGTCACCTCATTGATCTGGGCTACTCGGGCCCTCAGTTCACATGGTCCCGTGGTGTCTCTATGGATACCTACACGGTTGCCCGCCTGGATCGGGCTTTATGTAACGACTTATGGAGATTGCGCTTCCCGAAGGCTGTTGTTCACCACTCTTCAGCCACACACTCTGATCATTGCCCTTTAGTCCTGCGGTTGTCGTCTCAGATTTCTGATAGATCTTCCCGTCCTTTCAGATTTCAGGCCGCCTGGATGCTCCACGAGTCCTATGAACACTTGCTGAAAAATGTGTGGAATTGCTCCTCTGATCTACATACCTCTCTGGCTTCTTTTGCTGCAGAACTGTCCCAGTGGAACCGCTCTACATTTGGCCATATTTTTAATAAAAAACGCAAGTTGTGGGCAAGATTAGAGGGTGCCCGAAAAGCACAGATGATCCTTCCTAATTGACGGAGATAGGAACACTCGTTTTTATCATATGTCGACTATTGTCCGGCGCCGCGCTAACCGTGTTCAATCTCTTGCTTCTCCGGCGGGAGATATTATCACAGATGATCATGAACTCAAACAACTTGTTCTAAATTTTTTCGCCAACCTTTATACGGATGAGCCGCACCCTCAGATCAGAAGCCTAGAGACTCTGGACTTCTCTTTTCCTATATTACCTTCAGCTGAGTTGGAGGCCCTCAGTAAGCCTTTCTCTAGTGACGAAGTTTGGCCGGCTCTGCGACTCATGGGTCCTTATAAAGCCCCGGGGCCCGACGGCTTCCCAGCGGGTTTCTTTCAGAGCAGCTGGCAGCATATTCGTAATCAAGTGACTGAGTCCACGCTCCACCTGCTGAACTCGGGTTGTATTCCCGAAAATCTGGGCAATGCCTTGATTGTTCTTATCCCGAAGTCTTCCACTCCATCAACACCGGCTGATTTTCGCCCCATATCCTTACTGAATGTTGCATTCAAGCTTGCTACTAAGGTCATTCTCAACCGCCTCAAACCGTCTCTTCCCTCTCTGATTTCGCCAACCCAAGCAAGCTTTATCCCGGGTCGCCAAATCATTGACAATGTCGTCATTGTGCAAGAAGTCCTTCACACAATGCTTGCACCTAGGAGCACGACGAGATTGATGATTATTAAGGTGGATCTCGCCAAAGCATATGACCGTATTCGTTGGGACTTCTTACGAGCCACTCTTGTTCAAGCTCGTCTCCCGATGCACTTAATTGACACAATTATGAACTGTCAGACTGAGGGACGCATGGAACTTCTCTGGAATGGTAGTAAGGCGGGCTCTTTCGCTCCATCTCGTTGAGTCCGTCAGGGTGATCCGCTCTCGCCGTACTTATTTGTTTTGTGCATGGAACGACTTTCACATATTATCCAGAGTGAAGTAGCCGCGGGGCGTTGGCAACCTGTTGAACTTGGTGGTGTAGCTTTATCCCACCTCTTCTTTGCCGATGATCTTATTTTATTTGCGCAAGCTGAGTCGAGTCAGGCGAGTGTTATCAAGGGGTGCCTCGATCGTTTTTGCGAGGAATCAGGCGAGCAAGTGAATTTCAGCAAGAGTAATATGCTGTTTTCCAAACAAGTTCGAGCCCCCCTGTGTCATCAAATTAGTTCTGCACTGGGATTCCGATTGTTAATGACCTGGGCAATTACTTGGGTGTACCAACAGCTTGTAGTCGTATGACTAGTGACCGCTATCAGTTTCTTGTGGATAAAATGGCGACTCGTCTCAGGGGTTGGCAAGGGAAACACCTGTCCATGGCAGGCCGTACAACCCTCGCCTCGTCTGTCTTGACCAGCTTACCGTTGTATGTCATGCAATCCACCAGCGTGCCTTTGAATGTTTGTGACCAAATGGACAAAGTGGTTAGAAACTTTGTCTGGGGTTCTTCCCCACAGCACAGAATAATTCATCTCATCTCCTGGAACACGGTTATCAAGCCTAA
The DNA here is from genome assembly GCA_029168935.1 of Oxyria digyna. Taxonomy (NCBI): domain Eukaryota; kingdom Viridiplantae; phylum Streptophyta; class Magnoliopsida; order Caryophyllales; family Polygonaceae; genus Oxyria; species Oxyria digyna. The sequence goes on from JAPVLV010000013.1 coordinate 14,122,320, forward strand.
AGTAATTGGAGGGCTGGGCATTCGTTCCTTGCGCCAATCTAATGTTGTTCTCCTTGCAAAGCTGGGGTGGAGAATGCTACAGGACCCGTAATCCTTGTGGAGCAGACTTCTGCGTGGAAAATACTGCAACGGCCGTGTAGATATTGACATGTTCCAAAAAAGATCGGGCTCTTCGCCCACCTGGAAAGGGGTTATTAAAGGCAGCGATGTTCTGTCTAAAGGGTGGCAAATGACAGTTGGCAACGGGCGTTCAACCTTTTTCTGGTCTCACGCCCGGCTCTCTGATATAACTCTTGACTCAGTATGCCTCACTGTAATTCCAGACGATATCCTTGGGGTGACAGTAGCCGAGATGTGGCAAGGCGATTCCTGGAACTGGACCCTCCTGGACCACTTATTGCCAACTCACATTAAGCAGCTAATGTGTTCCGTTCAGGTTTTGGATGATCCCGACGCACATGACAGGATTTGTTGGCGCCCATCCTCGTTGGGACAATACACCACCAAATCAGGTATGGCCCTTCTGCGAGATGACTCGACCTCTCCTCCTGACCCGACTTGGACTAAGATCTGGAAGGTGCCATCGCAACAATGGGTACGTAATTTTCTTTACCGCACTGCTAAAGACCGCATCATGTGCAATGCTAACCGAAAACGTCGCCACATTGCCAATTCCGATGCTTGTCCCCGATGCCAGGAGCCGGAAACTATCCTTCATGCTCTGCGTGACTGCCCTGCTATCCGTCTAGTTTGGCTTGCCCTCTCAGGGAATCATCTTACTCCTGCCTTCTTTGCTACCCTGAATATCAAGACCTGGATTTTTGATAATGTCAGGAAAGGGGACAGATGGAGTTCAACCTTTGCTTTTATGGCATGACACTCGTGGAAAGCCAGAAACTCACTTATATTCAATCAATATGACCCCATCTCCCACCTCTCTGCCAAAGTGTGTGGTCTTACTGATGCTTTCTGGCGTGTCCAACCCCGGGTCGCTCAGGTTCTCCAACCAAGTCGTGACAATGCCACGCCGACTGCTCAGCTGCTCTGGTCTTATCCCCCAAATCAGTGGGTCAAGCTCAACTGTGACGCTGTCTCCAAAGGGAATCCTGGTCTGGCAGGCGGAGGGGGTATAGTTCGTGATGAATCAGGGACGTTTATTGTGGCTTTCGTCTTCAGATGTGGAGCTTGCTCAGCTCTAACGGCTGAACTGTGGGGAATTCTTCATAGTCTACAACTTGCCGCTAGACATGGGTACACAAAGATTGTGTTCGAGTCGGACTCCCTTCAGGCTGTCACTATGCTCAACTCGATGGCTTCGCACTCCCACCCGGATTATTTCCTCGTCGCCCGCTGCAAGAAGCTGCTTGCACTCCGTAACTGGGAAGCCCGGCTGCAACATGTCCCTCGTGCTGCAAATTCAGTGGCCGACAGCCTTGCCAATTTCTCTCTAAGCTGTCTGCACAATGACTCGGACTTTGCTGAACTTACTACCCCCCTGATGCTATTCTTTCTTTATTGCATAATGATTTAGCTCCCTCTGTAGTCCCTAGTGGACAGGACCCTTCATTTTAGTTTGTTAATGTTATTCGCAGGGGCCTCTCCCCGTTTTCTCGACCAAAAAAAAAAAACTTCCTTGTGTGTTGTGAAGTCGTTGTAATGTTTGGTTTTGGATCTTCGGTTGGTTTCAGTTCCATTTCTTATTGTATTTTTTGCTGCTCTTTCACTGAACTATTAATTTCATGTTGAGTCTTGTCTCTGCTCTGCAGAAGTAGTACGTACACTAAATCACTGATCCCGCAAAGAACAACCATTAACTTTTAACTGAATAAAACAGAAACAGAGAAAACAACCACTTGAAATTCCTACAAAAATATGTGAAAGTGAAGATTCAGTGGCAATGGAAAAGAGAATCTCAAGCTTCAGAGCTTTGACTTGATATAGCTCAGAAGCTGATATAAAAAAGTCTTCAAAATAGAGAAGAGCAAACACAGCCACTACAATGTTAAATTGGTTTTTAGAATATAAACATACAAGCAAAGGCTTGTAAATGTACATGTAAACAATAGTGAACTACTGTATGTTCTTAACCTAAAAAGTAGTTATTGATCTCTCAACCGTCAATTCTTCCATCCCACTGGCTTCATCCCCCTCATCAACAACATACTAATAATTCATAAAGCCTGACCTATGGGTATAGTACAACACACATATCTGAGTATTGGGTTGCCTTGTGAAAAAACTGTATGTTTTCTCCAACCCATATGAAACATATAGCACAAAGCACAATTTGAGGCTATAACTTTACAACAACCATGCAAAAACTGCAGATTCAAACTCCTAGCTTTGTGCTTCTTGTTCAGAGAAAGTTCTTGTACACGCATTGTGCACTTTGATCTCTTTTTAACCATAAAATCCTAAGGCATGCACTTGGTTTAGACAATTGGCTTTATTGGTTCAAAATACGGGTCATTCCACCATTTGTCAATGGCGATAGCAGATTCCTAGCACCCTTTGAAGACCTTGTACTTCCTGAAAGATAGTTTTCGTACCTCAAATCACTTGTCGAGTATAACAGGGTTAATGGGTTCCTACAGATCCAGAACATTTAAAACACACGAGAGATGAACTGAATAAACATTTTATATGCGAAAAATTGTTTGGCTAATACATGTTTGTCTTGGGCTCACCAAGTGTGAACAATATACCGTGTATCAACGACACCAATATTTTTGGTACGATCACCCTGGAAATCAGGAAAAAAAAGTACGTGTAATTTTTAAGATAGAAAAGAAATACATATGCTATTTTTTTTTGAGTTACATGGGTATCCGAGGCTACTAGCACCCGACTAATCCCATGGAGGCTACCCAACTCCTCAGGTAAGTTAGTAGTGGCCACCCCAGTGGATTCGAACCGGTGACCTATGGGTACTACCCACAAGCCTTAACCAGCTGAACCAACCGAGGATGGTTAAATACATATGCTATTATAAGAGAGGATTGTGTTACCTAAGCATATTATCCTAAATACATATCTAGACCCAAGCATGAATCAGATTTAAACCTAAGATTTTACTCTCTCTTTGTTTAACTTAACGTTAGAAGCCTCTTTCTTGTCTTGTTGTTTACTGTGTTCAGTATAACAGTAATTTTGAGCATGTGCTCTTTACTGTTTCATTAGAATCATGTTTCAATGGTTTTGATTTTTATGATGTTGTTGCTTGTAATAGAGCTAGATCTAGTATATTGTAATGTTGGAATATTGTAATGAATGAGACTGATTGATTGTAAGAAATTTTGTGTTCTTAGTCAGACTAGAAATATTTCTTTCATGATGTGGCCTTCAAATTAAGTCTGAGTGTCAACCTTTGTAAAGTTGAGTTGAGAATTTTGCTTGCCTTTTTTGCACCTGAATATATCCATCGGTATAAATAAGAAGAAGAATCATACTATTGGTGGTCTCTTTCTCTTGGTTATTGGACGTATGTACAGAAGATTTCCACTCCTCGTAATCATGCTGCTCCATTTGCTCTGTTTCTTGTAACATGAGGGTTACAAGTAAACGATATCACTTAAGCTCATTCCAAGTCATTAACAAGGCGACTAGATGTTACAAAATCATATTGCAACAGTAACAGTACTATTACAAGTTATTCATTGGCTTATTTGAAAGACACTGAATTTTCACAACACATTCTTCGCATCAATATTCACCATAATGTAGAAAACAAGTTTATCATTCTTTTTTCTCTCCTAATGAAACTTATTAACAACCTGATTGAGGCAAGTGATGGGGTTCTAAGGCACCTTACAACATTAGTTAAATTTCCTAATATGCAAATGAATAACAAAGAATCTGAAATTTTTCCTTTGTTTAAAAAGTTTAGAACAATGTTACTGCCTAAACATCTGAGATGGCGAGACAAGGTGAGGGGATAACAGCCTATATACAGTACAATCCAAAATTTGACAATTTCGGTAACAAGTGCAGTGAGCTGAACAACTACAACTACAAAAACAAAAACAAAAACCAGCAACATCATGAAATATGCAGTATAACAGGTCCATCTCTAGCTAGACAAGACAGCAATATAATACAAATCTGACATCATTGCATCTGCAAATCTAGTCTGGTTAGTGTAAGATACTGCCAGCATAAATGAATGTGTTCCTATACAGTCTTCTCCCTTTCCTTCATTCCTATACACATTTATTCAAATTTGAAGGACAGTTGATAATCAACTTGTATTGACAGTTCCAACTTCCAAGTTATTATTAAGGGTTATTTACCGAAAACCACCCGTATAAAGACCTATATTGTCCAAAACCACCCATATGTTGCAATATTACCGGAAACCACCCGTATAAACACCTCCGTCACTCAACGACCACCCGTTACTAACTTCCGTTAAATATTTATGTCACGTGGCATTTTATATTATTTTTTTATTCCAAATTACCGAAATCACCCCTTTAAAATCTTATAATGACATTTTATCTATGTCTTTAAATTTTTGGATTGTTTATGTAATTTTTAAAAAAGGAATCAAAATCTCAAAATCCATCCTCTTCCCCATATCTAAAAAAAACCTAAATTCCAAAAATCAACCAAAAAGAATTCCAAATCAAGCCAAAATGCAGAATTTTGAACGTCGATTCACCCAAATCATGTAATCGAACGCAAATTCAAGAGCCAATATCAAATATCACCCATATCAAATGTTTGATTGCGGAACCCTAATTTTCGATTCTGGAGATTTGGTATTGAATAAGCTGAAATGCGACTTTGAAGGTGCATTCGGTGGCTTGGAATTGTACAGGGACGAAGCTCGCTTCTGGTTCCGTCGTTCAAACTGCTCGCGTCTGGCATATTGAACCTCACGGTCATGTAAGAGCTTCGTCCCTGGTGTGTAACAGTGGCTGCGGGAAGCACGCCGACGACACTGATCGGAACAGTGGCGGCTCGTTCCTCTGTTTTTTTATTTAATTTTGGTCGAGTTTCTGGGTTGATTTCTGTATTACTTCCTCATTTAGATGGGTTAGAGTTTTTGAATTGAGTTTTAGATTTGGGGTTAGTTTTTGGGTTGAGTTTTAGATTTGGAGAAGATGATGATTTTAGGTTTTTTTTTATTTAGGGTTCTTCCATTGATTTTAGGAAGAAGATGAAGTTTGGGTATTTTAATTACTTTTGTAGAAATTACATAAACTTTCTAAAGAGTTTGAAGAAATGGCCAAAATGTCTTTAGAATTTTTCGAGGGGTGATTTCAGTAATTTCGAAAAATATATTTTTAAAATAATGACACTTGTCATAAATTTCAAACGGAAGTTGACGGAAGTTAGTGACGGGTGATCGTTGAGTGACGGAGGTGTTTATACGGGTGATTTCCGGTAATATTGCAACATAGGGGTGGTTTTGGACAATATAGACCTTCATACGGGTGGCTTTCGGTAAATAATCCTATTATTAATCGATAAGATGTAAGTTTAGGGATACGCTAAGAAAGCAAATTGAGTCAGGCTTGAACTTTGAAGTAGAAAGGCCAAAAACATCCTATGATATTTGTGTAAAAATAGGTATTTTGTAGTTACTTTTGCACCCTAAACCAAACTGGGGCCTGCATTAATCCTATTTAGCAATGATCAGAAATGCAGCAATGTTTACACATAAAATGAAGAGAGACACATCGAAATTCATGTCAGTGCACTATCACAATAACCATGAATGAAAATCTATCAATAAAGTGATTAAAAAAATCAGTTATTCAAACTAAAATTGAAATGAAATTACCTTTGAGCCATAGAACCTTACGAAAAGTCACACTATGTTTTCAAAAATCCAAACATCCAATACTTTTACTCAAGTTAAGAGGTCACAATTAGCAAAAGAAATACTCCCTCCGTCCCCAAATGTTCTTAACATTGGTATTTTTGACACTATTCACATTACAAGAGAATATTCGATATATCGTCTAATATATAAGAAAAAATATAGTAATATGAGATATTGTTTGATTCGTTTCAGCTAGGGATGGCCAGACCGGACCGGGACCGCCGGTTCGAACCGGGTCAAAACCGGGACCGGACCGGAACCGGTAGGAACCGGTTTGGTCACGGTCCGGTTCAGGTTCACGAAATATGAATTTCAAAACCGGCGGTTAACCGCCGGTTTTTTATTTATTTTTTTAAAATATTTTAACCGGCGGTTAACCGGAACCGCCGGTTTTTTTTTAATTTTTTTAAAGTATTTTTTCAGTTTTATAAATTTATAAAATTATTTTTTAAAAACAAAACCGCCGGTTAGAACCGGTTAACCGGCGGTTTTGTTTTGTTTTTTTAATAAAAAACCGGTCCGGTTCAGTCCGAACCGGACTGAACCGGAACCTGTCCAGAACCGGATTGAACCGGACCGGACCGGAACCGGAACCGGACCGGACCGGAACCGGGACCGGAACCGGACCGGACCGGAACCGGGACCGGAACCGGACCGGACCGGAACCGGGACCGGGACCGGACCGGACCGGACCGGACCCGGGACCGGGACCGGACCGGACCGGACCGGAACCGGGACCGGAACCGGACCGGACCGGACCGGGAGCCACCTCTAGTTTCAGCGAGAACTTTAACAATATCAAAATTTTATAATTTTTATTAACGTATATTTGGAGATATTTACGTTACAAAACGTGTCTCGGCAAATGTGTCAAAAGGTAAGGGACAGACGAGTACATCCAAACAGCATCAGTAAGATAGTTGTTAACCACACGGCACCAGTATGATGGATAAATAAAAGGATTGAGAAGGAAATCACACACCAACCTGAAAGAGAGACACATCAAGCTTTTTTCTACCTCAGGGGAATTGTGAATTCAGTACAGTGTTCTAAAGAATTCTGCCACATTTAGAGTCTCCAACTGAATTTGTTAAGATAAACTTCTTAAAAATATCCTACTACAATATGATAAAATTAGAAGGCAAGTGCACAGAATGATAAAGAAGCGAAAATACAACTCGAAAAACAATGACAAAATTACGACTTTCCAGGAAAGCATTTACATGACTATGCACCAACCTGATAAACATTCAGCTCATTTGACTGCACAGAAGCTCATCTACTGATGGTATTACAAATGCCTCACTATCTATGTCCAAATCATCCTTTTAAAGTTAGGGAGATGTATTAGGGAGATATGAAAAATTTCCTTAATTCTGACTAGTTTATATTAATTATAAGTAACATGAGTTGCTAAACCTTTATTATGAAAGTGACCAAGAATCCAGTACGATCCAAAATATCTCATTAATGGTAATACTCGTTAGGAGTCAAGAATAGATCAAACCTAACTATTCATGAATATAAGCAATCGCAAAATCTTTATACAAAAAAATCACTTAAGTATAGAGAAAATCAGAAAACATTCGAAATTTGCCGTCTTGGAGGTCTGTCAGGAATCGAGCCCGGCTTGAACTTTGAAGCCTCATGCCTTGCAAGTTCTGGTGGAACTGGAGCATTACTCTGAGTTAACAGCTGCTTGAGATCATAGAACACCTCAGAATCACTCAAAGTCAAAAAGGTTGTGGCCACTCCAGATTTACCAGCACGACCCGTTCTACCAATACGATGAGTGTATGTCTCAATTTTGTTGGGCATATTATGGTTGATCACATGAGCAACATCAGGTATATCAATACCACGACCTGCAACATCGGTAGCAACTAGAACATTGTATCTCTTACTCCTGAATCCATCAAGGCTGATTTCTCTGTGATCCTGTGACATACCACCATGCAGAATTGTGGCACGATACCCTGCTTTATCCAGTGACTTGAATAAAAAATCAGCAGTCTGCTTGGTATTCACAAACACAATAGCCGTCTTATCTCCCAACTCATTAAGCAGTCTTTGCAGGCTGAAAACCTTATCTGATTCCTTGACCATGATCACATGTTGAGTGATGAGATCTGTTGCCTTGCCCGAAGTGCCAATGTTCACGACAACAGGGTTCCTTAAGAACTTTCTAGCAAGCCGCTCCACAGAAGCCGGCATTGTAGCGCTAAACATATAAGTTGTACGATAAACTCTCTTCTCGTCAAGATCCTTATCTGCATTAGCGGGTTTCATATTGCTAGAAGGCATGGCTTCCAACACTCCCACAACTTGAGGCTCGAAACCCATATCAATCATACAATCCGCCTCATCAAGAACCACATAATTGCACTGATTCAGAACACAATAGCGGTTTTGCAGGCAATCAATGAGACGACCAGGGGTGGCAATGATAACCTCACACCCTTGACTTATCTTATGTCTTTGTTTCTCAATTGACTGCCCTCCAACAACAGATACAACCCTAATACCTAGATAGTGTGCAAATTTTACAGTCTCATCCTCAATCTGCTGAGCAAGCTCACGAGTTGGAGCCAAGACAACAGCATAAGGGCCACCATCATTCTCCTCACTTATAAGTTATAAGAGGCAACCTAGATATGTAATTCAACATAGGAAGCACAAAGGCAGCGGTTTTACCTGAGCCAGTCTCAGCAATGCCAATGACATCTCTTTGCTGCAAACCAAGAGGAATTGCTGCCATTTGAATGGGAGAAGGCTTCTTGTATCCTGCTCTCTCCACAGCCTTCAATAACTCCACGCTCAGGTTACTCTCAGCCCAATTCCTCATCGGCTTCGGAATCTTCGTACCCTTGAAGGAAATATCGAAATCCTCCTTGTAAATCCTCCAATCTCTCTCAGTCATCTCCTCGAGCTTCTTATTTGACCAGTGAGCATGGTTCTTCAAGGACAACGACAATTTCTTCTGCTCTCTCCGATCAATTCCTGCCCTCAAACCTGTATCGAACATAAATCGAGCTTCGTGAGGGTTTTGATAGAGTGGATTGATGTCACGAGAAGTGTCCTCCGTAATGTCCCAATCGAACGAAAACCTAAATTTGTCGCTGGGCTTACAAACCTTCTTCTTTGGCTTGTTAGACCCCAAATAGTGCTCCTTGATTGCATCGAGTTCGTTCTGCCTCTCCAAATCTGCTAATTTTTGCTGCCTGCTACTGATCTCTCGCGACTTGGCTTCCTCATCACGCTTCCTCCTCCTCTCCGATTCCCAATCCATATCCCACTCTCGACGATCGCCGTATGATCTCCTCTTCATGGCGTAGCGTTAGAACTTTTGGATTCAGAAAGATATATCAAAATGGCTTTTCGACTTGGATTTAGAATTTTTATAGCTTTAGGACTTGGACCATCCCAAACGGCTTTTGAATAAGGCTCGATACTTTTGATTCCCCTTAGATCTCATGTCCAACAGCGGTAAAAATTGCCTAAATTAAAGCCACGAGTCTACATTATATGCTCAAGAGTTAGGATTATGTCTAGTCATCTTTTTAATTAGTTATTAGTTTTATTAAAAATGTTATATCTAAAAATAGGGAAAGTGTCCGGTTAAAATAACTTTTAAAATACGAACGTAAGAATGATGCACATTAGTAATAAATTGGTGCACATTTAATACTAATTTGATGCACATTGGCAAACTTAAAAACTTCTACAATTTGAAAAACTTTTTTTTAAAGAACATTTATGGAGAAATTGAAGAACTTTAGGGAAAAATTGTATATGTGCATCACTTTTTCAAAGGATGTGCATCAAAAAATTTAATGCACATTTAAACATATTTTGATACACATTTAAGTATATTTTGGTGCATATTAGTCATTCTCACGTTCTCATTTTAAAAATCATTCTCACCGGAACCGAACCCCTAAAAATATACTAATTTTTTTTTTAAAAAAAATACCATAATTCTAGTTATATTTTTCTCTATCCATAGACACCCATTTTGTATATATTTTGTATTTCATTTTGAGTATTATTAATTTCTATAAATCGTTTAAATATAAATTAATATGTTTTGAGGTAAAATTGTATACTAAATTAATGTGTTACAATTAATTGATATTTGAGGGAATTTTTTGTACAAATTTAGTATTTTTTGATATTATAAATGTCAAATATAATTATTTATAATACTTTAAACTACAAAAAATTCTAATTTCTATAAATCTTATATCTTGTAACTATTTATGTTTAATATAATAAGATCTTATTTATTTATTTAAAATAAAAATATAATTTAATACAAATTCAGAGGTATAAATGTAATTTTATAAACCTTACAGTTTTTTCCTTACGGCCTCCATTACAGCACAAAAAAACAGTAAAGCTATAAGATGGGTTTTAGCTAACAACCCTTCTTACAGCCTCGGTTTTAAAGCCTCCATTAAGGATGCTCTTATTATCGTTATCCCTCTTTTGACTTGGCTTCTTTTTATGGCGTTAGAATTTTATAGCGGTAGAATTCTTATTCTTCCTCGTCACATAGAATTCTTATATATGTCCAACCGTAATTATCAACAAGGAAAGAATTTAGAAAAAAAAAGGAAAGAAAATCAACGAACAAATTTTGATAATAAAGTTTAAAGTATATATCAAATTTATCTTTTATTAGTCAATCTACAAGAAAAAAAAAAGGCATTTTTACGTTTCCATTGCTGATCATTTAATTTTTTGAAACCTTAACATTTTTGTAGGTACAATATATTGACATTCTCTACTCCTTAACCTGTACGTGCATTTATGGTAACAAAACCCACACCATCCATCTCTCCTTCTTTCCTAACGATCAAACTCCCTCTTGGCCTATTTCACCCTCTTCTGTCATGGACAACAACAACTTCTATACTGATGTCGTGATAAACTTCTCTCGACTTTCACCTCATGGAAGACCAAAGCCCCCTCATTCAGAATAACCAAGACTCAACAACCATCATCCTCCACCCCACTAATGCAAACCCATCCACTCCTATGGGAAACCCAGCCTCTCAAAACCAAGAAACTGAGTTTCAATCATGGAATGAAGGATTGCTAAGCTGTGAAACTACTTACCTTATCCGAGAGCAAATGAACCCAAGCAATCTGGGAAACATCTGTTGGAGCCCAGAAATTGAGATTACGCGACGCAACACTTCGCGTGACACAAGGCGTCTGGACAATCAACTTATGTTATACACCTCGTCGTCTTCTTCCTTGAGACCAACCTTATTCTCGTCACCTCTGACACTTGCGTGACCAAACCGAGAAGGTGACCGGCTTCGGCTCTTTTACGCTCCACCGAGAAGTGACTTCGAAATAACGCAAGTATATGTGAAGGTAGAGAGAAACAAAGTGAAGGAAGAAGAGTATATTATCAAAAGCGTTTCACGTTCCAGGCTTACAATAAACCGTACGGCTCAGATTTCGTTCAAAACAACACTAAAAGCTTAACAGCAAAACTATAAGCGGTAAAACAAGTGCTACACGTCTAAACTCCTCTAGGAAGTGAGTGTTTCGAAAGATTGGAGCTTAGGTTTTCTCTCGAGTTTTTCTTACTGCCAAGAAGAAGGTGAAGAGTCTTTTTTTCTTTGTGTCTCGATCCCCCTTCCTTATCCATTGGATTGCGTTTTTATACTATCAACTGGGACCCACGCGAGTCAATTACTGATTTGCCCCTCGATACTTAGTCTCGTTGTATCCTCTTATTGGGCTTCACCTGTTTATGGGCCGCTTCATTCTTTTGGGCTGACTTCTTGGACCGACCCGGCTCGCGTTCCATGGGCCTGACCCAAGTTCCTATGGGCCTCGCGAGCCCATCGAGAACCGGCTCCAACATCCAGCCCCCCAAGCTTTCATGCTGAATAGCTGGAGGCTTGGGCCTGTCTTCTTGAAGTCGCGTTCTCGATATGAGGGTGGCTCTGAGACCTCGCATGACTCTATCGCGTGATAGGGTCGCGTGTATTTCCGCTACGTTTCTCTGGGCGACGTTTTGAATTCAAAAACCTTACGAATTCCCGCGCCGAGCGCATGTCGTCCACGTGTTATCTTATCATTGCACCCTCTTTCCCCCGGTTTTTCCTTATATATACTCGTCTTCGTCTTCCTCTTTTCTCTTCCGCCGTAACTTCTACTCTCTGCAATACTTTCAAACCTGCTCTCTTCGCCGGTGCTTTCCTTCCTTCTCCATCGCCATCTTCACCGTCGTTCTCAGTCGATTCTTCATGGCAGGTTAGTCTTCCGCTCTCCTTTCCCTTTTCTACTTCGTTTTCTTGATTTTTAGGGCTTCCATTGTTGCTCAATCTCTTCCCGCTCACAGAAATTTCGCTCGGACCTTTTGAATCGAGAGGCTTCTGAAGGTCATTTTTCGTTCATGGGGTGTTTTCTGCGTTGTATTCCCCTCTCGACTCTTATTTCTTAATGCGCTTGTTTGGGAAAAAACGTGTTTTGGTCAATTTCCGCCATTTTCGACCTTCGTAATGTTCTTCGTGTTCTTGGGCTTGGTCCATTCTGATGTCGTTTTGGCTTCCCTTTTGATTCTTGAGTTTCAGCTTTTCCAGGGATTTCTTGTTTGTTTACTTTCTATAGCCTCGCGTTTGTTTCCTTAGACACGCGTTGCTCCTTATTTTGATGTTCTTTTTTCCCTCTTTCCATCCCTGGAAAACTGAAACTTACTTTGCCCATGCTTTCAGGTAGCGATGATTTTTATGAGCGCTCAGCTCGGGCTGAGTATTCGGGGCGCACCACGTCCGGATCTGAAGGGGGTTCTGGTGATCGCGAGCCAGACTCTCGTAGACGATCTCGCGTTTCTAGGAAATCTAAGAGGAGCAAAGCGAAGACGCCCAAAAGATCTAAAACCAGACTCCCATCTCGCGTCATTCAAGAGCGAGCCGAGACCAATTATGGTCAATTCGCCAGCTTTTTCTCCCATAAGGGGTCTTTGCCCCACATAGTTATAGAGAAACCCTTTCTCGCGGACCCCGGCCGCGTAAGTATCCTTACAAAGAGAATTACACATTCTCGCACCCTAATTCCCAACACTGCCCAACGTAGCAGTCTTAATTTTGACGATCTTCGCCGCCTCGCTACGCGATATCCCTTTCCTGAAGGGACCATCTTTGCCCTCCCCGATCTTGAAGGCACTTCTCTCGACCAGTATGGGTCTTTCTTCGCCTTGAGTAGGCAGTCTTTAGAAGCCGGCTTCCGCCTTCCTTGGACGTCCTTCCAGACCGAAGTAATGGCGGATTTAGGCTTCAACCCTTCCCAGATGCATCCAAATTTCTGGAGCTCTCTGATCGTTTATATCATGCGATGTCAGGACATTGGGATAGTTCCTAATACTCCTCATTACGCTCTCATCAATTCGTATAAGAAGAACTCCCGCGAGGATGGGTTTTACACTGCTCAAGCCAAGACCCCTAGTGCCTTCCGATTGCCTTCGAAGATCGAGGGGTGGAAAACTTGTTGGTTTTTAGTCTGTCCCCCTCTTGGTTCTGAAATTTCCGTCCAGGTACGCGAGCCTAGTGCGAGAAGGGCCCCGTGCTTTTTTCCAAAGGAGACTCGCGATAAATTCATCCGCGATTACAAGGATTACCCCGACAAAGCAGTTCAAAAACGTTTTGAGCTGACTATCTCGGATTCTTTACTGGTCGCCAGGGGACTAAGTCTCAAGGCTCATGCCCTAGGTTTTTGTTCGTTTTTGTTTCAGCGTTCGCGTTTATTATTATCATTATTATTTACACTATGCTCACTTGAGGTGGTTTTTGTAGATGCTGACATGTTCGCCGATCTTCCGGACCTGGGGGGGTTGGTTCTTGACGAGTCGGGCATGTTGACCATCGAGGCTCCTACTCGCGTTGTTTCATCCGTTCCTAGCTCGACTCCTACTCCCCCAGCTGCTGTTTTGGAATCACCAGTGGAGCTTGCGACGACGGTTTCTGAGGATGCTCCTCTGGTCAAGAGGTCTCGCGCAATTTCGGCTCGTGATAAGGGGAAACAGAAAGTTTCCGAGAAAAACCGCAAGAGGACGACTGAAGTGGAGTTTGTCTCCTCTCCAGAGCCTACTGATACTTCGGTCGCAAACCCCACCTTCATTCATGGTTTATCTGCGACGCGTGCATTCATTGAGACGATACCGACTGTTTTTCCTCCAGAACCTAGCCTCTATGAGGAAGTTTCGGATAGGCCTGGTGGTTTGTCTAAACTTCTCTTTGTCGTAAGTCTCCTGCTTTACCTATTCCTTGTTTTCTTGGGGTATTTTTAACTCTGGAGTTGGTTATTTTGCAGGGGATGAACATTATTGCGAGCGCAACTCGGAGGGTGCTTGCTGCTGAAGACGAACTCAAGGAGCTGAGGGCAGAGGATCAGTCCACCCGCGATGCCCACAGAGCGGCCAAGTCTCGGCTTATGGGAGAAAAGAAAGCTTTGGAGGAGGAGCTTTCGAGAGCTAACGCGAGGGTAAAGGAGGTGGAGGACGAGCTCGCGTGCGAGAGGTCTAAAGATGCGAGGATAAAGGAGCTGGAAGCCCAGCTTGCGTATGAGAGGTCCACCCACGTCAACATCGTTACTGAATACAATACGCAAGTGAATGACCTCAGACAGGAAAACGAGAAACTTCATGCGCTGATGTCTGAGAGAATCGCCTATGAGAGGAACATGGCGGTGGAGGAATATTGCGGGGGTTATCGCCAACGTGCTCGCGTCGATTTTTACAAAAATGCTGCCAACACGCTTCTCCTATGCATGGTAAAGATGCAGATGCTAAAGTTCAAAGTTAAAGACTTCCCCTTCAACGCTCAGGACCTATGTGGCCTTTCCACTGACCTTCCCGAGTACCAGCCCCCGTTGCCCGGAACTTTCATTGACGACGGGGAGACTCCACTCGAGGCTTGGGGGATTACGCGTCTCGCGCCTGAGAGAGGTATTGTTAAGGGCAAAGAGAATCAGGTTCTCAGGCCCCCTCTCCCGAAGTTGGTCGCTCCTCCTCCGCTTGAGAGGTCAGAGCCTGTTCCTCGCATGCTTCCGAGCCCTCCTTCTCCAGCCCTCTCGCCTCGCAAGAGAAAGGTATTCGCGTCTGATGCCCTTCTTGACACCGTTCAGCTCAAGCGTTCTTGTTTAGATCAAGCGGGGGGCTCACGAGACGTCGTGGATCTGGAGGCGGATAGTGTAGAGGACGCGGGGACTGCTTCTAAGTAACGTCTGTGTTCTTGAACAATGTTTTCTGTATCAGGAATTGTGACTTTTTGTAATCAAATTTTGTACATAACGTGGGTATGATGGTCGCGACCTTTATGCTGTTTCTATATTTTTGGTTTTGCTTTTGTCTGCTTGTTTCGTATATACTTATCTCGCCTCGTTCCCCCCGTTTTGCGTTTCGGAAAAATGAGTAAGTTTGCGAAAAAGGAAAACGCAAAGAGATAAGTGTCATAATTACGGTCCTTCCTGTATAGTAAGGCAAAACTGACTTGTTACAAAATTTTGCGAGAGTAAGCATTGCAAACTATTTTTCTGCATTTATTGCATGATCTTTACACGCGAGTTCTTAGTGATGGTTGATTCTCGCGGGGTTCGTCTTGAGCTCTTGTTGGTCGCGGAGCATTAGGATAGTTTTTCCTTGGTGTGGTTGTTGCGGAGAATTTCTGGCCTTTAGAGCATTTAGTCATGATGTTGCTCTCGCGTGGGATACCAAGCACTGCACATGTAGAGAAGCATTCAGTTTTTGGTTTTTATCCTTAGGTAGTAAGAACTTTTGAAAGGCGGGGGCCATGATGCAAACCCGTCCATACTTTCGCGACCAAGGGGAGTTTTCTAGCTCAACCCTGGAAGCTGGAAGCAGGACACGCGACCGGGGGGGTTTTTTAGCCCAGCCCAGCCGTCTACGCTTTCGCGACCAGGGGGAGTTTTCTAGCTCAGCCCTGGAAGCTGGAAGCACGAGCCGTCCACGCTTTCGCGACCAAGGGGAGTTTTCTAGCTCAGCCCTGGAAGCTGGAAGCAGGACACGCGACCGGGGGGGGGTTTTTAGCCCAGCCCAGCCGTCTACGCTTTCGCGACCAGGGGGAGTTTTCTAGCTCAGCCCTGGAAGCTGGAAGCACGAGCCGTCCACGCTTTCGCGACCAAGGGGAGTTTTCTAGCTCAGCCCTGGAAGCTGGAAGCAGGACACGCGACCGGGGTTTTTTTTTTAGCCCAGCCCAGCCGTCTACGCTTTCGCGACCAGGGGGAGTTTTCTAGCTCAGCCCTGGAAGCTGGAAGCACGAGCCGTCCACGCTTTCGCGACCAAGGGGAGTTTTCTAGCTCAGCCCTGGAAGCTGGAAGCAGGACACGCGACCGGGGGGTTTTTTTAGCCCAGCCCAGCCGTCTACGCTTTCGCGACCAGGGGGAGTTTTCTAGCTCAGCCCTGGAAGCTGGAAGCACGAGCCATCTACGCTTTCGCGACCAAGGGGAGTTTTCTAGCTCAGCCCTGGAAGCTGGAAGCAGGACACGCGACCGGGGGTTTTTTTTAGCCCAGCCCAGCCGTCTACGCTTTCACGACCAGGGGGGAGTTTTCTAGCTCAGCCCTGGAAGCTGGAAGCACGAGCCGTCCACGCTTTCGCGACCAAGGGGAGTTTTCTAGCTCAGCCCTGGAAGCTGGAAGCAGGACACGCGACCGGGGGGTTTTTTTTAGCCCAGCCCAGCCGTCTACGCTTTCGCGACCAAGGGGAGTTTTCTAGGTCAGCCCTGGAAGCTGGAAGCACGAGCCGTCTACGCTTTCGCGACCAAGGGGAGTTTTCTAGCTCAGCCCTGGAAGCTGGAAGCAGGACACGCGACCGGGGGTTTTTTTTAGCCCAGCCCAGCCGTCTACGCTTTCGCGACCAGGGGGAGTTTTCTAGCTCAGCCCTGGAAGCTGGAAGCACGAGCCGTCCACGCTTTCGCGACCAAGGGGAGTTTTCTAGCTCAGCCCTGGAAGCAGGACACGCGACCGGGGGGTTTTTTTAGCCCAGCCCAGCCGTCTACGCTTTCGCGACCAGGGGGAGTTTTCTAGCTCAGCCCTGGAAGCTGGAAGCACGAGCCGTCCACGCTTTCGCGACCAAGGGGAGTTTTCTAGCTCAGCCCTGGAAGCTGGAAGCAGGACACGCGACCTGACAGCGCTACCTGTGCTTATCATGCTATAATAATCATGCTTTTTTTGCTTTAACGTAATAAGTATTGTGACCAAGGATGAGGGCAAATTTTGTTGAACGCACCTGAGTTTTACGGGAGGATTAGGCATAGAAACGACGAAGTCGCATCACGTTCCAGGAGTTGGCAATGTGATTTCCAGAGTGGTCCTTGAGGCGATATGCCCCGGGCGCGACTTCGCGATCTATAATGTAAGGTCCTTCCCAATTGGGGTCGAGCTTTCCCCCTTCTGTTCTACGGAGCACGAGGTCTCCTCTGGCAAATCCCCTCAACTTTACGTGCTTGTTATAATACTTTGCGACGCCGGCTTTATGATTGGCTGCTCTGATGGTGGCCAAGTCGCGAGTCTCTTCTCGCATCTGCAACTCTAGCTGCATTTTTTCATCATTGTCGTCCGGACCATACTGAATCACGCGGTCCGTGGGCACAATGAACTCGACTGGTACTGTGGCCTCTATTCCATAAGCGAGAGCAAAAGGCGTTTCCCCAGTTGCCTTCTTTACCGTGGTCCTGTTTGCCCAGAGTACTAGGGGTAACATTTCGGCCCACATGCCTTTGGAGCCTTCTAGCCGTCTTTTCAAGTCCATGACAATACTCTTGTTCACTGCCTCTACCTGGCCATTGCAATGCGGGTGAGCGACTGAAGCAATTCTCAAAGTGATCCCTATCTCTCTACACCATGTAATCAATTGCAGCGAATTGAATTGTGGTCCCCTGTCGGTTACGATCTCGTGAGGGAGGCCATACCTGCAAATGATGTTTCTCCAAAGGAACTTTTTAACTGCCGGGACCGTAGTGCCCGCGAGGGCTTCGGCTTCGATCCATTTGGTGAAATAATCAACTGCTACAATGATGTACTCTAGTTGACCAGGCGCTTTTGGTTTGAAAGGTCCTAATAGATCTAGTCCCCACATCGCGAAGGGACAAGGGCTTGACATTATCTGCAACTCCACGCCTGGTTGATGAGATGCTGGGGCAAAGTACTGGCACGGCTTACAGTTCTGAGACTCGCGTTATGCGTCTTGCTTCATGGTGGGCCAGAAACTTCCCTGCCTAATGCTTTATAGACCATTGGTCTCCAACCCGCGTGGGTTCCGCATAATCCCGCGTGAAGCTCCCTTATCAGTACGTCACTTTCTATCTTAGTTAAACATTTGAGCTCGCGTGGTCCGTACCCCCTTTTGTAAAGTTCTCCACGACACATGTAAAAGCGCGCAGCCACGGAGACAAGTTTTCTCATTTCTTTCGGATCCGAAGGCCCTGTTCCGCTAGCAAGATATTGAATTATAGGGGTGCGCCAGTCGCTGACTGGCTCGTCTATCTCCATCAGTTCCACCTGATTGCTTATGGCGCTCTCAGACTTCACGAACCAGAAGTATGGGGCCTTTCCATCCTTGATAATGACAGTGGGACCCTCGCCGGGACGTTCCATACTCGCATACTGAGTTTGGGAACCTCGCTTCGTGAGTTCATCAGCCCGCGTGTTATCCTCTCTTGATACCGCTTCAATTTCAAAATGTCCGAACAACGAAATCAGGGCTGTGGCCCTCGCATGATATCTGGGGAGATTGCCTGTCCTGGCTTCGTAGGTCCCATTGATCTGATTCACGACGATCTGAGAATCGCTCATGCACTTTACCACTTGAACACCTGTGTGAACGGCAATTTCCAGCCCTGCGATGAGTGCTTCGTACTATGCTTCATTGTTTGTGGCTTTGAACCTTAGCGCAATCACGTGATCTATCTTATCTCCAGCCGGGGAAGTCAGGACGACTCCCGCCCCGCAACCATCTACGTTTGCTGATCCATCAATGTGCATTACCCACGCGGGGTGTTCAGGAGCTATGACATCTTTCTCTAGCTCTCTGAAACTCGTTTCAATTATGAAATCTGCCAAAGCCTGTGCTTTGATAGCGGGTCGTGGTCTATAGACCACGTCAAACTCTGTCATTTCAATGACCCATTTAGCGAGCCTTCCAGAGGTTGTTGGTTTACTCATAAAAGATGATAGTGGTAAATCTGTCAATACTTCGATGGGATGTGCATGGAAATAAGGTCGGAGTTTACGAGCGGCTGTTATCAACGCGAGCACTGCTTTCTCAATGGGCGAATATCTGGTCTCGGCTGACAGAAGTGCTTTACTGACGAAATAGATGGGGACTCGTTGTTCCTTTACTAACAATGCGCTAACGGCACGCGTGCCTGCCGCGAGGTACAGCTGCAAGCCTTCACCAGGTATTGGGGACGCAAGGGTTGGGAGTTTAGCCAGATGCTCCTTAAGACTCATAAATGCCCTTTCACACTCTTCAGTCCATTCGAAGCTTTTTGGTTTCCTTAGTATGTCAAAGAAGGGGAGGTTTCGCTCCGCGAGCTTTGCGCAAAATCTTCCTAAATAGTTGACTCTTCCCACGAACCTTTGGACGTCGTGAATGGACCTTGGCGGTTGCAGATCTATTACGGCCTGGACCTTATCTGGATTGACTTCGATACCGCGTGCACTGATCTGAAAACCTAGGAATTTGCCCTCGGTGACTCCGAAGACACATTTCTCTGGATTGAGGCTCATACCGTACTTTCTCAGGGTTTCAAAGACTTCTGCCAGGTCGCGAGTATGATCCGCTTGCTTTTTGATCTTAACCACTATATCGTCAACATAGGCCTCTACAGTGTCACCTCTTTGGTCGCTAAAGATCATGTCCACCAGTCTCTGGAATGTAGCTCCTGCGTTTTTCAAACCGAACGGCATTACTTTATAGCAGAAGGTTCCTTTGTCTGTAATAAAAGCAGTGTGCCCCGAGTCGGCCGGGTTCATCATAACCTGATTATATCCAGAGTACGCGTCCAGGAAGCTCAGAGCTTCATGACCCGCGGTGGAGTCTACCAACTGGTCGATCGAAGGTAATGGGTAGCTGTCTTTGGGACATGCTTTATTGAGACCAGTGAAATCTACGCACATGCGCCATTTCCCCGTCCCTTTGGGATTTTTTTCTACCATTACAACGTTTGACAGCCACGTTGGGTATTGCACTGGTCTTACAAACCCTGCTTTAATCAGCTTCGCGAGCTCTACCACAGCTGCCGCGTTCTTTGGCCCTGCTTGTTTTCGTTTTTTCTGTCTACGCGGCTTGACCTCTGGACTAATGTTCAGGGAGTGGGTCATGACACTCGCTGGGATCCCTCTCAAATCCTTTGGTGTCCACGCGAACACATCCCGGGAGCGGGTGAGTAAGGTCTCGATCTCTTGTACGACTTTTTGATTCAGTCTCCCCCCTACGTAAAGTTTCTCCTCTTTGTTGGGGAAAGGAGTGATTACCTGCTTCTCAAACCCATCAAAATGCGGTTTGAGTCCTTCCGCCTTTCCCTCAGTATCTCGCGGTCTGGGTGAGGCACGAACTTCTAATTCAGCTTCTTCCAGTACGCGTGGCAACCCTGGAATAAATAACTGGTTGGCAACCAAGGTCTTGGTACTGCCCTTTTCGGACGAGACGTAGCAGATACGGCTCTCCTCTTGGTTTCCTCTCGCGACCCCTACTCCTGTCAATGTTGGGAATTTTAAACAAAAATGACAGATTGATACGACCGCTTCAAACCTGCACAGTGTCTCGCGTCCCAGTATCGCATTGTAGGAGGATGTTATTGGGATTACTACAAAATCAATCTTTTCTGACCTTCTTGACCCGATTTCTTCGCCTAGGATGAGATCTAGGGTGACGACGCCCAGGGCCCTTACTCTGTCACCCGCGAAGCCTACCAGCGTGGTTTTAGTTGGCCTGAGCGTTGACTGATCAATCCCCATTTTCTCAAACGCGTCCCAGTACAGTATGTCGGCTGAGCTCCCTGTGTCTACAAGGACCCTTTTAACGAGTTTGGTTCCTACCTGAGCATGAATGACCAGTGGATCAGCGGCTTCGACTGCCCAGGTATCTACCTCCTTGTCATTGAAGACAAGCGCGTATGGTTCCGACTTCGACCTCGCGACACTATAGATTGGCTTTCCTTGAGGCTTGGGTGCGTTGTTAATAAGCCTTTGCTCTCGCTTGCCCAGGGGGATGGGTTCATGACGGCCCGCGATTGTGCCTATATGGCCGTCCATGCGAGGGAAGTTCTGGTGTGGGTGGCGATTAGGCCCTTGATTCTGGTCATTTTTTGTGGGGGTTTGCTGCCTTGTTTCATTCTGTGTTCTACCGCCTCTTCCTCCCCTACTCCATGCTCCTCTGTGTGTGATGCCGTGACCTCCATCAACGCTTCCCCTTCGAGCAGTTAGGACTTCCTGCTCTCTTGGGTGATGCTGTCGCGACCAACACTCCTCTGTAGAGTGAGTATTCACTCCGTGGTATTCGCACCAGGTGGTTGGCGCATGGCGGTTATGACCGCGATCCCCTCTCCTCTCAACATCGCGTCGGTTATCTTGCTCGGCTACAAAATTCTGCGATTGAAATTGATTCTGATCGTGATTTTGGCCCCTGAACAGTCTTTGACCCTGATTCTGATCTTGAATCTGTAAACCGGGTGCTCGCGAATCGATTTGTTCCTTCCCCTGACTACCCTGATGGCGCTTACTCCCCCAGTTCGGGCTCTCTCTCTTATGACCCTGAGCGGGCTTGCTCTGATTACTCCCTTTCAAAGCGATACCTGAGTGTGCTTCCACATTAATCTCTGTGTATGCTCTCTCGAGCATGCCTTGGTAGTCTAAATCTTTCTTGCGGTATAGGTATTGCTTGAAGGAGCTTCCATCAGTGAGTCCGTCTAGGAACGCGACCCGAGCGGTCTTATCATGAAAATCTTCGGCTTCCAAGATCTTTTCCGCAAACCTCTTAAAGTAATCCTCTAGTGATTCATGTGGTCCTTGTTTGACTCCTACTACTTCTTGCATTGTCACTTTTCTTTTCCTCGAGGATCCGAAATGCAACAAGAAACTCTTCTCTAGATCGGCAAAACAATGGATGCTTCCTGACGGCTGGTTAAGCATCCAGGTCATGGCGGGTCCCGCGAGCGTGCCTGGGAAACCTTTGCACATCGTGGCTTCATCAGGGCACCTCGCGAGCATAGCATACTTGTAGCGTGCTAGGTGTTCGCTGGGATCTTCTTTACCATTGTACTCTTTTATAACAGGGAATCTGAAATTAGGCAGAGGGACTGACCTGACTATATGCCCCGCGAAAGCAGTCGGGCCGAACAAGATTGACGGGTTGACGGACGGGTAGGCCTCAGAGGCCTGCCGCGGGTGGGTGGCCTGGTTGCAAAAAGGTTCCCCCTCGTACTGGCGGCGGGAAGGTCTTTGCTCGGCGCGAATCCCCTGTCCTCTTCCTTCGGTTCTTCCCCTGCAAGATTGATCTTCCGCATAGCTCACAGGGGGTTGATTCAAATCGAATCTACCAGGGTGACAAGGCCTTTCGCGTCCCTCGACCCTTGTTCTATGTGACACTGAGACTCTATCGTCAGGTACGTGTTCAGCACTCCCTTCCGCGACCGATTGTTCTCGTCCGCTCTGATTCTGTTCGTGCTCGCGTGATCGAGTCCTTGATTGCCGCTGGTTTCGGCTTCCGCCCGCACTTTGTCCCATCGTCTGCAGGAAAGCACGATACTGAACCAGTGCGGGTCCTACCAGAACAATTTCCTCCTCATGTACGTGTGAAAGACGTGCTCGCGTGCTACTTATGTCTTGTGTTCTCGTCTGGGGAGGGGTGTTGTCGCTTCTTTCGCCACTAGTATTCATTCTTCTCAGGTTGTTAAGTATTAGAAATACGCGAGTATATGTAGTAAGCCTTACTTGTGCGAGGAGATCCCCACGGTCGGCGCCAGTGTTGGAGCCCAGAAATTGAGATCACGCGACGCAACACTTCGCGTGACACAGGGCGTCTGGACAATCAACTTATGTTATACACCTCGTCGTCTTCTTCCTTGAGACCAACCTTATTCTCGTCACCTCTGACACTTGCGTGACCAAACCGAGAAGGTGACCGGCTTCGGCTCTTTTACGCTCCACCGAGAAGTGACTTCGAAATAACGCAAGTATATGTGAAGGTAGAGAGAAACAAAGTGAAGGAAGAAGAGTATATTATCAAAAGCGTTTCACGTTCCAGGCTTACAATAAACCGTACGGCTCAGATTTCGTTCAAAACAACACTAAAAGCTTAACAGCAAAACTATAAGCGGTAAAACAAGTGCTACACGTCTAAACTCCTCTAGGAAGTGAGTGTTTCGAAAGATTGGAGCTTAGGTTTTCTCTCGAGTTTTTCTTACTGCCAAGAAGAAGGTGAAGAGTCTTTTTTTCTTTGTGTCTCGATCCCCCTTCCTTATCCATTGGATTGCGTTTTTATACTATCAACTGGGACCCACGCGAGTCAATTACTGATTTGCCCCTCGATACTTAGTCTCGTTGTATCCTCTTATTGGGCTTCACCTGTTTATGGGCCGCTTCATTCTTTTGGGCTGACTTCTTGGACCGACCCGGCTCGCGTTCCATGGGCCTGACCCAAGTTCCTATGGGCCTCGCGAGCCCATCGAGAACCGGCTCCAACAACATCATCCACAATGGTCAACAAATACTTAAAACCATATATAAGTGGATTCCTTAAAAGGACCCCATGTATCTACATGTATAAGAGAGAAAGCACAAGTTGTAGTAATGGAGCTATGTGGAAGAGACAATCTAGTATGTTTGGCCTTAGCACAAACATAGCAAGGAATTACAACATCCAAAGGAAAACTGATATAACATAATGTCTCAAGTTTATTGAAAGGTAAGTGTCCTAGTCTTTTATGAAGAAGAAGTAAAATAATCTTCTTGAAGGCAGGGATGGATGACTTGCTTGTGCAATGTGTGTTGGAGACTGAAGAAGAACCATGACTGGTATGATGATCAAGGAAGTACAAACTTCTGTAAGCTTTACCAAGGACTATAGGCTGGGTCATGGCTCGACCTTGCAAGGCACAAAAATCCTTTGAGAAGATTGCAGAACATTTCAACTGAGCAACCATCTTACTCACTGAAAATAAGTTGTATTTCAAAGAAAGAACATAAAGAACCCCATCCAAGATAATCCGTTCTGTAATTATGATTTTCCCAACCAAAGACACAGGCAAGATATAACCAGAAGGCAGATTCATAGAAATAGGATGCCCAAGCTTCTTATAGTCTAGAAAATAGCTCAAATTACGGCACATATGATCATTGGCCATATGATTAAAAGATGAAGAACCAGATATAGCATAAGAAAAAGACATCTTACCAGAAAAGTTGCCAAATGAAATATCAGAATGGAACCAGAGGAGGAATGTTGAAGTAAATTCCTTAGCTGAGCAAATTCACTTTCTGTAAAACCAGTAGGTTGACCAGATCCATTGTTTGAACTCTGTGCATTGTTAGAGGTAGAAGAACCTTGTCTCTTGCCATCCTTGTTGGAATTCTTAGGAGGATAACCAATAATCTTGAAACATCATCCAGTCAGATGTCCATGTTTCTTGCAGTGGGAACAAAATTTGGGATTTTTTTCCTTGTAGTTAGAAGGCACAAAAGGTTTGTTAGCATTCATGGCAGTGGAATCACCAACGAAAGGAATAGAAGGTTTTGTTAGTATGCCTTGAATCTGAATCACACACTGCGACAGGTAGCACGGTATACAATATCTGTTGTATGGGCTTATTTGGGCCCATCAGTTTTGTTGTTGGGCTTAGGGTTATTTAGCGCTATATATAGCGGCTTATGTGTAAACCTAATTGTACCGAAAACTGTAATACCGCCTCCGTATAATCTGATCTCCCTCTCCTGTGGACGTAGCCAATCTTTGGTGAACCACGTATATCTGTGTGTCTTTCTTGCGTTTACTTTGTTCTCGTTTCGATTCTGTTACAACAAACTGGTATCAGAGCAGGTTCGAATTTCCGCCGAGAACGATGTCGGTATCCATGACGAAGATCGACAAGTTTACAGGGAGAAACAGTTTCAGTCTGTGGCGAATCAAGATGCAGGCTTTGCTGAAGCAAAACGGTCTGTGGGCGCCGTTAGCGAAAGACCAGAATGGAATGGATGCAACCTCCGTGGAGTTCAAAACTATGGAGGAAAAGGCTCATTCGATGATTATGCTGTGCCTCGCTGACGATGTCATTACAGAGATTGCAGATCAGGAAACCGCTGCAAAGTTGTGGTCGAAGTTGGAGAGCCTCTACATGACGAAGTCATTGACCAGCAAGTTGATGTTGAAGCAACGTCTTTTCAGCCTGCGTATGGAATAAGGTACACCTCTTAGAGATCACCTTGATCAATTGAATACAATTCTGTTAGATTTGCGTAATATTGATGAGAAGGTTGATGATGAGGATGCTGCTTTGATCTTGTTGGTATCTCTGCCTTTGTCGTTTGAGAATTTTGTGCAGTCTTTTATCATTGGGAAAGAGACTGTGTCGCTGGAGGAGGTTAGGTCTTCGCTTCACAACAGAGAGATGCGTCATAAGGCATCTGGTTCGGGTACAGAAAATCAGGCTTCCGGGTTAATGGCCAGTGGAAGCAAGGAGGGCAAGAAAGGTAAGAAAAAGGGTCACTGGAAGAAGCAGCAGGAGCGCCCAAAATTACCTAAAGACGTCTGTGCCTACTGTAAGGAAAAGGGTCATTGGAGGAATGACTGTCCTAAGAGAAGGCAAGAGCAGAAACCTGGCTCTGCTGCAGTGGCAGAAGATGATGCAGATTCCGAAAGTGATATTGTGTTGATGGCTGAGGAATACACCCATCATTCTGATAAGTGGGTTCTTGATTCTGGAGCATCGTATCATATCTGTCCGAAGAAGGAGTTGTTCACAACATATAGCTGCATAGATGGAGGTAGTGTTTCAATGGCAAACGACTCTGTCTGCAAAGTGGTTGGGATCGGCTCAGTCCGATTCAGAACGCATAACGGGAATTTCTGCACAGTCAAGGAAGTCAGACATGTTCCACACATGACCAAGAATCTGATATCTTTAAGCCTTCTGGATAGTAAGGGTTTCAAGTATGAAGGTGAAAATGGAATTCTGGTTGTCTGCAAGGGTTCTGAGGTGATTCTGAGAGGCGTCAAGCAGGGAACTTTGTATATCTTACAGGGTTCTACAGTAATAGGTTCTGCAGCTGTTGCATCAGTGGTTAATGATGTTGATCTGACCAGACTGTGGCATATGAGACTTGCTCATATGAGTGAACGTGGAATGCAGATTCTGTCCAAAGAAGACCTTCTGGGAGGTCATAAGATCAAGAGTCTAGAGTTCTGTGAGCATTGTGTGTTTGGGAAACTACATCGCTGCAAGTTTCCTAAGGCAGTTCATCGAACTAAGGGCACGTTGGATTACATCCATTCTGATTGCTGGGGTCCTGCCCGTGTTGAGTCTTTGAGTGGCTACAGGTACTTTCTGTCTATTACTGATGATTACTCTAGGATGACGTGGTTACTTATGATGAGGCATAAAGGAGAGGCATTCAGTAGATTCAAGGAATGGAAGACCTTAGTTGAAAATCAGACAGGAAAGAAGGTCAAAAGGCTGCGAACAGATAATGGTCTGGAATTCTGTTCATCTGAGTTTGATAAGTTCTGCAGAGATGAGGGTATTGCTCGGCATCACACAGTCAGGTTTACACCACAACAGAATGGTGTAGCAGAACGGATGAATCAGACACTTCTAGAGAGAGCAAGATGCATGCTCTCTAATGCCGGTCTTGCTAGGAGGTTCTGGGCTGAAGCAGTAACAACAGCCTGCTATCTGATAAATCGGAGTCCACACACAGACATTAATTGCAAGACACCTTATGAGGTGTGGTCTGGAAGAGCTGCTGACTACTCAAATCTGAGAGTTTTTGGCTGCACTGCTTATTATCATGTGAGTGAGGGTAAGTTAGAGCCGAGAGCTAAGAAGGGAGTTTTCATGGGCTATGGTGCTGGTGTGAAAGGATACAGGATCTGGTCTGACAACAAGATTATACTGAGCAGAAGTGTAGTCTTTGATGAGAATTCTATGCTGAAGTCCAAGACTAGTGATATAGCAGAGAAAGAGGTTGTTGCTGAGGAGGTGGAGGTGCCATTTAATGCAGGGAAAATCGAGGCACCACTACCACAACCAGTCACTGATGAGCAAGATACAGATCAGTCTAAGAGTGCACTGCCAGAAACAGGTTCTGATGAAGTTGGGCATCGAAGTGTTGCTCAAGATCGACCTAGAAGGGTTGGAGTCAGACCTCCAGCGAGGTACAGGTTAGCCGATCTGGTAGGATATGCATTGCAGGTGGCCGAGGAGGTGGATGATAATGAACCGTCCACCTACAAAGCTGCAATATCTGGGAGTGAGTCAGCACAGTGGCTTGCTGCAATGGGAGAAGAGATGGAGTCTCTTCATAAGAATCAGACTTGGGAGCTAGTCAGATTGCCTGCTGATAGAAAGGTAGTCACTTGCAAGTGGGTTTTCAGGAAGAAAGAAGGAATGTCTGCTGCAGAGGGTATAAAGTACAAAGCAAGAGTGGTTGCAAGAGGTTTCAGTCAGAGAGAGGGAGTAGACTACAACGAGATCTTCTCACCAGTAGTCAGACATACCTCAATCAGAGTGCTACTAGTGATAGTTGCACATCAGGATCTGGAACTCGAGCAGCTAGATGTGAAAACAGCTTTCCTACATGGAGAGTTGGAGGAGGAAATATACATGTCTCAGCCAGATGGTTTTCAGGTTCCAGGAAAGGAGAATCATGTTTGCAAGTTGAAGAAGTCCTTGTATGGGCTAAAGCAGTCTCCGAGGCAGTGGTATAAGAGGTTTGACACTTATATGAAGCAGCTTGGTTACAACAGAAGTCCGTATGATTGTTGTGTGTACTACAATGACCTGCAGGGTGGTTCACGCATCTATCTGGTTTTGTATGTTGATGATATGCTGATTGCTGCTAAGAATAAGTCTGATATTCAGAAGTTGAAGGCTTCTCTCAGTGCAGAGTTTGATATGAAAGATCTAGGTGCTGCTCGCAAGATTCTGGGAGTTGAAATCTATAGGGAAAGGGAGAAGAGAAAACTCTTCCTCTCACAGGAAGGGTACATCAAGAAGATATTAAGAAGGTTTGGAATGTCTTCAGCAAAGTCTATAGATACTCCAATGGCGTCTAACAGCAAGTTGGAAATGTACACTGTTCAGACTGATGAGGATCAAGAGTACATGTCTCGAGTCCCATATGTCAGTGCAGTTGGGAGTTTGATGTATGCTATGGTCTGCACTCGACCAGATCTTGCATTCGCTGTTAGTGTAGTAAGTCGATATATGGTCAACCCTGGGAAGGAACATTGGCAAGCTGTGAAGAGGATTTTCAGGTATCTTAGAGGTACCTATGATGTTGGTCTATGTTATGGGAATGACACTCAGTGTTTGGTTGCTGGCTATTCAGATTCTGATTATGCTGGGGATGTGGACAGTAGGAGATCTATGACTGGTTATGTGTTCACTCTAGGAGGTTCTGTGGTAAGCTGGAAGGCAACTCTACAGCCTACAGTTACTTTGTCTACTACAGAGGCAGAGTATATGGCTTTGACAGAAGCTGCTAAGGAGGGAATATGGCTAAAGGGGCTGGTCAATGATCTAGGCCTACACCAGGATCAAGCTTCAGTGTATTGTGACAGCTTGAGTGCAATATGCTTAACCAAGGATCAGGTTCATCATGAGAAGACGAAGCACATTGATGTCAGGTACCATTTTCTGAGAAATGAGAAGAGAATCCAGGTGCAGAAAATAGGGACTGCTGATAACCCTGCTGATATGTTCACCAAGCCAGTTCCTGAGAGCAAGTTCAAACACTGCTTGGATTTGCTCAACATCAGTGACCATTAGTTGCCCTGAGGGGCAATTCTGAGGAGAGGGAGATGTCTGTTATCTGGCACTGTCATGGTGCGTCTGAGAGTCTACCTGGAGGATTCAAGTCAAGGTGGAGATTTGTTAGTATGCCTTGAATCTGAATCACACACTGCGACAGGTAGCACGGGGGTCTCGCTGCCCGGTCAGCGAGTCGGGGGGTCCAGGGTTATTTAGCGCTATATATAGCGGCTTATGTGTAAACCTAATTGTACTGAAAACTGTAATACCGCCTCCGTATAATCTGATCTCCCTCTCCTGTGGACGTAGCCAATCTTTGGTGAACCACGTATATCTGTGTGTCTTTCTTGCGTTTACTTTGTTCTCGTTTCGATTCTGTTACAACAAGTTTGATGTCCCGTTGTTGTTCTTCTTGCATCAGAAGAGCATAAGTTTGATCCAAGTCAGGAATAGGTGACATCAAAAGGATATTTCCACAAACCATAGAATAGGATTCGTTTAATCCCATCAGAAACTGGAATAATCTCTGTTCAAGTTCATTAGCCTGATTAAGAACACCAGATCCACAAGAACAGGGAGGAATTAAGTGAAGAGAGTCAAACTCATCCAGAGATATTTCATTTTAGAAAAATATACAGATATACTGTCAGTTTCTTGCGCTAAAGAAACTATGTCCTTCTGAATCGAAAATCTATGAGCGCCATTAGAGTGATCATACCTCGATGATAATTGCGTCTAGATTAGGTGAGAAGTAGTTGTGAAGAGAACGTTGTCTACAATACTTTGATCCAAATCATCGATAAGCCCGGAGATGAGAAGATCATTGCAACGATCCCACAAACGCAATTGATAAGGATTAGATTCCTCACTAGACCTTGGATAGCTTCCATCGATGAAGGCAAGCTTATTTTTGGCACTGAGAGAGACCCAAGCCGATCGTTTCCAACCAAGAAATCCTTTTCCATCGAATTTCTTTGTGACTATGACCATTTCGGGACTGCCTACATGATGAAGATATAATGGATCACCGAGATCAGTAATGGCGTTTGATACAACCATAATTTGCTTGATTCACCAGAAATTGATCGAGAAATTCAACCTAATTTGATCAAGAACTTGATCGAAGAACAAAAGAACTGAAACAACCAGCTCAAAGAGGAAATGAGCGGAAGAAATTGGATCGAAAAAACCTAAGTGGTGATACCATGTTAGGATTGGAGAGAACAAAGAACAATTGAAAGAAGAGAAGGAGAAGAATTCTTGAGTGAGTGATCTCTAGGATCATTTACAAGGTCTTATACATTCTGTTACAACTGTCTTACGTGCTAGACACGTGTCCTATAACCACTATTCTAATAATATTATTGGGCTCGGTTGGAACATTCTACTTTCTGCGTTGAACTGTGTAAATGTTTTCTTTCTACGAATTTGATTGTCCATTTTGTCAATGTCTTGCTAACGCGTTATCTAACCATGGCGTTTTCTAACCATGTTTTTTTTTCTGTTTGGTTAGACTTAGACTTTCAACAATTTCTTGAACCTCCTAGTATTTTTATCTCTGTTTTAAGTGATGATGTGAAGAGTTTAGATGTTTTCCCGTTTGTTTCAAAGAACTCATCTGAGTCGTCTGATCATCACCATCCAACGCTCCAGATTTAAGACAGTTGTAACAGATAAGCATCTCTCTTAAGATAAGAACTAAGAACTCATCTGAGTCGTCTGATCATCACCATCCAACGCTCCAGATTTAATCACTTTTAAAATAGACTATTATGAGGGAGGGGTAGTTTTGTCATTTTGTCTCCTCTCCTATCTTCTTTCTTTTTTTTGGTGAAAAGAGAGACGGAACTCTCGAACATGCATAAACGAAATGAAGCAATTACAACAAAACCATCCGGGGCGTACAAAGGCCCCTAGTATCGTTCGCAATAAGAGAAACAACACCCGAAGGTGGAACATCAAGCACCAAGAGACCTAAGGAGAAAGAAAAAGCCAAGGAGGCAAGACCATCTGCCACAAAGTTCGCCTCCCTGAAAACATGACGGCACTGGCAAGACCAGTCCCTACTGATGAAGTCCTGCGCCAAAGCCACAAGACTGAAAAGGGGATGAGAACGATCCATGGGTTTGTCCAATAACAAAATCGCTAACTGCGAATCTGTTTCAAGACAAACCCTCCTGTAACCCCTGTCCCAAGCCAACTTGAGACCCTGAACCACACCCCACAACTCCGCTTTAGGAACAGTACAACATCCAAGATTGTGAACAAAGCCCGCGATCCACTTCCCATCCTGATCCCGCAGCACTCCTCCACACGAAGCGCGCCCATCACGAACCGCACCGTCAGTGTTGACTTTAATAAACCCATCCGACGGCCTAGTCCACGAGATCAACTTCTCAACTCTCGTACCCACTCTGCTGCCCAAACAGATATCATTAGCAGCATAATACTCCTTTGCCATCAAAAAAACGAATTCACCCCTATTCCCATGAAATTCCTTCCTTTGAAACACAAGATTGTTTCTCCATTTCCATAACCACCACAAGGTGAAAATAAAGAACTCTCCCCACTCCATGCCAAAACCCGTAGGTTTTCTGCACATGATGTTCAACCGGAACCAGCCGGCAAATTCCCCACTCCAAAAACCATCAATGTGGATAAATCTCAGCACCTCTTTCCACAAAACAGAGGTAACCCCACAATCTCTAAATAAATGCAGGGCTGATTCCGGGTGACGAGAGCAAGTCGGGCAGAGATCCGAAGTGGCCATGTGTCTCCAACACCTTTCAGCATTCGTCATGATACATCCTTT
The DNA here is from genome assembly GCA_029168935.1 of Oxyria digyna. Classification (NCBI taxonomy): domain Eukaryota; kingdom Viridiplantae; phylum Streptophyta; class Magnoliopsida; order Caryophyllales; family Polygonaceae; genus Oxyria; species Oxyria digyna. The sequence continues at coordinate 14,153,966 of JAPVLV010000013.1, forward strand.
CATCGCAAGCCAAGAAAAGATCCTTGCCCGTTCCGGAATCCGGATATGCCACAGTCTGAGGTAGATCGGTTCGTCCACGGCATTAAAACTGTCCTTCCCAAGCAGCATGCTATACGCAGAAGCTGTCGAGAAGTCACCATTCTTAGACAACCCCCAACCAATAATATCGGCATTGTTCTGGCCCTGCAGAACAACAATAGGTGCGAGTAACACCATCCACACAACAGGGAGTAAGGGAGAAAGGACGTCCCAGCGCCAACCCGACTCAGAGTCCCAATAATCGCAGACCATCGCGTTCTTATGAATGTCATCCAGCTGCCCAATCGCACTATCAAGAAGGCAGACCTCGGAGATCCAAGAGTCCAACCAAAATCTAATCAACTCGCCATTGCCGAGCGTCCACCGCGACCCCGGAATGACTACCTCTTTCACCCCTTTGCGAATACTTTTCCATATAATAGAAGGCCTAGCAGAGGTGGTCCTAGCATTCCTAATATACTTCATGCGAACCACAGTCGCCCACAACGAATCGGGTTTAGTTAAAAACCTCCAACTCATCTTTCCCACAAGAGCAATATTCAGTTCGTACATAGATTTCAGCCCAATGCCTCCCTCATGCTTGGGTTTGCAGAGCTCCAAACCACTAACAAGATGCATTTTACGAGCATGTTCAGAGCTTCCCCAAATAAAGGCCCGAATCTTACTGTCAATAGTAGAGCACACATTCTTCGGAAGACACATGGTAGCCATAGAATAAACCGGGATCGAAGTGAGGACCGACTTGGCGAGAGTGATCCTCCCGGCAAGACTAAGATGTTTCCCTCTCCACCCCGAGAGCCTCTTGTAAATTTTCTCAAGCAAAGGTTCACACGCAACTCTATCAAACTTCTTATTGAGCAAAGGAACACCAAGATACATACCTAAATCAGAGGAGATCGGATAGGAGCTGACAGCATGTAAACGATTCACCATAGCTCTCCCCACGTTCGGGGATATATAAAGCTTAGTCTTGGCCGAATTGACACGTTGACCAGAAGAGGAGCAAAATCTGTCCAACGTGGTCGAGATAAGCTTCATTTGGTCCACCGACGCCTCCGCAAATAAGAGCAAATCATCCGCGAACAACAAATGAGAGATAGGAGGACCCCGTCTCGACAACCGAATAGGCTTCCAGCTCCCCTCATCGACAAGAGCCGTGATCATTTGGATAAGACGTTCAATGCATAAAATGAACAAGTACGGGGAAAGAGGATCACCTTGTCTAATGCCTCTCTTGGGCGTGAAACTCTCGGTCATTTCTCCATTCCAAAGAAGACTAAGAGACGACGAAGAAATGCACTTCGAGATCCACTCAACCCAAATGTCAGGGAAACCTGCGTCATGCAAGGTATCAATAATGAAGTCCCATCTAAGGCGATCATACGCCTTCTCAAGATCCACCTTAAGAACCATCCACCCTTTTTTTCCACTCTTAAATCTCATAGAATGGACGACCTCTTGGGCAAGCACAATATTCTCAGTAATCAAACGCCCCGGAATAAAGCTACCTTGCATCGGGCCAATGAGGTCAGAGATGACGGGCTGAATTCTAGAGACAAGCGCTTTCGTGATCATCTTAAGTGTCACATTACAAAGACTAATCGGTCGGAATTGACCAATAGTCTCAGGACTCGGGACTTTGGCAATAAGAGTTATTAAGGTATTATTCATACCTTCAGGCATAGACGAGTCCTTAAAAAAACTTCTGAATGTCCGCACACACCGTGCTCTTCACATCAGCCCAACACTTTTGAAAAAAGAGCGGTTGGAAGCCGTCGGGGCCAGGAGATTTAAACGCGCCCATCCTCTTGATTGCCTCATAAATATCATCGTCAGAAAAGGGTCTCATAATATTAAGCCACACCTCTTGATCAAGCTCAGGAAACAGCCCGTAAGGAGTCGAGATAGGATACATTTCCTCCGGTTTCACATCGAAAAGATTACGGAAATAAGACACCGCATGGTTTTCAACTACATGATCCTCCTCGATCCACTCATCATTTTCATCCTTTAACGAAATAATTCTACTCCTCTTACGTCTCACAACGGTAGAAGAATGAAAGAACGCCGTATTACGATCACCCTCTTTGAGCCAAAGCTCCCTAGACTTTTGGAACCAATAGATTTCCTCTTGCTCAAAAACCTTCTCGAGGTCAGTCCGGATACTCTTCTCATGAATAATCATGGCCTCAGTAAGAGTACTACTAATTTGTTGTTGAGCATTATCAAGCTTTTTGAGGAGCTCCTCTTTCCTAACAAAAATATTACCAAACACTGATTTATTCCACCGAATCAGCTTGTTACGCAGCATCAGTAATGCTCTCATGGTATTGCAATTGGAGGGCCATTCCGTCGTAACAAGACTGCGGAACCCCGGATGTTTGAACCACGCCGCCTCAAGCCTAAAAGGGCGCCTATGCCTATTTCTCACAACCGGCGGTTTCAACACGAAAAGGACCGGAGAGTGATCCGAAGAGAACTTGGGGAGGTGTCTAACTCTAGCATCGGGCCATTGCAAACAGGCATCAAGATTAACAAAAACCCTATCAAGCCTTTTAGCCACATAAGACCCTGTATCATCTCCCCTAGACCAAGTAAAGGCTTGTCCAGTGAAGCCAATATCGATATGCCCCATATCATCAACAACCTCTTGAAAAACATTCGAATCCAAATGAAGGTGACCGGACCCACCCATACGCTCCGACGAATCCAGAATACAGTTAAAGTCACCCATAACCATAACCGGACCCAAGCATCTGTGCAGATCAGCTTTCAGGTCAACCCAGAAATGAGACCGTCTACTCACCGACGGTGGACCATAGACACACACAATCTGTAAACAAATATCACCTTTAACCGCCCGAAGTCTGAGAAAATGATCAAAAACACTAACCACCTGAACCTGAACATTCTCCTCGTTCCATAAGGCCCACACACCACCAGCAAAACCGACTGCCTCGATCCTAAAACAATTCGGGAACCGACTGCGAAGTTTCAAGCAAACGTCCTCCGACCGATTACCAGAAATCTTAGTCTCTTGAACAAAGAAGATGTCAATGGCATGAGTGCGAGCCAAGTAATTAACATTACCAATGAAGCTAGGCTTGCCCGCCCCGCGACAGTTCCAACTAATACAATTCATGAGAAACTTGGATTAAAGGGAGAAACTCCACCAACAACAATCAAGAAGACTCAGACTTGACCCGCCAGGGCCAACTCCTCTGTAACTTCAACATCCTCCATGGAGTCTTCAGTATTCACCTTTTTCTCAGCAAAACCCTCAACAACAGAATTAGAAATAATGACTTGGGCTTGCACCACATTAGGAGCAGTGTGTAGGCCCGAAGTCCCTTGATTCTCACTTGGTTTGCCATCAGCCCAAAATTTAGAAAGATGTTTGGAAGCCAGGGGAGAGGGGTTATTAATACTAGGCTCAGGATTAGGGGGAGAGCCCAACACTTTACCATTTCGAGCCCTTTTTCCCAGCCCATTCTCACAATCACTCTCAATAGCTGGTGTTTGTACGGATTTCTTTTTCTGGGCCCACACAGCCTTTTTCTTCTTTACAAACCCCTGTTTCGAGGATGACGCCTCCACCCTAGTACCAACCCTATCCTGAAAGATCTCTGCCATTTGGTTTTTAGCACAAGTCTGCCCCAAACCATCATTCTTTTGGCCAAAATCACCTAGTTGTAGCCCTACTACCTCAACCTTCTCTTTCCCCTTTTGAGTACCAACGTTCTTCTTTTCCCAATAGTCAAATCATCCGACTGTTCAAAGACCTTGAACCTGCTACCAGTAGCTTCCTTGGTACTAGAGCCCGACACCTTCTTTTCCCCCGATTTCGCCGACGACCTCCTTCGAACCGGAACGACCATCCAATCCCCCGACGACGCCCTATTAGCTTTCAACTCAGCCGTTTTCCTGGCGTTCAAAACACCAGGGATAGACGCTTCCAAATCCCCCGACTCGGCCTGCGATTTATCGGGAGCAAAAATCCCGGAAGGACATTTCGACAATAAATGTCCATATCTCCCGCATTTAGAGCAGATCAGATGGAGACCCTCATACTCCAAGAAAAACCGTTCGCCATTAATGAATAACGAACCCTTTAAAGGCTGCCTGAGGTCCACTTCCACACATATCCTTGCAAATCTCCCCCTGTTAGCAAACAGTGTTTTCGTATCGACCCTTACAGGTTTCCCCACCCCTTCAGCAATTTTCAACAAAACTCCTTCCTCGTAGAAAATCATGGGTAAATTAGAGATATGGACCCACGCCGGCGAAGTCGTAATCAAGTCGGACTCCGGGTTGAAACATGGCTCCCACTCCTTGACAATCAAATAGTGCCCAAACATACATGGACCACCGGTCAGAGCCCTAACATAGTCCATCTCCGTTTCGAACCTAGCCACGAAGTAACTGTTAGGAAGATCCATCAGAGACATCTTTCCCACCGGTCTCCAGAGCTCCCTGAGCTTCCTATCCATGGTATCGTACTGCGTAAAACTCCCCAGCATCTTTACAACAAGAGACGATTTCCACACCTCCGCCAGCGCCTCGATGACATCTCTCGCAATGGTAATGGCAGGTTCATTCTCTTGGCCATTGGGGAAGGAGACTTCAACTCTTCCTTTCAGGAACTCCTCAGAGAGTTTGGGTCTCTGCTGCCCAGCACTACCAGCCACCATTTCCTTCCAAGTACGCTGCGGCAGGACTGGGTCCAAGCCAGGGCTAGGGACCATCGCCACGCTATCAGTGTTCATTCCATCGGGCTGAGGCGACAAAGCCGGAGCCAAGTCATGGTTGGTGGCCTGTACAACTTCATCAGTTATCATTCCATCAAGCTGTTGTGGCGGCGCCGGAGACGAGCCAAGGCTAATGACCGGCGCACCTTCATCAGTGTTCATCCCATCAGGGAGCGTGTTAATGTCAGGCGGCTTCGGTGGAGCCGGAGTTAGTTGCCCATCCAAACCGGAGACTTTTGAAATAATGAGGGAAGCTGACATGTCAGAGGAGAAGCTTGTCAGTTCTGTATCCTTTCAAGCTAGAAATTGGACTCTGTGCTCCTATCTTCTTTCTTGTTCGACCGAAGTAGAAGATTTCTGTGGCGATGGCGATGGAAACTCGATCGATCAGCACAATTCCACCACTCTCTGGAGCTGGAAGGCGAACTCTGAGCATCCGGGAGAGAATAGAGGATTTCCTCGAAGCCGTCTCTCTCCCTCTGCTTCCTCCCTCAGACGATCGGCTGGGCGATTTCATGGCTTCTGCGATGCTTTTCCTTCCTCCATTCTATGGCTTCTTCGCTGCTCTTCCTTCCTCTATACCATGGCTTCTGAGTTCTATTCTTCCTTCATCGATTTCGACCTCGTCCTCTTCCTTCCTCGATTCTCCATGGCAGCAAAAATTTGATCGAGTTGAGCCCTAGATCCGCTGCTGGTCGACGCCATTCAGTCCAACAGGTAATTGCGCTCTTCTTTTCCTCCTCCTCCTCCTCCTCCAGGTTGATTAGTTAATGAATTTCATGTTTAGGTTTCTGTTTCAAATCGAATATCATTCCAAACCAATCAAATTTCAACTTTAGGTTTCCTCCTCCTCCTCTGATTATCGCAGGATTCGAATGCGAGGTTGAGATTAATCCGGCCAAGTAGTTAAATGTCGCCATTTTAGTGTCTTGATCACAAAGATCTTCCTCGAGGGGTATGAAATCCACTCTTTCTTTGCATCTGGAAATCAAACTAAACTTTGCTTTCAATGTGTTTGTGAAAATGCCTGAATGAAAAATCGAACTAAATCAGGATGATGAAATTGTATTCTCACCTATACGTTTAAAAGCTTATAACTGATTATAGCCATGTTATGAACCTTCAAGTCTAATGTTCTGAACCTTCAAGTCTAATGTTATGAACCTTCTAGTTTAACGTTATGAGCCTTCTAGTTTAACGTTATGAACCTTCAAGTCTAATGTTATGAACTTGTATTTAAAACCTTATTCCTGGAAAATAATACTCTATAACCATTTTCTCTGTTTGATGCTATATTGCTATCTGGTGGATACTTATATGGTACTCATAATTTCTTTGGTAGGTTATGCAGACTCCAAACTACATGTGTCCTGAACTCCTTGCAGCTATTCCCTATGGTTACAAATCTGATATATGGTCTTTGGGTAAGGAATACTAACTTAGAAAATAGTGTATTTCGTATAAACAGTGTATTACATAAAAAATATGTGAATCATTAGGTCATATATGATGATACTGATTCTGTTATGGTGCAATTTGGGGTATCTACTGTTGAAGAAGCAATGACACTAGGATGGGAAGCTGCACATTACATAAGTGACACATTCACTAAAGTAAGTTATCAACTCTCTGCTTACCACAGAACTAAAAAGTTTCATTTCAAAATTGAAGTTAAGAAGGAAAGATTTAGTTCTGGTGACATAAATTCTTTTGCTAAAAGAACAAAGTTCTCATCACAAAGATAAATATCAGTACTTGATTGCAAGTAACTGGAAATTATGATAATAAGTGTTGTAGGAAGAAGATTTAGATAAGCTTTCTAGCTTTCTTTACTAATGCATAGAAGTCATAGTCTGAACCAATTCTCTGAACAAAATTTTCACCATAAAGATAAAAATCAGTACCTGATTGCAAGGAATTGGAAGTTGTGATATTGAGTGTTGTAGAAAGGGGATTTGATAGAAGCTTTTCAGCTTTCTATACAAATTCATCTAGATTTGCAAGTCGTATATTCTGAACTGATTGTTGTGAGTTATCTTTATGTAACTGCACATCGAGTATAATCTTGTTGCACAGTTGTAACACAATTGTCTTTGATGTGTTTCACCACTAATCTATGTGTTTTTTTCCATGTATTTTTGAAGCCCATCAAGCTTGAGTTTGAGAAAGTGTACTTTTCCTATCTTCTTATAAGCAAGAAGAGATATGTTGGACTCTACTCGACAAACCCAGTCAAATATGACAAAATGGACACTAGAGGTTGTTTGTAGCGAAATTACTAACGAAATGATAACTAAGCAATTGTAGGACAAAGATCAAAGAACACAGTATAATCTCAACACTCAAGAACAATATAGGAAATTAGGGTTGAAGCTTGAACTTTGGTATTACTCGAATGGTGGCTGAATGATTACAAAGCTGGCGTTAGCCTCTTTTTATAGGCTAACCCTAGTAATATCTTTTAGGAAACGAGATCTTATGTTTTGCTTTTATCCTAGGACGATATAAAAATAAGGTAAAAGATATTCTTTCTAGTATCTTTCACCAATTACAACATTATAATAAAGAAATGAGACTACAATCACTCGGCGGACTTCATTATCAATGTAAACGAGATCTTCGCCACGTCTCGTCACGTCGACGTGATCAGCCTACGCGTAGCCTTGGACGCGTTTCATACCCGTCGTAGTTTTAGGCACAAACAATACCCCTAAGGCGTCTTACAGGGCTTAACGTCTAGTAGAGCTGGGAGACGCCTTCTTTCTTCAAGGTATACATTTCCTTTCCCTTCTTCGCTTAAATTCTTCTTTCATCTATTTATTAACTCTTTGAAATGGCTATGCCTTCTTTCTACGTACCAAAAAAACATTTTAAAGGGTTCCGACTGCAAATCTTCAGAGGCGTGTAGCGTCGAAAGGTTGCGATCGTTGGCGAATCTTGGGCCTGAAGTAGAGATCGAAATACCTCCTCAAGGGGTATCTGCTGACGCATATCGCCCGGGATGGATCGTGGTGTACGAATATCCTTTTCTCACCGGCCATCGATTCCCTTTCTCGCCTTTGACGAAGGCATTTATGCTTACACTAGGAGTAGTCGTCGGGCAAATCCTGCCGAGTGTATGGAGGATTTTTGATGCTTTGGACGACGTGGCGGCGAAGCATGGCGTCGAGGTCCCCGTTGATGATCTCGCCCAGTCTTTGATGATTCAGACCAAAACGGTCGGGAGAGTGGGTCTGAAATCGAGACGTAAAGTGACCCGAATCGCCATTGAGGGAAGCCAGGCCGATCGTCACTGGGCCGACTTCTTCTATTTCGTGAACAAATCGACTCTGGGCGAAGAATGTTCTTGGATTATTGAATGCTGGAACCCTGCGAGTGAGTTTTCCTTCTTTCCTTATCTATGTCTTTGTACGTCGATGCTTTACTCGCATTGGGTCTCGTCTTTACACTTTTTGCAGTCAACACAAACGTTATCGTGGTGAGGCGAGAGACTAAGAAGGTCATCTCTAGACTCCTCGAGATTCCAGAGAGTGAACGAACTTTTCATGGTCACGACGAGGAGGGACATCGTATTGTTCCTACGGCTCTGACTGGTATAGCGCTCTTGTTCCTTTACCTTATTCTTTCTTCTTTCTTGCATCGAGAGTCTTAATTTCTTTCTTCCAACGTTCTTTAGTGTCTGCAGCCGCTTCTCGCATTCGTAGTGGAGGGGAATCCGCATCTGCTCTTATCACATCAAGGAAGAGGAGTCGTATTGGAGAGGGAACTGCTTCCGAGGCTCCTATCCATATTACGCCTATGATTTCTCTCGTTTCTTCCCCGTCTCTTTCTTCAGTTAAGGCGAAGAGGACGCACAAGGGTAAGGAGAAGGTTGTTGAAAAGTTGAAGTTCGACTTCGAGACCGTCGACGACTTTCCGGGAGTCGTTTCTTGTGTCGTTGCGTCCGGGAGAGCGTTTTTGCCCGCTATGAAAGGGCTTCAAACTCCTCCAACGCTTGACCATTATTTGCCAATGGAAACGGAGGATATGATGCGAGAAGCTCTTGCTACGCAATGGCAGGTAGGTTTTCTCAACTTTTCCGCCGTTTTTATTATCTTTGATTTGATCGTGACTTCTTTTTCTCTGTTCTTTTAGGTGCTTCAATCTTCACTATGCGTTTGGGGGCGCTTTTCCGACTTCATTGACCGGATGAAGGCCATGGAAGAAAAGCAATCGGCCGACGAGATAAAGATCCAGGAGCTTAATGCGACGATCGAAGCGTTGCGTAAGGCGGAAAGCGAGGCTCGGGAGAAGGTTACGGCGACGCTCAAACTTCACGACGAGCTTGTTAAATAGGTCGGGGACTCGAAGGCGAGTATTGCTACTTTGGAAGACGAGATAGCTAAGAAGGAGGAGAAGCATGCTTCGGACCTCCGTGAAGTGAAGGTCTATTGGTCTTGGCTTTCTCGTGTAGAGGTTATTGAGCAATACGGTGCTGGGAAACACCTTGGTTGGGATCTAGTAAAAGAGCGGCGGGAGTTTGAGGCGGCGTTCCCGGAGCTTCCCGAAGGCGTCGAGGCGGGTCCTTCGTTCTTGCATCATCCAACGGATCCTGATGTCATGGAGGAAGATGCTCCTAGGTTTAACGATGTTGATCCCAATGAAGGCGTTGAAGATGACGAGGGCGTCGACGAGGAGGGCGTCGATGAGGAGGTCGTCGTGGAAGATTCTGAGGGTGAGGACGAGGGCGAATATGAATACGAGGACGCGGATGGTTCTTCGTCGGGTTCTTCTGAAGGCGAGAGTGAATCTTCATGATTTTCCGGGGTCGCTCCTTCTTGGCCTTTTGTAAAGTTCTTTCTTATTTTGTTTTGTTTATGCGTCACCGGTCTTTGGGACGCTTTCTTGTAAATACTATCGTTCTTGCCCTTCTTGATGGGTTTTTTGTAATATATCTTCTTTAATTCCTGGATCTTCTAAGCTTTGGATATGTTGTTACGTCCAAATGTGCTTCTCTTGGCGGTGGCGTTTCTTCTCGTATGAGTTCCTTATTGCCTATGTGATGGCGTTATCACTTTTCCTTTTAGTCGTCGTCATGATAGATTGCTTCTTCTGATTTATTGGGTATAGTTCCACCCCTTTTGGTAGGTTTAGCTCGGGCTTCTTGTTGGCTGGGCTAGAGCTACCAAATACTTCCATATTATCTTTGCTCATATGTTTCGTGGCGTTGTGTGCTTTGAGTATGGGCGTTTTGTCTTGTATACGCGTAGGATTTTCGTAACTTCTAATTGTGTAGCTTGTGTATGGGTATATAGGTCCGGTCTTTGACCTTTGTTACTTGTCTTTATGGTTCGGTTTTCTACCCCTAGGATAGTGCTTTGTTCGTTTTATGAACGCATTAGAAGGATTCTTTACTCGCTTGGTAAGATATTATGGTCATTGCGGCTACTTTTGTTATTTTGCCGGCTTACATGAAGGTTGGGACCAGCATTTCATCCGAACCCGGAGCGAGTGGCGGATGTAGGTCAGCGTGTGATTTTATCAGCTTGTGACGTTACCCCTTACTTATGGTGGATCCTTTGCCACACGCTAGCATTAGGTCGACGTCGAACTCTTTTAATCGACGGGCCTATTCATCGCGTAGCGTCCGATTCTTGATTGTTGGGACTTGCGATGCCGGTGGACGCCTCCCAGCCAGTTTGGCGATTTGCCCGTGGATTCATGACTCTCAGAGGGGCCGTGGAAGGCGCAAGTGCGCGTTCCTGGAGAGTGGTCGTGGCAATAGGTTTCCCTTCTTTGATCAGCGGACCGTGCCGGTTTCGTGAGGTTCCGGGCTTCATTCCCCATGACTATTGCCACACGTCGCTAACAATCATGGGAAGCGTCGACTCGGAGTCGGCGGTTTGGCTAACGTTGTGTACGTGTAGATGAAGCCTTGAACGCGTAGACTAATGAAATTCCTCCCTGACGCGGATTTTCGCCGCGGCCTTTTTCAACTTTGTGTCACGTCATAGACATAGAGCAAGTAATTTGGAAATGGAACAACTCAGCATACTTTAACACGTTGGAAAAAAAAGAACGTACTCATATATTAATAGAAAGATGCTTCATGAACTAACAAACTTCGACGTTGACGCTTACCCCTAGTCGTTACGACCCCTTGTCGTTCCGATCCTAAGATAACTACGCTACTTTATTGAAAACTCTTTGAAAGAAACTAATTCCACTCATGCAAGGAAAGGCACAAAGAAAATAACATTAGAAGGCATGGAAATTCTTATCACTTTTGCGGGTCTTGACTCATGGCGGGTGGTGTTTCAGGAACATGCGGCTTAAACAGTCACTCTTTGCTATGACTTTTTGTTGTTTCTTTGCTTGGAATTTCTGCTTGTACTCACTTGGTAGATTGATATCATCTTGCTCGTCGAACCCTGTTTTTCTCGTCGCGTTGGGGATTGATCTTCCACCCCTAGCTTTCTCTTCAAACTTCATTTTAATTTCATAGGACTTTTGATGTCTCGACCCCTTTAATTTTTGACTCTTAGGCCACGAAGACGCCTTTCTCGACGCGTTGCTTTGACACGTTACGTAGCTTGCCGGCTCTTCACGGTTCTTTGACTGCTACGCCTCTTTCTTCTTATTCAATTATGCCTTAGTGGCGTTCTTTATGCCGATGTTGTAACATTCTCTCGCGACTTGAAGTTCTCCTTTGATCTCCTGGATCCCCCACGGGGACGGGAACTTCAGGGATTGATGGTACGTTGAAGGTACCGCCTTCATGTCGTGCAGCCAAGGCCTTCCTAGGATGATATTGTAAGGCGATTCGATCTCCATGACTGTGAACTTTGCTTGTATATTGATACCCCTGGTCAAGGTTGCTAACGTGATTTCTCCCAGCATGTTAGCAACTTCCCCGCTGAATCCCACCAAGGGGACGTATTTCTTAACCACGTCGTTATTAGAGAGTCTGAGTTCCTTCATAGCGGATGACGTGATTATATTGGCGGAGCTTCCATTGTCGATGAGGATTCTCTTGACCAAGCAATTGCCGACGGTGAGGGAAATAACTAGCCCGTCATGATGCTCCACGATCTCATTTGGTTCTTTGAACGTGATCGGGTAGTTCCTTCTAGTAGGGCGAATTTGATAAACTCGCATCATATTGCTCTCGTCGCGTAAGATCTTGATGTTTCTTCTAGCGGCGGATGCAGTGTAGCCGCTCGCGGAGGAGCCTCTGAGGATGGTATGTATTGTTCTGGTATGGCTTGACGGAGGTGGAGGAGGGGTAGGAGACTTTCTTTCTTTCTTCACCCCTTTGAACGCGTTCTTTCCTTCTCTGGAGAGCAAGTCTCTTAAATCTCCCCTTTTCAACAGTCTTAATACCTCTTTCCTCAGGGTGTAGCAACCGTCTGTGGTGTGGCCTGTGTCGTTATGGAATTCGCAATACCCCTTCCCCGTTCCGGGCCTTCTCCCTGGATTTGGCTTTTTGGGCCATTGTACGTCACGCAACCCCTCCATGGCACTCATGATTCATAACGCTCATGATTCATAACGCGTTGGTCTTCATGGAGATATCTCTATCGACCATGTAAACGTTGTCGACTTCGCTCATGTTGTGCACCATGGGTGGCTCTCTCTGTAATGGTTTGTTCCTCCTATCGTGATGTTCTCCTCGTTCCTGATGGCGGTCATTATGTCGGCGCTGGGGGGAGTTCTTACGCGGCGGAGATCGTCTACGCGGAGAACGAGGATTTTCCTCTGCGTGTCTTAGGAGATCTTCTTCTAGACGCATAGCTTCCATAGCCCTTTCCCTTGTCGCGATGAATGAATCAGGACGAGTCTTTGTAAATTCCTTGTATAGGTCACTATCTCGGGGGAGAGCACGCCTGAACGCGTCGGCAGCAGTGGATTCGCTGCAGTCTGAGATCGTAATCTTCTCGTCGTTGAAATGCTTCATGAAGGCTCTTATGGTTTCGCCTTTGTTCATGCGCATATTATGGAGGTCTGATGGCTGCTTTGCAAACATCTTACTGCTGGCGAATTGTAGGCGGAATATGTTGGAGAGCTCGGCGTAGGACGAGATACTTCCCTTGGGTAGGTGAATAAACCATGTCAAGGCCGGACCTTTCAACGTTGAACTAAAGAATTTGCACATCATTGCCTCTCTTAGTTCCGGCTCAATTGGACTCGTGAACAGCTTGGCTTTATAGAGCAAGATATGTTCTTCCGGGTCATCAGATCCATCGTAGACGGGGAGATCCGCGACGGTGAACTTTTTGGCTATCTTCTGGGCGACGACAAAGGGACTTTCTTGATATCCGAATTCATGCTCTGGGATAATGGATTTAGGCGCCCCGGGCATTAATATCATCTCTCTCCTTAAAGCTCCGACTTGTTGTGCTACGAGTGCGGCGACGGCGCTCGGGGTCATATTTTCCTCAGGTTTCCTCTTTTGAACTGTTTCTCTAAGGGGGACGTAATCATGGTGCTCTTGGGGTCTGTACATGTCGTCTTCCTCGACGGTTGCGTCCATGTCGAGACGTCGAGCGACGCTCTGACCACGGACATAGGTGTGTGGCCCTGCAGATCCCGCCTTGAGTTATCTGATTATTGAATGCAACCTCTCGTTCTCCTTAGTAAGCTCCAGCGTCGTCTTCTCGCTTGCGCACTTGGCTTCTTCCCAGGTCTTCTCGAAGGCGTCGAATTGTGCTTGGACGGCAGCTACGTCGGTTACCTCACCGTTCACCCCTTTTCTCCGGGAGTATTGTTCTTTGGAGTAGTGGGGGTCTTCTCGAGAGCTTTCTCTGTTTCCTCGCCGACTGGAACGAGAGAAATCGTTCCGGGATCTTCTTCCTCGGATCTCTTCTCGTTGTCATGCGGGCTGTTCGTCGGACTTGTCATGGTTTTCCTGCAAAAAAGAAGCTCTTTTCGTATGGAGAGATGATACCTTTTTGATCTAGCCCCACGGTGGGCGCCAATTGTTTGTAGCGAAATTACCAACGAGATGATAACTAAGCAATTGTAGGGCAAAGATCAAAGAACACGGTATAATCTCAACACTCAAGAACAATATAGGAAATTAGGGTTGAAGCTTGAACTTTGGTATTACTCGAATGGTGGCTGAATGATTACAAAGTTGGCGTTAGCCTTTTTTATAGGCTAACCCTAATAATATCTTTTAGGAAACGAGATCTTATCTTTTCCTTTTATCCTAGGACGATATAAAAATAAGGTAAAAGATATTATTTCTAGTATCTTTCACCAATTACAACAATATAATAAAGAAATAAGACTACAATCACTCGACCGACTTCATCATCAATGTAAACGAGATCTTCGTCACGTCTCGTCACGTCGATGTGATCAGCCTACGCGTAGCCTTGGACGCGTTCCATACTCTTCTTATTTTTAGGCACAAACAGAGGTGAAACATAATTGAACATATTTTCCTCTATAATCTTATAAATCTTTTTTTATTTATGTTTGTTATATTTTTGGCCTCATAATCTGTTAATTCACAGGCATTGAAAAGGTTTGAAGGGACAACTGTCTTTTGGTCAAGAACTTGGTCACTGAATGCCTTAACAAAATTCTCATTGACAGAGATGTCCCTGGTGCCATTCAATACGTCAAATATACGATATATGATCTACTAATGAACCGCTTAGATTTTCGAAAAAGATTAAAGGTGAAGCCACCAGGTATCTCGCCCTAGCTAGGATTTCTTATCATTCTATTGGTTAGTGTTTCAGGATGTGTGCTTGATTGTTATCCTGCAGCTTGTCAATTGTGCATTGCCTTCTGTTGGAATCTCTCATTGTTAGATTAAAATTTGTGAATTTGGCATTTCTACTTTTTAGGGGTTTATTTCTTTCAGAAATCAGGATGACTCTTGATTTTATGATGAAATGTGATTATGAGGAAGTCTTTGGATTGAACCTTATGTATGTACATGTGCTTACTCTCGGCTAACTGATATCATTTGCTCTGTTTACTGTTTGTTTCTTCCTAGCAATAAAGAGTTTCAACAGACTGTTAAACAATTTAAGGAAAAGACTGATGAGTTGAAAGTAGTGAAAGAAGATCTCAAAGCTAGATACTTACAGTCAGTACTTTGATTTATTCTTTAGAGGTTTTGGTTAGAAGTTCATAGCCCGTAGGCTTAGGCATATTCGTGTATGTCAAGGCTCAGACACTTCAATGGGGACCATGAGATTCTGACATGGTGAATGTAGAACAAAACAAACAACGGAGCAAGTGACAAGTCCTGAACCATTAGGTGAATTCTTACTCTTTTTACTTAATCTAGTTCTAGTAACATGCTTTCTTAATTCATTGACGCCTTATATTTTGCGTGTTCCCATGTCGTATGAAGATGATGAATGAGTTTCATTTATTGGCTTGTTTTCAGGTTGAACTCTTTCCAGAAAGAATCAAGAAAAGTAGGTGCATCAACTGGAGAGGTTAACATGGTTTACTAAGATGAACCTTGGCTCTCTGTCGTTTTTAATTTGTCTTGAAATGTTGTGTTGTGTTAAGTCCTAGTTTACTACTTTCAGAGCTGTCAGGGATTAGTTTAATCTGTATGAGCAACAAATTCAAGCTCAATCAATCGAACTATTTATTCCAAAGCTGCTAAATAATATTTTCTTGGTGACTTGTCCTCTGCCTGGAGAAGATGTAGGTGAAAAGTAGATTATAAGTATCTCTTGACGAAAAAAGACATGTAATTGGTTGTATATACATTCATTTTGCAAACATCAAACTCTTCACTCCCTCTATTTTGTTTAGCAACTGAAAAAGAGGATGATATTATTGACTGATAGAATGAATTTCTAACATTTTCTATTTTGAAAGCATGAAGCAACAGTTGCAGTGCAAAAATAAATAATATAAAAATCATGAACCATTAATTATAAGTTAACCCTTTAATATAAACATTCGTAGATATTAAAACGGGCTGCGTCTAAATGCACACGTTTTTTTTGCTAAATGCACACTATTCTGTGCGGTAACAATTGCAGTACAGAACTGTGCGTTAACTCTTACCGCACCAGAACACTCAGGGGCATTGTTGGAATTTTTTCTGAAACCTATACGACGCTGGTGCGGTAAGAATTACCGCACAGATCTGTGCGTTAACAATTACCGCACCAGATTAATCCCAGATTAAGCAAAAAAAAAAACAGATTTTCATTAACTTAAACCCTGTGCGGTAACAATTACCGCACAGGAAATGTATTTTTTTTAATTAATAATTTTTATTTAAAAAGTATTAAAAAAGAATTAAAAAAATATTAAACCTGTGCGGTAATTGTTACCGCACAGGTTTAATAATATATTAAACCTGTGCGGTAACACTTACCGCACAGGTTTAATAATATATTAAACCTGTGCGGTAAGTGTTACCGCACCAAATGGTGCGGTAATTCTTACCGCACCAGGTTACAGCTTTAAAAAAAAAAATTTCCTTCTCCCCGACCTTCTTCCCCCTTTCTGCAAAAATCCGCCGCCTTAAACCCTAAATTTCGCCGCCGGTAATTCTCCCTTTTCCCACCTATTAAACCATCAAAAGCTTCAATCGACGATGGATTCGAGTTGCCCCGACCATGGCGGTTCTTCTGGCTCCCAAAAACCGCCGGAAGTCCTCCCCGCAGAATACCCGCCGTCCTCTCTTCCGTCGACGACGACGACGACGACGACTCCGACGCCATGGCTGGCTGTGGAGGAAGAAGAAGAGGAGGAAGTGGAGGTGCCACTGAGGTACAGTGGTGGTGCCCGGATCCCGCCAAAATCCCGAGCCCGACCCGACCCGATACTCGAAGCCCGACCCGACCCGACACCCGATGCCCGACCCGACCCGACACCCGATGCCCAACCCGACCCGATACCCGATGCCCGACCCGACCCGACCCGACAAGCAGCCCAACCCGCCCCGATACCCGCACCCGAACCCGCTCCGAGGCCAAGAACCCGAAAGCGACGCGTCCAAAACGTCGGTCCCGGGTACGCCACTCGAGCAAATAGAAGGTTGAATCCACAAACCGGGGCTCAAACCGAGGCGCAACCGGAAGTTTTTTCGACTCCCGTAGATCTACATCAAGTATGTATTTTTATTAAATATTCTATAACTTTTGTAATGTTTTTAAATAGTTTAATTATTAAATTGTTAATGTTATGAAATAAGTTATTCAATTTCATAACGTTATCAATTTAATAATATTTGATAACGTTATGACATTTTTAAATAAATTTCGTAACGTTATCAATTTATTTAATTTAATTAATTTATTAAATTTATAACGTTATGAAATTAGTTATTTAATTTCATAACGTTATCAATTTATTTAATTTGATTAATTTATTAAATTGATAATGTTATGAAATAAGTTATTCAATTTCATAACGTTATCAATTTAATAATATTTGATAACGTTATGACATTTTTAAATAAATTTCGTAACGTTATCAATTAATTTAATTTAATTAATTTATTTAATTTATAACGTTATGAAATTAGTTATTTAATTTCATAACGTTATCAATTTATTTAATTTGATTAATTTATTAAATTGATAATGTTATGAAATTAGTTATTTAATTTCGTAACGTTATGAATTAAGTAATTTATTGCGTAACGTTATGAAATTAAGTAATTTATTGCGTAACGTAATTAAGTAATTTATTGCGTGACGTTATAAAATTATATTATTTGGTAACATTATGAAATTAATTAATTTATTCGTAACGTTATGAAATTAATGAAATTTTATAACGTTATGAAATATAATAATTTCATAATGTTATGAAATATGACATTCTATATTGTAAAAGTAATGAATTAATTATTTTATGAAATATGACATTGTTCTTCTCTTATTTTGTAACGTTATGAACTATTAGTATATAAAGTATTGAAATTAGGCGAATTATAACGTTAATTTCGTAACGTTATGAACAAAATGTTTAGAAATTAGAGATGATTTTGATTAGGATTGACGTTACAACAACTGTTTGTAACGTTACGACGTCATGGAAAAGACGTTTTTGAATTTGACGTTATTTTTGTAACGCTATGAAAATAACGTTACGCTATAACAACAACATTAGGGGGTGCGAGATACGATGGCCTCTAGTGGTTTTGTTCCGGGGGCTCCTGTTGCTGCAGAGCGTGTTAGGAGGACGCAGATTACAGCGTCCATACGTCAGAGTTTTGCTACTGCTCGAGATCAGCTGAATGCTTCTAGTTCGACACCCACTGGCGAGGCTCGTGCACTTACAGATACTGGGGCAGTTAGGGATTGTGGTCTGGATGTTGATCCGTGTGCTGATGATGAGGGTTACAGTGAGAGTGAGGAGGAGGGTATGGACGTCGATGATACAGCTGCTGATTTGGATGATGATATGCTGGGAGACGGTGAGGGTTTAGGTACAGATTATATTGTATCTCATCTCGATATACCGACAGATCAGCTTAGGAGAGACGACCCTCCTACAGATTTAGGTCCTTCATCGCCAGCTCCTACAGATTTAGGTCCTTCGTCTCCTACGCCAGATGTACCACCTCCGCCGACTGATGATGTACCGCATCCGGCTGCTGCACCTCATGTACCACCTCCTGCTGTACCTTGGATGCCCGGAGGTCCTTTTACAAAGGAGTTGCTGAAGAGTTATGAGACGCACATCGCCAGGGCTATTTATGAGCTTACAGTTGTTGATCCTCCCGCACTTGTGATTCCAGCTGGCCCCCGTCCTCTTCCTCCATTTATACAGAGACAGCGAGGAGGCCGAGGAGCTCAGGCAGATGATGATGTTGCTGATGCAGACGCTGCTGATCCTCCAGCACGAGGTGGACGCGGTCCACGCGGAGGACGAGGACGAGGACGTGGACGTGGACGTGGACGTGCTGCAGATCATGCTGATTTTCCACAGCCTGCTGATCTTCCAGAAGGCGAGGCTCCTCTTGATTTGGTATGTATTTGAACTATAATGTTCATATGTGAAATATGAACGACATTCTGTAGAAGTAACTGTGTTAATTTTTTACTTTTTTTCCAGACACGGAAGGTCGTCAAGGTTCACTTCCACACCGCCTACTGCACTCCACTAGAGGCGTTTAGGAGACCTGGTCCAGATTCGTGGTTTCAGCTTGCAGAGCGATCTGGATTGACTGATCTACGCTATATCGGGTCCGGTCCTGTCGATCATGTGTTGGTTTCTGCTTTCGTCGAGAGATGGCACCCAGAAACCAACACATTTCATTTGCCATTTGGAGAGATTGGTCCTACACTTCACGATGTGGTTGAGATCCTGTCGCTGCCTATACATGGCAGGAGTTGTAGCTCAGTTTTGAGCAGGGAGGAGATCTTCACTTTTGCTGCTGAGATGCTTCATGTAGAGGAGGCACTGGTGAAGACTTGGTATAGGGATGGAGGCATTCCTTTGGGTTATCTTCAGCAGAGATTGAAGGATATGATGCGGATGGAGGATGGACAGAGAGATGAGAGCCTCATTGCGTCTATGTACTTACTGTTGCTTCTCGGCACTACAGTTCTAGTGGACAAGTCGACTACAGCAGTCAAGCACTGGTGGTTAGTTCTTTTGGCCGACCACGACAGCACTGGCCGATATGCTTGGGGAGCTGGAGTGTTAGCTCATCTGTATCGCAACCTTGGACAGGCGTCGAGGCGATTGGCTATGGGGATGGGGAGTTCTGGCATTCTTTTGCGGGTTAGTACGCAAACAACTATAGGATTGGCTATGTTTAGGAAGTCGAGTTCTAATTATCTTTTTTTTGCAGTCGTGGATCTGGGCATATTTTCCACATTTTCGTGGACATTTTGTGACAGATCCACTTTCTATGGACCACGCCGCAGCTGCTATGAGGGAGGGCAGAGAGGTGCCACAGGGGAAGAGCACGGATCGTTTGGTTGCCATTCGTGGCATGCTTGACCGTGTTCGTTATGAGGAGGTCAGATTTTTAATCACTATATGCTTTCGTTATATTGTGTGAATGTAAACTATACTAACTGTTTTGTAATGTTTTGTTGCAGGTTAATTGGTTTCCCTTTGCAAATGTGGATTTCAGACTTCCGCAGTACGCCCCGTCTTTGTTTGAGGGCATTCTCCGTTGTCTGGACATCGAGGAGCTCTATCAGCCAGGTCGCCTGCTGCGACAGTTTGGACATGTGCAGGGTATCCCAGATCCTCCCCCAGAGCCCATCCAGGTAACACGTAACAACAGGCTGACGCATTATTCAGTTCACTTTGCGGAGGATCTGCTTGGTGTGTGGGATCAGGACCCCAGGCCTTTGTTACAGATTCGGGAGCCACGAGCGACGTACTATTGGGCAGTCACAGATGATTATCTCGATTGGTATGATCGAGTTTCTCATCCTCTAGTGGATCCCAGATCACGTAGACTCGATCGTCCAGTTGGTCCGCTGCGTATTCCACCTTCGGTTGACAGTTTTGCGGTACGATTATAAATTTTATTAGTCATATTCATTCAATTAGTATATTTGATAGTAATGTTTTGATATGTTGTTAATATAGCGGACCCAGCTAGTGACTTGTGAGATTCGAGCTTTCTTGGAGACACCACCAGAGAGGAGGCCTGCAGATATCGATGAGTTCATGAGGCGTCTCCTTGGAGTTTTGACTGACGAGGCTCCACCGATGGCTCCAGCTCCGGTTCGTCAATCTCAGCTTGTTCGGCATTCAATCCACGAGGAAGGGCAAGGTAGTGGGCAACGTAGTGGGAATGATGTATAGTTTGTTTGGATACTATGTTTTGGTAATGTTTGGTTCACTTTTGCTTATTTATTTTGGGCTTTTCTTAAAAACGCGAGAAAATGGTCACAATCGCAAATAATAATTAAAAACTACTAAACGTCAAATATTGATAAATGGTTCAAAACGTCTCGAAACGTCTAAGAAACTCGACTTTTTTGAAAAAGGCGAAAAACGACCAAGTACGTCAAATATTAATAAAAATGGTTCAAAACGTGTCGAAACGTCTAAGAAACGGAAAAAATCGACTCAAAACGATATAAAACAAGCCAAATCGAAATATGGAGGATTTCCGAACAAGTTGTAAAAAACTGTAAAAATGTGGCCAAAATGATGGCATAATATGGCCAAAATGAACAAACCTTAGCGAAACTCGACTTTTTTGAAAAAGGCGAAAAACGACCAAGTACGTCAAATATTAATAAAAATGGTTAAAAACGTGTCGAAACGTCTAAGAATCGGAAAAAATCGACTCAAAACGATATAAAACAAGCCAAATCGAAATATGGAGGATTTCCGAACAAGTTGTAAAAAACTGTAAAAATGTGGCCAAAATGATGGCATAATATGGCCAAATTGAGCAAAGCTTAGCAAAAATTGAGTTTTTTGAAAAAGGCGAAAAACGACCAAGTACGTCAAATATTGATAAAAATGGTTAAAAACGTGTCGAAACGTCTAAGAATCGGAAAAAATCGACTCAAAACGATATAAAACAAGCCAAATCGAAATATGGAGGATTTCCGAACAAGTTGTAAAAAACTGTAAAAATGTGGCCAAAATGATGGCATAATATGGCCAAATTGAGCAAAGCTTAGCAAAAATTGAGTTTTTTGAAAAAGGCGAAAAACGACCAAGTACGTCAAATATTGATAAAAATGGTTAAAAACGTGTCGAAACGTCTAAGAATCGGAAAAAATCGACTCAAAACGATATAAAACAAGCCAAATCGAAATATGGAGGATTTCCGAACAAGTTGTAAAAAACTGTAAAAATGTGGCCAAAATGATGGCATAATATGGCCAAATTGAGCAAAGCTTAGCAAAAATTGAGTTTTTTGAAAAAGGCGAAAAACGACCAAGTACGTCAAATATTGATAAAAATGGTTAAAAACGTCTCGAAACGAAAAAATTCGACTCAAAACGATATAAAACAAGCCAAAACGAAATATGGATAATGGATAATGGATAATGGATAATGGATAGTGGATAATGGATAATGGATAGTGGATAATGGATAATGGATAGTGGGTAATGGATAATGGATGTCATATGTGTACAGTTTGGGCCCATATCGTTTTAACGCCTTCAAACGATGAAAATCGAAATTTTGAAATTGTAACATGTCAACAAATACGGCGAATAGTTATTTTCATTTTTCGGAATCGAAAAATTATTATTGAAAACGTCAACGGGCCTAATAAGGCCTAATGAAATTTGAATGAGGCCCAAACACAAAAAACGACAAAAAATGACATAAAACGTAAAAGTCAAGAAATGTAACATTAATATTTGAGCATTACCAATCAAACGCTATCGTTTTTATAAGAAATTAACAACTTTAACACTTAAAAGTATGTAAACGAAGACTTTCACCTGTATGCTACTACTCTCAAGTATATAAGTTGTATAGTTATACTCATATGTATGTGATACCACTTCGTTACTAAAATGAACTTCATATAATGTGTTTATTTCATCATATAACATTAGTTTAACACTTATTTGTTATCGTTTGACTCAACTGACCTCGTATTTCATTAGTATAATATGATTTTTTATCATATAACTCTTCGTAATCTCATATTACATTAGTAAAACTTGATAAAATTATTCACAAAACTCTCAATAACGACATATTTCAGTAGTATAACATTACTTTGGGTCATAAAACTTTTTATAATATCAAATAGTATAAGAAAACAACATAAAAAATAAATTTTTATGTAATTAGGGTTGGTACTACAACAGTTACCGCACCAACCCTAATACCCTAAACCCTACAAACACCAGAAACATTTGATTCTGGGTAAAAGGGCTGGTGCGTTAACAATTAACGCACAGAATCTGTGCGTTAATTGTTAACGCACCAGATTCTGGTGCGGTAACAATTAACGCACAGATTCTGTGCGTTAATTGTTAACGCACCAGACTCTGCTGCGTTAACAGAAGATGTGGAAGACTCCAGTCAAGCGGCACGGTTGGATACAAACCGTGCAGGATTGCTTCAAACCGTGCAGATCAGCAGAAGATGTGGAAGACGTCCAGTTAATCGGCACGGTTTGCTTCAAACCGTGCCGATTTGTTACAAACCGTGCGGAAACGCTGTTAATGTGTCTTTTCTGTTGGATCTTGACGAAGTTCTGTTATCAGTTGTGCGTTTATTGCTAACGCACCACCATATTTTGCTTCAGTGTGTTACAGCTACCACACAGCTGTAAGTCACCTTTGGATGACCGAATTACGTTATTGGGCCTTTGTTGTTGTGGACCTTTTGTCTACATCGGCCCAAATCTAAGTTACCCTAGTAAAACCTCGGCTATAAATTCACTGCCTCAGTGAACCCTATTATCTCATTCTCACTGCGCCGTCAAATAATTAGGTTTCAAGTTCTTACTCTGTATTTCAATTAAAAGTCTCATTTTTTACTGATTTCGTTAGATATCTTCATTGTTTCTAACATGTTTTCTTACTTTGTATTACAGATTCAAACAACCATGGCATCATCTTCATCCTCCCCAGTTCCAGCAGAAGGCAGTGAGATCCAGTGCCCGAGTAGAAGGTGCTCAAGAACAATCAAGGTGTTCACTGGTAATGACAAGAACAATCCCCATACGTATGGACGAAGGTATACCACATGTCAGTGTAACTACATGATCGTGTATCTTGAGCCAGAATACGACAGTCATCATCTCCGAGTCATTGCAAAACTGTTGAAGGAAATAGCTGACCAGCAGTTGAAGCTGGTATATTTTCACCAGGCTAAGAGTATTGAAGCAGCCAAACACTGGATACAACAGAGGTTTCCCAATGACCCTGTTCCTAGTTTTTATGACAGTGACTCCGATTAGGGATCTGGGTATCAAATCAGTGAATCTCCGTTAAGTCTGTGTTTAGTTTAAATTTCAAGAATGAGTATGTTGTCTTTCCTTAATGAGTCTGTTGTCTTTCCTTAATGAGTCTGTTGTCTTTCCTTAATGAGTCTGTTGTCTTTCCTTAATGAGTCTGTTGTCTTTTTAATTTATGCTGAGTGTGTTGTAGTTTATGGATTCACTGATTTCACTTCACTGTTTCACCTACCTCATCTAACTCTACTGAAAACACTATTTAAAGCAAACAAGACAAGTCATTACATATTTCAAAGCAGACAAGACAAGTCATTACATATTATAAATCAATTCCAATCGAAGTCTAAAGATCAAGGCTACTAAACTATTACAAATCAAGTCATGTAGTCCATACGCTTTCCAGCAGTGAAGCGGTATTGTCGAAACAAGTCCACTTGGCCAGCATATATCCCTTCCCACCACTTGATGTTGTCATCTGCAAATCTTCTCCACGAACCGGAACAACGTGGCAATGGTGCCCCATCACGGAGCCAAACCTAGATATACAAAGAAAATTAATCAATAAGTATAAATGATTTCGACGTTTCATGACGTTTGTTTAGATTACCACAGATTCTTACCGGTATCCAGTGATTACTGCATCCGACAAGAGCTATCCCAAATATCTTCTGTGGAGGACCAGGGCTCACTGTAGACTGCCTTATTGGCAAGCATAAACACGGCGCATCCCAGGACAGTTGCACTAAACCAACATTATACACTGTGGCAAACACCAAACCCATAAATGGCATGTCCATCCAAAATGGTCTCTCACAAGGACTTCTCATGTAGTTAACTTGAGCAATAAGATCATCCCATGTTCCTACCCGTAGTCCACGTCGTATGGGCTCCCATGTCTCTTTGTTTCCAAGAAGCTCCGCTGCCAACGCAGCACGGATCATACGATATTGACTCTGTTGCATACCCGTAAGTAGAGCCATTGACCGATACCCACAATGTCCGTCTGAACGCACATCTTTCACAGAAGTCATGTAGGAAAGCCAAAAGTAGTCAATATTTTTCACCCCCAAGTTCACCCCCATATAACTTATGGCTTCTTCAATCTCTTCTTCATCTTCTCCTTCCTCTGTTTCGTTTCGATCTGGATAGCAAGCTCTTAGGGGCACGGCATTCATGTCTTCGTCTTCTAAATCGATGGTCTCTGAAAACAATGGTTCAGGTTGGGACTGTGATCCGAAGTCGAACGACACTTGACTTGCTTGCTTTTTAGGACAAGTTGGTCGTTCACTTTGCCTATTTGCCTTCTCCTTTGCGACTTTTTGCGCATTCTCAGTATTTGTTAAGTCTTCTCTAACGTACTCGTGGTAACTCTTTTCCCTCTTTTCTCTCGGAGGAGAATTCCCATTTCGCTGCTTCTCCTTGTTCTTTGATCCCGGCGGCCTTCCTTTTCCTTTCCTAAACAAGTTTGTTGGCTCTACCAAAGAACTTTGTTCCGGATGCTCCAAGTCAATGTACAACTCACTTAATCTGAATAGAGTTCCATCCCTCAAATCTCCACTTTCCCATTTCGCCCACATTTCACGCATTCTGATCTCCGGAATAGACATTGAACGATTGTCGTCGGGTAAGGACAAATTTATTGCATCATCTTCCCATCTCAGTTCCTTCCAGAAGTCATGAAAATCATCCGGAACAAGAGGTGTCTTTGAAATGATTGCCCTAGCAAGATCGTGTACGCATGGCATCCCAAGACAATCTCGAACCCAATGATCATCACAAACATTTGAATACTCCTCCTTCAATATTTGCTGGTACATTTCCAACAACAACAGAAAACACCTATCTGACACTCGGTAAAATAGCCTTGAAAACAACATTCGAATGCCAGGAGGAAAGGTTGGGTCATCAAAGACCATTTGCCGAGTGGTAAG
Organism: Oxyria digyna; assembly: GCA_029168935.1. Taxonomy (NCBI): domain Eukaryota; kingdom Viridiplantae; phylum Streptophyta; class Magnoliopsida; order Caryophyllales; family Polygonaceae; genus Oxyria; species Oxyria digyna. The sequence continues at coordinate 14,179,519 of JAPVLV010000013.1, forward strand.
TGCTTGGTTCATCGTCGCCCTAATCAGGTCCATCTGAACTATGACCGCATGGTGGATCCTCACGATCACTCTGTTGAAGCCTCCTCTACTAGAACCCACAATTTCTTTCAACACCTTATGCATCCCCTCCACCCTAAATAAACACAATTTCTAATCATTAGCATTAATAATATGGTGGTCCAAATTAACAACTAAACAAACAAAGATACCTGTTTGTAGTCCTTGTGTGAAAGTGAAGAGTGTAGTCCGTCCACGCTCTAACTATGAACTCCTTGTACGGAGTAAACCAGTACTTTTCAACGTAACCAACAATGCCCTTCTTCCATGAATCTCTCAGCTTTCTCAACCTCTCTTCGTAGATTTCTTCGGTGCTCGAGCAAAATATCCCCCAACATTGCGTAACAAAGTTCTCCGCCCTTTTAGTATTTTTAATCACTTTTTCTGCGTGTGACTGGATGTTGTGCTTAATGTGCACCCAACACAATAGTTGCTTCACATCAGTGTCTTTGAACACAAGTTTGATTGCTCTCAACAAAGCCTTCTCACAGTCGGTCATTATAGCCTTCGGCATCACTCCCAAATTTCTACACAACTCATGAACGCACATCATCACAAACTTGTAATGCATTACTGTCTCCTGAGCCATGAATGCATATGCGATGTTGAACGTCTTGTGCGTGCAAGTGAAACCAACCATCTCCACTAAAGTCATATCATACCTATTTGTCTTGTATGTGGCGTCCATGATAATCACGTGAGGAAACTTCCTGAACAAACGAATCGACTCCGGGTGAGCGAAAAAAAGGACTTCAACCTCATTCGTCCTCGTGTTCCTCAAAGGTTGACAAAAATACTTGTTCTCTTTCTGAAAATTTAGAGACCACTGAGTAACTGACAATTCACCACGATCTTCAAAATTGATCTTCTGCAAAAAATTGGCAATCTGCTTCATGGATGTCACATTTTGCGGGTCTCTTTTCCTAAGCTGAATAAGTATGTTTTTTGGCGTCTTGCGATCATCCCCCGCTTCCCTTGCTATTTTCTCCTCCTCTTTGCTCATTCTACCCACGAATGAATTCCCATGAAAACTAGTAGGAAGAGTGTGGTTGTGACGACCTTCTACAACATTCACGATCCATTTATAACTATAAGGCCCTTCTTTTATACGAACCCCATATAACTCAAATGTACAACCACATTTCTTCGATTTTCGGTGACGAAGCCTCGGAACCGGCAATTCTGGATTTTTTAAATTCACTTTCGGCCTACCCGATCTAGGTTTTCCAAACCTATCGCATACAAAATCAACGCAATATTTGCTAGATGTACGATGTACCAAAACTATCATTAAATCTCTTGCTCTCTGTTTTGTCCATTCCATCATCTCTTCTTTACTATCCCACATTTGCGCAGTACTAAAATGTGGTCTAAAGTCTTCTTCCTATATTGATTAAACTACATTACTTAGATACGCAATTTTAACTAATTAACCTAAATCTCATGCAATTAAATACAAAATTTAAATTGATAATATACTAACCAAAATCGGTAACGGAGTCCAATCGTCTAATGCAATTGATACATTTGCTTCGCCTTCTTCCTCTTCTTCGTCCACTTCCTCATCGACTTCTTCGTCTTCTTCGTCCACTTCCTCTTCTTCATCGACTTCGTATTCTTCTTCCACGACCCCTGATATCCAATTGTCGTTACAATCATCCTCACTACTCTCATAATTATAAGACATTGTAGTGTGCATTGCAAAACTTCAACAAGATAGCTCAACCTATATATACAACCAAAAAATGCCCGTTGGAATTTTATGCCCGTTGGTGCGTTAACTATTACCGCACCAACGGGCATAAAATTCCAACGGGCATTTTTTCAAAAAAACCTGTGCGGTAACACTTACCGCACAGGTTTAAAAAAAAAGTTACCGAAAAAAATATTAAACCTGTGCGGTAACGATTACCGCACAGGTTTAATATATTATTAAACCTGTGCGGTAAGTGTTACCGCACAGGTTTAATATTTTTTTAATACTTTTTTAATACTTTTAAAAAAAAAATATTAATTAAAAAAAATAATATTCCTGTGCGGTAATTGTTACCGCACAGGGTTTAAGTTAATGAAAATCTGTTTTTTTTTTTGCTTAATCTGGGATTAATCTGGTGCGGTAATTGTTAACGCACAGATCTGTGCGGTAATTCTTACCGCACCAGCGTCGTATAGGTTTCAGAAAAAATTCCAACAATGCCCCTGAGTCTTCTGGTGCGGTAAGAGTTAACGCACAGTTCTGTACTGCAATTGTTACCGCACAGAATAGTGTGCATTTAGCAAAAAAAACGTGTGCATTTAGACGCAGCCTTAAAACGTAGCTTCATGAATTGTGAACGCTATGAACCTGAGATTAAAAAATCTTTATGAACCTTTAATCTAAACTTTCGTAAATACTAAAACGTAGGTTCCTCAATTGTGAGGCTATATAAACGGGAGATGAACCCATACGACAAAACTCATGAACCTGCAAGAAGAAAAAAATCATTAATTAAGAAAAATCATGAACCCGCAAGTTAGATTCAATGAACCCATAAAGCATGAACCCGCATACGTGAACTAGGTTCATCGCATACGTGAACTAGGTTTATCGCATACGTGAACTAGGTTTATCGCATACGTGAAGGGAGTAAAAATATCCAAAAATGATTGGGGAAAACTGCATGTTCATATCGTTTCATATAACAACTTCCCAACTGCTGCTGGGTTAGCATCTTCTGCTGCTGGTCTTGCCTGTCTGGGTAAGCTTCTAGTATTGCTTATTTATAGTTATGATACTTAATATGATGTTCACATCATCCACGTGCCATCACTTTGTCTTTGATCTGTTGAATTCTAAACATTGGCCATTAATTTTGGTTATTTGCAGTGTTTGCTCTTGCCAAGCTCATGAATGTCAAAGAAGATAATGAACGCTATCGACAATAGCTAGGTATTCTGTTGCAAATGCAGTTTTGAAGTCTTTATTTGCAGTGGCTGCTGTTGTTACTCAAACTATAGAAATTATTTATGTAAACAAGTTTATGTGAATTGCCTTGTAGATCATGAAACTAGTTCATAACAGTAGGTTGCAAAGAGTAAACATAAATAGGTAGAAAGTTAAGATACACTAGAAACTAGTTAGAAAAAATAAACTCAAAAGTATGAGCAATGGAAATTGAGATAAAATGCCTCAAAAAGTGCAGCTCGGATAAGAACCTCGCTTCACCTTCCTAATGCTATGATCAATAAGCTCCAACTCTAATACAAGCCTAATGATGGCTCACGTTAGTACTGCAACCACAACAACCACCCTAGTTCATACCCAAGCAGCCTAATGAGAAGCCTGCCAATTTGCCGTCGTTGAAGAAGCCGAAGGGAAGACGATTGCTCTCCATCTCTCTCCTCCTCTTCCCCTTTCTTTCTACTCCACACAGTAATATATATGAACTGCTTCCTTAAATTTCTTCTTCTTTTGTTTCTAGTTTGATATATCATTCTTAGATAAACTTGCATCACCTTAATCTCTTATGTCTGTGCTTTCTGACCTTGCAGATGCAATTGCTGGCAGGTTTGACAAATATGTCAAAAGGTAAGTGGGATCTTCTTAACCGATTCTCTCATTAGATGGTGGATTATGCAGGTTTGAGAAATATGTCAAAAGGTAAGTGGGAAACTCACCGGTTCATCATTCTTGTCATCCATCTCATCACAAAATGATGGCTGATAAAATTAAATTGAGAACAATGTGAGATTAAACAAAGAGCATGTAGCAAAATTTAGCATAGATAAAAATTAGAGAATGAACTCTCACCTGTATAGTATCAAGCATTGGCTCTGCAGGAGACTGGTTGGTGTCTGAAACTTCGACATGAGCCAAAGATGCTCTCAACTGTCGAAACACATGAAGAATATTATATTCTTCACAACTGAAAAGACCGTCTTACAGAAAACCATAATCACATACCAATTCTTTATTGCTAGCCAGCCGATGATCAAACTCCTCCAAATGGATTCAACAATCTAACATAAACGAAATTAGAGTCTTTCAATATGAAAATCTTGCTTAATTTGTAAACATGACAGCAACTGAACTTACTGTTGCAACTTCATCTTGGTGAACCCACAAGTTCATGTTGGTGAACCCACAAGTTCATGTTGGTGAACCCACACTCTTCGTAGCTCCGCCTAGTAAGCTTCGTAGCTGCCAATCGCCATGGATAAAGCACCGGGAGAGAAGCATTGGTGAAACCACGTTCAATGATGAAACTCTCTTCTTAACACCAGATATCTTCGCAGCATGTTGCATAATGAATGGCACATGCACCTCCTCTAGAAGCTGGTCAAGCTCTACCAAATTTCATCAGAAGAAAATCAATAAACAGAACATTCCCATTCGGAAGCCTTTTCAAGAAAATGACATCGAAGCAGCATACAGATTAAATCATGAAGAAGATAATCAAACGCTATATACATGTAATCATCCACTTTCCTACAAGTTCTCATCATCGTCAAATTTCAATCAGTATAGAGCAAGTGAGCAATCATATTCAAAATCCCAAGTTCCTAAATCTGAATGAACCATGTTCCTAAATCTGAATGAACTAACAATCAAGCTAAATCTACTACGCAGAATCAAAAACACTTTCAAGTGTATGATTTAGGGGAAAAAAGGAGTTGACCTTGAGAGTCAAATTACGAATGATTCATTAAGCAAATCCTAAAATCAATCAGCTGCTAGAAAACCCTAAGATTGAGCAAAAGTTCAAAACTTATCAAATCAATAAAACAAATTCTCAGACGAACCTGTCATGAATTGAATCTTCCCGATCAAAAAAGATGATGATATTGAAAGTCATCTTCGCAGTTCCCAATCGCCATGGATGAAGCACCGGGAGAGAGGATGAAGCTTTCGCCATGGATGAAGCACCGGAGAGAGGATGAAGCTTTCGCCATGGATGAAGCACCGGAGAGAGGATGAAGCTTTCGCCATGGATGAAGCTTTCAGAGAGAAAGAATCGTGCGATTTGGATGTGAGCTTCTTCTTGTAAGCAGCGAGCATCGACTGCAGGATCGTAGAGCAGCTCCTCGTAGGAGCCATAGATCTTGGCTTCGGTGGGGGCAAGTACACTGCATCGATTGCAGAATTCGATTCAATCGGACTGAAACCCTAGGTTTGAGCTTCTTCATCTCAGCTGGGAGGAAGTCCAGGGTTTGAGACGAAGACTGGGACGAAGTGGTTTGGGTGAAGTCGGGGAGGAAGTCGCCATGCCGAGATCGCCATCGCCATGGGAGAGTTATCCCTAAAACTCACCTAGAAGATGATTATCTGATTCGATCCGAGTCGTTAATCTAGATTCAATCTGAACCGCCTGAGTCGTTAATCTAAATAATCGAACGACTGTTAATAGTCTCTAGTTCTTATATTAAGGGAAGTTATCCCTAAAACTCACCTAGAAGATGATTATCTGATTCGAAATTGTAACTGAAATCATAATCGGATTCGGTATCATAAGTACAGTATATCTTGCAAAATTGAATAAACCGCCTGAGTCTTACTTCAGTCCTGATTATCATTTTTTGGAACTCGAATCAACGTTTTTAGAAGAAACTTTGACAATATCGTGGACATCTCAACCGCATGTGACAATATCATTTAAAGAAATAATAAACTTTGAAAATCCTGGCCTGTTGAGGGAATCCAGTGAATAAGACAGTTAAAGATAACCTTAATGTTCAACACGTATGAAAGATATGGCCGGGTTGCTACACTCTCTTCATTAGCTTTTATAAATAATTTTTAGGGTCTTTTTTCCATAAAACTATCTGTTATTTGTCATCATTTGCACGAAACCACCCATTATATCGATAATTATAATAAATCACTCATTTTCTTATCTGTTAACAAAACACCACCCTTCCGTCAGATTTTATCTAAATTTCCGTTATTCATGTAAAATAACAATTATGCCCTTGTCATTTTAAAAGGAAAGTAAACAATAAGGAGGTCAAAATCGTCATATCACAGCCTTCTTCCTCCTTTCCCTGTAATACACCACACCATTTTCATACAAAACCAAGCTTTAGCCATTGGAGGTGGATTTGGAGTCTAAAAGGGTCAAGAACCATTGATTCCTTCTGAAACCAATCTCTAGATTGATAAGCCTCCATGGATCCATTCCTCTGTTCGAGTCCTGTGATCGATCTGCAACGGAATCCTCGTCTTCAGCTTCTTCGTCTTCAAACTCTCAGTACAAAGGACCTTTGTCTTTCCCTGCAAGCAGAAGCGGCAGACCTAAGTGGCCAGATCTCCCGATTTACGACAACATTCCTCATTACCCTCCAATGGATAACGCCGCTCGATTTCTTCCTAATTCCTCTAATTCCAATTTCGCGAATCACAGTTTAGGCGGTGGAGGATCTGGAAGCGGAGACGCGACGGAGAAGCGGGAGGAAGAGGAAGCGGTGGTGGCAGTGGAGAGGGAGCACATGTTCCGCTGGACTCGAACTCGAGCGACAGCAAAGGCTTGCTGCTCAATTTTCATCGTCTCCTTTCACCGCAAAGTCGGAGATAGAAAGCTCCTACATTGTGCAACCATGGAAGGAAACCAGATTAGCAAGATAGCAAGATAGGGTATGAGGAAGAAGTAGGAAGATACAAGATTACACTTTTACCCTCATTTAATGTTGTTTGTCTTTTGATTGAGAAAGGTTAAAATGGTCATTTTAACTCATTAACGGAGATGAGACGGAATTCGTCCAAAGGGTGGCGATTTGTAAACAAAATACACAATTTGGGTGGTTTATTATAATTATTGATATAACGGGTGATTTCGTGCAAATGGTGACAAATAAGGGGTGGTTTTATGAAAAAAAAAAAAAAAAAAAAAAAAAAAAAAAAAAAAAAAACCTAATTTTTATATATTTCTCAAATATTTAGAATAGTTCAGTTCTTAAGTACGGAGTATTATGTTTGAAGGTCTCATATTTAGTTTCGATTCAAGTCGTGTATAAAAAGATGATTAATGATTCAAAAGTCTATTATTTTGTGTACCAATATCTTTTCGAATATAAGACACTTTCTATCCCACAAAATAATTAATTCTAAATATTGCTAAATGTACGTGCAAACTCCTAAGTCTTGTCCAACCATAGTCTACTCCATACATATATATAAATTGTTTCAGTAATGAATGAATCAAAGCTACAAAAGTGAGCTCAAATCCCTCAAGAAACAAAAAATGACTAGCTTCGGTGAGGTAAAAAACACGACGGTTTCAATATGGACACACCTTAGAGAGTTTTGGAAGAGGCCAGTGGTGAGGCAGTTGAAGCTTGAAGGGTTTGTCCTCCAGACAGGCCTCCTCCTCGGTACACTCCTTGTCCTCGGTTCCTTGCGTCAGAGGATTGGACGGTCCGAGATCAGGTTCTGTGTTCGGGCCTCTTATTATCTATCGGGACACGCCCTCTCGTATGTCATGGGCGCTTTATCAAATGACTCCCTTGTTGACAATGCCCTTGTCGTTGTGTGGGCCGTTATCCTGCTCGTCCTCTATGGCACTGCTGACAATGTCGGCTCTGAGAGCCTCGGTGACAATGAGGCTCGTCGAAAACGCTTCTTTTGGGACTACTTGATCCCGTCTCTGTGGTTCCTCGTCCTCCTCCTCTTCAAGGTAACTCCGGAGATATTCTACAGATATCTCTGAAGATTGCATATAAGTATACATGAGAATAATCATATAACAACCATCTCTTAGGTAGAAACGTAGCAATTTTTTATGTTCATGACACTTGCCTTCAAGCGTTCACGAATATCTTCATAAAATGTTCACCTATTTGTGTCAAAATGTTATGGATTTTTTAAGCATGCATTTTCGTTAATTTTATTAACTCGTTCATTGAGTTTTTGTTATGAACATTCTCTGTTCGAGCCGTGAATATTAAAGTTCAAAGCATGAACATTCATGCCCAGTGCCCCGAACATCGGTGTAGATCGTGTTCATTAATTTTTGCAAACATGCTTTGAAAATTGTTTTTCAGAGAAATGAACATTGGTGTTCGTGATCATGAACATCAAGAGTCATGTTCATAGTCATGAACAATAATATTCGAGATTGCTATCTAAGACATGGTTGTCAAGAGAACCAAAGTGAAGTATATAACAACTATAATATGTTTCTTATTCTTAATACAAGGTCCCGCCACAACGATTCTGGATCCCACTTGTTTTCCTCGTGTTGTTGTTCCTCCTCAAGCTTAGGGAGAGGAAGCTCGCGTTGATGTGCGCGTGTAGGTCACGGGTTGGGCTTGATCGGATAACTAGGGTGGTGGCGCAATACATGAAATACGAGCATACCCTAAGCGATGTTGTTGAAGACGCTACTACGATGCGTGGATACAAGTATTTGGTTGGAATGAAGGAGGCCGTTGAGACAGTGGCTTCTAAGAGGCCATCTCGACGAGATGATAATTTGGATGTCGACGCGATCGTTACTCTTGAGAAGATATGGGAGTCCAAGGGGTGGTTAATCGATTCGAGAGGCGACCCAGACGGGCATTTGAAGGACATGTGTCTTTCCTTTGCATTGTTTTGGCTCCTCCTTCGAAGGTTTGCAGATTATGATCTAGATGAGTTGTCAACTGCAGAGTCGCGCTTGAAGACGTGGAGATTTGTTCGGTACGGGTTGATCAAGGAGTCAGATGATGAAGATGAATCATGTGAAAGAGCTTTTAGAGTGGTGGAGCTAGAGCTCGACTTTCTTTACGATTATTTCTACAATAACTACTACGCAGTCTATTCTGGAGGCGGGACTCGATACTTGTTGGTTCGCCTTGAGTTGTGGGTCTGTATTTCGTGATTTCCTTTGTTACACTGAGGGATTTTAGCCCTAAGGAGAGAGAATCAAGGCCTTGGTACGACTCCAACAATGTTCAAATCATCGTTACCAAAGTCGTGATATATGCCCTAATAGCTATAGAGTTGGCTCAGATTGGCATCATTTTGACCTCCAAATGGCTCAAGATGAAATGGATATGCAACTATATCCAAAACAGGTGGTGGTGGCAAAAAAAGAGAGGGAAATGCGCTGAGTGGTTGCTATACATGATAAGCCGTGCACCATGTATGAGTGCTTGGTGTAAACCATGGCAGAAAAAGCTTCAACAATACTCTTTGTTTGATTCATATGCACATACTCCTAAAGTATCATGGTTCAAGTGTATCTTTGATGGATACATAGATCTTCCAACGGATGGTCAGAAGGAGAACAATCCCGTAGAGTTATCAACAAAGGTGATGAAGGCAGTGGTTTCGTCTCTACGCACAAATGGTCAAACATTGTCGAATGGAGCGGCTTCTTTGGAACGAAATGAAGTACGAGATAGTCTTTCATGGGCATGTAGAAACTACGAGACGAACACCCATGTCATTCTAGTTTGGCACATAGCCACTAGCATTTGCGAAATGGCACCATGTCTGAAATTTCAGGACACTACAGATTTCCATATTGCCACTTCCTTGTCAAAGTACTGTGCCTACTTGGTAGCCTTAGCCCCGAAGCTTCTACCAGATCATGTGTACATAACACAATGTCTCTTCGAGCAAGTGGTAAGTGAGGCAAGGGAGGCGTTGGAGAACTGTGATTCCAGTGAAAGTGTATATGAAACGCTTATTAGTGTGTGTGAAGAGACTGAACAAGGCTCCTCTTCCATCTTCAAGGATGGTGCATTGTTGGGAAAACATTTGATGAATATGGAGGATGGAAGTCGAAGATGGAAAGTGTTGGCGGATTTCTGGGCGGAAATGATCTTATTTTTGGCTCCTTCAAAAGAACCAGCAATTCATGCAGAGTACCTTGTTTCAGGGGGTGAGTTCATAACACATCTTTGGGCTCTACTTACACATGCTGGTATTGTTAATAGATAAGAATTTGGTAGTGAAACATATGCAAGAGTGCAATGTACAGTGTAAGTTTCTTTTAGAATATTGATCAACACTTGCTCTGTTTTAATAACTTTGGTGAGTTTTCTGTTCCTTTCATACAAGGTTAATGTGAAACATAAGTATTTGGCCTGATGATCATACTTCCCATACATTTAGAGTAAACCACTTTTTCTAAAGGGCTCAAGCTTTACCCAATAGTTTCAGGATAAACTATGACGAAGGCAGACTTCTTATAAACTTTTGTACTGGTACAATAACTCAAGAACTTAGAGCCTTCCATCTAGAGAGCCTTGGTTACGAAAAATATTTTAATACGAGGGGTTGTGGTTGGCAATTTCATTCTGAAAAAACTAAACTAAGCTTTCATAGTGTATGAAGGGAAACAATAGTCATGTAAATCATGAAACCAAACACATCTAAAGTATACAAAATCTAATACATACAACTTACCCGTCTTGGCTAGAATATAATTTAACAGTCCTAGGCCAAACCTGACCATGAACATCCTTCTTCTGATATCTGCGTTCCCAGGACCAAGGCACGTCTGTAGATGTCAAGAAAGAAAGAGTTATAATCATTTCACAAAGAAAAATGCTCCTTAAACCAATAAGTTTAGAAAGAATGACATAGATGACCTTCAGGGGAGTACAACGGTGGAGGAAGTTGATACGGGATAGGCAACCGAACTATCATTTCGGAGTTTGCATCTGAACTTTCATTTTTATTCCAAGCTAGTGTCACCAATTTCGCCCTTTGTGTACTATTATCCGAAGGTTGATTTATGTCCTGTGAAATAAATAGTAGCAATAAATTTACTGCAAAACAAGAGGGGAAAATAAGTAATATCAGATGAGTTTTACCTTCACAACGTCCTTGTAATCCATGCAAGAGAACCCAGAACCCTTTTTCATAAGGGATGGCAAAAATAGTACGCCAAGCTGATTTGTTAAAAACAGAAAGTAAAGACAGCATAAGAAGATAAAATGTGATTTAGCTCAAAAGATCCATGTAAATTTATAAAAGAACATAAACCTGTTTGAAAAACAGGAAGAGCTGACAAAAAACATATCACTACGGAGGTTATCCACATTCAGCCAAAAAGGATACGAGCAATTAGTAAATTGGAAAGCAGTTTTCAAGAACATCTCCTTAGTAGAGAGATCAACACGTCACATTTTCATAATGTTGACCAGCTGAATAAGTCTCTGGTATGTACCTCATAAGAACGAACCATTAGCTGAGTGTTGTTCTTCTGGAGCGTACCCCAAGCAGCTTTGCTGAGATTTGAAGAAGTCAGCATGAACCAACTGTAACCATGAATCAGAATTTACACATCAGGCATGATCAAGGACTAGAATAAATTACACATGATATGAGAGTGCTTACGCAATGTTTTGGCCATTATAGCGGACAAAGGTTTTGATGTGAGGCATTGCCCGGCTGGAAAGAAGCACAAGATTATGACTTATCCAAAAATAAAGAAGGGTTCTATGCAGTTTAGAAACAGCTAATCAGAAAAGTTGTAACTTATAATGGATTAAGAAACCCGGACAGCTCGAAATTGTGAATCAGGAGATTAAAATTGACACGACTGCCACAAGCATCTAATTACTAAGTTCAAAAGTTTTATAAGACTACTAAATGCATTTCTATTGGGAGGCATGGCTGTCAAATTAGCAAATACAGGTAAGTGCCATGTAATGTTTTTACTATTACGTTCAAATTTCGTTTATTAAAGGATATAGAACAAGTAAATACCATGTAAAACCAGTAAGGGTATACAGAAATCATACCAGCGGCCAGTATGACTGGCCTTCCACTTTGCCCAGTACTTCTTCAGAAAGGCCTTCTCCGCATTTTTCAGGGGGCTAGGAACCGCATTTCCAGCAGCATAACCCTGAAAATAAGGAAAGCCATCAAATACAAATATTTCAATTTTGACCCCCAAATAATGTTTATTTCAATAGAAACCCAGAAAGCTTTGAAATTATATGTTCCTCATAGTGAAATCAACCTACCTCTAATAGTATAAAACTAAATACGAGTCATAAGAATGCTAAGACCATTGTTACGATGAATACGAAAAGGCTGCTTATCAGCTCTTATTTCCTGATCATGTCACATAAACAGTTGAGTAACAATATTAGGATCTTCGAATAAAAAAACAATGATTATGATCTTTAGGCTATCATCTTTCATCTGAACAGTAGAGTTATGCTGTGTCCTTAGGAATGAAACCAGACATACTAGCAGCTCAAAATATGCTAATCAAATCATCAAAACGGTTCAAACAGGTCTGTGCAGACGAGGACTGTAAATTGCAAAGATAAGGCTCAGTCATCACATCTTCAGATAAACCAGGCAGGTTGAAAAAAAAAAGTCCAAAATAGCAACATATGGGAATAACTTGGGCTTGCTATTGCAAAAATGAACGGGAATACTAATTTGGACATTTCATGCTTTTCAAAAGCATCATTGTAATGAAAAATAAGTATTGTACGGTTGTTGAAGTACTATCAAAATGTACGTATCAATTATTTTAACTACTATTTTGCTTATAAAGTTATAAAGAGTGGTGCTATGCAAATTGGGCAAAAATTAAGAGTCAGAAGAAATCTAAATTCTGAGCACACATGTTATTGCCCGGGGATTAAAAATCTTTAAATTGATAAAATTCTGGATAACTATACAAGATATAATTCAATATAAAGTCTTGCCCCCGCCACTTTCTTGATTGTTGTATAAATTTTATTAGACAGGAGTTTGGACAAACAGTGACTTAAGCCAAATAATCAAAGACAAGCAAAGCTGATAATGTAATCATAATCATCACCTCTAAAGAGCATCGAACATCTTCGACACTTGGCCAAATTATTAGTGGTTCACCCAATCCTAGCGGTGTTTTATCATCTGAAGTCCCAGAAGACATTGAAAATTTGAGCTCAGACATCCACTTCTCGTCAAGAGAACCAAGAGAAGAAAACTGAAACATGAAATTGCCACATTTAGATATACTAACTGAGTAACTGCTACTTATACAATTCCATTCAGCAACAAATTTCAAAATCTTTGCACATTCAGCAGCGAGATGCATGTCCAAAGATATCTGGATAGGTGCAAAATAAAAGTCATCCAAGGATATACTTACCTGATAAACTAATGGAGAATGTCGAAATTGTTTGTCGAAACTACATTTCTCAAGAATAGAGCGTAACTTCATATGACCCCACTTCCTTAGGTTAGACCCTGTGTGGTAACCAGGAACAGACCCAACCAATCTGACCTAAAATATAAAAAAATAGATTTATTAAAAGTAAATCAGGTAGAGATGTCATGAATTCCAAAATCAACAGACAATTAGTTCATGCAAAAACCATGGCTCACTTATATGAACTGAGAAGTAACTTCCTTGGGTTATACATCACTTTGTTTATCAGAAAATTCCCCCCACATCATTTACTAAAAGCCTTCTCAAATAATGAACTGTAATGTCTATCATGGCTCACTTATATGAATTCATCAGTTTGAGAAAAGTTACTATTACGACCAGTAAAATGCTTGTACAGAACAAACTATATGCCCTCATAGGTTTCTTAGCTGGCAGAGCAATATACTATGAAGTAAATGTCACAAGAAACTAAATGGTAACACCTGCAAGGAGAAAATTAATACCACTGCATCTCCATAATCAAACTTCTTGAAGAAGGATGAATCAATCTTCAAGCTTCCGAGACTTGGGATGTTAGCTATAAATTCAGGAAGCTGTGAAGAACAAACCAATAAGAGTTTAGTTGATATCCAGTAGCCAATCAACCTCTTTCGAGGAGAATTACTTCACAAAAAGTTGGCAAAGAGTTCCAGCCACAACCATACTCCCAATACACACACACGAGGAAAGAAAACCGGAAAGCAACATACTGATACCTTTAACACACTGAGATAATCAATGAGGTCGGATTCAAAGTTAGAGACTTCATTCAAGTTACATTGATGTTTCCAAGGAAAATCTTGCATCCATAAGCCTTGAGTTTTATTATTCCAATCAACATGAATCAAATTTGCTGTATGTACAACTACTCTCACTCCTCGGGGATAGACGAGAAGCATTGCTTTTGAATGGTGAGTCCCATAGGAAATGGGTAGAGGTGGTTTGTGCAATATCCAATTTGGAGGCTTAGTTACCTGCATTATTATTACAGAAATAGAGTAAGTTATAGGCACCAAATCGTACCACTACTTGAATTCAAAGATCCAATTGAAAGGGCTGGAGTAGAAACCTTCATATATTCTAGTGTACCGTCTCCCTCTCCATGAACAACGAGCACATGAGGAACTTTCTTAAGCAATGGACATGCTAAAAGAACACAGACAAAGACTCATAGGCAGTGACCGAGAAAAAGAAATTGACAATTTATGCAAGAGTAAACAATATGCATGTAAATTTATGAATTGCATAATAACATAGAACAACAAAAAGCACAACCTCCACATTTTGGTCTGACTGAATTTTTAAAATTAAATACAGTTTTCACGATTTATTAGTAAGTTACAAGGTATATTGGAGTTTACGTAACTCCAATAAATTGCCAATAACTTATCTTCCCGCTCCCCCCATCCGAAAATTTAAAAACCTAGCAAATTTTCATCTACTTTATGCATGTGGATATCATCAGCACACCCACCAAGACATAAAACAAAATTGGTTAATTTAGTGGCATTGGAGCTCCACACAGAATGATATCATTATAGGGATCTAAAGTCATTCTGTTTATATGTTTGTATTACTGGTGATCAGTCAAAGGCTCAAAGCTGAAACAGACACTATTGAAATCACAGTTTGTCTTTACTGCATTAAGGATATCAAAACCAAATGTTGAAGTAACTACTTGTCCAAAGCCAAAGTTTACCATTTTACCCAAAAACAAGAATCCAAAGTTTACCAGATAGTAACCAGTCCATGTCCACCATATAGTTTGATAGAATTGCAACTAGAACATCTCCCTGTAATGAGATAAAAGAAATATACCTTGGTTAACTTTCTATGGGATAGTATGTGAGAGTTTGCATATTACACAAAGAAAAAATAAGAATCACTAGCAGATGTAATTAAAATTACTGGCAAGCCTAGAAGATCACTCCATCAATTCCCCTGATGAATACAAATTTTCAAGGAACAAAATCAGTGTGAAACCATAGATGAGAAAGCCGCACCTGAATGACATTGGAAATGGACACGCAAGAAGTATTGGCCCATCTTGGAAGCCCTTGTACATTCATAAGCCGAAAAGTTGAAGGCAATTCTTTAGTGGCTATATGAAAATGAGATAGTGTCTGCTCATAATTGTTTGAAGAAGAGCCAATATGTTTCTTTGACTGAGAGCTCTCAAATCTACGAATAGCCAAAGATTGCTCTTCGAATACGCTATCAGCTTTATTCTGAACCAGTGGCTAATAAATTAATGATTTCATTAAGTCAGGATTACAAAAATCTACAGCTCCCAAAATAGTTCGTCATATTTCTCTCAATTACTTATGCAAAAGGAGCCTCATAGAATTCTAATTCAGTTTTGCAAAGGTCAAGTTGATAATTATAAGATTTATTTTTCTTTGGAAACAGAGTGAAATCAATAAAAAAGAAAGTGAGAAGATTACTCCCACAGTCCCATCATGAGGAAATCATACATATATGGATTTCTTACAGATTACTACATCCAATTTCTTACAGATTACTACATCCTTAGTGCACAATTTAAAACATGGGTAAACTCTTTCATCATGCTCATGGCATCTAAACATGAAAATGCAAAATGATCACTAGCATTGTACAGATGAAGTCATTATGCTTAAAAAAAACATCTATGATAAACATTCTATGTAAGCATCTATAATAATTGTAATACAAGAACTCCAAGGCAAAAAAAGTACCCTTCATGTACTTACTATTGAAACTTCCTCCTCGGGTTCTCTTTGTACTCTCTTCTTCCCAATACTTTTTGCAATATGGCTGTGCTCACCTTGGTTTAGAGCCAGTTTGTAAACAGGAGGTGACTTTGTCCCATCCACCAAACTTACATACTTGAAAAAGTATTGTCCAGGTATCAACTCGATAACATCTCCATCCTTGACAGGAACTCTTTCTTTCGGACTCAATTTCCTCCTCCCATTTTTAGATTTAACAACCACAGGATTTGTTCCTTCCTGCAAAATCCATATTCTTCATAACAGCCAACCTATTTACTTTGTGCTAGTGGAAGCAGTAGAAGAACACCGAGAGTATTCCTATAGACGAAATCAATTGGTACGTACCAATATCAGCTCAGCAGAGCCATCAAGGAAAGAAGACAAGCATAGATGCTTACGACTGAGGCGCTTATCAGGCAGCAGCATATGATTTCGACCGATGACAGTGTCTCCTTGGAAAATTGGCAATTTTGGTATTGAAGCGTCTTCTTCCAAATCCTTATTTAGCGGAATCAGAACACCAACCTTGGCAATAAGAGTACAAATTAGAAACAAAGTAGTGGGAACTCGGAAGTGAAGGAGTATTAAAGAGGAAAGGAACGAGGAGAAGCAAGTACCTGGAAATCAGACATGGAAGGAGGTGAGGTTGCATGCAAAGGAAGAGAGAAGATAATTTGCGGTCGATCTCCGGAGGTTGGATAACCAAAGGAGGTATTTTTTCGTCGGAATCGATAATCGGGAAGCGGTGGAAGCGGGTGACTCCGGGAGGTTGGCCCACAGTGTAAAAATCGAGTGTCAGGCCCATACGGTTAGTACAGGCCCATTGCCTTATGACATGATTCTCCTTTTGCCGCATTTCAGAGTAACTAGTTTATACCCGACTCATGCGCCGATTTACTTATTTCATGAATAATTTAATAACTAATTTCGTATATAATTTTATATCAAAAAAGTTTATAGTTTATAAATGCTATTGTTGTACAATTAAATTTAAAATTTTATATATAATCAATAAAAACAAATATAAATAAACTTTTACGTCTTTTATAGTTTTATTTTATCAAATTATTATAAGTCAATTTTTAACAAATTTTATATATTGATTTGAACTATTTTCTTATTTATATAAAACTATTTACAGAGTAATTCAAAATAATGTATAAGTGTGAAATTGAGTTTCAATAAAATTAAATAGTGCATAAGTTAAGTAGTGAATATGTTTCAAATGTATGCACATTTTAATTTTGGTATTTGATTATACAAATTTTTCTGTTTAGCAAAGTATTGAATAGTGTATAAATATATGAATTTTTATAAATTAAATTACTTAGTGAATAGTATGCAATTATTAATAAGTAGGAAGTTAAATAATAACAACCAACTACTACATTTTGATATTCAATTTCTTAAAAATATGAAAATGCTTAAGAAAAATTCAAAAAATCCACAAAATGATACATATGATTAATGAATCTAAAATGAAGGATAGAGCTCTAAATAAAAAAAAAATTGTATATATACATAGATTGGATAAATTTTATAATTTCGCTCAAAAAAATATAGAAAAGTCAATGATTAATTAACATTATAAATGTCATATCTTAAGTTCGAAAATATATATCAAACCTAACTATTATACATAAACTTAACCGTAATTTTTTTCCTATACACAATATTATAAGCATAGTGAATTGGTATTATAGTGTGTAAAGTTGCTAAATAATATAGAGTATATAGTAGTTGATATTGTAACGATACATATTCTATATACAATATTAGAAACATAGCAACAAAATGAAATATAATAGATCGATGTTGTAACCTTTTTAGTTTTGTGGTAGAAATTAATATTATAATAACGTATATATAGTTTATGTTTTTAATATGTACAATTTAGTTACGAATAAATTTTATTTTTTAGTTTATAACAAATTTTATAGGTTTTTTAATTAGAAAAATATTGAAAATTACAAAAACTTTCATATTTGAAAATAAAATAATTTTACAGACTTGTTGGATATTTTATAGTTTAACAAAAAACTTATAAATGGATTTAGTTTAATTAGGAAGATTTATTTTAAAATTATATAAGTGGAGTGGAGATAGTGGTGGCTCCCGGTCCGGTCCGGTCCGGTTCCGGTCCTCCGGAATCCGGAACCGGGAAAAACCGGTTTTTCCGGTTCCGGTCCCGGTCCGGTCTGGTTCAATCCGGTTCCGGATCGGTTCCGGTTCAAAACCGGAACCGGCCGGTTCAGTCCGGTTCGGGCTGAACCGGACCGGTTTTTTATTAAAAAAAAAAAACAAAACCGCCGGTTAACCGGTTAGAACCGGTTAACCGGCGGTTTTTTTTAAAAAAATAATTTTATAAATTTATAAAACTGAAAAAATAATTAAAAAATAATTTTTAAAAAAAAAAACCGGCGGCGGTTAACCGCCGGTTCGAACCGGCGGTTTACATTTCGTGAACCGGAACCGGACCGTGACCAAACCGGTTTCTACCGGTTTCTACCGGTTCCGGTCCGGTCCCGGTTTTGACCGGTTTTGACCCGGTCCGGTTCCGGTTCGAACCGGCGGTCCCGGTCCGGTCCGGCCATCCCTAAGTGGAGAAGGTAAACACAAACCATGATCTGAATTGGAGAATTTAAAGGAGGTAGTTCCATTTTTTATGATTTAATTTAATTAGGGAGATTTATTTTCTTTATTTTTGACAAAAAAGATGAGAAGGCGATGATGTGGCGGTGAGGTGGCGCAATTTTTTGCAAAGGGATGGCTTCTCCCTTATATTGTAGTTAGGTAGATTTGAGCCAAATACACCGTGAAACTAAACTTTAGGTTAGTAAATCAGTTTATTAAACACTATGAAAATGCCCCACACCCACGCACACCTACACTCAGCACAAAACATCAACACACCTCAACTACACTATTCCCCCCAACTCATCTGTCTGTTTCGATCTCATCGTCTCATCTCTCGTCTTAGTCCTCCAGCCACGACCACGACGATTTGCCTCGCACATCGCTCGACGCGATCCATCCCCAAATCTCAAACCCTAACCCTAGATCTCGTCTTCGCAGGCCGGTTCCGGCTATTGTGATGGAAAATCTACCTTCGGACAGCCCGGGGATGAGTTCGTCCGGAAAAACGTGTTTCATAACTTAGGCCGAAGCTCGAGCAGTCCGAGCAGCTTCAATGGCGGACCGAGGCATCGTTATAGAGGTATGGAGAGATCTTACTCGGCGAATGTACGCGTTACGCCGCTTCTTAACGTTCATGTGTTGTTCTATACAATTCGTATTTGGACGAAAAAGAAGGAGACGAGGACGAGCACAAGAGCGAGTAGAAGATGAAGGTTAATATCTGTTTTTTTGATCTGGAATTTGGTGTTTTAGTTGCATTATTGTTATTTGTTTAGTTTGGATCTGTAAATTCTAACTTGAAACTGAGAATTGATGATTGTGATATGGTCGTCGTTGGATTTGAAGCGCATGTCGTCGATAAGTAGAGTAATGTGTTTGAGAGTTTCTTTTGGTGTTTTGAAAGTTTTATGTTGTGTGTTGATAATTTTTAGTGTTTTTTTTGTGTGTTGGCAGTTTATTTTAGTATTGACGGGTTTTTAATGTGTTGACAATTTTGTTAGTGTGCTGATAATTTGTTTTTGTGTGTTGACAATTTTCCAGTGAGTTGACAACTTATTTAGGCGTGTTGACAACTTATTTGTAGTGTTGACACTCATTTGTTGTTTTGTTTACAAGTTATTAGTGGTGTTGACAAATTATTATACGTGTTGACAAATTATTATTCGCGTTGACAATTTAGTTTAATTTTGTTGACAATTTTAATAACTCTTGTTTGTTTCATTACTCTCGTTCACAGTTTAATCGTGTTGATAGTTTTGTTATGTTGTTGACAAGTTATTAATCGTGTTGACAAATTATTATTTATGTTGACAAATTATTATTGCCACATCAGCAAAGGTATTTCCATATAACTTAAAAAAGTGATGCAAAAACAAAAAAACAGTACACTTTTGAGGTATTTATCCAAAAACTGGCATTTCACACCCCCAATTTTTTTAAGAGAGGCGGCACTCTCCGAGAAAATATATAAATGCAAAGACTACTTGGAAACAAAACGGAAAATAGTCATACCCCTTACATCGTCCAACAAAACATCCATCACCCCAACGGGTAGGGATGGCTCCCGGTCCGGTCCGGTCCGGTTCCGGTCCTCCGGAATCCGGAACCGGAACCGGGAAAACCCGGTTCAACCGGTTACGGTTCTGGTTCCGGTCCGGTCCGGTTCAATCCGGTTCCGGTTCGAAACCGGAACCGGCCGGTTCAGCCCGGTTCAGTCCGGTTCGGGCTGAACCGCACCGGTTTTTTTTTTTTTTAAAATATATAACCGCCGGTTAACCGGTTCTACGGCGGTTTTTTTTTTTTTAAATAATTTTATAAATTTATAAAACTGAAAAACAAAATAAAAAAATGTAAAAATAATTTTTAAACTTAAAAAAAATAATTATAAAAAAACGCTATTAAAAAAGAATGTTTTGTCATTGTTTTTAAGTTTAAAAATTATGTTTAAAAAACTTAAAAAAAATGATTATAAAAAAACGCTATTAAAAAGAATGTTTTACAAAACATTCTTTTTAATAGCGTTTTTTTATAATCATTTTTTTTAAGTTTTTTAAATTAAATATGAAGGAACAAAAAAATTAAAAAAAATTGGGCTTGCACTTAACAGTGACTTACTTGTTAAGTTGCCTACGTATCCTCTCGGGTTAGAGGAATCAAAGCCCACGTAGTTCTTTACCTTTTTTCAAAACCCGTTACCTAAGTCGAATCTTCGGCGGATGAATCGGTGCGTATCGTAGTAGAATCTCCAATCCACTCGTCTTCCGATGACTCGATAATGTTACGTTGTTGCCTAATTGCGGCTCTCTTCCAATCCCTAACACAACATTGCGCCTCCAATGACTCCGGTGCCAAATTTGATCTCTTCCTCGTTAAAGTGTTGCCTCCTGCACTAAAAGTTTGTTCCACCGCCACGGTTGAAGCGGGGACGGCAAGAACTTGAGCCGCAATCTTCGCAAGCGTTGGAAACATGCTCCTATGATCCTCCCACCACTTCAAAACATCTAAAGTATCACAACTAACAAACTCAAAGTTGGTGTTAAGATAGTTATCAATTTCCGCATTCGTGTTTGTAACTCTTGGTCTTTTACTAAAATACTTAGCTCCAAAGGCCCCCAAGCTAGAGCCCGAAGAAGCCGGAGGTAATTGTGAAGTAGTCGGAGAATCAGAAAAATGAGTAAATAAAGTTTCAATGTTTGTTCTAGTTCTAGAAACCATACCTAAAATATCCATAATAGTCATCTAAAAGAGCGTGTAAAACTCCTAATTTAAGTCTAGGATCTAAAACACAAGCAACAAGAAAACAATCGGGAATATATCTATAGTATTGCAACCACTTACTCCTCATGCTTGCAACGGATTCCTCAATGCCGGGAATTTTAGCTCCCTCACTTAAACCACACATAACATTACAAGCTTCCAAGACAAAAACATTACTACTTGGTGTATAAACATGACTAAATCTCTTTGTTGCATCACTAAAACATTTTAAAAACGTTGCAATACTTTGACATATATCCCAACCTGATTCGCTAAAATAGAAAGTAGAGCCAGAAAGGTTTTGAGAAACAAAAGACGTTAAAACTTGTTTATATTCTATACATTCACATAGTAATATGTAAGTAGAGTTCCATCGGGTACCCACATCTTTTGAAAAACGTTTTGGGTGCACCCCGTTAGTTTTACAAAAGGTCATCCAATCTCTTGTAACTTTAAGATGCCCCCAAATATACTTAATAACGTTCTTAATTGGCTCAAAATGATAACTCATAGCACGTAAACCATCTTGAACACATAAGTTTAAAATATGACAAGCACATCGAATATGAAAAAATTTCCCACCAAATAAAGGTTGACACATTTCTTGTAAATCTCTAATAGATGCGGCGTTAGCAGATGCATTGTCGAATCCAATTGAAAAAACTCTATTAAGTAGTCTATATTCTTCTAAAATTGCACGAATCATCATAGCAATATTTTGTGCGGTATGTGAATCATCAAAGACTCTAAATGCCAATAAACGTTTTTGCATTGTAAAATGATGATCTACAAAATGACATGTAACACCCATGTAAGAATGGGTTTGAGTATTATCACTCCATATATCACTACAAATAGAAACATTCATATCATTTTGCGAAAAATAAGAAACTAATTCGGCCTTGCGTCTTTTATAAGCCTTAATTACGTTTTTCTTAATCACTTTCCTAGATACGGATGTAAAAGCGGGTTGTGTATGATCTTTAATGTACTCATTAAATCCTACATTTTCACTAAATCGAAATGCTAAATGATCAACACAAATAGCTTCGGCTAATGCTACACTATTAGCTTCATGATCAAAACGAAATAAAGGGTTACCGCTAGTAGAAGATGCAAATCCGCCGGAAATTTGCGTTTGTCCCCCTAGCATTCCCATCTCGGCGACGTGTCTGTGCTCCATGTGTCGTTGAAGGGTTCCATATCCTCCACTTTTCTTCCATTGGAATGTCGCCTCGCAAAAGTTACAAGAAACAATAATTAGTCCGGGATCATAATCCTCGGCCTCGAGTTCCTCGATACCGGGTTCTAATTTAGTAAACCACTTTGTAAAAACAGGAGATGTTAGTTTCCGGGATTGGTTCCCGGAGGACCCGGGAACGGTCCCGGTCCCGGTCCTCCCCCCCCTACCCCTAGCCGGCCTCGAACCGCTAGCTTGCCCTTGAGGCCTAGCGGTCCTACCCCTACCGGAGGACCTAACTTGGGAGGTGGGAGTGGGAGTGGGAGAAGTGACATTATCACTCTCTTGGGTGTCAAAATGTTCCGCCATATGATTAAGAACAATTAAATAATATGATTAAAAGCAATTAAAACAATTAAAACAATTAAAACAATATAACAATAAAACAATAAAACAATAAAACTTAGAACAATATAATAATGTGATTAAAAATGTAAAAGCAATAAAATATTGAAAGACAAAAGCTAATTAAAAGGAAGAGATTAAGAGAGATTGTTGATGGAATTTGAGAGATTATGAGATTGAGATTTGAGAAAGAGAAGAGAGATTGTTGTTGTTGGATGTGTGATTTGAAGATTGTATGGTATGGTATTTATAGGGGTTTGATATGGGTTTTTTAATATTAAAAAATGAATTTTTTTTTTTTTTTTAATTTCCTAACGGCTAGGAGCCGTTAGGACCGCCGGTTAACCGGCAACGGCTACTTTTGTAGCCGTTGGAACCGTCGGTTCAGCTTATTTTTTTATTTTTTTTAAAAACCGCCGGTTAACCGGCGGTTTATTTTTTATTTTATTTTTTAAAAAACCGGCGGTTCCGGTTAACCGCCGGTTAAAAAAAAATTTAAAAAAAATAAAAAACCGGCGGTTAACCGCCGGTTCGGGTTCGGGTTCGGGATTTTCGTGAACCTGAACCGGACCGTGACCAAACCGGTTCCGGTTTTGACCCGGTCCGGTTCCGGTTCCGGTTCGAACCGCCGGTTCCGGTCCGGTCGAGCCATCACTACCAACGGGTGGAATCTCTAAAACATTAATACCTAGAGTGAAGGAAAAAGCAAGAGAAGCAAGCTGATCAGTGACCGAGTTTGCTTCCCGAAAAATATGAACGACTTGGCAAAACTAATTCCTACGAATGAAGCCCTGCGCCAAAGCAACCAGGCTAGCAAGGGTGTGGAACGATTCATAGGTTGATCAAGAGTGAAAAGGCCAAAATGTGTCTCAACCTTATCTCCGGATTTCTCATCTTCATCAAACATCTCAAACAAGTATGTTTCCAACGGCTTTCCCTTCCTCTTGGGGGTCCCACTGACCACGTGTCCAATCAGGTTCTTGTAGTACGTGGCGGCGTTAGCTGGCGTGGCTAGATCAGTCCCCCGTGACGGCCAGCCGGTCTCCGAGACCACGATCCCGACGCCATCTCCTCCAGCCTTCTCGAGGGCGCCATAGAAGCAGTCGACGTTGGCATCGAAGAGATTCTGGTAAGAAAGGTCGTTGCTGGTGTCGTTGAAGAAGACGACGGAGGAGGTGAAGAGGGCGAATTCGAGTGTGATGCTAGCGCGGTTGGCCATCATCGTGAAGTAAGGGTAGATGTTGACGAGGAGAGGAGAGTTGTTGGATTTTAGGAACTTCACGATGGGATTCATGTACGCGCCATTGGATCCGAAGGTGCTTGGTGATGGAGGGAAGGTGTTGCTTAGTAGCGATGTTTTCATTGATGTGGACACCTTAAATAACAAAACGTATAACAACAACACAAGAGTCAAGTTTGTGGTGCTGCATTCCATATACAAAGACCATAAAACTCAAATTATCTAACTCTTTAATTCATAATTTAAGCGTTCATGTTCACAATATGGTGATTATGTCCGTTCATGTCATTTAAAAAAAACATTGTTTACAAAAATTATAAAATTGTCACCGCTTGACTCACTTAAAAAGTTCAAAATTATCACAGCGTAAATTATAAACATTATCATTCAGAATATGCGCATTGACGTGTAATTTGTAAACGCGAACTATTTGCGATTCGTACCGTAACTTATTTCCTACGGAAACTTCCTTCTAAAATTTGGTATTGTAGATTTTCTCTATTCATTTATTGATTGTAAAGCAAGTTGAGTTATTAATCTGAAAAAATTTAAAGAATTATTAATCTGAGAAAAAATATAAATGCGCCGAGTGACTTTAGGGATGCATAAACTAAGGAAAAAAATCAATGAATCAAACTAATTTCTCATTGTTTCTCGTGTTTTATTTGACAAAAATATCATATTTATCTAAACTATTTACAAAATGGCATGATAAAAATATTTCATAAGAAAGAAAGTAGTAGAATTTTTTGTTTGTAGTTTATTATTTTTAACAAGTTTATCTTCTTTTTTAACTAATTATTATCTAACTTCAATTTTAATTTTAATTTGAAATAATTTAGTAATTCATTTAGAAACTCATCACCCATTAATTTTAGGAAAAATATCACGTAATAAAATATTGTTAAAATGATAAATGAGAATGATTGTGAAGCTAGCCTTGAATCAAGAAAGATCTAAAATCCTAGATGATGACATGTGGCGCCACTTTCACACCCCTTGTCACCACCGTCGGACCATCGTCGGACCACCGTCGCCGGACCTCCGCCGACCACCTCTGGGCCATCTCCGACCACCGCCGACCACGTCGGACCACCTATGGGCCTCGCCGGAACAAAATTGTCACAAAGATGTATAAAATTGTTCACAAATATTACAAAATTATTTATTACTCAAAAGTTCATTACAATTGGCTTAAATGTTCATCACGTTGTTCATAAATGTTCATCACAATATTGATAAATGTTCATTTGTATATACTCTACTGAATGTTCATCACATTATACTTAAATGTTCACCAACTGAATGTTCATCACATTATACTTAAATGTTAATCAACTGAATGTTCATCAAATTATATTTAAAAGTTCACCAACCATCAAGCCACTGCCGGACCGTCGGACCACCACTTATGTGGAACACCACTTTAATATAATTTCTATTAAAAAAACACTTAATTTTCAACAAAAATCACCTAAATGTCCATCATCTCATACTTAAGTTTCATCATCTCATAATTTCTATTAAAAACACACGTTACATGTAATTTGACCAAGGCGCACGTAGCATTCATATTTAAAGGATGTTACTATTCATCATCGCCCCGGACATCCTTACGTCGCGTAAGGATTCCTTATGTGACGTAAGGATTGTGTATTTCTGAAGGTTTTATCGCCCTGAACATCCTTACGTCGTGTAAGGATTCCTTACGCGACGTAAGGATGCCCATGGCGATAAATAGCAAATCGCCCTGGGCGATGAATAAAAAGAGTGTATTTAAAAGGCTAAATTCCTCTTAATTATATTCGGATATAATTTAAAAAAAATCGTAAAAATTTTAAGGATAAAAAACGATATTTAAAACAGATACAGTATTATTTAGTCTAGATAGAAGGAAAATGAGATACATTTTTTAATTATGCTTATAGATAACCTAATATATTTAAGGGGTCCTAGTTAAGTTATTTAACATTGATTTCTACATTCTACGCTTCTGAGAGAAGAGTTGCCTCCACAAGAAGGAATAAGAGAAGTAGACCGTTCGAATCCCCTTAGGGGCTACTTGAGACTAGAATTTTTTGTTTTAAATCGCTTGTTTATCGAATTTTAGGATTCAATTAATCGTCGTAAAGTTAATCAATTAATGATCCTATCACGGAATACCATGATTAATCATAGAGATTTTTACCGAAAACAACCCGTAAAATACGCTATATTGCTCAAAACTATCCCATTAATTGAATATTACCGAAAACCACACATATAAAGCCTTCCGTTAGCCAAACGCCACCCTTTATCGGATTCCTTCAAATTTTTTGTTAAATCCACGAAATTATCATTTTAACCTTTGCTTATTTAATATAGAAATAAAAAAATTACTTTTTAATCTACGAAATTGACCAAAATACCCCAAGGTATTCATTAAATTTTAAAAAAAATGCCATCTCCACTCTCCTTGCCAATTGATGTAGTAAGAAACGATGCCATGGAAGTGGCCATGGAGAAAGAACCACCTGCAG
Source organism: Oxyria digyna (assembly GCA_029168935.1). Classification (NCBI taxonomy): domain Eukaryota; kingdom Viridiplantae; phylum Streptophyta; class Magnoliopsida; order Caryophyllales; family Polygonaceae; genus Oxyria; species Oxyria digyna. The sequence continues at coordinate 14,206,194 of JAPVLV010000013.1, forward strand.
CCCTCCTTCACCAACATCCCGCCTCAAATCCTAAGCTCCTCCTCCTCCGTCTATGTATGGATTTCTTCAGCTTCATTCCTCGTCGAACCCCTGCCTCTCCCTTAGCCATGGAGCAGTTGTTGCCGACAACATTTCAGTTCCGAAAAATGACTTCGAGTCTTCAACCTCTCTCCTTCCATCGGAGACACGCAAGCCTCATGCCATGAAACTCCTCTTTTTCAGATCTGAAATTGGACCAGGGGTCGAGAGAGGTCGAAATCGATGTTGGCGGGACCAGGGGAGGTGGGAGACGACTTCACCGCCTGACATTGGTTGTTGATGGTGGAGGATTTTGATTGTTGCAGGAATTTTGGGGGTTTAGGGATTTTGAGGTTGGGGTAAAGAGGGTGAAAGGTTGAAGATGAAATTTTTGTTTTTTATATTAATTTTAAATTGTTTTATTAAATTTTTTTTTTTTTTTATTTTTTCTGCATTTTTAAATTAAAACAAAATTGTAAATTTTGACACGTTTACTGAAAATTAACGGAGTTAGCTCGAGGGTGGTGAAACGCTAACGGAAGGCTTTATATAGGTGGTTTCCAGTAATATTCAATTAATGGGGTGATTTTGAGCAATATAACTTATTTTACGGGTGATTTTCGGTAAAAACCTCATAATCATATCTAATTATTTAAATATGTGTTAGCTTCATTTTCTTGTTGGAGCATTCTCTTTCTTCTTTCACTCCACGCAGAGGTATAAAAAGAGGCCCCTCCTATTTAGCACACCATTTTTCCCTATTTAACGCAGGAGAGGTTCGTCACAAACCAAAATGGATATAGGTTCATCACAGACGAAAAGAAGGGCAGGTTCGTCACAGACCACAAGTTCAAATTCGTCACATGGTCTGTCACGAACGAAATGGGTTGGTTCGTCACAGACCAATTTTTTTCATTTTTTCATAATATTGTAGAGAATTTCAATACAAGTCCGTGCATATAAAATTCGTCCAAAACAGACATCGTTTGTTCTTCTAAAAGTCCATAAAACAAAAAACCGCTTTCTTCTGTTGATAAGCAATTTAAAGATGGGTGTAAATTCACCGTATGTGAGTTATAGATCAATAAATCGCTTTCTCGAGCGTTGAGTGGAAGTCGAATGTTTTGTCCTGGAGTGGAGATTCGGGGACGATGAAGGATAAGGTTTGGGAGGTTTGGAGATTGTGGAGGGGGGTCAGGATGATTGGGAAGTTTGGACAAGAGGAGAGCAAGAACGGTAATGTCGGTGCCGTCGGGAACCGCCTTGCAAGACATCTCACCAGCCGTGAATCGACGAGAGTGAAAGATGGAGAGAGATAACAAAGGCGTAGAAAGATCCGGGTAGGAAGAAGTACGAAGTTTTCGCGCTCACGTATAACAAGTTAACATAGACCATGCTCATAATTCCTTTAAAAAAAACGTTTATAGAAATTATGAAATTGTCACCACGTGGCTTACGTAAAAAGTTCAAAATTGTGACAACCCAGATTATCAACATTATCATTCAGAATATGAATATTGATGTGTAAATTGTAAATGGGAACGCTTCGTATTTCCTACCAAAAGTTATCTCCCCAAAGACGACAACAAACTATGATGAGATATAATTTTGGGAAATTTTTTAGGGTTATGGAATATTTTCACGATTTACAGTATTATTTTTTGTCAAATTAAAGTTTTAAAATTGAAAGAAAAAGATTGAAAAATAAAAAATATTATTATTTTAATAACATTTAACGGAACTCAAGCACATAACTCAAACTTTGACACGTACGTACACGATTAAGCTTAGGGAAAGTGTCGGATGAGAATAACTTTTAAAATACGAATGTGAGAATGGTGCACATCTATACATATACTAAAACAGAGCAGTGTTTTGTCACATGTCGCCCTTACGTTTAGAGCGGTGTTTTGCCACATGTCGCCCTTATGTTCAATTTACCTATGTTTCGGCCTCTGAGTTATGTCAGCTCATTAGCCTGTCATTTGCCACGTCGTCATGACTTGAAAAATAAAATAAAAAACCAAAAAAAAATGCTATATGTTTATGAAACTTGGAAAGAAATATTATAATATTTGATTATCTCTTACCTAAAAATTTTATTTTCTTCTCATCTGTACGTATTAATTTAATTAATTAATTATATGTTATCTAATTTTTTTTATCTTCTTCTCATCTATACATATTAATTTAATTACGTAATTATCTTTTACCTAAAAATTTAATTTACTTTTTACACACTATCCAAATATAATTTAATTCCTAAATTTTTTATCTTTCTCATTCATATAAATTAAGATAATATCCATATGTCTTTTGATATCTATTTTTGACAATATCTAATATCTAGATTAACTTTTCATAATCCTCTGTATTTTTCTTCTTTTTTATCTTATGCAGAGACTAATGATTTTACATTTCATTGAAGATTTAAAGTTAAAGAATAATGTCACTTGGAAATTTAAGTTCGTGTGTTGCATATGTAAAGTAAGTTTCGACAATAAAGATGTTATTATTGCGAAAGAAATTATATTGGTTGACGAAAAAGGTATATTTTTTGAAAAATTTGATTTTGAGATATTTAAAACGTCTATTCTATTATTCTCCAATATCAAATTTTAGTTTGAGCAACCATACTAGCACATCAACTGTTAAAAATATAAAATTAATCCAATCCCGTGCAAGGCGCGGACACATCAACTAGTTAGTAGTAAATTGGTGTACATTTAAAATATTTAAAAAACATTTATTGAGAAATTGAAAATATTAAGGTAAAAATTGTAATATATGTGCATCACTTTTTCAAAAGATGTGCATCAAACATTTAAGTATATTTTGATGCACATTAGTCATTTACCTGTTCTCGTTTTAAAAATTATTTTCCCCGTAACCGCACCCCTGAGCTTATTAATTTAGCAATTCATATTCGGGAAATAGTACGTACATGCGTTGTAGCATCACAAACATAGAACGATAGGAACAGTCCCTTAGAACAAATTAAGGGTACAGTACAACACAAGCTTCTTTTTATTTAAGTAAGCCACACATAAGATTTGAGCTTAAATCATGGATTCATAATTAACAAACAGCGTACACCATTAACATATCTGCATCAAAAAACAACAAACATCTTGGATCAGTGCATCAGCTAAAAGTAATACACATATGACATGGATAAAAAGGGTACTGCCGATAACTAGTTATAAGTCCACTCCCATACCTTTGAAGAGAGTTCGATATGTAAATCTACTCCCTCCTCTCAAAGTAAATCATGCCCTCATCCCCGACGTAGCTTTCCAAGTGGTGGTTGGTGTTGTATTGCGGGCGCGGGCGAGGAAGAGGGGAGTTATTGGGGTAGCAAATCCTGCCCTCATCGCCAACGTAACTTTCCATGCGGGTGTCGTTGTTGTTATTGTATTGTGGGCGTGGGAAATTGGGGTATGACTGCTGCTCGGGGTAGCAAATCCTGCCCTCATCGCCGACGTAACTTTCCATGGATCGATTGAGCTGAAAAAGAGAGGAAGTTGCTGAGTTTTTGGTTTGTGTGTGGTGATTGAATTTGGGTTTGAGGAGATGCTTTTTATAGGTCAGGGGAAGTGAAGTTTGGAATTGGAAATGGGAATCATGTTCTTTGATGCACAAGCTCCACATTTTACTATTTTAGTGTGCTATGTTACTAAGGGATTAGATGCAGATGCTCTCTCCACTTCTTGGGTCCCCTTTGGATTTGTGTTTTGGCCATGTGTGTGAAATTATGTGAGACACAATGCTTGCTAGATAGACGGGGGTGGTCAGGCAAATGTCAAGATAAAGCTTAGTATAGTGAGGGCTGGAATAGGTACTGCAGGTATCCGGATAAAGCCCAATAAGGTGGGGGCCGGAACATTGGATAAACGCAATGTGCACGTAAGTTTATAGAGTTTTATCCTAAAACTAACTCGTAATAGGAGGGGAAATTTATGAGTTTGTTGTATAAAATCATAAACTATTTTAACAATGTGAAACTTGAAGAGGACCATAAATTGAGTGACAGTGGGTTAGAAAGTGGTGAAGTGGCTGTCTGAGAGAGATCCAATAATGTGAAGGTTTAAACATGTGAGAGGAATGTATGGGAGAAGAAGAGACGAGTAATGAGCGCGCAAAAGTGGGGTTGCATCTTAGAACCATGACAATAGGACCAAATATCCATTGTATGCTAGACAAGTACGCTGAATTCCGAATGGATAAGCTATAATTGTAGACATGTACAAGTCTGAACCAACCGCACTGTCAAATAACCGAACTTGCACATCAATATTAGTCTGTCTGTGTCGCTCGTTCGATTCGGCCCGATCAGACTGTAATGGGTGATTGTCATGTGTTGATAATCACCCATATTGTTTAGTTTGGATCAAATATGCATAATATAGTAGGAGATAATGTGTAATCTGTAATTGGGCTTGGCTCATTAGGAAAAGGCCCAAATGACCATCTGGAAACAGGAATGCTCGACCCGACCCGTTTGAGGTAGTTGGAGCTCCGCGTTTCACATCTGAAGATTGAGGTATATATTGCCTAACTCTCTCTCTCTCTCTCTCTCTCTCTCTCTCTCTCTCTCTCTCATCAACTCATTCCATTCTTCTCCGCCTCCATCTGTGAAAAGATAGCTTCAAGGGTTACGGATTCTGAGTGATTTAGTTGTGGTCCGGTAGCTTGATCTTGACAGAAGCAAAGTCTTTGCTTCTAGAGATTGCTCTGAGTAGATTGTGTTCTTACTTGGAGTTGGAGATCCTTGGTGTGGCGAAGCTAGTAGATGCTAGTGTGGTGGTTTAGAAGTGATCTGGAAGAGTACACTTGGTTTAGGGAGTCTTTCTTATCTTATTTTACACATTATGTTATTTCTAATTCTTGTGTATTGATATGAACAAAGAGTTGTGCTCTCTTGTATGTTTTGACCTATTTAGTGGATTTGGTCAACAATCTTGAGGCCACAAGGATGTAGGCAGAGTCTGAACCTTGTTGACAACTCTTTGTGTCATTTAGTTCAATTTGTGCTTGTGTATGGTAATCTGATTCGATCAAGTAGTTCTCATAGATTGGTATCAGAGTCAGGTTTCTTCATTTATGCTTAATCTGAATCTTGAGTGATTTGTGTAGATATTTGCATGACCAGGATCTGTAACTACTCTTGGTATGATCTTGGTTCATTGCTTTCGGTTATTTTGATCTAGATTACGTTTGACATTGATAAGGGGCAGTTGTTGATACTCGTACTCTCGATCTCTGTTCTTGTTCTGTGTGAACTATGCTTAGGTTTTTCAGAGAAATCACTCACTGCATTCCTATATATCTTTGATAGGTGTGATCTTGCTCTTGTGCTTATAAATCTTGCACTATCTTGCTGAAGATTTTGTGTATAAATCCTTACATCATATCTTGTTGGTCTGTATTGCTTATGAGATTACTGAAATTAACTTGCGTGTGTGTGGGGGGGGGGGGGGGGGTTCCGAGGGAAGTAAAACATGGGAGACAACAATATAAGGATGAAATCCTTTGATGGCACTACAAACTTTGCAATGTGGCAAGTGAAGAAAGCCATACTGGTCAAGGAAAAATGTAGTAAATCCATCAAACAAGACTGCCTTGTTGAGACTTTTGCTGCTAGGAGGCTTAAAATGGATGAACAAGATCACTTAGAAATACTCATGAGGTTGTCAGATGATGTGACTGGACAAGTGGTAAAGGTAAATCATACTACAACTAAATCTTTATGGGATGCTGTAGAAGCACTCTATCTTACTAAATCTCTGCCCTCTAGGATTTCTTTTCTCTGTAGATTGTTTACATTTAAAATGGATACCAATATGACCTTGAGTGATAACCTAGACAAATATCTTAGGATGACTCAAGATCTAGAGAGATGTGATGATAAGATAGAGGAAACTCATCAAGTTGTCTTGCTTCTTAATTCTTTACCTGCTCAGTTTGATAACTTTAAGGATGTCATTCAGTATAGAAATGTTTCTTTGACTAAGCAAAAGATCATTGATTCTGTTACTAAGAAAAATGAGACCTTAAAGGTGTTTAGGACTAAAAATTCTGACAAAAAGACTGAGGTGAAATGGTAAAAATAAGAAGAAGTATAAGCAAAAGAAAGATGAGAAACATGAGTCTTTCTAACTCTTCTGATAATGATAAGAAGAGAAAGTGCTTCTATTGTAATAAAATTGCTCAATTCATTAAAGACTTTCATAAAAAGAAAAAGGATGAGTCTAATAAAGATGGTCAAGAAAATTCTGCTTCTGTGCTTGAATCACAAGATTATGATGATTGAGAATTGCTTATGTGTTGTGATTCTCCTATTGATTATGACTGGATTCTTGATTCTGGTTGTGCTATGCATGCTACTCCTTACAAAAAAAAAAAAAATTAGCTCTTTAAATGAGTGTGATGGGGGCAAAGTCATGTTAGGAGATCACAATGCTCTATTCATTAAAGGATTAGGAAAGGTTCCCCTAACTATGCATGATGGTAAGATTAGGATTCTTCATAATGTTATGTGGGTTCTAGAACTTAGGAGACACCTATTGTCTGAGTCTTGTTTTTTTTAACTTAAGTGTCAGATTATTCATAATGGTATAAGGGAAGTTGTCAGAAATGGAACTACTCTTACTAAGGGAATTAAAAGGGATGGGTTGTACCATGTTATAACCACATCTGAGTTAAATCTCTCCAAAATGGATCGTGGTTTGACCTTAGATCAGACAAAAATGTGACACAATAGGATGGGGCACATAGGAAACAAGGTTATGAGTTATCTGCATAAGAATGGTTTAATTGATAAAAAAAAAACTCGTCGACCTAAGTTTCTGTGAAGATTGTATTTTTGAAAAGAAGACTCATAACTCTTTCCCAGATCTTCTTATGTAGCCAACAAACTCGTGGAGTATAAATCCACTCACTTCCAACTATATGGTCCAGCTCAGGCAAATTTAGTAGGTGGTAGGAGGTATTTTATATCTTTTATTGATCACTAATCTAGGAAAGTGTGGATTTACATAATGAAAACTAAGGCTGAAGCCTTTACGACCTTTAAAAACAGGAAACTTGCTATAGAAAATCAATATGACTTGAAACTTAAGTGTCTTAGAACAGATAACGGCCTTGAGTTTTGCAACCACTTGTTTAATTATTATTGTACTCTAGAAGGGGGGGAAAGACACTTAATAATGCCTGAAACACCCCAACAAAATGATATTGCAGAAAGAATGAATACAACTTTATAATTTTGTTAGAAAAATCTAGATGCATGCTAATAAGTTCTAGCTTAAAACACTCTATGTGGGGTGAAGTTGTTACTACAACTTCCTACCTCATAAATCACCTTCTTTCGTAATTGATTTTAAAACTCCTCAAGAAATGTGGACTGGTAGAAAACCAAATATCTGTCACCTGAGACCACTTAGTTGCACTGCCTATTCACAAATTTGTCAAGGAAAGTTAAAACCAAGAGCTCAGAAGTGTGTCGTGTTGGGTTATCTTGAGGGTGTGAAAGGGTACAAGTTACTCATTATTCAACCACATGGCTATAAGGTGATCTTATCTAGGAGTGTTAGTTTTAATTAAAAATATTTTCATTATAAAAATGTTCTAACTAAGTCTACCAAGAGTACAACTACCAAAGAAGGAGAAAGTGTAGAAGTGATGACAAGTAATCACTTCTATATATCAGAAGGACCAAATGAAGTCCCGGGAGAGGAGGAGTTGGACTTAGGATATCCCTCCATGAGTCAAAATGAATCTGAAGATGATTCAAGGAAATTTCCACCAAGCTTTGAACATCCCAACTTGGAAAGGACAAGTGACTCAAACAGCAACAACCCTCAACATTTAGGGGAAAGAAACATGGAAGTTATCTCTTCTAGCACTAGTATTGTTCCATTTATGTCTTCTTATATGCATAATGAAAACAATGTGGGGTCTGAGCATGATAATTCTAATAATGTGCATGACTTAACTGAATATCAACTAACTAGGGATAAAGCTTCCAGATTGAGAATTCCTAATAAAAAATTCTCTGTTAATAATGTTGAGTTTGTTGTTATAGCTACTACTGGTCTTATTGACTATGCTTTTATGACTGCTAGTGTGATCAACAGTAGATATACCCCTGATACTTATGAGCAAGTTGTTAGATGGTATGAATGTTAGAAATGGCTTAGTGTTATGCATGATGAGATAGATTCTATGATGACTAACAAAACTTGGACTTTAGTGCCCAAACTTGAAAATGCTAGGCTCATTGACTGTAAGTGGATTTACAAAATCAAAGAGGGTAATAGTTCTAAAGACCCACCTAGATATAAAGCTAGATTAGAAGCTAAAGGATTTACCCAAAGAGAGGGTATTGACTACGATGACATATTTGCTCCAATAGTTAAATATAAGACCATGAGACTTTTTCTTGATATATGTATTGTATTTGATTGGGAACTAGAACAAATGGATGTTAAGACTTCTTTTCTGCATGGTGAAGTGGATGAAACCATTTACATGAGAGAACCTAGGGGCTTCATTAAGCAAAAATCATGAGCATTCTTGTTTGTTAAAAAGATCCATCTATGGGTTAAAACAATTCCCTCAACAATGGACTTAAAATTTGATGTTGCATGAAGAATATGGGTTTTCATAGAAGAAGTTATGATACATGCCTTTATTTTAAGAATGTCAAGTCTAATTCTTCATTGTGTGTGTTACTATATATGGATGATATACTTCTTATTTGTAACTCTAAAGTCTTGATTGTTGGTGTTAAGAAAGATTTAAAGTTGCATTTTGATATGAAATACTTGGGTGTTGCGCAGATGATTCTAGGTGTTAGAATTGTTAGAGATAGGAAGAGAAAGTTGATGAGATTATCTCAGACTGAATATGTTCAGAAAGTGTTGGACAAATTCAGTATGGATAACTCTAAGCCTACTTCTATACCCGTAGGAGGGTATCTGGAGCTTAGTAAAGATAGTTGTCCTACGGATCCTAAAGAAATAGAGCAAATGTCTAATGTGCCTTATGATGTGGCAATGGGGTTGTTATGTATGCTATGTTGACCATACCTTGCTTTTGCCCTCAGTGTGCTTAGCTGATTCATGTCTAATCCAGATTATGATCACTGAGTGGCTATAAAGTATGCTTTGAGGTATATTAGTGGGATCAAAAATTTGTGTCTAGTATACATCGAGAGATTGATTGTTTGGATATGTGGATTCAGACTATGCTAGTAACAAAGATACTAGAAAGTCTACCACTTCTTACTTTTATATTTGAGTAGGTACATGTATCTCCTAGAAGACACAACAACAGTCAGTTGTGACACTCTCCTCTACAGAGGCATAGTACATAGCTACTACCGAGGCTTCTAAAGAAGTTGTGTGTCTAACTGGATTATTGAATGAGATTTGGTGTGCTACTTATGTGCCTATTTTGCATATGGATAGTCAAAGTGCCTCGTATTTGTGTAAAGACCTTGTTTATCGTGAAAGGTCTAAACATATTGATGCGAGACAATATTTTATTAGAGATCTGATTGAGAAGAAACAAACTGTTGCTACTAAGATTAAAGGTAAACTGAATCTTGTAAATTTTGTTACAAAGATTGTCCCAACTGATAAGTTTGCTTTGAGGTATATGTGCCTATTACATATTTTTTGAACTGATTCTACAATATTTTTTATTTTCTGAACTAACCGTTAAAAAAGAAATTAAATGTAATGATTCTTCAAATCTTTTTATTCATCTTTTTTTTAATGTATTTCTGTGACAAATTTGCACTTTTTTTTTTTTTTGATTTCCCACTCTAGTTCAGAGATTAGGGGACCCCCCTAGTACCCTTACATCTAGAGTTCGAGCTGCGTGAATGACTCTCCCAACAAACAATTTTTAACCTCCACCAAGTCTGGAACTCGAGACCTCATGTTGGGTGGTTGAAGTCCCTTACCACCCGACTACATGCTTGTTGGTAGATTTGCACTTGTTGGTTTGTTAAGAACTACTGTACAATAGAGTTCTACGTTACACGGGAATAATACGCCTTAACCTTTCGTATTCAATTCGATATGAACGAGACGGCAAACTAATCTAACCATGAGCACAATAAAAAATTAGACATAAACTGGCAAGATAGTTTTTATTTCATACTGTTACACCACATCTCAATTTTGTAACTCCAATCCAAAACACCCTAGTGAAATGGACATATTGATGATGTCCAGTCCATCTCATGCTGCAGCTTATTACCAAACCCAGCTCAAACCACTTCAGTTGGTGATCGGCTAGTCAAGCAACCGATCGAGCTCTAGGCAATCCGAACGCAGTCCAAACACGACTTTCCGTCAAGCTGATTGCTCTGTTGAAGCTCCAAGTAGTCTCTGTACTTCATTGGCTTATACACTGCTGCGTTTTCTTGCTCGTTAACAAGATCAGGCGCAGGGCCCACCACCGTATCCAGTGAAGGCCCGTTTGCAATGGCTAATGAGATCCTCGTTGCTCGGTTGTTCACCACTGCTCTGTGGATGTTACTTTTGTACTTTCCATTGCTTATTATCTTCATACACAAACACAAATAAATACACAAACTCTATTATAATAGAACAGTTACTAATACATACCTCAAGATGATCACCAGTGTTGACGAGGAAAGAGTTGGGAATGGCGTTGACAGGGACCCAAGTGTCGTTATGCTGAATGTGAAGGCCGTCAATCTGATTCTGGGCAAGGAGGGTTAGTAGGCCATGGTCAGAGTGAGGTGGCATTCCCATTGCAACATCCGGTTGTGGACATGGCGGATACAAATTCGCAATGAAAATCTGAAAACCAGACTCCCAATTTACACACTTTTCCAAGTTGTCGTCTTTTAAACCTAAGCTCTCTGATATTCCTCCCAAAAGCCGCCTTGCTACCTCTCTCGTTCGCTCACAGTACTCCCGTGCCAGCTCACTATTGAAGGAATGAAACACAATAGACACAAGGAAACATTAAATAAAGGCATCAGGCATGTTTTGTTGTCATTTCTTAATGTGTTTAGAACAAAGAATGACAGTTGACATACCTGAATCCTTGAGGCTTATGGGGAAAATAGAAATTGGGGTGAACAAACACCTTAAGGAAATCCCTCCAGAAAAAAACCTTTTCCACAGAAGAATTGAAGCTCGTACCACAACGTATTGGATCGAGTACATGATTCCCTTGGAACTCTCTCTTATCCTCCACCGTCAGATTGAAGAAGCTTTCGATGCCTTCCCTTAAACCCTGCATCATTTCTTCTGGAATTCCATGGTTTACCACCTACAGACACCATGTCAGCAATCAAAATCAGACAAGAGATATTATATGTTTTCATAAGGATATTTGTTTTTATTGAAATGGTGTTATACCATGAAGAAGCCCCAATCCTTACACGCAGTGCCCAGCTGCTGAACAGCTGTGTACCGTTGATTGGGATCAGAGGACATAAGAAGTGAAAAATCAATGACAGGGATTGAATCTGAGAGGACCAGATCATGATCACCATCAAAAGAATCGGCTGAGGGAGAGCTGTAAGCGTATGAGGAAGGTATAGCCGAGAGTTGTGCATTTGATTCTGCAAATTCCTTTATGCTTCTCACAGGACGATGATGATCTCCTGGAGCAGCAGCTATTGCAGACATCTTTGGTTGATTGCTTACTAAGCCTGTTAAAATCTCTCCAAAGAGTGCCTATTCAGATAGCAAGAGTGGGCAATATATAGTGACTTGAGCAAGCTTATCAGGAATGCATGATTAAATAGACAAAAGGACATTTTTATCTCTAATGTGCGAAGAAAAATGGGCCACTCAACTAGCAGACTACTTAGGTACCATGATATCATGGCTCACATCATCACAAAATTCCAAAGGTGTGAAAAAACAATAAAATAATTTTTCTTTTATAAAATACATCAGGGTATGTAACAGACTAACAGCTTGTAGATAGTACTCCGTATTATTTACATGCGGGTTACCACTGATTCCACTGGAGATTTCAAAATATTCAATCATGATGAATGATGAATGAGTAACCAACTAACCATACAGGATACAGCTGTAAAACCGTTATCTTGTAACATTTTTGCTGTAAAAGGATCTTTCAAAATCACAACAAGCATTTCACCAAAAAAAAAAAAATCACAACAAGCCAATCTTTGTACCTATGATAAGGTAATACCTCTCACTCAGATTGTTTGCACAGCTTACAAATCCAACATGGTACTAGAGTAGAGAAATCTTAGTGTGCAATTTTTCTGGAGATTCACTATTGCCACCAAGGAGCTCCAGCCCTATAGATATGCTCCCCATCGTCCCATGAAATTTGACAAGCTTGGAGACCAATGGCCATTTTCGGCTCCTTCCCATGTTGCGCCATCCAATTCTCTACACCAATCCTTTCACTCTCTTCATCTTCCAACTGTTTCTTAAAATTTCCAAATGGATTCACTCCAGGATTATTTCTTTCTGCGAGTGATGCAGGCATGTACAATGAATCACCCACTATAGGAGCACCACATGCAGCCAATTGAGCCCGAATCTGCAGTCATAACAAAATAAATCTTACAAATTTCATAAATTGCAAATCCAGGAGAAACTTGAAAGAGTGCAGCGACCAAGACTCGGGAATTACCTGATGAGTCCGGCCAGTAAGGAGATTAATACGACATTCGTATGCAACACTCTTAGCAGGCCATCCACAGCCTTCAATGCCAAATTTTTCTTCAGTGACAGCAATTGGCCAAGGTACTTCTGTGCAATCTAACACCTCAAGCTGGCACAAATTCCATCCTTGGATTTCATCTAGAGTGCATAAATATCTATTAGTGCCCTAACTTCAATAACTTGAAGGAATTCCGTATATATGTATTCTGGGTTATACGCGAAAGGACAAAAGTGACTTACCTTCTGAAATAAGTCGGGGAGCAAGATTGCCGGGGAACATGTAATGGGTAATCACTCCAAGTGGAACAGGAGCAACAGAAAGAGCAAGATAAAGTTTCTTTATCTTTTTCTCCTGGTTTTATATAGAACGAGATATATTTAAGATAAGCTTAACAATATGATAGTAAGAACATCACTTTAGGTGTAGCTTAGCCTAAGAAGTAATAATCTCCTATTCTCACAAAAACTCTCTCGAATATCTTGTACAAATATCTGTTTTAATTTTAGGAAAGAAAGAAGAACTCACTCTAATCATTCTATGAAAAATTGAGCAGTACTCCGTGGTTCTGGACAAAACAACACTGCAAACAGTTCAGCACTATAATCCACTAGCTTTTTGAACAGTCTTCAGAAGAAGAATATTGTAATGAGAGATGTAGATTACCATCCCTCTGTACAATTATCAATTTGATGGGTAGTCCTGAGTGGAGTACTTAATCCCAAAGCGCGGGTAGCAAAATTTACACAGCATTCCTCAATGTTGTTTGTAGTTCCTCCAACCTTTGTAAAGTGACAAACTTTTGCGTGAGATCATCAAGAAATTTATCAAGCTAAGCTTCAACAATTCACGAGCTTGAGATAATACAAATTGGTTAAGACTTAAGAGTTAAGAGTGCATACAGAGGTACCAGAAGGTTTGTCCAGCACAACATAGGATTCAGTTACACCCAGAATTCTCGACATCCAATCAACTTCATAACACCTAAATGAAAATAGAATGTTAGAAATCTTCCTTGCACTACGAAGGGAAAAACTAGCCAGAGGAATCTATGAGTATGACAATGACCTAGGAAAGCGCCTTGGATGTACGTATACACGTAAGTATGTCCCACGTTCAACATACTCATCTACACGAGTAATCCTTAATTTCTTTTGTGCTTCCTGAACAGTTTTCCCTTTCAAAGAACTTCTTTCTTTTAGATGTTCAGGTGATGTAAATTGTTCATATAGTCTGATTTGCTCAGCAGGTGCAGTTGGTGGAGGCTTTGGGCATACTAATGCATAATAAACAGCTCCAAAATGGATCAAATCAGCAACATACCTAAATCAAATGTTTCTTCATCATTTCGATGTCTTTAGCTTACCATGAGAGAACAAATAGCATGCTGAAAAGTCAAACTTACAATGGAGGAAGATTGACAGCATTACAAATATATTCGGCAACGGGGCCTCCTTCCAGAACAACCAAGTGCTCAACTCGTGGAGGGTTATGTGTCTGGGTACATGGGAGAAGACGATCGTAGTCTGGGTAGCTGAAGAAATGTCAGAATATAAACGTATGAGAATGACAAACAATTATCATGTCCATAAAGATAAGAATCCATCCTATTCGAATATATATTTCCGGTTACTGTACTCCCGACATACGTAGGTCAAAATCAGTATATGAATACATTATTTGCCTTTGAATGTGAATATAGCAAGAACATATTGCACATATAAAGTAAGATCGTGTTTGAAGCTGCCAAAACTTCATTGATAAAACGAATAATTATTAGTTAAGCATTCCACTCTCAACTACTCTTTCAATAATCACAACTTTTCAATATAGGGATACAATTTTATAGAGTCCAAATAAAACATCAAGAAAATCTAAGCATAGAGATGCTAAATCTCAAGCTTTGATGTTTTCAACGAATTAAATTTGAGAGAGAATTGTCCTGTCCAGTCCCGATAATTTCATAATACATACGGAGTAGTTACTTAATTCAAAACATAAATATCAACAAAATAACGTGCAACATCAGCATCAAGACAAATAATTTACAAAATATGGTTTGTATGCCTCTTTTAAATTGTAGAATCAACCTTTCTTGTTAAATTAAACCAGACAGGTTCGCCGTATTTTTAAGTAAAAAAAATGCACCAACTTTCTGCAGCATTACGAGCAATACATACCCATTGAAATGCTATTTAGGCATAAGGATGTGGCATACATGTCGATAATCTGAATTGTGTATGTCCATTAGCCAAACACAGCCTAAATGGAATAAAAAAAGATACATGATCTCTTTTTTTCATAAAAGGAACAAGCAAATTATTCCCTCTGCTGAAAGCTGAGCAAACACATTTCAGCAATAACTGCTTGTTACTCATTCATGCTAAGTGAATTCAATTTGTGAACAGCAAATTGCAATCATCATTTCAACTTGGAATTTCTAGAAAACCAAAGCAATTGATCGAACAGACACCAGTGAACGTGTTTCCAATCCATAACTAAGAAGCACACCGTCGTCAGTTCCCAATCCAAAGCTCTGGACAGGAGAAATCAAACAAGAATATTACCTATCGATGCCGAGATTAGAAACTGCAAGGGCATTCGAAGATGAAGAATCAGCGGACAGCGCTAATTTACTGTTTGTGTGACAGCATACTACAGGCCATTTCAATTTCCTAATCTGAAGCTGTTTCCTGCAGATTCCGGCGAATGAAAGTGTGCGGGAAAGAAAATCCGTGGCCACAGCGCCGAAGCAGAAGCGACGAGAAGCATATACACAAGACGGCACAGCGGAGGCGAAGCTGGAGGTGCTGCTGTTGGAGGCCTGTATCCATCCAACCATTTTTGCTCGGAAGCCCTAACATTTGAAAATCTTGATATTATTTTCGTAGGCATTCATGATTAGCATGGTTTGTCCTTCAATTAAATTGAAGTGGTTAATAAGAACGATAATCTACTGTATATATATTAAACTAGATCAGTACCCGTGCCTTGCACGAGATTTATTTTGAATAACAACTTTTATAAATATTCTTTCTAAATTATTAAAATAATTTTAATTTTCAATAATAGTATCCTACTAACCTGATTGGTTTTCTTGTTTTTTATCTCTTTTATGTAATTTTATTACCTATATAAGCAATTAATATAAGATATGCAATATAATTTATTTAAGAGACAATAATTTTGATACCTAAAGCAAAGACAACATGAAAACAAAATTGTACTATAGATTTTTTATTGTGAGATATCACTGATAAAACTGAAATATGACAGATTGGATCTTGCAAACATCTCGGTGTAACATTTTGATACACTATAAAATTCAATCAATGTTCAATAAAGACCAAATATAGATTTTAATTGACTAAAAAAAGATAAAATCAATGACATAAATTACTAACTATTTGAAATGTAGGAAATCGGGGTTTGCAAGTTATGTAATTTTTTGTACTAACTCTGTTAGTAGATCCTTTTCATATAAAATTTACTACGCAAATTATTACTTTTATATCAATTTGACTATACAAATGTTAGATAATTAATTCCGGTCTTTTTTATTGTTTTTCTTGTATGATTTCACGAAATTTACCCCTTCGCACAATTTTATTATTTCATGATAAGATGTTTATACTATAATCATTGGAATATTTATTCATGTAATTGTATAAAATACGGAGTAATTTGTAATTATTTATAAATCTCTATATAATATTATCACTTAATAAATGATAATATTTATAAATCTCTATATAATTTTCAAGCCATTTTTTCTATGTGGATCTTTACACAATTCTAACGTACGATAATATTTTGCAGCTGTTGTAAATGTTAAATGGCTAGAATTTGTATTCATTCATTTGTAAATATCTGCATAATTTTACTAAGCAACCAAATTAATTATCTAACATTTTTATGGGCCCAAATCATTCATAGTTGCTTACACTGAATGTTAGAGTAATTAATATCTGCAAAACTTTACACAATTCTAACGTATTCATTCATTAGTTGAATCGTTGATGTTCGGCCCAAATCAAATTTTCACCTCGGCCCAAATCATGATTTCACTGTCTAACCCAAAATAGGAAACCTTATTCTTTTCAGATAGACGCTCACTTCTTTAGCCTCACCCACCTGACCATCACTCTTCCTCCCCAGCTCTCCATTCCAAGTTGAGAGATCTCATCCCAGATCTGTGCTCTCCTCCCCACCTGATCGTCACTCTAATTTCTTCCCCATTTATCCATTCCATACCTGATAGCCCTCCACCAAGATTTTCTACTGGCGATCAGAATCCAGGAAGAAGAATCTACGAAGCACCATCATCGGAGATAATCGGCTCGTTCTCCGGCTTCCTCGGCGCTCTTCTTTTTCTCAGGTAATTCCCCGAACGCGAACATGTTATTATTGGCATGAATATCACCGCCAATCTCCAATCTCAGTCTTTGCTCTTTTTTTTTAGGGTTTCATCGTCCAGATCTGAGAGCTATCCATACAAATTCTAGATTTGAGCTCACAACCTCTTTTTTTCCTCAATCAATGGGAGCCAAAAGAGGAAAACGTTCTGAGGTACATTTTTCCTTGGCTAAGTAATTTTCCAATTCATGTCATGTGATTATTTTGCTTCTAATGTTTTTTTTAATTCAAAATTTATTTTTTACAGTGATTGTGGTAGTTCAACATCAAATTGTGGTTGTGCTAAAAAGGTGTTGTCGAAAATCCTAGTTAGTGCTTCATGAATTTATATGATATGCAATTTTCTATGAGTCTTGCCAACTTGACTGCTTGCTTTGAATTGGGTAGGGATTTCCTCTTTTGCTTCTGTGTGTGTTTTCTGATTCTTGAAAGCTTAGTTGCAATGTGCTGTTTTCAGTTCATAATTAAAGTGTTTTCTCTTGTATCTGCTCCTTCATTTGTAAGAAATAAATGTTTTTTATCTCGTTTCTTACATAATGTTATTGTTTTACAATATAGGGTTGTAGGGAATTTGACTTAAATTATTTTTTGATACTCAATCTTAATCTGAATAACATACCTTGAAAGCAAAAGTTTATTTAGGATTAAATAACATAGAACTTCCTTGCAAGCTCTTAAACTGTTATTTCTCTGCATTTATTTTATCATTTCCAAGCTATTTACAGAATTTTACAAAAAAAAATCTAATTTGATTCAACTTTTGTGATACTGTTGCCACTTGTAAACAATTTTAATCAATGTATATTTATTCAACTGAGCTTGAATCCTAATTCTGTCAAATTCTATTCTAGCTTTAAGAAACTGTAGGTGTCTCACTTCAAGTTCCTTTAAAGTGAACTGTGTGTCTGTAGGTGCTATGCTCGTCTGCATCCCAGAGCTGTAAATTGCAGGAAGAAGAAATGTGGTCACAGCAACCATGTACAATCTTCTTAAAATTTATCCTTTCAGTCTCAGTTTGATTATGCTCGTATGCTGACACTATTTCTTGCTGAATTATTTGATATTTTAGTTTGTACTCCTTGTGTGCATCCATAAATTTTTCTCTCAAGAGAGACCCATTTGATGCAGCTAACTTAATCTCATAGTTACTTCTTTCTAAATTTACTTTAATAGGTTAATAAAATTTGTATGCATGACTAACTTATTCCGAATTATTTATAGTTTGCTCAAGTCGAAATGCAAAGGTTGCTCAATAAACGAAAACTTGGAAATTGTTGGTCGAGTTATCAAGGTTCGCAAAATTAATGCTTATTATGCTATCTAAAATTTGTGGGTGCTTGAATGGTTTGACTGCTCAGGTTTCTTTTAGAATTGCTTGTCGAGTTATCTTTATTTGTTCAAACGAATGACACGATTACATTGTTCTCAGGTTTCATCCGTTACCGAACATGTGAGAACTCAAGAAGCTGGAACAGCTACATCAGATTTTGATGATGATGATGGGGGTGGTCTGGTGAGCCTTTTTTCTTTCTTAATCTAATTGCATCAATTATGTTTAAGTTGATTTCCTTAATTTGTGCTAGGTTTTGTTATACTAATGAGCAATTCTAGCTTTAAAAAATATATTTAAAAATACACATTCCTTTCTTCTGATTCTGGACAGAAATATGTACTCTATGTAATAACTAAATATAAATGTTCCCTTGTTGTGTTTTTAATAATATGATGATGCAGTTTTTCAAATCCATATTTTCCTTTCATTGGCCTTTAGGAAAATTTCAGGAGCCAACTAATTGAGTACATTTGTCAGAACACAACTAATAGGCTATTTCAAGTAGTAACTAATAGGCCAATGAAATGCTATTTCAAGAATACACTTTCCTTTCTTATGATTTTGGAGCCAACCAATAATCTATTTCAACAATGAAGTACAATAGTAACTAATAACAAATGTACCCAAATTGTATGACAACCAATCCAGACAAAGAGTTTATCATGTGTTTGTTCGTTCTTATAAATCTTTAACAAAGCCTAAATAGTTTATCTTATATCATTTTATTAGTTTCTTCAGCTATGCTTTCTTGCTTTTGTGAAATGTCATTCTAGGATAAGAGTTTCATTGTTTAAATTCCTATAGGTTTCACTTTGTTGGCTCTTTCTTTTACTCGGGTTCTAAGATGGTTATATGACATTCTTTCATTTGTTGGTTAGGTTGAGGGTTCTTTGTCAGTGTAAACAACTATGAAGACCGGGGATCCATTTATAGTTGTGAAGGCCAGAGATCTGATGAAGCTTTTATCAAGAAGTGTTCTGTTCCTGCATCCCAGGTATCTTCCACTGGCCATAACAAACACTAAGTAAATGACCTTATATCCTCATTTTACAGATTTAGTTAAAATTCATAAACTGCAGAATGCTTCTGCAATTGAAGTTAAAACTATAGATCTAGAGTATATTAATCCAAAACCATACCTGGTATCCATTAACTTTTAAGATTATCACCCATATAACTGAAGATCTCATTGTGCCTGAAAATACATGTAAAAAAACATTATCACCCAAATAAAACATTTAAGCAAGAAGATCTAAGTAAAGGAAAATATAAGTTATCTTAATTACACTAAAGCACAGCTGCTGCACAACTATTTCTGCAAAAGCCAAGATTTGAAAGAGAGGTTTAACTTCTTCATATGTCTGAAATTTCAGTTTATAAATCACGATTTATACACAATACTCCTATACTTGTTGTCTAGAATAAGATCGAATCCCTGCTTTCTGCAGGGATTCGATCATACTGATATAAGAATAGTTTTAGTTAGATAGACAGGTGTAGAAACACAAAGGGTTGAACTAATATATATTTACCGTTTCATCCATGAAAATTATGTTGGTGGTGGAGAATTTTGAGGGATCTGCCTTCATAGGAAAAGAATGACTCTAGGTGTATGATAGGAATATGAGAATATGGTGGGTTATGATTGGAAGAACGTCAATTTTATAATGAAACTTTAGGGTTTTATTTTGTGCAGAATATTGCTGCGTCTTATTTCTGGAATTTAATAAGTTATAATTTAGGTTAAAGTTGTAAGCCATGATTCGATTACTGTTTGATATATTCTCCTTGGTTTAAACAGGTTGCATATTGCATATAAATACATTAATTTCCTTTTTCTTGCTTTAGAGGTTTATGGAAATTGGGTTGCAGATTTTTGGCAAGAGTATCCTTTATTTTATAGTTCGATTTATTTTATATCGTTCTAAAAATTAGGGTTTTTATGATATCTTTTCCATCGTAATTTTTAATTTTGCAGATTAGTTATTATTTTTGTTTTCAGGTTCATATAATTATTGCAGGAAAATTTGTAATAATTTTTTCTTTTTTTGTTTTAGGGTTTCATTATTGCTTTATAGGTTCATATAAATAGCTCAACTTAAAAATTAGGGTTTCAATTTTATCTTTACAGTTTGTTGTACATGTTCAATAGTATAGGGTATGAACAGTTAAAAATGTCATTCACACAATTAGGAAATAGGTATAGATGGATTATATACAATTTTGGATTACATCTGATATTTATGACCAAAATAAAAATGTCATAATTCAATCACCTCATAAAAAAGTTAAAAATATTCTTCCGGAAGATTTCCCCAATATTTCTGAAATTATGCGTGATACTATTACCAAAAATATGCAAGTTCAACCGTATATATTAAATTTGCCAAAAAAGGAAAAAAATACCTTCCTTACACAGTAGTTGGAAAAAAGAACAAAATCAACGAATTGCGTTATGACACGTGGCAGACACGTGGATAGGCTGAAAAGCCTTCTAGCCACGTGGCATAGCTAAGGTGAGAGTAAGGCATTTTGCTTTAGTAGTTATATAGTAGATTAAATTTTTATTTTCGTCACATATCCCCTCCTTATTAAAATATTATTTATTATTTCATACTGTAATTTATTTTCATATATCATTTTTACATTATTTTCCTTTTCTGAAAAAAAAAATCATATAATTTTTATCAAAAATAATTAAAAAAATGTTTGATTAACACTCTCTTTATTAAAAAATATTTATCATATTAATTCAAAGACTTTATATTAAAGAATTGATATCTTTTTACTTTAGCAATTTAGGTAATAATTTAAATTAAAAAATTATTTTTAAAAATTATACTAAATTTGTATGAGATAAATGAACTAAATCTTTTTGATAAAATATTTTATTCTAAATTATTTCTATATTTAAATTAATTAATTTTTTTATAGAGCCACAGAAATTGAAGTAGTTGTCCAAATTAAGTGAGATAACTATGGAACTTTTCTCGAAGGCACTTTTTCATAAAAAAAATTAATTTATTTTTATCAAATGTTTATCTAGTTGTAGAAGTTTGACTTTTATAAAGGGTGAATTTTGGCTATAAAATATACGAGCAATTAAGCAAAGCAAACTTGCTTCTTATCATTTCTCATACTTTAAGTTTTTTAGCATCCGACATTACTATTTAATTGATCTATAACATGTTATAACACGCTGAATTCTCAAACATCATTATATCATAAATAAGTTAATCAATTTTTATTTTAATAAGTATATTTTATAGTTGTTCAAAATCTGTAAGATCTTCTACTTCAGAAACTCTAAAATTATTCTATTCTTCTTTCGACTTAAAATCATATCTATCAACATAAAATTTTAGAGATTTTACCATTTTGCATACAAGCAAGATATATGAACTCATACATGAAACTTTCATAATGATAATATTCATACACACCACACACTATATAGATTAAAAAATCTACTCATTTTACAAATTGATTTAAGAAATAAAACGACATAACGTCTTACTACTTTGGACTTGTACTCGGACCATCTTGCTTCATCTCCTAACCGCAATGAAAATGTTTTGAGACCCACATGATATAAGCTATGATAATAACCATGATCATGGACATGCTAAAGGTCATCTTTAGCAAAACCAAATCGGTTTCTAACATGATTTTGATAATCTGGAAACGGATGGTGAACCGGTGTCGGAGGAGGAGCCGAAGGAGTGACCGGAAAATTGGGTGTTGGACGAGAGGATGAGGGAGATGTGGATAAGGACGAGGATGAATGGTAAAGGTAGGTGGATAAGGGGTATACAAGGAAAAATATAACCGGGTATACAAGAAATCTCGAAAGTGTATCCATATTTCTTATTGCTTGCTTACTTACGTTCATACTTTTGCATGCTTTATATAGATATCATCTTAGTGATATTACTATAGTATACTAGTTCTAATTTAATGACTTGTTGAAATTTTGCATGCTTAATGATTGTCATATACTAGTTAGTATTCAAGAAACATAACTATTATATTTTATCTTAATAATACTAATCATCAATCGTATTTGTAGAGATCCCATGACCAACATTACCAAAAGAGAATTTGACATCATGGACCTGTCAGAGGATAGGTTTCTGGAGTGGAGGGTGAATGTCTTGATCCATCTAAGGGCTAATGGTCTTGCAGAACCATTGATGAACACAATACCACCACTTCAATGGAAAAGGCTAAGGTCATTGCCTTTTTTCACCACCATATTCATGAAAGTTGTTTTGGGCAAATAATCTCAATGGACTAAATTGCCTTAAGATGAGGTTAATCAATCGAAACAAGGCTAAATACTACGACGTCCTAGACAATTAAATCAGATAATTTCAATGAGATAAGAGTAAGGTTAGCTTAGCTAGACGGGCGAGGTTTAAAGATGTTTGATTGTATGATGAACACTGTCGTCGCTTGAATAACAATCTGAATTCCCAATACAACTTGAACGATTACAATGTTTGCAAAGATTACAGAGAGATAAGTGATGTGGTGGAGCGTGTCCTTACAAATGATGATATAATCGTATTTATATCCCCCAAATAAACCCTAATCATAACATTTAATTGCAGTTAAAGCAATCCCGGAAATCTCGGCCTTGACCTAGCCGTTACTCCGTCCGCGTCGCCCACGTCACCAAATTGGATCCTCAATGGCTAGGCATCTTCTTCCTAATTTTTGGACTCCGTCTTGGGCTTTCCTGGGCTGTCCAAACTAATGGGCCGAATTTAGGCCCAACAAAAGCCTAAAAGCTGAATATTTATTGATGGAGGATCGAAAGGATCTGTGGAGAAATCTAAATGAAATATTTGGTAACTAAAAGAACATATTACTCCCTTAACTTCAAAATGAATGGAGCTCTTTAAGAGTTCAAGTTTTTATAATTATAAGGGAGTATACTTCGACTATATCTCTCATAACTGCTAGATTAAGGTTATGCGACCATGTAATAGCATAGGAACAAATGTTGGAGAAAACATTCTGCACGATGCATGTCTTAACGTGGAGTTATAACAACAATACATGCAGTGTGGTTTCGATAGATATTCCAAGTTAATAAATGTGATGCTCGTTGCAGAAAAGAACAATGAGCTTTTAATGAGAAACCATAATATGAGATTTGTTGGTGCATCGCCATACCCAGAAGCAAATGTTGCAGTTGTTCCTCCAGCGGGGAACGGATATAAAAACCCACATTGGAACAAAAAAGGTAAATGACGCGAAAAAGGCTGAAACCAAGGTCATGAGAGAGATCAAAACTTCGGTCAGAGAAATGACAATAATGGAGGATCATACTCCAAGGGAGAGAGCCCACATGTTCCAAAGGGTCCAACGAGCCCTAATTATAAAAGAAAGATGTAGTGTTTTAGGTGTGAAAGGTTTGACCATTGGGCTAAAATATGTCGTTCACCTAAACACATAGTTGAAGCCTATCAAGCGTCTCTTAAAGATAAAGGCAAAGCCGTTGAGCCGAACTTTGTTGTTGAAAATAATCAACAAGATCAAAGTCTAAATGAATGGGCCTTCTAGACGGACAATGTAGAAAATGGTGATGGATTTGGCTTGAGTGAAAATCTAAGTTTCTAAATTTCTAATCATTAAGTTAACATTTTTATGTTTGTACCACGCTAATGTTTAATTATGTGTGATATATGTTTGTAATGCATGGCTCTATTATGATATGAAGCTCCAGTTTAATATAAAATTATGATTGTATTAATCTTGATTCTCTTAATTCTTGAAGTTATGCATCAATATGGAGTTCACTCTAGTTGCGAAAGGCAATGTTTATTGGACAGTGCCACTACCCATATCATTTTGAAAGGAAAATAGTATTTTACTCAATTGAATATTTTCAAAGGAAATGTTAATACAATATCGGGTGTGGCAAGACTCATTGAAGGGCCTGGAAGACGCTCAAATGCTTATTTAATGTGTTTCAATCTATCAACTAATTTTCATATAAAATTTTATACAATATATAATACGAGGGGGGATCAGGTATGAAGTACCTTTAAAGTGCGAAAAACGAAGCATTTTGGACCACATGATGCAATTGATCTACGGCTAAAAAGAAAGCGCGTTCAATAAAAAAAAAGTCAAGGACATTTTCGTCTTTTCAATTGTTTTTTTTCCAGATCTCCTCCTTCCTCCTGGACTCCAATCGCACCCCTCTTCTCACCATTGTTGTACTTCTTCAAGCTTTATCCACGTTGTTATTGCAGTTTTAATATCGCTTAAATTGGTGTTGATAACATTAATTACATTCTGATATCTTAGCCATCATCTTATGTCTTCAAAATTTATTCAATTCGTTTGTTTATAGGCATGTTCATCTGCCTTTTAAGAATTTCAATCAATTTCTATCTTGGTTGTTGTTGGTTGCTATCCACCATGTTCAATAGAGTTAGCATCTTTATTTTGTTGTTGTTATTGATTTCTAGGTTGGGGATCGATGTGTTTGGTTTTGGTTTTGGTTATAGTGTGTGAGTATAGATGCCCATGAGGTGTTCGACAAAATGCTTAGAAGAGAATATGAGTATGAATGGATCACCTTCTAATGAATTCCATCTCATTGGCGTTGTTAATCTCTGCAGAAGCATTACCAACAACACATAACCACATTTAACAACAAATCAAACAGATTCTCAAATTCAAACTTGGGGTTTCAGACTTTATCGTCATACCGCACCATAAGAATGAACTAAAACTATAAATTTATGAACATAGAGCTATATATTTTGTACGTCAACACTCTAGAGCTATCAATGGTTTTTATGAACATTGACAATCTGAATTTGAACATCCAAATCTAGTTTATGAACGTTTTAACTGAACCTTTCAATCAATTTGTTAGAAAAAATAATTGATTCCCCTATATGAACGTGAAAATAAGTGTCCAGCAATGAACATGTTAGATCATTATATGAACATGAATGTATAAATCACGAAACATCAGAGAAAATCCTACTTATGCCAGTATTCATGATTTTTGCTTTTTTGCAAATCCAATGGCTGCTAACAAGTTTCTGCTTGCTTGCTCAAAATGCCCTATAATAGTGAACATAAAGCCCTATAACAGTGAACATTTATAAATACTAGATGAACATATATAATTACTTGATGAACGTAATGCTTTAGTTGCCAAGTAGAGAACATGGAGCCTTATAACAGTGAAAAAATCAACCAGCAAAAATCGCAACTCTAGAACAACGAATCATCACAAGCATATTCAAATAGATTAACAATGAACAATCGAACATCAATCACGAACAAAACCCCCCTACAACACTGAATCAATACGGACTTGAAACCCTAGAACAACAAGAAATACTAGAACATTGAATCAATACGAAATTGAAACCCTAAAACAATGAACAATGAACAATGAATAATGAGGCATGTAACTTCAATCACGAACAATAAATTGCAGAAATCCCCAAAATCAACCAACAAAAATCGAAAAAACCCTAAAAACGAGAAAACAGGAGTGTTGAAGTGATACCTCCATAAGAAGGTTTGTAAAGATCATCATGGCTTTCCGTCGTTGATCAGATCTTCGAACAAAATTGTGAGGAAGAGGGAGAGTGGATCAAATTTGGCGAATTGGAAGGGTCGTCTCTCTCTCTCTCTTCGCAGGAGGGAAAAAAATTGGGGAGAAAATTGGGAAGAAAGTTGTTTCATGATTTTTTTGTGAAATGCCCCATCACCCCTTCTAAGTTGTTCTTAATTACAAAAATGTCACCGTAAATGAACAATAGTGTGCCATATATCTTTTAATCTGGGACGTTCATCTGTTCAATCGAACGACTCACATGACTTCGTTTTTCCTACAATAACACAAATTCGTACGGAAATTCTCCTCTATATAATACTACTTATTAACCATATTGAGTTATATAAACCCGCGCATGACGCGGGAAATAGGCTAGTTAATTGAAAGAACATCATCATTCTCGACTTTGCTTCTGTCGAATCCTTGGGATCCAAGCCTTGTGTCGCATCTATGATATTGAGTACGGAGTGCAAAATTAATCCTACGGAACTAAGAAAACTACGTAGTATCTGACATAAGCATATTGGTTAATTGCTTCAGGACTAAGGCAGTTGCAACTTGAAGAGTGAGCACATTCACGTGGACAGCAAAATCAAATAGCATAAATATCCTTATTTTGATCTTATAGAAGTTTGATATATAGTATCGATATGCTGTATGCAATTTTCATCATAAAATTAGGGTTGATTAGTACAAGATCTATATTCTAATCTCGCAGTGGTAAACATCGACCGATGCAAGCACCTGGAAGGTGTGTTAGGTATTGGTTACTAAAAACAGGGTAAGTAATCATATTTAAATACATAAATAAGTGTAGTTTAGCGAGTGTGACATATGTAGTGACACCATACAGACTAGACCAGTCAAACGTATCAAAAGGCGGATCCTATTTGTACTGAGATGGGACGGAATATCAGGTCGAATGACCGTTCTGATTTTTCGGCGAATCTGAGCTCCGCGCAGAGCTGAGCTTCACTCCGACCGACCCGGCGGATTTACAATCCGCCAGCTTTATCCGCTCGTTTTTCAGAGCTAAAAAGCGGGCGGATTTAGGATTTTCCAGCTTTTCAAAGCTTAAAAGCGGGCGGATTTAGGATTCGCCAGCTTTTTAAAAGTGAAAAAGCGGGCGGATTTAGGATTTGCCAGCTTTCCAGCCTAATTTTTTACAAAATTTTCAAGTATTCTGGCGGATTATAAATCCGCCCATTCCGTAACTCCGCGCGGAGTCAAACTCCGCGCGGATTTAAGCCTGCAACAAAAAGTAGTGCAAATAGCCTCCTCGTATCAAAATCCAAAATTCTTACCTAGCCTGCTTTGAAATTTTGGGTTTAAGAGGATTTCTAAATTGTTAATAATGAAGTTATACACTATGCATATCTTTTAATCAAGAATTGTTAATAAGCAATTTAGGAAGCTATAATTCTAGAGCCATATGTTTAAAGAAAAAGTCTAGAAAACGTTCACAAATTTTTATTACCCAAATTATGAACATTATTATTAATAATATAAATATTGACGTGTAATCAGTGAACGCTAACTGTTCGTTTTTCTTAGGTTAAGATTTGTTTGAACCAAACTTTCCTCTATTTTTATTGAGAAAACTGACTTTTTAGTGTAAGTAAGACGGACAAAACCCGATAAACATGCTTTTATCATGTACGTAAGGAAATACTAATTGTACTTATATGCTCATCATACACTTGACTCACTCATGAACTCGACTCACTTGTTGAGCACCCGAAGACTGGACGCATACTCTTTTGAGCTTAATAAAACAAGATTACCAGTAACTAACACATTAAACAAGTAATACGTTAGTATATCAACATCCGCACTTACTCAACTTCGCACGAAAGAGGGTACTCAAGTTTAGTCAACAACAATTTCGTCTTTTTAAAACTTTCTACACATTTGTTAAACTAATAATTAATTATCTCGTGTAGTGCTAGCTTACCCCTTTTTCTATAATACTCCCTCCGTCCCAATATTAAGTGTCCGTTTGCGATTTCCGAGGAAAATTAAGGAGGTGAGAAAGAAAAAGTCCCAATATTAAGTGTCCGTTTGCGATTTCCGAGGAAAATTAAGGAGGTGAGAAAGAAAAAGTGAAAGAGAGAGATTGTGAGAGAGTGTGGTTTTTTATGTAGGAGAGAGAAGATAAAAGGTGATTAGGTGTGGAAATTGATGTAAAAAAAATGAGAGAGAAGGTAGTTAGGTGTGGATTTTTAGAGAAGTGATTTGATGTGGGTAATAAGACGAAAGATATAAATGGAAACAGACACAACATTTTGGGACGCCAAAAAAGGAAAACATGCACTATATTATGGGGCAAAATATCAAATGAGAAATTAATGTTAACATGAGAAATGAGAAGTAATCCTAACAAGAGATTGATTTTGACCAGATGTTGACCGGCCGTTGACTTTTTTTATTTTATTTTATTTTTTTAAGGCCAAAAAAATATATTTTTTAGGCCGGATTTTGTACTTATAAAATCAAGTGCTTCAAAATGTCTGAAATGTGCTACTATATTGTTGAAATGTGTTGTGATATATTAAGCCAAAATTTGAACTTGCAAAGTATGTACTACCACAAGTGTTATGTGCTTCTATATTACTGTAATATGCTACGCTATTTGCCCATATGTGCTTCTATATGGCTAGCTGAACTGTGCTACGATATTGCATATATGTGTTTCTCTATGCTTGTGAAATGTGCTACACTTTTTGCCTAAATGTGCTACACTTTTCACCTATATGTGATTTTATAGGCTAGCTGAAGTGTGCTACGGTTTTTCCTATATATGCTTCTCTATGCTAGGTGAAATGTGCTACGTTTTTGTTTACATGTGCTTCTTTATTGTTGAAATATGCTACGCTTTTCGCTTATATGTGCTTCTTTATTGCTACCTGAATTGTGCTACACTTTTGCCTATATATGCTTCTCTATGGCTGCAATGTGCTACACTTTTCGCCTATATAGGCTTCTCTATGGCTGAAATGTGCTACACTTTTCGCCTATATGTGCTTCGTTATGGCTGCAATGTGCTACACTTCTCACCTATACGTGCTTCTCTATAGCTAGCTGAAGTGTGCTACACTTTTTGCCTATATGTGTTTCTCTATGCTAGGTGAAATGTGTTACGCTTTTGCCTAAAAAAATATAGCACTTTTACTTACAAAGCATAACACTTTTTCTTACAAACAATAGCACACAAAATTGGTAGAAAAAACATAGCACTTTTACTTACAAATCATAGCACAAAAAAAACTGAAACGAAAAAAGTCCGAAAAAAAAACGACATTTTTTTAAATAAAAAAGTCAACGGCCGGTCATCGGGTGCTCAACTCCAAGGAGGTTCCTCCTTGCTTCAAATTTTGGCCTAATATATCATAGCACATTTCAACAATATAGTAGCACATTTCAAGCATTTTGAAACACTTGATTTTGTAAGTACAATATTCGGCCTAAAAAAAATATGTTTTTGGCCTAAAAAAAAAAAAGTCAACGCCGGCCAACGGATGGTCAACGGCCGGTTAACAGGTGGTCAACGGGGTGGTCAACTCCAAGGAGGGAGGAGGGAGGAGGGAGGAGGGAGGAGGGAGGAGGAAGGAGCTTCCTCCTTCCTTCTTATTTCTCATCTTAAGGGGCATTTTTCATGGGATTTGGACCCATATTATGGGACCGAGGGAGTACTAATTAACTTAATGTATAATACTAATCTTATCTTATCTTATCTATATAAAGATTGGCTATCCAATGCCAAAATTGAATAAAATTGGTACCTCATAAATGTTGCTCCCTCCATTGATAAATTTAGGATTTCACTAAATAAATTTACATCAACCATTTTTTCTAATTTAAAAAGATGTCCAAAAGATCAAAACGAAGCGTTTTGCTAAAAAATTAAACACCCTCCTTTTTTTTCTTTCATTAGATCCGTGGTAAAACTGTACAACGGTTAAAATTTTCCAAACTAGAGATTCAATTGTTTTAAATTTTAAGTAAAAATGTGATATACTGATTATTCTCCTCTGGTTTAGTATCATATAAGTAGTTAGTTTTTTAATATATTTTTTTAAAATTCAATTTACACAACGGTAATTAATTACTAAGTAATTAATAGAATTACATGAAGTTGGTTTGATTTTATTTTTCATGTAATATAACGTAAGTCATTTTAGCCTTTTAATTTTATACACAAACTAGACTAGGTCTCGCGCCATGCGCGGGTTTATATAACTCGATATAGTGAATTAGTAGTAAGGAGTATTATGTAATATAAAATTTTATATGAAAATAAGTTTATATCTTCAAATGATATTGATATATAATTAAGTTTTTACATTTTAAATATAATAAACAACGAATATACATGAACTTTTAATACCAAAAATCTTATTTGATCAAATTATCATAGGTCAATTTTTAACAAATTTAAATAAATTGATTTCAACATATATAAAAATATATAATTGAAAACACTACAATAACACAAAAATATAATTATTTCTCTTATTTATTAAGAAATCAATCTTTTTGTGATACGTCATATCATAAAAATAAAATATATATTTGTAAAATAAAATAATAGGATATTGGGAGGTCAAAATCTAGAAAATTAACACATAATAATCTTTTTGTAATCTGAAAGATCTTAAGCAATCTTTTTGTAATATTTTTGCACACGATTTTCCAAATTTAATTAATTTTTTTTGAGAAAATTACAATAAATTATAAAAAATCGTGACCAATGAAATGACGACAGGTGGATGGCCTGAATGAAGAGTATGCCACGTGACATAGCTAGAATTGAAGAAATGTAATTTGCTTTAGTAGTTATATAGAGATTTTTTCTATTTTATTCTTGAATTTTGGTAACAAAAGTAATAGGTGTGTTAAACAGAGAAACATGATTATTAAAAATGTAAGGAAACTAAATGTAATTTTTACATACAGAGTTTTTATATTTTTAATATCTATCAAACTCACTAAATATCGGTAATATTAGAGAAAAAGAATAACTTTTATATGATATTTCTATGTACAAGATATTTATTTGATACAAGAATAAAAAGTAGAAGAATATTTATTATTGATTTTACCACAAATAAATTAATTTAATTTAAAATTTAAATGTGGGTTAATATTATATTGAATATGTTTAAATCAAATTGATAATACTCAAGAAAAAGAGAACATAATTTATAATCTTAATTCTAATACGAGCCCCCACGGTAGAAATTTTATAGATCCGCCACTGCCGATAACCCCCAATTCCTCGATCCCCACTCTCCCTTTCAAATTCACCGATCAACCTCAATTTTGACTGTGGTAATTTTCTTCTTACATAGATGACAGTGAATGATGTCTACTTGTCTTTTCTCCCCCTCGCGCACATACTTGACCGTATGATTGTGGGGAAAAATCCCGCACTCGGAAAATTTTAACTGGCACCCCAAACCTTTTTTTTAAAACCTGGTTCAGTTTTGGGCGCAACTAGAATGCGCCCAAAACTAGATCGAATTTTTGAGCATTTTGAAGGCAATAATAAAAAGAAATTCCATGGCAATCACTCTTGTACACATGAAATTCAATGCCTTAACATCACTCAATGTTGTATGTTTTCATTGACTCTTTTTTTCATGACCTCTTGTAATTAAGATTAGTCAAATTAATTTGAGTTTCTGATTTCAAAAACTGAATTATGTGCTATCAGTTTGTGTTTTCAGATCGAATATAAATATAAAATGCAAAGAAAGATGTTTGGACAAGAAGGTTGTGATCACATGAGATGGTTAATGTGCAAGGAAGATGACTCTCTTGATCCCGTTATAAGTTCCAGTGTTCTTGTTGACAATCTTAATTCTTTTCAAAATAAATTTTTTAATAGTTAATGATCTTATTGTGACAGATTAATATACTTGCAACGACTTTTACTGTTATGTGTTTACTAAAACAGACCTTACAAACCTCTCATGTGGACAGAGGTTTGGAGTGGATGGTATGATTTTGCAGTAATTGACTTTATCATTAGATTAATAAAGTAAAAAGTAAAAAGTCAGATCAATAACTTTTTTCAAAGGTACACATGAAGGCTTTAGTAAATTATACTCCCTCCGTCCCAAAATATGAGTCCCATTTTCCTTTTTGGGCGTCCCGAAATGTTAGTCCCATTTCTATTTTTGTCCATAAACTTCTTCCAATTATACTCTTACTCATATTATTTTAATATTTTACATTCATCATTTCCAATGCACTTATGTACTTTTCATTTGTAAACTTTTCTCCCATTGGTTAATGAATTATTTTAATATTTTACATTCATCATTTCCAATGCACTTATGTACGTTAAAACATTTGCCTTAATCCAAGATATTTTTGTACAATGAGACTCATATTTTGGGACGGATGGAGTATATATATATATACAAATAATATGCAGGTTTACAGAGTTTAGAGGACCGACTTACCAAAGAATCTAAATTCCCTATATTCAATTCATGTATCATGTGTCTTTGTAAAAGGATTTAACTTTTGCAATTACTAAATTTATACAAAGAGGGAGATCTGTTGTGAACTATATGGTATGCATTTTTTCCTCTTTCAATTTCTTTGTGCTTGAAGTGTTTACTTTTTACTTATCCTAAACTACATTTTTCGTCATTAGTACCAAACTTTGAGCCCTTATCGGAGGCCGTTTGCATCTAATTTTAGTAATTGTAAACAGTATTACATATTGCAATATGCTAGCATGTTGTTTTCAAACATTTACACTCAGTTTCCAACAAACATGATAATTTAGTAAACACGTCGAAAATGTATACAATGGGGAAATGACATTTAATAACTGGTCCTCGAGTTTATTCAATTGTAATGAGTTATAGACAGAAAAATAGATCATATATTCACCAACTTGGCTATTAATAAATCAAAATAGATTACCTTATTTTATATACCAAAATCTGTGGAGTTGGTAATAATACTGCAAACAAGACTTGAACAAAAATTTAGCATATAGAGCATTGAAGAAATTGCATACGCAAATAACATATATTTAAAAACTTTTGTCCTGTACATTACAAGAATATTAAAAATCATATTTTTAAAAACTTATGTCCCGTGTATTACAATAATATTACAAAATGATATAACAATTTGGCGAATTGAAAGAAGAGGTACAAATCATCAAACTCATTTGATTATATGATATAATATCATTTCAATATCTATTATGAAACATTTAAGAAATTATAATTACGCAAGACCCGTACGCGGGTTTCAGTCTGTTGATTTAATCCCTAATAAAATAGGAACGCCAATACACGAGCTAATTGTTTGGCAGAAAAAAAGCACCCGAGTTAATTAGGTAATGTGATGATTTTAAAGGGAGAGACGAATTCATAGGTAGTTGTGTGTCAATTGTTAAAATGATTAATAAAACATTCAGGAAAAACATAATAACTAATTAAACTTTATTTTTCTTTTCTTTTTGATAGAACAAAGATTAGAGACTGCTTTGTTGAGGTTAGATTCTATATCATAAAGGGTTGTGAATATGATTAACCCAATCTAATTTTGGGACGCCTATTAAACAACGTTAAATCATATTAAAAACTGTAATTTCCCCGCGCGTAGCGCGGAGGCCCGTTTCTAGTTAACTTAATGGATTGGTGACAAATTTAGCTTGTAGGGCAAGCTTGGATGTGATATAAATAGGCCTCATTCTGACTCACAACATAACCAAAAAAAATGTCGTCCTTGAAACGAATGCTTTGCTGCTTCTCTGAGCCCAACCAAGTTGCAGAAGCATCATCATCATCATCAATGAAGCATGATCAGACACAAGAATCGAATCAAAGATCAAAGAAGAAGTTTCAGGATCGTAAGCCTCATATCCCCATCTCCTATTTCCCCATCGGATCAAAACTTTCGGTCTTGTAATACACCTACTTCATCATGAATTCATGGGTTGAAGATATAGAAATCCCCATGTAGCTTGTTTCTCCCTAATTAGAAATGCCACTTTGTTGTTACTATTGAAAATGTTTTTTTCGAGTTGATCTAATGAAGTATGACAGGATCTCGGTTTGATATATTTGAGATTTTAGCTCCTATTAGTTCATTTAAGACCGGAACTCCATATCCTTGGAAGATCTCTATATATATATAAACGGGATGATCTTGGTCGAAAGTAAATGAAACCGATACCGAACCTGATTTATTTACTTTTTTATTGGACCTGTTCTCAGTAAGCTTGGTATGTTTTGTTTGCCAAATAGCTTTGTTTTGTCTCTCCTTTTCCGATCCTCATCGCTCCCCGCCTCCTCCATATCCTCCTCACCTCATCCTCCATCTTTGCCTCACCTTCTCCTATATTTCCGCTTCATCTTTTCCTCCATCTCCGCCTCACCTTCTCCTAAATTACATGTGAGGACCAACAAATCCGTTTAATTTTTAAAATCTCCCCTCTATTTCATGCCCACTTCCAAAGCGATGGTTCATATATGCCTATATGAACCATAGACGATCGATTGGCTTCGAAACGAGTCTGCCATCATCGCTGCTACTGGAACTGGAATAATTCCGGCAAATCTCCCCTCTGCGCTCCTCCTCCTAAGTGTGTTGCCGCCACCAGCCACTTCTTTCACCCTCTCGCTGCCGCACACCATTACGACGTCATGGATGCCGCCGCCGCCGGATTCGCGCACCACTCGCCATGTTCGGGTTCCACCAGCAGCATAACAAGTCTCAATTCCTCGCCAATTTGGCATCCGGAAGTGCAGACGATGCGCATGAGAATTACGGGAGGAATAAGCATTTCAGAGAGGATCTCTTTAAGAATGGAAACACTGAATAAGGTAATTTCTCATTATTCAATTTCCTAGGGTTTTTTGTACTTGAATTTTCATCTAGGTTTGGTTGCTTTTGGTGTTGATCTTTAGGGTTATTCTCTTCTTCGATTTCGATTTTCTGAGTTGTTTCTTGGATATGTCAGCATTTCATATCACAAGAACATGATTCAGTGTGATCAAAAGTATGATTTCAACTTTCTGATATGAGAATCTTTAGATTATAGTTTATGAGTATGGTTTCATATAACAAAACCAGTTTTTCAAGATAATAAGCTGAAGTAATTGAGATGTTTCATGTATATGAGTCTGCAATCTGTATTGCTATTTCGTTTAACACGTGCCATATTCTCCTTTAACATTTTTTCCAATATCTTATCTGATGTATTCTTTTGATAATTTGAAATTTTAATTCAGAGTCATGCAGGCTTCTTCAACCTCTGTATTGTAGTACTTATTGTTGTAAACAGGAGTCTTATCATTGAAAATCTTAGAACGTGGAATTTGTGGTGTTGCTTTCATGATGGGCAGCAAAACGAAGATGGACACCCGGTTTTTGTTCTCCGGTGTGGTGGATGAACGGCGCTCAAGGCCATATTCTTCATTTAGTATAATTATAATCAAGGTTCTTATCCTCCTCTGTATACAATTGATACTGCTTATTTGTCGTCTTATACTATTTGGCTTGCTGTTAATATTAGGTTAGTGTATCATGTGAACAGATAAATCTTACTATAAATCAATTATGATATTGCGGCCTGGTTTTCGATCTGGGAAATAAAGTTATGTCCATTGGGTTTATGAAAAGTGTAACACCTATGAGACAAACAAGGAAACAAAGTTGTAACGTTTTTTTCCTAACGCAGGTATTGAATTCTTTGTGTAGAGGTTACGCCAATTTTGAATTGAATAGGCATTTATTTCATTAATGCAGGTATCAATTTCTAATGACATTCCTTTTTGGTCATTTTCAATCAATATTCCCGTCCTATAAATTAGGTGTTCGTCTTCCATTTTCCATACGCCACACTGTAATTCTGAATTTTCTCTCCACTTTATTCTCTGCCTCTTTTTTCCTGTACAATAGTTTCTAATTCATCCCTTCAAATCTCTTATGCCAGTAATGTTGTTAGGAAATTGCCACATGGACTTACATTCACTTGAATATTTGATTGAAACTGATTACTGGAAAGTCTAGGACTAACTGCTCTCTCCAAGAAGGAAGAGGTTTGCAATTGCCTCATGAATCTATGTATGATTTTGTTTTGTTTACTAGTGTGGAAAATGAGTGTATTGTTTGAACTTTGTGTCTTGGTTGTAGATTGCTTTTCTTAAATCGGATTGGGGATTTTTGGGTCTTTATGTTGATTGATTTAGTATAAAAGAAGATAGTAATCAAGATTGAATTGAATGAAAAACTGAGAATTTTTTAAACTAATGCTACATGAAAGAATATGATATGACTATCTCTTATAGTAGAATGATCTGGAAAGCGAGTTATCCATCAACTTAAGGTTTCCTGTCATGGACTTGATTATAGCTTCTTGACTTAGCTTTAACTCGAATTAACTGGACCATTCATCATTATATGGAATATCACTTATTACATTCTGGCAACCCTTGCATTTTGACATTAAAGGCGGGAAGGACTAGGAAGATAGACTCCTTTATCGTTTGAACTGCCGTTTGAGCTGTGGAATATCAGAACAACATAAAACTTATAGTTATTCTTTGATTATCATGTTGAAACAGAAAATTTAAACAACATGAAAAGGTTCTCATAGTGTGCTTGATATGGATATTTTCGTTTCAATATTGTGTTATTGTATCATTTGATTTACGAATACAGTTCTTCATTTCTGTCTAGCTGGCACGACTGTACCAAGTGCTGGAAGTCTTGGATCACGAATAGAGAAAGAGGGAATACCTGAGAAGTGTCAAAACCCAGTACATAATGTTGTATTCACTGAGTTTCAAAACTAAACACAGTTCATTGCCCTTTGCCTTATGGTGATCCAGGTATATCTCCACTTTATAACTTTTGAGTTCTTCAACTTTTTTACTCAATTGAAGTTGATGATGAATGTTTATCTATGATTGTTGACCATAAACTATAGTTCTAACAAACATCTTTTTTTTATTTTAATTTCGATTTTTGTACAGTTCTCAATGTGATTTTGTTTACTGGTTTTATTTCTCTTTTTTAACTCAAGTCTATTGAATTTCATTTTCCTTGATGCAAAAATCAGTTCATCATCTGTTTTAGTTTGTTGTAGCTTATTTTCACATTGCAGTTAGTATTAATGCCACATTTGAATGGTACTATTAAGGCTTCTAAGCAGATAAAGTGGGTAGAAAAACGTAATTGATATAGTCGTAGAGATCACATTGATGTAATTGTTCAAATGCACACCCTTTTTCTAGCACATTACAATTGAGTATGTGTATTAGGCATGAACTCAATGGTTCTTGCAGCAGCCATTCGCCACACTCAACATGTTACTTTAAAAATGTAAGGTATATTTTAAAACCTAATTTCTTCCTGATTCCGACCTGATCCAAAAACCTACTCTCCTATCACCTGCACTTCACCCATTTGTAAATCTCGAACCCTAAACCTCATCATACCTGCCACATGCGACCCGAATACCAAGGTCTGCCACACCACGGTGTCCTACGCCGATGCTTTCTCCATGGAAGGAAACCTTTCCGAATTTGTATTAAGTGGGAGCTAACTAGGCTTTGCCCTATGCCTTATGGCAATCCAGGTATATCTCCACTTCATAACTTTTGAGTTCTTTTACTTTTTTACTCAATTGATGTTAATGATGAATGTTTAGATTTGATTGCTGACCATAAACTATAGTTGTAACAAACATCGATTTTGATTTTTATACAACTCTCAATGTGATTCTGTTTACTGGTTGTATCTCTCTTTTTTTAACTCAAATCTATTGAATTTCATTTTCTTTGATGCAAAAATCAGTTCATAAGTTGTTTTAATTTGTTGTAGCTTTTGTACACTGTAGTTGGAACTTCATGTACATGATTTTTTTCAATTGCTCTATTAGCACCAAATTTAGCATTTAATTATTTTGTAGAGGCACACCTTCCATCCTGTTGTAGATTCTCTTATCTGATAAAGAAAAAATATTTCTATGTCAATAGTAATTAAGTTTATGAATCTTGAAGTGACATCTATGTTACCAATATGCAATTGAAGGATGCACATGGGAGGTCTATAGAATTAGAAGCTTAGTAGGTCGAGTGCTAAGCTCAACCCAGGAAGAATAAAACCAGTAAACAAATTTCCGAGCAAACAAGAGAAATAGATGTAGCATTGA
Organism: Oxyria digyna; assembly: GCA_029168935.1. Taxonomy (NCBI): domain Eukaryota; kingdom Viridiplantae; phylum Streptophyta; class Magnoliopsida; order Caryophyllales; family Polygonaceae; genus Oxyria; species Oxyria digyna. Next base: position 14,244,450 of record JAPVLV010000013.1, read on the forward strand.
GTACTCTAATTTGAATTATATAATTGGTGATTGAGCATTGAGTACTCTAATTTGAAAATTGAGTAATCTTTATTGAAAATTTGGGTTTCTTAAAATGATTTGGGGGAGGGCATGATCTGTTAGGAAAAATTAGTTGAGGTACTCATCCTCCGTTGCCGACCAACACCTTCCTTACCCTTTCTCGATGGTGTCTCTGACTGCATCGATAGTTTGAAAGTGGTGTCGCCGGCGGTGTTTCAAATATGCAACAAAGCCTTAATCCGAGTCAGGATTTCAAATCGCTTATTCATTCTGATGTGTTGTAATTTCTACCTTTAGAATCAAGTATAGGATATTGATGGTCCGGTATGATTTCTCGAAGCTTCTAGGTCAAATCGCTTCTTTTTATTTTGGTAATTCTTGAGTTTTTTTTACCTTAAAGAATAATACGAATCCTGACTTAGCATCTGAAATATTTCATTCCCCATCTGATTTTGAGAATTGTAAGGTTAATTTACTTCGATTTTACACAATAGTAGTTGTCTGTTTGAGAAATGGTAATATAGTACACTAAAAAGATGCACTGTAGATGTTAGAGTCTTCTGAAGTCTTTATTCTTATTGTTGCAGAATTTTCCCATTTCTGTTTCTTCATGTTTGCAATTTATTCTGATTCTCTAAAAATCTACACAAATAATTTATTTCCTTGCTTTGATCTGATTCTGGTCATATTGTTGCAGTCACAAAGACGAGTTTGTGGTAATGAACTTTGATGGTAGTTGATCAGTAAGATCCAGGTTCAATGAAGAGAAATAAATTGCAACAGTGGTTCATAATAGGTGGATAAACCACATTAGACCACCAAGAGAGAATGTTGTTGCAATAGATGATGCCACAAAAAACAGTTGATGTATTTACAGTAAGGTGAAAATTATATTATCCATATAATTTTCGAGTCTTCGTCGTCCATTGAAGAGGCTAGGTTGAAGACGACGTAATTATGATCAATTGGTATTCACGGTTTCATCCTCTTTTCCCCCCTTAATTAAATACTAGTCTCGGGATCCCTTCGACACCTTTGTTCACTATCTCTGGCCTGAGATTTCTGCCTACATTTGCGTTTTTGGCTTTTAATTCGATGTTTGTGTGTCGCAGATTGAATTCCACTTAATAGTAGGGTTCTAACTCTAAGCATATATATTGAAGTTGTTCATCTGGAATAACTTAGGGAGTTATGACTTATCAACATGGTTTGCTCATTTATAAGCGAGTTATGACTTATGACTTATGACTTATCAATATTGTTGAGTATATAATTTTATTATAGTAATCTCATAATCACCTTTTGTTATCCTAAAATGATAGATAATCAACAGAAACGAAATATACTCGCGCGAAGCGCGGGTTCCGATTCTATTGGATATTGAAAATCCGAGCACTTTCACTCTATAAAGCATATAACTTGATTATACGTGAAGTGTGATCAACATTGGTAGCTCTATGGTTCAATTCCTCCAAGTGTTTACTTCACACCTTCAAGTCAAGAGAGGTAAGGAAAAAGAAATTGAAAAATATACAAATTTGCTATAATGGTAAAATATAATTAATAAAATTGAGAGTAATGAGAAAAAAAGTTACATACCAAAATGAAAAATTATGTGACATATGGTAAAGAGGTTTTTGCAACAAAATCACCCTTTATTTGGTCGAATTTGCGCCAAACCACCCCTTATTTCACTTTTTGGAAGGAATCACCCTTTTTTTTGTTATTCCGTTAACATGGAACCACCCCTCTATCTATTCCGTTAATTGTTCTGTTAGTTTGTGTGAAATGTCTAATATACTCCCACTTATTTCAAAATTTTAAGGGCAAAATTTTAATTTCGAAATCTCCTTCTCAACATTTCCCTAACCCTACTATCTTCTTCTTCTTCTTCGCGAAAGCTCTCATGAGCTGCTCCATGGTGAATGCCCCCGACCCGCCGACGGTGAAGAAAAGCTTGCCGCTCTTGGCCGCCTCTTTCATGTCTCCCTCCCTCTTGTTCTCCATGCTCTCCGCCTCCGGGACAGGCGAATTGTCGTTGCCGCCGCCTTCGCTAACTGAAGTCGTCTTCCCCGGATTCCCCTCCGGTTTTTGTTTCCCCCTCCTGTTACTCCGAATTGCCGCCACGAAGCAGAAGACGGAGGCGAACAAAATTAGGAAGAAGAAGATAGAAGTAGACTCTATAATCAGTCTTAACCCCTTTCTGTCCTAAACTAAGCCACTTCTTGGGTTTAATGTTACGCATTGCTGCCAAAGACATAAATAAGGAAGGCACTACAGAAACAACACCTAGACCAACTGCTGCCCATCCAACATTCTCCAAGCCAGTGCAATTCACACCCGAAAAGAACAAAGTCGACAATATGATGGCGAGATAACGTGGTCTACCTTTTTCAAACATCGGATAAAGTTGTTGCAAGTAATTAACTCCGAGAATAGGGAAAGTAGTGACGTTGATAGCACATCTAAAGAATTTCAAAGTACCGAGGAAAGATCCAAAGAAGGGCCCGAATGCATGAGTAGTCCAGGTTACAAAACCACCATCAGCGGGGAAGGCAGCTGCAAGTTCTGCAATCATTAGGGCCTCAGGCATACTCCATACGAAAGGTAATATTACGAATCCTAGAATTCCCTTCAAAACGCCTGCCGCTTTTACCACTGTTTCCTCACCGTATGGACCGCCTGAGATACAGTGGGAGCATAAAGTTGCCTCGTAGTTTCTGAGGGATCGCCACCTTTGAAGATGCCCGAAAACAACCCTCCTAGTCCAGCCATTATTACTAATGACGACGACAATTTCCGTCTTCTACTCCTTCTGAAATAGTCTATGCGGAAAGATTTGCGAATTGATAGGGGAAAAGATATCAAGAGAAGAGCTAGAAGCATCATCTCTGTTTTGTGTTTTCTGTATTTCTGAATGAATGCAAAGTTTGTTACAGCAAGGTTATATATAGTAAAGCATATGTGGCAAGAAACAATCAGAAATTACAATGATGCCATTACCCCCCCCCCCCCCCCCTCAAGATGGAGATGGGGAAACCATGCCAATCTTGGACAATAAGCCATCAAGCTTGACTCCTGGAATAGACTTAGTGAGAAAGTCAGCAAGCTGAGCATGAGTAGGAACATGGGTTAAGGAGATGAGTCCTTCAAGCAACTTCTCGCGAGCGTAATGACAATTGAGCTCGATGTGCTTCGTATGCTCGTGAAAAACAGGATTACGGGCAATATAAATGGTGGCTTGATTATCACACTTAACATCAATTGGTGTGATACCAGTAACCCCAAAATCGTGCAGTAAACGACTAATCCAAGCCAACTCAGCACAAACCCGACGAAGGGATCGATATTCTACCTCGACAGAGGAAAGTGAAACACTCTGCTGTTTTTTAGATTTCCATGAAATCAGACTACCACCAAAAAATATCACAAAGCCACTAACGGACTTCCTAGAGTAAGGGCAGGTAGTCTAGTCAGCATCGCAATAGGCAACCAGCTTCTGATCTGAGGCATTGTTCAGGAAAAGTGCCTTATCTTGGGTCCTCTTAAGATATGAGAGCACATGTAAAGCAGCATCAAAATGTGGTCGTCGAGGTGCTTGATTAAACTGACTGAGAAACTGGACAAAAAAGGCTAAATTCGGGCGAGTGTTCACCAAGAAGTTAAGCTTTCCTACCAGTTGTCGATAGGGAAGAGGATCCGACAGTAAGTCACCTTCATCTGGAAGAAGCTTTTGACGAAGTGGACTCGCAGCAGTAAAAGACTCATCCACATGAAATTCATCCAAAAGTTCTCCTATGAACTTTCGCTGGTTCATGAGAAAGCCTTGAGGACACTTGAGAAATTCAATCCCCAAGAAAAAATGTAACATTCCCAGATCCTTAATTTTGAACTCATAATCTAGGAAATGCTTTAAGTCTGCAATTTCTGAAGAATCAGCACATGTAACTAGTATGTCATCGACATAAACAACCACAAAGACCCTTGAAGAAACCTCCGCTTTATAAACCAGAGAGTAATCATTTAAGGACTGTAGAAAACCTCTGGATTTTAATGCAGAAGAGAGCTTAGCATACCATTGACGGGAGGCTTGTTTTAAGTCGTATAACGACTTTAGAAGTTTGCAAACTTTGGCATCATCATCAAGAAGCAAACCAGGAGGGGCTTTCATAAAGACTTCTTCATCTAATTCTCCATGAAGGAAGGCGTTATTTACGTCTAGCTGGTGAATATCCCAATTCCTTTTCAAAGCGACTGAAACAAGTGCTCGAATAGTGGTCATCTTGAATACCGGGGAAAAAGTCTCGTTGTAATCTATTCCCTCCTTTTGTGTGAATCCCTTCACCACAAGCCTGGCTTTGTACCTATCTATATTGCCATCAGCCTTTCGTTGACTTTATAAACCCACTTGCAACCTATTGCCTTTTTGCCTTTAGGCAAGGAAACAATCTCCCACGTTTTGTTTAAATCCAGAGCCTTGAACTCATCTGTCATAGCATGTTGCCACACTGCAAACTTACATGCTTGATCATAGGATAAAGGCTCTATCTCAGGTTGTGAAACTGCAAGGAAGGAGTGAGACGGAAAATGAAGAGTGGAAGTCAATGTATGACCACTTAAGGAGGGAGAACTATCCACTAAAATGACAAACATAATCAATCAGGTATGTAGTAGCAGTATGTGTTCTGCTGGATCTCCTGGGAGTAGGAGTTGTTGTTGGTTGATCAGAAAATGGAACAAATGGTGCTTGAGAGTCATCATCAGTGGTCAATGGGGTGTTGGGATAAGTAGGAACAGGAATCTGCTGTAGTTGAGAAGCATTGTGGTAAGGGAATACTTGCTCATGAAATACAACATCCCTGGAAAAGAAGACTTGATGAGACTCCAGACTGTATACCTTATAAGCCTTCTTACCAAACGGATTAACCAAGGAAAATCCAAGCCACTGCCCTTGCCTGAAACTTGTCCCTGCCGGCCTTGAGTGTTGAAGCGAAACAAAGAGACCCAAAGCTCCTTAAATGATCATAAGAAGGCAGCTTATGATACAAAAGTTCATAGGGAGTCTTATTGTGCAGAACCTTAGAAGGTAATCTGTTAATTATATATGCAGCTGTTAAGATGCTTTCTCCCCAGAATTTCAGAGGAAATTTGGATTGAAATATGAGAGCTCTTGCAATCTCCAAAAGATGTCGATGCTTCCTTTCAGCAACCCCATTTTGCTGAGGAGTAGTAACACGTGAAGTTTGATGTTCAATCCCTTAAGAAATCAAGTATGTTGAGGTTTCCTTACTACTGCCTAATTCAAGTGCATTGTCACTCCTTAGCACTTGAACTTTCCTGTTAAATTGTCTCTCAATCATGACGATAAAGCTTTTGATAATCTCAAAAGCATTGCTCTTAGCAGAGATAAGGTGAACCCAGGTAGAGCGGGTGAAATCATCTACTATTGTAACAAAATACTTATAGCCATTAAAAGTCATGGTGTGGTAGGGTCCCCATACATCAACATGAATAAGTTGGAAAGGGAATGTAGTAGAAATGCTACTAGTAGGGAAAGAAAGCCTAGATTGTCTTGACTTAGTACATATGCCACACGACACAACATGTGTTTTATTTGACAGATTTGTATTAGTGAAAGGTAAAACTTGCATCTTATAGAAAGGCAAGTGTCCCAGCCTTACATGCCAAAGTTGGGAATCAACAGTGCAACTAACTGCAACAACACATCTTCTCCTCTCATTGTGATCATGTGCTCTTGGTGAATTGAGAAAATACAAATCCTTAAAGGCTTTACCGATCTACAGAGGACTCTTCATAAAAGGAGCCTGCAGAAGACATCTCATAGGTGTAAACAACACATTGCACCTCAATTCCTTAATCAATTTCCCAACAGACAGGAGGTTGCATTTGAACATAGGAACAAACACCACATTGTGAAGTGACAATTATGGCAAAGCGGATACTGTTCCCACAGTCTGGACAGTTGCATTCTCTCCATTTGGTAATGTAATCAATAGAGGTTCATGCAAATCATGACTGTTATGAAATAGATTATTATCACAACACATATGGCAGCTTGCCCCACTGTCCAGAATCCAGGTAGTTTTATTGAAAATATGAGTGGCAAAGGATGTACCTGCAAAGGCAGCAAAATCATCCTGACTATGATCCTTCCCTCTGTTTGAACATCCATCGAGTAAACTAAGAAGCTTGCTTATCTGTTCAGTAGTCAACTCAGAATTTCCAGCACCTGAACCTGTTTGTGCAGAGCCTGTAAACTTCCTTTCCTGATTCGACTTCCTATTTTTATTGCGATAGTTCTCAGGAAATCAATGTAAGAAGAAGCACTTATCAATAGTGTGATTTGTCTTCTTACAATTAGTACAATATAGGTCCTTACGATCATTTCTTTCCTTCTGATCAAATTTACCATACTTAGATCTCGCAATAACATTCATCGAAGCAGACTCAGTAAGATTGTGTGTCTCAGACTTAATCTCTCTTTCTTCCTGCAATATCAATGAATATGTATGCGCTACACTAGGCAAGGGAGTCATCATTACAATTGTACCTCTAATGGTTGTGAAGGCGTCGTTCAGTCCCATAAGGAAGTGCACAAGGCGCTCATCATCCTCCATCTTTAGATAACTTTGTATGACTCCACAGGAACACCACGGAAGTCCTTACAAGCTGCTAAGTTCATGCCACAGGATCTTCATCTTGGTGTAGTAAGTGGAAACATAATCAGATCCTTGAGATAGAGAATTGAGCTCTTTCTTAACTGCATATAACTGAGCTCCGCTTAATTGACCAAATCGAATCCCAAATTCCATGTGTTGTCTCGGTATAGATCACAGATCTACGAATGAACATTTATCAAATGAACATTTATCAACATTTTGATGAACATTTATGACCAACGTGATGAACATTTAAGTCGATTGTAATGAACTTTGAGTAATGAACATTTTATTAATTTCTTGTGAACATTGAAGTATGAGATGATGAACATTTAAGTATGAGATGATGAACATTTAGGTGATTTTTGTTGAAAATTAAGTGTGTTTTTAAAAGAAATTATATTAAAGTGGCGTTCTACATAAGTGGTGGTCCGATGGTGCCTTGATGGTGGTGCGGTGGTGGTGCGGTGGTGGTCGGGTGGTGGTCCGGTGGTGGTTCGTCGTTTTTCCAAATAACATAAACATTTAAGTGTAATAAACTTGGTGAACATTTAAATATAATTTGATGAACATTCAGTTGATGAACATTTAAGTATAATATGATGAACATTCAATTGGTGAACATTTAAGTAGAATGTGATGAACATTCAGTTGATGAACTTTTAAGTACAATGTGATGAACATTCATTAGAGTATATACAAATGAACATTTATCAACATTGTGATGAACATTTATGAACAACGTGATGAACATTTAGTAATAAATAATTTTGTAATATTTGTGAACAATTTTATACGTCTTTGTGACAATTTTATTCCGGCGAGGCCTATAGGTGGTCCGGCGGTGGTCGGAGGTGGTCCGGCGGTGGTCCGGCGAAGGTGACAAGGCATGACAAGGGGTGACACGTGTCATCGTATGGGCTATTGGATCTCTTTTGATCCAAAGGTCCACAATCATTCTCATTTATCATTTTAACAAGTATTATTACATGATACTTTTCCTTATTAAATATTATACTTATTTATTATTAATAATTGTAGGAATCGTTCATTCCGACAGCATACCAAACACTGAGCTTCAGGAATGATTTAATCTGATTCCTGATTCTATTTTCATTCTCATTGCGATTCTTCCAGACAGCATACCAAACGGGGTCTAACAACATTAAAATTTTACATCTTTTAGTTATATATAATTAAAAATGTTGACGACGCAAAACCTATGTCGACAAACACATCACAGTACGAGATTACGGAATACGTGGGCCTTTTTTTTCTGTCGGGTCGGGTATATAAAAATCGGATTTATGTATCGGGTTTTTTTCTGCTGGTTCTAACTTCTAATTAGACCTGGCCATACCCGGGCTCAGGCCGGGCCAGGGTCGGGCATGACTCAAATTTCCAGTCCATATTTCCGGGCCGGGCTAGCTCGAGGCCCGGTCTCAGGGCCTGTGATAGTGCCCATACCCGGCCCTCTATCCGGGTCGGGTAGCCCGGTTATGTTAATTTTTTTTTAAAGAAAAAAGATGAATAAAATACCGCATAAATAAATCAGTCGACGGTGAAAAGGAGAGGCGAGGCGGACACCGATCGACGACGAGAGGCGAGGCGAGCCCGAGTTTGGCAGGACTACTTCTAAATTTCTAATGCCCGTTTGCTAACAACTAAAGCCTCTCAGGGATGCTCAAAAAAAAAAAGCCTCTCAGAGAATGTGACCAGTCCCCAATTTGATTTCGAAATCTCTCATTGCAGTTTCCCTCTCATTTTCTCCTCTCTGCCCTCGCCAAATCCCTAACCAAAATCATCGAATTCCTTCAATCGCCATGACATGGGTATGCTCGAAATGCACATTCGTGAACCCTTCAACCCAGAAATCGAATTGCCAAATCTGTCTCTCCCCAATTCCCCCCGCTTCGCCTTCTTCACTCTCATCACCATCTCCGTCTTCCTCCTCGCAACCCACTTGGCCTTGCAAGGCCTGCACTTACCTCAATTCCTATACTAGGTCAAACTGCGAGATTTGCGACACTCCCTCTTCCCTTTCTTCTCTCTCCACCTTTGACGACTTGAATTCCAACAACCCTGATGACATTCATGATTTGGGGACTTCGATTGGCTCCGTCTTCTTCCCATTAAAACCTTGTTCTAAGGGTAAGGAGCTTGATCCTGTCCCGGTTGTGGATTCTACTGATTTGGGTTCCAAGAGGAAGATTTTGATATCGGGTGATTCTTCCTTGCTTGCTGAAGTTGGGTTTCGCGGTCTGAAATCGGCTAAGAAAGAAGGTTTGCTTTTGTCACTGTTTCAAGTATATTTTATATGCTGCAGTTAATTCTCCGCAACTGCTGGTGGATGGATGCTTCCTTAGTGTTGTGAAGTGCTGTGTTTATTCGTTGCTTTCTTTGATTAAGGCATTCATTGTGGTCAAATTGCGTACACTTACCTTTTAATGTTATGCCTGGAAGGTGTTTGAAGGAAATCCCCAATAGAAAAGATAGTTAATCATGCGAATAACTTTGTGTTTTCTGCTTTTAGGTTGGCAAATGGCTTCTCCTTGTACGGGAGTTGATCACTTCTTTTTTGTTTTGATTGAAATGATGCTATATTACTATCCTGATTACCTTCCCTTTTCCATTCTCATTTTACCCAATTTCCTCATCTATGTTATTGCATGTCGTGCTTGTTGTCCTAAAGCCTCATGTCACTAGGATGATGCAAATAATATTACGAAAAAAAGCTTGACTATTTTTGTGACAAGTGTTTGTATCGAAAAACTTTTACTTCATTCAGAAATGATACTTGTGACAGGTAACACTAGTGTTGATGATGATGGTGTATCCATACTAAAGAAGCATTCAGGAACTGACAGTTCAAACAATGGTCTTTCCTCAATCAAGATTCTTAGCTACAATGTTTGGTTCCGTGAAGACTTGAATCTGGAAGAGAGGATGGAGGCAATTGGCAATCTTATTCATCTCCATTCTCCAGACATCATCTGTCTTCAGGTCCACACCTTTCCTCAATCTTTTAATCAAATTTTTATGCTATTTAGTTGACGTTCTCGGTTCTGGTTTTTTCTTTACAACAGGAAGTTACTCCAAACATCTTCGACATATTCCAGAGCTCTAGTTGGTGGAAAATATACCAGTCTTCTGTTTCACGTGAAAAGGCGTACTCAAGAGCCTACTTCTGCATGCTGGTAAGTTCAAGAAAAATCAATATTTTTCTATTATAAGTTGAATTTCGTATTCAGTATTCAGAATTCGATCCATTCTTGATTTGCAGTTGACAAAGCTGCCAGTAAAATCATTCAGCCACAAACCATTCAGCATTTCCATGATGGGTAGAGAGCTATCAATAGTCGAGCTTCAAATAAACTCAGAAAACTCACTCGTAGTCGCCACCAGCCATCTCGAGAGTCCATGCCCAGCTCCACCCAAATGGGACCAAATGTACAGTAAGGAACGTGTTTCTCAAGCCGAGGAATCAATCAACGTCCTCAAAAAGCACCCAAACGTTGTGTTTGGAGGGGATATGAATTGGGACGACAAGCTGGATGGCCAGTTCCCTTTCCCTGAAGGCTGGACTGATGCCTGGACCAAACTGAGGCCTACAGAAATTGGATTCACCTATGATACTAAAGCTAATAAAATGCTTTCGGGTAATAGGACTTTGCAGAAGAGGCTTGATAGGTTTATTTGCAGTTTACAGGATTTCAAGATCAGTGGAATAGAGATGGTGGGAAAGGAGGAAATACCGGGCCTGACTTATTGCAAAGAGAAGAAGGGTAGGAATGGAATTCAGAAGTTGACCCTGCCCGTTTTGCCTAGTGACCACTTTGGCTTGCTTTTGACAATCACCAAGGTTTGAAATGGTTGTGGTTATGTTATGTTCGAACCGTTTTTGGGTTGGAAAGTAGTAGTCGGTCGCCTTTAAGCAACAACCTTTTGTTCTGGCATCATGGGTAGTGAACTGATAATCTGATATGTCATGTAGGAATATCATTTCGGTGAATGATGCCAATTTTGTGGTTATGATGAAAGGTTGTTTGGATACTTGGTAAATCTAGTAGTAAATGTTAATGCAGTTGTTTCTGCGTCCTTTTCTTTTTCCCCCATAGCAATAGAGGTCATAACTAACTGAGATATAGGTTTTGACATTACAATAAATTTGGCGCAAACTTATTCACAACCTAAACTGTTTTATTTGCGTCAAAAAAAAAAATTTGATTGCGGTGAGCGTGGATCGAACACGCGACCTTCAGATCTTCAGTCTGACGCTCTCCCAACTGAGCTATCCCCGCAATTTTGTTGTTATTCATTATCTTGTCATTATATATTCTATTATCATCCCGCATAAATAAAAGTTATAGGGAGAGTTTAATGGTGTTAGAGCTATTCTACAAGTTAGACTTTATTTGTTAGTGGCTTCCTTCACTCCTTTACCCCCGTCTATCTATCTATATATAAAAATTTATGGGTTTGAGAAAATAATGACAATTGGTACTCATTAATGTTTAAATTTAATTTTTTCTCATTTTTTCTATTTCTCATTATCCAATGATAATTGAGACTTATTAAATGTCTAATAAAACCATAATTATGTGCTTAATTGGTTAGTATTTCCACCATTTTAATTTTTTTTTTCGCTCTTCACCTTTAATCCGTATGACGATGAAGAGCAATCCGAACAACGTAAACGACTATGTGATTTTGGTACATATATAAGAGATATTCAATTCATTTTATTATAATTTACTAAAAAAATACATATATGAAAAAATATATTAAGTATATGAATATAGACAAAAATAAAAAGTGTTTGGCTAGCGCAAAGCGCGGGTAATGACCTAGAAAGTTGTTATTAAGTCGTCATTACTATGTGGCATCTTGAATTCCTCTTCTAATTTCAACTTTTGATTTTTCGACTTCTCTGAATGGGATTTCGTATTGAATTCTCTCATCAAGTCGTCGTTACTCTTCTGTATATTGTATTTCGTCGTTACTCATGGTTATTGTCAATTTGTAATTGAACCAATCAATTTGTTATTTTTATCACTTCTATTGTTCATTTATTTTTGTGTTAATGTATTGATTTGCATGTTAGATTTAAATTGGCCTGAATTGGATAAAATATGCCCTGAAAAAGATTGTAAATATATAATTAGCCCAATCCAATTTTGAGACGAAAAACCGTAATAACCCCGCGCTATGCGCGGGGTCCGATTCTAGTTGTTTATCAAAATCTTATATTTCTTTTATGCTCTTCTTTTGTTTATCTTATATGATCATCAGAACCAGTGGCGGAGCCAGGGGTGCTTGAGGGTGCTCAAACACCTCCTTCATCGTCAGGAACCGTCGGGATTAGCTTTATTTTCAAAGAATTTTCATGGGAGCACCTGCTATCAGGGCCGGCTACTGTGGATGAAGAAAGAAAGAAGAAGGGTTCCTTTACTAATTACAACATTAAAAGGATGTCGTTTAGTGTGATGGGCCTAGCCCGAATCAGATTCTAGTAGTATATAATACCTTTGTTAATAAATTTCTCTTTTATTATATAAAGCCTTAGAAAATTGATTATTAAGGTTTTTTAAATAAAAAATTTGAAAATACTATGAAGACCTTAAATAGCTATAGAAAATTATTTTTTCATATTGTTTCATGACTTTCGTCTCCATATTTTATTAGATTTTTAGCTTAAGCATTATAACATAACTACTCATCTAGATAAATAAAATAAAATTTATTTTATGATAATTTTTCAGAGGAAAGTTCCGGTGAGAACAAAGCTTAACGTAGAAAAAAAAAAGTTTTTGCGTTCACAAATAACAAGTTAATGTTCATAATTTGAGCGGTAACGTTCATAATCTAGGCGATAAATTTTTTGAGGTCATTTTGAGAAAATAATTAAAAAAATTCAAAGTTCGCAGTAATTACAAGTATGTCACCGCGTCCCTCACTTAAAACGTTCAAAAAATTTTGTGGCCTATATTTTGAACACTCGCATCCAGAATATGAACATTGACGGGTAATCTGTGAACACGATATGTTCGTTTTTCCTACGTTAAGAGTTATTTCCACCCGAACTTTCCTCAATTTTTCAATATATATAAATAATAAATTATAATGATAACAATAAAATATTATATTTTTAAATATATATATATATATAATTTATTTTAAAATAAATTATTAATCGCGCTAATAATATACAAAATTGAGCCCGTGCTTCAAAACATTTCTGGCTCCGCCACTGATTAGAACATATAAGTATTGATACTTACACTGGGGAACGAAGCTATTAAGGAGATAAATACTATTTATGTAGCATAGATATGAATATGATACCATATGTAACGTATGAGATGGAAGTTTTCAACGATCTATTGCATGAAAGATCAAAAATAGAGGAAATTCTAAAATCCCTGAATTAGATGAACTATTATCTACATGCAATCTGATTTGATGATTTTACCGTCAATGGATGGAATACTAATCAAGATGAAGAAACATGAAATCCGGACGCAATATGAAACCAGCTTTCCTGTTTCCGTAATGGGCCTGGGCCGAAGTGTTAATTTGGATTGGTTTGGCCCATGTTTTTCTTATAAATTTATTAATATCTTCCTTCCCACATCGACAGTTATAAACTACGTACATGAATGTGTTTATATAGTGGAAATTACGTACATGAATGTGTTTATATACTCCACTGAACCTCCAATGTTTGTCTCTTCGAAGACATCTGATAAAATTGGAACGATACAGAGAAGATTAGCATAGCCCCTGGGCAAGGATGACACGCACAAATCGAGAAATGGTCCAATTTTTTTTCCTTTTTTTGCTTGAAATTAGGGTTCAATCCTGTACTGATTTTTGGGGGTTTACTCATCAATTACGGAGTATCTGTTAAGCAATGAAGATCCAGCAGCACTACAATGGAATTCCTGCTCAGTTTTAAAATTGTTCTGAATAAAAATTCAGGGGGCTGAAATTTGTTGGCCTGCATATTTTCAGTTTTGATGATTCTTGGTGCTTCTTGTTTTGTGGTGGTTGATGATTCATGGTAAGATATTGATTGATTTGGTTTAGAGTTTAGAGTGACATCAGAAATTAATCTTGCAGCACTTTGCTGGGGAATATGTTAAAATGTGTTTCCCACATCGAGAAAGAAGAAATGTTTAGATGAAGTGGACTACTATAAAAGGTTTGAGCTGCACATCTGTAATCCTCATGGAGCCATGTAGTGAGCACAAAGCGAACTATTCTTTCGCCTTTTACTAAAGAATACCGTGTGCTCTCTATTTTCAAGTGGCATACCTTTATTTTTGGAGAAAGCTCCCTCAAAGAGAGCTTTCAGCATATCAGTCACAAGTTTCTCCATAGATAAATGTAATTATTCTAGCTTCTGTTTTATTGTTAACCAATACATTCTCCTATACTTGCTAATTTATACGCATAAATATATGATTACTTTACTGAGTACTGTTGGCCTAAGGTGTATGTTAGTCATATGGTTGTGATCTGCAACTAAGAAAACCGAATCAAGTTCTCATTTTCATTGATGCTGTGATGCTGCTATTATGTCTATTATTTCGGTATTATTTGTATGATACATGTGATATCTTTTACTTCCACTCAAGAGGTTGGTTTAGATACCTGTGGAAATTCTGTCTTCTTCAATACATGTCGAATGTGTTAGTAAATGGCCCTGATCTTGGATTGCTTGTACATTATAGATCATTAAGTACACGAGTGCATCCCGCAGTGACCAAACCATGGAGGGGTTTTCCTCCCAGCCATTTTTACACGTATTCAGATGAGGGTAAACCTCCCAGCCATTTTAACTGATGCCCTTGGAGACGTTCAGTGATTGAGTGATGAGTATCCTGCTCCAGACGATCAGCATACATCTTGCAAAATGACCGTAGCTTTTGATTCTAGATTCGTAAGTATGTAAACCCTAACCCTAGAAATCTGGCTCACAAGGATACTAACTGGATGCTGTTCTGCTTGACGACAAAAAACAATTACTTGCCAAATTTTGAACGGAAAGAAAAGGAAAACAAATTGGCAAATTCAAGAAATACATAAATTACATTAAAAGTCTGTCATGTTTGAATAAAACAAAAACATGAAATTGGATTGCACATTTAACACTAACAAGTACGGAGTACTCCGTACTACAATACACAAAAGACAAAAACACAAATGAAAAAATGCAAAAACTTACCTGTAATATACCAACGAGACAACATAATCAGAATTAATGCCGATTGATCCACAAATCAAATGAAGATGCACTTTTAAATTAGAACATGATTTTACCAATAGAAAACTAAAATAGGATTTTTATGTGTAGTGGAGTAAAGCGGAACTCAAATCCATTTAGGTCCTATCTTTTTCCCAAATTTAACTTTTATCTAATTACAATTTCTTCTCGTCTGTTCCATTGTAGCTCTTTTGTGTGAGTTCGGATGATCATGTTATAAAATCCTTCCTGAGTGCATATTTTCATACATTTATCTGGTTATCATATTATGTACAATCCAGCTTCTGTAGCATTATTGGTGTATTGTCAATATAAATTAACAAGGGAAATGTGGTGTTATATCCCAGATCTTCTAATTTCATCTTCTACATAATCATTTCTTCAAGCAGTTGAGCTGATCTCCGGGAGCTCAATGGAGAGTAACCCAAAGAAGGGATTTGTCAATGCAGATTGCAGAGCATTCATAGCTGCATTCAGGACAACCATGTCTACTTTGTGCCTCGGAAAGTATAAGAACTGACTCGTTGTTTTCTCAAACCCACACAGCTCAAAGAACTTTGTACCACCTCTTAGATTTCCTATTCTATCCTGCATTACAAACCAATAAAACATTCAAAAATACTTGGTGAATATATAGAATGGTTGACAGTCTATCAGCTCACAGACTTTCACAGTAACCGTCAAAATTCAAGGAAACAAACGAAGGAGAAGCTAGTCATTCATTTTACCTGAAAGACAGGATTGGTAAGACGAATCCATCTATACTTGCGTTGATCGGGATGATTGATTACGTTTCTCACATATATGTGTAGGGTTTCGAAGGCCTTTCTTGCTTTGGCATCATCACCCTATCAACATGGACACAACAAAATGCTGGTTAATGTGATCAGCAATGTAAATCATGAATGTTAGATACATAATGATGCTAAGAAAACCTTGCAACTTCGTTTCACAGTTCGTAAGCAATCTGACAGAAGCTCTGCCCTCGTTGCGGATCGCTTGTTTCCGGATATCTGAGACCAACAAATCCATCAGAAATGTTATTGCATTAGCTAAAGCATTAAACCCATGTTTTAGCAAGAGCCTATACTGATTTATGTGGCAATGCAGGCACGGCTATGTTAGTGTTGTTAGATTGTGCAGATCCAGTGGCATCAGTTAATAATCCATGCCTCGATCTTCTCTCAGCCTATGAATCATTAGAAAAAATATCATGTTAAAAAGCATCAACATAGGCATAAATTTGTGAACAAGTTATAACTACCTTGTTTGTGTCTAACTTCTGACGAATCCTTTCCCTCGCTCTTCTCTCTTCCGATTTCTCTGCTTCTTTCAGAGCAATCATCCTGTAATGACAGGTTTTTTTTAATACAAAGCTTACTATAAAATCCATAAGAGGTCTTCAAATACCTTTTTCTTGCATTTTCTTCTGCAACTTGCTTTGCCTCGAGAAGTTGCTTCCCTGATCTTCTTCTCTCCTGCAGGTATTAAGAAATGAATTCACCATTAAACTAATCTTATCTTTTACATTATTGTTATCTATAAACTAATCCAAGTTTATCAAGACAGATAACACTACCTTTTCTCTTTCTGTTTCAAGTTCTTTTTCTCTCTCTTCCCGCGATTTTTGTCTTAAACTCCCGAGTTCGTCCTTCATCTCTTCTCTCGATTCATGACCATGATGTTCGTTGTCGGTTATTTTTGTTGGTTGGTGTCCTCCGTTCCTTAGCTCCTCAGCTTTCATCTTCACCTCTTGAGTGATGTCAAAACTGTCAGCAACTTCAATATCAATATCCATAGGTATCTGAAAAATCAAACTCCAAGACATCAGTAAATTATGACACTTCATCCACTGGATTCCGATTTGTAAGCAAGAAACAAGTCCATTTTTGGATATATACTAGTGGCATATGATCGATATCTGGGTCGTTCTCGTGATCAATGATCCATGTCACAACATCCTCAAGACTAGAATTTCCTGATAGAAAAAAAGACAGAGCAAGATTAACTGCATTTATCCATAAACTTGAATTGTGAAGCAGGACAGGCATTGACAAACCAGAATAGTGAAGAGCTCGGGTGGCGCGAGCGAGAGGGAATCCCATAACTTGAAGCTCCATCAACAATTTCTTATCAACTTCTGGAACAACCATTTTCTAACAAGGAGGAAGATGATTTGTGAAGTAGTTGAAGAAGTACGGATCGATCTGACTGAAACCCAGATTTGGAAAATTATTATAAGAGGAAGTTGGAGGGAGATGAGGGGTTTGGAGATTCTTCTGCTGCTTCAAGTTTAGAATAAAAACCCCTCCATATCTGATTTGAAATTTATAGGCAACCTCCATGGTAAGCAAGGAATTGTTTAAGGCTGAGAAAATGCATTCCTTCAACTTTAACTTACAAATGAACTCATTAGTAAATCCAAGTTCTAGACCTTTGTTATAGAGAAAGCAATATGGAGCCATGTAGTGAGCACAAAGCGAACTATTGTTTCGCCTTTTACTAAAGAATACTGTGTGCTCTCTATTTTCAAGTGACATACCTTTATTTTTGGAGAAAGGTCCCTCAAAGAGAGCTTTCAGCATATCAGTAACAAATTTCAATTGTTTATTACTTGATCGTATTAAGTTAAGGTCAAATATGTTCAGCAAATCAGATTTAGGAGCTACAAAGAGATCCTAAACTTATATGCGGTGCACTAAATCCCTTAATATTGGTAAGATAAGTTTGCATCTGTGCTCCTTGTCTGCACTAATTGGTTAGTTAATGTTGGACACTAGTTCTATCTATTGAGATGTAGAGCATTATGCATTATTTACATTTGTGGGACACACAACAGATGGAGTTAACAGTTAACCCAGGTATGTATGCATACTTGAAATTTGCACAACCAGAAACACCTACTATGAACAATTCAGGCGGTGTTTGTTTTTTACTTGTCAAAATGGTATCGGAAGTAATGAGAAACAAAGAGTTTCAATGTTTGCTATTTTGGAAAGTGAGAATGGTTTGGGAACCACGACCGAGGTCTTCGAAGAAGGGAAATGACGAACTGGGACTTGATGGTCTAGTTGCGTATGAGTGACCCGCTGGTTTGTCCGCGAACCGCGTTCACGATCCGGTTCTTCCGCGAACCATGCAACCCTGGACTTTGAGGGACTACTTGGTCTCAAGAGATAACCATGTTTAGGCATGGGGCCCAATTTAGTTGCGTATGAGTAACCCGTTCACTTTTTCGGTTATGAGTTGGAATGACCCAGACCTAGACCTCTACGAATCTCACGTTTGTAATTTCTTGGTTTGGATTAAGCCCAAAGACAACGTCAGGTGCTAATTTAACCTCCAACAAATAAAATATCGTATATTTTGGATTTTATTTATCTAATTTGGTTCACTTATGCCGTCTACGTCGAGATGAAATACTATTATTGTTAGTAATCAATACAATACATCTTATTTATTCTACGGGCTAAGTCGTACTGTCAAAACTTTCTTTCGTTTAGATAATTGTACCTTCCTCAATAGTAGAGTAGTAGACTACTACTACTGGTCAGTGTTCTAAAAAACGCTATACGGAAACGTACGGTGAAGAAGAGTCTAGCGTCTAGACGGCTGTACAGCCTTCTAGACGGTTTCGATACGATTTAAATTAAAATGACTTATATTATTACTTTTTACCCAACATATGGCTATTTTCGGTTAACAAAATCAATAATGAAGTTTATTATTACTATTTAAATATGCTAAAGCCTTAATGGAATATATATGTTTGGTTTTTAAAAAAGAATTCATAATGGTATATATATCAATAACTTAATTACATTAAATATAATAGATATGATATAATTATATACTTACCCCAACATCAAAATTACAAATTAAAAATTTATTCACCTATACATTTGTCAATATATGTACTCCTGCTTGTATTGATCATAAGATTAAAATATAATTTATCAAAAATATGTAGTGATGTTTAGAAATTACTATGATACTTAACTATACCAATATTCCCTCTAAACACTAAGGTAGATTTTAATAAAAATTCAATGACGTCTTTTACAAATTCAATAATAAAAATTTGGGTTAAAGGTGTTTGGCAATCCTACGTGACTACATATCCCACATCGAATTATTTGGAGAAACAAGTGCAAGAGTATGATTATTTAAACACATGGAGCTCTTCACTTCTCTCACATCTAAAATTTCGGTATACATGTGATTAGTAAAAGTCTATATGAAAACTTGCAACAGCACATAAAAGCAGCGCCTTAATTTTATCCGATTAATCGCACTAGACGATTTAAACACCCTTCAGTTTGCCCCCATAAAACGAATTTTTTTTACTGGTCCAATGTATTGTGACCCGTTTAGTGCAAAGACGGGATGGTGGCATGGCGTTCAACGCCGATTTTTAGAACACTGCCTACTAATAGTACAATATTCCCCGTCTTATAATATTATTCTCGTTTGTTTTTGACACATTTGTCGATGTATTTATTGCATCGTTTATATTCCTAATTAGATGTTATAAAAAATAAAAAAGTTACGAAATTTTGATAGTATTAACATACTCATTGATAAGAATCATATATATATTTTTTATATATTTGATATAATCTTGTAAATTATATAAAATCGTGAATGTGTGAAATTCAAAACAGTATTATGAGATGGATAGACTACTAACTTCCGATGCTATGGAAACTGCAACTTTTCCGTTGTTGCCAGCTTTGTCGAATCGGCCGGCGGCAATTACAAATAGTCAAAATATACGTAGCCGTCAAATGTAGACCAATATGTGGCTTAGCCGGTTAGGCCATCTACATTCATGAAACTCAAATGAGTTTCATATTTTATATTATATTATATCTCTCTTCTTCACATAATCTATTGAAACTTTTAATCTACAATCATGAAACTCAAGTGAGTTTCATATTTCATATTATATTATATCTCTCTCCTCCACATAATCTATTGAAACTCTTAATCTACAATCATGAAACTTATACCAAATATCAAAATGATGTCATATATAAAGTTTATTTGTATGTTAAACATATTCAATATGGATATCAATACGTAGATAAAATTATTTTACATATTTTTATCAAAGAATATTTTATAAATTTATTTTAGTTTATAAGCTAATAGAGTTGGAAAATATAACTTAAACACTAAAACTATTACTATTTTACTATTGATACATATGACATCTCTTTATTGGCCCACAAAAAAAGTTGAGTTTCAAATTTGTCAGGTTGAGTTTCAAGCAATTACCCAAAACAAATTATTACCTAGATGCATTCAAAAAACTTGTCAAAAACTTGTCAAGTCATTTCTTTTTCTTTTTTAAAAATGCATATGAAACTCATGTGAAACTAAGTTTCATTATTAAAGACGCTCTTAGGTGTCAAATGTTGATTAGCTGATTTTATTTGACCTTGACAATACTCTATTTAGCGGTTAGGCTTGGGTAGTTGGGAAGTTGGAAGCATTTACACGTAACCGTCTCTCCTTTCATGCATGCCTCTCCATTTAACATACTCCATCATTCACCCAACCTACCACTTGAGATTGATAAAATCGAATGTCCTCTAAGACGACAGTTCTTTACTATTTTAAAACTAAGTTACATCAAAACGAATTTACATTATCACCAAGTGTAAAATAGCGTCAATCATATAGTAAAAGTTTAAGTACCTGAAATGAAACTCTAATGCGAAAATAATTCAAAGCATAAATTGTAGAAAATAATGAAATGTTGTTTTCACTTCTGGAACTCGCTCAGATGGCCGAAAAGGTTTAGTCACAACAAAGTAGTGATTTTGACTCGTTGAGTCGATTCCCTATCTGGAAAGACAAAAATAATTGTCAGTCTGACATCAGACGTCAAATTTGCACAAAACCTTAATTAATTACAAATCTTTTTGAATGAGCGACTTTTTCTTTGACCCATGCAACAAACCATCCTACGTCAAGAGAGCTTTGCAACTTCACAGACTCGTTAATCATTATATAGGATTGAGTTTCAATAAAAATCTCCACCTAAACAAGACCGCCTACAAAGTAAATATTTTCACTGTGTCTAATCTATAATTTTGGTTAGAATCCATTGACATGCATGAAACCAAATGTTGGAGAAAAATGATGAAAAATAATCGTAACTTTTATTTAAAAACAAAATATAATATCAACTTTAAGCTCAGTAAAAAACAACCTCATCTTTAAATCTATGAACAAAAGTGGTTCAATTGACTTTTTGATTAAAAACTTAATTTAGGGTATACAGTAGATTTTTTCCCGTAATTGAAGTGATTTTCTTTCGTACTTGACCTCTTATTATATATGTTTTCGGCCATCCGAGCACCCCACCCCTTTCAAGGAAAACAAGTTCTTATTGAACTAATCTAAATCGGCAAAAAACCTGCACTAACTTTTTTTATAACCGGCACCCACTCTTAGGCATCTTCGGGATGCGTCCAAATCTTTTTTTAAAAATCCGGTTCAGTTTTGGGTGCATCTAGGATGCGTCCAAAATCAGACCGGATTTTTGAACAGTTTGAAGGCAAAAAAAAAAAAAAAAAATTCTTTTTGGGCGCGTTACGGATGCGTCCAAAACGGGTGCGAGTTATAATTTTTCGGGTGCGGGGTTAAACGCCCATCTAAATTTCAAGGAAAACATCATTAGACAATTTTATTTATGAAATTCTTTTTTTAATAAAATATATATATTAAAGGTTTTACATAAAGTTGGATGAGAGACGAGAAACAAGTTGTGCTCCCACCCCTTTCTGAATGCAAAAATTCAATATGTGAAAGATAAAGGAATCACTCTTAACATTGTAGAGTGACTAATAGCAAGAGTGACTAATAGCAAGAGTTCTAATGCGTGAGAGCGTGTTCAAAGTCTCCCTATCCAATTCTCTGAAGGTAGAGAAGGCAAATGAGATGAATTTGTAACCATTATCTTCACACTTAGACTCATATTTCTTCTTCTCCACAACATTGTGTAAAGCCATATTAGGGCTCAAGAACTCACACTCATGCCAGCAAAGGGAGAGATATCAGTCACATCCAAACAAGTATCTTTACCCTGAAACCAATTAATAATAAATGGTCTGTCGACCTCAGATCCTTCCCTGCCTATGAAAGAAAACCCATGAGAGCCTCCTTCCGCACCACGATCCCAGCTCTAGAACAAATATCAACAAGAATGTCACAAACCAAATTATGCCTAAACTTCACACCCACTTCAGTGAAGAGCGTGATCTCCCCATTGGTCCATCTTGGGAGCATTGCAACTCGGACAAAGACTACCCTCAGAGAACAAAGATATCGTGAGTCTATAACACAACACAGACCGGAATTGGCGGTGGTTCATTCGCTGCCTCAATCCATCAATAGGGATGGTAAACAGAAAACTTGCGCATGTGGAGCACGTATACAACTAAGAACAGCAACATGCCTCAGGCTAAGCGTGAACTTGTCAACGAGGTTTTTCTCAATGAAATTAAAATTGAGATGATTTTTTGTAGATTGTGATTATCTTTCGTATTTCGGTGAGATTATTCTTTCTGGTTTTTCTGCATATATTTGTTTGATTTCCCTAAAATTAGACCTGGCCAAACACGGGCAGGGCCCGGACCCGGGCCGAGCTAGTCTCAAATTTTCAGTCCATTTAGGCGGGTCGGGCTAGCCTGCGGCCTGCATATAAGGCCTATCACCTTGTCCATACCCGACCCTCAATCCGGGCCGAGTAGCCCTCAAGGTAATCCGTTTATATTAAATCTGTTTATTTAATGAAATTTTAAAGAAAAAAGCGAATAAAAATACTGAATCAAAACAATGCATTAAAATCTTTTCAAAATACTTGCATTAAATCATGTCTAAAACAATGCATAAACCATGCAATAAAGCCTTAGAATTTGAGAGTGGAGTTTAGAGAAAACCTGATTTATGTTAGACTTAGAAGTATATATATTTTTTAATTATTTTAATTTCATTAATATATAATATGCGTCGGGCCTGTCGGCCCAGACTTGAACTCTATACCGTACCTGACCCTCATACCCTTACGAGTCTGGCTTGTCGGCCCGTTAGGGCTTTATCTTGTGTTAAACCCGTAAAGTTAAAAGGGCGGGGCCTCATTTGTACAGGTCTAACTAAATTGTATATACCTGTTGTTTGAAATGAATATGCATTATGCAACATAAGACAAAGAAATCATTCGAGATCATAAAATATATTTATCATATAAGTATATCAATCCTGATTCCTCAAACATAAAAAAGAAAAGAAAATAATACCCAAGCTACACGAAATAAAAACTCTTTTCGATCACCCTGTCTAGTGTCTACCCTTATGGCTATACATCTACTAAATTTGGGATGAACTTATTTTGAACAAAAAAAACAAACTATATGAAAGAATAAACTTATGCCTGGATACTTTTTTATCAGTCTAACATGGAAAACAGAAAGAAAACAAAACTGTGGTGGTCATCATCTCTTTAATTTAGTGACTATGATCACCATGATTGCCATTACTATCAGCATTAATGTTAATAATGGCCGAGATGGCGGCAGCTAGGGCGGCTGTAAAGTTGGGGTCAGCAGCAATGGCGGGTCCGTCAAACTGGGCCTGAGATGTATGAAGCCCAGAGAATGTTGAGCCTTGAGATGGGCCTATTGGGCCAAGAGGCCTGGAGAAGAGTGATGGGCCGGGCCTTTGGATGGGGTTAGTCAAGTCGAGTGTAACAGTTGGAAAGGGAGCAGAGGCTGAGATGGTTGCCATGTTTGATGAGAAGGGCAACATTGTTGTTGTTGTTGTTGTTTTTGTTGGAGGAAGGAAATTAGGGTTGATGAGGCTGTTAGATGGTGTGGCGCCCGAGAGGAGCATGGTGGCGGCTGCTGACGTGGTTGACGCCATCGTCATTGCCGCGGGAGGGAGAGGGTGGTTGTGGCTTCCTTCGTATGTTGTTATCAATATTGTTCTGTCTTCTGCACATCTTTGGACCTATACATCATAATGTAATTGTAATGCAAGTCAACTAAACCGCCCATTCCTGCTCATGCATTAGTCTTCGGACACTCTTCTATAAACCTATAATCGGATTCGTTTGGACCCCCTCTAGACGCTACAGCACATCATGCGTCTAGAATGAATTGTGTCTTTAATGTTGTGAAAGCAACAATATATCCATACATACCATATTCAAAACGAAAAGATTTTATTATTGCACCAAAGTTATGAATTGAAAATTCACGTGCACAATCTTCAATATATGTATACCCGCACATGTGTGCATGTCTTTGACAATATATGAAAAATACATGCTCATGTGAATGTGAAAGGTTGTGCATGTGAATATAGAAGGTTGTGCATGTGAATATAGAAGGTTGTGCATGTGAATATTGAAGGTTGTGCATGTGAATATTGAAGGTTGTGCATGCGAATGAAAAATTCGTATATTCGCATCATATTAATTATTAGTCTTAACTAGTTCAGTTTCCCGTGCGATTCACGGGTTTTATAAAATATAAGTTTAATTTAAATATAAAAATAGCTTCGATTAAAATATTTTACGAAATTTATTTACCTTATACAAATTTAATATAACTTTTAAACATAATTGTCTAATTTAAATTATTATCTAAATAGATAAAGTAAAAAGATATCAATTCTTAAATATAATTTTTTTCAATTAATATGATAAATATTTTTAATAAAGGGAGTGTTAGTCAAACATTTTTCAAATATTTAAATATATTTCAGTTTAAAGTATTTAAAATTTATAAATTATACGACAAATTTTCTATATAATTATTAAATAACAGTTTTAAAGGAAACTTGCGGTTTGTAGCAAGACAATATAGAGATTAGGAAAGAAATACTCCCTCTGTCCCACTTTGTTTGTCCTCTTACGCGTTTACACACTTGTCGATGCATGTTTTGCGTCGTTAATATCTCTAACTTCATATTATTAAAAATTATAAAATCTTGATATTGTTAAAGTATTAAATGAGACGAATCAAACAAGACCCTACATGACTATATTAATACACAAATATTGAGAATAATCGAGCAAATTGCGTTAATAGGTGAATAGTGTCAAATTTCGTCATAGGACAAACAAAGTGGGACGGAGGGAGTATAAAAAAAGGCAATACAAAGATTATGATTAAGGCTTGCCATGTGGCGATCTAAGAAATTAGGAAAAAAAAAATTAAAAGGCTTGTTGAAAGAGAGAATGTCATGTGACAAAAAAGGAGGATTACTTTAATAGTTTAATAATAGATTAGGTTTTGTAAAATAATATTCACAATAAAATACACTCTATTTGAACATAGTTTAATATAAAAATTCAAAAAGATACCATATTAAAAAAAACATAGTCTTGATTAGGTTTTGTAAAATAATATTCATAATAAAATATACTCTATTCGAACATAGTTTTAGATAAAAATTCAATGGAGTTCCGTGACTATTGTCAAGTAGTACTCCCTCCGTCCCTTTTTGTTTGTCCACAAGTACGATTTTCGCGGGAATTAAGAAATTGTAGGAATATAATGATTATAGAAGAGAGAAAAATATAAAGTGAATGGTTAGAGGAGAGATAGAGAGAAATAGTAGATAAAATTGGAATTTGGGAGAGAGAAAAAGTGAAAATGTGGTAATTATAGATTGATAGTAGAGATAAAATGGGTAGAATAAAGTAACAAAAATAGAATAATGGACAAACAAAAGAGGACACCCTAAAAGAAAAGTGTACAAACAAATAGGGACAGAGATAAGAGTAATATATACTGCCTTAAATATGTACTCCATTTGGATTAGTCTTGGGTTAGCTTGTCTAGAACACAGCTCCGGATGAGAGTTGTACGGTGATGAAAGCATTAGCGTAGACGGATTAAAAAATATGACGTGATATTCACATGTTTTTTACTAAGTGATAATCTATAAAAAATTATACTCTCCAATATAAATTTAAGTTAAAATTCTCGATATAAACTCAATAATCAAATAAGACATAAATAGACATAAATTTCAATTAGTTGTCGACGACGAAAGATGACTACTTGGAGTTTAACTTTCCATAACATATCTGATTAGTTCTAGAAGGTCATTTAGATGTCGTCCATGAAGTGTTTTTCGATGAATACTTTCTAGTATAGAAGTAACCCTAATATACGCGAAAAATGAAACGGTGGTGTGTCGCAGACCTATTTAAACAAGTCGTTTTTTAGATCGCCTATACAAGCTACTTTTAGAACACTACTTGGGGGTTAAGATCGCTTACGGATATTATACTCAAATTCAACAAGTCGAGAGGATGTTTAGTCAACGTTGAAATGAAACACGAGAAACTTAGAACAAGATAGAAATGAGTAAGAAGGCATATAGCATGTAGCACGTACTCAAGAAAAGCTAGAGTGCAATGGCTAAAAATTAAAAGACGTGGAGAAAACGTACTTGTTTGCGCACCGGACATCCAACGGCCATTGTGCAACGATAATAAGATCGAGGACACGGATTTCCCTTGGCCAACTTTTGTCCATACTTTCTCCATTGACATCCATCACTAATCTACACAAAACCCTTATCAAAATAGCATCATATAATCACAATCCAAAACCCAATAACAAACAAAAACTAACCATTGTGGCTTCGGATCGAGCTCGCACCGAAACACGAGCCTTCCTCATCATCGCCTCCGCAGCTGCACTCGCCTTCGAATCCACCATCTCCCTCTTTCCGTTTCGTTCCTCCTCGTTTGAGGGCTCGCGCTCTCCGCCTTGATCATGATTATTCTGTTCGGGTTTCGGCAAGTTTTGGGTTTGCTTTTCTTGTTGGAAAAGTGTGAGAAGATGCATTTGGAGTGCATTATGGCTTTGTGTTGCTTGTGCTAACGTTGCCTTTAGCCTCTCATTCTCCTCTATCTTTGATTCTAGCTCTGCTCTCAACGCTTCTACCTATCATATTTCAACAACAACAACAACAATTATCATAATAATCAACACCTCTCAATTTCCAATGTGGAACCGCATGGAAACTTCATGAAACGGCAAATTACATGTCAGAAGCGGTCAATGAAACGGACACGTCACATAGACATCGGAAACGAGGAAACTTATTAATACTTGAAGCGTGCAATTAAATGTCTTTTGTCATTTATATATATTTAGTTTTTTGCCGTTTCCGAATTTTATACTTTCTTTGTCCGTAATAAACGTATCGTCAATATCTCAAATTATATGTTAATAAAAAATTATGAAATTTTAATACGTTAAATGGAGAGGAATCAAACGAGATACCACACGACTACACAGATTAACACAAATCATTAAAAATGATTACCTGGGTATTGGGTTTTTCAACACCATCATCCACAGTCGATTGATCGCTTCTTGTGAGAAGTTGCAAACCAGTCTAAAACAGAGCACACCACAGATTCAGAATCCAAAAAAAAACCTAAAAAATACCGACTCAATTCAAATAAAACTTACATTGACATTAGAATTAGAGATGGAGGAGGAGGGTTGATTCTGAAATGAAGAGACAATCTCCTTTCCACGGCCATGACTAGACAAGAAGTCAACCTCATTCACCGGAAATCGGTGATCGAGGCCGGAATCGGGATTCTCCTCCGGCTTCACGGAACTCAACGGCGGCGCGTGAGATATGTGGGTATTACTCCGGCGGTGAGTCAGAGGCGGCGGTTGAGGGAGAGTCCATCCAGTTTCCATAGAATAAAGGCGTCAAGGAGAGCGGCTTAGACTGTGAGAGGAAAAGTGAAGAAGAAGAAGAGAAGATGATTCAGAAGAACAGAGAGGTAAGACTAGGAAGAAAACAACGACTGATGGGTTATTATAAATAAAAAAATGAGATGGGTGATGTTGACAAATTTTGATTCATTTTGTAACAGATCTGGTAAGGGTGGACCGATTAAAAGGGAATTCTATCCGCTAGATTTTTTATTATTGGGATAAAAATCCGCTTCAGTTTGACAAACCTGGAATTCTGATCATCACAATATTAATACCTCCAAACTCAAAATTCTGGCCTCATTAACAAATATAAATTGACCAAATTCATTCTGAATTCAAACTCAACTTTAATTATCTATATACTCTATTAAACTGAGTTTTTTTAATTCTCCTTAATTCTTACCCTATCACAATTCATGTGGCAGTTTTTTATTGGTTTCTTTTAGTTATTTTTATATTTAAATTAATTTAAAATAAAGCATTATCTATTTATCTATTAAACCTAATGTTTTTCAAACCTTAAGAATAATTGTAGAAACAATTTGTTAAGCTATTAGCTTTTTTTATATTTAAATTTATTATTATAAGTAATTATCAAAATTTAATTTCAACAAATTTTGTTGTGGTCCACAAAACTAATACAACAAATATGTATATATTTTAATCTGCATAACTTTGTTTATTTGTTAAAAAAATTTGAGCCCTAAAATACTACTTTTTGCAAAATAAGAAATAAAATGTAATTTCATTAGCAAATTAACATCATTAATATATCTTTATTGTATATTTTTATTTTGTATTTTAGTAATATATTCCGCATTAATTTTTAGGATAGATCATAATATTTATAAAATCACATGTCATTATTATAAAAATAATTAATTATAAATATATCCCCGTGCATGGCACGGGTATTACACTAGTAATACATAAAAATCACCCGACAACCAATTAAACTAAAATAAATAAATATTAATAACAACTTCAATGATACTATTTAATTACCTACTAAGTACTAACTTGCCAACTATGATTATCACATATATCTAATTATTACCTATTAATACGCTACAGTCTCACGCGAAATGCTGATCTAAATCTAGGTATTGAAAATAAATGAATGAATACTAGTGAAACTCAACTAAAAAAAGTCTACTATATTTTTTATGGAAAATTAATTATGTGACTGTTGTCGTAAATCTAGTTCAGAGGCCAACTCTCTTGATTATGCAGTTAATCCAGATCATTGAGCTCTGTAAAGATGATCTAGAACCGTCTTCCTCCATGTAGAGGAGGCCAGTTTGTCACCTCAGGATCGGTCCTTCGAGATCTCATTCGTAAGGCGATCCTAGTCGACAAATAAGAGGTTTGGGCTTGTCTTCGAGTGTTGTGTTTATTGGGTTGCTTGAGCAAATTTGATTGTTGGTCTCTTCTTGTTGTAGATGTGTATCCAAGGGAAGGGACTATTCTACTTGTCCATTCTTCTTATCTTTCTTCGTGTCTTGTCTCTTCTCTTTTCCGGTCTTTGTTGCTTTTGAATTTGCTTGTAACTTTATAATTTTTTTTCTTTCGAGGTTTGTCAAAACAACTTCTATCAAACGATAGCAGCGAACTTCAAACTAGATGTTAAGGTTTTTTTGGCGTTTCAAATTGTTATCAAATCCACGTTGGCTCAAATCTATGCTTCCACTATGTTTTCTTAGGTTGATTGAGTCTGGTGTTTCCTAAAACATTATCTTGCTTCTCTATCTCTGAAAATCGACTACTTTTTTCACCATGAACTACTTTGATGGCTTTATTCTGGTTAGGGGTATGATCACACGTATTGTGAAAATATTGAATTATGTTTTGTTGCCTTTCTCCATTGATTTGTACTGTGTATATAGTTACATCAGAAGCTCCTAGAAGATTACAGAGGATATGCAAATAATCTATCTAAGGGAAGGATAATAGTAATATCTACATTATCTTTTACAATATCACAAATTATCTTTAATTATCTCTAATACCCCCGGCAAGATCAAGTGCGGTTTCGGACTTGGAGCTTGGATCGTAAATGGCAGAACCGAGATGAGTGAAGCGGCTTGGTGAAGATGTCCGCCCATTGATCATCAGAGACAACATGCTTGACCTTGAGAAGCCCCGATTCAGCACGTTCACGAACAAAGTAGTAATCAAGTTGAATGTGTTTGGAGCGAGAGCTGATTACAGGATTTGCTGTCATAAATGTAGCTCTGATGTTGTCACAGAGAAGGACTGGTGGCTGAGTTGTAGGTATACCGAGCTCATGGAGAAGTTGTTGTAACCAACACAACTCAGCAGTAGTGTAAGCTAATGCCCGAAATTCAGCTTCCGTACTAGACCGTGCAACTGTACGCTGTTTGCGAGAGGCCAACTAATGAGGTTCGTGCCAAAATAAATGGCAAATCCATATTGAGCACGCCCGTTTTCTTTATCAGAGTTCAACCCGACATCCGAATAAGCAAGAATATGAGTGGACTTGTCGCGCTAAATAAGAAGGCCATGATCAATTGTGCCTTTCAAATAACGAAGAATTCATTTTGCAGCTTGCCAATGTGCAGTTGTAGGAGAGTGCATATATTGGCATACTTTATTAACAGCATATGCAAGTTCAGGTCGTGTAATGGTGGCATATTGAAGGACGCCAACAACTTGTCTGTACAGTCGGGCATCCAAATCACCGTATTGAGATAACCGAATGCTTGGGTCAGCTGGTGAGGCTATCGGCTTGGCGTCAGCCATGTGGCAACGATTTAGGACATCCCGTATGCATTTGGACTGAGATAGGAGCAAACCAGATTGATGAGGCAAGACTTCAATGCCGAGGAAGTAGCGTAGTGGACCGAGATCCTTCAGAGAGAAAGCCTGATTGAGTTGGTGGATGAAGCGGCTCATAAATCCTGAATCACTGCCTGTAAGAATCAAATCGTCAACGTATACCAAAAGATAAATAGTGGTAGTAGAAGATATGTGAACAAAGAGTGATGTATCCGAGTAGCAAGCTCGAAATCCATTGGAGAGCAGAAAGGTCTTGAGTTTATTGAACTAGGCTCTTGGAGATTGCTTGAGGCCATAGAGGGCCTTGTTGAGTATGCATACATACGAAGGCCGAGTATGATCAATAAACCCCTTGAGTTGCTCCATGTAAACAGTTTCAGCCAGATCTCCATTCAGGAAAGCATTATTGATATCTAGTTGCCGAATAGACCACCCACGAGACAAGGAAATGCTCAGCACTAGCCGAATAGTGGTAGGCTTGACTACGGGACTGAAAGTGTCAAAGTAGTCCACCCCTTCTTCTTGATGAAATCCTTTTGCAACTAGACGAGCTTTGTAACGCTCAATGGAACCATCAGCTCTTCGCTTAATCCTGTATACCCACTTATAACCAACAAGATTAGTAGCATTGGGACAGGGTACAAGAGACCAAGTATTATTACTCATTAAGGCTTTGTATACAGCCTGCATCGCCTGTTGCCAACAAGAATGTTTGTTTGCCTGGGCAAATGTAGTGGGTTCTTTTTCAGATAAGTGTGTAGAGTCAGGTAGGATGGGATGGCGAGTGGAGTTGAAGGTCTTGGGTTGTAGGGACTTTGTGTGAGCACGAGTGGTCATGGTGTGGGTGGTGGTGTCGGATGGTCGGAAGTATGAGGGAGCGTTGGGGTAAGGTTGGTGTGGAGAGTTAGGTGGAGGAGGTGGTAGGTCTGAAGTAGGAGAGGCTTCTTGTGGTGTAAGATCGGGTTGAGTTTGTGGAGGATCGGGTTGTGCTGCGTTGCCGTCAATTGCAGGTGTGGTGGTAGTTGGAGGTTGTGGAGGCGTCGTAGTCTGCTGGATGGCATAAGGAAAGATCTCTTCATCGAACACGACATGACGAGCTATATAGGTCTTGGAGGTGGGAATGTGGAGGCACAAATACTGATGCGCGCCTGTCTCCGGGGAGCCAATTGCGCTTGAAGGATCTTTAATCAACTTATCTCGGGAGTGTCTTGGGGATGTCTTTTGATGAAGGTAGGTCGAATTTGGAGGTTTGGCAGCGGAATTGTTTGGATATAGATGTCAAGAATGACTTGACGAATTGGATATGAATGTCGAGAGGGCAACTCGGAAAGCTAGGGTTTTTGAGGGGGGTTCGTGAGTGGTGATCGAGGGTTGCTTGAACAAGGGAAATTCTGGGGTCCGGGATGTAGAAGAGAGGGATTAGAAGCTATGGGAACTTTGGGTTCGGGATGTAGACGAAGGGATTAGAAGCCTATGGTGAAGGAGACTAGAAGGTAGAGCCCGAAGGGATTTGACGCCTAGTTCAAGAAGATGGAGGAAATATCGTCTCAACAAAGGTTCTTGAATTCAAAGCTAAACGTGAGTTTACAATGGTGGAGGCAGAAGCCTTATAAAGGGAAAAACAAGTTAGAGACGGCTAGGGTTTCTAAGAGGTGGCGGCTAGGGCTTGTGCTAGGGTTTGGGCGAGCTTGGGCTTGAGTGCCAAGAGCCCAATAGGATGGCCCAAACCATGCAAGGCTGGACCACTCCATATTTAGAAACTTTCTAAAAATAGAAAGTTCTAAAACTCTAGCAAAACCCGAACTTAGACCTTCCTAAAAAGGAAACCTGCTAAATATGGAAAGTTACTAAAAATAGAAAGTTCAACAATGCAATTCTATCTCGGGAAACGAGGACTAAAAATAGTACTTACTATAAATAGCAACCTGCTAAAAATAGTAACTACTAAAAATAGCAAGTTTCCCGAGTGTGCCTAAAAGAGTCTCAAATGAAAGATAAAGGATAGGCATGGGAAAACCATGGCTTGATCATACCAAGTTGACCAAGTCTTTTGTGGAGGCGCCATAGTGCCAAGCCAAGGAGGTCGCCAAGGACGGGGCTTGGGCACGGGGCGCTGTATCGCCAAGATGCTGGGCAAGCTGCTTGAGAGGGCGGCGTCGGCGCCGAAGAGGTTGCTTCCGGCGCTCATGAGTTTGTTGGCCAGCCATGGAGGAGGCGCTTGTAGAGGTGAGGTGAGCGTCGGTGGAAGTGTGGTGGCGCCTGTGGTGTCGTCGTTGGCACAAAGCTTGGCACATGAAGGCTCGGGGCGTCTGACAAGGATAGAAATGAAGCGCCAACGGTGCTTAACCTCAAAATAGTCTTGATGAGCAGTATAGGAAGGAGGAGCTCGTTGAGGCGAGCCAGGGCTTGGTCCTAGGCAAGGCAGGGGCGCATCAAATACCCTTTGTGTTTTGAGCTGAATCCGAGAAAGACACATGGAAGGGATCGAAAGTCCATTTTGTGACGATTGTAGGGACGAAGGAAGGGATAACAGAGACACCCAAAGGTTTTGAGAAAATCATAATGTGGGACTTTGGAGTAGAGTTGTTGGTATGGGGATTTGTATTCAAGTGTGGAGGTGATGGTTCTGTTATGGAGGTAGGTAGCTGTGTGAAAGGCATGTTCCCATAAGACAAAAGGACAAGATGACTGGGCTAAGAGAGTAAGTCCCTTTTCGACAATAATGCGGTTTCGTCGTTCCGCAACCCCATTTTGCTCTTGGGTGTGAGGACAAGAGACTCTGTGATTGATCCCGTGAGAAGATAAGAAAGTGGATACATTGTAGAATTCCCCTCCCCAATCGGTTTGAAGACACTTAATGGGACATCCGAATTGTGTATGAACCATTTCCCGGAATTGTTTGAAGACATCGAACACCTGGTATTTGTGACTCAAAAAATATATCCATATAAACTTGGTAGCATCATCAATGAAAAACACAAAGTAACGATTTCCATTCAAAGACAAGATGGGAGCAGGACCCCAAACATCCGAATAGACTAATTCAAAAGGTTTATTTGACTTAACATGAGAACTGGGAAGATGAAAACGATGACTCTTGCCCAACTGACATGCATCACAAACATTAGGAAATTTAGTTGAACTAACAGGAAGACAAAATTGAGACACTAATCGACGAAGAATGTGTTCGTGAGGATGAGCTAAGCGGCGATGCCATCCAAGCAGAGAGGTGCGGGGGCCAAGGTGAATAGATGGAGGAGGATAATTTGGTTGAGGCTGATGGAGACGGTAGAGGCCATGGTCAACAGTTCCGTGTAGGAGTGGTTTGCCCTGCAGATTCTTAACAACACAATGGTCAGGATAGAAAATCATGTAGGTGTTGTTATCTTTATTCAACTTGGACACACTCAGTAAGTTTTTGGTAAGATCAAGCACAACAAGAACATTCTTTAAATTGACAGAAGCAGACTTATCAGACAAAATAGTAGAACCAGAATGAGTAATAGATAGTTGGTTACCATTACCGACGAACAATTTGTCATCTCCACGATACTCATTAGAGACGGTCAGTTTGTTAAGATCATTGGAGACATGATCTGTAGCGCCAGTGTCAAAGTACCATGCGGGGTCCATGAGAGAAGATGGTGATGCGTAGTGAGAGGAGTGCTCAACTGAGCGCTCAGTCCGCGTTGATGAGCGATTATTGTTTCTTGGTGGTGGTGGGTGAGCAGGGAAGTCAGTGTGATTGTTGCGATTGTAACAGTCAACCGCTGAATGACCCATTTTGTTGCAGATTTGGCATTGTAGGCGTCGGCGTGGATTGCTATCTTGACCACGGTTGCCCTCGGAGCTAAAGGATGAAGAAGGAGCAGAGGTCCGACCACGGTAGGAGCGGGAATTGCCGTTGCGAGAGTTGGAGTATGCGACCTGAGCGGAAGGGGCTGTTACCGAGGCTGGAACATGAGCCGACGGCATATCAGATTGAGTTTGTAGGCGGCGACTCTCCTGTTCAATGTGCTCTTCTTCTTGTAAGAGGAGTCCCAGTAGATCATCAATATGGACTTCATCAGGTCGCATCATTATAGCGGTGACGAATGGACCATAAGAGCTGTCAAGTCCATTGAGAAAGTAGCTAGTGAGATCTTCATCTGAAATAGTATGTAGATTCTCAGAAAGTGCATCAGCAATAGCACGCTTTTGCTCAAAATATTCCATGATAGACAGAGATCCCTTTGAAAGAGATTGTAACTAATTCTTGAGGGCCATACGACGAGCCCTCGATTGTGCTTGAAAGGTGCGTTCGATGGTGGTCCAGGCTTCACGGGCTGTGGTGGCTCGAACAACGGTTGACAGGGCACGCTCAGTCAAAGTGGAGCGTAACCAGAGAAGCACAAAGCGGTCGCAACGACGCCAAGGAATGAAGTCTGGATTGGCCTCGGGAAGAGTCGTTGAATCAGCGGCTTGTGGTTTGAACTGAGGTGGGGCATTATCAGTGAGGATGTGATCATCTAACTCAAAGTCTTGAAGAGCCGGGATGACAGTGTTGCACCATAGGGAGAAATTGGTTCGATCAAGTTTGATATTGATGGAAGGAATATGAAAATTCAGAGGTGAGGTGGAGTTAGCAGCAATCAAGAGATTGGCAGGGGAGTTTGATTGTTGAGGCATGAGTGCAGTGGTGGCGAGGAGATGATTTGAGAGAAAGGATAGAGAATGAAGGACTAGGCGACTGATACCATATGATCACACGTATTGTGAAAATATTGAATTATGCTTTGTTGCCTTTCTCCATTGATTTGTGCTGTGTATATAGTTACATCAGAAGCTCCTAGAAGATTACAGAGGATATGCAAATAATCTATCTAAGGGAAGGATAATAGTAATATCTACATTATCTTTTACAATATCACAAATTATCTTTAATTATCTCTAATAAGGGGTAAAGAGCGAAGCTGTCCTTTCAAATCTTGACAAACTTGGAGAATTTTTGTTTACACTGACACTCCCTCGAAGAAATCTAAAAAGTTTGTTGGTTGCTCTCGTTTGTTGCTAGTGGTTGTTGGTTGACCGTAGACAAGAAGTCATTTGTAAGGCGAGCCTAGCCGACAGATAAGAGGTTTGGGCTTGAGCAAACTGGATTATTGACCTCTTCTTGTTGTAGATGTATTAAGGGGCCCATTGACCCTTATTGGATAATAGGAGCGTTTTCTAAACTTGATCCATTCTAATTGAAGAAACTAACCTTTTTCTTTTAACCCTAATATAACTCTTCCCTTCTCCTTCCCATTCTCTATCAGCCTCCAACCCGATTTCTTTTGTTTTCTCTTCCAGTTCAGTACTCTCCACCATCTGAAAGGGATATCTTCGTCGGAGAAGAAGGTTGTGTCGATGTATCCTCCACCGCCTCCGGCTTCAATGAAGAAGAATTTGTCACCGCAACCTCCCTCTGTAAAACGGCCGCCGACATCTTCGTCCACGGATTTGCACTTCCATGTTGCAGATCTAGAAGATCAACTGTAGATGTGTTCAGATCTTGTCCACATCGGCGGCATGTTCAACCACATTCGAAGAAGCCTTCAGATCCACATCGACAGGAAGCAATATACATCAGATCTGTACGAAAGAGAAGCAAATCCACACCGACTTCTACTCCGCCATCAGATCCACATCGAAGTTTAATCGGAGTCGTCGCTTTCCATGGAGATCTATCCCGTTTGTGTTGAGATAGAGACTTCTTCGGATGTGTATTGGTGTCGACGTCTTCAGTTGTGTAGCGGTGCCATCGTCCTACTTTCTTCAAAGCTACAATATTAATTTGGATAAAGAGGTATGCTTTTTCATTCACTTTCATTTGCAGCTCCTCTTCTGACTTATGTGCCTTTGCAAGAATATCTCATGGATTTAGTTTCTCCATTATGGCCAAGTTAAAGCAAAACCGATGAGTTGACATTAATTTCAGTTCTCCTTGTTTCCATTCAAATTCACTCTTTTTATTAATTTTTTGTTACCTTAGACTCCAGCAAATGGTCACGGTTTCGTTTTTTTATTGAAAATGACAAGTTAACATCTTACCTCCTTCGTTCACAGTTCGAGTGTATTTATTTTTTGTTTGGATGACAGTTCCATCAATTTGTTTGGATGACAGTTCGAGTAAAAATGATTGTTCTTCTTGAAGTTGGATGTAAAAATAAACAGGAAAACGAGTTTTAAGTTATGGATGACACTTCAATGGTGTTGATTACAATTTAATTTGACTGAATAATGTGATTTTTTGGACGACGACAATATTAATAGTGTGGATGACACTTTAATTTGACTTAATAATGATGATTTAAATTAATTTGACACTGGATGACACTTTAGTATTACACTTTATTTATTTTAAAACGTTTGTGTCAAAGAAAAATATGATAAAATTTGTTAATTCGATGACAAAGACTGAAAAATATTATTGTCGTCGGATGACAGTTTATGTCGTCGGATGACAGTTTATGTCGTCCGGATGACAGTTCATGTCCCGATGACAGTTCATGTCGTCTGGATAACAGATCATATCGTTTGGATGACAACAAAAATTATAATAGTGACAACAAAAATTATAATGAAATATGATAAATAAAAATGTCATAATGCAACAAAAGGTTAGTTAACACATTAAAAAAAATTAGGGTGTGTTTGGCACATTCATTTATAAAGGCTTTATAATTTATAATGACATTATTTTTTATAAAGGGGTTATGTGAGTTTGAAATTCGTGCCAAAAAAAACTTTTTTTATATAGGTATTTTGAGAAATAATGGCTTTATTGATGATAAATGATAATTATGCCAAACACATTTATTTGAAATAAAGGTTTAATTTAGAAAATGGCATTATAAAGTGGTGTGCCAAACACACTCTAAGGGTTAGAAAATACAATTCAATGTCCAAAAAATGTTACTTACCCTAAATTTGGTGTATCCAAGGGACTACTCTACTTGTCCCTTCTTCTTAACTTTCTTCGTGTCTTGTTTCTTTCTCATTTCCGTTTTTTTTGCTTTTGAGTTTGCTTGTAACTTATAATCTGTTTTTCTTTTGAGGTTTGTCAAAATAACTTTTACCAAACGATAACATTGAACTTCAAACTAGATGTTAAGATTTTTTGGCGTTTCAAATTGGTATCAAATTGGCTCAAATCTATGCTTCCTCTATGTTTTCTAAGGCGGGTTGAGTTTGGTGTTTGTAGATCCCCTCATTTGTTTGTAGATCTCTCTAGATCTCACAAACACCCTGAGGGTTGTTGACAAAAAAAAGTCGATGAGGCTTTTGTTTTCTTGCTTTGTGCGTTACTTCCTGCAAAGGAAGTTCTTTGAACTCTATCATTCAATCTTAGGGTTTGAGTGATAGACTATCCAGCTGAAACTGCTCTTGCTTTTAAGAAGGATCTAGATGAGTGGTTATGTGGTCGTGTGCGACAATCCGCGATACTGTGAGAGGTTGTTCTATGGAACTCACACCACAGACTTCGCGCGCCTCGACCTCGACCACATCCACCTCCTCTGCGGGTTTCACTTGGTCTGTCTTACAACATGTTCCCCGACTCGGTAATCAAGCAACGGATTGGCTCGCCAAATCTGGTTTTAATTGTGTGGGCGATTTTACATATTATGTGTATCCTCCACCCGGTTTAGAAGCTATTAGCCTAGTTCTCGCACCATCTGCGGATTTATATAACTCGATATAGTTAATAAGTAGTATTATATAATATATAACTTTATATGGAAATAAGTTCGATATCTTAAAATGATATTGATATATAATTAAGTTTTAAAATTTTTAAGTATAATAAACAACGAATATAAATGAGATTTTATACCAAAAATCTTATTTGATCGAATTATCATATGTCAATTTTTAACAAATTTAAATAAATTGATATTTTCTCTTATTTATTAAGAAAATAATTTTTTTGTGATATGTCATATCATAATAATAAAATTATACATTTGTAAAATAACATAATAGGATATTGGGAGGTCAAAATTAAAAAA
This sequence comes from Oxyria digyna, assembly GCA_029168935.1. Lineage (NCBI taxonomy): Eukaryota > Viridiplantae > Streptophyta > Magnoliopsida > Caryophyllales > Polygonaceae > Oxyria > Oxyria digyna. The sequence continues at coordinate 14,283,019 of JAPVLV010000013.1, forward strand.
ATTAACACATTAAAATCTTTTTGTAATCTTAAAGATCTTAAGCAATCTTTTTGTGATATTTTTGCACGTGATTTGCCAAATTTAATCAATTTTTAGGAAAATTATAATAAATAGTAAAAAATTGTGATCAATAAAATGACGACAAGTCACGTGCAAAAATATCACTTCATTTTGCGCCAAAAAAAAACATGGCACTTTCCAAATTTTCTTCCACGTCAATCTCCTCCTCTATCACGTCCTCGACTCCCCGGATAATATGAAGGGTTGATTTTGTAGAAACCTATATTTCAACATATAATTTGTATTTTATACAATAAATAAACCAGAATTAAGGTAAGAAAAACGAATGAACCACTACCGAAGTCGAACGGTAGAGAACGGAGTCGAGATATTATCTTTCCTTAATTCTGAAAACGCCCCGTAGTGTGACGGTTATCGGCGTTCCGAATTCCAGGATAAAACCGATATCACTTCTGCTTTGCACAACCCAAAAGAAGAAGTCAACGAACTCGAGACTGTGTGTACTCTCAGACTCGAACAAGAGAAAAGGAAGATGTGAATAGAGAAAAACGAGTGGAGGAAGGAGAATGAGATTGATATTTTTGCTGTGTATTTTTGAGTTCTGCAGAGCCTTCTTTTATAGGCTGCAGAGGAGAATCTGTGACTTGAATGGCCCAATCCGCGTGGATTAAATGGCAAAATCCGTGTGTAATGAATAGGCTGATCTGGTCCAAGTCCTGCCTGACTTTGAACGAGGCCCATTTGAACGAAGTCCAAAAGTCATATCAGACTTTGAACTAGGCCCAAAAAGACAACCTCCTCCTCGGGCCTACGGCCCATCCAAGGAGCCCACGAACCGAACCGAATCGAACCGCGCGTGTGGTCTTCCAAGGCCCAAACCCACCAGGATAGCCTCCTCTGGCCCAATTACATCCATTACAATTCACTCCTAGTTTATATACTAGTGAGTTTTTCTCCTCCTAATTAATGTGGGATACACATTAATCCTCAAGATTCAACTTAGTTACATTAAATGTAACTCCCTTATTTCTCATTCAAACGGAACCCGAATTGTACAAATGAGCATACTACGAAATAGTGCTCACAGAGACGAAGCCAACACTCCCATTATCCGACACTAACGGTGCCCGGAAAATTCGGTTCCAACAGATTTAAGAGTCAAAATTCATACAACAGTGCCAATCCAACTGAAGTTATCAACATCTTCAACAGAGAGAGAGAGAGACCAGCTCATGACAACATTCATGCCCAACTCCTCCTCATCAATTGGTCTGAGTGCAAGTGTGCAACTGAATCCAACATTAGTTTATTCGCCTTACATAAGTGGGCATTTCGCTTTCAACAGGCTCGACCAAGTTTTAGATGCACCTCTTCTATCGTAAAAAAAACATATCTCTATTGCACCTACCATGACAATACTTATCTTGAGCCACTCGAAACCATAGTGATCAGGTTCATTGAGAAGTCACCATCCCATTTTTGTCATGACTATCGAGTTAACTTGCCGCATACCTCGCATCTCCAAAGTCCTCCAGCATGTATTTGAAAGAAGTTTCCGTCAACTTCTTCTTAGACATACCAAGATCATCTGTAGCAGCACTTCCCACTTCAAGACTATACTAAGCAACCAAGTCAGCAGGCGTAGAATTGGAATAACACAACATGGATTTGTTGGGGAGCAAGGCGTTCCCACATCGACACCAGCTTCTTCATTTGTCCAACACGTGCCTATCACGTGACTTCATTTCTGTTTTCCTATAAGTGCCTTGTCAGGCTTGTAACAAACTCAACAAACACATCATCTGTAGCATCTTCTGTAAGTTTTACAGAGCTCAAGCTCTCTTCAATGGAGTTTGTGCATTTCTTCCGCATTTCAGATTTGTTGTTGATTGTGTAATTCATACAAATCTAACATGGTATCAGAGCGGGAATTTTGATTCCTTGTTGTTTTCTCCGTCATCCTCTTCTTCCTGTTTTTTTCTTTGAGCCATGGAGAACGGAGTCCCTCGTCCAGGTCAGATGGATAATTCTAATTCGTTGTACCTCTCGAATTCGGATAATCCAGGAGCGATCATAGTCTCGCAGTTGTTTGATGGAACTTCTGGTTTCAATTCATGGAAAAGATATGTGTTCATCGCAGTGTCAGCGAAGAACAAAGAAGGATATCTCGATGGATCGTATGATCGACCTCTTGATGATCCTCTGCAGAGCAAGGCGTGGGACAAGAACAATAGTATGGTGATTTCTTGGTTGTTGAATGCATTGCAGAAAGATATAGCAGATAGTGTGCTCTATTGCAACACTGCTCATGAGATCTGGAAGGAACTCGAGGAGCGTTTTGGTCAAGTTAATGGAGAAAGGCTTTATCAAGCTCAGAAAGAAGTCGTCTCCATTTGCCAAGGATCTGATAGCATCACTGTATACTACACCAAGCTCAAGAGACTATGGGATGAGATCGGGAGAATGCTTGTTTCCCCCCCTTGTAATTGTGGAAATAGGGAAGCCTTGACCAAGATTGATCAGACACAGAAACTGATGCAATTCTTGATGGGGCTTAATGAGGTTTATACCTCGGTGAGAGGCACTATTCTCATTATGATGCCATTGCCTACTGTGACACATGCTTATTCTTTGCTTATTCAAGACGAGAAGCAAAGGCAAATGCAAGCTGGTTCTCAGTTCTTGAATAATTCCATTTCTCTCAATGTATCTTCTCAAGATAAAGGCAAAGAACCTCAGAGAGAACAACAGAGAAGATATACTCCTACTCAGAATGTGGCGATTTTTTAGCATTGCAGGAAACAAGGTCACACTAAGGAAAAGTGTTACAGATTGATTGGTTTCCCTCCTCATTTCAAGAATTTCAGAGGAAGAAGAGTGACTTCCAATGCTGAGGTTCAAGAGGAACCAACTACATCTCAGATCTCAGGAAACTCATCTATTTCACAAGATCAGTATACTCAACTTCTTTCTCTTATTGATGGTCTTAAGAATCAGCACCAGAATGCTCCTACTTCTGCCAATTTTGCTGGTATAACATCTGCCCTATCTCATTGGTTATCTAGCAATATTAAGCAAAGTGTGAAATTAGGAAATAGCAAGTGGATCATTGATTCAGGAGCTAGTGAACACATGACTTTTGGAAGACATCTCTTGAGTAACATTAGGAAACTTGTTTCTCCTTGTGTGGTCTCTCTTCCTAATGGATCTAGGATGACAGTTCAACAGTGTGGTGATGTTAGAATCACTGATGAATTATGCTTACAGAATGTTCTTTTTATTGAGAGTTTTCATTATAATCTCTTATCCATACATAAGTTGTGTGTACAACTCTCTTGTCAGATTATTTTCTCAGCTGATAAGTGTTTGATGCAGGGCCCTTCTCTGAAGAGCCCAGTGGAACTTGGTAAGGCATCTGGTGGTTTGTATATCCTCTCCCAAGTTACAGAGAACAATTGCAGAGTTGCAAGAGAGAGGTGCAACTCTACTTCTGTTTTTGATTCAGTCTTATGGCATCATAGACTAGGACATATACCTAGTTCTAAACTGAGTAATATTTTTCCCTCTTTCTCCCATAAGTTGCATAATAAAGATGCTTGTGAGGTATGTCACAAAGCCAGGCAACACAAATTGCCCTTTCCTACTTCCAGTATACAATCCACTTCTATTTTTGAGTTGGTGCACATAGATGTCTGGGGTCCATATCATGCTTCAACTCATGGAAATCACAGATATTTTTTTACTATAGTTGATGACTACAGTCGAGATACTTGGACACATTTGATGAGTTCCAAAGCCTGTGCTTTTGACCTTATTAAAGCCTTTATTGCCTTGGTAAAGACTCAGTTCAATACTACTATCAAGTCCATTAGAACTGATAATGCTTATGAGCTTGGTTCAAGCATTTCAGGAAAGCAGTTTTTAGCTTCTCAAGGTATTATTCATCAGACTTCTTGTCCACACACTCCTCAACAGAATGGAGTGGTTGAAAGAAAGCAAAGACATTTGCTCGAGACTTGTAGGGCTCTCCTCTTTCATTCTAAGCTTCCTATCAGTTTCTGGGGTGACTGCTTGATGACTGCTACATATCTCATCATTAGATTCCCTACTTTACTACTGGGAGGTAAGTCTGCCTATGAAGTTTTGTATGGAACAACACCTACTTTTGACCATTTGAGAGTCTTTGGTTGCCTTTGTTACAAAACTATTGTTGGTTCAGAGAAAGACAAGTTGAAGCCAAGAGCTATTCCTTGTGTTTTTGTAGGATATCTTACTGGTAAGAAAGCCTACAAAGTTTTTGAACTAGAGTCTAAGAAGTTTTCTGTGACTCGAGATGTTATTTTCCATGAGCAAATTATACCTTTCCGTTCTCAAAGTGCTACTCCCTTATCCAACACTTCTCTCCCATCCCTTGTGCCCATGGAAAAGGATGTTGATCCACCACCAACTCCACAAAATACTGAGCCCCCACCTCCTCAAATTAATCCACCCTTAAGAAGATCTAGTAGACCTTCAAATCCTCCTTCATATTTGCAGGATTACAGTTGTGCAACTCTTTCTAATCATGATCATTGTTGCTTTCTAGCTCAAATAACACCTTCTACCCACCTATCCATCCAAGATCTTTCTCCTACAAATCAAGATTTTGTCATGACAGTTGCACAACTTCAGGAACCTTACTCATACTCTCAGGCAGTCCAGGATTCTAAATGGAGAGAGGCTACGGACCTTGAATTTGCAGCTCTTGAGGCAAATGAAACTTGGGATATTGTTTCACTTCCTGCTGGGAAGAAGGCTATCTCTAGCAAATGGGTATATAAGATCAAATATAAAGCAGATGGTGCAGTGGAAAGATTTAAAGCTAGACTGGTTGTTCGAGGCAATACTCAGAAAGTTGGGTTGGACTACAATGAAACATTCTCGCCTGTTGTTAAGATGACAACCATCGGATGTATTCTTGTAGTTGCAGCTAAGAAAGGTTGGGCATTGTTTCAGTTGGACATAAACAATGTTTTCCTTCATCGTGATCTTTATGAAGATGTGTATATGAAGCTTCCTCTGGGTTACACTGTGCCTAGTTCTTCACATACTGAGGGAACACCAGTTTGCAAGGTCAAGAAATCTCTCTATGGCCTGAAACAGGCATCTCGACAGTGGTATTCCAAATTGTCTTCTGCTTTGCATCAACAAGGTTTCCACTACTCCAAAAATGATTACTCCTTGTTCATTAAACAGAGTGGATCTTCTGCTTTGCATCAACAAGCTCTCTTCAATGGAGTTTGTGCATTTCTTCCGCGTTTCAGATTTGTTGTTGATTGTGTAATTCATACAAATCTAACAGGATTTGCCAAAATTAACTCGTTACCTTTGATACCTCACAAATTTTCTGTAGGTGGTACCACAATGCGAACTGAGCTGGCTAGTATCTTGTATTCTACTTGCTTTTGATAACATCGAGGAACTATATACGTTTGAATAGTAAAAACAAATGTCAATATAGGTAAAACCCAATATTAACATCTTGGTACCACAATGATCACAGATTATCCAACTTAAAACCCTCCATTAGCCAATGAATAACACTGAGGTTTCAAACAAAATTTGAAACCTGAAAGCTTTACAAGGCACTACTATTATAGTCTATAAATTAAATGCCTCGAACCTACTCTGTTTCTGTCTGTTTCTTACAGAAAACGCATTACAATGGAAGATCTGAGAGGATACAGATCTCCACAGCTCGTTACAACAACGAAACAGGGACAAAATTCAAAGACTGAATTAGGAAACCGTTACGATGATTCTCACTATGGTTAGAGCCCCGAGCATATCCATCTCTTACTATGTGCATGTAGCAATTAAATCTTAGCTTGAAAAAACATCCTGAACCGGCTTTGAAGACGACAGATTCGCTACACAGTTGAACTGTCCAACAAAATTATTACCATTTGAAATGTTAGATCAGTATAGCAAGGCAAATAAAATAGCTATATTGTGAATGTAACATGCCTTTTGCTGCCTATACTTCTCTCGTATGGCATTGGAAGCAGAATTCTTGGCATTTGATTGCAGCTCTTCAATGGTGACAACAGTACTTTCAAGATCCGAAATCTTGTAGGAAGTGTAGTGCTCAAGAGTTGGATTCTGGAGAGTAATGCATAAAACAATTAATAATTAATGTGCATCCTTAAGACATTAATATTTGTTTAAGGAGAGTAAGAGGATTTACTCACCCATGGTTTAGTCGACTGATCTATTGTCCATCTTGCTAAAAAAACAGCAGATGCCGCGATAAGGGAAGGAAGGAATTTTAGAAAACTGTACTCGACCAGAGTTAGCTCTGCTAAATAATTTGCCAAGTACTCCACATCTAGGGAAGGATTCTGCAGACAAAGTTACAATGTAAGAAAACAGATGCACATAACTTTCAATTTGCTAATATCAGAATTCAGAAATTGAATCTGTGTTTTAAATTTTTAATACCTCAGAGGTGGCTTGTGCTGCTTGGATGAATCTCCTGAAAAATATAAAGGGTATACAACATCAGAAGAAGTTACCTCATGATAGGATTTGGCTAATGTATTCTGATGAGCATACCTTAAAAAGGTTTTGATACTAGGAACTGAGAGCTGAAAGCATACGAAATTCAATACTTCACTCTCCATTTTTACCACCTATTCATTGAAGTTGTGTTAGGATATCCACATTCAGAAACCAATAAATGATGAAAGAGAAGAATAATGAAGAACGGACAATATACGGATCTGCAAGGGCAATGCTTTGTAATATGTATCAGAATAGTAGCCACATTTGAGCAAATACAAATTCAGTACAATGTTTGGTAATTTCAAGCTAACAATTACCGATTTACCACCATTGTTGAATATCACCTACACCTTAAGCTGAAAAAATCTGAATAGTTTATTTCTAATTTTGTAGCGATTTCTAGCTAATAATCATTGTTGTTTCTCAGAAGCTACTAGAGACTAAACCATTGCAGTGGACCTTGAACTTCTAACCATGTCAAGCAAAAAGCTATATCAATATGGAGTTGATTGAAACTGAGTTGAAGCTCAGCAAAAGTATAGGTACAGATCGCACCAAGGTCAAAAGCGAAACAAATAGAGGTACACAAACTTTGGATTTCTTGCAGGCATGTTCTGCTCAAGTAAATGAAAAAACCAGTATGAAGATGAATCAAAGTACGAGAATATACAATTATAAACTGCTCTTCTGACGACAAATGCATTTTGTTACTGAAGCTTAATGCAACCATCAAAGTAAAATATTTCAAGTAATCTTCAGACTCTACCTCAGGAACCGGCACTACATTGTAGTGTTAACTACCCTGTTGATCATATAGATTTAGTACTCCAGTAACCCAAAAACATTGGTACCCTTGTAAGGACAAAACCTCCCACACATTTTGAAACACACGCATGCAAAAAATGTACTAGAACAGTAAAAAGTATAATACTATGATAAGAGTAGTTATAACAGGATTAGTAGGCATGTAGGAAGGAGCCCTCACCTCCTCTTTTGTGTAGGTGTTGTCTGTAATGAAGCAAAATTCTTCAACCCTAGGAGCAGAGATTTCTTCATATTTTCTTCAAAATTGCACAACAAGATAGAAAGAAATCATCAGCAATATTGACATATAGCAATTAGCAAGTGCTATGTTCTAAAATTTGACATGTTTATCTCCAATATGTAGTTTATGGATCTAGAAAAATAAAAATCAATGATTTTGAGGTTGATATCAAATGCAATATAAGATCCATGTAAACAGAAATGGGATCCGGTTTAGTAAACCCTTGTGTGTATGCTGTTTCCCTACTTTTTCCATTCATAGAGTTCAGAACTGATTCTTTTCTCCCCACATTCCTAAAAGCTAAAGTGGGTGCACTGTATAGAGAAACTTACGAGGCAATAAGCATGCATGTAACACCAAGCAGCTGCAACCTTTGCTTTTCAATATAGTTGCAAGATAGAAACCGATCTATGAGATTGACTGTGAGATAGAGTGTATCTGGTACCAACTTGTATTCTTCTGTTACCTAAAAACAAAAAAAAAGGCTTATGGCACACTTGTGGATATTCATTAACTTGAGAGCAGAAGATGCAACAATGCTCAGACTTAACAAATTTGCATTAACTTCTACTGACACTGAATCCTTTGTACTAATGCAAATGCAAATGCTTAAGTATCAGCATAAAGCTAAAAACATGCTTGCAGGGTTCTACAAAACTCTGAGCATAATCATGAATTTTTTTTGAATACGAAGCCAACTTTTGAGATCTTAATTGAGGTTTGATGATTTATGCATTGATATCATTATGCAAGACTATCAAATGATAAGAACCTGTCAAGAGCTCACAAAATATTTATAAATCTATATGCTCAGACTGACCTCAACAATCCAATCAATTAAGATTCTCCTCATGCTTTGGGTGACATCCTTCTGCACCTTATCCATGTAGTCAACTGAAGGTCTGCAATTAAGCTGACAAAAGAAGAAATACATACAATAAAAACAGAGCTTTGTGAAGGGAATAGCTGAAGCACTTCTACTTCACTATCACAAAATAATTCAAATGCTATGTAACACATCCAGAAGTTAAAAAACTTGAATCTCTGGCAAAGCTTGTGAGAATGAAAAAAAACATGTGCACGAACATAAAATGCAGCTTTGTTACTTGATAAGTTCATGAAAAATAACTGAGCAGCCATGTAACCCAGTAAATATTATACATACCTCATTAACACGTATATTGTTATGTATATCTCGGGCGTAAATACTGCACATCAGGGGATCTTTTTTGTTTGCATCAATGTCAACAAATTCTGGATCAGTGGGTGTTTCTGATTGCTCGTGAGACTTTTGATCTGCGGAAAGGAAGCAAAATCAAAAGATGAACTTGGGAAAGAAACAAATAGGAGTCATGATGTTGGAATTTAGCACTACCTAAATAACAAATGTTACACACTGAAAGACAATACTTGAAGCTTACATTGTTTCAAAAGATATTATATAATATATATAATTGATTCACCTAGATGAATTTGATTATTTATTTTTATCAGTTGGACCGAGAATATCCCTCAACCAGACATGTTGAGAAATTTAGATCCCACATAGATGGAGTGAAAAAATGAGCTATTATGAACTATAGCAACTAAGTATAAGCCTCTAGGAAAGCAAGCAACTAGAAGCTCAGTAATTGTGAGCAAGTGAATCCTCATCCATGTTATTGTTACCTTTATATCTTACATATAGTTAAAAATATACAATTTGCAACCATTCCACCTGACTAACCAAAGCCACATACTCTTAAAAGATTATCCTGAAAGATAAATACCATCTTAATAACTCATCCATATATACAGAAGTATTTGCAATATATCTTGTAGCACAGAAATACCAAATGTGACATAGAAAGAGAAATAATAAGACACAAGTCAATTACGGACCTTTAGTAAACAGGCTGTGGAATTTACTTGGCCCTCCAGAGTTTTGCTTTACCGACCTTGCACCTGCCTTATAATACACATTTCCATCGTGACTTGCATAGGTGTGAATTTCGACATTCTTTTCCATTTTCACCCTTGAAGTGAACTCAAAGTGATTGCCCTTTAATTTGTTCGTATCACTGGCAGTTCTTGCTTTTGTTGGCAACAAGTTATCTTTGGACACCCCTATTAGATTTTGTGTGCCTTCTATGATTTTTCCCTTCACATCTATATCTTGTTGTAGTTGCATGGGTGCAGGCCGAGCCACCTTTAAGTTCTTTCTAGTGGTACATCCCTTGACCTGGTTCTTTGTCTAGTGAGACAACAAAATAAACAGCAAAGTTTCAGTCAATTCTGTTTTCATAGATGGAGAAGTTGAAACAGTTTATGTGATAAATAAAAGCCAATGTATATCTTTCATAAAGCAGTTGCTCTCGTCGAAAATAAAGAACCTGAACTAAATGCAAAATGAGACTACCATCAAATGAACATAGAAATCCATAGCAACATATAATCATATAAATCAATGTCATTAGCTTACCTGGACTTGTGCTGCACTGAATATATTGGACATATCTGTAAGCACTGCTCTTCTTTTATTCTGTGAGCAAATAGTTTCTGAACCTATGCCCTTGTTTTCATCTGGGTATGGTCTTTTAGAGCTTCCCCTCAGAGTCCTTTTAAGCTCTGGCCTAGGAGGTTTTTGCATCACCCCCACAGATGTGCCAAATTGTTTTGCACGTGCTCTTGTAACGCGAAAATTTGCCTCATCCATTTTAGACACTGCTATGCTTCTCTGACTCATCTGTAGCCGTCTTAGAAGAGCCCCCTGTGGCTCAAGTTGAAAGTATAATCATAGAACAATGAACATCTGTAACAAATGCAACACCATGTAAGTCAGAGAAGATAGTGCAAAAATGAATGTTTCTCACCTAGCTAATATATATAGGGACAGAGCATTCAACACAGACAAAACATTGATATCACAGCATGTCTAATAAGATATTGCCAAAATGAAGAGCTTTTCTTGAACCTTTCCAGTCTCATTGCCCTTCCTCTCTTCCGTCAAGTGTTCATTCCAGATTATGCTTTCATTGAATGTACCATACAGGTATTTGTACTAATTTCTTCTAGGTATGGCTGATCTACTCATGTGATTACCTAGTTCCTTCAACCACAATTTAAAACCTATTTGCACTCCCATTGTTGCTATAGATGCTAAATCTACAACAGTGAAAGACTATACAAGCCTCAAATGTTATATTCCATCAATCTTTTAATATTGTGAGCCAAAAATCCAGAGTAATCTACATCCCAATATTGACAAAGCAGCTCAGTCAAACCTCCACAATTAAAATGAAAAATAATTGTCATGTTGTTACAGTTTCAATACGTATGGGAAGAAGATCAGCTCATAAAGAGTGACTCTAACCCCGCAGATCTGTAGATAATTGGCCGAATAAAATCACAATACATAATGAATGAAAATGGCGGCGATCGTGAAATTACAAGCTAGATCGGAGAAAGAAAGTCGAATGTTGTTGAAATTGCAAGGTTGAAGATAATTTAGAGCAGTGCAAGGGGGAGGTGCGAGCTGACCTAAAAAGGCGAGGAAGAAGGTCAGCCGGTGAGGGGGGGAGAGAGGTATGATAGTACTAGTAGTGTGTGTCTGGTGGAGAAACTAGGGTTTAGTTGCGATCCACCATTCGAGGAAAAAGGAGGAGAAGGAAGGAAGGAGAGAGGGGTTGGGGAATGGATGAGAGGAGGAAGAGGGTAGAAGAAGAGTGAGGAGTGGGAGCGTGAGAAGGGGCAAAAATGGAAAAAGTTAAATGTTAAGGGCGTTGAGGGTTGAGGACTTGAGCGGGAGGGAGCCTCAGTTTAAACATCCAAATTTTGGATCAAGTCAAACGCTGCATTACATTACAGAGTACATGCAAATGCAAATGCAAACAAACAAAAAGCAGCTATAATACTAATTGTTTATGAATAAATTAAAAAAGACCTTAGGAAACCGAGGATTTTCTTTATTCCTTTGTGATGCCGTGATGTTATGGTCGTCTCATTTATATGATTCAATTCAATCCAATCATATGTTTTTGTTATATTGAAGGCAAATTCTGACGAGTATCATGTATGATTCCATGATATGTTATTATAAGTTTATGAGTTGTATTCTCATCTTCATCGGTCCAAGACCAAGAGTACTTCTTACTTCTTACAAAAACAAACAAAAAGTTTGCGTAGTAGCTTCAAGTTAGAATATTTTAGACGTTTTACGAAATCGTTTCAAGAGTTCGATAGCTCATCATTCAACTTCAGCTCCATCTAGCTAGCTATTCACTTTCAAGTTTCAACCCATGTTTCAGCTCAATATGCCAAAGAGATTTTGATCATAACGTACACTAGCAATGCAATACCAATACAGAACACATCGTCTTTCATACACATGAAACAACCATTTGACAAATAGAAGTAAAGCTGAGATGATGCTGAATTCCCAAGCACCTGCAAATTAAAAGTGCAAGCAGATGTTCATTCTTCATAAACATCATCTCTGAATTATTCAGTCACTAATATTTTACACTGCACACACAACTAAGAATCCTCCTCCCCATCTTCAAGAAGCCTCTCACTATTCTCTGCACTGACACCCCAAGCTCTCTCCTTCCATATCTGCTCTACCTCCCCGAAAGTCAGCCCTTTTGTCTCGGGCACGTAAGTCGAAACAAAAACAAACGCGAGAACGGAAATTCCCGCGATTATCAGAAAAGTCGTGCCCGTCCCAACGGCATCAGCGAGCGAGAGGAAAGTCAGTGAAACAATTAGGTTTGAAATCCAGTTGACCGTTGCTGACATGCCTCCACATTTACCACGGTAAGCTTCAGGGTAAATCTCGGAATTAACAGCCCATGGAACGGGACCCATCCCGGGAGAGAAGAAGGCGATGTAGAGAGCAAGGCCCAAGATGGCAAGCCAAGCATAAAAGGCGGATGTGTAGCCGGCTGATTGGAGGTAGAAGGATGCAGAGAGGATGAGAAGGGAGACGAACACGCCTGACAGGCTCATTAGCGCTAGCTTTCGCCTTCCGGAATGATCTATGAGGTAGATTCCGAGAACGGTTCCAACTGCGTTCATGGCGGCAACAACGAGGGAGATGAGGAGTGCGAGTTTATTTGAGCTGAAACCCGCCATTTGAACTATTGTCGGGCTGTAGTACATAACCGTGTTTATGCCTGTGAATTGCTGAAATGCCTGCAGAGATTTTTGCAAGGAGAGTGGAATCTTAGACTTGTAAAAATCACAAAGGGAAAAATGATTGTTTTTTTTTAAGTTCAATCTTATTCAGAAAACACTGAAGAAGGGAAGTAAATGGCCTATGTTTGTCCCTACTGTCCTTTGTTTCTGAACTATTCAACCAAGCTTGTCTAAAAATAGCTCATGACAAAATTTGGCATGCATAAAAGTGTAATAAGGTTGAATTATACATCATTTGCATAAAAAAACAAGGCTGATAAGAAATTTGTTTTTCCAAAGATACTTGTAGGTATATTGGAATCAGAGTATAAACAGTGTATGTTTTGGTAGAGAAAGTAAAGTGCAGATGCATCCTTTAAACGAATTCTTACCTGGAGACCAGCTCCAGCAAAAAAGGCAAGTCTGATTTCTTTATTTTCAAAAACTTCTCTGTAGCTAACCGACTTCTTGGAGTTCTGTTCTTCTTCCAAAGCAGTAGCAAGATGATCGACTTCGTCTTCTAACCTAAAAGGGTCGTAAATCTTTGAAAGTACTGCAACAGCCTTGGTTTTGTCTTGCTACAAATTGGAAAACATGGATTCACTTCAAAAAACTCCAGTGAAAGAAGGAGAAAAGGAAGGAGAAGAGTTTTTTTGGCATGAGCTTTACCTTCATGTAGAGCCAGCGCGGAGACTCGGGTAAAACTAGCATAAGAACAAATTGAACGACAGCTGGCACACCTGACACGCCCAGCATCCATCGCCAAGTTCCTGGGACCTGCTCAACATTAAGTTTCAAAATGGTTAGTTTAAGATAAATATTAGTTAATGATCGAGTGTAAGGGAGCTCAAGCTATTCACATTCAGAGGAAATAAGTTCTAAATTACGTACTCAATTCCTGTCAAGAACATGTACATATAACCCTCGGTTCCATCTGTTTATAATATCCATGTGTCAACAGCAGAATAAACATGATAACAAAAGCACATTGCCGTCATTGGCAGTCGTGACAAAAAAACAATCATATATAAAAACTTTCTTAACCTGTCCATAAGATATGGATGCCAATGAATAAGTTGAATAAAAATATCTAACCTCTGTGAAAGCAAGATTAACAAGGTAGGAAAGAAACTGTCCACCGGTAATCATCAGCACATTTGTGCTCACTAATCCTCCTCTTACTTCTGTAGGAGATGCTTCTGCAATATAAACAGGTGCAGTAACTGAAGCAACTCCAATGCCCAACCCAACAAGGAGTCTCCCCAGTATAAGGACATATGGATCAGGAGCAGCAGCCATGACAATTGATCCAGCAGCAAATACAACATCAGCACTAAGAGTCGCTTTCTTACGCCCATAGAAATCATTAACCCATCCACCTACACTAGCTCCAATAATAGCACCCACCAGTGCCATGCTCACGATTGTTTCCTGCAGATATCAGACTTCAGAATCATCCAAGAAAAGAAACGCAAAAATATATTCATTTCTTTTTTTTTAATGAGAAGGAAGCAAGATGGGTAGAAAACATTCTCCCAAGATCCACATTCATTTCATTCTTCTTCACTGATAACAGAAAAGTCCAGGTGCATTGTACAAAAGATTTGGACTAACAAGAACCCAGCTATTGTCACCAGGAAGGAGGATAAAGAGCAGTTTTTATAATAGGCCGGAAAAATCTCGCACCTGTAGAAAGCTGCTCTTTGCAACCTCTTCAAAATCATCTTTAATATACAGAAGGGCACCTGATATTACACCTGTAGACACAGGAATCAGAAGCAAATTTCAGGAAATGTATGTACACTGATTCAGGTATATTAATTCATAAGTAAATCCTACGTCAAACAAAATCACAAGATAGTTCTAGTAAGTCAAAACATCAAGTCATAACTTCTGAAAGTGTTTATAGCGCTCATATTTCATGCATTTCAATCTCCATGATATTAAAGGGTACTCCATTATAATTTTCATTTAAAAATCATCAGCTTATGACATTGAAGTTTCACAAAGGACAAAGGTGTGACAGTAAACTAAAAACAGCTTATTCAAAATATCAAACTTAACAAAAAGAAGAAAATGTACATCAGCAGAAAATATATCCTACATGGTAAAGAATAGGTCTCTTAAGAAATGGGAAAAAGAATAAGCCACTCTCAGTATAGCTTCACAGGCAGATGAAGTAACAATAAATAACAAATCATCACTGGACGATTTATAATGTATTAGTTGATATGAAAACTTTACAGCCCAACAACTATACAAATAAAGATCCCCAACAAGTTCAGAACAGAAAAATGAAAGCCATATAGTTACCAGTATCATAGCCAAAGAGTAGTCCACCAATTCCAGCTACCACTGTCAAACCCAAAACATATCCATTGCTAAAATATGTAATCCTTCTTTCTGGGAATGCTTCCAAGTAGCCCGAACTGCCAGGTACCGATTCAAGCGTCATCTCCTACAAAACCATCCACAAGATTTCCCAACACAAAAAGGTAGAGAGTTGTGTGTTTAATTGGAAATTTGCACACGCCTAATTACTATTAAGAAGTAACTTGCCAGCGATCAAATTCTTCTCCGCTCCCCTTCCAACTACTTTAATCAATCCAAACTATAAGAATTCAACAAAATACAGAATGAGTAGGATAGAGGGATTCGCTAATCAAGGTTAGACAGAAGTTGTCTTCCCCAAAATTTTGACTATGATGAGTTCAATTGCAAACTGGAACTACGCCTACTTAAAATTTGAGATTTTAAGAGATGACCCTGATGAACAATCCTCAAAATAATCGATCCCAAATCAAATCTGATAGCAGAGAATAGCCATTCGGTAACTGACTGATATAATTTAGAAGAAGAAGAGGAATGCAATTTCAGATAAGCTTAAGGAGAGAGGCAATAGTGTGGGTAAACAAGGAAGGAAGAAGGGGGAATAATAATGGACAAAATCATGCACGATGGAGAAATGTAATGAAGAACATGCCAACAAAACACGTGGCTTAATACTAGCCTATTTATTATGGCAAACAATTATCAATGAACATCTATCTATGAACACCTTTCAAAACGGACTGTATTGAAAACATTGCGAGCTTTAGCTGGTATTTTACATTTTTACCACCATTATTAAAAAAAAATGATCTGTAAAAAGAAATTTATACAACTAATTATACTTCTTATAAGTTACAAGTATGCACTTCATACGGATTGCAAACAAAACTAGACTACCATCCAAATGAAAACTATATGAAAGACATATTGGCGGTGTCATTATGATGCACCTTGTGCGACAACACATTCAAAGACATACCTCTACTCACTATCAAATGCTCATTCAATAACGGCGAAAAACCCCGCACCCACTTTTTTATAACTGGCACCCGTCTTGGGCGCAACCCGGATGCGTCCAAAATGTTTTTAAAAAAACCCGGTTCAGTTTTGGGCGCATCCAGGATGCGTCCAACTTAAACCGGGTTTTTTAAACTTTTGACGGCAAAAAAAAAAAAAAAAAAAATTACTGTTCATGGGCGCAGCCAGGATGCGCCCATGAACAGTCCCGGTTCAAAAAAAAAATTTGGACGCACCCGAAATGCGCCCAAGACGGGTGCCAGTTATAAAAAAATGGGTGCGGGGTTAAACGCCCTTCAATAATCAACTTTTTTTATAGCAGAAAACAAAACACTGACTCGGACACTAAATGAAATTTTGGACAAAATCAATATGAAGAGCATGAAAATAATAACGAAGTTAGTCGATCATTGTTAGATAATTAGCATTGTATTTATATTTAGTGTAATTTCCTTTATTTAGAGATTAATTCTCTTCCTTTGTAATGCTATATAAATCACTGAGTAATATTAGGTAAATCACTTTTGGCACAATCACATGGTATCGGCCTAACAAATTCTCCCCCCTTTCTCTCTTCTAAATTAACCGATCATCTCTCCCGCCACTCTCTCCACCATGCCTAACAACACCCTTCCGGCCCTCTTAACCCATCACCACCGGCGTCCCTCTCCCCTTCCGCCATTGCCGTCCAACAAGCTCTTCATGTGTCTAGCATCAAGACTCATGTCACTGTGAAGCTTGTCCAAAAACCAGTCCTAAACTACAAAATTTGGCGGCACCTTTTCCTTGTCACCCTCAAAAAGTTCAATCTCTCCCACCATGTTGATGGATCCCCTCCCACAGGCGAAGACAATTGGCAAATCCTCGATTCCACTGTCCAATCGTGGATATATCCCACCATTGATGAAGAAATATTCGGCATCATCGTTCGCTATGTCGACTGCTCCGCCCGAGACACATGGCTTGACGTCGAAAATTTCTTCCGCGACAACAAGAAGACTCGCGCCATCCAATTGGAATCTGAATTCTGAAGTCTCCAACAAGGTGACATGTCCATCACCGAGTATTGCCGACAACTCAAGGAACTCTCTGATGGCTTATCTGATGTCGAGAACCCCGTTTCTGACGAGAACCTCGTCCTCCAAACTATAGGAGGCCTCAGCGATGATTTCTCCTTCACGACTGCTTTAATTCAATTCAAAGATCCATTCCCGACTTTCCAGCAGTGCCGGAATGCGCTCTTGCTTGAAGAACGTCGCCGCAACAACACTCGGAGGAACCCTGCAGCCGCCCTCACCACCACCGTGGCTCCGTCTTCGGCCTCCCCGGCCAGCAGCAGCACCCCTCCGAATGCCTCGACCCCTCCTCAACCACAGCAACACTCCTCATCTAACTATGGGCGCGATCATCCTCGTCAGCGGGCCGTGGACGGGGTGGACGCGGCTCTAGCCGTGGTTACTATCAACAACAGACCTCAGTCCATCAGTTGTTGCACTTGCTCTCTGGTGGACAGCAACCAAGCCATCACCAGCCTTGGAACTCGCAAGGAATTCTGGGAGTCGGCCCTTGTCCCGCTTCAAACCCGCAGGCTTACTATTCTCAACCAGTGTTCTAAAAATCCCGACTAGGGGCCGATTAATCCCCGATTAATCTCTAGGCGCTCCCTCACCGTCTAGCACCGCCTAGCACCGCCTAGGGCGCCTAGGAAAGTAACGATTTGGATCATTTTTGCGAAAGTAGCAATATCTAGTGAACTATAGCAAGTTTTGAGTTTATTTTATCATATTAATACTTATACTAGGATCTCAAACCTCGTTCTTACATAATTTAATAGAAATGGATGATTATGGTGACAAATTGGTCATCTAATATCATGGACCGAGAATTAATTTTGATCCGATTAATCCCTGACTAATCTTCCGCCTAGCCGCCTAGGCGCTAGTCCCCCACCCACCGCCTAGCGTCTTTTAGAACATTGTTCTCAACAAAGTGGACTTGCGTGGAATCAACAGGATCTCATTCATGCCTTGAACAATCTCAATGCATCAACACCCGACAATGATCCTTCGTTCTACATGGACACGGGCGCCTCGTCTCATATGGCTTCTAATGCAGGTATTCTCTCTCGCGTTCTTGGTCCAGGTATTTATTCCTCCTCTAAAATCATTGTGGGTAATGGCCAAACCTTGCCAATAACCAACACTGGCCATAAAAAGCTTTCAGATTCTCTTTACCTTAAAAATGTCCTGATCACTCCAAACTTGATCAAAAATTTAATCTATGTTCGAAAATTTACCATTGATAATTGTTGCTCAGTTGAATTTGATCCTTTTGGTTTTTCTGTGAAGGATCTTACCAGCAGGAACGTGATCCATCGGTGCAATAGTCGAGGCGAACTCTACCCCTACTTCCCACAAAATAAGTCGACCGAACCTGCTCACCAGGCCCTCTTGGCAAACCACGTCGTCCCTTCATCAATTTGGTATTGCAGATTGGGGCATCCTGGAAGTCATGCTCTTCATCATCTTATTTCTCAAAATTTCATTCTATGTAATAAAGACATTTTGGGTATTTGTCATGCTTGTCAGTTGGGCAAACACACTAGATTGCCATTTCACTCTTCAAACACAAAATCTACTACTGCATTTGATCTTATTCATTGTGATCTTTGGACATCGCCTGTTTTGAGTGTTAATGGTTTTAAGTATTATTTGGTGATTATTGATGATTTCTCACAATTTTTATGGACCTTCCTCTCAAACGAAAAATCCAAAACATCAACCATTATCAAACAATTTCATGCTTACACTACAACACAATTCAAAACACCATTTCGATCAATACAATTTGACCATGGAGGCGAGTTCGACAATGCAGTCCTTCTTAACTTCCTCACTTCAAATGGCATCGAGTATCGTTTCTCTTGCCCACACACATCCCAACAAAATGGTAAAGCTGAAAGGATGATTCGTACGATCACAAACACCATTCACTCCTATTTCACGCTCATCTTCCATCAAAGTTTTGGGTTGAATCCTTAAACACCGCCACTCACCTTCTCAATCTCACCCCTAGCTACCACTACCCAAGCCAACTCTACTCCACACGAGTCCCTGCACAAAACTCATCCCACGTATAATCATCTTCGGGTATTCGGTTGTCTCTGCTTTCCAAACCTTACCGCTACCACCAAACACAAGCTCGAACCCCGCACCCAACCCTGCGTTTTCCTCGGCTATGTATTGCACCATAAGGGTTATCGTTGTCTTGATCTGGCTAGCAACAAGGTAATAATTTCGAGACATGTGATTTTTGATGAACAAGATTTTTTCTCTTTCAAAAATTAAATTCTACAACTCTCGATCCGTACTGTCACAATTCTCAGTCGGATACTCTAGCCGATTTCTTAATTGAAAATCCGAACCCACTTTGGCTAGCAACCGACCCCACCACCACTCATAAAATCGGCATCCCATCAAATGATGATACGTGGCAAGGCTGGCATCTCTAAACCAAAACCAATCTTTAATCTCACCTCTTCCATCGAACCAATTCCCAATTCCCAAAACCCACAAAACTGCTCTCAAAAACCCACTTTGGTTTCAATCAATGAAAGAGGAATATGATGCCTTGATTAATAACGGGACTTGGAATCTTGTACCAAGGCCTAGAGATGCTAATGTTGTCACAGGAAAATGGCTATTCCGTCAAAAATTTGGTGCTGATGGTCGTCTGAATCGCTATAAATCTCGATGGGTGGCTCGTGGCTTTACTCAAGAACGCGGAATCGACTATGCTGAGACCTTCTCTCTTGTAGTCAAACCAGCAACCATGCGGACTGTTCTCAGCCTTGTTGTTGCTCGCTCTTGGCCCATTCATCAACTTGATGTGAAGAATGCCTTCCTCCATGGCGATCTCCATGAAACCGTCTATTGCCAACAACCACCGGGATTCGTAAGTTCCCAATTCCCTGATCATGTTTGCAAGCTCAATAAGGCGATATATGGTTTGAAGCAGGCACAGAGAGCATGGTTTCAGATATTCACAACCTATGTTGAACGACTTGGATTTCGAGGTAGAAAAACCGATGCTTTTTTGTTTGTCTACAACTCAGGATCCGATATAGCTCATCTCCTTGTTTATGTCGACGACATAATCCTCACCGCCTCGTCTGCCTCCTTTCTTCACCGAATCATTCAAGCATTGAGCCGTGAATTTGCCATGTCGAATCTTGGAAAACTGCACTATTTTCTCGGCATTGCAGTCACTGATCGGGATGGGGGCCAAGAAGCTTATGCCCAAGATGTTCTTCGCCGAGCCGGAATGAGCGACTGCAATCCTTGTGCCACCCCTGTTGACTCGAAACAGAAGTTAAGCTCCACCGCCGGCTCCCTCATTTCAGACCCTTCTGAATACAGATCTCTAGCTGGGGCACTGCAGTACCTAACCCTCACCCGTCCCGACATCGCTTACGCAGTACAACAGTGTTGCCTTCACCTTCATGATCCCAGAACCGAACATATGAATGCAATCAAGAGAATCTTACGCTACATCAAAGGTACGGCCTCTCTTGGATTGTGCATTGAACATGGTGCTATTAACTCCCTGGTTGCATATTCTGATGCGGATTGGTCCGGCTGCCCCAACTCTCACCGCAACACTTCTGGCTATTGCATTTATCTCGGTCAAAACCTTGTGTCCTGGTCGTCCAAAGCCACTGTCTCTCGCTCCAGTGCCGAAGCCGAGTACCGGGTTGTTGCAAACGCAATTGTCGAATCATGTTGGCTCCGCTCTCTTCTGCAGGAGCTTTGTTTTCCCACTCCCCGAGCCACCATTGTATTCTGTGACAACGTAAGTGCTGTTTACATGTCATCAAATCCAGTCCAACATCAGCGCACTAAGCACATCGAAATTGACATTCATTTTGTTCAGGAAAAAGTCGCTTTGGGTGAGGCTCGAGTTCTACATGTTCCAACTACGAGCCAATTCGCAGATGTCTTTACCAAAGGATTGCCTTCTCCATTATTCAAAGCGTTTAGATCCAGCCTCTGGATTCGAGAATCTCATGCTTCGACTGCAGGGGATGTTAGATAATTAGCATTGTATTTATATTTACTGTAATTTCGTTTATTTAGAGATTAATTCTCTTCCTCTGTAATGCTATATAAACCACTCAGTAACATCAGGCAAATTATTTTGGCACAATCATAATCATTTGGTATAAAAAAATCTGCTATTTGACGATTAAGACAAAAATGATGTACCTAAGTTTATGAAATCACAATATGAGAAAAAATGAATAAAAAAATGCAAAAAATGAAAGAACAAAACTATGATTTCAAACAACCTAATCCAAACAGAACAATGACAAGACGATAGAGAAACAATTTGTAAGGAATAAACATCAACAACTTAATTGTGATGCCACAATCATAAATCAAGGACCATATGTGTATAGATACATCGTTCGGGACGATCTTGATCAACCAACCTAAAGATTCCTGAGGAATTTCCTTCTAATCATACCTTAAGGTTATCTAATGCGGTTAGCATTTGCGGAGCTTTTCAATTAAGAATCTCACATATTTAGAGAAAACGATAACTTTTGTGTAAGTATTGTCTTAAACTACGGGCAATGCCTTGAAAAATTAAAATAATTGCCGAGAGACCTCAGACTTTCCACAAAATTTGCATTACTACAACATACACAATTCCCTCCTTTTGTAAGTTGTGGGAATGTCATCAATGGATGTTATCCCATTCCCACCAATGTTACAGCTTCCTATCGACGACCTCTCCATCACATAAATCTCGATGATCAATTCTCCTCAATTACACCCTCCACTGTTGTATTCAGTTTCACGTCACTTTATTTGTTGGAACCTAATTTTCCGGACACCGTTGGTGTCAGATTATGGGAGCGTTGACTTCGCCTCTGCGAGCACTATTTCGTAGTATGCTCAGACGTATAATTCGGATTCCGTTTGAATGAGAAATGGAGGTCCAAAGTGGCTTACTTGAAGTGCACTAAGTGGACAAATGTGGAGGTTTAAATCGGTCAGATATTACCATATATAAACTCTTGATTTGGTTTTGAATAGGTTGATCTTCCAATTAAGTTTGGTCAAAGATTCGGTTTTAATAGGCTGCATTAAACTGAGATCCTCCTTGAAAGGCTATAAAAGAGAGTATTCTCCTCCTCATTTTAACACACTCAAATCATCTTATTATGCTCTCTCCCACGTTTTTCGAGTCTCTATCACTTCTTTCTCTTCTCTTGTTCGAGTCTGAGAGTACACACAGTCTAGCGTTCGTTGACTTCTTGTCTTGAGTTGTGCAAATCAGAAGCGTTAGCGGTTTTATCCTGGGATTCAGAACGCTGGTAACCGTCACACTACGCGGCGTTTTCAGAATTAAGGAAAGAGATTATAATCTCGACTCCGTTCAAGTTCGACCATTCGCATTCGGTAGTGGTTCGATCGGTTTCTTCTTACCTTAATTCTGTTTTACTTATTGTATTTTACACAAATTATATGTTGTAGAAATATAGGTTCCTACATTATCTTTCACTCAAATCGCATAATAACATGTTTTGATCGGTTTGTTCAAGAAACAGAAGAAGAAAATGATGAACCTAGACGAAGCAAGAGAGCTCGAAAGGAAAAATCATTTGGCGCAGACTTCACAATGGCGTTTCTTCTAGAAAACGAACCTCGAACGTTTAAAGAAGTCATGTCTACGCCAGACGCACCTTCATGGAAGGAAGCGGTTAAAAGTGAAATAGACTCCATTATGCAAAATCATACATGGGAGTTAGCTGATTACCCCTAGGAACAAAGGCGTTGGGATGTAAATGGATTTTCAAACGAAAATTAAAAACCGATGGCTCAATAGAGATGTACAAGGCAAGGCTTGTAGTACAAAGATTTAGACAAAAAGAAGGTCTAGATTTTTTTGATACTTATTCGCCAGTAACGAGAATTACTTATATTTGAGTACTAATAGCGATTGCGGCTCTACGTAATCTAGAAATACATCAAATGGATGTAAAAAAGGCCTTTCTAAATGGAGAGTTAGAAGAGGAAATTTATATGAAACAACCCGAGGGGTATGTGGTGCCTGGACAGGAACACAATGTGTGTAGACTTGTGAAATCTTTATATGGAATAAAACAAACACCTAAACAATGACATGAGAAATTTGACAGTGTTATGATGTCAAATGGTTTCAATATAAATGAATGTGACAAATGTATTTATGTCAAAACAACTCCAAAAAGATATATCCTACTATGCCTATACGTTGATGGCATGCTCATTATTGATAGTAACAAAGATATGATCCAACAAACTAAGAACATGCTTAGTGGAAAGTTTGACATGAAAGACTTGGGACTAGCGGATGTGATTCTAGGAATAAAAGTCATAAGACATTCTGAAGGAATCATTTTAACTCAAGATCATTACGCTGATAAGGTACTTGAACGTTTCAAGAAATACTCAAGTGGTAATGCAAAGAGTCCCGTGGACCCTCACCTCGATTTAAAGAAAAAATTGGGTGATGGCATATCTCAAGTAGAGTATGCACGAGTGATTGAAAGTCTAATGTACTTAACAAATTGTACAAGACCAGATTTAGCACATGCAGTGAACGTTTTAAGTCGTTACACTAGTAATCCAAATCATGGTCACTGGAAAGGCATAACAAGGGTATTGAACTACCTGTGATATACTCGAAGTTATGGGTTACACTATGGACAATAGTGATGGAAGGCTATAGTGATGCTAATTGGATACCAGACTCCAAGAACTCCAAATCCACAAGCGGGTATGTTTTTACTCTAGGTGGTGCGGCTATATCATGGAAATCCTACAAACAAACTCTACTGGCTAGATCCACAATGAAATCTAAATTCATTGCCTTGGACAAAGCAGCAGAAGAAGCAGAATGACTTCAAAACTTTCTGGAGGATATACCAATGTGGGAAAAACCGGTGTCGGCTATGAGTCTCCATTGCGAAAGTCAATCGGCAATAGCTCGGGCACTAAGTTCAATGTATAATGGTAAGTCTCGTCATATTAGAAGATAACATAAAACCATAAGACAATTGCTCTCAAACGGAGTGATCAATGTTGATTATATCTTATTGGCTGACAACCTAGCGGATCCGTTTACTAAAGTTTGTCTCGAGACAAAGTTGTAAAATCATCAAGAGGAATGGGTTTAAAGCCTATGACATAAGATGACGTTTAATGGTAACCCTACTTACGTGATTGGAGATCCCAAGATGTAAGTTCAAAGGGACAACGAAATCAAGCTAAATCTAAAGAGCACTTGGAGATTAACGTCTTCCCCCAGTTCCTAGGATGATAAAAGTGCGTTGGTAAAGTATAGGTTAAGCCATAAAGTGTTGGCTTTTAATGATTCCATAAGCTTTGAAAATCATAGTGAAGTATATTGGTATACTACTTATGGTAGAATCATCTTATGAGTGTGAAATGGGGCCGTTTCTAGGAGAATTAACAGAGACTGAATTCTCTAAGCTCACTCATGAATAACCAGGGATGTTCAAGGCCAAAATGAACACAATCAGAGAACCTAGCTTGTGAGAAGATGAAACTGTGTGATAGTCGTTGTCTAGGTTTACATCAAAATCCGGGTGGTTCAAGACATCACGTTCACTACCTGGTCGAGTAAATCCGATGGCTACTTACTATGGGTGGTTCAAGGATGAAAAAATGCTACCAGCCCAAATGCAGTGATTTTTCGACCGTACTCTCAAAAGTCTTTATGTCGAGTCATTTTTCACGTGTTTAGAGTCATTTCTATTCATGTGGGGGATTGTTGGAACCGAATTTTTCGGACACTGTTGGTGTCGGATTATGGGAGCGTTGGCTTCATCTTTGCGAGCACTATTTCGTAGTATGCTCATACGTATAATTCGGGTTTCGTTTAAATGAGAAATGGAGGTCTAAAGTGGCTTACTTGAAGTGCACTAAGTGGACAAATGTGGAGGTTTAAATTGGTCAAATATTACCATATTAAACTCTTGATTTGGTTTTGAATAGGTTAATCTTCCAATTAAGTTTGGTCAAAGATTCGGTTTTAATGGACTGCATTAAACTGGGATCCTCCTTGAAAGGCTATAAAAAGAAGCCTTATCCTCCTCATTTGAACACACTCAAATCATCTCATTCTGCTCTCTCCCACGTTTTTTGAGTCTCTATCACTTCTTTCTCTTCTCTTGTTCGAGTCTGAGAGTACACACAGTCTAGCGTTCGTTAGCTTCTTGTCTTGAGTTGTGCAAATCAGAAGCGTTAGCTGTTTTATCCTGTGATTCGAAAAGCCGGTAACCGTCACACTACAAAGCGTTTTCAGAATTAAGGAAAGAGATTATAATCTCGACTCTGTTCAAGTTCGACCATTCGCATTCGATAGTGGTTCAATCGGTTTCTTCTTACCTTAATTCTGTTTTACTTATTATATTTATACAAATTATATGTTGTAGAAATACAGGTCTTTGACTGAAATGGCATAATAACATGTTTTGAACAAGTGGGTGCAGAAGAATTGAGCGGTGCAAATTCCAGTGACAGTCGTTTACATGGTTGGAGCAGACATCCTGGGCAAAACGTGAAGGGCAATGGCGTGGTAACCCGGGGGTGATTGGAGGAGCTGAACCGTGGGGGAGGGTGGCTTAAGGTGGACGACGACGATCCCCGTTCGTCCCTTAACCACCGCACAAAGGCGACCTCGAGCAGCTGTGATCTGTTGGGCGCCCTGCAACTCCGAGGACTGAATCACCTCTACCCAATCCCGTTCTTCCCAATCCCAACGTCGTAGGGAGCCTTTGCCCCCGTCAACCACGTAGATTTCCTCCTCCTCCATCGCCGTCGCCGGACCCTTCCACCCTCCCACCATCTTCTCCGCCATCTCCCCCCACTCCCCTCCCTCGTACACTGACCCTTGATTCGTTGCCGCGTTCACAACCCACAGCTTCCCCCGACACCCCACCGCCCCCACCGCCTCCCGACTAAACCTCCCATCCTTCAGCGCACCTACCCTCTCCCACCCTCCTTCCTCGGGCCTCCACCTCTCGAATGACCGAGCCACTTCATCGCTGAACTCAGATCCCATCCCGCTACCCACAAACACCTCACCGGACACCGTCCCGGCCGCGCACCACCGCCTCGCCGCCCAGAACGCAGGTCCCTGGGACCACACACCGCTAACCGGACAAAACACCAGCGGCATCGGGAGCGCAGGGCGGAGTCTATCCCGCTCCCCCTCGCCTTCTCCGGTGCCCGCGAGGAGGACCAGCTTTCCTCGGACCGAAACCGACTGAACGGAGAGGTCCCTCGAGATGAACGAAGGGTGTCGGAGGATGAGGCGGACCGGCGGCGGCGGCGGCGGCGGGAGAGGGAGCCAGTCGCCGGAGATGGGGTCGAAGCTCATGAATTTGATCGGAGAGAGGGAGAGGGAGTCGGAGTCGGAGAAGAGGGCGTAGAGGGAGAGGAAAGGAGGGAAGAGAGGAGAGTAGAGGAGACGACGCCAGGATGAGCAGACGGAGAAGAGGAGTGAAGGTGGAACGTAGCTTAGACAGAGGTGGGCCATGTCATCTGGGAGTCCCGGAATCAGAGACTCCGACCCTGATCGGAGTCGCTTCTCCGCCATACGATCCTAAACCTGCAACTTAATTTACACAAAAGACCAACGGGGAACCAATCCATTTTAAGATACCAGCTACCTACCTGCTTTCAGAGTAGGTAAGTGCTGGACTGGAGGATAACGAAGGGGGACCCACGCCCATGACTTTGCTTCCTGTGTTTTAAATAAATTTCCAGCTTTTCGCATTAACTCATTTCTTTGTTTCATTCATTCAATTCGGAAGAACGTAAAGCCAACTCATTGTCTCCTCTGTCTCCAAAAGGTCACTCTTGGCTTTTAGCATTAAACCTCCACCACATGCATTTGCCATCCACCATTCCCGCACAAATAAATTATTCCAACCAACAAATATCTACTTTTGGCAAAGCCTGCTCCTTTTTATTATTGTCACAAATTTATCCATTTACATTAACAAAGTTTCTATCTCAATTTTTATACAGACCACTTCTCTTCGTCCAAACATTTAGTTATTGTACCCTATACATGTCGTCGACTCCCGCTTGCTCCCGGAAGTCGTCGACGCTCTCCTCCACAAACGTCACCAACCTAATGTCCGACGTCGATCTCTACTCCTTCATCGTCGTCCTCCGTTGATGCTCTTCTTATAACATCCTCGTCTTCAGACATAACCTTTGTAACGCTCTGCTGGCCCGCCCACACACCAGCATTTCCAAACTCCGTGACCTAATTTTCGCCACTAAATCCCCCAGGAAATTCCGACTATCGACTTGTACAGAAACTCGTCTTCTTCAATTGTCGCATCAACATTAACAAACTCTCAAATCAACTCTATCCGTAGAGGAATAAGTAGAGGGGAATTGAGGAAGATGGATGAGAAGTAATTTTTACAATTAAAAAGGATATATGTGTCCAAATAGGATTATATAACGAAATAATGAGGGTGCATGAAGTAGCACCCTTGAGTAATTATGCTTTTGAATTCCGGACTTTAACATTGTAAAGAAAATGATAAGTTAACTTAATATTTTGTAAGAAATTCATGATAAATTAATTAAGTTATTCAACTCTTAACTTTCTAACTTGTCGGAAGTTCAAATTTATTGTAGCCTTCCAATATTCCTATGTATTCCCTTGCCTACGTGTATAAAAATTTGGAAACCAAGTCATTTTATTATAAGATTGTTTTCTTTCAATTAAGAAAATTTTATAAATTAATTAACAAAATTTAAAAAAATCAAAATCCTTCTCAGCCATGAACGATGCTCAATTGAATCGTTCATGCTCAAAGTCGTTTTGTTACTTCTAAACCTAATATATTCAATTGTCAGCGAACCTCAATTAAATCTTCCATTAACATCGATCGATCTTTCATTATCAGTGCAGAGGTAAATAAATTTTCATCTTCTCATTATGTAAATACTTGATTGGTTCAAGTGAATAGATTGTATATGAAATCTAATTAAGTTGAATTTAATTTTTTATTTTCACGGGGTTATGAACACGAGGGTACATCGTCGACTAGAATTCAATCAAGATGAAGCTTATATAGGATTTGATCAATTGTCAGTGAACATTACTATCCAGAATATGAATACTAGTTTGTTATCTTTGAACGTGAATCCTTCTTTTTTTCCTATGTTAAGCTTTCTTCTTATCCGGACTTTTCTCTTAATTTTACCTTATATGTACATGCATTTTTTATTAAAAAGAAAAGCGTTTAAGGAGATCCATATATCTAGAAACAAATCGTCCTAGAGCATCTTGAAGGATGAGATCGCAAAGATCTGAAAAAGTTGTCAAATCGGCTGAAAGTGAAAAGTGGTGCAGTTTTGCAATGTGATCTGCCATGGCATTCATCTCGAGAAAAAAGGGAAATGCATCAAAAAGTGAAGAGTCCTAGGTCAATTCGAATAGCAGACATAATGAATTCGATTTTCAAGGGCAAACCCATGCATATGTATTTAATTATTATTTTTTGATAAAAACAGGCAAGAAGCAGAGTTTCATCCACTACGGGATGACCACCCCTGACCATTTTCAACGATGATCCTGAAAAAAAGTTGATAAAGCGGGTATTGGGAAGAAGCCAACAAGTGTGGCCTAGGCTAATACTGTTGAGATAATCAACAGATAAGCTAAAATCCGGATTGCAGTTCAGGACTGCTTTAATTAAATGACGGTTTTTGTCAGGACATGCAAGAAAATTTGCCGCCCTGTTTGCTTCACGAAAGCAATGCATGATTTTGGTATTATTAAAAAATAGTAGGTTATATTGAGCATCTTGTATTATATTTCCAATTTCCCAAGGCAGTTTTCATATCCTATTTGCAGAGTTAACGACAAAGTTGAATTATCTCCTTCAAAGATAACATTTTTATATTTTAGTTAGTTAAAACTATTTATATTTGTGTGTATTAGTAAATTGAGACACCCACACAAAATAAACAAATAAACAAGTTGATTGCAAGATAAGATACTTGTATTGTACAAAGGCAAATAAAAATAAACAAGTTGATTGCAAGATAAGATACTTGTATTGTACAAAGGCAAATAAAAATAAACAAGTTGATTGCAAGATAAGATACTTGTATTGTACAAAGGCAAATAATTTGGTTCTTGTTCTCATGAATAAAATACGTAGCAAATTACATTCCATATGTTCATTGACAATCATAATCAGTATCCAACAGGAGGATAAGGACTACACCCTTTTTTTGGGACTATAGTACATTTTATTATTCATCTACTCTGATTTCCTCTCCTTGTTCTTTTCATGTCATTTACATGTACATCGTCTACTGTAAATGTTTACACAATAAATAGTTCATTGGAGTATTTAATTGTACATTTCGGCTATTTGGACTCTGTAACGATCTGAAACTCGGTCCCTTCGGATTTTCATGGTTGGAGTCATCAATCCATTATCAATCTGCAATGAACAGAAAGCACACCAATGTTCATAAGAATGAACTAACATCACATTACAATCACAATTTGTTATTATTGCTCCGCCAAACATCTTACTGTGAAAGCCTCGTCGACTATAAAAATAGGGCCGACTTGAAATGAGCATGACGAAGTCCTACAAAAAAACAAACAAAGAGTTGATAAAAGTTCAAGACAATGGAGTTCTCTTATCAGTTTCAATTTCCCAAAAAAGCAAAATGATCAAACTTAATTCTCTAACCAACCATCTAGCAAAAATTTGGTTAGACTATTAATAATAACTTACCAAAACCGCAGCTCTTCAGATAACAGGTTGGTTAAGATTTCCTTGGTAAGATCTGTTGTGTCGTCATTTACAATGGATGATTTCTTTGCAGCCACCAAGGCTTCTTCTCTATTTGGAACAATAATTGCTCCAAGTCGGCGTTGGTCCTGAATGGATCATTTACTCATAAAATTCAGCTTTTTATAACCTTGGGTTGACCGATCAAGAAAGACTACTCAACTCAGATGCAAGATCAGAGAAGTGTTCCGAACCTGACCAACAACAACAATCTGTTGAATTAGTGAACTTCTGATAGCTGCTTCTTCAATCTCCGAGGGCTCCACATTTTCACCTACGAGATGTTGCAGACCTTATTTTCACTGAGTATGGGATAAAAGTAATATAAGGAATAAAATTCACTTTTGTATCATTCAAAACCTGTCTTGAGAACTATAGTATCTTTTGCTCGTCCTTCAAGAACAAGAATCCCTCCACAAAGACGGCTTCTCCCTCTTGAATGATGTGGCGCTATCCATCCCAAATCACCCGTGTTGAACCATCCATCCTCGTCGAGGACTTGCTCTGTAGCTAATGTGTTCTAGTAACATAGAAAGAAGATCAGATTCTTAACATTCACAAAGTCACGTGCATTGCACGCAGGAGGGTTGAATTTTTACTAGTATACCAAGATCAAGTTCAACAGCTAGCTTCTTGGTTAAGCGTTCAAGAAATATACAAAGCAAATCTCTGGCGAAAGCACACTATGTTTCTTACTCAGGCTTTTTTTGTTATAACTTTTCATTTTGACAACGAGAAAATTTATTTCTCTTGAAAGTTAGCAAGAAGCTTCGGTATAGAGTGGAAACTCAAAGAAATAAAAGAACAAGATAAGATGTACCCTGTAGTAGCCTTTCATCACCAGTTCTCCTCTAGCTTTGACTATGCCTCTTGAGCCAGGAGGTAAAGTTTCCTTTGTTTCAACATCTACAATTTTCACCTCAGCACCCGGTAATGTAGGTCCTACTGACCCCAAAACCTTCACAAGTGACACCAGTTCTCAGGTTAAGTGGATTAATCGAAAGCAGAATCAAAACTAAATTATGAAAGAAGTGATGTGCAACTCTGCGCCCTTTTGGAGTGTATAAAAAATAAAAGCACGACAGTAATGTTACAAAATATACGAATTGGTTACTGCATTACATTGCAGGACGTCCGTCTGCAGGTGATAACAGGAGAAGTCTCTGTCAAACCATAACCATTCTGCACGATGATACCGATAGCCTGCGATTGTGCATACAGTTTAAGTGAACCATCATAAATTCCGTGTTCAGGAGAAAGAAAATCTACAAGCATCTGACCTCAAAAAACTTATCAACATGCAAAGGCAAACTTCCACCTCCACTTATACCAGCCTGAAGATAATAGATAGAAAATTATAGTGTTAGCACTTATGGCAAGAAGGTCGGACCGTATATAGTTTATAGTCGTAGGCCCAAGAAAGGGGAGAGTCCAGGAGCATCATAAGGGCTGCTTATGGGATAATTATTATTATTAGCTGATTTATTATTATTGTTACTTGTTAGTACTATATAATAAATAATTAGGGTTTGTTAGAAAAAAATCCAGAAACTTGAGAGGAACGGCAGAGTGCCTTGGCTCTTTGAAGGTGTGATTTCATTGAGAGTTTGAGTTATTATCTTCGTTAAGTTATCAATAACAGCAGTTCGTTAGTTAGTTCCTCCTTCTGTCTAACATATAGAGAGGCAGTTATTTTATTTTGGATAAAGATACATATGTGTGAAGCATTTTATTTTAAGCCAGCTACAAAAACATGAAATAATAAGAGACCTTGGATACTCCAATTGCAGATTGAATTTTGTTGTAGATAATCTTCTTAGCTAGCAAATGTATTGGCCACAAAATTGCAGCAATTGTTCTAGCCCACATCCAATCCACCACGGAAATTAGGAAAGACTCTGGCTCTTTTGTCTTTCTTAAATATTTTCCCTACAAGATATGCTTACGGTTAGATGAGCAAGTAGGTGAAGTGTAGAGGAAAAATGATATACTTAATTGACAAACCTCATAAATCCTCTTAAACTCCATGAAGGTCATACTGATGTTTATTAGTGTGAATGTAATGAACTTGCGTACAGAAGAGGCTGCAGAGAGCTGTTTCTGGATCCCACTTCAAAGTTCAAGTATGGCAATATAAAAATGATAAGACAAGATGTAAATACTCAGCATTAAGTTGATCTTTGATACATTACTAAATAATTTCTTGGTGTTACAACGGGAAACAATTTAGATAGTTGGTAGTTAAATTAATGTCGTAGGAGAAATAGTCAAAAGGGAAGACATGTTTGGATGAACTGTTCAGCTATATGTCAAAAGAGAAACCTCATATTGCAACTTGAACATGAATCACAGAGCAACCAACCTGTACAGTGTTTCATACACTAATGGAACCGAAATCAGGTAATCAGGCTGATATTTCTTCAAATCTTCCTACAAGCAGAAGAAAGGCAACTATAAGAGCACCCAACACACAAATCATGCTTTCTTTACTATAAATATTGTCAAGATCTTTTATATATGTGTTTCCACAGTACGCCAGATGATTGACAAACATCAGTGGGCAAATGCTGACTGTCTAAGTCAAACCAATGTGAATTTCTTTCTATGATTTTAAGCTTGTTCAAAGGCAAACAGATCCAAAAAATGATACCTTGAGGTACTTCACAAGTGTGTACATTTGCTCTGCTCCACGTGAAAGAATAAAGTACTCTGCAGCTCGTTCGTAAGCATGCCAAGGCGGCAGCATACTCAGAAATCTATCCCCAGCTTCAACAGGTACACCTGCCCACATATTCTTTACCTGAAATGAAGACAAACGAACAATCTAAATATGATAACAGGATTGAAAAAACTAGAAGGCCTTTCACTAAATTTTCTAAGTCAATGGAGATTTAAACAAGCACAATAGCTAATTAATACTGATTCTGGATTTTCAGGATGGATATACACTATAGTTGTAAGGTGATTCCTAATTGTCCGCACTACAAAGCATCCAGCGTTTCAGTCGATGGATGAGAAAAACCGGGAGGATTTCATATGGAAAATCAGGCAATTATCAGAAAGGGAAATTGCCAGATCTGGTAGTTGGACTTCAAACATAACAAAAAGAGAGAGACTTGTAGATGCCTGATGCAGCAGATTCTGATGTGTGAGCATTACACCCTTGGGATTGCCGGTAGTACCACTAGTGTATACCAGAGTAGCTACGTCATCAGAGTTTATCGATTTATAGTTGAACCGGTTCCCTGAAAATAAAGGACACATCATGTAAAAAATATTAACGCCAAATAAGGAACACATGGTTATAAGTATTGGAAAAAGAAACTTTATATCGGCCTTGTCTCTTTCTTTCCAAACTATGCAGAGATCAATTTCTTATAATTTTTTAATAAAAAAGAACACAAACATGCATAAAAGAATTAAAACATCAAAGCTGATTTCCATGATCCATCAGAAGAAGAGGATATCACAAGAACATCAATTAGGCTGTACATTTAATGAGGCTCGAGTATAGTAAGTAGTAACACAAGAATTTCAGAGTCATATTCATGAAATTATCTTTAATCTCTGAAAATCAAAATCTTACTGAACTCTTAAATGAAACAATCCTGCCTTACTAGCATCACCGGATTTGAGCAGAACTTCACGGCTTTCTCGTCCCAATTCTATTATCTCCATGTAGGTAACAACTGAAAACTTCTCCAACACTTCTTTCTTCAAGTGTGATTTGTCCCCCCAAAGAAGAATGACAAAATTTGTTGTTGCATGATCGGAGAATTGTTGTGCAACTCGATTGAACATTTCAGGACTATCAATAACGAGTGCTATGCTGGACCAGAAGACAATATGTATCAACAAATGATACAGGTTAACACCTTAGTACATTGTAAAATTCCGAGAAGCGAAAGATAACACTTCAAAAACGTTATAGCAAGAACATTGATTATGGATTTCTTTGGTGCAAACATATATTATGTATTATGTTGTTCCATCAGTTAGGGTCACCCAAATTCCATTTGCACCATGGTTTAGCTTTGAGAAGATGCATATTATTTTTGAGTAGGAAGTAATAAAACTAATGTCAAGATACAAACTAATTAGTGCATCATAAACAAAAGAAAAGAGCATAATGAATTATTTCCAGTTTTCCACCAGACTGTATTTAGAACAAAAATATTGCCAAACCTTTGAGAATGATTGTATATTTGCAAGAGCTCTTCCACAGATGATCGTGAACCCCTCACAACATTTATTGCACCAGTAGCCATTATGCCTGTGCCACCACAGTTGTTAGTCACCCAAACAAGAAAATACACTCCTTGAGTTATGTTTCTAAGAGCAAACAAAAATTCATGAAGACAAAAGCAGGGTAAACCTTGATCAGCTATAAGCCATCGACACGAATTATCAGCAAACAGGGCAACCTTTTCATCTGGCTTTACTCCAACAACTCTTAGGCCTTCAGAGAAATCCAAAATTTCTTGCTCAAGCTGCATCCATTAAAATAAAAAGGCAGGGCGTTACATATGCAGATGAAATTTTTAGAAGACATTTAAAAAGAAAGGTAAAACATAACGGGTGAGAAAACCTCTTTATAGGTCAATTTTGCTGGTGGGTTATGATAAAGATCCACTAATGCCACTCGATCAGAAAAATTTTCTGCAGATGTCCTCCAGATATCAGGAACTACTTTCCATTCCCCGTGTTTTGGCACAGTATCATCAGATAGTAGTTCGCTTTCCAGAAACGGTGAATACTTCCTAATCTGCAACTCATCTGTCTGGGCAAGGCATTTTCCCCCAAAAAACGAAGTGAGATGAAAAAACTGTAATGAACTGAAATGAAATATCCCCACACGTTAACAGATAATAGCCTCTACGTCACAAAATTCATAGCTACCACATGGATCATTTAAAAAGCAGAGTAACTGACACTCAACAGTAGTAAACAGGACCCAAAAAGCTACGGAGTAGTAGATTCTTAGCTAGATTTCAAAGCATAAGAATTGTTGACCAATTGTATGATTTTATAAACTGTATAATAAGCGTCAGCAATATTGGTCAATTGCAATGGTGGACCCAGTGGAATAGGATGAACAAAGCCACTGAAATCAAATTCCGCACCTGTATCAATATCCAGACTACACCAACCAATATCCTAAATTTTAACAAGCGTCACCTCAATGATCAAAATTTGGACTAGGTCAACGGGATTCCGACACAGCCCAAAATTCAAAATATGGAATTGATAAAGTAGCATACTGAATCTTACCTGAGTCTGAAGACAACAAGAAGTAGTCCGACGCTGAAAAATTCGACGAATTTGACCCCGCTTATTGGTGGTCAAGCCTGTAGAAGACAGGAGGATCCTTATCGGAAAATGGCGGTGAAGAGAGTAGCATCCCGAAACGATTGTTCGATCCACAAAAGGAGAAACTCCGGGAAGCTGGCAAGTAAAAACTCCGGCCATGAAAGTAGGAACTGGTGGAAATGATAGTGGGAGGGTGCGTGAAGGAACTACTATTAAAGATGGTTGACGAGGAAATTGAAATCGTTGAATCATGAATGTGATCGCACTTGAAGAAGACAAATTAAGCGGGCGAATATCTCGAGAGTCGAGACACATCGACGACGACTAAGCTGGATTCATCGTATGGTGGGCCAAGGCCCATTAACGGCCCAAATTCCCAGCCCAGATCAGTCTTATTATTTATTTTTTTGTGAAAAACGGTGAGCAAAATGGCCAAATTTAGGGTAAGTAACCCTTATTTTATTTTGAATTGTATTTTCTAACCCTAAAAATTTCTAGTGTGGTAACTAACCTGTTGGGTTAGTGACAGTTTGGTTTGATGACAGTTTGGTTTGTTGACAGTTTGGATTGACGACAGTTTGTATTGATGACAGTAATTTTTTTTTATGACAGTAATTTTCATTGATGACAATAATTTTTCGTTGATGACAGTCATTTTCGTTGATGACCGTATTTTATTGATGACATGGTGATGACAATTTACGTTAATGACATTTTTCGTCACATTTGATTACATTTTTTGTCATCTGACTTTTAATATTGTCGTCGTCTAAAATAAAATATCGTCATCATCACTAAATGAATAAAAAAATCCATATTTAATGTCAAATCATATTGTCATCAACAATATTAAAAGTGTCATCTACACTAGTAGATTCTATGACAGTTCATTGAAGAAGGTGTAAGAGAAAGCTTGATGACAGTTTGTTTTCCAGCTGAACCAGACAAGGTTTGTGAAGCTATGGCTGGCGTGGGATGGCATTGTCAGTGGAAAGTGCCCCATCCTTGTTGAATCACCTATCGGCAGCAGATATTTGATCCTAGTCTCCTGCTTGTTCAATCGGTTGAACAAAACTGTCATACAAAGAAGATAATCTCATCAATCTCCCTGCAAACTGTCATACAAAGAAGATAATCTCATTAATCTCCCTGCTAATCGAATCGAGCAAGTTCAAACTGTCATACAAAGAAGATAATCTCATTAATATTGTCATCGACCAAATCGGCTCCTTCTTTACCATAGCAAAAATCAATAATTCGTTGAGAAGAAGACAGATGGAGGAGAGAGGGATGTACCTGAGAACAAGCGGAAACGATGTTGGATTGTAGAGACGGCAACGCGAGAAATCTCTTGACACTGGATCTTCTCAACTAATCGAGACAAGGTAGACGATGAGATTTGGACTGCATAGGCGCCGTGACGATGAATGTTGTTTTCTCCTCCTACTCTTCTGCGGAGGTTGTCACAGATTCAACTTCTGGCTTCTCCTCCTCCTCGTTTGCCAGAGAAGAAGATTCGGTCTTCTTTTCAACTTCACTTTCTAGCGGCGGAGCAAGATCTTCAACGACGAATTCGACGAGGGAGGTTTTAGATGAATCGAACATGAGGTAGAAATTGGTCTCCGCATGGTTGCTCGGGCTAGGGCTCGACGACGCCGAAGGTGAGGAAGGGGAAGGAGATCGACAAATCTGAAGGCGTAGGAGGTGATGGAAAATAAGAGAGGCGGCGAATTATTAGGTTAGATTGGAAAAGGTTAGTTTCCTTTGTCCAAATAAAACCAGATCGAAAAACACTCTCATAGTCCATTTAGGGGCAAAGGGCCCCGTTTCAATTTGATCGGTCTTCCGCAAAACGGGGCCCTTTGCCCCTAACGAAAGAATGAGAGGGGTTTCCAATCCTATTCTATTTGATATGTGGAAACTAACCTCTGAAACCCTAATTTAATTTTCTTCTTCTCTTCTCCTTCCGCCTCCTTCACCTTATCCAGTTTTGTCTTCTCCTGCTTCCTCCTCCTTCACCTCTTCTTCTTTCTTTACACTTCTATCTCCATGAACAATCCTTACCAGATGAACCTCGCTCCATCGTCGCCAATACAAAAGGTGATTGTGTTGGTGGTGCTCGTGATTTGGTCGAGATTCAACAATCGACAGACACTTGAGTAGACGATTACACTTTTCTCGCTGACGACTCTCCCTAATACGCTTGTCATGGGGATTCCTCTTCTCAAAGGCATTTATGGCGACTTCTCTGGCTCCCTCATGGTTAAGATCGTCATCCTCTAGTGCATCAACCTGTGTGTGAGTGGTTGGTAAACTCAAGCTTTCCATTCATGGCCTCAGCGAACGACACGAAGATCATTTCGAAGATATGTATGTTGAAGAACCGGTAAGTACTCTTTCTTTCACCTCAGATCTCGTTTCAAACAAGCAATTGGAGTTTTGATCGATTGATTCCTCCCTCAGTTCTTCTAATGGAAATCGCTCTTGAATAGTTGTTCGTTTGGTTTTGATTTTTCGGAAATATACTACAAGTCGAAAAAGTTGCTGGTTACTGTTGAACCGATTGCTAATTTTGGTGATATGAAATCAGTTTCGCAGTTGAATTCTTTGTTTTCTGAATTGTGATTTTGATTAAGGGGTGTGGAAATGGTTTAGGTGTCGTTTTGCAAGAGTGATTTCAGGAATGCTTCTTTACATCAGTGATCACTTCAAATATGTGGATAAAAAGACGATTCTCCATGTTTCGTTTTGCTGAGGGTGAAGGAGCTCGAGAACAAGGATAAGGCGCAGTAGATGACACTTTTTTTAGGTGTGATGACAGTAATACTTTGAGTTATGATGACACTTTTGTAAAGTTTGGATGACATTTTAATTTGGACGACAGATTGTTAAAGTGATGCTTTTGTAGAGTTATGTTTGAAATGTTTGTTGACATTTCATGTCGTCGGATGACAGTTCATGATCATATCGGATGACAATTCATGATGTATGGATGACACTTCATGTCGTCGTTGTTTTTTTATTCATCTTGCGATGACAATATTAATAAAAATGATGACAAAAATTATAATCAAATATGATATAAAAATATTGAAACGCAAACTGTCATCAACAAAATTACTGTCATAAAAAAAATTACTGTTATAAAAAAAATTACTGTCATCAAAAAAAATTACTGTCATCAAAAAAAATTACTGTCACAAAAAAAAAAAAAAGATTAGTTAACACACTATAAATTTTTAGGGTTAGAAATGAAGAGGCAAAAAAGGGTTACTTAAAAAAAAAAAAAAAAAGGGTTAATTAACACACTATAAATTTTTAGGGTTAGAAATGAAGAGGGAAAAAAGGGTTACTTACCCTAATTTTGGTCTTTCTCTCTATATGTGCTTCCGAATCGGAATTTCATAGGTTGAGCTTCTCCTGACAAAAACAATGGTTCTGAGAGTTCTTATGGTAAGTGAAAGATTTAATCGTTTTACTATTGCCTCTACCTACTAGTAATGGTTGTAGCTGTTCAAGTAAGCGATTCTTCATTTTCTAAAATGATTCTGTGTTGTTGCAGGTTGCGGAGAAGCCGAGCATTGCTCTCTCCATTGCGAAGTCTCTCTCGAAGGGTGATGTAAGCTCTCATTCAAACCCATCTCTTAATTCTTTCCTTTGATGTTTGTCTTTTGGTTAACAGTCAATTTTTTGAATATTTGTCAACATGTTTATCTGAAGTCAAGGGACTTGAAAAGTTTCATGGCAAAAATATTTTCCTTTATCTCAGTTTCTGACTTCAAATGAACTAGAATTAGCAACAATAAATAATTTTTGTTGGTCATTCCATGCTCTCCATAATTTTAGCAGGATTAGGGCTTATATAAACAAGAATCAGGAGCTAGGAGCTAGAAGTTTGACACCAATTATTATTCTAAACAGTCATGACTCATGAATTGTATGTCAATAAAAAATATGAGTTTATTTTATATTTGCGAGATGTGCTGTGGATTTCCTGTGTAGTGATTGTTGGAGCCCAGATATTCGCGATCTCGCAATCAACACCTCGCGAGATCTGGCCTTCTAGAAATCTTTAAGTGCTGGAGACCTTCCTTACGCCAACTGGAGCAACAACTTGTAATACACTGTCATCTGGATCAAAATATGCTATTCCCTTCTGTTCTTTGTGTTCTTCAATTCCTGTTGCACCTGCACAACCAAACCAGAAGGTTGAACCCCCAGATTTGGCTCTCCGACGCTCAAGTCAGTAATAGCAACAGATAAACGAACACAATGCCTTAATAATAACAGCAGAATGAAGCAACACAAAGAGGAGATAGCGATTAAAGTAATGACTGAAACAATGAAACCTCGTGAATCAACTCAATGAAACAGTAAATGGTGGAATTCAACCAATCGTGACGAATCAAGCCCCAAAAGCACGATGACGATACCGAGAGTCAAGATCCAGGTACCGATCATCCGATTTCCTATGAAAAGAGGTAAATCGGGAATGAAGAGACGAGCTCGAAAACGAGTAATCGCCCTCTGTGTTTTCTCTTTCTCTAGAGGAAGAAGATGCTTTTTCAATCGACTGTCCGTTTCTCTCTCCTTGCCGTTAGGATTTATAATCATGCCGTGGGTCCTACACAATCCGTTATTGCCCCCTTAACCTATTGGGCTTCTTAATGGGCTTCCCGTTCTCGACCTATTTTCTGACCTTATGGGCTCGCGGCCTGTTGCTCGCTCGCGGACCGGGTTTGCGTCATTTAGAGTCGCGAGAACCGGGTCCACATTAATGATCGCGAGAACCGGGTCCAACAGCCAGCCCCCCAAGTCTTTGTATTCGCGAAGGCAAAGCTTGGGAAAGAATTGAAGCCGGGTTCTCGGGGAGCCCCATGGAGATTATTCGCTCGCGACTCCTCCTCATTCCATCGCGCTTGTTTTTGAATTTTGAATTTTAAACTCGAAACGTTTGGCATTCTCACGTTCTGACACTTTTCGACACGTGGCTTCCTTTTGGGATTTTTACTTTCTTATAAAAGGTTGCCAGGCCACATTCTTCTCTTCTTCTTTACTCCAAATCTTCAACTGCTCATATTCCTCTGTAAAACCCATCCCTAATAAAACTTCGAGAAATCTTCGTTCGTCCAGACGATCTTCGAATTGCAAATGGCTCGTAAGTTCTATCTTGAATTCGCTTTTCGTTTGCTTATTTCTATTGCTTCTACATATGATTTTGATATTTCTGTATCTCCGCCATTTACTGTGTTCTTTCGAAGCTTTTTTACTGATTTTCATGGCGGTCGGGCGATTTCTCATCATACCTCTATCGGTCATTCACTGGGCGGTGTCTCCTCTTCTTTCTTTTATTCGATGGGCATTCCCTTTTTCCTTAAAGGTCGTTTCAGACTATTGAAAACCTTCACTGTTCTTCAAGATCGACTCTTTTTTCCGCTCATGGCTTTTGGACTGTTCATATCACCATCTCTTAGGGTCCCTACCAGAAATCTGTTTAACTTCCCTTTAGATCTTAAATTTTTTTGTTTTCCAGGGTTTTCTTTGTTTCTTATTCCCATGGCTCGCGAAGCTTCCTTCTAGCCTTCGCGTTTCGTGTTCTTTCCCTGGAAAACTAACTCTCGATCTTTTTCTTCTTGATCGTTTACAGGAAGCTCTATTAGTCATAACGACGACGCAGTTCCGTCTACCTCGCGACCAGAGGCAGGTTGTAGCGATAAAAGTCCTCCTCGGGAGTCTGAACTCGTAATACTTGGTCGCGAGGACTACGAGAGGTTTTACTCATGGCAAGATGATCTTCCTCGCGTAGAAATCGAAGATATTTTCCATAACCCGGCGGGACGTGTACAGATTTTGACCCGCCGCGTCCACCATAAAAAGGTCAAGAATCTAGGGAACCCATTTACGGCCCTCCCTTCGGATCTTACCCTTCGCGACCTTGAAACCGTCGCGGATACCTATCCTTTCCCAGAGGGTACAGTTTTCGCCCTTCCATCTCTGGATGGGACTTCTCTTGACGAATACGGCAGTTTCTTTCCTTTAAGTATGTCGTCTCTTAAATTAGGATTTAGACTCCCCTTTTCCAGCTTTATTAAAAATCTCTTAAGAGAGCTGACCTACAGCCCAGCTCAGATGCACCCTAACTTTTGGAGAGCCCTGGTTATTTATGTGATGAGGTGTCAGGATATCGGGGTAAAACCCAACCCTTGTCATTTTCTTCTAATGTTCTCTACGCGAAGGGCTCCCGAAGAAGTGGGGATGTTCACCGCTGTAAAAAACGGCAGGTCGGAGTGGGACGGTCCTCCCCGTATACCGAAGTGGAAGGTTGATTGGTTTTTGGTACGGCCTCCACCGGGTTCTGGGATCTCGACCAAGATCTCGATGCTCGCGACTCAACCTAAATCTGGTAACTGGACTCAGGCCAAGAAAGATGCCCTTTACCGTAAGTTCCATGGTTTCCCTGATCTTGTTTCGACGCGCATATTCCTGAGGTGTATTACTCACGAGGTGCTAGCCCAGCGTGGACTTAGTCTTAAGCACCATTATGGTATTTCTTGTTTATTGTTACTTATCCTTCTTTCATTGTTACGTACTCGCGATGTCATATGCTTATGGACTTTTATTATATCCTTATTTATTTTACTATTCTTTTTATCTGCAGAGACAAAATACTTTTCGCGTCTCGCGATTATGGAAGGTTCTGATGACTCTTTTGACGAGGAACCTATTGACGAGCAAATCCTCGCCTCACAGAAAAGCAAGCGCCGAAAGCAGCCGGCGAACAAGAACAAGACTTCCTCAAAAAAGAGAAAAATCTCTGCTGGCGGTATTAATATCCGTGAACCCGTGCCTCAATCTGGGGAGACCGGAACACGCACACCCGAGCCCCTGGATGATCAATCCCCAATTGGCTCGACAATCCCCTTAGGGGCCGGCGGGTCTCCTTCTTCGCGACGAGCAACCCCTGCCGGGAGGGCCTCGGAAATTGCCAAGGGTAAACAGCCCATGACCTCTGAAGGTGATCAAAATACCTCTTCTCAGGATTTGGCTGGGCTCTTTCCCGAGGAGGAGGTAGTGAGGACGTTCTTTGATCGCGATCGACCTGGTTTCCCAGACATGCCTGGATTTTTAGAGGGCATTGTTCGGGGTAAAGCAGGGCTCGCGAGACTCAGTCTGGCGGTCAGTTTCCTTTATTTTCTTCCTAAATGGTTTTCTTCCTTCTTGTTGGTAGGTGTTTTTAACTAACATATTTTGCTTATTGTAGTCGCTTCTTATTACCGAGGCATTTGGGCAATATTCCATCGCCCTTGAAGATGGCTATAATAAGATGGA
The DNA here is from genome assembly GCA_029168935.1 of Oxyria digyna. Classification (NCBI taxonomy): domain Eukaryota; kingdom Viridiplantae; phylum Streptophyta; class Magnoliopsida; order Caryophyllales; family Polygonaceae; genus Oxyria; species Oxyria digyna. Next base: position 14,325,687 of record JAPVLV010000013.1, read on the forward strand.
GGGGGAATATAATGAGATGGTCGATTATGCTGGTAAAGCACGGGATGTTAAGGAGGCCGCGAAGAAAAAACTAAAGGAGGAGCAAGAGAGGAATGCGGAGCTGCAAGGGAGGAATGCTGAGCTGATGGCGAAGATAAGCGGCTTGGAGCTTTCGGCCAGGACTATGAAGCGCAATCATGATACAGAGTTAGGTTTGCTTCGCCAAGAGAAAGACCAGGCTTTTGACAAGGGTCGTCGCGAAGGTGCCAAACAGTATGCTTCTAGCTATCGTGAGAAATGTCGTATTGATTTTATCAGTCTGGCTCGCGACACCCTGGTGATTGCTGCACTCAAGCGTCAGCTTAGGAAGAACAAAGTGACTAACTTCTCTTTCGATCCTACGGATCTTTGTGGTCTTCCTGCCGAGATCCCTGCGTACACCTCTCCTCCTCTTGGAACCTTTGTTGACGACGACGCGAGCCTTCTTGAAGGTTGGGACGTCGAACCCTTCTTGCCTGAAGATGAGGGAGTCGTCAAAGGGATGGAGTGTCATATTCCTTTAGTCCCAGTCCCCAAGGTACCTAAGAAGGTAATTTACTCGGAGGACAGGATGAAAAAAGCAGCGGACTCCTCGACTCGCTCTTGTGCTAAATCGTCTGATGCAGGTGATGGGAACGATGTTGTGAATGTTGACAGCGAAAAAGCTGCTGTTGAAGAAAACATCGCGACGACAAAGGACGCTAGTAGCGCGGGAGGGGTTCGTGATCCAGTGCTGGCTGAAACTGACGAGTATCTGAATCTGGATCCTCTTTGACGAAGTTTAACTTCTTTTCATTTGTCGTTTGCAAACTCTTGGGTTGGTGTTACGTACAATTGTTACTTGGTTCTGTGGCTCGCGAATCGGTATGTGATTCGCGAGCCTAAATATTGCTCTCTTCGGGGTCTCGTGAGGAGACCGTACAATTATTCCCCTGCATGTCTTTGTATTTATTGCTTTTGTTCTCTCAACTACTTTCCTGCCTTGATCGTTTAATGCATTAAATGTGGGTTAGGTGATTTTTCTTCTATAAATGGCGTTTCCTGCCTTCTTCCATTCCTTCTTTTTTCAACGAATTCTGATATGGCCAGGACACGACGAACTCGAGAGGGGTCTCTACATGAGTCCTTTACCATTGTTATGGACTCTTCTGCTATTACTGGCAGAAGTTTGGTAATTATCTTTTGCTTTGTCATTCTCTGCTTAATTGTTTCTTAGACCCCTCTTTTCTCCGTATAGCGTTTTCCAAAGGAACATTGCGATCAATACCTTAGTCATTTCGGTGGTAAGGGTCTCATCCTTTGCGCTAATTCCGAGTCTTGGGATGTGATTCTGGACAAGGTTGGGAGCTCCTACTTTCTGGGCGAAGGCTGGAGTGAGTTTGCGTATGAGAACGATCTTTGTGAGGGAGATGAGGTGACTTTCACAAGGTGGCGTGCTTCTCCACCTGAAGTTCCCGTTCAGACTGTGGTGTATCAAGTGAAGGTCGTCGTTCCTCTCCGGATTTAGTGTTAATATCTTTTTATTCTGCGTTTGTATGGTGATTTCTCCTCCTCTTCCCCTCCCCCCATAGTGTTCGTGAGGATGTTTACATTCTCGCGAGCCCTATGTGTTAAGAAAGGAGGGAGAATGAACGAGTTTTTATGAATAAATTAGACTGGGATCATCGGAAAAAACTTTGGAACTCAAAATGTAATGTGCATTTATGTGCCATCGCGATTACAAGTATGTGTCTCATTAATGGAAAAAATGTTTTTCAAAATGAGAATTGTAAATGGGTCACTCTTCAACATCTTTCGTCCAGAAAAAATCCTTCTTTTGGTCCTATGAAAAACCCTGCGAGGAAATTGATCGCGTAAGTATAGATTATTCATATGTCATGACCTGTGATGCCATAAAGAGTGTGTTCTCACCTGACTACTGCATGCGTACGAGCCAGTAGTAGGGTTTTTCGCGCACCTATGAGCGTCTTTGTGTTTGAGAATGTGATTTCCTATAATGAACTTGGAATCAGATTCTTTGTTCTTGTGACAAAACAAAGTAGCTCGCGTGTTTTTCTCATCATACCTTAGCTAAGGTATTCTTGATGCCTTGGGAAATCCATGCTCGCGGATAATTGGGGCTTTAGCGCTTGTTTCCTCATAAACTGCCATTTTCTGTTTTGTTCGCGATCATGCCTTACGATTGTTTGCTTCTCTAATGCAGGAGTGTCTGTGAAAACAGATGGGGATTCATTAGTGTTTTGTATTACACATTTCCATGCTAAGTATATAGTTTCATTATTGACTTTTTTCAGGAGTGTCACTCGCTGAGTTCCATGCCTTGGTGGGTTGTTATCCCATCAAGGTCAGGACTTCGTGGTCGAGGTGAGGAGAACCGAAGTCGTTACTCACTCTCGGACGGTCACGACTTCGCGACCTGGGTGGGTGCTCTTGGCCCCAGCCCAGTGTCACGGCTTCGCGACCTGGGTGGATGCTTATAGCCCCAGCCCAGTGTCACGGCTTCACGACCTGGGTGGATGCTTGTAGCCCCAGCCCAGTGTCACGGCTTCGCGACCTGGGTGGATGCTTATAGCCCCAGCCCAGTGTCACGGCTTCGCGACCTGGGTGGATGCTTATAGCCCCAGCCCAGTGTCACGGCTTCGCGACCTGGGTGGATGCTTATAGCCCCAGCCCAGTGTCACGGCTTCGCGACCTGGGTGGATGCTTATAGCCCCAGCCCAGTGTCACGGCTTCGCGACCTGGGTGGATGCTTATAGCCCCAGCCCAGTGTCACGGCTTCGCGACCTGGGTGGATGCTTATAGCCCCAGCCCAGTGTCACGGCTTCGCGACCTGGGTGGATGCTTATAGCCCCAGCCCAGTGTCACGGCTTCGCGACCTGGGTGGATGCTTATAGCCCCAGCCCAGTGTCACGGCTTCGCGACCTGGGTGGATGCTTATAGCCCCAGCCCAGTGTCACGGCTTCGCGACCTGGGTGGATGCTTATAGCCCCAGCCCAGTGTCACGGCTTCGCGACCTGGGTGGATGCTTATAGCCCCAGCCCAGTGTCACGGCTTCGCGACCTGGGTGGATGCTTATAGCCCCAGCCCAGTGTCACGGCTTCGCGACCTGGGTGGATGCTTATAGCCCCAGCCCAGTGTCACGGCTTCGCGACCTGGGTGGATGCTTATAGCCCCAGCCCAGTGTCACGGCTTCGCGACCTGGGTGGATGCTTATAGCCCCAGCCCAGTGTCACGGCTTCGCGACCTGGGTGGATGCTTATAGCCCCAGCCCAGTGTCACGGCTTCGCGACCTGGGTGGATGCTTATAGCCCCAGCCCAGTGTCACGGGATTTATGCAACATTCTGAATTTCCCGAAATGTGCGCGTACCTTTTATTTTGAGATTACGTCTCCCTTTGCGGCGAAAGTATTTATTTCTCTGGTAACCCGACGATAGATTCTTGCTAATGTTTTGTTTCAATCGGTTCTTTCGCCTGCATACAGCTTGTTAGAACGTCTTATATCGCGATTGAATTGCTTTTTATGAGATATTTATCTTAAGGTACGCAAACATGTTACAAAAACGTGGGAATTTATACCTGTGTGGGGGAGTAGGCTAGGCGTAATAGCGGCGCAGTCGCATCACGTTCCAGGAATTTGCAACGTGATTGCCAGAGCTATCCTTCAGTCGATAGGCCCCTGGGGCGACCTCGCGATCCACTATATATGGCCCCTCCCAGTTCGGATCGAGTTTTCCCCCCTCTGTCTTTCTTAGGACCAGATCTCCTTTCACGAAACCTCTCTCCTTGACATGCTTGTTATAATACTTCGCGACGCCCGCTTTGTAAGCGGCCGCCCGAATAACCGCCATTTCTTGGGTTTCCTCGCGAAGTTGGAGTTCCATTCTCATCTTCTCATCATTGGTTTCCGAGTCATAGTGAAGGAGTCTTTCGTTCGGGAACAAAATTTCTACTGGAACCACGGCCTCTACCCCATACGCGAGGGCGAAAGGACTCTCTCCTGTTGCTTTTTTCACTGTGGTTCGATTGGCCCAGAGAGTAAGTGGCAGGACTTCCGCCCATCTGCCCTTGGCGTTATCTAGCCTTTTCTTCAGATCTGTGACAATGCTTTTATTGACGGCTTCTACCTGCCCATTGCAGTGTGGATGTGCAACCGAAGCAATTTTCAGCCTAACTCCCAGATCGTTGCACCATGCCATTAGCTGGGGCGAGTTGAATTGAGGGCCTCGGTCGGTTACGATCTCGCGTGGCAACCCATAGCGGCAGATAATATTCTTCCAAAGGAATTTTTTCACTACAGGTACTGTTGTCGACGCGAGTGCTTCCGCTTCAATCCATTTTGTGAAGTAGTCGACTGCGACAATGATATACTCGAGTTGACCTGGGGCCTTTGGTTTAAAAGGGCCAAGAAGATCCAATCCCCACATCGCGAAAGGGATGGGGCTTCCCATGATCTGAAGCTGGACTCCTGGTTGGTGGGAGGCAGGGGCGAAATATTGGCACGCCTGACAAGCTCGCGTCATCGCTTGAGCATCTTGTTTCATTGTGGGCCAAAAATGCCCTTGGCGCAAAGCCTTGTACACCAGGGGTCTCCACCCTGCGTGTGTCCCACACAGCCCAGCATGTAGCTCTTCGAGATAGGCTTTTGTCTCGTAGTGACCCATGCACTTCAGCTCGCAAGGGTCACCTCCTCTCTTGTAGAGCTCGCCTCTGCTGATATAGAAACGTCCAGCCTTTCTTTTTAATTGTACGAGTTCCTTCGGGTCAGATGGACCGCGACCATATTTGAGATAGTCAATGAATGGGCGACGCCAATCTTCAGGCGAAGTGTTGATCGCCATCATTTCAATCTCGCGACTGATGGCGCTCTCTTCTTTCACAAAAAACAGATATTTTGGGGGCCCCCCTTTTGATACCATGAACCCTGACCTTCGCTCGCGTTCTTCTTTGGGACCTTCCCATCCGGCTCCCAGCTTCGCGAGTTCATCTGCTTTCTTATTCAGTTCTCTTGGGATTGCCTTTATTTCGAAATGCATGAAAAGCGAGGTCAATGTCGCGACTCGTGCATGGTACTGTGGGAGGTTCCCTGTTCGTGCTTCATAAAGCCCTTGTACCTGCTTTACCACAACTTCTGAATCACAACAGCATGAAAGCACAGAGATTGATAGGCCGATGGCTAACTCTAATCCTGCAATTAAGGCCTCATACTCAGCTTCATTGTTCGTGGGTTTGAACTTTAGTGCAATGGCGTGGCTTATCTCGTCTCCCGTAGGCGACGTGAGAATCACACCTGCGCCGCACCCCTCATCGTTCACAGCCCCGTCAGTGTGCATTATCCACATCATCTGTTCACCATACGGATTCACCACTTCCCCTTCTCTGAAACTTGTTTCGACGATGAAGTCGGCAAGCGCTTGTGCTTTGATAGCTGGCCTGGGTCGATATACTACATCGAATTCTGACATTTCGATGACCCATTTCGTGAGCCTCCCTGCAACGGTTGGTTTTGTCATGAAGCTATTCAGTGGCAAGTCTGTTAGGGTTTCAATCGGGTGCGCATGGAAATAGGGTCTTAGTTTGCGAGCAGCCGTTATCAGTGCAAGTACAGATTTCTCAACTGGGGAATACCGTGTCTCCGCGGGTAATAAAGCTCGGCTAACAAAATAGACTGGTTTTTCAGACTCGCGAACAAGGACTGCACTTACCGCCCTTGAGCTGGCCGCGAGATACAACTGGAGAGTTTCTCCCGGAACCGGGGAAGATAGGATCGGGAGTTTAGTCAGATGTTCTTTGAGGCTCGCGAATGCTCGCCCACATTCTTCAGTCCACTCAAAGTTCTTTGGTTTTCTCAAAATTTCGAAGAAGGGGAGGTTTCGTTCGGCCAGTCTGGCACAGAATCTCCCCAAATAATTTACTCGGCCTACAAACCGCTGGACCTCATGAGTAGATCGCGGTGGTTCTAGATCGAGAACGGCTTTGACTTTATCGGGATTTACTTCGACACCGCGAGCACTAATCATGAAGCCTAAAAATTTTCCTTCCGTGACCCCGAACACGCACTTGTCTGGGTTTAGACTCATCCCATACTTTCTGAGTGTCGCGAATACTTCTGCTAGGTCACGAGCATGATTACTCTGCTCCTTGCTTTTCACCACAATGTCGTCAACGTAGGCCTCAACTGTATCACCTATCTGATCACTGAAAATGCGGTCTACCAATCTCTGGAAAGTTGCCCCTGCGTTCTTAAGGCCGAAAGGCATTACCTTGTAGCAGAAGGTTCCTTTGTCTGTTATGAAGGAGGTATGTTCTGAGTCAAGGGGGTTCATCATGACTTGGTTGTATCCCGAATATGCATCTAAAAAGCTGAGTGCCTCATGCCCTGCAGTGGAGTCTACAAGCTGATCAATAGAAGGTAGTGGGTAGCTGTCTTTCGGACAAGCTTTGTTTAAATCTGTGAAGTCCACACACATCCTCCACTTTCCTGTTCCTTTCTTCGCGACCATGACAACATTAGCCAACCATGCCGGGTATTGTACTGGTCTAACAAACCCAGCTTTTAGGAGCTTCGCGAGCTCTGCGGCCGCGGCCTCATTCTTCGGACCCGCTTGCTTTCTTTTTCGCTGTCTCTTGGGAAGGACATCGTTGCTAATATTTAGAGAGTGAGTGATCACTGACGGGGGAATTCCTTTCAAATCTCTGGGGGACCAAGCGAAGACATCTCGCGATTCTGATAGTAAGTTTTCAATCTCTGCCATTACCATAGGGTCAAGGCTACCCCCTACTGATAACTTCTCTTCTTTGTTTACGAAGGGAGTGACTTCCTGGGTTTTAAATCCAGAAAACTTTGCTCTGTCCACATCTCCCTCAGAATTCAGATATCTAGGGGGCTCGCGAACATCTAACTCAGCTTCCTCTTCAACATTAGGCATGCCCGGGACAAAAAGTTGATTCGCGAGCAGAGGCGTTTCTTCTCCCTTTTCAGACTTGATGTAACAAGAGATGCTTTCTTTCTCAACGCCTGTCGCGACTCCAGTTCCGGATGGTGTGGGAAACTTTACGCAGAAATGGCTCATGGATACTACGGCATCAAACTTGCACAACGTGCCTCTCCCGATGATCGCGTTATAGGAAGAGCTTGTCGGGATGATTACGAAATCAATCTTTTCTGATCTTCGCGGCCCTGTCTCATCTCCCATCACGACATCTAAACTCACTACTCCTAGAGCAGTGACTCTTTCTCCTGCGAAGCCTACTAAGGTTGTTCGTGTCGGTCTTTTCATTCGTGGGTCAACCCCTAGCTTTTCGAAGGCATCCAGATATATTATGTCGGCAGAGCTGCCCGTGTCAACCAGAATACGACTGACCAGTTTCGTGCCAATTTGTAGATGTATGACCAATGGATCACCAGAAGAGACCGCCCACTCATTGATCTCTTCGTTAGAAAAAACTAGTTGATATGGTTCTCTGGGAAGGGGCTTCGCGATGCTCATAACTGGGAGCCCGCGAGGGAGCGGTGCGTTGATCATCTTGCGTTGCTCACGCCTGTTCGGGGGTATAGGGACATGCTTACCGGCTATGGTCCCTACGTGGCCATCTGGTCGCGGGAAGTCTTGGTTGCGCTGAGGTGGTTGAGGGTCGTTCGCGTGTTGCTGATTGCGCCCTCTTCCTCGTCCACCATTGTTGTTTCCCCCTCTGAATGGCCCCCGGCCAGGGTTTCTTCCACCTCTGCCTTGATAGTTTCCCCCGCCTCTCTGATTCATGAGGACGGCTCTTTGCTCAGGCTCGTTGTTCGTCCTTGGACCACTCCGGCACTCATCTGTGTTATGAGTAGTGGAGTTGTGGTTGGAGCACCACATCCCATCGTGACCGCGACCTCGGCCTCCATTGCCTCGGCCGCGACCTCTATAGCCATAGTGGTCATCTCTTTGGTTCATTAAATTCTGCTCTTGAAATTGGTTCTGGTCAGTATTCTGTCTGTAGTCTTGGTACTGATTCTGATTCTGACGCTGCGTTACCAAACCTGGAGCACGTGAATCACTCTGCCCCTGCTCGAACTGCTGTCTTTTGTTCCCCCAATTCTGATTATTCTTTCTAGAGTTCTGGTTCTGGTTCTGCTTGTTCTGACTTCCGCCCCCTGCGGGTGCGCTCGAGTGAGTCTCAACTTGTATTTCGACGTAAGCTCTTTCTAGCATGGCTTGATAAGACCCTTCCTGCTTTCTGTACAGGTGCTTTTTGAACTCGCTCCCGTCGGCCAGCCCGTTTAAGAACGCGACCCTGGCGGTTTTATCATCAAAATCATCAGCCTCTAGGACCATTAACGAGAATCTTTTCACATACTCTTCCAGGCTTTCGCCCACTTTTTGTTTGACCCCGACCACCTCTTGCATGGTGATCTTTCTCTTCTTCGAGGAGCCAAAATGCAACAAGAATCCCCTCTCGATATCTGCAAAGCAAGAGATACTCCCGGGCGGTTGATTTAACATCCATGTCATGGCGGTGTCCGCGAGTGTTCCCGGGAATCCCTTGCAAAGGGTAGCCTCATCCGGACCCCTCGCGATCATAGCATACTTGTACCGTGTAAGATGTTCTTTGGGATCTCCCTTGCCAGTGTATTCCTTGACAGTCGGGAATCTAAAGTCTGGTAGCGGTGGGGCTCTGATTATATGTTCTGCAAAAGCTGTGGGGCCAAATATCGTTGAAAAGTCGAGAGGAGGGTTCTGGGACGCCTCGCGATTGTAGTAGGGGGTTCTCTGATACTCGCGTTGTTCCTGCGCAGGGTAGTATGCGCGGCCCCTTTCGTCGTAACGAACATCATGCTGAGAGTTGTGGTGTTCCTGATGACTCATTGGAGCCTGGTTCAAGTCGAACCGTCCCCGATCCACTTCGCGAGTGTCATTTCTTTCTCTCGGCCTTCTAGACACCGAGTCTCTGTCATCCGGGACAACTTCAGCTACCTCTTCCCGATTAACTTCTCTCGCGTCGCGATTGGTCTGGTCATTGAGGGGTTCGACCCTTTGATTAGTTGCATTCGGGACAGTCGGGGCGCCTTGCGCTATCCAGGCAGCAAAAAGTTCATTCTGCTCCCGAGGGATAGTGATAAGCTCGGGGGTTTCCTCTTCGACGCGAGGGAGTGGTGGGGGATTGAGAGTGTTTTGATTGAGGTGTGACGGGGTGGCGTTTACTGTTCCGCTTCTGCCAGTTTCAACCATGATTTTACTCTTCGCGAACTGACTCTCGAGATTTCAAAGGGAGCTAGCTGCGCGAGGAGGTCCCCACGGTCGGCGCCAGTGTTGGAGCCCAGATATTCGCGATCTCGCAATCAACACCTCGCGAGATCTGGCCTTCTAGAAATCTTTAAGTGCTGGAGACCTTCCTTACGCCAACTGGAGCAACAACTTGTAATACACTGTCATCTGGATCAAAATATGCTATTCCCTTCTGTTCTTTGTGTTCTTCAATTCCTGTTGCACCTGCACAACCAAACCAGAAGGTTGAACCCCCAGATTTGGCTCTCCGACGCTCAAGTCAGTAATAGCAACAGATAAACGAACACAATGCCTTAATAATAACAGCAGAATGAAGCAACACAAAGAGGAGATAGCGATTAAAGTAATGACTGAAACAATGAAACCTCGTGAATCAACTCAATGAAACAGTAAATGGTGGAATTCAACCAATCGTGACGAATCAAGCCCCAAAAGCACGATGACGATACCGAGAGTCAAGATCCAGGTACCGATCATCCGATTTCCTATGAAAAGAGGTAAATCGGGAATGAAGAGACGAGCTCGAAAACGAGTAATCGCCCTCTGTGTTTTCTCTTTCTCTAGAGGAAGAAGATGCTTTTTCAATCGACTGTCCGTTTCTCTCTCCTTGCCGTTAGGATTTATAATCATGCCGTGGGTCCTACACAATCCGTTATTGCCCCCTTAACCTATTGGGCTTCTTAATGGGCTTCCCGTTCTCGACCTATTTTCTGACCTTATGGGCTCGCGGCCTGTTGCTCGCTCGCGGACCGGGTTTGCGTCATTTAGAGTCGCGAGAACCGGGTCCACATTAATGATCGCGAGAACCGGGTCCAACAGTGATTACATATATACGAATTTTTGGTGCTTAGAAGTCAAAATGACATTCTAATTCACTGTTAATAAGTCATGCGTATTATATCATGTTTCAAGCTGGCCATGTTTTCTGAGCTGTTAATGTTTTTTGTTGTAGATATGTTAGCCTCAGTAGTCAGTATGTATAGAAGTTCTTAGTACCTTTAGTGTGAAATTTGGGTAGTTGAAGTCTGATGGCTGGACTTTGTACTACTTAATATGTGTAGTTGAAGGATTTGGGATATAACACTTCATTTGATTATCTACTCAATTACTTGAATGGATTTAAGCACTTTTGGTAATGCGTAAAGTGATGGATTTGTTTTTCTTTTTATATTACTATATGCTTAAATCATCTACCTGCAATTTGTTTGATATTGATACTTAAAATGTGGAATCATACTGCAGATGTCCACAAGGAGGGGTAGTACAGAAGTTCATGAATTTGAAGGACAATTTTTGGGTGCTTATGCTCATATCAAAGTAACTGCAGTCATTGGTCATGTTTTCAGGTGAGTTGTGGCTTTTTCTTCTTGGGTTTCCCACCCCTGATCATCAATAATACTTGTTCGTAGGTATATTATGAATTTTTGTACCCTATATATCCTTCTTCACAAATGAGTCATACAAAGGATGCCATAAGTGACCTGTGGATTTTGCTTGGACTTGTAAAATTGATATTTCAGTTGGTTATTCTGGTTTTTTGCGTTGTGTGTTTCGCGAGGTTAATATGTATTTCCTAGAAGATTTTCTGCCTTTAGCTAAAAACTTCGATTTTACTTTGGAAATTAATTCCGTTGTCATTTTTAGTATAGATTTCCCCCCAGCCTATCAAAACTGGAATGCTACTGATCCAGTAGATCTCTTTGAAGCACCGACCCTGAAGACAGAATCCAATCCAAAGGTACAAAATGTTTGCAACTTGATTGTCATTTTTATCTTTTGCAATAAGCATAAAGTTATGAAGTAACCATATATATTCTGTTTATGGGGAAAGATCAAAAGTCTAGCAAGTTTAAGACTTTCTTATGTTTCATAAATTCAGTGACTCACTTGATCAAATATGCAGGCTCATATCCGCAGACATATAAGTCAGGAAGCACGTGGTTGTAGCCACCTAGTATTGTGGCTAGACTGTGATCGTGAAGGGGAAAATATCTGTTTTGAAGGTACCTGTGTATCTGTAATCTATATGAAATCATAGACATACTCCCTCCATTCACTAAAGATTGTCATGTTAGCCTCTTATTTTTGTTTAGAAAAGATTGTCATTCTAGGTGTTTAGGTAATGAGTTGCGAGGTTTGTTATTGAAAATTGTAATATTCTACTCTCTTTCTAAGCAAATTATGATTGTTGATTGCTTAAAATTTGAGGTGAGTTATGAATTTAAGAAAAAACTAATAAGAATATAGGGTAATTATTGGATTCCTTAGTTCTAGTGCAAATGTCTAAAATGACAATCTTTGATGAACGGAGGGTGTATGCCATTATATATGCAAATGAGCTGATTGATGGACAGTTATTTTTTTATATAATGCATCAACAATAGTAACCAAAATTATAACAGTGCTACCAACTAATCAAGTTGTTATCTCCTGTAGTGATCGAGTGTGCTGGCTTTCATGGAACGGAGGGTACAAAGAACATATATCGCGCACGATTTTCTTCTGTCGCGGATAAAGATATTTTGAAAGCTATGGATAATCTTGTTCGTCCAAATAAGAATGAGTCTTTAGCTGTAGATGCTCGACAGGAGATAGATTTGAAAGTTGGAGTTGCTTTCACCCGATTTCAAACTGGTTACTTTCAAGGAAAATATGGGAATTTGGATTCTAGAGTTATCTCGTAAGTTTGACATTTTCATCCATTATATTGGTCACTAGAACATGTTTTTTTTGCTTTCCAATATTCCACAATGTTGTCCACCTTGTTTATTCTTGTTTTATGCTACTTTTTTTTCATGCCTATTGATGCAACAGTTTTAGGCCCACTTTTATCCATTTTTCCGGATGGATGGTTTTGTAATTTGTAAAACTGAGTAGATTACAACTTTTTGTTCTTTAGTTTCAAGGTTATTTTCTGGAATTTAAAATAGAAACCCTGCTGTTTGAAAGAAGATTACCATGTCCAATGTCTAGTAGAATATGTACTGAACTCTGAATGCTGTTGTGTATGGAAAAGATTAAAAGATGGGTGTGGGTCATAAATTAGTATAGATACCGAGTGGAGATTCTAAGAAAGAGTAAACTCTTTTTAAATAGGCATTATCATCTAGTAGTTTTCTAGCTAATGATTCTAAGACTGCAAGATGACATGTGGGAACACTTTGGTAGTTGTGGTGGGTAGCAGATAATAACTGTGTTCTTCTCCTTTCAGTTATGGTCCCTGTCAAACTCCTACTCTTGGCTTCTGCGTACAGCGTCATTTGCATATTAATACTTTCAAGCCAGAAAGGTTTTGGGTCTTGCATCCTTATGTTTTACACAAAGGCTATGAGCTGAAGTTGGAATGGGGGCGTGATAAGTTGTTTGATGTTGATGTAAGGCCAAGTTTTATCTCTATCTTTAATAACTAATAAGTCCACTATTTCCTTGCTGTTCAAATATCTCTCTCTTTCCTATTCAAATTGAATGAAGCAATGAGTTTGAATATTGTTTTTATTTTTTACTGGATACAGATTGCTTCTGTGTTTCAAAAGTTGGTATCAGAGGATGGCATAGTTGAAGTAACTGATGTATCTGAGAAGCAAGAGCATAAGGGCCGCCCCTCTGGTTTGAATACAGTGAATCTCCTGAAGGTTCCAAGCTCTTTTTTCTCTGTGCTTTCATCTGATCATGTTATATATGTGGATATTTCTACACTTCTGTCGAAATTTAACGTATGACTTTGGTTTCATCCTTCAAGATTTTGTTAAGTTTTGTTTGCGGTTTAAGTGATATACACTAACTGCATTTGCTTCAAAAAAGGTGGTGAAATTAATTTTTATATTGATGGATTTAGTGGTAAAAATAAACTAACTGATGACAGTATGTCTTCTGCATCGTCATAAACTTCAGACTAGCTTAAGCAATATGACAATGGAATGCCAGATTTTTTTTCCCTTCAAGCACTAATTTATTTTAGCTGGTTTTGGTAGTGTTTCTATATTCGGGGTTTTACAAATCTGTTGTCTCTTTCAATTTTATACTCTCTTTTTCTTTTTGTACGGTTGTATGATTGAAGACTGAAAAGATCATTTATATATAATTATGGGCATACTCTAATGCAATGCACTCTGTTATCCAAAAATTCCAGACAAACTGTGTATCTTGTTTTTGTTCGTGGGGTGGATGGAAATACTGATATGTGTATCCTTAATCCTTATGTAAACTTCATTTTGTGGATTGCCAATGCATTCAATGAGGATTACCTGTAAATAAAAATAAACAGCATATATTCATTGGAAATTGGTGTAAACAGCTAACTGCTGTCTTACTTTTGCAGGTTGCTTCAAGTTCCTTGGGTTTTGGCCCACAAATGGCTATGCAAATAGCTGAACGGCTATATACACAAGGCTATATCAGGTTTTACTGCTGATCTCTATTCTGATTTTAACAAAAATTGGTATGTTATATGCATCCTATTTTACAAGTGTAAACTGCAAAGCGAAAGATCAAGTAGACAAAGATCAGGCCAGGTGAATGTTTGTGGTAGAAAATATTAGTCTAGAGTGCATTTCCTTATAAATCAATGGATATACTTACAATCTCCAATCAATAACCAGAGTGCATTTCCTTGTGGTGAGGCTGTAGTTAGTAAAGCTTTGTGACAGTTATGGAGCCAATTTAGTTTAGTTTATTTTGTTCTTTTGAGCTTTTGTTTTTATCCTTATTCTTGCCTTGAGATTTAGATCTTGGATTTTGAGTTCTGGGTAGGGATTTATCCTTTTATTTTGTCTCCTTGGAATATTTTGGAGTGATGAGAGAAAATTTAAGTGAAAAAGAAAAATAGGTCTATCACCTAGACTAAATGCAAGAGGTGAGCAAGTATCCTTCAAGAGAGCACAGCTTATTGCATTAAAACAAGACACAAGCCTAGGCAGTAGGCATGTCCTTTCTATTCATCATGCAAAAGAATACAGTATCACATTTTGTCAATCCAGTTTACATTCAAAACTGTATATGAATTGTATCAATTGACATTTGAATGTTTTTCTTTGGTTTTTCAGTTATCCACGGACAGAGAGCACAGCTTATCCTGCTTCTTTTGAGTTCCGAAGTGCACTTGAAATGCAAAAAAATAATCCTTTTTGGGGTGGTTATGTGCGCCAATTGTTGGCTGATGGTCATCTTAAACCACACCATGGAACAGATGCAGGTGACCATCCTCCCATCACCCCAACTGGCTCTGCGACTGAGGAGATGCTGGGCTATGATGCTTGGAAATTGTATCAGTATGTATGTCAGCATTTTATTGGATCAGTATCTCCTGACTGCAAATACGTAAGGTGTGATTTTATGTATCCTATGCACTTCCTTTATTTTTTAATTGAATAGAAATGTATTACTTGCTATTTCTGTATGTCATGGCTATTTTGTAACGTTTCAGGAAAAAGGTTGAATTCTCTGTTGGAGGTGAATCCTTCTATTGTACAGGGCAACGAGTTATTTCCAAAGGATTCACAACGATAATGCCTTGGTTGGCAGTAAATGAAAAAAGTCTTCCTGAATTAACAAAAGGGGAGAAAATACGTCTTTCAAAAACCGAGCTCGATGAGGTTTATTTTCTAGAAAATCCATCCTTATGCTGTTTTTCTTGAGTTCATCATGATATGTCTCCATATAGTATTCATGAGGTTGTTATGTTGATTTTTTAGGGAAAAACTTCACCTCCAGATTATCTTACAGAAAGTGAGCTTATCTCTCTGATGGAAAAGCATGGAATCGGTACAGATGCATCTATTCCAGTCCATATTAACAACATTTGTGAGCGCAACTATGTTCAGGTTTGTTTGTGTATTATTAAGGCCTGGTAATCCATCCATCTGATTGAAGGATCGTGTTATTTAAGCACGGTCTCTTGTTTTTAAACTATGAGTTATTTACTTAAAAATTGTACAGGTGCAATCTGGAAGGAGGTTAGTTCCTACAGCTTTGGGTATCACCCTTTTCAGGGGATACCAGTGTACTGATCCAGACCTGTGCTTGCCTGATATACGGAGTTTCATTGAACATCAGATCACTCTTATTGCCAAGGGTCAGGTGGATCATTCGTTAGTCGTGAAACATGTTATCCAACAGTTCAAGCAGAAGTTCATGTATTTTGTCAAGCAGGTGAATACCTTGCTTAACTTGACATCTTCTCGTCTGACTTATTGCTGTGATTTCACACTGCAAATATATGCTTTGCCGAGATGTAGGCTCTGATAAAGGACAGGGATAATTGACTAATGCATATATGTTCGAACTCCTTAAAACTTATGCTTTTTGGTTCAGTTTACGGCTGTGAAATGTGCTTATGTTATTTTCTTCTCCTTAAATTTATCATATATGCCATCAAGATCATTCCGTTAAGGCGTAGACAACATTTGATTGTTTTTTCTTCTGTTTGTGTAGATTGAAAACATGGACGCTCTATTTGAAGCACAATTTTCCCCTCTATCAGATTCAGGGCGTGCACTGAGCAAATGTGGCAAATGCTTGCGTTACATGAAGTACATTTCCTCGCAGCCCCAGCGTCTATACTGTGGAACATGTGAGGAGGTCTACTATCTGCCTCAACAGGGTTTGATCAAGGTCTTTCAACATCCTCATCTTTTTTTCTTATGTGTTGAAACTAAGGGCGGAGATAAATCTAGTCTACTTTGAAGTCATTATTCATTGATCAAGATAATGAAATCATTTCCTTTTCCCCTTCTCCTGTCCCTAGGGTGGAGGTATTTGTTTTCCAAGCCAAGATGAGAATTTTGATCAATATATCACTATGTTAAAGGGACTAGATTCATTTCCTTCAAACCCTAAATTTTGTTCCTGCTTCTATACATGTAGTTAGTGATTGAATATTGATGATAGAAGCCAAATGTCTCCAAAAACTTTATTGTGATCTCCTTTATTGTGCAGCTTTACAAGGAACTATGTTGCCCATTGGACAACTTTGAGCTCGTGCTATTCTCAATTCCTGGCCCCGAAGGCAAGTCTTTCCCATTATGTCCTTACTGCTTCAACAACCCTCCATTTGAAGGAGTAGACGCTCTTTTCGGTTCATCCAAGACAAATTCCGGCAAACTAGGAAAGGGAGCCGGGATGCCGTGCTTCCTCTGCCCACACCCGACATGTCGACATTCATTAACATCCCAAGGAGTCTGTGCTTGCCCAGAATGCAGCGGCACCTTAGTGCTCGATCCCGTGAGCGCCCCTAAGTGGAGGCTCTTCTGCAACATGTGTAATTGCCTCGTCTTTCTTCCTGAAGGTGCGCATCGAATCTCGACCACAAAAGAAGTGTGTGGCGAGTGCGATTCAACGATCATAGAGGTTGATTTCAATAAGAACAATACGCCTCTTCAAGATGGCGCTACGTTGCATAAAGGGTGTATTCTTTGTGATGATCTGCTTCATTCGTTGGTGGAAATGAAGCACGGTCGATCCTCGTATTTTCGGGGTAGAGGAAGGAGAGGGAGGGGGAGGGGGAGAGGTAGAGGTAGGGGAAGAGGAAGGGGTGGTAAGAAAGATGTTGACGTAAAGATGAGCTTCAGAGATTTCTGAGTTCTTGAGACTAAACAAGGCTTGGTTTTGATGCTTTATGCTGTTTTTGTGTTAGAAAATGAGGTGCAGTGTGTAACAATGATTAGAACTTAGAACGAGGGTAGAAATATCATAAGCTTCTGCTTTTTCAACTTCGTAACATTATCATTTTCCTACAGATTTGAATCTGCGTCTTACTCTCTTTAATATTTTTTATCAGGTGAAGTATAACATGCATCTATTGTCCTCTTTTTTAATAAGCGCAGATCTGAAATGAGTATGAAAATGAGGATAATTCAGTACGGATGTTTATTAACCTACAATGATAGTAAATCTTACTTATGTGTTAGGGAATTTCAATCATATATCATACCAGTGTTTGCAGTGAAATTGATTGCTGCCATCTAAGTTAGTAGTAGGCATAAATCACGATCCTTTAAACAAAACATAAAACGTTGACAATCCGTTTTAACTTGCAGTAATGCAATTTTCCAGTATGCACCAACACACTCAGAACTGAAACTTACAAACACTATATGTTGCAGTACATTAAGAACTATATGATAAAAACCTAAAACATAGATTTCATTATGTGATTAACTGAAATCAAGAACATAACAATGTAATTGCTACATGACATTCACATTCTCAAATATGGCAGGTTTAAGAACATTATTTGGCTTCACACATCTTATGTAATGAGGTTCAGTCGAGCTCAATGTCTCCATCAGCCGCTGTAGTTGTAACTGCACAGATAAATTATTAAATAATCAGTCCATATACAAATGGAATAACTTTATAAACTCGTATTCCATTCAATAAACAAAGCAAAAAGAGAATTATCTTAAGGCCTGCTACAAAGGAGCATGTCGAAGAATTTAACAGTTCTTGATGTTCTGGAAAAACATAGTCCTTGTTTTTGTCTAAGAATTAGTCGGACTGATACAGAACCTGAAAGAGATAGTATATTCCAGGTTAAATTTCTATAGGCAGCGCCAAAAATCCATGTAAGCCTATAATTGTCCACTAAAAAATGAGAAAGATAAGAGACCTCTCCAACATAATGTGCAATAATTGTGAAATCTGTGCGGGATAGTTTTGGCTTGATGAAGCATTTATGTTTCACATACGTCTGATATAGCTTACTTAAAATGGTTTGACTTTGGGAATATACTGAAAATATTGCCATGGAAACAGGGAATCAAAACTTGTGTCAATATATATCATGCCAGTGCATTAAGAAAACTATTCCCAGCACATAAACTCCCTTAAGTGTCTCCAACAACAAATATAGAGGCAGAGGCCATAGCAATAGAAGAAAGAGATCAAACATGAACCAAGGGAAGAAAGAGAGGACACTAACCAAGCTTCATCAAGCAACGTAATGATGCCCCCAGGTTTCTGCAATATTGATTATTCGATAGAAGTTAGTGATAACTGATAATAGGAAACTTTGAGGCATCCATCTAAGGAACACAGTCTACAAAAATTCAAAGTGCAGTCTGGATGATTTTTGTTCTGCAATCATGAGGAAACGACACTTATTCAACAAATAATTATGCAAGATCAACATAATCCTCACAAATCAAATGAAACAACAGAACAATCGAATATAATGAGAAAGCCGAATTACTACTTGTGAAGCTCAAGAAAAAGGCGGAACCTTCTCAATAAGATCCTACACATCTTGGTTATCTACAAACTCAATATAACTCCAGTCAATCTCCTCTTTTGTGTATTCCTCTTGTTCATCTTGAAAACATGCTGAAATTGAGATAACAAAGTTCACATTAATGATCAGAAAAAATAAAAGAATTTCAAAAGTACAAATGTCAAAAACATACCCAATTGAAGTGTTGGTGCAACTTTTCATTGGTGTAATTGATACAGAACTGCTCAAAACTGCAAAAAATCAGATATAAAACCTTGAATTTCCGCTAAAGCTAAATGTAGCATGAATTCTAGTGTTGTCTCAAATTGGGAAACATTACCTATTTGATTTAAAGCTTTTGAAACCGTAGATATCAAGAACTCCAATCAAACATTTTGAGTTAGGATCCTGCCCAATTGAACAACATGGAAGAGGGAAGAGATAGAAAAGACCTTGAAGCTTGAGAGAAACAACGTCATCTTCGTGCAATCAGAGATTTAGGTAAGGTATGACGCCTTCAAGAACCAAACCGACGTCAAACTGGAAGCTGAGACGGGAATTTCGGCTAACATGCTGCGTGTCAGAATCCGAGTAAGACTCTGAGACGGGAAGGAAGACGATGAGAGCAAGGAGGAAAAGAGAAGGAAGCGGCGACAGAGGTCGAAGCTACTGAATTTTGGGGAAAGAAGCGACGACATAGAGGCAGAAGACAGATTGTGAAAGGGGGTTGAAGGACACACAATTTCTAGGAGTGGAATCTGATGACCAAATAAAAATTGCAAGAAATCAATACTTGATAAATTACTGACATCCATAAGTACAATTAACAAAATCAGAAACAGTGTACGTAGAGCGTACCAGATTAACCAAAGCAAGAAAATTTAGGCATTCCTTCTTGATCAATGCAACATTTCAAGTCAGAATCATTTGGATTGGCAAGTAAAGCTCCATAAAATAACAAAGAAATACATGATCAAATAAAACCCTATAAGCATTAAGATCATGATACAATGCTCACCCTTAACTACTACACTATTCCAGAAGTGCATGAAAATGCATATTGATGTATCTAGAACAGTAGCAGTTTTATGCATTCAAATATACCTGGATTGCAGTTGTCACCATCCCTGGACCTCCCTCCCTCTAGCAATCTTTCATTCACATGGCAATGTCAAAAAGATCTTAAATGTTGAAGTTGTTAACTTCAAGACAAAAACTGCAATTCCACATTGAATCTAATCTTATTCAATCAAATCCTCAACAAAACCACATTCGGTAATACAAACTACATAGAAATTGTACATGACAAATTTATGCGGATTATCAGCTTCCCTGTCGTTGATCTTTCCGAATCTCCTTCATCTGTTTCTCAGCAAGCTTTTCAAGCGTCTGCTGCACAACGTCTTGGCCGTCGATAAGCAACCGAGTAATGACCTCATAGAATAATGGTTTTGTTAGCTTAAAAACATTTAGTAGTAATAAAATCCTCTAAATATAGCATTATGAGGGCTTGGGTAAAATATCATTCAGAGAAAAATAGATATACAAACACTTACGTGAAATAGAAATGAAAAAAATTCTAACATGGATAGAATCAACTTTCCAAGAGTTTCTAGGGTTAAGGGATCAACTTTCCAAGAGTCTTGGTCATATTTCTATTATCAATTATCCTGTTTTTTTTTCACTCTCCATCTCAGCAATGTCCTTTCCAACTTCTGTGCAAAGAAACCTGGATAGAATCAAAAGTTGAGAGGACATTCAAACATATATAGCTAAATGATGCAATATGAAGATTTGGAAAGTTGCATGTAAGGTCTATGGTTCTCATCACATGAAGTATAAAACAATGTAGAGATACACTAACAACCCCAGCAACTGTAACTTGTAGAATTATACGTCCGTCTCTAAAGTCCTTCACCTGAAGCATGAACTGCTCCGAGGCAGTCGTATCAAGTGTGTACGCCAAAAAGTTGTGATCAGGTGAAACCCGACCATACCCACATGTACATATCCTGTAATATAGAAGTAATGATCATCATACATCAATGCATACGGTCCAATATAGCACCTTGAATGATTAACCATATAAAATAATCATTGTGCGCATCCATTAACGAATCCTTCAAACAATATATAGCTTAGGGTTAGGGTTACATCATAATCCATATGCACATTTGCAACATGTGACAACAATTACGTTTCTATCATAAATAGCAATGTTTATTGTTCATGTTTTCTTCTCCTTAACCCAATCCATTTGTTTCCACTTTTTCTCATTAGATTCAACTTGAATTGTCAAATTAAAGTCTTGACAACACAGATCAAAATAGGGTTTGACACTACAGCAACTACGATTGATATGGAATCGGCGAATCAATTTGAATAAGTGAATAGTGATGGGTCACAATCACAACAACACAACACGATTAATTGTTCCTTCTCGTTGAAGGCACTATTATCTGAAACCCTTAAGAATATTTTAGATCTATGAAACAACACTAACTTCCAATAATACAATATAACATAAAATCAAAGGAAATTGGACTTCACATGATGTTATCTACTGTAGTAAACAATGGCTTGCAAAAGCACATAGAATTCCGATGAGCTACCAGCTATGGTGGATCCTTAGAAGTATATTCTTATTTTACCACATAATGCAGCACAAACACATAAAACACATAACCAACAACGCATGAACAGTGGCAAGACTAACCCTAGGATGCTTACATGTCGTAAAACGATTCGGAATCAGACTGGGTTGTTCTTAATTTGAGAGGATGGTCAATTGACGATGACAACTTATTGAACGACTTCTCTTCTGTACACAGCGGAGAAGGCTCCTTGAGTGTGGGTAGCAGTGGACAACCCTAATCTTCCGATTGTAGTAGTGGAAAGAGCCGGAAATAAGAGGTTATGAGGAGGAAGAGGAAGGAGCGATTGTTGGAGACGAAGAAACGAAGAGATTGGAAAAGGAGGAGAGAAGATTAGGGATTTAGGGTAAATTTTTTGCATATTAGCAGTTATCAGATGTAAAGCCCGAACAGTTAATAACAGGCCCGTATGTGGCCCGATCCCAATTACCATTACTTTTGTAAAGCCATAGATTTTTATATAGATATAGAGAGATAAACGTTTATGAAGTAGATCAAGGAAAACTGCAAATAAAACCCGGGCAAATTTACAACTAAACAAACACCCTGGCGGCCGTAGTAGCAGCAGTAGTAGCAGCAGAGGCGAGGCCAGAGTCGACTTCTCGGAGCAAGGTTTGGACGCCTTTTCCTCCCCCGTTGGCCATGGGGTCGATCCCGCCCTCCGGCCCCTTCATGTAAGCTCTGTTCTCCCTCTCTTTCCCAAAATTCACTCCAAACCTCTTCTCCACATCTACAAATTCAAAGCAATTCATACATTTTAAACACTTAATTTACACAACAAAACCAACCAATGACTCGCTACATTTCAACACGAACGTAAAGGAGTTATGATTGTGTGAGTTGTGAAACTTTATGGGCCCATGGTCAATCCATGGTGTGTGAGCCATGAGACAACCAAAGCTAAATCCCAGTTAAGTGAGACTTGAAACATAGATAAGCGCAACGTGGATAAGGGTAACACTATCCCTGAAACATGGATAAGGGCAACATGCGCATTGGGCCCACTATCCCGAAACATGGATAAGCACGACATGGGTATTGGGCCCACCATATAAAGGTCATGGAGTTCCATCCTAAAACCAATTGGTAATAGAAGGAGTAATCCATGCAACTTATCTCCCAACTTCCGCCGAGAGACTTTGTTACTCGCTCTATTTAACATGAGTATATATGTACCTTTGAGCATGTGATCATAAACCTGGCCATCCCTGGTAAGCGACATCATGATCTGCGGTAGCCCAAGAGGAAGAGCATCACCACGATCGACCTGCCAGAAATGGTAGGTCTTACCATATGTCTGCGCCACCTTAGCCAAATCTTGACGCTCGATTGGGCCTGGAATCCCAGGCATGAACAACAGCCCGCTCTTAACCTCGTACTCATGTGAATGCCACATCCTCTTCTCCTCCTCCGGAAGCCCCGCGAAAAGGGCGGGAGTGATGATGTACTCGATCCCGATGAGACGCGCCTTTTTCTCCGGGGAGTCGTAGATTAGACACTGCCTCATCTCCTCGTTCTGGTGCCCACAGTAGTGGTGTGCCTCCACCTGCCTCGTCATGTCGTGCCCGTAGAAATGAAACCTAAGCCATGCAATTCAACAAACTTATGGCTCGTTTGGTATTGAGTAGAAATCGGATTGAATGAGGAATCAGATTGAATATGAAAAATGGACTTAAGTAATTCTTATCTTTTAGCGTTTGGTAGAGAGATAGATTATAAACTTAGATATAAGTCATAGCATGAGATCTACTATAATTTACTAAACGCAAAAACGGATTTACGATTCCTTGAAAAGGTATAAAAACAAGCGATTCCTTAATTAATTATATACATGTATGGATGAATATATATATATAGAAGTTCTAGTTATACATACGCGCATAAGTGTTGGTGGATCTTGTTGAGGGGGCCAAAGCTTTGGACAGCGGACGCGGCGGTTTCGACCACCGAGGTGCCCATCTTCTTCGGCTCCCCTGGAACTTCTGGCCTCTGCGATGTCGCCATTCCTAACTATAGCTTGATTGTTTCTCTGTCGATCTGATCAGTGATGGGGTGTATGATCGATTACAGGGGGGAGTATATCCGTATATGTAATTGAGGTGTGGATGATTATGGTGATGATGAGGCAAGTGCATGCAAAGGGACACTTGGACAGGGTAACGACCCACGTGGCCAACTACGACAAGGCCTAAGTAAGTATGTGATACTTTGTATTATAATGCAGTTGATCTACACTTGTCTCCGCAACACTCTTCTTACTATAAATTTTTTTTCAAGGCTGCGTCTAAATGCACACGTTTTTTTCTGCTAAATGCATACTTTTCTGTGCGGTAAGAGTTACAGTACAGAACGGTGCGGTAACTGTTAACGCACCCGTTGTTCCAGGGGCAATTTTGGATTTTTTTTGAAAACGTATATTAATCTTGTGCGTTAACTCTTACCGCACAGATCTGTGCGTCAAGATTTAACGCACGAGATTAAGGGAAGATTAACTAAAAAAAATTAAAATTTTGATTACAAAAATTCCTGTGCGGTAACCTTTACCGCACAAATATTTTTTTTAATTAATCGCTCTAATTTTTTTTTAAATAAAATATATCTGTGCGGTAAATATAACCGCACAGATCTAATAATTATCGCTTCAGTCTCATTGCTCTAGTGGTAAGGCCTTGTGCATCCTTTGTAAGGTCTCAGGTTCGAGTCTCAACTCCAACACTAAATCTTTTATTTTATTTGTGAAAAATAAATAAAAGAAGAGGGTGAGAAGGATTGAACTTGAGACTTTATGCACAAATATTTGGTGTGAAACCACCACACTAATGAGTTCTCATGATATGTTTGTAATTTTATTATTATATGTTACAATAGAACTTGGTTCCATCTTATTTTATTATTAATTTTTTTTTATCTTGGTCTCATATAATTATTGAATTAATTATAATAATAAATTCAAAAAAAAATATTATTCAAATAATCAGATATTTTGTATTATTATTATTTAGCCTTTTTAATATACTCCCTCTGTCCCACTATGTTAGTCCCATTGTCAAAAAATCTCTTGGATTAAGGTAAGGAAAAAGGACAACTTAGCATTGAAAATGATGAAAGTGAAATAATAAATTAATGTATTAGCCAATAAGAGAAGAGTTTACAAATTTGAGCAACCAATCAGATTGCTTCATTAAGAGCGCACGGATCACCAATATATTTGCCAAATTATTTCCAAAACTACCCCTGATATCTAAACCAATAAGAAGGCTGCTAAACAGCATAAAATACAGCATGAAACCCTGTTCACTGTCACTTAAACTCACCATTACAACTCAAAACAGAGCATTAGAACTTGGAAAAAAAAAGAGAATTACAGAGAGCATAACAAAGCATCACTGCTCAGTGGACATGCCTTCAGCTTTCGACTTAAATGAGGTGCCATTCCTGGATGACGAGGGCTTCAGTGATGCAGAAATGGGAGAAAACGACACCCAGTCAGAGGAGCCATTTGGGGACATAGAAGGTAACATACCTTTCGATCTGAACTTCGAGCCAAGCCATCATCATCAGCCAGAAAATGAGCCTCCAACAGAGAACAATTTGCATCCCCAGGCATTGCCCACCAAGCTCAGCACAGAGAGAAAAATGGAGATCTTGAATGCTATGCTTCAGAAATCAGCAGCGGGAAAGCTTCCATATGGCACCATCAATGAAACTGCACAACAATTTAATCTGTCAAGGAGAACAATTGGAAGGATATGGAAAGAAGCACGAAGGGAACTACTCAACCATGGCAAATACAATGTGAGTACAAAATACCATAACTGTGGTAGGAAAAGAATTCAAGTAGAGCAAGAAGATATTGAAGCACTGAATATGGGTGACAGAACATGCATTAGAGATTTGGCAAGCAAGCTTGAAATTTCTAAGTCCACATGTCACAGATTGGTTAAGAAGGGGATCATGAGGCCACATTCAAATGCACTAAAGCCAGGTCTAAGTGAATACCATAAGGTGACCAGAATGCAGTGGGTATTAAAGCTCCTAATAGGGGACACAACACATCAAAAGACAACATACTATCCTATGTTTGACTTTGTTCACATAGATGAGAAGTGGTTTTATCAGTCAAGGAAGGCACAAAGGTATTACTTGGGCAAGAATGAAAAAGGAAAATACAGAAGTGCAAGCTCAAGCAAATTCATCCCTAAGGTTATGTTCACAGCAGCAGTAGCAAGACCAAGATTCAATGATCAAGGGGAATGCACATTTGATGGAAAGATTGGCATCTTTCCATTTACTTACAAGGAGCCAGCAAAGAGGCATTCAAAAAACAGAGGCAAGGGGACACTTATCACAAAGCTCATACAGTCAGTCAACAAGACAGTGACAAGAAACATGTTGATTAATGACATTGTTCCAGCAATAATGTCAAAATGGCCAGATGAAGAAGGTCACAAAACCATATTCATACAACAAGATAATGCCAGACCTCACATCACTCAACAAGACACAGAATGGCAGCAGGTATACCAGCAAGAAGGGTTCACATTTATTTTAATACAACAACCAGCCAACAGTCCAGACCTTAACATTTTGGACCTAGGCTTCTTTAGGAGCATTCAGTCACTTATGCACAAGAAGATGCCCAAAAATACAGATGAAATGTTGAATGCAGTCAATGAAGCATTTTATGAGTTGGATCCACACACTCTAGGTAGTGTGTGGATGACTTTACAGTATGTGATGAATGAGATTTTACAGTGTAAGGGAGGTAATGATTATTACATTCCACATGTCAACAAAAAGAAGTTATCTCAGGCAGGAGTTCTACCAAGAGAAATCAGAGCACCAAGGCATGCAGTTTTACAAGCTTGGACATTAACTCATGCAACTCCAACAAATGAAGGGACAACAACTCAAGGAAATGCAACTCAAGGGACAGAAGATCAGGAAAATGCAACTCAAGAGACAGCAACACAGGAGACAACTAATTAGGACACACTTGTTTAAGTTACAATCTTAAGTAATGATATAAGATTGTAAACTAAACATATTTTGTAAGCCTATTAAGAGCACACTGAATATTTTGTGTTTTGGTTATCATATTTTGTCTACAAATTGTCTCAGGTGTCCCCATCCCATCACTGATAGACATGCAAGTTCATAACTTAAACATTCCAGATAGGATCAAACAACATATATTAAAATCTGTGTTCCTATGGCAATCTTAAGTCAGTGATAAATAAGGGCTTGCATCTCAGCTTGTGCCTTAAAATAATCATCATAGATATCACAGATGTCCCCATTCCCTCATTGACACAAGCCCCTAAACACTAACCTAAACGTTCCAAATAGGCATCAATCAAACTTAATTAGTTGTGTTCCTATGGCAATTTTAAGTCAATCAAATGCACTCACATCTCAAGAATGTAAAAAAAAGACTTTATCCTTGACAGACAAATACCATGACATAACCCAAACAACTCTACAGATCACATGAGCAACTCAACAGAGAGTAACTCAACTCAACTCAACAGATACTCAACTCCACAAAGCAACTGAGCAACTCAACAGAGAGTTACTCAACTCAACTCAACAGATACTCAACTCAACAGATCAATTGATCAACTCAACAGAGAGTTACTCAACTCAACTCAACAGATTTCTCATGAACTCAACAGAGTTCTCATGAACTCAACAGAGTTCTCATGAACTCAACATAGTTCTCATGAACTCAACAGAGTTCTCATGAACTCAACAGAGTTCTCAACAACTCGGCAGAATTCTCAACAACTGAACACAGAATTAAATAGCAATATCCAAGTACCAATATCCAAATATCCAAATATCCAAATACCAATACTTAAATACCAGTACTTAAAACATAATGTCCACAATACCAACAGTCCAAAATATGTCCAAAATATGTCCAAAACAGTCCAAAATATTTCCAAATTTACAAAATCAGAGTCTTAATTCCACGAAAGGATAGAGAAACTTAGCTAGATAGTGGTGGAGTGAGAAGGGCTGTCAGGGATGATCACAAGCTCCGGGGCTTCCATCTCCGGCGTTCCTGAGGACTCTACCATCTCAGCATCAGCAGCATCAGGGAGCACAGGGACTGGCACGGGCTCAGGTGAAGGCGTGTCAGGGATCACAATGATCTCCCGGGGACGAGAGATAGCCTCATTATCCGACAGTAACTCCGACTGCGCCGGCGACCTTTGCAAATCCACTGAAACTTTCTCCGGCTCCCACCATTTGTCAACGGTGCGAGTTCTTTGCCGGCGTATGGGACTGAAAGTGTGCCTCCCGTCGCAAAAACCACCCCTTTCGCAAGGGACAGAAAGTGAGCACCCGGGGACAGGTGTAGATAAGCTAGCGTCGCCAGTCACCGTCTTCGCCGCCGACTCAACCTCCTCCTCGGTCTCCTCCTCCGTCGGGTTCGGATCGTCCTTGAAGAAACTGGGGGTAGACGATGGCTCCTCTTCCGATGGGAGTTTGAAATTCCTCTCATACGAAGGAGGAGAAATGCTTTGAGTGAAGGACTGGGAGGGACGAGTCAGTGAATCACTCGACATCACCGGAGGAGAGGGAGTCGGCAAGATTAGGTTTAGGGTTTGAGAGAAAGAGGAGGAGAGCGGCGAGAGCAGATGGGGAGAGTGAGAATTTAGGGTTTAGGCATATATATAGGGTAGATTTTGGGCTGGGCTTTGGTTTTGGGCTGGGTAGGTAAGGGTTAATCGGGTTTAATTAGGAGAACATAATTAAGAGCGTTAATCTGGGTTTTAAAAAAATATCTGGGTTGTTTAAGAATTTTTTATGTTAAGTTTAGATGTAGATTAGGTGAAAACTTGAAGAAATTTAATGGGTTTGAAGGTAGTTGATGATAGTAATGGTGAAAATGTAGTTGGAGAAGATGATGTAGATGGTTGATTTGATTGATAAAGTAGTGTTAGGATATCAATAAAATAATATGAGTAAGGGTATAATAGGAAGAAGTTTATGTCCAAAAATGGAAATGGGACTAACATTTCGGGACGCCCGAAATAGAAAATGGGACTAACAAAATGGGACGGAGGGAGTATATTATTATTTGAATATTTTTATTATGATAAATCTTTTTATATAAAAATACTACAATTATAAAACAATAAAACTTATATTACTTTTTAAGATAAAAAAAAGTATGATAATCAATATTAATCTCAATTTAATCTTTCAATAAATTCTAGACATGGAAAACGACCCAAACGCTAAAAGGCCTTAAATGGGCTTAAGGCCCAATTTGACAAAACGACGCCCAAACGATGTCGGAATGGAATGAAACTTGATTTCAATGCCTATTAGTGATATTTGACCATGTGGGTAACTTCCAATCACAACTTCTAACTTTTCAAATAGCATCTCCTTTATAAATATCAAACTAGTGATAACTCTCTAACTTGTCGCAATATGTATGGTCTACAACATTGATGATGATTATTGTTGACAAAATTATAAAACTTAGTCTTATTAGGCATATAAAGTACCAATAAGGTCTCGCTCAAACAAAACGAGGCTCGAAACTATACGTAAACGCTAAAAGGCCTTAAATGGGCTTAAGGCCCAATTTGACAAAACGACGCCCAAACGATGTCGGAATGGAATGAAACTTGATTTAAATGCCTATTAGAGATATTTGACCATGTGGGTAACTTCCAATCACAACTTCTAACTTTTCAAATAACATCTCCTTTATAAATATCAAACTAGTGATAACTCTCTAACTTGTCGCAATATGTATGGTCTACAACATTGATGATGATTATTGTTGACAAAATTATAAAACTTAGTCTTATTAGTCATATAAAGTACCAATAAGGTCTCGCTCAAACAAAACGAGGCTCGAAACTATACGTAAACGCTAAAAGGCCTTAAATGGGCTTAAGGCCCAATTTGACAAAACGACGCCCAAACGATGTCGGAATGGAATGAAACTTGATTTCAATGCCTATTAGAGATATTTGACCATGTGGGTAACTTCCAATCACAACTTATAACTTTTCAAATAGCACCTCCTTTGTAAATACCAAACTAGTGATAACTCTCTAACTTGTCGCAATATGTATGGTCTACAACATTGATGATTATTATTGTTGACAAAATTATACAACTTAGTCTTATTAGGCATATAAAGTACCAATAAGGTCTCGCCCAAACAAAACGAGGCTCAAAATTATGCGTAAACGCTAAAAGACCTTAAATGAGATTAAGGCCCAACTTTGCAAAACAACGCCTAAACGATGTCGGAATGGAATGAAACTTGGTTTCAATGCCTATTAGAGTTATTTGATCATGTAGGTAACTTCCAATCACAACTTCTAACTTTTCGAAGAGCACCTCCTTTGTAAAAACCAAACTAGTGATAACTCTCTAACTTGTTGAACTCGCCTAGTTGTTCTTATGTGTGTCAATCTCCACCATAAGGTTGGTGTTATCGAGTCTTGATAGAGCATTCTTCAGGTGCCTTGACCTTCCATATCCATTGTGTTAATTTGTAATCCTTTGGGGTTTCTTCATCATTCGGTAAGGTTCTTGTTTCAGTTCAATGGTTTTGTCGTTGTTTGATTTGGTTCCATTTGGCCTATCCTTTGATTATCATTCTTCCACCCCATTCTTATTTTGTCTATCTTCTTTGTTTCGATTTTTTGTTCAAGGTTTGATGTCTATATCGTCATCAACGGCTTATCCCCGCATTACAAAGGATTTCATGCCCATAATGCCTTTTACGTGCAACCCGAAAGAGTAAGTAATTAAAATTGTAATTTTAGATTAAATAATTTCATGGTAATAATAGATTAATTAATTGATAGTTTATTTGGTTGAAATATATGACAAAATTACATTTGGTCCATTACTTGATTATAGACCATGGGTTCTTGTATAGATGGATTGTTTTCTTATGGATTGTATAATTTGGGTTTTGATATTGACATTGGTAATGTATGGATTGATTTAGTAGGCCCTCTCGAGCATGGCCTGATAAGATTGTTCTTGCTTTCTGTAAAGGTGCTTCTTAACTCGCTCCCATCAATCAATCAATCCATCCATGAACGCAACCCTGGCCGTTTTGTCATCAAAGTCGTCAGCTTCTAAGGTCATGCCTGAAAATCTCTTTACATAGCTTTCCAGAGTCTCGCCTGCTTTCTGTTTAACTCCCACAACCTCTTGCATCGTCGCCTTTCTTTTCTTAGATGACCCGAAGTGTAGAAGAAACCTTCGTTCAATGTCTGCAAAACAAGTGATACTCCCAGCGGATAACTTCATCAGGGCCCCTCGCGAGCATTGCATACTTGTACCAAGAAAGATTCTCGCTTAGGTCACCCTTCCATGTGTATTCTTTGATAGTTGGAAACCTGAACTCTAGCAAGGGTGGCGCTCATATGATATGCTCAGTGAAAGCGGTTGTACAAACAATGATGTGGGTTAATAGGTGGGTTGGGAGGGTACACCTGATTTGGATAATCGTTCTGATGATAGTAGGGAGACTCCTACAGGTAGTGAGGGGTACGTACCTCGGCTGAGGTGTAAGCCTGATTCCTCGCGTCGTTATGACCACCTCCTTGTGAATAATAATGCCCATGATAGCTCGTCGGAGCTTGATTAAGATCTATCCCTCTCGGTCGTACTTCCCACGCGACACTCCTTCCCCTGGGGGCTCGCGATTTCCCGGTAGTTCATTCACTACGTGAGTCGTGACGCTTTGGTTTTCTTGGTTCTGCACTCTCGGTGCCTCTTGACTGTGAACCCTTTTCCATTATCGGAAAGCAGCGGCATCCTCAGCCGGGAGCACGATCTTATTTTCCTCCACCAGAGAAAAGAGGGGGGGGGGGGGGAGCAATGCACCCAGTCTTGGATGATTCACTTCTAAAGGTGTGTTGTTAACGGCTTCGCTTCTATTTGTATCTCCCATCCTTCTGACAATCAAGAATTCTTCACAAAATTTCTGAATGTACCTAGCTGCGCGAGGAGGTCCCCACGGTCGGCGCCAGTTTTGGAGCCTAGATGTTAGGCCTCACGATCAACACCTCGCGAGACAGTCCAACTTACTTTCTTCTTCTACTCAGCTGGAGACCTCGCGCCTGCATCTGGACAAACAACTTGGGACTCCAATTTCTTTGAGATCAAACTCTGTCTTCTTCCCCTTGTTCTTTAAGTTCTTGAGCTCTTATTCACCTGCACAACCAAACGAGAAGGATTGGGCCCTCAGATTTAGCTCTCTGACGTCCAAGTCAGTAAGCAAGCACAACCAAACAAGCTTAATAGACTCCGAATAACACCAAGTAAGAGCTCAAAAAGTACAGGGTGGAAGGATAAAACCAAACTCAAGACTCCATTAACATCTTACACTAACTCACACAAATCACCTCTGATCATGATGATTTCTATGTCAAAAGCACGAACTTGACATCGAGAGTCAGAATCCAAGTGTCGATCATCCAATTTTGCACGAGAAGGGATGAATTGGGAGGGGAGAAATAGAGCTCGTAGAAAGACTTTTTCTACGTGTTTGCTCTCTTTCTTGCAAGGGTGATCCAAGATGTCTTTCTCTCTCGTTTATGTTGGGATTTACATGAACCTCGTGAGCCCATGAACTTAAGGCTCGAGAATTGGCTCCAAGCACTTACATGCTAATTAATGTCTCTGACCATGTAAAACTTCTCAGGTTTAGATGAAGCTAAATTTTTGTTTTTAAATGTTTGTCATGAGGATTCAATTAGTTTGAGAGACTTTTGTAGTGTCCGATCTGAATGTAGAGCGATTTAGATTCATCGAACATAACGACAAAAACCCTAGAAGAAAAATATATACACCTTTTGCTCGTTATGTTTACATAATTAGATAGTTCATTAAACATAGGCATTGAAGGCGGTAATTAGTCTGTTATTTATATCAACAAGTGATATTAGCACCAGGGGAAACCCCAAGTTGTTGACAGTACTTTGTATAATATTGAGCCCTTTGATTGACAGCACTAGGATTTCCACCGTCGCATTCCATAGAATTGATGGCTGCAATTGTCGCTCCAAACCCTTTTCCGGAGGAGATGATGGAGTGGATGTTGTTCATCCAAAACCACAAGGCGGTCTTGAAGGAGATGATAGCGTCGTTCGCCACTGTCTCAGGAGAGTTGATACCGTCGAACCCTATGCTTTCTCCGGCTGGACCATAGTTGTAGTTCCATGCTATTTGAAGTGGCCCTCTTCCATAGTAACTCTTGATTCGGTTACACGTCCATTGTAGTGAATATTCACAATAGTTAATTGATGCTCCATTCATCTCTTCTATATAGCAGAATGCTGTATCATATAATTACATTAACAATATTGTCAAACAGATAACAATTTAGAAGATAACACAAATGCCCATGATAAAACATAATTTTATTAAAAATCAATGAATATATTTTTAAGAATTATCGTCAATTAATCATATGGAAATGCATAAAATTTTAATCTGTATAATCTTCGTCTAACGTCTATTTGCAAGACCCTCCCTCACCGCCCAACTCTTAGAACAATGACTAGGGTACTTTTATAATCATATACAAGCATACCCAACAAACAGAGTCAAGATCTTCTACTTCTTCTCATACTCCCTACACCCTAATTCACTTAAAATAAACCCAAACTATTATTTTTATCAATTATTAAAATATTATAAACTAAATAAAAAGCATTTTACTGTGTAATAGAGGAAATTGGATTACCTAGAGCTGCATTTGTGTGCCCAAACATAAAAACTTAAAAATAATAATATTTTAATGTTAAAAAACTTGAGTATGAAACAGTGCAGAAGATCCAAATAGTATCAAATAGAAAATCAAAACCCAAATAATGTTAGAATATTATCTCACATTTGTGGAGTATTTCTAATCTTATCCTTTGATTTTAGGATGAGACCCTATCAGTTAGCTTTTACACACTCAACTCTAGTCTCTCCAATGTTCCAAACTAAAACAATGTGTAATAAAAGCTTAATGAGCATTAGAAATGCAAATTAGTGCGATTGAAAAGCCAAGATTATGATTTACATACATCCAGTCTCGTGAGCGACATGTGCAAAGAAGGCAGCAATCTCCCTGACGGATGTTGGAGACGACCCAGATCCAAACTCAGGGAAGGAATTCGAGGCTTCGAGGAAGGCTAAGCGTGTGTAGAATTCCTTCCCGGCACAAGCTGTGGATGCAACATCTATGATCCCATTGAAGAAATTGTGGGTTACAACTGAATCCAAATTGGAGTGTAAGGTGCAGCCTTCGTCTTCATTCCAAGTACCGCAAGTCCCGTCTTCGTCGCAGCAAATTCCGACCGAGGAACAACCAAAGTCGAACTCAAACGTCGATCTGATTATAGTTGTCTGCAATGCTAATATTACCAGTTTTATTGTGGTCTTTAGGGCCATGGCACTAATTAAGGGGATCCGGTACGTCTTGAAAATAAGAAGCAAAAGTGAAATGAAAGTCGTTCTAGTGAGTCATCCAAGTTAAGCCGTGTTGAATGGGCTACAAACAAACAAAGCTCTTACTCTTAACATGGTGCAAATTTTAATGAACCGCGTTGAAATAATTGCAACATATGTCTGCCTTTACATCATCCATACTACGTACGTGTTCAGGATAAGCATTTTAGATCCTTCAATTAGCTTCATCTTAATTTTGACCGAGTTCAAATTAAATTATACTCCTTATTATTCAGGATTCACGTAATTGAGGACCTAACTTTGTGAATTAGTATACGTCAGCCAGTGATCAAACATTTGGGTCTGGACACAACTACTTCAATCAATGAAAATGAAGTCTCACCTAATGCTCTTCCCATCTGTTCTTTAATTTCTTTTTTTTTTAAGAAAGAAAGCAACAAATTCAAGAGTACTATTATGAATCATATGATTGGTAATTGATAGATTACATAAATATTACGAACTTTTCAAGATCCATGCTCGCTCTCACAAAGTTCTACATCACATTATTCCACCTCCCGTAGGTCAGGAGAAGCCGGCCCCGAAAGATGATGAGGAACTCGAGCTTTGGACAACCGTTGACGCCACCGTGCTTCAATGGATTTATTCGACTATTTCGAATGATTTGTTAAACACCATTATTGAACCAGACGCAACTGCAATGGAAGCTTGGGTTCGTTTGCGTGACATTTTCCAGGATCACCAAAATTCTCGTGCGGTAACGCTCGAGCAGGAGTTCACCACCACTCGAATGGAAGATTTTCCGAATGCTTCATCCTATTGTCAACGTCTCAAGAACCTCGCGGACCAACTTAAAAACGTCGGGCCTCCTCTTCAGCTTGTTTTGGGTCTTACTGAAGCATACAAAGGGGTGGGGACACAAATCCGCCACGCAAAGCCTCTGCCTCCTTTCACAGAGGCTCGATCTTCTCTGGTGATGGAAGAACGGGAGCTCGCTGCTATGGCGTCAAACGGTGCAGGTGCGGCTATGGTGGCCGCAGTCAACGATGGTGCAAACCACAATGAGAATACAGGCTCGTATAATTCTCACCGTGGGAAAAACAAGTCAAACTACCGCCATAATTCAAACCATGGCCGAAAAGGGGGTTCTGGCCGTGGCTCAGGTGGTGGTAAGGGACATTTCGGCGGCCGCAGTGGGTCTGGTCGTGGTTTCGGTGGTGCACAGATGGCGGGTCCACAACAGCAGTGTAAGATATTGAGATTCAAATGATGATTTCTTGAAATGAATTGAAGAGGATTACAGGGGCTTATTTAAGCTAATGAGATACAACAGATAATGGAATAAAATCCCTATATACAAGGCACTACATCAACTACTTGACGCATATTCTGAAGTATACTACGCACTACACTAGTGGAGTAAATAGCGGACTGTTATCAAGCAGCAATGGCACGCCGGCCATCTTGGTCATTGGCAGTGGGTTCCTCAACAACAATTTGTTGCTCCTGCTCCTCCCCCATGTCCTTATCCCACTTCCTCTTGGGCTCGCCCACAAACAGGTCCAACAAAGCAAGCTCGGATTTTGGGCCAACATCCTGCCCAGCAGCTCTACACAGCAGTAGCTGCTCCTTATGGCTCGTACGTTCCAACGGATATCGAGTCGGCAATGCAGACTATGACGATGAATCCACCCGATCACAATTGGTACCTGGATACCGGGGCCACCTCTCATATGACATCAACGAACGGTAATCTCTCGTCTTATTTTAATTTGAGCAATCAAAATAGTCGCATTGTTGTGGGAAATGGTCATTCAATTCCAATTCGTGGTTGTGGTCATACTACCTTATCTCCCCCAAACCCCCCTTTGTCCTTACAGAATGTTTTGCATGCTCCTAAACTCATTAAGAATTTAATTTCAGTTCGGAAATTTACTACTGATAATTCTGTGACTGTTGAATTTGATCCTTATGGGTTTTCTGTGAAGGACTACCAGACGGGGATGGCTCTAATGAGGTGTGATAGCCAGGGAGATCTTTATCCTATCACCACCATCAAAAATCCAACCACCACTCCATCCACTTTTGCGGCTTTGTCCTCTCCTTTTTGGCATGATCGTTTGGGTCACCCGGGGATTCTATTTTGGGTTGTCTTAGGCTCAATAAAAGCATTGAATGTAATAATTCTAGTCGTTCTAGTATTTGTCGTTCATGCGTTCTTGGTAAACACATTAAGTTGCCGTTTGTTTCTTCATTTTCCGAAACTTTAATGCCTTATGATATTATTCATAGTGATTTGTGGACCTCTCCCGTTTTGAGTTCTTTGGGTCATCGATATTATGTTCTCTTTTTGGACGATTTTTCAAAGTTTTTATGGACTTTTCCTATAGCTAAGAAATCCGATGTCTATGCAAAATTCTTAGCTCTAAAAGCCCATATTAATACCCAATTTGAACGTCATATTAAGAATGTACAATGTGATAATGGGAGGGAGTATGATAATGGTCAGTTCGGGAAATTTTGTGAAGCTAATGGGATGTCATTTCGCCTCTCTTGTCCTCATACTTCATCACAAAATGGGAAAGCCGAACGAAAAATCCTTTCTATCAATAATATCACTAGAACTCTCCTTGCTCATGCCTCTCTTCCCCCTGCGTTTTGGCATCACGCACTACAAATGGCCACTTACCTTCTTAATATTTTGCCAAGCAAATTGTTGGGTCACATTTCTCCTCTTCAAAGGCTATACCACAGAAAGCCATCTTACTCTCATCTTCGGGTTTTCGGGTGTCTATGTTATCCCCTCTTTCCCTCGTCTACTATCCACAAATTGCAAGCCCGGTCTACACCATGTGTCTTTTTGGGATATCCTGCCAACCATAGAGGGTACAAATATTATGATTTTATCGTGGAATAAAATCATTATTTGCCGGCATGTAATATTTGATGAGGGTGTTTTTCCATTTGCAAAATTATATTCCTCACTCTTATGAATTTCTAGATGAGGGAATTTCCCCATTTTTGATCCATCAAATGGCTTCTGGTTTAGCCAAACAATCCAGCCCATCCCCCCCTACACCCGTGAGTCAACCAACTCATCCGACTGGGCCAACCCAAACTCATGAGGCCCAACAGTCTCCTTTGCCTAACTCACCCTCATCCACACCATCTCCTTTGGTCATCCAGCCCACACAGATGCCTTCTCCTATCACCTCCCCTCAGCTCTCTTGCCCAACACCCACACCCACTCCAATTTCTACCCAGCAGCCTCCCTCCACCAATCCGCCCCGAATGGTGACCCGTAGTCAACATGGTATTTTTAAGCCGAAACAAACTTTTAACCTAAATACCACGGTTACGAAATCCCCTTTACCACGTAACCCGTTGACCGCCCTTCGTCACCCGAATTGGAAAATGGCTATGGACGATGAATTTGATGCTCTTATTAAAAATAAGACGTGGGAGTTGGTGCCTCGTCCACCTAATGTGAATCTTATACGTTCTATGTGGATTTTTTCTCATAAAGACAAGTCTAATGGTGATTTTGAGAGGCATAAAGCCCGTCTTGTAGGTGATGGCAAGACTCAACAGGTTGGCATTGATTGTGGTGAGACTTTCAGTCCGGTGGTCAAACCCGCAACCATTCGTACGATTCTTAGCCTCTCCTTATCTAAGAAGTGGCCTATTCATCAGCTTGATGTCAAGAATGCTTTTTTACATGGTGAGCTCAAGGAAACAGTGTATATGCATCAACCTATGGGGTTCAGGGATCCCACACATCCAGATTATGTTTGTTTGCTCCGCAAGTCCTTATATGGACTTAAGCAGGCCCCACGGGCATGGTACAAACGTTTTGCAAATTATGTCTCTTCTATTGGTTTTTCAAACAGCAGATCTGACAATTCTTTGTTCATCTACAAACAGGGGTCTGCTATGGCATATATTTTACTTTATGTTGATGATATTATTCTCACTGCTTCCTCAGATTCTCTCAGATGCTCCATTATGGCCCTTCTTGCCTCGGAATTTGCTATGAAGGATTTAGGTCCTTTGAATTATTTCCTTGGCATTGCTGTTACACGTACTAAGGATGGTATGTTTCTTTCACAACGTAAGTATGCTGAGGAAATTATTGACCGTGCTGGCATGTCTTCTTGTAAGGCTACTTCTACTCCAGTTGATACTAAACCAAAACTAAGCAGCAATTCGGGTGCTTCTTATGAGGAGCCGACTCACTACCGCAGTCTCGCAGGTGCACTTCAATATCTTACTTTCACAAGGCCGGATATTTCTTATGCTGTTCAGCAGGTTTGCCTACACATGCATGCTCCGCGAGATGATCATATGCACGCTCTTAAGCGCATTATCCGGTATATTCAGGGTACACTTGATTATGGTTTGCATCTCTATCCATCTTCAGTTACTGACCTACTCTCCTATACTGATGCTGATTGGGGGGGCTGCCTGACACACGTCGATCGACGTCTGGCTATTGCGTGTTTCTCGGGGATAACTTGATCTCTTGGTCGTCGAAACGCCAACCTACTCTCTCTCGTTCAAGTGCTGAGGCGGAATATAGGGGAGTTGCTAATGTTGTTTCTGAGTCTTGCTGGATTCGAAATCTGTTGTTGGAATTACATTTCCCTATTGGTAAAGCTACAATGGTGTATTGTGACAATGTAAGTGCCATCTATCTTTCAGGTAATCCAGCGCAACATCAACGCACCAAGCACATTGAAATGGACATTCACTTTGTTCCGGAGAAGGTTGCGCGAGGACAGGTTCGTGTCCTTCATGTGCCGTCTCGATATCAGATTGCCGATATATTCACTAAAGGCCTGCCACAAGTCTTATTTGAGGATTTTCGGGATAGATTACATAAATATTACGTAGAATATTTTGTAATCCTGTAATCTTGTAATTTAGGTTAGAATATATTTTGGTCAATTAAACTCCTTAATTGTTGCCCTAGTCATAGCCTAAATTCACGTTGTACATCTTGTATATTAACCAAGGAGATCAATGCAAATATGCACGGAAAATATTTCTTTCAGTAATCATCTAAGTAACAAAATCTGGCAAACAGGCAAATAAAATGATGGGTAATTCAATAATTGTGAAATTATGGGGATCGTGCATGCAACTCAAAATATTTAGGGTTGCAACCGGGCAGCACCGTTTCTGCACCGGGCACCCCGTTCGGAATCCACGTTAGGAATTTTTTTATTTAAATATGGCCGTTCCGAACGGCCCTAACCGGGTTCAAAAATTTGAACCCGGTTTATGATTCCGGGTTTTTTTAATGACGTCATAATAAAATTAATTAAAAATAGCCGTTGAGTGGGCTAGCTGGCTCAAAATTCACTATATATAGTGGTTCGGAATGCCATTCCGAACCACACTCGAATTCACTCTCTTCTCGATCTTACAAAAAAACGCTCCCTTCTAAATCTTTCAAAAAACGCTCTCTTTCAGTTCGATTATGTCTGGAACTCCTCCTAATCCTTGGTTTACTGATCCGACGGCTGCAGACGAAGCAATCTACGTAGGAGACGACTGGTGGCGGGCTTATGGGCCGAATGCAAACAACGCTGGTCCTTCTGGTAGTGGTTCCAACATCGTCGGACCAAGTAGTAGTAGTTACAACATCCTCATCCCCAGTTACAGTGACCTCGAAAGGCATCAACAACTTATGTTCTGGGATCCAAATCTTATAGGCGGAGCAGCACCCGAGCCGGAGCAAGTGCAGGAGGAGGTCCGAGCACCACGGAGACGACGGAACACTAAGTCGGTTAGTATTTCTAAAAACCGTAAATACGCTTAATTTTGTAGAAATAGTGGAAAACGCTCAATATTACTTCAAATGCATGCTAAAATTAGGAAATAGTGGGAAACACTTAATTTCAATATTAATTGCAATGCATGGTAAAAAGATAGGTTAGAAGATAAGAATTAAATTCATGGTGAAATTTAGTTTATAAGAATTAGTTTAATGCATGCTGAAATCGCATCTACACTTTTTAGAAATAGTGGAAAACGCTCAATATTACTTAAAATCGCATCTATAGGCTTTAGTTATAATCCATGCTAAATTTGTATATATTTCGTTAAAACTAGGATGTCGTTAGAAACATCCGATCCAGAGTAGGAGAAGACAGAAACCCGACTAATAGTCGAGTTACTGCTTCTGAGAGGAGGGGGGATAGAAGATCTCGGGGTGATAGACCTCAACTGTCAGGATCTCGGGGGGATAGACATCGGCAGTCAGGTTCTGCGGGGGTTAGGAACCCATCTCCTGTTCCTCGGCGGTTAGGTTCTGCGCGGGTTTGGAACCCATCTCGTGTTCCGATGCAGTCAAAAGCTGTTGCGGCTCCTCCTCTTTCAGGACTAAACGAGGGGTCTATATTGACTCGTTATGAGCAACACATTGCTCATCAGATTTGGATAGATCCGAATCCCGATGAACATGTCCGTCAACTGAAGGCGCAGACAAGGCAGAAGGCGTTCCAGCTATGGTTGCCTTACATTCCTACCGACCCGGAGCCAGATTCCTGGTTTGCTATTGCAAATGATTCGGGGCTGCTTCACATCTTGAAGGGTCAATTTTGGAATGTGGACCACAACCTCCTGTCTGCATTTGTGGAAAGGTGGCACCCGGAGACGAACACATTTCATCTGCCGGTTGGAGAGGTTGGAATCGGTCTCCTGGACGTTTTGGAGATTCTAAAGCTGCCTATTGACGGACGTGCTGTCGTCACCCCTTGGACGCATTTGGGTCTAGATGCAGATTCAGCGGAGTGTGCCCAGTTGTTCTCTTATTTGTTTGGCGTTGACCTGGAGAACCCGTTTGACGCTGAGCAGGAAGAGATGGTGAAGTTCATAAATAGGGGGAAAGTCGGCGAGCGGGAATTCTTTTGCCATGCGGTTTCGATGATACGTGGAGACTCGGATCCGAGCTCTTGTGCAACAGGCTTTTTGTGGCACCTCATTCAGCAATCTCTGTTCGTGAACAAGACCACGAACCTGTTAGACACATGCTTCCTGCCGCTGCTAGAGGATCCGAGCAGGATACATGAATATGCATGAGGTACAACTTGTTTGGCATTGCTGTACAGGCAGCTGGGTATAGCATCTAGGGCCAAATGTGCGCAATTATCTGGTTGCGTCAGGCTTCTTGAGGTTTGGATTTGGACTTATTTCCAGTATTTTCCTGGAAACCCAAACCTGGATGAGGGCTCCCATGAAGTTGTTGCTCGCATGTCCCGCTATTCCACTGGACGGGCCTCGCTGAGGCAAAGAAGGACTCTAAAACAATACAGGCGCATCTTGGATGAGTACGCCCCAGAAGATGTAAGTCAATCGTCTAAATTTTATTCCAGGTTTTTTGTTTTCAATATTGTTATTAATTGTTATAAGCTACTTTTGTAGGTGTGTTGGATGCCGTATCCGGATTTGGACGTGGGACCGGGAGGGCGTCATAGAGTGGCCACTTATCGTGGTGGGATCCGGTGCTTTGACATAATGGAGATGTACAACCCGGACCGGTTTTGCAGACAGTTTGGACTCCGTCAGACCAGGCCTTTGGATGTCCCCGAGCCAGTCGAATATTATTGTCCACCAAAATCAATGCGAGGTGGGAACCGGGAATACACTGTAGAGTATGGCCCAGAATGGGATAGATGGGAACAACGTTATGACAACCTGTGTCAGTACATCATGTCCTGCCCACCAGCTCTTCTCCCCTGGGATGCTGACGATGCTTACCTCGATTGGTTTGCTCAAGTCTCACATCCATATGTGAGCCCAAATGCCCCGGCACAACGTCGACCGACACGTGACCCGATCCTTTCCCTCGATTTCAACACGATAATTCTTATTTTATTTGTTGGTATTGTGTTTTCTATAACCCATCTCCTAATTACGAGGTTTACATTTTGCAGCGTGTATCGACGACAGTCGGTATTATGCGGACACATCGACAACAGGGGGTTGCAACTCTGGAGAATTTGGACAACTACATTCGGATGCTCACTATCGACGATCCGCCTACAGCTGAGGAGGTCACTCAACGGATGTCACAAGCAGAGTCGTCCAGGAGTGCAGAAGAGAGAGCCAGACATTCTATATGGGAGCGGGTAAGGATGGGTGCGGGACAAGCGTATCCGGAACAACAAGCAGGGCATAATGAATGGGATGCTAACTTGGGTTACGAGTCGGACAGTTATCGACGACTTTGATACAATGTATTTGTTGTTCTCTAAATGTAGGATTTGGTTGGTTTATGTTTTACGGATCACGCCTGTGTGTTATGGATATTATGTTTTTGTTGTTTAAGTTTTAATGGATATTATGTTTTATGTATTTGGTTTGCTTACGTTTAGATTTAATGTTATAAAGACGTATGAAGGTGAAATTCAACACATTAATTATGCATAACGAAAGTATTACAAAGTAGATAAACGTGGGCATTAATCATCATCATCTTCTTCCCCACCATCTTCTTCATCGTTTTCGTCTAAATGATATTCATCATCTTGATAATCATCATCATGTTCTTCTTCCGATTCGTCTTCACCTTCGTCTTCACCTTCGTCTTCACCTTCGTCTTCACCTTCGTCTTCACCTTCGTCTTCAGCTTCGTCTTCACCTTCGTCTTCACCTTCGTCTTCTTCATCTTCTTCATCTTCTTCGTCATATTCCCCACCATCTTCTTCGCCTTCTTCAACTACATGATCGTCATCATCGTCATCTTGGGGTATCGGGTTAATATTTAGAGGCGACATTGGTTTGTAAGGTTATGACGTTAAACAAATCCGGAAAATATATATAGATGAATGGCTGGAAATCCGGGACTGACCTTCACCCGCATGGCTGCCAAATGTCTGACCCGCAAGAAGATGTTTTTCTGCCAAATGTCTGACCCGGTCCCACAAGGCCCGTTCAGAATCCCATTCCGAACGGCCGACATCTTCTTTTTTCCCTATAAATACCCCCAACACAAACCATTTCAAACACACATTGGATCGCCACCATGAAACCGTCTCTCAGTTACGTAGTTCTCGAATCTTATCTGAAAGCTCTGTTCCCATCCGTCCACCGATGGATCTTTGTAGATTGTCCACTGCTTTGGAGGGGGTGGAATTGGACAATTGTCATCAACCAACCAAATCTGTCAAAAAAATCTTGTTATTGTATACTAAAAAACACATGTAAAATAAGAAACAAGAGCGAAAAATAGCAATGCGTACCGGTACGTAATGGTTGCGGGTGCCTACATGTGCAATAGTGAACACCGTGGTGGGAGACTCTGAACCGGGAGGAGCAAACATCGGAAGACATGTACAAGGACCAAACCATGATAACACCAC
The DNA here is from genome assembly GCA_029168935.1 of Oxyria digyna. Classification (NCBI taxonomy): domain Eukaryota; kingdom Viridiplantae; phylum Streptophyta; class Magnoliopsida; order Caryophyllales; family Polygonaceae; genus Oxyria; species Oxyria digyna. The sequence goes on from JAPVLV010000013.1 coordinate 14,368,655, forward strand.
TAGTGCAACTTGAAATCTCGTGGCAAAGACCAATCCCATTGTAGGTGTGCACATCCAGAATTCACTACAGCAGGGTGATCGAATGTAATTCACTTCTCGAATGAGTTGCGGGATAGTCTTGAAACCCTCTAGCATCTCTTCATACCTATGCCCGTTTGCTTGGAGGTGCCTCGAAAGATCTAATCGGACTTCCCAGTGTTGTTGCTCTGGCTTACCAATTAAGCGCGCAAGGGACCGATAACCACAATGACCGTCATCACCTACTTTCTCCACACTAGATATGTATGCGAGCATGAAAAGGTCTATATTATCTATCCCCCAGTCGAAGGCTAGATAAATGAATGAATTCGCAGCGCCACATTTCGCTTTGGCATTTCCTCTGGCCCTCGGTGGTTTAGTTGCACTCTGTTTTCCGGTCGTGGCCCCACTTGAAGCTCTGTTGGATGCAACCGATGATTTCTTTTGTGAATCGGCTTTCGGTGGCACAGTTGCACCCTCTTCCTCTTCCATCCCCTTTTTCCTTGCTTCTGCCTTCTCCTTATCTTTCTTAGCTTGAGCCCTCTCATCCCAACCCGGATCTCGCTTTGTACCCGTCTTCTTCGCATGAATCTTAGGCCTTCCTCTCCTCGTCTCTCCCCGAGGGGGTCCTGGACATCAACTGAAGAAGGATCTTTGCACTCACGCCACTTATCAGCCATCCTCTTCATATCGAAATCATCAACGTTACCGGAAAATACCCCTTCAAAGAAATCATCCATAAGAACCTTATCCGCAGTCAATTGCACGTCGTCGTCAGAGTCGAAGTCTTTCAATTCCACTCATTCCCACTTGATCTGCTTCCAGAAGATATCAATGTCGCTCGGCAACAATGGCGTTCCTTCCTTTACACACCTTAATCCTGTGTGGGCAAGGCAATCCGAGTGTTGATTCCCACCAAGGATCCTCACATGGGCCACATATCTTTCCCTCCTTTGCCTTGATAACTTCTTTCAATAGCATTCTCAAACATTTTTCGGAGCACTTCCTCAATATGCGTATGAAAATAGTCTTGATCCACCGAGGCCCGTCTTATATCTCCTTCGGGCTAGTGTGGTTGGACATTTCCATCTCGGCCCGTATTCGACGGTGCTGATCAACAAACATATTGTCAATGTGTTGCACTAAAGTGTCGAACCCTCCAACAACTGAATCAAACATATGCTTCAACATCGAGTGCTGACCTTCAACCCTGACAACAACATTGTACATGTTAAACATTTAGCCAACCAAATGTCATGATCATTCTCGTTAAAAACAAATTCAAATATCTTACCTGTTAGACGTTCTTGTGCTAAAATGGCGTATATCATCGCAATACGCAACTATAAGTTTTTCCTTGTGTGGAGTAAACCATGTGCTCTCAGCATATTGTACAAGATGACCATTCCTCCATGTTTTCCGGAAGTGATCAAGTCTCTCCTCATACTGCTTCTTTGTGTGAGACCGCATCACCCGTCGAACGCTAGCCGATGCACTTTTTTCGTCCAGGTTGTTCAATTTAGCAAATGCCTTAACATTCCGATCAACGTGGACATGGCAAAGCATATGACGCACACCAGGAAATACATGGTCAACCACCTTAATTGTTGACAGCTCTCGATCAGACATGATGCAATCCGGTCCTCCGAGTGCACCAAACAAATACTTCAGCCGTTTCAATGCCCATGCATAGTATGGGGCTGACTCACAGAAAATGAACGCTAGTGCAATACAATATGTGTAGTTGGTGCAATTGAAACCAACAAACTGAAGTAACGGCCAACCATACCTATCAATTTCAAATTTAATAATTATAATTCAAAAACGGTGAATGAAGTCATAATAATGAAATTTAGTGTACCTATTGGTCTTGTACGTCGCGTCCATGATCACCACCCGAGGGAACATTCTCAACAAATGCTGACAATCCGGATGAGATATGAAAAACGCTGACAACTTTTTCTCCCCGGTCTCTGGATTCGTCTCGTAGTCAATGTCTTTATGATAACGTCTTTGATGGAGAAAATCTAATGACCACTGGGTTACGGTTAGATTTGCCAATGCTTTCTGCCTCTCCTTTTACCTCACAGTGTACACTTGCCTCCTTGATATTGTGGAAGTCGGATTTTCCTGAAGCAACTGTGTATAAATAACCTTCGGCATTGCCCCGGCCGCTGATCCAATCATTATTTTTCGTCTTTGCTCTCCCGTCATCCTCGAAGCAAATGCATGGCCAATCAAGCTGCTGGAAAGACAGTGGTTGTGACATGCCTTCTCAACTTTTAGTATCCACCCAGCCGGCTCAACAAGAGTTGCTCGTTGATAATATCCTCTCAGCATAAAAGGACAATTGTTCTTCCTTAACCTACTAAGATTGCTACGCTGCGACGATGGTTCTGCTACATCACCTTCAAGATTAATCTTCTTTCGATGTTTTCTATAACTACCGGATTGCTCACAGTGCAGAAATATCCTCTTGTTGGCCATTGATGATTTCGTGGTGATAACCATACATAACTCATAACCGACCTTCCTAACCCACTCTCTCAGAAGATCCATAGTAGGAAATCTCTCACTAGTCGTAAAATGGGCACTATAGTCGATTTTTAAATATTCCTCATCACTACAGTATCCATATTTAAAATTACTCAAATTTCAATACATATCATATGAATAAAATAAATTCTAATGAAATGCTATAAAAAAATGTTTATAGTCGATTTTTTTGTGCTTTGCCGTTTTGGTTTGATAATTTGGCTATACAATTCCGGTTTTATAGATGAGTCCATGGGAAAGAGCCGTTGCCAAATTCAAAAAAATAGTCGTTTTCCCGTTCAGAACTGCATCACGAACGGCCGTTCGGAACTGCATCACGAACGGCCGTTCGGAACTGTATCCCGAACGGCCGTTCGGAACGGGTGCGTCACAAAGCGTGACCTAACCCATTCAAATTTAAAAAAAAAAATTAATTCCCGTTCGGAACTCTATTCGAACCGGTTCGGTAATTAATATATTAAAAGTTGATTTTTTTGGACCGGTCCCATTTCCGAACGGGATTCGAACCGGTTCACAATGTACGAACCGGTTTGGTAATTAATATATTAAAAGTTGATTTTTGGTCAAAAAATTTAAATAAAATAAAATAAAATAGGGCCTACCCGTTTGGAACCCCATTCCGAACGGGAGGGTGCTGTCGGGCGCAAGAAAGGTGTTGCCCGGCTGAATCGCAAGAAAGATGTTGCACTGCTGAATCGCCGAATATTTTCGTCGCAGCTATATATACAACCACGTACATCCTTATCACTTCTTCCTTGAGTGGATAGACTGGATAGTGCATTTTGCTTATAAATATACGAAACGCCTATATGCACGCGACTTTTTCTCTATGTGTGCGCAGGACAAAAGCGCACAGAAGAAATAATGCGCAAAAGTTCAACGCACGACGTTTCGGATTCCTGAATGTGTGCGCTGAACGTTTGCGCACAGGATTAGTGCGCAGAAGAACTGCGCACAGGGTCTTTTAAACCCATGCGCAGCTTCTTCTTCTTCCTTCTTTCTCTTCTTTTCTGCGTTTTTTATTTCGACGGCGCCGACACAAATTCTCCATTTCCGAGCGTTTCCCTCGTCTAAACACAATTCCGTCAATGGATTCTGAACCCCCTCATTCTTCCGGTCCCGACCACACCACTTCCGTCCCAATCCCAACACCTCCGGCGACTTCCGTCCCAACGGAGCCACCTCCGACGACCTTGTCCGACGATGAAGCGTTGGTGGATGGAGGCGGCCGGCGGTATGCGACTCGAGCGGCGTTCGCAGCGGCAAATGCTCCTCCGGCGACTATTCCGGCGACAATTACGGCGACCATTCCGGCGAGGTCTAGGGTTCCGGCGACTCGGGTTCCAGCGACGACGACTACGGATCCGGAGACACCGCACGAGCTTTATTCGGTATAAAATTTCTAAACCCGCTTTTTTCAAATATTTATCGTATTTAATTTTGGAAATTTATTCGTAATTTTTTTTTGTAATAATTACGATTAAATTTAAGTTTTTTATGAATTAAATATTAGAATTCGTATCTTAATTGTAATTTAATCGTAATTTTTCATAATTACGTTTAAATTTCAGTTTTTTATGAATTAAATATTAGAATTCGTATTAATTGTAATTTAATCGTAATTTTTCATAATTACGATTAAATTTCAGTTTTTTATGAATTAAATATTAGAATTCTTATTAATCGTATTTTTTTTATAATTACGATTAAGTTTCAGATTATTATGCATTAATCGAATTATTATGAATTCGTATTAATTGTAATTTTTTAGTAATAGTAGTGATTATTATTTCGTATTAGTTGAGATGTTTATTTTTTAGTAATTATGAATTAAATATTAGAAACTTAATAGTCATAACTAGTTATGAATTAATTGTTAAATTTCTAACAATTCCTATTAAATAATTTAGTTTTCGTAGATATAAAGACTCGAATTTGATTACGAAGTTGCAAATTATTTCCGAATATTTTAGTATGAATTAGTCATACTAAAAATGTAACAACATGTAGACTAAACAAGCCGTCATGGATCAGACGGGCAACACGATGCCCGCACCAGTAGCGGAACGGCTTGCACGTCGACATGATGTGGCAGCCGGTGTGCGATTAGAGTTTGAGGCCCTCGAACGATTTTTCGACACCGGATCACCTGAGCGTCGTGAGCCAGAGAATGAGTACGACGAGGCACAGCTGCAGCAGCAGGAGATAGATGGTTCGCATATGGAGATAGATGGACAGACAAGAGATTTCCATGACGACATAGATTATCCTGGTCGATATCTTACTGCGTTCGACCCTATCGAACCCACACCAGTACAGGCGCAGGTGACTACAGATGACTATGATATCCACAACGCACCTCTGTTTCAGGATGCTGTACCTCGCAGTTCAGAGCATATAGAGCAGGATTTACCTGCAGTGACAAATGCAGAAACGTCGACATCTTCTCCTCCTACGGTCGCATCTGCAGAGCCAGTCGCATCTTCAGAGCCAGTGTCGGGAAATTTAGACGACGATGACCATGCCGTAGCGACCTATTTTCCTTGGCTCGGGGACTCGATGCAGGACATTTGTCGTCCACGTGCGCCTCACCTACTGTGTTCTTATGAGACGCATATAGCGAGATGGATATGGTCGCGTGGTCCTCTTCCAGGGCCCGCTCCCGATGTACCATTGGTGCCCCCGATGCAGGTTAGGAAGCGTGCCCGTGCGGGGGAAGCTGTAGGCCGAGGCAGAGGCCGAGGTGGTGGTGAGGGTGCTGTAGGCAGAGGCCGAGGAGGTGGGAGAGGGATAGGGAGAGGGAGAGGCCAGGAGGGTGCTGAGGGAGTTGGTGGTGAGGGTGTTGCTGCTGAGGGAGTCGCTGAGGGGGCTGCAGTTGAGGAGGTTGTTGTTGAGGAGGTTGCGGCTCCAGTTAGAGGTGGTCGTCGTCCCAGGCAGAGACGACGAGTAGGAGATATTCAGCCAGAGGATGAGCCAGAGGATGGGGACGGGGATGAGGCCGAGGCTGATGCGGCTCCGTTAGATCCGGTATGTTCAATAACATTGATCTGAATGCTTATAATAAGTTATACGTTTCATATTTACTAACCGGACGCAATTTTTTTTCTGTACTTATTTAGGCTAGGAAGCTCCTGAGGGTGATGTACAGATCTGCACAGGTTCATGATTATGAGCATCATATTTTAGCTGAGGAGTGTACATGGTTCAGGCTTGCTGAGCGTTCTGGGCTGACAAAGCTGCGTCGAGTGGGCATAGCGTCTCAGATCGATGCTGCATTGATTTCTGCTTTTGTGGAGAGGTGGCATCCAGAGACCAACACTTTCCACATGCCATTTGCTGAGATGACCATCTTCCTACATGACGTGATGCAGATCCTCAGAGTCCGTATACATGGTCGTAGCTGCAATTCACCTATGACAGATGACCAGATCTATCCGGCGCTTGCGGACGCTATGGGTCAGGAGGCTGATGACATGAAGGCATGTTATAGCTCAGGTCGCATTCATTTCGGTGCCCTCAATGCTCGGTTGGAAGTTTTGTTTGATGCGCCAGTCAGGAATGAGAGTCACATTGCCACTCTGTATCTCCTTTTGCTTCTGGGCTCGACTGTCTTGGTGGACAGGTCGACAAAGGGTGTCAAGGTCCAGTACGCGGCGCTTGTTCTCAACCATGATCGTACAGGGGACATTGCAAGGGGAGCCGGCATACTTGCGTTAGTGTATCGCAATTTAGGGCCTGCATCTAGATCGGCGTTTTCCTCCTCCAACGTACGTATCTTCGAGAATAGATCTCTTATTGCAGCTAAGGAGAAACAAGGGTGTGGTGGATCGATCAACCGTGTGCTTAACACTTGCGCAAATAATATACGTGCGCATTTGGCATGCGCACAAGAAACTGTGCGCACTCGAAATGCGCAAAGAATCATGTGCGCAGATCTAATGCGCATATAAGGCCTACAAGGCGTTTTTGCGTATTTTCGATCAACTTTTTGTGACGGAGAGACCGTATACACACTTTATATGCCTAATAACACTAGTTTGTATAAGTTTTTCAAACATAATCCACATCGATGTGCTAGACCCTTCATATCGCAACTATTTCGAAGATTGAAAGACTAGTGAAGGTTTACAAAGGAGGTGTTACTCGAAGAGCTCGAGTTTTGACTCGAAGTTACCAACAAGGTTAAATAGCTATAATATGCATTGAAAACAAGTTTCATTGCATTCCGACGTCGTTTGGGCATCGAACCGCCTATTCTCGACCTTAACAGGCCATCACGACCGATAAGGGTTTTTTTGCGTTTTCGCGTATTTTCGATCAACTTTTTGTGACGGGGAGACCATATACACACTTTATATGCCTAATAACACATAATTGTATAATTTTTTGGAACATAATCAACATCGATGTACTAGACCCTTTATATCTCAACTATTTCGAAGAATGAAAGACTAGTGAAGGTTTACAAAGGAGATGTTACTCGAAGAGCTCGAGTTTTTGACTCGAAGTTACCAACAAGGTTAAATAGCTATAATATGCATTGAAAACAAGTTTCATTGCATTCCGACGTCGTTTGGGCATCGAACCGCCTATTCTCGACCTTAACAGGCCATCAGGACCGATAAGGGTTTTTTTGCGTTTTCGCGTATTTTTGATCAACTTTTTGTGACGGGGAGACCGTATACACACTTTATATGCCTAATAACACTAGTTTGTATAAGTTTTTCAAACATAATCCACATCGATGTGCTAGACCCTTCATATCGCAACTATTTCGAAGATTGAAGAGTATAGTGCGCAGTGGTAGAACGCACAGAAATTTCAGCCATGCGCTAAGGTAAAGCGCACCTATTCTGTAACTTTTTGAATCTGTAACTTTTGGTGCGCAGGTGTAACGCGCACATAAAATTACCGTTAAAAATTTGTACGCAGCTACATAGCGCACTTTTAGTTACCGTTATTTTGAATCGGTAACTCCTTGTGCGCAGAAGCAACGCGCACCATATACATAAATTCCTATAAAACCAACGGTTTGAAGGTGGTGATTTCTTCATCCATCTCAACTAGTTCATCTATCTCAACTAGAGCAAAAATCGAAGTTTCCCTACTTAATCGGTAAATTTTTCTTTTGTTCATTTTTGTATATGCTTTGTTTTTTGTATATGCTTTCATGTTTATAACTAAAGTTTTTTATTATTTACTTATTTGGAAGAACATAACTACGAATATGGCATCATCATCATCATCACCAAGACGTGTGAAGCCTGACCCTCCACAGATAATGTGTACTGGTACAAAAAGGTGTCGCCAAATGTGTAATGTTTACGTTAGCAATGACGAAGACATGCCTGACCAGTATGGACGAAGGCATTATGCATGCAATTGTTTCTTCGGAATCAAGTTTATTGATCCAGAGCATACCCCTACTGCTTTACGTGCTATCACGAAATTAATCATCAAGAAAAAGAAGAGTGACAATAGAGTGAAGGTCCTGATGGAAAGGTTTAAGATTAAAGAAAAAGAATTGCGGTTGATGGTTTGTAGTATCGTCTATGCTTCCGACTCCTCTTCCTCTTCTGCCGACTACGCCTAAATCGTAGACATCTAATGTTATGAGCATTGTGTACTTTCGTTGTGTACTTTCATTACGTACTTTCATTATGTACATTCATTATGTATTTTCATTGTCGCTTCTTTGTCTCTCGAACGTGTTAAGAAATTCCAATGCAATCTGATCCATTCATTGTTATATAAAGCACAATTACACTACTACCAAAATAACAAATACGAAACATTAAAAACCAAGGCATTACAAACTAAGAAATTCCAATGCGTCTTCTAATTATTACATGACAATCTCACTCAGTCAGATATGTGAACGGGTTCGGTCCCTCCTTTATACATGAATGGATCTGGTGCCCGACCATTTGAAATGCGGTACTCTCGATACATCCTCAAATTGTCCCCAAATGTTTCTTCCCACCATTGAATGTTTGGATCTACGTGTTTCTTCCACGAACCGGGAGTATGCGGTAGTGGCGAACCAACCATCAACGCCACCTATATAAACACAATCGACTTAAGATATTAAACAAAAAACTATGATTACACAAGTATCAAGTACAATTGTCTACTTTACCGGTATGAAGTGGTCACGGTTGCCTACGTGTGCCATGCCGAAAATCTGTCGTGGAGGATCAACGTTTTCTGTTCTACACCTTAGCGGTAAGCAAAAGGTCGGAGCATCCCAACACAATAACACGAGGCCAACTTGGTATAGGGTGGCAAACACTAAGCCCATCAGTGGAAAGTGCAACCAGTACAGTTCTGAACAAGGGCTTCTGCAATGGTTAACTTGGAGAATAAGATCCTCCCAAGTACCCGGACGAAGACGCCGACGAATAGGCTCGTACAATTCTCGGTTCTGAAGCAGCTCCGTTACCAGCTCACGCCGAATGTTTCCGTACTCTTGTTCTTTTCTTCCCAGAAGTAAGGCCATCGACCTATAACCACAATGTCCGTCAGAACGTACCTGTCTAACATCTGTGATGTATGGAAGCCAAAAATCATCCAAATTGTCAATGCCGAAGTCAACCCCCCTATGAATGAGATGAACACCAAGTTCTTCAGGGCACTGATCGAAGTCAGTGTAGTTTGATCCTTCAGGCTGTGATAGGTCGGGCATGGGTTGAGAATGCAACTCCTCGGCCTCAATGACCACGGGAAGTGATGTCGTTGTTTGCTCTCTAGGACGACCTGGTCGTTTTGCTCCTGTATTGTTTGCCTTCTTCTTTCCTTTTGATTTCTGCTTTGTCTCCTCCTTCTCATACTTCTCCAGCTCTTCTTGTTTGTGCTCAAAATAACTCTTCTCTCTCGATTCCTCCTTGTCATTTTCACTGTCATCCTCCTCCTTTTTAGGACGACCTGGCCGTCTTGCTCCTGTACTCTTCGTTCCTTTTGATTTCTGATTTGCCTCCTCCATCTCATACTGCTCCATATCTTCTTGTTTTATGTCATCCTCCTTGTCATTTTCACTGTCAACCTCCTCCTTATCCTTGTTCTTTGCACCCTTTGGCCTGCCTTTTCTTCTCACATTTGTCGATTCTTTCAAGGTAGTTAGTTCAGGATGCTCCAAGTCCTGATACAACTCACCTAGCTGGTATGCCGTGCTTTTCTTCAAGGTTCCAAGTTCCAACTTGGTGAACATTTCATGGAGTCGCAACTCTATAATGTTCATTCGGACCTTCAGATTTGGGTCGTCTTCTGTTTCAGGAGTGTCATCCCAATGCAAATCCCTCTAGAACGGGTGAATGTCATCCTCAATCAGGGGTGTGTTTGAAATGATAGCGTGTGCAATTTGATGGACGCACGACAACCCAAGACAGTTCCTCACCCAATGGTCGGTGCATTGTTCAGGAAATTTCCCCGTCAACATGATCTCATAAGTAGCCAACAAATGATCAAAACACCTGTATGACACTTTGTAGAATAGTCGGGAAAAAATAGCCCTTCCAAGCGGATGCATGTTTGGATCATCAAAATCAGTTGGTCGTTTGGAGAGAGACATGTTCATGCTCGCCCTAATTGAATCAATCTGAAGGAGTACTGAATGATGGATCCGTACGATCACTCTGTTAAAGCCCCCTCTGCTGGAACCAATAATATCTTTCAAAACCTTGTGCATCCCTTCAACTCTAAAAAACAGTTAAGTTGGTAAGTTCAGAAAGTACGCCGTTATGATATAATCGTCTTTAACTAAAAAATATAAATATTTACCTGTTTGAAGTCCTCGTAAGGAAATGAAGCTTATGATCTGTCCAAGCCCTCACTATACTTGTCTTGTGAGGATTAAGCCATGTTCTCTCGACGTATCCCACAAGGCCGCTCTTCCAAGATCTCTTCAACTGTTCGAGCCGCAGTTCATAGGTCTCTTCAGTAGCTGAGCAAAATAGTCCCCAACATTGTCCTGCAAAGGCTTCCACTTTAATTTGTCTCTTTAGGATGGTCGAAGCATGTGCCTCAATGTTGTGTTTGATATGCACCCAACACAACAGATGTTGAACTTCGCTCCCGAAAACAGTCTTTATCCCTTTTATCAGCGCGTCTTCGCAATCTGTCATTATAGCCGTTGGCATCACTCCCAAATCTATGAATAATGACTTCAATTGAATCATTATCCATGTGTAATGATAAATCCTTTCCGCTTTAGTGAATGCATACGCGATGTTGAACGTCTTGTGTGTACTGGTGAATCCAACGATCTCTACGAGCGGCATTTCATATCTATTGAAACATTAACATATATCACTACAGAACATATATCATTATCCGAACTAAATATCGACCAAGGTATTGTAGAGACTTACTTGTTTGTCTTGTACGTCGCATCGATAATTACCACGTACGGGTACTTCTTCAACAAACGCAACGACTCTTGGTTAGCAAAGAATAATATTGCAACCTCTCCGTTTGTCGTGTCTCTATGTGGGTGAACTACGTAGTCGTGGTCTCGCAAAAACTTAAGCGACCACTGTGTCACGTTTAGCTCTCCGCGATCTTCGTAATTCACCTTCTGCAAAAATTTTGCAACTTGTCTCCTTGAAGTAACATTACCAGGGTACTTCTCCCTCAATTTAGAGATAATTTCTTTTGGCGTCTTGCGTCCAGTTCCATCTCCCCACCGCCTAGCACAAAGCTCTTGCTCCTCCGTCATTTGACCCATGAATGCATTCCCATGAAAACTAGCAAGTAGCACATGGTTATGCCGACCTTCTATCACACCTAAAATCCATTTTTCTCCTGCGACCCCGGGAATGTTTTTCTTTCGCACTGCCAGTAGCTGAAATCTACACTCACACTTCTTCGACTTCGACTTTCTAAGCCTAGGAACAGCCAACTCTGGATTCTCTTTGTTCACCTTTGGCCTCCCAGATCTTGGTTTTCCAAATCTATCGCACACAATACTTATTTGGTACGGACTTGAATTACGCGTTACCAAAGCTATCACTAACTCCTTTCCTCTATCTCTCGCCCACTCATACAATTCTTGCGGAGTATCCCAATATTGTGCGGTTCTAAAATAATCCGAATAATCTTTCCCCTATACGTAATTGTAGAGCGACAATTACACTACTACCAAAATAACAAGGCAAAATACGAATCATTACTTTAAACTAATTAGGATATCATATGAAACTAATTAGGCTATCATATGAAACTAATTAGGCTAGCATATGAAACTAATTATGCTAGCATATGAAACTAATTTGAAACTAATTACGCTACCATATGTTTCAAATTATAACATATTATACTAACCACAAATTCACCACTCGGATCCCAGTCGCCGAACTCTTCGTCTTCTAAGAAACCATCCAACCATTCGTCGTCGTTCGGGTCGTCTTCCTCTTCTTGTGATCCGCTATCCCAATCGTGTTCTTCATCACTATCTTCACAACTTTGATTAATCAACTCTAACATACGAGAGTTTTGATTACGACGAGACATTTTGAATGAATTTGTTGGAAAACGAAGAGGTTTTGAATGAATTTGTTGGAAACGAAGAGATTGTGGCTTTATATAGGCACATTTATGACCGTTGTGGTCCAAATGGATGGATCCTAAACTGTAAAGACCCGTGCGCTAACCATCCGCGCACAAACCCAAACCCTTAAGCACCTGTGCGCAGAACCTAAGCGCACCCTTTTACATTTAACGGCTACTTTTTTCAAAGATTTAAACGGCTACTATGTTAGAGTAGTGCGCAGAAACAGGGCGCACAGATTCTCAACCTGTGCGCAGTAGTTAGGCGCACAAGTTGTTACAGACTCTGAAAATTTACGAAAAGTACCCGTAATACCCCGTAAAACACGTATGCGCATAAGAACTGCGCACAGATGCGTGCGCATAAGTTGCGCGCACAGAATCGCATATACGCCTCGATTCGCGTGCATATAGTCATTGCCTAAATATATCTCAATATTCGGAGGTCTGATACCACCGGTTAAAAGGGCGCTGCAGCTCCGCTCCTTCTCAGATTCCATCCCCACCCTCCTTACAATTACATTTATTTTATTTTATTTCTTATCTTCAATTTCTAACTTTCTCAATCAAAACATGACTCGACCTACTTGGCTTCATATCTAAATTTTCTTGCACTATTATTTCTAATAAACATATTATAGTGCCATACCCTCCAATTTAATAAAAGGAGTCGAGCATTGAATTAAAGTCTATTGTTTCAGGCTTTCTCCAAAGCTAGCTACCTTACCTTTAATTTCAACCTTCTTTTTTTAACTTTTCATATTTTGATCAAACACCATTACACACATTACACCATTACATACTAGCTAGTTTTGACTGCACAATTACACCATTACACACATTATACATATGATTCAGTATAAGCTATACATGCATTTATAATGAACTAGATAATGATTTGGATCGAAATTCAAACCAATTTAATTAGCACACTAATAAACAATATATGCTCCGAAAACATACACAAACGAAAAGAAATAGTTACTCCCATCCGATCTAGCTCATAGCCTCATACATCCATAGATGGCCTCCCAAGACCGGAATATCCAATTCATCATTGCATTTTATAGTGTATGTAATTGTATAACTATACATTTTCTAACAAGGGCAGGAAATTAAAAGAGCAAAATATAGGCCGGGAATTGATTGACCAAAAACCAATATATCATCCACATGAATTGAAGTGTGAATATTCAGATCTACATATAATTATAAAACTAATAGATTACTTACTTACTCTCACCAAGTAAAGAAAACACGTCAAAATTCGATGAAAGGCGATCGGATGGACTCGTTCGATGGCTAGCTAGTTAGTTGGAGATAGGGTTTGGGCCACTAGGAACCTCATGAGCCTCTTGTCTGAACTCCTTCCCACTTGGTTTGTTTTTATGAGCGTGTTCATGTCTTCTTCGAGACGATACAAAACCGGATGTGGTGGATTTAGCAGAGTGATGATCATCCGGAACGATTAGGGTTTGGGTTGAGAGTTGATCGGAGGAGCCAGCAAGGAGGAGCAAGAACACCAAAAGGATCAAGAGGATGAGGAGAGGATGGTGGTGTGATTTTGATGTAGAACAAGATGAAGAAAGTTTAGCCATGCAATAGTTTAAAGGAAGCAAGGTGGTACTGAATTAAGGCATGGAGAAAGCGAGAGGAGAATAAGATTCAGATGAGAAAATATAGTAAAGGTGTGAGTAAAGATTGGTTTTCAGATTTCATGTGGATTTGGGTTTAATCGGAATATATGCAACTCTCCTCACCTTTCTCAATTTGTCGGGTATATATATATACTTGAAATATCATACTATAGGTTAAGTAATTAATATCACCTTTTTTTCTTATAATATACATAATTTACTTTATAACGAAGAATCCTTAATTACTAAACTGCAATGTGATATTGGACTAATTTCCCATTCCATAAAATACCTAACTTGTAAATGTGTGTGAAAGGCCGTGATAGGTGAGTCTGCACATGACAAATTGAAAGTTTGAAACTAGTATATGAATCTAATTAAGTTTGATGGTGGATATGAATGGACCCTTTTTCCCTTGCTTGTTTTTTATGTTAAATCTGATTAACAAATCCATCTTTGACTTGGAGAACCAAACACCATGTAGATCGAATTAACAAATGGTTGTCTTCTCATGTTTCCCCCATCCTCTTTATCATCACCAAGCCAACAAACACATGCATTTTGGTGGCATTTGTTTGACCTTAAATTGATTATCAACAGCTTAATATACCAACGGTATACATGCATGCATTTCTTTGGGGGAACTTTTGAGTTATAAAATATGATTCATTCAAATTTGACAAATCACGTTATCATCAATCCTTTTTTCAAAACTTTAATAGATCATTTTGTAGATATGATTGTATGTTGAGACAAGGAATATCAAATCAAGGTTATGTGGAAAAGTTTGATGTAATTTATAAGAAATTTTCTTGGAGAAAAATGCTATTTGATTGTCTTAAAATTTATTCCCTATACTTTTATATTCGATGTAACTATACTATGACTTATTATTAATAAAATTAATTCAGGTATTGTCGACAAATTTCTAAGATCCCCATCACGGCGGAGTGACGCTTAATTATCATTTCTCTTATTTTTCTCCCGTTGCATTATGCTTGGTACAATCTATTTCTATATTAAAGCTAAGTCTTTTAAAGCTCTTAGAGTATTTTAGGCTTAGTTTGTTACACAATTATTATTATTTTAATTTTAATTATTAATAAATTGAATAATTATATTAACAAATAAATCTTAAAAAATTATCATTCATTTCAACAACAAATATACAAGCTATTTTATTAAGAATAAATATTATTTTGAAAGTTAATATATTCTTACGATAAAATTAGGATTATTTTCGATAATAAAAATTAAGTCAAGCTACGTACATAACCTTTATGAAATAAAATATATTTTTATATATAGTCTTTACAAGGAAAAAAGTTAATCTTAATTTTTTGACGAACTCAATTAAAATGATATATAAATTTCATACGAATAATATGAAATTTTATGCACGGGTCACTACATTAGTTTTTTTAATTTCGTTTACTTTCTTTAGTGTTTTGATGCTCTATCCTATGTTTGTTTTGTTGCTTTCCTGTTTAGTCTATTTTTTCGGTTGTTGATGTATTGGCTTCTCGACTTACCTAAACTATTTATGTTAGATATTAAATTCCTACCTTGGTTCAAAAAAATAAATATACTCCGCATGTATAACGAAAAGGGGAAACATATGCATAATATGAAGGTGGCGTTTGTTTAGATTATCGGAAACGGAAATGGAAAGGAAACGAACCTCGTCCATTTTAGTGGAATTGTTCATCGATTAAAATAGTGATTTTATTTCATTTCCCCTTCTCCTAGTAGTAATGTTGGGGTATTTGTTAACCCAATTTTGCAGTGGGTTTCAAAATCCCCTCGTCAACTCCCCTCCCCCTCCTCGCCAACTCATTTCCCCCTTCTCTCACCCCTCTTTTCTCCTAATGCATACAAATTTTAGAACCCAAAATCAATTTGTCAATGTATCGTCAATTAATTAATCAATGTATCGTCAATTAATTGATCAATGTATCGTCAATTAATAATTGTCTAGATTCATATACCTTTCTTTTCCGTTTGCGAACACTGCAAACAAACGCCACCGAAGTGTATAGACTACTTTGGTTTTTTGTCACCCCAAAAAACACTATGTCCACCAGTCCATGTCCTTTTCTCTCTTCATGCTAGAGGAGCAATACAAACTTTAATTTGGTCCCAAAACTCTTTTGGGTGTCCACCAAAAAATAAAAAATAAATAAGCCTACAGAGTAGACATTTGAAAACTTGTTTATATTATTTATAACAACGCAAAGTATTTTTCAGATTATGTATTCTATCTTTTGTGATTTCTATTCTTCTTCTATTTTTATTTGTTTATATGCTTTTGGTCATTGATCTGATGCTCTCATGCAGCTTTAGTGCATTCCACATTCACATACTCCGTATTAATTTCTGGGTAATCTTCTGCTCTTCCCCTTCTGGCAAAAAGTAGAATTTTAGTGCATTTGTTTGCCGGTATTGCAGGAATAACCTTTCCTTTGTTGACTACAAACGCTATTAGTCTATAATTTAGTATGGTTTACATTCCTAGTGCGTACATACTAGGATAAACTTATAAATTAAGATTAAGCAAGAAATTCAAAGATAAGAATAAAATTTGGGACATGAAGTCAATAACAATGTCTTTTTGTCAGCAAACAAGAAGAAATGAAGCAGTTGAACTGTTTTTCCTTTCCTCATTATTGACAAATAATTACAGTAGAAAACAGGTTAACAAAATATATGATCATAAGATTTGTAGGAAGACTATACAGATTTGTTTGACAATGGCATATGCTTAAAGTCCAATCACTATATAGTGACGGGAATTCATGAGGCACGTCGTTTAAATCTAGTATTTCAACAGTATCTCAAATCAGAAAACAGTTGAACTGTTTCTAACTGAGGGTTAAGATGTACACATAGGCAGATATATCCTTGAGTGACCCAAGTAGAATGGAACAACAAAACAAGTAAGCAGAAGAAGAAAAAGGGAAATAATGAAAGAACAGAGCATCAGAACAATAGTCAAGGCTAAGGCGTAAAAACGCGGATCTTCTTCCTCCTCAAGTACCTATCATCAAACCAGAATAAGAAAAAGCAAAAACCAAGAGAAATAATACATACACTACTTTGATTTCAGTTACAAACAGGAACTGGGTCTGATTTACTGCAAGATAGTTGTGGAAATAGTTGAATAACATTAGTCACCTAATTCTCCAAATTTGTTATTGCTGGTGTAAGATTTCAAAGTTAAGCTACAAGGGAATTCAGACTGTAATGCTTAATCCAATTCATGTTCAAGACAATTCTAGTAACTTCAAAGCTTACATTGTACCAGATCTGCTAAATCCTTCTAGGAAAAAATGCTAATGAACACTTAACAAATGCATTTGTGTAGCTTTATGTTATCAGCAAGATCGCACCATTATACCGGAAGGGGTGATGGCGCAGTTGTCCAGCGCGTAGGTCTCATAGCTTCCAAGTTCTCCTGACGTCGGTTTTTTCAACAATGTCAGCGTGTATCCACGGATATATGCCATTTGAGATTATACCCACTTCGACATTTGGTAGTGGATTGTGGTTGCTTTGATCTCACGAGATTCTTATCATTTTATGCCCATACTAATTCCTCTATTGACACTTGACAACTTTTGGATCTAATTCTTCTTCTATTACATACCTTTTTCAGTATGTGCTCTTTCTTCTTGTAGCTCAATAGTAGATTCCATCTCCACTTAACTTAATATGCAAATCTTCGTGACACGGCGATACATTATACATCAAAGATTCGCGTACCAATTTGTAGTCTTGAATCCACTTTCGCTACACGGTAGAAAACAACACCGTGTTTATCATCTTATCAAAAATTCTTGATAGCGTCGCGAATATGCTGATGATGACAGAAAATGAGGGCAAGTAAAGAGCCGAAGCACTTCTATATAAGGAGATCAGGATAGCATTAACCTTCAAAGCGCGAGTTTTGACAATGGCGGATAACTCCAACATGCAAATCGAGCAATGCAGAGAAATCATGAAATGTCATACGCTTCCAACACCAAACTTGACTGAGCAAGATCTGTGGGAGAAGCTGCATACTGGAGTTATTGTCGATGGTAACAAGGTAATCACTGACTTATTTTGTTTATACCATCTTAAAATTCTTCAGTTTTTTAAACCTGGATCTTGTCGTTGCAGTATTTTTGGCTTGATAAGAAGGCTCGTATCTGTGTTGAACTGTACGCCAAAGCGCTTACAATCACTTGGGGAACGAACTCAGATCACTGGACCTATATTTATGAGAAAATACAGTAAGCAACTGAGAATTGATCTCTTCTTTTGATGAATTGTTTCTGAGAGTTTTTGTTGTTGTTGATGAATTGCAGCAACACTGAAGATTGGGCAGAGATTGGAGAGATTGTGAGCCTTTGTTGGCTAGACGTGCAGGGGGAATTCGACATGAGGAAGCTGACGCCGATGACAGAATACGAGATCTTCTTTGACATTGAGCTGAAAGATTGTGCAAAAGGATGGGAGTACCCTGTGATATTTGAGCACAGCAGTCCCTTTGAATTGATGAGCAAATTTGATATCAAATTGGACCATTTGATCGGAAAAGGAGCTGCTTTGTTGTCGGTTGGAAGGTTCATGGTGCCGCCTTTGCCAGCTGGCACCGCTACTGCCTCCTTTAGGATGTACGAGCACCGTGAGCATTGGAAAACTGGACTGATTATGCGTGGAGTCATCATCAAAGCAGCAAAGTAGGCATTAAAAATATGATGCAGAACTATTAAGAGGTCGACATGATATAGTACTCTATATCTAATCTAAATAATAATAAAAATATGGGGATTCAATCTCATGACATGTAGTAAGAAAACCACTGAGAAAATGTCACTCACAGTAATCTCACATGTTGTTGGGTTGCAGAAGATCGTGAGTATGAGACAAGATTCACACAAACTAGCATCCTTTGTTTGGTTTTCCATGAAACTTAGCATCCTTCATTTATTTATATGTCCATTTCTATGTTGTCGATAAGCCCTGCCTTCCCAAACCAGGCAGCAATCCAAAACACAGCTGGTGCTTTGATCTTGTCTACTGATCCGAGGTTCTCTTGGTCTACAATCTGCTCAGGAAAGACATGAAAATATTTACTAATCGATGAAATATGCAGCATTTTTATTTCATGATCTTGAATATATTAACCAAAGTTCTTGAGCTGTGTCTTTAGGATAAAATTTAAAATTTTCTTACTTGACAACTCATATAGCTTCTTGTAATCTTGTCACAATATTTTTAAAAAAATAGTTATCCAGCAAGAAAGAAGAAGGCATTGGACAAGTTCATCATTCATGATTTCTAAATCTATTCTGAATCCCTAAATTCAACAACAAACAGCCTGACCATTTGTTGAATAACTCGCCACTGGTGATAATCCTTCTTGCCAAAGAAGGCAACACCAGGCTCCACAATATTAAACAGCTTACAAACAACAGTTGCAACTCCTCTAAAGAACAATGGCCTACTTTTTCCACACAAACCCTTTACCAACTTCTCAACTTTAATCCAGCTCTCATAAGCACTTCCTACTTCTCTTCTATTCTCCAAACAAGAAACAATTTCCTCTTCTTCCCCATCTCCCAATTTTTTCAGCGCCAGTTTCTTTGTGATACCCATAGTCATACAAATCTATAGGGTAAAAAAAACACATCGACACCACCAGGAACGGACATGATTTTGTCAATTTTACCCTGGAAATCAGATGGGTAAAGAGGAGATATCTTTAGAAGTTGGGAATTGACCTGGATTGACATAAATTGAGACAACAACGAGCTTGGCGTGGTGGAGGAAACCCAATCGAGGCCTCTGATGATTGCTGGCCTTCGCTGGTTTTGCAAAATCGGAGTTATGTGCGCATAACTTTTTATGCAATAAAAAAGTAGCCGTTGAAATATTACCGTTTTAGCCATATAAAATCATCTTTTTCGTATTTCACAATCATATAAATTGAAGTTAGTCATTTTTCATTGTTAAAGATGTATCAAAGTTGTAAAGATAGTAATGAGAAGAATGATTGGGTTTAAAGTGAAGTAGAAGAAGAAGACGTCGACATGGAGGGCGAATGAATGGATGATTTCCTAGATGACGAAGAGTTAGGTGACTGAAATTCGAGCGGCGAATTTGTGGTTAGTTCAAATACTATAATTTTAAGTCTTGTGTTATTGATTGTTGACATTAATAATATAATTACTTTCGTATTTGAATGTTTTGACATATATTAGTTTTGTATTAGTGTAGATGTTGCATACTGTTGTAGTTTATATTTTGAAAAATAAGTCTATAATGGAAACTCTATTTAATATATTAAAGTCAACTCTTTTAGAGCCTCTAGAGTGATTGTAAGTTTAAGTTGCTAAGCTATTACTATTTTTTTTTATCTTTTATTTCAATTATCAATATATTGAACAATTACATTAATAAAAGAAAATGAAAAAATATCGCTTCTTCCAGCAATACATTGAATTTATTATACTTACAGTTCAGTTAGGTACATACCCTTTCATGAAATAAAATATGTAATAGACTTACAAGAAAAAAGTAAACTTAATTCGACTATTTGACAAAATTTAAACTTAATTTTTAGAAGAAATTGAATCAAACTATATTAAATTTATTATACTTACAGTCCAGTTAGGTACTATTTGATAAAATATGTAATAGACTTACAATAATTAGTTTCATATGCTAGCCTAATTATTTTCAAATGGTTATTTTGAGTGGTAATATTTATGCTAAAATATTGAGCGGTCAGTGCTAAATCTTGTGTTATAATTAGTTTTATATGCTAGCCTAATTAGTTTTTGATGTTTCGTATTGGTTATTTTGGTAGTGGTATATCTGTTGCTTATTTCTCTCTACAATTATAGGGGAAAGATTATTCAGAGTATTTTAAAACCAAACAAACGTGGGATACTATGGAAGAATTGTACGAATGGGCGAGAGATAGAGCAAAGGAGTTAGTGATAACTTTGGTAACGCGTCAATGAACCCCTTCAGCAACCCCTTCACCTTCTCTCAAAAAAGGCTCGACTACCCAGCCTTCAAGAAGGCTCGCGTCGTCGTCAATGAACGTCCCGACGGGAGGAGAGGGATACGGAGGATCGTAAGGAAACTTGGGCACCTGGTGTTTCTTGAGCTGACGCCTAAGCGAGGCGATCAACAGTACATCACGGGCAGTGCTAATAAAGTTAATACGATCTTTCTCGCGAAAGCTTGATGCATACTGTTTCGCTCCTTCGCGACGACCCTGAGAGAAAGCCTTATCTTTTTCCTGCCTGATCAAGCCTAACTATGTGTCATGATTACGCTTCTCTACTCTGGCAGCAACCTCCATTTCACTTATCATGTTCTCCAAGTCAGCATTCCTTTTCTTCTCTTTATCCAGAGCCTGCCTCGCCTCATCCCTTGAGTCTTTGAGCTTATGGCCGAATGCTAGAACCTTCTCATAATCCTCCTCCAACTGCTTATGGCTGTCCTCGAGGGCCAAAGCATATTGCCCCGCAGCCTCATTGATGAGGATCGACTGCGATAAAGAAGGAATGTGAGCTAAAGATGATAACCAACCAGGGAAGAGTCTACAAGAAAATAACAGGGAGTAAAAACTTACCGCCAAGTTAAGTGTGGAAAGACCCCCACCACCGCGAACGATACCCTCTAGACAAGAGGGCATCTCCGGATAACGAGGACGATCATTGTGAAAGAACTTTCTTACCACCTTTTCCTCGGGAAAGAGCTCATCTAAATCCTGAGAAGGGATATCCTCGCGACCCTCGAGAGTCATAGGCCTCTTACCCCTCGCGATGGCTGAGGCCCTCTCAGTAGGAGTGCCTCGGTTTGAGGAATGAGTCCTATCGGCTCTAGAAGGAAGTGAAGCTCCCCTTGAAACAGAAGAACTCGCGACCGGAATAGTCTGGTCAGCCAAAGGCTCTGACGCCTCGGCGGGCGACTCTCGAATATTGATACCAGTAGAAGGGGCTTTTTTCTTAGAAGGAGCTTTGTTCTTCTGCGCAAGCTTCTTTCTACGTTTGGGCTTCGCGGCAGGAGGAGCGATTTCATTAATTGGTTCTTCGTCGAAAGAGTCGTCAGAACCTTCTAGAGTTGGGAGCCTGGAAAAATATCCTTTTTCTGAAAAACATAGGAAAGCATCGATCTATAAGCACATGGCTTTATAAAAGGGAAATAAAGACAAAAGATGAAAACAACAAACAAATAAAATGTTACGCGAACACATGAAGAGTACCGTAATGATGTTCAAGGCTTAGCCCTCGCTGGGCTAGCACCTCATGGGTAATACATGCCAGAAATATGCGCTTCGAGATGAGGTTAGGAGAGCTATGGAATTTATCAGAAAGGCAATCTTTCTTAGGCTGAGACCAGTCACCAGATTTAGGTTGGGCCGCGGTCATTGATATTTTAGTAGAGAACCCCGAATCTGGTGGAGGCCGTACTAGGAACCAATCCGTTTTCCACTTCGGGAGCCGGGGTGGTCCGTCCCACTCAGTTCTGCCATTCTTCACAACTGTGAACATCCCCTCTTCCTCGGGAGCCCTTCGCGTCCGGAACATAAGAAAAAAATGGCAAGGATTGGGTTTTACTCCAATGTCTTGACATCTCATCACATAAATAACGAGTGCGCGCCAAAAGTTAGGGTGCATTTGGGCTGGGCTATATGTCAGCTCTTTCAAAAGCCTTTTGGTGAAGTCGGAGAAAGGGAGCCTAAAGCCTAATTTAAGAGAGGAAATACTCAACGCGAAGAAAGAACCATAATCGTCAAGAGAAGTGCCACCTGAAGATGGCAAGGCAAAAATTGTCCCCTCCGGAAAGGGATAGGAATCGGCTATTGCATAAAGATCGCGAAGTTGAAGATCAGAAGGAAGGGCCGTAAACGGATTCCCGAGGACCTTGACTTTCGTATAACGAACGCGACGGGTCAGGACCTGTACACGACCCACCAAATTATTAAAACAGTCCTCTATTTCAATGCGAGGAAGATCGCCTTGCCAGGAATAATACTTTTCGTATTCAACACGACCAATAATTACATCCTCAGGTTCCTGAGGGAGAAGATCGTTATTGCTACTACCTGCATCTGGTCGCGAAGTAGAAGGGCCTTCGCCATCCTTATTTCTAGTAGTTTTCCCTGAAAAGAATTAAAAGAGGGAAAGAAGGAAAAAGTCAGTTTTCCAGGGCAAGAATACGAGACGCCAGGGCAATAAGAAAGCCTCGCGAACCATAAAAAAGGGAAACAAGGAAAACCCTGGAAAACGAGAAAGACAAGATCCAGAAAGGAATCGAAGAGACACTCGGATGAATGTCCAAATGAACATTCTGACGAATACTCAAGAAATGAAAAGCGCCAAGAACCCTAAATAGTTTAAAACAGGTCCTAAAGAAAGAAAACACCTAGAAAATCGAGTTTAGAAGGATGAAAAAGGAAGCGGCGCCGCCCACTAAAAGCTAGTAGGAGGGTGGAGAAAGCCATTAAACCTCCATGAAAACCAGCATAAAAGCTTCAAAAAAGCGCGACAATGGCGGAATACCAGGGAGACGTCAAAATTACGAGTAAATATAGTAGGAAAAGCGAAATAAAGAGCGAATTCGAAATAGAACTTACCAGCCATTTGTAATCTTAAGATTGTCTGAACGAGTGAAGATTTCTTGAAATTTTATTAAGAACGGTTTTTTACAGAGGAGTACGAACAATCGAAGTGGAGAGAAAGGGAAGAATATGATTTGATGGCCTTATATAGGAAAGTGGGAAAAACCCAAAAAGTAGACACGTGTTGGAAGGTGTCAGTGCGCGGGAGACGAAGCGTCTCGAATTTAAAATTCGAAATTCAAAACAAGCGCGATGAAATGAAAAGGCGTCGCGAATGAACAAACTCCTAACACCCTCGAGATCCCGGCTTCAATAGTTACCCAAGCCTTGCCTTCGCGAAGCCAAGGACTTGGGGGGCTGGATGTTGGACCCGGTTCTCGCGGTGAATACGAACCCGGTTCGCGACGGTCTGGTGAACCGCGAGCCCAAGAATTCATCGAAGAGATCGAAACGGAAAGGCCCAATGAGAGGCCCAATAGGTATAAAGAATAACACTGGATTGTGTGGGGCCTGCGACCTGGATATAAATCCTAACCGAAAGGAGAGAGAAAAGGGCAGTGGCAATTGAGAGCATTCCCCTTGAGCAAGAGAGAAACACAAGAGACAAGCCCTCATTCTCGAGATCGTCTCATTGGTCCCGATTCATCTCTATTCGTAGAGAATCGGATGATCGGTACCTGGATTCTGGCTCTCGGTATCGTAGTCGTGCTTTTGAGGTGTGAATCGTGATGTTTGGCTGAGTTTTACTACTTTACTGTTCCATTGCGAGATCTCCAGTACTTGAAGATTTATTACTGGCCAGATCTCGCGAGGTGTTGATTGCGAGATCGCGAACATCTGGGCTCCAACAGACCATTTGCTGAATAACTCGCCACTGGTGATAATCCTTCTTGCCAAAGAAGGCAACATCAGGCTCCACAGTATTAAACAGCTTAGAAACAACAGTTGCAACTCCTCTAAAAAACAATGGCCTCCTCTTTCCACACAAACCCTTTACCAACTTCTCAACTCTAATCCAGCTCTCATAAACGCTTCCTACTTCTCTTCTATTCTCCAAACAAGAAACAATTTCCTCTTCTTCCCCATCTCCCAATTTTTCAGCACCAGTTTCTTTGTGATACCCATAGTCATACAAATCTATAGGGTAAAAAAACACATCGACACCACCAGGAACGGACATGATTTTGTCAATTTTACCCTGGAAATCAGATGGGTAAAGAAGAGATATCTTTAGAAGTTGGGAATTGACTTGGATTGACATAAATTGAGACAACAACGAGCTCGGCGTGGTGGAGGAAACCCATTGTCGGGACGAGGCCTCTGATGATTGTTGGCCTTCGCTGGTTTTGCAAAATCGGAGTTTGAGCATCTTTGACTGAACGGTGGCGGTAAAGGAATGTCAGATTCGTCGCACTGAGAAGTGGAGAGCGTACGAATAACTTAAGTGTACATTGTGTACGCTTAAGATGTGTGTATAATTTTTCATGCAACTACTTCATCCGTCCCATGTTATAGATCTCGTTTGTTGTTATCGAGGTAAATTAAGGAAGGGAGAAAGAAAAGTGGAGAGGAGAGAGATTGTGAGTGTGTGTGGTTTTTTATGTAGGAAACAGAAGATAAAAAAGTGAATTGGTGTGAGTTTTAATGTAAAAAGGAGGAAAGAGAGTGTAGATTGATGTGATATTGATAATAAGACAAAAGATAAAAAAGGAAAATAGGATTTATATTTTGGGACGCCTAAAATGAAAAACGTGATCTATAATATGGGACAGAGGGAGTAAAAAATAGCCGTTAACATTCCAACGGATGGAATCTTGTCTATATAAATCCGTGTTTTCGTTTTTCACCATCATACAAATTGATGTTAAAGACGTATCAAAGTTGCAAAGATAGTGTAGAGAAGAATAATTGGGTTCAAAGTAAAGTAGAAGAAGGATGACGTCGGTATGGAGGGGAATGGATGACTGATTTCCTGGGTGATGAAGAGTTAGGTGATTAGTATTTGAGCGACGAATTTGTGGTTAGTTCTATACTTTTATTTTAAGTCTTGTGTTATTGATCGTTGACATTAACATTATAATTACTTTCGTATTTGAATGTTTTGACATAAATTAGTTTTTTATTAGTGTAAAAGTCTATTTAATACTCCCTATGTCCCCTAATGTTCTTCTCATCTCCAACTTTTACACTATTCACAATTCAATACAATTCGCTAGATTATTCTCAATCTATAAGAACAAACATGGTCATGCGGGATCTTGAATTGTTTTGTTCGTCTCATTGAGTACTTTAACAATATCAAAATTTTATAATTTTTAGAAAGAGATATTAATGACGCAAAACGTGTCTCGGCAAATGTGCCAAAATGAAATGGGAAGAACATTAAGGGACAGAGGGAGTATATTAAAGCTAACTCTTTTAAGGCCTCTAGAATGATTGTAGGCTTAAAATATGTAATAGACTTACAAGAAAAAAGTAAATTTAATTTGACTATTTGATAAAAGTTAAACTTAATTTTTAGAGAAATCGAATCAAACAATATTAAATTTTTAAATGAATAATCTAGAATCTCGTGCATGGCACGGGCTAATACGCTAGTAGCTCTATAATTGAATTATTTTAAGTCTTGTCTTATTGAGTGTTGACATTAATAATATAATTACTTTCGTATTTGAATGTTTTGACATCTTTAGAGGTAAATTAGTTTTGTATTAGTGTAAAATGTTGCATAGAGTTATAGTTTATATTTTGAAAAATATCTCTACATTTATAGGGAAAAGACTATAGGAATCATTTTATTATTAACCAAACGTGGGATAGTAAAAAAGAAGTGTACGAATGGGCGAAAGATAGAGCAAAGGAGTTGGCGATAACTTTGATAAAGCGTAATTCAAGTCCATACCAAATCAGTATGGTGTGCGATAGGTTCGGGAAACCGAGATCTGGGAGGTCAAAGGTGAACATAGAGAATCCAGAGTTTTCTGTTCCTACGACAGAAAATTCAAAATCGAAGAAGTGTGAGTGTAAATTTGAGCTAATGGGCGTGCAACAGAAGAAAGTTTTCGGGATTGATGGTGAAAAATGGATTTTAGGTGTGATAGAAGGTCGGCATAACCATAAGCTACTAACTAGCTTTCATGGAGATCCATTCATGAACCAAATGACCGACGAAGAGCAGTTGTGTGCTAAGAAGTGTGGTGATGGCTGCAATACATCGAAAGAAGTTACTTCAAGCAAACAAGTTGCAAACTTCTTGCAGAAGGTGCATTATGAGGATCATGGAGAGCTATCGGTTACTGAATGGTCCCTTAAATTTTTGCTTGACCACGACTACAGAGTTCACCCTCTTAGAAATAAAATTACCGATGTTGTGGAAATCTTATTCTTTGCCAACCAAGAGTCATTGCGGTTGTTGAAGAAGTTCCTGTATGTGGTAATCATTGATGCGACATACAAGACAAACAAGTAAGTCTTACTAAGATATAACAATGATTAGTACGAAAGAGCGATACTTTGTAGTGGTATAATGTGAATATATTTTTGTTTCTTGAACTTTTTTTCCATAGATATGATATGCCACTCGTAGAGATTGTTGACTTCACCAACACGCACCTGATGTTCAACATTGCTTATGCATTCACTCGGGCGAAAAAGATATTTCATTACACGTGGATAATGAGAAAGCTTCAAGCATTGTTTTTAGATTTGGGAGTGATGCCAACAACAATAATGACAGATTCTGAGGAAACACTAATAAAAGGGATGAACACCGTATTCGGGAGCGAAGTTCAACATCTCTTGTGTTGGGTGCATATCAAATACAACATCAAGGCACATGCTTCGTCCATTCTAAATAAAAAAGAAAAAGTGGATGCTTTTGCAAACCAATGTTGGGGGCTATTTTACTCAACTTGTGAAGAAAAATATGAAGAGAGGCTCACCAAATTAAGGAAATCATGGAGGGACGACCTTGTAGGATACGTGGAGAAGGAATAGCTTACTCCTTACAAGAAAAGCATAGTAAGAGCTTGGACAGATCATAATCTTCTTTTCTTCACGAGAACTTCGCAGAGGTAAAAGTGTTGGAATTTTGTTTTATGCCAATTATACTGTGAAATTTTACTTAACTTATCAACTCATTTGTTTCGATAGGATTGAGGGGATGCACAAGGTTTTAAAAGATATTATTGGCTCTAGCAGAGGAGGCTTCAACAGAGTAATTGTAAGGATCCATCATGCCATCATCCTTCAGATTGATTCGATTAGGGTGAGCGTGAACATGGCACGCTCCAACCGACCATATGATTTCTACGATCCAAAGATGCCTCTGATTGTACGGACAATTTTTTCCAGGCTCTTCTACAAAGTTTTAGACAAATGTTTTGACTTTTTGTTGGCCTATTATGATATTTTAATGAAGGGGGAGTTTTCAGAAGAATGCACCGACTACTGGGTGAAGAACTGTCTTGGGTTGCCATGCGTCCACATTATTGCAAAGGCCATCATTACGAGCACACCCTTGATTGAGGAGGACATTCATGACTTCTGGAGGGACTTGAATTGGGAAGACACTCCAATAACAAATGCTAGCCAGTGTGAAAATGTTCGAATGAACATTACAGAGTTGAGACATCGAGAAAATATTGTCCGGATTGGATCTTGGAACCTTGAAAAAAGGCACGTTGTACCAGCTAGGTGAGTTGTACCATGATCTGAAGCATCCAGAAGAAAGTAGTTTGTTGGTGTCGACAAAGATCCTCGGAGAAAAAAGGTCAAGGGGTGAAAAAAACAAGGAGAAGGAGAAACAAGGAGAAGGATCCTCGGAGAACAAGGAGAAGGGGTGCAACAAACAGGAAGAGCTACAACAATATGACAAGAAGAAGACAAAGGGAAAGAAGAATACAAATGATCAGTGTTCTAAAAGACGCTAGGCGGGATCTAGGCGGTGGGTAGGGGACTAGCGCCTAGGCGGGGGATTAGTCGGGGATTAATCGGATCAAAATTAATTCTCGATCCATGATATTAGACGACCAATTTGTCACCATAATCATCCATTTCTATTAAATTATGTAAGAACGGGGTTTGAGATCCTAGTATAAGTATTAATATGATAAAATAAACTCAAAACTTGTTATAGTTCCCTAGATATTGCTACTTTTGCAAAAATGATCCAAACCGTTTTTTTCCTAGGCGCCCTACGCGGTGCTAGACGGTGAGGGAGGGCCTAGAGATTAATCGGGGATTAATCGGCCCCTAGTCGGGATTTTTAGAACACTGCAAATGATACTGAAGATAGACACTCATGTCGTCCTAGAAAGAAGGCTAGTACATCACTTCCATCACTCATCGAGGTTGAGGAATTGCAATGTCAACCCCAACCAAACATATCACAACATGAAGAGTCGCACTTTCCTGAATTCTCACAATGTCCTGAAGAACCTAGTTTTCCTCTTATGCATATGGGGGTGAACCTTGGCATCAACAATTTGGATGACTTCTGGCTTGCATATATCACCACTGCTAGAGAGGTTCGACCTGACGGACATTGTGGATATAGGTCTATGGCCTTACTTCTGGGAAAACAAGAGTCAGAATACGGCGACATCCGGCGTGAGCTGACAGTGGAGTTGCTTCACAATCGGGAATTGTACGAGCCGATACGTCGTTGTCTTCGTCCAGGAACATGGGAAGATCTTATTCTTCAAGTTAATCATTACAAAAGCCCTTGTTCATCTGTACATTGGATGCACATGCCGATGATGGGCTTAGTGTTTGCCACACTATATCAGGTTGGTCTCGTGATATTGTGTTGGGATGTTCCGATCTTTTGCTTACCGCTAAGGGCAAAAACATCAAATAGCGGTCCTCCGCAACAGATTTTTGCGATGGCTCACATAGGAAACCATGACCACTTTATACCGGTAAAGTTTATTTAGATAGATGTTTTTATTAATTACATTATATGATTTAAGCTAATCAAAGTCTTTTGTGTTTATACAGGTGACATTGATGAATGGTTCGCCACTACCACACACTCCTCGTTTGTGGCGTATGCATGCAGATCCAAGTATTCTATGGTGGGAAACACAATTCCAGACGAATTTGAAGTTGTATCGAGACTACCGTATTCAAAATGATCGGGCTCCAGATCCTTTCATTTATTCAGAGACCAGATCCGTTCCGTTCATGTAATTGATTAAAATTAAGATGTAATAATTAACATAAAATAGACTTCAAAATTAACACAAAATAAAGACTTGTCCATTACATAGAATTGATGCCACATACATTTGTGCAACAAATTCAGGCAAGTTACCCAACCCAATAAAACAAAAAGAGAGACCAACATTTAAGAAACATAAATTGGCCTCGACTTATGCAACAATCAAAAGTATGAAATTAGTAAACCTACATTACCCTCAACAACCTAAAACATTTTAGGTCGAGTACTCTTGGACCGCAAAGTCCAAATCCAAATCCCGAACCTGTTAAGCATCCATTCATTTCAGCTCTAAACACCACATGTTTGAAATAAAAAAAAATCAATGATTTCTTCGGTCAATAATTGACAGAAGAAATTCAAAGAAAATGCTAAGATATAACAAATACAATTATATATAGATAAAGACCATCCTGCAACATCAATACTCAAACAGCAAAAGAAAAAGCACAAGTTCATCATTTATGAATTCTGAATCAATTCTAAAACCCCAAATTCTTCAACAAAACAACTAGAAGTGAGTAAGAAACCTACCATAGGCATGATTCGCTCATAACAGGCTTAAAAATGTTAAAACAAGTTGAAAATAACAGTTGCAACACCTACTTAGAAGTTAGAACAATGGCCTACTCTTTTCACACAAACCATGTTCCAACTTCTCAACTCTAATCCAACTCTCTTCCTTTTCGATTCTCCAAACAAGAAACAACTTTAATCTTCCAGCACCAATTTCCTTGTGATCCTCATAGTCATACAAATCCCTAGAGTTTAAAAACCACATCAATACCACAAGGAACGGACATGATTTTATCTGTATCACCCTGGATTGACATTAATCAGATGGGTAAGTGGAGATATCTTCAGAAGTTGAGAAATGACTTGGATTGACATAGATTGCGACCATAACGAGCTCAGCGGTGTTGTGACTTGGTGTATGAGAGAGAGATGGCCCCTGTGGATGAAACCCATTGTTGGAACTATGGTTTTTTCGATGAATTGTTATTGTGAGTTTTTGTTGTTGATGAAGAATGGGCAGAGATTGGAGAGACTGTGAGCCTTTGTTGGCTAGACGTGCAAGGCGAATTCAACAAGAGGAAGCTGACACAGATGACTGAATACGAGATCTTCTTCGACATTGAGCTGAAAGATTCTGCAAAAGGATGGGAGTACCCTGTAATATTTGAGCACAGCAGCCCTTCTGGATTTTGATGAGCAAATTTGAGATCAAATTGGACCATTTGAGAGGAAAAGGAGCTGCTACGAGCCCCGTGAGCATTAAAAGACTGGACTGGTTATAAATCTCATGACATATTCAGATTTTAAAGTGGTACAAGAAAAGCATGTAATCATGAAACCATTAAGAAAATGTCACAAACAGTAGGTTCGTATGTAGCTCTTCTAGAACCGAATAAAAAACCTTGATTTATATGTTGATCTCTATGTTGTCAATAAGCCTTGCTTTCCCAAACCAGGCAGCAATGCAAAATACAGCTGGTGCTTTGATCTCGTCCACTGGTCCCAGGCTCTCTTGGTTTACAATCTGCTCAATAGAGTCGAATAAATAATTATTAATCGTAGGAAAAATAATATACAAACAATTCTTATGATGTAAGAGCCAACACTGAGATAGCATATCCCAAATTGATTTTTTATCAAGTAGAAAGTCCAAGACTACTGAAAATGCAGCATTCTTTATTTCATAATCTTGAATAAACTTAGCAAAGTTATTGAGCTGTGGCTTTGGGTTAAAAACTGAGGCTTCTCGTCACGATATTTACACAAAAATATAACGATGATGCCAATGGTAAGCTTCTAGAGTTAAAAATAGTTATCCAGCCAGAAGGAAGAAAGCATTAGGCTTAAACGCTCGCAAAGATTAGAGAAAAGTGTTTTGCCAAACCTCAGCATAATCAACTCTTCCACCGGCTTCCTGTATTGAGTGAACAACTAGATTTTGTAGCTCTTTGCAATTAATTTGTCCCTCTTCAGCAGCAGATTTGGCTTTCAACAATGACTTGTTTATAGACAATGCCTGTAAGTAAATACAAATTTTAAAAACTTTCATCAAAATAATAATAAGTTTATAAAGCCAGAAGATACAACTGCAGGCTAACAGGGTCATTTTCAACCTTTTGTCTCTCCTCAGCTGAAAGGTATACATTACGAGAACTCATCGCAAGGCCATCCTCTTCACGCACGATTTCAGACCCTATAACTTGGACAGAGAAATCCAAATCCCGAACCTGTTTAGCATCCATTTGTTTCAGTCAATGAGTCACCTCCAACAAACACACAACTTTTACATATTAAACCAATAGCTCCAAAAACCTTATGATTGAAATGAAAATTTCAATCGATTTCATCTATTGAGAAAAGAAATTCAGCCAAAAGATTACCACAGCAAAAGATAAGATCGTGCTAGCATATATGCTAACATGCAAATACAATTCTAGAGATAAAATCGTGCTGCAACATTAATACTCAAAACAACAAAAGAATACTACAGTTCAACATTTATGATTTCTAAATCTATTCTGAAGCCCTACATTCATCAACAAACAACCTGAACTGAATAAGAAACTGACCATACGCTGGATAACTCGCCACTGCTGATAATCCTTCTTGCCAAAGAAGGCAACATCAGGCTCCACAATATTAAACAGCTTACAAACAACAGTTGCAACTCCTCTAAAGAACAATGGCCTACTCTTTCCACACAATCCCTTTTCCAACTTCTCAACTCTAATCCAACTCTCATGAGCACCTCCTCCTCTTCTATTCTCCAAACAAGAAACAATTTCCTCTTCTTCACCATCTCCAAATTTTCCAGCACTAACTTCCTTGTGATCCCCATAGTCATACAAATCCCTAGGGTTAAAAACCACATCGACACCACCAGGAACGGACATGATTTTATCAACATCGCCCTGGAAATCAGATGGATAAGTGGAGATATCTTCAGAAGTTGAGAATTGACCTGGATTGACATAAATTGAGACGACAACGAGCTCGGCGTGGCTATGAGCTTGGTTTATTAGAGAGAGATGGCCGCTGTGGAGGAAACCCATTGTCGGAACGAGGCCTATTGTTTTTCCCTGCGCTCTCGACGCCCTTGACCAATTCCTCATCTCATCTTTGTCTCTGATGATTGCTGGTCTTCTGACCTCCATTGTTCTGCGGGATAAGAGATTTGGGATAGATGTGGGCTTGTGTAAAATTGGAGTTTTGAGCCTTCAGATTTAGTAAAGGGGTGAATCTATGTGGGTACTAAAACAGAATATAAGATAAGGTAGATACACGAACTAGGTTCAATAGCAACCAATATCTGTTGCACTTTCACACTTGACAGTTTAAGAATATGTAGGTGCTGCGAACAACCTCCACTTTATCTTGTGTTTCTAGAATATGTTCCTGCTTCAGAAAAATTAATCACTTTCATCATGTGATAGGATTAATAACTATTAAGCTACACATACACAAACAAAAAAAAGCATCCATGAAGATCTTACAAAGAGACACAATAATCCTGGTGAGTTGGGTAAATGACCAATGTGTACATTCTTATTAGGAAAACAACCCCTTTAGAAACTAACCCCCTACTCCAAGGGAAAAGGAGAAACCCAAGGGGTAAATTTTCTCTAAATAAAAATTACTTCAGGCTAGTTTTCTTAAATAAAAACTTAAAGGGGCCGATGTGACACACTCCCGCCAATAATCGTAGAAACTGATGACATGTCAGTTACGACAACATAAAACTGAAAAAGAAGCAATTTCAATCTCCACTTGTCTACTTAATGCCAGAATACTGCTTGTTGAGAACGTACACAAATTGAAAAGGTTATGGCAAGACACCAACATGATAGAGGCTCTTTAAAATGGAACAACCTAAACCTAAATTTTCTGAATCAGTATAGGACTGCCGAATTAATACTCAGTAGCTAAAGAAGAGTTCCTGTATAGAGAAGATAAAAAGCTAATTCATGCATAACTTAGGGCCTAAATCACTCTGAGTACCCAATTGAATAAACATTAACAGAGATGAGAGAGATATAGCTTGGTTTGTACAATCTAAATGAGAGATTATCTATGAAGAAGTCCAGTACATGAAAACTAAAGAACGACCATCAAATCTATTGTTTGGCTGAATAGGGATGGATCATAATTCACACCCGTTCAGTCCAAGTCTTGTAGTACTGCAGAGGGATAACATATACAACATTGCCCACAAAACCAGAATCTTGTCAAATTTCTAAAGTGCTCGACAACTATATCAATCAATCAGCTCTAAAAACATCAAGATTAAAAATCGTGTACTAGATTTGACTTAGTTGATACAAAATTAAGATGAGAGCATGATTGGCAAGGAATAGCAGGCAAGCATATAAGAGTGAAAAAATCCAATTGAGAAGCATAGCCTAAACCACATGCGCCCCCAAATTGTAGTGAAACAACTTGAATTACCTTGAGGTCTAAGAGCAATTCCAGCACTATCGAGACTGCTACCAATAGAGAGTCCTATCTCGACAACGAATTGCCGAAAGTCCTATCTCGGTGCGGATGAGTAGCAGAAGAAGAGATCCAAGGCAAAACAGGTAGGAATCCCAAGACGGAGAGCTGTCC
Organism: Oxyria digyna; assembly: GCA_029168935.1. Taxonomy (NCBI): domain Eukaryota; kingdom Viridiplantae; phylum Streptophyta; class Magnoliopsida; order Caryophyllales; family Polygonaceae; genus Oxyria; species Oxyria digyna. Next base: position 14,402,874 of record JAPVLV010000013.1, read on the forward strand.
GATGGGGTGATGACGGCCCCAGACGACGAAGACTCTCCGGTGGAGTGATGAACAACCGGTTCCGATGCTGCAAACCTAAATTTTTGGGGGCCCTCAAAAATCATTCTATCCCATTTCGATCTGCTTGTTTAAACGCAACTTTTATATCGTCAATATCTCGTTACAAGTTACTAAAAATCTTAAACTTTTGATATTGTTATAGAACACATTAACATAAATCAAACAATATCACTCATAACTATATTTTACCTTATACAATGATCACAAATCGAAAGATTCTCTTTGACCGTAAACAGTGTTAAAAAAGTAAACAGACTCGTTATGTGATTTCTAGATGCGTAATTCGTCGATATTGGCAAAGATTACACAAATATCGACCTAATTGTTGTCTCTCTTCTCTTTTTCAGATTTTTTTCATTGTCAATTCGTCGATTAGGGTGGAAAACACCACGATATTGAACGTCGACAGTATAGATAGGATTGTGCACCATCACATATGTAGGGGGAATGGGGATTCAACTAGGACATGGAGGTTTGGTGTTGGATATGTAAAGAAGATAGGGAAGATGGCAGAAAATAAATAAACCACTCCAGTTCTCTTCACCCAAATAAGGCTAAGGAAAATATTGTTTATAAACATAAATGAAATTTTATAAAACATGTGTTATGGAATCCAAACGGACCCTTACAATCAAATAGAAAAGAATAGTAACGGAGGAATGATAGTAATATTTAATATATGATTTTATTTTTAAAATGAAAACCGGAGAAAAAGTGAAATGACAAATCGAACAAGTTATTTGTGTTGGAATTTGCAATGAAGAAGTTTGATGTTCAATAAATGCATCTTTATTCAAAATTGAGTACATAACAGGTTGTGGAACCGACATCTTCATGTCGCGTTCGCATGAACATTTTTATGCCAAAGTAGGTTGCAGAACCGACATCTTCATGTCGCATGGGCATTTTCATGCCAAAACAGGTTGCAGAACCGACATCTTCATGTCGCATTCGCATGGGCATTTTCATGCCAAAACAAATTATGGAACCGACATCTTCATGTTGCGTTCACGTGGGCGTTTTCATGCCAAGAGACTTGTGGAATGACATCTCTATGTCGCGTTCGCACTGACATTTTCATGCTAAGGGAGTTATGGATTCGATATCTCCCAGTGGCATTCGCCACAACATTTTCATGCTTAAGACAGATCAAGGGAGACAACTTTTTTTAACGCACTCACATGTGCATCTCCAAGCCAATCGATGAGAGAATTCACATAAGGTTTCTCATAACATATTGCCGAGAACAGAGTTTTGCGCCTAATATACAGCTTTGCGCATGCGGAGAATGCTTTTGTAGTGTGAGATTATATATGTTCGACTCAGATTACCACAAACACACAAGAATCACCACATGCAGAAGGTAAAATGACACAATGAGTTGTTAACGAGGTTCGGACTCAGCCTATTCCCCGTGGCCTCAAGATTGATGACCAAATCCACTAAGTAGGTCACAATATTACAAGAGAGCAAAGCTCTATGTTCAGATCAAGATACACAGAACATAGACAACAAGAATCTGTAAAGCAAGAGAAGAGAAAACTCCCTAAACCAAAGCGTGTAACCAGATCTCCTCAAGACTTCAACCCGTCGAGCATCTGCGAGCTCCTCTACTCGTCAAGGCCTCCAACTCCAAGCAAGAACACAATCTGCTAGAAGTTATCTCCAGAAGCAAAAGCTTTGCTTCTGTCAAGATCAAGCTCTCGAACCACAGTCAAGAACACTCAGGAAAACCCAAACCCAAAACCCTAGAAGAAGCTCTCTTTCACAGATGGAGGCGGTAAGGAAGAAGTGATTCTGATAAGAGAGAAACCTAAGGATTAGGAGCTTAAATACCTCAGCCTCAACAAGCACACGCGGAGCCCCAGCAGCAACCTCAGACGGGTCGGGTCGAGCACCTGGGCCACAGCTGGTTACTGGGCTTCAAACAAATGATCAAGCCCAATTACAAATTAAAGCCCATCTTCGTACAAAATGATTAGAACATTACATAAGGATTGATCATCAACAAACATGATAATCATCCATTACAATTTGCCCTCTTGATTGTCATGTAACCTACTCAGCCTAGCTCTAACTGTAACACACAGTCGTACTAAACTAGGAGTGAATTCTGGCACATCTACCATCGTCGACCAATGCTCACACTTCATCATGGGCAGCTGCAGATATGCAGGAAGTTCCTACAAAATGCAAACTTATCAGCTGTAACAATCTTAGTACCAAAATCTGCAGGATTTAAGTCACCCTTAATCTTAGTAACAACTATCTGCTTCTTTTCAATCAGATCTCTAATAAAATGATGCCTCACATCAATGTGTTTGGACCTTTCATGATAAACAGGGTCTTTACATAAGTATAAGGCACTCTGACTATCCATATGTAAAACAGGTAGATAAGTAGTACACTGAATTTCATTTAATATCCCAGTTAGCCATATAGCTTCTTTAGCAGCTTCAGTAGCAGCTATGTACTCAGCTTCTGTAGAGGAGAGTGCCACAACTGACTGTTGCTGTGTCTTCCAGGAAACACAATTCCCAGCCCAAGTATAAAAATAGGAAGTAGTAGACTTTCTAGTATCTTTGTTACTAGCATAGTCTGAATCCACATAACCAAATAACTCATCCCTAGATGTGCTCACCATACACTAAGCACAAGTCTTTGGTCCCACTAATATACCTCAGAGCATATTTCATAGCCAACCAGTGGTCATTTCCTGGATTGGACATGAACCTGCTCAAAACACTGATAGAGAAAGCAAGATCTGGTCGTGTACACAACATTGCATACATTACAGATCCCACTGCCACATCATAAGGCACACTAGACATTTGCTCAATTTCTTTAGGATCAGTAGGACAACTATTCTTACTTAACTCCAAATGCCCTCCTAAGGGTATAGAAGTAGGCTTTGAGTTATCCATACTGAATTTATCCAGAACTTTCTGAACATACTCAGTCTGAGATAACCTCATGAGCTTACTCTTCCTATCTCTAACAATTCTAACACCTAGAATCATTTGGGCAGGACCTAAATCTTTCATGTCAAAGTGAAGTTTTAAGTCCCTCTTAACACCAGAAATTAACACCTTAGAGTTACTGATAAGAAGAATATCATCCACATAAAGAAGCACATAAACTGGAGAACTAGTCTTAACACCCTTAAAATAAAGGCAAGTGTCATAACTGCTTCTGTGAAAACCTAATTGTTTCATGCAAGCATCAAATTTTAAGTTCCATTGTCTAGGTGATTGTTTCAACCCATAGATAGACCTTTTTAATAAACAAGCATGATCAAGATTTTTAATGTCAGTAAAACCCTTAGGTTGTTTCATGTAAATTGTCTCATCCAATTCACCATGTAAGAAAGTAGTCTTAACATCCATCTGTTCCAGTTCCCAGTCAAACACAGTACACATAGCAAGCAAAAGTCTCATTGTCTTATATTTAACCACAGGTGCAAATATATCATTATAATCTATGCCTTCCCTTTGGGTAAAACCTTTGGCTACTAACCTAGCTTTGTATCTAGGAGGATCCTTAGAACTATTACCCTCTTTTATTTTGTAAATCCATTTACAATCAATGAGCCTAGCATTTTCAGGTTTGGGCACTAAAGTCCAAGTTTTATTAGTCATCATAGAGTCTATCTCATCATTCATAGCACTAAGCCATTTCTTAGACTCAGAACACCTAGAAGCTTGCTCATAAGTATCAGGGGTATAGCTATTATTTATCACATTAGCAGTCATAAAAGCATAGTCAACAAGACCAGTACACATAGCCACAACCTCAGCATTATTCACAGAGAATTTTTTATTTGGAATTCTAAGTCTGGGGGCTCTATCTCTAGTCAATTGATATTCATTTAAGTCATGCACATTATTATTATTCTCAGACACCACAGTGTTATCATTGTGCACATCAGAAGACTGTAAAGGAATATTAATGCTAGATGAGGATACTTCCCTGTTTCCTTCCCCTAAATGTTGAGGGTTGTTGTTGTTTGTGTCACTCTCAGCTTCCAGGTTGGTTTTGTTTGAGCCTGGTTCAGCAGCTCTTGAGTCTTCTTCAGATTCATTCTGACTCATGGAAGGATGTCCTAGGTCGAACTCCTCCTCTCCTGGGACTTCACTTGGTCCTTCTGGTATGTAGAATTGGTTTCTTGTCACCACTTCTACACTCTCAGCTTCTCTGGTACCTGTACTCTTGGATGCAGATGTTAGAATATTTTTGTAATGAAAATCTTTTTCATTAAATGTCACACTCCTAGATAAGATCACCTTATAGCCATGAGGTTGAATTATAAGCAACTTATATCCTTTTACTCCCTCAGGATAACCTAACATTATACACTTCTGAGCTCTTGGTTTTAATTTTCCTTGAGAAATTTGTGAGTAGGCAGTACAACCAAATGGTCTCAAATGAGATATACTTGGTTTTCTGCCAGTCCACATTTCTTGAGGAGTTTTAAAATCAATAACAGAAGAGGGTGATCTATTTATGAGGTAGGAAGCTGTGGTAACAGCTTCTCCCCACAAGGAATGTTTTAATCCTGAACTTATTAGCATGCATCTAGCTTTTTCTAATAAAGTTCTATTCATTCTTTCTGCAGTGCCATTTTGTTGGGGTGTTCCAGGCACTGTTAAGTGTCTTTTGACCCCTTCTAGAGTACAGAACTCATTAAACAAGTGATTACAAAATTCAAGGCCATTATCTGTCCTAAGGCACTTTAGTTTCAAGTCAGATTGTTTTTCTACAGCATATTTCCAGTTCTTAAAGGCAGAGAATGCTTCATCCTTAGTTTTTAATAAGTAAATCCACACTTTCCTAGAGTAGTGATCAATAAAAGATATAAAATACCTTTTACCACCTACTGTACTTACCTGAGCTGGACCCCACAGGTCGGAGTGCACATACTCCAGGGGTTTGCTGGCTACATAAGAAGATCTAGGAAAAGAATTATTAGTTTTCTTTCCAAAAATACAATCTTCACAGAAACTTAAGTCTACTGGTTTTTTATCAATTAAACCATGTTTATACAGATAATTCAAGCCTTTATTACCTATGTGTCCCATTCTGTTGTGCCAAGCTTTAGTCTGATCTAAGGTTAAACTATTATCCATTTTGGAGAGATTTAACTCAGGTGAAGTTATAACATGATACAGCCCACCCCTTTTAATTCCCTTAATAAGAGTTGTCCCATTTCTGATGACTTCCCTTATACCATTATGAGTAATAATTTGACATTTAAGATCATCAAAAACTGACTCAGATAACAAATTCCTTCTTAATTCTGGAACCCACCTAACATTTTGAAGAATCCTAGTCTTTCCATCAAACATAGTTAGAGGGACTTTACCTAATCCTTTAATAGCTAGAGCACTGTGGTCTCTTAACATAACTTTCCCTCCATCACACTCAGTTAAGGAGCTAAAGAAGTTTCTGTAAGGAGTGGCATGCATAGTGCAGCCAGAATCAAGTATCCAGTCATAATCAACAGGGGAATCACAACACATAAGCACTTCACAATTTTCATAATCCTGAGACTCAAGTAAAGAAGCAGAATTATCATGACCTTCCTTACTAGACTCATCTCTTTTCTTTTTATGACAGTCTTTAATGAAGTGGTCAGTTTTGTTACAGTAGAAACACTTTCTCTTCTTATCACTATCAGAAGAATTTGAAGGCTCATATCTCTTTTCTTTCTTAGTCTTAAACTTCTTCTTGTTTTTACCATTCATCATTAAAGCCTCAGCTTTTACCTCAGTCTTTTTGTCAGAATTTTTAGTTCTAAACACTTTTAAGGTTTCATTTTTCTCAGTAACAGAATCTATGATCTTTTGTGTAGTCAAAGTTTCATTACTATACTGAATCACATCCTTAAAATTATCAAACTGAGAGGGTAAAGAGTTAAGAAGCAAGACAGCTTGGTGGGTTTCTCCTATCTTATCATTACATCTTTCTAAGTCTTGAGTCATCCTAAGATATTTATCTAGGTTATCACTCAAAGTCAGATTAATATCCATTTTAAAAGTGAATAATCTGCAGAGCAAAGAAATCCTAGAGGGTAGAGACTTAGTAAGATATAATGCTTCTAGAGCATCCCAGAGAGATTTAGTAGTAGTATGATTTACCACTTGTCGAGTCACATCATCAGATAACCTTATGAGGATCTCTGAGTGAGCTTGTTCATCCATCTCCATCCTTCTAGCAGATGAGGTTTCTGCCAGGTAGTCCTGTTTGATGGCTTTGCTACACTTTTCCTTCACCAGTATAGCTTTCATTTTGACTTGCCACATTGCAAAATCTGTAGTTCCATCAAAGGATTTCATCCTAATGTTGTTATCACCCATGGTTTTATTTCCCCTGAAAACAGACACACAAGTAAGTTTCAAGATTGAGGATAAAACTGAACAACAAGGAAGAGAAGCAAATCTTGAACAAATAATAGCAAGATTTGCAGATCCTAGGTCTAAAGCACACAGATCAAGACCAACACAGTCACAGGGATAATCTGAATCAATAGATGCGGAAGCAATGAGCCAAGATCATTCACAGAGCAATGATAGTACCTAATTGTGCAAATATCTACACAAATCACACAAGATTTCAGATATAGCAGTAATCAAGTAACCTGGCTCTGATACCAATCTGTGAGATTATATATGTTCGACTCAGATTACCACAAACACACAAGAATCACCACATGCAGAAGGTAAAATGACACAATGAGTTGTTAACGAGGTTCGGACTCAGCCTATTCCCCGTGACCTCAAGATTGATGACCCAATCCACTAAGTAGGTCACAATATTACAAGAGAGCAAAGCTCTATGTTCAGATCAAGATACACAGAACAGAGACAACAAGAATCTGTAAAGCAAGAGAAGAGAAAACTCCCTAAACCAAAGCGTGTAACCAGATCTCCTCAAGACTTCAACCCGTCGAGCATCTGCGAGCTCCTCTACTCGTCAAGGCCTCCAACTCCAAGCAAGAACACAATCTGCTAGAAGTTATCTCCAGAAGCAAAAGCTTTGCTTCTGTCAAGATCAAGCTCTCGAACCACAGTCAAGAACACTCAGGAAAACCCAAACCCAAAACCCTAGAAGAAGCTCTCTTTCACAGATGGAGGCGGTAAGGAAGAAGTGATTCTGATAAGAGAGCAACCTAAGGATTAGGAGCTTAAATACCTCAGCCTCAACAAGCACACGCGGAGCCCCAGCAGCAACCTCAGACGGGTCGGGTCGAGCACCTGGGCCACAGCTGGTTACTGGGCTTCAAACAAATGATCAAGCCCAATTACAGATTAAAGCCCATCTTCGTACAAAATGATCTGAACATTACATAAGGATTGATCATCAACAAACATGATAATCATCCATTACATGTAGTTTACCAGAAGCTGACGAGAAAAGTTTGCCCCACGATGAATGATCCGCGCCTGCAGAAATTGCTTTTGCAGAAGGCCAAAAGCCGACAAATTTTTTTTCCACTCCCGCGGAAAACGTTTCTGTTTTAAAAAGATAATGTTATTTCGGGAAACTGTTGTCCCGGTACGATCGTCCACGACCGTGGAATATTATATGCGAGAGTGAAACATCTCCTCCACAAGATAAAGTCTGCATTGGCGGATATTGTGTATTTGAAGCCTTTATTAGGCGGTAAGATTCGTCGACTTCTTGAAATCGTACCCGGATCCAAATAACTCGAGGGGGGAAATGAAGCTTGTTGCTACATAATTATCCCTAATACAAGTAAAAGATTATCATAAGAGTTAAATGCTCTCATTTAATAAAGGAGAGGGAGATTTAATATTTTTAACTTGAACGTAGCATGCATAAAAAATACTCCACATCAGGTATTAAAAAAACCTAACTTTTTCTTTCTCATTCATTCACATCTACGCTCGTTATATACTTTTCAGAGGAGCCATTGTTATATTCCCTTGAATCGAGTACTAATTTGAGTGTCGGAGGGGCGTTAGAGGAGACACACCCTCCTCTTTTCTTCTTCTTGATTGCAGATTCTTGATTGCAGATATCACTTGTTACTCTTCCCTGTCTCTTGAAGTGGTGCAAGTTCTTGCAACTATAGGTTCTCATCAAACTTGAACACCTTCAGCCTCTTTATGAACGAAACATTGAAAGTTGATGTTCTCCATATTCAAGTACTTAAGTGAGGGAAAAGCATCTCTGAATTCAAGTATCGATCATGTGAGCGAATTTCAGCTCTATCTAATTTGTGTTGCATAAAAAAATGAGGTAGTGTTACCCACGAAGGGGTAGACCTCTCTCAACATCAATCTCTTATACATAACTACCTCTCTCAACATCAATTTCTCATACACGACTTCAGCGGGAATCGAACTCGGGAGCTCTAAATAAAACGCTTAAAAAATCCAAGTATCAAAATCACTAACCTACTTTATAAAAAATCACTATGCTCCCATTAAAAATGGACCAATATTATACTAGAATTTGCATCAAGAGCCCACTAGGTGAGTAGGTTCTACCGTTTGCATGAAAAAAGTTGTTTGGATTTAGATCATTTCTCATATTTAATTTGGAGAGATGAAAATTTCACTACAAAATTTCACTACAAATACATTAAGCTGATCTCAACTACTATAAAACACATTCTTTCAGTGTCTCAGTACTCTGTCTTGGGAGAGAGATCACAAAACAGAGAGAGCTTCCATGGCCGAATCTCCTTTACTCATTACATTTTTTTCATTATTGCTCACAATTCTCTTCTCATCTTCCGTCAATGGTGGATTCCACAACGAAGGGCTGGCTAACCAAATCAGGTGCCATTTCTTAACTGAACAGTTCTCTGTTTTTTAGTACTTAACAACAAATTTCTTGTCTTCTCCAGGGCTCAGCAAAAGTTGCATTCTGCAAACAACAACTACTCATCCATGGCGGAAAGGTCAGTTTCATTGCTTAATAAGATCAGATCTCATTCCCAGTTGTGGATTCTTGTTTATAATGTTTGAGCTTGTTTAACTCATACAAATGGTGTACTAATTCCATGTTAGTAATTAATTAACTGGTTACTGATATACCTAAAAGAGTTGAAATTCTGATTGTATTGTCTCCTTTTCATCTTTAGCTTTAAAAAGTGAATTGATCACCAACTTAAAGAGATTAACAGTGTCCATAAAATTCTACTGGGGTATTATAATAATGAGATATTCTTCACCCTTTCCTATTTTTGGGCTATTAATCCAGTTTTTGCAATGCCAATTTTGTTGAGGGGTTTTAATTTTGTGCAGAGGCAATGAAAATGTTTTGGTCCACATGATTTATTATCACCTCAAATTGTTAAATGCAATTGCCGTACAACCTACACATTGAATAAAGGCTACATTGACACTTTGACACATATGCTTGGTGTCTGCATTGACATATCTAGGCTCGATCTGGAAATAATTGTTTGAGGTTAGATATTAGCTAGGTCCCTTAATGTTGTCAATATTTTCTTTTCGGACGTTTTAAAATGTTTGCAACATTCTTTTTCTATCTATTAATTTTTCCCTATAATACTCTTACTTTATTTATTTTATTCATATTCTAACAACATTTTATCAATCAAATCAACCATCTATATCATCTTTTCTATCTAATTTCCACCATTACTACCTTTACTCAATATTTTATTCTTTTTTTTTTTATCTAAAAACACTTTATCAATCAAATCAACCATCTACTCAACTTCTTTTTTCTTCTTCTCTCCACTCATCTCACTTTTCTTAAATATTGTGTTATTCCCTTAATGTTACAAATATTAAGGGACGGGAATATTAAGAAAATTTATAGTTTGGGTTATATTTGGGGTTATAGATAACGTGGCATTTAATGATTTCATGTGACAAGAACACCATTAAGAAAACATAGCATGAGAATATCTACCAATTCCTTAGGAATCTCCTCCTGTCCACCAGCTTAATTTGGTAGAAACAAGCTAGGGCTCACTCGTTGATATATATATTCTGGTTCAAACACATGCACATGTTGATAATTATACATAAAAGACACGTATTTTTAATCTGAAGATGATCATTCAGTGATTACAATTAGCATAGAGTCATGCAATACATAACGAACAGTAAGTACAGTATGAAGTAATACTGACAATTCGAGTGGACGGAGTGGGCGCCTATTGACTATATATCATGGGTGATATCAACATCAAATCTATGATTCATTGTACATCCACAATGAAAGTATATGTAGTCCGTATTAGATTAGGCTCCACCGACACTTGCAAATATTCATACCTAAACATGTAGTGATGGGTATTATAATTGACTCTTCAGTCTAACTATAGGCCGTTTATTTGTTTGCGCCTTCCAACACTTATAACTTTGCCACTCTTGCTGATATTTATTTTTATTGGAGTCATTGGCCCGGTTTAAAGGGGCGAGAGATAGTACAAGAATCAAATTCGAGACTTTTAAATAAAATATTTAAGAGAATTTAGTGTCAAACCACTAGACTAATCGTTAATCAATCTTGCTAATATTTACTCTCTATTTGGTTTCACTTATGAGTTACAAGGCACATCACTGACATGTTTTACGTGGGTTTATTATGCATTTCCTTATTGAAGTATCTTTTGAAGGGTAAGTCCAATAGAATGTGATGATAAGAATAGAATGCAATAAATAACTGTTTTTTTGACAAATTGGAGCAATTCATGTTAATGCCTTCCAAGGAAGGGGTCATTTATGTCGGCAGATCTCCGTTCGATTGAACTATTTGCTGCTTCACCGTTACTCCTTTATTATCGATCAGCTACTACCACTACCACCCACTGATTTAATTTCTTGATTTTTGGTGCAATGATTCAATAACTTTACAGTCAAACAGGAACATACATATACTGTTGCTCTTTCCGTCGCTTCAATCTTAAATATTTATCGATCCTTCTATCACATTTTTACTATATTTAACACAAGGAACACATAATTGGAATTTTGGATTGTATACCTAGGATTATTAAACCGTTATTTGTCCAGGCGGAATCTAGGCTACTTCTCATGTGGTACAGGCAACCCGATAGACGACTGTTGGCGATGCGACCCAAACTGGCACAGAAACCGAAAACGCCTCGCAGACTGCGCCATCGGGTTCGGTCGTAATGCCATCGGGGGACGTGACGGTCGATACTACGTGGTATCCGACCCAGGCGACGACAACCCCGTGCACCCCAAACCCGGGACCCTACGCCACGCTGTCATCCAAGACGAGCCTCTCTGGATCGTGTTCAAGAGGGACATGGTCATAACCCTCAAGCAAGAGCTCATCATGAACAGCTTCAAGACGATCGACGGTCGAGGCGTGAGCGTGCACATTGCGAATGGGGCTTGTATAACCATTCAGTACATCACTAATGTGATCATCCATGGGATCAATGTCCATGATTGTAGGCCTACAGGGAATGCTATGGTACGAAGCTCACCTAGTCATTATGGATGGAGGACTATGGCTGATGGAGATGGCATCTCCATTTTTGGGGCAAGTCATGTTTGGGTTGATCATAACTCTCTTGCTAGATGTGCTGATGGCCTTATTGATGCTATCATTGGCTCTACTGCAATTACTATCTCAAATAACTACTTCAGTCACCACAATGAGGTGATATTGTTGGGTCATAGTGACACCTATGCAAGGGATAGGCTAATGCAGGTTACTATAGCCTATAACCATTTTGGTGAGGGTCTAATCCAGAGGATGCCAAGGTAATAAGATTGTAACCAAAAACACTACTTTTCTAAACATGACTTCAAGCATTGATAACTACTGTTTGAATGCAGGTGTAGGCATGGTAATTTCCATGTGGTGAACAACGACTACACCCACTGGGAGATGTACGCCATTGGCGGAAGCGCGAATCCCACCATTAACAGCCAAGGAAACAGATACCTTGCTCCAAATAACCCCTTTGCAAAACAAGTATATATACCACTACAATCAATCTGGTTATCTGCTCATGTGAAATGAATCTGAATCTGAATATATATTGTTGTGTGTGTTGTGCAGGTGACTAAGAGGGTGAACTCAAAACACTGGATTTGGAAGAGATGGAATTGGAGATCAGATGGAGATATGTTTCTTAATGAAGCTTACTTTACTTCATCGGGAAGAGGATCCGGAGCCAGCTATGCTAGAGCGTCTAGCTTAGCCGCCAAGCCGTCTAGATGGGTCGGTTCTTTGACAGCGGATTCTGGCGCTCTCAATTGTCGCCCTCATCATTTGTGCTAACATACAAAACATAAACCACAAGCTTTTCCATTTCTTACTGCAGCCAAATTTCAGAATCTTCCTCTTTGACATTTTCCAAAATTATGAGTGACAGAAGATGAAAAAGATTAAAGAACAAGGAGAGGAAGCTGGATCTTGTTGATGTAAACATGATTATTCAACTGTATCATGAAACTGTAAGAATACTTCAACGCTTAAACTTTTATAATTAGCAACTGTCATTTCTCAGCAATTTGATCTGAATAATCTCTACAAGTTACTTCCATTAACATTACTGTGGGACATTTTACTGGGGAAAACTAAAAAACATAGTAAGTTATCAGTTCCTAGTATCAAGAACAGCAAATCTAAAAAGGAGTACCTGTCCCACTTCTTGGTTCAGTTGGGCTATACAATGCAGATCTGTTCCTCGGTCTATTCTCCTCTAACTGCTTCACAACTTCATCCATGGTGGGCCTAATGGCAGGAACGGGAGCACAGCATCCCATTGCAAGCTTCAAAGCTTGGACCAACCCGTCTTCCATTGGACTCCTAATCCCTTTCAAAACCTCGAAATCAAAAACCTCCATTGTTGTCTCCTCTAAAACTGCTGCCTTCACCATTGATGGTAAATCCAGGAAGTCACGGCTTCTGCTGTCTTTTCCTGGCTTTTTCCCTATCAAAATCTCCAAAAGCAATATGCCGAATGCGTAAACATCTGTCCAAGAATTGCATTTCTTCATTTTTTGAAGCTCCGGTGCCTTGTAACCGTCTGATTTTGCTTGGGCCAGTAAATCATCAGCTACATCAGGGATCATTAGCGTGTCTAGTCCGAATTCTGTAAGTCGAGCGACAAAAAAGTCATCAACAAGAACATTTTTGGACCTGACATTTCCATGAGTTATTGGTGTTTCGGTTCCTGTATGAAGGTATGCTAGTCCTCGTGCTATACATAGGGCAACTTTGTGACGTCTTGCCCATGTCAGCACCGGCTTTCCGACCTTGGTTTCTGGTTTTGATCATAAACATCATCCCAAACTATGTTAGTACTTCGAAAGTTTTAAACTGGATATATATATGGCAAAACGGTCACCTAAGTAGAGTTTGATACTACTATTAAAAAATGTTACCACTACTATTATAAAATGTTATCATATGTCTCAAATAGCCTCATTCAATATTATTAAATTTTTCAATCGTTGTTTAGAATTGTTAAAATTTGCAAAATTGCAATCTTTATTGGACAAAAAAACAAGCCTAACTAGAGAGGTGCAGCAGCTACTTCAAGATTTCACATTGACATTGGTATTCATAGAGCAGATTTCCATCTAGTACCAGAAACAGTTTAAGATCATAGAAGATATGACAGAAATAAAATGGAAGAGGTAGGTACTCTTTACCATGTAAAAGGTCATCAAGTGTTCTGTGCGGGAAGTGATCATAAATCAGCAACTTCTCGCCTCTTTTTCCTTGATAAAAAGCTCTCAACGAAACCAGATTCTCATGACGAAGGCGTCCCAACTGCTTTATCATCGGCAAACACACACTTCTATCCTTGCAACTTCCTTCCCTCAACAATCTCAATGCAATGCTTCCTCCATCAGCTAGCTTCGCCTTGTAAGAAGTTCCATAGCAGGTTTTTTCAATAACCTGTCCAGTTGCATTCAACACATCTTCTAATGTCAAATGCTCTCCACCCTCAAACACAAGAAGCTTCCCTTCATCAAACTCATCTTCTTCATAACCTTCCTCTATCGCCTCTTCTTCGTCCTTACTCTTCCTCTTATTCTGCAAAAATCCAATTAACAATGATGCTGCAACCACCACCCCAGTCATCAAACCAATTACGAGCCCAGCTATCGCCCTCGAGCTCAATCCAGAATCACTACTACAACTTTCCAAAGGAAACCCACATAAAGAAAGGCTGTTCCCTTCGAAAACATCCACACCAAACTTATTTTTTTCAAAATTTGGTAACAACCCACTAAAGTTATTGTAAGATAAGTCCAATTTCTCAAGCTTCAGACCAGTTAAGCTCATGGGGACAGTTCCATTAAGCATATTATGACTAAGATCAAGCTCTTGGAGATTTCTACACCTAGTTAAGTACTCAGGGAAAGCCCCAGAAAATTTGTTGTCACCGAAATCAAGAATTTTGAGATTATCACAAGTAGAGTTGGGCAATGCAGGCTGAGGCAAAGACCCAGTTAGAGAATTTCCATGGATTCTAAGAGAAGCAAGGCTATCACAGAGATTCCAAATGGAAGGGAAGAGGGACCCACTTAGCAAATTGTGACCTAAATCAATATCAGAAAGTGAAGAGCTATACCCCAGCTCTAAAGGCACAGACCCAGAAAGAGAATTAAAATTCAAATAAAGGGATTGAATTGCAGAGAGCTCACCAAATTCTTTTGGGACAGAACCAGAGAGATTTGCAGATGGGAGCTGAAGAGAGAGAATATGAAGAGATTGGTGTTTGTAAAGAGTAATATTAGACCATTGAGGAGAGGAGAGATCTTCACAGTTGAGAATAGAGCCGTAAGAGAAAACCCATGTGAGACCCCGCCATTGACAAAGAGGAGTGCTTGAGTTCCATGAAGATAACATGAGATTTTCTGCATCTCCTTGTAAAACTGGCTTAATTTTGTACAAGAGAAGCTCGACATCTGTTAGAGATGAAGGTGCCTTTTGGGAGAGAGTGAGAAAAAAGAATAGAGAGATGTGGAGAACACAAAAGGGTCTCCAAACTGCCATTGGAAGAACAGAGATTAGTAGAGGAGGAAGAAGATGACCAAGTGATACTGATTTGTTGGCCTACTAAAGTACATCAAAAAGAGAAAGCTTGGGAAGAAAAAGAGAGAAATTCTTCAGTGGATTGTGAAAGCAGAAAAATTATTTAAACTTCCCTGTATCTCCTTTTTTTAATTTTAACCTCTTCTGGTGTCAGTGTCCAGAGTGACGACTGAGACTCACACGCTCCCTCTGCTCAAGCTGTTCAACAAGGTCACTTGCAAATTTTTCAATGAGATTTCTGAAGCTGCAAATTTTCTTATAAGAATGAAATTCTACAAGTTCGATGAAATACTAGTCCATATTATATTGTAGAGCCAATTCCTGATGGTGATTATGATGATTACCAGTCTATATTATGTCTGCATCTGCACTGTAGTATAATTGCAAGATACTAGACGTTGGAGGTAACATAGTTTATTTGTATATTCGTTTACATTCAAATAGAATAATCTGAGTTTTATAATACTAAACATCGTACTTCTAATCAACCTAATTAAGGTAAACTAATTAAATACTCCGTAGGAGGGAAGAGGCAGCAGTGCAGCACGCCCACTTTGCCGGTCCGGATCGTTCGTAGCTACTTACGTGACGGTAAATTTAATTTTTAAAATATTAAAAACCATAGTTCATAATTCCTACACCCTACACAATACCAATAAACCCTAAACTTCAAAATTCTAAACCCTAAATCATAAATTATAAACCTTATAAAAATAATAAATAAATTAATTTTCTTCTTTGACGCATAACCTGCTACACTTTCCACTACACAAGACCTCATTTGCCACTTTGCTCTCTATCTTCTATCCATTTGAACTTTTATCTACTTTACCGTTGGTCCACCACTCATTTCATTAAAGTATTGTCTTTTGTTTAAGAAGACTAAAAGCAATGATTACTGCATAAGATTCTCCTCTAAACTTATCTTGATAAATGCCACTGACCCACTTTTAACCAGCAACGAGGATGAGCTGAACAACAATATGTATACACTAATAAGTTTCAACTCATACAGGCAAATAACTTGTATCACGTTGTTTACAGTCGAGTGTACTCCAACAATTTCACTGAATGTTAAAATTAGAAACGTTACTCTGTTATACGTACAGTATAAGCTGACGCATTGGTTTCTTTTGTAGACCGGTAATAATGGAGAGGTAGAAAGGAGAAGCATATTTGGTTTCTTCTTTTATACTGTACTTTTTTGCTGCCATCCCTCATTCCTTTCAACTTGTTTTTTTATTACCCACTAGTTCAAGTAATTATGAAGCCATTGTCTATCACTATGTTTTGAATTATGCAAGTTTAATAGGATGAATGGACCACTATCATCCATGGGCGTTTAACCCCGCACTCGAAAAATTATAACCCGCACCCGTTTTGGACGCATCCGTAACGCGCCCAAAAAACCCAGGTCATTTTGCGCCCAAGATTTTTTTTTTTTTTTTTTTTTTGCCTTCAAACTGCTCAAAAATCCGGTCTGATTTTGGACGCATCCTAGGTGCGCCCAAAACTGAACCGGGTTTTTAAAAAAAGGTTTGGACGCATCCCGGGTGCGCCCAAGAGTGGGTGTCAGTTATAAAAAAGTGGGTGCGGGGTTTTTTGCCGTAAAAAAGAGGAAACCAAACCTGTATAGCAGCAATGTCACACAGAAGCTTATAATCCACATTTGTGTAGAAGAACAAATACCAACACATTTATATGTTGAAGAAGATGCCTAACAAAATCTTACTATTCAGCATAAACTTATCAAGCCGTGGTGACTGGTGAATGCCAAAAGATCAGAATGAAGAATCCATTCCTGGAACTCAATACCAGGTTGCTGCATCAATCCATAATGGTCTCACAAACTAGAATTCTACACTTAACATTCCCACTAAAAGTAAAATGATACAGGGTGGCGTAGGTTTATACGTTTAGAGCTAAAAACACGAGTTTGTTAGGTATAAGATGAAAAATTTGTACCAATGTTCCTTTAGGCTACTTGTATTTATCCATGATTCTTCTCGCTTCTTCTTCAGCATCATCTGCAGACTTTGGCCCCACGTCTGTTTTTGTGCCCTTATCCTTGTTTAGAGCTAGATATATGAAATATATAAATCCCATTGTACCCTGATCAATTGACAAAAAAAAGAAACATAGTTTAATGACCACAAATG
Organism: Oxyria digyna; assembly: GCA_029168935.1. Lineage (NCBI taxonomy): Eukaryota > Viridiplantae > Streptophyta > Magnoliopsida > Caryophyllales > Polygonaceae > Oxyria > Oxyria digyna. Next base: position 14,420,132 of record JAPVLV010000013.1, read on the forward strand.
ATGTAAGGAAAGTCTAATACTACACATACAAATGATCCATACATATATACAATACATCACAATAAGGCAGTAATAAAATTAACTGACAGGATACAATGCCATATATCAACCCATCCGATGATAAAAATAATCTCTTTATAGATGCATGTGGAATTTTGATCATTGGCGTTTTCCAACAAGAGAAGACCTAAAAGGATGTAGCATACCAATGCAAAAAGAGCTGTTGACACGAACGACTTGAGAACAAACAAGGAAACAGCTGCAGCAGCAACTGTCACTGAAACTCGCGCAATGGGTCTAGGAACAGACTCCTGATAATGAAAGCAAGTTAAATTTATATAAATATTGCCACTCCTTCCAGTAGACTATACAAAGAGAAGAAGGAGATACAAGAGAAGGTGTATAGTGCTTACTGGAACAAGGTTGGTTCCTGCCTCAACTCCATCTTTTCCCACTTTCAGAGCTGTTTGAAGCACTGTATTTAAGAACCAAATCAATTGATAAGTTACTTAATTTATATCTTGTTAGATTGAATTGTTTAAGTCTGGATATCAGACACATTCATGATGTAATTACACAGAGAACAAAGGTGCTTTCCTTACTAATTTTTGATACATCAGAAACGGCAACACAATGATAAGATAATGACTTTACCAGGAGACCCGTGATTAATGTTAAGCCAAATTCGAGTGAAACACAAATGAAATTTCTGTTGAAGTTATCAAACCCGACACTAGAAAGATCAATTACATTTTTCATAATGGACATACAGCAGCAGTACTAATGAAAAGATAATCCAACTGATAATGTAGCATAAATCAAATTTAAACAGAGATGAGCAAGTAGAACAATTCAGAATCTACTACACCTCGAAAGATGTTGTTCTGGAAGGCGAGGACGACGGGGGCGACGCCATGACTGCGAGTTCTAATTCTCCTACTTCGGAGCTTGGGCAAAATGAATTTGTTCCTGGAACTGCAAATAGAATTGGAAGAGAGGTAGTCGCTGGAGAGAGCGAAACCTTGATTTCTAGAATCAAGCGCAATGGGCCAGAGATTGCTGTGAAGCACGCTTGAACACGCCATGAATGGCGAATTTTGTTCTTCGGAAGGAGAATAAATGACCTATATTCCAAGAAACAAAAGGGAACCTCACAAAAAATTTCCAGGATATTCTGGTCCCGCAGACCCGGCCGGCCAGCTTATTTTCGAATAAAATTGAAAAGTGGTTTTCCAAATTCCATTAACCCAAAATCGAATCGGTTCGGTTTGATTTTAGATCGGTTAGTTTTTCCGTACGCTCAAAGTATTAACCTGAGTTTCAGATACAGTATTTAGGTAATGCCGAGTTGAGAGCCACTAAATTATGTGTTTTTATACTCTATCACCAAAACATAAAAGATAAATCCTAAATTACAATTTTTTAAGTATTAAAAAAATATTAAATTTCTTCTTTTTAGGTTTGACAGAGAAGTTGCTACATATATAGCTCTAGAAGATCCAATTTGGTTGATGCGAGTAGTGTGGCGATAGCGTGAAGAGTATTTTGAGACTTAATGCGTGATGTTGGTCGTTGAATGATACTCCGTATAGTCTAGTATGATTATATGATAATAGCGCTCTACTTGTGCTGAAAGAACCTGATCTTAATATTTGATGTGAATGCTTACTTAGGGGTAGAGATGGCTGAACCGGGACCGGACCGGCGGTTCGAACCGGAACCGGACCGGGTCAAAACCGGTCAAAACCGGGACCGGACCGGAACCGGACCGGAACCGGTAGGAACCGGTTTTGACCCGGTCCGGTTCCGGTTCGGGAAATTAGAATTTCCGAACCGGCGGTTCGAACCGGCGGTTAACCGCCGGTTAACCGCCGGTTATTTATTTTTTTTTTTAATTTTTTTTAACCGCCGGTTAACCGGTTTAACCGGTTAACCGGCGGTTTTTTAAAAAAAAAATAAAAAATAAACCGGCGGTTAACCGGTTAAACCGGTTAACCGGCGGTTAAAAAAATTTAAAAAAAAAAATACAAAACCGGCGGTTAACCGGGAAAACCGGTTAACCGCCGGTTATAACGGCTAGTAAACTAGCCGTTGCCGGTTAACCGGCCGAACCGCCGGTTAACCGGCGGTCCTAACGGCTAGGAGCCGTTAGGAATTTAAAAAAAAATAAAAAAATATATTTTTAAATATTAAAAAATCCATATCCAACCCCTATAAATACCATACCATACAATCTTCAAATCACACATCCAACAACAACAATCTCTCTTCTCTTTCTCAAATCTCAATCTCATAATCTCTCAAATTCCATCAACAATCTCTCTTAATCTCTTCCTTTCTTAATCTTCCTTTTAATTAGCATTTGTCTTTCAATATTTTATTGCTTTTACATTTTTAATCACATTATTATATTGTTCTAAGTTTTATTGTTTTAATTGTTTTTAATTGCTTTTAATCATATTATTTAATTGTTCTTAATCATATTATGGCGGATCATTTTGACACCCAAGAGAGTGATAATGTCACTTCTCCCACTCCCACTCCCACCTCCCAAGTTAGGTCCTCCGCTAGGGGTAGGACCGCTAGGCCTCAAGGGCAAGCTAGCGGTTCGAGGCCGGCTAGGGGTAGGGGGGGGAGGACCGGGACCGCCGGGTCCTCCGGGAACCAATCCCGGAAACTAACATCTCCTGTTTTTACAAAGTGGTTTACTAAATTAGAACCCGGTATCGAGGAACTCGAGGCCGAGGATTATGATCCCGGACTAATTATTGTTTCTTGTAACTTTTGCGAGGCGACATTCCAATGGAAGAAAAGTGGAGGATATGGAACCCTTCAACGACACATGGAGCACAGACACGTCGCCGAGATGGGAATGCTAGGGGGACAAACGCAAATTTCCGGCGGATTTGCATCTTCTACTACCGGTAACCCTTTATTTCATTTTGATCATGAAGCTAATAGTGTAGCATTAGCCGAAGCTATTTGTGTTGATCATTTAGCATTTCGATTTAGTGAAAATGTAGGATTTAATGAGTATATTAAAGAGCATACACAACCCGCTTTTAAATCCGTATCTAGGAAAGTGATTAAGAAAAACGTAATTAAGGCTTATAAAAGACACAAGCACGAATTAGTTTCTTATTTTTCGCAAAATGATATGAATGTTTCAATTTGTAGTGATATATGGAGTGATAATACTCAAACCCATTCTTACATGGGTGTTACATGTCATTTTGTAGATCATTATTTTACAATGCAAAAACGTTTATTGGCATTTAGAGTCTTTGATGATTCACATACCGCACAAAATATTGCTATGATGATTCGTACAATTTTAGAAGAATATAGACTACTTAATAGAGTTTTTTCAATTGGATTCGACAATGCATCTGCTAACACCGCATCTATTAGAGATTTACAAGAAATGTGTCAACCTTTATTTGGTGGGAGATTTTTTCATATTCGATGTGCTTGTCATATTTTAAACTTATGTGTTCAAGATGGTTTACGTGCTATGAGTTTTCATTTTGAGCCAATTAAGAACGTTATTAAGTATATTTGGGGGCATCCTAAAGTTACAAGAGATTGGATGACCTTTTGTAAAACTAACGGGGTGCACCCAAAACGTTTTTCAAAAGATGTGGGTACCCGATGGAACTCTACTTACATATTACTATGTGAATGTATACAATATAGACAAGTTTTAACGTCTTTTGTTTCTCAAAACCTTTCTGGCTCTACTTTCTATTTTAGCGAATCAGGTTGGGAAATATGTCAAAGTATTGCAACGTTTTTAAAATGTTTTAGTGATGCAACAAAGAGATTTAGTCATGTTTATATACCAAGTAGTAATGTTTTTGTCTTGGAAGCTTGTAATGTTATGGCTGGTTTAAGTGAGGGAGCTAAAATTCCCGGCATCGAGGAATCCGTTGCAAGCATGAGGAGTAAGTGGTTGCAATACTATAAATATATTCCCGATTGTTTTCTTGTTGCTTGTGTTTTAGATCCTAGACTTAAATTATCCGTTTTACACGATCTTTTAAATGACTATTATGGATATATTTTAGACGACGGTGAACTAGAGGATATTTTAGGTATGGTTTCTAGAACTAGAACATACATTGAAACTTTATTTACTCATTTTTCGGATTCTCCGACTCCTTCACAATTACCTCCGGCTTCTTCGAGCTCTAGTAGCTTGGGGGCCTTTGGAGCTAAGTATTTTAGTAAAAGACCAAGAGTTACAAACACGAATGCGGAAATTGATAACTATCTTAACACCAACTTTGAGTTTGTTAGTTGTGAAGCTTTAGATGTTTTGAAGTGGTGGGAGGATCATAGGAGCATGTTTCCAACGCTTGCGAAGATTGCGGCACAAGTTCTTGCCGTCCCCGCTTCAACCGTGGCGGTGGAACAAACTTTTAGTGCAGGAGGCAACACTTTGACGAGGAAGAGATCAAATTTGGCACCGGAGTCATTGGAGGCGCAATGTTGTGTTTGCGATTGGAAGAGAGCCGCAATGAGGCAACAACGTAACATTAACGAGTCATCGGAAGACGAGTGGATTGGAGATTCTACTACGATACGCACCGATTCATCCGCCGAAGATTCGACTTAGGTAACGGGTTTTGAAAAAAAGGTAAAGAACTACGTGGGCTTTGATTCCTCTAACCCGAGAGGATACGTAGGCAACTTAACAAGTAAGTCACTGTTAAGTGCAAGCCCAATTTTTTTTAATTTTTTTGTTCCTTCATATTTAATTTAAAAAACTTAAAAAAAATGATTATAAAAAAACGCTATTAAAAAGAATGTTTTGTTCCTTCATATTTCATTTAAAAAATCCAACTTATGCATGGTGCATTTTTCATTTTACATTAAAAATGAAAGCCCAATTCATAAGTTACATTTTTTTTCATTTTTTACCAAACCGGACCGGAAATTTAACGTAGAAAAGGCTGAAGAAGGGCCCATAAGAAGCAAGCTCTCCTCTCCCTCTGTCCCTCCTCTCCAGCGACGACGAAGCTCTTCCTCCCTTTGATGTCTGTGAGCTTTTCCTGAGGTTTCTATCTCCCTTTCCTGAGCTTTTCCCACTTTGATATTTCAATCTTAACTTTGTTTGTAATTTTGTATTAGACATATCCATTTTATGTATGTATCCTTTTTGTCCGCACATTTCGTCTATGGTATATTGTCGAATTGCATGGTTTGTTCTGGATCTATGTGGTGTACAAAACATTCTTTTTAATAGCGTTTTTTTATAATCATTTTTTTTAATGTTTTTAAACATAATTTTTAAACTTAAAAACAATGACAAAACATTCTTTTTTAATAGCGTTTTTTTATAATCATTTTTTTTAAGTTTTTTAAACATAATTTTTAAACTTAAAAACAATGACAAAACATTCATTTTTAATAGCGTTTTTTTATAATCATTTTTTTTAAGTTTTTTAAACATAATTTTTAAACTTAAAAACAATGACAAAACATTCTATTTTAATAGCGTTTTTTTATAATCATTTTTTTTAAGTTTAAAAATTATTTTTATATTTTTTTATTTATTTTTTATTTATTTTTTTTAAAAAAATATTATTTTTTAAAAAACCGGTCCGAACCGGTCCGAACCGGACCGAACCGGATGAACCGGAACCGGACCGGAACCGGATGAACCGGTCCGAACCGGACCGAACCGGATGAACCGGAACCGGACCGGAACCGGACCGGAACCGGTCCGGAACCGGATTGAACCGGACCGGACCGGAACCGGAACCGGAACCGGTGGAACCGGTTTAAACCGGTTCCGGTTCCGGTTCCGGATTCCGGAGGACCGGAACCGCCGGTTCCGAACCGGAACCGGACCGGACCGGACCGGGAGCCAACCCTACTTAGGGGGTATGTGGTGTTTTAGACATAGAGTAAGGTTTGTTAGTGGTACAATATCAGACCTTCTCTTGATTCGTGCTCCTTCGGATGTTGAATTTTTTAAGCACTAGGAGCCGGAATGTGGGATTCCAAGCTAGAGTAAGGTATGTTAATGGTACAATATGGGCCTTCCATTGATAATAGTAACAAATCATTTGAAGGAGGATGGATTGGTGTATGAAGAAGGTATGTTAGTGCTCCTATAATAAGGGGTCGGAAAAATACTCTTCAGTTTCTGTAATCCTCAACGACTGGAATTGCTTGACTTTACCGCCCGTCCTTCGTTACTTTACTGACGGGTCTCGGTCCGTTCTGATTTGGAATGACTCCGGTCTGGCCGGCCTGGAAGAGCTCCTTGTTGACTCTGGTTCGTCCGGCTCAGATTTTTGATGGTCAAGGACGGCTCGTCTTGGAACCTAACTTCCCTGCACACAAGGCAAGTCCCGAGGGTGGCCTCAGGATCGTCCCTCCGACACTCAAGTCAGAATTTAAACAAAGAGAGTAAGTGGTGTTTTCTTCCTTAAGTGTAATTAGATCTTAGAGATGATATTTCTTGCTGATGCGCCCCTGCCTTGCCTAGAGACAAGTCCTGGCTCGCCTCAGCGAGCGCCTCCTGCATCTACTTGCCACCATGACCACTTTAAGGTAAAACATCGTTGGTGCCTCATTTGTAGTGCATTGTCTTGTGTTCCACTCTACATTTCCAAGTGGAGGTTACCTTGTGCTCACCTGCGCCCTCCACCATGGCCGCCTCCCGCCATCTATCTCGGTTCCAGCGGCGCACTTTGGCTTATCTTTAGTGCAACCCACATATTACAAGCCTTGGACACTAGTGCGCCGACCATAACCCTCCATCTCAGATCAAGTCTCCCCAAGCGCCCACCAAAATCACCCGATCAAAAACAGCGTCGTCAGCGACACTTCCACCGACGTTCCTTGGCTCACCATGAGCGCAACCACCTGGTTTCCGGAGTTGGTCCAAACGGTGCCGGACAAAGGTGATGCGCCCCTGCCTAGCTCATTCACTCGACTCCTAGCTCCTCCCAAGCTCTCAAGAGAAACACGGCGAGTCCTGGCTGAAATGGATAGGGCGTTCCTTCGCCACACCCAAGCGAAGCCAAAGTTGAGGTTAGGTGCTCGGAAGAAGACCAAGCACAAGAGGAAGCCATGTCATTCCATGACACTCAGGCCACACCGAGGTTCACCAAGCCAAGCTCCCTCTCGTGCTCAAGCCAAAGCACCTAGCGCCCGGACAATGGCACCTTGCGCCCGGCCAACGGTGCCGATCAAAGTGAAGCTCAAAGACTTCTCCGAGCGTCTGTCCACTTTGCCCGAGCCATCTTTTGGCTATGATCATGGTCCACCTCCAGGGTTCGAGCGCACCACTGAGCGCCCGAGCCAACCTCCATTAAGGCCCCCGACGTCGAGAAGCCTAAGACCACGCCGGCGGCCTCATTTCCAAGTCTTGTGGAAGAACCACCTGCTATTCCAACTCCGGCGCACTCGAGCCCATATTGAGCGCAACCCCCAAGTTTCCGACGAGTCTGGACAAAACGCCCTGGTAGCCCTCCTCCGCGCCGAGATTGCTAAAGGCTGAAAAATCACGGCTAGGCGCGCCTATTTGGAATTGTTGTCTCTATTTGGTTTTGTTTTCTTTATCTTGTTTTGTTGTCTCAAACATTAGGTTGTCTTTCTATTTGGTTTTGTTGTCTCTATTTGGGATTTGTTGTCTCAGTCCCATGTTAGGAGACTTTCCATTTTTAGAAAGTTGTTTGTCTCGGGATTTGCTAGCGTTTTAGAACTTTCTATTTTTAGAAAGTTTCTAAATATGGAAGTGGTCCAGCCTTGCATGGTTGGGCCGTCCTATTGGGCTCTTGGCTCTCAAGCCCCAGTCCGCCCAAACCTAGCCCATACTCAGCCGTCCACTTCTCTCTCTTTTCTAGGGTTAGCCGTCATTAGCTTCTTGCTTTTCCTTTATATTGGCTTTGCCTCCATCATTGTAATGCACGTTTAGCTTTGAATTCAAGAACCTTTGTTGAGATGAGATTTCCTCCATCTTCTTGGACTAGGCGTCAAATCCCTTCGGGCTCTACCTTCTAGTCTCCTTCACCATAGGCTTCTAATCTCTTCGTCTACATCCCGAACCCAAAGTTCCCATAGCTTCTAATCCCTCTCTTCTACATCCCGGACCCCAGAATTTCCCTTGTTCGAGCAACCCTCGATCACCACTCACGAACCCCCTCAAAAACCCTAGCTTGCCGAGTTGCCCTCTCGACATTCATATCCAATTCGTCAAGTCATTCTTGACGTCTATATCCAAACAATTCCGCTGCCAAACCTCCATATTCGACCTACCTTCATCAAAAGACATCCCCAAGACACTCCCGAGATAAGTTGATTAAAGATCCTTCGAGCGCAATTGGCTCCCCGGACACAGGCGCACATCAACTGGCATCAGAGCAAGGTTATCTTGTAAGTGTTTATTGTCTTTTACAATCTATCCTTTCAATTCACTCGAGTTTAAGCCCTAATCCGTTCGACCATTGCTGATTTTTTTTTCCTGCACTCTAGAATTGCTCACGGCTTTTTGCTCCATAATTACCAAAAAAAATTCAAAAAAATTATTCACTTGCCTTAGGAGATCTTCTTGTGAAATACTCGAAGATATTGAAAGATATTTGCCATAAATAATCAGCCCTTGACCTAGAAGATTGCCGAAAATATTGCTTGATTTTCTTGTTAGAATCTTTGCATATCTTTGAATATCCTTTTGTTAAGATTGTTGGTTGTTAAGATTTGACTTCTTATCTTGTTTGGACGATTACTCTCTCTCCTATCTTGAGCATATCTTGCTTTCTTTCTGCATTAATCTCGAACCATAACCAAAAATCTCCAAAAACAAAGTCGAGATCTTAAATCAAAAAAGAAAAGAAAAGAGTTAAGTCTTAAAAGAAGACTTCTAGTTCGGCCAAGGCACAACCCAAATAAGGTAATCCTTGCGTCTACACTGTGTTTGGTTCGTCCATTTCATACCTCTCGATCGTCTAGAGTCGCTTGATAATTCATCTTGTCTTTGCATGCTACTTTCTTGCATTTGTGATTGATTAGTTTGCATAGTGCCTTGCTGGATTTTCTTGCTTTGTTTTCAGTTGTATCTTGAGACCTAAGCCAGCCAAGACCGCCAAACGGCCAGCCAAATTAGACACCTTCGAGTGCTTTGTTTGGTTACTTGTTTAGACGGTAAAACTTGCTTGGTTTCATTGCTTTGTTCTTTCTTTTGTGCACTTGATCTCTCACCATGGCTATCTCTATAGGTACCTTTACCGACCCGGAAGATCAAACTAACTCAGGCATCAACAACGACCAACAACCACTCCTACCCAACCCACCTCAAGAGACTGCCCAAGTAGATGACGCCAATGCTAGAACTGCGAGGGACTTGGCGGAGGCTCTTGATGAGATCCGAGCCTTGAGGTCAAGGATGGCCTATTTGGAGCAAGAACATCGAGCTCTTTTAGTCACCCTTGCCCCACCTCAAGCAAACAACCAGAAACGAGATGCACAACAACAACTTCCGGGGCTTGTTACTCAAAGCTCCCATCAAGTGCATCCAACTCGGTCTTCTCATGATAAAGGCAAATCTGTCATGCCTTCTAGCTCTCAACAACATCCCCTAAGGCGACTCAACTCTATCATTGAGAGTCGCCAAGAAGGAGAAGATGATCGCTTCAGACCTTTGCCCTCCCCACTCCCAACAGAAAGCGAAGGGCACACAAGTGAAGACGGTCGTCGATCACAAGAAGAGCGATCTGCAGAGCGCCTCAAAGCACATCAAAGGGAGCCTGAAAATGCTCCAAGAAAAGAGAGAGCGCCCTGCACAAGTACTCAGAAGTGCACAACGCCGAGTCACCGAGCGCTCGCCCGAGCGCAACCAAGACGACTCCGGGCCCTCCCGGCGCCATAGGTCCAGGCGTGCGTCTGATTTTGATGTCGAGCAATATGCTCACTTTCAAAGTCCAAGGAGTCCATGGGAACCACCTAGTGACGAAGAATCCCAAGGAACTCATTCCCGGGATGGCTTCAAAGAATTTGACTCCGACGGCTTTGACGACGCAGGTAAGTACAATCCTCGTCAATTTCATCCTCCATTATTGGAACCCATTGAGAATTTGCAGGTGACTAGTGACTACATTCCCCCTGAACGCAACAATTTGACGTGCCCGGGAATGGAAGCTAGACGCCCGGGCATTGGCTATAGGCGCCACGAGGACGAGCGCCGAGGCACAAGACATGGCATTGAGCCAAGGGAGCGCGTGCGCGGGACACCATCCCTATGAGCATAGGCGCCAACCACATGGAGATAGCTCACCTCCTACAAGTGCCGAGGATGGAGATCCTAGAGACCACCGTCGCCGAGGAGAAAGGCATAGAAGAGAACGTCACCATGCTGCGAGTGACGATGACATTCCTAGACTCTGAGGAGGACGACGAGCAAGAGATGATGAGCGACGCCCTAATGTCCAAGGACGTCGTGATATTAAGGTAAAAATCAAACCCTTTCCTGGTGATTACGACCCCTTTTTCTATCTTGAATGGACGCAGGCAACCGAGTACGTCCTCAATCATTGTCACTACGACGAGTATGAGAAGGTTGAAGTGGCAACACTTCATTTCACCGGGGTTGCGACAACTTGGTACCATAGGCTTGTCCAAGATAGACAACGACGCAATCTCCCACCTATTCGACAATGGCATCAACTTGTCTTTGCTATGACAAGGAAATATGTACCAGACGACTTCAAGAACAAGATGAAGTTGGAGATTGCTATGTGTAGACAAGGAACAATGACACCATTGGAGTTCTTTGCAAAGTTGGAAGACATGCACTTCAAGGCTGGAGTAAGTGCGTCTCCTTCGACTTTGAGGACAAAATTTCTGAGTGGCCTTAACACCACTTAGAGAGATCAACTAGAGGTCCTTCCCATCAAGGACATCAACTGCTTGACGCACGCAGCCATGCAATTGCACAATCAATTGGTTGGAAAGAGAGCATGGCCGGCGTCACAAACAAGAAGGTATGACTCTAATCCCTTACCTTCGGTTACTACTAATCCATCTTCTTCTAGTGTTTTGAAACCAGGATCGAGCTCCAAAGAGAAGGACAAGGCGGCTATGCCTCCACCAAAGATAAGTGACATTGAATGCTACAAATGCGGTGGACGAGGACACATAGGTCGCAACTGCCCTAATCCAAAGAAGGTCCTCATGACTCAAAGTGGCGAATATGAGTCATGTGAAGAAGAAAGAGACCAAGAGAAGGAAGAAATGGCCACAACATTAACTTTGGTGGCTGAATCCGAGGACTATGATGCTTATGCTTGTCATCCACAAGCAACCAATGATGGCATGGCTCTTGCCCTAGTGACAAGACGCACCCTGCATGTCAAGGATGCCCCACACCGGGATCAAAGGTCTAATCTTTTCCAATCTACTTGCGTGGTGAATGTTAATGGTAAGAAAGCTAATCTCAGTTTGATAATTGATGGTGGAAGTTGCTCAAATCTTTTGAGTGACAAAGTCGTAGATTACTTTTCTCTTCCCACTTCTCCTCACCCTACTCCCTATGGTTTGCAATGGATTTCGTCACAAGGGAGGGAAAATGTTGATAAGCAATGCTTGATTGCTTTTTCTATTGAGAACTATCATGATGAAGTACTTTGTGATGTGGTTAAAATGGATGCTACGCATATCTTGTTAGGTAGGCCGTGGCAATTTGATAGAGAAGTGTTTCATAATGGCTTCGAGAATGAGTATACCTTTACTCATAATGACATTCGTGTAAGGCTTTTGCCTATGTCTCCTAACCAAATTTTGCAGGACTCTAAGACTAGGAGAGAACAACCGAAGCCACAAGCACAGGTGCAAGCAATGGTGCGTAGACACCAAAGAACCGAGAAATTTCAGGAATTGGCCAAGAAGCACAATTGGTCATTCGACCCCATTAAAATGGTTGATAGTGTGTGGAAGGAAGAAGCTGCACAAAGAAGGTTGGAAGCTGCCGAGTTTGGAACTACAACACCAATGCCGCCTCCAAGCCTAGAGATCGAAGAGATCGAAGACGTTCTTCCAAACCACCCGGGCGTTTTGCATTCTGTCTCGAGCGTTCCTCATGATTTAATTGGCACATGCTGCGTGCCAAAGATTGCTCGGGAAATTGTCACAAGCGCCCGGACAACCAGGCCACAAACGCCCCAGCCGCGTACACCTCCGGATCCACAGGGCGTTCTCATTATTCACCCAGGCAACTCGAATTCTGTTTCGAGCACTCTTCATAAATCATTGGACACATGCTGCGTGCCCAATCTTGCCCAGGGAATTCTTCAAGGCGCCCGGACATTCTGGCCTAGCTTACACGAGCCTTGAGCGCCCCCGACACCTCCATTCCAATTCTATGGTTTTGGTAAGCACTCTTTCCCTACTTTTACATTGAATATAGCAATGGGAAATGGTGTTTTCTTGCAGCTAGGTTCGACTCCAAACATTAGAGGAGCAAGTCTCGAATTGCGTGAAACGGGGACGTTTCATAGCCAAGTGGGGGAGGGTGATGCGCCCCTGCCTAGCTCATTCACTCGACTCCTAGCTCCTCCCAAGCTCTCAAGAGAAACACGGCGAGTCCTGGCTGAAATGGATAGGGCGTTCCTTCGCCACACCCAAGCGAAGCCAAAGTTGAGGTTAGGTGCTCGGAAGAAGACCAAGCACAAGAGGAAGCCATATCATTCCATGACACTCAGGCCACGCCGAGGTTCACCAAGCCAAGCTCCCTCTCGTGCTCAAGCCAAAGCACCTAGCGCCCGGACAATGGCACCTTGCGCCCGGCAACCGGCGCCGATCAAAGTGGAGCTCGAAGACTTCTCCGAGCGTCTGTCCACTTTGCCCGAGCGATCTTTTGGCTATGATCATGGTCCACCTCTAGGGTTCGAGTGCACCACTGAGCGCCCGAGCCAACCTCCATTAAGGCCCCCGACACCGAGAAGCCTAAGACCACGCCGGAGGCCTCATTTCCAAGTCTTCTGGAAGAACCACCTGCTATTCCAACTCCGGCGCACTCGAGCCCATATTGAGCGCAACCCCCAAGTTGCCGACGAGTTTGGACAGAACGCCCTGGTAGCCCTCCTCCGCGCCGAGATTGCTAAAGGCTGAAAAATCACGGCTAGGCGCGCCTATTTGGAATTGTTGTCTCTATTTGGTTTTGTTGTCTTTATCTTGTTTTGTTGTCTCAAACAATAGGTTGTCTTTCTATTTGGTTTTGTTGTCTCTATTTGGGATTTGTTGTCTCGGTCCCATCTTAGGAGATTTTCCATTTTTAGAAAGTTGTTCGTCTCGGGATTTGCTAACGTTTTAGAACATTCTATTTTTAGAAAGTTTCTAAATATGGAAGTGGTCCAGCCTTGCATGGTTGGGCCGTCCTATTGGGCTCTTGGCTCTCAAGCCCAAGTCCGCCCAAACCTAGCCCATACTCAGCCGTCCACTTCTCTCTTCTTTTCTAGGGTTAGCCGTCATTAGCTTCTTTCTTTTCCTTTATATTGGCTTTGCCTCCATCGTTGTAATGCACGTTTAGCTTTGAATTCAAGAACCTTTGTTGAGACGAGATTTCCTCCATCTTCTTGAACTAGGCGTCAAATCCCTTCGGGCTCTACCTTCTAGTCTCCTTCACCATAGGCTTCTAATCTCTTCGTCTACATCCCGAACCCAAAGTTCCCATAACTTCTAATCCCTCTCTTCTACATCCCGGACCCCAGAATTTCCCTTGTTCGAGCAACCCTCGATCACCACTCACGAACCCCCTCAAAAACCTTAGCTTGCCGAGTTGCCCTCTCGACATTCATATCCAATTCGTCAAGTCATTCTTGACGTCTATATCCAAACAATTCCGCTGCCAAACTTCCATATTCGACCTACCTTCATCAAAAGACATCCCCAAGACACTCCCGAGATAAGTTGATTAAAGATCCTTCGAGCGCAATTGGCTCCCCGGAGACAGGCGCACATCAAAAGGCCCCTCCAATGTGTCTGACGTCGATGCTCTAATTCCGGCCGAGCGCCTTCTATTTGGGTTTTGTTGACTCTATTTGGTTTTTGTTGTCCTTGCCTATTTGTATTTGTTGTCTCTTGTTTTTGGGAATTGTTGTCCCTATTTGCATTTGTTGTCTCTATTTGGGATTTCTTGTGTCATTTCCCATGTTCGGAGACTTACTATTTTTAGAGTGTTAAGCTCGAGATTTGCTAGCGTTTTAGAACTTTCTATTTTTAGAAAGTTTCTAAATATGGAGTGGTCCAGCCTTGCATGGTTTGGGCCATCCTAATGGGCCCTTGGCACTCAAGCCCAAGAACACCCAACCCTAGCAAACCCTAATCGTCTCTTCTTCTTTGTTTTTCCCTACGCTTAGATTAATGAACCAAGAACCTTGTTGAGACGAATTTCCTCCTCTTCTTGGTCTGGACGTCACAATCCTACGGGCTCCGTCTTCTCATCTCCTTCGCCATAGGCTTCTATCCTCTTCGTCTACATCCCCAACCAAAAGTTCTCATCTCCTTCGCCTCCCTATTTTCTACATCTCGTCCCCTTTTCCTTTGTTTGAGCGAACCTCAATCACCATCACCAAAACCATCACCAACCAGTTTGTTGAAGCCCTCAACATCCATACCCTAATTCGGCAAAACCTTTGCCGTCTATATCTAGTTCTTCCGCTGCCTACTCCATTACGACCCTCATTCCCCTCAAAAGACGACCCCAAACACTTACCTGATTCTCAATCGAAGATCCTCTGAGCACCATTGGCCTTCCCGGAGACCAAGGGCGCATCACTTGCTTGCTAACCCTTTTTTGTGTTTACCTTATCGTCAAGGAGGTGACGTCAAAGGGTAAGGGTTTTTTAGTGTGTGGAGGGGTCGACCGAATGGGGTCCTAGAAGACCTTTTTGTGGAGTAGCAGGGTGAAAAATGTGTTTCAAGGGTGTTGTATGAGTTGCTGGATTCAAGACGAAGAAGCGGAAAAGAGTTTGGAAAAGTCCGGGAAAAGTTCCAAAGAAAGGTCCGAGAAAAGTCCGAGACCAGTCCCAGTATCTTGGATTCTTACCTAACTTTTTATAGTGAATAGTGATTTGGGGCTCAAGCTAAGGAAGCTTCCTGGTTATTTCCTCTACTTGGAGCCTAAGGAGGTGAAGTTTTCAGGTTGTTTCCGTTTGTTGTTGCCTAAAGAGATGAAGCTTCCAGGTGGTTTTTGTCGGTCGTTAACCAAGGAGATGAAGCTTCCTAGCAACTTCCGTTGCTTGCTGCCCAAAGAGATGAAGCTTCCAGGTGGTTTCTGTTGTTGTACTTGAGTACTTAGAGCAGCTTCCAGATTATTTCGAATCAGACATTCTCTTTGGAGTCCGAGTGTCCGACCAACTCGCCAATAGGGCAAGGTCGGTCGGTTGGGATGAGACAGTAAAAAAGTACAATCTTTTTTAGTAGGGTGAAATCGGTAAGAGAGAGAGTGAGCCAAAGGGTATAGTCTTCCGCGGTAGGGTACGACCGATAAGGGTGAGAATGAGCCAAAAGGATATAGTCTTTTATGGAGGAAAGCAGAGTACTGTCTAAAAGCGATCGTCCAAATCTTCACCGGATCCGCCTATCGATGGCTTGGGCGGGTCAAGCAGTGAAAACTCTGAGGATGATGGGTTTTGTCTGGAGAGTAAGTCATCTTCTGGTAAGCGTCATAACCTCAAAATAGATTTTAAGGTTGATATACCGACATATGATGGGTGTGTCGATGTGGAGAAATTGGATGATTCGTTGGATCGACTTGAAACCTATTTCTCCTTCTATTCGTACCGTTCGAAGGAGAAGATGGCTTTTGCGACTCTCAAATTGACGAAACATGCGTTGGTTTGGTGGAAGGCATATCATCGACACCATCGAGGCATTTTATCCTGGAAGGAATTTAAGATTGTATTGCGCAAACAGTTTTACCCGGTCGGGTATCTTGAGGATCGGTGGCACTGCTGGTATAGTTTGCGACGGGGTTTTGCTCAGTCCGTACAAGATTATAATGCCGACTTTAGGAACCAAGGGTTGGTGCTTGATGTCGACTTCTCGGATTATGCAATTTTTATGAAATATATGTCCGGGGTGCAAGACTCCATTCGCAAGGAATTGAAGTTGTTCTCTGTTGACAGCATGGATGCAGCAAGTGTTAAGGCACATGCTATCGAGGGGTGTCTTAAGAAAACTGATGCCAAAGTTCCTTCTAAAGGGAAAGGAGGTGTGGGTTCGTCGGATAAATTTAAGGGAGACGAGGAGTCTTCTAGTAAGGAGGGACTCGTTTGCACTCATTGCACTCGTACCGGGCATCTTGTCGATACTTGTTGGGGTAAATATCCGCACCTTAAGCCTAAAGGGTTGCGGGCTCGGGAAGCACAAAAATCGGCTTTGTTGGCCGCGGATCTTCAAGAGGTCGAAGGTTTGCTAGAGGCTGATCCCATGTTGGCATTAATGGTTTCCACTGCTAGTGAGGTGGTCTCGGATGAACTTCGTGAGCGACTGTTTTCGGTCAAAATGCAGGTTAAACACTTGTTGGTTGATGCCGTGATTGATTCAGGCAGTCAGAAAAACCTCATCTCCAATTCTCTGGTGCAACGATTGGGGTTGCCGACAGTGCCGCATCCCCATCCATATCCGTTGGGGTGGCTGCAAAAAGAAGAGAATTTTGGCGTCACCACTCAATGCACGTTCAAGTTTGCTTTGGGCGGTTCGTACATCGATGTCGTTACATGTGATGTAGTACCTCTAGATGTTTGTCAAGTTATGTTGGGTAGTCCGTATTTGTGGGATCGTGACGCCGTGTTGACCCGTAGGGAGAAGAAGTATATGTTCACCAAGGATGGTGTGCAATTTGTTATTCGAGCGGCCGACTCGCCACTGGCGGAGTCTGCTCTTATTACTCCTAATCAGGCCAAACGCTTGGTTAACTCCGGGGGGAAATGTGTGCTTTTGATGATTCGTCGTTGTGAAGACTTAGCCTCCCAGTTTTGTGGTGCTGTTTGACTCAAGCTCAGGAGTCAGCCTTGGATATACTAAAGATGGAGTTTGCGGATTTGTTTTCCGATCATGTGGGTTTGCCTCCCAAGCGGAGCATTGACCACGAGATTTTACTGATCGGGGAGAGCTCGTTGCCAAACTGATGCGCGCCTGGTCTCCGGGAAGCCAAGTGCGCTTGAAGGATCTTTAATCAACAAACCTTGTAAGTGTTTGGTGGGTGTCTTTTGAGGGGTTCGATGGTAGATGTGGAAGTAGCAGCGGAAGATTTGGATATAGACGTCAAGTTTCCTTGACGAATTGGGATATGAATGAAGAGTGGACAACTCGACAAGCTAGGTTTGTGAAGGGGTCGATTATGGCGATTGAGGGCTGCTCAAACAAGTGAAGTTTTGGCTAGGGATGTAGAAAAAAGGGACTAGAAGATATGGGAACTTTTGGCTAGGGATGTAGACGAAAGAGGTTAGAAGATATGGTGAAGGAGACTAGAAGTCAGAGCCCGAAGGAAGGTGACGCCCAGACCTAGAAGATGGAGGAATTCATTCGTCTCAACAATGGTTCTAGGTTCATTAATCTAAGCGTGAGTTTACAATGGTGGAGGCTGCGCCTTATAAAGAGAAAACAAGAGACGTCTAGGGTTTCAAGGGTGACGGCTAGGGTTAGGTTTGGGCTAGGGTTTGGACGATCTTGGGCTTGATGGCCAAGAGTCCAATAGGACGGCCCAAACCATGCAAGGCTGGACCACTTCATATTTAGAAACGTTCTATAAATAGAAAATTCTAAAACTCTAGCAAAAACCGAACCTAGACTTCCCAAAATAGAAACCTGCTAATAATGGAAAGTTACTAAAAATAGAAAGTTCAACATGCAATTCTATCTCGGGAAACGAGGGCTAGAAATAGTACTTACTAAAAATAGTAACTGCTAAAAATAGTAAGTTTCCCGAGAGTGCTTAAAAGAGTCTCAAATGAAAGATAAATGATAGGCATGGGAAAACCATGGCTTGATCATACCAAGTTGACCAAGTCTTTTGTAGAGGCGCCATAGCTCCAAGCCAAGGAGGTCGCCAAGGACAGGTCTTGGGCACGGGGCGCTGTATCGCCAAGATGTTGGGCAAGCTGCTTGAGAGGGCGGCGTCGGCGCCGAAGAGGTTGCTTCCGGCGCTCATGAGTTTTTTGGCCAGCCATGGAGGAGGCGCTCGTAGAGGTGAGGTGAGCGCCGGTGGAAGTGTGGTGGCGCATGTGGTGCCGTTGTTGGCACAAAGCTTGGCGCATGAAGGCTCGGGGCGTCCGACAAGGATAGAAATGAAGCGCCAACGGTGTTTAACCTCAAAATGATCTTCATAAAGAGTGGAGGCAGGAGACGCTCGTTGAGGCGAGCCATGGCCTAGGCAAGGTAGGGGCGCATCACCCTCCCCCCCTTGGCTGTGAAACGTCCCCGTTTCACCATGAGTAAAGCAAGGATGTGGTATGAATTTTCGGGACCCCTTCTCATTGATTTGAATCGGTTCTAGTTGAGAGAAGTCATCCCAAATTTCTTGTTGCACAGATGCTGGGCTAAGATGGTTTTGATTAAATAGCCGCATGTTGCCTTTGCTTTCATATGGCCAATGGAGCTCCACCTTGGGTGTCAAAATGGGTGACAAGTACCAAGGCGGCCCGGGATTAGTGTCGACCACTTCTTGATGCACACAACGAGGATGACATGAAGTCGAGCTTAGAAATTCTCCCGGAAAACAAGCGAATTCCGCAGAAAATTCCCTAGAGCATGAGTTGGTTGCCAAGGGGCCACGATGAATGTTCCGATGCTCCTGCGCAAAAGGCACAAAATAGGGAAAATCAACTTGTCCTCTAACAATAGGTATGTTAAATAAGAGATAAGTCAAACTTCCCTGAAATGTAGGCACATTTTCTTCTGTGTGCTCTAAAGTCTGCCCAAAGTTGATGTAGCTTGTCATTTGAAGGCGTTGCGCACTTGTCCGGGCGCTTTTCAACTTTTTCCAAGCACCAAAGGTTTTATCTCCATTATTTGGGTTATTATGAAGATTGCTGGAAGAGCAACTGAATTTGGAGCATTGGTGCCTGGTGACCATCGTTGAGAAATTTTTGTTCTGAGCGCTGGTGTCGGGAAACTTAGGCACATTCTCAGTTGGTCGAGCGCTTGACCACTTGTCTCGAGACTCATTTTCCTGAGACGTTAAACATGGAAAAATAATACTATGCTCCGAAGTAGAATGCAGAAAATACGTACCTAATTCCAGATGGCTAGGAAGATAAGGATTTGGCTTGTCATGATCACTAGCCTTCGGAACTTTCTGAGCAATTTCTGGAATTTTGACTTCATTCCAACTCCATTCATCTTGTATGGGTTCCCTGGATGTTGTGTCAAAAATTGAGTCCATTTGGGCAAGGTCGAATTTTTCACCTTTTTGCATTTGCCCGTTGTCGTCGGTTGGACTTTGCACTCCAGAAGTGTGACCTACAATCAATATGTCTCGAGCACCCTTTTTACCTTGTGTACTTCCTTCAGTTTGTGGATGAAGGATCGAGACAGAACCGGTTTTGCACGGGCCATTTTCAGGTTGGCTCTTTTTTGCTTCAATGACACCAAATGTGTCCTCGGTGGAGAATTTGGAACCAGTTGTCCGAGAACATGACAACTTTACTTGTGATCCACTTTGAGGGCAGATTAGTATCATATTTTGAGGAGGAGGGCCCAAGACGGAAGTGGATTTGGTCGAGCCATTTGAGATTTGGCTCGGTTTTGCTTGCACAACGTCGTCTTGACTCCTCTTCTCGGGAACTTGAGTTCCAAATGATCTTTCTCGAGCATCCTCTTTCCCTTGTGTTAGTTTCTTCATTTTTAGAGGACTGTTCAAGTGAGAATGTCCACCTCCCCCATGAAAAGTCTGGGATACCGCAGAACCATTTGAGATCCCGGTGCCGCGAGTCTTTTCAAGGGAGCTAGCTCCAATTGGTGGGGCACGTACTCCAAGAGAAGTCTTGAGCACCCCGTGTAGACTGGGAATATGAGTGAAGATGAGGAGTAGGGATCGAAGACTTACTTGAAAAACATGAGCCATGTGCAAGTTCCCTTGATTTGGCCTTCGTGACTCCGTTGTTGGTTGTGAAAAGCCTTCGATTGTCATCAATTTCTCTCCTTGAATCAGCCTTCAATTGGGCAATTTTTGGTGATCTCTCCTCAAGAGTAGACTTTCGTCCTTGTGTGGTTGAGGCATGTTTTGCACCTTGGGGTCGCTTAGGGCTAACATCACGCCTAGAGTGGAATGCAAGGCGTTCTTCCTCACGTGGTGAACTTCCCGTGCGCTCTCGTCTCTCTTCGGCTCTAATGGTCCTATAATGGTGTTTAGAACCACTAGGGCTTTCTGATTTGGAAGAACGCCCGGAAATGTATTCATGGCCTTGGTGTGATGTCTTGTACCTCTCGTTTCTGACCTCTGCCTTTCCTCGGTAGCTTTGACCATAATAATCTTTTTGGATGGTCTTCTCGGGGGGGATCCAATCATGGCTCCTATTATAGTCGATGTTTAAGTTTATCCAAACTTCATCATCCTCGTCTTCGTATTCCCAAGTAGGGGGCCAATGTGATCGACGTCTCGCCATAGATGGTACCTATTGTAAGAACACAGGGCGAGAGATCAAGTGCACAATAAACAAGTAACAAGAACAAAGAAACCAAGCAAGCGTAACCACTTTTAACAAGATCCAAACAAAGCACTCGTAGGGTGACTACTTTGGCTGGCCGTGTGGCGGTTTAGGCTGGCTAAGGTCTCTAGGAATGAGCCGAAAAATATGCAAGATAGTCAAGCTAGTCACAAGCAAACTATTCAATCACAATTGCAAAGAAAGTAGCATGCAAAGACAAGATAAACAATCAAGCGACTCTAGACGGTGGAGGGGTACGAAGATGGTCGAACCAATACAAGTGTAGACTCAAAGGTTACCTTATTTTGGCTATGCTTTGGTCGAACTATGTCTTTAGGGTTACCTTATTTGGGCTATACCTAAGACGATTTGCAACTTTCTTTTGCTGATTTTGTTTTTGAACTAAAAGATCTCGATATGATATGATTCGAGATATGCAAGCAAGAAAGCAAAGATATGCTCAAGATAGAGAGAGAGATAATATCGGCCAAACAAGAAAGAAATCAAGATCCTAACAAGATACTATCTTCAACAAAAGGATATGAAAAGATATGCAAGATATTCTAACAAGAAAATCCTACAACAATTTCGGCAATTCCTAAGGTCAAAGGATAACAAAGTTTCGGATTTAGGGTTCAATCCCGGCGGCTAGGGTTTTTCAGCATGCACAGTTTTCGTAAAAATGGCTTTTGAGGGGTCAAACGAGGTCCGTTTTTGATGTTCTTTATATGTGTGGACTCGTATTGAAAATCTCTATCTGATTCTGGAAACTTTGTGCAGGAAAACAATATTTTTGGTCGTCGAAATCTGGGAAGAAGCCGACTCAGTTTTAGGGTTTATGATGGAATGGATGGAGAAAAAAAAAATGCAACGGGTCGAATGGAAAGATGGATAAAAACGAGTGAATTGTAAAGATAACTTGTAAAAGACAATTAACACTTACAAGATAACCTTGCTCTGATGCCAGTTGATGCACGCCTGGTCTCCGGGAAGCCAAGTGCGCTCGAAGGATCTTTAATCAACAAACCTTGGAAGTGTTTGGTGTGTGTCTTTTGAGGGGTTCGATGGTAGATGTGGGAGTAGCAGCGGAAGATTTGGATATAGACGTTAAGTTTCCTTGACGAATTGGGATATGAATGAAGAGTGGACAACTCGACAAGCTAGGTTTGTGAAGGGGTCGATTATGGCGATTGAGGGCTGCTCAAACAAGTGAAGTTTTGGCTAGGGATGTAGAAAAAAGGGGCTAGAATATATGGGAACTTTTGGATAGGGATGTAGACGAAAGAGGTTAGAAGATATGGTGAAGGAGACTAGAAGTCAGAGCCCGAAGGAAGGTGACGCCCAGACCTAGAAAATGGAGGAATTCATTCGTCTCAACAATGGTTCTAGGTTCATTAATCTAAGCGTGAGTTTACAATGGTGGAGGCTGCGCCTTATAAAGAGATAACAAGAGACGTCTAGGGTTTCAAGGGTGACGGCTAGGGTTAGGTTTGGGCTAGGGTTTGGACGATCTTGGGCTTGATGGCCAAGAGTCCAATAGGACGGCCCAAACCATGCAAGGCTGGACCACTTCATATTTAGAAACGTTCTATAAATAGAAAGTTCTAAAACTCTAGCAAAAACCGAACCTAGACTTCCCAAAATAGAAACCTGCTAATAATGGAAAGTTACTAAAAATAGAAAGTTCAACATGCAATTCTATCTCGGGAAACGAGGGCTAGAAATAGTACTTACTATAAATAGCAACCTGCTAAAAATAGTAACTGCTAAAAATAGTAAGTTTCCCGAGAGTGCCTAAAAGAGTCTCAAATGAAAGATAAATGATAGGCATGGGAAAACAATGGCTTGATCATACCAAGTTGACCAAGTCTTTTGTGGAGGCGCCATAGCTCCAAGCCAAGGAGGTCGCCAAGGACGGGTCTTGGGCACGGGGCGTTGTATCGCCAAGATGTTGGGCAAGCTGCTTGAGAGGGCGGCGGTGGCGCCGAAGAGGTTGCTTCCGGCGCTCATGAGTTTGTTAGCCAGCCATGGAGGAGGCGCTCGTAGAGGTGAGGTGAGCGCCGGTGGAAGTGTGGTGGCGCCTGTGGTGCTGTTGTTGGCACAAAGCTGGGCGCATGAAGGCTCGGGGTGTCCGACAAGGATAGAAATGAAGCGCCAACGGTGTTTAACTTCTAAATGATCTTCATAAAGAGTGGAGGCAGGAGACGCTCGTTGAGGTGAGCCATGGCTTGGCTCTAGGCAAGGTAGGGGCGCATCACAAACGTCGACCTCTATCGCACCTCTCTTGTCGAGTCCGATGAGATTAGGCGCCAAGTGCAAGCACTTCTAGAACAGGGGGCCATCAAAGCGAGTTGTTCGCCGTGTGGTCCAGCCATTTTGCTGGTTCCAAAGAAGGATGGGGGATGGAGAATGTGTGTGGATTATCGGGCGTTGAATAAAATTACCGTCAAGAATCGTTACCCTTTGCCTCGCATCGACGATTTGTTTTATAATCTTGTCGTCGCCCGGTTTTTCACTAAGTTGGATCTTAAGTCAGATTACCACCAGGTTCGGGTTCGTGAGGAGGATACTTGGAAAACCGCTTTTAAAACTAAATATGGGAATATGTGGAGTTATACTTATTGACGTGGCATGGTAGCTTGTATATATAGTTAATTAGCTATGTAAATATTCCTTACCAGCTTTATTACAGTTATACAGTAGCAGAGCTAAATGCTCTTTTCTCTCTCTCGAGTGCTTCTTCCATGGCTTCCCTCATTGATCTAGGTTGAATGCCTAGATTAATTCTCTCCTATTCTACTGATTTTACATGGTATCAGAGCCAGGTTCATATCTCGCTTATTCGCTGTGTGATTGATACTCGTTGCTGAGATTTGAAGGTTTTCCGAAGCGTTTTTTGTTCAGCTGCTGAAGTTCGCCATTTCCGACCGATTTGCTGGTTTTCGGCTCCGATTCTTCAGCATTTCATCTAATCGTTGTGGATTTCGCTTGGATCTGTGTTGTTGAACTCAGATTCGTTCCGATCTATTGTTTTCTGTTTAGATTTGAGGTTTGTTGTTCAGATCTGAGATTCGTCGTTCAGCTCTGTGGTTCGTGCTCTTATTCCCTCCTTCTTGTGATTCTGTTGTTGTTACATTTTGCATCATGCCTGAGGACGAGCATTCTGACAATGAGTGGCTTCGTGGACGAGGTATTGCTCATGGTGACCACAGTGCAAGAGGCAGAAGTTACTCCGATCCTTTATTTCTGTCTAACTCCGACCATCCAGGTACGCAGTTAGTTTCTACACACTTTAATGGCTCGAATTTTCATAGCTGGAGTCGCAATGTTACTATTGCTCTTGGTTCAAAGAAGAAGTTAGGTTTTGTGACTGGATTATGTGTCAAACCACATCGTTATTCTGATGATTTTGATAGATGGGAGAGATGTGACTTTATGGTGACTAGTTGGGTTACTTATTCTATGGTGCCAGAAATATGTGATAACTTTCTCCATGTTAGATCTGCTAAAGAATTATGGAATGAGATTATTGAAAGATTTGCAGAGTCTAGTGCACCACTTGTATTTCAACTTCAAAAGGAACTAATCAATATTAAGCAGGATAACATGTCTGTGGCTGCTTATTACAGTAAAATGAAGAAAGTATGGGATGAATTGCATGCCATTGATGGTATTCCTATTTGTCAGTGTGGTGCTATTGAACATTGTAATTGTGCTTTGTTTAAGAAAATGATGGATAGAGAATCTTCTCACAAGATGATGCAGTTTCTTATGGGGTTGTCTGACACATATGAACATTTGAGAACTAGCATTCTATCTATGGATCCTCTCCCTACAATTAACAAATCCTTTCATATGGTGCTTCGAGTTGAGAGGCAGAAGGGAATAACCATGGGATCTTCGAATTCTCATGACATTCTAGCAGTAAACAGGCCTTCTAATTCAGGAAACCGCCATCAGCAGCAATCTGGAAATCAACATTCTTATGGTTATCCTTCTCAACATGCTTCAGGAGGAGGTTATTATGAAAGGAGAGAGATGAAGAAGCCAAGATATGATAGAAGTGAAAGGAAATGTGATCACTGCCATGAAAATGGACATACTAAGGAGTCATGTTTCAAGCTAGTTGGTTATCCCGATTGGTGGAAGGGTCCCAAGGCACAAACTGGTCCAGGAAGCAATGGAAAATTACTTGCTAATGTGCAAGATATATCTATGTATAACAACCCTGTTGAAGGTGAAGAACATGAATACTTCAAACCAGATGCTGGTTTTATCAATGCAGTTGTGCAGGAATTAGTTAAAGTGTTTAAAGGAAAGTCTCCCATGGATGAAGGATCTGGTTTAGGAGGACAGAATTTTGCAGGTATGATACACACTTTGTCTACTACACATGTGTGTCAAATTGGCCAATGTACCTGGATAATTGATTAGGTGCCACTGATCACATATCCTTTAATAGGGATTTGTTCTCGGATTTAAAGGATATGCCTAAACCAATTCGCATTGGCCTTCCTGATGGTACAATGCAATTAGTTGAGCAACATGGCACTATCAGAATTTCTGATATTTTGATTCTTCAGAATGTGTTGTATGTGCCAACATTCCAACACAATCTGGTTTCGGTTTCTAGACTGCTTTCTGAGACTAAGTGCTTCTTTGTTTTTTGGGATACCGGGTGTATCCTTCAGGACCGTACAACTAGGAGGATTCTTGCTGCTGGGAAGAATGAAGGTGGACTTTACAAACTAACGGCTGGAGACATCCCTGAAAACTTGGATAAGTCTGAAATCGACAAAAATAAGGATGGATTATCTCAGTTTTTACTAAATTCTGTTTGTAATAAATCTGAGCAGATGACTTTGGTTCATGCTCGTCTTGGACGCGTTTCTCTGTTCAGGATGAAACACTTGGCTGATTGCCCAAGTTCTAATTTACGTACTTTGGATTGTGATGTATGTATTCTTGCTAAACATCACCAGTTACCATTTTCTAAAAGTTCTTCTTCATGTGCTGAAATTTTCGGGTTGATCCACGCTGATCTATGGGGTCCTTACAAGACTTCGTCTCACTGTGGTGCCCGGTATTTTTTTACTGTTCTAGATGATCATTCGCGTGCAACTTGGACCTTTTTGCTTTGATCGAAGGATCAAGTACCAGGTATTTTGATGAAATTCATTGCTTATGTGAGCACTCAGTTTGGTGTCTCAATCAAACAGTTGCGAACTGATAACAGCAATTTGTCGTGCTAATTGCTCCTATGCAAGTAATCCAAACAAACCTAATATGCAGTCCTAGGCAAGTAAGGGTCGAGTCCTCAAGGAGACAGATTCTAGTTATGTATGAAATATATGTGTCAATCAAGTAACCAAAGGGGGGTTTTGTTTGTCTTAAGTAACCAAGCATGAAAATAGTAACAAGTAAAAGATGATGGAATCAGTAATTGGGAAATAGCTCAGCCAAACAAATATCCACACTTTGTAAGACAAGTTGATCTTAGATAACTCATTCAATATCTCATGCAATGGAAATTCCTATTCCTTTTCTGAATGAGCTATTAGCACAACCAGATACTAATAGCTCTAACTAATTAAACAACCATGAAACTATCAAGATTCAGTTTAATAGCAGCATTAAGATCAGGAATATAATCAGGATACATCAGCATAAAACAACCAGCTTTTATCCTAGATGCAAATCAATTCTCTCCACATAAGACTAGCAACCAGATACTAGCACGATGCAGTTGCTACTACGAATTAGATAGGCTCATCCAGTAACAATCTAATTCTAGCAATAGATTCAATAAAGACGATACCTAGATGATCAGGCTAGAAACAATCAATATTAATCATGAAAGATTCAAGGAAGAGAATAGATTAATTCCAAGCAATTGATAAGGAACGAGAATCTCACAACTTAATCAAAACGAATGCTTCAATTGTCTGACTAAGCAAAAGGGCTTAGTTCTTCATAACAAATGTGTGCTGATGAAATGAAAAGTGTAAACGGGGTTAGAGAAGAACAGGCTCTCCTCTAACCTAATTATATAGAAATAATATCCTAAAAATAAAGCATAAAACGAGTTTAAACAAATAAGGAAAAATAAAAAAAACAATAGAAAATAGAGATAGTAATTCGGATCTGACAGAGGCAACGGTCGCTGCCTTTTGGGCAGTGGTCGCCGCCAGTATAAATCTTCAGCTCTTCACGTGGAATGGGCGGCGATCGCCGTAGGTTTGGCGGCGGTCGCCGTCAGCAATAGTCTTCATCTTCTTCTGTCTTCTCGTCGGTCTTCTGCTGGCTTTTCTTCTTCTTCTGTAATAAGTCTCTAATATCAACATAAAGCTCCATACGTCGTCTTCACTCCAAATGCATGAATAAGCTCCAAGACGCTCCTAAAACTCAGTAATCTCATCCTAAAACACCATACTTACACACTATGATATCGTGTGTATCAAACTCCCCCACACTTGAATCTCTACTCGTCCCGAGTAGATAGAAAACTACTACCCACCATCAATATAGCTCATAGACACCCAAGTACACAAGAGAACTCAATACTAAGAATATAGCACCTAAACATGTAAGCTCATAACTCTAAACTAGTGAAATCACCAACATCCTAGCTAACAATCAACAAACTCCAACTCAAACAACACCAAATAGTCTCATCCTCCAACAACACTAACAAATGTGATCAATGAAATCATTACTAAAACTAACTCCTTATAGCTCCAAAATATCCTACCCAAATTCCTCCTTATATCACCTCCAACTTATGTCACCTCGCCAAAACAATAATGAATCCTAAAAATCTCTCTTTTCTTACCACTCATTTTGCTTAGGCGCCCTCTCGGGTTTTCATCCTAACCACTCATTAATTGTTCCAGGGCTCACAAAAACTCACATCTCTCAAGACTTCATATTACCCCAGCCTAGAGCCGGTCCAAGCCACCTGCTTATTGCATAGATCTTGCTATCCCAGGATTTTTCTACCTTTTTTCATATTTTTGTGGCTTTTTCTATTTTATTTTTTTTCAGAATCATAATATCAAAATAACAATAAAAAAATACAATATCTACTCCCCCACACTTAAAGCTGACATTGTCCTCAATGAATTAAAGACTGAATGATAAGGGGAAGTAAAGAGAGTACCGCTACTGAGGTGGTGGATAATGCTGGGTCATGAAAATGTCCCAGGATCGCATCTGATCTTCTAAGCTTTGTATGTTCTCGGTCTGCCGCTGCTGAATGATACGGAAATCAAGTTGATTGTCAACAAGCTGAGTAAGCTGACCTCTCATGAAGCTCTGCTCATCACTGAAAAACTGTTGTTGATGCCTGAACTCCCTAAAATCAACCTCCATGGCCCGCTGCCTCGTATCCATCCTCTGCATCATCTGAAATATCTGCCTCTGCATATCATCAGAACTCATAGAAGGAGGGACGGGATCACCCATCTCAATGTCTTCCTCATCTTGCTCAGCAGGTGCACGTGAGGGTCCAGCAGAAGAGCTTTCAGAAGTGCCTAACCGATACCTGCTTATATCAAAATCCACATACTTGGGTCCAAAAGGCATCTCTACTCGAAGAGGAAGCTTGATCTTGTGACTTCCTCTTGAACCATAAGTCCAATAGTGCTTGCCTTCCATGTGTGACAAAACACCCACATGCCTCATCTTGACCCAGTCATAAACAAAGCTTGGAGAAACCTGTCATTTTTCATCCGGAAGTGGGATGTCAAGGGACAAAGCAATCAAAGATATCATTCCACCGATCACATTCTTGCCTTTCTTGGCACCCTGATATTTCATACAACACCCCAAAAATAAGGCTAACCAATCCTGTACCAATGAGCATTCTGGTGTCATGCTCCAAACTGCTGTCAGGTTTAGATACGGCAGCTTGTTCAGCTCTGATTTTCCTCCTTATGAGCCAGGCGGAGACAAGGATGTGACCATTTATAATTATATTCTCCACTTTTGGCGTCATAATTTGAACTACCTGTAGAGCCATACCAGAAATCCATGTACTCACTAGTGGCTTCCCATGCTGATTCCTTAGAGGGTGGTTTGGTAATCCCAAGCGCAGAGCTGAGTTCTTCGTAACTCATTGAGTAATTATTACCTGCAAGCACAAAAGCAATTCTTTCCTGGTCTTTCACATTCTCAAGAGTGCTCAAGAACTCAATCTTCCAACTCTTGAATGTTGGTGCCTTCATATGGAAAAACCGTCCCAAACCACCATGCTGAAACAGTTTCTCCGTGCAATCATAGAGGCGAAGTGCACCTAAGCATGGATGGTCTAAGAACAAAGTGGACGAAAATTCCTGTTTTTCTAGCCTTTTCTTCCTCTCCTTTTGCTTAGGAGTCAACTGTGGGCGAGAGCTAGCGGTATGCTTCATCATTCAATCAACAACAACAACCAAGAGCAACAACAAGCAACAACAACCAAGAACAACCAAGAACAACCACAACTACACCAAAATTCTCAAGAAGCTCAAATCCAAAAATAATCCTCCAAATCAAACCAAAGCTTCAACAATCACTATTATCAACTCCAATCAATCCTCAACAACAACCAAATAGCAAATATCCTCCACAAATCATCAACCAAATAGCCCAAACCCTAGAATTCGAATTTCAAGTTCTAGGTGAAGAGGGGGGCTTACCAAACCGAAATTGAAGATGGTGGAGGTAAGAATAGACTCTGGGGGTGTCGAAAACGGAAGGGAGCTGATGAGAGAGCACCAAAACTGACGAAGGTGAGCTGTGGTGGAGATGGCGGCGGTCGCTGCTGGTAGCGGCGACCACTGTTTGTTGAAGATGGGTGAGGTTTTTTTTTTTAGGGTTTGTTGATTTGGGAGAGAAAAGGGGAAAGAGGGTTTGTATTTTGATTTTGGTAAAGTGTGGTGAGGGTGAGGGAGAAGACAAGAGAGGCTGATGATAAATCGATTTCTTCACTCTATTTTTTTCATTATTTTTTTTTTTTCGATTTTTTTTTTAAATCTCACATATTCTTTTTTCCGCTCGAGTTCAGAAGCCATACCTGAGAGGCGGCGATCGCCGTAGGTTGGGCGGCGATCGCTGCAATTAATTGACAAAAGCTGTAGCCAAGTTGAATTGGCGGCGATCGCTGCTTTTTGGGGGCAGCGGTCGCCGCCATTGGAAGCGGTCGCCGCAATTAAATGTCAAAAAGCCGTAGCAATAAGGAATTGGCGGAGGGGGTTGATTTTGGGGCGGCGGTCGCTGCCCGGTTGCTGCCTGGTCGCCGCCTTCACTTCGTGGCGTCATCCAATTGTTTTCCTGCATAGCTTAGTTCCAAACACAAGCGTACGAAAGAGAATTAATGTGAGAGAAATTTATTGAAGAAAATAACTACCTATCATCGGGTTGCCTCCCGATAAGCGCGTTAGTTAATGTCGTGGCTCGACATCGTACTCAGATGATTCAGCTGACACCATTCGGTTTTGAGATAACCGATCCTTTCTTGAACTCTTTGTTGAACCACACATGGAAGGATCTAAACCTTTTTCCATTCACTTTGACCACCTTATCCTTAGCAATGAAAGTAATGTCTTTCTCTTTCCCTTTGTTGATCTTACCGGGCGGTTGTTGAAGCTCAATCTTAAGTGCCTGCACACTAGAAGACAATGGTTTCTCGCCTGACAAGGTTAGCACAGTGGGACGAATGCCCAATGGATGAGAAGGAAACTTACCGTCGGGGTCTAAAATAGCCTGAACTTCCTGCAAATTAGTAGATACAACAACATCTACAGGTGCATCTCCTATGACATTCTCTACAGTAGGATTAATTACATCGATAACATTTAGAGAATTTTTCTCAATGGGGTTCATATCATATATATTGTATTGAACCTTATCCCCATCAAACTCCATCGTCAAAGCACTTGTACTCACATTAATATTTGTATTTGCAGTTTTTAGAAAAGGTCTCCCTAATAGAATAGGGGTTGCATGTTTATCATGGTTCATGTCAAGCACGAAAAAATCAGCAGGAAAAGTAAGATCATCAACTTGAACAAGAACATCCTCTATTACTCCAATAGGTCGCACATTAGATCGATCAACTAGTTGAATAACTACTCTAGTCTCATGAATAGGTCCTAACCCCAAGGTTTCACATAGAGATGAAGGTAAAACATTAATGGAAGCACCCAAATCTAATAAAGCTTTATCGAACTTGGTACCTCCGATGTACATGGGATTGTAAACATACCTGGATCTCCACATTTCTTAGGCAGACTCTTCTGAAATACAGCTGAGACATGCTCAACGACTTTCTCCTTCTTTTGACTATTCTTGTCTTGAGCTTTCTTTGTGGTGCACATCTGCTTCAGAAACTTTGCATAACGAGGGACAGATTTTATCATATTAAGGAGAGGACGGTTTACCTCAACATTTCTGAACATCTCAAATATGTCCTTGTCTTGCTTAAGTGGCTCGGTACGCTGCAGTGCAGATGGGAATGGTGTAACAGGTTTCCACTCATGCAGAATTGGCTTTTCTCTAGCTTGATTTTCTTGAACATCATCCTGCTTCATTCCACTTCTTAAGGACATTGCACTCACATTTCGAATAATCGGATTCTCTTCAGTTTGGGATGGGAGGTTCCCTGAATCCTTTGCTTCAAGCTTGCTCACCACTTGAGAAATCTGACCTATCTGTCGTTCCAAGTTCTGAATACTAGATTTTGTAGCTTCTTGGAATTGCAATGTGTTTTGCATCAACATTTTCATCATATCCTCCGTAGATGAAGATGAGTTCCTCCAACCAGAATTGTGATTGTTGGGTTGAGAGTCATACCTGGGCCTTTGTTGATATCCTCCAATTGCGTTTGCTTCTTCTTGGTGTGTTGGGCAAGCATCAGTTGGATGAAGTTCATCTCTGCAAATCTCACAAGCCTTAGCTTGCTGAGGTGTTCCTTTCAGCTTCAGGCGTCTCACTTCTTCTTTCAGAATGTCAAAGTCAACCTGGTCAACAGTAGATTGAGAACCTGCAGCTAGAAGTGTTTGAGAACCTCTCCCACTGAACTGCCTAGAATCATCAGCTAGCGTTGCAAAGATCTCTAAGGCTTCCTCATATGTCTTCTTCAAGATGTTCCCACCACATGCAGCATTTACCATCCTACGGTCATCCTCGCGAAGACCTCCATGAAGATATAGAATCAAATCATGCTTTTCATAGCCATGATAAGGACAACTTGTAACCAGACTCTTGAAACGCTCATAATAGTCATAGAGAATTTCATTAGACTGTTGCTCAATATTGCTGATTTTCTTCTTCAGATGATTAGACTTAATCGCTGGAAAATACTTATCGAGAAACACTTTCTTCAATTCAACCCAAGTAGTGATGCTCCCTGGAGTCAAAGAATGATACCAGTCCTTAGCCGATTCCTTAAGAGAGAAGGAAAAGGCTCTCATCTTCATCTGATCTTCAGTGATATCAGATGGACACATGCTAGTGCAAACCTCATGGAACTCAGTTAAGTGCTTGTTAGGATTCTCTAACGGTAGTCCATTGAATTTCAGAAGTAAATGTATCACTCCCGTCTTAAGCTCAAACTTAACGCCCTCAGTGAGTGCAGGAAATTGCACTGCTCGAGGCGCTTGCACAAGATCCGGTGCCGTCAAGGATTCAAGAGTAACACGTTCAGCCATGCTTCTAGAAGCGGTCGCCGCCAGTATAAATCTTCAGCTCTTCACGTGGAATGAGCGGTGATCGCCGTAGGTTTGGCGGCGGTCGCCGCCAGCAATAGTCTTCATCTTCTTCTGTCTTCTCGTCGGTCTTCTGCTGGCTTCTCTTTTTTTTCTGTAATAAGTCTCTAATATCAACATAAAGCTCCATACGTCGTCTTCACTCCAAATGCATGAATTAGCTCCAAGACGCTCCTAAAACTCAGTAATCTCACCCTAAAACACCATACTTACACACTATGATATCGTGTGTATCAGGAACCGACAACGGCACAGAATTTGTGCAAAAATCAGTCTCTAAATTTCTTGCACAAAAGGGAATTGTGCATCAGCGTTCAGTTCCTCATGTGCCGCAGCAGAACGGAAGAGTTGAGCGAAAGCATCGACATCTTCTTGAAATGGCACGTGCTCTTCGTATTCATGCTAATCTCCCTATTTGGTTGTGGGGGGAATGCATCTTAATGACGACTTATCTTATTAATCTACTACCATCTCCAGTGATTAATTGGTCCACTCCTTTTGAGATTCTTCACAAAAAACAGCCTTCCTATGATCATCTCAAGGTAATGGGTAGCCTATGCTACGCTCTTATTCCCAAAGTTTCTCGTTCCAAGTTTGAACCGAATGCCAAAAAATGTATTTTCTTAGGCTATCCCCCACATCATAAAGCCTATAAACTCCTTGATATTGACTCAAAACAAATATTTGTTGCCAGACATGTTGTTTTTAAGGAGCATGTCTTTCCTTTTCAAAGCACACCGATTACTTCCAGTAATATACCAACTCCACCAAATTCACTTCCCTTGGTGACACCCTCTCCAGATCATGAGCATTATTC
Organism: Oxyria digyna; assembly: GCA_029168935.1. NCBI lineage: Eukaryota > Viridiplantae > Streptophyta > Magnoliopsida > Caryophyllales > Polygonaceae > Oxyria > Oxyria digyna. The sequence goes on from JAPVLV010000013.1 coordinate 14,453,353, forward strand.
TTCTAATCCTTTGAATGCCATGACCCCACTCCTTTCACCCACTCATTTTCAAACCGAGGTGTCACCCCCTGTTCTTTCCCATCACACTACTTCACCTAATCCCATTCCACCTCATTCTCCACCCATTCTTTCGTCACCTCAGTCTACTACACCTACTACCAACCCACCTAATTCCTCATTATATATACCACCTCCACTGAGAAAATCTTCCAGGATTTCTCACCCACCCCCTAAACTCCAAGACTTTGTGTGTCCTACTTTGCCTCCTGACACACATCCATTCACTTCACCCACATTGGATCATCCCTCAGACTCTTTTGCTCAAGCTTTTCATGTGGTTACTCTCACTGATCTTCAAGAGCACTCTAGTGACTATATTAGTTCCTTGTTTAATGTTTTCCAAGTGAAGGAACCTACTTGTTATGAGCACGCAAGACATGATCCGGCTTGGGTTAAGGCTATGAATCAGGAGCTACATGCTCTTGAGTTAAAATAATACTTGGGAACTTACTCTGTTACCACCCGGCAAGCGAGCTATTGGCTCGAAGTGGGTCTATAAGGTCAAGTTTTGACCCGATGGGGAGGTAGAGCGTTTGAAGGCACAGTTGGTTGCGAAAGGATACAATCAAGTCAAGAACAAGGATTACAAGCATACTTTCTCTCCGGTGGCCAAATTCACTACCGTTCGTACCTTATTAGCTCTTGCTGCAGCTCGGAATTGGCCGTTGCACCAACCTGATATTAACAACGCATTTCTCCATGACTATCTGGACGAAGAGGTATATATGCAGCCTCCTTGTGGTTATTCGAAGGCTACTCCTGGACTTGTATGTCGTCTTAAGCGCTCGCTATATGGAGTCAAACAAGCGAGCCGCCAGTGTAATATAGAGCTTACCAAGCACTTGGTCAGCCTTGGTTTCAAACAGTCCAAACATGATTACTCCTTATTTGTGAAATCTTCTCCTGGCTCGTTACAGTGGCATTGGTGTATGTGGACGATATGTTGTTGGCTGGAGATGACCCATCAGAGATCACTTCTACCAAAGCTTCTCTTGATTAGGCTTTCACGATCAAGGATCTCGGTTATGCACGGTATTTTTTGGGTCTTGAAATCAGTCGCTCTGCCTCTGGAATTCGTCTTAATCAGCGCAAATATGTGTTGGATTTGTTGACAGAAGCTGGGTTACTGCACACTAAGGCTACATCTTTTCCTATGCAGCGTTGTCTTGAGTTAAAGCTTGATCGTGGGGCTGTCCTTACTTTGTCCAGGCCAGATATTACTTTCACCGTACAGCAGCTCAGCCAATTTCTCGCCTCTCCCCGGGTTCCTCATTTGCAGACTGCGATGTTTCTACTTCGCTACCTTAAAGGAACTATTAATTGCTCCCTTGTTTATCCAGCCTCCTCTGATCTGCAGCTTTATGCATATTGTGACACCGATCATGGAACCTGCACTTTCTCCGGTCACTCTGTAACTTGTTATTGTGCCTTTATTGGGTCGTCTCTCATTTCTTGGAAGGCCAAGAAACAAACAACGGTGTCCAAATCCACCGCCGAGAGTGAATATCGGAGCATGTCGGCTACCGCGAGTGAGTTAGTTTGGTTGGAGGGCCTGCTAGCTGACTTTGGTGTTCCCACTACACTACCTATTTCTCTTCATTGCGATAATAAAGTTGCACAACATCTGGCCGAGAACCCAGTTTTCCATGAACGGACCAAGCACTTACGTCTTGATTGTCATTTTGTCCGAGAGATGGTTCAGTCTGGGTTCATTCGCACTGTCCATGTGAGTTCTGGTCTTCAACTAGCGGATATTCTGACCAAACCACTTGGCTCTCAGCCACACTTCTTCTTGGCTTGCAAGCTTGGTCTCGTCTTCGACTCGTCTTAGCTTGAGGGGGGGATATGGGAATATGTGGAGTTATACTTATTGACGTGGCATGGTAGCTTGTATATATAGTTAATTAGCTATGTAAATATTCCTTACCTGCTTTATTACAGTTATACAGTAGCAGAGCTTAATGCTCTTTTCTCTCTCTCGAGTGCTTCTTCCATGGCTTCCCTCACTGATCTAGGTTGAATGCCTAGATTAATTCTCTCCTATTCTACTGATTTTACACTAAACAAGGGTTATTTGAGTGGTTGGTTATGCCGTTTGGGTTATGTAATTCTCCGGCAACTTTTATGCGGTTGATGAACGACTTGTTGAGGCCGTTCTTGGATGATTTCGTCGTTGTGTATTTGGATGATATCTTGATTTATAGTGAGACTTGGGATGAACATCTACTTCATGTGGGTAAGGTTTTTTCGGTCTTGCGAGAGGGACAACTACACTTGAATGCTAAGAAGTGTGGGTTGGGAAAAAAAAAGTTAGTGTATATGGGATTCATCGTTGGTGGCGGGGAAAAAAAGATTGATCCCGGAAAGGTGTCGGTAATTACTAAATGGCCAACGCCAAAGTCGGTGACGGATGTTCGTAGTTTTATGGGGGCATGCCAATACCTACGGAAGTTCATTCGCCATTTCTCTGTCATTGTCGGTCCTCTTCATGGTTTGACGGGGGCTAAGGCCCGATTTGAGTGGGGCGACAGTCACGACCGTGCGTTTCAGTTGATTGAAGCGGAAGATTTCCAAGGCACCGGTTCTTGCTCTTCCGAGTTTACAGAGGTCATTTGAAATTGAGACCGATGCGTCCGATTATGCATTAGAGGTTGTGTTGATTCAGGAGGGTCGTCCTGTGGAATATCATTCCGAATTATTTTCCGAGACGGTTAGGAATTATCCGACGTATGATAAAGAGTTCTATGCTCTTTATCAAGCGGTTAAGCATTGGCGAATTTTCCTTGTTGGTAAGGAGGTTATTGTTCATTCCGATCACAAACCACTGGTGTACCTCCATGCACAGTCTAAAATTCAGCAAGCACGTCATATGAAATGGATGTGTTGAACAATTATATATAGTTTGTATATATTATTTATCACGCTGACGTGTGCACTGCATCTTTTATTTCCTTGTATATAAGGAGTTATTCCTTCTCTGTAACAGATGTGAGGAAATAACAAATCTCAGATAATTCCCAATTCTCTCCTCTCTTATCATCGCTGCAATCTCTCTCCGATCTAGGTCTCCGATTCACATGGTATCAGAGCGAGGTTGTAGATCGGACTTCAGATTGTTTCTTCGGTGATTCTCTTGCTTGAGTGTTTCGATCGTTCTTTCAGTCATGGTGAATATTGATGACGAGAACGATTTTGGCGGCGGAAATCGCCGTGGTAATGGAAATCGAGATCAAGTAGTGGATAATGATCCATTTGCTTTGTCGAACTCTGATCATCCAGGAGCTCGACTGGTTACTAGCGCCTTCAATGGAGGAAACTTTCTATCCTGGACTAGTGTTGTAAGGATGGCATTAGGTTCGAAAAACAAACTTCGCTTCATCGACGGGACTCTTGCTGTGCCGGTGAGAGGTTCTATTGAGTTTGAGCGGTGGATGCGAGCTGGTTACATGATGAGATGTTGGATCGTAAACTCCATGGAAGGATCGCTAGGTGAGGGATTCATGTATGTGAATTCAGCGAAGCAACTTTGGGACGGAATCACAGAGAGGTATGGTCAAGCAAGTGCTCCGTTACTCTTTCAATTGCGCAGGTCGTTGAATCGCTTAATTCAGGAAAATAATTCAGTTGCTGATTATTATGGCAAGATGAAGAAATTATGGGATGAGATCCATAGTTTGGATGATTTTGCTGAATGTCTATGTGGAGCCATGACAGATTGTACTTGCGATCTGCAGAAAAAGTATATGGACAAAGAGAATGCTTTTATGGTTATGCAATTTCTGATTGGACTAAATGAGGGATTTGAATCTGTTAGAAATCACATATTATCTACAGATCCCCTACCTACTGTGAATAGAGCATTTTATCTTGTGCAACAAGTTGAAAAACAGCGCCTAATCACTAATGCTCCACAATCTGCACATGATTCTATCGCTCTTGCTGCTAACAGGGGGCGTGGAAACTGGAAATCTAGAGATGAGTATAGGAAACAGAAAGCAGAGAGACAGTGTTCTCATTGTAAGATGAGAGGACATACGATTGAACAATGTTTCAAGATACTCAGATTTCCAGATTGGTATAAAGATCTTAAGGACAAGAAACAGTCTGTTGCTAATGCTGCTGAGACATCTAATTCTCCTCTGGATCTTGATTACAGTGATGCTAAGAAACCTGAAGTGGATGCTTCCTATATCAATGCTGTTTGTCAAGAAGTGATGTGTGCTATGAAGGGAAAGGCTTCTGTCGAATTTGATCACAGCTTTGCAGGTACAACAGTTGCTCTTTCTTCTTTCAACTCTAAATCTAATAATGGATTAAATTGGATAGTTGACTCTGGAGCATCTGATCATATGATTCATGATAAAGATATGGTCAGTGTTAAGAAAAAGTTAACTCATCCTATCAAGGTCTGTCTGCCTGATGGAAGTCAGAAACAGATAGATGAAGTTGGAGATGTTAAAATATCTGATTCTGTTGTGCAGAAAAGTGTGCTTGTGACTCCTGATTTTCGTCACAACTTGTTATCAGTAGGAAGGTTAATTGATGACAGTGATTTGATTGGTATATTTGACAGAGAATCTTGTGTTTTCAGGACCGTAGAACTGGTAAGGCTGTCCTATCTGGGAAGAAGAATGGAGGTTTATATTGGTTACATTCTTCAGAATTTACAGATTCCACTATTTCTATGTTTTCATGCAATAGAAAGGTTGATGTGCCTTTGTGTAATAAGATACCTATAGCCATTGTTCATTCTAGGTTGGGACATACTTCAGTTGATAAAATGAAACAAATGGTTTCATATACTAAAGAACTTGATGATTTGTGTGAAGTGTGTGTTCTTTCTAAGCAACACATGATGCCTTTTTCTCCTAGTTTGTCCATTTCTAGTAGAAATTTTGAACTTGTGCATATGGATCTTTGGGGTCCTTATAAGGTGCCATCCATTGGTGGTGCTAGGTATTTTCTAACCCTAGTTGATGATCATAGTAGGGCTACCTGGGTTCAGCTACTGAACAACAAACAAGAAGTGTTTGCTGAATTTTGCAAGTTTGTTAAGATGGTTGATAACCAGTTTGGGGCTAAACTCAAAATTGTTAGAAGTGACAATGGTACTAAATTTGTAAACCAGCAGTTCCAGAGATTTTTTGATGATCAAGGCATATTACATCAAAGATCTGCACCCTACACTCCTCAACAAAATGGACGTGTGGAAAGGAAACACAGGCATCTCATTGAAATGGCAAGAGCTATGCGTATTCATGCTGGATTACCCGAGAGATTTTGGGCTGATTGTGTGTTAGCAGCAACTCATGTGATCAACTTATTGCCATCTTCAGTTTTGAAATGGAAGTCTCCTTCTGAAGTGTTGAATGGGAAACCTCCTAGTATTGATCACCTAAGAGTTGTTGGATGCCTATGTTATGCCTTGGACAATAACAGGGGAAAAGATAAGTTTGGTGCTCGAGCAAAGAAATGTGTACTTCTTGGTTTTCCTTTTAGGCAAAAGGCTTACAGACTTTATGACATGGAAAGCAAGTCCATAATAGTGAGCAGAGAAGTACAATTTCAGGAACAGTTATTTCCCTTTAAAAATACTGTTGCTCCTGAAATTTCTGACAAGCCTACAGCCCCTGCCTTACCTCTTGTCAACCCAGCTGTACCGTTTTACAGTGACTGTATGCCTGCTACTGATGAGATGTCTCCTCCTACGTATGCTAATGACAGCTTGCCTACCTTTATTGCCTTTGAGGAGCTCTCACATACTCCTAGCCATGCTCCTGCACATGGTGAACAAGAGTCAATGGTACAGCCCATACCTACTGAGCCTATCTCCTCAAATCCTTCCTCTTCTAATCCCATTTTACCTACCCCTACCCGGCACTCCACAAGATTGACCAGTAAACCACAATATCTAAATGATTTTATATGCTCTGCTGTCACTCCTAATGATAAATCTCATGACAGTACTCATTCCAATTTGATGACAGCAGACTTGGGTGATCTTTCTACCTATTCAGTAGATTATGTTGCTTCCTTAGCAAATGTTCTGTCTGTTGTTGAGCCCACTACTTTTGCTCAAGCTCAACAGGATCCTAAGTGGATTGATGCCATGAAACTTGAAATTAAAGCTCTGAAAGATAACCAGACTTGGATTATTACTGAACTTCCAGTAGGAAAAAGGGCTATAGGATGCAAATGGATTTATAAGGTTAAATTTAAACCAGATGGTACAGTTGAAAGATACAAAGCAAGGCTAGTAGCTAAGGGGTACAACCAAATAAAAGGAAAAGATTACAAGCATACTTTCTCTCCAGTAGCTAAGTTCACTACTGTTAGATTACTCCTTGCTCTAGCTACTATAAAGAAGTGGGAAGTACATCAGTTGGATGTAAACAATGCTTTCCTACATGGCTTCTTAGAAGAAGAAGTTTACATGGACATTCCTGATGGTTATCCAGTTGAATCATCTTCAAAGGTTTGTCTTCTCAAAAGGTCACTCTATGGGTTAAAACAGGCTTCTCGCCAGTGGAATCAAGAGCTCACCAAATTCCTTGTTAGCTTGGGCTTTGTTCAGTCATGTTATGATTATTCTCTCTATGTCAAGCCCGTTGACAAAGGTATTATCATTGCCCTGGCCTATGTTGATGACTTATTGATAACTGGTGATGATATTGAAGCCATCAAAGCTGTCAAAGATGGACTTCATTCGACCTTTACCATAAAGGACCTTGGTTTGGTGAGGTATTTCCTTGGCCTTGAAGTATCCCGAGGCGAGGCAGGCACTATCCTTAATCAAAGGAAGTATGTCTTGGACCTGGTCCATGACAATAATATGATGAACTGCAAGATCCCTGCGTATCCTCTTCCTCAAGGTCTCCAATTGTCTACAGACAAAGGGAAATTACTTGACAATCCAGAAATTTACAGGAGGTTAGTAGGGCGTCTTTTGTATCTTAATCTTAGTCGTCCTGATATTTCCTACCTGGTCCAGCACTTGAGTCAGTTCATGTGTGAACCTCGTGTACCCCACTATCAAGCTGCAATTCATGTTGTTCGCTATCTTCGAGGCACCATTGATATGGGCCTCTTTTATCCTTCAGATTCAGCCCTCAAGTTGACCTCTTACAGTGACACTGACTTGGGAAATTGTGAGTTCAGTGGCCGCTCTCTTACTGGCTTCTGCATGTTCCTTGGTAATTCTCTCGTTTCTTAGAAAACAAAGAAACAGAAGACGACTTCATAGTCTTCCGCAGAATCTGAATACAGGAGTCTTTCTGCTACAACCAGTGAACTAGTATGGGTTGACAGCCTCATGGAAACCATGAACATTAAGCCATGTCATCCCATTCCTCTTTACTGTGACAACCAGGCGGCTTTACATATCACAGAGAATCCCGTTTTTCACGAACGAACGAAGCACTTAAAGATTGATTGTCACTTCGTGCGTGAGAAGTACACAGATGGATTCTTGACACCTCTTCATGTTCGAACGGGGCTTCAGCTGGCGGACATTATGACTAAACCATTAGCAGCGCCTCGACATCATTTTCTTTCGTCCAAGTTGGGTTTGGTGCGCTTGCCCCCAAATCCAACTTGAGGAGGGGGTGTTGAACAATTGTATATAGTTTGTATATATTATTTAGCACGCTGACGTGTGCACTGCATCTTTTCTTTCCTTGTATATAAGGAGTTATTCCTTCTCTGTAACAGATGTGAGGAAATAACAAATCTGAGATAATTCACAATTCTCTCCTCTATTATCATCGCTGCAATCTCTCTCCGATCTAGGTCTCCGATTCACAGGATGACATATTTGATGACTTTTAACTTATTGATCAAGTACAAAAAAGGAGTCACCAATAAATTGGCTGACATGTTGTCACGCCCCCCTATCCGTGCTCTCCTTGTTGCTCTACAGTTTCAACCCATTGTGCCTTCTGATTATTCCACATTATATGCTCAAAGTGCTGATTTTGGCGATGGTTTTGCTCGAGCAGCTCAAGGTCGTCCTGGGGAGTTTTCTCTACATGATGAGTTACTTTTTAAGAATCAATTGTTGTGTGTTCCTGAAGGTGGTGATCACTTACAATGGATTAGGGAGGCACACACTTCTCGAGTGGCCGGTCATTTTGGAATCAATAAAACGGTGTTGCACTTGCGTCGCTACGTTTTTTGGCCTCGGATGCAGGAGGACGTCACCCGGTATGTAGCAGGATGTGTTTTGTGCTGCACGCCGACGAACAGAAAACGGGGTTTGTACTTGCCTTTTCCGGTACCCTCTCGGCCTTGGGAGAGCATCTCCATGGATTTTCTAGGGGGTTTACCGACGACTAGAAGAGGGATTGATTATTTGTTTGTTGTTGCTGATCGTTTCAGCAAGATGGTCGTGTTGATTTCTTGTAAAAAGACGGGGACGGGAGTTGGAGCTGCTAAGTTGTTTTTTGAACATGTATGGGTGCATTTTGGGTTGCCTTCTTCCATTATCTCAGATCGGGATAGCAGGTTTTTGGGTCATTTTTGGGACTCCTTGTGGAAAATGATGGATACCAAGCTCAAACGCAGCACCGCTTTTCATCCACAAACGGATGGCCAAACGGAAGTAGTCAATCGCACTTTGGTTCACATGCATCGGGGTTACAATTCGAGACATCCTAAAACTTGGGATGAGAGTTTGCCTTATCTGCAATTTGCTGTTAATCGGGCAATTCATGGCTCTTCCGGCACGTCTCCCTTCGAGGCTTGTTTTGGATATTTGTCGGCTAGTCCTTTTGATTTGACTTTTGCGACTCTTCAGGTGGGTGATGGAGCAGCTACTACCGAGAGTGAGCGGGATCAGAAGTTCTTGGACAAAATTTCACAAATTCATGCCGTGGTGGAAAAGACACTGCAGAATTCACAAGCCAAGTACAAAGCTAAACACGATCGTCACCGTGTGACTTGCAATTTCGGCATTGGCGACTTGGTGTGGCTGAAGCTGGGCAAGGAGAGGCTCAAAGGGGAGGGTAAGAAGTTAAAGCCCCTTCGTTATGGACCTTTCCGTATTCTCGAGCAGTTGGGGGATAATGCTTTCCGTCTCGATTTTCCGCCTTACATGGGCATGTATTCTGTGATCAACGTAGAATATTTGAAGTTATTTGAGCCTCCTTTGTTAGACGATGATATCCAGGACACACAGAAATTGCCTCGGGTGGAGGAGTTGTGGTTTGATCGTGAAGACCCACTGGATGCCGACTGCATTCTGGAAAGGACGACCCGGTCTTCTCGACGGGGGGATCGTGAGCTGTTTCGCATCGGACGACAAGGTCAGTTGCCTAGCAAGGCTCGTTGGTTTAATCGAGAGGATGGGATCCGTGAGTTCCCGACTCTAGTATTTTGACTTTCACAGGAGTTCAGGTTCCTAAGGGGGGGAGCCATGATACATGGGTATCCTTAGGTATTAGTTATTCTCGGTTATGTATCGAGAATGGAAGGGATTGATACAATCAGTCCAGTTTTGGAGTAAAAGTCGTAACACAAAGCCACATGGGTTGGGCCTTATTCGAAAGTAGCTTGCAGCATTATCTATATAAATGTTTGTTAGGTCATGTTGTAAGGGGGTTGAAAAACGTTACAGTAAGAGGAAAATTGTAACTGTTGAGAGAATTCAATCTAGAGAACATATTTTTGTTCGAACCTATCTCTTTGTCTTTAGTACTTCTTGTTTCTTCATCTCCCTAGCTTCTTGATTCACTATCACAAACCGATTGAAGTTCTTACGTATCAGAATTTGTCTTCGTTATTCTCAGATTTCAGAACAACTCTCCCGATTTTGAGCAGAATATGTGCAAGAAGTAGATGTGAGAATCTGTTCCAGTCCCAGAATATGTCTTGCTCAACTTCTTTTATATCTCCCAGCTTGAAGTTTTCCAGGACCAAGTCCTCAATCCAAGGGTGACTCCAAAAGAGTGTGTGGTTGCCATCGCCTACCATCGTAGTCAAGCCGTGTAAAAGTGGTGCCTTCGCCTTCACAATTCCTCCCCACAAGTTAGAAGCTCCTTTCACCGGATTAAACATTGATATCTCTTGATATCTTTTCGTCGCTCCTCCCAGGGAAAATCCAAGGGTGAAAATTAAAGTATTAAATTATATGATCATTAAGCAATAAGAAATTTATTGCTACAAACTTTTAAAATTCAAAAATTGATATCTCTTGATATCTTTTCGTTTTTGTTATAAAACCTTATCTGTTACAACTACTTGAAAGATTCTATAATCTTGTTATCTACTATTTATCCATTATATGTTAACCAAATTTTAAATTTCAAAATTTGTAAATCTCTTGATATCGTTTCGGTGTTGCAGGGAGAAATCTTATATGTTACAACTACTTTAAAGATTCTACATATATTTTAAACCCCTAATATATATATTCTGTGATGTTCTTCTCATCCATTAACCCTGTTATCTACGAGCAAAGGTGAAGGTAGTTGTTATTGATACATGACGTTTTACCATTCATCCCTTGCCTCTACTTAGTATATTCATATTTATACACTTACGCTTTCAAATTGATATTATAATTGTTTCGTGTATTGATATCGTAATTGTTTTCGTGTAATGTCTGATTTGGAGTTTGTTCATCTACACTCTTTGTTTAGTTTGTTCATATTCCTAATGTTGTTGAATTATAGGGTTCAAATGGGGTCCAAATTTGACAACGTAGCTGATCTGGATTCATCCAAAGATTCATGGAAGATTCGGATTCGTGTCCTTCACCTTTGGACGAGATCCTACAATAAGGAGAGCGAAATCGGTACAAATGAAATGATACTTATTGATATGCAGGTATTATATTCTTGAAGATCCTTTTACAAATACTATCTACTAAACAAACCAAAACCTAAACCTTAACAGGGACATTCGATTCATGCAACCCCACTTTGAAGATGATTATGTAGTTATTTTTCGGGATGCTATGCAAAAACAGAAGTTTGAAAATCTAAAATCAAAAAGAGATATTCTTCCAACTAGGTATAAGAGTGTTGGGATTGCTAGATGATTTCAGTTATATGTTGGATAGTGTAGGTTGGACTGATTTCGCATCAATGTGTCATCCAACACACAAGACGTTGACATTGGAATTTCTGAGCTCTCTTGAAGTTCAAGTCATCAGTGGTCGTAAATGTGAGAAAGGCTCGATAAGTTTTAGATTGTTGGGCAAAGAGTATGACCTTACTCTTCAGGAAATCAATTCTCTTTTTGGTTTTCCGGCCAAATGAGGGTCAAAGGAGACTAGATAGGCATTTCTTCTCGTCTGTTGTTTGGCTTGCCCTCACAGGATACGATTGGTGTAATACGACCAAGCGGAATAGCCACATTAGTAATCCATGTTTGAAGTATATGCAAAGGTTCATGGTTGCCACTATATTTGCTCGCAAAGACAGTGATGGTGTTGTAAGAAAAGATGAAACTGCTTTTCTGCATTCTATGCTGTTGGGTTCAATCAAGTTGAATGCAGGTTGCTTTTTAGCCCGACAACTTGATAGGGTTGCAAATCAGTCTAATGGGAAGATAGTCATTGGTGGTATTATTACCGCAATAGCCCTTCATTTGAAGTGTGATCTGAGTCACACGCCTTGTGTCCCTGGACAAGTTGTGCTTGATCTTCATATTTGTACCGCCATAGGTATGGTAGAGTTTATTGATAAAGTATGGCATCTCAAATTGAAGGATTCTACATACACACTTCCACTCCCAAATGTTGATTTAACAACTATTAAGGAGAAGACAAATTGGATTATGAGACCACCAGAAGGCTATGCATCTGATTTAGGTCAAAATGCTTCTTCTTCATTTGCTTCATCCGCCTTACCTATTGCAAATGAGTGGACTGTTGTTGCAATTAGATCCATGCAAGAGGAACTCAAGGAGCATAGAAAAATCAAAGAACGCCTGGACATGCGTATGGAACAGTTATGCAATCTCATAAAAGCTGGAAAATACGCTACCAACTCTGCTGATGACTAAGATTGTAAGTACAAATAATTACTTATTTTATGCTTTTTAATTTTTAAAGTTAGTATAATTCCCAATTCTTATTTTGTATGTATTTCTGGTGTGTCAATGATTTAGGTAACAGTATGGAAGCTGGTAACGCATGAAGACTTTTTGTTTGTCGTCGAATTGTGCATCCCATGTTATGGAATATTAATGTTTTTGTCTCTTATTTTGACCATGTTCATAACTCTTATTTATGTTTAGTAGATTCCACTTTTGTACCATGTTTGGTTGTTTGGTGAAGCATTTCAGGTCTGTAACATCAAGATCAACAAGTTCTTATGGAGTGATATCTTACCCTCTTCCTATTATTCATCCTATTTTGTTCACTACACTTTGAACTTTGTGATTTGACACAGATTTTTATACTGGTGTATAATATATTACACTCCACTTCCTATTATGCATCCTATTTTGTTCACATAGGCTGTATAATATTTTATACGACTCGACAACGTATCTCCATATATTAATATAGTTGATTTTTTAATTACTACGCAGTAGAATGTTATTGTTAGGTCAACATATTAAATTTTAAATGCCTAAAAATTCATAAGGTTTAAGCCAAGTTTGTCTAAAAATTAAGTTTAACTCTCACCAAATAAGCGAAATAAATTTAACTTTTTGTTTGTGAATACTAATTAATACATATTCATTTCATAAATGATATATAATTTAATTATATATATAAATATCTCATTATATATATATATATATCATAATTACATTTAAAATTTATTCTTAATATGATAAGATAATTTGTATTGTTTTTATGTTTAATGAAGTGATTGTTTTATAAGATTTATTTGTTGAGTTAATTATTCAATATATTTTCAATTAAAGTTAAAAATAAAAAATAAAAAAAACTTAACAACCTAGCTTAGAATCACTCTAAAGGCTCTAAAAGTCTTAGCTTTAATATATAAGATAGATCTTTCAAGTAGTTGTTACAGATAAGTTTTATATAAAAACAAAAAGATATCAAGAGATTTATATATGAATTTTAAAAGTTTGTTACCATATATTGTTTATTTCTTAATGATCATAATATATAATATGAAAATTATATGTTTTATGGAAGATGAATCAAAGCTGGAAAATGGTTGTAAAAGTTTATACTGGTATTATATTCGTTCTAAAACACTGGATTGTGCAGGATCATATTTGTGAAATTTTATACGACCGTATAACATGCTGGATTTTCCATGTCATACTTTCCTCTTTGTGAAATTTTATACGACTGTATATCATGCTGGATTTTCCATGCCATACTCTCCTCTTTGTGAAATTTTATGCGACCGTAGAACATGCTGCATTTTTCATGTGTCTTTCTTAAAAATTTGACCACATATTTAACACAATTATCTCTCTAAAACCTAAATTCCCTTCAAGTCTCTTCACCGACTCTCTCCTTCCTCCTTCAAGGTCTTCGCGAGCTCCCTTCCTTCCTCACGACCACCCCTCGGCGCGCCACCGACAAGCTCGATGTTGCACATCCAATTTCCGGTAACATATTCTCCTCTCCTCCCTCAACTATGTTACTTTAGGGATTTCGATGCTCATCTTCTCCTCTCCTTCTTATCTTCTTGAATTTAAGGATTTCGATGCACATCTTCTCCTCTCCTTCTTCTCTTCTTGAATTTAGGGATTTCGTATTAGGTTTTACCAGTTCTTCAATGGACCTTCAGTTTGGGAACTTCCTGAGGAGGTATGAAACTGAAAATTAAATTTCGGATTGATATGCATATGTTTGATGTTGGAATTGGTTGTACACGTAACAATTAGGAGTTACTATTCCATTTCCATTTTCACGTGACTAAGAAGTACTTGAAGAAGCACAATGTCAGGGATTGTCCAACACTTTGTCTGAGGAGAGGATTAGGGATTTATAAGTCATATTTGTTTCTTTGTTGGCATATAAGAGATTTAGTTGTTATCTTTTGTTTAATATTTTGCAGTATCTGTTCAGATTTGGCCTTTTCTGAAGGAAGAGTCTAAACTCAGACATTGTGTTTTAATACAATTGGTAGGTTCAGCTATGGGGAGAAAAGGTAAGCCAACAAGATCAACAAATAAGGACAATTCACCTTTGAAAGCCAACACTTCAAGCAAAGCTAAAACAAAAGTGAAAAAGAAAGCGGAAACGAAACCTTCAAGTACAAAAACTACTAGCAAGGCTTCTAAAAGATAAAGGCAAGGGTGTCGCTACTAGCTCAAAAAACCGCAAGAGTGCAGCAAAAACACCTTTACCGCTTTATGAAGATGATTACCAAGTGACATTTCGAGATGATATGCAAGAAAATAAGTTCGAAGTCTTAAAACAAAACAGAGAGGTTATTCCAACTAGGTATATAGATGAGTTCACGCTGGAAAGATTGGGATTGATGGAAGATGTGAGCTTTATGTTGGAAAATGTGGGTTGGAATAAATTTGCACATATAAGAGAGCCGACATACAAGACTCTAACTTTGGAATTCTTGAGCTCTTTACAAGTTGAAATACCAAGTGGTCATAGTTGTCAAGAAGGATTTATAAAGTTTAGAATATTTGGTGAAGAGTACGAGTTGAATTTGGAGAAATTCAATGCCATTTTCCGTTTTCCAAATCACATTGAAACGAAACGGAATGACTTCTACAAAAAGGAACAGCCACATCAACAATTCAATGCCATTTTCCGTTTTCCAAATCACAGTGCAACGCTTCATGGCTGCCAGCATTTTTGCCCGTAAAGATAGTGATAGTGTTGTGCGGAAGGATGAATGCGCTTTTCTGTATGAAATGTTGTATGGGACGCTTAAGCTGAACACAGGTTGCTTTTTTGCTAGACAGCTTGAAAGGGTTGCTAATCAAACTCCTGGAAAGATAGTGATTGGTGGTTTTATAACCGCAATAGCCCGTTATCTCAAGTGTGATTTGAAGCACATGGCTGTTGTACCAGGACATAGTTCACTTGATTTTGATGCGTGCATTGCCATGGGTATGATTGAGAGGGTCGATGACGACGGTTATTTTCTTAGATTTAAGGATTCTGACTACACCATTGAGCTTCCTAGTGTTATGCAGACTACTGTCAAAGATAAGAAGAACTGGGTTATGAAAGCGCCTGAAGGGAATTCATGTGATTTGGGCCAAAATCCATCCTCAAGTGGAGGAGTTGTTGGAAGTGAGTGGAGTGTTGTTGCCATTAGGTCTTTGCAAGGTGAAATGAAGGCTCAAAGGAATATATTGGAACGACTTGAATCACATGTTGAGGATATGTTCAATCTCCTCAAAGCTGGTCAAAACTCTTCTACCTCTTCCGAAGACTAGGTCGGTAAGTTAATTTATTCTTTACATTTGTGCTATATGTATTTGTTATGGCACTTCTAACTTTTGTTGCATTTTGCTGTTTTGGTGTGGCCATTTATTAGGTAACTGTATTGAAGTTGTGTACACATGAAGACATTTTGTCCATCGTCTTCTTGTGGAGGATCGTGTTGAAGAGGATGTTAATGCACTACTAATCTTTATTATGCTTATCGGTTGTAATTTTAATTTTGATCTATTTTGACTAAGTTTGGTGTTGTTTAGTTATCATGGTATGCATTTTGTATGCTTTTGGATCGACGAATATCGTGACATTGAAACAGAAGGGTATTATTTAACTTTACGATTATATCCACTTCATCTTATTTTTGTTAACATGGTTTACAGTTCATAATTTTTATAGCACTCTGAATTCTTACAGCATACGGTCAACTGGAAGTTATAAAACTGTACTTACAAGTACAACATAATATCTTAACTGGAATTTATACCGACGTAATTTATGTCATAAGGTAAAAAATTCACATCAATCATCGCCATATTTGAGTAATATTTAATTCATATAAAAGCAACGTTAATTATGGATTGGATTTGATATTATTTTGAAAAGTAAATCTTATTTGCCATTGATAGGATTGTATAATTAAATATTCCTAAAAGATATTATCCTATCTTCCTATAAGATATTCTTAAAAGTTTGCCCAAACAAACTAAGATATTCCTAAAAGATACTTACCGATTCAGTTATCTACTCAAATTCAAATTAACAAAATTAGGCAGATTTTTGTTTTTGAATTTCGTGAAATTCAAAAAACAACCTCTCTTTTTCAAACGTTCAGAGGTTAATTGTGATTAATATTTGAAATTGAAATTTTGGATAGAAACTAACCGTATATTTCCATGAAAAAACACAGGACTCCCAGAAAACAGGGTTTACTGTCTTTTGCTTGATGTAGTTCCAACAGCTTTGCTTCAATTGCCATCAAAATCGTCCAATTGTCATCAAAATCGTCCAATACAGAGCCTCCTTCGTTGAGGCTTTCTTCATCTCCTTCAAATTCAAAGGTGTGTCAATCTTCTATGCATCTCTATTGATATCTGTTTTATGTGAAATCAATAACCTTTTACTCTTTATTGTATCTTCTTCATGTGTATGAACGTCTACCTATAACTTCTGGGACTACAATACGCACCTTATCTGTTTGTGAACTTATACTTGATTCATTTCACAAATTTCTGCGAACATGTGTTTATCCAGCTCCCATGGTATTTATGAACAAGTCCTTTTCTATTTAACCAACTGTTAAGGATACTTATAACGTCATGTTATTTGTTATATATTGCTTGTCCTGTATGAATTCGGCGTTCTTATTATCGTTTCGGTATAAGGTTAGGAGTATCTACCGTAATGGAACATTTTATAGAGAAAGCAAAAAGATTAAAGCGAAAGCTCGTACTAAAGGAGCAACGAAAGGACAAGGCGCCAAAGAGACATCTTCCGATCGAAGTCTTAGCACGGAATCCTTTTCGTGATATTACCAATTGTGAGTACTTCATATATAATTCTATGTGTTTGTGATAGAAGTCAAATACATATTATTGTCTTACATGTTATATTTCATTTCATAGTCAATAATGTACATTCACAATTTGTCGGAGGGTCAAGCAGTTCACGCCAATCCGAAAATCAATTCATCGCCAGCTCTTCTAATCCTCCTGACGATGAAACATCGTGTAGTGAAGCATGGTCTATTGGTTCAAATAGTGATTCGTCTGAGGATGAAAGTTATACAAACACTTTTTTTAGAAGGTATGCCAGTATATTATTTTTCTGAAATTGTATTGATTATGCATACCTTGATTTGTGATATATTGTTTTGAAATTGTGTATAGATTCTGATGATGAAAGTGCATGTTCAACATCCTCTATAACCGGCACGTATGTGTATTGCCATGTTTTAGATATTAATTGATATTTACATAATAATACCTTATGTGTCTTTTGTAATTTATGAAGAGCACTATTTGGATGTGGGCGATCCTGTTTATAAATGCCAAAAATGTTGTGCAAACATGTGGTTTTCTGAACGAAGAGAAAAGAATAAAAAAAAAGGAAAGTTCCAACATTTAGTGGATGTTGTTCAAACGGCAAGGTCAAGCTGCCCCTTCTCCAACCTCCCCCTCTTGTATTGTCAAAGTTATTGTTTAACATGGATCCAAGGAGTCAACACTTTTGCAAGTATATTCGTGGATACAATATGATGTTCTCCTTCACATCTCTTGGGGGACAGGTTGCAGAAATCAAAGATGGACGAGGACCACCTACATATAGAATGTTAGGTCAAAACTACCATAGGATTGGTAGCTTATTGCCACCTGAGGGCTCACATCCTAAATATCTACATATTTACATATTTGACACCGAAAATGAGAATGAAAATCGGCTCCGTGCGTATAGGTATCTTCTTCTAACCATATTCAAATTAGATTTCCAGTGCTATGCAGGTTAGATTCATAAGATATACTCTTACAATTGATATGTGCAGGTCTGATGGTTCCGACTCATTTGATCAATCGGTTGTTGCTGATTTGAAATGCATGATTGATGAATTCAATCCATTAGCAAAGATTTATAGACAAGCAAGAGACCGTTTTCAAGATAATTCGAGAGCTAATGTCAAGGTTAAGCTGATTGGAAAAAGAACAAAAGATCCTCGGACATATAATTTGCCAACCGTGGATGAGGTTGCCCTTCTGATTAATGAGGAAGACACAGGCGATTCATGTGTGAGAGATGTGATACTAGAGACGCGATCAAATTCGTTCAGGCGTATTAATGAGTTGCATCCTTCATTTCTCGCGCTTCAGTATCCACTATTGTTCCCCTATGGAGAGGATAACTATACTGTAGAGATTCAACATGCTAAGAAGGAACCCGGCAACACCAAGAAGAGAACGAAGTTAAGCATGCGGGAGTTCTTTGCATTTAGAATTCGGGACAGAAACGAGGAAGGTGGCACAATCGTATGTTCGAGGAAGTTGTTTCAGCAATTCGTCGTGGATGCATATTTGATTATTGAAGCAAATAGACTGTCATACTATCGAGACAATCAACATCTTTTCCGGTCAGATACATACAAGAATATCAAGGCCGTTGCTAGGCAAGGAAACACGACCCCTGCTTCCATAGGAAGGTGTGTCAAGGTCCCAGCTACATTTACACAGGGGCCCCCAGATATATGATCGAGAATTACCAAGACGCTATGGCTATATGTAGGACTTATGGTAATCCCGATCTATTCATCACGTTTACATGTAATTCAAAATGGCCAGAAATTGATAGATTCGTGAAAGCCCGGGGACTGACCGCTCAGGATCGGCTAGATGTCGTTGTCAAGATGTTCAAGATCAAGCTTGATCAAATGATTAACGATTTGATGAAAAACAAAATCTTCGGAGAAGTTAAAGCATGTAAGATCCTCTACCTATTCATTGTTATGTTTGATGTTTTGACTTCGTATTGCAATAAATATCAGTTATAGGTTATTAAATTTCGTATTACAACTGTTGGTTTGACAAATATTGCGATCTCTCAGCACGTATATGGCCATAAATTTTCATAAACTGATGTAATGCTTTATCCAACTGCATAATACGGCCGTAATGTTTTATTACATTACTAATGCATGCAATGAATCTCATTCTTGTACATGTATTGATTGTCACTTATCTATATTACTAAAGCTTTTCTTTTTGTGTATGAAGTGATCTATACAATTGAGTTCCAAAAAAGAGGGCTACCGCATGCACACATTGTGTTGTTCCTTGAGGAGAAACTGAACACAGCGGAGGACATTGACAGGATCATCACGGCTGAACTTCCGGATCCTTCTTCTGAACCAGAACTGTTTGAAATTGTGAAGGATTTGATGCTTCATGGTCCGTGTGGGAAGAACCATGACCGATCACCTTGCATGAGGGATGGCAAGTGTATTAAGCACTTTCCAAAAAAATTCAACAAGGACACATTTGTTGATCCTGAAGGGTTCCCAATCTATAGAAGAGAGGACAAGGGAATAAAGGTGAAGAAGCAGGGATCTAATCTTGATAATAGACATGTCGTACCCTACAACAAATACTTGATGGAAGTATATAATGCACACATCAATGTGGAGGCTTGTAATCAAACCAATCCAATCAAGTATTTGTTCAAGTATATCAGCAAGGGCCATGACAGAATTACTGCAATGCTTACCACTTCTTCCGGTGAGGGTGAAGTGGTGGACGAGATTAAGAGCCACTTCGATTTTAGGTATCTCTCGGGATGTGAGGTTGTATGGAGAATTCTTGCTCTTCCTATCCACTATAGAAAGCCTGGTGAAGTGGTACCGTAAATAAAGTGCCTTATGCAACATTCAGAGATGCTTGCTACAACTCCGATATGTTGGATGATGAGAGAGAGTACATAGATGCCATTAAAGAAGCAAAATATTGGGGTTCTGCTCAATATGTGCGGAGTTTATTCGTAATGTTGTTACATTCCAAGACTTTGTCTAGACCGGAACATGTATGGGAACAAACATGGCAGTTTTTATCAGAGGATGTTCTCTACACACAAAGAAGAAATTTGCAAATAGAAGGTACAAAACTATGTTATATTTGTGTACTTCGTTAGTCGTATGATAATACACATCAAACATCCTTTTGCAATTTCATTACTGTCTCAATATATCTTTAATCGTCATGAACTTTCTGTAGATCTACAACTTTCCGATGAGCAGTTGCAAAACTATGCTCTCGCCGAAATTGACAAACTATTGGAAAGGAATGGAAGTAGCCTTAGTCTATATCCGGTAATGCCTCAGCCAGATTTCACACTCTTGAGGGAAGCTGGCAATAGAATGATACAGGAAGAGCTTCGTTATGACATCCCACAGTTGGCCACGGAGCATATGCAACTCACTTCCACCATGACTATGGAGCAACAACAAGTGTACGAGGAGATTTTGACCGCCGTGTCAATGAACCAAGGAGGTGTGTATTTCCTATATGGCTATGGAGGGACGGGAAAGACCTATATTTGGAGAGCATTGGCATCTTCTATACAATCACAAGGAGATGTAGTTCTTACTGTAGCTTCGAGTGAAATTGCTTCCTTTCTTATCCCTGGAGGAAGGACAACACATTCAAGATTTCGTATTCCTTTGAATGTTGATGATACTTCGTGTTGTAGAATTGATGCAGGGAGCCCTCTTGCTGAATTGTTGATCATGGCTAAGCTGATCATATGGGATGAAGCGCCAATGGTCAGCAAGTATTGTTTTGAGGCCCTTGATCGTACGTTAAGGGACATTCTCAGGTTTTCGAACCCGAATAGTATGAACCAGCCATTCGGTGGAAAAGTACGTTATTGTTTTTGGTGGTGATTTTCGCCAAATATTGCCTGTAATTCCTCACGGAAGTCGAAGAGATATTGTTGCAGCTACCATTACATCTTCGTACTTGTGGCATGAGTGTAAGGTTAGAGCATACAACTATATCTCAATGGGTTTTCTCTATTATTGTTTGTTCTTCTCTCATGTATTTGTACCATATGTAGGTGTTGCGACTCACAAAAAACATGAGGCTTCAACATAATGCGTCAGATCCTGATGCACAAGAGATTGAAAAATTTGCAAATTGGATATTGCAAATTGGTGATGGTGATATCGGGGAATCGGATGACGGTGAATACACAGTAGAAATTCCTCCCGAATTCTTGATCACTGAGGTAAATAAAGATGATCCGATTTCTTCTATTGTCCGTTCAACCTATCCTGACTTCATACAAAATCTGAACTGTCATGGGTACTTTCAAGAGAGATCCATTCTAGCTCTGACCCATGACATTGTTGATGAAGTCAACGAGTACATGATGTCATTATTGTATGGGACTGCATCAGAATATTACAGTTTGGATAGTATATGCAAGGTAGATGGCGATTCTGCTATCAATGAGTTGCTATACTCATCTGACTTCTTAAACAACATAAAATGCTCAGTCTTCCAAATCATGTACTCAAGCTAAAGGTTGGTGCTCCTATCATGTTGTTGAGGAATATCGATCAATCGTCCGGTCTGTGCAACGGCACCAGGTTGTTAATCACTGAACTTGGGACGAGAGTCATTGAGGCGGTTGTAATTTCGGGTAGCAACATTGGTGATAAAGTTGCTATTCCGATAATGCTTCTAAGTCCTTCATATTCCACATTGCCTTTCAAGTTCCAAAGAAGGCAGTTCCCGATTATGGTTTGTTTTGCAATGACCATAAACAAGAGCCAAGGACAGTCTTTGTCTAATGTAGGGGTATTTCTTCGAAGGCCTGTCTTCACTCATGGTCAGTTTTATGTGGGAGTCTCATGAGTCACAAATCGAAAAGGCTTAAAATTCTTGATTCTTGACAAGAACAATGAAGTCGTAAATCATACCGTTAATGTTGTGTGCAAAGAAGTGTTGCAGAGAGTGTGATGTATTGCTTCAAAATGTAAATAAAACAATTTGTTCTTTGATGTTTGATGCACTAATGCTTCTTACCATTTTGTAAATAGTTGCAATGAAACAGTAATAAGTTTTTTCCAGAAAAAATATGCAGGTTTCACACTTAATACAGGTGTAAAGTGTTTTACAGCTTGCTTCGTATTCGTCAAAACAAATATAATTACGACCGTATAAAACATTACGGTCATGTTCGTATTCGGCAATTTGAAACAGTAATGTATACCGCCGTATGATATTCTACAGTCAGTTTCGTATTCCGCTTTTGTAAGTATGTTCTGTGTCTTATTATTTTACACGTTTTTTTTCTTTGGGAACAATATTCTGGAAAATCCAACTTAGCAGGTTTTATTTTTTTTTGTTTTTAGATAAAATTTTGAATAATAATATAATACTTAATACCAATTAAGTCCATTTTCCTAAGCCCTAAATTACACCGATCTCTTTTTTTCTTTATGTAAAACTCGATCTCCACTCTTGCCTCCATCTTCTCCACCACATCCTCCATCTTCTCCACCTCCTCCCTCCATAATCGATCAGGCCCTATGGCTATTAAGCTTCAGTTTATCTTAGCAACTTTGCAATTACCGTCAACCTTGCAATACCCTATATATTATAATTCGATTAGATGATCTTAAATGAATCGTGACTTGGTTGTGATGGGTAGATTTGTAATGCGTGTTTTTTGCATTTTGATGTGAATTGTTTATTAGTTTTATGGTTGAAATTACATTCTATTCCTTTAATGCTTTTTTATATCATTTTTTTTTTCAAAAAATCTCTAATTGTATTTGTACAATTAGGTTAACTATGTCTCTAAACGACTCAGTTGATCTAAACGTGTTGCCTCCACAAATAACCGAGGGGATGTATCATCCCCTCTTTGGGGATTATATGATCACTATATCAGCCCACTATGAAACTGTGAGAGATATGGAGGGATGTTTCGTAATACGCTACCGTCAACAAGTCGGTACAACAGTGAATAATTTCACTTTCTCTTCTGAATGGGGTGGTATTCCCATAAGTGAGACGCACACAAGATTTGTTTTGGATGGAGCAGACATACCTTTTTTTATACAGAACATGTGCGCTGCAGGCCTTGTACAGGACTTCGTCAGTAATTATCTGGCTTCACAAGCTCCAACCTTGTATCCCCACAGATGCCCAAATATTATTGTCAATGTTCGATCACTTCAACAAATCATTGACTTTGAGCAAGATGAGCTGGTTGATGCTCTTGTTCCATCACCCGACAACATATCAGAGTCATTTGATTCTTCAACGAATCCTTTACACGCTTTGTTGGAGGTTGCAACCCTTCAACAAAGTGTGTGGGGGGGGTCACTGTGTAATTTATTTAATTCCATTTGGGTTAGGTTTAGGCATGGAACTTTCGATATTGCCTTGCAGACATGTATTTCATTCCGATTGTATTCGGATCTGGTTATATTATGGCACTACATGTCCCACGTGCCGAAGAGAATACGCAGGTGGCGTTTAAGATTATCTAGATTTGAGTTTAGTGTACAAAGTGTTGCTGATTAAACCATTAGTTGACCACTGTTTAATGTGATTATATTTTGTTGCAGCAATGTATACAGGTGTATAATTAATTACATTTAAGTTATGAATTTTTATAATTACATTGAACAACATTGCATCCAGGGGTATAACTACAAAATAACATCATTGTACCAAATTTCACATATACACAGACGTATAATAATTTACACTAAACAGTTTTTTTGGTCTTGATGTTTCCGCAAGGGTTTTGTTGAATATGATTCCATTGTCTCGTGATCTATTGTTGACTCATCCAAACTTTAACCTACTTCGAAGTTGTCCCAGATTTTTTCAAGAATCTTGCTTGCTAAACTAGAGATACTCATATTAAATCTATTTTGAATTTTTTAGACACATTTTTTTCATAAAACATACAATTTAAGTCTTCGTGCCATTTAAAGACACGAACACTAGTTGTAATTAAGCCAAAAATTTGGGTAGACTCTTCTTCAACCTTTCTCACCTCCTTTCCCTCTGCACCGAAGTTGAAAATTAAGTATGAGTGGTTAATAATTTCAAGAGGTTTTTATCGAAAATCACCCGTAAAATAGCGTATATTGCTCAAAATCACCTCATTAAACAAATATTATCGAAAACCACCCGAATAACGTACTATGTTAGCCAAACGCCACCCATTTGCTAACTCCGTTAATTTAAATCACACGTGTCAAAATTTATATTATTATATTCTAAAATTCGAATATAAATTAAATGGAAAAACCTAATATAATAAAAAGTTAAAAAATATTGTTCATTCATCTTCCTTCTTCAACCTACAACACCGCAAATCTCTCTTGCTTCGATTGAAATTAAAAAAATGAAAACCAAGCCATTAAACAATGGGGGAATTCTGTGAATCCATGTCCCTCCTCCTCATACACTCCCTCTAGTCGAATAACGAGCCTCGAACAATGGAGGAATCCTGACGGTGGCGATATTTGGGTTGGCTGCGCAGGCGGCGACACCGCTCCATCATCAATATCTGTGGTTACAAGGGCGTCTTCCGCTCCGACCCCGAAACTGAAGATACCGAAATCTACAACCCTACCTCCGGCCATGTCGTGACCGCCATTGATCTCAATCGTTTTCTCGAATCTCAGAGGATGTTTGGTGCCTTCCCTCTCCCTTATCTCATCTCTTTGCTCCATCTTAACTCCAAAAAAAAGCAATTGATTAGGGCTTGCAAAGGAGGGTGTTGCAGAGGTGGCTCAATTTGGTCGGAGAAGGCGTTAGGGCAGGGGCGGTGACCTAATTCACCTTGATGTGGTCGAAAAGATGGATGTGTGAGGTGGACGGAAGAGGATCGAACAAACACAATGAATTCTCCATAAATGAAATTCTGGAAATCCTAGGGTTTGTGAGGTAGAAGAAGGATAAGAAATTGAGGGTTTTGTTGAGACAAGTCTCATGCTACAAAAAGGTAGTTTTTGAAAATTCAAAAGATAAATAGGGATATTTTGGTCAGTTTAAATTATCTTTATGTTTAAAAAATCAGAAATCATTTAAACTAATTTATTATATTGATTTAGAAAGGGTTAAAATGGTAATTACTCATATTCAACAGAATTTTTGACGGAATTTTGGGTTGGGTGGCGTTTGGCTAACGGAATACGTTATATGGGTGGTTTTCGGTAATATTTGATTAATTTGGTGATTTTGGGCAATGTACGATATTTTACGGATGATTTTAGGTAAAAACCTCAAATTCCAATATCAAATCAGCATCAACAATTTGCATTCATAGTCAATCAATTAGAAGAAACCCTAAATCGATTAGAAGAAATTTTCAAGATTAAGAACACAATTGTTTTTGTCAGAGAAACCCCAAAAAACAGAAATTGCATAAGATTTTGAAGTACCGACTAAATTTGTGTTCCTTGTTCCTGGAAGCAGTTACGCCGATATCAGAATTGGCTATAAGCATCGAGTGGATCGTCGACGACTTAATAGAGAAATCCGACGTATGGGTCATAGACTCATCCTAAAAAATTTGTAACCATAAGGACGCCATGAAAATAGATGAGGGCGTCAGAAATGAGGGCAGAGGAAAGCATCTTGAACCAGACAGCGGAGAAGACGAGGGAGAAGATCGTGAGATGGGTGAGGAGGAGGAGGACACAATCGTGGAGCGTGCGACTGAAGTCGACAATCGGGGTGGAGCGGTAGAAGAAGAACCAAGCAATTAAGGTAGCGATTGAAGACGACAATCGATTGACTGAGAAATCGCCGGCGGAGATTGCAGAGAGGAAGAAGGAAAGGAAGGTTGAAGAAGAAGTTTGAATCTACCCTAATATTTTGCTTAATTACAACTTTTATCCAAGTTTTGAAGGTGTGGAGAAAATGAACCAAAATAAATGTTTTGGAATAAATTTGTAAATATTTAACGTAATTTCAAACAGAGTATGAGGACGGGTGCTTGTTTGGTGACGGAGTGTCTTATGTGGATGGTTTTCGATAATCAATTGTTATGAGGGTGGTTTCTGGCAAATGGGCTTATTGAACGGGTGTTTTCGGTAATTGACCCTAATTTTTAATTCACACTTGTTGACACAAAAAATTGTGTATAATCAGTGGCGGATCTAGAACAAAAGCTCCATGGGGGCTCAATATTTATAAAAACAAATTAGACATAATCAAGTCAAGGTTTATAAAAATAGCAACACAGAACGCGTTATAAAATAGTTGTTACTTTCCACTCTTCAAACTACAAACGAGGTAAATCCATCCTACGACTTTTCATATTTTGAAAATGTTGAAGGATAACTTCATTATCAATGCTTCTAAATATATCTTTCTCCACATAGCACACTAGAGAATCTGTGAGAAACTCATCTCCCATCTTATTACTCAAATCTGACTTGATGATCTTCATTGCCGAGAAGGCTCTTTCTACAGTCGTCGTCGCAACAGGTAACACTAAAACCAACTCAATAAGACGATATACCAAGTGAAAAAATCCATGAATTCCTTCCACAATCTCATCAGTATTTCGGGATTCACTCGGTCCAGCAACATTTGTATCAACTTGAGGCTCGCTCGTTTCAGCAAAATTCATATCAACTTGAACCACATTCAATTCGCTCACATTGACCACATTTATATCAGTCGGAGACTCATTCAGTCCACCCACATTCGTATCAACATCACTTGAATTCGAAATTCTCGTCCGCTTAGTCCGAGTAATAAATTTATCCATTATGATTATCTTAAATGTAAATAATTCAATTTAATCAATATCAACTTAAATTCTTAACAAGTTCAACACTTCAAACACATTAATAAATTTCAATCCACATAGATACAATTATTCAAACAACTTACAAATCAGTATTGTATATGCTAATAGAGTTCTTAAATCCTAAAAATTATCAATTTTCATATATAAAACCATAATAGTTGAAATTTGAAACTTAAAACTTGAAAACCTAAAATAAATTAAATAAATAAAAAACTTACAGTTGACTAGAGATTTGGAGATAGGAGCAGTGCCGATTTAGTGCCTTGTTCAAATCTCGTTTGAAACTAATGGAATAATGGTAGTCTAAATTTAATGGAGGGTTACTTTAGATTATACTCCCTCTGTCCCATATTGTTCTTCTCGTTTCGAATAGTGTACACTATTCACAGTTGAAGAGAATCTTCTCGTTTTGTCTTGATATATAAGAAAATATATAGTCATGTGGGTCTTGTTTGATTCGTATTAATGCGTACTTTAATAATATCAAATTTTTATTATTTGTATTAACATAAAACTAGAGATATGAAGGATACAAAACGTACATCGACAAATGTGTCATGAAAAACTGGGATGGAGGGAGTACTATATAATTGGCTCAAGTCTCTAGTCATGCCATCAAATCTCAAAATTGGCATATCATGCCGTGTCGTTAAATCTATCTACAGTAAGTTTCAATATCTTTTCCTTTTGCAAAAGATAGAGTATAAATATCAATTCTACAGCTACTCCGTACAATATATTTTCATTAAGTTAAACGCATCGTTTTGTTGGATATAAAAAACAAATAAAAAATTGAAATAAAAGTATTGTCATCTTCAACCTTTGTCTGCTATATATCTCGAAAATTTTCAGATCTAGAAGCTTCAATGGTGGAAACTCTATTGGTCGCCGTGGGGGCTCGTTTCTACCACTACACTGCTCGTCGGAGCTCCGTGGGGTCGGCCGACCCCACGGACCCCACTGTAGATCCGCCTCTGTGTATAATAAACGATATTCGTTTTTGACAAATTTTATATCGACGCGCTCGTATTGAAACTGTCTACAAGATTATGGGAAAAAAAATTATGGAAAAAAAATGGTGCGTAACACATAGGCCATATTGATGTGTTACGCATGAAGGGTATTTCTATATTGCAAACGGTGCCAAAGGCACGAACTTATTCCATTCATTATACACCGAGGTGGGCGGTAAACGAGAATTTAGGTGGACGTGATATATAGCAAGGGCCTTGATTTACCATGGTATTGAATATGTTGATGTCAGAATGTTATAATATATAGATGATACACAAGTAACGTAACACACTAATCTCACCGGCTTTTTAAGGTGAAACAAGCATTAGCCCTGTATTTAAGCAAGTTCAGCTTGATATTGTGCCAATATTCCAGCTATACATAACTACAGTGTACCTGCATCAGACGGAAAACTTCTCACTTTAAACAAATAAGAACACAGATTGTAGCTGACATGAACAATAAATGAGATAATCCAAAGACGACCAAAAATCGTTCTCAAGCCCCATATAACATAGTATAACCACAGACAGGAAAAGTCACATTTTGTAAAAATAAATAAACTTCAAAACACAATAATAATTCAGTGACCACGATTAAAAGTCCAACTAGCAGCTTGCTCTCAACTCAAAATGGTTTCATATCAAACTTCTATATAGTCAAGAAGACGGGCGTTGGATTTCCAGGGGAAGGTCGGTTCTGATTGACGAGTGATACCAAATTGCCTGCTTGGGCCAGATCTTCTGGATTAGCTGCTGACAGAACTTGCACGTTTTCCAAACCGAGCTGCCTCTTTATCAACTCTTGGTTTTCAGCAAGAACCTCTATCTCCCCAAATGGCAGCCTCGAATCCAAAGCCTGAGGCCCGAGTTTAAGGGTCTCGTCCTTCTTGAACTTCAAAAACGGCATACACTGCTTCTGATTCTTTTTCCAATTTGTTGCCTCTCCTAAACTGCTCTGCTGTAACGCTTGCCTAATTTCAGAGTCAGGAGCAAAGCTGCTACCGTCATAGTTGTTTCTCAGTATTCCTAAGCAAACTTCTTTCCAATCTTCATACTGCTCGTTAACGTAAATCAACCCGCTGATTCGATTCGTTGAGCCTGGAAACTGTTTCTGGAGAAGCTTCCTCATTGAAACTATAGTTTCCTGCAGATAAGTATTGGCTTTCTTCAGAGTCAAATCAGGTTCATCAGCTGTGGGCCATCCCGCCTTCACCACATACCCTTCTTTGTGTAAGAGCTCTCTCCAGACAAACTCACCGTAATGCGGGCAGATTGGAGTGATCAACCTCGTCTGAACGTCCATGAACCGAAGGACCAAGTCACGGTTCATGCCAGCAGATCCACACGAGAATCTGTACTCGTCTCTAGCAGCTTGGAGGTCGTAAAAACCGGATTTGAGAGCTTCACGGAACATGTAGTTACTGTAATGCTGCTCGGTCAGAATTACAGCCAAGTTCATCTCATTTGCAAACACCTTGTCAGCGTAAGTAGATGCAGGGCCTACTCTCAATGATCCTTCTGCTGCAAGAACTTCCTCCATCCATGAGAGTTCCTTTGTCAGACGGAGTATAGCAGCATTTGAAGTGTCGAAAACAAAATTGGCATCATCAACACCATCACCTGCATCAAACCAGCAACAGAAAACCGGGTGAGAAAATTGTAACAAAAAATAAATTTGTGTCATCAGTTTGTTTACCTACCTGCATCGGCAAGAGAAAATCGTGTGGCGTCGGCTGAGAACTCCTGGATCGCTTCACGCAATGTCCGGAAGTTTCCAGTGGACTTGGACATCTTCTCAGAGTTAAGCATGATATGGCCATTGCACCTGAATCCACGAGGCCAATGACGCTTTTCCATTATTGCAGTATGGTTGTAGATTGAGAATGTCAAGTGGTTCTGGATAAGGTCTTTGCCAGAAACCCGAAGATCAAAAGGGTACCAATACTCGAATTCCTGCTTCATCTTTCCAAGCAAATCATGCCCAACCTCACATGACTCAGGAGGTGAAGGCCCACCACAGAAAAGAAAATCCCAAACCTCATCAGTCATGTGTTCAGGCCTTATGGGTTTAGTGCTGCCACCATAGATATCACCACTATGCAATAGATGGGAAATGGTATAATAGGCCATGTATATGGTTGAATCAGACAAGGATTCAACAAGAAATTGTTCGTCCCAGGGAATACGAGAACCAAGGCCAAAGGAACGTGAGCATGCCCACTGGTTCAGCCACCCCAATGTATGTTCAAATCCATGCTTTGTTTCATCTGAGAACAGGTTCATACTTGACAAGCACTCCTCAGCTAATTTCTTCCACTCAGCCTCTCCATATGTGATATACCATTGATCTGTCAGAGCCACAACACATTCATCACCTGATCTGGACATGACCCGTTTCTCAGGTTCACTGTAAATTATGGCCTGCCCTGTCTCAATTAGCATGTTTTTAATTATAGGCTTCACATCTTGAACCCTCCTCCCTTCATATCCTGCAACAATCATTGTTCCTTCAGTAAATCCTTTCAGGTATGTAACTTTTTTAGCCTCAGTAAGCTTTTCTTTTTCATTCTGGCTCTTAATCTTCATGTCAACACACACTTTCTCAGCAGCCCTATCACCAAGTCCTGGAATGTCAATGATTGGAATAAGTTCAAAAGGTAAAACCCATTCATCTCTGACCCCATACTTAGCCCGAAAAGCTGGTTTTGCCTTCAAATCTTGCAGAGACATATAGTCATCAGGAGCATCACCAGGGACACTAGTCACAATTCCAGTACCCTTATCTGTCAAAATGGTTAACATAGGAAGAGCATATATTACTTCATGAGCGGTGAGGGGAGACTTCAAGGGGAGTCCGATTAGATCCTGACCCGTAAGTTCAACCAAGCAAGTCGGCTGCTCCGGAACCCTTGAGAATCTCTGATAAGCAAGATTCAGAGCTGCTCTCTTTGTCATTATCAGAACATCTGTATCATTAATTTCAAAAGCCCCATATTTCCCGTCAGGCAAAACCCATGCATTAGTCTGTCCAAACATAGTTTCGGGCCTAAGAGTTGCAGCAGCAAGAAAAACCTTTCTTCCTTCTAAAATACTCAACTTTGATGTGAAAGGAGGAACCACTTCCATTTTAATAAGAGTGTATTCTTGGGGCTGAACGCCTTCACCTGATGCTCTGTCATGATCTGCACAGGGTTGTCCATCCAATGGTGAGTAGACTGCATACCTAAGGTCCTTGACAATCTTACCTGCTGCTTTAAGTTTCCTCATTTGCCATTTTACAAAAGAGTCAAAGAATGGGTTCATATCTGTGGTGACAAAAGACCGCCTCCAATCACAACCCAAGCCAAAAGCTTTCAAGTCTTCCACAGCTAACGGTGGAAAGAAGGATAGCCAATAGTATGGATCCTGGAATTTGACAATTTCATCATCAGTAAGGCCATAGCTACGCATGATCTCCCATTGGTACATCTGTCTGCCGGTTTTTGCAGCAACCTTTGACTTCTTCCCTTTAAACTTAGCAGGTTCTGTTTGTGCATCTCCAGTGTCCTCCTCAACCTGTGTTTCTTTTACTTGGCTAGCTTCCTCCTCTGCCGTGGGAAAGACAGGAGGGTTCCCAAATTGGTTAATTTCCCGTGCAAGTTTATCAGCTGAAGCTTTAATAGGCATCCCAGTGCAGTGAAATCCAAAAGGAAACAGAACATTGGCACCTCTCAGTCTATGATAAGCAGCAGCAAACTCAACCTTAGAGAGTGAAAACGCATGCCCAAGATGCAAGTATCCATTCATATAAGGGAAAGGGAAGTTTCCGAAGAACTTTTCACCGGGTTGAGGAAGCTTTTCACAAGATTCAGACACAAAAACAGAGCCCTCTTCCCACCATTCACGAACTTTGCTTTCAATATCAAGCAGCCGGTCCCTTCTAGCAAAACTTTTACCTTCAGCCATACTGGTTGTTGTTGATACTGCACACAAACTGCTTTAAAAATACAATGTAAAAAAATACAAGTTAGATAGACCTACGTATCAGTCCTCAACATAAAAGCAACATAACCCCCCTTATCATCACTTTGGAGACGAAAATTCAGAGATATCTAAACAAAAACTGTAGTGAGTAATACATGAATAACTGAAAGCAAGCAAGAAGATAAGCATGGCAATGGAACAAGCAAGTATAGATTCTACATAAATGGCAATCAGAATCTGATCCGTGACAATGGAAGTGAGAATAGGTTTTACCTCTGAGAAAAGTGAGAAGAAGCGAATAAGGTTTTTGGAAGACCGCGCAGATTTAAGCTGAAGAGAGGAAATGCTTAGGTAAATTTTGGAGATATGAGAAGACGAATCAGAGAAAGTGTGAAGAGAGGGGGTAGCTTACCAGGAGGAATGAGAAGAGAAGAAGAATCTCATATGGCGACCTGAAATCCCATAGCCGTCGTCTCTCTTCGGTAGCAGCGATGTGGGGGTTATGAGAAATGTTTTGCGATTGGGTTTTACATGGTTCCGGTTGAATTTAATCCGGGTCGGGCAAGGCTGGGTGAGAACTTGAGATTCAGCGAATCTATTCTCTTGTCTATAGTATATTTACATGTTTTCTCCTCCTTTTTTGCTATTTGCCGCTCAGGTCATCTGTGCGTCACGCACGGATTGCACATTCCAGAAAACGCATGGATTGTAACCGTGCGTGACACATGGATTGTAACCGTGCGTGACGCACGGATTGTATCCATGCGTCATGCATGGATTTGCATATATGAATCTAGGGTTATTCAATGTATTCAATGTATTTCTAGTTAAATGTGCAAAGAAACACATTTTTAGTGTCTTTTTTAAGGCGATAAAGCCCAATTCGACAAAAACGTCATCGAAACTTTATCGAAATGGAATGAAACTTTGTTTCAATCCTTATAATGTCTATTTGATCATGTGTGTAACTTGAAATTCAAATTTATACCTTTGTAAGTGAAACATAGTTTGAAAACCGAACGAGGTCGCAATATGTATGGCGCAGCATATACAATTTGAAATATAATAAGGTTGAACATTCGTCAACATAACAACAATATAAGCATTCTAAATTTAACAAAAAGATTTTGCAACATAAAACCATGCGTCACGGGTGGAATGCATCCACACACCACGCATGGTTTGACACCATACGTGACGCATGGATGTCAATGTATTTTTTTGTTTCTTATGTGGTCCATGTCAATGTATTCAATGTATTTGTACTTATGTCACACAAAATAATTCATGTTCCGTGTTGTTTTTAAAGGCTTTAAAACCCGAATTCGCCATAACGTCGTCGAAACATCGTCGGAA
Organism: Oxyria digyna; assembly: GCA_029168935.1. Classification (NCBI taxonomy): domain Eukaryota; kingdom Viridiplantae; phylum Streptophyta; class Magnoliopsida; order Caryophyllales; family Polygonaceae; genus Oxyria; species Oxyria digyna. The sequence goes on from JAPVLV010000013.1 coordinate 14,486,428, forward strand.
TGGAATGAAACTTGTTTACAATGCCTATTAGAGATATTTAACCATGTCCGTAACTTTACATCAAAACCTTTTGCTTTTAGAGTAACACGCTCTTTGTAAAACATCAAACTACTCACCACAAGCTTAACTTGTTGCAATATATATGGTCGCAACATTGATGTTCACGTATGTTTGAAAAATTTATACACAAATGTGTTATAAGGCATATAAAGTCCCAATAATGTCTCACACATACAAAACGGGATTCGAAACTATGCCAAAACGCTAAAACCACTAAAAACGGCTTAAATGGACTTAAGGTGGTTTTTGGCGAAACGACACACGAACGATGTCCGAATGTAATGAAACTTTTTTTCAATGGCTATTATGGATATTTAACCATGTGGGTAACTCTCAATCACAACTTTTAACTTTTAAAGTACCGCCTCCTTTGTAAAAAACATACTAGTCGTAACTCTCTAACTTGTCGCAATATGTATATTCTACAACATTGACGGTGATTATTGTTGAAAATATTATACAACTTACTCTTATTAGGGATATTTAGTAGAAACAAGGTCTCGCTCACACGAAATGACGCACGTAAACGCTAAAACCACTAAAAACGCCTTAAATGGATTTAAGGCGGTTTTTGGCGAAACGACACTCAAACGATGTCCGAATGTAATGAAACTTGTTTTCAATGCCTATTAGGTACATTTAACCATGTGGGTAACTCCTAATAACACCTATTAACTTGTAAAGTAGCATATCCTTTGTTTGGACTTCTTACGTGGCCTAAATGGCCAACCTTTGACAATATGTAATTTTATTTTGATTGGAAATCATGCACACATCAGTGTTACTAAGAATCAAAGGGATCATGTGTCATTTTGTGTGTCACGCATGGAAGAGAACCGTGCGTCACGCGTGGATTATATCCATGCGTGACGCGTGGACTATAGTCATGCGTCACGCGTGGATATCAACCGTGCGTGACGCACGAATTTTCTTTTCAGAACTCATGCCAGCACGTACGTCTTGTCTCACCTACTGTAATAACTCCATTAATATTTTTACTATTTCTGTAACACCTACATTAATCCCTATTATCTTCCTTTCTTTCCATATTTCAAATGTCAAAAACCTTTGAACACCATTGTTGAACATTTTTTAGAGCAAAACACCATTTTTAACTATCTTCCTTTCCTTCTATATGGAGAATGAAGAGGAATGCACCAATGAAAGAGGTGGAGAAGCTCCATTTTCAAGTTACAACCTTAATAAGGTAACATTTCTTGTTCATAATAATATTTTTTAAGGTGTTGACTTGTTTTAGGGTTTGTATTAGTTAGGTTTAATGGATTTTACATGTTCAAGGTATTAATTATATGACTAAACATGTTGATTTGTGAATTTATGTTGATTTATGATATTTGAAATGTATTATAATAATATTTTTTAAGGTGTTGACTTGTTTTAGGGTTTGTATTAGTTAGGTTTAATGGATTTTACATGTTCAAGGTATTAGTTGTATGACTAAACATGTTGATTTGTGAATTTATGTTGATTTATGATATTTAAAATGTATTATAATATTACTTTTTAAGGTTTTGACTTGTTTTAGGGGTTTGTATTAGTTAGGTTTTATGGATTTTACATGCTCACGGTATTAGTTGTATGACTAAACATGTTGATTTGTGAATTTTTTCTTACTTTAGTGATTATGATGTTTGAAATGTATTATAATGTATGACTTGTTGGTTAAGGGGTTTGAAATGTATGACTTATGGCAATTCCACACGTCACGCATGGTTCAATACCGTGCGTCACGCATGGAATGGATCCACACGTGACGTGTGGATTTGCCATACAGAAGCTTAACTGGTTTGTTATCTGTGTGTTTGTGCATAGATGAATTTTTCTGTGTTTACTGGATTAGACAAGATTACTCTTAATGACTGCCCACCTCCGTCATACCTCGACTACATACCTTCGTTTGATTTGGGCATTGATTTTACAACATGGGAGCAACCGCAATCACAGTTTGGTGATATCAACACTGGATCTTTTGGAACCGGTTACGGTTTGTCGCAATGGCCTTCACATTTGATGAGGCCACTTTCAGACACAAGTAGCTTAAATGTGTTTCGTCCTTTGCGTACTGCACCACAATTTGATATTGAAGTTCAAGAAGAACAATATGTCTCTATTGATTACTCAGAGTTGTTTGCAAATGACTTGGTATTCGCCTCTAGACAACAGGGAGTGAGTTGGGCCGTTAACATTGCACAAGCCAACAACTTTTGCATAGTCAATGGAAGGAGTAGAGCACCTACCGAAACAAAATCTGGAAAACTTCAGCTTATCTATGATAGAGGACGGGTGAATTACTCAAAAGCTAGGGAGTGAGGAAAAACATCAAGACGAAAAAATGTAGATGTTGGTTCGAATTAAAGCTTCGAGAGGAGCATAGAGGGGCTTGGAAACTTACTGTAATGTTAGGTACCCACAACCATCCTATTGGTAGTAACTTGTTTGGGAATGCGTTTGCAGGCAGATTGACGCCTGATGAAGTGTGTACAGTAGTTGAAATGACTAGGGCTCATTGTAAACCAAATGAGATTTACACTATGCTCAACAAGTCTCCCAACAACCTTACAAAAAAAAAACATGTTTACAATTTGATGGCCAAGACGAGGATCGAAAACAGGGAAGGAAGAACTGTTATCCAAGAGTTTTTCTACAAATGCAAACAGAGCGACTATTTCATGGAGTATAGGACAAGCAAAGATGATGCGTCTATGATTGGTGATATGTTCTTTGCGTCCCCAGAATCAATGAAGCTCTTGAAATCATTTCCCTATGTACTTATAATGGACTCCACATATGCCACAATCAAGTAAGTTTTGTGTGATTATTGACCATTACATATGATTTTCCATAACATTGCAATAATATTATTTCAAATTATCTCTTTACAGGTACAAAATGCCATTTTTCGAGATTGTTGGAATCACGTCTACATGGAGGAACTTTGTAGTTTGTGGGGCATTTCTTGAGGGCGAGACTAAAGAGAATTATTTGTGGGCAATGCAACAACTTCAAGAGATGTATAGAAGAATTGGAGCAACGCCGACTTGCATTGTCACCGACCGTGAACAAGCTTTAATGAGTGCAACAGATCTTCTTTTTCCAAATGCAAAGTTTCTTCTATGTAGACGACATATAAGGAAAAACATAGAGGCCAAAGCTTCGCTCGAAATGAGATCGAAACTAAAGGGAAAAAACTTATCCAACGACTACTACAACTTGTTCGAGGAAACCACCGTAGAAGGATATGAAAAAAAGTTGGATACTATAGAGAGAGCTTGGAACGCGCATATTCCCGTACTACAATATGTTAGAGACAGTTGGCTTGGTCCTTTCAAAGAAAGATGTGTGTCGGCATGGACGGATGACGTGTTTACTCTTGGAAGCAACACGACAAACAGGTAATTTATCTATAATTGCAGTTACACAACTATATTCAGTTTTCTGTGCATTTAACCAGTTTCTGTAAACTGCACATTTATACATCACGCGTGGATTACATCCGTGCGTGATGCACGGATTTGTTCCATGCGTCACGCATGGATGTGCAGTTTACAGAAACTGCAGAAGCACATTCCTGTTTGAACACCTTAATAAAAATGCAGAGTGGAAGGAGCACATTCCTGTTTGAAGTCGTATTTGAGTGGTGGACAAGGTAGGCTCGACACAGTGTTTGAGGAATACAGTGACATGGCACGAAACCAGCTGAAAGAGATATTGGGTTCATTTAACGAGAGCCTAACAAAGACGTATACACTTGTTCATCAAACATCTTTGTTTGTACATTTGAAGTGCAAAGTTTCGTACAAGGCAATGGAGCTCTTAATTAAAGAATACGACAAAGGTGTACAAGGCATGTACAATCCACAATATTGCGATTGTGCAACCAAGGTCAGAGACGGGATGTTGTGTGTCCATGACCTTGCGACTTGTGTGAAGAAACAAATGCCAATTCAGCCTGTGTCTTTGCATCCTTTTTGGAGTACGTTGTCTTTGGAAGAAGTGGATACACAGTGTCATCTTGAAACTAAGAAAAACGTGGCAAGACGTTTATTTGATGAATTTTATGAAGAAACATGGAACACCTTGTCACCACATGATCAAGAGAAGTGTATTGAATCTGTCAGAAAGATAGCTAAAGTGGATACACCTCTCAAAGAGCCGCCTATTTCGAAACACACTGGTGGTCGTCCCCAAGGAGCTCCTAACAAAGGGCCTAGATCTACACAAAGAAAGAAGTCTGCATGGGAATACACCGACCAAGAGATGAGGTCTAGAGCTTTGGAAGAAACACCTCCCAAGAAGCAAAGGGTTCCTAAACCCTTTGGTGCACCTCCCGCTCCACAAAAAATGTATGCGCCTTCTAAGTACATTAGAAAGATACCAATGTGCATGCGACCATATGTGGAGGGTTGGTTTGACATCAGAGCCGATGGAAACTGCGGGTTTAGATCTATTTCTATGGAAACAGGTGACCGATATTATCTTCACTCTAATGTACACTTTATCCAAAATATTCCGTCACTCAATCTGTTTTTGAGAGTCATGTAACAGGTGGGACCCAAGAGAATTGGAAGTTCATACGAGAAGAGATGATAAGAAAGGCTAAAGAGATTTGGCATTTACTTAAAGGCACGTGGATTGGTGGAGAAGTAAATCCAACATTGGAGTCCGTTATACATCAACATACATGGGAAAGCGATTACTACCCAGCTCCAAGGTATAAGTGGCTTACCGTACCAGAAATGGCATGTTTGGTGGCTTCGGCATGTAATTGTGTCTTTGTGTGTCTAGGCGAGCAAATTAAACAGACATTCCTACCTCTTAGACTTCCGACTTGGTATGGTCAACCTGGAGCCAAGATGCAAGTTGTTTGCCTATTACTAGAGTTGGCTCCCGGTCCGGTCCGGTCCGGTTCCGGTCCTCTGGAATCCGGAACCGGAACCGGTTTAAACCGGTTCCACCGGTTCCGGTTCCGGTCCGGTCCGGTTCAATCCGGTTCCGGTCCATACCGGTTCATACCGGTTCATCCGGTTCGGACCGGTTCATCTGGTTCGGACCGGTTCATCCGGTTCGGACCGGTTTTTAAAAAAAAAATAATTTTTTTAAAAAAATAAATAAAAAAATATAAAAATAATTTTTAAACTTAAAAAAAATGATTATAAAAAAACGCTATTAAAAAAGAATGTTTTGTCATTGTTTTTAAGTTTAAAAATTATGTTTAAAAAACTTAAAAAAAATGATTATAAAAAAACGCTATTAAAAAAGAATGTTTTGTCATTGTTTTTAAGTTTAAAAATTATGTTTAAAAAACTTAAAAAAAATGATTATAAAAAAACGCTATTAAAAAAGAATGTTTTGTCATTGTTTTTAAGTTTAAAAATTATGTTTAAAAAACTTAAAAAAAATGATTATAAAAAAACGCTATTAAAAAGAATGTTTTGTAAAACATTCTTTTTAATAGCGTTTTTTTATAATCATTTTTTTTAAGTTTTTTAAATTAAATATGAAGGAACAAAAAAATTAAAAAAAATTGGGCTTGCACTTAACAGTGACTTACTTGTTAAGTTGCCTACGTATCCTCTCGGGTTAGAGGAATCAAAGCCCACGTAGTTCTTTACCTTTTTTCAAAACCCGTTACCTAAGTCGAATCTTCGGCGGATGAATCGGTGCGTATCGTAGTAGAATCTCCAATCCACTCGTCTTCCGATGACTCGTTAATGTTACGTTGTTGCCTCATTGCGGCTCTCTTCCAATCGCAAACACAACATTGCGCCTCCAATGACTCCGGTGCCAAATTTGATCTCTTCCTCGTTAAAGTGTTGCCTCCTGCACTAAAAGTTTGTTCCACCGCCACGGTTGAAGCGGGGACGGCAAGAACTTGAGCCGCAATCTTCGCAAGCGTTGGAAACATGCTCCTATGATCCTCCCACCACTTCAAAACATCTAAAGCTTCACAACTAACAAACTCAAAGTTGGTGTTAAGATAGTTATCAATTTCCGCATTCGTGTTTGTAACTCTTGGTCTTTTACTAAAATACTTAGCTCCAAAGGCCCCCAAGCTACTAGAGCTCGAAGAAGCCGGAGGTAATTGTGAAGGAGTCGGAGAATCCGAAAAATGAGTAAATAAAGTTTCAATGTATGTTCTAGTTCTAGAAACCATACCTAAAATATCCTCTAGTTCACCGTCGGCTAAAATATATCCATAATAGTCATCTAAAAGAGCGTGTAAAACTCCTAATTTAAGTCTAGGATCTAAAACACAAGCAACAAGAAAACAATCGGGAATATATCTATAGTATTGCAACCACTTACTCCTCATGCTTGCAACGGATTCCTCAATGCCGGGAATTTTAGCTCCCTCACGTAAACCAGCCATAACATTACAAGCTTCCAAGACAAAAACATTACTACTTGGTATATAAACATGACTAAATCTCTTTGTTGCATCACTAAAACATTTTAAAAACGTTGCAATACTTTGACATATTTCCCAACCTGATTCGCTAAAATAGAAAGTAGAGCCAGAAAGGTTTTGAGAAACAAAAGACGTTAAAACTTGTCTATATTCTATACATTCACATAGTAATATGTAAGTAGAGTTCCATCGGGTACCCACATCTTTTGAAAAACGTTTTGGGTGCACCCCGTTAGTTTTACAAAAGGTCATCCAATCTCTTGTAACTTTAGGATGCCCCCAAATATACTTAATAACGTTCTTAATTGGATCAAAATGATAACTCATAGCACGTAAACCATCTTGAACACATAAGTTTAAAATATGACAAGCACATCGAATATGAAAAAATCTCCCACCAAATAAAGGTTGACACATTTCTTGTAAATCTCTAATAGATGCGGTGTTAGCAGATGCATTGTCGAATCCAATTGAAAAAACTCTATTTAGTAGTCTATATTCTTCTAAAATTGTACGAATCATCATAGCAATATTTTGTGCGGTATGTGAATCATCAAAGACTCTAAATGCCAATAAACGTTTTTGCATTGTAAAATGATGATCTACAAAATGACATGTAACACCCATGTAAGAATGGGTTTGAGTATTATCACTCCATATATCACTACAAATAGAAACATTCATATCATTTTGCGAAAAATAAGAAACTAATTCGTGCTTGTGTCTTTTATAAGCCTTAATTACGTTTTTCTTAATCACTTTCCTAGATACGGATTTAAAAGCGGGTTGTGTATGCTCTTTAATATACTCATTAAATCCTACATTTTCAATAAATCGAAATGCTAAATGATCAACACAAATAGCTTCGGCTAATGCTACACTATTAGCTTCATGATCAAAACGAAATAAAGGGTTACCGCTAGTAGAAGATGCAAATCCGCCGGAAATTTGCGTTTGTCCCCCTAGCATTCCCATCTCGGCGACGTGTCTGTGCTCCATGTGTCGTTGAAGGGTTCCATATCCTCCACTTTTCTTCCATTGGAATGTCGCCTCGCAAAAGTTACAAGAAACAATAATTAGTCCGAGATCATAATCCTCGGCCTCGAGTTCCTCGATACCGGGTTCTAATTTAGTAAACCACTTTGTAAAAACAGGAGATGTTAGTTTCCGGGATTGGTTCCCGGAGGAGGACCCGGTCCCGGTCCTCCCCCCCCTACCCCTAGCCGGCCTCGAACCGCTAGCTTGCCCTTGAGGCCTAGCGGTCCTACCCCTAGCGGAGGACCTAACTTGGGAGGTGGGAGTGGGAGTGGGAGAAGTGACATTATCACTCTCTTGGGTGTCAAAATGATCCGCCATGATATGATTAAGAACAATTAAATAATATGATTAAAAGCAATTAAAAACAATTAAAACAATAAAACAATAAAACAATAAAACTTAGAACAATATAATAATGTGATTAAAAATGTAAAAGCAATAAAATATTGAAAGACAAAAGCTAATTAAAAGGAAGATTAAGAAAGGAAGAGATTAAGAGAGATTGTTGATGGAATTTGAGAGATTATGAGATTGAGATTTGAGAAAGAGAAGAGAGATTGTTGTTGTTGGATGTGTGATTTGAAGATTGTATGGTATGGTATTTATAGGGGTTTGATATGAATTTTTTAATATTTAAAAATGTATTTTTTTATTTTTTTTTAATTTCCTAACGGATAGGAGCCGTTAGGACCGCCGGTTAACCGGCGGTTCGGCCGGTTAACCGGCAACGGCTAGTTTACTAGCCGTTGTAACCGGCGGTTAACCGGTTTTCCCGGTTAACCGCCGGTTTTGTATTTTTTTTAAAAAAATTTTTTAACCGGCGGTTAACCGGTTTAACCGGTTAACCGCCGGTTTATTTTAATATTTTTTATAAAAAACCGCCGGTTAACCGGTTAAACCGGTTAACCGGCGGTTAAAAAAAAATTAAAAATAAAAATAAATAACCGGCGGTTCGAAAAACGCAATTTCCCGAACCGGAACCGGACCGGGTCAAAACCGGTTCCTACCGGTTCCGGTCCGGTTCCGGTCCGGTCCCGGTTTTGACCGGTTTTGACCCGGTCCGGTTCCGGTTCGAACCGCCGGTCCGGTCCCGGTCGAGCCATCTCTACCTATTACTACTTACACAGAAGGAACATTTCATCCCGGTATGTTTTTTTCAATTGCTATTTACCTAGTGCATTACATGTAAATTTAATTATGCAATTCCATAAAATATATCTCAGATTCGCCTGAAGGATGGATGTCCACTACCACCTGTTTATAATCTTTGGGAGCATAATTGTGAAGAATCTGCTGCGGACTTGTATGACGAAGTGTGGCAAAGATGCGGGGCTTACACACCCCCGAAAAGAGGAGGACATCAATCGTCCAAACAAAGCATCACAATTCCAGACGATGATGATGACGAATACTAGTTCAAGAGTTATTGTCAGTCCTGACAATGTTGTAATGTGTATTTTATTTCGAGTTTCAAATGACCTTCTAATGTTGTAAGGTTGTATCATTTGATGCACATTTCAGTCTTTATGTGGTATTTCTGGGTTAAATTTAACGTGAAACAAGTGCTTTGCATCAACCATTGGAATTTCTGCATTCTTTAAGAAAAATGCAGAAATTCCATTTCAGTTTTACTTGTCAAAAGCAACACTTCCGAATTGTCTTGTCAAAAGGAGACATATGAGTTGTCTTGTCAAAAGGAGACATGAGTTTTCTTGTCAAAAGGAGACATATGAGTTGTCTTGTCAAAAGGAGACATATGAGTAGTCTTATCAAAAGGAGACATATGAGTTGTCTTATCAAAAGGAGACATCGGAATTACAACATAAAACAGATATATTACAACATAAAACAGATACGTTACAACAAAAAACCGATACATTACAAAATAAAACAGATTCATTACAGCATAAAAAAGACTCATTCTTGAAACGTAAATTAAAACGAACATAACAAAGACAAAACACCAAGACACTTCACATTACATCTTAAAAGGAACGAAATACTAAGACCACTACGCATCGTCAGAATCAGCTGGTTTCTCTTCAAAATCCTCATAGAGCTCCTTCACCCACCATTTAGCCGTTTCCAAATCTTTCTCTTCGTTAAAGATTTTCAGTTTCATGGCTTGTGTCCGGTTTTCCTCCAACAATTTTGTCATAACACGGAGATGATGACGGTCATACTCAAGATCAAGAAACACCCACCTGAAGTTACATTGGCATGTAAAAAACCTTCGGCCATACTGGTCTGGTCTCATCTTGTCATTAGCGCTGAAAACCGTGATAGACTTCCTACACCTCTTATTTGGACACTGAATGGTGCTGCCTTCTCGTGGTATTGAAGATGATGATGAGGATGATGCCATGTTGGTTTCCAATCTGTAATACAATTTAAGAAAACAAGTGAGAAGAAGTTCAAAGAAGAGCTTCAAGTAAGGAATAAGATGTTGAAATGGTATGCTGAGGGAGTGAATTTATAGGCGATTTTAAACTAGGTTTACACTTCCATGCGTCACGCATGGAAGAGAACCGTGCGTGACACATGGAATGCATCCGTGCGTGACGCATGGTTTTGCATTTGACCAACAAAATACGGATTTATGTCTTGTGCACCCTAAACAAATAATCCAACAAATTCAACAACGCTAACCAGAATTTAAAAGTTCAACAACGTCATAACAAACAATCCTTACGAAAAACGGACAATCCTGAAATTCCGAAAACAAACAGTTCATAAAAAACAATCGAACCCAATCCAACAAGATCACCACCGATGTTGTTGATACATAGTTGTCCACGGCTCAATATCTTGAAGGACCTCGGTTATGGCTCCATGCATTGCAGAAACATCATAGGGATCAGGCAAGGTTGCATATGGTGACAAGTGATCGTAGACCCTGTCAAAAACCTACAAATAAAATAAAATATTGAAATCAGCTATTTGCATAATGTTTACCTTAAATCAAACTTAAAGAAAAATCAAGATCTCAAGTTACATGAGATAAATGTATTACCTGATGTGCTTCCAAGCTAGCGTGTCTGCCGGGTATCAGAAATCGATGAGTGCGGGGGATGTACCACACAAGATACTCCGGAGCTTCTTCAAAACCTGTCTCCGCAGGTGGTCCCATCTGCTCAAGGGTCGCCCTGTGGATATCCATCCCCTCCCAACTCCACGCCATTCTATCATAATTCACCACATATGACCTAGGGCTGATGAGCCTATGATGCGGGGATAAGCCGCAGTTGCCGACCTAGACACCAAACTCGAATAGGAACTCGAACAGAGAAGAAAGGCGGAATTAGAATGAGATGAAAGAAGGATAAGTCGAATGATAGGCCAATTGGAACCAAATCAAACAACGATAAAACCCTTGAACTTAAGAACAAGAACCTTACCGAATGATGAAGAAACCCCAACGGATGATTACAACCAAACACAATGACTTTGGTGGGTCAAGGCACCTGGAGGTTGCTCTATGGAGTCCCGATAGCACCAACCTTATGGAGGAGATTGACACACACAAGCACAACTAGGGCCAACTGAACGACAATGCACACGGGGCACTCTGCTCACAAAAGCTCTCTCTTTTGGGAGGAAAAACGATAAACGCTGTATTCAATATCAAAGTCTGGGGGGGGGGCTAAAACAACAACTAAGGCAACCTTATATAGGGTTCATAAGGATGTCAACTAAAGAAATAAACAATAAAAGTATATCCTAAAATAATAATCCCGAAAAACAATTAAACATCCGAAAATAATGTTTCAAAAGGAAGCCTCGGCGAAGTTAATGAATTCGCCGAGTTTCCCGGCCGCGGGCGCGGGTATGGAGCCGCGAGCGCGGGTATGGAGCCGCGAGCGCGGATTGGCGAATGAGCCGCGGGCGCGGGTATGGAGCCGCGGGCGCGGATTGGCGAATGAGCCGCGGGCGCGGGTATGGAGCCGCGGGCGCGGATTGGCGAATGAGCCGCGGGCGCGGGTATGGAGCCGCGGGCGCGGTTGTAGACATGTCGCCGACAGCTCTTTTTGAAACGGCTCGTTCTCTCTCGTCCGAGATCGGAATTGAGCGATTCCAAAGCCTAGAGTTTCGTCTTGAAGTCTAGTTTGTTTCATCTTCAGTACTTGACTTCTCATCTTGACTCGAACCGGATCTCTACGAGCTTGAATGACTACAATACGAGCTCGGGCTACTATCAATGACTTGAATGATGGCTCATAGCGATCTTTAGCCCTAGCTCCAGTGGTTAGCACATCTTTAGATTTAGGACGGGGCGTCCTTGATGATAGCTCAGATGCTCCCGCATCATTCTCCCTTTCTTGAAAAGGATTAGACCTCGAATCATATTTGACATGAATGATTGAACGATCTTCATAGGCGTCATCCTCTTTGATGCACAACTTCCTCTTGAATGTCTTGAGTGCATAGCTCCACCTTGAGGAAACGATGGATTGCTGCTGGAGTGCATTGCTTTCCTTCATTCCTTTAGCTCCTTTGTCCTTGTCCTTTCTTTTGTCATACTTATCAGTGACCTGCAAGAGAACCATTGGTGGAAGAACAACATCTTTTCTAGGGAAGGTAAACGAATAACAACTAGCAAAGCCATCATGAGCAACTCTTTTATCATACTGCCATGGATAATCTAATAAAACTTGACAAACTTGCATAGGCACAACATCACATGAAATAGTATCATCATAATGTTCTAATGTCATGGCTTCCTTAGCATGCTTGTTCAAATTCCAATCAACACAATCATTAATCCAATGCAGTTTTAAAGGACTAGGGTAGCATAATGAAGCAATTTGCAATTTAGTATTCAATCCCATGCTAGCAATATCACCACAACTACCTTCATCAATAATCATGTTGTAATCCTCAACTTTACTTAGACAATGAGTTTCTCCTAGAATTTCAACACAATGAGCAGTTTGTACATGCAAATCCTTCCTATCAATCAATGAATCAACATGCTCATAATCAATTTCAACCTCATTATCTAAATAAGTTTTAGCATCATCAATACAAACAACATCATCAATACTATCACCTATTTCATATTCAATCTCAATTTGTTCTAGGTGATTAAGCATATCAGGACAATCATTAATCATATGATTTCTACTTTGACAGTTTAAGCACAAAACAACTTCAATTTTAGTAGAAAGATTAGAAGTGCTCCCTGGGTTAACTTCTTGTGATGGAGAGGCAAGCCTTAGATTCCTTTCTGGCTTCTTATCCATTTCCTTCTTCTTGGCAGCCTCTTTGACTTGACAACTCCAACGCTCAAGCTCGGCTTCTAACTTAGCAAGGTTGTTTTTCACTACCGCTTGCACTCGCGCTTGCCATTCTTCTGTAGCCTTCTCTATTTCTTTTTGCTTCTTGGCCTTTGTTCTCCTCTCAATCTTGATGGTCAAGTGCAATAATTCTTCCATGGAGGAGTAGCTATACAAATATACTTTGTTAGCTAAATAAGAGTTTAGTATATGAAGATACCTATTCATAGTAGTCTCCTCATTTTCATGCACATTAGCTCGAACCATAGCAGCCTTCATTGCATTGTATGTCTCCTCTGCTGACATGGTTCCTTGCCTCAAATTATCCAACCTTTGCCTGAGCTTACGCGCGAAATATGGAGGCACAAAGCGAGCTCTCATTAAGGTCTTCATTTGCCTCCAAGTGTTCACAAATGGATCAAGTGCTCTTCTCCTTTCTTCCTCAAGATTATTCCACCATTTCAGTGCATTGCCGGTAAATTCACGAACAACAAATCTTACCTTTTGGAATTCCATGAAGTTATGACAACTCCAAATCTGCTCAACCTTGGCTTCCCATTCCATATACTCATCCATGTCCCAACCTTCAAATCTTGGAATGTTCAGCTTGATCTTGGCAAGACCAATTTGCTCTAGCTCACGTCCTCTTCTCCTTTGGACATCTTTGTATGGTTGCCAATCTTCACTCTCCATGTACTCCTGCTGATATCCCCTTGGAGGTCTCCTTCTGGGAGAAACGAACCTGTCCATTATCAAAGAAAAGACTAACACAGAACAATGTTAAGTGAGTGTAAATGAAAACAACTCGCAAGTGTTTACTCTCGTATGTTTTCCTCTGCACTCTCTCTCAATTGTCGTTGCAACCAGCTTTTCTTTGATGAATTGCCTTGTATGTACCAATAACCCAATAGATTGAAACTAACAAGCTCCTAGCACTAATATGAGTGATGGTAGAGATGGAGATGGCTAGTGTGGGGACGGGGTTTCAACTTCAAGGTTCTGACTCAAACAAGAGACTGACTCAATGAAAGAAAGAAAATAAGACTCGAAGGTGTTTTGCAAGAATGAGAATGCAAAACAGAGATATAAGTTAAGCTTCAAATTTCAAGAAGAGCCAAAAGGAAGCGTACCTTAACTTGTTCCGACTGATGTCGATTGAAGGATCGAAGACGGAGTCGGGAGGGTTAGGTATCAATTGAGGCTCGTATCTGAAGATTTTTCGAACTGTGGCTTTTGAGGCTAAGCCGCGGGCGCGGCCTGAATCTCGCGGGTGCGGCTTGAACCGCGGGTGCGGCTACGGAGCCGCGGGCGCGGTTTCTGTCGCGGCCTGATGGGTTTCTCGCTTCCGTTCGGGTTTGTTTAACCCGATTTCCTTTGAGTTCTTGAGATCCGACTTAAACAATATCAAACTAGACTTTGACTCAACAAAACGTAAAATAAACTACTAACTTTGAGACTTTTCGATTTCTTTTTTTTTGAATTTCTTTTCTTTTTTTTTTGAATATATTTTTTTTCTCACCAAATGGAATTACAGACTCGATACGAGATATTAATCTCAGCAAAATTGAAAATAAATAAAAATAACAACTAACTTGATTTCCCTTGTAGAAAGATAAGATTCCCTTGTAGAAAGATAAGATTTCCTTCTTTGAAGATCTTGTTTGGGCTTCAAGGAAAGAAATTCCAGCAATTCTTTTGGGTTTCTAATGGCTGCGTTTTGGTAGGGATGGATAGATTTTGTGATGGATGAAGGGCTGAATGGATTTTGGGAACAAGGGTGCTCCAAACTCCAATCTTTCGATCTCCACCAACACTAATCGATCCAAGCTTCTTGCACACAACCTGTAATGACTCAACAAGAAATATCAAAGCAATGGAAGACTCAAAATCAATTTCTGAAAGAAACTGACAAACAAGAACATAAAAGCTGACTCTTTTTGTGATTTTCTGGATAGGGGGTCTCTTGATGTTCTTGTGAAGACGAATGGTGTCAACACAGCTCTGATACCAATTTGATGCGGGGATAAGCCGCAGTTGCCGACCTAGACACCAAACTCGAATAGGAACTCGAACAGAGAAGAAAGGCGGAATTAGAATGAGATGAAAGAAGGATAAGTCGAATGATAGGCCAATTGGAACCAAATCAAACAACGATAAAACCCTTGAACTTAAGAACAAGAACCTTACCGAATGATGAAGAAACCCCAACGGATGATTACAACCAAACACAATGACTTTGGTGGGTCAAGGCACCTGGAGGTTGCTCTATGGAGTCCCGATAGCACCAACCTTATGGAGGAGATTGACACACACAAGCACAACTAGGGCCAACTGAACGACAATGCACACGGGGCACTCTGCTCACAAAAGCTCTCTCTTTTGGGAGGAAAAACGATAAACGCTGTATTCAATATCAAAGTCTGGGGGGGGGGCTAAAACAACAACTAAGGCAACCTTATATAGGGTTCATAAGGATGTCAACTAAAGAAATAAACAATAAAAGTATATCCTAAAATAATAATCCCGAAAAACAATTAAACATCCGAAAATAATGTTTCAAAAGGAAGCCTCGGCGAAGTTAATGAATTCGCCGAGTTTCCCGGCCGCGGGCGCGGGTATGGAGCCGCGAGCGCGGATTGGCGAATGAGCCGCGGGCGCGGGTATGGAGCCGCGGGCGCGGATTGGCGAATGAGCCACGGGCGCGGGTATGGAGCCGCGGGCGCGGATTGGCGAATGAGCCGCGGGCGCGGGTATGGAGCCGCGGGCGCGGTTGTAGACATGTCGCCGACAGCTCTTTTTGAAACGGCTCGTTCTCTCTCGTCCGAGATCGGAATTGAGCGATTCCAAAGCCTAGAGTTTCGTCTTGAAGTCTAGTTTGTTTCATCTTCAGTACTTGACTTCTCATCTTGACTCGAACCGGATCTCTACGAGCTTGAATGACTACAATACGAGCTCGGGCTACTATCAATGACTTGAATGATGGCTCATAGCGATCTTTAGCCCTAGCTCCAGTGGTTAGCACATCTTTAGATTTAGGACGGGGCGTCCTTGATGATAGCTCAGATGCTCCCGCATCAGCCTATGTGCTTTAAGGGGTGAAATTGGAGACCTGGGAATCATCTGCACCCTACCAAACTGCCTAGGCGACCTATCGGGATGGTGGGGCTCGGTTATGTCCATGCAGCTCAGCACCCCGAAAAAGAGAGCAGGAGCATAGGCAGGATCATTGAATTCGATTTCACCATACGGGTTCCAATTAACCTAAAAACGATATCAACGTCTTGCATTACTCAAACAGTAATTTTACACCTTAAGGTACCAAAACTGAGGTAAAAAATAGTACGCAGTTTTTTTTGCAATTCCATGCGCCACGCATAGAATCTAGCCATGCGTGACGCATAGAATTAATCCATGTGTGACGCATGAAACAGTTCCATGCGTGACGCATGGAATTGCAAAAAAACTGAGGTACCAAAACCGAGGCTTAAAAATATAAACAAAATGCAACACAAATACCTGATCCGCCCTCATTGCATCTAGTTCAGCTCTGTAGTTTCGTGCTTCAGGGTCGTAGTTTGGCAACGCTTCCTCTGGTAGAAACCGAAACGCATAAGGATGATCAACTGACCAATCAGGATTAAGCCGAACACCAGCTGCTAAGGATGGGAAGTATGTGTATATCCAACCCTACCATTTAAAAAATATAGTTAGCATTAAAACCATAGAAATAAGTTATGATTGCTAAAAAATGTAGTTCCTAAATAATTAAAAACTTACTTGAAGGAGAGTGAAACAAAATGAGATCAAACCAAAATTTTGGCGTGTAGCGATGCCCATTTGGCGATAGAAATATGCTAGCGCCGCAGATCCCCAAGACATACTTCTTGCCTCTTCAACACTCCCTAGAAATGCACCAAATCTCACCGGGAGCTTATGTTGTGACTTGTCAGTGAAGATTGTGGAAGCCAACAAGTGGAATATATAGCCCATTCCATGAACTACGGGATCATTTAGGCCCTCAATGTGCGCCTTAAACTCTTTCTCTCTAATCCAATAACTATCGAGCTGTTCATTTTGAAGATGAAAATTTTGCCGTCCCTTTTCACCAAAATAGTTCTTGTTCGTAGTTCTCCCGACTGAAGCGGTGGGGTCGGTCACCATAGCTTTCCCGTGAATAGGAAGCAACATCAGCTTCTTGATGTCGAGCAACGTCACTGTCATCTCAGCAAATGGCATGTGGAAGCTGTTTGTTTCAGGATGCCACCTTTCTATAAAGGCGCAGATGAGCGGATAATCAATCACATCGTATATCAACAGCCTGAGATGAGTCATCTCCGTTGCAACTGCGTGATTACCCCATGGCAAGTCAGAATTAAGTTCCCAATCTTTCAGCTGTAATTGTCTGGTCTGGTAAGGGAATACGCCTCTATCCTGTAAATTGATTACGTAACACAAATCATTTCAATAACGCATAAATTTTTTCCAGAAACTGCAGAAACTTTGACATTCTTTGAAATGAAATTCCACGCGTGACGCATGGACATGAACCATGCGTCACGCGTGGATTTGCATTAAACAGAATGCAAAGAAACCAGTTTCTGCATTCTGTGCAGCACACCTTAACCAAATTTTCAACAAAACTACAAATAGTTCAACAAATAATCCATCAATTTAATCAAATCAATTCATACATTAACAAATTTAATATCACAACACATTTACAATTCATAAATAAAAATAAACATACTTCATCTTTCATATAATCAAATAATGAACTGAATGTAATTTTTTCATTTTTTTCAACCATTTTCCTAACATTAAATTAGTTATGATAAGTATTGAATCTATAAACCAAATTTTAATTACATACCTTTCCTTTTTGCACAAAAAAGACTGTATGAGCTTCAAAGCTTATGAGCAGCTCCGGAATTTGTGGACCTCCAGGAGTACCCCCCTCTAACTGAGGGACGTATATGTTTTTGACCGGAGGTTGTCGTCGTCGTCGTCTTCTGGGTTGTTCCTCTCGCTCCTCTTGCTCTTCCGCTTCTTCATGTTCTTCATGAACATTCTCATATGTCCGATCCTCTTCCTCACCTTATTCCTCATGCTCATGCTCCTGCTCATAATCAGAATCAGAATCAGCATTTGCACCCCCAGCTGATGGCCCTGCACTGCTACAAGCAACCAGTGCGTACTAGTCATCACCCGTCTGAGGGTTCTGAAAGTTATGAGAACCAGTAGCTTGTCTCATCATCTCCCCAAATGATTGCTCTTGTTGTGGATAGCCCGGATAGCCTGGAAATTGTGTTTGTTGTGGAAACAGTGTTTGATGTGGGATCAGAATGGGGGTGCCAGGAAAGTAATGAGGGGAACCCTGGGGATCGAAACTTGCAGCAGACAAAGCTAGCTGCTGATGTTGTTGTTGTTGTTCATGCTGTTGTTGTTGCTCTTGTATCTGCTGTTGTTGCTTCTGTTGTTGCATCTCACCAGAAAACTCTAAACGACGAGGAGGCGATTCTTGTCTATTCTTCTTCTTCCTTGGTTTTGGAACTATGGGATCTTTTTTCTTCAGTTCTCTGTTTCTTTGACGAGTATCGCGTCCAGGTCGACGACCACCATCCATATCTGCATCATAAAATGTGCAATTCCACAAAATTAATCAGTTTACTGAATTTAATCAGCATATCATCAAAAACTCAATCAGTATATCATCAAATCCAATCTGAAGCTGCAGAACACAATTTCTGGAATGTGCAATTCCACACGTCACGCATGGCTTCAATCCATGCGTGACGCATGGCTTCAATCCATGCGTGATGTGTGGAATTGCACATTCCAGAAATTGTTCGTCAACAGTTTTTCCATGTTTCAAACCCTAATGTCAACAATTTTTCCAAAATTCTAACAGTTTTTCAATAATTTCATTAAAACCATACCAAATTCAACAACCTAATTCATAACCCTAATTCAATATCAAAACCCTAATAAACTATATACACATGAAAATATCAAATTGGTCAATAAATTATCAACAAAGTACACAATCCATTCATATATTACAAGTTTAATCATTTCTAATCAACTAATTAACATACACATTGGATTTTGAAGTAAATATCATCAAAACAACATGAAAACCTCATATATACATCAATACCATACCATAACAATGAAATCTTAATGTTTACATACCTTATATGCAAAAAAGATGATGAGAATGATGGTTTTTGGGTAAAATGGTGCGTTGTGGAGGTGCAGCCGCCATGAGATAAGTTGGGGAAGGTGACAAAATGGTAGGGTTTGATGTTTTTGGGCTTTTATTGGTAAAAAATCCATGCGTGACTCATGGTTGGTGTCGATGCATCACGCATGGTTTTATTCGGTGCGTGGCGTGTGGATTTAAACCATGCGTCACGCACGGTTATAATCCATGCGTGACGCACGGCGCCTGGGCGGTAAATAGCAAAAAGGGCGGGCGTTAAATAGTAAGGGCCTATATTTATCTACTCCCTCCGTCCCAAAACATAAAGGTTAAACACATCACATTTGACCATCTTTGTCTCCATTTGTCCAAATTTAACAATATTATCCTTCCGTTTAGGGATGAAATGGATCAGATGAAAGATGGATGGACCACGTCCATCATCCGATCCATGGGTTGGATAAGTCATTCAATCCATCTGCATCCGTAATGGGACATCATCCGTGCCAATCCATCTAATCATCCACGAGTGATCGAGTGATTTCGGGTGGAAATTATTAAAAAAAAAATTGAAGCAAAAATGAGATATAATTATGTTAAAAGACAATAAACAGAAATATAATCCAAATTGCAAGTCCAACAAAGCAATAAACATTGTTCAAATACATCAAAAATCTAGCTTAGTTCTTGAAGGAAATTTAAATACAAGTAGATATCGTGGTAATCTTGATTCTTCATACATAAATCTGTGTACTCCTCGGTCCTCTCCTTCGTAACTGCTACACATATGTAAGCAATGTTTTAAGTGCATATACATTAACTAAAGTCTATTATGGTATACATTTCGAACACTTCAGAAAGCTGAGTGAGACTAAGAGAGCGATGGACCGAGGTTGGAGGAGTGGAGGACGGAGCGAGACCGTCGAGTCCGACGAGAAAGTGACCGGTGGATCTCGACTCATGAAACCATCTGTAAATGTGTAATGCATATCTATATGTATGTTCTATAGTTCGACAATAGGTCAAGCAAGTACCAAGCTAGGACTAGAGTAGGCTAGCTTAAGTATGGCTCGATCATGGTTCAGGGATCATGGCTCACAGTGATGCAACCCCGGGCTTAAGGCTTGGTCGAGATGGCATTGTGTTTGAGGAAATGGTTTCTGGTATCTGTGGTTTTGGGCCTAATTGTTTGGGCTTGGTTTTGGGCCGCTTCTGTGATTTGGCCTTCCTTGCTTCAGACGTGATGAAACGCAGTGTTTTGATGCTTCGTCTGACGATCTGACAAGCTATATAACCCTTTGAGTTAGGGTTTAGCTGGTCATTCATCTTCTTCGCCGCTTACCAGATTACAGAGAGAAAAGTTCGAGAGCTAGGGTTCTTGGTTGTTTGATCACAGTGATTCTCACGGTGGAAGTTGAGTCCTCCGGTGGTGGCCTTCAGAGATTCATTCGGTGTTCTTCGTAGCTTCTTCCTTGAAGCTGTTCTTGCCTTGAAAGGGGGCTGAATCTCTTTCTTTACCTTCGTCCTAGTTTCTTCTCTGTAATAGCTTGCTTAGGTTTAGCTTGCTCGTCTTGCTTGGTGTCTTTGTAACCATTGTTGAACCTTTCTGATCTAGTGCATTATTCGGGATGAGTCTCCCCACTGAGACTTCGCAGATGTAGGGAAACCGAACTGCGTGACCAACTCTTGTGTCCATTGTTCTCATCTTGTTATTTACTTTTCTCGAATCAATTGCACTAGAGATCGATCGGATCTGGTTATTAAGATAGTACCAAGATTTTACAAAGTGGTATCAGAGCCAGGTTCTATGAAATTACTTGTATTGCTTCCGCTGTGTGATTTCTGTGCTTTCTTGTTACTTGACATTTAGGTCAAGCAAGATTTGCTGCCTTAGGGTTGCTTTTCTGTGAAATTCTTGATTGTTATTCTTGAACTCACAAAAACCCTAAGCTGTTATCTCTTTAATTTCTTTCTCCAGATTCTAACAAGGTGTGTTCACTTGCTTAGGGGCTAAGATGACAGACTCAGTGAGACTGAAGCCCTATGATGGTCAAAGTGACTTTGCCATGTGGAAGGTCAAGATGAAGGCTATATTGATAAGGGAAAAGTGCTACAAGGCTGTATCTGAGGAGTGGCCATTGGGGATCACCAACTCAGAAATGAAGGATATGCAAGATCTTGCTCATTCTGAGATCACCTTAAGGTTAACTGACGACATAGCTCGTCAGGTGGTAAGCTTTACTCAACCTAAGGCTCTCTGGAATGCATTGGAATCCATTTTCTTGACTAAGTCCTTACCTAGTAGAATTTCTCTATTGTGCAAGTTGTTTACATATAAAATGGAAACCACCTTGACTGTTCAGGAAAATCTTGATAATTTCCTAAAAATGACACAGGATCTTAAGAGATGTGATGATGAAATTAAAGAAACTCACCAGGCTGTTTTGTTGCTTAATTCCTTACCTAGTCAATTTGAGACTCTGAAAGATGTGATCCAATATGGTAGAGATGAACTTACCCTGACTAAGATCACTGAGGCTATTATCCAGAAAAATGAGTCCTTTAAAGTCTTCAAGATTAGAAATGGCTCTAAAACTGAGACAAAGAGTGACACTAAGAATGAAGTTATGATGGCTAAGGGAATTTATAAGAACAAAAAGGGTTATAAGCCTAAGAGTAATAGCACCAACCCTCAGGATAAAGATATGTCCAAAGTGAAGTGTTATTACTGGGAAAAATTAGGGCACTATGCCTCTGATTGTCATAAGAAGAAAAGAGATGAGAAGAACAAAGATAAGAGTGAAAAAGATAAGAATTACTCTAATGTCTGTGAACAATGCCCTCGGTATAACAATGAACTCCTTGTAGTTAGTCCCTCTACTGATTGCTACTCCTGGATCCTAGATTCTGGATGCACTATGCATGCCACCCCCTATAAGAAATTCTTTAAGACTTTAACTGAATGTGATGGAGGTGAAGTGATGCTTGGAGATCACACCTCTTTAGCTATTAAAGGAATAGGGAGTGTTGCTTTAAAAATGCATGATGACAAGATTAGAACTCTGTCTAATGTAAGATGGGTACCTGAACTTAGGAGAAATTTGTTGTCTGAATCTGTCTTTGATGATTTGAATTGTCACATTATTACTCACAATGGTATAAGGGAAGTGATTAGAAATAACACTGTCCTTATAAGGAGCATTAAGAAAGGAGGATTGTACTATGTTACAGCTTCTCCTGAACTTAATGTCTCTATAGGAGTTAATAAAAATGATAATCTGGATCTTACTAAGAAGTGGCATGCTAGACTTGGACACTTAGGCAACCTTGGCCTTAACAAGTTGTATGTGAATGATATGATTGACTTTAAACCCTGTGACCTGAATTTTTGTGAAAACTATGTGCTTGGTAAGAAAATTGCCCACAGCTTTGGCAAGTCAACCTATACTGCTAGCAATCCCCTTGAGTATGTTCATTCATATCTCTGGGGGCCTGCTCAAGTTGATACTATTGGAGGAAGAAGATACTTTCTTTCTCTAATAGATCATTACTCAAGAAAAGTATGGGTATACTTGCTGAAAACTAAGGATGAGACTTTTGAAAACGTCTTGGAAAATGTTAGTTGAAAGTCAAACCAACCATAAACTGAAGTGTCTAAAAACTGACAATGGCTTAGAATTTTGTAATAACTTGTTTGATACATATTGCAAAGAAAATGGTATTAAGAGACATTTGACTGTACCTGGAACCCCTCAGCAGAATGGTACTGCTGAGAGAATGAATAGAACCTTGTTAGAAAGAGCTAGGTGTATGCTTTTTACTTCTGGAATGAAGAGTAGCCTATGGGGAGAAGCTGTATTGACTGCAGCCTATCTCATTAATAGGAGCCCTTCTTCCACAATAGGATTTAAAACCCCTCAAGAGATGTGGACTGGAAATAAGCCTAACATAACTCACTTGAAACCTTTTGGTTGCACTGCTTATGCTCAAGCATCACAAGGCAAGCTGCAACCTAGAGCACTCAAGTGTATCATGCTAGGCTATCCTGATGGGGTAAAAGGCTATAAACTCCTTCTCATACAACCTGGAGGTTACAAAGTAATAACCTCTAGGTCTGTGACTTTCAATGAGGAGGACTATTACTTTAAGTCAAAATTAATGTCTTCTACTGAGTCTACAGGTACAAGTGCTAGTACAAACATCTCAAATGGAGTCTTCTATGATGTGAATCAAGAGGAGGCCTATGGGGAAGAGGATATGGAGGTTGAAGATCCTCCAAGTGTTCAGCAAAGTGAAGCTGGCACCTCTTCTGAGCACCAAGAGTACCCAGAAGAACCTCTAGGTGGCTCGAGCAACCATAAAGTACAACAACCTCACCAATCAGGTGGGGCAGGTAACACTGAAAACTCACAAAATTTTCACAATGTACAGTCTGCTAATACTGAACTGTTGGGTGAAAATCTCTCTCATCCTCTCTCTGATTATCAACTTGTTAGAGATAGGGCTCCTAGGACTAGAATTCCTAATAGGAGATATGATGTGAATTTTGTTGGGTTTTTTCCTAAGATTGTTGAGTTTGCTTTCACTGTTGCTGAAGTGATCAAATTTACTACTCCTGAAACCTATGAACAAGCTGCTAATAGTAAACAAGCTAATGAGTGGATAACTGCTATGAATGAGGAAATACAATCCATGCATGCTAATCAAACATGGAAATTAGTTCCTAAACCAGATAAGGCTAGGACTATTGACTGTAAATTGATCTTCAAAATTAAAGAGGGCACACCTTTGCATGATCCACCTAGATTTAAAGCTAGACTGGTTGCAAAAGGATTTACTCAAAAAGGAGTAGATTATAATGAAATATTTGCCCCAGTTGTGAAGTATAAAACCATGAGACTTCTCTTAGCTATGACCACTGTTTATGACTGGGAACTTGAACAAATGGATGTAAAAACTGCTTTTTTACATGGAGACCTAACTGAGACAATTTACATGAGACAACCACAGGGCTTTGTTAGTAATAAAAACCCTGATCATGTCTTCTTACTAAATAAATCCATTCATGGACTTAAGCAATCTCCTAGACAATGGAATAAGAAATTTGACTCCTGTATGATATCTCTAGGGTTCTCTAGAAGCTTGTATGACACTTGTTTGTACTATAAAAATGTGCAGTCTAAGGCTCCCTTGTATGTTATGTTGTATGTAGATGATATCTTGTTAATTAGTAGTTCTATGGTTGCAATCTCTGGTGTTAAACATGATTTAAAAACTCATTTTGACATGAAGGACCTTGGTCCTGCCCAGAAGATTTTAGGAGTGACTATCACTCGAGATCGAACTAAGAAGACTATGCATTTATCTGAGACTGATTATTTACTTAAAGTCTTAGATAGGTTTGCCATGAAAGACTCCAAAATAACCTCCATCCCATTCGGAGGTCATTTGGATCTCTCTAGAACTCATTGTCCTGTTTCTGAATCTGACAAAAAGAAAATGGAAAATGTTCCTTATGATGTGGTTGTTGGTTCTTTAATGTATGCAATGCTCTGTACTAGACCTGACTTAGCCTATGCTGTGAGTGTTATGAGTAGATATATGTCTAACCCTGGTGATAGGCACTGGCAAGGTATGAAATATATGCTAAGGTACATCTCTGGCACTCATAAACTTGGTCTAATGTATTTTGAGTTTGCTCCTAGGACTGAGGTCCAAGGATATGTTGATTCTGACTTTGCTAGTAATAAGGATACACGTAAGTCTACTACTGGATTCTTTTATACTTGGGCTGGTAATTGTATATCCTGGAAATCTCAGCAGCAGCCTATTGTTGCTCTGTCTTCTACTGAGGCAGAGTACATTGCTGCTACTAAGGCTTGTAAGGAGGTAATTTGGTTGACAGGTATATTACATGAGATAGATGGTAAGACTTATACACCTATCCTTAATATGGACAGTCAGAGTGCACTGTTTCTTTGTAAAGATCCAGTGTACCATGAAAGAACTAAACACATAGATGTTAGATACCACTTTATTATGGATAAAGTGGAGAATGGTGACATTGTTGTTCAGAAGATAAAAGGTGAACTTAATCCTGCAGATTTTGGGACTAAAGTTGTTCCTACCAACAAGTTTGTTTTTTGCAGGGAAGCTCTTCACATCCATGATGAAACGTGAGATGTGAGAGTGAGTCAATGATGGATGGAAACTCATCTCTTGAAGTGATGCTCTAGGTTCAGATCAGTTAGAATAGTATGTATGGATTAGGAGGTCATATGTAAATGTGTAATCCATATCTATATGTATGTTCTATAGTTCGACAATAGGTCAAGCAAGCACCAAGCTAGGACTAGAGTAGGCTAGCTTAAGTATGGCTTGATCATGGTTCAGGGATCATGGCTCACAGTGATGCAACCCCGGGCTTAAGGCTTGGTCGAGATGGCATTGTGTTTGAGGAAATGGTTTCTGGTATCTGTGGTTTTGGGCCTAATTGTTTGGGCTTGGTTTTGGGCCGCTTCTGTAATTTGGCCTTCCTTGCTTCAGACTTGATGACACACAGTGTTTTGATGCTTCGTCTGACGATCTGACAAGCTATATAACCCTTTGAGTTAGGGTTTAGCTGGTCATTCATCTTCTTCGCCGCTTACCAGATTACAGAGAGAAAAGTTCGAGAGCTAGGGTTCTTGGTTGTTTGATCACATTGATTCTCACGGTGGAAGTTGAGTCCTCCGGTGGTGGCATTCAGAGATTCATTCGGTGTTCTTCGTAGCTTCTTCCTTGAAGTTGTTCTTGCCTTGAAAGGGGGCTGAATCTCTTTCTTTACCTTCGTCCTAGTTTCTTCTCTGTAATAGCTTGCTTAGGTTTAGCTTGCTCGTCTTGCTTGGTGTCTTTGTAACCATTGTTGAACCTTTCTGATCTAGTGCATTATTCGGGATGAGTCTCCCCACTGAGACTTCGCAGATGTAGGGAAACCGAACTGCGTGACCAACTCTTTTGTCCATTGTTCTCATCTTGTTATTTACTTTTCTCGAATCGATTGCACTAGAGATCGATCGGATCTTGTTATTAAGATAGTAACAAGATTTTACACCATCAAATGCTTTAGGTGATAGCATTTTTAACTTATCAGCTTCGGTGTGAAACTGTCCCATTGATGTAGCTTTAACACACTTCCAAAATTGTGATTCTAGCTCTCTTCCCTTGTGAACCTTTCTCCAATTCGACAAAATGTGTGTAGCACATTGTCGATGCTCAATGTTTGGCCATAATGCATGAATAGCTGGAACTAGACCCTTTACATATAAAAAAAATGTCGCATAATTCAGGAAAAAAAAATAGTGCTAATAAATAAAAATGAATGACATTTACTTACCTTTTGTTGATCATATATTATAGTCTAACCATCCCCAATATCGATCTTGAGATCCTCCCCAACAAGTCGTAAAAACCACTCTCAACTACTTCTAGTCTCTCCTTCTACTACAGCCCATGCAATAGGGTACATGTGGTTATTTCCATCTCGGCCTACGGCAGCAAATAATTGTCCCCCACATGCATGCTTAAGGAAACACCTTTTGAGATTCAAATCTTAATCCAACTTCAAAGTGAACATTCCTCATATCTGTCTTCTCATTGAAATGTGGATAATCCACTTTGTTTTTTCCTTTCTTCTTTGTAACAACCTCAGTTCCATCTTCAAACTCTTCATCGCCACTAGGTAAAGGTCTCTCATCATCTGATTCTCTTTGATCTGATTGGTACCCTCCTTCGTAAGTGGTCCAATATGATGGTCGATTACTAGATGAAACACTCTTCCCTGGATTATCAGTGACAAGATTTCTAGGCATGTCTTGTGTATTGTTATTTGGCATGGTTGTGAAGGTGGAATGAGAATCATTTGTTGCACATAATTGAGCACAAAACAAACAAATTTCAAATATATATGTATATGTTACAAATTAAAAAAAAATATTGATATTTGTTCATACCTCCTACGTAGAAAGAACTTGAAGTAAGTGGACCCATCATTTTTTTTTATCCCTTCTCAGTCTGAGATTAATTTCTCTAATGTGAATCAACTCTGTTGCATCATATCCTAGCTCAGCTTCCATTATGTCATCACATTCGACCGAGTTATCAGATTCCACACCACTAAATCTTTCATATCCATGTAAATTCTCCATGTCATTAATAGCTTCTTCAACCTTAGACTCTCTCACCTTCAAGATTCTCCTCAAAAGGCAATGGACAAGTTTGTACTGGTGGCGATGGAGAGAAAGGCAATGGTTGAGTTGGGTGTTCATTTTCTAATGACTGGAATTGTGTTGCTAGTGGTTGTAGAAGCAAAGAAGGTTCAAAGTTTAAAGAATTGATTGATGTTGGTGGTGATGAAGATATGCTCAAAACATGATTTGGCCTTCTTTTTGGTGTAAGTTTTTTCTTCCCAGTGGGAACCACTTCATGATCTTCAACTCCACCTATAACAAATAAAGAATTATATTCTGCTCAATAGTAATTTGTTCCATAATATTAAATTCATCCATCAGTGTACTGCACATAAACCACCGATTTCAAATATTATAGATTATGACGAGAAATTCAGTAAATTTTTCCTTACTAGCAATGACAAACAACAAAACACCAAATTTTCCTCTAGCATTGTAATGTTGTTAATTAGTTCAAAATTCAGTAAATTTCCATTTACAAGCGAGTGGATATTAGCTTCATAAACTTTATGAGAAGGAAAGAAAATGAATTAAGTTTGTAAAGGAGTTCGAACTCAAACCTTGCATTGGAGGGTAGTGCTGGCATCTGCCCACTTGATATGGATGAAGAAGCTTCTATGAAATTGAAACCAAAATTTGTTCTTTCCACTTGTTGCCTAGAATCACCTAGACCATCTTTTACTTTCACCAGATTCGTAAAATTAGGGTTTGGGTGAAAGAATGAGATTGAAAAGTAACCAATGAGTTTTACTTGAGCATGGGTTCGTTAATTATTATTGAACTGCACGGAAAACTAGAACCTTGTGAGTTTTCATAGAGAAGGAAAATCAGATTATTGCTATTACAATCTAGAGTGTACATATATACAGCAGAAGAGTAGAAAAGAAGGAACTAGAGAAGTAATTACTCCTAGTTCCAAGAATATTAATAACTACTAGGGACAGCTAGAGACCTAGAGTGTGCTGGACAGGTGCACAACTTACAAGAGAAGCTAGTCTTCTAAAGATAATTATAATAAATTACAGCAGACAAAGCATTTAATTTATCCAACACTCTCCCTCAAGCTGGGTTGTATAGGTCTTTCATTCCCAGCTTGGAAATAAGTTCTTCAAATCGGTTCCTATAGAGACTCTTAGTAAGCACATCAGCAAGTTGTTGTTGGGTTGGTATATAGGATATCTTGATGTGCAGCTTCAATCTTCTCCTTGATAAAGTGTCGGTCTATTTCAATATGTTTGGTTCGATCATGCTGAATAGGTTCATGAGCTATACTAATGGCAGACTTATTATCACAATGCAACCTCATAGGATCTTCCCACTTAATCTTCAAGTCATTGAGAATGATTTTCAGCCATAAAATCTCACATATGCCATGAGCAGCAGCTCTGAATTCAAATTCTGCACTGGATCTTGCTACCACTCCTTGTTTCTTGCATCTCCAGACAATTAAGTTTCCGGCAAGAAAAATGCAGTAACATGTTGTGGACCTCCTATTAACCTTACTTCCTGCATAGTCAGCATCAGTATATGCCTCTAGCGTAAGTTTTCCACCTCTTCTAAACAAGATACCTTTTCCTGGACAACCCTTAAGGTAGTGTAATATACGAAGAGCAGCTTGCAAATGTGGCTTTCTTGGGTCATGCATAAATTGGCTGATCACACTAACTGCAAAAGAAATATCGGGTCTAGTATGAGCGAGATAAATAAGCTTTCCACATAAATGTTGATACATAGCCTTATCAACCGGTTCAACCTTTTTTGCTTCATCAAGTTTGTAACTCGGATCCATAGGAGTCGGTGCAGGTTTACAAGCACTCTTTCCAACCTCTCTGAGCAGATCTGTAATATACTTTTGTTGGGATAAAAAGATGCCTTCTTTGGAATGAGCAACTTCAATCCCTAAGAAATATTTCAATCTTCTAAGCTCCTTAATTTCAAATTCAGTTCCAAGTTTCTCTTTCAGCATTCTTTGTTCCTCAATGTCGTTTCCGGATACAATAATGTCATCCACAAAAACAAGTAACATGGTCACTCCCCCTGAGTCAGAGTGACGAATAAACAGAGTGTGGTCACCTTGACTCTGATGATACCCTGCAATCTTCATGACACTAGTCAATCTGCCAAACCAAGCCCTAGGAGATTGTTTCAGGCCATAAAGGGCCTTTTTGAGTTTACAAACTTTGTTTGGAAATGGAGGTGAAAAACCAGGAGGCAAAGACATATAGATATCCTCACTAAGATAGCCGTTAAGGAAAGCATTCTTGACATCAAACTGTAACAAATTCCAGCCAAAGTGAGCAGCCAAGGAGATCAAAATTCTGACTGTATTCATCTTTGCTACTGGGGCAAACGTCTCTTGATAGTCAATGCCATAGGTTTGAGTAAACCCTCTTGCTACCAACCGAGCCTTATACCTCTCAAGAGATCCATCAAATTTGTACTTAAGAGTGAAGACCCGTTTACAATCAACAATATTTGTCTCCTGAGGACGATCAACAAGGACCCAAGTCTGATTTTTCTCAAGAGCACACATTTCCTCTTCCATTGCCTTGCGCCATAGTGGTTGTGTAGGCGAGAACCGACGTAACGACATAAAGTTAGAAAGAGGATAAAGAGGTCGGTTTCTGCATTCTCTACTACCTTTCCGTTGTGCAATGGGCAAGTCAAGGTCAGGTATGGGAGTCGGTGTGTCCTCAGTAACAATCGTCGGATTAGAGTCTTGAACATGCTCAATGGAAGAGATGGTATTTCTCCTAACATACACCTGAGAAAAATCTTGAGAGGGCTCATCAGACATAGATGCGGAATTAGTGGGTTGAGTTAGAGGGTCAGGCAAATCAAGAGCCGAAATAGGTGGGGAATCAATTTATCGAGCACTCTCATGTTCAATACAAGTAGGGTCAGACCGTTTTGGGAAAAAAGGAATATTTTCAAGGAAATTCACATCAGTTGTGATGTAAGTCTTTCTAGTGGTTGGATTGTAACATTTGTAACCCTTTTGTGTTGTAGAATACCCGATGAAGATGCATTTCATAGCCCTAGGATCAAGTTTCCCTCTTAAATGGTCATGAACATGAACAAAGGCAGTGCAACCAAAGACTTTAGGGACAAGTCCACGGTTAAGGTTAAGATGAGGGTAGAAAGAATTAAGATAACCAATGGGGCTGAGAAAGTTCAGGACCTTTGAAGGCAGACGATTGGCAAGATATGCAGCCACAAGAACAACGTCCCCCAGAATTGTTTAGGAACATTATGATGAAGAAGTAAAGCACGAGAGATGTTGAGAAGATGTCCATTTTTCCTTTCTGCAAGGCCATTTCGCTGAGGGGTATACACACATGAGGACTCATGGATGATGCCCTTTTTAGAGAAAAATGACCCAAAGGATTGATTACAGAAATCCTTAGCGTTATCAGTCCTAAATCCCTTTATAGAGGTCCCAAATTGTGTGTATCATTGAAACAAATGAGGGAATAATGGCGATGACTTCAGATTTGTTTTTCAAGAGAAAGAGCCAAGTTACACGAGTACAATCATCAATGATAGTTAAAAACCAACGTGCCCCGCTAATATTGTCAATAGAAGATGGCCCCCAAATATCACAGTGTAGTAATTGGAAAGGTAAATGTCATCTTGTATTACTAACTGGAAATGAGACACGAGAATGTTTTGCTTGTTCACAAATCTCACAATGCAAATCAGTGACATATAACCCTTTAAAGAGAGAAGGATACAAGTGTTTAAGGACAAAAAAGGATGGGTGTCCCAATCGATGATGGTGCAACCATAAGAAGGTTTTATTTGTGGCACTTAAGAAGGCAAAAGGTGGTGAGGCTCTTGATGCATCTAAGAAGTAAAGACCATCTCTCTCTTCAGCATGTCCAATCATCCTCTCCAATTCCTGTTTCAAAAAAACACATCCAGTAGGAGTGAACAAAACAAGGCAATTTAGGTCATGAATCATCCTTTTTACAGAAATCAGATCAGCAGATAAAGTAGGCAGATAAAGGACATTTATAAGTCTCATTTTTGAAGTAAGAGAGATATTTCCATGTCCTGCAATCTCTGCTAATGATCCATTTGTAGTTAACAATTTTTTAGAAGATGTGGAGGGAGCAAAGGTGTCAAAGAACTCAGAAGATGATGTCATGTGATTTGTGGCACCTGAATCAACGATCCAACAAGTATTGGCCGGTTTTTTTTATTTAATGAAGGCATGTAGAAGTACCTGTAAGGTTTAAGGCTTGGGAAGGGGTGTTACCATCAGCAGAAGTAGACCCAAGGTTCTGCAAAAGTTGTTGAAGTTTTGCAATATCAGCACTACTAAGATTTCCAGAAATGTTGTTCTCAGCCAAGTGTGCTTGGGCTTTGGGCTGATCCTGCGTCCCCCACTCTCGGCTGAGTGGTTTACCATGCAACTTCCAACATTTCTCTCTTGTGTGCCTTGGTTTCTTACAAAAAGAACACCACACTTCATATTTATTCTCCTTTTTCCAGGAAGTGACAGCAAGCGCAATGCTATCAGTTGGCTTGGAATCCTCCTTTGAAT
Source organism: Oxyria digyna (assembly GCA_029168935.1). Classification (NCBI taxonomy): domain Eukaryota; kingdom Viridiplantae; phylum Streptophyta; class Magnoliopsida; order Caryophyllales; family Polygonaceae; genus Oxyria; species Oxyria digyna. The sequence continues at coordinate 14,518,211 of JAPVLV010000013.1, forward strand.
CTAGCATGACACCTCCGCGACTTTCTTCGGCCCTCATAAGGGATATAATTTCTTCAAGAGAAGGAAGTTCACTCTTGCTCAACACTTGAACCCGAATGGGATCAAATTTAGAGTGTAAACCAGCCAAGAAAACATAAGATATGTGTTTATCTATAGATTTCTTCAAGGTAGCAGCATCAGCCTAGCACTTCATTTCCATGACCTGGTACTGATCGAGTTCCTGCCATATGCTTTGCAAGATTGTAACATATTCAGTTATGGGCTTGTCACCTTGCTTGGTGGAATATGCTTTGATGGTGAGGTCAAAGACAAGAGCTTCATCTTTGGCTTTAGAATAAGATCTTTGCATGAACTCCCAGATCTCTTTTGCTGAGTTAAGAAACATGCATGTAAGGCTAATGGAGGGATCCATTGACTCCCATAGCCATGACATAATCATGGAATCTACATGCTCGATGAGATGCTTGAACTTCTCCTTACCCTTGAGATAAGTCTTCACAACATGAGACCAAGCAAGATAGTTCTTTCCATTGAACTTGTAGGCTGGTTGAAGGTTAGCAAGCTCTATGTTTTTAGAAGGAACAGAAGCAAGAGGGGTAATTTCAGATCCAGTCATGGTGAAAAAAGGAATGAGATTTGTGGAGCAATAAAGGCTACAAGTGAGCAGAGAAGTGCAGCAACGAAGGCTACAACTTGAATAGCAACAATGAAGGTTGCTAGAAGGCAATTCGGATCAGAAAAAACCAGAAAGCTCTGATACCATGTGAGCTTTCATAGAGAAGGAAAATCAGATTATTGCTATTACAATCTGGAGTGTACATATATACAGCAGAAGAGTAGAAAAGAAGGAACTAGAGAAGTAATTAGTCCTAGTTCCAAGAATAATAATAACTACTAGGGACAACTAGAGACCTAGAGTGTGTTGGACAGGTGCACAACTTACAAGAGAAGTCTGCTAAAGATAATTATAATAAATTACAGCAGACAAAGCATTTAATTTATCCAACAAACCTCTTATGAACCGGACTATTAACCATAAAATAGACTTATTTGTATGCCAAAACAAATTTTAATACCTTAACGTCTTCGGAGTTATTGAAAATACCAATGTGTCTATAAAGGGTGTTTTTTAACACCAATCTATCTTAAAGTATGATGTGATGAACATTCAGTAGAGTATGTCAAAATGAACATTTATCAACATTTTGATGAACATTTAAGTCGATTGTAATGAACTTTTGAGTAATGAACATTTTATTAAATCCTTGTGAATATTTAAGGATGCTTGATGAACATTTAAGTATCAGATGATGAACATTTAGGCAATTTTTGATGAAAATCAAATGTTTTTTACTCGAAATTATATAAAAGTGGTGTTCCACATAAGTGGTGGTCCGGTGGTCCAACGGTGTCTTGATGGTCGGTCAGTGGTGGTGCGTTCATGGTGGTCCGGTGGTGGTCTGGTGGTGGTCCGCCGTTGTACAAATAAGATAAACAATTAAGTGTAATAACTTGGTGATAAAGAATTATCATTGTGCTCAATAGTAATTTGTTCCATAATATTAAATTCATCCATCAGTGTACTGCACATAAACCACCAATTCCAAATATTATAGATTATGACGAGGAATTCAATAAATTTCTCCTTACTAAGCAATGACAAACAACAAAACACCAAAATTTCCTCTAGCATTGTAATGTTGTTAATTAGATCAAAATTCAGTAAATTTCCATTTACAAGCAAGTGGATATTAGCTTCGTAAACTTTATGAGAAGGAAAGAAAATGAATTTAAGTTTGTAAAGGAGTTCGAACTCAAACCTTGCGTTGGAGGGGTAGTGTTAGCATCTGCCCACTTGATATGGATGAAGAATCTTCTACGAAATTGAAACCAAAATTTGTTCTTTCCACTTGTTGCCAAGAATCACCTAGACAATCTTTTACTTTCACGAGATTCGTAAAATTAGGGTTTGGGTGAAAGAATGAGATTGAAAAGTAACCAATGGGTTTTACTTGAGCATGAGTTCGTTAATTATTATTGAACTGTACGGCAAACTAGAACCTCTTATGAACCGGATTATTAACCATAAAATAGACTTATTTGTATGCCAAAACAAATTTTAATACCTTAACGTCTTCGGAGTTATTGAAAATACCAATGTGTCTGTAAAGGTTGTTTTTTAACACCAATCTGTCTTTTTGGCCAATGTGATTAACATTCAGTTGGTGAACATTTAAGTATAATGTGATGAACATTCAGTAGAGTATGTCAAAATGAACATTTATCAACATTTTGATGAACATTTAAGTCGATTGTAATGAACTTTTGAATAATGAACATTTTATTAAATCCTTGTGAACATTTAAGGAGGCTTGATGAACATTTAAGTATCAGATGATGAACATTTAGGCAATTTTTGATGAAAATCAAGTGTTTTTTTTACTTGAAATTATATTAAAGTGGTGTTTCACATAAGTGGTGGTCCGGTGGTCCAACGGTGGCTTGATGGTCGGTCAGTGGTGGTGCGGTCGTGGTGGTCCGGTGGTGGTCCGCCGCTTGTACAAATAAGATAATCAATTAAGTGTAATAACTTGGTGATAAAGAATTATCATTGTGCTCAACAGTAATTTGTTCCATAATATTAAATTCATCCATCAGTGTACTGCACATAAACCACCAATTCCAAATATTATAGATTATGAGGAGAAATTCAATAAATTTCTCCTTACTAAGCAATGACAAACAACAAAACACCAAAATTTCCTCTAGCATTGTAATGTTGTTAATTAGTTCAAAATTCAGTAAACTTCCATTTACAACCAAGTGGATATTAGCTTCATAAACTTTATGAGAAGGAAAGAAAATGAATTTAAGTTCGTAAAGGAGTTCAAACTCAAACCCTGCGTTGGAGGGGTAGTGCTAGCATCTGCCCACTTGATATGGATGAAGAAGCTTCTACGAAATTGAAACCAAAATTTGTTCTTTCCACTTGTTGCCTAGAATCACCTAGACCATCATTTACTTTCACCAAATTCGCAAAATTAGGGTTTGGGTGAAAGAATGAGATTGAAAAGTAACCAATGAGTTTTACTTAATCACGAGTTCGTTAATTATTATTGAATTGTACGGAAAACTAGAACCTCTTATGAACCGGATTATTAACCATAAAATAGACTTATTTGTATGCCAAAACAAATTTTAATACCTTAATGTCTCCAGAGTTATTGAAAATACCAATGTGTCTGTGAAGGGTGTTTTTTAACACCAATCTGTCTTTTTGGTCAATGTGATGAACATTCAGTTGGTGAACATTTAAGTATAATATGATGAACATTTAGTACAGTATGTCAAAATGAACATTTATCAACATTTTTATGAACATTTAAGTCGATTGTAATGAACTTTTGAGTAATGAACATATTAATATATATATAAAGGTTGATGGTTGGGAATTCTCATGGTCTTAAATTGGTGGTAATTAAGTGGCTTAAATGAGATTCATTTGTTGTATTTTTTTAGGGTGGCTTAAACGGGTTTTGATTACCATTTCTCTTTCTCATTCATCATTTCTCTTAATATTTATCTTTTTATCAGTTTTATTTTCTCAACCTACTCATAAACATGGTCCAATCCCTTAAATTCGACGATACCGCACAAGGATGACGACATGTTATTGCCTTGACCGTCTCTATTATCTTAGTTTTCCTCCGTTTCTAAACACCCCTTACATATCTAGCTATCTTCGAGTCCCATATTCGACAACAATCTCCGCAAAACTCATCTCCGGTCAGAGAATTTACACCGATTCCGACCAAATTCGTAAGAACGGTGACGAGTAGGATGAGATATGCCAAAACCCTCAACCAACTCTTAGTTTTGGTAGCAACAATTAGGCATGTATGAATAGGGATTATTCGTTATTTCAACAAGCTATGTTGGTTTTTGAAGAAGGCCAATAAAACGAACAGGAGAAGGAAACCAAGTGATCTCGATCATTTCACAGTCAAACTTCGCCGAATCGACACCAATATCGACAGTAGAGGTTCAATTGAGAGAGAAACAGATGGGAGGAAGGTATAGTCACTTTCACTACAGTTGAGGATTGAACATAATTATTTAGGGAGAAAGACAATTAAGTCTAATATAAATATATATGGAGTGCACGAAGAGTGTTGAAGGTGCGCAAAGAGCTCCCTTTTTATTATCGTTCGTTCTTCATTCACCGCCTATTGCCCTCTTCTTCATGGTGGAGAGGTCGTTTCGTTTCTGCCTGTTTTGTCTCCATAACTCCCTTAAACTGTCTAATTTACTCATGAAGCGTTACTTTGCATTTGAGAGGGAAAGAGTCGGGTGAGATTGTTTTATATAAAGTTGTCGCGTTCAATAGAAGTTTTGGTTGTAACTTTACAATATCCTCAAGAAGATCAAGGTATAGTTTTCATCTTCTCTAGCAACTTTGTTTTTTTTAAGATAATCCAATAACAGAAATGCAAATCTTTACAACTTGCTATTTGTTAATTATAAGAATCTATAGCCTTCAAAGAGGTACCCGTTGTGATAATGTAATAAAAAACGTTCTTACTACTCGAATATATAAGTATCATTTGATTTTGTAGTAGTGATATATATTTTCATTTATGGTGTTAAGTGATAACACCTAATTTATACATATTTTAGGTGTCTAGTTGCATATTAGATTAGGTCATTCTCATACATATTTGATATATTTTATAGGTAATTTTGCATTATTTTGTATTCGGAGTCTACACTCGTACTTTTATGTATTTCAGGTATTTTTAGGCTAAATAATATAAGACGAGGAGAAGGATGGAGTTGCTGAATTGTGGAGTGCACTGTGCACACGATGCTTGATCCAAAGGGCCGTGCACATGGGCTTAATTCAAGAGGAGTGGGTCGGCCCATTACAAACAAGAAAGTTAGCAGCAGTAGATGACATGGCAATGATGACAATTAATTAGGGAGGAGGTTACTTTGACTTTGGAGGCAAATTTTGGGGAGTTGAGGTTTTGGTACGGATGGGAGTTATTGTTTTTGGGGGGAAGGTTTTTATCTTAGTTTTAGTTTTTGTTTTTTTTTTTTTGTTGGAGTTGGACGACAGACAACATTTCAAGAAGGAGTTTTCTTGCCTTCGTTTGATTCGAAGACGGTGTTTATCGTTCTAGCTTGGATCAATTTGGATTATTTTCATCACCGAGACTAAGCTTTCTTATCTCCTTTGTTTATTGAATAATTCATATATGTTGATTGCTAGTTTAAATCTTTCGGATATGTCTTCGATCATGCTTGGCTAAATTCCTAGTTCTAAGGTTACGGTGATCCAAACAATGCGTATGTAAATAGAATTATATGTTTGCCTGAATTGAAATAGTATTTGATTCATTCCTAGATGCTTTATGCCCATAGTAGTTTATGCGAATTGGATCCTATTAGGGTTTGAGACTGAAAGGTGAAAACACTAATAGGTAATCAGGTAGAGTTTGAGACTGAAAGGTGATAACTTTTATCGGAATTCTAGGAATTGAACGCGAGTGTTATTTGTGCGAAAGCGACTTAATTACTCTTGAGGATACTAAGTCATCATAGATGTTCTAGGTTTAGATTGATTTAGCGGAGCGCGACAGCGAATGTTATTTCAGTTTATTCCTAGACTCTAAGAGCGTTAATGGGTTTGAATGAGATTAGCTCTGCGCGACAGCGATTGTTAATTAGTTCAAACACGTTCACTATCGTCTGAAAGGAGTTAGTAGATTACCTTAGATGACTTACCTTCAATTAATTGGACTAGATTCAGGCAGAGTGTGATTATATTTACTGAAGCATTGTTGCGGTGATCCTTAACCTTAGACACATTTATCCCATATACTTTTATCTGTTTTATTTATTTCTTGTTAGCTTAGTAGTTTATCCAATCCATATCTATTCGACCTAATTCACTGATAGCGTTTCAATTAATATTACATTGGTCTCTGTGGGATCGACACTTGACTACTACAACTGACCCCGTACACTTGCGGGTACGTTTTAGCCACATCAAGTTTTTGGCGCCGTTGCCGGGGACCAATTTGTTAATATTAGTTGTTATCTCTATTGGTGTTTCTAGGTCTTTTATTTTTCTTTTGTTTTATTTTCGGGCTATTTTAGAGTGAGTCGAAAAAATGTATTCAGGTGAGTATGAGGTAAATTCCTCTCCTTTTCTTCCTTCTCAGTCTAATACAGGTTCTCAGAGGTATGATCATGTAAACTACAATTTGGGTTATGGCCAAAACCCAATATCTTTTAACCTCTTCTGTGAGAATTGTGGAGCTGAAGATCATGACAAGACTAATTGTCACGCTAGTTTTGGAGATATAATTGCTTGGAAAGCACAATCTTCTAATCCTAGTTGGATGACAACCCAACATATACCGCTTCAGGCTGAGACATGCCCACCCATGCAAGAGAGTAAGCTTAATGAATTCATCCAACGACATGATAGGGAAGTGGAGAAAGTTCTTCCTGTTCTTACAGCTATGTTGGATGATGTGCTTAAACCTTTATTAACCCAATTTTTTTCACTTTCAGGATTGGTGGACTCTTTGAAGATTCAAGTAGATGATCTAACCAAAGAAAATCTAAAGATGAAGGATTTGATTGCTGAGTTGGTTATATCAAATTTGCCTACAGAGCCACCTGAAGTGCACCACTTAGAGCAATGCACTTCTATAGTGATTGGGATTGATAAACAATGGGATGAGGCACAAATGGATAGGAATGAATTTACCCAAGAGAACAAGGTGGACCCGGTGCTTCATGAGCTTAAGGTGTTACAAAGCTCTATTCCGACCTCTTCTTGCAACGAGGTCCTGAGTAGACGGAAGAAGAGAAAAAGACGCTCTGCTGACCGTGCTCTTGTAGAATTCAAGCAAGGGGATCATGTGATCCTCTATCATCATAAGTCGAGCATGTTTCCGGGAAGCAAGAGTACAAGATGGTCCGGTCCATACTACCTGAACCGAGTTCTTCAAAATGATTCTGTAGAGCTATGGCATAAGAACTCGGGGTATTTTATAGTGAGAAAGATTCGACTGAAGCCTTACATAGAGCCTGATCCGATCGAGTTGGGTATCACCGACCCGCCTGATCTGAGCACTTGACATTGGTGAAGGTCAAGCTAACGACCATAAACAAGCGCTTCTCGGGAGGCAACCCAAGGTACGTTTTTATCCTCAATTTTTGTTTAGTTTTATTTTTATTTTTTATTTTTTTTGGTGCACGAGGAGTGTTCGTAGAAATTGCACGAGAAAAAACACGTTCACTCTGCCTTTCAGAGAGTCCGCACGGTCAGTTACAAACCGTGCGAAATTGTTCTAAACCGTGCATATTTTTTCGAATACTCTCAGTTGGTTCGCACGGTTTGTTGCAAACCGTGCTAAAATGTTGTCAACCGTGCCTGTTTCATTTAATTTAAGTAACAAGAAAATCAAAAATCAGAAAAAAAATTAAAAATAAGAAAAGAAAAGAAGAACGCAGCTCTGCCTCTCATTGTCAGCCGTGTTTTCCTTTTGGCTTCCCTTCCTTCCCTTGAATTCCCTTCTTCTTCTCCCAGCCAATTTCTTCTCATACAACCACCACCACTCCACTCTTCTTCCTCTCGCCGGCCATCCCACTGCGCCACCCCGCCAGTAGCCACCACCGCCCGCACTTCTCAGCCGCTGCTCCTCTGCCGCCAACCATCTTCGCGCGACTCCACTGCGCCACCCCGCAGCTCAGCTGCTGCTCCTCTGCCTCGCCAACCATCTTCGCGCCTACCATCGCTCCGAGCCCAATTCCGAGTTCACCACCGCAGCACCAGCCCAACCGCGCGCACTTCTCAGCCACTGCTCCTCTGCCACCATCCATCTTCGCGCGACTCCACTGCGCCACCCCCGCTACTGCTCGCGTTGCTTCTGGTGCGCCTCCGTCTGGGTTGCTGTACTGAACCGTCGACGAGCACAGCTGCTGTGTTTCGCCGCCCCTCCCCTTGTGCGCAACCGCCACTGTTTAGCATTGAACGGCCTTGCTCAGATCATCTCTTCTCCCATCTTGTTTGCCATCTCCAAAGTCAGGTATGACTTTCCTGATTTCTCCTGAGCATGATATGGTGGAAGGTAATGAGCTTGAGTGGAAATTTGTACTGTTTGGCCACAGATGCAATGTGCTAATTGTTTTATGATTTGATTGCAATCATTTGGCAGCAATTCCATCCATTCATTTGGTTTATACGGCTTGTGTATTGATTAATTATGGCCTTGGGTGTAATTTTGGGTTGCTGATTGTTGATTGCTCATGGAATTATGAAATCAGTTGATGAATTTTGAACTTGGTGTTGCCATTGACCTGGTGTTAATCTTGATTGTCCATCATTTATACTTCAAGCATCAGTATATTTGTGTGTGTTCTGTTTGTCTGACTGATTTTGCTAACACGAGATGGATTAATGAAGTTGTTACTTGTTAGCCGGTGATGATTGGATGTCTACTTAATGATCAATCAAATTATTTGTCCGAGCATGTAAATATTATGTCTGATCATTGTTGTTACGTATAGTCTTGTTCGGGGATTTGTTTGTCTTTGTCTTATACAGTGCTACTGGAAGATGGAAGATGGAAGATGGAAGAGAAGAAGCTGCTGAAAAAAAAAAAAATCTTCTGCACTTATACTAATCTTCAATAACCCCGGAACATAGAGTGAAGATGCCTGAATTACCTGAATTTATTTGGTGAGTTTCTTTTCCTCTTTCTTTTATTTCTACATTGGGGACAATGTAAAATTTAAGCTTGAGGGAGGATAATTCCATGTGTAGCTTCGTTTGCATTTTAGTGTCAGTCTTTCATTCTGTTTGCATTGTAGTGTTAGTTTATCATTTGCATTTTAGTGTTAATTTTTCATTTTTCTCATGACATTTCATACATCATGCATTGCATTTGCATTATATTTTAGGTGTTTGATATGATTCACGGGTTTTACTTTTTGTTTTTCTTTTTGTGATGCACAATCCATGAAACCCCTAATATGCTTTGGTTGTTGATAATGTAATGATATATGCATGGTAATGAGGGCTTAAATGTTTGACATTTGACTTGAGCATGTAATGTGATCGCCAAACTTGAATCTTGTTAGGACCAATACTCTAGACAAAAGCCGGTGAGGATTGGCCTTTATTGGACTAAATTCTATAAATGTCCTCTCTTTCTTTTCATGTGTGTGAACTCTCTTTGGTTGTTAACTCTAGAACTTGCATTAATATCTTCTTTGAGACTACATTCACGATTTATGTGCATGACATTAATATGATTGAGGCATTTTTTTTTTGTTAGCCTTTTATCCTTGACCACCCTATATATGTATCTTTTTCTTGAAGCCCTTTGAGCCTTAATTGCCCATTTCTTTGGAAACTCCACAAAAGCATACCGAGCCTATATGATCATCCTACCCATCCGGGGATTAGGATAGTTGAGTTGTTGTTGCTAGAGCGGATTTTAGCCAAGCTTGGGGGAGTTACATGTGTGGTGGTTGGTATGTGTATAAATTTGTAATGTGTCTCTTATCCTTGTTTCTTCTTATGCTTCTTCTTCTAAAAAAAAAAAATGAAAAAAAAAACAGAAATCAAAGGAAAAAAAATAGAAAAAAAGAAAAGAAAAAAAGACATTGAAATAAAAAAGAAGAAGAAGCAATCATATAAAAGGAAGGAGACACTATCATATGTAAGGGTTAAGTTGTATGGGTTGAAGGTTTGTAATTTAATTGAAGGGTATTTTCGTTTGGTGTTATCTTGGTAAGATCCTCTTCCCCGGATTTAGCTCCTCATAGCCTAAATATTCCTATGCCTTATGTTATACCTTGGCCTCATTACAACCTTGGAAAAGACCTCATGATTTTTGTTATGTGCATAGTCTATAGTAGTGGAGATTAAGAACACTGTTGCAAGCTTATGGTAGTTTAACATTCAAAGTTGAGGATTTATATTGAGTGAAACACATACCCAAACACATGAGTGAAGTGATCTCATTTCTTTATCCTTGTGAGGACTAGAGTGGAAGAACTAACTTGATTTAATGTATTGGTTGTGAGTCATGTTATGATGGTTTTGTCTAATGTTTAGTCCTTCATGAATGTTTTCAACCTTATCATATTTTGTGGATTTCTTGATTGTGTACTTGCTTGAGGACAAACAAGGGTTAAGCTTGGGGGAATTTGATAACACCTAATTTATACATATTTTAGGTGTCTAGTTGCATATTAGATTAGGTCATTCTCATACATATTTGATATATTTTATAGGTAATTTTGCATTATTTTGTATTCGGAGTCTACACTCGTACTTTTATGTATTTCAGGTATTTTTAGGCTAAATAATATAAGACGAGGAGAAGGATGGAGTTGCTGAATTGTGGAGTGCACTGTGCACACGATGCTTGATCCAAAGGGCCGTGCACATGGGCTTAATTCAAGAGGAGTGGGTCGGCCCATTACAAACAAGAAAGTTAGCAGCAGTAGATGACATGGCAATGATGACAATTAATTAGGGAGGAGGTTACTTTGACTTTGGAGGCAAATTTTGGGGAGTTGAGGTTTTGGTACGGATGGGAGTTATTGTTTTTGGGGGGAAGGTTTTTATCTTAGTTTTAGTTTTTGTTTTTTTTTTTTTGTTGGAGTTGGACGACAGACAACATTTCAAGAAGGAGTTTTCTTGCCTTCGTTTGATTCGAAGACGGTGTTTATCGTTCTAGCTTGGATCAATTTGGATTATTTTCATCACCGAGACTAAGCTTTCTTATCTCCTTTGTTTATTGAATAATTCATATATGTTGATTGCTAGTTTAAATCTTTCGGATATGTCTTCGATCATGCTTGGCTAAATTCCTAGTTCTAAGGTTACGGTGATCCAAACAATGCGTATGTAAATAGAATTATATGTTTGCCTGAATTGAAATAGTATTTGATTCATTCCTAGATGCTTTATGCCCATAGTAGTTTATGCGAATTGGATCCTATTAGGGTTTGAGACTGAAAGGTGAAAACACTAATAGGTAATCAGGTAGAGTTTGAGACTGAAAGGTGATAACTTTTATCGGAATTCTAGGAATTGAACGCGAGTGTTATTTGTGCGAAAGCGACTTAATTACTCTTGAGGATACTAAGTCATCATAGATGTTCTAGGTTTAGATTGATTTAGCGGAGCGCGACAGCGAATGTTATTTCAGTTTATTCCTAGACTCTAAGAGCGTTAATGGGTTTGAATGAGATTAGCTCTGCGCGACAGCGATTGTTAATTAGTTCAAACACGTTCACTATCGTCTGAAAGGAGTTAGTAGATTACCTTAGATGACTTACCTTCAATTAATTGGACTAGATTCAGGCAGAGTGTGATTATATTTACTGAAGCATTGTTGCGGTGATCCTTAACCTTAGACACATTTATCCCATATACTTTTATCTGTTTTATTTATTTCTTGTTAGCTTAGTAGTTTATCCAATCCATATCTATTCGACCTAATTCACTGATAGCGTTTCAATTAATATTACATTGGTCTCTGTGGGATCGACACTTGACTACTACAACTGACCCCGTACACTTGCGGGTACGTTTTAGCCACATCATTAAGAGGTTACGAAACTCTTGAATATTTTATTATAACATATTATATAAGAATTCGGATCAGGTGCGAAAGGATATTGTGCGAATATCTCATTTGGATGCACGTTCTTCAGTAAGGACATGCACACGCATGTGTGTGCATGTACTTTTCACATATTATCAATGACATGCAAATCTGTCAAAAGTGCATGTCGCTGACTTAAATGTGCATGTCAATGGCTTAAATGCGCATGCGAATTTTTTCATTCGCATATTCACACGTTAATAATAATTTGCACCTGAATCTTTTCCATTATATAAATATCATAATAAAAATACATATAAATAAACACTTGGGCATCATAACAAAAATATATATATAAATAAATATTTGGCCCTGCGTAGCAGGGCGAGAAGACTACTAGTTTTATTAAATCCTTGTGAACATTTAAGGATGCTTGATGAACATTTAAGTATGAGATGATGAACATTTAGGCAATTTTTGATGAAAATCAAGTGTTTTTTTACTCGAAATTATATTAAAGTGGTGTTCCACATAAGTGGTGGTCCGGTGGTCCAACAGTGGCTTGATGGTCGGTCAGTAGTGGTGCGGTCGTGGTGGTTTGGTGGTGGTCCGGCGTTTGTACAAATAACATAAACAATTAAGTGTAATAACTTGGTGAATATTTAAATATAATTTGATGAACATTTAAGTATAATGTGATGAACATTAAGTTGGTGAACATTTAAGTATAATGTGATGAACATTAAGTTGGTGAACATTTAAGTATAATATGATGAACATTCAGTTGGTGAACATTTAAGTAGAATGTGATGAACATTCAGTTGGTGAACATTTAAGTAGAATGTGATGAACATTCAGTTGGTGAAAATTTAAGTAGAATGTTATGAACATTCAGTAGAGTATGTCCAAATGAACATTTATGAACATTGTGATGAACATTTACGAACAACATGATGAACATTAAGCCAACTGTAATGAAATTTTGAGTAATAAATAATTTTGTAATATTTGTGAACAATTTTATACATCTCTGACTCTCTGTGACAATTTTGTTCCGGCGTGGCTCGGAAGTGGTCCGACGAGGTCCGAAGGTGGTCCGACGTGGTCGGAGGTGGTCCGGTGGTGGTGACAAGTGGTGACAAGTGACACCAGGCGTCATCATCCAGGCTCTTGGATCTTACTTGATCCAATGCTTCACAATCATTTATCATTTTAAGAAACTTTATTATATGATACTTTTCCATATTTTAAAGCTCTTCCGTTTGAACCTTAGAGTGAATTTAAGAAAGTCTTTAAGGCATTTATTTTTTCTTTTATTTTTTTTATCAATTACGGACTACTAAAGCCATAGCATATCTTGCCACGTGTGACATGTTCATCATTTATTGGTGTCACCTCTCCATGTTAAAATATTTGATTGGATGAATTTTTTTAGTTTTTGTACACAATTTTTTTTAATTATTATTATTATTAACATTAGCTAAACAAAATCATCTAGATATTCGTATTAACTTTTTAGTTTTGATTTGCTAACGTGATCAAATTGTAATTCATTGAATAGTATTAGTTAAACAATTTTTTCAACTCAAACATTTGCTAAGATTATAAAATCAACGATCTTTTCACTAGTTAATTAGTTAAACACATACTATATATTAATTAATTAAATTAAAAAGTTTTGTTTCTCATCACAGAAGCAGTAACATCAACCTATAAATATAATAAATCAAAGTAATATTATCCTTTGTAATTTCAACGATCGTTTCGTTAGTATTCAAAAAAGGTAAATTTAAATTTTGTATACTTTACTTTTTGATTTTTAAACTCAGATTGTATAATATTAACATTTGATTGAATCATGTTTACTTAATCTTTGCTTGCTTAACTCAGAATATTAAATTTGATAATTTTTGTTTGTTCAACTTAGATTTAAATAGTTTTTTTTTTTTGTCGAATTAGTTAAGTTGATTGGGGTCTAGTGTTTGAAAATGCTTTATATTACAAAATAAATTAAATATGAAATAATAATGAAGTTTTATTAGTGAAATTTGAATATAGCCTCTTGCAAGGCATGAGTCCTTAACTGTTAACATATTAAAAATTACATTAAGAATTCTTTGAAGTAACAAACAAGAAAGTTCATTTGAGGAAAATTATTTTTTAGATTTAAGTAAACTTAATTTGTAATAATTATTCATCTTTTTTTTAATATATAATGAAATTTGAAGCATATGTATAAATCAATAAATATCTAACCATGCTAAAAAATAACAAAAACTTAATAAAGATCAATATTAATTATGTTTTTAACTATCCATTGACAAAGTTGATTGTTAATAAATGAACAAGCATATAAATTTTGCAAAAAATCTCTTTCTTAAGATTAAAAACTTTACTAATGATAACATCATTTTTTATTAATATTATTATTATAGATTATAGATATTATTGAGGCTGTAGCAATACAAAATACTATAAATTATAAAAATATATGTCAAAATCGATTATAAAATCACTATTAACTAATTGTATAAATATATCCTTGTATATGCTGGTCATTTTGCTAGTTTTTTAGTCAACTAGATTGAATTTTGTGTTGTAAATCCGCTTAGGGCATCTCCAATGGTATGTTAAAAATGACTATAACAAACTTATAGCAAAATCACTCTTCAATAGCAAGCTAAAAGTGAAGAAATGAAGAATATTCTCTTAGAGATTCTCCATTTCTCCAAGTCAAAAACTAAATATAGCATTTCAAATAGCATTTCATATAACATTCTTGATGATTGTCAAAAGGATATTGAATTTATTTTAATAAATAAAATTAATATAGAATGACAAATTTGAGAATTAGATATATAAATAGTTAATTTTAACATTTGGTGTGGTATTGTTTTACTTAATAAAAATAGTATTTACTAAAAAGTATTATTTTAACTTAGTATAATCCATAACTGAGTTGTATTTTTAGCTCTCCATTGGTCGGGGACGCCCTTATGTACGTTCGAGTGGTTCGACAATCTACGTGACCGAGACGAGGTTGTTAAAAATTTCCCTCTTTTGAGCCGGACTTAAAATAAAATGAATTAAATTGAACCGGTTCGAGTGGACTAACAAGTGAACCAGTCGAACTGTTTTGAGTCCGGATCGGTGCCCTTGATAGATCTCTACAATTCATCTTCTTCATTCACTCCTCCGACGATTCTGATACGCCAACTCCGAAATGGGAAACGGAAACTCCGGCTTAAACCGGCAAGGCGGCGGCGACCGGAAGAACGATGGCGACAAAAAGGAGAAGAAGTACGAGCCTGCGGCGCCGCCTGCACGAATCGGCCGGAAACAGCGGAAGCAAAGGGGACCAGAGGCCGCCTCTCGCTTGCCTACAGTCACTCCTCTCACCAAGTGCAAGCTCCGCCTCCTCAAGCTCGACCGCGTCAAGGACTACTTGTTAATGGAAGAAGAGTTCGTCGCCAATCAGGAGAGGCTTAAGCCTCATGAGGAGAAGACTGAGGAGGATCGATCTAAGGTTGACGATCTCCGTGGTACTCCCATGAGTGTTGGTAATTTGGAGGAGCTAATCGATGAGAATCATGCCATCATTTCCTCTTCTGTTGGACCCGAGTACTACGTTAGTATATTGTCGTTCGTCGATAAGGATCAGCTAGAGCCTGGTTGCTCCATTCTGATGCATAATAAGGTTTGTTCGAGATTGATTCCTTTGGTTGAATTTGATTTTGAACATTTATTTTGCTGAAGCTGAGGAATTAGGGTTTCGTTTGTCTCTATCACTTGTCAGATCGACGAAAGTTTGGGCAATTAGGATCCTTTTAATGATTGTAAACTGGAAATAAGAGTTTGAATGTACTTAGTCTTAAGCCAAATTGGAATGCTCAACTTTGATTAGGTTTTTTAATGGATTTTAGAGCAATGTCAAGAAGACCAAATAGGAATATGAAGTTTCTACTTATCTCCCTTTCGTGTTGTTTAAATTATATCAATATGAAGATGTGTGAATGATGTTGTGAGTTGTGGCTAACTTAATAGAGCAAAGATTCAATTTTGTGGGCATAATTCTGCCTTTGTCTAAGGTATAAGGCTAATGTTCTTTCCTTTTCAGGTTCTCTCTGTCGTTGGGATTCTTCAAGATGATGTTGATCCAATGGTATCCGTTATGAAGGTTGAAAAAGCGCCCCTTGAATCTTATGCTGATATCGGTGGATTAGATGCTCAAATACAAGAAATCAAGGAAGCAGTTGAGCTTCCATTGACTCATCCTGAACTTTATGAAGATATTGGTATTAGGCCTCCCAAAGGTGTCATCCTTTATGGAGAGCCTGGCACTGGAAAAACACTGCTTGCAAAGGTTTGTTGATCACCAAAATCGATTTTGTCCATTTGATTTCTTTTTTAGAACCATAAAAAATGTTGTAGAATCACTTCTTTCCTTCAGGCAGTGGCGAACTCTACATCTGCAACTTTCTTACGTGTTGTGGGAAGTGAACTGATTCAAAAATATCTGGGAGATGGCCCAAAGCTGGTTAGGGAACTCTTCAGAGTTGCTGATGACCTTTCACCTTCCATTGTTTTTATTGATGAAATTGATGCAGTTGGAACGAAAAGGTACAAGGGTTGTTTAAATCAACTGATTGCCAAAATTTAGTCAGCATTTTAAAATGACAAAGCTGTGCTGCAGGTATGATGCTCATTCTGGAGGTGAGCGTGAGATTCAAAGGACTATGCTTGAACTGCTGAATCAGTTGGATGGTTTTGATTCTAGAGCAGATGTTAAAGTGATCCTTGCAACAAATAAAATTGAAAGCCTTGATCCTGCTTTGCTTCGTCCTGGTCGTATTGATAGGAAGATTGAATTCCCTCTTCCTGACATCAAAACACGGAGACGTATTTTCCAGGTATGTTTGTGCTCTTTCAGTCTTTAGTACTACTGCAACGTTGATTGATGATTGAAAAACTTACTGAGAAAACTGGTTACATTTTTAGATTCACACGGCTAAGATGACATTGGCTGAGGATGTCAACCTAGAGGAGTTTGTTATGACCAAGGATGAGTTTTCTGGAGCTGATATAAAGGCCATTTGTACTGAAGCTGGTTTGCTTGCACTCAGAGAACGCCGCATGAAGGTGAAATTTATGCTCTTTACCTCTTTTGTGTCATATTCACTCTCAACAATTCTTGAGGGCTCGTTTGGTACCTTACCTGGGTATCAGGAATCGGTTTAGGAATCACTTGATGTTCTTTTTGGACATCCAACGAATTCAACTAGACATGAGTTATTAAGTATCAGTCAAAATGCGTTCCTACCTCACCCGATTTCATTGTACCAAACGAGCCCTGAAATCGTCATTATCGCCTAAACCAAACAAGTCTTCAGTATATATTATTCTGCTGGAACTTGGAATTTCCTTGATTTTAATCTTTATTCGTTCATTGAATCAGGTTACACATATCGATTTCAAGAAGGCGAAGGAAAAGGTGATGTTCAAGAAGAAGGAAGGGGTGCCAGAGGGACTTTACATGTGAAGAGCAATTAATTGTTCTAAATACCATATTGTGCTGCTGCTTATTTATTGACTCTACAGCTTGTTATTGTATTTCTTAATTTGCTACTTCTGCCATTATTTGGAGTGAGTATTTTTCTTACTAAGAACTTGGATTCATGTAAGTTATAATGTTATTCTTTCTCAAGTGATCACCTATATAAACAAATTTAGTTTTGATTAGTAGAGTTGGCTTTTGAGTTGTGCTGAAAGAAAGAACAATGATACGGGTTGCAACCGGGCGGCACCCACTTTACTCTAGGCACACCCCTCCTTTCGGCACACCTCTCCTTTTACGCCGGGCACACCCCTCCTTTTACGCCGGGGACACCCTCCTTTTACGCTGGGCACACCCCTCCTTTTACGCTGGGCACACCCTTTCGGCACCTGGGTGTTGCCAAGCATAAAAAAGTGTTGCCAAGCATAAAAAAGTGTTGCCAAGCGTAAAAAGGTAATTCCCGGTTGTTTCGCCTCAATGATAGCGTAAAAAGGTGTTGCCCGGTTTTTCACCTCAGTTGTTTCGCCTCAATGATATCTTTCAAAAAGGATCAGACTGGTTCGGTTCGGTGAAAATAGGTTCAGGTGAACATGTGTGCGTCAAAGATCTTTTATATCATCCAGTACGTTTGTATGTATTGTCTGTAATCTAAGCCCTCATTCACATGAGATCTTTATCATCCACTACGTTTGTATGTATTGTTTGCAATTCTCATCTAAGCTCTCGTCCCTTCTCCTCATATAATCAAGCTTGTTGAACAACTGGATTTAATTTCACAGAAAATCCACGAGTCCAACTTTCAGGATCCATGCTCAAATGTGTAGTTTAGAATGAATCGAATAAAATCGGCATGAATTCGATGAGAAAAACTAGGATCATGCAAGGATAAATTAAGTGACGTGTACAGAAATTGATACAACTAGAGATTTACTCGTGTTAGAAGAGTTAACTACCACTGCTATTCCAGTCCTACAAAGTAACTGACCCTTCATTTTTCTCTCTTTCTTCAAGGTTATGTGCTCGATCTCTTGGGCTACAAAATTTGCAGGCTTTAGTTGTCCTTCTCTTGCATCATTCACCAATCGAAATTCCTGCAAGAAAATGCGTTTTGTTGTCACTCTGATCATTCCACCGGTAAATATTCAGATTGCACAATGTCATTCCTACTAAGCTCCTTGTTTACATACACAAATGTGAGCTTGCAGTAAACTTGCCAAGCATTTCATCTAAATGACTGATACCTGCAAACTCTTCCAGAATAATGCACATAAGCTAATCTCATTTGCATCTCAAGCTGCTAAACCTTAGTGTCTTCGGCTGTAATTCATATCTAGAGAAACAGACAAATGGAAGGATATAGCCAACAACATTATACAAAGAGGCAATAGATGTCAATTTTATTTCCTTGCACAAATTTTAAGAGTGTCATCATTTGGCCTAAAAATATTTCTAGTTTTAGTTACTTGCACTCTTTCGTCTCTATGTTTTGCATGCTTCTTTTAGATCAATGGGTAGGTAGATATAAAGTTAAGAGGTTCAAAATTTCAATTTTTCAAATACAATTCTTACTATTCATCAGTAACTTCTTACTTGAAACAGCTAGAACGGAGGGAGTAATACATAGCAAATTAGAGAAGCAGATATTCATACCTGTACCGCTTGGGTTGTTGTCATCATCTTCAGCGTCTAGGCTTGTACTTGCCTTGCTAGTGCTAGGTATCGAGATTGGTGTGTTCTGTTGGAAAAAGGAGTTCATTAGCATCTTAAAATGAAAACTTTCCTAACATTGATTATCAGAGTGTTCAATACCTGCTGGGCACCTAGATATTGTTGGTATACATTGGGACATGGTGGCTCGTTAGGGTTGCAAACGGGTTCCATCGGATTGTTTTGAAATCTTGATGGATCAAATGGTGGAACAGGAGGTGGAAAGTTTGGAAACTGGAATCTTGGATCCATGGAAGATGGTGCGACTGGTGCAGGAAATGGAACCATTGGTCGGTTCATTCTCGTATCCATCCCCATCCCCATTCCCAAACCCATTGGTGGCATTGGCATGTATTGCTGAACACCAGGAAACATCATTGGGACCATACTGTAATACCCCATCGACATCATCTGCAAATTTACTTCTTAATGTGAATTCTCTGTTGCAGAATGCTGTATACAAGTCAAAGTTCATATTTGATGCATCAAAACTTACTAGATTAAAATACCTGGAGTTGCATTTGAAGTGATTTCAAGTAGTCAATTGCCTCATCAAGCATTGAAGCTTTGTCCGTCTGGATTATTAAACACCCAATTGAAGAAAAACCATTTAAGAAGAAACTAATTCTCAACTGAACAAAGATAGTATAAATCTTCTCACCTTGGTGCATCGAGGAATGAGTTCCTGCAGTGCCTTCATCTTTTCATTTATCCTGTCTCGACGTTTCTACATGTCAAAAGGCTATGATGTGAAGCAGAACATACAGTAATCAAAATCTTCATCAATGAAAATATCAATTAGAAACACTCACCCTTTCGGACAAATTATGCACTTCTGCAGCACGAGTTCTCTTCCCAGACGCTGTTCCGCGGCATTGCTTCTTTGCTTCACAAGATTCAATCTCCAGATCCTATCACAATCACAAAAGTAGAGATGAAACCACTTTGCTAATTGAGATTAAATTAATCAATAAGAAAGTACACACTAAATTAATTTAAAATTCAAAATCAATTACACGTTTCTGTTAAACTATAGTTAATTAGGAGTTTGCAACTAATTAAAAGCACTCACCTCGCTCTGATACTTGGTAGTGACGGCATCAACAGATTCAATTCCTTTTCGTTTCCGATCATCGGCGGGAGGCTGAGGCATCAGATCCGCCGTGGCCGTGGCACTTCCACCTGAAATAGAGGCAGCGTAAGTGTCCAAGTCCCTATTCTTGTTCATATAACCTCCGGCCGTCGACGTTCCTGCGATAGCACTATCATCGCCGGAGGCGTTCATCGCGCTCCTCAATTTCGGTGTGTCGTTCGAAGCCACAACCGTCGAGTTTCTTCGCTCGTTGTTCCTCGAGCTCGCTGATTGTCCAGATTCCGGAACCCTAGCTTTCTGCCTCGCGAACTGCGGGAAATTAATTCCGCCTGTCGAAGGATGTGCTGGAGGTCGCGATTGAGGCTGCGGAGCCGGAGGCGGAGGTCTGAGTTCGGTCGGTGGAGTTACACGAGCGGAGGAAGAAGGCGGCGCAGCGGATGGAGGTGGTGGATGATAGAGGAGATCGGTTAGGTGATGATCGAAGGAATTGTCATCGTCGAGAGGATAGTGAAGCCAGGAAGTCATCTCGTCTTCTTGCATAAACAGCTGAGTAGAGGAAGCAGTTTCCGGCGGCGGAAGCGTCAGATGCGAAGGCGGCTGGTGGTTTTGCTGTGATTTCGATGGCGGTGAGGGTTTCCGGAGTAATCTTTTATTCTGGTTCTGTACTCCGAGGTGTCCATTGTGCCAAACCAGCTCCATGATCTCGTTCTCTTGCCTGATTCAATTCATCAAATTATTATATCAACAAATTCAAATCGAACGCACAGAAATTGAAATCTAAAAACCGTACATGTTCTTATGCCTGGATTGGCTTGAAGACGGAGCGGAGTAGAGCTCATCCACGTCGAATTCCGGAACGTGATGATTCATTCTTCTTCCAGATCGATGCAACGAAGCTGTGAGAGTTTGAGAGCTACAGTAGAAAGTCCTACCGACTAAAGTAGTACATCCGATTGATGTGGATTTCAGAAACAAAATAAATTCGGTGATAAACTAGACAGTAGAACGATAAGCTTACACAGTGATCGATGAGCAGAATTCACATGAAAATCAATCAAGGATCCTCTGATCCAAATAAAGACACGGAGCGATAACCATAAATATAAAATCCAGACGATTTAACGAATTCTCCTGTGTATCTATCTCAATTTGGCTTCGTAAATTGTAGCAAGCAGCAACTACCGTGAGCTTCTTGTTGTCAGTGAAATGGAGAAGGAATTGAATTAGCAGAAGCTTTGGGAATGGAGATTGAGAGGTGTCCTCTCCCTCTCCATTCTCCCTCTCTTAGTACGGAGAGGCAGACGACAGAGATAAGGTTTCTCTCTCTCAGACAAAGGTAAACGACCTCTTCGAGATTGGAGTATTACTGCTCCCTCCCTCCTTTGTCCCATAATGATCTTCCTGTTTCTTTTGGACACATATGTCGATGCGCGTTTTATATCGTTAATATCTCTAATTATAAATTAGTAAAAATTATAAAAATTTAATATTATTAAAGTGCTCGATAAAACGAATCAAACAAGATCACAAATGACTATGTTTTTGTTTATATATTGACCGAAATTACGAAGATTCCTTGAATAGTGAATAGTGTCAGAAGAGAGAAACAGTAAGATAATTATGGGACGAAGGGAGTAGTATATTATAAGATTTGGGGCTAGATTTAAGTCACTAAATTCAGCTCAGAGTTGACGTGTGTAATTATGGATAATCTGGATATATTATCAGAGTAGTTAATCCGGGTATAGTTATTTGAACAAGGATTATGAAGGTTGTTTGGATTGAAGGAATCGTTATCAGGAATCATGGAGGAATGGGTGGTATTGGATTTCGGGTTTATGAGTTTGGTTTGACAAAGGACAAGAATGAGAATGATTCCCCAAGCAGCTAGCAAAATCACATTCGGACAATGTTTATGATCATCCCTAGTGGCTACTGCTATTATCTTTAACGTATCCAACAATACTGATCTGGATTTTTATGTTATGAGATGTTTCCCCAATCAAAATTATGGACATAGCAGTTTTTCTATTTTTATACGGATTTTCTATTGGATGCGGTTTGGATAAGGATACATAAATATTCATCAAAATGTATTTAAATATTTATCAAAATAGATTCACGGTGCACATCCACTTTTTATCCAAACGTTCTTCCGTTTTTCAATAAATGTTATCTAAAAAAATCTATATAAGTAATCCATATTGATCCAATTCATACTTAATCCAATCCAAACCCAACTAACTGATTTGATTAACAACTCTAATTTCAATACATAAAAATCACCTAACAACCATATCAAAAAAACAAACAAATACATGTAACGACCTCAATGACACTATTTAATTACCTACTAACTTGTCAATTATAATCGTCACATTATTTTAATTATTAAATATATGTGGTCGGATTGACATTCGCTTAATGAAAATAAAATCAAACATAAATATTGTATATACATATTATAATAATAAGACTCGAAAAGACAAAACGTATATGTGAGAAAGTGTCGAATGAGAATAAACTTTAAAATGTGAACGTAAAAATGGAGAACATTTAGTAGTAAAATGGTGAATATTTATTAATAATTTGGAAAACATTCATTGACAAACTTAAAAACATCCAAAAATCGAAGAACATTCATTTTTAAAGTACATTAATTTATTGAGAAACTAGAGAACATTCAGACAAAAATTGTGTATGTGCAACAATTTTTCAAAGGATGTGCATCAAAATTTTAATGAATAATTAAGTACATTTTGATGAACATTTATGAATTTTTGAATGAACATCAGACATTCGTACGTTCTCCCCTAAAAGTTGTTCACACCCTAACCGCACCCATTACATATACTAAATATTAATTTTTAATATGCTATAGTCTCGCACGAAGCACGATGATCACAATCTAGTGTTATTTAATTTCTGGATGGATATTTTTAAGTTTGTCAATAAATGTTCTCCAAATTAGTAGTAAATGTTCACCATTTGTTAGTTTGTATTTTAAAATTTATTCTTAGTTGATACTTTTCGTTTCTATTTTCTATTTTATTATTTTATGAGAAAAGAATTCCACCACTGTGATTGATGAATCCGCATCAGTCACACCAGACTCAAGAACAACAAATTAGACCTATAAATTACAATAAACAAAGAAAGAGAGTCCAAATCTCATTAGAGATGCCCTTAAGATGAGAAATAAGAAGGAGGGACTACTCCTTCCTCCTTGGGTTTACTGACGTTGACCGACGTTTACCGACCGTTGACTAGTGTTGACTTTTTTTTGAGGTTGGTTTATTACCAGATTTTTTCCATTCCAAATTTTTGTGTGCTATGATTTGTAAGTAAAAGTGTTATACTTTGTAAACAAAAATGCTTTTTTTTTTGCTGTCAAATTTTCTTTGCTATGATTTATAAGCAAAAGTGTTTTGTTTTTTTCTACCTATTTTTTTGGCTATGGTTTGCAAGTAAAAGTACTATATTATTTCTAGGAAAAAGTGTAGCACATTTCACCTAACATAGTGAAGCACATATAGAAAAAGCGTAGCACACTTCAGCTAGCTATAGAGAAGCACATATAGGCGAAAGTAGGGATGCACAAAAATGACCCGGACCAAAAAATTTCGGGTCGGTCCGGTCCCCGTTCTGTATAATTTAGAAATTCCGGGTTCCGTTCCGGGACCAAAAACCCGGATAAATTTTAAAACTAAATAAAATAGTATAGAAAATATAATATTTTTATTTTTTATATATAAAAAATATCGGTTCGGTCTGGTCCGGTCCCCGGTCCATAGGCTTAAAAAATTCTGGTTCACCAGTTCGGACCGACACGTAAAATTCTGGTCCGGTCCCCGGTCCATAGGTATCAAAAATTTTGGTCCACCAGTCCGGACCGACCCGGGAAATTCCGGTCCGGTCTGGACCGGTTGTGCAACCCTAGGCGAAAGCGTAGCACATTTCTGCCTTAGAGAAGCACATCTAGGCAAAAGTGTAGCAACTTTCACCTAGCATATAGAAGCACATATAGACAAAAGCGTAGCACACTTCAACTAGCCAGAGAGAAGCACATATAAGCAAAAACGTAGCAAACTTCAGCTAGCCATAGAGAAGCACATATAGGCGAAAACGTAACACATTTTAACCATAAAGAAGCACATCTAGGAAAAAACGTAGCATATTTCAGCCTTAGAGAAGAACATCTAGGCAAAAAGCGTAACGCATTTCATCTAGCATAGAGAAGCACATATAGGCAATATCGTAGCACACTTCAACTAGCCGTAGAGAAGCACATATAGGAAAAAACGTATAATATTTTAGCCATAGAGAAACACTTCTTTCAGAAAAAGAGAAGGACATTTCAGCCATAGAGAAGCACATTTCAGCCATACAGAAGCACATTTCGACCATAGAAGCACATTTCATTCATAGAGTAACACTTGAAGTAGCACATGCTTTGCAAGTTCAAAATTTAGGCCTAAAATACCATAGCACTTTTCAAGCATTTTGAAGCACTTAAATTTGTAAGTACAAAATCCGGCCTAAAAATATATATTTTGGCCCTAAAAAAGAAATTGGTCGACAGTCGGTCAACGTTGATCAATGGTCAATGTCGGTCAAATTCGGTCAATGATCAACCACTTGGGTCAAAATCCTAGAAGAGTGTAATCATAACCATAGAATTCTCTTGCTAAGATTATTTCTCATTTCTCATTTTAATAGTTGTTTTTCATTTGATCTTTACCCAATGGTTATCTCCGACAACTATGGATAATTACATGCGTATAAAAAAATTTAGTAAAATTTTATCCTCTTTCTAACTTATGTCTCCTAAAAGTATATGTTAAGTTTAATTGGTAGCATCATATATTAGGCTTATTTAATAAAGAGATCGTTATTCTAATTTAAAAATTATAAACTTATCACAACAAAGTGGATATTTTCAAAATTAAAAAGATACAAAATTTTCTTCTTTATGAGATTCTTAATCTAGAAAAAACAAAATTTTAATTGGAGTCTTACTCTTTTTTTTTTTCTCTAAACAGATCACCGTTTATCATTTTAAAGTATATAATTGCTAATTCAGAACATATGGAAAGACCGTTAATTTAAATTAAAAGTCATTTTTATTTAGATAATAAGTTTATTTTATAAGTGATGAAAAATATTTTTAGAGTCAAAACTGTATACACCTTCTCCATCACAACAAATTGTAACAGCTCCGTCCATTATTAATTTTGCAGATAATAGTTTGAAATTTAATTTTTATGACAATTTTCTAATTTTGAAAAACTTTTAAAATACTGCTTTCAATCTTTATATTGATATTATCAGACTGACAAATAATATGAAACAACAACTTCTTAAAAAATAACACATTAAAAAAATAGAAGTAGCACTTTTTCACAAAGCCCACTCATTGGTTTAGACTTTAGTGAATTTTATTGGCGAAAGATTTCACGGAGTTTATAAAAGAGTTTTTTAATGTGTGTCCAAGGGCACACAATAACTTATCATTCTTGATTCATGTTCTTTCGTACAAACTCCTATGTTATTTTATGAGCACCAATTACTGAAAGAGAACACGAAATCAAACAAAAATTGAGAAATAGAAAAACCTTACTTTCATTTTTTTTGAGCACCAATTACTTTCATCTAACATTGAGAAATGGAAACAAAGAATCAAAGAAAGAGAACACGAAATCAAACAAAAATTGAGATCAGAAGAGATCGGTCTTGTTTCGGTAGAGTTTCAATAAAAATCTATGGATAGAGTTTGTAAAACCTTTAGAAAAAGGGTAAACCCGTCACAAAATTATATAAAGAAAAATTTCAAAATTAATATGGAGAGAGAAAAATCTAATCTTGACCGTTCATTTTTATTTAAATGGTTAAGATCTCTTCGACTCTAGGTAGTGTAATTCCACCTTAGCTCAACGCCATAACTTTTTATTAAGAAATCGTTGTACGAGGCATTCCTTCCGTTAAGCATTATTTGACTCTCTACTCATTTTAAGACAAAGTAAGAAATATAATGTATTTTCTACTATAAATAGGCCCTTACTAAATACAGCCCGAGCGTTTTACTAAATAACGCCTGGCCCCTCGCGTAACGCGAGGGAGCGTCACCTCGCAGAACGCGAGCGGCGTGTCTCTCGCAGAACGCGAGGGTTTATTCCCTATAAAAGGGGAAAAAACCCTACTTCTGCTCATTTTTACATTCAACGCCGCTTTTTTTACTCCCTCTCTCAAAATCGAACTTCATCTTCCTCTTTTCAACACAAATCTTCAAATTAAGGTATGTTTCTTCTTTCCTTATGCTTTATAATGTTGATTCTAGATGAATATATGTTGTTAGTATAAGAAATTTCATATTATATGATGTTTTGATATTGAATGTTGATTTAGAAATGGTTGTATATAGTATTAGGTTGTTTGGAATGGATGAAAGATGATGATTTTGAATTATGGTTGATGAGTGAATGTTTTTTTTATGTTGAATAGGTTGAAATTCATTAGGGTTAGGGTGTTTTATTAGGGTTTACATTTTATTTAGGGTTTTGATGTTTATTTGGTAATTTACTTAAATTGGTAGGTTTTTTAGTTAAAATATTCAATTTTTCGCTGAAAAATGTCGCCGGAGTGTATTAGATCACCGGAGAAGAAAGTGTAAAATCACGCGTCACGCGTGACATCACACCTCGCAGAACCCGAGAGTCATGCCACTCGCAGAACGCGAGTGTCATGCCCTCGCAGAACGTGAGGAATTGCCAGTTATGGCAATTTCCCCTTCTGCAGAGTTTGTGTATTCTGCACTTTTTTTTTCTGTGTTTTTTTTCTGCATTAGTTTATTTATTGATTTTACTTTGTATTGTTTTACGTAATGTATCGTCCCGGTCGTTCAACTCGTCGGAGAAACCGAGACATTGTGAGGGAAGAACCCCCGGTTGAAAAACCAAAGGGGAAGGGGAAAGCAAAGAAGACTCAACCCGTACAACTCTTCCCAGAGGGACTCCCCGACGTTGAAGAACGCCCCAATTGGTCCCAAGGCAGTTATTCAATTGGACAACCGTGTACTAGTTGGAACTCATACCCAGTTGGTTGGGACCTTGTTTCCCAATATAGTTATTCTGTTGGACAACCGGGTAGCTGGGACCAGTTTCTTCCACAAAATGCACTAATGGAAGTCGGACAGGGGTGGGTTGGACAAAGTTGGGGCGGTGGACAGGGGATGGTTGGACAAAGTTGGGGCGGTGGATATGCTGAGGGAAGTGGACAAGCTGGTTCTTATTCTCACAATCAAGCCCCAGAACCGATGGAAGAAGAAAATGAGGATGAAGTTGTTGGGGATGAAGAAGAGGAAGAACATGAAGAAGAAGGTGATGATGATGAAGAAGAAGAAGAAGAAGAAGAAGAAGTGGTCAAGAAACCAAAAAGAAAGAGGAAGTCCAAGAAGAATGAGCCAAAATATGATCCTGAGCTCACTCATGACGTACCTGGAGGTCCAGAAGATCCCGACTTGCTTAAGGGATTTGAAGCACATGTTGCGTACCACATCCAAAAAGGGGAGGTAAGTCATTTATTTATTTTTTTCTGAAGTTTAATCCATTGCACAGTTTCTGCAGAGAATACGAGATGTGGCACCCTCGCAGAACGCGAGAAAATGCACATTTTCTGCATTTTCTTCCTTGTCTGCAGAAACTGTATTTTTTGTAAATTTCTTTTGCAGAGTATAATTTGTATATTTTTCTGCAGATCAAAGGTCCGATGAAGCCACAACAAAGGACAAAGCAAAGCAGTGATTGGCCATTAGACAACAATGAATGGTCAGAGATTCCCGATGCAGTTGGACTGTCAGATCTCCCAGGAATGATGTACGACGAAATCGACTTCCCGTTGATTGAAGAGTTCATCGAAAGATGGCAACCCGAGACAAATTCATTCCACCTCCCTTGTGGTGAGATTACTATTGGCCTTCTTGATGTGTATAAGATATTAGGCCTTGCTATAGAAGGGAAAGCTATGACAACAAGTAAGAAACTGGGTGCCAAGTTTAGTCATGACGAGGTTTTAAAATTCTATGCTAGGAAGGGGGCGGAAATTTTTGGAATAGATCCTCTAACGTTAGATTCTGGGAGGGTGAAAGCCGATTTTTTTAGAAGTCATTGTGAAACCCTTTCTGCAGAACAAAAGGGTTTAGGTTGGGTGTTGTATACTGCTGCCTCGATCTTATTTCCCGACAAGTCACAGAACTTGATTCGGCTTAGATATGGGCCTTATGTGGAATCCTATGCCAAGGCTATGAAAATGTCGTGGGATTCAGCTGCTTTGGCACATCTGTATAGGCAGCTGGGGATATGCACACGCCAAGGTTGTGCCCAGATGTCTTTTTGTTACACCTTGTTGCATGTATTTTACTTTCTAAGCGTTTAATTTACCTACTTATTTATATTTTCATATTTAACGTAATTTATATTTCCTAGGCATGGATCTACAACTCTTTCCCACAGTTTCGACCTACTGAACGTCCTCGGTGGACGGAAGCGTCACCATGGGTTTACCGTTGGATGCCTAAGAATTTAAAGCTGAAGAAGGGGCAAGTCGGAAGGGTCTATAGAGGCGCGCTCGATATTATTATACCGGAGATGGTAATTATCTAATTCATTTTTTATTCATCTGCATTAGGCTCTGTTAAGTTTCTGCATTTTCTGCATTTTCAACAGCTTCTGCATTTTCTGCATTTTAAACAACATTTTTTCGCAGAACGCGAGGTGTGTGTTACTCGCAGAACGCGAGGCTGCACACACTCGCAGAACACGAGAAAATGCACATTTTGGCGCACAAGACTTCTGCATTTTAAACAACATTTTCTGTCTGTGTTTAGATATATTGGAACCCGTATGGAGCACAAGACTTCTCCAATCCTAAGCTCGCTCCCGCTCTCTTTCACGGGGTGCTATTGTGTTGTGACGTCACTGAACCACACATGCCGGATCGGTGTCCGAGACAATTTGGGAGACTGCAACGTATTCCTAGGCCAGTCATCGAACCGCTCAAAGCTCATAGGTTGGCCAACATTAGGTGTTATAGTGTTTTTTATGACACCAACCAATGGCTTTGGGAGGCAAGAGATGTTCACTCCATATCTCTCAATGACATGGGGCCAGTTGCCTATGTACCACATGAATGCTCCCATGATTACATGGATTGGTACATCAAGAGGACCCATAGGTATATCCGTCCTGCAATCCCTGGGATGATTACTGAGAAACAGGTAATATTATTTGTCTTGGTTTATCTTGTGTTTCTAGTCTTTGTTTGTCTCTAATATTAATATAGAATGAATGTTTACATGCATATAGGTGATTGGACGGGTGTACAATGACATGGACTGGTATCGGTTTGCCACTCCAGAGGATTTTCCTTCATATCACGCTCAAATGCTACTATGTATGGCAGATCTCGCTCCCTTCCGACCAGGACAAGAAGAGTAGCCATTGTTTGAATTTCCTTAAGTTGATGGATAATTTTTAATTGTGTTTTGGATTGTTTATGTTTTTGGATTGCTTTGTTGCTTGGATTAGTTGTTGGATAATTCTGTTGGTTTACAGTTAAGGGATAATTCGAGTCCATCAAAAGGACATATGGAAACGCCTTTAAGAGTTTCATTGATTCGGGGCTAGCAAAGAACAAGTCGCCTATTATCGAAGGATTCTTTGCACTTGGCCTATACTCCATGAAGTAGTTGTTCTCTTTGCATTGGTGAAATAATTCTTGAACCACGGTTCTACCTTCCATTTCCTCTTCCCTTATATCTCTTACCAAATTGTACACTTGTCTCTTCTTTGTGCAACTTCCGGGATCCTTGTTTATCTCAGTGTAAATCTGATTTGGAGAACAATGAGAAAGTACCATCTCACGAACCATTTTCTTTTGATCAGGGGTTGGCCTCCCAACAAATGCATTCCCGACCAAACTATCTCCAATAGGATGGTTGTGCAAACCACAAACAACTGTTATTCTCCAATTCTCTTCAACACGGTTCTCCATGAGCTTCAACTGAAATAGACACCCCGTTTTCTTGCTCTTTGTGTTTGATCTAACTCCGACACCTTTCTGCTTATAACTTCCCGCTTTCTCACAAATGATTTGAACCTTACCACTTTGCCCCGGTTTAGATGGTACACTCCTTCCAATAGAGATCATAAACTTATGTTGCTTTGCAACATTCAACGCCCACAAATGACCAAACTCCTTAGAGGCAAACACTTGCTCCGTAGTGAAATATTCCGAATAATCCCTAGAAACAACATCTTCCTCACATACGGGACTATCAAACTTTAGTGCAGTGCGTAAAGAGGGAAGAAACCACTTCTCCTCTCCTACGTTTGTAGGTGGGTTAGCAAACTGTGAATCAAACGCATCATAGCTTGATGGCACTTCATATGTACATGGCAATTCATAAGTAGATGGCACGAACAATTCATATGTAGATGGCACGGGCAATTCATATGTAGATGGCATAGGAAATTGATAAGTAGATGGCACATGTTGTTCATATGTAGATGGTTCATGATAATCACCAAAGTCGTCAATCCCTAAATCAAATGACGGTGGCGAAACGGGCCTTGTATTCCGGGAGGGGTAGGTGTAGTCATTCAACTGGATTGCATTCAATCCAGTGAACAAAGAAAAATTCACCTATACACAATAAAGAGTTAATACTCTGTAATGTGCAAGTTCTCGCGTTCTGCGAGGGAGGCGTATCTCGCGTCACGTGAGGTGCTTCCTCTCGCAGAACGCGGGAACTTGCTAACGTTGAAACACAGTGAAACAGGCTCATTTAACATAAACATGTACAAATCTAAATTTTCTACATTAAAAACCCTAAAAACCCTAAAACCATGAACAAATCTAAGTTTTGGACATTATATGCAAAAGTCATCTCTTCAACACTTACTACTACTACATTTAACATGAAATACAACATAATAACTTCATTTTAGCTCTTAATGGTGCAAAACAAATTAAAATTTAAAAATTAAGAACATTACCTCATTTGCATGGTAACTTGATGAACCACCATCTCCATTCCCTCTTTTGTTGAATTCTTCTTCATCTTCCATTATTTTAGGTGTTTTTAGAGTGTTTTGAAGTTTGAAGGTTTTGAAAATGGGTTTTAATGGAGGGTGAAAGAGGTGAAAGATGATACAAAGAGGTGTTAGGGTAGGGTTAATAAGTGTTTCAGATTACTTAAAATAAGGGGGTAGTTATTATAGTTAGGTGGGGACAAGACATGTATTAATGGTGCACAACAACGTCTATCTGACATGAAAAGCTCGCGTTCTGCGAGGTACGTGTCACTCGCGTTCTACGAGGTACGTGACACTCGCGGAACGCGAGATTAACAGTTTAAAAATTAACCTAATTTTTTGCTAATCTCGCGTTACACGAGGTTACGTTCACTCGCAGAACACGAGTGACCCGACGTTGTTTGGTAAAGGCACCGGACTGTATATAGCATCCGTGTATAAATATCCATATTTACTTTTCTAAAGCTAAATCTAAGAGCAATTTTGAAAAAATCACTAACTTTGGTTTCTTAACCTATGCCCTTTACTTCTAATTGAAACAGTTTTCCTACATTGAAATAAAGGAAAGTTCTGGTGCGAACATGTCTTAAAATACGAAGTACGAACAGGTCGCGTTCACAGATTGCACGTCAATGCTAATATTCTGGATGATAATGTTCATAATCTGGACTATGAATTTTTTTGAACGTTGAAGAGAGACGTGGTGGCATAATTGCAATTACTGCGAACTTTGATTTTTTTTTTTCTCGAAATGACCTCAAAAATTTCATGGTCCAAATTACAAAAACTTTGCACTTCGTATTTTAAGGGGTGTTCTCACCCGAACTTTTCTCATTAAAATAATATAAAATCGTCACAATAGGTTAAAGTTTACTTGTAAATTTGTAATGAAAATTGTTTCCCTACATAGCTAAATATAAACCCATCAAAACAAAAAAATTAACTAAAAATCAAAATATATTTCCATCATAAATTTCTAATCCCAAATAATCTTTTTTTAAATATAACAAAAAATTAAAATATCTTACCTGCTTCATCTAATTTTATATGACCTTGGAGGGTTTGAGATAAAAATTAACAATTTTTTTTTGATGGCATTAACAATTTTTGTTAATGTCTAAACTATCCTTGTTTTTTTACCTATTTTAGTAACACTCAATATATATACGTAATCAGAATTTCCAAAAGAGAAGAGGGTAAAATTGCAAAATTGTTTAAAAAAAAGCTAAAAAGTCTTATATTTTATTACAATTGGATGGAGCTTAAAAAGAATAAAAACCTATATTTTTACACGGACAGAGTATTATTTTAGGCATTAAAATTTTTAGATGGAGTTTTATTTTTCCATTATAAATTTCTTCGTAATACTATAGGTTAGCAATATTTCCACAAACAAAACTCATCCTAAAAATAGGGTAAATTACTTCTTAAAAAAACGCGATAAATTATTCCTTAAAAAATAATGTTTTATTTTATCCGAATCTAAAATTGACAATACCTTGTCATTATTTATTGGACGCAATTCTGGTGAGGACGCTCTCTTAGAGAAGGAATAAGGATCTACTTCATCCGAAGGATGGAGTAAGATCCAAGGGTCAACAACTAAAGGAGGATTGTGGTGGGGCCCATTAATACACTTGCTATATAAGCCTTGAAAGAACCTGCATTCTCTATTTCTCGCTCAAAAAAAAAAATCGTTCGTCTTCTCCAAAACCTCCCTACTTTTCTCTCTCGCTCGCAACTCTCGCACTCGATTTCTCTCTCGATCGACGACGATATCTTGTTCTTTCTCTCTCGCTCGATCACCTCTACTACAATCTCGCTTCCTCTTTCGAGTTCTCGAGCCGATTTCGCTCACAAACCCTAGAAGGAAGAAGAAGCCATTTTAGCGCGATTCCAAGCAATTTGACGGAGATTTCAGCGACGACAACACAAATCAACAACAACAACAAACAAAACAGCAACAATGAGGTCAAAAATAGCATCTGGAACCCCAGGTATAAACTCGACTTAAGAATTTTGGTTGTAAACTCTATTTGTTAATCACTTCATCATATGTTTATGGATTTTATACAGTATGCATGAATAGATCTAGAATAACTGTGTATAGATCCTTGAAATTGCATGTGTTGTAACTTGATATATTATTTATGCATTTTCTTCAACAGATATGAGGTGTTGGTGCATCGAATGTGTTGTTGAAACATATAATTGATTTTGGTGCATCATCCACTGTGTTTTGGTGCATCATCCGAGCCTTGTGCATGGATTATCGGGAGCTCAACAAGAGAACCTAACCATCACGACTAAGAGAAAGCACTTCAATGGCTGGCAATCAGTAATAAGATAGGGATCAGATTGAATCCTTTCTCTTATTTTAGATAGAAGGATGGAAGGCTTCTCCATTCTTATTCGCCGAAAAACAATAGGTTTTGGTGCATCATCCAAGGTGTTTTGGTGTTTTGGTGCATCATCCACTGTGTTTTGGTGCATCATCCACTGTGTTTTGGTGCATCATCCAATAGGTTTTGGTGCCTCATCCACTGTGTTTTGGTGCATCATCCACATTGTTTTGGTGCCTCATCCACTGTGTTTTGGTGCATCATCCACATTGTTTTGGTGCCTCATCCACATTGTTTTGGTGCATCATCCACTTTGTTTTGGTGCATCATCCACTGTGTTTTGGTGCATCATCCGCTTTATTTTGGTGCATCATCCATTGTGTTTTGGTGCATCGAATGTATTTTGTGCATGGTATGTCATGTACTGAATCAAATAGTTATGTTGTTGCATTATTTAGTGTGTGTTGGAGCAGCACGAAAAAAAAATGTTTTTTATGTATAAAATGTAGGAAAGAAACAGAATGATAATGCAATAATCAAGGAGCTAAGATATGGAATACTAATCATTAGTGATCCACCACATATAAACACTGGTATGTTTGTATAAACGCATGTATAATTATTGTAAAATGCATGAGTGGTTGTTTATTGGTGCATGGGCTGATGTCAATTGGTACAATGATGCATATGTATTGGCTGTTATTTATTAATGATATATGTCTATGGTTTAACAGTGGCAGAAGAAGAGGAAATACCATCAACTTCATCAGAATACCATGGAGAAACAACTCTACTTGATGGTAAATACTAATCATTTTGCCATTTTTTTAATAATCTGTGTGAGTTGGTACATCACCCATTTGGTTTTGGTGCATCACCCAGTGGGTGCTGGTGCATCACCCAATATTGGTTGGTGCATCACCTAGTAAGAGTTGGTTGTCTTCCATTTTATTAATTATCTATATGTTCTTTTTAATGATAACAGAAAGTGGAGAAGAAGTTGACACATCCCAACAAGGGACGGGGACGTGGACGTGCAAAGTAAAGAGTAGAAAGATGTAGAGATGTGATACGCTGCACTTTGTATAGCGTAACTAGGGGTTATTACATTGATTTAGGAGTATTATTATATGTGTTTCGAGCCATTGTTATGTTCTGAGATATTTATTAAGAAGTGAAGAAATGAAGATCAGAACCGAAGAAGATTGAAGGCTTGAAGAATGAAGAAGCTTCTGTGACGCCCACCGCGATCGCCACTACCATCCAGGCGATCGCCATCATTCAACAGAAGTCATTCGATAAGACATCAGCGACCGCGATCGCCATAGACGAGTTGGCGATCACCATGAATCATGGGAAGTTACTGCTAATTTACAAGGTGGGCCGTACGTGGATCAGGAGCAAGGTGGGCCCACTGGAAGCAAGCAGCTCACTTTGGAAGCAAGCCTTTACGTTAGATTTATTTCTTTACCTTATTTTCCTTTTTGTTTTATTTATTTTCTTTTCCATTTTCCTTATTTCGTTTAGGATATATTTCTTTTACCATATATTTTTAGGGTTAGTCTCTATTTAAGAACCCTAGTTATCATCATCTTTTATCATCATCTTTCCATCAGACAATTTAGTTCTGCAACCATGAGCAGGAACTAATCTCCATTGTTTTACCTAGCGGTTGAAACCTTCAGTTATTAAGTTGTGAGATTTCTAAACTCTTGTTCTTTTCCTATGGGTTTGTATTAATTCTCTTGTTCTTCATCTATTGATTTCTATTAGTTTTGCTAGCCTGATCACCTAGTTTGATTGATAGTTTTCTATTGCTAGACTAGGAATATACGGTGGAATTCCTTGTCATTGTAGCGCTCATATCTGCATGATCTGGTAGTTGATTGCTTTTATGAAAGAGAATTGATTGCATGTTAATACTTGACGGTTGTAAGTTATTGCATGCATCCTTATAATTCCTGTGCCCTTTGCTGCTATTTCATATAATCTTGAGAGGTTTCCCTGATTGTTGAATAGTAAGTATTATCAGGACTGGTTGGCCTGCTAATATATTAAAGATTGGAATAGGAACATTCCCTAGGATTGAATAGAACTTGAGATAAATCTATGATCAACTTGATTGACTGTTGTGTGGATACTTGCTAGGTGAAACCCCTTCGCATAATATTCCCACCCAAACTTCCTCTGCTTGTTACTGGTTACTTGTGTGTTCTTGCAATCAAACCCCCCCTCCCTTTGGTTACTTGTTACTAGTTGATATTTCACTTGACTGCATTGATTTGGTGTTTTGATTCCCTTGGGTTCGACCTCTACTTACTTGCTATACTCTAGTTAGTGTTTAGAGTTTATTTCTTTGATTTGGCACTACGACTTTAGCCTCATCAAATTTGGCGCCGTTGCCGGGGAATTGAATTGTTCCAATTTTGTGCTAATTGTGAAATTATCAACTGTTTGGTGTGAACCTTTATGGTTCAGACCCGTGCTACTGATTCATCTCTTGTTTCCTTTGACCCAGAGATTGAAAGGACGTTCCTTCGGAACCAAAGAGCAGCTCTGAACCAAGATAACGAGATGGGTGATCGACATGGACCGCCATTGCCTACTATGAGGCAACTCACTGCCCCAGACTTAAACCAACAACCTTTAGCAGTGAGGTTTCCTGAGATTGAAGAAGGTATGAATTTTGAATTAAAAGCTGGTTTAATTCATGAGCTACCACACTTCCATGGCCTAGCAGGAGAAGATCCCAACAAACACTTGGCTCAATTCCATGTCATATGTTCTAGTATGAAGCCAAGAGGTGTTACTGAGGAGCAGGTCATGCTGAGAGCTTTCGGATTTTCTCTGAAAGACGCTGCGAATGATTGGCTCTATTATCAAGCTCTAGGGAGTATTGATACATGGGCTAAAATGAAAAAGGTCTTTTTAGAGAAATATTTTCCAGCTACAAAACTGAGCAGCTTAAAGAAGGAAATCACGAATCTTCAACAACACTCAACTGAGAGTCTCTATGAATATTATGAGAGATTCAAGAAGCTCTGCTCAAGCTGCCCATTCCATAGTTATACTGACCAAGATCTCCTTATGTACTTATTTAGTGGCCTGATTGATGAGGATCGTCGAATGGTGAATGCATCCTGTGGAGGCAACTTTTTAAGATTGACTATACCTCATGCTACTGAAATGTTTGAGGAATTAGCTGAGAGCTCAAGGCAGTTTGGTAGCAGGCAAAGAACATAGTCAGTAAGTTCACTTGATCCCGCTAAAATTCAAAGTGATATGAATGAACTGAAAGATATGATGAAGGCTTTTATGCTGCAAAGTGGTGGTCAACAACTCCAAGAGCCGAATGCTGAGGTAAACGCTGTTGGTGGATGGCAACCAAGGCCAAGGTATGATTCTCATAATTTTAATTATCAGCAACCTAGACCTCAGAATTCCATGACTGTTGAAGATATGATCAAGTCCTTAGCTCAAACTGTGATGCAACAAAATGCTAAAACGGAATCGAGTATCCAAAATCTTGAAAATCAGTTAGGACAGATTGCTCAAGCTGTGAGTAAATTAGAGGCCAGGGAACCGATAAGAAACCCGAGAGAGAACGTCAGTGCAGTGTTCTTGAGGAGCGGAAAAACTTTAAATGACTGTTCTGTGTCAAAACCGCGATCGCCAGATCTGAGTGGCGATCGCCATGAGATTACAGAGAGCAAAACAGGATCTGCATCCCGACCGCGATCGCCATATGGCGATGGCGATCGCCATGACATTCCAGAAGCTGAGGTGCAAAATCATCCGCGACCGCGATCGCCAGTTGCTGATGGCGATCGCCGGGAGCCCCCTGAGTGCATTGATGATTATGTTCGCCCGAATTTTCCACCTCTATTTTCTCAGAAGCCTGTTGCTCCCTTTGTTGAGGCACTGAAGGATACTCGAAGGCTGGAGAACGACAATGAAATCTTCGAAACCTTTAGTAGGTGTGAGGTAAACATTCCTTTGCTCAAACTTGTTAAGAGTATTCCTAGATTTGCTAAGTTTTTGAAAGAAGTTTGCACTATCAAAAGAAATCAAAAATTGAAAGGAAAGAAGAAAGTTGAAATGAGTGAACAAGTTTCTGCTGTGTTTCAAAAACGCATGCCTAAGAAATGTGGTGATCCAGGCATATTTAGCATTCCATGTGTGATTGGTGAAACTAAATTTGACAAAGCCATGCTAGATTTAGGTGCATCAATCAATGTTTTGCCTTACTCTTTGTATGAATCACTAGGCTTAGGACCTTTGCATAAAACAGGAACTGTTATTCAACTTGCTGATAGGTCTACTGTATACCCGAAAGGGGTTGTTGAGGATGTTCTTGTTATGGTTGGTGATCTGATTTTTCCTGCTGATTTCTTTGTGTTGGATATGGAGCATGCTAATAATGTCACACTTATACTGTTAGGTAGACCTTTCATGAAAACTGCACAAACGAAAATTGATGTTAATAGTGAGACTCTCTCTATGGAGTTTGATGGGGATAAGGTAGAATATAATATATATGATATGGATCCCATTGATAAGAATTCTCTACGTGCTATTGATGTAATTAATCCTACTTGTAAGGATGAATTGCAACCTGTTTTAGAGAATCTCTTAGAACCCCCCAAAGTAGATGTTGTTTTGTCTACTAACATGCAGGAGTGTCAGGCTAAGCCACAGCCTAAAGGTAAGCTCTTTTCACATCCTTTGGGCAATCGCCCTCCATTACTCACCTCGCCAGGCGGGATACCATTGATGTCTAGTGTGCAGGCACTTGACATTGAGCTTAAACAACCGCCTGATACGGTCAAGGAGGAAAAAGTGAATGAAACCATCTTCATTGCTAAAGACAAGGTGGTCAAGGTAAGTGGGACGAGATTTAAAGTGTTCCATGAGTGGTTCAAGAAAGAATTCAGACAAGAGACTGTTTTTACAAAGCCAAATGGCGTTAGTTAAATCTCTTGAGTTTCATGTCGAGCCACGACATAAAATAAGGCGCTACTCGGGAGGCAACCCGAGGTTTGAGTTTGTTTTTGTTCGGTTTAATTTTCTTTTTAGTTTTTCTATGGACAGGAGGAAATCACCGAAGCTTAGGGTCAGCTACAGTCAGTAGCCAATCTCGCTGTAAGTCTTCTCTTCCGTTCTTAAAAAAAAAAAAAAAATTACGAAAATCATTCCGAGAAAAAAATAATATATCGGATTAAAAAAAAATAGAGTGCAGAAGAAAAAAAAATGAGAGAAAAGAAAGTAAGGAGTTGTATTACATCAAGTTTGGTTTCATTAGTACTATCATTCTAGATCTACATTCGTTGGAGCTTAGCTTGTTGGTGACCATGTTCTTTGCAAGGAGTTGATTTGTTTGTGTCACTTTCTACATTGGAGGTATTCTTTCTTTTGCTTTAGATGAGCTATGCATTATTGGATTACATTTAGTGCTCATCTAGTTTCTCATTCTACCACACTTTGAGTTTTATTGGAGGAAGGTCATCCGACCTTGTATGTGAGTCTTCTGTCTCCTTCCCTGGGCTCGTTTTTCTGTCTTCCATTTCATTGAGGACAATGCAATGTTTAAGTATGGGGGAGGAGAATGTATTCACATGTATTTATTTAGGTGTTGGTTGTATCTGCATGAACTTATTGAATATATATTGTATGAAAAAGCCACAAAAATATTGAGAAAAAGGCATACAAAATCCTTGGATAGCAAGATCTATGCAATAAGAAGGTGGCTTGACCGGCATTAGGCTGGGGAAAAAAATGAGTCTTGAGTGATGTGAGTTTTGTGAGCCTGGAACAATTATTGAGTGGTTGGGATGAAAACCCGAAAGGGCGCCCAAGCAAGATGAGTGTTATAAAAAGAAAAATTGAGTGTTTTAGGATCATTATCATCTTGGCGTATGGAGACATAAGAAGGAGGCGTATAGGAGGATTCGGGTAGGCCACTTGGAGGAATAAGGTGTAGTTCTGGGTATGTGCTTATTTTATCACATTGTTCTTGATTATTGTTGTTGGATTTTGTGTGTTTTGGAGGAGCTTATTGGTTATGTAATCACTAGGAGATATTCTTGTACTTCCTGAGGCTTTGAGTATTTTATTGTATGGGTAGCTTTTCTGTAAGTTACTCGGGACGAGTAAAAGTCTAAGTATGGGGGTATTTGATACGCTGCACTTTGTATAGCGTAACTAGGGGTTATTACATTGATTTAGGAGTATTATTATATGTGTTTCGAGCCATTGTTATGTTCTGAGATATTTATTAAGA
Source organism: Oxyria digyna (assembly GCA_029168935.1). Lineage (NCBI taxonomy): Eukaryota > Viridiplantae > Streptophyta > Magnoliopsida > Caryophyllales > Polygonaceae > Oxyria > Oxyria digyna. The sequence continues at coordinate 14,557,919 of JAPVLV010000013.1, forward strand.
AGTGAAGAAATGAAGATCAGAACCGAAGAAGATTGAAGGCTTGAAGAATGAAGAAGCTTCTGCGACGCCAACCGCGATCGCCACTACCATCCAGGCGATCGCCATCATTCAACAGAAGTCATTCGAGAAGACATCAGCGACCGCGATCGCCATAGACGAGTTGGCGATCGCCATGAATCATGGGAAGTTACTGCTAATTTACAAGGTGGGCCGTACGTGGATCAGAAGCAAGGTGGGCCCACTGGAAGCAAGCAGCTCACTTTGGAAGCAAGCCTTTACGTTAGATTTATTTCTTTACCTTATTTTCCTTTTTGTTTTATTTCTTTTCTTTTCCTTTTTCCTTATTTCGTTTAGGATATATTTCTTTTACCATATATTTTTAGGGTTAGTCTCTATTTAAGAACCCTAGTATCATCATCTTTTATCATCATCTTTTATCATCATCTTTCCATCAGACAATTTAGTTCTGCAACCATGAGCTGGAACTAATCTCCATTGTTTTACCTAGCGGTTGAAATCTTCAGTTATTAAGTTGTGAGATTTCTAAACTCTTGTTCTTTTCCTATGGGTTTGTATTAATTCTCTTGTTCTTCATCTATTGATTTCTATTAGTTTTGCTAGCCTGATCACCTAGTTTGATTGATAGTTTTCTATTGCTAGACTAGGAATATACGGTGGAATTCCTTGTCATTGTAGCGCTCATATCTGCATGATCTGGTAGTTGATTGCTTTTATGAAAGAGAATTGATTGCATGTTAATACTTGACGGTTGTAAGTTATTGCATGCATCCTTATAATTCCTGTGCCCTTTGCTGCTATTTCATATAATCTTGAGAGGTTTCCCTGATTGTTGAATAGTAAGTATTATCAGGACCGGTTGGCCTGCTAATATATTAAAGATTGGAATAGGAACATTCCCTAGGATTGAATAGAACTTGAGATAAATCTATGATCAACTTGATTGATTGTTGTGTGGATACTTGCTAGGTGAAACCCCTTCGCATAATATTCTCACCCAAACTTCCTCTGCTTGTTACTGGTTACTTGTGTGTTCTTGCAGTCAACCCCCCCCCCCTTTGGTTACTTGTTACTAGTTGATATTTCACTTGACTGCATTGATTTGGTGTTTTGATTCCCTTGGGTTCGACCTCTACTTACTTGCTATACTCTAGTTAGTGTTTAGAGTTTATTTCTTTGATTTGGCACTACGACTTTAGCCTCAGCAAGATGAAATAGGAAGATGTGTTGGATGTTTGTAAACAGTTTGGTTTGTAGTAAGACATATTTGGTTTTAGAAAACAAGTTTGGTTTTTAGGTTGTAAGACAATTTTGATTTTTAGGTATTTGTGGTTTGCACATGAAAATGGTTTGTGGTTGCTGATGACTCACAATGGCAGAAAATGCATGAGTAGTTGTTTGTTGGTGCATCACATGATGAAAATGGTGCATCACAGAATCAAAATTGATTCATCACCAGATATATAGTTTGTGCATCGGTTGATGAAATGTGGTGCATCACTTAATTGAAAATGGTGCATCACTTAGTGATATTTGGTGCATCACTTTGGGATATTTGGTGCATCACTTTGTGATATTTGGTGCATCACTCAATGATAATCGGTGGATGAATAAGCTACAAAAAATGAATGGATAAAAAATTGAAAAATAAAATCAAGACTAATTCAGTCAAGCAAACAAGGTGTTATGCATTGTTAATAAAAATTGGTGCATCACCGAGATGCAATTGGTGCATCACTGAGATACAATTGGTGCATCATTCATAACTAATAGGTGCATTACCAAAATATTTGGTTAATAACTAATTACAATGAAAGCTCAGAGAAACTAATGGACATATTGAGGACAAGTAGTGATGTTGTGTCCCGACCTCTTACAAATTTTACAAACCTTTTTCTTCTTCTTGAAATTTTCAATTCCAACTTCTTGGCCACCTTTAATACACCTCTTCTTGAACTTGTTCTTTGCCATTTCAGGAGGATGGATATTTACTTGATCAGGTAACGGGCCAACAAATTTCTCAAACTTGTAGTTTCTAGCTGGTGTTAAGGAAGAAGGATCAACTACTTCAGATCTTGGGAATGCAATCTTTTGATCCGTTAAAATAGCTAAAAACTCTTTCAATCTATCTATGTCATCACCAACAATGTCAACACAAGAATACATTTATGTCATCACTTCGACCAACAAACGCTTTCTTTCATCAATCTCAACACTAGAATCATACACTGCACCGTCTACTTCAAAAATTGGTTGTAGAATAGCTTGATTGGTCAATCTTATAATTAGGTGCATCAGATCCTGAAATAAGGTGCATCAGTCAAAGCTAAAAGGTGAATCAACCAGTGAACATTAATGCACTATGCACAAAAATCATCAATGTTTTCAACTGATGCATCATAGCATATTATATGGGGCATCAATCAAAGGTAAAAGGTGCATCAGTCAACGAACATTAATGCATTATGCACACGAATCATTAAAATTCTCAACTGGTGCATCGTAGTCTATTAAAAGGTGCATCACTCAATTGTAAAAAGGTGCATCACTCAATGGTAAAAGGTGCATCACTCAATGGTAAAAGGTGCATCACTCAACCAAATCACGTACGAAAATCCAGAAATCTGAGACATTATATTGATACTGTAATGAAATGCAATATATATGCAGAAACAACAATCAAATCAAACATATAGTACAAATCTAAACCTAAATTAGGAGAAGCATTATCCATATAACGAAGGACACTAGATCTGGCCGGCGACAAACGCAAAAAGAGAAAACACAGTGGCGCGAGCACTGTCGAACACACTATCGCCTAAGGAACACCAGGAACAGCCGAAGAACAACAATGGCGGCGAGTAAACGAGCAGAAGAAGGATTCAATGAGAAGAATACGATGGCGGCGATGGAGGATGATTCTCCTCTACCAAATTTCCGCCGCTTTCCTTCTTCTATAGAGAACGAATTCGTTAAATTCGAGCAATGTGATGGAGAGATCTACGGAGGAGCAAGTCGGCGATGAGAAGAGGTCGGGAGAGAGCGGCTGAATTTTATCGTTGAAAGAGAAATGAAAGGGAAAGAGTAAGGGAAAGAGTAAGGGAAAGAGAAAGGGAAAAACGGACGGACGAGATTAAAACATGACAGACGGTGGAGATTGATCTTCACTCCTTCTTTATAAAGGTTTCCTCACCCGATCTTTTTTCTTATTTATTACTACTCGTTTGTCAATACTCAAGCTACAACTTCCTAAAGTTTTTAAAAAAATTTGTCGAAAGGAGAGACTTCCTGTTTTAATTATTTTCGTGTTTTCCAATTTTAACGCTACCGAAGGCGAATAGTCGTTTTCAGATACCTTCATTTGTTTTTGCTGCTAAAATTTATACCATTTGCAGGTTTTGCAATCATAGTATGTTTTCATTGTGCAGCCTTTTTATTCATACAATGAAAATACGGTTTCTACACGTGGGTTGTCCCAAACTTCTGTCACCTAGCTCCAAATGAATACAATGAAAAAGTACAAATCATCGCAGTTTCTTGAAACATCAAATCCCATAAATGAATATATGATATAGTTTGATCTTTATACAGCATGTTTTATGATTAGGTCATCCACAACGGAGAATTTAAAAGAAAAGTAAATAAGTTGTCATAAAATTGTATGAGAAACTCGATTCTTGTGGAGTTTCTTCTTCAAGAAACTCATTTCTCTTACAAATCTCTTACACATAAAGAGAATTGATCAATTATTTTCTTTCTTTTTTATTTCTAAAATAAAATATACTTATAACTATTAGTGTTTGTTTGGTTGGGGGTTAAATTTCCATGATTTGAAAATCTCTAGGAAATAGGATGAAATATCTGTGTTTGGTTGGAATTCTGTTTGCAGAAAATCATGTGAATTCATTTCCTGCAGATATTCAATTCCGTCAAAACACGGGAAATGAACTTACCTACTCCCCCTAGGTAAGTTTCATTTCCTCCATTTTTTGCTACAAAATCTTAATTTCCCCCATTTTTTGCTACAAAATCTTATTTTCCCCCATTTTAATTTATCTAGGCTAGAATTCTACCAAACACATTTTCTCAAAATCCCATCAATTGCAGTACAAAACACATGAATTCAATTCATAGGAAATTAATTCCTATGAATTACATTTCCTCCATCTAACCAAACGAGCATTATTATTTAATATTTGAGTGATGTAATCATGACAAGTAAAGAAACTTTAGATCAATTTCTCCATTGTGGATAATTTTATGGGTTTTTTCTACCGAAAACCACCCGTATAATGGCTCATATTGCTCAAAACCACCTCTTTAATCAAATATTACCGAAAACCACCCGAATAAAACACTCCGTCACTCAACAACCACCCCTCACTAACTTCCGTTAATTTCCGTTTGAAATTTATGACACGTGTCATATTATTTTTTCGAAATTACTGAAATCACCCCTCCAAAATTTCTTAGGGCATTTTTCCCATTTCTTCAAACTCTTTGGACAGTTTATGTAATTTCTAAAAAAATAATTAAAAGCCCCAAAGTCTACTTCTTCCCCCAAATCAATTGAAGAACCCTAAATCAAAAATTCAATTTAATCAAATCCAATCCAGAAATCATCCCATGAACAACGAAGGTAGTGAGGTTGGAGGCGACTGCCATTAAGAAGCATGGAGGCGACGTTCACAATCATCTCCTTCGAATTCGTTTCCAGTCTCGACGTTCACAATCATCTCCTTCACAATCATCCTGGTTCTTGGACAACACCCGGATGCTTCGGCTGTCGGATCCGGTGTAGAGGAACTCGCTGGAGCAAGCTACTGAGTACACGTGTCCTTCTTCCAGGATTAGGAATCCCAGGGTTTCTTCGCTGGTCGTAAGAGTGAAACGACGACTACTTCGTCCATGGCGATTTCGCGTACGGCGGAGTGCTGCTTCCTGACGAATCGGAGCTCCGACGACTGTCCTTCGACTTCATTATAGGAAATTAGGGTTTCGTAGGAGCGAACGAGGTCGGGAAGCAGGGGCGACGGGATGTATATTTTGAGCATTATAGGACAACTTTGATTTCGTTTTTTGGGGATTTGAGAAAGATTGGAATTAGAATATGAAATAGGATTTTGGGTATAAGTAGGCTCGATAGTTGCGGAAAAGATTTAGTCTGGATGAAAAGAGAGGAAGACCACAAAAGATTGGTTCTTCAATTTTCTAGATGGAAAGAGAGGGAATTCGGATTGAATTTTTGATTTAGGATTCTTCAATTGATTTGGGGAAGAAGATTGACTTTGGGGCTTTTAATTACTTTTGTAGAAATTACAAAAACTGTCCAAAGAGTTTGATGAAATGAGAAAATGCCCTTAGAAAATTTTGGAGGGGTGATTTCAGTAATTTCAAATAAATAATATGACACGTGTCATAAATTTCAAATGGAAATTAACGAAAGTTAGTGAGGGGTGGTTGTTTAGTGACGGAGTGCTTTATTCGGGTGGTTTTCGGTAATATTTGATTAAAGGGGTGGTTTTGAGCAATATGAGTCATTCTACGGGTGATTTCCGGTAAAAAAAAACCTAATTTTATATATAGTTTATTTTGCTTCTGTGGAAAAGAAATCTACTATTAAACTATTAAAGCAATCCTCAATTTTCGTCACATGTCACCTCCTCACTAAAACCGCCACATGTCATTTCAAAATTCATTTTGCCACATGTTATTTTTCTATCATTTTCCTTTTTAATAAAAAGAATCATATAATAGGAAAATTATAAATATGTGTAAATGTTTATTTTAGGATAATTAAGATATGTAAGATTCTATGCTTCTTTATTTATATTTTTAAAATTCTTCAAACCATATTTTATATACTTTAATATACAAAGAGTTATTTATTAATTATATAGAAAGATTTTATCTTATAATTCATAAATTTTATATACTTTAAACTAATATATTTAAATATTTAAACAATGCTTGATTAACACTCTCTTTATTAAAAATGTTTATCATTTTAATTCAAAAGCTTTATACTAATTGATCATCTTTTTACTTTAGCTATTTAGGTAATAACTCAAATTAAATAATTAATTTTAAAAATTAAATTAAATTTGTATTTGAGAAATGAATTAAACCTATTTGATAAAATACTTTAGCCTAAATTATTTATGTATTAAAACTAAATTTATTATTTTATAAAATCCGTGCAAGACATGGAAAACTGAACTAGTAAAATTTAAAAATCATATAAAAAACTCAAATTGAAGATCTACATGGTGAATGACGTTAAGTTCAATTGAGTAGGGGTCTCATCATATCAGTCATCGCAAACAATATTTCAGCTTACTCGATCTCCACCATTTTCGAATTGCACGTACTTGTTCGAATAAACCACCCTTGACAGCAAAATCTAACACAACATCTCAATGATTTTGAGTAAATTAACAGATCATAAACCCACTCTGCTTGATCGATATTCATGCTATAATTAATTGGACCCATATCCCACACAATATTAAATTTAGCCCATAACGTATAACTTCTAATATATACTCCAGTATGAAAAATGAGTAAACTATTGATTAAGATCCAAGGAGAGAAGACCCACATATATGCATGGCTGGCTCAGGCTGTCCTCTCAATTTCTACAACGCCAAGTTGCCCATCTCAAAACAATACTGTAATACGTAAGAGATCGAAGAGTTAAGTCACCTGAATTTTTCAACTTCTTCTGCCCATTTTTATTAGGGTTTCATCGACAATTAATTATATACTGGTGACAACCGGACAACACTTATTTTACACCAGGCAGCACCATCTCGTTCGGAACACCGTTTCGAACGAGATTGCCCGATTTTTTTTTTTTTAATTTTGTTTCTCGTTCGGAACCCCGTTCCGAACGAGACTGGTCCACAAAAATCAATTTCCATTTAATAAATGCCGAACCGGTTCGCATATTACCGGTTCGACACTCGTTCGGAACCCCATTCCGAACGAGAATTTTTTTTTTATGACGTCATAATCTCGTTCGGAATGAGGTTCCGAACGAGATTCGGCTATATTTTTTGAAAATGCGAACGGCTATATTTTGACGGAGTCTATAAAATCGGAGTTGTATGACTTACATTATCAAACCCAATCGGAAGAAGCACCAAAAATGACGTCTGAAAGCGATTCAACTAATTCTTCAAGGGCGGGTAGTTGGAAAGAAAGACGGGAGTGTTCTTCTAGTGGGACGTCGGTGGAGGAGGAGGTTGATTTGTCTGCGCCGGTAGATGATACATATTTCCATGTAAGTACCTGTAAACCTTTTTTTATAGCGTTTCATTAGAATTTATTTTATTGATATAGTAGTATTGAAATTTGAGTAATTTTAAATAGGGATACTGTAGTGATGAGGAATATTTAAAAATCGACTATAGTGCCCATTTTACGACTAGTGAGAGATTTCCTACTATGGATCTTCTGAGAGAGTGGGTTAGGAAGGTCGGTTATGCCTTGTGTATGGTTATCATCACGAAATCATCAATGGCCAACAAGAGGATATTTCTGCACTGTGAGCAATCCGGTAGTTATAGAAAACATCGAAAGAACGTTAATCTTGAAGGAGATGTAGCAGAACCATCGTCGCAGCGTAGCAACCTTAGTAGGTTAAGGAAGTACAATTGTCCTTTTATGTTAAGAGGATATTATCGACGAGCAACTCTTGTTGAGCCGGCTGGGTGGATACTAAAAGTTGAGAAGACATGTCACAACCACTATCTTTCCAGCAGCTTGATTGGCCATGCATTTGCTTCGAGGATGACGGGAGAGCAGAGACGAAAAATAATGATTGCATCAGCGGCCGGGGCAATGCCGAAGGTTATTTATACACAGTTGCTTCAGGAAAATCCGACTTCCACAATATCAAGGAGGCAAGTGTACACTGTGAGGGAAAAGGAGAGGAAGAAAGCATTGGCAAATCTATCCGTGACCCAATGGTCATTAGATTTCCTCCATCAAAGAGCTTATCGTAAAGACATTCACTACGAGACGAATCCGGAGACCGGGGAGAAAAAGTTGTCAGCGTTTTTCATATCTCATCCGGATTGTGAACATTTGTTGAGAATGTTCCCTCGAGTGGTGATCATGGACGCGACGTACAAGACTAATAGGTACACTAAATTTCATTATTATGAGTTCAAATACCGTTTTTGAATTATAATATTAAATTTGAAATTGATAGGTATGGTTGGCCGTTACTTCAGTTTGTTGGATTCAATTGCACCAACTATACATATTGTATTGCGCTAGCGTTCATCTGTTGTAAGACAACCCCATACTATGCATGGGCATTGAAACGGCTCAAGTATTTGTTTGGTGCACTCGGAGGACCGGATTGCATCATGTCTGATCGAGAGCTGGCAACAATTAAGGCGGTTGACCATGTATTTCCTAGTGTGCGTCATATGCTTTGCCATGTGCACGTTGATCGGAATGTTAAGGCATTTGCTAAATTGAACAAGAACGTCTAACAGGTAAGACTTATAGTTGCGTATTGCGATGATATACGCCATTTTAGCACAAGAACGTCTAACAGGTAAGATATTTGAATTTGTTTTTAACGAGAATGATCATGACACTCGATGTTTAACATGTACAATGTTGTTGTCAGGGTTGAAGGTCAACACTCGATGTTGAAGCATATGTTTGATTCATCTGTTGGAGGGTTCGACACTTTAGTGCAACACATTGACAATATGTTTGTCGATCAGCACCGTCGAATACGGGCCGAGATGGAAATGTCCAACCATACTAGCCCGAAGGAGATACAAGACGGGCCTCGGTGGATCAAGACTATTTTCATGCGCATATTGAGGAAGTGCTCCGACAAGTGTTTGAGAATGCTACTGAAAGAAGTCCTTAAGGCAAAGGAGGGAAAGATATGTGGCCCATGTGAGGATCCTTGGTGGGAATCAACACTCGGATTGCCTTGCCCACACAGGATTAAGGTGTTTGTAGAAGAAGGAACGCCATTGTTGCCCAGCGACATTGATATCTTCTGGAAGCAGATCAAGTGGGAAGGAGTGGAATTGAAAGACTTTGACTCTGACGACGACGTGCAATTGACTGCAGATAAGGTTCTTATGGATGATTTCTTTGAAGGGGTGTTTACCGGTAACGTTGATGATTTCGATATGAAGAGGATGGCTGATAAGTGGCGTGAGTGCAAGGATCCTTCTTCAGTTGATGTCCAGGACCCCCCTCGGGGAGAGACGGAGAGAGGAAGGCCTAAGATTCATGCGAAGAAGACGGGTACAAAGCTAGATCCGGGTTGGGATGAGAGGGCTCAAGCTAAGAAGGATAAGGAGAAGGCAGAAGCAAGGAAAAAGGGGATGAAAGAGGAAGAGGGTGCAACTGTGCCACCAAAAGCCGATTCACAAAATAAATCGTCTGTTGCATCCAACAGAGCTTCAAGCGGGGCGACGACCGTAAAAGGGAGTGCAACTAAACCACCGAGGGCAAGAGGAAATGCTAGATCGAAATGTAGCGGTGGCAATTCAATCATTTATCTCAACTTCGACTGGGGGATAGATAATATAGACCTTTTCATGCTCGCATACATAGCTGTTGTGGAGAAAGTAGGTGATGACGGTCATTGTGGTTATCGATCCCTTGCTCGCTTACTAGGTAAACCAGAGCAACAGTACGTTGAAATCCGATTTGATCTTTCGAAGCACCTCCAACAAAACGGGCATATGTATCATGAGATGCTAGAGGGTTTCAAGACTATCCCGCAACTCATTCGAGAAGTGAATCACATTCGATCGCCATGCTCTCCTGAATTCTGGATGTGCACACCTACAATGGGATTGGTATTTTCCACGAGGTATCAAGTTGCACTAGTGGTGTTATCATGGTTTGGTCCTTGTACATGTCTTCCGATGTTTGCTCCTCCCGGTTCAGAGCCTCCTACCACGGTGTTCGGCATTGCACATGTAGGCAGACGCAACCATTACGTACCGGTACGCATCGATATTTTCCGCTCTTGTACCTTATTTCACATATGTTTTTTAGTATACAATAACAATTTTGTGTTGACAGATTTGGTTGGTTGATGACAATTGTCCGATTCCACCCCCTCCAAGGCAGTGGAGTATCTACAAACAACCATCGGTGGACGGATGGGAACAGCGCTTTCAGAGTAGATTCGACAACTACGTATCTGAGAGAGAGTTTCATGGTGGCAGTCCCATAATGACCTAAATCTTGTATTAGTTTGATTAATGTTCGTATTAAGTATGTTGTTTGTTGACTTGATTAATGTTTGTTGAATTATATATGTTTGTTTAATGTTTTGGTGGACAATTTATAAATATTTGAGTAATGTTTTTTCAGAATGATGTCAACATAATCATAGAAGCATTAATATTGAAACAACAACATAATTGAAAAACAACAGCACGAGTACAACGCAGACGGTGAACAACTAACGATACAAGAAATTAAAAATACTTAATTCTCTATTTGTTAAGTGTTGCTGCCAATTCTGCAGCAAGTGCAGCGTTTTCCTCCATGAGCTCGGCATTTTTGGCTTTCAGTTCATCTATTTCGTTGGCCCATTCTTTTGTTCCAATCCTCAACAGCTCCATCCCTTCCTCAATTCCTTCAGCCTTTGACCAGTTGCATAAGTTGTCTGCATTTAGTTCTTCAATAACGACCCTTGCACGACCTGTGTAGGGTGGATCGATCCAATGTTTGTATTTGCACCCTTTCTCTTCCTCTTCTTCAGTAAGAGCATCCCAACATGCATCCGGGCATCCCAACATGCATCCGGGCATCCCCAAAATCTTCTCCCATAGTTGACCTTGTCCCACTCTATTTGTTCGGTACACATATGCACCGTGGGCTTTTTCTGACACCAACACAATTTCGGACCAGGATCCATTGTCGAGGAAGAGGCGGGAAATAGAGTTGCATTTGCAGCCGACCACCAATCGTTTGGAACACCATAGCGTAACTTGCATTTGGAACACCATAACCCGACCACCAATCGTTTCCTACGTAAACTTCTTCATCTGCAGCCGTCGGATCAGAAAACAAAGGATTAGGAGGAGTTCCAGCCATAATCGAGATGAGAGAAAGCGTTTTTTGAAAGATTTTAGAAGGGAGCGTTTTTTTGTAAGATTGAGAAGAGAGTGAATTCGAGTGTGGTTCGGAATGCCATTCCGAACAAATATATATAGGCAATTGACGTCCCCAACGGCTAGCTGACGTCAGCTAGCCGTTGGAGCTGGCGCGTTTCTCGTTCGAAATGTCATTCCGAACGAGAATTTTTTTTTAACCCGGATATTTTTTTGTATTATTTAAACCCGGTTCATGAACCGAGTTCACAAATATTCTCGTTCGGAACACCATTCCGAACGAGAATATTTTTAAAAAACAAATACAAAACTCGTTCGGAACCCCATTCCGAACGAGGGGGGGGGGGGTGCCCGGTGTAAAAAAGGTGTTGCCCGGTTGAATCGCCATTATATACGGAGTATGATTGATTACACGTACAGAACTAAATTCGGACCCCCGCGCGTAGCGTGGGACAATTACGGTTTTTCGTATAGGGTAGTGTTGTAAATAAGCAGTTTAGGGTGTAGATAGGCGGCGGATGACAGTAGAGATGAAGATAAAACGGAGATATTCGGACGAAGGAGGGTAACGATGAACGACTTTTTTTCTTTAATTTAATTTTTTCTTTTCATTTATTTTAATAAAAATATGACATGTATACGAAACAACAATTATGTATATGGATAAATTACAACTTTATCACCTCACATTCTCACCAATTCGATATAGAAATGCATCTTTCATTTGACCGAAGAGTTTTGCGATGCATGTAGAAATTCAGAAATATTGAGAATCATGTTAGGGCTCATGGGGCTCGTTGACACCAATTATTCCCTGCACCGTCCCACTTCAACTATGATTACAAAAGTTGAACCGAACTATAAAGAAGATCAATATATATGAAGCAATAACTGAATCTAAAGCTCAATCCCACAGTAACGCTCTATATAGCCATATATAACTTGCCAACATTCAAACTCTTTAACATCCAAGGTTTTGTTCATTTGTTTTATTTAGATAGATTTTTTTTGAAATTCTATTTATTATAATGTCTATACTCCATATATATAAGATAGATAGAAATGTCCGTACAAACATTCACCGGACCAACCCAATCATTCGGCATAATCAAGAGAAATAGTGAAAATTAAGGAATGAAGGCTATAAAATAAGCAAACAATGAACATTCTAACAACACAGGTGCAACTCTTATTTTGGTTCAACAGGGGTTGATGTAAGCACCACTCAATTGTAGAATCAAATACTTAGTCAATCAATTATGACTCTACAAAATGCGCAATGTTAAGGAAAAAAAAGACAAATTCACAATCCACATATATATACGAAACGCCTATATACACGCGACTTTTTCACTATATGCACGCCAATCTGTGCGCAGTTCTTAAGGCATAAGTCTATGCGCAGTTGTTCAGCGCACAAGGGTATTTTGGGGATAAAAATGAAATTGTTGGCGCCGTCTGACAAATTGATGTGTTGATGACACGCGTATTGCAACACCTGTGCGCAACACATCTGCGCACAACGTTTCGAATTCTAAAATCCTATGCGCAGACGTTTTGCGCATAGGACCTGTGCGCAGTTAAGTTGCGCAGATATACTGAGCACAAATTTTTAACGGTAAAAAAGTGTGCACAACATAACTGCGCACAGTTTGTTACCGTTAAAAATGTGTGCGCATTGGATCTGCGCACATGGATTTAATGGTAACTATGTGTTATTAGGCAGATTGATAAAGTTACAGATTGATAAAGTTACAGAATAGGTGCGCATAACCTTGACGCATGGATGAAATCCGGTTTGAAGTAGTTGAGATATGAAGGGTCTAGTACATCGATGTTGATTATGTTTCAAAAACTTATATAATTATGTGTTATTAGGCATATAAAGAGTGTATAAGGTCTCCCCTTCACAAAACATTGATCGAAAATACTCAAAAACGCAAAAACGCCTTATCGGTCTTGATGGCCTGTTAAGGTCGAGAATAAGCGGTTCGATGCCCAAACGACGTCGGAATGCAATGAAACATGTTTTCAATGCATATTATAGCTATTTAACCTTGTCGAAAACTCGAACTCTTCGAGTAACACCTCCTTTGTAAACCTTCACTAGTCTTTCATTCTTCGAAATAGTCGAAGTAGTTGAGATATGAAGGGTCTAGTACATCGATGTTGATTATGTTTCAAAAACTTATACAATTATGTGTTATTAGGCATATAAAGAGTGTATAAGGTCTCCCCTTCACAAAAAGTTGATCGAAAATACTCAAAAACGCAAAAACGCCTTATCGATCCTCATGGCCTGTTAAGGTCGAGAATAGGCGGTTCGATGCCCAAACGACGTCGGAATGCAATGAAACTTGTTTTCAACGCATATTATAGATATTTAACCTTGTCGGTAACTTCGAGTCAAAAACTCGAACTCTTCGAGTAACACCTCATTTGTAAACCTTCACTAGTCTTTCATTCTTTGAAATAGTCGAAGTAGTTGAGATATGAAGGGTCTAGTACATCGATGTTGATTATGTTTCAAAAACTTATACAATTATGTGTTATTAGGCATATAGAGAGTGTATAAGGTCTCCCCTTCACAAAAAGTTGATCGAAAATACTCAAAAATGCAAAAACACCTTATCGGTCCTGATGGCCTGTTAAGGTCGAGAATAGGCGGTTCGATGCCCAAACAATGTCGGAATGCAATGAAACTTGTTTTAAATGAATATTATAGCTATTTAACCTTGTCGGTAACTTCGAGTCGAAAACTCGAACTCTTCGAGTAACACCTCCTTTGCAAACCTTCACTAGTCTTTCATTCTTCGAAATAGTCAAAGTAGTTGAGATATGAAGGGTCTAATACATCGATGTTGATTATGTTTCAAAAACTTATACAATTATGTGTTATTAGGCATATAAAGAGTGTATAAGGTTTCCCCTTCACAAAAAGTTGATCGAAGAGATTATGGCTTTATATAGGCACATTTATGACCGTTGTGGTCCAAATGGATGGATCCTAAACTGTAAAGACCCGTGCGCAAACCATCTGCGCACAAACCCAAACCCTAAAGCACCTGTGCGCAGAACCTAAGCGCACGGATTTACATTTAACAGCTACTTTTTTCAAAAATTTCAACGGCTACTATGTTTGAACAGTGCGCAGAAACACGGCGCACATATTTTCAACCTGTGCGCAGTAGTTAGGCGCATAAGTTGTTACAGACTCTGAAAATTTACGAAAAGTACCCGTAATACCCCGTAAAACACGTATGCGCATAAGACCTGCGCACAGATGTGTGCGCATAAGTTGAGCGCACAGAATCGCGTGCATATATGCCTCGATTCGCGTGCATATAGCCATTGCCTATATATAATATATAAATATAATATAAGAATTGAGGTATGTAATGTGAAATAAATCTGCATATAAACCCTAGAAACCGAATTACACATTTTCATACTTTGTAACTACATCTTGTAGGCATCTATGATTGAAGTTGTATTAGAATAAGCAAATTCATATAAAAAAATAACTCAAACAATACCAAACGGTTAATAATCATTTAAATTTAAAGGCAGACTAATTTTTTTTGTTTGATTTCATATATTGAGCAAAACCTAATTAGTTTCCCAAATAAATCTGCCGCTGAGCTCAAGCATTTTCTGCAAAAACTGCAGTGAAGCCAATTAACTAACTATACAACTCTATAAAGTTTAGAAGCAAGACCCTTGAATTTTCTAATTTCTTTTACATGTGTTCACAGCACAAACAACATATTCAATTTCTCATTTCCTTGATCAACTTAGAATACATGCACACAATATACATAAAAAGAGAAAGGGAAAAGTTAATTACATAGCTACATAGTTCTACTGACCTTTTAGACAGATATTGATTGAGTTATAGCTTATAATGTATAATTGGGTGATAAACTATATATCGTTTTTGCAGCTTATATTTTGATCTATTACATGTCTCTTGTTGAATCTACATTGATCATCTAAGGTATCCTGAGTATAAAACAGACAATGAGAAAGAAAACTAAATGTGGAATGAGATCAAGAGTAATAATTGCAGAAAAAACATAATGAAACTAAGGGATCATTACCAGAAGTCTTGTTTGCAAGTGAAATTCATCCTTCCGCTTATTCATCTCCTTTCTAGTTCTGTCAATAGACGTGCCAGATTATCAGGCACTAATATGGTACTTCACATACCATATATGTTCATTCTTTCCATCTCCATCATCCCTTAATTCCAATTCACCATATCACACAAACAATTCACTAAGTTCACTCAATAATATATATGCTTTTGTCAGATTAAGGCTTAGAAAAGTCTAAATTAAATATATGAATCGATTTAACTTTACGGTATCCAAAACATATCGAAAAAGATTGAAATTGGATGTCCTTAATAGGACATATTGAACAAAGTACGCACCTCGAGACTTTGTCAGTGGGAGACAATCTTATTATCAAAGCCAAATCGGACGCCAAGAGAATGGATTCGAGGCGCCTCGCAGTTTTGGAGTTGGAGACGTTGATTTTCTTCAGAGTAACCAAAGCCACAACCGTCATGGAACCGACAACATCGCACTGCAGAAACTGGAGTTTACACCGACAACAATCGTGTGGAGGTCGATGAAGGATGATTAGAGGTCGTACAAAGGGAGGAGGGAAATGGTTGATAGGGAAGCGAAGCAATATCTCAAAGGTTGGGAGATCCGGTTGGAATTTGCAGTATTAGGGTTTAAGAATTGGGATTGGGGTATTGATTATGGTGGGGAATGTACAAATACGAAACAACATAAGAGAAGCGGAAGTAAAAAAAAGGTAGGGAGACGCCAAGCCATACCTGAGAGCGTCGATGATCCAGTTGATTATTTTTGTTCAGTTTTCTCAAAAGATTATGCCTCGACCACTTCCGTTCTCGCCTGCGCCACCAGAGCTAGGGTTTTTTCCAGCCTGGATCGAAACATCGCGCCCATCCAATTGCGCCAAAGACGAAGAAGACGATGTCGAGAAAGTCGTCGGTGTCGACGCTGGATTCTCGGAAAGCAATTTCCACCGGTTGATTGAAGACGAAGTCGAGGAAGATCTTTTAACAATCAATCTCTATTGTTACTGGTTAGACTGACCTGATGACCAATTTCATTCCTTCCCGCTTCCCCCATTCCGTGTCTCCAACCGGCCGCAATGAACTTAGATGATTATTCTAGCTCTCCTATTGAAGACGACTATTGAAGACTCCTATCGAGGAAGACGAAGTCGAGTAGAGAAAGTCATCCAATTAAACAAAAGGCGACTCAGGACGACGGGAAGAGATAGGAAGCCAGATTAAGTACAGGAGTTAAACGAAGAACATGAAAACCGTAACGGCAGAGGAACACCAAAGGAGATGAGGGGAAATACATTGAAGCCGTGAAGAAGGAACAGGCGGAACGTCTGAAGATGGAATACGTAACTCAAACATAAAACCTACATCAATGCTTCAGGCATTCAATTGGGACGTAAATACAAAATGAGGCCCAAGACCCACATAAGCCCGGATGATAAATAACAGGCCCGGAACAAATTGCCATTATTTCCTCAATCACAACAGACCCGTTTTTCAATGGCTGGCCCGGTTCCGACCCGGTACCAATTGCCATTACTTTTGCAAAGCCATGAATTATTATATAGAGATAGATACGTCAGCTCTGGATGTCACTAAGACACTAAGATATATATACAAAGCCTTTATTTAGCACACCCTCAAAATTTATTTAACACACCCACACATTCGTCACGGATGTATTACACAGGAACTTCGTCACGAATGTATATAAGAATACATCTGTCACGAAGGTAAATAGCAATACATCCGTCACGTATGTATAGGAGACATTCGTGACGAAGGTTTAGCGGACTTCTGTGACGAAGGAATATAATAGTTCCGTGAAGAATGTAGCTATATCTGCAAAAGTGAAGCTATTATGTCTAATTCACATCAACTACATTTAATTACCATCAAAATATCCGCAACCAACTTCATCTTCAACCTTTTTAACTTCATTTTACCCCCATTTCACCCTAAACACTCTCATTGAAACACAAGCTTCAATTGAAAATGTCAAATTAGGATGATTACATACACCAAAATGTTGATGAAGGTGGTCCATCATGGGGGAACTACAATGATGTATGTTATAGATGTTTTAAATAATATACAAGTTAGGGTTTGTAGTAAAATTTATGTTTTTGTATGAAATTGAATAGTTTGAAGTTAGGTTTTGTGTTGATTGTGTTAAAATCATGTTGTAATATAGAGTTTGATAGAAAAAATGTGATTTTTAGGTGTTACATACAATGAGCATGATAAGAAGATGTTAAAATAATGTTGAAGTTAGGGTTTGTGTGAAATATTGTGTTTGTGTTGGAATTTAGGGTTTGATTCGAATTTACGGGTAAAAATGTGTGAAAAACATTCTGAAATGGGGTAAAAATGAGATTCGTCACGGAAGTGTAATGGACCTTCGTGACGGAACTAGTTCAAACATTTGTGACGAATGTATTTGCACAAAAATGTGCAAATGTTTCCGTCACGCAAGTGTGCATGTCATCTGTGACGAAGGTTTTAAAATATGGTTTTTGAGTGTATTATGTTGTTTTACAGTATAATAGTCAAATGTTCAATGATTTAAACAACTTATCGATCAATAGATTCAATACTGATGTTCGTTTGGGACCTGAAGGAGCCTTCATTTGATCTTGGTTTGGATTTTGATAATCCGCCAATAGTCTCTTAGCTTAATCCTCCTCCATATCATACCCATCAAAATGATTGGTCCAATGTTCCTCAATATCAATCTGTATCGCAACCATATCAAGACATGGAGTATTTCCCGACTTTGAAGACAATACCACATTTTGACAGTGTTGTGCATTATGAGGAGCCACATATATCATCGGATTATTCTGAAGTTTTCGTCACTGATAAGATCTTCAGCTCAAGAGCAGACGCAGAACAGTGGGCAAGAGATATTGGAAAAACTCATAACTTCATGTTGAAGGTTAGTAGAACCGACTTCAAAGGGAAGTTAGGAAGATCTTGGCTTAAATGCGAGCGCAGTGGACATTATATTCCTGATTCAGTGGGGAGAACTAGGAAAAACACTACAACAAAGAAATGTGGTTGCAAATTTCAGATTGCATGTAGAGAGACTGAAAAGGGGGAATGGATCTTAAGGGTTGATCATGGAACTCACAACCACATCATTGGCCAATCCTTACACGGTAATGCATTTGTTGGAAGACCTACACCAGAGGAGGAAAAGGTGTTACTAGACATGAGGAAGGGAAATGCTAGACCAATACAGATGTACACAAGGCTCAATGAATCTCCTGACAACATGACTAAGAAGTCACAAGTCTACAACTTTTGTAACAAGTTGAGAACAGAGAGGATGGAGGGAAGAACTGTGGTCCAATAATTCTTCTATCGTTCAAAGGAGCTGAACTACTTCGTAAGACACAAGAGCGACGAAGTCACAAATAAGATCATAGATGTGTTCTTCGCAAGCCCAGAGTCGATGAAACTGCTTAAGGCGTTTCCATATGTAATGTTGATCGACGCAACCTACAACACAAATCAGTAAGTATAATTAAGTTATAAATTATGATGTTCGTTTTTACTACATATATTCTTATAGTAATGTATTATCTTGCAAAGGTACGGCATGCCTTTCATAGAGATTGTTGGAATAACATCAACGTGGAAAAACTATGCAGTTGATGGGGCTTTTGTGTCAGAAGAGAAAGAAGAAAACTATGTGTGGTGCATGTATCAATTGGATGAGTTGTTTAGGGTTGTTAAGATGACGCCAACTTGCTTAGTCACCGAATCTCTTATTCACCTTCATGACGAAGCAATTTTCACAACTGCACAAACTCAGCAGCAACAATACTTCCGGTGACGAATGAAATTGCACTAAATTTCCACAATTTCAAGCAAAAAAACAGTTTTTCAAACTATCCAATTACATTAGCCCCTAAATCATTTCATTCCATATGTTTCTTAACCAAAATCTCAAACCCTAATTCATAGGCTCAACAAATTTGGGGATTCTATCAAAAATTTGAAACAACACTCAATTAAACAAAAACAAAGAACAATTGAACTAAAAAAACATGCTTCATACACATATCAATCTAATGTAATCACAACATATCAATGGTTTTGACATATCTTCATCAAACATAGAACATTAACGCAAAAGGGAGTTTAGAAATTACCTTATGAGTTGAATTGTTGATTATTGTGGTGAAGGAGATGAAAAATGTGTTGAATGGTGTTGTTGTAGGCGGTTGAGGCGCAATATACGTTTGGAATGATATGGGGACGAAGTGAATTAGGGTTGGGTAAATAAATTGCTTTTATAAGCTGAAAACAGGCCTTCGTCATGGATCTCAGGCGGATATTCGTCACGGAACTTCTTTGGACTTTCGTCACGGATGTTTAGAACAGTTCTGTGACGGAACTATGGATGACCTACGTGACGGATGTATATAATAGTTACGTGACGAAACTCATCCTGTGCTAAATAGACAAAAAGGGTGTGCCAAATAGTAAGGCCCTATATATACTCCTCCGTAGTAAGCTTTGCAAATGTGATGTACGTATACATGCCCTCTTCTTTTTCTATTTACATGGATGCGTCATTTCCTAGCTGAACTATAGTATTTTTTATAAAATAGATTTCTAAACTATATTATAAGAATAAGCTGAAATATTGCTAGCTACGGATTATTATTATGGTTGAACTATTACTAGTTATTGAGTATATATATTTAGAGATGGAAATGGAAATCCACGTATAAATTTTTACCATTCAACTCATTCGTCATCCATGAAAATCCCAATCCAGATTCAGTCCACCTACATCCATCGGATTCGGGGGTAGATCGAGTGAGAATGCAAGTTGCCTTATCTTGTATCTTAAAATGTAAACCGCGTGTAAAATCAAAAATATAATCATACAAATTGTTTTACAATAAAATCGTAAAGAATAATCCTTCTGGTTCCAATATACCGCATCACACACGATACAATTCAAAAGCAAAAATACATGGTTCAAAAACATAAACTTAAAAGTCCATCATCTTCATAAGTTGAGATAGGTATATAACCACTTCTTCATTCTAGAATACAAGAAATAAACAAAAATAAATTCAATAATATATTACAATCAACTTATAAAGGGATTTACTTATATATACTAGATGAACAAATACAAATTTTGTATGTATCATATAAACTATATATTTAATACAAATAAAAATATTTTACATATAAAAATTATATGGGTTATGCGAGTGAGATCGGGTTGCGGGTCATGGACCGGGTCATGGGATGGATGAACCTCAGCCCATATCCGCTCCATAATCCATCCATCAATCTGTTGATCCATTAGCAACCATTTATCATAGGATTTCGATCTGTTTATTCAGATCAGGTTTGCGAGTGAATGGGACATTCGCGGGTGGATCAGAATTTTCACTGTATTGTACTCCCTTTCAAAAATAGATGTTGTTTTATCCTTCAATTTCGATTGAGTATTAAAACTAAACTTGGAGTTTCAACCATTAGCTTAGACTTTTGGTTGAGTTAGTCCTTTGACATGAAATTGACATGGTATCAGAGTCATTGTGTCACCCCTCATTTCAAAGTGGAATATAATATTTAGTGTTGGATATGAGGAGGCTCATCCTGCATCCACACTTCAAGTCCCAAAAGCTTTCATGTGAGGCGACGTGATAGAGTATGAAACTAATATTATTATATTAAGGCTTCAACCATTAGTCTAAGCTTCAAATGTCTTAATATAAATTGTCATGAATTAGATTTGTTGATGACGACAATTGATATCCGAAACGCTTAGACATTAAAGATAAAAGCATGAGTATGAACACGAGATTTGTTGACCAAGTTCAACATAAATGGTTACATCTGGAGGCTATCAAGCCAGAATTTTTTCTTTATGAGATACTTGAACCATTCAGTGGAGGTTGTTTGCTCTTAAAGAACATCAAAGAGAGAGTCTCTTGGTAATCTAATTGGGATGCTTAAATACCCTAGCTATCATCTACCATAATTAATTTATTTAATCAATTATCTCTTTAATTAGATTTTGATCACTGCGCTCTGCGCGAACTTTAGCGTGTTAAAAAGTAATATTTAGGTATATGTAATACATTTTGTCTTTTTCAAGATTATTATGATATCTATATACGGTATTTATGTTTGCTTTTATTTTCATTAAGTGAATGTAATTCCAACCACATGTATTTGTTTCTTTTGGTTTGATAGGGTTGTCGGGTGATTTTTATGTATTTTAATTAAAGTTGTTAATCGGGTTAGTTAACTTGGATTTGGATTGAGAATGGATTGGATCAATTTAGACTATTGGTTAAGACGGGTTGGGTCTATACGTGTTAGTGTAGTTGATTCAATTTATTTATTAAATAGTTTTATTTTTTTATTAATGATATTAGATTTGGATATTGTGTTTGAATTGAGTTTTCAATTTGACGTGATCATGTTATTTTTTACTCGGACGGTTAGGACTACAGGCATCATCCGGGTACAATAAATTCACCCTTTTTTCGTCAATAGATACACTCGTTTTTAAATTAAGACAAAAATATCCTTACTAGTTCTCAATGAGAACCAGTGGAAAATTTATTCTAGTTCCAATTGGGAACTAGTAGAAAGCCCTCAATTCAAAAGGAAACAGTAGAGGGTCCTAATTAGAAAAAAGTTACTTCGCCTTCGAAACCGGGACCAGCAGTTCTCTCTTCATCTTCCAACATCAGAACTTAAGCTTCCTCCACTCCCTTTCGGCGATGAAAACGCGCGGTGGTGAAGGCAGTCTGCAGCGTGGGCGCGGTCGGCAACGTGGACGCGGTCCGCAGCGTCGAGGCGGCATGAACCCATTGGTAAGCACTTCCCTTGATTAGTTAATTTGAGGTTGGTGATGGATCCATGAATTATGTGAAAATTTAGTTTGAGGGATAAGTATGATAGAAGCAAGTCACGCCTTTAAAGTGTTCGATAAAATGCCTCTATGAGATAGGGTGTTCCCATAGAGTGTTAGGAATTCAACTAACAGCAACAACTGAGCATGCAAACTTATTTGACTCTCTGAAGAAGGTTTCTATGGGATAGGGTGTTTTGAGGGATAAGTATGATAGAAGCAAGTCACGCCTTTAAAGTGTTCGATAAAATGCCTCTATGGGATAGGGTGTTCCCATAGAGTGTTAGGAATTCAACTAACAAAGCTGAACATGCAAACTGATTTGACTCTCTAAAGAAGGTTTCTATGGGATATCATGCAGAGTCTATGGCCACTAAGAAGATAAGAATAATATGCATTTTATGAAGAAAAAAATACTTTCTGTACATAAGGAATTTGCTTTGGCTCCAATGAAGCTTGATTATGTTTGAATATGTTTTTGGTGTGAGCTGCTTGATTATGTTTTTCATAGTTTTTTTTATTTGTTTTTCCTGAGAGAAAGAACTAAATGTAGTTAAGTTGATAAATAGTGTAGAGCTTAGTCAACAGTTGTTGGTGTTCATTTTATATATGAACTTGCTGAAACTTTGTTGCACTATATTTTTTCCTCTTTTTTTAACAAGCAAACCAGCACAAACAATGATGATGAAAAATGGCTGATAAAGCGAGTGTAAGGGAGAAGCCAATAGATGTGGCCTAATGTTGTGGAAATAGTCATCAGAAAGAGAAGAATCTGGATTGCAGTTCAAAACTGCTTTTATGAAATGAAGATTTTTATTTGGGCATGCAACAAAATCAGCAGCCCGGTTTGCTTCACGAAAATAGTGTTTGATTTTAATGTTATTAAAACATTGTAGGTTAGATTGCACATCTTTTAAAATGTTTTCAATTTCCCATGGTATTTTCCATATTCTATTTACTGAATTGATAACAGTCAAGTTGTCTCCTTCAAAAATAATATTCGTATGTTTTAATTTCGCGGCTAGTTTTGTTGCCAAGAGTAGTGCATATGCTTTAGTTTGTAAAGCGGAAGATGAATAACAATGTTTACTATATATATCTGTAACGCCCCGAAATACAAGGGTGCTACAGTGCCAGGGATCCCCGAGATGGAAATCCCCTCAGGCGGTTAGTGAACAAGAAATAGGATACAGGAGATCAATATGAAGGCGAAAGCGGATACAAAAGGGTTCAAAGAGTCTGTAAAGATAAACGAACTAGAATACAAACACAACCATATGATCAAGTATCAAGGTAAAACCTAAAATCTGACGTATTCCGGAGAGGTCGCTAGCATAGGCTAGGATCAAAAGAAAGGACAAAAGGGACTAGCTCGACAAGAGCATCAGTTTACAAAAGAGAAATCAAGTCTGCAAAAGACCCATCCTAGAATGCATCAAGTCGCCCTATCTCCTCCGTGCTTTGGAACTGAACGTATACCTGACCATGCACAAACACAGCCAGTCCCCCACCGAAATGGGGGTTAGTCTCCAACCAGACTAGCAAATTATATGAGCAATAATACATGTAATAGAAAAAGTCACAGAGTCACGAATATGCAAACCTATAAGTGTGCAGACATGCAGACATGATTATATTGGAAAAATAGCAAGTCAAAGACACTACTCTAATACTGACGGATATGCGAGAAGGTTTACAGATGAAGAAGAAGGTTAAGAGATGAACCAGTCGTAACATAAGATCAACATGAGTAAATACCTAAGGACACTTGGTATAATCAATACGCTTATCCATATCAAACTACAATATAAATATCATCACTAGACGACCCTTACTTACAGTTATCAGATTGATCAATCAAATTATAGTGAAGTCATAGATTTCAAAACAGGAAGGCAATCATTCACAAGCACACGCACAAATAGCATAAAAACACATACAAGCAAGCAATGCAAAAGAAAACTAATGAAAAACATAAAGTACGAAAAACCGTTTCGAAAACAAGTCCAAGTCTGTCTTGGACCCGAAGGTATACCCTCTAACCCGTACCTTGGGCTGAACCCGTATCTTGGGTACCAATGTCTTACCAAGAGTCGGAGAACGAACACTAGCTAGGTGAACGGCCGACCCAGATTGATAAGACGGTCCCTACGACCACTCTTCAAATTGAGCAATCGAGGGCACCATGCTGACCAAAAACATTATAAAACCAAATAGGGATCGGAACCATCCTTACACTGAATTTATCGTGTTTTATAACTCAACCTCTGAAATCCAAGAGTATGTAACTCGATGCCTCAACATTATTATATGTAAAGCGATAACGCAATCACTAATCATATTTCAACCATTCGTATCACCATGAGCGTAGTTAACTCATAAAAATCACCATATAATAAGACATCTCTACACAACTACACATAATGCAACAAGTGACATTAACCAAATAACAATTAAAAGACATCACCAAGGAACCAACAATAGCAACAAGAGACAACTTATATGATTAGACGTATGTACAACTAAATGTTTGAGATTCGTTCATCCTAACTCTTTACTACGACATGGAAAACGCTCACAAATAACTTGCCTTAATGTCGTTAAGCAAGATCCTCCAAAAGTCGGAGCACCAACAACTCAAGTAGTTCGAGGCTCCACAAAATCCTTAAACCTTCAAATCAACACCAATGCTCTTCAAACCCCAAATCTCAACTTGTATCACCAAAAACCCACTTCAAACAACAATGGGATAAAATTGGCAAGGCTAGGAAGGGAGATTTGCGACACCACGACCTTGGTGGTTCGCAAAAGCCAACCACCGCTGAAGAGGGCGGCGACGACACCACCCTGGCTGGAGAAGGGCTGTTCGAGCGGGACTGCTGCTGGCTCACGGTGGCTGCTGCGCTGCTGTATGGAGGAGGACGAGCTGCGACGATGCTGCGAGGAGGAGCTGCGACAGCTGCGAGGAGGAGCTGCGAGGAGGAGCTGCGACAGCTGCGAGGAGGAGCTGCGAGGAGGAGCTGCGACAGCTGCGAGGAGGAGCTGCGAGGAGGAGCTGCGACAGCTGCGAGGAGGAGCTGCGAGGAGGAGCTGCGACAGCTGCGAGGAGGAGCTGCGACAGCTGCGAGGAGGAGCTGCGACAGCTGCGAGGAGGAGCTGCGACAGCTGCGAGGAGGAGCTGCGACAGCTGCGAGGAGGAGCTGCGACAGCTGCGAGGAGGAGCTGCGACAGCTGCGAGGAGGAGCTGCGACAGCTGCGAGGAGGAGCTGCGACAGCTGCGAGGAGGAGCTGCGACAGCTGCGAGGAGGAGCTGCGACAGCTGCGAGGAGGAGCTGCGACAGCTGCGAGGAGGAGCTGCGACAGCTGCGAGGAGGAGCTGCGACAGCTGCGAGGAGGAGCTGCGACAGCTGCGAGGAGGAGCTGCGACAGCTGCGAGGAGGAGATGCGACAGCTGCGAGGAGGAGCTGCGACAGCTGCGAGGAGGAGCTGCGACAGCTGCGAGGAGGAGCTGCGACAGCTGCGAGGAGGAGCTGCGCCGCTGCGAGGAGGAGCTGCGCCGCTGCGAGGAGAAGGAAGTGCTGCGAGGAGGAGCAGCGACAACTGCGAGGAGGAGCTGCGCCGCTGCGAGGAGAAGGAAGTGCTGCGAGGAGGAGCAGCGATAGCGGCCGGGCTTGGTGGCTGGACGAAGGAGAAGGCGGAGCTGCAAGGAGGAGCTGAGCGTGGTGTACGGGAGAAAAAAAATGAAGGTGGAAGAGTTGAGAGAGGTGAAGCACATGTAAAGTTATGTACGGGAAGATGTAATTTGTAAAGGAGGGATGTATATTAAAGTAAGGATAAGGTTTATTTAGCTTAGGGTTAAATTCTCACTATACGATACGGGGAAATAAATTAAAACCAACCCAAACGTATCCTAATAAATCACGGAAGCATGAAAAATAATTTCTACAACTAGATAGTAAAACGCACGTCATCATACATCATACGGGCAAAACCCGACACATCCAACTCGGAGCACATAAACATTTATTAAAACATTCCAAAGAATTCAAATCCAACACATAAGCATGAACCGCTAATTAAAATTATTAATCGTCGCCAAAAAAAAATTAACACGAAACTAGAAAATTACCGGGTATTACATCATCTCCCCCTTAAAGGAAGTTTCGACCTCGAAACTTAGCCTTAACTAAGAAGACGACTCTCTCCGCTGTCACATTCGCAGTTCTCGTACGTATATCTAATACTGTTCAAGCCACACAACTCATCTCATAACTCAAACTCCACCAGAATGCATTATACTAATCTCAACAAAGTCAACTATTTAGTTCTAAACTCTACTGCAACTAGGGCAATCAAAAACTCGGAAGTTTTTAACCAACTGTAATCATTCACAACTCTCAATCTTGCAAGTAAGAAAGACCAAGTCGAGTCACACAAGCCTTAGAAGCAATTTAGTGCATAACTCCTTACTTAAGTATATGAACAACCCGAGATTAGAATCAAGGGTGTACCTGTATTGTTGGGTGCGGTCGGTTCCTCGACCCTCATCTCGTGCACTTGTCTTTTTCCCTTAGATCCTCCAGCAGACTGTTGTGTATGAGATGGTGCTGGAAGGGATTGATATGGAAGATATGATTGTGATGGGTGAGGCTGATAAGCTGATCCGCGTGGACCCGGAACAGATGACTGAGAATAAGAAGGATATCCTTTTCCTCCCCTACAATGGATCGCAAGATGGCCTGGCTTTCCACACTTGTAGCAAGTCCTATTCTCATGTGGACAGTCAGATCTGAAATGCTTGTCACTGTGGCAATTATGGCAGCGATAGCCCTCTAGTGGTTGTGTTCGATGTCCACTAAATCCCTGAGATCCTGATGTGTTATTTGCCTTTGCTAGAGATGGAGATGATTTGAATCCTTCTCCTATAGTACCAGAAGAGGTGAGTTGAGTCTTTTGTTTCTTGTAACTCTGAGTCACGAATTTCTCATCCTCTAGTCTCCTCTCAACTGTCAGAGCCTTGTTATAATACTCTTCCAAGGTAGTACAAGTATGGCCTGACATGTATGTCCTTATCTCGGGACGTAGCCATGGCTCAAAATAGTCAATCTTATCTTCCTCACTATGCACAGCTGACGAAGCATAGCGAAGGAGCTTATGAAACTTGGTACTAGCTTCAATCACTGGTAACCCTTCAGGCGACGGGTGTAAGAATTCTGAGCGCTTTTGCTTCTGAAGTGACTTTGGGTAAAACCGGATATGCATTTTTGCCTTAAACTCTCCCCAACTCATTGTTCCTTCGGTAGGCTTTACAGAAGCCCACCACTCATCAGCATCCCTGGTAAGGTAATAGGAGATATGAGTTACTTTCTGATCTTCCGGGCATCTCACCCTATCAAGGATTTTCTCCATATGTTTAAGCCAATGCTCTACATCCGCTGGATCTCCAGAACCATCATATTCTGGGGGTTTCAACTTTTCAATTGCAGTTGTTATACTACTAGCATCTCTACCCTCGACACTCGGTGTCAACTCTTGAGGGAGAGGTTGATTTTGTACTGGTGGTGGCACGGGTTGAGGATGGGATTGAGAATATGCCTGAACAGCTTGTCCAATCATTTGTTGAAGTATGGCAAGAAACCCAGCATCTATGCCAGCAGGAATGGGAGCAGGTGATGGTACAGTAGGAACTATCGGAGGAGCCTCCTAAGGGACCCCATTCTGATTCACGGGGGGATCAACTCCTCTCTCTACTCGGGGTTCATGACCCATCTGACTCTCTACATCCTCAACAGGAGGAACACCAACAGGAGTATCTCTAACTAAACCACGTCGGCCTCCACGAGACCCTCGTGCTCGACCTCTACCACGAACACCTCGAACTCTACCGCTACCTACCATCTGCAATGATTCTTACTAGCTTAAGACAAAGTAACAAACTCTTATACTAATAGATTTAGAATGAAACAAGGAGATGATAGTGCGACATGCAATGCAAGATCTACCCCTTCCCACAGAAATGTCAAACCTCGCTCTGATACCAACTTCTGTAACGCCCCGAAATACAAGGGTGCTACAGTGCCAGGGATCCCCGAGATGGAAATCCCCTCAGGCGGTTAGTGAACAAGAAATAGGATACAGGAGATCAATATGAAGGCGAAAGCGGATACAAAAGGGTTCAAAGAGTCTGTAAAGATAAACGAACTAGAATACAAACACAACCATATGATCAAGTATCAAGGTAAAACCTAAAATCTGACGTATTCCGGAGAGGTCGCTAGCATAGGCTAGGATCAAAAGAAAGGACAAAAGGGACTAGCTCGACAAGAGCATCAGTTTACAAAAGAGAAATCAAGTCTGCAAAAGACCCATCCTAGAATGCATCAAGTCGCCCTATCTCCTCCGTGCTTTGGAACTGAACGTATACCTGACCATGCACAAACACAGCCAGTCCCCCACCGAAATGGGGGTTAGTCTCCAACCAGACTAGCAAATTATATGAGCAATAATACATGTAATAGAAAAAGTCACAGAGTCACGAATATGCAAACCTATAAGTGTGCAGACATGCAGACATGATTATATTGGAAAAATAGCAAGTCAAAGACACTACTCTAATACTGACGGATATGCGAGGAGGTTTACAGATGAAGAAGAAGGTTAAGAGATGAACCAGTCGTAACATAAGGTCAACATGAGTAAATACCTAAGGACACTTGGTATAATCAATACGCTTATCCATATCAAACTACAATATAAATATCATCACTAGACGACCCTTACTTACAGTTATCAGATTGATCAATCAAATTATAGTGAAGTCATAGATTTCAAAACAGGAAGGCAATCATTCACAAGCACACGCACAAATAGCATAAAAACACATACAAGCAAGCAATGCAAAAGAAAACTAATGAAAAACATAAAGTACGAAAAACCGTTTCGAAAACAAGTCCAAGTCTGTCTTGGACCCGAAGGTATACCCTCTAACCCGTACCTTGGGCTGAACCCGTATCTTGGGTACCAATGTCTTACCAAGAGTCGGAGAACGAACACTAGCTAGGTGAACGGCCGACCCAGATTGATAAGACGGTCCCTACGACCACTCTTCAAATTGAGCAATCGAGGGCACCATGCTGACCAAAAACATTATAAAACCAAATAGGGATCGGAACCATCCTTACACCGAATTTATCGTGTTTTATAACTCAACCTCTGAAATCCAAGAGTATGTAACTCGATGCCTCAACATTATTATATGTAAAGCGATAACGCAATCACTAATCATATTTCAACCATTCGTATCACCATGAGCGTAGTTAACTCATAAAAATCACCATATAATAAGACATCTCTACACAACTACACATAATGCAACAAGTGACATTAACCAAATAACAATTAAAAGACATCACCAAGGAACCAACAATAGCAACAAGAGACAACTTATATGATTAGACGTATGTACAACTAAATGTTTGAGATTCGTTCATCCTAACTCTTTACTACGACATGGAAAACGCTCACAAATAACTTGCCTTAATGTCGTTAAGCAAGATCCTCCAAAAGTCGGAGCACCAACAACTCAAGTAGTTCGAGGCTCCACAAAATTCTTAAACCTTCAAATCAACACCAATGCTCTTCAAACCCCAAATCTCAACTTGTATCACCAAAAACCCACTTCAAACAACAATGGGATAAAATTGGCAAGGCTAGGAAGGGAGATTTGCTCCACCACGACCTTGGTGGTTCGCAAAAGCCAACCACCGCTGAAGAGGGCGGCGACGACACCACCCTGGCTGGAGAAGGGCTGTTCGAGCGGGACTGCTGCTGGCTCACGGTGGCTGCTGCGCTGCTGTATGGAGGAGGACGAGCTGCGACGATGCTGCGAGGACGAGCTGCGACAGCTGCGAGGAGGAGCTGCGACAGCTGCGAGGAGGAGCTGCGACAGCTGCGAGGAGGAGCTGCGACAGCTGCGAGGAGGAGCTGCGACAGCTGCGAGGAGGAGCTGCGACAGCTGCGAGGAGGAGCTGCGACAGCTGCGAGGAGGAGCTGCGACAGCTGCGAGGAGGAGCTGCGACAGCTGCGAGGAGGAGCTGCGACAGCTGCGAGGAGGAGCTGCGACAGCTGCGAGGAGGAGCTGCGACAGCTGCGAGGAGGAGCTGCGACAGCTGCGAGGAGGAGCTGCGACAGCTGCGAGGAGGAGCTGCGACAGCTGCGAGGAGGAGCTGCGACAGCTGCGAGGAGGAGCTGCGACAGCTGCGAGGAAGAGCTGCGCCGCTGCGAGGAGAAGGAAGTGCTGCGAGGAGGAGGAGCGACAACTGCGAGGAGGAGCTGCGCCGCTGCGAGGAGAAGGAAGTGTTGCGAGGAGGAGCAGCGATAGCGGGCTTGGTGGCTGGACGAAGGAGAAGGCGGAGCTGCAAGGAGGAGCTGAGCGTGGTGTACGGGAGAAAAAAAATGAAGGTGGAAGAGTTGAGAGAGGTGAAGCACAGGTAAAGTTATGTACGGGAAGATGTAATTTGTAAAGGAGGGATGTATATTAAAGTAAGGATAAGGTTTATTTAGCTTAGGGTTAAATTCTCACTATACGATACGGGGAAATAAATTAAAACCAACCCAAACGTATCCTAATAAATCACGGAAGCATGAAAAATAATTTCTACAACTAGATAGTAAAACGCACGTCATCATACATCATACGGGCAAAACCCGACACATCCAACTCAGAGCACATAAACATTTATTAAAACATTCCAAAGAATTCAAATCCAACACATAAGCATGAACCGCTAATTAAAATTATTAATCGTCGCCAAAAAAAAATTAACACGAAACTAGAAAATTACCGGGTATTACAATATCAATGACTTGACCTTTAGAGTCTCTAGCGATACAAGCTGCCATTGAAGATGTGCTATCCTTATAAGATCCATCAAAATTTATTTGTATCCAATTCGTAGGAGGTGGAATCCATTGTTTATTGATTGTTTTATTTTTATTTCTATGACTTTTAAGTTTAGGTCTCGTAGATATCATACATGCATTATCCCATTGTTTAAAATAAGAATAAGTCGCATGTTCTATACCCTGTTTAGCAATTGTTTCGTTTCTAAATATAACAGCATTTCTATGTAGCCATAATTGATACCATAAAAAGATAAGGCTCTCTATCTTTTTCATTTCTGGTTTATATTTTTGTATAATATGTGTTATAGTCATCTCAAAATTATTTTGTATTTCAATATCATATTTGTATCCTGTTATTCTTTCATATTGTTCGATATGTGACTTAGTAAAAGAACACTCAAAGAAAAGATGTTCCCTTGTTTCAACTGGGAAGTTACAAAGGGAGCAATATGAAGGGACTGTTATAATACCTATTTAACCTATCTGTAGTGGGAAGATTATCTGATATTGCTTTCCAAAGAAAGTTTTGTATTTTTGGCGGTATATTTATTTTCCAAATCCAATTAAATAAATCTGCTTTATTTGATGGTGTATCAACAATATATAATTTTCTAGAGGATGCTGAACTAAAATTACCATCCTCTGTTTGGTTCCAAATTAGTTTGTCTTCTATGTCATTTTGTGGAATATAAATATTCATTATTCGAGATATAATATGAGCAGGTAAAATCTCCCGCAGTTTTGGTATATTCCATACTTTATTTGAAGTTATATATTCAGAAACAGTTTCATTTAAGTTATTATGATTGATGTCCATAAATTGTGCTAAATTCTTGCCATTAATCCATTTGTCTATCCAAAATTTTATACTTTTACCATTGCCTAGGCTCCATTCCACTCCTTTTTTAAAATCCTCACGTAGGTGTAATAATCTAGAAAATTGCCAAGACTGTTTAGTTTTTTTCTTATAGTCAAATATGGATTTTTCTTTTAAATATTTTTGACATATAAGTTTAGACCAAATATTATTCTTATCTGTAGCAAGTTTCCATAATAATTTTTGTTGCAATGCTTTATAATATTCTCTGTTTTATGAAGACCTAATCCCCCATGATCCTTTGGTTGACAAATATTATTCCAGCTTGTAATTGGTCTAAAGCCTGGGTTTGTATTGTTCGAGAAGAAAGATTTATTAATTCTATCCATTTCATTACAAACTCCTTTGGGAAGATAAAAACATTGCATTAAATGGTTGGCCTTAGACTGAATATTAGATTGTATTAGAATAGTCCTATCAGCTTGGGAAATAGAATTCACTTTCCATTTTGATAATTGGTTTTGCATGCTTTGAATTGCATATTGAAACGTATTATTCTTAACTCTACCTCTAACAATTGGAATACAAAGATATTTTTCCATAGAGTTAGTAAGTTGAAGATTCATTATAGATGCTAAGGCTTGTTTTTGGTTATTTGAGATATTGGTTGATGTTTGAAAAGAACTTTTACTATAATTGATCGCAAGACCT
The DNA here is from genome assembly GCA_029168935.1 of Oxyria digyna. Classification (NCBI taxonomy): domain Eukaryota; kingdom Viridiplantae; phylum Streptophyta; class Magnoliopsida; order Caryophyllales; family Polygonaceae; genus Oxyria; species Oxyria digyna. The sequence continues at coordinate 14,590,495 of JAPVLV010000013.1, forward strand.
GAAAGATCCGTGAATTTTTGGAGTAAATTTTTAATATATATCATATTTTTCAAGTTTGCATTAGCAAGTATAATAGTATCATCAACAAAACAAAGAAATGGTATTCTCGTACCATTCCTAGTGAGTTGTATTCCAATTCTATTATTTGTTTTGTCTGTTTCTAATTGTAAAGTTCTGGCTAAATATTCCATTGCTAAAATGAAAATGAAAGGTGCTATAGGATCTACTTGTCGTAGGCCACATTTTGGTTTAAAGGTAGGACCAGGTTCATTATTGACTAAAACTGAGAATGAGGCTGATTTTATACAGGCCATTACTAGCGAAATCCATTTAGAGCTGAATCCGAAAAATTCCAGAACATTAATAATAAAGGGCCATTGTATATTATCATATGCCTTTTTCATATCAAGTTTTAAAGTCATCCAACCTCTTTTACCCTTCTTACGATTATGGAAAGAGTGAATAACTTCATGAGCAATCAGGATATTATCAAAGATTGATCTATTTTGGACGAAAGCGCCTTGACAAGGATGAATTAGTTTGGGTAATAAATTTTGTAACCGGTTAGCTAGAATTTTTGTTATTATTTTATAAAACGTTGTGCATAGACTAATAGGTCTAAAATGATTTATTGTGCTTGGATTATCGACTTTAGGGATGAGCGCAATAAAAGACTGTGCACAATACGATAAGATTATGCCAGAATGAAAAACCGATTAAACTGAACTAATAACAGAAGGACCCACAATATTCCAGAAAGATTGATAGAATTATGCATTAAATCCATCTGGTCCCGGTATTTTGTTATGCGGCAATTGAAAAACTACCTTTTTAATTTCTGAATATGTAGGTGGTTTTAGTAATTCAACATTTTCATTTTCTGATATTAGTTTTGGGATAATTTTAAAATCACGATCCTGTAATTCTATTGTATGTATAGGTTTGTATCTCGTTTGTAAATCCATAGTTAATTGAATCTTTATATCTCCTGATTACTATATTTAATTCCCTGTAAAGATTCGTAACTAAAAATCTTCTGTTTAAAAGTCCTAATTTTGGCAGTAGTTTGAAAGTATTTCGTATTTTTATCCATATCTTTGTAGTTTTTAATTTTGGCTCTCTGTTTCCAATAAGAATGTTGATAATCTAAAAGCTTATTGTATTTTGTCATTAACCTATTATAATGTTCAGTCATAATTAGATTTTTTTTCTGAAAGCACTCATTTTCGATTCGTTTTAATCTTTCTTCCGTTGTTTTTAATTGTTGAAATATATTATTATCATTTGATTGTATCCATTTTTTCGTTTCTATTTTTAATTGCTTCGGTTTCATAAACAATTTGAAGGTATGAGATCCATTGTAATGGTACGCCCAGATTTTGTCTACTAATTTTTTATAGATGTCATTATTCGCCCAATTATTTTCGAATCTGAAGGGATAGTTCTTAGTGAATATTTTATTTCCAAGTTGTAAAGATATACAACAGTGATCTGACGTTGTAAAAGGAAGGTGTTGTAATGTAATATGGTTGAAAAAACTGAAAATATTAGGTTGGATCAATGCTCTATCCAATCTTTCAAAAATATTTTCATTTGTATTACTATTATGTCTTTTCCAAGTATATGGTATCCCCTGAATGCCAATATCAACCAACCCATGGGAATTAACGAATGTGTTTAATCTTGCCAATCTTGATGCTGAAACTGGAATACCGCCTATCTTGTCATGAGTATTTAAAATATCATTAAAATCCCCCATGATTAAAACTGGATCTGTGTGTGAAAGAATTATTTGTGAGATAAAGTTCCAGTATTCTAATTTTTGGTTTTCCCTGCTAGGAGCATATATGAATATAATAATAAACTTAATTGAGGGTGCATCATAGGATATGACATTAGTATTATTATTATTATAAAGAAAATTTAAATGATTAGCTCCGGTGAAATTTGTGCACAATAACCAAAGACCACCCTTTGTACCTTCTGCTGGCGAAATGATTACTTTCTTGAATCCGATATTAGCAAGAAACTGGTTGCTAGGAGTTTCATTATTTTTAGTTTCAACTAGACACAAAATGTCAATTGCATGATTTTTCCTAATGAAGCGAGACTTTTTTATATTAAAACCATTTTATTCATGTTAATCTCATTATTATTTACACAGTGGTGCTGAACATATCAATCTCCTACAGAATTTTGAGGTTTACAGGGAGATTTAAGCCATCAATAATTAACTTACAAGAAAGAGGGCTATACAAAAATTTATAAATTATAATACTTACCAACATGGAAGAATTGTGTGAGGGAGGAAGAAGAAAGTGAGCGACGAAGAAGAAAGACGTTGAACTTGGTATCGGCCCTCTTGTAATAATATCTAGATTGAACTCGTAAGATTTGTTACCGAGATTTTTGGGTTTTTTAACTTAAAGGTTACTCTTAATCCCCAGTGGGAAGGGGAGTACTAAATTTACTCCTAGTCCTAAGCGGGAAGTGGAAAGTGGAAGTGAAATCATGATAATTACTCGGGCAGTGGAAAATCTGTACTAGTCCCCAATGGGAATTAGTATATGTAAATTAGATCTGAAAATAAAAATCCATAAATCCATAAGGATATTTTTGTCCTTTTATATAATAAGGGTGCGTCTAAAGGGAAAAAAAAGGAATTTTTTTCTGAAATAAGCATTTTACCCGAAAAAATTCCCGACGTAGGCTCTTTTCAAAACAATTTCCCAAAATAGGCACTTATTTCAGCTTCGGAATTTTTTTACGTGTGAGAGACGCTGGTTGAACCAGCGTCTCTCCTCCGAAGCTGAAGCTATTTTTTTTTGATTTTTTTATGTATAAGAGACGCTGGCCGAACCAGCGTCTCTTATACATATTTTTTTTTTAATTCCCCGTGTAAGAGACGCTGGTTGAACCAGCGTCTCTTACACGTAAAAAGTTTAAAAAAAAAAATGTATTTGTATAAGACGCTGGTTGAACCAGCGCCTTATACAAATACATTTTTTTTTAATTCCCCGTGTAAGAGACGCTGGTTGAACCAGCGTCTCTTACACGTAAAAAGTTTTAAAAAAAAAATGTATTTGTATAAGACGCTGGTTGAACCAGCGCCTTATACATGAAAAAAATGAAAATTTGACAGAGCAGACACAAAATGGATGATGCTGGGAATGACCCTTAATATGCTTGCAATGGGCATGACTCTGACTCTTGATGATCTACGTGGCGCTTTCTCCATGACGCTTTCTCCATGCTTCAAATTTTCATTTTTTTCATGTATAAGGTGCTGGTTCAACCAGCGTCTTATACAAATACATTTTTTTTTTAAAACTTTTTACGTGTAAGAGACGCTGGTTCAACCAGCGTCTCTTACACGGGGAATTAAAAAAAAATATGTATAAGAGACGCTGGTTCGGTCAGCGTCTCTTATACATAAAAAAATCAAAAAAAAATAGCTTCAGCTTCGGAGGAGAGACGCTGGTTCAACCAGCGTCTCTCACACGTAAAAAAATTCCGAAGCTGAAATAAGTGCCTATTTTGGGAAATTGTTTTGAAAAGAGCCTACGTCGGGAATTTTTTCGGGTAAAATGCTTATTTCAGAAAAAAATTCAAAAAAAAGGGTGAACATAAGAGCACCCTTTATTTAGGAAGATTAAAATTAGCAAAAGTAGATAAAAGTTATATTAATATTTTTACATTACATTTATTATTTAGTTAAATTAGGACAATGATAGGATTAAGAATAAATGATAGATAACTAATTGATAGAAAGATAGTATTATAATGGGTCTTGAATTTATTAGGTTTTAAAATGATTAAAGTTTAACATTGATGAGGTACAAATTACATTTACTTTAGCCAAAATGGTTCAATTTTTATATAAAGAGAGATAAATTCATGAATTAATAGGATGAGATGACATTTATTAGGTACGATTTACATTTACTTTCGTGATAGCGGCCGTTTTTTTATATATATATATATAGATTATAAAATAATTTAATACATAATGATTCCCTCCATCCTCGTAGTATGCCAAAGTAGTCAGATTCGATCCAGCCGGAAAAATACCAAATGATTTCTTGATAAGTTTAGGTATGCTATTCAAGATTATATATAATATATTTTATTTATTGAATTAAAAAAAAGTGTGTAGAAATTTAGCTTAAAGGTATATCCTTTTTAACAAGTATGTATGTTAGTGTATGTAGTCAAAATAACGTTATTCTTAATGGATGGAGTATACACCATAAGTCTATAAGTCATTTTCAATTTACACGAAAGTGGTTATTCTCAAATGATTTCTTTTTTCCTTTAATACGGAGTAGTATTATTGTAATACATGTGCAGATGGCATGTCGCCCCGCTTCAGCTTAAAGTTTGTGTGAAGAGACATGCAACCTAACCACTAACATGTATAGTTCTATGATGTGCCAGAATGGATATTGTTTGTATATTAAGACTATAAGTTTTAAAAGTTTGTTTATGAGTTTTTGAACTTTCTTTGATGAATTTATAATTTGTAGTTTTAGTTTGGAGATCCAACATTTAAGCATATACGTACAAGAAAAAAAGAAGATAATGATATATGAAATGATCTCAAAAAACGTTATCGTTATTAAATTGAAAATATGGTCAATCATAATAAGCGACGGGGACGGAAAAAATCTAAAGAAATTAAAAAAAATGTGATTAATGGTCCAATTTTTTTGATGTTGGTTGATAAAACTAGGTTTCGGTTATTTAATATAGGGTAATGGATTGAGGATTTTTTTCGCATCGGTTAAGAGAATATGCATTGTTTTAAAAAAAATCTTTATTGTTCTATTGCATTTAATGTTTTTCGGTATTTCTTGAGTATCATTGCATATAAATATTTTTAAGAGGAACAACAGAGAAAAACAAGTGAATGAAGAAAAAACGGAAAAGAGGAACACCTGTTTCAATGGACCAGCATGCCAGAAGTAGCAATATCTTAGCGCTTCCAAGGTTTTGCGTAATTAGTGGAAGGCGGCCTAGCGCGAGAGAAACAGTGTAAAGATTTGGAAAGAGATCTTTCCAAGCCTTGATCTCCAAGAAAAACGGAAGTAGTTGTGTGTAAAATGTGTGATGAACTTCATCCAGAGTAGGTACAAATGTAACAGTTTAATTGTTGAGGGCAAACATTGAAAATAATTTGAAGGTAAACCCTCTATGCTAAATCTGAGGGGAACAATGTCAACTTTTTGAAGATAGAATGTGTTTGATGCTTTTCAATATGTTTGTGTCTTCAATAAGTACACACTTTTTCTTAATAGAGTTTGTCATCACCAAAAAGGGGGAAATTGTTGGAACAATATATGTTCCATACAAATGTACTTTCTATCAGTTTTGGTGAAAACAAACATCATTGCACTTAATGTTTTCGAGTATTTCTTGAGTATTGTATTGGAGATAAACAAGTTTGAGAGGAACAACAGAGAAAAACGAGTGAAGGAAGCAGAAGTTGAAGAGAGGAACATATGTTTCACTGGACTAATGCGCCATAAATAACAATATCATAGTGCTTCTAGACAAGTGTTTCGCGTAACAATGCCTCTATTACGCCTCTATTTGTAGAAGGTGGCCAAGCGAGAGAGAAACCATGCGTAGAGGAATTCAAAATGGATCTTCCCAATCATTGATCTTAATCTTTTGTAATATCTTATTGTTAGTTTAAGAGAGAATAATTGTATTTTAGTTGAGCGGATAGAGAAGTGATTCTCTATGATTTATATTGCTACACTAATATATTGTCTCAGTCATCTGAAAAGGCACTCAAGTCGACAAGATTGAAGAAGCATGAGCATTTTGAAGAAGGCGATTTGCAAACTATGCGCTTATAGATTAGTAAGTGTTTGCTTAAGATTGTGAACATCTATTGTGTTATTTTATATACTCAGTAGTAAACTAAATTGTAGGAATATAATGATTATAGGAGAGAGAAAAGTATAAAGTGAATGGTTAGAGAAGAGGGATAGAGAGAAAGAGTAAATAAGATTGGAATTTGGGAGGGAGAAAAAGTGAAAAGGTGATAATTATAGGTTGATAGTAAGGATAAAATAGGTAAAATAAAGTGATATAAATAGAATAGTGGGCAAACAAAAGGGGACACTCGAAAAGGAAAAGTGAACAAAGAAATAGGGAGAGAGACGGAGTACTATCAAATGAGTAGGTGTAATCGTGGAAGTGTGAAACCAGATATGTATACGGAGTATCATTTTTATAAGTTATATATACAGTATAATCATTTCATTATTATATACGGACCATCATTTTTGTTAAAACAATATCGCCAAATCGATCTTGGTCCACTTTATATAAATGAATAAAGCAGGATTATGTCTCAATCAACCTCGTAAAACTTGCCAAATGAGGAAAGGATGTTTCGTTAATAATTACTCCCTCCGTCCCCTTTTTTGGTTTTTGATTCTGTTTTTGACACTATTCACACATCAAGAGAATCTTCGTAATTTCGACCAATATATAGATAAAAACATAGTCATGTGTGGTCTTGTTTTATTCGTCTTATCGAGTACTTTAATAATATTCAAATTTTATAATTTTTACTAATGTATAATTAGAGATATCGATAAAACAAAACGCACATCGACATACGTGCCCGAGTGAAACAGGAAGGAAATATAGGGACACAGAGAGTACTGTACTTCAATCTTACCACATGTATAAAAGGTCGTCTTACCTAATGATTAGATAGATTCGTCTTTTTGTTAGGAGTTGATTTGGTTTTGTAATTGATAAAGTAAATCTGTATATCACAATATAGGCAATCTAGGCTTGTGTGGGGGATAGATTTGACCTAGATTTAATCTAGGCTTGTGTGGGGGATAGATTTGACCTAGATTTAATCTAGGCTTGTGTGGGGATAGGTTTTGTAATTATCTTTAATTTTTAAATGCTTGTGTGGGGGCATAGATCTGACCGAAAATCTAGGCTCTAGTGGATTACTGAGGGCTGCTTTTCCTGCTTTTAATTTATTGTGAGGCTAATTAAGTCTATAAGGGTGTAAAAGAGGTGCGCTGAAGTAAGTACAGGGGTGCGCCGAGAGCCGCCTCATTATAGACATGTGTCAAAATCTTCATTTAAACTACATATTCGTAAACGTAGAAAAGAAATGGGAAAAGAAAAAAAATTAAAAAAATAATAATAATTAAAAACAAATCATTAAATGCAATGTGTTTAATTTGGAGAACCCTTAATTTTATATTCCGTACTATATATTAAGATGTACTACTAAGGCCTAACAGTCCAGTAAAAGATCATTGTGAGTCATTAATGAAAGCTTTAAATCTTCTACACCCTCGTGTTTTCTTGTGTGTAGACAAATTGTCAAATTGTCAAATTGATATGACCGATGAAGGAGAAAAAAAATAGATTAAAAGGGACAAAGTAACATTTTCAAAGATATTATGAATATTATATTTCGGTCTATAACTTTTCTCCCTCCTAATTGGTTATTTTAATGTTACATATAAATGTACATTTATTTGTATTATAAGTAGACCCGGAAAACGCGTCGAGCGGTTCGGATTTGGATCAAAAATGAATTTGGGTCAAACGGGTCGATAAATTTTTTGGGAGGTTTAGGTTCGGGTAGACCCATTGCGTCAATTTTTTTATTGTAATAAAGAAAATAAAATTTAAACAATATTTTTATAATAAAATAATAATAATATATTATTTTCGTATATAATATATATTATTAATATTTAATTCTAATGAAATAAAATATGTGAAAAAGTGGGTCCCTTAAAAAGTTTCAAGATGTTCGGTTCGGTCCGGGTTTAACCCAATGGGTCTCGAGTTGGACCAGATTATATTATTTTTTGGATCGGAGCGGGTCGAGCTTTTTTCGGGTCAGATCGGCTTTTTGACCGATGTAATTATAAGGTCCATATAAGAATAGTAGTGTTCTTTATAGTATCATTTTTGGGTGGAAAATATTCTTTATAGTTTATGCAAAAAATTAAAATTAAATTGAAATAGAGATGTACAAATACACTTTATATTTTAAATTTCTTGTATATTAGTTATGGACTAATTTTTTATTAACCCTAAAAATCTAACCCCAAAATCCTAGACCCTAAACTTATATACCCAAAACCTAATGTAAAATTTTCAATCCATCACTCTTTACATTTATTTCTTTGTACTTGGTTTTTTAAATTCATATGTAACAAGCACATATTCATATATTACTAGCATAAAGTTTATGTAACACAAATGTGTCCATCTTCGATATTTTTGGGGATTGATTTTTGAGCCGGTAGTTTTAATTTTTGAACCCGAATTTTTTACTGTGTAAAAAGTTAAAGAAGTTGAGCGTTGTCTTATAGCGTTTTCAATGTGTCGGCTCATTAATAATAAACACTGGTGCATTCCAGTCCTCCGATATTATTACTTGATCTTTAAGATTTACATGTAATATACACTTATCTTATGTTCCAACAAATTAAAACATTGAAATACCCTAGCAAATAGGAATGTCCCCATTGCACAAAGTTTTGTCAATCATATTTTGACTACATTATTGGTACCAGTTACAAATTACTGAATGCATGAGAGACTGATATCAAATACGTGCGCAAGGACCACTTACAACATGAATACATGATGTAATTTAAATTCACAGATTATCCCTGAAAAACAGCTGCGGCATGTATTGGATCCGACGATACATTTAGTTACTAGTCATCAATTACAATATCTGCTCTCATTTTTCTGTCAATTGCACGTGATAAATCATCATAAAGCTGTTTACCAATAATGGCAAATGTACTGCTCCGTCCCGGTATATAATTTCTGTTTCATTTTTGACACTATTTACCTTTTAATACATTTTGTCGTATAACTTTTAATATGTAAGAACAAACATAGTTATATGGGGTCTTGTTTGATTCGTCTTGATGAGTACTTTAACATATCAAAATTTTAGAATTTTTTATTAACATATAATTAGAGATATTAACGATACAAAACGTATCTCGGCAAATGTGAAAAGTGAAAAGTGAAAGAGGAATTATATTATGGGACGGAGGGAGTAGGTCTTGACCACAGCAATTTATCTTCAGTGCAACATACGGAGTAAAAGAAAAATGACTCCGTATTTCGTATTATCAATAGAATGTGTTTTCGGATCCTTAAATTTAATACATGTATTTATTGTCATGCCTTTTTCCACTAAATCTACATACTAACCTCTCTAACCCAAACAAGGATCCCTTTTTCATTTGTTTACTTCAACATCAAAAGGCTCCAGTGATCCCCATGTATTTCCAATCTTGAGTTTTACTAGCAGAGGAACTGAAAAACAAGAAACTTTACAATATAAGTATCAAATCATGACTTGCTGTTAATATCTTCTGTAATAAACTAAATTTAAGATCACAAACCTAATAAAGAAGCAGCATTCTCCATACAGGTTTTTAGCAAAGACCCTGCTTCTTTTACCACTGTAGGATCTGCCTCTAGAACAAGCTCGTCGTGCACCTAAACAACAAACAAAATTTTAATACAATTGTCATAATTGACAATTTTTTATTCAGAAACAAGGAAGACCTGTAACAGAATCCTGCAACGGCCCTTGAGGATGTGGAATTTCTCAGAAAGTGCATTGCTTGAAGTTGGTGTTTCCTCTCCAGCAATTACAGAGTAGATGTTCAACATTGCAATTTTTATTACATCCGCAGCAGAACCCTGACACATGGAATTCACTGCTTGTCTCTCAGCTTTAGATTTCTCTTTATCATTCCCTAATTTGATTTTCGACAAGAAGCGCTTTCTTCCCTTTAACGTCTGCACGTATCTGAACAAAATACATGACCAAAAAGTCAAATACCAAACAGCAAGAAGAGGAGGAACAGACTTTATTTTACCAGATTTTTCCTACCCTTTTTGACGGCAAAATGCAACTGCTTCCTGAAGCCAAGAAGCGACTCCAGGGAAAGAATTCTTGAAGCTTTTAATTTTTCGTTTGGCTTCATCAGAGCTACAGTTTAGTTGTTCAGCAAGGGAATTTGCTCCCATACCATACAGAATCCCGTATACAAGACGTTTGGTTTGGTCACGTTCTTGTGAGTTGATAGAAGTTTCAGGCTTGCTGATCCATTTTGATGCGATCATGGTAAAGACATCACCGTTTGGGTTACTAAGTAACTCAATTAGAGAGGAGTCTTTTGAAAAGTGGGCCATTAGCCGTAATTCAATCTGAGAATAGTCTGCTGTTATCAGTAACCAGTTATCCTGCATAAGTTCAACAATGCTTTTTATGAAAGTACTTGGAAAATAAAAGCATGTAACAAACACTTGAATCAAGAAGAGCTAGATCACCTTTGTTGGAAGAAAAAAATCTCGAGCATTGACCTTGTAATTCTCGGGGTCAGAGTCACTCTGAGTATCACTTTCCCGAGGCATCTTGAATTCAATCATATGTTCAACGCACTACATGCAGTAATGACAGTGTAAATTACACATTTTAATTCTATGAATTTACTAAGACAAAACACAAAAAAGGAAAAAAGACCTGAAGATTGGGTTCCTCCATCGAAAGGCGACCGGTAGCTGTAGACGTCTGAAGCCAATGGCCATGTAGTGTGTACCTCTGTGTCGAAATACAAGATCTTGCCAACTTGCACATTGATCCTAATGTGGAGTGGAAGAGCTTTGATAGAGTCCTGTGCTCTTTGATAACCTGTACAATTGGATGATCATGCCTAAAAAGGATAAAGTACTAAGATCAACATACTATTAAAGTAGAATAAAATATGAAGGTGGAAGATACCAGATAACCATATAAGTTTACCATTGAAGACAACCAAATTTATTAAGAAGACTATAACTTATCAGGAATAAAATAGATTAGAGAGAATACTTCAACATATCCAAACAATGTTTGTCTGTACTAGCATGTTGTTTTCCTTTATTATGCCCCTTGGGTATCGGAAGCTTCAATCTTTCATAGAGCACATTAGCAATATCTGCAGGAGTGTATAATGAAAATGTCACCCCAGCCAGCTTATAAGCCTCCTTTTCAAGAATTCTGAGCTTCTTGCTTATGACATGACGAGCCTGAAGACAACCCTCCATGTCAACACCAATTCCGCAAGCCTCCATGTCTGCGACAACATTAACCTACAAGAGAGGTTCAATGAATGGATTAAAATTCGAACTAGAGAAAATCTGGCACTTTTGAACCCATGTCCTGATACGACAAATAATTGGACAGTGAAACTCGAAACATTTTGAGAGATCATCAAATGATCAAGTAATGCAGAAGAGTAACTGTCATCCTACCAAGTTTTATTGAAATTAACATCCCGTAACATTTAAAAAAGTTCAAAAGTCATACCAATGGAATTTCGATATTCATAAGCACTTGATCAAGTTCTTCAGAAACAAGTAATTTCCAGAGAGCAGAAGACAGGGCCCGTGTCTGGGCAACACGGCGGCAGCACCCATTATGTGCTGCTCGTCTCATCTGATTCTTCCACCTACCACTACGATTAGTAGCTGCCACAGATTCACTTGGTAATCTCTTCTTAACTTCCTACATTGTTGTAAAGGGCAATGCAAGTTCATAAACCAAGCTTGGAACATCACTATCAGCACCAATTTACAACATATTAACGAAATAGATTCACTAGATACGCAATCTATTTGTCATTACAAACTAATGTTTCAGATATCGTTTGAGAACATGCAACAGATAGATTAGTATATGAGCAAATATACCTTCTCAAGATTGGGGTTAGAGCTTCTTTCCTCATCGGGCCAAAGAATCCACGCTATAATGCACATATCAATTGCATCTGCTACACAAATTGGAGATAATTTATAGTAGAAGCCATCAGAGAGTTGAATGCCCTTGTTTTCATATGTCGAAGTCCCACTTTTAGATCTATTCAGAGAAACAACTGCATTTTTTATTGCATGAACCTGAGCTTTCAAGTTCCACGTAAGTTTTCTGGTGTTACTTTTTCCCATGATCCTCTTAATCCTATTCCATCGAAGATTTGCCACTTCCAAAGAACTCTTTTGATCCAAAGGGCTTTTTTGAGTATCGGGTTCACCGGACTGCAAGTATGAATCAGTACTCTGTCGAGAACCGAATAAGTCCTTATGAAGATTGATGTAGAACACAGGTGAACTTTCCCAACAGATGGCTATGCCATGTACTTCAAACAAAATATCGGAATTTGCTTCAGGCTTCTTATTGAAATGAATATCAAAAAAGAACTCTGCAACAGAATCCCAAAGATCCAAGAACGAGTCAAGACCACCTAGTGTACAGGACACACTAACAGGACCTTTATCAATAGAATTGTCATTACGATCAATACATGCAGTTTCTCTGCTCTCTAATCTCTGCCTCCCTGTGTTGATTGTGTTTTCTTCATTGACAACACTGGAACGGATATCCGAAGTTTTATCTGCCATCAGTTTATCATTGACAGAACAGGGGATTAATTTTTTATCCAATCCTGAACCGTGACCAACTGTGTTCTGAGGCATGGTAACGTCCAAATTTGTTTCCGTACAAGAATTTAATCCAAGATTTGATACTTTCTTCAACTTTGCCACATCAGTTTCTGAAGCAACTCTGCTGATTTTTTCTACCCGTTCTTCAGAATTTCCAGCTGGACTGTGCTTCACTTGATTTTGAAGCCCAACAGAGCTACTGATATTACCTTCAGCAGAAGATGTTGATTCAATTTGCTTTGTAGGGTTGGCAGCAGAATTTGACATCTCAAGCCCAGAAAACTGGGGAACATTTAGTCCAAGAGATTTAAAGGCTGCGAAAGCCGCAATTCTTGCCTCCTCAGCTTTTTCCAGAACAATTTTCCGAGCACCATTTTTTATCTTCTTGGCTACTCCAAACTGCATATTCCTTTGTGCCAAACTTTCTAAAACAGAAAGATTAAATTTCAGCAAATCAAAAGATGCCATGAAACAAAGCAATGCAGCAGTAACATAGCAACAGTAAGTAGAAATCTCACCTTGTGCACCCCATGAAGAAGATTCAAAGAGAGCTTTAGCAATCTCCTTCACTGAAACTTCAGCAATTGCTTGAGGTGTGCGCAAGCCTGCTTTATATAGAGCCCTCGCCCGAGAACCCTAAAGTTCAGAGAAAGATATCAGCCAAAACTGTCTATAAACTTGGGAGTAATTCTAGAAATAAAGCATGAAGTACGTATCACTAAGTAAACAGACCCACCTTGACATAAGGTATAGTAGTCAGTTCAACAATCTCTGCTCTTACTCCGAAGGATACACGGTTTTGAAATTTGGCAACCAATCCCTCAAGATCATGCCAACCAAGCCTCTCACAGAATGAGGAAACCATAGATGCAAACCTTCCAGCATTCTCTTGTAAGGACTGAACCATACCTCTTGCCACTTTAAAAGCATCACAAACCACAGTGACAGGCACTTCCTTCATTTTAAAATCAAGAGGCAATCTAACTTAGTTCATACAAAATGAAACTGGCATGCAAAATAGCCTGGGATATGACATGTGGATTGACATTTATACAGATCTCTCAAACATATACTATTCATAGGAAAAATAAATAATTAAAATATCTGTCGAGGAGAACTAATAAGTGCATAATTACTAACCCCGTTACAAATAAAGAAACTAAGGAAGAAGAACGCAACGAGCCATCACAAAAGAAACATAAAACAGCAAGAAGTTACCTGAACTAATCGTGACAGAATAAGTGCAACATAAAATCTTTTGCACACACGAAGAGATTTCTCATCTGACAGCATATTAGTACGTGATTCAACGCGGCCATGCAGTCTCTTGGGGTCATCTCTTGATCTATCTGCTGGTCGTAAGGGTGCACCGTGAGCCATCCTCATCAGAAATGGCTCTACAACTCCAACACGATTGCCGACTGTCTACATTTCATGGATTTTGAGTTAACATGTATTTAAACAGTAGGGAACCCAATAACTGAAAAAATCATTCCTAAAACGATAACATTACATTAAAATTCTGTCATTCTTCCAGATTCGAGTAAAACACACCCATCTAACAGCATATAATTGAAAGACCTAGTCAAGTTTCCGTAAAAACAAATATCATAACCATCTAAATCAAAGAGGAACAAGACCAAACTAAAACTGACCTGGTCTATAGCTGACAGTTCCATGAATCTTTCATAAAATAATTTCCAATCAGGCTCAACTCCAACATTGATGGGGGTTACAAGATAAACTATATGCAGATCAGAAGCAAGAATAAATCCTTCCCTTGCCCTTGAAAGATCGTCCATAACAATCTGTAAGGTGAAAAAGTTCTTAGAATGAAGATACATAACAATGCAAAGAGAGAACAGGAATGCATTCAGACTTCAAAACTCGTGCTAGTGTAAATAGTATTGCATAAATACATACAAGGGATTCTTCTGGTGATAAAGAACTGCCAAAAGACGCACGTCCAAGAGGTGTAGCACTATATAACTTCGTTTCTTCAGTCCAATCGAGAAACTTTTGGTGGCATAACCACTTAAGAGAGTCTTGTGCAGACTTCACTACATCTTGGAACGGTTTAGTAGAATTTAGCAAGGTGCACCTCACGTATCGGTGGATATCATTAGCAGTTTGCACAATTCCACCAGCCACAACTTCCATGATTGCGTGGGTCATTCCATTTTTATCTTCAGAAAGACAAGATTGCAATGGTGGGCAGCTGTCATTAAGAAGAGCCTTTACTCTCTTGACCTCCTCTGGCCTACAAATTAGTACCTAGAGAAAAAAAGCAAGAAGAAATAAATATTTATAACAGCACAGTCATACAGCTATTCTCTACCTAAGTTATATCACCCAACTTAGCTTAGTGATGAATTATGTCACGTTTAGGTTTCTATTGGCTTATATCTTAATGCTAGATAAGATCAATTCATGGTCATGTCGCCCACTTGAGGTAAAATTCACTATTGTAAAGGGCTTCAGATGCAGTAGCTTTCGACCTCAGGGACGACAATCACGAAGAGAACAGACAACAGAAAAATCGAGCAATAAAAAAGAAGTAAATGGTAAAAATGTCAATTGCTCAACATACACTTTCTCCTTTTTCATCTATTCCAGTCCGTCCAGCTCTACCAGCCATCTGCCTGTATCGTGTACCATCTAGAAAATCACGACCGATCTTGGGTTGCCGAAATATCACCCGCCTTGCAGGCAAATTAACACCAGCAGCTAAGGTAGATGTAGCAGTCAGAACACGTATCAGTCCTTTACGGTAACAAGTCTCAACAATTTCTCTCTCTTCAACCTGTGGGCATAAGGCAACCATTGTAAGAGCTTTCCTTCATATCCAATCTTAAACAAGAATTCCAAGTACAAATTTTTAGTGGTAAGAACTAAGAACCCTTCATGGAACCGCTGGATATTTATTCAAAAACAACCAAAGTAAGAAATGAAATGCACACTTAACACACTCAAGAGAGCCAAATATGAGTACTAATAGTAAGCAAATTTGTCAAATATGAGCCAAATATGGAGTGAACGTCCCGGCGATCTTGATTTGAGTAGTTTTAGTTTTTCTATCCCTCTTTCTAATGTCTCTTTCCTACTTTTTATGTCCTAGATTTCTTTTGGGTCTCTCATTACACATCCCATCGACTTGATCGAGGTATGGCATATCTATCTGGACCCCTGACCCTACTACGGTGGGATCACACTGGGCGGATTGCTGTTGTTGTTGATTATACGTAACTACATAAAAGGGACACAAAATGTGCTCCCTTTTAGCGGTAAAATGGAAATGCATACATTTTTGGGTTTGGTTTTAGAAGAAAAATGAAAAACTTCTCACAAATATGCCATACATCACTACAAAGAAAGTAAATACATACATATATGTGTTATTGTATAGAAATAATTAATTACCGTGAGGCCAGCATGATGATAGGCTACACCAAAAGGAAGAGTTTCCTCTAGGGTAGGATCCAATCCCACAGGAGACCTCCGCAGAGCATCAACAGCTACAGAAACATCAACGAACTCACTTTGATCATCTTGAACTTTTGCAGAGAACGTCTTGAGAAACTTCGCGACATGCCTTGCAGTGGATTCACATCCTTTCCGACTTGAGCAAAATATCAGCACTGAATTACCCTCTTGAACAATCTGAATGTTATTGAATGTAGATTTTAGTTCACATGTTACATATGGAACAGCACTATGTGATAAATTCTTACCTCGTTGCACAATTCCACAATATGATCAGGATCCTTGCCACTAAGATCAGCTTTCTTGGACATAGTTTTAAAAATTTCCATATTTTTGTCATATATACTGCCTCCCACTTTTATATACTCCTCTAAGGGAACTGGACGGAACTCTGTCTGGTACAATGCTGCCTGCAGAAGATATAATACATTTTATAGTGAATAGTAGTGTTTGGAACTAGAAAATGGAACGCATGCAAGATGTATCTCTTTAAACATGGGGCTGTATAACATTCCATTATCTGAATAAAATACAGCCACATGCAGGATGCATCTCTTTAAGGTTTGGCTGATATAACATTACATTATCTGATCAAATCCTGACTGTTCATATACACGTTGCATTCCTATTTACTATGAACAGTCTTTTTATGAGATATTACTACTTACGTGAAGCCACTCAGCAACTGCAGCTACATTTGGCATTGTTGCACTCATCCCAACTATCTGCAGACCATGGGCAGAGTCACTTTTACTACTGCTCGTGCCAGAACTTTCTCCACTAGATGATTGAATGTTGCCTTCTCCAGCAGCATACCTTAGCTTCGTCAACAAAAGCTCCAAAAGATAACCTCTATGTGGATCAGCCACCTAGAAACAATCATGACAGTTGTCTATGTAATTTTCAAAACATAAACTTGGGAGTACCGTGAAATGAATAAAGGAGACACTTTAGCAAGACGCTAGAAAAGAAGATAGCTTAAATCATGATCAACGATGTACCATGTGCAGCTCATCAATGACAATTATTCCAACTTCTGATAAACGGCCCTCTTCAAGTAATCTATTAAACAGAGAGTTAGCCTTCTCAATCGTGCAAACAGCTACCGATGTATCCTTCGGAAGTGTTGCACCTCCTTGGTTTCCATAATAGCTACGGACATGTTTTCCAAGTGGTTCCAAGAGGACCTCAAGATGCTCTGCCTGCATGATTAATGGATAGGTATAAATTTTGCAAGGAAAATAAAGGTACATATAATTGAAGATTCAAAGTCAAATAGGAAAAGTTTCAATACCTTCTCAGCGCAAATTGATACATAAGGAAGTACGAGAATTGCCATTTTTCCAGTCATTATCACAGCCCGCAACATCAAAATTTCAGCAACAAAACTCTTACCAGCACTGTGCAGAGAAAAAGCATAATCAAGTCTACTATGCATGTGAAATCATAAGGTGTCAGGACAAAGGATTCAGCCCCCACCAGTTGTAGTCAAGAGAACCAAGTGTCATAAAAACGATATCTGTATCAGTAGAATGCTTTCAACCTTGAAGAGGCTAAACACGAGGAATAAAAAACCACATTTAACACCAATGTACCAACTTACCTGGTAGATGCACAGTATACAAGATTTCTCTTTTGCAAGACACCATCTACCTGAAGACAATCAACCTAAAAAAAGAAAGCAGAAACATTAAAAGTTAAGATCAAGATGCCTAATTTACTGAACTTACTCAATGAAAAAGAGCATCAAACATTAAAAACATGTGAATAGGCAAACCTGTGAACATAAAAATATATAAGACCATTCTACATGACCACATTTAATATGGAGCAAATATAAACAGTAGGATTCTATGGTATACTCAAATATATTTTAAGAAACTACAACAAACTCATTAAAAAACTAATATCCTACCTACCACGGATTCTCTTATCATAAATATCATCAAAGTCAGAAGACAAACACCAAGTGATTTGTTAAAACATTGTCAAGAGTTATACTTTTCACTCAATAGGGGGGAAACGAAGGTATAACGGTGAAAAATAAGTAAACTACACAGATTAATCAACCATTAAGAGAGCTCAAACCTCAAGAAACTAAAAACTTTCAATAGGCAAATAAGCAAAGTGTTTATGGGAAAGAAAGGAAGATGCAGAAAAAGAAAAAATGATCATATTACGCTATTTAAAAAAAAAAACTTAGAAAAATTCCCTAGTTTTAAACATACCACAAAGTAAATCAAGGCATGACAAAATATTTTGAAAAGATACACAAGAAGCCAATGAAGCAAATTCTTTTTGCATGCATCATTCTAGAGCAATGAATCCCAATCCATTGCCTTTGGTGCTAAAACTATTATAGAACCTTATCTCTTTCAGTCTTTCGATAACGAAAATATAAAGTATTCTGCATGTAACTCTGATAAATTACCTGCCAGGGATAGAGTCTGGACAACCCCTTCTTCCTATATACATGGCAAACCTCTGGTGGGACCCAATTGCCCAAATCTAAATGGTCTTTCACAGGAAAGGAGCTAGGAGTACTCAATCCATTAGAAACAACACTGGCAATAATCTTCCCCGTATCTGGTGAATGAGATAAGATAGTGTCACTCTCTGGAATTTGAACATTCACATCTTGTTTATGTGCTATCTGAGCTGAAAATGTTTCTACTATTGTAGAGCCACCTTCTATTTTACCAGCCCAGACATCACTCCTATTCCGGAGGGATTTATTATTAGCAGAACTGCACTCTAACTGTACACTACCATTCTTTACAGAACCTTCTTTATCGTCAAGGTAAAGTTTCTTTGGTGTAGTTTCTACCAAATTTTTGCCATCTAACAAAAAATCTAAGTGCTTTATAGGAAGTGGAGAGCCATCTTCATGGCCTTGCTTCCCTGGGAAACCTAAAGATCCATGAATTTCAGCACATTCATGTTTGCAATCAAAATTTTCATTCCTACAGTTGTTGGAGCTTTTCTCTTTCCAGAACCTTTCCCTATCTATATCCATTCCAAGCAAGCCATCAGCAACTTGGATTGCCTCATCCCAGAATGCTTCTCCTGGTGAATATATGGAACTTCCACGTGCAGATTTGGGAGTATCCCGTGCATGATTCTTAATGAGCATTGTTCCAGGAGTGGAGCATTGATGCTTAAATGAAGATGGATCTCTTGAATTACTGCACTTTATTAAGCTGGCTTGTCTCTCAGAGATGTCACCACCAACTTTAACCTAAAATGAAATCACAAAATTAGTACACCGCATAACTAACAGATAATATTCTTTTGTCAATTATAATTCAATTCCTTTACTTCTTTGTGAGATTGAAGAACTATTTCAGGTTTTTCAGCTGCTAGGCCAAGTGAATTCAAACCGGAGTGCTTTTCAGTACAGACAGGGACTTCATCATTGGATTGGCACTGATCTGTGTATGACGTACAATGCCTCTTCTTGAAGGCTTTCTCTGCTACATCTAGCATTGAAGGACTTCCATGTCTCTTAAGTGCATTAGATTTACTCTCCAATTGCACATGTGAAGAGACTGCATTGCTGTGACATATATAGTGCTTAAGATAACACTATCATCTATATAAAAAAAATGGAAGCATGATTCGGAAAATGATCTGAGAATAAAAATGGCATTAATATCAGCGCACCTGCAATACCATGACAGGAAATCGGTTGCAGACACCCCTAAAGCACAAGAGACATTTTTATCCCCTCTGATACCAACATCAGTTGCTTCCTCTACAATTGCGGCTTCTGTTGAGACAAACTCACATTGACTTGAATTACGATTTTTTCCTCCTGCATTTAAAAGAGATTCGGCTTCTTCTATTTTGTTGGACAATCCTATCTCCAACTCTAAGTTTCTCTTAGCAGGCCCTTGCTTAACCAAACTGTTCTCATTCTGTGACCTCACCAGATAGCTGTCCAGTGAACCCTTGGCACTTGGAGAGGCATCTTTGCTACTCTTTGGATCCTTCTGGCTTATCCCAGATTTCTCCCCTGGCGAAACAGCCCTCTTCTTCTTCTTTGAAGAAAAAAACTGAAAGAAAAGGAGAAAAGGATACCTTCAATCAGGACCCACATTTGCAAGAAGGTGCATTTACCAAATGAATCAACCATATTTTCCCTTCAAACTGGACGATTAAATTACTGGGAAAGAATTGGATTATATGAATAGTTAAGAGAGCGTAGGGATGGAGGACCTGATCAATACAAGCCCGAGGCGAATTAGACGCCATTGAAGAGTACAGTGAAGATTTGACTTCGAAGTATGTCCAACCCTATTTCAAGCTTAATTGCCTGTTTCGGTATTCAAATTCTTCAAATAACCGTCATGACTGTGTGACTGCGTTCGAACATGAGGCTGGGGAAAGTTCGAATCAATTATTCGAGAGCACTAAACCTGAAAATGGAGGCGAGGAAGTTGATAACTTTATTGAAACCCAGAACCCTAAATCGGGAATTCAATAACAGCACGTTCAAGAACAAGATGGCTTACCTGAATCAGAAAGCGAAATGGATGGATCTTACAATGTGGTGGCCATCCACTCATTCCTTGAGCAACCGTCTCGATGCTCGATAGCCTATCGCCGGCGCCGATCAGCCCTCGCAGTTTCGCACCACAACCTCCCGCCGGCTTGCAGGAGTTGAAATGAACAGTCTTTTTTAAACGTTAGGGATTCCGAATTTGAAAACAAACGGGACAGTAGACCTGGACGAGCGCGGGGCGGGTACGGGTACGGGCCGGACAAAATTCGTATTTGTGACAAAATTTACGGGCCGGGTGAGGATCAAGCCCGCTTTCGGGCCTAAACCTTTATCAGTATCATTGGGGTGGGTAGCCTACTTATTTCTTTGCTGAATAACAAAGCAAGAACTAATGTTCTGCATGTCAATGAGCCTACACCAATCTAAGAAGGTTTACTTGGATAATGTTAATCATAAGCACACCACGTATATTTAGCTGTCTAAATGAGCCTACACCAATAATTATATCTCTATATTTAGTGAGGCGGGTGGACTGACCGATATTTGACCGATATTTGACCGATATTTGACCTATATTTGCTTAGGTCTAGATCAGTGACGGATCTAGAATAAAAGTTACGTGGGGGATTAATATTTATATAAAAAAATCTAAATATAATCAAGTCGAGGTTTATAAAAAATAGCGACAAGAAACACATTATAGAAAGTTGTTACTTTCGACCCTTCAAACTACAAACGGGGTAAATTCATCCTACGGATTTTCATATTTTGAAAATGTTGAAGGATAACTTCATTATCAATGGTGAAGATTTTCATATTTATCCATAATGATTATCCTAAACACAAACAATTCAATTTAATCAATATCAACTCAAATTTTCAAGAAGTTCAACACTTTAAACAAATTAATAAACTTCAATCAGAATAGTTATGAATACGATTATTCAAATTGTTTACAAGTTATTATATAATGCTAATAGATTTCTTAAATCCTAAAACCATATAAATCTGTCAATTTTCATGTATGTAATCATAAAACTTGAAAACTTATAATAAATAAATTAACTAATAAACTTATAAAATTGAATTGATCTAAATTTGCAAACTTGAACCTGGATAAGAGAGGGATGGTGCCGGTAAATTGGAGTTAGTGCAACCGTATAGCATGTAGATAACGAGGTTTAATTGAATTTGTTTTGATAACGGAGGTTGCCGTCAAAATTGGCTCCAAGTCCCAACAAAGAGAAGAAGTAGGTTTTATTTTTTTCCCTTTTAAAAATGATATACTCCGTATTATATACGATAGGAGGACATCAACTTTTCATTAAACCAAACGACATTGTTTCCCTTCACTATAAAAAAAACATTTTTTAAATAAAGTAATGTTCTTCTTCGACCTCACCGACCCCACTATAGATCCGCCTCTGATTATACCTAAAACCTTTCAAATCGGATTCCTCAACCCACTCCAACCCAGAGCGAGGGGTTCTTAACTTGTACACAATCTGATTTAGATTAGAAATGAAAAGATGTGTCATGTTAGTGGTTTCTCTACATCGACAGTTATAGTGTGTTTCTGGCTTTCTGAGATTGTTTTTAATCTTTCGTAATTATTGGATGGCTCGATCATTGTCCATGTCTCCATGCATTTGGTTTATACGATCTGATTTTGCCATGTTGTTTTATATGATTGGTTTTTCTTCTATGCTTCGGCAGGGGTTTTCACCTATTAAAGGTAGTTTTGATTTATGGGTTGTCATGTTCGCTTGTAGTTGGAGTGAACGCCAGATCATATAGCAGTTTGTGACCGTTCTGTTGCTTTATCGTCTGTTTTCGAATTTCCGAGATTTTTTTCCTCCTTGAAATTGTTGCATGGTGTGATTTGTTGTTCGTGTGTCAACAACCACTTTGTACCCGATTGCAAATATGCATGTGGGCGTTGAAGTTTCCTTTTATATTTCTTTTTGTTGTGATTGTTTTTCTCTCGCTTTTGTCTGTGTGTTTCATTTATCGCATGTCAGTATGCCTCTACCGAATACACGCCACGTGTTCCTAAGTTCTAATAGACGACTTGGATCCAACATTTAGTCGAAAGTGCATGAAATGCTTTTAGTGGTTCTTTGATAGCCGTTCACATGTTTGCTTTACAACTTTTGTGTGGACAGTGTCGATTATGTTGTGTGTGGTTGTGCTAGGAGTGAGCTGATGGATTGCGCTTTTGGTGAACACGATTGATCCATTCTTCCATGTACACCTCCCGTTCGGGTGGACGACTTAGATTTTACAAGTGTTTGGGGGTCTGTAATGATTCCTTTGGTCTTTATGCTACTTTTAGTATGGGTTTTCGTGTGAACATGATTGATTTGTTTTTCCATGTGTGCCCAATACTCGATGGACGATTCTGATTGTTCATATCTTCAGAGTTTGTAATAATTCATTGGGCCACAATGTTGCTTTTTCGATTTATAATATAGTTTTTGTTTTTAATACCTTTCTACAAAAATACTCGGATGTCAAATATATAATGAGAAAGTCAACTTCAAACACATTTTAGGACATTATTCTAGTCTCAAATAACCAAATTACCAAATGGCAGGTAAATTAGCTCTCACAAGAGGGTAAAGTAAACTTGGTCAGATCCAACTTTGTTGTCAAACGAGACTATGTGATGCAAAGCTTCATGCTCTCTGGTTTTGTCCACAAAAAAATAGACAAAAACAACAAAGTTTTCTTTTAGAATAAAGATCATAAGTGGTCAAAAAGACGAGCCTAGAGCCAAACGCAAACACAAAAAGGGTTAACGAGAGAAATGATTGAGGCAAGATCTAATCACGCTTAAGAGAGAAAACACCATTTACTCCCTTTGGTTAAATTTTGACTTGAGCGTCACAGGGGTGATCCCGATGCCACCCTCGAGACTTGTCTTGTGTGCAGGTAAATTAGCTCTCACAAGAGGGTAAAGTAAACTTGGTCAGATCCAACTTTGTTGTCAAACGAGACTATGTGATGCAAAGCTTCATGCTCTCTGGTTTTGTCCACAAAAAAATAGACAAAAACAACAAAGTTTTCTTTTAGAATAAAGATCATAAGTGGTCAAAAAGACGAGCCTAGAGCCAAACGCAAACACAAAAAGGGTTAACGAGAGAAATGATTGAGGCAAGATCTAATCACGCTTAAGAGAGAAAACACCATTTACTCCCTTTGGTTAAATTTTGACTTGAGCGTCACAGGGGTGATCCCGATGCCACCCTCGAGACTTGTCTTGTGTGCAGGAAATCAAGTCCCACAATCGGACCACATCAATCTGCCCAAGACCGGAGCGAGCCAACTCGAACCACCTTGGACCACTCCAAGGTGGTTCGAGTTGGCTCCGTCTATATGCACACGTTTTTTGTGCTAAATGCACACTATTTGGTGCGGTAACATTAGTAGCACACTTCTGTGCGGTAACAATTAACGCACCAAGGCGTTCCGGGGCATTCTCCGTTGTATGGACATCGAGGAGCTCTATCAGCCAGGACGCATGCTGCGACAGTTTGGACATGTGCAGGGTATCCCAGATCCTCCCCCGGAGCCCATCCAGGTGACACGTAACAATAGACTGACACATTATTCAGTTCACTTTGCCAAGGATCTGCTTGGTGTGTGGGATCAGGAGCCCAAGCCTTTGTTACAGATTCGGGGGCCACGAGAGACCTACTATTGGGCAGTCACATATGATTATCTCGATTGGTATGATCGAGTTTCTCATCCTCTGGTGGATCCCAGATCAGTTAGACTCGATCGTCCACTTGCCCCGTTGCGTATCCCACCGATTATAACTTTGATTAGTCATATTCATTTTTAAATTAGGATATTTCACTAACATGTTGATATGTTGTTAATATAGCGGAGCCAGCTCGTGACTTGCGAGATCCGAGCTTTCTTGGAGACACCACCGGAGAGGAGGCCTGCAGATATCGATGAGTTCATGAGGCGTCTCCTTGGAGTTTTGACTGATGAGGCTCCACCGATGGCTCCAGCTCCGGTTCGTCAATCTCAGCTTTTCCGGAATTCAGTCCACGAGGAAGGGCAAGGTAGTGGGAATGAGGGTCGTGACTTGGAGTGATATATAGTTTGTTTGGATACTATGTTTGGGTAATGTTTGGTTCACTTTTGCTTATTTATTTTGGGTTTTTCTTAAAAACGCGAGAAAACGGTCACAAACGCAAAAAACAATAAAAATGACTAAACATGACCAATAACGACAAATAACGACTCAAAACGAACGAAAACCACCAACTACGGATCAAAATGACTAAAAACGACCAAGTACGTCAAATATTGATAAAAATGGTTCAAAACGTCTCGAAATGACTCAGAAACGAAAAACCGACTCAAAACATTATAAAACAAGCCAAAATGAATTTTGAAGCAATTCTGAAAAAGTTGCCAAAATGTGGCCAAATGTGGCCAAAATCATGTCATAATATGACCAAAATGAGCAAAACTTAGCAAAACTTGAGATTTTTGAAAACGACTAAAAACGACCAAGTACGTCAAATATTGATAAAAATGGTTCAAAACGTCTCAAAACGAAACTAACTCAAAACATTATAAAACAAGCCAAAATGAATTTTGAAGCAATTTTGAAAAAGTTGCCAAAATGTGTCCCAATGTGGCCAAAATGAGCAAAACTTAGCAAAAATTGAGATTTTTGAAAACGACCAAGTACGTCAAATATTGATAAAAATGGTTCAAAACGTCTCGAAACGACTCAGAAACAAAAAAACCCGACTCAAAACGAGTCAAGGCGCAAAAATCGAGTAAAATGAACTTAAAACGAGTCAAGGCGCGAAAATCGAGTAAAACCGACTTAAAACGAGTCATGGCGCGGAAATCGATAGTGGATAGTGTATAGTGGATAATGAATAGTGGATAATGAATAGTGGATAATGGATAATGGATAATAGATAGTGGATAGTGGATAGTGGATAATGGATAATGGATAATGGATAGTGGATGTGATATGTGGATAGTTTGGGCCCATATAGTTTAAACGCCTTCAAACGATAAAAATCGTAATTTCGAAATTGTAACATGAAAGCAAATAGGGCCCATAGTCGTTTTCATTTGTCGGAATTGAAAAATAATTATCAAAAACGTCAACGGGCCTAATAAGGCCTAATGAATTTTGAATGAGGCCCAAACACAAAAAACGACATAAAACGGCTTAATAAGACCTTAAAACGTAAAAGTCAAGAAATGTAACATTAATATTTGAGCATTACCAATCAAACGCTTTCGTTTTTATAAGAAATTAACAACATTAACACTTTGAAGTATCTAAACGAACACTTTCACCTATATGCTATTACTCTCAAGTATATAAGTTGTATAGTTATACTCATATGTGTGTGATACCACTTCGTTACTAAAATGAAGTTTATATAATGTTATTATTTCATCATATAACATTAGTTTAACACTTAATTGTTATCGTTTAACTCAACTTACCTCGTATTACATTAGTATAACATGATTTTTTATCATATAACTCTTCGTAATCTCATATTACATTAGTAAAACTTGATAAAATCATTCACAAAACTCTCAATAACGACATATTTCAGTAGTATAATATTACTTTGGCTCATAAAACTCTTAATAATATCAAATTGTATTAGAAAACAACATAAAAATGAGATTTTATGGAATTAGGGTTGGTACTACAACATTTACCGCACCAGCCCTAATACCCTAAACCCTACAAACACCAGAAACCCAGAATCTGGGTAAAGGGCTGGTGCGTTAACAATTAATGCACACAATCTGTGCGTTAATTGTTAACGCACCACATTTGTGCGTTAACAGTTAATGCACATATGTGGTATCCTGGGCTGGGCTGGAATGTTGGGCTGGATCTTGACGAATGTGTTATACAGATGTGCGTTAATTGTTAACGCACCACTACATTTTGTGACGTGTATGTTCTTCTGTGTTATACAGCTAGCACACAGCTGTAAATCACTTATTTGCCTTTAGTGTGGTACAACTACTACACAGTTGTAAGTCACTTTTGGATGACCGAATTACGTTATTAGGTCTTTGCTGTTGTGGACCTTTTGTCTACATCGGCCCAAATCTAAGTTACCCTAGTAAAACCTCGTCTATAAATTCACTGCCTCAGTGAACCCTATTATCTCATTCAGCTCCCATTCTCACTGCGCCGTAAAAGAATTAGGTTTGAAGTTCTTACTTTGTATTTTAATTAAAACTCCCATTTTTACTGATTTTGTTTGCTATCTTCATAGTTTCTAACATGTTTTCTTACTTTGTATTACAGATTCAAACAACCATGGCATCATCTTCATCCTCCTCAGTTCCAGCAGAAGGCAGTGAGATCCAGTTCCCGAGTAGAAGATGCTCAAAAACAATCAAGGTGTTCAGTGCTAAAGACAAGACAAATCCCCATACGTATGGCTGAAGGTATGTTACATGCGACTGTAACTATAGGATCGTGTATCTTGAACCAGAATACGACCGTCATCATCTCCGAGTCATGGCAAAACTGTTGAAGGAAAACGCTGACCAAGAGCTTAAACTGGTAGTTTTTAACAGGTCTGGTTGTTTGGACTCATCAATAATTTTTATAAGACAGAGCTTTCCCAATGACCCTGTTTGGACTCCTGCGCCTGACTCTGATTTTGATTAGGGTCTTGTTAGAATCTTCTGTTAAGATGTAATGTTGTTATGTGTCTTGCAAGCTGTTTAGTCTTTGATAAGTCTGTATTTAGTTTAAATTTCAAGAATGAGTCTGTTTTATTTTCTAATTATTATTTTTCAATTTATGTTGAGTCTGTTGTACTTTCTTAATGAGTCTGTTGTCTTTTTAATTTATGTTGAGTGTGTTGTAGTTTATGGATTCACTGTTTTCACTTCACTGTTTCACCTACCTCATCTAAGTCTACTGAAATCTCTTTTAAAGCAGACAAGACAAGTCATTACATATTTTAAAGCAGACAAGACAAGTCATTACATATTATAAAGCAATTCCAATTGAAGTATTAAAGATCAAGTCTACTAAACTATTACAAATCAAGTCATGTAGTCCATACGCTTCCCAGTTGTAAAGCGGTATTGTCGAAACAAGTCCAATTGGCCAACATATATCCCTTCCCACCACTTGATGCTGTTATCTGCAAATCTTCTCCACGAACTGGAACAATGTGACAATGTTGTCCCGTCACGGAGCCAAACCTAGATATAGAAAGACAAATAATCAATAAGTATAAATGATTTCGACGTTTCATGACGTTTGTTTAGATTACCACATAGTCTTACCGGTATCCAATGATTGTTGTGTCCGACAAGAGCTATCACAAAAATCTTCTGTGGAGGACCAGGGCTCACTGTAGACTGCCTTATTGGCAAGCATAAACGCGGCGCATCCCAGGATAGTTGCACTAAATCAACATTATACATTGTGGCAAACACCAAACCCATAAATGGCATGTCAAGCCAAAATGGTCTCTCACAAGGAGTTCTCATGTAGTTAACTTGAGCAATAAGATCATCCCATGTTCCTTCCCGTAGACCACGTCGTATGGGCTCTCATGTCTCTTTGTTTCCAAGCAGCTCCGCTGCCAACGCAACACGGATCATACTATAATGACTTTGGTGCATACCCGTAAGTAGAGCCATAGACCGATACCCACAATGCCCGTCTGAACGCACATCTTTCACAGAATTCATGTATCAAAGCCAGAAGTAGTCAATATTTTTCACCCCCAAGTTCACCCCCATATAAATGATGGGTTCTTCAATCTCTTCTTCATCTTCTTCTTCCTCTATTTCATTTCGATCTGGATAGCAAGCTCTCAGGGGCACGACATTCATGTCTTCGTCTTCTAAATCGATGGTCTCTGAAAACAATGGTTCAGGTTGGGATTGTGATCCGAAGTCAAACGACACTTGACTTGCTTGCTTTTTAGGACAAGTTGGTCGTTTACTTTGCCTATTTGCCTTCTCTTTTGCGACTTTTTGCGCATTCTCAGTATTTGTTAAGTCTTCTCTAACGTACTACTACTCGTGGTAACTCTTTTCCCTCTTTTCTCTCGGAGGAGACTTCCCCTTTGGCTACTTCTCCTTGTTCTTTGATCCCGACGGCCTTCCTTTTCCTTTCCTAAACAAGTTTGTTGGCTCTACCAAAGAACTTTCTTCCGGATGCTCCAAGTCAATGTACAACTCACTTAATCTTAATAGGGTTCCATCCCTCAAATCCCCAATTAGCAGTTTCGCCCACATTTCACGCATTCTAATCTCTGGAATAGACATTGAACGATTGTCGTCGGGTAAGGACAAATTTATTGCATCATCTTCCCATGTCAGTTCGTGTACGCATGGCATCCCAAGACAATCTCGAACCCAATGATCATCACAAACATTTGAATACTCCTCCTTCAATATTTGTTGGTACATTTCCAACAACAACTGAAAACACTTATCCGACACTCTGTAAAACAGCCTTGAAAACAACATTCGAATGCCAGGAGGAAAGGTTGGGTCATCAAAGACCATTTGCCGAGTGGTAAGTGCTTGGTTCATCGTCTCCCTAATCAGGTCCATCTGAACTATGACCGTATGGTGGATCCTCACGATCACTCTGTTGAAGCCGCCTCTACAAGAACCCACAATTTCTTTCAACACCTTATGCATCCCCTCGACCCTAAATAAACACAATTTCTACATGTTAGCAAGTATAAAATGGTGGTCCAAATTAACAACTAAACAAACAAAGATACTAGTTTGTAGTCCTTGTGTGAAAGTGAAGAGTGTAGTCTGTCCACGCTCTAACTATGAACTTCTTGTACGGAGTAAACCAATACTTTTCAACGTAACCATATAACTCGAATGTACAACCACATTTCTTCGATTTGCGGTCACGAATCCTCGGAACCGGCAATTCTGGATTTTTTAAATTCACTTTCGACCTACCCGATCTAGGTTTTCCAAACCTATCGTATACTAAATCAACGCAGTATTTTCTAGATGTACGATGTACCAAAACTATCATCAAATCCCTTGCTCTCTATTTCGTCCATTCCATCATCTCTTCCTCACTATCCCACATTTGCGCAGTACTAAAATGTCTAAAGTCTTCTTCCTATATTGATTAACCTACATTACTTAGATACGAAATTTTAACTAATTAACCTAAATCTCATGCAATACAATACAAAATTTTAATTCATAATATACTAACCAAAATCGGTGACGGAGTCCAATCGTCTAATGCAATTGATACATTTGCTTCGCCTTCTTCCTCTCCTTCGTCTTCTTCTTCCCCTTCATCTTCTTCGTCCACTTGCTCATCGACTTCTTCGTCTTCTTCGTCCACTTCCTCTTCTTCATCGACTTCGTATGCTTCTTCCACGACCCCTGATATCCAATTGTCATTACCATCATCATCCTCACTACTCTCATAATTATAAGACATTATGGTGTGCATTGCAAAACTTCAACAAGAGACTTGTTTATATACAAGCGAAAAAATGCCCGTTGGAATTTTATTCCCGTTGGTGCGGTAATAGTTAACGCACCAACGGGAATAAAATTCCAACGGGCATTTTTTTCAAAAAAAAACAAATCTTGTGCGGTAAATATTACCGCACACATATAATAATATTTTTTAATATTTTTTAAAAAATTAAAATTTTGATTTACTTAAAACCTGTGCGGTAACAATTACCGCACAGGTTATTAATATTTTAATAAAAAAAATTTGAATTTTTTTTTAAAATAAAATAAATCTTGTGCGGTAACAATTACCGCACAGGTTTTAAGTAAATCACTATTTTAATTTTTTTTGGTTAGTCTGGGATTAATCAGGTGCTGTAATTGTTAACGCACAGAACTGTGCGTTAATAATTACCGCACCAGCTTCGTATAGGTTTCAGAAAAAATTTCCAAGAATGTCACGGAACGCTTTGGTGCGTTAATTGTTACCGCACAGAAGTGTGCTACTAATGTTACCGCACCAAATAGTGTGCATTTAGCCCAAAAAACGTGTGCATATAGACCAAGCCTATTTTTTTCATTCAAAGAGAAAAAGTAAGTAATTACGACAATTGCCAATTGATTAATAACAAAATTTCAAAGACATTCCAATGACTAATCGGTATTGGCGAATTCATTAAATTTTGGAAAGATAAATGAAATCTTAACTTAAAACAATTTAACAACTCACAACAATTACCCCCAAAAAATTATAGATGAAAATATATCGACCGACTACACCAGACGAAAAATAAAAATGATTTTTTCATATGGTTTCTAACAAAATAGAAACCCGTAAAGATAAAATCTGTAAAACTGTAATCAAACCATCGAATAAAATTGTCATTAATACAAATTATCATATCACCATTAAAAACCATCGTCAAATGAAACTGACATCGAATAAAACCGTCGATCAATCAATATTATCACAAAGTACCCATTATATTCCATGTAAACAAGCTAAGCACTAAAATAGTTTCAGAGTCAAAATGTAAAATGGGTCAAGAGTCAAGACATATGTTTTTGGTCTAGCTCGATTTCAAAACGAAAAGACGTACCGTAGATAGTCTTAGAGCATACCCAATGAGGGTTGTAAGAAGGAAGATGTAAGAAGGGTTGCAAGCTAAAGCTCTTCTTACAACTTTTCTGTTTTTTTAGCTACAATGAAAGTTGTAAGAGATGAGTTGTAAGGTTTATAAAATTACAATTATAAGTAAATAAATTATATCTTATTATATCAAATAGTTAAAAAGATAATTTTGTTTTAAAAAATATTTATATTTTCTAATTAAAGTATTTATTATGTTATTTTCCTTTATCAAAATTAAGAGAAATGATTAGACATTTATAAAACTAATGAAAAAAAATGATGCATAAATTGAACACACACATATATATTACAACAACAAGTAAAGGATGCATAAATTAAAAACATTACAATGGAAACAAAAGACTGAAGCAAATTACATAATTTAAACATGAAACACTAGAAAGACCTTAATCTTGACTATGTAGTTGCCAAATGTGTGCCTTCAAATCTTCCTGAAGAAGGTGGTGAGTATTTGAACTCCGAAGATCCCTCAACCATTCCAGGTAGCTTCTAATATGTGTTGGTGTATTGTTGGAGAAAGTCCAATTCGGGTAAGTTTCGGGAGGCGTTTCTCCACTCACCGTTTCGTCAAACTCTTGGATTTCGTATGTGACTATAAGAATCTCATTCATCTTCTACGATCATATTATGCAGAATGATAAAGCTCTCATTATCCTTCCAATCTTCACAACATTCCAAGAGAGTGTTGGGCTACGAATGATCCTGAATCGAGCTTGCAATACTCCAAATTCCCTTTCCACGTCTTTACGAATAGACTCTTAGTGTTTGGCAAACAGTTTGGCTTGAGGGCTCACCGAATTGATTGGACAAATGTCGCGCAATGCGGGTAAATGTTATCAGTGAGATAATATCTCATGCTATATTCACGTTCTTTAACCGTAAAATTAACGTTTGGAGCTCGACCTGCTAAAACATCATCAAAAACATGAGATTGATCAAGAATATTGAGATCATTACACGAACCTGCAAGCCCAAAAAAGGCATGCCAGAACAATAAATCATATGACGCAACAACCTCTAAAATGATTGTCGAATTCCCATGTCCTCGAGTATATTGACCTTTCCATGCAGTTGGACAGTTCTCCCACCTCCAATGCATACAATCAAAGCTACCCAACATCCCAGGAAATCCACAGGACTCACCCACGTGTAGTAGACGTCGTGTGTCTGCCGCAGTTGGACGCCTAAGATACTCATCACCAAAAAAGGTAATGACTCCTTCGATAAACTTTTCCAAACTTGACCTTGCATATCCTTCTGAAAGACGAAGATACTCATTAGCAACATTTGGACATAATCCATAACACAACTACTTCAAGGCACTAGTACATTTCTGTAATGCACAAATACCAAGCCTACCCTTTGCATCTGACTTTTGTTGAAAGTACTCCATGCTATTCTCCAACTTCTCCATAATGCGCAAGAAAACCCCCTTGCACATTCTAAATCTACTGCGGAATTGGATGTCTCGATAAATTGGTTGGTCGGAGAAATAATCTCTATACAGATTATCAAAGCCTTGCTCCCTTCCTCTTTCAATGTATTTTCCACGAGGTCCTCTGCGTGAACTTTTTTCTTGCGCTTGCGTCTTGTATTTGTGTTGTAAAGCGCGTTCTTGAGCTTCAGTAGTCGCATCAAGAGATTCTTGTAACAATCTTTGGTACTCCCCATCGTCAAAGCCATTAGAATTTTCAGAGTTTGAAGATGCACTAAACATTTGAGATGATTGAGGGTTTTAAGAAATTTGATTAGTGAATAAATCTTTGTATGTCCTCACTTTATATAGATTACTTCTATCTTGCCAACTTGCAACTTGAATTAAATATCAACCACAAATTTCTTCTGCATAATTTCAGAAGATCACATCCCAAGTTGCAAATTGAATTTAATAACATGCCAAGTTGAATTTAGAAGATCACATGCCAACATACTATCACAACCACACCTTTCTTACAAATCATTTCTTGTTTCTCTATACTCAGCAAATGAACACGCTCATCCTCTAGATCACAACTTGAAGATTCCCCTTTTTTTGCCTTGCGTTTAGCGGCCTTGATTCCCTTTGGGCTCTCAATAGTATGACCACTAAAAGCACTTGTAGGAGTATCACCTTCCGCATCAGATCTCAATCTCTTTGAGCTTCCTTCACTTCCAGAGCTTGGATGGTTTTTGTTGAGAAAGATAAGAAAAGCTTGATTCCATTTTGGCTCATCTTTCACAACTCTCCATACGTGTACTTTGGAAAACTCCTTCCTGTTTGCCTCCAAAAAATAAGCTCGAACATTAGCAAGAACCCCTAAAAGAAAACTCATTTATAGCAACGACGGTTTACAACGCTAAAATTATGTCGTTGCAAATAATGTTAATGACAACAACTATTATTAATCGTTGCTAATGTTGTTGCAAAATTACGCCGGCCTCAGATTCTCCACTGGCTCTTTTTCCTTCTTAACCCATACTAGCGATTGAATGGCCTTACGATTATGCTTAGGGTGGTCTATCTATTCTTCAAACTTTTCTCATCTCGTTTTTGTTGTTTCACCGATTTATCCTGGTTCCAGGCCTTCATAATTCTTTCCCAGAATAACCAAGGTTTCTGGTTTGTGTTTGTTTTTTGGGTCCTTGCTGGTGTTTAGCCACGCACCAACAAGAACCAAATCGACTTCTAGAGACCATGCGTTCCTAGATCTCCTTCTAGTAGATCTACTCCCACGAGCTCCTCTAGTTTGTTGGGAAAAATCCTCTCCAAGTCCTGAATGTGTACTGAAGTTTGGTACCTCTATGGATTGAGATCCACCTCCAAATGTGGGTTGCTCATTGAGGTAACTACCATAGAATTGAATATTTGGATCATATGGATCTAAGGATAGATTATCAACGTTGTTTGAATAGTTATGTGAATTTTGATCCATTAAGAGGGAGAGATTGAGAAGAAAAAAGATGAGTGAAGAGATATGAAATATTCAGAAAAATGAGAGAAAAATGAGAGGAATGGATAGGGAAGAAGGTGTGAGTTTTACATTGAAGACTACCTCTATATATAGGCAAATAATGGTAAAATATTAAAAAAATTGTAGTTTAAAGTATTATAAATAATTATAATTGGCATTTATAATATCAAAAACATACTAAATTTGTACAAAAAATTCTCTTTTATGTTAATTTATTGTAAACACATTGATTTAGTATAAAATTTTATTTTATAACATCTTAATTAATATTTAAACGATTTATAAAAATTAATAATATTCAAAATAAAAAATTACATGTATGCAAAATATATCCAAATGGGTGTCTATGGATAGAGAAAAATGTAACTAGAATTATGGTATTTTTTTATTAATTTTTATTACGTAAATATTTCTATAAAAGATTTTAAAAAAAAATAACGAACTGCCAGGAATTTTCCTGGCCGTCAGATCAGACGCCACACGCATCAGACGCGCGTATGCGTGCTAATTAAATGGTGACGCGAAAAACGACGTCGTTTTGTATTAAGTGAATCGGATTTTTTTTAAAGCAAACACAACTTAAGCTATATATCGTAGGAGGTTGTGCGAGTTATAACTTTACCGGATTTTAAAAAACCATTTAATGGGCTTTAAAAATCTTTAACATACCATTTCAAAAAAAACTTTAACATAAAAGCTTTAATTTTAATATTACAACCCTTCTAATGAAGCTCGTAAAACCTCTCTCTGAAAGCCAAAACCCAAAATCAAATTTCTCAAAATCCCCAAACTAAAAACTACAGCAGCAACTAAACCATCCACACTAAATCTATCTCATTCAATAAACACAATCCAAACTCAACAAAACAACCAAATTATCAAAAACAAAAAACACGATTCCCACCACCAACAAGAGAGTCTCTGAAAACCAAAAGAAGAAATTTCAAACTCAAAATCAAAATAATACCCGGAATCAAACTTTCATAGAGAACAAACAACAACTAACAAAACAGATCAATAACAACGACCAACAAAAGTCGGGATCTTGGGAAGGAAGATCTTCCCTTGCTTTTCGAAAACTCTTTGTAAGTATATCAGATTTCTTTGTTTCTCCACCATTAATTTAAGATCTAAATCCAAAGCCTCATCAAACCTTCAATCGCTTCAAATTGGCTAGATCTAACTCGAGCCTTATTATCCACTATTCCTCAGATCTACACTACTACCAAGTCATTTGCGTCGTGTCGGGCTCGACCTTCGTACCAATTCCGATTTGGTGTCACGAACCCTACCCACCTTTACCGGTTTCTCAAATCTACACCACTACCAACCTGCTTCTATACGGAGTACCTCATTTAAGGGTGATGTCTCCTTCTAGCATCTAAGGGTGATGTCTCCTTCTTCCCGACATGCTCACCCACTTCACAAAACTTGTTCTTATTAGAGCTTGTTCTGCAAGCTTAGAGAATTAGTATTTGAGAAATTATTGATATTATAAAAAGGTATTGATATGAGATATACGGAGTACCTCATTACCAAAACAATATTAAACAATTACCTACAGGAAAACGGGAGAATTGGACTTGCTGAACAAGCATGATCCGAAAAGGTAAAAAATATATTTAAAGCCCTAAGCCATCAGTTTTTGAGTAAAAATTGTTGACAGGGTTCAAATTTCGTATTTGATGTATAATCACCGCTTAACAGTTCGGTTACGCTTTAGATTTTTTTAATCTAAGGTGCTCGTTACGTCATTTTCGTTGTTTGACACATTTTTGTAGTCAAGTATGGATATGTGTACTACGTTGTAATTGTGGAGTTGGTTCTTGGTGGAGATTGAGTTGTTTCGGTTTTGATCAGGGTTGTTTTGAGGCCCATAAAAAATGTCATGGTAGTCACGACTCTTGAAGATCCCTCATTTTAGGTGGGGGGCAACGTCATGGTGGTCCATTAAACACTTCATCGGAATTGTTCTCAATTGACTCTTTTACCAGAGAGCCTCCTTTATTTGTGCTCGCTCATCCCTCTTCCTCGACCTCACGACCTATTGTGGGAAGTTGAAATTCTTTCCTTATAAAAAAAATAAAATAAAAATATTACAGCCCTTCTTTACACTTACCTTAGCTTCAAACAGAAGCAGCCTTTTCACTTCTTTTCTGCAATCGGTGGACAGCAGCTGACGGACGCCTATAGGAAGCTGAGCCCCCGCCACTCTCTCCGGTATTCATCTATTTATCTCCCTATTGTGCCTTTACGTGTTGTTTCTCCGTTTTATTGGGTTGTATCGTGTCGTGTGTAATACTTTCGAACAAGTTTCTGTTGTTGAGTGAATCACTGTGCTGCCTTGCTAGGGTTTTTGTTGGTTTTGTACAGCTACGTTTTTCTTTTGTTTGCTGATTACTTGATTGGGGCTTTTAGGAGTTGCTACTGGCAAATTTTTGTAGGGTTAAATTTGATTAGTGTGTAGGACAAGTGTTCAGGAATCAGGGAATCTGCCTCCGGGAAAATTTAAAGCTTGTGTAATTTTATTACTGTGTAGGATAAGTGCTTTAGCTGCTCTTAATAGTTCAATCCATTGTTGGTAATTGCTTCAAGGCTTAAGGTTAGCAGAGGGCAAATTTAGTATTTAGATGTAAGCTTGACCCTTTCTTCACATTTATATCTGTAGCTCAACTATATTTAAAGAACAAATTAGCACGGAAACCTGGAAACACGGTGAAGCGGTCAAGAATCTCGAAACAGCGGGAAACGGTAAAGAAATTGCTGGAAACGAAACGCTGCCGACATAGTCTCTTCCGGCATCGCTCAACCGTGCAAAGGTACTCTCTTAGTTGTTCTCTGCCTCTGTTCAATTCTTTGTTTGCCTTCGGCCTCGCCTGGGATGAATTGAACCGATTGCCTTGGATCTATCACTCCATCAGTATGCTCTGCCTCTGTTCAATTCTCTGAATGCTAAATGCATTTGTTTTCTTAATTTTTCTATAAAATTTGATTGCTTGCCCAAATATTTT
The DNA here is from genome assembly GCA_029168935.1 of Oxyria digyna. Taxonomy (NCBI): domain Eukaryota; kingdom Viridiplantae; phylum Streptophyta; class Magnoliopsida; order Caryophyllales; family Polygonaceae; genus Oxyria; species Oxyria digyna. Next base: position 14,627,611 of record JAPVLV010000013.1, read on the forward strand.
TCTAAGCAGCTCACTGAGCACTTTCAGCCTGCCTTCGTAATTAATTATTAATGATGCATGAACCCATTGGTTTAATTCAATCATGTTAATTTTGTCATCTTGTGTATCTTATCTGAGTTAAGTACTAGTAGTGATGTAGTGAACTGATTGCTTGCCTTCCTATTTATGATGCATTTCTTTCTTTTGCTCACTTTCAGCCTAAAATGATATATATATACACACACACACATTAATATATATCTTCGTTTCCTATTTTCGTATATTTTAGGTTTTCCGCTTACCATTGTCCTCCTGTTTTCCGTTTCTCGTGCTACATAGGGTAAATATCATTTTCATTAGCTTTGACTGTAATGTGTTAATTAATTTCTTATTGATTTTATCACTTTAAACATTAGTTGAAGAATAGAATAGGTGAAAGTTGAGAAACTAAAAGCTGATGTATTTTAATGGAAAAAAGTATAGGACGATGACTGAAAATGATAGTAAATCTCTCGGTGAACAAGCAGGGAGAAATTCTTTACATTCTTTAGTGTAATGGAAAAGGTTGATTTTCTGTGAATTTTCATTAGGTTTGTTTAGAAATCTCTAGCTTGCAAATGGCTGCGCTACAGAGCTACTTTTTGTGCTTCAAGGACTTAACTGTTAGCTTCCCATCTTCTGGTTCTGCAAAGGGCTGCAAGAGGTTTGTAATCTTCATTCATGCTATTCTGTATGTGCTTACTGGTTGGTTATGTATTTGTTTTCACTTCCATTAGTAACTTGATTGTTGCTTTTACCCTGATTATCTGCAAGATATGTTATAGTTATCATTATTTTTACAGGCAAAATGTTAGGCAGAATGCTCCAAGAGCTGCTGTGGTTACTGATGCTCGTCTCCCCATGCGAAGCTATGAAGTTAAAAACAGGTAAATCACTTTTCTTTTTCTGATGTCTCTTGTGGGATCCATGTTAGACTGTTAGAGTGTTGATACTTTGAACTGTGATACAAATTTGATTGCTGTTTGTGATCCACAGTTTTGCATGTGGGTCTCTGGATGGTGATATTTTTTTGAAGTTTGTGAAAGGAAGCAAGATTTTTGTGTTCAGTGCCATAGAATTAATAGGTGTTAGTGACTTAGTGGTGTCACCTTTTCTGGACACATATACTTAAAATATGTTTGAGATAATTGGCCCTCTTTTGGGCTTTGATCATTGGTAAAGCTGATGTGGCATTCTAAACCAGACGATTATCAGATCATGGAAACCAATCTAAATGTTCCAGTGTATTGCTGGTCATGTTTAAAAAGCTAGAGACGCTGATCAATATGACCCTACTCGACTTTAATGAGATATGGTCAGCTGAACTACATGTGTGCTACTTCATTTAAGAAGCGTAGTGCTGTGCAAACTTTGGCACAAATGAATATGTTGTCTAAAGATCAGTAGTCTTATGCTGAACATCACTGCCAGTACTTCGTTCTATGTGAATTCTTAAGAATGTGTCCTTCCATAGCTGGATTTGTCCAACTTTGTGATTTTTAGTATTGTATTTTTTCTCCATGTATGACAGTATGAGCAAGTCAAATGTGTGCACGGTGACATAAATAACATATTATCCTTTGTTTTATCTGCAGGACCAATGTGGAGGATATAAAGTCCCTGAAACTGATAACAGCCATTAAAACTCCATATTTACCTGATGGAAGGTTTGATCTTGAAGCATATGATGCCTTGGTCAACATGCAGATTGATAATGGAGTGGAAAGCATAATTGTTGGAGGGACAACCGGTGAAGGCCAATTAATGAGTTGGGATGAACACATCATGCTTATTGGCCATACCGTCAACTGCTTTGGTGGAAGCATTAAAGTGATAGGAAACACAGGAAGCAATTCCACAGGAGAAGCTATTCATGCTACCGAGCAGGGTTTTGGTGTAGGAATGCATGCTGCCCTTCACATCAACCCTTACTATGGAAAGACATCAATGGACGGTTTGATCGCTCATTTCCAAAGCGTCTTATCAATGGGCCCCACTATTATCTACAATGTGCCTTCTCGTACTGCACAAGACATTCCGCCCCATGTCGTTCGTGTCTTGGCAGAGAATCCCAACATGGCTGGCATGAAAGAATGTGTTGGAAATGATAGGATAAAGCAGTACACTGACAAAGGAATCGTGGTTTGGAGTGGTAACGACGATCAATGCCATGACGCGAGGTGGGAATTCGGTGCAACGGGGGTGGCATCTGTCACGAGTAATCTTATCCCGGGTTTAATGAGACAGCTCATGTTTGAAGGAAAGGATCCGTCTCTTAATAGAAAGATCATGCCTCTGGTTGATTGGCTTTTTGAAGAACCAAATCCGATTGGGTTGAATACAGCCTTAGCTCAGCTTGGGGTCATAAGACCGGTGTTCAGACTACCTTATGTTCCTCTTCCATTGACAAAAAGAGTGGAATTTGTGAATTTGGTTAAGAAGATAGGCCGGGAGCATTTCATAGGAGACCAAGATGTTCAAGCTCTCAATGATGATGACTTTACTTTGGTGAGCCGGTACTGAACTATATTGAGTACTGCTCTGGTTTTGTATGTTGTTCCCAACTCTTTCCTTGTTCATCTTCAAGGAATCAGTTACCTGGAGTTACCCAAGATGGATATCTAGCTTTCTTTGGGTTTTGCCAAAGTATGTTCTAGACTTTGTACCAGCAAATTGGTTAGATTGCATGTGTTAGTCCAAACTATTATACTCCCCCATCATCTCATTTTTTTCCCCTCTAATTATTTTTGTATTTTTCCTTAATTTGTGAGGAGATCTATTGCCGATTATGACAAGTAAATATGGCATACGGCTTTGTGAAGAGTTAATGATACTAAGCCTAAAGTCTAAAGGGAATAAATATGAGCAGGTATAACTTATACATAAGTTTAGGCCCTTGCTAAATACAGCCCGGGCGTTTCCTAAATAACGCCCGGGCCCTCGCGTAACGCGAGGGAGCGTCACCTCGCAGAACGCGAGGGTGCGTCACCTCGCAGAACGTGAGGGTGTTTTTCCCCTATAAAAGGAGAAAAACCCTACTCGGCCCATTTTTTACATCACACACAATTTTCTACCGCCGCTCTCACCATTTCTCTCGGTTCAAACTACTTCTTCTTCCTCTTTTCACTACAAATCTCCATATAAGGTATGTTTCTTATACTCTTATACTTTCTAATGTTGTTTCTAGATGAATATATGTTGTTAGTATAGGAAATTGCATATTATATGATGTTTTGATATTGAATGTTGTTTTAGAAATGGTTGTATAATGGATGAAAGATGATGATTTTGAATTATGGTTGATGAGTGGATGTTGATTTTGAATTATGGTTCATGAATGGTTGTATAATCTCCATATAGGGTTTTTGATTAGGGTTGTTGATGTTTATTTGGCAATTTACTTAAATTGATAGATATTTTAGCTAAAATATTGAATTTTCGCCGGAAACTGTTGTCGGAAACTCATGATAGTGCAAATTCACGCAGAACGCGAGAGTCATCACACTCGCAGAACGCGAGAGTTATGCTACTCGCAGAACGCGAGTGTCATGCTCTCGCAGAACGCGAGGAGTTGCCATAACTGACAATTCTTTCCTCTTCTGCAGATACATATTTATATACTGATTTTACTTTATATTTTTTTTACTTTATATACTGTTATATTTATATACTGATTTTACTTTATATTTTTTTAGGTAATGGATCGTCCTGGACGTTCAACCCGTCGAAGAAATTGGAACGCTGTGAGAGAAAATCCACCGGTTGAAAATGCAAAAGGGAAAAGGAAAGCAAATAATACAACACCGGTAGAGCTCTTCCCCGAGGGGCTCCCCGACGTTGATTATCGCCCCATAGAGCGGTACAGTGGTGTCCATAGTTATGCCGGGGAAGACTGTTCTGTGCCTAGTGGGATAGAACGAGCAAATACATATCAAGGGTATCGAAATGATGATTGGGACCTTTATTCTCAAGAGTCAGTTTCATGTGCACAACCGTCAACTCAATGTGCACCACAATCAACTCCATATGAACAATCGGGTAGCACTATTGGTGGCTGGGACAATTTCATTCCTCAGTATGCTGTAGTGGAATTTGGACAAGGGTGGGGTGGACAAAGTTGGGTCAGTGGACAATGTTGGGGAGGTGGATTTGGTGAGGGAAGTGTTCCTGAAGACATGGGTCAAGGAAGTAGACAAGCTTGTTCTTCTTCTTACAATACTCAACCAGAACCGATGGAACAAGAGAACCAGGATGAAGTTGTTGGGGAAGAACACGAAGAAGAAGGTGATGATGATGATGAAGAAGAAGAAGAAGAAGAAGTGGTCCAGAAACAAAAAAGAAAGAGGAAGTCCAAGAAGGAAGAGCGAAAGTATGATCCTGAGCTCACTCATGACACACTTGGAGGTCCAGAAGATCCCGAGTTGCTTAAGGGATTTGAAGCCCATGTTGCGTTCCACATCCAGAAAGGGGATGTAATTTAATTATTTATTTATTTTCTGCATTTTCAATCCGTTGCACAAATTCTGCAGAATTATCAGAAAATGCATAATATGTGCATTTTCTCGCAGAACGCGAGAAAATGCACAATTCTGCAGATATTGATAATTCTGCAGAAACCAAATTTTTTGAAAATTTGGTATGCAGAGTCTAATTTTTGTATTTTTCTGCAGTTCAAAGGTCCGATGAAGCCACAACAACGGACAAAGCAGAGCAGTGATTGGCCATTGGACAACAATGATTGGTCAGAGATTCCCGGTGCAGTTGGACTGTCAGATCTACCTGACATGATGTACGAAGAAATCGACTTTCCTTTGATTGAAGCGTTCATCGAACGATGGCAACCGGAGACAAATTCATTCCACCTCCCTTGTGGTGAGATCACTATTGGCCTTCTTGATGTACATATGATTTTAAGCCTACCTATAGAAGGGAAAGCAATGACGACATGTAAGAAACTGGGTGCCAAGTTTAGTCATGATGAGATTCTAAAATACTATGGTAGGAAGGGGGCGGAAATATTTGGAATAGATCCTCATACTTTAGATTCTGGGAGGGTGAAAGCTGAATGGTTTAAAAGGCATTGTGAAAACCTAGGTCCAGAGCGAAAGGGTTTAGGTTGGGTGTTGTATACTGCTTCCTCGCTCTTATTTCCGGACAAGTCACAGAACTTGATTCGGCTTAGATATGGGCCTTTTTTTGGAAACCTATGCCCATGCTACGGGCATATCGTGGGGTTCAGCTGCTTTGGCCCATCTGTATAGGCAGCTGGGGATATGCACACGCCAGGGCTGTGCCCAAATGTCTTTTTGTTACACCTTGTTGCAGGTATTTTACTTTCTAAGCGTTTAATTTACGTACTTATATATATTTTCATATTTAACGTACTTTGTATTTCCTAGGCATGGATCTATACCTACTTCCCAAACTTTCGACCTACTGAACGTCCTCGGTGGAGAGCGGAGCAACCATGGGTCTACCGGTGGATGCCTAAGAATGTAAAGCTGAAGAAGGGGCAAGACTTCACCGATCCTGAGCTTGCTCCTACTGTAAGTTTCTGCTGTCATTTTTTTAGGTATGTTGGATCCCGTATGGATCACAAGACTTCACCGATCCTGAGCTTGCTCCCGCTCTATTTCACGGGGTGCTATCCTGCTGTGACATCACCGAACCACACATGTCTGATAGGTGTCCGAGACAATTTGGGAGAGTGCAGCGTATTCCTAGGCCAGTCATCGAACCGCTCAAAGCTCATAGGTTGAAAAACATTAGGTGTTATAGTGTTTTTTATGACGCCAACCAATGGCTTTGGGAGTCAAGAGATGTTCACTCTTTGTCTCTCGATGATATGGGGCCAGTTGCCTTTGCACCACATGAATGCTCCCATGATTACATGGATTGGTACATCAAGAGGACCCATAGGTATATCCGTCCTGCAATCCCTGGGATGATTACTGAGAGACAGGTAATATTAATTGTTTTGGTTTATCTTGCGTTTCTAGTCTTTGTTTGTCTCTAATATTAACATAGAATGAATGTTTACTTGCGTATAGGTGATTGGCCGGGTGTGCAATGACATGGACCGGTATCGGTTTGCCACTCCAGAGGAATTTTCTTCATATCACGCCCAAATGCTACTATGTATGTCAAATCTCGCTCCCTTCCGACCACGAGAAGACGAGTAGCCTTGGATAATTTTGGATAATTTTGTGTTTTGGATAATTTTGTTGCTTGGATAATTTTGTTGGATTATGTTTAGGGATATGTTGGTTCTGCTTCAATTCTGTTCGGTTTTTGCATAACCTCGCAGAACGCGAGGTGTACACCACTCGCAGAACGCGAGGTGTACACCACTCGCAGAACGCGAGGTGTACACCACTCGCAGAACGCGAGGTGTACACCACTCGCAGAACGCGAGGTGTACACCACTCGCAGAACGCGAGGTGTACACCACTCGCAGAACGCGAGGTGTAACCTATAGGAAACAGGGTGCTCCCAGTTGAGTTTTAACGGTCTGTGGCACGGTTGGTGTCACTCGCGTTCCGCGAGTGACACCAAACTCGCAGAACGCGAGGAATGACATTTTCTGGAAAATGTCAATGACATGAGTTCCTGTTTAAGAATTTAAAAAACCATCTCCAGTTCAACATTACATTACAAATTCAGCGAATAAAACATAACTTCAACATTACATTTCAAAGGCGGCACATCGATGTGACACAAGATCGTGCAAAGAAAAAACATCTCTTTCAGCGTTTCGCCACCAAGGAGTAAACACATGAGGTAATGGGCAGTTTTCTTCAAGACGCAACTACAAGAAAACAACAACGTTAGGAAGTTGCATATTAGATAGTAATTCATAAGTAGATCCAAAAACTTACCGGAACAAAATGTCTCTCACTCTGAATATAGAATAAGCAGAACGTCGGAAGTGTGTCACCATCTTCTAACCAAGTAGGACGTTGTAGAGGAAGGTAAGTGTAGTTAGCATTTTTTCCCACCGTTACGAACACTATGTTGAATGTGGATGCCACAAGGCATCCCATTTCCGGGGTAGCTAGCCAGTGATCTTCTGGAGCCCTTCCTATTCCTTCCCATGTAAGTTGGTGTAAAGCGCTCTCCAAAGTTGCTTGTTGTGGAGGTCCAATCCATGTTCCTTGAACTAGGTGCCAAATCTCTTTGACCTTAGCTATCATCAAATCTCTTACTTCCCTCCATAAGTGTTGGTTGTCATGCAATTCATGAGCTATTGCTCTAAATCCACAATTTCCATCTCCATTTACCTCAAACCAACCATTCACATGGGTGCGCATTGACGCGGGTATGTGAGACTTGTACTTGCCAATCACCTTAATCTTTGGTTTCTTGAATGTTTCAGAATTAGAAGCATTTCTTTGCTTCTTTGGGGGTGTTTCTTCCAAATCTCTAGCATCCATCTCAACATTAGTGTGCTCCCATGCAGACAGTCTTCTTTGCGTTGACCTAGGTTGTTTGTTAGGAGCTCCGACTGGACGACCTCCGGTGTGCTTTGAAATAGCCGGCTCTTTTAGAGGAGTATTTACTTTCCCAATGTCTAAAACAGTTTGTGCACACTTTTCTTGATCATGGGGGCACAATTTCGGAAACGTTTCCTCATAGAAAGTCTGAAAAAGACACCTTGCCACCTTACTCTTAACTTCCAGTATGCCGGGAACATCAACTTCTTCCAAACTCAAAGTACTCCAGAAAGGGTGCAACTCTAATACTCTTAGTGGTCTTTGCTCCTTCCAATGTCTTACAATCTGATGAACACACATCAACCCATCTCTAATCTTGATCCCGCAGCTACAAAACATATTAAAGTGTGCACCTAATCTCTCCCCCTTCGTGTATTCCTTAAGCAAAAATTCTATGCATTTGTAAGAGACTTTGAACTTCAAGACTTTAAACAAGTCGGCCCCTTCAACAACTGTGAAGCTCTTATTCAAACTCTCGCTGAAAGACACAGTAATCTCCTTAAGTTGGTTCTCCGCCATTGTTTTGTATTCTTTGAACATTGTGTCTAGCCTAGCATTTCCACTTGACAAGTATGACTTAAGACATGAATGTGCTCCTTCAACTCTAAAATGTTCGAAAAACAATAATATGCAAATACAAATCAGAACCTGTGGATCCTTCTGTAATGTGCAACTTCTCGCGTTCTGCGAGGTGTGTACACCTCGCGTTCTGCGAGTTCATACATTGTTCCAGGATCTTTGCATTCGAAAATGCATCAACACTGAATCAAGGACATTACTCGCGTTCTGCGAGGAGTGTACACCTCGCGTTCTGCGAGGAGTGCATTACAGAAGCTCTTTTTATCATATGTAGAAGGTAGACATAAATTACAGAACATACCTGTTTGTCGTGTTATTCCCGAGAGTGAAGACATTATCCGTCCATGCTGAAACAAGTCTTTCTTTGTAACGGTTTAGCCAATTCGTTCTCACGTACTTCAATACGGTTGGATAAGCTCGCCATTCGTCCTCAAGTTTCTTCAAAGTACTCTTGTAATCTTATTCAGTGGTTTGTTCGAACACGTTATAATAATCATTGAAATATGAACCCCCAATGCTTGTGTGCCCATAGCTATCTTCGCTCTCGCCTCTATGTTCTTCTTTACATGTCGCCTACATAAGAGAAACTTTGCATTTGGCCATAACTTGTCTGTTGCATTCATAAGAGCCATCTCACGGTCAGTGACGAAGCAAGTAGGCGATGCTCCTATTCTCAAATACATCGTCTGCAGCTGCTGCAACGCCCATAAATAACTATCCTCGCTCTCAGCCTCTAACCATACCCCGCACACAACAAAATTCTTCCATGTAGAAGTCAAACCGACTATCTCCAGGAAGGGAACATTGTACCTTAAACCAAAATACAGTAAGATAAATACAACATAAAAACAGAATGATAAATACTTACCTGTTCATGCTATAAGTCGAGTCCATCAAAAGGACATATGGAAACGCCTTTAAGAGTTTCATTGATTCGGGGCTAGCAAAGAACAAGTCGCCTATTATCGAAGGATTCGTTGCACTTGGCCTATACTCCATGAAGTAGTTGCTCTCTTTGCATTGGTGAAAGAATTCTTGAACCACGGTTCTACCTTCCATTTCCTCTTCCCTTATATGTCTTACCAAATTGTACACTTGGTTCTTCTTTGTGCAACTTCCGGGATCCTTGTTTATCTCAGTGTAAATCTGATTTGGAGAACAATGTGAAAGTACCATCTCACGAACCTTTTTCTTTTGATCCGGGGTTGGCCTCCCGGCAAATGCATTCCCGACCAAACTATCTCCAATAGGATGGTTGTGCAAACCACAAACAACCACTAATCTCCAATTCTCTTCAACCCGGTTCTCCATGAACTTCAACTGAAATTTACACCCCGTTTTCTTGCTCTTTGTGTTTGATCTAACACCGACACCTTTAGGCCTATGGCTTCCCCCTTTCTCACAAATGATTTGAATCTTACCACTTTGCCCCAGTTTAGATGGTACACTCCTTCCAATAGAGATCATAAACTTGTGTTGCTTTGCAACATTCAAAGCCCACAAATGACCAATCTCCTTAGAGGCAAACACTTGCTCCATAGTGAAATATTCCGAATAATCCCTAGAAACAACCTCTTCCTCACATACGGGACTATCAAACTTTGGTGCAGTGCGTAAAGAGGGAAGAAAACACATCTCCTCTCCTACGTTTGTTGGTGGGTTAGCAAATTGTGAATCAAACGCATCATAGCTTGATGGCACCTCATATGTACATGGCAATTCATAAGTAGATGGCACGGGCAACTCATAAGTAGATGGCACGGGCAACTCATAAGTAGATGGCACATGCAATTCATATGTAGATGGCACATGTTGTTCATATAAAGATGGTTGATGATAATATCCAAAGTGGTCAATCCCTAAATCAAATGACGGTGGCGAACATGGCCTTGTATTCCGGGAGGGGTAGTTGTAGTCATTCAACTGGATTGCATTCAATCCAGTGAACAAAGAAAAATTCACCTATACACAATGCTTCTGTTAATACTCTGTAATGTGCAACTTCTCGCGTTCTGCGAGCGAGGCCCTTCTCGCGTGACGCGAGGGGCTTCCTCTCGCAGAACGCGAGAAGTTGCTATTTCCTGAAACTAGTCATTCAACGGGATAATTTAACATAACATGAGTTTCTACATTAAAAACCCTAAAAACATGAACACATCTAAGTTTTTGACATTATATGCAAAAGTCATCTCTTCAACACTTACTACTACTAGATTTAACATGAAATACAACATAATAAGTTCATTTTAGCTCTTAATGGTGCAAAACAAATTAAAATTCAAAAATTAAGTAAGAACATTACCTCATTTGAATGGTAACTTGATGAACCATCATCTCCATTCCCTCCTTTGTTGAATTCCTCTTCATCTTCCATTATTTTAGGTGTTTTTAGAGTGTTTTGAAGTTTTAAGGTTTTGAAAATGGGTTTTAATGGAGGGTGAAAGAGGTGAAAGATGATAAAAAGAGGTGTTAGGGTAGGGTTAATAGGTGTTACGGATTACTTAAAATAAGGGGGTAGTTATTATAGTTAGGTGGGGACAAGACATGTAGTAATGGCGCACAACAACGTCCATCTGACATGCTAATCTCGCGTTCTGCGAGGGACGGGTCACTCGCGTTCTGCGAGGACACGTACACTCGCGGAACGCGAGATTAACATGCATGTAATTAACCTAATTTTTTGCTAATCTCGCGTAACGCGAGTGTACGTGTCCTCGCAGAACGCGAGTGACCCGGCGTTGTTTGAATAAAGCACCGGGCTGTATATAAGAACCGTGTAAGTTTATACATAAGTTTACCTTATACAAATTTAGTATAAGTTTTCAAAACAATTGTTTAATTTAAACTATTATCTGAATAGATTTAAGTAAAAAGATATCAATTCTTTAATATATATTTTTTAAATTAGTATGATAAATATTTTTAATAAAGAGAGTGTTAATCAAGATTTTTTAAATATTTAAATATGTTTCAGTTTAAAGTATTTAAAATTTATAAATTATAAGAAAGATAAATTTTCTATATAATTATTAAATAACAGTTTTAAAGGAAACTTGCGGTTTGTAGCAAGACAATACATAAATTAGAAAATATCGGGTGATTTAAAGTATAAAAAAGACAATACAAAGATTAAGATTAAATAAAAGAGGAATGTCACGTGATAAAAAAGAGGATTACTTTAAGGAAAAGAGTCTTGTAATAATACTTGTTAAAATGGTAAATGAGAATGAATGTGGAGCCTTGGATCAAGAGAGATCCAAGAGCTCATATGATGACACGTGACATCCCTTGTACCCCTTGTCCCCCCCTTGTCCCCACCGCCGGACCACCTCCGACCACCGCCGGACCATCTTTGATGAACATCAAGTGTTCATAAATGTTCATCACAATGTTCATAAATGTTCATTTGTATATATACTCTACTGAATGTTCATCACATTATACTTAAAATTTCACCAAATTTTGATGAATATCAAGTGTTCATAAATGTTCATCACATTATACTTAAAAGTTTTTCAACTGAATGTTCATCACATTCTACTTAAATGTTCACCAATTTTTGATGAACATCAAGTGTTCATTAATTTTCATCACATTATACTTAAAAGTTTTCCAATTGAATGTTCATCACATTCTACTTAAATGTTCACCAATTTTTGATGAACATCAAGTGTTCATTAATGTTCATCACATTATACTTAAAAGTTTTCCAACTGAATGTTCATCACATTCTACTTAAATGTTCACCAATTTTTGATGAACATCAAGTGTTCATTAATGTTCATCACATTATACTTAAAAGTTTTCCAACTGAATGTTCATCACATTCTACTTAAATGTTCACCAATTTTTTATGAACATCAAGTGTTCATAAATGTTCATCACATTATACTTAAAAGTTTTTCAACTGAATGTTCATCACATTCTACTTAAATGTTCACCAATTTTTGATGAACATCAAGTGTTCATAAATGTTCATCACATTATACTTAAAAATTTTCCAACTGAATGTTCATCACATTCTACTTAAATGTTCACCAATTTTTGATGAACATCAAGTGTTCATAAATGTTCATCACAATGTTCATTTGTACATACTCTACTGAATGTTCATCACATTATACATAAAAGTTCACCAATTGAATGTTCATCTAAATGTTCATCATCTCATACTTAAATGTTCATCATCTCATACTTCAATGTTCACAAGAATTTAATAAAATGTTCATTAGCCAAAGTTCATTACAATCGACTTAAATGTTCATCAAAATGTTGATAAATGTTCATCATATCTTACTTAAATGTTCATCAAACATCAATTTAATATAATTTCGAGTAGAAAAACACTTGATCTTTATCAAAAATTACTTAAATGTTCATCACCTCATACTTAAATGTTCATCAAACATCCTTAAATGTTCACAAGAATTTAATAAAATGTTCATTACTCAAAAGTTCATTACAATTAACTTAAATGTTCATCACGCTGTTCATAAATGTTCATCAAAATGTTTATAAACATTCATTTTGATATACTCTACTGAATGTTCATCACATTTTAATGTTCACCGACAAAATGTTCATCACATTATAATTAAATGTTCATCACGTTGTTCATAAATGTTTATAAACGTTCATTTTGATATACTCTAGTAAATGTTCATCACATTTTAATTTCATGTTCACCAACAGAATGTTCATCACATTATAATTAAATGTTCATCACATTATATTTAAATGTTCACCAATTTGAATTACACATAAAATTTTCATTTTATACTTTAACTTTTTCATTTATTATTGGACCACCGCCGGACCCCTGCCGGACCTCCGTTAGACTTCCGGTCGCCGGACCTCTACCGGACAACCACCGGGTGGTCGCCGGGTGGTCGACGGACCACCACAACTACCCTACTTATAGTGGGGGTAACTAGTTTAATTTAAGCCATTGGATGAATTCTTATCTATGTCCATGTATTCTCACCCTCACCCTAGATTTGTTTTTGGTGAGTCTTACCTTGACTCGTAATCACTAGATCCGCTCTCCCTATTACACTGATTGAGCATAAACCCTAATTAACCCAGACACTTGCAATTCTTCAGAGTTTTAGCAGGTGCCGGAATTGGGACAAGTTCATAGCTTGCGTGATTCGTTTCACTTTCTGTGACCTGAATCAATGGCGTTGAGGCGCATGCTTGGTTTCTCCGATGGAGAATTGATGAGATCGGATGCAAAGCCTTGCTCTAGGCTAGTCAATCAGACGGCTGTCGTCTTTGCTGTTGGTGGCTCATTTGGATTCTGGATTTTGTGTAGATTGCATTACGGTATGTTTCTACATTTCTCTGCCTTCTAGTACTGTATTTATCGTCTCTCATTTGCATTTTCTAGAAATTTGGTTCAATGTGTGATCCTGAAATACCTGAATCTAGTATTGGTCTCTTGGTTCAGTAAATCTATAACGTTTTATCGTAAACGGATTCTATTACTAAAGGAAAGCTATGTTTGGGCGATTTTTGTATCTCAAAATTACTTATGATCAGAAACTTCAATACTGATACATCATATATCTTGTGTTGCCATAGCATTCTTGGTTATTTGCATCAGTTCTCTTGGTGCTAATGCTAATCTGCCATACACTCATGCTTGGTTTGATCATATTATTCTTGTTTCCTGATTTTTAATTGGCAATCACAAATCAGCAAAAGCATCTTGAGTTTGTTCAAAGTTAACAATACATCTTCATTTGATTTAAAAAAATTGAGATCAAAATTGAAGTACCATAAACATTTCAGTGGTATCCAGGTGCCTACAAAAACATCCATCTCTTTCCACATCTATATAAAGGGAAGGATTCCTTACATATCATTTTAGTCACGGATCTTAGTGTTGAGTCTGCGGTGAAATTTTTATGGTAGTGAAGTTGGAATGTTGGATTACCAACAATACAAGTTGTCATTAATTTTTTTGGTTGATTAGATTGTAAATTTGTAGAGATTAACACAGCTTTCTGTTTGTTGATTCCAGGTCCAAGAATTACTGTACCTAGGACATTGCGCTGGGCATCATGTGGAGCTGTGACAGTTAGCACGACAACCGCTATTCTGGTTCGCCTTTTCAGTCCTGAATGTGAACCACAAAACATAGCTGCCTACGACCACAAAAAATGACAAGGTGTGTCCATTTCATCATTCCATACATTTTTCTTCAATTTTCTGACAATGGTATATTCTTCAGTGTTTGTTTCCTTCAAATTATTCGTTGGATGCTGAAGATGAAAGGATTCTACTGAACTGTTATCAGTCACGACTCTCGACATCACTAAACTGGCTTGCGTTTCTTGAATACACTTACGGAAGAAAGAAAAAAGTACTTGAACTGTTTCATTTGTGGTTGATAAACAACATTGTTTTTGGCTCATCTTTCTACAGTTTCAAATGTTTTAAATTACATGATACTAGATCAGTTAAGTGTTATACACAATTTATAAGGAGTTTTTGTTTACATTTCAGTTTTACATAACTTGGGAGATTGCAAAAGTACTTGATTGGCGAAGTTATAAAAAAAACAGAACAGGGATTTTGCAATTCATAAACCAACAAAATAATTAGCTTTTCCGAGTTCTGTTGTTTGACTGTTATCAAGACGCAAAAGAAGCGTATGGAACCTTTGCAAGACCATGTTGCGTCGGATGTAATATACAAATCTATATATTTATTTATATATATATATAGGCGCTTACTATTTGGCACACCCTAAAATTCTATTTAGCACACCCAAACATTCGTCACGTAACTATTGTATACATTCGTCACGAAGGTTCTATAAACATTCGTCACGAAGGTCTGTAAAACATTCGTGACGAAGGTTTTTAAAACCTTCGTGACGAAGGTTGCTCAGACATTCGTGACGAATGTATCAATTTTGCAGATATAAAAGAGATTTTTTACCCAACCCTAATGTAACTTCTTCTTCTCCATTATACTCTTTTTCGGCGCAGCTCAAACAAGTCACAACACCATTCTCTACAATTCTTCATCTCTTTCACTACAATAATCAACAAATCAAGCAATAAGGTAATTTCTAACTCTCTTTTGCATTAATTTTCCATGTTTGATGAATATATGTCAAAATCATTGAAGTGGGGTGATTAAACTAGATTGATATGTGTATTAAGCATGTTTTTTTAGTTCAATTGGTGTTTGTTTATGTCTAATTGAGAGTTGTTTCAAATTTTAGATATAATCCCCAAAATTGATATTTGTTCATGAATTAGGGTAAATTTGATTTGATTAAGAAACTTATGGAATGAAATGATTTAGGGGCTAATGTGTTTGGATACCTTCATAAACTGTTTTTCTGCTTCAAATTGTGCAAATTTTGTGCAAATTCATTCGTCAGCGGATATGTTGGCACTTCTGCGTTTTTGCAATTTTGCAAAAACCTTCGTCACGAAGGTTTGGTGAAGATACGTCACGAAGGTCCCATAAACATTCGTGACGAATGTTTACTGGTTATTCGTGACGGATGTTATACTCAGATCCGTCACGAAGGTTTAGTAAACATCCGTGACGAATGTATACTGGACCTTCGTGACAGATCTTTTTGCATATTTGTGTTGTTTTTTTGTTTTGTTTTGTTGGTTTGGTATGCGTAAATTTTGAAATATTATGTTACTGTAGATGCATCCGTCTTCTAGAAGTGCCCGGAAGAATGCCCGTAATCAAACTCGTGAAGAAATCGTGGCTGGAGGAAGGCCCGCTTATCAGCCCAAGCCGAGGAAGAGGCGTGGAAGAGCTGACGAGGGTACAAGTGCAAGTGAAGAGGTCCCAGAACCTTCTTGGCATGAACAACAAATTGCTAGCTGACCCTAGTGCATATTCGAACCTTTACGAGAACATGGTTAGTTAATCTGAAATTCACATTATATTACTGTTTTTTGTTTTTATTAAATTAATAATTTATGAAATTTATTTTATTACAACAGCAAATCCCGATGACTCCAACCTATGAGGCACATTATCCAACTTGGAGTCCGCAGAGTGCTGTAAGTATTAGTTTAAAATTTAATATATAGTCGATTATGAGTGAAAGTTGTACATTTTACTAATAACCAATTTTTTTTGTAATAGATCCCTACATGGGTTCCCCCCTCTTCTCCACAAGTCGCATGGGATGAAGCAGTAGGACGTCAACAGGCCTTTCAGCCAGAAACACCAGAATGACAATCTGGTCCAACTGCTTCCTGGGCTGAAGGACAGTTTGAGGGCCATTACGGGGGGGTCGATCTTAATGAACATGGCGATGAGAAAGACGAAATTTACCCGAAGTTACAGTGGGTTGTGCCTGAAGGTCCTAAGGAGATAGACTTGCTGCATAGCTTCAGCGGGCACACTGCTTATATGGTTTGGCAAGGACATGTAAGTAAATCTATCACCTTTGGTTGAATTGTTAATTGCGTAATTTCCATGCTTCGTTAATTTAGACATGATTTGTTAATTGATTTAAATGTACTTAAAAAAAAATTGAAATATGATAAATAGGAGAGACCGCAATTGAGAAATACGGTCAGAAAAGAAGGTTTGAAAAAATGGAAGTTACAGGGCGACTTTCCTTGGGTTTCGTTGGCTAGGGCTTCTGGTTTGTCACATTTGCAGACCCTCATGTATCCCAACCACGACCAAGGGTTGATCAATGCATTTGTTGAGCGGTGGCAGCCAGAAACAAATTCTTTTCACTTGCCATTTGGTGAAATGACAATCACCCTATTAGATGTGCACAAGATTTTGGGTATCCCTATAAACGGAAAGGGTATGGGATTTCGCACATCTGCTGATGGAGTTGGCAAAACTGACACGAAGGCTGTAATGGTCAACAGAGCAAAGAAGGCTTTTGGTATAGATTTACTTGACAGAAGAGTCAAAGCTGGTAATGAAGTTTCACCGGAGCTTTTGAGGGAACAATGCATGGCAGTGGATAATGAGGGGAACTTTGAAATGGATCAAGTCTCAATCGCTAAGGGTTGGTTGACATACTTGTTGGGAATGACATTGTTTCCTGACAAGACGTCGTACATGATCAAGTTGATTCACCATGAATGGCTTAATGATATGGCAAATATCCATGGTGTGTCTTGGGGTTCGGGTGCGTTGTGTGCTTTGTATGGACAACTGGGTAAATACTCCCGCAGAGATTGTGCAACGATGTCTTTCTGTTACACCTTGTTGATGGTATGTTTATCTTTAATTATATGCACTGATTTGAATACTGTTTCTTTTGTTTTCATTAGTTTTGTTTGATGATGTAGGGTTGGATCTATTTGTACTTTCCTGCTTTTGCCCCTCCACAAAACTATGAGTGGGATGAGACAATGCCATATGCAGCCAAATTTGATTTGTCTGAAAGACCGGACAATCGTCGCAACTACAGAGAGGAGCTAGACAATATGAGCATAGAAGGGGTATGATTATTGCAAACTGGCTGTTAATTTGTTATTGTACTTTTGAACTTGTTTTAATGATTTATGTACAACAGGTTGAGTGGCAACCATATGGACGCCTAGATTTTCGTAGAGAAGAACTTCGGCCGGCTTTCTTTCATGGGATCCTGCATGTTTTGGAGAAGACCGAGCCTCACATGCCACTTCGAGTTTGCAGACAATTTGGTCGAGTTCAAGGTGTGCCAATCCCTCCCATTCAACCAATTAAAGCTAGAAGGTGTGGAAACAATCGTAAGTACGTAGTGGAGTATGATCCCACCAACTGGAGTTGGGAGCAAAGGGAGAACAACTCTGTAAGCTTATGGGAAATGGGTGTAGAAGCAGATCCTCCATCTCTCTGCATTGATGATTACTTGGAGTGGTACTTGGCTCATACTCATCCAATAATCTCTCCTTATACTAAGGAGCAACTCATGCAGGTTTGTAATTAATCTTCAAATTCTATAAATCTATAACATAATCAATGTCTGACTTAATTTATTTTGCACTTCACTGTAGGCAATTCGGACTTCTGTGTACAATCTGGAGCCGTATCGAGATGCAGATAATGAGGAGGAGTATTCCCGTATGAAAAACGCTGTTTGTCACACTTTGGATGGGTTCTATCCTTTCCTTGACTAGGTTGGATTGATGTTGGTGTTGGATTTAGTTTGTGCTTGAGTTTTAAGAACATGCTTTGTAGTGTTTGAACGAATTACTTGTTATTTGGTTTGTTTGCAATTGTCTGATCCAAATCGATGTCCGGCCTAAAACGCCATTTCACACTTATCCAAATCAATATCCAGCCCATCAAATGTAGATCAGAAGATGGTGCGTTACAGCTGTTGCTAGCTGTAACTCACTTAAATTGAGTAAGTGAGTTACAGCTGTTGCAAGCTGTAACCCATTTACCTTCAACTCTATATAAAGGACATTTCAGCATGGAATAAGCAACACATTTCAACTTAATACAGAAAAAAAATTATGGATCCAGGAGGGAAGCTCTGTTGGTGCAACAAAGTGCCAACTGAACAGACTTGTACTGAGCAATTCAATCATGATAAGGTGAACTACGGGAGAAGATATTGGGGATGCCCTGATAGGACGTGGAACTCGATTGATGAAGATGGTGGGTGCAAATACAAGCATTGGATCGACCGTCCATACTCAGGTCGAGCAAGGGTGGTTATAGAACAGCTGAATGAGGATAATTTGTTTCACTCTACAGAGGCCGCTGGACTGCAAGAGCTAACTGAAATGTTGAGGGCAATGTCAAAAAGCCTAAACGACGACGTAACTGAACTTCAGGAGAAAAATGCTGAGCTCATGGATGAAAATGCTGCACTTGCCGCGGAGAAGCAGGCCTTAGTTGATGAGAAGTTTGGAGCAAGTTGCAGTGGGACTAAGTAGTTTAATGTTTGTTTAAGTTTCTGTTTGTTTACGTTCTTGTTCGCTTCAGTTGTTGTCTGTTTAAGTTGTTGTTTGTGTAAGTTCGATCACTTTCCAGTTTCTTGTATCCAACTACTTCTCTAAGTGAGTCCAAATACATGCAAACATTACAAATCTTAGTCATTACAACTCCTAAACAATCCATTTCGACTGAATCTTATCCGCTAAGATTAATTACGTTGTTGCCTTTCTTGTTTCTTGTTGGGGCTCTAGGCCTTCTGTACGCCGCTAGTTGCTCAGTAAAAGGGTCTATCAAAGAGCGAGCTGCCGGTGAACAGTGACGATGCCACATATGATAAACTTCAGGTAATGGAGAGTCATCGGCAATTGGCATCTACAATAAGGCAAATGAATGATTTACAAGACAAATGTACGAGGTATTGATTTAAAAATATAAACACCAAATTGATAGAGTGAGTTAGAAATTACCGAAATGAAGTGTCTTTCATCTTCAACAAGGGCAATGCAACATATGGGCAATTTCTCTCCTGGAGCGATGTTGTCGTCCAATACTATAGGCAAATATGTTTGCCAAATTGATTTCGCAAGCACAACCAATGCACAATTGAAAGTCGTAGCTACTACACACCCCATCGCCGGGACTTGTAACCATGTCTCTTCGGGTGCCATCTCTCCTGGTCCAGTCCAAGCTAGATCTCTAACTGCTCTCAAAACATCAGGCGTTTCAACTGGCAATACCCAACAAGCTTGCAACCCATTATTCCAATGTGCAAATGTCGTTTGAGCCATTTCAGATCTAACTCTCCTCCAATTATCTTGGTCCCACCCTAATTGTTGTGCTATAGCTCTGTATCCACAATTTCCATCAGCGACAATGGGATACCAACCTTGCACGTAGGGACGCATGCATGGAGGTACGAGAGCATTATACTTTGTAAGCTTCTGCAAAGCCCACTGACCACTCTTACCCTTCCCGTATGAAGTCGGTTTTTGCTTCTTTGGAGGCGTTTCTTCAAGTGTTGCATCAGTGTGCTCCCAATGTGAAGGTTGTCTTTTCATTGGATTGTACTCTTTGTTTGGAGCTCCTGGAGGTCGTCCCTTCCCCCTTTTCACACGAGCTGGCTCCTGTAGGTTGGTCATTTGGGGGTTACCTATTGCCAAACACTTCATTGCACACTCGTGTTGGTCATAAGGTGACATTCCCTCCCATTGCTCAGCCATAAACTCATCCATCAAGTTTCTGGCTACAACCCTCCGCACTTGTAATTCGTCTTCAGTCTCTACTTCTTTCAAAGTCAATGTCCTCCAAAAGGCATGAACCGCTTCAACTGGAATTGGTTCTTGACGCCTCACATATTCATAAATGTCATGCACACATAGCAATCCATCTCTCTTCCTTATTACGCATTCACAATGATCAAGATGCATGCCGTATTCCCCTTTCTTGTATTCAGTTAGCAAGCGACTCAAACAAGTATAAGACACTCTGTATTTAAGAAGCTTGAAGAGATCAACGTCTGTAATGTTACTTACAGTCTTTTGCTGACTTTCATTGAAAGTACCCAAGATCTCCTTGAACTGATTGCGCATCTTCGCATTGTATCTTTGAAACACAGTGTCTATCTTCTGGCTTGGCAGTGACAAATAATTTTTGAAGCTAGAATGTTCACTTTCAACCCTGCATAATAAAAACAATTTTTTATAACAACAAATATAAAGCTAACATAATTTGCAAAACAATCTCAAACGTAATCACATTACTAACCTGTTTGTGGTGTTGGAGCCTAATGTAAAGATTTTATCCACATAGATCGAAAGAAATCTATTGCCGTAGGGGTTTAGCCAATTCTTCTTCAGGTACCTAATCTCAGATGGATATGCAGCCCAATCTTGTTCAATACGGCCCAGCTGAATGTTGTATGCCAAATCTGTCGACTGTTTGAATAAGTTAAGACAGTCACTTGCAAAATGGGTCCCCCTTGCTTGTGACCGCATTGCTAGCTTAGCATGGTCCTCAATGTTCTTTTGGATGTGCCGCCTACAGAGGAGGAAAGTAGAATTTGGAAAGATCCTATCCAAAGCGTTCATCAAAGCTTTCTCTCGATCAGTGACTAAGCAAGTTGGCGTCATCTTAACAACCCTAAACAACTCAGCCAATTGATACATGCACCACGCGTAGTTTTCTTCTTTCTCTTCTGACACGAAAGCCCCAGCAACGACATGGTTCTTCCACGTTGATGTTATTCCAACAATCTCTATGAAGGGCATGTTGTACCTTTGCAAGATAATACATTACTATAAGAATTTATAGAGTAAAAACAAACATCAGACTTTTTAACTTAATTATACTTACTGAATTGTGCTGTATGTTGCGTCAATCAACATTACGTATGGAAACGCCTTAAGCAGTTTCATCGACTCTGGGCTTGCGAAGAACACATCTGTGATCTTATTTGTCACTTCATCTCTCTTGTGTCTTACGAAGTAGTTCAACTCCTTCGAACGATAGAAGAATTCTTGGATCACAGTTCTTCCCTCCATCCTCTCTGTTCTGAACTTGTTACAAAAGTTGTACACTTGTGACTTCTTAGTCATGTTGTCAGGAGATTCATTGAGCCTTGTGTACATCTGTATTGGTCTAGCATTTCCCTTCCTCATGTCTAGTAACACCTTTTCCTCCTCAGGTGTAAGTCTTCCAGCAAATGCGTTACCGTGTAAGGATTCACCAATAATATGGTTGTGAGTTCCATGATCAGCCCTTATGATCCATTCCCCATTTTCAGTCTCTCTACATGCAATCTGAAATTTGCAACCACATTTCTTTGTGTGGGTGAATTTCCTAGTTCTCCCAACTGAATCAGGAATGTAATGTCCACTGCGCTCGCATTTAAGCCAAGACCTTCCTAACTTCCCTTTGAAGTCAGTTCTACCAACCTTCAACATGAAGTTATGAGTTTTACCAATATCTCTTGCCCACTGTTCTGCTTCTGCTCTTGAGCTGAAGATCTTATCAGTGACGAAAACTTCTGAATAATCTAATGATATATGTGGGTCCTCATAAGGCACAACACTGTCAAACTGTGGTACTGTCTTCAATTTCGGGAAATACTCAATGTCTTGATATGGTTGCGATAAAGATTGGTATTCAGGAACATTAGACCAATCAGTTTGATGAGAATGATATGGAGGAGGTTCAAGCTGAGAGACTATTGGCGGAATATCAAAATCCAAACCAAGATCAAACGAAGGCACTCCATGAGGTCCCAAAGGAATATCGGCATTGATCGATAAGTTTCTTAAACGATTGAACGCTGGACTATTATTCTGTAAAAACAACAAAATTCGAATTAAACCCTAAATTCCAACACAAACACAACAAAATTCAGAAACCAGATTTTTCCACCTTCGTCACGAATAAATCATTAACCTTCGTCACGGATAAAAGCACTAGTTACGTGACGAAGAAATTTGCACATTTCTTGTGCAAATACCTTCGTCACGAAGGTTTGCCATACTTACGTGACGAAGGTTTCCTTTAGTTCCGTGACGAATGTCCATGTTACCCCATTTCAAAATGTTTTTTACACTTTTTTACCCCTAAATTCGAATCAAACCCTAAATTCCAACACAAACACAAATTTTCACACAAACCCTAACTTCAACATCATATTCAAATTTCCACACAAACACAAATCATGCTCCTAGTATGTAACAACTAAAATAAACATATTACAACATGATTTTCACACATTCAACACAAACAACTAACTTCAAACTATTCAATTTCATAAAAAAACATATATTTTACCTACAAACCCTAACATTAACATTATTAAAAACAACTATAACATACCTCATTGTAGTTCCCCCACGATGGACCATCTTCATCAACATTTTGGTGTATGTAATCATCCCAATTTGACATTTTCAATTGAACAATGTGTTTGAATGAAAGTGTTTAGGGTGAAATGAAGTGAAATAGTTGAAATGAAGAGGTAGAAGAAGAAGGTGGTTCGGATATATGAAGTGTTTATGGTAATTAAATGCAGTTGGTGTGGATTAGACATAATAGCTTTACTTTTGCAGATATAGCTACCTTCGTCACGTATCTTTTATGGTTCTTCGTCACGAATGTTTATAAGACCTTCGTCACGAAGGTTCACAGTACATTCGTGACGAAGGTATGGTCAAATACATTCGTGACGAAGGTATGGTCAAATACATTCGTGACGAAGGTCTTATAAACATTCGTGACGAAGGTATGGTGAAATACATTCGTGACGAAGGTATGGGTGTGCTAAATAAAATTTGAAGGTGTGCTAAATAAAGGCTTTGTATATATATATATATATATATATAAAAGTTAGTCGTTCTTGGCCGAAAGTAAATGAAAACGGTATCGGAGCCTGTTTCATTTACTTTCATTTTTCCTTTTTTGGTCCTCTTTTCATTATTGTTGATTTTCATTATACATTTCCTTTTCTTTTTTTTTCCAGCTATTGCTAACAATTACAATTTATTACCGTCATTATTGCTGCCTCATGTTTCTACTCCTTCTTCCTCATCACCTCCTCCAATCCTCCTCCATTTCTGCCACACCTATATAAAAACTGGTTGGTATTGGACGAAAGTAAATGAAACCGGTTCCGGACCCGGTACATTTACCTCTTTCTTTTGGTCGGTTCTCTTCTTGAGTTGGTATATACACCCCTCTTCCCTGCATTTCTCCTCTTCCCTCTATCTCTTTCCCCGCGATGATAGATTCGGAAACACAAATATACTATATCGCTGGGTTCGTAGGCACGGGCGGTAGTTTTGCGATTGCGGCGGAGGCGAGCCAGACGAGCGAGAGACAGGCAGAGTTGGCAGCGATTAGGACAAAAAGGATTGCAAATTTAGGTTATGAGGAGGCAGGGGAAGGCGGTGTTGGGCGATTCTCGACACCAAAAAGATTGGACGGTGTTGGGAGATTCTCGACACCAAAACCTTCTTTTTGATGGTGTGTCCATCTCCTTTCCACCTCCAATTACGCCGACCCAAGTCGCAACTACGGGCCCAGCCGATTCGGAGCGAACAAGCCGCCATTAATGGGAGCAAAAAGGTTTCTGGTAAGAGGACTGATTTGAAGAAGATAATGATTATTGGTGCTGGTCCGATTGTGATTGGACAAGTATGTGAGTTTGATTATTCTGGTACTCAAGCTGTTAAGGCCTTGAAAGAGGAAGGATATGAGGTTGTGCTGGTGAATTCGAATCCGGCTACTATTATGACTGATCCTGATCTGGCTGATAGGACCTACATTGCTCCCTTGACACCCGGATTCGTCGAACAGATCCTCGAGAAGGAGAGGCCGAATGTTGTGCTTCCCACTATGGGAGGCCAGACTGCTTTAAATTTAACAGTTGCTTTGGCAAAAAGAGGGGTTTTGGATAGGCTTGGGATTGAGTTGATTGGGGCGAAGTTGGAGGCGATCAAAAAGGCGGAGGATATGGATTTTAGTAATTGCAATATATGCTATTAATGTTTGCATTGAAGCCATCACATTGATGAGCCCTTAAATTGGTCGCAGGTATTGATTGATTTAATTCCTATTTGGTCTTTTGCAATTAAATTCCGGTTCTATAGAGTCTGTGTCAATCTTGCATTTTCCAGTACTCCAGATTTTGTGATTGGGTTTTTGCTCTCCTTTTGTTTTTCTATCCCTCTTATATCCAAGCTATGGCTTCTAAGTCATCCCTTCAAGTCTCTTCTGCCAGTAATGCTATCAAAGGTTTTAAGTCCAGACGAGGTGCTCACTAAGCAGTTTTATTCTCAGTATTAGGCTCTACAAATCAGAAATTGTTTATGGTCTTAATAATCACATTTTGTCCAGTGAGTTTCAAATCAGATTGATTTGTTATTTGTTGCTGGAGATAAAGTTCTCTTCTCCGAATCAATTTTTGATCTCCTCCTTACACTTACAATCAGGGGGATATTGTGCATTATGTGATTACAATTGAACAAGAGTTGTTTTGACAGAGAAAGAAATGGATTTTACAGCCTTCAGGAATTAGTAGATGAAATTTATTTTGAACCTGCAATTGTGAAATAAGGTCTTTTGGTACTTACTAAGATGTTAAAATCTAAAATGGTAGTTTGAGAAAGTGGTCCTTGGCTAGGGTAAGTCGCGACAGTCTACATTGGCGCATGAAGAGGTATATTTTCACCTCTTGATATGCTAATCTTAATATGCAGAACTTCTTCAAATCTATGTAGTGATATTCTCTCCAAAATGTGCTCTATATGCATTCATTAGTAATTATAAAAGTTTCTTACTCTGTCAGAAGGGGATGCTCCATTTGCAATAATAGTTCACTCTGTGTTATTTTTCCTCCCACAGTATTATGTATTAAGTAAATTTCTTCAGACAGTTTTATAGGAGTTCTGGAAATATCTTTGGTTGTGAAGTTTATGTGCAATGGGTTTAAATAACCTTTATCTTTTCATTGAGATGATTGTTTATGTGTGTTTTTCATATCTCATACTGCATTATGCAATGGATCTCTTACAAACAAAATCCTTTGGACCCGTAAAAATTTAGTTGTCCTGCAAATGCTAATTAACTAGACTTTGTTATCTGCTGATTGTTTTACTTGTAGTGGACCACTTTTCTTGGTGTTGCAGGGCGCATCAGAGATCCAATTGCTTTAAAGAAAAGATTATTCTATGGTGGTGTTGATGATGCATTAAGGAAGGAGGTTTGTATCTATTAATATGCAAACGAATAGGGTTGGCCATTTTTATGTGTTATCTCTAACTGTATGCTTTCATTTGGTAAAGAAATAGGTTTGGCCATTTTAATGGGATACTATGAGTATGACTCAACATATGCTGAGAGGGATTACGTACGCTCAATAAAGAAAGAAGAATACGAGACAATAAAGAGACAATGGCAGGTTTAGTATTTGCTACTCATGATTTCATGTGTAAAACATTTTTTTGTAAGTTTATTTTTTATTTGGAGCGGTTCATAATGGCTCAAATTATAAGCATGTCATTTACACTTCATTATGTTTTTATTATAAATTATAATGTATCCATTTTATATCATATTGCATTATTTTCTCCCCATCTTCCCACCCAAATAAGTACGCACATAAAAACAGGCCTTCTCTTAGGGAAAATGTTTCCTAACAAAAGTCGGTCAATTCTCAAAATGGAGTAAAATATGCATTCAATTTATGGCGAATCAGTAGTGAAGGTATCTTTTCTTTGAGGGTTCATATTTCTAGCATGTCTTGCTTTAATATATGTGTTGAAAACTGTATTCTAAAATCTTTTAAAAAACCAAATAAGCTTCATAAAAAACATTTTTGTTGTTTTAAATGGATAATCCCTTTGAGGGTTCATATTGCATTTTTTGTTGTTTTAAGTGCATTAGAAGGGAGACTTGAGCTCTGCTCTGCAGTTCCACATTTTATGCTTCATCTTTCTAAGGTTTGGTTTCAAATTTTGAGGGTTTTTTTTGTTTATTTGCTTATTGCGTTTATCTGTGATCTTTTGCAGGATCGTGACCAGATTAGCACCAATGGATATGAGAAGTAAGTTAAGTTTTGGATTCCGGTTTATTTGATTGATGCACAGTGCTTGATTTTACTCTTTCCAGAAGATTCATACGCTTTTGTTCCCTGTTTATGAGATCTGTCCCATTTTTTTACATGCTTAAAACGTGATTTCAGTTTTCAGATCTATGGAGTTAAGCACAATACTTCTGAACCATTTGATGAATGACTCCATTTTGTGCTTTAAAAAAGGGTAAGAACTTCTCAAGGGCGTTTAATTCTGAGATATAGTTCTCCAAATGTTTAACTTGAATATTTTGTGTTTAGGGAAAAGTTACTCCAAGAGAAGAAAAATTAGCCTCTCATTCAATTCCTACGTCTGACAGTAATTATCTCTTCATCCATGTGTCCATCGATTTCCTACTCCGTCTCTACGTCGTGCGTCTTCAGATCTTCGGAAAAGAGTGTAGCTCCTGGTTGTCTGTCGTTTCCTCCTCCGGCATGAATCCTACAAATGATCGGTTGAAGAGATCGCTGCTAATGATCCGTACTTGGCCCTCCTGCCGTTTTTAGTAATTGCAATATATCTACCCATGTAGATGATGGTTCACTACTAACAACCATCTACGCGCAATCTCTCTCTCTCTGTTTTCAGTTACTTTGAAATATTTCAAGGTAAACTTTGTTGATTCTCTGCTTATTTGCTTATCTCCATTGTTGTTGATTAACTTTCTGATTTTGCACTATTCAACCATTGTTTGTCTTCTAAATTTAGTATTCCAGTTTCCCAGCAATGTCTTATCTATAGACATTGTATACCATGTCATTCAACCCTTCTGATTCCTTTGGTCAAGAGTGTTACGTTTTTAGTAATTGCAATATATGCTCTTAAAGTTTCCATTGAAGTCATTCCATTTATGAGCCCTTAAATTTGTATTGATGATTTAATTCCTATTTGGTCTTTTCCAATTAAACCCTTCTGATTCCTTTGGTCAAGAGTGTTACGTTTTTAGTAATTGCAATATATGCTCTTAAAGTTTCCATTGAAGTCATTCCATTTATGAGCCCTTAAATTTGTATTGATTGATTTAATTCCTATTTGGTCTTTTCCAATTAAATTCCGGTTCTATAATTGGAAAATAAATTATACTTTTTCTATGTGATTTGTTTTTTATTTGTTTTAGTGAGAAATGGGAAGATGGATAAAGGAGTGAGGACAGAAGAGTAGTGACGAGGGACATTTACAGATTCTCTGCCTTTATTTCTCGAATTTCAGTTGCTTTTTAACTTAGGGCCCATATTGTTTCAGTTGCTATCTCTCAGCCAATATTAGCTATTATATATGCTACTTTGTTTTTTTTTTTGGTTTCCCACTCTAGTTCAGCGGGTAGGGGACTCCCCTACTACCCTTACATCTAGAGTTCGAGCTGCGCGGGTGGCTCTCCCAACAAACAATTTTTAACCTCCACCAAGTTTCGAACTCGAGACCTCATGTTGGGTGGTTGGGGTCCCTTACCACCCGACCACATGCTTGTTGGTATATATGCTACTTCTTTAGTGTTGTTAAATGGGTGAGTTCCAGACAAGAAGGTATCTTTTGCTATCTAAATAATTTTGTTTTCTAGAAGGTGAGGGATGCCGAGTCACTAGAGCTTTTAAGATCTGGTACAAGCTGCTTGCCAGCTTGAGCTGTCAATGATTCAGAAGTGCAAGTTGAATCCGAGTGGCAAATTTTCACGTAAAGATACTACAGATCTGGGAATTCCATCATTGATCTTATTCTACCACAGTAATGTGTACCATAGATTTGTACATTTTGAGACACTCACTTTGCTTTACTGTATATTTTCTTTATCTGCAGAAGATGAGACACATTCGGTTGAGTTGATCATCGTTCTAGCCGAGGGTAACTGATTCTCGATGAGGGTAACTTCATCTTCTAGCCACCTAAGCTTTTTAGTTCATGCTTGAGTTGAGTTGATCTTCATTCTAGAAATTTGCATAATCTCACTCAACTTATTTTAGGCTTGATGTTGATCCCATGTTGTGTATTTACTGATTGAGATGTCCAAAAGAAATAACATTGATGTCTGTTGTACAAATATGCATATCAATATCGGTATATCCCATGATAATCGTTTATCAACCCCTTTTTAATCTTTATCAGTTGTCTTTTATACTACGTATAACACAAGACTTTTAAAAATGTATAGGCTGCTCTCTTTGTTGTTTAAAACCTGAAAATGGACGACGGAGGCTGGATCTGAAGAAGAACGCAACCTCTATAAAATAGCAGGTTAATCATTTCATAATTCAATTCATTCTCAAATTCCCGTCCTTTGCTGAAATTAGTTCATGATGAATTCTGTTGCAGATCTAAACTGAATACCATTCAAGTGCTAGGGAACGAAATCACCAACATCAAGTGGAGTTGAAGACACGCAAAGTCAAGAGTATAAGGGCCAAGAAGATAACTTTACTTTCATGTATGAATTCATCGTCATCTAATAAACTATCGAGTCTTCAGATGAGCTCTTAACTTCATCAAATCTTCGACCTTTACATTTTTACATCGGTATAACTTTCAAATGTCGACCTTTACATTTTTAATTCGATTTGACATTTGGTTTTTGTTCATTCGCTGTAGGATTCAGTTGGAATTGTGGCCAAGTTGTCGGATTGCATAGCTTCTAATGGAGGCAACATTCTTGGAGCTGACGTTTTTGTTCCTCAAAAGAAGAGCGTTTTTTATTCAAGAAGGTACTGCACTACTTCTTTTAGCACTAAATTCTTAGATGGTTTATTTGCATTAACCAAAAACTGACGTTGTGTTTGTTATTCATATATGGCATAGTAAGTTAAGCTTAGATACAAGATTGAGTGTCTAACCTAAGTAACTTCTACAGGTGACCGCCTAAGCTGTAGCTTCAATCAATTTTTTACACAAAATAAACAAAGTGTAATGGTTTTTACTAATACAGTTGAGTTGATAATGACATGATAAGAATGTAGGCAAGGAATGAGTGAATAGAGAAATATCTGGAAATACTGATAGAATAGTTGTACTGTCATCTGGAGAGTGAATTTGTGTTGCTTACATTATGACCAGCTCTGTTTGTTTCTTGCAGTGAATTTATTTTTGATATTTATAGATGGCCACGAAAGAAGATGGATGAGGACTTCCTCGAATTATCAAAGATGTTCCACCATTGCACAAATCCTCAAAAGAAGGATGCAAAAAATTGGTTGACCCATTGCACTAGAGTTTTAGCTGAAAAGGGATTCAAAAATTTGGTTGAACTTTTAAAGGACAGTATAGATAAATTTATTTGTTTCTGTGTACAATGTTGAAAACCTCATTATTTTAGCAATTCGGGCAACTCACCTGGTCTTTTGAATCAGAATATCAGGATAGAGATGATAATCTTCAAGAGAAACTTGGTACACCAGCCAATGACTCCATACCTAATTATGAAAATGCTAAAGTTTAGCAATCAACTGCAAAATTATTTGTTGATCCTGTTTTCAGTAGGATATTTGCTCACTCTGAGAGTCCTCTATTGTCTTCTATGATGCATCCTTAAGTCAATGGTAATGTTGATGTCAAGGATACATCAAATGAAGAAGCAGATCATGTATATGACTGTCAATCGTCATTTTGTACAGGGACTGTGGCTCTTATACATTCTATTTTGTCAGTGAAAAGGCAGATCAGAGTTTCTTCATCTTTTAATCTTCTTTTTCTTAAAGGAAAGCATTTTTTTTTTTGAGGTCTGATAATCATCTTTTTTCCTATTATAGGTTGATGTTAGTAGACTTTCCCAAGGATAAGAAAGTGTGGGTTGCTGGATAAATTTTATGTGCCAATTATGCAGGTAAACCTTATACTCAATTATGCAGCAAAAAAAGCAATCGGAGTTCATGGGCAGATGGGAAATGATTGATGTTTGCAAGCAAGCAATCTGGCATTCAACGTCGCCCTCGTCCTTCAGTTAAACGCCCATTCCGCCACTGCAAACAGGTTTTTCTTATGCCACTTTCAAATAAGATCTCACATTTAAAATTCTTGATCCTGCATGGCTTGGGGTTTTGATTTGCAAAATTCGCTGATATCAAAAACTATTTTACTCTCAAATTTTTTGAAGCCTCATTTTCTGTTGCTGTATTGCAGCCTGCTTCAGATAAAATTAACTTGGGACAGTGGTTCACTGTAAGTCCATTACCATCATCCTCATCGTAGCAGAAGCTTCTATGGCAATGACAGTAGCAAAAAAATTACACCGAGATAATGCACCAATCTCAGTGTTGGTCCCGTATCATGTGTACCTTGAATTTAGTTGCTATCTTTTACAACAGCTGACTTTGATTGGCTAATATTGCTGATTGTAAGTGCTTGGTGTTGCTCTAGATGAATAAGTCCTTTCATCGAATAAAATATTTGGTATCTATCATGAGATGAGATTGAAATAGGGTTCAGTAATGTTCACAGTTATGTTATATTGAGTTTTCAAGAATATGATCTTTCTATTTTCAAGAAGTGACACTGCTCATCTTTCCTTACTGGGTTATGATCCTCGACTATATTACCGAGGTAGAGGTGAATTTGAGTCTATCGGTGCTGGATTGGCAATGTCGCCTGGAGATATTGCTTTCAAGGTACACATGTTATCCGGTTCTGCATCTGATATAAACTACTCATTTTTTGTATCACACACATCCTCAACTTGCAGTATAGTGTGTACTTTTTTCCTTTAATTTTTATTTATGTCATGAACCTACAAACTTGGTTTCATTCTTTTTAATTTAGTATTTGTAAGTTAGTACTTTGACCTATAATTCGTTTTTGCGTATTACACCCAATATTATTAGGTAAATTGTACTACATTGTATTTCTACTTTGAAATGATTAATGCGATGACACCGATGCGTAAGAGATTATGGTGTTCTTTATAATACATTCCTTTCTATTAATTTATATTTACAGAGAATTGTTTGAAGGAGCATTATGTAATCAAAGTTACTGAATTTCATGGGCGTTGCTGCTATTTTAATATTTTTGTTAATAGTCAAAGTAGCAATTCATGGTTAAAGTCATTGGTGTGGCAGTAAACTGAAGATGTGTCAATACACATGATGTGCTAAATTTACTGATGTTGTATCTGTAATATCTGCGTATTCGTAAAATTTTGATTGACTTTGCTTTTATTCACTTATAATCATGATGACTATGCTAACGGCCTTATAAGTAGCACAAATCATTCTTTCTTTCTCATTTCGTTGAGAGTTAATATCTACATATCTAAAATCTGGATTACAATATTTAATCAAGAAAATTTATTTGTGGTCATGATATTTTTTCCCTATATTAATTTCAGCTTTCAGAGCTGGTGAATAGGGAAGAATATGGTGGTTGGCTGAGTTCAGTGGCAGCGTTCACTGTGAAGTCCTTACAGTCATGGAAGGTAATTTTAGCTTCTCCTGTTTCTTTTAGTTACAACTCATGTTATTTTGCTAGAATGAGAGGGTACTGGTTGTGAGCATGGAAGCAAAAGTCCTAAAATTACCTCCTCTTTGTTAAGTTCTGCACAAAACCAAAGACAATTAGAATCACACAGCAATTCAGGTCACTGGGATGTGACAGAAAAATTAGGTCCTCTTTATAGGCTATTCATAATTGCATGACATATCATTATTCGTGTCTTATTT
This sequence comes from Oxyria digyna, assembly GCA_029168935.1. Classification (NCBI taxonomy): domain Eukaryota; kingdom Viridiplantae; phylum Streptophyta; class Magnoliopsida; order Caryophyllales; family Polygonaceae; genus Oxyria; species Oxyria digyna. The sequence goes on from JAPVLV010000013.1 coordinate 14,659,834, forward strand.
ATTTAACTTACCAACATATTACATTTCAACTTAGGTTTCACTGAGTAGAAATTCCTAACAGTGAAATGTTCCAAAAATAGCTAAATGGCACTTAATCTTGCATTATCTTCATGTACAGAAAGATATAAATTTTCCAATCTAAGCTGCTGGTTTAAGTGGGTCACCAAAATGCATTTTGGAAAGCAGAATGAACTACCAATGTAGAAGAAACATTCCCTTCTGAGAACTAAAAAGAACAGACGAACAAATAATTTTCAATGTCACCGGATCATAGAGCTGTACATAGACAAACAAGAATCTCATATATATCTTCTTGCCTTTCGCATATAGTAAAATTTGGATCATATTGCACGTCTGTAATGCTGACTGCTGAGCATCACAATCTTGGCATATAGTTCAGTGTAATATTTCACCTTTCTCCAAATTTTGTAACCAGTTAAGAAAACACAATTAACTGAACATTTTTTATCACACTAAATGGTGGTGTTGTCACACAAACAATTTCGTATTCCTATTATGACTGTAACAACTACAAACGGGCTGATCTTGGTTATATAGCCTTATTGATTATTGATATGCAGTCAAACTTTGCAACACTTGATGAAAAAGCTGGGAAAGTCACAAGTAGACGGGCTGATCTTGATTTTGAAGAAGAGGGGTCAATCTTATGCATTGTGATGGATAAAATGAAATTACCGTCATTTCCAGAGTATGAAATTAGAGTTACGTGAAGCCTTACTTTCATTTTTTGTATATATGCAATCCTGCTCTTCGTTATTGTGGTTGTAGAAGATCTTTGTTCTTATTTCAATAGACAAAGCTTTTTTTTTTTAGAGGATAATAGACAAAGCTTTAACGACTCTCCAAAATTTAATTATGTTTCATTTAGATACGCCACTGGGCAGATATGGTGTGGTGGTGAAAGGCCCTAAGTTAAGTGGTAGCATATCAGGAACTGACCCGCTGAAAGACAACTGTCGACTTTTGCAAGCTTACATGCTTACTTTTATAATGAAACAATCTTGGTCTTCTTTGTATGATTTTGTGTGGGATGAATTTGCAGAGATCAATTGAATTGCAGGAGGAGGGAGTGAACCTCAGATACACAATGTTATCACAAATTTATAGAGACAAAAGTGTATGCATCTATTTTCCTATTTTGTAATCTTATGTGATGATTGATAATGGGAACATAAGAAGTTCCTCTCACTTGCTATTTGTTTGAACGATTATTAGTTCTGCTCAATCCAAGCCCGAGGAGGGAGATGCCAGATATGTTGATCTCTCTCACCACTTTTGGTATCTTCACATTGTTTTTCTAGCATTTCGCTTAGGATTTTAGAGAGTTGGATGCAAGAATGCGTTGGTTACAGAATCACAAGTCCAAGGAGAGATAAGGGAACACCTCAGTAATTCCATAATCAAGGATGTGCTGATGCGTTTTGTGGGTGCTCTTGGCTTAAAGACTGCTTTTACTGCCTATATGGGTAAGGTTAGTTCGTGCTTCCCCTGTTCATCTTGCATTATTTTCCCATATAGTTCTGGCCTTCCGGGTGTAGCTTAAGTTGACCCTTTTTCCTCTAAACTTCTATAAAGTGACTTATCCATACTTTGACATTCTGCTAACTTTTGAGATTGAGGCAAAGTTGTGTATAGTAGAAAATCCGAGGAATAAATTATTCAACTTGATTTTGTGCTAAATAGTTGCATTATTATTGTCGGTTAATTAGGAGGGCCACAACCATTGTCTTGGTCAGTAAGGATCAAAGTGGAAATTGGTGATGCTAAAGGACTCTCTTTTCTGCATGATGCTCAAGTCATCTTTCAGGATTTCAAAGCGTCTAATATTCTTCTGGACACGGTATGTAACAAGTGCATTACTTTTTTACTATATCACAATGTATGTTGTTCTAATAAATTCCACTGATGCATAAATTCAATTCAAAGCTTTTTGATTTTCGTTAGCAAAGGCAAGTCCTACTGGAGATAGAACGCATGTTTCAACTCAAGTGATGGGTACTCAATGTTAAGCTGATTTTTGGTCATCACATCTTTTTTTAGTTGTTCTCTTTTTAGTGACACCTGAGAAGGCTTCCCTGCTAAATGGTGTGCCCGACTCACGCCGAGGAAGATGACAACCACAGTGATGTCATCATGAAAACATCGGCACCCTCCTCTGTCGATCTTCTTCAGATCCGAATACATCATCACCGTTTTCTTGGCAGATATATGTAAAGTTGTCTTCACAAGCCTCTTAGCAATCCCTTGCAGAAATGAACACAAACGGATGATGAATCAATCATTTTAACGAATACTGAATTTATGTCGGATTTCTAAATGCAACCTTACGTTACGTGGATGCTTCACAAAAATATTCACTGCTTTCTGATTGCTAAACTGATCCCATAACCCATCTGAAGCGAAGATTATAAATTGACCATGTTGCTACAGTTCATGCAACGAAATTGCTGGCTCTGAACTCAGAATTGGCTTCTTGAAAGTTTCATGCAGGCCAAACTTGATATACAGTATACAGAGGCTCTATATTGTACTCTGCCTTCTTCAAATACACATATCCTATGAATCTTGAAATCTTCAGTTCAATTTCAATTCTTTAAATAAAAAACTTGGCACGAAAACACTTATGCAGATTGCAGAGAAAAATCTTGACCTGAATCAGTTCCTTGACTCGCCAACATTATGTTTGAGCACAACAATATTGGAATCATGAGGGTGGAGAGATCTCAACTCCTGCATAATTAGAATCATGATCTTGGGCAGTTTAATAGTCCAATAGCTCTAGCATTGTAGCTTCAAGACTCCATCATTTGCGTTGAGGTAGCTGCTTCACCTTTGTATCTTTGGAATCATTTTTAGATTTTGTTGTCATTTAAGTTAATTAGTCTCCATGGCCGAATCAACATTATGCTGAGTTTTAGAAATTTCTCTCAAACTTAAGAAACACTGAATTGTATATCCTGGTATCAAGAGTATGTAATGCACCTTCGAAAAAACAGTCCACTTTCCAGTTTCATAATGATAAGAATGTATTATGTATAGCTTCATTCACATACGAAATCAAGGTACTTCTCTTATAATTCTCTTTCCCTATAGACTTTCATTTTAGGGAGAAAAAGGCCTCCTAATGAGTAGTGTTAACACACCCTCAGTGTTATAAACGGTCAAATATACATGACTTAGCGGTAGCAGCAAGCAACCAATCATATACTTTATCAATTACACGGTCCTAACATCGTTATCAAACGTCAACCAAGCAAACAAAATAACTTAAATTGGTAGAGCCCCGCGTTATAAACATTTAAATGTCAACAAATCAACGGTATAAGCAACCACAAGCGACCAATTATATGCTTTAGCGAGTAATTCGTTGTAACATCAAACGATAATCTATGAAATTCGACAACCACCCAAAATCTAAGATAACACATCGAAGACGACATATACACATAGCATAAGAAACAGATGAATCAATCCGAATTATACCCGCGCGAAGCGCGGGTTTTCGGATCTAGAGTCGCAAAAAACACAAAACAAAAACATTTTTGAAATCAGCCATGGTGTCCCCAGACGAACCCTACGAACTTTTTCATTCTATTTAATTTTCACTGTTATGCAGGAACATCATCTTTTAAGATCAATTGTCATGTGTGAAGTAGAAGAAGACATTGCTTTTGCTTGGATTAGCTTCACCGAATCTACTTGGCGTATCCAGTGTATATTCACAAAACAAAAACTGGAGATTGTGTAGTATGAGAATGCTCTTTCTTAGACCAGTTCTTATTGTCTCTTAGTTTATGCCTTCAAACTAACTTTTCCGTTATTTTTCATTGTATTTCTCAAGTGCTGAGGTAGATACCCAAATTTCTATGTTTATAGTTGATAGGGGACTGGAAGTAGTTGGGTTAGAGTTCTTGCTCGGCATTACTGTAGAATGTTTTAACAAAAAATCTTATGGCTTTTCGTATACATCAGTTGCATTGCGATTGTTGTCATTATTTAGATTATGTCTCGAGTGTTAGATTTTGTAAGCGTGACTAATAATCATGCTTGAATTAATTGGTTGGAGATTTGTTGCAGGTCTGTGGTGAAGAATTGGACAAAGATGGAGATGTTGCTCCTAGCTATCGGATATGACCGGGAATCAAGGCTTCAACTGACCACAACTACCAAAGGTGAGACCTGGTTTGACCACGTATCAACTAAGCCACAAGCATATATCCGTTGCAAGAAGTCATTATGCATACCGCTGAAAAAAGTCATCATGCGTACCTTGATAATGACTCATTAGTGATGAATGAGAACCAAGATCTCAATAGTTCAATGACTTCTCTTTATCTGCTAAAAGAAGTCATCGTGTGCGCACCTATGTCATTTTCTTAAGTTGATTTTGTTTATAAATTTAAATTTGTCGAGTTACATTTATGTATCATAAGGTTATGAATATGAATAGCCCAATTTGAAATGTCCATTCAAAAACATTATACCGTATACGAAATCGTAATTGCCCTGCGCGCATCACTACTTAGGGTTTTTTGGTATAAATATGTCTTGCCTATTGCAGAATCCAAACTGCTTTTCGAGTTTTTCATTCTTGATTTCGGTTGTAACCACCGTTGCAATAGTTATATTTGCATTTTACGAGTTTGTAGAATTGTATTATATCATCATTCACTTATTTTAAATTTAGGGCCTATTTAATGACTAACCGCAACGGAAAACAATGATTTTCCCGCGCAAAGCGCGGAATTCCGGATCTAGTTAACTATTAAAAAGTAATACTCTGTATTTGATTTTTTAGTTATCTTTATCCGATTCTCCCAAATTTGTATTCACATATAATATCCTTCCAAATCTGAAAACATTTTATCTCATCATATGTTCTTCATGTCAAGTAGGGCATACGTTCTGCAAACCCACCCAAGCCCTTATGATTTGTTTTGACATAGTTGAGTGGCATCGATCCGATCGTGTGATGCGCCAATTCGAATTTCCATAATATGTGTCAGGTGCGTGTGAAAACTATGCAGATTTGCATTTAATGAATAGAAGAGGGAATCATGAGACAGACTAGAGCATATTTCATAAGCATTTGATAGATTTGTGGAATAGGGATGCAAATTGGATTGCTATGCCTCTCAATGATCCATATCCTTCAACAATTGAAGAACGGTATATGGGCCGGTACAGAACAGTTACTCATAGATTCATTAGTCCACAGATTTGCTAGTAGGACAATATCAGTCATTTTCTCAAGACTTGTATATGATGGTGAGTATGGAATATAACACATCATTCTTCTTAAGACAACAAGATATGGGGAGAGGATCTTGTACCTCAGAATTTCCAAACATGTATACAGATCCTCCAATGTCTATGCCACCACCCTATATTTCGCCGCCGCCAATGTCTGTCACCAATGTCTTTTCCAACGTTGTATCTCACTGCCTATCCAACACCTCCTCTTCATCCTTCATCATATCATGGTGATACGCTACACTTTGTATGGCGTAACTAGGGGTTATTACATTAGTTTAGGAGTGTTATCACAAGTATTTGGAGCTATTGTTATATTCTGAGTTGTTTATGAAGAAGTGAAGAAATGAAGACCAGAACCGAAGAAGAAGAGGATCAAAGATTGAAGACATGAAGACGAAGACATTCTGCGGAGCAGCGGCGATCGCCACCATCACTATGGCGATCGCCATTCTATACCAGAAGCATTTCATGAGTTCGAGAGAGCATGGCGATCGCCATGACTCTATGGCGATCGCCATGGGGAGACAGAGACGAGGCAAAGTTTTACATGAAGACCGCGATCGCCAAGCATCTATGGAGATCGCCACAACAAGGCCGAAGACATTCCGGACTTTCCTTATTTTCCTTCTTTTATTTTATTTCTTTTACCTTATTTTATTATTTCGTTTAGGATCTTTCTTTTACCATATATTTTGGGGTTAGTTCTCTATTTAAGGACCTTAGTTCATCTTTCCCATCATCATCTTTTCTATCATCTTTTCCATCAGACAATTTAGTTCTGCAACCATGAGCAGGAACTAATCTCCATTGTTTTACCTAGCGGTTGAAACCTTCAGTTATTAAGTTGTGAGATTTCTAAACTCTTGTTCTTTTCCTATGGGTTTGTATTAATTCTCTTGTTCTTCATCTATTGATTTCTATTAGTTTTGCTAGCTTGATCACCTAGTTTGATTGATAGTTTTCTATTGCTAGACTAGGAATATACGGTGGAATTCCTTGTCAGTGTAGCACTCATATCTGCATGATCTGGTAGTTGATTGCTTCTATGAAAGAGAATTGATTGCATGTTAATACTTGACGGTTGTAAGTTATTGCATGCATCCTTATGATTCATGTGCCCTTTGCTTCTATTTCATCTAATCTTGAGAGGTTTCCCTGATTGCTGAATAGTAAGTATTATCAGGACCGGTTGACCTGCTAATATATTAAAGATTGGAATAGGAACATTCCCTAGGATTGATAAGAACTTGAGATAAATCTATGATCAACTTGATTGACTGTTGTGTGGATACTTGCTAGGTGAAACCCCTTCTCATCATATTCACAACCAAACCTTCTTTGCTTGATACTTGTTACTTTTTTGTTCCATACAATCAAACCCCCCCCCTTGGTTACTTGTTACTTGTTCGTTAGTTGGTATTTCGCTTGACTGCATTGATTTGGTGTTTTGATTCCCTTGGGTTCGACCTCTACTTGCTTGCTATACTTTAGTTAGTGTTTAGAGTTTTCTTTGATTTGGCACTACGACTTTAGCCTCATCACATGGGTTTCTTAGTTTTTCCTTGACACCTCCGCCCTATTTTTCGTCATTTGAAGGGCTTGCTTGTTCTTCAACGCCTGGGGCTACACCGTCGTTTTCGAGACTCAGTGAATATTCATGGACTTTCTCGTCTCAGTATCCATACACTACACCAAGTTCATTTATGTCAACTAGTGCTTCAAGTGGATTTATTTCTCCCACCAGACCTATTTCTAGGGATGTACACAACCGCTTTGGGTTTGAGTTTGGTCCTACATTAGCAACCATCCCGGAGCCAAGCGGGGAAGAAGACGACGATAATGCACAGACCTATAACAAAGACGATGGTGAGGGAGAGTATGAAGACGAGGATTATGACTAGGATTACAACATGTTACTCTGGATCATCGATTTTGATGGTCAGGGGTTATCATTACCTGATGGATGATACCCGTGTCTTGCCTTCTTAAAAAAAAGACATGTTAGTCGATGTAAAAGTTTTATATTGAATTTTAGAAGTTTACGCATATGTTAATCGGATTTATTAATCAATAATTTTATATTTATATTATTTCAATCAATGAATAAAATTTGGGTAAAATAACTCGATTTATCTAAACAGAAAACCAAAACCCTAAACCTAAACCGGAAATGCTTAAACTCATTTTTTTTAAAAACTATTGACATTTAAGAGACGTTCTAAACAAAGTCTCTATTATTTTTTTTAAATAAAAACGTATAAAAATCGGTGTTAAAAATACGGGACACTTGTTCCCACCGACAAATTTAGTGTTTGAGCCGGATTAATGAACGTCATGAAATTCAATTTTCCATCAGCAATTTTTCAAAAAACTAGGACACCGCATTTAAAACAACGGCTCAAAATAAAAAAAAAACCGATACCAAAATCATTTCCCTAAAAATAACATCATACGTGAAATTAAAAAATAATTGAATTGGTTCGGTTGGGGAGCCCTTATTTTCCGGACAAAAAACTAGTGGCTAGATGATCCTTTACTGAAAATGGAGTTTTATATACTCCCTCTGTCCCTTAATGTTTGCAACATTGAGGGAATGACACAAGATTTAAGGGAAATGGGAAGAGAAGAAGATGTTGCAGCTGTGAGTCAGAAATGCAGAAGTCACACTCAACTGGGATTTCAGCTGATAATTAAATATATTAAAATAATCAGAGTTAACATAACACAATCCCACCAAACCCATATTAACCAATAGGAGATCAGTATTGAACATACACGGATTGAGCTTTTTCACTGTTTAAACAACAATGTTTATATAAACACAGACAGAACAATCTGTTCTTAACACAAGAAGAAAAAATAGAGGAAATAAAGAGAGCTAAACAGAGGAAAAAACAGAGGAAATAAATTTTGCATCATTGCCTGTTGTGAATGGCTTCAACATTTAATGGAGAAGATGCTCAACCTCTAGAAGATGAAGAGAACCAAGATGCTGACGAGGGTCTTAATGAGGCAGCTTGGGACACAGGGGAGCATGCTCTTCTTTTTGATCTGAACCATGCACCAACTAATGAAGAGGAGCATGAACAATTTGAAGCAGAGCATCAACACCAGGTTCCTCACCAACCAGAAGCAGAGCATCAGACAGGGGCAACTGAACATCATCAGCCAACACAGACAAGGCTCAGCAATGAACAAAAGGCGCAGGTCATACACTTTCTTCTCAACAGAACAATAGAGGGACATCTTCCAAAAGGTGCAATCTCTGCAGATGCAAACAAGTTCAATGTGTCAAGATTCACCGTACGCAGAATATGGAAAGTAGTTGAACAACAACTAAGGTCATCCCAAAATATCAATGTGAGCACAATGTATCACAACTGTGGTGGAAAGAGAATTCAAGTTGCACCCGAATCAATCACATCAATAGGCATGGGGGACAAATAATGTATAAGAGATTTAGCAACCCAACTGAATATATCCAAAACCACAGTTCACATAATGGTCAAAAGAGGAGTACTGAAACCACATACAAATCCACTGCACCCTGGATTGAAAGAGGAACACAAGATATCAAGATTGGATTGGTGTTTAAAGCTACTGCAAGGGGACAGTGCAAGTACTAAGAAAGAGTATTATCCTATGTTTGACTTTGTTCATTTGGATGAAAAATGGTAACCAAGAAGTCACAGAAATTCTATCTAGAACACAGTGAAAGGGGCAAATACAGAGCAGCTAGCTCAAGCAAGTTCATACCCAAGGTCATGTTCACAGCAGTGGTTGCTAGACCTAGATTTAATTCAGAGGGGCAGTGTACTTTTGATGGAAAGATAGGGATTTTTCCTTTCACATATCAAGAACCAGCAAAGAGGAAGTCAAAAAACAGAGGAAAGGGAACAATCATCACCAAGCTAGTTGAATCAGTCAACAAACAAGTGACAAGGGACATGCTTATAAATCAGATTATTCCAGCTATCAAAGCAAAGTGACCAAAAGATGGGACAAGCAGAATAATATTGATGAAGGATCATCTGGACAACAACCGACACCTCCAGTCCCCGAGTTTGAAGGTGCATTGACTCGCTCGAGAGCTAAAGAAGTCCAACAAGAGCTAGACAAGTTAGTAGCATTCTTCAGGTCCAAGGAGTTGAATACAGACGAAGAACCACCATTGAAGACTATTCTAATGATCGAGGTTCGAGAACGAGCAGAGGACTGCAGAGAAGAACCGCGACCGCGGCTGGAAACCGCGCCCGCGGCTCATTAGCCAACCGCGCCCGCGGCTCATTAGCCAACCGCGCCCGCGGCTCCATAACCGCGCCCGCGGCCAGGAAACTCGGCGAGTTCATTAACTTCGCCGAGGCTTCCTTTTGAAACATTATTTTCGGATGTTTAATTGTTTTTCGGGATTATTATTTTAGGATATACTTTTTATTGTTTATTTCTTTAGTTGGCATCCTTATGAACCCTATATAAGGCTGCCTTAGTTGTTGTTTTACCCCCCAGACTTTGATATTGAATACAGCGTTTATCGTTTTTCCTCCCAAAAGAGAGCTTTTGTAAGAAGAGTGCCCCGTGTGCATTGTCGTTGAGTTGGCCCTAGTTGTGCTTCTGTGTGTCAATCTCTTCCATAAGGTTGGTGCTATCGGTACTCCATAGAGCAACCTCCAGGTGCCTTGACCCACCAAAGTCATTGTGTTTGGTTGTAATCATCCGTTGGGGTTTCTTCAACATTCGGTAAGGTTCTTGTTCTAAAGTTCAAGGGTTTTATCGTTGATTGATTTGGTTCCAATTGGCCTATCCTTCAACTTCCCTTTCTTTCATCTCATATCTAATTCCGCTTTTCTTCTCTGTTCGAGTTCCTATTCGAGTTTGGTGTCTAGGTCGGCAACTACGGCTTATCCCCGCATCAAATTGGTATCAGAGCTGTGTTGACACCATTCGTCTTCACAAGAACATCAAGAGACCCCCCTATCTAGAAAATCACAAAAAGAGTCAGCTTTTATTTTCTTGTTTGTCAGTTTCTTTCAGAAATTGATTTTGAGTCTTCCATTGCTTTGATATTTCTTGTTGAGTCATTACAGGTTGTGTGCAAGAAGCTTGGATCGATTAGTGTTGGTGGAGATCGAAAGATTGGAGTTTGGAGCACCCTTGTTCCCAAAATCCATTCAGCCCTTCATCCATCACAAAATCTATCCATCCCTACCCAAAACGCAGCCGTCAAAACCCTAGAAGAGTTGCTGAAAATTTCAGTCCTTGCACCCCAAGCCAAGATCTTCAAAGAAGGAAATCTTATCTTCTCTACAAGGAAATCAAGGTGGTTAGTAGTTTCTTTTATTTTAAAATTCGAATTTTCTGAGATAGTATCTCAGATCAAGTCTGTAATTTCGTTTTGTTTAGTTGAGACAAAAAAAAAATCAAAAAAATAAAAAAATAAAAAAAATAAAAAAAAATCGAAAAGTCTCAAAGTCAGTAGTTTATTTTACGTTTTGTTGAGTGAAAGTCTAGTTTGATATTGTTTAAGTCGGATCTCAAGAACTCAAAGGAAATCGGGTTGAACGAGCCCGAACGGAAGCGAGAAACCACCAGGCCGCGACAGAAACCGCGCCTGCGGCCCAGTAGCCGCACCCGCGGTTAAAGCCGCGCCCGCGGCTCCGCCTCAGAATCCACTGTTCGAAATCCGCGCCCGCGGACTTCAGACCGCGCCCGCGGAACCGTCACTGTTGCCTTTCCATTCCTTTCAGATACGAGCCTCAATTATTACCTAACCCTCCCGAATCCGTCTTCGATCCTTCAATCGACATCAGTCGGAACAAGTTAAGGTACGCTTCCTTTTGGCTCTTCTTGAAATTCGAAGCTTAACTCATATCTCTGTTTTGCATTATCATTCTTGCAAAACGCCTTCGAGTATTATTTTCTTTCTTTCATTGAGTCAGTCTCTTGTTTGAGTCAGAACCTTACAGTCGAAACCCCGCACTACGCTAGCCATTTCCATCTCTACCAGCATTCATATATTGCTAGGAGTAGGTAGTTTCAACTTAGTGGGTTATTGATCCATACAAGTCAATTCATCAAAGAAAAGCTGGTTGCAACGACAATTGAGAGAGAGTGCAGAGGAAAACATACGAGAGTAAACACTAGCGAGTTGTTTTCATTTACACTTACCTTAATATTGTTATGTGTTAGTCTTTTCTTTAGTGATGAGCAGGTCAGTTTCTCCCCACGGGAGGCAAGAAGCCCCGGAGACCCGCGCCATTACCCCGGAATTTATGACCAACATGTTTCGGGAGATGACGTCGGCCATTACCACCGCCATAGAGCGGCAGCAACGATCCACCCCGTCCCCAAGGGTTCTAGAGCACATCGGGACCTCCTATGATGCTCCAGTCGACAATCGGAGGCCCCTGCCTCCTCAGCAAGAAGCCTATGAGGCTGCCCGTATGGGTCGGGAACCCAGACGCAGGCCTACACCCCGAGACGATCTCCCACAAGCTCGGAGAGGACCTTTCGTAACTCTCCTATACCTCACTTTAATAGATACAATGCTGCTAACCGTTTTGATGATGCATTTCAGGACCTAGGTGATAATGATGACGAAGAAGAGCCTGAAGAAGAAGATGAGGCGGGATGGCGACCCCATCGTCCCTAAGGAGGTTACCAAGGAAGGCGAAGAGAGCCTGAGCAAGATGGAGTGGGAAAGATAAAGGTTAAGATCCCGAGTTTTGAGGGAAAGTGTGATCCAGACATATATATGGAGTGGGAGACCAAGATTGAACAAATCTGGAATTGTCACAACTTTCCTGAAGCCAAAAAGGTGCAGCTGGCATCTTTGGAGTTTAGTGGCTACGCTTTAGTTTGGTGGGATAGCTTGATCAGAGGGAGAGTTGCCAATGGAGATTACCCTGTCACTACTTGGGAACTCATGAAGAGGATGATGAGAGCTCGATTTGTTCCCCCACATTACACTAGGTAACTTATTCAGCGGCTCGAGAATTTGAAGCAAGGATCAATGGGAGTCGAAGAGACTTACAATGCTATGCAAATAGCGATGGTTCGAGCTAATTTGGTGGAGGATGAGGAGACAACCATGGCTAGATATCTTCGTATCCTTCACCCATATGTGTCTAGTGAGATTGAGATGTTCCCTTACAACTCAATGACTGAGTTTCTACATTTGGCTATCAAGGTGGAAAGAAAAACCAAAATTAGGAGCCGAGGGAGCAAAAACGCAGGTGGCTGGAAAAATCAGCAAGGAAGGAACTCCTATCCTTCAACCCGAGAGGTCCCTAACAAGGAAGACAGTGGTTCTCGAAGGAATCCGCCACCTAATACTCAAGTGCCCTCCAAGACAACACTTGGCCCTTCTAATCCACCCCGAGGGAGTACTTCTAACCCTATTTCTAGAGCTAGGGATATTGAATGTTTTAAATGTAGAGGAAAGGGTCATATGATGAAAGATTGTCCTAATTCTAGAGTATTAATTGTTAATCAACTAGGAGAACTTGAAAGCGAAAGTGAAAAAGAAGAGAACCTAGGTGATATGCATGATGAGGATGATCTTAGTGATGAAATTGGTTATGAACATGGTGATTCTTTGATTTGTAAAAGAAATTTACATGTACAACCCGCCCCTTGTGAAGATAATCAAAGAGAAAATTTATTTCACACTAGGTGTTTAGTTCAAGGAAAGGTATGCAATATGATTATTGATGGTGGAAGTTGTTGCAATATTGTTAGTACTGAATTGATCACTAAATTGCATTTTGCTACTATTTTCCATCCTAGACCTTATAAATTGCATTGGATGAATGAATGTGGTGAATTAAAAGTTCTAAAACAAGCTGAGATAACATTCACCTTAGGAAAATATACGGATACGGTTTTATGTGATGTAGTTCCTATGCAAGCTTGTCATATATTGTTAGGAAGACCATGGCAATACGATCGAAAGGTTACTCATGATGGTCATACTAACCGTCATACATTCATCTTTAATGATAAGCCTATTACTCTTAAACCTATGACTCCAGCGCAGATAGCAGAAGCTTATGAAAAGAGCAAAGGCAAGGAAAAGGCTTCGGACAGAACCGAAGCAACAAAAGCAGCGACCAAAAACCGCACCCGCGGTTCAGATGTCGCACCCGCGGCTCACGACAGATCGCAACAGAAGGACCAGCATGAGAACCGCGCCCGCGGCCCCGAGGACGCGCCCGCGCCGCACTTGTCTAACCGCGCCCGCGGTAATTCAGCCGCGCCCGCGGATCCTTCTTCTGGCGCGATGCTGGTTCTTGCATTGACGAATCGAGCCCTATTGTTTTCCAAAGCCGAGTTGGAAGGTGAGTATTTACCCTTTGATACTACCTTAATGATGCTTTTCAAGAGATTTGTGTTGACAGGTACCGATTCTCGAGTTGATCTACCCCCTAGCATTCAAGCTATTCTTGATGAGTTTGCTGAGGTGTTTCCGGATGAGATTCCACTGGGCTTACCGCCCTTTAGGGGCATTGAGCATCAAATTGATCTTATTCCACGAGCTTCTTTACCTAACCGGCCAGCTTACAGAATGAACGCTCAGGAGTGTCAAGAGATTCAGAAGCAGGTGCAGGAGCTTGTAGATAAGGGGTATGTTCGAGAAAGTCTTAGTCCTTGTGCAGTTCCGGTCTTACTTGTGCCTAAGAAAGACAATTCTTGGCGGATGTGTGTTGATTGCCGAGCTATCAACAACATAACTGTCAAGTATCGTCATCCTATACCAAGGCTGGAAGACATGTTGGATGAGCTTCATGGTGCCACAAACTTCACCAAGATTGATCTTAGGAGTGGCTACCATCAAATCCGAATGAGGGAAGGCGATGAGTGGAAGACCGCCTTCAAGACCAAATTTGGTCTATATGAGTGGCTTGTTATGCCATTTGGACTTACTAATGCTCCCTCTACTTTTATGAGGCTTATGAACCATGTCTTGAGGAAGTTTATAGGGAAGTTTGTTGTAGTTTATTTCGATGATATCTTGATTTACAGCAGGTCCCTAGGGGAGAATGAGCAACATCTCAGGGAAGTACTCATTACTCTTAGTATACAGCGACTATATGCTAACTTAAAGAAGTGTGATTTTTGCACTGATAGAGTTATATTTCTTGGTTTTGTAGTGAGCTCCCAGGGATTACAGGTTGACGAAGAGAAGATTAAAGCCATTCAGGAATGGCCGACACCCACGACCAGCAGCCAGGTACGCAGTTTCCACGGGTTAGCAAGCTTCTATCGGCGCTTTGTGAAGGATTTCAGCACCATTGTTGCACCGCTGACTGAGGTAACTAAGAAGCATTCAACATTTTTTTGGAAGGAGGCTCAAGAAAGGGCGTTTGAGGAGCTAAAACGCAGATTGACCGAGGCACCTTTGCTTGTGCTTCCCGACTTCACTAGGCCTTTCGAAGTGGAATGTGATGCTTCCGGAGTTGGCATTGGAGGAGTACTCATGCAAGAAGGTAAGCCTATTGCTTTCTTTTCTGAAAAGTTGAAAGGTGCCAGTCTAAATTACTCTACTTATGACAAGGAATTGTATGCATTATATAGAGTACTTAAGACGTGGCAACACTACCTATGGCCTAGAGAGTTTGTTTTGCATACCGATCATGAATCTTTGAAACATTTTAGGAGCCAAGACAAACTTGATAGGAGGCATGGTAGATGGATGGAATTTATTGAGACTTTCCCTTATATTATCAAATACAAGAAAGGAAAAGACAATGTTGTTGCTGATGCACTATCTAGGAGGCATGCTTTAATTGTTCAACTTGACTCTAAGGTGTTAGGCTTTGTTTACATCAAGGAGTTATATCGTAATGATGCTGATTTTGGTGCTATTTATAAGCAATGTTTAGATAAAGGAACTTTGGATAAGTTTTACTTGTTTGATGGTTTCTTGTTTAGGGCTAGTAAAGTGTGCATACCTGAGTGTTCTTTGAGATTATTGCTTGTTGAAGAAGCCCATAAGGGTGGATTAATGGGACACTTTGGTAGAGATAAGACATATCATATGTTGCATACTCATTTTTATTGGCCCCATATGCTTAGGGATGTTGAGCATTGTTTGAAAAGATGCTTGGAATGTCTTAAGGCTAAGTCTAGAATTAAACCACATGGATTGTATACTCCTTTGCCTATTCCTACGACCCCATGGGTAGACATTAGTATGGATTTTATTGTAAGGTTGTCTAGGACTAAGAAGGGGAGAGATTCTATTTTTGTGGTTGTTGATAGATTTTCTAAAATGGCTCATTTTATTGCTTGCAACAAGACTGATGATGCTCATCATGTGGCTGACTTGTTCTTTACCGGAGTTGTTAGGTTACATGGAGTACCAAAGACTATTGTGAGTGATAGAGATGTGAAATTTCTAAGTTACTTTTGGAAAACTCTTTGGGGAAAACTAGGGACTAAACTACTATTCTCTACATCTAGTCATCCTCAAACTGATGGTCAAACTGAAGTAACCAATAGGACCTTAGGAACCCTTTTGAGAGCCATCCTTAAGAAGAATTTGAAGGCTTGGGAAGAAGCCTTACCCCATGTTCAGTTTGCCTACAATAGAGCCATCCATTCCTCAACCTCGCTGAGTCCCTTTGAATGTGTGTATGGTTTGAATCCACTAACCCCTTTTGATCTTATGTCGTTACCTACGAAGGAGCGAGTGGATTTCAATGCAGGAAAACAGGTTGATCACATCAAGGAGATTCATGAGAGGACAAGAGCTAAATTGCTAGAAGTAGCTGCTACAAATGCTAGCAAGGCAAATAGGAAAAGGAAGAAGGTCATCTTCAAGGAGGGAGACCTCGTGTGGGTCCACTTTAGGAGAGAGCGTTTCCCCAGCAAACGCCACTCAAAGCTATCCCCAAGAGGCGCTGGACCATTCAAGGTGCTCAAGAAGATTGGAGATAATGCTTATGTCTTGGAGCTTCCTGGTGACTATCAAGTGAGTGCTACCTTCAATGTGCAAGACTTGACTTTATTTGAGGGTGAAGAAGAAGAGGAGCTGGATGATTCGAGGTCGAATCCTTTTCAAGAAGGGGAGGATGATGAAGGATCATCTGGACAGCAACCGACACCTCTGGTCCCCGAGTTTGAAGGTGCATTGACTCGCTCGAGAGCTAAAGAAGTCCAACAAGAGCTAGACAAGTTAGTAGCGTTCTTCAGGTCCAAGGAGTTGAATACAGACGAAGAACCACCATTGAAGACTATTCTAATGATTGAGGTTCGAGAACGAGCAGAGGACTGCAGAGAAGAACCGCGCCCGCGGCTCATTCGCCAACCGCGTCCGCGGCTCCATAACCGCGCCCGCGGCCAGGAAACTCGGCGAGTTCATTAACTTCGCCGAGGCTTCCTTTTGAAACATTATTTTCGGATGTTTAATTGTTTTTCGGGATTATTATTTTAGGATATACTTTTTATTGTTTATTTCTTTAGTTGGCATCCTTATGAACCCTATATAAGGTTGCCTTAGTTGTTGTTTTACCCCCCCCCCCAGACTTTGATATTGAATACAGCGTTTATCGTTTTTCCTCCCAAAAGAGAGCTTTTGTGAGAAGAGTGCCCCGTGTGCATTGTCGTTGAGCTGGCCCTAGTTGTGCTTGTGTGTGTCAATCTCTTCCATAAGGTTGGTGCTATCAGGACTCCATAGAGCAACCTCCAGGTGCCTTGACCCACCAAAGTCATTGTGTTTGGTTGTAATCATCCGTTGGGGTTTCTTCAACATTCGGTAAGGTTCTTGTTATGAAGTTCAAGGGTTTTATCGTTGATTGATTTGGTTCCAATTGGCCTATCCTTCAACTTCCCTTTCTTTCATCTCATATCTAATTCCTCTTTTCTTCTCTGTTCGAGTTCCTATTCGAGTTTGGTGTCTAGGTCGGCAACTGCGGCTTATCCCCGCATCAAATATTCATTCAACAAGACAATGCTAAGCCTCACAT
Organism: Oxyria digyna; assembly: GCA_029168935.1. NCBI lineage: Eukaryota > Viridiplantae > Streptophyta > Magnoliopsida > Caryophyllales > Polygonaceae > Oxyria > Oxyria digyna. The sequence goes on from JAPVLV010000013.1 coordinate 14,677,077, forward strand.
TACACAAGAAGATGCAGAGTGGCAACAAGTATTCCAACAAGATGGGTTTACTTTCATATTAATTCGACAACCACCAAACAGTCCAGATTTAAACATATTAGATCTAGGATTCTTTAGAAGCATTCAATCACTTATGCATAAGAAAATGCCTAAAGATGTTGATCATATGCTAAAAGCTGTGAATGAAGCTTTTTATGAGCTAGACCCAAAACACTAGCTAGTGTTTGAATGACATTACAGTATGTGATGAATGAAATTCTCAAAGCCAGAGGAAGAAATGATTATGACATGCCACATCATAACAAGAAAAGATTAACAGCTCAGGGGAATCTACCAAGAGAAGTAAAAGCACCAATGTGGGCTGTCATGGAGGCATGGGACATTGTTCATAATCCTCCACAAGTATCACATTCACAGCAAGGGACTCAGGCAACAAATGCAGATGAAGAACCAACTCAAGGGACTCAGGCAGCAAATGCAGATGAAGACAGTCAAGATGCAATAATTTGAACACAGTCAATGGGACATTATATGAAATGTATTCATATAATGTGCCCTTGACTGTATTAGCAACTATTGTAATCAATCATGTAAAGGACAAGTTTTTGTGCAGTTGGGACATTTTGTGGAGGTTTAATGTAAAGGTCCAAGGTATTTTGAAAAAAATTAATCTCAGGTGTCCCATAACCATCATAGACACAATTCAATCTCCAAATACCTTACCATACTTGGCCTCATTCAGTCACACCTATCACTGGTTTCCTAGAGCATGCTAAGGCAAAGCTTAACATACAATGGCATGCCAGAGTGATAGATATTACTGGTTTCCTAGAGTATGGTAAAGCAATGAGAATCCACAAGAATTGCATCTCAGTATTAAAGAACTCATCATTGATAAAAAAAAAAAAAATTAATCTCAGGTGTCCCTATAGTCATCATAGACACAATTCAATCTCCAAATACCTACCACACATGGCCTCATTCAGTCACACCTATCACTGGTTTCCTAGAGCATGCTAAGGAAAAGCTTAGCATACAATGGCATGCCAGAGTGATAGATATTACTGGTTTCCTATGGTATGGTAAAGAATTTGAGAATTTCACAAAGAATTGCATCTCAGTTTATAAGAACTCATCATTGATAAAAAAAACAGAGGGACCTCAGCAATGGGACAGAATTGCAACAACAACATTAATCACACAATGGGACCTCAACAATAGGACAAAATTGCAACAACAACATTAATCACACAATGGGACCTCAGCAATGGGACAAAATTGCAACCACGACAGTAATCACACAATGGGACCTCAACAATGGGACAAAATTGCTAATAGAAATTCAATCACACAGAATTGCAACCACAACAGTAGTCACACAATGTCCTCAACAGAATTGCAACCACAACAGTAGTCACAGTTCATCCTCAACAGAATAGCAGAATCACACCAGTCCTCAACTCAGCCAACAGAACCACAATTGCTAATAGAAATCATACTAATATTTCATAAATCCACCAAAATATTAACATAGTCCAGGAATCCACCAAAAAATTACCACATTACATAATCCATAAACGTAAAACTGAGTCCATAATCCATTAGCAAAATGTGGAGCATAGTTGGGACAATAAAGCGACTTAGCTAGATAGTGTCAGAGCGGGATGAGGAGGCAGAGACAGAGGGCGAGTCGGGAATCACAATGAGCTCCGGGGTCGGCATGTCAACATCAAAGGAAACCTCTTGCGTCGGAGTGTCTGGGATGACGATGACCTCCCGGGGACGAGATAAAGCCTCGTTTTCATAGAGCTCCGGGGACCACGTCATCTCCATTGACTCCTTCTGCTCCAGGGACCAGAGCATGTTGATGTCGATCTCCTCGGACGGGACATGGCTCCAGGTATGATCGCCAACACAGTTCGGACCCCAGTTGCAAGGCGGGGACAGAGAGCAACCCGATCGACTCTCTGTGGGATCGTCATCGGCCGAATCCCTAAAGAACTCATTCAAAGCATCTTCTTCATCGTGGTTGGGGAGGTTTTCAGAGACGGCAAACGATTGAGGATCAACAGAGACAAGCGAGCTCGGGTTTGAGACAGAACGGGACACTCTTCCAATGGACAAACTAGGTGTTCCGCTCTTAGTGAAGCTTTGAGATGGGCGAGTATGGGTATCGCTGTCCATCTGAGGAATCAAAGAGGAAGAAAGAGGCGACTGTGAGAAAGGGAGCTAGGGTTTCGGGAGAGCGATGGAGGCGGGAAAGGGAGATAATGGAGAGATGTGATGCAGATGGGGTTTTATCGGGTAAATTAGGGTTAGATTATGGGTTGGGTTTTGGGCTAGATTAGGATTATGGGTTGGGTAGATTAGGATTATCCGAAATAGATTAGTGGGTTAATTATGGTTTTAAAAAAAATTTAAATACTTAGGCATTGTTAAGGTTAAATAAGAAATTGGTTATGTAAAAATGAAAGAAGTTTAATGGAGATGAAGGTGGGTGATGAATTTCTTTTTGGGTTTAGGCGAGGACCGGGACCCCCTTTATCAGGCGGGCCCCTACTAGCTGGGGTCAGATGTCGATGGTGAGTATCGAACTCACCACCTCACGGTAAGGGAGTACTACTCTTTACCGATGGGCTACAAGCTCATTGGCAAAAGGTGTGTGATGAATTAATGGTGAAAATTAAATGGAGAAGATGATGTAGATGGATGATTTGATTGATAAAGTGTTGTAAAAATATGAATAAAATAAAATTGAGTAAGGGTATAATAGAAAAAAATATATAAATATAAATAAACATAGGGACGCCAAAAACGATAATGTCGCGTACATTAACATTCAGGGAAACCCTTACGAGGCCGACTTTCTTTTCTCTTGGCTTTTCTACCACGGCATTCGTTCAAGTTGAAATTGAGTATGCCGTCTGGGTGTGTCGCCGATCGAGATCTCGAAGATGTCAATGGTACTATTCCCCGGTAGGTTTTTCTATCTCTGCATCTCAATTCTCAAGATATATTATTTGATTTTAGGCTCTATCTTCGAATTCACGACCCTATTCCATTCCTTGATGCCCGTTTCAGATTAAAATTCCTAGAGCTCTATATTCCTTATTGTTATTTATCTTCGTTATTTTGTTTCTTCTTCTTTTCTGCTTTAGGATGTGGCTATTACGTATGTATTTCATCGATCTGCTTGTAAATTCCCGAAATGTTTCCCCCATTATGAACTGTGTATTCTTCTCAATCTGAAAAGCTGTGAATTTTGGCTGATTGATGTGTTCCATTACAGAATTCACAGGCCAAAGTTTTGTGATTGATCAACTTTATGATCCCTTTTAGAAAGTTTTGCATGATGATTATGTTACTCTCTTGGATAGAAGTCAGTTACATGTATGTTTCAGATACTATGAAGTAGCGACTCTTTGAATTTCAAGTTTACTAAACATTGTGACTCCCCAATTCCCGTCGTCTTTTTAATTAAAGACGCTTTGTTACCGTTGCACCTCATGTTGCTTTTGCTGCCTCTTTGATGCAGAAAAGAAAAGCCTGAGATATTATTTGGTTGCTGCCGACCAGAATATTTGTCTCTTAAATATGCAGAGGCTGCATTGTCAAGTTTGAATGAAAAACGCCGAGAAACAAAGGTTAGTTTGAATACATTCTTGATCGGTCTGAAATCTAAATGATGCTTCTGTGGCTTAATTTGTCTCTGTTATTCATCAGGATTCCGAATATAAACTTGTGGAGGCGTTGGATCATATTCCATTCGAGTACCCATGGATAGCTCATTGCAACTTCATTATTGAGCCCATAAATGGAACTGAAGGTGAAAGAAAGCTCGCTTTTGCAGAAGTGAAGTCCCAAGCGACCTCGTATAAAAGATTTTATGGCAGGATTGTTCGCTCTTGCACATTCTACTCTATCTTAGAGCCCACTGATTCCAGTATGTGTTGTGCTTGTTCATTCAACTTAATGTTATTGTTTTGACTTATTGCTAATGTTTTTGTTTCTAATGTCATCTTACAGAGGCGAGTACAACAGAGAAGAAGATGGGACTCAGCGGATGCAAATGTTGTGATAGATATCCAGGTCGGATACAGCATCCCGAGAATGGATTCACAAGTGATGATAACCTGGAGATGAAGGAATCTTCTTACAATGATGATTATGTTGATTATCATGATTATATGCCTCGTATTAGGCCACAAAAAAAGATTCACTACGAGTGGGATTGGGAGAACAGATAGAATTTACAGGAACATTGGAGATCATTAAAAGTGGAGATCATTAAAAGTGCATCTGGACCAATTTTCACTTTCTTCGGCATGGAAGTCAGAGTGGTGGTTGCTGGAAGTATTCTTCATGTTATTAGCGCTTATGCCTCTCATGCGGGTCTAGGGGCGGATGAGAAAAGGTGTTTCTGGGAGGAACTGGATAGTTTGCTCAGAAGTATTCCAGATTCAGAGAGTTTTGTGATTGGAGGTGATTTCAATGGTCATATTGGCAAGGACAGGACAGTTTATGAAGATGTTCATGGAGGCTTTGGTTACGGGGATAGAAACGCCAACGGAGTCGAGCTGTTAGAGTTTGATGTGGCTTTTGATTGTGTGATTACAAACTCATGGTTTCGCAAACGGGACAGTCATCTTGTCACGTTTCGGAATGACACTAGTGCTACACAGATTGACTTCTTCCTTGTTAGGAGAAGAGACAAGAGTAGGTGTTGGGATTGTAAGTTTAGTCCGTTCGACGGCTTGACGACTCAACACAACTTGCTCATCCTTGATTTAGTATTGCTCGGTAATTTAACTGTGAAGAAGACGAGGGCTCAACCCAGAATTAAGTGGGGGCGTTTGTCAGAGTCGGTCGGGGTCCGTTTCAGAGAGAGGGTTTATGAAGAGGCAGAGAAGCATGGAGCTTGGTGTCTGGGGAGCAATGCCAATTCCATCCGGGTTACCATGTCAGATTGCATTCGGCGTGTAGCACGGGAAGTGTTGGGTCAGTGGAGCAGTAGAAGTAGAAGTCGAGTCAAAGGAGAGGAGTGGTGGAATGCTGATGTTCAGGCTAAGGTCAAAGTTAAACAGTTGGCCTACAGGAGAGTGCGTCTTTGTACTAGCGAGGAAGACAGAGTGAGTTGTCTGTCTGTTTACAGGGAGACTTAGAGGGTAGCCAAGAGAGCAGTTGCCCAGGCGAAGGAGCAAGCTTTCGACCACATCTACAAAGCTTTGGATGAGAAGGGGGAGAGCGTTTGTTGTACCGTTTGACACAGGTTAGAGAAGGCACCCGTAAGGAGTTCGACAGAGTAAGGTGTATTAGAGCTGTAGACGGATAGGTTTTGGTTGATGATGCAAAGATTAAGGATCGTTGGCGGGATTATTTCTCGGGCCTACTTAATGAAGGTTTTGAGTCGGAGGGGGAAGTAAGTCTCGGGAATCGAACAGTTTGCACCTTTAGTAGGCGTATTTCTAGAGAGGAGTTGAAGTATGTTATCCGAGGGATGAAGAATAGACGTGTTGTTGGCTCAGATGAGATTCCTACAGAAGCTTGGAAATGCCTGGGGGTTAGAGGTTTGGACTGGCTTACAACTTTATTTAACGTCATTCTCAAAACAGCCAAAATGCCTAATGAGTGGAGATGTAGTAAGTTGGTCCCAGTTTATAAGAATAAGGGAGATGTGCATGACTGTGGTAATTACAGGGGAATCAAACTCCTTAGTCATTCTATGAAGATCTGGGAGAAACTTATTGATTTGAGGTTAAGAAGCTTGGTCCAAGTTTCTAGTAACCAATTTGGATTCATGCCGGGAAGGTCTTCCGTGGAAGCTATTCATGTGATGAGGCGCCTCATTGAGAGTTACAGAGAGAGGAAAAGAGTCTACACATGGTTTTCATTGATCTAGAAAAGGCTTATGACAGTGTACCTAGGGAACTGCTTTGGGAGTGCTTGGAAGTTAAGGGTGTGTCAGGGACGTACATTAGAATTCTGAGGGATATGTACGAGGATGAGAAGTCAAGCGTCTGCACACCGAGCGGAGACACAGATTACTTTGGGGTGCGGATTGGGCTGCACCAAGGATCAACTCTAAGTCCTTTCCTTTTCACGGTTTTGATGGACGTGCTTACAGGTGACTTGCAAGGGGAGGTCCCATGGTGCATGTTGTTCGCAGATGATATTGTGTTGGTTGATGAGTCCAAAGAGGGTGTCAGTAACAGATTGGAAGAGTGAAGAGCAGCTTTAGAACCAAAGGGCCTCGGTCTGAGTCGAGCCAAGACCGAGTATGTGGAGTTTGATTTTGGAGTTTCGTCAGACAGGGATGTGGGGCTGTTGCTTGCAGAGTCTTCTGTGTGCGTGAGAGACTCCTTTAAGTACCTAGGCTCTATCTTGCAGAGAGATGGAGGAGTGGATGAGAACATCAAGTCCAGGATTCAGATAGGTTGGCATCGTTGGAGACAGGCTTCTGGAGTTTTGTGTGACAAGAAAGTCCCCCTTAGGCTGAAAGGTAAATTCTATAGGGTGGTAGTTAGACCAGCGATGATTTATGAGGGCGAATGTTGGCCAGTTACTGTGGCTCAGGAGCAACAGATTTAGAGCGATCAATCAAATCGGTCAAGTAGGATCCGATCAATTCACGTTCAAGTTGAGAACGTGTATGGTCAATTCTAGTAGTGGGTCAAGCTAGTTAGGTCAGTCAATACAGGTTAGCGTACAGTTCAGGTTAAAAACGCTATTTTTTCTATTCTTTTTTTATTAAACCAATAAAAAAAATGGGTGCGGTTCCGGTGAGAACAGTTTTTAAAATGAGAACGTGAGAATGAATAATGTGCATCAAAATATACTTAAATGTGCATCAAAAAAATTTGATGCACATCCTTTGAAAAAATAATGCACATATATACTTTTATTTGAAAGTTCTTTAGTTTCTCAATAAATATTCTTTAAAAATGAATGTTCTTCAGATTTTGGATGATTTTAAGTTTGTCAACGAATGTGCACAAAATTGGTACTAAATGTGCACCAAATTACTATTAATGTGCATCATTCTCAAGTTCGTATTTAAAAGTTATTCTCACCCGACACTTTCCCTAAAAAAATTACTAAATAATTATATTAACATACTTTTGTTAATCAAGTCAGATTCGGGGAGCATATTCTGGTGTTAGTTCGGGTTCGATAATTTCAGGTTTTGAGCATTTTCGATCAAAAAATAAAAATGTCATTTATTTATACAATCTAGACAAATTAGGAATATAAATTGATAAATTGATAAAAATATTATCATTAGAGATATATAAATAAAAAATCTATCTTATTTATTAAAGTTGAGCATTTTCAAGGCTTCTCCTTACTTCTGGCTCTACCACCTCTCATGTAGCAAATTTTTATTGGTTGTTATTATTTATATTTATTCGTAAAATTTTAATAGGCAAATCTATCTTATATTAAATCTAATCATTTTAGAATGATTTTAGGATAATTTGTTAAACGATTACTATATTGCATTGTTACATTAACACAAAACTTTCACCAACAAATATACAAGTTATTCCATTAAGAATAAAAATTACTCAGAGTTAATATAATATTTTTAGGATAAAATCAGGATGATTTTCGATAATAAAAATTAAGTCAAACTATGTACATAATATTTATGAAATAGAATAAATTTTTATTAAAAGTCTTTACAAGAACAAAATTAAACATAATTCGCTTATTATATGAAAGTTAAACTTTAGTTTTAGAACGAATAATATGGAATTTCCCGTGTATGACACGGGTCACTACACTAGTAATAATGTACGTATATTGAAAAAAAGTTATAGGGGTTTTTGCAGGAAACCACCCGCTATTTGTCGAAATTTGCAGGTAACCACCCACTATTAACCTATTTATTCTAAACCACCCAAAATGTTCAAGTTTCTTACAATTAACCACCCCTTGACAGATTCCATCATCATTTCCGTTAACAAAGTGAAATGACGATTTTACCCTTATACTTTTAAAACAGAAGCAAACAAATTAAAGGGTAAAATGGTAAAATTACTAAATCGTTTTTTAAAGCCAAAAATAAAAACAATTCTCTTCATTCTTCAACAACCGATTAAGGCTTATTTAATTGCATGGGTACATGTTACATGATAACACCACTGAAACGCAAGAACAACTTGAAGGTGGTGCAAATCCTTTAGTGGCAATATGCTTCTTCTCAATCATATGTAGATTTTTTTAAGTATGATTCTAACACTTTAAGATCCTGAAAGATATAAAACAATTTTCAATCATAGTGAAAAGCTTTAATAAATAATTTATTATAATTTTGTTATAATAATATTTATTATATTGTTATTATTAATTTTAGCGTTACTAGTTAATCATAATAACTAATAATATAAATACTTATCAATTATGAAAATAGTTATTATGAAATAATTTAAATTATTATTATTAAATAATAAAAATAAAAATAATTGTCATTACTATTATAAGTATTATTACTTGTTATATTTAGTACTTCCTCTGTCCCGATTTATTTGTCATGAAGGACATATTGTACATGGATTAAGACATGTCTAATTAGAGAAAAAGTGTATTTAATGGACATAATAAATCATAAAATATGAGATTTAATAATCCTAAATCCATTTTTCAGTCAATAATATTGTAGGATTCCATTCACACATTTCTGGTACAATTTTACCCCTAAACATTTGGGGGTTTTCAAGTAATTTGAGTTAAGAACAACTTCCCAAACCAGAGCTCAAGAACATGCAATCAGAAATCAACCAATGAGACTCAAAACCCTAGTCGTCTACATGGTGGACCTAAGCAAACAGTTGGAGACAAAAAGGATGTCGAAAAAGCTCGCCCTCACCATGGATGCTCTAGATCTAAGCAGAATCGTGGCAGAGAAGTCCTACTTCGGCTACACTTCGGCTACTCAGAGTCGACGAGTTGTTGTTTCCGTGTTGTTGGTGCTTAGACGAAGGGGGAGAAGGTGGCGAGCCGATCTTGTCTTGGATCTGGCCTTGGAGGTGGCAGAGAGAGGAGTTGCACAAGAGGGAATGCATTTTCCACATATGACAGTCAGACCTTACTTCGACGGGAATTAATTGGGTTGAATGTTGTTGTTGTTATTTTGTTTGGTTAGTTGTCTTTTCAATATTGGTTAAACAATTGATCTGATGATGAACATATTTACTATTATATATACAATTACCGTCTTCCAAAACTCATGATTTTATACAAATCAGATTAATTCTTCCTAGTTCTTCAGAATTATCACTCTTGTTATCTCAACTCTTTGACTTGATAAGTTGATGCCATGTATATATGCATTAATTATTAGTAGTTATTTATATTATATCTTACCTAATTGATAAGTTGAAATAACATGTCTTTATCATTTATTGATATTCACCCTTGTTAATATCTTTATTACATACTAATATTTACTTTCGTTAATATGCCTTTATTACATAATGATAGTTTTGATGATTGTTTTTAAAAGATGATGATCAAGTACCTCCACAAGATGTAACTAATCATTCTTGTTTTCTCTTTTCTATTATATAATATATTTTTCTCAATGATCATTTATAAGGGCTTCGCTCAGAGGTAGACCAAAGTTTTAAAAAACTATACATATTAAGCATTACTTAATGAATAGAAGAAATCTTCACATATGGAGTATTACTCCATCTTCCAAAAAAATCTTTTTTTAATTATGTTGACCAATTGAAATAACCTTATGCATTATTTTTATGCATTATTTTTATAAATGTAATTACATATGGAGTTTTGCAACTCAGGATTAACTGCATTGTTTTTATACAATTACATATGGATCGGTAAAAACTATGCAACTTTTGCTAATATGTTTTCACTTCAACCTTTTTTTCTTGTAATCTTTTATATTGTTTATTGCAATGTTGTCACTTCAACATTTGATTGAAGTCTGTCTAAGCTTCTATGCAAAGGTCATTCAATGCTTGAGCTATTAAGAGTAGTTGACGAGTTAGGAATTATAGCGGTTAAGGATTGCCATATCCACCATCAATCAGAGGTTATACATGCTGGAGGAGATATCGGAGTGGACAACACCATGAAGCCCAACACACAAGTCCAATGAGGTTCCATCATAACAACAATTGGCAATAGAAGAGTAGTTCATCTACCTATATAATATATATGCTAGGCTTGGAATCACCAATTTCCGATGTGGGATCACATGCGACCACTAACAAATTTTGCACTTTTTAATCCCTCACAAGCTTAGACATCCTACGCCGAACTGCCCAAGCGTCACGTGAGCCCATATGCTCACTCTTGTATTTGAGACCGCCACATCTCTTATCACATCTCAACCTAAGGTGCAATGAGCTACAACAAGTGCAATAAACTTTCAGCTCTGATACCACTTGTTGGGACGAATGTGAGAAAGATTAGACCAAAAACAAATAGAAACGAGAAAAACAATCGCACACAGATTTACGTGGTTCACCAACATTTTGTTGGCTACATCCGCAAGCAAAAGAGATCATATTTTATTTCAGATGAAGAAACATGTTACAGATTACAAAGACTCAAGATAATGCTCTCTAGATCTATAAAAATGTCCTCCCTCTTTGTGTTGGTGGCTATGAGAATCACTAACCAAAATCAAGGTTACATGAGAGTATATATAATCTCCTAAACCTAGAGAAGTCCAATGGGTTCAAAGCCCAATGACATAATTCAATAATACATTGTTTACTTTTATATACTTTATACATTTTTATGATAATACATTTTTATTTTTTATATCATTAATATATTTTTTATTGTTTTCAGGTGAAGAGATATCATTTACGTCTCCTCAAATCCTTAGTTCTAGAACATTCTCAGTTTGATGAGTATGTTAAGGAAAAGCTTCAGAAGAGACCCTTTTATAGTTGGATTTGATGAGGGCTATGGTGCAAGAAAGGATAGTCTTCATCATGCAGCCACACTGATTGATTGGAGACATGAAGATGAAGATAATCAAATTGTCGAATTTTAGTATCTCTTATCATACAACAAAATATTTGCGTAAGATGTTATTCTAGCTAGATTGTTGAGAGATGTGATTATATTTGTATGAGATGTCGTGGAAAAGTCATGGTAATTTCATATTGCAACAACATACTTTGTAGATTAATAAGGTATACCTGTCTTTGATCCATATGATATTGCAAAAAATAATTATATTTATAAAAATAATGCATAAGGTTATTTCAATTGGTCAAAATAGTTTTTTTTTAAAAAAGTTTTTTTCTGGAAGATGGAGTAATACTCCATATGTAAAGATTTTTTCTATTCATTAAGTAATGCTTCATATATATGTATAACTTTTTTAACTTTGGTCTACCTCTGAACAAAACCCTTCTAAATATTATTAGGGTAAGAAATCAGAATCTCACTTCTTTCCCCTAGTTGATGTAAATATTGTTATTATTTCCGTTTTTGAAGGTTGGCTTTATTACTTTATGCATATTTTATGAAACAAACAATATATGAATTCAAGGATTATATCCTCGGATGAAAATGAATTTAGAAAAAAATACTAAGTTAGGTTTGACCTGAAATAAGTACGTCGGTGTGGCGATAACGTGGTAGTCTAGGCGGCTTATCCAATTTATTCACGATGAGGCGTATACTAAATATTGTAAGTGGTAGACATTTTTTCTATATAGAGTTACATATGTATTTAACAAATAGATATATATGTTAGACAATGTTTGCATGCTCTTAAATGTATCATAGCCTATGAAGCAAGTGAAATGTTTTACAAAAAAATAGCTTGTGAATAGTGGGTGAATATACAAAATGATAAAGGTTGTTGCATCCAATTATATTTGTCCTTTCTGCGGGTTGTTAATTATGTAGATAGTGCACAACACAATGTTACAAAATTTACAGAAAACAATCAGTTGTTATTTATCCACTATGTCTTTGTTGTCGGGAGATGGAGATTGTATTCAACAATTGTGGTGGACCCGCCAGAACTCCTCTAACGCCGTCATCAATCAGCTCCACAGGTTCATCAGAGTAATCGACAACTACTTTTGTCTCTAATATTCTAAAATAGTTGTTGTTATCTTCACACTTAAGAACAAGTTTTAAATAGGATCGACAATCCATGCTAGCCACGGACGTAATAAAAATCTTTAATGATTAGAATCGCATATTGGAATTGAAATATCCCATATACGTAGAAATCATAAAATAGATCTCTTCTGCCTAGCAGAAACTAAAACCAATGATCCTCCTAATAATCAATTTATCAACAAAATGGGTTTCAAAAGTATTTTTATCTCTCCTGCAGATGGATTATGGTTGCTATGTACCAATTTTCAAAAGGCATAGTTCTTTACCATTATCCATGTGGGTTATAGCACTATTGTAGCGAAATATGAAGAACGTAATACTCACTACATAATAATCTTCATTTATGCACCCAGTGTGGAACACCTTAAAACTGAGTTTTGGAATTTTATCTCTAATATTATCCATACACATAAAGAACCTACTATAATAATAGGCGATTTCAATGATATCTTAGAACCAAATGACAAATCTGGAGGAATTCAACCGAACACAAATAGATTTTCTAGATTAACTACTTTCATGACTAACCACGGGTTACTTAATCAAAATTATCAGGGTACGCCGTATACTTGGAAAAGAAGCAACAAGTATACTAATACGACTATATTAGAAAGACTTGACAGAGCTATGATTCATCCAGCTATTATTAATTATTACAATAAGGTCACGCTGAATCACTTACCTTTTACCACTTCTGACCATTGTTGCATTACACTTCAATTGGGGCAAGATATGACTATTAAAAAGTATCCATTTCGTTTTGAGAATACTTGGACACAAAATAAAAATTATGAACAACTGGTAAAAAGGATCTGGAATTACAATTTCTTTGGATCTTCCATGTTTAAACTATTTATGAAGCAAAAACAACTAAAACAAGAAACAAAAATGTGGTTAAAGACAAATAATAATAATGTATTGGAACAAATCAAACTAACCGAGGATCGATTGCAATTTGTACAGAAAGAGTGTTTCATTAATAATCAAAACCATAAAATTCCCCTTTATAATAGGCTTATGACTAAATATAATAATCTTCTAGAATTTCAACATACGTATTGGAAACAAAGAGCAAAAATATTTTTTTTTAAAGAAACAGATAGAAATACGAAATATTTTCAAACTACAGCCAAAATTAGATGTTATAAACAACAAATAAACTATTATGAAGCCTTAGATAAAACAATACATTATGACCCAGAGGACATTAAAAAGGAAATTACTAAGGATCTCCAAGTACGATTTCAATCAATCCACAATACACAATTGTTAGATAGTTATTTTGAGATTATTCCTAGCTTAATTACTACAGCCGATAATAACGAGTTGCTATTGCAACCCACTCCCAAAGAAATTAAAGATGTGATCTTTCAATTACCTCATAACAAAACGCCGGGACCAGATGGATATAATGCTGAGTTTTATCAGAAATATTGGTCTATTGTAGGACCATCAGTTGTACAAGCAATTCAAGGATTTTTCCATTCTGGAAAGATGCTAAAAGACTGTGCCCAATCTTTATTGCTCTAATACCAAAAATTGATAACCCAATAAATATCAATCACTATCATCCAATAAGCTTATGTTCTACGATATATAAGACTGTAACCAAAATTATGGCAAATCGCTTACAACTTCTACTCCCCAAATTAATACATCCATGTCAAGGTGCTTTTGTCCAAGATAGATCAATATTTGATAATATATTATTATCCCACGAAATATTTCACTCCTTTCACCAGAAGAAGAAAGGAAAAAGGGGTTGGATGGCTCTTAAATTCGATATGGAAAAAGCTTATGATAAAGTTCAATGGCCTTTCATTATCAAAGTACTGACATCATTTGGATTCCACAAAACTTGGATAGATAGAGTAATAACCTGTATCACCTCAGCGTCGTTCTCTATCTTAGTTAATAATGAGCCACGACCCACCTTCCAACCCAAATGTGGTCTAAGACAAGGGGATCCAATTGCACCCTTTATTTTTATAATTGTAATGGAATATCTAGCCAGAAATTTACAAAAAGAAGCAGAAAAAACAAATCATAAAGTTGGTATCCAACTCACCCGAAATGGTATGCGTATTCCTTTCTTATGCTTTGCGGATGATACAATAATTTTTGCCAATGCAAACTTAAGCAATATGAATTACATTAAAACTCTACTGCAAAAGTTCACGGACTTATCCGGTCTTGCGATAAACTACCACAAAAGTTCTTTTCAAACAACACCAAATATTTCTATACCACAAAGGCAAGCTCTAGCAGTTGTTCTTAATCTTCACATTACAACATCTATGGAAAAATATCTCGGAATTCCTATAGTACGAGGTAGAGTTAAAAATGATGGTTTTCAATATGCAGTACAGAGCATGCAAAAACAACTGTCCAAATGGAAGGCTAATACCATTTCCCAAGCTGGAAGAACGATCTTAATTCAATCAAACATAATGTCCAAAGCTAACCATCTTATGGAGTGTTTTCTTCTCCCAAAAGGAATTTGTACTCAATTTGATAAGATTAATAAGGATTTCTTTTAGAACAATAGTAATCCAAATTATAGATCAATAACTTCATGGGATAAAATATGTCGACCCAAAGATGAAGGTGGATTAGGACTCCATAAGGCCGAAGACTTAAATATTGCTTTGCAACAAAAATTATTATGGAAAATAATTACGGATAGAAATAACATCTGGGTCAGATTAATATATGAAAAGTATCTTCAGAACTCATCCATATTTAGTTTCAAAAAGAAGAAAAAACAATCATGACAATTTTCGAGAATGCTACACCTAAGGGAACAATTCCAAAAAGGAATTGGGTGGGAATTAGGAAATGAGAATAACATTAATTTTTGGACAGATAACTGGTGGCAAAACACAAACTTAAGAAACTTTCATGATCCAAATAAAAGCGACATTAATACAAAAGTAGCTTTTTTATAAACATTAATAAAGAATGGGATATCACTAAACTTAATGAAGTTTTACCAAATCATATAGTTGAACAAATTGCTAGTATATATATATGACCAAGAAATACGGAAGACAAAGTTGTCTGGCTTCTGGATAAATCAGGTGCTTTTAGTACGGCCTCAGCTAGGAAATTTAATACCACTCACAATCACACTAACCATACTGATTTATATAAATGGGTTTGGTCATTAAAAATTCCCCCAAGATATCAAAATTTTATGTCGAAAATCGTTTCAGACAACTTGCCAACTACTCAAAGACTCAATAAGTACTACAATAGAGTTCCATTGTATTGCTCAAGATGTGATAGTATAACGGAGACTACGGAACACTTGCTTTTTCAATGTCCTCATACACTATTACAATTGAATAAATTTGAGGCACTACTTCATTTTAACTTTAACATCCAACCGGATGTTTCCCTCTTACAGAATCTACAACATATCATCAATAGCCTCAAAGGTAATAAAAATATGTTGGAAGCCCTAATCCATCTATGGTATTCGATATGGATATATAGAAACTCTATAATTTTTGGAAAAGATAATACCAGCAAAAAAGACCCGTATAGAATTGCTTTTGAACAATTCAAATTCTGGGAAAATAATAATTCAAATTCTGGGAAAATAATAATGCAAATATAAAAGGACCCAAACAGAAGAATAGACGAAACAGAAATAAGATAATTAATAGAAGCTGGAAAAAACCTACAGAAGATTGGATTAAGATTAATTTTGATGGTTCATTTACATCTATACATGATTCTTGGGCCGGATGTATTGCACGTAATAAGGAAGGGATTGTAATAGATTTATTCAACAAAAAGATCAGGTCCAACTCACCTCTTCAAACAGAGGCTTTAAGTGCACTTTTTGCAGTCAAGCTTGCAAAAAAGCTGAATTCTGATAAACTAATATTAGAAGGAGATAATCTAACTGTTATTAATAGTATTAAGAATATTTGGGCATGGGAGATTCGCAATATTATACTTGATATCCAAAATCTACTTACCACTATTGGTAATGTCAAGATTTTTCATTGCTTTAGAGAAGCGAATAAACCTACGGACGTACTAGCTAAGCCGCATATTAATATGCACTTCCTTAAAACTATCCTTAAGTGCAATAAGGATAATATCATATCTGATGATTATATCAGAATTATGAGACCACTGTTCTTACAGTCGAGTATGATGTCCTCTCATACCGACGTTTATAGGGCCATTCTCTTGGATGGTCAAGGGTTGTCACCTACCCGTAGGTGAGTCCCTGGTCCTTACCATATACAAAAAAAAAACAAGTTTTAAATAGGATGCACAACCTTAATAGCTTCATTGGCTTTGTTCGCTCCAATGTCTTGACCGTTAATACAGAGTCGTGGAAAATTGATCACACTTTTCATGTCTGATATGGTGCTTCAGGTAAGTTATAATAGGGTATTTACACTTGGCTGAAACCCTTTTTCATCGGACGGGCTACCTTGTCCTCTTTCATTCATTGCGCTTTATTTGCCTCTGGGTGTTATTTCAGTCAACGCATGGTTTCCTCCTCTTGCACCAAACACGCCAATAATTCGTTGCTATCAATATACGTCGTATGTGAACTGTTACACTGTACCAACATGTCATTTTTTGCATAAACGTGCAAAAGGAACTACCATATGTACTCCTTTGTTTAAACGATATGCCATGTCAACTAATGTGTATTCTTCAAAGCGCTCGTGCATGACAAGAGCGAGAGAGTCGCACCTAGCTAGCCCATTTATTCCACCTGATGATGAACAATTAGCCAACATGCATCCAAATATTGCATGTTTATCGTGTAACACCCCCAAATTTACCCCAAGAATATTATTTCCAATTACCTTAAATTATAACTCTAAAGTCACTCAAGGCTTATCATATACATCGCAAATACAAAATAGTATAAAATATCACTTTATTAAGTACTCAATGTAAGTCAATACATATAATACAAAGGGAGACTTGAATAAAGTAATGAAATTACATAATAGGTCTTAAACCCTATTATTAACTTCATGATCTTAACCTAATTAAAAGCGATTAAAAGAAATATTAACTACCTTCAACGTCGAGAACTTACTTCATCACGCCTCAAAAGCACCACATGATGTGTTGTATAGGGAGGGGTGACACGACCAACCATGCAAACCAGATCCAATCGACCTCTTGTCTAAGTAAGCCATCGTTTCAATCTGAATTTACATAATATGCAGTGAGGTTGATTATAAGGACCAATTATACAAAGGTGGTACTTTTAACTTTTGTGTGAAATAACTATAATTTTCTCAAACATTCATAATTTTCCAATAAGACTCATTTGATTAGATCCTTCTCTTCATGCATACTTTTATTTCAAATTCATAGGATTATCGAACTCCTTTCACATCTCGGCTATTATTCGAGAATGAGAGTGGCTAGTAAATATGAATACAAAAGTCTCACATAAAAATACCCTTACATAGACTTTCATCAGACTAAACAATCGCTTTTTTCTTGGCATGGTCTGATCATTTTTCAACATTGGATATCCTCACGGTTTCATCTAGAATTCTATTTTTCAAAGTGTCCCCCTCCTGGTAAGACCTCAAGGGTTTTGTGTACTTTTTTTCCCTAGACGACAAAACGTATAAACCCTGATTTGTGAAAAGAGTCTTTGTAAAAGAGTGGAATTTAATAGCAGATGGAAGAAACAATGGTTGGAATGATAGTATAGATCAAAACATGTTGACACAATGAATTACAAGTACAAGTAGTAGGCGAAACTTTACCTAATCATGGGTATAACGAAGCACAAACACACTCAGTTGAGGCACCAAGGTGAATTCTAATTGGCGATTTGGTTCCTAATAACATTTTTGTTCACTTTATATATTGTTGTCAAATTACTTAGTTTCTCCTAAATGGCTCGTCTCATCAAACAAAACTTCAAAATGACTAATGATCCCTGTTGGCTGCACCTATTCCTACTCTAAGAGATGGTCTAATCACAATAGAAAGGACTAATGATCCCTGTTGGCCGCACCCTTGGTGCACCCGCGGCCAAGCATCTGAATTCTAACATATGAGTTGGACAAATTGGACGTCTGTCACACCACTACCACACCCTGACCGCACCCTGACGCACCCACTTTGGAACCGCTGAGAAGAACGAGCTTATTTTATGTGTTGAACAATCTTAGTATTTATTGCTTAAGTCTTTTGTTACTTTTAGAAACATTGTTATTTCTTTATTTCATTAGATGGCCGACCCTATGAAGCTTTATTTAAGGCCTACCTTAGTCATTGTAAAACATTACATTATTTTTATCAATCAAGAAATGGTTCAGTTTTCCTCCTAAAAGAGAGATTTTGTGAGAAGAGTGTAATTGAATTCATTGATGTTGGAATCACCTAGTTGACTTTGTGTGTGTTAATCTCCCGAGAGATTCATGTTCTCAAGTCTCCATAGAGCATCCTCATTGTGCCTTGGCTGCCATAACCATTGTATAAGGTTGTAATCATTGAGGTTTCTTTTATTCAGTAAGGTTCTTGGTTCCTAAGAACAAGGGTCTTTTTATTGTTTAATTTAGTTTCATTGCATATCACTTGGATTCAGTTTTTTATCATCTTTCGTGTCTAATTCCATCGATCTTCTTTGTTTTGCATTCAAGTCGAGTTTTGGTGTCTAGATCGAGCATTCACAACTTATTCATGCATCGATTCCGCTCTTTCTTTGATAGAGCTTGTCACAGTTGAAGAAGCTCTTATCCCAAGTCATGTTGATGTAGAACACGCCATGCATAATTGATCGGAGAACCTCTCATCTGCTCAATTAAATTTGAAAAAATTAATAATTATGCTTGTTGTACATGCACTTGATCTGTTGGGATAAATATATTTTATACCTAAATTCAATGCAATGAGTCTAGTGGTTGGAGCCGCATCGAACCGTTGTCACGCCTCTCTCACTTTCCTATTGTCATAAGCTCGCTTCGTGCTTGTTAACATTACCCAGATAAACAAATCATATACAAAATTATATACAACCAGTAGTTTTCAACGTACCTGAATTTTCTCGTGCTTCCCTAGTTATCTAAAATGTGACCTAATCGAATTCTAAATCCATTTGTAGTATGATTAAACCCAAAGTTTAGTTCAAACGAAACCAAAATACTCGTCGAAATTGACCAGAAAATCTGACTTGTTGTCAAAATATTGTGATATGGATTCCAATTAAACAAAAACCATTCAAAATCGAAACCAATACGACTCAAAACCAAAATGCTTCTTCTGATTAACACCCATAAATTTTCCAGTTTTTTGGTAAATTCCCCAAAACTCAATTGATTTTTAGGTTTTACCCTAACTAAATTTGTGTTAAGTACCTTATGGTTAAATGACGTGCGTTCTGGAGCAGTCTGTTACTTACTTCTTCCCAAACAACAGACCAGAGCACAACAAGAGCGAACGGACGAGAGCGAGTGACCGCGAGGGATATGGAGCGAGCGAGAGAGACAGATCGAGCGATTCAGAGCACAACAAGAGCATCGATCGAACAAACTTTATTGTAATTTAGATTGAGCTTGAGAAGGAACATCGAACAAAGAAATGCAAATGAAGAATTTGTTCGAGTTTGAAGAGACAAAACAAATGTTAAACATTGAATATACCGAAACAGAAATCTACATAACATAATTTGATTCAATGACATTTCTCAGCATTGGATCTGTCAACACCACAAACAAAACATCAGAAAAATAGGTAAAAATCAATTCTATAGTGTAATATCATGTAATTCTAGTTAAACAACACTTGTAATGACTAGATAGATTAAAATCAATGAATTATGAAAAGGAAGGAAGAGAGAATCTTTGGATCAATTTTGAAAAGTTGTTCACAATTTAACTGTGATTTGTTGACAAGTTATGAGATTGATTATGATTTGTTGATATAAGTCATCAATGATGTTCAAATTGATTTTGTTAACATGTTATAGCAATGTTGTGTTAAGTTTTTATGTGCTAGCATGAGTATTAATAGAAAAATTAGCTTTATATTTTGGTATGTTTCCGCTTATCGTGCTATGTTTCCCTGTTTCATTGACTTAATAAACAGTCATTAACATGTTTTTACATCTCTTGCAGGAGCTACTTCAAGAAGATGAATTTTACAGAGTAAGACTACCATCTAATGTTCCGAGTCCTCCTGAAAAGAACTACATAATGTCTTCGATAAAAGCAGTATGTTTCAGTAAGGGCAAATATTGTATGTTTTGTCTAGTTCTTCTCCTTGTTTGTTTGAGTAAGTTCTACTACCTTCTTGGCTTGTTGTTTGATGTTTATCTAAGGAAATGCTTTTAACTTTCACTTATTTGTTTAATTAGATTTCACTTAGTTGGATAAAACCGAGTTTTAGACCAGGATAAAATTGTAAATTCAAACTTTTGACAGAATTGTTAACGGAAGTTAGTCTAGGGTGGGATTTTGTAACAAAAAGTGAAATAGTGGTGGTTTTAAATCAATAAGAAAATATGGGGTGGTTCAATGTAAATTGGCCCAAATAAAGGGTGATTCTATGCAAAAACCTCAAAAGAAAACAAAGTAATTAAGACACATGCAACAAAAGAACTAAAATTCTAGATTTTAAACAAACTAACACAAAATGAAACTTGAAACACAAATGCAAAAATAGAATCAAATGAACACAACAATACTGCCAACAATAGATAGAAATTGTCAACAATTAGAATAACACAACAACATTGTCAACAAAACATAGAAACTGTGAACCAGAACATGTTTATTGACAAAAAAAACTAAAAAAACAAGAAAAAGAACTTGTAAAGTGAAAATTAAACACATTAACCTACAAAACTGTCAACAAGCAACACGGAAACAAGAACTGAACACTTAAACACACAAGAGCTGTCAACAAACAAAAAATCTAGTTTGTAATAACGCAATCTACAAACTTCGGTGCTTATAAACTGGTTAAAACACACAAAAAAGAAAATAAAGTAATTAAGACACGTGCAACAAAAGAACTAAAATTCTAGATTCTGAACAAACTAACACAAAATGAAACTTGAAACACACATGCGAAAATAGAATCAAATGAACATCCAAATTAAGCAAAATTAGGAACAAAAAAGAGAATGAAGGAAATTAATACCTGATTTGATCCAACAAAACGTGGAAGCTCGAGCACAGGAACAACAACGGCGACGAGACGAGAACACAACAGAAGCAACGAAATCGATCGATCGAGAACCACATAGCAGCAAAGAGAGAGAGACATTAGACCGAGCAAGAGAGAGAAGAGCGACGAGAGAGTAAGACGATGCGCAAAGTCGGAGCGGTCTATTGGAGGAGGGGGTATTTTGCTAAAGGTGAGTGAGTGAGGATTATTGGGCCAAGATCTTCCTTAAGTTTGCTTGAATCAGAACTAGTCTAGTCGAAATGGGCCTCAAACACTTATGGGCCCAACTCAGAGGGAAACCCGTTTACCCGCGAACCCTCGCCCATTTGGCAACTGGTCAAGTATAAACTTCCCACACATTCATTCACTCATCTTAAAACCCTAAACGCCTACATTTCCACAGAGGATAGCTCGAAGCCGTTGGAAGAGCAAAAATGGTGTCTGGATCAGGAGTGTTGGCTCGCAGGGTGGTGATTGATGCAAGGCACCACATGCTTGGCCGTTTGGCCTCCATCGTCGCCAAGGAGCTTCTCTCCGGCCAGCGCGTCGTCGTTGTCCGTTGCGAGGAGATCGCTCTTTCCGGTGGCCTCGTTCGCCAGAAGATGAAGTACCTCCGATTTCTCAGGAAAAGGATGAACACCAAACCCTCCCATGGCCCCATTCACTTCCGTGCCCCTGCCAAGATCTTTTGGCGCACAACAAGAGGGTTAGTTGCTCTTATTCTCTCGCATATTTGCTAGGTTTCTGATTTGTTTTCTTTGGTTGATGATTGGTGTTGTGTTAATTCAGCATGATTCCACACAAGACCAAGAGGGGAGCTGCTGCTTTGGCAAGATTGAAGGTGTTTGAGGGTGTGCCTCCTCCATATGACAAAGTTAAGAGGATGGTGGTTCCTGATGCTCTTAAGTAAGTTGTTGAAAGGCTTAATGATGATTACAGTTGTAGCTATTCTTTTGGATTTATGTTGAACAAGTTGCTGCATTTTCGATCCATTGCAGGGTTTTGAGATTGACCAAGGGCCACAAGTACTGCTTGCTTGGAAGGCTATCAAGTGAAGTTGGCTGGAACCATTATGAGACCATCAAGGTGAGAGCTACTGCTTTTATCAATCTACTTGCGGGTTTTTTATTTTTCATTGACTAGTAGTGATTTAGTGTTACTTCTAGTTTGCAATTATATTGTATACACACTTACTCTAGCTAGTTAGTAATTCATGTTTTGTTTCATTTATTCACTTTCTGTTCTTGAGATTTCTTATCATTCTTCCTGCTGTGATTTTGAAAATTTGCTAGTAGAAAGGGTATCATCTGGATTCAACATATTGGATTACATACGTTGAATTTGACTTTAGATTCTTACCATTCAGTTACGGGATGGGGATATACAGTGTTTGTGTAGATGACAATCCTTGTATTCTGATCATCTTTTTTGGTGACAGGAACTTGAGGCTAAGAGGAAGGAAAGAGCTCAGGTTGTTTATGAGAGGAAAAAGCAGCTGATCAAGCTGAGGGTGAAGGCCGAGAAGACCGCGGAGGAGAAGCTTGGCACCCAGCTAGACGTTCTCACTGCAGTCAAATATTGATTTTCCAAAAGAATTCTTGTCTTGTGATTTGATCGTTAAAAGTTTAGACAATTTTATGTTTAGAGTTTCTATCTATCATGGTTTTCTATTCCATCTGCATCAAATTTTGCTGTCTTCAACAATCAATAGTTGCCAGTTCTTACATTATTCCTCAAAATCTGCAATGGGTTAATTTTCTTCAGTTCTAATGGCTGTTTGCCTGTTTGGTAACAGTAGTCGGGGATGATTTCTCAAGCAAGTACAGAAGAAAGAAATTAACATCAAGATTCATAAGCTTGTCAAGTGATGGCTTAGCAAGAATCGTAACCTTGACTATAATGCAAAAGAATGTTCAACATTTTTTTAGGAGTATACAGCATGTATTTGATCGTATATAAACTGCAGGGTTTGCGTTCAATTACATATAAACTACTTTGTATGATAACCAATTCTCCGTGCTATGTAGAATGTCGTCCTCGCAAGAACAAGAACAATGCCGTTGAAGCAGCGAGAGCATAAGGAAACAGTGTCCATATTCCCTGTTGAAGATATGAAAGAAATGCATAATGAAATCAATCTACATCTAATCACAAAGATAAGAGTACTCACCACCACAGTTGCCACTGTAGCAAGTGCAAAAACAGGACGATCCCTTAATAAGAAACCAATTCCCAGCTGCAATTAGGCAACAAAAACAGTTTTCCGTGGTCTCTAATCTTTACATTTCAAGAAGGGTAACTGAATACGCATTTATGCCGTATGCTTAAAAAGTGCTCAAACCTGAATGGGAAGAGTGATTAGACAGCCACAGCAGACACCGGCAAAGAAACAATCAGGAGAAACACCCTGCAAATATAGCAGAATAGTGGAAGGAAAACGTAAGACAGAATTAAAACAGTTGTATGATTGCAGATTTGGCGTATGTTTGTTATTTAAAAAGACGAAAGGAAATAGAAAGCATCAAACTTAGGCATGTAAACGAGGTAGGAATCACTAACCATTGCTCCAGCAAAGAAAGCTGTTGGATTTCTCACACCAAGGGAGAATCTCTCAACTGCAAATGTGTGATGAATGAACATGAATATCATAGACAGTGTTGAACGGCTGCCACGATGAAAAATGCAAACATGATGAATATGAGTATATTACCAAAACCACTAAGATTGCCATATTTTTGCACAGCTTGAGTAATGTTCGTCGCCCTATCCTTCCCAATTCCCAACTGCATCCATTTAGAGTAACAAGAACGATAAGTTTCACATTTAGCGCCATTTTTAAGGATGAAGTGTCATTTTAAAAAAAAATTGACATAATAAGTGTAGACCAACCCTCGAACAAACATCATCAGATGCGCCCGTCTGTCTGAAAAGCTTGCCCAAGTAAAATGGTATCATATCACTTAAACAGACTCCCCTGGAAATGCATAAACAATCAGCACTTCCACAAAGAGAAGCAAGAAGCATTAAACTAGTAAGATTACTAACCAGTATACCCAAAGAACTGTAGATATAATATAAGGAGCGTTTCTTGAGAATGATTGAGCAAGAGATTCCCACGTTCCATCTAATGTTAGCATCCTCGACAAGGTTATACCAACCTACATCAGTAATTGAAAACGTGTGTATACACAGCTTCACTGAAACAGTAAAATTTAGACTAGGGTGAAACTGAGTACCAGCAAAAAGGACAGACCCATATATTTAAAGCTTCTTCACTGATGAAGAGTCCAAATCCAGCAGCCATGAGCAACCAGAAGTAGACCCACCTAAACAACAAATATCTTGTTAAATTATTCTAAGAAACACATTTTTGCATATTATTCATTGTAATATAGATAAATACCCTGGTTGTTGAAGCTACAGCTGAAGTAAAGTTCCTTCTGGTTTTGATGGTAACAAACATTCCTACTAATGTATACTTGAGTGTTTCAGGATGTCTACTCTGAGCAGGAACGTTACTCAACAGAAGCGAACTAAATAAGGAAAGAAATGGCTGAGAAGAGAATGACGAAGATATCTCGTTTCCTTTATGGAAAATATGATTGAGCTGCAAAGATTTCATGAAGATCTTAAGGAATAAGATATATTTAAAAGATGGAAATAATATCTTCTTATGCGAAAGATATATTTTCCATAATCTTGTTTATTTCCTAGTTTAAACCTAGTTTTATCTTTGCTATATAAACTAGTCTTAGGCTTGGGAATTGTGTGACGATTTAGAGAGATTAACTTGTGCGAATCAAGTGTGATCGTCTATAAGAAGAACAAGAAGAAAAGAGAGAAAGTGTGAGCAATACTTTGTCTTAGGCGTTGAGTTTGGGCTCGAGTGAAAGAAGAGATTCGTGATCGTAATCCTTGCTTTCTTTTGTAACAAACAAGAAATCAATAAGATAAGTATACTCATTCAAATCCTTCAAGTGAGAAGCTTGAAGGTAGTGGTTTTGCTCAACTCTTAGCGGTTGAGTTTTCCACTCTAAATACTTGTGTTCTTCTATACTTCCTGCGTTAATATTCCGCTGCTACACCTCTGAAGGAACAATACACTTTGTTCCCTCAGAAGTAATTGAACTAACGATCCAACAATTGGTATCAGAGCCTGGTCTCTAGATTGTTACCCTTGCAGGAAGAATGTCAGGAACAGCCATCAACGACTCCTTTTGGAAGCCGCCAATGCTCAAATCAGGAGAGTTCTCATACTGGGTGGAACAGATCGAATCACATATCTGTTCCCTGCATGGACAGATGTGGAAGATTGTTGAATTTGGAGATGTGAAGATTCTCGATCCCTCAGATGAGACTGGAGGAACACTCAAGAAAAGAGAAGATTATCAAGATGCTGACTACAAAGTCTTGGAGCTCAACATGAGAGCAAAGAAGGTCATACTCGCTGCCCTTGGTCCATCCGATCAAAGGAAGGTTCTAAAGTACAAGACTGCTCACGACATATTCAAATCCCTCAAAAGGATGTATGAGGGGAATGAAGACATCAAGAAAAATAGGATCTTGACTCTCATCAAGGAGTATGATAGTGCTGTTCAAGGAAAGAATGAGTCTTTGGATGACTACCATTCACGTTTCCAGGGATACGTAGGCCAACTCGAGTTCTTAGGGGAAACGATCCCTGAGTGGAAACTGACACATCAATTCCTTCAGGGATTGTCCTCTAAATGGGACGCGTTCTCTCTTGCACTCCAAGCTCAGAATGATATCAAAAACATCACCTTGGAGGAACTAGTTGCTCGTCTCCAGAGCAACGCAGGGATTCAACAGAGCAAGATGCTACGAAGGGAAGGAGAGAAGGCAGAGAAGTCCCAGAACATTGCTCTAAAAATCGAAAAAGCCTTCGATCTTGCTCAGGAAGAGGACGAAATCGTTGATAAGGATGAAGAAGTTGCTCTCTTCACAAGAGCCTTTCGAAGAGTTTGGAAGGATAGCAGAGAAAAACAACGTCTCCCTGATGGGAACAAAGACATGAGTACTATCATCTGCTATCACTGCCAGAAGAAGGGACACTTCGCGAGAAATTGCTTCAAAAAGAAGGGAGGAGATGCAAATGTCCCTCAAAGGGAAAAGAAGGAAGCAATGATTGCAACATGGGGGACATCTGACTCTGAAGACGAATTTCTCTACACTCCCAAGGAAACGTGTCTAGTGGCTACAGGAGGGACTTCAGACTCCAAAGAAGAATCTCCCTACACATGTCTTATGGCTACAGGAGAAAAATCCGAAGATGAGGTAAACACTTCTGAATTTGATTCTTTCTTAGAAAACAAATCAAAAGCTCAGATTATTAGGTTCATTCATTCTCTAGGAAAGGAACAAAATAATCTGAATTCTTTGATCGATGAGAAGGACGAAACCATTTCATGTCTGATTGAGGAAAACCAGCTTTGGGCTTCTAAGGTTGCTAGACTTGAAAAGGCTTCGTTCCCTTCGTCGGACTCGTGCAAATCCTGCCCTAAGTATGTGTCTGATATAGCTTCCCTGGAAAGGAAAATTGTCATTCTTGAATCTGAAATTAAAACTTTGACTGAGGAAAATTCAAAATTTGCTAAGAAAGTTGATGAATTTCTAATAGAGGAAGAAAACAAAAGGAAAATTTGGTTAGATGAATATATCACCTCTAAAATTGATAAGGAGAAGGATGATTTCTCTAAACGCTTTGTACCACGTGCTGGATTAGGCTATGATAGCGCCTCTTGTTCACAAACTGCCATCTCGTCTCCTGGTATACAAAATTCCCTCTGTCATAAGGGACCCTGTGGAGGATCAATCACACATTGTTCCCACAATGGTTCTGAAGATAAAGGGAAGAAAATTGCTCAGGAAGAGAAGATGTGGTTTGATGGACAGAAGGCCTATAAGATATGGCAAAAACATGCAAATAGCACCAAGCCAGTAGAGGTGGATTTTAGGTCTAGAATTGAAAACAAAACCATCTGGCCTGGACAAAGTAGATATGTCAATCTGAAACACCACAGGGTTTGCTGGTACTGTGGTGAGTCAGGACATCATCAACAAGAGTGTTGGAAAAAATCAAGAGATGAGGAGATAGCCTACAATTATTGCAATAACTCTTCTGTTAGGAACACTCCCAGGATCAAGGTTGTTTTAAAAGATAATGAGGATAGAAAATTGTTCTTCATCCCAGGTAAGCCTAGGCTTGCCTGGGTGCGCAAAAACTAATCCCTTACTTGCAGGATGGAAAGAAGAAGAGTTCCTGGTATATAGATAGCGCTTGCTCAATACACATGACTGGGAACAAAGCATGGTTTATATCTCTCCATCCTGAAAACAAAGGTTCTATAACCTTTGGGAACAACAGTAAAGGGGAAGTAATTGGCATGGGAAAGGTAAGGATCTCTGACAATCTTGTTGTGAATAACGTTACCTTAGTGGATAACCTAACCTTTGATCTATTGAGCGTACGTCAAATGTGCCAGGATGGTCAAAATAGGGTTATCTTTACTACTAATGAGTGTTTGGTTGAGAATGTTGAGACAGGGAAAGTTCTTCTCAGGGGAATCATAGAGAACAACCTATACAAAGTAGATCCATCTTTTATCCCTGAAGAGGAACTGTGCCTTTCTGCACAATCTGAGGAATCCAATCTATGGCATCAAAGGTTCTCTCATGCAAGCCTTAGACTTCTACACAAACTTCACAACAAAGACCTAGTTATTGGTTTACCAAAGATAGAGAGTCAATCTGAAGAGATGTGCATTGCTTGCACAAGAGGAAAACAAGTAAGATCATCCTTTAAGTCCAAAAACCAGGTAAGTACCTCTGAACCCTTAGAGCTTATTCACATGGACTTGTGTGGGCCTATGCGCACACTTAGCCGTGGGGGAAACAAGTACGTGTTCGTGATTGTAGATGATTTCTCTAGGTTTACTTGGACTATTTTCATTGCTTCAAAGGAGGATGTGTTTGATGAGTTTGAATTTTGGTTATATGCTATTGAAAATCAATCTGGATTTCATCTAAGGGCTATACGCACTGACCATGGTACAGAGTTCGAGAACTCCCGGTTTCTTTCCTTGTGCAGGAACAAAGGCATAAATCATAATTTTTCTGCACCAAGAACGCCTCAACAGAATGGAGTTGTTGAAAGAAAGAATAGGACTCTGGAGGATATGACAAGGACAATGCTAATTGCGAGTGGTTTGCCAAGAAACTTCTGGGCTGAAGCACTCAACTCTGCTTGCTATGTACTGAACCGTGCTATGTTAAGACCTATGATTGAGAAGACACCATATGAGCTGTTCAGAGGAAGGAAGCCAAACATTTCCCATCTAAGGGTCTTCGGGTGCAAGTGCTTCGTCCACAACAATGGAAAGGACAATCTGGGCAAGTTCGATCCAAGAAGTGATGAAGGAACATTTGTTGGTTACTCCACTCATAGCAGGGCCTACAAAGTTTACAACAAGAGGACAAGGAAGGTGGAGGAAAGCATCCATGTGGTCTTTGATGAAAAGATCATGGCAGGTAACGTTATCCATGATCCAAATGCTCCTCCATTGACTGAAGCAGACAGGGAACAGTTCATTCTCGCTGATGCTGAGGAATTCATCCCCACTACGGACATGAACACAGAAGAAGAAGCATCCCCAGATCAAGATGCAAGTGTACCAAATGGAGGTTCTGAAACTCAGGGGGAACAATTATCCCCATCTCAGGACCAATCCCCATCTCAGGAACCAGCGCTCAAAAGAGCAAAAGTGGAGCCTTCCCCTTCTCGTCCACGTACAAGGAGCGCTGCAGCCAAGCCACCCAAAGGAAGGAAAGTTCCCAAACAAGTGGCTGCAGGAAAGGCATTGGGGAAACGAACCATCATCAGAGACCTTCTGTTTGATGAGGAGTTTCTAGTCGCCAACAGGATGGATACCCTGGTGGACATCATCCGCCACCAAGGTTGGGAAAACCTATTCTGCACTGCTTCAAAGGTAAATGAGGGGATGATAAAGCAGTTCTACAGCTCCTTCACCATTACTGAGAGGCCTCATGCCATACAAGCCTCCTTCGTCCTTGGGAAGGACACCCACGTGGTCTCAAGCACCGAACTGGGAGTCATACTCGGGGTTCCTCACGAAGGATTTGAAGAGTACGTCAAAGGGCAGTGGCCAAAAGATATAGGGCTGGCTGCTATCCAAAGGGTTTCACAGGATTACTCCACTGAAGTTGTTGGGGAGATGACCACTTCGTCCATGGGGGTAGCAAACCGGATCTTGCACAGCTACCTTATCAGTAACATTACCCCCAGAGAGCAGAAGCGCACAACCATTCTCATTCAGGACTGCCTTCTCATGGACAAGCTTCTCCTCAGGCAAGCCATTAATCTACCAAAGATTATTATGCTACACATGGCCCATGCCAGGAGGAACGATAGACATGGTCTTCCCTTCCCAGGAGTAGTAAAGAAGATCCTAGAGTACCTGAGGGTGTATGAAGCTGGTCCCTCTGAGGTCATGTTCGCTAGGGAGTTGGCTGAAGCGAATTTAAGGAAGATGAAGTTTGAGAAGAATGAAGATGGTGATTGGGTCCGCTCTGCTGAATTTTGTGAAACAGAGCATGTAACTGAGGACCCTCCACAGGAACAGAGTGAAGAACCAACTATGGTCTATCAACATCAGAGGATGGAAGAGTTGTGCTCACTGGTTGGAAATCTGGTGAATGAAGTTGCCGCCTTGAAGGCTAATCTGGTGAATGAAGTTGCTGCCTTGAAGGCTGAGATACGTCGTTGGACGTCATCAAACTAGAGGTTCCCTTGGCAGTTTAACAGTCTCCTCTCCACACCTTTCCTCCTCTATCTGACCCCCACTCTCTGTTCCTAGCACATCTATCCTTCTTCTTTTGCGCTTATTGTACCCTTTGCTTAGGGTTTTATGTGTCTTCTTTTAAATTTCTCTTTGCTTGCGTTTTCTTTTCCTTGTCCAGTATTTGTATCAGCGTCCGTTCTTATGACGCTTGTTTAAATCTATGATTAGTCTGTTTTGATGAGTTCTGGAGTTCTTTTATTTCAAGTACATGTTTAGACTTACTTTTTGATGATGCCAAAAGGGGGAAGAAAGGAACGGTCAAGGTTTGAGGGGGAACATCTGTACTTAAACCTTATAAGTAATGTTCCCTTAGGAGAACTGTTTAGATGTGTTTTAGAAGTATTCAATGAGTATGTTTGTCACCATCAAAAAGGGGGAATTTGTTGAAGCTACAGCTGAAGTAAAGTTCCTTCTGGTTTTGATGGTAACAAACATTCCTACTAATGTATACTTGAGTGTTTCAGGATGTCTACTCTGAGCAGGAACGTTACTCAACAGAAGCGAACTAAATAAGGAAAGAAATGGCTGAGAAGAGAATGACGAAGATATCTCGTTTCCTTTATGGAAAATATGATTGAGCTGCAAAGATTTCATGAAGATCTTAAGGAATAAGATATATTTAAAAGATGGAAATAATATCTTCTTATGCGAAAGATATATTTTCCATAATCTTGTTTATTTCCTAGTTTAAACCTAGTTTTATCTTTGCTATATAAACTAGTCTTAGGCTTGGGAATTGTGTGACGATTTAGAGAGATTAACTTGTGCGAATCAAGTGTGATCGTCTATAAGAAGAACAAGAAGAAAAGAGAGAAAGTGTGAGCAATACTTTGTCTTAGGCGTTGAGTTTGGGCTCGAGTGAAAGAAGAGATTCGTGATCGTAATCCTTGCTTTCTTTTGTAACAAACAAGAAATCAATAAGATAAGTATACTCATTCAAATCCTTCAAGTGAGAAGCTTGAAGGTAGTGGTTTTGCTCAACTCTTAGCGGTTGAGTTTTCCACTCTAAATACTTGTGTTCTTCTATACTTCCTGCGTTAATATTCCGCTGCTACACCTCTGAAGGAACAATACACTTTGTTCCCTCAGAAGTAATTGAACTAACGATCCAACACTGGTGCATATTCAGGGAGAATGACTTTGTAACCAAAAGCCTTAAAATTAAACCCTGAAGAAGACGAAGCCATGACAGCGGACGATGAACCATCAGGTAGAAACTGAATTCCAAGAGATGATCCAAGATGAGGACTCTTGATATTCATAGATAGCACAGTTACAGTTACAGCTATTCCTAGAACAATTGCCAATTTTGCCAACAAAGAACCACTTTGACCACTAACTTTATCCCCCTCCTTTTCCCCAAAAACTAGGTCAGGAAACTGATCAGGCTCTTGAGTGGAGTCAGTGGAATTTGCAGCGCTGAATTCTTCTGCACCCACTTGCTGAAAGCATGTTATTCTGCAATTTGAGTGGAGATAAGGGGACCTGAAACTGAATAGAGCGCTAGAGGGTGTAATTGAGGAGAATTGAACGCCGAGAGTTGAACGGTGGAGAGGTCGTCGGCAGGAAGCTGCAGCGTTGGTGGAAATGGGAGGGCGTAGGAGGGAAGATGAAGTGCAGGCGATGACAGCCATTGATGACATTCCTGCTAATTACAAAAGGAAGGAATTGTGTATGTTGTCGTAATGCAGTTTGTAGAGTTTTTAGTAAGTTTTGGGCAAAGTGTGAGGTGGGAGAGAACCATAGAATCCAACAATCACCGGATATTCCCATTCCTAACGGTAAACACAAGCCTTTATCTAGAACACCCTAGAAATTTATTTAATACATCCATACATTCGTCACGGATGTATTACACAGGATCTTCGTCACGAATGTATAAAGCAAGACATCCGTCACGTATGTATAAAGCAAGACATCCGTCACGTATGTATAGGAGACCTTCGTGACGAAGAAATGTAATAGTTTCGTGACGAATGTAGCTATATCTGCAAAAGTGAATCTATTATATCTAATCCACACCAATTACATTTAATTACCATCAAAATATCCGCAACCAACTTCATCTTCAACCTTTTTAACTTCATTTTACCCTCATTTCACCCTAAACACTCTCATTCAAATACAAGCTTCAATTGAAAATGTCAAATTGGGATGATTTCATACACCAAAATGTTGATGAAGGTGGTCCATCATGAGGGAACTACAATGAGGTATGTTACAGTTGTTTTAAATAATATACAAGTTAGGGTTTGTAGTAAAATTTATGTTTTTGTATGAAATTAAATAGTTTGAAGTTAGGTTTTGTGTTGATTGTGTTAAAATCATGTTGTAATATAGAGTTGGATAGAAAAGATGTGATTTTTAGGTGTTACGTACAATGTGCATGATAAGAAGATGTTAAAATAATGTTGAAGTTAGGGTTTGTGTGGAATTTTGTGTTTGTGTTGGAATTTAGGGGTAAAAAAGTGTAAAAAGCAATCTGAAATAGGGTAAATAGGACATTCGTGACGGAAGAACCATAAACATTCGTGACAGAAGTAGTGAGGACATTCGTGACGAATGTATTTGCACCAAAAATGTGCAAATTTTTTCGTCACGCAAGTATGGCTCTTATCCGTGACGAAGGTTTACATACTATTCGTGACGAAGGTAGAAAAAAATGGTTTTTGGGTTTATTTTTTGTGTATTTTGTTGTTTTACAGTATAATAGTCCAATGTTCAATGGTTTAAACAACTTATCGATCAATGCCGATATTCGTTTGGGACCTGAAGGAGTGCCTTCGTTTGATCTTGGTTTGGATTTTGATATTCCGCCAATAGTCTCTCAACTTAATCCTCCTCCATATCATTCCCATCAAAATGATTGGTCCAATGTTCTTCAATATCAATCTTTATCACAACCATATCAAGACATGGAGTATTTCCCGAAATTGAAGACAGTACCACAGTTTGACAGTGTTGTGCCGTATGAGGAGCCACATATATCATCGGATTATTCAGAAGTTTTCGTCACTGATAAGATCTTCAGCTCAAGAGCAGACGCAGAACAGCAGACGCAGAACAGTGGGCAAGAGATATTGGAAAAACTCATAACTTCATGTTAAAGGTTAGTAGAACCGACTTCAAAGGGAAGTTAGAAAGGTCTTGGCTTAAATGCGAGCGCAGTGGACATTATATTCCTGATTCAGTGGGGGAGAACTAGGAAATACACCTACACAAAGAAACGTGGTTGCAAATTTCAGATTGCATGTAGAGAGACTGAAAAGGGGGAATGGATCTTAAGGGTTGATCATGGATCTCACAACCACATCATTGGTCAATCCTTACACGGTAATGCATTTGCTGGAAGACTTACACCAGAGGAGGAAAACGTGTTACTAGACATGAGGAAGGGAAATGCTAGACCAATACAGATGTACACAAGGCTCAATGAATCTCCTGACAACATGACCAAGAAGTCACAAGTCTACAACTTTTGTAACAAGTTCATATTAGAGAGGATGGAGGGAAGAACTGTGGTCCAAGAATTATTCTATCGTTTGAAGGAGTTGAACTACTTCGTAAGACACAAGAGCGACGAAGTCACAAATAAGATCACAGATGTGTTCTTCGCAAGCCCATAGTCGATGAAACTGCTTAAGGCGTTTCCATATGTAATGTTGATCGACGCAACCTACAACACAATTCAGTAAGTATAATTAAGTTAAAAATTATGATGTTTGTTTTTACTCCATAAATTCTTATAGTAATGTATTATCTTGCAAAGGTACGACATGCCCTTCATAGAGATTGTTGGAATAACATCAACGTGGAAGAACTATGCTGTTGTTGGGGCTTTTGTGTCAGAAGAGAAAGAAGAAAACTATGCGTGGTGCATGTATCAATTGGCTGAGTTGTTTATGGTTGTTAAGATGACACCAACTTGCTTAGTCACCGATCGAGAGAAAGCTTTGATGAACGCTTTGGATAGGATCTTTCCAGATTCTACTTTCCTCCTCTATAGGCGGCACATCCAAAAGAACATTGAGGATCATGCTAAGCTAGCAATGCGGTCACAAGAAAGGGGGACCCATTTTGCAAGTGACTGTCTTAACTTATTCAAACAGTCGACAGATTTGGCATACAACATTCAGCTGGGGCGTATTGAAAAAGATTGGGCAGAATATCCATCTGAGATTAGGTACCTGAAGAAGAATTGGCTAAACCCCTACGACGATAGATTTCTTTCGATCTATGTGGATAAAATCTTTACATTAGGTTCCAACACCACAAACAGGTTAGTGATGTTACTACGCTTCAAATTTGGGTTATACAATATATGTTAGCTTTTCATTGTTGTTATAAATAATTGTTTTGATTATGCAGGGTTGAAAGTGAACATTCTAGCTTCAAAAATTATTTGTCACTGCCAAGCCAGAAGATAGACACTGTGTTTGATAGATACAATTCGAAGATGCGCAATCAGTTCAAGCCTTCAAGGAGATCTTGGGTACTTTCAATGAAAGTCAGCAAAAGACTGTAAGTAACATTACAGACGTTGATCTCTTCAAGCTTCTTAAATACAGAGTGTCTTTTACTTGCTTGAGTCGCTTGCTAACTGAATACAAGAAAGGGGAATATGGCATGCATCTTGATCATTGTGAATGTGTAATAAGGAAGAGAGATGGATTGCTATGTGTGCATGACATTTATGAATATGTGAGGAATCAAGAACCAATTCCAGCTGAAGCGGTTCATGCCTTTTGGAGGACATTGACTTTGAAAGAAGTAGAGACTGAAGACGAATTAGAAGTGTGGAGGGTAGTAGCAAGAAACTTGATGGATGAGTTTATGGCTGAGCAATGGGAGGGAATGTCACCTTATGACCAACACGAGTGTGCAATGAAGTGTTTGGCAATAGGTAACCCTCAAATGACCAACCTCCAAGAGCCAGCTCGTGTGAAAAGGGGGAAGGGGCGACCTCCAGCAGCTCCAAACAAAGAGTACAACTCAATGAAAAGACAACCTTCACATTGGGAGCACACTGATGCAACACTTGAAGAAACGGCTCCAAAGAAGCAAAAACCGGCTTCATACGGGAAGGGTACGAGTGGTCAGTGAGCTTTGAAGAAGCTTACAAAGTATACTACTCTCGTACCTCCGTGCATGTGTCCCCATGTGCAAGGTTGGTATCCCATTGTGGTTGATGGAAATTGTGGATACAGAGCTATAGCACAACAATTAGGATGGGATCAAGATAATTGGAGGAGACTTAGATCCGAAATGGCTCAAACGACATTTGCACATTGGAATAATGGGTTGCAAGATTGTTGGGTATGCCCAGTTGAAACGCCTAATGTTCAGAGAGCAATTACAAACCTAGGTTGGACTAGACCAGGAGAGATGGCACTCGAAGAGACATGGTTACAAGTCTCGGCGATGGGGTTTGTAGTTGCTACGACTTTCAATTGTGCATTTGTTGTGCTTGGGAAATCAGTTTGGCAAACTTTTTTGCCTATAGTATTGGACGACAACATCGCACAAGGAGAGAAATTGCCCATATGTTGCATTTGCCTTGTTGAAGATGAAAGACACTTCATTTCGGTAATTTCTAACTCACTCTATCAATTTTTTGTTTATATTTTGAAATCAATACCTATTACACACTCTATCATTTGCCTTGTTGTAGACGCCAATTGCCGATGACTCTCCATTGCCTGAAGTGTATGATATGTGGCATCCCCAATATCTTCTCCCGTAGTTCACCTTATCATGACTGAATTGCTCAGTACAAGTCTGTTCAGTTGGCACTTTGCTGCACCAGCAGAGTTTCCCTCCTGGATCCATAATTTTCCTGTGTGTATGAAGTTGAAATGTGTTGCTTATTCCAATCTGAAACGTAAGTTATCTAGAGTTGAAGGTAAGTGTGTTACAGCTAGCAACAGCTGTAACTCACTTATTGTCTGCAGTGTGTCACAGCTAGCAACACTTGTAACTCACTTATTGCCTTCAGTGTGTTACAACTAGCAACAGTTGTAACTCACTTACTTGTCTTCAGTGTGCTACAACTGTAACCCACTATCTTCTTAACTAAATTTGATGGGCCGGATATTGATTTGGATCAGATAATGGCGTATTGGGCTTCTTTCTGTTTAGTGAATTTGGTTATGTGCAATAACAATCTAACAATTGCAAATAAAACAGAAGTACGGTCTTATGCATTAATACAAAACACAATAACAATCTATTTGTCCAACCCTTAGCGATTGAGACCTGATCCATAACAAATTTCCCCTCATCATCTACTCTCATGCATTGATCCCTCAAAAGCTCTGGTGAAACTTCATTACCAGCTTTGACTCTTGCATCAAGTAAATCTAAACCAAAAGCCGCCTTCGCTTTGTTGACCATTACAGTCTTCGTGTCAGCTTTGCCAACTCCATCAGTCGATGTGCGAAATCCCATGCCCTTTCCGTTTATAGGGATACCCAAAATCTTGTGAACATCTAGTAGAGTGATTGTCATTTCAGCAAATGGCAAGTGAAATGAATTTGTTTCGGGCTGCCAGCGCTCAACAAATGCATTGATCAACGCTTGGTCGTGGTTGGGATACATGAGGGTTTGCAAATGTGACAAACCAGAAGCCCTAGCCAACGCAACCCAAGGATAGTCGCCCACTAACCGCCCCTTTTTTAAACCTTCTTTTCTGACCGTATTTCTCAATTGCGGTCTCTCCTATTTATCATATTTCAAGTTTTTTAAGTACATTTAAATCAATTAACAAATCATGAATGAATTCAATCAATTCATTTTTTCTACATATGTAATAATTCTATTAACAAAGCATGAAAATTACGCAATTAACAATTCAAACAAAGGTGATAGCTTTACTTACATGTCATTGTCAAACCATATAAGGAGTGTGCCCGCTGAACCTATACAGCAAGTCTATCTCCTTAGGACCTCCAGGCACAAGAAACTGTAACTTCGGGTAAGTGTCGTCATTTTCATCGCCATGTTCATCATGATCGATCCCCCGTAATGGCCCTCAAACTGTCCTTCAGCCCAGGTAGCATTTGGACCGGTACGTATGTCATTCTGGTGCTTGTGGCTGAAAGTCGTGTTGATGGCCTACTGCTTCATCCCATGCTAGTTGCGGAGAAGAGGGGGGAACCCATGTAGGGATCTATTACAAAAAAAAACAGATTAGTAAAATGTACAACTTTCACTCATAATCATCTATAAATTAAATTTCAAACTAATACTTACAGCACTATACGGACTCCAAATTGGATCTTGGCCCTCATAGGTTGGAGTCATCGGGATATTCTGTTGTAATCAAATAAATTACATAAATTAATAATTTAATAATAACAAAATACACTAATATAAGTGAATTAAGAAATAACTGACCATGTTCTCGTAAAGGTTCGAATATGCACTAGGGTCAGCTAGTTGTTGTTGTTCATGCCAAGAAGGTTGCGGGACCTCTTGACTTGCACTTGTACCCTCGTCAGCTCTTCCGCGCCTCTTCCTCGGCTTCGGCTGATAAGCGGGTCTCTCTCCAGCCTCGATTTCTTCTCGAGTCTGATTGCGGGCGGTCTTCCACGCGCTTCTAGAAGACGGATGCATCTACAAACATATTATTTTGTCAATTTACGCATAACAAAACAACAAAACAACAAAACAAAAAAAACAGCAAAGTCTATCTCAAGAAAAAAAAACAGTTTTTCACAATTTCGCAACTGAAGAAAATTGCACAACTGCACAAATTCAGCAGCGGCAATACATCCGGTGACGAATCAATTTGCACTAAATTTCCACAATTTCAAGAAAAAAAACAGTTTTTCAAGTTATCCAATTACATTAGCCCCTAAATCATTTCATTCCATATGTTTCTTAATCAAAATCTCAAACCCTAATTCATGAGTTTAACAATTTTGGGGATTATATCTAAAATTTGAAACAACACTCAATTAAACATAAAGAACAATTGAACTAAAAAAACATGCTTAATACACATATCAATCTAATGTAATCACAACATATCAATGGTTTTGACATATCTTCATCTAAACATACAACATTAGTGCAAAAGAGAGTTAGAATTATCTTATGAGTTGATTGTTGATTATTGTGGTGAAAGAGATGAAGAAATGTAGAGAATGGTGTTGTGTTGTGTTGTTGTTGCGCCGAATCTATGAGGAAATATGGGAGACGAAGTTACATTAGGGTTGGGTAAAAAATCTCTTTTATAACTCCAAAATATGACCTTCGTCACGGATGTTTGTCATACCTTCGTCACAGATGTTTTGAGAACCTTCGTCATGGATGTTTTGAATACCTTTGTGATGGATGTTTGAAAAACCTTCGTGACGGAAGTATGATATAGCTCTGTGACGAATGTAATCCTGTGCTAAATAAACAAAAAGGGTGTGTCAAATAGTAAGGCCCTATAAATATTGTAGCTCTTAGTCCATTCAAATTGCTAAATATTATGCAACTTATCAAAACCATTTCGTATGAAGTCATTTTGTGAAAAAGTAAGAAAAAAAAGAAGAAATCATACGTCACACATGTATAAAAAAATGGGTGAGCGGATGAATAGAAACAATGTATATAAAGTGTAATCATGTGTATCAACGTAAAATAAAATGTTGTCTGTATCCCTTTGGCTTAGTGGATGAGGCATTGTCCTCTAATCCATAGGCGCGAGTTCGATACTCATAGGCATTGACATGACCAACTCTATAAAGTTGGGAGATGTATTCTAAAGAAGAAATCTCGGTGTTTGCATGTACTAAAAAAACATAATATATGAAATGTTTATTATATTGTCTAAATATTAATATTTGTGTTTATAGTCACTAATATTGATGTCAAGAACACTCGTTATTAATTATAGTGAACATTTATGAATTTCATAAACAAAATATTATTACATTGCTACCTAGGAGAATCAGGCCCTGAGTGGTCCGACTTCTGTCTATATGTAACCAAGCCTTAGTAGTTCTAAAGCATGATATGTAGCTAAGTTCATATATTTATACATTAGTTCAGTGTCAAGATGAAAAGTAAAGAATTCAAAATGACATAATCAGATTTCGTGATGCAATAGAAAGATTTTCCATCCGTGCACAACAATTGCTCTCTAGAGAGTGTGATGACTCAATGCTTATTACCTTACTGCGTGAGACGAAAATGACCTAAACTACTCATTCTCTATTCACATGCATGCACGTAGTTTTGGTTCTGAATCAAGTCATTCTTGGATCACGCCCTCGACCACTGATCATTAGGAATTCATCTGACAGATCACCCTCGGGCCACACTGATGTGAATGATCCTCTTGGGAGGATCGTTGCAAATGTCAGACCCTTGTTTCCTCAAGCTAATCTTCTCTTTTATAACCCAAGTTAGGGTTTGCTTAGGATGAAAATCTGGTCAGAGTGATGACCCACACGAAGAAGAGACGATCTAGACACCGAAGAAATGAAATGAACACTTACTCGAAGCGACGAGCTACGAAGGTAGTTGATTGAGTTCTATGGAACAAGGGTTTGATGCAAGGGGTTTTGGAAAGGAGTATGACTCTCTTTTATTCTCAAAATCTACATAAACTTTACTAATATTCATAAAATATTTAAAGTCTAAATAAATAAATAAAACGTGACAAAAATACTCTACAAGTAGCAATTGAAGAAAATCTGTCAAATATGAAAAACACTGTCAACATGATTTAGGACAACTGAAGCAATTAAAGCTAATCTTCTCTTGTTATTGTTGTTGACAATTATAGGTCAAAGTTTTCAATTAAAATTATAAGGTTGAAAACTAAAACCCTTATATTGAAATTATAATCTGTCACAAAAAAATATACTATAAGAATACAAAGTTAGAAACTATGACCCAAGATGAAACTTTATAAAACCTATGACCATTTTTCCGACTGTGAAAGCTTATATTTTGCGTATTAAATGGTTTAACCTATTCGTGAAGTCACAATAGTCCGAAGATAAAAAAAACTAATATTATCTTTTCACAATCATATTTGATCTGAAAACTTAATTCTCCAGATCGTGGAATATATAATACTCATATGAAGTAGGATTTAAATTAAACATGCGGCAATAGTAGCATAATCAAATGTGTATAAGTTCTGACGCCTTGGATGTCGACTAGTATTAGTGGAGATTAAAATGGATGGCATATCAGGTTCCATATGATATGACAAACTTTTGCAATCTCAAAAGTAAACTGGAAGGAAAAATCTGCAAATGCGGAACCCAAATGAAGTAAGAAACGAACAAAGCAGGCTCATTGGTGAATCGGGTCAGTTGTAAGTGCCGGTCTATCTAGCATGCCAACCGACCCGATACATCCAACGAATCATGGACCTGAAACACATCAATAAAATGGCAACAGCTAATATAATAAATGATAGGACTGGTGTATATACTAGAGGTTATATTCATAAAATTTTCAAGGGCTTTTTTGGTCCATAACAATTACAAGACAACCAACCACTACCAAAGTAATCTAAGATGCTCAAGGAAGAGAGAAAATAATGCACATAGTAGACTATTGGGGTGTAATGAAATAGGACCCCACAAAGCTCAAAGCCAGATACAAGCAAAAAAAGAGGGTGAAAGAACAGGACAGATGAACCCCTGTACAAATACCTACGTTTGTCCTTATCTTTGCAAAGCTACAAAAACAGATAATATACATGATTACACATTGTATCCTTCCTAACAAGATCAAGTTAGTAATACTTAGGCTCTCTATGCATCACACTTCCTAAATCTTTTCCCATTGTGCCCTTGCAAAAGTGATCACTTCATCTACAATATAGACATATTGAATCCTTCCCAACAAGATCAAAGTTAGTAATACTTAGGCTCCTCATATGCATCACTTCATATTCTTTTCCCATTGTGCCCTTGTAATGGTGATCACCTTCATCTACAATATAGCAAGTGGAAAAATCAAACGCTGATGTTCAGACGTCATATCAGTGGGCTTTTATCAGACATACTAATAAGCCAACTGAAAATTACTTATTTCCTGCAGTTAGGACTTAGGATTGCTATAGCATAACCAAGAAGGCATAATCCTACAGCATTTGTGGCAAGCAAGAACTGTAGGTAAAAACTAGGCTCATTGCAGAAAGGATAAAAAACAAAAGACTACTGAACTCACAAATTAGAGAGCAGCTAAAAACTTCATCTTACCTGTACTCACTTTATATAGATTTAAAAATGGTGTTTGCTTAGTCTGCAAGCATCTTTCTAAAACAGACAAGCCAAAATGAAACGACAAAGCAACAAGGTTTTCAATTTATAATAGTCAGACATTGGCAGTACCAGTTTCCCTTCATCCTACTTCATCTTATGCACCCCGGACGTTTTACCTTTACTACGGTCCATTAGTTGGAACTGCTAAGAGCCTTGGGAGAAAAATAATACAGGTGGCCATTCATTTCAGGTGATTGTAGTTGAATAAACCATGTATGTTTTCCTACCAACATATCTTCTGTTTCTGCATTCAAGTGCACAAAAGTAAATGCTAGAATTGATAAAGCTTACCTGCACAAAGCTTCATAAAGGGCATGCAGATCCTAGATTGGACCATCTCTTCGATGAAGGCAAGGACTGCACATCCATTAGGCATGTCATTCCAACCTCGAATTAGAAAAGTCTCTTGCAAATGGATTTCTCTGTACAGTTTTAAGCTTCAGTAGGATGTTTTTGTAGCGGTGGCTGCCCCAGGATTTCTGATGTAATAAATCCTCTTGAGAGACTGACGTTTGATTGTGACCACACTTGATTCAACGAGACATGTCACTCCAACCCTGAATGTTTTCACTATGTGCAAGGACTAACATGTGAAGCGAAGCTCTTAGATAGCTGCTTCATACCTAGACCATGGCTATCCTGGAGCTACTGGTTCATTGCGTGATGAATTTGACATAGGAGGGCTCCCAATAGAAACCTGCTCAGATTTAGGAGCTACCGAATCACCAAGTGGTTCTGATGTCTTCAGCTGTGCTGAACCAGCAGAAGATGCAAGTGAGAGAGCATTTACAGGCTTGCCACATGGAGTCCCAGAGGTCGCGCCTATTGAAGAAGTATTGTTTTCCAATTGCTGCTCAGCTTGTCTCTGATCAATTTGTGGTTTAACCAGTGAGTCAGAATTTGAAATACAATTTTGTGAAACTTCCTTCTGAACGGGAAGCTCACTACCATTAACCAGCTTGGAGGAAGGTTGTATATGCACATTCAACTGCTGATGACTGGGAGATGGTGCTATAGGTGACTGGACCGAAGTAGATGTTAATGCTGCAGCCTGTTTAGGATTGTTGCTACTATCAGGGTGTGATTGCCTTTGTTGAACTTGCCTGAATGATGCAGGTGCTGAGTTAGAATTTAATTTTTGCGGAGGAGGTACCACAGGTTTAGATAACTGAGTGGGGATACACTGTCCTTGCACTCCTTTCTCCAATTGTGGTCCTGGAGCAGAAAGACCGCTTGGATGAGACGAATCTATTGAATGACTCTGAAGCAGTGACATGTTGCCTCTTCCCATTCCCTTCAAAACTTTTGTCTGCTGAGACTGGGATGGTTGGCGCTGTGGAGGGTGATTTCTACCAGATTTTTGCAGTTGCTGTTGAGACTGTTGAGATTGCTGAGCGGGACGTTGTCTTTGTTTCTCCACTTGGTTTACAATTGTGTTTGTACCAATTTGAGCTGTCTGGCCAACTCCATGATGCGGAATTTGATGCTTCGGTTGCTGCTGAGATGTTACAGGCG
Source organism: Oxyria digyna (assembly GCA_029168935.1). Lineage (NCBI taxonomy): Eukaryota > Viridiplantae > Streptophyta > Magnoliopsida > Caryophyllales > Polygonaceae > Oxyria > Oxyria digyna. Next base: position 14,720,050 of record JAPVLV010000013.1, read on the forward strand.
TAATAGGGGAAGACGGTGTCATTAGCGATGACATGGATACTGGCAAAGAAGCAGCCTGGGACTGGAGCTGGGGTTGTGTAGGAAGATGTGACATCAATGCATTAGATGATGGAAGTTGTTGATGGTGCTGTAGATTTTGTTGTTGCTGCTGTCTTTGCAACATACGCTGCTGCAACTGTCTATCTCTAGCAAGGCGCATTGCAAGGGCTTGCTGTTCTGCACTACTACCAGGATGAGAAGAGCCTTGCAAATGTGGATGATGAGAATTGCTCAGAATATTAGAGTGCGGGCGGGGAATTTGATGCTGGTGGTGATGATGGACTGGACTTGGGAATGTTGAGCTTAACCCACCAAAAGCAGAGACTCCTTGATTATTTATGTGCGATCCTTGCATTTGTGTTTCTGATGACATCATCTGACTCTGGCCAGGCTACGAGTGTAAATAAAGAACAATAATTATTCTTCAGAGAAGATTTATGGATTATTGCAGGTCATCATTTATTAAAGATAGAGAAAAAAAACTTACTCTTGTTAAATGTCCATCACGAGGTCTTAGCACGGAGTTTCCTTGACCAGCAGAGTGCATGTTCAAGCTACTTGTCATTGCCACCGTGTTTGAAGCAGACATACTTCCTGAACTAGGTACATATGACGAAGAAACCCCTTGCATCCCTGGTCTTGGCATTGACATGCTTCTGTTAAGTTCTCCCCCTCGAGGTCCTCGATCATTTGCTGAAAATGTTCCGGGAATAGACATATTTGGTTGCTGACTATTTCTGTCCGACACCATATGATTGTATTGTTGAACTCTTTGCTGCTCATCAATTAAATGTGTCCTGGGAATACCATATCTTCCATCCCTAAGAAAAAAAAAGACATGGAACCAGATTGAAAATATCATAATTGCCCATCTATCTAAAAGAGAGCACGATAGACTCGACAATTTTATAATTTAATAATACCTAACAGTGCCATTAGGCTGAACAGATGCTGAGCCTTGATATGAGGTAATAGTGCTAGAAGGAAGCATTGACTGGACAGCACCTTGATTTGGCAAAGGCAACGATCCAGTATGGGGGCCTTGATGACTAAGGGCATATATATCAGGGCTTGACACATCCATCTCACAGAAGTCAAGTGGCCTTCAATGGAAAATTCAAACAGCTAAAAGTTACTTTTTGACTTTTGTAACAGTAGGAGAGTAATGATTTTAACTCAGATATGCTATGATGAAATTAAGAAGCATAAATTTAAACCAGAACTTACGTCAAAACGCCTCCATTTTGGTTAATTGTGATTACTTGAGAAAGTGCAGCAAGATGTGAACTGTGTGTAGACACCAATTGTTTTGGCTCCTGCAAATACACAATACCAAATTAGAAGGAAGCAAAAGGTGTGGGAGTATACACAAATGAAATAATCAGATGAAAATAACAGCATTAAAGAACATTCCTCTCCGATCCAATACTGATAACATAAAGTGCCAAAGTTGTTCTCCATCGGATAAAGTTTGCACGCGTTGATAATAACACTTAATCAATGGATTATTATATCCACTATTCAGTCTTCATTGTCATGTAGAATATATTATATCTCAAATTTCAGCAGTAAGAAGACAGGTTTGGTGTCCAAGTTTTTACTACATCATCAACAAAGAAACTTGCTAAATACTCCAAACAAAAAAGAAATCAGTACTAAGCGCACTGGGTCAGAGAATACTTCAACAGATAGGTTCGTAAATCTGTTTTTTCTACACATATATTAACAAAAAAAAATTAAAAGACACCCTCTTCTTTGATAAATGTATAAACAATTAAAGAACCTTAATTAAGTTTCATATTACAATTTATGTTTTGCTTGAGAACTTAAAAAAAAATCATTTCCCGTTTGAAAAAGACAACTTTCATATGCTAAGGAAGCGTATGAACTGGAAAAATATCCGTTACTGATGTGGTGATTAAAATGATATCTGGAATAAGGTATATATATCTATTATATTATTCACAACTTAATTGTGACCAAAAACATGTATGAGCATAGAAATACCATCTTTATGCCATGCAGGTCCTGTCCAATTAATATAATCTTCTCAAAATGAGACTTAATAGTATCTTCCTCCACTGGACCACGCAACTGCTGAAACAACTGTCTGGCTCCCCCCTGTAATAGGATAGGGTATACTTTAGTGAATCCACGGAACACCAAAACATCTTTTATTCTTAAAAAGTTAAGAGTATCCGAACAGAAAAATTAGAATCTTAGCAATAACAGGAAATTCAGTAATTGCCTTTGGGATGCCAGGTAATGTAGATGGATACGGCTGAGAAGATCCTGAATCTTCGGTATCAGCCCCATCTCCACAACTCTTCTCCAACAGAGCCCGATGACGCTCCTTGCATTCTTTAGGCTTTCGAAAAATACACTGATACTCAAAGAGAACAATTAACGCAAATTACACCTGATGTGAGTAACAAATCCACACAGCTCGAGGTCAATTGCAAGTATCACAAGGAAACTTCTCCCAGAGGTCTTTGCAGTTTAATTGAGAAAATCTGGCTTTATTCGGAAAATGTTGAAAGGTTAGAGGCCTAGAGCTTCCTTAGGTTTTCATTCAACATCAGAACTCCAATAGTCTTTCCTACATCAGTTTCTTTTAAGGTTGTTTCTCTGTGATAGAGCTTTAACAAAGAAAGATGTGTCCCCATACCTTTCCAGGCATGCTAGAATTATGGTCAGGAAACTAAAGGCACTACAAGTTCACGACATAGAACTTTCATATCCCACCCAAGTTATGATCAGCAAGCTGTGCTAATGATCTAACCATCATATTGGTCGAATATAAATGATTTATCTAACAAAGATGGTGCCTTACATAAAAGTTCACATAGTGTGATTCTATTGTTTTTAGACAGCTTTTCAGCTACCAAAAAGCGAGGAAACTCAATAAAATAAGGCTACTCTGCCACAAGAGATCAACAGCTGCTGAAACCATACAATATTTCCAAAGTCGCCATAACCAGCTACAAAACATAAATATCTAGTATCTAGCGGACAAGGCAAGGGATTAGAGGAATACCTTAAAATGCAAGGTACTATTGATAGCATCACTTACAAGCTCCCAGTTAGGGCCCATATCATGAACAAGCACAACAAGCGCCTACAACACAGCAGGAGGGTTGGATTGTTTTTAAACTCTGAACGCATCAATGGCAGTAATACTTGTGAAGAAGAAACAACTAACTGTACCTGATCTTCAAATAAAGACCATGGAGTACCTGACCCAGCCTGTCCAGATGGCATCTACACGGACAGCCAAATCACAGTAAATGACATACCAATCTAAAGATACAAATACAAGCAAGAGAATATGTCCACTAGTATTCTCCATTAGTAAGTACCTTGAGTGATTTTGTTTTTCTCCCACGATCTCTTCCACCAATCAATCTAATTAGCTTGTTTGGGTTTGACATATTACTCATTAGAGAACCCACAGGAGAGGCAACAGATCCACTCATCAGGGTTGTATTTTCAAATGAATTGCCCAGTGACTGCTTCATTATCTTAGGTCTCTTGGCATGAGGACCAAATGGACCTAGAGAAGAGAAAATATTCAGATATTAACATTAGTTACTTACTGATAAATAATTGAATGAGAATAATCGAGAAAAAATTACCACTATTGCCATTAGAATCAAATTGATGGCTTTCCGACCTCTTTTTAATATGGCCCCTCTGCATAGCAAGAAAACAATGTGATATTCAAGAGCTAATGATCGTGTTAGAATTGATGCATCTAGATATGCAAGTCTAAAGATTTCAGCATTAAAAGATTAGATAATTCATGAATTACACATCTATACATATACTAAAACAGAACGTTGTTTTGCCACATGTCGTCCTTATATTCAATTCGCCTATGTGTCGACCTCTGAGCTATGCTACATCATCCACCATGTCATCATCCACGTCATCCGACTTTATATTTTGATATATATCTTTGAATTAAATAAATCAAAAAAATATCTAATAGGTTATATTACAAAAAGAAATATCATTTTTTATCTTTTATCTTATTATATCTTTATCTTATATATATATATGTTTATCTATTATTATGTTATCAATCTAATTAAATTGAGTTATTAATGACCTTAAACTATAAAACATAAACCGTAAACTATAAACTATAATCTATAAATTATAAACCATAAAGTATAAACTACAATCTATAAACTAATTAATAAACTAATTAATAGTATAAAATATAAATATATTATTAAAATATTATTACAAGCGACCCCGTACATGGTACGGGAACACACGCTAGTTTACAGATAAAACAAGACAATTTCAGAAAGATCTTACAGCACATAACTTTATTTTGTTGGTCATGGCAGGTAAGGTTTTGACAGGCATATACAGTAGAGTGACTTTTAGTTGTTACCTTCAATGTCACAAGATTCATAAAAGACTACTGACCTGTTCAATTTGCATGCTGCAATCAACCTGCCACCTTGGTTCGTATGTTGGAGTCTGATTTCACATGGAGTTCATATGTGACGAATGAGTACAAAGATAAGGAACATGGATGTAAACAATAACTATTTTTATTAAGGCAGCACTAGTTGCTTTAGGCAAGAATCTACAGCAGTAACAGCACAAACAAGTTCTCCCAGCCAGAATAGAATTCAAATGGACCATCACACCCATAAAACAGAAAAAAGAGTTGCTGTAACCATGAAAAATGGATGTCTTCCCAAAACTGTACCTGATGTTTGGTTTTCTTCTTCTTTCTAGATCGGACTGCAATTTCAGTATCGTATGCTTCCTGCTTATCATAGTCCATTCCAGACTCAACCTCCAAGCCTTTAGGGATGAAAGATTCATGCTGAGTACTCTGGTCATCTTGGAAAGAATTGGTATCCCCACTGGAGGCGTCTGTTCTACTAGGAAGAGACATAAACCCAGCAGCTCCACTTCTGAAGGGACCTACAACTCTCTGTCTAGATGCAGTGCGCACACGCTTGGTTGGAATGGAACAAACATTGAGTCCACTGGTAGGCCTTTTGATCGCAGACTGGGGACCACTGCTTCTATATTCCACGCAAGGTTCATATGAGAAATCACCTCCCACCTCATATAGCCTGGGATTGTATAGCTTGGGGTTGCTCAATTTTTTCTGGGCAAGGTTTGAGACCATGCTACCCTCAAAAGCTCCAGGCAAATAATACATGTTCTCTCCTTCATTCTCTTCATATTCAAGCCCTTTAAAATTAAACTCTATACGTCAAATATATTGCTATGGAACATATACAAGAATAGTGGTCTCGGGATTACCTGTCACTGCCTCATATGTTGATGAAATCACGTCTTCTTGCATATTTTTACTAGCTCTCTGTTGGAGAATAAAACCATTCAATCATTCAACAAACAGTAAAGACGGTGAAGGATATTATGATTGTAGAATCATCAAAGAAAAATGGGCTGTTTTAAAAGTTCCTCATCCTCTTGTAGGGAAAAAGAAAGAAAAAAACAAATCAGAATGGGTTGTTACTTGTTCTGCAGACCTACCACTTATTTAGAGTACATCTGTTACTTAATTATTTATAGAAACTGTTATTATCAAATATTATAAACAAGTCACAACCAACTTCACTTATTCATTGAGGTATTTTTGTCTTTTGATAAGAATGAACAGTTATCTATAATAATAACAAATGTGAATTTTGTAACTTTCGGTTTTAAGAGAAGAATTTAGAAAAAATGTCATATACTGAGAAAGGTCTGATTGTCTAATCTCTATATAATTACTAAGACCATCTTCATCCATGAAATTGGGAGTTTCATTGGCTTTTTTAAAAAAGAAAATAAAATTATAGAGTCAGAATTTTTGTTTGTCTCAATGAGAAAAATAGAGATGAGTTTCTACTGCATGAAACTCAATTTATGGGGACAAAACAAAACACTGACTTTTGAGCCATTCTAGCTATGCCACGTGGCATCCTTCATTTTAAGCCACCCCCATGTCAGCATACTATTGGTTCCCATTTTTATTATAATTTTTGTAATTTTCTAATAATATGTGTTAAATTTGAAAAATAGGAAACAATACCACTAGAAGATCCCAAGATTAAAGGCACAATTTTAATAAAAAAGATTACTACTCAAAATTATAACAAAAAATTATACTAAAAGATTCTACAATCAAATACAAATTTCCTTAATTACAAATAAAAGATACATAAATACTACTTTCTTTAATTTTTTTAAAAGCACTTTATTATATGTTTTCCTTTGAAAATTAAGGCATAATATGCATAATATGAAGTATATAGAGTATGATATAACTTCTATAATTTCATATGTAGCTTTATTAGGAATTTATAAAAAATTAAATGCATACTATACTAAAAGATTGAATCATAATTACATAAAGGTACATTGTACGGGAACTAAACTAGTATTTGTTAGAAAGAGGCTGCCTTTTACAGATTTGAAAATATAAGGCTGTTTTGTACCAAAATAAGAGAATGGTTTGCCGAAAAAACAGCCAAAAATTGAGGGGAAAATTAAGATTGAGGTTTTACCTCACACTGCATCAAATATCTTGTAACAAATCTTCTATATGCTTCCATTGCACGATGTGGGACTAAATAGAAAAGATTTTCCTGCAAACAAGGATAATTTAAACATTAACTGCACAACAAAGTTACCATTTCATTTCACACAGGACAAAGTACAAAAGCAAGCACAGACATGATATGCATAATGAAGTCAAATGTTTTAAGCATTTATTATCACTCCCTCCCCCCAAACTCAGCACTCAGGTGCAAACAATTTCAGTTTGTAATGACAAAATGCTAATCATTTATTATGCTTATAGTACGCGCAAGAAACCATCCAGACAAGTTCCAAAACTCCCATTAATTATCCAAAAGTAAAGGTAAGCATGTCATACTAGAAGTACACACAAGATACCATTCAGATATGATCCAAGGGATCCACTCATCACCCAAACACCCATAAGCACACACATATCCTCAGAAAGATTCACACAGAGGGGGGGAAAGAGTGATGAGAATCTCAATCACTATGACTGGAAAAGTAGAGAACAGACAACTTGGAGAGTCAATACATACTTCTGTGTGCTGATTTTGACATGTAGGTTCAGGCACCCCCATAGTAGATACTCCTTCTGAAGTTTCACTAGATGCATCTTTAACTATTGGAGGAATAGAGCCATTATGCTGTAAAAATCTGACAGCATAACTCTGAACAGCAAGTTTTATATTCTTTCGCCTGTACTCCTGGATCATTCATTAGAAACTTGTGAGTGAGTGAGTGAGTGAAGAAAAATCAATGTACTGAGAGACAATGACTGTACATCTTTCTAGGCCTCAATACTACAACTAACTCCTCACATTCATCTTTCAGAAGAAGAGAAAAAAGCAGCAATTCTCATGAGTTTCTCAGAAAAGAAGAAAAACTAATATGGAAAAATGACAAAAATTCAACCATATGTCACACCAATATATTCTTCATCCTTTGGTATCACTATCAAAGCAAGAAAAGCATCTTTGACAAAATTCCAGTTCTAAGCAATAAGGACAATAGGAGGGAAAATACCTTATCATTATATTCATTTCCGTCTCTATCACTGTTGTTATTTTGAGAGGTGGCTCTTTCCTTTTCACAAGTCACGAACCCCAAATTGTTATCATCTTCCCCTGCATGCAATGCAGCTGAATTCCAGAAGTCTGCCACAGACTTTGCCAAGGATCGAGCCACAACTTTGTCTCTCTCATATTTATTCTGTTCCTCAGACCTTAATCGTGAAGCATATGCAGCCCGGTAGCATAATTGAGTAGCTGCTGTTCTCTTCCATACCCGTTCCTAAGCAAAAATTGGTGGCTCGTGTCGATTAAAAGCAAATAATGACTTGTAATAGAAAAATTAGAAAGTTGTATCATATTCTATAATGTCGTAATTTAGTGAGCAGCACCAATTGAAGGACACAAATATGGACAAGAACCAATCTCCAACCTGAGCAAAGTCATTAGCCATCCATGCCATTTCCTCAAGGACAAAATCCCAATGTGACTTACGGCGGTAGTCTTTAGCCATTGATCCAAGGGCTAACTCTCTTATTGTTTTACGTTTGGCCTGCATAGGATCAAAAACATTAATTTAGGTCTTCAAAAACAACCTTAAATTGGAAGAAAAAAGAAGAGTAGAAATCACGATAGCAGAACTACATGGCAATTACATTGATGTTCCGAGCCTCTTCCAAAATCCGCTCTTCACATTCTTTATCAACTACTGCTGTTTGGTTCTCAGCACAGTGTGTAAGCTCGAGAACCGATACTGAACAGGAAATATCTGTCTTGATACGCTTGTTTGATGTATTCTGAGGCTGTTGCGGTTTCTCTGTACAAACCCCCTCCACTTTATAGATGGTGTCATCTGATGAACCTTTCTTCATAGCTAATATTACATTTGTATGATTACTAGATCGTAGTGGCTTAGCAGAGGGCATACATTGGGCTTCATATTCAACAGAAAGAAGATTTATGCGTGTTCCTTCATTTTTCTCAGAAAATTCACTGGCTTGATAGTTTTGAGAAAGGTGATGGTAATCCACGCATGAACTACTATGTGCAACGTCAGATTCTTTCCCATCAGTTAAAACCTTCTTAATAGTAATATTATCCCTCAGTTCAAGAGGTAACTCTTGATCCAGCTGCTCCTTAATGCTAGCTACTTTCTTATGACTAGAAGATAAACCACTATCAAGGTTACCGTTTCTGTCTGCACTAACACTAGTCTGGGTGCAAGATGACTCGGAATCTAATCCCTTCCAAATGACGGCTACACTACTAACAATGCCTTCAGTTTGACTACTCCTCACATCACCCTGATCTGATTCTCTCAGCTGCTCGGGAACACCGTCATTCTCAGGTTTCAAAGAACCTAAAGTAGGCAACTGGAATTCTCTAACCGCACAAGTCGTCTGCTCTCTTCCAATCAAAGAATCAGGTTCCACAGAAGCCATAGCAGTTGAAGCTCTAACATCTATACTCTTCTTATGTGGATCATCATGCATGTGCTTGGAGATAGACAAGTCTAACTCATCTTCAGCTGACCCACCATTAATAGGTCCAGCAGGAGTAGCATTCAAATCACTTTTCTGAGTATTTGATGGAGACTCATGAACAACTTTGGGCACAGCCCCTTGGCAATCCGACAAAAAAGAACTGTGACCTCCACGAAATCCAATGGAGCTTGATCGAGCACTATCACGATTTGTCTTTGACCTATTTCTTCTCCTATACGCCTTTTTAGGCTGAAAATTTGGGGAATTCTCTGACTCTCTGACATTTTGACTCACATCAAGCTGGGAAGAATTTTCAGATGGGGTAATGTTACTCCTAGCAGCATATGTAGGCTTCTCTACACTTTCAATTAATCCATTCTCTCCATCAAAATTATCAGCACTGTTTGGCTCACAGGCTACTGTAGCTCCCTGTCTGCCACTACTTCCAATAGAATCTCCATGAGGTGAGGCAGCCACAGAAAAACTACCTTTTGCTTCACTAAAAAATGGGGGAAAAAAGAAGAAAAAAACACTCCATAAGAAAAGAAGAGGATAATAGAGAAGATGAAGAAGTAGCTTGTGCAGTAAGCCAATACATAGTTTATGTAATGCCAAATAGAATACAGTGGTCTTATTCAAGAAAAGAGGGAAAGTAGACATTACCAGGTCCTAAACTCACAAAATAGTTGATCAGCAAGTGAGGAAGATTGCACACTCACAGGAGCCATGACCACAATTTTGAAGTCGAGTGGATTGCCACCCTGTATAAAAGTAATACAGTACCCTCGATTAATATACAGTACAATAGAGTGATCCAAGATAAAAACAGTTCAATGCTCTCATACTTTCTCCAGAAATGCAAGCTCTCTTCTCCTTTCCTCACGAACATCATGCTCCAATCTGTTATCAATAAAATGTAAATTGCTGTCACACAAAAAACCTTCATTAGCATAAATTGTATGGTCACTTTACCTTAGTTCAGCTTGAGTTTTCACAATTGCAGCTTGACGTGGAGAGGTCTCAGTACTGATACCAACTCCACTATCGACAACTCCACCCATGGAATCAACCCCAGCATTTACTAGGAGAGAAGATCCTGAACTAAACCCATGCATTCCAGACTGAAGTTCTACAGTTCACATGAATTTCAAAATAACAAGTTTCTGAAGAAAACAGAGCAAGCAGAGAAATAGAAGAACAGTGAATCAGATTATAAGAAACAAATAACTAAAGAACCTTAAGTGTTGAGACAAAGCTGAAATATAAAGATCAGTCAAAAGCCCCAAAACAGAAGTATTAGTATAAACTATAAACATATGGCCTAAACTCAAGTCAGGAGTAACCTACAAAAAACTAAATATATGCCCCTTTACAGATCCAGATTGAAAATATCATAATTACGAAAGAAAACAAATGGATGCGTCAACAGAAATAAATACCCAATGCATTATAGGGAACAAATGTGTTATCGTGATTCGCAATAAATGTCCAATGTGTTAACGTTAATACAAAAATCCATTGCATAAATGAAATAGATTTGGAATGCATAATTTGTAGGTTCCTAGTGAGAGAAACAATCCTAGTAAAACCTCCCCTGTATCCAAACAGCAGGAAACTGAGTTCTATAAAGGGAAATAAATTAATTCTCTCGAGCTCCTAGGTAATGTCAGTAGTCAATACCATAAGTAGCAAGCATGTAATTAGTATCTGGAGCTGTGCTTCCAGCTGTAATTAACATTTGGCACCCCTGCCACCACTAATCAAGTAACATAACTATCCCATGAAAGCATGTTAACGTTAGGCCATTTCAAATTGACTATCTCTAAGCTAATACAACAGTCGAAGCAGTAGCAGAAGTTAGCAGAAATGGTGGTGATGGAAGAAAATTATGTTAGAAAAAGTTGCCCTAATCAGAGCTACCAGACCCGAATTCACCAATTCAGACCAACAGACGATGAGAATGCCAATTTTCTTGAGACTAGAAAACCCTATAGAAAGCCCTAGAATTGGTTTACAACGAAAATGGGGTAAAATTAGGGTTTTGGGGCATGATTAAAACAAGAACAAAACGCAGAAATAGACAGCGTGCAGATTTGGCAAGTGTTGGACTCACCGGGGCAAGGGAGAAGAGGGGAGAATCGACGATGAAGGAGGGGAATTGGGGAAGTGAAAGAGTAAGGGTTGAAGTTCCAAGTTGTTGTATGAAATTGGTGGGTTTCAAATGTACAGGGTGGTATGGACAGGCATGGAAGGGTACAACACATGCAATTGTTTGGGTATAGGGACAAATTACAGATGGAATTGAGGAGATGGGGGAGGTGAATTTGGAGAGATTGAGTGCAGGGGAGGGGAGAGAAGCTCGATGAGAGAGAAAGGAGGGGGGAAATGAGGAGAGAGACGAAATGGGCGCAGAGTTTTGGGCTTGCTGCTGATGGGTTTGGGTCCGGGTCCGGGTGGGGTCGAAATGGTACGCAAGACGCTGCGTTTTAGGCCTAAAATATGCATGAGGGTAAAAAGAATAAGTATATTACAATGGCATTTATGATTTATATCTGTGATGACATCCTCCTCGTATATAATCTTGTGACAACGGCCGTTACTGGCTAGCTCTAGCCATTTGGCTTGTCGGCAACGCGCGTCGACAGAAGAACAAGCGACGTCGGGGAGAGAATTCGGGAAAGGCACGAACCCTAATTGGAGAGAGGTATGGGTGTACTTCGGATTTCATCCGATATCTTTATTCTAAAATAAGTCTATCTATCCCAAAATCAAAAAGAATCTTTGAAAAGTCGCTCCTTACTGTCTATCTACAACTGAAAGTCTTAATCGTTTCTACCATTATGTCCCTAACACATGCTCTCTTTGTAAAGAAACTAATGAAGATTCTAATCATCTCTTCTTCTACTACCCTTATACTTTCGAGTTTTGGCATCCCTAAACTTATACCTCACAACTCTTAGTAACATTGACCGTCATAATCTCTTCCTTGACAATTTCAGTATTTTTACAATGGGAAACTCAATGAAGAATTAGCCTTTATGGCTTGGTGGAACATTTAAAAAATAAGGAATAATGCCTTTTTCAATCAAGTAAATCTGATGTCTCTTTATAGTTAATGTCATCCTTCTCGGTGAAACCATTAGCAACAAGTCTAGCTTTATATCTTTCAATGTTGCCCTTTGAGTCACGTTTAGTCTTAAAGATCCATTTCGACCCAAGAGTCTTAGAATCCTTAGGCAACTCCACTAAGTCTCATACTTTGTTATCACCCATTGACTTAATTTCTTCTTTCATGACAATCAACCACTTTTCAAAATTGTCACATTCCGTGGCTTTCGTGAATGAGACCGGATCTTCAGCAAGGCTTAAGTCACATTCACTTCCAACAGCATAAACCACATAATCATCTGGAATGGCAGATCTTCTTTCCCTTACAGATCGCCTTAATGGTTCACGTGGTTCACTGTTCTCTTCATGAATTATGACTGGTTCATCTACTATACTTTCATCCTGTGGGATATGGACATCATTATGTTGTTCCATTGTGTCATTTGATTGTGATGCAACAATTGGAACAACAACATTAGGAGAGATAACAGGTGAAGGAACTTCAACCTAAATCTCTTGAATGTCCACCTTTCGTGGTTCACCACTCCCACTAGTTTGACCATTTTCAATTAACCTAGCATTTCCCGTCTCAACTATTCTTATACTATGGTTACGACAATTAAATATATACCCCTTTGACTTTTCAGGATAGCCACTGAAAGAGCCACTGACCGTCCTAGGATCAAGTTTCTTTTCATGTGGATTATATAACCTTACTTCTGCTTGGCAACCCCAAACACGTAGATGTCTTAAACTAGGTTTCCTTGCCGTCCACAACTCATAAGGTGCCTTACTAGGAACCCGATTAAGAACATACATTACAGTCTTTAATGCATATATCCACAATGAAAGAGGTAATGAACAATTACTTAACATGCTCCTAACCATACCCATTAATGTACGATTCCGCCTCTCAGCTACACCATTCTGCTGATGACCTTGTAGAACTGATACGAATCTGGATGACTTGTATGCCCTCAGGAAGGATCGTGGTAGAAAGGGAAGTCGATGGTGCTTTTAGAACTCCAGAGATTATGAAAGAGGCCTTGCAAATAATGATCCTCCAGCATGTTAATGAAGACAAGCACACCCAGTAATATCAGTCCATCTGTTATCGTAACCAAGTGGTGATAAAGAAACTTACTAGTGTTATCTCAAATTATTTTCCAGAGTCAACCACTACAAATACATGCTCAATCTTTGATTCATGTCTCAATTTAAAAATTGCATGTACAAAAAAAACAATATTCCTTATTTAGTTGACAAATACAGAAAAGACGTTGTCATGCTAATTGGGGAATCAATAAATTTAGAAAGTTGAACATCGACAATAGACCTGGTGTGGCTTAAATGAGTTACCAAGTGAAGTAGACATATGGAACAATAACCGCAACTTCTGGAGGTGATTAGCCGACAAAGAGGTGTTCATGGTCGTAATTTCCTAAAGAGGTGTTTATTATTCTTCCTTAACCCTTGCAATTGCTGGATCAGTTGAGCCTTTAAGCTGTATTCCTCAACCTGTTAATGGTACCATTTAAAATCAGGTTTCAGCGACAGAAAAAATAGTTCATAAGTTCTAAATAAACCAATCATGAAAAAGAAAAGTAGATGGAGATACACGAAGCTTGCTTTGGTTTCGGAGATCATTAGATGAAGCTTGCTTTGGTTTCGGAGATCATGAAAAAAAATAGTTTTTTTTACTCTCCTGCATTGATCCAGCTGAATCCAACATAGCTTCCATTTTCGTCGCCGTTGTTGTTTCGCCGCCATCGAGAGGTTGAAGAAGATGAAGGTGGTATAGAAGAGATGCGTAAGACTTGAAGTTGCAGATTAGGTTGAATTAGGGGAATTGATCAATTAAAAGAATTACTAGGTGAGTGGTCAACCCTAAAATTATTAAAGGAAAAACAATCTACCAAATTACACGGTTAAAATTACTAGGTGGTTTTACCACAGTTTGCAACATACCCGTGGCAAATATTCCTAACCGAGGTAAAATCACGCCAGTATAAGTATTTATTTACCACGGTTTGTAACATACCCCGATACCCGTCGTAAATATTCCTAACCGAGGTAATATCACGCCAATAAAAGTATTTATTTACCACGGTTCTGCGTCGAGGTAAACTACTTATGAACCGAGGTATTGTTTGCCGAAATAAAAAACCGGGGTACACGGTTCTTTGCCAACCAGAGGTAATTATACATATGGTAACAAATTACCTCAGTTACCAAAAGAACCGAGGTAAATTTACCGTTGCCGAATGTCATTTTTGTACTAGTGCGTCCTAATTTCCCATGGAGTACTCCAGACTCCTTTGATAGCATTAATAACAGTGAGATTGTCACTTTCAAACATCTCGTTTTTAAAACCTAAGTTACCAGCCGCCCAAATGGCTTCTAGAATTGCATAAGCTTCAAAGTTAAGGATAGATACATTAGGAATGATTTGTTTACTGAGATGGAGGATTTTACTAGTGTGATCCCGAATAATAACAATAACCGAGGAGGGTTGAGAATTCTTACACGAATCACCGCTATTGATTTTGACATGGCCAAGAGGAGGTTTTCTCCATGTTGGTTTAGTAGGATGTTTGTGACTCATATTATTAGAATTAAGTTTGTTAGGATGCAAAGTAGTTCTATTTGGGTTAGTAAAACTAAAACTAGAAGTTATCATTTGGTTATAATGGCAAAGAATGGGGTTGACAAGTTACCAAGTATCTGTTCACTCCGGTATCTAAGAAGGATTCTCTAAGAATTGTTTTGGCTTTGGTGGCTCATTATGATCTTGAGCTTCACCAAATGGATGTGAAAACCGCTTTCTGAATGGTGAGCTTGAGGAAGAAGTATACATGGACCAACCTGAAGGATTCTTGACCACGGGAAATGAAAACAAGGTGTGTAAGCTGAGGAAGTCAATATATGGACTGAAACAAGCTTCCATACAATGGTACTTAAAGTTTAATGATACCATCACGTCCTATGGTTTTGTAGAAATGATCGTTGATCGATGTATCTACATTAAGGTTAGTGAGAGCAAGTTTGTGATATTAGTCTTATATGTTGATGATATTTTGCTTGCTGCAAATGACATGGACATGCTACATGATATAAAGAAGTATCTCTCTAAGAACTTTGAAATGAAAGACATGGGTGAGGCATCCTATGTGATTGGAATAGAAATAATACAAAATAGATCACAAAGATGGTTAGGATTATCTCAGAAAGGTTATATCAATAAGGTCTTAGAGAGATACATAATGGATAAATGCTCCGCATGAATAGTTCCTATACAGAAAGGGGACAAGTTTGATAAAAAAAGCAATGTCCCAGAAATGATTTGGAACGAAAAGAAATGCAAGGAATCCCATATGCATCCGTGGTAGGGAGTTTGAACTATGTTCAGACATGTACTCGACCAGATATCAGCTTGTTGTAGGAATATTGGGTCGATATCAAAGTAACCCTGGAATGTACCACCGGAAACCTGCAAAGAAGGTTCTCGTGTACTTGCAAGGCACCAAGGAGTTCATGCTTAGATATAGGAGATCTGATCATCTAGAGGTCATTGGATATTCAGATTCAGATCATGTTGGATGTAAAGATAGCAGGAAGTCTACATTTGGCTATCTTTTCTTCTTAACTGAAGGGGCCATTTCATGGAAGAGTGGAAAGCAGTCCATCATTGCTAGTTCCACTATGGAGGCCGAATTTGTGGCATGCTTTGAGGCCACTATTCATGCATTGTGGATGCGGAACTTTATCTTGGGACTTGGGATTGTCGATATAGCGAAGCCGCTAAGAATTTATTGTGATATTTCCGCAACCGTTTTCTTCTAAAGAATGACAAGTACTCTAAGGGTGCTAAACACATGGAGTTGAAGTACTTGTCGGTCAAAGAAGAGGTGCTAAACACATGGAGTTGAAGTACTTGTCGGTCAAAGAAGAGGTGCGGAAACGTAGAGTTTTCTTTGAGCATATAAGAACGGATATGATGGTAGCGGATTCGTTGACTAATAAAGGATTACCACCCAAGGCGTTCATTGGCCATGTAGAGCGTATGGGTATTATAGATACAACCTTTCTATTATTATTATGGTTAGCTCATTATGTTTGTGACACTTTGAATTCACTTATGTTTACGTTTATGCTTTATTGATATGTTATCATTATAGTATGTGTATACACTTATGGTTGTTAGATGACATGTGGTTGTATGAGAATTATAGTGTTTCTCAAATGAAGAGTAATATTGGGTTTGGATTGGTTTGTGATACAGGGAAGGAATCATGTCGCGTTATAATGACGTGTGACCGCCATGATCCATCCAATCAGTTCTCATTCGATTAAGATTATTTGAACTTGATATAGAAGTGTGTTATTAAGCCATCAAGGCGACACAAAGGCCAAGTGGAAGAATGTAAGAATATTATATATACGTTCATGTGGCCTATGTGTCTTTCGGTTTAATTATAAAGATTAAATTCATATTATATGATTGGATTATAGCATTAATGTGGATACCGTGATGGATCGGTTTCGATTAATGACGTTGAAATTCGGGTGTATTAATTAACCCTCGTTTCTTACTTATTACGATGTCTTATCTCATACAGTGTGTACAGGAGTACAGGAGTTGTGGGCCTTATAACTACCTCATATATATATATATATATATATACAATGTGTATAGAGTGTGTACAGGAGTACATGAGTTGTTCGGCCTCCTACAGTGTGTACATGCTCATAGAGCAGCCGTAGGTGCGTTGGATGCCACACGGTGAACTGGATTTCGTCTCGAAGTATAGAGCTTCTACATACCGAGGCATGATCAGATTCCAAAAGATTGTAGAGCCTTACATGCCTGATCGTGTTGCACGATAGTTTGGGAGGCAGCAGAGAAAGCCACTTGACCCGATTCCACCAAAGTTGTATGCCCCGCTTGCATAAGAGAGAGGTGTGCGTACAAACTCGAGTTTGCCGATCATTGGGACCGTTGGGATCGTAGAGATGAACATGTGTGTTCTGAGCTCTTGGCATGTCCACCTAATGTTCATGATTATGATATGCACGAGGAGTATCTCGATTGGTTCCTTCCTCTTTCACATCCATATATTAGACGTGGAGCTACAGAGCATCCTCGTCCAAGACACCATGTTGTTCCTGCTGTGGATGCTAGTCAAGTATGTTTTCCCTTAATCTCGCTTCAATATAGTATATTATATATCTTTATTTAATTTGTTTTCAAAAACATTATATCTTTGAATTTACAGCGGTTGACCATGGTGAGGAATATTGTTCAAGAGGTTATGCAACAAGGTAGTGGTGGAATGGAGTACTGGAAGAGGCTTCAGAAAATTGTGAAGGACGATGTGATTCTTATTGCTGAACCACCGATACGGGCTTCACAACGACAGTCGTAGAGCCAGACCCATGGTGGTGCTACATCTTGTGGCGAAGGATCCTCAAGGACACCAACTGTGCACGATGAAGCTATGTAGGAGGCCCGCTCTCGGAATGATTAGACCGCACTTCGACATCAGTTGAATGTTAAATACCATTTTGTTTAATTGAATTGTCTTGGTTGTGATTTGGGCAATCTTTTATTTTGATGTGCAGTTGAATGTTTAATACCATTTTCCAAAAGATCCCAAGTACTTCGACATCAGTTACTGAATTTGAAGTGTTGCTTGTAAACGCCTAGAATTTTCTGTTTATCTGTTCAGGTAGATGATGCGTGTCTATATGCTTTGTTCTATTTTGAATTTAGACAGGTGCAGATTCAGCCAAATTTGTGGCCTTGGTTGCACACTGATGTTCAAGAACCCAACAGGCTACTGCAAGTTCAATTCTTGGCTTTTATTTGCTCAATATACTTGTTATTACTGTCTTCCTTGTTCCAATCGATTGACTGTATGATCATATTCAGTACCCAGGTTTTCAGCACAAGATTGATCAAACTCGAACAAACAAGAGCATAATTTCATTTATTAAGCTTGAAGGATTACAAATGGATAAAAGTTATGTCGCAATCTACTAAACAATGTCACGACATCCTACCGAACTATTAGATTCAAAGACAGAATGTTCCTCCACCCAAATCAAAGATGAGCATGTTCTTCTCCCCTATGATGCTCGCCTTTCTGTCAAGGCCATAGGCTATGGCTGCTACTGTCGGTTCCTCCACCCAAATCAAAGATGAGGACTTTCCAATCATCCTATTTGCATCTGTTATATCACAGATCAATATAAGCATTTAGTCACAAAAATTCCGCACAAACAGCCTGATTTTCATGCACAAAAGATATGCTCAAACAAGTTGAGTTCCTGCCCATCACACCCTCATCCTGCACACACAAATTTCTGCACAAGCAAAAAAAAATCTGCACAAAAAATCCATGCACAAGCACAAAAAACTGCACACACAAATCATGCACAATAAATACAATAAAACTCGATTGTAGATTACCACAAGAACAACTCAGAGAAGACAGTAGTGACATTAGAATAAAGTGATGACTCTACTAAAGAGCATAATAAAGTAATTACAAGCATAGGTTC
Organism: Oxyria digyna; assembly: GCA_029168935.1. Lineage (NCBI taxonomy): Eukaryota > Viridiplantae > Streptophyta > Magnoliopsida > Caryophyllales > Polygonaceae > Oxyria > Oxyria digyna. Next base: position 14,738,816 of record JAPVLV010000013.1, read on the forward strand.
AACAATAGACTAGTTTATGTCTTCCAGGCATATGCTTCAGGATTATGGTGCGCGACTGAAAGTTGTGTGTGAAACGTTGGTTAAGGCGATGACATGCTCGTTAGGATTGGCCTGAGAGATGAGCGAAGCCAAAAATATTGGCCTGAAGCTACCCAAATCATGTTCATAATAATGCCTCCACATCCTCAATGTAAACTAGTTGAAGCCTCGTCAAAAATCGGGTTGGATTTTTCGGTAGATTCATGAAAAAATTGCTCTAGTCGCCTTGTTGTCTTGTTCACCTCTTCATCCCAATTGATTCTCCATGTTACTATGACTAGTACAAGGACTTCCACTACCATGCCAACCAACATCCCAATCCATATTCCCTGTTCAACATCAGTAACACAAGTTTTATACAACTTAGAATACCATATTCCCTATTCCATGATGCTTTGATGGTTTATAACCTTCATTGCATGCAAAACACATAACGTGACCTCCATACAAGAAAGATTTCATCCATTCAATTCATGTCACAAGGAAAAAGAAACTTCAATGTAATATATCCAGTCAATCTAGACATTGCTTAAAGTTAAGCAAAAACGATCAAGTGGATATTAAAACCAATTAGTGTGACTTTAAGCTGTTGTCTCACATCAATTAATCCCCTTTCTATGCCCAGCAAGATTAATTGCATAACTTGATACTCAAAACATCAACGAAATAAGATTTTACCAGAAAGAGAAGCATCAATTCTTCCATACATGGTTCAGTGCAACAGCAAGAACGGTATTATTGTATTCACTATACGAGTCTATTAGGAATAGTCACTCAATTGAGAACCCAAAAACTATAAACCGTGATATTCACAATACATATAACTTTATGAATCATGGGAGATCAGTCATCATACAACACGATAACCAAAGTAAAACCTACATCTAATAACTGAGATATTCCAACGAATGAGTAAACCCTAGAAACCCTATGCTATACAATTGCAAAGAGAAATTACCCAACGATGGAGAGAATTAGGGAGACAAAAGTGAAGGGGGGTCGAGTGCAAATCAGTTGGAGAGGAGAGCATCGACGCCGATCTTGAGGCAATGATGGAGGTAGTTTTTCGCCGATCTTGAGGCAGGAAGGTGTGAGGTAGAGGAGGAGAGAGATGTGAGGAGGAAGAGGATGAAGAAGTGGAGCAAACCACGATACGACAGTTTTACCCAGAAAAACCACGATCGATCCCCACTTCTCCACCTTCTCCACCTCCTCTACCTTCCCAACTCTTATAAAGAGTCACACATTCACATTCATGAAACAACAAATTACACTCATATACTGTTCTGCATAGAAGCCTACGCATTCCAGGTAAGCTTTAATCAATTTTAGGCTTAATATTTGATTTTTTTTGTTTTGTATTATGTCATATTTTTATAGGGTTATTTACCGAAAACCACCCGTATGATGGCCTACTTTGCGATTAACCACCCCTATGTTATAATATTACCGAAAACCACCCTTATTATACCCTCCGTCACTCAACAACCACCCCTCACTAACTTCCGTTAAATACTTATGCCACGTGGCATATTATATTATTTTTTATTTTTTGAAATTACAAATCACACCCTTAAACTTTTGTAATGGCGTTTGTTTCCATTCCTTCAAATGTTGGACAGTTTATGTAATTAAAAAAAAAGTAATCAAATCCCCTAAACCATCATCTTCCCCAAACCTCATTCTTCAATACTTCTTTCTTCTTCTTCAACCTGAAAATTGAAAATTGAAAATCCCCTAAACCTGAAATTACAAATTCTTAAGCGATGAGTCTATGCGAATTCCACACTATTAGAAGCTTCAAGAACATGGGTAGCATTGTAAAGACTCTTGAGTTGTTCTTTGCTGCAATGTTCCTTTTTCGGTCGATTTCTTGCTCCTCTATCTATTTCCCTTCAATATAAATTTGTTCCTATTTCACACAAAAAAACTCGAGAATGATATACCTGGTGACCCCTCTGTAAATCGACGTTCTCTTCCCAAAACATCCCGCCGTCTTCTGCACCCCGTCGCCGGAGGGCACGGCCGCCTTCTCTCCGTCGCCTCCCTGAACAACAGTGAGCGAAAACTGCAAAGGAAACCCTAACTCGTTGCGCGACTCAGTCGTTCTACCCACGAACTCAGCCCGAGTCACTGATCCCGAGTCGTCGATCTCTGACCCCGAACTCGTCGGAAAAGCGTGGAACTGATTACTGTTAAAGTCGTAGATGTGACTGTGTGTTAGGGTTGATGAATCCTGAGTGTTGAGAGACGACGTCGTTTCGCCTCCAAGAAAATCCTCCAATTTCGGGATTTGAAGGGATGAAGGTGGGATTGGAGGCGGGTTGTTGGGGATTTCAGGAGGTGGGTGTTTGGGGTTGATGCAGTGGCCATTTGCATGAAATCACCCTCTATTTGCGTATTGATTTAAAACCACCCATTATTTTACTTTTTGTTACAAAATCACAACCCCAATTAAATTCTGTTAACTTATCCGTTAGTTATGTAAAAAGACAATTTTACCCTTTATTTTTAAACAAATTACATGTTTTTACCAGGTGACTTACCTTTATAATTGAGAATTAGGGTTTTTCCTAAAATTGGGGATGAATTTCAATTTTTCATATTTCCTAGGGTGTTATAAACCAAAATCATTCGCGTACTTCCACCTCGCAACCCGGTTATTCAGATTTCTATCACACCCTTTTCTCCTTGAATTTGAAACGAATGTCGATTCGCTGCTAACATATGGATAATTCTCATGCTCGAAACACTGAGAATTGTCTGTTTCAAAGCTCCAGTTATTGTAATCAGAGGAAGTGTTGCTTAGAGGAGATGAAGTGAAAGATTGAGATTCAGACTTTTCATCCCTACGAACACCCATCTATGCTTCTCCGAGACAACTACAGGAACCTGATCCATACCTGCCTTACCCAGGCCCATTGCTTTTGATCAATTTGTCGTCTTCTGACCTTCCTTCACTGGGTCCACCATGAATTGTACGTTCCGCGGAATACTGTGCCATCATTTCCTTGAACGGTTCATCCCACCCTTGAACACTAAATTGCTTAAAGTACTCCCAAGTCGCGGGCGGAGGTGGGATAGGACACTGATGTACGTAGGATCCCCACTACTGTTATACGTAGGACCACCACGGCTCAGATCATAGACGTCAACATAAGAAGTCAGAGGAATGTAGCGACAAGAGCCACGTCAAGAGGAGTGACGTCTTTCAGGTCGTCTTTGAAACCCATGGCTGTATGGGTGAGCTCTCAAGGGCCCCATTCTGAAGACTTACTAAATTGGGGAACATTACTAAGTTTGGAGGCCGCTGACAAAGAGTTTCCTGGAAGACGAGGATTTCCACGGCGACGACGATGGGGCCGAGTTAGGGCAGAGTGGCGTGGACGGCTCAGGCGTCCAATTGAGAAGATATTTGGTCAGAGTATACTTCTTGGGCCTATCTTGGCCGTGTCCAAAGTTGAAGCCCAACAAAGGCCCAATGGCCAAGATATGGCTGCTGCAAGGACCGAATTTGTTTTTGTTCGTTTGGGCAAACGAAAGATCGGATTAAGCTCTCCTTTGGATATGTTTCAGTACTTGGCTTATCTTCATTGTTTCCAAATTTGAGGCCCATTCGAGATCGGACGAGGCCACCATGATCAGAACAAGATTCAAGATTTTAGGGCTTTTCTAGGGTTTCCTTTCTTGGGAATCAAGCAATTCGGGAAGGCTATTTATTGTGTGTTTTTCTAGGGTTTTAGGCAGATTTGACAAATTGAGAATTATTATACTTTTTAGTTTTGACGTTGTTTAGCTGTAGCTTTTGGTTGGATTGAATTTCAAGTGGATTTCTTCTGTTTGATTCAACTTGTGAGAAGGAGTTGTTGGTTGCCCATATCTCTGCCTCCAAACCTCGAAAGAACCCTAGGTGGATTCCTTAGGTTAGTTCGAGTCAAGCGAGTCTTTCTAGAATGACGACTGAGTCAAGAAAGACGTCACTTTCCTATCGAGTCCGAGTCAAGCGAGTCTTTCTAGATTGACGACTAAGTCAAGGAAGACAACACTTGTCAACGACCAAGATTCGTTCGATCGTCTTCCACAAAGACCTCACAAATCCGCCTTCAACATCGACTTCACCTTCATCTCACCCAAGAGACGTTTTCAGCCTCATATATTCGATCCTGCAGATTCGTCTACCATCATTTGGTATCAGAGCTAAACGAGGTAAAACGTTCTAGTTTTGTATTCCCTTTGCTTGAAGTTTACTCACTCGGGTGTGTCTTGTTCATATCTACCTTGAGCGAGAGGGTGAGAAAAAAAAAATTCGGCCAAAGCCTCCTCAAAAACGTGTGACGAGCGCCGGAGAGGAGAGTGTGGCCAAGGGAAACAAGCGGCGTCTCAGCCTCGGGACGGCGGACGGCCAAGGAGAACCCAAAACCCTAATTCCTTCTTACCCTAACCAACCCATAAATCAAGGGAAGTATCAGTTGAAGATTTTCTGTTAGGATTTTGTGCAACTATTTTCGGAAGGAAATCAGAAAAATCTTTTATTAATTTGAATTTTGAAAAGGGCAAACGATCGGGAAGAATTTTTGGCTCCCTACCCTTACGGTCATTCGACCATTTAAACAAACAAAAAAAAGTTTTCATTAACCAGACTAGCCGAAGAGCAATCCGGCTAGGGCGAGAACGTTTTAGGCTAGTAGCCTTGTTTCATTTAGGTTGAGTAGGACCCGGGCTAGTAGCCCTGAGAAGTCCCAGGGGTCAAGTCAAGTGAGTCGGACTAGTAGCCTCGAACTTCGCCCCGACGTTTTCCGCTTGGGGGAGGCTCTAGAGATTTTTGAGTTAATTCCATTTTTCGTTTTTCTTACGAAATTTTTTGTTAGAAAATTCTTTTAAGAATAATCTCAACCGAGTCTTCTTTGGACTTTTTGGAAGATCCTGTTTTAGCTAGAACCTCATCCCGAGCCCAAACCGAGAGAGAACCTTCTAAAAAGGGAAAGTGTGAGGAATTTCGAGCCTAGGACTGCGAGATTAAACGTTAACCTAATTTGTCTCTTTTATTTAAAGTGGGCTAACAATCTTGCAGGAGAAGATTAGGAGAGAAGTCGCCAAGTTGGCAAGGCGGAGCCCACCGCTCGAGGGAGAGCACGCAAACCAAGGCGCGCGCGCAGTCGCGCCTAGCGGGTTGGCCATTTGGGCTGGCCGAGTGGCCCTTCTCCCTTCCCCCATCATTTTCCAAAAATACAAAAAAAAGGGGGAAGATTTTTCTTGTTACCAAATCTTGTTATGTTTTTTATTTTCCTTTCTTTTAGGAAAATAGAAGATATTCTTTACTTGAAAGATAAGTTGTTACCAAGTTGGTAAGATCTTATCTAACCATATTGGGATTTTCTTTTATTGTCTTATTTTCCTTTTAATTCCTTTTTAGATATTCTAGATTTTATTTCTTTTCTTTATTCTCTTGTAGGGATTTTATTCTTGGAAGGCAATTCTCAAAATTTGAAGAAGCAATTGAAACCCTACAACATAGAGCCGACCGACCCCCCCCCCCTAGACAAATCGTCTTCGTTCCAATTTTTTCAAGCAGCCATGATTGATTCAGATACTGAGCGAGCATCACCATTTTTTAGTTATGTGAGTACCCGAAGCACACTAGGGTGGCCATGGCCACTATCCACTTTAAAGACTTTGCCCTGACTTGGTGGAGTGCGGAGCAGGTTGAAAGAGCGCATCGTTTCGAGCATCCAGTTGAGACGTGGGAACAGCTGAAACAGGCAATGAGGAAACGGTTCATCTCGGGCAATTACGTTGACATCGTTCAAGGTCAACTTGAACGACTTCGGCAAGGAGCTCATTCGCGGGCAGAGTATTTCAATCTGTTGAAGCAACTTATCGCCCGATCAAACGTGTCATTCCCTGAAAGGTACGTCGTTTCAAAGGTTACTAATGGGCTGAATGATGATGTCGGGTCTGTTGTTAGGAATCAGTATTTTGGACCAGAGGCTGCTATTGAGAGTGTCATGCACTATGCTACGCAAGTTTTTTAGTCTCTTCCTAAGAGACGACGGCCTGGAGGCAACAAGAGCTGGTCGACTTCGTCATCTAGCAGCAGCCGTCCATCAGCTTCTGCAGATCCGACAGCAAAGTCGACAACCAAGACTGACGAACCGCCTAAGGAGGGTACGAGGGGTAGAGATATCACCTGTTTCAAGTGCAGTGGTAAAGGGCATATGGCTCATAGTTGTCCAAACAAACGAGTCGTGCTCTTGAATGAAAACGACGGGTACGAGTCAGCTGATGAGGAAGAACTCAAGAAGGAGCCAAGTGACTAGATCGATGAGGTTCGTTTTGCAGCTGCTGATGTGAAAGGCGAGACCTTTCTTTGTATGACATTGCCATTTGAAGGTCCCTTGGATGATACCGCTGACAGTGGAGACAAACAAGAAGGCGTGGGGGGTACAAAAGATCAATTGGAACTTATGAATTACTGCATGGAGTGGGAGAGGGAACAGATTGAAGAACACTTCGATCTCCCACCGATCAACCTTGTACAACGTAAGTTGACTCTCACTCATACTATTTATATTAGAAACCTTGTGTTTGTTGTTTTTCCTAATGCAGATTCGAGGACAAATCATTTTTTAGAGAGGGAGGATCATGTACGTAGGATCCCCACTGTTGTTATACGTAGGACCACCACGGCTTAGATCATAGACGTCAACATAAGAAGTCAGAGGAATGTAGCGACAAGAGCCACGTCAAGAGGATTGACGTCTTTTAGGTCGTCTTTGAAACCCATGGCTGTATGGGTGAGCTCTCAAGGGACCCATTCCGAAGACTTACTAAATTGGGGAACCTTACTACGTTTGGAGGCCGCTGACAAAGAGTTTCCTGGAAGACGAGGACTTCCACGACGATGACGACGGGGCCGAGTTAGGGCAGAGTGGCGTGGACGGCTCAGGCGTCCAATTGAGAAGATATTTGGTCAGAGTATACTTCTTGGGCCTATCTTGGCCGTGTCCAAACTTGAAGCCAGTTTTTGGATAAATACCCCAAATCACTATAATTTCTTAGGTTTTTTCCATACAAAACTATATCTAAATAAAGTACCCCAAGTGCACTACACACGCTCCATTAAACAGGCTAAATATTGTACCCCATCTTCTTCCACTCTCCATCTCCATCAACTCATCCCCCGATCCTTCCTTCCTCGCTGTCGAAATCAACGCCTCGCACTAGCTCTGTCCTGTAACAAATGACTCAATGAAGCTTCTAGATGCAAATGGAGTGGTTGTTTTTGTAAGTTCTGAGAAGTTTCAGCAATTATGATTATGAATGACTTGCATCATTGTGATGATGCCTTGTAAGTTGTAACGACCATCTCTTTTGGTATATGTTGTAACAGAATCGAAACGAGAACAATAAACGCAAGAAACACACAGTGATTTACGTGGTTCACCAAACTGGCTACGTCCACGGGAAGAGGGAGATCAAATCGTATTAAAGGCAGATTATAGTTTTCGGTATGATTATGGTTTGCATATAAGCGGCTATATAGCGCTAAACTACCCTAAGTCCAAGAACAAAACTGGTAGGCCCATTAAGGCCCATATTACAGCGAGACCTCCGTGCTACCTGTCGCAGTGTGTGATTCAGATTCAACGCATTCTAACAGTATACATCATTGCGGGTCAAGTTGTTGGTGACTGGGATGTTGTAGCTTGTTGCATATGATTTTCTTGTTTTTTTGGTTGACCGAAATGGATATTCTACATATAAAGAAATCTTTTGTTCACAGAACTAAAGGCCTTTTGTAGATTATAACAAGGTTCATCTTCATAATTATAAATTGTAACAAGTGTCATTTTTTGGGCAATTGTGATGCGGGGATAAGCCGTTGTTGTCCGATCTAGACACTAAACCTCAAACAGAGAAGATAGGCGGAATTACATAGGAAGAGGATAGAAAGATAAGTTGAATAGGCCAATTGGAACCAAATCAAACAACGACAAAACCCTTGAACTTAAGAACAAGAACCTTACCGAATGATGAAGAAACCCCAATGGATTACAACCAAACACAATGGCTATGGTAGGCCAAGGCACCTGGAGGATGCTCTATGGAGTCCCGATAGCACCAACCTTATGGAAGAGATTGACAAACACAAGTACAACTAGGGCGAGTTCAAGAACAATGCACACAGGGCACTCTGCTCACAAAAGCACTCTTTTGGGAGGAAAAACGATAAACGCCTGGATTCAATATCAAAGTCTGGGAACCTAAAACAATAACTAGGGCAAACCTTATATAGAGTCAATAAGGTGGCCAATTAAAAGAAATAAAGTAATTAAAAGTATTTCCTAAAATGACAAAACCAATGGAAAGAAATAATTCCAAAAGCGAATTAAAACAAAGAAGTCTCGGTAGGCTTGCATCACGATCCGCGGGCGCGGCCTGTGCGAAAAAACGCACAGCTCGTGCGTTGCTCTCGAAGTGGCAAATTATATGAATTAATCTGAGATCCGCGGGCACGGATGATGGAGTCGCGGTCGCGGATTCGCTGTTGTAATTCCCTCCTTCGCTCGGATCTGGTTCCCCTCGAACCCCAACTACTAGAATTATCTTCAATGGTGTTTCCAAGGGTTCCTCTGTAATGCTAAGCTCTTTAGATATGAAGAAAGCCACTAACTTGTCTAACTCTTGTTGGACCTCCTTAGCTCTCGAGCGAGTCAATGCTCCTTCAAACTCGGGAACAACTGGTGTTGGTTGATGCTCAGATGATCTGTCAACGTAGCCGATTAAACTGTCAACACGGCAAATCAAATTATCAACACACTAAATAAACTATCAACACTACTAATAACTTGTCAACCAACTTTTAACTTGTCAACAGCGCAACAAATGATTTGTCAACACATAACAATTTGTCAACAACACTAATAAATCTGTCAACAAACTTTTGATTGTCAACAACACAACAAATGATTTTTTTCAACATTACTAACAATCTGTCAAGCTTACTAACAATTTGTACATAACATTTCATCAATAAAAAGTGTCAACAAGGCACTCAATAAAATTGTCAACACACTAAGTAAATTCTCAACAAGATACAAATAAACTGTCAAAACACACTAAATAAAACTGTCAACACCCGTACTTAATCTGTCACCCCCAATAATGATATTGTCAACACTATTAATAATTTGTCAACAACATACAAATGAAGGATCAACATCGCTAATATTTGTCAATGCCATTAATAACTTAACAACATAGAAATGAAGTATCAACACAACTATTAATGTGTCAACACCACTAATAACTTGTCAACAACATAACAAAACTGTCAACACGAGTAATTAAATTATCAATACAATCTAATTAAACTGTCAACACGACAAATAATTTTTCAACACAAACCCAAATAATATTTTGTCGACACGTATAATTATACTGTCAACAAGAATAATAATTTGTCAAAACCTCTACTAATATGCCAACACTAATAAATCATCAACTACCATATTTAAAATGTCACAAGTCTAATCTGATCTGAGCTCATCCGATCGGATCTATTTGAAATGGTTTTTTATCCATGTGATTTCTTGTTACAATCAATGAAATTCTTGACATGTAATCAAGCGTCACAAGTGATTGGCTGCTCAAGAAATATGTCCTTATGAATATTCTCAAACTTGCTATGCATATTTATAATTAACGTTTTACAAAAAAATAGATCCATGTACTATTCTTCTACTAAATAAACACCAGAGATTCAGAGAACTCCTTTCTGCAGAAAAAGACAAAGGCATATTTGAAGAATTTATTGAATGATTTTGGGGATTAATTCTAAATCAAAGGAGAAGAAGCCAAAGAAGAAGAGGAAGCATAGTTCGAGTGGTGTTGGATCCCAGAAATTGTAGTCTCGCGAGGTGTTAGTTCGAGTGGTGTTGGAGCCCAGAAATTGTAGTCTCGCGAGACAACACCTCGCGAGACACAGGGAGTCGAATCTTCAAAGGAATTCTGAGGACCTCTTCCGCACTTCTGGACAAACAAGTTGTATACTGCACGTGTTGCTTCCACGGTAAGTCGGTCGCCCAGTTCCCCCGCTTGGACGGAAAACGAGATCCATATTCAACCTTGGCCACGACTTCCGCCGCCTGGCCGGAAAACGACAGCCATAGCTTGCAACAACACCGACTTTGGCCACCGGCTTCCGTTGCTTCGTCCGCCTCCTGATTCCTCTCCTTCTCCGCTTCAAGGATGTAGGTGGTGGAGATTGTCGGAGGGCTGAAAGGTAAACGGGAGTGGGAGTGGGAGTGGGAGTGGGAAGGGGTATTTACATAGTGTTCCATAAACAAGTTTATAAACTTCATTTTTAGTATCAACAGATGCATTGGGCCTAAATAGTTCAAGTTGAAGCCCAACAGAGGCCCAATGACCAAGATATGGCTGTTGCAAGGACCAGATTATTTTCTGTTCGTTTGGGCAAACGAAAGATCGGATTAAGCTCCTTTGGATATGTTTCAGTACTTGGGCTTATCTTCATTGTGTCCAGATTGGACGAGGCCGCCATGATCAGAACAAGATTCGAGATTTTAGGGTTTTTCTAGGGTTTCCTTTCTTGGTAATCAAGCAATCCAGGAAGGCTATTAATTGTGTATTTTTCTTGGGTTTTAGGGAGATTTGACAAATTGATGAATTATTATCACTTTTTAGTTTTGACGTTGTTTAGCTGTAGCTTTTGGTTGGATTGAATTTCAAGTGGATTTCTTGTGTTTGATTCAACTTGTGAGAAGGAGTTGTTGGTTGCCCATATCTCTGCCTCCAAACCTCGAAAGAACCCTAGGTGGATTCCTTAGGTTAGTTCAAGTCAAGCGAGTCTTTCTAGATTGATGACTGGGTCAAGAAAGATGTCACTTGCCTATCGAGTTCGAGTCAAGCTAGTCTTTCTAGATTGACGACTGAGTCAAGAAAGACGTCACTTGCCTATCGAGTCCGAGTCAAGCGAGTCTTTCAAGATTGACGACTGAGTCAAGGAAGACAACACTTGTCAACGACCAAGATTCGTTCGATCATCTTCCACAACGACCTCACGAATCCGCCTTCGACATCGACTTCACCTTCATCTCACCCAAGAGAACGTTTTCTGCCTCATATATTCGATCCTGTAGATTCGTCTGCCATCAGACACCCATCGTCAAGTCAAACATGTAAACGAGTTTTAGTTAGAATGTGTGTAACAAATACATGTCGCAATAACATTTTTCTGTAAGTATCGGTACAAGGACATAATGATCACGTAACCCTACTAGGGCTATCGTATGCACCACAGTAGGAGGATGGTCCCCTGGGAGAGCAGTCATGGGGAGACATGTAAACGGTGCTATCCGAGACAAAGAGACGAGTGCCACCTTAAATCTAGTGGCAAATGCTAAACCAACCAGTGGCATTTCCATCCAATACCTTCCGTCCAAGACAAGCCACATATGCCCAACATTATTGATCAACTCATCATAGTTAGTCACACCAACCGCTGGCTCATAGATGTATCGGTTTTCTTGTAGTTCCCTTTTAAGTTGCTCTCGCATATGGCATAATGGCATTCACCCAAGCCTAAACATTCGTCAAGGAACGATACCCACAAACCATCACCAAATATGGCGTTCACCCAGTGCCACCTAAGCTTTAGATGTGCAAGTCGTTCCTCGTACATATCCTCTATTTCTGATTTCAACAACCATATAATGCTATTAGAAAACTACTCCGGCTTATCAACCATCCCTGTAGCACGTGCTTTACAATTGCGACCGACATGGACCATGCAAAGAAAATGTTGCACATCCGGAAAGACAATAGCAATACCCCCTAAAGCTCTGAGCTCACGATCTGATACAATCGCCGCGGGATACACCTTATGCATCGAAAACAAACCTTTCAGACGCCTCAAGGCCCACACATAATGTTCAGTTGTCTTATTTTCCATGAATACGAGTGCAATGCAAAAGATCAAGTTGGTAGAAGTCACACCAAAAAACTCCAATAAACGCCTACCATATATGTAAATGGACATACAAAATATAAGATGAAACTACAAGGTATACAATGCATTTACATTATTGCATAAAAAGGCAAAGTTTACATGTTGGTGTGGTAAGTTGTATCCATGATAACAATGCTAGGAAACAACCTAAGCAAGTGTCCATTGTCCAGCATCAGGTGACTAATAAAGAGGTCGCTTACAATAGCAGACCAAAAAACCCTTTCGACATCCTCCATGTATCCTTTATTACATAAAAACTCCATCGTATATTGAGGCACCGTCAACTTTCCCATAGATTTCTTCCTCTGCATAGCTTTGCAATTGTACAATTGACCCGGGGATGTCAAGCATAGCCCTCCATTTTGGAAAATAAACTCTTAATATATTTTGATGTCGAGTCGCATGCAGAGAGCATCATAACAATGTCTTGATGGAGAAAGGCGTCCGGCAAATGGATGACCCATTAAAGTAGTATAACCGCATATTACCTTTAAGGTCCACTTCATACGAACTTTTGAAAAACACGCTTGCAATTCAAATGAACACTTTGACTTTTTTGACCTGTAATCCTCCTTCTTAGAGGTAGCCTCGAAACCGTTCACTACCCTCTTCTTTGTACGTATGTATTTACCAGACTTCTCGCAAGCTAATATAGACTTCCAGTCTTTCCATGATTTTTGTATAACAATCACGAGGTTTAGTGGTGTACCTTTAGAACGAACCCAATGGACAACATCATCTCTTTCATCCCATTCCAGGTTAGTGGTAAAATAAGTTGAATAATCAACATTGCGAAAGTCGTTGCGTTCACAATCACTAGAATAGTCCTATTCATTTGTCAAATGTGAATATATATCAACATAAATAACAAATAGATCTCAATAATATTATTCATAAAATCTCTTTAGAGTAGAGTGAGCGTACACATACCTTTTCAGTATTTACATTAATCAAATCGAGACCGGGTATACCATCTTTTTCTCCTACCGACATGATGTAATGTTTCGATTCTGATTAATGAAAAACAAATGTCAGCATAATTAATAAAGATGTTGTTGACAATGACTAATAATTTTACATGTTTCCAAACACAGCTTCAAATTACCCAATTTAATCCATAAATACATATATAATCATCCGGTTACAAACATGCAGTAGTTTCAATAATCAAAATCTATAGTACCAAATATAATAAACGAGAGAGAAAATGAAATTATTCTGTTAATCTCGTAACTAACTTTAAGCATGAAGATGTTTCAAATAAAAAATCTAACATGAATAGAGAACGGGGAGAACGCACGGCTTTTTTTGTTTGACCACTCAGCAAAATTCTCACCTGGAGTATATATAGAGGCCCCTACTATTTGACGCACCCGGACATTTTTACGCACCTTTTAATACGCATCAGATGAATACACGTTCATTCGGAACGAATGAAAAAAATTTGATTCGGACCGTATGAACTTAAGTTCATATGGAACGAATAGACTCTACTTCATACGGACCGAGTGAACTGAAAATCTCCAAACGGGCCGAACGGACATGGGTCGGTCCGAAATGTATGAAAGTACCCATTTTTTACTATAAAAATGTCATTTCATCCGTAAACCCTACTCTGATTGTGTTTCAATCTCATATGTCTGCGACTCAGATCGATAAGAAGGCACATTCGACCAATCATGACCTAACAAGGCATGAATATCATGGCTAAGCGAGAAACATGGCACCGCAGTGTCATATGATTGTGGTTCACTAGCATTCCAATCATTCAATGAAAGATTGTCCAAACCAGTGTAAACATTGTTCTCCTCCTATTTCATATAATAAGCATGATAAGGAGAAACAAACACTAAGATGCAATGTTCTCCTCCTATTTTGGTTTCATACGTTCCATATGAAGTTAGGTTCATATAGTCCGTATAAAATCAAGTTCATATGGTCCGTATGAAATTTTGTTCATATGGTCCGTATGAAATTAAGTTCACATGTTTATACACCTGGTTTTCTACTTGCATTTTCAAATAGTAGTATATACAAATTTTGTACTGGATGAGAGGGTTCAGTCTCAATATTGGGTGTGTACCGCACCCATGGCTGAATTATGGGGAGTCTACTACGGACTTCATATTGCTTGGGAACTCGGATGTCGGCAAGTTAAGGTGGAGATTGACTCAGAGTTAGTGGTGGGACTGCTGCAGAAAGGGGGGAACGAGGTTCATCCGCTTTCCTTCCTGGTACGTATGTGCCATGGCTTCATTACTAGGGACTGCAATGTCCGTTTCTGTCACGTGTATAGGGAAGCTAACCGTCTTGCAGATGGGTTAGCTAACTATGCTTTCTCTTTATCTTTAGGTTTTCATTTCTTTCATGTTATTCCGAATGATATGGAGACTATTTTATTAGATGATGTAAGAGGTTTGACTGCCTCGAGGTTGATCCCTGTTTAGCCATTTTTATTCCCTTAATAAAGCTCTGAGAGTACTGTCTCTCTTTTACCAAAAAAAAAAATACAAATTTTGTACTTGCATGTTATTATAATTATAAAACATGTTAACATATTTCGAACATAGTAGTAAATACAAAATTGTTTACTAGAACTTCTATCAATATTAACAAAATTTTATATTTAACAACATTTCATCATGTTATAATTAGATTCAACAATGACAACTACTTAGGTGGCGTTTGTTTAGATTGTCGGAAACGGAAACGGAAAGGAAACGAACCTAGTCCATTTTAGTGGAATTGTTCATTGATCAAAATTGTGATTTTATTTCCTTTCCCCATCCTAGTAGTAATGTAGGGGTATTTGTTAACCTCACTTTGTGGTGGGTTTCAAAATCCCCTCGCCAACTCACCTCCGCCGCCTTGCCAACTCACCTCCGCCGCCTCGCCAACTCACCTCCCCCTCCTCTCTTCCCTCTTTTCTCCTCTCTTGGCATACAAATTTTAGAATACAAAATCAAGTTGTCAATGTATCATCACTTAATAATTATCTAGATTCATTTACGTTTCCTTTCCATTTCCTTTCCGTCTCCGAACACTACAAACAAACGGGCCCTTAATGGACTACAAAATAAAGAAATCTACTAACACACTTACCTCTTTGACGTTGAACCATGATGAACTATTTTCACCACCATTGTTGTTGAAATAATGACCCTGATTTGTCATTACATGAACTGTGGAGAAATTGTGTAGAAAGTGATAGGAAGAAATTGTGTAGAAAGTGGAAGAGATAGAATAATTAGATTAAGAAGGAAGAGGACTATGAATCCGTAAAAAGTTATGAATCTGCATGTTAATATGCATGTAATCTCTGTCTAAGACTGCAAAATTGCAGAATCACACCTAACATTCATACATTCCGGATGAAACCAGGTTCATACTATCTGAATGAACTGTACTTCATAAGTTCTGAATGATTTTTTTTAATTCGAAACGTCTTAACTATAGTTCATACGGTACGAATCAAAGAGTACGTTAAAAATGAAAAATTGGGTTCGTCAAATAAAAACCGTGTATATATAGCGGGTCCAAATCCCATGAGAAATGCCCTTAAGATGAGGAATAAGAAGCAAGGAAGGAGGAAGGCTTCCTCCTCCTCCTTCCTCCCTCGTTCCTCCTTCCACCATGGAGTTGACCACTCGTTGACCACCCATTGATCGACCGTTGACCACCCGTTGACTTTTTTGTGCTATGGTTTGTAAGAAAAAGTGTTATGCTTTGTAAGTAAAAGTGTTATATTCTTTCGAGGCAAAAGCATAACACATTTCACCTAGCATAGAGAAGCACATATAGGCAAAAGTGTAGCACACTTCAGTTAGCTATAGAGAAGCACGTATAGGCGAGACATGTAGCACATTTCAGCCATAGAGAAGCACATATAGGCGAAAAGCGTAGCACATTTCAACAGTAAAGAAGCACATCTAGGCAAAAACGTAGCACCTTTCACCTAGCATAGAGAAGCACATATAGGAAAAACCGTAGCACCTTTCACCTAGCATAGAGAAGCACATATAGGAAAAATCGTAGCACACTTCAGCTAGCCTAGAAAAGCACATATAGGTGAAAAGTGTAGCACATTTAAGACATAGAGAAGCATATTTAGGCAAAAAGTGTAGCACATTTCACCTAGCATAGAGAAGCACATATATGCAATATCGTAGCACATTTCAGCTAGCCATATAGAAGCACATATGGACAAAAGTGTAGCATATTTCAGTAATATAGAAGCACATAACACTTGTGGAAGCACATACTTTGCAAGTTCAAATTTTGGCCTAAAATATCATAACACATTTCAGGCATTTTGAAGCACTTAATTTTGTAAGTACAAAATCCGGCCTAAAAAAATATATTTTTTGCCCAAATTTTTTTTAATTTTTTTTTAAAAAGTCAACAGTCGGTCAACGCCAGTCAACATCGTTCAATGGTCAATTCCGGTCAAACCTGATCAATGGTCAATTACTTGGGTCAAAACCCTAGAAGAGTGAAAATGCTTGGTTTGACATCAACACGTACGGCTTTGTATTGAGCCAAGTTGGGCCTGGTCCATTTGCTGATAATATTAAGCGCCACCACACTGCGCTATTTCAAACACTTTTGCTCTTTGTTGGACCGGTTTAATAAAAATGCTATATTATTGCGTTTTACAAAAGATTTTTCGAACCGAGCTACATGAATCAGTCCATAAGTATATTTAAATGGAAAAAGGTAAAAAAAACTGAACCAAAAAGTTAATTGTTTCAAAGTCTAAAGGTCAGCCCTCTTTTGTTGAGCAGGTGGGGATCCCCTGCTTGATGCGCGCCTGGTCTCCGGGAAGCCAATTGCGCTCGAAGATCTTTGACAAAATACCTTGGAAGTGTTGGATGAATGTCTTTTGAGGGGTTCGTAGGTAGATATGGGAGTTTGCAGCGGAATTGTTTGATATAGACATCAAGTTTCCTTGACGAATTGGGATATGAGTCTTGAAGGCTTCAACAAACTGGTTTGGTGAGGGGTCGACTATGGTGATTGAGGGCTTCTCAAACAAGTGAAGTTTTGGCTAGGGATTAGAAGCTATGGGAACTTATGAGACCAGGCGCTCATCAAGCAGGGGATCCCCACCTGGCCGTTTGTTGCATTGTTTTCGCTCATCAAGTAACCAAACAAAGCACTCGAGGGTGTCTAATTTGGCTGGCCGTTTGGCGGTTCAGTCTGGCTATAGTCTCAAGAAACAACCGAAAACAATGCAAGAAAATCCAGTAAGACACTTATGCAAACTAATCAATCACAAATGCAAGAAAGCAGCATGCAAAGACAAGATGAATTATCAAGAGACTCTAGACGATGGGGAGATCAGAAATGGACGAACCAAACACAGTGTAGACTCAAAGGTCACTGATTTTTGGTGGAGGCATTGCCGCCTTGTCCTTCTCTTTTGAGCCCGATCCTGGTTTCAAAACACTAGAAGAAGAGGGATTAGTAGAAATCGAAGGTAAGAGAGTAGAATCATACCTTTTTGTTTGTGACGCCGGCCATGCTCTTTTCCTTACCAATTGATTGTGCAATTGCATGGCTGCATGCGTCAAGCTATTGATGTCCTTGATGGGAAGGACCTCTAGTTGGTCTCTCAATGTTGTGTTGAGACAGCTCAAAAATTTTGTCCTCAAAGTCGAAGGAGACGCACTTACTCCAGCTTTGAAGTGCATGTCTTCCAACTTTGCAAAGAACTCCAATGGTGTCATCGTTCCTTGTCTACACATTGCAATATCCAACTTCATCTTGTTCTTGAAGTCGTCCGGGACATATTTCCTTGTCATAGCAAAGACAAGTTGATGCCATTGTCGAATAGGTCGAAGATTGCGTCGTTGTCTATCTTGGACAAGCCTATGATACCACGTCCTTGGAGCCCCGGTGAAATGAAGTGTTGCCACTTCGACCTTCTCAAACTCATCGTAAGATTGCCTGCGTCCATTCAAGAAAGAAAGAGGGGTCGTAATCACCAGGAAAGGGTTTGATTCTTACCTTAATATCTCGACGTCCTTGGACATTAGGGTGTCGCTCATCATTTTTGTCACATCGGCCTCCTCGGAGTCTAGGAATGTCATCGTCACTCGCAGCATGGTGGCGCTCATTTCTATGCCTATCTCCTCGGCGACGGTGGTCTCTAGGATCGCCATCCTCGGAACTCGATGGAGGTGAACTATCTCCAACTGGTTGGCGTAATAGCTCATGAGGCATGTGCCTCATCCTGTCAAGGTATCGAGGCTCAACGCCTCGTCTCTCACCTCTGCGCTCATCCGGGCGCCTATAGCCAATGCCCGGGCGTCGATCAGCTTGCCCCGGGCGTCTAGCATCCATTCCCGGGCTCATCATGGTGTTGTGCTTAGGGGGGGATGTAGTCACTAGTCACCTGCAAATTCTCAATAGGTTCTCGTAAAGGAGGATGAAATTGACGTGGATTATACTTACATGCGTCGTCAAAGCCGTCAGAGTCAAATTCTTTGAAGCCATCCCGGGAATGAGTACCTTGGGAGTCTTCGTCACTTGGTGGTTCTCATGGACTCCTTGGACTTTGAAAATGAGCAAATTGCTCGACATCAAATGCAGAGTCACGCCTGGACCTATGGCGCCGGGAAGGCCCGGAGCCGTCTCGTCTGCGCTCGGGTGAGCGCTCGGTGGCTCGGCGCTGAGCACTTTTAAGCACTTGTGCAGGGCGCTCTCGCTCCCTTTCATGAGCATTTTCATGCTCCCGTTGAGGTGCTTTGTGGCGCTCTGCAGATCGCTCTTCTTGGTCTTGATGACCGCCTTCACTTGTGTGGCCCTCGCTCTCGGTTTGAAGTGGTGAGCGCAAGGGTCTGAAGCGATCATCTTCTCCTTCTTGGCGACTCTCAATGATAGAGTTGAGTCGCCTTAGGGGTTGTTGTTGAGAGCTTGAAGGCATTATAGATTTACCTTTTTCCTGTGGAAGCCGAGGTGCATGCACTTGATGGGAGCTTTGAGTAGCAAGTCCCGGGAGTTGTTGTGTTGCATGGGCAACTTGGTTGGTTGCTTGAGGCGGGGCAAGGGTGACTGAAAGAGCTCGATGTTCTTGCTCCAAATAGGCCATCCTTTGCCTCAAGGCTCGAATATCATCAAGAGCCTCAGCCAAGTCTTGCGCAACTCTTGTATTGGCGTATTCTACTTGGGTTGTCTCTTGTGGTGGGTTGGGGAGGAGAGGTTGTTGGTTGTTGGTTGTTGTTGTTGCCTGAGTTGGTTTGATCCTCGGGGTCAGTGAAGTTACCTGTAGAGATAGCCATGGCGAGAGATCAAGTGCACAAAAGCAAGAACAAAGAATTGAAACCAAGCAAGTGTAACCGTCTAAACAAGTAACCAAACAAAGCACTCGAGGGTGTCTAATTTGGCTGGCCGTTTGGCGGTTCAGGCTGGCTATAGTCTCAAGAAACAACCGAAAACAATGCAAGAAAATCCAGTAAGACACTTATGCAAACTAATCAATCACAAATGCAAGAAAGCAGCATGCAAAGACAAGATGAATTATCAAGAGACTCTAGACGATGGGGAGATCAGAAATGGACGAACCAAACACAGTGTAGACTCAAAGGTTACCTTATTTGGGTTGTGCCTTGGCCGAACTAGAAGTCTTTTGACTTAACTTTTTTTTTTTATAATAGATCTCGACTTTTGATATGATCTTTTGATTTTGTTATGGTTCGAGATATATGCAGTAAGAAAGCAAAAGATATGCTCAAGACAGGAGAGAGAGAGAGTAATCGTCCAAACAAGATAACAAATCAAATCTTAACAATAAACTTATCTTAACAAAAGGATATGAAAAGATATGCAAAGATTCTAACAAGAAAATCAAGCAAATATTTTCGGCAATCTCTTAGGTCAAGGGCTAAGTATTTTCGGCCAATATCTTGTATTATCTCCAAGTATTTCACAAGGAAATTCTCCTAAGGCAAGTGAATAATTTTTTTGAATTTTTTTGATGAGTTTATGGCAAAAAGCCGTGAGCAACTATGGGTGAGAAAAAAAAATCAGCAATGGACGAATGGGAAAGATGGATAACAACGAGTGAATTGAAATGATAACTTGTAAAAGACAATTAACACTTACAAGATAACCTTGCTCTGATGCCAGTTGATGTGCGCCTCGTCTCCGGGAAGCCAATTGCGCTCGAAGATCTTTGACAAAATACCTTGGAAGTGTTGGATGAATGTCTTTGAGGGGTTCGTAGGTAGAGATGGGAGTTTGCAGCGGAATTGTTTGATATAGACGTCAAGTTTCCTTGACGAATTGGGATATGAGTGTTGAAGGCTTCAACAAACTGGTTTGGTGAGGGGTCGACTATGGTGATTGAGGGCTGCTCAAACAAGTGAAGTTTTGGCTAGGGATGTAGAAGAAAGGGATTAGAAGCTATGGGAACTTATGAGGCTAGGGATGTAGACGAAGGGATTAGAGGCCTATGGTGAAGGAGATGAGAAGACAGAGCCCGAAGGAGTTTGTGACGCCTAGATCAAGAAGAGGAGGAATGCTTTCGTCTCAACAAGGTTCTTGATTCAAATTCTAAACGTGAAGATTACAATGGGAGGTTGTAGCCTTATAAAGAGAAAACAATGCAAAGAAGACGACTAAACCTAGGGAAAAACAAGGACGCGACGGCTAGGGTTGGGCTAGTGCTTGGGCGAGCTTGGGCTTGAGTGCCAAGATCCCAATAGGACGGCCCAAACCATGCAAGGCTGGACCACTGCATATTTAGAAACTTTCTAAAAATAGAAATTTCTAAAACGCTAGCAAAACCCGACACGAACAACTTCCTAAAAATGGAAAGTCTCCGAACATGGGACCGAGACAACAAATCTCAAATAGAGACAATAAATGCAATTAGGGACAACAAATCCCAAATAAAAGACAACCTAATGTTTGAGACAACAAAACAAGATAGAGACAACAAAACCAAATAAAGACAACAAAACCAAATAGGCGCGCCTTGTAATGATCTTCACCTTCGAGCAATCTCGGCGCGGAGAAGGGCTACCAAGGCGCTCAGTCCAGACTCGTCGGCAACTAGGGGGTTGCGCTCAATGTGGGTCCTTATGCGCCCGAGCTTGAATTGTAGATGAGCCTTCATCAAGGCTATGTGATTTGGGCGCCGGCACGGGCGGAGGCTTCTCGGCGTTGGAGGGTTGGCTGGAGGTTTCCACGGGCGCTCAGTGGTGCGCTCGAACCCTGGAGGTGGTCCATGGACAAGGCCAGAAGATGGCTCGACAAAAGTGGACAGACGCTCGGAGAAGTCTTCGAGCTCCACTTTGATGGGCACCGCTGGCCGGGCGCAAGTGGCCGTTGTCCGGGCGCTGGGCATCTTGGCTCTAGCATGGCTGGAAGCTTGGCTTGGAGAGCTTTGGCGTGGCCTAAGTGTCATGGCATGACATGGCGCCTTCTTGCGCTTGACTCTCTTCCGGGCACCTAACCTCAACTTGGGTTGAGTCTTGGTGCTTTGAAGATACACCTTGTTCATTTTAGCCAAGATTCTCCGGGTGTGTCGAGTGAGCCTCGGAGGAGCCACTAGGCTAGTCATGGAGCTAGGCAGGGGCGCATCACCCTCCCCCACTTGGTTGTGAAACGTCCCTGTTTCACGCAAATTGAGACTTGCTCCAATGACATTCCTGTCCGTCCCAAGCTGCAAGAAAACACCATTTCCCAAAGCAATATGAAGTGTAAAAGTAGGGAAAGAATGCTTACCAAAACCATAGAATTGGAATTGTGGTTCTGGTGGCGCACGCGGGGAGGAATAAGGTGACCAGAATGGTCGAGCGCCTTGAACAATTTCCCGGGCAATATTGGACACGCAGCATGTGTCCTTTGAATCATGATAAGCGCTCGAAACAGAACTCGAGTTGCCTGAATGGATGGCGAGAACGCTGGTGGGTCTTGTGCATCACGCGGCTGAGCAACCATCGGCCAGATGGGCTGGGCGCTTTTGACAATTCCCCGAGCTATATTTGGCACGCAGCATGTGCCTTGAATTTCATGAGAAGTGCTTGAAACAGATTGCAAAACGCCCGAGTGGTTTGGGAGAACGCATGTACTTACTTTTAGCTCTAGGGTCGGCGCCGGTATGGGTCTTGTCGTTCCAAATTCAGCGGCTTCCAACCTTCTCTGTTCAGCGTGCTCATGCCAAATTCCATCAACCATCTTAAGTGGGTCGAAAGACCAATTGTGTTGCTTGGCCAAGCTTTGGAATTTCTCATCAATTTTGTGCATGCGCACCATGGCTTGTACTTTGGGTATTGGCTCCGTCTCTGCCTTCCTAGTCTTATGGTCCTGCAAAATTTGGTTAGGAGACATAGGCAAAAGCCTCACACGTACATCATTATGAGTAAAGGTATACTCATTCTCAAAGCCATTATGAAATACTTTCCTATCAAATTGCCACGGCCTACCTAACAAGATATGCGTAACATCCATTTTAACCACATCACAAAGTACTTCATCATGATAGTTCTCAATAGAAAAAGCAATCAAACATTGCTTATTAACAACATCACTCCCTTGGGAAGAAATCCATTGTAAGCCGTATGGAGTGGGGTGAGGAGAAGTGGAAAGAGCAAAGTAATCGGCTACCTTGTCACTCAAGAGGTTTGAGCAACTACCGCCATCAATAATCAAACTCAAGTTTGCCTTCTTACCTTTGACATTCACCACGCAAGTTGATTGGAACAAATTGGACCTTTGCTCGCGGTGTGGGGCCTCCTTGACATGCAGGGTGCGTCTTTTCACTAGGGAAAGAGCCATGCCATCATTGGTTGCTTGTGGATGACAAGCATAAGCATCGTAGTCCTCGGATTCAACCACCAAGGTCAAGGCCATAGCCACTTCTTCTTTCTCTTGGTCTCCTTCTTCTTCACATGACTCATATTCACCATTTTGAGTCATTAGGACCTTCTTAGGATTAGGGCAGTTGCGTCCAATGTGTCCTCGTCCACCACACTTGTAACACTCGAAGTCACTGATTTTTGGTGGAGGCATTGCCGCCTTGTCCTTCTCTTTTGAGCCCGATCCTGGTTTCAAAACACTAGAAGAAGAGGGATTAGTAGAAATCGAAGGTAAGAGAGTAGAATCATACCTTTTTGTTTGTGACGCCGGCCATGCTCTTTTCCTTACCAATTGATTGTGCAATTGCATGGCTGCATGCGTCAAGCTATTGATGTCCTTGATGGGAAGGACCTCTAGTTGGTCTCTCAATGTTGTGTTGAGACAGCTCAAAAATTTTGTCCTCAAAGTCGAAGGAGACGCACTTACTCCAGCTTTGAAGTGCATGTCTTCCAACTTTGCAAAGAACTCCAATGGTGTCATCGTTCCTTGTCTACACATTGCAATCTCCAACTTCATCTTGTTCTTGAAGTCGTCCGGGACATATTTCCTTGTCATAGCAAAGACAAGTTGATGCCATTGTCGAATAGGTCGAAGATTGCGTCGTTGTCTATCTTGGACAAGCCTATGATACCACGTCCTTGCAGCCCCGGTGAAATGAAGTGTTGCCACTTCGACCTTCTCAAACTCATCGTAAGATTGCCTGCGTCCATTCAAGAAAGAAAGAGGGGTCGTAATCACCAGGAAAGGGTTTGATTCTTACCTTAATATCTCGACGTCCTTGGACATTAGGGTGTCGCTCATCATTTTTGTCACGTCGGCCTCCTCGGAGTCTAGGAATGTCATCGTCACTCGCAGCATGGTGGCGCTCATTTCTATGCCTATCTCCTCGGCGACGGTGGTCTCTAGGATCGCCATCCTCGGAACTCGATGGAGGTGAACTATCTCCAACTGGTTGGCGTAATAGCTCATGAGGCATGTGCCTCATCCAGTCAAGGTATCGAGGCTCAACGCCTCGTCTCTCACCTCTGCGCTCATCCGGGCGCCTATAGCCAATGCCCGGGCGTCGATCAGCTTGCCCCGGGCGTCTAGCATCCATTCCCGGGCTCATCATGGTGTTGTGCTTAGGGGGGGGATGTAGTCACTAGTCACCTGCAAATTCTCAATAGGTTCTCGTAAAGGAGGATGAAATTGACGTGGATTATACTTACATGCGTCGTCAAAGCCGTCAGAGTCAAATTCTTTGAAGCCATCCCGGGAATGAGTACCTTGGGAGTCTTCGTCACTTGGTGGTTCTCATGGACTCCTTGGACTTTGAAAATGAGCAAATTGCTCGACATCAAATGCAGAGTCACGCCTGGACCTATGGCGCCGGGAAGGCCCGGAGCCGTCTCGTCTGCGCTCGGGTGAGCGCTCGGTGGCTCGGCGCTGAGCACTTTTAAGCACTTGTGCAGGGCGCTCTCGCTCCCTTTCATGAGCATTTTCATGCTCCCGTTGAGGTGCTTTGTGGCGCTCTGCAGATCGCTCTTCTTGGTCTTGATGACCGCCTTCACTTGTGTGGCCCTCGCTCTCGGTTTGAAGTGGTGAGCGCAAGGGTCTGAAGCGATCATCTTCTCCTTCTTGGCGACTCTCAATGATAGAGTTGAGTCGCCTTAGGGGTTGTTGTTGAGAGCTTGAAGGCATTATAGATTTACCTTTTTCCTGTGGAAGCCGAGGTGCATGCACTTGATGGGAGCTTTGAGTAGCAAGTCCCGGGAGTTGTTGTGTTGCATGGGCAACTTGGTTGGTTGCTTGAGGCGGGGCAAGGGTGACTGAAAGAGCTCGATGTTCTTGCTCCAAATAGGCCATCCTTTGCCTCAAGGCTCGAATATCATCAAGAGCCTCAGCCAAGTCTTGCGCAACTCTTGTATTGGCGTATTCTACTTGGGTTGTCTCTTGTGGTGGGTTGGGGAGGAGAGGTTGTTGGTTGTTGGTTGTTGGTTGTTGTTGTTGCCTGAGTTGGTTTGATCCTCGGGGTCAGTGAAGTTACCTGTAGAGATAGCCATGGCGAGAGATCAAGTGCACAAAAGCAAGAACAAAGAATTGAAACCAAGCAAGTGTAACCGTCTAAACAAGTAACCAAACAAAGCACTCGAGGGTGTCTAATTTGGCTGGCCGTTTGGCGGTTCAGGCTGGCTATAGTCTCAAGAAACAACCGAAAACAATGCAAGAAAATCCAGTAAGACACTTATGCAAACTAATCAATCACAAATGCAAGAAAGCAGCATGCAAAGACAAGATGAATTATCAAGAGACTCTAGACGATGGGGAGATCAGAAATGGACGAACCAAACACAGTGTAGACTCAAAGGTTACCTTATTTGGGTTGTGCCTTGGCCGAACTAGAAGTCTTTTGACTTAACTTTTTTTTTTTATAATAGATCTCGACTTTTGATATGATCTTTTGATTTTGTTATGGTTCGAGATATATGCAGTAAGAAAGCAAAAGATATGCTCAAGACAGGAGAGAGAGAGAGTAATCGTCCAAACAAGATAACAAATCAAATCTTAACAATAAACTTATCTTAACAAAAGGATATGAAAAGATATGCAAAGATTCTAACAAGAAAATCAAGCAAATATTTTCGGCAATCTCTTAGGTCAAGGGCTAAGTATTTTCGGCCAATATCTTGTATTATCTCCAAGTATTTCACAAGGAAATTCTCCTAAGGCAAGTGAATAATTTTTTTGAATTTTTTTGATGAGTTTATGGCAAAAAGCCGTGAGCAACTATGGGTGAGAAAAAAAAATCAGCAATGGACGAATGGGAAAGATGGATAACAACGAGTGAATTGAAATGATAACTTGTAAAAGACAATTAACACTTACAAGATAACCTTGCTCTGATGCCAGTTGATGTGCGCCTCGTCTCCGGGAAGCCAATTGCGCTCGAAGATCTTTGACAAAATACCTTGGAAGTGTTGGATGAATGTCTTTGAGGGGTTCGTAGGTAGAGATGGGAGTTTGCAGCGGAATTGTTTGATATAGACGTCAAGTTTCCTTGACGAATTGGGATATGAGTGTTGAAGGCTTCAACAAACTGGTTTGGTGAGGGGTCGACTATGGTGATTGAGGGCTGCTCAAACAAGTGAAGTTTTGGCTAGGGATGTAGAAGAAAGGGATTAGAAGCTATGGGAACTTATGAGGCTAGGGATGTAGACGAAGGGATTAGAGGCCTATGGTGAAGGAGATGAGAAGACAGAGCCCGAAGGAGTTTGTGACGCCTAGATCAAGAAGAGGAGGAATGCTTTCGTCTCAACAAGGTTCTTGATTCAAATTCTAAACGTGAAGATTACAATGGGAGGTTGTAGCCTTATAAAGAGAAAACAATGCAAAGAAGACGACTAAACCTAGGGAAAAACAAGGACGCGACGGCTAGGGTTGGGCTAGTGCTTGGGCGAGCTTGGGCTTGAGTGCCAAGATCCCAATAGGACGGCCCAAACCATGCAAGGCTGGACCACTGCATATTTAGAAACTTTCTAAAAATAGAAATTTCTAAAACGCTAGCAAAACCCGACACGAACAACTTCCTAAAAATGGAAAGTCTCCGAACATGGGACCGAGACAACAAATCTCAAATAGAGACAATAAATGCAATTAGGGACAACAAATCCCAAATAAAAGACAACCTAATGTTTGAGACAACAAAACAAGATAGAGACAACAAAACCAAATAAAGACAACAAAACCAAATAGGCGCGCCTTGTAATGATCTTCACCTTCGAGCAATCTCGGCGCGGAGAAGGGCTACCAAGGCGCTCAGTCCAGACTCGTCGGCAACTAGGGGGTTGCGCTCAATGTGGGTCCTTATGCGCCCGAGCTTGAATTGTAGATGAGCCTTCATCAAGGCTATGTGATTTGGGCGCCGGCACGGGCGGAGGCTTCTCGGCGTTGGAGGGTTGGCTGGAGGTTTCCACGGGCGCTCAGTGGTGCGCTCGAACCCTGGAGGTGGTCCATGGACAAGGCCAGAAGATGGCTCGACAAAAGTGGACAGACGCTCGGAGAAGTCTTCGAGCTCCACTTTGATGGGCACCGCTGGCCGGGCGCAAGTGGCCGTTGTCCGGGCGCTGGGCGTCTTGGCTCTAGCATGGCTGGAAGCTTGGCTTGGAGAGCTTTGGCGTGGCCTAAGTGTCATGGCATGATATGGCGCCTTCTTGCCCTTGACTCTATTCCGGGCACCTAACCTCAACTTGGGTTGAGTCTTGGTCCTTTGAAGATACACCTTGTTCATTTCAGCCAGGATTCTCCGGGTGTGTCGAGTGAGCCTCGGAGGAGCCACTAGGCTAGTCATGGAAGTAGGCAGGGGTGCATCACTGCTCTTCGGTTTTGGTTACGGAAGCAACTTCAATACTGGAAGGTATTCGAGCTGCTATCCGCCTTAATTTAAAGCGTGTTTTGGTTGAAAGTGACAGTTTAACTGTTATCAACTGTATTCGAAACAATAGTTCTCCTCCTTGGGAGATTCGAACTTTTATTAGTGACATTAGGTCTCTCAGTGTTTTGTTTCACGAGTGTCGTTTTTTTTTCATATAAACAGGACGAGGAATAGAGTTGCTGACTTCTTAGCCTCAAAAGACCTCAACATTGAAGATCTACGGGTACAACTGTCAAGATGGAATACCCTGAGCACTGAAGAAAAGACTAGATGTTTTCGCAATCACTTATTCCAGGCTGTCAATGGACGTCGCCAAAGCGTTTTAAAACCGGTAATAATTATAAAAAAAACGGCTTAAAAATCACCCCCTTAAAAAGAGAGTTAAGATGACGGTTACGAAACCTCTATATATTGTAACTTCTCCTCGTGAAAAGAAAGTGAATTAACAGGAGAGAAAAAGGCGTTTATGAGTCTGATCCATCAAAGACTCTGTGGACGGAAGAAAGCAAAGGAAGGAGAAGATCAACTAGTACGATGATTTGGTAAAAGTTAATCAAGACATGGAACAAGATTAGTTAATTTCTATCCTTCTCTTCATAATCAAATGATTGAATTACATAAGTCTAGATCTTTTCGAATTGATTTCGTGACTAGAAATCATTAAAATGCTTACATATTTACTCATTTTCATGAATAAAGGCACGTACATTACACTAGTATTATTATATGTATCATAAATTCATAAGTTTGTCGAATGCTGCCTAACCAATCAAAATCCTATACACTTTGAAATCCTGGTCACATGTGAGATGCCTAGGACTAGTACTGAAAATAGATTTGTTATTTGCTTGGTAGTACCAAACTTGTCTCACTCGCCCGACTACCTCAATTACATAATCCCCAATTCTTGGCTTCCAAAAAAACCCTACACTTAATATGGCTAATGAGGCTACTTGTCATCTGATATTGGCCATTCCATATCCAGGTCGAGGCCACATCAATCCCTTGATAAACCTCTGCAACCTCATTTCTTCAACAAGGCATGACATCAACATAGTCGTCGTCCTCACCGAAGAGTGGCTTGACCTCCTCGGCTCCGACCAGATTCCATCTCGCTTAAGCTTCATCACCATTCCCAATGTTCTTCCATCGGAGCTCATCAGAGGCTCCGACCATGCCGGATTCTTGGAGGCTGTTTTAAGGAAGATGGAAGATCCAGTTGAGAAAGTACTTGATAGGCTTCAGAAAAGGCCTGATTTCATCTTATCCGATACTTTCTTGCCGTGGGCGATTTCGATGGGTAAAAGGAAGGATTTGCTCGTGGCTTCGTTTTGGCCCGCGTCGGCTTCTTCCTTCTCTGTTTTTTATCACCATCGGTTGGTTGTGGGGAGCCAACACTATCCAATTGACTTGTCAGGTATTTTAGTGTTTTGCTACGGAATTAAGTTAACCATTCCTTTTTGAAATTATATATTTAGCTAAAAATTAAGATATTATCCTGTTAATAAATTTGAAACTGTAAGGAATAAATTATGGGTTGATTTGGGTAAGAATAAGTATTATGATGTGGTGGTACTAGAAATGCTCAATGTTCATTAGTATGTAGTTAAATGTTCAATAAAGATTTTAAAAATGAATATTTTACAGTCTACCAATAAATTTACTACAATTTACTACTAAATGTCCTTCGTTTGTAGTATATGTTGTTTTAGCATATGCATAGATAGATAGATGGTAGGATTTTGGTCTACTGCAAACAATTCCTTATAATTGACCATGGGATATCATTTGTTCTTTTTTCTTGCACATTATGTGAACATGATTAACCATGAATTTCATTTGTTTGGAACAACAGGAGGGAGAGGAGAAGAAGACATGATCAACTTCATCCCTGGGATTCCACCTCTCCGTTTAGGAGATCTTCCCGACGTCTTCCAACTTGACAGGAAACGAATCTTAAATGTAATCAAAGAAGCCATGTCCATTGTATCACAAGCCAAACACATCCTCTTCAGATCCATCACCGATCTCGAAAAACCCGCACTCGAATCCATCCAATCTTGTCTCTCCATCCCCATTTACCCAATCGGCCCCGCCATTCCTTACTTCAACTCAAAAACAACAACAACAACATCCAATCCTCAAACTGAACCAGATTACATGAAATGGCTAAAAAACCAACCAAGGAAATCAGTACTCTACATTTCACTAGGAAGCTACCTTCTTACTTCAAACTCTCAGATACACGAGCTAGCTTTCGGTTTAAAACAAAGCGGCGTTCGCTTCCTATGGGTTGCTCGGGATCAACCCTCTGAGATAAGTTCAATTCTTGGAGACAGAGGAATGGTGATTTCTTGGTGTGATCAAATGAGCGTTTTAAGGCACTCTTCGGTTGGCGGTTTTCTTACTCATTGTGGATGGAACTCGACTCTTGAGATGGCTTTTGCTGGTGTGCCTGCTTTGACATTTCCTATAAGTGCTGATCAACCTTTGGATAGCAAGATGATTGTGGAGGATTGGAGAGTAGGGTGGAGAGTCAAGAAGAATTGTCGAGAATTGGTACGAAGAGACGGGATTTCGGTGTTACTGAAAAGGTTTATGGATTTGGATAGCCATGAGAGGATGGAGTTGGATGAGAGAAGTAAAGAGCTAAGAGAAAGGCTTATGATGCTAGTAGCTGAAGATGGATCCACTAATAGCCTTGATCTGTTTTTCTCTGATGTTTTTCCAGTTGTAGAATGACATTCTAATTCGGGGAAAAATGCGGCACCAGATTTTTTATAACTGGCATCCGGTCTTTGGCGCATTCTGGGTGCGTCCAAAAACTCGGATCAATGCGCCCAAAAAAAAAAAAATTGCCGTCAAAATGCCCAAAAATCCGGTTTAAGTTTCAATGCCCAAGACCGGGTGCCAGTTATAAAAATCCGGGTGCGAGGTTAAACGCCCTTCTAATTGGGCAGTTTTATTATAAGTTCGAGTTTGGACCGGAAGGGCCTTTCTGTTCTGTAACACATTGTGGATTCATTGCAATTGCACAAGTAAAAGAGTGGTCTTGCAATTGTTATTTCGGCATTACATTCTCATAGCATACTTCATAAAATGATCAAACATCAGTAAGAGGTGAAACACACTAAGCATAGCTATATCTAGATAGAAACCACCTACAAGTTGAAATAATGGAGATAATCAAGGGCATTTCGGTCTTCCTTCCTTTGTCTTCCAGTTGTTGTAGCATGAACATTCCTCCTTGTGTCCATAAAACCCAGAGGGTACACACAAACATTTTGCACAACACTTGTTACAAAAGAACAAGCATGGTTTCTTATGACTCGTCTCCGAGCATCGTCTCACACATTCAGTAGGGCATTCTGCAACCAAAAACCATAACATTTGCGTTATAATTCGTCTTTCGACTTTCCTATGGACATGGTTTAAGTAGCTTATTACCTGTTGGAGTCAATGATTCTTCCTTCCCAGCCTGTTATAAATCCAAAATTCAAAATAAAATTAATCAGATCTTATAGGAGATTAAGGACATCCTTTTGAGATGAACATGAGCAAAAATGGCGTACCATTGAAACTTGAATCAAGGCCAAAGAAACAACAAGGAAGAGGAAGAAAATAGATCTCGAGTATGAGAAATGAGTCATGATAGGAACAGTCTCTTGAGTTCTTGAGAATGTTTTGAGTTTATTCTTCCTCTGTATGAGTTTATTCTAATGGCATCTCCCTCTATTTATATTCATGGAAGCAATCTAATTTATGGTAATCAGGGATTTGAAAGAAGATATTAATGACTACTCCCTCCGTCCCATAATATAATTCCTCTTTCACTTTTCACATTTGCCGAAACACGTTTTGTATCGTTAATATCTCTAACTATATGTTAATAAAAAAAATTAAAATAATGATATGTTAAAGTACTCATCAAGACGAATCAAACAAGACCCCATATAACTATGTTTGTTCTTACATATTAAAAGTTATACGATAAAATGTATTAAAAGGTGAATAGTGTCAAAAATGAAACATAAATTATATACCGGGGGACGGAGGGAGTATAATTTAAGTTAATTAATATACGGATGAAATCACAAGTAGAGGTGTGTACATAAGAAAGAAACGGTTATGCTCAGTGGTTTGAATAACAAATGAGATCAGCACTATTAACTTATGGTAAGGTTTCCCTTATGGGGAAGATAACAGAAAGTGGGTCTCATTTAATATTTTGAAACAAATCTTTTTATTCATTGACCACCTTATAGGTTTCCATATCAAAAGTTAGAAAAACTACCTCGGTTCATGTCATTTAGACATTTGCACAATAGTTAAGAAATCAAATATACATTTTTATTAGTTTTTCAAAAATTAATAACAAACGTCATAACCACATTGCTAAGTTAATTTTCCTTCAAGTTGGAGCATCGGAAAAGATTTTCCGGCAAAAAACCTAACTATTATATTGGTCACTCACTATTGATGGAAAAAAAACCAATTCAAAAATATGTACTTTTTTCAAATAAACCATACAATAAGTGAATAAGTGATAATCCAAATGCTTTTTTTAGGCCCTTACTAAATACAGCCCGGACGTTTTACTAAATAACGTCTGGCCCCTCGCGTAACGCGAGGGACGTGTTTCTCGCAGAACGTGAGGGTTTATTCCCTATAAAAGGGGGAAAAACCCTACTTCTACTCATTTTTTACATTCACCGCCGCTTTTTTTACTCCCCCTCTCAAAAACGAACTTCATCTTCCTCATTTCAACACAAATCTTCAATTAAGGTATGTTTCTTCTTCCCTTATGCTTTATAATGTTGATTCTAGATGAATATATGTTGTTACTATAGGAAATTTCATATTATATGATGTTTTGATATTGAATGTTGATTTAGAAATGATTTTATATAGTATTAGGTTGTTTGGAATGGATGAAAGATGATGATTTTGAATTATGGTTGATTAGTGGATGTTTTTTTTATGTTGAATAGGTTGAAATTCATGAGGGTTAGGGATTTTTATTAGGGTTTACATTTTATTTAGGGTTTTGATGTTTATTTGGTAATTTACTTAAATTGATAGGTTTTTTAGTTAAAATATTCAATTTTTCGCCAGAAAATGTCGCCGGAAATGTCGTCGGGGTGTATAAGATCACCGGAGAAGAAAGTGTTAAATCACGCGTCACGCGTGACGTCACTCCTCGCAGAACGCGAAAGTCATGCCACTCGCAGAACACGAGGGTCATGACCTCGCAAAACGCGAGAAATTGCCATAACTGGCAATTTCTCCTTCTGCAGAACATGTGTATTCTGCACAATTTGTTTTCTGTGTTTTTGTCTTTATGCGTTTATTTACTGATTTTATTTTGTATTGTTTTAGGTAATGTATCGTCCTGGTCGTTCAACTCGTCGGAGAAACCGAGACGTTGTGAGGGAAGAACCCCCGGTTGAAAAAACAAAAGGGAAGGGGAAAGCAAAGAAGACTGCACTTGTGGAGCTCTTCCCCGAGGGACTCCCCGACGTTGATGAACGCCCCAACGTTGATCAACGCCCCCACAATTGGTCCCAAGGAAGTTATTCAATTGGACAACCGTGTACTAGTTGGAACTCATACCCAGTTGGTTGGGACCTTGTTTCCCAAGATAGTTATTCAATTGGACAACCGGGTTGCTGGGACCATCTTTTTCCACGGGATGCACTAGTGGAAGTCGGACAAGGGTGGGCTGGACAAAGTTGGGGCGGTGAACAGGGGTTTGCTGGACAAAGTTGGGGCGGTGGACATGCTGAGGGAAGTGGACATGCTGAGGGAAGTGGACATGCTGAGGGAAGTGGACATGCTGAGGGAAGTCGACAACCTTGGTCCTCTTCTTACAATCAACAACCAGAACCGATGGAAGCAGAAAACGAGGATGAAGTTGTTGGGGATGAAGAAGAGGAAGCACGTGAAGAAGAAGGTGATGATGATGAAGAAGAAGAAGAAGTGATCGAGAAACCAAAAAGAAAGAGGAAGTCCAAGAAGAATGAGCCAAAATATGATCCTGAGCTCAATCATGGCGGGCCTGGAGGTCCAGAAGATCCCGAGTTGCTTAAGGGATTTGAAGCACATGTTGCGTACCACATCCAAAAAGGGGTGGTAAGTCATTTATTTAAGGGATTTCTGAAGTTTAATACCAAATGCATATTTTCCGAATTTGGTATTCTCTGCAGAAACTGCACATTTTTCTGCAGAGAATACCTAATAATGTGTATTTTCTCGCAGAACGCGAGGTGTGGCACCCTCGCAGAACGCGAGAAAATGCACATTCTCTGCATTTTCTTCCATTTCTGCAGAATCTGTATTTTTGGTAATTAATGTTTCTGCAGAGTATAAATTATATATTTTACTGCAGATCAAAGGTCTGATGAAGGCACAACAAAGGACAAAGCAAAGCAGTGAATGACCATTAGACAACAATTATTGGTCAGAGATTCCCGGTGCAGTTGGACTGTCAGATCTCCCTAGAATGATGTACGACGAAATCGACTTCCCGTTGATTGAAGCGTTCATCGAAAGATGGCAACCCGAGACAAATTCATTCCACCTCCCTTGTGGTGAGATTACTATTGGCCTTCTTGATGTGTATAAGATATTAGGCCTTGCTATAGAAGGGAAAGCTATGACAGCAAGTAAAAAACTGGGTGTCAAGTTTAGTCATGACGAGGTTTTAAAATTCTATGCTAGGAAGGGGGCGGAAATTTTTGGAATAGATCCTCTAACGTTAGATTCTGGGAGGGTGAAAGCCGATTTTTTTAGAAGTCATTGTGAAACCCTTTCTGAAGAACGAAAGGGTTTAGGTTGGGTGTTGTATATTGTTGCCTCGATCTTATTTCCCGACAAGTCACAGAACTTGATTCGGCTTAGATATGGGCCTTATGTGGAATCCTATGCCAAGGCTGCAAAAATGTCGTGGGGTTCAGCTGCTTTGGCACATCTGTATAGGCAGCTGGGGATATGCACACGCCAGGGCTGTGCCCAGATGTCTTTTTGTTACACCTTGTTGCAGGTATTTTACTTTCTAAGCGTTTAATTTACCTACTTATTTATATTTTCATATTTAACGTAAATTATATTTCGTAGGCATGGATATACAACTACTTCCCACAGTTTCGACCTACTGAACGTCCTCGGTGGACGGAAGCACAACCATGGGTTTACCGTTGGATGCCTAAGAATTTAAAGCTGAAGAAGGGGCAAGTCGGAAGGGACTATAGAGGCGCGCTCGATATTATTATACCGGAGATGGTAATTATCTAATTCATTTTTTAAGTGTGTGCATTAGGTTGTGTTAAGTTTCTGCATTTTCAACAGCGTCTGCATTTTCTGCAGAAAAACAGCTTTTGCATTTTCTGCAGAAAAAAAGCTTCTGCATTTTCTCGCAGAACGCGAGGTATGTGTTACTCGCAGAACGCGAGGATGCACACACTCGCAGAACGCGAGAAAATGTACATTATGGTGCAGATTCAATGATCTGTTTGTTAGCTGTTTCTCTAATCTTCTGCTATTTCTGTCTGTTTTTACATATGTTGGAACCCGTATGAATTCCAAGACTTCTCTAATCCTCAGCTCGCTCCCGCTCTATTTCACGGGGTGCTATCATGTTATGACGTCACCGAACCACACATGCCGGATCGGTGTCCGAGGCAATTTGGGCGACTGCAGCGTATTCCAAGGCCAGTCATCGAACCTCTCAAAGCTCATAGGTTGGCCAACATTAGGTGTTATGTTTTTTATGACATCAACCAATGGCTTTGGAAGGCAAGATCTGTGCACTCCATCTCTCTTGATGAAATGGGGCCAGTTGCGTATGTACCACATGAATGCTCCCATGATTACATGGATTGGTACATCAGGAGGACCCATAGGTATATCCGTCCTGCAATCCCTGGGATGATTACTGAGAAACAAGTAATATTATTTGTTTTGGTTTATCTTGCGTTTCTAGTCTTTCTTTGTCTCTAATATTAATATAGAATGAATGTTTACATGCGTATAGGTGATTGTCGGGTGTACAATGACATGGACCGGTATCGGTTTGCCACTGCAGAGGATTTTTCTTCATATCACGCTCAAATGCTACTATATATGGCAAATCTCGCTCCCTTCCGACCAGAACAAGAAGAGTAGTCATTGTTTGAATTTCCTTAGTTGATGGATAATTTTTAATTGTGTTTTGGATTGTTTATGTTTTTGGATTGCTTTGTTGGTTGGATTAGTTGTTGGATAATTCTGTTGGTTTACAGTTAAGGGATAATTCATATGGTTTACAATTCTGTTTGTTGCTTGCATGTTCTCGCAGAACGCGAGGGACACACACGTCGCAGAACGCGAGATATTGCATTGAAGTTCCTGTTTCAGAATTTAAAAAACCATCTCCAGTTCAACATTACATTTCAAATTCAGCGAATAAAACATAACTACAACTACGTTAAACTATAGGCGGCACATCGATGTGTCACAAGATCGTGCAAACAATGAGCATCATATTCCGCGTTTCGCCACCAAGGAGTAAACACAAGAGGTAATGAGCAGTTTTCTTCAAGACGCAACTATAAGAAAACAACAACGTTAGGAAGTTGCATATTAGAAAGTAATTCATAAGAAGATCCAAAACATACCGGAACAAAATGTTTCTCCCTCTCAATATAGAATAAGCAGATCGCCGGAAGTGTGTCACCTGCTTCTAACCAAGTAGGACGTTGTAGAGGAAGGAAAGTGTGGTTAACGTTTTTCCCCACCGTTACGAACACTACGTTGAATGTGGATTCCACAAGGCATCCCATTTCCGGGATAGCTAGCCAATGATCTTCCGGAGACCTTCCTATTCCTTCCCATGTAAGTTGGTGTACAGCGGTCTCCAAAGTTGGTTGTTCTGGAGGTCCAATCCAAGTTCCTTCAACTAGATGTCAAATATCTTTGACCTTAGCTATCATCAAATCTCTTACTTCCCTTCATAAGTGTTGGTTGTCCTCCGTCTCATACGCTATTGATCTATATCCACAATTTCCATCTCCATTTACTTCAAACCAACCATTCACATGGGTGCGCATTGACGCGGGTATCTGAGACTTGTACTTGCCAATCACCTTAATTTTTGGTTTCTTGAATGTTTCAGAATTAGAAGCATTTCTTTGCTTCTTTGGAGATGTTTCTTCCAAATCTCTAGCATCCATCTCAGCATTAGTGTTCTCCCATGCAGACGGTCTTCTTTGCGTTGACCTTGGTTGTTTGTTAGGAGCTCCGACTGGACGCCCCCCCGGTGTGCTTTGAAATAGCCGGCTCTTTTAGAGGAGTATTTACTCTCCCAATGTCTAAAACAGTTTGTGCACACTTCTCTTGATCATGGGGGCACAAGTTCGGAAACGTTTCCTCATAGAAAGTCTAAAAAAGACGTTTTGCCACCTTACTCTTAACTTCGAGTATGCCAGGAACAT
The DNA here is from genome assembly GCA_029168935.1 of Oxyria digyna. Classification (NCBI taxonomy): domain Eukaryota; kingdom Viridiplantae; phylum Streptophyta; class Magnoliopsida; order Caryophyllales; family Polygonaceae; genus Oxyria; species Oxyria digyna. The sequence continues at coordinate 14,775,633 of JAPVLV010000013.1, forward strand.
CAACTTCTTCCAAACTCAATGTACTCCAGAAATGGTGCAACTCTGATACTCTTAATGGTCTTTGCTCCTTCCAATGTCTTTCAATCTGATGAACACACATCAACACATCTCTAATCTTCATCTCACAGCTACAAAACAGAGTAAAGTGCACACCAAATCTCTCCCCCTTCGTGTATTCCTTAAGCAATTCCTCTATGCATTTGTAAGACACTTTGAACTTCAAGACTTTAAACAAGTCGGCCCCTTCAACAACTGTGAAGCTCTTATTCAAACTCTCAGTAAAATACACATTAATCTCCTTAAGTTGGTTCGCCGCCATTGTTTTGTATTCTTTGAACATTGTGTCTAGCCTACCCTTTCCACTTGACAAGTAAGACTTAAGACACGAATGTGCTCCTTGAACTCTAAAATGTTAGAAAAACAATAAGAACAAACATAATATGCAAATACAAACAGAAATTTTGCATCATTCTGAAATGTGCAAATTCTCGCGTTCTGCGAGTTGTACACGCCTCGCGTTCTGCGAGCATGTGCATTACAGAAGCTCTTATTCTCATATATAGAAGGTAGACATAAATTAGAGAACATACCTGTTTGACGTGTTATTCCCGAGAGTGAAGACATTATCCGTCCATGCTGAAACAAGTCTTTCTTTGTAACGGTTTAGCCAATTATTTCTCACGTAGTTCAATACGGTTGGATAAGCTCCCCATTCAATCTCAAGTGTCTTCAACGTTTTGTTGTAACCTTCTTCAGTGGTTTGTTCGAACACGTTATAATAATCATTAAAAATATGAACCCCCAATGCTTGTGTGCCCATAGCTATCTTGCCTCTCGCCTCTATGTTCTTCCTTACATGTCGTCTACATAAGAGAAACTTTGCATTTGGCCATAACATGTCCGTAGCATTCATAAGAGTCATCTCACGGTCTGTGACGAAGCAAGTATGTGATGCTCCAATTCTCAAATACATCGTCTGCAGCTGCTGCAACGCCCACAAATAACTGTCCTCGCTCTCGGCCTGTAACCATACCCCACACACAACAAAATTCTTCTATGTAGAAGTCAAACCGACTATCTCCAGGAAGGGAACATTGTACCTTAGACCAAAATACAGAAAGATTGCACCTTTAATTCAGAGTCTTAAATGTTTCTACTAGGAATAGCATCTGTAATGCTCTTTCTCGCGTCACGCGAGGACACACCACCTTGCGTCACGCGAGTTTGTACTTTGTCCAGAATCTTTGCATTCAAAGATGCATAAACACTGAATCAAGAACATTCCTCGCGTAACGCTAGGTGGTGTGTCCTCGCGTAACGCTAGGTGGTGTGTCCTCGCGTTCTGCGAGAAGCATTTTTTACCACAAATCTTCAAATTGTCATGAATTTTAAAATAAAACATAAAAACAGAATGATAAATAATTACTTGTTCGTGCTATAAGTCGAGTCCATCAAAAGGACATATGGAAACGCCTTTAAGAGTTTCATTGATTCGGGGCTAGCAAAGAACAAGTCGCCTATTATCGAAGGATTCTTTGCACTTGGCCTATACTCCATGAAGTAGTTGTTCTCTTTGCATTGGTGAAAGAATTCTTGAACCACGGTTCTACCTTCCATTTCTTCTTCCCTTATATCTCTTACCAAATTGTACACTTGTCTCTTCTTTGTGCAACTTCCGGGATCCTTGTTTATCTCAGTGTAAATCTGATTTGGAGAACAATGAGAAAGTACCATCTCACGAACCATTTTCTTTTGATCAGGGGTTGGCCTCCCAGCAAATGCATTCCCGACCAAACTATCTCCAATAGGATGGTTGTGCAAACCACAAACAACTGTTAATCTCCAATTCTCTTCAACACGGTTCTCCATGAGCTTCAACTGAAATAGACACCTCATTTTCTTGCTCTTTGTGTTTGATCTAACTCCGACACCTTTAGGCTTATAACTTCCCGCTGTCTCACAAATGATTTGAACCTTACCACTTTGCCCCGGTTTAGATGGTACACTCTTTCCAATGAAGATCATAAACTTATGTTGCTTTGCAACATTCAACGCCCACAAATGACCAATCTCCTTAGAGGCAAACACTTGCTCCGTAGTGAAATATTCCGAATAATCCCTAGAAACAACATCTTCCTCACATACGGGACTATCAAACTTTGGTGTAGTGCGTAAAGAGGGAAGAAACCACATATAATCTCCTACGTTTGTAGGTGGGTTAGCAAACTGTGAATCAAACGCATCATAGCTTGATGACACTTCATATGTACATGGCAATTCATAAGTAGATGGCACGGACAATTCATATGTAGATGGCACGGGCAATTCATATGTAGATGGCATAGGCAACTGATAAGTAGATGACACGAACAATTCATATGTAGATGGTTGATGATAATTACCAAAGTCGTCAATCCCTAAATCAAATGACGGTGGCGAACATGGCCTTGTATTCCGGGAGGGGTAGGTGTAGTCATTATTGAACAAAGAAAAATTCACCTATACACAATAAAGAATTAATATTCTGTAATGTGCAAGTTCTCGCGTTCTGCGAGGTAGGCATATCTCGCGTCACGCGAGGTGCTTCCTCTCGCAGAACGCGAGCACTTGCTAACGTTGAAACACAGTGAAACGGGCTCATTTAACATAAACATGAACAAATCTAAATTTTCTACATTAAAAACCCTAAAAACATGAACAAATCTAAGTTTTGGACATTATATGCAAAAGTCATCTCTTCAACACTTACTACTACTACATTTAACATGAAATACAACATAATAACTTCATTTTAGCTCTTAATGGTGCAAAACAAATTAAAATTCAAAAATTAAGTAAGAACATTACCTCATTTGCATGATAACTTGATGAACCACCATCTTCATTCCCTCCTTTGTTGAATTCCTCTTCATCTTCCATTATTTTAGGTGTTTTTAGAGTGTTTTGAAGTTTGAAGGTTTTGAAAATGGGTTTTAATGGAGGGTGAAAGATGATAAAAAAAAGGTGTTAGGGTAATGTTAATAGGTGTTACGGATTACTTAAAATAAAGGGGTAGTTATTATAGTTAGGTGGGGTAGTTATTATAGTTAGGTGGGGACAAAACATGTATTAATGGTGCACAACAACGTCTATCTGATATGTAATGCTCGTGTTCTGCGAGGTGACGTGCTGTCGCGTTCTGCGAGGTACGTGACACTCGCGTTACGCGAGATTAACATTTTAAAAATTAACCTAATTTTTTGCTAATCTCGCGTTACGCGAGTGTCACGTACCTCGCAGAACACGAGTGACCAGGCGGTGTTTGGTAAAGGCACCGGGCTGTATATAGCATCCGTGTTTTTTTAAGTAAATGAGATTATTAGTAGAAATTAGCCCAAAATGATGGTTTCATTTCATCCATAACTCCCTGAAATGCAGATTGAAATGACTAAGAGATCAGATTAAGGCATTCAGTTGAAGATCACTTGTATGAACGAAACGCTAATAATAAGTCACTAAACCATACCAGCATCCACTAAATCAAATCACCACGATCAAGCATATCTACCAAAGTCATCCTTCTTGGAAACCTAGCAGGCAACCTCAAATACATGGGATCTTCAATCTTAATAGGCAAATGAGTCGCCACAATCACAATTCCGCCTTTCTTTCTATGCTCAGCAATTATAAACTCGAGTAACTTCGTACCTTCCTCATCCAAAGCAACAGACGGCTCGTCGAGTAACCAAATTGGCCTATCAATTGCCAAAAGCCTAGCCAGCTGAAGCCTCTTTCTCTGACCCATGGATAGCATTCTCGCCTTTTCTTTAGCCAATCTTCCGAGTCCCATTAATTCAACTGCGGGACCCGATCTACCGTATTTTCCTTCAAGAAGTTCAAACCATTGACAATTCTCAAGCACTGTGTACTTTTCTTTGATGGCGTCTTTTAGAGAAACCCAGCCCAGCTGAACTTTGTACTGATGGAAGATTCCAGATTCTGTTATGTCATGTCCGTTCCAAAGAACCTCACCAGCAGACGGCTTGTTAAATCCGGCTAACATACGAAGTAATGTTGTTTTACCTGAACCGTTAGCGCCGGTAAGAACAAGAGCACTGCCGTCATGGATTGTCACATTTACGTGTCGCAAGATTTGCTGCGCATTTCGCATGCAAGAGATGTTGTTGAGAAGCAACCGGGGGATTGGAGGCCTGAGAATTGACATTTGGTTGAAGGTGGTTGGATTTGGAGGGTCGAATGAAGGAGTGTCTTCACTAGAAATTACTGAGTAACTGAATCAAGAAAGCATCACTGGCTTGAGTTGCAAATTCAGCAAGTAACTGCCCTGAAAACAACATTTGCATGAGGTGAAACAGCTAGTCATATGTCAAAAATATGATTCTTTCTCAGGCATAAATATTTATGTGTATCTGAACATTCAAATAGTGCTTAATCAATAAATCTCTCATAAAAGATTTTATGTCCAAACTGCCACTGAAGAAAACTTAAAACACATTTCTTATACCCAGCAGAAAAAACTACAATATTATCTTTCCACATGATCCAGATATTACAAGTTTGAGATGAAGTTCCAGGAAGAAGTCCACATATCAGCATTTGAAATATAAATTTATAACTAGCACCCTTGGACTAAGAAAATTACAAGTTGGGGCTGATAGCAAATTTCTAATTTGGTGTTTCAAAAGAAAGTAGAAAACAAGTTCTGAATTTTATCAACACCACTGATTAGAGATGCAGCAGTGAGAGACAAGGGTGTTCTATTTTCATTCTCAGATCCGAATGCAAGGCCTAATCCAATGTGGCTAGTTATCAGATATGTATATATATATGGCACCCTAGGTTTCTACTTTTTATTTTGTCAATTCAAATCGATCCGAGATTACAAAGATATTCAACCTTATTAACTCAGAATGGAACCAAATTAGATATTCAAGTGAATGGAGTGATCCAACAAATACTCTTAGCACATACTGTTAAAGCATTGTAACACTTCTAGATCAGACCTTGCAGAGTAGATTATTTACAGTATCTCTCAGAAATTTCACTTGGTAAAAAATGCCTCCATTTTCCCTGCTATGATTCTACTAGATAAATGCCCCTTCATTTTAAGAGAGACTAGCATTAGAACATCAATAGCTGTTTGATTACATATGATGTTGCACTCTGGCTCGTCATTTTGCTCCTCTTTATGACATACTTATATAAATGCATCCAAAAGGTACGTTTAGAAAGAACTAAACTTTACTTCCCTTTGAGTATTAGTAACACCTGATAATGACTAGAATTCACTACTACAATACTATTCCAGAGAGCTTCTGCATATATACTAGCACACTGATTAACATTTTTGATCTCAACTTCTACCCCGAACATGGGTAAAGAATCATTCAAGCAGCGCAATCAATGAATATATATCATCAAAGGCTCATAGCACTCCCATTTTAAATTGGCTAACTGATGACATTCTCACGTTTTTTAAAGAAATCGCCTCACAAGACCCAATATTGCCCCAAATTGAAGCAGTTGGATTAAGCAACACAATCGATTTGCCGAATAAACGCCAAAAGAAATACAATTACTTGATAATGTAAGAAACATGATTAATTATAGTAGAGCATGAGAATTGGGAAGGCGTCAACTTACAGAGGAAATGTGCGATTGGAAGCCCTGAGTCATGAATCAAGGCGAAGTGAAGAAGATAAGAGAAGAGAATGCGGCGATCGGGTGGCGTTAGGTGGAGAGGCAGAGATGATAGAGCATTGGAGATGGCGGAGTAGGGGTTTTACACGAAGGAATTACAGCATCGTATACTCAACTCCATTTCATACGGACCGGACCGGAGTATTAACGTCCGGTCTGGTTAGTGGCCCATCTTAAGCCTATGTTTGGGACCTTGGCCCTTGGGTAGGCATGGCCAGACCAGACCGGGACCGCCGGTTCGAACCGGAACCGGTTTGGTCATGGTCCGGTTCAGGTTCACGAAATAGGAACCGTCGGTTTGTTATTTTTTTTAAAAATATTTTAACCGCCGGTTTTGTAAAAATAAAAATAAAAAAAAGAACCGCCGGTTCCAACGGCTAGAAAACTAGCCGTTGGCCGGTTAACCGGCGGTCCTAACAGTTATTTAGCCAAATAGCCGTTAGGAAATTAAAAAAAAAAATTTAATTTTTTAATATTAAAATAACCCATATCAAACCCCTATAAATACCATACCATAAAATCTTCAAATCACACATCCAACAACAACAATCTCTCTTCTCTTTCTCAAATCTCAATCTTATAATCTCTCAAATTCCATCAACAATCTCTCTTAATCTTCCTTTTAATTAGCTTTGTCTTTTAATATTTTATTGCTTTTACATTTTTAATCACATTATTATATTGTTCTAAGTTTTATTGTTTTAATTGCTTTTAATCATATTATTTAATTGTTCTTAATCATATTATGGCGGAACATTTTGACACCCAAGAGAGTGATAATGTCACTTCTTATCCCTCGGTTCCCACTCCCACCTCCCAAGTTAGGTCCAGTAGGGGTAGGACCGCTAGGCCTCAAGGGCAAGCTAGCGGTTCGAGACCTAGCGGTTCGAGGCCGGCTAGGGGTAGGGGGGGAGGTCTGAGTCCTCTGGGAACCAATCCCGGAAACTAACATCTCCTATTTTTGTAAAGTGGTTTACTAAATTAGAACCCGATCTCGAGGAACTCGAGGCCGAGGATTATGATCCCGGTCTAATTATTGTTTCTTGTAACTTTTGCGAGGCGACATTCCAATGGAAGAAAAGTGGAGGATATGGAACCCTTCAACGACACATGGAGCACAAACACGTCGCCGAGATGGGAATGCTAGGGGGACAAACACAAATTTCCGGCGGATTTGCATCTTCTACTAGCGGTAACCCTTTATTTCGTTTTGATCATGAAGCTAATAGTGTAGCATTAGCCGAAGCTATTTGTGTTGATCATTTAGCATTTCGATTTAGTGAAATGTAGGATTTAATGAGTATATTAAAGATCATACACAACCCGCTTTTAAATCCGTATCTAGGAAAGTGATTAAGAAAAATGTAATTAAGGCTTATAAAAGACGCAAGGCCGAATTAGTTTCTTATTTTTCGCAAAATGATATGCATGTTTCTATTTGTAGTGATATATGGAGTGATAATACTCAAACTCATTCTTACATGGGTGTTACATGTCATTTTGTAGATCATCATTTTACAATGCAAAAACGTTTATTGGCATTTAGAGTCTTTGATGATTCACATACCGCACAAAATATTGCTATGATGATTCGTGCAATTTTAGAAGAATATAGACTACTTAATAGAGTTTTTTCAATTGGATTCGACAATGCATCTACTAACACCGCATCTATTAGAGATTTACAAGAAATGTGTCAACCTATATTTGGTGGGAAATTTTTTCATATTCGATGTGCTTGTCATATTTTAAACTTATGTGTTCAAGATGGTTTACGTGCTATGAGTTTTCATTTTGAGCCAATTAAGAACGTTATTAAGTATATTTGGGGGCATCCTAAAGTTACAAGGATTCGATGACCTTTTGTAAAACTAACGGGGTGCACCCAAAACGTTTTTCAAAAGATGGGGGTACCCGATGGAACTCTACTTACATATTACTATGTGAATGTATACAATATAAACAAGTTTTAACGTCTTTTGTTTCTCAAAACCTTTCTGACTCTCCTTTCTATTTTAGCGAATCAGGTTGGGATATATGTCAAAGTATTGCAACGTTTTTAAAATGTTTTAATGATGCAACAAAAAGATTTAGTCATGTTTATACACCAAGTAGTAATGTTTTTGTCTTGGAAGCTTGTAATGTTATGTGTGGTTTAAGTGAGGGAGCTAAAATTCCCGGCATTGAGGAATCCGTTGCAAGCATGAGGAGTAAGTGGTTGCTCTACTATAGATATATTCCCGATTGTTTTCTTGTTGCTTGTGTTTTAGATCCTAGACTTAAATTATCCGGTTTACACGCTCTTTTAAATGACTATTATGCATATATTTTAGCCGAAGGTGAACTAGAGGATATTTTAGGTATGGTTTCTAGAACTAGAACAAACATTGAAACTTTATTTACTCATTTTTGTGATTCTCCGACTACTTCACAATTACCTCCGGCTTCTTCGAACAAACATTCAAACATTGAATGACTAGCTTCTCCTTCGTTTGTTTCCTTGAATTTTGACGGTTACTGTGAAAGTCTGTGAGCTGATAGACTGTCAACCATTCTATATATTCACCAAGTATTTTTGAATGTTTTATTGGTTTGTAATGCAGGATAGAATAGGAAATCTAAGAGGTGGTACAAAGTTCTTAGAGCTGTGTGGGTTTGAGAAAACAACGAGTCAGTTCTTATACTTTCCGAGGCACAAAGTAGACATGGTTGTCCTGAATGCAGCTATGAATGCTCTGCAATCTGCATTGACAAATCCCTTCTTTGGGTTACTCTCCATTGAGCTCCCGGAGATCAGCTCAACTGCTTGAAGAAATGATTATGTAGAAGATGAAGTTAGAAGATCTGGGATATAACACCACATTTCCCTTGTTAATTTATATTGACAATACACCAATAATGCTACAGAAGCTGGATTGTACATAATATGATAACCAAATAAATGTATGAAAATATGCACTCAGGAGGGATTTTATAACATGATCATCCGAACTCACACAAAAGAGCTACAATGGAACAGACGAGAAGAAATTGTAATTAGATAAAAGTTAAATTTGGGAAAAAGATAGGATCAAAATGGATTCTAGTTCCGCTTTACTCCACTACACATAAAAATCCTATTTTAGTTTTCTATTGGTAAAATCATGTTCTAATTTAAAAGTGCAGTCTTCATTTGATTTGTGGATCAATCGGCATTAATTCTGATTATGTTGTCTCGTTGGTATATTACAGGTAAGTTTTTGCATTTTTTCATTTGTGTTTTTGTCTTTTGTGTATTGTAGTACGGAGTACTCCGTACTTGTTAGTGTTAAATGTGCAATCCAATTTCATGTTTTTGTTTTATTAAACATGACAGACTTTTAATGTAATTTATGTATTTCTTGAATTTGCCAATTTGTTTTCCTTTTCTTTCCGTTCAAAATTTGGCAAGTAATTGTTTTTTGTCGTCAAGCAGAACAGCATCCAGTTAGTGTCCTTGTGAGCCAGATTTCTAGGGTTAGGGTTTACATACTTACGAATCTAGAATCAAAAGCTACGGTCATTTTGCAAGATGTATGCTGATCGTCTGGAGCAGGATACTCATCACTCAATCACTGAACGTCTCCAAGGGAACGTCGCCAACGATTCCCTTCGCCGGCGCCCACTCACCGGCAAAAGGTGCCCTCTCTTTCCCGCGCTTTCACTCCTACTTTATATTTTCATTCTACTTCTCAATGCGTGAGGGATTCCTATTTGTAAATTAGTTTGTTTCTAGTTTTGTACGCAATGCTCGAACAAGGTTGTATCTTTGTTTTGTGAACGTACGATTAAATTGGGTTCAACTGAACGTGTTAACAATTTTGTTTCTGAATATTTTGATATGATTTGCAATCAGTTAATTGCTATTATGAGAATTTTATGAACATTTCTGTTCTTCTGATGTCTTGCCTCTAGATTTTCTCTCTCTCTCTCTCTCTCTCTCTCTCTCTCTCTCTCTCTCTCTCTCTCTCTCTCTCTCTCTCTCTCTCTCTCTCTCTCTTTCCTTGTTATGGAGTAATTCTTCATGATATTTCAGGAACCAGTCGAAATTGCTTTTGAGCCTGGTATATGTGAGATTGCTGTCATGAATAGATGTCTCCATTCATGGAAATGGTGGATTTTTGTGATTTGGTTATGATGGAACCCGAGAAGAGGTTATGAATGGAACACGAGAATGTTTAGATTTGTGTTTTGTTGCATTTGGGACACCATGATAGGAGACTCCAATATTGAGGAGATTATCCATTTAATTATCTAGTTGTCCAAGAGATTATGCATTTCTAAATTCATTGTTGAGCTCAGCAGAAGTTTATATACTTGACAGGGATAATGTGCATTGTCAGGAATAGTCCTGTAACTGCCTTTATTGGATCAAGTAAAGCAACCTCTAACGTTGTGGGATTTTAGCATTAGTTTTGTGATTCTTTGTCCTGTTTTTGCCCTTCGGTTAGGATAATTATTCTGCACGTCTGTTAGGATTTTTCCATAATAATGTGGCGCAAATTCACTTAAATGGACTCAGATGGAAAAGAAAATACAACATCATAGTATAATCAATCAGATAGTTAGATTTTGTGTACTGCTCTTAATATTCTAAAGCTAAATGTGGCAACTCTAAACTGTCAGTCTTATTTTTGTAGGCAGCGACAAGATGACAAGTGGGAACATGATCTTTATGATAATGCTGGACTGCAACGTGCGAGTATACATCCTTGAATCTGACTGCTCATTACTTAGTATCCCACTATATAATATTGAAGATATTCACTGGTTTTATCTCTCTCAGAATCAAAGGCTCGCATACTTGGTGCAGAAGATCTTCGAATGAAGCTTCAAAAGAAAGCGCCTCAAAATGGAGGTGTACCTGATCTACGTGAAAAGCTGTCTGGCACAATGCATCCACAAGGGGTCGATGGAAACCTTCTCAAGCCAAAATTAGAACATAAGAACAGTAAGCCAACAATGAACAGTGTAATCGGTGATGCCCAGATGGTTGGGTCTAGAAAGGTTCCCAGCTCATTGGCTAAGAAAAAGCCGCGTCAAATGGTACCACATCGGCCATTTTAAGTTGATTAGTTGATCTTCTCTATTTCTACCGGGAGTGGTTTATTGGTTTTCCATCTTCATCTTGAAGTTCTTATTGTATGTTATTCATCTTTCTATGGTATCTGGTCATTAACGAAAAGAGCCAAAGAGGAGGTTAAGAAGTTATTTGAGGATAACTAAGAGTGCTTTTGTTAGTTGTGTACGATTATTGATCAGAATAATGTATCTTTGGTATCGGTTGGAGTTCTTCTGCTGTGGATATACCGTATGTGGACAATGTGTTTCTGGATTTCATGTGGAGACAAGGATGAAAGGCATCAAACCACGCACTGGTTGACATTCCCAGTTTAGTAAAATATTTTTTTGTTTTCTGCAGGCTGTTTTATCCGTTGATGAATTTCTTCAGTCCCTTGGTCTCGAAAAATATAAAATTCAGTTTCGGGCAGAGGAAGTAAGTATTCATTACATATATCCACAGCTACATTCCATATTCTGTGACTCACAATAAAGTTATAAACTTTCATTCTTTCTGCAGGTGGATATGATGGCTCTCAAACACATGACAGATGAAGACCTTAAGACCATGGGGATACCTATGGTATGTATTTCATTGCCTATGGCATGACATGTGATGTTTATCTCTCTGAAATATATTAGATTCAGCTTCTCTATAAATGACTGCTCTTAAATTCCCCACATATCCTCATTCTTTTATTTTTTACAGTTTTTCTTTGTGATTGTTAGTAAATAATAACTGTTCATCAGTTACCTTAATAAAAATTGCCCGTCTTGCTTGTTTCAGGGTCCGAGGAAGAAGATACTATCATCTTTGAGTTCAATTTGCTGAGATATATGAGGGGTTCAAAGATTATCGTCTTGATGGGGTTGAATGAAGAAAACTTGGATTGGAAAACGTTGGAGGAAGATGATCAGCTGTTTCATTTTGTGTAGGACTTTTAGGATTGTGTAGAAACTCTGACTGATCTTAATACGAGTAGGTTTTTCCTATTCACTAACGTTGGTTGAAGTCAAGTGTATGTAGACATTGCGCTCTGTAGAATCAGTTTCACCAGCAACAGTTATTCCATAGCATATTTCACTTGCAAGGCATAGTTTTTTGCAAAATGAAATCTGGGTGTAAGGTTTTAGAGTATCGATCCTATTACTCCGTACTTATTATAAAGTTGAGTTGGTACCTTTTTGTTATGCTTGTGATCATTTGAGCTGTAATATCACTGTCATACCTTATTCAGCAAATTAGCTATATCCTGCTGGTGTAGTTATTCCCTCAAAAGTACATAAATAATGCAAGTGATGAAGGGTCTATTTGAATTATCCATGATAATGTAAAATTTGGCATTATAATATCAAATTTGATGATATTAATTTTGTGTTATAACATCATATTTGACATTATAAGTTGCATTATTATATCAGAATTGAAATTAAATCCTGAAATTTAATGCCAAATTTAACATTGTAATGCCATGTTGCACATTATGATGACTCCAAACAAGTCCCAAGCGGCGGAATGTTTTTTTGTATCCGATTTGTCTCAATTCATTCACATCTACCACAGAGTAGCCAGACTCGCTAGTTGCGAGATTTATCATTATTTCTAATTCAGTATATATATAATAAAATTAGAATTAACCTTACAAAATAGCCGTCTTAGCTCAGCTGGTAGAGCGCATGGCTTTTAACCATGTGGTCGTGGGTTCGATTCCCACAGACGGCGAGTTTTTTTTTCTCAATGGATCATACGCGCTTTTACGCATTAATACGGAATTATTTATGTTTTGATCCCATTTTAGAAAAGAGCTTGCTTTATTTCCTTGCATAGTTGGATCTTGTTGTGAAAGACCATTCTGTTTTATTTTTGGTAGCCTTATCTTATAATTAAAGTCTCCAGATTAAGCAAGACCTAAATTCACACGTCTTAGAAACATTCTCATTTCGTTTTCTAAATTCAAAGCCACCATTAATCAGCATTTTAATATGCACACAGCATGCTGAACTGGACCGACTTGTTATAAGGTCAAGTCTGGAGGAAAGTGACTGGAAATAGCACAGCAAATAATTGGTAATTCTCTTTATATATATGTCTCGCATCATTACATTACCACCACTTTCATTCGCTGTACAATATTCGTTTCATTTTTTGGAGTCTTCTTCTTCTTGCTAAGAGTATATTGCTGTTGCTCAAGGCCTTTTTCTTGCCAACTTCTGCTGTTTTCATGGGTGTAAGTTTATCAAATCCTTTCTCTTCTACAGTTCTACTTGTTCATGATCTACAACATATTATCATGATCTTCATTCATGAACACCCTTTTTTACCCCTAACAATCTATAAATCAGTCATACAGAGCTAGATTGGTTGTAAGTTTGATCTGAATTCATATTCATTGTGATTTGTGAATGCCCAAGTCATATTGCCTTACTGCTTTGGTTTGCATCAAATTACCTGTCCTGATTGACTTTTTCTGATGCTGATCTCTCTGCCCCAGCTTTGTGTACTCTGTCAATAGACTCGACTCGGTTCTATCAGAATTAGCACCCTGATAAAAGAGGAGATGAAATAGTTTGTAGTTCTTTCAAGTACTTGAAATGTAAACTGTTCTACCACTAAATAGTAAATAGAAGTTGCTAGTCCCACATTTTCCTGCATAATGTTAGCCTACAAAGTGAAAATATCATATCTTTTATGTGCATTTCAGTTATATAACAATTATTGTTGTGAAATCCGAACTTATAGCACACTGCACACCCAAACTTCAGTGTAGTAGTTTTAATGGAATATGATCTTGAATTATTTTAATAACATGTTGCTTAAATTTTGTGGCTCAACAGTCCAAAGTACCACAGTTTGGGTCTTGGGAGAATGGTGAGGTTGCCTATACCGCTTGTTTTGAGGTAGCTCGAAAGGGTAACACCGGAGGTCCAATAATAAACCCGAACGACATCCAAATGAACCGAGATGTGCCATCATCTGCACCTCCTCCTAACTACACCAAAGCTAAGCCCAAGCAACAACAACAAAAACAACAACAACAACAACAACAACAACAACAACAACAACAACAACAACGACAGCAGCAACCAAAGTTTGGTGCATGGGATAATGGCGACGAGGTCCCTTACACTCAAATCTTTGAAAACAAAAGCAAGGCAAACCCAAATGAACCTCAAATGAACCGAGATGTGGGCCCTTCCCGACAAACCAAACCTACTCCAAAGCAGATTCAACATCAGCAAGCCAAGTTTGGTGCTTGGGAGGGCGGAGACGAGGTTCCTTACACTCAAATCTTTGAAAACAAAAGCAAGGTGAATCCAAATGACCCTCAGATGAACCGGGATGTGGGTCCCACCCGACCAACCAAAGAACCTCATCCTAAACCACAAGCGGTGAAATTCGTTGGAAGCCGCGGTTCTGACAACAATCAAGGTCCAACTCAAAGGCCTCAACAAACACCACCCGCCCCTAGACCTCAAAATGTAAGTCCTCTTCTTGAGTTTCTTGATTCTGTTGTCGTCTTCTTGAGTTTCAAAAGTTAGTAGTATGATTTTTGAAATTTTTTGTTTGTGATGATCTTCAACTTGCAGGCGGGGAGAAGTGCTGGTGTTCCTGTTTTCGGTGGCTGGAACGATGATCCTACACACGGGGGTGGTGGCTACACAGTTGTTTTTGAAAAACTTCATGAGGATAAGAAGAAACCAAATGTGCCCAATGTAGTCAACCCTCCAACACATAATAGGCACACTCCTACTTACCCAATCAAACAACAAAAGGTACAAGTATGCCCATTTATTTAGCATATTGTAGTTCTGATATCATGTGAATCTCCACCTCATTTTGGTTGTTCTTTCTTCTTCAGCGAGTTGGATGCTTTTCAAGGCTCTTCAGGTGATCTTACATCCCTCTACAGATTCAAGATCAGTGTGTTACAAATGATGATCAGATTGTTCGGAGAAGGATACAAGAGTTGTATATTGAGCAACACTTGTAAACCTAGTGTGATAAATTCAGCTCGAAAATGTGCATAAGAAGTTGCGATATTTTTTCCTTATTCTTTGTTGTGGTTGACAAATGACAACGCTTTTCTAGTGACACTAAGATCCTGCATTGTGAATGACATTTGGGTAGCTTGTTATGGTGTATGACATTTCAGTCTTGTTCTTGCATAAAACTACGGAGAAAAACCCCGCCCCCGGTTTTTTTATAAATGACACCCACTTTGGGCGCATCTCGGGGGGTGCGTTTAAAATATTTTAAAAAAAAATCGGTTCGGTTTTGGGCGCATCCTGGGTGCGCCCAACTTAAACCGGATTTTTTGAGTGCATTACGGATGCGGGGTTAAACGCTCAAAAACTATTGCCTCTTTCCATCGGATCAAAATATTACTGAGTATGAAGTTGACAATAAAAAATGGAGGTTTTTGCGCCAAACCACCCCTTATTTGGGCCAATTTGCGCCAAACCACCCCTTATTTGACTTTTTGCAAGGAACCACCCATTTGTGTCATTTTGTTAACATGGAACTACCCTTCGTCAATTCCGTTGACTCTTCCGTTTATTTATGTGAAATGTCTAAAATACCCCCACTTATTTTAAAATTTTAAGGGCAAAAATGTCTATTATCAATCAGACGATATTTTGCTTCATTTCACGAGATATTCACGATATTTTGCTCCATGAAATCACTTTCTCCCTTCCCTTTTTCTCCCTAGTTTCAAATAAACGCATCTTCTTCTCCGATGAGAACACCACTACCACCGCCATGGCTGCAACCTGCAACAACACTCCTCCTCCTCCTCCTTTCCTTTTCCTCCGCCGATCCCGACGACATCTCATGCCTCACACACCTCCACGCCTCCCTCCAAGATCCAACCAACAACCTCATAAACTGAACAACAACCAACCTCGCAACCCCCTGCGGCGACTCCGACTCCCATCTCCGCGGCGCAACCTGCAACAACGGCCGGATCTTCAAAATCAGCCTCCCAAACCTCTCCCTCTCTGGCTCAATCTCCCCTTACATCTCCAATTGCTCCAACCTCCAAACCCTAGACCTCTCCTCTAACCAAATCTCATCCCCAATCCCGACCCAACTTCGCCTCCTCCAAAACCTAGCCCTCCTCAACCTCTCCAATAACCTCCTCCAAGGCCTAATCCCCCTCCAATTGAGCATCTTGAGCTTGGATCCACCTTCAGAAGCGAGTCTAGCGTGCATCTCAACGGTAATGGCGTCGGCCACCTGTCGAAGCTTAGAGAGCGGAGTGGCGCTCTTCTCCTCCAGCTCCCTCACAATCGCCGTCGCCTTGGCCCAGCGGCCGGAGCTCTTTATTCGTTGCCGGATGACAAGCGTTGAGGCGGCGCATAACGCGGCCGTGCAAACCACCGCGGCGCCGATCACTACTTTCTTCCCCGTCCTGTCTGTGAGTCTCTCTTCTTCCCCTACAAATTCAGAATCAGATGAATCAAATAGTGACACACAAAGTGTTCGAAGCTCCAATTGACGTATCGAAATCGACTACAAAGGGGCAAAATATCGTGAATATCTCGTGAAATGAAGCAAAATATCGTCTGATTGATAATAGACATTTTTGCCCTTAAAATTTTGAAATAAATGGGGGTATTTTAGACATTTCACATAAATAAACGGAAGAGTTAACGAAATTGACGAAGAGTGGTCCATGTTAACAAAATGACACAAATGGGTAGTTCCTTACAAAAAGTCAAATAAGAAATGATTTGATGCAAATTGACCCAGATAAGGGATGGTTTGGCAAAAACCTCTAAAAAATGTGGTCAAAACACGAACATAATCTCCGCCACTCACTTTGCTTTTGGACGATTCAACACCGAAAACCAGAGGGAAAAAATCCTGTGTATATTCCCCTTTCTCGACCCACAAAAAAACCTCAACTTCTCTGCCATGGCCGATTGCCCAAATCACCACCACCATGTCCCTCCCCTTTCCTCCTCCTCCACCACCATCGCAGCCACCTTCTAGCTCCAAAAAACTCTCGGTCTCGAATTCGACCTCCCTCCCTGATTTCCTGCTGACAGCTCTGTCCCTCTTCGTCCTCTTCACCTCCCCTAAACACCACCTTCCTCCCAAATCCATCTCCACCTCTAACCGCCGCTTCCTCCTCCGCGCTTCAACAATCACCATGTCCACAAACCCTAACCCTAATTCCGCCTTCCCAACCCCTCAATCCCTCTCCGATTGGCTCCGACCTCGCCTCCCTCCCGCCGCCTTCGCCGCCTGGGGCACCAAACCAGGCACCAAGAACATCCACAACCTCTGGCTCGAGGTCTTCTCAGGCGAAACCTCTCTAATCGACACCACCCCTCCAGTTCGCAATCTCGAGGTCATTTCCGTCCGAATCGTTGCTCCAGGCGATCGGATCCTCGTCGAATCGCATCAGGAGCTCTCCGACGGCTCCGTTCGCCGCCGCAACAGGCCGTTGTCTGAGAAATTGAAGGCCGGCGAGGACATCGGTTCGGCATGTAACCGCGCTGTTAGGGAAGAACTCGGCTCCATCCTTGGCGATGTTGCTGATTATTCCTTGATTGTCAAGATCTTGCCCGGTTCTTATGAGAAGAAAGTTGAGCAGCGAGATTCGTTCTCGTATCCGGGGCTGCCGGGATGCTATGTGATGCACACAGTAGAGGCGGTCGTTGACGGATTGCCGGACGAGGAATTCGTCACAGAGGAACAAAACGAGTATGGAGAATGTAAGAGCTTAGCAATGGAGGCTGTTTCTGTCAAGAAGCATTTCTGGATATGGGTTCCCAGAGACTCACTCTGAATTCTTTTTCTCTTGGTTTCAGATATCACAAACTTTTTATGACATCTCAAAACTTGTGAATCAAATCTGATATGATGGATGTTTTAGCAGTTTGTGATGCCAAGTTAGTTTGCATTTTTTGATATGTAATCGAGCATGGTTACAACACAATGCTATACAATGCCTCCGTTTCAAACATTAATCACCAAAACCTGGATAATTAACAAGTCCTAAATTTGCTGAGTATAGTGTGTTCCTTTGACAAGACCGCTTTTATACCTAAACATGTCGTTTAGTATCAATCTATAACTCGGGTCTGTTGATACAATTTGACAATCGAGCTGAATGATTTTTACTCCGTCCCCGTCCCCTATTGATCTTTTCATTTGTTTTTGACATATTTGTCGAGATACGTTTTGTAACGTTAATATCTCTAAATATACGATGATAAAAATTATAATTTTTTTATATTGTCAAAGTACTCATTGAGACGAATCAAACGATATTTCGCATGCCTATATTTATTTCTATATATTGGAAGAAAACGAGAAGATTCTCTCGATTTGTAAATAGTGTCGAAAAAACAAATAAACCTTATATTAAAGGACGGAGTGAGTATTAAACTAGACCAAAAAAATCTATAAGTAGAATATAAGCATCGAGGCAGAGAGAATGGAATCTTTCTTATCTAGACTAGTACTCCAGTTAGCACTATTATGCTGTCCTGTGTGCACGTCACAGGCACAGCACATCATGAATATTTAATTAATAACTCCGATATTTTTGCATTTCATTTTCAACCATTTTATAGGCATTTACTTTTGGAAAGCGTTCTTTCATACTCCCTCCCTCCCGTTAGCCCTATTTGACCCGTCGATGGACGTTTTGTTTCATTAATATCTCTAATTGTTTATTGGTAAAAAATATAAAAATTTGATATTGTTAAAGAAATCACTAAGACGAATCAAACAAGACCCCATATGACCATATTTTTCGTTATATATTGGAAGAAATCGAAAAGATTCTCTTAACTCGTAAATAGTGTTAAAAAAGCAAACGAGCTTATAAAATGGACAAATAAGACTTATAAAAGGAGAGGGTGACCCCCAATCACTGAGTACCAATCACTGGTCTCTCTCTCATAGACTTCGTCCACAAAAACTCACCAGCTCTGTGTTTGACAGATTCATCGGGCTTCCAACTCTTTCGAGCTTCTCCCCGACAAAAATGGCTGCCAATTTCTGGAATTCCTCTCACTAGTAAGCTTTCTTTGTCCTTTGTTTCCCCCCTCCAGAACAACGTTTTTATGTTGTGGGTTCGTTGATTTGATGTGGATTGGGGTTGTTGGTACAGTAAAAGGCTCTTGCATACGGAATATGTGGATGTGGTGGACTCCCTTGACAAGGAACGAGGGATTAATGTTGAGGATTTTAAGCTTATCAAGATGCATATGGCCAATTGTCTCTCGCTCTCTCTTCTCCCTCGCTCTCTCTTCTGCTTCTGAATTTTGCCCAAATATGTTGAATTGGGTTTCACAAGTTTGGTACTTCCACAGTATATTGCAATTTTTTGTGTAGATTCTGGTTTGGGTATTGCTTAAGTCAGCTCAAATTTTTGTTCTCTTACTCATTTTTTCCTTCTTTAATGTGGGGTAAGGTAATAGTACTAGCTTTGCTTCCTTTTTCTTTTGGAACGAAGAAAGCATCATCTTGAATGCTTTTTATTTGGTTATCTTTGTGCAACTTACAGTGTCCTCAGTTTTGCCTATTTTTTTTTTCAAATTCCAAGCCCTTGTTTGTTTTTGTTATTCTTCAGTATTCTTAGGGTTTTAGTGGCATTCAATACTATTCTTGGATTTCAATTCACTAATGTATTTCCCCTGTTTGTTTCTCCAGATATTGTTAAATTGGCCAATCAAATTAAAGTGAGACAAAGGTTTGACATTGTCACTCTTCCTTCTCATTATGCAGTTTGATGCTCATTTTCTTTCTTTGTACTGTGATCACTTTGCATTTTCTATTGGGTTCAAACGAATTTTCATTGGATATGTAATTGTTGTACAATCATTTAGTCTTCTGTCAAATATTCACTTCAGGCTAACATTTTAATACTTGGAATACATGGAAATACACCACTTCTGTATATTTTTTTAGCTTTATCTGATTAAATATGCTCTTTGCTACTTACTGTTTCAGAGTAGTAGCTACAGCGATTACATATATGAGACGCCTTTACACCAGGTATTACCTTCCTGTGGACATCTTTTCTACACTTGAACTGCTTCTGTAATCTATTTGAAATGTAACTTTGCAATTTCGCTTTGATGATAGATAGTTTGTGTTCTTAGGACTTTTGATCTAGTGACAAGCATTAGTTCCATGCTAGCATGAGACATTGTTGATCGTATATAGAGTTATATTATCGTTCGTTTCATGAAGGAAGCAAATTTAAATAGCGTCTGATTCTGATCCTATATTTTCTTATCATTTCAGTAAGAGTATGACCGAGTACGATCCACGCCTAGTAGCACCGACCTGCTTATATTTGGCATCAAAATCAGAAGAAAGCACAGTACAGGCAAAAGTTGTCCACTACTACATGAAAAGAATATGTGATTTACCATTCATTCCCTAAATGTTTCCTTTTTTTTACAAATTTATATATTATTTTGTTTAGGGTTGAAAAGTTTGTTGATATACTTGCACAATTTTTTCAGATCCAGATGAGAATTACAGATATGAGATTAAAGATATTCTTGAAATGGAAATGAAGATTTTGGATGCTCTTGACTTTTATCTAGTTGTATTTCATCCTTACCATTCACTAACCGAGTAAGTAATTTTAACTTTCAGTAGTTTCTGTTTGTTGTTCATGCATTTAATCATGATACTTAACACAGACTATTATAATACAGTGGTCTGTTTTTATTTGTGATCAACAGAAGGAAAATTGCATAACCTTTATTGTTTATTTCTAAGCCTCCAACACCATAGTAGTGTAAGTGACACTAGAATCTACTTTTTGATATTCCTTATTTTTCATCATTTTCAGATTGCTGCATGATGCTGGAATGGGCGATAAAGAAAATATCCAGTTCACCTGGTAAGAGCACGTGTACTAGCTGGTTTGGTGTAAGAAAAGTTTCCTTTTATCCCTTGTTTGGTTCTAAATAAGAAAACCATAAATGGAAAGGAAATCAATCGAGTCAAACTTGATGTCATTATTATTTAATCACATAAAATTGAACTACATTCACTGTCTTTCAGTTCCGGTTTCCATGATTTAGTACCAAGCCTAAGTATTTTTCCTCAAGGTACGGTAAATGACCTTGCAAGCCAAATACGCTTTAGACTTTCTAAGAGAAAGAGGATTCATAACTATTGCTTTTGTCAAAAACTATCTGCACAGGGGACTGCTGAACGATACGTACAAGATGGATCTTATTCTCATACATCCTCCATATATGATAGCATTAGCTTGCATATTCATTGCAAGTGTCTTGAAAGAGAAGGATTCCATTACATGGTTTCAAGATCTTCATATCGACATGAATACAGTAAGCCTTACTTATCTGGGTCATACGAAACTGTAATACAATATAGAATCACTAAGAAGTGCTGAAAAAACAAATACTCCCTCCGTTTCAAAATAGATGTCATTCTAGAGTTTTTCACACATATTAAGGAAATGATTAATTATGTTTTGAAAAGTTAACTTTTTCTCAAAATAAACATTCACCTTTTTTTACAACCAGTGCATGAGTGGAGAAAATCAACAATATCAAATTCCAATACACAAATTTATGATTTTCATGGTATTAATTGTCTTGAAATCCTATAATGACAAATATTTTGAAACAAAATTGAGAATCTAGAATGACATCTATTTTGAAACGGAAGGAGTATATAGTTTTTCTTTCTTTCTACTCATCTAATATTATGTTTTGATGCCTGTCCATCTTGATTCTGAGTATGAATTTTATGATTTTGGCAGTTGAACACTATCTCAACAGATATCTTGGATTTTTATGACACTATCAAGATGAACACTGAAAACCAGATCAATGCAGCTCTGGGCAAGCTACCTCCAAGGCGTCGAGCTCAAGGTTGATTGTCTTCTCGAGGTAGCTATTTCATCAGATGTGGATATACTAATCAGTCAACATATAAGAAGTTCATTATCTTGTTTCTTCTGGAAGTAAGTTTCCAGAAGCTAACTCTCTAGATGGATACTGCAAATGTATAATTATAAAGCTCAAGGAGGAACTAATGTATAACACTGATTCCTGTGTATTATACTTGGGTTCTGAAGATTATTAACATTCATTACAATGTCTGAAAATAGAAAAAAATATATCTTAAGGATCAAATTGCATGTTTTTCCTTCAGAATTAAATTGATGGCTGTCCCCAAAATTTCAAACTTCAAAGGTTGGTCCACAAAAACACAAGGCACCTTTTATTGTCATGGAAACAAAAACAGATGTTGGCGGCATCTCTAATTTCAAACGAAGAAGCCATTGTTTTCTTAACATAAGTGACAATTACTACAACAAAATGAAGAAAGTCCATCTGCAAGATACATCTTCAAGACAGAGTTACGCTTGGGTACTTGCACAAAGCATAACCTGAAAAACATTAAAAATCAAAATCAAGCCAAAATTTTAACACAAACACATCAAATGAGTTGAGAGCTTGTCACTTACTTGGATCTTTAGGAGTCTGAATGGCGAGTCCGTTGAAGAAACACTTTGCACCTTGGCTTCTAAACTTAGCCCAGTACGAGCTAAACGCATAGCTCGCGTGCAACATCAACTGATTCGGTTTATAACATTCTTTCCCCGGCTGAATCGCATCACAAGTGCCATTAGAACAGGCATTTTTAACTGCAGATCCTAATTCTGACATATTAGCTCCTCTTGCTAGAACACATCATAACTTCCCCTTGAAGGGTACATTGTTTGTTCCTTTTTGTATAGAAGGATACTGAGATATTGTCATCTTACCCGACAAGTCAATTGGATACACTTAGTGCCATTCGGGTAGAAAACACCCCAATGTCGCTCTGTTCCGGGCCCTCCCTTTTGGTTTTCATTAAACAAGGCGAATATCAATGCAGGAAAAGCCACACCAGGGAGAGCAGGCGTGCCAATTGGAGGATAAGTGGTGAGTTTTTTCACTAAGTTTCTATTGTAAGTTGCAGCATTGTGAACATTGCCTCCTATCTCATCTATATCACATCCATTAGGCCAGCCGGTTTCAGCTATGAAAAGCCGAACATTCGGGACACCAAGCTTCTTCATAGCGAAAACAAAAGCATCAATCAATTCATCAAGGAGATTAGTGTATGTTAATCCACTCCCGGGGTCAGTGTACTTAATCCCGGGATTGAGGAGAGCGTAATCTAGGCTGATATTCGGGTAATGTTTCGTAAACTCGAAATAGGTGTAGAGTGTTAGAAAGGATTCCCACATCGGGTTTGAGTTATAAAGATTGTCCACTATATAAGCTAATGGATTACTCCCCGTATTGCCAATTGGTTTTAGGGTGGAACCCCGTTGAGCTTATCTATTGAGCCTAATGCGCATATGCGCTTGTGTTGTGCGCGCCCCCAGTCCAGTCCGTGGTTGTCCCTATGGGCCCACGAAGTTTCACATAGAGATCCACAAAGAAGAATGAGTTGGTCTTGTTGAGAAACTTCAACATGGGTTTCAAAACCGAGAGGGCGACATTCGTCCTAAAGGTGGCATTAGAGGGAGGATAGACAGTCTCTAGAGCATCAATGGCAATAGGAGTACTCACTTTAATCTTAGTCAAATTGAAAGTTTTGAGTGCAAACTTCATTTTTTTCATGGCAGGGACAAGACTAAACCAAGTTTGCTTAATGGAGGGATCACTAAGGATTTCATTTCCTACAAGAAGGTAGTGAATGCGAGTTTCGTGGTAGAACGGAAGAATGTAGGTTCGGACCCACTCGTCCGCCATGGATTGGTTGGAGGAAATGTTGAAAATGAGATTGTTGGGAAGCATGACAGAGATTTCAAGATGAGTTCTTTTGAGGGATTTGAGGATTTCGGGGTCGGCACTATAGATCTTGAGTTGGGATCCATTGATGCTTTTGATGAGCTCAATGGATCTTGATGGAGTGGGTAAGTTGTTGCCCAATGTGCCATAACTTAGACCAATCTTAGCTGAGTACTCTGCACCTGCAACAGAAATATATGATACCATGGCTAGCTAAATGAAAAGCTGACATATAAAGGGAAGTTCAGGAGATTAGGAATACTTACTGGAGATGGAAACAAGAAGAGAAAGCAGGATGAGGGTGACAATGGCGACTTTCATTTTCGGCTGTGTAGAGCTGAAAAATAATGGCAGCTATTTTAGGAGTTGCAAGAGTACTAGCCAATATTTAATAACTGATTAACCAGTTGGCTTGGTTAAATTTATCTGAACTCGTTTTAAGCTATCCTATTTAAATATTATCCCTCGGTTAAACAAACTTACACCTAAAAAAGTACAAAGTAGAGGTCCTTAATTTATCTTAGTATTGCAAGAGCATATAATCGGATTACCATGTGCTTAAGGTTGCAGTGTCCTAGGTTAATCTTAACCCAACCTCTTAAGAACACATTAAACAAAGTATGAAACAACCAAGTACCAACTCCATTAAATATAGTGCTCGGTTGAAAGATTTTTAAAAAGGGCCAAATCAGACATATTCAGGGCCAGGCCCAAATAGAGATTCATAAAGTAAGCGGAAACTAAGGAGGTATTTGTGTCAATGTCCTATTGGGTACTATATTGTCAACAAGTGCACCCCTAAACTAAGTTGTTAATTTCTACCCCTATCCCCCTCTAATTTCACGCGCTCTTCTTTCCCGATCAGTTTTCAAAACACACGCACTTATTTCCCTCCTTCCTCTCCCCCTCATTCACTCCCAAAATCAAAAAATCAAACTGTTCAACTTCTTCCGATTTTCGCCTTCTGCTTCCTCGTCGGATTCCGCCGTCGTTGCTTCCGTATTCGTCTTCTCGCGCTTTGCTTCTGTTTCTGTACTCGATTTCTCTCTCCGATTTCGCTCAGATTTCGCCTGCTCGAGTTGTCATCACTTCATCTCTATTTTCCAGTTTTTGAGGCGGTTTCTCATATCAAATCAGGTATCTAGCCCTCTCGTTCTTCTATTTGTTTTTTTTTTGTTTATTTCGGAAGATTTCTGTGATTTTGTGTTCGTTCCTCTGTTTCAAGTCGAAATCGAGTTCGTTTTTGTTCGAAACCTAGATTTTGAAGGTTGTTTTTAGTTGCATGCGTCTTTATCTGTGTGTTTTTTAGGTTTTTAAGTTTTCTGACAGATTCAGAGCATTTGCACTGTTCAAATGTGTGTTGAATATGTCATGTTGTGTTTTATTTTGAATTTTTCACTTTATTTGTTGATTCTTCACTGTTTTTAGCTTCTGTTGTTGAATTTGTCATGGTGGACAGCTTGTTGTGTCTGTAGATGTGATTGTTGAGTGCTTGTTCATGTCTATGTTCTTGAATATGGGATGCTGACAGCTTTTTGTGGCTAGAGATTTTATTTTTGGCATTTTTTTCATGTTTATGTTGTTAATATGGCATGCTGACAGCTTGATTTTGTCTTGAGATCATATTTGTTGTCAGCTTGTTCATGTTGACATCTTCAATATGGCGTGCTGACAACTTTATGCGTCTCGAGAGCTTATTGTTGACAGCTTGTTCATATTTACATCTTTGAATATGGCATGCTGACAACTTTTGGTGTTTGCAGATTTTATTGTTGACATCTTATTCATGTTGACAACTTGTTCAGATTTCCAACATTCTTTTTTTTATGGTTGACACCTTGCTCTGCTTTTATCGCTTTTTGTGATATACTTTTTGACACTCTGTATTTGTTTTTTTTTGTTGACAGGTGTCATGGATGTGTGAAGCTACAGTTTTTGGCTTCCAAAGATTTGTTTGTAGCTCCCAAGGTTACAACATACCACAAATTTTCTGTGATTGATCAGATTGAGGGTTAGTTAGATGATGTCAGTAATCTGTTGTTTTCTACTGGTGTATTCAAAACTATCTTAAGCATGACATCCCAACTCAACTATTCGCACGTCATAGTTCACTACACTTTAATGCGTGCAGTTAAGACACAGAAGAAGTACGACATGTGGTTTAATATGCAAGGCAATGTGCTGTCTTTTTCACTTGAAGACTTTGCTGCGATCACAGGTTTGAAGTGCACTGATTTTGAAGGCCATGTCATCCCAGATGAAGTCTTTGAGTGTTCTCTTGGAACCAAAAGCAAGATCACTCTTGACGACATAATTGCAGAGTTTGCCATTTTGACTGGTGAGCGCAAGATGGTTCTAGCACACCTTATTATTCTTGAAGGTGTGCTGATGCCTCAGAGGAAAGGCTCTGCTGTCAGAGTGAAGTTTCTCAAGCTTGCTAGCAACTATGAAACTTTTTTGAACTATCCTTGGGGTAGGGAAGTATATCTAGAGACTATCCGGGCATTTCAAGATGCTCCAGTCCATGCAAAACGTACAGGAGGTGGTTCTTCTAATGATAGAGTTTGGTATACTTTGCATGGGTATCCTCTTGCTTTTCAGATATTTATTTTCTCATTTCTCTATTTCAATTAGTTGCTTGAATACATTTTTATCCCTTTTCCTTTTTAATCCTTAATTTTTGTTTGTAGGTTTGGGTGCTTGAACATTTTCATCAGTTTCGCGATTTTGTTGGAGCTGCTACTGCCTCGCTTAAGACTATTCCATATGGCGAACGTTGGTTCTCAAGAGATAATTCCAAGCTCGCTTGGTATCATTTTGTCTCAGATCATTTTGATCTTCATCCTTTGGTATTATTCTTTATCTTATTATACATTTTTTTGTCTTGTCTGTTTTATTTTTGTATTTAACTCTTTTTGTTGACAACACATTTTTATAACTCTTTTGCTATTTTTTTCATTATTTTAGTTGTGCAGACCGTCTCCATACGAGGAACATTCTACATTTCAGCACCTCAATTTTGTCGACGAGGTTGAAGATCCTTTGTTTGATGCATACGCTGAAAAAGTTCTTGTCACTGCTCGTGAGAATTCAGAGCAAGCTATTTCTGACACGGTAATATCCGAGCGGCCGGATAAGATTGTCAAGAAGGTTGCGTCTAAGCCAGTGAAAACCGCTCCCAAAAGGAATGTCAAGAAGCCAGTTCAGAAGGCGGCGAAGGTTGTCCAAGCTGTCAACAAAGAAAAGGAAGATGTCAACAAGGAGAAGGAAGATGTCAACAAAGAGAAGGAAGTTGCTAGCACTTCAGTTCATATTGTTGCAGAGGGTGACAAAGGTGATTGTAAAGAGAACCAAGCTGTCAGCAATGCAATTTCTAATGTGTCAAAGGCTGGGAAAGCTGTTGGTAAGAGAAAGCAACCTGTCAGCACTCCAGGTATGATATGTTTTGCAATTTTATACACTGTTGACATGTTGTTGGTTTTTTCTATTGCACATGTTTTGTTGGGTTGACATTTGTTTTTTCTATTTTTTGACAGTTCTTTATACTTTGTTGACAGATTCCCCTCTAGTTGTCAGTACTTATACACGTAGGCTCAACATACAAAATAGAAAAATCCTTGTTTCTGAACACTCTCCAAGAAAATCTCCAAGATTAAGTAAACTTGAGAGCAATCAGCCCGACAAGCACAAGATTCCTGTTGGTGTTTCTTCAGCCCCTGCATATTCTTCTCCTAAAAGAGCATCAATGTCTCCGGAGAAGGCTGGAGATGGAAAGGTTTATGCTGGTGTTTCTGCTGTCCCTTCACATTTGTCTCCCAGAAGAGCAACAAGATCTTCTGGTAAGGTTGAAGATGGACAACATTCTGCCAATCTCAAAGTGGTAATTAAGAAGAGGAAGTCTCCGCCTGCTGCTTGCCCCAAGGTCATATTTAAAGTTAGTGGTTCTGAGCCAGAATTGAAGAAGGCAAAGCAAGACTCTGTGAAGACCCTTGTTGTGTACGACCCTGTCAAAGTTGATGTTGACAACATCATTAGAAACCTAAGGTTAGACATCCCAGAGCTATCCGCCCAAGATGCCCCACCTATTGTTGAGTTCCCGTCCTCATCTGAGAGTGGTAAGCCATCATTTGTTCAACCTCCATCTTCTTCTTTTCATGTTGACATGGAAACAAATGCAGTTGGCCCTACATGTGATTCTGTTGACAGTGAGAGGACAGCGTCTGTTCGTCCCTCAGCTGACATAGAAGGAAATGATGCTGCAGCTTGGGTTGGACGGTTTGAAGACTTGAGCCAAAAAATTGAACTTCTGTGCGATGCCATGTCCGAAGTTCAATCTTCCACGAAAGAACATGGCTTGACGTTGGTTGATGTTGCAAAGAAGTTGCACGATCTATCTAGTCTGATGCAGAGCAACGTGAAGGCCTCGTTCCAAGATAAGAGCACCCAATATGAATCTGAACATTTTGTAGATGTCAGCACACATGACAATGTTGACAGCTTGATTACTTCAGAATTTGATGGAACTAACTGCTCTTATAAGGAAGATAGAGCTCCAGAAAAGGAAGGGGACCTGGGTGTAGCTGGAGGTGTTGAAATTCCTTCAATGTGTGATGCTGTAGTTGGTGGATGTGTTGTGGGCAAAGTTGATAGTGCTGATCATCTGCTAGTAGCTGAATCTGTAGAGCCCAATGAAGACATTGCTGACACTCCTTCAAATGCCAAAGATGTTGACAACATTGAAGTTGACAACATTAAAGTTGACAGCAAAGCAGTGGGTCCAGATGTTGACAGCAAAGCAGTTGTGTCAGATGTTGACAGCAAAGCAGTGAGGCCAGATGTTGACAGCTTGACAGTGGGGAAAGATGTTGAGAGCATGAAAGTGGTTCAAGATGCTGACAACATTACACTTGGGCCAGAAGTTGACAGCTTACAAGATGCACAAGGTGTTGACACTTCTGATGTGTGTGCTTCTAGTCAATATCTCGATGACAGTGGGTGTATTGATCAATATCTTTGCAACATCCCTGAATTTTCAGACAAGTCAGCAAGTACTACGTTTCAGCTCCCGTCAAGCGGACTGGTGCATTTTCAAGTTGAGTCTTCCCGTTAAAATGCCTCTTATTACGCCGATATGGGTGGTTCATATCCAAAAATCTGCGGTGTTCCATGTAACAAAACTTACTACTATGAGGCAACCACAAGGAATGAGTCTCATAGTGACAATTAGGGCATGCCCATCTTCCTTTTGTGCTCCATCCTGATAACATTGCATAAGCTGGAAAATCACTTATGGTAAACATCAAGGCCACATGTAGCTTAAACATTTGGTTTGTTGAAGCATCATACGTATCTATACCAAACTCCCATAATTCCTTTAGATCCTTCACTAAAGGCTGCATGTACACATCGATACTTTGTCCTGGGGATGAAGGGCCTGGAATGAGCAACGCTAGCATTAAAAATTCAGACTTCATTGACATCCAAGGTGGTAAGTTGTAGTTGCTGAGTATAACTGGCCATGTAATGTATGATACACTCATTGTGCTAAATGGATTAAATCCATCACTAGCTAACCCCAACCTTAAATTCCTTGGATCCGCAACAAACGATGGATAAACTAAGTCAAAGTTTTTCCAAGATTCCCCATCTGCTGGATGCCGTAAAAGTCCATCCTTTGGGCGCCCATTTTCATGTCATGTCATGTATTTTGCAGTCTCTGCGCACATAAAGAGCCTTTGGAATCTTTTCTTGATGGGAAAGTACCTAAGAACCTTAGCTGAAATCCGTCGAACCTTACCGGTAATCTCATCTTTCTCATTTTTTTTTCCACCGAGAAGCCTTACATATATGACAAAATTATGCTCCAGCACTATCCTCCCAAAACAGCATACAATCATTTGGACATGCATCTATCTTCACGTAATCAAGACCTAAGACCTTAAGGACATTTTTTGCTTCATTAAAAGACTTAGGCAGATTTGCCTTAGGTTGCACATCTTTCAAGATTTTCAATAAATCATTGAATGCTCCATTGGTCAGCTTATGATCCCTCTTGTAAACGAATAATCGAATTAAAAAGGAAAGCCTCGAGAAATTCTTGCAACCTGGATACAATTCTTCTTGGCCCTCTTCTACTAACTTGTAGAACTTTTTTGTGTCTTCATTCGGACCATATCGAAATGAATCATTCAACAGGTCATGGATGTTATCGTCAAAGTTATGAATCACCCTAGCATCACCTACCCTTTCAGGACTCATTTCCCTTGTTACTTCATAAGGCAGTCGAATAAAACCCCTTGCAATCATATGATTTCTGACAATGTCCCCACGTAACCACAATCATAAAGAACAATCTTTACAAGGACAACGAATTTGCTCTCCTTGCCCTTCAGTTGAAAATGCTATCTGTATATACTCATCTACCCCTCTTTCAAATTCCTTAGTCCAACGAGGAAACATATACCACTTGATGTTTCTTTCATCCATGACTTAATTTTATTGATCACCTCTAGTGCAAATAAATGCCAAGATCAGATTTAAAAAAAAAAAGTTAGTCAAAACTGCCAAACAACACCTGTTTGCAATATATTTGGTTCAGAAGCATGAACCAAACACCTGCTTGCCAATTGAAAATGAAGAATAACACTGCCAAACAACACCAGTTATAATTGAAATTGCATTAAACCACCTTTACTCAAAGCAATTCAACACACATGCCTATTTTAACCATACAAAACTATTTTCAAATACAGAATGTTCAACAAGAAGACAAGTGTGAAACTGTGGAAGTGAGATGGGCTGAAAAATCAAACTATGTGTTCTTATACTAAATTCTCTGTATCCAAATATGATAGACCCACGATCGTGCATATACGAGCACCAAAAAGCTCAGTGTACAAACTCAACTAAATTTCACCCCAAAATCAACTAAATTTCACCCCAAAATCAACTACCAATATAAGAAATAATCTATGTTTTTTATTATAAAATCACTCAAAACAACAATAGATTAGTCACTAAAAGGATTCATTCTATATCCGACTAACTCTAAGTACTCTGCTTATATCCTGACCTCTTATATTCACTCTATATCTGAAAAGCTCAATATGGTTCATATGAATTAATGGTGTGTTTTGATCTGGGAAAAAAATGAAAGACAAACGACAAAAACCAAAATCTTGCAGATTTTATGTGGCTCAAGAGTCATATCTTTGCAGATTTTATAATCAATTTGTTAAAATATCATATGTCTGGTTATCATCCTAGTTTATCGATACGAGAGCAAACACACAACAAGACCAACACAAGCAAATACCGATGAACAAGTAGAGCATCTAATAACATGTGATATTTTAACCTCGAAAAAAGACTAGCACCAAAACATGGTGCACTTAAGCTATGAAAATATAGAAGAGATTGACAGACATCCTTAGGCAACTGGATATCATAGAATTTAACTACAGAAACTTGAATAAGAAGCCAAGGGATATTTATTCAGGATTGTGATACCTTCCCTCTTCTACCAAATAGAATCTTATGATGCGACTTGAATGTGTCTTCACCCTTCCTTCTGGACCGGTTGTATGCAACTGAAAATTATAATTTTCAGTTTTTGGAATAAATTTTTTAACACACAAAATAACAGTTTCCATAATTTTCAGCTACTGTATAATAATCCTTTCCTTTCCACACATTATGACACAAAATGAATCTTACCCCACGTACATAACATCACTCAATTTCAAAGAATCCTGATCTAAAAAAAAAATCTATAACATTTTCTTGTCAATGAATCATGCATTTATAACTTTTAACACACAAAATAACAATTTCCATAATTTTCAGCTACTGTATAATAATCCTTTCCTTTCCACAAATTTTTCTATAGCATAGGAAGCTAAAGAGGAATTCCTAGCTGCAGAATATGAAACTTTTGCATACTTGTCATCCATCAGAAACATCTATTTTACGGGAAAAGGGAACTTAAAGATCTATAGACCTCCACAATCTGAATTCTTACGCCATAAAGAACATGAGCAGACATGTTAGATTTTTGGCGGCAGCTGCCCTTGTAAGAGTAGCTGGAGTTAAAAAGTTTTTTCTATCGTAGAAACTTTCACAAAGTCCTGCAATTTATGATTCTTGGATTGTTTCAACACTTAATGTTTGTGAGATTGATACAAACTACCTTAGGATTAAGACAGTAGCTTGATCGAATTAAAGACAGAGTGAAGAAAGGCCTTGAGCCTTGAAGGGAGGCAGACGAGAGAGATACGAAGAAGATAGAAGATTAGGGCAAATAATGATATTTCATATCTTAGGAAGAAAGTAACATAAGAGTATTTATAATGCTAAAGCCCTAACGGTTCAATAAAAGCGACTCGGGAAAGAACCGTAAAGAAACCGAGAAGGAGTAATTAAACTCTATTAAAAAAATATATTCTATTAATTTGAAAATACTAACAATAATCCTTGAAACGCCCTGGAGCACGACGAATCCGAACGGGTCTAGAACTCTGAACTGTTGGCTCGGAATGAGCCGTATCAATCTCTCCCTCGTTGACAAGCGACTTGTCCTCAAGGCGTAAATCCGGAAAGGACAGCTGAAGTTGATCCGCAGGTTCCCAAGACGCATCCGTAACTGACCCGTCATCCCACTCAATTAACCACTCAAGTCGTGGCTGACCCTCATACAACACTTCTCTCGCTGCGATGGCTCGGATAGGTCGTGACAGCGGCTGATGATCCACAAATTCTGTCGGAAATGATGGATGAACCGGAACTGTCGCATTCGAAACAAAGGCCCGTAAAAGTGAGACATGGAACACATTGTGAATCCTAGCATTCTCTGGCAACTCAAGACGATAGGCCACCTGACTGATCCGTTCCAGCACCTTGAATGGGCCGTAAAAACGGCGGCTAAGCTTAGCAGACACCGGCCGGGCAACAGAATGCTGACGAAAGGGCTGTAATTTTAATAGCACTAAATCCCCAACCTGAAACACCAGCTCACGTCGGTGTTTATTAGCTTGGCGGGTCATCTGCTGCTGCATTTTACGCAAATTATCCCGTAGCAGCTCCACGATTTGGTCCCTTTCTTGGATCGTTGCTACAGCAGCTGCGGAGAGGCCCGAGGGATGGGTTGCCCGAAACAGGGGAGGTGATTCGCGCCCATAAAGTGCCTGAAACGGAGACATCTTAAGGCCTTCATGATATGTGCTATTCAGAGCTAATTCCGCCCATGGCAGGTATGCGGCCCAGCGAGTCGGCCGAGCATGAGTAAAGGCTCGTAAGTATTGTTCTAAGCCTCGATTTTTAACCTCGGTTTGGCCGTCGGTTTGAGGGTGGTAGGCTGTGCTATGGCGCAATGTGGTGCCGCTCAAACGGTGTAATTCCTTCCAGAAAGAGCTAGTAAAAATGGCATCTCGATCTGACAAAATCGACGCCGGAATCCCGTGATGTTTAACGACAATCTCAACAAACAAAGCCGCTACCTTCGGCGCGTCATAAGAAGAACCCAGAGCACCAAAATGGGCATATTTGGACAGCCGATCGACCACAACCATAATGGTAGTAAACCCGCGGGATGGAGGGAGGCCGGTTATAAAATCCATGGAAACCGCGTCCCAAACTTTGGTCGGAATAGGAAGAGGCTGCAGCAATCCCGCCGGCTTCTTGGTGCTATATTTAGTTGACTGACAAACAATGCAGGAGTCCACAAATAGCTTAACATCTTTACGCATACGGCGCCAATAAAAGACTTCGGCGATACGCCGGAATGTGCGATCTACTCCTGGATGGCCCGCACTAGGCGCCGAATGGAATTCAGTCAAGACGTTAATCTTGGTGGGCGAGTCCCTGCCGAGAACTAGACGGTGGCCATAGTAGATGAGGCCATCATGGACTCGAAATGGAGCCTGCAATGAACCCTGCTGCGCGGCCTGGTGCCATTCAATCAAATCAGCCAAAGTCGAATTCTCACCACGGACCTGTTTCAGCAAATTCGGCACCGGAGCGGACAGCGTAAGGAACTGATTGAGTGCCGGGTCGTCTGAAGTCATACAGCGGGACAAAGCATCAGCAACTTTATTATGAGAACCCGGTTTATATTCAATCCGAAATTTATAGCCCATGAGTTTGCGGATAAAAAATTGTTGATCCGGGGTTTGAATCACCTGAGAGAGCAACTCTTTTAAGCTCTTTTGATCGGTCCGAATAAGAAATTCACAGCCCAAGAGGTACTGACGCCACTTTTGAACTGCGGAAACAATAGCAAAAAGTTCCCGATGATAGGCTGAAGAGCCACGGCGTCGGACGCCTAGAGCTTTGCTGAAAAATGAAATAGGGTGCTCGTCCTGTAATAAAACAGCGCCAATGCCATCGTCCGATGCATCAGTCTCCACCACGAAAGATTTAGCAAAATCAGGCAACTGTAGCACGGGTGGACTCAGCATAGCCGTCTGAAGCTGGTGGAATGCAGTTCCGGCCTCTGCGGACCACTTGAATTTATCTTTCCGTAAGAGAGCTGTAAGCGGAGCGGCTATGAGTGCATAATTGCGGACGAATTTACGGTAATATCCTGTTAAGCCTAAAAATCCGCGCAATTGACGAACAGTTTTCGGAAGTGGCCACTTAGCCATAGCTTCAAGTTTGCTAGGATCCGCTAATAAAGTGCCTGCCGATACAATGTGACCCAGATACTCAACTGATGTTGTCCCAAAGGAGCATTTCGAGCTTTTCACAAGGAAGTGGGCGTCCTGCAGGATCTGTAATGCCGTATCGAGATGGCGCACATGTAGCTCCAACGTGGGGCTATAAATAAGGATATCGTCAAAAAAGACAATGACGAAATCGCGTAAATATGCGGCAAAAATGTGGTTCATGGCTGCCTGAAATGTGGACGGCGCATTGGTTAGGCCAAAAGGCATGACCAAAAACTCAAAATGGTCGTCGTGAGTGCGGAAAGCTGTTTTATAGATATCGGCGGCGTGCATTCGGATCTGGTGATAGCCCGAGCGCAAGTCGAGTTTGGTAAAGAAGTGTGCCTTGCCTAACTCATCAAACAGCTCATCTGCAGTCGGAATGGGAAACTTGTCAGCGATGGTAGCCGCATTTAGTGCTCGATAATCAATGCAGAAACGGAAGCTGCCGTCTTTCTTCTTAACTAATAAAGCGGGAGAAGAAAACGGACTAGTACTGTGACGAATAATACCCTGCTGTAACATATCCCGCACTTGCCGCTCAATTTCAGATTTCTGAAAGTAAGGATAGCGATAAGGACGCACATTAACGGGCTTGGCGTCAGGATTCAAATGGATGCGATGATCCCATGCTCTGTGCGGTGGTAAACCCGAAGGGATAGAAAAAACAGTGGCATGGAGGCGTAGAACCTGGAGAATCGGGGGCGGTATATCCGACGGGAAGTCAACTGGAGTCGTTGGAGGTGGGGTGGCAGCTTCAGAATCAATCGGAATCAACTCAAAACAATCAACAACCTGTTCTGAAGCACACAAAGATTGCAAGGTATGAAGAGAGATCAAACGTGGTGTACCCCGATCGCCCTGCAATGTTACAGTTTGACCATTCCACACAAACTCCATAATCAGTTGAGCATAGTCATGAGAGACTTTACCCAATGTCTGCAACCACTGAACTCCCAACACAATTTGAGGTCCATGTACCTCCAACACAAAGAGATCAATCGAAAAGGTGTGGCCCTGAATACTCATCCGGGTTGCAGCACATTGATGCGTGCATAGTAATGACGCGCCGTTGCCGACATAAACTCGAAAAGGTGTTACCTTGGATATCGAAAGATGCAGCTTTTCAACCACTGTCGGGTGTATAAAATTATGAGTACTTCCACCATCAATCAACACCTGTACTGACATATCAGAAATATAACCCACGAGTTTCAGGGATTTCGGGTTTGTCATGCCTTCCATAGAATTTATACTAGAGATATCTCCTGTTACAGCTAATTCCTCAACAACCAGGTCGGCGGTAGCATCGGCATCAGTCTCTTCACTACCTAACAAGGCCAGAAAACGGTGTTTACAGCGATGTCCCGGTGCATATTTCTCATCGCAATTCCAGCACAAACCTTTCTTACTACGCTCCTCACGGTCAGCGGCGGAGAGGCGTCTAATGGGCAAGGAAGAATAGGGGTTGGTGGGACCTGTGGTAGGCGTATTGGTGGTTGTGTGCGGTTGGCTATTGGCTGCGGCTGAACTAGAGGCGCTCCCTGATTTAAATCCGGTGTTGGGCCAGGCGCGGCGTGGGCCGGAGGTTGCAGTTATGGTGTCTGTATACGAGGCCGCTAATTCACGAGCAAGAGCAAAAGTCTGGCTTAACGTCACAGGGTTCCGCAAATTCAATTCCCGCTGCACAGGTTGTTTTAGACCCGCTTTAAACAGAGAGATTAAGGTTGCTTCAGATAACCCCTCAATCTTGTTCAATAGAGCCTCAAATTCTGCTTGATAATCCAACACTGATGTTTTTTGTTGAAGCTTAGCAAGTACTCCGACAAAATCTTCGTAATGGTGGGGATCAAATCGTTGTTTAACAGCAATCAAAAATTCAGGCCACGTTCCCGTCAAGTTGTTCCGACGTTGATAACGGAACCAATCGGATGCCGGGTGATCGAACAACATATCCACCAACTGCAAACGTTCATTATCCGAAGAATGAAAATAGTCGAAATAAGATTGTACCTTATAGACCCAACCAGCGGGATCGGTGCCGTTGAAGCGCGGGGCATCCACACGAATTTTCGGATAGTGGTCCGGTCGCCCTTGTGCTGCGTTTCCTTGATGGAAACCAGGCGGGGGGTCTGGCGGCTGTTGGCGCAGAACATGAGCAGCGGCGCGCTCTTGCGGTTGCTGGATGTACTGCCGTGCGCCTTCATGTGTTGGCCGCCGAGGTTCGGTGAAGGGATTCTCTGCATAAACTCCCCGGGTATGATCATCAATGATTTGCTGGTTATCCAAAATATGGAAAACCTGGTCCACGCGACGCCGTAGAACATCTTGTTCTTGGTGATGTTGGCGGATTTCGGTAGAAAGATTCTGAAGTAACTCTCGGATCTCCGTCTCTGACTCGGTGATCTGCGAATTGTCTCCATCGGATGGCATCGTGGGAGATGTTCAACAATGAAAGCACCTTGATACAAACTACCTTAGGATTAAGACAGTAGCTTGATCGAATTAAAGACAGAGTGAAGAAAGGCCTTGAGCCTTGAAGGGAGGCAGACGAGAGAGATACGAAGAAGATAGAAGATTAGGGCAAATAATGATATTTCATATCTTAGGAAGAAAGTAACATAAGAGTATTTATAATGCTAAAGCCCTAACGGTTCAATAAAAGCGACTCGGGAAAGAACCGTAAAGAAACCGAGAAGGAGTAATTAAACTCTATTAAAAAAATATATTCTATTAATTTGAAAATACTAACAATAATCCTTGAAACGCCCTGGAGCACGACGAATCCGAACGGGTCTAGAACTCTGAACTGTTGGCTCGGAATGAGCCGTATCAGAGATACGACTCAGTATTGCTTGCATAGATAGTTTAGTTAGAATTGAGCTAGATGCTTGATTGAAAAAGAAAAAGGATTTGGAAGTTATCTTCCCTTAAAACTGGTGTCTACATATTATGATAACTGTAATTTCAAAGAATCCTGACATTAAAACAGCTGCATTACAGCTGCAATGAATCTTACCCCACGTACATAACATCACTCATTTTTTTCCCACAACCCCATTTGTCAATTTTTATACAACTTGACAAGAAAGTGTTATATATATACAGTCGTTCTAAAGCTAGTTGATCAGGAAATTTTTCCACACATGATAGAGCTGTAATGCGGACAAGATCAATCTAAACCGCTCAACTTCTTTGCCCAATTTCATACTCCGTATCTTTTTTCCCCAATTAAATCTGGGACTAGATCACATGGCGAAGGGCAGGAGGCTAACCACGAGAGAAAACACACAGCAAGACCAACACAAGCAAATACCGATGAACAAACCCTAAAACTTCAATTAAATCTGGGACTAGATCACATGGCGAAGGGCAGGAGGCTCAATCCAGTGAAAAGATTGTCTATTGAATTTGAAACCCTAAAACTTCAATTTTGATTCTATTTGGTATTTGGGATACACGGGCTGATAATTTGGCGCTGAATTTTAGCGTTCTAATTTAAAAACCGCTACAAAAGTTTTACAATCCGCTACATAAAAGTATGAGAACCGCCGCATAAACTTATATACATAATTAACACTTACGGATATAATAAACCGCTACAAAATCAGCCACAACATCACCAACCGCTACATAAAACCGCCACAATAACACCAACCGCTACAAAACATCGTCACAATATCGAAACCGCTACAATGTCCGCTACTATACATGAACCGCCACAAAAAACCGCTACAGTAGATCGGAAATGTAGTAGTGTCGGGAGAAGATGATGATTGACTTGTTTAATGAGAAATGGGAGTTCAAGCCATTGCCATCTGAGAAGAACCCACCTGAAGCTTGAACTTGAATGTTAATTTTTCATGTAATATGTGTGTTATTGGCTTGTTGCTATGTCTGTTTGACAGTGATTTTGTTCAGACTTAATGGCTTTTGTTCTCAACTTTTGGGTTTCAGCTTTGTAAGACAATTTCCATTCCACTTTTTGTAAGACAATTTCTGTTTACCATAACAGTTTGTGCTGAATGCAGTTTGTTGCAAGCCAATTTTGTGTGCAAGTCAGTTAATGTATTACAGAGAATTGCTTGTCAGCTTTTGTGTTATTTTTGCCTATGGTTATTTTATATTTTCTTTTTGTCTGTCAACAATTTCACTCAGGTGCAACGAAGCGCTCAGCGCGCTTCGTAAGTTTATTATTCTTACGAGGCGTGCGTAGCGCGCTTCGTTAACATACCTTATTGTTAAATAACCTGTCAACATAAGTTGTCAACATTCTAAATCTTTGTCATCACAATATGTCAACATTTCACCTCTGTAATAAACTTTTCATTGTCTCAATCCAATCTGTTAATATTTTCACACCTGTTACCATTTTGGTTTGCATGTCAACACATTTTCTATCATCACAATATGACAAGCTGTCCACAAATCTATAAACACAATGTTGTCAACATTTTTTTATCACAATGTCAACTTCTCAACATTAACCTGTATACATCAGTCTCAGAATTAGTATTTTTGACATTATCTCAAAACCCAAATTGGTTTGTGTGTAAAACTTGTTTACAGTATGAATATCAATGTTGACAGGATATAAAACTATTATTCCTTTTCAATTAAAGAAAAAAATTGAAAATTAAAATCCTAAAATGTTGTCCACACTGATAACTCTGTCTCGATCTTGTCAGCAAAGTTTTTTTGGCAAGAAGTCTTGTTGTGTCCCATATTACCACAGAGGCTGCATTTTTCTGGCTTTCTTGTTCCTTTTCTCTTCTTGCTTCTGTTTGGGAACTCACCTTCAGATGGGTATCTTTTCTTCTTTCTTCTCCCCTTATCTGTCTGCACAATCGGTGGCATGCATATTGTATCCGTTACATCTTTCGGTACACTCTTTTCGGTCTCTCTTGGCACATGGTAGATTGTTTCTCTATATGCAGCTGTCCAAGCTTCAGTTTTATAGTAGTCGCTCACAAAATCTGTCACAGTTGCTTTTGCCTTTTGTATTGCAGCTATAGCGTGCACACACGGGATGTGGTCCACATCAAAGACTTTGCAAGTGCATTTCCTTTCTAATAGATTGACCACCCCAAAGAAATCTCCACCAAGTATATGATATTGAGCTTGATTTAGCTTTCTCACCTCATACGTCTTTGACATTTGGTACCTAGACTCCAGTATTTTCCCGATATTTGGTGTCACCTTACTATTGTTTTTTTCAACCTCTGTGCGCCTCTCATTAAACCACCTTGACAACACATCTCGCAGAAACTCTAGTAGAGCGACAACTTGAAAAGACCTGTCAACATCAAATTTCAACAGTGTCAACAACTTTTAAAATATCTTTGACCCTTCATAGATGGTAAATTGGGCACATATCTATAATTTTGTCATACCTTGCTTCCAGTATTACTGAATTTATTGTCTCTGAGTTGTTCGTTGTCATTATGTTGTATCTATTCCCTTTGCAATGTGCTCTTGCCCATTTTTTAAATCCTACTGCTTCCAAGTATTCACCCATCTCCTTATTTATCTCACAAATTTTCCCATAATTCTCTTGGAAATCCTTTAGCGTGTATGCATCAGCATCCAGAGAGAATAGTTTGTGCACACCCTTATCCTTGTATCTTGTCTTCAGATTTTGCTTTAAATGTCTCCTACACACAACATGATTTGCTGTTGTGTACACTCTTTGAATGGCGTTGGCAATGCTGAGATGTCTATCTGACACTATTACCAAATCTTCTGTACATGGTATGACTTTCAGAAGCTGTGTAAAAAAGAATGTCCACGATATTTCGTTTTCATTATCCACTACAACATATGCAAGTGGATAGATCTGCTGGTTTGCATCCTGAGCTGTAGCAATAAGCATATGTCCTTTGTGTTTTATATGCAAGTGAGTCCCATCTACCATTATTACCTGTCAAAACCAATCGAATGTATTATTTTATAATTCAAATATATATTCATGTCAACACTGTAATAAGTTGTTCTATCTTTTTATCTTAGATTTCTAATTTATTAATGTAAGTTGTCAACAACAATTAAAATGTCAAAAGCAGACGTAATGTTTACATTTTCTATACTGTTATCATATGTTTAATTTTATTTGTCAACAATAAATCATTCTATTAATCAATATGTCATTTAATTTATATTTACTCACTGCCATACCTTTCTCATTATTTGGAATCCTCTTGTGCATGCTCCAATAGATACAAACACGAATCTGAAGTCGTCATGCTCACCAACTTCTAGGCATGTGTATGATCCTATATTGACTTATTTGAGCATATGGCAGTACATGGGCAAGAGTGCATAGTTTTCTTCTGGTGTTCCTCGTATTAGATCTTGTGCATGTTCTCTTGCTTTCCATGCCTTCCAATAGCTAACATCCATGTAGTGTTCCTTCCTCATATCATTGCAAATGCTCTTTGGTATTGGTCCATTTTTAACATCTTCAAACCTGCATGTTTATCATATTAATATTAGTTCTCTGTTTTTGTTCAAGCAATTAATATATTGATATTATGATACAGAAACTTGTATACACATTACCTGGTTTTTATTTGCTCCCTAATCATTCTGTATGTTGGTTTGCACTCATGTTGACATCTAAAGTCAAAGGAACATGTATGTTCTCTTTGAAACTTTCTCACCTCAAAGAATGGAGTGTTTTGTAATGCAATACCCTCAATCTCCATTTGCAGCTTGTATCTGTGCACATCACTGTTAGAAGCTTTGGATCTGATTTTTTAAC
Source organism: Oxyria digyna (assembly GCA_029168935.1). Lineage (NCBI taxonomy): Eukaryota > Viridiplantae > Streptophyta > Magnoliopsida > Caryophyllales > Polygonaceae > Oxyria > Oxyria digyna. The sequence goes on from JAPVLV010000013.1 coordinate 14,816,673, forward strand.
TTTGTAAGCAAAGTTCTCAGTCATTGCCAACTTTTTCAAAGCTTCGATCAACTTCTTTTTTGTGTCAAATAGCTTTCCCACATGGACAAAGTCTGCATCTGTTCCACTGTGACTCATTTCATCCTCCCCTGTTTTTTTTTCTGTCATTATCTTGCTTGCAGATTCACAATCCATAATTTCGCTATTCCCTTGTGTTGGCACTTCATATTCCATAGGTAGAAACATGTCTTCATTCATGTTAACTGCAACTATACTACTGCATCCATTCTCTCTTGCTATCTTTTGTTCTTAATTCCTGTATTCCCTTGATACATATAGTGGACAAGTCCATTCCACTTGTGTTGTGTCATTAATTTCCATGAATGACGCAAGATCATCATCTGTCTCAACACTATACTTGACTTTGATCTTCTGGAATGGATTAAGATGGCAGAGTTGGAGATTCATTTCCTCTGTTTCTAGTTTGAACCATTGTATAATCAAGGATTTCATTGCTTGTAGAGTAATATTCTTATCAACTAAAAATGCTTTTGATATGATTCCCCCATCAGACACCATAACGCCATCTCTGATTTGTATTTCTTCGCCATAAGAGACTGTCAAAATTAGGGATGCACAACCGGTCCGGACTGGTCCCGGTCTGGACCGGAAATTTTTGGATTGGTTTACCTCAGAGAAGAGGTAGAAGGAAGCAGAATGAAGGAGAACGGGCGACGGTCGACGGTCGGCCGAGGGAGAAGGAGAACGAAGCAGTGTCGGGCTTGGCGACGCAGAGAAGAGACGGCTTGGCGACGGTCGGCTTGGCGAGAAGGAAGCAGTGTCGGGCTGAGGCGCTGCAGTCGGACTGAGACGTGAGGCGCTGAGCACAGCAGGGGACTGAGGCAATGACTGTGAGGCGTGAACGAACGGCGGACTGAGCAAGTGAGCAAGGGACTAAGGCGTGAAACAACGAACGGCGGACTGCGAGTCTGAGAGTAAAGAAAGGAATCCAAGTATCCAACCCTAAAAAATTAAAAATTTAGAATAAATTAATTATTTTAAAATATATCCGGGTTTTCGGTCCGGACCGGAAAAATGCCGGGTCGGTCTAGGACCGGACCGGAACCCGGAAACTCAAAATTTTACGGACCGGGGACCGGACCGGCCTTTTCCGGTCCGGTCCGGTCCGTTTTTCCGGTCCGGGTCAAGTCTGTGCATCCCTAGTCAGAATGGGCTTTTTTATCTGCAGATATATTTAATAAAGTTTTTTTAGACAAGTATTTCTAATCTATCTGTCAACATTTTGCCTAATGAATATAAACATTTATGTTTTACCTGTCAACAATATTCTATCATGTCCAAATTTATATTCCTAATTAATAACGAAGCGCGCTGCGCGCTTCGTAAGTTTATTATTCTTACGAGGCACGCATAGCGCGCTTCGTTCACTTACGTTTTAATAAAATCAAATCAATAAACATATACCTGTCAACAACTTAAATATTTCAACAACCTAAATAATCATGTTATATAACATATGTCTACAACCAATAAAATCATCCACAGTAATATCTTGTCAACATACATTGTCAAAACTTGTCAACAAAAGTTGTTTTTCTTAATGCTTGATGTAATCTCTCAAAAATTCATAAAATCCTAATGTAATTCATTCTCTGTCATCAAACTATATATGTATTTCATAATCTGTCAACCAAATAAGTTCAATATCATTATTATCATGATTTTACCTCTTGTTCAATGGATTTGCTGGTGTCGTTTACAGATTCGGCGCTTAGCATTGTGTTTGCAGTAGATTTGTTGGTGTCGTTTTTTGTCTGCCTCTGTTTTTTATCTCTCTTCAATCTCTTATTCTGTTTTCTCAGTTGAATCTTCTTCTCGCTGCGTTTTTGTTCTAGAATTTCAGTGTTCGCTGTTTTGTTTGACAATTCGAGGAAGAAGAAGATGCAGAAGGTTGGAGGCGTGAGCTTTATCGAAAAAGTTCTTCCGATTGAGGCGCTATCAGCGAGCGTGAGGAGGTTGGAGACAGTCGGCGGAGAATTAGCGAGAATGAAGACATTCGAGGCGGCGTCGACGGAGGATGAAGACAGTCGGCCGAATTCAATCGAGAATCAATGGTGATTCAATGGAGAAGACAGTCGGCGGGGGAGCGTTGATTTTGGCATCAAAGGTGAGTTATGAGATTTTCCATATTTAATGTTTCTTTATTGCTTATATACTAGGGTATTTTGTTAACACTTAATAAAGTGATGCAGAAAGTTAAAAAACATAGGAGTTTTGGGGTACTTACCCAAAAACTGGGAAGATTCAAGTAAAACAAGAATTAAGGTGAAACAAGTGTATTAATAAGGGTCGTTAGATTAGATGTGATGGACGGTTAGATGAGTGCTCAAGATCTCCTTAAAAAAGGAATTATTAGAAAAACAAAAAATAGAATAATTAAATATATGAGAGAGGATCTGTTCCTAATAAATAGACTATCTAACATCTTTTCTCTTCAATCCAGAATCAAACTAACGTTCTTCATGTTTAGCCTCCTCCCGAGTTTATTTTTTGAATCCGTTGACTACAAAAAAAGGTTTGTTTGTTCTTCTTGTATATTAGTCGATTATTAGTATATTGTTCTTCTACTTCGATTTTGAAATTGTGTTGAGCGAATTGTATTGATATTCATGAACTCCAATTTGATATTCATATGAACTGTTTTGATGTTGCGTAGATATTCGTTAATATTATACTTCGATTTTGTAGTTGTGTTTAATGAAATTGTATTGATATTCATGAACACCAATTGAGTATTCAAACGAACTGTTTTGATGTTGCGTATATATTCGTTAATATTAGCTAGATATTCGTCAACGTATCTTTCTACTTTACAGACTTGAATAAATAGTAAACATGGAATACTGATATTCGTGCGTATAGATGGATATTGAAACGAAGTGTTTTGATGGTGCGTAGATATTCGTTAATATTAGGTAGATATTCGTCAACGTATTTTTTCTACTATACACACTTGAATAAATAGTAAACATGGAATAGTGAAATTCGTGCACTATAGATGGATATCCATGGTGTTATTCATTAACTTTTTGTAGATATTCATCGTAGGTTTTTGTAGATGTTTACCATAGGTTTGAATGGTTTTAATTCTAAATCCACCATATTTTAGGGTTTGATTCTGAATTTGTGTGTGCTTGAACGAAATTGCATCGATATTCATTAACACTAATTGGATATTCAAAAGATCTATATCAATGTTGTATATATATTCGTTAAATTTGGGTAGATATTCGTCAACGTATAACTATATTTTTCAAAACAAAATGAACAACATACATGAAATATTGAATAACCTTTGTTCGTTATGCTCAATTTATTATAGGTATGCATGACGATCTTCGTATATGGATGGACATTCATGGTATTGTTATACATATGAAATATTTTTGATTTTATTATTGGATAAAAAATCCCTAAAATCAAGAGATGCAATATAAATTAGGTATTAAAATTAAATGCATATTTTCAAAATCAATCGAAGCCATTGATTTGTTTCTAATCTAACTACTCTGATTCGTACTCTAGTTTCACCACAAGAAGTTGTTTCATCGGATCCTAAATCGAAATGAAGATGTTCGTACAAACGAACCCAGAATGAAGTGTCTTATTTCCCAAGTCTCGCATTGTATTGAATAACAAGAAACGTAAGTTTCTTATTTCCCACGCATTCTTCATGTCCTATGGCTATAAACCAACTCCTCTCCTCTGCACAATCTGCACTGTATTCTTAACCTAAAACCCCTAAAATCTTCGGTTAGTAGCTCTCATTTTCTCTCCTGCTTTGTGATATTCAAGTTAATTTCTTAATTTGTTAACTAACTTGTCATTTATCTCTTGATATATCTAGCTGAAGGATCATGAGCACCCTTATATCAATTCCGCCATCTTCATCTCAGTTGAAGGTAGAGAAAGTTGAACCGTCCAAGTGCGTCGACACCGAATCAGTTCCTCCTCCGCCTTCGCCTCAGCTCGGGCTTTTGAACAAGTATGATGAAAAACTAACCACCTCCTGCGCCACCCTCTTCCCCACATCGGATGCCATTAACACCTCTAAGAAAAACTTTGTTGACTTCTTGAAGTCTGACTTTGACTTTTACCTCAGTTCACCTTACTAATTTTTAGCCAATTTTCTACCCAAGAACTATAACTTGTTCTTAATGCTCGGTTCTATGTTTTATCTTGATTAAAATGGGCATGACCCTACTTTTGTAGTTATTCTTTATTGAGTCTTATAAACTAATATAAGATCGATCATAACATAAAGACAAATGACATAGAAAGAGATCAAATGTCTACACACAAAGCATCTAAATCGAGGTTGCTGCAGAATTGAAATAATGGCTTGGTGTCTTCTATGAACTTCTAACTACGAAATAGTTATACTCGGATACCTGCACGAACCGCCACCTGAAAACACGAAACAAAATCAAAGTTAATAACATATATGTAAGACTAACTTAAATCACCAAATTGTATGCAAAGCTCTTTCTTACTCGGATTATTTGTAGTCTCAACAGCAAGTCCACCAAACAAACAAGTTCCACCTTGACTCCTAAACTTAGCCCAATACGAACTAAAAGCATAGCTCGCGTGCGAAACCAACTGATTCGGTCTATAACATTCCTTCCCGATCTGAATGGCGTCACAAGTTCCATTCCCTTGTGAACAAGCATAATTCATTGCTGACACAAGCTCTGATGTATTAGCACCATTCTCCACAACACACCAAACCTTCCCTTTATAAGGTACATTGTTGTTTCCTTTTGGTATAGGCGGGTAACTCGAAATTGGTGTCTTACCCGACAAGTCGATTGGATAAACACTCGTACCGTTGGGGTAAAAAACGCCCCAATGTCGCTCTGTTCCTGGACCCGGCTTTTGGTTTTCGTTATACAGGGAGAATATGAAAGTGGGCAATGGCTGATTAGGGCGGGCAGGAGTGCCTAAGGGTGGATTAGTGGCTAATCTTTTCACTAAGTTTCTATTGTAAGTTGCAGCATTGAGTGGATTTGCTCCAATCTGCTCAACATCACCATTATTTGGCCAACCGGTTTCGCTAATGAAAAGCTTGAGATTTGAAACTCCTAGCTTGCTCATAGCGAAGAAAACCGCGTCGAGCATTTGATCAAGGAGATTAGTGTAGAATAAGCCACTAATCGGGTCAGTGTAATTAGACTTACCATTAAATAGTGCATAGTCTAGATTGATGTTAGGGTAGTTTTGTGACCAAGCGAAATACGGGTAACAATTGATGAAGTAGTACGATTTCGTTTTAGCGAGAAAACGCAACATGGGGTTGATGACAGAGTTGGCTATGTCGGATCTAAACGTGCCAGTAGAAGGAGGAAATGAGCTTTCAAGAACATCCATTGCCATGGATGTGCTAACTTTGATCTTAGTGATGTTAAATGTTCTAAGTGAAGATTTGATTCTTTTCATGGCGGGAACGAGACTAAACCATGTTTGTTGAATGGATTGATCACTTAGGATTTCATTTCCTACTAGGAGATATCGAATGTGGGTTTGAGGATAATATGGAAGAATGTTGGTTTGGATCCAGTTGTCAGATATTGATTGGTTGGAAGATATGTTGACGATGAGATTGTTGGGAACCATGATCGATACCTGAAGATCTGTTCCGTTGAGGGCTTTGAGGATTTCAGGGTCGGCATTGTAGATCTTCACCTTGGTTCCATTGATGTTCTTGATGAGATTAATTGATGTGGCTGCAGAAGGTAAATTGTTGCCTAATGTGCCATAGTTTACTCCAATGTCAGATCCTGACACTCGAATACAAAACAAATGGTTAATTGGAATCAAATGGATTGTACTAACAGAAAATGGTTAAAGAGAGCAGTTAGTGATCAAGTATGTTTTGAAACAGGATCATAGCTAGGAAGTTTATATTCAGAGATGAGTTCTTACTTTATTATAAAATGATCAAGTTTAAATACAAAAGTAAACACAATAAAACTCGTGTAACCCGAATATTCATATATAATACTGATGCGGGGATAAGCCGCAGTTGCCGACCTAGACACCAAACTCGAATAGGAACTCGAACAGAGAAGAAAGGCGGAATTAGATATGAGATGAAAGAAGGATAAGTCGAATGATAGGCCAATTGGAACCAAATCAAACAACGATAAAACCCTTGAACTTAAGAACAAGAACCTTACCGAATGATGAAGAAACCCCAACGGATGATTACAACCAAACACAATGACTTTGGTGGGTCAAGGCACCTGGAGGTTGCTCTATGGAGTCCCGATAGCACCAACCTTATGGAGGAGATTGACACACACAAGCACAACTAGGGCCAACTGAACGACAATGCACACGGGGCACTCTTCTCACAAAAGCTCTCTCTTTTGGGAGGAAAAACGATAAACGTTGTATTCAATATCAAAGTCTGGGGGGCGGGCGAAACAATAACTAAGGCAGCCTTATATAGGGTTCATAAGGGTGCCAACTAAAGAAATAAACAATAAAAAGTATATCCTAAAATAATAATCCGAAAATAAATAATATCTGAAAATAATGGTTCTGGGAAGAGGCCTCGGCGAATGAGCCGCGGGCGCGGTTATGGAGCCGCGGGCGCGGTTATGGAGCCGCGGGCGCGGATTGGCCTCTTCAGCCGCGGGTGCGGTTATGGAGCCGCGGGCGCGGTTGTAGACATGTCGCCGACTGCTCTTTTTGAAACGGCTCGTTCTCTCTCGTCCGAGATCGGAATTGAGCGATTCCAAAGCCTAGAGTTTCGTCTTGACGTCTAGTTTATTTCATCTTCAGTACTTGACTTCTCATCTTGACTCGAACCGGGTCTCTACGAGCTTGAATGGCTACAATACGAGCTCGGGCTACTATCAATGACTTCAATGATGGCGCATAGCGATCTTTAGCCCTAGCTCCAGTGGTTAGCACATCTTTAGATTTAGGACGGGGCGTCCTTGATGATAGCTCGGATGCTCCCGCATCATTCTCCCCTTCTTGAAAAGGATTCGACCTCGAATCATATTTGACATGAATGATTGAACGATCTTCATAGGCGTCATCCTCTTTGATGCACAACTTCCTCTTGAATGTCTTGAGTGCATAGCTCCACCTTGAGGAACAAATTCGATGTTGTGGGGAATCCTTGCCTTCCTTCATTCTTTTAGCTCTTTTATCTTTGTCCTTCCTCTTGTCATACTCATCAGCGACCTGTGAAGGAATAATAGGTGGAAGAGCAACAATTCTAGCATAGAAGGGTAAGGAATGACGATTAACAAAACCATCATGGGCGACTCTCTTATCATACTGCCATGGATAATTCAATAAAACTTGACAAGCTTGCATAGGCACAACATCACATGAAATAGTATCATCATAATGTCCTAATGTCATGACTTCCTTAGCATGCTTGTTCAATTTCACATTAAAACAATCATTCATCCAATGCAGTTTTATAGGACTAGGGTAGAAATTTGTAGTAAGTTGCAATGTAGTATTCAATTTCATGCTAGCAATTTCACTACAATTACCTTCATCAATTTTCATGTTGCAATCCTCAACTTTACCTAGACAATGAGTTTCTCCTATAATTTCATCACAATAAGCAGTTTGTACATGCAAATCTTTCCTATCAATTGAATCAACATGCTCATACTCAATTTCAACTTCATTATCTAAATCAGTTTTAAGATCATCAACACAAACAACATCATCAATACTATCACCTTTTTCATATTCAATCTCAATTTGTTCTAGGTGAATAAGCATATCAGGGCAGTCATTAATCATATGATCTTTCCCTCTACATTTCAAGCACTCAATATCTCTAGCTCTAGTAGAAGGGTTAGAAGTACTTCCCTTGGGTCCAAGTTTGGCTCGTGGTGCAGCCGGAGGGGCGTCACGTCTTGGTCTATCCCTATCTCCTTGTAGCTCCTTGGAAGAGGCATCTCGTCCATAATAAGAATCCTTACGTCCTTGCTGATTTTTCCAAGTGTTGGAAGAACCATGTGCATTCCTATTACCTTGATTCTTATACTTAGTCTTCCTTTCCACTTTGATGGCTAAGTGCAGCAACTCAGCCATAGAACTATATGGAAACATTTCAATTTCATTAGCCAAAAATGAATTGAGAATACGAAGATACCTTGCCATTGTCGCTTCTTCATCCTCAATCACATTGGCCCTGACCATGGCTATTTGCATAGAATTGAAGGTCTCTTCTACTCCCATTGATCCCTGTTTCAAATTCTCAAGTCGTTGTAGAAGCTCTCTAGTGTAGTGTGGGGGAATAAATCGAGCTCTCATCTTCCTCTTCATTAAGTCCCAAGTAGCAATGGGATAATCTCCATTTCCAACTCGAGCTTTCACTAATTTGTCCCACCAAACTAGAGCATAGCCATAAAACTCCAAAGATGCAAGTCGCACCTTCTTATGCTCGGGAAAGTTGTGACAATTCCAGATTTGCTCAATCTTCGTCTCCCACTCCATGTAGACAACTGGATCACACTTGCCCTCAAAACTTGGGATCTTCACCTTGATCTTCCTAACTCCATTTTGCTCAGGCTCTCTTCTCCTTCCTTGGTACCCTCCTTGTTGGCAATAGGATCGCCATCCTTCATTCTCATCATACTCCTTTTCAAAATATGCATCATCATCTAAAGCCTGAAATCTATCAAAACGGTTAGTAGCACTGTATCTATTAGAATGACGTAAAGGAGCATTAGGAGCGTTATATCGCTCCCTTGGAGCTGGAATTTCAACACCCCTGGGGGTACCATGTTGGCGTCTATGATGAAGCTCCTGTCTGTTGGTTGTAGTAAGCCCACTAACAAACCTTTCACTAAACTTGTCCAAGAAGTTCATCAACTCCGGGGTGACAGGGCTGGTCGTCGGGTCCCTTGGGACATCTCGGTATAGTTGCCAATCTTCACTCTCCATGTACTCCTGTTGATATCCTCTTGGAGGTCTCCTTTTAGGAGAAACTAACCTGTCCATTATCAAAGAAAAGACTAACACAGAACAATGTTAAGTGAGTGTAAATGAAAACAACTCGCTAGTGTTTACTCTCGTATGTTTTCCTCTGCACTCTCTCTCAATTGTCGTTGCAACCAGCTTTTCTTTGATGAATTGACTTGTATGGATCAATAACCCACTAAGTTGAAACTACCTAACTCCTAGCAATATATGAATGATGGTAGAGATGGAGATGGCTAGCATAGTGCGGGGTTTCGACTGTAAGGTTCTGACTCAAACAAAAGACTGACTCAATGAAAGAATGAAAATAAGACTCGAAGGTGTTTTGCAAGAATGAGAATGCAAAACAGAGATATGATTAAACTTCGAATTTCAAGAAAAGCCAATAGGAAGCGTACCTTAACTTGTTCCGACTGATGTCGATTGAAGGATCGAAGACGGAGTCGGGAGGGTTAGGTAACAATTGAGGCTCGTATCTGAAGATTTTTCGAACTGTGGCTTTTGAGGCTAAGCCGCGGGTGCGGCTTGAATTCCGCGGGTGCGGTTTTTTTTGAGGCTAAGCCGCGGGTGCGGCTAAGGTACCGCGGGCGCGGTTTCTGAGGCTAAGCCGCGGGTGCGGCTAAGGTACCGCGGGCGCGGTTTCTGGCGCGTCCTGTGGTTTCTCACTTCCGTTCGGGCTTGTTCAACCCGATTTCCTTTGAGTTCTTGAGATCCGATTTAAACAATATCAATGAAACTAGACTTGACTCAACAAAACGTAAAACAAACTACTAACTTTGAGACTTTTCGATTTCTTTTTTTTTTTGAATTTCTTTTCTCTTTTCTTTTCCTTTTTTTTTTGAATATTTTTTTTTTTTTTGTCTCACAAAAAGGAATTACAGACTCGATACGAGATATTAATCTCAGCAAAATTGAAAATAAATAAAAATAACAACTAACTTGATTTCCCTTGTAGAAAGATAGATTCCCTTGTAGAAAGATAAGATTTCCTTCTTTGAAGATCTTGTTTGGGCTTCAAGGAAAGAAATTCCAGCAATTCTTTTGGGTTTCTGATGGCTGCGTTTTGGTAGGGATGGATAGATTTTGAGATGGATGAAGGGCTGAATGGATTTTGGGAACAAGGGTGCTCCAAACTCCAATCTTTCGATCTCCACCAACACTAATCGATCCAAGCTTCTTGCACACAACCTGTAATGACTCAACAAGAAATATCAAAGCAATGGAAGACTCAAAATCAATTTCTGAAAGAAACTGACAAACAAGAAAATAAAAGCTCACTCTTTTTTTTTTGTGATTTTCTGGATAGGGGGTCTCTTGATGTTCTTGTGAAGACGAATGGTGTCAACACAGCTCTGATACCAATTTGATGCGGGGATAAGCCGCAGTTGCCGACCTAGACACCAAACTCGAATAGGAACTCGAACAGAGAAGAAAGGCGGAATTAGATATGAGATGAAAGAAGGATAAGTCGAATGATAGGCCAATTGGAACCAAATCAAACAACGATAAAACCCTTGAACTTAAGAACAAGAACCTTACCGAATGATGAAGAAACCCCAACGGATGATTACAACCAAACACAATGACTTTGGTGGGTCAAGGCACCTGGAGGTTGCTCTATGGAGTCCCGATAGCACCAACCTTATGGAGGAGATTGACACACACAAGCACAACTAGGGCCAACTGAACGACAATGCACACGGGGCACTCTTCTCACAAAAGCTCTCTCTTTTGGGAGGAAAAACGATAAACGTTGTATTCAATATCAAAGTCTGGGGGGCGGGCGAAACAATAACTAAGGCAGCCTTATATAGGGTTCATAAGGGTGCCAACTAAAGAAATAAACAATAAAAAGTATATCCTAAAATAATAATCCGAAAATAAATAATATCTGAAAATAATGGTTCTGGGAAGAGGCCTCGGCGAATGAGCCGCGGGCGCGGTTATGGAGCCGCGGGCGCGGTTATGGAGCCGCGGGCGCGGATTGGCCTCTTCAGCCGCGGGTGCGGTTATGGAGCCGCGGGCGCGGTTGTAGACATGTCGCCGACTGCTCTTTTTGAAACGGCTCGTTCTCTCTCGTCCGAGATCGGAATTGAGCGATTCCAAAGCCTAGAGTTTCGTCTTGACGTCTAGTTTATTTCATCTTCAGTACTTGACTTCTCATCTTGACTCGAACCGGGTCTCTACGAGCTTGAATGGCTACAATACGAGCTCGGGCTACTATCAATGACTTCAATGATGGCGCATAGCGATCTTTAGCCCTAGCTCCAGTGGTTAGCACATCTTTAGATTTAGGACGGGGCGTCCTTGATGATAGCTCGGATGCTCCCGCATCAAATACCTACACAAGAAATGTTGCTAGCACACTGTAGGGAGAATTATGCAGACAATAGCAGATAAAACATTTGTGATTCACCTGTGATTGGATATATTTCAAACTGATTTTGTCAACATAAAAACAAAGAAACTAAATGAAGAAAGTGAGATAATTACCAGAGATAGAAACAATCAGAGAAAGCAGGAGAATGATGGCAATGTCCATTTGCACCATCTGTGTTTGTGTGAGAAAAAATGGCAGGGAAATTGCCATTTTTGTATTGGTTGTGGTTCATCTACAGTGAAGCTTCTTTCACATCTACAAAAAGGCATCTAAAATATTCCAAGTTGAGAAAATAAGATTGTTTATAGATACTTCAATTATGTCACGTACACCCACAATATGCACGTAGAGTGCATACATGCATTAAACAATTGATTGTTGTGAGTACAAGATGTGTAGCATCAAATAATACTGTTACGTGTATGAGATGCATACAAGTATGGCGATTTCTTAAATCTTAGTTGGGGATTAATTAGTTTGAGGTTTTGACCTAATGCACGTAATTTCCAATCATTTTAATTTGTACAGTATGTGTTGCAATTGCATGGATACATCACATGGCCATGTGAATGTACTGACATATTGGTGATATATGCTCAACTCCTTAATTTGATCGAGTAGTTTTATTGGTTCTTGATTTGTCTTTCCGTTGATAATTTTTTTTTTTTAATAAGGAAAACATTTAGGGGAGCATGTTTAACGAGAAACGGTCTGCCCTAGAGCGTTCCGAAGGACGAGATCGTGAAGATCTGGATAGGATACCAAATCGGGTGATTGGATGAAGTGGTTCATTTTAGCAAGATAGTCAGCCACTCCATTAATCTCCCGGAAAACATGGGAAATGCGATGCGAGAGAAAGTGTCGCAAGTCAAGATTGATATCAGTCGTAATTAAATCAATTTCCCACGGGCAAGCCCATACGCCGTTTAAGGCATTAACAAGGTGAAGATTATCACCTTCTATCTCAATATGAGATATACCAAGTTGTAAAGCCGCTCTGATGCCCAAGTGCATTGCAAGGGCTTCCGCAGTAAGAGGTGAGACGAATCCCAGGTTTCCATTCTCCATGTGGGAGGGGTTTTCTAGATGGTCTCGAATAATGATGCCATATGATGCTGGTCCATTTGTAGGGACCGAGACATCCACATTTAGTTTTACATAGTTATGCATTGGTTTCGTCCATTTAATGTTTTTCCTTTTTCTTCTCATGGGTTTCTTTTGTTGTTTTAGCACCCTGTCTTCATCTCCCATTTCTTTCTTCGTTCTTGTCCATTCTGTTCTATGTTGGTTGACAAAGTACTGTATGTTTGGAAGTTTATTGAATTCTACTTCATTGAAAATCTTCTTGTTGCGGTAGAACCAAAGAGACCACCATATTGTAATGATTTGTTCCAAATCATTTTTTGGTACTTTTTCCCTTAGTTTGTTCAATAGGGTTGTGGGCGAGCACTCATCATTATAGATTTCATCCAGGATCGGGATAAATGTGTCGTTATGTAGATTCATGGATTGTCGTGTTTTGATGCATTTAAAGAGAAAGTGGTGGTGTCTTCATAGCAATTGGTACAGTTAGGGCAATGAGTTGTGATAGGTGTGTGCCTTTCTACTAATTTTACACACGTTGGTAGAATCTCCTTCGTAACATTCCATATGAAGCTTTTTAATTTTATGTCTAATTTCCAGATCCATTCATTATAAGATGGTTGGAGATTTCTATTAGTGTATATCATTTCCATGGCACTTTGAGTAGAGAACCATCCATTTTTGCTTGCTTTCCAATTAGTCTGTCTCTGATGTTGTTTATTGGAATTGGGTATGATGCAATTTTTCTTATGTCTTGTTCATGAAAATATTTTCTTAGTTTATTTACGTTCCAGCTTTTGTCTATATTTAGGAATTCAACTACGATCTCTTGGTCATTGATAGGTTCGTCTGTACTGATTTGATCAATCAGTGTTTTGGGGTACCATTTATCATCCCAGAACTTAATTGTTTTGTCATCTCCTACTTTCCACATGAGCCCTTTTTTGAATTCCGGGATTAGTTTGATCATATGTGACCACTGCCAAGAAGCTTTTTTTTTTGTCTTTTGGTTTTTTATAATCGATTATGAATTTGTCTTTAAGGTATTTTTCTCTTATAATAGTAACCCATATGTTATTAGGTTCTGCCAGGATCTTCCATAATAGTTTCATTTGGAGGGCAACATTCATGTCTTTACTGTTGTGTAGGCCAAGACCACCTTTGTCCTTAGGTTTACATAAGTCATTCCATTTAATTATTGGTATGTGATTGTCGCCTTTATTCCAATAAAATTTTCGGTTGATTTTATCAAGTTGTTCGTGTGTTTGATCCGGGAGTATAAAGCTTTGCATCATATAGTTGGGTTGAGCTGCTAAGTTCGCCTTAATTAATACTTTCCTTCCTTCTATTGATAGGGAGTTGGCTTTCCACTTTGTTAATTGTTGATTCACCTTTTCTACTATTGGGAAGAATGTGTGTTGTGTGACTTGCTCATTGATTATAGGGCAACCTAATTATTTCTCCAGAGCCGTTGATTGGTTTACCTGGAATATTTGTTGGATATGTGATTTGGAACCATTGGTTGTGTTGTTTGTCACTTGAAAAGCAGATTTATGAAAGTTGACTAGTTGGCCTGAGACTGCACAATAATTATCAATAATATCTTTAATGGTTTTGCAAGTTGATTGTTTTGTGTCAGAGAATATGATGATATCATCTGCAAAGGCCAAAAAGGGGATTCTTGTGCCTCCTCTTGATATTTTAATTCCTATTGGTTTTTTTTTCTGGTCAGCAGCCATTTGAAGGTTTCTAGTTAGTACTTCAACACTAATAATGAACAAGAATGGGGATAATGGGTCTCCTTGTCTTAGACCCCTAGACGGGATAAATTGGTCAGGTGGTCCTTGGTTTACCAGTACTGAGAATGATACTGTTTGTACACACTCTTTGATCCAACCTATGAATTTTTCACAGAAACCGAAGCTTTTAAGCGTTTGAAAAAGAAAGGACCAGTCGACTCTATCATAAGCTTTCTCCATGTCAAGCTTTAATCCTAGCCAACCATCTTTTCCAGTTTTTGCTTTAAATGAGTGGAACACCTCATGAGCAATGAGTACATTGTCTTGGATAGATCCGTTTTTCACGAAAGCTCCCTGAAGTGGGTGGACTATTTTTTGGATTACAATTTTAATTCTTTCCGTAATGATCTTAGAGATGATTTTATATATGGTGTTACATAGGTTGATCGGTCTATAGTGGTTTGTGGTTTGTGGGTTATCATTCTTTGGTATGAGGGTTATGTCTTTCCGTTGGTAATTGTAAGTTGACATATTGGCGATTATATGGAAGCTTGGTCCTGTCGAGATTTTAAGATTCTTTTTTTTTGGGTAAAAAAAAGGGGAGACCCCTGCGAAATATATTAAAATCAAACGAAACTAGTTCCCCGTAGGGATTACACAATCTGAATTGAAAGAATGCCAGGAGGAGAATCAAATTCTACAAAACTAGTAGGAAAGGAAACTGAAAAATTTGCTAAATAATCTGCAGCTTGGTTTGCGGTTCTGCACACATGATGCATTTGGACGCCCTCATGGAAGTGTTGAAGTGCATGGTGGTAGAGTTTGAAAAGGTGGAAGTTTGGATGGATTGGTAGGTTGTTGTCTGAAAGCAATGAACAGGCTTGGGTTGAATCAGAGGCAAGGATCAGTTTCCTGACGTCCAGTCTAGCAGCCAAACGTAGCCCATGAAGAATTGCCCAAAGCTCAGCAGTAAGAGCTCCCGTTATTCCACAAGAGAAGTTGAAAGCCCCCAGGAAAGCACCGTTAGCATCACGGATAACTCCGCCACCTCCGGAAGTTCCCGAATTTCCTTTTGATATAGCATCAATATTTAACATAATCCATCCCAGGGGAGGTTTAGTCCAGCTGGTTGTTGACTTGCGTAGCGGCTGCTGCTGCTGTGCTGGCATATGTCCCAGTGAAGCTGATTTTAATGGCGAATTGGAAGACCTATAGTGATGACACAAGGTCGGATGAAGATCGAGGATGTGCTAGGATTTGATGAACGACGGGAATGAAGTCGACCGTGGCGGAGATGGAAGTCGACGGCGGACGGATGGTAGGGTGAAGTTGAAGTCGAGGCGGCTTCGAGAGATCGTTGGGGCAGACGATCGAACGAATCTTGGTCTTCGACAAGTGTTATCTACCTTGACTCCTTCGTCGATCTAGGTAGACTAGCTTGGCTTGGACACGATAAGCAAGTGACGTCTTTCTTGACTCAGCCGTCGATCTAGAAAGACTCACTTGACTCGAACTAACCCAAGGAGTCCACCTAGGGTTCTTTCAAGGTTTGGAGATCGAAATATGTGTCAACAACAGATCGATCTCACAGGTCAATATCAAACCAAGTGCTTTCGTCTTGCAATTCAATACCAAACCAAAACTACAGCTAAAAGACGTCAAAACTAAAAGCGTATTCTCAATTCTCAATTTGTCTAATCTGCCTAAAAACCCTAAAAACTTAGCTATTTATACTCTTGAAAATAGCAAATACTCCAAAGGGAAAAGTCCAACTCAAATTGGGCCTCGAGCCCAATTCCTTCTCTTTTCTTCAAGGTCGGCCGACCCTTTCCTTCTCCATGCTGCTCGGCTGCTCCTCTTCTGCTAGAATCAACATGACGTACTCTTCTCTCCCTTGTCCCGTGTTCTCCATGATATGCATTCCCTTTCGTAAGGCGATCAACAACTGCTTGGCTCGGTTCCGAGTAATAGCTCCCGGTCTGTCTGAATCCTCATTTTCCTCAGCCCGACGTCTAGCTCGTGTCATTGGTGGTCCTGATATATCTGAGCTAGATCCTTGAGTAAGTATAGGTGTACTTACATCATCCTCCCTCTCTTGAAAAGGATTCGACCTCGAATCCATGGGTAAATCGTCCTCCAGTTCATCTACAAGGAAAGGAGAAAGGTCTGACACATTAAAAACATTATGGACTTCGTACGTACCTGGGAGGTCTATCTTGTAAGCATTGTCATTGATCTTTTCGAGCACTTCAAAAGGTCCATCTCCTCTAGGCTTGAGTTTGGAGTTCCGTTGTTTAGGGAAACGATCTTTTCGCAGTGTAAGAGGATTCCGTCCGTACACTACCTCGAATGGTGTCTTCTTTGTTGCTGAGTGTATGGCCCTGTTATAAGCAAATTCAACAAAAGGCAAGCATTCTTCCCATTTACTGAGGTTAGTACTTAAGAATGACCGCAGTAAGGCACCTAGAGTTCTATTAACCACCTCAGTTTGTCCATCTGTTTGAGGGTGACAAGAGGTAGAAAACAACAACTTTGTACCCATCTTAGACCACAAAGTTTTCCAGAAATAGCTTAGAAATTTGGCATCCCTATCAGACACTATGGTTTTGGGCACCCCATGTAGTCGAACTACTCCTTCGAAGAAAAGATCGGCTACATGTGAAGCATCATCAGTTTTGCAGCAAGCAATAAAATGAGCCATTTTAGAAAACCTGTCAACCACTACAAAAATGGAACCCCTCCCTCTCTTAGACCGAGGTAATCCCAAGACAAAATCCATGGAGACATCTTCCCAGGGATTACTCGGTATAGGTAGAGGTGTGTAGAGGCCGTTAGGGTTCAGCTTAGACTTAGCCCTTAGGCAGACAACACAAGAAGCAAAAAAACGAGTAACATCTCTTTGCATGTTTAGTCAGTAAAAATGTTCCTTAAGGGTTCCTAGAGTCTTGTCAATACCAAAATGTCCCATAAGCCCCCCTCCGTGGGCTTCCTGTATAAAAAGTCTACGTGATGATCCTTTTGGAATACACAACTTGGAACCCTTGAATAAATATCCATCATGCAAATAGTATTTGTCTACCCCACCCTGAACTTGGCATGCATCAAACTTGTCCTTAAAATCATCATCCAAAACATACAAGTTACGCATGAAAGAGAATCCTAGCATTCTAGCATCAAGGGAAGATAACAGAGAATACCTGCGAGAAAGTGCATCAGCTACGACGTTGTCCTTCCCCTTCTTGTGTTGGGTGACATAAGGGAATGTCTCGATAAACTCTACCCACTTGGCATGTCGCTTGTTCAGTTTGCTCTGACCTTTGAGATACTTCAATGCTTCGTGATCAGAGTGTATGACAAACTCTTTTGGAAGGAGGTAATGTTGCCAAGTATGAAGGCACCTGACCAGAGCATACAGTTCCTTGTCATAGGTCGGGTAGTTGAGTTCAGCGCCACTCAACTTTTCGCTAAAGTAGGCTATGGGCTTGCCTTCTTGCATCAATACTCCCCCAACCTTATTCCTGAAGCGTCACACCCGATCTCAAAGTGTTTGCTGAAGTTTGGGAGTATCAACAATGGCGAGTGAGTCAGCTTGTCCCTGAGCGTCCGGAAAGCAGACTCCTGTGGCTCTCCCCAGTGAAAAATGGTCTTTGTTTTGGTCAGCTCCGTCAGCGGCATGGCAATGGAGCTGAAATCCTTCACAAACCTTCGGTAGAAACTGGCCAAACCCAGAAAGCTCCGAACTTGAGTCTGAGTTGTCGGCGTTGGCCAGTCCTGGATAGCCTTAACTTTCTCCTCATCCACCTTTAGACCTGTACTGCAAACCACAAATCCAAGAAACACAACATGGTCCGAACAAAACTCACATTTCTTTAGGTTAGCATAAAGTTTCTCTTTTCGGAGGACCTCTAGTACCTGTCGAAGATGTTTTGCATGCTCACTAACAGATGGACTATAGATAAGAATGTCATCAAAGTAGACTACTACAAACTTTCCTAGAAATGTACGTAAAACATGATTCATTAGACGCATGAAAGTACTAGGAGCGTTGGTTAGACCGAAGGGCATTACCATCCATTTGTAGAGTCCGTATTTCGTTTTGAAGGCAGTCTTCCATTCATCACCCTCCTTCATCCTAATCTGGTGATACCCACTTTTCAGATCGGTCTTTGAAAACACTTGGGCTCCGTGCAGCTCATCTAACATATCGTCCAGTCTGGGAATGGGATGACGATACTTGATAGTAATGTCGTTTATGGCTCTACAGTCCATACACATACGCCAACTCTCGTCCTTCTTGGGAACTAAAATCACTGGAACTGCGCATGGACTCAGACTCTCCCGTACATGTCCCTTATCTATGAGCTCTTGCACCTGTCTCTGTAGCTCCTTGGTTTCTTCTGGGTTCGTACGGTAGGCGGCCCGATTGGGAAGAGTCGCTCCTGGAATGAAGTCAATCTGATGCTCAATTCCTCGAACAGGTGGTAGTCCTGGGGATTCGTCCTGGAACATATCCTTGTATTCCTGCAACAACGACGAAATAGGGAAAGGCAGATCAAGTGTATCTGGAGTAGTATGCAGAGAATAAGTAGGAACAAGTAAGAAGCAAGGAAGACTTCCCTGGATTGCAGCGTCAATCTCCTTAGCAGTAGCTAAGAGAATGTGATTTCCAGCTCCCGAGTTCTGACCTAAGGTCATCTTCTTTGCCTTAGTCAAGTTCTTTTCCTTCTCTTTAGCTGCTCTTCGCTGCTCATCCTCCATATGCGCCGTCATGATTTCGGTTGGTGTCATAGGAAGTAGTGTATAACGCTTCCCTTCCATAAAGAACGAGTACTCGTTTGTGACACCGTTGTGCATAACGCCCCGATCATGTTGCCAAGGCCTCCCGAGCAGTAGGTGACAAGCAGTCATAGGTAACACATCACACAAAACCTCATCTGTATACCCACCAATAGCAAAGACCAACTTGGCTTGCTCAGTGACTCGTAGCGACGAGTCAGCATTAAGCCAATTCAGGCTATAGGGTTGATGATGGGGCGTTGTGGGTAACCCTAGGCGCTCCACCACTGTGCGATCAATGATGTTGCAGCAAGATCCTCCATCAATGATCAAATTGCAGACGACGCTCTTGATTAGACACCGAGAATGAAAGATTGTCTCCCGTTGGGACGGTAGAGTAACCTGTTCATTCGAGATCAACGACCTCTTGACAACACATGCCCATGGTGTTGCCATCTCCTGAACCTGCGCAAATCACAAGCAACAACAACACACGAAGGGAAAAAAAACGTAATCTGTCTATTCCTACGTTACGCAGTTGAAGACAAGAAAGGCAAGGCACAAGCAGAATGGTAAATCAAGTCACGAAAAAGGGGGCAATCAATCAATGAAAGAAACTGAAATTATAATGAAAGAAATGACAACAAACAAAATCAAAGATGGTGAACAGAAATTCAAGGAAACAACTGGTCGTCCCCCAGAGAAGTTGCCGAGCGGGGCCCTCCTGGGCTACTAGCCCGGGGACCACTTGACGTGCGCTCTAGGACTTCTCACGGTTACTAACCGGGGTCCGCTTAAATCTGTCGGTTTTTAAGGCTACTAGCCTAGAACGGATTTTGCCCTAGTCGGGTTTCTCTTTAGCTAGACGTTCTAATTTCCTCTTTCTTTTTTCTTTTTTTTTTTCTTTTTTTAAATAATTCCAAAAATATAAATAATTAAATCACATATTCGAAAATAATTAAAATAATTTTTTTTTTTTTTTTTAAATTACCTAAGATAAGCTAACAAAATCTCTAGAATCTAACCAAATTGATTACTAGAAGATCTTCTCAAGCACCTAAAGATTTCCTAAGATATCAAATCTTAACAAAATAAGAATAAGAATCAAATCAAATAATTAATTGCCAAAACAAGAAGATTTTATTTTGGAGGTTAAGGCAGGGTGGTTAGGGTTAGGGTTTTCTCTCACCCGACCCAAGCCACGTCGGCGGCGCCTAGGTGGCGACCGCGCCCAGCCACGTGGATGTGCTCATGGTTCTCTCTCGCATGGGGGATGACGGTCCTAGAAAAAATTCTAGCGGCTCTCGCCCTCGGTTTTGAGTAGATCCCGTAACAATCCGGTTTAATTTTCTTGAATTCAACACGTAAGCGTAAAAATTAAACAGAAGAACGTTTTTACCTAGCGTTGGCTCTGATACCAAATGATGACACAAGGTCGGATGAAGATCGAGGATCTGCTAGGATTTGATGAACGACGGGAATGAAGTCGACGGTGGCGGAGATAGAAGTCGACGGCGGACGGATGGTAGGGTGAAGTTGAAGTCGAGGCGGCTTCGAGAGATCGTTGGGGCAAACGATCGAACGAATCTTGGTCTTCGACAAGTGTTATCTACCTTGACTCCTTCGTTGATCTAGGTAGACTAGCTTGGCTTGGACACGATAAGCAAGTGACGTCTTTCTTGACTCAGCCGTCGATCTAGAAAGACTCACTTGACTCGAACTAACCCAAGGAGTCCACCTAGGGTTCTTTCAAGGTTTGGAGATCGAAATATGTGTCAACAACAGATCGATCTCACAGGTCAATATCAAACCAAGTGCTTTCGTCTTGCAATTCAATACCAAACCAAGACTACAGCTAAAAGACGTCAAAACAACGTCAAAACTAAAAACGTATTCTCAATTCTCAATTTGTCTAATCTTCCTAAAAACCCTAAAAACTTATCTATTTATACTCTTGAAAATAGCAAATACTCCAAAGGGAAAAGTCCAACTCAAATTGGGCCTCGGGCCCAATTCCTTCTCTTTTCTTCAAGGCCGGCCAACCCTTTCCTTCTCCATGCTGCTCGGCTGCTCCTCTTCTGCTTGAATCAACATGACGTACTCTTCTCTCCCTTGTCCCGTGTTCTCCATGATATGCATTCCCTTTCATAAGGCGATCAACAACTGCTTGGCTCGGTTCCGAGTAATAGCTCCCGGTCTGTCTAAATCCTCATTTTCCTCAGCCCGACGTCTAGCTCGTGTCATTGGTGGTCCTGGTATGTCTGAGCTAGATCCTTGAGTAAGTATAGGTGTACTTACATCATATAGGCATCAACCAGAGAAGAAACAATCATAGACAACTTCGAGCATTCGTCAATACCTAAAAACATTAGCTTATTACGAGTCTTCCATGTGTTCCAGAGCATGAACCCGAAAATTGAACTCCATCTATCACGATTGCCGATGTTCAGCAAAATCCACCTGCGAATGTCAGATTCAGAAAAGAAGTTGGAAGGCAATTGATTTCCACTTAGAGCAAGCCAAATGTCTCAAATTTTTTGACAATCACGAAGAGTATGGAGACAGGATTCAGGAGTTGCACAGCGAGGGCAATCCTCCGATGGAGAAATATGTTGATGAGCACACACTTTGTTGCAAAGAAAAGCCTCATGTGCAACTAAGAAGACGAACTGTCTAGCTCGTTGCTGACAAGAAATAGATCAAATATGTTTCCATATTGGGTCTTTAATAAGAGCGCTCTGATCTTGCTGAAGGCGAGCAACTGATGTTGTTGTAAACTTCCTAGTAGCTGTAAATTGCCAGAAAAGCTTATCATGAGCAGAATTATCGGGCAAAAGACGAACAAACAAAAGCCTTTGCCTAACATGAGCTGGGAGTAGATGAGCAAAGAGGCTCCAGTTCTAGCTCGAGTCACTCCACATCTCAGCAACTGTGACGTCCAACAGATTCTATGGAATCGGTGACAAAACTACCTCAGACAACGGTCTCTCCATCAGCCAGTTGTGATCCCTAAAGAGCGTGGAACGCCCATTACCAACTGAAGCCTTTAGTCCCTTGGAAAGAACCGAGGAACCTTGAATAATTCCACGCCAAGCAGCAGAACTGTTACGCCGAGACTGAAACATGTCCACATTATCAGGGGAAAAACGAGATTCAATTCTACCTAAATGATAATTCATGACCATCCTAATAGATGATCCGAAAAAAAAAACAGAATTGAGTAACAATCTTGTGACTGCAAAAAATATCTTATGTTCCTGATATTAGCATATAACAAATTATTGTGTTGGCAAGGTTTCAAGAAATTAAAGTAATGATAAAACTGATGGCGAGTGTTTCACTTGCAACTGGTTCACCTGCTACATGTTTCACCCGGTCTCAATTTTAACATGCTACATTATCGATCTGAATAATTTACAGGTTAGTTTAAGTAAATAAATTTTCTAATACGGGGTAATTTCTTTGTTGATGATGAGATATTGATCTAGTATCATAAGATATCCATAACATACACCTTAATAAAGTGAATAAAAACCGACAAATAATAAAAAGATTTATGTAGGTTTTTATGTGTGTGTTTTTATACATTCTTTTTAATTTAATGAGATTCACATCATTAAATTTTTTGTTTATATGTTTTTACTAGATTCAGAACCCTGCGCCGCACAATACAGATTTTTGTATACAGTATAATGTTGTAAATAGGCGATTTAGGGTGTAGATAGGTGGCAGACGACAGTGGAGACGGAGATCTTCAGACGGATGAGAGTGACGTTAAAGATTTTCCTAGTTCTTCAATCCCGCAACCGGTGTTCTCACATCTCGGTGAATGTGGATGGAGTTCCTCGTCTCATTATTCATACATGACATCATCAATGCATGCACCAAGTTCATTTATGTCCACTAGTGCTTCAAGTGTATTTATTTCTCCCACTAGGCCAATTTCTAGAGATGAACGTAATATATGTGGGTGGGGATACGAGCCTACGTTAGCACCCGTCCAAGAGCCAAGTAGAGAAGAAGATGATGGTCACACAGAGAGTGAAGACGAAGATTAGAATTATTACATATTTGTTGATTTAAAATTTTATGTTAAACTCTATGATTTTTTATCAGATTTATTACACAACAATTTCATATTTACATTATTATTTCTAATTATTATAAGCAAAACCAAAACCCTAAAACACTAATTCCTTTTCTTTCACCTTTCGCTGTAAAAAAACATTACGGTATAAGAGACGCTGGTCCAACCAGCGTCTCTTATACATGTGCAAATAAAAAAAAACATCTCTGTATATGAGACGCTGGTCGGACCAGCGTCTCATATACATTTTTTTTTTATGTTTGAACGTATAAGAGACGCTGGTTCGACCAGCGTCTCTTATACATTGCCTTAAAAATAATAATTAAAAACTACAAAAAAGTTTGGAAATTCAATTAAAAAACTAACATGTATAAGAGACGTTGGCCCAGCCAGCGTCTCTTATACATAAAAAATTCAAAAAAAAATAGTTTCAGCTTCGGAGGAGAGAACCAGCGTCTCTCACACATAAAAAAATTCCGAAGCTGAAATAAGTGCCTATTTTGAGAAATTATTTTGAAAAGAGCCTCCGTCGGGAATTTTTTCTGATAAAATGATCATTTCAAATTCCAAGATGGTGGGTAGGAACTAATCATTCTGACGGCATAATCCTTCGATTTATTTGATAGCTATTTCCATGCTCTTAACGCAAATGCCTCTTTTTCGTTTAGAGTTACGTGTTGATGCAAAATCTTAACAACTGTATTCTGAAATCATAGTTAGCAAGTTTATGTTATATCTTTTTCTAAAACTTCGATTACTTGGATACTTTTCATAATAGTAAAACCTAGAAAATTATTTTGCATTGTATATTGACTTCATACGGATTACGGAGTAATATATAGTTCAAGAGAGAAGAAGACAAAAAGTTGTGATTCATATTACAAATGCATAACATCAAACTACACATTATAATGATCATATAATCAACAAACACCTGAACTTTCAATGCCATCATCATATTGAAAATGATCATGATAACTTATCGTTGAAGTCTCACCAGTTTGCCATTTTTTCATAGCCTGAGGTAGGCTAATCTCTGCACTATTCATAACATTATCTTCACCATTTTCACAATCAATCGGCTTCCATTGTTGGACAAGAGGTGAGATTACATTGACTGCATGGCTCATGTCAGGTCGTTGGAAGGACTCACGAGATGTGCAATGACCTGCTAGCTCTGCTACTTTGCAAATACTCTCATACATTTCATCGTTGATTTCCATACATGGGTCGATTGCTTTTCGCATGTTGTTTTTGTCAATGAGAACTCTTCGAAACCAAGTGACTAGATGCATTTCTTTGTCTGGTAAGGATTGATCGAGTGATCTCCTTCCTGTGATCATCTCCATTAACACCACTCCGTATGCAAATACATCTACCTTAGTTGTCACTCTCCCCGTTGCTGCCAAACACTATCGATGTAAGTATACTATTTTACAAGAAGAATTTAATATGAATAAGAAATCTCTAACACGTGGAGAGGATATTTTCTAATAATGAAATCAGATGATTGGCTATACAAAAAATAGTGCATTTACTATGCTAAACATGAATACTTCTTGATCAAATCTACATACGTATTGTGGCTTAGGGTAAACATTTTATATGCAGAATTTCAACTATTTCAAAAAAAAAGAAGAATTAATTAACCAATCAACACATTAGTTTCCTTATAAGAAGGGTAAACACATCAATAGATGAAAAACTAGTACGATGAATATGATAATTATGAATACTTATTGACTAAATATGAAAATGAAAGAAACAACTGTTAACTTGTTTTTACCAGCATACTCTGGAGCAAGGTAACCAAACGTTCCTGCTAATTGTGTCTCAATGGAGTAGTTTCCTTCAGGTGCATTTCTTACCAACCCGAAATCTGATACCTTAGCCCTCATATCACTCCCAAGAAGTATGTTTGACGGTTTTAAATCCCGATGAATAAAACTCTGTTGTGCTAAACTATGAAGATATTCAACACCTCGAGCAACATCCAAAGCAATAACTAGTCTTTGCTTCCATGTCAAAGGAGAATATCCCAACTCCTTCCACTCGAACAAGTTTTGGGTCAACGTTCCTTGGGGCATATACTCGTACACTACAAATCTCTCGTTTCCGTTCATACAAAACCCTAATAGAGCAACCAAATGTCGGTGCCTCACCTTTGAGAGAACTGAAATCTCGGCTTGGAATTCATGCAACCCTTTGGTTCCCAGCGAATCTGATTCCATCCTCTTTACCGCAATTTTAGTTCCATCTTGGAGCACTCCTTTGTAAACAGTTCCGAATCCCCCCTTACCCAAAATGTTGTTGCTACTAAAATGGTTGGTCACTTCTTGAAGAATCTCTATGGAATATGAATCGCTTCCTGCATCAAAGTAGCCGATGTTACTTTTTACTGGACTGCCATTACTAGACTTGTTCTTTACATCTTGTGTATGTATCCTCTTTTTTCCATCCCATCTTCCTACTTTGAAATTCAACCTTCTTTTCTTCACATACACATAATGAACCAAAAACGTTAAAGTAGCAATTACAATCAACAAAACAATGATATCAACAATGAAAAAGGGTGCTAATCTTTTCCGCGATTTTGAATGAGCTCCTGGGGTCGTATCGACATCAGTTCCAATGAACGGATTGTTCTTTGTATTAACCATCACACTCTTTGAAAAAGCAGGTACTTTCCCAGTTAAATTGTTACTAGACGCATCGAAAATCTTGAGTTGCTTGAGACTCAATAGGCTATTAGGTATTTTTCCGTAGAACCTATTACCACTCAAACCCAATGTAGTAAGTGAAGTGAGATTTGAAAACAAAGGTGAAATAGTTCCCTGAAATCCCAACTTTGCAAAATTAACACCAGTCACAAACTTATTTGTTGAGTCACAAGTCACATGAGCCCAATCATCACATGCATCATTACCCTTCCATGATTCAGCCAACACCATAGGGTACCCAAAGGATCCCACAATCTCAATCAACACCATCACTTGAGAGTCACAAGATCCTGGCTTTGTGTTGCAAAAGCTATTCCCAGGTAACATTGTAGCTTGAACACTATTTTTGAACACAGGAATCGGACCTTGGAGCAAATTATTCTGAAGCGAAATGTTTGCAAGCTTAGGGAGATTCATCAAAGACATAGGCACTATCCCGGTTAGTTGGTTACCCCTTAGCTGCAAATCAAACAATTGTGTGCACTTGGAAAGTTCGGGGATTCCACCAGTGAATCCATTATTATGAAGCCAAGCTTGAGATAAGCTAGGCATTTCATCGAGCACGTCGAGTGCACTTGAGAGACCGCTCTTCTGGTCATTAATCAATAGATTTTGAATGCCGGAACCTAGAAAGGAGGTCGGTAAGGGTCCCGTGAGATTGTTATACGATAATCTCAAGTCCTTTAAGCTCAACAATTTATCAAAAACATCTGGAATTAGGCCATACATGTTCGTATTTGAAGCGCGAAAGACTTTTAAAGCGGTTAGCTTAGACAACAAATCTCCTGAGAGTACCCATGGCGTAAGAGGGTTGTTGCTGATGCTAAGGGTTTCAAGACTGGGTAAATTAGAGAGGAATCGAGAAGGAATATAGTTGAATTGGTTGCCATCAAGGTAGACTTCTCGAAGGCTCTCGAGGTCTGAAAGGGAAGGGAGTGGGCCAGAGATCTGATTCCGTTGCAGAGACAGGAATTTGAGGCTTGAAAGTTGATTGAAGAGATCCGTGGAGAAATTCCCTGAGAGTGATTTGGAAATCAAATTGATTGATATGACTCTCTTTGAGGAATCACATTTCACGCCTACCCAATTGCAATGATCAGAGTTTGTCCAACCAGATGGAATAGGGGTGAAGGAACGAGAGAGTTTGAACATCGTAGATGCATCATCTGCATACGAATGTTTGAAGAGGAGGAAGAAGAAGACAACAAGTAAGGGAAGATGACCTTTCATTCATAACATCAAGTTAGTTAATCTATTTTTTCTTCTTCCTCCTCCTCCATATGGCCCCTTCAATGGAAGAAGAGACAAATAGAAAGTTGTGAACAGGGATAATGGTGTTGGAGATAATGAAACAACTGAGAAAAACAAAAAGGTGGTTTGTGACTTGACCTTAAATTTAGGACAACCGGATGTGTTTTCTTTCTATTAGTGCAAATCTACTATTAGTATACTAAAACTCATTTTTATCGTTTGTTAATCTATGATACATTGTACCACTTATCATTATTTAACGGGAAATAGTACCATTTTTAAAGCATGAATTTATATAAAAAAAAATCTTAATATTTTGATTTTTTCACTTAAAATAAAATAAAATGATTATAAAACTAATAAAATTACAAAAACGAAAATTATTATAAAATCTTCACTTGAAACAAGATTATTTTGTGACAAAATATTTCAATTTGACATGATTTGAGACAGAATACGTACTACAATATGACATGATATATATTTTCGTATGATAGGATTATTAAAGAATGTATATAAAACTAATAAGTTTTGAGTGATTCAAAGTTGATTGCTCACAAAATATAACAGTTTGCCAAATCAGCGGTTAGCTTCCCAACATGTTCCTCATACTCATATTCAATCTAGTTTAATGTACTACAACCAATAGTATCATTCATGTCCTTTGGTTTATAATCCTTGCATTAATAATACATTCTTTTGTAGTTTTTGTTAGGAGCATCACCAATTGAAAGAGGAATCGAAAATCCATATAAGCATTTTGTCACCTAAGTCGGTTCGCTAATTAACGCAGTGTTTGATGAGGACCTAACCTGAATAACAAATAAAAGTCAACTGCTCTTTTGATCTGCCAATAATAATTGAGAAAAACGGGATCAAAACTTAACAAAAAAACAAATCTGTAAGTAGAAACAGACGAATTAATTGAATATTAGGTTTTTGCTAGATCGATTTTTATAGGCAAAGCTAGGATTATGAATTAATTTGGCTGAATTAAGGTTTTGTAAAGCCCATCTGCTGGTCCAGTGCAACTTCTGTAATTCACTAGAAACGTACATGTAGAATATAATTGTAATGCACTAGAGCATTTAGATAGAATACAACTGCAATTTGCAATTTAAACGTACATTATTAGAACACAAAATATATGCATTGAACCCTAAACAAAACACACTAAATAAGGCCATAAAAACACACAATACAGATGCTTTGAAGATTGAAAGTTAAGTTAAACAAACAAACTTAAATCGCAGATGAATCATCCTTGCAGTTCCTAGATATTCTCTTGTTTAAGGTTGTTGTTCTCTTGTTTCAGGTTGTTGTTTTCTCTTTTAGTTTTTCATCTCTTCCTTCAGATCGACAATATGACCTTGCAACTTCCACATGACATAACCAACATTCTCGTAATATTCTTAATTGATATATTCATAGAAATGACAATCCTCTTCCTGAAGATTTTTCTCCAAATTGATATTCTTCCATAAGACAAATGACCGATGCAATTGATTATTTGCACCACACATTGTGGTTCACAATTGCAGTGGGGTCTTTGATATGGTGTTTGAAGACGATGTCATAATCCTCTACGAAAAAAACTAATTAGTTTTTTTCAATTTGGAGAAAAAAACTAATATTAGTATGTGAATCTAAAATTAACTTAAAACCTTACATTTCAGATCTTTTATGTGTGCGTTATTGCTTGATGTGAAGTATAAAAGAAGGATAACATTTCCTGTTATAATAGTGTTTTTGGTTTTGATTGAATAAGAAGAAATCCATTTGTACCGCAATGAAGCGGGCAAAACACAACATTCTTGGTTTGGAAAACCGTTCAAAAAATTGAAAGTTTATTCAAAGTTCTGCATGTTTGCTCAATTGGTGGATGATGACGGACCAACAACTATGGTATATCAAGAACCAAAGTTTTGATTGGTTTGTTAAGGTCCTGAACTGTTACCATGCAAAGTAACCGTGCATGTAAACTCTCAGTTTACATGGAATCAAAAGCATTACATGGATTGCCAACCTTGCAAAGGTGGTTCATGACAGACCAACAACTTTGGTTCGTCACAAACAAATGACTTTTTTTGGTTCATGATGGACCGCAACTGTTGGCCCGTCGAAACCACTTGTGGACTTTAACAAACCGTGCAAACCTATAGAGCTCTGAACAATCTTTCAGATAAGTAACCATGATTGTGGTTCTGAAACTGTGATAACAGTTTCTTACGGAGAGCTTGTTTTGTATACAAAGTCATAACAAAATTTAACCAGTTCAATAAAGAAAATCTAAATAAACCATGTCTTACACATCATATAGTCTATTACACGTCATTGTTCCTTTATAACATAAAAGCATCTGGTTAATATGAATAAAATTGGTGTTTGTCTTGCGTTTTTTTACTCCTTAGGTTTCACGTACTTTGCGAGCTTCTCAACAAATGGATCCATCAAGAAACAAACAAACTCATCACAATGATGATGGCATTGAGGATATACTCCAGGTAATGGACAAGACTATACAATGGGAATCTAGAAAACATAACACAACCAAGCTTTTATTAATGTTTGATCTTAACAAAGATATCTGCATAATATGAAGTGGGTTTGAAGTTACAGAAATGTAATGCTTTTCATTCGGGAGGTGGAAAATGCATATTATCTTCAATTTCTCTCCTTCAACATGACTTTCATTCAGTACTATAGACAAGAAAGTCAATTTGATCCCTTTTCCAATCTTGAGAAATGCACAATTGAAGGAGGTAACAACAACATACCCCATTTCCGGAACTTGTAACCGACTTTTCTATGAGGTTTTTCCCCTCCATACCTTGATAGTTGTGTCATTACCTCTTGAAGATCAATCAGCTTGTTTGGAGTTGCCAAAGTATGCTCCAGATGCCAATATGCACGAGTTGTTTCAAGCATGTTTTGTCGAACAAACCTCCATTTCTCTTGGCCCATACCTAGTTGTTGTGCGATAGCTCTCAATTTTCATCACTGACAATTGGATACCAACCATTCACATGGGTTCACATACACTTATGTAATTGGGTCAAATACTTCGAAGGCATCACTTATTATTCTTAACCGTGGTGGTACGGATTTCCTTTTGCTTCTTTGGGGGCGTTTCGTACATAGCTTAATCAATGTAGCCCCATTATGAAGGTTATCTTTTGCTAGGGTCTCTTTTTGTTTGGATCTCTCGGAGGTTTCCCTTCTTAGACTTCAAACGAATAGGCCCTCATAGGTTAGTCATCTCTGGGTCACTTATTGCTAAACATTTTAATACACATGTGTGTTGGTCATCTGCTGACAAGTTTTGGGTTTTGTCAGCAATAAACGGATCCATCAAGTTTCTTGCAACATTTCACCTCACACTTCTAGTTGTGTTCTACTCTTTACTTCTTACAAAGTCAATTGCCTTCAAAACAAATGGACCACTTCAAGAGGAATGAGTTCTTGCATCTTCACATATTCGTAGATGTCATGCACACATAACAATCCATCCCTAATCCTTTGTCTGCATTCAAAGTGATGAAGATGAATGTCATATTACCCGTTAGTGTATTCCTCAATCAAACGATGTACGCATGTATAAGACACATTGTATTTCAACAACTTGAACAAATCAACTTCTGAAATCAGACTTACGCACTTTTGTTAATTTCCAATGAAGGAACCCAATATTTCCATCACTCAACAACCCTAAATAGTAAACATTGTGTCTAGCTTATACCTTGGAAGTCAAATAGCTTTTGAAACTATAATGCTAACTATCAACACCCTGAATAGTAAATAACATATCAAAGTTAGAACAATTAAAACAGTTGTATAAAACTGAAAATGCAACATGATAAATCACTAACCTGTTTGTGGTGTTATTTCCTAATGTGAAGATCTTAACGATCCAAATTGAAACCAAACTTTCCTTGTATGGACATAACCAATTGTTCTTAGTTAATCTCTGAAGGTCATGTGACTCATTCTCTTTTAGTGTGTCCCAATTTTATTTCCTATTGGCGTTCCTCAACTCCATTGAAGGTTTGCAAAATTAGTTCCGCTTAATTTTGAGTTCATTTCTTTCTTTGCATGATCCTCTAGGTTCTTTTGGATGTGTCGTCTACATAGGAAGAACATTGTGTCTAAAGAGGTCCTATCCAAAACAATGATCAAAGCTTTTTCACGATCAGCCACTAAGCATGTATATGATTTTTTAACAACCTCGAACAACTTAAACAATTTATGAATGCACCACACATAACTTTCTTCTTTCTCTTATGACACAAATGCCCCAACAACATCATAGTTCTTCCATGTTGGCACTATTCCAACAATCTCTATGAACGTCATCATGTACTTTAACAAAATGATCCAAAAAGCATATTAATGAAATGGAATCCATAAACTTGTTTATGCACAAACTACCTTTAATTGTAAATTCTGAAAAAAGCATTTTAAGTATTTACACTTACGGGTTTGTGATGTATGTTGCGTTGATCAACATTACATATTGAAACGTCTGAAGCAGTATAACAGACTATGTACTTGCGAAGAATACTTCTGTGATGTTATTCGCTACTTCGTTGCTCTTGTGTCATACAAAGTAATTGACCTCCCCAACTCGATAGAAGAACTCTTGGAGAAGTGCTCTTCCCTCCATCCCCATTTTCTTCAACCAATCACGTTCATATAGACTTGTTTTTTTTAGTACACTTCTGTGGAGATTCATTTATTCTAGGGAAAATCTATATTGGTCTAGAATTACCAAGCCTCATACCTTTAACCAATTTCTTCTCCTCTGGTGTTAGTCTCACAACAAATGCATTCTCGTATAAGGATTGAACGAAGATATGGTTATGAGTTTCATGATCAACCCTTATTGACCATTGCCCTTTCTCCTATTCTTTGCACAAGATCTGGAATGGATACCCATATTTCTTTGTCTTTGTCCTTTTCTTGATTCTCCCTTCAGATTCAAGAACGTATTCACCAGATCGCTCACACGACACCAAGTTCATACACATTTTATTTTTGTGTTGTTCCTACCAATCTTCACACAAAAGTTTTGAGCTTTGTAGCATCTTTAGCCCAATCAATTGCATCTACTCTAGAGTTGTATACTTGATCAACCATCAGAATAATCCGGTGAAATTTACCACTCCTCATGCACACAAATGTATGTTGAATTGTGGTTTCGTCTTTAATGCTGAAATTTTCTGCATTTCTTCAACTTGTTGGGTGGATGACAAAAACGGTTGTGACTTAGAGAGATATGGAGTTACATCTGACCAATCCATTTCACGAGAAAACGGCAGTGAAAGCCCTGTTAGAGACACGTAGGGATGCTTTTTGAAATCTCAACCAAGAGAATACGACGACAATCCATCTTACGCAATGAGAAGTACGAAGAATAAGACTTTTTAACCTATTGTACAAGTGATTGTTCCTGAAAATAGAAAAAAAAACATTGCATTGATCGATGTTTTGCGAGGTTAGTGACGAATCAATACAAATGATTTTTCACGACGGAACCAAGAAACATTGTTTGTGGCAGACTAAAATGCACATAATGAGCATTTCGGTTCGTACAAATGAAGGATCATGGTCCGTCACTGACCACTTTTCCTGTAATTTTTCCCCAATTCAAACCCAACCCTAAAAAGGGTAAAAATCAATGCAATAGTATTTTTCCCATTGCATATAGTTGTTATACATTTAAAGAAAATAAGATTTAACTAAATAATTTCTAAGAACATAAAGTTGCAATCTTTTGTATGAAATAGCTTCAGTATCCCTTTAAACCATGATTTTGCTCACATATTATGTAAACCCTAGATTAATCTCAACAATCTTGAAGTTATTATACTATTTCTACATTCAAATAGATTTATGACAACATTCAACATATAAACATAAAAACACAATTTTATAGCAATCTCATTGAGGTTATTCAATGAAGGACCATTTTCTCCACTTTTTTAGGTCAACGTGTTTATGCATACAATTAGAAGTAAGTAATGTAGTAGTTGAGGATTAGACGGAATTGCTTCGCGTTTTATGTTTTTGGTGGTCCATCACGAATCTATTGCCTCTTTGCTTCGTGACGGACGAGAAATATGTTGTTTGTGACGAACTAGGGCATGTTTTGGTTCGTGGTAAACTTGGATCTGCGTTAAATAGGAAATTAGATGTCCATTAAATGGACACTTTGTATTTTTATTCTAATTTGAAATTAATACATTTCTAAATCTTCTAACTACTTCAAGTATTAGAAAAAATATTTTCTTTCAAAGTTTGCGAGTCGTATTTTTTTAGAAATTTTAAAAGATTAAAATGATTTATGTTTGTTTGTAAACTAGTCTAGGCCTATATATACTATATATTTTCTACCTTACGCTCTTTCTTATTACCTTTTTTACCTTATTTGTTTGTCGCCTTCAATCTTCGTCTTTTGCCTCAAATCCTTATAACTATGGAGAGGAACCCAAGCACCGGCCAATCGCACATGCCACACTCGCTTCCGCCGCGGGCCTCCAATCTTTATAGTTTTTTTATGATGATAAATCAAATAGACCATTATATAGATAATGCCTTTATAATAACGAAAATTAGTAATTATACATTATATATTCTAGTACTAATATCTTATGTTAAAATACAAAGATCATAAAATGTGTTAGAGGTTACATATTTACTTAAATAAGAATATCTATTTTATTATAAAAATTAGTACATAATTATATACATGAAAATAATATTTATTAATCTATGCAAATATTGATAAAAATAAGGGTACGGTTCCGGTGAGAACAATTTTTAAAATGAGAACGTGCGAATGACTAATGTGATGCACATCTTTTAAAAAAGTGAGAGAAAAAACATAAGTGTACCCCTTTTATTATGGAGTTTTAAAATTATAACCCCTTATGGGTATAGAAAATTAATAACCCTTATTTACACTAAACTGACAAAAATACCCTTATTTAATAACTGCTTACATTAAACAAAAGAAAAACCCTAGCTTCTTTATTCCCATCGATCTCCTTCATCTTCTTGTAACCACTCTCCTCCATCTCCTAAACAACGCGGAGGCTCAAAAACCGCAGCCACGACATCGCACCGGCCACGACATCGCACCAGCCACAACAGCCGATCATTGCACCACCA
Organism: Oxyria digyna; assembly: GCA_029168935.1. Lineage (NCBI taxonomy): Eukaryota > Viridiplantae > Streptophyta > Magnoliopsida > Caryophyllales > Polygonaceae > Oxyria > Oxyria digyna. The sequence continues at coordinate 14,850,903 of JAPVLV010000013.1, forward strand.
CGCCACCACGCCGTCGCTGTCGATGCAAAGAAAAAACCGACGTGCTACACGATAAACCTCGAATTTATTGTTAATGTGCCTTCCTTCATTGTTTATTCATTAGTGTTTTTTCTTTTCTAGTTAGTGTTAGTGTTACCGTTCTTAATTTGTTTTCTCTAATTAGTGTAGTCTTATAGCTTTTCAATTAGTGTGGGTCACGATCTTCAATAATATAGTGTTCAAAATTATATTTCATGTACGTAGTACATGGTAGTTTCTCAATTAATTAGTGTAGTGCTGCTATTGTTCCTTTAATTTGTTGGTTTTATTCTTCAATTAATTAGTGTAGTTTAATTAGTGTAGTGTAAGTTAGTGTATTGTTATACACTAATTAGAACACTACACTACACTAATTAGTGTAGTGAAATATTTGTATGATGGCAAGTTTTGTCTGATGGTTGAATGCGTGTTTCATGTACACAAGATATGTTGAAGCTTGGAAACTTTGTTTCTGATAGTAAGAGAAGGAGAACACTACACTAATTAGTGTAGTGTAAGGAATCAATGTAACCTACAGTTCATACAGTACATGATAGTTCTACAGTGTAGTGTAGTGTTCTAATTAGTGTAGTGTTCTAATTAGTGCAGTATTCGAATTTAGTGTAACAGGGAATACACGAAGTACGTCATGTTAGATTGTAGGATTACAGTACGATCGAATTTGATATAGCAGTTCGTTCGTGTGGCAATCAATTTGACCGGCAAATTGACGTTGCACCCGAGAGATTATACGGTGGAGAAGCAATGGAGAGCGGAGAATAGTTTAATTCTAAAGAAAAGAGAAATGTATAATTAGAGTAATCAACTCAAGGCTATTTTAGTCATTACAGTAAAAAGTAAAGAATAAAAATAAATAAAGGAGGGGTATATTTTTGGAAGACAATTATGAAAGGGGGATTATTAAGGGATTTTTCTCAAAAAGTGATGCACAATGTTTGTTCAATTTCTCAATAAATGTTCTTTAATAATTTGGATGTTTTAAGTTTGTCGACGAATGTACACCAAATTAGTACTAAATGTTCACCAATTTACTACTAATGTGCATCATTTTCACGTTCGATTTTAAACGTTATTCTCACCCGACAGTTTTCCTAAAAATAAAGGGTGCGATTCCGGTGAGAACGGTTTTTAAAATGAGAACGTGCGAATGACTAATGTGCATCAAAATATGCTTAAATGTGCATCAAAATTTACTTAGATGTGCATTAAAATTTTGATGCACATATACAATTTTTACCTGAATGTTCTTCAGTTTCTTAATAAATATTCTTTAAAAATTAAATTTTATTGAAATTTGAATGTTTTAAGTTTGTCAACGAATGTGCACCAAATTAGTACTAAATGTTCACCAATTTACTACTAATGTGCATCATTCTCACGTTCGTATTTTAAAAGTTATTCTCACCCAAAACTTTCCCAAAAATAAAACCTCGTTTCGCACGGAATACTTCACCTAATCTATATCAACAATTGATGAAGTAATGACAATTCGTATCGGACCGCAGTCATTAATTCACCGGGCTTATATTGTTTATTGAGCTAAATAAATTTGCATATTCTTCGTGCCACAATCAATTAGTTCAACAATCAATTAGGTTTAATCCTTCTTTATTATATTAATTATCACATTTCTAATCCGTTTATCCTTCCGTCTCCCTTTCTTAATTGTTGAAGAGAGTTAATTATTGGACCATTTTTTTTTTCATATTTGAGACGATGTATCTTAACGCTATATCCTACTCCCTCTGTCCCTATTTGTTTGTCCACTTTCCTTTTCGGGTGTCACCTTTTGTTTGTCCACTATTCCATTTATGTCACTTTATTCTACCTATTTTATCTCTACTATCAACCTATAATTACCACTTCTTCTCTCTCCCAAATTCCAATCTTATCTATTTTTTCTCTCTATCTCTCTTCTCTAACCATTCATTTTATACTTTTTTCTCTCCTATAATCATTATATTCCTACAATTCCTTAATTCCCGTAAAAATCGTACTTGTGGACAAACAAAAAGGGACGGAGGGAGTAGCTTTTTCAAAATTCAAGTTATAAAATGAGAATGTCGTCTCATTGCGTTGTATAGATATGGTTCAACCATTAAATTTTTCGATGTGAACAAGTCTTCGGTTGTTGAATTGTATTACTTATTTTTAAATAATTGTTTTATTCCAATTTAACGAAGCTGGATTTGCACGAGGAGCGATTCTGGTTTAAATTCATTTTTGTTCGCACCTTCTTTCCCATTTCGAAAGTCATTTTTACTTACTTTCTATTTAACGCCCGCCCTTTTTGCTATGTGCGCCCAGGTCATCCGTGCGTGACGCACGGATTGCACATTCCAGAAAACGCACGGATTGTATCCATGTGTGACGCACGGATTGTATCCGACGCACAGATTGTATCCGTGCTCATGCATGGATTTGCATATATGAATCTAGGGTTATTCAATGTATTTCTAGTTAAGTGTGCAAAGAAACACATTTTTAGTGTCTTTTTTAAGGCGATAAAGCCCAATTCGACAAAAACGTCATCGAAACTTTATCGAAATGGAATGAAACTTTGTTTCAATCCTTATAATGTCTATTTGATCATGTGTGTAACTTGAAATTCAAATTTATACCTCTGTAAGTGAAACATAGTTTGAAAACCGAACGAGGTCGCAATATATATGGCGCACCATATACAATTTGAAATATAATAAGGTTGAACATTCGTCAACATAACAACAATATAAAAATTCTAAATTTAACAATAAGATTTTGCAACATAAAACCATGCGTCACGGGTGAAATGCATCCACACACCACGCATGGTCTTACACCATACGTGACGCATGGATGTCAATGTATTTTTTTGTTGCTTATGTGGTCCATGTCAATGTATTCAATGTATTTGTACTTATGTCACACAAAATAATTCATGTTCCGTGTTGTTTTTAAAGGCTTTAAAACCACAATTCGCCATAACGTCGTCGAAACATCATCGGAATGGAATGAAACTTGTTTACAATGCCTATTAGAGATATTTAACCATGTCCGTAACTTTACATCAAAACCTTTTGCTTTTAGAGTAACACGCTCTTTGTAAAACACCAAACTACTCACCACAAGCTTAACTTTTTGCAATATATATGGTCGCAACATTGATGTTCACGTATGTTTGAAAAATTTATACACAAATGTGTTATAAGGCATATAAAGTCCCAATAATGTCTCACACATACAAAACGGGATTCGAAACTATGCCAAAACGCTAAAGCCACTAAAAACGGCTTAAATGGACTTAAGGCGGTTTTTGGCGAAACGACACACGAACGATGTCCGAATGTAATGAAACTTGTTTTCAATGGCTATTATGGATATTTAACCATGTGGGTAACTCCCAATCACAACTTCTAACTTTTAAAGTACCGCCTCCTTTGTAAAAAACATACTAGTCGTAACTCTCTAACTTGTCGCAATATGTATATTCTACAACATTGACGGTGATTATTGTTGAAAATATTATACAACTTACTCTTATTAGGGATATTTAGTAGAAACAAGGTCTCGCTCACACGAAATGAGGCACGTAAACGCTAAAAACACTAAAAACGCCTTAAATGGACTTAAGGCGGTTTTTGGCGAAACGACACTCAAACTATGTCCGAATGTAATGAAACTTGTTTTCAATGCCTATTAGGGATATTTAACCATGTGGGTAACTCCAAATAACACCTATTAACTTGTAAAGTAGCATATCCTTTGTTTGGACTTCTTACGTGGCCTAAATGTCCAACCTTTGACAATATGTAATTTTAGGCAATGGCTATTGATAGGAGCATGTTATATGGTGATAACTAGCGACTATTAGCATAGGATTAGAGGAGTTTAGGTGCTTGTCGAGTGTTATTTCCGGAATCCGGTTGGAGTTGTTATTATGGATTTGCGGGAAGCTCGAAAGCGATTTTGGTGGTGGAGTTAGGAGATTCCGCTTGTATCCTTCATTGGTACTTGCGGGATGGAGCTTAGGAGGAGTACACACCACACTTGCACCAGAGGAGTGGTCGAGAGGCGAAGCCGAGCTGCCTCGAGACCAGAAGAAGACGGAGAGAAGAAGCTGCAGACAAGAAATCGCGGTCGAGATCCCAAAATCTCGGTCGAGATTTTGCCATTTTCCAGCATCGAGATTCTGTTGATTCCACGTCATTCCACGTCAGCATGTGCAAATCGCGGTCGAGATTTCCAACATCTCGGTCGAGATTTCTACCCAGAATCAGCATTGAATTGATGGCATTGGATGCTAGACCTTCCTCTCTCCATTTGATTTGTAACTCCGAAACAAGTTATGTTTATCTTTAATTTGCTGCATTAAGACTTGGTTTTTATTTATTTTTCTTGGTTTTTCTAGGGAGAAATTATATAAACTCTTCTCCTTCTCCCTAGAGTTTTTATCTTGGTTTTTAGTAAGAAAACTCCATTGTTGAGAGCTTCCATGACTATGTGTAACTAAATCTCTATTGTTCACTTTGAGGTTTGAAGCCTTCTTTCATTGGAGGATTGTGAGTTTCCTACATCTTATATTCTATTTCAATTGTGGTTTTATTTTATAATCTCTTGTGCCTCAATTTGCTATTGAGAGATATTGATTTTATCTAGGTGCGCAACTAGGTTTGATTTCTATCTTTCATATTGCTAGACTTGATAATTCTTGTTGAAGAGTCTTGTCTTTTGGTAGCAATCCTTATTTACATGAACTCGTTGTGAGTGTTTATAGGGTAGAGATTATAAACTTGTGTCAAGTATCGGCTTGTCGCCAATGGTATTGCACAAGCCTACATATCTTTGCGCTCAATGCTATTTGGTTATTGAATCTTAGTTGTTCTAGGGTTATAATCAAATAAGGGTTTCTAGGACTTGTTGGACTAGTTACTTTATATGAACAAAGAGTAGGATAAACCAATTGAATGTGTATGAATATATGGTGTTAGGTTTCCATGATCAATTCTCCTTGCATGATTGATGTGCTAACAACCGAGAAGTGAACTTCTTTCCATCATACTACTTAATCTCAACAATTGCGTGTTTGTTTACTTCCTTGATCTCAATTACTACAAACCCCCCCCCCCCAATTTGGTTACTTGTTAGGAACAAAATTGTGATTTAAACTGTATCTCGACTCTCTTGGGATTCGACCCTTGCTTCCCACTATACTAGTGGATTTGAGTTAGGTACTTTTTGATAGGCATCACGACAATCGCCTCATCAAATTTGGCGCCGTTGCCGGGGAGTCAAACTTACAGTTTTTGTCTCATTTTTGTTTCTAACCTTGGTGTGGATCATTCGTATGGTCCACACCCGTTCTACTGATCAAGTTTTATTTGCTTTTGATCTAGAGATCGAGAGAACTTTTCGGCGGAATCTCCGAGAAGCTATTCACGAGATTGTGATCGAAAACATGGCTGAAAATCAAACCTTGCGGCAGCTGACCGATCCGGATTTGAATGTCCAACATCTTGGGATCACTTATCCTGCCCTTAATGAAGGAGTTCACTTCGAGCTCAAAACAGGATTCATCAATTTGCTCCCGAAGTTCCATGGCTTGAGTGGTGAGGACCCAATCATGCATTTGAGCGAGTTCCACGACATTTGCAATTGTAGCAAGCCGAGCAATGTCACGGAGGAGCAATTGAAGATGAGGGCCTTCGGATTGACTTTGAAAGATGGGGCTCGAAGGTGGTACTATTTGCTTCCGGTGGGGACTATTGACACTTGGGCCAAGCTGCATAAGGCCTTTCTTGAGAAGTACTTCCCATCGAAGAAGGCGGTTGCTTTGAAAAGAGCGATTGCTAATGTTGAGCAGGCTGATGATGAAACGCTCTATGACTATTGTGAGCGTTTCGCCCGGTTGTGTGCTAGCTGCCCGTTCCACGGGTTTGAGGAGAAGGATTTGGTGACCCACCTCTATAATGGGTTACTAGATCATGAGAGGAGACTCATAGACGCCGCTTGCAATGGAAGCGTCTTGAATTTGACTCCTGCTGCTGCCCGAAACCGGATCCATGAGATTGCGGAGGGAACAAGAAGTTTCGGGCGAACTTATACAAAGAAAGGAGCAAGTGCAGTGAGCTCCGAGAATACCGAGCTGAAAGAGGAAATTGCTGAGTTGAAGAGCATGATCAAAGGTTTCACTCTTGGCAATCAAAAGCCGGGGGTCGTTTGTGGGATATGTACTCAAGAAGGGCATCATACTGACCAATGCCCCCAGCTAGAAGACCCCGCTATTGCTGAAGTTCATGCTTTGGGAGGTTACGGACCTCCTAGACCTCGTTATGATCAGAACAACACCAACTATAATCAACGAGGGAATGATCATCCGGGCTTCCGATGGAGTGATCCGGCAGGTGCTCAGAATTTCAATCAAAACCGAGCTCCTTATGCACCCAAGCCTCAAGGCCCTTCCACCGAGGATATGCTGAAGTCCTTGACCCAACACTTCACCACTCATGTCCAAACCTCTGAGTCCGGCATGAGGGATCTTAGGAACCAAGTCGGGCAATTGGCGGAATCGGTAACTAGGCTTGAACAGCGTATCTCGTCATCCTTGCCTTCTCAAACGGTGGTGAATCCAAGAGCGAATGTAAGTGCTATTCATTTGCGTAGTGGAAAGGTTCTTGAGGACAATTTGGAAGATGAGGAGAGGGTGGAAGGCCGAGCGAGTCCCGAAGTCCAAGCTGAGTTGGACAGGAATGCCGCAGAACAGAAATCGCGGTCGAGAATTGAGAATCGCGGGCGCGATTTGCGTTCTGGAGGAGATGCTGAAAATCTCGGTCGAGATGTTGAAAATCGCGGTCGAGATATCTGTTCTGAAAATCTCGGTCGAGATGTTGAAAATCGCGGTCGAGATTTCTGTTCTGAAAATCTCGGTCGAGATGTTGAAAATCGCGGTCGAGATTTCTGTTCTGGAAGTCAATCTCGACCTGTTGGTGACATTCTCGATCGAGATCTGCATGGAGGGGGTCCTAAGCCTAAAACCACACATCCAAGGCCCGAGGAGGAGTACGAGGATAGAGGAGACTTTGCTTTGAGGCAAGAGAACTATGTGCGCCCCAATTTCCCTCCCTTATACTCCGAGAAGCCTCCCGCTCCCTTCCCGGAAGCTCTCAAGGACACAAGAAGGCCCGCCAACGATCAAGAGATCTTTGAGACGTTTAGCAAGTGCGAGGTAAACATCCCTTTACTAAAACTTGTTCAAAGTATTCCTAGGTACGCCAAGTTCTTGAAGGAGCTTTGCACCATGAAGAGGAACCAAAAGTTGAAGGGCAAGAAGAAGGTGCAAGTAAGCGAGAGAGTCTCCTCGATCCTTCAACACCGGATACCGGTGAAGTGTGAGGATCCAGGTATATTTACTATCCCTATAGTGATTGGTGACACTAGATATGATAAGGCTATGCTTGATTTGGGTGCTTCTATCAATGTTTTGCCTACATCAATTTATGAATCACTAGGATTAGGACCTTTGCTTAAAACTGACATTGATATAAGACTTGCTGATGGTTCTTGTGTGTATCCTAGGGGAGTAGTAGAGGATGTCTTGGTGAAAGTGGATAAGTTGATATTCCCCGCTGATTTCTTTGTCTTGGATATAAGTGATAATGTTACGGCCTCTATTATGTTAGGTAGGCCATTCATGAAAACTTCTAGGACTAAGATTGATGTTTTTGGTGGAACATTAACTATGGAGTTTGACGGTGATCTAATAGAACATAATATCCATGACGTCGACTCTTTTCACTTGCCTTCTGTTTGTTTGATTGATATTGCTTCACCTCCTATGAAGGAGACTCTTGATGTCAATATTGTTGATAAGGTGGTTGACCCTCCCGATTTGTACTCGGATACCACGACCACTCTCTCCACTACTGTTTTGGGCAATCGCCCCACTCTTCTTACGTCTCAGGTCGAGATACCTGCTAGTTCTTTTGTGCAGGTTGTACCGAAAGAGCCCAAACGCTCCCCACCTGACTCTAAGTATGGGGGAGGTAAAAAGAAGAAGAAGACGTGCAAGAAGGTGTGGAGAGTGACGAAGGCAAATGGTCTAAGGTTCAAACCTTTCCATGAGTGGTTCAAGAATGAGATCATGAAGGCCGAGGTTCCGAGGGGACCTATAGAGTACGGGTGAGATGATAGACGTCGTGCCACGACGGTAACTAAGGCGCTGACCGGGAGGCAACCCGAGGTAGTTTTCTAGTCTTTTGTTTTTCTTTGAAAAAAAAAAAAGAAATTGTGCTTTTGATATTCTATCACCTCCATTTCACCTTCACTCCACCATTCCGCTTCTTTCATCCATACCTAAACGTCGTCGCCTCCCCGAGTAACATCGATCTAGCGCCGACGACGTCACCTCATCCTCTACCTCCATGTCACTCGGATCGTTGCTCATTGCAATCCCGGGTGTCACACATTCGATTCACCATTCCGTTTCATGGTTACTTTTCCCGGTCTACCACATTGCCGGTTCACTACCATTCCACCTATCACGAGATGACCCGGTTCGTCCCCACCATTAGAGGTCCTCCGCTACACATTGAGGACAATGTTTTGTTCAAGTATGGGGGAGGTTGTCGGTTCTTCTAGTGGTTGTGAGTCTTTTCTTCCTTTCCTCTATCATGATTGTTCTCTTTTGGAAGGGAGTTTAGACTATCTATCTTGTTTTTCAATTCATAGATTAGTTTGTTTATTGCATTGTAAAAAAAAAAAAAAAAAAAAAGAAAAAAAAAAAGAAAAACCCGGGCGAGCAAAAATTGATTGTCTTGAAAAGGGGGGCGCCCAATAATAAAAAAAAAAAAAAATGAAAAAAATTTGATGTCTTGAGAAGGGAGGTGAAAACCCGAAAGGGCGCCGAACTTAATGTGTTGTGATTTGTTTGACTTCATTGTTGAATGATTTGCACTTTTATGGCGTTGGAGACATAAGAAGGGAGTAGAAGGATGGTCTCGGGTTTTAGGATTCACCATGGAGGGATAAGGAGTTAGATTTGCTTCTTTTTCTCTCATTGATCTTTATTGCATACCCATGATCATTTTACTATCTCTTTCTTTGATTTGAGATTTGTTTTGGTACATCTTTGGCGGTTGTGATAGCTCTAGGGTTAGGTTCTTTTCTTGGAGTTTGATGCATATTGTTGGGGTTGTACTATGCAGATTTCTTGTTTTAGGATTGGTGGTTGATGAGTTGATTGGATATTATGTAGTGGTTTAGGACATCAAAAGAAGAGGAGGAATAAGAAGTGTGTTAAGCGAGTGGGTGACTCGGTTTTATTTTTTTATTATTGCCCATTATTTGTTCCCTTAGCCTTAGAGGAGATTAGGAGTCCACTTGTGCTTATTGCACGTCACTTGGTTCGATATTGGTTACTATTTTGGAGTGGCGTCATATGAAGTGGTGATATAAGGAGGGAATTGGGTAGGTCACCTCGGAGTGATAAGAAGCTAGTCAGGAGCTAGGATTAGAGTTACTTGCTTACACACGGAGTTTGGAGTATAGTCGCTAGCAAGCTTTCCCATGCTTTTGTGACCTTTGTGCTCATTGGAGGAGTTAGCATCACTTTGCTTTCTCGGGGACGAGCAAGGTTTAAGTATGGGGGAGTTTGATAGGAGCATGTTATATGGTGATAACTAGCGACTATTAGCATAGGATTAGAGGAGTTTAGGTGCTTGTCGAGTGTTATTTCCGGAATCCGGTTGGAGTTGTTATTATGGATTTGCGGGAAGCTCGAAAGCGATTTTGGTGGTGGAGTTAGGAGATTCCGCTTGTATCCTTCATTGGTACTTGCGGGATGGAGCTTAGGAGGAGTACACACCACACTTGCACCAGAGGAGTGGTCGAGAGGCGAAGCCGAGCTGCCTCGAGACCAGAAGAAGACGGAGAGAAGAAGCTGCAGACAAGAAATCGCGGTCGAGATCCCAAAATCTCGGTCGAGATTTTGCCATTTTCCAGCATCGAGATTCTGTTGATTCCACGTCATTCCACGTCAGCATGTGCAAATCGCGGTCGAGATTTCCAACATCTCGGTCGAGATTTCTACCCAGAATCAGCATTGAATTGATGGCATTGGATGCTAGACCTTCCTCTCTCCATTTGATTTGTAACTCCGAAACAAGTTATGTTTATCTTTAATTTGCTGCATTAAGACTTGGTTTTTATTTATTTTTCTTGGTTTTTCTAGGGAGAAATTATATAAACTCTTCTCCTTCTCCCTAGAGTTTTTATCTTGGTTTTTAGTAAGAAAACTCCATTGTTGAGAGCTTCCATGACTATGTGTAACTAAATCTCTATTGTTCACTTTGAGGTTTGAAGCCTTCTTTCATTGGAGGATTGTGAGTTTCCTACATCTTATATTCTATTTCAATTGTGGTTTTATTTTATAATCTCTTGTGCCTCAATTTGCTATTGAGAGATATTGATTTTATCTAGGTGCGCAACTAGGTTTGATTTCTATCTTTCATATTGCTAGACTTGATAATTCTTGTTGAAGAGTCTTGTCTTTTGGTAGCAATCCTTATTTACATGAACTCGTTGTGAGTGTTTATAGGGTAGAGATTATAAACTTGTGTCAAGTATCGGCTTGTCGCCAATGGTATTGCACAAGCCTACATATCTTTGCGCTCAATGCTATTTGGTTATTGAATCTTAGTTGTTCTAGGGTTATAATCAAATAAGGGTTTCTAGGACTTGTTGGACTAGTTACTTTATATGAACAAAGAGTAGGATAAACCAATTGAATGTGTATGAATATATGGTGTTAGGTTTCCATGATCAATTCTCCTTGCATGATTGATGTGCTAACAACCGAGAAGTGAACTTCTTTCCATCATACTACTTAATCTCAACAATTGCGTGTTTGTTTACTTCCTTGATCTCAATTACTACAAACCCCCCCCCCCAATTTGGTTACTTGTTAGGAACAAAATTGTGATTTAAACTGTATCTCGACTCTCTTGGGATTCGACCCTTGCTTCCCACTATACTAGTGGATTTGAGTTAGGTACTTTTTGATAGGCATCACGACAATCGCCTCATCAGCTTATATGCACGCGAATCGAGGCGTATATGCACGCGATTCTGTGCGCGCAACTTATGCGCACGCATCTGTGCGCAGTTCTTATGCGCATACGTGTTTTACGGGGTATTACGGGTACTTTTCGTAAATTTTCAGAGTCTGTAACAACTTGTGCGCCTAACTACTGCGCACAGGTTGAGAATCCGTGCGCTCTGTTTCTGCGCACTACTCTAACATAGTAGCCGTTGAAATCTTTGAAAAAAGTAGCCATTAAATGTAAAAGGGTGCGCTTAGGTTCTGCGCACAGGTGCTTAAGGGTTTGGGTTTGTGCGCGGATGGTTAGGGCACGGGTCTTTACAGTTTAGGATCCATCCATTTGGACCACAACAGTCATAAATGTGCCTATATAAAGCCACAATCTCTTCGTTTCCAACAAATTCATTCAAAACCTCTTCGTTTTCCAACAAATTCATTCAAAATGTCTCGTCGTAATCAAAACTCTCGTATGTTAGAGTTGATTAATCAAAGTTGTGAAGATAGTGATGAAGAACACGATTGGGATAGCGGATCACAAGAAGAGGAAGACGACCCGAACGACGACGAATGGTTGGATGGTTTCTTAGAAGACGAAGAGTTCGGCGACTGGGATCCGAGTGGTGAATTTGTGGTTAGTATAATATGTTATAATTGGAAACATATGGTAGCGTAATTAGTTTCAAATTAGTTTCATATGCTAGCATAATTAGTTTCATATGCTAGCCTAATTAGTTTCATATGATAGCCTAATTAGTTTCATATGATATCCTAATTAGTTTAAAGTAATGATTCGTATTTTGCCTTGTTATTTTGGTAGTAGTGTAATTGTCTCTCTACAATTACGTATAGGGGAAAGATTATTCGGATTATTTTAGAACCGCACAATATTGGGATACTCCGCAAGAATTGTATGAGTGGGCGAGAGATAGAGGAAAGGAGTTAGTGATAGCTTTGGTAACGCGTAATTCAAGTCCGTACCAAATAAGTATTGTGTGCGATAGATTTGGAAAACCAAGATCTGGGAGGCCAAAGGTGAACAAAGAGAATCCAGAGTTGGTTGTTCCTAGGCTTAGAAAGTCGAAGTCGAAGAAGTGTGAGTGTAGATTTCAGCTACTGGCAGTGCGAAAGAAAAACATTCCCGGGGTCGCAGGAGAAAAATGGATTTTAGGTGTGATAGAAGGTCGGCATAACCATGTGCTACTTGCTAGTTTTCATGGGAATACATTCATGGGTCGAATGACGGAGGAGCAAGAGCTTTGTGCTAGGCGGTGGGGAGATGGAACTGGACGCAAGACGCCAAAAGAAATTATCTCTAAATTGAGGGAGAAGTACCCTGGTAATGTTACTTCAAGGAGACAAGTTGCAAACTTTTTGCAGAAGGTGAATTACGAAGATCGCGGAGAGCTAAACGTGACACAGTGGTCGCTTAAGTTTTTGCGAGACCACGACTACGTAGTTCACCCACATAGATACACGACAAACGGAGAGGTTGCAATATTATTCTTTGCTAACCAAGAGTCGTTGCGTTTGTTGAAGAAGTACCCGTACGTGGTAATTATCGATGCGATGTACAAGACAAACAAGTAAGTCTCTACAATACCTTGGTCGATATTTAGTTCGGATAATGATATATGTTCTGTAGTGATATATGTTAATGTTTCAATAGATATGAAATGCCGCTCGTAGAGATCGTTGGATTCACCAGTACACACAAGACGTTCAACATCGCGTATGCATTCACTAAAGCGGAAAGGATTTATCATTACACATGGATAATGATTCAATTGAAGTCATTATTCATATATTTGGGAGTGATGCCAACGGCTATAATGACAGATTGCGAAGACGCGCTGATAAAAGGGATAAAGACTGTTTTCGGGAGCGAAGTTCAACATCTGTTGTGTTGGGTGCATATCAAACACAACATTTAGGCACATGCTTCGACCATCCTAAAGAGACAAATTAAAGTGGAAGCCTTTGCAGGACAATGTTGGGGACTATTTTGCTCAGCTACTGAAGAGACCTATGAACTGCGGCTCGAACAGTTGAAGAGATCTTGGAAGAGCGGCCTTGTGGGATACGTCGAGAGAACATGGCTTAATCCTCACAAGACAAGTATAGTGAGGGCTTGGACAGATCATAAGCTTCATTTCCTTACGAGGACTTCAAACAGGTAAATATTGATATTTTTTAGTTAAAGACGATTATATCATAACGGCGTACTTTCTGAACTTACCAACTTAACTGTTTTTTAGAGTTGAAGGGATGCACAAGGTTTTGAAAGAGTTATTGGTTCCAGCAGAGGGGGCTTTAACAGAGTGATCGTACGGATCCATCATTCAGTACTCCTTCAGATTGATTCAATTAGGGCGAGCATGAACATGTCTCTCTCCAAACGACCAACTGATTTTGATGATCCAAACATGCATCCGCTTGGAAGGGCTATTTTTTCCCGACTATTCTACAAAGTGTCATACAGGTGTTTTGATCATTTGTTGGCTACTTATGAGATCATGTTGACGGGGAAATTTCCTGAACAATGCACCGACCATTGGGTGAGGAACTGTCTTGGGTTGTCGTGCGTCCATCAAATTGCACACGCTATCATTTCAAACACACCCCTGATTGAGGATGACATTCACCCGTTCTGGAGGGATTTGCATTGGGATGACACTCCTGAAACAGAAGACGACCCAAATCTGAAGGTCCGAATGAACATTATAGAGTTGCGACTCCATGAAATGTTCACCAAGTTGGAACTTGGAACCTTGAAGAAAAGCACGGCATACCAGCTAGGTGAGTTGTATCAGGACTTGGAGCATCCTGAACTAACTACCTTGAAAGAACCGACAAATGTGAGAAGAAAAGGCAGGCCAAAGGGTGCAAAGAACAAGGATAAGGAGGAGGTTGACAGTGAAAATGACAAGGAGGATGACATAAAACAAGAAGATATGGAGCAGTATGAGATGGAGGAGGCAAAGCAGAAATCAAAAGGAAAGAAGAGTACAGGAGCAAGACGGCCAGGTCGTCCTAAAAAGGAGGAGGATGACAGTGAAAATGACAAGGAGGAATCGAGAGAGAAGAGTTATTTTGAGCACAAACAAGAAGAGCTGGAGAAGTATGAGAAGGAGGAGGCAAAGCAGAAATCAAAAGGAAAGAAGAAGGCAAACAATACAGAAGCAAAACGACCAGGTCGTCCTAGAGAGCAAACAACGACATCACTTCCCGTGGTCATTGAGGCCGAGGAGTTGCATTCTCAACCCATGCCCGACCTATCACAGCCTGAAGGATCAAACTACACTGACTTCGATCAGTGCCCTGAAGAACTTGGTGTTCCTCTCATTCATAGGGGGGTTGACTTCGGCATTGACAATTTGGATGATTTTTGGCTTCCATACATCACAGATGTTAGACAGGTACGTTCTGACGGACATATGGAAATCTCCTGTATGTCCATCTATCTCCATATGCGAACCATCTATCTCCTGCTGCTGCAGCTGTGCCTCGTCGTACTCATTCTCTGGCTCATGACGCTCAGGTGATCCGGTGCCGAAAAATCGTTCGAGGGCCTCAAACTCTAATCGCACACCGGCTGCCACATCATGTCGACGTGGAAGCCGTTCCGCTACTGGTGCGGGCATCGTGTTTCCCGTCTGATCCATGACGGCTTGTATAGTCTACATGTTTTTACATTTTTAGTATGACTAATTCATACTAAAATATTCGGAAATAATTTGCAACTTCGTAATCAAATTCGAGTCTTTATATCTACGAAAACTAAATTATTTAATAGGAATTGTTAGAAATTTAACAATTAAGTCATAACTAGTTATGACTGTTAAGTTTCTAATATTTAATTCATAATTACTAAAAAATACACATCTCAACTAATACGAAATAATAATCACTACTATTACTAAAAAATTACAATTAATACGAATTCAGAATAATTCGATTAATGCATAATAATCTGAAACTTAATCGTAATTATAAAAAATTACGATTAATAAGAATTCTAATATTTAATTCATAAAAAACTGAAATTTAATCGTAATTATGAAAAATTACGATTAAATTACAATTAATACGAATTCTAATATTTAATTCATAAAAAACTGAAATTTAAACGTAATTATGAAAAATTACGATTAAATTACAATTAAGATACGAATTCTAATATTTAATTCATAAAAACTTAAATTTAATCTTAATTATTACAAAAAAAAATTACGAATAAATTTCCAAAATTAAATACGATAAATATTTGAAAAAAGCGGGTTTAGAAATTTTATACTGAATAAAGCTCGTGCGGTGTCTCCGGATCCGTAGTCGTCGTCGCTGGAACCCGAGTCGCCGGAACCCTAGCCCTCGCCCTCGCCGGAATGTTCGCCGGAATAGTCGCCGGAGGAGCATTTGCCGCTGCCAACGCCGCTCGAGTCGCATACCGCCGGCCGCCTCCATCCACCAACGCTTCATCGTCGGACAAGGTCGTCGGAGGTGGCTCCGTTGGGACGGAAGTCGCCGGAGGTGTTGGGATTGGGACGGAAGTGGTGTGGTTGGGACCGGAAGAATGAGGGGGTTCAGAATCCATTGACGGAATTGTGTTTAGATGAGGGAAACACTCGGAAATGGAGAATTTGTGTCGGCGCCGTCGAAATAAAAAACGCAGAAAAGAAGAGAAAGAAGGAAGAAGAAGAAGCTGCGCAAGGGTTTAAAAGACCTTGTGCGCAGTTCTTCTGCGCACTAATCCTGTGCGCAAACGTTCAGCGCACACATTCGGGAATCCGAAACGTCGTGCGCTGAACTTTTGCGCATTATTTCTTATGTGCGCTTTTGTCCTGCGCACACATTTGTCAGACATCGTCAGGATTTTCACATTTATCCCGAAAATACCCTTCTGCGCAAGAAAACTGCGCACCAACCTATGCGCATAACATCTGCGCACCAAATCGCGTGCATATAGAGAAAAAGTCGCGTGCATATAGGGGTTTCGTAATTTTATTTTGATTGGAAATCATGCACACATCAGTGTTACTAAGAATCAAAGGGATCATGTGTCATTTTGTGCGTCACGCATGGAAGAGAACCGTGCGTCACGCGTGGATTATATCCATGCGTGACGCGTGGACATCAACCGTGCGTGACGCATGGATTTTCTTTTCAGAACTCATGACAGCACGTACGTCTTGTCTCACCTACTGTAATAACTCCATTAATATTTTTACTATTTCCGTAACACCTACATTAATCCCTATTATCTTCCTTTCTTTCCATATTTCAAATGTCAAAAACCTTTGAACATTTTTTAGAGCAAAACACCATTTTTAACTATCTTCCTTTCCTTCTATATGGAGAATGAAGAGGAATGCACCAATGAAAGAGGTGGAGAAGCTCCATTTTCAAGTTACAACCTTAATAAGGTAACATTTCTTGTTCATAATAATATTTTTTAAGGTGTTGACTTGTTTTAGGGTTTGTATTAGTTAGGTTTAATGGATTTTACATGTTCAAGGTATTAGTTGTATGACTAAACATGTTGATTTGTGAATTTATGTTGATTTATGATATTTAAAATGTATTATAATATTACTTTTTAAGGTTTTGACTTGGTTAGGTTTTATGGATTTTACATGCTGACGGAGTTGTATGACTAAACATGTTGATTTGTGAATTTATTATAATGTATGACTTGTTGGTTAAGGGGTTTGAAATGTTTGAAATGTATTATAATGTATGACTTGTTGGTTAAGGGGTTTGAAATGTATGACTAAACATGTTCACGGTATTTGTAAATTTTAAATGCTCACGGTATTTGTGAATTTTACATGCTCACGGTATTACTTTAGTGATTATGATGTTTGAAATGTATTATAATGTATGACTTGAGATTAGTCAGCTCTGTTGCAACTGCGTGATTACCCCATGACAGGTCAGAATTAAGTTCCCAATCTTTCAGTTGTGATTGTCTGGTCTGGTAAGGAAGTACGCCTCTATCCTGTAAATTGATTACGTAACACAAATCATTTCAATAACGCATAAATTGTTTCCAGAAACTGCAGAAACTTGACATTCTTTGAAATAAAATTCCACGCGTGACGTGTGGACATGAATCATGCGTGACGTGTGGAACAGAACCATGCGTGACGTGTGGACATGAACCATGCGTCACGCGTGGATTTTCATTAGACAGAATGCAAAGAAACCAGTTTCTGCATTGTGTACAACACACCTTAACCAAATTTTCAACAAAACTACAAATAGTTCAACAAATAATCCATCAATTTAATCAAATCATTTCATACATTAACAAATTTAATATCACAACACATAATCAATTCATAAATAAAAATAAACATACTTCATCTTTCATATAATCAAATAATGAACTGAATGTAATTTTTTCATTTTTTTCAACCATTTTCCTAACATTAAATTAGTTATGATAAATATTGAATCTATAAACCAAATTCTAATTACATACCTTTCCTTTTTCCACAAAAAAGGTTGTATGAGCTTCAAAGCTTATGAGCAGCTCCAGAATTTGTGGACCTCCAGGAGTACCCCCTCTAACTGAGGGACGTATATGTTTCTGACCGGAGGTTGTCGTCGTCGTCGTCGTCTTCTGGGTTGTTCCTCTCGCTCCTCTTGCTCTTCCGCTTCTTCATGTTCTTCATGAACATTCTCATATGTCTGATCCTCTTCCTCACCCTGTTCCTCATGCTCATGCTCCTGCTCCTGCTCATAATCAGAATCAGAATCAGCATTTGCACCCCCAGCTGATGGCCCTGCACTGCTACAAGCAACCAGTGCGTACTGGTCATCACCCGTCTGAGGGTTCTCAAAGTTATGAGAACTAGTAGCTTGTCTCATCATCTCCACAAATGATTGTTCTTGTTGTGGATAGCCCAGATAGCCTGGAAACTGTGTTTGTTGTGGAAACAGTGTTTGATGTGGGATCAGAATGGGGGTGCCAGGAAAGTAATGAGGGGAACCCTGGGGATCGAAACTTGCAGCGGACAAAGCTAGCTGCTGATGTTGTTGTTGTTGATGTTGCTGTTGCTCTTGTAGCTGTTGTTGTTGCTGTTGTTGCTGCTGTTGTTGCATCTCACCAGAAAACTCTAAACGACGAGGAGGCGATTCTTGTCTATTCTTCTTCTTCCTTGGTTTTGGAACTATGGGATCTTTTTTCTTCAGTTCTCTGTTTTTTTGACGAGTATCGCGTCCAGGTTGACGACCACCATCCATATCTGCATCATAAAATGTGCAATTCCACAAAATTAATCAGTTTACTGAATTTAATCAGCATATCATCAAAAACTCAATCAGTATATCATCAAATCCAATCTGAAACTGCAGAACACAATTTCTGGAATGTGCAATTCCACACGTCACACATTGCTTCAATCCATGTGTGACGCATGGCTTCAATCCATGTGTGACGCATGTCTTCAATCCATGCGTGACGTGTGGAATTGCACATTCCAGAAATTGTTCGTCAACAGTTTCTTCATGTTTCAAACCCTAATTCAACAGTTTTTCCAAAATTCTAACAGTTTTTCAATAATTTCATCAAAATCATACCAAATTTCAACAACCTAATTCATAACCCTAATTCACAAAACCCTAATTCAATATCAAAACCCTAATAAACTATATACACATGAAAATATCAAATTGGTCAATAAATTATCAACAAAGTACACAATCCATTCATATATTACAAGTTTAATCATTTCTAATCAACTAATTAACATACACATTGGATTTTGAAGTAAATATAATCAAAACAACATGAAAACCTCATATATACATCAATACCATACCATAACAATGAAATCTTAATGTTTACATACCTTATATGCAAAAAAGATGATGAAAATGATGGTTTTTGGGTAAAATGGTGCGTTGTGGAGGTGCAGCCGTCGTGAGGTAAGTTAGGGAAGGTAACAAAATGGTAGGGTTTGATGTTTTTGGTTTTTATAGATAAAAAAATCCATGCGCGACGCATGTTTTATTCGGTGCGTGGCGTGTGGATTTAAACCATGCGTCACGATATAATCCATGCGTGACGCACGGCGCCTGGGCGGTAAATAGCAAAAAGGGCGAGCGTTAAATAGAAAGGTCCTTTAAATACATACTTTCTATTCACCGCCCACTCAAATTGCTATTTACCGCCCAGTTTTTGTGCGTCACGCATGGCATAAAACCATACGTCCCGCACGAATTTTTTTGAAAAAAAAAATTCGTGCGTCACGCATGGATTAAAACCATACGTCACGTATGGATTTTTTTTTATTTTTTTGCTTTTTTTTCCATAATCTTGTAGATAATTTCAATACGATCGCGTGCATATAAAATTCGTCCAAAACGGACATCGTTTGCCCCTTCAAAAGGCTAAAAAACAAAAAACAGTGAAGTAATTATGATTAAGTGTAACAAATCTATTACTCCGTACTTATAAATTGTAGTTATTAATTTTATTTAAGTATTAACATCACTAAATAAAATCTTTGCTAAGTTATCTACCATATTATAAAAAAATTTGAAAAATGGTGTGTTGTTTTAACAGACTTGTTGATACAAGAAATTATGTGTGATAAATTTGTATTTTGGCCTTTTGAAGGGGCAAACGATGTCCGTTTTGGACGAATTTTATATGCACGCGATCGTATTGAAATTATCTACAAGATTATGGAAAAAAACAAGCAAAAACAAAAAAAAATCCATACGTGACGTATGGTTTTAATCCATGCGTGACGCATAGATTTTTTTGAAAAAAAAAAATCGTGCGCGACGTAGGGTTTTATTCCATGCGTGACGCACAAAAACTGGACGGTAAATAGCAATTTGAGTGGGCGTCAAATAGTAAGGCCTTTAAATAGTCATTTGTGATTTGTCCCGAAATTTGTTCGAAATTCTAATTTATGTCGCGAGAGTCGGTTCATATACTCATTCGTGTTCTTGTCCCGCTCAGAATCCCAAGCAACTGTACTCTGCAACGCTCTCTAAACCCTCTCATCCATCAACCCTTTTCGCTTTTCATACTGCTGAGATTGACTCTCCGATGATGAAAGTAGGCGAGGAGAAGGCGATTGGAGATCTCAAGAAGCTGCTTGTCAAGAAAGGGCAAGGTTTGGAGACTCCCGATTATGGCGATGAAGTTGAAGGTCTGTCTTTTCTCCTCTACTTCTCCCTCTTCTTTCATTATGCTTGCTTTCTATCACGACTCATTGATGCTTGCTTCTTCTTCTTCTTCTTCTTCTTGACGGTTTCAGTACATTACATTGGTACGCTGCTTGACGGAACCCAGTTTCACTCTACTCGTGAAAGAGATACGCCGTTGAAATACCTCCTTGGACTAGGTTTGCCAATTTCGCTTATCTTTTTCCGATTTTATATGAATTTCGATGCTCAGTGTTTGAAATGTGGAGGGGAATGTGACAGGTCAAGTTATTAAGGGATGGAATCTAGGTATCAAGACGATGAAGAAAGGTGAAAGGGCCATTTTCACCATTCCATCTAAACTGGCATATGGGGAATCCGGATCGCATCCGGCAATTCCCCCAAATGCCACTCTGAAGTTTGATATTGAGCTCATTTCATGGATTAGTGTCAATGACATCTGCAAAGATGGCGGGATCTTCAAGAAGATTCTCAAGGAAGGAGAGAAGTTTGAGAAGCCGAAGAACCTAGATGAAGTGCTAGGTATCTTATACAGCTCTGATGTTTGAACCTGCATTACATAATTTACATTACATTGCAATGTTTTCAATGCCTGTGTTTTCTTTGTTTCGCTCTAGTTAAGTATGAAGCTAGGCTTGTAGATGGAAAACTGGTGAGCAAATCTGATGGGATAGAATTCTCAGTTAAAACAGGTCAGTAGTGTTTTAGTAGTTAAGGTAGAAATGTTCGTAACCTTGTACTTAAGGTTTTCCGTGATGATTAGGTCATTTTTGTCCTGCGCTGGCAATGGCTGTTAAGACCATGAAGAAGGGAGAGAAAGCTCTTCTAATTGTGAAACCTCAATGTAAGTTTTGCATTACAGATTAAGTAACTTTTTTTAGATTAACCTTTAATTACATGTAAACTGTCAATCATGGTAGATGGATTTGGAGGGAAGGGAAAGCGAGCCTCTGTTGATCAAGATGCTGTGCCTCCTAATGCTACTCTTCTTGTTATTCTGGAGCTGGTATCCTGGAAAACAGTCTCAGAACTTACAGATGATAAGAAAGTTATTAAGAAGATCGTGAAGGAAGGAGAAGGTTATGATAGGCCGAATGATGGTGCTATCGTCAAAGGTTAGAAAATAACTGGGTATTGGATTTGTTCTTTTACAGGAATTTTGTTCTCTGACATTACGGTATTTACTGCAGTGAAATTGATAGGGAAGCTGCAAGATGGTACTGTGTTTGTTAAGAAGGGGCATGATGGACAGGAGCTATTTGAGTTCAAGATAGATGATGGTAAATGAAATTGCTTATTTGGTATTCTGGAGCATATATATTTCGGCTAAACTAGTAGTAACTTGTGTATGTTTTTTCGATATTGCATCAACAGAGCAAGTTATTAAGGGGATTGAAAAAGCTGTCATGGCAATGACAAAAGCAGAAGTCGCAATATTGACAATATCTCCTGAATATGCATTTGGGTCATCAAATTCGAAGCAAGAGCTGGCAATAGTTCCTGCTAATTCTACTGTCTACTATGTGATTGAGCTGGTCTCTTTTGAGAAGGTAAGCTTAACCAAGTAGGAGTATGAAGTAATTCTATGTAATTACAGGGCTTAAATTAATAAATTGCAATTATTGTCCTACAGGAGAAGGAAATATGGAATATGGAGGCTCAGGAGAAGATTGCGGCAGCGGGTAAGAAGAAAGAGGAGGGAAATATACTGTTTAAGGGTGGAAATTTCGCAAGGGCGTCCAAAACATATGAAAAGGTATTCCTGGAAGTGGTCATTAGTTAATTTATGTATAATGTTGTTAGTCACTTCTTAATTGTTTGTTGCTAATGCAGGCTGCTAAGTATATTGAGTATGATTCTGCTTTTGGTGATGAAGAGAAGAAACAATCGAAGGCTTTAAAACTTACTTGCAACCTAAATGATGCAGCGTGCAAGCTAAAGTTGAAAGAGTATAAGCTGGCTGTAAAACTATGCACCAAGGTACATTTCATATTTGAGGATCTTCTGTAATTACACGAGTCAAGAAACGGATTAGGCTTCCTTCAGCTGTTGTAATATTTTTAAAAATGATTGCAGGTGTTGGAACATGACAGAAAGAATGTCAAGGCACTCTATAGAAGAGCTCAAGCTTATGTTGGCCTGACATATTTTGTAGGTGCAGAATCTGACATGAAGAAAGCTCTTCTTTTTGATCCTGATAATAGGTGATCTAAAACTTTGATTTCAATTGTAAGTTTCTTATCAAGAGATATAGTTTCTTTAGTTTTTAGAGCTAAACTTTGATGTGTTCTACAGGGATGTGAAGCTTGAATACAAGAAGTTGAAGGAATACAGCAAGGAGAAAGACACAAAACTCTACGGCAGTATGTTCACTAAAATGAACAAGTAGATACATTCTGATCTGATGTAATTACCCTAGTTTACTGATTCTAGCAGGAATTTCTAAACAAAACCTCAGTACCACTATGGAAGAATATGGCCAGAAGAAGATACTAATGCATATGCTTCTTGTTTTTGTCTAAATCTGTCATAGATATATCTAGTTTAGCTTGATTGAGCAAGAATTACAACAATCTCTTAGCTATCTGTGAACAAATTCTGCAATGAATAATTCCAACACAACTGGAAGATAAAAAAAATAAGTGTCACACAAAGCAGGTAAACAATTACTAGGTAAATATTCTTGAGAGCATGTTATTAAGAATGTGCTCACCAAGCATGATTTGAAAATATTCTGCCTTTGATTGGATTTAACTCACTTGTTCCCCGATCAGATCAAGGCCAACTACTAAAAACGTGACGCCTTGAAACAGTAGGAAATAGAAGTGAATTCCTTGAGCTGACAGCAAGCTTCTGACAGACGCAGTCAACAAAATAAAAGCAAGGGCAAGCTCCTTTCTGTACAACCGATTCCTTCTAGATTTCCCGCCTTTCTGAGAATTTTGAATTATTGCCTTGTTTAACTCACCTAAACCGGAGTCTGAGTTGGACCTATGAATAAGAGGACCGGCTAAGAAGGGATCAGATTCTTTCTCAGATAATGCAATTAAGTCGGCTTCAGATGCTCGTCCTGATTTCTTTGTGACCACCCATTCATACGAGCCTTTGAATCTGAATAAACCGGAAATCATGGCGTTGAATTTGGTGACGGACATGGTGTTTTCGAATAGAAGGTAGGGTACTATAAATGGAAATGATTGTGGAGAAGGAAGAATGTTTAAGACAGACATGAATCCAGGGATGTAACAAACTACCCATGTTGGTAACTGGGCTTCTGGAAGAAACATGGTTAATGGTAGGATGATGCAAAATAGGGTGAATGAATAAAAGGGAAGAATGAGCTTCCGGAGGAGGAAGAAGAGGAAAATTAAATTAAATTTCTTTGTCCAACTGATCTGCAAAAGAAATGGGCAAGGAAAGCGAAACACAAAGAATAGAAGAAATTAGCTTCAAAATAATACCAACAAAAAATCACTTAGAAGCTGTAATCATATGCAACCAATCTTGTGAAAAGTGTAATTATAAAATGGAAATTTTTTCTTGTAAGAAGTGTAATTTTGAAAACCAACAAATCTTGTCAAAATCATACTTATGAAAGAAATCACAACTGCAAAAAATCTTATATCCTTCTATGTAATATGTTTTGTGAGCAGTATCATCGATATCATAGGGGAATTAAAAATACACACAATAAAAATATCAATCGACTTTACACTTGTATAAATGGATTTACTTACCTTTGAATGGATAATATCCAAAAAGCACATACGGAATAACTGCATAGGTCCTGAATGCCAACGATGTTGCTGCTTTTTGTATGCTTCGTATGATTCTGGTAGTTCACAAAGGCACTGCAAACAATAATTTTCCTTAGGAATCTGGTGTCTGCTAAATATATTGAATACATTAATCTTGACAGAGAAAACGCTGACACTTACCTTAACATCATTGAGAAATATAAACTTCCATCCGCAAAGGTGAGCACGAACAGCAATGTCCATGTCCTCAACAGTTGTCCGTTCTAACCACCCACCACATTCCTCCAGAGCTTTAATTCTCCAGACACCAGCAGTCCCGTTAAATCCAAAAAAGTTGATAAACACACCATTGACTTGTTGCTCAACCTCAAAATGGAAGGATAGGTTTATATTCTGCAATCTTGTAAGCAAGTTTTCATCCTTGTTTACAAATACCCACCTTGCTTGTACTAATGCTAAATCATCATTCCCCTTCACAATCATAAAAACAAGTGCATTCAGAAACAAGGCTACCATATATCCATTGCTTGAAGAGGTTAGGTTATTCACTTACATTTTTTCATACAATAAAATTGCAACTTTGGGCCTCAGATCAAACTTAAGCAAGATTTTAGAATTCACAAGGTAGAAAGTGGAAAATAACGGAATAGGATAAGTTTACAAGACTACCTTAAAATATAGAACAGTTTTTCTCAGAAAATCGGGTGCTGGTTGGAAATCAGCATCGAAGATTGCTACAAACTCGTAATCTTTGACATAGTCACAATTCATAGCCGATTTCAAGTTTCCAGCCTTATAGCCTGTGCGGATAAGCCGGTGCCTGTAGATTATCCGCACACCGCGCTGTTGCCACTTTTGTACTTCTGCTTTTATCAGACATTGAACATCTATATCATCGGAATCATCCAAGACTTGAACAAGCATTCTTTCCTTGGGCCAGTCAAAGACACACACCGCTCCAATGGAATGTTGATATACCTGCTCAGCAATCAACACCCAAATGTATTACATACATCTTCACTGGCTGATTACTATACAACTTTATAAACTGGAAGAAATAATATCATCTATATATCCAACCAACAATGAACAAGTGATTAGAAAAGTATTTCTCAGATTACCACAGGTCTTTTCATCCACAATTTTGAGAAAGTGCACATCTTTGTTTCAATTATAAGAATGAGACATATCACAGAAGAAGATCAACATACAAATCTCAAAGGAAAATGACAGTGGGACCAAGATAACATAAGCACACGGCTAAACCAATTCACAAATGTTATATATGAACAGTTTGAGAGATTTTGCAAAGCAGGGATTTCGAAACCTACATCTTCTTACCTCCCTCTCATTGCACATGGGAATCTGTATTAACACCATTGGGTAATCCTCAAGGTTTTGTCCCTCCAAGTCCCCGTCAGGATATTCAACCGTTGCCACTGGCTTAATCCCACGCAACTTGATCCACAAACATCCCAACACCAAGACGAATCGATCCACAGACTGAACTAAGAACAAGACAATACACACATTCATCAAACTCTGTAACGGAGGAGCAAGATAATCAGCTCGCACTCTTAACCAAGCCGCATAAACGAGCTCAACCATCCCCAACACCTCCGCCTTATGAAGCGATGGCGGACTGAAATGCCAGCCATTGAAGTAAGCAACAAGCTCGAAAAGGAGCAAGAGAATAACAGTACACAAGAAGCCCTTGATTACTCGATAGAGGCGGGAGTCGGAGTGATTGATCGGCGGGTGATTCTGCGCGATCCGACGGTTTGCAGTGCGGAGGAGGAGGAGGAAGCGGGATGCGAGATGCGATAGGGAAGTGCAGATTTGCTGGAATTTGAGCCTGAACATGAAGGACAATTGGCGTATGGTTCGAGTCCGACTACGCTGATGGGCGCCATGGAGGTTGAGGGGTAGGAGGGTAGGGCTCTCGGAGGAGGGTAGGAGGACGTCATTCTGAATCTGTCGCTGCTTGTTCCACCATTCCTGAAACTCGTGATTTGGAGGCCGAGACATAATGAAATGTGTTTCTAGATCCAGTGGCGGATCTTTCTAGATCTCGTGCTCGTCTGAGAGGCACATGATGGAATCTCAATGAAGCTCGCTGGTGTCGGTGGTGGGTGAAGTTGCGGTCTCTCCTTGAGAGAGGGAGGAAGAAGAAGATGTGGATGAGATCCGAAGTTGGGGGTTTAATGTCCAAATTTAGTCACTTGCTAAAATGTAAATCACCTGTAATTAATCACAACTTTCCTTTTACAGCCGCTTCTTCTTGAATGGGATCTGTATCCAAGTTTTGGTATTGTATGGTTAGTTATGTCCTTGACTCCTTAAGATCTTGTCTCCTTCTCTTGAGTAGGGTATTTAGCTCATTTATTTTCTCACCGGCAAAATTACCCAATTTGTTTTACTTTCTATACTTTTATCGCATACATTTAAGCATACCTAAGATAATCCGAGAAAAAAAACTAAACATCCACGCTTAGAAAAAAAAGAAGGGTGTGACGTGGATATTGTCTCGGAGGAGAAGGACGAAGGGACCGTGGTTACGTGTATAAAACCGGTCTGGATCTTCTGTTTCACCCCTATATATCATCTACTATAACAATTGTTTAAATTTGACACGTGGATTCCACTCACTTCTTCCTTCATTTTATCTTCTCTTCTACCTCTCTCTCTATTTTTAAGTCTCCACCATTCTCATACTTTAAATGACTGCAATTCCAATAGGAAATCAAAATTGGAAAGATGTGTCTGTATTTAAGCTTTAGCAACTGGATTTCAAATTCAATTTTATTCCAAAAACACATTAAACTAAAATCTAAGCATTTGATTGAGATTTCAATAATATCCAAACTCGTCGCTTATCTCAATTTTGCCTTTGCAGCATATACAAAACCAACACAATTTCATTAGTATACACACAACCAACACCATTTGAATCTCTAATTTCAATAGACAAGAACTAACCCTAATCCAATAAAGAACGAAAATTGGGCGGAATCTAATTTCAATAGGCAAGAAGCCAAGAACTAACCCTAATCCTACAAAGAAAACTAATTGGGCCCGATGATGACGATAGTCAAGTTATCATCCAGCCGAATAATCCTCCGTCTACAAATCAACCAAATATAAAATTCTCTAAATGGGCAGAATAATGTTATGGCGGAGGGGGTTCTCCGTTTCAGATCTAAGAATAGAAATAGCAGGATGATCTAACAAATTAAAAGAGATAACTTTGTTGGAAGGCCTTGGCAGCGTATATACAAATCTAGGGTTGAGGTAAGGAGAGACCGGAACGGAGGTTGAAGATGACTTTTGGATTTAAGTATTTTCATCTTTCCATATACACGTGTCATCTAATTATAGATGTGATACAGTATTTGAAATAAAGTACTGAAACAGAGGATCCGAACCGGTATAAAACAAGATTCTACACAAACCGAAAAAAATAATACAATAACAATCAATACTATCTTGACACGTGGATATAACATATTAAAATAAATTTTAATTTCATTTTAAAATTACTCATAAGGACGGAGGACCGTGCTTACATATATACACTGTAAGACAAGATTATACACAAACAAAAAATAATACAATAACAATCAATACTACCTTGACACTTGGATATAACATATTAAAATAAAGTTTATTTTCATTTTTAAAATTAAATAATATTATAAAAATAAATTTAAATATTCTCAAAAAGGTCTAATTTAGTAATATTAAATTTCTTTCTCTTTCTTCTATTCTCTCTCCCCTCTCATCCTTCATCTTTCCTCCTCCGTTGACTGTCACCGCTTTCCTCCTTCGTCGAATATGGCGAGATCAAGCGGCGGATCTGCATTCCGATGGGGATCCAACGCGGATCTGCGTTCCGACGAGTATTCCAACCGGTGGATCCGGACTCGAACAGGATTCCGACGATGTCTCCTTGCAATGCACTGAGCTCGAACAAAGGTTGGCTGATTCCGGGAAGGTTTCCGATGAATCCGGGGTGGGAGCCTTATACCGAGGAAGATGCTGGTAGTAAGATGAAATCAAGAAGAGAAGTAAACCAAGGAGATTGAGTTTGGTCGGAAGAAGAAATGGGGTTAGTGTAAAGATGAGCAAGATATTAACTAAAGATAAAATAAAGAATATACTTTTATTACACTTTATATTATTATATTTTAATTATTAATGATAATAATGTGACGCAGGTATCCTCGTGTAAGATTCTTAATTTATACAGCGGCGCATGAGATAGGCCACGTAGCAAGGGTCAAGGCGACGCAGAAGATAGGCCATGGAGTATTTGATGGTGTAATTTTTTTTTTTATCAAGTCTTTGTAATTTTTATTATGATATACATATTGGAATTTTATGTTTTTTACTATATGATGGTTTTTATTCTAAGGGAAGAACAATTTCAATTTTATGTTTTCAAAAAAATTCAATACTAATTTTGTATAATTTCTTAGAGACATTTAATAAATCATTATTAAATGTTTTCTTAATTAAAGCATGCCGATATTGTTTCTTATTTTTGTTCCTATCTTTCTGAGGATATATAAACGTAACGGCTATATACACTCATTTTTTTGTCTATATACAC
Organism: Oxyria digyna; assembly: GCA_029168935.1. Classification (NCBI taxonomy): domain Eukaryota; kingdom Viridiplantae; phylum Streptophyta; class Magnoliopsida; order Caryophyllales; family Polygonaceae; genus Oxyria; species Oxyria digyna. Next base: position 14,879,572 of record JAPVLV010000013.1, read on the forward strand.
TCAATACCCCACGCAGTTGCGACGCGTGGGCGTGGGTATGACCCACGCATACACAACGCGTGTGCGAGACCATTTTATGGATATCCGAAACATTTAATCCACGGGTACGCAAAGCGTGTGCGTGGGTATAATTTTTTTTGTCAATCCCACGCTTCATATACGCGTAGGTCATAATCGAAAAAAAAAAAACTTAAAATCAAGACCCACGCACTTGCGTTGCGTGGGCGTGCCTTTTTTGTTTGGTTTTAAGACCCACGCGTACGCGACGCGTGGGCGTGGGCGTGGGTGTTTTCGTTTTTTCCGAATTTTTTTTCTGTAACCGACGCAATATCTTTTAAGGTTATCGTTACTAAAAACTCAAATCCTAATAGAGTGATAATGGTATGTGAGAATTATGGTGTGTATATACGAGAGCCTATCTCCCGTTGTTACCCCGTATGAGGAACTTTGCATAAATGTCAACTACTTGCATAGTCCTTGTTCTCGGACATACTGGATGGAGATGCCCATGGCTGGCTTAGCATTTGCTACTCGATTTCAAGTAGTTGTTGTGTTTTTGTCCTGGAGTGGCTCGTGCTTATGTTTGCCGATGACGGCTTCTAGTCATGATGCCGAACCACCAACAGAGATCTTTTCTATTGCTCTATTCAGTAACCACTTCATTCCGGTAAGTAAGTAAATTAAATAAATATTTTATTTAACATATGTTATTGAAAGTTATAACATAATTTTTTGTTTATCTTATTATAGGTGTGGCTCCGTGATACTGCTCCACTACCGCCAGTTTCATTGTATTGGAATCAATTCAAAGACAAAACTGTTGAAGGTTGGGATGACGGCTTCAAGGATAGGATTGAAAAGTGGAAAAAATATAGAATTAGCGCAGGACGGGAACCAAACACGCCGGTGTGATTAAGACATAGATATGGCTATATTAGCTCACCTTTTTTCTATAATCATTGCATTGTTTTGATTTTATCGTAATTTTTTTTCTAAAATTATGTTGTTAATCTTAATATTTTAATTAAATATCTCACCTTTTTTCTATAATCATTGCATTGTTTTGATTTTATCATAATTAATCTTAATATTTTAATTAAATTTAATTAAAAATAAGTTAAAGTAAAAAGTTAATGTTAGTAATTGAGTTGGATTAATGGGTTACACTGTAAATGGGCCCAAAAAATTATTCTCCCGCTTCTTTGAGATTGAAGGAGAGGCTGCCGAGTCCACGACCTAGGAGCCAGAGAGAGCCTCAGCGAGCTCCTTTGCAAAGCCTAACACGCATCTCTCTCTTCTCTTCGATCTAGCAGGCAGCAGTACTCATCTCCGCCAATCGATCTAGCCACACCACAGGTACTCTCTTCCGCCTTATCTGCTTGCCTTCGCCCTTCTGAAAGGAAGTGTACTCTCTTCAGCAGTACTCATCTCACGCGATTGCTTATGGTAAGAAATTGATGCTCATAGAGCTACTAGCTGATTGTTCTTTTGTGATTATGAAGTAGATTCAACTTTCAATTTATGTGTCTTGCGAAGACTATTTTTTTTTTGCTCGACACTCTGCATTCCAATTAATGTTAGCATTTTCTGTAGTGCATTTATCAGTTAAGCAGGAACATCAACATAAACAACTTTCTTACACTTTGTTATTGTTGAACCTGGTATCATGAACTTGTGACATTGCACTCCATTCAGCTTCAACTGTGGTGAGTATCAGTGCACATGAGATGTTTGTTGAAATGCCTAAGAAAAACACATCATGTATTGCACGTGAAATAGGATAACATAGTGGTAGTGATGATGAACTCATTTTTCCTCCTTAACTATTATTGAGATAACCATCTTTTCTAAGTGTAAATGTCAAGTTTTCATTGTGATTGAGTTAGGAATTAGGATGCATTCGATATTATCTAACTTGATATGGAACCAGTTTATGAGATTCTCACATGAGTGTTTGGTGTATTATGATATCAGTGGAACTATGATATATTATTTATTTGTTGATATACACTTGTGTACTTGGTGCTTGTACGATGAAAAATGTTAAATTTGCTTCTTTTGTTTCTTTAAAAGAGGACATAGGTTGCTGAATTTAAACATGGTGTCAAGTACTATGATTTGGATTAGTCCATGTAAATGAGCTTGTGTTTCCGTTCAGATGGCAGATGATGAGAGTCATCCACTTCAGCCAGCTGCACAACAGGGACAAGGCAGAGGGCGGGATAGACGAGGCAGATGGCGGGTTAGACAAGGCAGAGGGCGGGGAAGACAAGGCAGAGGTCGAGGTACGAGACCCGCTCCTGACCCTGTTTCTACTATGCCTATCCAAGATCCTGACCCTGTTTCTACTATGCCTAAAATTACGTGATTTTTACATATATTTTAATTACACAGCGCCTTCAGTTATCTCTTGGATCGGTACGCGAGCGTCTCCAATGTCCAAGTATCAGTAATGACGAGACAGAGTACCTTATCTCTCTCATCGGGTTTATGACTGGGGAACCTTACCCCGTTCCGGATCCACCTCAACGTGCATCTCTTTTTCAAAACTCGGAATATGTGCGTGGTGAGGGTAGCGGTTCTGGGCGCGAGGAAGATGATAGATCTGATCCACATTAGATTATGTAGTTTTTATACTTTATGTCAGTATGTTATTTTGGATATAATACTTTATGATGATAGATTTTGTAGTTATATGACCTTCTAATCCTAAAATCAAATTGAGAATTTGGGGGTAAATACTTGTCCTAAAACCAAAGTTTGTTTCTGTATCGTTTTTCAATTTGGCTGTATCAACCTGAGGACACCTCAGTAGCTCAGTTAATCATTCCGTCCAGGTGTACACCCTTATGCAGTTCGTTTCTGTTCATCATGAACATGACTCCAAGCTAAGCGCTATACAGTCACTGCTTATGTAAAAAAGTCTTTCCTTAATCTCGTTTATAATAAATTATATTAAACGTTCTCAAAAAGCATGTACCAATGTCAGGTACCCACGCACACGCAACGCGTGGGTGTGGGTATATTTTTGAAAACATCCTTGCACACGCGTTGCGTGTGCGTGGGTATATTTTAAAACACCCATGCCCAGTTGCGTGTGCGTGGGTATATTTTAATATTTCCGAAATTGCCCTACGGGTACAGTTTGCGCAGGCGTAATATTTTATCAAAATACCCACGCACACGCGTTGCGTGGGCGTGACTTTAATGGTCAGATATCCGTTTTAAACGTACGCCTACGCGTTGCGTGTGCGTGGGTACCTAGCCACGCCCACGCGTTGCGAGTGCGTGGGTATCTGAGTCTAAATAGACAAAAAAAATGAGTGTATATAGCATCACCCTATATAAATGTACGGTATATAACTATGTAAGTGTTCTACTAGTATTTATATTCACGAACTATGTAAGTGTTCTAGTATTTACATTCAAGATTAAGACAGAAACTATCATTAATCATATAATAAGAAGTTTCATTAAAGTGAACTCGTAAGACATACAAAATTTATTTATTTTTGCTGGAAAAGACAAACATTAAATTGAAAACATAACATTTAACTGTGAAGTTGCAGCTGCATCGAAGAAAGAAAATAAAACGTGAGCAACATTGTACCAAATGAGTCACAATGTAAAAGCGATGTCATCAAACTGAAGTTGTAACGCGCGCTGATTAAGCAAATTCGGAACAATTGTCCCGATCGACAATGCCAGCATGGATGAGCAAAGCCCATAGATGAGTGATGAACTCTCCTCCTTCTCCAAGCTTCTCTGCATGAGCCATTTCATTGTGGTTCGATGGCGCCAAGAACAATATTAGTTCAGCCCAGAACTCTTCCAGTATCTTCCACCTTCGTTCATCTCCCGCAATAGAAATAAGATCTTTCCCTAACTTCACACCTTTTTGAAGTGTTGTATTCCTTTCTCCTCCGACTTCCTTGTCATCAATAAGCTCCATTAGCCTCTCATATTTGTCGACCTTTGTCCCCTTCCCACAACAAGAAATGGGATTCTTCAACAAAGTTCTTGCTTCTTTGACAGTTGTTTCACATATGCATGACTTGTGCCTCAAGAACAGGAATAGATATCAACAACGGAGCAAAAGCCAACAAGTACGCACAATACTTGGACAACTTTGTTGCTACCTCAAATCCTTGTGGTTTAAAATCTTGGAGAGTAAGGTTCATGCCACAAATGGTAGTTGCTATATGCCACACTAGAATCATTTCTGATTCACTCTTGAGATTCAAAGCCCAAGAGAGATTTTCTTCAACTCCACTTCGCCTCAAAGAAGAGACCCCGTTGCTCAATTTCGGGCCATTTGTTTGCAACGATAAAACTATGGCTCTCTTCAAGTCTTTAGATAGTGCAACGCTTCGACCTTCCTTTTTGCTTGGGTTTGGAAGTGAGACTCCGAAGATAGAACAAAGTGCTTCGAGAGACTTGATGTTTATGCTAAAACATGTGCAATATTCGATAAGCGAATACTGACTAAGCCTCCTCTTCCAAGATTTGCACAATATGGCACTAGTGCATCGTGAGACCACACAAATTGCTCCAATACCTCCCCCAATGAATTGCCGAAGCAACCCTGGTTTTCTCTTGGCATAGAAGCAAAGCAATATCACATTATACCACTTTGAGGTAACAAACAAGAATAGTTGTATGACCTCTAAAGCATACAAAACCAATATCAAGATTTCAAAAGCTTTTGGGTTAAGGTTAGGGTTCACACCAAGACTCGCCTCATAGCTGGAGTTGAAGGTTTTAAAATCATATGTTTTTAGCGTAAAATACCAAAACATGATGGGAAAAGATATTAGGGATATTAGCTTCCAGTGGAACCCGTTCAAATAGAAAAACATGTACTTTGAGTAGAAGTAGTCTTGAAGAAAGCTGAGCTCTACCTCAACCACTCGGAATGCCCTATCTTCATCGATTAGTAACCCATCACGAACCAATTTCCATGCCTTCATCCTTGATGAACTAGTTGCGTATAAATTTGTATAGCCACGGATTTTTCCAAGAAGCAACCAAAATAGGGCAAAAGACAGGCAAGTGTCCTTGAGTTGCCCATCAACATCTCCTCCACCTAACTCTGACCGCAAAAGCCTCCCATTGCATTCCCAAATCTTCTCCAAAGTAACTCCATCCACAATATTGTCATCCTTCGTTGTCGCGTATCTTGGCCCCACTAAGTACTCATATCCATGCATACTTACTGGATCTGCTTCAACTTTAACTTTATTCCAGTCACTACTAGAAATCCCTCATTTCCCCACTATTATTCACCCACAATTATAAGCATGGGGCACAAATTCCCACATTTAAATTTATTGCTACAATTTAGCAATGAAAGCAATTGTGGATAGAGCTTTTACCACCAATTTAACCGTGGGAAATTTACTCAATTGGGTCCCACATATTAAAAAAGGAATTTATATATTTATCCCTCATTTACCCATGATCATTCACCCACAATTATAATCATGGGACACAAATTCTCACATTAAAATGTGTTGCTACAACTTAGCAATGAAAGTGGATGTGGATAAACATAAGAGGGCACTCCATTGGGTCCCATATATATTAAAAAATAATTTATATATTAAATTAAATTTTATTTAAAATCCCTCTCCTATTTTCACCAGCCCAACAAGCGTATGCCCATCCCTTTGTACAAGAGAGAGCTATCGCGGTGAATGAAAAAATGTTGATAAAGCATGGATTTCTGCAAGAACGATTATGAAATGACAAGAAAAAAAAATGGGTTTCTGTAAGAACTAACCCAGAAGAAGAAGTCAAAAACAAAAAAAATGGGTTTGCACGGATTATCATTCAAATAATTCAAATAAAGTAGATGATAGGTTTAAAGGTCTGACAAAAAAAAAAGTAGAGTAGTACTCCTCTACTTTGATTTATTATTAAATATGGGTTGTCATTTAATATTTAATATTAAATGTACACTCCTACTTTTAGAAATACAGGTTAATACGGATTATTAAAGTAGAGTAGTACTCCTACTCCTGCTAAGTGGGGCAACCAATGAAGACTTTGATAAAAAATTCACTCCTTGGATTAAAACATATGTATGTACTTTATTATGGCTTATTCTTGTTAATGCATGATTTTTTTATAATGAACTTATTAATCTAATATGTTTGTTAACAGATACAAAATAAACACACGGAGGATGTATTCTTGAACAGTTTAGCTGTGGGTCCAAGTGCTAAAGTAACCATGTTTCCAGCTTATTTTATCAATGGATACACTTTTCATACCTTGGAGAGAGGAGAAGGTAAATTTGCGATGAATAGTGGAGTTTGGGTCAGAGGATCGTATTCTGAAGAAGAAGCGTATGATTTTTATGGTTTGCTTGAAGAGATTATACAAGTAGAGTATTAAGGGTTTCCTGCAAAGCAAGTTGTTCTTTTCAAATGTCGGTGGTTTGATCCAACTGACGGGGTTGAAGTGAACAAAAAATATGATATTGTGGAGGTTAACACCTCAAAATTTTATAGATCAGATGATCCCTTTATTCTGGCTCAACAAGCTATTCAGGTATCTTATATACCATACGCTGGTGCGAAACGAGATCGAGCTAAGTGGCATGTTGTGTGTAAAACAAAAGCCAGAAGCGCAATTGATCATGGACGGAAATTGACGATGAAGTTGGAGTGCTAAATGTTGATGATGTACCCATAGAAGACTTGAGAGACCCAAATGACGAATATATTGATGTAGAAGATGAGTTGGATGATTTAGGACTAGTACATGAAGATGAAGAGAATGATATATATTACATTTCAGATGACGAAAGAGATCAAACAGGTAATGAGAAAATTTTAGCATTATATTTAATACTAGCTTTAAAATCCTTTATTATAGTTATCAATATATATTTATTTCATAATAATCAACAGGAGAGAGTACACATGAAACCAATTTTGATTGGACCTGTGGGTCAGAATCGGACAACGTCTAGTGAGGTGAGCTCGAATCTACTTAATTATTTTCACATCTTAACAATTTCTTACTCATGAGAAATTATGAATATTAACACTTAGTTTTTTTTATCAACGTCATGTGTTGAATTTGTACGAAAAAATATATTTTTCGTTGTTAAATAATAGCTAGTATGTCAAAAGATTTTGAATATGCATGTCTTTCAGATTTTTACTGATTGGATTTTTCTTAATTATGCTTCATTTTAGTAAGATAAGTATTATCATAAAGGCTTATTATTTATAATATGATGATTTTCATGATGTTACAAGTAAAGAAAGAATAGAAAAATAAAAAAAATGAATGAAAACCCCTTACTTGTCGTGCTAGTGTAGGAGTAGGAGTAGGAGTTGTATGACTAACTAAAGAAAGAATAAAAAATTGATTACTTGCCATGCTACTAGTGTATGGCAGTATGAGTGTATGACTAACTAAAGAAAGAATAAAAAAATGAATAAAAATACATGTACCAGTACTACTCGGCATATATAATATATTGAAGTGGACTAGCAGATCAAAATGAGTGTATGCTCTTCTAGGGTTTTTAGAGCGCAGCCGCAGCCATACCTCTCTTCCTTCAAATTCAAGCTTGCAGATCAAATTGAACCTTGCACAAGGAGATCGTACTCGCCGGTCAACCTTGCTATGGCTCGTGTAAGGATCTTTATCAATTTGGTCTTATGCTTTATTTTGAGCTATAAACGTGGGTTAGTGTTGTTAAATTTAGTTTTGGAGGGAAACCTCCCGCTAAAGATTTTCTATCATCTATAACCTCTTTAGAAACCCCTTACATTCCGTTTCTATTTCTCCCATCTTCTGCGTTTTGATTTTGGGTAACCGACCTCTTCCGGAAGAACCTAGTAACAAAGAACGATTACTAATTTTTTCTTCCTCCTTTATCTTTGCAGAAATGCAGCGAAGAAGAATTCAGGCACTTACAAACAGGCAACCACGAGATGTTGGCACCGATGGTGAGATTCAAGCAGGTCTTCCAGATTTACAAATTCCCGTATCAAACCAGAGTCAGGAGTTACCATTACCTTCTCCCAGCATCAAAGCAGTAACTCTAGTGCCTCCTAGCATTGGTTTGAGCGGTGAAATTGACTCCCAAGAAAGATCAGGTATTTAATTTCCCCCCCTGATGTAGACATAATCTTGTTCTACCATACTAGTATTTTTGATGTTGAATGCTTTTTTTTTATGCTAAATGATTTTTTTGATGCAATGTCTATTTTTATTTTTATTTTTATTTATTTTTATTCCTACTTATGTCTTGACCCCTAGAGTGACCCTTATTGTTTAATTGGTTGCCTAGCACCTCTAATCTCCAATATATATAAAAAGTTCAACTTTACAATCTGATTTGAATCAGTACAAAAAATAATTCAGTTGGTATTCAATTATGCATAAGTATTATAAGGGATCATGGCGTTGTTGGAGTAAAGTTCCAGATGACCCAAAAAATGTTGTCTGGTGGGAAGAGTTTAAGGTATTACATGATTAGGAAATCTATAATAATTATTCAACTATCTTGTATTTAGATTTTTTCTAATTGCCTAGTATATTCTGATATGTATGGCAGAATATTTTCTTTTGGAAAGACAAGCATGCACAAAAGGTGCGAAGAATTTGGAGCGCTAAATGTAGTCAACACTTGCGCTCCAAGTTTGCTCAGGCAAGAGAGTCAGGAAAAAGACCTTTCTTTGTGGAGGATGAATTTTGGGAAGAGTTGTTGAAGGGTTTGGAGTATGATGAATCTTTCAAGCGCCAAAGTAAGGTGAACAAATGCAACCGTGCTTCTAAAGCTCCTAATGGCATTGGAAACTATTGTGGAGGATCTAAACCTTTGTATAAACATGTGGCTGAATATGTAAGTGTTAAAATCCTTATATCTCTTTTATATTTTTCAGTACTTTTTTGCATCATATTCTTTTCTTGGTTACCATTTTGTTTTCTTAATTCTGCCTATATGAAGTTGATAACCTTAGGAGTGTGATCTTAGGAGTGTTGAGAACTTCAGCTGGGTTCATAAATACCACCTTTAACTTTGGTGACTGATTTTTCCTGGTGCATGCAACAATATAGCATGAAAAGCTGCCATCGATTAATTGTCAATCTATCAAGATTGATGGATTATTATACATACATATATGGAGCTTCATCACTGCTAAAACAGTTAAAATTTAAAATACATCCCTTGCCTGCATATTGATTCAATTTGATGCTGCCATTTTGCTGCTGCCATTTGTTGCTGCCATTTTGTACTCTGTAGAATATATGCATTTTGATGCTACCATTTTGATTTAATTTTGGTCAGTAAAATAGTACTTTTCCATTCTGCACCCATATACACACACTTAGTCACTAAGCATTATTCTTACATATTTATGGTGAAACTGAAAGCTTTTTTATAGATTGATTCAGACTGATCGTGGAAATAGTAATCATGCATATCTATTTGACTTCTTCATGTACTATATATCATTTATGTGAAAGATTCATACAATCTCATCCTGAAGGGTTAACGCAAGAAGATGCGGAGAGGCTGTGGTTAGAGGTTGTTGGTGGGAAAAAGAAGAAAAACATCTTCGGTCTAGGATCTTTCAATAGCCCGGGGCCAAATTCTCGAAACCCGGCTGCTGTCGGGCCTTGTCTTCATAGAGATCAGGTGAATCCAAGTCAAATGGAGGAGCTAAGGAAAACATTTGAGGAAGAGGTGAGGAAAACAAATAGAAGAGGACGTTAAGAAATTAATGGAGGAAAGAGTTCAACACCTTCTGATGAAACAAAGAGAAGAAGATGCCCAAGTGTTCCAAAAGATGATGGAAATCCAGCTATCTTCTCGGTATGCACACCCAACTACTCCACAGGTTAATGATTCACCATTTTTATCCTTATTGAATTCCACCGCACCACCTCCTCTCTATGGATCTCCTAGTTGTCCTGCTGCTGTTGGTTCATTTGCTGCTACTAATCCTTTTAATTCATTTGCTCATCAACCAACTGGATATATGCAGCAACTGCTTCGTTCTTCATCTCCTTTGACTGATCCATCTGTGTTTTCTACTTCCCGGCACAACCAAGGTGGTACGTCTTATGCTGCAACTGATGATGTTGGTTTACCCGGTAGTAGCGATGTGCAGTAACTAAGTTATTCCATTTTTACTTTAGTGTGTTTGTTCGTTTTTAACTGTTAGTGTGTTTGTTCGTTTTTAACTGTTAGTGTGTTTGTTCGTTTTTAACTGTTAGTGTGTTTGTTAGATGAACTTTTAACTTGTTAGTGTGTGTGTGAATTTCTGCTGAAGTCATGTAATTTGTAATTGAACAGGGCTTGTTCTCTTGATATTTATGTAAATTTCAGTTTTTATATATAATTAATGTAATTTCTTTCTTATTGTTAATTAATACCAATTAAAGGATTAAAGGATAATTTGTAAAATAGTCATTAAAAAAAACAATTAATTAACAAATTAGCAAACCAACGAATTGTTAGTAGCAAAATTGTCATAGTTGTTTTCATTGGAAATTAAAATTTTCTAAAATAATAATTAAATTTGAAAAAGTTGGTTGTGGGTAAAACCCACTTTCTCAAGAGTGGGAAACATTTCTCACGCACCTTTTATCCACTATTCATCATCTGTTGGAATTTTCCACTACATTTAATTATTCATGCCTAATACCTACTTAAAAAAAAGTTCTAATTTATCTTTTTTCTAGTAGTGAGTCCTTCTGGTCCTCGTCCTTGTTGATGAAGTTAATAATCTTCCTCAGGTTTTCTCTGATTCCCGGAGTTGCACCAGCTGCATGAGCCAATGCAACTATTCTTTCCACAACCTTCAACAACGCAACGAGGAAGACGAGCAAAATGGAAATGATCCGATATTTCGAACCCAAAGTGTAGACTAGAAGGAGTAGCAAAACAAATTGGGTTAGAAATTGAAAGAAGATTTTGGATCTACCGTTTATTTCTTCGAGAGTGAAGGCAGTAAGGTTGTCGAAACTCGCATATGCGAAGAGTAAGAAGACCGCCCATATGCCATATACCCCACGAAACATGCTCTTGGTTCCTTGAGCGTTTGCAGGATCGCCCATGAGACCCAAGGTGTAAGATATCAAAATGGGGACTGACATGTAACATGCATAAGCAAGGAGCTTGAGCCATAGTTTTGCAAATCGCTTCTTCAAGCCACCTAACATGAAAAAGATGGCAAAGAAGATGATTGTAGCGACTACAAACTTTTCAATCTTATGCATGTTGGTGGATTCTTGTCGCATGTAATTTGTGACCTGATCCTGGAGTGTTTGACATGTGGTTTGATCCATTAGAAAGATATGTGGGAAAGGAATTAAGATGAGAAATTGCTAAACGGCTGAGTGACAAAGGAGAGGCAGGCTAGTTAATTGAAAGAGGAATGAGTTTTGGTTTGTCCCATTGTCCCACTATATATATAACTAGATACGGGTTTCGCGCTACGTGCAAGGAAATTACGTATTCACGTATGAGATTTAATATAGTTACACATTATTTGTTAATATTTTTGTTATTGTTATTAAGTTTGTTAATGCTTGTAATTATAAGTATTTTTCGATTTCCTTATATTTATATTTGAAGTACCAGTAGTTTTAAAACATAATAATGGAATAATTTTGTTAGGAGGAATCTTACTGTATTTTATTTGACAAAATGTTTTTCTAATATTACACTCATTAATTTCAACATGGATTAATATAGACAATATGTGTGAATAGATTGAAATAGGATAGGATTATGAAATTGAATGCATAGATTGAAATAAGGTAGAATTATGGAATAGATTAAAATAGGGTAGAATTATGAAATTGAATGCAATACCATTTACATTTACTTTTGGCAAAAATAGACAGCCAACCTTTATATAGATAAGATACAACGAAACTGCTAGAGCATTAAATTTGAATCGCTTAATTAACAATTACTTTCAAGTGGTAACATGGGAAGTTAAACCTACTTCACTAAACTAATCATGTAACGTATCGCATTTACTCCATGCCATTATCTAATTGGTATAAGTCTTATTAAAATCTTTACTTTTTCACCTTGTGTTACTGTGCATAATCTCCATGGACTTGGGTTTGTTGTTGGGAAACGGAATCGACCGAGAGACAAATCTGGTGAAAGCTGAGATCGATACGGACCTAACGAAACTGGTCTCGTTTGATTCCGATTTTGAACGATCTCAAACGAGTTATCCGAACCCGCGTAAGTCTCGTGCGTACCAATACAAAACATTTAAATATGACTGAAGAGGAAAATTGCGAAGCACGGGCTCCCGTATCTACTGAATTATAGAAAGGGACGGATGGAGTATTATAGAAGCTTAATTAACAACTACTCCGTACTCAACTAGCACTAGGTGCTAGCTGGCGTCCCTGGTCGCCTACCGACTAGATCTATAAAAAGATTGAGCCAAATATTGAACTCCACGAAGGGTGGCGTGATATGCTTTTATCCATTCTTTTAAAAACGCTGTAAGAAATTGAACTTGCACACTCATGCACGAATAGAAAACATTTAAATATGACTGAAGAGGAAAATTGTGATTTTTCTAGTTACAACTTAATTATTGATTGAGCTCATTAAAGAAGGCCCGTAAAGAAGATTTCAACCACCTATTTACATATACACTCCATCATAATAATTGATTTACATTGATTGAATATTCAAATTAATTTAGAGTTGCAAAAATACACCAAATAGGTTATATTTACAAATGAATAACTATAGAAGAAAAAATGTCGGGCTTAGTAATTCAAATGTCGGTCTTATTAAATAAAATGTCGGGGTATATTTGCAAAAGCATAAGCACTGAAGAAAAATGTCGCCCTTCTAAAAATTAATGTCACTAAGATATATTTGCAAACATTAAAACAAGTAGGTATTTTTGCGAGTATTAAAATGGGATATGGGGTGTAATTTTTCAAATGAATATTTAATATGTTGAGAGTTCTCCTTAGGGACAAAGGTTTTTGAATATCAGCCTCCAGAACTTTCAATGGCTCCACTATTTGATAAAGAAGAAGAAATCCTGACTTGATAGCCTCCAGATGTAGTAATTTATGGTGAATTGGGTCAACAGATCTCGTGTCTCTAATATTTTTTTTATCTTTGATATTCAAGCGCTTCGTAGATCAATCGGCGTCAACAACAAATATATTATTGTACATTTTATTCTACAACAATTGGCGTCGACCGTGGGAACGAAGGCGGCAATCATTGCAATGATCTCGAAGGAATAAACGTCGTTACAGGAAGCGGTTGTGGAGAAGGAAAGCAAGCACGGGAAATCGGGGCCGCCGAGTCACGAACCTGGTTGTTCAACTCTCGAGCGGAAGGACATGGGAATATCTGCCTCCAAGGGATCGTCGAACTCATGTTCTAAAATTTAGGGTTCGAGCGAGCTGCGATCGCGGTTTCTCATCCACGACCGCGGCTTCTCATCTGCGACCGCGGCGGAGCACATCATAATGAACGAGAACAGAAAAACCGCGAACGCGGTATGCTTTATGCAGAACAGACACCCGGGAAACCGCGACCGCGATTTTGATGCTGAAGGAAACCGCGATCGCGGTATTAATGCTATGAACGTCATTGATTTAAACTCCGATGAGGCGGAAAATGGTATGAACGTCATTGATTTAAATGCCGGTGAGGTGGATAGTGGTATGAACGCCACTATTAAACCCGAAGATCCAATCTTTCATGGTGGGCGATTGGAATAATCAAGATGAATCACATGGCGGAATTTGCGTGGATCGCAGCAGGCTCAAATGACATCCAAGCGACGCAAGGTCAGAAGTTGTGGACTTGTAACGAAGCAAGGTTTAACAGACGATGGGCCTCATAACCTGAAGTCAGACACCGACATCTGAAAAACGTTGCAAAGTGAGGTTCTCTAGTTTTTCTAAGGATCAAACATAGCTAGAGACAAGGTATGCTCCTTAAAATTAATATGTAAAATATTATTGTGACTTTGTGGCAGGTAGAGCATCACCCTCGCTAGGAGAAGACATAAGAGCATGAATATTATTCACTTGACTATCGAAGAGGCGGAAAACGGTATGAATGCTGAAAGCATGGAATCAACACTAGGCGTTGTCATTTTAGAACGACACGGATATCAGAAAGATGATGTTATATTTATGTCATGAAGTAGATAGCCTGAAATTAAGTCAAAGGATATTGTGCAAGAGTGCACTATCCAAGAATGAATTTTGAGAAAATCAAGATCATTGAGCAAGAGTCTGAAGCATCCAAGATCGGATCACACAGGTCGTACCGAACTTACGAGACCCGAGGGGGGAATGAAGGGGAAATTGTGATTTTTCCTGGTTACAACTTAAATGTTGATTGAGCTCATTGAATAAAGGCCCATAAAGAAGATAGAGTCCAATTAAGATGTTGAAATGAATATTTAATATGCTAGAGTTCTCTCTAGGGACAAAAGTTTTTGAATATCAACCTCCGGAGCATTCAATGGCTCCACTATCTGATAAAGCAGAAGAAATCCTCTCTTGGTAGCCTCTGGATGTAGTCATTTATGGAGAACTGAGTCAACAAATCTCGTGTCTCTAATCTTGCTTTTATCTTTGATATTCAAGCGCTTCGTAGATTAATCGTCGTCAACAACCAATATATTAATGGATTTGGATTTGAAATAGAGCTAGATCCATTAATCTCATAGGTATAACACTTACTTTGATCAAGAGCAATCATAGATTCACTCCTCAACGACGTAAACTCATCCTTCCCTACCATCCTGACCACATCCAAGCTCTTCTTTGTTTTCACAACAGCCTCAACCCCAATTCCCTTTGTCGGCGATTCCCACAAATTGCCTCAAGAACCCTAACTTTCCTCTTACCTCCTCTATTGTATTTCAAACCCCAACTTATTATTGAGTTCAATAAACATCGACATATATATTGTTTTTTCGAAAACTTTTTTAAACAGATGGACGATCCATCTTTATGTAACCTCCCTATTAAAATTGCCAGACATGAACCCAGCCTTTTAAATTTATATTTTAGGGTGTTGTTCGAGTGAGAACAATTTTAAGGTGAGAATGTCAGAATGGATGATATTCATCAAAATATACATAAATGTTCATTATAAACTGTGAGAATGACTAATATTCATCAAAATATACATAAGTGTTCATCATAATGTACTCAAATGTTCAACGAAATGTCTTTGTATTAGAAGTGATTTCTTTTATTGGTTACCTATCAAATTTTTAGTGGATAATTAAAAATATAATTGATATTGAGTTTTATTAAGTTCTTGTTATTTTTTAACATGGTTTGATATTATTCAAATTTCACTATATATCAAAACTAAAATAGATGAATAATAATTAGATAGATTAAGTTTACTTAAACCTAGAAAATAATTTGCTCCAAATTAATAATTTTATTTTTCTTAATGTAATTTGTTAAAATGTTAATAATGTATTTAAAAAATAAATAAATAAACTAACAACTTTCTAAACTCACTCTAAAAGCTCAAAAAGGCTCAATTTATATATATATATTAAAACAGAGTTATTTGAAGCTCTCTCATTAACTCTGGCCTCACAAAGTTGACGTTTCAATTTGTGGTAAATTCTCCTTTAATTAATTTAAACTCTTTTAATTGATTAAAATAAATGATTAGGAGTTTAAGATCTACAAATAACCAATTTGAGCTAGATTCTAGGTATGCATTTAAAATTTGTTAATTTAATTAAACTCTTTCGAGCTTATGTATTTTTTTAACCTTGTGCTAATCTAATTTAATTTAAAATTTGGTATGTTTTTTAATCATGATGTGAATAGTATATTTTTATGAAATTATTATTATTATTACTAAATTAAAGGTTTCATAACTTAACGTGATTACCTCTTTTTGACGATTTTTCTATGCATGAATTAAGACACATGAAATTCGATTTTTATTCCACCTTATTTTTTAGGATGCGGTTCCGGTGAGAATAGTTTTTAAAATGAGAAAGTGCGAATGACTAATGTGCATCAAAATATACTTAAATGTGCATCAAAATATACTTAAATGAGCATCAATTTTTTGATGCACATCTTTTGAAAAATGATGCACATTACAATTTTTACTTGAATGTTCTTCAATTTTTCACATGTTCATTTAAAAAATGAATGTTCTTCAAATTTTTGATGTTTTTAAGTTTGTCAAAAAATGTGCACCAAATTAGTACTAAATGTGCACCAATTTACCACTAATGTGCATCATTCTCACGTTCGTGTTTTAAAAATTATTCTCATCCGACACTTTTCCTATTTTTTATTCCATCACTAATATCGTGATTACTATTTCTTATATAAAATATATATTCATAATTTTTGATGTAACATTATTAGAAATGCACGGAAAATAAATTTATATTATAGTAAAAGATCAAATTGAAATTACATAAAAATATTCAAAACATATATACCCTTTTATATTAATAGTTATTATATTATATTATAATTATAATTTTATATATACCCCGCATGGTACGGAAATTACGCTAGTTTTAATATATAAGATAGATATAAAAGCATTACTATAAGACTACTTTGCTAGTTTTAATATATAAGATAGATATAAAAGCATTACTATAAGACTACTTTGCATGATGCGGACTGATAAACAAATATACTACGGAGTACTCCATGTGATTAAGAATTGATCATCGATCATGAGTAATGAATTAGCTCGTGTTCCGGGTCGCCGGCCGACGAGACAGTGTTCTATAAGAAGCTTAATTAACGGGTACTCCGTGTAAAAGAATGACTAATTAGCTACCCAACTTGAATCAAATATATCATTTCCACACTCTTCCACGAATAGACAACCTTTAAAAATGACTTAACATAGTAAAATACCATTATTAGAATAGGAATCTTCTAGAGTCACTAGTTAAATACGGAGCATGTGCCAAAGTACAAAATAGTTTTATTTATTTATTTCTTAGTATTATACTCTTTCTATCTCTTTAAGATGTTCTCATATTGTATAATGCACAACTGATTGCCATAAATTACACACCAAAATACCCTTATAAAATTTGCTTACATTTACAACTGCACTAAGAGAGTATAAAACTCATAAACACAACAAGCAAAGAGCATTTACTACTGCTACAAACCTAAACAGAGCAAAATAAAGAAGAAAATGGATGGCTTCAACATCTACTGCGAGCATTTACTGCATCATTGTCTAAGGAGGATGACTTCAACATTTAATTTGAATGAAGCTCAAGATCCTGATGATGATAACTTTAATTATGAGGAGATGAGGACATAGGAGCAGAACTGGTTTCCCTTTTGATTTCAACCAGGAGCCAACTGCATCATAATTAGAGGATCATGGAGAGGCAACACAACATCATCAACCCCGAACTCCCAGACTTAGCAGTTGTAAGAAAATGCAGATTCTCAGTTTTCTTCTCACCAAAGTTTCAGAGGAGAGACTTCCACATGGAGACGTCAAAGAAGTTGCAGAACTGTTCAAGGTGTCAAGAAGAACAATTAGTAGAATCTGGGGAATAGCAAAGAAACAAAAGGAAGCAAATCAATGCTACAATGTCACCACAAGGTATCACAATGGAGGAAGGAAGAGAACTCAAGTGGATCAAGCAGCAATAACAACACTAAGCATGGGGGACAAAATACGCCTCAAAGACTTAGCAAGCAACCTAGACATTCCCAAATCAATTTGTCACATAATGGTGAAGATGAAATAATAAGGCCACACACAAATGCACTACATCCTGGAATGAGTGAAGCTCACAAGAAAACAAGGATGGAGTGGATTCTCAATCTAATCACACGGGTCACAGTGATGAAAAGATAGAATATCATCCAATGTATCACTACTACATTTCCGATGTATTGCAGCGTTTTTTTGTGGCGGTTTATGTATAGTAGCGATCTTTGTAGCGGTTTTGATTTTGTGACGACTTTTGTAGCGGTTCTTGATATTGTGGCGGTTGTTTGTAGCGGTTTGTTATCTTGTGGCGGTTTTTATAGCGGTTTAATATATTGATAAGTGTTAATTATGTATATAAATTTTTGCGGCGGTTTTCGTACTTTTAGGTAGCGGAATTAACAACTATTGTAGCGGTTTTTAAATTAGACCGCTAAAATTCAGCGCCTAATCAGCCCGCGTATTATCCCTAAATACCAAATAAAAATTCATGGAAATTGAAAGTTGTAGACTTGTAGGGTTTCAAAATCATTCGGAAGAGGCTACATCTTTACCAAAACAAAAAGACAGTGGCTCCATCTCAGGCGCTCGAAGGTTTTAGGGTTCTCCTCGCTCCATCTCAGCTTGTGCGCTCGGACTGAACTAACTAGAGAAATCAGCTTGTGCGCTCGAACTACTTGGCGGACCTCCTTGCTCCATCTCAGCTTGCTCGCTCGCTCGCTCCAGTCGGATTTACCATCTACGCCCCCAAAATCAGGTGAGAACTTCTGGCTAGATTATTCGTTTCCGGTTAGATGGATGTGTTGTATGAACAGTTTGGGGGTTTTCAAATGAAAATCTATTTTCTCTACAAAAGTGATTCAGCTGTTCAATCTTTTTCAAATGAAGATAAATGGTGTTGACAAGACAAATTAGACGGATGTGTTGTATGAACAGGTCGGTTGTCATTGAACATCATAAAACTGATTATTTATAGGTTCTGACTTTAATATCAACTTACCATGAGAGGCTAGATGTTCAGCAGATGGTGTTTTTTGTGCTATTAGCACATAATGTGCCTGCCATTTTCCCTATGCAGTGAGTTTGATAAATATGATGATTTGTTGAAAGGGAAAACTGCATTCTGACTTTGAAACCTCTACAAGTTTTATTTGAAAGAGGGTCTCTGAACTTTGATGTTTATAGAGTCCTAAAATTTATGGAAACCAGTGCAAGGTTATTAGTATTTTTTCCATAAAATTTCAAATCTTACATGCATAAAGATCAATTACCCTTCTGTTTATCCAGTTTTACATTAATGTTACCAGTACCTATTTATGTATTGTAGGAAATCAATGTTGTTTCACTCCATCTAACTACAAATCTGCCTTTGATACTCATTATCTACATTTTCAGCCACGTGGTTTTACTAACTAATGGACAAAAGGACTTAATCTTACATTAGTTTGTTTGAAAGTTAGTAATTTTATTACCGTGACTTGAATTAAGGTGAGGATGGATAAAGTTACAGAGTCTATGGCCAATGTTTAATATACTCTTAGTGTGATGTGACCTTTCCTCATCATAGACTTGGAAACCAGGTCATGTTAAACTTTACGGAATCATAATGTTAACAAGTTGTCAATTTATATATTGACAGCCTAACTTTTGAATGCACCAGTTCAACCAATTATCAGAATTATGTTTTATGTTGTAACTCTTTTCTTGTCCCATGTGCAGGTTAGCTTACATCTGTAAGCCACAAATAAGATTTCATAGACCAATAGACGCGTAGAGATGTATATATTTTCTGTTGAAGTAATTTGTTGCTGAAGTAATTTCAATTTGCTGCTGAAGTAATTTGCTCACTGAAAATAGTGGTGTGACTTTAAAATCCTTAACTCCTAGTTTTGCTAGTTCCAAGGATCAACGTCCTATCGTGGGAGACGTCACTTACTATGGTTCAATTGAAGAAAATATTGAGATTTTCTACGAAGACCACTTCAGCGTCGTCTAGTTTGGATGTGTCTGGTATGACTCTGAAACTAATTGTGGATTTCCTCTGATTGTGGTATGACTCCTAGTTCTGCGAGTTTTTTATTATGTATATAAGTTTCTATTCTTTATGCATATTCAGTTACAAAGCTTAATTTTATTTTGCTTGTTATCATTATTGCTTGATTTGACTTTGTTTTGGTAAATTTTAGATATTCTGCCTAATTGGAATTCTAATATATTATTCTCTGTTTAATTTCAGGCAACTAGTCTTACAGAAATGGGAAAGGGCATACCATCTGGTGGAATAGAGAAGATACCTCCTTATGAAAATTTCTTATATTCTATCAAAGATCCAAGAAGCCAATCAAGGTAGTGGTTTTAATATGCCAAACTTCGAAATAGACGATCAAAATATGTCTAATCAAGGTGATGAAGAAGTTGCTGAATCAGCAGGCCCTTCAGAAGTATGATTTCTTTTCCTGATGCATTTTTCTGGTTGGTGCATTTTCTAGTTCCTGCATTTTCAGGTTGCTGCATTTTCTGAATTTTTGCTGCTATTTTTTCTGCAATTTTGTTGGTTGCTTGTTGTTGTTATTTCTGTTTTGGCTTGTTGTTTATGCTGTTTTGGTATTGTTGACTTGTTGGTTGCAAAGGGACATTAAGCTATAAATCGGCTTCTGCAATTTTGCAATTTTTTCTGGTTGCTTTTCTGTTGTTTCTGATTTTTTTTGTTTTGGTATTGGCTTCTGTTTTGGTATTGGTTTCTGGTTTAGTATTGGCTTGCTGACTTGTTGTTTCTTCTATTTCCGAATTTTTGGTATTGGCTTGTTGTTTCTACTGCTAGTCTGCTACTAGATTGGTTCAGCATAATATACGCATGTCTTAACCTCACATTACCGCCTAATTTCACTAGTAGATAGCTTAGATAGGTGGACTAGTTATGTTTGTGATTGAAATTAGTATCTACCTTCTTTTGCTATGACCAATCTAATTGCTTCTTTCGTCTACGTGCTTCAAAAAGTAAAGTTATGGCCGGTGTAAGTGTGTAACAACATTGCCTCTTTGGATGTGCACAACAATATGATTTTGGCTTGTTGCTGTTGTTGATGGCTGATTTGAAAATGTCTTTTGAAAAGGTCTTCTGGTTACTGTTTGTGCTGTTTTTTTTTGTTGTTGCTATAAGCCAGTTTGCCAGAATCAATAAATTCATCTACTAACAATTATTTTTATCTATTTGTAGGTGTAACATACTACACCAATTTCGGACATTTTGGCAGCACTTAGCTTGAAGTTATTAAATAGGCTAGGAAAGCCATATATTTTGAGGCAAGCAACTTTCTGGATGATCAAACATTCTAGTTGATGTTTATATATTCTATGACTAGTTTTAGATTAATGCAGTTATATATGATCAAACATTGACATGTTTAGTTAAATATTGGTTTTATGGAATCTATGTCCCAAATGCTAATCATTTCCCATCAAACATTTTGATTTTACGTTATAAATATTGGTTTTATGGTATCTCTTCTGGAAATGATGTATTACAGGAATTATTGGTCGATAACATAAGAAACAAAAATATGATGCCTAAATTTTATGATAAAACCGCTACAATAGGTGTATTAGCGCCACACAATATTTAAATAAAAAACATGAAAACCGCTACAATAGATGTAGTAGCGCCACAAATTTTTTAAATGAAAAACAAACAAACCGCTACAAAATGTATCTCAATGTGGCGGTTATGTATGTTTTGGCAGCGGTTTTAATTGTTAAAGGTAAACCGCTACAAAATAAATATAACCACCACAAGAGAAAAAAACCGCCACAATAGACTTTATGTAGCGGCAGCAAATGTAGCGGAGAGGAACCGCTACAAAAGACCTTTTGTAGCGGTTTGACATTCTATTGTGGCGGTTCTATCCGCTACAAAAGGTCTGAAATGTAGTAGTGTATGATTTCATTCATATTGATGAGAAATCGTTCTTTCTTACAAAGAAGACACAAAGATGTTATCTAGCAAAGAATGAAAGAGGCATGTACATGGTAGCTAGTTCAAGTAATTTCATTCCTAAGGTTATGTTTATGGCAGAAGTTGCAAGGCCAAAGTTCAATGCAGATGGAGCATGTACATTTGATGAAAAGATTGGTATTTTTCCATTCACATACCAAAGAAGCAGCAAAAAGGAAATCAGTAAAGAGACCAAAGGGGGCAACAGTTACAAATCTTGTTGAGTCAATAAACAAGCAAGTTACAAGAAGAAGGCTAATTGAAAAGATTACCGGCAATCAAGGCTAAATGGCCAGAAGGAGCACAAAAAGTCATATACATCCAACAAGACAATGCAAGGCCTCATATCAATCAACAAGATCCAGAATGGCAAGAGGTACACAAAACAAGATGTATTTACTTTTATTCTAATTCAGCAGCCAGCTAATAGTCCTAATTCAAACATCTTAGACCTAGGATTTTTTAGGAGCATACAATCACTGATGCACAAAAAGATGCCAAAAGATGTTGATGAAATGCTAGAAGCAGTTTATGATTCATTTTATGAGTTGGATGCCACTAGTCTTAGAGATGTTTGGATTACTCTCCAATATGTAATGAATCAAGTGTTACAAGTCAAAGGAGGGAATGATTATCATCTGCCTCATGTCAACAAAAAGAAATTAAGGGCACAAGGTCTTCAACCAGAAATAATCAAGGCAACTACTTGGGTTGTTATAGAAGCATGAGAGATTGTTCATGGGGGTTCAGATGATGAAGACAACCAAGCAAATGATGAAACAGACGACCAACCAAATGATTTAGGGGACAACCAAGCAAATGTGTTGGGTCCATCTAGCTAAAGGCCAATTTAGGTCTGATATGTTGCCCTTGCGTTCTTCAGACCAAATGGCATCACCTTGTAACAATATGTTCCTTGACTTGTGGCGAAAGAGGTTTTCTCTTGGTCTTTCGGGTCCATCTGTATTTGATGGTAACCGTTGATTGCATCCATAAAGCTCAACATTTGTGGCCAGCTGTAGCGTCGATCTTTGTGTGGATGTGAGGCAGCAGGAAGGAATCCTTTGTGCATGCTTTGTTCGATCTTTGAAGTTGACGCATACCCACCATTTCCCGTTCTTCTTTTTAACCACTACAATGTTTGCTAGCCACTCTGGGTATTTGACCTCTCGATTCTTCCCTATTTCTAGGAGCTTGGTGACCTCTTTGTTGATCCACTTGTTCCTTTCAGCGGCGAATTTCCTTCTTTTCTGCTTAATCGAGGAAAAGCTTGTATCTATGTTCAACTTGTGCGTCATGACTTCGGGTGATATTCCAACCATATCCTCATGAGACCATGCAAAACATTTTGAATTTTCTCGAAGAAACACCAAGATCTTTGTTAAGCTTTCGTTATCGAGGTTTGCCCCAATCTTGAAAGTTTTCTTGGCGAGAATGGATCCAACACAACTTCATCCAATTTTTCGGTTTCGGGCTCGACGTAGTGTCTTGGCCCCTCCTCGTCCTTTGATTCGACTACTTGTTTCATGAACGCGACGTATCATTCTCGGGCAATGCTTTGTTCTTCTCTAATCTCATGCATTGCCCCAATCTTGACAGTTTTCTTGGCGAGGATGGATCCAACACAACTTCATCGAACTTTTCGGTTTCGGGCTCGACGTGGTGTCTTGGCCCCTCCTCGTCCTTTGATTGCTATTTGTCTTCGACTACTTGTTTCATGAACGCGACGTATCATTCTCGGGCAATCCTTTGTTATTCTCTAATCTCATGCACTCCCCACTTCGTGGGAAATTTGATAGTCTGGTGATATGTCAAAGGCATCACCTTCATTGTGTGGATCCAGGGTGACCTACAATGCAACTGTAAGGGGAATTGCAGTCTAGCGCATCGAATTTAACATGTAGGTTCACACCCCTTGCGTAAACTACGAGAGTGATGTTCCCTAATGTATATCGATCCTCTCCACTAAAACCAACCAGAGGTAATCTCATGGGCACGACATATTCTTCACTCAATCCCATTTCCAGCAAAGTATTTAGAGTAATGATATCAGTCGAACTTCCTGTGTCCACCATGACCCGACGAATTAGGCAATTCCCGATGGATAGAGAGATTACCAGACCGTCATGATGCTCTTATTTTGTGAATGTGTCTGTGTTGTCGAATACAATGAAAGGGAGATCGTTGTGCTTCTAGACCTTTGCTTCTGCAGGGGAGGTGTGTCGTATGTACCTTCGTGGAGTACGAAATCTTGCAGATCTCTTACCCTCCAAAAATACAATTTATCACTTTGTTTGGAATAGGTGAAGAGGGACGATCTGCTGGTGCTTTTTCACGACAATCCATCATTTCTTTTTCCCTCTTCGAGATCACCTCCCCTATGAAGCCTTGTGCCAACAAACGTGCCACCTCTTTGCGCAAAGTGAAACACTCGTCTCTGTAATGCCCGTGTTCACCATGAAAGTCACACCATTTTGTCATGTCCTTCCTTGACTTAGGTTTGTCACTCTTCCTGGGCCATCTCACATCTTTGTCGTATTTTGTCGAACGTCTTGACTAGCTCTGCGGCGGATACGCAGAAGTTGTAAGTATGCACCTTTGGAGGGAGTGAGGGATTGTCATTCCACTCATGTCCCCGATCTTTGGTCGACCGGATGGACCTCTTTGTTGCGAGAATATGGATGGTCTTGTCGATCCCTTCAGTTGTCGTTTGAGGATTTTCGATCGACCTTTTCTGATTTGGCCTCTACCTTGAGTGGCTTCTCATCTTCCTCCAGTCTGACCAACGCCATTGCTTCATCTTGGACGTCTTCAAAACTGCGACAAGGGTAATTGTTCATTTTCCTGTAGAGCTCACTTCCCCAGATCAAGCCTCGACGAAAGGCTTTGATGGATGTGGGCACGTCACAGTGAGGGAGTAAGATCTTCTCGTTATTGTTCATGTTAAGATAAGAGTGTAAAGGTTCATTATGCTTATGAACAATGTAAAGGTCGCTAGACTTCTTCTTTAGCTTTCGACTACTAGCAAATTGAATTTTAAATGCGTTCATTAGCTAAGCGAATGGCGCAATCGACCCATGTGGAAAATGCATGAACCATATCAGCGTTGGTCCTGAAAGGGATGTGTTGAAGCTCTTTAACATGACGGCCTCCCGACTTCCTCGGGTTACTAGGATCGTCATGAACTTTTGCTTGTAAAGGGAGATATGATTGTCCGAATCTTTCGTTTCATCGTAGCTAGTCACAGTGGGAAGATGGAACACCTTAGGGATTTCCACTTGAGCGATCTCTTTGACGAAAGGTGACTCCTTGAAACCATCCAACACTTCTCTTTCTATCGGTTGTGAAACACTGTGGAGCCTTGCCAATTGTTTACTCGTTGTACTCCGGGTGCGAGAGAAGAATGAAGCAAGAGGAACTCGGTTAGTTGTACCCGGATTTAACTCCTCTAATTCTATGTTACCGTTCACAAGTCACGCATTGGAGTTGTTCACTGGTGTCATGACAATGTCATTCATATCCAAGCACGTATGTATCTCTCGAGATCGGCTGGACGCCTGGTCGCTGGTGCTAGAGCCGTAGTAGATTGGACTCGGGTTCTGAGAAGAACATTCTCACTAACTAAGCGAGCGTTCTCCACAACAAGGCTTTCTCTTAGCGATTTGTTGCCCTGTCGTTGGGCTTCCAATTCTTCCTGGAGAGTCGTCATGGACTGATCCATTTCACGCATCTGACCTTGTGTTGACACTTTTGGAATGAGCGGGGGTGTGGTCCTAAGAACCTCATCTTCGCCTGAGACTCCCCAGAAGTGCTTGGAGGAAAGTCAACCAAGGTGGAGTCGGTGACAACAGTGGTGTTTGCGACTTCATCAACAACACCTTCTCTAGTGATATTGTCCTTAAGGATCTCGTTCACCATCTTGACTTGAACTTCAGATAGGGTATCTGGTTAGAAATCGTCTAGTTGCCCCATGGCGGGTGTCAAATTGTTTTGAGAAAGAAAGATACAACACCTAAATTGCCTCTATTGCGGAGCGACCAGTCGATCGAACTGAGAATAATAAGACCGAAAATTTAAGTGCAGATGGAAATCAGATCAAGAGACTTTTATGGATGATGGTAGGTCAATGAACCAAAGGAAAACAAGATCAATATTGATCGATCTTAAAGGTTTGTTATTGAATTGTAAACTGTGAATGACAGAATAAGACACGATGCTTAATTTTATTAGAATACAAGAGAGTTCTATTTGGACTGCCGAAAATCTTTGGCCCAACACCAATATAATAGATAGAACATCGATCAAATTAAACACATTGAAAAAGAAGAAACTCGCTAATATTAATGTCTAAAAAATGTTGATGTATGAGATCATTATAATTGATTAAGAATCAGAAGTAGCAAGTATTATGACAAAAAACAACAACAAGTGAATTACCGATGTCCCAATCGTTCGAAGAAATCTCTTCGTTTGAACAAGAACCGACGTCGAGCAACTACATTTTTAGGTCGTCGTTCGAACTAGAATTGCCTTTGCAACCAATCTCATCAATGACTTTTTAACACGCTGCTCGAACAAATACCACCGACCATGATTACTCGTCAAAATAACTGGTTTCCTCCTCAACCTCCTCGAGCCACGCCGTTGGAAAGGAGGAGTGGTGGGTTGTACCGGCCCAAACGTATCAAGGGCCCATTGAAAACTGAAATTATGAGGCCCAAGTCCACTTTCCAATATATATATTAAAACAGATAAAATAGAGCTCTCTCCTTCATTCTAGGTTTTTTAATCCTACCTGTCATTTTGTAGATTTTTTGAATTTTTCTTAAGCATTTTGATATACTTAATAAATTAAATACTAAAAATTTGTGTAGTAGTTAGTTGCTATTATTTAGCTTCCTATTTATTAATAATTTAAGATTATTCAATAAGTAATTTAACTTATAAATATACATATTATTATACGTTATTCACTACTTTGCTAAACCAATTTTTTTTGAATGATCAATATAAAAATTAAAATGTGCATACATTTGAAACATATTCTTACTTATACTTATAACTATAATTTTTCTGATCCTCAATTTTTACACTTATACATTATTTTGAATTATATAAAAATAATTATATAGTTTTATATCAATGAGAAAAGAGTTTAAATCAATATATAAATTTGTTAAAAATTGTCTTATGATAATTTGATGAAATAAGGCATAAAAGCTTATTTATATGTGTTGCATATTGTCTATATATAAAATTTTAAACTTAGTTAGGTAGCAATATCATTTCAAAACTATCTACATATTTTTTGGATAAAATTATATATACAAGATTACTTATTAACTGATTCATGCATGAACTAAATAAAGCCGCGCATGGCGCGGGGAATAGACTAGTTTGACTAAAACAGAAAATTGGGTCTTTTCACTATACTGGACTAAAAAAATTTGAAATTTGGCCCTCGGCCGTGACACATGCTGCCCTTGTTTCTGGGTCGGCTAGGACAATCCAAACCGATCCGACCCATAAAACCCGAACCCAAACTAAAATATTTGGTTCGATCTTCGGTTTGAATACGTTTAGAATGGGCGAAATTGGTTAAACTGACCGCAAAACGGGGCCCTTTGCCCCTATTTAGAAAACATGAGGGGTTTTTAACATTACTCCTTTTAATTTGAGGAAACTAACCTTTTTCTAACCCTAACCCTAATCTAATTCTTCTTCTCCTTCCCTTTTCTTCCGCCTCCACTCTCATTCCATACCATATCCCTCTCTTCTCCTTCATCGGCTCCGAATCCGATACGCTCTCCCTATCGCTCACTCCTCTCCCAACTCGCCTCCTCTCTCTCTATTTCTCGGTGCCACCGCCACGACATTGAAGTCACGGATTCGCGCAGATCTCGCCATGGCCACTCTATCTCCGCAGCCACGATTGTCGTCGGTCTTCGCTTTGCCTCTTCCTCCTGGAACAACTTCGAGGCTCATCGGTGGCCATTGGTCTCTCATTTCGCCTCCATCATCCGGATCCTTGCAGATCTCGGCTTCCACGATCTCGCCATGGCCGCTCACTCCTTTGCAGTCATGACTTTTGTCGTTATCCTCACAATTACCTACGAAAGTTGATATACGGAACAAATGTCGAGCCCATCCTCCCATGTCGTTGACTCACTGTCATAATCGTCGTCAACGATGGAGGAGAAGGGAAGATGCTCTTGAACTGAACTCTGTCATCCAGTCCTACTAGTAACTGCTAATATTGCCTCACTGAACTCTGTGCCATCAAGATGCTCTTGGAGTATACAAAAAACTTGAAGGCATATTTGATGATGCATTGGAAAGGTATGATTATGAGAACTATCATCTTGACGACAATTTAATTTGACCTCTTTTACTTATGTGTGCAGTTGACTCTCCTTTTAATGTCATCATAATAGACATTTCTTCATTCTCATCAGGATTGAGAGATAATTGATTGAGTTGAAGGAGGAAGAAGAAGTGAGGAAAGGAAATTTTTTTTGATTGGGATGGAACTGTCATCAACCGATCATGATATGTAATAGATTGATTATAAGAACTATCATCTTGATGACAATTTAATTTGAAATGTATGTTGGCATCTTGGTAGTCATGGTGATTTGATACGTTTTGTAGGTGGGATGACAATTTGAAATGTGTATCTTTATTTTGTTAGTCATGATGATAGTTTTTTTAGTATTTAGTTTGATATTTTGGACGTTTGATTATAATTTTAAATATTTTGTAGTTGTGATGACAATTTAACAATTCTGATGAATGCTTTAATTAGTTGTGATGATTAAAGTTATAGTAAGTCAAACTGTCATCCAAATTGTCAAACTGCAATATAATTGTGATGACACTTTGACAATTTGTGTCGCACTCGGATGACACTTCATGTCATCGGAGTTTTTTCATTAATTTGACGATGACAATATTAATTATAGGGATGTCAAAAATTGTAATCAAATATGATAAAAATGTTATGAACGCAAACTGTCATCAACTAAACTTTCATCATCAGAATTGTCATCAGCTAAACTGTCATCATCAGAATTTGATGACAGTTCTGTTATCAATGAAAATTACTGTCATCAACAAAAATTACTGTCATCAACAAAAAAGCTGTCATCAACACAAACTGTCATCAACAGAAAATGTTAGTTTCCACACTAGAAATTATTAGGGTTAGAAAATACAACTCAAAGCGCAAAAAGGGTTACTTACCCCAATTTCGGTAAACTGACTATAAATAATTTAGGATTTGGGCTTAGAGAATTGGGGTGGTAAAACAATTTTCGGCCCAGCCCAATTCTTGCCTCCTTCCTCTTCTCTGGAGTCTGGTCTCTCGATTCAGCACAACGCGCACAGACGCAACCTGTAGCCACGCAGCGGCCGAACCACGCCCACGCCTTCTCTGGTCTCTCGAGTCTCGACCTCTCTTCACTTCATGTAAGGCTTCTCTCACTCAGTCGCTTGTCTTGGTCCTTGCCTGACATTCATCTCTTCTGCAACATCTGTAATCGGATTGAAATGTGTTTATGATTTCGGAATTCGGATTGCAAGATTATCTGTATATTGCTTAATTTGCTTCATAGTCGCTTGTCTTGGTCTTGCCCTACCTAATCCCCAACCCTAGATCCACCACTGACTAGTCCGATATGCCAATTATCATTTAGGGATTTGTCTGTAGCTGAAGAATTCTCTGTTTAGAATCATATCTTCGTAATCCCAATGCATCAGTAGTTTGACCTCAAATTTCTGAATGATTTTAATTAAACTGGTTGGTTGCAGCCTTGGGCACAAAGCTCAAACGAAATGGCGAATCAAGGTGCCAAGAAACGCAAGGAAGAGAATGCTCGGCATATGTCAAAACTTATCAAACTTATAATTGCTTGCAATGTAATATTATTATCCAGGCCTTGTTTTCAAGTTTTAGTTGAATAATCTCAACTTATTGGTGATGCTTTGTTTCTGTAGGTTATCTTCGTTTTGGTTAGGATGGTTATTTTCTATTCTTCCACCTCGTGGAAGCACTGGATTGGGCTTATGCTGACATCTGTGGCATATGCCATTCCATACCAACAACTTTCTACAATGTCAAAACCAGCTTATGACAATAGTGGAGAACTTATAGATGGAGGATTTGATATGAGCACAGGAGGTATCTGCGGGTATGTGATTCTTACTACTTTATTGTCTTTGATTGAATTCATGGCGAACCAACGATTATTGTCTTCTATAAGTTCTATTTGCTGTTAATCTTCTGTGTTATATATGTATGAAGCAGTCACATCAAATCTGATCATTGTGGTTTGCAGGTACATGCATGATGTAATCTATATTACAAGTTTCGTGCAAATAGCTTCCATAATCTCTGACAAGTTTTGGTATACGTATCTAGTGGTAAGCATATTGCCTTTATTTGGTTGGTACATTTTGGCATTTACTCTAGTGATCATCAAATTATCCATGTTCAATACTCTAGCCCCTTGTGATCTTAGATGATAGATTGTCAACTTTCCAAGCCCCTTGTCCTCTTAACAGTATGCCATTTCCTTGGTGTGACGCAAAATTTGGGCCTATTAAAGGAAATTGCTGCCTAGATGGTGTCAAGATGCGCTTTGTATGGTTGTATGCAGCTCTCTATTCTTCTTTGTTGGGCCTTTATCTCTAACACATTTATGGAAATAACCCTGTTAATATATCTTTATTTGTTTGCATGAGTTGGTTTTAAAAACCTTGAGCTACATTACTCAGTAACTCACACCAGGAATTTGAAGTTGAGCTTTCATTTATCTGAATTAGCCTGCCATGGTGCTTATGGACTACTGTTGTTCACTGAGTTATTTAAACATGAATGATCCGTTTCTGTTTAGCTATCAAATTCATTTAAGCTACTCTATGCACCACCAATTTGACATCATATGTGCATTTAGCTAAGAACAAAATGCAGGCGGTCAACATTAGTGAGGTATTGATGTATCTATTTTGTTTTTTTAAAAAATCCTCACTTTATCTTGGCTATTTTTTTTAGATACCAGCGTATGCAATATATCAAGCTTCTGGGATCATAAAAGGATTTTTATCACAGGGTTCAGAGGTATACTTTTCTGCTTCGTTTACAGCGTAGTTCCGAATTTTGTAATTCCTGCTTCTGTCTTTGGTGTGAATAGCTTATTCTGAAGCCCTGACTTCTTTTTCATCTGACGCTTGTGTTTTAGGGAATGACTGAGGATGAGAAATCACGTAAGAAAAGGGAAAAGCTTGAAAAGAAGGCATCAAGAGGCAAGTTCATGAAAACACGAACCAGATGAATCTGCTTAGTACAA
Organism: Oxyria digyna; assembly: GCA_029168935.1. Lineage (NCBI taxonomy): Eukaryota > Viridiplantae > Streptophyta > Magnoliopsida > Caryophyllales > Polygonaceae > Oxyria > Oxyria digyna. Next base: position 14,910,650 of record JAPVLV010000013.1, read on the forward strand.
AAACCAGTTATTGAAGCTACATGATGAAGAGAGACAGCAAGCTTAGATGCGACGGGAAGGGGAAGAAAGTAGAGTTATATTTTATTAAACTAAACTTGTACTTTAACCACTGATCACTGCAATAAAACTTCCAATGTTTGGCGTGGCAAGATTCGTTATACTTTTACTTCAGAATCCTTTACTTTAGCTCTATGAGTTACTTTTTTCTTGTTTTGCTCGTCTTGATGTTCATCTGTTTGAGTTCTGTTCTGGTACATGGATTCTGTTCATCATTGTACCCCCTATTTAAATCCAGGTTACCCAAGTAGGATTTTTTTCTTCTTCTGAATAGTGAATCAGAAAATTGAGAAGACATATTTTTGTCGGAGCTCAATTTCTTGCCTACTAGTTGGTCTTGGATCAAAGAAAGGTCTGCCCTGATGTAAATCTTTGATTCGAGTCTTATATTGCTCGATTATTTTCATTTTGGGGTCTATATGGATTCCAAATTTAATGCATTAAATATGACATTTAATGAATCCAAACAGAGCCTTGGTACTATTACTAACCATCTCGTTCTTTAGCCACCTTTAAGGTGGAGCAACAGAGTTGTTCATGCTACAGAGAAAATTCAGAAGAATGGTTCTTTTCTTATGTCAGAAAACTGCAGGAAATGACCTCTTATTGAGGTCCAATGCCATGCTATGCTTAACTAATAGGGAGTAGCATGAGTGCATGACATCCTACTACAACTGCTCTCTGTATGCAAGTTTACCTATTCAACTGCTTTAAGTTCGTTCATATGATTTATGAAGTAGATTTGACAAGGTTGGTTTCTTGGTTCTGTGGATTGTTGGACATTTTATTCTTAAATACAAAACTAAATGCATATGCATGCTGAACATATCATCTGTTTTTTTGGGTCGAATGCTGAACATATTACGTATTATCTTGAGTTGGAGCTTTCTAATTATTGGATATTTTTGATGCTCCTCAGTGTGTGTGAGAAACAGGTATATATGACGAGCTAATCTTGTCAGGTTAAGGTAGGGTAAATATACCCCATGAGTCTATGACCTTTTCTTTCTCTCTTTATGCTAAGTCTATGCTGGTTAGGCTTGTCAGGAAACAGGTTCGTTCATAATTGACTGTTGTTGGGAATCTTTTTACTCCTTTGCTGCAGTGAAAAAAGCAAAGGACACTGCTTTTCTCAATCAGCAATCTGTTGCACTCCTACCAAATCAAGAAAAAAAGAGAAACTAACTGGCATCATCAGGTAACTTGTTTCTTACCTACTCTATACCAAATGCATCATTCATGCAGTGTTTTTTTGACCTCTCTGCGTAAATTTTTGAACCTATAAACTTGAACCCTTTTACCACTGAGTTAGTTTTCATTTTACTATACCCATATGGTTTTCTCTCTTTTTGAATCTTGGGGATGATCTGTGTGTTAAGTACATTAGGCAAAAAAAGAAAATGTCCACCCTTATAGAAATTATTTTTAAATTTCTTGGAACCGAAGCCTAAACCGAACCAGCTAAGGTCCGATCCCGGAACGGTGAATATCTCTAACATGAAAGGAACATAATCTGCCAAGTAGGTTTGATGAGACAAAGTGAAGGCTCCACAGTAGACACTTTCTGTCTCTTGCTTGTATAGAACAATTTTAAGCTCCAAGTTAATTGTAGAAAGTGTTTTAATGAGGTGATTCAAATAGAAAATCCCTAGGAAAGAGTTTATGTAAAAGAGAGACAAACAGAGACAGCTGACTTAAATCAGGGAGTACCCACACTCATAATTGCTACTGATATTACCCCACAAACCATCATATGGCCCTTTACATTATCTCCAACCCCAATCAATAAAACTATCTCTTTTAACTTTATTCCTTTTTACCTTTGATCTTGTAATCATATCTCCAGTGAAAATCTTTTTCTTTTGATCTTTTGTTCGGTTTAATTGGCTTGAGCCGCTCTTCGTCCGGTGAGATTTAAACTCGAAACCGCTGGACAAACACTTAAGGGAACCAACTAATGACTGGTTATCTCCGGATATATACCTTCAAATTAAAGAAAATTATATTGTCGATCAAGTTTAGTTAGTCGAGTTTATGAGGATTGATCATCTTTGAGTTGGTAGTATTGGAGTTTCATGTCAAAAAAGCACTAAATATCCCCTAACTTTATAACCTCATCATGTTGTAATTCCACTATGAGGATTAATTCCTTAACTATGATAACTTGAGTTGTTTATGAAAAGATTATACGTGTGTTTATACTTTAGAAGACATTAATTTAGTGGCAGCAGCATATACTAATAATACATTGGTATGAAGTTACACTTTACCTTTCCAGGCCCCAACAAAAGTGGATGTATTACTTGTATACAGGCATACAGCTGCAAACCTGCTACAACCACAACTCTGCTGGACCAATTTGTTCAGATTGATAACGTCTTAACTGAACATGATGTATTCTAGTGAGAAGATGATGTACTTATAAAATTAATTCATATTCTATTGAACTAACTAAATTTTTATTGATTGGCCATAATCCCATCACTGCCAACTTAGGGAATCTTTATCGCCTCTATCAATTACATGATTACTAGTACTAATTAATTGTTTTAGTATTGTTTTGCTATACTTTTTTTAATGCTTAATGCACAGTAAAAGTTATGGAGGACCTGAAATATAAATTCTTTATAATTATAACTTGGTTGACTCCAGCAGTTTAAGTTAATAATGCCTTCAATTCTAATCATTAATAATTGACATGTCTACAAACAAAACCAGCTAATCACAGCTGGTTTACAACAAATACCATCATTTTACATTTTAAACGAAGCATTTCAATTCTAAACTTGGTTATCATGTCCTCTTTTAATCTTCTTAATTTGTAAATATGTACTTGTATGGGAAAACAAAAGTTACATAGATGAAAACAACATTTAAGTTGCTCTGTAAGTTTTGTGCTAACTTTCTTAAACGTTTGATATTGAGAGGAGTCTGCTATCTTACTTCGAACCGAAACTAGGGCTATTTTAACAGATCGAATCATAGAATTAAAATCAAAATGAAAAAAGAATTTGAAGAGAGTTATATTTTGAGTTATATACTATATCCTTTTTAAAAATAATATCTTACAAATAAAGGGTTTGTGGTGTGTGCAGCAAAAGTATCTGCACCACTAATCACAGAAGAATAGTAGTTCAATGCAATTGGATACTTGTTGAGTGCAAATGATGATGTTCTTGATTGCAATCTTTAACCAAAAGTACCATCTTCCGATGTTGTACTCCCTTAATTTGGTCCAACACCTTCATAATTGTTGCTCAGATCCTCGCTCTTCTGATTTCTCCTGCATAAACAAATAGAAAAACTGGTGCTTCAGATGTAAGTTAAACAAGTAAATCGCTATTTTACCCCCTTTCAATCTTATCATGAATTTTGTAATTACCTTCGGATGTTGATCATTTGAAACCCCAAAGTTGAATTCCCCTTACTTAGGAATGTGAGTTCATCATCCTGTGTAAATTGTGTTATCGTTAAAACCCATTTCCATAATCGTGTGGAGATCACCTTCGCATAACGGTTGTAGCTGTAATTATGAAGAAATTAGCCCAGTTTGCGATCAGTGATTTAATGTGACCTGATATTAAAGATATAATTACCTCATGAACACCATTCATAAACCCATTAGTTGGAGGCAAGTGAATTCCATTGCTTTGATTGGTTCCATTTTGATGCAAGAAATTTTGAGCACCATAAATGTTTGGTGTCAATGAATCCATTTGCTGCATAGAGCTTGTTTGCATGGAGCAATTTGGTTGGAATATCTGAAATGTTTTTTAAGAACAACCCAATGAAACTAAAATTCAATTGAAAAAAAATACTTTTACAATTTTTATTGCAATTCTAAAATCTTACATCACTTTGAAAAGGGTTTCTTGCATTGAACTCCATACTTGAAGGTGTAGAAGCCAACTTCATAGAAAGAAACTGCAAGAGATTGAAAACTAATAAGTCAATTATATAGTAGATGCATTTAATTTAGAGAAAAACTCACGTACAAATATATATTAACATACAAATGTATTAATACATTTGATTTAGCTTGTATTTATGTTTGCGTGTGCTAACGATTTGGACATCATAGATTAATAATCATTCGTACATGATCCGTCCCCTTTGATTAATCCAAATTGAAATTTTTAATCATAAAGATAGAGGATTAGGTAATGTATCTCAGTTGGATTACCTCTACTTGACGTTGTAGCGACTGTACATAGTTTATAATCTCTTCCAGCATGAGTGCTTTTCCCGTCACCTAAAAGACCCACACAAATTATTTATCTTAGCAACAAATTTTCTTACAAGCTACTTGAAGAAAATAAAACTTAAAATAGTATGTACCTTATTGCAGCCTGGTACAATATCCTGCAGTAGCTTCATTCTTTCACTGATCTTCTCTCTTCTTACCTGAAGTTTTCCATACCAAATTAATACATTTGTACAAGGTGCAAAAAAAAGGTTGTTGTATCATATTATTTAGCATGAAAAGTAAATAAATAAATAAATTGTTCTTACTCTTTCGGCAAGACTATGACTATCAGTTGCCTGGCCTCTTCTCGCTCTGACATGAATGTAGTCCTTTGGTGGCTCGTCTAGCTTCTCATCTTCGCTCGACTTGATTCGCTTCGCGTTCGGGTACGGTTCAGTCGCCTAAGAAATTAACATCAGCCTATTTTTTGAACATTGCATAAGATTGAAGATAATGAATTTGTGTTTGAATAATTACCTTTGGTGGGGAAGAGGAAATTTGCTTTAACTTGGGCTTGGGGGCGGATTTCCTCTTTCTAGAGGAAGTTGAACCGGGTCCGGACCCGGGTTGGGTCTGCTCCGAAACGGAGGATGAATTCTCCTTAGAATTCCCAAATTCTCCCTGGTCAACGCCATAATTACCGGAAAACCCGTTGACTTTGAACTCATTTTGATTTTGATTCTCGAGTTTAAGAGAAGGGCTACTCAAGACCCGATGAAGCTTCCGACCCGAATTCAATTCGGAAGGAAACCCGGATCCATTCGGGTATCCGAATTGAGTCGTCCTGCAATTGAAGCTCCGGCTCCGAAACGACGAGAACCGAGCTGCCCGCTCGGCGAACCCGGAATCTCCGGGCATGGCGGGTAAATTCGACCCGATTGTGCTACCCGGGTGGGCGAAGATCTCGCCGGAGTTGCAGATGTTGCCTAGCTTTCCGATGAGCTCTCTGATGACGTATCCGTCGCTGGAGACGGCCGAATCCGTCGGAAATGGAGTTTCAGAAGGTGGGAGGAGGGAGTGCCACGTGGGCGTCGGTGGTTGGTCCAACTCCAAGTGGAGAAGAGGTGGGATTCCGGCGTCGAGGAAGAATTGGTTGTCCATTGGAGAGGAAATCTGATTGAATTTTGATAGTTGATTAGAAAATCAGCCTACATTGGTCGAAGTAATTAAGGCCGCGTTTGGCTGTGAACTTGGTTTTTCAGAGGGGAAAAGAGAAATGGTGAGTGTGTAGGGAAGAAGAAGAAGGTGTTTGGTTGATGGGGGATGGAGTTATATATTATACGGATTACTAAACTATAAACTAATTATTTAATGTGTTGAACGTTTTCTTTTTACTAGCTACGAACGACTACCTTTTAACCAAACCAAACCAAACACGCCTATTACTTGCTCTTCAAAACGGAAAGGGAACGGTGGCCTAGAGACTGCACTAAGTTTTTAAACTCATTTATAAATTTTGAATCAATAATAAGAGATGAATCCGGATTAGGTGCGCATGGATATTGTACGAATAATCCATTCGCATGCAAGTTCTTCAGGACGGTCTAGAATAGGGAGTAGTAGTTCATCCTCATCTGGTCGACCTTTTTTAAATATTTACTCTCAGTTATCGTCCTCATTCCTACATTAGATGGAGAGCTAAGATCGTCTTTTTCTCTATTTACGTCGAGTTCTCATCTTGATGAGCTCTCACTTGAAGACTCGAGCCCATCAAGTCTCCAAGGCGTCACAAGTCAATTTGTGGTCCTTTGTCAAAATCAGGACCCCGGTGCCAAACATTGTTCATGGCAGGAATCAAACCTCAAGTTGCTCCGACCAGAAATCAACATGACGCGTCATAGCTCAATCGGTCACACTTTGCCCGAGCACCACCATAGCCAGTGGACTAAAAATGATCAAAGAAATCTATTGAAGTCCAAAACGCTTGGCCCAAGTCCCTACAAATTCAAAGTAACAAGAGCAAGCCTTGACGTCCGGCGTCGGCAAGCCCGAAAGGAGTCCATATGTGCGTCCGAGCCTTTCCAGCCACAATGGATCGGCACACATCATTCCAATGGTCCAAGAGAGTCCAAACAAAGTTAGAAGGTGCTTTGACTCGCTCGAGAGCTAAGGAGGTCCAACAAGAGTAAGAGTTAGACAAGTTAGTTTCATTCTTTTTGTCTAAGGAGCTTATCAGTACAAAGGATCTCTTGGAAACACATATGAGGACTGTGTTTTTTGTTGGCATTCGAGACGATCCAAACCCGGACGAAGACAGACGATGATTCGTACAACAGTGAAACCGCAACCGCGACCTCCTCACATTTTTGTCCTTTCTGCTTGCGTTCTTTTAAATGCCAAAAAAATCCGTAGCCAAGTTACTAAAACCGCGATCGCGTTTTATGGGCAGCGATCACGTTTACGGAGCTGGAGATTTTTCCTAGATTTGTTAGTTTTTAATTATTTCTGGGATTATTTCATTTAAGTCGTTTTTGCTATTTTAGGAAATACTTTTAATTAGATTATTTCTTTTATTTTTTGGTAGAAACGAGAGGCGGCACTCTCGGAGAAATTGCATAAATGAAAACCTACTTCGCCATAAGGCGGGGGGTAGATTATTTCTTTTATTTGACAACCTTATGGGACCTATCTAAGGTTTGTCCTAGTTATTGTTTTAGGTTTACAGACTTTTTTTATTGAATACAAACTTTGTTTATTGAATACAGACTTTCGGTTTCTACCTCCCAAAAGAGAGCTTTTGTGAGACGAGTACCTCGTGTGCATTGTTGTTGAACTCGCCTAGTTGTTCTTGTGTGTGTCAATCTCCACCATAAGGTTGGTGCTATCGAGTCTTCATAGAGCATCCTCCAAGTGCCTTGGCCTTACATAACCATTGTGTTTAGTTGCAATCCTTTGGGGTTTCTTCATCATTCGGTAAGGTTCTTGTTCTTAAGTTCAAGGGTATTATCGTTATTTGATTTGGTTCATTAGGCCTATCCATCGATTATCTTCTATCATCTCTTTTCTAATTCCGCCTATCTTTCTTGTTTGAGTTTTGGTGTCTAGATTATCATCAACGGCTTATCCCTGCATTAATGTGAGATTTTGTAATTTAGCGCGTTTTTTCATTTAAAATCACCATCCCCATTCTCATTATTGGAAATTTCCACGATCTGAGACTTTTCAATCGGGGAATCAAAAGAGCATTAATCCAATATATAATATTTCATGAACACTTTTTATATTATCAATTTGTTATAAGATCTAGGTTTCGTTTGGATTACCATGATAATGTCATTATAATGTCAAATTTGGCATTATAATACCAAATTTAATGCTAAATTTGGCATTATAATACCAAATTTAATGCTAAATTTGGCTTTATAATGACATTATGAGGGTTATCCAAACACACCCGTAACCTCATAGGCTTGTATTAGGCTTGTATTATAGACCTAATACGCATATGGGTCAATATTAGTATTGGGAAAATGGATCTTGTTAATGTAATCGTGTATTTGTATCGACTTATTCGATAGATGATCTTAATCTAATTAAAGGTTAAATGTGTAGTAAAAAAGTAAATGTCATCTTTAATGTCTTTTATTAGTTGGGTCCAAATCAGGTGGGAAGTGGGCCTTAAGATGAGAAATAAGAAGCCTTCCCAGCCTTCCATTTTAGCTTCTCACACGCGGCCCATTAAACTTCCTACTCGCTGGCTTTTAGGGTGGATTACACGCGCGCTAAACAAAACAAAACAAGCGCCATAACCTCCTACTCACTGGTTTGGGAGAAGAAACTCGGTGATGACGCAGCGACTAGATTCGGAGAAGAAGCCACGATTCGGAGAAGAAGCCACAGTCGCACCTTCTCGGACGCATCCATGGCGAGTTCTGCTGCACAAAACCTCGAAGAGGCATCTAACGGTAATCTTCGAACTAGATTCTACAGAAAACCTAAAATTGACGATCGAACTAGATTATAGGTTGTATATTCTTCAATTAGACACTCGATCTCTATAAAGTGACGATAGGAACTAGAATCTAGGGTTTTCTCCACAGAAAACTGTTTATTGCTAGGTTTGGGACGGATTGACTCATTTTGCTTCAGATTCTAGCATATTTGGTGATTTTGCTTCAGATTGGAGCATTTTTGGTGATTTTGCTTCCGATTACTGGTTCATATAGGAGTTTGGGGTGGAATACTGAGGCACAAATGAATTGCATGTGCTTTGATCCATTTTTGTGCACAACATTATAGAGAATGTGCTTTGTGCTACAATATAATGTTCTTGTGCTTCAGATTGTAGCATTTTTGGTGATTTTGCTTCCGATTACTGGTTCATATAGGAATTTGGGGTGGAATACTGAGGCACAAATGATTTTCATGTGATTATATTGTGCTTTGATTAATCCGTGCTAGCATATGCTTCTACTATGCTTTATTTTGCTACTGTTGTGCTCCTCTTTTATAGCATTGTGTTAGAAATGAGAGTTAACATTTGCTTATGTTGTGCTATTAGTGTGTGCTTCTATATACTATTTTTGTGCTTCTATTTTCAACGTTTGTGCTTCAGTTTATAATACTGTGTTTTAACTTACTCATTTTACCTTTTTATGATTGTGCTTCATTTTCTTTTGATTGTGCTTTGCTTTGTCCTATATTTTTGCTTTAGAAGCATTCAATCTTTAGAAACTTCTGATGAGCTATGATTTACTCAGTTATCTAATTGTTGTGCTTCTATTTTCAATGGTTGTGCTTCAGAATACACACAGTAATATGCTACTTATTGTTTGCATTTGATTAATCTGTGCTAGCATATGCTTCTGTTCTGCTTTAATTTGCTATTGTTGTGCTCCTCTTTTATAGGAATGTGTTAGAAAATGAGTGTTAACATTTGCTTATGATGTGCTATTATTGTGTGCTTCCATATGTTATTGTTGTGCTTCTATTTTCAATGGTTCTGCTTCAGTTTATAATATTGTGCTTTAGTTTACTCATTTTACCTTGTTATGATTGTGCTTCATTTTCTTATGATTGTGCTTCATTTATGATTGTGCTTCATTTATGATTGTGCTTTGCTTTCTTCTAGATTTTTTCTTTAGAAGCATTTGATCTTTAGAAGCTTTTGTTGTGCTATGATTTACTCAGTTATTAGAGTGTGTTGTCATATCTTATTGTTGTGCTTCTATTTTCCATGGTTGTGCTTCTATTTACTCATTTACCCAGTTGTTGAAGCTTAAATAATGTTGTGCTTTGATTTATGCAGAGTACAAACTGAATGAAATAGATATGGTAAAAACTGCTACTAAATTATAGAAATGTGTTGGCATATGATATTGTTGTGCTTTGACTTATTAATAAAGGTGCTTCACTATTATAAAAATGTGTTTGAATGAGTGTTAGCAATTGGTACTGTTGTGCTATGATTTACTCATGAAAGTGCTTATCTATTGTAGCAATGTGCTAGAGTGAGTGTTAGCATTGCATATGCTCCTTTACTGATAGTGCTCCTCTGTTATGGGAATGTGCTGGCATATGTTTCTTTTGTGCTTTAATTTATCAAATAAGGTGCTATTGTTTTAAATGTTAGCATTTCCTTCTGTTGTGATTTTGACTAATTTCTATCTACTTTTGGAACAGATTTTTTCTTTCCAATCCACTACATGAGCCACTATATTTTCATTGTTGCTAATGTGAAGCACATGAGATTCGATATATTGGACAATTCAAAGACATAAGGTGGAATAAAAGACATGTATGGAGATATTCCAGAAAAACTGGTGAGATATAGTGTGTTTTATAATTATTGTGCTTCATATTATTCAAATTTGTGCTTTCTTTTACTGTTGTATGTGCTCTATTTTATCGAAACTAAAATATTTGTATGGAAAATGTGATACAGAGATGCATGTTTGGGGACTTTCTTGCGGATAAAGGCATGACAGCAAAAGCAGATGCATTCGCAGATGTTAAAAAGGTCAAACATGAGAAGGAAGTATTGTTCTTCCATAATTGATTCCACGTTCAATGAGATCAAAAATGTGGAAGATGTAATGTCGAAGAAGAAGAAGGAGAAGAAGAAGTGAATGCCTTGAAGGGCTGTATTTTTTGTACTTCTTACTTTGAAACATTGAATCTTAAAATTTCTAATTTTAGTGTTAATACTTGCAAGCAAACCGGGTATGCTAAACTTAAAATGGGTTGTATATGCTCTTTTTGTGCCTGGTTTACTATGTATAAGGTGCTTAAAATGAAGGTGTTGAACACAATTGTATTTGTGCCTGAAATTGTTGCTATAATATTGACCATGCTTTAAGTAATTGTATTTGTGCCTCCATTTAAGGGATAAGTGCCAAACAAAATTGTAAATGTGCTTCAACTTAAGAAGGAATATTAGTGCAAATGTGTTATAACATTGCACATTTGTACCTTAGCATTGTACATTTGTGCTTCAGTCTAGCATTGCACACTGTAATGAATGCGCTATACTACTCTATCATTCATTTTGATTATTCACTATGTATAAGGGGCTTGAGAAAGTGCTTAAAAATGAAAGGGCTAATTTGACAATGAAATTGTTTCTATAATACTAATAGTGCTTTAATTAAGTGTATTTGTGCTTCCAAATAAGGGAAAAGTGCTAAACACAGTCGTAAACATAAATCTGTGAAAGGGAAAAAAAAGTGCTTCAAATGCTAAACAACGTGCTTCAAAAGCTAAACAATGTGCTTCAAGTATTATTTGTAGTTATTGAGAGGGATTCAACTTTTTTTGCAAGTGCGGCTGTTATGTCTTGTCTTGCTACAGATGTTGCAACACCTCTTCTCCTTTGATGCATTAACCTTTATATCCTCAATAATGCTTTTAAGGCGAGTTGTTATTGTCTGCCCTTTTTCTTTGTGTAAGGAGGTGGATGAATCAGAACTTCACTTGATTTCGGACAAAGAAGTGACTCAAATCTACTAGCATTCGACTTAGAAGTTGAAGAAGGCTTGTTCTGAACAGTCTTCAATTACATATCCTTTTTCTCCTTTATGAAAGACAAAAAATCTTTTATCAAAACAACATCATCACCAATTACATTGATGCATGCTATAAATCTCAGACAACAATTCATAAACCAAATACAAATAGAAGTGTAGTAAGTCGAATTCACAGGAAAAAGGATATTGGTTGATTGTGCTAGAATTTAACCCATATGTGATATCATATTGTTTGTTTGTGCTAGAATACATCTGATTTGTGATAGCATATTGTTTGTATGTGCTAGAATACATCTCGGGTTTATTTGGGAGTTTCATAATTATATGTTCTGTTTCGTATGTGCTATAATATTGTTGATTTGAGCTAGACTAATTTTTGAAAGTGTCATGATTCATTTGTGTCATTGATTTGTGCTATTTTATTATGCCTTTGTGCTTTGATTTTATGCAGGGGTGACAACTTCTTCCACAACAAAGCCTAAAAGTGCTAGATAGAAACAAATTATCATCCATCTTGCTAACTGAAGGAAAATCAAACAGAGATACTTGTCCGAAATAATTTAACATAAAGCCAACAACGACGAAAACTAAGAATTGATGGCGAAAACTAAATCAAAACTAAAATTAATGACAAAAATCGAAACATAAAAACAAAATTCAACACGACAAACATAGATCAATGGCGACACCTAGAAATCAAGTCAACAACTGAAGAAGAAAAGGAATTCATGTTAAAACCTAGAAATTGAAGGCGGAAAACGAAGGTCAAAATCAAACAATAAAATCGCAGAAAAAGCTTACAAATCAATGAAATAGAACGCGCAGAAGGGAATACAGGAGAAACAAAAGCGAGCACGAGCGAAATTGACGAAGAGAGCGAGCAGAAGGAGTCACGAACAAGAGAGAAGGAGCGGAACAAGAAAGAACACAAGCGGGAGGAAATAACGCGCTTGTACACGCGCTTAGAGAGGGATAAAAAGCTCAACGAGATCTGACCTAGATCTAACGGTCTGTGTTATTTTCTCATTTCTCATTTTAATATTTCCTTCTCATTTGATCTTTACCCTTATTAGTTATCTTTTTATTGTAAATTATTTTGACGTTTTGATATGTTAAGTTCTAAGTTGAATTAGACAATACCCGTTTTTAATATTATCTTTATATAACAACATCAATATACAACTATTTTATGACTGTTTAAAATCAAGATATAACAATATTAGTATAAGGTTGATCGTCCTTATTAACTATATAATCTATTAATAAAATTACAGTTGAACTAAAATATGAATAAAATTTTACAGCATTTTTTTATATTGAGGAACGGTGCAAATAACTTTTAATGTAGGAAAAACGAACAAATCGCGTTCACATATTACACGTCAATGTTCATATTCTGAATGGTGTAACATTAACAAATTAATCTACTTTAATCTACATTAAGCTTGTTAAGCTAGATGGATTTTTTTCCACCGAACCCTTAATAACTAGATGAAATAAAAATTTAAACTCTGTAATATGCAAAAAAAGCTTTTCCGAACGGAGCCTCAGTCCATATAATAATGGAGTAAAAATTGAAGTTAATGTGTGATGCTAATAATTGTTTATGGTATGTTAATTAAAAGTTAATGGCGGAAAGGTGCTTTTAATTATCCATCATAAACTAGCGATAATGGCGTAGTGTAGTGGAATTTCGACATATAAAAGCCCTTCACATGAAGAGATAATTTTACTTTAATTTGCATTGTCGGCTTTGAGAGATAGACCCTTTTGAGCTCTTCCACTAATTCAAAGCTATCAGGTGATCTACCAAATTAATTAGTCACATTATGGTAAAGATAAAGGGAATGTGTTTTCCCCTAATTTTGAAATGTTCAAGACTGAAACTTAGTGTTTGTTGGTTTGGTAAGATTGAGGAGTTATATGAATTAAATTTACGTGTTTTTTAATTAATAAGATTTAGAGAAAATTTCTTTGGTAGAATTTCACTATAAATAAATCAAAATGAAAGAAATTGAGATTTTATGGTAAAAAATGGGAGGAATGTAACGTACGTAAAGGAGAGTAGGTACGTTTATTTCCTATGCTTTTCAGGAATTGAATGAGTTCCCATGATTTTATGTAGAAATTTTTTTAACCTAACACAGATATTCATTCTATTTTTTGCAGATTTTTAATTCATGAGAATTTAATCTCCAACCAAACAGCACTACACGAATTTTTCCCCCCTAAACAGGCATTTTTTTATATAATTCCCGATATAAGCTCGTTTTGAAAATAATGGTAAGGATGCCATATTAGAAATATGATGATACAATATAGTCCTACTACACACTCCAACTTTATACCTAAATCGAACATCGTTCATAGACGCTAGTTGGGGCACAAAACCCAACAAGACCCAAATTGTCATGACGATGTTGAAACCGAGAAATAACGAATTTATAGGCGTTTTATGAGTATATAAAGACAGTAGTAACTTTGTTCTACATCCTCATATTGCACAACTACCATCTACCATTTAATACGCCATGACATATAACTAGTTTAATAGCAGTGCATTAAAAAGAACTACTATGTTATGACATATTAAATGATAGATGATATTCGTGCATTAAGAGGACTAGATACGGGCCTCGCGCCCCGCGCGAGAAAATTACGGATTTTCGTATGTGATTTAATATAGTTATACATTATTTGTTAATATGTTGTTGTTGTTATCAAATTTATTAATATTTGTAAATATAAGTATTTTTTATTTCCTTATATTTATGTTTGAAGTAGTTTTAAAACATAATATTAGAATAAGTTTGCATTGTCATAAGAGAAGCTCACACATTAATTTAATTTGTGACTTAATCAAGTAGACTATAAATAAATATAACATAGGGATATAAGAAAGATATTTAAATACATGCCCAAAAGTCCAATAGGAGGTGATTAAGAAATGAGTAATGCATTAAATTGGTACCAATTTCATTCAATTTTGGCAATGTACAACCAACTTTTATATAGATATATTAAGAGGATGTAGAACAAAGTTACTAACATCTTTGTATACTCATAAAATGCATACAAACGTGTTATAATTGTCAGTTTCGACATCGTGATGAACATTTTTTGTCTGATTTCGGTCTAATTTGAGAGAGTAGAACCATTATGTGTCATCACATTGCTAATATGGTCTTGTTACAATTGTATATTCATAAAACACACTAGTGTATGTTTGAAACGTAGAAGTTATAATACATCACTAGTGTAATGCATTAAGAAACACTAGTATTTTATGGAGTATTACATGGGAGATGGTAGTTGTGCAGTACGGCGTAGAAATAAGTTATTAACATCCTTAAATACTCATAAAATTCCTAAGAAATCCATATTTATCGGTTTCGACATCGTTATGGGAATTTGGGCCTGGTTGGGATTTTTTTCCGACCTAGCATCTATGAAAGATCTTGGTCTAAGATTGGGATGTATAGTACCATATTTTGTCATCAAATTGCTATTATGGTCTTGTTATATTTGTTTTATTCCTAAAAACACTTGTGTAGGTGTGAGACGTAGAAGTTATAACATGTCACTGCAGTAGTGAATTAAGAAACACTAGTATGTTATGACGTATTACATGGTAGATGGTAGTTGTGCAATACGAGATTGTAGAACGTAGTTACGAACATCTTTGTATACTCATAAAACTCCTAGAACTACTTATTTATCGGTTTCAACATCGTTATTACATTTTGGGTTGACCCAACTACCAATTTTGAATGAGTTCGGTATGATTTCGGTATAAAGTTGTTTTGATACGATTACGTATAACAAAAATTCAAAAAGACCATTTTTTTTTAGCATGCGCCATATGCTGACAAAGAAGACTTTGTTTTCTAATCTTTTGGAGGGATAAACGATGTTTGTCTTGAATAAATTTCTATGTGCAAAATGGTATCAGAATTTCTGTATTGATTATGGAAAAATTGGAGAAAAAATTATTTTATTTTGCACGCCTATGTTAGCGCGCAAACCTTGCCTAAAATTTGCTTCTTCTTTTATCTTTTTTTTTCATTTTATTGTTCCGCGGCTAGTGCATTTTTTTTTCTTTTTTACCTGACTTTCCCTCTTTACTATTCTACGCCTATGTTAATCGTGCTACACTTGCACGTTTAACTTAGACGTGCTAAATTGCCTTCGGATAATGGTACAAATCCACTTGGATTGCGTAGCCTTCGGGGAGGATCGTCGAGTAGGTAAGTCATGGGCCTATTAAAACTCTTCGATGTTGGGATAAGTATTGAAAAATGGATTCTTCAACAAGAATTCGATGGCTTGAAGATCCAAAGTGGACAAGTTCAGTTTGGTTGGCTTGATGATAGTTTTCTAAGGGAACATGTTCGGATCCAATCAGTGTGGTGACGCTGAAGCAAAGGCAGAAAATTTTCTCGACTTAAAACTCTACTATTCAATTCTCAACGTAAAAAATAATGTAAAAAATGAAGCTCCTTATATAGATAACTCATTGAAACATAAAAAGTTGAGAAATAAGAAATAGTACTAATTAAAATTGTTATAAAATAATAAAAGTAACATAAGATAACAAATGGAGCTCTTGTTGCTTGCTTTGAGCACACACAAAGCAAGTAGAAATGTCTTTTTTAGTGATTTGAGGGTTGCATAACTCGTTAAGCTTGTAAAATGGCAAGTGTTCAAGCCTCTTGTGGGATAACAAGAACTGCCTTATTGAAGGAGATATCTTGTTATTGGAAGAGGCTGAATTGATTATACTGGGAAGCAATTGTTTCTTGTCTTCATGAGGAAGTTGCTCAAGAAGATATACAGATTGTGTGATCTATTACCAAGAGTTAGACCAATTTAGAAAATACTGACAAGCATCTCAACTGAGCAACCAATTTAGAAACTGACAACAGACTGAATTTGAACTCGGGAATAAACAACACCCTTTCCAGAAGAATCTCATATGCAATTCTAACTTGGTATCTCCATGATCCAATAACAAGAGCTCGAGCAAGAGAAATGGCAAGAGCCACTCAATCCATCGTCTATCGGGCTTATGCAAGTGATACATGTTCATTTAGTCCTAATTGGTCTTTCTTTTGACCTATGAAGGGTTGGATGAGGTCCCGCCTTAGCCGCCCCTGTCGAGGAGGGCAAACGAATGAAGAAAAGGCCATTCTGGAGAATGGCACGATTTATGACCAACTGTACCTTTTTTTCACAAACCTTTCCTTTTGTATTTCCAGCACCGAAAAGTTTCGGTTGTTTCGCACGGTTTTGTTACAAACCGTGCGACGGTGTTCCAAACCGTACCAAACTCGTTTTTTGACGGAATTATTATTTTTAAGTCTATTTTTATTTTACGAAATTAAGATATTTTGTATTTTTTTCTTAGGAAGACTATAAACAACATTTAGGGTTTCATTGTTGAACTTACGTTGATTTGAATAGATTTGTGAGTTTATCTCCTTTTTCAAATCCCTAGTGTCACCCCTACGATACCTAGGATCTAAAATGTTATCTTTGTAGCTTGTCACTTCGAGCAAGTTCATGATTATCTATTGATCGTTTCTTCGATCTGATTTGGTCATCTCTTTGACACTTCGTCACGCTATCACTTTAGCATGCATGTTCGTTGATTTGTTGTTTCTTGGATAGATTGGAAGATTCAAGCTTGAGGACCAATATCTTGCTTATACGACGAAAATTTCAAGGGTTGTTCGCATCATAACTTTTCCCATAATTTTGACAAACAAAGAAGAGCCTTTAGGTAAAGTCACTGAAATAGGATGCTACAGTATCCAGTAATAAGAAGAAAAAAATGACAGATTTTGACACATATGATCAGAGGCACGTGTATCAATGATACACATAGTTTTTTTTTGTTTTCACCAATTTGAACAAAACACACACACTAACATTACTAGAATAGGAGTCATGAGAAGCTTAAGGTTTAGTGCATAGAAGAAGATTCTATAACTGTGCAAATTCCTCAGCATAAAAACTTAAAGAAGATGAGTATGTGGATATTGAATTGGAGGCATCATGTGAATGCTTCTTGAAGTCCTTAGGAAAGCCAACAATTCTATAGCAAAACTAAACTAAGTGCCCTGGCTTCTTGCAATTAGAACAGAATATAGGATTGTTACCCTTGTAATTGTCATTCTTCTGAGAGTTCACAAAGAAAGAATTAGCATTAGTGGAGAAATTCACAGAGAATATGATTTCTCATTGCTGTTCTTCTTGAATCAAGAGACAATAGGTCTAATACTCTAATCAATGTCAATCATTGGAGACATGAAAAGTATTTTTACAACATAATATGAATCCTTCATCCTATAAGGAATTTATAGAGCCTATGTTCATCAACATAAGCCAGCATAAACTGAGCAGATCCACAAGTACAAGCAGTAAAATATCGAAGAGAATCAAGTTCATCCCAGAGGCGTATTTTGGAAAGTAATGTTGTCTGTATCTTGAGCGAGAGAACTAAACTCTTTCTGAATAGAGAATTTCTGAGCACCATTCACTTTTCCATATCTTAAATTAAGTTGTGACCAGATTTCTCGCCTGTAGTAGAAAAAAGCACATTGTCAGCAATTATGTAATCCACTGATCCAATAATCCATGAGATCACCAAGTTATTACAGTGATCACACAGTCGAAGATAAGTAGGATCAAAATTCTAAGAAGATCGATGATAAGAACCATCGACAAATGCCAATTTGTTCTTTGCGCTCAAGGCCACCAAAACTAAGCGACTCTATGAGAGGAAGCTCTTGTCGTCAAAAGCTTTGGACACTAGAATCATACAAGGTCTACCAGACGGATAGAGGTGAAGAGGATCAGTTAGAGCTTGATTAGTAATCGTCGCCATTGTTGATCACCAAAAACCTAGAAATCTAGTTCTTTAAAAATCAACACAAATTTAACCAATCACCAGAAAGTGATTGATTAGAAGATGATATGATTCAAGAAGAATGAGGTAAAGCAAGTCGAATCGCGAAGAATCGACAAGAATGTACGGAAGAAGAAAGGATCGAGTACCATGCTGATACAATGTTAATATATATGAATTGGAAAGAAAGGAGAGAGCAAAAAAGGAATTTTGTTGCTTGAATGCTCATTCTTGTCTTACACAAGTTCTTATAGTCGATTAAATAATTAACACTATTTGCACGTGACTACTCTGCTCTAATAAAGATTGAAAACGAGGCATGTTATTGTGCAAAAATTAATGCGTTTCATCAATAACCATAGTTCTTTTTTAGGAAAATATTAAAATGTAATTAAAACGATAATTACAATATACATGAATTTCAACATTACTATTAATTGCCTCTACCTTCAAACTAATCATTGGTTTGATTCGCTGAAAGGTGGTGACTTTTGAGTGAGTAGTTGAGTTTGTCCGGTTGAATTATTATTTTTCTATCTCTCTATTGATATCCTAGACAGAAGATAATTGTCTAGCGTTATATACAATCCAGACAATTCTAAATAAGAAATTTTACAATTTAAATATAATTAAAATTATGGGTTTTTTTTTACCGGAAACCACCCGTATAATGCCCTATATTGCTCAAAATCACCCTTATGTTGCAATATTACCGGAAACAACCCTTATGAACACCTCCGTCACTCAACGACCACCCGTCCCCAAATGCGTTTAATTTCCCGGTTAACGCGCTACACGCACAAATTTTTTTTATATTCGCACGTGTAGCGCGTTAACCGGGAAATTAAACGGATTTGGGGACGGGTGGTCGTTGAGTGACAGAGCGTTCATAAGGGTAATTTCCGGTAATATTGCAACATAAGGGTGGTTTTGAGCAATATAGGGCATTATACGGGTGGTTTCCGGTAAAAAAACCCATAATTTTAATTATATTTAAATTGTAAAATTTCTTATTTAGAATTGTTTGGATTGTATATAACGCTAGACAATTATCTTCTGTCTAGGATATCAATAAGAGATAGAAAAATAATAATTCAACCGGACAAACTCAACTACTCACTCAAAAGTCACCACCTTTCAGCGAATCAAACCAATTATTAGTTTGAGGGTAGAGGCAATTAATAGTAATGTTGAAATTCATGTATATTGTAATTATCGTTTTAATTACATTTTAATATTTTCCTAAAAAAGAACTATGGTTATTGATGAAACACATTAATTTTTGCACAATAACATGCATCGTTTTCAATCTTTATTAGAGCAGAGTAGTCACGTGCAAAGAGTGTTAATTATTTAATCGACTATAAGAACTTGTGTAAGACAAGAATGAGCATTCAAGCAACAAAATTCCTTTGTTTGCTCTCTCCTTTCTTACCATTCTTTGTCGATGGTTCTTATCATCGATCTTCTGAGAATTTTGATCCTACTTATCTTCGATTGTGTGATCACTGTAATAACTTGGTGATCTCATGGATTATTGGATCAGTGGATTACATAATTGCTGACAATGTGCTTTTTTCTACTACAGGCGAGAAATCTGGTCACAACTTAATTTAAGATATGGAAAAGTGAATGGTGCTCAGAAATTCTCTATTCAGAAAGAGTTTAGTTCTCTCGCTCAAGATACAAACAACATTATATTTATTATTATATAAATATAAATATATACATATATGGACTAAATAACATTTATAACATGTATGGAATTTACTAGTACATATATACACAAATATTCATATTTGATTTTAATAACCTTAATCTATACACTTATATTTATTATAGTTATACATACTAGTCTCTCGGCCCCGTGCTTCACATGGGTTATACAACTTTTGTGTGTAGAAGAGTGTTTGTGCCGATAAATACCACTACGGTTGCGACGTGTTTGTAGGGTCAACGTGTTGGAATGTACATGAAAACGGGGAGACCAATAGAATACGCCCAAGCAAGTAACATGATCGTCGACATCACTATGGTCAGCACGGAGTACTCTTTTTACTCTTCTTATGGTTTTTCCCACGAGGTTTTCCTAAGAAGAGGTTTTAACGAGGCTCCCAAGGTCATTCATCACCGTGACACCATCAACATGGTCCCCGACATCATCTACGAGATAGATGAGGCCATCTACGAGATAGATGAGGTCATCTTCGAGATAGATGAGGTCATCAACGAGATAGATGAATTCCTCTACGAGATCATCTACAAGATCACATACGAGATCAACTACGAGTTCCCAAGGTCACCTACGTGAAGATTAAGTACGTCGACGAGAAGAGCTACGCGTCGACGACAACGAGTACGAGAAAGAACGAGTATGAAGGCGTCGTCGAGATCAAGATAAAGTCGGCTGAGTATATTTATGTCTTTTATTTAATATTCATTATGTAAATAGTAAAAGATATTAGAAAGAATATTTTTTACCATGTTTTATATTAGGTTAAAGATATAAGGAAAAAGATAGGATTTTTTCCTTAAAGATAAAACTAGGGTTTGCCTATAAAAAAAAAAGGGTTCCCTCATCATTGTAATAAAATATATATTTTTTCCCAAGTAATACACAAGTATCTCGAGTTCTCTCTCTCTTTTATCAATGGTGTTTTCTAGATGAAGTGTTTGCACCGTCAAGTTTGATCTTTGCCCTACAATTACTTCATTGTTATCTCGTTGACAATTTAGCTACAAACAGATCCAAAGGGGGGCCGTGGGTGCCGCCGCCCCCACGGACCGCCGACGAGACCCCTAGCTGATTGGATTATCCCCCCCCCCCGGCGCCATAAAAGATGAGCAGATATGCAAACCAAACAAACAGAGAAGACGAAGAATGCTTTCTTTTTCTATTTTTAATTTTATTTGAATTTCAGAAACGACGCCCTACGTATTACCGTCAGGCTTATGGATTTGTTTCACAATGGCCCATAAGGCCCAATACTAGTTACTATACAATTAATTATACGTACAAGATTTTGTACTAAGTATAAATTCGACAAGTTAATAAATATATTATTGTACTATATATTAATTAGTTGAAATATTGTTCTTATTTGAAATTAATCAAATGTTTGAAATGAATGAACGAGCATTAATAGAAAAATATTATGTAGAGAAAATATTTTCAAAAGCATTGATATTGAAATTTCGGTGAGTTAGGTAAATAATTTTTTTATATGTTTTTATTAGGAAGAAGACTCCTTTAGAAACTAATTAACCCCTTTTTAATTGAGTAATGAGAGCTTATAAATTGTTCATAATGAATTGTTTTTATGGCTATTTTTATTTTTTATTGGATTAAATAATTATATTTATATGTGAGCCCCCCCAAAGATTTTAGTCTAGATCCGCCACTGGCTACAAACAATTGGCGCCCACCGTGGGGCATGATAAAAAATGTGTCTTCTTTTCATCAAAAGAAACCATATTTTCTTCACAAAAAAAGCCAAAACCTAACGAGCCTTCAAAGATCAAAGAAGAAGATCAAAATCCGAAATCATTCCCGGTTCACGTAGCTGTCTGTGACACAATTTTGAAAAGCTCGTATCTCTCCCGTCCGATGTCTAAATTCGATGAAATTTTGAGGGATTGAAGTAGACTTCAGTATCGGTCGAATGGCGTTGGAATCACTCAATTCCGAATTTTCTACAGACCAGGCCGACATAAACAAGATGACAGCAGAATCCAGAAAGTTGCTTGTTCTCCAAGGAAGATTTCTCTTTCACCAAAACAGTAATATCTATCCATAATCTTCTTCCTTTGTGCTCTAAAAGGTTCAACTTGATTATATACATATCAATTCAGATTAAGTGGCATAGAAATCATGCTAAAGGCAAATTCTTAAGTTCATGATCATGAGATTTTCATATCTGAATTTGCATATTCACCATAGAAAAACATGTTAGACTTGATCTAAAGAATAAATCTTTCCTAATCGTATTTAAGATTCAAGATTATAACATGAGAATCTAAAAAGATCAGATCTCCGTTACGATTGAGTAGAAGTTCATAAAGTTTGTACCTTGATCAAGCATGATATACATCTACTTCAGCACGTCGTGTTGTTTTTGCTTGCATATGATGATAACAACACCGTATCTCGCTCGTAAACGTCGAGTGGACTATCGAAAGTTTTCATGAAATCAAGGAAATCAACTAAGGATTAAAAAGATCATGTAAGACCTTCCAAGAAGACGATCAAGGTGCTAAGACGTCATGAACAACACGTTCCTGAGACGTCAAAGACAACGTCAGACGAACTCCTCTCCAGAGACAAGAAACACCGCGTTGCTTTATTCGCGTCTCCATGACAAGGGGTAATATCTCCACAAGTTTGGTACGACCATGAAGGTGTCCAAGGAACACGACGTCCAAGAAGCCAATTACAAAGGCCAAAGATAGATGATGCATCTCGATCTAATCACGAGCAAATAAGAGCTCATAAGCTAAGTTCTCTACTCCTTATTTCCATATCTCTACTCAAGTACCAAGTTCTCATCTCGCCTAGACATGCATGATTAGACAAGATTCAATTAGCATAAGATGCATGCTACCTCTATATACGCTCATAAACTGAAAAGTAGAAGAATTGCATGTCAAATATGTGATTACCTCCTAAGTCTTTCGTTAAGCTCTCTCCTTAAAGTCTTTATGATCTAAATCACACTTGATTGGATAAGCTTTTCAGAATTGTTATTGTTCAAGCTAAATAAGAGTACAACAAAGAATGACGACGTCAGGCAAGATGACGACCTTGGATTACTATGTGATAATCTCACTCTGAACACCATCCTAAAATCATCACAAGGGGGGATATGATACTCAAGTCATCATTAAGAAACAAAGTGACAACAACTCTCAAGTTTGCAAGATAAAAAACAAAGCATCACGCCAGAGATGAAAAGTCAATAGAAGCCAATCAGCCGCTACGTCAGCAAGTTATCGACGCCGTCCCTCAACGCGACGCCTTCTCCCAAACACGTCTTATGGACACAACGTCCTAGACGACATCCTCTCCAGCGTCTCTAGATGTGAAGAACTCCCTCATTATATGATCTCCAAGCTATCGTGCAAAGTACGAACTAAGTGGAATACAAGAACGCGACGGATCAAGATAGTCTCAAACTCGGACACGACGCTGAAAGTCGCCTAAAGAAGTATAAAGTGCAGCAAAACAAAGTAAGTTCTCTATGGAACCTAAGCCTTTTTTATCTTACTTTAATCTGAGGAAAAGAAAAAGATACCTCATCAAGTTGAAAGAAAAAAGACAGATCGTGTCTCAAGACGCTAGCTAAAGACCACGCCAAAAAGAGCGTAAGATCGAAGTAATCCTCCTCAAGTTCGCAAAGAAAAAGCAATTCGCCAAAAAGAGCAACACAAGAAGTTACAATCGAAACACCAAAAGCAAAAATGTTCGAAGTAAGATAATTAAGAAAAGAATCTTCCAACACCGAAATGAAAAACTCCTAAGGATAAGAGCGTTGGGAAACTCGATGCGTCCTGGGAAGGCCCGTAAGAACTTCATCGATTGCTAGCTAAGTTGAAGTGCATATTTACCAAATTACGCATGTCTAAGTAAGTTTACTTTCTGCATAATCATGTCATCGTCATAGCGTCGAGGCGGCAAGGGGTCACGTCGACTAGGGGTAGCTTTAGAATGTCATTGTGTCGAGTCATCATGAATATTTAAGTGCATAAGTATATATTTTCTCTCCGACGTGTCAAGCATGCTGAGCTGTTTCATTTCCAATTACTTGCTCCGTGTCTATGACGTAACACAAAGTACAAGAAGGCCGCGGCGAAAATCCGCGCCGGGGGAGAATTTCGTTAGCTTACGCGTTCAAGGCTCCATCTACGCGTACGCAACGTTAGCCGAACCGCCGACTCCGAGTCGACGCTTCCCATGATTGTTAGCGACGTGTGGCAATGGTCATGGAGAATGAAGCCCGGAACCTCATGAAACCAGCACGATCCGCTGAGCAAAGAAAAATGTAACAAATAAATTTAATAGATTTTTTAAAACAACAACTTTTTTAATATTTAAACGATTATAATAAAATTAACATATTATAAATAAAATAATTTTTTTGGAATTACATTAAATATATACAAAGAGATATGGATAGATAAAAATGTAATTAGAATTATGGTATTTTTTATTAAGTAAATATTGAGATATATGATTTTTCTAACGAGGTTTGGATCGGACAATTTCGGGTCAGACGAGGTTTGGATCGCACAATATCGGATTTCGGACATGTTTCGGGTCCGACAGTTTTCGGGTTTCGGAATCAGTCGGTCGGATCGAATTCGTCTCAAACATAAACCCTTCGGGTTTCGATCGGGCTTTTTTCGGCCAAACCGATCTGACTTTTAAGGTGGGGTCTAATTTTAACAGCCTAGTTTATATATGTGTTGACGAAGAAACACTCACAATTCACAAATTAATATTCAATCATATTGTAT
Organism: Oxyria digyna; assembly: GCA_029168935.1. Taxonomy (NCBI): domain Eukaryota; kingdom Viridiplantae; phylum Streptophyta; class Magnoliopsida; order Caryophyllales; family Polygonaceae; genus Oxyria; species Oxyria digyna. Next base: position 14,935,341 of record JAPVLV010000013.1, read on the forward strand.
CCCCAATTCCCCACCCGTACATAAGAATGCAACAGTATTAACTCTACAGTAATATGGCTTCATTCCGCCGCTTGGTTTTTATTATCCACTGGTGCTTTGCATAAACAAACACCGACCAACCAATTTTATACTATTAATCTCCCATTCACAAAAAGTACGAGTATTTATATATTGATTATAAAATCTTCTTTTGTCGAGAATATTTATTATTTATTGTCGTATAAATTTTGCCAGCGACACTATTAATGACAATTGCTTATGTACCAAACATGAGAGATTATTGATAACTAGAATTTGTAACCCGTGTTACGCAAATTTGTAACCCGCGTTGCGCACAGTTTACATGAAGGAATTTAAAATATGATGTGATTTTATATAAATGTTATTAATGTCTTAGTTTAACTGTAATTTTATTAATAAATTATATGGTTTATAAGATTGATCGACCTCATACTGATCGATCTCAATGTTGTTATGCATTGAAGATGCATAGTTTTATTGTTACATAGATGTCACGATAATGAAAACGGATAAAGTATAATGACGAAAAGCAATTTATAGCTCGATATATAAAAGTCCGAAAAAAAAGAAACTAAAGGGATAAATAAAAATTATGCATTCAACTTTCATTTGATTTTTCCCACAAATTTCGATCGCCTTCTATTAGATTAGTATTAATTCTTATAGATTACTCTGTAAATTTTAAAATTTTTAATCAGACGTAGGAGGATACGCAGACAAAATCATCTTGTTCATGCATATGATTATAACAATGTCATGATTTTTATTGTTATGTAGTAAAACTTCATAACTAAACAAATAACTCCATATTATATTATTTATAAAAATAGGATTTTGATCAGTATTTGCATGGGTACGTCCAAGACAACACACGGAACACAGCGAAGCAAAACACTGCAGTGTTGGGGTGGTTGTTGGCATCTCCTTCCTAACACATTATAATAAACACTAAATTTAAATTCAGAGCATATAATTATATGATTAATTATAAATTAAGATGGGTTTCGTTAGATATAGTTAACAATTAGTTTACTTTGATTTTAAAATTAAAGGGTGATTGGGGTAGTTCTCAGTGCCAATTATGTTGGACCTTAATGTGCAGAACAGTAAGGGTGTTTTCATGGTATGAAACATAGAACAGAGATTGTCCACATTGTCTATGTTTGTATGCAATGTATTTGTGATTGCTGAATTTGAAAAGACAAGACTATAAAATTGCACTGCTGATTGATATTCAAAATTTAATATGAAAAATTCTATTTTCAAATGTTTTCTAAGGTAAGGGAACAGCGAAGAAAGCACCTGAAATTTCCACCTATATATTAATTAGTTATGGCTATATCACTCATTAAGTCTAACAAAAAGATAAATCGTACATTATATATATATTGGTTTCTTTTAAGAATCCGGATCAGGTGAGAATAATTATTATTGTGCAAATATGCGAATGAATGCACATTTAGGCCATTGACATGCACTTTCTTCAGTAATGACATGCATATTTGGGCCAGCGACATGCACTCTGTCAGATTTGCATGTCATTGATAATTTGTCATTGACATGCACTTTCTTCAGTGTGCATGTATTTTTCACATATTATCAATGACATGCAAATCTGACAGAGTGCATGTCGCTGACCCAAATATGCATGTCATTACTGAAGAAAGTGCATGTCAATCACCTAAATGTTCATTCATTCGCATATTCGCATAATAATAATTATTAACAGCTGAATCTTTTCCTTCTTTTAATTCTGCCCAGCTAACTCTTTTCAGCACTTAGCAATTGCCATCCAAGTACCTCATTAGTTAGAAACCAGTTCCTATAAGCTACACTTGGACAATAATCAAACTTGATCTCAAAGCCAAATTACAAATTAAGCATACAAGAAGTCCACATCTCGATCTATGCGTTTTATGTTGTTCCTCATGTGATCTCAATTCAATCTCGATCGGTTTCGCAAGTGCATCGATCCTACGGTTTTGTGGTGTTGATTGCTTCATGCAGAGTAAAATTTGTAACATTGATATACATACGTACTCTTACACACTAATACACATGCTCATAAGAACACTAATTAACGAACATGTTATTTTTGTCAAGAGACACATATATAATAGGTTTCGGTGTAACAACTTCTTACGGTGTAACGGTATAACGAGTATTTATCCTTAATGGTATTCGGACTTGCTAAGGTTGATATCCAACTTAATTTACCTATATTAATATGGGGTTGATATTCAACTAAATAAACATGAACAAATAGTCGTAAAAAATTGAATAGAGGCACAAACATATGAGAATGCGATTAACTCATATATAACCTAAATCTATATAAAGTTGAATATCAACCTTAACAAACCTGAATACCATTAAGGATAAATACTTGTTACACCGTTACACCACAATATACTCGTTACACCGGAACTCACCTCCTTACATGCTAATGCCCTTTTTGTAGGATATGTATGTTAGTATCACGGAAACTGAGATACAAAGTTGTCCAGTTTCTAGGCACATTGGAAGTAATGCACAAGTTATCAACGCAATCACTTAAGGTGAAAATCCTAGATAACCAACTACTTCATTCGTGTCATATTGATCTTCTCATTTGTTTTTGACACATTTGTCGAGACACGTTTTGTAACATTAATATCTCTAGGTATAAGATGATAAAAATTATAATTTTTTTATATTGTCAAAGTACTCACTGAGACGAATTAAACGAGATCTCACATGTCTATATATATTTCTATATATTGGAAGAAAACGAGAAGATTCTCTCGGTTTGTGAATGGTGTCAAAAAACAAATGGGCCTTATATTATGAGACGGATTGAGTATTTATCTTTGCATGAAAATTACCCTCTTTTGAGGATTAACAGTTTACTTGTATATTGAAGTTATGTGTTTAGAGACGAACCTTAGATTACAAACTTCTACCTAAGTTCTAATCTAGTTCATATCAGAAACTCTCAAATCAAAATACAAAACGGCTTACTTGGTGTTCTTAAGCAAGAACAACTCTTTCTTCTTCTTAGCAAGACGCTCTCTTCAGACTCTTCAAAATGTGTAAGTGTTAAGGACGTCTGAATGAGTATATATAAGCAAGCGAGATCATATGCAAAGATATCGGCAATGATATATTGGATAAGAGATCTTCATTCCATAAACATACTAATCCTTACGTTTCCGAGTTTACTAAATAAACTCGAGATTTTTCTTGTTACCATTACAACTGATTACATGAATATAATATTATAAATAAGGAACGAAGATTTTTTTTTAACCCAAGAAGTTACGGCCGAGTTTAATAGATTCACCCTTTAAAACAAGAAGTTCGGGTATTTAACATCCAAAAAACCGCAAAATAAAATGCGTCTCAAGTCGAAAAATCTCGATCGATCCCCTTGCTCCTCATTCTTCAAGAAGGTCTTCCAAAGGTGGAACAAGTCTTAGAAGTTCGTTCACTAGAGTCAATATCGATGAATCTAGAAAGGAGGGTTGATGTTTGGAATTCCGTAAACAACACCGAGGAAGAATAAAGGGAATCAAATCTTCGTGAAATCTTTCTTCTCCATGCTGCCCACGTTTGGTCTATTCTTGTCAGTTTAAGAGATGCGTTTATGATGCGGGAGCATCTAAGCTACCATCAAGAGCATCCGAGCTATCATCGATGACACTTCGTCCTAAATCTAGAGATGTGCTAACTACTGGAGCAAGGGCTAAATACCGCTATGAGCCATCATTGGAGTCATTGATAGTAGCCCGAGCTCGTATTGTAGTCATTCAAGCTCGTAGATATCCGGTTCGAGTCAAGATTAGAAGTCAAGTGCTGAATAGGAAATAAACTAGACTTCAAGACGAAACTCTGGGATTTGGAATCACTCAATTCCGACCTTGGACGAGAGAGAATGAGCCGTTTGAAAAAGAGTTGTTGGTGACACGCTCGCGACCGCGATCGCGGGAATTTGATGGCAATCACCATCATTTAATTTGGCACAAAAGCCGTAGCCAACGCACGGGCTGTGCGTTTTCCACACAGGCCGTAGCCAACGCACGGGCTGTGCGTTTTCCGCACAGGCCGTAGCCAACGCACGTGCGCGCGGGTCACTTTACCGAGATCTCTTTGTTTCTGATTGTTTTCGGGATTATTTCTTTTAATTGGTTTTTGCATTTTGGGAAATACATTTAATTAGTTATTTCTTTTATTATTGGCCACCTTATTAACCCTATATAAGGTTTGCCCTAGTTATTGTTTTAGGTCACCAGATGATTATTATGAATTGAGAAAACGTTGTTTTTGTTCCTCCAAAAGAGAGCTTTTGTGAGAAGAGTGCCTTGTGTGCATTGTTGTTGAACTCGCCCTAGTTGTACTTGTGTGTGTCAATCTCTTCCATAAGGTTGGTGCTATCGGGACTCCATAGAGCATCCTCCAGGTGCCTTGGCCTACCATAGCCATTGTGTTTGGTTGTACTCCATTGGAGTTTCTTCATCATTCGGTAAGGTTCTTGTTCATAAGTTCAAGGGTTTTATCGTTGTTTGATTTGGTTCCAATTGGCCTATCATTCTAATTATCCTTCTTTCATCTCATACTAATTCCGCCTATCTTCTTTGTTCGAGTTTCTATTCGAGGTTTGGTGTCTAGATCGGACAACAACGGCTTATCTCCGCATCAGTTTCTCCTTCCATTTCCTTTGAGCTTCTACATTTTGATTTTTTCTATCTTTTCAGTTTCTTGATAACATTACCACTTTATATAGTGTAGTTGTCATTTTTAAAACTAGAGAAACCAAAAAAGAAAACTGAAGTTTATAAGGTTCTCATTCCAACACTTTTCATCATACACTTTACTCTTCATTATAACTGCAATACTAATATATTATAATTGTAATTCCTTGAAATTGTATATACATGCTCTTACACGCCGATGTAGGAAAAAGATCCCATGAGGATGACATCCCATATGAGGAATAAGGATCCATCCCCACCCTCCATTCTTTAACAGTCCAACCCATCCCCACCCTCCACGTGTCACTTTTATCCCCAAATCCGTTTTTTTCTCTCTCCTCCAGAAATTCACGTCTCTCCTCCAGAAATCCCCAAATTCGTCTTCTGGCTTGAAGAGCAAGCCGTCACTTCTCTGCTACATCGTCCGCTCAGAAATTCACGTCTAAGCCTCGATTGTACATCGTCCGCTCAGATCTACATCGTCCTCTCGATTCCGTCACTTCTCTGCTTCGATTCCGTCCGCTCCGTCCAAACCGCCGGCCACTAATGGAGGTTTCCAACCGCCTCTGATTCAGGTTACGAACTGATAAACAAATATTCTTTCTCGTTCTCTCTAACTCGGTTTCTGTCCTTTGCTTGAAATTTTGTGTCTGTTGCTTTTCCGTTGGGATTGTGTGATCGTAGTACTAATTGATTGAATGCGAATGTTAAGCGATTAGGTCAGAATTTCATGAAATTAGATTGTATTTTTCAGTCAGGATTGCATTTTAGTGCACACAAACAATTTGTGGATTCATTGATGGTAAGGTATTCGAAGAATGGAAGAAAACTATAGGAAGCACACCACCTGTTTGATTAAATTCCGCAACCACATGTTTTTTTGCTTTCTTGTATGATTTTAGGTCGAATGTCTTGTATAGCCATCCAATACGAAGTTTTCATGTATATAAGAATTCTAGACGAACAAAGTTGTTTTTGCATTTGTTTTATATCTCTAATGCACTCCTAAGAAGTTTCTGTTGCACACACAAACTAGAACTAGTGTATAGTTTGAAATAATGTATTCGTGAAAAAAGTGATGCACACATGAGACATAATTACTGCACACACAAGACAAAGATGATGCACACAGAAGTTTAAATGTGTTCTGTTGTTTCATTCCTTTTTCAGGAAATGAAACTCATATTGAAGAAAGCATCTCATCTATTTCTCCTGGTAGTTTAGCTCAGTTTTACACCCCTGAGTGCGATGTTGCCTTGACGCCATATGTTGATCATTTCTTTCCAACTCTTCTTCATGACATGCAATTTTATGCATCTTATGCAAAGGCGTGTGGTTTTTCTACTCGTGTGTGTTCAACAAAGAAATTCAACGATTCAGAGAAAACAATAAAGTGGAGGTATCTTTGTTGTTCGAGAGAAGGATTCAAATATGTATCGCCATTTGCAGATTTCAATCAAACAAGTGAAAATGTTGTCAAAAGAAGGAGGGTGTCTAATCGTTGTGGAAGTGATGCGAAGATGTGACTTTGACATGCAGGCAACGACGGATATCGAGTGACCAATTTTGAGTGACCAATTTTATGTGTGTTTTCGAATCATGGTTTTGTAATATTCAGTTTTTATACCTAAATATCATTGCAAAACATTTTTTTGTTCAAAGTGATGCACACAGGTGAAATATGTGATGCACATAGTAGTTGTTTTGTGTTGCACACACACATTAAAACCTCTGCACACACAAACCAAACTAATGCACACGCACATTAAAACCTTTGCACACAGGTACCCAAACTGATGCACACACAAATTAAAACCTTTGCATACACATCCATTCTATAGTATTAATATTATTCTCCTCTAACTTTCATGCACAAAGTTAAGTATTGCACACATTAGACATTTCCAACGCACACAAGTGAAATATGTGATGCACACACAGATGTAGTTTTGTGTTGCACACTACTTTTGTACTAGTCAAACACATATAATTAAGTCATGCACACGTTAGATATAAACCATATATTGCCAATATATATACAAGTTGATGTGGATTTACATTGTTTTGCCAACATAAGCATAATATCCATCAACAAAAGAGTTACCGTCAATATTCAACCAAAACATTCATCCAAAACTAACTAGAATCTGTTTAAAACCTAACATTCAAGTGCCAATTACACATAATATTTCTTGTTTCTCCCTATTACATTGTCTATCCAACTTTCTTAGAAGGTTTTGCAGTCTTCGGTTTTTGCTCCCTTTGAATAATCTGCGTCACCTTATCTCGATATGAAATGAATTCGCTGGTCAATAGCTTGTGAAGGTACTTAATCCTTAGAGTGTTCAACAACTTCTTAGTTTGCGGGATTGTGCCATATTTATCCTCTTCACCACTTGCTGAGTTATCCAGAATATGCACTTGTGAAGACTTGACATTTAGAGTTATCACGAAGTAGTGTCCATCGTTGTGTACAGTGAACAGGAACTGAGCAATTCAGAGAGAGTATGATGTTATGCACACAGGTAGAAATATTTGATGCACACATATGAGATATTTGATGCACACAGAAGAGATATTTGATGCACACAACAGAGATATTTGATGCACATAGAAGAGATATTTGATGCACACAGAAGAGAAAGTTCATTAACACAGAAGAAATATTTGATGCACACAGAAGAGAAAGTTCATGCACACAGAAGAGACACACATTAAAACCAGTGCACACAGACACAAAAACTGATGCACACACAACTTACAACCATTGCACACACATCAATTCTATTTGTATTAATTCTATTGAACTCTAAAAGTCATGCACACAACATATGTGTGTTTATTTTATGCACACACACATTAAAACCAGTGCACACAGACACAAAATCTGATGCACACACACCTTAAAACCATTGCACACACACCTTAAAACCATTGCACACACATCAATTCTGTTTGTATTAATTCTATTCAACTCTAAAAGTCATGCACACAACATATGTGTGTTGATTTGATGCACACACATTAAAAGCAGTGCACACAGACACAAAATATGATGCACACACACCTTAAATCCATTGCACACACATCAATTATGTTTGTATTAATTCTATTCAACTCTAAAAGTCATGCACACAACATATGTGTGTTTATTTGATGCACACACACACTAAAACCATTGCACACATATACAAAATCTATTGCACACACACATTAAAACCATTGCACACACATCAATTCTATTTGTATTAATTCTATTCAACTCTAAATGTCATCCATACACATCAGTATTGATGCACACAAACATAAAAAACTTTGCACACAAAATTAAGAACTAATGAACACACAGAAAATCAGATAGCAATCAATCCAAGGCAATTCTGCTGAGTCTCTGTGTCGGCATTCAACTCTTACCTTTGTACCTGCATACAGAAATTGCGTTATGTGATTGATGAACACTACCTAGAATTGAAGAACAGATAGCAAGGATATCAGACTACATGAGTGAATAGTGAATGTAAAGCAGCGATTAACACATGAGAATTAATTTTGCAGGCGGAAAGAAGCCTCATAGATCTGACGAAACAAAAATATAGTAGAATCAGGTCTGAAACAGTGGTTAGGGTTTTGAATGAGAGAATCGGCTTAGATGCATGGAGAGCAGATCTAGTCATGTAGAGATGAAATTAACGCAATTACAAGAGCGTGTTTGAGCTTAGATCCACCAGATCCAACAACAGAAGCTTCCAAAAACTGAAAAAGATGAAAAAAGAGGAAGGAATAAAGTACCAGTGATGTAATTGGTGAGTTGAGTTTCGAAGCCGGCACGGCAAGAATCAAGTCTGATGCACACACACCTTAAAACCAGTTGCACACACATCTATTCTATTTGTTTTAATTCTATTCAACTCTAAATGTCGCACACAACATATGTGTGTTTATTTGATGCACACACACATTAAAACCATTGCACACAAACACAAAATATATTGCACACACAAATTAAAACCATTGCACACAACATGCAAATCACAATCATACGCAAGGAAATATCAAAATCATCCAGAAATATCAAAATCATCCAGAAACACAACATTTTGCTTGTAATGAAACGGTTTGAAGTATTATACCCTGAGAACTTGCAATTTTATTCCTCATTTTTGCTTGATTCACTTGTGAGAATGTGATTTGCTTGTAATGAAACGCTGCCTTCTCTCGCTCGCTTCAAGTCACTCGCTTCAAGTCACTCGCTCGCTTCAAGTCGCTGAAGTGGTCAAAGCATTTAAAAATGCACAGAGTTTCCCGATAGCATTCAAAGCAACAACTCATCAAAAACCACATCTGTTGTCATCAAAATGACGATTATAAATCAGTGACAAAGGAGAATGTGATTTCCTGTTTGTCCTTCCAAAACTATATAGCAGTGAATACAAAATGACGATTGACCTTAGACGAACTAGGGAGAAGCAGCCAGTCGCTCGCAATGTCGGAGGAGCAGAGAAAGGAGGAGGAGCGGTCGCTCGTCGGTCGCTCGATCAGAAACCGCCGGTCGCTCGTAAACCGCCGGTCGCTCGTAAACCGCCGGTCGCTCGTAAATCGCCGGTCGCTCGGAAACAGCCAGTCAGTCGCTCGAAAACAGACAGTCAGTCACTCGGAAACAGCCAGTCAGTCGCTCGGAAACGGCCAGTCAGTCGCTCGTCCTCTCGGAAACCGCCAGTCGGTCGCTCGTCCTCTCGGAAACTGCCAGTAGATCGGAGACGTGGAAGGAGGGAGAGGAAGGAGGGAGAGGAAGGAGGGAGGGAGGAGGAATCGTGAATTAGGTCTAGGAATTTGGGGGAAATCGTGGAAGGAGGGAGAGGGAGGGAGAGGGATATTTGGGAATTTGGGGAAAGCGTAACTGATTTGAGTGTGGGACCCTATATTTTAGGCCTTTGGATCAACTCCATCCTTCGGATGGAGTTGATCCTTAGTCCTTATCTAGAGGGCCGTCCTCACCAGAATTGGACCCAACAAACCCAACAAAACTGGTCTCGATCAGTTCCGATTCCGAACGAGTTCATACGAGTCATCCGAACACGCGTAAGTCTCGTGCGTACCTTCTACTATAAATGGAGATTTACAAATTCGTTCCCCATATCAGACGATGAAATACATAACAAGTGAAAGTTAGGATCAATACGGACCCAACAAAGCTGGTCTTGATTGATTCCGATTCCGAACGAGCCCATATGAGCCATCCGAACACGTGTAGGTCTCTTGCATACCTTCTACTATTAATGAAATTTACAAATTCGTTCCTCCATATCATACGACGAGACATATTGATGCGGGAGCATCTGAGCTATCATCAAGGACGCGTCGTCCTAAATCTAGAGATGTGCTAACCACTGGAGCAAGGGCTAAATACCGCTATGAGCCATTATTGGAGTCATTGATAATAGCCTGAGCTCGTATTGTAGCCATTCAAGCTCCTAGAGATACGGTTCGAGTCAAGATGAGAAGTCAAGTGCTGAAGAGGAAATAAACTAGACTTCAATACGAAACTCTGGGATTTGGAATCACTCAATTCCGACCTCGGACGAGAGAGAACGAGCCGTTTGAAAAAGAGTTGTCGGTGACACGCTTACGACCGCGATCGCGGGAATTACATGGCGATCGTCATCCAATAGTTTTGCTCGCGGGTGATTAATTTGTCAAAAAAATCCGTAGCCAAATTGCTATAAACCGCGGTCGCCGTATTCCCATGGCGATCTCCATCTTACAGGCGGCAGAAGGATGCGAGATTTCCATATTCAGTTGTTTTCGGGATTATTTGTTTTGAGGATATTTTTGACAATACTTTTATTAGTTATTTCTTTTATTATTGGCCACCTTATTAACTCTATATAAGGCTTGCCCTACTTATTGTTTTAGGAACCCAGACAGATTATTATGATGATTCTTATGAATTGAAAAAACGTTGTTTTTGTTCCTCCAAAAGAGAGCTTTTGTGAGAAGAGTGCTTGAGAGCATTGTTGTTGAACTCGCCCTAGTTGTACTTGTGTGTGTCAATCTCTTCCATAAGGTTGGTGCTATCAGGACTCCATAGAGCATCCTCCAGGTGCCTTAGCCTACCATAGCCATTGTGTTTGGGTTGTAATCCATTGGGGGTTTATTCATCATTCGGTAAGGTTCTTGTTCCTAAGTTCAAGGGTTTTATTGTTGTTTGATTTGGTTCCAATTGGTCTATCATTCGACTTATTCTTCTTTCATTTCATTCTAATTCCGCCTATCTTCTCTGTTCGAGTTTCTGTTCGAGGTTTGGTGTCTAGATCGGACAACAGCGGCTCTTGCGCCCCAAGACAAGATCTTTTCAACAAGGAAATCTTATCTCTTCTACAAGGAAAGTCAAAGTTAATTATTTTGTTTTTTATTTTTATTTTCAGAGATTAATATCTCTAATTAGAGTCTGTAATTTTATTTTTGCTGAGACAAAAACAAATATTCAAAAAAAATAGAAAAAAAAGAAGAAAAGAAAAGAAAATCAAAAGAAAAGAAAGAAAAAGAAAAGTCTCAAGTCAACATTTATTTTTACGTTTTGTTGAGTCAAAGTCTAGTTTGATATTGTTTGAGTCAGAATTGAAGAAATTGGAGGAAACGGGATTGCCACGAGTCCAAACGAAGACGAAGGAATTTTGCATGCAGGACAAAATCCGCGACTGCGGATCACCCGCGGATCCTTCTACTGAATTTCCGCGTCCCTTCTGCAGCACCCATCCGCGCCCGCGACTTCCATAACCGCGCTCGTGGCTCTTCTGCTGTCTGATTGTTGTGTCTTCGAGCCCCCGATCCATTCCCAATCTTACCCTAGCCCTCTCGACTCCCTCTTCGATCCTTCATTAACACCAGTCGGGACAAGTTAAGGTACGCTTCCTTTTGGCTCTCTTGAGTTCAAACTTGAGTCGTATTAGTTGTTTGCATTTACATTCTTGCAAACGTTTTGAGTCTTTGTTTCTTTCTTTCGTTGAGTCATTTTGTTTTTGAGTCAGAACCTTGAAGTTGAAACCCCGCCCCTACACTAGCCATCTCCATCTCTACCATCACTCATCATAGTGCTAGGAGCCTGTTAGTTTCTGTCTAATGGTTTTTTGATTCATACAAGGCAATCCATCAAGAAAAGCTTGTTACAACAACAATTGAGAGAGAGTGCAGAGTGAAACACACGAGAGTAAACACTTGTGAGTTGTTTTCGTTTTCACTAACTTAACATTGTTATGTGTTAGTCTTTTCTTTGATCATGTCTAGGACATCGAGCTATACAAGAGGTTATCAGAGAGAGTATTTGGAGAGTGAAGATTGGCAACCATACAGAGATGTCCAAAGAAGAAGAGGACGTGAGTTAGAGCAAATTGGTTTGGCCAAGATCAATGTGAAAATTCTAAGATTTGAAGGTTGGGACATGGATGAGTATATGGAATGGGAAACCAAGGTTGAGCAAATTTGGAGTTGTCATAACTTCATGGAACACCGAAAGGTATGATTTATTGTCCGTGAATTTTCTGGCTATGCACTGAAATGGTGGAATAACCTTGAGGAAGAAAGGAGAAGAGCACTTGGTCCAGCCGTGAACACATGGAGGGATATGAAGACATTGATGAGAGCTCGCTTTGTGCATCCACGTTTTGCACGTGAGCTAAGGCAAAGGTTGGAAAATTTGAGGCAAGGAACCATGTCAGCAGAGGAGACATACGATGCAATGCGTGCTGCTATGGTTCAAGCTAATGTGCATGAAAATGAGGAGACTACTATGGCTAGGTATCTTCATATACTTAACTCTTATTTAGCTAACGAAGTATATCTGTATCGCTACTCCTCCATGGAAGAATTGCTAGACTTGGCCATCAAGATTGAGAGGAGAACAAAGGCCAAGAAGCAAAAAGAAATAGAGAAGGCTATGGAAGAATGGCAAGCGCAAGTGAAAAACAGCTTTGCTAAGTTCCAAGCCGAGCTTAAGCGTTGGAGTTGTCAAGTCAAAGAGGCTGCCAAGAAGAAAGAAAGGGATAAAAAGCCAGAAATGGAGCTAAGGCCTTCCTCTCCATCACAAGAAGTTAACCCAGGGAGTACTTCTAATCTTTCTACTAAAATTGAAGTTGTTTTGTGCTTAAACTGTCAAAGTAGAAATCATATGATTAATGACTGCCCTGATATGCTTAATCACCTAGTTCAAATTGAGATTGAATATGAAAAGGGTGATAGTGTTGATGATGTTGTTTGTGTTGATGATCTTAAAACTGATTTAGATAATCAAGTTGAAATTGAGTATGAGCATGTTGATTCAAGTAATAGGAGAGATTTGCATGTACAAACTGCTCATTGTGATGAAATTCTAGGAGAAACTCATTGTCTAGATAAAGTTGAGGATTGCAACATGATTATTGATGAAGGTAGTTGTGGTAATATTGCTAGCATTGAATACTAAATTGCAAATTACCTCAGTATGTTACCCTAGTCCTTTAAAACTGCATTGGATTAATGATTGTTTTGATGTGAAATTGAACAAGCATGCTAAGGAAGCCATGACATTAGGACATTATGATTATCTTTTATGTGATGTTGTGCCTATGCAAGCTTGTCAAATTTTATTGGATTATCCACGACAGTATGATAAGAGAGTTGTCCATGATGGTTTTGTTAATCGTCATTCCTTACCCTCCTATGGCAGAATTGTTGTTTTTCCACCAATGACTCCTTCACATGTCGCTGATGAGTATGACAAGAGGAAGGACAAGGATAAAGGAGCTAGAGGAGTGAAGGAAGGCAAGGATTCCCCACAACATCAAGTTTGTTCCTCAAGGTGGAGCTATGCACTCAAGGCATTCAAGAGGAAGTTGTGCATCAAAGAGGATGACGCCTATGAAGATCGTTCAATCATTCATATCAAATATGATTCGAGGTCGAATCCTTTTCAAGAAGGGGAGAATGATGCGGGAGCATCTGAGCTATCATCAAGGACGCGTCGTCCTAAATCTAGAGATGTGCTAACCACTGGATCAAGGGCTAAATACCACTATGATCCATTATTGGAGTCATTGATAGTAGCCCGAGCTCGTATTGTATCCATTCAAGCTCGTACAGATCCGGTTCAAGTCAAGATGAGAAGTCAAGTGCTGAAGAGGAAATAAACTAGACTTCAAGACGAAGCTCTGGGATTTGGAATCACTCAATTTCGACCTCGGACGAGAGAGAACGAGCCGTTTGAAAAAGAGTTGTCAATGACACGCTTACGACCGCGATTGCGTGCATTACATGGCGATCGCCATCCAACAGTTCTGCTCTCGGGCGATTAATTTGTCATAAAAAACTGTAGCCAAATTGCTATAAACCGCGATCGCCGTATTCCCATGGCGATCGCCATCTTACAGGCGGCAGAAGGATCAAGATTTCCATATTCAGTTGTTTTCGGGATTATTTGTTTTAAGGATATTTTTGGCAATACTTTTATTAGTTATTTCTTTTATTATTGGCCACCTTATTAACTATACTAGTCCCTCCTGCCCGTGCTACGCACGGGCCAAATGAATTTTATAAATAAAAATTTAGTACTCTAAAAATATGAATTTGTAGGTGTAATATTGTCCCGTATGTTTGACTTATATTTTAGTTTGAATCCTGATTATGATTTTTAAATCTATTATTGCGTTCAAGTATTTTGATATATCTTTAAGGCAAAATTACTCAAAATAATACAAATTATTCGGGTTGAACCCAAAATAATACCAACTTCTTAAATTACCAGCAACAGTATCAACTACACATGTATATACTAATAATGATACAACTCCCTTACGAAGAGTTCGGCCAAAAAGTTGATGTGGCTTAATTTATTAGTGAATAAATTAGGATTAAGCATTAAGAAAATTAAAATTTATGTCTTTTTTATCCAAGTTCTTGAGCTCTCTTTCTATGGTCACATGACCATGGCGATTTTCAAATCCTCTAACCATACTAAATTGAATGTCTTTCGTTACTCTACTTCCTTGCCCCCTCCAATTATTTAGATTTTGATATCGGGAAAACAAACTCTTGTGCTTTCTTTTCGTACATCCAGACCGACCCGGAAAGGATTCACATAAATAAAATTCGAGTATGAAATTTGACAACCTGGAAGCAGGAGAAGATGTGGATCTGTAAAGAGAAAGTGATTGAGGTTTTGGTCAATTGATTTTGGTCGCAGGGTAGTGTAACCAACTCGGTGGAGAAAGTGGGTCTAGAAATTCAGATCTAGGGTTTGTCTGATAAAGGAGTGAAACACGCAAATGAAGAATTAGTTGGGAGGCGACGATGACGGGGACGGTGACTCTGGGGAGGAACAAAGGTGTTGAACGATTAACTTTTCTGGTGGGGGATGATAAGCAATATGCCTTTCTAGCAATGGTGGTTCGTGTGTGTTTGTGAAATTTAGCTGGAAATCATTTGATGACTGTTATCCATAAAATTGAGTGATCTGGAAATCACATTTAGTGATCCATAAAATATGATGCTTTTCTAGCAATGTGAATACTGTTTTGATTCTTTTTTTTATTAGTCATTCATTTGGTTTTAGAACTGTTTCATGAGGCTTTAAAGCTTATTAGTATTTTCCTTAAGTTGTTGCTTCGAGTAAAACCTTTGAATGTCACTTGTACTTTACCCAATACAAATTATTCAAATAAATGACATATGGTCTTCTGTCCAAGTTGATGTTCAATAATGGTGCTGCTTTACTTGAACATTTCTGTTTGGTAGATTATTTACTGAGGTCTACTGAATTTGAGATGTTCTTTTCATTGTGTTTGAATTGCATGTTGATTTCTTATGTGTCTTGAACCTTATTATGAGAATTTCTATCCTCAAAATATGGATTATGTTTCTAATTTAGGTTTCTTTTTTTATTCTCTCCTCCTTATGTTTTTTTTTCTTTGCATAGTATTATGGGTTAGTGTTAATTGGTTTATTAAACAATGCTATGATTCAAATAATTTGTGCTTGTATTTATTGGGCTAGTAGAATGTTTTTTTATGGTTTTAGTTGACCCTTTTGATTGTGAAATGTCCATTGTGGTATATTTTTTTTTGTCTTCGGAGACTCATTAGTTTGACCTCATATAAATTTTACAGACCATATATCTATTTGGTTGTGAACTGTCCACTGCATCTGTTTAATATCAATTTGGGCAATGCATATCTTTAGTTGATTGCAGTTTTGTCTTCTCATGGTCATGGTATCAACTAAAAATAAGTTTCCAGCTCTTGTAATATTGGATTACAGTTTTGTTTGCAGTTTTGTTTTCTGAAATAGGTTGAGCCTTCTTTCTAAAATTTCTTATGTATCCTTTGTGTGTGTTATCACTATTTTGATATTGGATTTATCTTACTACTTGCAGCAAGCTATTAAACAACACCAGCCAGCAAGACTCAACTTCATTGATTATTTTGCTAAAATAAGTTCAGCCACTCTCTATTTTGTTTATGAAATGGTCATGAAGGTAATTAATAATTAAATTTTATTCCCAAATTTTATGTCAAAACTAAAAACCTTAATTGTAACTCTTTTATGCACTCACAATGAGCACAATGATATAGATTTTGTGTTTGAGTTTTTTAAAAAAAAACTGAAATTCAGATTCAATGTAGAATGTACAATTTTAAAATAAAAAGATTAAGTTAGAAATTATCTGACCGTTCAACATTCATTTTACTTGTGAATTAGATTGTTATTCTTTATAATTTATTCTCTTTTTTTTGAAACCATTCTTTATAATTTATTCTAACTCTTCTTTTAGCTAACTTGAATTCAATAATTTGTTATTTTCTTACAGTGCATACTTGATTTATCTCTTTTGATCATTCAAAAAGTAATATTCTTTACGTTTGCCAATGTTTACAGGAAGCATCCCTTGTTCTATATTGACTCTTGCCCAATTGTCTGTCTTGTAAGTCTTGAATATTTTCTTCTGATGTTGATCTTGATTCTTGTTTGAGGATTTCTTCTGATTATCAAATTTGGATCTCTAATATTTTATGTTTATGAAAACACTATTTTTTCCTGCTTTCTTATCAATTTCTGCATAAAATGTTGCTTCGGAGAAATATACTTTCTGCTTAAACTGGATTCTGTAGAAAAAATTGTTTATACTACCTGCATAAGCTGGAATCAGTTCATGCTCTAATTGGTTTCTGCAGAAACATTTGATGCTCTAATTGGTTTCTGCAGAAACATTTGATGCTCTAATTGGTTTCTGTAGAAACATTTGATGCTCTAATTGGTTTATGCAGAAACATTTTATGCTCTAAAATGTTTCTGTAGAAAATAATATGTTTCATATATGCATAACTACTTTTTTTTAAATACGTTGAATCCGTTAACTTCCTGATCATCCTTTTCCCATCATTTTTTTTGTTGACCAATTGATACTAACACCAATTCCGACCAACATCCCAATAAGATATGCAAGAATAACTAAAAATAACAAAAAGAGATAGATGTAACAGTAAGCTATGATAAGTAACAATAAAATATATATTGATTTAAATTAAATGACTAACCCTAATGGATATTCTCTTTCAATGGATAGCATAGACTTGCAGACATAAATTTGAAACCATGAAGAAGTATACTTACATGAATTTGTAATTTGTCTCATTTTACGCCACCGTATTTAGAGATTAAATAGGTATCTCCTTCCTTCAAGAACAAACCTTAGATGTAGTTATTCTGCATAGATTAGATATTCCTGCTGAGATAAGAGTAGTTATTTTCCACGGTAAAAGAAGTTTCAGAAACCTTAGATGTGAGAAGAATGAATGAGCTTGTGTTGGGGAAGAATGAATGAACGTGTGTTGTATGAAAGAATGATGAACGTGTGTTTTTATAATGAAAAACAAATGTTTAAATTAGGCTAGTAATAATATGTAGAATCAATATCTTCTATTGATGGAATTAAACATTTATGACAATATGTTAGGAAAAGATGTCTAGGAATTTTATAATATTTTGTAAATCTTGTATATTTTCTTTTGGCATTGTACAATATCTTTTACAGGCTGCTGATCGTGTGCTTTTATTGTTTTAGGGAAGTACATATTTTGTTTTAGGAATGTAATGTTAGCTTCTCCAGCAAGAGTGAGTTTGTCCATCAGCTTGGAGCTTTTTGAGAAACAATATCCTTTTTATAATATCGTTGCAGTTTCATACATATTTTTTGGTTTAGGGTTTCAGTTTTTATCCAGAAAAGTTTGTAATAATTTTCAGTTTTTTGCTTTACTGTTTTAGTTTTTTTCTTTACGGTTTTGTCATTTATGCAGAATTTTCTTTGCTTTTACAGTTTAATATAGTTCAGCTTACAAAATAGTATTTCAAAATAGGGTTTCAAATAATAGGGTTACAAAATAGTATTTTGTCATTTATGCAAGTTCAAATTTGGGTTTCAAACCCTTTAACACGCTAGTATTATAGGAATTTTTGTTTGATATCGAAAAATATAAATTACAGTTGTTAAAAAATAAATGAACAAAAATGTGTCGTTTCCATAAAAGTTACCAAAAATAACAGATTTTAGGTGTTGTGCACTTGCCAAACATATGCAAACATACAGCTGTGCTACACTAATTTTTTCTGAAAAAAAGAAGAAAAAACCAACGAATTGCGTAATGACACGTGGCTGACAGGTGAAGTGGCTGAAAAGCCTTCTTGACATGTGACATAGCTGGTGCGGGAGTAAGGAGATTTGCTTTAGTAATTATATAGTAGATTGTTGCTGGTAATTAAGGAGTTGGTATTATTTTGGGTTGAACCTTAATAGTTTGTATTATTTTGAGTAATTTAAGGAATTAAATATAATTTGAAAATTTAAATATAAGCTTCAACTTTAATGGGTTCGATTCCGGTGAGGACAACCCTCTAGATAAGGATTAAGGATCAACTCCATCCTTCGGAGGATGAAGTTGATCCAAAGACCCAAAATATAAGGGTCGGACCCACTAGTCAAATCAGTTACGCTCCCTCCCTCTCCTAAAATCACAGACCCTTCCTCTCCCTCCCTCGCCCAAAATCCCGCAAAAAACTTCTCCCAAATCTCTCGACCTAGTTTCTTCCTCTAGTCCACGATCTCCACAATTTCAACAATTCCTTCCCTCTCGTCCATGACTAACTACCTCTCGTCCACGATTTCCTCTCTCTCGTCCACGATTTCCTCTCTCTCGTCCACGATTCCACTGCATTTCCATTATATTGAGAGGAGCGACTGCGAAAAAGAAGCAGCGATCGAGCGAGAGGAGGCGAGCACAGTGTGGAAGTTCTCAAGCGAGCAGGTGAACACAACGAGAGCAGGCGAATCACATTCTCACAAGTGAATCAATCAAAATGAGGAGTAAAATTGCAAGTTCTCAAGGTATAATACTTCAAACTGTTTCATTACAAGCAAAATGTTGTGTTTCTTGATGATTTTGATATTTCTTGATGATTTTCATATTTCTGGATGATTTTGATATTTCCTTGCATATGATTGTGATTTGCATGTTGTGTATTATGTTTAATTTCACATTTCTGCGCTTGAGATGGCAAATCCTTTTGACAATGACTTATTAACTGACATTACAAGGATTTAGAAAGATACAGTGCATGGAATATGAGTTTCTGTGTGTGCATTAGTTCTTAATTCTGTGTGCAAAGGTTTTTATGTTTGTGTGCATCAATACTGATGTGTATGGATGACTTTTAGAGTTGAATAGAATTAATACAAATAGAATTGATGTGTGTGCAATGGTTTTAAGGTGTGTGCATCAGATTTTGTGTATGTGTGCAATGGTTTTAATGTGTGTGTGCATCAAATAAACACACATATGTTGTGTGGATGACTTTTAGAATTGAATAGAATTAATACAAATAGAATTGATGTGTGTGCAATGGTTTTAAGGTGTGTGCATCAGATTTTGTGTATGTGTGCAATGGTTTTAATGTGTGTGTGCATCAAATAAACACACATATGTTGTGTGGATGACTTCTAGAGTTGAATAGAATTAATATAAATGAATTGATGTGTGTGCAATGGTTTTAAGGTGTGTGTGCATCAGATTTTGTGTATGTGTGCAATGGTTTTAATGTGTGTGTGTGCATCAAATAAACACACATATGTTCTGTGGATGACTTTTAGAGTTGAATAGAATTAATACAAATAGAATTGATGTGTGTGAAATGGTTTTAAGGTGTGTGTGTGATACGCTGCACTTTGTATGACGTAACTAGGGGTTATTACATTAGTTTAGGAGTGTTATAACAAGTATTTGGAGCTATTGTTATGTTCTGAGTTGTTTATGAAGAAGTGAAGAAATGAAGATCAGAACCGAAGAAGAAGAGATTAAAGATTGAAGACTTGAAGATATTCTGCGGAGCAGCGGCGATCGCCACTACCATCCAGGCGATCGCCATTCTACAACAGAAGAGTTATGTGAGTTCGAGAGATTATGGCGATCGCCATGACTCTACGACGATCGCCATGGGGTGACAGGCTACGGCAGAGCTTTACATGAAGATGGCGATCGCCAGGCATCTATGGCGATCGCCACAACAAGACCGAAGATATTCCGGACTTTCCTTATTTTGCTTTGTTTTTATTTCTTTTATTATTTTCTTATTTTCCTTATTTTAGTTTTAGGATTTATCTTTTACCATATATCTTTAGGGTTAGACTCTTTATATACCCTAGTTCTTTCTATCTTTCATCATCATCTTTTCCATCAGACAATTTAGTTCTGCAACCATGAGCAGGAACTAATCTCCATTGTTTTACCTAGCGGTTGAAACCTTCAGTTATTAAGTTTTGAGATTTCTAAACTCTTGTTCTTTTCCTATGGGTTTGTATTAATTCTCTTGTTCTTCATCTATTGATTTCTATTAGTTTTGCTAGCTTGATCACCTAGTTTGATTGATAGTTTTCTATTGCTAGACTAGGAATATACGGTGTAATTCCTTGTCATTGTAACATTCATATCTGCATGATCTGGTAGTTGATTGCTTTTATGAAAGAGAATTGATTGCATGTTAATACTTGACGGTTGTAAGTTATTGCATGCATCCTTATGATTCTTGTGCTCTTTGCTGCTATTTCATCTAATCTTGAGAGGTTTCCCTGATTGTTGAATAGTAAGTATTATCAGGACCGGTTGGCCTGCTGATATATTAAAGATTGGAATAGGAACATTCCCTAGGATTGAATAGAACTTGAGATAAATCTATGATCAACTTGATTGACTATTGTGTGGATACTTGCTAGGTGAAACCCCTTGTCATCATATTCTCACCCAAACTTCCTCTGCTTGTTACTGGTTACTTGCGTGTTCTTGCAATCAACCCCCCCCCCTTTGGTTACTTGTTACTAGTTGATATTTCACTTGACTGCATTGATTTGGTGTTTTGATTCCCTTGGGTTCGACCTCTACTTACTTGCTATACTCTAGTTAGTGTTTAGAGTTTTCTTTGATTTGGCACTACGACTTTAGCCTCATCAGTGTGCATCAGATTTTGTGTATGTGTGCAATGGTTTTAATGTGTGTGTGCATCAAATAAACACACATATGTTGTGTGGACGACTTTTAGAGATGAATAGAATTAATACAAATAGAATTGATGTGTGTGCAATGGTTTTAAGGTGTGTGTGTGCATCATATTTTGTGTATGTGTGCAATGGTTTTAATGTGTGTGTGCATCAAATAAACACACATATGTTGTGTGCATGACTTTTAGAGTTGAATTGAATTAATACAAATATAATTGATGTGTGTGCAAAGGTTTTAAGGTGTGTGTGCATCAGATTTTGTGTCTGTGTACAATGGTTTTATTTTGTGTGTGTGTGCATCTTATGTATGTCTTCTGTGTGCAATAGAATTGAACTTTCTCTTCTGTGTTCATCAAATATCTCTTTTGTGTTCATCAAATATTTCTTTTGTGTGCATCAAATATCTCTTTTGTGTGCATCAAGTATTTCTTCTGTGTGCATGAACTTTCTCTTCTGTGTGCATCAAATATCTCTTCTGTGTGCATCAAACATCTTATGTATGTCCATCTTGTGTCCAAACTCCAGATACTGCAGCTCCAGCTCCAGAAAAAGTAATAGAGGGTGAATTTGGAAAGATCACAGTTCCTCTCGATCAAGATCAAGAATCTCCAGGATCTTTCAAAGGGAAAAGAAGGAAGCATCCTGCTTCAAAAACAAAAGCAATCAAAAAGCCCAGGATAACACGTTCACAAACTTCTAATATGGAGGAACAAACAAGAGAACAACAAAGTGAACAAGAAGATGATGACGAAGAAGAAGACGAAGAAGAAACAACTGCAGAGGAGGAAGATAATGAAGGCTATGACAGGACTATGGGAGAAGAATTTAGAGAGATAAGAATGAGAAAAAAGCTGGACAAAGAAGCAGCAACAACAGCAACAACATCAAAATCAAAATCTTCAAAGTCAGAGAAAGGAAAACAGAAAGTAGAGGAGACAAAGACTTCTAAGAGAGACAAAACAAAAAAGCAAAAGGACATTGTGTTTGTCTTAGCTTCAAAGGCACCAAAGGAAGGAACGAAGAAAGCTTCCAAACAACAAAGGAGCCAATACGAATCACTAAGGTGCCGAACATCTCCAAACAAGCTTGTGAGCTTCTTCACTGATGAGGAAGATCCTATCACTGCTGAGCATAAGAAGGCTGTTATAGATCTCGGCTTTGGAGAATTACTTAACTGGAGATTACAGGAACTACCAATGAAGCTCGGTATGTATGTCTGTGCAAGGTATGATCCAATGAAATGCACAATAAAGCTAAAGGATGGGAAGGAAATTCTTGTCACAGAAGACGATGCACATGACTACTTGGGTGTTCCAAAAGGTAGAAGCCCAATAGAGTTTCCAGAGAAGCTGACAAACACTGCGTTTATCGCAAAAATAAATGAAGATTTTGATGGCAAAGACCTCAGGAAGATTTCTCACACAGATATATACAACAAGATGAAAGAGTATCCTGGAGATGTGTGGTTTAAACGCTATTTCATCCTACTCCTTGCAAACACAATCATAGAGAGCCATCCAAATGGGAACATCATATTCAGGATCTGGGAAATCCTAGAAAATGTAGATGACGTCAAGAGCTACAACTGGAGTAGTTTTTTGTTCCAAGTAGCATCTTCAAAAGGAACTTACTTCTCTTAATGGTAAGCAAAGTGTTAAATATTTAATTAAATTTTGGCCTTTTGATGTGGCTCAGTTGTTTTATATAATGTGCATTAGATTTCCCTTCCGTGTGCATTAGTTTCAGCATTGTGTGTGCATTGATTTAGCCTTTCGTGTGCATTACTGGTGCCCGCCAT
The DNA here is from genome assembly GCA_029168935.1 of Oxyria digyna. Taxonomy (NCBI): domain Eukaryota; kingdom Viridiplantae; phylum Streptophyta; class Magnoliopsida; order Caryophyllales; family Polygonaceae; genus Oxyria; species Oxyria digyna. The sequence goes on from JAPVLV010000013.1 coordinate 14,958,460, forward strand.
CTTGATTTTGGAAAATGTGCATGGATGGTTTCTGTGTGTGCATAGGTTTTTTTATTGTGTGTGGATTGGTTTTTATATTGTGTGTGCATCAGTTTTATATTCTGTGTGCATAGGTTTTTATATTGTGTGTTCATCAGCTTGTTACTCAATATGATTTTTGCTTTGTGTGCATCAGATAATGCTTGTGTGTGCATCAGTTAATTCCATTGTGTGCATCACATTTACACCATCAGTAATGCTTACCTATCTCTGTTTTATTTTGTATTCTCCAGCTAGTGTATGTTGATAGAATGAAGTGGAAAGGTGAGACACAAAATAGAAGTTTCCCAATCATAATGAACTGGACCACTGAAAAGCTTCGACAAAGGGAGGATGAAGAGATCATGTATGGAGGGTTTGGTCAAGGATATCCCATTGAAAGGCCAATTTTTGAAGAAAAAGAAGAAGATGTCATGGCAAGAGAGCAACACAATAATGCTGAAGATATTGCTGCACTAAACATCAGTACAAACGACGACCTTAGAGAGTATGTTGCGAGCCACATGAAAAAGGTGGAGGACATGGCCAAGAGTGTGAGATCACTCATTGAGTCGAAGAACCGGCTTCCCTCAGAGTTGACAAAGAGCAATGTCATAAACTCTGTGAAAAGATAATAAAGGCGAAGCTTAGTTCGGAAGCACCACAAAATGAGGAAGACACTCAAGGAAGCCAAGATGTAGATTTTTGGGATACAACCGTCATATGCATGGAGGAGCTAGAGAAAACAATCCAGGCAGCGAAAGGGCATGAAGAATCTCATTCTATTCCTGATATATCAAATCTGGCAAATGAAATTGAGAGACAATATGGCCAAACAGGTCAAGAACAAGAGTTATAATTTAATTTGATGCCGTCTTTTAGTGTTCTTTTGGGTGCATTACTAATGGTCTTTTGTGTCTGTTACTAATGCTCTTTTGTGTGCATCAGTCAAATGAAGAAGATGTTCATCAAGCTAGACAAGAGCATGTCGAAGTAAGTGAATCAAGATCACTTGATCAAGATCCTATTCGAACATACACTCGTAGCACAAGCTTCAAATCCACCTGGCTGCCTAATTCTTTTCTGAAAGTAAGAACCAGAATATTATATTAGTACATTGAAATACATATACATTAAAATAATATTAACTATGTTACTTTAATTTCAGTTGGATAGTCATGGAATTCCTTCATTCTCCTTGGGTTTATCACAAGTAAACATAATTACTATACATTTGCTCATTTACTTTTGTGTGCAACAAAATCTTCTTTTGTGTGCAACATAATCTTCTTTTGTGTGCATTGGTTTGTGCTTCTGTGTGCAATACAATTACAACACTTTGTTTTATTATTTATAGGAAGATGCTGATCCAAATATTAATGAGCAAGCAGAAGTGAATGAGGAACATGGAGCCAATGAAGGAGATGCTACTCTTAATGATCAAGATGTAATAATGAAAGAAAATGAGGAAGAACCAAAAGAACAGGTAGTGTGTGCAACACTTTGATCTTCTGTGTGCAATGATTTTTGGATTGATTCTTGCCTTTGTTTTTTTATAGGAAAGTGTGATGGCAGAAGCTGAGATTGAGACTGGAAAGAGCAAAAAGGAAGGTGAAGAACAAGAGGTAGTTGAAAAAGAAAAGGTAGTGTGTGCAACACTTTGATCTTCTGTGTGCAATGATTTATGAATTGATTCATGTCTTCTTCTTTTTTTATAGGAAAGTGTGATGGCGGGAACTAAGATGGAGATGGGACAGAACACAAAGGAAGGTGAAGGGCAACAGGTAGTTGAACAAGAACATGTAGTGTGTGCAACACTTTGATCTTCTGTGTGCAATGATTTTTGGATTGATTCCAGTCTTTATTTTTTATAGGAAGGTGTGATGGAGGACACTGAGATGGAGACGGGGAAGAACACAAAGGAAGGTGAAGCACAACAACAACTAAAGGAGGTACAATCGAAAAATATAATTTTTACTCTTAGTGTGCACCAAAAATATAATTTATTCTTCTGTGTGCATTATATTTACTCTTCTGTGTGCACCAAAAATATATTTTTTATGGATTTATTTTGTTTTTTTATTATAGGGGGAATTGGAAAAAGGGACAGAGGATGAGCCAACAGAAATGGAACCTGAGGTGGCTCAAGAAGTGGGTCAAAATGAGGTTCATACAATGGACAAGGGGCAGGAGGAAAGTGAGACACAAGATGTGGCTCAGGACAAGGAAAGTGAGACACAAGATGTGGCTCAAAAGGAAACTGAGGTGGATCCAGTGGAAGAAAACCAGAACACAGAGGAGAAGGGAAAGGAGGTTGTAGATATTGAAAGTGAAAAGCATAAGGAGAAGGGAAAGGAGGCAACTGGAAGTGATAGTGACTTTCAGAAAAAGGTATATGATACATTAGAATAGCTTCTGTGTGCAGCATGTTTAGCTTCTGTGTGCACCATGTATTTGTGTGCAATGGTTTGTAATGTGTGTGCAAAGGTTTTAATGTGTGTGTGCATCAGTTTTAATATGAGTGTGCATGACTGTTAGAGGCAAATTATATTATTACTCTAGAATGGATGTGTGTGCAAAGGTTTTAATGTGTGTGTTCATGAGTTTTGGTTTGCGTGTGCAGAGGTTTTAATGTGTGTGTGCAACACAAAACAACTACTGTGTACATCAAATATTTCACATGTGTGCATCACATATTTCACCTGTGTGCATCACTTTGTAATAGGTGTTTTTCCCAAAACTATTTTTGTATTTGTGTGCAGCATGTTTAGCTTCTGTGTTCATGACTCTTTTGTTTTGTGTGCATGAATTTATTAGGATTCAGAACAAGAAACAGGGGCGATGACAACGGAAGCTAAGAAGGACAATCTACCGAAAAGGGTAAGAATATAAATATCATGTTTTTTAAATGAATATGTTTTTGGTATTGATTAATAATTGGTTGTGTAGCAGGTCAAATTTTTCTGTGGAACCAGTGAAACACCAGCACAAGAGAAAAGGAATATCAATCCTTCAGTGGTTCTAAACTCGCCATGGAGACAAAGAGAAGTGAATCTTTCTGAAAACATCACATCAGAAGAAAAAGCCTTGTACAACTGGGTTGCGGCAGAAATAGGAAATGATGAAGAGTAAGTAGTTTATTATTATGAATATCTAAACTAAACAGTGTGGTACTTGATGCCTAACTAAAATGAATATTTTATGTTTCTGTGTTGTAGTGGTTATCTCTTCCATTTGGGCCGATACAGTTTAACTAGACAAGACTTTGTCACACTCAAGAAAAATGGAGAAGTAGACAGTGTGGTACTTGATGCATATACAGCCTATTTGAATGAAAATGAAAGATTCAAGGACCCGTTATCATCGTTAAGGCTCTTCATCCCATCATATATGCTGGTAAGCAAATTCACAAAACTGATTGACACACAAAATTTATATGAAATATTTGCAGTGAATATATTTTATTTTATTTTGCTAGAAATTTAACGTGCAACACAAAAATTCTACAATGGAAGAGAAAGCGCGAGATTTCTCCCAAGCAATGATAGAAATCTTCAACTGTGTCGACTCTTTTACGCTTAAGCAAAAAACACTGCAAAATATTGATTTGGTAAATTTCATTTGTGTGCATGAACTTTCTCTTCTGTGTGCAACAAATATCTCTTCTGTGTGCATCAAATATTTCTTCTGTGTGCATGAACTTTCTCTTCTGTGTGCATCAAATATCTCTTCTGTGTGCATCAAATATTTCTTCTGTGTGCATCAAATATATCTTCTGTGTGCATCAAATATCTCTTCTGTGTGCATCAAGTATTTCTTCTGTGTGCATGAACTTTCTCTTCTGTGTGCATCAAGTATATCTTCCGTGTGCATGAACTTTCTCTTCTGTGTGCATGAACTTTCTCTTCTGTGTGCATCAAATATTTCTTCTGTGTGCATCAAGTATTTCTTCTGTGTGCATAACATCCTACTCTCTCTGAATTGCTCAGTTCCTGTTCACTGTACACAACGAAGGACACTACTTCGTGATAACTATAAATGTCAAGTCTCCACAAGTGCATATTCTGGATAACTCAGCAAGTGGTGAAGAGGATAAATATGGCACAATCCCGCAATCATTGGTAAGTACACAAACGGTATAATTATCATTTTATTATTACAATAAAATAAATAACTAAAGCATTAAATATCTTATTTTGGTGCAGATATATTGTTTTATCCAATTCCTAAAGAACAACAACATGGAAGCCAAAGCTCTGCTGTTTGAAGATGAAGTAAAAGTTCCAACAGAGAGGCTGTAAATGACTTGGAGGGATAAAAGAAACAAAAAAGATTGTGGGGTATATGCTATCAGACACATGGAGACGTACATGGGGACAGGACTATCCGATTGGAACAGTGGCCTAAAAAAAGGAACGAAGAAGTTGTTGGACACTCTAAGGGTCAAGTACCTTCACAAGCTATTGACCAGCGAATTCAATACACATCGAGATAAGGTGGCGCAAATTATTCAAACGGTGCATAAACTGAAGACTGCAAAACCTTCTAAGAAAGTTGGTTAAACAATGTAGTAGGGGAAACACAAGAAATATTATGTGTAATTGGTAGTTGAATGTTAGGTTTTAAACAGATTCTAGTTAGTTTTTGGATGAATGTTGGGGTTGAATATTGACGGTAACTCTTTTGTGTTTGGATATTACGCTTATGTTGGCAAAACAATGTAAATCCGCATCAGCTTGTATATATATTGGAAATGGTTTATATCTAACGTGTGCATGACTTAATTATATGTGTTTCACTAGTACAAAAGTAGTATGCAACACAAAACTAATCTGTGTGCATCACATATTTCACTTGTGTGCGTTGGAAAATTTCTGGTGTGTGCAATACTTAACTTTGTGCATGAAAGTTAGAGGAGAATAATATTAATACTCTACAATGGATGTGTGTACAAAGGTTTTAATTTGTGTGTGCATCAGTTTGGGTACCTGTGTGCAAAGGTTTTAATGTGTGTGGATTAGTTTTAATATGAGTGTGCATGACTGTTAGAGGAGAATTATATTATTACTCTAGAATGGATGTGTGTGCAAATGTTTTAATGTGTGTGTGCATGAGTTTTGGTTTGCGTGCGCAGAGGTTTTAATGTGTGTGTGCAACACAAAACAACTACTGTGTGCATCAAATATTTCACCTGTGTGCATCACTTTGAACAAAAGATGCCTTGCAATAATATTTAAGTCTAAAAACTGAATATTACAAAACCATGAGTCTAAAACACACATAAGTCTAAAAATCAATGAGTTTAAATTTAATCCACATATTGGGGGCATGTCTTAATGTTGTGTCCAGACTTATTGCAGATCTTACAAGCCCTCTTTTCCTTCTTCGACTTTTCAATCCCGATCTCTTGACCACTTCTAAGGCGTGTCTTCTTAAACTTGTTGTTAGCTTGTTCAGGAGGATGGACGCTAACTTGGTCTGGTAAAGCACCAACCAATTTCTCAAAGGCAAACTTCTTGGTTGAGGTTGAGGCAGAGGGATCAACCATTACAGAACTGTTGAATGCAGCCTTTTGATCCTTTAGCAAGCCAAAAACTGTTTCAATTTATCAACGTCTTCTCTCACACCATCAACACATGCATACATTTTTGTCATGACTTCAGCCAACAACCGCTTCCTTTCATCAATCAAAACACTACCATCATAAACTGCACCATCAATTTCAAAAATAGGTTGTAATATTGATTTCTTAGTCCAACGAGTGTTGAGGAGGCTAGGAGGGAGATCAACTGCATGGCAATTTTTCAATGCAGTGAAGATGTGGCAACATGGAAAACCTAGCTTGAGGAACTTATTGCAAGAGCACTCAAATACATTACTTGACTGCACATGTTCAACTTTGCAGATCCTACCAAATTCATCGAGAATTTCATAATAATGAATCCCATCTTCTTTTTTCAACTCATGAAGTGTGCAATGATATGCACCACTCATGAACTCTTCTTGAACTTCATAAAATGCATTGATGGTGTACACACTTGCCATATTCTTCTCTATTTGCAATGGTGTCTTCAAACGAGGAGTAGAAGTACATGAATAAAGATCAAACTTCTTTTGGCCTTGACGCTGGGATTCAATTGCACTATTGAACTGCATCATAAACACAACTAAGCTGGATTGAGAGCTCAGAAACATGCCAAAAAAGTTGTTTTGGCTTTCAGATCGAGACGTTGTCCTGAGAAGACGAGACATTTTCACATCTTGAAAAAACGAGGGTATCCAATAGCGGCGTAGCTAAAACATGACAGATAACCACTCATGGCCTTGTAAACCGAATTCTTCCATAACTGAAAACCACTCATTTTCAAACTCCAAAGGACTAAGGTCATCGCTCCAAACAATAGAATTGAACTTAGAATGGAAGGAGTCGATAAAAGAAGGAGGTGTCCCGGGAGGAAATTTGACCTTGTTGACAACCTTCATCATAATATGCCACATGCACAAACGGTGAACAGATCCAGTGAAAACACGTTCAACAGCGGCTTTAACGGCACCATCTTGATCAGTTATGATGACGTGAGGATCATGGCCCATAGCATTCTTGAAGTATTAAAAAAGCCAAACATACGATTCCATGTCTTCATGCAAAAGAAACCCAGCGGCAAATGTGATGGATCTTTTGTGATTGTCAACTCCAGTGAATGGAATAAATATCATATTATACCTGCAAATAATTAACACAAAAAAGTAAAACTTATGAAATACTCTTGTGTACAGAACTTATACTGTGTGTGTGCATTAGATTGACTGTGTGTGTGCAGACTTATTAAATGTGTGTGCATGACTAATGTATTTTCTGTGTGCTCTACAAATTAAGTGTTTGTGTGCAGAACGTATACTGTGTGTGCGCATTAGATTGACTGTGTGTGTGCAGAACTTATTAAATGTGTGTGCATCACTAATGTATTTTATGTGTGCTTTACAAATTAAGTGTTTGTGTGCAGAACTTATACTCAGTGTGTGCATTAGATTGACTGTGTGTGTGCATTAGATTGACTGTGTGTGTGCAGAACTTAATAAATGGAATTGATTAATTTTTAAAAAATGAAGAAGTCACAAAATACCTATTCAATTGGTATGTAGCATCAGCAGAAACAACATCACCAAAGTACGAGAAACTCTTCCTCATAATAGGATCACACCAAAACAATCGAGTTAATTTATCTTCCTTGTCTGCATAATAATCAAAGTGGTACGCGTCGCAACATTCCTTCTTCTTAAAAAGGTCATTAATGACCATTTGAGCATCACTTCCAGCCATGTATGAATTCAAACCCCTCATAAAGTTCTTAAAATCAACAACTGTGGCGCCAACATTACCATAAGACCCCACCAAATTCTTGTAAACTCTAAAGCTCTTGGTTACACCGAAATTTGATTTAATGCAGTTCAACATAAACTCATGATGCAATGGGGTCACTTCCCTATTCCCTTTGGAGAAAACCATTTCAGAGGGATCCAAAAATGGATGTGTATGACGACACTCAAAATTGGTCACTCGATATCCGTCGTTGCCTGCATGTCTAAGCCACATCTTCGCATCACATCCACAACGATTAGACACCCTCCTTCTTTTGACAACATTCTCACATGTTTGATTGAAATCTGCAAATGGCGATACATATTTGAATCCTTCTCTCGAACAACAAAGATACCTCCATTTTATTGTTTTCTCTGAATCGTTGAATTTCTTTGTTGAGCACACACGAGTAGCAAAACCACACGCCTTTGCATAAGATGCATAAAATTGCATGCCATGAAGAAGAGTTGGAAAGAGCTGACCAACATATGGCGTCAAGGCAACATCGCACTCAAGGGTGTAAAACTGAGCTAAACTACCAGGGGAAATAGATGACATGCTTCCTTCAATATGAGTTTCATCTCCTGAAAAAGGAATGAAACAACAGAACACATTTAAACTTCTGTGTGCATCAACTATGTCTTGTGTGTGCAGTGATTTTGCCTCATGTGTGCATCACTTTTTTCCTGAATACATTATTTCAAACCATACACTAGTTCTAGTTTGTGTGTGCAACAGAAACTTCTTAGAAGTGCATCAGAGATACAAATCCAATTAAAAACCAATTTTGTTCGTCCAGAATTCTTATATACATGAAAACTTCGTATGGGATGGGTATACAAGACATTCGACCTAAAATCATACAAGAAAACATAATTGCAAATTATCATATGCAACAATCAACTATAAAGCATGGAAAAACCTAGGATTTCATGTTCAGCTGTAGCATTTTGAGCTTAAGCATGGGAAAAAGGAAACCTAAATACATACACTTCCCAAATTTAAATCAAAACCAAAGCAAACACATAAGAGCTTCGATCAAGCAGAAATTGTGTGTTTATCAGTCCTGAACATTTGAATCAAACACATTATCAAAATCATATGAAGTAAGGGATAAAAGTCGCCGGCGAAGAGTTTGTAACCTGAATTGATTGAAACAGAGGCGGTTTAGACGGAGGGAGAGAAGTTGTTGGCGACGGAATTCATGGAAGCCTCCATTAGTGGCGACAGAACGAGCAGAAGCGAGCGGAAGGACTGGAGTGCAGGTATGAGCAGCAAGAGAATCGAGGGAAGCGAGCGGCAGCGAAGGAGAAAGCGAGAATTCTGGAGGAGAGAGAAAAAAACGTATTTGGGGATAAAAGTGACACGTGGACGTTTGGGATGGATTTGGCTGTTAAGGAATGAAGGGTGGGGATGGGTCCTTATTCCTCATATGGGAAGCCATCCACATGGGATCTTTTTCCAACTTTAATTGCTTAGGAAAACGCAATAAAAATATTTTTAACTCTTATCAGAAGACCAAAATGTAGATCAAACGACTTTTGCATTGAAAATTAAGAAAATTCAATAACAACATGACACATAATAAGAGTTTTATGTACATTGAAAAACATTTCTCTTCGAATTTAGAAAATATTTAATTGAAATGGTAATTTTGTTGTTTTTGGTTTATAAATTTTATGTTGGGATTCTTAATTTTTTATTGACTTAAAAGGAATTTTTTTCTGAAATGGGCTTTTTTTCAAAAAAAATTCCCGACGTAGACTCGTTTCAAAACAAATTCCCAATATAGGCACTTATGCCAGCTTCGGAATTTTTTTATGTGCGAGAGACGCTGGTAAAACCAGCGTCTCTCGTCCGAAGCTGGTATTTTTTTTTTTGAATTTTTTATGTATAAGAGACGCTGGCCCGACCAGCGTCTCTTATACGTTCAAACATAAAAAAAAAAAATTTATATGAGACGCTGGTTCGACCAGCGTCTCATATAAATGGTCTTTTTTTTTTATTTGAACATGTATAAGAGACGCTGGTCGAACCAGCGTCTCTTATACATATTCAAATAAAATTCCCCCGTGTAAGAGACGCTGGTTCGACCAGCGTCTCTTACACGTAAAATGTTTAAAAAAATAATAATTATTTGCATAAGGCGCTGGGAGAACCAGCGCCTTATACAAACAGTGTACAAAATGCCCAATTTCTTGTCCTATGATGTAACCACTCAGTGATGATACATACATCTTAATAAGAAAAGACTGGTGTTTTATTTTTCAATTCTTGTTCCCCAGGTGTCCATTGGAAGGAGATGGAATTGGAAGGGGATTGATCGGAGTTTGAGGTGTGGTGGTGGAGGTGGACGGGGTTGGAGATTCGGAGTGGGCGGATGTGTTGACGGTGGGAGAGGAGGTTGGGGGAGATGAACAGGAGATGTAGGAGAGGGAAGTCATGGCTTGTAAAGGAGATGAACAGGAGATGTACAAAATGAATATTTCGTAAAGGAGATGAACAGGAGTTGTTTTATGGGCTGTTTGTATAAGGCGCTGGTTCTCCCAGCGCCTTATGCAAATAATTATTTTTTTTTTTTTTTATGTTTGAACGTATAAGAGACGCTGGTCGGGCCAGCGTCTCTTATACATAAAAAATTCAAAAAAAAAATACCAGCTTCGGACGAGAGACGCTGGTTCTACCAGCTTCGGACGAGAGACGCTGGTTCTACCAGCGTCTCTCGCACATAAAAAAATTCCGAAGCTGGCATAAGTGCCTATATTGGGAATTTGTTTTGAAACGAGCCTACGTCGGGAATTTTTTTTGAAAAAAAGCCCATTTCAGAAAAAAATTCGACTTAAAAGTTGACATTAGTTTTATCGAAAGTAAAAATTGAGATTATTTTTATTATTTTCGTATTATATTATGTACGTTTAGGTTACTACTAAAGAATATACCTTTGTAGGATATTTTGTTATTTATTGTCTAATGATATAATATTCATAACATCAATCAATTTATGATTAAAAGTTAATATTTTCTTCTAATTAATATTATTTGATAAAAATAGACACCTATTATATTATACTTTCTCCTATCCCAAAAATTATATATATTATGAGGATATGATTATATTCTGATTAAGATTATTATGTTGCAATATTGATAACATCAATAAATTTAAGATTAGAAATTTAAGATTAGAAGTTAACATTTTCTTCTAATTAATATTTTTTCATAAAATAGACACCTGTTGTAGTATTTAATATTTTTTTAATATTAATATAATAAATTATAGCAACATAGTTTGAGTAAGTTATCACAATTACTGAAGTTCGTATATTATCCACGGAATTTGCTATGTGGTTTAGGGTGCGGTTCCGGTGAGAACAATTTTTAAAATGAGAACGTGAGAATGGATAATGTGCATCAAAATATACTTAAATGTGCATCAATTTTTTTGATGCACATCCTTTGAAAAAATGATGCACATATACACTTTTACCTAAAAGTTTTCCAGTTTCTTAATAAATGTTGTTTAAAAATGAATGTTCTTCAAATTTTGGATGATTTTAAGTTTGTCAACGAATGTGCACAAAACTAGTACTGAATGTGCATCAAATTACTACTAATGTGCATCATTCTAACGTTCTATTTTAAAAGTTATAAAAAGTTTTTCAATGTATCTTTTAGGTTTGATATTATTTCAATTATAAAAAGAAATAGTTGTTTTTTAATATTGGACTTTTTTCTCGTTTGGGCAAGCAAAAGCCCAACTCAAGATGAATATATTGATTGAAGAGGAAGGATCAAATAAAAACCCCTCTTAAGATAAGAACTAAGAACCTATATCAGTCGTCCGATGTGAGAAATTAACGGCCGAGATTAAATCTTGAAAATAAAAGGAGGAAATAAAAGTATAAATGATGCGGTGGCAATTTTGTAAATAGTGCAAAAAATAGAAAAATGACTGAGCTACCCTCGTTCTAAGAAAACCCTAATCTCAGACATTGCCATCCATGGCGATTGGTGCACCATGGCGATTTCTCGCTTCTGGGCTCGAGTCCCCCGTTAATCCTCCAAACGGCTGCCTCTTCTTCTCCAAATCAACTGGATGCCTCTCCGATGGCCGCCTTCTCATCGACTTTCTCTGTAAGCATACAATCTACTTTACCTCTGTTGGACCCGGGTAAGTAGAAGCCCAAAGCCCATTTACAAATAAGCCCAATATCAGATCTTAGGTCATAAGTGATGGTATATATATATAAATGAACAGTGATAAGAAAGAGGGGAAAAGAGGGGAGCTATTTGGGGAAAATACTTGCGGAAGAAGGCAGGAGATAATTCGGGGAAAAGGCAAGAAATAGAGCATGATTTGGGGCTGTGCAAAGGGAAAAAGTGTGTTGAGTCTTCAATCCGGAGATGACACCACTGTCATCGGCCTCTGGTTCACGATCACCATTCCCGAGCCCGATCCCGACCGTATCAGATCGACTTGTTGGTGGTAGGCTTCGTTGAGACCAGATACGTACCCCTTGCGAGTCCGCTCTCGCCTTTCCCGATCATTGTCGGTATCGTTTTCTTACTCCCGTTGGCTTTCTGATCCGTCTCTTATAATCGGATTCAGATATCCTCGGCTGCGTTTAATCCTCAGTTGCATTCGGTTTCATGACTTGTTAATTAATACCTGGAAGTTCATGCCTGAGGCCTTTCTCTGGTACTTATGCTGGACGAATTTGACTGAATATCTATACGTTGTGAGCATATGCAGTGTTTTGGATCGTTTACCCTTTATTCCCGATCTCTCTTGCTCACGTCATTTGTACTCTGAGTCATTGGAATGAGTCTTATTCTTTGTGACTCAAGAACATGACTATCTACCGTATTAGTTAGTGATGTAAGACCAATTTAAGCCCTCCTCGCTTTGAATGATCGATAAATACTGCTTAATCCCCTTTTAAGCTTCTTATATGTTATGTGCTCCTAACGATCTCCACGCCAAGCAGTCATGGTCGATTCACGACCCGAGCCGTGGTTCAGCTCACGATCACTCACACCTCGCGATCACCCGCAAATCGCGATCATCATCGATTCGTGAGTTGAGCCGCACTCATGCTCGCTAGCTTCGGGTCGCCTACACCTTGGCCATCCTAACAGGGTCCCGACCTTAGCCTATGTCTCGCAATCGTCGTCGACTTTCGACTGTATCTTTGTCTCTCTCGCGAGCTCGACCCGATCTGAAGCAAGATAACCCCCATAACAGTCTTGGTAAGTAAATGAAGCAGTGGCTATTCAAAGTGATGAATTACAGGTGGGACCCGAATTGGTTTCACGGCAAGCATCTTGCTCGCGTGATAGTGTTCATTTGGCATTTCATTCATATAATTGTCATGTGTTGATCATTTATTATATGAATAGTAAATGAGAAGTTAAAGGTAGGTCGTACTTACATAAACACACTTATAATTCTTTATACCTACTCATTCATCTAATGTGTCATTTATAAGATTACTGACTTGAGCGTCGGAGTGCCCTTCCCGAGGAGTCCCAACTCCGGGTTTGGCTTTTTGCTGGAACTTGGAAACATTTCCTTTGGAAAAAAGAGTGCCTTGGAGACTGATAGCAAAAGAGTCTAAAAAACTCGAGAGAAGAAAGAAAGATAAAGACTCGAGAATCCGAAGTGTTGGCGGTTACTCTTCCGTTGGAATGAGGTTCCAACAAATCCGAGTTCCAACAACCTCTTTCTTCTTTGCTTGGTTCTCTCCGATTAGCGTCAAATTAGGGAAACACTAGTCATTGTTTTCAGCATTTTGGTCTCTTCTCATCTTTCTCTTTCAAATTGCGTGAGTAGTGATGTCTTACAACTCAATCAAATGAACAAGTGTTTCACTGAATCACATTTGAATTTGATAACGCTGAGAAATCAAAGTACTTGACATTATTAGGTAGTTCAATAGTTTGGGGCTGAGAAATGATATTACAGCTTATAAATAAACAATACTTTCCTGTGCATTGAGCAGGAACATAATGTATTCATGTGATGCACACGTTTCCTTACTTTCTGAACGGATGTTTAAATTTGAGGTCTATTGATTGCTCTATGCAGGTTCATACACAAGTTTTTGTATGTAGCTTTGATTTCAATATTCATGTGATGAATGAGTTGGTTAACTGTTACAGTGTTGCTGATAAGATGGAACCTGCACATCAGGTGTTCGATGAATTGCCAGATAGGAATTTGAGCATTTAGACTGAACAAAACTTTGTTCATTTTTAAATCATTCTCATATGCCAGATTTCATGAAATGTTAGGAAAGAAGTACATATGATTTGGATCACAAACTACCATGCTTTTCTTTCTAGTCTAGAACTGATTTGCTTGTTTCTGTTTCTACTTGAATTTCATGTTTATCTTTAACTTAGTTTACTGTTGTGATGATTGCAGAAAGCATATCAAATGCACAGATGCGCCTTGAACCTGCCTTGGTAAACCAATGCACCTGCCTTGCCATTGCCATCTGATCTTTCTATTGATATGCTTTTCTTAATTTATTTTTAGTGCAACTAATAACATTAGCAAAATAGTAATCTGAAAATGATGGAAGACAATGCAAAATAAACTTAACATGCTCACTGTTTGCCAAGCGAAATTGGTAGCTGGGAAAAGCAGGCTCATGGAAAATCTAAAAAACTTTATGAGTTTTTACATGTTATAAAATGAAATTAACATGCTCACTGTTTACATGTAGTGGTTCAACCAAACTAAGTTGTAGGTACATTTGTTGTAATGTGATGATTCACTTGACAGTTCATCCAAAATTCAAGTATTTGCTTTTTTCAATCAAAATTCATAGTATCCTTAGTTTATAAACATTCACTTTAGTTTCTTGCTTCATGAACCTGCATATATTAACTAATGAACCTGCTCTTATAATCCAATGAACCTACACATGATTTTGGATGTTGGATCTTTGAAGTCTTTTCATTATAGAACTGATTTGGGGAATATAATTTGGGTTGTTCGATTTTGGATGTTGGAATTTTTATCTGTTTTGACATTGTAATTGTTGTGTCTTTTAGCAAATACTGATTATGTTTTACAATGTAAGATCTTGTCAAAATTGCTTAACTTGCAGCAGATTGAAGGGAAGTAACAATGTACAATCTCTTGAATGTTGACATAGTTATAAGTGTTTCTCATATGGTTATCATAGTACCTGAAGCTATTCTAGAATGCCTTGTTTTTATATTGTATTGTATGTGATGAATTGCAATGGCACATCGTAGCTCTTTTTATTGTAATTTTCCTCATTTTGTTGCATTTGATTAACATCCACCTCATTCTTCAATCATGGACCATTTTGTGAACTTCATTCTGCTTCCCGAAAGTAAATTGAAATTGCGTTTATACCCGAATTCCTAATGTGCTGCACCTTTTCCCTTTTTTATTGCTTCTCATTTACTCTTTGTTCAAATGTATGAATTTTGATCCTAGAACATATAAGATTACAGGGGCTCACATTATGAATTCTGTTTATGATATAATTGCATTTTGTATATTCTTAACAGGTTTTGAGTCTTGAATGGGCTTCTGTGCGAAAAGTTTTGAAGAGTGTTGCTCGTGTGGACCTGACTCTTGGTGGATCTTTTGCTGATATGATACTGTTAAGAACTCATACGAAGGAAAATAATGTTATGGCATCTCTGTTCATCTTGACAAGTCCGGGTCAGCTGCAATTTTATGATGATTCCTGTTTGACAGCCTTGGTTGCTCATCAAGAGAATATCCCTCCAATTCCTGTCCGTATGTAAGCATTGTACCAACAATTCCTGTCCAGCTGCAGTTTTAAGATTTGACTAATTGCCTCTTTGATAAACGCAGCACGTCACCGATTTTTCTGGGAGGGAAACAATGGTTTGCACAACAGGTGAGTCTTATTTGTTAGCTGTGAATTATATAGACAGTAATGTTAAACATGAATTTGTATCAATTATAATTAACTGATGTGATAAGTTGACACTAAAATGCTGCTAACCTGATCAAGTCTTTGTATGCTATGTTTATGCAATTACCGTCAAAATTCAATTGTTGTTGACAGTTAACCCCTCTTCTCTGCATACATAATCAGATCGAAGCTTCTGTTGTTGTCGGTATTAACTTCAGTATCAGCCTTTTGCAAATTTATTTTCATATGAAAGAAATTGCGTGGTTATAATCTTTGTTTCATTGCCATTTGTAGGTGGGCCTAGAAGTGGAAGGCAGTTCAGCTGGGCAGTGGTGGTTGGATATGATTGGGAATATCTTGGATGAAGGGTCCACTTTTGATCGTGTTGGTTTCAGGGTCAAGTGGGATGTAAGATTTGCATGAGAAATGAAATACCATACCTTGGGATGTTATACTCTGGATAAAGTTCAGCAACCATTGGAAGCAAAATCACCATAATGAGATATTGCCTCAACACACAAGTGCCTTCCAGATGCAGACTTGTTCTCGTACACCAGTATGTGGGCTAGAGCTACATCTTTCACGTGGACGGATCCCATAAAGAAGTTCTCGTATGTTTCAGTGCAGCCTGCAAAATGCAGCAGATGAAATCTCGTCAGGAATTGTTCCATGGGATTGACATTAGAAATCATTAGTACAGCTTAGAGGTCAGATATGTACAGGTTCATCAATTATTTGTATAAGTTTGTATCCAGCCATCCAGGCCCCGTTTAAAAAAAATCTCTCCTCATGAACATACAAGACAATTGACACGAATCTACGTGATATGAACCTACAAGCCTAATCTATTGATATGAACCGAAAAAGAAAAACAATGAGCCTACAATAGATAACTGATGAACCTAAAAAAGAAAGGTGATTAACCTACTAAAGAAAAAATGTAAAATCGAAATAAAAAATCATGAATCTTCAAGAAATCAGCCATCCAGGCCTCGTTTAAATAAGTGAGTTTTTTATTAATGAATAATCTATGATTAACATATATGTACCTACATGATTACATTGGTTGAACTTGTAATAGTAATTCACTGAACCTACATGAGTACATTGTTGAACCTGTCATAATAAATCATTGAACATGTGGGAGTACATTAAAGGATCATGAACCTATAAGACAAGCTAATGAACCTGCAAACTAATCTTGATGAACCAACATTAAAAATCATACGAACACATAGGTTAACAACGGGAACCTAGGTTCATCGCATACGTGAACTAACTAGGTTCATCGCATACGTGAACTAACTTGGTTCATCACATATGTGAACTAACTAGGTTCATGAACCTACAGAATACAAGCCAACGAAGGGCGTTATGCACACTTCGTATGTTTATTATTCTTACGAGGCGCGCATAGCGCGCTTCGTTTTAAACCATTAATGATAAAATGATCATGAACTTTCTTGATGATAGGCACGAACCTACTTGTTCAAAACCATACGTGAACTAGGTTCATCGCGTACGTGAACTAGGTTCATCGCGTACGTGAACTAGGTTCATCGCGTACGTGAACTAGGTTCATCGCGTACGTGAACTAGGTTCATCGCATACGTGAACTAACTAGGTTCATCGCATACGTGAACTAGGTTCATCGCATACGTGAACTAACTAGGTTCATCGCATACGTGAACTAACTAGGTTCATCGCATACGTAAACTAACTAGGTTCATCGCATACGTGAACTAACTTGGTTCATCACATATGTGAACTAACTAGGTTCATCGCAAAGGTTCATGAACCTACAGAATACAAGCCAACGAAGGGCGTTATGCACACTTCGTATGTTTATTATTCTTACGAGGCGCGCATAGCACGCTTCGTTTTAAACCATTAATGATAAAATGATCATGAACTTTCTTGATGATAGGCACGAACCTACTTGTTCAAAACCATACGTGAACTAGGTTCATCGCATACGTGAACTAGGTTCATCGCATACGTGAACTAACTAGGTTCATCGCATACGTGAACTAACTAGGTTCATCGCATACGTGAACTAACTAGGTTCATCGCATACGTGAACTAACTAGGTTCATCGCATACGTGAACTAACTAGGTTCATCGCATATGTGAGCTAGGTTCATCGCATACGTGAGCTAACTAGGTTCAACGCATACGTGAACTATGACATGTTCGATCATATACATGCATTGCTATAACATTTGTCTTTTCATGAACTTGGAGAATGTGGGAGTATTTTTTACGGAGGACAAAAAAATGTATTATAAATAAAGTAATGAACTTGCCAATGACACTCATGAACTCGTACATGAAAATAAATGAACCTGAGAAATGTTAGAGTATTCTAGATTAAAGGTTCATAAATATACACAATTTTTTTATTTCACATGTTCATAGCCTCCACAATTCAAGAACCTATTTTTTAAATATTTACGAAATTTTAGATTAAAGGTTCATAGAGGTTTTTTAATCACAGGTTCATAGCCTTCACAATTCATGAACCTACGTATTAATATTTACGAATGTTTAGATTGAAGGTTCATAAGATTTAGAAATTTGGTTCACAAACTTATAACTAACAGTTCATGAGTTTGAATTTGTTTGACTTGTTTTTTGAACTTTCATCATATCCACCATTTTTCCTTCTTAGTATCGTCCATGAACCTCAATGTATAATTTCATGAACCTACTATTACATTGCTACGAACCTAACCATTTCGTATCGAATTTTGTTCCAGGTTAACCGGATTTTTGTTTGCGTATTCATCATTTTTAACTTACTAGCTCATCAGTTTTTTCTTATGGGTCATGAGATTTTCCATGCGAGTTCATCATTTTTAACTTGCAGGTTCATTAGTTTTATTTTATGTGTTCATGAGATTTTTCATGTTGGTTCATCAAGATTAGTTTGCAGGTTCATTAGTTTTTTTTTTCTTATTTTACTTGTACGTTTTAATATCTTTGTTCATGAGTTTTAATTTGAGTTCACGAGTTCTAACTTACGGGTTCATGAGTTCTAACTTGCGGGTTCATCAGTTTTGTGTTAAAAGGTTAATGAATTTTGATCTTGCAGGTTCATGAATTTTCTCTTGTGAGTTCATGAATTTTCTCTTGTGAGTTCATGAATTTTCTGCACTAGTACATGACAATCCTTTATCAGTATAAATCAAATGAAAGATGTATGCTATACTAAGCAGGTTCATGGCTTTCAGCATTCAAGTTCATGGCTACCAATGAAAGTTCATGATATTATCAATGTTTTTTCTCCACATGTTGCACAAGGCCAAAATGATGAAGTTGGAAAGAAAACTCTTCTGCTGAATTTACTGATTTCATTTTTACTTGTAGGTTCATTAGTTTTCTCATGTAGGTTCAAGTGTTTTTTCTTGCAAGTTCATTATTTATTTTCTTGTATGAGGATGAATTTCATCTTGTAAATTCATGACTTTATCACGTTTATTAATTTCATGGTGTAGGTTCAATAGTTTATTATTGCAAGTACATATGTTTACACTTGTAGGTTCATTGCTTTCACTGTGAGGTTCATGACGGTGTAGGTTCATGAATTTAGACTTGCAGGTGCAGAATTTGACTCTTGTAAGTTCATTAGTTTTTTTTTAAGGATTCATTAACTTTATCTTGTATTCATTAGGTTTGCTACAAGTTCATTAAATTTATCTTGTAGGTTCATGAGTTTTCCCTTGTAGGTTCATGAGTTTTCCCTCGTAGGTTCATTACTCTTTTATTTCTATTTTGTAGTCTATGTGAGATTCGAACTCACATCATGTGTCTTATGACACATTGCTCTTCCATTTGAACTAATAGACTTTAAAAATACATTTAAGAAAGTCCTGCCAAAAATGATATTTTGTACCACCTTTAATTTTGGCGTGCTCCAAGTATTCTCAAAGTTGAGCATAAGCAAACATATAACATGCCTAATAAATCCAGGGAAGAATATAAGTGCATGGAGCACTTTAAACATTAACCTCATCTTCTTGGTGAAGGAAGCTAGCAAAAAAAAGGACCTTATCTGCATATCTTGTCTTGTTTCACTTTAACCCATTGCAACTTTTCAATTTCCATCCAAGAGTAACATTCTGGCAATGACTTCAGCACCACCCCGTAATATAAACCAGTTACTAAATGACTTTATCCTTGCAAGTTCATGGTAAGAACCTATCAAGTTCACCGTCGGTACCTGTCAAGTTCATGGTCAGAAACTTGCAAGTCCACGGTCAGAAGAGATGTGTAAATGGAATCCTGGAAAAATATCCATGGGTAAATGGCATGACTTATTCCTACAGTTAAGAGTAGAATATATGTGTTCTTAAAAAACTGATGGAAAACCAATTAGACTTGCCATCCGAGAAAAATATTTATTAGGGCAATTCCTTATTGTAATGTCTTACTTCTCAGCCTTTACGAAAACCTGTACAGAAACCTTGCTGAACCTAAAATTCAATCTTGATGGAATGAGAATCATGATTCAAAAACCAGCCTCTTGAATGAAAATAAGAGATCATGCCACATTCATAAAACCTCAACCAGATCAGATAAACTATCCCATGTATTCTTTTGGCCAAAATGAGCAAAATCAAACAACTATATTGCTTCAGTTTCTATTGCAGTTTATAAAATTCCACTACTATCAACTTTGAAATGAAGAACAAGCTGCACAACCAATACAGAAGCTAAGTTTAGTACATTTTCTATCACGTCAAGCTAAGTTAAGAACAAGCTAAGTTTACATGCAACAATGAGGAAAACGTCAAGCAACAACTTTTCATGAATCTAGTTCAAAGGTTAATCAAGAGTGGGAATATAATGTGTTATGGGAGGGTCCTAGAAATAACAAAGAAATTTAAATATATAAGATTTGTCAACCGCTTCAGAATTGGAGGAAGAAACCTCAAAAGGAACACCTACTTAGTGCTCAAACGCAGGCTTTTGCTCAAACGCCAAGAATAGGGATCAAGTATTGACACACAGTCCTTTGTAGTTTCTGTTCAAGAGTAGATAAATATGTTAGTAAAATAAAATAAAACCTATATTTCCTTGATGAGTTACTTACCAACTTGCTAATTTCCTCACACAAAAAATGGGGAGTTTTGATTCATAATAACCGCCTTAATTCCCTGCTGAAATACATCAGTAAAGCTGCCTGATGGTACACTGTATTTGGAACCTGCGTTAAAAACGTGTCTAGATCAGCCTACACATATACGTGAAAGAACAAGCTGGTCAGTCCCTTTGTAGTGACAGTCCTGTACTTTTTAATAGTGATGAAGATACATGTGTCAATTTTAAGAGTTGATGTAAGATATTGCAGCTCTTTGATGTAGGAGTATCACGGCTTTGAAGCCGGTGAGGCGTAATGGAAAGTTTGAAACATTGGCCTAAAAATCAAAAAGATTAGCGTTGGGTTCATAGATCTGATTTAGGAAGCTTGAAGATATAGGACTTATCCTCAAATAAATGAGATATTGGTCCAGCCCTAACAAGGACCAGAGCATAGGAAGATAAACAGATGAATGACATACTGGAACCTATTATTTAGATGTCAGGACCACTTGAATGCTACCGTCCCATTCATTTTCAACTGAGTTAAGCACTGTGAACAGAAGGCCAATGCCAAATTAAGTATAAGAGTAAAGACCAGAAGAGAAATGGAATTTTTTTTGCTATTTTAGACGCAAGAAACTGCTATTTTAGATCCAAGAAGTAAGAAAAACATTCCAGTAAGCAATACTAATAAAAATACATTACTGAACCTTTTCCTTCAGGTTAGGCTGATGTGTGTTAATAAGTTGGTTTTGTGAGACCAAGGCTCTTAAGATGAACTCAAGAACTGTCCATGAAGCAAAAAATCAAGTCCATAATTCATATGTGAGAAGCAAATGGTGTTCATGAACTTGGATGTATATTACCATGAACTTGCATATTAACTAAAGCATCATGAACCTGCATATTTTACATGTTGGTGGAGAGATCAAGATAATTAGGCAACCTGCGTCATGAACTCATAAAAGTTGATCTGAGAAATTTTAATACTACTTTTACTACTTGATGATGATGCATGCAGATAATGGGAAGGAAGGTCAATCCAGAGGCTACACACTTAGAGATTGAGAAAACCTTTTACAGAAACAAGGGTAAGATTGTGGAAGTGAAGGAGGTTCCATTTGATGTGCCTAAGAAAAGAGGCTCACCAGATGCAAAGAATGATTTGAATTTGGTTAAGCCTGTACCAAATCCCGACATTCAAGTTGGGGCTTTGAACTTGGTAAAGCCTGTACCCAAACCTGGCACTAAATTTGATGTTTCAAGTTTACAGCAAAGAAAGCCTAGTGGAAAGAATGTTAGTTCCAGTAGCAAGTCCAATGTTCCAAATATAATTTTAAGAAAACCAAGTGTGTATAATGAGGCTGATGATCCTATGGACGACTCATTAAAGCTGAGGATTAAACCAAATCTGTCTTTGAAAATGAGAACCGATGAAGTTAAAGAAAAGTTTGGTGGCATGACTTTGTTGAAAAGGCCTGAACCTGTCAATCTTAACCTAGATGCTGATGGAAACCCAGACAGTTCTGGAAATGATGATGGTAGATCTAGTAGTGGTGTTGAAGAACTCAACTTACCTGAGAAAGATGTTGGTCCAACCAATGTGATATATCCAGCATTGTCGAAGGAAATAGAAGGTGCAAGACTAAATCCCGTGTTGCTAAAACAAAGTCATTATTTCACAAGAACTGTAAATATGACAAGCAAATTGGCAAGATATCCAGTAAAGCTGAACAAAGTCATTAGATTCCATGGATGAGGATTTGCCACCATTGAAATAGAACAAACCCAAGTTGCTAAAACACACTATTTACAGCAAACATGCAAAGCATCAAAGACAAGGACAGGCAAAAACAAAGTGATGATCCTCGTCAAACGCCCAATCAACTGTCCAGTTGTGATCGGTGATCAATGATCAACAAAAACAGAAAACTGGAAAACTGGATGCAGAAAGGGAGAAACAAAAACAAAAACTCCACAAATTCAAGAAGAAGCACTTCAATCTATTCCCAGCTTGAAGAACAGTGATTGAACAAAACAGACATCAAAATCGATGAAAAGTTGACATCAACACCAAAAAGGAAGAAAACTAACATTTGATCAAACAAAAGCTGAAATAAAAAAGACAATCAAAACCCTCATTGTAAGAAAAAACAACTCCAAACACCAAAACCCAGAAATAAAACTTCAGCTATCATGCAATACTATAGAGCCAAACTAACAACCCCTTCATCAAGAAATAACAAAACATTCAATAATATAGAGCCAAACTAACACAATCTCAAGAGGAGATATGAATTATTAACCCCAAGTCTAAAGAACCCAGAAAACAAGCTTCAGCTATCATGCAACCAACGTTTGAAGGCTGAACCTTATAGTTCAAATCCATGAACCTCACAGTACTGATCAATGAACCTTAATTTTACTATGTACATTGTTGAACCTTATAGTACCACAACACCAGGAGATTGAACCTAAGCTATAACAATCCAATCATTACTTTGGACCTAAGCCTTTAGCATGCTGAAGGCCAAAATTGAAAGTTACCAGCAAAACCCTAGCAGAGTAATGGTTGTCGCAGAACACAAAGAAGAAGAAACAATCTACACAAGTTTTTACGCAATCAATGTATATAGGATGAAATCAAGATGAAAACTTCACCTATTACACCTCCACCTTCTTCCTCGCTTGTTCATTTTCCTCTTTGTACTTCTCGACCTCCTTGACCATCTTCTCAATCCCTTCATTGCATAACCTCCCTTTGCCTATCAGATTGTTGTCTTTAGTCATCGGAAGTTCGCCTACGAAAACCTGGAGCTTCTGGACTTTCGGAATTCGATTAGATCCGCCGACGAGCACCGCAGAAGCGCTAGACACCCTTCCGGAGGTTAGTGGTGGGACGAAGGACAGCACGGCGGGAGCAGGCTTGGAAGCAAAGTCGCGCCGGGAGCTGAGCGGAGAAAATCGCCATGAAATCGCCATCATCGCCACTCAGAGAATTTGTGTTTTAGGGCTGAAGAGTAATGTCGTCTTTTTTCTATCATTTTGTCAAAATTGCAAAATTGCCACCGTGTATAAGTGTATATCATTCTTTTCATATGTATCACCTGGACCACCGATCTCTCGAATCAACGGCTCAGATCAGTTCTTAGTTCTTATCTTAAGAAGAGTTTCCCATAGAACCCACCTCTATTGATGAATAGTTTTGTGAATATATTGATGAATATCTTTAAGAATATGTAATATACAAATATCTTTAATAACATATTTCTCCAATTATATGATGAATATTTCTCTTATAAAATTAATACAATTATAAAATGCTAAGAACAATTTTTTTTTCATTTATATAATCCTTATAAAATATAATTTCGTTTTTAAGTTAATATAAGATAAAATAGTTAATGCACCGAAAATAATAATTATTGAGCCGTTATTTTAAACGTCATTGTTCAGCGCTT
This sequence comes from Oxyria digyna, assembly GCA_029168935.1. Lineage (NCBI taxonomy): Eukaryota > Viridiplantae > Streptophyta > Magnoliopsida > Caryophyllales > Polygonaceae > Oxyria > Oxyria digyna. Next base: position 14,982,312 of record JAPVLV010000013.1, read on the forward strand.
TCCACTTTGTAAAAGAAAATCTTTGAACGCTATCAGGTAGCGTTTAAAATACCTGGCTCAAAACCTAAAATAATCGGCTTAAACAATACAACCGAATCTTTATTAGGAAATAGATTAATGTAGTTTATTACAAGATGATCCTTTATTTAATAATAATAGATTTGTTAGAAAAATATATGTAAAAATTTCTTTTAAAAAATATGAACTTTTATATTGGACTTTTTTTCCTATGAGCCAAGTAAAAGTCCAAAGCAAGATAAATAAATATTTTTTCAATTTATAAGAGTCCAAATCTCATGAGAAAATGCCCCTTAAGATGAGAAATAAAAAGGAAGGAGGAAGCTCCTTCCTCCCTCCTCCCTCCTCTCTCCTCCCTCCTTGGAGTTGACCACCCCGTTGACCGGCGTTGACCACCCGTTGACCGACGTTGTCCGGCCGTTTACCGGAGTTGACCATCCGTTGACCGGCGTTGACTTTTTTTAATTTTTTTTAGGCCGGATATTGTACTTACAAAATCAATTGCTTCAAAATGCTTGAAATGTGCTACTATATTGTTGAAATGTGCTATGATATATTAGGCCAAAATTTGAAGCAAAGAGGAAGCTCCTTCCTCCTCCCTCCTTGGAGTTGACCGGCCGTTGACCACCCGATGACCGGCCGTTGATTTTTTTTTTTTTTTAAATGTCGTTTTTTTTTCGGACTTTTTCCGTTTCAGTTTTTTTTGTGCTATGATTTGTAAGTAAAAGTGTTATATTTTTTCTACCAATTTTGTGTGCTATTGTTTGTAAGAAAAAGTGCTATGCTTTGTAAGTAAAAGTGCTATATTTTTCGAGGCAAAAGCGTAACACATTTCACCTAGTATAGAGAAGCACATATAGGCAAAAAGTGTAGCACACTTCAGCTAGCTATAGAGAAGCACGTATAGGTGAGAAGTGTAGCACATTGCAGCCATAACGAAGCACATATAGGCGAAAAGTGTAGCACATTTCAGCCATAGAGAAGCCTATATAGGCGAAAAGTGTAGCACATTGCAGCCATAGAGAAGCATATATAGGCAAAAATGTAGCACAATTCAGCTAGCAATAAAGAAGCACATATAAGCGAAAAGCGTAGCATATTTCAATAATAAAGAAGCACATCTAGACAAAAACGTAGCACATTTCACCTAGCATATATAGGAAAAACCGTAGCACCTTTCACCTAGCATAGAGAAAGATATATAGGAAAAACCGTAGCACACTTCAGCTAGCCTATAAAATCACATATAGGTGAAAAGTGTAGCACATTTAGGCAAAAAATGTAGCACATTTCACCAAGCATAGAGAAGCACATATATGCAATATCGTAGCACAGTTCAGCTAGCCATATAGAAGCACATATGGGAAAATAGCGTAGCATATTGCAGTAATATAAAAACACATAACACTTGTGGTAGTACATACTTTGCAAGTTCAAATTTTGGCTTAATATATCATAGCACATTTCAACAATATAGTAGCACATTTCAGGCATTTTGAAGCACTTGATTTTGTAAGTACAAAATCCGGCCTAAAAAAATATTTTTTTAGCCTAAAAAAATAAAAATTAAAAAGTCAACGTCCGGTCAACATCTGGTCAAAGTCAATCCCTTGCTAGGATTACTTTTCATTTCTCATGTTAACATTAATTTCTCATTTGATCTTTTGCCCCATTATATAATCTTTATAAAATATAATTTTGTTTTTAACTTAATAAAAGATAATTTTTTTATTAGAAAATAGATTGATGTAGTTTCTTAAAAGATGATATTTTATTTAATAATAATAGATTTGTTTGAGAAAATATATGTGGAAATTTCTTTTAAAAAAATATGAATTTTAATATTGGTCTTTTTTTCCTGTGGGTCAAGCAAAAGCCCAACGCAAGATGGATAAATATTTTTTCAGTTATATAATCTTTATAAAATATAATTTTGTTTTTAACTTAATAAAAGATAAATTTTATAAAATATAATCTTTTATTTAATAATAATAGATTTTTTTGAAAAATATATGTGAAAATTTCTTTTAAAAAATGTGAACTTTAATACCCGGACCGACCCGAACTTCTCGAAACTCATGGAGGGATCCACTTTTCACATATTTAATTTTATTTAAATTTAAAAATAACAATATATTTTATTAAATAACAATATAATAATATTATTTAATAATAAATATATTTTGAAAATTTTAGTTTCTTTATTACAATATAAAAAGCGTACATTTGAAACCCGCTAGGTCGACCCGAACATGTTCAATCCGAAAATTTTGTCAACCCGATTGACCTGAACCCGACCCATTCGACGTGTTTGTCACGTTTAATGATAGTGTTTATGAATAATATTGATAAAAAAAAAATTCCTATTATATCAATCTTAAAAGATATAGTTTTGTTTATTTATAATAATAAAAAACTTATGTGGACTATAACATTGGGCTTTTTTTCGGTGGACTAAGCAAAAAGCCCAAGATTATGATGAATATCTTTGTGAATATCTTTTGTGAATATCTTTTGTGAATATTTTTCAACCACCCCCAAAAATTATATATATTATAATTGAGAAAACGTTGTTTTCGTTCCTCCAAAAGAGAGCTTTTGTGAGAAGAGTGCTTGAGAGCATTGTTGTTGAACTCGCCCTAGTTGTACTTGTGTGTGTCAATCTCTTTCATAAGGTTGGTGCTATCGGGACTCCATAGAGCATCCTCTAGGTGTCTTGGCCTACCATAGCCATTGTGTTTGGTTGTAATCCATTGGGGTTTCTTCATCATTCGGTAAGGTTCTTGTTCCTAAGTTCAAGGGTTTTATCGTTGTTTGATTTGGTTCCAATTGGCCTATCATTCGACTTATCCTTCTTTCATCTCATTCTAATTCCGCCTATCTTCTTTGTTCGAGTTTCTGTTCGAGGTTTGGTGTCTAGATCGGACAACATCGGCTTATCCCCGCATCACATATCTAGTGAGAGCTGAGAACAATACGGACCCCCATACGAGCCATCCGAACCCGCGTAAGTCCAATGCAATAATATATATAGGGTCTTACTATTTGGCACACCCTTTTTGTTTAATTAGCATAGGATTACATTCGTCACGAAACTATATCACACATCCGTCACGTATATATTTCAAACTTCCGTCACGAAGGTACCAAATGTAACTTCGTGACGAAGATATTGCAAACATCCGTGACGAAGGTCATTTTTTGTTGTTATAAAAGAGATTTCTTACCCAACCCTAATGTAACTTCGTCCCCATATCTCCTCTCATATTCAGCGCAACAACAACACAATTTCTTCATCTCCTTCAACACATTTCTTCATCTCCTTCACCAAGAATCGACAAATCAACTCATAAAGTAAATTCATAACTTTCTTTTGCAATGTTCTATGTTTAGATGAAGATATGTCAAAACCATTGATATGTTGTGATTACATTAGATTGATATGTGTATTAAGCATGTTTTTTAGTTCAATTGTTCTTTTTTTATGTTTAATTGAGTGTTGTTTCAAATTTTTGATATAATCCCCAAATTTGATGAAATCATGAATTAGGGTTTGAGTTTTTGGTTAAGAAACATATGGAATGAAATGATTTAGGGCTAATGTAATTAGATAGTTGGAAAAACTGTTTTTTTTGTTGAAATTGTGCAAAGTTAGTGCAATTTCATTCGTCACCGGAAGTATTGTTGCTGCTGAGTTTGTGCAGTTGTGCAAGTTGCTTCGTCACGAAGATGAATAAGAGTTTCGTGACAAAGATACTGTAAACCTTCGTGACGAAGGTCTCATGAAGATCCGTGACAGATGTGTCAAAGAGTTCCGTGACGGATCTCTTATGGAGCTTCGTGACGGATCTCTAAAGGAGTTTCGTGACATATCTTTATGCATATAATGTGGCTGATTTTTGTTTTGTTGTTTTGTTATGCGTAAATTGACAAAATATAATGTTTGTATAGAATGTATCCGTCTTCGAGAAGCGCACGGAAGAACGCTCGCAATCAGACTCGAGAAGACATCGGGGCTGGAGAGCGGCCCGCTTATCAACCGAAGTCGAGGAAGAGGCGCGAAAGAGCTGACGAGGGTACAAGTGCAAGTCAAGAGGTCCTGCAACCTTCTTGGCATGAACAACAACAACTAGCTGACCCTAGTGCATATTCGAACCTTTACGAGAACATGGTTAGTTATTTCGTAATTCACTTATATTAGTGTATTTTTTATTATTATATTATTAATTTATGTAATTTATTTGATTACAACAGAATATCCCTATGACTCCAACTTATGAGGCACATGATCCAACTTGGAGTCCGCATAGTGCTGTAAGTATTAGTTTGAAATTTAATTTATAGACGATTATGATTGAAAGTTGTACATTTTACTAATGTATTTTTTTTGTAATAGATGCCTACATGGGTTCCCCCTTCTTCTCCGCAACTAGCATGGGATGAAGCAGTAGGCCATCAACGGACCTTTCAGACACAAGCACCGGAATGACAATCGAATCCAAATGCTACCTGGGTTGAAGGACAGTTTGAGGGCCATTACGGGGGGATCAATCATGATGAACAAGACGATGAAAACGACGACATTTACCCGAAATTACAGTTTCTTGTGCCTGGAGGTCCTAAGGAGATAGACATGTTGTATAGCTTCAGCGGGCACACTGCTTATATGGTTTGGCAAAGACATGTAAGTAAAGCTATCACCTTTGTTTTTGAATTGTTAATTGCGTAATTTTCATGCTTTGTTAATAGAATTATTACATATGTAGAAATGATTAATTGATTGAATTCAGTCATGATTTGTTAATTGATTGAAATGTACTTAAAACTTGAAATATGATAAATAGGAGAGACCGCAATTGAGAAATACAGTTAGAAAAGAAGGTTTAAAAAAGTGGCGGTTAGTGGGTGACTATCCTTGGGTTGCGTTGGCTAGGGCTTCTAGTTTGTCACATTTGAAAACCCTCATGTATCCCAACCACGACCAAGCGTTGATTAATGCATTTGTGGAGTGCTGGCAGCCCGAAACAAATTCATTTCACTTGTCATTTGCTGAAATGACAATCACCGTATACTAAGGAGCATCTCATGCAGGTATGTCATTAATCTTCAAATTCTTTAAATCTATAACTTAATCATTGTTTGAGTTAATTTTTATCGTACTTGACTCTAGGCAATTCAGACTTCTGCGTACAATTTGGAGCCGTATCGGGATGCAGATAATGAGGAGCGGTACCAGAGAATGAAAAACATTATATGCCACACTTTGGATGGCTTCTATCCTTTCCTCGAGTAGTTTTGATTCATGTTGTTTTGTAGTGTTTGGACGAATAGATTGTTATTGTGTTTTGGATGCTCACTTTCATGCATAAGAATTTACTTCTGTTTTGTTTGCAATTGTTAGATTGTTATTGCACATAACCAAATCGACTATACAGAAAGAAGCCCAATAAGCCATTATCTGATCCAAATCCATATCTGGCCCATCAAATTTAGTTCAGAAGATGGTGGGTTACAACTGTAACACACTGAAGACAAGTAAGTGAGTTACAGATGTGTGCTAGCTGTAACACACTGAAGGCAATAACTGAGTTACAGTTGTTGCTAGTTGTAACACACTGAAGACAATTAGTATTATATATTTTATTTATATTAAATATTTTTATAAAACCGGTTCAATCTGATCTAATCTGATTAAGGAAAAACCTTGGACCGGAGACCTAAACAAAATAATTTCGGTTTGGTCTAAATATGTACACCTCTAATCACACCTTTTGCGCACACAAGGTATAATTGTATAAAGATATCAGTCATAAATCTGACCGGAGGAAAAAAAGATTGCTCAAATGATCGGTCAAAAGCGGTCAATATCGAATAGCAACGATATCATGTTGGCTTTTGGTGATCGTTTTGTCCGGTCAAAATATTAACACCTTTACCAGCGGATTTCAGGAGAGGCTAAAATCCTACTTAGTTATAACCGAAAATATTTTAGATTCTTTTTCGTTAAAAATTCTACAAATCATATATATACGTGTTTGTTTTGCTAAAATATTACATACCAATTTTTTGGGATAAAAAAACATATACTTTGCTAAAATCAACTCAAAAATCTTATATACAACTATACAAGATACTTTTTTGATAAAATATTTCACAGAATAAAAATCTAGATGTCAAGTTACATAAAAAAACTTATAACAAACAAAAAGAAAAAAAATTCTTCGGGAGCCTCGTCCTATACTTAATTCGCCCCCGACTTTTACTAAATACTCCCTATGTCCTATAATTTTCTTCCATCTCAGATTTGTATCACAATTCAACAAAATTTGTTGTATTGTTTTCAGTCTATAAGAATAAACATGGTCATGTGAGATTTTATTTATTCGTCTTAAAGAATACTTTAACAATATCAAAGTTCTATAATTTTTAGAAACGTATAATAACAAATATTAATAACGCAAAACATGCATAATAAAATGGAAAAAACTTTTTGGAGACGAAGGAAATACGATAACTCCCCACACCTTAAAACATCTCGTCTCTTGAACGCCTCTCAAGGAATATGCACTCCAAATGTGTTGTTCCCTCCCTATACACCCTTTGATGTTCCCCTCGTTTTATTTCCATTCGATTTCACCCAAAATTGCTTATTGTTGATTCTTTCCCCAATTCGTTCTTTACTTTCCTTTCCTCTCTCCTAATCAAATTTCCTAATTTTCTTATCTCTAATGCTCTAATCTTATTAGTTTCAATCGATATTGGCTTGTACTCTCTTTTGTGAATTCTCTCAAGTATTCTTCTTACCAACATCCAAATTTCGTGGCTGTGATGGTGTATTGTTGATAGACAGAAGAGATAATTCATTGTTCGTATTGGACTGGTCGCCTTGATGTTTGTTTAATTAAGATTTAGTGACAATTGAATAACTTTAGGGTTAACAAAAAGCACTGCAGTACATGGCTTTGGAATTGAACAACATATTTTGGAAGATTACATTGATGAGAACACCAGAGGCCCTTTGTGCCCTCGATAGAATCCGAGAAGAATGCGTTTCTGAATCAAGTGTGGGATGAGGTTCTTGCAATCGATAGAATCCATTGATTTAGGTTGAAATTAAAAGCTTCAGAGAAGACCAAGTTTGGTATAAACTCTTAATTAATTTTAGAAGATTTCAATAAGTAAATTTTAGAGAATTGTTTAGGAGATTTTAGCGGATAGGTGGATCAATCAAAGGAAGGGAGTATATTAGGGTGCATAGGGAGGGAATAGCACATTTGGACCGAGGAATATGATGGGTTTATAATCTTTTATTTCTTGTTTTAAGAGGGTCTATGATGAAAATGAAGGTCGTAAAAGATACACGGTTTTTATATACAGCCCGGTGCTTTATTCAAACAACGCCGGGTCACTCGCGTTCTGCGAGGACACGGCCTCTCGCGTTACGCGAGATTAACAAGAAATTAGGTTAATTACATGCATGCTAATCTCGCGTTCCACGAGTGCACGTGTCCTCGCAGAACGCGAGTGTCACGTCCCTCGCAGAACGCGAGATAAGCATGTCAGATGGACGTTGTTGTGCGCCATTACTACATGTCTTGTCCCCACCTAACTATAATAACTACCCCCTTATTTTAAGTATTCCGTAACACCTATTAACCCTACCCTAACACCTCTTTTTATCATCTTTCACCTCTTTCACCCTCCATTAAAACCCATTTTCAAAACCTTAAAACTTCAAAACACTCTAAAAACACCTAAAATAATGGAAGATGAAGAGGAATTCAACAAAGGAGGGGATGGAGATGATGGTTCATCAAGTTACCATTCAAATGAGGTAATGTTCTTACTTAATTTTTGAATTTTAATTTGTTTTGCACCATTAAGAGCTAAAATGAAGTTATTATGTTGTATTTCATGTTAAATGTAGTAGTAGTAAGTGTTGATGGTTCATCAAGTTATTATGTTATAATGTCAAAAACTTAGATGTGTTCATGTTTTTAGGGTTTTTAGGGTTTTTAATGTAGAAACTCATGTGATGAGACGAACACGTTGAATGACTAGTTTCAGGAAATAGCAACTTCCCGCGTTTTGCGAGAGGAAGCCACTCGCGTCACGCGAGATGTGCCTCCCTCGCAGAACGCGAGAAGTTGCACATTACAGAGTATTAACAGAAGCATTGTGTATAGGTGAATTTTTCTTTGTTCACTGGATTGAATGCAATCCAGTTGAATGACTACAACTACCCCTCCCGGAATACAAGGCCATGTTCGCCACCGTCATTTGATTTAGGGATTGATGAATTTGGTGATTATCATCAACCATCTTTATATGAACAACATGTGCCATCTACATATGAATTGCCTGTGCCATCTACTTATGAGTTGCCCGTGCCATCTACTTATGAGTTGCCCGTGCCATCTACTTATGAATTGCCATGTACATATGAGGTGCCATCAAGCTATGATGCGTTTGATTCACAATTTGCTAACCCACCAACAAACGTAGGAGAGGAGATGTGTTTTCTTCCCTCTTTACGCACTGCACCAAAGTTTGATAGTCCCGTATGTGAGGAAGAGGTTGTTTCTAGGGATTATTCGGAATATTTCACTACGGAGCAAGTGTTTGCCTCTAAGGAGAGTGGTCATTTGTGGGCTTTGAATGTTGCAAAGCAACACAAGTTTATGATCTCTATTGGAAGGAGTGTACCATCTAAACCGGGGCAAAGTGGTAAGATTCAAATCATTTGTGAGAAAGGGGGAAGCCATAGGCCTAAAGGTGTCGGTGTTAGATCAAACACAAAGAGCAAGAAAACGGGGTGTAAATTTCAGTTGAAGCTCATGGAGAACCGGGTTGAAGAGAATTGGAGATTAGTGGTTGTTTGTGGTTTGCACAACCATCCTATTGGAGATAGTTTGGTCGGGAATGCATTTGCCGGGAGGCCAACCCCGGATCAAAAGAAAAAGGTTCGTGAGATGGTACTTTCACATTGTTCTCCAAATCAGATTTACACTGAGATAAACAAGGATCCCGGAAGTTGCACAAAGAGGAACCAAGTGTACAATTTGGTAAGACATATAAGGGAAGAGGAAATGGAAGGTAGAACCGTGGTTCAAGAATTCTTTCACCAATGCAAAGAGAGCAACTACTTCATGGAGTATAGGCCAAGTGCAACGAATCCTTCGATAATAGGCGACTTGTTCTTTGCTAGCCCCGAATCAATGAAACTCTTAAAGGCGTTTCCATATGTCCTTTTGATGGACTCGACTTATAGCACGAACAGGTAAGTATTTATCATTTTGTTTTTATGTTGTATTTATCTTACTGTATTTTGGTTTAAGGTACAATGTTCCCTTACTGGAGATAGTCGGTTTGACTTCTACATGGAAGAATTTTGTTGTGTGCGGGGTATGGTTAGAGGCTGAGAGCGAGGATAGTTATTTATGGGCGTTGCAGCAGCTGCAGACGATGTATTTGAGAATAGGAGCATCGCCTACTTGCTTCGTCACTGACCGTGAGATGGCTCTTATGAATGCAACATACAAGTTATGGCCAAATGCAAAGTTTCTCTTATGTAGGCGACATGTAAGGAAGAACATAGAGGCGAGAGCGAAGATAGCTATGGGCACACAAGCATTGGGGGTTCATATTTCAAATGATTATTATAACGTGTTCGAACAAACCACTGAAGAAGATTACAAGAGTACTTTGAAGAAACTTGAGGACGAATGGCGAGCTTATCCAACCGTATTGAAGTACGTGAGAACGAATTGGCTAAACCGTTACAAAGAAAGACTTGTTTCAGCATGGACGGATAATGTCTTCACTCTCGGGAATAACACGACAAACAGGTATGTTCTGTTATTTATGTCTACCTTCTACATATGATAAAAAGAGCTTCTGTAATGCACACCTCGCAGAACGCGAGGGCATACCACCTCGCAGAACGCGAGTAAATTCCTTGATTCAGTGTTGATGCATTTTCGAATGCAAAGATCCTGGAACAATCAATGAACTCGCAGAACGCGAGGTGGACAGACCTTGCAGAACGCGAGGAGTTGCACATTACCTCTGGATCCACAGGTTCTGATTTGTATTTGCATTTTATTGTTTTTCGAACATTTTAGAGTTGAAGGAGCACATTCATGTCTTAAGTCATACTTGTCAAGTGGAAATGCTAGGCTAGACACAATGTTCAAAGAATACAAAACAATGGCGGAGAACCAACTTAAGAAGATTATTGTGTCTTTCACCGAGAGTTTGAATAAGAGCTTCACAGTTGTTGAAGGGGCGGACTTGTTTAAAGTCATGAAGTTCAAAGTCTCTTACATATGCATAGAATTTTTGCTTAAGGAATACACGAAGGGGGAGAGATTAGGTGCGCACTTTAATATGTTTTGTAGCTGCGGGATCAAGATTAGAGATGGGTTGATGTGTGTTCATCAGATTGTAAGACATTGGAAGGAGCAAAGACCACTAAGAGTATCAGAGTTGCACCCTTTCTGGAGTACTTTGAGTTTGGAAGAAGTTGATGTTCCCGGCATACTAGAAGTTAAGAGTAAGGTGGCAAGACGTTTTTTTCAGACTTTCTATGAGGAAACGTTTCCGAAATTGTGCCCCCATGATCAAGAAAAGTGTGCACAAACTGTTTTAGACATTGGGAAAGTAAATACTCCTCTAAAAGAGCCGGCTATTTCAAAGCACACCGGAGTTCGTCCAGTCGGAGCTCCTAACAAACAACCTAGGTCAACGCAAAGAAGACCGTCTGCATGGGAGCACACTAATGTTGAGATGGATGCTAGAGATTTGGAAGAAACACCCCCAAAGAAGCAAAAAAATGCTTCTAATTCTGAAACATTCAAGAAACCAAAGATTAAGGTGATTGGCAAGTACAAGTCTCACATACCCGCGTCAATGCGCACCCATGTGAATGGTTGGTTTGAGGTAAATGGAGATGGAAATTGTGGATTTAGAGCAATAGCTCATGAATTGCATGACAACCAACACTTATGGAGGGAAGTAAGAGATTTGATGATAGCTAAGGTCAAAGAGATTTGACACCTAGTTCAAGGAACTTGGATTGGACCTCCACAACAACCAACTTTGGAGAGCGCTTTACACCAACTTACATGGGAAGGAATAGGAAGGGCTCCAGAAGATCACTGGCTAGCTACCCCGGAAATGGGATGCCTTGTGGCATCCACATTCAACATAGTGTTCGTAACGGTGGGAAAAAATGCTAACTACACTTACCTTCCTCTACAACGTCCTACTTGGTTAGAAGATGGTGACACACTTCCGACGTTCTGCTTATTCTATATTCAGAGTGAGAGACATTTTGTTCCGGTAAGTTTTTGGATCTACTTATGAATTACTATCTAATATGCAACTTCCTAACGTTGTTGTTTTCTTGTAGTTGCGTCTTGAAGAAAACTGCCCATTACCTCATGTGTTTACTCCTTGGTGGCGAAACGCTGAAAGAGATGCTTTTTCTTTGCACGATCTTGTGTCACATCGATGTGCCGCCTTTGAAATGTAATGTTGAAGTTATGTTTTATTCGCTGAATTTGTAATGTAATGTTGAACTAGAGATGGTTTTTTAAATTCTTAAACAGGAGGAATGACATTTTCCAGAACATGTCATTCCTCGCGTTCTGCGAGGTTGGTGTCACTCGCGGAACGCGAGAGACACCAACCGTGCCACAGACCGTGCATCTCAACTGGGAGCACCCTGTATCCTATAGGTTCGTCTCGCGTTCTGCGAGTGGTGTACACCTCGCGTTCTGCGAGTGGTGTACACCTCGCGTTCTGCGAGTGGTGTACACCTCGCGTTCTGCGAGGTGTACAAAAAACGAACAGAATAGAAGCAACACCAACATATCCCTAAACATAATCCAACAAAATTATCCATGCAACAAAACACCTAAGAAAGCAATCCAAAACACAATCCAAAACACAAAACGAAAGGCTACTCGTCTTCTCGTGGTCGGAAGGGAGCGAGATTTGACATACATAGTAGCATTTGGGCGTGATATGAAGAAAATTCCTCTGGAGTGGCAAACCGATACCGGTCCATGTCATTGTACACTCGGCCAATCACCTATACGCAAGTAAACATTCATTCTATGTTAATATTAGAGACAAACAAAGACTAGAAACGCAAGATAAACCAAAACAATTAATATTACCTGTCTCTCAGTAATCATCCCAGGGATTGCAGGACGGATATACCTATGGGTCCTCTTGATGTACCAATCCATGTAATCATGGGAGCATTCATGTGGTGCATAGGCAACTGGCCCCATATCATCGAGAGACAAAGAGTGAACATCTCTTGACTCCCAAAGCCATTGGTTGGCGTCATAAAAAACACTATAACACCTAATGTTTTTCAACCTATGATCTTTGAGCGGTTCGATGATTGGCCTAGGAATACGCTGCACTCTCCCAAATTGTCTCGGACACCTATCAGGCATGTGTGGTTCGGTGATGTCACAGCAAGATAGCACCCCGTGAAATAGAGCGGGAGCAAGCTCAGGATCGGTGAAGTCCTGTGCTCCATACAGGTTCCAACATACCTAACAAAATGACAGAAAAACGCCTGGTGAAGTCTGTAAAACACCAGAAAATGCAGAAACTAGGACAAAATGCAGAAACTATGACAAAATGCAGAAACTTGCATTTTCTCGCGTTCTGCGAGTGTGTGCATCCTCGCGTTCTGCGAGGAGCCACAAACTCAAAAAATGAATTTGTCCGGAAAAATGACTGCTGCGTACTCAAAAATGCAGAAAGCCCAGAAAATGCAGAAACTTACCATCTCTGGCATAAGAATATCAAGCGCTCCCCTATAGTCCCTTCCGACTTGCCCCTTCTTCAGCTTTACATTCTTAGGCATCCACCGGTATGCCCATGGTTGCTCCGCTCTCCACCGAGGACGTTCAGTAGGTCGAAAGTGTGGGAAGTAGTTGTAGATCCATGCCTAAGAAATACAAAGTACGTTAAATATGAAAATATATATAAGTATGTAAATTAAACGCTTAGAAAGTATAATACCTGCAACAAGGTGTAACAGAAAGACATCTGGGCACAACCCTGTCGTGTGCATATCCCCAGCTGCCTATACAGATGGGCTAAAGCAGCTAAACCCCACGATATGCCCGTAGCATGGGCATAGGTTTCCAAAAAAGGCCCATATCTAAGCCGAATCAAGTTCTGTGACTTGTCCGGAAATAAGAGCGAGGAAGCAGTATACAACACCCAACCTAAACCCTTTCGCTCTGGACCTAGGTTTTCACAATGCCTTCTAAACCAATCAGCTTTCACCCTCCCAGAATCTAAAGTATGAGGATCTATTCCAAAAATTTCCGCCCCCTTCCTACCATAGTATTTTAGAATCTCATCATTACTAAACTTGGCACCCAGTTTCTTACAGGTCGTCATTGCTTTCCCTTCTATAGGTAGGCCTAAAATCATATGTACATCAAGAAGGCCAATAGTGATCTCACCACAAGGGAGGTGGAATGAATTTGTCTCCGGGTGCCATCGTTCGATGAACGCTTCAATCAACGGAAAGTCGATTTCTTCGTACATCATGTCAGGTAGATCTGACAGTCCAACTGCACCGGGAATCTCTGACCAGTCATTGTTGTCCAATGGCCAATCACTGCTTTGCTTTGTCCGTTGTTGTGCCTTCATCGGACCTTTCAGCTGCAGAAAAATACAAAAATTACACACTGCAGACCAAATTTTCAAAAAATACAGTTTCTGCAGAATTATCAGTTTCTGCAGAATTGTGCATTTTCTCGCGTTCTGCGAGGAGTGACACCCTCGCGTTCTGCGAGAATATGCACATATCTTGCATTTTCTGATAATTCTGCAGAATATGTGCAATATATTGAAAATGCAGAAAATAAATAAATAATTAAATTACCTCCCCTTTCTGGATGTGGAACGCAACATGTGCTTCAAATCCCTTAAGCAACTCGGGATCTTCTGGACCTCCAGGTGTGTCATGAGTGAGCTCAGGATCATACTTTGGCTCATTCTTCTTGGACTTCCTCTTTCTTTTGCGTTTCTCGACCACTTCTTCTTCTTCTTCTTCTTCTTCTTCTTCAACATCATCACCTTCTTTTTCTTGTTCCTCTTCTTCATCCCCAAAAAATTCATCCTCCATTTCTGCTTCCATCGGTTCTGGGGCTTGATAGTGTGAAGAAGAACCAGCTTGTCCACTTCCCTCGGCGTATCCACCGCCCCAACTTTGTCCAACCATCCCTTCTCCACCGCCCCAACTGCCTCCCGCCCACCCCTGTCCGACTTCCATAAGTGCATTATGTTCAAAAAACTGGTCCCAGCAACCCGGTTGTCCAGTAGAATAACTATCTTGGGAAACAAGATCCCAGCCAACTGGGTATGACTCCCAACTACTACGCGGTTGTCCAGTTGAATAACTTCTTTGGGACCAATTGGGATTGGGACGTTCTTCAACGTCGGGGAGTCCCTCTGGGAAGAGCTGTACGGGGTGACTCTTCTTTGCTTTCCCCTTCCCCTTTGGTTTTTCAACCGGGGGTTCTTCCCTAACAGCATCTCTGTTTCTCCGACGAGTCGAACGACCAGGACGATACATTGCCTAAAACAATACAAAGTAAAATCAATAAATAAACGAACGCAGAAAATAAAATCAGAAAACAGAACAAACAACCAAAAAACACAAACATATATTCTGCAGAACAAACAGAATTGCCAGTTATGGCAACTCCTCGCGTTTTGCGAAGGACATGACTCTCGCAGAACGCGAGGGACATGATTCTCGCAGAACGCGAGGGATGTAGCGTTCTGCGTGAATTTGCACTTTCTTCAGTTTCCGGCGACAGTTTCCGGCGACAATTTCCGGCGGAAATTCAATATTTTAGCTAAAATACCTATCAATTTAAGTAAATTACCAAATAAACATCAAAACCCTCAATAAAATCAACAACCCTAATCAAAAACCCTAACCCTAATGAATTTCAACATAAAACAACATCCACTCATCAACCATAATTCAAAATCATCATCTTTCATCCATTATACAACCATTTCTAAATCAACATTCAATATCAAAACATCATATAATATGCAATTTCCTATACTAACAACATATATTCATCTAGAAACAACATTAGAAAGCATAAGAGTATAAGAAACATACCTTATATGGAGATTTGAAGTGAAAAGAGGAAGAAGAAGAAGTTTGAAAATGGAGAAAACGCGAGAGCGGCGGTAGAAAATTGTGTGTGATGTAAAAAATGGGCCGAGTAGGGTTTTTCCCCTTTTATAGGGAAAAAACACCCTCGCGTTCTGCGAGGTGACGCACCCTCACGTTCTGCGAGGATGCGCTCCCTCGCGTAACGCGAGGGACCAGGCGTTATTTAGGAAAACGCCCGGATGCACATTACAGAGTATTAACAGAAGCATTGTAGTTAAGTGTGCAAAATAACACATTTTTAGTGTCTTTTTTAAGGCGATAAAGCCCAATTCGGCAAAAACGTCATCGAAACTTTATCGAAATGGAATGAAACTTTGTTTCAATCCTTATAATGTCTATTTGATCATGTGTGTAACTTGAAATTAAGATTTCTTCCTTTGGAAGTGAAACCTAGTTTGAAAACCGAACGAGGTCGCAATATGTATGACACACCATATAAATAAAGAAATATAATAAGGTTCAACAATTGTCAACATAATAACAAAATAGACACTATTAAGAAAAACAAGTAGTTCTTGCAAAGTGAGGGGGTTCAACACTTCAAAGGTGCAACATAATAAGGTTCAACATAATAAGTAATTCTAAACAAACAACATTCAAAGGAACAAGCAAACAAAGAAGGTCGATAAATTTTCAAAAGAAAGATCTAACGACGAGGGTTGAACGGCCTGAAGAGGTTCCTGTATTGTTGTGCGGTCATCCTTGGTCTAGTGGATGATTCCCCTCTCTCCTTTCACGTTCTTGTCTCTCCCGTTCACGTCGCTCACGTTCTTGTCTCTCCCGTTCACGTCGCTCACGTTCTTGTCTCTCCCGTTCAAGCATATCAAAGTTGTCTGCCATGCTAGACACCGTACTAATATCAGAAATATCAGATTCTTGATTGGAATAGGACATCTGTATAATCACAAACCTAACCAAATTATAGTTACATACTCAATAAAATTCATAATCTATACAAACAACAACAATGCTTATAATCATAGTAGTCTTGATCTGCGAGAGCATGACTCTCGCGTTCTGCGAGGGTCATGACCTCGCGTTCTGCGAGTATCATGACCCTCGCGTTCTGCGAGGGGTGTAGCGTTCTGCGTCAATTTGCATTATCATGAGTTTCCGGCAACAGTTTTCGGCGAGAATTTCCGGCGAAAACTCAATATTTTAGCTAAAATACCTATCTAAAACAACATTCCAAATAAACATCAAAACCCTAAATAAAATCAACAACCCTAATCAAAAACCCTATATGGAGATTATACTACCATTCATGAACCATAATTCAAAATCAACATCCACTCATCCACCATAATTCAAAATCATCATCTTTCATCCATTATACAACCATTTCTAAAACAACATTCAATATCAAAACATCATATAATATTCAATTTCCTATACTAACAACATATATTTATCTAGAATCAACATTAGAAATCATAAGGGAAGAAAAACATACCTTATATGGAGATTTGTAGTGAAAAGAGGAAGAAAAATTAGTTTGAACCGAGAGAGGAAGAACAGAGCGGCGGTAGAATGAAGATGGTGGCTGTAAAAAATGGTAAAAGTAGGGTTTTCCCCTTTTATAGGGGGAAAACCACTCGCGTTCTGCGAGGTGATGACCCTCGCGTTCTGCGAGATAACGTCCCCTCGCGTTACGCGAGCTGCCGGGCGTTATTTAGAAAACGCCCGGGCTGTATTTAGCAAGGGCCAAAAGATAGCATTATAACTTAAAAACGTGTATTGCATTAGATTTGTGCTCTATCTAGACATACTTTGAATAAGGTGGCGCATCACAGCAAAGAAAGACCACCGCCACCGATTCTTGAAAATATAAAGAGTAGCTCCAAGTGTATACCCTCCTGCCACGTGCTCCTTTTCGCTCTCTGACTTCTCCTGAACCACACTTGTCTACGCCCGACTTATATTGGTTTTTCCTCTTTTTTTTTTCTTTTTTTTTTCTTTTTTTTTCTTTTTTTTTTGATTAGGAAAGCATTTAAGGGGCTCATCTAGCGAGAATGAAACCGCCCTAGGGCATCCCGAAGGATGAGATCTGAAAGATCTGGACAGGCTGCTAAATCAGGATCAGGTGTCAGGTGGTTCATTTTGGCTATAAAGTCTGCTACACCATTGGATTCCCGAAAAATATGGGAAACTTTACTCTCTGTAAAGGATCGAAGATCCATTAAAATATCAGTCATAATTAAGTCTATCTCTCATGGGCAAGCCCAAACGCCGTTTATGGCATTAATAAGGCAAAGATTATCGCCTTCGATCTCAACATACTTGAAACCTAGCCGAATAGCCTCCTTAATGCCATAACGCATTGCAAGGGCCTCATCCATGATTGGTGATACTGATCCTAAGTTACCATTTTTTGTTGTAATTGGTTTCCCTTGGTTATCTCTGATGATAAATCCATAAGAGGCATTGCCAGAGGTTGGGCATGCTGCGTCTACATTTAGTTTGACAAAGTTATTAGTAGGTTTGACCCACCTAATTATCTTCCTTTTTCTTCGAGTTTGTGTTATTGTGGTATGACTTGTTCCTTGGTCCATTTTCCCTTCTCTTTTTGCCAATTTCTAGTCATTTAGTTGGTTTTTTATAAATTGGTGAATATTCGGAAGTTGGTTATATTCCACGATATCGAAGGTTTGCTTGTTTCTGTAGAACCATAGTGTCCACCAAATCGTGGCTAGGGCTTCAAATTCTTTTGTTGTAGTATTATTTTTTATTTCGTTAATCATACCTTCCCCATTATTACTCGATATAGTTATTGAGTTAATCGTGTCGTAGATTTTCCGGTCGAAGTTTCTAATTATATTTTTGGTTCTCTGGCATTGGGTGAGGATATGTTTGAGGTCTTCATTTTGATTGTTACAACCCAAACAACCAGTTGAAATGGTCATTTGTCTGGCTCGTAGTCTGTCTGTTGTGGGGAGAGCATCCTTGGAAACTTTCCATAGGAAGGATTTGATTTTTGGCGCAACATCGATCTTCCAAATCCAGTCCGATGCTGACATGGGTACGTTTTGTTGCTCATAGATCATGTTCATTGCACTTTTCGTAGAGAACCACCCATTTTTGCTTGCTGCCCAATAGAGTCTATCTTGTAAGTAGTTGTTTGGGATTGAGTACATTTTTAGTGTTATAATGGTGTCTGAATTGAAGTATAGTTTAAGCTTGTCTTCATTCCAGGATTTGTCTTGATTAAGGAAGTGAGCTACCGTAGCTTCTTCGTTTATAGGTTCATTTGTTATTATGAGCTGTTTTAATGGTTCTGGGAACCATCTGTCTTTCCAGAACTTGATTGTGTTCCCGTCTCCCACTTTCCAGATGAGTCCTGTCTTGAATTGTGTTACTCCCTCCGTTAAGAATTAATTGTCCCTGGGGGCCAAATCATTTGTTAAAAATTAATTGTCTTTTAACATAATTTTACACCCTCTTTTCCAAATTTACCCCTACTATAGTTTTTTTATTTTTTCCGTAAATAATTCTAACGAGGGAAATAAAACGAGATTTTCCATACTCAGATACTACTCCCTGATTTCCTGTGAAGCAGTTATTCCCATAGAGAGAACCCACCAATTCTCTTTATACTGTTAGCGCTCTAATGAAATTTTTGATTATACGTGAAAATTTGGCGGGATTCTTTGAAACAGGAGAGTATAAATCTCAAACCTAGGGTTCTACTCTTTATAATGTTGGTGAAGCTCCTTTGGATTTTGGTGCACATGTATGAATCACATCGCTCTCTTTATAATGTTGAAGCTCCTTTGTAATCTCAAACCTAGGGTTCTACTCTCTTGAATTACAATACTCTCTTGAATTACAGTACTCTTAATCAGAGTATGAATCTTCTTGTTAATTGAATTACAGTACTCTTTTGGAAATTCGCTTCTTCTGAATTACGTACTCTGTAATCGGATCTGTAATCGGAATATGAATCTTCTTGTTAATTGATTTTTTTGCTTGTCAGGAGGTTTGAAAAAACTTTGTTATGACTTTCACTTAGCCTGAGAAGAGATTAGACTTTGATTTGAACTTGCTACCAGATGAAGATGATAATCTCTGTTCTGATGCTCAACCGAATGAGGATGCTCAACTCACCGTCCCATATAAGTTTGATATGAATTTAGCACCAGGTGAATATCGTGTATCTAACGTCGACGGTGGCATTCGATCGGAGATGACGAAGATGCCTCTAGAGGATGGATGTAATGAGTATGCTGATGTCTTACCGTACACCGAGGATACTTGTTTCACATGTGGAGAAACTGAAGATCCTCGTTGTTCAGGTGCCTTTTCAAGCCCACTAGTACGAGAGTATTTAGTGCTCGTCTTTCCAGGATTGAAGGGTTATTTTGATCGTGGATACGACATCGTCGTGATGCTAGTAGTAATTAGGCATGATTTAGTCAACTTTGTTAGAGAAAGAAGTTAATGGCACAGAGTAATTTAGTCATTGGTTTCGATTTGTTCTTAGAAGTGTTAGTTTTTATCTTAGAAGACTTATCAAGTTGTTCATTTACTCCATTGGTTTCGATATGTTTTTTTTGCTTCTTCCCTTAATGTCTTTAAGAACAAGCTCAGCAAAAATATTAGACGTGATACACGAGCACTCTTTGGTCTTGATATCATATGTATTGTCTGGATAGAATGAATTTATGATTACTGGCAGATATCATCCCACTTGTTTAATTATTGCTGGCACCTGTGAAAGAGTGATATGGAGCAAATTCTCCAAGATGCTGATGTTTTTCTGTTTTTCTGGCAGATATCTTCCCTTAATGTTTTTCTGTTTGTTGTTTGATATTTGATGTTTGCATAGGGGTAAATTTGCATGCTTTGTTGTTTGCATACACACGAAAATAAAGATTGATGCTGATGTTGTTTACATACACAAGATGCTGATGTTGTTTGCATACACAACTCGTGAGAATTATTTCTGATGCTCAGTGATGTGCAAGTTCAGGCATGATAGAATACAATGTGTTTGTTGGCGTGGTTTTTAGTCAAATAACCAAATCAAATCAAAATTTGCCAGAACTTGTGACTAAAAACCACTTGTATAAGGGTCGATCCAAATCAAAAGAGTTACCTGTCAATAAAACATAAGTTATCAGCTTCACATGAAACTAAAACTATGTTATATTAGCAGTTAATTCACACATGGTCGCAAGAAACATTTGCTGATGCACTTCATCCTGTAGACATTTCAGACTCGTATGCTTCTATCATAAACGAACTTAAGGAATATGTTGTGACTGGTAAGTGTGGTATAAGCCGCTTGTAGTCTAACATATAAAAAGTGGTTTTTAGTCAAGAAATCAGTACCACCACTAGTATAATCCTGCTGTCAATAAATGCCTACAACCTGTTCGATGGAATGCCTAACCGACCAACTCACCCATTAGTACCATGACATTTAAATTTCCTGAACTTGTGACTAAAAACCAAAATGTGCACCATGACATTTAAATTTCCTGAACTTGTGACTAAAAATCAAAATGTGCATCATGACATTCAAAATAAAGATCATCTAGAGGCTGATGTGCAAAATTCTGAACTGATAAATATTGTTAATGTATGCTCAGTATTTTTACAAGGTTGGATCAAGGATAACAGGTTATGCAAAGTTGGTCCCTTCAAGGTTGTTAATGAACTGATGTGCAAAATTCTGGATCGATTACAGTGTCTCTCATTAGTATATTTCCTTTGGGTGCAACTATATGTAAATTAAAGAACCTTCAAGTCTTGAACCTTGGATCCAATGCAATAAATGGAAGTATTCCTAGATGCGTTTCTAACTTGACGTTCTTGCAACAACTTGATCTATAACAGAACCAATTTTCTAGATCGATTACATCAGGTAATTAATTACCTTAATTTACCTTATTTTTTAGTTAAATTCTGAACTGACAAAATTCTGAACTGATAAATTATGAACTGATAAATTCTGGATCAAGGATAACAGGCTCACCTTCAAGGTTGGTCCCTTACTGATGTGCAAAACAGATAAATATTGTTAATGTATGCTCAGTATTTTTACAAGTAACCCACACATTCTGAACTGTCAACAATAAAGATCATCTAGAGGCTGATGTGCAAAATTATGAACTGTCACCAATTCTGAACTGTTACAAGTAACCCACACATTCTGAACTGTCAACACATATAGAGCAACACAAGAAAAAAATGGATCTTGCACAGTCAATCAAGTGCAATTTAGGATGATAAATTCCTGAACTGTCATAAATTAGGATGATAAATTTCTGAACCAAGTGCAATTTTGAAACTAAACCAGATCAAACAAAAAAAGTAACAAAACTAAGTGTAAATTTCAATCTAAACATATGACTCACCAGAATAACTAGATGGTTTTTTTACTCATTCCTAACTTCTAACTTATTCATGGTATCTTCAACTAAGACACGGTCGCAATCAATTCGTGAAGGAACAAGACCAGCTCTCTGTAGCCTAACTTTATTTATATGAGGTATTTTGTAATTATTGGACCCTTCAACTCTCATAACCTCCCTCATGCATAACTGCATCGTCAAGAAGACATGATTAGTCCTTTATGTAGGGTATTCTTCAAATGCTTTCTCAACAGCCCTAACGAGATCATCAATTGACTTTGGACACTCTTTGTGCTGCAATGCTTGGATTGCATTAAAAAACCCGAGATCTAAGACATTCATGTCCGGAGAGTTAGCTGGTTGACATCTCAATTTTATATCAAATCCATCTTGCGAAGCAGCTCGCTGAAATTCCTCATCGTTTGGTTGAATATGTGTCCTAGCGTTGTCTTGCTGAATAAAGACTGTTTCTCCAAACTCCTCAGTTGGCCACTTAGCACGTATCGTTGGGAGAACTTTCTGAATTAGGAAATCTCGACTTGTTTCTTTCGTCACCGACGTAATAGGCCTTGTTATCATGGTTCCAGCAACTCTATTTATGTTGTTTCGCTTAGCGGGATCCTTCTTAACAAATGGAAAGACACCGATTTTTCCAGAAAATACCTCATTGCCTTCTTCGTCGAATCTCGGCCTTGCAACAACAGCTAGAAACATAACTTTGTCGATGAAATTTTTACTTTGACATGAACGAACGGGATCAGGCTCATTCTTGTCCAAGTACACTTTTAATGACTTTGTTGTCATATAAAACCACTTCTCATCGATGTGCACAACGTTATACATTTCTTGAAACCTGGGCTGATGTGGCAAACTACTTGTGTCCAACATAGAAATGCAGAATCTGAGTCGTGCTATCTTGTGTTCATCCTTTAAAAGTGGTTTAATGGCATTTGAATGACGTCGGATACCACCTTCCTTCAAACGGTTATGCAAAGTTACATGGCTGACGTTCACAGCATGACCAAATGACCGCAATGTTGATCTTTGTTTTAAAGGAACATTAGCAATAACAACAGGATCAATCGTAATTCTCATCCGACCGACATTTCCTGTTTTTCTAGTACTCAGCAACTGAGCCACTTGGTGTGTCTTTCCCTCGACTCCAAATTCGTTGCACAGTTTTTAAGGGCACCGAGAACATAGCTGCAACCTCCGTCGTTGAAGTACGTTTAAAAGATCCATTTATGCTCTTACTACGTAAAGAAAGGTAGATGGCCCGTCTTTCTTCTTCTAATATATACCGATAACGTCGTCGTTGGACTTCACCTTGAGATACATCCAAGATTACTGTTTTGAAGACACAACAACATAAGAATGTAGATTTGCAATAATACCTGAACTAGATTGAGAGAACACAACTTACCCGGTTCAGTGATCGGAACTGACTGCTCCTCATTGCCACCTCCAAAAGGCGAGGTAACGGGAATCGAAATGTTTGCTTCATCATCTGTTTGTGAGTCGAAATCACCTCCTTCGATATCCTCTTCATGTGTATGGATGAAAAAATTGGGTTCTTCATTCAAATCAAATGAGAATTCTTGGTCGGGAGCATAATTCAAATCGAAGTCTCTTCGGGAAGACATTGACGTAGGTGATATTTTGATAAACTGTTGATTTTGATATGGAGTATCAAAGTAAGCAATCCACTTTCATTTGTACGTATTGGCATGTTAATTTGCCGACAATTCATTTTCGTTTTGGCTCCAAGTTGAATTTGATTTTGATATGAAATCCAAATTGGTGGAAGTGGCTGGCGGTACAACACATTCAAGAGGGAAACACAACATTTGTGAAAATAAAAGAGACGGACAGAGGAAGGCAGCAGAGGAAGGAAAATCTCCTTCAAAATCTTCTTCAAAAGGAAAATATTTTGAACGTACAATGAATGAAACAAATTTTGAACGGATTTTATCTCTTAAAAAATCTTAAATGAGTATGCCATTCTTTATAATACAAAGGGTATAATTGTCTAAAAATTCTCTCAATAAATTTTCCCTGAAATTGCTCCAGGGACAATTAATTCTTAACGGAGGGAGTAATAATTTTGTCATCTGGGTCCATTGCCAGGAGTCACTTTTTTCCGGGTTTTTTCCATAGTCCAGAATGTGGATGTTTTTGAGGTATTTTTCTCTTATGATTCTGACCCATAGGTTATCTGGTTCAGCCAGTATTTTCCAGATTAATTTCATTTGTAACGTGGTGTTAATATCCTTGCTTTTCCTAATGCCAAGTCCGCCTTTGCTGATTGGTTGGCATATATCATCCCATTTAACCATAGGTTTATATTTCTCTCCCTTGTTCCAAAGGAAGATTCGGTTTGTTTTGTCTAGTCTTTTAAGGGTTTTGTTAGGGACCATGAAATTTTGCATCATGTAGTTTGGTTGTGCTAGAAGATTTGCTTTTATCAATACCTTCCTTCCTTCCATAGATAGCGTATCTGCTTTCCATTTAGTTAATTGTTGGTCTGTTTTTTCTGTTATTGATAAGAAGGTGGATGAGTCAACCTTCCCTGTGATAATTGGGCATCCAGGGTATTTTTCCATTGCCATTGATTGGTTGATGTGAAAGACCTGGGTGATTTGTTGGATTGCATTATTACTCGTATTTTTTGATACTTGGAAAGTTGATTTATGGAAATTTACTCTCTGTCCTTAGACCTCGCAATAGTTATCTATAATGGTTTTTATGGTTTGACAGGTGGATAATTTGGTTTCCGCGAAAATATCATCCGCAAAGGCAAGAAATGGGATTTTCGTGCCTCCTCTAGTTATTTTGATCCCAATAGGGTTTTTCCTGATTTTAGACGCTTTCTGGAGACGTCTTGAGAGGATTTCAGCCGAGATAATGAATAAGAAAGGGGAAAGTGGGTCTCCTTGTCTCAAACCTCGAGTTGGGTAAAAGATATCAGTCGGTCCTTGGTTTACCAAAACGGAAAAGGATACAGTTTGTGTGCATTCTTTGGTCCATATGATAAACTTTTCACAGAATCCAAACTTCCTTAAAGTAGACATAAGAAAGGTCCAGTCCACTCTGTCATATGCTTTTTTCATGTCTAGTTTCAGGGCAATCCACTCGTTTTTTCCAGATTTCTTTTTGAAAGAGTGAAATATTTCATGTGCAACAAGGACATTATCTTGAATGCTTCTGTTTTGCACAAAGGCTCCTTGGAGAGGATGTACAATCTTTTGCATGACCGTTTTAAGTCTATTTGTTATGATTTTAGATATGATCTTATATACAGTGTTGCATAGGCTGATTGGTCTATAGTGATTAGTGGATTGGGGGTTGTCATTTTTAGGTATAAGAGTAATGAAGGTGTGGTTTAGTTGTTTCAGCATTTTTCCTGAGTGAAAGAAGATCTTGGTTGCTTTAATTATATCCGGACCAATAATATGCCAGTATTTTTTGTAGAAACCTGCCGGCATACCGTCAGGGCCAGGCATTTTATCATCTTTTATTTCACTTAAAGCATTGTAAATCTCACTATTGGTCACATTCTCTGTTAGTCTGTTATTATCTTCATTAGTTATTTCTGGGGTAATGTCGTCTAACATATTGTTGATTTTTGTCAAATCAATATGTTGTTTTGTGAATCTTTTTTCGAAGTCTCTTTTAATCTCTGTTTTAATGTTATCATATCCTGTGATTTGTGTTCCTTCATTAGAGGTTATTGCTTTGATATTTTTCCTATTTCTTCTCCCCTTGACAACGCGGTGGAAGTATTTGGTGTTTGAGTCTCCATTTTTTATGTATTTTAGTTTTGCTCTTTGTCTCCAATAAATTTTCTGGTAGGTGAGGAGGCTTTGTTTCTTTTTTATGAGATTATTTTTTCTGATGATATTACTTTCAAGGCAATTGGTTTGAGGAATACTTTGGATAGTAATTAGATCTTCTTCCACCTTTTTAAGTTGTTCAAAGATGTTTCTAAATCTTGTTTTGTTCCACTCTTTTATCTTACTTTTCAGAGTTTGTGTTTTCTTTGTTAGCTTATACATAGGCGTACCATTCATTTGGCTTCTCCACGTTTGTGATACTAAGATTTCCATGTCTTTCCTCTTGGTCCACATCATTTCAAATTTGAAGGGTTGAACTTGGTGAGTGGTTTCGTTTGTGATGTCAAGTGATATTGGGCAGTGGTCGGATGTTGTAAATGCATGGTTTCTAGTGACTAAGTTAGGGTACTTGTTTACAATCTCTTGGTGAATTAGGGCTCTATCCAATTTTTCTTTGATTGTTCTTGATTCTCACCATGTGAATCTGTTGCCTATTGTTGGTGGGTCATGGAGATCATGTTTCTGGACAAAGTGATTCAGCCTTCTAAGTTTGTTATGATTCGGGGTTACACCACCCTCTTTATCTTCGCTTATCAATATGTCATTAAAGTCTCCAATTATAATAAATGGTGTATTGATCACCAAAATAAATTGATCAATCTGGTTCCAAAAATTATTTTTGTCTTTTTCTTGCGGGGGTGCATACGCAAATATAATAAAGAAATGGGTTTTTGTTCCTAGGTTTTTGTATTCAAATGCAATGAATCTACTAACAATTGTGTGTAGGGTTATTGTTTCGACTTTTAGTTGGAATTCTTTCCATAGAACAATAATTCCCCCTGAGTAACCAGTAGCAGGGGAAACTGCTATGTTGTCAAATGTGCCGAAGTCAAACAGGACAAACATTATGGGACGGAGGGAGTAATAGATAAGCTTGGTACACCTAAATCAGGTGTAGCCCAAATTCTCGAGTCATAACCATATGTGTAGCTAAGTCCAATCAAGAGTAGAAGGTAAGTGGGATCGAAAAAGAAAGTTATCTCAACTATAGGGGTAGCCCAGCAGAGGAGGACGTTCTCATCGTTGTGCTTGTCCATTTGCTTTGTGGTATGAAATTTTGTGTAGACTTTCATAGTACCTGCACACCTTTTACTTTGGTTGTTGCTGCTCTTCTTCTTGCAGTAAGTATGAAAGCACATCGGTTGAAGTTTATGTTTACCGGAAAGGCTCCATAAGAGGAAATCCTTCCTGCTGGCTGTTCTTCTGAAGCAAAAACAGCACCTTAGTTTCTGGTCTGGCACCCTTCTTCTTCGTCTTTCCATCCTTTTTCGAGTGAGTTTCCTCTCCTTCTTCCAAAGCTCCCTTTTGTGGTTTCTCGCCAGCCTTGTCTTCTTCTCCATGGAAGTTCTTCGCCAGGCCAGAGGCCTCGGGAACCACCTTGAGAACGCCTCGAAGCGAGCATCGTTACTGGGATAGGTCTTATTTTGGGAAGCGACAAGCCCTAGCTTGAACCCTAATCGGCTAAAATCGGTAGGGCTATCGGTTCTATGGGTATGGATTAGTTGACTATCGTTGTTTATTGCATCAAAGAAGGTGTGAGTCGCATCGATCGAAGTCCATCTGGGGGGAATAGGGTTTGAGATTTGGGGGTTGGGTTTGGCTTGTCGCAGATCGAGGAAATTTGGGGGTTTTTTGACGCGCGTGGGAGCGCGTTCCATTTGGGATACTTTTTGTTTTTTCCTCTCAAATTCACGAAAGTTCCTGTGAATGTGTTATTTTTATTTTATTTTTTATTTTTTTTTGAATAAAAAAGCATTTAGGGGGTTATCTAATTAGAATAAACCGCTCTAGATTATCTCGAAGGATGAGATCATAAAGATCTAAGAATTTGATGCAAAACTAAGTGATGGTTGCCCGGGGTTAACCATCACTTAGTTTGAGTAGAGCTTTGCACGCCGGGATGGAGAGAGAATGACATTTTTACTCGAGAGTCGATACACTACTATATCCGAGAAAATGAAAGTACCTTAAAGACTTGAAAAGCAGCGGACCAATTTTTTTTTTTATATTTGGTGAAAGCTTTGATTTTTGGTATATATATAAGTATCTTTTTTATTGTATTTTTCCTTTTGCCTAGCTTGCACAATAAGTCAACAATAATCCCAAAAAATGAACTTTACTTTTTTTTTTCTTCCTGATTTGTTCAAGTGGATCAGGTCCAATTTCACACGAGAAAAATACCCTAATAAGCCTATTCTCACTAATTTTTTTCCAAAACTAGACCCATTCTTTTTCTTTTTTTCTTTCAAGCTTTTATAAATTCCCATTCCAAAATTACCCTTTAACCTAATTAACTCTTTCAGACTTAATTTGTGTAAGCCACCATGGTTCTTCCTAGTTAATTTCTCCTTCTCGTCAGTTTCTCCTCCATTGTCAAGTTCTTCATCGTTGAGTTTTCTCTTTGTCCTCGATCCGACTATTTTGGGTAAGTAGTCTAACTAAACCCTATCATTTGGAGATTTTGTCGAAGATAACTTTACTGACGACTGTTGTTAGTTTGATTCTTTTGAACCATCTTCATATGTACTCCATTTGTCCCCACTAATTAAGGAGTCTGATTCTTCACTGCACAAAACCCTATCACTCTGTTTTTGTGTAGTAGATATATCATCACTCTGTTCGTTTCGTGTAACACTTATTTTCGTCTGTTTTTGTGTAGCAATTTGTGTAGTAGATATATCATCACTCTGTTTCGTTTCGTGTAACACTTATTTTTGTATTTTCGTGTAACACTAATTTAGGTTTGTGTAGCTTTCTTAATTTATATTTGTGTAACATATATAACAAGCTTTTTTGTGTATCTCACTCTTTTTGCGTAGCATTAGGTATTTCATGTAATTTAATTTGTGTAGCACTATTGTGTAATTGTGTAATACTCGTTAACTTTGGCGTACTTCCATGAACCCTCAAGAAGCCTCCATTCCCCATCAAAATAAACGATGATCACAATACGATCCATATCTATAAGTGAAAAGAAAGAAAATATATTAGTGTTAACTATGTATTTGTGTAAGCTGATTATGTAACATTTCACGTGTAGCATTAAACATGATGTAATTAAGTTACCTAACTCGTGTAATGTAATTGTGTAAGTTGTTAGTGTAACGTAATCGTGAAAGGGTCGTACAGATTGTGTAACTATGTCTTTGTGTAAGCAGATTATGTAACATAACTCGTGTAATCTAATTATGTAGCATTGACGTAACCTAATCATGTAAGTTTTCGATCGGAAGCGAAGACTATGTAAACTAAATCTATTTGTTTAAGCGCAAATTATGTAAACTAAATCTATTTGTGTAAGCTTAATTCTATGTAATGCACTAACCTAATCGTGTAAACTATAATCATATTTCTGATTGTGTAATCTAATTAGGGTTTTTTATGTATCTACTTGTGTAATTTAATTAGGCTAATTGTTGAAAAATAGATGCGTAAAAGGCTTACAGATCGACGATGAACAACAACGGTGTAGCGTGGCCAACCGTGTAGCAACGTGGACGACGTCGATGGTGGAGCAACGCTTCCGTCGATCAACAAGGTCGATGCAGCAACACGATTTGAGAACGGATTCAGTGTGGCAGGGTCGCTGGTGCCCGGTGGAGCGGTGACGCGATAGTGCTATGATAAGATTTGTGAGAGAATAAGCCAATTTGCTGATGTCCTTATTGAATGATTACAACCTCATATATATAGAGGATTTACAGCTTGATCTCCAAGAAAGAGATAATATATACTAGACTAGAATATACACAAGATATAGAAAATAAAGATAAAAGATATTATGTATCCTTAAATCTCAATACTCCCCCTCAAGTTGGAGCGTGAGGGTCGATCATGCCCAACTTGCCTAAAAGAAAATGAAACTGAATTTTTCCTAAAGCCTTAGTGAACAAATCAGCAGGTTGATGTGCGGAAGCAATGTAGTGGGTAGAGATATTCCCGGCCTGAATTTGATCCCGAATGAGATGACAATCGATCTCGATGTGTTTAGTCCGTTCGTGAAATACGGGGTTCGCCGCAATGTGCAAAGCCGCTTGACTGTCACAGAAGAGCCGCATAGGTTGTGCATGCTGAACACCAAGTGAGAGCAGCAAAGACTTGAGCCAAATAAGCTTGCAACAAGTTGACGCCATAGAGCGATATTCCGCTTCAGCCGAAGAGCGTGAAATTGTTGCTTGTTTCTTTGTTTTCCAAGAGACGGGCGAGTTACCCAACTGGACAAAGAAACCTGTGATGGATCGACGCGTAGTCGGGCAAGAAGCCCAATCCGAGTCACAAAATGCACGAAGTTGAAGCGAGCTAGAGGCAGAGAGAAACAAGCCCTTACCCGGACTCCCCTTTAAGTAGTGCAAGAGACGGAGAGCTGCATGCCAGTGAACAACCAAAGGATCCTGCATGAATTGTGCAAGAATGTGAACCGAGTAAAAGAGCTCTGGGCGAGTTATAGTGAGGTATATCAGACGTCCGATTAAGCGGCGATAGCGATCCGGTTCAGCATAAGATGGACAAACAGCAGCTGCGAGGTGGTGATGTTGCTCCATCGGAAAGTCGGATGGTTTAGCAGCAAGCAAACCTGACTCGGAAAGGATGTCAAGGATGTATTTTCGCTGAGATAAGAACAAGCCCGTGGAGTTCCGAGCAATTTCGATTCCAAGAAAGTATTTGAGAGTGCCAAGATCTTTCATATGGAAACATGAGCTTAAATAAGACTTGAACCGAGAGATTAATGGAAGGTCATTACCGGCGATAATGAGATCGTCAACATAAATCAGCACATGAAGCGTCTTGGATTGTTGCTGAAATGAGAATAAGGAATAGTCTGCGTAACTTTGTTTGAATCCAAAGCCTCGTAAGGCCGAAGATAGCTTTGCAAACCAATTTCTCGGAGCTTGACGAAGACCGTACAGTGACTTACGGAGTCGGAAAACCTGTCCCGGTGCTACCCCCGAAAGACCCAAGGGAGGTGACATATAAACCTCCTCGGTTAGATCGCCGTGAAGGAAGGCATTGTGGACGTCCATTTGATGAAGTTCCCACCCTTTGATGGCAGCTACCGAGAGAAAGACACGAACGGAGGCCATGCGAGCAACCGGAGCGAATGTTTCGTTGAAGTCGACACCCGCAATTTGACGATTACCAAGGACGACAAGACGTGCCTTGTACCGTTCTATGCTACCATCGGAGTGGTACTTAATTCGGTAAACCCACTTTGAACCAATTGGCTTCTTGCCAGGAGGAAGCTCTGTGAGACTCCAAGTATGATTTTTGTCGAGAGCATCAAGTTCTGCTTGCATAGCTTTCCTCCAATGAGAGTGAACAACAGCTTGTTGAAAAGATTGTGGCTCACCACTTGAGGTAATCGCTGCAAGAAAACCCGTGTATGCAGGAGAAAATTTTGCATTAGAAATATAGTTCTCAATTGGAAACCGTATACCTGAGGAGAGTGATGACGGCGTGGGTGGAGGTGAAGTAGCAGGGGGGTCTAATTGGCGAGCAGATTTGCACACATAGTCGTTTAGGCGAGAAGGCGGATGGCGTTCTCGTATGCTTTGCCGTACAGATGGAGGAGCTGTCGGGGAAGTACTCCCCCTTGCCTCTGAGATGTCTTCAGCTGATGTATGGGGAGCTGAAGTGGGAGGAGAACTCCCCTTTGACTGATGCGGCTCCTCAAGAGATGAAAGCGTTGTGCTTGTGTCTGTAGGAAGCTCAGACGATGGATGAGAAACAGTTGGCAAAGAGGATGTTGGCCGTATGTCGTGGACAGGTGACATAGAAGCATCATCATACGCAGCAGGGGATTGAGGTAAATCAGTTTGCAGCGGAATAGAAAGATTTGTGGATGGAGTGGCGAATGGAAAGTGTGACTCATGAAAAAACACGTCTCGACTTGCAAAAATAGCTCGTGTTTCAAGATCATAGAGTAACCAACCCTTCTTTCCATTGGGGTATCCGATGAATACACATTTGCGACTTCTTGAACTAAACTTGTTTCGGTGCTTTGGATTTTGAGCAGCGAAACATAAGCAACCGAAAACACGCATGATGCTATAAGATGGAACACGACCATGTAGAATCTCAAAAGGTGTACGACCATCCAGAAGAGGCGATGGAGTGCGATTAATAAGAAATGCAGCAGTGACGACACACTCTCCCCAAAATGCTAGAGGAAGAGAAGTAGTGAAGCGCAAGGCACGAGCGACATTAAGTAGATGTCGATGCTTGCGTTCGACCCTGCCATTTTGTTGGGGTGTAGCGATGTAGGAGGTCTCGAATAACATTCCTTTTTCAGCAAAGAATGATCGAAGCGTTAGGAATTCAGTCCCATTATCGGCCCTAACCCTGCGAACCTGTTTCCTGAATTGTGTACTGACCATGGCACAAAAATTCTTGATCAATGTTGGAACCTCAATCTTGACAACAAAGAGATAGACCCAGACGGCACGTGAAAAATCATCAATAATTGTTAAGAAATAAGATGATCCATGAGAAGAAGGTGTGCTATAAGGTCCCCAAACATCATAATGTATAAGATCAAATAAAAATTCTGCTTTATTATAACTGATTGGAAATGACAATCTCATTTGCTTAGCTTTGTAACAAACCTCACAAGGACTAAGTTCATGAAACTGAGATCTTTCTAAATGTATAGATGATATAGTAGATAAAACGGAAGCCGAAGGATGACCAAGACGACAATGCCATAAACCAACAGACGCAATAGATAACTGAGCAGACGATGCAAGAGCAATTGAAGCGAACGTCTTCAGCCAATAGACCCCGTTGAATTGCTTACCCACGCCAATCACTGTCCTCGAACTGGTTTCCTGCAATACACATAGGGTATCAGTCATAAGAACAAGTAGGCGATGGTCTTTGGTCAACTTGGCAAAAGACAAAAGATTGCAGCTTAATGCAAGTATATAAAGAATATGAGAAATCCGAAATGAGCCAAAATAGATGGTGTCGGCTTGAGCAGCAGTAGATACTCTGCCATCAGGCAATGTAATTTGTACAGGGGAAACATCCACAAGATCCCGAAGGAGATCTCGTTCGCCTGTCATGTGAAAGGATGCGCCTGTGTCAAGAATCCAAGAGAGTTTCTTACCCGACTTGTCAGTTGTTGCGTTGTTTATGGTATTAAATAGATTAAGAACAGCGGACCATTGATCATTCGTAAGCGAGGGGCCGAATGCTTGGCGGTCAACTGCTGTCGGGGAAGCATCTGCAGCAGATGTTGATGCAGGTTGTTGAACGGCATTCGCTGTACCTGAATGTGTGCCTCGGCCCCGCCCAGTGGGAGGTAGAATGTCTGGAGAGCTCGAAGAAGAAGAGCCACGCCCAACATTGGCCTTATCCTTAAGCCAAGCAGGGAGGCCATGAAGTTTGTAACAAGTCTATGCATCATGATACTTCTTCCCACAGTGAGTACAAACAAGATGTTTCTTGCTAATGGGCAGAGGAGAATCTTTTGCAGCGGGAGAGAAAGATCGAGCAGCAAAGGCGGTGTTTTCCTGGTTAGATTCGCGACCCGTAACAACAGTACGATGCCGCTCTTCTTGAATGACAAGGGAATAGATTTTGCTTATAGGTGGCAAAGGATCTTGTGCCAAAAGATAGAGCGGACAGTGCTGAAGGTAGCATCATCTAAACCAATGAGAAATTGATGCGCCCGCTCTTCCGCCTTCTCCTGAACGAGTTCGTTACCTACGCCACAAGTGCAGGCCTTCGGAGGGATGTAAACATCTAGTTCCTCCCATAGCTTCTTTAAAACAGAGAAGTAAGTAGCCACCGATTGTCCTCCTTGGCGACATACAACAATATCATGACGAAGTTGGAGTTTTCGTGGTCCGTTCCCGACTGAGAAACGCTGATGAAGATCGTCCCAAAGAACCTTCACAGAGCGAGAATAAGTAACAGATGATCGAAGAGAATCATCAATGGATTTCATGATCCAGCCGACGAGCATTGAATTTACGGTTTGCCAATCCATATAGATCGGATCAGTAGTTGCAGGTGGGGTGATGGTTCCATCAAGGAAACCGATTTTTCGTCGGGCCATTAGAGAGTTTTGCATTGCGACGGACCACTCTTCGTAATTTTCTCCTTTAAGAGTCACCGGGCATATATTGAGACCCGTATGATCGGATGGGTGAAAGTAATACAGTGAGAGAGGATCCGGGGTTGTATAAGGCATCGTGGTGTAACAAAGAAAGAAGGAAAATTCAGGAAAGGAGAGGAATACGTGAAGAGAAATGAAATATTGGAGGCAAATTGGTTGAAGAGAAGGAGGAGAAGAGAAACTATAAAAACATTCTCTTGAGATAGGTTATGTAGCAAGTGGAGAAGGTGAAGGACTTTTTTGTCAAATTGTATATTAAGTGTTTTACTAATTGTAGACCCCTTCCTATTATTCTAATAGGGTCTAGTTTTGGAAACAATAATTGAAAAGGGTCGTAGTGTCTTTTCCTCATTTCACAATAGTGGAAATTTGTTTAGCTGCTTTCTTTCTTTTGTAGTTTGGTGTAGTTTATTTTCTGGTTACTGATTTCTTGGTACACCGTACCTACAACAAACCAATAAATGTTTTTTTTAATTGTCTAGTTTTTCATGGCTTGCAGAGCAAGCACAAATCTGAAACTAGGGGTTTTACCCTCAGGGAGAAGGCGACGAGAAAGCCCGGCCGCCAACTCGCCCGTCCGAAGCCGCACAGGCTGAATTCGGGTCGGATACCATCAACAGACCCGTCAAAACTAGCGCCAGAGCCGGCTATTTCAACGCGTCTACTACGGCTTCGAGCAGATTCGAGTCTTTAGTTCGGGTATTAGGGTTCAGAGGTTGCTTTACGGAGCAAATGGGGGTGAATTTTAAGGGGGGAGGTGAGGTAGAGGCTTCCGCCATTGGAGGTAGGGGGAAAGTAACAGGGTGTTCGCCATGGAAGGTCAATTTCAGATTAGATCTGATAGGATGCAGATGTACTTTTGGAAGGGAGGTTAATCCGGGATTTTAGAATGTCACGCTTTCAACTTTGATGTTATATGTTGTTGTTGTCGATCTGTTATTGTTTGTTGTTGGTTCCCTTTCGAGTTTTGGTTCCACATGTTGTTTTGTTTTTGTAATTGTTTGTTTGAGGTTTTTGACTCTCGGTCTAGATTTGAAGTCACTGTTTTTTTTGTTTGAGTTTGAGGGTGAAAGAGTTTTGTGAATGATTGTGTTATGTTGATAATCAGCCCATGGTATATAAGTTCGATCGGTATATATTTGTTTTTGGTAAATAGATAAATGTATATGTTAGAATAAGAGATAAAAGTGTAATTTATAATTGGGCTTAGTTCATTGAGAGGAGGCCCAAATAATTAGTTGTAAATTAAAGAACTATTTGTATCGTCCAATACACCTTTTTCAATTAAATGTTCTGCTTCTGCACCTTCAATTTAAGTTCTAAGTTTATACCATAGTTTGTAAACACGCGCTTCTCTCACTCAAAATGATCCTCTCTCGCTCCCCACTATCTTCCTCCCAGATCTGATCCTCTCTCGCTCACTCTGTATC
Source organism: Oxyria digyna (assembly GCA_029168935.1). NCBI lineage: Eukaryota > Viridiplantae > Streptophyta > Magnoliopsida > Caryophyllales > Polygonaceae > Oxyria > Oxyria digyna. Next base: position 15,017,369 of record JAPVLV010000013.1, read on the forward strand.
TTCTTTCTACACGCCTCCCGTCGACCTCATCGTTGTTGTCATCACATCCCTCGCCGGTGCTACCGAAGCAAGACTCTGCGTCGTCCGTTTCGCCGGAGCAGATTTTGTCATTGTTAGCCTACGAGATTACTTGTTCCAGATTGGATCGAAGTGCGTTCGCCTCGTTTGTTTGTGCGAGATCTCGCCATATCTGGTTCTCTACACAGATTGATTTACATCGCTCTTCCATCGCCCAATTTAACCTCCCGATCCTCTCATTTTCGTCTTCCTTTTCATTCAGCTTCGCGTCGAGACTCCCATGGTGGTGATCGGACTCCCATGAGTCATGTGTTGTGATCATCACACTCTCGAGGTAGGAGGAGGAGGACACAAAGGAGATGGTGGAAGACGACGGTGGAGGAATGGTGTTGCCAGATCCAAACTGTTGACAGATTGAAACAATGCTCCTTTATCAGTTCGGAACAATGCTCCTTTTTCATCCTTGTTCTACTTAATGGATTGACATATTGAACAAAACACAAGTTGCAGAGGCAAGTATGTGTATAAATTTCCTTTCCTTTATGAATTTTATGACTGTGTTATTTCATTTACTACTACTTAATATACTACTACTTCAGTTTCTTCTGCTTAATTTACTAGTCTTTGTTGTTTGTTGATTTGAGGGAGATATTGAATGATTTTTGTATTTTTTGTGTGACTTGTAAACAGATTACAGATTATTGTAGCACCTCTGTTTACAGATTATTGTATCTTCTGCTTTATTATAATGCTGAGTTATCACCTTAATGTGACAGGATTTCTCCCAGCAACCTCCAGGATTAGTAGTGTTGTGCAAGGGTGGCAATCTCTTCCACCTGCTGTTTTTGAATTGCATGAGCCGTTATCATCAGTTGTGGAGGAGTTTCAGGAGCAGGTTGATTTGTTGTTGAATATTGACTGGGATTTGGATGAGTATCTTAAAGAAGATCTTCCTATTGTGGTATAATTTTCAAGAGTATGTATGATAAATGCAACAAATTGTGTTCACGTTATTTGGAGTTGAGATTCAGTGTTGTTTCTACTATAGATGGAATACATCAGAAGCATAAGCAGGCCCAGAGATGGTAAACTGTTGGCAATTGGGCACTCCATGGGTGGCATTTTGCTATATACATTGCTTTCCTCTTTTGGTATGTCTGACCCTTATGTGATTTCTCCATATATGTCCTTATTGTCATACGTCATATGCATCGTCTATATTACTGTATGCTATGGACAATTATGCAGCATTCTCTTGCATTTGAATTCTGTAAATTCAGTTTATTCACTTTATTTTAAACTAAATGGTCTTGGATCTCTTAGAACATATGATTTTCTCCTAAACAGGTTTTAAGAGTCAGGAATCTGGCTTGGGTGGGCTCATCGCTTGATTACTCATCATCAAAATCCTCAATGAAAATGTTTTTGCCCTTGGTAAATGGAACTCTTAGTGCTAATTTAACACTCTAATAAAGAATAGTGCTAATTTAACGCTCTAATAAAGAATATGTTGCTTGATGATTCAATATTTATCAGGCAGAACCTGCGCAAGCTCTGAAGATTTGGGCTTGACAATACAGTTTATTTTAATGTGTAAAAAAAATTAATGTGTTGACAATTATTTTTTTGACAATGTAATTTAGTGGTGTTGACAAGTTTTGTAAAATGTTGACAATGTTGACAATTTTGTAATATTACTCGTATTGTATGTTGTTGACCGTTTATTAGTCGTGTAAATAATTTATTTAGTTGGGTTGACAAATTATTTAGTCGTATTGACAACTTATTTAGTCGTGTTGACAACTTATTTAGTCGTGTTGACAATTTATTATTCTTGTTGACAACTCTGTTAAAAATTTTGTTGACAAATTTTGTTGACAACTCTGTTATAATTTTCACGTCAGCAAAGGGTTATTATTGGTGTTGACAACTTATTATTCTTGTTGACAGCTCTGTTAAAATTTTTGTTGACAGCTCTGTTAAAATTTTTGTTGACAGCTCTGTTAAAATATTTGTTGACAACTCTGTTATAATTGCCACGTCAGCAAAGGTGTATTTCTATATAAGTTAAAAAAGTGATGCAAAAACTTAAAAAACATTACAGTTTTGGGGTAATTACCCAAAAACTGGTAAATTAAAATGTTCCATCCGACCCGTCTAGAGGAAGTTGGAGCTTCGCTTGTGCACCTATGAGATTGAGTTATAAAAGGTCTAATCCTTGCTCTCTCTCATCCATCGATTCATTCTCATCCGGCCTCCGCCATTCTTATGTGAAAGAGAATTTCTAGGGTTAGGGTTTTCAGAGTGTTTCACATGTGGTCTGAGTGTTTGATCAAGTAATTCTCACATAAAAGCATTTCATATAAATCTACAAAAGCGTTTAATCTCGTTCTCACTAAGCAGGACGTCACTAATCGACAACATGTCAATGAAACATCAAAAATATAATTGAGTGTATTAGAAAGAAAGCAACAACTGTGACCCTCTTCTTCCGATTATAGGTGCGCTCCGATTCTTCCAATCACAAGGTTGCACCTCCTCTTTTTCACTATAAATACCCCCTCCTCTCCTCAGAAAAAGGATCTTGGCTCTGATTTGATCAGAACGTTGAAGACAATCATTCTGAGATTCAAGATCGAGGGTCCACGTATGAGAGCGAGCTATCTATTCATTTTCCTCGACAAATCATTTATAACAGAACGTATAGGAGCTAGGATGAAGACATATTTGAGTATCAAGCGTGTTAGTGCACTATTATGTAAATAATGTAACAAAGTAGGAAAAAGCGACATCGCGTCGTGTGAAATCGGTCTAGCATTTCCTTAACAATGATACAGTTTAAGCTAGGTCGGTATGATATATGCTTAGTGTGTTAGAAGACAACACATCATGTCAAGCTCGACAAGTCAATACAAACAGTTTTTTCCATATTCTATTTAGCGCATTGTTAATGGAACACCTCTCCCTTCTCGATTATCACATCATGACCAAACCCGTCCGTTTAGGCCGATTATCTTGAAAACCTTTAATGGGAAAGCGACAAACTAAAAAAGAATAAATTATATATCAAATTAAAGCTTTTGTAAGTAAGAATACATTGACATTAATAAGAGACACATATGATATCTATAATAACACACAAATATAGAACATAAAACATAAAACATACAACATAGCAAGCCACAAAGTATTCTTACAATGAAGATTCAAACTAAATGAACATAACCAAACTAATAGTCTAATAATTCAACATAATCATAAAAAGATAAGTAGTTCAAATAGAGACATGATCCCGAAGTAGTTCAAATAAAACAAGTTACATACAAAATATAAAAAGTGAAAAAAGAAATTCAATCTAAACGGACGGAGGAAGGAGAGGCGAGAACGGGTGATAGGCAACGGTGGTTGTGCGAGATGAAAGTTGCCCGTGTTCATGTGTCTGACAACATAACCTCCTCCTCCTCCTCCTCCTCCTAGAGGTGTCTGTGCTTTACACCTAAAGTATAACTTATGCACGGTTTTGGGTGCAGTCAAAATGCATCTATAAGAACTCGTCCAGCTCTAGACATGACTTAAAAACATTCAATTTCTTTTAGCCTTCAGATTTTCATGTTTAAAAAATAAATCTAGTTTCGATGCATTACAAATGCGTACAAAATCAAAATTCGATTTAAAAATAAATAAAATGTGGGTGTGTTTTGCCTACAACCAAAAACATATGAAAATCATAATTTAATGGGTGCATGGTTTTTCGCTAGTCTACAATCTTTTCACGTCTTTTCCCTTAATAAAAGTACATAATCGATAATTCCCTTTCAAAAAGGAGGAGGTGTCATTACTTTTTCATTCAGGATGTTAGGCTTGTGAATTTCTTACAAATTAATTGGATACAAGGTAAAAATGTTTGTTTAAATATGACTGGTGTTTCTTCCTTTGCTGGTGCTAGGCTGCTTCGTTTTCGGCGCCCACGAGCGTGAGTCCCTGGGCTTTGTGAATTTCTATGCAATCACGTGTGAGGATAATGGTGACAATGTTCATTTTTATTTTGCTAAAAGTAATTATAATAACACAAATTATGGAGCATATATTTTCAGATACTAGGTTTTTGCATTCAAAAGGGTGTGAGAGCTCAACTTATTGCTCGACTTACGATTAACATTTTAAAAGAATTTATTCTATATTCAGATGGTCAAATACTAAAACTATAATTCCGATCAAACAGGGGATAACGTGGTCTCTTACTCACTGTGACTTATTTTAAAGATATTATGGACAATTCTGTTACGGCATGCATGCTCACTAACTTCCCACTTTGTAACAGGCCACGCACTCCAACCCCTCCATGCAAGGGCGAACCTACATAGAGACCAGTGAGGGCACATGTCCTCACTAACATCGAAAAAGGAACGAAATTGTAGATCTTTTCAAGACGAGTCCATACATATAAAATTAATCAAAATCTGACCTCGTTTGACCCTTGGAAACCCAAAAATATGAAACCCTTGCAGGTTGCAAACCACGCCGCTGCAATACAAAGAGGACGTGTTCCGAACTACTCGAGGTCAGGGACGCAACATAATGTCTTCTTTTTAGTTCGTTACACATTTTTTCTTATGTTGTTTCATTTTGAAGAGTCGCAAGCTACTTTTTTAATGTGTTATTTAATTTTGTAGAGTCAAGATATAAGCATATTTTTATTTAATTGATCTTTGTAGAAGATTCTACTAGAAAATTTTTTGTTGAACTGGCTATAAATAGTGCTGAACTGATGTAATATTTTGTTTGTGTATGCTTGATCCTTGATGCGAATAGTGTTGAGTTGATTATTAGTTTTGATTGTGTATACGTTTGATTATAATTATGTTAAAATCTTATGCAATCAATTTTTTTTTTAGCTAAACATACCCCCACTGACATAAATTCCTGGATACGCCACAACCTCCATGGACTAGGAAATGTGACGGAGTGGGAAGTCGGTGAGCACACAGCCGTAACAGATTATCAAAGGTTTGATATGCATATCATCCACAGTGTCTTTGTATCATGATTTACATGAACTTGTTTGTAAGTTTGAAAGTGTTAAGTTTTTTTATAGCATAGAGAGGCTAATCGAGTTGCTGACACACTGGCAACCCCAACTGCTAATAATATTGTTTTCAAAAAGGCTTAATGAATATTCATCAACCAAACTTACCTGATCATTATATTATGAATTCACGTACTCAATTACAACAAACTGAATTGTTTATTCATTTCTCTTCCTTTATGAAAACCCTTCATTTGGATGATTTGATACTGCCCTCCGTTTGGGAGATAGTTTCGATCCTAACGTAAGAGGAAAAAAAACTAAGACACGATATACATTTACATCACCCTCAATTTTTATCTAATATATACAAATTCTTTATTTGGCACACCCTAAAAGTTTATTTAACACACCCATACATTCGTAACGAAGGTATTTGGTCAGACATTCGTCACGAAGGTATATAGCGAGACATCCGTCACGAAGGTATATAGCGAGACATCCGTCACGAAGGTATTGGGGAGATCCGTCACGAAGGTATTGAGGAGATCCGTCACGAAGGTATTGAGGAGATCCGTGACGAATCTTTTTTTTTAAAAAATAAAAAATTCAGAATATTGTAGAGAATTTCAATACGAGTCCGTGCATATAAAATATGTCCAAAACGGACATCGTTTGCCCTTCCAAAAGCCCTAAAAACAAAACAGTCATTTTTGTTAAGTTCGTAATATTTAAACATAATACATAATTATACTTTATAAGTAATAAACTAGTGATATTAAATGATAATATATAATTATAGTATATAAATTTAATTGCATGATTTTTAACTATAATTAATAATTATATTATACAAATACTAAATTTATATAAGTTTTTACTTTTACGAACTTAACGCATGCGACTATTTTGTTTTGGAGGCTTTTGGAAGGGCAAACGATGTCCGTTTTGGGCGTATTTTATATGCACGGACTCGTATACCTTCGTGACGAATGTATGGCCATATACCTTCGTGACGAATGCCTGACCAAATACCTTCGTGACGAATGTATGGGTGTGTTAAATAAACTTTTAGGGTGTGCCAAACAGTAATCCCCAATATATATGTACTATTTTATTTGGAAAATGATCTACAAAATGTCATACTACACTTACTTCAAAGAAAAGAAAGAGTACAGAAACACTCATTTCAACACAAGTTTATATACGTGATTAACTCGACAAAAATCATAATAACAGTACATTTGTTTGAATCAAACAAGCAATGACTAATATATCTATATGCTAAATCAGATGTCGCATTTACGTTTAATCATACTATGTGTCGGTCTTTTGGCTATATCACATCTTTCACCATTTAATCTGACACGTACTCATACCAACCAAAAAAATAAAAAAAACAAAACAAAACAAATGCCATATATTTACGTTTTTTTTTTAAATCTTAATTTAATTAATTCATTATTTTTTATCTATTTTATATAGTATACGAGAGAGTGTGTCTCAATGACCATTTTAAAGTTTTTAATTAGAAAAACTAGCCCAAGTAGTTTTTAACCTCTTGAGTTTCCCCTTTCCCCTTGGAGTAGGGGGTTAGTTTATAAAAGGGTCATTTTACTAATAAAAACGTATGAAAGTGTTATTTATCCCACTCACCGATTTATATACATTATCCAAATATAATTTAATACATTTGATATTTTTCATCCATACAAATTAATTTAATTAGTTAATTATCTTTTACCTCAAAATTTATTTACTTTATACAAACAATCTAAATACAATTTAATATACTTGATAAATCTCATCTATACATACTAGAGTATTCTTTATTTATTTTCTCAATGTGGTAATTTCGATTTTATATTTTACACTACATAAATTATATACTATATAAATACAATTATTTTATTAAAAGTATTCAATACATGCGATCCGTATATGATACGGAAATACGTGCTAATTAAAGCCTATAAGTAAGGTGATGGATTAGATTTGATTCTAATCATAAAGGAAATTAAAGACAAAGTAAGGGGATGGATCATACGGAGTAATTCATAATCGTTCTTAAGAGGGCCCCTTTGTCTCCGTCTGATTCTGTACTCCCTCCGTCCCATATTATAGATCACGTTTTTTATTTTATGCGTCCTAAAATATAGATCTTAATTTCCTTTTTTATCTTTTGTCTTATTATCAATATCACATCAATCTACACTATTTTTCCTGGTTTTTACATTAAAACTCACACCAATTCACCATTTTATCTTCTTTTTCCTACATAAAAATTCATCCACTCACAATCTCTCTCCTCTGCACTTTTATTTTCTCTCTTCCTTAATTTACCTCGATAACAACAAACGAGATCTATAATATGAGACGGAGGGAGTAGCAATTTCGATCGATCTGATTCTCTTTTCGAATTGCTTCTGTGATGTGAACCCTTTAAAGTAACCCACCCAAAAAGTGTATGTGCCTCTTTCTTGACCGTCTTACCTAAAATTTGTAGCTTCAAAAAATTGTCCATTGACCACTTTGCTCGGATCATAATGTCATATACGGAGTACTATAATTTAAGGGCGTTGAACCCAGCACCCGAAAAACTATAACCCGCACCCGTTTTTGTCGCATCCGTAACGCGTCTAAAAAATCCAGGTCGAATTTTTTTTCCCTTCAAATTGCTCAAAAATCCGGTCTGGTTATGAACACATCCTGGATGCCCCCAAAACTGAACCGGATATTCAAAAAAAGGTTTGGGCGCATCCCGGGTGCGTCCAAGAGTGGGTGTCAGTTATAAAAAATCGGGTGCGGGGTTTTTTGCGCTAATTTAATTAGTTTGGATCTTATCGTTCTTTTTCCGAAAAAGAGGCGACTCTCTGCAGAAAAAGTTAATTCATAACTAAACGGGAAATAACTAGATCCTCACATCATCTAATAAAATAGTCTCAACTAAACTCGGAACATGAGGTAAGAGATGAAAACCTAAAGTAAGCGAGGAAGTATTGTTTGTTAATCCATCTGTAAGATGATTAGCCTTCCTATAAACATGAGTCACTGGGCAATCTAATCCTTATCAGAAAGTCACGACACATACTTCTAAAGTCTTACTCCTCAAGAAACTGTATAAGTTGGGTAAATTGATTATACTCTTTTTAAGTTATATATCACGATAATACTCAATGTAAATGTCGCTGAACAGTGTCCGGTGATATACACATTTTGGTCTCAACAAGTCATACGATGCTTTTTAGCAATCCGAAGAAAATAGAGCAACAAAGAACTACAACAGCACCTTGTATAACTACTGTTAGCAGTGTCTTGGGGGTTGGGTTCATCCAGCCCCCGAACAAGTCGAGCGAACGTATCATCAAACGAGCCAAATACAGTAGAAAAGAACACCACACGTGAAAAACAGATAAAGTGAACAAAAATAAAGGGATATTTGGGAACAAAAATCGAGACTAAATTGTACAAACGCGAACTTTTTCCCTCATCAAAGACTTATCGTGATTCATGACCTCGATTAGCTGCAAATAAACAGAAGAAAACAAAAGAGAATAATGATCATCAAAACCTACTCCCTCCGTCCCATTATATAATTCCTGTTTTCCTAATCGGGTATCCCAAAAAGTTCTTCCTACTTTCCTTTTATATCTTTTGTCTTATTATACACATCACATCCAATTATCATCTCTTTCCTCCTTTTTACCTCAAAACTCACAATAACTTACTTTTTATTTTCTCTTTCCTACATAAAAATCTACACCATCTCACATTCTCTCTCCTTCTCACTTTCTCTTTCCAATAACCTTAATTTTCCTCGATAACTACAAACAAGAGTTATATTATGGGACGGAGGGAGTATTATGTTAGGGGGGTGGTATATATAAGATATTTTAAGTAGTTAAATCTATATTCTATAGTTATATGTAGAAAATTTATTGGGTCCATGAGATTTAAGCAAAGGAGAGAGTAGAAACAATTACAAAGTGACACTTTTCCACCTCACACATTTGAATATGTTCACCTACCCAAACAAACATTCAATATTACCTCCTCCAAAGCTATTAAATTCACAAGGCGGTGGTGAACCGACCCGAATACCCGCATTGGACAACCCGATAACCCGTTTGACTTTAATTTATTACTCCAGTCCAGGCGGCAGATAATTCGATAAGCGTGATTCTGTTGAGTGCATGAAATGAGGCGTGTTTGGTACATCAGATCTGCTTAACACCAAATAGAACGTAAAATCCATCGTGGAGTGAATGCATCCAAACACGACTTTACCACTCCCCTCCACGCTTTAATTAAATGCACCAACCAAAAAGCCCAGTGCCAGCTGGCACCTGCCACCTGGATTTAGTGAATTGCCTACATCCTGGACCAACTGGGCCCCACCTCTGCTTCTTCCTCCTCCTTCTTCTTCTTCTCTCTCGCAATTGAGACAGAAGCGAGAAATGGCGAAGAAAGCGGTGGTGGGGGAGGTGGATTGGGTGGATGCGACGGCGGAGTTGAAGAGGGAGCTTAAGAAGATGGTGAAGGCGATTGTGGAAGAAGAGAAAGATGAGCTTGCTTTAACGGACGCCATTGATAGGGCTAAGGAAGCTCTGTCTTGTCTTAGGGATTTGAACAAGGTAACCAAGAAAACGACGCCCTTGGGGTTGGATGATTTCTCCGTTTCTTGTCCTGATGAATTTCGTTGCCCTCTCTCCAAGCACCTCATGACGGATCCTGTCATCGTTGCTTCTGGTCAGGTAACCCTTGAAAAACTAACCCCTCTGATAATAGTAGAAATTGCATGCCTTCTTATGTTGGATTGATGGGTATCTGATTCTTGTTTGTTTCCAGACTTATGACAAACCCTTCATCCAAAAATGGCTAAAAGCAGGGAATAGAAACTGTCCAAGAACTCATCGACTTCTTTCCCACACACTCTTAACCCCAAATTGCCTGATCAAAGACATGATTTCCAAATGGTGCCAAGCTCGTGGGATCAGATTTCCCGATTGCCAATCCGAATCCATTACCAAAGAAGCCGGATTGATTCTTGAGTCAGATCGTGATCATTTCTTCTCCCTTCTTGAAAAAATCTCATCCTCCTCAATCTCAGCTCAAAAATCAGCTGCTAAGGAGCTTCGCCTTCTCACAAAACGAATGCCGTCTTTTCGTGCCCTCTTTGGCGAATCCATAAACACCATTCCTCAGCTCCTTAAGCCTCTGACAGATCAAACCGACAGCGATCTCCAAGAAGATCTGATCACTACCCTACTAAACCTCTCAATCCATGACAGCAACAAGAAACTCGTAGCAGAAACGCCAATGGTGCTCCCAATCCTAATCCAAAGCCTAAAATCTGGGACAATTGAGACAAGAAGCAATTCAGCTGCAGCATTATTCACATTATCAGCCCTCGACTCGAACAAGGCTCTAATCGGGCAATCAGGGGCATTAGGACCCTTAATTGATCTCTTAAACGACGTTAGCAACAATCCATCAGCAGTGAAGGATGCAGCATCAGCAATTTTCAACCTATGCATCTTCCATGAGAATAAAGCTAGGGCTATAAAAGAAGGTGCAGTTGGAGTTTTACTAAGCAGGATCAAGAATGGTGTACATGTTGATGAGTTGTTGGCTATACTTGCAATGTTATCATCTCATCCGAGGGCAATTGAGGAAATGGGAGAGATGGGAGCTGTTTCCTGCCTCCTTTCGATCGTAAGGGGCTTGTATTGTGCTCAAAACAAGGAAAACTGTATTGCAATTCTGTATTCGATTTGTATGAATGACCGTACGAAGCTGAGGGAGATGAGGGAAGAAGAACGGCTTTATGGTACGTTGTCGAAACTTGCCAAGGAAGGAACGTCAAGAGCTAAGAGAAAGGTAAATGGTATAATTGAGAGATTGAATAGGGCTACGAATCTCACACATACTGCCTGAATGCATGTAAATGTTTTCTACCCTCATGTAAATTCTCTCTTTTTTGATCTCATCTATGTGTTGTTGAGTGGAACTGAAGCATGAGTTTGAATTTCTTATCTAGATGTCAGATTCTTGAAGAAGATACCAAACGAGTCCTTTTCTAAAATATTTAAGTTTTTTCATTTGCAGGAAGATTTCACAACTTTTTTTTCTCCCATAAGTTCGCTCTGTGACAAGTTTGAGTAGCTCCAAAAGTATGAACTGTGGTACTGCTGTTGGATTGAATTTCAGTCATTCTTTTTTTTTTTTTTTTTTTTTTGGTACTCCCTCCGTCCCATTATATAAGCCTCATTTCATTTTCCGACACTATTTACAATCCGAGAGAATCTTCTAGATTTCTTCCAATTTACAAGTGAAAACATAGTCATGTGGGGTCTTGTTTGATTCGTCTTAACAAGTAGTATAACAATTTCAAAATTTTATATTTTTTACTAATACGTAACTAGAGATATTGACAAAATAAAACGTGCATCGACAGATGTGCGCAAGGATGAAATGAGGCTTATATATCGAGACGAGATCAATAGGGAAGAACAAAAGCGTGATGTTATTTAATAGTATATTTAACTTAAAGATAAATGAGTGAAGTAATCAAATAAGATTGAGTGAACCCTTCAATAAAACATATAGAGACAAGCACTCAAGCTTTAGTCTAAACTAATTGGTTTGTATTTTCCTGAGTAAATTCATCACTTTGGGATAAGTTTTTCCATTTATTTTCGTTCAAATCTACTACTCCGTAGTTTCGTGACTTTCCTACATAATGTAGAAGATGACGAAGCATGTCTTCATCATTCCTTAGCAGTGAAATGGAGCTCTGACACAATGAATAGGAGGCAGAGAACATGCGATGTAGTCCAGTGCTGCATCACCCATATGCCCATCTTGATATTTGTTGATCTCATGTTCTCTTCTCTACACCACAACTTTTTGTTTTATTTTCCTCCGAATTTGCTATTTGATGTAATGATTAAGGACGCGGTCACAAAATGCATTATCCTGTCATAGCATTTTTAAACAACGCATAACAAATTAGGTTGTATATTTATTGGGAATTTTAGATGCTTAAAGCGGAATTTCAGGAAACACTTTTCTAATGTCTAATAAAGATCTCATGCATATATTGATATCGATCATGTATATAAGAAGAATCAAATACCTTTTGATGCGTGTTTGTAGATGTCGAAAGACAGAAATAAAAGCCTCAAATGTGACTTCTCTACTTGGTCCACACGAGCAATAAACTGGATCTCCTTATGGTTTCTTCTGCTAGACCGAAATTCACAAGGATGTGCGGGGTGTGGATTTTATGGTGTGTCTAGTGTGTTGGGTGCACTCTATGTGGAATAAGAAATGCCTATATATAAGCATTTAGTCCTTGGAGCCCAAGGTAAGAACTTGGAGGCCAAGACAACTTGGGACCCAAGCCAACTCCTTGGTGTGCAAGGAAGAGGATAAGTGTCTAAGGTGTGGACACTTGCTCCTTGGGCATGTGTGACACATGTCCACCTTGGGCATGTGTGACACATGTTTACCTTGGTCAAAACTCCACATAATTGATAACGGTTATCTGACACCCGATGAACAATTCACCTCGTTTATTGTTCCACCTACCCCAAATCCTATAGGCTAACCGGGCCTTCGGATTCGCATGATCCAGTCCGTAAACTCTAAGTGTGTGACCTCATAGGACCCAGTTATTCTAGTCATGAGCTTAATCTTATTAATCTCATAAGTCGTATTGGCCACTAGCAATAGCGTGCGACTCCTAAAATATCTGGATTATAAATCTCCATTAATAGTCCTATTCCATATTAATAATTGCACCGTTGACTAAAGGACACAATTCATTCAATCTCCCACTTGTCCTTAAACAAGCGTGCAATGTTAAAATTCCTTTGTCTCTTAGTGTCTCATTTGATGATATGGTGACTTTCATATCTATATCAAATGTGTTTCTTGAACTCTTGAGATCGAACTGTCAAAATAGATGATTACATTTAATCCATCTGAGCGTGGCCACGCGTTTTACAGCTCTCACTCTACAAGTGACCAAGACACCATTCCTTTCCAATGCATCATGGTATGCATGGAACAGGAGGACTTCTCCAGTCTTGTATGACTACTGCTCCCACTCAACCTTTGGCAATCCCAATCACTGCCTTTATAACTCCCTGTTACGGTGAGCGTTTAACAGCGTCAAAGACATACCATCAGTCAAGTGAAACAATATCTCACTTATGTATGAGGAACTCATTAATCATGGTTTTAATCCTAAAGGCTCTGCAATCTCTTTTGGAGAGTCTAGAGGACGGTCAGTCCGATATGCATCATCTATGCACATCTATGTAATTGACTAGACATCTCTATGTCTCCATAGCACATGAAACCCTGTGCTATCAGCCAATCTCACAATATGGTCTTTAGATAATTCATTTATGTCCGAGTTAATGATTCAAACCATGGACAAAACAATAATTCTTAATTTCAGTTCACTTAATGGGGTTTCATTCACCATAACAATTATGATAAGCCCATTTGATAATTACAGAATTATTTGGACATTTTATTTAATACCAAGCAATAATTAAATAATAATGAGTCATTCTCATATAGAAAACAAGCATAAAAGTGTCTAACTTCAATAAACAAGATTTATTATGAAAAACAGTTATATCTCAAATTCATTCTCCAATGTGCTTGAGACCATTGGCCATAGTGTGACTATCATGCTTAGGCCTGGGCATGGGCTTGGTCAAAGGATCTGCAATGTTATCATCTGTGTTTGCACATCCTTACATCTCCTCTATCAACATAGTGTCGAATCAGGTGATATTTTCGTTGTACATGTCTAGACTTAGAGCTTGAGCTTGGTGCCTTTGCGTGAGCAATGGCACCATTGTTGTCACAATGAACGTCAATTGCCCTAGATATGCTAGGAACAACACCAAGCTCAACTACAAATTACCTAATCCAGACGGCCTCTTTCGCTGCTTCACTAGCAGCAATGTATTCGGCCTCCGTTGTAGAATCCACTATTGTCCCTTGCTTTGAGCTCTTCCAACTAACGGCTCCTCCATTCAGAATGAAGACGTATCCAGACTGTGACTCAAAGTCATCTCTGTCTGTTTGGCAACTCGCATCAGTATAGGCCTTGACGACTAACTCGTCATCACCTCCATATACCAAGAATTCGTCCTTAGTCCTTCTCAAGTACTTTAGGATGTTCTTGGCTGCACACCAATGTGCATCTCCTGGGTTTGATTGGTATCTGCTACACATACTCAGAGCATATGCAACGTCTGGGCGTGTACATATCATAGCATACATGATAGAACCTATGGTTGAGGCATAGGGAATCTTTCTCATTCTCTCAATCTCATCAGATGTCTTAGGACACTGAGTCTTGTTGAGACGTAAGCCATGTTGCATAGGTAGGAATCCTTTCTTGGAATTTGCCATATTGAATCTGTCAAGGACCTTATTTATATAAGTTCCTTGACTAAGACCAATAAGTCTCTTAGATCTATCTCTATAGATCTTGATACCTAATATGTACTCTGCCTCTCCCAAGTCTTTCATCGAGAAACATTTCTTCAGCCATTCTTTAACGGTTTCCAGCATCGGAATGTCATTCCCAATGAGTAGTATGTCATCCACATACAAGACTAGGAAAACTACTTTGCTCCCACTAAACTTCTTGTAAACACAAGGTTCTTCTTCGCATCTGATGAAGTCAAACTGTTTGACTGCTTCATCAAATCGAATGTTCCAACTCCTCGATGCTTGCTTTAGTCCATAAATAGACTTCTTAAGCTTGCATACCTTCCTAGGGTGTTCTGGATCCACAAAACCTTCTGGTTGTGTCATATACACATCCTCTTCTAAAAAACCATTTAGAAAAGCAGTTTTGACATCCATTTGCCAAATCTCATAATCATAATAAGCGACAATTGCTAGGAGTATCCTAATGGACCTAATCATTACGACCGGTGAGAACGTTTCTACATAGTCAACACCATGAACCTGTTTAAATCCTTTGGCAACTAACCTTGCCTTATAAACAGAAACGTGCCCATCCTTGTCTGTTTTGATCTTAAAGACCCACTTGCAACCGACAGGTGTTACCCCGTCAGGCAAATCTATCAAGTCCCAGACCTGATTCTCAGATATGGAGTCCATTTCGGATTTCATGGCTTTGAGCCATTTTTCGGAGTTGGGATCCGTCATTGCTTGCTTATAGGTTGTAGGCTCACTACTTTCTAAAAGTAGTATGTTAGGACTAACATTCAAGACGAAATCATCATATCGTCTAGGATGATGTCTTGGCCTACTTGATCTCCAAAGTGGTGCAACTACAGGAGGGATAATAGCAGGAGGGTTTTCCACAACATCTTGTGGTGCCTCTTGAACTTCATCCACTTGAGGAACTTGTTCTTGAATCTGGACGGTGTTCCCTTGAAAGGGTATACCTCCAAAATCTAGATCCTCTGTGACATCTTCAATGTCATCTTGTTGTTGTGTTTGTTGCTCAACTTGAATTTCGTCAAGTTAAACATTTCTCCCACTTGGCTTCTTGGAAAAACAATCTTTTTCCAAAAAGACACTATCCCTAGCAACAAACACTTTGTTCTCTGTTGGATTGTAGAAATAATACCCCCTTGTTCCTTTGGGGTACCCTATAAAGAAGCATTTGTTTGATTTAGGTGCAAGCTTATCAGATAGTAAACGTTTTACAAAAGCCTCGTAACCCCAGACTTTCAGAAATGACAAGCGAGGAACCTTTCCATGCCATATCTCATGTGGTGTCTTGTCAACTGTTCTGGACGGAGTCCTGTTTAGTGTGAACGCAGCAGTTGTGAGGGCATAACCCCAAAAGGATGTAGGAAGATTAACAAAACTCATCATTGAGCGAACCATGTCTAACAATGTTCGATTTCTCCTCTCAGACACACCATTCAACTGTGGCGTGCCTAGTGGAGTCAATTGTGAAACGATTCCACAACTTCTCAAATGATGATCGAATTCTTGGCTCAGATATTCGCCACCACGATCTGATGGCAGACGAATCTACAGGATCGAATATGTGAGGCTGAAAACGTTCTCTTTTGGTGGAAGTTGGGGAAATCGTTATGGAGGTGACTTCGAGAGATCGTTGTGGAAGACGATCGATCGAACCTTGGCCTTCGACAAGTGTTATCTACCTTGACTCCTTCGTCGATCTAGGTAGACTAGCTTGACTTGGACACGATAAGCAAGTGACGTCTTTCTTGACTCAGCCGTCAATCTAGAAAGACTCACTTGACTCGAACTAACCCAAGGAGTCCACCTAGGGTTCTTTCAAGGTTTGGAGATCGAAATATGTGTCAACAACAGATCGATCTCACAGGCTAATATCAAACCAAGTGCTTTCGTCTTGCAATTCAATACTAAAACCAATTCTACAGCTAAAGACGTCAAACCAACGTCAAAACAGAAATACGTAAATCTCAATCTCAATTTGTCTAATCTGCCTGAAACCCTAGAAAAATACACATTATATAGCCTTCCCGAAATGCTTGATTCCCAAGGAAGGAAACCCTAGAAAAGCCCTAAAATCTTGAAACTTGTTCTGATCATGGCGGCCTCGTCCAATCTCGAATGGGCCTCAAATTTGGACACAATAAAGCTAAGCCCGAGTATTGAAACATATCCAAAGGATAGCTTAATCCGGTCTTCCGTTTGCCTAAACGAACAGAAACAAATTCGGTCTTTGCAGCAGCCATATCTTGGTCATTGGGCCTGACGAGGCGAATTGTCGTATGCCAAGTCAAGTAATCCTAACAAGCTCACTAACAAGTATAGTAGGCAAGTAAGGGTCGAATCCCAAGGGAATAAGGTTATCGATTCTTAAAGTAACAATTATGATTAACGAGTGTAAGTAACCAAAGGGGGGGGGGGGGTTTGGTATGTTTTAAGAACAAAGTAACGAAGGTTGATTTGGTTTGTAAATATATCAATGGAAGGTGTTTCACTCGACAATTATCCACTAACAGATTAACAAGTTGATCATAAACTCCTTTTAATCCTATGTCGAATTACTCATATGATCGTTCTAATTCATGTTCTAATGTAGTTATTAGTCCAACTAGTCCTAATAACCCTTACTCAACTATAACCTTGAAACTATCAAGATTCAATAATAAAGCAGATTTAAGTTCAGGAATGGATAGATACATGCAATACCATAGACAACTAGTCAGATACTCGACATGTACTCAATTCTCTTCACAATTGAAATTCACAACTAGTTCATGCAAATTGTGTGTGCTACAAACAAGTATGATATTTCAACTAGAAATAACCAAACAATAGCAATATGAATGAGATGAAACTACTTAGATGGCCAATCTAAATGAGAAAATCTAATTCAATAACAATACACACAAGAGAATAGAGACAATGAATATGAATAAAACAAAGGAAAGGAATCTCACAACTTAATCAATCCGAAAGCTTCAAATGTCAAGCAAAACAATGGAAACTTCAGCAACTCATGAAGTTCTTGGGAGAAAACTCTAAAACTTGGAAATTGGAATGTAGAAGATGATAGAAGATCATCAACACCTAAACATATAAGTCTTCTGCAGAATTCAACTGCCAAATTAAAGCTAAAAACGTGTGAAAAACGTTACAGAAGTAAACACAACATACTAAATCGGGCAAATGAAGAAAGTCTTCTCTGGAGGATTTCCGCGATCGCGGATTTTGTTCTGTGAACAAGGTTGGTCCGGTGGAAATTCCGCGATCGCGGTTTGGGACCCGCGGTCGCGGAATTGCTTTTGTGGATTCGTCTTCAGCTGTTTCCAATGCTTCGTCTTCGTCTTCATCCTGTGGTCTTCATCAGCTTCGACTCCTCTTCTTATGCTTCAATGCTCCGCATCATCCTCTGTAATCTCATATGTGACTCAACTCTCCAGAACTCCATGATTACATAATACATCATAACATCTAGCATAATCCTATACAAAATGAGCTAATAACCTATAGTAGCGCTATGTAAAATACCGCTTATCAAACTCCCCCATACTTAGACCTTGCTCGTCCCCGAGTAAGCTAAACGAAACTTACCCTTACAATCAGCACACAGATCTCAGGAAGTATAGAGAAATAATGAATTACAAATTACAAACACACTTTGCCTCCAAACACCATAGTGAGTACAAAAGATAAATCTAATCCTAGCTCCTATCTAGCACTTTATTCCTCCATAGTGGCCTACCCTTTCCTCCTTTTATCACCACCTTCTTATGACACCTCGCCAGCAGCAACAAATGGTCCTAAGACACTCATTTCACTCATTCTGCCTAGGCGCCCCGAAGGGTTTTCACCTAGCCACTCATTTCATTTTGCTAGATAACTCACAATTGGCTCACATCTCTCAAGTCCACTTTTGCCTCAGCCTATTGCCGACCAGACTACCTGCTTTTTGCATGGAACCGCCCTTTCAGGTTTTCAGCCCATCCCAGAATTTTCATTTGCCTTTTTAACATATTTGTGGCTTTTTCTGTTTATTATTATTATTATTATTATTATTATTATTTTTTAAATAAATACGAACTGAATTCAAGCAACCGAATGGAAACTACTCTAAAGAAGAGCAGTAAACTAAATCCCTCTCCCCCATACTTGAAGTACACAATGTCCTCAGTGTGAAAGACATAGAAAATAAATGAGGAAGAGAAGAGAGTAGCTCACTGATCCGGGTTACCCGGTGGTGGAAGATCGGGGTTCTGATTTTGGTGAGAAATGGTAGAGATGATGGGAAATTGGTTTGGTGGGGGAGAAATTTGAGAGATGATGAGATGAGAGAAATTGGGAGATGGAAATTGGATTTCTTTTTTTGTTTTTCTCTTTTACCTATTTTTTTCAGCTTTTTTTTTTCTTTTTCTCTCGTCTTTTTTTTTATAGCTCTCTTTCTTCTTCTTTTTTTCTCTTTTTTTTTTATACACAAAAGGGAAAACCGTCAATTCCTTCAGTAAAAGCTAAAAGACATTCTTCTTCCCGTGCTTTATTCCTACAGATTAGTAAACAAAAGAAAACAAAAACAAGTAAAAAGAAATAAAATGAGATAAAATTGAAAAGAAATACCTTGGGTTGCCTCCCAAGCAACGCCTTGGTTAGAGTCGTGGCTCGACTTCCTACTCAGGTCTCAATCATCAGCACGTGGCTCTTCGAGATCCATCTCATCAAGAGACTCCTTGGTGAACCCTTCATGGTAAGGTTTTAACCTTTGACCATTCACCTTGAAAACATTGTGGTTGTCTTTATCAAACAACTCCACGACGCCATGAGGAAAGACGCGAGCTACAACATAGGGTCCACTCCAACGGGATCTCAACTTCCCAGGGAAAAGTTGAAGGCGAGACTGATATAGCAAGACTTTATCTCCCACTTTAAAGTCTTTTCGCAATATGTGCTTGTCATGCCAAGCCTTCGTCTTCTCCTTGTAAATCACAACATTCTCATACGCATCCCGACGTATCTCCTCTAACTCTTGGATTTGCAACTTTCTAAACTCACCTACAGCATCCATCTCCATGTTGCACTTCTGCACCGCCCACCACTCCTTGTGTTCCAGTTCCACTGGACGGTGGTAGGCTTTGCCGAAAACAAGTCTGAAAGGAGACATCCCAATAGGAGTCTTGTAGGCGGTTCTGTACGCCCAGAGTGCATCATCCAATCTCAAGGTCCAGTCCCTCCTATTTGGAGCTACCGTCTTTTCAAGGATCCCCTTGATCTGCCTATTGGACACTTCAGCTTGTCCATTGGATTGGGAGTGGTAAGCGGTAGAGACCCTTTGAGTGACATGATACTTCTTCAAGAGTGCACTCATCGTCTTGTTACAGAAGTGAGTTCCTTGGTCACTAATTAGAGCCTTGGGTATCCCAAAATGAGAAAAGATATTCTCCTTCAAGAAACCTGCTACCACTTTGGAATCATCAGTTCTGGTGGCCTTCGCTTCCACCCATTTGGAAACGTAGTCCACCGCAAGCAATATATATAGATTCCCGAACGAGCTAGGAAAGGGTCCCATGAAATCGATACCCCAAACATCAAAAATCTTGCAAAAGACTAATGGTGTTTGTGGCATCTCATTCCTTTTAGAGATTTTTCCGACCCTTTGACATCGATCGCAGGCTTTGCAAAAGGCATAAGCATCCCTAAAGATGTGTGGCCAATAAAAACCTGCGTCTAAAACCTTCCTAGTGGTTTTGTTCGCCCAAAAATGTCCCCCACATGCATGAGAATGACAAAAAGTTAAAACAGACTGTACCTCATTATCCGGGAGGCATCGTCGGATTACCTTGTCAACGCAATGTCTCCAAAGGTAGGGGTCATCCCAAACATAGTAGTGCGATTCCCGCTTGATCTTATCTATCTGAGCTTTTGTGAAATTCGGCGGGAACTCTTCGCGAACCAGGTAGTTCACTATGTTGGCATACTATTTGTGCCTAAAAATACGACGACTATGGAACGCGTGAAAGCTACGCGTAGAAGGATAGAGGCGACGCGACGTATGAAACGGAAGATGGCGTCGACGTGACGTTATAAAGAAGAACGTGTCGTTAAGCTATGGGAACTAGGTCAACCGCCACTTAGTTACCTTGTTCTATATTATATTCGTGTAAATGGTAAAGGATAAGATGAAAGAATATCTTTTACCATATTTATTATATCGTTAGAAGGAAAAGGAAAAGATATTATTTCCTTAGTAAGATCCTAGGGTAACCTATATAAAGGTCAACGCCAACCTTTTGTAATCATGGTACTACGCCGTAATATCAATACCACAAGAAAAGTTCAAGTTTCAACCTTATTCTCTAGTCTTGTTCTCTTAGTGTCAAGATTATACCGTTCTCTTTGATCTTTGCCCTACAATTGCTTAGTTATCATCACGTTGATAATTTCGCTACAAACAATTGACGCCCACCGTGGGGCTAGATAAAAAAAGGTGTCGTCTTTCCACATAAAGGGAACCTCTTTTTCGCAGGAAGCCATGACGTCTTCGATGCCGCCCCAAGGAGAATCTCTCACCGTCTTAGGAGGACCGCCGTCTCACGCAAGCTCCAGTACGAAGAGACTCGCAAGGACCATCGAAGACCAAGGCAACTCAGTCCCAGTCCATCTCTCCAAAGCCTCCAACAAGAACTCACCCATCACGTTCGAAGAGCCAGACGAAGAAGTCAAGCACCATGACAGCCTGGTGATCTCCGTGATAATCAAAGAAAAGAAAATCAAGAGAAACCAGAAGCAACGCGAAATAAAGAAAGAAACCACGGAGAAAGAAAGATACATACCTGCCACTGCGATATGAGAGATTCTCCTAAAACGTCTACGGCCTGCATAGACGAATAATGATTCCAGGATGACGTAGAACTCAAAGATTGCATAGCTGGAATGAACCTACGCGTAGGCGCTACGGGACGAGAAATGATTGCAGGAAAGTCACTCGCCTCGACGTACGTAACGGAATCTACGTTAGGTTCCGCTACCCTCTCCTCCTTGACATTCTCCGACGGATCTACAGGTGCGTCCGACTCCTCTACAATTAAGGGTGTTTGCAACGTCGTTCCTAAAAGTATCGCTTCCCCCATAAAAGACGAAGCAATGGCTGCCTCATCCCTCTCCGCTTTCAATTTCTCCTCGGCAACGCGTCTCTTCTTCGCGGAAATCAAGTCCTGAGCAGACTCTTGACGAGTACGAGACGCAACGCCTAAAAGCAAAAAGCACACTTAGAAAGAACATAGTAAAGAGCAGTACGCAGAATCCCATGAAAGAACCTACCCTTAGAGAAAACAGGGGTCGCTAGACGATATCCCTTCCCGTCCCGACCAGTAAAGGTACGCTCCACCAAAGGAATCGCCAAAATCTTCTTAACTATCGCCTCCGATTCTTCACGCGCCTCGATCGCATGAATATTAACTGAAGAAAATTACATGCCTAAAGTAAGCATCGAAATCTCAAGAAATCAAAGAAAGAAGTAAGCACCAGAAGAAGAAGAAGACGTACTCGAAGGAGTCCATTCTTCAAGCAAGAAAGCACAATCCTTCCCCAAAGTCGATTTCCTGATGAAATAGAACTTGTCCGCCCAGCCTCGATCGGACGAAGCTCCCTCATTCATCAAAGGCAAGGCTCGAACACGAGACTTGATGTTAACCCTACCCGGTGAAGGGGTAGAGAGAATGCAAGAATGCATGACGTCGGCGATAGTGAACGCAATATTAAAGTTAGCCAGGACGTGATCCAGCACGGCCAGACTTCTCCAGGTACTAGGAAGAATCTGCCCATTCGCAATACCCAGGGTAGACAAGAGGGAACGAACCAAGGGAAAAAAATGAAAACGATGACCGATCGTGAAGGGGTACTCGTAGACACAAATCCACCCCGGACGAAGAGGATCCGCGAACACGCCAGAAGGAGGAATAGCAATTTCAACGAGGGAAGAGAGCCACGCCACGGATCGAAGGAATTCAGGATCGCGAGCTTGAGAAGAACGACGGTTAGCGTCGCTAAGGATCATCTTGGGGTCGTAAGTATTTGAAGTCATGGCGGAAAAATGAAAGTTAGGGTTTTTCTTTCAAAGAAAAACTGTGAAGGCAAGAAGGCGAGACCAGAGCGTGTTTAAATAAGGGAAGTCCGCATCCGAGATTTTCAAGAATCACCTTGTTACCGTTGGAAGAAAATCCGGACGTTGGGAATATAGCCATTACGGTAAAATACCAATCAAGCAGTATTGTTTGTAAAATACCAGTCACAATAAATGAAGATCCTCGAAGAAAGACATTAACGTAATTACTTGGGTCTCTTCCTTTGAAACAAACGCGTTCCAGTTATTTTGAAGACGTATTCTACAAAGAAAGAAGGCGTCTCCCAGCTCTACTTGACATTAAGCCCTGTAAGACGCCTTAGGGGTATTGTTTGTGCCTAAAAATACGACGACTATTGTTTGTGCCTAATAATACGATGACCATGGAACGCGTGAAAGCTACGCGTAGAAGGATAGAGGCGACGCGACGTATGAGACGGAAGATGGCGTCGACGTGACGTTATAAAGAAGAACGTGTCGTTAAGCTATGGAAATTAGGTCAGCCGCCACTTAGTTACCTTGCTCTATATTATATTCGTGTAAATGGTAAAGGATAAGATGAAAGAATATCTTTTACCATATTTATTATATCGTTAGAAGGAAAAGGAAAAGATATTATTTCCTTAGTAAGATCCTAGGGTTAACCTATATAAAGATCAACGCCAACCTTTTGTAATCATGGTACTACGCCGTAATATCAATACCACAAGAAAAGTTCAAGTTTCGACCTTATTCTCTCGTCTTGTTCTCTTAGTGTTAAGATTATACCGTTCTCTTTGATCTTTGCCCTACAATTGCTTAGTTATCATCTCGTTGATAATTTCGCTACAAACAATTGGCGCCCACCGTGGGGCTTGATCAAAAAGGTGTC
Organism: Oxyria digyna; assembly: GCA_029168935.1. Lineage (NCBI taxonomy): Eukaryota > Viridiplantae > Streptophyta > Magnoliopsida > Caryophyllales > Polygonaceae > Oxyria > Oxyria digyna. The sequence goes on from JAPVLV010000013.1 coordinate 15,040,892, forward strand.
ATCTTTCCACACAAAGGGAACTTCTTTTTTGCAGGAAGCCATGACGTCTCCAATCAATAGCCCTCGCAACAACAGGGATTCAGAGGCCGAAGAACGTGCGAAGGATTCCCTCACTCCCAGGGATGAGAACGTTGAGAAGAACCTCAAAGTCACCCCCAACACTTCAACAAATAACGATCCCGCTGAAAAGCAAGGGGTAGACGGAGAAGTTACCAACGTAGCCGTCATCCGAGTACAAATCGAGTCCTTCGAGAAGGCCCAAGCCGAAGCCTTACAAGCAAGTGAGAAGACTGCGTCGGAACTCGCCAAATAAAACGAAAGGTTAAACTCCACCATCCTAGAACTCAAAGCAAACCAGTCCGGACAATACACTTACTTCCGCAACCAGAGCGTCGCTCGACGCTTAGATATGGATGAAGCTCTTGAAGAGGACGACGCCTACCACCCCAGAGAACACCATGGGTTCACCTTACCCAAGGATTCTGCGTGGAAGAAGAAGTCCGAAGAAACCCTAACTCCGGATACCATCGCCGCTATCGTGAAACAACAAATTGGGGCCTTCAAAAAAGAGATGATGTCGATGTCGGGAGCCCCTAAATCCATAATGTCGGAAGAAGAACACGCGTTCGAAGATAGCCCGTTCATCAAGAGTATAGCCATCCAAAAGATCGCCAAGAAATTCACCGTCGCAGATCTTCCAGTCTACGACGGATCAGGTGATCCTGAAGAACACATCTTGCTCTACAAAGCTAAACTTTCCACGAGCCCCATTGATCCGCGATTCAAAGAGGCAATGATATGCAAATTCTTTAGCTCAACGCTGAAAGGCCCCGCCTTGACATGGTTCATTCATCTACCACAAGGGTGCATCTCGTCCTACGCCGAGCTCTCCAACCAATTCAGGTTACAATTCGCCAGTAGCAAGCTCTTTCCAAAGCAGCCATCAGACCTCCATAACATGCGCATGAGCAAAGGCGAAACCATAAGAGAATTCATCAAACGTTTCAACGATGAGAAAGTCACAATCCCGAGTTACACGGAAGCTACCGCCCCCGACGCGTTCAGACGCGCCCTCCCCAAAGATAGCGACTTGTATAAAGAACTGACAAAGATGTGCACCGAATCGTTCGAAATAACGAGGGAAAGGGCCATGCAAGCCATAACATTGGAAGAGGACTTGAAGCAATACAACGAAGAGGTTGCCAGATCTCCTCGTAGGCGGACCCCTCCGCGAAGGAATTCTCCCCAACGTCGATACACCGATAGGCACCAGGAACAGGGAGGACGCAATGATAAAAGAAACAAACCTTTCCAAAGAGAACCCCAAGAGGTACATACTGTGAGCGAGGTAGAAAGAAACTACGTCGTAGAGAGAGGAATCTCCATGAAGACGACGCCCTACGCGTCATGAACGCAATGGAAGGGTTACGCGACGTGCAATGGCCAAGAAAGCAAAACCCTAGAAGGAGACCTGGAACGGGCAAGGGGTATTGCGAATTCCACAATGATACAGGTCACACGACGGATGGATGCTACACCTTAAGAAAAGAAGTGATGAGGCTCCTAAAGAGAGGAGACCTGAAAGATTTACTCTCCAAAGAAGGAAAGAACGCCCTCGAAGGGATAAAGAAAGAAAGGCAGTCTCCCACTCCACCTCCACCTCCATCTCACCACGCTCGTACCATTCATTCCATCATCGGAGGACCTTCAGCAAGCAGATACGCGTCTACGACGGCAAAGAAAAGTATCAAAATTCTAGGAGACGAGAGTAACGCGACGAAAGTCTATCAAGTACGCCCTACCCGAAGTAAGCAGCTTATCACGTTCGAAGATTCGAATGCGGCGATGGAGCATCACGACGGGTTAGTAATCTCTCTCACTATTAGTAACCACCTCGTTAAGAGAATCCTCGTGGACAATGGTAGCTCGGCCAACATCATCACTACGGCCGCCCTGAAAGAATTAGGATTATCCCTTAGCAACGTGACCAGGAGATGCGTACCACTAGTAGGTTTCAACGGCGAAGTGACAGAGATGATAGAGGAAATTACGCTATCAACCTACGCCAGGGGTATTAATACGCGGGCTAAATTCGCCGTAATGGAGCTTGAATCGCCATACAACGTGATCCTGGGAAGACCATGGTTGCACGGCATGAGAGCAGTCCCGTCAACATACCATCAGTCCCTGAAATTCCCATCGCCATGGGGGACGCAAGAGATCATGGGAGAAACTCAAGTTGCTAGAGAATGCTACGATATCGGAATGAAGGAAGCAACCAAAGCGTCGCCGAGGAAAGAAAAGAAAGCATAGCAATCAAAATATGAAGTGCGACGATCTAAAGTCTTTCACCAAGATACCAAGCATCAAAAGATCCAAGTAACAAGAAACGATCTAAGCAACATGTTCCTAAAGCATCACCCTCTGTAATCCTAAAGAAAGCACAAGAGTCTTCCGAGATCCTTCTCGACCTTATTTCCCTTTCATTTGCATAAGTAAGAACAGTCCTTTTTTCCCTTTCCTGAATTTTTTCTTTATAATAAGGTAGAATAGTTGTCTTAGCGTCAAAACGACAAGGGGTCGTGGCGACAAAGGGGTCGACGTCTACGTAGTAGTCTTGTCTTCATGATGCATCTTTTCAATATATGAGTATACCTTTTTTTTCCTTCCCCGATGTGTTCAAGCATGATAAGAGATGTTTTATTTTCAAAGTACTTGCTCTCTGTCTCTGATGTAACACCCAAGCTCAAAAGGCCGCGGCGAAAATCCGTGCCGGGGGTGAATTTCGTTAGTCTACGCGTTCAAGGCTCCATCTACGCGTAGGGAACGTTAGCCGAACCGCCGACCCCGAGTCGAAGCTTCCTATGATCATTAGCGACGTGTGGCAATGGTCATAGGGATTGAAGCCCGGTACCTCACGAAACCGGCATGGTGCTCTGGGGAATAAGGGAAACCTATCGCCACCACCCATCTCCAAGAATGCGTATTCACGCCTTCCACGGCCCCTCTGAGAGTCATGAATCCACGGGCAACATCTTCTTCAATATGGGGCTCAGCCGGAGGCTTCATCGGCGTAGGTCCCACTTCAACGCCCTTGGGACGCTCCGGGTACGCGTTGTTGAATTCCCTTCGCTCCTTCACCGGGTCCCATCCATGAGTACGACCAGCAGCATACTCCTCGATGACCTCCACGCGAAATAACCAAGACCAATACTCCGCAACATTCTTGAGGTCGAAAGCCAACCTCAACTCCACCCGGACCTTCTCAATCTCCAAAGCACCAATCTTGGCTTGAAGATCCTTGACTTGCCCAGAAAGATCTTCACGAAGCTTGGACTCTGCCTCCACCATCTCCTTCGCCTCGTTCTCCGCCTTCTGTGACGCCTCGACCAACGACGTAAGCTCCTTAATCTTTATCTCGTCGGCCGATTGTTTAGCCTCCATAGACCTCGTCCGATCAACGAAATCAGAGAAGCACCCATATGCGCATAAAGAAGCTTGAAGAGCCTATAGAAAGAAGACGTTCAAGTACGTATATTACAGAGAGCGAGAACAAAAGCTCCAGTAAAAAGAAAGCAATTCAAATTGAAACATACCTGCCACTGCGCCGCGAGAGATTCGCCCATCACGTCCTCAGTTTCCCTTGACAAGTAGTAATCAAGGAAAGGAGGATTTTGAAGTTGTTTCATGGCAGGGATAAACGATCTCCCAGACGCGACCGCACGAGAAATCACCTCCGGAAAGTCGTCTACAGACTCGTAGCCAAAGTCCAACTTCTCGACTACCTTCTCTTTGCCCTTACGCGATCTCTTCGCCGAAGTAGACGAAGGAGACGGGGATGAAAGCAAAGAAATCATAGGGATGGCCTGAAGCGTGATCCCTGAAGCCGCCATCTCCTCGGCGCGGCTCCTTTTACGCGACGCTACCAAAGCCGACGCGGACAACCCTCCACCACGGACGCGAGATAAGTCCGCAGAAACTGAAAGAACCAAAAGCACACGCATAAGAATCATGAGCAAAAAAGAAAGAAGAACCGAGTAAAACTCAGATGAACGAACGCGTTACCTGCCGGGAGTACGAAAGCAATTCGACGCCCTTCTCCGTCATGACCATGGAAAGTCCGATCCGCTTCAGGAATGGCAAGAAGCCTATCGATGACCTTCTAGGTCTCTCGCCTTACTATAATAGCATCCGTATTCACTACATAAAGGAAGAAAAAATAAGATCCAGGCCTTGAACCCATAGTGCGAGTTTCAAAGAAATCAAATATTACCTGTAGGATTCCAGCAGTCAACCAACCAAGCACAGTCTTCGCCAAGAGAAGACTTCTTCACAAAGTAAACGTATTCGGCCCAGTGACGATCGGCCTGACTCCCCTTGATCGCTATCTTAGGCGCCTTCGGCCTAGACTTAAGGCCTACTCTTCCCACCATCTTCGTTTGGACGTTGAAAGAATAAGCGATATCCTCGACGGCTAGATCGACGCCATGTTTCTCCACCACATCGTCTAATGCACCAAAGATCCTCCAAACGCTTGGCAGGAGCTGCCCCACTGCAACCCCCAAAGCGAGCATGAACGCCTTGACCAACGGCGAGAAAGGAAAGCGATGGCCAGTAAGAAAAGGATACTCGTACACCGCAATCCATCCCGGCCGGTGCGCATCAGCAAATACCCCGGGAGGAGGTATCTCGATCTCCACCTCAGGACCAAGATTCGCCAGAGACCGTAACCTTTCAACATCACGTACCTCTGTTGATTTACAGTCGGAGCCCTTCAAGATAAACTTGGGAACGTAGAAGGAGGCCATCTAGAAGTAATAAGAAGAAGTTTGGAAGAAGGTACGAAGAGAAAGAATGAGCAAGAAAGTTCGGATCAAAGTAAAGAGGAAGCAAGAAGACGATAGTGAGTAATCAGATGGGAGCAGAAAGGTAAATGAGATTGGGGATTCACCCATTATATAGCCAGAGAAGGTCGCGAGAATCAAAGAGTATTCAACGGCATTATAGCCATTGGGAAAACTAGCCGTTGCGTTTCGACGTTCCCGGCACATGAAACAAAGCTTCTCCCTCGACCCGTGTTAAGAATTGAAGAAAAACCCTGATCGAAGCTTAACGACGATGTCGAGAATTTTGATGACGTTATCATCAACGCGTTCCAGTAATTTTGAAGATGTATTCAATAAAGAAAGAAGGCGTCTCCCAACTCTTCTTAATATTAAGCCCTGTAAGACGCCTTAGGGGTATTGTTTGTGCCTAAAAATACGACGACCATGGAACGCATGAAAGCTACGCGTAGAAGGATAGAGGCGACGCGACGTATGAGACGGAAGATGGCATCGGCGTGACGTTATAAAGAAGAACGTGTCGTTAAGCTATGGAAATTAGGTCAGCCGCCACTTAGTTTCCTTGTTCTATATTATATTCGTGTAAATGGTAAAGGATAAGATGAAAGAATATCTTTCACCATATTTATTATATCGTTAGAAGGAAAAGGAAAAGATATTATTTCCTTAGTAAGATCCTAGGGTTAATCTATATAAAGATCAACGCCAACCTTTTGTAATCATGGTACTACACCGTAATATCAATACCACAAGAAAAGTTCAAGTTTCAACCTTATTCTCTCGTCTTGTTCTCTTAGTGTTAAGATTATACCGTTCTCTTTGATCTTTGTCCTACAATTGCTTAGTTATCATCTCGTTGATAATTTCGCTACAAAAAACTATGGAACGCGTGAAAGCGTAGCAGGATAGAGGCGACGCGACGTATGAAACGGAAGATGGCGTCGACGTGACGTTGTAAAGAAGAACGTGTCGTTAAGCTATGGGAACTAGGTCAGCCGCCACTTAGTTACCTTGTTCTATATTATATTTGTGTAAATGGTAAAGGATAAGATGAAAGAATATCTTTTACCATATTTATTATATCGTTAGAAGGAAAAGGAAAAGATATTATTTCCTTAGTAAGATCCTAGGGTTAACCTATATAAAGGTCAACGCCAACCTTTTGTAATCATGGTACTACGCCGTAATATCAATACCAAAAGAAAAGTTCAAGTTTCAACCTTATTCTCTCGTCTTGTTCTCTTAGTGTCAAGATTATACCGTTCTCTTTGATCTTTGCCCTACAATTGTTTAGTTATCATCTCGTTGATAATTTTGCTACAAACACATACCAAGGCTTGAAAGATCGGAAGGCAAGAATCTCATACTCGGGATCCCGGTGAACAAAATCACCGTCAAGAATTCCGCGGTCGCGGCTTGAGGCCCGCGATCGCGGAAAACCCTCTGTTGCAATTCCGCGATCGCGGATTGGGTCCCGCAGTCGCGAATTTCCTGCTGTAGAAACCCGAAATAAGTTTTCATCCGGGAACGTACCTTGGATCTGAGCCCGTAACTCACCGTCTTCTTTCACAATCCGACTCAGATGATCAGCTACTGAGTTCTTGACTCCTTTCTTGTCCCGGATTTCCACATTGAACTCACTTAAAAGTAAGACCCATCGAATGAGTCTCGGCTTGGATTCCTTCTTCGTCATGAGATAACGAAGAGCTGCGTGATCAGTGTGGATAATCACCTTTGTGCCCAACAAATATTGTCGAAATTTCTCAAGGGCAAACACCACAGCTAACAACTCCTTCTCTATGGTGGAGTAGTTCCTCTGAGCGCCATTCAAGGTTGTGGAAGCATAATATATCACATGCATTTCTCTTCCAACCTTTTGACCAAGAACAGCTCCCACCGCATAATCACTAGCATCACACATGATCTCAAAAGGTAGAGACCAATCGGGTACCTGAATAATGGGTGCCTCAGTGAGGTGGGATTTCAGAGTGTCGAATGCTTTCTTGCACTCGGTAGACATCTCAAAAGTCACTTCCTTCTTCAAAATCTCACATAGAGGTGTTGAGATCTTTGAAAAGTCCTTAATAAACCTGCGATAGAAACCTACATGGCCTAGAAAAGAACGCACTTCACGCACATTAGTAGGATAAGGCAACGATTGAATGATGTCAATCTTTGCCTTATCGACCTCAATACCCCTAGCTGAAATTATAAGACCCAAAACAATACCTTGTTCAACCATAAAGTGACACTTTTCAGAATTCAACACTAAATTAGTGTCTACACATCTTTTAAGCACAAGTGACAAATGATGTAAACATGCATCAAAGATATCCCCATGTACCGTAAAATCATCCATGAATACCTCAATGAAATGCTCAATATATTCTGAGAAGATACTTACCATACATCGTTGAAGAGTCCCAGGTGCGTTACATAATCCAAAAGGCATTCTACGATATGCAAAAGTGCCGAAAGGACATGTAAAGGTTGTCTTCTCTTGATCTTCGGGCGCAATGGCCACCTGAAAATAACCTGAGTATCCATCCAAAAAGCAATAATAGGGACGACCGACAAGTCGTTCAAGCATTTGATCAATGAAAGGTAAAGGAAAGTGATCCTTTCGAGTCACCGCATTCAGCTTACGGTAGTCAATGCATACCCTCCAACCTGTTTGAGCTCTAGTGGGAACCAACTCACCATGTTGATTCTCAACAACTGTAATGCCCCCCTAAGAAGGGACACATTGTATTGGACTTACCCATTGACTATCCGAGATGGGAAAGATCATGTCAGCTTGAAGAAGTTTCAGCACCTCCTTCTTGACCACCTCCATCATAGGTGGGTTTAATCTTCTTTGGGGTTGCCTAGAGGGCTTAGCTCTTTCCTCAAGTAGGATCCTGTGCATACAGGTGGAAGGGCTAATTCCCTTGATGTCGGCAATAGTCCACCCAAGAGCTGTAATGTGCTCTTTCAACACCATCACCAATCTCTTCTCTTGCTCACCTGACAACTTACTAGAGATGATTACCGGGAGGGTATCATTCTCTCCAAGAAAAGCATACTTCAGGTGCTCTGGCAATTGCTTAAGCTCAATCACTGGTGCCTGCAAAATAGAAGGCAGGAGCTTCTCGCTCTCCAAAGTCAGTAACATGGGCCTGCCGGCCAAAGATCTACCTGACGTGTCTAGCTGAGCTAGAACCCTATGAATATCAGGAGAAAGAGAGAGATTAACTTGTGGTGGGTGAATGATGTTGTTTTCCATAACACATTGCAATTCATCCAAGCCAAAGATATTAAAAGTATCTTGAACTATAGGATCAATCACATCAATAGAACAAATAGAAGCAGCATCTTCAATGGGGTGCTTCATAGCATCAAAAATATTGAATTGTACAACTTCGCCATCGAACTCTAAAGTAAGAGACCCACTAGCTAGATCAATCTTTGTGTTAGCGGTTCTCATAAAAGGCCTTCCTAACAAAATAGGTGCAGCCTGACCATCATGTTCCATGTCTAACACAAAGAAGTCAGCAGGAAAGAACAAATTATCAACCATTACCAAAACATTCTCAACTACACCTTTAGGATAAACTGTAGACCTATCATCTAGTTGAATAATTATTCCGGTTTCATGAAGAGGACCTAAACCAAGCATCTTATACAACGAGTAAGGCAAAATATTTATAGATGCACCAAGATCAAGCATAGCTCTCTCAAAGTGAGTATCACCTATACGACAAGGAATGCTTACCATGCCCGGATCGCTGCACTTCTTAGGCATTCGCCTTTGGAATACAGCAGAGACATGCTCGCTTACCGTCACCTTCTGTTGTCCCTTCAATTTTTGATTCCTCTTGATGGTGCAGAGTTCCTTCAAGAACTTAGCATATCTAGGAATACTTTTAATGAGTTTGAGTAAAGGGATATTTACCTCACATTTGTTGAAGGTTTCGAATAGCTCCTTATCATTTTCCGGCCTCCTCGTGTCCTTCAAAGCATCGGGAAAAGGAGCATGAGGTTTGGTTGAGTTGAGAGGTGGGAAGTCGGGGCGGACATAGTCGTCTTGCCTCAACCGGAAGTCGCCCCGATCCTCGACCTCAGCTCCAACATCTTTTGAAAACTCCTCCAAAACCAATTCGCCAGGAGCATTTCCGCGATCGCGGCTGTCAGTCTGCGGTCGCGGATTTGTTCCTGTTTCCTCAGTCAAAATTCCGAGATCGCGGATCTCATCCCGCGGTCGCGGATTTGACGTTGTTTCTCCAGAACATGTTCCGCGATCGCGGTTCTCGTCCCGCGGTCGCGGATTTTCACCTGTTTCAGAATCTGCATTTTCAGCAGCAACATTTTCCAACACTTTTCCACTCCTTGTTGTCACAGCACTAACATTTCTGGTCGGATTCACTACCGTCTGAGATGGTAGAGAATTGGATTTTTGTTGTGCAAGAGTGGTCACAGCTTCAGCCAACTGCCCTATCTGTTTCTCCATGTTCTTGATACTAGACTCAGTAGTTTGGACATGGGTTGTGAAATGTTGAGTCAATGATCTCAACATATCTGCAGTTGAAGGTCCAGAATTGGGTCGTGGGGCTTGAGCTTGAGGTTGGGGTTCATTCTGATCACGCCATCTGAAATTTGGATGATCTCTATACCTCGGATTGTAGTTGTTCGGCTGATCATTTCGAGGTCGTGGAGGTCCATATCCACCAGCAGCATTGACTTCAGCAACATCATCATCTTGAAGCTCAAGGCATTTGTCTGTAAAATGAGAAGGTTCAGAGCAAATACCACATGCCTTTACCTGTTGATGTCCTTTGTGCAGCTGAGAGATCATCTTCTTTAGCTCAACGAGCTCAGTCATAAGAGCGGGGTCTCCTGAGCTTGTGGCATTCACTCCTTTCCTAGTGTATGTCCTACCAAAACTCCTAGTGCTCTCAGCCATGTCTTGCAACTTTTCCATGGCATCTTCTGGTGTCATGTTGAGAATACTCCCACCACAAGAAGCGTCTACCATTCTCCTTTCATGATTAAGGAGACCATTGCAAACATGTAGGACCAGGTCCTCGGTATCATACCCATGAAAAGGGCAACTAGCACACAACCCCTTGAAACGCTCAAGGTAATCATAGAGAGTCTCATCTTCACCTTGCTCTACATGGGCAATTTCCTTCTTCAGAGCATTTGCCTTTTTAACTGGAAAATACTTACCCAAGAACACCTTGTGCAACTTCTCCCAGCTATCTACCGAACCGGTAGGCAAATGATAGTACCAGGACCTAGCACCATCTTTCAAAGTGAACCCGAAGGCTCTCATCTTGATCTGCTCCTCAGTGACATTTGGTGGTTTGGTTGTCATGCAAGTGTCATGGAATTGATTCAAATGCATGATTGGTTCCTCACCAGGCAAACCATGGAATGTGGGAAGCAGATTGATCACCCCTGACTTGAGCTCAAAAGTCACCCCATGAGCAAGGGGTGGAAGAACCACAGCTTGAGGTTGCTGTGTTAGATTGGGAGTAGTACGCTCCCTCAAGGTGCGAACAACACCGCCTCCTCCTAGCACATTTGCATCTTGCCTTGCCTCAAATGCCCGTTGGGCATCAACAACTAACTGAATTTCAGCCAATTGACGTTGGGTGTTAGCAAGAGCTCTTTGCTCGGGAGTCAACAACTGGTCGTCTTCCATTGCACCTGTATCAGTCTCAACTCTGTTCTCTCTCTGATTTCGATGGAAAGTCCTCTCGATTTCTGGATCAAGAATAAAAAGAGACTGATTAGTAGAACGGGTCTTGACCATTCACTAGTCAACACTAAGGTTAATCAAAACAAGAACTTTAAAGAAAAGAAAATTTGATTCCCCGGCAACGGCGCCAAATTTGACGAGGCGAATTGTCGCATGCCAAGTCAAGTAATTCTAACAAGCTCACTAACAAGTATAGTAGGCAAGCAAGGGTCGAATCCCAAGGGAATAAGGTTATCGATTCTTAAAGTAACAATTATGATTAACGAGTGTAAGTAACCAAAGGGGGGGGGTTTGGTATGTTTTAAGAACAAAGTAACGAAGGTTGATTTGGTTTGTAAATATATCAATGGAAGGTGTTTCACTCGACAATTATCCACTAACAGATTAACAAGTTGATCATAAACTCCTTTTAATCCTATGTCGAATTACTCATATGATCGTTCTAATCCCTATTCTAATGTAGTTATTAGTCCAACTAGTCTTAATAACCCTTACTCAACTATAACCTTGAAACTATCAAGATACAATAATAAAGCAGATTTAAGTTCAGGAATGGATAGATACATGCAATACCATAGACAACTAGTCAGATACTCGACATGTACTCAATTCCCTTCACAATTGACATTCACAACTAGTTCATGCAAATTGTGTGTGCTACAAACAAGTATGATATTTCAACTAGAAATAACCAAACAATAGCAATATGAATGAGATGAAACTACTTAGATGGCCAATCTAAATGAGCATATCTAATTCAATAACAATACACACAAGAGAATAGAGACAATCAATATGAATAGAACAAAGGAAAGGAATCTCACAACTTAATCAATCTGAAAGCTTCAAATGTCAAGCAAAACAATGGAAACTTCAGCAACTCATGAAGTTCTTGGGAGAAAACTCTAAAACTTGGATATTGGAATGTAGAAGATGATAGAAGATCATCAACACCTAAACATATAAGTCTTCTACAGAATTCAACTGCCAAATTAAAGCTAAAAACGTGTGAAAAACGTTACAGAAGTAAACACAACATACTAAATCGGGCAAATGAAGAAAGTCTTCTCTGGCGGATTTCCGCGATCGCGGTTTGGGACCCGCGATCGCGGATTTTGTTCTGTGAACAAGGTTGGTCCGGTGGAAATTCCGCGATCGCGGTTTGGGACCCGCGGTCGCGGAATTGCTTCTGTGGCTTCGTCTTCAGCTGTTTCCAATGCTTCGTCTTCGTCTTCATCCTGTGGTCTTCATCAACTTCGACTCCTCTTCTTTGCTTCAATGCTCCGCATCATCCTCTGTAATCTCATATGTGACTCAACTCTCCAGAACTCCATGATTACAAAATACATCATAACATCTAGCATAATCCTATACAAAATGAGCTAATAACCTATAGTAGCGCTATGTAAAATACCGCTTATCAGGGACTCTGTTGGGCTTCAAATTTGGACACGGACAAGATAGGCCCAAGAAGTATATTCTGACCAAAGATCTTCTTAAATGGACGCTCGAGTCGTCCATGCCACTCTGCCCTAACTCGGCCCCGTCGTCGTCGTCGTGGAAGTCCTCGTCTTCCGCGAAACTCCTTGTCAGCGACCTCCAAACTTAGTAAGGTTCCCCAATTTAGTAAGTCTTCATAATGGGGCCCTTTAGAGCTCACCCATACAGCCATGGGTTCCAAAGACGACCTGAAAGATGTCACTTCTCTTGACGTGGCTCTTGCTTCTACATTCCTTTGACTCCTTATGTTGACGTCTATGATCTGAGTCATGGTGGTCCTACGTACAACAGCAGCGTGGATCCTATGTACATCACGATCTGATCAGAGTGCTTTTATCTTTTCACCAGTTTGTGTTTCAACTTCATTCTGAAATTCTTTGAACTTTTCAAAGGATTCAGATTTATGTTTCATTAAGTAGATATATCCGTACCTACTAAAATCATCAGTAAATGTAATGAAGTATCGATAGCCTCCCCTAGCTTCCGTGCTCATTGGTCCACACACATCAGTATGTATAAGAGCCAATAGTTCAGTAGCCCTCTCACTCGTTCCAGTGAAAGGTGACCTTGTCATCTTGCCCATCAAACAAGATTCACATGTCACAAATGATTCAAAATCAATTGATTTTAGGATTCCAACTGCTTGGAGTTCCTTCATGCGTTTTATTCTGATGTGGCCCAGGCGACAATGCCATAGGTTTGCTTCACTTAAATCATTCGATTTTTGCCTTTTGGTATTAATATTATATACTTCAGATTTGAGGTTCAATATGTATAGTCCTGCACTATTCATAATAGCTTTTGCATAGAAAACGTCATTCTTAATGACAGAAATACAACCATTCTTAATGTTGAATTCAAAACCCTCATTATCCAAAGCAGGAGTCGAAATAAGGTTCTTAGTAATTGAAGGAACAAAATAACAATTATGAAGTTCCAATACTAAACCAGAAGGTAAAGATAGACTATAATCGCCGATGGCAAGTGCAGCAACTCTTGCTCCATTTCCAACGCGCATGTCTACCTCTCCTTTCTCCAAGCGTCTACTATTTCTTAGTCCCTTCACATTAGAAATAATGTGAGAACCACATCCGGTATCTAATACCCAAGTAGAAACTTTGGAAGTTAAGACTTCAATAACATATATACCTGAGTTGGAGTTCACAACCCCGTTCTTTTTATCTTCCGGGTACTTAGGGCAGTTTCTCTTCCAGTTCCCTTTAGCCTTGCAGTAGAAGCATTCATGTTCAGCAGCCACCTTCACAACATTTGTGTTTCCCTTGGTATGAGCAACTTGCTTGCCCTTCCCTTGGTAAGTCTGCTTACGCTTCCCTTGAGGCCCCTTTTTGAAACCTTTCCCTTTGACAATAAGAACTTCCTTCTTATTGTCATGTAAAATATTTTGCTCACCTGTTTTGAGCATGCCATGTAGCTCATTCAGGGTCTTACCCATCCCTTGCATGTGATACATTTGTCTGAACTGGTTGTATCCATCATGTAGGGAATGTAGTATGATGTCAGTTGCCATCTCTACATCATAAGGATTACCCAGACTGGCCATTCTGTCAAACAGACCTATCATGTCAAATACATGAGTACCAACTGGTTTTCCTTTTTCAAGCTTGCTTTCTAGTATGCGCCTATGAGTGTCATACCTTTCAATCCTAGCATGTTCCTGAAACAAAACTTTCAGGTTTGACATGATTGTGTAAGCATCCTGCAGTTCAAACCTCTTTTGAAGTGTAGGTTCCATGGCAGCGACCATAAGACATGTGACATTCACAGACTTACGTCTTATAGCCTCTTCTTCTGACTTTTCCTCAACAGTTGAGGTGTCAGTCAACTTAGTGATCGGTGTTTCAAGGACATCCTCTTGTCCCTCAGACCTGAGAATAATTCTCAAGTTTCTTTCCCAATCGAGAAAATTTGTCCCATTCAGTTTATTCTTCTCAAGAATCGAGCGGAGAGTGAATTTCAAAGGTTCAGTAGACATAATAACTACAAGGAACGAAAATAACATGCAGATAAATTATGCTTGTCATGCAAGAGCTCAAATCAAAACATGCTTTAAAATTTAAGCTAATGCACATTTTATTCAATTTTGATATGTCCCTTGTGAATAAAATGATTCCAAGATCCTATTTCAGATAAGACTCAAGCGTACTGAGGCACTTCCTTAAGCCTTATGTGATCAAGGTAAGTAACAATTATTAATTATAACTCCTGATAATTCTTGGTTGATGGTCACATCTCATGTCAGACCATCTTTATGCCTCAAGATCCAAAACTGTGTCTTTTGGTCTCTTGTTGAGTATAACCATATCAAGGTTTACATGCCCCTTATATAGACATGCCCGCACTATCCCGAAGTCAAAGAAGGACATCTCGCTAGGGCGAAAACTATCCAACTAATTCTAAGGGCCTCATGGGTTATGACATGGAAATGCAATATCTCAATTTTCTTTTAAGAGACTTAAGCATGCAATGATTGTCTATTTATAAGTGAACTAATTCAAATAAATAAAGAATCATGCAAGCTTAAAATAATTTGTAAAGCATTCATAAATGCCATAACAAGAATTTGTGACCCTAGTATAACTCATACTAGTCACCGCATGCAAATAATAATATCAAATATTAAAACATACATGCAAAATAATATCAAATATTATAAATAAAATTCATGCAAAATAATCAAATTAAGATGCATGAAAATTTTAATTAGCAAAAGACTAATTAAATCTATCTCTTATTATTATATTATATTAATTGTATTATGGAATTAATATCTAATATTAATCGTTAAAATGCATATGTGAAAATCGTATTTTCCAAAATGAAATATCTAATATTTCATCTACTTTATGGAAAGTTTTATCTATAAAGTATTCCTACACTAGGAAACTTATCCAACAAGTCATCAAGACCCACCCGTCGACGGTCTAACCGTCAACCATTATCTTCACCACCGTGAACAAATTTCACCCAGCCGCGGTGTTTCTCTCACTCAAAAATTGTAGCTTTTATAAAATTTGAAGTAGGATTGTGATTTTAATTTTCATAAAATTAACATTTTTAATTTATAAGATTATGAAACAGTTTCATAAACTTAATAAATTTCACGCATCAAGACATGCAAATTCAAAATTTCATTAATCTAGAAAATATTGCAAATTAACCCATAAATACAATTTATCCATCTTGAATCAAAATGATGGTTAAACATGCATCAAAATTAAGATCAATATCAATTTATGCAAGACGCTCTGATACCACTGTTGGGAATTTTAGATGCTTAAAGCGGAATTTCAGGAAACACTTTCCTAACATCTAATAAGGATCTCATGCATATATTGATATCGATCATGTATATAAGAAGAATCAAATACCTTTTGATGCGTGTTCGTAGATGCCGAAAGACAGAGATAAAAGCCTTAAATGTGACTTCTCTACTTGGTCCACACGAGCAATAAACTGGATCTCCTTATGGTTTCTTCTGCTAGACCGAAATTCACAAGGATGTGCGGGGTGTGGAGTATATGGTGTGTCTAGTGTTTTGGGTGCTCTCTATGTGGAATAAGAGAGGCCTATATATAGGCATTTAGTCCTTGGAGTCCAAGGTAAGAACTTGGAGCCCAACGTAAGAACTTTGAGGCCAAGGCAACTTGGGGCCCAAGCCAACTCCTTGGTGTGCAAGGAAGAGGACAAGTGTCTAAGGTGTGGACACTTGCTCCTTGGGCATGTGTGACACATGTCCACCTTGGGCATGTGTGACACATGTCCACCTTGGGCATGTGTGACACATGTCCACCTTGGGCATGTGTGACACATGTCCACCTTGGGCATGTGTGACACATGTCCACCTTGGGCATGTGTGACACATGTCCACCTTGGGCATGTGTGACACATGTCCACCTTGGGCATGTGTGACACATGTCCACCTTGGGCATGTGTGACACATGTCCACCTTGGGCATGTGTGACACATGTTTATCTTGGTCAAAACTCCAAATAACTGATAACGGTTATCTGACACCCGGTGAACAATTCACCTCGTTTATTGTTCCACCTACCCCAAATCCTATAGGCTAACCGGGCCTTCGGATTCGCATGATCCAGTCCGTAAACTCTAAGTGTGACCTCATAGGACCCAGTTAATCTAGCCATGAGCTTAATCTTATTAATCTCATAAGTCGTATTGGCCACTAGCAATAGCGTGCGACTCCTAAAATATCTGGATTATAAATCTCCATTAATAGTCCTATTCCATATTAATAATTGCACCGTTGATTAAAGGACACAATTCCTTCAATATTTAATTCCTTGAATGGTGACTAAAGATTGGAGATTTAGAGTTAACCAGACAACAATTTCCCAGCGGGATCGCCCCTCCTTCAATCTTGGCTTCTTTGTGTCCTGTAAACAAGGCAAGTCCCGAGTGTGGCCCCGGGATCGCCCCTCTGACGCTCAAGTCAGTATTTGTCCAAAAAGAGGGGGGTCGAGATTATAGAGATTATAATAGTTTATCTCTTTTCAATCTTAGTTCGTGATTGATTTAGTGTTGTCTTTCGTTCATGTGAGATCTTTGTTTTCCTTGTTTCAGGTTTGAAAGTGCTCGGTATAATACTTGTTTTTCTCTCCAAAATTCCTCTTCTTCTCTTCATTAGTTTACCCTTCCTTTTATAGTAATTCCATTACTTGGGGCCTAATTTTTATTACTTAGTTGGGTATACTTACCTCTGGGGAAATCTCCTTTTTGTCCTTGCCCTTGGACCGCAAGTTTTCATTTACTTCGCAGTACAATCTTTACTAAAGAGTTTACTTAATAGTGTTGTTTTCTTCACTCTTGTTAGCCATACCATTTCTCATCCGTTCTACATAGAGGCTTCTTCCATTCCTCTTAATAAAGTGTTAATACGTAAAGAATTGCCTAAACGGGTGGGATGGAGTGTAGAAAGGCGACTAGGATGGGAGACAAAAAAGGGATAGAACGGTGCGGTAGTGGAATGGTAATATAGCCTAGAGAGATGTTAAGTAGAACGTCTAGTGGGTAGAGTGGGTGAATAGGTTGTAACTTAGATTAGAAATTTTAATGGACGAGAGAGAATGTGAATGGATGAAAAAATAGAACATGCCCTAGCGGGCAGAATGACTTTTCACTAGAAAGGTAGAAAGATAATATAGCCATCTAGATAGATTGGAATGTGAGAAGATGGAGAATAGAATATAGCTTAACGAGGCTGAGTGGCATTAAAATAGGAGGGTAGAAAGATGGTGTGGCTTTCTAGAGAGGTTAGAGTTAACCAGACAACAATTTCCCAGCGGGTGCTAGATACGTAGCGTTGTATAAGGTAGTGCCTTCTAGGTTGAGTCCTCCAGAATGGATGATATTGTACAAGGTAGTACTTTCTAGGTTGAGTCCTCCAGAATGGATGATATTGTACAAGGTAGTACTTTATAGGTTGTGCTTGCCAGAATGGATGATTGTTAGACGGGTACGCTTCTTGATCGTTTAATAGTGAATGGGCCACCGGTTATTATGCATAGTTTATGAACATGAATCGTCCATAATTTCTTTGGGCCTTTTATAACGAGTCCAGGATTGTAATGGTTTAAAAATTCATGAGGGTAATTTTGGGCTCCCACATAGCCCCTCAAGTCTCCAACTGCAGCCTACTCTTCCTTTGTCCGGATTTGGGTATGAGTGGAGTTCTCGTACATGCCAATCTCCTACCTTAAGGGCAAAGTTGGGGGCTTGATTACTCTTTGGGAGCCAAATCTTGTTTTTACGCTTTGGTTCTTCAACGTGTGGGTCCATGTCCTTCTTCTACAAACGAGCCAGGGTTTTACTTGATTTTCACCATCGAAATTGAAAATCTTGCTTCAGATTCAGATTCTTGTTTCTCTTCTTGGGGTCAAGGTAAGAAGTATTGTTGTAATTCTTAGTTGGTCATTAGCGGAGTTTGAACAGGGAGGATCTGAGGTGACCTTCTAGCATAATTCTTCTACTATGTGCGACTCTCTTTCTGAAGGAGGTCCTTGTCTTAAGGGATTTCGCGCTGGTGAGGTTGATGTTCTGTGTGGGTCCATGTCCTTTGCTTGCTACCTTTTCTCTACTGTTGTAAGTGTTGGAAGCATTTGGGTTGACTAGAAACTTTGATGAGTATTAGGTGGACTCACTTGATGACAACCAAGGTGGTGGGGATTTTTCATCTCCTTGTGGAGGCTTTTCTTCCATACAGCATGACACTTCATTTCGACTGAACATGATAGCTCCAAACTGGGATAAGTCCCTCGTCTGTATTGTAGATTCTGGATTTTGTTCCATGCTCTACTTTGAGATTCTGAATATGTAATCCTCTGATGTGGTGTTTTGCTCCTTTTGCTCCTTCTTCATTTCATAGCTCGCTTGTGTGTTCTTTGCATTCATTGCTCTTAGCTCAACAGACTTCATTGACGTCCTCATCCTTCTGTTCTCTAGATGGAGAATACTCGACTGTTACCCTTCAGGTCGAACGCTCCTTGCCCGTTGCGCTCCCTTCTTGTTGGTCACCTCTTATTGTGTATCCATCATGGTCGCCCGCCAAGAGGAGGGTGGTGTTCCTTCAAAATTAGTAGTGTAGGCCGCCTAGAGTGTGTAGGGTTAGATGACCACCCTCAAATACTTGGCAAGCCTGGTCGTCCATTGGTGCTCCTGCAACATGGTGGCCTCCCTTTACCTTGAATTTGTTTGTTGTTGTTGGTTGCTAGACTTGTTGTCTTCTTGATTTTGCTTCTCTTGTATTAGGATTGTGGTTTCATCGCATTTCGTACAATGTTTCACTATTTACAAGGAGTTTCATGCTACTAAAAGCATTCTAGTCCTTATCTAATCATGTTTTGCTACAAAATGTGTGAGGCATGCTTATCCTGGTACAAGATTAAGAAATTTAAGACATGAAGAACAATATTCAAGTATAAACACATTGGTTAGTCTCCCTTAGCGGGATCTGCCTGGAAGGCTGGAAGTAGCCTCATGCCAATTTTCATATTAGTTTGTGGGATCACCACTGGCGGGTGGACATAGCCCCTCGCTTTTGGAGCCTTGGCCGAGTAAAGAGACCGGGCATGGACAGCCAGAGCTCAGCTCCTTGAAGTCTCAATCGGGTAACGAGGAGACCAAGTATAGGCGGTTAGGGTTCAGCCCCTTGGAGTCTCGGTAGAGTAATGAAGAGACCAAGTACGAGCGGTTAGAGCTCTGGTGGCTTTGCCAAGTTTCGATGGAGTTATGAGACCAAGATACCAAGCGAGCGGCTATAACCTCTCGTCAAGTTGCACCCTTTTGTTCGTAAAACATGGTATGGGAAGCTTAACGGGTATCCTCGTTGTACTTCTCTTGTGAGACTTGGCACGAGAGTCTAGCGAGTAGCTCCATGTCAAGTTGCACTTTCTCTTGTGAGACTTGACATGGGAGGCTAGCGGGTAGCTCCATGTCAAGTTTCACTTTCTTTTGTGAGACTTGGCATCGGAGGCTAGCGGGTAGCTCCATGTCAAGTTGCACTTTCTTTTGTGAGACTTGGCATGGGAGGCTAGCAGGTAGCCCCATGCCAAGTTGCACTATTTTTCTAAAAGGGACATACCTTGGTGGTTGGGTCTAAAGCGCCTCCTTTTGAGCATTCCTCAATTGTTCTAGCCGAGTTCTCTTGAGCGTTTCTTGGCAAGCATGGTTGTCCTTACTTGAGCCTCCTTTAGATTCCAAGCCTTCAGATTTCTTCTGGTGACGGTCGATGTATGTAAAAATTGTGTTTGCCAGATGTACGACTTGTTACCTTGCTTACGCTGGTATGATTGCCTAGAGAAGCCCCTTGGTTAAGTTAACCTTGCTTCACGCCAGTTTAGTTTAGGTGTCCAGAGAAACCTCATACCAGTCTGACTTGGCCTTTGCCCAGGCTTAGTATGGTGTAAGAAAAACTCCCTTCTAGGATATTCTAGCCTTCCACCCACTTACAATGGCGTCCATCTAGCCTTGTGCCAACTTAGAAAAACTCCATTCTAAGCTAGCATGGCCTTGCACCCACTTAGAATGGCGTCCATCTAGCCTTATGCAAATTTGGAAAAACTCCATTCCAGGCTAGCTTGGCCTTGCACCCACTTAAAATAGCGCCCGTCCTAGCCTTGTGCCAACATAGAAAAACTCCATTCAAGGCTAGCCTGGCCTTGCACCCACTTAGAATGGTGGAAAGAAAAGTCTCATGCTAAGCTAACCTGGCTAATTTACATTATTACGGGTGAGTTTTGATTGCTCTTGCTACTATACAAGGCTACATTCATCATTTTCTATGGTCATGCCTTAATCGTAAATTATTGTGATTTTTATTCTCGAAACTCGGTATTGCCAAGAGGTCAAACGTGTGTGCTTGATTTTATTGTTTTTGTACGGGTATGTTGATTGTTTAGGAAAAGTATCAACCTTAGTGGAAGAGATCTTCCTAGACTTTGTCAAAACATGTTTCTGTAGGTGGAGGGTCCAACACGCTAGGTGGAGTGTTTGATAAGTAGAGTTTTTCTTAGGGATGCACAAAAAAGACCCGGACCGGACCGGATCCGGTCCGGTCCCCGGTCCACATATTTCAGAGATTCCAGGTTCCGATCCGGTCCGGTCCAGGACCGGAAACCCGGATAATTTTTTTTTGAAAAAAATTGTTAAAGAATTTGGAAAATTTTATATTTTTTATATAGAAAAAACCCGGTCCGGTTCCCGGTCCAAGAGTTTAAAAAATTCCAGTCCGCCGGTCCGGACCGACCCGGGAAATTCCGGACCGGTTGTGCATCCCTAGTTTTTCTAGAAGGATACCTGCTAGGTAGATCTAGAAGGGTACTTGCTAGAAAGATCTTTTCTAGAACGGTGATTGATAAGCAGATCTAGAAGGGTACTCGCTAGGTCTATCTAGAAAGGTATATATCTAGGAAAGTTATTTGCTAGATATGTTTGAAAAGATACTTGCTAGATAAATCTAGAAATGTAGTGTATCTAGAAAGGTAGTGTATGGAAAGGTAATATATCTAAAAAGATGGTGTATAAAAAGGTAGTATATCTAGAAAGGTAGTATATCTAGAAAAGCTAGTAATATCTAAAAAGACAATATATCTAGAAAGATAGTGTCTGGAAAAGTAATATATCTGAAAAGGTAGTGTATAGAAAGGTAGTATATCTAGAAAGGTAGTATATCTAGAAAAGCTAGTATATAGAAAGGTAGTATATCTAGTAATATCTAGAAAGGTAGTATATCTAGAAAAGCTAGTATATAGAAAGGTAGTATATCTAGAAAGGTAGTAGTTTTTCTTCGATATCATTGTTGAAATCTAGGAAGAAGTCCTTCTAAGATCTTGCAAGTTATGGTTCTATCTTGTCATCGTTTTGATGGAGTATGTCCGTACTGGTGTGAATCTTTGTAGGCGACCGGTTGGTTCTTCTTGATGGGGCATTTAGACGGGGCTCTTCTAGTTAGGCGTTTTAGGTGAAATTTTTACTAAGTGGCGCATATCTAAATGGATTTTTTCTGAGTAGAATACTAGGTAGGATTTTTCTAAAAAGGAGCTTTTCTGAGTAGAGTACTAGATAGAACCTTTCTGAAGGAAGCTCTTCTAAGTGGAGTACTAGATAGAACCTTTCTAGAGAGGGCTCTTCTGAGTGGAGTACTAGATAGAACATTTTTAAAGGGGCTCTTCTGAGTGGAGTACTAGATAGAAACTTTCTAAAGGGGGCTCTCCTGAGTGGAGTACTAGATAAAAACTATCTAAAGGGGGCTCTCCTGAGTGGAGTACTAGATAGAACATTTTTAAAGGGGCTCTCCTGAGTGGAGTACTAGATAGAAACTTTCTAAAGGGGGCTCTCCTGAGTGGAGTATTAGATAAAAACTTTCTAAAGGGGGCTCTCCTGAGTGGAGTACTAGATAGAACATTTTTAAAGGGGCTCTCCTGAGTGAAGTACTAGATAGAACATTTTTAAAGGGGCTCTCCTGAGTGGAGTATTAGATAGAAACTTTCTAAAGGGGCTCTCCTGAGTAGAGTACTAGATAGAATCTTTCTAAAGGGGGCTCTCCTGAGTGGAGTACTAGATAGAAACTTTTTAAAGGGGGCTCTCCTGAGTGGAGTACTAGATAAAAAGTTTTCCTGAGTAGAGTACTAGATAGGATTTTTCTAAGTGGGGTTTTTCTGAGTAGAGTACTAGATATGATTTTTCTAGAGGGTACTTGCTAGGTAGAGTTTTTCTTAGTGGAGTGCTAAATATGATTTATCTTAATAGGGTAATAAATAGGGTTTTCTCGGATGGGTACTAGATAGAGTATCTCTTAGCCGGGTATTAGGTAGATTTTTCTAAGTAGGGTACTAGATAGGGTTTTTCTTTACCGGGATATTTGGGTAGAGTTTTCTAAGTGGGGTACTAGATAGACTTCTAAGTGGGGTACTAGATAGACTTCCTTAGTAGAATGTTAGTTTTAGAATGACTCTGTTCTAACTTTGTGTCAACTTGATAAAGTTTAAACCTGTTAAGTATATATTTAGGACGATACCCATCTAGAAAGGAATCCATCTAGATTGACGCCCAACTAGGATGATATCCACTCTAGAGTAGCTTAGTTTCTCATTTGAACAGAAAGAACCCTGAGTCGGCTTTTGTAGTTATTAAGTTTTCTAGGCCTCAAAAATAGAGGAAGCCCCAAGCCAGGGCTAAGGTAGCAAGATACTGGCATATTTTGCTTGTAAATTATTGATATTTTTCGAGAAACCGGTATTGTCAAGAGGTCAAACAGTGGTAGCTCTACTGTTTTTGGAACCTCTTGTAGGGTACAAAGGCCAGGTAAGACCACTAGAGTTTGGTCCTTACTTTTGAAGCCCGGTAGAGTAGGAGACCAAACGGTGCGGCGTTAGCTCTACCGACCATTTTTGAAGTCCCTCGTTTGTTGTAAGGAGCCAAGTAGGACAAACGGGTTGTCCCTACTTTTGAAGCCCCCAGTATGGTAGGAGACCATGTAGTTCAGTCGTGCACAACTGAGAGCTACCTTTGAAGTCCCACTGTAGAGTAAGGAGCCAAGCCATGCGATTCGACTAATCCATGCTTTTGAAGCCCCTGGTATTGTAGGAGACCAGACAGTGCGGTTAGAGCACAACCGAAACCTGACTTTGAAGTCCCACATTTATGGTAAGGAGCCAAGTAAGACTGAAGAGCTTAGCCCTTACTTTTGAAGCCCATGGTGTTGTAGGAGACCAGGTAGCATGGTTAGAGCCAACCAATGACTACCTTTGAAGTCCCACGATATCTTAAAAAAGTAATTCTCCATACATCATTAGGCCTTTAGCCTTTCTAGTTTGTCTTGCATGTTGGGAAGGGCCCTAAACGGGCTACTCCCCTATTCTTGTTAGAATGAAAGTAGAAAATGCGGGAATTTAAACATAGTTTTAGTCGCTGATACCTTGGCAGTTTGGTAGGATACTCCCATCTAGGGGAAGTATTTCTTGAGGCGTAGCATGTTCCATGTGTTCCGAATAAGATCTTCGTCCATCTTCATAAGCTCGTAAGCCCCACAGTGTTATAAGGAGCCCACCAAGGCAGTTAGAGGTATGGTACCTTGTTAGGATGCTTCAGTACGTACTCCTTGTCTATTTTTTGTGGATGGTAACCTAAGTGTTCTTGGGATGTTGAATGACCTTGGTTTCTCTCTAAAGTATCAGCGCAAGTGGTTGAGTAGGTATTGCTCTCGGACCCGTCGGGCATGGTGAACATCGCCTTAGCCGGGTGAGTAAATTCCCACAGACAGCGCCAATGAAGGCGATTGAAAAACTAACCCTCGAAAATCCGACTCTGACGATATCGCTCGTTGTCCTGCCCACCAATATCCTCGACTTCTCCACCTAGTGAGTCCGAGTCCAGATGGTTCGATCTTGGCTTCTTTGTGTCCTGCAAACAAGGCAAGTCTCGGGTGTGGCCCCGGGATCGCCCCTCCGACGCTCAACTCAGTATTTGTCCAAAAAGAGAGGGATCGAGATTATAGAGATTATAATAGTTTATCTCTTTTCAATCTTAGTTCGTGATTGATTTAGTGTTGTCTTTCGTTCATGTGAGATCTTTGTTTTCCTTGTTTCAGGTTTAAAAGTGCTCGGTATAATACTTGTTTTTCTCTCCAAAATTCCTCTTCTTCTCTTCATTAGTTTACCCTTCCTTTTATAGTAATTCCATTACTTGGGGCCTAATTTTTATTACTTAGTTGGGTATACTTACCTCTGGGGAAATCTCCTTTTTGTCCTTGCCCTTGGACCGCAAGTTTTCATTTACTTCGCAGTACAATCTTTACTAAAGAGTTTACTTAATAGTGTTGTTTTCTTCATAGAGGCTTCTTCCATTCCTCTTAATAAAGTGTTAATACGTAAAGAATTGCCTAAACGGGTGGGATGGAGTGTAGAAAGGCGACTAGGATGGGAGACAAAAAAGGGATAGAACGGTGCGGTAGTGGAATGGTAATATAGCCTAGAGAGATGTGAAGTAGAACGTCTAGTGGGTAGAGTGGGTGAATAGGTTGTAACTTAGATTAGAAAGTTTAATGGACGGGAGAGAATGTGAATGGATGAAAAAATAGAACATGCCCTAGCGGGCAGAATGAATTTTCACTAGAAAGGTAGAAAGATAATATAGTCATCTAGATAGATTGGAATGTGAGAAGATGGAGAATAGAATATAGCTTAACGAGGCTGAGTGGCATTAAAATAGGAGGGTAGAAAGATGGTGTGGCTTTCTAGAGAGGTTAGAGTTAACCAGACAACAATTTCCCAGCGGGTGCTAGATACGTAGCGTTGTATAAGGTAGTGCCTTCTAGGTTGAGTCCTCCAGAATGGATGATATTGTACAAGGTAGTACTTTCAAGATTGAGTCCTCCAGAATGGATGATATTGTACAAGGTAGTACTTTCTAGATTGTGCTTGTCAGAATGGATGATTGTTAGACGGGTACGCTTCTTGATCGTTTAGCAAGGAATTTACATATGCTTCACACATACAAGGAATTTACATATGCTTCACCTCAAACACACTAGGAAATCACTTGCAAGGCTGCAGCATGTCAAACTCTCATTGTTGTCATGCTCCATTAAACCAATTACTTGAGGTTTAAGCTTACAATAAGAGGGCATGATCAGTAGCATTATGAGCATGTGATTAGTCGCATTATGACTAAAATGGTTGCATCATAAACAATAACAAAATCTGTGAGACAAAGAACAATTCAAGGTGTAATAAAGATACGTAGAAATAGATGATAAAACAAGGCAATCTGTAATCTCTAGTCTTTACTGTAATATAAAACTTGATTGCCTCATTTGATTGGCTGGTACAATGTGGCACTTGATCAAATTATTCAGGGAAATCTTGAGTATAAAAGAGGGGGCAGTGCAAGCATGAACTTGAACATTTATCCGTGTGCTGAAACTCGTGTTCAAAGAACATAAACTACATCAAGCATTTTCAAGCAATCACTCCATTATATATGGGTTAGTGGGTAACAACAGAAAATGCATTACACACAGAAGACAGCACAAAGGATGAAATAGCATATACCTTCTCAGTACTGATGTGCATATTTACATGAAATCACATTCATCTTTAGCGACGTTTCGATTCATTTACTCTGATTCAAACTGTACAGTACCAAAAGATAAATTAAGCCATGACCTTGAAACTAATCAAAACATGATTGCATCAAAACAAACTTGTGCAGGGTTTTTTTTATCATTGAGCACGAATATCATATAAAGTTGAGATCCACAACTGCTGCACAACTATTTCGAGTCTTGGCAATTACCCGGTTTTAGTCCAATCTATAAGCCCAACCATGGTTTGCCAAGAAGGCCCGTACTGCTTCCTTCATTGCCAAATTGGGTATCAGTTGAGATTGCATTAATGGTTCTCGTGTCACTGGATCAAACTTGCCCACCTAAATTAGCATAGAAATCAGTAACAGAAGACACCTGATCTGAGTTTTCTACCAGTGAACAAAAGTTGTTTCAATACAGTTAAATAGGTAATGTTTAGAAACCAATTTAGTCAAATAAGTTTAAACGACTAATTTATGAAGGGGGAAAAATCATACATAGTCTTGCACTAAAACCCCAGGATATTAAGATCTTATTATCTAGTCCAGATATGCAGGGATAATAAGGCTAAATAAACCCTACTCTTATTTTCTAAAAATAAAAGAAAGAAAGGAAAAAGAAAAGCTGACTATGTTGTACAGAGCAAGTCCTTGGTTAAGTTATTAAGCAGGATATTTTTTCATTCTTAGTCGAAATGGAAATATCTACTTCTGTCCCTGTTATTTGAAACCTCAAAATTAGCCTGAAGTCCTGGCTAATTACAATGATATGGAATCAAACACAAGCCTCACCTTCTGAAGGTGATTAAGGATAACTTGTCTCTCATATGTGATACCACTAGGGGTAATGACAGGATCACGGAAGATATCAAGGGTTATTTTGCAACATAAGTAGTCTGGCACCTGAATATCATGATTTACAGAAATGAAGTTAAAATGAAATCCATATAGAACAAATTTAAGGGGAGCATTAGCTCAGAATTAAGGAAGGCAAAATACTTCTGTGGGAATGTCTTCCTTTGCAGCTTTTCTGAAAACCCACTCTAGAGTCTCCAGTTGTTTTGTAACTGACATATCAGTATCATGAACGCCCCCTTCTGTTTGGGAAACATCAATCAAATGCTTTTCTCTAAGGGCTATCTCACAATTATCTCTGAGCAACAAAAAGGAAAAAGAAGCTTAAATGGTAGGTAAACAAAACTCCAAGAGAACAGCCACTTTACAACATTGAAGTACAGTGATAACTTACTTCAACGTTTGTAGTTCCCATGAGCGCTTAGAAGATTCTTGTTCCCACTCCATGTACTTTGCTTTAGCCAGCTCACGCCAGATTTCCTCAACCATGTAGCTATTAGGATTTGCACCTCTACCAAGATCCAAAGCCTAGAAGAAAAATAAAATCAGCCAACAAAGAATCTTCTAAAATGCCGATTAGGAAACCTAGATTAAACAACAAAGCAACATCTGCAAGAAAAGAAAAAGGAGAATTTTTCCGTTTATCAAAGCTGAGATATTCTTTGACTAATGTTTTTGCTTTATCTAAATGAACAAAGGAAATGGCAAGCCTGAAGTCTCAAATATTATACACTGTCTACGAAAAATCCAGCTTATTTCACATGCAGCAATTTGTCAGCTCCAAATATACAATCTTCTAGGATCAACACGTGTTCACAAAGCCCAAGATGAAACTGCAGTTGCAAGTCACCAATCCCAAAAGCACTTCCTACTGTATCATCATCTCTCAGCCCAAACCAACTAAGTTGCATGCCCATTTTCTTTGTTTAACATGAAACAAAATGTAGCTCATACAATAAGAATATTGAATACTATATAAAAAATTCCTCCAAATGACACTGCAACTTCACTAAGATACTATTGGAAGCTGTTTTGACCCAGAATACTCTATCCTTGGTCCAAGGATAAAATAATGTGCTGCAAGCTATGATACAACTGGGAAAGAAATACAAATGTCTAGCAGTTATTGTGGCTATAAACCACACGAACTGGTAAATATTTGGAAAATATTATGTTCCCAACAGACTGTTAACCGCATTAAAGCCTTGATTGAAAAATGTTGCAAGCATGACTCAGCCACCTCGCAATGGTCCAGAATTTTGGTATAACTTTATAGGCAGCAAGGGCCAGTTTCAAGTTCTCAAGCTACCTCGTGACTTTAGAGAAATTGCGAAAGAAGTGAAAACCATGAGTAAATTAACTCTTCTTAATGCATATAAAAGATTAATGTGTAGACTAAAACAAGACAAAGAAGAAAATGCAAACCAAATAGTGATAAACAAAAGATGCCAATTCCAAGAAACCGTAAACAAGATGCTAATATCATAGACAATGAAGTTAATGAACCTTGACAAATAAAAGTGTCCATGTGATAGCAAAGCTTAAAAAATAAGAAAAACACCAACCAGCAAAGGTTTTTATATTAAAATAAACCCACTAACCAGAATATACAGATGTTCACAAAATAATAGTCTGTAGTCACTCAATTTGATTAAAAAAAATGTACTCACTCAAAAGCACAACCTACAATGGAAACGAATGAAAGAAAGGATTAAAGAGAACTCAATAGTTGAAAGAAACAGAGCATCCCGAACCTTCTCCAATTCTTTGATTCCTGCAGAATACTCTGTCTTCTCAAGCAATGCCAACCCAAGCATATAATGTGCCTGCCAGTCCAAGCCGGAAACCACAGTCAACCTAATATTCGATGAAGTATAGACAAGATGAATAGTCACATGAAACCCCCTCGCTAAGCAGCAGCTCATTGTCACAATGAAGGAGCCTAAAAAAGTATACTGAATCTGACTATGAATACCTCAAAATCATTTACATGCATAAGTTGATAACAACTAAAAAGCAATTCGAACTTGATTTGAACCAATTTCCCAGTTCAATATTTCTCTTATATGAAAAAGAAATTGCATTTTAAGAGACTGTTCACTAGCTGACCAAAGAAAAAACTGCACATTTGAAACAACTAAGTCAAATCCCCCAAGAAATGTTATATGCTCCTTGTACCCCCATCATGGTGGCTACACCTATGTTTCTAGAGTTATAATAGAAGCACACACCTATCTGTAAAAAGAAACAAACTTGAGAACTGTGATCACCAACCTTGACCGAATTGTGATCAAGTTGTATGGCCTTTCGACAATCAAACTCAACCTTCTCCCAATCACTACAAAACCAACAAAACAACCCAATCATAAAAAAAAATCCGCGGCAATGAACAAGGGATGTATGCCGCATTGATACCTCCTCTTCCGATGGCACAACGCACGATTTGTCCAGTAAATTGCGACATTAGGGCACAATGCTATAGCCTGTAAAAAAACAAAATGAGAAATGGCTTAAGAAACCCTAAAATTATCAACCGTAGCAACTAGAAGGAAAATGAGATTACCTCGGTGTAAGCATCGATGGCAGCGCCCAATCTTGCCTTCTTGAAGTATAGGTTTCCGTCCTGCCTCAGTTGCTCTGCCTGGTACGCCGAGCCAACCGGCACCGACGTTGGTGACATGATTGCTCCTTCTTAAGCTTGGATTTCTTCCCGGAATCGCTAATTTGTTATCTGTCGTTTCAATTGAAGGAAGCTATGGAGTTTCAAATGCAGAAATTTGACAGGAAAAAATCCCTTTCTTGTCCCTCTCTCTGTGCAAAGAGGAAGAAACCAAGCGCATTAGGATTTGGGTTACATGGCGGTGACGGAACCAAAACGACGGGCTAATATGATTGGATACATCATGGTGCCCCGTCACAGCTATGCTGACATGTGTTTTGATTTATGTTTAGAGGTTTTTATATGTAAAAATCCTTTGTTTAGGTCAATTTGCATACAACTATCTTTTATATCACTATTGATTTAAAATCATCCACTATTTCACTTTTTATTACAAAATCTCACCATCGACTAACTTCCGTTAACATTTTCGTCCAAATGTTAAAATTACAATTTTATCCTTGTCTTTTTAAATTAATTACACAAAATATCAGGTAACCTTACCTACTCAACTTCAATTTGAGAATTAGGGATCCAATTTCTTATCCCTTAATAAAATGTGATTCGTCTTCAAACAAATTGACTAAATGAGTGGTACAATTTCATTAAATAAGTTTAATTAACGACGATTTGTTATTAGAGGTGGGATCTAGGGAGAAATTTTGTTAAGATAAGAACTAAGAACCGTTTATGATCCTTGGATCTGGAAGATCGACAATGCAAATGATACATAAAAAATAACAAGAAATAAAGAGAGGCGGTGGCATTTTTGCAATTTTAGCAAAACAATAGAAAAAAGACGGAATTATCCTCGTTCTATTTTCTGCGAGAGTAATTTGTAGGCCGACAAAAGGGCGATTTTCAGGGCGATTCTCCAGCGACTGCAATTTCTTCCTCTTAGTCTTCTCCTCTTATTCGTCTCCTTCACAACTTCTACCATCAGCCTCTACCTCTCGATTCTCCGACGTCCTCTCGCCGTCCAGATCAATGTCGCTCCAGATCGATTAGGGTTCACTACTTGTGTTAAGTATGCTTGTAATAAAGTTGTTAAAGCTAATTGTTGTTAGTTAGTTAGTCTGTTAAGTGTATGACGTCAGCTTATGTCATCCTCTAACAGACTATATATTCTGTTATTTCCCTCTTCTGTAAACGGATCTTTCAATGTTGATTTTTCCAGTTTGTGAGCCTTTGCTTTCTCTTCTCTTCTCTGAGTGAAATTTCTTGTGTGTTGATCATTTCTAATCTTCTCTGAGTGAAATTTCGCGCAGAGAGAAGAAGGGATTTTATCACCTCTGTTGATCTCCAAAATCCTTTTTCCACATTTCTAATCTGTCAAAAATAAGGTTGGATTAATGGATGGCTCTATACCTAAAACTGATGAGAATGCTTCCCAATGGCTTAGATGTGATAATATGGTCAGTGGTTGGATTCT
The DNA here is from genome assembly GCA_029168935.1 of Oxyria digyna. Lineage (NCBI taxonomy): Eukaryota > Viridiplantae > Streptophyta > Magnoliopsida > Caryophyllales > Polygonaceae > Oxyria > Oxyria digyna. The sequence continues at coordinate 15,071,545 of JAPVLV010000013.1, forward strand.
TAATACTGTGTCCAAGAACATTTATGCAACACTGGATGAATTTGATACAGCCAGGGAAATGTGGTGTGATTTGGAAGAAAGTTATGGTCAAAGAAATGGGCCATTAATCTTTCAGATCAAGAAAGAAATTCAAGACTGTCGTCAAGGAGACATGACAGTCACTGAATATTTCACCAAGCTAAAAGGTTTTTGGCAACAGTTATCAGGATTAACTAATCCACCTAGGTGCAATTGTGGCAAGTGTGCGTGCAATCCACCTAGGTTTTTGGCAACAGTTGATGAAGTTCTTGATGGGATTTGGTGATCAGTTTAGTGCTCCCAGAAGACAATTTCTTCTCTCAACTCCTATGCCCTCAGCAAGTCATGTACATTTTTAGGCCTTAAGGCCTAAAAATGTACATGACTTGGGAGAACTGCACCTCTGGTGTTTTAACACTGCCTTATTTCTTTGCTAGTTATTCTAGAGTATTTCTTTAAGCTGGTTTTCTGTCATAGTTTTGTATTGAGAGAAGAGTGTATCAAGGCTACCTTTTCCACTAGTCAAATATGACTTCAAACATGAGTGTGCTCCTTCAACTCTATAATTTATGCCTCAAAATAAGTGACAAATACGCAGTACCATACCCACAGATTTTAACCGAGACGTCAAAACGGTGTTGGAATGTATACAAATTAGTGTTATTATAAAGTCCCAATAAGGTATCCCTCACACAAAACGGGACTCGAAACTATGCGTAAACGCTAAAAGGCCTTAAGAGCCAATTTGGCGGAACGTCGACCAAACGATGTCCGAATGCAATGAAACTTGTTTTCAATGCCTATTGAGGATATTTAACCATGTGGGTAACTCCCAATCAAAACCCCTAACTTCTGAAGTAACACCTCCTTTGTAAATACCGAATTAGTCATAACTCTCTAACTTGTCAAAATATGTATGATCTACAACATCGATGTTGATTATTGTTTAAAACATCATACAACTTACTCTTATTAGGGATATTGAGTATCAATTAGGTCTCGCTCGCACAAAATGAGGCACGTAAACGCTAAAAGGCCTTAAGAGGCCTTAAGGCCCATATTGGCGGAACGTCGACCAAACGATGTCCGAATGGAATGAAACTTGTTTTCAATGCCTATTATGCATATTAAACCATGTGGGTAACTCCCAATCAAAACCTTTTAATTTTCAATTAACACCTCCTTTGTAAACATCAATGTAGTCATCATTATCTGACTTGTCTCAATATGTATGGTCAACTACATCGATGTTATATTATGTTTAAAAACATTATACAAATTAGTGTTATTAGGCATATAAAGTCCCAATAAGATCTCCCTCACACAAAACGGGACTCGAAACTATGCGTAAACGCTAAAAGGCCTTAAAAGGCCTTAAGAGCCAATTTGGCGGAACGTCGACCAAACGATGTCCGAATGCACTGAAACTTGTTTTCAATGCCTATTACGGATATTTAACAATGTCGGTGTCTCCCAATCAAAACCCCTAAATTCTGAAGTAACACCTCCTTTGTAAATACCAAACTAGTCATAACTCTCTAACTTGTCGGAATATGTATGATCTACAACATCGATGTTGATTATTGTTTAAAACATCATACAAATTACTCTTATTAGGTATATTGAGTATCAATTAGGTCTCTCTCGCACAAAATGAGGCACGTAAACGCCAAAAGGCCTAAAAAGGCCTTAAGAGGCCTTAAGGCCCATTTTGGCGGAACGACGCCCAAACGATGTCCGAATGGAATGAAATTTGTTTTCAATGCCTATTACGGATATTTAACAATATCGGTGTCTCCCAATCAAAACCCCTAACTTCTGAAGTAACACCTCCTTTGTAAATATCAAACTAGTCATAACTCTCTAACTTGTCGGAATATATCCCCAACGATGTCGGAATTGATTGAAATTTTGGTCAAACACTATTAAGGATACAATAACTTCATTAGTGTTACTCACAACCACCACTTCATAGTATTACTCGTATTTGACCACTTTTTAAGCAATTGTAGTCCTCGTACACTCCGGATCATGTCATTTATACAACATTTATTTGGAAATATGCTCCAACCATCTAAACCTAACACATAGAAGGTCATTTAGCTTATGGCACATTCTTACGTGACGCAAGAATGGTAATCCTTACGTCGCGTACAAAAACAACCTTACGTTACGTAAGGATGACCATACGTGACGTAAGGATTTCTTACGTCACGTTCAGTTCATGTTTTTTGCGTGACGTAAGTATTTTCCCAGAAATTAAGCAGTTCTTGCGTCACGTAAGGATTCCTTACGTGACGCAAGAACACCCAGGGCGATAAATAGCAATCGCCCTGGGCGTTGAATAGAAAGCGTGTATTCTTACGCCCTAACTGTTTTTTAATATCGTTTCCTCTTCCATCTCTAAAGCCTCCAAAGAGATTCTTTCATTTTCAAAGTCTCGGATAAGTTCTTAGACTTTCATATTTTGCGTCGATTTTACAGATGAAAAACGATAGATTTATCATTTTTGGCATCTCCTAAGCATTTTTGTTGCCTGAGTTATAGATTTTTTGTTGTTATCCTTCTTCGTTGCATCCACCGGACTTCTCACTCCACCAGTTTAGTATTTGGTTATCTAAAATTTGAGATTTAATTGTGTGAGATATATATGTTGGACCCGGTTCTCGCGAGTCATGACTCGAACCCGGTTCTCGCGATTAAAGTGACACGAACCCGGTCCGCGACTGAGAAACGGGCCGCGAGCCCATAAGAGTGAGTAACCAAATCAAGTATGAAAGGCCCATGAAGAGGCCCAATAGGTAAAGGAAGCAACACCAGATAGTGTGGGACCCAATGTCTAGTGATAAATCCTAACGGCAAAGAGAGAGAGAAGGAGGCGACTGAGAGCATCTTCTTCCCCCTTGAGAGAGAGAAAACACAGAAGGCGATTACTCATTTCCGAGCTCGTCTCTTCGATCCCGATTCACCTCTTTTAGTAGGAAATCGGATGATCGGTACCTGGATTCTGACTCTCGGTATCGTCATCGTGCTTTTGAGGTTTGGTTCGTCATGATTGGTTGAGTTTCATCATTCACTGTTTCATTGAGTTGGCTCACGAGGTTTCACTGTTTTTAGTCATTACTTTGAACGCTATCTTCTCTTTGTGTTACTTCATTCTGTTGTTGTTATTAAGGCGTTGTGTCCATTTACTTATAGCTATTACTGACTTGAGCGTCGGAGAGCCAAATCAGGGGGTCCAACCTTCCGGTTTGGTTGTGCAGGTACCATAGGGACTGAAGAACATAAAGAACAGAGAAGAATAGCACTTTTTGATCCAGATAACAAGGTGTCACAAGTTGTTGCTCCAGTTTGCGTAAGGAAGGTCTCCAGCATTTGAAGATTCATAGAAGGCCAGATCTCGCGAGGTGTTGATTGCGAGATCGCGAATATCTGGGCTCCAACACTGGCACCGACCGTAGGGACCTCCTCGCGCAGCTAGCTCCCTTTGAAATCTCGAGAGTCAGTTCGCGACGGACAGCATTATGGTCGAAACTGGCAGAAGCGGAACAGTAAACGCCACCACGTCACACATCAATCAAAACACTCTCAACCCCCCACCACTCCCTCGTGTCGAGGAGGAACTCCCTGAGCTTATCACTATCCCTCGGGAGCAGAATGAGCTTTTTGCCGCCTGGATAGCGCAAGGCGCCCCGATCGCCCCAAATACAGCTAACCAAAGGGTCGAACCTCTCAACGACCAGACCAATCGCGACGCGAGAGAAATTAATCGGGAAGAAGTAGCTGAAATTGTCCCAGATGACAGAGCCTCGGTTTCTAGAAGGCCGGGGGAGAGAAATGATACTCACGACGTGGGTCGGGGAAGGTTCGACTTGAACCAGGCCCCAATGAGTCATCAGGAGCACTACAACTCTCAACACGATGTTCGTTATGACGAGAGGGGCCGAGCATACTATCCTATGCAAGACCAGCGCGAACGTCAGGGAGCACCCCATTATTATCGCGAGACATCCCAGAACCCTCCTCTCAATTTCTCAACAATGTTTGGCCCCACATCTTTTGCAGAGCACATCATCAGGGCCCCTCCACTACCAGATTTTAGATTCCCAACTATCAAGGAATACACTGGTAAGGGAGACCCTAAGGAACATCTTACCCGATATAAGTACGCCATGATCGCGAGGGGTCCGGATGAGGCCACCTTGTGTAAGGGATTCCCAGGAACGCTCGCGGACACTGCCATGACATGGATATTAAATCAACCACCCGGGAGCATCTCTTGTTTTGCAGATATTGAAAGGGGATTTTTGTTGCATTTTGGCTCTTCGAAGAAGAGGAAGATAACCATGCAAGAGGTGGTCGGGATCAAACAAAAAACAGGTGAAAGTTTGGAAGAGTACGTAAAAAGATTCTCGCTGATGGTTTTAGAAGCTGATGACTTCGATGATAAAACCGCCAGGGTCGCATTCTTAAATGGGCTGGCTGACGGGAGTGAGTTCAAAAAGCACCTATACAGAAAACAGGAAGGGTCCTATCAGGCCATGTTGGAAAGAGCTTATGTTGAAATACAAGTTGAGACTCACTCGAGCGCACCCGCGGGGGGTGGAAGTCAGAACAAGCAGAACCAAAACCAAAACCAGAGCTCTAGAAAGGGTAATCAGAATTGGGGGAACAAAAGACAACAGTTTGACCAGGGACAGAATGATTCACGGGCCCCAGGTTTAGTAACTCAACGTCAGAATCAAAATCAATATCAGGATTACAGACAGAATACGGACCAGAATCAATTTCAGGAACAGAATTTGATGAACCAGAGGGATGACAACCCCGACTACAGAGGTCGCGGCCGAGGCAATGGAGGCCGAGGTCGCGGTCGCGATGGAATGTGGTGCGCCAACCACAACTCCACTACTCACAACACGGATGAGTGCCGGAGTGGCCCAAGAATGAACAATGAACCCGAACAGAGAGCAGTCCTCATGAATTAGAGAGGCGGGGGAAACAATCAAGGCAGGGGTGGTAGAAACCCTGGCCGAGGGCCATTCAGAGGGGGAAACAACAACGGTGGGCGAGGAAGGGGGCGCAATCAGCAGCACGCGAACGATCCTCATCCACCTCAACGCAACCAAGATTTCCCGCGACCAGACGGTCATGTAGGGACCATAGCCGGGAAGCATGTCCCTATACCCCCGAACAGGCGTGAGCAACGCAAGATGATCAACGCACCGCTCCCTCGCGGGCTCCCAGTTATGAGTATCGCGAAGCCCCTTCCCAGAGAGCCATATCAACTGGTTTTCTCTAACGAAGAGATCAATGAGTGGGCAGTCTCTTCTGGTGACCCATTGGTTATACATCTACAAATTGGCACGAAACTAGTCAGCCGTATTCTAGTAGACACGGGCAGCTCTGCCGACATAATATATCTGGATGCCTTCGAAAAGCTAGGGGTTGATCCACGAATGAAGAGACCGACGCGAACAACCTTAGTAGGCTTCGCGGGAGAAAGAGTCACTGCTCTAGGAGTGGTGAGTTTAGATGTAGTGATGGGAGATGAGACAGGGCCACGAAGATCAGAAAAGATTGATTTCGTAATCATCCCGACAAGCTCTTCGTATAACGCAATCATCGAGAGAGGCACGTTGTGCAAGTTTGATGCAGTAGTATCCATGAGCCATTTCTGCATAAAGTTTCCCACACCATCCGGAGCTGGAATCGCGACGGGTGTGGAGAAGGAAAGCATCTCTTGTTATATCAAGTCTAAAAAGGGAGAAGAAACGCCTCTGCTCGCGAATCAACTTTTTGTCCCGGGCATGCCTAATGTTGAAGAGGAAGCTGAGTTAGATGTTCGCGAGCCCCCTAGATATCAGAATTCTGAGGGAGATGTGGACAGAGCAAAGTTTTCCGGATTTAAAACGCAGGAAGTCACTCCCTTTGTAAACAAAGAAGAGAAGTTATCAGTGGGGGGTAACCTTGACCCTATGGTGATGATGGAGATTGAAAACTTACTATCGGAATCGCGAGATGTCTTCGCTTGGTCCCCCAGAGACTTGAAAGGAATTCCCCCATCGGTGATCACTCACTCTCTAAATATTAGCAACGATGTCCTTCCCAAAAGACAGCGAAAGAGAAAGCAAGCGGGTCCGAAGAATGAGGCCGCGGCCGCAGAACTCGCGAAACTCCTAAAAGCTGGGTTTGTTAGACCAGTACAGTACCCGGCTTGGTTGGCTAATGTCGTCATGGTCGCGAAGAAAGGAACGGGAAAATGGAGGATGTGTGTAGACTCACAGATTTAAACAAAGCTTGCCCGAAAGACAGCTACCCGCTACCTTCAATTGATCAGCTTGTAGACTCCACTGCAGGGCATGAGGCACTCAGCTTTTTAGATGCATACTCGGGATACAACCAGGTCATGATGAACCCCCTGGACTCGGAGCATACCTCTTTCATAACAGACAAGGGAACCTTCTGCTACAAAGTGATGCCTTTCGGCCTTCAGAACGCGGGGGCCACTTTCCAGAGATTGGTAGACCGCATTTTCAGTGATCAGATAGGGGATACAGTTGAGGCCTACGTTGACGACATTGTGGTGAAAAGCAAGGAGCAGAAAGATCATGCTCGTGACCTGGCAGAAGTATTCGCGACGCTCAGAAAGTACGGGATGAGTCTAAACCCAGATAAGTGCGTGTTCGGCGTCACAGAAGGAAAATTTTTGGGTTTCATGATTAGTGCTCGCGGTGTCGAGGTAAATCCCGATAAAGTCAAAGCCGTTCTCGATCTTGAACCACCACGGTCTACCCATGAGGTCCAACGGTTTGTAGGCCGAGTAAATTATTTGGGGAGATTCTGTGCCAAGTTGGCCGAACGAAACCTCCCCTTCTTCGAAATTTTGAGAAAGCCAAAGAACTTTGAGTGGACCGAAGAATGTGGTCAAGCTTTCGCGAGCCTCAAAGAGCATCTGACAAGGCTCCCGGTCTTATCTTCCCCGGTTCCGGGAGAAACTCTCCAGTTGTATCTCGCGGCCAGCTCAAGGGCAGTAAGCGCAGTCCTTGTTCGCGAGTCAGAAAAGCCGATCTATTTTGTCAGCCGAGCTTTATTGCCCGCGGAGACACGGTATTCCCCGATTGAGAAGTCTGTACTTGCGCTGATAACGGCTGCTCGCAAACTAAGACCCTATTTCCATGCACACCCGATTGAAACCCTAACGGACCTGCCACTGAATAGCTTCATGACAAAACCAACCGTAGCTGGGAGGCTCACAAAATGGGTCATTGAAATGTCAGAATTCGATGTAGTATATCGGCCCAGGCCAACTATCAAGGCACAAGCACTTGCCGACTTCATTGTCGAAACAAGTTCCAGAGAAGGGGAAGTGGTGAATCCGTATGGCGAACAGATGATGTGGGTAATGCACACAGACGTAGCCGTGAATGACGAGGGATGTGGAGTGGGTGTGATTCTCACATCGCCTACAGGAGATCAAATAAGTCACGCCATCGCACTGAAATTCAAACCCACGAACAATGAAGCTGAATATGAGGCCTTGATCGCAGGGCTAGAGTTAGCCATTGGCCTTTCAATCTCTGTGCTATCATGTTGTTGCGATTCAGAAGTTGTAGTAAAACAGGTGCAGGGGCTTTATGAAGCGCGAACAGGGAACCTCCCGCAGTACCATGCACGGGTCGCGACATTGACCTCGCTTTTCATGCATTTCGAAATAAAGGCAATCCCAAGAGAACTGAATAAGAAAGCAGATGAACTCGCGAAGATGGGAGCCGGATGGGAAGGTCCCATAGAAGAACGCGAGCGAAGATCAAGGTTCATGGTATCAAAGGGGGGGCCCCCGAAATATCTGTTTTTTGTGAAAGAAGAAAGCGCCATCAGTCGCGAAATTGAGATGATGGCGATCAACACTTCATCTGAAGATTGGCGTCGCCCATTCATTGACTATCTCAGATATGGTCGCGGTCCAACTGACCCGAAGGAGCTCATGCAGTTAAAAAGAAAGGCCGAACGTTTCTATATCAGCAGAGGTGAACTTTACAAGAGAAGAGGTGACCCTTGCGAGCTCAAATGTATGGGTCACTACGAGACAAAGGCCTACCTCGAGGAGCTGCATGCTGGGCTGTGCGGGACACACGCAGGGTGGAGACCCCTGGTGTACAAGGCTTTACGCCAAGGGCATTTTTGGCCCACAATGAAACAAGACGCTCAAGCGATGACGCGAGCTTGTCAGGCATGCCAGTATTTCGCCCCAGCCTCCCACCAACCGGGGGTCCAGCTTCAGATCATGGGAAGCCCCATCCCCTTCGCGATGTGGGGGTTGGATCTTCTTGGCCCTTTTAAACCAAAGGCCCCGGGTCAGCTCGAGTATATCATTGTCGCGGTCGACTATTTCACAAAATGGATTGAAGCGGAAGCACTCGCATCAACAACAGTACCTGTAGTGAAAAAATTCCTTTGGAAGAGCATTATCTGCCGCTATGGGTTGCCACGCGAGATTGTAACCGATCGTGGCCCTCAATTTAACTCGCCCCAGCTGATGGCATGGTGCAGCGATCTGGGAGTTAATTTGAAAATTGCTTCAGTTGCACATCCACACTGCAATGGGCAGGTAGAAGCCGTCAATAAAAGCATTGTCACGAATCTGAAGAAAAGACTAGATAGCGCCAAGGGCAGATGGGCGGAGGTTCTGCCACTTACTCTCTGGGCCAATCGAACCACAGTGAAAAAAGCAACAGGGGAGAGTCCCTTCGCCCTCGCGTATGGAGTGGAGGCCGTGGTTCCAGTAGAAATTTTGTTCCCAAACGAAAGACTCCTTCACTATGACTCGGAAACCAATGACGAAAAGATGAGGATGGAACTCCAACTTCGCGAAGAAACTCAAGAAATGGCGGTTATCCGGGCGGCCGCTTACAAAGCGGGTGTCGCGAAATATTACAACAAGCATGTCAAAGAAAGAGGTTTCGTGAAAGGAGATCTGGTCCTGAGAAAGACAGAGGGGGGAAAACTTGATCCCAACTGGGAAGGGCCGTACATAGTGGATCGCGAGGTCGCCCCAGGGGCCTATCGACTGAAGGATAGCTCTGGCAATCACGTTGCAAATTCTTGGAACGTGATGCGACTACGCCGTTATTACGCCTAGCTTACTCCCCCACACAGGTATGAATTCCCACGTTTTCGTAACATGTCTGCATACCTTAGATGAATATTTCATGGAAAGCGATAAAATCGCGATATAAGACGTTCTAACAAGCTGTATGCAGGCGAAAGAACCGATTGAAACTAATCATTAGCAAGAATCTATCATCGGGTTACCAGAGGAATAAATACTTTCGCCACAAAGGGGGACGCGATCTCAGAATAAAAGGTACGTGCACGTCTCGAGAATTCAGAATGTTGCATAAATCCCGTGACGCTGGGCTGGGGCCAAGAGCACCCACCCAGGTCGCGAAGCCGTGACGCTGGGCTGGGGCCAAGAGCACCCACCCAGGTCGCGAAGCCGTGGCGCTGGGCTGGGGCCAAGAGCACCCACCCAGGTCGCGAAGCCGTGACGCTGGGCTGGGGCCAAGAGCACCCACCCAGGTTGCGAAGCCGTGGTGCTGGGCTGGGGCCAAGAGCACCCACCCAGGTCGCGAAGCCGTGACGCTGGGCTGGGGCCAAGAGCACCCACCCAGGTTGCGAAGCCGTGGCGCTGGGCTGGGGCCAAGAGCACCCACCCAGGTCGCGAAGCCGTGATGCTGGGCTGGGGCCAAGAGCACCCACCCAGGTCGCGAAACCGTGACGCTGGGCTGGGGCCAAGAGCACCCACCCAGGTCGCGAAGCCGTGACGCTGGGCTGGGGCCAAGAGCACCCACCCAGGTCGCGAAGCCGTGACGCTGGGCTGGGGCCAAGAGCACCCACCCAGGTCGCGAAGCCGTGACGCTGGGCTGGGGCCAAAGGCACCCACCCAAGTCGCGAAGCCGTGACGCTGGGCTGGGGCCAAAGGCACCCACCCAAGTCGCGAAGTCGTGACCGTCCGAGAGTGAGTAACGACATTCGTCCTCCTCACCTCGACCACGAAGTCCTGACCTTGATGGGATAGCAACCCATCAAGGCATGGAACTCAGCGAATGACACTCCTGAAAAAAGTCAATCATGAAACTATATACTTAGCATGGAAATATGCAATATAAAACGCTAATGAATCCCCATCTGTTTTGACAGACACTCCTACACTAAAGAAGCGAACGATCATAGGCATGATCGCGAGCGAAACAGAAAAGGGCAGTTTGTGAGGAAACAGGCGCTAAAACTCCAATTATCCGCGAGTATGGATTTCCCAAGGCATCAAGAATACCTTAGCTAAGGTATGATGAGATAAACACACGAGCTACTTTGTTTTGTCACAAGAACAAAGAATCTGATTCCAATTCATTATAGGAAATCACATTCTCAAACACAAAGACACTCATAGGTGCACGAAAAACCCTACTACTGGCTCATACGCATGCAGTAGTCAGGTAAGAACACACTCTTTGTCACATCACAGGTCATGACATATGAATAATCTATACTTACGCGATCGATTTTCTCGCAGGGTTTTTCTAAGACCAACAGAAGAATCTTTCCGGATGAAAGATGTTGAAGAGTGACATATTTATGATGTTAAGCATTCTCATTTTGGAAACATTTTTAAGTTCTAAAGTCTATTAATAAGACACATACTTTTAATCGCGATGGCACAGAGGTGCACATTACATTTTGAGTTCCAAAGTTTTTTCCGATAATCCCAGTCTAATTTATTCATAAAACCTCGTTCATTCTCCCTCCTTTCTTAACACATAGGGCTCACGAGACTGTAAACATCCTCACGAGCACTATGGGGGGAGGGGAAGAGGAGGAGAAATCACCATACAAAGACAGAATAAAAAGACATTAAAAAGCACTAAGCCTAGAGAGGAACGACGACCTTCACTTGATACACCACAGTCTGAACAGGAATTTCAGGTGGATTAGCACGCCACATGGTGAAAGTCACCTCATCTCCCTCACGAAGGTCATTCTCATACGCAAACTCACTCCAACCTTCGCCCAGAAAGTAAGAACTCCCAGCCTTATCCAGAGTCACGTCCCAAGGTTCGAAATTGATGCAAAGGACAAGACTCTTACCACCGAAATGGCTAAGGTGTTGATCACAATGTTCCTTCGGGAAACGCTATACGTAGAGAAGAAGAGTCTAAGAAACGAACAAGCAGAGAAAGGCAAAGTAGAAAAAGGATATTTACCAAGCATATGCCAGTAATGGCAGAGGAATCCATAGTAATAGTGAAAGACTCATCCAGAGACCCCTCTCGAGTTCGTCGTGTCCTGGCCATGTCGGTATTCTCTGAAAAAAGGCAGACAAAGAAGGAGAAGGCAGGAAACGCTATTTATAAAAGAAATACACCTGACCTGCAGTTAATGCATTAAATGATTAAGGCAGAAAAGTAGTTGGGAGAACAGAAGCAATAAACACAAAAGACATGCAGGAAAATAATTGTACGGTCTCCTCGTAAGACCCAAAGAAAATCGTTTAACCCACATTTAGACTCGCGATCACATTCCGATCCACGGGCCACAGAAACAAAATAACAAACTGTATATAGCACCAACCCAAGAGTTTACAGACAACGCATGAAAAGAAGTTAAACTTCATCAGGAAGATCCAGGTACCCATCAGCCTCAACCAGCGCTGAATCGCGAACCCCTCCCGCACTACCAACGTCTTTGACCGACGTGATGTTTTCTTCAGCAACAGTCTGTTCGCTGTCAACATTCACAACATCGTCCCCAGCATCCACATCAGACGATCTAGCACAAGAGCGGGTCGAAGAGTCCGCTGCTTTCTTCATCCTTTCCTCCGAGTAAATAACTTTTTTAGGCACTTTAGGAGCTGGGACTAGAGGAATGTGAGACTCCATCCCTCTAACGACCCCTTCGCCTTTAGGCAAGAAAGGTTCGACGACCCAACCTTCAAGAAGGCTCGCGTCGTCGTCAATAAAAGTCCCAAGAGGAGGAGAGGTATACGCAGGGAGCTCGGCAGGAAGACCACAAAGATCCGTAGGATCATAAGGGAAATTAGCCACTTTGTGCTTTCTGAGCTGACGCTTGAGTGCGGTAATCACCAGGGTGTCACGAGCCAAGCTGATAAAACAATACGACATTTCTCGCGATAGCTAGAAGCATACTGCTTGGCACCTTCGCGACGACCCTTATCAAAAGCTTGGTCTTTCTCTTGTCGAAGCAAAGACAACTCTGTATGGTGATTGCGCTCCGTAGTCCTGGCCGAAAGCTCCAAGTCACTTATCTTCGCCATCAGCTCATTTACCCTGTCCTCCAAAACAACATTTTTCTCTTTCTCCTCTTTTAGCTTTTTCTTCGCGGCCTCCTTGACATCTCGGGCCTTGTTAGCAAAATCGACCATCTGGTTATATTCTCCCTCCATCTGGACGTAGCCATCTTCAAGGGCGATGGCATATTGCCCCGTTGCCTCGGTGAGAAGAATCGACTACAATAAGCAAAATATGCTGGTTAAAATTGCCTACTGACAAGAAGGAAGAAAACCACTCAGAAAGAAAAGGAGGGAAACCCACCGCCAAACTGAGTTTCGAGAGCCCTACTCTACCGCGAGCAATGCCCTCTAAGAATTCAGGCATCTCTGGGAAACCTGGTCGATCGCGATGAAAGAACGTCCTCACCGCCTCTTCCTCAAGAAAAAGCCCAGCCATGCCCTGAGAAGGGGCATCTTGACCACCTTCAAGGGTCATAGGCTGTTTGCCCTTGGCAGTCTCCGAGGCCCTCCCTGCAGGGGTTGCTCGGTGCGAGGTAGGAGTCCCGCCGGCCCCTAAAGGGATTGTCGAACCAATCGGGGATTGGTCGTTAAGAGGCTCTGGCGCGCGAGTCTCGGTCCCCACAGACTCGCAGATGTTAATGCCCCCAGCAGAGTTTTTACTCTTTTTAGAAGGAGCTTTGTTCTTATTCGCCAGTTGCTTTCGGCGCTTGCTTTTCTGCGGGGCAGGAACCTGTTCATCGATAGGCTCTTCGTCAAAAGAGTCATCAGAACCCTCGATGGTCGGGAGGCGAGAAAAATATCCTGTCTCTGAAAATAAAAAATATAGTAAAAAATCCATAAGCATATGACATCGCGAATCCGTAACAACAAAGAAAAGAGAAAGGATAAGTAGCAACAAACAAGAAAACCGTTAGACGAGAGACATAAGAAATACCATAATGGTGCTTAAGACTAAGTCCACGCTGGGCTAGCACCTCGTGGGTAATACACTTCAGGAATATGCGCGTTGAAACGAGATCAGGGAAATCATGGAATTTGCGGAAAAGACAATCTTTCTTAGGCTGAGACCAGTTACCAGATTTGGGTTGGGTCGCGAGCATCGATATCTTAGTCGAGATCCCAGAGCCAGGAGGTGGTCGAACCAAAAACCAGTCAACCTTCCACTTCGGTATGCGGGGGGGACCGTCCCACTCCGACTTACCATTCTTTACGGCTGTAAACATCCCCATCTCCTCAGGAGCCCTTCGCGTGGAAAACATAAGGAGAAAATGACAAGGATTGGGTTTTACCCCGATATCTTGACACCTCATCACATAAATAACCAAGGCCCTCCAGAAGTTAGGATGCATCTGAGCTGGGCTGTAGGTCAGCTCTCTCAGGAGCATTTTAGTAAAGTTGGAAAAAGGGAGCCTAAAGCCTAGTTTGAGAGACGATATACTCAAAGGGAAGAAAGTGCCATACTCATCAAGGGAAGTTCCACCCGAAGATGGAAGAGCAAAAATTGTACCTTCTGGGAAGGGATAGGCATCTGCGATAGTGAAAAGATCGCGAAGGTTAAGGTCAGAAGGAAGGGCCGTGAACGGGTTCCCAAGGTTCTTGACCTTTTTATAACGAACACGGCGAGTCAAAATCTGTACGCGACCCGCCGGATTATTGAAAATATCTTCGATCTCCAAGCGAGGAAGATCGCCTCGCCAGGAGTAAAACATCTCATAGTCCTCACGACCGAGTATTACAGCCTCAGATTCCTTAGGAAGATCTTTATTACCATGACCCGCATCCGATCGCGAGGTAGAAGGAACTTCGTCGCCATTATTTCTTACAAGATTCCCTGTGGATGATTAAGAGGAAAAAGATCGAGAGTTAGTTTTCCAGGGCGAGAGTACGAAACGCGAAGACCAGAAAGAAGCTTCGCGAGCCATGGGAATGAAAAACAAAGAAAACCCTGGAAAACGAGAAATATAAGATCTAAGTGGGAGCCAAACAGACTCCAAGCGGGCACTCCAAGGAAGGGCGAGATAAGTAGGATAGAAGCCATGAGAGAAAAACCGACTTGAAAGAACGATGAGAATCCTGACAGCCTAAAATGGCTTCTTAAGGAAAGAAGAACGCCCACCACACAGGAGAAGAAAAAAAAAAAAAAAAGGGCACCGCCCAGTGAAAAACCAGAAAAGGTGCGGAGAAAACCCGCCTGACCACCATGAAAACCAGTGAAAGCTTCGAAAGAACACAAAGCAGCGGAGATATAAAAATACCGAAATCATGTATAACAGAAATGGAAAAGAACAGCAAGTAAAAAGCGAATTCGAAATAGAACTTACCAGCCATTTGTGAATCTGAAGATTGTTTGAACGAGTGAAGGCTTCTCGAAATTTTATTGAAAATAGGATTTTACAGAGGAACACGAACAGTTGAAGTAAAGAGGAAGGAGAGAACATGACTTGACAAGCTTTATATAGGAAGACGGAAAAAATCCCCAAAAGGCTGCCACGTGTTGAAAGATGTCAGAGCGCGGGAAGACGAAGCGTCTCGAATTTAATTCAAAATTCAAAACAAGCGCGATGGAATGAGAAGGAGTCGCGACCGAATAATCTTCAAGGGACTCCCCGAGAACTCGACTTCAATCATTACCCAAGCCTTACCTTCGCGAAGGCAAGGACTTGGGGGGCTGGCTGTTGGACCCGGTTCTCGCGAGTCATGACTCGAACCCGGTTCTCGCGATTAAAGTGACACGAACCCGGTCCGTGACTGAGAAACGGGCCGCGAGCCCATAAGAGTGAGTAACCAAATCAAGTATGAAAGGCCCATGAAGAGGCCCAATAGGTAAAGGAAGCAACACCAGATAGTGTGGGACCCAATGTCCAGTGATAAATCCTAACGGCAAAGAGAGAGAGAAGGAGGCGACTGAGAGCATCTTCTTCCCCCTTGAGAGAGAGAAAACACAGAAGGCGATTACTCATTTCCGAGCTCGTCTCTTCGATCTCGATTCACCTCTTTTAGTAGGAAATCAGATGATCGGTACCTGGATTCTGACTCTCGGTATCGTCATCGTGCTTTTGAGGTTTGGTTCGTCATGATTGGTTGAGTTTCATCATTCACTGTTTCATTGAGTTGGCTCACGAGGTTTCACTGTTTTTAGTCATTACTTTGAACGCTATCTTCTCTTTGTGTTACTTCATTCTGTTGTTGTTATTAAGGCGTTGTGTCCATTTACTTATAGCTATTACTGACTTGAGCGTCGGAGAGCCAAATCAGGGAGTCCAACCTTCCGGTTTGGTTGTGCAGGTACCATAGGGACTGAAGAACATAAAGAACAGAGAAGAATAGCACTTTTTGATCCAGATAACAAGGTGTCACAAGTTGTTGCTCCAGTTTGCGTAAGGAAGGTCTCCAGCATTTGAAGATTCATAGAAGGCCAGATCTCGCGAGGTGTTGATTGCGAGATCGCGAATATCTGGGCTCCAACAATATAAGCTTGATTATTATTTTTGTCGTCAAATAATTTTACTATGGAACTCTGTTGAAATTATATAATGAGCATATATAATTGTTCATTTCGCACTATGTATGTTTCACCCCTAGTAATATAATATAACCATAACATCCATCACACGACCACCCATCTAGCTTGTGGACTTCTAGATTTATCGAAGACAAGAATTTATCAAATGTAATGTACTTATTCTAAAGATGTCTATATAAAGAAGTTGGGCAAACAAAACCTAAAAAGAAGGGGGGCATGTAGAATAAAGAAGCTAGAATAAGTGCACATGGACATTGTATAAAGTGTAAACCCAACAAGTAGACAAGTTTGAAAGATAGCATAATGAAATGTGAATTGTTTTTTGAGGTAGCACTTGGCAACGTTTGAATCGGCGTGTGATGTGTGAAGGCGACCCCCGTTAAAGGTGGGGGATGTGCAATTGTCTCTCCACCATTCTCAATTTCGTTTCGGACTGTCAACCTCTTGATATGTTCTTTTAACACATACGGAGTGGTTAAGGGCCTGTTCGGCTCAATGTTAATTTGCCTTAATTTCAAAGAAAAATAAGCTAGCTTATGAAAACAATAAGCTAGGATTTCAAGCTTTTTGGAAAAATAAGCTAGCTTATTATAACATTCCCGAACAGAGTCTAAGACTGCGTATATCTGATCTGAATTTTTTAAGATAATGGAATTTTTTTTTGTTCTGTAACGTCTTGAACCTAAATCATACGTTGCGATAAACATATACTGGGATACTGGGTCTCGTTGTGTAGTCTGGTGGTCTAGGAGCAATGCGTCCCTGGGAGTCCGGAGGGGCAAACACGGAAAATGATTCATCTACCTAGTGGATAAATACCCTCATGAGGTGTATTATCCTTGATTGGTCATAAAATTTAAAGTGGAAGGTTTACCTTTTTTTAAATGGTTAGGGAATATATCAAAAGAGCCTTCAACCAATAGAAATAAAAGGATAAATATCCACTATTTATCTAAATCACTCACAGGGCAAACACTCCCCCGACACGAGAGTGTAGGATGTTTCCTACTTAGACCTGCTCTCGGGTTCTGATTTCTATGTTACTTGATTACTTGGGAGTCAAGTCTACTCTAAGTAGACTTGATATTATATATACACGCTTATGTTTAATTGTAATGTGAAAATCCGATTTTTATCTCTTTATAAAATCACTCTTCTTCTGTTTTTGAGTATATTGTCATCACATGTGAGCCGCGTCAGATCTTTGTTTCTTCGTCTCATTTTTCTCAGATCATCACAATTCAAATTGGATCTTCTTAAAGCTGCAAATGCAGCAGCCCCCATCTGCCAACTAAAAGTAAAGAAAATTTAATATTATTTTAATAGGTGAAAAGGGTAATTTGAAATTTATGGATTAGACCTAGTTTAGACACTCAATCACTTAAGTAATTTGATCTAAACAAGTTGATCTCATCACAATCCCTCTCTTTCCGTAAGTACGTGATCCGGCACTAAAAATGGAGTGTAACATAAATGTATGAGTGTGTTATACTACTATATTCTTATATGACGTGAGGTGTTAGATCACTTCTTAAGACAAGGTACCTAGCTTCTGATACAAGAGAAATTTCTTAAATATCAAATTCTGACGAACTTAAGTGGGTGAATTTTTTGTTTAATTTGTAGTAGACATTCATGCACTTGTTAAAAAGTTGATAAGTTCTGATCAAACTAATTAGGCTAGGGCCAGACTTGGCCGAGCCAAAATCAAAATTCTACTCATTTAGCAGGGTCGGGTCAAGCTCTCCTATTTAAATGTGACATTTTTCTTGCCCATATCCTCTCACAAGGGCTGACAGGACGAACCTCTACACCTGCTTTAATAATTAAAAAAACATTTAAAGTTCAAAACCGGTTTAATGCTTACATAGTTACATAATTCAAACTTCATACTCCAAAAACGCATACAAAAAACATTCAAAACCTGCTTACATAACAATTCAAAGTTCAGCGTGAAAATTGAAATGGAGAAGCGGAGGGAGGCGTAAAAAAGGAGGCGAGCTTCAAGCCTTCAGCAAAGCATTGACGACCTTGAAAAAGAAATTAGGTTTAGACTAGATCGTGAGTTTTTGAACTTTATAATTAGTAAATTTAATTTACTAATACTAACTTATACTTATACAATATTATTTATTTAATTTATTTAAAATGATACTTATTATATATAATAAGGACCGGGTAGGGCCAGCCCTAAAGACCATATTTTGAAACCATATCCTCTCATTTATAAAATGGGCCGGACAGAGCCGGCCCTGATAGGTAAAACAAATTGACCATATCCTCCCAGTTCTATGACGGGTTGGGAGGGCCGGACTGATGCGGGAGCATCTGAGCTATCATCAAGGACGCCTCGTCCTAAATCTGAAGATGTGCTAACCACTGGAGCTAGGGGTAAAGATCGCTATGAGTCATCATTCAAGTCATTGATAGTAGCCCGAGCTCGTATTGTAGCCATTCAAGCTCGTAGAGATCCGGTTCGAGTCAAGATGAGAAGTCAAGTACTGAAGATGAAATAAACTAGACTTCAAGACGAAACTCCAGGCTTTGGAATCGCTCAATTCCGATCTCGGACGAGAGAGAACGAGCCGTTTCAAAAAGAGTTGTCGGCGACATTCTACAAATCCGCGCCCGCGGCTCAATAACCGCGCCCGCGGCTTACAATCCGCGACCGTGGATCACGGGCTGATTCCATTGATTCGCAGAACTAAATCCGCGACCGCGGATTCCCTGCTGAAGACTTCCGAGATTATCTTGTTTTGATTGTTTCCGGGATTATTTCTTTTAATTGGTTTTGTTATTTTAGGATATACTTTTATTTACTTATTTCTTTTTATTGGCCACCTTATTGACCCTATATAAGGTTTGCCTTAGTTATTGTTTAGCCCCCCCAGACTTTGATATTGAATACAGCGTTTATCGTTTTTTCCTCCCAAAAGAGAGCTTTTGTGAGAAGAGTGCCCCGTGTGCATTGTCGTTGAGCTGGCCCTAGTTGTGCTTGTGTGTGTCAATCTCTTCCATAAGGTTGGTGCTATCGAGGCTTCATAGAGCAACCTCCAGGTGCCTTGACCCACCAAAGTCATTGTGTTTGGTTGTAATCATCCGTTGGGGTTTCTTCATCATTCGGTAAGGTTCTTGTTCTTAAGTTCAAGGGTTTTATCGTTGTTTGATTTGGTTCCAATTGGCCTATCATTCGACTTATCCTTCTTTCATCTCATTCTAATTCCGCCTTTCTTCTCTGTTCGAGTTCCTATTCGAGTTTGGTGTCTAGGTCGGCAACTGCGGCTTATCCCCGCATCAAATTGGTATCAGAGTTGTGTTGACATCATTCGTCTTCACAAGAACATCAAGAGACCCCCTATCCAGAAAATCACAAAAAGAGTAAGCTTTTATTTTCTTGTTTGTCAGTTTCTTTCAGAAATTGATATTGAGTCTTCCATTGCTTTGATATTTCTTGTTGAGTCATTACAGGTTGTGTGCAAGAAGCTTGGAATGATTAGTGTTGGTGGAGATCGAAAGATTGGATTTTGGAGCACCCTTGTTCCCAAAATCCATTCAGCCCTTCATCCATCACAAAATCTATCCACCCCTACCAAAACGCAGCCATCAAAACCCTAGAAGAGTTGCTGAAAATTTCAGTCCTTGCACCCCAAGCCAAGATCTTCAAGGAAGAAAATCTTATCTTCTCTACAAGGAAATCAAGGTGGTTAGTAGTTTCTTTTATTTTAAAATTCGAATTTTCTGAGATAGTATCTCAGATCAAGTCTGTAATTTCGTTTTTGTTTAGTTGAGACAAAAAAAAAACAAAAAAAAAAAATTCAAAAAAAAAAAAAATCGAAAAGTCTCAAAGTGAGTAGTTTATTTTACGTTTTGTTGAGTCAAAGTCTAGTTTGATATTGTTTAAGTCGGATCTCAAGAACTCAAAGGAAATCGGGTTGAACGAGCCCGAACGGAAGTGAGAAACCACCAGGCCGCGACAGAAACCGCGCCCGCAGCCCAGTAGCCGCACCCGCGGTTCAAGCCGCGCCCGCTGAATTCAGGTCGCGCCCGCGGCTCCGCCTCAGAATCCACTGTTCGAAATCCGCGCCCGCGGACTTCAGATCGCGCCCGCGGAACCGTCACTGTTTGCCTTTCCATTCCTTTCAGATACGAGCCTCAATTATTACCTAACCCTCCCGACTCCGTCTTCGATCCTTCAATCGACATCAGTCGGAACAAGTTAAGGTACGCTTCCTTTTGGCTCTTCTTGAAATTCGAAGCTTAACTCATATCTCTGTTTTGCATTATCATTCTTGCAAAACGCCTTCGAGTATTATTTTCTTTCTTTCATTGAGTCAGTCTCTTGTTTGAGTCAGAACCTTACAATCGAAACCCCGCACTACGCTAGCCATCTCCATCTCTACCATCATTCATATATTGCTAGGAGTTAGGTAGTTTCAACTTAGTGGGTTATTGATCCATACAAGTCAATTCATCAAAGAAAAGCTGGTTGCAACGACAATTGAGAGAGAGTGCAGAGGAAAACATACGAGAGTAAACACTAGCGAGTTGTTTTCATTTACACTCACTTAACATTGTTCTGTGTTAGTCTTTTCTTTGATAATGGACAGGTTAGTTTCTCCCAGAAGGAGACCTCCAAGGGGATATCAGCAGGAGTACATAGAGAGTGAAGATTGGCAACCATACAAAGATGTCCAAAGGAGAAGAGGACGTGAGCTAGAGCAAATTGGTCTTGCCAAGATCAAGCTGAACATTCCAAGATTTGAAGGTTGGGACATGGATGAGTATATGGAATGGGAAGCCAAGGTTGAGCAGATTTGGAGTTGTCATAACTTCATGGAATTCCAAAAGGTAAGATTTGTTGTTCGTGAATTTACCGGCAATGCACTGAAATGGTGGAATAATCTTGAGGAAGAAAGAAGAAGAGCACTTGATCCAGCTGTGAACACTTGGAGGCAAATGAAGACCTTAATGAGAGCTCGTTTTGTGCCTCCATATTTCGCGCGTAAGCTCAGGCAAAGGTTGGATAATTTGAGGCAAGGAACCATGTTATCAGAGGAGACATACAATGCAATGAAGGCTGCTATGGTTCGAGCTAATGTGCATGAAAATGAGGAAACTACTATGAATAGGTATCTTCATATACTAAACTCTTATTTAGCTAACAAAGTATATTTGTATATCTACTCCTCCATGGAAGAATTGTTGCACTTGGCCATCAAGATTGAGAGGAGAACAAAGGCCAAGAAGCAAAAAGAAATAGAGAAGGCTACAGAAGAATGGCAAGCGCGAGTGCAAGCGGTAGTGAAAAACAGTTTTGCTAAGTTAGAAGCCGAGCTTGAGCGTTGGAGTTGTCAAGTCAAAGAGGCTGCCAAGAAGAAGGAAAAGGATAAGAAGCCAGAAAGGAATCTAAGGCTTGCCTCTCCATCACAAGAAGTTAACCCAGGGAGCACTTCTAATCTTTCTACTAAAATTGAAGATGTTTTGTGCTTAAACTGTCAAAGTAGAAATCATATGATTAATGATTGTCCTGATATGCTTAATCACCTAGAACAAATTGAGATTGAATATGAAATAGGTGATAGTATTGATGATGTTGTTTGTATTGATGATCCTAAAACTGATTTAGATAATGAGGTTGAAATTGATTATGAGCATGTTGATTCATTGATTGATAGGAAGGATTTGCATGTACAAACTGCTCATTGCGTTGAAATTCTAGGAGAAACTCATTGTCTAGATAAAGTTGAGGATTGCAACATGATTATTGATGAAGGTAGTTGTGGTGATATTGCTAGCATGGAATTGAATACTAAATTGCAAATTACTTCATTATGCTACCCTAGTCCTTTAAAACTGCATTGGATGATTGATTGTGTTGATGTGATTTTGAACAAGCATGTTAAGGAAGCCATGACATTAGGACATTGTGATGATACTATTTCATGTGATGTTGTGCCTATGCAAGCTTGTCAACTTTTATTGGAATATCCATCGCAGTATGATAAGAGAGTTGCTCATGATGGTTTTGCTAGTTGTTATTCGTTTACATTTCCTAGAAAAGATGTTGTTCTTTCACCTATGGTTCTTTTGCAGGTCACTGATAAGTATGACAAAAGGAAGGAAAAGGACAAAGGAGCTAAAGGGATGAAGGGAAGCAATGCACTCCAGCAGCAATCCATCGTTTCCTCAAGGTGGAGCTATGCACTCAAGACATTCAAGAGGAAGTTGTGCATCAAAGAGGATGACGCCTATGAAGATCGTTCAATCATTCATGTCAAATATGATTCGAGGTCGAATCCTTTTCAAGAAGGGGTTCTCAATTTGATGTGGGGATAAGCCGCAGTTGCCGACCTAGACACCAAACTCGAATAGGAACTCGAACAGAGAAGAAAGGCGGAATTAGAATGAGATGAAAGAAGGATAAGTCGAATGATAGGCCAATTGGAACCAAATCAAACAACGATAAAACCCTTGAACTTAAGAACAAGAACCTTACCGAATGATGAAGAAACCCCAACGGATGATTACAACCAAACACAATGACTTTGGTGGGTCAAGGCACCTGGAGGTTGCTCTATGAAGCCTCGATAGCACCAACCTTATGGAAGAGATTGACACACACAAGCACAACTAGGGCCAGCTCAACGACAATGCACACGGGGCACTCTTCTCACAAAAGCTCTCTTTTGGGAGGAAAAAACGATAAACGCTATATTCAATATCAAAGTCTGGGGGGGCTAAACAATAACTAAGGCAAACCTTATATAGGGTCAATAAGGTGGCCAATTAAAAAAAATAAGTAAATAAAAGTATATCCTAAAATAACAAAACCAATTAAAAGAAATAATCCCGGAAACAATCAAAACAAGATAATCTCGGAAGTCTTCAGCAGGGAATCCGCGGGCGCGGAATTGGAGCCGCGGTCGCGGATTTAGTTCTGCGAATCAATGGAATCAGCCCGTGATCCGCGGTCGCGGATTGTAAGCCGCGGGCGCGGTTATTGAGCCGCGGGCGCGGATTTGTAGAATGTCGCCGACAACTCTTTTTGAAACGGCTCGTTCTCTCTCGTCCGAGATCGGAATTGATCGATTCCAAAGCCTGGAGTTTCGTCTTGAAGTCTAGTTTATTTCATCTTCAGTACTTGACTTCTCATCTTGACTCGAACCGGATCTCTACGAGCTTGAATGGCTACAATACGAGCTCGGGCTACTATCAATGACTTGAATGATGGCTCATAGCGATCTTTAACCCTAGCTTCAGTGGTTAGCACATCTTCAGATTTAGGACGGGGCGTCCTTGATGATAGCTCAGATGCTCCCGCATCACGGACGGACCGGCCCCAGTTTGATCGGGTCTGCTTCATCACTACATTAGGCATATACTCCCCCGTCCCTAAATTTCAGTCACATTTCATTTTCGGGTGTCTCTTAATTTGAGTCACATTTCTATTTCTATCCATTAATTTATTCTCATAATACCCTTATTCAATTTACTTTATTCACACCCAACAATACTTTTTAGGGGTAAAATTGTCTTTACATTGTAATAAGTTTTCTATTGGTTGAATTTTATGGTTTTTTATGCCATTATTTACACTTTTACCGTGATTAGTAACCTCTGTAGTGCATTACTGCATTGTATATACAAACTGTGGCAAATTCATGTGTAGTTGCATGTAATTTATAACGGTAAAATTTCATGTATCACCTAACCTTTGACTACGCACTATAAAATATGCCTCACAACAACTAACTTTGGATTTGCTACGACTAGGCTAGTCAACATTTTCTTAACGTCTTGACGGGGCGAATTTTATTTTCATACCTTCCGTTTCCCATTGTTTGAATTTAGTATAATGCAGTAGATTCTACCCAAAAAAAACGGGCTAGCTGGGTGAGCAAAATTTACGTTTATTTTGTTATAAACTAGCATAATCCCCGGGTGTATATAAATTGTAATTATAATATAATAAAATAACTAATAACTATTAATAAGGATAATTAAAACATCAATCTCCTTTAATATTTTCTTTATAAGCGTCTTAATCCATACATAGAAAAATCGTCAAAAGAGATGAAACCTTTATTTGAGTAAAAATAAAATAATTTCATAAAAATAGTTTATTCACCTCAAGATAAAAAATTGTACCAAATTTTAAATTAGATTAACTCTTGGTTAAAAAAATACATAAGCTCGAAAGAGTTTAATTAAACTAAGAAATTTAAAATTGATATCTAGAATGTAGCTAAAATTGGTTATTAGTAGATCTTAAACCCGGACCTGAGCCAACTTGTTAAAATTGAAACCCGTTTTAAATGAGGTCTACCAATGAGTCAATATTCCATACTGAAAGTGAGTCTATAAATCCGAGAACCAGCATCGAAATTAAGCCCAACTGAAACTGAAACTGAAAGTGAAAGTCGTCATCAGTTGAAGCAAAGATGTTAATGGCGTGGTCCTCAATCCGCATGGTGGTGGTGGTGGTGGTGGTGGTGTCCCCTCTGACCGTCGTCCTGTCCTCCCCCTGCAAATCAACGAAATTCACAACCCCAAACAAATCGTTCTCAAGCTGCATCGACCTCCCACACCTCTCCGGCAGGCTCCACTACAGCTTCGACCCCAGCGACTCCACCCTATCCATGGCCTTCACCGCCCCTCCCCCCAACCCCTCCGGGTGGGTAGCATGGGCCATCAACCCCAACTCCACCGCCATGGCCGGCTCCCAAGCCCTCCTCGCCACCAAGTCACACAACGGCTCTCTCCTCGTCTCCACCCTCGACGTCCACTCCTACGCACTCATCCTCCCCGGACCCATCTCCTACAAACTCTCTCAAATCTCAGGGGAGTCATCCTCCTCCACGCTCACCATATTCGCCACCTGGCACCTCCCTCCTAACACTCACTCCGTTAACCAGGTCTGGCAAGTCGGACCCGCCGTCACTAACGGCGTCCCCGCTAAGCATGATTTCGATCAGGCCAATCTGCTCTCCACCTCCAAGCTCCACCTAACGTCGTCTACGGCCGACAACACGCCACCGGCAGAGGCTCCGGCTGCCAAGATTACTTCCGCGCCCACGCCCGCGTCTGGGAACAATGCCGCCCTGGGCTTCACTGCTTTTCGAGGTTGTTTCGCGCTGCTTTTCATCTCTTTCTTGCTCTAGATTTTATTACACTATTATTTGTTTCCTTAATAATAAATGACAGAAGTTATTGTTGCTTTATGTGGAGCAATAATGTGTGCCGATTTTAATGTCATATGGGATCCGATCCGAACGTCATTATTATATCGTTCCTACCTCTTGCAGATTTGAGTTGAGATTAACTTATGCTTCGGTGTTGCGTGTTATCAATCTTATTGCTCGTTTTGATTTTGTTAGGACTGATGCTGAGTATGTTCTCACTCATATACAATAAAAGAGGGGAATTCATTACGTAGATTAATTTATTAGTACAAGAATCATATCTGAAAGTAGACACTTGAAAAAATACTTAAAAATACAGGGAACACAAGCCGAGCTAACAGGGGTCATGTACTCATGGTTAAATTACTTAATTGTCTATAATTTGGGCCCATGAGACGCGGGAATATCAACGGCTACCTTCTTTTTTCCCTTTTCGTTTTTCTGTATAGTCAAAGAATTGAAATGTTGAGCATTGATTCACACTATTGATGTAGTACTCCGTAGTGCTTATTATTTTTTTGGGTGGAAGTTGTACGTGGATCACCACTTATTCACTGTTTTTGCTTCGTCGACCAAAGTAATAAATGTATAAATAATGTACATTGTGAAACACGGCTAATTAACATAATTTCGCGATAATCGATCCTGAACTGAAGTGATTAACTACCCTAAATTCAGGTTAAATAAGTTGAGAGGAAGCAATCCGGGCGGGATTCAAGGATATGTTGGCCAGGTACGTACATGTGAATATGTGATTAGCGCACGTGATCAGGAATTACAAATCATGTGCTTTGATTACTACCGTGATTGGTGGAGATTCATTAATCAAATTCCAAAACTATATAACGTACTAATTACAGTACGTCATATCAATCGGTTCAGCTCCGGTAGAGTTGAGCCTCATGGTGAATTAAAGTCGTTGATCAAAATCAATGACCCACAATCAATCCCACCTTACAACATTTAAGGAAATTATCATTAATGTTCCATAATTTATCTCCCCTACGTACTGTATTTTATATATTTGTTTTGTTTTTTGCAAAATGTTAGGGTGAACTATCTTTTCTATTTTTAATATTTAGACTTCAATATATTTTGTTAAACTAACACAGTACAATAATTTATTTATAAGAAAAAATGAATAATTGATTCATGCAGAATTTCCAAAGTTCTTCTGCTTCTCTCCTTAGTGCATTACACTCAAAACATCGTCAAATGTATCATAAAAAATTATTTCAAAAACAAATTATATCATTATAAATACTAGCAAATCATCCCAAAAGAAAATTAAAACAATTGCTTTATTGTGTTGAGCAGCTTAGAGAGTAATGTTACTCCTCCTTCGTAATCCTGCATTAGGAAAAGTCAAATATATAAACTTAATTGAATAACAAAAAAATTATGATAAAATATTACATATATACCTAGTTTGCTAACATTTGCCTCAATTCTGAAAAAATACTTGAGGAAATGTAAATTCCACGTTCAAATCCTACAAAAAAAGAAGAAGCAGTTATCACATGTATTAGAAGCATTTTTTTATCTTATTTACAACTATATTGAACTTAATTCAACTAATAAGTTCAAGGAATTATTATGATAAACTTTTAGGTACAAAACGCTCTTGAAAATTATCATTGTACATCCTTGGATTTGCATTGCCATGAAATTGAGGATGTTGATGCATAAGTTGAAGGAAACTACTCCCTCCGTCCCTAAATTTGAGTCATATTTGTTACTTTGCACAAATATTAAGACAAGTCTAATCAAGGTAAAAGTGTAAATAATGACACAAAAAATCATAAAATTGAACCAATAGAAAACTTATTACAATATAAAGACAACTTTACCCCTAAAAAGTATTGTTGGGTGTGAATAAAGTAAATTGAATAAGGGTATTATGGGAATAAATCAATGGATAGAAATAGAAATGTGACTCAAATTAGGGGACACCCGAAAAGGAAATGTGACTGAAATTTAGGGACGGGGGAGTATTCTCCTTATGTCCAATATGATAAGTGACATAAAAAACAAAACACCATATTAAACATATAATTTGAGTCATTTTGCTGATTTATTTTGTCTTTTGTCAAGTTCATACTTTTCTGATAAAGATTACGTACCTTTGGTGCTTGATTTTTGGGAGTTTGTTTTTCATGTCTTGAACCTTGTTTCTTCTCTTGTGTATCAACTGAACTCTTCTTCTTCTTGGCCACCTTCTTTAATTTATCAGTTCAGCTTCTTAACCTTCGTGATCCTTTTCGTCCCTCTTTTTTCTTGAAAGTAGCTTGATTCAAATTTACGGGACATTGTTGAACGCTTGCATTGAGGTCAGGAAGTGATACAACTGCTGCATTTTCTTGAATTTGCATGCTTGAAAACATCTTATTGACCTCGTCAATAACAACATTCAACTTATTATCTAGTAGTAGTGACGATTCTTGAAAAATAGCAGCACGAGATGCAATATTCACAAATTTGCGACACAAATCTCTATATCTCCTTGTGGCATCCAAGTGAGGGTCCTCAACAATAATCATGCCACTGCTATCTCATACACTTCCACTTCGTGCTTCTTTTGTCCATCGTTTTAGGATGTATTTCTCAGGAACAAACCTAATACTCATTGCATCCAAGACCTTCAAAGAATGAGCACATAATATCCCCAATCTATCAAACATCTTGCAACGACATGAGACTGATTGAGTTGAAGCATCACCCACAACTTTATACTCCATATCTGCAACCTTGTTGTCATCAATATCAGCAATAACAACAATGTATTCATTACTCGGCTAAGCTTCAACTGGTGGCTTAATTGATCACGACCAGTTTCGTTGGGTCCGTATTGATCTCAGCTTTCACCAGATATGTCTCTCATCGCGTGATATGGAGGAACGGATTTGTAAATATCCATTTACAGTAGAAGGTACGCAAGAGACTTACGCTTGTTCGGGTGGCTCGTATGGGGTCGTTCGAAATCAGAATCGAGCGAGAGACATATCTGGTGAAAGTTGGGATCAATACGGACCCAACGAAATCGGTCGTGATCGATTCCGATTTCAAACGAGCCCATACGAGCCATCCAAACACGAGTAAGTCATGTATAATAATATATATATATAAACTTTGAAAAAAAAAAATTTACCAGCGCCTTATACAAATAATTTTTTTTTTAAAACATTTTACGTGTAAGAGACGCTGGTTCGACCAGCGTCTCTTACACGGGGGAATTAAAAAAAAAATCTGTATAAGAGACGCTGGTTCGACCAGCGTCTCTTATACATGTTCAAATAAAAAAAAAAGACCATTTATATGAGACGCTGATTCGACCAGCGTCTCATATAATTTTTTTTTTTATGTTTTAACGTATAAGAGACGCTGGTCGGGCCAGCGTCTCTTATACATAAAAAATTCAAAAAAAAAATTACCAGCTTCGGACGAGAAACGCTGTTTCTACCAGCGTCTCTCACACATAAAAAAAATCCGAAGTTGGCATAAGTGCCTATATTGAGAATTTCTTTTGAAAAGAACCTATGTCGGGAATTTTTTTTGAAAAAAAGCCCATTTCAGAAAAAAATTCTACCTTTGGTGCTTGATTTTTGGGAGTTTGTTTTTCATGTCTTGAACCTTGTTCCTTCTTTTGTGTATCAACTGAACTCTTCTTCTTCTTGACCACCTTCTTTAATTTATCAGTTCAGCTTCTTAACCTTCGTGATCCTTTTCGTCCCTCTTTTTTCTTGAAAGTAGCTTGATTCAAATTTACGGGACATTGTTGAACGCTTGCATTGAGGTCAGGAAGTGATACAACTGCTGCATTTTCTTGAATCTGCATGCTTGATAACATCTTATTGACCTCATCAATAACAACATTCAACTTATTATCTAGTAGTAGTGACGATTCTTGAAATTTAGCAGCACGAGAAGCAATATTCACAAATTTGCGACACAAATCTCTATATCTCCTTGTGGCATCCAAGTGAGGGTCCTCAACAATAATCATGCCACTGCTATCTCATACACTTCCACTTCGTGCTTCTTTTGTCCATCGTTTTAGGATGTATTTCTCAAGAACAAACCTAATACTCATTGCATCCAAGACCTTCAAAGAACGAGCACATAATATCCCCAATCTATCAAACATCTTGCAACGACATGAGACTGATTGAGTTGAAGCATCACCCACAGCTTTATACTCCATATCTGCAACCTTGTTGTCATCAATATCAGCAATAACAACAATGTATTCATTACTCGGCTGAGCTTCAACTGGTGGCTTAATATAGGCAGTTGTAAACCAATCATATTCCTCTTGAAAAGCGTCAAACACTTTAGGAGTGTTCAACTGACCGACTTGTTTGAGTATGGGTGTCCTTTTCATCTTCATTTTAGGTAGTTTTTCCCTGACATCAAATTCCGATTGTATCTCCTTTTGACGATTGTCTCTAACAACCCGCTCAAAATGCTTAAAAAACCCCAATACATCCATGCTACAATGCAAATAATCTTTCAAGTCTCGATTATACGTTAGAGATCTGTTTGATAAAAAAGAAGAAATTGTGGAGATTCCTTAAATGTTCTAAGGTGGGATTGATTGTGGGTGATTGATTTTGATCAACGGCTTTAATTCACCAAAAGAGTTGAGGCTCAAGTCTACCGGAGCTGAACCGCATATCAATATATGAACGTTGACCTCAGCAGCGTTTGAATTCAAGGCTCTCCATCTGTAAAATTCTTCAATTCAAATTCAAGCTTCACATCTTTTCCATCGACCACTTGCTTCTCCATAACTCCAAATTGACTATTGACTACTACTACTGACGCCCACCACAATTATTACTTTTTGGTCAAACTAACACTCAAATTCTATAATTTTATTGTTGTGGGATTAGGTCTTTGAGCACCAGTACAAAGTAAGGAAAAAAGTGTTGGGTCAACCTTATGGCCAAAAATAACAACGAATATGGACGCTTCACAACAGAGATTTTGTGCCCAAATTTATGGTGCGTGTCGCGTGTTGGCAACAGGTCAAGAAGCAAATTCCGGTCTAACACATTTTCGTGAACAACGATTTTTTTAAAATGCCGTTGATAGTCACATTATAAATATTATCATTTAAAATATATTCCCGTAGCCGTAGGGGCAGAGAATCCGTCGCTGTATCCGGATTTTTATCATATGTATATGTTAGTCTTTCTTCTTCCTTTTTGAATTGAATTTAGAGAAAAATTTGGGTGAGAATATCCCTTAAAAACACAAAGTGCGAAGTTTTTCCTGTTCACAGAAAAAATATCAAAGTTTATGTTTTGGATGAATTTTGACCAATCGATCCGAATTCGTTAAATTGCGGGGAACGATAAATGATAAATCTACTTCAATTGATGAAAGAAAGTGATTACAAAAGGTAATTTTCGTGGTACAAGGGAAAAGAAGGGATGGACGAATTTGTCTATAAGTGGTCTGGACGGACTAAACAATGTCGGACATGATAAAATGTATAAACCCTCTTTAAATGTGTAGAAGTGGTTTTGATGATGAGATTGTAGCTTAATGGGGTTGTTGTTGGATGTTTCTTGAGGCTTCTTCAAAGCCTTATTTATACTTGATTCAACCCTCGTTAAATATCTTTGATTCCCTCTTAAATGCTCTTGATTTTGTCTTAACTACATCTGATTTCTATTTAAATACACTAGACCCGGGACCCCGCGCTTCGCGCGGGGCAATTACGGATTTCGTATACAGCTTAATGTTTTTAAATATATGTCATAAAATAAGATTGAGGATAATCATATTAGCAATCTTCTAATATTGCATGTAATATCAACAAAGTTAATTAAGGATTTCTTATACGGTTCAACGTTGTTAAATATGTGTCCCAAAATTATATTGAGACTAATCAAATCTGCAATCTTCTAATATTGCATGTAATATCAACAAAGTAAGATTTATAAACGTAATCAATCAAAAAAATGACAAAACACATAATGATTTTAGGGGTAAGAAATAAAAAAAATGGGACCTACATCATTAATTAATACTAATTACCACTACTTTCTGCTAAAACCAACCAACTTTTATATATATAGAGAGAGAGATTTGACTCCCTCTTTGATTGTTGATATAATTAACATAACTTTTGGAAATCTCAGAGTCATTACAACGAAGGAGAAAATCATGTTCGTCTGTCGCATTAGTCGGTTGAAGGTGTGCTCGACAAAATTGTCGATGAGAAATTTGTCGAAGGTCCAACAGTCGCATCAGATAGTCGAGTCTGGCGATCAGGTCGTGGATATCTTGACCTCAACAGTTCGCAATACTTACAAGTATGTCACCGTGTCCTTCATTGAAAAACTTTCAAAAAAATTCATCGCCCAAATTATGAACATTGACGTGTGTGAACACGAGCTATTCACACTTGGTTTTTTAAGGGGTGTTCTCACCCGAACTTTCCTCTTGAATTATATTATTAACACTAAAATAAATAAAGATTTGAATGGTAAGATTTAGAATTAATAAATATTAGAATAAAATAATTAATTAATAAAAAATTTGAATAAATTTAGAATTAATTAAAGGATAGAATGGATATGTTAATATTAATCAAGTTTTAATGCAAATCAAGCCCAATAAGACCCGGTTGATTAATGACTGACCCAATTTCGACCCGATACCGATGTCATCTATCTATATCTATATAAAATTGATGAATTTGACAAAGTAATGTCTATCCGTACCGCGTCATCGTAATTAATCCATCGAGTCTAATTGGGTTAAATTTGATTTATTAGACCTTTATTTCTTCTGTTGATATTCAACCCTTCTTCTTCTCTTTAACCTTTCATCTTCCCACTTGATTTCTTAATTAAAGGATGATTATGGTTTTTTTGGTATAACTATGTCTTGCCTATTGCAATATCCAAACAGCTTCTCGAATTTTAATTCTTGATTTTGGTTGCAACCACTAGGGATGCACAAAAAAGACCCGGACCGGATCGGAAAATTCCGGGTCGGTCCAAGACCGGACCGGGTCCGGTCCGATCCTCGGTCCACATATTTGAGAAATTCCGGGTTCCGGTATATGAATTTTCCGGTCCGGTCCAGTCTAGGACCGGAAATCAGGATATAAAAAATTTGAAAAAAATTATTAAGAATTTGGAAAATTTTATAATTTTTATATAGAAAAATCCCGGTCCGGTCCGGTCCCCAGTCCATGGATTTGAAAAATTCCGGTCTACCGGTCCCCAGTCCAAGAGTTTAAAAAATTTCGGTCCGGACCGACCCGGAAAATTCCGATCCAGACTAGTTGTGCAACTCATTTTAAATTTATGGCCTATTTAATAACTAACCGCAAACGGAAAACCGTGATTTCTCCGCGCGAAGCGCGGGGTTTCGGATCTAGTTACTTCATCAAAGCCGTAGATTTGTATAGCTCTCACGAAATTAATGTATTAATATTTAGCTATGCTCTTAAGAAACAAATATTCTACTTTTAGCTCACAGCAATATTCTAATTTTATTTAGACTTTACGAGTATATGTTATGTGATACTCTGGTTGTTACGAGTAGGTACTCGATCTTATCGCTTAACATTAGAGATTAGGTATTCTTCTCTTAATTAGAGAATACATATTTAACCACTTTTTATTTTATAAAACTCGGTTATTGCCCTATGAAACTTTGAAATATATATGGTAGAATAAAAAAGGTCAAAGTTCATGTTAATGCCTACCAATCCTACCATTAATTTCCCGTCTACTATATTTCTCCAAGAGTTCACATCCAACAGAGTAGCTTTGAGAACTTTGGAAGAAATTATCCGGTTGATAAGACCAAAAGTAAAACGTACATTTATTAGTATAGGGGTCCAATTAGAAAAAAATCTTGCATAAATACAATATACTTCATATAGAAAAACTTGATATTTTCTTTTACGAGTCTTTAGAGTATGTTGATATCGATATCATGCTAATAATATTCTGTATATCTTTTATTAATATCTGATATTTCATACATGATGAATATCATATTAAAAGAACCCTTGAACCCTTATTCAAGATCTCATTAGTAATTAAAGTGCATGTATGCGCTTGAGCTAGGTTGCGGGCAAGTAACGGAAAATCCCAATGAAAGTAAACGTATCCTTTTCATTGTTTAATCTTATAAATGCATTGTCAACCACCTAGTCCCAGCAAAAATAAGAATAGAAATCAAGTGGATTGAATGGCCGAAAATATTGAAACACTAAGTAAATATTTTTTTGGTTTCCCACTCTAGCTCAACGGTCAGGGGACTCCCCTACTACCTTTACATCTTGAGTTGCGTGGGTGACTCTCCCAACAAACAATTTTTAACCTCCACAAAATCTCGAACTCGAGACCTCATGTTAGGTGATTGGGGTCCCTTACCACCCGACCACATGCTTGTTGGTGCACTACGTAAAATTTGTCGTTTAGATAACAAAGACACTTCAAAGCTAGTGAAAATCATAATAGTTTTCTAGAAATGTATCTTGTATTCAAGGACTCGGATTAGTGATGGATCCATGAATTTTCCAAAGAGGTATCTGAAGTCATTGATGTAAGTG
Source organism: Oxyria digyna (assembly GCA_029168935.1). Taxonomy (NCBI): domain Eukaryota; kingdom Viridiplantae; phylum Streptophyta; class Magnoliopsida; order Caryophyllales; family Polygonaceae; genus Oxyria; species Oxyria digyna. Next base: position 15,105,162 of record JAPVLV010000013.1, read on the forward strand.
GGTTGAATTAGTTGGCTTCACGTACATTGACAATTACCGGAGGGCTGGACCGACTCATCTAATAAATCGAATGAACAAGAGAAGCATCTCAAATTTGACAATTAGGCTCCCGTATCAGATAACGAATATGTCTTAAATCCGATCGATCTTTAGATCTCGATTTCGCAATTAGACAATTAAAGGAATCGCAAGAACATAAGACCACCAGAAAGTTGTTGACGCGGTTTTGTAAATCTTCATCCACGGAATTCAATCAACAAAAGCAAACAGCAAGAAGGAAATCAACACAAAGACAAAGTCATGAAAACAAGTCAGAGCAATGAAAACGAAAGCAGTAAGATTAGGCTCTCAAAGCTCGCATAGGAGGAAGACGCTTGTACGGAAGGACGCTTGTGGTTGGTGATGAAGCCCTTGTTGTTGAGAACTTGCATGGTGGCAGGGCAAGTGTCGTGTCCGTCGTTGAGCCAACCCTAGATGCTTGTGCTTTCGTAAGGTGACGTTGATCCAGAGGATTACCGACGATTTCATCACGTCGAACGAGACCGGACACCGAAAGTAGCTCGACACAGTTATGTACAAATCCTCCTTCCCCCATTAACACAATTAAACAATATAATTTTAATAAAACTAACGGAAATAGAACGAAAATGGGACAAAGGGTGGAGTTAGAGTAATGAAGTCTGTTCACGGGTGGATTTCTGAAGAAAAAAAAACAATTTAAGGGGTGGTTTTGAGCAAATCAACCCTTTGAAAGGGTGATTTTCGGAATTTGAACTAACGAAAATGGGACGAAGGGTGGTTTTTGGCTAATGAAACCTTTTTAAGGGTGGTTTGTTGTAAAAAAAAATGAATGGGTTGTTTTGAGCAAATCGACCCTTTTAACGGGTGATTTTCGTTATTTGAGCCTTAAATTAATCCAAGAAATATGGAATTCAAAATTTTCTAATATCATAATCATGAAAGGCCATTGAAATTTATCATATGCCTTTCTCATGTCTAGTATGATGGTCATCCAACCTCTTTTAGTGGTGTTGGCCCACAAATGGATAGACCTCTACCAATATCAATTTCTCCATACATTCCTCTAGCAGGAATTGAACTCGAGATCTCTAGATAAAACAGTAACTTTTGCGACCATTAGGAGAAGAAAAACTATATGATGTAGGGATGCACAACCGGTCGACATCGGATTTTTTCAAACCTTTAGATCGGAGATCGAAATTTTCTAAATTTATGGAACGGGGATCGGAAATTTCCGAACATCTCGGAACCGGACCGACATTTTAATATATAAAAATTTAAAAAATTTACATTTTCTTTACTATATATATTTTTTAAAATTCATCTAAATTTGCGGTCCTGGACCGAAACGAAAAATTAATAAACCGAATCGAATCGGACCGGAAGTCAAAATTTCTAAAATGTAGGAACCGGTACCGGACCAGGTTCCGGTCATTTTTGGAACTTATAGAATCATCCACTTCGAGTTTTAAGCTTCCAAAACCCAACCTCTTGGGTTGGATTCCGCGGCATATACTTGTTCCCTAATCAATCAACTCTCCCTGTAGACGCCACCGTCACCATCTCAGCGCCCACTTAACTTCCATCGTAACCTGCAATTAGGGTTAGGATTTCTCAATTTGATGTGGAGCGATGAATTTCGAATCATGGCAGAGGAGGATGGAGACGTGGATTAGAGACCAAAGGTCCAGGGTACCGAGGCTGCCTACGCTCCCACGGGGTGCTCAGTGGCAATGGCAGTTGCCTCTGAAATTGAAGTGGCCGCCATGGGAGGATGATCGGGAGCAGAGGAAGAAGCTCCAGGAGGAGTTTGAGCGCCGGAAAAAGCAGCTTCATGATCTATGTCGCGCCACTAAGGTCGAGTCGGTTGCTGATTTGCATGATGTTCTTTGCTCTATGGTTCTCTCCGAGTGTGTTTACAAGGTTTCAATCGCTCTCTATGATTTCTGCTTGTGGAATTTTTGGCGATTCAGGATGCTGTTGGATTCATTTTCCAATTTTATTATAGATCAATTGCGCTGTTTTATGATCTATCTAGTTATTCATAATCACTATCTAATCAATGTAGCATTCAGTAATGTCAGTAGTATGAAATGTTTGCCTTTAAGAGGACTGAAGTGCATTGATATGACGAGTTCTCTTTATGCTCTAACCAATCAAATACCAACTACAAATGCAGACTTTTCATCAGTGCATTGCATTTTACAATTCTATCGCTGCTGTGTTTCTACTATCCTAATCTTGCATTTTCAAGCACAGAGGCCTGTTTCAGAGCTGGTTCGAGCTGTGAACAAATTTAAGGTTGACTTCGGAGGGCACATTGTTTCTCTCGAGCGTGTTCAGCCTTCTTTAGATCACGTCTCTCACAGGTAATTGTGCGACATTCACTTCAGGAAAATAATTGAGTCAGTGATATGTTGAGTTAGGAGTTAGGACTACCACTGAACATTTAAGTTTCTGTGGTTTACAAAGATGAACTCAACGAAAAAGTGATACACATTGCTTGCTCAATTATTTTTCAGTAATGCCAGGGGTAAAAAAAAGTTAGAAATGACGTATACTAAAGGAAACGTCCTGAATCCCAAGTAAATTAATTACCCCGGAATACAACACTCAGCATTGGCTTAAGATGCTTAAAGCATATAGCAGTCTCTTGATGTGTTTTGTACCTCTTGCTCTGTAAGATAAGTTATAGATAGAAATAAATACAGCATTAGTAGATTGATCAATCATCAATGTAGCAATTCAAGTGTTTCTTTTGGATAAGCTGGCTTCCATTTACATTGATTGGCCTCTCTATCTGATATGTTGCCGGTAGACCAGAATAATAAGACATGCACCCCCCCTATCATATACTCTTAGTTGATATGGAAGGGTTATTGAAGTCTTGGGGAGGCTTGATTTGTTCCAATCTGGTATTGGCATATTGCACATCATTTTTGGTTTGTTGGTTATGAGTGGGTTAAGAAGAGCGGATGACATGGATGCTTCCTCCTTTGGCTTCTGCTGCGAAGAAGGCTCGAGAGGAATAACAAATGGTTATTTAAAAAGTATCCATTTAATAGATTTTCCTTGAGACTATCCTTCACTCAATTCTTGGGAATCTCCGCACCTTTCCTTCTACTCTTAGCTTTGAGGAAGAAAATGAAAATAATACAATGCCCCTCTAGTTTCAAAGGTTATACACAATACCCTTTTATTCAGTTTTCCTTGATTTCATGAGGTTGGATATGGAAGTAGAATGTGCTGTAATACACACTCTCGTGAATGATCTGCCATGTTGGCTTTGACAGAAGGTTGTGAAAAGAGACTTATCTGTGGTGTCAAAAGTTGTTTTTTTCTTGATATTATGAAGCATGTTGTGTGTTCTTGTCATCATATCTTATTAGTTTCAAACACACTTTCTTTTGTCATAATACACACTATCTCTTTTTGAATGGCTGTATTCTGCTCTGTACATAGGAACATTATTACAATAGTTAACAAAACAATGGGAGTGAAGATCTTCTCATGTATCCAGTTGTTTTCAGAATACTTTTTTTTAATGTTTCTTTGCAGATATCTGTTGGCTGAAGATGCTGATACACTTTTTGCCTCTTTTATTGGGACAAAGCAATACAAGTATGCTCATGGGGTCGCACTTTATTTTTCCTTTGTCCTTGCTATAACAATTTCAGGGGGGGAAACTCAGGATATTCTTTGTTCAGGGATGTCATGGCTGACTTCAACATATTTCAAGGTGCCGTATTTCATGAGGATGCTTTAGACGGTTTGGAAGAAACTGCAGTTATTGAGTCTGATTTAGCAGATGGAAGACAGGGAAATGAAGGAAGTATTCAAAGAACCCTTGAACCAAAACCAAAGCAAGTGAGGCAGAAATTAAAGCCTGCTGCTCACAGAGTATGATGTTCTTCTGCTCTGTGTATTATATCATTCTGTGTATTTAATATCCTAAGTATATTTCCGCTCACCTGCCTAGACGTGTATTCATTGCATGTCAGATCAGTTCTAAGTTATTTCTAAAGAAAGGCTATTCTCAGGGTTTTATGGCTCGTGCCAAAGGGATACCTGCATTGGAGCTATATAGGCTTGCTCAAAAAAAGAAAAGAAAACTTGTTCTATGTGGACATTCACTTGGTGGAGCTGTGAGTCTATAAAATTCTTCTTTGACCATAATTCACTTTGTTCAATCTGCTTATGCCATAGGTCTACCTATATTTTTGTAGGTGGCAGCATTAGCAACCCTTGCCATTTTGAATGGTGTAGTGCAGTGTTCTTCGAAACAGAATGAGAAACTTCAAGTTAAATGTATTACATTCTCCCAACCACCCGTCGGGAATGCAGAGCTAAGAGAGTGAGCTTTCCGTCTTTTCTAGCTCTCTGGTTCTGTTATCCATATGTTTTAGCGTATAATATTTGCAATATGACTGTTTTTTTCCCCTCTAGCTTGGTTGTTAAGAAAGGATGGCAACACTATTTTAAGACGTACTGCATTCCGGAGGACCTGGTGCCACGCATTCTGTCCCCTGCTTATTTTCATCATTATAATACACATGCTCAATCACCCCCTGCTGATGGTGTGGTTAGTAGTCTTTCAGTCCTTGAAAAGGAGGAAGCTGGATTCAAAAGAAAGGAAGATAATGGGGATACAAATGCAGGAAAACAACTTGTTTTTGGTATGGGCCCTGTTCGGACTTCAATTTGGAGGCTTTCTAAGCTTGTACCCTTAGAGGGAGTCAAACAACATTTGGCCAACTTTAGGCAAAATAAAGTGTCTAAAGATGCACCGTCCTTTTCTGCTACTGCTGTTACAACATCAAGCAGTGGTGTGCTTAAACCGCAGTCTCTTGAGATCCATGGTACTGATCGTGTATCTCTTAACCCAATACCCGATTTTGATAAAGGAGTATTAGATTCAGAGACTGGTGGGAAAACTCATGGAAAAAGCAACAGGAAAAATGGGGATAATGAGGCTTGGCCTAGAGTGCCTTATTTACCTTTCTATGTTCCATTTGGAGAGGTAGTTGCTCAGTTTTATATGCTGCTATATTTTCTCTTGCTATCAGAAATTTTGCATGAAAGCATTCTAACTCTTGTATGTTTATTAGTAAATCGCTGTATATTAACTTCTCTCCTTTTGTTTCTTTTGTTACACCTAAAGGCTACCCAGTTTCCACAATAGGTCCTGAAAAAGACCAAGCTATACTATCATGGCACGTGGACCTTGTTTTCATAAAACTATCCGAATAAAATTCACACCATTCTGCTTGTCATGAATTGTTGAAAGGACATAGTAGATGATACTAGGAATGGAATACCAAGAAGAGAGGCAAATCTATTGCCTACAATTTATCATTTTTTCTTTACATGTTCTATGTCAGTTGACTTCATGTAATAATTCATTTTACACTGTTGAAACGGTACTGTCATTATTTTAAATGGACTTGTCTGCTAATATTTTGCAAATTATTTTCCATGTGTTTTATCACAATAAGCAATGTGGTAGTGAGTGGAGCAGCTGTAGTATCTTGATTCTTCATCATCTGTAGGGTTTGTTGTGCATGGTGCACTCATTCATAAACTAACTAGATCATAATTTTTTCTTCAAAACTTATGGAAGTGATGACATTTGATGTTTGCTTCTGAGTTTTTTGGCAGCTTTTTAGAAACCCTGTATGGTATCATGCTTTAAACTTCAATAATTTAGTACTTATTTTGTCTAACCTGCATTCTCGGTTTTGACAGTTGTATCTCTTGGGAACTTCATCGGTGGAGTTATTGTCTGATTCAGAGTACTCCAAGTTGACATCGGTGAGATTTTATTTCTATTTTTTGATGAAATGAAATTCTGAAAATAAGTGAAATCCTGTTTGAAGGTTCATTGTAGGTTAATCTCTTAAGAATATGACATTTTATTTATTTATTTATTTTCGCTTCTGAGTCTTTTTACAACTCTTATACTTTTACTTAATTTTTTTCTAAGGCTTTGCTTTAATTTGAGTATACTTGTACAGTTGTACTGTGGATATACAATCTGCACGGGAAAGCGTCGTGCATGGAATCAGTGGCTTAGTTTTTTTACTGAAATGATGAACTGATGAACTAGTATGGTGTCTTACTCGTAGTATTTTTGGGTAGGATTGCATTACCCTAATTAATTGAGGAATGTTTGGAAAAAATCTATAAATGGGCTTCTAAGGGATTCAAAGTTCCTTGGGTGTAAAGTTGCATTTATCTATTAAGATTTTTGCTAAAACTCAATGAGTATCCCTCATTGTAGAGCTTCTCCATTTATTTCCTTTTTTCTGGCAAAGACATTTTCAGGTCAAGTCTGTGATTGCCGAGTTAAGGGAAAAATTACAATCACATTCAATGAAGTCTTATAGGGCAAGGTTCCAAAGGTATTGTTAATGTTGTAACATAGATATAGTTTTGCACTCTGTATGTTTTCCTTACTTACAGTATTTCTTTTTTCCCTTATCAATCAATTTCTCCATTTTCTCTGTACAGGATATATGATTTATGTACAAGTGATAGCAATTTGCCTTTTTTAGGGGTGGAACAACTTCAACAGTTTCCTCACCTCCAACAATGGCTTGGGATGTCGGTTGCTGGTACTGTGGACCTAGGGCGCATAGTAGATTCTCTTTCTATACGTACTGCTACGTCAATTGTCCCGCTTGGATGGAGTGGAAGCCCCGGTGAAAAAGTTTCTGAGCCCTTAAAGGTCGATATTACTGGTTTTGGGCTGCATTTGTGCACTCTTGTGCAGGCTCAAGTCAATGGTAACTGGTATTAACCTTTCCCTTTGTCATCTCGTTTCAGTTCCGTTATCTTAGGATTTTGCAGCATATTGCAGAGCTGCTGCTTTGCTTGTATATGGTGTATTGTGATAACATTCATGATAGTAGCAATACGTTTCAATGGGTTTCAAGTTTCTTCTTTCCTCCAGTATTGTTTTGCAAAGATATAGCACCTTTGTGCACTGCTGCAGTCTTCAAAGCAATATGTTTGAAAATGGTTGTTGACATATGCCGTGTGTAATTCAATACCAAGCTCTAATATAATATTTGTGATACTTGTGCATTGCACTGGTTGTTGCTGATTACTGATAATATTTTGGTGCTGGTTTTTCTTTTGAACTCTGGTTGAAATAAAGATTGTACAATCTACGTGACAAGAGTGAATTAGAATCTTGTTGATCCATCTTGTTAGATCTCAACACTGTATCATATAGCCTGATAATATTTTGGTGCTGAAGTTAACTAAGAATCTTGATAATCAGTATCTTAGGCTGGTATATACACTTCTCTAGACGCTTCTGAACTTGTATCTAAGAATATATATTATTGTTTGAAGTTTGAACAAATGTCTTCTGCATGTTTTATACCAAGATAGCATTGTGACTGGAAACTGGTTGTTTTTTTATTTTAGGTGCTCTACCACATTGGAATCATTTCCATCCACACCACCATACTCTTCTGATGAACTCCAGCCAGAATTACAGAAAATGCGGATCTTAATTGGTGCTCCTCTAAAGCATCCTCCAAAACATTTAGTTGCAGCTGATACTCTTAGGATTATGTTTCCTTCTATTGATTCTGATCTGAAAGTGGATCAACTTGTCGGAGCAATGTCAGAGGGCAAGTTCCTTCGACCTGCTGGTTTGAATAATTTTGTCGTATATTGCACCAGTGACTTCAGCACTGTTTCTAGGACTGTTGATATGAGAACTCGCAGGGTGCGACTAGTTGGCCTTGAGGTACTTATGCCATGATATTGACTATGACATTTTTAATGCCTTCACATCTTCATTCTTATTGTTATTAGTGTACCAACTCTACTCCCTTTTTTCCTTTTCCAGGGGGCTGGCAAGACTACCCTTTTGAAAGGAATTTTAAATCAAAGCAGAAATAGTGACTTGATTGGCGGTGAGGATCCGTTGCCCGAACCTGAAGTTGAAGAAGGTATTGCTGGTGGCGTTTGTTACATGGACTCAAAAGGAGTAAATTTACAGGTTTACCATTTTCACTAGTCCGCTCATCTTTATATCATGACCCACTTTTGCTATCTGTTACCAGTTATCTAAGTAGGATTATTTATTCAGTAATTGATGATAGTCGGTTACAGTTCTAGAGCATTATTAGCATTATCTAAGTAATGGGTCAGTGTAGCCAGTCAGTAATTCATCTTCTGATTGAAATTAAAAATATGAAAATGGAGATTCTCCACCAAAGTTCTTGATTGTTAGATCCTGAGATCAGTGGGCTCCTTGGGTGAGATCCTTGCCTAAAGGGTATCTATCAGTTTCTGTAAATTGTAAGAATCTAAAGAGCCATAACATTACTGTTGGACTTGCATGTTTTTTATAGCACCAGTTGGCCTTACAAGAACTGAAACTAGAATTTTCGCTTATTTTGCATGTTCAGCCTTTCAGAAACTGGAACTAGATTTTCTGGTTGTTTTGTGTTTCAGGAACTGAGACTAGAGGCATCACGCTTCAGGGATGAACTATGGACAGGGATTCGTGATCTCAGTAACAAGACAGATTTGATTGTCCTTGTTCACAACCTCTCTCACAAAATACCTCGACAAAGCAACAACGCAAATGCCTCAAATAATCTTCCAGCACTTGCACCTATTCTGGATGAAGCTAAAGCCCTTGGCATCCCTTGGGTTCTTGCAGTAACAAATAAATTCTCAGTGAGTGCACATCAACAGAAATCAACCATTGATTCTGTCTTGCAAGCTTATCAAGCATCTCCAAGCAGCACAGGAATCGTCAATTCCTGTCCATACGTCATTCACGTATCTGGAAACAATCTCTTACCTGTTAATCCTGTGGTTGACGAAATGGATGCAAAAAATATCCTTCTGGGACCTTTAAATTTTTTTCTGCAATCTTTCCAGAAGAAATCAAGTGTTCTCCCTGTAGAGGGTGTCAAGTCTCTTAGCCAGCTTGTTCATAACGTTCTTCAGCGTCAGGAGGAGTCTGCTTTTGAGGTATTGTACATATTTAGTCACCATAATTCATTTTTTTATTCACTATTAAGTGTATGTAATTCACTTTTTCCTTTTAAAGGAATTTGCAAGCGAAAGACTATTGCGGGAAGCCGCAAGGCGTCGTGCAAAGGAAGGCGATGTAGAGAAAGAGGCACTTGATAAGGCTAATTCGTTCTCTGCTGCTACAGTTGGAGCTTCTCTCGGAGCCGGTCTTGGAGTCGTCTTGGCTGTTGTCATGGGTGCAGCATCTGCCTTGAGGAAACCATGACAGGTTTTTTCTCTTTCAAAATCCTTAGGCTTAGAAATTGTTTCAGCATGTGTATGTATATAGTATTATATATTGTAGAACCTACCTACTTCTAGTTCTTAGAGTTGGTATTATATATTGTAGAACCTACCTATTTCTAGTTCTTAGAGTTGGTATATTTGGAAATTTATTTATTTCTGAAATTTTTAGGTCTCACCTAGTTCCATTTTTTTTTGTATGGGGTCTAAATAGAGCCTGGATTTTTTGATAACCATCTCATGTGAAGAAACTGAAGGGATCTTCATTATTCTATTATTTCTCTGTATAGTTTAAGTTTAAGATGCATGTGAATGATAATTTGTATCCTAAGCTAGAAACAATTCTTCCACGCCTTATGATGGAGAATACAGATAAACATGAGGTGTATATGCATCATTCATTCCTATTCATAGGTTTAAAGTAGAACCATAAATGGCGGCACATGGATGATTGTTGTCGAGGATCAGTGTTATGACTTGTGACAAATTGACTACTCATATTTCTCCCATGTGCCTTCAAAATGGTACAAGTTTGTGACACTTTGTTATAACTTTACACTATCTAGCTGGATGGGTTTCACTCCTCCCTTTGGTTCATCTGAACGGAACGGAATCATTCCAAACAGTTTATAATCTAACACAAATTATCATTTACATAAATCATTCATACCAGTTTGAATCAATCAGACTATGAGTAGACCCTGATGCAAACTATGAAATCAGGTTAAGTAGACGCAAATTGAGAAATTGAAAATCAAATTTGAACCAGTTCAGGATCACAGATTACTTGGATAAATATGACATTGCTCAAACCCGTTAGCAATCCAAGAAAACTCCCATCCAATGCTTTTGTAATGTATAAATAAAATTCTGAGTTCGTACAAGAAACAAGTCTAGCCTGTGCAACAGAGTCGATTGCTCTTCGACAAATCAGCCCCATCTTTGGCCAAACTTACACGGTTGACAGACAACTCAGCCTTGTATGAATCCGAGCTCAGAAGCTTCCTGCTCACGTTATTGTAGATTTGCCTAATGACCATTTCAAAAGCAGTTCTTACATTAGTTGAGTCTAGAGCTGACGTTTCCATGAAGAAGAGCTTTTCTTCCTCTGCAAAGCTCTTGCCTTCGTCAATGCTGACTTCTCTTATGTTCTCTAAATCGCATTTGTTTCCCACCAGCATTGTTGCAACCGTCGTATCACAGTGAGCTGACATGATCATCATAAGAATGAAGCTATCAATGTGAATATGTGAAACACACGAACCACAGAGATGAGCAAATGGAATGAGAAAGGCGAAACACTCTTGAATTTCATGACATATAGTTTCTCCACAATGAAGAACACAAAGCTGCTGTTTACTATTTATAGCAATTATTCAAGAAAATGCAGCATTCTTAGAAAGAATTGACCTCTAATCATCAATAGCAAGTTTTCCGGATCAGCTAGCTTAGATTGTATAGCAATTATAATACAAATGAGACAAAAATGGTACTTAAACAACCAAAAACAACAATCCATCATCATACGATTCACACTTGCTTCTACTTTCATGATTTGAACATCTTCTCATAAGCTGAACTCTATCCAAGTTAAAATACTGAACTTCAATCAATGTAATTGCCCCTCTCAATAACTAATTTCTGGTAGAGAAAGAAGCCAAAATAGACTGTTTTCAATCAGATCAAACCAAAAATCAACACAAAGAAGCAAAGTAAGCACTCAAGCAGCAAAAATTAAACCAAATCAATCAATCCACCAATCAGTTTGAAGTAAAGGTGAACATACTACGGAGTTCTTCAAGCCAGCGGGCGACGCTATCGAAGGTAGTACGGCGACTGACATCATAGACGACGAGAGCACCGACGGCGCCTCTGTAATAAGCAGAGGTGACGGCGCGAAACCGCTCCTGGCCGGCAGTGTCCCAGATCTGAGCCTTCACTTCCTTTCCATCAATTTGCATGCACTGCGTCTGAAACTCGACTCCGATGGTGGCCTTGGTGTTCAAATCGAACTCGTTGCGAGCATATCTCGAAAGCAGGTTCGATTTCCCCACCGCTGAATCGCCGATTATCACTATCTTGAATAGGTACTCTTCTCCTGCTTCTTCCTCGCTCATTGTTGAGGATGAGAATTGAGTATTGATCGAATTGAGCAGTAGCAGACTCTGGAGATTGGGAGAGATATGGGAAGTGGGAACAGAGAGTTGGGCAATGTTGGGATTGTTTCCCTTTTTTGTGTGTTCGATATCACGTTTCTTTATTTTCCTGCTTCTTATATAATCGTGTATATCTATCTTATATATTATATTAAGAATCCGGATCAGGTCATAATATTTATTATACGAATGTGTCAGCGACATGCACTTTTTTCAATAATGACATGTACACGTAGGGTGTGCGCATGTACTTTTACATATTATCAATGACATGCAAATCTGTCAATAGTGCATGTCGCTGACTTAAAATGTGTCTGTCGCTGGCTTAATACATGTCAATGGATTAAATATGCATTCATTCGCATATTCGCACAATAATAATTATTCTCACCTGAATCTTTTCCTTATACTAGAGCTCTAACATTTTTAGAGCCTCTAGAATGATGCCGTTAAGTCATTTTCATTTTTAATATTAATTAAAAATATATTAAATAATTAACTTAACAAATAAATCTACTAAAACAATTACTCCTTCAACAAAAAAATACAAATTATCCTATCATATTAAAAATAAAAATTACTTTTAAAGTTAATATGTATTTTTATTACTTAACTATTTTAAATTTAATTATAATATATATAATGAAATATTTATATATATAATTAAATTATTTATTATTCATAAAATAAATATATATTAATTAATACTCCCTACATCCCATTATATAAGTCCCATTTCATTTTCTGATACTATTCACAATTCGAGAGAATTTTCTCGATTTCTTCCAATATATAAGCGAAAATATAGTCATGTGGGGTCTTGTTTGATTCGTCTTAACGAGTACTATAATAATTTCAAAATTTCATATTTTTTACTAATATGTAACTAGAGATATTGACAAAACAAAACGCCCATCGACATACGTGCATGGATGAAATGGGGCTTATATAGTGGGACAGAGGGAGCAGTATTTACAAACAAAAATTTAAATTTACACTATAAATTCACGACGGACAATCTGGAATAGTACATTAATTATTGTGAGACTATTCCGGTATGAATAATTTGAAATACTTTGTGATGTTGTGTTCAAAGTTAATGTGATGTGCATTTTAAGTACGATTTTCTAAGGTGGACACACAATATAATTATTGAATTTGTAAATTTACGAGCTTATTATAAATTCTACTTAATTTCTTAAGGAGTACTAGGGTGATGTATGAATTATTTATATAATTTATAAAAAAAAATTTATTTGACGCAATTTATATTAACACAAACCAAAATTGCTTTTTAGTATATATGTCAGTTCGCCACGGACCAAAAGGAGGGCCAGTTCGTCACAGACCAATGAAGGAGGCCCGTCACAGACTATTTTCCTTTTCGGTCCATCACAGAATAAGTTGAGCTAACTTCAACTTAGCTATCTATACATATATTAAAACATAACGTTGTTTTGACACATGTCGCCTTTATATTCAATTCGCCTATGTGTCGACCTCTAAGTTATGCCACATCATCCACCATGTCATTCTCCACATCATCCGACTGAATATTTTGATATATATCTTTGAATTAAATAAGTAAAAAAATCAAAAAGATATCTAATAGGTTATATAACAAAAAGAAATATCGATTTTTATCTTTTATCATATTATATCTTTATCTTATATATATAAATATCTTTATCTATTATTATGTTACCAATCTAATTAAGTTGAGTTATTAATGAACTTAAACTATAAAACATAAATCATAAACTATAAACTATAATTTATAAATTATAATTCATAAAGAATAAACTACAAGCTATAACTAATTAATAATATAAAATATAAATATATTATTAAAATATTTATTACGTGCGACCCCGTACATGGTACGGGAACCCACGCTAGTTATGTCTAATCTACAACTACTACATTAATTGTTTCTAATCTAAAATAAACTGAGCTAACTTCAACTTCAATCCACAACAAGATTTTTCACCCTCTTTCACCCATTTTTCATTTTTATTCAAACACAATCTCTAAATCAATGTCCAATTGAGATGATTGTATCAACCAAAATGTTAAAGAATGTATTCAATGAAGTGAGTTTAATTGTTTAAACTTTAAAGTAATATTTTATTAAGTTTAAATAATGACATAAGTGTAGTTGTAGTGATCAAATGCCTTGAGTGATTACTTTGCTCACTACAACTACTACAACTACTTTGCCTTTGCTCTTCTCATATGCATCTGCTATCTGTGCTGGAGTCATAGGTTTAAGAGTAATAGGCTTATTATTGAAAATAAATGAGTGACAGTTAGTGTGACCATCATGAACAACTTTTCTATCATATTGTCATGATCTACCTTAAGACACTCCAAGCATCTTTTCAAACAATGCTCAACATCCCTAAGCATATGGGGCCAATAAAAGTGAGCATGCAACATATGATATGTCTTATCTCTACCAAAGTGTCCCATTAATCCACCCTTATGGGCTTCTTGAACAAGCAATAATCTCAAATAACACTTAGGTATGCATACTTTACTAGCCCTAAACAAGAAACCATCAAACAAGTAAAACTTATCCAAAGTTCCTTTATCTAAACATTGCTTATAAATAGCACCAAAATCAGCATCATTACGATATAACTCCTTGATGTAAACAAAGCCTAACACCTTAGAGTCAAGTTGAACAATTAAAGCATGCCTCCTAGATAGTGCATCAGCAACAACATTGTCCTTTCCCTTCTTGTATTTGATAATATAAGGGAAAGTCTCAATAAATTCCATCCACCTACCATGCCTCCTATCAAGTTTGTCTTGACTCCTAAAATGTTTCAAAGATTCATGATCGGTATGCAAAACAAACTCTCTAGGCCATAGGTAGTGTTGTCAAGTCTTAAGTACTCTATATAATGCATACAATTCCTTATCATAAGTAGAGTAATTTAGACTTGCACCTTTCAACTTTGCAGAAAAGAAAGCAATAGGCTTACCTTCTTGCATGAGTACTCCTCCTATGCCAACTCCTGAGGCATCACATTCCACTTCAAAGGGCCTAGTGAAGTCGGGAAGCACAAGCAATGGCGCTTCGGTCAATCTGCGTTTTAGCTCTTCAAACGCCCTTTCTTGAGCCTCCTTCCAAACAAAGGTCGGATGCTTCTTTGTTACCTCAGTTAGGGGTGCAACAATGGTGCTGAAATCCTTCACAAAACGCCGATAGAAGCTAGCCAATCCATGGAAACTTCTGACTTGGCTGCTAGTCGTGGGGGTTGGCCAATCCTGAATGGCCTTAATCTTCTCCTCATCAACCTGTAATCCCTAGGAGCTCACTACAAAGCCAAGAAATATAACTTTATCAGTGCAAAAATCACACTTCTTCAAATTAGCATATAGTCGTTGTATACTAAGAGTAACGAGTACTTCCCTGAGATGTTGCTCATGCTCCCCTAGGGACCTGCTGTAAATCAAGATATCATCGAAATAAACTACAACAAACTTCCCTATAAACTTCCTCAAGACATGGTTCATAAGCCTCATAAAAGTAGAGGGAGCATTAGTAAGTCCAAATGGCATAACAAGCCACTCATATAGACCAAATTTGGTCTTGAAGGCGGTCTTCCACTCATCGCCTTCCCTCATTCGGATTTGATGGTAGCCACTCCTAAGATCAATCTTGATGAAGTTTGTGGTACCATGAAGCTCATCCAACATGTCATCCAGCCTTGGTATAGGATGACGATACTTGACAGTTATGTTGTTGATAGATCGACAATCAACACACATCCGCCAAGAATTGTCTTTCTTAGGCACAAGTAAGACCGGAACTGCACAAGGACTAAGACTTTCTCGAACATACCCCTTATCTACAAGCTCCTGCACCTGCTTCTGAATCTCTTGACACTCCTGAGGGTTCATTCTGTAAGCTGGCCTGTTAGGTAAAGAAGCTCCTGGAATAAGATCAATTTGATGCTCAATGCCCCTAAAGGGCGGTAAGCCCGCGGGAATCTCATCCGGGAACACCTCAGCAAACTCATCAAGAATAGCTTGAATGCTAGGGGGTAGATCAACTCGAGAATCGGTACCTGTCAACACAAATCTCTTGCAAAACATCATTAAGGTAGTGTCCATTGGCAAGTACTCACCTTGCAATTCGGATTTGGAGGACAAAAGAGTGCGAGGCGGAGTAGTCGAAACAACAAGGGCTCCTGCGCCAACTTCCGCGGTCGCGGGTTTCGAGCCGCGGTCGCGGTTTTGACTCCGCCGAGTCCCGTCGCGATCCGCGATCACGGATTTCGAGCCGCGGTCGCGGTTTTGGTTCTGTCGAGACCCGCCAACTTCCGCGGTCGCGGATTTGGAGCCGCGGTCGCGGTTTTGGCTCTGTTGCGCCAACACCTCAATTTCGTCGGTGGCTCTTTCTTTGCCTTTGCTCTTCTCATATGCATCTGCTATCTGTGCTGGAGTCATAGGTTTAAGAGTAATAGGCTTATTATTGAAAATAAATGAGTGACGGTTAGTGTGACCATCATGAACAACTTTTCTATCATATTGCCATGGTCTACCTAACAATATATGACAAGCCTGCATAGGAACGACATCACACAAGACTGTATCCTCATATTTCCCTAAGGAGAAAGTTATCCTAGCTTGCTTTTGAACTCTTAATTCACCACATTCATTCATCCAATGCAATTTATAGGGCCTAGGGTGGAAAATAGTAGCAATATGCAATTTAGAGATTAACTCAGTGCTAGCAATATTGCAACAACTTCCTCCATCAATAATCATATTACAAACCTTCCCTTGAACCAAACATCTAGTATGAAACAAATTTTCTCTTTGGTTATCCTCACAAGGGGCGGGTTGTACATGCAAATTTCTCTTACAAATCAAAGAATCACCATGCTCATAACCAATTTCATCACTAAGATCATCCTCATCATGCATTTCATCTAGGTGCTCCTCCTTTTCACTTTCCCTTTCATATTCACCTAGTTGATTAACAATTAATACTCTAGAATTAGGACAATCTTTCATCATATGACCCTTTCCTCTACATTTAAAACATTCAATATCCCTAGCTCTAGAAGTAGGGTTAGAAGTACTCCTTCGGGGTCCATTAGAAGGGCCAAGTGTAGTTTTTGAAGGCACTTGGGCAGCAGGTGGTGGGTTCCTTCGGGAACCACTATCTTCCTTAGCAGGGGGCTCTCGGGCTGAAGGGTAGGAAGTTCTTCCTTGCTGATTTTTCCATCCTCCTGTATTTCTGCTTCCCTGACCCCTAATCTTGGTCTTTCTCTCCACCTTGATTGCCAAGTGCAACAACTCAGTCATAGAGTTGTAAGGGAACATCTCAATCTCACTTGACACATATGGGTGAAGGATACGGAGGTATCTAGCCATTGCTGTCTCCTCATCCTCAACCAAATTGGCTCGAACCATGGCTATTTGCATAGCATTGAAGGTCTCTTCTACTCCCATAGATCCCTGTCTCAAGTTCTCGAGCCGTTGTATGAGTTCCCTAGTGTAATGTGGGGGAACAAATCGAGCTCTCATCATCCTCTTCATGAGATCCCAAGTAGTGACGGGATAATCCCCATTAGCAGCTCTTCCTCTGATCAAACTATCCCACCACACTAGAGCATAGCCACTAAATTCAAAAGATGCAAGTTGCACCTTTTTAGGCTCGGGAAAGTTGTGGCAATTCCAGATTTGCTCGATCTTCGTCTCCCACTCCATGTAGACATCTGGATCACACTTACCTTCAAAGCTTGGGATTTTCACCTTGATCTTCCCAACTCTATCTTGCTCAGGCTCTCTTCTTCTTCCTTGGTACCCTCCTTGTTGACGAGGGGGTCGCCATACTGCTTCTGCTGCTTCTTCGTCATCCTCTTCTTCAGGCTCCTCATCGTAATCATGGTCACCTAGATCCTGAAATTCATCATTAAAACGATTAGCAACATTGTATCTATTAAGGCGAGGTATGGGAGAGTTATGAAAACGCCCCCTTCGAGCTTGACGGTTGTCAGCTCTGGGTGTGGTCCTGCCTCTAGCTTCCCGACCCATTTGGGCAGCCTCATAGACTTCCCGTTGGGGAGGGAGGGGCCTCCGTAGAGCGTCTGTGGGAGCGCCTTGGGAAGTCCCAATATGCCCCGCAGCCGTGGGAGGTGGAGTCGGGTGAAGCTCCTGCCGGATGGCTGTGGTAACTCCAGACGCAATTCCTGCGGTTAACTCTTGTCTAAACTCTCGAAACAAGTTCATCATGAATTCCGGAGTGACGGGACTGGTCTCCGGGGTTCTCCTTCTGCCGCTGGGAGAGACTGACCTATTCATCATCAAAGAAAAGACTAACACAGAACAATGTTAAGTGAGTGTAAATGAAAACAACTCGCAAGTGTTTACTCTCGTATGTTTTCCTCTGCACTCTCTCTCAATTGTTGTTGTAACAAGCTTATATTGATGAATTGCCTTGTATGGATCAATAACCCAATAGATTGAAACTATCAAGCTCCTAGCACTATATGAGTGATGGTAGAGATGGAGATGGCTAGTGTAGGGCGGGGTTTCAACTTCAAGGCTCTGACTCAAAACAAAAAAATTCACTCAACGAAAGAAAGAAACAAAGACTCAAAACGGTTGCAGGAATGTAAATGCAAACAACTAATATGACTCAAGTTTGAACTCAAGAGGGCCAAAAGGAAGCGTACCTTAACTTGTCCCGACTGGTGTCGAAGAAAGATCGAAGACGGAGTCGAGAGGGCTAGGTAGTAATAGGGATGGCTCGTAGCTGTAGTAACAGGGTAAACTGAGGCAGTAGAAGATTCACGGTCGCGGTTCTGGGTGCCGCGTCGCGGATTTAGGTTCTGGACAATAGTGCGATTTCCGCGATCGCGGGTGTAATTCTGCGGTCGCGGGTGAGATTCCGCGGTTCGCGTCTTGCGGCCTAAAACTCCTTCGTCTTCGTTCGGGCTCGTGGCAATCCCGATTCCTCCGATTTCTTGAATTCCGACTCAAACAATATCAAACTAGACTTTGACTCAACAAAACGTAAAAACAAATGCTGACTTTGAGACTTTTCGATTTCTTTTCTTTTTTTTTTCCTTTTTTTTTTTTTGAATTTCTTTTCTCTTTTCTTTTCTTTTTTTTTTTTGAATATTTTTTTTTGTCTCACCAAAACGAATTACTGACTCGATACGAGATATTAATCTCAGCAAAATTGAAAATAAATAAAAATAACAACTAACTTGATTTCCTTGTTGAAGAGATAGGATTTTCCTTCTTTGAAGATTTTGTCTTGGGCTCCAAGGAAAAGAATTTCAGCAACTCTTCTAGGGTTTGTGCCGGCTGGTTTTTGGTAGGGATGATGAATTTGTGATGGGGTGATGGGGTGATGGGATGAATGGATTTTGGGACAAGGGTGCTCCAAACTACAATCTATCGATCTCCACAAACACGAATCGATCCAAGCTTCTTGTACACAACCTGAAACAGACTCAACAAGAAAGATCAAAGTATCGAAGACTCAAAATCAATTTCTGAAAGAAACTGACAAACAGGAAAACAAAACTGACTCCTTTTTTTGTGATTTTCTGGATAGGGGGTCTCTTGATGTTCTTGTGAAGACAGATGGTGTCAACACAGCTCTGATACGGGGCACTCTTATCAGTTTGGAACGCAGAAAACAGAATCGTTGGGTTGGAAGAGGCTTTGTCAGCAGATCAACAGTTTGGTCATGGGAAGAGATAAAAGCCTCCTTCAGAGACCAATTCTTCACTCGTTCCCTTAAGAAGTGATAATCTAGTGAGAGATGTTTGATCCGGTGATGCAGAACAGGGTTCACCGCAAGATAGGTAGCACCCATGTTGTCACACCACAAGACGGGAGGCTGTGGCAATTTGATCCCAAGCTCAACAAGTATAGACTGAAGCCAGATAGCTTCACACATTGCATTGGCCATGGAGCGGTATTCAACCTCAGTTGTTGAGCGTGACACTGATGGTTGTTTCTTGGACGACCAAGAGACCAAATTGGGACCAAGGAATATGCAGTATGCTGTGGTGGATCGACAGTTGGTGCCTTTTGTATCACCCCAGTCAGAGTCAGAGAATGCAGTGAGTTGAAGCTTGGCATCAGACTTGATATGGAATTGTAAGCAACTGTGGAGTTTGGATACCGCAATATTCTTTTAACCCCTTGCCAATGGATCTGAAGCGGGCTATGCATAAACTAGCACACCCGGTTTACATCAAAAGATATGTCATGCCTCGTAAAGGAGAGGTACTGAAGACTGTCAATTGTGTTGCGGTAGAGCTGGGGATCAGGGAATGGAGCAGAAGAAGCTTCATCAACCAAGTACTTGGTGGCCATGGGAGTGGCAACCGGTTTTGCAGAGGCCATGTTGGTCTTGACGAGAAGATCTCGGATGTACTTGGCTTG
Source organism: Oxyria digyna (assembly GCA_029168935.1). NCBI lineage: Eukaryota > Viridiplantae > Streptophyta > Magnoliopsida > Caryophyllales > Polygonaceae > Oxyria > Oxyria digyna. The sequence goes on from JAPVLV010000013.1 coordinate 15,125,054, forward strand.
AGACAGGAAGAAGCCGACTGTGGTACGATGAACTTCAATACCCAGGAAGTAATTCAGCGCTCCCAGGTTCTTGACTGGAAATTGTCGAGACAAATAACTGATGAAGGCCTCAGAGAGCGATGGATTAGAGGCAACGACAATAAGGTCATCCACGTAGACCAAGATGTAAACTCTGTTGGGCCCTTGATTGTAGATGAACAAGGAAGTATCTAATAATGCAGGATGAAAGCCCATTGCAATTAAAGCATCACTCAATTTAGAAAACCAAGCCCTGGGTGCTTGTTTTAGCCCATAGAGAGATTTTTTAAGTTTACAAATAAAAGTGGGAAACTGAGGATGGATAAAACCTGGGAGTTGAGTGATGTAGACGTCCTCTTCCAAGTCCCCCTGAAGAAAGGCGTTTTGAATGTCGAGTTGCCGGACCGACCAATGGTTCATGGAGGCTAGGGAAAGGAGGAGGCGAATTGTGGAGGGTTTAACAACAGGACTAAAGGTTTCCCCAAAATCAACACCGTGGAGCTGATGAAAGCCTTTGGCGACTAGGCGAGCCTTCCGACGTTCAATTTGGCCATTGGATAAGTGTTTTGTTTTGAAGACCCATTTGACCCCGAGTGTGTTGGATGAGGAGGTAGGAGGAACGAGATCCCAAGTGTTTGTCTCAAGAAGTGATTGGAACTCTTTTTCCATAGTGGCTCGCCATTCGGGAAAACGGTTGGCTTCGGAAAAGGATGTGGGCTCCTCGGGTATGATAGTGGTGAGAGAGGCTAGGGTTTTGAAGTGGGCCAGGGAACCGTGCCGTCCTGTCGCACGAGAGGTTTGGAAATGTTGTCCCTTGCCCGAGTGACCATGGGGTGATTTTGGGTAGAGGAGTCTAGGTCAGGTGGGTTGATGGGCGAAGTGGACTGGATTGATGGACTGATATGTGAGGAATTGGTATTTGTGGGCTGAGGAGAAACGGGCTCAGGTGAGGAGGAAGTAGGAAGGGAATATGAAAGGGAATTGGGCTAAGATGGTGAAGGGCTATTTTTGGGCTGAGAATTAGTGTTTGTGGGCTTAAGTGGACTGGCCTGATCGGAGGGTAAAGTAAGAAGAGGCAAATGTGAGTAGGATGGAGGAGTAGGTGTAGGATTGAGTTTAGGTGTGGAAAGAAGAAAGACATCTTCATGGAAAATGACGTCCCGAGAGGTGTAGATATGATGGGTCACCCAATTGTAGCAAATATAGCCTTTGTGGTTGAGACTATAGCCGAGGAAAAGAGTTGGTGCGGAGCGGAAGTTAAGCTTTTGTTTGTTGTAAGGGTGAAGGTTTGGGAAACAAAGACATCCAAACACTTTGAGAAATTTGTAATAGGGAGGGTTACCGAAGAGTGTCTCAAATGGTGATTTGTGATGAAGGATTGGAGTGAGAGGGCGGTTGATGAGATAAGTGGAGGTTTCAAAGGCATAGTCCCAAAAGGTGAGAGGTAAGGAGGCGTGTTTGAGGAGAAGGAGTCCGACATCGACAATGCGACGATGACGGGTTTCGACACTCCCATTTTGTTGATGGGAATATGGGCATGTGAGACGATGAAGAATCCATGTGTTTGGAGATAGGCCCAAAGGGGTTTGAATTCGGTTCCTTCATCGGTTTGGATGGATTAAATTTTTATTTTGAGATAAGGTCATAATTGAATTGTGATGTTGGTGACCATGGATTTGTTTGCAATAGAAAAAAGCCAAATATATTTGGAGAAGTCATCAATAATAGAAAGGTAATATCTATTTCATTTGCTGGATAAAAAGTGGACTGGGCCCCATACATCAAGAAATAGTAAATCTAGTGGACTAATAGAGACACTTGGGCTAGCTGGGTGAGGCAAGGCATGGGCCTTGGCCCAACTGCAGGATTGACAAGGGCTGGTAGAATGTGGGCCTTTAGGTTTGAGTAGGGATGCACAGAAAAGACCCGGACCGGACCCCGGTTCACATATTTGAGAAATTTCGGGTTCTGGTCCGGTCCAGGACCGGACCGGCCAAGGGTGAGCCACCCGAAATGCTGACCTACGTAGTCGAGCGTATCAATTAGTTCTTGGAGCTTTTCGGCGGCTACCTCCTCCTTGAGCTCCTCCGGGTTTCCTCCCTCGAGGACGGTTGGTGCATTGACAACATCCATGGGAACAACCAGCCATGCTCCCTTCAAAAAAGAAAATACAGCAGACAATCAATCAGAAAATGCTCCCTTCAACAACCATGCTTGCTTTTTCTGTAATTATTTACAATTCGCTTGATCGCAATTAAATGCAAACGACGAGACAAGAAATAAGATTTTTGATCTAGCTAAACAGTAGATAAGTTTTTTGCATTAGGTCAAAGCCACATAAGTTGAAAGAAGAAAATATATGTTTCTTAACTCCACGCGGAGTTGAACTCCAAGAGAGCTTAATGTTTGACTCATCCAACCTACCATTTGAAAAAACATAAAAAATATGTATAGGTGGATCTAGGATGTGATCAATATGTTGCACTTGTGCACCACTGTGATGATCCAGAAGCACCTGCCACCGCTGGTGGAGGCAGCCTATTGGCTAGTAGAGGCTGCTCATAGCTGGTGGAGGCAGCCCATTGGTCGGAAGACCCTTTGTAGCTCCAAACCACTTTTATGTGAAGTAATTAGTCATTTTTTCCCTGAGGTCTTGAATGAAGCTCCGAACACCCACAAATTTTGTTTTGTCAATTCGCCATGAGTGGGCCGCCTAAAGTGCTCACCTACATAGTCTAGTGTATCTTAGAGTTCTTGAAGCTTTGTCGTCGAATTTGTGCTCAGCTCCTTCAGCTCCACCGGGTTTCCTCCAACCAAATCAACCAACAATACACCTTGAAAATAGCAAAAAAAATCTTAACAAAATTATATTAACAATACAACAAAAATAAGATTTTTGATCTAGCTAAATAGTAGATAAGTTTTTTTGCATTAGGTTAAAGCCACATAAGTTGAAAGAAGAAAATATTTGTTTCTTGACTCCACGCGAAGTTGAACTCCAGTAGAGCTGAATGATTGACTCATCCAACCCACCACTAGAAAAAACATAAAAAAACATATATAGGTGGATCTAGGATGTGATCAATATGTTACGGTTATGATCCAGAAGTAGGGGTGAGCAAAAATATCCGATCCGACCGATCCGATAATCCGTTGATCCAAGTCCGAAAAATCCGTATCCGAAAGAATCCGTTTTACATTTATCCGAATCCGATCCGGGCGATTTTTCCGGATATACGGACCGGATACAAATCAAAGATTTTGCTTATCGGATATCCGAGGATATCCGGTAATATGTGAAATAAATTAAATATTTTTAAAAATAGAATTATGTGTTCTAGTAAGTTGCAAAGAGGGCCAACAGGCCTTTATTAATTTTACCCAAGGGCAACCCAAAATAAAATCCAGCTTGCTTTTTATCTAGATTTAACCTAGATCTAACATTCATCTTCTGCCTCTTACGATCTCGCCTGTTTTCCTATCTCTCACTGTCACTCTCTCTTGACTCATTCGATTTCTCCCTCAAACCCTAATCTAATCCTCGCTCAATTTCTTGGTTCTCGCTCAAGTTCTCGCTCATAATCAACATAACAACCTTCTATTGTTCTTGTAAGTGTTCGATTTATGCGTTTATATATGCTCAATGATTTATGCTCGTTTATGCTCAATTTATGCTCGTTTCGTTTTTTGTCTTCGATTTGAGCTATCCTCTCGTGTTTAGGTGTTGATTTGTGATGTTCAGTATGTCTCTAGAAATTGAGCTATCCTCTCGTGTTAGGTTCATATATTTTTACTGAATAAATTGTTTTCAAAGGTTGATGTGTTTAAGAAGTAAGATTCGTGTATTTACTGGTGGTTAGTGTTATTGACTGTCATTGTTCATGTTCTATTTTGATGTGTTTGTCCTATATGTTAAGTCCAGGTGTTTATGAAAAAAGATCCATGTCAGCAGGTTTAGAAGTTCATATTATTGAATGTGAAGTTCAAATCATGTTTGATGTGGATTTTCTTCATGTGCTACGATAATGTGTATTTAAAGACAAATTGATGTGAATTTTTCGGTTCTTGCTGTTTATTTAAGGTCCGTATGATGCAATAATTTGGATTTGATTATGTGTTACGTTTAAGTGTTTCTGAAGAAATAGTAATGTGTATTATTGAGATTCATGCTGTTGATTTTATGGTTTATATGTTGTATTGATCCTAGCTACAATTGATGAGTCTGAAGATGCGGAGTAACCATTCAAGAAATCAGAAGGTTGCTATTTAATTTATAAGTACTTTTGTTGTTTTCTTACATATTTAATTGTTATTGATAATTTGATATCAATACTTTCTCTTTTTTTCTGTAGTTGATCATGATAAGCCAAGAACCACTTTTATACTAGTTGTTGATCTTGAGAATTTATGAAGAACTTTATATTAGTAGTTATCTTTGTTGTTAAAAGACTTTTGAGAAAGTTGTGGACTTAGTATTGTAGTGTGTATGCAGATTGCAGGTTTTATATTTGTATGCAAATATTGCAGGTTTTATATTTGTATGCAAATATTGCAGGTTTTATATTTGTATGCAAATATTGCAGGTTTTATATTTGTATGCAAATATTGCAGGTTTTTTTATTGTGTATGCAGATTTGTGTTGTGTATGCAGATTTGTGTTGAACTTGGCTTTTATATATGCAGGTTTATATTTGTATTGTGTATGCAGGGTTTTATTGGCACAAAAAAAAAACTAGATTTAAAATCCTTACATTTATACAGATTTTGGTCAATCAGATATTTTGGATATCCGTAGTAGATATCCGATTCGATCCGGGTCCAATTAGCCGGATATCCGAGGGTTATCGGATCGGATACGGATCACTATTTCTGCAAATAATTTTTCCGGATATCCGGCTAACCGGATCAGATATATCCGAATGCTCTGCCCTATCTAGAAGCACATGTCACCGCTGGTGGAGGCCGCCCATTGGTCGGTGGAGGCAGCTCATTAGCTGCCACCAGTCCATTGGTCGGGGCACCCCTCGCAACTCCAAACCACATTTCTGTTAAGTAATTAGTCCTTTTTTCACCAGAGGTCAGAATGATGTTCCGAACACCCACAAAAAAAGAATTGTCAATCCTCTAAAAGTGAGCCACCCAAAATTGCTCAACTACATAGTCTAGTGTATCTTTGAGTTCTTGAAGCTTTGTCGTCGAGTTTGTGCTCACCTCCTTCAGCTCCACCGTGTTTCCTCCAATCAAATCAACCAACAATCCACTTCGAAAATAGAAAAAAAATCTTAACAAAATTATATTGACAATACCCCAAAAATAGGCTTGGTCTAAATGCACACGTTTTTTTTGCTAAATGCACACTATTCTGTGCGGTAACAATTGCAGTACAGAACTGTGCGTTAACTCTTACCGCACCAGAAGACTCAGGGGCATTGTTGGAATTTTTTCTGAAACCTATACGACGCTGGTGCGGTAAGAATTACCGCACAGATCTGTGCGTTAACAATTACCGCACCAGATTAATCCCAGATTAAGAAAAAAAAAACAGATTTTCATTAACTTAAACCCTGTGCGGTAACAATTACCGCACAAGAATTGTATTTTTTTTAATTAATAATTTTTTTTTAAAAAGTATTAAAAAAGTATTAAAATAATATTAAACCTGTGCGGTAAGTGTTACCGCACAAAATGGTGCGGTAATTCTTACCGCACCAGGTTACAGCTTTAAAAAAAAAAAATTCCTTCTCCCCGACCTTCTTCCCCCTTTCTGCAAAATTCCGCCGCCGCAAACCCTTATTTTCGCCGCCGTCTTCTCTCCCTTTTCCCACCTATTAAACCATCAAAAGCTTCAATCGACGATGGATTCGAGTTGCCCCGACCATGGCGGTTCTTCTGGCCCCCAAAAACCGCCTGAAGTCCTCCCCGCAGAATACCCGCCGTCCTCTCTTCCGTCGACGACGACGACGACGACGACTCCGACGCCATGGCTGGCTGTGGAGGAAGAAGAAGAGGAGGAAGTCGAGGTGCCACTGAGGTACAGTGGTGGTGCCCGGATCCCGCCAAAATCCCGAGCCCGACCCGACCCGATACCCGATGCCCGACCCGACCCGACACCCGATGCCCAACCCGACCCGATACCCGATGCCCGACCCGACCCGATACCAGCAGCCCAACCCGCCCCGATACCCGCACCCGAACCCGCTCCGAGGCCAAGAACCCGAAAGCGACGCGTCCAAAACGTCGGTCCCGGGTACGCCACTCGAGCAAATAGAAGGTTGAATCCACAAACCGGGGCTCAAACCGAGGCGCAACCGGAAGTTTTTTCGACTCCCGTAGATCTACATCAAGTATGTATTTTTATTAAATATTCTATAACTTTTGTAATGTTTTTAAATAGTTTAATTATTTTATTTCGTAACGTTATGAAATTAGTTATTCAATTTCATAACGTTATCAATTTAATAATATTTGATAACGTTATGACATTTTTAAATAAATTTCGTAACGTTATCAATTTATTTAATTTAATTAATTTATTAAATTTATAACGTTATGAAATTAGTTATTTAATTTCATAACGTTATCAATTTATTTAATTTGATTAATTTATTAAATTGATAATGTTATGAAATAAGTTATTCAATTTCATAATGTTATCAATTTAATAATATTTGATAACGTTATGACATTTTTAAATAAATTTCGTAACGTTATCAATTTATTTAATTTAATTAATTTATTTAATTTATAACGTTATGAAATTAGTTATTTAATTTCATAACGTTATCAATTTATTTAATTTGATTAATTTATTAAATTGATAATGTTATGAAATTAGTTATTTAATTTCGTAACGTTATGAATTAAGTAATTTATTGCGTAACGTTATGAAATTAAGTAATTTATTGCGTAACGTAATTAAGTAATTTATTGCGTCACGTTATAAAATTATATTATTTGGTAACATTATGAAATTAATTAATTTATTCGTAACGTTATGAAATTAATGAAATTTTATAACGTTATGAAATATAATAATTTCATAATGTTATGAAATATGACATTCTATATTGTAAAAGTAATGAATTAATTATTTTATGAAATATGACATTGTTCTTCTCTTATTTTGTAACGTTATGAACTATTAGTATATAAAGTATTGAAATTAGGCGAATTATAACGTTAATTTCGTAACGTTATGAACAAAATGTTTAGAAATTAGAGATGATTTTGATTAGAATTGACGTTACAACAACTGTTTGTAACGTTACGACGTCATGGAAAAGACGTTTTTGAATTTGACGTTATTTTTGTAACGCTATGAAAATAACGTTACGCTATAACAACAACATTAGGGGGTGCGAGATACGATGGCCTCTAGTGGTTTTGTTCCGGGGGCTCCTGTTGCTGCAGAGCGTGTTAGGAGGACGCAGATTACAGCGTCCATACGTCAGAGTTTTGCTACTGCTCGAGACCAGCTGAATGCTTCTAGTTCGACACCCACTGACGAGGCTCGTGCACTTACAGATACTGGGTCAGTTAGGGATTGTGGTCTGGATGTTGATCCGTGTGCTGATGATGAGGGTTACAGTGAGAGTGAGGAGGAGGGTATGGACGTCGATGATACAGCTGCTGATTTGGATGATGATATGCTGGGAGACGGTGAGGGTTTAGGTACAGATTATATTGTATCTCATCTCGAGATACCGACAGATCAGCTTAGGAGAGACGACCCTCCTATTATTTCAGAGGATCATGCTGGTATGGGGCCTTCATCGCCAGCTCCTACAGATTTAGGTCCTTCGTCTCCTACGCCAGATGTACCACCTCCCCCGACTGATGATGTACCGCATCCGGCTGCTGCACCTCATGTACCACCTCCTGATGTACCTTGGATGCCCGGAGGTCCTTTTACAAAGGAGTTGCTGAAGAGTTATGAGACGCACATCGCCAGGGCTATTTATGAGCTTACAGTTGTTGATCCTCCCGCACCTGTGATTCCAGCTGGCCCCCGTCCTCTTCCTCCATTTATACAGAGACAACGAGGAGGCCGAGGAGCTCAGGCAGATGATGATGTTGCTGATGCAGACGCTGCTGATCCTCCAGCACGAGGTGGACGCGCTCCACGCGGAGGACGAGGACGAGGACGTGGACGTGGACGTGGACGTGGACGTGCTGCAGATCATGCTGATTTTCCACAGCCTGCTGATCTTCCAGAAGGTGAGGCTCCTCTTGATTTGGTATGTATTTGAACTATAATGTTCATATGTGAAATATGAACGACATTCTGTAGAAGTAACTGTGTTAATTTTTTACTTTTTTTCCAGACACGGAAGGTCGTCAAGGTTCACTTCCACACCGCCTACTGCACTCCACTAGAGGCTTTTAGGAGACCTGGTCCAGATTCGTGGTTTCAGCTTGCAGAGCGATCTGGATTGACTGATCTACGCTATATCGGGTCCGGTCCTGTTGATCATGTGTTGGTTTCTGCTTTCGTCGAGAGATGGCACCCAGAAACCAACACATTTCATTTGCCATTTGGAGAGATTGGTCCTACACTTCACGATGTGGTTGAGATCCTGTCGCTGCCTATACATGGCAGGAGTTGTAGCTCAGTTTTGAGCAGGGAGGAGATCTTCACTTTTGCTGCTGAGATGCTTCACGTAGAGGAGGCACTGGTGAAGACTTGGTATAGAGATGGAGGCATTCCTTTGGGTTATCTTCAGCAGAGATTGAAGGATATGATGCGGATGGAGGATGGACAGAGAGATGAGAGCCTGATTGCGTCTATGTACTTACTGTTGCTTCTCGGCACTACAGTTCTAGTGGACAAGTCGACTACAACAGTCAAGCACTGGTGGTTAGTTCTTTTGGCCGACCACGACAGCACTGGCCGATATGCTTGGGGAGCTGGAGTGTTAGCTCATCTGTATCGCAACCTTGGACAGGCGTCGAGGCGATTGGCTATGGGGATGGGTAGTTCTGGCATTCTTTTGCGGGTTAGTACGCAAACAACTATACGATTGGCTATGTTTAGGAAGTCGAGTTCTAATTATCCTTTTTTTGCAGTCGTGGATCTGGGCATATTTTCCACATTTTCGTGGACATTTTGTGACAGATCCACTTTCTATGGACCACGCCGCAGCTGCTATGAGGGAGGGCAGAGAGGTGCCACAGGGGAAGAGCACGGATCGTTTGGTTGCCATTCGTGGCATGCTTGACCGTGTTCGTTATGAGGAGGTAAGATTTTAAGAATGTATGCTTTCGTTATATTGTGTGAATGTAAACTATACTAACTGTTTTGTAATGTTTTGTTGCAGGTTAATTGGTTTCCCTTTGCAAATGTGGATTTCAGACTTCCGCAGTACGCTCCGTCTTTGTTTGAGGGCATTCTCCGTTGTCTGGACATCGAGGAGCTCTATCAGCCAGGGCGCCTGCTGCGACAGTTTGGACATGTGCAGGGTATCCCAGATCCTCCCCCAGAGCCCATCCAGGTGACACGTAACAACAGGCTGACGCATTATTCAGTTCACTTTGCCGAGGATCTGCTTGGTGTGTGGGATCAGGACCCCAGGCCTTTGTTACAGATTCGGGAGCCACGAGCGACGTACTATTGGGCAGTCACAGATGATTATCTCGATTGGTATGATCGAGTTTCTCATCCTCTGGTGGATCCCAGATCACGTAGACTCGATCGTCCAGTTGGTCCGCTGCGTATTCCACCTTCGGTTGACAGTTTTGCGGTACGATTATAAATTTTATTAGTCATATTCATTCAATTAGTATATTTGATAGTAATGTTTTGATATGTTGTTAATATAGCGGACCCAGCTAGTGACTTGTGAGATTCGAGCTTTCTTGGAGACACCACCAGAGAGGAGGCCTGCAGATATCGATGAGTTCATGAGGCGTCTCCTTGGAGTTTTGACTGACGAGGCTCCACCGATGGCTCCAGCTCCGGTTCGTCAATCTCAGCTTGTTCGGCATTCAATCCACGAGGAAGGGCAAGGTAGTGGGCAACGTAGTGGGAATGAGGGTCGTGACTTGGAGTGATGTATAGTTTGTTTGGATACTATGTTTTGGTAATGTTTGGTTCACTTTTGCTTATTTATTTTGGGCTTTTCTTAAAAACGCGAGAAAATGGTCACAATCGCAAAAAATAATTAAAAACTACTAAACGTCAAATATTGATAAATGGTTCAAAACGTCTCGAAACGTCTAAGAATCTTGACTTTTTTGAAAAAGGCGAAAAACAACCAAGTACGTCAAATATTAATAAAAATGGTTCAAAACGTGTCGAAACGTCTAAGAAACGGAAAAAATCGACTCAAAACGATATAAAACAAGCCAAATCGAAATATGGAGGATTTCCGAACAAGTTGTAAAAAAGTGTAAAAATGTGGCCAAAATGATGGCATAATATGGCCAAAATGAGCAAAGCTTAGCGAAACTTGACTTTTTTGAAAAAGGCGAAAAACGACCAAGTACGTCAAATATTAATAAAAATGGTTCAAAACGTGCGAAACGTCTAAGAAACGGAAAAAATCGACTCAAAACGATATAAAACAAGCCAAATCGAAATATGGAGGATTTCCGAACAAGTTGTAAAAAAGTGTAAAAATGTGGCCAAAATGATGGCATAATATGGCCAAAATGAGCAAAGCTTAGCGAAACTTGACTTTTTTGAAAAAGGCGAAAAACGACCAAGTACGTCAAATATTAATAAAAATGGTTCAAAACGTGTCGAAACGTCTAAGAAACGAAAAAAATCGACTCAAAACGATATAAAACAAGCGAAATCGAAATTTGTAGGAATTCCGAACAAGTTGTAAAAAAGTGTAAAAATGTGGCCAAAATGATGGCATAATATGGCCAAATTGAGCAAATCTTAGCAAAACTTGAGTTTTTTGAAAAAGGCGAAAAACGACCAAGTACGTCAAATATTGATAAAAATGGTTAAAAACGTCTCGAAACGAAAAAATTCGACTCAAAACGATATAAAACAAGCCAAAACGAAATATGGATAATGGATAATGGATAATGGATAGTGGATAATGGATAATGGATAGTGGATAATGGATAATGGATAGTGGATAATGGATAATGGATAGTGGGTAATGGGTAATGGATGTCATATGTGTACAGTTTGGGCCCATATCGTTTTAACGCCTTGAAACGATGAAAATCGAAATTTTGAAATTGTAACATGACAACAAATACGGCGAATAGTTATTTTCATTTTTCGGAATCGAAAAATTATTATTGAAAACGTCAACGGGCCTAATAAGGCCTAATGAAATTTGAATGAGGCCCAAACACAAAAAACGACAAAAAATGACATAAAACGTAAAAGTCAAGAAATGTAACATTAATATTTGAGCATTACCAATCAAACGCTATCGTTTTTATAAGAAATTAACAACTTTAACACTTAGAAGTATGTAAACGAAGACTTTCACCTGTATGCTACTACTCTCAAGTATATAAGTTGTATAGTTATACTCATATGTATGTGATACCACTTCGTTACTAAAATGAACTTCATATAATGTGTTTATTTCATCATATAACATTAGTTTAACACTTATTTGTTATCGTTTGACTCAACTGACCTCGTATTTCATTAGTATAATATGATTTTTTATCATATAACTCTTCGTAATCTCATATTACATTAGTAAAACTTGATAAAATTATTCACAAAACTCTCAATAACGACATATTTCAGTAGTATAACATTACTTTGGGTCATAAAACTTTTTATAATATCAAATAGTATAAGAAAACAACATAAAAAATAAATTTTTATGTAATTAGGGTTGGTACTACAACAGTTACCGCACCAACCCTAATACCCTAAACCCTACAAACACCAGAAACATTTGATTCTGGGTAAAAGGGCTGGTGCGTTAACAATTAACGCACAGAATCTGTGCGTTAATTGTTAACGCACCAGACTCTGCTGCGTTAACAGAAGATGTGGAAGACTCCAGTCAAGCGGCACGGTTGGTTACAAACCGTGCAGGATTGCTTCAAACCGTGCAGATCAGCAGAAGATGTGGAAGACGTCCAGTTAAGCGGCACGGTTTGCTTCAAACCGTGCCGATTTGTTACAAACCGTGCGGAAACGCTGTTAATGTGTCTTTTCTGTTGGATCTTGACGAAGTTCTGTTATCAGTTGTGCGTTTATTGCTAACGCACCACCATATTTTGCTTCAGTGTGTTACAGCTACCACACAGCTGTAAGTCACCTTTGGATGACCGAATTACGTTATTGGGCCTTTTGTCTACATCGGCCCAAATCTAAGTTACCCTAGTAAAACCTCGGCTATAAATTCACTGCCTCAGTGAACCCTATTATCTCATTCTCACTGCGCCGTAAAATAATTAGGTTTCAAGTTCTTACTCTGTATTTCAATTAAAAGTCTCATTTTTTACTGATTTCGTTAGATATCTTCATTGTTTCTAACATGTTTTCTTACTTTGTATTACAGATTCAAACAACCATGGCATCATCTTCATCCTCCCCAGTTCCAGCAGAAGGCAGTGAGATCCAGTGCCCGAGTAGAAGGTGCTCAAGAACAATCAAGGTGTTCACTGGTAATGACAAGAACAATCCCCATACGTATGGACGAAGGTATACCACATGTCAGTGTAACTACATGATCGTGTATCTTGAGCCAGAATACGACAGTCATCATCTCCGAGTCATTGCAAAACTGTTGAAGGAAATAGCTGACCAGCAGTTGAAGCTGGTATATTTTCACCAGGCTAAGAGTATTGAAGCAGCCAAACACTGGATACAGCAGAGGTTTCCCAATGACCCTGTTCCTAGTTTTTATGACAGTGACTCCGATTAGGGATCTGGGTATCAAATCAGTGAATCTCCGTTAAGTCTGTGTTTAGTTTAAATTTCAAGAATGAGTATGTTGTCTTTCCTTAATGAGTATGTTGTCTTTCCTTAATGAGTCTGTTGTCTTTCCTTAATGAGTCTGTTGTCTTTCCTTAATGAGTCTGTTGTCTTTTTAATTTATGCTGAGTGTGTTGTAGTTTATGGATTCACTGATTTCACTTCACTGTTTCACCTACCTCATCTAACTCTACTGAAAACACTATTTAAAGCAAACAAGACAAGTCATTACATATTTCAAAGCAGACAAGACAAGTCATTACATATTATAAATCAATTCCAATCGAAGTCTAAAGATCAAGGCTACTAAACTATTACAAATCAAGTCATGTAGTCCATACGCTTTCCAGCAGTGAAGCGGTATTGTCGAAACAAGTCCACTTGGCCAGCATATATCCCTTCCCACCACTTGATGTTGTCATCTGCAAATCTTCTCCACGAACCGGAACAACGTGGCAATGGTGCCCCATCACGGAGCCAAACCTAGATATACAAAGAAAATTAATCAATAAGTATAAATGATTTCGACGTTTCATGACGCTTGTTTAGATTACCACAGATTCTTACCGGTATCCAGTGATTACTGCATCCGACAAGAGCTATCCCAAAAATCTTCTGTGGAGGACCAGGGCTCACTGTAGACTGCCTTATTGGCAAGCATAAACACGGCGCATCCCAGGATAGTTGCACTAAACCAACATTATACACTGTGGCAAACACCAAACCCATAAATGGCATGTCCATCCAAAATGGTCTCTCACAAGGACTTCTCATGTAGTTAACTTGAGCAATAAGATCATCCCATGTTCCTACCCGTAGTCCACGTCGTATGGGCTCCCATGTCTCTTTGTTTCCAAGAAGCTCCGCTGCCAACGCAGCACGGATCATACGATATTGACTCTGTTGCATACCCGTAAGTAGAGCCATTGACCGATACCCACAATGTCCGTCTGAACGCACATCTTTCACAGAAGTCATGTAGGAAAGCCAAAAGTAGTCAATATTTTTCACCCCCAAGTTCACCCCCATATAACTTATGGCTTCTTCAATCTCTTCTTCATCTTCTCCTTCCTCTGTTTCGTTTCGATCTGGATAGCAAGCTCTTAGGGGCACGGCATTCATGTCTTCGTCTTCTAAATCGATGGTCTCTGAAAACAATGGTTCAGGTTGGGACTGTGATCCGAAGTCGAACGATACTTGACTTGCTTGCTTTTTAGGACAAGTTGGTCGTTCACTTTGCCTATTTGCCTTCTCCTTTGCGACTTTTTGCGCATTCTCAGTATTTGTTAAGTCTTCTCTAACGTACTCGTGGTAACTCTTTTCCCTCTTTTCTCTCGGAGGAGAATTCCCATTTCGCTGCTTCTCCTTGTTCTTTGATCCCGGCGGCCTTCCTTTTCCTTTCCTAAACAAGTTTGTTGGCTCTACCAAAGAACTTTGTTCCGGATGCTCCAAGTCAATGTACAACTCACTTAATCTGAATAGAGTTCCATCCCTCAAATCTCCACTTTCCCATTTCGCCCACATTTCACGCATTCTGATCTCCGGAATAGACATTGAACGATTGTCGTCGGGTAAGGACAAATTTATTGCATCATCTTCCCATCTCAGTTCCTTCCAGAAGTCATGAAAATCATCCGGAACAAGAGGTGTCTTTGAAATGATTGCCCTAGCAAGATCGTGTACGCATGGCATCCCAAGACAATCTCGAACCCAATGATCATCACAAACATTTGAATACTCCTCCTTCAATATTTGCTGGTACATTTCCAACAGCAACAGAAAACACCTATCTGACACTCGGTAAAATAGCCTTGAAAACAACATTCGAATGCCAGGAGGAAAGGTTGGGTCATCAAAGACCATTTGCCGAGTGGTAAGTGCTTGGTTCATCGTCGCCCTAATCAGGTCCATCTGAACTATGACCGCATGGTGGATCCTCACGATCACTCTGTTGAAGCCTCCTCTACTAGAACCCACAATTTCTTTCAACACCTTATGCATCCCCTCCACCCTAAATAAACACAATTTCTAATCATTAGCATTAATAATATGGTGGTCCAAATTAACAACTAAACAAACAAAGATACCTGTTTGTAGTCCTTGTGTGAAAGTGAAGAGTGTAGTCCGTCCACGCTCTAACTATGAACTCCTTGTACGGAGTAAACCAGTACTTTTCAACGTAACCAACAATGCCCTTCTTCCATGAATCTCTCAGCTTTCTCAACCTCTCTTCGTAGATTTCTTCGGTGCTCGAGCAAAATATCCCCCAACATTGCGTAACAAAGTTCTCCGCCCTTTTAGTATTTTTAATCACTTTTTCTGCGTGTGACTGGATGTTGTGCTTAATGTGCACCCAACACAATAGTTGCTTCACATCAGTGTCTTTGAACACAAGTTTGATTGCTCTCAACAAAGCCTTTTCACAGTCGGTCATTATAGCCTTCGGCATCACTCCCAAATTTCTACACAACTCATGAACGCACATCATCACAAACTTGTAATGCATTACTGTCTCCTGAGCCATGAATGCATATGCGATGTTGAACGTCTTGTGCGTGCAAGTGAAACCAACCATCTCCACTAAAGTCATATCATACCTATTTGTCTTGTATGTGGCGTCCATGATAATCACGTGAGGAAACTTCCTGAACAAACGAATCGACTCCGGGTGAGCGAAAAAAAGGACTTCAACCTCATTCGTCCTCGTGTTCCTCAAAGGTTGACAAAAATACTTGTTCTCTTTCTGAAAATTTAGAGACCACTGAGTAACTGACAATTCACCACGATCTTCAAAATTGATCTTCTGCAAAAAATTGGCAATCTGCTTCATGGATGTCACATTTTGCGGGTCTCTTTTCCTAAGCTGAATAAGTATGTTTTTTGGCGTCTTGCGATCATCCCCCGCTTCCCTTGCTATTTTCTCCTCCTCTTTGCTCATTCTACCCACGAATGAATTCCCATGAAAACTAGTAGGAAGAGTGTGGTTGTGACGACCTTCTACAACATTCACGATCCATTTATAACTATAAGGCCCTTCTTTTATACGAACCCCATATAACTCAAATGTACAACCACATTTCTTCGATTTTCGGTGACGAAGCCTCGGAACCGGCAATTCTGGATTTTTTAAATTCACTTTCGGCCTACCCGATCTAGGTTTTCCAAACCTATCGCATACAAAATCAACGCAATATTTGCTAGATGTACGATGTACCAAAACTATCATTAAATCCCTTGCTCTCTGTTTTGTCCATTCCATCATCTCTTCTTTACTATCCCACATTTGCGCAGTACTAAAATGTGGTCTAAAGTCTTCTTCCTATATTGATTAAACTACATTACTTAGATACGCAATTTTAACTAATTAACCTAAATCTCATGCAATTAAATACAAAATTTAAATTGATAATATACTAACCAAAATCGGTAACGGAGTCCAATCGTCTAATGCAATTGATACATTTGCTTCGCCTTCTTCCTCTTCTTCGTCCACTTCCTCATCGACTTCTTCGTCTTCTTCGTCCACTTCCTCTTCTTCATCGACTTCGTATTCTTCTTCCACGACCCCTGATATCCAATTGTCGTTACCATCATCCTCACTACTCTCATAATTATAAGACATTGTAGTGTGCATTGCAAAACTTCAACAAGATAGCTCAACCTATATATACAACCAAAAAATGCCCGTTGGAATTTTATGCCCGTTGGTGCGTTAACTATTACCGCACCAACGGGCATAAAATTCCAACGGGCATTTCATCAAAAAAACCTGTGCGGTAACACTTACCGCACAGGTTTAAAAAAATATTAAACCTGTGCGGTAACACTTGTGCGGTAAGTGTTACCGCACAGGTATAATATTTTTGGCTTTTTTTAATACTTTTTTAATACTTTTTTTTAAAAAAATATTAATTAAAAAAAATAAAATTCCTGTGCGGTAATTGTTACCGCACAGGGTTTAAGTTAATGAAAATCTGTTTTTTTTTTGCTTAATCTGGGATTAATCTGGTGCGGTAATTGTTAACGCACAGATCTGTGCGGTAATTCTTACCGCACCAGCGTCGTATAGGTTTCAGAAAAAATTCCAACAATGCCCCTGAGTCTTCTGGTGCGGTAAGAGTTAACGCACAGTTCTGTACTGCAATTGTTACCGCACAGAATAGTGTGCATTTAGCAAAAAAAACGTGTGCATATAGACGCAGCCCAAAAATAAGATTTTTGATAGCTAAACAGTATATCAGTTTTTTGCATTAGGTCAAAGCCACATAAGTTGAAGAATAAAATATTTGTTTCTTGACTCCACGTGGAGTTGAAAATCTAGGAGAGCTGAATGATTGACTCATCCAACCCACCATTTGAAAAAACAGGTGGATATATTGGACACACTGTGGATGATGTTGAAGAGAAAGTTCGAGAATTGAGGGTGAAGAAGCAAGCTTTGTTTAAGTATACTTCATCAAAACATTACAGAAACAGAAACAGTAGACACATCTACGCCTACAGACATGACACATGATGATGACGACTTGTTGGCTGTAAGTTATTTATTTATATATGATATATATTCATGTTTCATCACTGTGTTTGCATATTCATTTTTTGTCTAGTTGCAAGTCCTTGCAATTGTTTAAGTTTAGTTATATGATATACTCCCTCCGTCCCACAATGATCTTCTTGTTTCTTTTGGGCACATTTGCTGATGTGCGTTTTGTATCGTTAATATCTCTAATTATAAAATTTTAATATTATTAAAGTACTTGATAAGACGAATCAAACAAGACCACACATGACTATATTTTTATTTATATATTGGCCGAAATTACGAAGATTCCTTTAAATAGTAAATAGTGTCAGGAGAGGGAAACAGAAAGATAATTATGGGACGGATGGAGTATATCTTTATTACATATATAATATATGTAAAATATGCAGGATTGGGATGCTTCAGAGGTTGAGGTTAACATGACCAATAACATTTCACAGCTGGAAACATATCTTGAGGAGCCTTGGAAGGATAGGAATGTGGAGCTTGATGTACTTAAGTTTTGGAAGGAGAGTAGATTCAAGGACTTGGCACAAATGGCCCGAGATGTCTTGAGCATTCCAATTACCATTGTGACTTCTGAATCTACTTTCAGCCATGGGACTAGAATACTTGGAAAGTATCGACAATCTTTACTCCCTGAAAATTTTGAAGCAATAGTATGTTCACAGGATGTGCTAGATGGTATAACTACACTATATATATTTTTATAACAACATATATACATTTATTATGATATAATACATATTCTCTTCTTATAGGTCATGAAATTGATGAGGATGTAGATGATGATGATGGCGTAGACATTGCGAGATTGGTTTCATCGATGCCAAGTCCTTCGTTTTTGGCATAAGATATACATTAGTGCATTAAATTGTTTACTAGTAGATTACCCTTCTGAAGCCTCCTGCATTTTCTTGTCTAAGTGATATGTTTTTGTACTAGTAGATTACTGTAATATGGCTTTACAGTTTACAGTCATATTTATGCTCTATGATCAGTATTAGAAGGAATATGCTCTATGATCATATTTATGCTCTATGATCGGTTTATAGTCATATTTACAATGTTGGAACTCGGATTTGTTGGAATCTCGTTTCAACGGAAGGGAAACCGGCAACACTCCGGATTTCCGAGTCTTTGTCTTTTCTTCTTTCCACAAGCTCTCAAGGCTCTCTTGCTATCAGTCTCACAAACCTCCAAGACTTGTTTCCAAAGGAAATGTCTCCAGGCTCCTGCAAAAGCCAAACCCGGAGATGAGGCTCTCCGGAAAGGGCACTCCGACGCTCAAGTCAGTAATCATATAAATTATATATTAGATGAATGAGAAAATGCAAAGGGTCGTAAGAGTAATCATTCACGTTTGAATGACCTACCTTAGACGAGTTTAAGTTAAATATTTATAATGATGCCAAGAGAGATGTAACCTTCTCGGAGGTCCTTGATTGACTAAAAGAGTCGTCTTACTTAATTATGTAGCGCTTGTCGAGTGAGCTCGCGAACCACACAAGGCATACTTAACTCCAAACCCCGTATGACCCACGCGAGTAACATGCCCGTAGCATTTATATACACTCGTGCACATACAAATTATATACTCACTATATTCACACTTGTACCAGCAACATATTCTCTAGGATATTATCACACCTCACGAGTAACATGAACTCAGCCATATACTTTACCACTACGAGACATTACGTGGCAAACTTGAGTAAACAACCTTATCGATTCTTGCGAGAAAGACCTTTCAAACATACAATTGGAACCTCGCGAGTAAGTCCATGACGGAGACGGATTCATGAGTCGAAATACTGGCGGTCGGAAGTCGTCGACGACCGTATGGCGCAGATTAATGTCAGGGATCCATAAGGAAGATCGAGATGAGGACGCGAGTGAAGGCGAAGCACAGTCAGAAGTTGACGATAGTCGCCATGTGCATAAGAGTACAGTCGGAGGTCGACGATAGTCGCCATGTGCATACGAAGGTCGCGAGCTTAGACCGAATACGACTAGAGGGAAGTCGACTACATTCTATCATTGGGCAGTCGGATAAGTGAGTCAGAAGGATAATACTAAACTGAGTGCAGCGAACGACTTTGAACTCGCGAGTTAATTACAGTCACCAACTACTCGTGAGAGTTGGGAGAGAAAAGATCACGAGTACATCCGAGCAAGTAACGCGAGTGATCTCTAATGATCAGTCGCGAGCTATCTCTTGACGATAAAGGCTGGCCAACTAGGAGAGCGGGATCGTCGATCGAGCACAAACGAGCGTAGAGGTTCGTCGATCGAGCTCAAGCGGGTGTAGAGCGTCGTCGATCGAGCCCAAGCAAGCTTCCGTCATTATCCGGTCGAGATCGTGAACCAGAAAGATAGCCCTGACGGAGTTCGACGATGTGTGAGTCGCTTTCAATGTATAGAACCGACCCGATTACCTAAGGAATAGCTCTGCGTCCATCGTTAACGACGGATGAGAATGAAGGTCTATACACTAGGACGTGGAGGTAATTTGCTTGATCTTTACACTCAGACCTCCATCCCTTGATCTGTATCTAATCTCATGCTCTTCTATATATTCTTTCTCCATTTGCTCCCTCTTTCTCCCTCTCGAATAGTTCATGCCTGTATCCTCATTTCTGCCCCTTTTACAAACACTGTTGCTTCCTATATATACACCATCCATTTTATGACCTAAGACAAGAATATTGGGCTTCTTCTTAATGGGCTTTGGGCCTCCATTTACTCGGGTCCAACAGTGCTCTTGGATGTTTTGCTTAGCCTGATTTCTGGGTCCAACTTTATGTTGATGCAGGTGCAGCAACAGGAGCCATTTCTTCACGAGCTTCGTGATACGCTACACTTTGTATGGCGTAACTAGGGGTTATTACATTAGTTTAGGAGTGTTATCACAAGTATTTGGAGCTATTGTTATATTCTGAGTTGTTTATGAAGAAGTGAAGAAATGAAAACCAGAACCGAAGAAGAAGAGGATCAAAGATTGAAGACATGAAGACGAAGACATTCTGCGGAGCAGCGGCGATCGCCACCATCACTATGGCGATCGCCATTCTACAACAGAAGCGTTACATGAGTTCGAGAGGTCATGGCGATCGCCATGAGGCGACAGAGACCACGGCCGAGCTTTACATGAAGACCGCGATCGCCAGGCATCTATGGCGATCGCCACAACAAGGCCGAAGACATTCCGGACTTTCCTTATTTTCCTTTGTTTGTTTTATTTCTTTTTTTTCCTTATTTTATTATTTCGTTTAGGATATTTCTTTTACCATAATTTTTAGGGTTAGTCTCTATTTAAGAACCTTAGCCATCATCATCTTTATGATCATCTTTTCCATCAGACAATTTAGTTCTGCAACCATGAGCAGGAACTAATCTCCATTGTTTTACTTAGCGGTTGAAACCTTCAGTTATTAAGTTGTGAGATTTCTAAACTCTTGTTCTTTTCCTATGGGTTTGTATTAATTCTCTTGCACTTCATCTATTGATTTCTATTAGTTTTGCTAGCTTGATCACCTAGTTTGATTGATAGTTTTCTATTGCTAGACTAGGAATATACGGTGGAATTCCTTGTCATTGTAGCACTCATATCTGCATGATCTGGTAGTTGATTGCTTTTATGAAAGAGAATTGGTTGCATGTTAATACTTGACGGTTGTAAGTTATTGCATGCATCCTTATAATTCCTGTGCTCTTTGCTGCTATTTCATCTAATCTTGAGAGGTTTCCCTGATTGCTGAATAGTAAGTATTATCAGGACCGGTTGGCTTGCTGATATATTAAAGATTGGAATAGGAACATTCCCTAGGATTGAATAGAACTTGAGATAACTCTATGATCAACTTGATTGACTGTTGTGTGGATACTTGCTAGGTGAAACCCCTTCGCATAATATTCTCACCCAAACTTCCTCTGCTTGTTACTGGTTACTTGTGTGTTCTTGCAATCAAACCCCCCCCCCTTTGGTTACTTGTTACTAGTTGATATTTCACTTGACTGCATTGATTTGGTGTTTTGATTCCCTTGGGTTCGACCTCTACTTACTTGCTATACTCTAGTTAGTGTTTAGAGTTTTCTTTGATTTGGCACTACGACTTTAGCCTCATCAAATTTGGCGCCGTTGCCGGGGAATTGAAATTTTTCTGATTCTGTGTTAATTGTGAAATTATCAACTGTTTGGTGTGAACCTTTATGGTTCAGACCCGTGCTACTGATTCATCTCTTGTTGCCTTTGACCCAGAGATTGAAAGGACGTTCCTTTGGAACCAAAGAGAAGCTCTGAACCAAGATAACGAGATGGGTGATCGACATGGACCGCCATTGCCTACTATGAGGCAACTCACTGCCCCAGACTTAAACCAACAACCTTTAGCAGTGAGGTTTCCTGAGATTGAAGAAGGTGTGAATTTTGAATTAAAAGCTGGTTTAATTCACGAGCTTCCACACTTCCATGGCTTAGCAGGAGAAGATCCCAACAAACACTTGGCTCAATTCCATGCCATATGTTCTAGTATGAAGCCAAGAGGTGTTACTGAGGAGCAGGTCATGCTGAGAGCTTTCGGATTTACTCTGAAAGACGCTGCGAATGATTGACTCTATTATCAAGCTCCAGGGAGTATTGATACATGGGCTAAGATGAAAAAGGTCTTTTTAGAGAAATACTTTCCAGCTACAAAACTGAGCAGCTTGAAGAAGGAGATCACGAATCTTCAACAACATTCACCTGAAAGTCTCTATAAGAGATTCAAGAAGCTTTGCTCAAGCTGCCCATTCCATAGTTACACTGACCATGATCTTCTTATGTACTTATTCAGTGGGCTGATTGATGAGGATCGTCGAATGGTAAACGCATCTTGTGGAGGTAATTTTCTGAAACTAACTATACCTCAGGCCACTGAAATGTTTGAAGAGCTGGCTGAAAGTTCAAGGCAGTTTAGCAGTAGACAGGGATCCCACTCAGTCAAAGCAATTAATTCAGATCAATTACAGACTGACATGAATGAGTTGAAAGAGATGGTAAAGGCTTTGATGCTGAAAAATGCTTCCCTTCATGATCCCAATGTTGAGGTAAACGCTGTTGGTGGATGGCAACCAAGGCCAAGGTATGACTCTTCTAATATTAATTATCAGCAACCTAGACCTCAGAATTCTATGACTGCTGAAGATATGATCAAGTCCTTAGCTCAGACTGTGATGCAACAAAACGCTAAGACGGAATCAAGCATCCAAAATCTTGAAAATCAGTTAGGACAGATTGCTCAAATTGTGAGTAAATTAGAGGCCAGGGAACCGGTAAGAAACCCGAGAGAGAACGTCAGTGCAGTGTTCTTGAGGAGCGGAAAAACTTTAAATGACTGTTCTGTGCCAAAACCGCGATCGCCAGATCTGAGTGGCGATCGCCATGAGATTACAGAGAGCAAAACAGGATCTGCATCCCGACCGCGATCGCCATGACATTCCAGAAGCTGAGGTGCAAAATCATCCGCGACCGCGATCGCCAATTGTTGATGGCGATCGCCAGGAGACCCCTGAGTATATTGATAATTATGTTCGCCCGAATTTTCCACCTCTATTCTCTTAGAAGCCTGTTGCTCCCTTTCCTGAGGCATTGAAGGATACTCGAAGGCTGGAGAACGACAACGAAATCTTCGAAACCTTTAGTAGGTGTGAGGTAAACATTCCTTTGCTCAAACTTGTTAAGAGTATTCCTAGATTTGCTAAGTTTTTGAAAGAAGTTTGCACTATCAAAAGAAATCAAAAACTGAAAGGAAAGAAAAAAGTTGAAGTAAGTGAACAAGTTTCTGCAGTGTTTCAAAAACGCATGCCTAAGAAATGTGGTGATGCAGGCATATTTAGCATTCCATGTGTGATTGGTGAAACTAAATTTGACAAAGCCATGCTAGATTTAGGTGCATCATCAATGTTTTACCTTACTCTTTGTATGAATCACTAGGCTTAGGACCTTTGCATAAAACATGAACTGTTATTCAACTTGCTGATAGGTCTACTGTATACCCGAAAAGGGTTGTTGAAGATGTTCTTGTTATGGTTGGTGATCTGATTTTTCCTGCTGATTTCTTTGTGTTAGATATGGAGCATGCTAATAATGTCACACCTATACTGTTAGGTAGACCTTTTATGAAAACAACACAAACAAAAATTGATGTTAATAGTGGGACTCTCTCTATGGAGTTTGATGGGGATAAGGTAGAATATAATATATATGATATGGATCCCATTGATAAGAATTCTCTATGTGCTATTGATGTGATTAAGCCTACTTGTAAGGATGAATTGCAACTTGTTTTAGAGAATCTCTTAGAACCCCCCAAAGTAGATATTGTTTTGTCTACTAACATGCAGGAGTGCCAGGCTAAGCCAGAGCCTAAAGGTAAGCTCTTTTCACACCCTTTGGGCAATCGCCCTCCATTACTGACCTCGCCAGGCGAGGTACCATTGATGTCTAGTGTGCAGGCACTTGACATTGAGCTTAAACAGCCGCCTGATACGGTTAAGGAGGAGAAAGTGAATGAAACCACCTTCATTGCTAAAGACAAGGTGGTCAAGGTAAGAGGGACGAGATTCAAGGCGTTCCATGAGTGGTTCAAGAGGGAATTCAGACAAGAGACGGTTTTCACAAAGGCAAATGGCGTTAGTTAAATCTCTTGAGTTTCATGTCGAGCCACGACATAAAATAAGGCGCTACTCGGGAGGCAACCCGAGGTTTGAGTTTGTTTTTATTTGTCTTTGTTCGGTTTAATTTTCTTTTTAGTTTTTCTATGGACAAGAGGAAATCACCGAAGCTTAGGGTCAGCTACAGTCAGTAGCCAATCTCGCTGTAAGTCTTCTCTCCCGTCTAAAAAAAAAAAAAAAAAAATCCGAAAATCATTCCGAGAAAAAAATAATATATCGGATTAAAAAAATAGAGTGCAGAAAAAATATGAGAGAAAAGAAAGTAAGGATTTGTATTACATCAAGTTTGGTTTCGTTAGTACTATCATTCTAGATCTACATTCGTTGGAGCTTAGCTTGTTGGTGCCCATGTTCTTTGCAAGAAGTTGATTTGTTTGGGTCACCTTCTACATTGGAGGTATTCTTTCTTTTGCTTTAGATGAGCTATGCATTATTGGATTACATTTAGTGCTCATCTAGTTTCTCATTCTACCACACTTTGAGTTTTATTGGAGGAAGGTCATCCGACCTTGTATGTGAGTCTTCTGTCTCTTTCCCTGGGTTCGATTTTTCTGTCTTCCATTTCATTGAGGACAATGTAATGTTTAAGTATGGGGGAGGAGAATGTATTCACATGTAATTATTTGAGTGTTGGTTGTATCTGCATGAGCTTATTGAATATATATTGTATGAAAAAGCCACAAAAATTGAAAAAAGGCATACAAAATCCTTGGATAGCAAGTTCTATGCAATAAGAAGGTGGCTTGACCGACATTAGGCTGGGGCAAAAATAAGTCTTGAGAGATGTGAGTTTGTGAGCCTGGAACAATTATTGAGTGGTTGAGATGAAAACCCGAAAGGGCGCCCAAGCAAGATGAGTGTTATAAAAAAAAAATTGAGTGTTTTAGGATCATTATCATCTTGGCGTTATGGTGACATAAGAAGGAGGCGTATAGGAGGATTCGGGTAGGCCACTTGGAGGAATAAGGTGTAGTTCTGAGTTTGTGCTTATTGTATCACATTTGTTCTTGATTGTTGTTGTTGCGTTTTGTATGTTTTGGGCTTATTGTGTTTGTAATCACTAGGAGATATTCTTGTACTTCCTGAGACTTTGAACATTTCATTGTAAGGGTAGCTTTTCTGTAAGTTACTCGGGACGAGTAAAAGTCTAAGTATGAGGGTATTTGATACGCTACACTTTGTATGACGTAACTAGGGGTTATTACATTAGTTTAGGAGTGTTATCACAAGTATTTGGAGCTATTGTTATATTCTGAGTTGTTTATGAAGAAGTGAAGAAATGAAGACCAGAACCGAAGAAGAAGAGGATCAAAGATTGAAGACATGAAGACAAAGACATTCTGCGGAGCAGCGACGATCGCCACCATCACTATGGCGATCGCCATTCTACAACATAAGCGTTACATGAGTTCGAGAGGTCATGGCGATCGCCATGACTCTATGGCGATCGCCATGAGGCGACAGAGACCACGGCCGAGCTTTACATGAAGACTGCGATCGCCAGGCATCTATGGCGATCGCCACAACAAGGCCGAAGACATTCCGGACTTTCCTTATTTTCCTTTGTTTGTTTTATTTCTTTTTTTTCCTTATTTTATTATTTCGTTTAGGATATTTCTTTTACCATAATTTTTAGGGTTAGTCTCTATTTAAGAACCCTAGCCATCATCATCTTTATTATCATCTTTTCCATCAGACAATTTAGTTCTGCAACCATGAGCAGGAACTAATCTCCATTGTTTTACTTAGCGGTTGAAACCTTCAGTTATTAAGTTGTGAGATTTCTAAACTCTTGTTCTTTTCCTATGGGTTTGTATTAATTCTCTTGCACTTCATCTATTGATTTCTATTAGTTTTGCTAGCTTGATCACCTAGTTTGATTGATAGTTTTCTATTGCTAGACTAGGAATATACGGTGGAATTCCTTGTCATTGTAGCACTCATATCTGCATGATCTGGTAGTTGATTGCTTTTATGAAAGAGAATTGGTTGCATGTTAATACTTGACGGTTGTAAGTTATTGCATGCATCCTTATAATTCCTGTGCTCTTTGCTGCTATTTCATCTAATCTTGAGAGGTTTCCCTGATTGCTGAATAGTAAGTATTATCAGGACCGGTTGGCTTGCTGATATATTAAAGATTGGAATAGGAACATTCCCTAGGATTGAATAGAACTTGAGATAACTCTATGATCAACTTGATTGACTGTTGTGTGGATACTTGCTAGGTGAAACCCCTTCGCATAATATTCTCACCCAAACTTCCTCTGCTTGTTACTGGTTACTTGTGTGTTCTTGCAATCAAACCCCCCCCCCCCCCTTTGGTTACTTGTTACTAGTTGATATTTCACTTGACTGCATTGATTTGGTGTTTTGATTCCCTTGGGTTCGACCTCTACTTACTTGCTATACTCTAGTTAGTGTTTAGAGTTTTCTTTGATTTGGCACTACGACTTTAGCCTCATCACTTCGCCGGATGCAACTGGTCCTTCACGAGCTCAATAGGATGAATTTGCATTTCCATAATCAAAACTACTACTATTAGTGCTTGTTGAATAAGTAGGCATGGTATTTGGAAAACCTCTTTATTTACGTTATTTATGCTACTGTATGTTTGAAATTAACGGATGAAGGTTTGCAAAATTGGTCCATTTTATGTATATTTATGTTATTTATGCTGCTGCATGTTTGAAATAAACGGATGAAGCTTTGCAAAATTGGTCCATTTTATATATGTTCATTTTATGCTACTGTATGTTTGAGAATTTTAAATAAAAAAGAAGTAATAATAGTTGGAATGTGAGTTGAATGACTGTATATGTCCATTTTATAACGACGAGAATGTTAAGTCCATTTTATGAAGAGGACACAGGACACTCAAACGGATCGGTCAACTTGGTCCATGGATCGGTCCGGATCGGGTCCGGTCCAGATCCGGCCCGGATCTGTGAGTAGAATGTTAAGTCCATGATAGATCCGGTCCACATGGGCCGGATCCATCGTGGTTCGGACCGGATCGGTCCATATTGGTCCATTTCACAGCCCTAGGTACCTAGACTCCAGTATTTTCCCGATATTTGGTGTTACCTTGCTATTACTTTTTTCAGCCTCAGTGCGTCTCTCATTAAACCACCTTGATAGCACACTCTAGAAGGACAACAACTTGGAATGACTTGTCAACATCGACATCTAATAGTGTCAACAACTTTTAAAATATATAAGGCAATTTTAAATCCTATATGTCAACATAGCTATATAATAATAACGGTCATCAAAACAACATAGTTGGTAATGTGTCAACATATCTATAATTGGTCATACCTTGCTTCAAGTATAACTGAATTTATGGTCTCTGAGTTGTTCGTTGTCATTATGTTGTACCTATCCCCTTTGCAATGTGCCCTTGCCCATTTTTTAAATCCAACAGTTTCCATGTATACCCCCATCTCCTTATTTATCTCACAAATTTTCCCATAATTCTCTTGGAAATCCTTGAGCGTGTATGCATCAGCAGCCAGAGAGAATAGCTTGTGTACACCATTATCCTTGAATCTTGTTTTCACATTTTGCTTTAAATGTCTTCTGCACACAACATGAGTTGTTGTTGTGTACACTCTCTGAATGGCGTTGGCAATGATGAGATGTCTATCTGACACTATTACCAAATCTTCTAAACATGGTATGACTTTCAGAAGTAGTGTAAAGAAGAATGTCCATGATATGTCATTTGTATTATCCACTACAACATATTCAAGGGGATAAATCTGCTGGTTTGCATCTTGAGTCGTAGCAATAGGCATATGTCCTTTGTGTTTTATATGCAAGTGAGTTCCATCTACCATGATTACCTGTCAAACAAACAAAAGTATCATTTCATAATTTACATATATATATATATGTCAACAATGTAATCTGCCTTTCTATTTTTTTTTATCTTAGATTTTGATCTATTAATGAAAGTTGTCAACAACAGTGAAATATGTCAAAGCAACCCTAATGTTTTTTCACTTACTATTTAAATAATAATCTTTTTGTCATCAGATGTTCAAATGAATCTGTCAACAATAAATCATTGTATTTAATAATATGTCATCTAATTTATATTTTGTCAACAGTAAATAACTGGCGTACCTTTCTCATTATTTGAAATCCTCTAGTGCATGCTCCAATTGATACAAACACGAATCTGAAGTCGTTATGCTCACCAACTTCTAGGCATGTGTATGAACCTATATTCACTTCCTTGAGCATGTGGCAATACATTTGCAATAGTGCATAATTCTCTTCTGGTGTTCCTCGTATTAGATCCTGTGTATGTTCTCTTGCTTTTCATGCTTTCCAATAGCTGACATCCATGTAATGTTCCTTCCTCATATCATTGCATATGCTTTTTGGTATTGGTCAATTTTTAACACCTTCATACCTGCATGTTTAACATAAAAAGATTAGTTTATGTTTTGGTTCAAGCAATCAATATTATTTATTAGAATACAAAAAATTGTATACACATTACCTGGTCTTTATTTGCTCCCCTATCATTTTGTATGTTGTTTTGCACTCATGTTGACATCTAAAGTCAAAGGAACATGTATGTTCTCTTGGAAATTTTCTAACCTCAAAGAATGGAGTGTCTTGTAACGCAATTGCTCTCAGTCTCCATTTGCAGCTTGTATCTGTGCACATCACTGTAAGAAGCTTTGGATTTGATTTCTGTAACTTTGTAACCAAAGTACTCAGTCATGGCCAACTTTTTCAAAGCTTCAATAAGTTACTGCTTTGTGTCAAACAACTTTCCCACATGGACAAAGTCGGCATCCGTTCCACTGTGACTCAGTTCATCCTCCACTGTTTTTTTTCCAGTTATTATCTTGCTTGCAGATTCACAATCCATAATCTTGATATTCTGTTGTGTTGGAAGTTCATATTCCATAGGTAGAAACATGTCTTCATCCCTGTTAACTGCCACTATACTGCTGCATCCATATTCTCTTGCTTTATTTGGTTCATAGATTTTGTATTCTCTTGATACATACAGTGGACAATTCCATCCCACTTGAGTTGTGTCATTAATTTCCATGAATGATGTGAGATCATCATCTGTCTCAACAGAATATCTAACTTTGATCTTCTGGAACAGATTAAGATGGCAGAGCTGAAGATTCATTTCCCCTGTTTCTAGTTTGAACCGTTGGATAATCAAGGATTTCATTGCTTGCAAAGTAATGTTCTTATCAACTAAAAAAGCTTTTGAAATGATTCCTCATCGGAAACCATAATGCCATCTCTGATTTGTATCTCTTCGCCATAGGAAACTGTAAGAATGTGCATTTTTATCTACATATTTATTTAATAAAGTGTTATTAGACCAGGATAACATATCTATTTGTCAACGTCATTTGCATGTCGAGTATGAACTTTTCCCTTTATCTGTCAACATTAATCACTTAAGTGCAAATGTATATACCTAATTACAAACGAAGTGCGCTCAGCATGCTTCGTTCTAATACGTGTTAATAAAAAGAAATCAGTCGACATATATCTGTCAACAAACATAAATCTATTATCTTCAAAAAAAATATTTAGCTTTACTCGACAACCTAAATATGTCAACAACCTAAATAATCATGTTCTGTAACATCTGTCAATAACCTATATAGACATGATTGGTAATATCTGTCAACAATACATTGTCAAAACTTGTCAACAAAATCTGTTTTCTAAATCATTGATGGAATCTGGCAACAATTCCTAAAACTCGTAATGTATTTCAGTCTCTTTCATCAAACTATATTTTATATCATTATCTGTCAACAAAATAAGTGTTGTAACATTATTAACATGAATTTACCTCTTTTTCAATGGATTTGCTGATGTCGTTTACAGATTCTATGTTTAGCATTGTGTTTGCAGATTCGATTTGTTGTAGATAGGTCTCTTTTGTATCTGTTTCCAGAAATCGATCGCGATTTGTCGACCTCTGTTTTCGATCTCTCTAATCTGTTTGTTTATGTGGTTTCCTGAATTAAATATCTTTCTCGCTCGCTTGTGTGTTCTTCAATTTAGGTTTTGTTGTTGATGGACAGTAGGAAGAAGATGAAGATGGAGCAGGTTGGAGGCGCCGACGGTATTGAGAGGCTTCTGCGATGGAGGTTGGGGGTTGCTGGGAGCGGGAGAATCTCTGAGATCAATTAGCGAGAATCACCGAAGGATTTCGCCGACGTTCAGGAAAAGATGAAGATGGAGGAGGTTGGAGAGTTTTTGTCGACGGGGCATGATTCGGGGAAGAAGAAGAATGAAGAAGGAAGAGAATAATCAGGTATTAATTTTTTAATTGTATATATAGTAGGGTATTTTCATATAACTTAAAAAAATGATGCAAAAACCTAAAAAAACATTACAGTTTTGGGGTTTTTACCCCAAAACTAGTATGTATAACAGTATCATGCGGTCCAAAACGCATTAATGTATTTAAAATTATAAATTATATGAATAAAAAAAAAAAATTGATAAAGAAATAATAATCTATTTCTCTCTCCCTATCTCTATCTATTTCGTCTCAAGTATAAGGCTAGATCAATAAATACACACCTCTGCTTTAAACAAAGTACTAGCGTTACGGAGGCCGTGCGATGCACGACCCCTGTGTGGTAGTGCTTCAGAAAGAGTACGATTTTTAATATTGATATATTAGGTTTTGTACCGACTGTTACTATCATATAAGTTAATATTAGTTGTACTATAGTCTGTATTGTTTGTGATACGGGAAAACGATAGGAGATGGACAACCATAACGTCTGTAATTAAATATCATATATCATTCCAAACAACAATAACAATAGTATAGTATACGACTATTTCTAAGATGGTAGTCTGTAAGCTCTGGTTTTTGGATATATTAGGTTTTGTACCGATTGTTACTATCATATAAGTTAATATTAGTTGTACTATAGTCTGTATTGTTTGTGATACGGGAAAACGATAGGAGATGGACAACCATAACGTCTGTAATTAAATATCATATATCATTCCAAACAACAATAACAATAATATAATATACGACTATTTCTAAGATTGTAGTCTGTAAGCTCTGGTTTTTGGAAGATTACGACAACTTCTACTCTGTTTCATGTATATCATCGTTGTACAAATCTTGAGAAATGTCAATGAACCAATCAAGCAACAAAGCGTCTACTATCTGAGAAAAAGAACATTGGCTACCTTAGTCTTTTTTTTTTTTAAAGAACATTATTTTGAATATTAAGTAAGAAATCTAAAAGAAAAACAACCACTCTATTAAAAAAAAAACTAAATAACTCACCTAATTACAACACTAAATGCACTAAATGCACTAAATGCTTAATCAAGAGGTCAAATTTATATTATATTAGATATATCCGTTCATTAAAGAATGTCATTTTAGAAATCAACATAATAGCCAAGAAATTCAATAATTACCCTATATTTTTATTACTTTTTAGTAACATTCATAATTCACCTCATTTTTAACCAATAAAAGATCATAATATACATCAAAAGAGTAAAAAAGTACAAGTTCCAATAACAAACGTCGTAACTCACCACCTAAATACCTAAAATGACAATCTTTTCTAAACAAGAAAGGGAAGATAGAATGATATTCTTTAGTGAACGGAGGGAGTAATAAGATTAGAGAGTGTAATACCCCGTCATAAACGGGGAAATATTTATATGTTTTAATTACTTTTATAATAATGGCATATGAATTTATTAAAAATATGATCTATTCTAAAAATTAATGTGAAATATTACTATAATACAAAATAAAAATATATAATAAAGATATATTAATGATACTAATTTGCTTAGATACGAATGAAATAACATTTTATATTTTATTTTGCAACAAACGTTATTTTAAGGCCTTGAGAATTTTTAATAAATATATAAAAGTTTGCAGATTAAAATACATGAATATTTGTTGTATTAGTTAGTGGACCACAACATAATTTGTTAAAAATATATATTGATAGTTATTTATAATAATAGATCTAAATAAAAAAAAAGTTAATTACTTAATAAATTTCTCCTACAATCACTCTCAAGGCTTGAAAAACATTAGGTTTAATATAGTATTTTAATTTTGTGGTTAGCGTGATTGGTTGTATTTGGTCTTACTATAGGCTACATGTTATTGTTGTTTCTACTAGCTAGATGTGCGCAAGAACAAGAGAGACGACGATACGCTCGAGAACATGTAATTGATTCTACATTGAATTAGTTCGAATTTTGTATTGCTAAATTAGTGTTGATCGAGTTTTTTTTAGAGGTTTTTATCGAAAATCACCCGTAAAAGTGCCTATATTGCTCTAAACCACTCATTTAATTGAATATTACCGAAAACCACCCACATAATACTCTCCGTTAGCCCAACACCACTCATTTTCATATTCCGTTTATAATCCGTTAATTATTTACAGATTTAGCTCGAAAACTTTATATTTATTCATTTTTCTTCACAAATTGAAAAGTTGAGAAATAATTGTAATTAGGTACAAAATTGGGCTAACTAAATCATGTTCTTCCAAAACCCTTCTTGTCAAGTATAACCCAATCCCCATTAAACCTCCATTACACGAGAAATAAGGCAAGCTTCATCCTTAAAGATGTTAACCAATTCGATTCGGCCATTTAAACATAATCCGCGTATTCAAATTTCCTCCAAAATAATTAAATCCTAACCCACAAATTCAATAAAACCTAAATCCCCAAATTCCAACAAAAATCATTGGAATAAAACCTTGCTTTCTCCAAACGAGTAAAACCTAGTCCACCGCCGCTTTGCTTCTATTGTCGTCGGCGGCGGTATAAAGACCACCTTCTGCAGCACCGTATATCAACCGGAATTTGTGAGAGCAATTGCAAATCTCGTCGGGCTAAATCTGATTTAGTTAGGGAGAAAGAAAAACAGAGTGTAACGACATCTGTACTAGAATTACTAATCAGAGGAAGAGGAAGACGATGGAGTTGGGCGGCGTAACGACAGCGAAGAAGCGAGATCGGACAGAAAAACCCTACAAAGGCATCAGGATGCGGAAATGGGGAAAATGGGTGGCCGAAATCAGATAACCCAACAAACGCTCCCGGATCTGGCTACGACACCGCCGTCTACCACCTCCGCGGCACCTCCGCCCGCCGCCACCGTCAGAAAGAAAGCCATCGAGGTCGGCGCTAGAGTCGACGCCCTCGAGACAGCCGCCGGCAAGTGGCTCGACGACAAGCCTGATTTGAACAAGAAGCCTGACGACTGTGACTGGGAACAAGATTAATCCACGCTCTCTCAATTTCCGAATCACGCTCTATTTTTCTTCTTCTTCTGAATCCAAATCAATGTCTTTTTTTTTACTCTTTGTTTTTCTTTCTTCTTCTTCTGACAAGAAGGGTTTTGGATGAACATGATTTAGTTAGCCCAATTTTATACATAATTACAATTATTTCCCAACTTTTCAATTTGTGAAGAAAAATGAATAAATATAAAGTATTCGGGCTAAATCTGTAAATAGTTAACGGAATATGAAAATGGGTGGTGTTTGGCTAACGGAGAGTGTTATGTGGGTGGTTTCCGGTAATATTCAATTAAAAGGGTGGTTTAGAGCAATATAGACACTTTTACGGGTGATTTTCGATAAAAAAACCTCTTTTTTATACGTAAAACAAAGATTTGGTAACCTATGTTTTAGGGTAGTACGTAATATATTCATGATTATTATTGTCCAACTTAATCTATTTATCTATATATATATATATATATATATATATATATATATATATTAAAGGAGAGTTACCATGCACTTAGCGACATGTCTCCCCATAAGTTGCCAGGTCCAGACGGTTACCATGCAATTTTCTACCAAAAAAACTGGGATCTTGTTGGTCCTAAAGTGGTACACGAGTTGCTGCAGCTTCTGAACCATGGCATTCTCTCCACTAGAATTGCTGACTCTTTCATGGTCTTGCTGAGAAAGGTAGACAACCCTACCACTGCTGCCGAGCTGAGACCCATCTCTCTCTTGAATGTTGTTTTTAAGGCGGCAACGAAGGCGATAGTTAATCGACTTAAACCGATCTTGTCATCTCTTGTCTCTCCAGCACAAGCTGCGTTTATTCCAGGACGACAAATTATTGATAACGTCGTTGTGGTGCAGGAGGCTTTACACTCGCTGAATACTTCTACTACCAACAACTGGATGATATTGAAAATTGGTCTCGCCAAAGCATATGATAGGGTTCGCTGGGATTTTCTGAAAGAGGTCCTCTCAAAAGCAGGTTTACCGTCTCATCTTGCTGATGTTATTATGCTCTTCCAAACGAATGGATCTACTAATGTACTTTGGAATGGATCGATGGCTGACTCCTTCAAAGCTACACGAGGTATCCGGTAGGGCGACCCACTCTCTCCATATTTATTCGTTCTTTGCATGGAACGATTGTCTCATATTATTCAAGATGCAGTGAATGAGGGCAGATGGGAACCTATCACGGTCGGAACAGTGGAGCTTTCTCACCTCTTCTTCGCCGATGATCTTGTTTTATTTGCCCGAGGCGACGCGAGAAATGCGCTTGTGATCAAAGAGTGTCTCCAAGGTTTTTGCGAACTCTCCGGGGAGCAGGTGAATTATCATAAGAGTAGTATTCTTTTCTCAAAATATGTCCATCCTAATATGCAAGTTGTTGTCAGTAGTCTTCTTGCAATGCCCGTCTCAGAGGACTTCGGAAATTACCTTGGGGTACCAACAACGACGGGGCGTATGACAAATGATCGTTACAACTACTTGCTTGATAAGGTCACGTCCAGATTATGTGGGTGGAAAGCCAAAACGCTTTCACTAGCTGGGAGAGTAACTCTCGCTACTTCAGTTTTGTCTAGCATTCCACTGTATACTATGCAATTTAGTTTGGTGACGAGGGGTGTTTGTGATTCGATAGACCAAATGATCAAGGGTTTCGTTTGGGGATCCACATCTGAACGACGACGCATCCACCCGATCCATTGGAACATCATCTCTAAGCCGAAGTCCGAAGGTGGCTTGGGTATTCGTCCTATGCGGGATATGAATCAAGCATTGTTAGCAAAGATGGGTTGGAGAACTTTGCAAGAACCTACTTCGTTGTGGTCCCGGGTCATTAGGGGGAAATATTGCAATGGCCGACTTGATAGAGATATGTTCTGTAAACAGAGGGGCTCCTCTCGCCAATGGACCGGCTTATGTCACGGTGCTGAATTATTGACACAGGGTCTGCAGTCCACGGTTGGTAATGGCAGAAGCACACTTTTTTTGCTACATCCCTGGCTTGTTTCTGAGCCTTTAAGTAACCTCGTCACAATGCCTCTTCCGCCTGATATTGAGGCTCAAACAGTTGCGGAGACTTGGTCCCAAGATGGTTGGCGATGGGATATTATTAGTCTACACCTCCCGCCTCCCATCAGGCACAAACTCGCCTCGGTCAGGTTGGTTAATTCCCCTACTGCACATGACAAGTTCTTCTGGAACTGCAGTTCGTCTGGCTTGTTCACGACAAATTCCGCTCTCCGGCTGTCCCGTGGAGATTATGTGCCTGCACAGATTGATGTATGGAAGAAAATCTGGAAAATCCATGCACAACATCGAGCACGACAATTTCTCTATATGGTTGCCAATGAAGGCGTCCTCTGTAACGCTGAGAGGGTGAGGCGACATATTGCTACAGTCGGTGACTGTCCGAGATGCGGTAGAGAGGAGACCCTTCTTCATGCTCTCTGGGACTGCGAGGTCATTCGCAATGTCTGGTTGGCGCTTACGGGCAACAATATTCCAGCTTCTTTCTGGACTGCTCCGACACCTCTGTTGTGGGTTGCGGAGAACGTCGCTGCTGTAAACTGGGACACAGGATTTGCATTAATGTCATGGTACACTTGGAAGACTCGCAATATGCTTGTCTTTGAAGGAATTGATAAAGCCACATCGTTATCAACTACGGTTGTTTCGCAGTCCATTTTATACCGAGCTGCTGCTGTTAGGATTCAACGGACTGTGAACCAGCCAACTCTCCCACCTAATGTCGCAGCCCCCTGGTCAAGACCTCCTTCGGGATGGATAAAACTCAATTCCGATGGCGCTTGCAAGGGCAATCCAGGTGATTCAGGAGGTGGTGGTATTTTCAGAGATGCTAATGGACTTTTCCTCCACGCCTACACCTTCAAGTCCGGGTATGGCAACGCTCTACAGGCTGAGTTACATGTTATCATCAAAGGAATTGCATTGGCAAGCTCTCTGGGGTTTGTAAACCTTATCATTGAAACGGACTCTGCTGAGGCAAAGAGACTCATTTATGATAGAAGGCTAGTGACACATAGAGACTTCTTTATGATCAAGCACTGCTGGGACGCTATTGATGCCAACGAGGGCTGCATTCGACTGCAATACTCAAATCGGTCTACCAACGAAGCTGCACATCTTTTGGCTCAGACTTCCTTTAATTTCCTGCACAATTTTGTTTCTTTTGCTTAAATCCCTGCTTTCTTATGTGATGTATTTGCTGCAGACTTAATTGCTTCGGGTTAATTTACCCACGCTCAATAAAACAATTGCAACGGGTTACACCCGTTATTGAGACCAAAAAAAAAGGAGAGTTATTTCAAGCTCTCTCCTTAATTTTAGCTTTTAGTTGCTTATGTGTCAATATATTTCAATAAAAAAATAATCTTTTTCCTGAACTTTAGTTGAAGAAAATTAATACAAGTGAGATTAAATTTTTTATAATATCATAAATTGTTACATGTAAATTATAATATATATATAAACACTAAATAATTAACCGCGCATGGCGCGGAGACTATACTAGTATATATTAAATGAGAGTTATTTCAAGCTCTCCTCTTAATTTTAGCTTTTAGTTGCTTAAGTGTCATTTTGTTGTTAATCCTCTAAAATTAAATCATTTTTAATTTTTAATTTCTTAATAATTCTAAAAAAATAGTAGTTTGTTAACTATTTTGTAGGCTTCAAATTTAATTAAAAATATTTAAATTATAAGTCTAATATATTTTACTCTTTTATTTCATGGTTTTTATACTAAGGCATGTTTACTTTGCATTTTTTTTTTTGAAATTTATGTTAAAATATTTCATTATAAAAAAATCACTTATGGACTTTAATTGAAGAAAATTGATAGTGAGATTATTTCTTTTATAATATCATAGATTATTGCAAACAAACTATATTATATATAAACGCTAAGTAAATAACCGCGTGGGTACTATCCTAGTTTCTTATTAGATAAAAAATATAACGGGTAACCCTTTTCTCCTTCCCTCAAGCCCGATAGAAAAGCAGGAACAGAAGGAATCTTAACACTACATCTACATGTTTAGCTTCCTTTAATCATTTTTACTTTCGGCCGAACGTGGGGATTAAGTGGTCCAAACTGCTTAATTACCTTAATCAACACATCTTATTTCTGGCGGTTGCCTCCATAGAAAGGATATGATTTCCTATAACTGCCCTTTCCATCACCACAAAAAACAATATTTGATTATGTACTTCTTGTTTTACAAGTATAGGGTATAAATTGCAAATTCTACTTTATAAAATTAAACCTTAAAAATAAATAGTAAATTTACCTTTTCAAAAAAGAAAAATATACTACAAGGGTTGAATTCTTATCTAATATTTCATGTATCGAATCTTAATCTATGTCTAAAAGATGTGTGTATTACATCCAAAGTTACTAGTCTATTGTAAATAAAGTAACATTGAAGATTTGGAAGTAGAAAACTAAAAGTGAGCGATATGATTACTACCATAATAATCATGATCGTGATGACCATAGCTAGCTAGCTTCTTTCAAGTTCATATGCACCACTCAATAACAATTAATTTAAAACAGAAACTAAAACAACCTATATATTTACACAAAAGGTAGGGTTTAGGTGTGTAGCCAGAGCTGATTAATGATGCTAATTAAGAGAGGGTCGTGGTGGTGTAGGTGGTGGTCATGGCGGTTGCAGAGGCGGCACGGGAGACGAAAGAGGAGGGGCTTTTCGGTCAGGTTGGGCGGTCGTCGGAGACTCGGTTTTAGCCTTGCGCCCAAGTGTAAGTGCATGATTCGGTTGTTTAAGAAGTTGGTGTATTTGGATATGGATGCATCACAAACAAGTAAATATGGAGCCAAAGATGGCTTGCTTCTTAATGCTTGTTTTTGGTCTTCTTTGCCTGTTTTGCGCCCCCAAGCATTTCCTTTGTGTTGATCTCGATCCGTTTTGTTCATGCTTTTATTTGTAGATGGGTGTTTTTTTGTTTTGTCATGTACAATGATATATATGATCCAAATCCCTTCATGTGTGTAATAATTCATCTAAAAAAATGCAATGATATTAATTAGTATAAGAAATTAACTAGTATGAGTGGATTGCTTGAACATATTTCTATAAAAGGGACGTGAACTAATTGATTAAACGAACATGCACATGAACTAATTGCATGAGTATATAGTTGTTGGTTCCTTGGCTACTATGCTTAATTTTCATTTTTCAGTATGTTTGGTCGAAGCTCTTTTTCAGGTGCTTCATATTTGGTCGTTGAGGATCATTACTAATCATCCATCTTTTGCTTACCACTAGTAGGCTAATAAAAGTTAGCAAATGATCAAGGACGGCCTTAAGTATTTTGTCCGTATAAAAAAAACTACTTGTAAATAGACGAGACTTATTAGCTAGCAAATGATCAATGACGGCCTTAAGTATTTTGTCCGGATAAAAAATACTACTTGTAAATAGACGAGACTTGGTAAAAGTTGACCTAACGGGTTGGGTCGATCCGACCCGAAAAACTCAATCTAATCCGATTCGAAAATTCATGAAATTTATTTGGGGCAAATCTGAACCGACCCGAGACTCGTTGGGTCAAATCCGGACAGACCTGAACTTCTCGAAACTCATCGAGACTCACTTTTCACATATTTTATTTTATTTAAATTAAAAAATAACAATGTATTATATTAAATAATAATATTATTTTATTATAAGAATATTGTTTAAATTTTATTTTCTTTATTACAATAAAAAAATCAAACATTAATATTTGAAACCCATTTGGTCGACTCGAACCCAACCGACCCAGAAATTTATCGACTCACTTGACCCAAACCCGACCCATTCGACCCGCTTATCAAGACTACTTGTAAATCGTATACATAACTTTAATTTCAATTTTAGACGCTAGACTGTCATTTTCTATTTATATTTTGTATAAAATGCTCTTGAAGATAGGAAATTTACGATGTTATAAAAAAGGATATTTTAAAGATAAAGAATGTAGGAATATTGTATTGAATT
The DNA here is from genome assembly GCA_029168935.1 of Oxyria digyna. Taxonomy (NCBI): domain Eukaryota; kingdom Viridiplantae; phylum Streptophyta; class Magnoliopsida; order Caryophyllales; family Polygonaceae; genus Oxyria; species Oxyria digyna. Next base: position 15,164,585 of record JAPVLV010000013.1, read on the forward strand.
AGGTTTAATAAAATAAGACCCATAGTAAATTTCAAATCATATATGATGTCATGTTTTTTATATAAAAATTAATAGATTTTAGAGAAATATAGTTAAATAATCACATGGATCATGCATTAACTTTTAAATCACTTAAACTTATTCTAAGAGGAATCATTATAGTGAAATCATTCATTAGGAGACAACTAACAACGATTATCCACCGTTGAGATAAGAAAAACAAACGTACTAGATTAGACTTTCATAAACAATCCTTCATTTTTTTCATTTTTAAGGTATTGTTTTATGTTCGTGGCATTCGTCTTCGGATGTTCATTATTGTCTATATAAAATGTTCACTCAGTTGTGCTAATATGTTCATGTCTCTTTTAACATGGATTTTTTTATTGATTTTACCGTTTTATTTATTGAATTTCGCTAAGAACATGGGCAAAAATAAAGACAAAGAGTCTAGAATTAATAGCTAATTTTGATACACGATTGGACAAAAAAGCCCTTTAATTCTCCTCCTTTATTCAACCAACCCTCTCTTCTCTTTCTCTTCAACCAATTTGCCTCATATCCATCTTCCCTCCTTCTTCTTGTCATCATTGCGCCTTAGATTATGTTAACATAATTAATTACACAATTAATTACTCAATTATCCATAAATTATGTTACATAATTGGTTACTCAGTTAGACCTATAGTAATGTACACTGCTAGTTACATAATTAACACTTAAATTAGCTTACACAAAATGAAGTAGTTTATAAAATAAACTTTCATGATTAGGTTGAAAAATTAACTTATACGATCAGGTTATTACGTAATTACCTTTCACGATTACGTCACATAATCAATTGACACATTAAATTAAGTTACAAAATTAGTTACTCAGTTAGCGCTAAATTATGTTACACGAGTAGTTACTCAAAAGACCTAAACAACTTACACGATATTAGGAAAGTAAATATCTATGTAATCTTTCCATATCTTTAGGATATCATTCTATCTTATTCTCCAAGTAAATATCTTGTAGAGCCTATATATGTAATCATCTATTCAATCAATCAAACAAGCAAATAAGTTTACACATATTCTCTAAAGTTTATATGGTATCAGCCTAAAAACCGGTCCTTCGTCCCAAAAGATACATCCCTTTTTCCGTACGTCCATCATGTCGCCCACCACCAACAACACATCTAGAGGACCGACCGGTGGCCTTCTGGCTGCTGCGTCTGGATCTTTAATTCCGGGATCTCTTCACTTCCCGAGTATCCAAATTCGCCCTGAACGAACCAATTATTTGTTATGGCGCAACACTATCAAGTCTGCTTTGGAAGCCTATGATCTTGATGATCTTTTACTGCCGGACAGTGCCCCGCCGCAGACTATTCCGGCAACTACTGATCCGGTTACACCAGCGTCTTCAAATCCAGAATTCACGACTTGGAGGAAGAAAGACCGCCTTGTCCTTCTCTGGGTTCGATCCACTCTTTCTCAGCCGCTGCTTGCTCATGTTGCACGAGCCACCACCGCTGCTGAAGCATGGAACATCCTTGAAAAGATGTTTTATGCCCAAACAAAGGCACGCATGATGCATCTGAGACATCAACTGCAAACCTTCATGAAAGGTAATTTTTCAATCTTAGACTATTTTGAGAAAAAGCGCAGCTTCTTGGATTCCCTCGCTGGGTGCTTGTTCCTAGTACCTGATGAGGAGTTTGCTGAGTGCATTCTTCATGGATTAGATGGCTCGTTCGCTGCTTTTCGCACAACCATAAACATGAAGTCAGAACCTGTTTCATCTGATGCACTGTTGGGTTTACTTCTGCAAGAAGAAGAGAGGCATCAAGCCTCCTCATTGGCTCTTGAAACAACTCAGATATCTGCCAACTATGTTCGTCGTGGACCCAACACCAGTCGTCCATCCAACCTTCCCGATGGTGCTGTTTCAACCTCTTTGTCTGCTGAACCACACCGTCCACGGATGACTTGCCAGATTTGCCAAAAATCTGGACATGATGCTCTCAATTGCTGGCAAAGATACAACTCTGATGAATTCCCGGCACGTCGTCGTCAACAAAGGAACGACAACAGATTTGGCCCTAGTTGCGGGCCTGGTCGTGGCCAGCGCAACAATACATCTTCCTCGCATCAGCAACAACAATCCGCTTTCAATGTCAATGCTCCACCATCTCAGATTGTGGATCCATCATGGTTCTTTGACACTGGTGCTACGAACCATGTTACAACTGATTTCGGTAATCTTTCTGTCACATCCGAATACTCTAGCAATGAAGGCTTGCAGGTTGGCAATGGTATGTCTCTTCCCATTACTCATTTGGGTAACAAATCTCTTCCTGCTAAACATACATCCATTCAACTATATAACATCTTGTTTGTGCCTCAGATAAAGAAAAGCCTCCTTAGTGTTTCCCAACTAACCAAACATAATAATGTCTATATGGTTTTTTATCCCACTTGTTGTTTTGTGAAGGACAAACAGGGGCGGACCCTCCTAAAAGGCATTGTTGAGAATGGACTATATCAACTTGAACCTACACCGCCTCCTACACCCATTTCTTCGACCTTCTTGGGTGCAAAGACGTCTCTTCAGCACTGGCATGCACGTCTGGGTCACCCTCATGAGTCTGTTTTTAAAGCGTATAGTTTCCAAATTTCATTTGCCGTTATCTTCTAATAAACTTGAGTCTGTTTGTGAGTCATGTCAACTATACATGAATCTTGTCATCGTCCATTTGAACTTATATATTCTGATGTTTGGGGTCCTGCACCAGCTACTTCATTTAATGGAAATCGTTATTTTCTAATATTTGTTGATGACTGCACCAAGTTTGTTTGGATCTTCTTCCTTGCACTCAAATCTCAGGTTCTCCACATATTTCAGCAATTCCAGAAAATGGTAGAAACACAATTCTCTACCAAAATCAAAGCTTTTCAATCAGACCGGGGTGGTGAATACAGGAATGTCTCATCTTATTTGCAAACACAGGGTATCTTACATCGTGTCTCTTGTCCTCACACTCAATCCCAAAATGGGGCAGCATAGCGTCGTCATCGAACCATTGTAGAGAAAGGTCTAGCACTTCTTGCCCATTCTCATCTACCCACAATATTTTGGGAACATGCCTTTCACACCGCCATCTATCTCCATAACCGCACCATTACTCCCATACTTCAGTTCCACTCCCCCTTTGAGTGTCTCTATGGTAAGCATCCTGACTACGACTTCCTCAAAAAATTTGGTTGTCTTTGCTACCCATTTTTACGACCTTACACCACTAACAAGTTGGAATTCAGGTCGTCTCCATGTGTCTTCATTGGGTATAGTTCCAAACATAAGGGATACTTGTGTCTTCATGTTCCTTCACGTCGGGTCTATGTCGCTCATCATGTTATTTTTGATGAGCCAGTCTTTCCATATCCACTACATGTATCCTCGGAACCTGTTGTTGTTCCCTCTATGCCGCCTGTCTTGTCTTTATCTCCTTTGCAGGTTGCTGAATCGGCTCCTTCACCCGTCATCCCACCAACACAAGTCCCTCATTCATCTCCTACACCTTCGGTGGGTCAATCTGCTAGTCCAAACTCAACATCCTTGTAGGAGGAATCTGGCCAAGTTGACTCCTCTCATGACTCGGAAGGTACGTCCCCATCCCTTACATGCTGTAAAAAAGAGTAGTGTCCAATTGGATTATGGAATAACTTAGATTGATTATGGAGATATGTTGCATGGAATAAATCACAATTACTTGTTGTTCATAACTGTGTTGATTAACTAAAGCAACATTCTTTAAGATGCTAAAACCCTAAACGGATTGTTCTAGGTTGTTATCATCAAACAAAGTGTGACAATTTCAAAGAAGGAACAAATGGATTGTGAGCAAAATCCTGATTTGCTAAGTGATCTTCCTCTGAGTATCATCCATGACATATTAGCACATGTGCCAATCGGAGAGGCTGTCAGAGCGAGCATTTTGTCTACGCAGTGGAGGTACACATGGACCACTCTTCCTCAACTTGTTTTTGAGGATTCATGGTTGAGTCCAAATCCAGAAGACAGAATAACAACATCCAAAATGGAAAATACCATCACCCGGGTTCTTTTACGTCATCAAGGTCGTATCCATAACTTTGAAATGTCAAGCTATTTCAGTGGCACTATGGTGTATCTTAAAGAATGGGTATTTTCCGTGTCTAGGAATGGTATCAGGGAATTAATCCTGCATACCTTTTCTTCTTCTAATCGGTTGTCGTTGCACTCTAGTATATATTTTTGTAAGAAGTTAACCGTTTTGAACCTTTGCGAGTGTCAATTGAAGCTCCTCCTTTACCATTACAACCCACACCTTCAAATCCACCATCTTATCCCTCATATTTTCGGCCCGTTGATGGAACTAATCATGACATGGTCACTCGTTCCAAAACGAACAACCTAAAGCCAAAATCCCTTCTCTCCACAAAACATCCATTACCACCTGTCAATGACAACTATCCTGAGCTCAAAACCTTTATCCAGGCCTCTAAATCACCTGAATGGCAACATGCTATGTGTTTGTGCCTAAAAATACAACGAGTAAGGAACGCGTCCTAAGCTACGCGTAGGGTGATCGCGTCGACGTGACGAGATGATGCGAAGATCCCGTTTGCATTGATGATAGAGTCGGCCGAGTAAATATAGTTTTATTTCTTTATTATATTGTTGTAATTGGTAAAAGATACGAGAAATAATATCTTTTACCTTAATGTCATATCGTCATAGGATAGAAGGAAAAGATAAGATCTCGTTTCCTAAAAGATGAAACTAGGGTTGGCCTATAAATAAAGGCTAAAGCCTGATTTGTAAGCATTCAGCCACCATCTGAGTAATACACAAGTTCAAGCTTCAACCCTAATTTTCCATATCGTTCTTGAGTGTTGAGATTATACCGTATTATTTGATCTTTGCCCTACAATTGCTTAGTTATCATCTCGTTGGTAATTTCGCTACAAACACTATGCAGGTTGAATTTGATGCTCTTTTGCGTAATGGGACATGGGAAATAGTCCCGCCCCCTTGTAATGCTAACATTGTTGGTTGTAAGTGGGTGTACAGGATAAAGCGCAAGGCAGATGGCTCGATTGAGCGCTACAAAGCTCGTTTAGTTGCAAAGGGATTCAATCAAGAAGCCGGAGTTGACTACTTCGACACCTTCAGTCCCGTTGTAAAGCCAACGACAATCCGTATTGTCCTCACCATTGCTCTCACACATGGATGGCATCTTCATCAAGTAGACATAAACAATGCTTTTATGAATGGCGACCTATCCGAGCAAGTCTACATGTCTTAGCCATCGGGATTTATTGATCAAGCTCATCCCAATCATGTGTGTCTGCTCAAGAAAGCCCTTTATGGACTCAAGCAAGCTCTGCGCGCCTGGTTTACTAAGCTTCGCACTTTTCTGCTAAACAATGGATTCAAGTCGTGCAAGTCTGACACTAGTCTAGTCTCTTCATCCGTCACTCTGAAAACTCGGTCTTATACATTTTGGTCTATGTTGATGACCTCATCATTACAGGCTCTCGCACTGCTGATATATCTCGCTTTGTTATTCTCCTCAATCAGGCATTTGCACTTCGTGATCTAGGTGAGCTGCATTATTTCTTAGGCATTGAACTGCATTGTACTCCTAAGGCAATCACTCTTTCTCAACAAAAGTATGTCCGAGATCTTCTGACTAGAGCCCGAATGCAAGATGGCAAGCCCATCTCCACACTTGTTGTACCTGGATCACGCCTCATTCAAGAAGGTGATCCACTCCCTGACCCGTATTTATACCGTAGCATTGTTGGTGCTCTGCAGTATGTAACTATTACTCGCCCTGAGATATCTTATGCTGTTAACAGGGTTTGTCAGTTTATGCATTCTCCTACTGACATTCATTGGAGTGTTGTCAAGCGAATAATTCGCTATCTTAAGGGATCCATTAATGCGGGTTTGGTTCTTCGGCCTTCAACTAACTCTCGTCTAGTGGCCTTTTCAGATGCAGGTTGGGGATCTGATGATCGCTCCCAGCATGGTTTTGCCATATACTATGGTGGCAATTTGATAAGTTGGCAATCCAGGAAACAAAATGTTGTGGCAAAATCAAGTTCTGAAGCGGAGTACAGGACAATCGCTTTTACAGCCACTGAGCTCATATGGATTCAGCAACTACTCTTGGAACTTCGTTGTTCCCCGAGCAGTCCACCAATCATCTTATTTGACAATCTGAGTGCGACTTTCATGTCTGCCAATCCTGTTTTCCATCATCGGTCCAAGCACATTAAGATTGACTACTTCTTTGTTCGAGAACAAGTTGCAGATGGTTCGCTAGTTGTTCGTCACATTTGAGCTCGTGATCAGACCGCTGACATTTTCACAAAGGCTGTTGGCAACACTCATTTCTTGTCCATTCGTTCCAAGCTTCATGTTGTCGTCTCTCCTACATGAGCTTGCGGGAGGGTATTAGGAAAGTAAATATCTCTGTAATCTTTCCATATCTTTAGTGTTGAAGCTACAGCTGAAGTAAAGTTCCTTCTGGTTTTGATGGTAACAAACATTCCTACTAATGTATACTTGAGTGTTTCAGGATGTCTACTTGAGCAGGAACGTTACTCAACAGAGGCGAGCTAAATAAGGAAAGAAATGGCTGAGAGAGCGCAATGAAGATATCTTGTTTCCTTTATGGAAAATACGGTTGAGCTAAAAAGATATCATGAAGATCTTAAGGATAGAGATATATTTAAAAGATGGAAATAATATCTTCTTATGCGAAAGATATTTTTTCCATATTCTTATTTGTTCCCTAGTTTAAACCTAGTTTTATCTTTGCTATATAAACTAGTCTTAGGCTTAGGAACAAGAGTGACGATTGAGAGAGTTTATGCTTGTGCGAATCAAGTGTGATCGTCCAAAAAGAAGAACAAGAAGAAAAGAGAGAAAGAGTGAGCAATACTTTGTCTTAGGCGTTGAGTTTGGGCTCGAGTGAAAGAAGAGATTCGTGATCGTAATCCTTGCTTTCTTTTGTAACAAACAAGAGATTAATAAGATAAGTATACTCATTCAAATCCTTCAAGTGAGAAGCTTGAAGGTAGTGGTTTTACTCAACTCTTAGTAGTTGAGGTTTCCACTCTAAATACTTGTGTTCTTCTATACTTCCTGCGTTAATATTCCGCTGCTACACCTCTGAAGGAACAATACACTTTGTTCCCTCAGAAGTAATTGAACTAACGATCCAACAATTGGTATCAGAGCCTGGTCTCTAGATTGTTACCCTTGCAGGAAGAATGTCAGGAACAGCCATCAACGACTCCTTTTGGAAGCCACCAATGCTCAAATCAGGAGAGTTCTCATACTGGGTGGAACAGATCGAATCACATATCTGTTCCCTGCATGGACAGATGTGGAAGATTGTGGAATTTGGAGATGTGAAGATTCTCGATCCCTCAGATGAGACTGGAGGAACACTCAAGAAAAGAGAAGATTATCAAGATGCTGATTACAAAGTCTTGGAGCTCAACATGAGAGCAAAGAAGGTCATACTCGCTGCCCTTGGTCCATCCGATCAAAGGAAGGTTCTAAAGTACAAGACTGCTCACGACATATTCAAATCCCTCAAAAGGATGTATGAGGGGAATGAAGACATCAAGAAAAATAGGATCTTGACTCTCATCAAGGAGTATGATAGTGCTGTTCAAGGAAAGAATGAGTCTTTGGATGACTACCATTCACGTTTCCAGGGATACGTAGGCCAACTCGAGTTCTTAGGGGAAACGATCCCTGAGTGGAAACTGACGCATCAATTTCTTCAGGGATTGTCCTCTAAATGGGACGCGTTCTCTCTTGCACTCCAAGCTCAGAATGATATCAAAAACATCACCTTGGAGGAACTAGTTGCTCGTCTCCAGAGCAACGCGGGGATTCAACAGAGCAAGATGCTACGAAGGGAAGGAGAGAAGGCAGAGAAGTCCCAGAACATTGCTCTAAAAATCGAAAAAGCCTTCGATCTTGCTCAGGAAGAGGACGAAATTGTTGATAAGGATGAAGAAGTTGCTCTCTTCACAAGAGCCTTTCGAAGAGTTTGGAAGGATAGCAGAGAAAAACAACGTCTCCCTGATGGGAACAAAGACATGAGTACTATCATCTGCTATCACTGCCAGAAGAAGGGACACTTCGCGAGAAATTGCTTCAAAAAGAAGGGAGGAGAAGCAAATGTCCCTCAAAGGGAAAAGAAGGAAGCAATGATTGCAACATGGGGGATATCTGACTCTGAAGACGAATTTCTCTACACTCCCAAGGAAACGTGTCTAATGGCTACAGGAGGGACTTCCGACTCCAAAGAAGGATTTCCCTACACATGTCTAATGGCTACAGGAGAAAAATCCGAAGATGAGGTAAACACTTCAGAATTTGACTCTTTCTTAGAAAACAAATCAAAAGCTCAGATTATTAGGTTCATTCATTCTCTAGGAAAGGAACAAAGTAATCTGAATTCTTTGATCGACGAAAAGGAAGAAACCATTTCATGTCTAATTGAGGAAAACCAGCTTTGGGCTTCTAAGGTTGCTAGACTTGAAAAGGCTTCATTCCCTTTGTCGGACTCGTGCAAATCCTGTCCTAAGTATGTGTCTGATATAGCTTCCCTGGAAAGGAAAATTGCTACTCTTGAATCTGAAATTAAAACTTTGACTGAGGACAACTCAAAATTTGCTAAGAAAGTTGATGAATTTCTAATAGAGGAAGAAAACAAAAGGAAAATTTGGTTAGATGAATATATCACCTCTAAAATTGATAAGGAGAAGGCTGATTTCTCTAAACGCTTTGTACCACGTGCTGGTTTAGGCTATGATAGCGCCTCTTGTTCACAAACTGTCATCTTGTCTCCTGGTATACAAAATTCCCTCTGTCATAAAGGACCCTGTGGAGGATCAATCACACACTGTTCCCACAATGGTTCTGAAGATAAAGGGAAGAAAATTGCTCAGGAAGAGAAGGTGTGGTTTGATGGACAGAAGGCCTATAAGATATGGCAAAAACATGCCAAAAGCACTAAGCCAATAGAGGTGGATTTTAGGTCTAGAATTGAAAACAAAACCATCTGGCCTGGACAAAGTAGGTATGTCAATCTGAAACACCACAGGGTTTGCTGGTACTGTGGTGAGTAAGGACATCATCAACAAGAGTGTTGGAAAAAATCAAGAGATGAGGAGATAGCCTACAATTATTGCAATAATTCTTCTGTTAGGAACACTCCCAGGATCAAGGTTGTCTTAAAAGATAATGAGGATAGAAGATTGTTCCACATTCCAGGTAAGCCTAGGCTTGCCTGGGTGCGCAAAAACTAATCCCTTACTTGCAGGATGGAAAGAAGAAGAGTTCTTGGTATATAGATAGCGCTTGCTCAATACACATGACTGGGAACAAAGCATGGTTTATATCTCTCCATCCTGAAAACAAAGGTTCTATAACCTTTGGGAACAACAGTAAAGGGGAAGTAATTGGCATGGGAAAGGTAAGGATCTCTGACAATCTTGTTGTGAATAACGTCACTTTAGTGGATAACCTAACCTTCGATCTATTGAGCGTACGTCAAATGTGCCAGGATGGTCAAAATAGGGTTATCTTTACTACTAATGAGTGTTTGGTTGAGAATGTTGAGACAGGGAAAGTTCTCCTCAGGGGAATCATAGAGAACAACCTATACAAAGTAGATCCATCTTTTATCCCTGAAAAGGAACTGTGCCTTTCTGCACAATCTGAGGAATCCAATCTATGGCATCAAAGGTTCTCTCATGCAAGCCTCAGACTTCTACACAAACTTCACAACAAAGACCTAGTTATTGGTTTACCAAATATAGAGAGTCAATCTGAAGAGCTGTGCATTGCTTGCACAAGAGGAAAACAAGTAAGATCATCCTTTAAGTCCAAAAACCAGGTAAGTACCTCTGAACCCTTAGAGCTTATTCACATGGACTTATGTGGGCCTATGCGCACACTTAGCCGTGGGGGAAACAAGTACGTGTTTGTCATTGTAGATGATTTCTCTAGGTTTACTTGGACTATTTTCATTGCTTCAAAGGAGGATGTGTTTGATGAGTTTGAATTTTGGTTATATGCTATTGAAAATCAATCTGGATTTCATCTAAGGGCTATACGCACTGACCATGGTACAGAGTTCGAGAACTCCCGGTTTCTTTCCTTGTGCAGGAACAAAGGCATAAATCATAATTTTTCTGCGCCAAGAACGCCTCAACAGAATGGAGTTGTTGAAAGGAAGAATAGGACTCTGGAGGATATGACAAGGACAATGCTAATTGCGAGTGGATTGCCAAGAAACTTCTGGGCTGAAGCACTCAACTCTGCTTGCTATGTACTGAACCGTGCCATGTTGAGACCTATGATTGAGAAAACACCATATGAGCTGTTCAGAGGAAGGAAGCCGAACATTTCTCATCTAAGGGTCTTTGGGTGCAAGTGCTTCGTCCACAACAATGGAAAGGACAATCTGGGCAAGTTCGATCCACGAAGTGATGAAGGAACGTTTGTTGGTTATTCCACTCATAGTAGGGCCTACAAAGTTTACAACAAAAGGACAAGGAAGGTGGAGGAAAGCATCCATGTGGTCTTTGATGAAAAGATCATGGCAGGTAACGCTGTCCATGATCCAAACGTTCCTCCACTGACTGAAGCCGACAGGGAACAATTCATTCTCGCTGATGCTGAGGAATTCATCCCCACTTCGGACATGAACGCAGAAGAAGAAGCAGCCCCAGATCAAGATGCAAGTGTACCAAATGGAGATTCCGGAACTCAGGGGGAACAATTATACCCATCTCAGGAACAATCCCCATCTCAGGAACAATCTGAAGAAGATACTCACCATGAAGAGGAAGAAACGCGACGCAGCACTCGTATCCATGGGCCCCCATCAAGACTCATGGACTACGTATGCAACTGTGCTTCGCTTCCCTCCTCCGATGCATCTCTGGAACCCAGCGAGAAGGACTGTTCCGTACTCACATTAGATCCTACATTTCATGCCTTCTGTGCTTTTGTCTCCACAGCTGAACCAAGAACAGTGAAAGATGCCCTAGAAGACCCAGAATGGGTCAATGCTATGCAAGAGGAACTTCATCAATTTGAGAGGAATAAAGTATGGAGACTAGTTCCCAGACCTAAGGATCGCTCCGTCATAGGTACCAAATGGGTGTTCAGGAACAAGATGGATGAAAGAGGACAAGTGATAAGGAACAAAGCAAGACTGGTAGTAAAAGGCTACAATCAACAAGAGGGAATTGACTATGATGAAACATTTGCGCCAGTTGCAAGATTAGAAGCAATACGCCTCTTGATCGCCTACTCTGCCCACTATGGATTCAAGTTGCAACAAATGGACGTCAAGACAGCGTTCCTGAACGGGGTTCTAAAGGAAGAAGTTTATGTGGAACAAACGCCTGGATTCGAAGATTCTTCCTATCCTGACCACGTTTACATACTTGATAAGGCACTCTATGGTCTGAAGCAAGCTCCTCGCGCCTGGTATGAAAGGCTTTCTCAATTCCTCTTATCTCATGGTGACGTAAGAGGGGAAGTAGACAGAACTTTATTTCTATTAAGAAAGGGAAAGCATACCTTAGTAGTACAAGTATATGTGGATGACATAATCTTTGGCTCCACCAACGAGCACTTAGTTACCAAGTTCACAAAGCTGATGGAGAGTGAATTTGAGATGAGTATGGTGGGCGAGCTTAAGTTCTTTCTAGGCCTACATGTTGTTCAAACAGAGGAAGGAACAAAGGTACATCAACAAAAGTACCTACGAGAGTGCATCAAGAAGTTTGGTATGATGGATGCAAAGAACTATTCAACCCCTATGTCCCCAAATGATTCAATAGGAATGGATGTCGACAAGAAAGAAGCTGATCAAAAGGTCTATCATGGAATGATAGGCTCATTGCTTTATCTAACCGCCAGTAGGCCTGATATCATGCAGAGTGTATGTTTTTGTGCTAGATTTCAAGCAAGTCCCAAAGAAACTCATGTCATTGCTGTGAAAAGGATCATGCGTTACCTTAAGGGGACTGATGATCTATGTCTGTGGTACCCAAGAGGGGGAAGTCTTGAATTACTAGGGTACACAGATGCTGACTTTGATGGACACAAGCCAGATAGGAAATCAACATCTGGGATGGCTCAATTCCTTGGCCCTTGTCTTGTGTCTTGGGGATCAAAGAAACAAACCACTGTCGCCCTTTCCACTGCCGAAGCTGAGTATGTCGCCGCCGCAGCTTGTTGTTCTCAACTCATATGGCTCAAACAACAGCTAAGTGACTTTGGCATCATTTCAGGTAACGTTCCTATACTTTGTGATAACACTAGTGCTATTGATATTTCTAAGAATCCTGTGCAGCACTCTAGGACTAAGCATATTGACATAAGACATCACTTCCTTCGTGATTGTGTGGAGAAAGGAATTGTCTCTATGGAACATGTCCGCTCTGAGGAACAAATCGCGGATATCTTCACAAAGCCGCTAAACAAGGCTCCCTTTGAGAAATTACGTATGGGTCTAGGTATGATTTCTCTCAACTAATCTTGATCTTCCTTGAAACCCCCAATGATTGGAGAAATTAGTGAGTCTATTCATCTTGAATATTAGTCCTTTAAGCATATTCATACCTGCTTTTCTATGAAATAAACTTGAGTCCTTTGAACTGCTTGCATGATCTATACGTGATTAGGAAAGATACCTTGCTAGAGATTGAAATTGATAAATGCATGATTCCTTAGGCAAAGGTCTTATTTTCTAACCCAAAAGATCCCTCTTGATGTACTGATCCCTCAATACAAGCCCAAAGGATAGAGGGAATCTACGGCCACCCTATAAACCTTCATGATCGATAGTCCTATGAGCCATGTTTTTCCATCCACAACTGGACTCCCTCATCATGATATAAAATGTTTTAAATTCATATTATGTGAAATTTTTTCTATGTGATGTTCTTTTGTACCATCCCTGGTAAACATACCCCAAGCATCACAATACCTTCGATATCAGATTGAGAAAGGAAAGGATAAGGGTTGAGATTTGAAAAATTGCTGAGGGGATTAATAGCTCTGAGGTGACAGATACATGCATTCGGCAGAAGCCTAAAGGACTAGAGTAGGTTCTGGAACCGAGAAAGGTAATGATGGTTTTTGAGTATATTTGATTGGAGGAAAAAGCGGCACATTTATGGAAAGCTGTTCAGATTTGGAAAAAGAAGTTTTGAATTTGAATCGAATGATCTGATGTTCAGATATGGAAAAATCGGCAATTACTTAAAGGCTTTTTTCCCAGATCTTCATCACCACAGCTTTCTCTTTACCCTCTCCTAAACACAAGCTCTCTCAAACAAAACCCTCCCTGCAACAATGGTGAACACCTCCTCTGTATCCCTCACAGGAAACGAAAGCCCTGAGACACTACGAAGCATCCTTGCTTCCTTAGGCATCCCCACAGAATCTCCAAAGCCAAAATCCCCAGCCAAAGAACCCTCATCCCCTCCAAAAGAAACCAATAAAGAACCTTCATCGCCTCCAAAAGAAACCCATCAAGAACCCTCGCCGGCAAAAGAAACAACACCGCCGGTCACACCTGTCCTATCCCAGTCAAGCACCTCTACTGAGAAATTGGCCTCCCCTACCTCTGAAAAGATCCCAAGCCCAATCTCTCAAGAAAAAGCCCAAATAGAAACCACCCCTAGCCCTCCACATTCCTCTCCCCTACAAACAGACCTGATCCTCGCCGAAATCGAGGAGGAGAACTCGCCATTATCTAAGGGAAAGTTCCCTGAGATTCTAGATCTCAGTGAGGAAGACGACGAGCCTCAGGAACCAGTGCTCAAAAGAGCAAAAGTGGAGCCTTCCCTTTCTCGTCCACGAACAAGGAGTGCTGCAGCAAAGCCACCCAAAGGAAGGAAAGTTCCCAAACAAGTGGCTGCAGGAAAAGCCTTGGGGAAACGAACCATCATCAGAGATCTTCTGTTTGATGAGGAGTTTCTATTCGCCAACAAGATGGATATCCTGGTTGACATCATCTGCCACCAAGGTTGGGAAAACTTGTTCTGCACAGCGCCAAAGGTCAATGAGGGAATGATAAAGCAGTTCTATAGTTCCTTCACCATCACTGAGAGGCCACACGCCATCCAAGCCTCCTTCGTCCTTGGGAAGGACACCCACGTGGTCTCAAGCACCGAACTGGGAGTCATACTCGGGGTACCTCACGAAGGTTTTGAAGAATACGTCAAAGGGCAGTGGCCAAAGGACATAGGGCTGGCTGCAATCCAAAGGGTATCTCAGGACTACTCCACTGAAGTTGTTGGGGAGATGACCACCTCGTCCATGGGGATAGCTAACCGAATCCTGCATAGCTACCTAATCAGTAATATTACCCCCAGAGAGCAGAAGCGCACTACCATCCTCATTCAGGACTGCCTTCTCATGGACAAGCTCCTCCTCAGGCAAGCCATAAACTTACCAAAGATCATCATGCTACACATGGCCCATGCTCGGAGGAACGATAGGCACGGTCTTCCCTTCCCAGGCGTAGTAAAGAAGATTCTAGAGTATCTGAGGGTGTATGAAGCTGGTCCTTCTGAGGTTGTCTTTGCTAGGGAGTTAGCTGAAGCAAATTTAAGGAAGATGAAATTTGAGAAGAATGAAGATGGAGATTGGGTCCGCTCTGCTGAGTTTTGTGAAACAGAGCATATATCTGAGGACCCTCCACAGGAACAGAGTGAAGAGCCAACTATGGTCTACCAACAACAGAGGATGGAAGAGCTGTGCTCACTGGTTGCCACTCTGGTGAATGAAGTTGCTGCCTTGAAGGCTGAGATACGTCGTTGGACGTCATCCAACTAGAGGTTCCCTTGGCAGTTTAAAAGTCTCTTCTCCACGCCCTTCCTCCTCTCTCTGACCCCCACTCTCTGTTCCTAGCACATCTATCTATCTTCTCTTGCGCTTATTGTACCCTTTGTTTAGGGTTTTATGTGTCTTCTTTTACTTTCTCTATGTTTGTGTTTTCTATTCCCCGTCTAGTATATGTATCAGCGTCTGTTCTTATGGCGCTTGTTTTAATCTATGATTGGCTTGTTTTGATGTGTTCTGAAGTTCTTTTATTTCAAGTGCATGTTTCGACTTACTTTTTGATGATGCCAAAAGGGGGAAGAAAGGAATGGTCAAGGTTTGAGGGGGAACATCTGTACTTATACTTTATAAGTAACGTTCCCTTAGGAGAACTGTTTAGATGAGTTTTAGAAGTATTCAATGAGTATGTTTGTCACCATCAAAAAGGGGGAATTTGTTGAAGCTACAGCTGAAGTAAAGTTCCTTCTGGTTTTGATGGTAACAAACATTCCTACTAATGTATACTTGAGTGTTTCAGGATGTCTACTTGAGCAGGAACGTTACTCAACAGAGGCGAGCTAAATAAGGAAAGAAATGGCTGAGAGAGCGCAATGAAGATATCTTGTTTCCTTTATGGAAAATACGGTTGAGCTAAAAAGATATCATGAAGATCTTAAGGATAGAGATATATTTAAAAGATGGAAATAATATCTTCTTATGCGAAAGATATTTTTTCCATATTCTTATTTGTTCCCTAGTTTAAACCTAGTTTTATCTTTTCTATATAAACTAGTCTTAGGCTTAGGAACAAGAGTGACGATTGAGAGAGTTTATGCTTGTGCGAATCAAGTGTGATCGTCCAAAAAGAAGAACAAGAAGAAAAGAGAGAAAGAGTGAGCAATACTTTGTCTTAGGCGTTGAGTTTGGGCTCGAGTGAAAGAAGAGATTCGTGATCGTAATCCTTGCTTTCTTTTGTAACAAACAAGAGATTAATAAGATAAGTATACTCATTCAAATCCTTCAAGTGAGAAGCTTGAAGGTAGTGGTTTTACTCAACTCTTAGTAGTTGAGGTTTCCACTCTAAATACTTGTGTTCTTCTATACTTCCTGCGTTAATATTCCGCTGCTACACCTCTGAAGGAACAATACACTTTGTTCCCTCAGAAGTAATTGAACTAACGATCCAACATTTAGGATATCATTCTATCTTATTCTCCAAGTAAATATCTTGTAGAGCCTATATATGTAATCATCTATTCAATCAATCAATCAAACAAATAAGTTTACACATATTCTCTAAAGTTTATACACGATTAGTTACATAACTAGTTGATGTGTCCGCGCCCTGCACGGGATTGAGTTTATTTTATATTTTTAACAAAATATTAAAAATTACAATATTTAAAATATTTTTTATTTTATATTAGTGTTCGTTACATATGTAATACTATAAGAAATATCAAAATAATCACCTATCTTTATATTTGATCGAATTATTTCACTTTATTAATTTTGAAATTTTCTTGAAAAATATTATATGATCAAATGAAAGCAAATTTGATTTTTATCATGTTCTATAAGTATAGAATCCTATGACTGGCCATGAGATGAGAAACACATAAAATTGATTATCTCATTTGTGATTGTATTTTGACAAATTTGATTATCACCAATTAAGATCTTTAATCCATTTCCGCTCGTTACTCTAGAAAATACAATATATAGATATCAATGTTTTGGAAGAAACAAACCACTCCAGGGAGTGAAATTAATGATTTTTGTTGATAGCAATGACAAAACAAACAACCACCATAAATTAACCTCTTTAAAATCCGATAAGAATTGCGTATCTGATGGTGTAAGTATCATATGTATAAATACTTTTAAAAATCAAATTATAAATACTCTAATAAAAAAAAAAATTAAAGGAGAGTAAAGATAGAATAAGTTATCCACATACATCTTATCATGTATAAATACTTTTTTCCTATTAAAGATAGAATGAGTTAAAATCAATTTGTTTTCTAATTAAAAGATATTTGTTTTAAAAAAAGAGTAAATTAATTATTAGATGTAATAAGTTATCCGCATGCACATTATACGATGTATCATATAGTATATGAAGTACGTATTGTTATAAGAATATAGTGAAATTGAACCATGTGATATACGAAGTACATATTATGTAATACAAATGTAATGAAATTGAGATCATTTATCATTAATTTATAGTACGTATTATGTAATACATATATATGTAATGAAATTGAAATTATTTATCATTAATTTATAGTATGTATGATTGAGAAATTGAACAATCTAGCATACGAAATATATATTATATAATACATATGTAACAATATAGATTGAAGATCAAATATTGAATGAAATAAGTTGACTAAATGAATTATATTTGGCTAGTATATAGAAAGTAGATAAATATTCTGGTAAAGATAACTAATTTTTAAATTTTTAAAGCCCTGATGATGTGACAATTTTTTTTAAAGTCACGACGATATGTCAGCTGACATGACGAATGAGGTGGCATAGCCGAAAGATTAACACATAGGCTAATTGAACGTGAGGACGACATATGTCAAAATACCGCTCTGTTTTAATATATGTCTTTTTCTACTTAAAAGGCAGAAGTATCCTAATGAACAGTATTTTCCATAGAAGATTACTTATTTACCCTTTTATCACACAAACCTATCCTCTCCAAGTCGAGCTCTTCATCCTCCTTTCTGAGACTTCGTCGTCCGCTTTTTCCGCCGATCTGCCGACCTGCCCAACTCTTCCACCACCAGACGCTTCTTCAACTCGAACCCACTCCAATCTCCTTATTCTCTTCTCCTATCTCCGATACCTCCACTAAACAAGAGAGATTCATGCCCTCGCTAAGCGGCGAATACGGTGCCTTTCGGCGATGCAGAAGGGAAGAGAAATATCCATAGGGATGTGGTTAAGATTGGTTTAGGATCTGAATCGCTCATGGGGAACACCCTATTGTTGAATTATTGCAAATGCGGTAACTCGGAGAATGCATGAAACTTGTTCGACGAAATGCCTGAACGAGAAGCTGTAACGTGGGACATGATCGGGGCGTTTTCTGTGACCGATACTCTGAGTCACTGACCACTGACCTCATCTCCGACTCTACGCGACTATCCTCCTACTCCTCTCCTCTTCCGCCCATCCCGGTTCGTCTCTATCTCCCTCTCTCCTTATTTTCGTTCTTGATCATTCTACGGATCGATTAAATATAGCGATAAAATATGCAAATGTGATTGACCTTTTTTCTATGTTGTTTGGTGAGTGAAAACTATAAGCTACACAGTTTCAGTAACTTAGAAGATCTATAAAGGATCATTTGAGTCAAAAAGTTGGTAAAGCCTTAGATTTTGACGTCAATTGTAGTGGATCATTGTGATTACTTCATTAGAGTTGAGAACGTGTTCTCATCATATTTTTTGTTGTAATTGTTCTAGCAACAAATCGTGGCATAAATTATTAGTCCAAGTTGCTTATTATCGTGGTTAAATTAGAACTGGAACCACCGGTTAAACCCTTTAATTAGTTTAAGATTCTGGTTTATGTATCGAATTGCATAAGATTACTTGTAGTGGAGTTTTTGTGAATCATTTGAGTTTATTTTATGATAAGCACTTATACTTTTAGGGAGAGGGGATTTACAATCTTTTATATCAAAGATTGTTATTTAGAGAAAACAACGACCTTCAAATTTGATAATTTCTGTAGTTATTAGCCAATTGATGAGTTAATTTTTAGGAGGTTTGGAATGCAAATACATATGAGTTAATTTTATAATTACTACGTTGGATCCTTGGTTGTCTGGATCTGATAGAGAGAATAGAACAATTGTGTGGAATATAAACACTTCAAAATTTTAGGAGCTTTAGAATGTACTTAATTCTTAGTTCTGAACTTTTGGGTTTGAGGATCACTTACTGTTTAGAATTTTGATTGCCTTTCAGTCCATATTCTTGCATAGTGAGAAATAGTAAAGTGCATCAATATCTAGCAGTGTCATTTGTCCTTTGTATCCAATCATGTTTTATTTCGCTGGAATGTTGAAGTTAAGATTTCTAACTCGATCGGAGTATGAGAATTGGTGGGGATGAAGGGTGCAATTACAATGAACACCTCTTAGCTTTGTCCAATCAAGTGTGGAATTAGTATTTTCAGGTATTTTTCATCTTTCATTTATGTTGGCCTGTATCTTCAAATATCATATGTATTTTTTAAGTGTGCATATTTGTGGCTCATGTGGTAGAGCATGAAATGTGCTGCATTCTTTTACAAGAAAAAAAGAAGCTTAATGTTATCGTAGTTTTGTTCTTTAATAAACTAACAGTCTTCTGAAGCTAAATTTGTCTTCAGTCTCTATCTATAACATGGACTATCACCTATTCATTTGAATTATAATGCGAGTTCAGTTTAGATCCAAAATATATTGGAAATAAAGGTAGAGGTAGCTTCTTTGGTTGCCTAATTATAGGATGAAAGAGATAGGCTTCCAGCAAAGTTGCAAATGTCAGTGTCTCAGTGATTTGATCAAGTGATTAGTTTTTCCTGAAGTCGTGCAAGATTGTTTGGATTAGAGGAGAGTCTAAGTAGTTATGGCTTAAGTATTTGCATAAGTTCTTAGAAAAACGTTTTTGATGTTGACTGAGTGGACCATGTCACACGCACCACAAGGGCTGCCAAATTGAAAAATAGTTTATGATGTTTTCTGGGTTGTGTGTTGGTGAAGCCTGAAGAGTCTAATTACATTCGTAATCATTGTGTTCAGGACACCGATATTATAGAGCAGATTGACCAAGATGTGAAGCGAACTCATCCAGATATAAATTTCTTTTGTGGTGAATCATCATTTGCTAAAACCATTCAGGTATGGTGTGTTGTTCAAATAATTAGTTCAAGGTGAAACTTTTCACATGACTAAACTAAGTAACTTTCTTCATTCAATTCTATGGAGAAAATTAGTTTTGTATTGATATGATGCTTACGAGCTGATTTGATATTGAAATTTTGCAGGTTGTTGGAGAAAATTAGTTTTGTATTGATATGATGCTTACGAGCTGATTTGATATTGAAATTTGGGGGTTGTTGGCTATGCATCAAATATGAATGGCGACTTTCTATTCACCGTGTGCACGCATGCGCCACTAGTATATATAGAAGATAGGTAGAAGATAGATTAGCCCATAAACCAGATTTTCTTTGTTTTTTTACTGTAAACATCAAAATAATATTCACGAGTTGTTACTCAAGAAAAGCTTGCCACTGAAATCTGACACCCCGAATAAACCCCTATCCAACCATCTAGAATGCTAGATTCTCTTTAATCGGGCAACTCCATCCTCGAGCGAGGAACAAGATGGAGAAAGTATGTGCAAGAATTGGTGATACTATTGGGCTAAAATATGGGCCTAAATTCACAAGACATTGGGCCTGAAGTAGCTCCGAATTTGGGAAAATACGGTCGGTCATGAGAGTGAAAAGAATGGTCGTTTCCGGTGAAACCATTTGTTGGTTGAGTGACGAAAAAATGCAGTCTCTAACAAGGCGGCTACAAGTAAAACCTCCATGGATACTCCGACTCGCCGCCTTGGATCAGCAACTCCGCCAAGCGAGGACCGATGCATCCGGTCACTCTGGTTCTTCTCCGCATCGTAGGCGGCCGAAGTTCACCTCCACCAAGATGAAGAAGGACGACGACAAGTCGGAGTGGTGGATAGTAGACGGCGAGATGCACGAGATCGGAGAAAATGTCCCGCTCAGAGAGAGGTTCGTCATTCCAAGGGATAACATTCCTAACAAGCGTCGGAAGCAGCTCCGCGAGCAGTTCATGCGCCGCACTCGCCTCGTAATCAAAGAATCTGTCAGTCACTCTATCCCTCGTTTGATTTGTTCAATTCAGCTGTTAATTTCGTCTACGCATTTGATAATTGGTTCAATGGATTATTGCAAGTGAGGAGATTGATTGATCAATATGTAGTTGAGTTTATGGCATGTTCAATTTTGATACTATGTGCAAAGCAAATTGGCAGTTGGAAATTAAACTTGTGTGTTGTTACTGGTAGGAACAAGAACCGTGGTGCAAAAGGTATATGGAACTATACAATGAGCTCAGGGAGAATTGGGAAAGACTCTATTGGGATGAGGGCTACTCCAAAAAGATTGCTTCAGATCATGCAAATTACGACTCTGCTGAAGATGATGAGGGAGACTTTTCACCATACAGGTTCATCATATGTTTCCAATATATATATGAATCCATATTCTCTCTGAGTTTCTATCATTAAGAGGATGCCTAAATCTACTTTTCTTATTCTCCCTCTATAGGAGTCAGAACACGTATGGTGGTCTAGCAAAGGTATTAACTATAAACTTCATCTGCTCTCATATGCCAAAATTTGTTGTGAAAACATTCATTTTCCTGAACAGAATATGAACAAGCTGAGTTCATAAAAGTAATCATACTTTTCTACTTTTATAGTATGAATTGTTAGACATGATATCTTAATGTATCGTGACAAATTTCCCTTGTGCAGGAACAAGGGTTTGTAAAGAGTAGACAACCTGAAAGCTGGGAAAAAGTTCGGCAAGTCCGGGATAAGTTTGAATATGATATAGACCAAAGGATGAGAGCTAGAGGTTGGTGTCGCAAAATGTTATGTATTAGAACTTGGAAGTCACTGCTTAATTGTCTCATGCATATATACATACTTTTTGCAGCTTTTGCACCGATGAACATGGGCGGTAACGCTGATAACCAAAATATAAACTCAAGAAACCAGCCACTTGATAGGCAGAGATACTTTTCCAGTGATGAAGAAGATTGAGCAAAGGAAATGTCACAATATCACAATGTCCCACAATGTGTGAAGTGTGAACTTTCAAGTCTTAATCATGGTCAATGTTCTAGGTTCTTGAAAATGAAATGTTTGCATGTAATGAAGGAAAACCTGTTACATTGCCTAAGAACGAATCTTATTTCGAGGATATGTTTTCATGTCATTTTGCTCTACTTTCTTAGTTCACTACTATATGCATAATCTTGTATTTTTATAAAGCAAAGAGAAAAAAAAAGATACTCCCAACATCAAGATTTTGGGAAGTCAAGGTTTCAAACATGGACAAGACTATACATATTGCATGTCCCAAATCACTGTACAAAGAAAAGTATCATAGAACCATATGTCATTCAAAGATATCAAACAAAAACCCTGTATATTAAGAACCAAGAAATAAGTGATCATTTCACACAATTCTGTGGTAGATGTATTTGTAGATCAAGAAGCTTGCATAGCTCGTACACGAGCAGTAAGCTCTCGTACTTGATTCCTTAAGTGATCAGGGTTGCAAAAGAAGTGCACAAAAACTCGTCTTTGAAGCCCAACACCCTGTGCGTGGTGCTTTACAATCTGCCAAACAAAATAAACAACATCCTCAATGACTTCGTAGTTGGAAAATGGAACCTTCAATTTTTCTTCTGACGATTTGATGGATCAATACAGTATACATGTTCTTAAAAAGCTAAGGTGTGTTTGACAATACGCTTTTTTAAAGTTTTAGCATATTAGGAGCTTAACTTTAACTTCGAAAACTTTTTCAAAACGAAAAAAAAAATGAACATTTCCACATAAACTCCGAAGACAAGGATGATTTACCTCATTTTTCTTATAATGCTCTAGATTAACTTCTTCAACTGCAGTAGAAAGTTTAGAATTGATTTTTTCTATTTCCTCAAGCTCTCCCATGAGTTCCTGTAAAATGGACAGTCATTACAAATTAAGGAAAGTTTCAACCAAAGATCTTAACAAATGTACGAGACATTTAGTCGCAGCCAATAGGTTCTAAAAATTGTCCAAAGTGCTTTTACCGGTTAATAAATAAAGGGTTTGTCTAATGTGTGCTAATGGGAACACAGGAAACAACTAACCGTCTGTTCGGGAAAGAAAAAAATAAGCTAGCTTATTTGTTCAAAAAGCTTGAAATCGTAGCTTATTGTTTCAATAAGCTAGCTTAAATTCTATAAAAACAAAGGCAAAATATAAAGTGCCGAACAGAGCCTAAAAGAGGAAAGATCTAGACCCTGCTCCCTACTAGGAAAAAGGGATAAACCCATCACAACAAAAAGATATTACATTTCCAATGTCATTCCTTCCTCTTTTAGTTGTTTATTGTGTGCCCTTGGGCACACATTAGAAAAACCCTTAAATAAATGCATAGTCCCCAAAAGGAATGGGAATCTTTACCTGAGATGTCAAAATTGGTTGTGCTGTTGTTGAGGAAGCAAATAGTAGCTTCTGCAAATCTTTAATCAGTGTGCACCTAAAAATAAAATAAAAGCATAAGAGCTTCTGGTAGATACTCATCTGTCAACTGAATTTGCTCTCTTTGAAAAATTCAGTAACAGATTTAAGAGCTTCATGAACATGATGAAGGTACAAATTTCAACAGCCAAACAAATAGGTGACCATGGCCAGAATATCTGTATGCCAGTCAGTCCAATCAAGCCATCAACTTATACAATGCTAAAGATAGACTCAGGCACTTGACAATGGTTTTTTAATAAAAGTAATAGTTAAAAGAGGATTTTTTATGAAAAGCCAGCACTGGCCCAGCACAATCTGAACCGATTAATTCAGGCACTCACAGTTCATTGATGCATCTGATTCTATCCTCAGGAAGCAGATTCTCCAAGTCTCTTTGGAGCTTCATCAAGTCTTTGTTAAGGGTAGTGATTTGTTGAACAATTCCTGGTGCTGACACATATGCTGACGTACCTACTTGGGAGTCTGAGCAAGGCAAAGCATAAGTTAACATCAATAGTACACAGCCTATAAAAGGTACACTAAGATATGAACTTAACAGTATATTACTTGAATAAATGCTTAAAAGATCTCTAACACCATGCAAGAATGTGTCCCGGTCATCTACAGCTCCTTGTTCTTGGATATCAGAGGCGGCTTCAATCAAGGCCAGGCAGCGACCCTGTAAAATAAATTAAAATACCAAGTTTGGTCTTAAGAAATGGTATTGACTATGTCATAACATTTGCTTAAGGCATTTGCCGTGGCCTCGCTATAAATACAAAGATGAATTGCTCATTATAGATAGACAGTCACACTCATCAATCTACTAATATACATATGGCAAAGTTGAATACAGTGACTAGAGAATCCAAAAATCATTGAAAACATAATTTTTTTGACAAAACAAGTACTTACAACTCGTCCTTTTCCGGAAGACAAGTATGACTGCAGCTCAGACTCGATCACCTTGAGCAGGGAAAAAGCTCCAAGCATTGTCTTCTTTTCCAAATGACATGCTATTTTCAGAAACTGATGCCTTGCAAGCTGACTTATGAGATGCTTTATGAACTGTCACAATGTGCATATCCAAAAGGTCAATATTACGTGAAAACTTTATTTGTAAAATGAAAAGAACAGCCTAGTGACAAGAAAAAAGACTTTGCAGACATAAAGGAGAAAACTTCTACTATCTTAGCTTACCGCTTTCTGTCTATTGATGTAAAACTCCTGGCGCATGACCTTTAGATCATAATCTCCTGAAAACTCCAATTATGTCAACATAAACTGGATAGTCAAATCACAAAGATGAAAAAAAAATCGTCGCTATAAACAGAGCACGGAGTTAGTTTTGCAGCAAAAAGGGCTTACCTTGCAAAATATAAGTGTCTTGAAGCTGAGCCAACTCCCAACAAAGATCTGGAATGGTCTTCAGCAAGGAAAAGGAAAAGAAAAAAGTCAAATATCATGAAAGTTTTTTGTCTTCAGCAACCAGCATATAGCGTATTACTGGCAAGACTGGGCATAGGCACAACAACAAGATTTCTTATGTGCATAAGTAAGGGAACAAACCGCAGATAAAAGCTTCTCCTCTTTGCTATGAAGGTTCGAAAGTTCTCCCACCAATTCTGCGTGCTTTCTCCTGTGATAACAAGATTAAGATAATCCAGCAATCAATTTCATTAGGTTTAACAACTCCATGAGTTTCAAATGCCAGTAATGTCATTTAGAAACTTCTGTAACTGCAGAGATAACATTTTCACTTACAAAACTACCCTCGGAAAGGAAACACTTAATAGAGAATAAGAAGAAACTCGTACCGCAGAGAATGAAGGTCCAAATGAATATGAGCTTCATCTGAAGCAACTTGAGACTTGAGTGCCATCAGTATAGCTTGCTGTTTAGCATTCTCAACTTGGGCTTCAACCCACTGCCGCTCACTTATCCCAAATCTGCCAAATTTTGAAGTGTAGATCAATAAGAACATTAAATTTCAATTCAACAGCTGATACTAAGGGTTTGAATGGCACGTATGACATCTATTTTCCTCATAAGGCATCCTTTTCAGAACACCGCCATATAAACTACCATATCAGCCCCCATTAAGAGCATGTTTCACAAACACATCCCAAAAGAGAAAACTAATTAGTGCAGCTGTACAAGCATGTTGTACGTCTGGCTTATGCTTCAATTCTAATAAGCTTACGAGGTAATGATACAAAACAACAATTCCAACTCTCATAAGAAACACATCAGTTCCCACTCATTGTAGTAGTTAAACTTTTATCTGCAGTATTAATATATTGTTATACTTAAGAAATCCATATCCTAGAAACATAACCAAGATCGTAGAGTTGCAGCAGAAGCACATACATGGATCGCATTCTTTGTAATTCAGAAACACGTTGATGATGAGATTTCTCCAAGTCTGCAATGAAGTAAAAAAGAGTGATAAGTAAAAAAGTAGATATATACTGTACAATGCCCTGGAAGTGTCATCTAGAACAATGGATGTATTTTAAAACAATAAGAGTGATCTAAAACATTGTAAGTGTCATCTATCATCTAACACAATAAGACTGATCTAACACATTTAGAGTAATGTACAATGTAATGAAAGTGACATCTAAAACAACGGATTAGAAGTGTCAACAAAAAGATTATTGTACCATGCATTGTAAAAAGGAGTGATAAGTAAAAAAGTAATATTAGAGGACAAGTTTATTAGGCAAGTATACCTCTTACTAAAACGTTGGAAGTGTCATCTAAATTCACTGAGGAGCATTTTGCCTTTCCCTCCTCTGCAACTAGCCTAAAAGGTACCTGTGAGAATTACGCATCAGAAACATAATGAATAAGTTGTTAAATATTCCAAAGGACAAAATCTAGAAAGGAATGATGCAAAATGACAAGCAATATGCAACTTTTATAGAGCATATAAGGCCAATCATTATCAAAATGGACTAAGGGCCACAATATAGGATAATAAAAAAAGAGTCACTTGTCATTACTCATTCATTCATGCTAAAGAGAATTTATTAACTTCCACATTTCAGTCGTTGGTTAACGACTAGTCTAAAATAGATGATTATTGATGATATCAAGAGTTCATACACCAAAAGAAGTGTTATACACATACCGTGTCCAAGTGTTTATCAAACCACTGATCCAATTCCTTTGTTAAAGATGAATCCACAAGCAGATATTGATGAAAATCAGAGTAAGCCAAATATATTCCATCATCTGCATGTATGGAGAAAGCTAAAAAAGATTAGTAG
The DNA here is from genome assembly GCA_029168935.1 of Oxyria digyna. Taxonomy (NCBI): domain Eukaryota; kingdom Viridiplantae; phylum Streptophyta; class Magnoliopsida; order Caryophyllales; family Polygonaceae; genus Oxyria; species Oxyria digyna. The sequence continues at coordinate 15,191,118 of JAPVLV010000013.1, forward strand.
GCATAATTGATGACCATGTTAAACTTCCTTTCTAAGAGGATGCTTTACGGTACAGTCATGTACATTATGATTAGTTAATGAAATCATATTTTACTGGAGGGGAGAAAAAAATCATGAAACATCAAATAATTAACAGTAACAGTAACAAAAGTGCCCAGCTATGGGAAATTTAACATTGTGATTCTTCATCCTTTTGTAATAAAGAAATGAACTAGAAAAAAATGCAATCTTAACTGGAATGAAGCATTGCATTTACTTAATATTGGCAATGGTCATTTTTCAAAACAATAAGTGAAGATGTAAAAAGATCAAAAAGAAATTCAGTTTTCATGCTTAGGTGGGTACCATAACAGGTCCTTTGATCTTCAGTACGTTGTACCTGTATTTTATGTATTTAGATGGAGAACACTTAAATTGCAAGCTTATCCTAGCAAAGGTGTGTAATTTTCAAATTTACACACATTAATTTGATACCCTTGTTACTACATAGTACCTTGATCATGATATTTGAAAGCATAAAAAATTAGAAAAGCAATGCAAAATTGTTTTTCACGCATGACTTTCTTTTGATAAAGGGGGAGAAAGGGAACAACGGAAATGAAGAAATCGTAGTTCAGAATTTACCATCTCCTGAATGATAGTGTGCCAATTCCTGTGTTGTTGAAGCAATCCTTCCTAGAACTGCATCCATCTACAATGAAGCAACATAAACTTCAGATATTCACAATAACAAAATGAAAACTTCCTTCCAAACTATCCAGAAAGTTCTCGAAAGTCCAAATGATCCCTGATCTTGAACAAAAATAAATGAACATACCTCTAAATTTCTCTCTGAAAGGCTATCATCCATACTATTAAGTTGTCCAGTAACAACAGAAGTTGCTGTCACCCGTGCCTTTTTCCCTTGATTCAGAGCTGAAGCTTGACTGTTAAGCATATCAAACTGAGACTGTAGCTGACTAAGTTGCCGCTGCAATCCTACAGCTTCAGTTTTATATGCCAGGGTTGCATCCCTATAGTTATAACTATACATCAGCTAACCAAGAAATAAATGTCACAAGGAAATAACTCTTCCAGTAACATCAGAAGTTAGTAAACATTAAAGACCAATGTATACATATTTTCAATCACTTCAACTTCTAGATAGAAAAGCGAGATGGGTGAGATAAATTAAGAAGCAACACTTTTGTCTGACTATTCTGAAAATTTAAGAAAAGACCCCCATGAAAACCAATTATGTCAAAATACTTTAATCAGCATGACTAGAAACTCAGTATATCGGGAATATGCATGTGGAAATAGCATCTATTATGTGATAGCAAGTCCTTAATCCTATTGTGAAAAGAGTCAACTATAAACAAAGTTGAAAAACACAGATGACATTATGCTAGGAACATGAACAGTACAATGAAGACCAAACAATATCACAAAGCAATTCTATTGATTTAGTAAATAATTCCCCGTAAATTGTTGTGGAACAGCAATAATATATAGAAGAAGAGTAAATAAAGCAAGATAAAGTGATAATGCATACTAGATTACCTTATTTCTTTCAATCCTTCTTCGGCCCCAAAAACTGCCTCTTGAATGTCACCCCTCGCTGAAAAGGCCAAAATACTATCATATGCCAAGTCCAAATCTTCTCCCTGAAATTAGATACTATAAGAATTGGAAAGCCGTGGGAAAAATACCCCAAACAGGATAAATTTTCTACACCAGGAAGCAGTTAATAGACCTTCAATTGGAAAGATCTTATAAAATAAAAAGGTTACAGCACCATCTAAAAGATATATTCTGCAATGTACTAACCTCCAAAAGCTTTCCTTCCCGGAGAAACTGTTCGCATCTGAATAATAATATATAAACATAATGAGTTCAATGGCCAACAAAGCAAACCTAGAGAAGTTTCATATTGAGTATGATTCTCATATTAAAGTAGCATGTTGAAAGCAGGAAGCATTTAATCATGGAAATACATTAGAGACCTATTTTGCTTTTGTCTTTTTCGTCATTTTGATCATCATAGTATAGCAATTCACATACCCTATAAATTTCAATTCAATATTACAAGATTAATTTTCATGTCTAAGAGCTCAGACTTTGGTCATTTAAATGCAGTGACGCTGAAGAAGAACAGTGCTCCAAAAGCTCTATAATCCTTGAATTTGACATCAGTGCCACTTATGTTTTGACATGATGTTTCCCCTTACAGCTACATTAATGGTTTGTTTTATTTGTAGATTTCTGATTCTTTAATAACATCCCGCAATATTTAGATTGCAGGTGCCATAAGGCACAGATTTCTCTAAAACCCTCAAATCCCTAGAAATCCCTACCTCTGAAACATAACACGCACGCTCAAAAAACTAAAATCAACAGACAGTTCAAAATAAACAGAATTTGAATAATATTAAGGAAAATTTTGAATTAAAAAAAGAGAGGAAAACGTACTGGGTAACCTCAGAAGGAGAAAGAACGTTAGAGGGGCGGAGGCTGGAGCAAATCCAATCAAGGATAGGTCGAACATCTTCGTACTGAAAGGGCCATTCGAAGCTATCCGGGTCCAGAGACTTGTATCCTTCGTATCCCAACTCTCCCAGCAGCTCAAAAAGCTTCGCGCCGCTCATAATCACTTTTCACGATTCAAGGACAATTGAAAGAGGAATTCAAAAATGTCCAAGGAACAAGAAGAAGACAAGAGGAAATTCACTCAGATCCAGAAATCAGAAGGACTCACTCTATTACATATGAAGAGAGGTGAAGCTTGCTGTTGGCTGTGGAGACGAGAAGAGGATCAAAGGAACCGATCAGTAAAAGTACAAACCAGTTTCGACATTTTCAGATTTCGGAATTGAAATGGCGCAGTGGTTTGTGTAGGTAGGGCCCTCTGCTGAACCAATTGGGCTGTTCGTCTATTACTAGGTTGTGCCATTGGTTTGGGCTTTTATATGATGAATTGGGCTTAAATGCCGAAAGGCCCGTTAACTCACCGTATTTTCGAACTTTGCATTTAGTTATCTTTTTTTTGTGCAAAACTACTAATGTATTTTGTCAAATTTGCAGGTCAACCTAATAAATTCATGAGAGAGCATATATTATCTTCTTCTTCTTTGTCAAAAGTGAAGTTGAAATTGAACCCTCGTCTCATTATCTAGTCTAATATAATATAAATTTGACCTCTAAATTAAGCATTTAGTGTTTTTTGTGTTGTAATTAGTGAGTTATTTGGTATTTTTTTCTTGATTAAATGAGTTGCTTTTCTTCTATATGTCTTACTCAATATTCATAATAATGTTCTAATTCTTTTTAAAAAAAAAGACTACGGTAGTCAATGTTATTTTTCTCAGATTTTGAGTAGACGCTTTGTTGTTTGATCGGTTCCTTGACAGTTTTCAAAATTTGTACGACAATGATATCAATGAAACAAAGTAAAAGTTGTCGTAATCTTCCAAAAACCAGAGCTTCCAAACTACCCTCTTAGAAAACGTCGTATACTATACTATTGTTTTTGTTGTTGAAATGATATATGATATATAGTTACAGACGTTATGGTTGTCCATCTTCTATCCTTTTCCTGTATCACAAACAACAGACTATAATACAACTAATATTAATTTATATGATAGTAACAGTCGGTACAAAACCTAATATACCAATATTAAAAGTCGTACTCTTGCTGTAGCACTACCACACAGGGGTCGTGCGATGCACGACCTCCGTAATTCTAGTTAACTATTAAGAGCGACATCAAAATTCACTTTGACATTTATAATTTTTTTGGTAGAACTTTGACATATATAATAGTTGGTGCGGTTCCGGTGAGAATAGTTTTTAAAATGAGAACGTGAGAATGATATTAGTTATTCCCATTTAATGATAGTGAGGGAAATTATTTGGCGAGAAGATGTTAATAGATAGTGATGTATAACTTATGCTCCGTTCGGCAAAGCTTTTTTTTGCACATTACGTAGCTTAATTTTTTTATTACATCTAGTTATTACGTGTTCAGTAAAAAAACATTTATCTAGCTTAACAGACTTAATGTAGATTAAAGTAGCTTAATTTGTTAATGTTGCACCCCCTAGATTAATGGAGCTTAACAAGCTTAATTTAATTTTTAATCCACTATTACCCTTTATCAATAAAGATTTGAATAATTCATTATATCTTTTTTCGTAATTTTACTATTATTATTACAAATTCAGCTAGAAGTACCGAACGTTCAAATAACTTTTTAAACAACATTTTCATCTTCAACTATTCATTCAGCTTCAGCTCCAGTTTCAGCTACTTATTCAGTTCCAGCTACTCTTTCATCTTAATATACCGAACGGAGCCTTAGTAATATTTTTATGTTAATGGTGTTTGTCTAAATGTTTATTTCTGTTCTAATAAATGTTCATTATTTTTTTTAAACATGCATCTTTATCAAAAACAAATTCGTTCATTTTTCTTTTTCGTGAACATGTCATGAAAATTTGGAGTTCATAGGTATAAACATTGGTGTTAATGACCATATATAGACACTGTACTCGCTATTATGAATATTTATAAATACAGCCATACACTCATGTTGAGCAGAATGTTGCTACACTGCTACGAAAAGGTCTGAAGTTTCACCATAATGAAAAAATCGAAAAATCTTACAGAAAGTTAAGTGAGTAACATGTCCATACAAAATTAGAATATTTATACTAGAACGGGGATTGCCTCAAAAGCAAAAGTACATATATTATTATTTGACATTATATTGTTTGTCATTCAAACAAACGTGTTGTTCGAAGATCAAACCGAGAAATTTAGTTGATATAAGATACTAGACTGGAACAAAGTGACTAAACACAAGCTAGATATTGAATCATGGAGAAGACGAAGCTAAGGTAGAAAGACACAATCAGAAGCGAAGGGGAATTACATTATTAATGGAAGTGAAAGTTGGAATTATATTTTGGGTGTGGTTGCCTTTAGTAAAGGCAAAATATGTGTAGGGAAATGAAATGATGTTTAAAATGGATGGAAAAGAAGTGGATTAGAAAGATGAAGGAGGGAGGAGCACGTGGTGGAACACCACTCCGGGCCTGGCTTGTTCCTCAATAATTCAACACTTTCTGATGCTGAACATACACCATTTCAGTTTGCTTTCTTTTCTTGCCTTTTGTTTTAACAACTATTATTCTTGTTAATGTACAAAATGAAATACCCAACATACCTGCAGATCGACCGGACTGGATCAAGTTGAATACGCGGCTTCTATAGAAAACCCGAAACTTGCTACGGCTGCTGGTGTGATTCGTGGAAAGCTGAGTTCACTCTCAACATTGGTATTTGCATCATGCCTATGGCGGAATTGTGGGGGGTTTTCTGGCCATATGTGTCATGACTTTATTATTAGGAACGGGTAGTCCGGGTTACTCGCGTGTATAGGGAGGTCAATCGTCTTGCAGACGGATTGACAAACTATGCTTACTCGTAAGTCTTAGGTTTTCATTTCTTTGACAAAATTAGTAATTTAACTAGTGTAGTGACACGGGAAATTCCATATTATTTGTGTGAAAATTTTATATATTTTATTCAGAATTTATTTTAAAACTTAAGTTTAACTTTCATATAATAAGTGAATTATGTTTAAGTTTTTCTTGTAAATACTTTTAATAAAAATATTTTTTATTTCATAAATATTATGTGCATAGTTTAAATTATTTTTTATTATCGAAAATCATCCTAATTTTATCCTAAAAATGATATACTAAGAGTAATTTTTATTCTTAATGGAATAACTTGTATATTTGTTGTTGAAAGGTTTTTGTTAACGTAACAATGCAATGTATTAATAATTAATATAAAAGATAAAAAACAGTAATTGTTTAACAACTTACTCTAGAATCATTCTAAATGCTATAAAAGGATTAACTTTTTTATATAAGATAGATTTACATATTAAAATTATTACGGAACAAAAATTGTAAATATAAATAATAACAACTAATTAAAATTTGTCACATGAGAGGTGGTAGGGTCAGAAGTAAGGAGAATGCTTGAAAAAACTCAGCTTTAATTAATAAATAAGATAGATAGATTTCTTTATTGATGAATGATGTGCGGGGATTGTCTATCCCGCTTCACAAAACCTGTTTTTTCATTACTATCGCCTCTCTTTTACCAAAATATGAATACGTTAGAAAAATAAATTCAAAATCGGTAACAGATATAAGATGAAGCATCATGTGAATAAATCTAAGTGAGAGGTCGAGTACCACTGAATTTCACCTTGGACATCACATATAATAGAATTTTGTTATCATAGTCAGTCGATCCCACATGTATGTTTTGCTTTGATTATGCATCATGTGTCCCAAATGGTTTGCTGGTGCTTCACAACTAAATATCCCATTCCCATCGGATTTGGAAATTATAGAAACATGAAATCATACCAACCAAGACACGACGTACACAAAATCAAGGTCATGCGTTGCTTAAAATGCACATTTGAATCCTGCATAAGCATAAATGTAAGCTTTCTTCCGGAACTAGTTTGATAGCTCTTAATTTTGATCGTTTAAGCTTAGTTTATAGAATTTCTCATTTTTCAGAAGTGTTCGACAAAAACATATTTTGTATAAAGCTCGATAAGCTAGTTTAATTTCCACTCAAATTCATAAGATTCGTTCGGATCGGCGAAATATTAAATCAACTGAAGTTGATAAAACCTAAGGGTAGCTGAAGTTGAAGTAACATTTGTAAGCTAGTATGAATTGATTGAATTTGGTGCGGGAAGTTGTTGGAAGTTGTCAAAATTATTAAATGGCGTGTTCGGTTCGGCAAAAAATATCCGAGTTGAAGTTGAGTATAAAAAGGACATGGCCAAAACATCAAATTGTTAGAACCGAATATTCCAGGCACTATTCTGATGTGCTCTGCCCACCGTCCGCGTCATATTATGGGAGTGTTGGCTTCGTCTCCGCGATAACTATCTCGTAGTATGCTCATACGTCAAATTCGAGTTCCGTTTGAATGAGAAATGAGGGCTCAAAAGTAGTTGCATGTAATGTAACAAAGTTGAGTTTCTGGGTGTTTTTGTGCCTCCCACATTATAAAATGGAAGATAAAACTACTAGTATATAAACTAGGAGTTGAGTGCATTGGGTGTGTCATTGGGCCTACAGGAGGCTATCTTCGTGGGCTTAGGCCTTCAAAGATCACACGCGCGCGGTTTGGTTCGGATCGGATCCGTTCGGGTTGGGCACGGGCTCGGGCTTGAGGCCTTGTGGCCTTGGGCAAGAAGGAGGAGCTAGATTTCTTTTTGGAGCTAGCTCAACCAAACGCATTTAATGCTTCAGATTTCTTTTGATCTGAGCATTCAATGCTCCAAATTTTGTGTAATTTGAGCATTTAGTGCTCCATATTTTCCTCCTTTCTCTCAGACTATATAAAGGCACGCAGAACACTCATTTCAAAGACACGACAACGAGCTTTCCCCCTCTGTCTAAGTCGTCTCTTCACTTCTTCCTAATCTAGTTCATCGAGTCTGAGAGTACACACAGAAAAGCGTTCGTTGGCTTCTGTTCTTGAGTTGTGCAATAGAAGATGTAACGGTTGTATCCTGGGATTCGGAACGCCGGTAACGGTTTCGGTATTGGTTTCGGCCATTTCTCGTTTCCCTTAATTCCGTTTTATTTCATTATTTATACAAATTGTATGTTGTAGAAACTAAGGTTCCTACAATCTTAATTCCAAACTTTTTTCCTTCTTTTCTATGACTAACGTTTGTGTTTATAGTGAGTAGAACAAGTTTCTAGGATTTAACGAAATTGTTCTATTCTGAACGAGAAAAACTCCAGAAGAATATTTGTTAATGTAAAATCGAAAATTTAATCAAATTTGATTAAATTAAAAGTCAGAAACTTAATTTAATTTGTTAAATTAAATAAAAAAATATTTGCATTATTTCCTACTCTATCATTTCTAAACATTCTTACTGATTTCAGGTTTGTTTTCTAAAACTGTATTGAAAGATGAGTACCGATAATGTGAACCAAGATGATTCTGCTGGAACAAAGACTAGTGAGTCAACGCCCCAAATTCAGTTTGGGAGTGGTCTATAGTCTGCCCCAGGATTTGGCTCAGATTACTGATAAGACTCTGGTCATTCAACCACTGGCTCTGCAGTCTCATACGAGTCTTCCTATTGACTTGTGTGATGTGCAATTGCCCTTGTGAGGCTAAGAGATGTTCAACCGAACAAGCCCTTTGGGCGAATCTGCCGAGTGCATATTATGCTAGGGTTCTGCCTGACAAGTTAGATTGAAAGGGATTCAAGATATGGTATCAGAAGATGCATTTCTTCTTGAGCATGATGAATCTGGAAAAATATCTGAAGGAGGAGAAACCTAATGTCTCCCCAGATGCACCGATGTCTTTTCTCAATCCAGTCTTAATTACTGGCTTCAAGGGGATTTCGTGTGTAGCAGCTATGTGTCGGCCCGAATGGTTGACCCGTTGTACAAAGTGTATTATGCCTATAAAACCGCAAGGACTTGTGGGAGTATCTGACCAAGAAGTACAAGACTCAAGATGGGAGTTAATTACAGCACTAGTCCTCAAACTATCGTATTTTTTCTAAATTGGTTCTTGAACTTTCACTTGTTCTGTTCTTGTCCCTGAACTTTCAAAAGTATAACATGGATAGTCCTTTCTTAGATTTTCTATTAAAATAACATTGTTTTGTTGAAATAAAAATATAATATATACTTATAACTATTTTTAGTTTTAGTGAATTATTTTAGCTTATTTTGTACTTGTTCATTTATTTATTCATTAATGAATTTTAAATTGTTTAATTTTCTTTAGATGATATGTTTTATTTTAATAAAAATATTGTTTTTAGGCTCGTATCTAATAAAAAAAATCTGAAAAAGGACTATACGTGTTATACTTTTAAAAGTTCAAGGACTCAAATAAAACAAGTGAAAGTTTAAAGACCAATTTAAAAAATGTGTGAAAGTTCAAGGACTAATGGTGTAATTGACTCTCAAGATGATGGCACAAAGAAAGCGGCAGTAGCAAAGTTTCTGAACTACAAGATGGTAGATTCATGGCCCGTCATGGATCAGGTTGAAAAGGTACAACTGATCGTTCATGAGGTCATCTCTGAAGGCATGAAGATCTCGGGTGACCCCAATCTTCATCGTCTCTAACACTTTTCTCGGGTGACCCGAAATCTTCATATCCAGCCTTCACTTCAGCATCCAAGAGTGCTTCCATATCATGTGCATATGCCTCCGACGACATCTAGATTACAAAATGAATCGAAATTGGTAAGAGCATCATAATTTGCACGAAAAAAATATTAATAACAACAAGCCAAATACCTCAATACACAACTATTATAAATTAAATTTCATGTGATCCCTGATAAAAAAAGGTCATTAGCATATAACCACTTTGTTGTCTGGTTAGGATAACACAAGCAACTCAACCACTCCACATTTTATGCAAATTGAAATCTCTACATATTAGTAGTACAATAAGTAAGACAAAAGTCCCCAAATACACACAATATGTCACGTTACTTAGCAAAAGTCTACTTCAATTACTTTGCAAATAAGTATACTTCAACTGAATTAATGCGGCCCACAATCACACATTATTGAAAGAAGAAAATATCCAACATATCATAATATAAACCCATCTATACACAAAAAAAAAACTATTATAAATTAATGCGGCCCACAATCACACTACCTTCTTGAAAGATGAAAATATGAAGAATATCAAAATATAACCAATTCTTAGAGCTCAAGCTCAACATCATCAACATTTCTTTCTTTGAATCAGAACTCTTTTTTCTTTCAATATCAAAGATCAATGGCATAGTATCCTCAATTATTCATATCATCATTCTTAGCAAACTCTCTTTACCAAACTCTATTTAGAGTTTAGTTAACATATTGTTTAGCAAACTATTTTCTGTCAATCAAAACTATCATTCAACACTTCAGCTCAAGCTCAGCATCATCACATTCAACACTTCTTTCATTGAGTCATAACACTTTTTTCTTTCAATATCAAAGATCAACGACATAACATCATCAATTATTCATATCTATCATTCTTAACAAACTCTGTTTAGTAAACTCTATTTAGAGATTATTTAACACACTGTTGTAAGATCAAGCTCAACATATTAGAATATCGAATTGAGGGAACAAACACTCCATTCAACACTTCAATTCTAGTAAGCATTTCATCAAACACATGAAGGGCACAAACACGCACTACCTAAATATCAAAATAGAACCCAAAATCGACCATGTTTCACTTAAAGATCAAGTTCATACACATGAGCATCAAAGAATCATCGCAATAATTTGAAAACTTTATACACACAAAAATCACCTTCGAACCCGATTCTTCAAACAAGACAACTTGGAGTATCCCTTGACTGTGTTGCAAATTCACACAAACCCCTCGATTAGGATCAAGTGTGTTCAAACATCAAGAAAATTGATCGAATGGGAAGAAACTTAGATGCAGTTGAAACCCTGGAAATCCTGATTGTTCTTCAATCTTGAAATCACAAGGCTCTAACCCTAGGGAAACAAATGAATCCCAAATATCTATTGAGATGAGTATTTGGAGAATTCTCCAACTTCAATCCAATTTAAGTTGACAAAATTTAATAATCCACCCCCTAGGAAGGAGATGAACTTTGTCGATTCTATTAACCACCACCATCAACTTCATTTATCGAACTTTGGCCGTTCCGAACACCCCCAGGCGACATCAACTTGGATGAAATCGGCAAACTTCATCCAGAAACACCAACGAAAGTTGAGGATTTTGACATGCCGAACGGGCCCATAATGTTCATATGCTACCTTTAGAGCTTTTAAGCTAGCTTATAAAAATTATGCAATGTTTCCTTCCACTTTACTCTCTTATTTATTATATATATATATATTATTTTGATAACTTTTTCGATAATTTAACCATTCACTTTTATAAGATTCCAGCTACTTTCTCCAAATCATACTTCGATTTTATCAAATTCAACAACTTAAATCAGCTCCAACTACTAAATTTAGCTACACAATCAGCTTCAACTACTAATTAAACTTCTGCTTCAACTACATAAGCTACGAATAAGCTATCTATAAGCTCCTTTTTACCGAACAGAGTCAAAAAAACCTACCCTCCAGACTCCACTCAACAATATATGTTGGGATTAGACCTGGTCAAATTAGTGCTAAGCCCGGACATGGGTCAGGCTAAATTCTAAATTTTATCCATTTAATATGGTCGGGCTAAGCCCTTCCGTTTTAAATGGGACAATTTTGTTTCCCACACCATCACGTAAGGGTGGGCAGGGCCTCCCTTTACACCTGCTTACGTATTTAAAAAATATATCTACTTACACAAAGATGTTAAAACCGCATACCGAAAACATTCAAAACATGCTTAGTGCTTACATAGTTTGGTCAGGTCTAGTCGGGTTCGACCCTTATTTGGTCAGGTCTAGCCGGGATCAGCTCTCCTCAATCTCGAGCTCTCCTCCCAAAATTTAGGAGACCGGACATACCAACCCTAGTTTAGTCAGATCTAGCCAATCTCACCTCAATCTCAAAAAAATTGATAAATAGTTAGTATAGTCCAGTAACTATGTACTATAGAAAAGTCGGTCTTCTTTTGGTGAAACTTATATAAGATTAAATCCTATATAAAAAACAGTAAACTTATCACTACGATATATTGAAAAAATACAAAATGAGATTAATCTCATCTTTACTATTTAATTTCTTGCTAACGCTTAAAATTTCCTCAAGAGTCGATTTATGTGATTCTATATTAGCTCAATCCTAAAACAGTGTCTCACATAGGCGATTAAATAGATTATTTATCTCTTATATGTTAAAGTTTATTTTTTTAGAGTTTTCTGAGTAAAAGTTGTTGGACTTTTTTCTTCTAATCATGTAAATTAAAACTCATCATTTTAAACCGCTACAATGTTTTTATAAGCAAATTGTGAAAGTTAAAATTATCAATATATATGTTAACTTATAATTTATCAAGCTCAACTATTTTAGAAAAACTTATAATATAAAATCAAAGTAATATTCATCTAATTTTAGAAATACTATTTCAAGTAAGTTCGGTTCGGACAATCCCTTCAGTATTTCTGTTTTTCATTACATCTAGTTTAGAAGAAAAAAAAATATTTCTAAGTCCTAACATATTGTATAAGATTGTCCAATGTGTTGAGTTTATCTTACTCGTAATATATTTTTAACTTTTCTTTAATCTTTCATCTGAATGAATTAACCTAAATTCGATAATCACATGAATGAATTAGCTCGAACTCGTCAATAATCAGAGATAGTACTCTCAATTTCTTTTTCTCCGTAGGATATTACTCTTCGTTTCTTTCGACCAAAAAAATTATTCTACGTTTCTTTCACGACAAAGATAACAAATCAACTCGGGTTCAACGAGCATCAGAAAATAACATAAGAAAAAGATCTGTTTAAGAGTACTAGCCTCTGAATTACGGATGTTCAATTCATTAGCACAAACAAATATAAATCTATGCATTTAAAAAGAAACTTATACATATATAATTTTATATTTATGTTTGTATATGCGAGTGGATCTAATATTTACAACTTGTGCGCTATCCGTAACGTTGAATCTAGAGTAAACTCAAACTAGTTTATAATCAAAGTGAAACTAGTCTATCTATCCTAATATATTAAAAATTTGGATGTTTGGGGTCATAAAATCCATACCCCACCATTAATGTCCAGCCTAATTAAGTTGAAAGTGTAGTAATCGTTTTTTTATTTGTTATTGGACTGAAATAGAATCCGTTAATGGACTACGTAATTTCATCGGGCCCATATTAATATTGTGCTCAAGTTTTATTTCGGGCCCAATCCATTTATTTGTTCAGTTAGACTGGTAGGCTTTTTCAACATACGAAGGGGTCAACCTCTTTTTCCTCATCATCCCAATCAGTCTCCCCCTCTTCTCCGCTCGATGGGTCTTCTGCCTCCGCTTACGCCACCTCCCTTCTTCTCCTCCTTCAATTCCCCAACGTCGTCGTCTTCCACCCTCAGTTCATCGTCTGCACCCTCTGCTTTGCTCCGTCTCCCACCTCTGCTTAACCCTAACATCTCCTAATCATATCCCTTCAATGCCTCCAATCGCGACTACCTCCGCCACTCAATCTCCACCTCCGCTTTGCTTGAATTTCCATCCTCCGTTGCGCCGTTGCTGCACCCCTTTCTTCTTCTCGCACTCCAGCACACATCCGCACGAATGATTGCAAGGTAAATTTCACTCTTTCTTCTTTCCCTCTATCTGCTTGAAATTGCTCGAATTTGGACTGCCTAATTCCATCAGCGGATTAGGGCTTTTGCAGTTGATAACATACCTATCAAACTCTTAAAGTGTTTAAGTGTCAACGCTTTCAATAACCATTTCGATCTCCTTCTCATGTTGACAAACAGACGGATTCCTCTTATTGATAATCTGAATAATGTTATCAAGCGTGTCTGAAGGTAAATCCCTAACATCCCTAACTCAAAAGAGTTACCACATCTTATAGAGATTGTGAAGAACATAGGATATAATACGTAGTAATATATGAGTAGAATAAGGGATGTGCCATGTGACCAGAAAGGCAGAAACTACAAAACCTGAGTCGGGGACTGTTTGACGTGGTTAATTTATTAACCATTACCTTCCTCACCTCACATGCATTCAGATTAATTAATTTCATACTTAATCATATAATATATATTTGTAATGGGATCTCCTCTTCTCTGCCTCTGTCAAAAAAATAAAATAAAGCCAACCCTTCTCTTTCTTTTACCTTATGAAACCAAACTTCTATTTAACCACGTAAAACTTTTTACTGTTAACTAATTGATATAAGTCTGCATAAATTCAGGTCAAGATAGAGAGACGAGTTCAAAACTGGAGTCTTCGCAGAGGTATGTACTAATTCTCTACCTTTTTATTTATTTACAATCTCTGTGCTCAACATACTCACTGCATTTTGTATTGTTATCTATGCAAATTTCATTGATATCTATATCATGAATTTGATACAGGTATGATCTCCACCCAATTTTTCAATTGTAAGTTGTTTTATACATATAGAAGACCACATTAAGGGATTCAAGTAAATGACCATACCTTGAAACTTGGCAAGTAATAATAACACTATTAATCATTGATTTTTGCATTAGGCAAAAATCTTGCATGTTTTGCTTCGTGGTCAACAGATACATGTTGCTTTTAATTTGAAGGGGGTTGTAATAAGAAAGATGCTTGGTTTTTTTTGAGACAATTTCTTAATTTACAAATGACGAATGCTAATAATTTCCTATTTTTGTTCGCAAAACTTTCCCTATCAAGAAGTGGAGAGGCATAACAAACCCAAGATTGGAATGAAGTATGATATCTGGCCACTTTCTGATTCCTTGACATTCGATTGTTAATTTGCAGTTCCCTAAATAAAAATTAAATGTATTTGGTGATTCTGATAATCTAATATTCATTGCTTTTGACATGATATGTTGTTAAAAGGCTTCAAGAAATATTTACTGACATGTTTTTCGGTTTATTATTTTCAGGACCAACCTTTTTACTTTTCTTTTTTGCAGATTGGAGTTTGGACAACATTTTAAGGATGAATATTGCACCAAGATGAGTTTAAGTCATTAGACCTTGCACCTATGAAGGTTGAACTTCCTTTTTTGTATCTCATCATTTTCTTGCTCTCATATATTTTTTATATCTTAAGTTGCAATATTCTGCTTTGCAATAGCTGTTGAGGTTACTAACACTACAACATTTGAAAAAGCTAAAAGACGTACCTGATAAAATATTGCACAGAGTGAAAAAGTAATCAAAGAGAGAGATAGAGAGAGAGAGATGAGTTCAAGACTGGAGTCTTCGCAGAGGATATGGTTATTACCCAGTACATCACTTCATTTTCTGGTTACAAATGTGAATCTGACAGTTTGGTTTGACCTTCCATTTTTCATCTTCTGCATCTAATCTCAAATTTTGTTGCATGAATGAAATTTTTGGCCCGGTTACAGCCCTTCTCCGATTTAAAACTGAGGACGAAGTTGTTGAATTGGCAAACGACACTAATGCAGGTTCGTTCTACTCTCTATTGTCTTCTTTGGAATATGTAAAGCCGCACAACCGCACAACTGTAAGATTGAGGATCCTGATGATGGTTTTTTGTGCAATGTAGGGTTGGCTGCATATGTTTACATATCAAACATGCATCACCCATGGCGGGTAACTGAATCTCTTGAATATGGAGTTATTGGTGTTAATGAAGGATCAGTCTCTTCCGAGGTTGTTCCCTTCTGTAGCTACAAACAATCTGGTCTTGGACGAGAAGGTTCCAAGTACGAAATTGATGACTTTGTTTAAGTAAGTCAAAATACTTCCTTTTTAATTCTAATTTAGGTGATTCAATTTTTTTGTTATTCTGTCTCACCCTCTTGCTTAGTACTCCCTACGTCCCCGTTTATAGTTCATGGTTTCCTTATCGGGCGTCCCTTATTTTTGTTCCTCTTTCCTTTAATAGTAAATTATTTTGACCAAAATACCCCTATGAAAATCTTATATTACACCCCAACCTACAACAATCCAAACTACTTTTTAATCTCTCTCTTTTTCACTATTATCCTACTATTATCTCAACCATTCACTACACTCTTTTTCTTCAATTCTCTTATCCAAATACAATTTTTACCTTCTCTCTCCTACTTTTCTACTTTCTTTCCTTCTTTCACCCACTTCCTTAATTTTTGACTAAAAAGGAAACGAGGAACTATATTCGGGGACGGAGGGAGTATATTGCTAGATGAAATACATTTGCATGGGAAATCTATAACGCATAAAGGCAGGTCAAAGCTTTATCTATTAGAAGATGTTGCATGTGCTACTTCACTACTCTTTTTTTAACTGCTTTTTGCATTTTAGGTTGATGGTTTGTCTTTGTTCATTAGTACCATTTTTATATACTTAATAATAAGTTAATGGATATGTGAATTGTTGGTTTAATTATTCTATACACAGTATACTAAGCTCAAGTCATACAAGAAGAATTAATGTTCTATTGAATTGTTAGTACCAAATGAATGTTCTCTTGCTTTAAAACAAGTATTTCTAAGTTTCTCCAATATTATTTATTCTATTAGAAATCAGTTTTGAATAAAAAAAATCTAATTCTATAATATGCTTTCTTTATTGAGTGCATCAAATATTAGTTTCCGATTTATTTTTTCTTATGATTATGATCAACTAAGATAGTTTAGGAAATAGTCTTAAAGGGATAGGTAGTGGGCCGATTAGTAGAAAAAAGTTTCCACAAAGATCTGATTGAACAGCCAACCAGAAAATCTAATTTATTTAAGACATTAAGTATGTATCCGTGCTTGAAGTTGAATATGTAAATCACTAGACTAAATCTTCACTTTTTTCCTTCTTCAGCTTGAAATCAAAATTATGATTAAAGACCAATTGTGTGGATCGTTCAATGAAGGTAAAATCATGTTCTGTAAAATTTTACACGTACGTGCATGTTGTCATTTTACTGAGAAAAATCAGTTTGTTATTATGTTTGAACGAAGATTTTTTTTATAAAATCGGCATGTGGGCAGAGAAAGTACCGCATCCGTCGAAATGAGGTTCATCTACTTAATGTTTCTGTGGTGTGTAGCAATTGTTATATGACCCCACTTCATTGGTATGATCTTATTTTTACTGATTCTTTAAACTTAATATGGTAGATTTGTTTTATTTAGTGTGTTGAATTATCTATTCTATTGCAGGTATAACAAAAGCAATAGATCTTAAAAATAGATTTATGTGAGCTTCTGGTGATCTTGCCAAACAAGAGACTTTTCAACTCTAAAAGACAGATAATGCAACAAGAATGAGAAATAGGTATAGTTGTTGGTTCTTATATTTGATTATTTTCATTCTCAGAATTAGATGGAAGGTGCACTTATCTCTGTGTTAGAATATCTTAATGCAAACAATTATCTTTGTAGTTGACATGCATGATTAATTTATTATAGACTATTTATGTGTTGCAGAATGAAAGCAAAGTTGCATATAGAAGATGATATTGGATGTCTTCCAAGTACCTGATGCCAATTCAAAGACATCCAGTATACATGCAATAAGATTCAAATTTGTATCTTTCATGTCTTGACGTGTCTTACATTTTGTATTTGTCTGATATTTACTTCCATCTTATACACATACATTATGTGGCATGAGTCATTGTTTGTTAATGAAAGCATGTATGATTTGTTTTTGTTTTTTAATGTCGGAATATCAACTCCGTAGTGATTTCTATATTATTCGGATTTAAGCCAATATTCTTTGTTTTTTATACACACATACATTCTGAGACATGAGTCATTGTTTGTTATTGAAAGCATAGATTATTTGTCTGTGGATGGTAATGGGAATATCAACTCAGTAATGATTTCCAAAGTATTCGGAGGGTTTAGACATTTGATTTCGTCTATAAAAAGTATGGTAAAGACTTATGAATATGTTTTACTGTTTTTTTTCTTTTTACAATAAGTATTCCGAGGGTTTAGACATTTGATTTCATCCAACGTGTTGTCGGAGTGTGTATCTTGCCCCTTCTGTTCTATTTTTTTCTCTATTGTGTTGGATTTTGCAGGTACATTGTTTAGCTTATCACATGCCTCCGTATATAGCTATGTCTATAACCTCATGTGTCACCATTGTTTTTCTCATGATCCGTGTCTAAATATGCTATTACTGCATTTGTCATGTTAGGTCTGCGTAATAGCCTTGGTGTAATATTTAAGACTGGATCTTTAGTAGACAAGTCAATTAACCAAAAAAACATTTCATATCAACGTGTATGATATGACTAATTTGTTCACTCTAATAATTGTGATGTATGGTTCAACTGAAAATGGTGATGGACTTTATATGGGCTCTCAACTTTAGGAGAGATCCATCAAGAAGACACCAGATGTGCTGGAGGTGTAGAACCGTTGCTCATTTTATATGTCTGTTTTGAGATTTAGTGTACTACAATGATAGGGATCAAACAAGTATTGAGGAACTGAAGCCACCTTCTGTCACAGAGGTAACCAGAGACCAAAAAGAGGAGTTACTAAATTCAAATTTCAATGCAATGCTGATTTTGACACATTAACATCTCTTTTGATTTTTTCAATCATTAAATTGTTACTTTATTTGATCTGTCAGTATATTTAGGAATAATGCTATAAAATTGTTGGTCAGACAAAAACTCGAAGTGTTTGTTTTGACCTGGAGCAAAAAACAGGTGTTGAACTCAAACCATCATCTCTCACAGATAATTCAGGGATAAGGTGAGAAGAGTTGTTGAATGTATTGTAGGTTTGCATTTTTGTTTCTGTTATATTTTCTGTTTTTTTTTGCCATTTTCTGATATCCATCATGCTTTCTCGACATATTTAGAGATGAAAGAGTTTAGCAAAGTGATGGTTTCTCACGATTTGGGAGTATTGATAAGGACACTGAAATGGATGCTTATGATGGAGACAACGCAACTTCATTAGACATTGATTCAATGTAAGTGTTCTTATTTACTGGTTCTTAATACCCATATTTAAGTAGAAGCATTTTCCGAATCGATACACTTTAGTAATTCAACTATCTGATTGCCTGCCACATATTTTTGTAGAGAATAAGAAGTTGTAGGGAAGTTTGACTATGCTATGTGCATGATTTAATCATAACTGCACAACCTGAATCTGGGTTAGAAGATTTCTGAAAGATTTCATACTAATATTCGCTGAGAAGAATTTATCATAAACCAATAACATGCGAAAATTGGGTAAATTATCACTATTATAAATCCTGCAACATAGTTATATTTTCTTAAAGAGAAAACCATGGAATAACCTTCATATAAACTCTAGCAACATATCACCCTATGAAATGAACTGGGAACATGTAATGAACTATGGTAGTAGTTGCTTAGTGAAGATATGTCTTGATTTTAGTTCTTTATGTTTATACTTTAGTTCTTTGAATGATAAACATTTGTATCAAATGTTATTAGGAAGAATTAACTGGTTTGCTTAAAGTTGGCAGTTGCAATTTGGCTTATGTTGACAGAGTCTACATAATATAGTATGGTATAGTATAGTATATGGGCAACTAATTTGCTTTTTTGGCAACAAACACATAGCCAGTGGAAGTGAATGTTGTCAACATCCTTTTCAGAGTTATATTGTATGGTTTAGAGGCTTTGTTCTTGCTTCAACCCCTAAATACTATGCAATATGTCACTTTTTCCTGAAAATTGAATACAAAGATGGTTTGATATTCTTTTTATTGTATGTGTTTTTCTCCTGCAGCTCTGAATTTTCCCTATATAGTGCCTTGCTAAAACGGACTTCCAATTCAAACCCTAAAATTTGCATCTTCCATGGCTTCCACCCGGGATTAAAGCAGCAGATCGAGTTGAAACTGGAGATTCAACACCGGATTAGGGTTCTCATGTTAGTTTTGTGCTTGCTTAAATTTCTATTGTTTGTCGTAGTTCTGGAAGCCTGATATGTTCAACGTATTACGTGGATGCCTGAATGCTACATTTGTTGCAAGGGTTTCTTATATTGTCATATTCATACCATCTGCAATGAAATGAGTGACTATGGTAGTCCTGGATACCTGTTATAAATTCTGCAACATAGTTATATTGTGTTTTCTTGAATTTCATCCGTTGTCTTCTCGAGTTTAAGTTTCGGTGAGAAATTAGATCCAATCTTTTTCCCATTTCCGG
The DNA here is from genome assembly GCA_029168935.1 of Oxyria digyna. Taxonomy (NCBI): domain Eukaryota; kingdom Viridiplantae; phylum Streptophyta; class Magnoliopsida; order Caryophyllales; family Polygonaceae; genus Oxyria; species Oxyria digyna. The sequence continues at coordinate 15,210,970 of JAPVLV010000013.1, forward strand.
ACAGTTTTAATTTTGGTTTCTTATATTGTCATATTCATATCATCTGCAATGAAATGAGTGCCTACATTTGAACAACAACAAGGTGAGAATTTGCAAAATCTTGATTACAAAGAGATGAGTTTGTGAGGTGTTTAAATACTCCACTTCCTATTGAAAAGGAGCTCTGAATGGTCATAAGTATGTATGCATTAGCACTTAGCAACATCAATTTCATCTTTCTGTATAAAACCTTGAATGACCATAAGTTATGATTGATAAAATTATGTAATGAATCTAAGATAATACAAATGTATTCAGAATCTGTAAGTATTATGAATCTGTAAGTTCAATCCAAATTAAACAGATGCTATAGTCTTTTATAATAAAACACAAGTTTAAAACAAAAACTATAATAATCTACCTTTACATCCTTTTAGATTTAAGAGGTTACTAAAATGTCAAAAAATAATCTCAACTTTCACTTATGAAAAAAAATCGCAACTTTCATATCAACCAAAACGATTATTATTAGACACAAAAAGCAACTGTTATGGTAATTTTATAACAACAAGATATCTTATCACACACACAAAAAGCAATTACTATGACCAATTATGAAAAATCTCCAATAAACATCATCAAGTTAAGCAAAATTTCAATCGAAAATGTTATTTGGACCATTTTTTCCCATAAATTAAAAGTTGGATTATTTTTTGTTAATACGATTTTTGGGCCCAATCATCATTAATTATTCCCTCATGTTTCAATATATTTTATATTATTTAAAACTTCTTTATTAAATAAATATATGATATGGAAAAGTTTTATTTTATATTTAGATTAAGGATAGATGTCATTTGTTTTCCAATTATATTGCAACAATAAAATCTTATATTAATATTATTTACTGCAAGTATCCCTAATCTTTTTTCTTATACAAGACTAAAAACCCGCGCGTAGCGCGGGGGGCAAAATCCTAGTATATATAAATATTGATGGGTTTGAGAAAGTAATGACAATTGAGACTAATTAATGTTTAAACTTAATTTTTTTTTTCTTTCTATCTCTCATTATCCAATGATAATTGATACTTATTAAATGTCTAATAAAACCATAATTATGTGCTTAATTGGTTAGTATTTCCACAATTTTCATCTTCTTTTTTTCCGCTCTTCACCTCCAATCCGTATGGCGATGAAGAGCAATCTGAGCAACGGAAACGACTATGTGATTTTGGTACAAACATAAGAGATATTCAATTCATTTAATTATAATTTACTAAAAAATACATATATGAAAAAATATATTAAGTATATGAATATAGACAAAAATAAAATGTGTTTGGCTCGCACAAGGCGCGGGCAATGATCTAGAAAGTTGTCATTACTCTGTGACATCTTGAATTCTTCTTTTGATCTCAACTTTTGATCTTCCGACTTCTTTGACTGAGATTTTGTATTGAATTCTCCCATCAAGTCGCCGTTACTCTTCTGCATATTGTATTTCGTTGTTACTCATGGTTATTGTCAATTTGTAATTGAACCAATCAATTTGCTATTTTTATCACTTCTATTGTTCATTTATTTTTGTGTTGATGTCTTGATCTGCATGTTAGATTTACTTTGACCTGAATTGAATAAAATTATACCTTGAAAAATGTTGTAAATATATAATTAGCTCAATCCAATTTTGCAAAAAATCGTAATTATCCCGCGGTACGCGCGGGGTCCGATTCTAGTTTCATATTCAAAGTGGATAGCGATAGAGTAAGGTAGAGGTGGGCATTTAAAAAAGTCAAGCGAAGTTACCGTTAAAGTAGCCGTTCGGTTCGTTATCAATTCTAACTTTTTTTAGAAAGGGAGGAGAGGTCATGCCAATGCCATGTTTTGTTTGCATGGGCTCTGCTCCACTTTCATAATTTTAATTTCATTGATCGATCAAATTATTATTTTTATTTATTGGTCTTGAATGGATGTACCAAATTAACCTTCATGGCTTCATTCCTTCTCATGTGTCCAAGTATAATTATATCTTTTCTTTAACTTATGTATTCAGGAATACGAGGGAGGATAAGGTGAAAATAATTTTTACGGGCGAAATGTGAACTGTGCACATTACTAACTTATATGTACACCTATAGTAAAAATTCACATATAAGGTTTATAGTTAACCTTATATGTGAACCTTAACTGTTCATTATTAAGGTGCACATATAAGATAGTAATGTGCACGGTTCACATATAGTATAGTAATGTTCACAATTAAGGTGAGTTTGCATTTCGCACAATAAGATATGTTTTCACCGGAAACCTCCTTGTATTAAAGATATAGATTAAAAAGCCTATAATTAAAAAAATTATAAAAACTATTAATTTTAGTGTTATTTATTTTATGTTAATGAGTTTATTTTCCAAGGTAAGGTAACAATTTCTTTATCAAGAATATTTAACATATTTCTCTGGAATATAAGTCAATATGAATTTAAATATTTTATTGACCCGCTTGATTCGAATCCGTTTTCGACCCAAACCCGATTGACTTGAATCCGACCCGTTTGCTAAGCCTATTTCTAAGTGTGTCAATATTGCTCTCTTTTAGGTGTGTAAATACTTCTTATGTGTATATTGCATGTATAGACTTAGATTTTATATACTTTAATAGTATGTAACATGCTTTCTTAAAGATATCAATATAAATGTTTCTGTAATGTAATCTAATCCCGAGTTGTTATATTGAAATTATGAACATTGTATTTGGTTCACATTGGTAAATACATTTAGGGTCTGTTTGGCCCATGGTAGGTTTTAGTTTATAAACTGTTTTTTTTTAAAAAGTAGGTTTTCAAATTTGAATTTGTGAGGTATGGAAATTTGTGCAAAAACAGGTTTTGGTTTATAAAGTGTTTATAAACCAAAACCTAGCATGGGCCAAACAGACCCTTAGCTAGAAGACTTAGCCGCTCTGATAACCTGACGTAATCCAATGAGCTGGAGGTGGTCAGCCAGAGAAACATAGCCATTTGGTTTAGTTGACTTCAACCAAGCCCTAAGGCTTTGGGCTCAGTTGGTAGATTGTCTTAGTCTAGCCTTGTTTGTTTTTGGGCCCTCGTTACATTTCTGACGATCTTGGGCGTAACTTCTTTGTTGAAGTTTTGTCCATCTCCAGATGCTTCTTGAGTTGAAGTTTGCCCTGGTGTGTGAATGTGTCACTTAATCACTTTAATAATGAGGTATTTAACCTCTCATCAACCCTAAGCGTCGCATTATTTTCCTTCTCCTCTTTGGGTGCGACAACAACGACCCTATAGAGCTCACTCGATGGTTGTTCGCTAAAGACTCGATGGTTGCTTGAGGTTTTTGTTTTGAATCTTTGAAAGAGTTTAAAGAGGAGTTGGTTCGAAACTTCGAGTCTTTACTGCTTGTGTGTGCTTGTGTGTGCTTGTGTGTGCTTGTTTGTAATCGGATATATTCTTAGCCTTTTGTTTTTGTCCAAATATGGAGTTTTTGTGTTTTACATGAAACTTACCATGAGGGAGTTGGAAAGTTCATTTATTGTGTTTTGCATAAAATGAAAATCTAAGAGAAAACTGTGTAATGTAATATTCACTAAGATTTTGTAAAAAAAAATTGGTGAAGAGATTTTGTAAATTATGAAAATTGATGTAAACCAAACAAAGCACCAAGTAAAACACAGTTTTGTAAACTATTGGAAAGATTCACATGAATAATTTATTAAATTGTCCAAACATTGATACTTGTTAGTTATCAATGGATTTGGGTCATCATCATATTATCACACAGTGAGATCACACTCGAAGCCAGCGGCCACTCCAGTCTCAATAATAAATTCCTTTGTTAAACTACTTTGTTTATTTTAATAAGAGGTTTTTACCGAAAATCATCCGTATAAGTGCCTATATTGCTCTAAATCACCCCTTTATTTGGATATTACCGAAAACCACCCATGTAACCACTTCCGTTAGCGATTAACCACCCGTCGTCAACTTCTGTCATGTTTGTCCGTTAAGTTTGATGACACGCGTCGGGATAATATAAAATAATGTTTTTATTTAATTAACCTTTTTTAATCTACATTTTAACAAAATTACCCTAATTTTTTTAACTTTTACTATTTGGGTGAAATTCGAAATCAGATGAAATCGAATTGGGGATCTAGTGCGATGGAACCCTAGGCGATTTTGTTCGACAGATTTGGGGGAGCTCGCGATTGAAGGGTTGCGAAGAGATATTGAGAGAGATTGAAGGTATTGAAACACATCTGGGAAGGGATTGAAACACATCTGGGTTGGAGATTTGAAGGCGACTGCGAGATTTGAAGGCGGCGGCGAAGTTTTAGGGTTCGAGATTTGAAGGCGATTGCGAAGGCGATTCCGAAGAAGGCGACGAAGAAGGCGGTGACAAAGGCGATTGGAAGGGCGAAGGAAAAAGAGGGCTTTCTGGGCTAATCCCCCCCGATTTCAGGTATGTCTGAACTGGAAAACTAGGGTTTGAATTGATAAGGTTTTGATTTGAAAAATTAGGGTTTCAATTAAGAAATTAGGGTTTTCTAGATTTGGGGGAAAAGGTTTGAAATTCTCTTTCGAGATGGTCCATGAAGATTGATAAGGCTTTGAATTGAAAAGGCTGTTAACAATTTCGATTGAATTGAAAAATTAGGGTTTTTTCTTGATTTGGGGGAAAAGGATTAGATGCTCTCGAGATTCTGCATGTTCAAAACTCATATGATTCTTGTCTATATGTGGATCGAATATGCTTTAGTTGGTAAAGGATAAATTTTTGGACAAAATTTAATGCAAGTGGGTGATGACAATATTATATGCTTAGTTTATCTCTTCACATGGTAATAGTTTATATTTTTTGAAGCTTTATTGCTTCCTTGTTGGCAGATATGAACATTCATATCAGGGTGATGTATGATGGGCTGTTTTATTGTGGAGATAGTGGTAAAGTATTGTACAAAAAAGGGAAAGTGCAATACTATAGGGACTATGATCCAGATATGTTGTCCAAAGTAGTACTTGAGTCTATGTTGGCAGAAGATGTTGGGTTAGATGACATAAGGGAGATGTGGTTTTTAAAAGCTGGGTTGAATATTGATAAGGGGCTTAGGCTAATAGAAAATGACAGGGTCATTATGGAGTGTGTGAACTCGGTTGGTACATTTCAGTTGATATCTTTAGGAAAAAGATAGTCTTGAAACCTGGTATGATCTTTACTTCCAATGATATCTTTAGGAAAGCATTAAGGCAGTACTCTATTGAAAATGGTGGGGATTATTACTACTTGCACAATGATAAGACTAAGGTATCTACATATTGTAAGAAGAAATGTGATTGTAGTATGAGTCACTCTAGGAAACAGTGTGTTTGCAAGAAGTTGTATTGTCAGTTTAGAGCTTGTGCAAGGAAGATGGGGAGTGATGGTACATTTCAGTTGAAGTCTTTTAGGGGTAATCATGAGTGTGGATGGCAGCATGAGAATTCAAAGTTGACATCAACATGGTTAGCAGAGAGATATCTGGAGCGCTATAGGGATGATCCAACTTGGAAGTTGACTGCATTTATGTCTGCAGTGAAGAGAGACCACAATGTGCAAATATCCTACAACCAAGCATGGAAAGGAAGGCTTAGGGCAATGCTAATGACTCAAGGTGATGCTAAGGAGCAATATGCAAGAGTCTGGGATTATGCGACAACTCTTAAAAAGTGGAATCCAGGATCTTCTAGCTTTGTGAAGGTTGATTTAGGGGATCCTGAGAAGCCTCTATTTCAAAGGTTGTATGTCTGCTTTGATGCTTGTAAAAAGGGGTTTATGAAAGGGTGTAGGCCAATAGTAAGACTTGATGGTTGCCATCTGAAAGGTGCATACACTGGACAGTTATTTGTTGCAGTAGGAAAAGATGGGAATGACAACCTTTATCCCATAGCATTTGCAGTTGTAGAACAAGAGAGGAAAGAGACATGGGCTTGGTTCATTGATATTCTCTACAGAGAAATAGGAGCATGTTATCCTACTTTCATGTCTGACAGACAAAAGGTTAGACTTACACTAGAGTCTTGTAATTCTTTACTCTGTTTTTATTAACATACTAATGTGAAGTTATTGTATTTGTAGGGATTAATTGAGGCTTTGGCTGAGATAGCTCCTATGGCTGATAAAAGGGTATGTGTGAGGCATATGTACAACAACTTCAAGAAGATGTGATGCGGGAGCATCTGAGCTATCATCAAGGACGCTTCGTCCTAAATCTAAAGATGTGCTAACCACTGGAGCTAGGGCTAAAGATCGCTATGAGCCATCATTCAAGTCATTGATAGTAGCCCGAGCTCATATTGTAGCCATTCAAGCTCGTAGAGATCCAGTTCGAGTCAAGATGAGAAGTCAAGTACTGAAGATGAAATAAACTAGACTTCAAGACGAAACTCTAGGCTTTGGAATCGCTCAATTCCGATCTCGGACGAGAGAGAACGAGCCGTTTCAAAAAGAGTTGTCGGCGACATGTCTACAAATCCGCGCCCGCGGCTCCATAACCGCGCCCGCGGATCCATAACCGCGCCCGCGGCCGGGAAACTCGGCGAGTTCATTAACTTCGCCGAGGCTTCCTTTTGAAACATTATTTTCGGATGTTTAATTGTTTTCGAGATTATTATTTTAGGAGATACTTTTTATTTTTTATTTCTTTAGTTGGCACCCTTATGAACCCTATATAAGGCTGCCTTAGTTGTTGTTTTGTCCCCCCCAGACTTTGATATTGAATACATAGTTATTAAGTTTTACTCCCAAAAGAGAGTGCTTTTGTGAGAAGAGTGTCCCGTGTGCATTGTCGTTGAGCTGGCCCTAGTTGTGCTTGTGTGTGTCAATCTCTTCCATAAGGTTGGTGCTATCGAGGCTTCATAGCGCATCCTCCAGGTGCTTTGACATACCATAGTCATTGTGTTTGATTGTAATCCATTGGGGTTTCTTCAACATTCGGTAAGGTTCTTGTTCTAAAGTTCAAGCGTTTTATCGTTGATTGATTTGGTTCCAATTGGCCTATCCTTCAACTTCCCTTTCTTTCATCTCATATCTAATTCCGCTTTTCTTCTCTGTTCGAGTTCCTATTCGAGTTTGGTGTCTAGGTCGGCAACTGCGGCTTATCCCCGCATCAAGATGTGGGTTGGAAAGACATACAAGGATGCCATCTGGGCAGCTGCAAGGGCTTTCACTGAGGCAGATTTCTTGGTTGCAATAGAAGAGGTCAAGAAATCCAACATGGATGCTTATGACTACCTCATCAAGGCAAATCCAAAGACTTGGTCCAGACATGGGTTCAGTTTCTACACTAAATCAGACATGTTACTGAACAATGTCTGTGAGAGCTTCAACTCAATGCTACTGCCTGCTAGAGAGAAGCCAGTACTCTCAATGTGTGAGTGGATTAGAAGAATGTTAATGAAGAGGTTTGTTGCTAAGCGCCAAGGAATGGTGAAGTATGAAGGAAGGTTCACACCAAAGGCAAATAAACTAATAGAGTTGTCCAAGGAAGAAGGCACAAGAAACTGTGTGTCATGGTGGGGTGGAGGAGATACATTTGAGGTTGATCACTTTGGCAAGACTTTTGTGGTTGACATGAAGAGCAAGAGTTGTGGATGCAACAAGTGGGACCTAATAGGAATACCATGCCCACATGCCATGTGTTGCATAGTTAAGGAAAGACTTAAGGTAGAAGATTAATATTCAATATTGTCACTTATATCTTCCTTACTTGCAGCTTCTACCATCTCCACATTGCAACAAGTATTTGAGGCGTTTCATCAATAAGCAAATCACACTTGTTTTCAGAAACCAAGAGTGGCCAGTACTTCTGAAATACAGTGGGAACTCATACAAGTTTGGAAAAGGGTGGAGAGCTTTTGTAGATGCTCATGGAATCAAATTTAATGATGCATGTCTATTTGAGGTGTATCATATTGGATTTGGTGAAGCTTCCTATAGGGTTTTGCTTTTCAAGGCTTGATTAATGACTGCTGGTGTTCATTTGCTCCAATCAGTTTCCTGGTGTCCTTTCCTGATGTTTTGTTTTCGAGTTTACTGGTGTATCTTTGCACTTGCTTTATTTCTGCAGTTTCCTGATGTTTTCATGTTTTAATGAGCACTTTCCTTATCTTTGCACTTTGAAATCACAACTCTTGACCTCAAATGGTAGAACTGATTTCATTCATCAAATCAACAAACTTACATTAACCACTGTCTACTTTGATAACATAACAACAACTCCAACATTGATAAGCATGAAAAACACCATAAAAACTACAAGTGCAATAACCAAACCATAATCACGATCCTTAGCTTTCCTAACCATTGCTTCTGAAGCAGCTATGTACCCTTCCTTCTCCATCTGAGCAGCTTTAAAGGACTCAAGAAGCTTCACATTTTCCACTTCCAGAATTTTTTTTCTCTTTCACAAGTTTGGTAATGACTTGGATCACATTGTGATTGTATTCATCATCCCTCCACAAAAAAAAGTTGCATTTCGCATTTGATTGGTACATTGGACAACCCCAGAATCTCCTTCCATAGTTAACATGGGTGTGTGGAGTCGATTCCTTGGCCAAAAGACCACACTTGTAAAGTATCTGTTGCATCTTCGAATTTTTGCTTGAAGAGCTTGAATTTGACATGGCAGACATCGTTCTTGACAATATCAAACTAAAAATCTATGAATGAAGAAGAAAGAGGGAGATTAATTGAATCTGGAAAATTAGGGTTCTTCACAGTTTCAAGCAAAATCGATAAATACCTTTGTTCCTTCAAGATCGAGACTTCAACCTTCAAATAACAATGGAATGACCCTCCAATTTCCACAATTTGAGATCGAATTGGCCAAATGGAAGAAATCGCAAATTAGGGTTCTTGCCCATTTTCCCCTGAGATTGCACAAAATTAGGGTTAAAATGTTATATAAACACGTGTAGGAACAATGCCCACTCGCGTTATAGGCGCGTGCAAACCAAACATGACAGAAGTTGACGACGGGTGGTTAATCGCTAACGGAAGTGGTTACATGAGTGGTTTTCGGTAATATCCAAATAAAGGGGTGGTTTAGAGCAATGTAGGCACTTATAGGGGTGATTTTCGATAAAAACCTCTTTTAATAATAATGTCGACCGGGAGGAATAAAATATTTTCATGTTTTTTTTATTTTATATATTGATAGTCTCAAATTATTTTAGAAAATATTGTAGATTGAAGATAATAAAACACGAGTTTAATAAAAAAAAAAATTATTTGAACTTTACTGTCAATATTGTCAAGTACAATAAAATGCCACAACTAAAGAACATAACTTATGCAACAAATAATTATAATCTAGTTATAATAACTAGTACGTTAAAAAAAATATAAAATCTAGTTTGCAACTTTGCATACATGATTAATAATTAATAATGCAATAAATAATGACAGTTTTCGTTTCCATAAAAAAACTAGGCATTAAACGTGGGTTTTCAGGCTAATCACACCTGAAAGAGCAGCAAGACCAGCTATTAGATAGGGCAAAATCGTAATAAACCGAGTTTCTCAAAACCCAACTTTAAAGTTTAAACTCTCTGACAGCTCTTCGTCTTCCTCCTCCTCCCACTCTCGCCTACGCTCCACTCTAAAAATCCACGGGTTTGGAGAGAGAAAGCTCTCAGATTGAGAAAACGTACGCTACCAGATCGAAGTAAGCAATGGCTGGCTACGTAGGAATTCTAGTATCGGATCCATGGCTCCAGAACCAGTTCACTCAGGTGGAGCTTCGTAGCTTGAAATCTCAAGTAAGTTCGTTCGTCCGTTCGCTCTTCTTTCACTCTTCTGAGAATCCATTGTTATCCTCAGATCTTATCGGTCTATTGCGATGTCTGTGTTTGCAGTACCACACTATGAGGAGAGAGAGTGGACCTCTAACTCTCGCGGATTTAGCTTCGAAGATGTCGAAACTTAAGGTTGTTGGAGAGAATTTAACTGAAGAAGAGAGAGACTCGTTCATTCGAACCTCCTACGAGAACGTCTGCCAAGAAGCCGATTTCGAGTTGTTTCTGAGGGTATGTCGATCTTAATTACTCCTATTGCGCTGTTCGATCGAACTTCTGTGCTTGCTTTACTCGGAGGATTGATTTTGTTTCTTGGAGTTGGAGCTCATATTAGTACAAAGGACTCTAATCTGTATCATTTTAGTCGGTTAGAGAAGGAGGAACATGAACTCTGTTCATTATTAGCTACCTTATTAAACTGTCGAAGGCAGATTAATGATTAAGTGAACAGGAAAACACACATCATGACCAGCCACTGGAAACCTTCTTCAATTCGTTTGCACATTAGAAGAGTGGAGAGATGGAAAAAGAGCCAGAGAATAAGTAATCTATAAAAGAAGTATTAGAGGATTCATAATCTCTGATAGATTTTAATCTTGTTTTCTGATATGAATGAGTGTCTGGATTTATCAGTGTTGAGGTTATACATAGAAAATCAAATGGACTACGGAGTTTCCGGTGTCAAATGACTGTAGTTTTCATGTTTGATGAATAGTGAAATTTAAAATATCATTTTTATGCACGAACAAATTTGCCTTTGATTCAATAGATTTTTGAGTTATTGCTTTTAACATGGTAGGTGTATCTGAAGCTGCACTCTCACGCCAGCTCAAAAATGGGAAGTCCGGCAAAGAACTCATCAGCATTCCTGAAGACTGCGACGACTACATTGCTCCACACAATAAGCGAATCAGAGAAGGCATCTTATGTTGCACACATCAACAACTATATGGGAGAGGATAAGTTCCTGAAGCAGTATCTTCCGCTGGATCCTTCAACCAATAATCTATTCGAGTTTGTAAAAGATGGAGTGCTTCTCTGGTGATCACCTCACTATTCTGCTTCGTTGCTCTCCCTAGTTAAGAAAATTAACACTATGAGCTAACTTCTTTTCTTGGACAATGATGTGCAGTAAGCTCATCAACGTGGCAGTTCCAGGGACTATTGATGAACGGGCCATTAATATGAAGAGATTACTGAATCCTTGGGAGAGGATTGAGAATCATACATTATTCCTTAATTCTGCTAAAGCAATTGGTTGTACAGTAGTCAACATTGGGACTCAGGACATCATTGAAGGAAGGGTATGGTTCATCATCATCTCTTCCCCAGATTGTAAATCATCTGGATTGGATTCTAGAAAAAACTCATTGTTTGAGATTCCCACTATCATTGAGCTTTTTTATTGAACCTTATTGCACAGTGTAAAAGCTAATCAGGAAAAAACTATTTTGAAATCAGGCTACACTATATATTGTAATATAGGCTAGCTATCCAATTGAAAAAAAGACTCCAATGCTGTGATCTGATTAAAAACTTGGCCATCATAGTTTTAAAAAAAGTTATCCTCTAGAGCAGTGTGGCTCCTATGAAAATGTTGTTTATGAGCATACTAATGACACTAAGACTCCTTTCCTTTCTTGCCAATGCCCAGTGGTGAGCTCTTCTGTGTTTCTTTTGCTTGCTTAACTTTATCACTGTAACTGAATTAAATAATAGGTAGGTCTGATATTTTACTTGCTTTTTTTACAGCGCCATCTTGTGCTGGGTTTAATAGCTCAAATCATCAAGGTATGTCTAGCTATGATTTTTGTTGTCCAAGTTAAATGCATATAATTTTAATCTGTATAAGGGCTTAGCTTGATGAGGTTGATGACTTTTCCTCTATAGATCCAACTCCTGGCTGACCTCAACTTGAAGAAAACACCACAGTTATTTGAGTTGGTTGATAGCAGTGAGGTATTGAGATACTTCACCCTAAAAGCAAATCTAATCCTTCTGGGCCTCTGTACCCACATTTAAGTTATTATTTGAGGCTCTTTATTGAAACTTGTTTTATTTCCATTTGAACTTTAAGGATATTGAAGAGTTGATGAATCTACCACCAGAGAAGATCTTGCTGAGGTGGATGAATTTCCAGCTCAAGAAGACAACTTACAAGAAAATAGTTACGAACTTTTCATCAGATATCAAGGTAAGTTTTTGCACTTCATAATTATACATTGCCATGTCTAACCCACACAGAATATTGCACTTTATATTAATTTTCTTTTTGGCTTGTGGATGTCCTAAACATTAGCTATAAGATATAGTGTTGTCAGTCCATGATTAATTTTCCGTGCAGATTATCCCTGGTTCTTTTCTCAGTTATGACTCAGCGGAGTTTATAGTATAGTCCATTGTAGTTGGTGCTTTTTGCGGAAATGTTTGTTCATTTTTGTAAATAGGATTATTAATTATTTGGTTGGATGCAGGACGGGGAAGCTTATGCACATCTCTTAAACATTCTTGCACCCGAGTTCAGCAATCCTTCCACATTAACTACAAGAGATCCTCTAAAGAAAGCAACCCTAGTTCTTGAGCATGCTGACAGAATGGGTTGCAAGAGATACTTAACAGCAAAGGATATAGTAGAAGGCTCACAAAATCTTAACCTTACTTTTGCTGCACATATATTTCAGCACAGGTGAGCAATCTTAACTGTTGTTTGTTTTACTTTTATTTTAACTGATATGTCAGCTGATCCATCTTAATTTCATGGGTTGCAGTAGATTTCCAAGTCAGCTCTAATTCTCAATGACGACTCTAAAATATTACATTCAAATTCAATTTTGCATTTTGCATTTTGCTCATATACAGGGTTCTTATGGTAATTGTTTACTTGCACATTCTACAGAAATGGATTGTCAACTCAAACCAAACAAATCTCATTCTTAGAGATGCTACCAGATGATGCCCAAGTCTCAAGAGAGGAAAGAGTTTTTCGCTTTTGGTTAAATAGTCTGGGAAATTCAGTATATATCAACAATGTATTTGAAGATGTTAGGAATGGGTAAATATTCTCTTCAGAAATACTTCTCTAGGAGCACAACTCACTTTTTTGAAAACCTCAGCTAAAACATCTTTCTGTATCTTGTAGGTGGGTACTTCTGGAAACATTAGACAAGGTCTCACCAGGAATTGTCAATTGGAAACTAGCAAATAAGCCACCTATCAAAATGCCGTTCAAGAAAGTTGAGAACTGTAATCAAGCTATAAAACTCGGAAAACAACTGAAGTTTTCCTTGGTAAATATTGCTGGAAATGATATTGTACAGGGAAACAAAAAATTAATATTAGGTATGCATTGCAACTCTCAGCTGAATTTTATGAGTTTACTGTTGTACAGAATCTCTCAGTGTGAAATAAACATTTGAGTTTTTTTTTTGTAGCTTACTTGTGGCAATTGATGAGATGCAATATGCTCCAACTCCTAAGGAACTTGAGATTCCATTCACAAGGGAAGGAGATTAATGATGCTGATATCCTAAAGTGGGCAAACGGTCTTGTCAGAAATACGAGAGGACGAACACAAATGGCTAGCTTCAAGGTATAGAATACTCAGTAGCAATCCTTGGATATTCTGCAGCCTGTATTGGCGTATTTGGTATTACTTTCTCATAATAATATAAGGATGCTCCGCTCATAAAAAGAATAATATAAGGATGCAAACATTAGAGAGTAACTCAGGAGGGTGATTGGGTGCTAAAAAAGCTTTACAAAAAACTTGCCTGTAATATCACATTGTACAATGATATCCTCTAATTGATGTTTTGTGCAAAGGCAGAAAAATTATTCTGACTCTAAATAAAAACTTGAAATTGCAGGATAAGAATTTATCTGATGGCATATTATTCTGACAAACAAAAACTTGAAATTGCAGGATAAGAGTTTATCTGATGGCATATTTTTCCTGGAGCTGCTAAGAGCAGTTCAACCTCGAGTAGTCAACTGGAGCCTTGTTACCAGAGGACAAACTGGTATGCTTTTTATACTTAGTATTTTCTTACAGAAAACAAAACTTTCAGTGCTCTTTCTCCTTACGTGTGAAGTTGCATTTACACTGCTTAAAATCTTTGATCTAAAAGACTAGGACTTTTAGTTGTTCTCTTAGCAGAAAGGAAAATATATTTTTGATATGATGATGAAAAACATATTAATTGCTTCTATTTTCTGCTTATAGCTTCTTCTTTTCAGCTAATAAAAAAAAAAGAGTTATGTGGATACTGTGTAGTTTTTTTTTCTAGCTCTGGGATTCAACATTTAGGAAAATAAATAAGATCTTCATATAGCACATGTCCACAGAATATTCAGGCAATTATTTTGTTATGAATGCATTCACATTTTTGTCGCCCTGTCAAGCTGACACCCATCCGAGACCGAGTTTCATCTACTAACCAAAAAATTCAAATGTTTGTCTCAGATGAAGAGAAAAAGATGAACGCATCCTACATTATCAGCATTGCAAGAAAACTTGGATGCTCCATATTTTTGCTTCCAGAAGACATAACTGAGGTAACAATAATTCAGCATTTATTTTTATTGCCTTGAATCATAAGGAGAAAGTTATGGTAATAATATAATTTACTTTCCAGGTGAACCAAAAGATGATCCTCACGTTAACAGCAAGCATAATGTATTGGTTCTTGAACCAGCCTGTGGATGAGAAACCATCCAGCTCCTCAGACAGTGAGAATGGGAGCCAATCTGAAATGTCGAATTCGACATTGGATGATGCAGCTTCCATTTCGTCATTAGATTAGATGGACTACCACATAAAAAAAAAGGTTGTTGTGGAACTTGCTTGGCTTGAATTCCAATGGCGGGTCTGCCATCGGGTTTTGGTTGTTAAAAAATGGTATGTTGTTGTCTGAAAACGAAGAATGTAATATTGATTGTAAAATCTTATAACTTGATTTTTTATATAGCGTGAAGATGAAAAGAGGGGTATTGATTGTAAGCTCATATGGTAATACTCCGTACAAAATTAGTGCCCGCTTGGTAAGCTCATCAGTAGGCTGACTTTCTCCAGGCAGTTGCGAAGAATTTATATCTTGAAATCTAATATACTTGGCTTTTTGTAAAGGAAAATATACTTCGATCTTGGCGAAAACTCCCAGTTTTTGGGTAAGTGCCTCAAAACACTATAGTTTTTTAGGTTTCTGCATTGTAAAACTAAACCCTAATAAAGTACCCTATTTGATTAAAATATAATTAATTTAATTAGAAGTCGGGGTCCTCCTCCGTCCTCCTCCGGAGCCTTGCCGCCGCGCCTCCTACATCTCCGGCTTCGATCGTCCTCCACCCTGGCGTTTCTCCACCCTGGCGTTTCTCCACCCCGGCGTTGATCCTCCTCTGACCTCTCTCCTCGCTGTCGGCCGCATAAAAAGGGTTTTCACCGGCGTTGCTCCACCCCGGCGTTGCTCCACCCAGGCGTTGCTCCTCCTCCGACGTTGCCAGTGAAGAAATTCCTGTATTTACAAAAACATAAAGTTGTAGCTGTAAACAAAGCTACTGTTAAATTTCATTTGTCAGTATAAAGCATCTTTTCCTGTTTTCTTGAATGCAGAGATTTGTAAAGCTTCTCCTGCTATTCTTTCGTTAGTTTTTAATTTTATTAGTATAAAGTTCTTTGTGTTTTCAATTTTGTGATGGAGAAGCATGAGATGGCAAAGAGAAAGCCTAAAAAAGAAGGTTGCAGGTAGGAAGGCTACGAAGGCCTAAAAAAAGTGAAATTGATAGCTAATAACATCAACTAGGACAAACTATAAATAAATAATAAAGTTGCATGAAAAACTATAAATGCCTAAAAAACAAAAAGTAAAATTGATAGCAAATAAGAAAGTTGCGGGAAGTTTCATACTACTTGAGAGAAAAGCATAAATTAAATTATTAATATGATCATTGTTAACTTGCTATATCAAATTGTCAATATCCTATACAAAACTGTCAACAACACTAATAACTTTGACAACAAAACTATTTAAGTTGTCAGCAACACTAATAACTTTTCCAGCAACATTAATAAATGTGTCAACAATATTAATAACTTTGCCAACAACATTAATAAATGTGTCAACAATATTAATAAATTGTCAACAATACTTAATAAGTGTGTCAACAATACTTAATAAGTGTGTCAACAATACTTAATAAATTGTCAACAATACTTAATAAATTTGTCAACAATACTTAATAAATTTGTCAACAATACTTAATAAAATTGTCAACAACCCAATAAGAGTGTCAACAACACCAATAACATGTCCACTAACATACAAATGAAGTGTCAACAAAATTAATAATGTGATAACAATACACGAATGAAGTATCAACCCAACTAATTTTTTATCATCAACAATATTAATAATTTGCCAACAAAACTAGTAATTTGTCAATAATAATAAAACAAATGAAATGCTAACACTACATGTCAACTACATTTGTCAACAACATTTTATTCTACGTTTATCAACCACTAAATTTTAAAATTAAATAAAAGACTGATGTGGCCATTAATCAACTAGTACTACAACCATATTAACTCAGTACACTCACTAACAAAAACTCCATGATAAATTTAAGAAGAGAGCTCGAAAAAACATTACAACAACTCCATGATAGTGCTAGAAAAATAGTAGAGGTACACCATTTCTTTCCGTCGACACTTACAATGTAAGAACCGCGTGTTTCCGGCAAGAAAGACGGCGACGACGAAAGGGGAGGAAGAAACAACAGGTAGTGGCAGCGGCCTGGAGAAAGGGACAGGGGAAAGGAACGGGGAAAGAGGAGCGACGATGAAGAAGAGCTTCAAATCCGACTAAGGCCGCCGCCGCCGAAGAGAAGCTGCAACTGAGGCCGATGACGACAAAGAGAAGCTGCAACAGGACGCCGCCGACTGAGGCGGGAGTTGTTGGCACCAATGAAGAGACAAGAAGCCAACGTCGTCAGAGGAGCAAGGTGGGAGGCAGGAGGCGGGTGGCTGTCGCCGGCGGCGCGGCATAGGCTGGCTACGGTATGTGTGTTTGAATGGGGTAGGGTATAAAATAACAACTTAATTTAGAGAGTGTAGTTATTGGAACTATTGTGTCCAATAGGGCATTGGGCACAAATAGTTCGCGAAAACTCTGGTCGGCCCGCTCGATAAAAGTGCTGGTATGGATTAGGAGTGAAGCCTGACCGGGCCGCTCAGCCCGGCCCGTATGAGCTACCGACCCGAATACGATAATGATTCAAGCTCATACTTTTCGACCCGGCCTATATCTATAAATATTACTTTTTTTATTCTTCTTATTATTATTAAAACATATTAAATTATGTAGTTCGAGTGAGAATAATTTTCATGGTGAAAACGTACGAATGCGTGATGTTAATCAAAATATATATTATTATATAAATGTTCATCAAAAAATACTCAAATGTTCATTTTGATGTTTTGAAAAAGTGATGCACATATACACTTTTAGTCTAAATGCTCTCTAGTTTATCAATAAATGTTCTAAATAATGAATGTTGTTCAGTTTTTGGATGATTTTTATTTCGTGAACAGATGTTCTCCAAATTAGTAGTAAATATTCACCAATTTACAACTAAATTTTCATCATTCTCACGTTCGTATTTTTAAAGTTTATTTTCACCCGACACTTTCTCTAAAATTATAACTTAAAACTTTTGATTTTTTTTTTCTTAACTAAGCACGTTTTGGGAATAATTCCCTATATACGCTCGAGTCGATTCAAACTTAATTCCCGTTATAGGCACGCTCGTTCCAAACAACATCTCTTTCCGAACCAACTTTTTTTTATAAAAAAACACACACGAGGCTATGTTTCAAACAACACCACTTGTACATAATTGTTTTTAAGGCGTTACTCATAACAACGTCTCTTCTATGTATATTTTTAAAAAAATATTAAGGGCATAATCCGTTGCGATGTATATAACAACGACTTATACCTTTAAAAGAAAATAATTTAGAGGAAAAAAAATTGTAAGAGTGATAAGTTGTTGTTTCTCCACAATTTCACCCCCTTACAATTCTTACCCCAACAAATTTATTTTAGGCCAAAATTTGAACTTGCAAAGCGTGTGCTACTTCAAGTGTTACTCTATAGTTGAAATGTGCTTCTATATGACTGAAATATGCTACGCTTTTGCCTATATGTGCTTCTCTATGGCTAACTGAAGTGTACTACGCTATTGCCTATATGTGCTTCTCTATGCTAGGTGAAATGTGTTACACTTTTTGCCTAGATGTGCTTCTCTATGTCTGAAATAAGCTACATTTTTCGCCTATATGTGCTTCTCTATGCCTGAAATTTGCTACGCTTTCGCCTATATGTGCTTCTGTACGGCTAGCTGAAGTGTGTTATGCTTTTGCCTATATGTGTTTCTCTATGCTAAGTGAAAGGTGCTATGATTTTGCCTAGATGGGCTTCTGTATGGCTAAAATGTGCTACCTTTTCACCTATATGTGGTTCTCTATGGCTAGTTGAAGTATGCTACGCTTTTTCCTAAATGTGCTTCTCTATGGCTAGCTGAAGTGAGCTACACTTTTCGCCTATATGTGCTTCTCTATGGATAGGTGAAAGGTGCTATGCTTTTGCCTAGATGTCCTTCTCTATGACTGAAATGTGCTACACTTTTCGCCTATATGTGCTTCTCTATGGCTAGGTGAAAGGTGCTACACTTTTGCCTAGATGTGTTGTGCTACACTTTTTGCCTATATGTGCTTCTCTATGGCCAAGTGAAGTGTGTTACGCTTTTGCCTATGTGCTTCTCTATGCTAGGTGAAATGTGTTATGTTTTTACCTAAAAAGAATATAACACTTTTACTTACAACCCATAGCATAAACAATTGGTAGAAAAAAACATAGTACTTTTGCTTATAAATCATAGCAAATTATAATTATAAAAAGAAATTATAATTATGATTATTAACCCAATTATAAACCTAATTATATTTATCGAAACAAAAGAGAAAAATACTTGGTAAAAATATATTGTAATAAATAAATACAACAAAATATATTTTAATGATCGTATTATTACAAATTATATTTATCAAAGATATTCAGGAATAAAATTTTCTTTACATAATTTATTCTAAGAAAAACGGAGCCATGTTAAATTATGATTATTTCTTATTTATCGAAAAACTATGCTAATATATCATGATTAATACTTTTGGTATACAATATATGCTTTTGATATTATTTGGACTACTATCTTTTAATAATTCCTAAATGACATGTGACAAACATCACTTTATTTTTGAATATATGTGTTTATGTAAAGAAACATTTTGACTCACGCACATACCATGTGCATGTTACTAAATGTGTGCATTTGTGAATGAGTCACAACTCACAACATTTGTGTACATCATTTGCAATTCTAATTCTCACGAGATCTTTCCGCTCAAACTCACGCTTTAGGTTGAAAACTGTTTGGCTTTTGGTTGAAATCCGAAAAAAAACTCAATAATAATAAAAGTACTTCAAATCAGTTAAAATAAACGTCCTTCCGCAGAAGTGTCTTTGTCCCGATGTGAATCCCTAATCATCCTTTCTTTCTATTCACATCAGGTCAATTCAATTTAAAGATTAATTAGAACAAATAATATAATTTTAATAAAACTAACAAAAATGAGACGGAGGTGGTGTTCGAGTAACGAAGTTTGTTTAGAGGTGATTTTTTGTAAAACAAAATAAAAAAATTAAGAGGTGATTTTGAGCTATCGATTCTTTTAAAAGGTGGTTTTTAGTATTTGAGTCAATTCTAAATTAAAGTTAATATATTTTGGTTGAAATTTAGTTGTCGAAATCTAAAATTAAATCTGAGTCAAAGTGTGAGGTTTTGTAACAACAATTTCTATTTATTCATACATTTTTGTTTTCAAGAATACTTAATATATGCAAATTCAATACAAATAAGTATCTATTCGATCGAGATTTTAAAATAGATATATATGCAAATTAATATTATTTAAAACATATTTATTTTTCTAATACACATATGAGATAAAATATTTCATATTAAAAAGTTATTACAAATTATTAATCTAAAATAACAACATTTTCTAAAATATCTTATCAAATCATTTGGTCTGTGCGTAGATATTTACAAATAAGGCCGATGTCTTTGTGCATTTATTTTTGCTCATTCGGCATTTATGGGCATATATAACTATCCCAAATAAGAAGTGTGAGTAAATATTATATACTCACTCAGTTTTGCGAAACTAAAAGAGTAGGCCCACTATATTTAGTTGAGCCTTCTGTAACACATTACATGTGTTCACATGACTTTTTTTTTTTTGATAAAGGCTAAAATCGAAGTCTCACCTGGGGCAGGTGACAACTTCTGACCATCCTGACGGATGATCCTAAAGAAGTCCGAGTATATGGAAAACATGTTGGACTGTAAGAAGACAAGTCTCATAGTTCTGATATACTCATCAGATAGTAGATTGTCCAGATTACAAGGCAGGACTGTTTTGAGGAAGTGAGTACTGATTTCAGAATTGGCTAAGAAATCAACAGCTTGATTTGCTTCCCTGAAGCAGTGAAAGATTTGAACATTATCAAAGGAATGTAAAAGGGTTTGAATATCTAGGATAATCGTACGAATTTTCCAATGTATTTTCCAAATATTCTTTATGTAGTTAATAATAATTAGATTATCACCTTCCAATATTAAATTTGTACATTTTAATTTTAAAGCCAATCTAACCGCAAACAAAGCACCCATGGCCTCTGAATGGAGCAGAGATTTGGAGAAAATCATTTTATTGTGTACATCAATTACTTTACCGTTGTTGTCTCGAGCAATACAACCAATATATGAATTTGAAATAGAGTGAAATGAGCCATCAAAATTTATCTTGATCCAATTATTTGGTGGATTAATCCATCTCTTATTTTTTATTTTAGTACGAAGTTTTCTGTTTTTTGATTTTGGGCCTTTGATACTATTGTAAAATTCTCCCAAAATTTGAATTGATCAAAAGCAGTATAGGCTGGGTCCTTCCTCTTGTCTATTGGTTTATGAAACACGATAGAATTTCTATTTATCCATAAAGAATACCAAAGGAAGAGTAATGCCTCCATTTTTTTTGGATTATGTTTAAGGTTGTTGATTGTGTTCTTTAGATTATCTTGAAAAGGTATATTTGATTGTAAGTGAAACCTAAAGTTTAATAGTTTTTCAAATTTCTGTAGTTGAAGAATCGTGTGCTGGCATTCAAAGAATAAATGTTCCCGTGATTCCGAAGGATAATTACAAATTGAGCACTGAGACAGAACTCTATTATAATATTTATTGAGTCTTTCAGTAGTAGGTAAATTATCTGATATAGCTTTCCACATGAAGTTTTGATATCTTGACGGAACTTTGAGATTCCAAATCCAATTATAAAGCTCATCCTTCTTGTAGTGTTTATTTGTTATATTAAATTTCCTTGCTGAGGCTGTTGTAGTAAACACCAGTTGGGTCTGAAAGCCAAATAATTTTATCTTCAATATTATTTTTTGGAATATAAAATCTTGATATTTGTGATATTATATGGTTAGGTAGAACCGAGTTTAGCTTTTGCATAACCCATTCTTTTGTATTAGTAATGAAATAAGAAACTTTATTATTAATGTCGCTCAAGTTAGCATTAAAGTAGCTTCTTAGATTAACATTTGGAATCCAATTATCTGTCCAGAAATTTATTTTGTTTCTGTTTCCTAATTCCCAACCTATACCTTTTTGAAATTGTTCTCTTAAATGTAGGAGTCTTGTAAATTGCCATGATTGTGTCTTTTTCTTTGTAAATGTAAATAGATTATTATTCTATAAATATTTTTGGTATATTAAATTGACCCAGATGTTATTTCTTTCTGTTACTAATTTCCATAGAAGTTTTTGTTGCAAGGCATTATTTAGATCAACTGCTTTATGTATACCTAATCCGCCATTTTCCTTCGGTATGCAAATGTAATCCCATGATGTAATTGTTCGATAATTTGTTATTATTCCAGAAAAAGTCCTTATTTATTTTGTCGAATTGGTCACAGACTCCTTTTGGGAGTGAAAAACATTGCATCAAATGGTTTGCTTTGGATAAAATATTAGATTGTCTAAGGATAGCTCAACCCGCTTGGGAGATTGTATTGCCTTTCCGCTTTGAAAGTTGCTTTTGCATGCTATGAACCGCATATTGAAAGCATTCATTTTTTATTCTTCCTCTAACAATTGGTATACCTGATGTTGTAAGTTCTAAGTTCAATACAGATGCTAATGCTTGTCTTTGTGGGGAAGATATATTAGGTGTTGTCTGAAAAGAGCTCTTGTGAAAGTTTATAGCCAGCCCAAAAAGATCAGTAAATTTTTGTAGCAGATTTTTAATATAATTCATGTTGTTCATATTTGCATTGGAAAATATAATTGTGTCATCTGCAAAACAAAGAAAAGGAATACACATCCCATTTCTAGTAAGTTGGATACCAACTCTATGATTTGTTTTTTCTGCCTCCTTCTGCAAGTTTCTTGCCAAATATTCCATCACTATTATAAATATGAATGGTTCTATCTTGAACAATAGCAGCCTGGCAAGGATGAATGAGTTTTGGCAGAAGATGTTGAAGTCTGTTTGTAGTAATTGTTGTAGAACAAAGGCTTATAGGATGGTAATGATTTATTGAAATTGGATTATCTGTTTTAGGTATTAAGGTCACAAAGGATTGTGCACAATCCTTAAGCAGTCTTCCTGAATGAAAAAAGGCTTGAACAACTTGAACAACCGAATTACCTACAATTGGTCAATAATGTTGATAAAATTCTGCATTATATCCATCAGGACCTGGAGTCTTGTTATGCGGTAAATGAAATATAACATTTTTAATTTCCAGGTAGGAAGGTTTCTGTAAAATATTATTATTATCTGCGTCTGAAATAAGGTTCGGTATTATTTGGAATTCATTATCTAAGAGATGAATTGCATGTAAAGGTAAAACCGAGACTGTAAATCATTTGTAATAGCTATTTTAATATCTTTTGTGTTATAATATACTGTTTTATTTATTGATTCATAAGAGTTTATTTTTTGTTTATAAGTTCGTATTTTGACTGTTGTTTGGAAATATTTTGTGTTTTTGTCTATATCTTTTAAATTTTTAAGTTTAGCTCTTTGTTTCCAGTAGGTGTGTTGGAATTGCAGTAAATTGTTATATTTAGTAACGAATCTGTTATACAAAGGGATTTTATGGGCTAATTTGTGTTGGAAACAGTCACTTTGAAGGTTAAGAAGTTTACTTTTAGTGTCTTTAAGTTGTTCTTGGATATTATTTGTATTTCTCCTAGACCATTCCTTAGTATCACCTTTTAGTTTCCTTTGTCGTTGAAATAGTTTGTACATAGCTGGTTCCGTGTAATGGAAATTCCATATTTTGTTTACAAGGTTCATGTAGGATTTATTTTGGAGCCAAGTATTTTCGAAGGGTAATTTTTAATAATTCTGTTATCTCCTAATTGTAGAGTAATACAGCAGTAGTCTGAAGTGGTAAAAGGGAGATGAGTTAATAATATGGTACTAAAATAGTTGAGTATATTAGGGTGAATAAATGCACGATCCAGACGTTTCAAAATTGTGACATTTGTAAATTTATTCGATATCTTCCACGTAAGTGGACTGCTTTGGAAATTTTGGTCAAGAAGACCATGGGTGGATAAAAACGTATTTAGTCTATTAAATCTGTTAATGGCAGGTATGTCTCCACCTTGTTTGTCTTCAGGCTGAAGTATATCATTGAAATCACCTATAACTATAGCAGGTTCATTATGTGAGGCTATGAGTTGAGAAATGAAGTTCCCGAATTCTGTTTTAAGGTGTTCTTTGCTTGATGCATATATAAATATAATGATAAATTTTATATCGTTTTCTTCATATTTTAATATAATCGTATTTAATCCCGTGAATATAATATTACAAAATTCATCTTTCTGAAAATGAGTACATAAAAGCCATAAACCTCTCTTTGTGCCATCTGCGGGTGAAACTATAATATTTTTAAAACCCAATTTATTGAGGAATTGAATACTTGGAGGATCATCATTTTTTGTTTAAGCCAAACAAAAAAGATCAATGTTATGAGTCCGTTTGATATGTGATATCTCTGTCCAGAAATGTGATTTGCGTACACCACGACAATTCCAATAGGCGACTTTCATGTTATATTATCATCATAATTAAGGAACCGGGTATGCAAGATTTTATGTAGTCGTGTAGTAGAGTATTGAAATTTATCGACTAATTGGAGCAAGGCATGAGAAACTTTGTTGATAGTACTGTGCTTGAAATTGATCGAGTCATAAACTGAGATCCTATTATACATCATACTACTCTTCAAACAAATACATAATATTAAAGTGCACCGAGTCCTATCCTTTAAGGTCAATGTATAAATGATCGTAAGAACCACCGAAACGAGATTACATAATATAATCTTACTATAAGGCACAAGAAAGTCCTCATCCTTAACAGTCCAGAAGTTGTTAGCTAAGTATATTGTAGTGGTGCTGAAGTTTATGGACAGGGCAGGAATTCGAAGTGTAACAAAGATTTCAGTCTTAAAATTAGACCAAGAAAGACGTTCAAATTGGATATGGATGCCAAATAAAGGATGAGATTTTGTTAAATTAAAAATTAAAAAAGAGGAGAGATTTTGCATGGAGTACAGCAAGAGAGGAGTGAAAGTAGTATAATTTAGCCACGTACCATGACACATATCAAGATGGGAATAGTTATTTGATAACCACGTGTAAACAACCGACACAAATAAACGTGCCCAAATAAACAAGGTCCAATTCAAGATTTTCAAGCCACGTGTATAGCACCGACAAACCAAAATCAGGTGTCCAAAAATTCTCATCAATCTTCACAGTAAAGAAAATTTGATTTTTCAAAATGAGAAGATTAAACTTGTAATCAACACGATGATCTACATGATTGCTACTGATCATAGGAAATTTGGAACATTTAAAAATGAGAGTATAGTTGGGATTAATGTTGTTGTTACAAGAAAAAATAAAGATGCAGTAGGGAGGAGTAATACAATCAGGCTACATCATCCACAAATTATCATCCACAGTATATAGACCATAAGCTTTAATAACACTATACTTAATCATACTCCCTATTATATCTGAAGAGAAAGTTTTTTGAACATGATTGTAATTCCTGGAAGTTTTCATAATATACATATAGATATTGGAAGTGTAAGATTTCATAAGTATATGCATACCTGTACTTTTGTAGAGCCAATTCTTGAATCTCACAGTGGCTGGAACACTGTATACATGATGATGAAGGATGGAGATGACAAAATTTTGTCGTGGTCGGACCGTATTGAAGATTGTATTCAAGAAAATGTAAACTAAATTGTGTGCAAGATTGTGGACAAGAGTGTGAACTAAATTGTGTGCAAGGTTGTGGGCAAGAGTGTAGAGATTAAAGAGAATGAAAGAGAAGAAATACCTGATCCAGGACACAAGCCTGAATTTTTGACGATGGAGATCATGGTGGATGAAGGATCAAAGTCATGGAGAAGGTTGTAGAATGAGGTGGAGAAATACAGGATGAAGAGAGAGAAATCTTAGAGAGAGGAGGGAGTCTCAAGCATACCTTGTGTTCACATGACTTTTAATTTGGGCTAATTCACCAATCAAAAAATGTTTACTTTAGCCCTAGATCCCAAGCTCTAGTGAAATCGGCAGAATCACCTAATAAAATCCTTCCTCCCAAATCTGCATCCCTACCCACGTACATCCCCAAATCATCTTACTTGGTTTCAAGGCAGCGACTCTCATTACTTTGTTCGGTTTATGAAAAGTAAGTAAATGGTGTTGGTTTTAAAAATTTTGGATGATTTGATTCAATTTTTTCTCTATTCGGTCATTGTGGTTGGATGATTTGATTCAAATTTTTGTTGTTTTGAATCTAAATCAGATTCATCATGCTGTTTTTCATGTTTATGAATTAGTTGTGCAAAGAAGTAGGTCTGAATTTGCATTGCGCGGACTTGTTCTGCCTCTAAATTTTGCTTTTTTTTATGTGAAATTGTTGTCGAGTGTTATATGGATTTTGGATTTATTGGTTTTCTCATGTATTGGGATTTTGCACCTTAAGCTACTTCTGTTGGGTTTGTTTTCACTATGTACACTCAGAACGATCTAGGATTGTTTTTTTGAAGTGACTAAAAAGACACTTAAACAGATATGACTAGATACTTGATTTGAATAATTGTTACCTTTGTCGCCCAATTTATGCATTTATAATTTTGCTATAGTTTCTTTTAAATACTTTGTACTTTTGTTGGTTGGATATTTTTGACAGTGTGGATAAGAAAGATAAGACAAAAGATGCATCAATCGGTTCATGTGCCAAAGGTCAGAAGGTTGCACACAAATCAACCAATACTACCCCTCACTCGGAATTGAATGCCTTACAACGTCTTTCTGAAGTTTATGATGAAGACGATGAGATCAATGTAAAGGTTGATCATCATAAACGCTATATCCCAAGGCTTAAGAGAGAGTTCGATGGAGGCCCATAAAATCACGAGTTGCTCATTTCCTTCGAGCTCATGTTGTACATGATGTATGGGGCGCGCGTAATGTAAGTTATGTCTTTTATTACATTTTCAAAACTATATATATATGGTCACCAAATTGAAACCTAATTTTTTTGTTTAATTACATACTAGATGAAATAAGTAGGCCTAACCCGGAACAAAGGAAGTACAAATATTCTTTTTTACGCATATAACCTATATGATGTTCAATCAAAATTTGTAGATGAGACAAGATCGTGGACCTCTAATCGTCCATCAGAGACATTCCCAAATGAAATTGCGGGAACCAACGTCAGAAATATGGTGGCGTTTGGTTCAACAAAGTGGCCTAGAGCATTTGAGGATGTCCATGCATGAACAATTAGATTCCCCACTCCTCAATACTTTTGTGGAGCGTTGACAACCCGAGAAAAATTCGTTTCACATGCCATGGGGTGAGATGACCATAACCCTCCAAGATGTATGGAAAATCCTTCATCTTAGGATTGACGGGGATGTGTGGTTCTCGAAAAATCGAAGGGACGACAAAAAGAGATAAAGAAGCTTGCTGACGCTATAGGTATCGATTATTCAACACTTCGTACTGAGATGAAGAAGCGAAGCATTAAATACAAGATGTTAATCGAAGCAGGGAAAAAGGTCCAAGACGACTATACTACTATAGCAGCGTATCTGATGTAGTTGCTCTCCATCACTGTATTTTTTGACAAGTCCAATAACCGAGCTCAAGACCTATTATATAGTCTGGTACGAGATGTTCGACGAGTATCAAACTATGCAGGGGGGTTGTTGTTGTGCTTGCACTACTCTATTGAAGACTTGGTGAGGCATCTCGTTGGGGTTGTAGGCAGATGTCTGGATGCGCTACTCTATTACATGTATATTAGACACTTATCATTGTTTGTAGTATATTTGTAAATTTCATCTTCTTTTTTTATGTATGTTACAATCAGTGTTCTAAAAAACGCTATACAAAAACGGTACGGTGAAGGAGAGTCCAGCGTATATACGGCTGAACGGCCTTCTAAACGGTTTTGTTACGGTTTAAATTAAAATTACTTATTTCTAACTAGAAATCATAGGTCATGTCGTTCAAACTATTGAGATTTAAACTACATGGATGTAGGCTCTGTTTTGATGGCTTCTTCATGAATCATGATTTATATGTCTTCTTTTATATATTATACTGTAATTAGTATTGTTTCCAAACTCTATTCAACCATGCACATGTTAAACAAACAACCCATCCTTTCAAAAGTTAAAATAATACTCCAAGCATTAAGAAAGCAGTTAAACAGATTAACCTGCGAAATGAATGATGATGTGTCAATTATCTTTTTGATTTGACCCTGCAAAATGGCCATTTGCAGCGGAATGAATGAAATGGGATTTAGGGTTTATTTGGGGGAAAGTTTAGGGACGAAAGCTTGTTAAACTGTTAGTAATGTTTGGGTTTAAATTTAATAAATTAAATTGATCAATATATATAATCAACGATTTGTGAATGAAGCATGAAGTCGGGTGTGCTACTGTGCTTATCAGTATTTGCTCAATAGTGGATAAACGGACTCAAAGTTTTGTCCGACAACTTTCAATTCCCGAAGATGGTGAGTGAATCGTCGGAGGACTCGGCGTAGATGGATTAGATGTTGTAGGAGATGGGGCCTGGAATAATTCCGACGTAGGGCCTGGAAGAGACAGAGATGGATCCGTTGCAGGATTTGTAAGCGAGGAGAGCTTGAGATCCGCCTACGTCGGAATTATTCCAGGTTTTGAATTTAAAACGGGACCAACATTTAGGAAAATAATGGTCCCGTTTTACCCGATTTTTAGATGGTCCCGTTTTGCTCCCTGATTATGGCGAAATCGGGACGGAGGAGTGGCGTCCACCGTCTGGAAGGCGATTAATCGGCCGTACGGGCCGTTTTTTAGAACACTGGTTACAGTCATGGATATAAGAATATTTCCCATTATTTTGCCCACAACGCAATCTTCGCTATAGGTCACATGAGCCCCGACATATGAGGTGGATAACTTCTGCTAAACCGGATCAAAGCAAAAAGGTGATGTTCAACTATAGAATGGTGCTTGACAGGATGACAATGGACCATGTGTATATATATGTTAATGTTTAAAATAGGGTAAATTGTGGATTAAACTCTTAAGGAATTTTGTTAAATATAGTTAATTCCAAAAATGATTTGTCTTACTTGTATATCTGCTTCTCAACATGTAATTTAGGTGGAGTGGATGCCATACGATCCTCTTGACTTTGAGACGAGCCATCTTAGGGTGTCTCGTTACCATGGACCCATATCTTGTTTGAGAATTTCCGAGCCGTATATGCAAGATCGAGTTGCTCAACAGTTTGGATGTGTACAACACTTACCAGGGCAAGTAATTAATTCTCCCGGATCGAAAGGCATGTTGGTCCCTCTCGTTAGAAGGTTATTTATCCAAACACTGAATGGGCATGGGCTAGACGACACACTACTGGAAAAGGGAGAGTCGGTCCTACCGCCATTCGACTCTGTGCCATATTATATGAGATGGTATTACCCGATGACTTACCAGTTTGTGTGCCACCCACGCCACAAATTTATGTGTGACTACCCAAGACCCGGTCTTGAAGGAGACTATCTTGCAATGGAAGGAATATTTTCTACTTATAGTTTTTTTTAAATCTATGAATTGGACTTTAAAAAATATTGATGAA
Organism: Oxyria digyna; assembly: GCA_029168935.1. Classification (NCBI taxonomy): domain Eukaryota; kingdom Viridiplantae; phylum Streptophyta; class Magnoliopsida; order Caryophyllales; family Polygonaceae; genus Oxyria; species Oxyria digyna. The sequence continues at coordinate 15,240,173 of JAPVLV010000013.1, forward strand.
TCATCTAAGAAACGATATTTTATTAGGTATAGAAACCTCTATTTTTGTCCTTGTTTCCATGATCGTGAGGAATCCATCTACTCCTACTGCCCTTTCTAATCGATTACTCGCATAATCATATACCAATTCAACCCACTACAAACGTTCTTCATTCTACATACGAGAAAATATTTGAATCCCATCACTATTTCTAAACTTTTTGTAGAATTTTTCCAATGATAATTGAGCATAAACAAAATATAATATCAAATTGAATGCTTATTGATTTTGAAAAGTTAATTCTTACCTCATGGTTGTCGTTGGGTTTGTTCCTCATCTCACATTAACTTTTCATGAGAAGACATTATTGTTTTTTTTTCTTCAAGATTAAGGTGTTCAATTAGGGGTTTTGAAGACTAAAAAAACTCTTAATTTATAGAACGGTTTTATTAGGATTTTAGAATCTATACTCAAATCCGTAGGCAGATTGTGTTTTACCAACTTGTAGATATCTTTTGTGTTGATTCATAAAACCTAGAAAAAACGAAGGGTCTTCCCAAAAAGTACTTGATAAGATTTTTTGTTATATATATATCCTAAATGAGATCGATTGAGATTATTTTAATTGTTCTCTATTTTTTACATGGATTTATTATCTTGCTCATCAATTATTTATGACATTTTTTTTGATGCCCATAAAGTTTCAGTGTCATAATGTTTGACATCTACTAGTTTTCTGTGGGCTTTTTTGTTTTACTCAACTCGGGAACTAATATGCAAATACGCGAAATTTTGTGTGTTTGTTATCATATTTGTTGTGTTACGTATGGTAGCCAAGTAAAAATAGTATTAGTATAATGTGTTTGTGGGCTATGTTATTGATGACGAGGATGGTTGTTCCAATGCGACTACTCATACCCCTTGCCCTTTTTATTATGCAGTTTTTATGTTGAATTTTGAATTGTTATGTAAGCAGGTATTCAAATGTTTTAGTAAGCGTTTTTTGATGGGTAAACTTTGAATTATATAAGAAATAAATAGGTTTTGAATTTTATAGTATATGGTTTTGACATTAAATAAAGCTCGATCTTGTTAAATGGGTGAAATTTAGAATTCGACCCAAGCCCAATCCTGCTCCGGCCCAAGCCCAAATTTTCTTTTTTTTTTTGGGTAGAAAGCCCAAGCCCTAATTTGATAAGGGAAGGATTTGTGCCCAATGCCCTATTGGGCACTATATTCTCAACAAGTGCACCCCTAAACTAAGTTGTTAATTTCTACCCCTACCCCCACACCCTCCAATTTCACGCGCTCCACTTTCCCGATCATTTTTCAAATCACGCGCACTTATTTCTCTTCTTCCTCTCTCCCTCATTCACTCAAAAAATCAAACCGTTCAACTTCTTCGATTCCGTCTTCTTCTTCCTCGCCGTATTCCGCCGTCTTTGCTTCCGTAATCGTCTTCTCTCGCTTTGCTTCTGTTTCTGTGCTCGATTTCCTCTCAGATTTCGCCTGCTCGAGTTGTCATCACTTCATCTCTATTTTCCAGTTTTTGAGGCAGTTTCTCATATCAAATCAGGTATCTAGCCCTCTTGTTCTTCTATTTGTTGTTTTTTTGTTTATTTCGGAAGATTTCTGTGATTTTGTGTTCGTTCCTCTGTTTCAAGTCGAAATCGAGTTCGTTTTTGTTCGAAACCTAAATTTTGAAGGTTGTTTTTAGTTGCATGCATCTTTATCTGTGTTTTTTTTAGGTTTTTAAGTTTTATGACAGATCCAGAGCATTTGCACTGTTCAAATGTGTGTTGAATATGTCATGTTGTGTGTTTATTTTGAATTTTTCACTTTATTTGTTGATTCTTCACTGTTTTTTAGCTTCTGTTGTTGAATTTGTCATGGTGGACAACTTGTTGTGTCTGTATATGTGATTGTTTAGTGCTTGTTCATGTCTATGTTCTTGAATATGGGATGCTGACAGCTTTTTGTGGCTAGAGATTTTATTTTTGGCATTTTTTTCATGTTTATGTTGTTAATATGGCATGCTGACAGCTTGATTTTGTGTTGAGATCATATTTGTTGCCAGCTTGTTCATGTTGATATCTTCAATATGGCGTGCTGACAACTTTATGTGTCTCGAGAGCTTATTGTTGACAGCATGTTCATATTTACATCTTTGAATATGGCATGCTGACATCTTTTGGTGTTTGAATATTTTATTGTTGACATCTTATTCATGTTGACATCTTATTCATGTTGACAACTTGTTCATGTTGACAACTTGTTCATGTTGACAACTTGTTCAGATTTCCAACATTCTTTTTTTATGGTTGACACCATGCTCTGCTTTTATCTCTTTTTGTGATATTTTTTTTGACACTCTGTATTTGGTTTTTTTGTTGACAGGTGTCATAGATGTTTCTAAGCTACAATTTTTGGCTTCCAAAGATTTGTTTGTAGCTCCCAAGGTTACAACATACCACAGATTTTCTGTGATTGATTAGATTGAGGGTCAGTTAGATGATGTCAGTAATCTTCTGTTTTGTACTGGTGTATTCTAAACTATCTTAAGCATGATATCCCAGCTCAACTATTCGCACGTCATAGTTCACTACGCTTTAATGCGTGCTGTTAAGAGCCAGAAGAAGTACGAAATGTGGTTTAATATGTAAGGCAATGTGCTGTCTTTTTCACTTCAAGACTTTGCTGCGATCACGAGATTGAAGTGCACTGATTTTGAAGGCCATGTCATCCCAGATGAAGTTTTTGAGTGTTCTCTTGGAACCAAAAGCAAGATCACTCTTGACGACATAATTGCAGAGTTTGCCATTTCGACTGGTGAGCGCAAGATGGTTCTAGCACACCTTATTATTCTTGAAGGTGTGCTGATGCCTCAGAGGAAAGGCTCTGCTGTCAGAGTGAAGTTTCTCAAGCTCGCTAGCAACTATGAAACTTTTTTGAACTATCCTTGGGGTAGGGAAGTATATCTAGAGACTATCCGGGCTTTTCAAGATGCTCCAGTCCATGCAAAACGTACAGGAGGTGGTTCTTCTAATGATAGAGTATGGTATACTTTGCATGGGTATCCTCTTTCTTTTCAGGTATTTATTTTATCATTTCTCTTTTTCAATTAGTAGCTTGAATACATTTTTATCCCTTTTCCTTTTTAAACCTTAATTTTTGTTTGTAGGTTTGGGTGCTTGAACATTTTCATCAGTTTCGTGATTTTGTTGGAGCTGCTACTGCCTCGCTTAAGACCATTCCATATGGCGAACGTTGGTTCTCAAGAGATAATTCCAAGCTCGCTTGGTATCATTATGTCTCAGATCATTTTGATGTTCATCCTTTGGTGTTATTCTTTATCTTTGTCTTGTTTGTTTTATTTTTGTATTTAACTCTTTTTGTTGACATCACATTTTTATAACTCTTTTGCTATTTTTTCATTATTTTAGTTGTGCAGACCATCTCCATACGAGGAACATTCTACATTTCGACACCTCAATTTTCTGGACGAGGTTGAAGATCCTTTGTTTGATGCATACGCTGAAAAAGTTCTTGTCACTGCTTGTGAGAATTCAGAGAAAGCTATTTCTGACACAGTAATATCCGAGCGACCGGATAAGACTGTCAAGAAGGTTGCGTCTAAGCCAGTGAAAACCGCTCCCAAAAGGAATGTGAAGAAGCCAGTTCAGAAAGTGGCGAAGGTTATCAAAGTTGTCAACAAAGAAATGGAAGATGTCAACAAGGAGAAGGAAGTTGTCAACCAAGAGAAGGAAGTTGTCAGCACTTCAGTTCAAAATGCTGCAGAGGTTGGAAAAGGTGATTGTAAAGACAAGCAAGGTGTCAGCAATCCAGTTTCTAATGTGTCAAAGGCTGGAAAAGCTGTTTGTAAGAGAAAGAAACCTGTCAGCACTCCAAGTATGATATGTTTGGCAATTTTATACACCGTTGACATCTTTCTGTTTTTTTTTCTATTTGCACAAGTTTTGTTTTGTTGACATTTATTTTTTCTGTTTTTTGACAGTTCTTTATACTTTGTTTTCAGATTCCCCTCTAGTTGTCAGAACTTATACACGTAGGCTCAACATACAAAATCGCAAAATCTTTGTTTCTGAACACACTCCAAGGAAATCACCAAGATTAAGTAAATCTGAGAGCAATCAGCCCGACAAGCACAAGGTTCCTGCTGGTGTTTCTTCAACCCCTGCATATTCTTCTCGTAAAAGACCATCAAAGTCTCCGGAGAAGGTTGGAGATGTAAAGGATTCTGCTGGTGTTTCTGCTGTCCCTTCACAAATGTCTCCCAGAAGAGCAACAAGATCTGCTGGTAAGGTTGAAGATGAACAACATTCTGCTAATCTCAAAGTCGTAAATAAGAAGAGGAAGTCTCCTCCTGCTCCTTGCCCCAAGGTCATATTTAAAGTTAGTGGTTCCGAGCCAGAATTGAAGAAGGCAAAGCAAGACTCTATGAAGACCCTTGTTGTGTACGACCCTGTCAAAGTTGATGTTTACAACATCCTCAGAAAGCTAAGGTTAGACATGCCAGATCTAGCCACCCAAGATGCCCCACCTATTGTTCAGTTCCCGTCCTCATCTGAGAGTGGTAAGCCATCTTCTGTTCAACCACCATCTTCTTCTATTCATGTTGACATGGAAACAAATGCAGCTGGCCCTGCATGTGATTCTGCTGACAGTGAGAGGACATCGTCTGTTCATCCCTCAGCTGACATAGAAGGAAACGATGATGCAACTTGGGTTGGACGGTTTGATGTTTTGAGCCATAAAATTGAACTTTTGTGCGATGTCATGTCCGAAGTTCAATCTTCCACCAAAGAACATGGCTTGACGTTGGTTGATGTCGCAAAGAAGCTGCACGACCTATCTAGTCTGATGCAGAGCAATGTCAAGGCCTCGTTCCAAGATAAGAGCACCCAATATGAATTTGAAGATTTTGTAGATGTCAGCACACATGACAATGTTGACAGCTTGGTGACTTTTTCAGAATTTGATGGAACTAAATGTTCTGAGAAGGAAGAAAAAGCTCTAGAAAAGGAAGGGGACCTGGGTGAAGCTGGAGGTGTTGAAATTCCATCAATGTCTAATGCTGTAGTTGGTGGAAGTGTTGTGGGAAAAGTTAGGGATGTCAAAGTTGATAGTGTTGATCATCTGCCAGTAGCTAAATCTGTAGAGCCCAAAGAAGACATTGCTGACACTCCTTCAAATGCCAAAGATGTTGACAACATTGAAGTTGACAACATCAAAGTTGACAGCAAAGCATTGGGTCCAGATGTTGACAGCAAAGCAGTGGGGCCAGATGTTGACAGCTTGACAGTGGGGAAAGATGTTGAGAGCATGAAAGTGGTTCAAGATGCTGACAACATTACACTTGGGCCAGAAGTTGACAACTTCCAAGATGCACAAGGTGTTGACACTTCTGATGTGTGTGGTTCTAGTCAATATCTCGATGACAGTGGGTGTATTGATCAATATCTTTGCAGCATCCCGGAATTTTCAGAGAAGGACTCTATTTTCATCTCTTCTGGAATCAGTCTTTCTCAAGACACCTTGGATACTGTTCTTCCTACTTCCCAGAACATTATTGACTCAGAAGAGCAAGTGAAGAAGTCTCCTAAAAAAACTCTTGATGTTGGAGCACAAGTGAGGAAGTCTTCCAGGGTCGCAACCCCAAGTGTTCTTGTTCAAACCCCTTTCACTGCTGAGAAGAAGAAGAAGCTTTAAATGCCTAGTTGTTCACCTTATTCATTCTATGGATATGATGATCGTAGAAAGTTCTACGAATGGTTTTATTGGACGTATGTTTATATTTCTGATTTAATTTATTTTCTATATTTTGCATATTTGTGTTTACTAATTTTTTTCTTTTTGTCGCAGTGGTAAGAAAGAGGTTATTAAGCGTAAGGAACATGACTTTAACTTCACCAAGGACTTCTTTAACAAATTGTTGTTGAAAAGAACAAATTCTATTGGACAAGCCAAGTGGTTAAATGATTGTGTAAGTTAATTATTTTTTATATGTCCTGTTAACATTTTAAAAGTTTTTAATATTTGTTGTCCTGTCAACGTATGCTTCATATTTGTGTTGCCAGTGAGTCTTTTATTATTTATTCTACTTTCAGTTTGCAAATTTTTATTATTGGTGTTGTTATTGTTCAGTTTTATTTTATTTTTTATTTCTCTTTTAACTTTACTCTTTTTTCTTTTTCTTTTTGTTATATAGCATATCTCTGAAGCGTTATTTTTCTTCCGGAAGCATATAAATCAAAACAGTGAGAAATTCAAGGATGTTGCAATCATGGATTGGATCTGGTATGGGCATTTCAATGAGACTAAGGAAGCTCTTATTGAGAAAGATGATGAAAAGGAGCTTCTCTTTTTCCAGAAGTACTTCATAGGAATGTATCCAAAACATGAGGGGAGGTGTTGGTCTGAATCTGTGACAAGGGTGTATACCCCCTTCAACTTTGAAAATGAGCATTGGGTTGCCTTGGAAATTGACCTAGCAAAGTGGCATGTCACTGTGTATGATTCCAGCGTGCATATCAGCAACGAAGCTTATTGTTGGAATAGAATTAGAAGTTTATGTCGTATGCTCCCTGTTGTTATGAAAAAGTCCAACTTGTTTGGCCATATTAATTCTTTGGACAAGGATTTCTCATGGTCAAGGCGCAAAGATGTTCCTCAGGATGGGATGATGTAAGTATATGATTTTTTTAGATTTTTCTTTCTTTACTGTTCCTCTGTTATACATATCCTGATTTCTCTCTTTTGTTTTGGTTGATTTTCAGTGGCAATTGTGGTTTATACTGCATCAAGGTCATCGAGCATTTGGCCATTGGCACCAGCTGGGATGATCTGGATGACGAACACATGAGGGCTCATCGGGAGAAGATGATGATTGACTTGTTTAATGAGAAATGGGAGTTCAATCCATTGCCATCTGAGAAGAACCCACCTGAAGCTTGAATTTGAATGTTAATTTTTGATGTAATATGTGTGTTGTTGGCTTGTTGCTATGTCTGTTTGACAGTGATTTTGTTCAGACTTAATGGCTTTTGTTGTCAACTTTTGGATTTCAGCTTTGTAAGACAATTTCCATACCACTTTTTGTAAGACAGATTCTGTTTACCACAACAGTTTGTGCTGAATGCAGTTTGTTGCAAGCCAATTTTTTGTGCAAGTCAGTTATTGTATTACAGAGAATTGCTTGTCACCTTTTGTGTTATTTTTTCCTATGGTTATTTTATATTTTCTTTTTGTATGTCAACAGTTTCACTCAGGTGCAACGAAGCGCTCAACGCGCTTCGTAAGTTTATTATTCTTACGAGGCGCGCGCAGCGCGCTTCGTTAACATACCTTACTGTTAAATAACCTGTCAGCATAAGTTGTCAACATTCTAAATCTTTGTCATCACAATATGTCAACATTTCACATCTGTAATAAACTTTTCATTGTCTCAATCCAATCTGTTAATATTTTTCACACCTGTTACCATTTTTTGTTTGCATGTCAACACATTTTCTATCATTACAATATGACAAGCTGTCAACAAATCTATAAACACAATGTTGTCAACATTTTTTATTAGAATACCAACATCTCAACATTAACCTGTATACATCAGTCTCAGAATTAGTATTTTTGACATTATCTCAAAACCCAAAATGGTTTGTGTGTAAAACTTGTTTACAGTATGAATATCAATGTTGACAGGATATAAAACTATTATTCCTTTTCAATTAAAGTAAAAAATTGAAAATTAAAATCCTAAAATGTTGTCCACACTGATAACTCTGTCCCGATCTTGTCAGCAAAGTTTTTTTGGCAAGAAGTCTTGTTGTGTCCCATATTACCACAGAGGCTGCATTTTCCTGGCTTTCTTGTTCCTTTTCTCTTCTTGCTTCTGTTTGGGAACTCACCTTCAGATGGGTATATTTTCTTCTTTCTTCTCCCCTTATCTGTTTGCACAATCGGTGGCATGCATATTGTATCTGTTACATCTTTCGTTACACTCTTTTCGGTCTCTCTTGGCACAGGGTAGATTGTTTCTCTATATGCAGTTGTCCAAGCTTTAGTTTTATAGTAGTCGCTCACAAAATCTGTCACAGTTGCTTTTGCCTTTTGTATTGCAGCTATAGCGTGCACACACGGGATGTGGTCCACATCAAAGACTTTGCAAGTGCATTTCCTTTCTAATAGATTGACCACCCCAAAGAAATCTCCACCAAGTATATGATATTGAGCTTGATTTAGCTTTCTCACCTCATATGCCTTTGACATTTGGTACCTAGACTCCAGTATTTTCCCGATATTTGGTGTCACCTTACTATTGTTTTTTTCAGCCTCTGTGCGCCTCTCATTAAACCACCTTGACAGCACATCTCGCAGAAACTCTAGTAGAGCGACAACTTGGAGAGACCTGTCAACAACAAAATTCAACAGTGTCAACAACTTTTAAATATCTTTGACCTTTCATAGATGGTAAATTGGGCACATATCTATAATTTTGTCATACCTTGCTTCCAGTACTACTAAATTTATTGTCTCTGAGTTGTTCGCTGTCATTATGTTGTATCTATTCCCTTTGCAATGTGCTCTTGCCCATTTTTTAAATCCTACTGCTTCCAAGTATTCGCTCATCTCCTTATTTATCTCACAAATTTTCCCATAATTCTCTTGGAAATCCTTTAGCGTGTATGCATCAGCAGCCAAAGAGAATAGTTTGTGCACCCCCTCATCCTTGAATCTTGTCTTCAGATTTTTCTTTAAATGTCTCCTACACACAACATGATTTGCTGTTGTGTACACTCTTTGAATGGCGTTGGCAATGCTGAGATGTCTATCTGACACTATTACCAAATCTTCTGTACATGGTATGACTTTCAGAAGCTGTGTAAAAAAGAATGTCCACGATATGTCGTTTTCATTATCCACTACAGCATATGCAAGTGGGTAGATCTGCTGATTTGCATCCTGAGCGTAGCAATAAGCATATGTCCTTTGTGTTTTATATGCAAGTGAGTCTCATCTACCATTATTACCTGTCAAAACCAATCGAATGTATTATTTTATAATTCAAATATATATTCATGTCAACACTGTAATAATGATGAAGGATCATCTGGACAACAACCGACACCTCCGGTCCCTGAATTTAAAGGTGCATTGACGCGCTCGAGAGCTAAGGAAGTCCAACAAGAGCTAGACAAGTTAGTAGCGTTCTTCAGTTCCAAGGAGTTGAATACAGACGAAGAACCACCATTGAAGACTGTTCTAATGATCGAGGTTCGAGAACGAGCAGAGGACGACAGCGAAGAACCGCGATCGCGGCTGGAAACCGCGCCCGTGGCTCACCCGCCAACCGCGCCCGCGGCTCCATAACCGCGCCCGCGGCCAGGAGGCGAGAACCGCGCCCGCGGCTCCATAACCGCGCCCGCGGCTCCATAACCGCGCCCGCGGCTCCATAACCGCGCCCGCGGCCAGGAGGCGAGACGAAGCACTTTTGAAATATGTTCGAATGTTTAAATTGTTACTCGGATTATTATTATTTTTAGGATTTGCTTTTATTGTTTATTTCTTTAGTTGGCATCCTTATGAACCCTATATAAGGCTGCCTTAGTTATTGTTTTACCCCCCCCCAGACTTTGATATTAAATACAGCGTTTATCGTTTTTCCTCCCAAAAGAGAGAGCTTTTGTGAGAAGAGTGCCCCGTGTGCATTGTCGTTCAGTTGGCCCTAGTTGTGCTTGTGTGTGTCAATCTCCTCCATAAGGTTGGTGCTATCGGGACTCCATAGAGCAACCTCCAGGTGCCTTGACCCACCAAAGTCATTGTGTTTGGTTGTAATCATCCGTTGGGGTTTCTTCAACATTCGGTAAGGTTCTTGTTCTAAAGTTCAAGGGTTTTATCGTTGATTGATTTGGTTCCAATTGGCCTATCATTCGACTTATCCTTCTTTCATCTCATTCTAATTCCGCCTTTCTTCTCTGTTCGAGTTCCTATTCGAGTTTGGTGTCTAGGTCGGCAACTGCGGCTTATCCCCGCATCAAATTGGTATCAGAGCTGTGTTGACACCATTCGTCTTCACAAGAACATCAAGAGACCCCCTATCCAGAAAATCACAAAAAGAGTCAGCTTTTATTTTCTTGTTTGTCAGTTTCTTTCAGAAATTGATATTGAGTCTTCCATTGCTTTGATATTTCTTGTTGAGTCATTACAGGTTGTGTGCAAGAAGCTTGGATCGATTAGTGTTGGTGGAGATCGAAAGATTGGAGTTTGGAGCACCCTTGTTCCCAAAATCCATTCAGCCCTTCATCCATCTCAAAATCTATCCATCCCTACCAAAACGCAGCCATCAGAAACCCAAAAGAATTGCTGGAATTTCTTTCCTTGAAGTCCAAACAAGATCTTCAAAGAAGGAAATCTTATCTTTCTACAAGGGAATCTTATCTTTCTACAAGGGAAATCAAGTTAGTTGTTATTTTTATTTATTTTCAATTTTGCTGAGATTAATATCTCACATCAAGTCTGTAATTTCGTTTTGTTTAGTTGAGACAAAAAAAAAAAAAAAAAAAAAAAAAAGAATCAAAAAAAAAAGAATCGAAAAGTCTCAAAGTTAGTAGTTTGTTTTACGTTTTGTTGAGTCAAAGTCTAGTTTGATATTGTTTAAGTCGGATCTCAAGAACTCAAAGGAAATCGGGTTGAACAAACCCGAACGGAAGCGAGAACCCAGCAGGCCGCGACAGAAACCGCGCCCGCGGCTCAGTAGCCGCACCCGCGGTTCAAGCCGCACCCGCGGCTCAGTAGCCGCACCCGCGGTTCAAGCCGCACCCGCGGGATTCAGGCCGCGCCCGCGGCTTAGCCTCAAAAAACCACAGTTCGAAAAATCTTCAGATACGAGCCTCAATTGTTACCTAACCCTCCCGACTCCGTCTTCGATCCTTCAATCGACATCAGTCGGAACAAGTTAAGGTACGCTTCCTATTGGCTTTTCTTGAAATTCGAAGCTTAATCATATCTCTGTTTTGCATTCTCATTCTTGCAAACGCCTTCGAGTTTTATTTTCTTTCTTTCATTGAGTCAGTCTCTTGTTTGAGTCAGAACCTTACAGTCGAAACCCCGCACTACGCTAGCCATCTCCATCTCTACCATCATTCATATATTGCTAGGAGTTCGGTAGTTTCAACTTAGTGGGTTATTGATCCATACAAGCCAATTCATCAAAGAAAAGCTGATTGCAACGACAATTGAGAGAGAGTGCAGAGGAAAACATACGAGAGTAAACACTAGCGAGTTGTTTTCATTTACACTTACCTTAATATTGTTCTGTGTTAGTCTTTTCTTTAGTGATGAGCAGGTCAGTTTCTCCCCATGGGAGGCAAGAAGCCCCGGAGACCCGCGCCCTTACCCCGGAATTTATGACCAACATGTTTCGGGAGATGACATCGGCCATTACCACCGCCATAGAGCGGCAGCAGCGATCCACCCTGTCCCCAAGGGTTCGAGAGCACATCGGAACCTCCTATGATGCCCCAGTCGACAATCGGAGGCCCCTGCCTCCTCAGCAAGAAGCCTATGAGGCTGCCCGCATGGGTCGGGAACCCAGACGCAGGCCTACACCCCGGGACGATTTGCCACAAGACCGGAGAGGACGCTTTCGTAACTCTCCTATACCTCACTTTAATAGATACAATGCTGCTAACCGTTTTGATGATGCATTTCAGGACCTAGGTGATAATGATAACGAAGAGGAGCCTGAAGAAGAAGATGAGGCGGGATGGCGACCACACCGTCCCCAAGGAGGTTACCAAGGAAGGCGAAGAGAGCCTGAGCAAGATGGAGTGGGAAAGATAAAGGTTAAGATCCCGAGTTTTGAGGGAAAGTGTGATCCAGACGTATATATGGAGTGGGAGACCAAGATTGAACAAGTCTGGAATTGTCACAACTTTCCTGAAGCCAAAAAGGTGCAGCTGGCATCTTTGGAGTTTAGTGGCTACGCGTTAGTTTGGTGGGATAGCTTGATCAGAGGAAGAGTTGCCAATGGAGATTATCCTGTCACTACTTGGGAACTTATGAAGAGGATGATGAGAGCTCGATTTATTCCCCGACATTACACTAGGGAACTTATTCAGCGGCTCGAGAATTTGAAGCAAGGATCAATGGGAGTCGAAGAGACTTACAATGCTATGCAAATAGCGATGGTTCGAGCTAATTTGGTGGAGGATGAGGAGACAACCATGGCTAGATATCTTCGTATCCTTCACCCATATGTGTCTAGTGAGATTGAGATGTTCCCTTACAACTCAATGACTGAGTTGCTACATTTGGCTATCAAGGTGGAAAGAAAGACCAAAATTAGGAGCCAAGGGAGCAAAAACGCAGGTGGCTGGAAAAATCAGCAAGGAAGGAACTCCTATCCTTCAGCCCGAGATGCCCCTAACAAGGAAGACAGTGGCTCTCGAAGGAATCCGCCATCCACTACTCAAGTGCCCTCCAAGACAACACTTGGCCCTTCTAATCCACCCCGAGGGAGTACTTCTAACCCTACTTCTAGAGCTAGGGATATTGAATGTTTTAAATGTAGAGGAAAGGGTCATATGATGAAAGATTGTCCTAATTCTAGAGTATTAATTGTTAATCAACTAGGCGAACTTGAAAGTGAAAGTGAAAAAGAAGAGAACCTAGGTGATATGCATGATGAGGATGATCTTAGTGATGAAATTGGTTATGAACATGGTGATTCTTTGATTTGTAAAAGAAATTTACATGTACAACCCGCCCCTTGTGAAGATAATCAAAGAGAAAATTTATTTCACACTAGGTGTTTAGTTCAAGGAAAGGTCTGTAATATGATTATCGATGGTGGAAGTTGTTGCAATATTGTTAGCACTGAATTGATCACTAAATTGCAGTTTACTACTATTTTCCACCCTAGACCTTATAAATTGCATTGGATGAATGAATGTGGAGAATTAAAAGTTCTAAAACAAGCTGAAGTAACATTCACCTTAGGAAAATATACGGATACGGTTTTATGTGATGTAGTTCCTATGCAAGCTTGTCATATATTGTTAGGAAGACCATGGCAATACGATCGAAGGGTTACTCATGATGGTCATACTAACCGTCATACATTCATCTTTAATGGTAAGCCTATTACTCTTAAACCCATGACTCCAGCGCAGATAGCAGAAGCTTACGAAAGGAGCAAAGGCAAGGAAAAGGTTTCTGACAGAAACGAAGGAACAACAGCAGCGACCAAAAACCGCACCCGCGGTTCAGATGCCGCACCCGCGGCTCACGATAGATCGCGACAGAAGGAGCGGCACGAGAACCGCACCCGCGGCCCAGAGGCCGCACCCGCGGCTCATTCGCCAAACCGCGCCCGCGGTGATTCAGCCGCGCCCGCGGTGATTCAGCCGCGCCCGCGGTGATTCAGCCGCGCCCGCGGGTCACCCTTCTGGCGCACTGGTTCCTGCAGTAACGAATCGAGCCCTATTGTCGTCCAAAGCCGAGCTGGAAGGTGAGTACTTACCCTTCGATACTACTTTAATGATGCTTTGCAAGAGATTTGTGTTGACAGGTACCGATTCTCGACTTGATCTACCCCTTAGCATTCAAGCTATTCTTGATGAGTTTGCTGAGGTGTTTCCGGATGAGATTCCACCGGGCTTACCGCCCTTTCGGGGCATTGAGCATCAAATTGATCTTATTCCAGGAGCGTCGTTACCTAACCGGCCAGCTTACAGAATGAACCCTCAGGAGTGTCAAGAGATTCAGAAGCAGGTGCAGGAGCTTGTAGATAAAGGGTATGTTCGAGAGAGTCTTAGTCCTTGTGCAGTTCCGGTCTTACTTGTGCCTAAGAAAGACAATTCTTGGCGGATGTGTGTTGATTGCCGAGCTATCAACAACATAACTGTCAAGTATCGTCATCCTATACCCAGGCTGGATGACATGTTGGATGAGCTTCACGGTGCCACAAACTTCACCAAGATTGATCTGAGGAGTGGCTACCATCAAATCCGAATGAGAGAAGGCGATGAGTGGAAGACCGCCTTCAAGACCAAATTTGGCCTCTACGAGTGGCTTGTTATGCCATTTGGACTTACTAATGCCCCCTCTACTTTTATGAGGCTTATGAACCATGTCTTGAGGAAGTTTATAGGGAAGTTTGTTGTAGTTTATTTCGATGACATTCTGGTTTACAGCAGGTCCCTAGAGGAGCATGAGCAACATCTCAGGGAAGTACTCGTTACTCTTAGTATACAACGACTATATGCTAATTTGAAGAAGTGTGATTTTTGCACTGATAGAGTTATATTTCTTGGTTTTGTAGTGAGCTCCCAGGGATTACAGGTGGACGAGGAGAAGATCAAAGCCATTCAGGAATGGCCGACACCCATGACCAGCAGCCAGGTACGCAGTTTCCACGGGTTAGCAAGCTTCTATCGGCGCTTTGTGAAGGATTTCAGCACCATTGCTGCACCGCTGACTGAGGTAACTAAGAAGCATTCAGCGTTTGTTTGGAAGGAGGCTCAAGAAAGGGCGTTTGAGGAGCTAAAACGCAGATTGACCGAGGCACCTTTGCTTGTGCTTCCCGACTTCACTAGACCGTTCGAAGTGGAATGCGATGCTTCCGGAGTTGGCATTGGAGGAGTCCTCATGCAAGAAGGTAAGCCTATTGCCTTCTTTTCTGAAAAGTTGAAAGGTGCAAGTCTAAATTACTCTACTTATGATAAGGAACTGTATGCGTTATATAGAGTACTTAAGACTTGGCAACACTACCTATGGCCTAGAGAGTTTGTTTTGCATACCGATCATGAATCTTTGAAACATTTTAGGAGCCAAGACAAACTTGATAGGAGGCATGGTAGGTGGATGGAATTTATTGAGACTTTCCCTTATATTATCAAATACAAGAAGGGAAAGGACAATGTTGTTGCTGATGCACTATCTAGGAGGCATGCTTTAATTGTTCAACTTGACTCTAAGGTGTTAGGCTTTGTTTACATCAAGGAGTTATATCGTAATGATGCTGATTTTGGTGCTATTTATAAGCAATGTTTAGATAAAGGGACTTTGGATAAGTTTTACTTGTTTGATGGTTTCTTGTTTAAGGCTAGTAAAGTGTGCATACCTAAGTGTTCTTTGAGATTATTGCTTGTTGAAGAAGCCCATAAGGGTGGATTAATGGGACACTTTGGTAGAGACAAGACATATCATATGTTGCATACTCATTTTTATTGGCCTCATATGCTTAGGGATGTTGAGCATTGTTTGAAAAGATGTTTGGAGTGTCTTAAGGCTAAGTCTAGAGTTAAACCACATGGATTGTATACTCCTTTGCCTATTCCTACGACCCCCTGGGTAGACATTAGTATGGATTTTATTGTAGGGTTGCCTAGGACTAAGAAGGGGAGAGATTCTATTTTTGTGGTTGTTGATAGATTTTCTAAAATGGCTCATTTTATTGCTTGCAACAAGACTGATGATGCTCATCATGTGGCTGACTTGTTCTTTACCGGAATTGTTAGGTTACATGGAGTACCAAAGACTATTGTGAGTGATAGGGATGTGAAGTTTCTAAGTTACTTTTGGAAAACTCTTTGGGGAAAACTAGGGACTAAACTTCTATTCTCTACATCTAGTCATCCTCAAACTGATGGTCAAACTGAAGTAACCAATAGGACCTTAGGAACCCTTTTGAGAGCCATTCTTAAGAAGAATTTGAAAGCTTGGGAAGAAGCCTTACCCCATGTTGAGTTTGCCTACAATAGGGCCATCCATTCCTCAACCTCGATGAGCCCCTTTGAATGTGTGTATGGTTTGAATCCACTAACCCCTTTTGATCTTATGCCGTTACCTACGAAGGAGCGAGTGGATTTCAATGCAGGAAAACAGGTTGATCACATCAAGGAAATTCATGAGAGGACAAGAGCTAAATTGCTAGAAGTAGCTGCTATAAATGCTAGCAAGGCAAACAGGAATAGGAAGAAGGTCATCTTCAAGGAGGGAGACCTCGTGTGGGTCCACTTTAGGAGAGAGCGTTTCCCCAGCAAACGCCACTCAAAGCTGTCCCCAAGAGGCGATGGACCATTCAAGGTGCTTAGGAGGATTGGAGATAATGCTTATGTCTTAGAGCTTCCCGGCGACTATCAAGTGAGTGCTACCTTCAATGTGCAAGATCTGACTTTATTCGAGGGTGAAGAAGAAGAGGAGCTGGATGATTCGAGGTCGAATCCTTTTCAAGAAGGGGAGGATGATGAAGGATCATCTGGACAACAACCGACACCTCCGGTCCCTGAATTTAAAGGTGCATTGACGCGCTCGAGAGCTAAGGAAGTCCAACAAGAGCTAGACAAGTTAGTAGCGTTCTTCAGTTCCAAGGAGTTGAATACAGACGAAGAACCACCATTGAAGACTGTTCTAATGATCGAGGTTCGAGAACGAGCAGAGGACGACAGCGAAGAACCGCGATCGCGGCTGGAAACCGCGATCGCGGCTGGAAACCGCGCCCGCGGCTCACCCGCCAACCGCGCCCGCGGCTCCATAACCGCGCCCGCGGCCAGGAGGCGAGAACCGCGCCCGCGGCTCCATAACCGCGCCCGCGGCCAGGAGGCGAGACGAAGCACTTTTGAAATATGTTCGAATGTTTAAATTGTTACTCGGATTATTATTATTTTTAGGATTTGCTTTTATTGTTTATTTCTTTAGTTGGCATCCTTATGAACCCTATATAAGGCTGCCTTAGTTATTGTTTTACCCCCCCTAAATACAGCGTTTATCGTTTTTCCTCCCAAAAGAGAGAGCTTTTGTGAGAAGAGTGCCCCGTGTGCATTGTCGTTCAGTTGGCCCTAGTTGTGCTTGTGTGTGTCAATCTCCTCCATAAGGTTGGTGCTATCGGGACTCCATAGAGCAACCTCCAGGTGCCTTGACCCACCAAAGTCATTGTGTTTGGTTGTAATCATCCGTTGGGGTTTCTTCAACATTCGGTAAGGTTCTTGTTCTAAAGTTCAAGGGTTTTATCGTTGATTGATTTGGTTCCAATTGGCCTATCATTCGACTTATCCTTCTTTCATCTCATTCTAATTCCGCCTTTCTTCTCTGTTCGAGTTCCTATTCGAGTTTAGTGTCTAGGTCGGCAACTGCGGCTTATCCCCGCATCAAATAAGTTGTTCTATCTTTTTATCTTAGATTTATAATTTATTAATGTAAGTTGTCAACAACAATCAAAATGTCAAAAGCAGACGTAATGTTTACATTTTCTATACTGTTATCATATGTTTAATTTTATTTGTCAACAATAAATCATTCAATTAATCAATATGTCATTTAATTTATATTTACTCATTGTCATACCTTTCTCATTATCTGGAATCCTCTTGTGCATGCTCCAATAGATACAAACACGAATCTGAAGTCGTCATGCTCACCAACTTCTAGGCATGTGTATGATCCTATATTGACTTCTTTGAGCATATGGCAGTACATGGGCAAGAGTGCATAGTTTTCTTCTGGTGTTGCTCGTATTAGATCTTGTGCATGTTCTCTTGCTTTCCATGCCTTCCAATAGCTAACATCCATGTAGTGTTCCTTCCTCATATCATTGCAAATGCTCTTTGGTATTGGTCCATTTTTAACATCTTCAAACCTGCATGTTTATCACATTAATATTAGTTCTCTGTGTATGTTCAAGCAATTAATATATTGATATTATGATACAGAAACTTGTATACACATTACCTGGTTTTTATTTGCTCCCCAATCATTCTGTATGTTGGTTTGCACTCATGTTGACATCTAAAGTCAAAGGAACATGTATGTTCTCTTTGAAACTTTCTCACCTCAAAGAATGGAGTGTTTTGTAATGCAATAGCCCTCAATCTCCATTTGCAGCTTGTGTATGTGCACATCACTGTTAGAAGCTTTGGATCTGATTTTTTAACTTTGTAAGCAAAGTTCTCAGTCATTGCCAACTTTTTCAAAGCTTCAATCAACTTCTTTTTTGTGTCAAATAGCTTTCCCACATGGACAAAGTCTGCATCTGTTCCACTGTGACTCATTTCATCCTCCCCTGTTTTTTTCTTCCTGTCATTATCTTGCTTGCAGATTCACAATCCATAATTTCGCTATTCCCTTGTGTTGGCACTTCATATTCCATAGGTAGAAACATGTCTTCATTTATGTTAACTGCAACTATACTACTGCATCCATTCTCTTTTGCTATCTTTTGTTCATAATTCCTGTATTCCCTTGATACATATAGTGGACAAGTCCATTCCACTTCTGTTGTGTCATTAATTTCCATGAATGACGCAAGATCATCATCTGTCTCAACACTATACTTGACTTTGATCTTCTGGAATGGATTAAGATGGCAGAGATGGAGATTCATTTCCTCTGTTTCTAGTTTGAACCGATGTATAATCAAGGATTTCATTGCTTGTAGAGTAATGTTCTTATCAACTAAAAATGCTTTTGATATGATTCCCCCATCAGACACCATAATGTCATCTCTTATTTGTATTTCTTCTCCATAGGAGACTTCTCAGAATGTGCTTTTTTATCTGCAGATATATTCAATAAAGTTTTTTTAGACAAGTATTTCTAATCTATCTGTCAACATTATTCCTAATGAATATAAACATTTCTGTTTTACCTGTCAGCAATATTCTATCAGGTCCAAATTTATATTCCTAATAAATAAACATATATCTGTCAACAACTTAAATATGTCAACAACCTAAATAATCATGTTATACAACATATGTCTACAACCAATAAAATCATCCACAGTAATATCTTGTCAACATTTTGCCTAGGGAATATAAACATTTCTGTTTTACATGTCAGCAATATTCTATCAGGTCCAAATTTATATTCCTAATTAATAACGAAGCGCGCTTCGTAAGTTTATTATTCTTACGAGGCGCGCGTAGCGCGCTTCGTTCACTTACGTGTTAATAAAATCTAATCAATAAACATATACCTGTCAACAACCTAAATAATCATGTTATACAACATATGTCTACAACCAATAAAATCATCCACAGTAATATCTTGTCAACATACATTGTCAAAACTTGTCAACAAAGTTGTGTTTTCTTAATCCATTATGGAATTTTCCAAAAATTGATAAAATCCTATGTAATTCATTCTCTGTCATCAAATCATATATGTATATCATAATCTGTCAACCAAATAAGTTCTATATCATTATTATCATGATTTTACCTCTTGTTCGATGGATTTGCTGGTGTCGTTTACAGATTCTGCGCCTAGCATTGTGTTTGCAGTAGATATGCCTCCTTTTGTATATGTTTCCAGAGAATTGATTGCGTTTTTTGTCTGCCTCTGTTTTTTATCTCTCTGTAATCTCTTATTCTGTTTCCTGAATTGAATCTTCTTCTCGCTGCGTTTTTGTTCTAGAATTCAAGTTTTCGCTGTTTGTTTGACAATTCGAGGAAGAAGAAGATGCAGAAGGTTGGAGGCGCGAGCTGTATCGAGAAAATCTTCCGATCGAGGCGCCAGCAGCGAGTGTGAGGTGGATGAAGAAAAATTAGCAAGAATCAATGGAGAATTCGCAAGTTTGAGCCGTCGGCGGAGGATGAACAAGTCGGCGGAGTATCAATGGAGAATGTCGGCGTGGGAGCGTTTTAATTTTGGGGAAGAAGGTCAGTAATGAGATTTTACAGATTTAATTTTTCTTTATTGCTTATATAGTAGGGTATTTTGTTAACACTTAATAAAGTGACGCAGAAACTTAAAAAAACATAAGAGTTTTGGGTACTTACCCAAAAACTGGATCAATTATAAGTCAAGCTAAGTCACTTTTAACCTGAAATTTTTTAGATCAAATCGAGTTTACGGATGAAATCATGTTTTGAGAGGCCTACTATTCATGCATGTTTAGCCGACAATGATGATGAACACCTGTGGGTATAAACTAAGCCACATGCTTACTAATCTTATACTCATCAACAGTTTTTTTCCATTATGTATGTATTGCGTAAATCTCTCTTGCTAATAGCTAGTGCTAGTGCATGCACCCGTCCATCCTAATATTCCTTCATCCAGATCAATCAGTATATAAATGACTTTTTCTTTTCACGTAGCAGCACATAAAGAGTACAGTGATATATATATGTAATGGATCTCTTAAATCTTAATGATCAACAACATGCAAGAGGAAAGTGGCAAAAACAAGTGATGATAGATTAGATTGAACCTCCTACAAGAAGCGCATTTCAAGGAAGATTGTCACCCTTTTCTTAATCATATCAAAGTGTTACTGACTAGACGCATATACATATATATATAAGACCTTTCTTCTTCAAGCCTAGCTGTTCTTGATATATAGTATATTTATGCATGTGCAGTCTATTCTAGTTAATTAATTCACTCCTCTTTACATTGTACACAAAACTGTTTGTTATCAACTTGTCTTTAGATTGTGGTTACGGTACGTGTGATCTTGAACTACTGTCCAATTGTGCGATAATACCGTCTTATACAAGAATTTGTTTCTTATGCATTTATACATCTAACTGTTTTTGTAATGCAGTTTTTATACGTATAATAACATGCGGCCCTCAAAATCTTGGAATTAATTGGAAGCCATGCGGGCATATATATAAATATGATTATGATGATGAATTTCTTATAGTTGGAGAATTAATGAATAAATAACGGATACAAAGCCGGCCATGTGAAGCTATCCTGTTATATATGTACTATATGATATGCATATCCAGTAGAAATCAATTATATTAAGAGAGGTCGCGATGATTGAGGAGTTAAGAAAAGGCATGCAACGTACAGCTAACCACCCCAAAAAGAAAATAAAAGATATATGCCATCATCATATATATTCATATATATTCATATTCATATTCATATTCATATGGTGGTGCTAAAAAGAAGCAAAGGGAAGAGAAGAAGCTAATTTGAAGTCCACATGCCATCATATGGTGGTTGGCTCCACGTCGTATTTTTTGTTTTTACAAAGTAAATAGAAGGTCATCAAAGCATATATATATATATGATTTTCAAACACATTTTGAATAAATTCAAGTTAGAAGATTAAATACCCATTCTTTCTAACAATTATCCTTCAAGTTGTAGATCGTGGGCATCCTTCAAGTTGATGCCACGTATGTGTTTAACTATATATGCTAAATACTAGTTACATTAGAACTCTTGGTACAAATGAAACAAGCTAGCTAGTCATAATTATTGTAAGTGATAGCAATAGCATGCATGTATCCGCAGCATTGAAATCGATCACATGCGCGCATCTTTCAAACTTCATCTCATGTATGTTTTCTCTAGAGTATACACAATGGAAAACTCCTAATAATTATACTACCAAGAAAGTTATATACTTATAAATATCTATAGTTTAAATAATTTAATGAATAACATATTTCAAAATTCAAACTCGAAACATATGGTCATGATGATTAAGATAGAACAACCTCAAATATTAACTGACCTGCGTGGCTACCACGTAATACTAATTCAATAAAAATTTAAAAGTAACAAACGTTTCTTAAAACTAATACGACAAGGATATATTGAAAGAGAAAGAGAGTATATATAAGAGATAGGACGTAAGTATATATCTCAAATAATAGTAATAGCCTAAGAACTTAAAAGTAGGATTAAAATAAATAGAATTAGTTCGCAAGTCTTGTCCCACCAATCCCTCACCAATCACCACATGCATCCCATTTAATTCCCATCCATCCATCTATATTTCTTTTCATTTCAACAACTCCATACGAAACCCCTAACCCTACTTATACTTAGTTGCTCACCCATATCATACTATATACAACAACAATATTAAGTACAATTTGTGTCAGAACTCAAACAATCTTACACCAAAACCCTAATCTTTCTTCAAAATGAACCGACGATCCATCAGAACTCGGTTCACTATTCGCTTTCTTCGATCCTTAAGGAACCTTAGCTCCCAAAAAAGCGTCGAGAGAAGATGTCAAATGATCAAGCTCACTGCAAATGCATCCATGGCTTCCGCGGTGGGCCCACAAAGGGTTTGGAGTCGTGCCGTGCTACTCAAACTTCGGTGGAGATCTAGAACGATAAGAAGTTTCCATGGGAAGAAGAAGAAGAAGAAGAAGAAGATGAAGGTTAATAATAATGGAGGAGGACAAGAAGAGGAATTGAGAAAGTTGGTTCCTGGAGGTGAAGTTATGGATACAAGCATGTTGTTGGATGAAACTGCTCATTATATTAAGTGTCTTACTGATCAGGTAATGGTCATGAGAAGTCTTGTTCATAACGGCTCTGTTTGAGCTTAATTTATCCTCATTAGATTAATGAGAAGGTACGTTAATTATTGGATGATATATACATTGTTATTATTAAGAATAAAGTTGTGGAGAAGGGTGCATATTGCATATGTAAAGTGTTAATATAGTATTTATATATTAGTTGATCTTCCGGTGAGGGATAAGGGATTTTGTAATTGTATCAATATATGGTGTAATTGTATCATTATTGTCTCTAGCTATCTAATTCAGAATATGCAAGGTTCTGTTGCGTTAATTTTATTATTTGCTGTTAGAAAATTTGAATCTAATAGATGAACTCTCATAAAATACCTATATAAATCTTACTAAAAAGAAATTTGTAATTAATTATTACTTTTTGAAAGGAAAGTCAACATTTAATTATTCAGATAAATGAAAGAATTAAGGATAATATATACTACATGTAAGAGTTAAAATCTGCAATCTCGTTTGAGCCGAATTTTTTAAATTGCACAACGGCTGAGTTTAAAATCCTATAGTTTATAAATCGGAATTATAAAGTGTTAAATGCTACGAAATGACGTTTAAAATTAGCCTTAACAACCCCTTATAAAGAGTTTTGTGTTATACAGTATATTAGGAACTCTCAAGAGAATTTTTTTTTTTTTCTCAAATGGGCTTTTTTTTCAAAACAAATTCCCGATCTACGCTCATTTTCAAACTAATTCCCGTTATAGGCACTTCTGAGAGGTTCGGAATTTTTTCACATGTCTCTCATCCGAAACTGAATTTATTTTTTTAAATTTTTTATGTATAATGTCTCTTATACATATATATATTTTTTTAACTCACGTATAAGAGACGCTGATTTTATACGAAGGGTTAAAAAAATAAAAATTGAGTGTCACTTACCTTAAAAAAAAAACAGGCGAGGTTCTTGGTTAAAACAGGTCAGATCTGTAATGGAGGCCGAGTCCACCCAACTCCGACTCTCTATGCCATCAATCCGGCGAACACAAAGCTTGCACGACCACAAGGGCTGCTAAATCTTTGAAGATGAGCAGCGGTGGGGCTTCCAGGTACCAATTTTATTACTCCACTTCTCAAGTTTACTATTCAATTGTTTTAGTTTTGGGGTTTAAGAAATTTAGGTATTATGAGATTTGGATTGGGTGCTTAATAAATTAGCTACGAATTAGGGCTTATGGTTACTTCTGAATTTCATGTTGCTGTCATACTCATTCTGCATCTATTCTTTCAATTTGGCATATTGAAAATCAATCTAATCTGGTGCTTTGAATTGTATTTTTTCAATTGTATTGGCGAATCTAGGGCGGGGGCTGATCTTCGGATCTTAGCTTTGGAGTTGGAGATCTCCATTTACAGCCTTCACAGAAAACCTTCAATTGTTCATCCATGGTTGTGCATTGGGGATAACGACGATAGATATGAGAAGCCTGCTTTTTTACGGTAAGTGTAAGAGACACAGGTGAAAAAATTCCGACCCTTTCGGAAGTGCCTATAAGCTATAACGGGAATTAGTTAATTTGTTTTGAAAAAAAGACATATTTCAAAAAAAAATTCCTCGTGAGGGTGCCTTTTTATTTATAAACCACTTAAGCAATATAGTTCAGTAAGTTGATAGTCGAGCTCAACTTTCTCCAACAACACATTTGTCCAAGTGTTTCTTAACTTCAAATGATTTGTTATTTCTATTTGTTTGTATGAGTTCTTGTATAAATAACGATTAAAAATTGATTAAAATAGACAAGTCTAAGATCTTTTATAGAGAAAATAGGTAACATATCATCGATAATAATATTGAGATCGAAGTGAATCATTCATCCGATCAAATTGTAAAACAATCGTTTAATTATGTACATGAGACACTTACTCTTCCACTAACGGTGTTTCTTGTCTAGATCAAACTATCCAACAAAATCCAGATCTATTGTTTTGCTAGCCTGAAAAGTTACGCAATTATGTTTAAATTATACAGTTAATAGTTTTTACTAAACTCTGGAGTATAATTTAACAGAAGGTAACCTATATTATGCATTATAATATGGACGATAAACTAAACACAACATGCTTCTTAACAAATTCATATCTTGCGCGCATTCATCACTACAAAAACCTGCATTAATCTTGCCATCTCTTATTGAAATTTGATGTTGCTTATACAGACAAACCGGCATGCCAAATCCGACTCAGTTCTTACTTCATTTGAATGATCTGAACTTTCAGCATTTTGGCGAAATACACTTTAGGTGGCGTTTGTTTTACATTCATAGAAACACTAACGGTGAGGAAACAAATATAAAAAGATCGTCTTAAGAGGCTCCTTACGAGGTTTGAGAAACATGAAACATAACATATGTATCTACAATGACTATTCAAGTATTCATCAATGAAGCCAAGCTTCAAAATCAATTTCATTTAACCAACAAAAGACAAAAAGACGAGTAAGCTGTACCCACATGACTAAACAATCAATATCAATTTGGCACTGGTCATGGAAAACAGATTCTAGTCATATTCATCTACTCTTCTCCTTATGTTCCCTTTCAATCACAATCAAAACAAGACACCTGTGACACCAAACATTTCCACCACACAAGACTAATCTCAAAAAATCTGATTCTGCAATTGCTAATATTCCAACCATAACTCATGTGATTTCTCAAAATTAATCTAACAATTTTGTGCTATATTTCTCGCTTCATATATACATCATTCAAGAGTTCCGTCATATACAGACCACGGCGATCAATACTTGGCTATACAGAACTCTCCAAAATTATGTGATTTACCTGTGACACTATTTCATCTCTCAACCCCCCTTCGTCTACTGGGGCAAATCGAAACTCGAGTGTTGCCGAATCAAGCTTCAACCGTGGAATTAGGACGAGCAAAAATCAAGAAAGGCAGGTCTCGTATCCTTAAGCCGCTTCCCCAAAATGAGGCTAGGCAGAGGCCCATTATAGCCATTGCAACAACCGAGCATGCTGGTGGAACCGCCTGGCTGCTTTTTAGAAACTGGGTAGCTAGTAACCCAGCAAGTGTTGAGCTCTGCATTCCCGTGCATAACGAGATTGTCCTGCTAACTTCCTCTTCTTGCCTACAAAAACAATTGAAAAATAACCAAAAGTTAAAAACTATCCAATGTAAAGACGGTATCCAGTACTGGTTATCGAGTTACAAAAACTACCCCATAGGCCTTCGCTTCACATCTCTCTGGAAAAAGTCATGGTACACAAATCTTTATCTATTTCAGTTAATTATCAGGGACTCCCAACTAGTCCCAAGCTAGCAAATTCTATATAGATAGTACGTTAGAAATAGATAATTGAGGGCTTGTTATTCGACAATATAACAAGACTTATATGCCAGTGTCAACCAATATAAATCTAGGTCCATCAATGTATACATATAGGCATTTCATATATTACTTTGAATGCAACAAAACTTATCAGTCAGTAGTAGTGAGCATACAAATTACAAGATTAGATATAATGCCAAAGCAGACAACACTTGATGCAGCTTTTTTAAGATGTAAAGTGTATTCTTAATTACCTCAGGAAAGGGAGTCTGGAGATCCAATAGCCAATGGTGAATGCCAATGCGTGAAACGTTAGAACAGGAGCGACTAATCTTAGACCCTCAAAGGACATGATTTTGGCCCTATTAATGGCGAGAGGGCTGCCAATACACAATGAAGTGCAAACCATGGCTACGAACGGCATCAAAGGTTGAATCAAATTTACAACTGATTTCGCATACGTATTAAGTGCCAAACCAAGCGCAATGGGAGCAAGAACTACCTAAAAACACATTCAACCTATAATCAAATCAATTGGTCTATTTCTCAACAACTGCAGAATTTAAACCTTATACACAAGATTTCATGGGGAATAATATCATACCTGTAATATTGATTTTGACATGGCAATGGCGTCAACGGGAACAACGGACCCGATGAGTAGGCCAGTCAAAAGAGGGGTGATAATAACAGAAGCAATGGTGGAGGAACTTGTTAAAAGAACACTCAGCGCAACATCACCTTTGCTTAAAAAGGTTGCATAGCTAGAGAGCTGAGCACCAGCAACACAAGCTGTAAGAATAAATCCGGCATAAAACAGTGGTGACATCCCGAATGCTTGTGCAATTAAAACTCCAAGAACTGGCTTCAACATGTACTGAGCCAAAAACCCAATTGAAAGTGGTAAAGGCCTGCACTAGAGAAAATTCAGTGTTTTAACGGATTCTGGTCACCACATGAAGGGACCAGTTTTGATGAATGGAAGAATGTAATTAAAACTCCAAGAACTGGCTTCAACATGTACTGAGCCAAAAACCCAATTGAAAGTGGTAAAGGCCTGCACTAGAGAAAATTCAGTGTTTTAACGGATTCTGGTCACCACATGAAGGGACCAGTTTTGATGAATGGAAGAATGTATATAATACCTTTTAAAAGCAAGAGCAAAATCATCCAAGGATAATGTGATGCCAATAGATAACATGATCCCACCAAGTGCAGGGGCATACATTTCTTGAGAAACCCTGAAAGCATTTCAAACACAACATTAGTTACTCAAAACTTTCTTTTAAAATGGTAAATGAATATTGCTCTACAATGTAACCAAGTATATTGTTGACTCAGGTGAAAATTTAAATTGTAAGACATAAATAATAACAGAAGTGGTCACTTAGATAGCGTATTTCTGATGGAACAAAGTGGTAACACAGAAGAATGTTAATTTTTACCACCTTCCCTGCAAACACTCCAAATTTAGCTTTATACTATTTCTTAAGATGGATGTCTTTGAGAGAATTCTACAAATGGACCTTCCACGAAAGTATTAGCGCCAATGACAGATATCTCTCCATCATGGAGTTCCAAGATTTCAATTTGAACTTGACAACAGAATTTACACAATCAATGATGAAACCTTCTATCCATCTCCATTTCAAATCACCCAGCTAATTCAAGCCCCTTTACAGGTAAGGAGTAAGGACAAAACGTTACAGTTGGCAATGAAATATCTTAGTCAATACAGAAGCTCCATAATTCACATCCTATTATTTCTGAACAGTTCAAGAACTTGAAGCAAGAAAACTAAGGATGATTCACAGTTTCGCATACAGGAGAGAGAATACAAAATACGAATAACAAACAAGCAAAAGAAGACACTAGTTTTCTGGAGAGGAAATTCAATTCAAAATTAACCGAAAAATCTCACCAAGTAAAAGTAGAGGGGTGAGCAAGGGCTGCAAGAGCAGTGGCAGCAACCACTACGGGAAGCATCGCGGATAGAATTTGAGACGAATCGGAGTCGGATTCCTGTGAAATTTCATCAGCGTTCTCTCCAAATGACAACAAAGAGACATTCCCAATCCTCTTGTGTAAGCCGACTCGGCCAATGAAGGGCGTGGTAGAGCACATAAAAGCACGAGACGAGCGGCCTCCATGAGCGGCAGCAGCAGCATAGCCGTAACCGTAGTCTCCACAGCCGCAGCGGAGAGCGGAGGATTTGAGGCGTTTGGGGGGAGAAGAGGAGAATGTGATTGGATTGGGGGAGGGAAGGTGGAGGGTTCTAGGGTTAGGGGGGAGAAAGACTAGAGGAGTTGTAGCCATTGACAGGGGTTTCTACTTTCTACAGAGGTAGGAGAAGAATGGAGCAAGACGATAACATAGAGAGAGAAAGAGGGGATGAGGATAATAATGGAGGAATAGAGAATATTCACGAGGAAGGTCATTACATAGTTTTGGAGTTTTGAACTTGTGATCATTGGACGATGAACGATTCATTGTAATTAGCCTTTGCTTTGGTTTATATTTTCTGCTTATATTTGTGGAAACGTATCAAAGGTCCATGTTTCACCCCTCATGAAGTCCATCATATATTTCTCAACCCAATATTTCTCTCCTCCCCTCATTTCTTTCTCACTCGATCACTCTATTGCGCCGCCCTTCTACTTACTTCTTTCTAATGACAACTCCAGTGCTTTACGAACCAGAGAAAGTACTCCGCGAGTCGGACCGTTACTATTCTGAAGCACACGACGTCAGCCGTCTGAGGACCATTGCTGAACTTGGTCCGGACGTGAAGATTGAAATCCCTCCAAGGGGGGTTTGTGCGGATGCTCATCGGCCGGGATGGATAGCGGTCTACGAGTATCCTTTTATGGCGGGGGCATCGATTCCCGTTCTCGCCTTTGGTCAAGGCTTTCATGCTCACCCTAGGCTTGGCGATGGGTCAACTTCTTCCTGGCTTGGCGCATCTTGGGTGCTCTCGACGATGCCATTGAAAAACATGGCTTGGATTTCGTCGCGACAGATCTTGCCAATTCTTTGACCGTCTCGCTCTCTTCACCGGGCAGAGTCTACTTCAAAATCAAGCAGAAGAAAGCTAGGATAGCTTTTGAGAAAAGCACGGCAGATCGGGGTTGGGCCGAGGTATTTTACTTCGTGGAGAAATCTTCCCTTGGAGATGCGTGCTCTTGGCTCATCGAGGAATGGAACCCTAAGAGTGAGCTTCCTTACTTCGTCTTATCAATTTTCTTTTTCTTTGAAGCATATTTTACTTATTGACGCTTTGCTTACACGTAACCTTATATACTTTTCAGTCAACGCTGAGGCTCTTAAGACGAGGGCTAAGTCGAAGAAGGCGGTAGCTGCGCTTTTGGCGATTCCTGAAGTCGATCGGACCTTCCACGGCCATGACAGAGAGGATCATCGTAGTGCTCCCGCGACGCCATCAGGTAAATCGGCTTCTTCTCGTTAGCTTATTTCAACTTCTCTTTTCATACTTATGTTTTAACAGCTTGTAATCCGTTGGTGGTGCAGCTTCAATTTCTCGCGTTCGCGCTCGTGACGAGTCTGCCACTGACCTCGTGACGTCGAGGAAGAGACAACTTGCCATAAAAGGATGTTCGTCTACTGCTCCCCTAGACATCGATCTTATGGCTACCTTGGAATCTACGCCGTCTCCTTCTCCGGCTAAGGCGACGCGTTCAAAGAAGGGAAAAGAGAAAGTGGTCGAAGCTTCCGAGGAAAAATACCTGTCTGTAGATGACTTCCCTGGCGTGATCTCACGTGTTTTTTCTTCGGGAAGGGAACTTCTAAAGGCTTTGATGGGGCTTCGTTCTTCGGCGTCCCTTGACCACTACGCGTCGATGGATCCTGCCGACGTTATGGGAGAGGCTTTCGCTGCTTAGTGGGAGGTAAGATTGTAACTTTTATTTTCTCTTTGATCTTTTCATGAGCTTTCTTTCTTATTTTTCTTCTTCCTTCTTTCAGGGGATTCAGGCGTCGTTATGTGCTTGGACGCTTTTGTCTACGTATCCGGAACAAGATGGAGGCGTTGGCGAAAAAGGCGTCTGACGCGTCGTCGGAGATTACGCGTCTCAATGGCGAATTAGAGAAATCCCGTGATGCGGAGAAGGTGGCGAAGGATAAGGTCGCTGAAGTTCTTACTCTTAACGAGACGATCACCAAGCAAATCAAGAATTTGGAGGAGAACCTCGTTGCCTTGAGGACGAACGTAGAGAAGAACCAGGCGCAACATGACAAAGATTTACACGAGGCGAAGATCTATTGGTCTTGGTTGTCCAGAGTGGAGGTTTATGAGGAGAATGCTGCTGGCAATTACAAAGATTGGGATCCGGTGGGCGAGCGCGCCGAGTTTAGGGAGGCTTTTCCAGAACCTCCTGAAGGTGTCGTAGATGGTCCTTCTTCCTCGCGTCTTGACGCCGATCTCGACGTCGCAAATATTGAAGGTGGTGAACGCGTTGACGAGGAGGAGTCTGCGAATGATGACGAGGAGGGTGATGGTCGCGCATCCGGCTCTGGGTCGTCTGAGGTCGAATCCAAATCTTTGTAATTTTTTCTTTTTCTTTGCGTAGGGCACTTGTACGCGTTGCCTATAGTTGGGGCGCTTTTTCTTTTTAAACGTTGTTATCCACGTTCTTCTTGATGAGACTTTCTTTTCAATGTACTTGTTCTTCTATTCCTTGAATCCTCTACGCTGCTTTGGTGATAGTGTTTTATTGCTGTTAAATTTCTTGTTCTTACGGCGTTGCTATCTTTTAGATACTTTTCATTCTTTTGGCGTAATCCTACCCCTTTTGGTAGGTTTGACTTAGACTCCCCGTAGACTAGGTTAGAGCTACCAAAGACCCTTGTGCTTGCTTTACTCGTTATATCTTGTACTTTGTTTTTCGCGTCGTGCGCGTGTATTCTTCGCGTCGGAGACGTCTTGGGAGCTTGCTCTTTTGGTTTTGATGTTTCATGTGGTTTTCTACCCCTGGTATGACACTTTGTTCATAGTGAACGTGTTAGAAAGTTTCGCTTACTTGATAGGGTGGTCAATGCGGCTGCTTTCGTTACGTTGTCGGCTTATATGAAGGTCGGGTCCAACATTTCCTCCGAACCCTGAAGCGAGTGGCGGACGTAGGTCAGCGTGTGATTTTATCAGCCTGTGACGTTACCCCTTACTTTTAAGGTCAGTCCTTTGCCACACGCTAGCGTTAGGTCGACATCGAACTCTTTTAATCGACGGGCCTATTCATCGTGTAGCGTCCGATTTCTCGATTGTTAGGACTTACGATGTCGGTGGACGCATCCCTGCCGGTTTGGCGTTTTTCTCGTGGATTCATGACTCTCAGAGGGGCTGGAAGGCGTGAAGACGCGTTCATGGAGAATGACCGTGTCAAATAGGTTTAACCTTGTTTGCTCAGAGGATCCGACCGGCTTCGTGAGGTACCAGGCTTCATTCCCCATGACCATTGCCACACGTCGCTAACAATCATGGGAAGCGTCGACTCGGAGTCGGCAGTACGGCTAACGTTGCCTACGCGTAGGTGGAGCCTTGAACGCGTAGACTAACGAAATTCGCCCCCGACGCGGATTTTCACCGCGGCCTTCTTGCTTCTTATTTGGTACACCGTACTCGAGAGGCACGTTCTCTTAATAGACATAGAGCAAGTCATAAAAATGAAACAACTCAGCATGCTTAACACGTTGGAGAGAAAAGGTCTACTTGTATATTAATAAAAGATGCATCATGCAACAACAAATACTGACTTCGACGCCTACCCCTGGTCGCCGCGACCCCTTGTCGCTTTGACCTAAAGATAACGACACGTTCTTATTGAAAGACTTACTCCTACTCATGCAAAGGGAAACAAAAGGGAATCAAAGGACGCATAGAAATTTCTCAAACTCTTTCCTGGTGGTGTCTTTACGGTGGATGGCGTTTCAAGAACATGTAGCTTGGGTCGGGGTTCTCTTCCATAAACTTTTGCCACTTTTGAACTCGGAGATTCTGCTTATGTTTCCGTAGGGACGCGTCGTGCTTACCAACGCTCTTATCTTGTTTCTTGGACGACTCTTTCTTCGACGCGTCGAGGGTTACTTTTCTACCCCTAGCTTTTTTCTTAGGCTTTCTGTTTGTGCCTAAAAATACGACCAGTAAGGAACGCGTGACGAGCTACGCGTAGGATGATCACATCGACGTGAAGAGAAGAAAGGAGGATGTCGTCGACGTAACGAGACGTGGCAAATGTCTCGTTTATCTTGAAGATTAGGTCGGCCGGGTGTATTTTATCTTATTCCCTTGAATATTATTGTAATTGGTAAAAGATACGATAAAGAATATCTTTTGCCTTATTTATTATATCGTTATTAGATAGAAGGAAGAGATAAGATCTCGTTTCCAAAAAGATATTATTAGGGTTAGCCTATAAAAAGAGGCTAACGTCTGCTTTGTAAGTATTCAGCCACCATTCGAGTAATACCAAGTTCAAGCTTCAACCCTAAATTCTTATCTCGTCTTATATTGTTCTTGAGTGTTGAGATTATACCGTATTCTTTGATCTTTGCCCTACAATTGCTTAGTTATCATCTCGTTGGTAATTTCGCTACAAATAATTGGCGCCCACCGTGGGGCTGGATAAAAAAGGTATCGTCTCTCCATACGAAAAGAACTTCTTTTTTGCAGGAAATCATGACGAATCCAACCATTAGCCCGCGTAACGACGAAAAGGGATCTGAGGAAGAGGACCCCGCGACGTTTCCTCTCGTTCGAGTGGACGAAGACACAAGGAAGAATCTCGAGAATACTCCCAATACTCCAAAGAGAAACGCTCCCGTAGGAAAGCAAGGGGTAGACGGCGAAGTAAGTGACGTAGCCGCCGTCCAAGCACAGTTCAACTCCTTCGAGAAAGTCCAAGCAGAAGCTATGCACGTAGGCGAGAAGACGGCGCTAGAGCTTACTAAAGAGAACGAGAAGTTGAATTCAATAATCAAGGAACTCAAGGGGGGATTATCAAGACCACGCACCTACATCCGTGGTCAGAACGTCGTTCGACGCCTTGACCTAGACGCCGCCGTCGAAGAGGACGACGTGTACAAACCCCAAGAGCACCATGATTACGTTCCTCGTAGAGAAACGATTCAAAGGAAGAAACCTGAGGAGAATATGACCCCAAGCGTCGTCGCCACGATCGTAGCACAACAGGTCGGAGATCTAAGAAGAGAAATGATGTTAATGCCCGGAGCCCCCAAATCCATAGTCCCTGAACATGAGTTTGGATATGAAGAGAGTCCCTTCGTCGCCGCTATCGCCGCTCAGAAGATAGCCAAGAAATTCACCGTCGCCGATTTCCTCGTCTATGACGGATCCGATGATCCAGAGCTAAGGGAAGCAATGGTGTGCAAATTCTTTAGCTCAACGTTGAAAGGCCCAGCCTTGATGTGGTTTATCCACTTACCCAAGGGGAGTATCTCTTCCTACGCCGAGCTCTCCAACATATTTCGATTACAATTCGCCAGCAGCAAGATGTTCGCAAAACAGCCTTCAGATCTCCACAACATGCGCATGAACAGGGGCGAAACCATAAGAGCCTTCATGAAGCGTTTCAATGACGAGAAGATCACCATCCCAGATTGTAGCGAATCTACCGCTGCCGACGCGTTCAGACGTGCCCTCCCCCGAGATAGTGACCTATACAAGGAGTTGACAAAGACTCGCCCTGACTCATTCGTCGCGACGAGGGAAAGGGCCATGGAAGCTATGCGCTTAGAGGAAGATCTCCAGAGGCACGCCAAAGAAAATTCTCGATCTCCGCGTAGACAAACTCCTCCGCGTAAGAACTCTCCTCTATGTCGACATAACGACCGCCATCAAGAACGAGGAGAACGCCATGATAGGAGAAACAAGTCGTTCCAAAGAGAACCGCTGATGGTGCATAATGTGAGCGAAGTTGATAGCGTCTATATGGTCGACAGAAATATCCCCATGAAGACTGACGCATTGCGAGTTATGAGAGCGATGGAAGGGCTGCATGACGTGCAATGGCCTAAGAAGCCGAATCCAGGAAGAAGACCCGGAACAGGGAAGGGGTATTGCGAATTCCGTAATGACACAGGTCATACTACATATGGTTGTATCATCACTACATCTGCTATAAAAGAACTCGGGCTCACTAACGATGACGTCGTAAAGAAGTACGTTCCCTTAGTAGGATTCAGTGGCGAAGTGGCGAGCATGTTAGGAGAGATTACATTAGCGACCTATGCTAGGGGTATCAATATACAAGCAAAGTTTGCAGTAATGGAGATCGAGTCGCCTTACAATATCATCCTTGGAAGACCTTGGCTACATGATATGAAAGTTGTACCATCAACATACCACCAGTCCATGAAATTCCCATCTCCATGGGGAATCCAAGAGATCAAAGGCGAGCTTCAAGTCGCGAGAGAATGCTATAATATTGGAGTAAGAAACGCCACTAAGATATCAATGAGTAAGGAAAAGAAAGCGTAGCAATCAAGAGGTCGCGAAGAAAAGGCTAGGGGTGGAAAATCAATCCCCGACGCGACGAGAAAAATGAAATTCGCCAAGCCAAAAGATACCAATATACCAAGTAAGTACGAACAAAAAGTCCAAGCAAAGGGCGACAACTTAAGCTGCATGTTCCTAAAGAACCACCCGCCATGAGTCAAGTCTGACAAAAGCGATAAGAATTTCCGAATTTCCTAGCATTATTTCCTTCTTCTTTTTTTCTCGCATGATTAGAATCAGTTTCTTTCAAGAGTTTCAATAAGTTAGCATCATTATCTTAGCGCCGGGGCGACAAGGGGTTGTACCGACTAGGGGTAAGCGTCAGTGTCAAAGTTTGTTAGTCTATGAAGCATCTTTCTATTAATATATGAGTACACTCTTTTTTCTCCGACGTGTTAAAGTATGCCGAGTTGTTCTATTTCCAAATTACTTGCTCTGTGTCTATGACGTAACACTAAGCTTAATAAGGCCGCGGCAAAAATCCGCGTCGGGGAGGAGTTTCGTTAGCCTACGCGTTCAAGGCTCCATCTACGCGTACACTCCGAGTCGACGCTTCCCATGATTGTTAGCGACATGTGGCAATGGTCATGGGGAATGAAGACCGGCACCTCACGAAACCGGCACGGTCCGCTGAGCAAAGAAGGGAAACCTATTGCCACGACCACTTTCCAGGAACGCGTACTCGCGCCTTCCACGACCCCTCTGAGAGTCATGAATCCACGGGCAAAACGCCAAACCGGTCGGGAGGCGTCCACCGACATCGTAAGTCCAAACAATCAAGAAATCGGACGCTACACGATGAATGGGCCCGTCGGTTCAAAGAGTTCGACGTCGACCTAACGCTAGCGTCAGGCAAAGGACCCACCTTAAAAGTAAGGGGTAACGTCACTAGCTGATAAAATCACACGCTGACCTATGTCCGCCGCTCGCTTTGGGTTCGGAGGAAATGCTGGACCCAACCTTCATGTAAGCCGACAAAGTAACAAAAGCAGCCGCAATGACCATATCATCTTTTCAAGTAAGTAGAACTTTATAACGCGTTCATTACGAACAAAGTACCATACCAGGGGTAGAAAACTACACCCTAAAGATAAAGTAGCATGAGCAAAAAGCCAAGGAAAAATCCTACGAGATACACGTAAGAGGCCACGAAAATTCAAGCCAAAGGAAATAAGTTCCACACGTACGCAAAAGCAAGATACGCGTACCAAAGTATAGCATATAAGACATCAAAACCAGAACAAGAGCAAGCTCCGAATACGTCTCCAACGCGAGGAGTAACGCACACGACGCAAGAAACAAAGTGCAAGATGTAACAAGTAAAGGAAGCACAATGGCGTTTGGTAGCTCTAACCTAGTCTATGGGGAGCCTACGTCAAACCTACCAAAAGGGGTAGGACCACTCAAGGAAACATGCAAACACACCCAAAGCCAAGGAACGTATAGGATACGCGTCAAACAAGTCCGAGACTACCTACCTGTAAGAAAAGGACAAGGAAACTAGAAAGATAGAAATATTGCCAAGACGACCATGACGTTGAAGAGTTACTCGTTCAACCCACAAACGAATACGCTATCACCAAGAAGAACATGTCTAGACGAAATGACGTACTCAACGCGCAAAAGACCCAAGAATCAAAACGTTATATTATAGAGGCCCATCAAGAAGGGCAAGAGCAAAAGTACTTACAAGAAAACACCCCGAAGACCGGCGACGCGTAAACAAAAGAAAAAGAAATTTACAAAGAGCCCAAGGGAAGATTGACCCCAGAAAATCACAAAGATTCACTATCAGACTCACAAGAGCTCGACGAAGAACCATCCGCATCCTTGTACTCGTGCTCGTCCTCATCCTCACCTTCAGAGTCCTCTACAACGACCTCCTCGCCAACATCCTCGTCATCTTCGACGCCCTCATTAGGATCAACCTCATTAAGGTGAGGAGCATCCTCCTCCATGACGTGAGGATTCGGCGGAGGATTCAAGGGAGAAGGTCCCTCTTCGACGCCTTCAGGAAGCTCTGCGAATGCTTCCTGGAACTCCCTCCGCTCGTTTACTGGGTCCCAACCATGATGCTGACCAGCACCATATTGCTCAATGACCTCCACGCGAGAAAGCCAAGACCAATAAAGTTTCACCTCCTTGAGCTCCGAGGCATGCTTCTTCTCCGCCTTAGCTATCTCATCCTCCAAAGCAGCAATTCTTGCCTTTGAATCCTCGACTTTTTTAGCAAGTTCGTCGTGAGGTTTGAGCGTCGCCGTGACCTTTTCTCGAGCTTCACCCTCCGCTTTACGCGACGTCTCGACCGTCGCATTAAGCTCTTGGATCTTCACCTCGTCGGCCGACTGCTTGGCCTCCATAGCCTTCATCCGATCAACAAAATCGAAGAAGCGTCCCCAGATGCATAACGAAGACTGAAGAGCCTAAGAAAGGAAAGGTAAAGCAATCAGAATCAAAGCAAAGATAAGAAACTTGGCGCAAAAAGTGAGAAAACCTACCTGCCATTGCGTAGCAAGAGCCTCTCCCATCACGTCCTCCGTTTCCATCGGCAAGTAGTAGTCAAGATATGGAGGATTTTGAAGTACCTTCATGGCAGACAGAAACGTCCTCCCAGAGGCGACGACGCGAGAGATAACTCCCGGAAAATCGTCAACAGTCTCGAAGTCAAAGTTCAGTTTCTCAACAACCTTCTCCTTGCCCTTGCGTGACTTCTTCGCCGGAATTGAAGAAGAAGATGGAGATGAGACGAGTGAAGTCATAGGCGTGATGTGGATAGGAGCCTCAGAAGCAGTCCCCTCTCCGATACGACTCCTCTTTCGCGACGCGATAAGAGCAGATGCAGATTTCCCTCTGCTACGAACGCAAGAAATATCCGCAGATACTAAAGAACGATAAAGAAAGAAGAGGTTAAGACCCTGAAAGCAAAAGAGAAAGGGGAACAAGATAGAGGAACGTGAACGCGTTACCTGTTAGAGCCGTAGAAGCAATGCGATGACCCTCCCCGTCGTGTCCGTGAAAAGTTCGATCACTCTCAGGAATCTCGAGGAGCCTGTCAATGACTTTCTTGGTCTCTCGCCTCGCCACGATAACGTCGGAGTTGACTGCAAAATATCGCAAAACGAAATCCAATATAAGCAAAACGTCGATGACTAAGAACATACATAGTAAAGATTCGGAAAGAAGGCGAACTCACTCGCAGGATTCCAGCATTCGATAAGCCAAGAATACTCTTCGCCTAAAGTCGATTTCTTCACAAAGTAGAAGAAGTTGGCCCAGAAACGGTCGGCCTGACTTCCCTCAATGGAAATTTTAGCCGCTTTAGGTCTTGATTTAAGACCTACTCTCCCGACCGTCCTAGTATGGACGTTCAAAGAATAGGCGAGATCATCGACGACAATCTCGACGCCATGCTTTGCCGTCACATTATCCAGAGCGCCAAAAATCCTCCAGACGCTCGGCAGAAGCTGTCCTATGGCCACTCCTAGCGTGAGCATGAACGCCTTCGTCAATGGCGAGAAGGGAAACCGATGACCAGTGAGAAACGGATATTCGTATACCGCTATCCATCCCGGGCGGTACGCGTCGGCAGACACCCCTTGAGGGGGGATCTCAATCTCCTATTGGGCCAAGATTCGCCAACGACCTTAGCCTCTCGACGCTACGCGCCTCTGAAGACTTACAGTCGGAACCCTTCAAAATGTTCTTTGGCACATAAAAGGAAGCCATTTCAAGAATCAAAGGAGAGTTGAAGAAGAAATTTGGGAAAAGAGAGAAGGAGCAAGTAATCTGTTGAGCGTGAGTAAATGAGAAAGCACAGAGTATTCAGAATAAGCGAGTTGTAGAAGAGGTAGGAAGAAAATAAATCTTCTCCTTATATAGCCAAAGAGATCGCGAGAAACATGGAAGGAATTCCAACGGTATTATAGCTGTTAGAAAAAGTAGCCGTTACGGATGAACGTTGCCGGCACAGATAACGAAGCTCCTCGTCTGTCACATGGAAATGATTGAAGAAGAACGGTGATCAAAGTTCTACGACGATATTAAGAATTTAAGTGACGTAATCATCAACGCGTTCCTAGTGTAACGAAGACGTATTCCTTGAAGAAAGAAGGCGTCTCCCAGCTCTACTAGACGTTAAGCCCTGTAAGACGCCTTAGGGGTATTTTTTATGCCTAAAAATACGACGAGTAAGGAACGCGTGACGAGCTACGCGTAGGATGATCACGTTGACGTGACGAGAAGAAAGGAGGATGTCGTCGACGTAACGAGACGTGGCAAAAGTCTCGTTTATCTTGAAGATTAGGTCGACCAGGTGTATTTTATCTTATTCCCTTGAATATTATTGTAATTGGTAAAAGATACGATAAAGAATATATTTTTCCTTATTTATTATATCGTTATTAGATAGAAGGAAGAGATAAGATCTCGTTTCCAAAAAAATATTATTAGGGTTAGCCTATAAAAAGAGGCTAACGCCTGCTTTGAAAGTATTCAACCACCATTCGAGTAATACCAAGTTCATGCTTCAACCCTAAATTCTTATCTCGTCTTATATTGTTCTTGAGTGTTGAGATTATACCGTATTCTTTGATCTTTGCCCTACAATTGCTTAGTTATCATCTCATTGGTAATTTCGCTACAAACACTTTCCATGACGCTTTTCTTTTTCCTACTTTTCGGACGGTGTAGGACTTGATTTCCAGGATGTATTTCTCGTCGCCTACCCGTCCAATTTCTTCTTTTACCTCGTAGATCTTTTGTTGAGCATATCTTACTCGTTCTCCATGGTCTTTTAATTGCTACGCCTTACTCTTTTTCTCTAGGGATGCGTTGGTTATACTTTTCATTCCTATGCTGTAACATTCCCTTGCTATCTGTGGTTCACCTTTGATCTCTTGGATTCCCCATGGAGATGGAAACTTCAGGGATTGGTGGTACGTCGAGGGTATAGCTCTCATATCATGTAGCCATGGCCTTCCCAAGATCATGTTATAGGGCGATTCTGCTTCCATCACCACGAACTTAGTTTGCATATTGACTCCTTCCGCCAGAGTGGTTAGAGTGATATCTCCTAGCATATCGGCGACTTCGCCACTGAAACCTACTAGGGAGATGTATTTCTTCACCACGTCGTCGCTAGATAGTCCGAGCTCTTTGATTGCGGATAGGGTGATGATGTTAGCGGAGCTTCCGTTATCGATGAGGATCCTTTTAACCTTGTAATTACTAATGGTTAGGGAGATGACTAACCCGTCGTGATGATCTACGCTTCCATTGGGTTCCTCGAACGTGATTGGACAATCTCTTCTAACAGTCTTGACATGATAGATAGGCAAAGTACTTCCTTCGTCGCGTAACGCCTTGACGCTTCTCTTGGCGGCGGAGGCGGTATAGCCGCTTATGGAAGAGCCTCAGAAGATTGTGTTAATTGTCCTTGAATGACTTGACGAGGGAGGCGGTGGTGTTGGAGATTTTTTTTTTCTCGCTCCTTCGAACACGTCTCTTCCCTCTTTGGAAAGTAGATCTAGTAGGTCACTTCTTTTTAGAAGGTGCAGTACTTCTTTTCTCAGGGTATAGCAATCGTCTGTGGGGTGTCCCGAATCGTTGTGGAACTCGCAATATCCTCTTCCTGATCCCGACCTCTTCTCAGGATTTGGCTTTTTAGGCCACTTTACGTCGTGGAGTTTTTCCATCGCGTTTATGACTCGCAACGCGTCGGTCTTCATGTATAAACCTCTTTCGAATGCATAAACGTTATTGATTTCGCTCACATTATGCACCATGGGAGGTTCTCTCTGGAACGACTTGTTTCTCCTATCGTAATGCTCGCCACTTTTCTGTTGAGGAGAGTCTCTGCGAGGAGAGGTTCGTCTACACGGAGATCGAGACTTCTCTTCAGCATGCCTTAGGAGATCTTCCTCAAGACACATGGCTTCCATGGCTCTTTCCCTCGTTGCGACAAATGAATCGGGGCGAGTCTTTGTCAACTCCTTGTATAGGTCACTATCTCGGGAGAGGGCTCGCCTGAACGCGTCGGCGGCGGTAGACTCGCTACAATATGGGATCGTGATCTTCTCATCATTGAAACACTTCATGAAGGCTCTTATGGTCTCGCCCTTGTTCATGCGCATGTTGTGGAGGTCTGAGGATTGCTTTGTGAACATCTTACTGTTGGCGAATTATAGGCTGAATATGTTGGACAGCTCGGCGTAAGACGAGATACTTCTTTTGGGCAAATGGATAAACCACGTCAAGGCTGGACCTTTCAACGTCGAGCTAAAGAATTTGCGCATCATTGCTTCTCTCAGTTTTGGTTCGATTGGACTTGTGGAGAGCTTGGCTTTGTAGAGTAGGATATGCTCCTCTGGGCCGTCGGATCTGTCGTAGACGGGGAGATCCGCAACGGTGAATTTCTTGGCTATCTTCTGGGCGGCGATGGAGGCGACGAAGGGACTCTCCTCATATCCGCA
The DNA here is from genome assembly GCA_029168935.1 of Oxyria digyna. Lineage (NCBI taxonomy): Eukaryota > Viridiplantae > Streptophyta > Magnoliopsida > Caryophyllales > Polygonaceae > Oxyria > Oxyria digyna. The sequence continues at coordinate 15,280,757 of JAPVLV010000013.1, forward strand.
CTCATGCTCAGGGACTATGGACTTGGTTGCTCCGGGCATCAGCATCATCTCCTTTCTTAAGGCGCCGACTTGCTATGCTATGAGTGTGCGACAACGCTCGATGTCATGGCTTCCTTGTCTCTCTTTCTTGGGATTGTCTCTCTTGACGGGACGACGCTTTGGTGTTCTTGGGACTCATAGATCTCTTCTTCCTCAGCGAAGGCGTCCATGTCCAGGCGTCACACAACGCTTTGACTACGAACATAGGTGTGTGGTTTCGCCGCTTCTGCCTTAAGCTCCTTTATCACGGAACGAAGTCGCTCGTTCTCTTTGGTGAGTCCTAGCGTGTTTTCCTCACTGGCGCTTTTGGTCTCTACCCATGCTTTCTGAAGGGTGTTGAATTGTACTCTGACTGCGGCCACACCAGTTACCTCGACGTTCGTTCCCTGTTCTTCTATGGGAGTGTTGCCTTTTGAAGTATTGGGAGTATTCTCGAGATCTTTCCCCGCGTCTTCGTCCTCCGGAACGAGAGGAATCATCGCGTGGTCTTCTTCCTCAGACCTCTTTTCGCCGTCACGTGGGCTGTTGGTCGGACTCGTCATGGTTTCCTGCAAAAAAGAGGTTCTTTTCGTATGGAGAGATGATACCCTTTTGATCCAGCCCCACGGTGGGCGCCAATTGTTTGTAGCGAAATTACGAACGAGATGATAACTAAGCAATTGTAGGGAAAAGGTTAAAGAATACGGTATAATCTCAATACTCAAGAACAATGTAAGAAATTAGGGTTGAAGCTTGTACTTGGTATTACTCGAATGGTGGCTGAATGCTTACAAACCAGGCGTTAGCCTCTTTTTATAGGCTAACCCTAATAATATCTTTAAGGAAACGAGATCTTATCACTTCCTTCTATCTAATACCGATATAATAAATAAGGTAAAAAATATTCTTTATCGTATCTTTTACCAATTACAATAATATACAAGCAAATAAGATAAAATATACTCGGCCGACTTGATCTTCAAGGAGAACGAGATCTTTTCCACGTCTCGTCACGTCGACGACGTCCTCACTATCTCTCGTCGCGTCGACGTAATCCTTTTTCACGTAGCTTATCACGCGTTCCTTATTCGTCGTATTTTTAGGCACAAACAATATCTATTGAGTTTTTCCGTAGTAGGAAGACAGTCAGGCATAGGCTTTCCACACAAAGTTATGGATTTTAGGGGGGAGTTTTTTGTTCCAGAAGATACTAGTGTCCATATTAGGGATGTTGATCGAGTGCAGTAAGTGGTAAGCAGATTTAACCGAGAAGGAGCCATCTTGTGAAGGAGCCCATAGAATCTTATCGGAGAATTGAATAATTGGGATACAGATGATTTTGTTAATTATTGAGGGGAAGAATGGTAGAGAGTTTCTGGACATCCCATTGCAGGTCAGGGGTGATATAATCACATACTTTCTGGTTGACCGGGGCAGAACCCCTAAGTTGTGAAAGGTTTGTATCCGGGATCCACATATCGGTCAAAAAAAGGATAGATTTTCCATCACCAAGCTGCCAATGAAGACCTTGCTTGAAGATGTCCAAAAGCAGGAGAAGACGACTGAATTGCCACGCCTGGGAAGAGCGGCATTCCAAGTTTAGGAAGTCTCTATTCTGACAGTACTTTTCTCTTACAATTCGAACCCAAATGTTATCAGGACGGACTATAATTTTCCAAAGAAGATTTAGTTGAAGAGCCACGTTTTTATCCCAAGTTTTGCGAAGGCCCAACCCTCCCAACGCTTTAGGAGTACAGATCGAGTCCCAGTGAAGAAGGTTGCGTTTGGAAGGGGACGTTTTATTCCAGAAAAAATCTTTATTAATGTCATCGATTTCTTCACACACTCTTTTGGGAAGAAGAAAGCTTTGCATGAGGTAGTTGACTTTAGACGAGAGGTTGGTCTGAATAAGTAAAGCCCGTCCAGCTTGAGAAAGCGAGTCAACTTTCCATTTAGATCTTTGTTTCTTAAGTTCGGCAATTGCATCTTCAAACATATCCTTGGTTACTCTACCCTGAAGGATAGGAATACAAAGATTTGTTCCATTTTAGAAGTGATTGGGATGTTCATAGCAGAAGCTAATGCAATCGCATGATGTTTAGAGACGTTCTTAGAAACTTGTAGAGAATTTTATGAAAGTTAATAGACAGACCACTGTACGTGTTGGGAGAATCTCTCAAGTAGATTTTTCAGGAAACTGATGTTGTCATGAGACGCATTAGCTAAAATAATAGTATCGTCAAAAAATGTTAGAAAAGGGATACGATGCCCATTATTGGTGATAGAGATACCAACTCTTGGACTAGGACGAGAGGCTTCAACATAAAGCTGACGGGCTTAGAATTCCATTGATATCACAAAGAGAGCATGTGCAAGTGGGTCACCTTGACGAACACCACATGAAGGTTTAAATTCCTTACCAGTTTGGTTGTTAACCAATACTGAAAAAGAGGTTGTTTTAAGACAAGAGGTGATTAGGGAGATCCACTTTCTACAAAACCCAAAATTTTCAAGGACGGGGCATAATAAGTCTCAATCCAATTTATCATATGTTTTTTCCATGTCTAGCTTAAGACCCATCCAACCAGTTTTACCTTTAGTATTTTTGTGGAAGGAGTGAAAAATCTCATGAGCTGCAAGAATATTATCCTGAATAAGACGTCCTTCAACAAAGGCTCCTTGATGGGGAGAAATTATTTTATGAAGAAGGAGTTTAATTCGGTTGGCCATCACTTTAGTGATAATTTTATAAGAGGAATTTCAGAGACTGATAGGTCGGTAATGGTTCATAGAAATAGGAGCGTCGTTTTTCGGGATGAGGGCTATGAAGGAATGGTTAATAGCAGAAAGGAGTTGGCCCGAATGAAAGAATGATTTGGTTGCATTAAGAAGGGAAGTTTTAATAGTATTCCAATATTTTTGGTAAAAATCAATGGGGAAGCCATCCGACCCCGGAGTTTTGTCCAGGGCTTGGTCAAAAACAGTCGCTTTGAGTTCTGTTTCGGTGGGTGGTTTGGTAAGATTGAGATTGTCCTCATCAGTAATAAGACATGGTAGACTGTTAAGGGAATCCGCAGAGATCGAGAAAAAGGAGATTTAGTGAATCTGTTGGAGAGTTCATGAGATAGCTTCCGAGATTTCATCTTGGCCATAGATGGTAAACCCATCTTTGTTTCGGAAGGACAAAATTGCTTGTTTGGCTGTTCTTATTTTTTATATAGAATGAAAGTATTTGGTGTTACGATTTTCATTGAGAAGGTGTTTAGTCTTTGCTCTCCTTCGCCAGTATTCTAACTGAAATTGTAGAAGCTTAGAGTATTTGGTAGAGTGGTTAGCAATACTATTGATTATATGGGTATTGTCAGGATTGTTCATGAAGTCAAGGTGAAGAGATTGGAGCTTGTTTTCAGTGTTTCTAAGTTGGATAAAGTTGTTTTGGTTGTTGTCTCTAGCCCAAACTCTAGAAAAACACTTCAGAAGTTAGAGCTTGGAGTTAAATTTGTATAGGTAAGAGCCATGAAATCTATACTTCCAGACTTTATGAACACTTTTTTAATAAGAAGCTTTCAGGGACCACGCACTCTCATATCTAAAGGGTAGTTTGACATTAGGGTTATTCGTATTAAGAGAAAAGGTAATAAGGGCATGGTCAGAAGTAGTGAAGGGGTGATGGTGGACAATAAACTTTGGAATAATTGGGATGATCGTATTATGAATAATAATTCTATCAAGTCGTTCAAGGATATTATTATGCATATTCTGAGATTTCCTCCAGGTAAACGGGAAGCCAGAGGTTTTGGAGTCAGAAAGGTCAAACTCATAAATGAACTTGTTCAGTCTAGCAAATCTAGCTGAGGAAGCTGGGATCCCTCCAATTTTATCGGTAAGGAGTTCATTGAGATCTCCAATGATGAGAACATGAAGGTTATTATTCACAATGATACTTATAAGAAGGTCCCAAAAGGCGGGTTTGTCCGGTTCCCGAGAGGGGGCATATACGAAGATGATAAGAATGTCAAGGTTTTGAATAGTATAATTAAGCACTAAGATATTATTATGGATCTGGTTTGTCGAGATCTTTTTAGTATTGGTATTATTTTTGGACAGAAGCCAAAGGCCCCCTTTTGTTCCAATAGACGAGACAAAGGAAATATTGTTAAAACCCGTTTTTCTAATCGTGCTTATGGATGGAGGAGAGTCAATTTTGGTTTCGGCTAAGCAGAGCAAATCGAGGTGATTCTGTTTTTGAATATACGCAATTTCAGTAATAAATGTCTTGCGACGAACGCCCCTAATATTCCAATATCCAATATTCATGAAACCTTGTAAAGATAATAGAGCCCATTGTGATTAATCATGGTCGAATTTCGTAAGCATCTAGCATTAATCAAATAGATCGTTAAATGAAGAAAGTTGTAGATATCGAATGGCGAGAAAGTAATGCTAATGGCGTGTTTACAAATAAGCCAAGAAGAATCAAAGGAGTTGGTCGTATGAGTAGTCGAGTCGGAGATCGAGCAGTTTAAACTACTCGATCTCCGGGGTAATGAAGAAGCACTAATAACTCAAGTAAATCAAGAAGCACTAAATATCATCCGTGGTAATGAAGATCAGCCGCACCCGCATGAGAGCGATGATGAATTTCCAGTATCGGATGAGGAGGTTCCTCTTGTAGAGGACGAGGCTGAAAGCTCCGGTGGTGAAGAGATTGACGTTGGAAAGAGAAAAAGAATTCACCCATTTGGAGACTCGTTGATACTCTCAAAACCTTGTTCTCATTTGTTTATTTCTTCTTATTGGATTGTAAAATAACATTAGTGTTTATTTGTAGGTTCAAGAACTGTAATAAGGTGATGCCTATTGCATATTCTTTTATGAAAGGTCTTTTCACTGGGGCATGGATTAGTTGGAATCAAGTTCCACCTAAAGTAAAGGATATCTGGTTCGATGGATTTAAGGTTTGTGTTTCCTCCGCTTTTTATATCATTTGTTTATTTCTTTTATGAAAGGTCTTTTCACTCTTCACCTGGTATAGTATGCAATGTATATTAACAAATATATTGTGCAATTTGTGCTGCATTTACAAGCTATGAGGCTGAGTTGTTTAAATGGATAAATCCTCTTTCTCTCTGTCAATCTAGTGATCGTATTTATTTATTATTCTGTCTATTTCTTTTCATTTCTACAATGCTTACCACTGTGGGTATAGTGATCAATCCAGGTTACTCATTGTTTCTTTGTCTATTTATTATTTTGTCTATGTCCATGAAGAGTCTTAAGTATCATTTTAATGATTCGAAGTGCAGCCATTAAAAGACTACTTATCATTCAACAGATGTTGAATCTTATGAAGTTTTATTTCACTGTTATCATTCAACAAGAATAAGAATTTTGTTCCCCTGTTTTTTTCTCTGTACAACTTTGGCATGTCATTTTGTTAAAGAAATAGGGCCTAATAAAATAGGCAATGATAGCATAATTGATATAGTGACATGGCAAACAAGTAAACAACTGTAATCTAAAATTATGAGATTGCAGTTTCAGTTGTGGTGTTACACTAATGGCAAACAAGTAAACCCTTGGTGCAGGCTGAGTTTTTTTGGAAGGACAAACATTCCCAAGTTGTGAGGAGGAATTGGGCTGGAAAATGTAGTCAGCATCTTCGATATAGATTGAAGAAAGCTAGAGAAAGTGGTGAGAAACCTAGTTGGATTACACAAACTATCTGGAGCCAGATGCTGATAAAATGGGATGATGATGATTTCAAGAGCAAGTGTGAGGCAAACAAATCTCACAGGGCATGTCTGAAAGGGAGCTATTGTGGAGGCTCAAAAAGTACTCAGGAACATGTATCTGAGTTTGTAAGTATTTTTGTTGATGTGTTATTTTGTGACATCTTTACTGTTTTCAATACTTCAATTTTGTGACATGCAGAAGAAAAAGAACAATAAGAGAATCACACAAGAACAACTCATGAGAAAGTTGTTTAGGAAGAAAAAAACAAGGGAGTGGACTGGCTCTAATCCTCCGGCTGTAATTGTATGTATATTATTCTTTCATATACTCTATCTGATATTATGATTTATTGTGTTATTCTTTTATGTATTTGTTAAGTTGATTGCATATGCTCCTTATTTTTCATCAATGTTGCATACTCCAGGGGAAACTCAAGTAACTTTTGTATAGAGAATGAGTAACTCTTGACTCTAGTATCATAACATAGGTTGCTTATCAAGTTTCATATGTTACTTGCAGTGACCTGTGCAAAATTATCTTAACATAAATTCTGTATAATTTGACCGAAAACCAACTTATCAGTCTTTCAAATAGTTTATTCTATTTCCAGATTTTCATCTTTAAGGGTATGAATGTGTTCTTGCATTGCAGTTTGATAAGATTCTTGATTAGTATAGTTTTCTGCTGCAATTTGATCTTGAGGAGAGAATGTGATCATCCCTTGGAACTTGGTGAAATCTATGTCAACTCACTGTAATGAAAATGAAGTGCTGAATGAATGTGTTTATCTGTAGAATTTTGACTGTTTGAGAATTTATGGACTATTTTGAGAGTTTTGATTGCAGTTGAGGTGAATTGGGATTACTTGTGTTCAACATTTTATTGTTGATTAGTATAATTTTCTGGTGCAATTTGATCCTGAATAATGAATCTTTAAGGATATGATGTATGAGTGTGTTCTTGCATGGGTAAGGACTGTTTGAGAATTTTGATGGTAGTTGGGTTGGGTCAACTTAGATTCTTGATTAGTGCTGTAGTTTTACAGTGCAGTATGATCATGAAAAGATAATGTGATCATCTTTTAGAAATTGGTCAAATCTAAGTCAGCTCAGCTTACTGTAATGAAGTGTTGAAAGAACTTCCTAGTATGTGTTTTCTTGCATTATTTATGGACTGTTTTGAGAGTTTTGATTGCAGTTGAGGTGAATTTGGATTACTTGTGTTGGGTCAACATTTTATAGTTGATTAGTATTATTTTCTGCTGCAATTTGATCATGGAGAGAATTGTGATCATCCCATAGAACTTGAGAGTTCTGAAAGAACGATTCTGGTGATGAATAATGAATGTGTTTCATTAGTTTTTTAAGTATGGAAGTGATCATCTGCTAAAACTTGGCCCAATTTAATCAGTTCTCTGTATTGAATTGTTGAAAGAATGATTTTGATGGATATATAATGTGTATGTTTCAATAATTGCTTTTAACACATTTTCTTGTACTTCTGCAATTTAATTGTTAGTACGAACTATGAAGTTCTGATCAATCTGATTTGTTGTCCCAATCTCATTGCTTTTAACACACATTTTAAGGATGTATGATTGAGTCAAGTTTATTTGTTTTGCCTTCTTTTCCCACTGCTTTAAAATGATTGTTGTTTGTTGATGTTGGTAATTAGGATCGTTATAATGAGTCAATCAGTGCTTTTAAGGAGACTCATCCAGAGGGAATGACGGAGGAAGACAAAAAGAGGCTATGGGATGAAGCAGCGGGTGTTAATAGCAAAGGACAAATGTATGCTCAAGGATCTCTCAAGAAGATGGCACGAGACTTCAGAAATCCAGGAGTTGGTCTTCCTTCTTTGACACAAAGTATGAATCTATATGCTAATCAAATGGAGGATCTCCGCAAGTCAATTGAAGACGACGTTCGGAAATCACTTCAAGAGGACCTCCGAAGAACGATCACCGAGCAGGTTCATCAACAACTTACACAAGCCCGACAACAAGAGGAGGTACTGATGTTGCAGGCCCGACACGCTCAACAAATGCAAAGGTACACACAAACTAAACCGACACAGCATATAGATCCGATGCTACAAACTGAAATTCCTTTCACGACGTTGTTGAGCTCAGCTCCAAATCCTTTAATGACTTATCTTCCTGTCCAGTCAAGTGTTCTTGCTCCTGTTATGCCAGTCAAGTGTCCAGCCAACTATATGCCTCATTGTTGGGATGTCTGATTTAGGTTTCAGAGATCTCTATTTGAGATTAGTATTATTTTCAGAGATCTCCCTCCATTTTACTTTCATTCTATCCTCAATTTGTTCCATTTACTGCTCTTTCGTATTCTCTTATTTTTGAAAGGGGAAGCGGCTCAACATCTATTTGGGGTTTACATCTTTCAATTTACTAGTTTATGTAGCTTCTGGAACTAATGTGGAATTTGATATTGAATTTGATATTGAATTGTGTTTGGTAGTTGTAAATAATAATAATTATTAATAATGCTAAAAAATTCATTTACAATAAATATAAAAATGCATAATTAAATTTATATTTATATTTGTATATTGTTAGTATCCACACATTTTAGTGTTGGATAGATTTCCAACACTTTTGATCTACCCACACTTTAAATAGTCGTATTTAATATGACATGACAACCATTTAATATATTTATAGTAATTAAGTGTATAATTAAAGTGTTGAGATTTGCAACACTCAATTTTGTTACTATTCTTCTATAGATATAAGTGTGGATGTTTTTTACAATTTTAAATGTTGTTTAATTACCGACAGTCCATATAGCCACACTTCATGTTTACAATATTAAGTGTTGATTTTAGCCACACTTAATTAAAAGATGTAGCTAATTCTTACACTTATTACTATTGCTATATAGAAGTTCTTTTGTAGTGTTTAGTAGAGCACTCATATTAAAGTGTTCAATCTTCCAATTATGTAATACAATAGTCTTGCCCATATTTGAATCTTCTAGGAGATCAGTACTCTTAATAACATGAGTATTAATATTATAGTTACCAACTGTAAGCTTCAAGAAATAGTACCAATTGCGTTTTAAAATGATTAAGTAATATTGGGACCAAATTAAACCATAGATTGCAGGATGATAATCATGGATAACATTCAATATAATAGCATAGTAAAACCTGGGCAAAAAAGTAGGATAGTAGTTTTGGGTAGAGTGGTTCGAACCCACGCAGGGGTTAATCACAAAAACTTGATCAAAGTTCAACAAAACACAAACAGATTGGATAGAGGGACTAATCATAAAATTAACCATTCATGACTACAACCTTGTTCTTGGCTGATTTACCTTTCTTCTGCTTCTTGTTGAAAGGGGCTGGCACAGGTTCTTCAATTTCTTCTTTCTTCTTAGGATCCATACCCGAGCCAGAGGAGTCAGCATGAGCAATATCCATTCCGTCCATCTTCCTCAATATAGTGTTGCTGGACTTTTCAGAAGCCGCGGGAGAAGGAGCAGAATCCACTGAGCTGGCACAAAACGAGGATGATATGCAGTCCTAGAGGCATTCTGAATGGCATGCCTTATCATTCTAGGAGCAAGAGCAAGTGGAAGACTCATAGGGTGAGATGAAGGGAAATAAAATTGATGCATTTGAGCCAAAAGTTGTTGGTTGTACATTTCTGGAGGAAGAGCAGCATGGATAGGGTAGGCTTGGACAAAGTCAAGAGGAGTGAAGCCATTTCTGGAGTTATAGGGCATGGACTGGATAGGTAGGATAGCTGAAGATGGGGAGGAGTTACTAAAGTTACCTGGAGCATGAGAAGAGGGAGCTTGATTTCCAGTGATGCTGAATTTGGACGCATGAGTAGGAGCTTACCTAATAAAATTAGGTCCCTTCTTGACAGTTGAGACTGCTGCAACTTTTGCCATTAAGCTTCCAATGATCCTTTGTTTCGTAGCTTTGGCAGCTTCATCATCATCCGAGGAGCCAATGAGGTTGAACTTAAAGATATGGGGAGGGAGGTTGTTGAGGAAGCAATTCTCGAATAGGTGATCAGGTTCACCACAACATCCACAACCCGGGAAGAAGTCCTCGGACCACAACTTGAAGGTGAGAATGCTCTTGTCTAAGTGCTCGATCTTGACAAATCCAAGGACATCCGAAACAGTGACTTTGATGCAAAACCTGACAAATCTTGACAAATCCAAGGACATCCTGGCCCATATGTCAGCAGTGTCAACCTCGGAAGCCAGAGGGTAAAAGTCCTCGGAGAACTGTTTCAGGAGGACAAGCTTGTTCTGCACACGATACGGCCTATTGTTCCACACCGCGTCCTTGGCCTCTCTATTGGCGAAAGTGAGCAATATCCAGGTGCTCCATTGTCCAACATTTATGTCTCCTTCGATTCCTTCCCAAGTCTCTCTCATTTTGCCAAGAATAGCTGAAGAGGTTATGTTTGTAGTGGTGTCGGCTATTCTGATCAGCAGGGAGAGGTTAGTTAGACGGGCTAAGTGATCCTGGACATCAGGGAGGGATAATAGATTAGGGATACGGTGAGGCATGTTGTGAGGAGGGAATTCAGGCATGTCAAAACCACACTGCTGATTGAAGATCCGTTATGGGTTTAGGTTGGAGTGGTCAAATTGTGGAGCTTCATGGGTATGACCATAGGGAGTAGCTTGGTCGAGTTGAAGGGGCTAGTTGCTTCCTTGGGAGATTGGGACGATGGAAGTTGAGGCAGTAGTCATGTTTTGTGGGATAGTAGGGCTTTCTAAGAGATGGAAATCAGAAGGGGGGATTGATGAGAAATTGATCACTGCTTCGGCATAGGACTGGTGTCCTCCATTGGAATGTTACTGAAGTACTTAAAGGATATAAGGAGAGATAAGTTTGTAAGCAAGGCAGAGTTGGTGAGTGAAGCAATAAATGCTAATGCAATATTTATAAAGTTCTTGGATGGGAGGTGAAACGTTTCTCGGCATTGGAATGTAGATGGAAGGGCAAGGGTTGTTTCAGAGACCATGTCAGTCATAAGAATAAACGAGGAAATGTTGCATGCATTCATCCAATAAGTTGCGTGAGCAAATGAATATAACATAATAGAGTTTGAACAAATAATAAGGTTGAGAATATAACTACAGATCGACTTGTCAGTCATTGATCTGGAGTGCCAAAGTGTCAAGGAGATGGTCTTAAGGCACAAGGCCGGTTCGAGAAGCATCCACTCGCGCATATCCACCAACGCAATGGGGTAAAAGGAGTGACTCAGATTCCATCTAGCACCGGGAGCAATTAAGCCACCACGGACATGCATAGTCATCTGAGTCATCCCTAACACCAGCCACACATGGGGTGCTAATGAGGGAGATCCTAAGAGACAAGAGAGAGAGTCCATACCTTGGAAATTGGAATCGGAGGTGAGGGGGAGCCATCGAGCAATGCGAGTAACTCCAGGAGAGCCCTCGTGCAGAGATGGAAGATCCGAACACCAATCCAGGAAGGGGAGACTGCAAAACATGGAGAAGAGCGAGGAGAGCCGTAATGATTGAAACCGATCTGGAGAGAAGTAGGTGCAATCATCCTTCTTCAAGCGCCACACCATCGATCTGAGGTAGCCATGAGCGGATTGGAGCAACCAAGACAGCAGACTATCATTAATTGGGGCTAAATCCGAGAGGGTAGATTCTAGGGTTGTGTCTGGATTAGGGTTAGGGTTGCAAGGAAGGGGATTGGTTAAATTCATAGGGGAAATGTATTGAGGAGGAGGAATCGGGGCTAAGCCCCAACCCCACTCATCAAACTTGAAGCCACACAAATCGGATTAGAAAGCTGAAGAACGAGCAGATGAGAGAAGAGAGAGGTGGGAGCGTATCTTAAAAGCTATGTTGGATCTAACTTATTTAGGAGTTGTTGTATTATTGTCAAAATACCTTTTGTTTAATAAATTACAAAATATAAATTGAATGTCACCTTACTTCATTAGGGAAAAGATCAAATGAGAAGTTAATCTTAAAATGAGAAATGAGAAGTAATCTTTCCTAGGGAATTCAACTGCTATGATTACACTCTTCTAGGTTTTTGACCCAAGTGATTGACCATTGACCGGGTTTGACTGGAATTGACCATTGATCGATGTTGATCGACGTTGACTTTTTAATTTTTTTTAATTTTTTTTGGGCCACAAAAACATTTTTTTAGGCCGGATTTCGTAGTTACAAAATTAAATGCTTCAAAATGCGTGAAATGTGCTACTATATGGTTGAAATTTGCTATTATATTTTAGACCAAAATTTGAACTTGCAAAGCATGTGCTACCACAAGTGTTACTCTATGACTGAAATGTGCTTCTATATTACTGAAATATGCTACGCTTTTGCCTATATGTGCTTCTATATGACTATCTGAATTGTGTTATGCTATTGCATATATGTGCTTCTCTATGCTAGGTGAAATGTGCTACGCTTTTTGCCTAGATGTGCTTCTCTATGTCTGAAATGTGCTACACTTTTCACCTATATGTGCTTCTCTAGGGCTAGCTGAAATGTGCTACACTTTTTCCTATATGTGCTTCTCTATGGCTAGCTGGAGTGTGCTACGGTTTTGCCTATATGTGCTTCTCTATGCTAGGTGAAAGGTGCTCTATTTTTTTCCTAGATGTGCTTCTTTATGGCTGAATTGTGCTACTCTTTTCGCCTATATGTGTTTCTCTATGGCTAGCTGAATTGTGCTACACTTTTGTCTATATGTGCTTCTCAATGGCTAGCTGAAGTGTGCTACGTTTTTTTCTATATGTGTTTTTCTATGTTAGGTGAAAGGTGCTACGCTTTTGCCTAGATGTGTTTCTCTATGGCCGAATTCGCCTATATGTGGTTCTCTATGGCTAGGTGAAAGGTGCTATGCTTTTGCATGAATGTGCTTCTCTATGGCTGCAATGTGCTACACTTTTCTCCTAGATATGCTTCCCTATGGCTGAAATGTGCTACACTTTTTGCCTATATGTGCTTCTCTATAGCTAACTGAAGTGTGCTACGCTTTTGCCTATATGTGCTTCTCTATGCTAGGTGAAATGTGCTACGCTTTTGGCTAGAAAGAATATAACACTTTTACTTACAAAGCATAACACTTTTGCTTACAAACCATATATAGCACAAATAATTGGTAGAAAAAAACATAGCACTTTTGCTTACAAACCATAGCACAAAAAATTGCTAGAAAAAAACATAACACTTTTGCTTATAAATCGTAGCAAAAAATATTTAGTAGCAAAACAAAAAAAAACAAAGCATTTTTCCTTACAAAGAATAGCACTTTTACTTACAAATCATAGCACACAAAATTGAAACGGATTAAAATTCGATAAAAAAAATTTGACATTAAAAAAAAAAGAGTCAACGGGTGCTCAACGACTGGTCAACGGGTGGTCAACGTGTGGTAAACGATCGGTCAACGGCCGGTTAATTTCCTTCTTATTTCTCATCTTAAGGGCATTTCTCATGGGATTTGGACCCACTTCATTATTGTATTTTAAATATCTTATAAAAAATTAATTTTTCAAGATAAAACGATATCTTAAGAAGGTCAGCAAGGATATTAGAATATTAGGTATGCTTATGTCATGTGTCATGCACGCGGTCACATGTATAATTTTTTTTTAACAATATAACTATATTTTATGCTATTAAGTTTTTATAGTTCCTTAATAACCAAATATAATTAGATTATTAAAATAATAAATAAAGAATGATACATATAAGAGAGCAACTATACATATAAGAGAGCAACTATAAGATGGTAGAAGAAAATAAAAAAACGCTTGCTTAGATGCTCCTCTAATCTATCAGATAACATGATAAATGATATGATAGATGAGGTGACATAGTTCAAAAGCCGACACATAAGCCATTTGAACTTGATGACGACTTTGTGGAAAATTAACACTCTATTTTACTATATGTATCGATAGATACAAAGTAGATATAAATGTAAGAAATTATATTTCTACAACATATAATTTGTATAAAATACAATAAGTAAAACAGAATTAAGGTAAGAAGAAACCGATCGAACCACTACCGAATGCAAACGGTCGAACTTGAACGGAGTCGAGATTATAATCTCTTTCCTTAATTCTGAAAACGCCCCGTAGTGTGACGGTTACCGGCGTTCTGAATCCCAGGATAAAACCGCTAACGCTTCTGCTTTGCACAACCCAAAAGAAGAAGCCAACGAACTCTAGAACTGTGTGTACTCTCAGACTGGAACAAGAGAAGAGGAAGAGATGAATAGAGACCGAAAACTGTGGGAGAATGAGAATAGGAATGCTCAACAGCTGTTCGTATTTGTGTATTGAAATGAGGAGGAGAAGGCTCCATTTTATAGTCTTTCAAGGAGGATCCCGGTTTAATGCAGCCCATTAAAACCGAATCTTTGACCAACCTTATTTGGAAGATCAACCTATTCAAAACCAAATCAAGTTTGATATGGTAATATTTGTTCAATTTAAACCTCCACATTTGTCACTTAGTGGACTTCAAGTAAGCCACTTTGGATCTCCATTTCTCATTCAAACGGAACCTGAATTATACGTATGAGCATACTACTGAATAGTGCTCGCGGAGACGAAGCCAACGCTCCCATTATCCGACACCAACGGTGCCCGGAAAATTCGGTTCCAACAATAAACACTTCTCTTGTAATAAGAGATATAGAAGTCTTGTGTGGTTATTCCTTAAAAGAGTACTATGGAAACAATTTGTGAGTAGATTCTTTTGGGACATAATTTGTGACTATAGATATCCAAGAAAGACTTTCATCTTCCCGTCGTGATTATGGTTAAGTGAGAGACGCCAACTTAGGAGTGGGTGAAAGTTAATTCGGACGTGTGGGGCAGTTCTTGTTGGAGCTCAAGAAGCTACGACGAGAGAGCTTATTAGAAATAACCAAGGTAACTGGCTCATTGGGTTCACTGTTAACTTAGGTAATTTTCTTGTTTTACATGTTGAGCTTTGAGAATCTATTTTGGTTTGAAACTGGTTTGGGATGAAGGGTATATGATAGTGATCATGGAAAGCGATTAGCTTGAGACAAGCCTAATCATTTAATATATTAGGATAGAAACAATTTATAATCTTATTGAATGTAAAAACAATTTGTAATCAAAATGATTAGGCTTGCTATTAATAATGTTTAGTCTACAAACATCCAATATTTTAATATTTTAGGATAGAAACTAAAGCAAACCAACAAATGAGCCATATATGCTCCATATAGTACTAAGCCGGTTTTTGGGTAAATACCCTAAAACTGTTATGTTTTTTAAGTTTTTGCATCACTTTTTTAAGTTATAAGAAAATACCACATTTGCTGTCAACAAAATTTTTAATAGACCTGTCAACAAAAAAAATTCCAGATCTGTCAACAAATTTTTTAACAAAGTTGTCAACAATTTTTTTAACAAAGTTGTCAACAAATTTTTTAACAAAGTTGTCAACAAATTTTTTAACAGAGTTGTCAACAAAAATTTTAACAGAGTTGTCAACAAAATTTATAACATAATTGTCAACAAAATTTTTAATAGAGTTGTCAACAAGAATAATAAGTTGTCAACAAGAATAATAAGTTGTCAACACGATTAAATAAGTTGTCAACAAGTATATTTTAGTTCTATAAAAATATATTTATATGTTATAATAATAGTACCGGATATTTTCGGATATCCGTAAGCTAAATATCCCGATCCGTATCCGGTCCAAATATCCGGAAAATTCGCCCGGATCGGACCGGATTCGGATAAAACTTAATCGGATATTTTCGGATGCGGATTTTTAAGGATCGGATCGGCGGATTATTGGATCGGATTGGATATTTTTGCTCACCCCTAATTATAACAGAGTTGTCAACAAAAATTTTAACAGAGTTGTCAACAAATTTTTTTATAGAACTGTCGACAAAAATTTTAACAGAATTGTCAACAAAATTTTTAACAGAGTTGTCAACAAAATTTATAACAGAGTTGTCAACAAAATTTTTAACAGAGTTGTCAACACAACTAAATAAGTTGTCAACACGACTAATTTACGGTCAACAACATACAACACGAGTAATATTACAAAATTGTCAACACTTTACAAAACTTGTCAACATACTAAATAAAACACCATTAATAAATTGTCATTAATAATTTCACCCGGAGACTTTATCAACAAGAAATTCAGCAACACTTTTCTCACATTTAGTGGAAGTAGGAGGTGGCCCTTTTCTCAGATTTACCAGGGCATCAAAACATAATCAGCAATACGAGGAATACGAGGCTAGCTTCCCACCCTGTTCATGCAAATCACACTGCTAATGAGTTTTGAAAACACTAAAAAATTGAAACTCAGCTTGAGATTTGTCACAATACTACATTAAGAAAACAGATCAATGTTGCTTGGAGTAACACAGTTGAAAGTTGTTGCATCAATATATTCAAACGGAGCTCCCCAAGGAACAGGTAAATTCTTAAAGGGGAAACCTGCAGCAGAATCTAGTACATTTATTAATAGTGAATGATTAACCTCCTTTGCAGCAATGATAACCAAGTACGACATTAAGTAAAAGCTCACTTGCTAACTTACTACAATCAAGGAAGTCTATAACTCGTTGTTCAGATTAGCTAGAAATAACTGCGATTTTAGAGACATTACTCATACATTGTTGTCCACCTCAAGATCTTTGATCCAGCTAACAGCTGCATTACCAGCCCGGATGTCACAGTGGGGGTGATACCAAGCTCCATGACAGTTCCTCGATTGAGGCAAGGATCACTCGCATCCAGTAGAATGGATCCGCTCCAGTTGTGGAATGAATTCTATAAAGAGGAAGCTGACTGCACAACAAGAAGATGAGCAGAGTGATGACAATGTATATAACCTTTTCTCTGAATGGAACCTTCCTGTCAGCACTCAACACTTCTGGAAGAAATGGAAGGAACTGTTTAACCAAATGAAGCACTATGAATCCTCCACCCATGATGAATTAGTAAGAATCAAGTATCACCTGTAAGGCTGTAACAGATAGAATGTTAGACCATTATTATTAGAATGCATAATTCTGTATGAAATTTTGATTGCCCGAGATAATTAAAGGTAATCTATCTACACTCTACAAAATGTCTACACCACAAATAATCTTTCTATATTACTTATAACTTGTCAGCACAAATAACTTGTCAACAAATATAATTTGTCAGCATCACCGTACCAAAACCTGAAAAATCCTATTCACATACCACCATACAAAAATATGAGAATCCACAATCTCAATCTCAACTATGTAACATCGAACTTTGAAGTGCTGTATAACAATAGATAATGAGCAGAGAAGGAAAACATGTATCAAAATCTAAAAAATAGGACTTGATTGCGAGATCACTAGCCTCGTGGAGTGTATTAAGGCATATAGAAATCAAGATCTTATAAAGTAATTATCAACCTATGAGCTTGATTAATTCTTACCTGGAGTGTATTAAGGCATTTTGAAACCCTAGAACACGGAATGCGAGCGATTAAAGAATTCAGACTTGATTGCGAGATCTCTAGCCTCGTCTACGGTGTTTGTTGTCTGATTGTCCGAGCGTCCGAGCTAATCGTTCATGGAAACGTCTGCAATAGATCTCGACCGTGTTACTCGGAGCCTCGGAGGCCTGTGTATTAGCAACGGAACAAGCGAGCGGCGGCCGGAGGAGGACTGTTGTCGGTGGAGCGCTATCGGCGGAGAAGGGACGCCGGAGAAGGAGCGATGTTGGCGGAGAGCGACGTCGGAATAGGAGCGATGTCATGTCGGTGATACAAAGCTTCAGCTTTAAGAGAGAGTGTGTGTGACTAGGGTATTTTTCTAAGGTTTAATAAGGAGGTGCATATGTTTATGATAAAATGGAAAAAAGTGTATTGGGCACAAATAGTTCTAGTAGTAAGCTAAGCAATTGTTAAGAAGAAGCACACCCACGTTACGGGTAACAGAAAATAAAGATAAACTTATCGTCGCTTTCGACTGCAAATCAGACTATGGCGTTTCTGGAGATGTTGGTGTTATCACCCTTCGACACTAGCCGGTTGAACACACTCGTCCAAATGTGTCTGCAAGCACAAAATCTACACACAGATCAATACAAAAATCAAATAACTCCGGCTTGTAATGCTGCAATAGATTCAAACCCAGTAACAAGTTTTTACAACTACTAAGACAATTGGAAATTGACCGACCCTATGGGAGAAGAAGAACTAATAAGTAAATATATAGTTATGGGGTTCAATTAGAAATAAATTGAGCCTATATTTAGATGATCTTCATCTCTTGAAGATGCCATGTATCACCAGATTAATGCCCATCTGCCCCAAAAGTAACTGTGTTCAGTTTCCTTCTTGAATTTGATTCTCATACACTTTAATTGAATCTCAAGTAAAACTTACTAATAAAGAATTCAGTTGAAATTCATTTGAGAAAAGCCCCAAATCATTTTTTGTATAACAATTCATTAATATTCGTTATTTATTATATTTAAAATTTTAAAACTTAATTATATATCAATATCATTTAAGATATCAACTTATTTTCATATAAAATTATATATTACATAATACTTCGTACTACTTATTAACTATATCGAGTTATATAAACCCGCGTTTGACGCGGGAAGTAAGCTAATTACTAGTAATTCAGATAGAACATGGAGAAGTTAAAATTGTGGGTAAATAATCCACCGTTGTATTGTAGAACAAAACTAACATAATTCCAGTTTTGCAAAGTTCCCAATAAACCGAATCTACGGTTTCTGTAAACAAACAAGAATGGGCCATAAATAAATTCCGTAATGTTAGAAATGTATCAATTTTGTGACAGTAATATCTTTAACAGAATCCGAACGGAAGCTTAGGAACAGTATCCCTTGCTTGTGGGAGACATCTGAATGGGCCGCTTGAGAACAAGCCCATTAACAACAAAAACGAATTATTCTTGTTGTACACGTTTCCCCAATTGAGCCCACACTCCTCCAACCAATCCCCAATCATTCTTCCCCAATCTGACATCCTCCTTTCCTGCTTAAATAGGAGACTATAATCATCAGAAATCGATCACCCCCACAATATCTATCTATTTACTGATAACCATTTAATTCATCCATGGCTACCGTGCCTTTCCGAGCTCTTCTTCTGTTCCTCCTGCTCAATGTTTTCCATTCCCAGGTACTTAACGGTCTTTGCCTTTTAAATTTGGTCATGTAATCCGAAATTGAACTCGACCTTTTGATTTCGATTGGATGATCAGATAGTGTTCCCGAGTTTCCTCCTTTGCGATTTTCAGCTTATATGAATGATTTTTCGAATTGTTATGATGCGTCTACAAACTGATTTGAGTATCCATAAGTTGACATTTTTAGCTTCCCTTCCAGCTCCTGCTATGACCAAACCATAAACATTCAATCAATAAGTTTGAATTCTGATTGATCGTGTTTTTGTATAACCCTAAATCACTGTAAGAGTTTTCATTGTAAGATTTGATGTTGCTGTCATTGAGTGGCCTATTTTGATTGATCTGCAGGTTCTTGCTGCTAAACCCATTTCTAAGCTGAAGCTAAGTTCCAATATTCTTCAGGTACATCTCTTGTTTATATTGAAGACAAGTACTCGATTACTCTCTTTGCCTCAATTATACTTATAACTAAATATATATGTATCAGGAATCTATCATCAATGAAATAAACACTCACCCTCATGCTGGATGGGTAGCTGACAAGAATGACAAATTCAGTGATTATACTGTAAGTCCCTCAGAAGAATTCACCTTCATTAGTAGTTTTTTTTGCTTCTTCAAGTGAAGTGCTAAATCATTAATCATTATATTCCCTTTGCTTCAAGGTTGAACAATTCAAGTACATCCTCGGCTCTAAACCTACACCTGAGAGTGTAAAAAAGAACACGCCTGTTGTAACTCATTCTAGATCTCTGAAATTGCCAACTCAATTTGATGCCAGAACAAACTGGCCTCAGTGTTCCTCCATTTCTAAAATTCTAGGTCAGTCAGCTTAAATTTATTAAACTGTTTCCATCCTTTATTGATCAGTGACCACTCCCATTCTTATAATTCCATCCTGACACGTCACGTTTACTCCTTGTCTGTTGTTTGTTTGCTCCTGCTCATGATTATCAACTAAAGATCAGGTATCAGCTCCATCCTTAACTTCTCTCTTATATAGGTGCTATTTACAGGATCTTCAAAATAAATTTGCTTAATTTGTTTCAACTTGTGTGGTGCTATTTTAGGGTCATTGTGGTTCTTGTTGGGCGTTTGGTGCGGTTGAATCACTCTCTGATCGCTTCTGCATTCACTTTGGGATGGTAACTAATGCTATATATGAACCATAGGTTGAAACACTTTCATTTGAGTCATTCTTTAACTTAAATGCACTTCAAATTCTTTGCAGAACATTACCCTATCTGTTAACGACCTCTTATCTTGCTGTGGATATATGTGTGGAGCTGGTTGTAATGGTGGCTATCCTATTAGCGCTTGGCGCTACTTCGTTCAGAACGGAGTTGTCACCGAAGAGGTAAAACTTATTTCCTAATTCATTATCAGCTCGTATTGGTAAGAACACAAAACACCATTAATTTGAGCTGAGCCTTCGGTTATTAAGAGCATTTTGTTTGCAGTGTGATCCATATTTTGACGCCATTGGCTGTTCCCACCCTGGTTGTGAACCTCAATATGCGACACCAATATGTGAGAAGAAGTGCAAAGACGAGAATCAAATCTGGCCAAAATCAAAGCATTTCAGTGTTAGTGCATACAGGGTTAACTCTGAACCACATGACATAATGGCTGAGATTTACAAGAATGGACCAGTTGAGGTCTCCTTCACAGTCTATGAGGTAAAAACTAACAAGATCACAGTTCACAAAAACACATCTAGATCAAATTGGCCTCTTAATCTCTCGGTATTGACTTTTTTTGTGATGTTAGGATTTTGCCCACTACAAATCTGGAGTATACAAGCATGTGACTGGTGATGTTCTTGGAGGACACGCTGTGAAGCTGATCGGATGGGGGACTTCAGAGACCGGGGAAGATTACTGGGTAAGCCAAATTATATCCACATTTCTTCACCTCTTAAGTAACATAGGCATTTTTGTTACAAAAAAATGTCAGAAATATGTTTAAATAACCATTAATTTTTCTTTTATTTTTCTAACAACCTTTATGAATACACTAATCATTCTATGTTGCATTATTGCAGCTTGTAGCAAATCAATGGAACAAGAGCTGGGGTGAAGTATGTTTCTCCTTAAAACTCTCAAGCTATTTTAATTGTTGTTACTATTAATAACCCAGTAGATTATTATTTGTATTATATGTATGACACTCTGATTTGGGTTTTTTGCAGGATGGTTTATTCAAGATCAAAAGGGGAAGCAACGAATGTGGTATCGAAGATGACGTTGTTGGAGGCCTTCCTTCATCCAAGAACTTGTCTAAGAGCTTCATCAGCCTACCAGAGGCTGCAAAACCTGCTAGCGATGCTTCTGCATAAACACATCAGAAGTGATTAATGGTGTTGGATTTGGCAAATCAAACTTCAGGCGTCTTGAAATTTCCACGTTGTTTCTGTATAATCAATGTGATTTGTACTATTTATTGACTTTGTATTGCTGCAAGCATGATTTGTGTAAACCCAGCATGGAAAAATAACACTAACCTTGTAATATAGTTATCCATAGCTGGTGGAAATGGCTTGAAATGGAAGGGCTTACTCCGTATTATCTTGTTAAAGTTACCCTCTCATCTCGCCTTATTATGCAGACAAACAACAACAATAACAATCAACCTAGCTACTTCCCGTTGTAAAATCTGTGAAAAGTATCGACTAATTCGCCTTAGATGTAGACAATACATTCGCCTTATTATGCAGTCATCTAGAAATTTATTTTCAAATAAAAATATTGCAAAACGTATAACATCAAATGAAAATAGACCAGGGAGTCAAGGATACAAACATAAGTGCTTATAATTTATTTGCCAATGTTACGTTAGGTAGGCCAATAAAAACATGTTTCACCTTTTTGCATTTGACCTTTTTACATTAGACGAGACAAGTTTTACGTCATTAATATCTCGAACTACATGTTATTAAAATTTATAAAATTTTAATGTTGTTAGAGTACATATTGAGACAAATAAAAAAAAATCACAAATAACTATTTTTTTTCCTCAAAGATTGAAAATAATGGAGCAAATTGTATTGATAAATGAATAGTATAAGAAACGTAAAGTGGACAAACATTTTGGAAAGGCGGGAGTATAAATTAACAAGTTTTTGTAAAGAAATATTTTCAGACTTTAGCTTAGCTATTGTATAAAAAATGATTTTATAATTAAGTAGAATGGGGAAATGTTTTAGGTACTTTGGAAAAGAAAAAATTGATCAACCAACATTCATGATCCATTGATAAAGCCCTTAAACATAAATAAGACAAATTATTCACTCACAGAAAGAAAAACAAAAAATCTAAAAATTCAGATTATCTGTTTTAAATTGGTGTATCCTAAATTCTTACAATTAAGGGTTTTAGTAGGTTTATATTTGATTTTTAGTTTTTAAGTAAAAAATTACAGTTACCACTTTACATACTTTTAGAGAGTTATATAATTTAGATACATAAATATAATATAGATGATTTGGATTCAAAAAATAATGCTAATATGTTACTTTTTCTTTTTCTTTTTTTAACCAAATTTGTAAATTGTAAGTTTATTTGTCGTATGAATAATAACCTTAACCAACCTTAGTTGACTCAAGTGAAGATTTACCCCATCATCTATATATACTGGATACGGGCCTCCGCGCTCCGCGCGGGAAAATTATTGATTTTCGTATATTGTTTAATAGAGTTTCACATTATTTGATAATATTTTTGTTATTGTTATCAAATTTGTTAATATTTACCATTGGTTTATATATATAATTTTATTGAAATGACTTAAAAGTCTCAAACTTCTATAATTTGTCATGCAAACAATGAAATTTGATAACATTAAAAATGAGATACAAAGTTTAAAATTACATTCGTAAAATTTCATTTCTAACTTAATACGAATTCTTTTTAATCATAAAAACTCAACATAAAACAACAAAAAATATGCCAAGATAAATTGTTATGAGAGTATTGATAGTGGTGAAAATAAGTATCAATTACATTAATTTTTGACAAAAACCAAATAAGTTTGTAATATGTATATATAGGATAAGATATTTGATATTATATATTAGATTCGATTAGAATTAGATGAGATAATTAAATAAAGAGATTTAAATGGATTTAGAATTATGATAATTGATTATTCAAAAAAATAGATTTAGAATTAAAGCCCGAAATAACAGGCCCAAAATAAAGCTCATTAGATTTCGGTATCAATTACATTCAATTCGCTCAACTATCACTTACCTTTTCTCAATTCTAAAGTTGTGCCCCCGCGTAGCGCGGGGGAAAGTGTCATTCTTGAAAAAACTGATTTATTTGGTAAGCTCGATCAAACCGAATAGTACATAAATCAACTTCAAGTTTGTTTTCCCTCGAAAAACCCCATAAACTCAACAGTTTTTCTTTTTGATTCAAGGCAATAGATCCATAAACTCAACAAATTGATGAGCATAATTGCACTGAAGTAATATAAATTTAGCACCAAATTCTTTTTAACCAACATAAGAAGGGGTTTTACAACTTCATATGCACAAAAAGCTATATCAAGCAATTGAGAAATAAAAGTCAGCAAATTCAAAAGCACCTTATGGAGTTTGAATGAACTTTTGTGTAGATTTCATCATCTCATTAATCCATCTCCACCTTCGTTGTCCACAAAATCAACACATCTAGAATCGGGATCCTGCGCTACGCACGGGGTAATAACATCCACCTTTAAACTTTGTAGTAATCAATAATAAACTTGTATCCCAACTAAGCAACTTGTGTAGGCATTGTCATCATCATAATTATAAAAATAGAGTGAAGCACAATTTTAGTACATAATAACTTGATTTTCACCTTGTGGAGTTTGCCACTTGAATGAATTCTAGATCAATCACAATATAGAAAAAATATATATGATAGTAGCGTAAATATATTTTCTTTATCGCATCGTAAAAATCTACATTATAAAATGATGTCAAAAGTACAATCATAAAATTGTGCATTAATCAGAAGTAAAATTCCATATACTACTAATGTGAATATTGAGGACAAGTGTTGGGGTTCTATAGTTTTTTGTGGAACATCAAGAGATCTGAGGGAGGAGCTCAAACATTCCACAAAACTATTGTGAAACTCTTATCCACCTAGAAATAAATTATTTTGTTAATATGTCTAAGAATGTTTAGCTCACTCTAGGAAGAGATATTAACAGATTTAACAACAAAAATTGACCAAAATGAGGGGTAAAAAATTCAACAAATCAAAGAGGGACCCTAACTTTCTCTTGCAACTACCTTCAAGTGCTTTTTCTGACCTGAAAAGGAAGGCAAGCATGTTGAAGATGAACGTCAAACTGAGACCAAATCAACTATTATACACAAAGGTGAATCAAAGATCAAAGTTCTATAACACCAACTTAAACAAACTACAATAACACATCATCAATTTCATTAGCCATGGACGATCGGTCTCATACATCATGAGCCTCATAGTTACAGGTTAGAGTTATCTTATAGAAGATACCACCTACTCTTTGTTCGTCTATTAGGACTTCTTTTCATGTTGGGTAATGAGGAGACAATCCCTTCAACCAAACCATTGTAGGAAGACCAATAGAGGATGTAGGTTGATTCCCTCATTGTCAAATTACAAGTATTTTTCTCTGCAACTAGTGCATGATTTATGAAAGGAATTGCAACCACCCCCTGCCAAATGGAAAAATGTAACTCTAAATTAATTAATTTTAACAAAAATGAAGGAGAGATTTTCTTATTATAACATTTAGACTCGTTAACAAAGCTTATGTTGATTATCATGGAAGGAGCATGATAATACCATGGTTAAGAAGCTTTCGAGTGAACCTGATAATACCATGTTGGCTTCTTCTGCAGGATCCTTACGTAATGATTTACTTAAGAGATGAATTCTTATCTCATTAAATTCTTATTGTAATTGGCTGGATTTACTTTGGAGATGAATTCTTATTTTTATTGTCCATAGTGGTACTCGCTGAATTCTAATCATCTATATGGTTGGCTTCACTTTGTCACTCATTTGTCCTTGAACCTACTTGTCCCTGAAGCAATCCCACCCAAAATTTAAAGAAAAAAAGGTTATATGAAATACATAATAGGTATAAGAAGCAAAGTCGTTGAATGTAGAAAGTTTTGGGCGGAGTGACTTGTTATGTAATGATTTACACCCACATTAAAACAGATACTACTGATATGAAACTGGCTAATATCGCTATGGAGATTGAATCTTATGACTGTCAACTTTTGAAACAGACAGATTAACTTCTTTTCAATTTCATAAAAAAAAACCATGTTAATTCAAAACACACAAACAAAAAAAATTGTGACTTGCGTGGCAAAAGGTAAAATCATCATCACTTCCATATGTCATCGTTAAATCACCCACCGTCCGACCCTCTAGATGTAGCAAAATTACCCAACTTCTCAAAAGACAAAATCAATCAGCTTAGCTCTCTATATGATCAGTAACCTTGCTTTTAATTGCAAGACAAGGAAAAACGTAAGTTTTTATCCTTTTCATACATCTCAACTTTCGCTATATCATCATACTAATACAACTACAATACAAAGTAGGATTTTAGCCTCAAATTACCACCATTTTATTTCATATACTCTTAATTAAGTAAAAAAAAATCAGTTAATCAGTTTACAATCCACATTCCCAACATCGTGCATTCGAATAATGAAGCAGGGGAATTGATGCTACATACATGAAATAGGATCTTCACCAAAAGTCACAACTAAACACTGATGTTGAGTTCATTCCACCACGAAGACCCTTGTATTTCGAGATGGTACATATATGAA
The DNA here is from genome assembly GCA_029168935.1 of Oxyria digyna. NCBI lineage: Eukaryota > Viridiplantae > Streptophyta > Magnoliopsida > Caryophyllales > Polygonaceae > Oxyria > Oxyria digyna. The sequence goes on from JAPVLV010000013.1 coordinate 15,306,564, forward strand.
AGTCTTCTTGATCTCAACACCTAGAAGCACAATTAAAGGAGATTTGAAAGTGGAACCACAATCAGCACATAATTAACAAAAATGAATTATATCATCTCATCAACTACAATGTTCATAATAAAGGAAACAATATTCTAGTTCAGGAAATGAAGAACTATCAGCTGCAACTTCACCAGTCTTTGTGTTTACATTCATTATGTTTTAATATTCATTATGTAAATTGGAGCAGTTTTTTAACTGAAATTAAGAAAATGGAATCCTTCAGTAAATTTGGGTTTGTATAGTGATTATTTTTACACAACAGAGACCGAGCTCAATTTGATTTAGGGGCATATGCTTATAGTGCCTATATTTAGCAACAGTAGTGCGCTTCTTCGGGTCTCTTGTCAACATATTTCTAAGAAGTCTTCCGCGCCTGAAAAAGGAAGAGACAAATTTCAATTAAATTAAAGCCTAGAATGCAACATCAAGTATATACAAAAAAAAAACTCATTGTGGCTTCAGGATTGTGAATCAACACAGAAGTTCATCTATAACTGACGAAACCAGTAATTTTGAATTGAAAGTGTAAAAAAGAACAAAAATCAAGAAACAAAAGAGAACATCCATACCTCTCTTCATTAGTGGGATCACAAAGAAATGGGGTTGTAATTGTGTACCCTTCTATTATTTTCATAAAACAGAAACAAAATTACAGATTAAAGCCTCCAGCATTGATCTGAATAGCAAATCACAATGTCAAAATTGAAACAAACAAATTTAACGGCAAACCCTACAACGGAAGGTGAATAACAGTAGAGTAGGATTGAGATCAAATAAGTAGATCATTGAGAAAATGGAGACCTGAAAAGGAGGAAGAGCAACCCATCATCATTGATCTTCTATTGGGTGTGAAGCCGAAGATGCGCTAAGACGACCACCTATAAGAACTCGGATCAGACTACAGAACAGGACAATAAAACACGGTGATTAATTGTCATCATTTTAAATACAATCTCATATCAACCTACAGGAATTTCAGTAACTGAAGAATGTATATTCGTGTCACACTTTTACAACGTCGTAACTTTGTTTATGGATTAAACCTTACTCAAAGATTAAAGCCCAAGACCAACCTATCTTCATAAAGAAATGAAAGTTTCAATTATATATAAATGGAATTATATCTTACCCATGTTCACTTCTACCCGAAGAACAAAATACTGCAGACAAAAACAGTCCAAGTAAGAGATAATATCTTTACAGATTAGCATCATAAAGTAAGTTATACTATGTATATACAAATACCTGCTGCTATCACTCACATGCTCCAGAGGATGAGGCTCCCCTTTTCTCAAAACACCCTGAGCATACAATTCACCTATTCCACAAAATTGTGAATAGATGAATAGAAGTATGTTTAAGGACATATTGTGTGGTTTGTTAATGAATAATTCTGATTGTGTAACTTGCACTTTGATTAAATTGTGGTCTCCGAGAGCATGTGTACCAAATTATTCTTTAATCATGCTTGTAATTGCCAACATTGTCAAATACAATGAGTTGGAAAATCAGATAGCAGCTAATCTTCCACCTTTCTTCACCTTCTTTAGTTGAAACTTTGCATTTTACACATTTCCAATTTTCGCATTGCATACAAACTTTTTAAAACCATTAGCTGTGAGCAGAAATGGTAGGCGAAACTGAAAAAATAATGTACTAAGACAAAATAAACTTTTATAAGAAAACCAAAAGTAACTCAAACAAGATGTTATGGGAAACAGTTATAGCCTTATAGGCTTAATTTGTAGAAGAAAATGAAAGTAATTAGATTAGATGTATAAATATATGTAAGCTTCCATTTCGCGGATCTGGTCAGCGGTGTGGCAGCGATACTTTTTGCGGCGCTTGCTAAGTATATAAAATAGATTAAACCTTGTGTGTAGGAAGATCAAGATCTTTGTTCTCTTTAATGACTTTCCATATTTGATGTGCACTATAAGGAGATCCTGACGCAGGAACAACACCTCTTCTATCACCAGCAAGACCACCATGATAGAATTGAAAAATTGTGTCTTAAGTTTTGCAACCTCGATACTTAATTAGAATAAGAAACTGCATTATATTAAAGATAAATTATTGAATAAATTGAAAATTTAAAGCAAACATATTGAAACATAAAACATATTGAAACTATGTCTTTAATGGAACATTTTGAAATTAGGATTATTCAAATTCATAAGAATCATGATTAAAGAACTCTTCTCCCGCCAATAAACAAAATGACACATATATAATGAAGGAACAATATAAATATACATACTTGTCTTGTAGCTGGGTCTTTCATCTGATTCCCCATCTGTTCTTGTATGTCAGCTGGATGGGGAGATATTTCTTGCATTAAGTTCTGGAGCTCCAAAACCACTGCTCCCACTCATAAAAATGTTTATGTCAGTGGCTATATTTTCTCGGGCTTCAGAAAATCTTGACCCAACATCTGAGGTCACCTAACTACTGGTTGACGAAGTGGCATTTGAAACTGGTTCTCTCTGTTTCATTGAAGATGTCATTTCAAACATTTTTTGGTACTCTTTAGGTGACATATTACTCATCATCTCACTTGCCAATTTCAACATTTCAAGGGTCAAGTTTCTGGGAACTGAGCCAGGTCCAAAACCAGCAGGAGAGGAAGATGGATTATTGAAAGGATTTTCACCCTGAAACGAAGATGCCATCTTGATCATATTTTGGAGTTCGTTAGGTGACATCCTGCCGATCATACTTGATGTTGTCTTCAGCATATCGGGAGTAAACGCCCCAACGTTCCCAACACCCATTTTTGCTAGAGTATCAAGATCAACGCCGAAAACAAACTTCTAAAATGATCTGTTAAAAAGTTACCAAACTAAATTAATATTCGATAACAAATTTGCTAGTATAATGCAAACATAAGGATGGAATGAAGCACAACGAAAACACAAGTGGTTCTAACAAATAAAAGTTAGCTCCCATTTGTTGGTCTAGTACATTTTTCTCACATCAGATTGCCCAATCTAGCAATATTAAATATCTGGAATCTCCATATTGCTTTTGTACTGTTCATTTCTACCTTGAACATTTTAAGTAAATTAACCATCCACATTTCTAATCCCAAGGTTTAATTCAACACAACAATATCAAACTCCAGATGAAATAACATTCAATTTTTGAATTTTAAAAGAGAAGAAACACTGCATTTAGGAATTACAAAATGTGATAGCCTTCAACCATTTAGAGCTCAATACCACCGCCAAATATATTGTGTATAAGACCGGAGAATATGGAATGGATCCGTCGAATTGGGAAGAAACTGCCATATTAAATCATTCATGATTTCTATAGTTAAGAAATTTAACCACATATATAACATAAATTAAGTAGTCATCATACTTGACTCCAACTATCTCCTAGCAGCTCGTTTACAGTCATGCCGTTTTGAGCATACATGGTAGGTGAAACCCAGTAGATCCATCTAAACCACTTCTTCATATTCACTGTTAGCAATCAACACGAAGAAAAAAAAGATAATCAACAAAAAAAAGGCTCGTGTTTTGCTAATCGCTCTATCAGTCACTCATAATAATACCTCTCGACACTGTAAAACCTCCAAATAAATAAAGGGAAGTCACTGTAAATAATCCAAAGATGTTTCCAGCTACTCCTGGTACAACTCCAAGAAACTGAAATACAGCAAGAGGAACTGCTTCAGAATCCCGCACAAGACATGAAGCTGAACTAAATCAGTTCCTTTTTTCATTACTTGGTGAAGACAAATACATGGAACAAACGGCAAGGAAGTTGTGTATATAAATATATATAATTTAATGCAGAATAATAACCGACCTAGAAGTAAAGGAAAAAAGAAACTGCCAGCCATACTTAATGTGGTTGAATACCATTGATAAATGACATTAAAGCCAGATGAAACCGCTATTCTTAAGACAATGGAAACACATAAAATTGGAGATAAATGGCCATTTGAGGATGTTGATTTAGCAATTCAATTCAGAACTGTTACATCCAATACGTAACTCTTAATTGGAGATAAATGGCCATTTGACAATAAATTAAGAATTAGTAAAGACCCTACCTTCCAACAATCTCCACGCCCATTCAATGTACAAACGTTACATCGAAATTGGCAGACGGTTGTGTAACATTCCTCATGGCCTTATTATTATTCTTCGTACAGTATCCAACTTCCTGTTGCCTGGTCGTAAAAACCGCCTCAGATTCCCCCGGAGATTCACATCGGAACCGAGCTCAGGGTGTTTCAACAACGAACTATTGAGGTTTGCAAACACAAACTTCTTGGAGGGCTTGGGAATCGGGGGAATTATCTTGCAAATGCCTAAAGCACTCCCTTCTTTCTTGATTTTGGAAATGTAAGCGATGGGGTCGGCGAATTCGGTCTCGATGGGGTAAAATTCAGGCGCCATTGGCATCCTCTTGAGCCATTCCGGCACTGCAACAGCTTTCATCATCGCTAACGAACCACCTGATTCAATCAAACCAGCACATCTCATCAGTTAACAGATTCTGCTTAAACCCTAATTGCCCAATTCTAATATCAAATTAACCGTTTCTAATCACATAATCTGATATCTAAGGAAAGAAGAAGAGAGTAGAAGAACCTGCAACAACTCCCAGCGATGCGCAGCAATCTTAGTTTGCAAAGGCACGAGCAGACAGAAATTGAGACAAAAAGGATGAATGAATGGAGAAATAGAGGATAACCTCAACGCCAAAAGCCTCAGCAAGCCTGGAAACGGCAGGGAGCCTCTTCGTCAGAGTGGATTATATGAAATTGACATGGAAGTTGACGGGAGTTGGAAAGCTCGGTTGAGAAAAGAGAGAGACCGAGAGAGTTGGGAGAAGTGAATAACACAGGTCCACAATTGAACAATGAGTCCACCAGGCCCATTATGCACACATAATGGGCAGAAGACAATTAAATCAAATCCTTTAATTTTTTTTTGGTTTCCCACTCTAGTTCAGCGGTTAGGGGACTCCTCTATTACCCTTACATCTAGAGTTCGAGCTGCGTGGGTGGTTCTCCCAACAAACAATTTTTAACCTCCACAAAGTCTCGAACTCGAGACCTCATGTTGGGTGGTTGGGGTCCCTTACCACCCGACCACATGCTTGTTGGTATCAAATCCATTAATTAACGCCCTAAACATTAACTCGGTACCGATTTCATTCAATTCGGGCATTGGACAACCAACTTTTATATAGATAAGATATTGGTAACAATTACAATTAACTAGTGCAAGACCCGTGCCATGTACGGGGATATGTTTATATAATTACTTAATAATAATTTTATAATCGATTTTGATATATGTTTTATATAATTTATAGTATTTTATATTGCTGCAACCTCAAATATTTATGTGTTTTTTCATTGGTTAACTATCAAATTTTTAGTGGTTAGATATTTACAGTTTTATATCTGCTTCAAATTTCATTATATATCAAAAGTAAAATAGATGTATAATAATTAGATAGATTAAGTTTACTTAAACCTAGATTAAGTTTACTTAAACCTTCCAACAATCTCCACGCCCATTCAATGTACAAACGTTACATCGAAATTGGCAGACGGTTGTGTAACATTCCTCATGGCCTTATTATTCTTCTTCGTACATTATCCAACTTCCTGCTGCCTGGTCGTAAAAACCAACCTGTGCAACTTCAGTGGTATGTATTAGTATAACATGGTCTCCCTCTCAAGCAAGTCTATGGCTTCTATTATCAAATTTTCTACCATACTGCAAAAAAAGTTCATGTCTAACATGGTCTCTTACTTACACGCTAGGTCAGACTGATTTGCCTATTGATGATATCGCTGCAGTATGCCTCTCCTGGTAAATATTTTTTCTTCCTATGACCACTGTTGATTTTGCTGCATGTTTGAGATTGTAGGTGGGAATATAAGTACTTTTCCATAAAATAGCAGCTTCCTATGTGCAGGTGTACTTTGGGGTTTCAACACTGTTTGCTGCTTCAAGTGATGACCTTCAAGGAGACTATGAGCAAAAGGAGGTGACTTTTTCTCTATTGGTCTTTTAATCAAAGCAGCTCAAATTTTTGGGAAAACAAAACTTTGATTCTTACGGACAGGGACAATATGTGTGTGTTATTTCAGGAAGTCCCTTTTGAGCAGGAACCAAATCAGGCAGGCAAGCAAGAGAGATGGAGATCGATACCATGGCTGCGAGAGAGAGAGGAAAGTAAGGGAGATAGATGTGTGTGAATAGAGGAGTAGAGATGAAGGAAATAAAAGATTCTTCTTATTCTCTCTATTTGGAATTGGAGTACGGTGTGGTGTTTGGTGGTGTAGAAGAAAAAGAAGAGAATAGCTTTGGGTTATGCTATGCTATGCAGCCGGAAAAAGGGGATTCGGTGGAATGGGACTGTGTTGAATCAATGTGATGATGGTGGACATTTGTGACAACGCTAAAACCAACCTGTGCAACTTCATTTGTACAACTTATCAAACCCTTTATCTTGAGATTACAGAGAATAGAAGAGCGCCATGGAAGGGCTTGAGCTGAAGCTTGCCTAGCATTTCTTTATCCCAAGCGCAAAACAACTATCAATTGATTTAGTGAATTAGGGGATGCTTCATGCCTTGCAAGTTCATGATTGCTGAATAATATTCTCAGCACCTCTGTAATTGAGGCTTCTGTTGACTCTTTAGGGATTAATAATAAATGTTTTGGAAGAGCGTCTGAAGCTCCTGCTTCATCCATCAAGAGTTTATTAGCATCACAATCATGTGCAATTCGAATTAGAAGGTTAACTGCAGCTGGAGGCACATTAGGTCTATCCGCCATTCGTCTCAACAGATCAATCAACAAAGGAATATTTTTCCGAGCAATTGGACCAAGTCTTACAAAGGAATAACTTGATCAGGAGGCATCTTCTATCGAAAAAGGTTTGTGCAACAAAGAATTTCTCCATCATTTCAAATTGTTTGGTCAAGGGCCTAACCGTTGTTAATAATTGCGATATTTGCTCTTAAAGTTTCCATTGAAGTTATCCCATTGACGAGCCCTTAAACAAAAATAGAACAATTGATTAAATTGCTCTTCAAAATGGAAGTTATAGACCTTTACAGTCATGGGTCCCTCTCTTCTAAATGTAATTGAATCTACACGTTTTTGATGTAAAATGACGAAGGTAAATAATTGAATTCATTTATGGAAAACAATTCACACAAGCTTTAGTGTTTTGTTATCTTGGAGCATTGATTCCCTAAATTTTGTTTTATGTACTACAAAATATATGCTCTTTAGTATAATTGTCCAGTTCGCATTGTTACTTTTTATCTATGATGCACCATATTCTGTTGTAATGCCCAATATTTTTTATGTAGATTGTGAAAGCGTGGGTAAAACAACTCACACGTCAGAGAGGATATACAGATCAGATGGTGGAAGATGCTAATGCGCTAATTTTCACATTTGGATCCTATAGATTTGGGGTAAGTATGCATTGATTTATAGAAACGTAGTCCCCAAGTTTTGTTTTCTTACTCACTTTAATTTGGTCAATATAGATGGATGTTTTCCTGCTATTAAATTTTCAATTCAAACCATAACATTGATGAGCCATTTAATTTCTCATTTATGTTGATATTGATTTATGTATTTCCTATTTGGTCTATTCTGTTTAATTTTGGACCTATAAATTCAGTCTAATTCTTTCATTTTTTCCTATAAAAAAAATATTGGTTGCCTTCAATTAAATTTTTCTCCTTCAATTTCTGTAGGTCGGTTCTTTTGCTGCATTATATATACAGAAATTTTCTGTCATTTGAAGAGTAGTTGTATTCCCCTCCCCAATTCTCTCCCAACTACAATACTATGGCTTCCAACTCTAAGCTCCAAGCGTGTGAAGCAGTCCTCTCTGTCGATGATATCAATTATAGGCAAATTCGCAAAGGTGTTTCTGCCTCTCAAACTTGCGATTCCATGGGTTTCAGTGACTTGGATTACTTATCCTAACTGATTTTTTCCTAGGAACACGGACAATGAAAAGGAGATGATCTTCTTGCATGTGTTCGAGTTGTTGGAAGGTATTTTTTCACATCTATTCCATCGATCATCTCTGTTTGCAGTTCCATTGTACAACAAATTTTAATAAGCTTAGACTTAACTTAGCTTGCACCCTTCTCTTTGGCATCTAATGTTCATGTGTGATATGTGCTTTTGCTTAATTATCTTGCAGAGTCACCTCTTGATCTTTTTTTGTGTTCCTATTCCCAGATGACTGCTCTGAAGGCTGCCAACAAAGACTTGAAAGGGATGGTGAAGACGGTTAAAATCAATGAGATAGATGTAAGCTGTTTGGACTGTGTCAATTACCATGTTGAGCATCCTCTTCCAAATGAATCCTGATTTCTAAAATTTGTTACTTCATATGTGGTGTCTAGAACCCGCAAGATGAAATGATGGACCTGATGGATAGGAGCTCTTAAATTCAAGAGACCCTTGGAAGAAGCTATCATGTCCCTGATGATATTGATGAAGATGAACTTATGGGTGGTAAGCTATTCTGCTTCTTGATTTTGTTGATGATGATTTCATGTACTATTGCAGGACGAAATGAACTCGGGTTTTAACATGTCACTGTATTATGGCAACTAATGATTGCAGTAAATTTTTATTTGCTGATCTCTGCAGAGCTTGATGGTTTGGAATTTGATATGGAGTCTGAAAGTCAGGGAGTTCCGTCATATCTTCAACCTGATAAAGATTCTGATCTGGATTCAGAACTCAGCTTGCCTTCGGCTCCTACAAGGCCTGCAGCTGTTCCAGAAGGAAGAAACAACGCACAGGTAAACTCTAAATTCTCTTCCCCTGAATTTTTCCAGACTTCAGATTTCTGTTACTCAACACTCAGCAGTGACTAGAGTATAATGAGGATATATAGGTGGTATTCCTGGTGCTATTTTATTTTGTTCTGTTTTCTTTTGTGTAGTCCTAGATCTTTGGTTTGCTATTATGGCCAGATCATGACTTAACATGTTACTATGATTCATGTTCCATCCTTCACTATCCAGACACTAGCATGAAATTCAACAACAAAAAAGTAGATTGGGATTTGTGAATGTTTGTAAAGATACTCAGTTTCAGGTATTAGCAAATGTCAAGATGAAATTCGAAGGGCATTACAACTATACGTGCTTGGATCTCATCAGATGAATCCATACCAAACTACCGCAGATAGTGATAGGACTGAGACTAAAAGAGGTTTGAAAACAAAGAAAGTCTTTAATTTCTCAAAACAACTATTGAGAAATCAAGATACACCTTCAAAGTGGATGATTCTATGTGCAGGATCCTTGGAGTTTCTATTAATGATCTTCAAAATGAGTTTGATTAAAGGTAATCATTTGCACTTTCATGATGCCAATTACAAATTATTGAGTATAAGAAGTCTGCCTCTTTTCCATCTTAGTTTTTGTTTTTAATTTGTTTTTGTTCACCTTTGATTTATCAGGTTCTGTTTTACCTCATCTACTTACCTACATTAGTCAATATATGTATTTCCCTTTCCCCTTTGTATTGGATTAACATGTTTTATATAGTTTTTATATATAAACTGAATAACCAGTTTCATGTCATGAAATTGATCTGTATGCTTACATATTTATTATTCTTACTAAATTTTCACTGTTTATATTCTTAATATGTCTGATGCCGTGATTTGTGATCCACCAATAGTGGCTTCATGAAGTTCTTATCATTAATTATGGTTTCATGTTTGTTCCTGCAGAGTTACGACTCGGGTTGATGAAGTTAGTATCAATGTGTTCCCTGATCCCGAGGAACTGATTCTTCCCTCAATTCCCAATGAGAATGAAGTCCGATATGGTGTTACAGATGAACCCAGTTTTGGTGAGCTTTCTTCTTCGGTTCTAATTGACTCTATATAATGGAATGATGTTCATTTTGTTATTGCCCTTTATGTAATGTAATTTAGTGCAGTTTCATCTATTAATTTGTTCATTCTTTTTTAATTGGTTCTTTTTTGGTATAAATAATTCATTAAGAAGTATTTATTTGGACAAAATCTAATTGTTAATGTGTAAACACTAAACCTTGCTTTCTTACAACCTCATTCAAGTAGCCAGTTAAGAAATACCGACCAAAAATATAATGTTTACACACTGTGCAGAACTCTGTTGATATTGATATATAAGTGGAAATCTAATACATTTAAATTTCAGTTGCTAAGAAATAAAATGAGTTGTTGTGGTAGATTGGACTTGGTGTGTTCTCTCTAAATCAGGATATCAAACATCAATATGCAATTAAATTATATTATGACATCAAAGCATTGACTTATCTATAAAAAAAACTAGAGTTTGGTAAAATATCATCAGATTGGCTTATCAGTTCATTATAAATTTATAACTGTGTGATGAGTATCTGGTTTGAGAAGTATTTTATGTCCAAGATCTTACTGTCTCAAGGATTTGTTTTGCTAAACATGGATATTATAACCTTACTGTCATATCTTTTCTCCAACTTGCAGCCCTGCTTTGCTATTATAGCATCCAGCATTATTTATCAATTGTTGGTTCACTCGTCTTCATACCTCTGCTGATGGTGTTAGCCATTGGTGGAACTGATGTGAGCTTGCCTATCTTAATATTATAAAATTATTATTTTGTGGAGGATAAAATTAAAAATTCTCATAGAAAAATTGAGGGCTTTAATTTTTTTTTTCTTTCTCATGTTCTGCTGGTATGGTATTTGTCTTGCTAGGAATGGCTAGACGAGATATAAGAGTTGTAGAATCTTACACGGCTTAAAAACCAACACTTTGATCTTTCTAATGCTGAATTTTATAGCAAGTGGATATAACAAGTGGATATGAGCTGTCCTAATGCTGAATTTTATTTCTGATCTTTCTTTTCCTTTAGATGTCGTAGTTTTAAAGTTCTGAATATGGTTGATGAGCCTTTACAGAAAATGGCTAGCTGACATTAAGTTTTATAAATCCTTGAATTTTCAAAAATTTCATATGTTCCTTGATCTACAAGAAGCTCGGAAATTGTAACGTTTGTTGATTTCACCGATGTTGTCACCGATTTATTTCTACAATAGTAATGTTTTAGTAAATTAGAATTAGATTATAATATTGATAGAGAGTATTTCATACATATTATCTAGTGGTTATTAGCTTAGTTTAGGATCGTTTAGGAGCTATTTCATATGTAATTATGTGATCCGGAGCTGAAGAGAAGAAGCAATTAATGATGAAGGAATATGAAGATTGAAGACGTCTTTCGAAGGAACTAAGTTAGAAGACGAAAGAAGAAGACAAGAAGAGAAGAAGAGTGAGGCTGCAGGGACTTTTCCGCGCCCGCGGAACCAGAAGACGAAGTATGTTCAAGTGTTGAATCCGCGGGTCAGCCGCGGGTTGCCTCGTAATCCGTGCCCGCGGAAATCGTCCTGAAGGCCGGATTTGTCTCCGAGTTTGCTTGTATTTCTTTATTTAATTTCCGAATTATTTCTTTTATTTCCATTTCGGATTTATTATTTCCTAGGAGTATTTAAGCCTAAAAACACTTTAGTTTTAGGTTAACCTTTGTTTTCTCTGAAGAACCCTAGTTTGTCCTCCATGTCGATGTTGAACTAATTTCCCTTTGTTTCGCCTGACGGTTGAAGCCTTTGACTGTATGGTTGTGAGATTCTAAACTCTATTTCGCTTTCTATTGATTGTATTGATTCTCGTGCTTTTATCTTATTGAATCTTATTGATTTGTCTAGTTTGGCCAGCTAGGTTTATTGGTATTGTTCATAGTGCTAGGATTTGGTAATTCCGGGTCGGAGTTCTTTATCTAGTAGCAAACACATGTTTACATGAGCGGGTCGCAGTGTTTACTTGTGAATGAGAATTGATTGCATGCTTATCTGACGGGTTGTTTGAATTGCATGTATCCTGCTATATTCCTTTGCTTAATGCTTCTATTGAATTGAGTCTTGAAGGTCTTCAGATTTGTTTAATAGGAAGTTATATCAGGGCGGGTTGCGCTGATATCTATGTCTGAACAGGAATAGGAACAACAATAGGATTGCATGAGTTAGAGATATCTATGATCAACCTTGCATGTCATTGTGTGGATATTTGTTAGGTGGAACGCTTTCCCAATCATATTTTCACAACTCTTGCTACTTGTTACTTTTACTTGTCTTAGGTTATAGAACAACAACTTCCCCCCCTTTGGTGCGTTTGTTGGTAATAGTTATTTGCTTAAGAATAGACTACTTGATTCTCTTGGAATTCGACCCTTGCTTTCTTGTTATACTAGTTGGTTAGTTAGGTTTTCTTTGATAGGCACAACGATTTTAGCCTCGTCAAATTTGGCGCCGTTGCCGGGGAATCAAATTTTCTGTTTTTGTGTGATTAATTGTTACCAACCCTTGTGTGGACCTGTTGTATGGTCCACACCCGCACTACTGATTCACTTCTTGTTGCTCTTGATCCAGAGATTGAAAGAACCGTTAGCCGCAACCGAAGAGGAACTCGTGAGATGGCTGTCGTACCACAGACTATGAGGCAGTTAACTGCCCCAAATCTGGCAGCACAACCACTAGAAATAACCTTCCCTGACTTGGGAGAAGGTGTGAATTTTGAACTGAAGGCTGGATTGATCCACGAATTGCCACATTTCCATGGTTTGGCAGGAGAAGATCCTAATAAGCATTTGGCTCAGTTTCACGCTGTTTGTTCGAGTATGAAGCCCAAAGGTATTACTGATGATCAGATGATGCTGAGAGCATTTGGGTTCTCATTGAAAGATAGAGCAAATGATTGGTTGTATTATCTAGCTCCGGGAAGTATCACTACATGGGCTGAAATGAAAAAGATGTTTCTGGAAAAGTACTTCCCGACTATTAAGCTCAACATTCTGAAAAGGGATATTGCGACCATCGAACAACGTGCCAATGAGACCTTCAATGAGTACTATGAGAGGTTCAAGATGCTATGTTCGAGTTGTCCATTTCATGGATACAAAGATGAAACACTCATCCTCTATATTTTTAATGGTCTATTAGACGATGAGCGTCGTATGGTGAATGTAGTTTGTGGGGGTAACATCCTGAACAAAACCCCAGCAGAAGCAAAAGATATCTTCCATGAGTTGTCAGAGGGCTCTAGACAGTTCAGCAAGAGAGAGAGTGTAAAGGCAATAGAGTCTCAATCAACATCTAAGTTGGAGGGTGAGATGAAAGAGCTGAAAGAGATGATGAAGTGCTTGATGGTAAAAAGTGGTGTTCAACAAGTGAACTATTGTGGAATTTGCACTGATCCAGGACACCATACAGAGGTTTGTCCACAACTTCAAAATCCCAATGCTGAGGTGAATACTGTAGGAGGTTGGCAACAGAGACCGAGGTTTGATCCATACGCCAACACGTACAATCAAGGGACGAGAGATCACCCAAATCTTAGGTGGGGGAACACTCAAAATATCCAAAACCCCCATCTCTTGCAACCACCACCACAACAGCAACCACAAGCCCAAGGTTCATTCCTTCAACAGATGGTTGAGAAGCTTGCTGCAGGACAAGTAGAGCTTCAACAAAACTGCATGCAATTCCAAAAGGATACTAAATCAAGTATTCAAAATCTTGAGCTGCAGGTTGGACAAATAGCTCAAGCATTCAATGAGTTCAAAGCAAAAGATTCAGGGTAATTACCTTCTCAAACGGTGATTAACCCAAGAGAGAATGTCAGCGCTGTTATGTTAAGAAGTGGTAAGCAATTAGAGGTTCTACCCACTGCTGAAAAGGGTAAGAACGAGGAGGAAACGAGTGCTGAGAATGAAAATGTTGCTGAAACAGCTGATCCGCGCCCGCGGCTCGGATACAGAGGAGGCTACGGATCCTGCAGAGAAATTTCCGCGACCGCGGCAAGATTTCCGCGCTCGCGGCTCAGATACAGAGAATTTTCCGCGCCCGCGGCCCGAAGTGGATGCCCGCGGATCTGAAGCTGATCTTTCTGACTCTTATGTTCGTCCTGTCTTACCTTCTCTCAGCTCTTTGAAACCACCAGCACCTTTCCCTGAGGCATTGAAGGACACTAGAAGGCTGGAGAACGACAAAGATCTATTCGAGACCTTCAGCAAATGCGAGGTAAATATTCCTTTACTTAAACTTGTTAAGAGCATTCCTCGTTATGCTAAATTTCTGAAAGAACTATGCACGATCAAAAGAAATCAGAAATTAAAAGAAAAACAAAAGATTAAGGTGAGTGAGCATGTGTCTGCTGTGTTTCAAAGGCATATGCCTAAGAAGTGTGGTGACCCTGACATGTTTAGTATTCCATGTGTTATAGGTGAAACTAAGTTTGACAAAGCTATGCTAGACTTAGGTGCATCTATCAATGTCTTACCTTATTCTTTGTATGAGTCGCTAGGACTAGGACCATTAGGAACAATTGTTCAATTGGCTGATAGTTCTAATGTGTACCCGAAAGGAGCTGAAACAGCCGCCTGATATGGTCAAAGAGGAGAAAGTGAATGAAACCACTTTCATTTCCAAAGACAAAGTGGTCAAGGTAAGAGGGACGAGGTTCAAGGCGCTCATGGTTCAAGAGAGAATTCAGACAAGAGACTGTTTTCACAAAGCCAAATGGAGTTAGTTAAAATCTCTTGAGTTTCATGTCGAGTCACGACATAAAATAAGGCGCTACTCAGGAGGCAACCCGAGGTTTGAGATTGTTTTTATTTGTTTTGTTCGGTTTAATTTTCTTTTCAGTTTTTCTATGGACAGGAGAAAATCACCGAAGCTTAGGGTCAGCTACAGTCAGTAGCCAATCTCGCTGTAAGTCTTCTCTCCCGTATCTAAAAAAAAAAAAAAAATCAATCCGAAAATCATTCCGAGAAAAAAATAATAAATCGGATTTAAAAAAAAATAGAGTGCAGAAAAAAAAAAATGAGAGAAAAGAAAGTAAGGAGTTGTATTTCATCAAGTTTGGTTTCATCGTTTCATCATTCCTATCATTTATGGATCTACATTTGTTGGAGCTTAGCTTGTTGGTGACCATGTTCTTTGCAAGGAGTTGATTTTGGGTCACCATCTATATTGGAGGTATTCTTTCTTTTGTCTTGGATGAGTTGTGCATTAGTTGATTTCATTGGGTGCTCATCTAGTTTCTCATTCTACTACACCTTGTGTTTCATTGGAGGACGGTCATCCGACCGTGTATGTGAGTCTTCTGTGTCCTTTCCTGGGTTCGTTATTATGTCTTCCATTTCATTGAGGACAATGCAATGTTTAAGTATGGGGGAGGAGAATGTATTCACATGTCTTTATTTGGGTGTTGGTTGTATCTGCATGAATTTATTGAGTAAATTGTTTGAAAAAGCCACAAAAATATGAAAAAAGGCAGAAAAATCATGGGATAGCAAGATCTATGCAACAAGCAGGTAACCTGGACCAACACTAGGCTGGGGTAAAAAGAGGTTTTCGAGTGATGTGAGATTTGGTGATCCTGGAACAATTATTGAGTGGTTAGGACGAAAACCCGAGAGGGCGCCTAAGCAAGATGAGTTGATAAAAAAAAAGAGTGATTTTAAGACTTATTCTTATTTGGCGTTGGAAGACATAAGAAGGGGTGATATAAGGAGGAATTCGGGTAGGACCACTTGGGAGTCATAAGGAGTAGAGAAGGCTATGTGTTTATTGTCATATCACTTGTATTAGTTTGATGTTGCTATAGTTGTTGTTTGGAGGATTTGGATGTTGTTGTTGGAGTTGTAATCATTAGACAAGTTTCTTTGTACTTCCTGAGACCTTTGTGTATTAGATTGAGGAGTATGTTTTCTTTAGCTTACTCAGAGACGAGCAAGGTCTAAGTATGGGGGAATTTGATAGAGAGTATTTCATACATATTATCTAGTGGTATTTAGCTTAGTTTAGGATCGTTTAGGAGCTATTTCATATGTAATTATGTGATCCGGAGCTGAAAAGAAGAAGCAGTTAATGATGAAGGAATATGAAGATTGAAGACGTCTTTCGAAGGAACTAAGTTAGAAGACGAAAGAAGAAGACAAGAAGAGAAGAAGAGTGAGGCTACAGGGACTTTTCCGCGCCCGCGGCAAATCCTCCGCGCCCGCGGAACCAGAAGACGAAGTATGTTCAAGTGTTGAATCCGCGGGTCAGCCGCGGGTTGCCTCGTAATCCGTGCCCGCGGAAATCGTCTTGAAGGCCGGATTTGTCTCCGAGTTTGCTTGTATTTCTTTATTTAATTTCCGAATTATTTCTTTTATTTCCATTTCGGATTTATTATTTCCTAGGAGTATTTAAGCCTAAAAACACTTTAGTTTTAGGTTAACCTTTGTTTTCTCTGAAGAACCCTAGTTTGTCCTCCATGTCGATGTTGAACTAATTTCCCTTTGTTTCGCCTGACGGTTGAAGCCTTTGACTGTATGGTTGTGAGATTCTAAACTCTATTTCGCTTTCTATTGATTGTATTGATTCTCGTGCTTTTATCTTATTGAATCTTATTGATTTGTCTAGTTTGGCCAGCTAGGTTTATTGGTATTGTTCATAGTGCTAGGATTTGGTAATTCCGGGTCGGAGTTCTTTATCTAGTAGCAAACACATGTTTACATGAGCGGGTCGCAGTGTTTACTTGTGAATGAGAATTGATTGCATGCTTATCTGACGGGTTGTCTGAATTGCATGTATCCTGCTATATTCCTTTGCTTAATGCTTCTATTGAATTGAGTCTTGAAGGTCTTCAGATTTGTTTAATAGGAAGTTATATCAGAGCGGGTTGCGCTGATATCTATGTCTGAACAGGAATAGGAACAACAATAGGATTGCATGAGTTAGAGATATTTATGATCAACCTTGCATGTCATTGTGTGGATATTTGTTAGGTGGAACGCTTTCCCAATCATATTTTCACAACTCTTGCTACTTGTTACTTTTACTTGTCTTAGGTTATAGAACAACAACTTCCCCCCCTTTGGTGTGTTCGTTGGTAATAGTTATTTGCTTAAGAATAGACTACTTGATTCTCTCGGGATTCGACCTTTGCTTTCTTGCTATACTAGTTGGTTAATTAGGTTTTATTTGATAGGCACAACGATTTTAACATCGTCAAATATGTTGTGATCGGGAGACACGTTATAAATTTGCACTCAGGAATGAATGATAAATATATATTGCTTGCACTTGAAGGGGAGCATTTCGGATTACCATTTGGATTTTTTGCTTCCTTTATAGGGAAGCATTTTGTAATGTATAAGCTCAACCATTTTACCAAGTTGACAATTGTCTCATTGGCTTTTCTTGGTGTCAGTTCTCCAGGCCGAGATCTTTAGTTACTTGAATTAGAGGATAAGTTGAGAAATGATAATATGTCAGAATCAACCTTTACCTCTTTTTTAAGTCGGAGACGGTAGCGAATTGATTTTCAATACTCCGAGCTTGATCGAAGACTCAGAAAACTACAACTTGGTTGATGACACCTTCGACTTCTCTCACCAGTATTTGTTCTCCTCTTCCTCTCTATCGGTTTTCTCTATCGGTTTTCTGTATTTCATAGAGATGTCGATTTTATTAAGTGCCAACAAAACTGACTGGGCTGCAACTAAAAATTATCAATATACTATTGAAAATTGCAACAATAATGGCTTACAGATGTTGCCAAGGAGAGATTCCTACAGAGGAGGAGCTTACAGATGCGGAATAAACAACAAGAATGGTTGGTTTGCTTCTATAATTTTTTGGAGTCTCATTTGTGTCCATATTTATATTTGCATCTTTCCAGATGATATTTATGGCTTCACTGCCCTACTGCACCTAAATTTCTTTCTTTTTTTCACTACAAATAACTATGTCACATATTTGACAAATTTGTTTATTTTGATAGCTTCTATGCTTCATTATGTTTATCATTTAAACCATTGCTTTTTTCTTTTGCCTGCTTCATTTTGCGTATGGTGGAACATAGTGATAGAAATTGTTGCTTTTTAGCTGGAAAAAAATCATGTTTGAGCTAAGCTGTTTGTTTTTCAAGTCTTTTTCCTTTCCACTTTTCATTTTTTACTTTACTGATCAGGATTTGTTGTGTGTTGTTTATCTTTCTTATCTTTAAATTTGATGTGAAGTTCTCTGGTCCAGCAGGCGGGTCAAGAAGAACACAAATTGGGAAGTTCACTCACCGCAAAAACTTCCAGCTTACTATTCAAACCTTCGGCCTCAGAGCAGCGAACACGACGCATAAGGTTAATTCATATAATTTCAATTGCTTTTGGTCTAATTGATGTTGTTTTTGATTGATTGTTGATGAATTTTGTTTGCTCTTGTTGGCTTGGGATTGGTTACTGATAGGTTGGGAAATTTGGTTTTAAAGTGTTGATCTGTTTTTGATTAAACAAGGGGGAATTAAACCTCATAGCAGCCTTCTCTCTCCTACTTCTTTCCATCATTTTTATTTGTCTTTGATCCATGTAGATGATGGTTCACTGCTAACTACCATCTTCGCGCAATCTCTCTCTCTGTTTTCAGTTACTGTGAAATATTTTCAAGGTAAACTTTGTTGATTCTCTCCTTATTTGCTCATCTCCATTGTTGTTGATTAACTTTCTGATTCTGCACTACACAATCATTGTTCGTCTTCTAAATTTAGTATTCCAGTTACTCAACAATGTCGGTAGGAGCCAAATCAAGAGATAGTGGACTGCACCACATGTGGATCTTCTGGGCATGCAATTTCTGGTGATCTGAATTTGCTGGAGAACATGGTCATTTAGACAGATGCAAGATACGTTATAGTCATAGAAAAGGTAAATTTCCAGTCAAATTTAAGATTATTTTTGGTGCTCATACAATTCTTAGGTTTTCCAACAATTTATTGTGATTTCATTGTTTTAAGCCCGGTCTTCCTTTGTATTTAGTGTCATTTATAGCTATCATTTATCTGCATTCAGTATTGGTGGTCGTTTCTTTCCATAATTTTTTTTTTCCAAAAATGGATTCATTCATTTATCAATTCAGTATTGGTTGTCGTCTCTTTCCTATATTAAATTTTTCTCCTTCAATTTCTGTAGTTCGGTTATTTTGCTTCATTATATATACAGAACTATGCTTAGTTTTTTCAGTGTTACTTGCTTAGTTAAATTGAATCTAATTTTTTGTTTCAATTTGTCAAACTTTGAAATAGTATTTAAGATTCCACTTACCATGGTTTCACAGCCCTGTCATCAAGTTTATTAACATATTGGGGTTAAAGGGCTGCAATTCCAAGTTAATGACAGTTTATCACATGATTCAAGCTAACAATTCAAAAGATGTAAATATTTATCAATGTCTATTTTTCTTTACCCAATTCAGACATGGCGTAGCTACTGATCTTGATTAGTTTCATCTGATAAAAAATGCAATTTTTTACTTTCGTTGAAGTTGATTAGTTTCTCGAACCGTAGTTGAGTTTATTTTGCGTATAATTTCCTTTGCTGGCTTTGCAGCATGGGTTCTTAGGACTTGCTTTTTTAATATTGTTTTTTTTTCCTTTCAGACTTCTCATCTCGATGGTGAAACTAATATGAAACTAAAAAAAGGCCCTTGCTAAATACAGCCCGAGCGTTTTCTAAATAACGCCGGGGCCCTCGCGTTACGCGAGGGAGCGTAACCTCGCAGAACGCGAGGGAGTGTCCCCTCGCAGAACGCGAGGGGGTTTTTCCCCTTTTAGGGGAAAAACCCTACTCGGCCCATTTTTACAGCCACCATAAAAAAATTCCGCCGCTCTCTTCTCATTTTACCATCTCTCTCAATTTCAACCTACTTCTTCTTCCTCTTTTCAATTCAAATCTCCATATAAGGTATGTTTCTAATACTCTTATGCTTTCTAATGTTGTTTTTAGATGAATATATGTTGTTAGTATAGAAAATTGCATATTATATGATGTTTTGATATTGAATGTTGATTTAGAAATGGTTGTATAATGGATGAAAGATGATGATTTTGAATTATGGTTGATGAGTGGATGTTGTTTTATGTTGAATAGGTTGAAATTCATTAGGGTTAGGGTTTTTTATTAGGGTTGTGTATTTTATTTAGGGTTTTGATGTTTATTTGGTAATTTACTTAAATTGATAGGTATTTTAGCTAAAATATTTAATTTCCGCCGGAAATTGTCGTCGGAAACTGTCGTCGGAAACTGAAGAAAGTGCAAATTCACGCAGAACGCTACATCCCTCGCGTTCTGCGAGAGTCATGTCCCTCGCAGAACGCGAGGAGTTGCCATAACTGGCAATTCTATTTTCTGCAGAACATATGTTTGTGTTTTTTTGGTTGTTTGTTCTGTTTTATGTTTTATGTTTTTATTTTCTGCGTTCGTTTATTTATTGATTTTACTTTGTATTGTTTTACGCAATGTATCGTCCCGGTCGTTCGACTCATCGGAGAAACAGAGATGCTGTTAGGGAAGAACCCCCGGTTGAAAAACCAAAGGGGAAGGGGAAAGCAAAGAAGACTCACCCCGTAGAGCTCTTCCCAGAGGGACTCCCCGACGTTGAAGAACGTCCCAATCCCAATTGGTCCCAAGGTAGTTATTCAATTGGACAACCGCGTACTAGTTGGGAGTCATACCCAGTTGGCTGGGACCTTGTTTCCCAAGATAGTTATTCTACTGGACAACCGGGTTGCTGGGACCAGTTTTTTGAACATAATGCACTTATGGAAGTCGGACAGGGGTGGGCGGGAGGCAGTTGGGGCGGTGGAGAAGGGATGGTTGGACAAAGTTGGGGCGGTGGATATGCCGAGGGAAGAGGACAAGCTGGTTCTTCTTCTCACAATCAAGCCCCAAAACCGATGGAAGCAGAAAACGAGGATGACGTTTTTGGGGATGAAGAAGAGGAACAACATGAACAAGAACAAGAAGGTGATGATGTTGAAGAAAAAGAAGAAGAAGACGAAGAAGAAGTGGTCGAGAAACGCAAAAGAAAGAGGAAGTCCAAGAAGAATGAGCCAAAGTATGATCCTGAGCTCACTCATGACACACCTGGAGGTCCAGAAGATCCCGAGTTGCTTAAGGGATTTGAAGCACATGTTGCGTTCCACATCCAGAAAGGGGAGGTAATTTAATTATTTATTTATTTTCTGCATTTTCAATCCATTGCACATATTCTGCAGAATTATCAGAAAATGCATAATATGTGCATTTTCTCGCAGAACGCGAGGAGTGACAACTCGCAGAACGCGAGGGTGTCACTCCTCGCAGAACGCGAGAAAATGCACAATTCTGCAGAAACTGATAATTCTGCAGAAACTGTATTTTTTGAAAATTTGTTCTGCAAAGTCAATTTTTTGTATTTTTCTGCAGTTCAAAGGTCCGATGAAGCCACAACAACGGACAAAGCAGAGCAGTGATTGGCCATTGGACAACAATGATTGGTCAGAGATTCCCGCTGCAGTTGGACTGTCAGATCTACCTGACATGATGTACGAAGAAATCGACTTTCCTTTGATTGAAGCGTTCATCGAACGATGGCAACCGGAGACAAATTCATTCCACCTCCCTTGTGGTGAGATCACTATTGGCCTTCTTGATGTATATATGATTTTAGGCCTACCTATAGAAGGGAAAGCAATGACGACATGTAAGAAACTGGGTGCCAAGTTTAGTCATGATGAGATTCTAAAATACTATGGTAGGAAGGGGGCGGAAATTTTTGGAATAGATCCTCACACTTTAGATTCTGGGAGGGTGAAAGCTGAATGGTTTAAAAGGCATTGTGAAAACCTAGGTCCAGAGCGAAAGGGTTTAGGTTGGGTGTTGTATACTGCTTCCTCGATCTTATTTCCCGACAAGTCACAGAACTTGATTCGGCTTAGATATGGGCCTTTTGTGGAAACCTATGCCCATGCTACTGGCATATCGTGGGGTTCAGCTGCTTTGGCCCATCTGTATAGGCAGCTGGGGATATGCACACGACAGGGCTGTGCCCATATGTCTTTTTGTTACACCTTGTTGCAGGTATTATACTTTCTAAGCATTTAATTTACGTACTTATATATATTTTCATATTTAACGTACTTTGTATTTCTTAGGCATGGATCTACAACTACTTCCCACACTTTCGACCTACTGAACGTCCTCGGTGGAGAGCGGAGCAACCATGGGTATACCGGTGGATGCCTAAGAATGTAAAGCTGAAGAAGGGGCAAGTCGGAAGGGACTATAGAGGAGCGCTCGATATTCTTATGCCGGAGATGGTAAGTTTCTGCATTGTCAACAGTTTCTGCATTTTCTGGCCTTTCTGCATTTTTTTGAGTATGCAGCAGTTTCTGCATTTTCTCCTAGTGTAAGTTTATGCTGTCATTTTTTTAGGTATGTTGGAACCCGTATGTAGCACAAGACTTCACCGATCCTGAGCTTGCTCCCGCTCTATTTCACGGGGTGCTATCGTGCTGTGACATCACCGAACCACACATGCCTGATCGGTGTCCGAGACAATTTGGGAGAGTGCAGCGTATTCCTAGGCCAGTCATCGAACCACTCAAAGCTCATAGGTTGAAAAACATTAGGTGTTATAGTGTTCTCTTCAACCCGGTTCTCCATGAGCTTCAACTGAAATTTACACCCCGTTTTCTTGCTCTTTGTGTTTGATCTAACACCGACACCTTTAGGCCTATGGCTTCCCCCTTTCTCACAAATGATTTGAATCTTACCACTTTGCCCCGGTTTAGATGGTACACTCCTTCCAATAGAGATCATAAACTTGTGTTGCTTTGCAACATTCAAAGCCCACAAATGACCAATCTCCTTAGAGGCAAACACTTGCTCCGTAGTGAAATATTCCGAATAATCCCTAGAAACAACCTCTTCCTCACATACGGGACTATCAAACTTTGGTGCAGTGCGTAAAGAGGGAAGAAAACACATCTCCTCTCCTACGTTTGTAGGTGGGTTAGCAAATTGTGAATCAAACGCATCATAGCTTGATGGCACCTCATATGTACATGGCAATTCATAAGTAGATGGCACGGGCAACTCATAAGTAGATGGCACGGGCAATTCATATGTAGATGGCATAGGAAAGTGATAAGTAGATGGCACATGTTGTTCATATGTAGATGGTTGATGATAATCACCAAAGTCGTCAATCCCTAAATTAAATGACGGTGGCGAACATGGCCTTGTATTTCGGGAGGGGTAGTTGTAGTCATTCAACTGGATTGCATTCAATCCAGTGAACAAAGAAAAATTCACCTATACACAATGCTTCTGTTAATACTCTGTAATGTGCAACTTCTTGCGTTCTTCGAGGGAGGCACTTCTCGCGTGACGCGAGGAGCTTCCTCTCGCAGAACGCGGGAAGTTGCTATTTCCTGAAACTAGTCATTCAACGGGATAATTTAACATTGAATGAGAAATTGTTGAGTTTCTACATTAAAAACCCTAAAAACGCTAAAAACATGAACAAATCTAAGTTTTGGACATTATATGCAAAAGTCATCTCTTCAACACTTACTACTACTACATTTAACATGAAATACAACATAATAACTTCATTTTAGCTCTTAATGGTGCAAAACAAATTAAAATTCAAAAATTAAGTAAGAACATTACCTCATTTGCATGGTAACTTGATGAACCACCATCTTCATTCCCTCCTTTGTTGAATTCCTCTTCATCTTCCATTATTTTAGGTGTTTTTAGAGTGTTTTGAAGTTTGAAGGTTTCGAAAATGGGTTTTAATGGAGGGTGAAAGAGGTGAAAGATGATAAAAAGAGGTGTTAGGGTAGGGTTAATAGGTGTTACGGATTACTTAAAATAAGGGGTAGTTATTATAGTTAGATGGGGACAAGACATATAGTAATGGCGCACAACAACGTCCATCTGACATGCTAATCTCGCGTTCTGCGAGGGACGTGTCACTCGCGTTCTGCGAGGACACGTACACTCGCGGAACGCGAGATTAGCATGCGTGAAATTAACCTAATTTTTTGCTAATCTCGCGTAACGCGAGTGTATGTGTCCTCGCAGAACGCGAGTGACCCGACATTGTTTGAATAAAGCACCGGGTTGTATATAAGAACCGTGTAAAAAAAGCAGTGGAAGAGACATGGGATTACTTGGATCCTGTAAAGGCCTCCCACTTTAAAGGTTTGATATCTGAATTTCATCTATTTTTTTATATACTGCAACCTGCCTTACTGACTTTGCGAATTAGCAAATTGGTATGTGTACAAGATCTTGATTCTGTTATGCAACAAAATTTTCAAGTGAAGTAGATTGCGAGCAGCCAAATAATTCTCTGTATACTTGGAAATCTTATTCTTCACAGATCATATTTGGTTATATTTACTGCTTCTGACCAAATTAAGTTGCTGAAAACACTAGTAGAAAAAACACCTGTTGCAGCCCCCCTGTTGAGGCGGTCACCTTAAAAACCGACGCAAAAAGTCTTATTCTACTATCTGTTGAGGCGGTCAGTCGTTTAGTTCGCTGCAACAGGTACTTTAGAGGCGGGCAAATATCCGTTCGCCTCAAATAATATTTGTGTTTTTGACTTGTTGAGGCGGTCAGTAAGGAGCCCGCCTCAACAGAGCCCAAACATTAGAGGCGGGCAGTAAGACGCCCGCCTCAAATGATGCGACGAAGCGATTAGAGGCGGGCAGTAAGGCGCCCGCCTCAAAATATAACAAAAATTAGAGGCGGGCAGTCATGCGCCCGCCTCAACAGATGCGTAAAAAAACTTAGAGGCGGGCAGTCATGCGCCCGCCTCAATTAAGTTACAGTCCGCCTCTAATATCTCTTTCCACTCCCTCTCCCTCTCTGTTCAATTTATCAGAACCTCTCCTCTTCTCCGACCTCTCCTCTCATCCTCTCATCCTCTCATCCTCTCCTCTTCAACACTTCAACACTCCGACCTCTCCCTCATCTCAACACCTCGACGTCGCCGCCTCCCTCCGCTCCACCCACCGCGCCCTCCGCCCCGATCTCTACCCCCAACAACTCACAGAAACCCTAACTTCACCTTCTTCCCTGCACCTCAAACTCCACCCTCGCATGGCGTTCACATCTCCAGGTTCACACCTCGCATGGCGTTCCTCCTCCTCCTCCTTCTCCCCCGTCACCTGCTCCTCCCAGATCTGCTCCTCCCTCGACATCTCCCTCTCTCTCTCTGGTGCGCAATCGCCTTCAGATCCATGCCGCTCGCCGCTCGCCGCCAGATCTGGACAACACCTTCGTCGCCGCCAGATCCAGAAGCTCCTCCTCTGCTCCTTTGCCATTCCCTCCAGATCCAGAAGCTCCATGCCGCTCCATCTCCTCCTCCTTCATCCTCTTCTTTATTTGTCGTTTTTTGGTTCGCCGGAAGCTTCAGATCCATAATCAAGTCCGAAGAAGAAGACGACTGAAGAAGAAGAGGCGGCTGAGGCATGTTAGGGTTCGTCAGGTTAGGGTTAGGGTTTAGTTAGGGTTCTGATAAATTTTGTTCATAATCTTCTGATAATCTTGTTCAAATTTGTTCCCAAAAATTAGGTTGTTGAAGATTTGTTTATCAGATCTGGATTTGTTGAAGATTAAGTTTAGTTTTTAGGTTTTGTTATAATCAGATCTGGATTTTTGTACGTTTTTTAGGTTCATCAGATATGTTCAATTTTTTGTAGTTTTTGTACTGATCATGAGATTGAATAAATTACGATTGAAGTTTTTGCAAATTTGTGGATATTTGTTGAATATATTTGTTGTACTGCAAAGTTTCAATTTGTGGAATATATTTGTTGTACGTACTGCAATGTTTCTGCAAAAAAAAAATTGTTTCATTCAGAGGCTTTTGAGGCGGGCACTTCTTGTTCGCCTCAACAGACCCCCTCTGTTGAGGCGGTCACCCTTCTGCCCGCCTCAACAGACCCCCTCTGTTGAGGCGGTCACCCTTTTGCCCGCCTCAACAGGGGGGTTTTTGACCGCCTCAACAGGTGTTTTTTCCACTAGTGAAATGTTTTGGCAAGATCATATTTGGTTTCAGAGAAGCAAATTTTGATGTCTCTACATAGAATTATGGACGACTGGTCACTTGAACCTAGCACTTCTGGGCTAATTTTGGATTTTGATAATGAAGATGATAGATGAGTCTCTTTCTCTTCTGTCGTTTTCAGCAATTGGTGATGGATTTGTGTAGATAGAAGAAAATTTGGGAGAGTTGACCACTTATGTGGATAATGAACTTTAGGTGTTGTTTAAGCACTATTTTGATTTTGATGATTTATCGATCTGTTTTCATTTCCGTTCCGTCAATTTTGGTTCATGTTACTGCGATTTGATTTTCTGGTTAGGGCTAGATATCACTCTTCCATCTACCCTGAATTGACATAATTAATACATTTAATCCTCATAATGCACGCACAATTTTTCTTCAGAAATAAATAGCACAAAAAGAAGAAGAAGATTTTAAAGACTTCAGATGCCAAAATGTAATAAGCTAAGAGGGGATCCTGAAATAACACTGCAGCATATGCAAAAAAATATGATGCAAAATGGTTGAGTGGAATGTCTTTCTCTCTGCTGAGTGCGGGAAAAATATCTTCATAGTTATTGTTGTTGATCTTATTGATTTCAGTTTGGAGCACCTCCCTCGCCTCCTAATTTAGCACTACTTCAGTTCAATCCATTAGCTACCAATATGACTATCCACAAGCAGTTTCTGCTACAACAACATCCAGACCAACTCCTCCACCACCTCCATTGAAACTTAGTTCAAGGAAAGAAAAGGCTGCTGAATCTGGTAAGGGGAAGGGCGGAGAGGGGATTTCTTCAACAAGGCCCAAAAAAGATGACACAGACGACGGATCAAAGCCCAAGCTCAAGCCTCTGCACTGGGACAAAGTAAGGGCAACCTCAGATCGAGATACCTTCAATAATGAACCAACTAGGAGGTCAGCTCTTCCTCCGGTTGAGAGGCAGCACAAGATACTGGATCCAAAAAAGTCACAAAACGTCAAAACATAACAATACTACTGAGAGCGCTGAATGTGACTAGAGAGGAGGTATCTCAAGCACTTCTAGATGGTAAGCATATTATGGATTCTAAATCCTATAAATCTGCCAGGTTATAGTTTTCATAGTTTCAAGAATTCGACCCCATATTCATCTCTATACTTCAGAAATAGACAAGTCTCTTTTCAATTCATACTTGCATATTGTTTCTTCACAAATTCAACAGCAGCTGTTTCTTCGTGTTGGAAAACTCATGAAAGAGGCAATCCAGAAGCATTAGGTTCTGAGCAACTAGAGACATTAGCAAAGATGGTGCCCTCCACGGAAGAAGAGATAAAGCTGAAGGGATACATGGGAGACAATTCAAAGTTAGGTTCTGCCGAAAAATTCTTGAAGGCAGTACTGAATGTACCCTTTGCTTTTCAAAGAATTGAAGCAATGCTATATCGAGCAAACTTTCATGCAGAAGTAAAATACATAAGGCAGTACTGGGTGTATTTCTCTCCGTAAATATATAAGCGCTAACTTTATCAAGCTCAACACTGTCAACTGAAAGAAAAAAGAGACTGATTCAATCCCTAAACACATAAGACCCTCAAGGCAACTTTATCAAGCTCAACACTGTCAAGTGAAAGAAAACAGAGACTGATTCAATCCCTAAACACATAAGACCCTCAAGGCAACATGCGAAGCTATATTGTGTACAAAGCACTTATTTTCTGATTCTCTTATTCAAAGGCTACCAACATCAACTGAGATCATCCATCCCTACATATTTTCATGCAATGTTGAAAATAATGAATAATGATGCCAATGCAACCTTTCCAAAAAAACAAAAGAGCAGTTGCCACCCCATTGCTCAGTTCAGCAAAGGAACAAGAATGCTTGGTTTTCTCTCGAACATAATTGAGGTATATTTCTTGATGCCCTGATTCCAAACACCAATTCTATATTAAATTCAAATTGTTTAATCATTTTGACAAATTATCTACAATAATTGATATTTTAGTGGCTTTTGCATTATTTATGAAAATGTTTTGAAAAATCAGGAAATCTTTTTATATCTAAGGTCAAAATTCTTGACTGAATTCTCTATCTCTGATCAATGAATTAGTACAGGTCAATGGATGATTGTATATCTTTAATCGAACAGTTTGTGTTAGTATGCCTTGAATCTGAATCACACACTGCGACAGGTAGCACGGGGGTCTCGCTGCCCGGTCAGCGAGTCGGGGGGTCCGGGGGGGCGGAGTCGTCCCCGGGCCAAACGGTATACAATATCTGTTGTATGGACTTATTTGGGCCCATCAGTTTTGTTGTTGGGCTTAGGGTTATTTAGCGCTATATATAGCGGCTTATGTGTAAACCTAATTGTACCGAAAACTGTAATACCGCCTCCGTATAATCTGATCTCCCTCTCCTGTGGACGTAGCCAATCTTTGGTGAACCACGTATATCTGTGTGTCTTTCTTGCGTTTACTTTGTTCTCGTTTCGATTCTGTTACAACAGTTTGTACCACCGAAATCAGGCACACCCACTTTCTTAGACACTATAAAAGACATGTGGAACAGGCTCTGGAATGGCCTAATAGACTTTATAACCGGGAAATATTGCAGGTACACACACTCCTAAGGCTTACATTTTACATTTTTGTGCAAGATTGTTGTTAACAGCTGGTTCTTAATTTTGAGCAGGAGCAAATGCAATGCATTCTTTGACTTCGGCTGCCACATACAGTACATATGTATGAGCTGGATCATCCTCTTTGGCATGTTCTTATCAATCTTCCCTAAATCTCAACAACAAGATTCTTTCAATTCAGGTTTATTGTAATTGGAATCATAGTGATTGTGCGTTTACCTTCATGTTTTGATTGAGCTCTTTGTGAAGATACCAAAATAAGTATGTATTTAATTTTAAATCTTTACCCATGGGGTTAAGGCTGAGCAATAAATCTATGTTTCATATTTGATACAACTGGGGTTATCTATACTTTGCTTAGTTGGTTTCCATTAGGATCTAATAAGTTGCCATGTATTTTATGAGGGTTTTGCATTTGTTACCTGTTTGCTTTTGTCGCTTCTAGATTTGGTTTACAATCTCCGCAACATGCTCCAGTTTTCGAATCTGGGGTGAGTAGTTTAGGAGAGTGCTCAAGTTTGGAAAAAATAAGATATAAAGTTAGATAATGTTGTATGATTTTTTGAGCATGCCCAAAGAAAGTATATATACTTGGAATTGTGGTGTTTGCTAATTTTATAGTCTAAATGATATTGTTTTTCATGACAGATATTGCTATTGCACAACCTCCTTTGTAAATTGTATGTAACAATGGAGTATTGAATAGTCATGGATTGCAAAAGATGTGCCTGGTTGAAATCATCTTTATTCTCTATTATGTTGCTGCAGAATTACTTGCCACCACTGATCACCGAGGAACAGGAGTTGACTCATCAAATAGGTAATATTTGAACGCAAAGACCATCACTTTCTTTAGAAAAATGGGTATGCACGTAGGTAAACATTCATTATGTTTCATTTTTCTTTACCCATGATGATAATTTTTGTTGAAGTTAGTATAAATTTTAACTTGATTAGGCCTTTACTTAGCCATCTCTTTGTTCAAAAAGTTAGTTGTTCGTTCCCCAGAATGCACATTTGTAAATGTTCATGTGTGTTTATAGGGGGCAGATGGAGAGACAAAGAGAGTAACTGCTGTCATGATAGGCATACTTGCACATTTTCTCTTCTATATAGTGAGAGGAAATTAAGCTATTTTTTTGGCTATGTGGGCATGTTTTGATCTGTTGTATAATTGGTTTTGTAAAATGCGAGTTTGCTTCTGTTTAGATATCTTTTGAATGTGCTAGAAAATTGGTGGATGCTTCCCATGTTAATGAACTTCGAGACCTGCTCCATATTAGATTGGGATGTGATGATGGGAAAGTTCTCCACAACTCTAGAGAAAGCGTGTCAGAAAATATGCTTATCTTGGACGGATCGCAACTCAGTTTAGTGCTTTTGTGATCAAGAACGTGTTCAAATAAATATGTTGATTAATAGTATCTGTGTCAAAGTAGACTTTTGGTCAAACCACAATAGCCTGGCTACTAATTTGATTGGAATTTCTCAAGTGTTTTCCTGATTTCTCATGCCTTTCAGACAAGATAATCCTCTGTAAAAAAATTGCACTTCCCGTGAGGTGTGGCTGTAAGTTACATCTAAATATATTTTTTAAATGTTTGTGAGGTGTGGTTGTAAGTTAGTTGGCTGTTGAGTAAATAGGAAAATGAGGGTATAAGATTATGATTAAAGGTTAGTAAGACGCGTAGGTGACCTCCTGTTTATCTTCTTGGTTCTTCTAATGATTAACAATGCTTATCTATAGATTATCAAATTTAAGCTGAAATTAACATTTAAGAGATTGATTATCAACAAGTATTAAGGATATGTTTCCTCTCATGACCTTCGGTTTATATTTTTATTTTTTTGGGTGTTTCAGGTCCAACAGAATGTATACTAAAAAATGTGTATACTTTTTTTTGAAAAATTGAACAGATTCTAACCATGTCCTAATGGGTTTCATATTTTGATGTTGGCTCATGCAAATCTATCCATTCCTCGATCAAGGCCAAGGAAACAACAAGGAAGAGGAAGAACATAGATCGAGAAATATGAAGTGACGATAAAGCCATAACAGTAGCAATGTTCTTGAGAAAGTCTTGAGTTTGTTCCCCCTCTCTACGAGTCTATTCTAATGCCATTTCTACCTATATATATATATATATATATATATATATTAGGTTCCAGTGTAACAAGCTTTTACGGTGTAACGAGTGGATTAATTAGAGTCATTAGATCTTCTCTAAATCAATGGTTTAGGATTAATCTCGGATGGTACATAAAACACTATAAGCTTGCATACACCTGATCTTCTCTCTCCCGAAATTACTGAGACTTGAAAAAAAAAATTCCAAAATTAATCCACAAAATCTTCTCCCTCTCTCCAAAATCTTCTCCCTCGCTCATAATCTTCTCCCCTTCGTCTTCTCGGTCGATCTTTCTCTTTAGATTTCATCCTCTCTCCCGATTCTTAGTCTCTCTCACCCTCTCGAAACCACATGCGACCCTCTCGAAATCGCAGGAGACCGCCAGAACTTGATTGAACGAACCAAACACCAGATATGCGGTAGTATTAAGCACGTAAGAGAGAAAATTAGTGAGAAGGTGAAGTTCTTGCAGGAACGGTTTCTTGGTTGCAACAAGGTATCAATTCATATACTTGTTTTTTGGTAGTATTGAACATTCAATGGTGTTTTGGATTGTGATGGTAATTGGAATTTTTTTATTGGCTTATGTAGATAACTGGAAAAGGAGTTAATCTTGATGAAATCATAAATTATGTGAAATCATAAATGTGTTGATGTAGCTAGAAGTATGAATTAGTGCAGCCAACTTTTTCTACGATTTCCTATTTCTATTTTGGATTATAGTCATTGTGTTGTGATTGTCAATTGCATTTATTACTGTTAAATTTTCCTGTTAACTTTAGTGAAGGCTTTGTGATTTCCTATTTCTACGTATCTATGTTTGTGACTCTCAATGTAAACTTGTTGATTTTCCTTAGTAGTGAGATTCTTCATTAGATTGTTGGTTAGCCTTTTTGTGTGCCCGATTATAGTTGTTCGAGACAAATTGGCTAATAGGAAGTAAATAATTAATAGGTGGAGGGTTTGATGCGCCTAATGGAAGGTGAACATGTTGGTCCTTTCAACCTTGGGAACCCGGGTGAATTTACCATGCTTGAACTTGCTCAGGTACTTGATTCCTCTATCTGTTCAGAGACAGAAGATACAAATCCCTGATCTAATGAGACTAACCTCTGAATTGCTCTGACTCATGACATTTCCCCCAACAGGTTGTACAAGAAACAATAGATCTGAATGCAAAGATTGCGTTCAGGCCGAACACGGAGGACGACCCACACAAGAGGAAGCCCGACATCTCAAAGGCCAAGGAGTTGCTCGGTTGGGAACCAAAGATCGCATTTCGAAATGGGCTTCCGATGATGGTTTCAGATTTCAGGCAGTGCATATTTGGAGACCACAAGGAAGTTAGTGCTAACCAAGGAAGTGAAACAACTTCAACTGTACAATAAAAATAAAGCTAAGCATGGACATCCATTCACGCAGCAATGCACAAGGAGTAGCTTTTTCATTATAAGCAAACACAATGTAGTTATGTAGTTATGTAGTTATGTTTTCAACACATCATATCCTTGTCTATTATTATCACATAAATGTTTGGGCTTATGAAGTAGTCAAATTCTTGTACTTCATTTTTCCAATCCACTTCATGTCAACCTTGTATGGGCAAACCTTGTATGGGCAAACCTTACACAGAGTGTTTTCCCAAATAGAGAAAGTGCTCATTTTGGTTGAGCATGAGAATTGAATTAAGGTTTCATTGTAATTCATACCCTAGAACCTATTATATCACCAGTAGAACACGAATAACAAAGATGAACATCTGAATAACGTCTTTTTTATGTCTTTAATTACTTTCATAATGGAACCCCTATAACCGAATATTCAACAGTAGAACACGAATAACAAAGATGAACATCAGAATATCGTCTTCTTTATTTAGGAACAAAAGTCTTTCGTAATGAAAATCCTAGAACATAATATATCACCAGTAGAACACGAATAATAAAGATGAATATCAGAATATCGTCTTCTCTATGTTTTTCATTAATTACTTTCATAATGAAACCCCTATAACTGAATATTAAACAGTAGAACACGAATAACAAAGATGAACATCAAAATATCATCTTCTTTATGTAGGAACAAAAGTCTTTCGTAATGGAAACCCTAGAACAGAATATTTCAACAGTAGAACACGAATAACAACGATTAATATCAGAATATCGTCTTCTTTATGTAGGAACAACAACCTTTCATAATGAAACATCTATAACAAAATATTTTAACAGTAGAACACTAATACCAACGATTAACATCAGAATGCCTACACGGGACAAAACATGAATATAAACCTTTTAATTGAATGTAACTCAAATATATACTGGTGATCGATAATCATAATATATATAATTTTTGGGGGTGGTTGAAAAATATTCACACAAGATATTCAAAAAGATATTCATGAATATATTCATCTTCAGTTGGGCTTTTGCTTGGCCCACCGAAAAAAAAGTCCAACATTAAAGTTCACATCTTTTTAAAAGAAATTTTCACATATATTGGCCCGCCGAAAAAAAGATCACCCAAAAAATGACGTGTAGTGAAATTTAATGTGGAAGAAGTTAATATAAAGACATTAAGTAGTGGGCAGTGTATTTATAATTTTCTAAACTTGTTAGTTGGAGTATACAAATAAGAAAAAAAAAAGGAAAAATATACCTACAAGAACTGTTATTAATCTTTTTTGACAAATTCGTTGGTATTTCTCCCTTATACACAATTTCTTCGATTTAGCTTATAATTTTTTTTTATAGAAAACTTGTTTCTATTGTAAATTTTATCTCAATTAAAAGTAAATCATGTCAAGCTTATTAAAGATTGCAATTGCCCAATTTGTCATCAAATACGTACATACACATATATCTAACCATATAATGCCACATAATCTAACACAAACAAGAAGTTAACAGAAAATATAACAGAACGACCAACGACGTCAAAACCTGTAAACATTAAGGACTAAAATAGAAAATATATAAGATTAGGGACCGATTTAGGAAAGATAAGAAAGGTTAAGGACTAACGGTGTCATTGACTCATAGAAATAAAATAACTAGATAATAAAAAAGGATAACCTTACTCTATTATCTATAGAAATAAGATAAGTTTGATAAAATAAAATAAAAAATAAGATAAATTATTATATATAATAAGACAAGTTATGATGACGATGAGATTAAACAATTTTTCTATCTTTAATATTAGTACTACTATATAATATTGAAACCACTGAATAGAAAATGAATCAATTCAAATTATTCTACTGGGATTCAATTCAACTCAACTCAAAGGAATCAACTCAAAAGCCATAGAAATCAACTCAAAGGAATTCAAATTATTCTACTCAACAATGTCTTCAATTAAGGCTACGAGACGAGCTTCAAAAGAAATCAACTCTTGAATTAGACGAGGTTTGTGTTCCATTCGCTAAATTGTCTCCTAAATTGAGATCCACCATCAAGGTAATGGTGTGTCGAAAGTGGCGTGCAACCAACTTAGAGGGCACTTTCCATAGCACACACTTCATCCTGTCTGATAAGACGGTATATGTTTGGCACCCACATCAACACATGTATCCCCCTGAATACCTAAACACCCTCGACTTACCACGTATAGATGCTTCTTATGCTATTTTAAAAATTGCAAATACCAATAACTAAATGATAGTGACTAATGCTTTTATACTATTACATGATGCCTCTCATATCCTATAGTTAAAGGTAGGGCTACCTGTTATGCTTCTCTGGAATGTGAATCCCTCCCAAGGATTGTTCAACGGAACCAAACTGATCATTACACGCCTTGGTGAATGGGACACTGAAGCTGAAATAATAACGGGAACGTGGGTTGGAAACAAAGTGCTAATTCCCAGAATAACGTTAAGTTCAACCCAATCCAAGTTGCTTTTTGTTATGAAACGTCGTCCGTTTCCTATAAAACCATGTTTTGCAGGGAGTATTAACAAATCTCAGGGACAATCACTAAAGTATGTAGGGTTATATTTACCTAAGCCGGTTTTCTGCCAGTGATAACTCTATGTAGCAATTTCAAGAGTAACAAACCCAAAGGGCCTGAAGATAATGTTGTTGCAGAGGGGGAAACAACGTAAGAGTTACACTCAAAATATAGTGTTCCATGAGGCTTTCAACAACGTCACGTCACAGATGCAAGTAAGAAGCAAACACTGAACCACTATACTCCTATTTCTATTGAATTCTTAGCTAAGAAAACATTTTAAATCTGTAGATTTCGGATCATTGTATATTAAGTTTTGTTTCCTACAAGCATAGCATACAACAACAACAAGAAGATCACAGAAGGCCTACAAGACAAACCACAAGATACTACATATCAGATGAAAGGTTAGGGTGTTTCAATAATTTAACATTTAACAAAAGAAAGATTAAAGTTTTAATAAACATTGTGATTATTAACATATTAGTTATAAATTTCATTCTTTAAACCCTTTATAAATTAACTAATATGAAAATCCAGCAGCTACAAATGAACTGAGACGAAGCAAAAACACACCAAATAAACTTACAACTTCCATTAGGATTTGAGCTTCACTATCTGGAATGTGAACCATGAGATCAAATCCTTCTTTTATCCCGACGACTTCTTCCACTGAATATGAGTTAGGCTATTCACTATCAGAGGTTCCTGCAAATCAAAAGAAAACAAATGTCAACCCAAAAACAAAAAAATAAGTAACTTGACAACCAATATGACTGAGATCTCTGAGACAGAAAGTTGAACGAGGGTCAGTTTGAGGAGTTGGCACACAAATGAAGGAGCCTAATGGAAGTAAGGATCTGATCCCCCATGTTAACAATAAAAGTTTGTCTAATTGTCAGCGAGGTATTCATCCAATACCATGACTAAAAAAAATAAGATCATAGTTCTTGACTCTTAATCCGTATTACAAACTTATTCAACCTTTTAACGGAAGCAAACAACAATAGTACTTTTATTTAGAAACCAAATATAGATTCCTCAACAAGGGTCTTCACTTTTCGATATTATTTCCTAAACAATGAAACTTTACTGGAAAATCCAATCCAACTCCAATATGATTGTCATCACTTTTGTGTATCTGATGTCTTTTTTGCGGAGAGATTAAAATAATTTGTATGCCTTTTGGGTGTACTTTGTATCAATTTCTTTCATTTTGCTTAATCTCAAAGAGTTCTAAAGCATGGTAGGTGGCACGAAAGGTCATCTCATCCATGAAAGGAGGCTGTGAGAAAGAAGGGTTACCTCCAAGGGATTTGTACGTGTCATGAGCTCCTGATGTGTATGATCCTCCACCATCTTCTGTATCACATTTAACAAAGAGAAACATCACACCATCAAATAGGAGCAACAAAAAATATGCGAAGGGGAAACAGGAAAGCAAGACCAACTCACAAGGGAGTCGTAAGAAAGACAAGAAGCATCATCACCGAAAAGGAGGTGAAAAGGATGAACCATCTCTTGGTCCTGCATTTGCTGCAAGGGACTGAAAAATTGATATCAAGGCCACACAAAAAAAATGTGCAAAAGAACCTATACTTGTCAGAAACTCCAATCACGGGGTAATATTTTCCATAGCACTTAATCAAATGCCAAAAAAATCAACTTTCACCCTAACTGTCTTAGCGGCATTTTGTCAAACATCTTAAATGCATCAGAATCTCCAACTCATTTCGGATCAGAGGAGGACAAAGAGGGTAACCGGGTGTTCGTTCTCAAGCACTGGAATAATCGAGACCGCCTCCTTTAACAATTTTTTCTCTAGCAACTCCAATCGAAGGTATCCTTAGTACGCAAGAATTAATTTTGAAGGTTGTCCGCTTCATTCAATAGAGAATTGACAGCGGGAGTACTAGAAGGAGCTTTCACGCTTTATTAGACAGCTCAACCCCGCCAACAACTCATTTGTGAAGCAAGGAGGATCATAACACACGGCCTTAAAATAGCAACAGTGAAGTGAAGAGTGGCGGTCGGTCAGACGAAGATTAACGCGGGCGGGCTACAACAAAAACACGGTATGAGAAAAGCAACAGTGAAGAGGAGATCGTGAAGCAAAGAGGAAAGTACAGGAGGAGTAAAAATGATTGAATTTAGTTTAACCAAAGCTTTATTATTTTGTTGTACGTATTCATTATTTGATGTCACCTAGAATTTGCACATATATACAATTTCTTAGTAATTTTTTAAATCAGTGAGTGACTCAATATGCAATACGTACTAATTAAGAAAAGTTGTTCAGCCCAAGAACTCCATTAACTAATATACTGAGATCAACGATATTAAGAACCTGTTAACTTATATTTACTTTGTCTTTCTTTTATTTTATATTAATAATAATCCGCTTTACAATAATATGAAGTTATTATTTAATAATATATAATTTTTCTTTCGTTTTGACTTTGGCCCGTGCGTAGCACGGGCAGAAAATGACTAGTTCTCTTAATGAATACAACTACGGAAGAAGATAAATATTCCCAATTAAAAACTGAATACACACACAGTACTATAAACATGAATATCGATTAAACAATATCGAATATATACTGCAAGACATGACAATAAATTTTTTCCATATTAACGTCGAACAAAATAGTAACCTTCATTGAATATGACGTATCTATTAGAAAGTTTTATTCATGATTGTAACGACTGTATGATATTTCTCTTCTTTATTATTCGTATCTCTTAGGAAGTTTTAATCCAAATTTCATTTTGATATCCAAAAAATATCTCTATTAATGGTGGATGTGCACATTCTCTCTCCAATCTAACAAGCAGTTACGTAATTTCAAATTTTCAATCAATTGATTTAATTTTAAATTCCACAAATATAGGGAAAATATAGGGAAAGAGGTGAAGGTGGGCCCATTTTAATTATCAGACGGTTATCATCTTTAATTTCACCTTCCTTTTTTGTTAAATCACAACCATCCAAATATTTGAATCCAACACTCCACATTTGTCCACTCGTTACACTATAAAACTCGTTACACCGAAACTGGCCTCATATATATATAGATTTAAGCTCCTGAGAAACCACCTCTTAGGGTGAAACGGAGTTAACGACTTAGAGTCGTTGGATCAAATTTAGATGAATGGTTCAGATTAACTCTTAATTACCAATAATCATAATAATTATACAAAATCTTAAAAATTCCTAAATGAACGGGATCTCTTTTATCCCTCTCTCATCTTTCGTCTTTCCCTCCTTCCTCTCTCTGTCTCTCCTTGCTCCTTGCCCTAGCAGCCTTCTCCATCGTTGCTGCCGTAAGGAGCCGGAGCCGTTTTGCTACCGCCTCTCTCCCGCACACGAACCTTTTTCTTGCTATCATCTTCAACATCGAATCTCTCCCGTTGTCGGACCAAGCCCGAGACTGTTTACTACGCATCCTCTTCCTTTTCCACAGTTCCAATTAGCCCGAGCCCAAGCATCAGGTTAGTCCTCTATTTCTCTCTTCCTATGCTATTTGGCACCTTTCAGTTGAAATTCGTCAAACCTAGGTCTAATTTGCAGATTTGGAGGTTGATTTTTACGATTGGATTTTAATTTCCAATATTTAGGGTTTTTGTTCAATTTTTCTGTCAATTGACCTTAGTATAAGTGTCGAAAGATTTCTTGATGGATCTGTGGTTTAGATTTGCATAGAAAATTAAATGTATGTTATGGTGATGAATAGTCAATCGAGCCAACATTTTAGTTCAAGACAACACCGGGGAGTTACTTATATTATTTAGTTAGTAGCAACAGTTAGCTAGTCAACTAAGAGCATGCAAATTTTTATTTGACAATGCTATACTTCCCAAAAACCTGTCCACTTTGATTTCATATCCTTCTTCATTTGTTATATACCGACCTAGTTGAGTTTAGGATAGACTTATTAATTAATTGAATTCATGCTTGAGATTTTATATATTTTTTATGGAGTAGTATAAGCTCTATACTGTAAAATATGTTAAATATTGTTCTTAATGTGTCAAAGTCCTACTCATGACTCTTATTTTGTATTTTTTTTTGTTCAATGTCAATTGTATCCGGGAGTGTTGTACCATCATAAAATTTAGTGGTGGTCACAAATCTTCTATGATTCTGTCTTCATGTTTTTCTACAATACTTTGAAGAGTGAAGATGACTTATCATGTGAGTTTCTTCTTTTTCCCAATATCTATAATATCCATTCAATTGTGATTTTGGTGTAGTGGTGTTTGAGTTGGTTTGTGTGTAAGTTTGGATATGTAGCTTTACAGGATGTTATTGGTGATACATGGTTGTTTATATATATACGTTTTAATCCCTTGTTTTTTCTGATTTGTGTTTTTGTTTATATGATTTGGCATTAAATACATGATTTGGCATTAAATACATGATTTAGAGAGAAGGCAAAATGGAATTGGTAATTGAATCCAAGTGGTGCTTTAGCATATGGTCTTAACAATTTTGCATATTTCTATATTGTTCTTATGGTAATAAATTGAAAAATCAGTAATGCTAGAGTTAAATTGTCAAGTCTTCTGATTTTGCTTTGTGTTTGAGTGTAGGACGAGCACTCTTCATAGATTTATATTCATAATTTTCTAACAATATTCAATGCTTATTATGTTATTGGCCTTGTCGTTATTGATATGCAGTATTTCTTATCCAGGGGCCAAGAAACAGAAGATTATCTATGACGGAAACGAAAGACTATTCATCACGGATATGATTTATGAGAAAAGTAGTCTACTTGGATTTAATTAATAGCTTTCCAGGGAATATCATCAATCAATTGTCGTTAATGAATATCAATACACAGTATATTTCTATATTGTTCCAGGGAGCTGAAAATTATGGACAGTTGATTTTTAAGATATTATTTGTTTGAGGTCTATTAAACATGAGATTCACTTATTTAAAGATCATTTATTTGAATATGATATGCATACTACTTTTTATGTTATGCAGATTGTATGTTGAGATATATTCATGAACTTGTACAGGTGAAATCTTGAATATCACTTAGTGAACAAGGAATATCAATACTAACAAAGTGCATATCTATTAACTAACGTAATCGATATTAAAAAAAAAAATGCAAACAAAGTTCATATCCGTTTAATGAATATCAATACCAACGATATGAATATCATCAATAGCTTTCTGCATATTCTTTACTAAAAAAGTTGATCAATTCAATCGAGTTAGTCTTAGCGAATTTTGCATATCGTTTATAGTCTAGTGCATATGCCTTATCGAGTTCTGCATATCGTCTATAGTATACTGTGTATGCCTTAGCGAGTTCTGCATATCGGCTATAGTATAGTGTGTATGCATTAGCAAGTTCTGCATATCATCTATAGTCTAATGCATATTCATTATATATATGATATGCAACGGTATGAGTATAATATTCACATATAGTGCGTTGATATTCACTTGTTTGTGTGTGATATGCACACTACTTCTTACATTATGCAAATTGTATGTAGTTTTTTTTAAGTGCATTTTTAATATGATGAATTTGATGAACAACGATTGGT
This sequence comes from Oxyria digyna, assembly GCA_029168935.1. Taxonomy (NCBI): domain Eukaryota; kingdom Viridiplantae; phylum Streptophyta; class Magnoliopsida; order Caryophyllales; family Polygonaceae; genus Oxyria; species Oxyria digyna. The sequence goes on from JAPVLV010000013.1 coordinate 15,346,870, forward strand.
GCATATCGCTACGGATTTGGTGCATATCGATGTAGATTTGGTGCATATCTATACAGATTTAGTGCATATCGCTACAAATTTGGTTCATATCTATACATATGTGGTGCATATCCTGCATATTTGGTGCAAATCTATACAGATTTAGTGCATATCGCTACGAATTTAGTGCATAACGCTGCAGATTTAATGCATATCACTACAAATTTGTTTGTATGCAAATGAGTTTCGTGGCCTTCGTAATCTATGTTGGCTTTCTAAGCTTGATTATATTCTTCTTCTTCGTTTGACACAACATCATTAGATACATCGACATCATCGTCTAAGGAATACTACATGACGTCATCTTTTGTAGTTTTTTTGAAGTGCATTCTTAATATGATGAATTTGATGAACAACGATTAGTGCATATCGCTACGGATTTGGTGCATATCATTGTATATTTGGTGCATATCTATACAGATTTAGTGCATATCGCTACGAATTTGGTTCATATCTATACAGATTTGGTACATATTGCTGCAGAGTTGGTGCATATCGCTGCAGATTTGGTGCATATCGATGCAGATTTGGTGCATATCGCTGCAGATTTGGTGCATATCGATTCACTGTTTTTGCATATCAGAAGGAGAATACATAACTCTACCCAACAATACAAAAATTGATTAAAATGCATATCAATTTAGATTTTTTGCATATTGTCATATTAAGGCAATATGAAACCCTACAACGACGAGACAAATATTAATTACTACTTCATGCATACCAAACTCAATGCTTTGTGTGTTTATCTTCGGTGTCAGTGACACATTTTGTACCATACATTAATTCTTCTTCTTCGTTTGACATGTCATCATTAGATACATCGACATCATCGTCCGAGGAATACTACATGACATCATCATTTGAGTTCTTTTGCATACACGTACCTATGAACTGAATATCGAAATATATTGAGTGCATATCAAGTAAATCGGAATGCATAATGATGAATACGAAAAAACATGAAAATGATTAAAACCTTGAAAACAACATTAGTACGAAACTGCATATTACATCTTATATTCTGCATAACGTTGAAAACAAACTGCATATTACGACATAATTATTGCACAATAATATTGAAAACAAAACCCTACATTTTGCATAACGAAGAATACAAACTGCATATTACAACTTAAGTTCTGCATAACGGCGAAAACGAATTGCATTTCAAAACTTAAGGTTTGCATATTAGGATTGGTACGAAACCCTAGCGCGTCGTGCATATCGATGTATTGGTTTTGCATATCAGGATGAAACCCTAGAAACCTATAGTAAAATTCAATAGGTAAATCAAATTTCATCACCCTCATGACCGTCAATTTACATGAAAGAATCTTATGAATCTAATATGAAAGTCGAATGTCACATCCCCTTGGCTAAGCATTCGATTTGAGAGGCGAAAACCATTGTTAGAATCAAAACGTATCTACTGCATATCAAGTAAATCCGGTTGCATAACAATGATAACGAAATGCATATGACAACTTTATTACTGCATAACAGAATTCATGTGAAACCCTAAATTTCTACTGCATAACACCGAATCCCTGGTGCATATCGTTTTATTAATGTTGCATATTAGAACGAAACCCTAATTAACCCTAGTTTGATGCATGTATCAAAGTCGAATATAATCAAACCCTAATCAAATCTCACCCTAGCAATCTATCGTAAAATTAAATAGGTATACAAAATTCAATAGGTAAATCAAATTTCTCACCCTCATGATCGTCAATTTACATGAAAGAATCTTATGAATCTAATATGAAAGTCGAATGTCACATTCACTTGGCTAAGAATTCGATTTGAGAGGCGAAAACCATTGTTAGAATCAAAACGTATCTACTGCATATCAAGTATATCCGGTTGCATAACACTGATTACGAAACGCATACGACAACCATTTTACTGCATAACAGAATTCATGTGAAACCCTAAATTGCTACTGCATACCACCGAATCATCTGATGCATATCGTTTTATTGTTGCCGCATATCAGAACGAAACCTTATTTAACCCTAGTTTGATGCATATATCAAAGTCGACGTTTAATCAAACCCTAATCAAATCCTAATAAAACCCTAATCTAATTCCTATGAATATCTCGATACTAACCTTCTTCCATGGAAATTTGTGTGGTGTTGTATCAATCAACTATTGTTACCGGGAAGAAAAAACGGGAGGAGAAGAACGATGGAAGAGAGGCAGCGTGAGTTGATGGAAGAGAGAGAATAGTTGATTACCATAAATTAAGGAAGGGGTTATGCTATTTTTTTCCTTACTTTCTTTTAATTACAAGACTTCTAATCTAAGCCCTTCATCTAATCTCATCTTATGGCTCTTATTCGTTAACTCCGTTTTACTACAAAAGTGGTCTTACCGGAGCCTCCCTCTATATATATATATATATATATATATTATAATTTACTCTTCCGTGTATTGACGGTAAATTGGTAATTAGGAATCTGAAAGAATATATTATTACTATCATTTACATTAATTAATTTATGGATGAATCACAAGTGGAGGTGTTTCAGGCACACCCACTTTCTTACTATCATCTACGAGTCTATCATTTACATTAACAATAGAGTTTGCACTATCTAAACGTCTTCTCAAGTTTTTCATTTTTGATTTCGGTTATAACCACCGTTATAATAATTGTATTTGCATTTTACGAGTTTGTAGAATTGTATTATATTATCGTTCACTCAAACGGAAAACCGTGATTTCTTCGCGCGAGATTCCGGTTCTAGTTAACTTCAGAATTTGTGGGATAGTGGGATTAGTCGTGGGATTATTTGTGCCCAGTGCCCTATTGGGCACATTAATATAAGTTACTGCATCTCTTAATTAGGTTATAAGTTTATGCCCCTCAATAACATTCACGCGCTTCATTCAGATCCAGTCCCCATTTCTTCTTCTTCCTCCTCCACCCTAAATCAGGTAATCCAATTCAACATCTCTCAAAATTCTTCCCACTCGGAGCCACCAACGTCTTCAACGGAGGCGTACCTGTCGCCGACGACTCCACGTTCACTTTTCTTTCCGCTTACCGACGAGACACGCCGGCTTCCTCATCGCGGTTCACCGGGCGCCTGTTGACGTCGATGCCTGTTAGTCGTGGGATTATTTGTGCCCAGTGCCCTATTGGGCACATTAATATAAGTTACTGCATCTCTTAATTAGGTTATAAGTTTATGCCCCTCAATAACATTCACGCGCTTCATTCAGATCCAGTCCCCATTTCTTCTTCTTCCTCCTCCACCCTAAATCAGGTAATCCAATTCAACATCTCTCAAAATTCTTCCCACTCGGAGCCACCAACGTCTTCAACGGAGGCGTACCTGTCGCCGACGACTCCACGTTCACTTTTCTTTCCGCTTACCGACGAGACACGCCGGCTTCCTCATCGCGGTTCACCGGGCGCCTGTTGACGTCGATGCCTATCAGAAACGGCCTCAAATCGACTGCTTCTCTCACTTAACTCAGATCTGAACAATTAGATTTCCAGATCTCAAGGTGCGTAATCGATCTGTAAGGTTTGAAAGAGGTATCTGGTAACGAAATTCCTCCTTTGCGTCTCTTCTTTTCTGCAATTAACATCACTTTTGCTCGAAAAGAGATAGATTCCAGTGATTTGCTAGCTAAGCTAGGGTTTTTGATTTTAGAAACTAACTTTAATTGTTGCTGATGTGTAGTTGTAGTTTTACTTGATTTGCTGATTTTTTATGTGCAATGGAGTGTTGTTGCTGATATTGTTGATGTATAGTTGTAGTTTTAATTGATTTTTGATGTGCAATGGAGTGTTGTTGCTGATGTGTAGTTGTAGTTCTTCTACTTGATTTGCTAATGTGCAATGGAGTGGTCTGGTATCAAGTAAACTTCTCCCAATTGGAGGTTTGGTGTTTCAAGTACATCATTTATATGAATTTGTTATTGAGATAACTCTTCCTTGCTGCACGCACTTGGCTAGTCAAAGTGAGGTTGGTGGTTGCCTTTCTTAGGTGATGACTTGAAAGATTGCATTTGGTATTTTGGCATGCATTAATGAATTTTTAGATGCTCAGTTGTCTGTTTTCAATAGATTTTTTACTGTAAATCTTGCAATTTGCAGTACAAGACAGATTGCTACGGATGTCGCAATCAACACAGCAAACGGCAACATGAGTGCGCATACGGCAATCCTTGCTGCAAGCTCACCTGATTGAGTTGATTTTCTTTTCTTGAAAGGAAAGGTGTATAAACTTTGCGAGTGGAACCAACTTTGCGAGTGACAAATTAGAGTACTGGTGCTTGAAGAAAAAAGAAGAAGAGATGAATGCCTCAAAATGGATCTTCTCAATCCTTCAATGTGTTAGACAACTTCTTTTTTAGTATGTGTTGACAATTTTTTAGTGTGTATAGTTTTTAAAATGTGCTGACAATTTTATTTAGTATGTTGACAATCTTTGTAAAGTGTTGACAATTTTGTAATATTACTCGTGTTGTATGTTCTTGACCGTAAATTAGTCGTGTTGACAATTTATTTAGTCGTGTTGACAACTTATTTAGTTTCGTTGACAACTTATTTAGTCATGTTGACAACATATTTAATCGTGTTGACAACTTATTTAGTCTTGTTGACAACTTATGTAGTCGTGTTGACAACTTATTATTCTGTTGACAACTTGTTATTCTTGTTGACAACTTATTTAGTCGTGTCGACAACTTATTTAGTTGTTTCGACAACTTATTTAGTCGTGTCGACAACTTATTTAGTCGTGTTGACAACTTATTTAGTCGTGTTGACAACTTATTATTCTTGTTGACAACTTATTTAGTCGTGTTGACAACTTATTATTCTTGTTGACAACTTATTATTCTTGTTGACAGGTCTATTAAAATTTTTGTTGACAACTCTGTTATAAATTTTGTTGTTAAAATTTTTTGTTGACAACTCTGTTAAATAATTTGTTGACAACTTTGTTAAAAAAATTGTTGACAGTTCTGTAAAAAAAATTGTTGACAGCTCTGTTAAAAATTGTGTTGACAGTTTTAGGATACCGTCGCCTCTCCATAAACAAAAAAGTGATGCAAAAACTTAAAAAACATAACAGTTTTAGGATATTTACCCAAAAACCGGTTAGTCGTGTGCTAGTATCCCTCGACACTCATGTCATTCCATAAACAAATAGAATAATAATAATAACCTTATTGGAGTATTTGTTTTTATCAAACCTTAATAAAAAAAGTTTTGAGATGAGTAAGTTGATACAAAAACTAGGCTTTGGGCTTTGACCGTGGCTTGTCCGGGTTAGCCCCTCTACTGTAAAAGCCCCAATTCCCGACTTCTCCTCATTTCCTCTCTTTCCCTAACAATGGCGGTCGCCGGTCTCCGAAGATTGTCTTCGCAGATCCCACGCTCTCCCATCCTCCCCCACCTCGCTAGATCCGTTTTCTCCCGTACCTCCGCCACCGTCGCCTCTCCATACACCGGCTCCGCCAAGGTCTCAGATCGAGTCGTCAAACTCTCCGTCATCGATCCCGATGGCAACAAGCGCGAAATCATCGGCCTCTCCGGACAAACTCTTCTCAAAGCCCTAACAAACCACGGCCTGATTGATCCTGCTTCTCACCGTCTCGAGGACATCGATGCTTGCTCCGCCGAGTGCGAGGTTCACATCGCCCAGGAGTGGCTCAAGAAGCTCCCGCAGCCTTCGTATGATGAGAAGTATGTTCTCAAGAGGAACAACAGAACCAGGACTCTCAATAAGGACTCTAGGTTGGCTTGCCAGGTTGTTATTGGTCACGATCTTCAAGGTATGGTCGTCGCTGTTCCTGAGCCTAAGCCTTGGGATATCCCCTAATTAGCTTCGATTTCGGGCTCTTCTTTCGTATGATGTGCTGATGGAGAAGATTTTTTGTTTTTCAATAATGTTGCCTCAATTGGATCAAATGTGAGCTTCTACTGAAAGCTTCAATGGTATTTTCCTGTTCTGCTTGAGCCTTTGAGAATTATTTGGCAGCTTGTTTATTTCCTATTTGAATTCTGTATTTGAGAAAATTTATGTAGTACTTTTTCTGCACAAATAGATTAAAATTGAAGATTGAGACTTCATTGTGGTGGCATTACATATCATTTGGGCATGAGAAATTGAGAATAGTGTGGGGAGCACAGAGTTAGTGTTTCAGTGAAGATTGATGAACATTCATTGATATGCTCAATTTATGAAATGATAGTCATTTCCTCTCCTTTCCCACATTCCCTAGCTTCGATTTCTTCTTCTCTGTCCTTGATCGTCAGCTTCTATCTTATGCTGTTGTTAGATAAAATCGTTACTTAGGTTCATATTTAGTCTGCATCTGATGTTAAAGAGATTTTGATGCATTCCATTGGTGTCATATTGTCTGCTTTGAGGTTTGTTTGATTGAACTAGTTTAGTGAGCTCAGAGTTTTGGTGATAGTCAACTGACTAAAATTCAGAACCACTTTGAGCCGATTGAGGTGGTTCGAGACTAGGAGTGAACTGAAGGGAGCTCAAATCTCCTTTTACTTGAGTCGTCACCTTTACCTTTGCCTTTCTTCTTCTTTCCAAAATGCTATCTAAACTGATTTTTAAGGCTGCAGTATTTTGGAGAAAGGATCTTGTCACTTCCCTTTTTTATCTTCAGTGTACTTTATATCCCACTCTTTTGGTAGCGCACAACTTCTTGATCGCACACATATAGATTATGTAACTAGCCCGTCCTTGGATGAAGCCCGCTCTAATATTATCTATGGAGTAAACAAAAACAACCTTTTAGCATGTAAGGGTGCATGCTGAGAAGCCAATTTCTATTAACTGAACTGATTTTTGCATAGAGTCTGACCACTTTTGAACATGGGATAGTACCTACTAAGATTTCAAGGATAGAGCAAGATGATGCATTGATATCTAATGTTTATTTCATTGGAGGAACCATAATTACTGGACTAATACTCTGCGATGCTGAATAGTATTTCTCTGGATTTTCCCGAGGGAGTTATTAACAAGTCAGTGAGTGGTATTCGTGAATGCAGGTATAGAGTAGCTGGATAATTTGCTAATTCTTACACTTTGAGTGAAGTCTTTTCCTCTTAGCAGAATGTTTGTTCTGAGAAAATGCATACTAGAAATTTTGAATAGTATGATTCATCTGTTGTTGGTAGTCATGGAGTTGAAGGTTGAAATACCTAGGCTTTATGGCGATACACTTGTGCTGAACATTTTGGAAGATTTAAGGGCATGGTTGTTCTTAGATAAGATTTGTGTTGAACATTTGAAAGATTTAAGGGCATGGTTGTTCTTATTAGATGAGGGTGTAAAAGTACTTCGTAATAGTCCAATTTGTATGCTTCTTTTCTTCTTTTTTGAGCACCTGTATGCTTCTTTCTTAACATGTTGTCTTCTGAAAATGTGAATTTAAGCCCTATTTTACCATGGAAGGTAGGAAATTTCTCTCGTGACAATTGTGTATAGAGGACTGAGCAATATTAACTTAATTAGAATCTGCTTTGAGCTTTGTCCATCTTCTGGTCAAGTACTTTCTCGCCCCCAACTTATAATGTGGTTAGAATCGGAACATTTATGTGGCTTCAACTTTCAAGTAACTTCATGACCTTGGTTACCTTTTCTTGGGTCAAGAAATCTGCCTAGCCCGAGGTAGGAGTATGATTAGCCGGGAGTTCATACAAAGGAAGAATGCTACTAGAATTTATAGAAAAATAACTAAACTAAAGAACAAAGACATCCGCCACTGCGTGAATTCTGGATGAGTAAGGAGATGTCGGTGTTGGTAGCAATAACTTGCGTGAATTCTTCATTGATTGCAAGACATTTCAGTTTGATGGGTAAGAACAGTAGAACAAAAGATTCTCAAACAAAATAAAAGAATACAGCAAACTTTTTTTTTTACCAGAAAAGATACGTACACTAAGAGCACCCACAGTGGATGGGTTTTTTAGATAGTTTGTTAGACAATTTTTATTGTTTTTTATTATTCATCCCATCTAAAAAATTCAACATAAACGAGATCAACATAAACGTTTAGTGTACGTTTCCTTTACCCAATTTTCAGCATTGAAGAAGAGATCAACATAAACGAGAAGTGGTCAAGGGTAAGTAAGGTGTTGGAGTAAGTGAAGGGAAAAGTTCTCGAAACTAGTTCTTCATGATTAGTATCGGTTAATTACTCAGTTTATACGTACAAATCACTGTACTTACCAGTTGCGCACTCCACACTATCTAAAGAGAAGCTCTGACCAAATCCAACGTTCATGGAGAGCAGTACTCACAACATAAAACAGAATGGCTTCCACTTCCCATCTCCCACCAATCCCATCCCACCACGTCGATAGCTAAATTCAATTTCTATTATTTTCAGAGCTTTCATAAACCAAATCCCTATTTATAAACGATCTATTGCCAATTTGCTAAGATATACAGAATCCTCTTTAAATCTAATGCCTCCCAAAATGTTCGTTGTACCTGAATCCTTTGCCCTTTTTTCTCTGCATTACTAACCCATTTTACAAATATTGGTTTTCTCTACTTCTCTCTGTTTCTCTCCGTCTCCTGTGAGATCCATAGAAAACCCAATTTTGAGCTCCAAGATCCCCTTCTCTTTACCCTCGATCTTCCATTGATTAACTTCAATTAAAACAAGAAAAATCCTGTGATATAAATTGAGAGGTCTGTGTAAGAGAGCATGGATCAAGGCGAGCTCAAGCGGGTCTTCCAAATGTTCGATCGAAACGGGGACGGAAAGATAACGAAAAAGGAGTTGAGCGACTCGCTACATAATCTCGGAATCTTCATCCTGGATGAGGATCTTGGCCAAATGATCGACAACATCGACGTCAATGGAGACGGGTTCGTTGACATTGACGAGTTCGGGGATTTGTACAAGACGATCATGGACGAGAAAGACGAGGAAGAGGATATGAGAGAGGCGTTCAATGTGTTCGATCAGAATGGAGATGGGTTCATCTCGGTGGAGGAGTTGAGATCGGTTTTGCAGTCGTTGGGATTGAAGCAAGGAAGGACGATTGAGGATTGTAAGAAGATGATAAACAGAGTGGATAAGGATGGAGATGGACGAGTCGACTTCTCTGAGTTTAAGCAGATGATGAAGAGTGGTGGGTTTGCTGCTTTAGGATAATAGGGAGATCAAGATCATGACATTTTTACAACCCAAGGAAACAAGCTTTCAAAATTTACAGAGGTTTAAGAGTGGAAGGTTCCTTTTTTAATGTAATAGAGAACCAACCCCAACTCTTTAGCTCTTTTTTTTTTTTGCGTATTCATTGTTATATTGATCTGTACTTGATTGTTGTATTGACTGAGGATCTTTATCAAATTCTTGTATTTGGTTCCCTTCATATGATTCTTTTAAGGGGGGTTTTGCCGGGAATGCATAAAGTTCGAATATTTTATGGTGTGAATAAGAATAGTTACGGTTCACAGGTTCACATTGACTAACATTGGGATTAATAGGTGAACATTACTAGAAAAACGAAGAACATTAATAAACTGGAGAGAAATTATAAACTTGAAAACTTTAATATATAAGAGAACATTAAAAAAAACTGGGAAGGAAAACATTCCTTAACATCCGCAATCTTGTTTCTATATCTTGTTAAAGGTTCGGTTAACAATTTTTTTTATCGAAGGACAAATCCTGTTACCTAACGTTTTGTATTCAATGGATTGGGACTTGTGCTCTATCACATTTAAACCCGAATCCAATCCACGACCGAATCGAGCCATGTTCACGGCTGTTAACAGAACCTGCAACAAGAACAGACCATGAAATTGTAGTTGCAAAGTTGAAAGAAGTGTGACAAATAATCTTGGCCAAAACCACCAGCAGAGATGATAAAAAAAGAGCAGGAAGACTCGTTTACCCCATTTGCAGCTTCAGAAGGCAGGAAACAATGGCGTTGCACCCTCAGACTTGTGCCTTGCATGGTGATATCCTCAAGAACTCGTTTCAGCGATTGCTCGGTGGGCCCCTCAATGTAAACCGGGCCTTCCTTGTGGGAAATGCATTCCTCTGGTGGTAAATGGTAATTGCAGCTCCAGTCCATTCAGAAATGGGCATCTCCAATTCCGCCTCGTAATGCTCAGGCATCGCTTCTGCCTGAAGCTTCATCAAGTTCTGCTGGAAGTTAAAGGCAGGGTCTGCAACCGGGGCCGGAAGTACGCTACCTGGCAGATTAATATGTTGAAGAATTGAAGCTTGAGTGTTGGAACTCTGCTCTTGTTGTTGTTGCAATATAGCACCTGCATTCGCCTTGGCAATGGCGGCAACCTGCTGAATTGTAGTCGCCTGTCAGATATCACCACCACCCGCCTTACGAATACCATCCTCTGAATCCGACCTATCTTCTTCAAATCCATATTCCTTAGCTTGTGCTTTCTTAGCAGCTTTTCTGACTTCATCCTCCAGACATCAATGGGCACACAGGTCAAGCTGACTACCTTAGCAAACTTCTTGATATCATTGTAAATCTGCTGCACCAGCTCTCGAGTAGGAGCCATGATAAGCCCAATAGGCCCATCGCCAGACATCAATGGTTCTTGGTCCTAGATATGTCTCAGCATAGGCAACACAAATGTCAACGTCTTTCCAGAGCATGTCTTCGCAATACCAATGCAGTCACGACCACTCATAATAACAGGAAGAGCCTGAGCTTGGATAGGCATCGGCTTATCAAAATTCATCTTTTTTATGGTCTCCAAGATTTTTGTTGCCAAACCTGTCTGCTGCCACGTTTTAATAGGCTTTGGAACATCTCTGCCGTGCACTTTAAGTTCAAGTTCTTTCCTGTAAGCAGAAACATCATCTGGATTCATCTTTCCAATATCTTTCAATGTAGAAATTTTTCCTAAAAGAAGGATAGTTGATCTTTGAGTGATCAACAAGTGCTAACTTCTCCACCTTTGGTTTCTTTACTCTCTTGATGAACTCCTCATCATCTTCGTCTTCCAAATTCGGTTCATCATCCTCCGGTTCATCATAATCTGACTCATCATCTTCAGGCAAAATTCCCCCCATACCTTTCTTCAAACTCTTCTTAGAATTCACTCCATTGCTCACCTTATCCTTCTTAACATCAGTTTTCAAATCTTCTGCACTCTGATCAGAAATATTTGAAGCAAGCGAAACATTAGTCAGCTGCTCAACTTCGGGCATTATACTACTCATAAGAGCATCTAAAGGATCAATCTCCTCCTCATCAGCATCCCCAGAACTTTGTAATGCAGTTACATTCTGAGGATCAACTGCCATCCCTTCTGCATCTCCATCAGCAGTGTTAGGCGAAGCATCCACATCCATATCTGTTTCCAATTTCTCACCATGAGCAGCTTCTTCATCATCAGATTCTCCTTCCAATGTCCAGGCTTTACCAGCTTTTGGCTCTTCGGTATTTTCCTCACCATCATTTACTCGATCCTCTTCTTCCTTTTCAATTCCTGCCATCCTTGAACTCTCCTCCTCCGCTTCTCCATCTCGTCATCCAGCTTCTTTTGCTCTTCCTCCATATCCTCTTCTTTAGTCAAAACTTTCTCTGGGATTTTTCCTGGTTCACCATCACTGGATTTCTTCTCAACATCAACACTATTATCCCTATGCCTACTCGACCTTACACTCCTTTCATGTTCTTTCTCTTTCCTCCTTCGTTTTCTGTCTCGGACCCTTCGATCATCATCACTGCCACTTTCATCACTCTCTACTTCTCTGCGTCTTCTCTCCTTTTCCTTTTCCTTCTCCTTCTCTCTTTCCCTCTCCTTTTCTCTTTCTCTCTCCCTTTCCCTCTCTTCCCTAGCTCGTTCCTTCTCCTTTTCTCTATCATCTCTTTCATCATCCCTATCTCTTCTATCTTTTCTCCTATCCTTCTCCTTCTCCCCGCGTTTATCCCTATGCTTGTCTTTATCCCGGTGGTGCTTATCATCCACACTCTTCTCCTTCTCAGACCTCCTGCTCTCTCGATCCCTATCCTTGTCTCCATCTCTATGCCTTTCTTTCTCTCTTTATCCTTGTGCTCCCGATGTCGAATCCTCTTAGATTCTTCTTTCCTCTCTGAATCATCCCTCCTTGACTTCGATTTCACTTCTTCAATTTCTCCTTTGGCCCCTTAAACCTATCACAAAACTATGTTTGAAAAAAATATGTTAGATCTCAAACAATTCAATAAATATAATAGAGAAGGAAGCAATAAATAGGGCTTTTCCCCCACGAATTCGATGCTCCTTGAAATAGCAGATCTCAAGGAAGAAAAAACACAAGTATTTGAAATACGAAAAATCAAGCAAATCGTGTAAACAACAAAGGATAGCGTAAGAAGGGACATCATGAAGAGAATTAGGGGGCGTTTGTTTCTTCAATGTTGTAGTTGCTTGATAAAACACATGCAGTTTAGGTTCCTTGGCCATCAAGATAGTAGCAAACTGTTACACAATTTAACCAATAATCAGCAACTTGTTCATCAATTTTGAGCTTGATTTAGCCATGCTCTAGGATAGAAGCTCCAGGGTGATATTAAGCTAAAATTGTATAATCCTAATCACAGTTATCTGTTTGCTTTTATCACTCATAACATACATTGAGTAAAATCTGAGACAAATATTTCATGCAATGCTAACATATCCTCAGCAGTTACAGTTCATTTTATCACTTATAACAGTAAAATCTGAGACCAACAAGTTCATTTTCATTTTGCACAAAAGAACTGCTGAGCTAGAAACACGTTCATATTCAACTTTGAAGCAATGTTGACTTTCATTTTGCACAATAGAGTTCACTAATTGCTGCAATGTTCTAACCTAATTAAAGCCAAAAACTAAGAGGGGCACAAAACCAGACTTACAGTAAGGTTGACATCTATTTTGCACAAAAGAATTAACTAAAGTTTATGTAAGGAAAATTTTCACAAATGAGTATACATTCTTTGAAACCAACGGATGATCACCTTCTTGATTTGTAACCAATTGTAAGAAAGGATTCTCACATCGGGTTTGAGTTATAAAGATTGCCCACTATATAAGCTAATGGATTACTCCCCCTATTGCCAATTGGTTTTAGGGTGAAACCTCGTTAGACTTATCTATTGGGCCTAATGCGCATATGCGCTTGTGTTGTGCGCGCCCCCAGTCCAGTCCGTGGTTGTCCCTATGGGACCACGAAGTTTCACAAAGTTTAAACAAAATCAGAACTAGAATATTAAACCCTAGCACACACAGCTTCAAACATAAACTCCAATTCGAAATTTAATAAAAACACACTGAAGGAGAGAACACCTTGATTATAAGACCTACCTTCGTTAGGAGATAGAGATGTAACCTTCAATGGGAGATTGAAATATCTTCGTTGGAGAAGAGGCGCAAAGATGGGAGATGGGAGAGATCGAGACCTTCGGGAGATGCGGGAGATCGAAAGTTTTGGAGAAGTGGCTCACACAGAGAGTGAAACCCTCCTATTTCGGGTTGATTGAATTTATTCCTTTCACTCCTCTTTTTACGGATTGAAAAAAAAAAAAAAAATCAACAACAAACGATCAGTGGAGTGGGCTTTTCTATCCGATTAATTAAGCCCATAAAAGCAAAACCAAACGGGCCCTTAACGTATATCTGATAGATGAATCAAGGAAGATAGGACTAATTTGCTTACGATTTAGCGACGATGAAAAGCCTAAAAAACCCTAGCTTTTGTGCCTACCCCTCCGCTTCTTTTTCCCTCTCTTGTAAAACTGTTATTGGCGGTGTTTCCTTCTGTGTTGCTGTTTCATTGATGGTCAAAGATTAATCGAAATACATCTAAACTAGTGCAAGATCCGTGTCATGCACGGGTATATGTTTATATAATTATTTAATAATAATTTTATAATTAGTTTTGATGTATGTTTTATATAATTAATAGTATTTTATATTGCTACAACCTCAATAAATATCTATAAAAAATAAAATATATTTATGTGTTTTTTCATTGGTTAACTATCAAATTTTTAGTGGTTAGATATTTATAGTTTTATATCTGCTTCAAATTTCATTATATATCAAAAGTAAAATAGATAAAATAATAATTAGATAGATTAAGTTTACTTAAACCTAGAAAATAAATTGCTCTAAATTAATGTTTTTTATTTTTCTTAATGTAATTTGTTAATATGTTAATAATGTTTTTAAAAAATATATAAATAATCTAACAACTTTCTCAAACTCACTCTAAGAGCTCAAAAAAACTCAGCTTTAATATATAAGATAGATGTGAAAGATATATCTTAAATGGGCCGAAGAGAAAACTTTAGTTACTAGGCCCATGGGCTAGATCTGATAGACGCATGATTCCTCTTTCCTAACCACATACCTATGTTTACATGATTTCTATTTACCGCCCCCCTAATTGCTATTTACCGCTCAGTCTCGTACGTCACGTATGGAATAAATGCATACGTCACGTATGAATTGCAACATTTCAAAAAAAAATCCATACGTCAGTATGAAATTACATATGTTAAGTGACATATATGTAATTGACTTCATTGTATTCAATGCATTTGTAGTTATGTGTGCAAAATAAGTCATTTTCAGTGTCGTTTTAAGGCTTTAAAGCCCCAATTCGGCATAACGTCGTCGAAACTTTGTCGGAATGGAATAAAACTGGGTTTCAATCCCTATTAGAGATATTTGATCGTGTGGGTAACTTCAAATCAAGACTTCTTATTAGGAATGTTGATTATGATCTACAACATCGATGTTGATTATGTTTGAAATAATTATACAACTTAGTCTTATTAGACATGTAAAGTATCAAACTTTGTCTCACAAGGCTCGAAACTAAGAAGTGTTGGCACACCATATAATAAGGAAATATAATAAGTTCAGCACTTTCCAACATAACAACCAAACAAACATTCTAAAGAAAACAAGTAGTTGTTGCAACTTCATTGATCAATTGAACAATCAAACAAAGAAGGTCGGTAAATTCTCAACAAAAAGATCTAACGACGAGGGTTCAACGGCTTGAAGAGCTTCATGTATTGACGTGCGTTCCCAACCTTAATGGGCTTAGTGCAGGATTCCCCCTCTCCCTTATACGGTCGAGTCGGTCCCGTTCTTGCTGCTCCCGTTCGCATCACTCCCGAAACTGCTCCTGCTCGCGCTGCATCTTCATATCTTGAACCTCATCAAGACTTTCCACCATGGTCTTCTGGATTCCCTCAAGCATATCAGTCAAATGTGCAAAGTTGTATGATTTATTAATGGCCGTATCATTATTAGATTCTTGATCAGAATAGGACATCTCTATAATCACAAACATAACCAAATCATCATTACATATTCAATTATATTCATAATCAATCCAAACAACAACATTACATTCTTTTAATCAACATTATACTACAAAAAATCATTAATCATAATATTCTGAAACAATCCAAACAACAACATTACATCCATACGTGGCGTGTGGATACTGTCCTTACGTGACGTACGGACACAATCCACACGTCGCGTGTAGAATTGCACATTCAAGAACTTGTTTTCTGCATTCCCCAGATTCCAAAACCCTAAAAACAACATTTTTTCCTGCATTCAACAGTTTCTCAATAATTTCAATAAAACCATATCAAAATTCAAAACCCTAATTCACACCCCTAATTCACAAAATCCTAATTCAATATCAGAACCCTAATTATACTATCTACACATTAAAATATCAAATTCAACAAGATATTCTCAACAAAGTTCACAATCCATCCATACAATACAAATTTAATCTTTTCTAATCAACTAATTAACATACACGTTCAATTTCGAAGTAAATATCATCAACAAAACATCAAAACCTCATATATACATCAATATCATACCATACCAATGAAATCTTAATGTTTAAATACCTTATATGCAAATGGATGTTTAAAATGCTTGATTTGGTTGACACGCGACGTATGGATTTATTCATACGTGACGCACGAGACTGGTCGATAAATAGCAGTTTGGGTGGGCGGTGAATAGCAAAGGCCTATGCTTGGATACGGGAACGAGGAAAAGGAAAGAAGAAGAAAAGCAAGGAGAAGAGAAACGATGAAAAATATTAGTACTAGTAATAATAAATTATTTTTAACTAGTGTAGTCCCCGCACCTTGTGTGGGTTAAAATAACTTTTAAATTAAAGGTCGGATCTGGTGAGAATGATTTATATGGTGCGAATATACGAATGGAAAATTCGCAAGCACAACCTTCAATATTCACATGCACAACCTTCAATATTCACATGCACAACCTTCTATATTCACATGCACAACCTTACATAGCTATTGCATAATAGAAATGAGTTTATTGTTTTCGCATATTAGAATGAAACTCTAGCGAACCCTACTCAAATTCAATAGGTTGTTCAATGAAATCAAACCCTAGTCAAATTATTATGAATCTGATATGAAATTTTAATGTCATAAACGAAATTAAACAATATTATAATACTAACCTTCTTTTTTGAGGAGAGTAGAAGGCAAAACACACTAATTAATGTTTGTCGTTATAAACTTAATTTTTGAAACTCAATTTTTACACTTATATATTATTTTAAATTATATAATTTTATATGAATTATAAAAGAGTTCAAATCAATGTACAAATTTGTTAAAAATTGACTTATGATAATTTGATCAAATAAGAGGAATAAAAGCTTGGGAAAGGTTCCGGTGAGAACAAAGCTTAAAGTAAAAATATGAAATTTTTGCGTTCAGAGATAACTAGTTAACGTTCATAGTTTGAGTGATAATGTTCATATTATGACGATAAAGTTTTTTGAGTCCCTTTTCAGAAAAAAAAAACAAATAAAAAAAAATCAAATTTTAAAATAATTACAAGTATGCCACCGCGTCCTCACTGAAAACGTTTAAAAAAAATTATGGCTCAGATTATGAACATTATCATCCAGAATATGAACATTGACATGTAATCTGTAAACGCGATCTGTTCATTTTTTCTACGTTAAGAGTTATTTGCACCAGAACATTGACATAAAAGCTTATTTCTTATTTATATTTGTTATTTATTGTCTCGGTGTAAAATTTTAAATTTAGTTGTCCATCTTAAGTCCCTCATTTTAAATAGCAAACCCCTAGTTTGTCCAACTTAATGCAAATTACCCCAAATACGTTCCTAAACACCGAAGAGGGAGAGAGACGGTGGCCGACCTCATCGTCGAGGGAGAAGAATGTTGGAACAGTGATTTCTGGGCAACTTCCGGGCACTTTTCCGATGGGCTCCGGCCACCGGTTGCGCCGGATTATGGGAGCGTTGGCTTCGTCTCCGCGAGTAATATCTCGTAGTGTGCTCAAATGCCCAAATCGGGTTCCGGGTGAATGCGAAATTGTAGCCCAAAGATTGGTGCTTAAGAGCAAATTTTGGGGTTTTTCATGTGAGAATTTGTCCCACATCGAAAATTGAGAAAGGAAGTCACTACAAGGGATGTGTCCTTGAGTGAGTGGAGACTCTCTTGAGTGGAATGGGTCCTCCAAAACCAAACGCGCGCGGTTCGGTTCGGATCGGGGCGGGCGGGCCGGACTTGGGCTTGAGGCTTGAGGGATGGGCCTGTAGGGCTAGTGGGCCTGCCAGGCCTCCATTAGTTCGTTTTGGACAAAAGCCCAACCAAGCTTTTTATTTGGCTTTTCAAATTCCACCTTAAATCCAACTTCGTAATTAACAAAGTGCTGACTTCGTAATTAACGAAGCAGTTACGGAAGCCCTAACAACCCACCTTTCTCTCTGAAGTGGGTAAGCCCTCTTCGTAATTATCGTCAGCGTATTTTAAAAAGTGCGACTGACAGAGCATTCAACATTCACTGATTAACAATTCTCCTGAGTCTCTGCTTTTCTTCTTTCTCATCTGTTTTCGAGTCTGAGAGTACACACAGTTCTGGTTCGTTGTCTTCTGCTTTTGATTGTGCAAACTAGAAGAGCTCGCAGTTGTATCTTGGGATTCTCAACGCCGGTAACCGTCACATATACGGTGCGTTACAGAATTTAGGATAGAGATTATCTCTTGCCTCTGCGTACCAGTTTCGTAACAAAGCTTCGGTAAATTCTTCCTTAATTTTGTTCTTTGATTATTTCTTTACTGATTGTGATTATCGCGGATTACAGGTCCTACAATCTTAATTCTGTACAATTTTATCTTGTCGCTAACAATCTGTTTGAGTTTTTAAGGAACAAAAAGTTGCATTCCGAAGAAAATTGTCTATACTCAGTACTGTTTCGGATCTGTGTTCAGATTCGAGTAAAACAGAAATTAAATTTCGCAAATTCTGAGGTTGCTGTTGTATTACAGAACCAGTTACAATCAATCTGTAACGAACGAAAAAATTGTGTTTACAGTTCATAAGAATTCTGATTTTTGTACTTACAGTTTGCAGAATTCTGTCTTTTACAGTTCCCAGTTTTCTGTTCTGTTTTACAGATTGTGAATTTTTGGATCTGTGTTTTATACAGTTTGCAGATTTTCAGTTCTATTTTACAATTCGTAAATTTCTGGATCTGTGTTATACAGTTCACAGATTTTCGGTTCTGTTTTACAGTTCGTGAATTTCTGGATCTGTTTTTTACAGTTCGCAGATTTTCAGTTATGTTTTACAGTTCGTGAATTTCTGGTTCTGCGTTTACAGTTTGCAGATTTCTGGTTCTGGTTTTTATAGTTCACAAATTTCTGGTTCTGCATATACAGTTCGCAGATTTCTGGTTCTGTTTTTACACTTCACAGATTTCTGGTTCTGCGTTTACAGTTTGCTGAAAAATTGTATTTATTTTTTCAGATTTAAAGAATCTGTATTGAAGGGTAAATTTCTTATAAAGTCATACTAATATTTGTTTGCTTCGTTGAACAGATACAATGACTAACGGAAGTGAGAAAATTGTTGCTGACGCTGGAAAGTCCAGTGAGTTGTCTCCCCGAATTCAGTTTGAGAGTGTGCCTCTCGGTCTAGCTCAGATAGTTGAGAGGGGTTCGGCTGAGAAGAGCCCAGTCAAGAAGAGTCCGATCAAGGAGACCCCGGTCGTCCATGTGGATCCGCAAGAAGTGGCTCCGGCTCAAACGAGTCATCCGGCTCAAACGAGTCATCCGGGTCAAACGAGTCATCCTATGGACTTGTCTGATGTTCAGTTGTCCCATTTGAGGGTTCCCTACAGGCCTTATATGACAACTATGCCAAACACACTCCATGCTGAGGTTCTACCCGACAAATTTGACGGGAAAAGATTCAGAATATGGTCTCAAAAGATGCCGTTCTTCTTGAGCATGATGAATCTTGACAAGTTTTTGACGGATGAGAAACCTAGGTTCTCCCCGAATAGCACGCCCTAGTTGATTGGGTCAAAGGGGATTATGCATGCAGAGGTTATGTCACTCACCGCATGGTTGACTCGTTGTACAAGGTCTACTGTAACCATGATATCGCTAAGGAATTGTGGGATACTGTGACAAAGAAGTACAAGACGCAGGATGTTGGCTCAAAGAAAGCGGCAGTAGCAAAGTTTTTGAACTACAAGATGGTAGATTCAAAGTCGGTCGTGGAACTGATCGTCCATGAAGTGATCTCCGAAGGAATGACCATCTGTGAGGCGTTCCAAGTAGGTGCCATAATTGAGAAGCTTCATCCATCATGAGAACAGTTCAAGGTCTACTTGTTGCTGAAGCAAAAGGCAATGAGGGTTGAAGACTTGATCCTGAGGCTTCGGGTCGAGGAGAACAACAAGAGGGCCAATGGAGTTTGACCTTCTAACAAAGCAAACCTGGCTGAGCATCGGGACAAGGGGAAGAACAAGAAGTTTCAACCTCAAAACACCACCAACTTCAAGAAGCAAGGAGCTAAGAAGTTCGGTGGGAAATGTCATAAGTGCGACAAGATTGGGCACAAGGCAGATGAGTGTCGGAGTAAGGTCGACACAAGAAGGGACAAAGGCAAGAAGTCTCAAGCCAACCTAGCTGAAACTCGCTCACAGCAGACAACTTGTGTGCGGTGATGACTGAAGTGAATATGGTTGGGAGCAACCCAAAGGAGTGGTGGTACGATACAGGCGCCACTAGACACATTTCCTCAGATAAGGGTCTGTTTACCACCTATTAGAAGAGCCGAACAGAGGAGAAACTCTTCATGGGGAACTCCGCGACATCAAAGGTTGAAGGTCATGGGAAGATCGTGCTGAAGATGACTTCCGAGAAGGAGCTGACACTCAACAATGTGCTTCATGTGCCAAACATTCGAAAGAATATGATTTCGGGGACTCTTCTCAGCAAGAATGGGTTATGTATCAAGTTTGTGTCTGACAAATTGGTTCTCTCTAAGAATGGGATTTATGTGGGGAAGGGTTATCTAAAGGATGGGCTGATCAAGATGAATGTAATGACAATCCTTCCGAAAACTATTGTAACTGATGGTTCAATGAATGGGAATAATCCTATTGCTTATGTCGTTGAGTCTTTTAATATTTGGCATGAAAGATTGGGACATGTTAATTATAAATCTATAAGTAGACTAATAAATATGAACATGATTCCAAAATGCAAAACGAGCAAAGACAAATGTGAAGTATGCGTACAAGCGAAACTCACAAAAACGACATCACCCCATGTAGAGAGAGCAACCGAACCTCTAGGACTAATTCACACTGATTTATGTGATTTAAAGTTTGTGCAAACTAGAGGCGGTAAAAAGTACTTTGTGACCTTCATAGACGATTGCACACGATATTGTTATGTATATTTGTTACGTAGAAAAGATGAAACTTTGGAAAAGTTTAAAGAATACAAGTTGGAAGTTGAGAACCAACTTAGTAAAAAGATTAAAATAATCCGAAGTGATAGAGGAGACGAGTATAATGAACCGTTTAATGCATTCTGTAGAGAACATGGAATTGTTCATCAAACTACTGTGCCTTACTCACCTGAATCTAACGGGGTTGCGGAACGAAAGAACCGAACTCTTAAAGAAATGATGAATGCAATGTTGCAAGAATCTGGGTTATCCCAGAACATGTGGGGGAAAGCATTGCTAACCTCCAACTACATTCTCAACAAAATACCGCAAAAGGTGACTGGAAGACGCCTTATGAGATATGGAAAGGAAATGTACCTTCGTACAAATACCTCAAAGTGTGGGGGTGCCTAGCAAAAGTGGCGGTGCCACCCCCTAAGAAGGTCTCAATAGGACCAAAAACCGTTGATTGTATCTTCATCGGGTATGCACACAATAGTAGTGCATATCGTTTCTTGGTATACAAGTCTGATATACCAGATATACATGCAAATACAATAATGGAATCAAGAAATGCATCCTTCTTCAAAAACGTGTTTCCATGTAAGGATAAAAAGAATCCGAAACGGACTCGTTAAGAAGGTGAAACAAGCACTTCTGTTCAACCAACAGAAGAGGACAATGATGAACCTAGACGTAGCAAAAGAGCTAGAAAGGAAAAATCATTCGGTCCTGAATTTGAAATGGCTTATCTTTTGGAAAATGAACCTAGAACATTCAAAGAAGTCATGTCAACACCAGATGCACCTGCTTGGAAGGAAGCGGTGAAAAGTGAAATCGACTCCATTATGCAAAACCATACACAGGAGTTAGCTGAGTTGCCATCAGGCTCGAAAGCTCTTGGGAGCAAATGGATTTTCAAAAGAAAATTGAAAACCGATGGCTCGATACAGAAGTACAAGGTTAGGCTTGTGGTGCAAGGATTTAGGCAAAAAGAAGGCTTGGATTTCTTTGACACCTATTCTCCAGTAACGAGAATAACTTCAATAAGAATGCTAATAGCCATTGCAGCTATACGCATTCTAGAAATACATCAAATGGATGTAAAAACGGCTTTTCTGAATAGAGAGCTAGAAGAGGAAATTTATATGAAACAACCTGAGGGTTATGTCGTCCCTGGACAGGAACACAAAGTGTGTAGACTTGTGAAATCCTTATATGGACTAAAGCAAGCTCCTAAGCAGTGGCACGAAAAATTTGACCAAGTAATGATGTCAAATGGTTTCAAAATTAATGAATGTGACAAGTGTTTCTATGTCAAGGAAACTCCAAAATGATACATTCTGTTGTGCTTGTATGTGGATGACATACTCATCATAGGTAGCAATAATGACATGATCAAACAAACCAAGAACATGCTTAATGGAAAGTTTGACATGAAATATTTGGGACTAGAAGATG
This sequence comes from Oxyria digyna, assembly GCA_029168935.1. Classification (NCBI taxonomy): domain Eukaryota; kingdom Viridiplantae; phylum Streptophyta; class Magnoliopsida; order Caryophyllales; family Polygonaceae; genus Oxyria; species Oxyria digyna. The sequence continues at coordinate 15,369,137 of JAPVLV010000013.1, forward strand.
TGATCTTAGGGATCAAAATCTTTAGACATTCAGATGGAATAGTCTTGTCTCAACAACATTACGTCGAAAAGGTACTTGAGCGATTCAAGAACTATTCAAATAGGATTGTAAAAAGTCTGGTGGACCCGCATCTCAAACTGAAGAAAAACTCGGGTAATGGCATATTACAGTTAGAGTATGCTCGTGTGATCGGAAGTCTTATGTACTTGACAAACTGTACAAGACCATACTTAGCACATGTTGTCAACGTACTAAGCAGATATACCAGTAATCCAGGACATAATCACTGGAAAGCGATAACTCGAGTATTAAACTACTTGCAACATACTCGAAGTTACGGGCTGCACTATGGAAGATATCCAGCCACTCTGGAAGGCTATAGCGATGCTAACTGGATATCAGATTCAAAGAACTCGAAATCCACCAGTGGGTATGTATTTACGCTGGGTGGTGCAACTATATCATGGAAATCCTCAAAACAAACGTTATTGGCCAGATCCACAATGGAATCTGAGTTCATTGCTTTAGACAAAGCAGCTGAAGAAGCATAATGGCTTCGAAACTTTATGGAGGATATTCCTGTGTGGGAAAAACCAGTACCAGCTTTAGGTGTACACTATGATAGTCAAGCGGCTATCTCTCGGGCACTGAACACAATATATAATGGTAAGTCTCGTCACATAAGACGACGACATAAAACCATAAGACAATTGCTCTCAACTGGTGTAATCTCAATAGATTATATCAAGTCGGCCGACAACCTAGCAGATCCGTTCACTAAGGGTTTGTCAAGAGAGCGAGATGTTAAGTCATCTAGAGGAATGGGTTTAAAGCCTATGACTAAAGAGGATGCTTGATGGCAACCCTACCTAAGTGATTGGAGATTCCAAGAAATAGGTCCAAGGGGAAAACGAAATCAAGTCGAATAGAGAGCACTTGGAGATTTATATCTTCTTCCCAGTTCCTATGATGATAAAAGTGCGGTGACAAAGTAGAGGTTAAGCATTTGCTTTTAATGATTCCATAAACTTTGAAGAACAAAGAAGGGTATAAAGTAATACCATTTATGGTCAATCACTTTATGAGTGTGAAATTGGGTCGTTTCTAGGAGAGAAAAAAGAGAGGCAACTTTCTCCAAGTTCACTCATGAATAAACCAGGGATGTTCAAGGCCAAAATGAACACAATAAGAGAACCTAGTTTTGTGAGAAGATGAAACCGTGTGATAGTCATTGTGTAGTTTTACACTGAAGTCCGGGTAGTTCAAGACATCATGTTCACTACCTGGTCGAGTAAATCCGATGGCTATTCACTATGGGTAGTTCAAAGATGGAAAACGCTACGAGCCCAAATGCAGTGATTCTTCGACCGTACTCTCGAAAAGTCCTTCTGTCTAGACTACACATGTGTATAGGGGTCATTTCTATTCATGTGGGGGATTGTTGGAACAGTGATTTCTGGGCAACTTCCGGGCACTTTTCCGGTGGGCTCCGGCCACCGGTTGCGCCGGATTATGGGAGCGTTGGCTTCGTCTCCGCGAGCACTATCTCGTAGTGTGCTCATATGCCCAAATCGGGTTCCGAGTGAATGCGAAATTGTAGCCCAAAGATTGATGCTTAAGAGCAAATTTTGGGGGTTTTCATGTGGGAATTTGTCCCACATCGAAAATTGAGAAAGGAATTTGGGGGTTTATATACCCCATAGTCACTACAAGGGATGTGTTCTTGAGTGAGTGGAGACTCTCTTGAGTGGGAGGGGTCCTCCAAGACTACACGCGCGCGGTTCGGTTCAGATCGGGGCGGGCGGGCGGGCCGGGCTCGGGCTTGAGGCTTGAGGGATGGGCCTGTAGGGCTAGTGGGCCTACCAAGCCTCCATTAGTTCTTTTTGGACAAAAGCCCAAGTAAGCTTTTTATTTAGACTTTTCAAATTCCAGCTTTAATCCAACTTCGTAATTAACGAAGCAGTTACGGAATCCCTAACAACCCACCTTTCTCTCCACTACTTTCTCTCTACAAGTGGGTAAGCCCACTTCGTAATTAACGTCAGCGTATTTTAAAAAGAGCGACTGACAGAGCATTCATCATTCACCGATTAACAATTCTCCTGAGTCTCTACTTTCCTTCTGTTTTCGAGTCTGAGAGTACACACAGTTCTGGTTCGTTGTTTTCTGCTTTTGATTGTGCAAACCAGAAGAGCTCGCAGTTGTATCCTGGGATTCTCAACGCCGATAACCGTCACATATACGAGGCTATACAGAATTAAGGATAGAGATTATCTCTCGCCTCCGCATACCAGTTTCGTAACAAAGCTTCGGTAAAATTCTTCCTTAATTTTGTTCTTTGATTATTTCTTTACAGATTGATATTATCGCGGATTACAGGCCCTGCGAAGAACTCTGTCACCACTCAACACCTCTTCTACGCGCACCTCGGCGTGGATGAATTTGGTGTCGACGTCGTTGTAGAAGATGAAAATCTCATTGGAGGTGACGAGACGGTGAAAGCGTTAGCCAAACTGCAGATTGAGATTATTGCGGATATACTTTTCTAATAGGACAATTTAAAATGCTAAAAGAATTGGTAAACTGAACTATTTTGTATTTTAACGCATTAGGTGAAAGAGGAACGAGCTTAACATCAAAAAGTTGTGTTTGCCTCACTTCAACATTTTTAATATCCTCTATTAACAGAGGCTAAAATTACTTCTTTTTATCCACTGAAAGAAGTCATCATGTCCTCTGTCGTTATGTTGATTGAATTGATTCACGCTGTTTATAAATTTTACTTTGTTGGGGTTACATTTCTCTAATTGAAGAGATTGTGAATATGATTAGTCCGATCAAACTGCGAGACGTCTATTAAACAACGTTAAAGTGTTAAACCATATAGAAAAAACCGTAATTGGCCCGCGCGTAGCGCGAGGGTCAGCTTAACGATTATGAAATTATGTAATCGCTTTTTGTTTGTCGGGTTGGACTGGCATTGGGCCCCGTCTTTGTTTCATTTGGGATAATCTATTTCATTCTAATCCTCTCTCCATTACTCAGACGGGCCTGCTATTTGGGTCGATTGGGCTTCGTTTAACGCTTACGTTTAGACTCCATTCTACCGTCTTCCACAATGGCGTTTCAGCATCCCGACCTTGCCGTTTGTCGATGTGTATCTCATCGACCTCTTCCTTTAGTGAACACCACCACCAGTTCAATAACCCCGCCTTTCAATCGAAGGTCCTCCATCTGAACCTCGAAGATCTGATCTCTCTCCATCATATCTTCTCTGAATTCTGATAGCTTCAATCGCATTACCCCATTCCTCACGGCGTTAAGCTCCCCGACAAGCAAAGCATCCAATGACGCGGTCTCTCATCCCCTCCTTAGCAATAGAATGTACCGTGTTCTTCTTATTCTCGTCACTTATCGGGGAATTAGAGGCAACTCTTTCGGATTCGGTTACAGATTAGAAGTGGGCGTGTTCTTTGGCTTGAGTGGAGCACGATAGGCGGCGAGAGTGTGCTCGGAGATTGAGTGGCTAACGTTTTTGCAGTTTGGATGAAGCGTACGCAACAATCTCAATCTACATTTCCCAATACGAGCCTGTAGTGCTGCTGATTGAGTGGCTACATTTCCCACACGGAACATTACCCAGAATGGCCTCAAAGCTGATAACTTTATCTCCCTATGAAGCCCCAAACCTCCTCGAGCTCTCGCTCAGAGAGTCTTTCCATCTTCATCAACCGAAGCTAAACCCCCCTTTGAAATTAATCCTTCCTTCTCCACCAGAGTATGAAGCTCTCAACAGGGCAATTTCCTACGGCCTTTTGTGCGAACCCCATTTGGCCAAAACTTACATCAAGCACCTCCACGCCATTGTTAATGATGGGTATGCCTTTTTTGCTAACTTGCTTGTTCAAATTGTTGATCAACTCTACCCTAAATTGGTCGACACTGCTAAGAAGCAGCTTATGTGGGTCACCTCTATTATGGTTGATGTTGCTGCTTTACGGTTCACCAATCTTCTCCACTCTCTTATGAGGCAAATCCTTGGTGGGGATCTTAGTGATGGAAATTTGTGGCTAAGTTTTGAACTTATCAATCTCTTCTTGCTGAAATGGGATTCTATATTGCAAGATGAGTCTGATGCTCTCACTAGTGCTGTGTATGTTTATCTTAGGTTGTTATCTGATCACTATAGGCTTCCAAATAGCATGAAATATCGGGAATTAAAACAGAAAGAGATTGAATTTTGCATCAAGACTCTCAGGGAGCAATTTGGTTTGTGTATGAAGATTGGTAGGGATTTGATTAGGCTTTTACAGGATTTGTTTCATATTCCTGAATTTCTAGGGTTTTGGAAGACATTAGTGTTGGAACCAAGTTTGCTCAAGGCTCATGGATTCTCCGACATTCGGGATTTGTATCGTATGAGGACATCAAGTCGATACTTTCTTCTCAGAATCACTCCTGAGATGGAGATTCAGTTGAGATTCTTACTGACTAGTGTAAAGTTTGGGAGCCAGAGGAGACATCAGGTTTGGTTTGCAACCAAATTCTTATGTGTGCCAGAGAGGGAGACCATAATATGTGACATTGTGCGGTTCATTTGTTGTGCGCATCACCCCTCTAATGAAGATATTCAATCTGATGTCATTCCCAGATGGGCTGTCATTGGCTGGCTTCTTAAGTGTTGCACCAAAAAATACGTTGAAGCTAAAGTGAAGCTCGCCTTGTTCTTTGATTGGCTTTTCTTTGATGAGAAGGTGGACATGGTTATGAATATCGAGCCTGTAATGCTGCTGATGCTGAATTCTATACCGAGGTATGTTGACATGACACAATCTCTGTTAGAGTTTCTGATACTCCTTGTAGACAACTATGATGTTGATAGGAAAAGTTTTATACTTGGGGGCGTGTCAACTTGTTTTAACGTGCTGGTACAGAAAGGAGTGGTTCACTCAATAGATGCTTTGATTTCCTGTGAAGCTTTGTCTCCCTTTAAAGAAAAGCTTGAGATGTTCGTATTGAGGATAAATTCTAAAGCTCCTTCTGATGTTGGTCACTCTTCATCTTCGACTTCTCCTAGCATATTTGTTGTAGAAAGCTAGGAGCTTGTCTATTGTACTGTTTCTGCAGTGTCTATTGTCCTCAATTCTTCCGTGAGTGAAAGTGATTTGCCGTTGTGAAGAAAAAAGAAGGAAGAAGGCCCAATTTCTGCAGTTGGATTCAGGCGAGATTGAAGAGTTAGTGTGTTTTGCCTTCTGCGCTGCTCAGAAAATGTGTTCTGTATGTTATTTATCCTCACTACTTGATTTGGAAGGGAAGAAGCAGTTAGCATTTTAGTATGAAGAAAAGGGTATATGCAAGAACCAATGCATCTTCTTATAGTAATGGGCAAGTGTAGCCAGTCAGTAATTCATCTTCTGATTGAAATTAAATATATGAAAATGGAGATTCTCCACCAAAGTTCTTGATTGTTAGATCCTGAGATTAGTGGGCTCCTTGGGTGAGATCCTAGCCTAAAGGGTATCTATCAGTTTCTGTAAATTGTAAGAATCTAAAGAGCCATAACATTACTGTTGGACTTGCATGTTTATGTTTTTTATAGCACCAGTGGCCTTACAAGAGCTGAAACTAGAATTTTCGTTTATTTTGCATGTTCAGCCTTTCAGAAACTGGAACTAGATTTTCTGCTTGTTTTGTGTTTCAGGAACGGAGACGAGAGGCATCACGCTTCAGGGATGAACTATGGACAGGGATTCGTGATCTCCGTAAGAAGACAGATTTGATTGTCCTTGTTCACAACCTCTCTCACAAAATACCTCGACAAAGCAACAACTCAAATAATCTTCCAGCACTTACACCTATTCTGGATGAAGCTAAAGCCCTTGGCATCCCTTGGGTTCTTGCAGTAACAAATAAATTCTCAGTGAGTGCACATCAACAGAAATCAACCATTGATTCTGTCTTGCAAGCTTATCAAGCATCTCCAAGCAGCACAGGAATCGTCAATTCCTGTCCATACGTCATTCACGTATCTGGAAACAATCTCTTACCTGTTAATCCTGTAGTTGACGAAATGGATGCAAAAAATATCCTTCTGGGACCTTTAAATTTTTTTCTGCAATCATTCCAGAAGAAATCAAGTGTTCTCCTTGTAGAGGGTGTCAAATCTCTTAGCCAGCTTGTTCATAACGTTCTTCAGCGTCAGGAGGAGTCTGCTTTTGAGGTATTGTACATATTTAGTCACCATAATTCATTTTTTTATTCACTATTAAGTGTATGTAATTCACTTTTTCCTTTTAAAGGAATTTGCAAGCGAAAGACTATTGCGGGAAGCCGCAAGGCGTCGTGCAAAGGAAGGCGATGTAGAGAAAGAGGCACTTGATAAGGCTAATTCGTTCTCTGCTGCTACAGTTGGAGCTTCTCTCGGAGCCGGTCTTGGAGTCGTCTTGGCTGTTGTCATGGGTGCAGCATCTGCCTTGAGGAAACCATGACAGGTTTTTTCTCTTTCAAAATCCTTAGGCTTAGAATTTGTTTCAGCATGTGTATGTATATAGTATTATATATTGTAGAACCTACCTACTTCTAGTTCTTAGAGTTGGTATTATATATTGTAGAACCTACCTATTTCTAGTTCTTAGAGTTGGTATATTTGGAAATTTATTTATTTCTGAAATTTTTAGGTCTCACCTAGTTCCATTGTTTTTTGTATGGGCTCTAAATAGAGCCTGGATTTTTTGATAACCATCTCATGTGAAGAAACTGAAGGGATCTTCATTATTCTATTATTTCTCTGTATAGTTTAAGTTTAAGATGCATGTGAATGATAATTTGTATCCTAAGCTAGAAACAATTCTTCCACGCCTTATGATGGAGAATACAGATAAACATGAGGTGTATATGCATCATTCATTCCTATTCATAGGTTTAAAGTAGAACCATAAATGGCGGCACATGGATGATTGTTGTCGAGGATCAGTGTTATGACTTGTGACAAATTGACTACTCATATTTCTCCCATGTGCCTTCAAAATGGTACAAGTTTGTGACACTTTGTTATAACTTTACACTATCTAGCTGGATGGGTTTCACTCCTCCCTTTGGTTCATCTGAACGGAACGGAATCAATCCAAACAGTTTATAATCTAACACAAATTATCATTTACATAAATCATTCATACCAGTTTGAATCAATCAGACTATGAGTAGACCCTGATGCAAACTATGAAATCAGGTTAAGTAGACGCAAATTGAGAGATTGAAAATCAAATTTGAACCAGTTCAGGATCACAGATTACTTGGATAAATATGACATTGCTCAAACCCGTTAGCAATCCAAGAAAACCCCCATCCAATGCTTTTGTGATGTATAAATAAAATTCTGAGTTCATACAAGAAACAAGTCTAGCCTGTGCAACAGAGTCGATTGCTCTTCGACAAATCAGCCCCATCCTTGGCCAAACTTACACGGTTGACAGACAACTCAGCCTTGTATGAATCCGAGCTCAGAAGCTTCCTGCTCACGTTATTGTAGATTTGCCTAATGACCATTTCAAAAGCAGTTCTTACATTAGTCGAGTCTAGAGCTGACGTTTCCATGAAGAAGAGCTTTTCTTCCTCTGCAAAGCTCTTGCCTTCGTCAATGCTGACTTCTCTTATGTTCTCTAAATCGCATTTGTTTCCCACCAGCATTGTTGCAACCGTCGTATCACAGTGAGCTGACATGATCATCATAAGAATGAAGCTATCAATGTGAATATGTGAAACACACGAACCACAGAGATGAGCAAATGGAATGAGAAAGGCGAAACACTCTTGAATTTCATGACATATAGTTTCTCCACAATGAAGAACACAAAGCTGCTGTTTACTATTTATAGGCATACTACTAGTTACAATTATTCAAGAAAATGCAGCATTCTTAGAAAGAATTGACCTCTAATCATTAATAGCAAGTTTTCCGGATCAGCTAGCTTAGAATGTATAGCAAATGTGTTCTGTATAGCAAATGTGTTCTGTACTGTTTCTGCTGTGTCTATTGTCCTCAATTCTTCCGTGAGTGAAAGTGATTTGCCGTTGTGAAGAAAAAAGAAGGAAGAAGGCCCAATTTCTGCAGTTGGATTCAGGCGAGATTGAAGAGTTAGTGTGTTTTGCCTTTGCGCTGCTCAGAAAATGTGTTCTGTATGTTATTTATCCTCACTACTTGATTTGGAAGGGAAGAAGCAGTTAGCGTTTTAGTATGCAGAAAAGGGTATATGCAAGAACCAATGCATCTTCTTCATATTATTTCATTTGCTGGGTTGTGAAACTAAACAATCTCCACAATTTCAGGTGATGTTGACCTAGAACAAGAATGGTCAGTGTCCGAGCTGTGCTATCTGACTTAAATTTTTGTATAAGTTGGCCTTGTTCTCATTTACAAGAAATGTTGACATATTTACTACACAAATCCGAAAGCAGTCAACAGTGGACACCTTCAGCGTAGGTGGAACAAAGCTGTTAGAGACGATTGTCTGAATACTAGTAATGCTGTTCTGCCATGATTATGACAATAACAGTGCAATGTGTTGCATTGTAATATATTATGAGGAAACAGGTTCTGCATCCAGATCATTTCTGACAAAAACATTTCAAGTCTTGTAATTGTATCTATGCGTGCTATGTATACACATATAGCAATATTACATTTTTGCATAAGATATACAAACTCCATAAATTGCTAAGATCAATGTAAACTGTTCTCTTTCTCCTTGTCATCTTTTGAAACGTGTCACTAACGCCGACGCTTGCTGATGATTCCGGCAAGGATTTCTCCGAGCTCAGCCCCCGAATCCTCTTGCACATGATGACCAGCCTGTAAAACCATATAAACACAAACAAAATGAGGCTTACCCTTGTTCTAAATCTTCTTACACTGACTTGACCCCTAGCTGAGATGTTAAATCTACTTAACCTATGTTGTAGCCTAATATTTTAGGACGTAGCAGCCTAAAACATCAGGATATTACAATTAGCAACTCAATCAGTTTAGCTATGGCTAATGATTCTTGTGATTACCATGGGGAGTTCAACTAGTTTATGCTTTGAAGCTTTGCAGAATTCTTCAACCCCTTCAAAGTTTAACCATCGGTCTCGTCGGCCCCAACAAACCGTTGTTTTAATCCCCCAGTCACTGTCCATGAGTATCCTCCCCATCTCATCCACATAACTCTGCATGCCAGCCATAAAAGAATGACTTAAGGGTCGTCAAACTTATTTAAGGAAATCATGAGGCGAGACAAGACGAGATTTTCAACCTTTAGCTGCTTTTTCATGGACCTACTGATTGCGTTCAATGCAAAGCCAGAAGATCCTGATGCCAGATAAGGCCTTCTATAAACCATTGCATCATCCTCTTTCATCTTGTATGGACCGCAACTGGTTATTGCCTTGTCACTCGCCCTTAAAGGATCCTGCAAAGATTGCAATCACACTATACTGATTTTCATTATGATTATCAGTTACCTTACTGTGCCTTATCAATTACTGTATCAGTACCTTTTGGCTTTTACTTATATAAGCACATCTTAGGATCATTTAGTACATAATACTGTTTACTGTAGCCTATGTCGTGTATAGAGGGATTTTTACAGATGAGTTTCAATGACACTGTATTATTAATCATATGAACTAGAATCATACCTGGGAAAATATCTCACCCAGCAAAAAGTTACTAAATATGGACAAAGTCGAAGGTAAGTTGGCATGCTTGTCTGTCAGCTGTATTATACAACAATAGGCCAAAACTAGCATTAGTGTTTATCCAACCAAATTTCAAAGGAAAATTCAATATAAAAAATAAGCATATGTTTGAGGAGAACCATACAGGGGGGTTTAGAAGAATAAGATCATTCACTTTGTCCTTGTGAGTGCTAGCATACTTCACGACAACTGGAGAGAAGTATCCCTGCATAACTCAGTGCATGTGTCATTCATTCGATTTATTTTTCTTCTACGTAGTAAGATATATCAAGTAAATTTAGCGTCATTATTGTTATGTCTTTATGGCATCCAAAAACAGGTGATCTGCTACCTGAACGACGAGCGAGACCTTGTCAATCCCAAGCTCATCTATAAGGGATCCTAGAGACGCTGCGTATTCTGAAAAAATCATAATAGAAGGAAGATTAATCTGGCTTCTTCTGGCCACATTATGAGCAACCGATACAGATTAGAGATCTAGTTGACTGATTAACAATTAAAGTAGAGGATTATTATAATCATTACCTTCCATAGTGTAGTCAAAACCGTATTTGTATTGAGGTTTTTCTGAAAAACCAAATCCTGCAAGGAAGATCAAGAAGCGTATAAAAAATAATGTGTTCTTTGAGGCATTTACAAATACTTTTGAGTTCATGACTGAAACAAAATCAGCCTACAGAAAATTATAAGAAAAATTCAGCACAGACTTATGCTATTACCTAGCCAATCAAAAGCTACAACATGGTAGTTCTTGGATAGAGTTGGAATTACTTTCCTGTAAGAATACGCCTGTCAGCAGCATAGACCTATTACTTGAATGTTTGGAGAAAATGAATTCATGTATTGAGAGAGAAATTCAGTACCCTTCATCTTAATTTGAATCCAAATTCCCTTCTGGGAAAGCAAGTTCCAATATAAATTCACATAAAACAAACCTGTGAAGGAAAACCATGAATCAGTAAGACCGTAGGCTTATCAGTGCTTCCGCTTTCAACATAAAACCATCTACACCATAAGAAAATAAAATGGTTTGGTCAATACTGAAAGTAGCCCTCTGGAATCTACCTGAATTTATAAACAGTTGCATATGAAAGGCCAAAAATCAGCACGACATATCTCAAAGTTCAACAAAATCTAGTGAAGCTCAAATCAATATGTTCTATTCACCTAAAAATGTCGTCAGCCACTTGAGAGCTGCTAGCCATTTTCAACCCAAAGATCGGGTCCTTTGCCTTCTCTCCTTGTCCTCCGACAGCAAAGGCTTTCACCTGGAAAACAATAGATATGTATGATTTTTCTGTTCATGACTCATAGTAGGTTTAAAAGTCTGTCTCACTAATGTTTACAGCAAGGTGCGAATAGAGCAACCCATAGACAAAGAAAGAAAATCAAGAATGATTTCTGATGACATGAACTGCAAGGACTTCTGTGGAGGGTTTGGTAGCAAATCAAATGATGAAGATTGTTAATGTTTTTCCTATTCCATGAATTATTGTTATTGTCCATTCTCAGGACAACCGGCTCTCCCAATATTACTATGCGAAATTTCATAGAAAATATGAGCTGAGCAAGCCAACAATCATAGAGACAGCACTCACCATCTTTCCTTGCTTGAACCAGTCATCAGCTGGGCTCGCCCCATCTGAATACTTTCCTGTAAAACGTCAACTAGAAAACTTCAAATGGACACCTTGAAAGATCATGTGTTCCGTTTGGATAAATAATCTGGCTGGTTCTTCCTTTGCCTGCCAAAGATTCTAAAGCTTTAGAAAATCTGGTTCTTTGACTTGGGGGTTCTCATCAAACTCAAAGGACATCATTAAGCTTCACTGTCATCGAATCCCTTTAACTCGCGCCACACTCTCACATAATTCTTGACTGATCGAAGGAAATGGAAACCAACCAACTGAAGAAGTTCAATAAAAATTACCTCCACTGAATGAAAACCCATCTCCCACAGATTCAGGGGCATCCAGCAGGTAATCCTACAAAAATCAGAGCTAGGGTTTTCAGTCTCAAAAGCAGCATGGGCAATACTCATTTTCCGCGAGTATAAAGGGCATTACCTCCTGAGCTCCATCGGATTGGCATCTGAAGTTGAAGGGTCGTTTCCGGTGAGTTTTGAGCAATCCACAAACAGGAGAAGAGAAATGAGGCGGAGGAATCTTGAATCGGTGGATTTGAAGTGGGTGGAGATGGATTGTTGAATTGATCGACATGATCGTGAAAGGGGAGGTGAAGGATCGATCGGTAAAGAAGAATTTTGAGTGCCATATTTCATACTATTTGTTTGAGGATATTTGGTAATGATAGGGTTTGGTCGGTTCTCAAACCGTTATGAATGGCGCCCACATATTCGTATCAAAATCATATATCATTTTAATTGAGTTAGTCTATTAACTTTTTTTTTCTTGTAAAGACTATTTATAAAAATATATTTTATTTCATGAAGATTATGTACGTAGCTTGACTTAATTTTTATTATAAAAAATAATCCTATTTTTATCGTAAGAATATAGATTAACCTTCAACATAATATTTATTCTCAATAAAATAGCTTGTATATTTTTTGTTGAAAAGAATGATAATTTTTTAGATTTATTTGTTGATATAATTATTCAATCTATTCATAATTGAAATTAAAGATAAAAAATAATAATTGTGTAACAAACTAAGCCTAAAATCACTCTAAGAGCTCTAAAAGACTCATCTTTAATATATAAGATAGACTTTTATAGAGTTTTCTTTTTGTTTACAACAATCGGAGTGTTATCCACTACGAGATGATTAGAGACACCTGACCATCTTCAACGATGATCCGGAAAAAAAGGCTGATAATGAGAGTATAAGTTGGAAGCCAACATATGTGGCCTAATTCTGTTGAGATATTCAACAAATAAACCAGAATCTGGGTTGCAATTCAAAATTGCTTTAATGAAATGTGGGTTTATATCTGGGGATGCAAGAAAATCTATCACCCTATTTGCTTCTCTGAAGCAATGGGTAATTATGGTATTATTTAATAATTGTAGGTTACGCTCCATCATGGGTTATTTTTTCAATTTCCCATGGCACTTTTCATATTTTATTTGCGGAATTCACGACGGTTAAATTATCTCCTTCAAATGAGGCCAAAATTTTTTTTAGGCTCAAATACCGAAAACCACCCCTTAAAAATTACGGAGTATTTTAGAGAAAACCACCCTTAAACGTACTCCGTTAGCCAAGAACCACTCCTCCGTTATAATTCTGTTAATTTGATTAAATTAATATTATTAATTGTTTTAATTAATTTTTTTAAATAAAAATCACTTTACAGATTTAGCCCTAACTTTTTATTTACTTCAAAACTTAAAAAATGGTAAAAATTGTAATTAAGCCAAAATATGGGATAAATTTGTTATCTTCTTCAACCCAGTCCAGATCTTAAATTTACACGGTTCTTATATACAGCCCGGTGCTTTATTCAAACAACGCCCGGTCACTCGCGTTCTGCGAGGACACGTACACTCGCGTTACGCGAGATTAGCAAAAAATTAGGTTAATTACATGCATGCTAATCTCGCGTAACGCGAGTGTACATGTCCTCGCAGAACGCGAGTGTATGGGTACTCGCAGAACGCGAGATTAGCATGTCAGATGGACGTTGTTGTGCGTCATTACTACATGTCTTGTCCCCACCTAACTGTAATAACTACCCCCCTTATTTTAAGTAATCCGTAACACCTATTAACCCTACCCTAACACATTTTTTATCATCTTTCACCTCTTTCACCCTCCATTAAAACCCATTTTCAAAACCTTCAAACTTCAAAACACTCTAAAAACACCTAAAATAATGGAAGATGAAGAGGAATTCAACAAAGGAGAGAATGAAGATGATTGTTCATCAAGTTACCATGCAAATGAGGTAATGTTCTTACTTAATTTTTGAATTTTAATTTGTTTTGCACCATTAAGAGCTAAAATGAACTTATTATGTTGTATTTCATGTTAAATCTAGTAGTAGTAAGTGTTGAAGAGATGACTTTTGCATATAATGTCAAAAACTTAGATGTGTTCATGTTTTTAGGGTTTTAAGGGTTTTTAATGTAGGAACTCATGTTATGTTAAATTATCCCGTTCAATGACTAGTTTCAGGAAATAGCAACTTCTCGCGTGTTATGGGCACACAAGCATTGGGGGTTCATATTTCAAATGATTATTATAACGTGTTCGAACAAACCACTGAAGAAGATTACAATAGTACTTTGAAGAAACTTGAGGACGAATGGCGAGCTTATCCAACCGTATTGAAGTACGTGAGAATGAATTGGCTAAACCGTTACAAAGAAAGACTTGTTTCAGCATGGACGGATAATGTCTTCACTCTCGGGAATAACACGACAAACAGGTATGTTCTGTAATTTCTGTCTACCTTCTACATATGATGAAAAGAGCTTCTGTAATGCACACCTCGCAGAACGCGAGTAATGTATTAACTCGCAGAACGCGAGGTGTACAGGCCTCGCAGAACGCGAGGAGTTGCACATTACAGAAGGATCCACAGGTTCTGATTTGTATTTGCATTTTATTGTTTTTCGAACATTTTAGAGTTGAAGGAGCACATTCATGTCTTAAGTCATACTTGTCAAGTGGAAATGCTAGGCTAGATACAATGTTCAAAGAATACAAAACAATGGCGGAGAACCAACTTAAGGAGATTACTGTGTCTTTCACCGAGAGTTTGAATAAGAGCTTCACAGTTGTTGAAGGGGCCGACTTGTTTAAAGTCTTGAAGTTCAAAGTCTCTTACAAATGCATAGAATTTTTGCTTAAGGAATACACGAAGGGGGAGAGATTAGGTGCGCACTTTAATATGTTTTGTAGCTGCGGGATCAAGATTAGAGATGGGTTGATGTGTGTTCATCAGATTGTAAGACATTGGAAGGAGCAAAGACCACTAAGAGTATCAGAGTTGCACCCTTTCTGGAGTACTTTGAGTTTGGAAGAAGTTGATGTTCCCGGCATACTGGAAGTTAAGAGTAAGGTGGCAAGGCATCTTTTTCAGACTTTCTATGAGGAAACGTTTCCGAAATTGTGCCCCCATGATCAAGAAAAGTGTGCACAAACTGTTTTAGACATTGGGAAAGTAAATACTCCTCTAAAAGAGCCGGCTATTTCAAAGCACACCGGAGGTCGTCCAGTCGGAGCTCCTAACAAACAACCTAGGTCAACGCAAAGAAGACCGTCTGCATGGGAGCACACTAATGTTGAGATGGATGCTAGAGATTTGGAAGAAACACCCCCAAAGAAGCAAAGAAATGCTTCTAATTCTGAAACATTCAAGAAACCAAAGATTAAGGTGATTGGCAAGTACAAGTCTCACATACCCGCGTCAATGCGCACCCATGTGAATGGTTGGTTTGAGGTAAATGGAGATGGAAATTGTGGATTTAGAGCAATAGCTCATGAATTGCATGACAACCAACACTTATGGAGGGAAGTAAGAGATTTGATGATAGCTAAGGTCAAAGAGATTTGGCACCTAGTTCAAGGAACTTGGATTGGACCTCCACAACAACCAACTTTGGAGAGCGCTTTACACCAACTTACATGGGAAGGAATAGGAAGGGCTCCAGAATATCACTGGCTAGCTACCCCGGAAATGGGATGCCTTGTGGCATCCACATTCAACATAGTGTTCGTAACGGTGGGAAAAAATGCTAACTACACTTACCTTCCTCTACAACGTCCTACTTGGTTAGAAGATGGTGACACACTTCCGACGTTCTGCTTATTCTATATTCAGAGTGAGAGACATTTTGTTCCGGTAAGTTTTTGGATCTACTTATGAATTACTATCTAATATGCAACTTCCTAACGTTGTTGTTTTCTTGTAGTTGCGTCTTGAAGAAAACTGCCCATTACCTCATGTGTTTACTCCTTGGTGGCGAAACGCTGAAAGAGATGCTTTTTCTTTGCACGATCTTGTGTCACATCGATGGGCACAACCCTGTCGTGTGCATATCCCCAGCTGCCTATACAGATGGGCCAAAGCAGCTGAACCCCACGATATGCCCGTAGCATGGGCATAGGTTTCCACAAAAGGCCCATATCTAAGCTGAATCAAGTTCTGTGACTTGTCGAGAAATAACATCGAGGAAGCAGTATACAACACCCAACCTAAACCCTTTCGCTCTGGACCTAGGTTTTCACAATGCCTTCTAAACCATTCAGCTTTCACCCTCCCAGAATCTAAAGTATGAGGATCTATTCCAAAAATTTCCGCCCCCTTCCTACCATAGTATTTTACAATCTCATCATGACTAAACTTGGCACCCAGTTTCTTACATGTCGTCATTGCTTTCCCTTGTATAGGTAGGCCTAAAATCATATGTACATCAAGAAGGCCAATAGTGATCTCACCACAAGGGAGGTGGAATGAATTTGTCTCCGGTTGCCATCGTTCGATGAACGCTTCAATCAACGGAAAGTCGATTTCTTCGTACATCATGTCAGGTAGATCTGACAGTCCAACTGCACCGGGAATCTCTGACCAGTCATTGTTGTCCAATGGCCAATCACTGCTTTGCTTTGTCCGTTGTTGTGCCTTCATCGGACCTTTCAACTGCAGAAAAATACAAAAATTACACACTGCAGACCAAATTTTCAAAAAATTCAGTTTTTGCAGATTTATCAGGAAATGCATAATATGTGCATTTCCTCGCGTTCTGCGAGTGTGCCACTTCTTGCGTTCTGCGAGAAGATGCATATATCTTGCATTTTCTGATAAGTCTGCAGAATATGTGCAATGTATTGAAAATGCAGAAAATAAATAAATAATTAAATTACCTCCCCTTTCTGGATGTGGAACGCAACATGTGCTTCAAATCCCTTAAGCAACTCGGGATCTTCTGGACCTCCAGGTGTGTCATGAGTGAGCTCAGGATCATACTTTGGCTCATTCTTCTTGGACTTCCTCTTTCTTTTGCGTTTCTCGACCACTTCTTCTTCTTCTTCTTCTTCTTCTTCTTCTTCAACATCATCACCTTCTTTTTCTTGTTCCTCTTCTTCATCCCCAAAAAATTCATCCTCCATTTCTGCTTCCATCGGTTCTGGGGCTTGATTGTGTGAAGAAGAACCAGCTTGTCCACTTCCCTCGGCATATCCACCGCCCCAACTTTGTCCAACCATCCCTTCTCCACCGCCCCAACTGCCTCCCGCCCACCCCTGTCCGACTTCCATAACTGCATTATGTTCAAAAAACTGGTCCCAGTAACCCGGTTGTCCAGTAGAATAACTATCTTGGGAAACAAGGTCCCAGCCAACTGGGTATGACTCCCAACTACTACGCGGTTGTCCAGTTGAATAACTACCTTGGGACCAATTGGGATTGGGACGTTCTTCAACGTCGGGGAGTCCCTCTGGGAAGAGCTGTACGGGGTGACTCTTCTTTGCTTTCCCCTTCCCCTTTGGTTTTTCAACCGGGGGTTCTTCCCTAACAGCATCTCTATTTTTCCGACGAGTCGAACGACCAGGACGATACATTGCCTAAAACAATACAAAGTAAAATCAATAAATAAACGAACGCAGAAAATAAAATCAGAAAACAGAACAAACAACCAAAAAACACAAACATATATTCTGCAGAACAAACAGAGTTGCCAGTTATGGCAACTCCTCGCGTTCTGCGAAGGACATGACTCTCGCAGAACGCGAGGGACATGATTCTCGCAGAACGCGAGGGATGTAGCGTTCTGCGTGAATTTGCACGCATGAACCAGGCAACCCTATTTTTTTTTTTATGAATTTCAACATAAAACAACATCCACTAATCAACCATAATTCAAAATCATCATCTTTCATCCATTATACAACCATTTCTAAATCAACATTCAATATCAAAACATCATATAATATGCAATTTCCTATACTAACAACATATATTCATCTAGAAACAACATTAGAAAGCATAAGAGTATAAGAAACATACCTTATATGGAGATTTGAAGTGAAAAGAGGAAGAAGAAGAAGTTTGAACCGAGAGAAAACGCGAGAGCGGCGGTAGAAAATATTGTGTGATGTAAAAAATGGGCCGAGTAGGGTTTTTCCCCTTTTATAGGGAAAAAACACCCTCGCGTTACGCGAGGGCCCGGGCGTTATTCAGAAAACGCCCGGGCGTTATTCAGAAAACGCCCGGGCTGTATTTAACAAGGGCCTAAATTTATCCTAAATTTAAACAATTATATAATGATATTGTCTCCATTAATAAACAGATTGATGCTTCCATGGAGGAAGCTCGAACAAGATTTAATGGCGGATTAGGGTTGCACAGTCGAGACCGGTTGCGGGACGGGGCTGGACGGGGCGATGCGGGGTTGGGCAAGGCGAGGCGATTTCGAGAAGACCATGAGGCGACACAGATCTGAGCGAGGCGGTGTAAATCCGAGTGAGGCGGAAGCGCGGAGTTAGGTTGAAGAAGAAGACGGAGTAGATCTGCAACATGTGTTGTCGAAGAGGGAGGGTTGGGCGGTGTTGATTCTCAAGTAGTGTTGGAATCTGGAGATGATTGGCGGCAGATAGAAGAACATGACCAATTTATCCTAAATTTTGGCTTAATTACAATTTTTACCCATTTTTAAAAGTTTTGAAGTAAATAAAAAGTTAGGGCTAAATCTGTAAAATAATTTTTATTTTAAAAAATTAATTAAACAATTAATAATATTAACTTAATCAAATTAACAGAATTATAACGGAGGGGTGGTTCTTGGCTAACGGAGTACGTTTAAGGGTGGTTTTCTCTAAAATAATTTTTAAGGGGTGGTTTTGAGAAAATCGACCCTTTTTAAGGGTGGTTTTCGGTATTTGGGCCTTTTTTTATCTCCTTCAAATATAATATTATTATATTTTAATTTTGGGGCCAGATCTGGTGAGAGAGAGCCTTAGAGTGGGAAATAGGAATGGATAATAAGCGTCCACGACGCTTATAATCCAGCAATAATTTGCACTCTGAGGCCCAAAAAAGCAATCCAGTAGTTTGCGTGTAATACACGCTCTTGATGAGGGATGGTAGAAGTTGCATCCAGCGATTGGAATACACGCTTCTTTAATATACCTTTCTCGCTCCTGAAAAGTGGAAAGCAAACCTCACTTCCATTCAAAAAAACGAGGGAGCAAGAACGAAGACGAGCGGGCGATACATCAAATCAAGCATTCCGACCACCAAATCAAGCCTTCCGACCACCAAATCAAGCATTCCGACCACCAAATCAAGCATTCCGACCACCAAATCAAGTTTGGGACGATAAGGCAGAAATCGAAGCAGAATTATAACGGAGGGGTGGTTCTTGGCTAACGGAGTACGTTTAAGGGTGATTTTCTCTAAAATAATTTTTAAGGGGTGGTTTTGAGAAAATCGACCCTTTTTAAGGGTGATTTTCGGTATTTGAGCCTTTTTTTATCTCCTTCAAATATAATATTATTATATTTTAATTTTATAGCTAATTTTATTGTCATGCGAATTATTTCTTACATACGGAGTATTTTTTTTTATACAATATTATTATATTTCTATATGATTTCTTACATACGGACTATTTCTTTTTTGAGCAGGCTATAGATTATCCTCCTATCCAAAACTAATAACAAAATTTTCAATTGGAAAATGGTTGTTAGAGAAAATGCAATAAGGTGTGCTATTTGACACAAGTAAATTCGTCATGGATCAAAATTAGGGAAGCAAAACATGAATAGGTCCCTCACGAGCCAATAATCAATAGACACGATACGTCGTATAACATTTTTTCAAAAAAATAATCAATTTGTCACGTATTAAAAAGATGGTACGTCACAAATCAATTTTTTTTCCCATAATCTTGACCCAAAAAAATCATGGTTTCTTTTCACTCCTTATGGCTGAAATCTTTTATATGTGTTTTGGTATTATAATGGATATACACCATGGATTCTCAAACATTGAGATTGATCTTGTAAATATTATAAACGAGAAATGGGATTGCACATGAATTTGAGTTAATTATGACTAATATTGGACATGCAACACTTTACTTGGCGTCACATTTCTCAGATCATCCGGTAGATTAATGGTATGGCCGAGCCGATCTTAGTGTTAAACTGCATCACACCTCAACACCAGCAGATATTACAACATTTTCATACCTCTCACTGACGCTCAATAGCTCAACATTAGAAACCAGATCTGGGTACCCCCTCGTTCCGACGGGAAGAGTCGATTCGTCAACTCGTCGATTCTGATTCTTCTCTGCTAAACCGAGCAAGCTTCACCTTTCCCTCCGAGTCTGAACAACACGATCTCCGACTTCACCTCCGTATGACTGTGATACAAGTTCAACCCGTGTATATTCTCGACGCGTGGGTTTGTGTTGCTGAGCTGTGAAATTAAAAAAGGTACAGTACAAATAAACAAAGCAAAGTAAAGAAAAATCAATTCATGGGTGCCAAATAGGTCAAAGTTACTCTTTATCTCTTACCTTTTGAAAGAGGAATACCAAAATAAAAATAAAAAATGCAAGTGTAGCGTCCTTTGTACGCTCGTTCAAACTAACCTCGGGTTTAATCGTAAACATTTGTACTCTTCCTTAAAACATCTTTTAAATTGGTTTAATTGGTTGGCATAAGTATTTGCTTCCCGTAAATCAATCTTTTCTTTGGTATTTGATGACTCGTGTGGAGTTTGCGATTCATTTTCTCAACGGAGGTGTAAATTCTTCGTTGCAAATGTGGAGCTGACTTTAGGTTTCTTTGAGTTTCCGGTTGTAGTCATGGTTGTGTATGTGGCTCAATGAAGATCTTTCTGTTACGAGGACAACGTCATGATTGAGACTCCTGAAGATCCTACTTTGAAGAGTGGGCAACGTCATGGTAGTACATTCAGCACTTTCGCAGGGTTTCTCTTGTCCAACTCATTTTTTGGTGGCGCTTTCTGTTGATCGTGCCTTGCTCGCTTGTCGCCTTTGTTCGTTAAGGCTCCCTGTTTGTTTTGATGTAGTTTCCTGTTTGATTTTATGTTCCATCTGTCCGGTTTGACCGGCGCCGATTTATGTTTGTTTTGATGTAGTTTTCTGTTTGATTTTATGTTCCATCTGTCCGATCTGACCGGCGCCGATTTATCTGTCTTCCTCTTTGTAGAATATGTCGAAATATTTTGACTTATTATCTTTATAGGTTACGTCGAAATATTTTCCTTATAAAAAAAAAAAGGCGTGGCTCGTGCACAAAGACGACAGGTTGCAATTCGAGAAATGGACTAAATATTTAAATACTTAAAAAAAAGAAAAAAGAAAAAAGTAAATTAAGAACGGGTTAAGGCAGAATCGGACGGTGTTGATAAGGCATAAATTGAAGCTGAAGCTCTCGTCGAAGTCCTCTTCCTTCTTCCCTCCTTCTCCAGCGTCCGATCTTCCTTTTTCAGTTCTCTTCTCTCCTTCCTTCCTTTTTAAGCTCTCCATTTCTACCGGTAAGTAACTGAATTTCCCTCCATCCTCTTCTCTCTCATTAATTCCTTCCTCCACGCTCCATATCTCTATAATTTCTGATTTTGTTATGGACGTCACAGATTCAGGGTTTCTGATTGCTTTCCTACTGACTGTGTTTTTCTTTCTGTATTTCATGTCGGTGAACTGATTTTAGGGGTTAGGGTTTGTCTTCAGTGATGGCCGAAACCCCGACGAGTCCTGATAGTCCAACATCCGAGAGCAGGATAGATTTCTTCCCATAGCTAACATCAGTCGGATTATGAAGAAGGCTTTGCCTTCCAATGGAAAGATCGCCAAGGATGCTAAGGAGACTGTTCAGGAGTGTGTATCCGAGTTCATCAGCTTCATCACATCTCAGTATGGATTCCTTTTTTTTCCAATTTTAGCTTTGAATTCTGTATTGAGTTATCTGAAATTGGATATCAGGGCGAGTGATAAGTGTCATAAGGAGAAGAGGAAGACGATTAATGGTGATGATCTGCTTTGGGCTATGGCTACTCTAGGGTTTGAGGATTATATTGAGCCTTTGGAGGTCTACTTATCTCGCTATAGAGAGGTATTTCTTATGTAAATTTTTTGGTCCTTTTTCTGTTTTGCATTCATGTGCCTAACTGATACTGTCTTTTTATTGCTCTCTGATGATCTACGCCATTGATGCTCGATATCAGCTGGAGGTGAGGCTTCAAATCAGTGATGAAATATGGACTCATTCTATAAAAAAAATTCAAGCCTTAATTGATCTATTGTATTTTCAGGGTGATACCAAGGGTTCTGCAAAGGGGAAAGACACCGTTGGAGCTCAATCTGTTCCCGACCATGAGGTTAAGTGTTGTTAGTGTGACTCTGTTCAATTATTTCATGGAGATTATGAGCTCATTTATGCTTTAATAATTTGACAGCTTGTTCATCAAGGGTCTTTCAAACAAGCAGTGAATTATGGAAATTTACAGGTTAGTTCTGTTGAATGAAGTACATGTTGTGATTAAACTATGATTCAATCATGCACCTCTTATTCATTGCAGGACGTGATGGTTCCCATGTATGCCCCAGAATAGATCTTTGTGCTACACTGATGAGTTTTGGATTTGAAGATCTCAAATCTCTGAACAGATTACATAAGGTCTTTCATAGGGTTGTTTGCATAATGTGTAGAGTTTTGACCTGCGAAATACTTGTATATTAAGTTGAGTTGTGTTTTTGTTTTTTGAGAGAGAAAAGTTGAGTTGTTTTGAATGACTGGTCAGTTGTTCGTTTTGAGCTACTTGTATATTAATTTTGCCGCATTAAAACTCATAAAATCTGACCGTTATTGATGAGAATCTTGAATCAAGAACTATTGCAAGAGCCAGCAAAACATTCTTAAAAACTTATTGGTTACAAAGTCATCCTTGAAAGTAGATGTGATGTACAAAAACAATCAAGGGATCTGAAACTGAAGAAGGCCTATATTCCAGGCCGACTGAGTGTGTTATGATGTAAATGCACTCAAGAAAGCGACGGTGTCGTTAAGTCCATATATGAAGTAGTCGATGTCCTCCTTAGTGTTGTAGAAGTAAAGGCTGGCTCGTGCACTCGCGTTAATTCCTAGATGTCGATGAAGCGGCTGTGCACAATGGTGCCCTGACCGAATTGCAACTCCATGCTGACATGTCAAGAACCGAAAACCGTTCAGCTTTTTAAGTTTCTTTTTTGGTAGAAGAAATTTAGGACGAGGAACCGATAAAAACCGTGTACCTGTTGATCGAGTATGGTTGCAAGATCTGTAGGATGAACACCTTCCACGTTGAACGAGCAAATGGCAGCGCGTTTAACTGATTTAGACGGAACGGGGCCGTATATACGAACTTTGGGAACTGACTTAAGGCTGTCATATAGATAGTCAGCTAGTTCAACCTGTTAACAAGGGTTTAGAGTACAATTATGGATTAAACACCGCATTTATCTAGCTAATTTGCATAATGAGTTAAGTTTTGCAATTCTATACGTCCTTTCTCAAAGCTACCACATGATTCAAAAACTTAACTAAGAACATTTTATTCTAATTCGTTAAATATGTTAACGTGGCAAACCTCGTAATCATGAATGTTTTGCATGCCAATAGCCGACAGATAATCTATTGCTGCTCCTAACCCAATGGCTTCTCCAATGGCGGGTGTCCCAGCCTCAAACCTGATTCGAGTAAGAAATCAGTATAGACGAACAAAACATGGATGTATGTATTAGCAGCTCCATAAAAAACACAATTTTAAATAAATTTGTGCAATGTGCATAAATAGTTGAAAACTATACTAGATTATATGGTGGCGTTTGGTCGGGATATGGAGAGTTGTAACACAGATCTCTGATGATTAGTTTATGTTTTTTGAAGCCAGTGCCTAAATCCCACGATATGTGGGAATAGTCTTGGCCATTTGGGATTCATAAAAAACTATTTCATTTGAGGAAACAATTCTTTTATATCAATAATGAAGTTCAAAGCACATTCGTTTCAAAAAAAAAAAAAAGTTCAAAGCACATTCTATCCTAATCCTAATTCCATTCTGAAATGATAATGCAATTTCAAGGTAGAATCTATCTTATCTATTAAAGCAGAGACTTTTAAAGCATTCTCCTTGCTTCTGGCCCTACCACCCCCCAT
Source organism: Oxyria digyna (assembly GCA_029168935.1). Classification (NCBI taxonomy): domain Eukaryota; kingdom Viridiplantae; phylum Streptophyta; class Magnoliopsida; order Caryophyllales; family Polygonaceae; genus Oxyria; species Oxyria digyna. The sequence goes on from JAPVLV010000013.1 coordinate 15,393,008, forward strand.
GTGGCAATTTTTCATTGGATGTTATCTTTATTAATTTTTTAAATTCTATACCACTCCAAATCTGGCTTCATTTATCTTTCCCGGAAATCTTTCTCTTCCCACCTTCCTTTCGAGCTCTCTCTTCTGCTATCATTCTGCTCCTTTCCAAATCTCTAAAAGTCTCCATTCTTCAATTCCAAATCTCCTTCGTTGATATCACAATCCCGAAAATGGAAGACCTCGAATTGAAGAATGGAGAGGCAAAAAAGTAAAAACGCTGGTCATAATTTCCATCCCAGCAACTCTCCCATAGCGATGGCGATCTGGGCTTGGCGAGTTCCTCCCCGACTTCACCCAAACCACTTCGTCCCAGTCTTCTTCCCAAACCACATCGTCCCCGACTTCGTCCCAGTCTTCGTCCCAAATTCAGACTTCCTCCCAGCTGAGATGAAGAAGCTCAAACCTAGGGTTTCAGTCCGATTGAATCGAATTCTGCAATTGATGCAGTGTACTCGCCCCCACCGACGCCAAGATCTATGGCTGCTACGAGGAGTTTCTCGATGATCCTGCAGTCAATGCTCGCTGCTTACAAGAAGAAGCATCTCAAGCTTCAAGTTTCCCACGCCTCTGATCACCACGGTGAGTATGCTTTAATATTTGTCAATCCAGACTACATGACTACATGACTTTCCATAGATTGGAAGCTAAAGGTATTTGTTGATTATTAACTATTAAGCTCTTGTGTGTATTCGAAATCTGTATTTCTCATGGAGATTTATGTTACTGATGAAGATGAGAGTTCAAAATATTTTCTCTACATATTATCCTTCAACTTGGAGGTTCATGGCCATGAACTTTGAGATTTGTTCAATTAGGGGATCTTTGAGATTTGTTCTAATTGTGAATTCTATGCTAATATCATCATGCAGATTCCTCTTATTGAATGCCTTATACTTCTTGGCTTATGAATTTGTTCATAAGCCATCGAACCTACCAAGATTCATTTACAATTTTGATCACCCTGGTGAGTTTCCATCTACTTTCTCTTTGTTGGAATTTATATACAATAGATCATGGTGGAAAAAAATATGAATGCATATATAGATTCTGATTTATATTAGTGAACATACATGGAAACATAGAATCAAGCTAATGAGCAGTCATAGATTTTATTTTGGCAACATCGTAGTAGATGTAACAAGATTGCTCTTGTGATATCAAATATAAGATTCTGATTTAGTTTGTTACTCTAATTTCAGATTCTGATTTGGTTTGTTACTCTAATTTCAGATTCTGATTTGGTTTGTTACTCTAATAAAGATTCTGATTTTGTTTGTTATTGATTTATTGATTTATTTATTTTAACAATAGATTCTTTACAAAAATAATCTTCGAGGATTATATATCTACTGCATACCTATTTCACATTACTGAGTCGTACCTTTCTTTTTTGCTGCATCTTTCGAGAGCTTCATTTTGGTATTGCCATGACGAATTTCATTGATGATCTTACTTTAGGGAAACAATCTACATGTGCACTCACAGTTCGTGTACTAAGCATGTGGAAGGCAAGGAACAAGAAAACTCAAAGAGATGAGCTCAATTTGGTTCTATTAGATGAGAAGGTGATTTCATCCATCTGCATTTTTTTCTATTAATCTATCATCTGCATTTTCATAATCGTTTTTTTTTTTTGAGATTGCTCACATGTACAAGAATGACACATCAAGTACGAGTCAACTGCATGGAGCTGGACCCAAAAGTACGCTATGGGTTAGTCTTATATTTAGTGATTTAATTGACAATAAAATAAAGATATGAGATTCTCTTATCCATTATAATATTGTTTTCTTTCAGATTCAGATTTGATTTGTTACTCTAATTCTGATTTGGTTTGTTACTCTAATTCAGATTCTGATTTGGTTTGTTACTCTAATTAAGATTCTGATTTTTTTTGTTATTGATTTATTGATTTATTTATATTAACAATAGTTTCAACGCCAAATAATCTTCCAGGATTATATATCTTCTGCATACCTCTTATTTCCTAGAACCGTACCTCTTTTTTGCTGCATCTTTCGAAGCCTTCATTTTGGTATTGCCATGACGACTTTCATTGATGATCTTACTTTAGGAAAACAATCTACATATGGACTCAGAGTTCGTGTACTAAGCATGTGGAAGGCAAGGAACAAGAAAACTCAAAGAGATGAGCTCCATTTGGTTCTATTAGATGAGAAGGTTAGTTCATCCAATTAATTAACAAATCAATCTGTCTTCTTTTCTTGTAATAATTTTGAAGGGTACTAGGACATATCTAGGAGCTTCTCCGATAGTAGAGTGTCTGGAGAAATATAAACTAGGGGTAATCATAACCAGTCGTGTTGCTGATGCTGCTCTATTCTTAGCTCCAATGGTGAGAATCTCATCACTTTATCTCCTTTTGATGTTACAGTGTTCTAAAACTCAACATCATAGTCATTTGGTTATTAAACTTCACTAATTGGAATCAAGTTTGGTAACAGGTTTATGAATTTGGATGGGACTGGGATAACTTAGAGATGCTAGCACAAGGAACTTTAGTTGGTCATCTATTGGAGTTTGGCTGTCAGCTCACTGGAGGATACATCATGCACCCAGGTTTAGTTATTTGAATACTTCAATAAAACAATTTTAATACTAAGTTCAGCAACATCCTATAATTTGTAATGTTGATAATCTTTTTCCTCAGGTGATAGTCACCGATACGTGTGTTTTTCACACCTTCTTGGTGTGTCACTTCCTTTTGCTGAAGTTAAATTTTTTGGGGAAGTTTGTGTTGCCAAGCCTGATGCTACTGGAGGCCACTTAAAATTTAGTACATGTGTTGAGCAACTTCTTTACGAGATCGGTGATCCCAGTAGCTATATTACCCCTGATTTGGTGAGATATATTTGCATATTTACTCATTTCTTCGTAACAGAAGATGAAAATATGTGATTGTGATCCAGCTGCATTGTTTTCAAAATAGGTGTTAGATATTCGAGATGTGACATTTCAGTCACTTTCCAGCAATAAAGTTCTCTGCAATGGAGCAAAACCATATGTAAAGCCAGCTCCAGAGACACTCCTTCAGTTGGTGTTGGAGGTAAAATCATATTGATATATGCTTGCTTAATTCTCAGTCCTGGTATCGTTTTTAAGGGTCTTCTAACTTCTTCTTAATATGTACTCTATAGGATTCAGGGTGGAAAGGCTGGGGAGATACTTCCTATGGAAGTTCTGAATGTGTGAAACGTGCTCAAGCAGCTGAATATCTGTTAATGACCACTCTACTTACAATTTTTCTTTTTCTTTGTTTCATCCTCAGTGTGGTATAAATCACGCATTATAAAGCTTTATTAAGTTGCTTACATATCAATTTCTATATTTAAAATAGCTTTTGTTGTAATTGTATTTTTTATGTCAGTAGGTTATCGTGATGATATTACGACTCTACATGTTATCTCAAACTTTCGAGTTACTTCATTTTGATGGTAGATACTCTACTTAGATGACTACTACAATTGTAAGGTAAGAGTTTATGTAAGTAATAACATATGAATTGAATATTAGTTAGTCAACAGAGTCATCTCATCATTCAATATTTATCCCTTATTATAATACTTTTTTTTTTGCAGGAAAATATAAGTTTTAAAATAAAAAGTCATCAAGAAATAGTAGGACTGGAGCGCAATCACTACCAAGATCAATATTTGTTATTGCTAATCTTTGGCTTCTTCCTCTATCATATTTATGCATCAACATTTCTGTTATTAGATAACTTTTTATCCTTAATAGACTTAGTTTATAATAATGTTGCAGTTATTGAATAACTAATTTATTACATTCATATCTGATGTATGACAATTTTAGATGTCTCTTCAATAATAATGTTAGCATTTATTCAAAATAGACAAATTCCCGCGCATGGCGCGGGTCTTACACTAGTACCAAAATAAAGCTTCATATACTTGCAATTCTACTAGACTAATTCACATATACATATGACACTGACCTGGATGGCGGTTCAGCATAAGTCGAGTGATCTAGATATACATCAGATATCATTTCCCCACCACCTGAAATTCAAATAAAACTGCTCAAGGTTAAAGAACCAGCTGAGATACACTGTTTAACTTTTGCATATTTTGATGAGATCGGGCTTACCTAAGAAAGGAGGCATAGATGCTAGCACCTCCTCTTTGCCATACAAGAATCCAACTCCTGTAGGCCCACACATCTAAAGTAGTGTTCATTTATTAGCTTTAAATTTTCAATTAAAATTATGATTCAAAAAATATGCAGACGATCTCACCTTGTGAGACGATGCAACGAGAAAATCAGCACCAAGGCTTTGAACATCAACTACCATATGAGGGACACTTTGACAAGCATCCACAAGCACTTTTGCCCCAACCACGTGAGCTGACTGCACTATATCATAAATAGGAAGACTAGAAGCTACAAGAAAATCAGTAAACAAAAGTTAGTATGCAGTTTGTCCTTTTTTATCGACTAACTTAGAAATCGAACAAAACCTTTCTAGTCAACTCATCAATCGTGCTTGCAAATAAATTGACATACCAAGCACATTAGACACATGGTGAACAACGACAAGTTTTGTCTTCTTTGATATCATTCCAAACAATTGATTTGTATCAGGAGTTTCTTCTGATGTCAACTCAACATATTTTAAAACAGCTCCGGTTTTTTGGGATACCAACTGCCAAGGAACAATAGCACTATGATGCTCTGCAGTTGTGAGTATAATCTGCAAGAAACACAAACAAAAATAAAAAAACCAGGCACTGGAGTACTCTCATGTTTATGTAGCGGAGCCTTCGGTATATAATATATTAAATTTATGCAAGCATTTTGTCCAGACGAACTTCTCAAACCTGTAACAAACAAGGGTAAATGCTACAATAAAGAGCAGACATCATGGTCTGCATATATAATGTCATGTGTGATAAAAAAGACTATGCTCAAGATTCTTATTCACGGATTCAGATATCCACCAAATAAATGACATGCCACAACACCCTTAATCAAGTAAATACAAGCATATTTCGATATAAGGCAAGTTAGCATCAAATTTCCTCATAATCATATCAGTTTCAAATATTGCTATAGAGGCAATAAGAAATGTCCAATAAGGAAGCTATACGACTGGAACATGCAAACAATGAACAAGAGCAGAAGGAAAACCTCGTCTCCAGATTTCAAATTTGACATTCCCCAAGAATATGCAACCAGATTGATAGCTTCAGTGGCATTCCTAGTAAAAACAATCTGACTAGAATCTTTTGCATTGATGAAAGCCGCCACTTTTTTCCTAGCTAACTCGTACTCATCCGTCGCCCTTGCACTACAGTCACAACAGTTTTGTAAGTGCAGATCAACATATAGAGAAATTAAAAATACCAAAAAACAGCATGGATATAAAATACTCTTCTCTATTTCATATTTATCAGAAGGCCTCACCTTAGAAAATGTATCCCACGGTGCACATTCGAGTTATAGGCTTCGTAGTAGTTCTTCAAAGCCTCCAAAACAGCAGAAGGCTTCTGGGAGGTGGCAGCACTATCCAAGTAGACAAGTTTCAAGCCATTTACCTTCTGAAAAACACTAAGCAAAGAATCCGTCAGTACCATCTCCAAAGAAATCAAGCAAGGTTACTTCCTCACATGAACAGTACAAGAGTTTCGCACAAACTTTGATTTTCAATATGAAAATCCACTAGATGTCCATCACCAAAACTGGAGTTATCATCCTCAGTCAACAAGATAATTTTCCATTCACTCAAACATAACCCTTTTCAACAATGCAAGTGGAGCTGAAAGCAGGAGCAATCATTTAGACGTGGGCAAGTCCAGATTCATTAGCTAATGCCTCTTACCTCCTCCTTATCTTCTCCTACCGAAAACAACCAATCTGAAGTTGAACTGCCAAGCTTCTATTTCACTCATGAATGAAAACGAAAGTGGCAAAACCACGATTTGACAGAGAAACCACCCCTTTATAAAAATTATACCATCTAAAAAGAAATCAAGCAAGGTTACTTCATCACATGAACAGTACAAGAGTTTCGCACAAACTTTCATTTTCACTATCAAAATCCACTAGCTGCCCATCACCAAAACTGGAGTTATCATCCTCAATCAACAAGATAATGTTTCCATTCACTCAAACACAACCCTTTTCAACAATGCAAGTGGAGCTGAAAGCAGCCAGCTTGTGGATTAATCTAGACATGGACAAGTCCAGATTCATTATCTAATGCCCCTTACCTCAAACAACCAAGATTTGACAGAGAAATAATCCCTTTCTATAAATTAGACGAAAGGGTAAGCAAATTAATCAACAACAACAACAACATTCAAGAGCAAGAAAGGAGGTACCTGGTGGAGAATAGGGAAATCGGGTCGGGTCAAGTGGCCGAGTGAAGTGGTTTTGCTGTCATTAACAATTGAAGCAGAGGCGGAAACAGAAAGAGAGGAAAAGGGTCTAGTAGGGGTGCCAATTCGGAAGGAAGCGGGGGTCAGAGAGATGGAATTAGGGTTTGAGAAATTGAAGGAAGAAGGAAGCTTCAAGGCGGTGGAATCCATTATGGTCGTCATCAGAAGCCTGATCATCCACAACCTTCTTCAGTGAAGGAAGGATTGGGAGGATAAAGAAGATAGTCTACAGCAACAGTGTGATTAAATGGAGGTTATTATGGTGACAAAATAGGCGGCACAGAAAGAGAGCGAGAGAGATTCGGAAACTCGAAATTACGTCATCAGTAATTCAGTCACTTTAGCTCTTCGAGTCCGTTTGGATTCTTTTTAAAATGCATTAAAATGTATTTTATCAGATTTAATGTATTATACTTTTAAAGCATGTTTGGCAATTCTTCCAATATAATATAATAAAATGTTTAAAGTTTAAATCATGTGACCCTTAGAATTCCCATTCTATTTCACTTTCTAATTCTTCTCGAACATGTAACCCTTCGACTTCCAGACCTACTGTTCGCCGCCGACGAGTACAAGCATCGGCAACCGCTGTCTCCTGCATACTCCTTTCCCTCTCTAATAAATACTCCTCCGTCCCTTAATGTTGCAATGGAATTGAACAATATTTAAGAAAAGTGAGATGAGTGGAGAGAAGAAGAAAAATGAAGTTGAGTAGATGGTTGATTTGATTGATAAAGTGTTAAAAAAATAATAAAATATTGAGTAAAGGTATTAATGGTAGAAATTAAATAGAAAATATGTTATATATGGTTGATTTGATTGATAAAGTGTTGTTAGGATATGAATAAAATAAATAAAGTAAGGGTATTATGAGGAAAAATTAATGGATAGAAAATGAATGTTGCAAATATTTTGAGACGCCCGAAAAAAAAATGTTGCAAACATTAAAGGGCGAAAGGAGTATATAGTAATTCTCTATGGTTTCAACATAGAGGGAGAGCTCAATCGATCGAACACCCTTTTACTTCCCAAAACAAGATTAAAAACCAATTAGCAATGGAACCCCAAACTTGCAAAACCTAAATCCTGAAATCATCAACCATCTTAAACCTGTAAATAGCAACAAAAAAACGCAAAACCAAATATTGAACTATTCAACAATAGAGATGCTAACCATATAAATTGAGAGGTCGCTGAAGTCGATTAGGAAAACCTATCTACTAGAGAAGATGACTTCGTTGGTGGGAGGTGTGGGAATAAGGATGCACATCTGGACAAAATTGGGGAAGAGACAAAAGCTGACGGTGTGCAAGAGTCGTCGGCACGTGTGCTAGTGTCGCTGACTGCCGGGGAGGAGTCGGGAGACAGTCGGGTTGTAACGAAGGGGTGAGGGAAAATAATGCATTCAGATAAGAGGAATCCAAACATATATTCATTAAATAATGCATTAAAAGACATTCTAAAATATTCAAATAATGCATTTTAAATTTTAAAACAAAATAATGCAATTTAATGCAAAATGCAATGGAATCCAAACACACCCTTCATTGCCTTTACGTCATCAGTGATTCAGTTCCCCGTAAAAATGGGCTATATGAATTTTTAGAGCATCTTCATCTATAAAACTCACTATAATTTCATAACTTACTCTCTTTTTTTTTATCTACATTACTTTATGAAACTCACTTTGTACAAATGTTTTTTACATATGAAACTCTAAATTTCATTTTTACCTTTTTACATCATTAAATGTCATCCTAAAATATCCACAAATTATATGTATCACATATCACTACTTATTATTTTAATTTATAATTAATTACGAAAATAAATAAATACTTTATTTCTTTAATGCACTTTAATGATAAAGGCAAGAAAAAAAACGTAGATTATATATAAAATATTTGGAAGTAAATCTTTCAATTTGGTTAAGGAAAAAAAATGTAGATTAATCTCCAAAATGAAAGGTATGGGTCCCACATATAATTCTTGTGCATATTTTACTCTCTTAAACCATTTTTTAAGGGTGTGAATCCCATAATAAAATCTCTTATAGAGGCATCAAATGACTTAGATTAAACTAGTTACCCCTACTACAAGTGGGGGTAGTTGTGGTGGTCCGGCGACCACTCGACGACTTCCCGGCGACCACTCGACGACTTTCCGGCGACCACTCAACGACTTCCCGGCGACGGTCCGACGAAGGTCCGGTGGAGGTCCGACGATGGTCCGACGGAGGTCCGACGGTGGTCCAATAATAAATGACAAAGTTAAAGTATAAAAATAAATGAAAATTTAAGTCTAATTCAAATTGGTGAACATTTAAATATAATGTGATGAACATTCTGTTGATGAACATTTAATTATAATGTGATGAACATTCTGTTGGTGAACATGTAAGTAACATGTGATGAACATTCAGTAGAGTATATCAAAATGAACGTTTATCAACATTTTGATTAACATTTATGACCAACTTGATGAACATTTATAATTAAGCCGATTGTAATGAACTTTGCGTAATGAACATTTTATTAATTTCTTGTGAACATTGAAGTATGAGATGATGAACATTTAAGTATGAGATGATGAACATTTAAGTATGAGATGATGAACATTTATGTAATTTTTTATGAAGATCACGTGTTTTTTACTCGAAATTATGTTAAAGTGGTGTTCCACATAAGTGGTGGTCCGGTGGTCCGACGGTGGCTTGATGGTGGGTTAGTGGTGGTGCGGTCGTGGTGGTCTAGTGGTGGTCCGGCGATGGTCCGCCGTTTGTCCAAATAACATAATCATTTAAGTGTTATAAACTTGGTGAACATTTAAAAATAATTTGATGAACATTCAGTTAATGAACATTTAAGTATAATGTGATGAACATTCAGTTGATGAACATTTAAGTATAATGTGATGAACATTCAGTAGAGTATATCAAATGAACATTTATCAACATTTTGATGAACATTTATGACCAACATGATGAACATTTAAGCCGATTGTAATGAACTTTGAGTAATGGACATTTTATTATTTTCTTGTGAACATTGAGGTATGAGATGATGAACATTTAGGTGATTTTTGTTGAAAATTAAGTGTGTTTTTAAAAGAAATTATATTACAGTGGTGTTCCACATAAGTGGTGGTCCGGTGGTGGCTTGATGGTGGTGCGGTGGTGGCCCGGTGGTGGTTCGCCGTTTTTCCAAATAACATAAACATTTAAGTGTAATAAACTTGGTGAACATTTAAATATAATTTGATGAACATTCAGTTGATGAACATTTAAGTATAATGTGATGAACACTCAGTTGTTGAACATTTAAGTATAATATGATGAACAATCAATTGGTGAACATTTAAGCAGAATGTGATGAACATTCAGTTGATGAACTTTTAAGTACAATGTGATGAACATTCAGTAGAATATATATAAATGAACATTTATCAACATAGTGATGAACATTTATGAACAACGTGATGAGCATTTAGTAATATTTGTGAACAATTTTATATATCTTTGGGACAATTTTTTTCCGGCGAGGCCTAAAGGTGGTCCGGCGGTTGTCCGGCGGAGGTCCGATGGAGGTCCGGTGGTGGTAAGGCGAAGGTCCGGCGGTGGTCTGGCGGAGGTGATAAGGCATGACAAGGGGTGCCACGTGTCATCATATAGGCTTTTGGATCTCTCCTGATCCAAGGCTCCACAATCATTCTCATTTATCATTTTAACAAGTATTATTACATGACACTTTTCCTTTTTTTAATATTTATTTGTTTCAGATTTTGTCAGAGTGTTTTGGCAGAGAGAGTTTCAACTGCCTGAAACTCAAACTCAATAATGACCGACTTTCAAAAAATCTGACATTTATTTTTATTTTCCTTTTTTAAAAAAGGCTATGAAACTTGGGGTTTCATGAATGAAGATGGCCTTATTGGACTAGAACCGGACCCGCACGAAAAAATTACATATTTTTGTATACGGCTTAACTTTGTTATATAATCGTTCGAAAATTAATTGAGACTAATTATATCACAATCTTTCAATGCAACAATATAACCTCAACAAAGTTAAAATTTTACAGAATCAATCAAGAAAATGATAAATGATTTATTTCGACGAAAAAATAGAGTCACTCTAGCCCCTCTAAATAGGGGATATCAATAAATCAACGTTCATGCATAATTTATTTCATTAATATAAATGGTTGAGCAACGCGTCTTAAACGAAGATGATAAACTTGTTTTTTTTGAAGAAGAAAGCATTTAGGGGGATTTACCTATCAAGAATAAACCGCCCTAGAGCATCCCGAAGGATGAGATCATAAAGATCTAAAACATTATTGCAAAAACAGGTAATGGTGGTACGCGGTGAGATAAAATAATAAGGTCCGCCGCAACATTATCCACGTCAAAAAAGAAACTAAAAAATCGGTGAGTAGAGCTCTGCACACCGGGATGGAGAGAGAATGGATACAAACACAGGTTGCACTAAGGCCAACACAGACGTTGTGACACTGGGTAGTAGAAAACAATCATTCTTCTAGTTGTGTGATGCAACTAAGCAAGTATATAACTCCTGGAAGTGCTTCGTCTCAAGCAGACAATCCAAATCACACATCTATGACTGTAATCTCATCCGAAAAGACATTTCATCACGAGAGCAGGTATAAAATTTACACAAAGAAATGAAAGTAACTTAAATAACATGAAGGGCACGATAAAGACCAATTATTACTTTTATCTGCGGTGAAAGGTTGGTTTTTGAATTTCCTTTTCTTTTATTTTGTTTTTACTAAGCGTATTCGCGCTCTTCAATATATTATATTATTATCTTTTTTATTGTTTTTTTTGGTGGAAAATTATTTTTGTTACATTTTGTACGAATTTCACAAGAGAAGCAACCCATATCTTGCAAAGCAAGCTCTAGATCTAGGTTTTCAAAAATTAGGATACGACGTCAGATCTCATCCAGACCGAGTCGACAAAAGGCTGGTGAGTTAGTAAGGGAACTTGGTGGGATAAACCGTAAAATTCGACAGATCTCACGCGGTTCAATCTGGCCCTTGGTGTTTTTCGTTGATGTCGAATCAACGAACTCCGCTTTGAGGGTGATTACTCATCTGAAGCTGAGGCGCATCTAGTCGGAGGTTAAGCTTGGCAGAGATGGGTCAGGCGACCGGGCCCATGAGCCATTTGTTGGAGGTTTAAGATGACAGGTTTGTAGAGGTTGTTTCACAGGGAAAATCTTCTCCTTCATTATTAATATTAAATGATTAATTTTGTTCAAAATTTCTTTTAGATCTAACTCCCTCCACGGAAGAGAGGCAAAGAGTTTTTGTTACAAGTTTGAACAAGTTCAATTTGGTAGCTTTGGGAGACATAACCAATATAGACAGACGGAGCAACCTCATGGAGCGTGTTGAGAGAGTTTTTGTTTTGTTTTTTGTTTGTTTAGAATAAATTTGATTTTGAATTTGGTTATCTAAGTCTTATATGGTCAGTTTTAACTTTAGTATGATAGTTGGATGTAGCTCCCCATCCAAATCTTACTTCATATTTGGTTGTTCTCTAATTCTAAGTAAGATGTGATGTTGTGGAAGCTGTTTGTAGCTTGTTAATGTTGTTGTTGTAGAGTATTGTTAAAGAAAATAGTCCCTCGGTTGATAACTTTTGCCGAGTGATGTTGTTTTTAGAGAAAGAGAAATACTCTTCCTATAAGATCCATATGCTTTGTTGGTAGTGATGGTTCTGTGATTTATTTATTTTATTTTATTTTATTTTTGATGAGGAAAGCATTTAGGGGGGGCACATCGATCTAACGAGAATGATACCGCCTTAGAGCATCCCGAAGGATGATATGAGAGATTTGGACAGGCTGCAAAATCGATTGGGGTGTCAAATGGTGCATTTTAGCTATCAGATCTACTACACCATTAGTCTCCCAAAAAATATGGGATATGTGACTATCAGAGAAGAAGCGTAAGTCCATTAAGGTGTTAGTCATGATCAAGTCAATTTCCATGGCATTAATAAGACAAAGATTACCGCCTTCGATTTCCACATACGTGAGATTAAGCTGAATAGCCTCCCTAATGCCATAACGCATCGCTAGAGCCTCAACCATGATTTGTGAAACGGTACCTAGAGTTCCATTCAAATATTTGATCGGATTGCCTTTATCGTCTCTAATGATGAATCCAAAGGATGTCGGACCATTAGCCGGACAAGAGGCATCTACATTTAATTTGGTATAATTTGGTTTTGGTTTTGGTTTTTTCCATTGTAATATTTTCCGCTTTCTCCTAGTAGGGATTGGCTTCACTGTCTTTCTCTCTTGTCTTGCTTCCTTGTCTGCCAATTTCCAATCCATTATTTGATGTCTTATGAATTGGTCGATATTTGGTAGTTTGTTATGTTCTTCTATATTAAAGATTTCTTTATTTCTATAGAACCATAAGGTCCACCAAATTGTTGCTAGTTCCTCAAAGTCTTTTCTAGAGAGTATACTTCTGATATTGTTTAATAATTCAATTGTTGATTTATTGTGGTTGTTCACTTTTATCAGTTCCTCATAGAGTTTTGAGTTGTAGTTTTTTTATGATACGTAGAGTTCTTGGACACTCAATGATGAAGTGTTTTAAGTCTTCACACTGGTTATTGCATCTATTACATTCTGTAGTAAGTGGTACATGTCTATGATAAAGTTTTGCTTTGGTTGATAGGCAATCTTTAGAGATTTTCCATAGAAAGCTTTTTATTTTTGGTGATAGGTCTAACTTCCAGATCCACTTGCTATAGAATGGGGCAAGATTTTGTTTAGTATAAATCATTTCCATGGCACTTTTTGAGGAGAACCATCCATTCTTATTGGGTTCCCAATATAGTCGGTCTTGAATGTTGTTCTTTGGGATTTGATATGTCATTATTTTGTTTCTAAATGCATTATCAAAGTATGGTCCGAGCCTGTTGGTATTCCATGTTCTATATTGGTTAAGAAAGTAAGCTATTGTTATTTGGTCGTTTATAGGTTCATTTGTTTTAATTTGGTCTATTAATGATTCATAGAACCATCTATCTTTCCAAAATTTAATTGTATTTCCATTGCCAATTCTCCAGATAAGTCCTTGTTTAAATTTGCCGAGAAGTTTGGGCAGTTGGGTCCATTTCCATGAGTCATTTTTCTTTGGTTTTTACTATAGTATAGTATGTTAGTTTCTTTAAGGTATTTTTCCTTAATTATGATGACCCATAAGTTGTTTGGTTCCGCCAGGATCTTCCATATGAGTTTCATCTGTAGAACTGTATTCATATCTTCACTTTTTCGGATGCCTAATCCTCCATTTGCAATGGGTTTGCAAATATCATTCCATTTGATAATTGGTTTATGATTTTCTCCCTTATTCCAAAGGAAGATTCTATTTATTTTATCCAGTTTTTTTAAAGTTTTTCCGGGTAGCATAAAGTTATGCATCAGATAATTCGGTAGGGCTGATACGCTAACTTTTATTAAGACCTTTTGTCCTTCCATGGATAGAGTACATACTTTCCACTTGGTTAGTTGGTGTGTTGTTTTTTCAATAAAATCAGAGAAAGTGCTATAGTCGACTTTCCCAATAATGATTGGGCATCCCAAATATTTCTCCATTACCATGGACAGATTGATCTAAAATATTTGTGTGATATGTTGTATTGCGGTATTACTTGTATTTTTTGTGACTTGGAAGGTAGGTTTGTTAAAGTTGACTCTTTGTCCACATACTTCACAGTAGTTATCTATTATATTTTTGATATTATGGCAAGTAGTTTGTTTTGTTTCAGCGAAGATGATGATATCATCTGCAAAAGCCAGGAAGGGGATCTTGGTGCCTCCTTGCCTCTTTTGCTTTGAGTTTTTGATGTGCCCCTGCCAAGCACCAAGCTTGGCCATGTGTCCCATCCAAGGATCACCCAACATAGAAGGCACCTACTAGCTCAAATGGACAAGCATGTGGCACAAATGGCGAAATCAAGCACATAGAAATATTCCAACTTGAGGTTAGGTTCCCGACCAAGAGCCAACTGGTGCCTCTCGACGCCATGTCACACAATGGAGTTGGGCCCTTGTCAAGGCGTCATGCTAACCTCTACGCACGCCAGTCACCCAACACCCGACCAACATCGCTCGTCCAAGTCAAGCTCGAACACTTTCCCAAGCGCTCTTCCTCCATTGACGAGCCATCTTGTCCCAATGACCTTGGGCCACCCCCATGGATTTTGAGTACACCAAAGAGCGCATGTGGAAACCACCCAACCATGCGCCAACTCCCATGAGCACAAGGCCTTGCCAACTCCCGTATGGGCTCATTCTGAGGCAGGCACACCTTCAGCGCCAGCTCAGGCTGACCTTGGCCCATATTGAGCGCAACCCTATGGTTGCCAGTGAAAATGGCCTCGCCGCCCTAGTGTCCCTTCTATTTGGTTTTGTTGTCTCAAACATGGTTTTGTTGTCTTTGTTTTCATCTAGATTTTGTTGTCTCTATTTGCGTTTGTTGTTTCTATTTGGGATTTGTTGTCTCATTTCCCATGTTCGTAGGCTTACTGTTTTAGGAAAGTTTTAGTTCGGTTTCTAGCGTTTAGAACTTTCTATTTTTATAAAGTTTCTAAATTGGGAGTGGTACAAACTTGCATGGTTTGGGTCGTCTTAATTGACTGGCCATCAAGCCCAAAGTAGTCCATCCTAGCCAAACCCTAGCCGTCGACTCTCGTTTCTCTTTTCTAGGTTTTAGGTCGTCTTCTTCTTCCTACATAAGGCCGAGTTGCCTCCACTTGTAAACTTCATTTTTCTTGTAATCTAGTTGCCATTGTTGAGAAGGAGTTATTCCTCCATCATCTAGATTCAAGGCGTCAGCCAATCCTTTTAGGCTCTTTCTTCTAAATAGTCCTTGCACATATCTTCTTGCCCCGCTCACTCTACTTCTCCAAAATCTTTTCGTCTACAACCCTTTCACTCGTTCAAGCATTCCTTGATCACCATCTTCGAAGATCTTTACCCCCAATTTGATAAGTTCACTTGTCATCTATATCAAGACTCCCGCTTCTACTCACCATATCAAACCTCATCCACTAAAAAGACATCCACCAAACACTCACAAGATCATCTTCAAAGGTCCTCATGTGCTTCTTTCACCTTTCCCGAGACCAAGGGTGCATCAATTGGCATAAGAGATTGGCTATCTTGTAAGTGTAATTGTAGTTTACAAGTTATTATTTTCAATTCACTCGTTTTTAGCCATAATTCCATCCGACCATTGCATTTTTCTTTTCTTTTCTCCATTATTGTTCATAGCTTTTGTCCATTAAATCATCAAAAAAAAAAAATCAAAAACAAAAAAAATTATAAATTGCACTAGGTCGAATATCTTGTGCTTCGCTTGCAAGATATCATAAAAAGATTTCCCTAAATTTGCTAGTCTTTACCATAGGAATTGCCGAATTTGTTTGCTTGATTTTCTTGTTAGAATCTTGCATATCTTTTCATATCCTTTTGTGAAAGATTAGTATCTTGGTATCTTTCTTATTTGGACGATTTATTCTCTCTTTTATCTTGCATATCCCGAACCATATCATATCTTCCAAGATCAAATCAAATCGAAAAGGGAAACAATTTTTGTCAAGGAAAAAGCCAAAATAAGGCAAGCTCTTTTGACCTAGTTCGACCAAAGGAAAGCCAAAATAAGGCAACCTTGTGTGTATACACTTTGATTGGTTCTACCATCTTCTTATCTATCCATGGTCTAGAGTCGCTTGATTGTTTACCTTGTTTTTGCATGCTACTTTCTCTAGCAGTTGTGATTAATTAGTTTTCTTTTGACTTGCTTGATTGTCTTGCATCTCTTTGACTGCCACACGGCCAACCAAAGTAGTGACCCTTCGACTGCCTTGTTTTGATCTTGTTTAAGTGGTTACTCTTGCTTGACTTCTTTGTTCTTGTTACTTGTTTTTGTGCACTCGATATATCACAATGGTTATCTCTATAGGTACAATGAGCGAGCTTGAAGATCAACACAATGACACCCCATCAAACCCTTTTCTTCCCATTCCACCAATTTTGCAATCAAATATGGACACAACACATGCTCAAACTGCGAGGGCTATGGAGTTGGCCATGACTGAAATTCGAGCCTTAAGACAAAGGATGACTCTTCTTGAGCAACAATATAAAATCCACTCGGTCACATTGGCGTCTCCTCCATCACTTCAACAAGGCGTGGCACCACAACAAATTTCAGGGCTTGTGACACAAAGCTCCCATGAACAAGCACAAGCCTCTCGGCCCCAAGACAAAGGTAAGGCGCCTATGCCTTCCTCCTCCCAACATCAACCCCTCAGGCAACTCAATTCCATCATTGAGAGTCGCCAAGAAGGTGATTATGACGATCGGTTCCGACTCTTGCGTTCACCCCTTGAAACCAAAAAATAGAGATGAGTGGCTTTTGAGCAAACTGAGTATGTTATCCGAGTGGTTTCCGATAATATTTGATTAACCGGGTGCTGTTTTTGGCAAAGTAGCGTATTGTACAAGTGAATTTGGTAAAAGACTACTATTAATCTTAATCTAGTATATTTTATTTACATTACTTTTAAGGGGGTGAATCTGGTGGGAGAAAAAACAATTAGAGTGAGAAATATAAACAAATCATAGTTTTTGGATTGAAAAGATACGGGGGCTATTGGGATAAGGATAATGGAGGTAGGATTAATGATGCCGAGGTGGTGATTGGTGGATCGCAGAGCTCAAACGCTCATTGATCAACAATTTATATGTTTTTATTTTTTTTCAGACTATTTTTATCCTCTTGTTTTCATGTTAGCTAATGGCCCAAAGCTATAAGCTCGCAATTTTAAGAGCTTTTTGCTTAAAATCACCCGTTATTTGTACGAATGATGCCGAGGTGGTGATTGGTGTACGGATTTTAAGAGGTAGGATTAATGATTCCATGGCTATAAGAGGTTAGAGACAGAAGAAGAGGTGAATGGTTCTGTATTCAACAATTGGTTGGAAGTATGATGTATCTTACAACCACAGGGACAATCGTGTTGTACGTAGTAAGTCTGATTCAGCAGATACATGTCCTAACCTACAGAACTACATCTCTTAGCAACCAAGAGGATCATGAGGTATCTGCAAGACACTTCAAGCTATGGTATTCTCTATCAAAGGGAAAGTAACCAAGAGTTAATTGGTTTTACTAATAGTGACTATATTGGTTGTGGAGGACGGAAAGAGCATGTCAAGATTAAAAAAGACATATCAACATTGCAATATTCACGTAATCAGTTTCACATAAACTTTCATGTGTTTGATATATGTAATGATATGAGATTGTGAATAAGAAATCCTCAACTTTCTTATTGTAGCTCTCAATATCCTCACCTAGTTAGAGTTTGTTGAAATCATCTATGACGTCAGTGCCTTGCTTATTTAGGATGCGCACCAACATTATCTCACTCAAGTCGTCCTACGAAGATGTCGATTAAATAGACCTTATACCCAAGAATCTGCTCTCCCATGGACAAACATAACATCTACTAGAAATCTCGAGTTCTTCCAACAGAGCCTCTTCATTTCCAGTGTAAATTAGACCATCAACATATTGAATCGCAACCAAGTGCTTTCCCTCTTGACTGATCTTGGTAAACATGGTTTGTTCACTAGTACCCCATTCAAAACCCATTTTGCTAAACCAGACCCTTGATGCTTGCATGAGGCCATACAAGGATTTATTGAGCGCTTGTAAACCTTTTTCTCTTCATGCTTCACTTCATAACCTTTTGGATGATCTGTGAGGAGTACAGGAATTGTTTTCAAAGTTGAATAGTGGGTTTGGTTCTTTTTGGCATTCCCACATCGGTTAGGAGGGAGTATATTATACACTATATATATTGGGTATTACTTTAAAGGGTTAGTTGAGTTAGAAAGGAGGCCCCCTCGCGCGCGCCGCCGCCGTCCGTCCGGTCCGTGTTCGTGGCACGTGCGCGGTGTGGTTGGGTGGGTCTCACTTTTTCCGAGTCAAATTAATTTTTGGGCTTTCGGAGTATCCGATCGTAAATTAATTGCGCATCGGATTCTTCCGATTTGTTTTGAATTCGTGTTTAAAATCTTCTTTGACTGTTTCAAAATGGTTTTGTAACTGCCCTGATTTAATGCACACGTTTTCTGATATGGAGTTAGTGCTCCAGATTTGCAGTTTCATCTTCTTAAATTGTGATTCAATCTGCTAAAAAAAGAGATACAGAAAAACGAAGTTTTCCTTCCTTCTACAATCTTTTCGTTCTGAGCATACCCGTCTGATTCCAGTCCTTCGTTGGCGAGAGCCCACGATCGGAGGACGCTGTGACAACCTTGGGGGGCGACGCCTGTCTGACTGTGCTCCGGTGGTCAGGGCGAATTCGCTTCTAAGGCAGCGGCTTACATACCGCGACGCAGCAAGTTTTCGGTTCCTGTTTTATCAAAGGTTTTTGAAGTAGCCCTACATTCTACTCTGATTTCCTCTTACAATTTAGAAGCGAATTTCTGAAATTAGAATGGCGATGTACTTCAAGCCAATGCTGGATCTGTCGAAGCTCGAACCTCTTGACGGGACGAACTACAAGAGGTGGTATCAGAAGATGCTGATTTTCTTCGAACAACTGGAGGTCGACTACGTTCTCCTCCATCAACCTCCGGTTGTAGAAGGATCCGTTGTTCCAAACACTCCTGGAATGGAAGGAACTCCGTCTCCTGGCGGAACACCAGTCACGGTGGACGAAGCAACCATGAAGAAGTACGAATCTGACAACAAGACGGCTCGTGGTCACATGCTCAGTCATGTTACTAACCCGATCTTCGATCTACTTGCTTCCCACAAATCTGCAAAGGTGATGTGGGATCTCTTAGAGGCAAAATATTCA
This sequence comes from Oxyria digyna, assembly GCA_029168935.1. Taxonomy (NCBI): domain Eukaryota; kingdom Viridiplantae; phylum Streptophyta; class Magnoliopsida; order Caryophyllales; family Polygonaceae; genus Oxyria; species Oxyria digyna. Next base: position 15,412,393 of record JAPVLV010000013.1, read on the forward strand.
ACTGATGATGCAGGAAAGAAGAAGTATGTCTGCGGGAAATTTATGCAGTTCAAGATGGTGGACGACAAGCCAATCATGGCTCAAGTCCATGAATACGAGAATCTGGTGGCTGACATCTTGGCTGAAGGGATGAAAATGTGTGAAGTCCTGCAGGCCAATTTTCTAATCGAGAAACTTCCAGATTCTTGGTCTGGTTACCGTAATCAACTGAAGCACAAGAAGAAGGATTTAACCCTTCTCGAACTAGTCAACCACATGAAGATTGAAGAGGCGAATCGCCTCAAAGATAAGCCTGTTTCTAAAGGTTCTGATAATTCGGTAAAGGCTAATCTTGTGGAGTCTTCTGAAAATTCTGACAGGTTCAAGAAGAAGGACAAAAAGGAGAACTTCAAGAAGGACAAGGTGCAGAACAAGAGGGCTCCTAACTTCAAGAAGAAAGGGAAGCCCCAAAACAACAATCAAGGCTGTTTTGTTTGTGGCAAGATGGGACATCGAGCCTATCAATGCTATGACCGAGCTGACAACCAAAAGGATGCACCGAAGCCTAAGAAAGACAAGACCAAACCTCAAGCCAACATTGCTGAAGGATCTGACGATCTAATCGCCATGATCACAACTGCTGAAGCCAACCATGTAGCTGAGAAGGTCGAGTGGCTGATTGACACAGGAGCAACTAAACATTTTTGTGCTGATAGGTCGTTATTTGCTGAATTTCAAGAAGCTGCTGAAGTTGATCAAGTCTATATGGGAAATTCAAGTATCTCTCAGGTGCTGGGAAAAGGGAAGGTGTCTCTGAAGCTTACTTCAGGGAAGTCTCTTACACTGCAGAATGTTTTATACGTGCCTTCTCTGCGTAGGAATTTAATTTCGTCTGCTTTACTTGAAATTGCTGGCATAAAACAAGTGATTGAATCTGGAAAAATAGTTTTAACTAAGAATGGTGAATTCGTAGGAAAAAGCTATAGGTCTGGAAATTTGTATGTGCTTGAGACTTTGGTTGGTAATGAGAATGCTACCTCTTCTGCTTATATCGTTGAGACTTTGGATTTATGGCATGCTAGACTTGGACATTTGAATGTTAAATCTGTTAATCGTTTGCATGCAATGGGTTTAATTAAAAATTTGGCAAAAGATGGTCATGGAAAATGTGGTGTATGTGTTGAGGCTAAGTTTAAGAGGAAGCCTTTTAATTCTGTAAATGAAAGAACAACCGAGTTGTTAGAACTAGTCCATTCAGACTTAGCAGAATTTCGCAACACTGAAAGTAGAGGTGGTAAAAAGTATTATATCACTTTTGTTGATGACCATTCTAGATACACCAAATTGTATTTGTTGAGATCCAAAGATGAAGCTGAAAATGTCTTTTACACATATAAGGCAGAAGTAGAAAACCAACTGAACCGGAAAATCAAAAGGATTAGATCTAATAGAGGCGGTGAATACATCACCAACTCATGGAAGGAATTCTGTGAGAACAATGGCATAATTCATGAATTTACAGCTCCATACAGCCCACAACAAAATGGTATAGCAGAAAGGAAAAACAGAACTTTGAAAGAAATGATGAATGCTTTACTTTCGAGTTCTGGTTTGCCTGACAACATGTGGGGTGAAGCTGTATTAACTGCCAATCATATTCTCAACAGAGTTCCACATAAAAAGCTAGACAAAACACCTTACGAATTATGGAGAGGGTATGCGCCTAATCTGAAATTTCTTAAGGTGTGGGGGTGTCTAGCTAAGGTGGGATTACCTACTTTTAAAGTTGATAATATCGGATCTAAAACTTTTGATGCCGTGTTTATAGGTTATGCTAGAAATAGTGCAGCTTATCGATTTATGGTTTTGAGTGATCGCTCATTGTGTGAATATCGAGATGCTGAATTTTTTGAACATATTTTTCCTATAAAGAAAAATGACGTGCAAGTTGATTCTATGCCTAGTAACATTGCATCTTCTTCTTCTTCTTTACCTTCCTTGCCTATTCATGAAGTTGAACCTTCCATGCCTATTCATGAAATTGAACCTAGGAAGAGTAAGAGACAGAAAAGAAAAACTAGCTTTGGTCCTGATTTTGTAACTGCATTCTTGATTGAACTCCATGATCTAGATGTGTTGAATGATACATTTGTTAGTGTACATATGCTAGAGGATGACCCTAAGACATATGATGAAGCCGTGAGATCATTGGATGCTAGTTTTTGGAAAGATGCTATTAACAGTGAAATAGAATCTATCATGTCAAATCACACATGGGAACTAGTTGATCTACCTAAGGGAAATAAGGCCATCGGTTGCAAGTGGATCTTTAAGAGAAAACTTAAAACAGATGGTTCTATAGAAAGGTATAAGGCGAGACTAGTTATTAAAGGTTTCACTCAAAAATATGGAATTGACTTCTTTGATACCTACTCTCCTGTCACTAAGATTTCCACTATACGTGCATTGTTTGCTTTAGCTTCTAGCTATAAGTTATTGGTACATCAGATGGATGTTAAAACTGCATTTTTAAATGGTGATCTTAATGAAGAAATTTATATGGAACAACCTCCAGGTTGTGTAGTTCCTGGACTGGAGAACAAGGTGTGCAGGCTCAAGAAGTCACTCTATGGTTTGAAGCAAGCGCCAAAGCAATGGTATGATAAGTTTCATAAGACTATTCTAAGCTTTGGGTTTCAGGTCAATGGATCTGATGCATGTGTGTATTCAAAGATGTTTGGTGTTGATTGTGTGATTATATGTCTTTATGTTGATGACATGTTATTATTTGGAACACATATTAATGCTATAAATTCGACCAAACTATATTTATCCTCTCGATTTGATATGAAAGACTTAGGTGAAGCTGATGTTATTCTAGGTGTTAAAGTAACTAGAACCGAAAGTGGCTTCATTTTATCTCAACCTCATTATGTAGAGAAAGTGTTAAAGAAATTTAATCATTTTGATGTGGTACCAGTAAGAACTCCCTTTGACTCTAGCATGCAATTAAAGAAAAACCAAGGTGATAGTGTTTCACAAAGTGAGTATGCTAAAGTAATTGGAAGTTTGATGTTTTTGATGAACTGTACTCGGCCTGATATTGCTTATGCTGTTAGTAGACTTAGTCGGTATACTCATAACCCTAGTAAAGATCATTGGGGTGCACTTAACAGATTATTGAGATACCTAAAAGGCACTATGGATTGGGGTTTACATTATGCTGGTTATCCTAAAGTGTTAGAGGGATATTGTGATGCAAATTGGGTAACCGATGATAAAGTAGTTAACTCAACTAGTGGTTATGTGTTTACATTATGTGGTGATGCTATTTCTTGGAAGTCTTCTAAACAGACTTGTATAGCTAGATCTACTATGGAGTCTGAGTTTATAGCTCTAGATTTAGCAAGTCAAGAGGCTGAGTGGTTAAGAAGTTTACCGGCTGATTTACAACTGTGGGGGCGCCCAGCTCCCCCCATATCTCTACATTGTGACTCTCAAGCTGCGATTTGCATAGCAAACAGTAACGCCTATAATGGCAAGAAGAGACACATTCGGATTAGACATGCGTCTGTGAGACAACTGATCACAAATGGAGTATTCAGCTTGGAGTATGTGAGATCTGAGAGGAATATTGCAGATCCTTTGACTAAGGGACTAAATAGAAGATTAGTTCTTGACACGTCGAAGGGAATGGGTCTAAAACCCGTGAGATGAGGAATTCTTGGTGGATCCACGTTGTGGTCAAACGAAGCCTTGAAAAGACTCATGTGAAGTAGAGGATGAGCTTTAGCTCTTAATGAACTCATAGCCCAAAATATGGGTGGTCTTTTGAGACGGACTTGATGAGCTCACCGATGATTTGAGAGGTTGAGTTATCTGACTCTTAATGACTTTATAACCCATATAGGGTAGTCCTTTGGAGACAGGACTTGATGGAGTCACCTACAGGAGTGTGAAGGTTAGCCACCTTCTATGAAAGTTTTCGAATAATCTTTCTAGAGCACTCTTCAGCATCCCAAGGAAGATTTGGCTATCTTAGAGAAATTATTGAGGAATCAACTGGATTTTAGGTAAGAAGTGTGTTATTAAGAACAATCCTTAAACGAGAGAGTTCCAGATTTGTTCACTCTTCTCGTGAAGGGATCACTTGATTTCACTATGTGTTGGTTCAAGTCGTAAGACACCTGCACTTAAGCTTCAAACCTTACAAATGCTCAGAACTGTTTTAAAATCTTTTCTTTGGAAAACGTATTCTGTATTGTGGGGGATTGTGAGGAGTACAGGAATTGTTTTCAAAGTTGAATAGTGGGTTTGGTTCTTTTTGGCATTCCCACATCGGTTAGGAGGGAGTATATTATACACTATATATATTGGGTATTACTTTAAAGGGTTAGTTGAGTTAGAAAGGAGGCCCCCTCGCGCGCGCCGCCGCCGCCGTCCGTCCGGTCCGGTCCGTGTTCGTGGCACGTGCGCGGTGTGGTTGGGTGGGTCTCACTTTTTCCGAGTCAAATTAATTTTTGGGCTTTCGGAGTATCCGATCGTAAATTAATTGCGCATCGGATTCTTCCGATTTGTTTTGAATTCGTGTTTAAAATCTTCTTTGACTGTTTCAAAATGGTTTTGTAACTGCCCTGATTTAATGCACACGTTTTCTGATATGGAGTTAGTGCTCCAGATTTGCAGTTTCATCTTCTTAAATTGTGATTCAATCTGCTAAAAAAAGAGATACAGAAAAACGAAGTTTTCCTTCCTTCTACAATCTTTTCGTTCTGAGCATACCCGTCTGATTCCAGTCCTTCGTTGGCGAGAGCCCGCGATCGGAGGACGCTGTGACAACCTTGGGGGCGACGCCTGTCTGACTGTGCTCCGGTGGTCAGGGCGAATTCGCTTCTAAGGCAGCGGCTTACATACCGCGACGCAGCAAGTTTTCGGTTCCTGTTTTATCAAAGGTTTTTGAAGTAGCCCTACATTCTACTCTGATTTCCTCTTACATGATCTACATATACTTCCTCCAAGATATATATCCTTGAAGAAAGGTGAACTTCACATCTAATTCATAGACAATTCAACCTCTATGTGCAACAAGATCGAACAAGGACCATCCTCGTTGTTTCACATGTCATTGGAGATCACCATTGCTCTTCTAAAGTAATCATGGATGGACTCTCCATGCTTCATTGACAAGATTTCAAAGTCCCTGCAGAGATGATATAATTGATCCCTCTAAACTCGATAATTTCCTTGGCACTTCATCTTCATGGAGTCCCAAAGTCGCCAACAATTGGAACAAGTACTTTTTAGCCTTCAAATCATTCCATTGTTTCTCCTCTAGTGTCTTCTTTTGAGCATCATTCAACACAACTCCTTATCTGAGAAGAGTATACCCAGATTTCACTACGAACCAATACTCTTTAGATCCAAGAAGATTCCCCATGACCATGCTCCAATGGTCATAATCTACATCAAACTTTGGAATTGAGGGCTGAGAAAAACCATCGTTTCCTCCTTCACCCCATTCTCAAAGTATTCCCTTTTCACTTTATTCTTGACTCACTTTTCTCTCTTTTGGCTCTAATACCATATGTTAACCTGTGAAGAACAATTTTGAAAAACTTACTTCATTGAATGGAATTGGTAGCTACTAAATAGCCTTACAGAATCAAAGAAACAAACTGCTCTTAAATACTCCCTCCGTCCCACAATATAAGCAACATTTGCTTTATGCACATATGCCGATGCACGTTTTGCGTCGTTAATATCTCTAGTTATATGGTGATAAAAATTATAAAATTTTGATATTATTAAAGTACTCGTCAAGACGAATCAAACAAAATCCTATATCACTATATTTCTTTTTATATATTGGAATAAATTTAGAAATTAGTATTGAAGTGTGAATAGTGTCAGAATTTCAAATGTTGCTTATATTATGGGACGGAGGGAGTACTACCTAAGGAACGGGGAACGAACGTCACTAAACATAAGCTACGCATAACAAATTAACAACTAGCCAATTGCCCTATAAACTAGGACATAATAACATAACAAACAAATGTTGCAGATACGATTTTATTAGGTTTTTCATTTTGATAGTTTTCTAATAGGTTTAGATCTAACAAATGTTTCATTTTTGATCTATCCCAATTGAGATGTTTGAGCCCATTTTCAAACTAATGCTTTTTTTTGGGGCAAGGAGCGAGGCCCTTTAAAAGTTTAGCTTCAATTGGGTGGAACAAATGTCATGGTTGGATGCAACCTCTCAACCATTGGGCTACATGTCCATTGACTTTCAGTAAATCTATTTTTTTACTTACACTCTTCACCCTATAGACGATCCCATTTAATATTGTACCTAGGTTTAAAAAAAAAGAGTTTAATATTATTTTTTCGATTAGGATGGTAGAATCCCATTTAAATAGGCAAAAGCTATACGCACTACATTTTGCAACTTTCCACACTACATTGTCGTACGCCCAAAATGGGCGTACGCTGGTTTTGGGCGGACAGTGCAAAATCCCAACATCGAATGTGAGGCAAAATACAAAATACGGTATTATGTATACGCCCAAAATGGGCGTACGCCCAAAATGGGCGTACAGTATAAATTTTAATAATATAGCCGTTTGAAAATAGCCGTTGGGGAAATACAATTTTTTACTCGTACGCCCATTATGGACGTACGCCCATAATGGGCGTACGAGTAAAAAATTGTGTGTAACGGCTATTTGTCCAAATTCAGAAGTGACCGTTGGGGTATATTTTGCCTGTACGCCCATGTACGCCCATAATGGGCGTACGATTGTTTTTATCCCAACGGCTATTTTTTCAGAATATGACCGTTTGGGATGTAGTATGTGTATAAATGTAGGAACTTCGGATGGATGTTGAAGTCAAAAATGTCAAATAGGAGAGTTACAAATTTGAGTGATGGTGAGGAGTTTGAATATGTGACGGAGATTGAGTATGGGAGCGGTGAAGAGAACGAGTATGTTGAAGAGAACGAGCATGGGAGTGACGAAGACGATGCGATCGTGGATGAGAAAGAGTATTTTAGTGAACCCGACGACGGGATGTGGGACGACGATACCGACGAAGAAGGAGGAGACTTCGACGCCGGAGATTTTTCGGTTAGTAATTAATTAGAATCGTTTCGTATTTATTTACGTTATTTAGTTGCAAATAATTTGTAGAAGTGATAGTTTAGATTGATGTGGACTCGTAGTTTTAAGTTTTAGTTGTGATAAATATGGTAGTTTTTATTAATTATAGGGTATGGATTACTATGATTCGTTTGATACCGAAGAAACGTTTCCTACTAAGGAACACTTGAGGCGTTGGGTTCAGAGTATTGGTAGACAACTTATGATGGTATTAGTGACTCGCCATAGCAATGAGCGTCAAATGAATATAATGTGCTCGCATGCTGGAGTGTATAGATCAGGGAAAAAGAAAAGAGAGGATGGCGAAACAGAGGAGGTTGTTAATACAGAGCGGGATAGTAGGGATAAGAAGTCGGATTGCAAGTTTGAGATCCGAGGATATAGGTTCAGGGCGAGGGATGCGAGAGATGGATGGTATGTGAAGGTAAAATACGGACAACACAATCATAAGCTTTGCACTAGCTTCATTGGCCATCCGTACATGGGTCGAATGACGCCGAATGAGGTGAAATTTGTGACGGTATGTGCGAACAGCTTGACTACGCCGTCTGTTATTGCTACTCAGTTGAGTGCGGCCTTTCCAGGGAATACAACATCCACAAAACAAATCGCCAACTTTATTCAGAAGATGCATTTTGAGGATCGTGGAGATTTGACTGTTACACAATGGACCTTGAAGTTTTTGAAGGAGCGCAGCTATGTAGTGCATCCCCTCTGCAAGAAGAAATCAAACGAGGTGGAAATCTTGTTTTTTGCCCATCAAGACTCGTTGCACTTGTTGAAGATGTTTCCGTACGTCGTGGTTATTGACGCCACATACAAGACGAATAGGTACATAATAGTTGTATATCAAAAAAAATTTGTTTAAATATATTGCATATGCCTCTTCCTTCATTATTTAAATATATTATGCAGGTATAAAATGCCTCTTGTGGAGATTGTCGGTTTCACTTGCACGCATAAGACATTCAACATTGCATATGCATTCACGGGTAAGGAGGAAACAATGCACTACTTGTGGATAATTCAGAGGCTTAGAAAGTTGTTTGAGGATGCCGGAGTAATGCCGACTGCAATAATGACCGATCGAGAACTAGCTCTCATCACTGCAATCAAATATGTGTTCAAAGATCTTCCGGTTCAACACCTCTTGTGTTGGGTTCATATCAAGCACAACATCGAGGTAAACGCTACCAGAATTTTGAAAAATAAGGAATCGGTGAAAAGGTTGTGCTCGCAAGTATGGAGACTTTTTCTATCAAGAACGGAGGAACGATACGAGGAAAGACTGCTAGGATTGAGAACATCTTGGAGAAGCGGCGTCGTCGGATACATTGAAAAGGTGTGGCTTATCCCTTATAAGACAAACATTGTTTGCGCATGGACGGAACACAATCTTCACTTCTTCACGAGGACCTCAAACAGGTAATTTTTTTTTAACTTACTTAAACGTTTCCGATTTATTTATTAGTTTGATTATGTAACAGTTGTTTTACTTAAACGCGACATTGAATGAATAAAACATAGGGTTGAGGGAATGCATAAGGTGTTGAAGAAAATAATTGGTTCAAGTATAGGCGGTTTTAATCGAATGGTTGTGAGGATCCATGCAGCCATCGAGGGCCAGATTGTGAAGGTGAGGGCCACCATGGAAGAGGATCGGATCAAGACACCCGGGGTTTTCAGACGAATGAATCCACAAGTGAAATTGATATTTCGGCATCTATTCCATAATGTGTCTGATAGAGCGTTGCATAAGTTGTGGGATATATGGGAGGATATAAAGGCGAAGAATTATGAGGAACATTGCGAAGATTACTGGATGCGAGAATGTCAAGGCCTACCGTGCATCCACGAGATGGTGCAACATATTATTCAGAAGAAGCCATTCAAGCTCAATCAGATTCACAGATTCTGGAGGCAGCTACAATGGGATAGGATTGAACTTGATAACGGGGAGGTAGAGATTGGTGTACCTCAGACCATGCGGGAGTTGAGATTCATTGAGCTCAACGATAGATGGCAAAAGGGGGAACTTCCTGAAAGTCAGTGGTCTCAGATAGCGGACTTGTACACAATGTTGGAGTATCCACATCAAAGTCTTGCGTTGGAGCCGACGGGAATCAAGGATCCTGGCAGACCAAGAGGAGCGGTAGGAAAGAAGTGGGGAACCGAGAGAGAGATGAGCGCGTTTGAGTACGCAAGGGAAGAATTAGAGAAAAATGATGCTGCGAAGGCGAAGAATAAGACGGTTAGAGGAAAGGGAAAGGGAAAAGCAACGGCGGCACAACCTACTTTCAACGAGCCTACTATAATGAGGGAGTTTGAAGTTGCTGGGTGCACTGCGGCAGAGGCGTTTGGTCATTCAAGTGGCACTGGTGGAGAGGGGTTCGGATTATCAGGTTGCACTCTTACAGATGAGTTCCCTCAGCCAACAATGACGAAATGTGGGGTAGACTTCGGGGTTGACAATGTTGATCTCTTCATGTTTCCATACATTGTAGATGCACAAGACGTAAGGGCGGATGGACACTGTGGATATCGGTCACTAGCCATGTTGTTGGGGCATCACCAACAAGAATATCCTCGCATTCGCATGGAACTGACTACGGAGCTGTTAGAGAACAGTGATATCTACAGACGAGTCATGACCAGACTACGCCCGGATTTGGCAAACAACTTCGACGCTCTTGTTCAAGAGGTCAACTATAGCAGATCACCATGTCCTGAAAGATACTGGATGAGTATGCCCATGATTGGATTAGCATTTGCCACTAAGTTTCAGGTTGGTTTGATATACTTATCCAAAGTCCGATCATATTTGTGCTTACCGATGAAGGTGTATCAACAATGCTCCAGTCATGGTTTGAAAATTTATGCAATGGCTCGTGTGGGCTTAGCAAACCACTACATACCGGTATGATTTTCACTAAAGTATTTGTGATTTTCACTCAATTTTCTTAATGCTTAACATGGTATTTATGTTTTGTAATTTAGGTGTGCCTTAGAGAAGACTGTCCGGTACCATCTGTACCTGGAGTTTGGCGCATGTTCAAGGATCCTAGTGCGAATGAATTGGATCGCGGGTTCGCGCTGAGGATGCAGCAATGGAAGGACTATCGCATTAATTATGGTAGTATAGATGTTGATCTGTAGTGAATTCGGATGTGTTGAATGTTTCACCTTTTGAAATTCTAGTTGATGACTTCTGTTGTATGTCTGTTATGCTTTTAATATCTTGACTCCTTTTTTATAGTATTGTGTTGTCTGTTATTTTTTAATGTTTTAGATGGGTTAAATGAAACAAGTTCTGAATTCACTACAAGGGATTACTTGTTAAATTAAAACAGACACTCCAGAAACTACAACAGACTTAGCAAAGACGTAACAACTTTCAAGACACATAACAACATTACATCCTAATCGGAATCAAGGGAAGGAGGACCACGGCCATATTCATTGGGAAACAGAACTCCAAGGTGGAATAAGGCTGATTCTTTGTCCCACCTGTGAAAAATACGAAGTTTGAGCTCCATGTCAGCGTGTTCCTTCAACAGTTTGGCCATGACTCGGAGATGATGAGGGTCGTATTCTGGCTCCAGATACACGATCCTCCAGTTACAATCACATGTAACAAACCTTCGTCCATACGTATGGGGATTGTCCTTGTTATTAGCAGATAACACGGTGAGTGTCTTTGAGCACCTTCTACTAGGGCACTGGATCTGAGTGCCTTCAGCTGGAACTGGGGAGGATGAAGATGATGCCATGCTTGTTTGAATCTGTAATACAAAGTAAGAAAACATTTTAGAAACAATGAAGATATCTATCCAAATCAGTAAAAAATGAAACTTACAGAGTAAGAACTTGAAACAATTAAGATTTTACGGCGGAGTGAGAATGTGATGAAAGGGTTCACTGAGGCAGTGAATTTATAGCCGAAGTTTTACTAGGGTTAGGGAAAAATTGGGTCGGTGTAGACAAAAGGCCCACAACAACAAAGGCCCAATAACTTAAAATTATGTCATCCAGCTGTGACTTCTGTGACTTACAGCTGTGTAGTAGCTGTAACACATTCATTTTCATATAAGTGACATCCAGCTGTATGCTAGATGTAGAATTCATCCCAACAATTCAAACCATCAGCCGAACATTTCAGCCCAGCCAAGCCCAATAATTCAGCTCAGTCAAGCCCAATAATTCAGCTCAGTCAAGCCCAATAATTCAGCCCAGCCAAACCCAAATAATTCAGCCCAACCAAGCCCAAATAATTCAGCCCAGCCAAGCCCAAATAATTCAGCCCAGCCAAGCCCAATGAATGGAGTAAAACGGGATTAAAACGAAAAACGGCGCGAAAATCGAGTAAAACGGGATTAAAACGAAAAACGGCGCGAAAATCGAGTAAAACGAGAGTACAACGAAAAACGGCACGAAAATCGAGTAAAACGGGATTAAAACGAAAAACGGCGCGAAAATCGAGTAAAACGGGATTAAAACGAAAAACGGCGCGAAAATCGAGTTTATGAAGGGACGTACAACGAAAAATGACAAGAAAAGGGTATTTAGCAAAAAGAAATAGTTTTCATAATGCAAGGGGTATTTAGCCAAAAAAACTTGAAAAATTTGAAAAGGAAGGGGTATATAGTAAAAACTTTGGATAGTTGTGTTTGAAATGGATAGTTTGGGCCCGGTTCGTTTAAACGCCTTATAACGCTGAAACTCAAAATTTGAAAATTGTAACATGATAGAAAATGAAGTCTTTAGTCGTTATCAATTCTCGGAATCGAAAAAAAATCAACGAAAACGTCAACGGGCCTAATAAGGCCGAATTGAGATTTGGTGAGGCCCATTACCTAAAAACGACATAAAACGGGTTAATAAGACCTTAAACATTGAAAAACTTGAAATGTAAAAGTTGTATTTGAGCATTACCAATATGACGGTTTCGTTTTTATAATAAAATAACAAAATGAACACTTCGAAATATCTAAACAGTCACTTTCACCTTGTAACGAGTTAATCTCAAGTATATAAGTCGTATAGTTTTACTCATATGTGTGTGATATCAATTCGTTACTCAAATAAACTTTACATAAAACTTTCATTAAATGTTATGAAACACTCAAATACTCCAAAATAACGACATTTCACATCTTCGTATTGTCCATATTGCTTGATTAATCATAATTTTATGCGTATTTCATTAAAACTTTCATTAAATATCGAGTAATCAAACAATATGGACAATACGAAGATGTGAAATGTCGTTATTTTGGAGTATTTGAGTGTTTCATAACATTTAATGAAAGTGTTATGTAAAGTTTATTTGAGTAACGAATTGATTTCACACACATATGAGTAAAACTATACGACTTATATACTTGAGATTAACTCGTTACAAGGTGAAAGTGACTGTTTAGATATTTCGAAGTGTTCATTTTGTTATTTTATTATAAAAACGAAACCGTCATATTAGTAATGCTCAAATACAACTTTTACATTTCAAGTTTTTCAATGTTTAAGGTCTTATTAACCCGTTTTATGTCGTTTTTAGGTAATGGGCCTCACCAAATCTCAATTCGGCCTTATTAGGCCCGTTGACGTTTTCGTTGATTTTTTTTCGATTCCGAGAATTGATAACGACTAAAGACTTCATTTTCTATCATGTTACAATTTTCAAATTTTGAGTTTTAGCGTTCTAAGGCGTTTAAACGAACTGGGCCCAAACTATCCATTTCAAACACAACTATCCACATTCACTATCTACTATCCACTATCCACATTCAATATCCACTATCCACTCTCCAAACCCTATACCCTAAACCCTATACCCTAGCTAGGTTTTCCTCGGTTTCCGCGTCATTTGTCGTCTTAGCCCGTTTTAAGTCGTTTTTTCTCGGTTTTCGCACAAATTCTCGTCTTAGCCCATTTTAAGTCGTTTTTCATCGTTTTTCGCACAAATTCTCGTCTTAGCCCGTTTTAAGTCGTTTTTCATCGTTTTCGCACAGATTCTCGTCTTAGCCCATTTTAAGTCGTTTTTCATCGTTTTTCGCACAAATTCTCGTCTTAGCCCGTTTTAAGTCGTTTTTCATCGTTTTTCGCACAAATTCTCGTCTTAGCCCGTTTTAAGTCGTTTTTCATCGTTTTCGCACAGATTCTCGTCTTAGCCCATTTTAAGTCGTTTTTCATCGTTTTTTGCACAGATTCTCGTCTTAGCCCGTTTTAAGTCATTTTTCCTCGATTTCCGTGTCATTTCTCGTCTTAGCCCGTTTTAAGTGCGAAAATCCTAATAATATACATCAAAATATACATCAAACAAACATCCAAAATATAATACTGAACACAATCAAATCATTGCACAGGCCCATCCTCCTCTGGTACTACATCACCAGTCCATATGCTGATCCACCCCCTCATCATCCTCGCTTGTCCTGAAGGCAGAGTGTCACCATATGCACGTAGGAAACTGGATATCTCAAAGGCGAGTATGTTGCCCCGCTACATTTTCAAAATGTAAATATAAGTAGAATAAAATAGATTATAATTATTACTTGAGCGATATTGATTGAAATACGTACCACAACTACAGAGGCTGTCGCAGGTATCTGTATGTGCTCGGCACGGTGGTCAAACGGTGCCCGTGGGTCCTGCCTGGGTGATCTGGAATCAACATAAGGATGTGACATGGCATTAAACCATGTCCGGTATCCATCCTTGCAATCCCATGCATACTCTCGAAGTCCTCGTCGATCCTGCTCGTCTAAGGTGATCAATCGATCCGACAGGGTCTCTGGGGCCCAAGTGCAGTCCTCATCCCCGAATGTGACAGTGTACCCCGATGCAGAATCATTTCTGATCGCAGTAGGTGGTGTAATCGGGGGTTCGGGTATGCCTTGCACATACCCGAACTGTCGCAAACATCGGTCAGGATGGTGCGACTCCCTGACCTCAAAGGACTCTAGAGGCCCCCGAAATAGACCTAACCTATACTGGGGGTCGTTGAGATCCAACTTGCCCCAGGGGTTCCACTGAACCTATGTTTTTTTTAAATGACAAACGTATTTTTAAAAATAATAATTGCATAACATATGATGAAATTACTAATTAAATAGTACTTACCTCTGCATATGTGATCTGGTCAAGGACCAGTCTGAGGGAAACTAGTCGAGCAGGATCCTTATGGTATCTGACTTTGCTGTTTTCCCGGATAGCCGCCGCTGAGGCATTCATGGATGTCAAGTCCTGCGTAGCATGACCCCGAAGACCATGGAAATACGCCCATATCCAAGCCTACAAATACCAGAATTTCATAATGTTTTATACATAAGCAAAATATACACGAAAAAAAAAACAAACATTAAACGAAAACTACCTTCAGCAGGAGCGGACAACCAGCAAACCCCTTCGATTGAGCACGGGAGGCCTGACCCAACTGTCTGTACAGTTCAGCCAAGACGGCTGTCCCCCAAGCATAGGACCCTGTCTCATTGTGATCTACGAGGATGCTAAGGTATTTGTGCTTCACCTTCATCCGAGACTTGTCGACAAATGTCGTACTGCCTAACAGAGACAACAAGTAGAGCGAAGCAATATCACTCTCTTGCTGAGGAGTCCTGCAATTAATAACAACAAATGAATTAGTAACGTTAATCGAGAAATTATGAGAAATTCTTATAATATACGATAATTTACCTGTCCCGTATATCAAACATCTGTAATAGTCGGGTGTGGATCGTCGTGATGCCTATCTTGCCGTGGATGTTCAAACCCCCATCTGATAATTTATCACGGATTATAAATATTTAATTGAATCAACTAAAAAATGGAATCAAATATAAATAATAAAATAGACTCTACGTACGTAAGCATAGCGCAGCAGCCTCCTCGATCGTAGCAAACCCGAACATCCGTTGCACATGAGGATGCACAAACCCATCTATGTCTGCCTCAGCAGATCTGACAGCTCGTCCATGGATCGGAAGCTCCAGAATCTTCAGCACGTCTAACAAGGTAGGAGCAATCTCACCAAATGCAAAGTGAAACGTGTTGGTTTCTGGATACCAACGCTCCACAAATGCAGAAATCAGAATCGGATCGATGCTGTTGTACTCGAGCCGGGGATCTGCAAGGACATGTAAGTGGCTCCGCTGAACGAGCTGCCACCATGACCCAGGCACATTAGATTTATGCCTATCATACTCCCTGAAGAAGTCCTTGCGGGTGTATATATCCAACACCCTCTTCAGCTGATGTACGAAAGAGAAATTAATGAATTAGAAAAGCGTGTGGATCGTTTTACCTCACAAATTCATTTAGAAAACAACGCATACCTTCGATGAGGGCGGTATCACATAAGCCGGGTCATGCTCAATACGCTCTGCAAGAGACGACGTCTCAGTCCATATCACCGGAGCAATGTGGGTGCTGTAATCCACCAAAAGCCGTGAACTGAGAGGACCTCCAGGATGCCCCACATAATCTGCATCCCCTGGAACCGGTACAGCTAAGCCCGGATCAATGTGCTGAACAGGCTCCTGAACAGGCTCCTGAACAGGATCCTGAATGGGCTCCTGGAGGTCTGGCTGATCCTGAATCTCCTGCTGATGATCCTCTGCAGAAGGAGACAATGATCCAACTGGAGATGGCTCACGCAGAGGTGATCCCTCATAGTAATCATCATGCATCTGCGCCTCCAAATCTCCTAGATCTGCAACCTCTGGCTGATCTGCAACCTCGGTTGCCTCCGCCACCTCCTCTGAAAACTCCTCCGCCTCACTAACATCCAAATCATCCATCAAAGCTTTCCCTGTATCTCCTATATGCACTCCTGAAATGTCTGGAGGAGATCCACGACGTCGGGAAGCTGTGATCCCGCGTGCGCTAGGGTGACGAGGGCCCTTCTTCTTCTTTCTAACAGAACCACCCGTCGGAGCAATAGCCCTCTCTAAAGCCTATTTTCATATTTACGAATTATTATTTTATATTATTTGACGTTTTTCTATTAAATATTTAATAATGTATTAATTACTAATTTTTTCTTAGGTACGACTTATTAATAATTTATTAAGATGCTATTTAATAATGTATTAATTACAAATTAATTCATTTCTTAGTAAATAACAACTAATTAATATTATATTAATAAATATTATTTAATATTATATCTTTTTCTTTTACAAGTTATTTATCGAATAACGTGAAACGATAAATAACGACTAATTATTCTTTAAATCGTTATTTATCGAATAACGTGAAACGTGAAACGATAAATAACGACCAATTAATAATATATTAATAAATATTATTTATTAATATAATATTATTTTCTTTTAGCTAAACGATAAATAACGACTAACTAATATTATATTAATAAATATTATTTACTAATTAATCTTATTCTTTAAATCGTTATTTATCGATTAACGTAAAACGTGAAACGATAAATAACGACCAATTAATAATATATTAATAAATATTATTTATTAATATAATATTATTTTCTTTTACCTAAACGATAAATAACGACTAACTAATATTATATTAATAAATATTATTTACTAATTAATCTTATTCTTTAAATCGTTAATTATCGATTAACGTGAAACGTTAAACGATAAATAACGACCAAATAATATTATATTAATAAATATTATTTATTAATATAATATTATTTTCTTTTACCTAAACGATAAATAACGACTAACTAATATTATATTAATAAATATTATTTACTAATTAATCTTATTCTTTAAATCGTTAATTATCGATTAACGTGAAACGTTAAACGATAAATAACGACCAAATAATATTATATTAATAAATATTATTTATTAATATAATATTATTTTCTTTTACCTAAACGATAAATAACGACTAACTAATATTATATTAATAAATATTATTTACTAATTAATCTTATTCTTTAAATCGTTAATTATCGATTAACGTGAAACGTGAAACGATAAATAACGACCAAATAATATTATATTAATAAATATTATTTATTAATATAATATTATTTTCTTTTACCTAAACGATAAATAACGACTAACTAATATTATATTAATAAATATTATTTACTAATTAATCTTATTCTTTAAATCGTTAATTATCGATTAACGTGAAACGTTAAACGATAAATAACGACCAAATAATATTATATTAATAAATATTATTTATTAATATAATATTATTTTCTTTTACCTAAACGATAAATAACGACTAACTAATATTATATTAATAAATATTATTTACTAATTAATCTTATTCTTTAAATCGTTATTTATCGATTAACGTGAAACGTTAAACGATAAATAACGACCAAATAATATTATATTAATAATTCATTAATAAATCTTTTTTTAATCGTTATTTAAACGTTAAACGATAAATAACGACTAATTAATAATTTATTAATAAATAACAAATAATATTAACGTACCTCGTGGATCGAGAGCGTCTTCTCCGGCGATATCGAACGGGCCCGTTTTTCCGCACCGCCCCGATCACGACCACCCCGACCACCCCGAGCTCCACCCCGACCACCACCCCGACCACCACCCCGACCACCACCCCGACCACCAGCTCCACCAGCTCCACCAGCTTCACCTCCAGCCACCTCGACGGCGCCACCAACCTCCTCCCCTCCACCACCAGAGCCCTCGCCACCGACCACCGCAGCACCACCACCCCCCCCTTTTTTTTTCGCCGGATTCCTCTTCCGCCCTACTCCTCCACCTCGCACCCTTGCGCCACCAGCACAAATACGGACGGGAGGGAGAACAGACGAAGCCGCAGCCTCCACCGTCGCCTCCACCACCGCCGCAGCCTCCACCGTCGCCGCCTCCACAGTTTTCCCCATTTCTTCGGATTGCATGATTCCGAGTGAAATTGAAGAAATTGATTGAGGGATTTGGATTGAATGAGAAAAACGAGTCGAATGGGATAGATTTGGGGAAGAAAACGAGTGAAATAGGAGAAGAATGGACGGCGGCGATTTTTAAGGTTACGGTGAAACAGTAAACATCAGACGAGAGGAGGAAGAAGAAGAAGCTCGAGTTTTATATCCTGGGCGTACGCCCAGGATTTAAAACTCGAGCTTCTTCTTCTTCCTCCTCTCGTCTGAAGTGCTACGCCCATTTTGGGCGTACATACCATTTTTCAGTTTTCCACCGTATACGTATACGTATACGTATGTTCGACAAAATTGCACGGTACGCCCAAAATGGGCGTACGAGAATGTAGTTTAAAAAGTTTCAAAATGTAGTGCGTATAGTCTCTTCGTTTAAATATTGTACCTAAGTAGGGAGGCATGACTAGTCCGGAATAAACCTATTGACCGAGGACAAATTTTTTCTAAAATTATGGACATGGGACTGGATCGGGAAATTTCGTATATTTTCAGACTGGACCGTTCCGTCAATTTCTATATATAAAAATTAAAAAATATTTTATTTTATTTAATATTTTTATTTTTAAAAAACATTTATCCGGGTTTTCGGTCTTGAACTGAAGCAGGCCGGAAAAATTAATGGACCGGACCAGACCGAAATTTCTAAAATATATGGACAGAGGACCCAAGTCTGATTCCGAAAATTATGGTCGATGTTGCTCTAAAATACAACAACGACACGTATATAGCTACTGCATGACAAACAAGTGTACACTAGTCGTTGACTTCGGCTTCAGGATCAACCCAATATACTTGACAATGGATGTTATACACTGAATCCCATCTGAATAGCAGAGGACGATTTCAATTTCACCTATATCGAGCGACCAATATCAAAACACGTGTCTTTCAAGCATGAGAGATTGGATTTTCTGAACTGTGCGATTATGAACGGTTATCAACGTTGTGCATAACACACGGCGACATCGAGTATATTGGAAAACGCTACTCAAACGCTTTAATTGCATGCGCTTTGGATAAATTGTGTTGTATAACATTGGAAGGTGTGTGTGGCATGTTGAATTGCTTGATCTCGCTTTGACTAATTTTGTGGCGTGCCTCTTAGAAAATGAAAATAAAATCACGTTGGTGGATAAAAACATGTTCATTTAAACGCTATATAAAATAATGATTACATTAGTGATTAAATACGCGTTCATTTCAATGCTCTGTAGTGTCTGATTTTCGCCGTGTGTAGCATGGACCAATCCCTTTAAGTGCTACTCACCTCTATGTATTTTTCAAGTTCGGTGGTGAGACAACTACTCTCAAGTGGTTTATGGGACTTCTGAGTGATGTCATGGCTTGGATAAAGTATTCTACGTGACCCTGATAATATCCATTCTTGGAGAAGTATTCTATTACATTTGGTATGCTCGCAGCATTAAGATTTTTTAATCACTCTATACAAGATTGTTCTAGACTTTGTAAGCCAACATCAAAGTAGATCTCTGACTGCAATAAAAACCTTGTTTTCGGGTCCTTCGCAACGCTAATTTGTTGATCTTTTGACTATAGTTGGTGTTGGTTAATTCTTAACTACTTATATTAGCACTCTCAAGAATTATAAATTCCCTTGATATAAGAAATTGTGCAATGGTTCGAATTCATATAATTCTAATTAATGTCGGAATTAGGAATTTTATGAGTTAAATACACTAGCTCAGTATCCCGTGTGACGCACGGTTTTATATTAAGATATACGGAGTATCTAATATATTTATAATTTATTAACTTAATAAAGATTAAAAAATTGAAATAAATAGATATAATTCTTTTTATCTCATATAAATTTATAAGTTTATATATAAAGTTATAAATATTTAATTCATACAAATATTTAGTACAATCTCCATCAACAATGGATTTTTGTTATAATTTAGGTCGTTTTTTACCACTCTTTTTTTGGTTGTTTTATTTACAGCTTCGATAAAAACGTTAATGTGCATATCTCATATTTACAGGTTTTTTTGAACCGCTTTGTTTATACTCCCTAGTTGTTTACATCTTTTTTTTTGTTAAAGGAAATAATTAGACAGATCTCAACGATTATGCATGGACCAGCCTAGAGCATCCTTGCGGATGAGAACACGAAGTTCTATGTCAGAATTCATCATAGACACTGGAGAAACGAGGCTGAGTTTAACAATTTTATCAACCGAACCGTTAATCTCTCTGAAAATGTGTCTAATCTAAGGGTTATGGAAGAAACGGATGTCAACAAGGTTTACATCTTTGCTTTTAAGGGAAACTTCCCATAATGTGTGATTTAAAATATAAAAAAGGAAATACAAAGATTAGACTTGAAGAAATAAATACAAAACGTGTGATTTAAAATATAAAAAAGAAAATACAAAGATTAGGCTTAAATAAATAAATATAAAACACGTGGTTTAAAATATAAAATAGGATTGGATTAAGAGAAGAATTGTTGAAGCGCCACGTGACAATGTAATATTAAGAGAAGAATTTGATTAATTTCTACCACATGTCATAGTGAAAGATGAGATGTCATGTGACAAGAAGGGAGAATTGCTTCAATAAATATATAGTAGATTGGAAGTGGAACTTACCTACTTAAACAAGGTAATAATGTGAAAAATGGGTCCTTCGACAAGTTTTGGTTCAGTACGTCCGAATTTCACCAAACGATTTCCGTGTTCTTTGGACTTCGTATCACCAGATTTCATGAACTTTTTGAGTTGGATTGGATTGAGTTATTTTCGGGATTTTGAAAGTCTAAATATGGACAATTCTTGTTCCCCTAGACTATGATAGAACTATTTTAATACTCCAAACTAAGACATGTTAATACATATCTACCTAACTACAATATAAGGGAGAAGTCAAGTCTTCACAAAAAATTGCGCCACCTCATTATTTCTATCTAAATTTTTAGATTTTTTTGTAATTAATCAAACCCACCCCTTCATTTTCATAAATTCTTTTCTTAATCATTAAAAAAAAACAATTTACTTCAACCAACAAACTCCACTTTCTCCACAATATTCAACCAACTCTTATATCTTTTATATAATTTTAATTATTAATATAATTTTATAAAAAAATATCCCGTGATTTCACGGGACTTATACTAGTTTGTATTTTGAAAAGAGAGGGAGTAAAAATTAAGTTGGTAATTTTTATTAACAAAACATTAATTAGGTGTTTTTAGCAAGAAAATAATAATAATAGTTAAAAGAATGCATGGCATTGTTTTATGAAAACTACAATTATGAATTTATGATGATTATATATATACATTCGGTGCATGGTGCACTATCGATCTTTAAGGGCGAGATAATGTTAATCTTTTGAGTTGTTTGGTTGAAAGAGGGAAAAGATGAATGCATTAGCCTTACACATAGCAACTCCGATTCAAGAAATACACCACAAAATTAGTCTGAGCTTTATTGAACTAGAACACTGAACCGTCGGTTTAGTTTCTAATCGGGGGCCACCTCAATTTATTCAAGAAAGTGAAGAAAGTAAATTATATAACGAGGGGAAGCACTTAGCTTAATGACTTCATTTATGAGACAAATTAAAAGTGAAACTACTTGAAAAGCTAGTTGGAGTGTTTCAAGCTATCCTTGGTCTCTCCTTATATGGCTACCACTCCACTAACATTACATTCATCGTATAAATCATTCGATATAACAACCTACGAAAACCTAAAGCTCCTTTTTGTTGTCTTAAAACAAAAAGCGACACGTGAAGCAATTAAACTAACCTACTACCATTTTAAAATAATGTTGGTACTTGGTAGCTATGACTAAATTAAGTCCTATAAATTAAACCCACCCGTTCACTTGCTTACAAATAAACCTAGCTAAGTACATACCGAATTGAAATGGCGATGGAAATTAGTCAAGTAGTCGAATTAAGCAAGAAAGATGAGAAGAGTGGGTGGAATTGCATGCTATCTCTTCCCACCAAAAACAACGTGTTGGATCGATTAGCGTATAAAAACACAAGGAACAAAAACTATTGTTCATTGATAAGTAGATTATGCAGAAAGACAAACAATAATGTAAATCAAACCTGGACACGATGATATATAGTGAAAACAACCCAAGTACCAAAAAGTCCTCGAGGCGAAAAACCACTCCTCTCTAGCTTTCACTAGAGAGAGTTTGAACGAGTCTACTTGTTAAATTGATATCTTGATTACAATAGAACTTGGATCACTCACCTAGACTTCCTAGCTAGATCTCGGATCACTCTTCTCACTTGAATCTCAATCTCACACACGTAGAACAACTCTAAACCGAGTATTAGGTTTTCGCTCTTCAAAGTCTTGCTAAGCTATGTAATTCCGATACAATATATAGCACACTAAATAGCTCAAACCTAACTACCAATCTATCTGTTCTAATAATAACATAAATCTCACAATATCTTTCAACAAGGAAATCACTTCCTAAAATATCTTTCGCAAGGAATTCTCTTCCTAAGAAATCTTTCCTTCCGTGTGACTTTCCAACTTGTTCTCCAAGTAGTCACAATGAGTCTTTCTCTTCCCGGTGACGCTTGAGCTCTTGCCGCTTTTCTTTCCCCCTTGCGAGGTCAGGATGACGACATCGACTTCGAGTTCCTTCTAGAAGTCGACTAGAGTGTCGTCCTGCCTTGGCGCCATCTCAGAGACGTCGCCGGCAGGCCGAGACTCATCATGGTCGACCTCGATGCGCTCAGGGAAGAGCGACTCGGAAGGGAGAGGAGAGGCTTGGGGTTCTGGGTTGGTAGACTTGGAGTTCTTGGGCTCTTTGTAGACCACCATGGCAGTCATGGCGTCGAAAATTGGTGCTTGGAAGATGATGGGAGAAGGGTTAGGGATGAGAGGTTCCTGGGACATATACCCAGCAACGACTAGTTTTTGAAGGAGGGTTTCTAGGGTTTCGTCATTAGCGATAACGAGGGTTGGGTTTTGGGAGGAGTTTGAGTTGGAGGACATTGTTGAGGAGCTTGGGAATTCTTGAGGAGAAGGGAAGTATGAGAGATTTTGGGAAATTTTGAGAGCGTGAGGTGAAAGATTTGGGTTTATGGGTTTTTATAAGGGAATAGGATTTTCTTGGTTAAGGGAATCGTCCTTTGAACTCGCCAGCATTAACCCAAAAAGAGCCGTTTGGGATTTCCTTCCTTGTTTACATGCCAAAATCACCATAGAAATTACACACTTTCCAAACATCATTCACCACCTTTCGTTTTCTCAACTCCGTAATATTTACTTGCTACTTTTTAATTTTCACACGTTAATTCAGACCTCGAGCCACTACATGCTGCAGACACGTATCCCTGACATGTTGCACCTCTATCTCCACCCAATCAGACTTCTCGCTTGACAAAGGCAATCCTTTTCTTTCAAGGCAATCCAAAAAGATCGTAGTGTATGATATGCGGGGTATCGTTACCAGAGATGGTACAAGAGAATATCATACGAAATAATAATATGGATAATTTTTAAAAATCATGATGAGAGATTCCAGATGTGATAACATAAGATTGGCTCATAGGAATGTACAATCACGATTTAGGCTTGAGGGACGGCTGTAGAGTACCTCTATCCTTTGGGCTTATAATGAGGGATCAAATCATCAAGATGACTCTTTTGGGCTGAAAATAAGACATTGTTCATGCAAAATGAAGTTTCAGAGAAGCATGCAATCAAGTAAATGATCATAGAGAGTAACGACATCATTTAGGCATTACACACTGTCAATCTTACATAGAAATTAAGAGTTGTAGAGCTCTATGAGATTTAGGAGCAAGAGACAAGAAATCATTCAAGTTTCAGCCAATCTTTGAAGAATTTTAAGAGATATAAGGAACATAGAGAGAGGAAAACATACCTTAGTGAGTTCCTTCTTTTCTGGGTTGATCTTGCTTAGTGCTCTTGCTAGGGAAGACTGATTTGTCTAACGTGTATTGTCTTCATGGGGAAAAGTTTGCATAAATAGAGAGAGAATGACGTACCTTCTTTGACCAAGGTTAGCAAGCTACTGATTTGGAGAACCTCCGGTATGAGGAGTTGTGTTCCCTTCGAGGTAAGAGTTCCAATTTTTTTGTTTTTTTTATTGATAAGGAGGCTAGAAAGAACAAAGTACAGAAATCGAAAGCGGAAGCAATAGAAATACAAGAATTAAAGGAACCATACCTTTGGGGGAACACATCTTCATTTAGAACATACCTTTTCTTGATCACTTGATTCGTACTTGAGTCGTCTTTGTATCTTCCCCCTTTCACACAGTTGAGTTACTCAACAAGTCAATACCAAGGAGCGACGAATGAGTGAATGCCTTTGACCGGCTCTGTTGTATCCTTCCTTTGATCTAGAGGGAGGGATCCCTCTAGATAGTCTGGTGAAGAGGCATTGAGCTATCCTTTGTTCCCTGTAAGTTTACCCTATCTATGTACCAAGGATAGTTGCGCTTCACCTGAGAGAAAGGGTTAGTTTTTCCTTACCCAAGCAAGTCTTGGCTTGCTTGAGTGTTGTGGGACGGACATGTTGTTCATAGTACCTTGGAGTTCAGATTGATTAACCTCAACCTTTACTTTTGGGGTACTTCTTGGTGATCCTCTTGATCCTATCCCACCTTGAGCATTCACACCCTTAGTCTTGGGAGTGTCTTTGGAGTGATCTTTGGATCCCATCTTTGACTCGGATTGAGTTTCTGATGTATCCTCTGACTTTCTCTCGTTCTGAGCTCGGTAAGGAGCACGTATCTTTTCCTCACTTTGAATTCTGAGGGAACATTCATGCTTGTAGTGCCCAGTGTTACCACGGTGCCAACAAACACGATGTTGCTTGAGATTGACGTAATTGCTTTGTCCTGGTCAGATGGGAATGTTAACTTTCCTAGACTCGAAGTCAATATGTGCCGACTCTGTGTTTTGAAGTTGGCTCAACCAGATTGCATATGCTTTCTGCCCATCAAACCATGTGTTTATCCTTTCGACGTATTTGTTTCCCCTTAAGGACTCCACCTTGGTGACACACCTTTTGCAAGAGTTTTCCAATGATGGTTCCTTGGGGGGTTCCAAATTCACGTTAGGTGACTCATGAGTTTTAGGGTTTTTATCTGAGCCATATCCAATTCCACTGCGGGGCACAAATCAACTTGAGTAGTCGGTTTTTAGGCCGTTTATGTAGGATCTAGCATACTCATCTAGCCACAACTTTTTCTTGTGATCCTCATCTTCCTTGAGTACCACAAGATCATTACACAACTTCTCATTCTCATGAGAAAGAGAAGACTTTGTATTTTCGAGCTCAGAAACCTTACTCTCAAGGGATATGATCTTGTTTTTGAGCCCGGGGCATTTTCCGCAAGAGCTAGATGAAGAAGAGGAGAGGCTTTCTAGCATGGTAACCTTTTCAGACAAGAGTCTTGTTTCGTTAACCAGTCTTGAGAGTTCCTCCTCTCTCTCATCTAATTTCTCTTGTATATCCCCGTTCTCTTCTCCAAGTCTTCTAACAATATGAATTAATTGAGTACTAGACATGCTCTGTAATTTAGTGATGATGGAAGAAAGACTTACCTCGGCTTCAGGTGTACTATCTTCGGCTGCCATAAGGCACACTTCCTTCTCACTCTTCTGGTCTTCTTGGTCTGAGTCTGAATCCTCCCAGGTTGCCATCATTGCTCGCTTTCCTTCTAGAGCAGGTGGTTCTCCTGCTCTCCTTTTGTAGCAATTTCTGGCAAAGTGACCAGTCTTCTGGCAATGATAGCATATGACTTCCTTCTTGTCTTTCGTTCCGTCAGTGGGATGAGAATCATTCCTGCCCCCTCTCCAGGCTTTACGAAAGGCACTTATAATCAAGGCTATAGTTTCATCATCTTCAGCCTCGACGTCTTCCATCCGGGATAGATCAAATGCTCTCTCAACTTTCAGGACAATAGATTGACTCTTGTCACCCTCCTTCCTTCCTTGGAGTTTTCTTTCGAGAATCCCTGAATGACTTTTGAGGCGGCATACTAGATCTTCTAGGGATATGTCTTTGATGTCGCTTTGTGCTTGTAGAGCATTGATGAATCCATCTCACTTGGAATTTAGGGCTTGCATGAATTGATGCGTAACCTTCCATTGGGGGATATCTTCACCAAGAAACTCTATTTGACTGACGTATCCTTCGAATTTGGCATGAAAATCTTCCAAAGATTCGTTCTTTTCTTGGAGAGCCTTCTCATAGTCCTTTTGTGCCGCTAGAAGGCGATTTCTCTTCACATCGTTACTTCTTGAGTAAGCTCTACTAAGTGCATCCCATATTTCTTTCGCAGATTTGTATTTTAATACCTTTCTAAGATCACTTGAACTTAGAGCCATGTGAAGAGATTTCTGGGCCCTAGAATTCTTCTCCAATACTTTGTAATCGGCATCGTCGTAGTCGATTCTCTTCTT
This sequence comes from Oxyria digyna, assembly GCA_029168935.1. Classification (NCBI taxonomy): domain Eukaryota; kingdom Viridiplantae; phylum Streptophyta; class Magnoliopsida; order Caryophyllales; family Polygonaceae; genus Oxyria; species Oxyria digyna. Next base: position 15,438,886 of record JAPVLV010000013.1, read on the forward strand.
CTCTTTAGTCTTGTCTTCCCCGGCAAGGTCCAGAACAACTATATCTCTGAATTCAATGACCTTCCATAGTTGGGCATCAAGGGATTGAGTATGGGATTCAAACTGGATTGCCCACCAGTCATACTCTCCTGGCTTTAGCAGTGGGGGTTTCCAGAATGAGTCGTTGATTGCATTGTTGGATGACGTCTTTTTCTCCGATACCAATTGTTGGATCGATTAGCCTATAAAAACTCAAGGAACAAAAGATATTGTTCCTTGATTAGTAGATTATGCAGAAAGACAAACAATAATGTAAATCAAACCTGGACACGATGATATATAGTGGAAACACCCCAAGTACCAAAAAGTCCTCGAGGCAAAAAACCATTACTTGTTTTATTGATATCTTGATTACAATAGAACTTGGATCACTCACCTAGACTTCCTAGCTAGATCTCGGATCACTCTTCTCACTTGAATCTCAATCTCACACACGTAGAACAACTCTAAACCGAGTATTAGGTTTTCGCTCTTCAAAGTCTTGCTAAGCTATGTAATTCCGATACAATATATAGCACACTAAATAGCTCAAACCTAACTACCAATCTAGCCGTTCTAATATTACCATAAATCTCACAATATCTTTCCACAAGGAAATCGCTTCCTAAAATATCTGTCACAAGGAATTCTCATCCTAAGAAATCTTTCCTTCCGTGAGACTTTCCAACTTGTTCTCCAAGTAGTCACAATGGGCCTTACACTTCGGCGCACCGCCTAGATCAATAAGGAAACAAAGCGCATAAGGATATATTCCTTGCGCGCAATATTTTCTTATTCCTTTGGCAGCACTCACACGCGTGTCCAATGCCCATCCTTCTTTTGAGTTGCAACTTTCCTTATTTGACGAGATCTTCTTTTCCTTCTTTGACAGGATCTTATTTCCTTATTTGAAATGCAACTCTTACATAATTCTTCAAGGCCATCCTCCAAGATATCTTCGACCAATAATCTTCTTTGGATGAACTTATTCTTCACACCTGTCTTCCATTCGACGTAACCTTACGTCTCATGGATTCCAGCAAGACTTCCTTCGTACCTGCTTGTACTTCCTTTGTTCCTGCCTACACAAGTAGACTTCCTTCGTTCCTGCACACAAACTAGTAACAATACCTACGCACTCAAGTAAACCATTAGTGGATGTTTGTCATTCAATCAAAACTTCATCATATCTCAACAAAGGTGTTTCCCGCCACCGATGTCATCGGTTAGTGGGTCCGGTTCAAGCGATATGTGGAAGATGGAAGGTTGGTGATTATGCTTGTTAAGATTGGTGTTTCTCAAGCTTGTTTTGAAGCTGTGAGGGAGAATGGAAGGCTCAAGCTTCACTTTACGGAGTGTATGGAGTGTGATGCTCATGAGAATTAGGAGGAAGTCATATATCCATCTTCAACTTCTTTATGTATTTTGCACCTTGTTGTTATATAAAACTATGCTAGCTTGTTTTTAATTGATGTCACTATTTGTATGCAGTACTGAATTTTGTATGTACGTGCTTCTCAATCTTATTATCATTGCAATGGTTTCTGAATTTAATTAATGCTCCTGAATTTAATTAATGCGTACGTACGTGATATAAGTCTCAACAGAGTGCTATTCTAGTACAAGCAGTTGCGGATCCATGTGTTAGTAGGATCTGTTTGGTTTTAAAAAAGTTCTATCTTATATGAGAAAATTAAAATTAAATAAATTACATTAAACTCTCTCAACATAAAACTCATAGCTATGATCTCATAAGGAGTTTCAGAATTTAATTAATGCGTACGTACTTGATATGTAGATCTGCCCCCTGAGTGCCTGTTATGATCTCAGATTAAATCTATAATCTTGAGCTCCGATATATATATATATGATTCTCTCCTCCGCCATCCCTCCTTTTTCGTTGAACGAGGTGAGAAGAGATTCTTCCATAACACCGTTTAACTAGTAAAAATCAATTTGTGTGTAAATTTCATTTTCTAGTGTATATGAGAGAGATACGACGATAATTGCGATGGCGAGGGGAGTGGAAGAAGAGTGACGGGCAAGGGGAGAAAGTGGATTTGCTAGTAAAGGCCACCATTACAGGTGTTAGGGTATGAATTGGGAGGTTTACATCGAAAGGAGAAGGAAGCATGGAGTGTCTAAAATTTGCAGAGGAAGAGAGTTTTTCAGTTCGTCGGGGTCATTCAAGGTATCCTTGTTGATTTGTTTCATCTAAAGAAGCCATGCATGTTTTCTTGTTCTCTCCCATCCCTTGACTATCTCATTTGTCACTCAGAGGCTACAAATACCATATCAAATTAAGAGTATTGTTGGGCCTAATTTCGGCCCATGAGATTTAAAGGCTGGAGAAGCCCAAGTCGCACGCCAGAGAGAAGAAAGAAGGAATCTATCGTTGAAGATCTTATGATCTGGTCCACGCGCCATAAATGATGTAACAGACGGAAAAAGGGAGAGATTTCTGGGATCACATTAATAGCGGTTTAACGGCTTGATTAGGAGAAATTGTAGGGATATAAAAGGGATAAAGTCAGCATCTGTAAAGAAACGCTCTGAGAACTCTGAGATCACTCTTGTAACTCCGTAATCCGTCTAGGAAACTCAAGAATTCACGTTCATTTGTGTTCATTGTCCGTGTTCATCGTGCGATCTGATACTTACGACCATCGATTCTATAGTTAAGCTTATTCCATCCTTTTCTTATTCAATCTGTCTGGTTTGATTGTTTAGGACGTCTTAGTATTTAGACTTGTTTCGATTGTTTTACCTCATCTAAAGGCAATTTGGTCTATTGAGATTATTTGCCCAAAACAATTTGGCGCCCACCTTGGGGCAATCAATCGATTTCAGGTCTTAACTAGGTCATTCGGAAACCAACCAAGATGGTGAATGAGATCCTCGAGGTTCCCGCTCAGGGTTTGGTTCCTTTGGTTCCTAATCCCGAGGGTACCCCGATCGTGGAGACACCAGGCCAAACCGAGGAAGATCTGGTGACGAAGTCCACTGACAATGTTGTTTCTGAGGACGCTTCCCAGTCAACCCGTGGAGAAATCTTCCCTCGGAGATGCATGCTCTTGGCTCATCGAGGAATGGAACCCTGAGAGTGAGCTTCTTTATTTTGTTTTACCGATCTTCTCTTTTCGTATGTTTTACTTGTTAGTGCTTTACTTACGCGTAACTTTATGTTCTTTCCAGTCAATGCGGAGGCTCTTAAGACCAGGGCGAAGTCCAAAAAGGCGGTAGCCGCGCTCTTGGCGGTTCCTGATGTTGATCGGACCTTCTATGGTCATGACGAAGAGGGTCATCGTAGCGCCCGGTGACGCCATCTGGTAAGTCGGTTTTTTTCTCGTTAGCTTTTGTCAAGTTATTCCTTCGTACTCGCGTCCTAACTATTTGTTCTTTGTTGGCAGTGTAGCTTTGATTTCTCGCGTTCGTGCTCGTGAAGAATCTGCGTCTGATCTCGTGACGTCGAGGAAGAAGCAGCTTGCCATAAAAGGATGTTCATCCGCTTCTCCCTTGGACGTTGACCTCATGGCTACTTTGGAATCTGCGCCATCTCCTTCTCCGGCTAAGGCGAAGCGCTCACGGAAGGGAAAGGAGAAAGTGGTCGAGGTTCCCGAGGAGACATACTTGTCTGTGGATGACTTCCCTGGGGTGATTTCGAATGTTTTCGCTCCGAGAAGGGAGTTTCTGAAAGCTTTGATGGGGCTTCGTTCTTCGTCGTCCCTTGACCATTACGCGTCGATGGATCCTGCCGACGTTATGGGAGAGGCTTTCGCTGCTCAATGGCAGATAAGATCGCAACTCTTACTTTCTCTGACGATTTTCTCACGAGCTTTATTTTTCTTGTTCCTTCTTTCAGGGGATTCAGGCATAGCTATGCGCTTGGACGCTCTTGTCTAAGTATCCAGAACGGATGGAGGCGTTGGAGAAAAAGGCGTCTGATGCTTCATCGGAGGTTACGCGTCTAAGTGGTTTGTTGGAGAAGTCTCGCGACGCGGAGAAGGCGGCGAAGGACAAGGTTACTGAGGTTCTTACTCTTAACGAGACGATCACCAAGCGGATCGAGGATTTGGAGGGGAAACTCAGTGCTTTGCGGGCAGATGTGGAGAGGAACGAGGCGCAACATGTTAGGGATTTGGAGAGTGCTTTGCGGGCAGATGTGGAGAGGAACGAGGCGCAACATGATAGGGATTTGGAGGAGGCGAAGGTCTATTGGTCTTGGTAGTCCAGGGTGGAAGTTTATGAGGAGTACGCTGCTGGTAAGCACAAAGATTGGGATCCGGTGGGCGAGCGTGCTGAGTTTAGGGAAGCTTTTTCGGAACCTCCTGTAGGTGTTCATCCCGACGTCGTAGATACTGAAGGCGGAGAACACGTCCACGAGGAGGAGGTTGCAGCTGATGAAGAGGAAAGCGATGGTCGCGGGTCCGACTCTGGGTCGTCTGAGGGCGAGTCCAAGTCCTTGTAATTTTTATCTTTTTCTTTGCGTAGGGTATTTGTACGCGTTGCTTGTAGTTGGATCGCTTCTTTCTTTTTCAAACGTTGTTAATGTTTTTTCCTTGAATCCAGATCAACATCTTTGGTGATAGCGTTTTATTGCTGTCAGCTTTCTTTTTCTTCACGTTGTTGCTATCTTTTAGGCACTCCTCATTCCTTTTTGGCGTAATCCTACCCCTTTTGGTAGGTTTGACTTAGGCTCCTCATAGACTAGGTTAGAACTACCAAAGATTCTTATGCTCGCTTCATTTGTTCTTCGCGTCATGTGGGTTGTTCTTCGCGTCGGAGACGTCTTGGGAGCTTACTCTTTCTTTGGTTCTGATATCCTTTTTTATGCGTTGTGCTTCGGTACGCATATCTTGTTCTGCGTACGTCTAGAACTTTTTCCTTATTGGTTTTAATTCACTTAACCCCTTACGCGTAGCTTGTTTAGGAGTACGTAGGTTTGGTTCTTGGTTTTCGCTTTTGCTACTTTTTCGTTATAGGGTGTGATTTTCTACCCCTAGTATGATACTTTGGTCGTAGTGAACGCGTTAAAGGGCTTCATTTACTTAATAAGATGATATGGTCATTGCGGCTGCTTTAGTTAAGTTGCCGGCTTACATGAAGGTTGGGTCCAACATTTCCTCCGAACCCTGAAGCGAGTGGCGGACATAGGTCAGCGTGTGATTTTTATCAGCTTGTGACGTTACCCCTTACTTTTAAGGTGGGTCCGTTGCCTCATGCTAGCGTTAGGTCAACGTCAAACTCTTTTAATCGATGGGCCAATTCATCGTGTAGCGTCCGATTTATAGATTGTTAGGACTTACGATGTCGGTGGACGCATCCCTGCCGGTTTGGCGTTTTGCTCATGGATTCATGACTCTCAGAGGGGCTGGGAGGCGTGAAGACACATTCCTGGAGAATGATCGTGTCAAATAGGTTCGACCTTGTTTGCTCAGAGAATCCGACCGGCTTCGTGAGGTATCGGGCTTCATTCCCCATGACCATTGGCACACGTCGCTAACAATCATGGGAAGCGTCGACTCGGAGTCGGCAGTTCGGCTAACGTTGCCTACGCGTAGATGAAGCCTCGAACGCGTAGACTAACGAAATTCGCCCCCGACGCGGATTTTCACCGCGGCCTTCTTGCTTCTTATTTGGTACGTCGTACTCAAGAGGCACGTTCTCTTAATAGACATAGAGCAAGTCGTGGAAATGAAACAGTTTAGCTTGCTTAACACGTTGGAAAGAAAGATCTACTTATATATTAATAAAAGATGCATCATGCGATAACAAACATTGATTCTGACGCCTACCCCTAGTCGTCGCGACCCTTTGTCGCTTTGACTCGACGATAACGACATGTTCTTATTGAAAACATAATCTTACTCATGCAAAGGGAAATAAATGGGAATCAAAAGACGCATAGAGGTATCTTAAACTCTTTCCTGATGGTGTCTTTACGGTGGATGATGTTTCAAGAACATGTAGCTTAAGTCAGGGTTCTCCGCCATAAATATCCTCCACTTTTGAACTCGGAATTTTTTCTTATGTTTCCGTAGAGATGCGTCATGCTTATCGACGCCTCTATCTCGCTTCTCAGACGACTTTTTCTTTGACGTGTCGGGGGTTACTCTTCTACCCCTAGCTTTTTTCTTGGACTTTCCATGACTTTTCCGTATTCTTGAGCGTTTTGACTTCTTACTATTTGGTGATTCAGACCATGAAGATGCTTTTCTTTTTTCCACTCTCTGGATGGCGAAGGATTGACTTCTAGGATGTATGTCTCGTCGCCTACCCGCCCGATTTCTTTTTTTACCTCGTAGAGCCTTCGTTGAGTGTATCTCACTTGTTCTTCATGGTCTTTTAATTGATACGCCTTGCTCCTTTTCTCTAGGGACGTGTTAGTTGTATTCCTCATTCCTATGCTGTAACACTCCCTTGCTATCTGTGGTTCGCCCTTGATCTCTTGAATTCCCCACGGAGATGGAAAGTTCAGGGATTGATGGTACGTTGAAGGTATAGCCCTCATATCGTGTAACCACAGCCTTCCCAGGATTATGTTATAGGGCGACTCGGCCTCCATTACTACGAATTTGGTTTTAATATTGACCCCTTCCGCCAGGGTGGTTAGGGTGACCTCTCCCAACATATCGGCCACTTCGCCACTGAAACCTACTAGAGGGATGTTCTTTTTCACCACGTCGTCGCTAGATAATCCGATCTCCTTGATCGCGGATAAGGTGATGATGTTGGCCGAGCTTCCGTTATCGACGAGGATTCTTTTAACCTTGCAATTACTAATGGTTAAGGAGATGACTAACCCGTCGCGGTGATCTACACTCCCGTTGGGTTCTTCGAACGTGATTGGGCAATATTTCCTAACGGTCCTGACGTGGTAGATTGGCAGAGCACTTCCTTCGCCGCGTAATGCCTTGACGCTTCTTTTGGCGGCGGAGGCGGTATAGCCACTTATGGGGGAGCCTCCGAAGATTGTGTTGATTGTCCTTGAGCGATTCGATGAAGGAGGTGGTGGCGTTGCAGATCTTTTTCCTTTTCTTGCTCCTTCGAACGCGTCCCTTCCCTCTTTGGAATAAATCTAACAGGTCGCCTCTTTTCAGGAGACGTAGAACTTCTTTCCTCAGAGTATAGCAATCATTTGTCGGATGTCCTGAGTCATTGTGGAACTCGCAGTATCCTCTTCCTGATCCTGATTTCTTTTCAGGATTTGGTTTTTTAGGCCACTTTACGTCATGGAGTTTTTCCATCGCGTTCATAACCCTCAACGCGTCGGTCTTCATGTATACACCTCTTTCGACCACGTAGACGTTATTGATTTCGCTATCGTAATGTTCGCCATCCTTCTGTTGGGGAGAATCTCTGCGCGGAGGGGTACGTCTACGTGGAGATCGAGACTTTCTTTAGCGTGACTTAGGAGGTCTTCTTCAAGGCGTATGGCTTCCATAGCTCTTTCTCTCGTCGAGATAAATGAAGTAGGACGAGTCTTCGTTAACTCCTTGTACAGATCGCTGTCTCGGGGGAGTGCGCGTCTGAACGCGTCGGCAGCGGTAGCCTCGCTGCAATCTAGGACCGTAATCTTTTCGTCGTTGAAACGCTTCAAGAAGGCCCTTATAGTTTCACCCCTGTTCATACACATGTTATGGAGATCCGAGGGTTGTTTTGCAAATGACTTACTGTTGGCGAATTGTAGTCGGAACAGGTTGGAGAGTTCGGCGTAGGAGGAGATACTTCCCTTGGGTAAGGGGATAAACCACGTCAAGGTTGGACCTTTCAGCGTCGAGCTAAAGAATTTGCACATCATTGCTTCTTTTAACTCTGGCTCGATTGGACTTGTGGAGAGCTTGGCCTTGTAGAGTAAGACGTGTTCTTCCGGGTCATCTGACCCGTCGTAGACGGGGAGGTCGGCGACGATGAACTTCTTGACAATCTTCTGGACGGCGATAGCGGCAACAAAGGGACTTTCTTGAAATCCGAATTCGTGTTCAGGGATTATGGATTTGGGAGCCCCGGGCATTAACATCATCTCTTTCCTTAGGGCTCCGACTTGTTGTGATACGAGCGCAGCGACGACGTCCGAAGTCAAGTTCTCTTTAGACTTTCCTTTCCGACTCGTTTCTCTCGACGGGATGGTGTTTCGTTGCTCCTGGGATTCGTAATCCTCTCCTTCTCCGGCGACAACATCCATATCCAGGCGGCGAACGACGCTTTGACTACGAACATAGGTGAGTGGCTTCGCTGACTCTGCCCTAAGCTCTTTTATGATGGAGCGTAGTCGTTCATTCTCTTTCGTGAGTCTCGACGTGTTCTCTTCGCAGGCGTTTTTATCTTTTGTCCACGCCTTTTGGAGGGTGTCGAAGTAGACTCTGACAGAGGTCACGTTGGTCATATCGCCGCTCGTCCCCTGCTCTTCTGTGGGAACGTTGTCCTTTGGAGCGCCAGGAGTGTTCTCGAGATCTTTTCCCGTGTTTTCTTCCGTCGGAACGAGAGGAACCGTTACGTGATCTTCTTCTTCGGATCTTTTTTCACCATCACGCGGGTTGTTGGTCGGACTTGTCATGATTTCCTGCAATAAAGAAGCTCTTTTCGTATGGAAAGACGATACCTTTTTGATCTTGCCCCACAGTGGGCGCCAATTGTTTGTAGCGAAATTACCTACGAGAAGATAACTAAGCAATTGTAGGGAAAAGATCAAAGAGTACGGTATAATCTCAACACTCAAGAACAATTTAGAACGAGAGAAGAATTTAGGGTTTGAAGCTTGAACTTGGTATTACTCGTAATGGTGGCTGAATGATTACAAAGAAGGCGTTAGCCTTTATTTATAGGCTAACCCTAATAATATCTTTAAGGAAACGATATCTTATCTCTTCCTTTTATCTAAATAACGATACAACAAACAAGGTAAAAGATATTCTTCACCGTATCTTTTACCAATTACAATAATATAATAAGGAATAAGATAAAATATGCTCGGCCAACCTAATCTTCAAGATAAACGAGACCTTTGCCACGTCTCGTCACGTCGACGACATCCTTCATTCCTCTCGTCGTGTCGACACAGACTTCCTACGCGTAGCTCTTCACGTGTTCCACACTCGTCGTATTTTTAGGCACAAACATGGGACAATATAGCCCAAGCTGTGAGATGTGAGTGGGATGCGACGAATCATGAAGCCGAGTACGAAGCACTAATATTTGGCTTGCACTTAGCGGTTGACATGGGCATAGAAGACATCAAAGTCACATGTGATTCATTGCTTATAGTCAATCAAGTCCAAGGATCATATGCCACTAAGGATGATAGGATGGCAACCTACGTGATCGTTGCTCGAGGGTTAATAGAAAAATTCAACACATTTGAGATACACCAGGTTCCTAGAGAACAAAATACGCAAGCAGACGCACTGGCCAACTTGGGATCCGCCTTAGATCCCAAAAAGTTCCTTGTTATTCCTATTGTCCATGTAACGACTCCTGCTATATCCAAAGAAAAAGACACACCCCCGAGGTCTTAGTTAATGAGGAAGACCCCGACCAGGAAGGGATGAAGGACGCTGCCGAAGATTGGACCAAGCCATTTCTGGATTACATGGTTCGAGGTGTCCTACCAACCGACAAAGCGGCGGCCAAGAGGCTTAAGGTACAGGCTCTTTCTTATGACATAATCGATGGCTTACTCTTTAAATGTTCTGCCACAGGGGCAAAATTAAAATGCCTAACGCCATCCGGAGCACAAGAGTTATTGCACTCAATCCACAATGGCGAGTGTGGCAACCACGCAGGAGGACGAAGTCTGGCGTGCAAAGCTCGACGTCAAGGTTTCTTCTGACCGACCATGAACACAGATGCGTTAAACCATGCCAAAAAGTGTGACGCGTGTCAACGGCATGCACCTGTCCCACATCAACCGTCAGAGTTATTGCATCCCACGATAGCTCCATGGCCCTTCATGAGATGGGGAATGGACATTGTCGGCAAACTCCCCCCAGCACCGGGGCAGAGAGTTTTCTTTTTAGCCATGAAAAATTATTTTTTCTAAATGGATTGAAGCTGAAGCATATCGAAAAATAAAAGAAGCACAAGTAATATCTTTTATTAAACGTAACATTTTGTGCAGATTCGACATATCTTCAGAGATTGTCTGCGACAATGGATCCCAGTTCATCGAGGGCAAGACCAGGGGCTTCTGTGCTCGATGGAACATAAACTTGGTCACTTCTACACCTAGATATCCTCAATCCAATGGACAAGCAGAATCCAGTAACAAAATCATCATCAATAACCTGAAGAAAAGATTGGAAGGAGCCAAAGGACGATGGGCCGATGAGTTTCCCTATGTCTTATGGGCAGATCGTACGACACCAAAGAATGCTACGGGACAATCGCCTTTCTCACTCGTGTATGGATGCGAAGCAGTCATCCCTGCTGAAGTCCTCCTTCCGACCACAAGATATGGACTGCAAAATTTCGACACCAACGACGAAGCTCTATCACACAATATAGACACCGTCAGAGAACTCAAAGAAAGAGCACGGATCAGGATGTTCAAATACCAACAACAAGTCGCCAGGAGATACAACAAGAACGTCAAGGTCAAAGTTTTTAAGCAAGGAGATTGGGTCCAAAGGAAGACGTTCCAGAACACCAGGGATCCCAGAGATGGTAAGCTGGCTCCACAGTGAGAAGGGCCATACAGGATAGCCGAGGTCGTAGGACAAGGAGCATATCGCTTAGAGAACATCGGTGGGCACCCCATCCCACGAAGTTGGAATGCGACTCAACTAAAGCTGTATCATTTCTGAAAAACTCTCTTATTTACCCAGTCATATTGCACAATAAACCTGTCATTCCTTAATCTTATCACTTACTTCCTCCAATGAATAAGTACTGACACTAGTGTCCTAGGGTAGTCGCGTCACACGACCGATTATCACTCAAGGATATATTTATTTTCTTTTTACAAAGCAATTGTAGATACATCAATAAAGACCTGCGAAGAATAAGTGGATCCACATACACACATTCATGAGCTCACACACATACAAACACGATCGATCGGAACAGGAAGGATCACATAGGCACGACGTACCCTGCTTGCCTTATGACAACAATAAGGTACGATCAACCCACACTACGCAAACACTATTGCTAAAAATCTTATCCTTTGGACATACGTCATGACTCTAACACGTGCACATTTACATCACAGGCCCCCTTTCCTTGTCTTAAGAGGAGCCAACACATAAGGATCCGATCAATCCTACGACGAATAAAGACACGATGCCTGGGTCCACGTACCCTGCGACCTTATATACGTCATAAGGTATCGGATCACATACACATATACAATCAAATACATACTTATCGTAAAGGTCATAAGACTCATGTTAGATGGACCATATCACAGGTCGTCTCAAATTCAAGATGACAAAGAAGATAACGACAATGCATTAAAAAAGGCTTGCTCGGCCAAATGTCTTACATGAAGATGCAATACGCGATGGAGAACGGATTGCCAAAACATTGTCTTACAACCATGCGACCCGCGATGGTGGACGGGTCGCCAAAACAGTTTAAGTATCAACAATACCACAACACAAATATTCAGAAAAGAGAGAGGGAGGAAGGGTCAATTGTTGTTAGCAAGGGACCCGTCGACGGCCTTGGTAACGCATTCCTTGGGCACGGACTCAGCAGCATCCTCCGTACGACCCGAACTTGACTCAACTTCGTCATCACCCTAATCTCGCCGAGGGACGTCATCCAAGTACTCCGGGTGTGGGAAACCTTCAGGGAATGCAGCTGCTAGCTGAGCCTTCGCGTCATACAGATCCCAAGCTACATGCTGACCCTTGACGTACTCTTCCATAATCTCTACGCAAGACTTAGCCCCGAAGTACAAGCCAATGGCCACAACCTTGGTCCCACATGCGTTCCTTTCATCCTCCAACGATTTGTTTGCCTCATTAAGACGTTTGGTTAACTCAGTCTCAGTGTCCTCTGCCTTCTTCAGCATACTCTTCATGTCCTTGACGCGACCTTTAGCAGTCTCAGCCCGATAGGTAAGAGCGTCGATCGCCTTAGAAAACTTGTCATGACACTCCAAGATGTGTTGAACGGCCTAGAAGGAGAAAGACATATTTAAGAACAGAAGTACATGATAGAAGATTGTTTACAATACCGCCCACAGATTTTCCCCGGCATTGATCACATTGTCCTGGAGGCTCTTGAGTTAAACATCACCAGAGACGACGACGTCTGAATGTTTCGAAATGCCCGCTTCAGTTTTAGCATAGACAATGTCCTTCGATAGGTCGATGATCTCAGACGCTTTCCTTTTGTCCCTTGCTTTGGGTTTAGGAGGAAGGACATGGGACGCAAATGCCTTGCCTTTCCCTTTCACAACCATCAGATCTTTGAAGGACAAACGAGCACTGGACCGCCCCGCACGGGTGCTGGTCGCTGCCATTACAACATGGCCCCATGGTGAGAAAAAACGTCATACAAATAATAAAAAAAAAAGATCTTGAGACGCTTACATTTGGAAGGAGAAGGAGTAGGACCCATGACGCCGGAAGGAATGGGTTGAGCGATTGAGGAATTCTGAAATGTGCGATGAAGGGTCGGAACAGCCAAGATCTATCTCAGCTTAGCTTCGAGAGCGGAGTTAGATGGACGGTCAATCTCCTCCGGAACTACAAAAGAGAAAAAGTAAGACGAAGTTAAAACGCCACAAAGAAGAATAAATATAAGAAGAATACATACCTTGGTGTAACCACCTAGTTTTCAGAAAACGACGACCCCCCACCGTGCCCAGTGACGATACTTGTGCAAAGAAATAGCGCCTCTTCCAGCCTCTATCATTAGGGCTTTGGCCCAAAGCAAGGGACTTATAGCCAGGCCGTGTTGTAAAGCAAAACATCTGGGATTTTATGGACATGGGTTGGTGAAAGTATTCGAAGGCGGCCAAATCGAAGTTCAGGTTAGGGTATTTATCATTCAAGCGGTCGAGGATTCAGAGCAGCCTCCATCCATGAGGCATAATTTGACAGCAAGCGAGATTATACCTTTCTAAAACATCACGGACCAGTTGGGAGAACGGGAAGGTATGACCAATTTTAAAAGGATATTGAAAAAATCATACCCAGTCATCCGATTCGTCATCGGCCCGGTCATCTGCCTCCGGCACTCGAAACTTCGAATCAACAGGGAAGCCATACCAATGGCGAAACTGCTTCAAGTCTTCTTCAGTCAACTCATTGGGTACGACATCTTGGTCACAGAGACACGGAAGGGGATCGACGGCTTCAACCCCGAGTTCAAGCGCCATGGTTGAAGAAGATAGAAAAATTGAAGAGGGGAGAAGAAACTAACCTTGGGACTCACAGACGGCAGAAGTGGAATGATGATTTTTACCAAGCCATCCCATCAATTTAAAGCCGTGTAATTGCATGCTGAATTCAAACCGCCGAATTACCCCGAGACGCGTGTAGGGTTAGATGAGGGTTAAAAAAAGAAACTGTCAGATCACTAGCCTGATCCACACTTTCTTTTGGGGCAAATTGTTGGGCCTAATTTCGGCCCATGAGATTTAAAAGCTGGAGAAGCCCAAGTCGCACGCCAGAGAGAAGAAAGAAGGAAGCTGCCGTTGAAGATCTTATGATCTGGTCCACGCGCCATAAATGACGTAACGGACGGAAAAAGGGAGAAATTTCCGGGATCACATTAATAGCGGTTTAACGGCTTGATTAGGAGAAATTCTAGGGATATAAAAGGGATAAAGCCAGCATTTGTAAAGAAACGCTCCTAGAACTCTGAGATCACTTTTGTAACTTTGTAATCCGTCTAGCAAACTCAAGAATTCACGTTCATTTGTGTTCATTGTCCGTGTTCATTGTGCGATCTGATACTTACGACCATCAATTCTATAGCTAAGCTTATTCCATCCTTTTCTTATTTAATCTGTATGGTTTGATTGTTTAGGACGTCTTAGTATTTAGACTTGTTTCGATTGTTTTACCTCATCTAAAGGCAATTTGGTCTATTGAGATTATTTGCCCAAAACAAGTATTGATAAATTTGTCTTCGCCATCAATGTGAAGTTGTGACTAATTCACAATGATGATGAATATTTGTGGGAATTAGTCACAATTTCACAAAGCAACATCGGGCTATATATTACTAAGTTTCTCATCCACCTCGTCGCAAGAAGAAGTCTGAATAGAGCTTTGTAACACCTTAAGCTCATGAAGCATCGGGTCCTCCTTGTTCTCTTGGGTATATTCATTCCTATCAATTTGCGTCTCATCCCATTGTTTATCAACCCCAATCACTATAGAAGTGCATCGCTCTAAGTCGTGCACTTCATGCGGCTCTGTAGGCAAATTTAATATAACCAACTCAGCAATCAAATCCTTCATCTTTAGATTTTCTTTGGTTAGATCATCTACTTGAATCTTCAAAGAGTACACCAATCCTGAAACCTGAAAGTAAATAAAACTGTGAGTGACAAATGTTAGGAGACCACGTGAAGCCTAGGGAGGTGATGGTCATGTCTTAAGAGATTACATAAAATCAGACTCCTAAAATCTTACAAATAACATGAAAGAAAAACAACTTAAAAGAGAAATAATTTCATGAGTTACATCAATATCATTCAATCCTCAAACACACTTGAGGTGTTCTTCTTCTTGCATTCCGAGCATCAAATTGGTCTTGTCTTCAAGCTTAGAATGGTCTTCACATAAGGGGTGGTGATGGTCGCGCATCATCAATGATTTGTTGTAGAGATTGAACATTTACATAAATATTTGAGCATCTGTCGGGATACAAGGTTGGGGCTTGATAAGTGAGATAATTATTGACGAAGTCCTTTGCAAGTCCAACACCGATATTTTGTATAAAATAGGTACGTCGGCTCCATCCAAAATGAATCGTATGCATCTTTCATTGATGGGAACACTCTCCCATTCATAAGAGAAGAAGAATGTCTTCACTGTTGTACTTGTACCAATTTGTTGTCGATAGCTTATGAGAAAACATCCCTCCAACTCTCTCATAAGTTCATAGTGCGCTGATATGGTTATCCTAAAATCCCCAAAGAGGGGATAATACATCCCTTCGGTAATAAGCGGAGACAACGAATTTGTATCGAATGGGTCATCCCTAGGAAAAGACATAGCTAACCTAACATTTCATACACACACAAATAGTCATAAATATGAAAATATGTCATTAAAAACAAGCTTAACAAACAAAACGTAAGTTTAAACATAATACAAAACAAAAAATTCGAAGATTGAAGCTTAAAACGATCGAAGCTTATCGGAAGGAGAAAGAAAGGGTGTTCTGAAACTCCTATACATAACAGTATATGGGTAGAATTTGTTTCGTAAATGAGTAGACTATTTATAAGAGTCGGGGAAGGTAGAGAAGGTGGAGAAAGTTGAGAAGGTGGGGATCGATCATGGTTTTCAGTGTGAGGAGGAAGAGGATGAAGAAGTGGAGCATTAAACCACGATCATGACAGTTTTACCCAAAAACCGAACTCCTCCATCCATATGAACCACGATCGATCCCCACCTTCTCCATCTCCTTTACCTTCCCCAACTCAGGAGTCCACTCATTTACAAAACAAATTCCACCCATATATTGTTCTGCATAGAAGTTTTGGAACACCATTTCTTTCTTTTGCCGATAAGCTTTGATCGTTTTTAGCTTCAATCTTCTTCTTTTTTGTTTTGTATTATTTTTAAACTTAACTTTTGTTTGTTAAGCTTGTTTTCAATGACATATTTTTATATTTTTGACTATTTGTGTATGTATGAAATGTTAGGTTAGCTATGTCTTTTCCTAGGGATGACCCATTCGATACAAATTCGTTGCCTCCGCTTATTACTGAAGAGATGTATTATCCCCTCTTTGGGGATTTTAGGATAACCATATCAGCGCACTATGAACTTCTGAGAGAGTTGGAGGGATGTTTTCTCATAAGCTATCGACAATAAATCGGTACAAGTACAACAGTGAAGACGTTCTTCTCCCCTTATGAATGGGAGGGTGTTCCCATCAATGAAAGACGCATACGATACATTTTGGATAGAGCCGACGTACCTATTTTTATACAAAATATCGGTGTTGGACTTGTACAAGACTTCGTCAATATTTATATCACTTATCAAGCCCTAACCTTGTATCCCGACAGATGCCCAAATATTTACGTCAATGTTCAATCTCTGCAACAAATCATTGATGATGCGGGACTATCTTTGATGGAGGTTGCAACTCTTGATGAGAATGGGGGAGATTAATGTGTAATTTGTTTAATGCCACTTGATTTAGGTTTAGAACTTTTGAGATTTCCATTTCCATTCCGATTGTATTTGAACTTGGTTAGATCATCGTTCTACATGTCCTGTGGCGTCTAAAAATGCTATCAAAATTTCCTAATAAATGGTTACACAAAGCACTTTATCATCGTTCTACATCTCCCTCTTAGTAGCTTCAGTTTTACACAGAAATAAAAACGCTATCACGTGGCGTTTAACTTTTGATTTTTTTTAAAATTGATTTTATACCACGGTTTTGAAGTACTAAAACGTCATAAATTAAAATGCCACAAAGCACTTTATCATCGTTCTACATTTCTGGGGTATAAAGTATTTAAATGTCACAAATTAAAATGCCACGTTGTGGCGTTTTAAAATCAACTTTATAACCCGGTTTTTAAATAGTTCAGGAACTTTATAATACAGAATTTTTCAAAACCGAGGTAAAAAGTATACCTTATAACCTGGATTTCACAAAACCGTGATATAAAGTCAATTTTTAAACTCCACGCCGTGGTGTTTTAAAACGGTGCAAAATGTTAGGTTAAGCTTGTTTTGTATTATTTTTAAACTTAACTTTTGTTTGTTAAGCTTGTTTTTAATGACATATTTTTATATTTCTGACTATTTGTGTATGTATGAAATGTTAGGTTACCTATGTCTTTTCCTAGGGATGACCCATTCGATACAAATTCATTGCCTCCACTTATTACTGAAGGGATGTATTATCCCCTATTTGGGGATTTTAGGATAACCATATCAGCGCACTATGAACTTATGAGAGAGTTGGAGGGATGTTTTCTCATAAGCTATCGACAACAAATTTGTACAAGTACAATAGTGAAGACAATCTTCTTCTCTTATGAATAGGGGAGTGTTCCCATCAATGAAAGATGCATACGATTCATTTTCGTTGGAGCCGACGTACCTAGTGTTGGACTTGCAAAGGACTTCGTCAATAATTATCTTACTTATCAAGCCCCAACCTTGTATCCCGACAGATGCTTAAATATTTACATCAATGTTCAATCTCTGCAACAAATCATTGACTTGGAACAAGATGAAACGATTGAAGCTCTTGTGCCATCACCTGAGGTTTCGGAGTCACCTGATGCTTCAACAAATCTTGTACTATCTTTGATAGAGGTTGCAACCCTTGATGAGAGTGGAGGAGATCAATGTGTAATTTGTTTAATGCCACTTGATTTAGGTTTAGAACTTTTGAGATTTCCATGTAGACATGTATTCCTTTCCGATTGGATTCGGTCTTGGTTAGATCATCGTTCTACATGTCCTGTGACGTTTAAAAACGATATCAAAATTTCCTAATAAATGGTTATAGCATTGATAAAGTGCTTTGTGTAACAAACAAAGCACTTTTCTACGTCAAGTTGTATTAATTCATGTGCTTTTTAGTCTTATTATAACTGTAAGTAGCTTTTTTTTTAGGCAAGACACGGAGCCCCCTTTAACAGGCGGGCTCCTGGGGTCGGATGTCGGTGGTGAGTTTAAAACTCACCACCTCACGGTAAGAGAGTACTCCCCCTTACTTTACATTGTAGGAAGAGATAGGCATTACAGATACTGAGGGGGGGTTTGTTGAAAACATATTTTACAGTGTGAAATGCAAATTCACCTTAACCGAAAACATTACTATCTTACAATTCACATTTTGCATTGTAAGGATTATTTTCACCGGATCCTCTGTATAAAGATACTTATCAAGCTACTTGGTAGTGGTTATCGAAATTACATGACAGAAACAAAACTTAGTTATTCCCTACAATAAAGCGCGTAAAAACTTTATTAAAAAGGGACTTTAGAGGTTTTTGTCAATTAAAAACTCAATAGATTGCTAAAAATTTAAGCGATATTACCTTTTTATCGTGCACACCTATGGAGTCAGTGGCAGATCCAGGGGGGTGCTTGAGGGTGCGGCCGCGCCCCCTTCACTCCGAGAAACTTCGAATTATAGACATTGATTCGAAGATCAAATAGTGACAGCACCCCCTTGGCTGGCCATGGAAGCGAAAGGAGGGGGAGAAGACGAAGTTAGTTAGGTTTTTGTTCTTCTTTTGTTTCAAATTGGGCTGGTTTTTTGTTTTAAAATTTAAAAGCCCATTCAACCTAAATCCAAAACTTGAAGCCCATCAAGTACTTCTGTTTTTTATTTACGAAGTCCACAAGTTATCTTTGTTTTAACACGTGATTACAATACATGTAATCACATCACAAGTCCCAACTACTGATCAAAGCCAATCAATGATTATAATATTTTGGAAATAGAAACCTAAATTTCCATTAAAAATAATAAATGATGCAAAATTAAAATTAATAAATTTTAGTAATTAAAAAATAAGTATTTTTAGGCCTAATCTTTAGTATTATATAAAGTAGATAAAAAAACACATATATATATGAAAAATAACGATATTATATTGATTGAAAAGTCCGCCCCTCCTCCAGTCGAATCCTGGCTCCGCCACTGGTTCCACCAATTTTGAACTGCAAAAAAAAGACATGCATCGCACGATCAATAAACTATATGCATGTTGTTGGACCAATATTCATTGTCTATGGCTTATGAAAACAACGAGTAGCTAGCTCTTCGATCACCAGTCACACTTGCGTCAATAAGATACTTTGAAGAGACCATTTCTACGTGAATTATTTTCCACTAATAATCTTCAAACATGTGCATATTATAATTGAAATGATCCCCATCTAAATCTCACTAGTACAAAAATGGGCTTTGACCACGGAAAATTTACCCCGGTTCAAAACCAACCGTGGTATTTTGTTAAAATTGGTTTATTTGCTCCGGTTATCAGACGAACCGTGGTAATAACTCGGAAAATAAGCCCCGGTTTTATGCGACTCTTTCTAGTACTACGGTTTTGTAGATAACCGTGATAATTAAGTAGGAATAGTACTCTATGTTCTCTTTTGTGAAGCGAAGGTAACAGTAAAAAAAGGAATTGTAATATACTTTAGAAAATAAAATTTTCATGGTTAAAAAGCAATGAATTTTTTATTTATCCGTGTTTGCTCGTGTAGGCGTTCATACTTCTCCTTCAATTTGGTCCTTCCTCTTCTCTTCTTCCATTGATGAAGTGTAATCGATTTCGCCGCTCGCCACTACCGCTACCGAAGTCCCTCCTTTTCTGTTACCTGCACCAGCGCTGTCGGGGACCCCTCATTCTCTGTCTTCCTCCAGTGATTCTCAAACAAACCCTAAAATATCCAATGTTCAAAGGGCTCGATTCGATCCAAACCGGAGCTTGAGTTTTTCAGGATCCAATGATTCTCTTCCCATTCCGCCTCCAACGAGTGGTCTTTGATAATGAATGATAACGGCGAGGTCTATGAGCAGCTTCTTCTACCTTATGGAGGTCTCAATTTTTCGGATCTCCACCGGCTCCTCAACTTCTACAGGTTCCAGATTTGCATTCATCTTCGTCGCTCTTTGCCTGTGGCTTATGCTTCTCGTCTCCTGCTCGGGTTTGTATTCTTATTTTTTAGGGTTTCCTTCCTCGTTTGCCCGCAACACTAGCCGTCACCGCCTCGCTCTACGCCTCTCTCTTTTCTCTTCCAGAAGTCGAAACCTAGCCACTTGCGTCATCATGTTTCTCTGTCGTCGTTATCGGCTGGCACTTCCCCTGGACGTTAGTCGAAACCCTAGGCGTTAGGGATGTCTCTACACAACAACCTCAAAGGTACTTGTGTTCGCCATTGGTAAATTCTTATAGCAACTTAGACTAATAAGTCATTGTTGTCATGCAACCTTATGTGTGTAATGTACTTGCAACTCTATTTTCTACTAAATAATTGTAAGTTTCTTTGTGATAATTTCAAACACTTGCTTTATTAGTTGTATTCATTTTCTACAATTGATGTAACAATTCCAGTCACATACTTTATCAGTTGAGTTAATGCAATACTAGGAGGATAATGGACATGGAGAAATAGAAAAGGAGTCATTATGCATAGAAGTGGCATATGAAGGAGAAGAATACCGCAACCACCTTCACTGGTTTGCTGCTTGATTACCTTGGGAGCTTCAAAATTCAATTTTCCAATCCAAGTGATCACACTTTTTTTGCGGTTTGTCTACTCTTTCCCTCTCTCCATTTCTCTCATTTATGATAGTAGTCTATTGTTTATCTTGGAGTACTTGTTGTGGATGCCCTCTGTCATAATTTAGTACACTATATTGGTTTAATTAGTTGATAAAGAGGAAGATTTTGAGCTCATACCTGATATCTTGGTATTGAAGAATAGAGTAAGAAAAAATGATAAGTAAGAATATCATTGGGAATGAAATGCAGACTCATCAAGTTGGTTTAATTCTTGTAAGTAAAAGCATATACATATATGCATACGGTTCTTGTACAACCAACTAAGATGGAACTCCTTTAATACCGGTTCATGAATCAAATACCTATATCCAGAAAACATAGCTTGTTCATGAATCTTAAGCTAAACTACAAAACAAAGCAATTGAGGTTGCAGTCTCAAACAAAACAATTGGCATTGACTTAATGCATTTTTTCATCTTATAGTCCCTTAATAAAGTTTTATTTTGGTATAGTTCCTTAATAGAGTTAATTATATTTTTTTAATATGGATCTTATTCATGCTGAGGCTTAAGGTTCTAAATTCTTTATGCTTTATTGTTTATACTTCTTCATTTAAGTGCTTCTCTATTTTATCAGCAGGAGTGGTGATAATGGTCATCTGCGTCTAGAGTTCTGTATGTTATTGAAGAGCTTTTGAAGTTTAAGTTATTGTTGACTCCTATGTCTCTTTTATGTGCATAATATAAAGCTTATTGACTTAGTGAATGGTGCTGCTTTTTTAGAAATAAGTTCTGAGTAGGTTAGAAACTCGTAATTTTTTTTTTCGCCTATTCTCCTATATCTCTGTTAATATTCAAGTTTAGTAGGCTATAAAGACAATGCTATTGACTAATTTGATTAATTTATTCAAACTCGCATACTACTCACATGTTACTGTTTGTTCATAATTTTATTTGCTTATTTCTAGAATCATTAAATATAACTTGGAAGCATGATGAGTATATGATTCTTGTTGTTAGTGTAGTAATGGAAAAATGGTATAAGTTCATTATTCCAAATACATGTGTTGATGTTTCATCATGTGCTTTCCTTGACACCTTGTTGCAAGGAACTTTACAGTATGGCTACTGAACTTTCGGGGAGCTAAAATCAGGACTCCATCAAATTTCCATTTTAACATTACTAAAATTTAGATCTGATCTTCATTTTTTTTTTTATTGTAGGTAGAAGATGTTAAAGATGATTTGCTGGATGTGAAGTGACTAGTTTTTGGACATAACATAAGGACAATGGAAGCTTTCTGATGTATATATATTGTATAATTATCTAGGATCATGGTGTTATTAAAGATCCTTTGTGTTTATAATAAGTGGTTTTGGTGGGCTTAGCTGTAAGATTATCCACATCCAATTGCTTCTTTTTATATATATATTTGTAATTTTTTCTAATTTGAAAATTTAGGGCCCCGATTGCCGAAAATCTGGGTCTGGGCTTTTTTTTAAAAAAAAATGTGATAACATTTACCACAGTTTATACAAGAACCGTGGTCTAAACTATGATTTACCCAGGTTTACCTTGAAAAAGTATAATGTCATCTTACCACGGATGTACGATTTAACACGGGTCGTGAACCGTGGTAAATACGGAACCGTGGTAAAATGGAAACCGTGGTAAACACGTTTACCACAGGCAAGTTAACCACGGTTCAAAACCGTGGTAAACATTACCAAATAACCGTGGTTAAATCTTATTTTTCTACTAGTGTCTTCTACCCGCAATTCTCAATACACATGAATAGTGTTATAATAAGAGGAAAGTTCCGGTTCAAATAATTGTTAACGACTTAACGTAGGAAAAACGAACATATCGCGTTTACATATTACACGTTAAAGTTCAGATTCTGGACGGTAATGTTTATAATCTGGGCCAATTTTTTTTGAATGCTTTCAGTGAGTGACGCGGTGGCATACTTGTAATTACTATGAACTTTGATTTTTTTTAGTTTTCTTCTTAAAATGACCTCAAAAAAATTTACTGCCCAAATTATGAACATTACCGCTTAAATTATGAACATTAGCTTGTTATCTGTGAACGCGAAAAACTTCATTTTTTCTACGTTAAGTCTTGTTCTCATCGAAACTTTTCACTAATGTTTCGACCTGCCGATCGATATCTACCTATTAGCACTATATATACTAGCTGTCGAGTAGGATTTAGGTACAAAAGGCACTTCCCACCGTTGGACCACACTAGGGTTGAGGCATAATAATGTCAAACTTAGCCGGAAGAAAAATAGACGACTGAATTTTGTGATCTGCACCAAGTTTTTAGTCCGAAAACTTTCAAGTTATGTTATGTTTTTTTGTAACTCCCAAGTGTTGGAGTTATATATATCCATCTTATAAATAATAGAGTCGGTTCGTTGATGGGTAGTGTAATGTAGCACTAGTGTGCATTAACTTCATCATATATTTTGAGCATTACAATATTTGCGCCGACTGCGAAATGTGTTACCCAAACCCGAACACATACTTTAATATAGTAGCTGCAACTTGGTATTTCTTGGTTAAATTATACTTGCTCCACGTACTATAAAGGATTTCGATCAAAGAAGTACTGTACGAGCTAGTTAGTGTGCATTAACTTGTATCTTAACACTAATTTACCATGAAAATTAGCAACATATTCTACGAGTTTGTGTTGCCGACATTATTTATGGAAAAAGATTCGGTGAAGATGTCTCTTTAAAGAAGAAATGAGGATCCATGACACTCATGCATCCATACTCAATAACTCATGCACACATATATATTCACTTATGCACAAACAAGTAATAAGTCATGAAACAACATAAAATTAATAATTCATACACTTTTACACAGTCACTCATTCACCAACAAGCAATAACTTATGCACATTTATATATTAACTCATGCATCACTCCATATTGACTCATGCACCTACAAAAAATTATAACTAATCCTCATGCACCCACACACAATAACTAATGCACATATTCACACTCACTTATTCACCAATAAGTAATAAGTCATGCAACATTATAAAATCAATAACTCGTGCATCTTTTACACATTCACTCGTGCACCAACGTGGGAAACATTGTCACGCACGCTACTATAGTTGCTTCAAGATCTTTAATGGTAGCACACAAGCTACTATAGTTGCTTTTATATCCTTATTTTTTCTCTAACAATTCATCATCACCTGAACTTTACCCCATTTTTTATAGTCCTTTTCGCGTCATATTAATTATTGGTTTTTCTACAATAAATAACTAAAAGAGGAATGAATTGCATTCGAAATGTAATATTTTTTTGTTGTGATGGGTTTATCCATTTTCCTAGGAGGGTGTAGGGCCTTTACCTTTACTCTTTTAGTTGTTTATTGTGTGTTCATTGACACACATTAGACAAACTCATTAATTATTTGTGTTTTCTAGTCTTATGGCCCGGTGGAAAAGATATTCTAATGCAAATTAGGAATTATCGATTATCTACCACAAATAAGCTTAAATAATAGAGGTTTTTCACCAAACCACTCTTTATTTGGTCGAATTTTCGTCGAACCACCTTTTATATCACTCTTTGTAAAGAACTATCCCTTTATCCTATTCCGTTAACATGAAACCGCCTCTCCCTCACCTTCGTTAAACTTTCCGTTAGTTTTTGTGAAATTACTCTTTTACCCCTACTTATTTCTAATTTTAGAGGGCAAATAAGTCATTTTCAAATAAATGAACAGTACTGTGTCTTCTCCGTAGAAGAGTTTGAGAAATGTTCAAAAAGCATTATTCCAGATTCTGATTCCGCCTCTGTCTGCGGCCGCCACACGGCTCCCTCACTGGAGTTGTGATCCGACGCCATCATCCTGACTTTTCCCATGTCGTGTACTGTCAATCGAGTTCAGTGTGTGTTATCCTCCCATCGCGGCTTTGTACTGATGCACAAGTACTTATTTGTTTGAAAGTACTTATTTGCCTTCTAAAATTAGAAATAAGTGGAATAAATGAATAAATTCACAGAAACTAACGTAAAGTTTAATGAAGGTGAGGGAGGGGTGGTTCCATGTTAACGAAATAGGATAAATGGGTGGTTTCTTGTAAAAAAGTGATATAAGGGGTGGTTTGACGTAAATTCGACCAAACAAAGGGTGGTTTGGTGCAAAAACCTCTTATTATTCAACAACCTTGTTCTTTTTAGGATCACCATCACGATGATTTGAGGTTGCCATCTTAGTAAGATGGGACCCCATTTTTTGCCTTGATTCAAATATATATATATATATATATAGGAAGTGGTTCAGGTGAGAACCAACTCCCAGGAGAGAACCAGCTTAAAGTGAGAACTAATATAAGCCGTTGGATTTTAAACGATCGAACGCTCCATATTTTAACCCACGCTCTTCATTTACAAGCGCCAGACTCTCCCTCTCATCGTTAGTGCGTCTTATTCAGTGAGAACCAACTCTTCTTCTCTTCCAAGTTCGAGTGTCGGCTTCTACTGGTTCAAACGACGACCAAGGTCGCGGCAAAATGACGGAATGAGCTTCAGCAATTGGTGGTTTGATCGACGGAGACCCTACCACTCCTTTGTCATGTTTTATATTCATATCAAACCCTAACTCCCCAAATAATATTCGTTGTGTTCTAATTGGCAGTTGATTCCGCTGCGGCCACTTCTGAGACTGGATGTTGAAGATGCGGAGGACGAAGAGGGAGAAGAAATTTAGCAGATCGTTGATTTCAAGCGGAATGGGCAGCTTGTAGAATCAGATGGATCGAGGAAATTGGCTAGAGCGATTGATATGTCTCGAGAGCTCTTCGCGAATCAACGACATTTCCGACTTGACCTTCTGAGCAGAGAGAAACTCGCGCCCTTCATTTGAATCGATGTCTCAGAATGAGCTTGGGAAAGTCGGGGTTTAATGGCTCACATTTCTGAGAATGATTCAAGTAAAACTCGTTGCCTTTGTTCTTCATATGTTCAATGGCTGCCTTTGTGCTTCCTTTGTTTTTTGAATTGTGCACATTACTTGTTCGATGAAATGCTAGAGTTCTTTCTAAAGATTTTGTGATGGAATGATATTCTTGGAGAAGAGTACATGTTGTTTCCTTGTTATAATGATGCATGCTCTTCAAATGCTAAAAATAGACTAAGTAAATTAGTTTTTCAGGCTAAGATGAAGATGAAAAATATTAGAAGTTCAAAGCCAGGGTTACCTGATAATCTGTTGCTTTCCTTGGAAATAAAGTTTGAGTACTTGAATTATCTGTGAATGCACTTAGGAAAACATGTGTTTTCCTCTCGGCTTGCTAGATCTCTTTGATATGGATGAGAATGTGCAATGGAGACCATTTTTTAGGAGGAAAAGGAGATAAAAGCTGAGAAGAGAATCAATCCAATATTCACAGCAACTTGTCAGTTGTGCAACTTTGTAGCTAGAAACATTAGGGATCTGTATATGTCGCGCATTATGATGAACTTTCTTGCATTATAATGATATCATAGACATTAACATTAGTACATAAGCTCTCTCCTTGCACTGCTTATGGTTTTTAATCGGAGCTAATGCTTATGGTGCACTACGAAATCAGACTCTTTAATAGAATGTCAGGTCTATCATATTTTTAGAATTCATTTTTCCCTTAAACTATTTAAGTTGCATTTTTGCTTTATGATCCAAAACCATACTTTCTTACGTATTGCCTTGTTAGAGTATCTCATTATTAATCCAGGAGGGCTTAAATTTCCTACTAGGGATGTAGAGTAGCTCAGTGTTATGTGCTTTTCAGGTGTGATATGAAGTGTTGATAAATATTGGGAAGCATATTGATGTTGTAATTTGACCTATGAAATAGAAATCTGAAGTCTTGAGAGCTAAACAACTTGCAAGCATTTCTGAAAGCAACTCAGTTTGATTTACTAACTTGCAAGCTTTTCTGGTTTATGTCACTGAACGGAAGCTGATTTGTCTGAAAGTTGTGATCAAGTGTGTGGAGGAGCACAAAATCGACCAACAATATTCGCTAGACCTACTTCAGAAATGAGTGATGCAACTTTAGAAGGCCAAGGTAGAGAAGACGAGAGCAACTGACATTGCAAAGCCTCCACGTGCTAAACCTGAATCACGCCTTGTGCTACTCCGAAGCACGTCACTTGCTTCTTTCGATCCCGCCCATTTGCTCCTGTAAAGAAAACGGTGAAGGCTGAGAATGAAGATCAAATGGAAGACAAAATCATTCCGGACTGCAAAGAAAATGACATCTCTGTCTTGAATGCTGGTAAGAAGTTAAGGATTGCCATGAAATGTTAAAGGCTGAGAATGAAGGTCAAATGGAAAACAAAACCACTCCAAATTATGTGTCAAATTTGTTGGCTCAAGCAAATATTGTTGCCATTCTTGCCAAGTTTCTGAAAACCTGTCATAGACAAGGCTGATGTGATTCTTGTCTATGTGATGATTACTTCGTTTGGTTTAGATTATTCATTTAAAATAATTGCATACTAAGTTATTTTTTAATTGCATACCAAGTGTTTTCTAGATTGTATACCAAGTGATTTTTAAATTGCATACCAAATGTTTTATGAATTGCATACTAAGTGATTTCTGAATTGCATATCAAGTGTTTTTTAATTGCATTCTAAGTGACTTCTTAATTGCATACTAACTGAATTATGAAATGCATACTAATTGATTTGCAAATTGCATGTAACTAAAATATTTGTCCGAAAAAGAAAATAAAATGCATCTCATATGCATATCGTAACACATAATATATGCATTTCGTAATGTATTGTATATTTGTATGTACCTTTTTGAAAATTAAATGTAAACCCCAAACTCTTGTTTTCGTAAAAGCAAGTTATTTGGGAATTGCATACTCAATTTTTGTGAATTGCATACACAGTTTTTGTGAATTGCATACTAAGTTATTTGTGAATTGCATATTCAGTTTTTGTGAATTGCATACTCAGTTTTTGTGAATTGCATACTCAGTTATTTGTCAATTGCATACTCAGCTTTTTGTGAATTTCATACTCAATTTTTGTGAATTGCATACTTAGTTATTCCTTGGGCATGCCACTTGCTTTTCGTAGCCATGTCATGTGCATCTCCCTAGTCACATTATGTGCTTCTCCAAGTTAAGAAATGTGCTTTTCTTAGCCACAATACGAGGTTTCCAGAGCAACGTCACGTTTTTTTTGAGGCACGTAATGTGCTTCTTCCTAGACACACTATGTGCTTTTCGAAGCCACGTCATGTGCATCTCCCGAGTCACGTCATGTGCGCTTGTCCAAAAAAATGCACTTCAATAATATATGCATTTTGTAATGTATTGTCTATTTGTATGTGCAGTTTTTTTGAATTGCATACTCGATTATTTATGAATTGCATACTTAGTTTTTTGTGAATTGCATATTCAGTTTTTGTGAATTGCATATTCAATTATTTGTGAATTGTATTATTAGTTTTTGTGAATTGCATACTCAGTTATTTGTGAATTGCACACTCAGTTATTTGTGAATTGCACACTCAGTTTTTGTGAATGCATACTCAGTTTTTGTGAATTGCATATTCAGTTCTTTGTAAATTGCATATTCAGTTCTTTGTAAATTGCATACTAAGTTTTTTTGAATCGCATACCCAGTTTTTGTAAATTGCATACTCAGCTATTTGTGAATTGCATACTTAGTTATTTGTGAATTACATACTATGTTTTTACGAATTGCATATTCAGTTTTTGTAAACTGTATACTCAGTTCTTTGTGAATTGCATACTCGGTTTTTGTGAATTTCATACTTAGTTTTTGTGAATTGGATACAACGTATTTATTTAGTCATGCTAATTTGGATAATCTCATGTTTCTTATTTTTGTTTCCAGTGATATAAATTATTTTCAATAAAAGTTTCTATTTCTTTGATTTCAGGGATTGATTCTACTGCCTTCATGAAGATTAGTACTACATAATAACACTTTTGGATGTTTGTTTAGTCATGCTAATTTAGATAATCTCATGTTTCTTATTTTTGTTTCCAGTGATATGAATTATTTTCAATAAAAGTTTCTATTTCTTTGATTTCAGGGTTTGATTATACCGCCTTCATGAAGATTAGTACTACATAATAACACTGTCACATCCAAAAATATCATTATACTCATACTGAGACACCAAATTTGTAAATGGGGATAAAACTTTGCACTCGAACAAAACAGATGGCACTCTAGGATCACTGATTTGTCTTTCAGCTCATAAACTATATACTAAAAATAGAAAAGCTATTTCTATTACTTGATTGAATAATTTTTCAAAAGAAAAGCTTCAAACTCTTGACTAGCATGCCAAAAACATATAATCCATATTGAAACGATTAGAATAAAGGCAGTATCCCTGACAATATTCATACAAGCAGATATATAGTAGATAAGTCTGGTGGTGGTTCTTATCTCAAGCTCATCACATGCCATGGAGCAGCCCCTGGAGACGGTAGTGAAGGACGTAATACGGGGACTCTTCTCACCAAAGAAGATGCTTCATTAGGGCGAGCAACATTGGTCATGAACCGAGTCACCCTCTGTATATGTTTCATCAAGAATAAGAAACACAGGTAAGGCCAATGTTAATTAATAGACAATTCCACTGTTTCATCATTGATTAAAAGAAATGATCTAGTCTTCTAAAAAGTATTGAATGCGTTCTTATAGTAACTGGTGTTGGTGAACAAATTTACAACTCAAATATGATTTCCATTGATGTTCAAAAGTGACAGCAATAAAATGATCCCCCATCCTCTCACTTTAACAAGCCAGCAAGATAATAGTACACAACTAGGCATCTTAGATGTCAATAATGATCCAGATAACTTTAAAGTTTATCATGCTTATGAGGCATTGCATCACAATAAGCAACTACACAGAGTAAAGTCTTTTACCGCAGAATATCTAGACAACTCAATGTAAACTCTCAACTAAAACCATCATCATTAGTAAAGGATAACTATTTCAAAAGGCAAATCTTTACTGGCAACAAAAGCACGAAATGGAGCAAATAGACCAATCATGATCATAATTTGTGATTACAAACAAACTATATAAAACAATCATCATACCTTGTTAAAATATTGTCGAAACCCTAGCTTCTGTTATCCATCCTCCAATCCCAACTTCCCAATCAACTTCTTTGCGATCTCTAGTTCTTGTTGAGATCCTTGATCACCAATTGCCCAGTTACAATGGCTTTAAACTTCTCTCAGTTACAATGGCTTTTAACTTCAGTTACAAGTGTATCTTTTGTGCATACAGATTCATAGCGACTCTTAACATTTGCAATTGACAATTAAAAGATCCAATTTCACAGACACAATACAAAAACAAACCACAAGCAACAATTACAGTAAAACAGATATAAATGCATGTCACCAAATCACTAGGTCTGAACATCAACTGACAGTAACTCCAGTTGCAATCTTACTATACCTCCTAAGAGAATATCAACACCTGAGACATGTACAATAACACTATATAACTTCAATATTAATCATAAGTAACAAGTACATAAAAGAAATCAGCCAAAGTAAACAAACCAAGCAAACTTCTGGAGTTTCCAAAGCTCCATATGTTTTGGTTCAACTCCGGGAGACAAAATCCGTGAGACATGATCCGATCAACTCCGTCTCTGCAAGTACCAAACCAAGCAAACTTCAAATTGGCATCCCCGATGAATCGGCGGTGAAGTCCCATGATGCTCACCCAAAAAGTCCCTGAATCCAGGGATACACTGTTAGCTATTTCAAATTTGAAATATATAGAAACACACGAGTAATGATATTCTTTACTTTGGACGGGTGAAGGTAAGGAGTGAGAGAGAGGGAACAGAATATACAAGACAGAAGTTACTGCTAACTACTTTCTAGCATAATGTAAAACCTATACATGATGCAATAGGGAGTCACTTTACATTACTGATCAAGTGGACTGATACTAAACAAGGAGAAAATTTCTACCGTGCATCATCTATTTTTATCATGTTGACAGCAACATCTTCAACACCCGTATAATGGCTTCCTTTCAACAATTTGCACCTTAACCCAACACTGTTTGCTAATACCTGTACATAATGAAGCAGCACAAATGAAAACCATTTCTTAAAGTGCTTAGATAAATGAAAACTGGAGCTGAGCAGTCCTCATATACACTTATTAAATTGAAGCAATTAAAATTTCACTTTTTTACAATACATTCTTAAGAAGCTTCATCAAAGAAACATAAAAAAAATTAAAAAAAATATATACATATGAGGCAGCATTTTATTAATAAATCAAAATGCCTCCAATTCTGAGATTGATCACTCTGTTTATCAAGGAGACATGCAAGTAACAATTTAATTAGCTTGCCAGACTATTTCATAAATCTCTAGGAAAACATCTATTGTTCGAAAGCATAACTATATAAGGACACCATGATCCTCCAAATGAAGTCCTTTTATAACACTCACTATGAGCCATCTTCTCAGCCAATGTTATCCAAATTTTTTCTATTTAAAACGAGATGATGTGTTGAACATCAAATTCCTTATCAGGTTCACTAGAGAAATTAAAGCATCTAACATAAACTTCAGTATCAATTAGCTATAAAAAAACACTACCTTAAGCTATTGAGATCACTGTTCTTAAGGATAAGTGCACGGATCTGAGAACCATTATGGTAGCACCAGCACATCACATTCAATTTTTCCACAAATCCGACTTTAAAAATAAACCAATAAAGAATCACAGGAGACAAACTTCTCCATGTTGAAGCTAAAAACAGATTCTGGATCATCAATAACTTATGACGTGAGAAGTTCCAAAAATAAGAAACACTCTCCATTTTGGAGCCAGGAACACATTCAGGACTGCTCAGCTTAAGTAAACATAGGAATCTTTTTAGATAATTCAAAGATAACCTTAAAGAGCAAAGCTCAGTGCCGAGTAATGCCAAGTTTTAAGGAGCCTATAGGAAACACACTTTTATGCAAAGACGTCCTTAATTCTGTGCTCCGCTCCATCCACCTAGCTAACATAATATTTGCATCCTTCACTGGGCCACCCATGTGCCCTGTAACCAATTCAGCAAGTCTCTGGACAAAAACATTGACGTTGGAGGGAGGGCAGTCTATTGCAATGCAATGGGCAACTTGTTCCAACTCCACAAGCATGGGGTCAATTGCCCTATTAACTATAACGGCCTCGTAACCAGAATCACCTGGATTTGTTTCAAGATCCCCAAGAGATGGCATTTTCCCTTGACCTATTGGTTCCATATCAATTGCATAGACATCATAGAAGTCATCAAGCACTTTCTCTTGATAATAAAGTGCACTGTAATCCTGGATGGACATGAAACTAAAGATAAGCATGTGCAAGCTAGATACAGTTGCAGTATATACATAATCTGTTCTTATTTTAGTCATCTACCAGATAAAAATATAGCAACACTAGAATAACAACTCATGTCCACAAAGCAAACCAACACCAAGAAATTAGATATAAATGTCAAGTGAAATGTCAAGTGAAGTCCCGTGAGACATGATCCGATCAACTCCGTCTCTACAAGTACCAAACCAAGCAAACTTCAAATTGGCATCCCCGATGAATCGGCGGTGGATTTGGAAGGTCGACTGAGCTTTCGCTTGCGTTGGAACAGAAGCGGAATCGAGGAACGCCGTGAAGACTCTCCGAAGAGTCACCTGAGACTGTCAATTCATAACCCAGACAATATAATCGCGCAATGATTGAATTGGGGAATTCTCTGAAACTTAAAATTCTAACAATCAGGCTTCAAAAACATTCAGAATCAAACAGAAATTACTAATTAGACAACTTGTTACCATGGATTGACGATGGAGCTGCTTCAATCGGTAAACCATGAAGATGGAGCGGAATCAGAGGGACGACGACGCCGGATTTGGCGATCCTGAGCCAATTCAACTTATTCTTCGGCTCTTCGTGAGGCGGATCCCTATCGATGTTGGCTTCTGATCGAGGTCGAAGATATGTTGACGGAGGAGTTCATCGGCGACATATGCGTCCGTCCCCTTGTGCGATAGCGATTGAGACCAGAGCCGGCGACTGAGCAAGATTGAGTTGAGTGAGGAGGAGATCTTCTCATTTAATCTGAGCTCTCCAATAAATGGACGGATGAGATCCGTTCTCACCTGTTCTCTCCTAAGAAAGTGTTCTCACTAGATCCTGACCCTATATATATATATATAGAAACCGGTTCAGGTGAGAACGGTTTGTTAGGAGAGAACCGGCCTTATCGTGAGAACGATTCTTAGCCGTCTGATCCTTCTTATCCAACGGTCCACGTTATAACGTGGATTTCATTAACACGCGCCTTTTATAAATCCCGCTTCCCTTTCTTTTTTCATCAGCTCTCCCCCTTCACTCTTCTTCCGACCAAATTTCTCTCCATAATCGCCATTGTTGATATCCTTCTCAAGCTCATTTTTTCCTTTTTCCCAGCTCCCCTCCTTCATATCTCATTCTCTCTTCGTTTTCTCTTCATTCCGATAGTTTTTTTTTGTTCTATCTCCATACCAGTCTCTTTACCATGTCTTCTGATTTCCTAAGCTTCCGATGAGATAAAATCTCCTTCAGGTTTGTTTCTTAAGTTTAGTTTATTTGTTTGTTTTGCTCTTAAACTTCTGTAATTGGTATTATTTTTGTCGAATACTTGTATTTTAAATTTGAACTTACTTTTTATAAACCCTAATTTTGTGTTCTGTTTATTGCAGCTTCCTAAATTTGTTTTTTTACTCTATTTGTTGTATGCATGTCATTACATTATTCACTATTTCTGTGTGGTTTTTTTGTAAGTGTTTTGTGATCTCATATAATGTGACTTGTTGTGTGCATATGAAGTGAGTTTTGTTCTGTTTATGCTATTACAACATTTTCTGTTTTCCCTCTATTGGTAGTTAATGACTAGGATGCTTTATTTCAGTCTAAGTGATGTTTGAAGTTTTTTTTGGTGTTTTCATATGAAGTCATTTGGGTTTGCATTTTATTTGTTTCTTTGATTTTGTGGTTTATTTGTATTCCTATGTTTTCATATGAAGTGACTTGTGTTTTGTATATGAAGTGCTTCCTCAATTGGTAGTTAATTATTAGATGCTATTAACATCCTAACTGATGTTTGAAGTTTTTTGTTGTTTTTTCCATATGAAGTCTTTGTGGTTTGCATTTCAGTGTTTCTTTCTATCATTTGTTGTTTATCTGCATTCCTTTGATGCTTATCTGGAATGTATATTCTTTAAATAATGTTATGTCTTTATCTTTGCAGGAAGAAGTTACATTTTAGGGAAACGGAAGAGTAGCCGCACTCCTGCAAGTATATTTAATTCTAAACTTGCCAAGTCTTCATTTCAAGATGAACACAACAACATCAATGATGTACCTTCTCCTCCTCCTCCTGTTACTGGTCTCTCTTCTCCCAACTTGCAGAGTGCCATAGTTATTAGGAGTAGTCCTAGGCTTAACCTTCTCAAAGCATCAGTTTCTCAGGAGTCAATACCTTCTCCTCCTCAAGTTCATGTTGTTTCTTCTCCTAAGTTGCAGAAGCCATGTAAGGATAAGGAGGCTGGCATTGTTATTAGGAATATTCCTAGGCTTAAAGTTCCCAGAAAAACAGCTGCTAAGGATGGAATTATGGGTAAAGGAAAAGCTAAAGTGACATATGCAGATTCACCTGATAACAGTTCTGATTCAGATGAAGATCCTGAGTTGAAGAGAGCATTGGATATAAGCAGATATCTAGCTCATAACCAGCAGCCAGCTCTCATATCTCACGATGGTCGCACTATTGTTGGGAAAAAAGTTATGGGCGCCATGAAGTCTCATTTTGATACCCTCTCTTCTAGGAACTCCCCCAAAGCTTTGTTTATCGCTCTTAAAAAGCTGTCAGAAGATCAGAAGAAGGCTGTTATTATTATTGGATTTGGTAGCATCCTTAACTGGAACATTCAAACTTTGCCTAGAAATCTATCTCACTTTGTTGTTCAGAGTTTTGAAGCTGGGGACTATTCTCTGAAATTGAGTTCTTTAGGTAAAGAAATACCTCTATTAGTTGCAGATGTCAAAAGGGTTTTTGGGCTTCCTGACTGTTGTGTTCCAATAGTTCTTCCAAGTAGAGTTCACAATTTTAACTTATTAGCTGAGTTTAGGGCACAGTATCAGGAGCCTTCCAACAGTACAACTTTGAAGCCCTCAGAAATATGCAAGAAAATTGTGGATTCTGATGCTGGTGATGATATGTTCAAAAGGAACTTCGTTATGCTGTTTTACACTTTAGTGATTGAAAGCCAAGGTTGTGGAGTCATGAGCATGAGACCATTGGATTTGTTGGATGATATTTCGAAGATCAAAGACTATAACTGGTGCCAATTAATCTTCGATTTGGCCATTAAACATAAGGTGCAGTGGTCGCTTTGCTCTAAGTCCGAGTTTAGAGGTCCAGTGCTATTTCTTTTGGTATGGTTTCCCGAATTGCATACTTAGTGATTTCTGATTTAAATACTTACTTATTGCCTATAAATGATTCCTATATTAATTTCATAATTTATTTGCATTTTTGTAGCTGTGTTATGTTGATAGAGTTATGGTTCTCAACAAACCTGTTCCAAGGGATCTTCCTCTGATCAAAGTGTGGACAACTTCAATGTTGAAATCCAGAGAGGCTGATGAGATGCTTGTTGGTGCGTTTGGGAAGGGCAAAATTCTACATGTTTCTGAGCCTGCTTTGCAACCAGAAACTACTCAGCCTCCATTGCAACCAGAAACTTCTTGCCCCATTCCTAAAGAGTGTCTTGGTGATGGAACCATTCCTGTATGTTTTTGTTTTATATTTTTTTTAGTTGTTATCCCTTTTTTGCCTTGATTTTATAATCTAAGTATCTTTGTTCTTGTTTTCAGGATTTTGTTCTTCAGCAATATAATGTTGTTCGTCAAATTGCTAACAATATTCGTGAATTCTACAACAACATTGAAATTGCTCCAGTAGAACATGCTCAGAATACTTTCTTCAAGAAAGTCAATGAAGAATGCACTCGGCTTTTGAAGATAAAACTTCCAACAACTGTCGCTGGAGATGATGTTGATGCTTCTGGAAATTTAGATGACAGTGATGAGTGCTTTTGGTATGATCCGATTGTCTTTGATATGATTGAAGAAGTAGAGAAAGCTATTGCTGCTGAGAAGAAAGTTATAGAGCATGTACCCATGCCTACTGGTGTTTCATCTTTCTTCTTCATTACTTTTTCGTCTATTATATTGTTTCATATGTATTTATTCCTGATTTTTATTCTGTTTCTTTCCATTACAGATGTCGGTCCCAGTAATTCTTTTAATGACACAGTTTTTCACGATGCTGTCAATGATTCTTTTGAAGTTCCACTTGAGCAATCAACTAATGTTTTTGATGTTTCAATGGATCAAGCTCTATCATCCCCAACCTCTGTCAAACTTGGGGAATCTAAAGTTTCAGATGTACCGGTTATTCCTTCAGAAGGTGGAGATTCAGAAGTTCCAGTGGAACAATCTGCAGTAGCATCCACTCTTGGACAGTCTGCAGTAGCATCGTCTCTTGAAAAATCTGTAGTAGTTGTGGGTACAGTGGCAGACTGTGAACAATCTGATCCAAGTAACAGTGGATTTGAAACAAATGTTATTGATTTAACAATTGATAAATGTTCAATGGCATCTCTACCTTCTACAGAAGCAACATCTAATGTTTCCTTACTTGTTGGTATGAAAAGTTTAGTTAATTAATTTTAGCCTACTTTATTTATGAATTGCTTACCTTAATGATTTTTCTTTGTTGTATTTGCAGATGCTAAAGATAAGGAGAAGAAGAAGAAAATGCCTAAGTTCAGTGGTTTGGTTCCTCGCCGCAGTCCCCGTTTTACTCTTAATGGTGAAGGTAATTCCATTAATGATCCTATTACAGTATTGCTGGA
The DNA here is from genome assembly GCA_029168935.1 of Oxyria digyna. NCBI lineage: Eukaryota > Viridiplantae > Streptophyta > Magnoliopsida > Caryophyllales > Polygonaceae > Oxyria > Oxyria digyna. The sequence goes on from JAPVLV010000013.1 coordinate 15,475,328, forward strand.
CAACCCTCCTTTAGAAATTTGTGCACCGGCTTCCATTGTTTCTTCATCATTTGTTTCTGCAAAATCAGTGTATGATTCTGAAAAATCAGATCTTGCACCAATAAATATGGGATTAAGCCCTTCTGCTTTCCAGTTTTGCACAATCCCACCAGCTTTTACTGTTCAGGTAATAGTTGCTTTTAATTATTAGACCTTGTGTAGTTTTCTGTTTGGTTTTATATATTCTATTTATTAATGTTTTTATAGTGTATGCCTCAGGTTCCTTTTCATACAGTGTCTCAACCTGCATCAAATTCTGTAAATCCTGTTGCCCCAAAACCATATCATCGAGCTACTAGGGTATTTGATTCAAGTTACACTTATCATATTTTTGATTCATTTTTTTATGTTGTCTAACATTTTATTTTATTTTTCAGTCAACTGGAGGAAATTTTCCTTCTCAGCGCACAATGCGTCCTCCTCAAAACTTAAATGATAGGTTTCGTGATAACATGGCAGCAATGAGAGCTCCTAGAATTAGCGAGACAAGAAAATCTACATGGTTGGAAAGACATATTTATCCAGATGTGAAACCTAATGCCAAAGAACGTCGTCTGTTTCAATGGGTTTCTCAGGATAGGAATGAAAAGTAAGTAAAAATATTTGTTATATTGATTTTGTATCATTTTTGGGAGTTATCTGGATTGGATTTGATGTTTACTTGGGACTGCATACTAGTTGAATTGTGAACTACATACTAGTTCAATTGTGATCTACATACTAGTTTGAATTGTGAAGTGCATACTAGTTTGATTTGTGAAGTGCATACTAGTTTGAGTTGTGATGCAATGTTTTGTTCTTTCAGGGAAGTCATATCTAGTCATGCATACTAGTTGGTTTTGTATTATTTTTGGGAATTATCTGGATTGGATTTGATGTTTACTTGGGACTGCATACTAGTTTAATTGTGAACTGCATACTAGTTGAATTGTGATGCAATGTTTTGTTCTTGCAGGGAAGTCATATTCACCCATGCTAAATTAAAGCTTACTTGTCGTGATTTTCATACATTCTGTCAAGATCGCTTCTACAGTGTTGACACTAAGATTGTTGATGTGTGGGCCCAAGTATTAAACTTTGAAGAGTTAAAGAGATGTGAAACCAGTATCTATACATTCTTTGCAAGCACAAAAGTTTGTGTAAGTGCCTCTATATATGTTGTTTGCATGTCTGAACATTTGTTTTATAATGTATTTTTATATTTGCATAATATTTTAGGATGCAAGTATCCAGCAAGTTACAGTTACTGATCCTGATGCTATGACTGTCCTTTTTGAAAAGCAAATGCGCATTGAGTTTGTGAATTTGAAACTTGGTGTTTACCCTCTAGACTTTGGCTTGGTATGTATGTTATTTCTATTGTTTCCTTTAATTTTGCCTTATTTCAATGTTAACCTTCTTAATGTTAACTTTCTGTTTTTCCTCCCAACACAGTTTGTATTTCCCATTAGCACAGGGGAGCATATCTTTGTTGTTACATTTAACATGAAGACCAAGAAGTGTGAATTGCTGGATCCCTGTACCAATCCAAATTTCAATCACACCTGCTTTGCTGAACAACTGGTAAGATATTTTGATTGTATTTTTTATTTTTTCAAGAGTTTTTTCTAACTGCTATTTGTTATTCTTTTTCAGAAAACTGTTTTTGCACTATACTTCAAACATTTAAGTTTGCCTACCGAATCTGAAATGATTTCGAACATGGAAATTTCAAAGCCTCGTCTTCCCATTTATGGAGGGATAGAAAACAGAGATTTGGCCTTCTTTGCCATGTACAACATGGACACATACATGGGATCTGGCTTAAAGGATTGGAAGTAAAGGCTGATTAACAACAATGCAAGCCATATTACCACCTTGAAGATCAGGTACCTGAACAAGATTGTCAACACATGTCCTCCAAATGACCAGAAGATGGCGAAAATTGTACAAGGAAAGTGTATCACCTCTGTGAAGTTAGATTTGGAATGAAAACTGTAACTGTGAAACTATGCATCAACTTTCTGTAACTCTCTAGCTATTGCTATCTGAACCGTCTAAGTAGATCTGCAGACACTAGTCTTCACTTTAGAATTTCATTTTATGCTGTTTCAGGATTGCATATGAAGTCATATTTTGAACTGGATATGTGTTTTCATGATTGCTTACGAATCAGTTGTTTCTTGCATACATACTGTTTTTAGTACTGCTTCTTTTCTGTTCGTTTTTTCTATTTTCTTGTTTGTTTACTATTTGTTGATCATTCAAACAACTTGTACATCATAAAAGAAAGAAATTTTAACAAACTTGCATATGTGAATGTCTTGTAAAATATTCGTGTATATCTGGATGCACCTGATATGCATTTCCCAGGAACACTTGTGTGCATCTATTTGAAGCAACCTAGTTGCTTCCAGAGTCATCCCTGTTTTAATTTCTTATGTACAAAATATAACAAATGCAAATATTTGCTTATGCAATTCTTAAACACATAATGAGTTTCCATAATTTTGATTCCAAAATATGGATATCCTAGTCACCAAAGTGTTTCTTAGTTGCAACACAACTACTACATAGTCACACCAATATAAAGTTTTCATAACAAAATAACAACTCAAATCCTTCCATCTTCTCCATCAGTTCTACATATCATAGACAATTGCTACATTGTAGATAGCTTGATCCGCGTCCTTCAATTCAAATATGGCTATATCACCTACATTCAAATCATTGTCGTTCACAAAAGTTCTCCAGCCTTTCCCAAACATGTATCTCCCACCAGGCCTCTTCAAAGCAACTTCTGTGTCCTTGTTATCCTTGTGTAGTCTGATTTCTTGGATAGTTGGAGAGATTAAATATTCATCACCGTGATTTTGAGGAACAATATGCATTTATTCATATGAAATTTGAACATTAGTAATCCAATACGTTGTAGTGTTAAAAGTTGGTATATAGTATATTACCAAACGGCAGTCGCCTTGCACATATGTTTTAGTCATTTTAACCACAAATGTCTTGTCTGCATCCATGTCTCTATTAATCATTTGATAGGCTAAATCCATCAAATCAACTGGTTCTTGTGGTTGTAGTGGTTGTTGTTGTTGTTCTGGCTGGTGAGGTGGTGGTGCCATAGCTTCATCTTCTGATTCTGATTCTCCCAATTCACTTTCTGTATTTCCCCATTCTGATTCTTCATGACTGAAAGAGAACAGCAGTTTTCCAAATCCAACCGAAATATAGGAGCTTTTGAAGCTGATTTCATTATAAATTGTGGAAATGCAAATATTGGGGCAACAAAGGGATACCGAATCTACAAAGAGCTAGTAGGATCATATGGCGCTATAGGAGCTAGCGTAACAGATTTTAAAAATCTGAAGAGAGATCTAAATTCATATTCGGAAGGCTTTGATGGGCAAATGATAATAGATAAACTGAAGAAGAAGAAAGAAGTATGCGAGACATTCTACTTCGACTATTTTGTGGACAAGGAAGGACAGCTAGAGAGACTGTTTTGGGCAGATCCTATAAGTAGAAAAGGTTTCTCATTCTTTGGAGATGTTGTTACAGCAGACACAACTTACAACAAAAACAAGTAATATTTTTCATGTCTAAATTCAGATCTTATTAATGAGAATATGTTTGATGTGACTTTGAAAATAATAATTTGAATTGCATACAGAGAAGTTGGCTTTTGAATATAATGAAATCAGATGTGAATATAGGAAACTAGGTATTTGATAAATTTGATTTAGAAGAATACATTTCAAATGAAATTCTGGATTGCATACATGGACATTTACATTTGAATAAAAAAAACTTTTGAATTGCAGCTGAACATATGAATGAGCATATGATGAGCATCTGATTTGCATATGAATAGCTTAGGATATGAATAGAATGAGAATTACATTTGCATATAGTGGATTTGAAGAATGAGATAACATTCTTAGTTTCATGCAGGTATAATATGGTATTTATACCATTTACAGTAGTAGATAATCACAGGAAATCAGTGACATTTGCAGCTGCTTTGATGTTGAAAGAGAACACAGAATCCTACGTGTGGTTATTTGACAACTTCAAAAAGGCGATGGGCCACGAGCCATACATCGTACTGACTGACCAAGATCCTGCAGTAATTCAAGTTGTTGAACAAGTATTTGAGAATGCAATGCATCGATTCTGTATGTGGCATATCATGTTCAAGATGCCAGACAAGATAGAAAGCAGAATTTACAACACCTTAGAATTCAATCAAGCAATCAATGCTCTGGTTTGGAATAAAGACATCACAAAATTAGAGTTTGAGGATGGCTGGAGGGATTTTATAGAAAAATATGAATTACAAGACAACAACTGGCTGAGAGGAATGTTTGACTTAAGGAGATACTGGATACCTGCATTCTTCAATGATATAAGGATGGGAGGCATGCTCAGAACAACATCAAGGTCAGAGAGCCAAAATAGCTTCTTTGGAAGATTCCTTGGGCAATCCTCTTCATTAACCCAGTTCAATAGCCAGTTTGAAAGTGCATTGGATCAACAGAGACATGAACAACACAAGCTTGCTGCATCATCATCAACAAGCAAAGCCAACATGAAAACAGATTGGGTTGTTGAAAAGGCATGTTCCAAAGTCTACACAATCTCAATATTTTATGAAGTACAACAATCTATCTACAACTCAATCTACAAGTGCATGGTAACAAGCATGATTAAGGAAAGGACAGTAGCAAAATATGAGAATGAACAAGAGAACAACAAAAGGTACACAGTCCCAGATTTAGATAATGTTGATTTATGTTGCACATGCAACAAATTTATGCGAGTTGGCTTGCCTTGCCAACACATGTTTGTGGTTATACGGAACAAGGGGCTTTAGGAAGTGCCAGAGAAGTATATTCAAAAGCGTTGGACAAAAGAAGCTTCATTACAGCCAATATTCAACATTGATGGTTTGTTGTATAACGAAAGTGCTGAAACAGAGGAGAACAAAGCAACAATGATACAACTCTTGGGAGAAATGCACAGTTGCATAAATTTGATTGAAAGCAAGCCAAAATACATGAAGGAGCTATTGGACACAATAAAACAAAAGAAGCAATATTTTGCAGAACAGATGGGTGCAAGCTTAAGTGGATCAGCCTTCACTGTGGATTTTGAAAAATATGTAGGACCAACTCCAGCTGAGGTTCAAGTGTTACCACCAAAACAAGCAAAAAACAAGGGGACAAGAAGAGGACGAATGATAAGCCAAAAAGAGTTGGGCATTCAAACAGCTGCAAAGAAAAAGAGAGGTTGTGGAATATGTGGTCAGTATGGACATAACAGGGTAACATGTGGAGATAGAGAAGGTAACAAATTAATTCAATAATTTTTAATACATTAACTAACTTTCGATATACACATTTTAATGTAAAACTAAATAGTTTTACTTGATCTTTCTATGAAGATTAAATGAAATCATAGAAGAAACAACTGGATGAAGGCATGCAAGATATATAGATTCCTATGGCATATTATAGATACTGGTTCTTATTACATGGAGTGTAATCATACTGTTTGGAAACTTATTGCTTAAAAAAAGAATTCAAACTAGCTAAAATGGTTGTTTTCAAATATTAATATGCCTACCATCTAGGAAAACATCATATGCAAAACGGAAAAAATTAATATGCATTACTAAACCTCGTATACAAACCATATATAGTTGGTATGCAAACTATATATGCTTTATATGTAACTCAAAATAAACATTATATGCAAACAGGAATTTTAAAGTTTTCAATCTAGATAGGCCTTATATGCAATCAAGATGAAACTACATATGCAATCTACATAAACTTCACATGCAAATCACAAAATCATATAAAGTAGACTATGTAAGTATAGGCCTCATATGTAAAACCACAAATCATAAATTTTAATCTAGATATGCTTCATATGCAATCAAGATAAACTACATATGCAACTCACAATGTAACTCATATGCAAACCACAAATCATTTAAAGTAGACTATGTAAGTATAGGCCACCTATGTAAATCACAAATAAAAAAGTTTAATCTACATATGCCTCATATGCAATCAAGATGAAACCACATATGCAATCTACATAATCTTCATATGCAACTCAAAATGACACTCATATGAAAATCACAATTTAAAGTAGACTATGTAAGTATAGGCCTCATATGTAAACCACAAATCATAAAATGTAATCTAGATATGCCTCATATGTGATCAAGATGAAACCACATATGCAATCTACATAAACTTCATATGCAAATCACAATTTATAGTAGACTATGTAAGTATAGGCCTCATATGTAAAACCACAAATCATAAAGTTTAATCTAGATATGCCTTATATGCAATCAAGATGAAACCACATATGCAATCTACATAAATTTTATATGCAAATCACAAAATCATTTGAAGTAGACTATGTAACTATAGGCCTCATATGTAAAACCACAAATCATAAAATTTAATCTAGATATGCTTCATATGCAATCAAGATAAACTACATATGCAACTCACAATGAAACTCATATGCAAACCACAAATCATTTAAAGTAGACTATGTAAGTATAGGCCACATATGTAAACCACAAATCATAAAGTTTAATCTACATATGCCTCATTTGCAATCAAGATGAAACCACATATGCCATCTACATAAACTTCAAATGCAAATCACAATATTAATGTTTTCATTAAAGATATGCCTCATATGCAATCGAGATGAAACCGCATATGCCATCTACATAAACTTCATATGCAAATCACAAATCATTTAAAGTAGACTATGTAAGTATAGGCCTCATATGTAAACCACAAATCATAAAGTTTAATCTAGATAAACCTTGTATACAACTTAATATATCTCATATGCCAAACACAAAACATAAGTTTTCAATCTAGATAGGCTTTATATGCAATCTAAATAAACCTCAAATGAAGACAAGGAATAAATGATATGCTCATATACAATCTACAAAAAGTTTACAATACAAATATAAAGACAAAACACATATGCAAAACTAAATACACTTCAAATGCAAACTACAAATGCAAATTATGTGAGGACAACATCCTCTTCCAAGGTCATGTTGATGCAGGATTGTACAAGTTGTCTTCTGATGTGCCCATTGGTTCGTTTCCACAACCTCAAGCCCACCTGTCATCTTCCTCTGTCGCTGCTCTGTGGCAACCCAACATCTGCACAACCCAACTTGTCTTTTCTGCACTCTCCTTAAAAACGCCTGGTGGCTTTTCTGATTTTAAATGCTTAGCTTGTTCTTAGACCTATATAAGGTATTATTCAGACATATGACCAAAGATTAAGTAGGAATAGTGGAGCTTTATTTCCGATTTCTCGTTAAAGCTTTAAAGACAACAAATCAATAGGATGCTATCCAGATTTCCCTTATATGCAATGCAGATAAAGCGCCATATTTAAACCAAGTAATAATCAAATTGAAATTACAAACCAAAATAAACTTCAATCCAGATCTCTAAATTGCAAACCAAAATAAAACAAAATAAACAACACATACAAACCAAGTTTTGTTGCAAACCTACTTTTCAAAGAGAAACATAAAGGATCTATAAACATTAATAAAGATGAAAAAGAAGCCAGAAAAAGAAGCTGGATTCATATTCACAAGTGCAAGCATCACAAAAGTCTATATCATCATCACTCTCCATGCAATAGTCATATCTCAGCCATGGGTTCTTCCTTTGACATGGAACATGATCCTTCTCAAGGATAAGTTCTTTGAATAGAGGACGTTGATGAAACACCCAAAGATAACGAACAGATTCATGAAATTTTATTCGACATTCAACAATCTTACTTCCGAGTGAAGCCTTGACAAATTTGATGTGATCCATTCCCTTCTCTACATTTCCAGAAACACTGGACAATAAGATAACACCCAAGAGATATCTTGCTTGCATATGACCTAAATTAGCAGCCCTTTCAAGCATTTCCAATCCTTGGTCATAGTTGAAATCACAGAAGAAATGATCCTGCATACAAAAGACAACACAAGTAACAAAAAAAAAATTGTGCCATTAAATTATCAGGGTTTCGAAAGATATTTACACAAACTTATGTAATAATAAAAAACATACAAATCCCTTTCGATATATGGCACTAGCATTATCGTTGTCAATGCATAGATGGAAGAAAACACCAGGAACAACCTTCTAGGCTTGAGAAAGATTATCAGTATCGAAATCTTCAATATTAACTTGGGAAAGAACATGTTTCTCCTGCCCAATTTTTTCAAGCGACTTGCAACTAAAAATTAATAACCACCGCAAAAAAAGAGAATATGATCAGTGTGATAGAAACAAAACTAAGAAATGAAGGCTTAATTTCAAATCCAACCAAGAATTCAAAAAGGTATGAAATTGAAAAATCACTTCGCATGCAATCTAGAAAACACTTCGAATGCAAAACACAAAAACACTAAGTGTTTACCTCATTATGCAATTAAAGTAGTTGGGAAGAGAATCAGAACCAACTCTCGAAACAATTTCAGAAATCAGATTGTTTGGAAGAGACAAAAAAAGACTCTGACAAGAAAGATCGTTAGATGAAGAACACTTCTGTCTTTTTGCCATTTTTCAGAGGATGAAGATGAAGAAAACCGAAACCCTATCGGTATAAGATGAAGAAGAAGAAGATGAGAAAACTGAAGAGTCACACGGGGAAGTGAAATGAATTGACAAGAGACATCCAGTCATTTATAAGGAATTAAAATTGTCTGATTGGTAACTTCTATAATGACGGTTGGAAAACGTGCCTGTAACACAAAAAAACAAAGAAAAAACGAAAAGTAACACGTAAGTTAAGTAGCATACGGAGTACTTGTATCAGATATTATTTGACAAGACTTGACAATTAATTATATTTTAATTAAATATAAGGGACAACTATCAACCACATAAAAACCATAAATCCCAAAAAGGAAGAAAACAAATTTAACACATAAAGTAGAAATAAAACCCGACCTCAACATTGGATATAAATACAAAGAAAGTAGGGCAAACTAGCTTGGAGAACTGCATTCAAATACATCTCATAAAGAGTGTTCGAGAGAAACCAACAAAAATATTTAAGGATTCAGCTCTCAAGCAAGGAAAGGCAGTGCAACAAGAAACACTTTGAGTTGTTATTTTGTTATGAAAACTTTATATTGGTGTGACTATGTAGTAGTTGTGTTGCAACTAAGAAACACTTTGGTGACTAGGATATCCACATTTTGGAATCAAAATTATGGAAACTCATTATGTGTTTAAGAATTGCATAAGCAAATATTTGCATTTGTTATATTTTGTACATAAGAAATTAAAACAGGGATGACTCTGGAAGCAACTAGGTTGCTTCAAATAGATGCACACAAGTGTTCCTGGGAAATGCATATCAGGTGCATCCAGATATACACGAATATTTTACAAGACATTCACATATGCAAGTTTGTTAAAATTTCTTTCTTTTATGATGTACAAGTTGTTTGAATGATCAACAAATAGTAAACAAACAAGAAAATAGAAAAAACGAACAGAAAAGAAGCAGTACTAAAAACAGTATGTATGCAAGAAACAACTGATTCGTAAGCAATCATGAAAACACATATCCAGTTCAAAATATGACTTCATATGCAATCCTGAAACAGCATAAAATGAAATTCTAAAGTGAAGACTAGTGTCTGCAGATCTACTTAGACGGTTCAGATAGCAATAGCTAGAGAGTTACAGAAAGTTGATGCATAGTTTCACAGTTACAGTTTTCATTCCAAATCTAACTTCACAGAGGTGATACACTTTCCTTGTACAATTTTCGCCATCTTCTGGTCATTTGGAGGACATGTGTTGACAATCTTGTTCAGGTACCTGATCTTCAAGGTGGTAATATGGCTTGCATTGTTGTTAATCAGCCTTTACTTCCAATCCTTTAAGCCAGATCCCATGTATGTGTCCATGTTGTACATGGCAAAGAAGGCCAAATCTCTGTTTTCTATCCCTCCATAAATGGGAAGACGAGGCTTTGAAATTTCCATGTTCGAAATCATTTCAGATTCGGTAGGCAAACTTAAATGTTTGAAGTATAGTGCAAAAACAGTTTTCTGAAAAAGAATAACAAATAGCAGTTAGAAAAAACTCTTGAAAAAATAAAAAATACAATCAAAATATCTTACCAGTTGTTCAGCAAAGAAGGTGTGATTGAAATTTGGATTGGTACAGGGATCCAGCAATTCACACTTCTTGGTCTTCATGTTAAATGTAACAACAAAGATATGCTCCCCTGTGCTAATGGGAAATACAAACTGTGTTGGGAGGAAAAACAGAAAGTTAACATTAAGAAGGTTAACATTGAAATAAGGCAAAATTAAAGGAAACAATAGAAATAACATACATACCAAGCCAAAGTCTAGAGGGTAAACACCAAGTTTCAAATTCACAAACTCAATGCGCATTTGCTTTTCAAAAAGGACAGTCATAGCATCAGGATCAGTAACTGTAACTTGCTGGATACTTGCATCCTAAAATATTATGCAAATATAAAAATACATTATAAAACAAATGTTCAGACATGCAAACAACATATATAGAGGCACTTACACAAACTTTTGTGCTTGCAAAGAATGTATAGATACTGGTTTCACATCTCTTTAACTCTTCAAAGTTTAATACTTGGGCCCACACATCAACAATCTTAGTGTCAACACTGTAGAAGCGATCTTGACAGAATGTATGAAAATCACGACAAGTAAGCTTTAATTTAGCATGGGTGAATATGACTTCCCTGCAAGAACAAAACATTGCATCACAATTCAACTAGTATGCAGTTCACAATTAAACTAGTATGCAGTCCCAAGTAAACATCAAATCCAATCCAGATAATTCCCAAAAATAATACAAAACCAACTAGTATGCATGACTAGATATGACTTCCCTGAAAGAACAAAACATTGCATCACAACTCAAACTAGTATGCACTTCACAAATCAAACTAGTATGCACTTCACAATTCAAACTAGTATGTAGATCACAATTGAACTAGTATGTAGTTCACAATTCAACTAGTATGCAGTCCCAAGTAAACATCAAATCCAATCCAGATAACTCCCAAAAATGATACAAAATCAATATAACAAATATTTTTACTTACTTTTCATTCCTATCCTGAGAAACCCATTGAAACAGACGACGTTCTTTGGCATTAGGTTTCACATCTGGATAAATATGTCTTTCCAACCATGTAGATTTTCTTGTCTCGCTAATTCTAGGAGCTCTCATTGCTGCCATGTTATCACGAAACCTATCATTTAAGTTTTGAGGAGGACGCATTGTGCGCTGAGAAGGAAAATTTCCTCCAGTTGACTGAAAAATAAAATAAAATGTTAGACAACATAAAAAAATGAATCAAAAATATGATAAGTGTAACTTGAATCAAATACCCTACTAGCTCGATGATATGGTTTTGGGGCAACAGGATTTACAGAATTTGATGCAGGTTGAGACACTGTATGAAAAGGAACCTGAGGCATACACTATAAAAACATTAATAAATAGAATATATAAAACCAAACAGAAAACTACACAAGGTCTAATAATTAAAAGCAACTATTACCTGAACAGTAAAAGCTGGTGGGATTGTGCAAAACTGGAAAGCAGAAGGGCTTAATCCCATATTTATTGGTGCAAGATCTGATTTTTCAGAATCATACACTGATTTTGCAGAAACAAATGATGAAGAAACAATGGAAGCCGGTGCACAAATTTCTAAAGGAGGGTTGTCCAGCAATACTGTAATAGGATCATTAATGGAATTACCTTCACCATTAAGAGTAAAACGGGGACTGCGGCGAGGAACCAAACCACTGAACTTAGGCATTTTCTTCTTCTTCTCCTTATCTTTAGCATCTGCAAATACAACAAAGAAAAATCATTAAGGTAAGCAATTCATAAATAAAGTAGGCTAAAATTAATTAACTAAACTTTTCATACCAACAAGTAAGGAAACATTAGATGTTGCTTCTGTAGAAGGTAGAGATGCCATTGAACATTTATCAATTGTTAAATCAATAACATTTGTTTCAAATCCACTGTTACTTGGATCAGATTGTTCACAGTCTGCCACTGTACCCACAACTACTACAGATTTTTCAAGAGACGATGCTACTGCAGACTGTCCAAGAGTGGATGCTACTGCAGATTGTTCCACTGGAACTTCTGAATCTCCACCTTCTGAAGGAATAACCGGTACATCTGAAACTTCAGATTCCCCAAGTTTGACAGAGGTTGGGGATGATAGAGCTTGATCCATTGAAACATCAAAAACATTAGTTGATTGCTCAAGTGGAACTTCAAAAGAATCATTGACAGCATCGTGAAAAACTGTGTCATTAAAAGAATTACTGGGACCGACATCTGTAATGGAAAGAAACAGAATAAAAATCAGGAATAAATACATATGAAACAATATAATAGACGAAAAAGTAATGAAGAAGAAAGATGAAACACCAGTAGGCATGGGTACATGCTCTATAACTTTCTTCTCAGCAGCAATAGCTTTCTCTACTTCTTCAATCATATCAAAGACAATCGGATCATACCAAAAGCACTCATCACTGTCATCTAAATTTCCAGAAGCATCAACATCATCTCCAGCGACAGTTGTTGGAAGTTTTATCTTCAAAAGCCGAGTGCATTCTTCATTGACTTTCTTGAAGAAAGTATTCTGAGCATGTTCTACTGGAGCAATTTCAATGTTGTTGTAGAATTCACGAATATTGTTAGCAATTTGACGAACAACATTATATTGCTGAAGAACAAAATCCTGAAAACAAGAACAAACATACTTAGATTATAAAATCAAGGCAAAAAAGGGATAACAACTAAAAAAAATATAAAACAAAAACATACAGGAATGGTTCCATCACCAAGACACTCTTTAGGAATGGGGCAAGAAGTTTCTGGTTGCAATGGAGGCTGAGTAGTTTCTGGTTGCAAAGCAGGCTCAGAAACATGTAGAATTTTGCCCTTCCCAAACGCACCAACAAGCATCTCATCAGCCTCTCTGGATTTCAACATTGAAGTTGTCCACACTTTGATCAGAGGAAGATCCCTTGGAACAGGTTTGTTGAGAACCATAACTCTATCAACATAACACAGCTACAAAAATGCAAATAAATTATGAAATTAATATAGGAATCATTTATAGGCAATAAGTAAGTATTTAAATCAGAAATCACTAAGTATGCAATTCGGGAAACCATACCAAAAGAAATAGCACTGGACCTCTAAACTCGGACTTAGAGCAAAGCGACCACTGCACCTTATGTTTAATGGCCAAATCGAAGATTAATTGGCACCAGTTATAGTCTTTGATCTTCGAAATATCATCCAACAAATCCAATGGTCTCATGCTCATGACTCCACAACCTTGGCTTTCAATCACTAAAGTGTAAAACAGCATAACGAAGTTCCTTTTGAACATATCATCACCAGCATCAGAATCCACAATTTTCTTGCATATTTCTGAGGGCTTCAAAGTTGTACTGTTGGAAGGCTCCTGATACTGTGCCCTAAACTCAGCTAATAAGTTAAAATTGTGAACTCTACTTGGAAGAACTATTGGAACACAACAGTCAGGAAGCCCAAAAACCCTTTTGACATCTGCAACTAATAGAGGTATTTCTTTACCTAAAGAACTCAATTTCAGAGAATAGTCCCCAGCTTCAAAACTCTGAACAACAAAGTGAGATAGATTTCTAGGCAAAGTTTGAATGTTCCAGTTAAGGATGCTACCAAATCCAATAATAATAACAGCCTTCTTCTGATCTTCTGACAGCTTTTTAAGAGCGATAAACAAAGCTTTGGGGGAGTTCCTAGAAGAGAGGGTATCAAAATGAGACTTCATGGCGCCCATAACTTTTTTCCCAACAACAGTGCGACCATCGTGAGATATGAGAGCTGGCTGCTGGTTATGAGCTAGATATCTGCTTATATCCAATGCTCTCTTCAACTCAGGATCTTCATCTGAATCAGAACTGTTATCAGGTGAATCTGCATATGTCACTTTAGCTTTTCCTTTACCCATAATTCCATCCTTAGCAGCTGTTTTTCTGGGAACTTTAAGCCTAGGAATATTCCTAATAACAATGCCAGCCTCCTTATCCTTACATGGCTTCTGCAACTTAGGAGAAGAAACAACATGAACTTGAGGAGGAGAAGGTATTGACTCCCGAGAAACTGATGCTTTGAGAAGGTTAAGCCTAGGACTACTCCTAATAACTATGGCACTCTGCAAGTTGGGAGAAGAGAGACCAGTAACAGGAGGAGGAGGAGAAGGTACATCATTGATGTTGTTGTGTTCATCTTGAAATGAAGACTTGGCAAGTTTAGAATTCAATATACTTGCAGGAGTGCGGCTACTCTTCCGTTTCCCTAAAATGTAACTTCTTCCTGCAAAGATAAAGACATAACATTATTTAAAGAATATACATTCCAGATAAGCATCAAAGGAATGCAGATAAACAACAAATGATAGAAAGAAACACTGAAATGCAAACCACAAAGACTTCATATGGAAAAAACAACAAAAAACTTCAAACATCAGTTAGGATGTTAATAGCATCTAATAATTAACTACCAATTGAGGAAGCACTTCATATACAAAACACAAGTCACTTCATATGAAAACTTAGGAATACAAATAAACCACAAAATCAAAGAAACAAATAAAATGCAAACCCAAATGACTTCATATGAAAACACCAAAAAAAACTTCAAACATCACTTAGACTGAAATAAAGCATCCTAGTCATTAACTACCAATAGAGGGAAAACAGAAAATGTTGTAATAGCATAAACAGAACAAAACTCACTTCATATGCACACAACAAGTCACATTATATGAGATCACAAAACACTTACAAAAAAACCACACAGAAATAGTGAATAATGTAATGACATGCATACAACAAATAGAGTAAAAAAACAAATTTAGGAAGCTGCAATAAACAGAACACAAAATTAGGGTTTATAAAAAGTAAGTTCAAATTTAAAATACAAGTATTCGACAAAAATAATACCAATTACAGAAGTTTAAGAGCAAAACAAACAAATAAACTAAACTTAAGAAACAAACCTGAAGGAGATTTTATCTCATCGGAAGCTTAGGAAATCAGAAGACATGGTAAAGAGACTGGTATGGAGATAGAACAAAAAAAAACTATCGGAATGAAGAGAAAACGAAGAGAGAATGAGATATGAAGGAGGGGAGCTGGGAAAAAGGAAAAAATGAGCTTGAGAAGGATATCAACAATGGCGATTATGGAGAGAAATTTGGTCGGAAGAAGAGTGAAGGGGGAGAGCTGATGAAAAAAGAAAGGGAAGCGGGATTTATAAAAGGCGCGTGGGCGCGTGTTAATGAAATCCACGTTATAACGTGGACCGTTGGATGAGAAGGATCAGACGGCTGAGAATCGTTCTCACGATAAGGCCGGTTCTCTCCTAATAAACCGTTCTCACCTGAACCGGTTTCTATATATATATATATATATATAGGGTCAGGATCTAGTGAGAACACTTTCTTAGGAGAGAACAGGTGAGAACGGATCTCATCCGTCCATTTATTGGAGAGCTCAGATTAAATGAGAAGATCTCCTCCTCACTCAACTCAATCTTGCTCAGTCGCCGGCTCTGGTCTCAATCGCTATCGCACAAGGGGACGGACGCATATGTCGCCGATGAACTCCTCCGTCAACATATCTTCGACCTCGATCAGAAGCCAACATCGATAGGGATCCGCCTCACGAAGAGCCGAAGAATAAGTTGAATTGGCTCAGGATCGCCAAATCCGGCGTCGTCGTCCCTCTGATTCCGCACCATCTTCATGGTTTACCGATTGAAGCAGCTCCATCGTCAATCCATGGTAACAAGTTGTCTAATTAGTAATTTCTGTTTGATTCTGAATGTTTTTGAAGCCTGATTGTTAGAATTTTTGGTTTCAGAGAATTCCCCAATTCAATCATTGCGCGATTATATTGTCTGGGTTATGAATTAGCAGTCTCAGGTGACTCTTCGGAGAGTCTTCACGGCGTTCCTCGATTCCGCTTCTGTTCCAACGCAAGCGAAAGCTCAGTCGACCTTCCAAATCCACCGCCGATTCATCGGGGATGCCAATTTGAAGTTTGCTTGGTTTGGTACTTGCAGAGACGGAGTTGATCGGATCATGTCTCACGGGACTTCACTTGACATTTCACTTGACATTTCTATCTAATTTCTTGGTGTTGGTTTGCTTTGTGGACATGAGTTGTTATTCTAGTGTTGCTATATTTTTATCTGGTAGATGACTAAAATAAGAACAGATTATGTATATACTGCAACTGTATCTAGCTTGCACATGCTTATCTTTAGTTTCATGTCCATCCAGGATTACAGTGCACTTGATTATCAAGAGAAAGTGCTTGATGACTTCTATGATGTCTATGCAATTGATATGGAACCAATAGGTCAAGGGAAAATGCCATCTCTTGGGGATCTTGAAACAAATCCAGGTGATTCTGGTTACGAGGCCGTTATAGTTAATAGGGCAATTGACCCCATGCTTGTGGAGTTGGAACAAGTTGCCCATTGCATTGCAATAGACTGCCCTCCCTCCAACGTCAATGTTTTTGTCCAGAGACTTGCTGAATTGGTTACAGGGCACATGGGTGGCCCAGTGAAGGATGCAAATATTATGTTAGCTAGGTGGATGGAGCGGAGCACAGAATTAAGGACGTCTTTGCATAAAAGTGTGTTTCCTATAGGCTCCTTAAAACTTGGCATTACTCGGCACTGAGCTTTGCTCTTTAAGGTTATCTTTGAATTATCTAAAAAGATTCCTATGTTTACTTAAGCTGAGCAGTCCTGAATGTGTTCCTGGCTCCAAAATGGAGAGTGTTTCTTATTTTTGGAACTTCTCACGTCATAAGTTATTGATGATCCAGAATCTGTTTTTAGCTTCAACATGGAGAAGTTTGTCTCCTGTGATTCTTTATTGGTTTATTTTTAAAGTCGGATTTGTGGAAAAATTGAATGTGATGTGCTGGTGCTACCATAATGGTTCTCAGATCCGTGCACTTATCCTTAAGAACAGTGATCTCAATAGCTTAAGGTAGTGTTTTTTTATAGCTAATTGATACTGAAGTTTATGTTAGATGCTTTAATTTCTCTAGTGAACCTGATAAGGAATTTGATGTTCAACACATCAGCTCGTTTTAAATAGAAAAAATTTGGATAACATTGGCTGAGAAGATGGCTTATAGTGAGTGTTATAAAAGGACTTCATTTGGAGGATCATGGTGTCCTTATATAGTTATGCTTTCGAACAATAGATGTTTTCCTAGAGATTTATGAAATAGTCTGGCAAGCTAATTAAATTGTTACTTGCATGTCTCCTTGATAAACAGAGTGATCAATCTCAGAATTGGAGGCATTTTGATTTATTAATAAAATGTTGCCTCATATGTATATATTTTTTTTAATTTTTTTTATGTTTCTTTGATGAAGCTTCTTAAGAATGTATTGTAAAAAAGTGAAATTTTAATTGCTTCAATTTAATAAGTGTATATGAGGACTGCTCAACTCCAGTTTTCATTTATCTAAGCACTTTAAGAAATGGTTTTCATTTGTGCTGCTTCATTATGTACAGGTATTAGCAAACAGTGTTGGGTTAAGGTGCAAATTGTTGAAAGGAAGCCATTATACGGGTGTTGAAGATGTTGCTGTCAACATGATAAAAATAGATGATGCACGGTAGAAATTTTCTCCTTGTTTAGTATCAGTCCACTTGATCAGTAATGTAAAGTGACTCCCTATTGCATCATGTATAGGTTTTACATTATGCTAGAAAGTAGTTAGCAGTAACTTCTGTCTTGTATATTCTGTTCCCTCTCTCTCACTCCTTACCTTCACCCGTCCAAAGTAAAGAATATCATTACTCGTGTGTTTCTATATATTTCAAATTTGAAATAGCTAACAGTGTATCCCTGGATTCAGGGACTTTTTGGGTGAGCATCATGGGACTTCACCGCCGATTCATCGGGGATGCCAATTTGAAGTTTGCTTGGTTTGGTACTTGCAGAGACGGAGTTGATCGGATCATGTCTCACGGATTTTGTCTCCCGAAGTTGAACCAAAACATATGGAGCTTTGGAAACTCCAGAAGTTTGCTTGGTTTGTTTACTTTGGCTGATTTCTTTTATGTACTTGTTACTTATGATTAATATTGAAGTTATATAGTGTTATTGTACATGTCTCAGGTGTTGATATTCTCTTAGGAGGTATAGTAAGATTGCAACTGGAGTTACTGTCAGTTGATGTTCAGACCTAGTGATTTGGTGACATGCATTTATATCTGTTTTACTGTAATTGTTGCTTGTGGTTTGTTTTTGTATTGTGTCTGTGAAATTGGATCTTTTAATTGTCAATTGCAAATGTTAAGAGTCGCTATGAATCTGTATGCACAAAAGATACACTTGTAACTGAAGTTAAAAGCCATTGTAACTGAGAGAAGTTTAAAGCCATTGTAACTGGGCAATTGGTGATCAGGGATCTCAACAAGAACTAGAGATCGCAAAGAAGTTGATTGGGAAGTTGGGATTGGAGGATGGATAACAGAAGCTAGGGTTTCAACAATATATTAACAAGGTATGATGATTGTTTTATATAGTTTGTTTGTAATCACAAATTATGATCATGATTGGTCTATTTGCTCCATTTCGTGCTTTTGTTGCCAGTAAAGATTTGCCTTTTGAAATAGTTATCCTTTACTAATGATGATGGTTTTAGTTGAGAGTTTACATTGAGTTGTCTAGATATTCTGCGGTAAAAGACTTTACTCTGTGTAGTTGCTTATTGTGATGCAATGCCTCATAAGCATGATAAACTTTAAAGTTATCTGGATCATTATTGACATCTAAGATGCCTAGTTGTGTACTATTATCTTGCTGGCTTGTTAAAGTGAGAGGATGGGAGATCATTTTATTGCTGTCACTTTTGAACATCAATGGAAATCATATTTGAGTTGTAAATTTGTTCACCAACACCAGTTACTATAAGAACGCATTCAATACTTTTTAGAAGACTAGATCATTTCTTTTAATCAATGATGAAACAGTGGAATTGTCTATTAATTAACATTGGCCTTACCTGTGTTTCTTATTCTTGATGAAACATATACAGAGGGTGACTCAGTTCATGACCAATGTTGCTCGCCCTAATGAAGCATCTTCTTTGGTGAGAAGAGTCCCCGTATTACGTCCTTCACTACCGTCTCCAGGGGCTGCTCCATGGCATGTGATGAGCTTGAGATAAGAACCACCACCAGACTTATCTACTATATATCTGCTTGTATGAATATTGTCAGGGATACTGCCTTTATTCTAATCGTTTCAATATGGATTATATGTTTTTGGCATGCTAGTCAAGAGTTTGAAGCTTTTCTTTTGAAAAATTATTCAATCAAGTAATAGAAATAGCTTTTCTATTTTTAGTATATAGTTTATGAGCTGAAAGACAAATCAGTGATCCTAGAGTGCCATCTGTTTTGTTCAAGTGCAAAGTTTTATCCCCATTTACAAATTTGGTGTCTCAGTATGAGTATAATGATATTTTTGGATGTGACAGTGTTATTATGTAGTACTAATCTTCATGAAGGCGGTATAATCAAACCCTGAAATCAAAGAAATAGAAACTTTTATTGAAAATAATTCATATCACTGGAAACAAAAATAAGAAACATGAGATTATCTAAATTAGCATGACTAAACAAACATCCAAAAGTGTTATTATGTAGTACTAATCTTCATGAAGGCAGTAGAATCAATCCCTGAAATCAAAGAAATAGAAACTTTTATTGAAAATAATTTATATCACTGGAAACAAAAATAAGAAACATGAGATTATCCAAATTAGCATGACTAAATAAATACGTTGTATCCAATTCACAAAAACTAAGTATGAAATTCACAAAAACCGAGTATGCAATTCACAAAGAACTGAGTATACAGTTTACAAAAACTGAATATGCAATTCGTAAAAACATAGTATGTAATTCACAAATAACTAAGTATGCAATTCACAAATAGCTGAGTATGCAATTTACAAAAACTGGGTATGCGATTCAAAAAAACTTAGTATGCAATTTACAAAGAACTGAATATGCAATTTACAAAGAACTGAATATGCAATTCACAAAAACTGAGTATGCATTCACAAAAACAGAGTGTGCAATTCACAAATAACTGAGTGTGCAATTCACAAATAACTGAGTATGCAATTCACAAAAACTAATAATACAATTCACAAATAATTGAATATGCAATTCACAAAAACTGAATATGCAATTCACAAAAAACTAAGTATGCAATTCATAAATAATCGAGTATGCAATTCAAAAAAACTGCACATACAAATAGACAATACATTACAAAATGCATATATTATTGAAGTGCATTTTTTTGGACAAGCGCACATGACGTGACTCGGGAGATGCACATGACTTGGCTTCGAAAAGCACATAGTGTGTCTAGGAAGAAGCACATTACGTGCCTCAAAAAACACGTGACGTTGCTCTGGAAACCTCGTATTGTGGCTAAGAAAAGCACATTTCTTAACTTGGAGAAGCACATAATGTGACTAGGGAGATGCACATGACATGGCTACGAAAAGCAAGTGGCATGCCCAAGGAATAACTAAGTATGCAATTCACAAAAATTGAGTATGAAATTCACAAAAAGCTGAGTATGCAATTGACAAATAACTGAGTATGCAATTCACAAAAACTGAGTATGCAATTCACAAAAACTGAATATGCAATTCACAAATAACTTAGTATGCAATTCACAAAAACTGTGTATGCAATTCACAAAAATTGAGTATGCAATTCCCAAATAACTTGCTTTTACGAAAACAAGAGTTTGGGGTTTACATTTAATTTTCAAAAAGGTACATACAAATATACAATACATTACGAAATGCATATATTATGTGTTACGATATGCATATGAGATGCATTTTATTTTCTTTTTCGGACAAATATTTTAGTTACATGCAATTTGCAAATCAATTAGTATGCATTTCATAATTCAGTTAGTATGCAATTAAGAAGTCACTTAGAATGCAATTAAAAAACACTTGATATGCAATTCAGAAATCACTTAGTATGCAATTCATAAAACATTTGGTATGCAATTTAAAAATCACTTGGTATACAATCTAGAAAACACTTGGTATGCAATTAAAAAATAACTTAGTATGCAATTATTTTAAATGAATAATCTAAACCAAACGAAGTAATCATCACATAGACAAGAATCACATCAGCCTTGTCTATGACAGGTTTTCAGAAACTTGGCAAGAATGGCAACAATATTTGCTTGAGCCAACAGATTTGACACATAATTTGGAGTGGTTTTGTTTTCCATTTGACCTTCATTCTCAGCCTTTAACATTTCATGGCAATCCTTAACTTCTTACCAGCATTCAAGACAGAGATGTCATTTTCTTTGCAGTCCGGAATGATTTTGTCTTCCATTTGATCTTCATTCTCAGCCTTCACCGTTTTCTTTACAGGAGCAAATGGGCGGGATCGAAAGAAGCAAGTGACGTGCTTCGGAGTAGCACAAGGCGTGATTCAGGTTTAGCACGTGGAGGCTTTGCAATGTCAGTTGCTCTCGTCTTCTCTACCTTGGCCTTCTAAAGTTGCATCACTCATTTCTGAAGTAGGTCTAGCGAATATTGTTGGTCGATTTTGTGCTCCTCCACACACTTGATCACAACTTTCAGACAAATCAGCTTCCGTTCAGTGACATAAACCAGAAAAGCTTGCAAGTTAGTAAATCAAACTGAGTTGCTTTCAGAAATGCTTGCAAGTTGTTTAGCTCTCAAGACTTCAGATTTCTATTTCATAGGTCAAATTACAACATCAATATGCTTCCCAATATTTATCAACACTTCATATCACACCTGAAAAGCACATAACACTGAGCTACTCTACATCCCTAGTAGGAAATTTAAGCCCTCCTGGATTAATAATGAGATACTCTAACAAGGCAATACGTAAGAAAGTATGGTTTTGGATCATAAAGCAAAAATGCAACTTAAATAGTTTAAGGGAAAAATGAATTCTAAAAATATGATAGACGTGACATTCTATTAAAGAGTCTGATTTCGTAGTGCACCATAAGCATTAGCTCCGATTAAAAACCATAAGCAGTGCAAGGAGAGAGCTTATGTACTAATGTTAATGTCTATGATATCATTATAATGCAAGAAAGTTCATCATAATGCGCGACATATACAGATCCCTAATGTTTCTAGCTACAAAGTTGCACAACTGACAAGTTGCTGTGAATATTGGATTGATTCTCTTCTCAGCTTTTATCTCCTTTTCCTCCTAAAAAATGGTCTCCATTTCACATTCTCATCCATATCAAAGAGATCTAGCAAGCCGAGAGGAAAACACATGTTTTCCTAAGTGCATTCACAGATAATTCAAGTACTCAAACTTTATTTCCAAGGAAAGCAACAGATTATCAGGTAACCCTGGCTTTGAACTTCTAATATTTTTCATCTTCATCTTAGCCTGAAAAACTAATTTACTTAGTCTATTTTTAGCATTTGAAGAGCATGCATCATTATAACAAGGAAACAACATGTACTCTTCTCCAAGAATATCATTCCATCACAAAATCTTTAGAAAGAACTCTAGCATTTCATCGAACAAGTAATGTGCACAATTCAAAAAACAAAGGAAGCACAAAGGCAGCCATTGAACATATGAAGAACAAAGGCAACGAGTTTTACTTGAATCATTCTCAGAAATGTGAGCCATTAAACCCCGACTTTCCCAAGCTCATTCTGAGACATCGATTCAAATGAAGGGCGCGAGTTTCTCTCTGCTCAGAAGGTCAAGTCGGAAATGTCGTTGATTCGCGAAGAGCTCTCGAGACATATCAATCGCTCTAGCCAATTTCCTCGATCCATCTGATTCTACAAGCTGCCCATTCCGCTTGAAATCAACGATCTGCTAAATTTCTTCTCCCTCTTCGTCCTCCGCATCTTCAACATCCAGTCTCAGAAGTGGCCGCAGCGGAATCAACTGCCAATTAGAACACAACGAATATTATTTGGGGAGTTAGGGTTTGATATGAATATAAAACATGACAAAGGAGTGGTAGGGTCTCCGTCGATCAAACCACCAATTGCTGAAGCTCATTCCGTCATTTTGCCGCGACCTTGGTCGTCGTTTGAACCAGTAGAAGCCGACACTCGAACTTGGAAGAGAAGAAGAGTTGGTTCTCACTGAATAAGACGCACTAACGATGAGAGGGAGAGTCTGGCGCTTGTAAATGAAGAGCGTGGGTTAAAATATGGAGCGTTCGATCGTTTAAAATCCAACGGCTTATATTAGTTCTCACTTTAAGCTGGTTCTCTCCTGGGAGTTGGTTCTCACCTGAACCACTTCCTATATATATATATATATATATATATTTGAATCAAGGCAAAAAATGGGGTCCCATCTTACTAAGATGGCAACCTCAAATCATCGTGATGGTGATCCTAAAAAGAACAAGGTTGTTGAATAATAAGAGGTTTTTGCACCAAACCACCCTTTGTTTGGTCGAATTTACGTCAAACCACCCCTTATATCACTTTTTTACAAGAAACCACCCATTTATCCTATTTCGTTAACATGGAACCACCCCTCCCTCACCTTCATTAAACTTTACGTTAGTTTCTGTGAATTTATTCATTTATTCCACTTATTTCTAATTTTAGAAGGCAAATAAGTACTTTCAAACAAATAAGTACTTGTGCATCAGTACAAAGCCGCGATGGGAGGATAACACACACTGAACTCGATTGACAGTACACGACATGGGAAAAGTCAGGATGATGGCGTCGGATCACAACTCCAGTGAGGGAGCCGTGTGGCGGCCGCAGACAAAGGCGGAATCAGAATCTGGAATAATGCTTTTTGAACATTTCTCAAACTCTTCTACGGAGAAGACACAGTACTGTTCATTTATTTGAAAATGACTTATTTGCCCTCTAAAATTAGAAATAAGTAGGGGTAAAAGAGTAATTTCACAAAAACTAACGGAAAGTTTAACGAAGGTGAGGGAGAGGCGGTTCCATGTTAACGGAATAGGATAAAGGGATAGTTCTTTACAAAGAGTGATATAAAAGGTGGTTCGACGAAAATTCGACCAAATAAAGAGTGGTTTGGTGAAAAACCTCTATTATTTAAGCTTATTTGTGGTAGATAATCGATAATTCCTAATTTGCATTAGAATATCTTTTCCACCGGGCCATAAGACTAGAAAACACAAATAATTAATGAGTTTGTCTAATGTGTGTCAATGAACACACAATAAACAACTAAAAGAGTAAAGGTAAAGGCCCTACACCCTCCTAGGAAAATGGATAAACCCATCACAACAAAAAAATATTACATTTCGAATGCAATTCATTCCTCTTTTAGTTATTTATTGTAGAAAAACCAATAATTAATATGACGCGAAAAGGACTATAAAAAATGGGGTAAAGTTCAGGTGATGATGAATTGTTAGAGAAAAAATAAGGATATAAAAGCAACTATAGTAGCTTGTGTGCTACCATTAAAGATCTTGAAGCAACTATAGTAACGTGCGTGACAATGTTTCCCACGTTGGTGCACGAGTGAATGTGTAAAAGATGCACGAGTTATTGATTTTATAATGTTGCATGACTTATTACTTATTGGTGAATAAGTGAGTGTGAATATGTGCATTAGTTATTGTGTGTGGGTGCATGAGGATTAGTTATAATTTTTTGTAGGTGCATGAGTCAATATGGAGTGATGCATGAGTTAATATATAAATGTGCATAAGTTATTGCTTGTTGGTGAATGAGTGACTGTGTAAAAGTGTATGAATTATTAATTTTATGTTGTTTCATGACTTATTACTTGTTTGTGCATAAGTGAATATATATATGTGCATGAGTTATTGAGTATGGATGCATGAGTGTCATGGATCCTCATTTCTTCTTTAAAGAGACATCCTCACCGAATTTTTTTCCATAAATAATGTCGGCAACACAAACTCGTAGAATATGTTGCTAATTTTCATGGGAAATTAGTGTTAAGATACAAGTTAATGCACACTAACTAGCTCGTACAGTACTTCTTTGATCGAAATCCTTTATAGTACGTGGAGCAAGTATAATTTAACCAAGAATACCAAGTTGCAGCTACTATATTAAAGTATGTGTTCGGGTTTGGGTAACACATTTCGCAGTCGGCGCAAATATTGTAATGCTCAAAATATATGATGAAGTTAATGCACACTAGTGCTACATTACACTACCCATCAACGAACCGACTCTATTATTTATAAGATGGATATATATAACTCCAACACTTGGGAGTTACAAAAAAACATAACATAACTTGAAAGTTTTCGGACTAAAAACTTGGTGCAGATCACAAAATTCAGTCGTCTATTTTTCTTCCGGCTAAGTTTGACATTATTATGCCTCAACCCTAGTGTGGTCCAACGGTGGGAAGTGCCTTTTGTACCTAAATCCTACTCGACAGCTAGTATATATAGTGCTAATAGGTAGATATCGATCGGCAGGTCGAAACATTAGTGAAAAGTTTCGATGAGAACAAGACTTAACGTAGAAAAAATGAAGTTTTTCGCGTTCACAGATAACAAGCTAATGTTCATAATTTAAGCGGTAATGTTCATAATTTGGGCAGTAAATTTTTTTGAGGTCATTTTAAGAAGAAAACTAAAAAAAATCAAAGTTCATAGTAATTACAAGTATGCCACCGCGTCACTCACCGAAAGCATTCAAAAAAAATTGGCCCGGATTATAAACATTACCGTCCAGAATCTGAACTTTAACGTGTAATATGTAAACGCGATATGTTCGTTTTTCCTACGTTAAGTCGTTAACAATTATTTGAACCGGAACTTTCCTCTTATTATAACACTATTCATGTGTATTGAGAATTGCGGGTAGAAGACACTAGTAGAAAAATAGGATTTAACCACGGTTATTTGGTAATGTTTACCACGGTTTTGAACCGTGGTTAACTTGCCTGTGGTAAACGTGTTTACCACGGTTTCCATTTTACCACGGTTCCGTATTTACCACGGTTCACGACCCGTGTTAAATCGTACAACCGTGGTAAGATGACATTATACTTTTTCAAGGTAAACCTGGGTAAATCATAGTTTAGACCACGGTTCTTGTATAAACTGTGGTAAATGTTATCACATTTTTTAAAAAAAAAAGCCCAGACCCAGATTTTCGGCAATCGGGGCCCTAAATTTTCAAATTAGAAAAAATTACAAATATATATATAAAAAGAAGCAATTGGATGTGGATAATCTTACAGCTAAGCCCACCAAAACCACTTATTATAAACACAAAGGATCTTTAATAACACCATGATCCTAGATTATTATACAATATATATACATCAGAAAGCTTCCATTGTCCTTATGTTATGTCCAAAAACTAGTCACTTCACATCGAGCAAATCATCTTTAACATCTTCTACCTACAATAAAAAAAAAAAAATGAAGATCAGATCTAAATTTTAGTAATGTTAAAATGGAAATTTGATGGAGTCCTGATTTTAGCTCCCCGAAAGTTCAGTAGCCATACTGTAAAGTTCCTTGCAACAAGGTGTCAAAGAAAGCACATGATGAAACATCAACACATGTATTTGGAATAATGAACTTATACCATTTTTCCATTACTGCACTAACAACAAGAATCATATACTCATCATGCTTCCAAGTTATATTTAATGATTCTAGAAATAAGCAAATAAAATTATGAACAAACAGTAACATGCGAGTAGTATGCGAGTTTGAATAAATTAATCAAATTAGTCAATAGCATTGTCTTTATAGCCTACTAAACTTGAATATTAACAGAGATATAGGAGAATAGGCGAAATAAAAAAATTACGAGTTTCTAACCTACTCAGAACTTATTTCTAAAAAAGCAACACCATTCACTAAGTCAATAAGCTTATGCACATAAAAGAGACATAGGAGTCAACAATAACTTAAACTTCAAAAGCTCTTCAATAACATACAGAACTCTAGAAGCAGATGACCATTATCACCACTCCTGCTGATAAAATAGAGAAGCACTTAAATAAAGAAGTATAAACAATAAAGCATAAAGAATTTAGAACCTTAAGCCTCAGCATGAATAAGATCCATATTAAAAAAATATAATTAACTCTATTAAGGAACTATACCAAAATAAAACTTTATTAAGGGACTATAAGATGAAAAAATGCATTAAGTCAATGCCAATTGTTTTGTTTGAGACTGCAACCTCAATTGCTTTGTTTTGTAGTTTAGCTTAAGATTCATGAACAAGCTATGTTTTCTGGATATAGGTATTTGATTCATGAACCGGTATTAAAGGAGTTCCATCTTAGTTGGTTGTACAAGAACTGTATGCATATATGTATATGCTTTTACTTACAAGAATTAAACCAACTTGATGAGTCCGCATTTCATTCCCAATGATATTCTTACTTATCATTTTTTCTTACTCTATTCTTCAATACCAAGATATCAGGTATGAGCTCAAAATCTCCCTCTTTATCAACTAATTAAACCAATATAGTGTACTAAATTATGACAGAGGGCATCCACAACAAGTACTCCAAGATAAACAATAGACTACTATCATAAATGAGAGAAATGGAGAGAGGGAAAGAGTAGACAAACCGCAAAAAAAGTGTGATCACTTGGATTGGAAAATTGAATTTTGAAGCTCCCAAGGTAATCAAGCAGCAAACCAGTGAAGGTGGTTGCGGTATTCTTCTCCTTCATATGCCACTTCTATGCATAATGACTCCTTTTCTATTTCTCCATGTCCATTATCCTCCTGGTATTGCATTAACTCAACTGATAAAGTATGTGACTGGAATTGTTACATCAATTGTAGAAAATGAATACAACTAATAAAGCAAGTGTTTGAAATTATCACAAAGAAACTTACAATTATTTAGTAGAAAATAGAGTTGCAAGTACATTACACACATAAGGTTGCATGACAACAATGACTTATTAGTCTAAGTTGCTATAAGAATTTACCAATGGCGAACACAAGTACCTTTGAGGTTGTTGTGTAGAGACATCCCTAACGCCTAGGGTTTCGACTAACGTCCAGGGGAAGTGCCAGCCGATAACGACGACAGAGAAACATGATGACGCAAGTGGCTAGGTTTCGACTTCTGGAAGAGAAAAGAGAGAGGCGTAGAGCGAGGCGGTGACGGCTAGTGTTGCGGGCAAACGAGGAAGGAAACCCTAAAAAATAAGAATACAAACCCGAGCAGGAGACGAGAAGCATAAGCCACAGGCAAAGAGCGACGAAGATGAATGCAAATCTGGAACCTGTAGAAGTTGAGGAGCCGGTGGAGATCCGAAAAATTGAGACCTCCATAAGGTAGAAGAAGCTGCTCATAGACCTCGCCGTTATCATTCATTATCAAAGACCACTCGTTGGAGGCGGAATGGGAAGAGAATCATTGGATCCTGAAAAACTCAAGCTCCGGTTTGGATCGAATCGAGCCCTTTGAACATTGGATATTTTAGGGTTTGTTTGAGAATCACTGGAGGAAGACAGAGAATGAGGGGTCCCCGACAGCGCTGGTGCAGGTAACAGAAAAGGAGGGACTTCGGTAGCGGTAGTGGCGAGCGGCGAAATCGATTACACTTCATCAATGGAAGAAGAGAAGAGGAAGGACCAAATTGAAGGAGAAGTATGAACACCTACACGAGCAAACACGGATAAATAAAAAATTCATTGCTTTTTAACCATGAAAATTTTATTTTCTAAAGTATATTACAATTCCTTTTTTTACTGTTACCTTCGCTTCACAAAAGAGAACATAGAGTACTATTCCTACTTAATTACCACGGTTATCTACAAAACCGTAGTACTAGAAAGAGTCGCATAAAACCGGAGCTTATTTTCCGAGTTATTACCACGGTTCGTCTGATAACCGGAGCAAATAAACCAATTTTAACAAAATACCACGGTTGGTTTTGAACCGGGGTAAATTTTCCGTGGTCAAAGCCCATTTTTGTACTAGTGAGATTTAGATGGGGATCATTTCAATTATAATATGCACATGTTTGAAGATTATTAGTGGAAAATAATTCACGTAGAAATGGTCTCTTCAAAGTATCTTATTGACGCAAGTGTGACTGGTGATCGAAGAGCTAGCTACTCGTTGTTTTCATAAGCCATAGACAATGAATATTGGTCCAACAACATGCATATAGTTTATTGATCGTGCGATGCATGTCTTTTTTTTGCAGTTTAAAATTGGTGGAACCAGTGGCGGAGCCAGGATTCGTCTGGAGGAGGGGCAGACTTTTCAATCAATATAATATCGTTATTTTTCATATATATATGTGTTTTTTTATCTACTTTATATAATACTAAAGATTAGGCCTAAAAATACTTATTTTTTAATTACTAAAATTTATTAATTTTAATTTTGCATCATTTATTATTTTTAATGGAAATTTAGGTTTCTATTTCCAAAATATTATAATCATTGATTGGCTTTGATCAGTAGTTGGGACTTGTGATGTGATTACATGTATTGTAATCACGTGTTAAAACAAAGATAACTTGTGGACTTCGTAAATAAAAAACAGAAGTACTTGATGGGCTTCAAGTTTTGGATTTAGGTTGAATGGGCTTTTAAATTTTAAAACAAAAAACCAGCCCAATTTGAAACAAAAGAAGAACAAAAACCTAACTAACTTCGTCTTCTCCCCCCTCCTTTCGCTTCCATGGCCAGCCAAGGGGGTGCTGTCACTATTTGATCTTCGAATCAATGTCTATAATTCGAAGTTTCTGGGAGTGAAGGGGGCGCGGCCGCACCCTCAAGCACCCCCTGGATCCGCCACTGGTGGAACTACAACGTACAGAAAAGATCTGCAGAACTTGAGGAACATATCTCCTCTGCAGAACTTGAGATTAAGATTGCGGATATGATGTAAGCAAAAACTGATAAAGTAGGCAGCCCTTGAATCAAGTTAGAATATTATATACTATACGTCTATGACTCATACATTGTAGTCATAGTATGAAAATTAAATTATTACGGCCATACAACAAGAAATAGTTTTGTATTATGTAATTTTCGTGGGATTGAGGCCAGATTGAGCTTCAAAGCCCATAACAATAAAAAATTTGAGCAACATATATTTAGTAATTGGGCCAAAAACAAGGTCCACAATGATAATATTCATAGTGGACCAACCATACAGACTCCCAAATTTAGGGTAAGTAATCATTTTTAGACTTTGCATTGTATTTTTTAACCCTAAATTTTTTTAGTGTGTTAACTAACCTTTTGTTGCATTATGCCATTTTTATTTATCATATTTGATTATAATTTTTTTTGTAATTATTATTAAGGTTGTCATCATTAGATTAATGAATAAACACCGACGACGTGAACTGTCATTCAAACGATATGAACTGTCATCCCAACGATATGAACTGTCATCGGGACGACATGAACTGTCATCGGGACGACATGAACTGTCATCCGGACGACATGAACTGTCATCCGACGACAATAAAATTTTCGTTGATGACATTAATTTTCGTTGATGACAGTTTGCGTCTTGATATTTTTATATCATATTTGATTGTAATTTTTGTCATTGTTTTTATTAATATTGTCATTGTTTTTATTAATATTGTCATCGTAGGATGAATTAAAAAACACTGATAAAATGAACTGTCATCCATACATCAAGAACTGTCATCCGATATCATCACGAACTGTCATCCAATATCATCACAAATTGTCATCCGATATCATCATGAACTGTCATCCGATATTATCATCCTAACATCATAAATTGTCATCCAACAACACGAACTATCATTCTGATGACATACAATGTCAACAACCATTCAAAACCTAAACCGAAAACAATTAAATTAAAGTTTTCACATTGGGCACCCCCCTCTCGTTCGGAACGGTGTTCCGAACGAGATTGTAATTTTTTTTTTTTAAATTCTCGTTCGGAATACCATTCCGAACGAGATTAACCGGGTTCAAATTTTTGAACCCGGTTTAAGAAACCGAGTTAAAAAAAATCGAAAAAAATATCCGGAATTCTCGTTCTAAACGCCGTTCTGAACGAGATTTTTTTTTAAAATTTTTTAATGACGTCAATATTATTTATAAATAATTTGTTTTTTTGGATATCCGCATCTCGTTCGGAATACCATTCCGAACGAGCAGCGGTTTTTTTTTAAAATAATAACGTAAAGGTCGAGAATAGGCGGTTCGATGCCCAAACGACGTCGGAATGCAATGAAACTTGTTTTCAATGCATATTATAGCTATTTAACCTTTTCGGTAACTTCGAGTCGAAAACTCAAACTCTTCGAGTAGCACCTCCTTTGTAAACCTTCACTAGTCTTTTATTCTTCGAAATAGTCGAAGTAGTTGAGATATGAAGGGTCTAGTACATCGATGTTGATTATGTTTCAAAAACTTATACAATTATGTGTTATTAGGCATATAAAGAGTGTATAAGGTCTCCCCTTCACAAAAAGTTGATCGAAAATACTCAAAAACGCAAAAACGCCTTATCGGTCCTGATGGCCTGTTAAGGTCGAGAATAGGCGGTTCGATGCCCAAACGACGTCGGAATGCAATGAAACTTGTTTTCAATGCATATTATAGTTATTTAACCTTGACGGTAACTTCGAATCGAAAACTCGAACTCTTCGAGTAACACCTCCTTTGTAAAACTTCACTAGTCTTTCATTCTTCGAAATAGTCGAAGTAGTTGAGATATGAAGGGTCTAGTACATCGATGTTGATTATGTTTCAGAAACTTATACAATTATGTGTTATTAGGCATATAAAGAGTGTATAAGGTCTCCCCTTCACAAAAAGTTGATCGAAAATACTCAAAAACGCAAAAACGCCTTATCGGTCCTAATGGCCTGTTAAGGTCAAGAATAGGCGGTTCGATGCCCAAACGACGTCGGAATGCAATGAAACTTGTTTTCAATGCATATTATAGCTATTTAACCTTGTCGGTAACTTCGAATCGAAAACTCGAACTCTTCGAGTAACACCTCCTTCCTAAACCTTCACTAGTCTTTCATTCTTCGAAATAGTCGAGATATGAAGGGTCTAGTACATCGATGTTGATTATGTTTCAAAAACTTATACAATTATGTGTTATTAGGCATATAAAGAGTGTATAAGGTCTCCCCTTCACAAAAAGTTGATCGAAAATACTCAAAAACGCAAAAACCGGGTAATCTCGTTCGGAACGCCGTTCAGAACGAGATTTATGACGTCATAAATATTTTTTAAAAAAAAAAAAACTCATTCGGAACCCCGTTCCGAACGAGTGTCGAACCGGTTCATAAATTACGAACCGGTTCGACATTTAATAAATGAAAAAATCATTTTCCAGACCAACGAGAAATTTTTAAAAAAAAAAAAATAAATTCAGGGATTCTCGTTCGGAACGGTGTTCCGAACGAGATGTTGTTGTCGGGTGTAAAAAAGGTGCTGCCCGGTTGTCACCCGTTAATTAAGTAAAGTGCTGACTAAGTTGATGGAAACCGTAAGTATCACACAAGCTCCTTAGCTTAGAATTCCCATCGCCTCCCGATCCAGCGACGAGGACAAGAGGTTGTCCGGCGGTGCAATCGCCGGAACTGTTGTCGGCGAGGAGTAGAACCTTGTTGTCGTCGCCGCTGCAAGGATTCAGATCGGATATCGAAATAGCTCTTGCAACTGGTACGATGAAAGACAACGACGGGAACGGAGCCGATGACTCGCCCGTGAGATCGATGAACGTTTGGAGTCGACAATAGCGGACTCATACTCAGTGGCGGATTCAGGGGGCGCTTGAGGGTGCGGCCGCGCCTCCTTCGCTCCCAAGAACCTCTGATTTTAGGTATAGAGCTGGCGACCCAACTGTTACCGCACCTCCTTGATTTGATCTGTTAATCCATGGAGTAAGTCGGGGAAGGAGATGGAGATGGAGAAGACGACCTAGTGGCTAGTCATCCTTTTAGTTTACATTGGGTTGGGTTGGGCTGTTTATTTTTGGAGTCCAAACATCTAAAATGAGAGGCCCATTTTAATTTAAAACTCATCAGAATTTTTTTAAGAATAAAAAGCAGCCCACCACTTTTTATAGTTATATAAAAATATATAATATGTACTAACATGTTACATACTAACAATAACATGTCGAATTTTGAGTATTTAAGAGATAAAACACACCAATAAATATGATGGAATAAGTTTCCAATAAAATAAAAAATCGAAAGAATTTTTTTTTTAAGATTATAAATTAAGGTAAAAATATTAACAAAAATACACTAATTACGAGAAAAAATTTCGCCCCTCCTCCAAAAAAGTCCTGGCTCCGCCACTGTATGGAGTGTTCAAAACATGACAAACAGATCAAATTGTTTTGCGTCACTGAGCCGAAAATCTTAGGCCTTTTCATCATTTCTATAGGATTTATGTTGGCTTCGTCAAAAGCTCGAGTAGTTTGTTACGTCAACAGACAACTCAAAAGATGTAATTCCATGCTTGTTTAGAAAGATTTCACAGTCTAAACCTAGATCTTAATCTTTTGACTTTATGAGGAAAATATCCTTGAGGTACCGTGACGAAACAAAACTTTGAACATTTGGATCAAGTCCAAAAAAATGAGCCTTCTTGCTCTATTTTGTGTGCCCGTTTAAAGAATTATCCAACCAAATTAATTTGTGGGATCCAACCACATTAATTTTTTTTTTGGGTAAAAAAGAGGCGGCACTCTCAGCGGTGTATTAAATCAACAAAATGAGCTACACAGAAACAAAATGAGGGTAGCTCTCCCCCTAAAGTCATCAGAAATAAGAGTCAAAGTACCCACAGGCGGGCACGACAAAGAATGAAAACCAAGCGGAAAGGAAAGTGCAAAAGAGGCTAGGTAGTCGGCTACCATGTTCGCCTCGCGGAAGGTGTGACGGACCTGGACGAGCCAGTCCCTATGAAGGAGGCCAACACACTGGGATGTGAGGCGAGAGAGTGGATGGTGGTTGCTGATGGGAGATTGCAGGAGGTGGATAGCGAGACTCGAGTCGGATTCCAATTGCACTTTACGGAATCCCAGCTCCCAAGCGAGCTTGAGGCCATGAAAAATTCCCCAAAGTTCAGCCATAGGGACCGTACACTGACCAATATTGTGAACAAAGCCCCCAACCCATTGGCCATTCGCGTCCCGAATAACTCCCCCAGCTGAGGCGAGCTTGTTGATGCAAAGGGCTCCATCTGTATTTACTTTCACAAATTCCCCCAAAGGAGGGCTCCAGGAGATGAGACATTCCTGCTTCAGTCTAGGACTGCTGGCCAATCTACCGTCCCAAGCTTGAACATATGAGAGAGCCCATTGGGAGATAAAGTTCCCTTTATTCCCCTTAAAACTATCATTGCCAAAGACCCGATCATTCCGCCATTTCCAAAGCCACCAACACGCAACACCAAAAAGTGCAGCCCAAGGCACCCCAAGTTGATTGGACCCTCTGGACATCAAGTGGAAACGAATCCAAAGTGCGCTTTCAACCGGGTACCCATTGTTATCAACTTTGGGCAAGTCAATATCCCTCCAAACCTCACAAGCCACTTTGCAATCCCGAAAGATATGATCAATAGACTCCACCTTTCCCGGACAGCAGCTACAGGACGGGTCACTCGCCATATGTCGTCTATGACGCTCCTGGTTAGTAAGGATAAAGCCTCTCACAACCATCCAGAAAAAATGTCTGACCCTCTCTTGCACCTTCAACCTCCAAATACCATTAAAGATGGTGCTATCAATTTCCAGGATAGGGGTAGGGTGCTTCAGAAAGCTGTAGGCAGACCCTACTGTATAGTCCCCATTAGGCGAGAAAGCCCAAGACATCGAATCTATGCAGTCAGGGTCATCTGAAACAGCCAAGGCCGCAAGTCTGAGGATAATCGAGGACAGAAGCAGGGGAGAGATGACATGCCAATCCCAGCCGGTATTCTCAACCCAGAGTGACCTGACAGAAGCGTTACTCAACTCCTCGGAAGGGGGAAACAAAGCAACATCAATCAGAGGATGCTCCAGGAGCCAGGAGTCTTTCCAGAAGCGGATATCATACCCATTCCCGAGTAACCATTTCGTCCCTTTACAAACCACTTGGTGAACCCCTTTAGTTAAACTTTTCCAGACGTGAGAGGAACAACTAACCTCCTTCTCTCTGACATACTTTCTTATCAGCGTCTCTTTCCAAATACTGTCATCAGGTTGAAGAAACCGCCAGCCCAGTTTTCCCACAAGAGCAAGGTTCAATTGTTTCATCGATCTAACTCCAAGGCCTCCCATAGGCTCCGGCTTACAAATATCCTTCCAACTGACGAGGTGAGCTTTCCTCCTGTCATCCCACTCTCCCCAGATAAACTGCCTAGTAATCTTATCAATCTTCTTATAAGTATCCTTAGGAAGGGTGACAGTGGCCATGGTATAGACCGGAATAGACGTAAGAACGGATTTGGCTAAAGTGACCCTCCCCGCAAAGCTGGGGTGTCTTCCTTTCCATCCTGACAACCAGGTAGTAATATTCTCCAACAGAGGGACAAAAGTCTCTTTCGTGACAGCCTTATGGAGGATGGGCATGCCCAAATAGAGACCAATGTCATCCACAAGTGCGAACCCACACTCGTCTCTCAACTGATTAGCGAGGCTAGGTTGCACATTAGGTGAAACCAAAATCTTAGATTTCTGATTACTAATCTTCAGACCAGAGGCTTTGCAAAAAATATCCAAGACCTCCCTAATGACCTTAATCTGTAGGACCGAGGCTTCAGCGCATAACAAGATGTCATCAGCGAACAAAGCATGCGAGATCGAAGGTCCTCTCCTAGTCAGTTTGATGGGTCGCCAGCTACCCTTTGCCGTGGAATCCATGATCAGTTGACTTAGCTTCTCAACACATGTGACAAAAAGGTATGGCGATAGGGGGTCCCCTTGACGGATCCCCCTTCTCGGCTTAAAACTGTTGGTGAGAGCCCCGTTCCAAACTAGTTGCATACTAGCAGAGGAAATGTAGGTTTCAATCAGCTTGACCCAAGACTCAGGTAACCCTGCATCCTTGAGAGCGAAAACCACAAAGTCCCACCGCAGCATATCGTAGGCTTTCTTGAGGTCCAATTTCAACAACATTCGTCCCTTCTTTCCCTTCTTGTTTCTCATACTGTGGACAATTTCCTGAACCAAAACAATATAATCAGTGATGTGGCGCCCCGGCACAAAACTTCCCTGTAAAGGACCAATAATCCCAGGAAGCAAAGGTTGGATCCGGTTTGCGATGACTTTGGTGATGAGTTTATACAAAACATTGCATAAACTAATCGGTGTGAACTGAGCAATAGTCTCGGGTTTCGTCACTTTGGGAATAAGCACAATTAACGTATCATTGAGATGGGGTGGGAGAGCATTCGTTCTGAAAAACTGATGCACAGAACTATGCACTGAACTTCCAACAACATCCCAACACTCTTTAAAGAAAAACGCTTGGAACCCGTCAATACCTGGTGACTTGAGAGAGCCCATCTGATGCAACGCCCTCTTAATTTCCTCATCCTGGACGGGAGCAGCAAAGCCAATCCAATCATCCAAAGGCAAATCAGGAAAGGAACCACACCCCACTGAATCCGCAGGAAGCGAAATATCAGGCAAACCATACAGATTATTGAAGAAGGAGATAGCGTGATCCTCGAGCTCACCCTTTCCTTCAATCCAGCAACCATTTCCATCCTTAAGACACTCAATCTTGTTGTATCTTCTTCTGACAATGGTTGAAGCGTGGAAAAAGGAGGTATTCTGATCACCATTAGTAAGTAATTGAATGCGCGACTTCTGAAACCAGATAAGCTCCTCTTGCTCCAGAACCTGATTCAACTCACCCTGAATAGCAGCCTCGACCCCAAGCAGACGATCTAAAACATTAAATCCCAAAGCTTTCTGCACACCTTCAAGTCTAGCGAGGAGTCTCTTTTTCTTGTGGTGCACATTGCCGAAAACTTCCCGGGTCCAGATTCGGAGATTCTTCTTGAGGACACACAGAGCCTCAGGAGCCGGGACCTCATGAATCCAGGAGGAGGAAACAAAGGGTTTGAACGCCTCATGTTTAGCCCATGCCACCTCAAAGCGGAAAGGAGTATCCGGTCTGCAGATCGCCACCGGGTTGAGGGTGAACAGGAGGGGAGCGTGATCTGAACTAGCCCTAGCTAAGTGACGGACACTTGCTTCAGGCCACACCAATCGCCTAGCAATGTTAGAGACGACACGGTCCAATCTCTTGGACACCCTGGTATCTTCATTAATGCCACGCACCCATGTAAATTTTGGGCCACTAAAGCTCAAATCGATAAGGCCCAGCTTGTTTATCAGTTGTTGGAAAAGAGGAGTATCCAGAGAAAGACCACCATTCCCACCATCTGTATCATCATGGTTCAAAATGCAATTAAAATCACCCCCAACCATCGCAGGTTCAGTAATTCTCCCCAATTCAACACACAACTCCTATCAAAACTCTCGACGTCTACACGCAATCGGGGGCCCGTAAACGAAGAACAGATGAGTAGGCCCCTCCTTCGTAGTAGCCACCGCATGGATGAAGTGTTGATGAAGTTTGTGCACTTTTAAATCAATTATGTCCTGATGCCATAACATCCAGATACCGCCTGAAAAACCCGTAGCCTCAACGCGAACCCAGTCCGAGAATTTCAAGCCTTTGCACACCTTTTCTGCCTTGTCACCCGAAATACGTGGTTAAAAAAGGACCAAAATATCAACTTTATTTCGACTAAGGAGTGTACCCATAGACCTACGGAAGCTGTCTTTCCACGCCCCGTAGCAGTTCCATAAGATGCACGACATAAAAACTGTAAGGGGGGGGGGAACACTGGTTAGGCGTTTTGAGATGTCTCACCAATGGGCTCCGTACCCACTGAGAGACTTGGGCTGCTAGCAGCCTCCAAATCTGAAGCCCCATTCTTTTCATGACTCTCGGGCTCACCTGAAATCTCCATGGACCCATTCTGTTCTGGGTTAGAGATATTGGACTTCCTGGCTTCAAAGATTTTACCAGGCCCATTATCTTCAGGAGCATTCTGGGCTGGTTCCTCTCTAAATTCCATGCGATGTCTGGGCCGCTTCAATGATCCAGTATCACACTCCAAGCCCACCGCTTCCGCCTGATTAATGGGAACCCAATTTCCTCCTCCATTTCCTTTTTTCCTCCTATTTCTCTTGTTCTTACTTTTACTGTTTCCTGAGACAACTCCAGCCGGTCCCTTAGTTGTACTAGGAATAGAACCTCCTGCCACATTTTCCTTTTGCTCTGTTGACTTTCCCTTAAAAACAATAATGGGCTTTATTACACTAGTTTCTTTCTTGGTTTCCGCTTCCCCAGCAGGAGTAAGTCTGGCTTCCTGGTCAGAGATCGTTGCAGAGGCATTGCCAAAAACGGCGAACCTGCTACCATCGGTCCTTATCCCACTTGTGGATGGCGTGTTGTCTCCTTTCCCTTTCTGTGCACTCCCCTATCCATTGTGAAACGAGCCGTTAGGGTTCCGGCGCCGATTGCGTTTCACCTCCATCATCCAAGCTCCGAATTTTCCTCTGTCAGCCTTCGGATCTTTCTTCCGGTAGGGATCCTCGGTCTCCGGCTCCTTACTAGTTTCCCCATCCTTCTTATCTCCCGGCGTCGACTTGCAGCGAGCATCGATATGCCCATACCGGCCACACTTCTTTGTGGAGTATGAAGGGATGCATATTATATGCAGCCCTTCATACTCCACAAAGAATCTCTCACCATTAATGTTGACAGCTCCTTTCATAGGTTTAAGAAGGTCAACATGAACACATACCCTTGCGTACCTACCTCGGTGAGCATTCAATGTCTTCAAGTCCACTGTAATGGGTACACCAATCCCTGCTGCAATCTTCAGGAGAATGTTTTCTTCATATAGCATTAATGGTAAATCAGTTATTCTCAACCATACCGGAGTCGTACTAACCACATCATTGGCAGGATTAAATGAGGGACTCCAAGCTTTAAGGATGAGATAGTGTCCAAAAATCTTCCAAGGCCCCCCCAGCTAACACCTTTATATAATCTCCTTCCGATTCAAATCTTACCACGTAGTATCCGTTCGGTAGGTCAATAACCATCATCTTCCCAACCGGTTTCCACGTTTCTCTTAGCTTCCTCTCCATTACATGGTGTAGCACATGGTTGCCAAAGGGCTTGACAATCAAAGAAGAGTGCCATACCATCACCAGTGCATCTAGAACCTCTTGTTGGATGGTAATGCCAGGTTCCTCATCTTCACCGTCAGGAAACGTGATCACCACTTTGCCCTTCAAAAACTCCTCGTGAAGTAGCGGCCTCTTATTCTCCTCCTTCCCAACCACCAGATCCCGCCACGTAGGGGCCGAAACCGGTGGTTGTTCATGGCTCTCATTCACCTTCTCCTTTGAGGACGCAGCACCAACCTCCTCCTCCACTTGCATTTCCTGGTCCTCATTACTTCCACTGGTATGATGAGTGTGCTCTTCTTGCGGGGATAATCGTTTGGGAAGAAAGCGGTCGGGTCGTGTTATCGAGCGGGGGTTGTGTTTGGCTTTGTGTTTGGATTTCTGGGGTAGGGCTTTGGTCGCCATAGGCGGCCCCGCCGGGTAGGGTTGCGGTAAAATATTCAGGTTAGAAAGAGGCGAGGAGGAAGTGGGAGTTTCTCTCAGTACTTGAACTTCCCTCCTAATTAGAGTATCTTTTCCAACCACATTAATTTGTGGGCTAGTTGTTATATACTCCATTTGATTGGTTTTACACACAAACAAAGATCGGGGAAAAATCTTCACAGGTCTTGTTAGCTAGAACTGACTTTGTGATCACCTTACGAGAGAATAAATTCAAGTACCAGACAAGTACAAGTAATAGGTAGGACAACAACAAGGAAATTACATGTGCTTTTTAATGTATTCACGTCAGTACTGTTGGACCCGGTTCTCGCGGTGAGTATGAACCCGGTTCGCGACTGACAGGTGAACCGCGAGCCCAAAGAAGCATTGAAGGGATCAAGACGGTGAGGCCCAATAAGAGGCCCAATAGGTATAAAGAATAACACCGGATTATGTGGGGCCCGCGACCTGGCTATAAATCCTAACCGAAAGGAGAGAGAAAGGAGAGTGGCAATTGAGAGCATTCCCCTTGAGCAAGAGAGAAACACAAAAGACGAACCCTCATTCTCGAGATCGTCTCATTGGTCCCGATTCATCTCTACTCATAGAGAATCAGATGATCGGTACCTGGATTCTGGCTCTCGGTATCGTAGTCGTGCTTTTGAGGTGTGAATCGTGATGTTTGGCTGAGTTTTACTACTTTACTGTTCCATTGTGCTGGTTCGTGAGGTTTCATTGTTTTGGTTGTATACTTTGATCGTTATCTTCTTCTGATTTGCTGCATTCTAGTGTTATTTGAGGTATTAATCTCGTTTACCTGTGATCGTTACTGACTTGGGCGTCAGAGAGCCAAATCAGGGGGTCCAACCTTCCGGTTTGGTTGTGCAGGTATTTTTGGAGCTGAAGAACACGAAGAACCGCGTGGAAAAGCATATTTTGATCCAAATGAAGATGAATTACAAGTTGTTGTTCCAGTTGGCGTAAAGGAGGTCTCTAGTACTTGAAGATTTATTACTGGCCAGATCTCGCGAGGTGTTGATTGCGAGATCGCGAACATCTGGGATCCAACACTGGCGCCGACCGTGGGGACCTCCTCGCACAGCTAGTTCCCTTTGAAATCTCAAGAATCATTTTGCGTAGGACAATATCATGGGCGACACTGGTAGGAGTGGCACAGCGAACAACACCCTGTTACAAGCGGGTCCCGGCACTCAAAATGCTCTCAACCCGATTCTCCCTCACGTAGACGAGGAAGAACCTGACCTCATCACTATTCCGCGAGAGCAGAACGCACATTTTAACGCTTGGGTGGCACAAGGCGCCCCAGTTGCCCAGAACGCAGCTAATCAGAGAGTAGAGCCTCGCGATGAGCAGGCTAATCGCGAGGAACGAGAAGTTACTCTCGATGAACAGGTGGCCGAGGTTAACCCTGACGACAGGGTTTCAGTCTCCAGGATGCCAAGAGGAAGGAATGCCATCCGCGAGGCCAGACATGGAGGGTTTGATCTAAATCAGGCCCCAATGAGTCACCAAGAGCATTACAACTCATAGCATGGTGGTCGCTATGATGATCGAGGTCAAGCATATTACCCCGTGTATGAGCAACGCGACCACTATGGTGCCCCAAGCTATAATCGCGACGTATACCAGAACCCTGCTTACCATGCAAACCCTCCACTCAATTTCTCGACCATGTTCGGTCCCACAGCTTTCGCAGAGCACATCATCAGAGCCCCTCCGTTGTCGGACTTCAGATTCCCGACTATCAAAGAGTACACTAGTAAAGGGGATCCTAAAGAGCATCTTACGCGATACAAGTATGCCATGATCGCGAGGGGACCTGATGAGGCCACTATGTGCAAAGGTTTCCCGGGAACACTCGATGATACGGCCATGACATGGATGTTAAATCAGCCTCACGGGAGCATTTCTTGCTTTGCGGACATCGAGAAAGGGTTTTTGCTACATTTTGGCTCTTCGAAAAAGAGAAAAATCACTATGCAGGAAGTGTTCGGGATCAAGCAAAAGGCAGGTGAAAGTCTTGAGGGGAATGTGGTGTGCTAACCACAACTCCACTACTCACAACACAAACGAATGCAGGAATGGTCCTAGAATGAAAAATGAACCCGAGCAAAGAGCCGTCCTCATGAATCAGAGGGGCGGAGGAAATCATCAGGGCAGGGGTGGAAGAAACCCTGGCCGAGGACCATTCAGAGGGGGACATAACAATAGGGGCAGAGGAAGAGGACGCAATCAGCAGAACGCGATTGATCCTAGTCCACCTCAAGGCAATCAACAGAAAAATTTCCCGAGGCCGGACGGCCATGTGGGAACCATAGCCGGGAAGCATGTCCCAATTCCCCCAAACAGACGCGAGCTGCGAAAGATGATCAACGCTCCATTGCCTCGCGGTCTTCCGGTTATGAGTATCGCGAAGCCTCCTCCCAGAGAACCATATCAGCTTGTTTTCTCTAACAAAGAAGTTAATGAATGGGCAGTCTCTTCTGGTGATCCACTAGTCATACACCTACAGATTGGCACAAAGTTAATTAGTCGCATTCTAGTCGACACAGGCAGTTCTGCCGACATTTTGTATCTGGATGCCTTCGAGAAGTTAGGGGTTGACCCTCGAATGAAAAGACCAACGCGAACCACTCTGGTGGGATTCGCGGGTGAAAGGGTCACCGCTCTGGGAGTGGTGACTTTGGATGTAGTGATGGGTGATGAAACAGGACCGCGAAGGTCTGAGAAGATCGACTTTGTCATCATCCCGACAAGTTCTTCATATAACGCAATCATCGGGAGAGGGACACTATGCAAGTTCGATGCAGTCGTATCCATGAGCCATTTCTGTATAAAGTTTCCCACACCTTCAGGAACAGGGGTCGCGACGGGAGTTGAGAACGAGAGTATCTCGTGTTATATCAAATCCGAGAAGGGGGAAGATACACCTTTGCTCGCGAATCAGTTCTTCGTCCCGGGCATGCCCAACATCGAGGAAGAAGCGGATTTAGATGTTCGCGAACCCCCGAGATCTCAGAATTCTGATGGAGAAGTAGACAAGGCAAAGTTTACCGGATTCGAAACTCAGGAAATCACCCCTTTTGGAAACAAAGAAGAGAAGTTGTTTGTGGGAGGAAACCTCGACCCCATGGTGATGGGAGAAGTCGAAAAGTTGCTATCTGAGTCGCGAGACGTCTTCGCCTGGTCCCCCAAGGATTTAAAGGGAATACCACCCTCTGTCATTAATCACTCTCTGAACATTATCAACGAGATAATCCCCAAAAGACAAAAGAAGAGAAAACAGGCAGGGCCAAAGAATGAAGCCGCAGCCGTAGAGCTCGCGAAGCTTTTGACGGCCGGATTCGTGAGACTGGTTCAGTACCCAGCGTGGTTGGACAACGTTGTTATGGTCGCGAAGAAGGGAATAGGAAAGTGGAGAATGTGTGTAGACTTCACCGACCTGAACAAGGCTTGTCCAAAGGACAGTTACCCGCTACCCTCTATTGACCATCTTGTAGACTCTACCGCAGGACACGAGGCGCTCAACTTCTTGGACGCGTACTCAGGTTATAACCAAGTTATGATGAATCCATTAGACTCAGAGCACACTTCCTTCATAACAGATAAAGGAACTTTCTGCTACAAGGTGATGCCTTTTGGTCCAAAGAACGCAGGGGCTACATTCCAGAGATTGGTCGATCGTATTTTTAGTGATCAGATAGGAGACACCGTCGAGGCATATGTTGATGACATCGTTGTAAAGATTAAGAAGCAGAGCGATCATGCTCGCGATTTGGCAGAAGTCTTCGCGACTCTTAGAAAGTATGGAATGAGTCTGAACCAGACAAGTCTGTGTTCGGGGTCACAGAAGGAAAGTTCCTGGGCTTCATGATCAGCGCTCGGGGTGTGGAAGTTAACCCGGATAAAGTCAAAGCAGTGCTCGATCTTCAGCCACCACGATCAACGCATGAAGTCCAAAGGTTTGTGGGCAGAGTGAACTATTTGGGGAGATTCTGTGCCAAGTTAGCAGAACGCAACCTCCCATTCTTCGAGATCTTGAAAAAACCAAAGAACTTCGAGTGGACTGAAGAATGTGATCAGGCCTTTGCGAGCCTTAAAGAGCACTTGTCGAGGCTCCCGATTTTGTCCTCTCCCGTCCCGGGGGAAACCCTCCAATTGTATCTCACAGCGAGCTCAAAAGCAGTAAGTGCAGTCCTTGT
Source organism: Oxyria digyna (assembly GCA_029168935.1). Lineage (NCBI taxonomy): Eukaryota > Viridiplantae > Streptophyta > Magnoliopsida > Caryophyllales > Polygonaceae > Oxyria > Oxyria digyna. The sequence goes on from JAPVLV010000013.1 coordinate 15,519,440, forward strand.
TCGCGAGTTAGAAAAACCAGTGTACTTTGTTAGCCGAGCCTTGTTACCAGCGGAAACGCGATACTCCCCAGTGGAAAAGTCTGTACTCGCGTTGGTGACAGCTGCTCGAAAGTTACGGCCCTACTTTCATGCACACCCGATCGAAACTTTGACAGATTTGCCACTCCATGGTTTCATGACCAAACCAACAGTAGCAGGAAGGCTCACGAAGTGGGTGATTGAAATGTCAGAATTTGATGTGGTGTATCGCCCCAGACCTTCTATTAAGGCTCAAGCACTTGCTGACTTTATAGTAGAAACAAGTTTCAGAGAAGGAGAAACCCTGAACCCTTATGGCGAACAAGTGATGTGGGTGATGCATAATGATGGAGCTGTGAATGATGAAGGATGTGGGGCAGGCATGATCCTAACATTGCCTACGGGAGACGAGATAAGCCACGCCATAGCTCTCAAATTCAAGCCCACAAACAATGAAGCTGAGTATGAGGCTCTGATCGCGGGACTAGAACTGGCCGTTGGCCTCTCAATCTCTGTGTTATCCTGTCGATGTGATTCTGAAGTTGTTGTGAAACAAGTACAGGGACTTTACGAGGCTAGAACCGGGAATCTCCCACAGTATCACGCCAGGGTCGCGACATTGACCTCATTATTCATGCACTTTGAAATCAAAGCAATCCCGAGGGAACAGAATCAAAAGGCAGATGAGCTCGCGAAGAAGGGTGCGAGTTGGGAAGGTCCCAAGGAAGAACGCGAGCAAAGGTCAGGATTCATGGTGTTGAAGGGGGGTCCCCCGAAATATCTATTCCTGGTAAAAGAAGAAAGCGCCATCAGTCGCAAAATTGAGATGATGGCGATCAACACCTCGACTGAGGATTGGCGTCGCCCAATCATTGACTATCTCAAAAATGGTCACGGTCCTTCTGACCCAAAAGAGCTCGCGCAGTTGAAGAGGAAAGTTGCACGCTTTTACATCAGTAGAGGTGAACTTTACAAGAGAGGGGGTGACCCTTGTGAACTCAAGTGCATGGGTTATTATTCGACGAAATCCTATCTTGAGGAATTGCATGCTGGGCTGTGTGGAACACACGCGGGATGGAGGTCACTAGTATACAAAGCCTTACGCCAAGGCCATTTCTGGCCTACGATGAGACAGGATGCTCAGGAAATGACGCGAGCTTGTCAAGCATGCCAGTACTTCTCCCCTGCCTCTCATCAACCGGGGGTAGAGCTTCAGATTATGGGAAGTCCCATCCCCTTCGCGATGTGGGGGTTGGACCTTCTTGGCCCATTCAAACCTAAAGCTCCCGGCCAACTCGAGTATATTATTGTAGCACTGGACTATTTCACAAAGTGGGTTGAGGCAGAGGCACTCACGTCAACGACAGTCCCTATTGTGAAGAAGTTTTTGTGGAAAAATATTATCTGTCGTTATGGATTACCTCGGGAAATTGTTACAGATCGGTGTCCTCAATTCAATTCACCGCAGTTGTTGACTTGGTGCAATAACTTGGGTGTTCACTTGAAAATTGCTTTCGTAGCGCATCCTCACTACAATGGGCAAGTGGAAGCCATCAACAAAAGTATAGTTATGGATCTAAAGAAGAGACTAGAAGGTGCCAAGGGCAGGTGGGCTGAGGTTCTACCACTTACTCTTTGGGCCAACCGCACCACAGTCAAAAAAGCAACGGGGGAGAGTCCTTTCACTCTCGCGTATGGGGTCGAAGCTGTGGTTCCGGTGGAAATCTTGTTCCCGAATGAAAGAATCCTTCACTATGACCCAGACACCAATGATGAAAGGATGAGGATGGAACTCCAACTTCGCGAGGAAACGCAAGAAATGGCAGTCATCCGAGCAGCTGCTCACAAAGCAGGCGTCGCGAGGTATTATAACAAGCATGTTAAAGTAAGAGGCTTTGTGAAAGGGGATCTAGTTCTGAGAAAGACGGAAGGAGGAAAACTTGATCCCGGCTGGGAGGGGCCTTACATAGTGGATCGCGAAGTCGCACCAGGGGCCTATCGACTGAAGGATAGCTCTGGCAATCACGTTGCAAACTCTTGGAACGTGGTGCGACTACGCCGCTATTACGCCTAACCCACTCCCCCACACAGGTATGAGTTTCTTTTCCTAAACGCCTCCTTGTTTCACATATACAAAGGCCTTGCTAAATACGTTATATTCGCGAATATGCTATTCTAACAAGCTCAATGCAAGCGAAAGGACCGAATGCGACTAAGAATAGCCAAATCTATCATCGGGTTACCAAGAGAATAAATACTTTCGCCAAGAAGGGGGGACGTGAATCCGAAATAAAAGGTACAAATACGTCCCGAAAATCCAAAATCCAAAATACATCCCGTGACATTAGGCTGGGGGCCAAAGAGCACCCACCTAAGTCGCGAAGCCGTGATGATAGATGAGCGCGCACTCACTACATTGCGAAGCCGTGATGCTGGGCTGGGGCCAAGAGCGCCCACCCAGATCGCGAAGCCGTGATGCTGGGCTGGGGCCAAGGGCACCCACCCAGATAGCGAAGTCGTGATGATGGGCTGGGGCCAAGAGCACCCACCTAAGTCGCGAAGCCGTGATGATAGATGAGCGCACACTCACTACATTGTGAAGTCGTGATGCTGGGCTGGGGCCAAGAGCGCCCACCCAGATCGCGAAGCCGTGATGCTGGGCTGGGGCCAAGAGCGCCCACCCAGATCGCGAAGCCATGATGCTGGGCTGGGGCCAAGGGCACCCACCCAGATCACGAAGCCATAACGCTGGGCTGGTGCCAAGGGCACCCGTCCAGGTTGTGAAGCCGCGACTCTATGAAGGGACCCAAGTAGGCTCCCATAGTGCGCGAAGCCGTGACAGTCAAGAGTGAGTAACAACATCCGTCCTCCTCACCTTGACCACGAAGTCCTGACCTTGGTGGGATCGACAACCCATCAAGGCATGAAATACAACGAATGATCAACACATTCCTGTAAAAATCAAACCGCAAAACTATCGCTCAACACCGAGATTTACGAAATCTCACAAAAAGCTAATAGTGTTCCCACTCCCTTGCTCATGACAGATACTCTTATGCAAGAGAGGTGAATGATCCTAATATGATCGCGATACAAGGCTGGGGCATCAAACCCACCATCGCCCAGGTACTTAAGAGTCTTTCTCATAGATGACCCCCCCCCCCCCCTTCATATGAAGGATGGCATCCTTGCAAAAACTAAGTACGACACCATGTGATAACATGCAGCTCTTCATCACGAGAAATATAGAGTCCAGTGGCTCATTTTGATACCAGAACTAATGCACAAGCTCCAATGTTTCGAGAGCATAGAATTCCTAAGGCACTAAACACGCCCCCGCTAAGGTATCACGAAAGGAGTATGCAAATTACTTTGCTTTGTCACGCGAACGAAAGTATAACCTCCATTCTTTGTATATAGGAAATCCTATGCTCACCCACACTAAACAGACGATCGCGAACGATTGAAAACCCTATTACTGGCTCGTATACATGCAGTAATCAGGTAAAGATATGTGTTGTCTTGAACTCCTTATTTCACACAAGTTGAGACGCATAGATAGCAAATACTTACACAATTGACTATCTCACAGGGTTTTTAAGAGGTGCCAGCGACACGGAAGATTCCTTTTCTACTGGATTTCTTGATGATTGTTCTGTTTAAATTAAGTGATTTTTATTCAAAAACAATTATGTAGTAGATCAATCCATGTGATAAACACGTATGCTCGTTTTGGACCGCGAAGCATAGAAACACTTAGTATATTCTTAAGTCCTTGAAAAAATTTCATTACTTCAGTACCTGCACTCGTTTTCATACCACAATCGCGATTCAAAGCAAACAAGAGTAAAAGCCAGACCTCATTGCATTTATCCTCTCTCTCCTTATTTCACGTATAGTGTTCGCAAGCATGCAAAGCACCCTCGCGAACACTATGGGGGGAGGGAGAAGGAGGAGAGTTACAAGATAACATAAAGACTTCAAAAACACCAACTCTAAAGAGGAACAACAATTTTCACTTGGTACACCGCGGTTCGGATTGGAACTTCAGGAGGATTAGCGCGCCACATAGTAAAAGTCACCTCATCCCCCTCCTGAAGATTGTGATCCTCTACAAACTTGAGCCAGCCTTCACCCAGAAAATAAGAGCTTCCGACCTTATCCAATGTCACGTCCCAAGGTTCAAAGTTAACGCAAAGGATAAGGTCTCGATCACCAAAATGGATAAGATGCCGATCACAATGCTCTTTGGGAAAACGTTGTACATAAAAAGAAGGCTAAAGCACAAACAAGAAAAGAAGGGTGCAAAGAAGAGTGCAAAGAAACACCCACCAGGCATCCACCAGTGATGGCTGAGGAGTCCATGGAAATTGTGAAAGCCTCTTCCAAAGTCCCTTCTCGAGTTCGTCGAGTCCTAGCCATAATAAAAACTCTCGAAAAGAACGAACAAGGAAAAGAAAGTAAAAGCTCCTATTTATCAAGTTGAACCACCTAACCCGTAATCAATGCATTAAGTGGTTGAGCAGAAAAGTAGTTGAGAAAACGAGAGAAGCAATAAATGCAGAAACACACATAGAAATAACAATACGACCTCCCCAAGAGGCCCAAAATAATCCAAGGCTCGCGACCACACATGGTTCGCGTACCGCCAAAAATTCCAAGTAGCCATTGTACGTAACATCAATCCAGAACTTACAAAGATAATATCATAAGGAAAAAAGATCAAGCATCGTCATTCACATGATTGGTAGGGATGTCCAGGTATTTGTCAACTTCATCCATCGCCACATCGTGAGCTTCCTTTTCACCACCAACATCCTCAGCCGACGCGATGTTCTCATCAATAGCGGTTTCCTCACTATCAATATTCACAATATCGTCGCCGTCACCTGCCTCAGTTGTCTCGACACGAGGGCGCTTCATTGGGTCCCCAGTCTCTTTCATCCTTATCTCCGAATGAACCACGTCCCGAACTCTTTTGGGCGCCTTGGGAGCGGGAACCACGGGAATATGAGACTCCATCCCTTCAGCAACCCCTTCACCTTCTCTCAAATAAGGCTCGACTACCCATCCTTCAAGAAGGCTCGCGTCGTCGTCAATGAAGGTCCCGACGGGAGGAGAGGGATACGGAGGAAGCTTCGCAGGAAGACCACAGAAGTCGGATGGATCGTAAGGAAACTTAGGCACCTGGTGTTTCTTGAGCTGACGCCTAAGCGAGGCGATCAACAGTACATCACGAGCAGTGCTAATAAAGTTAATACGATCTTTCTCGCGAAAGCTTGATGCATATTGTTTCGCTCCTTCGCGACGACCCTGAGCGAAAGCCTTATCTTTTTCCTGCCTGATCAAGCCTAACTCTGTGTCATGATTATGCTTCTCTACTCTGGCAGCAACCTCCATTCCACTTATCCTTTTCTTCTCTTTATCCAGAGCCTGCCTCGCCTCATCCCTTGAGTCTTTGAGCTTATGGACGAATGCTAGAACCTTCTCATAATCCTCCTGCAACTGCTTATGGCTGTCCTTGAGAGCCAAAGCATATTGCCCCGCAGCCTCATTGATAAGGATCGACTGCGATAAAGAAGGGATGTAAGTTAGAGATGATAACCAACCAGGGAAGGGTCTACAAGAAAATAACAGGGAGCAAAAACTTACCGCCAAGTTAAGCGTGGAAAGACCTCCACCACCGCGAACGATACCCTCTAGACAAGAGGGCATATCCGGATAACGTGGACGATCATTGCGAAAGAACTTTCTTACCACCTTTTCCTCGGGAAAGAGCTCATCTAAATCCTAAGAAGGGATATCCTCGCGACCCTTGAGAGTCACAGGCCGCTTACCCCTCGCGATGGTCGAGGCCCTCTCAGTAGGAGTGACTCGGTTTGAGGAAGGAGTCCTATCGGCTCCAGAAGGAAGCGAAGCTCCCCTTGAAACAGGAGAACTCGCGACCGGAATAGTCTGGCCGGTAGGAGTCTGGTCGGCCAAAGGCTCTGGCATCTCGGCGGGCGACTCTCGAATATTGATACCAGTAGAAGGGGCTTTCTTCTTGGAAGGAGCTTTGTTCTTCTGCGCAAGCTGCTTTCTACGTTTGGGCTTCGCGGCAGGAGGAGCGGCTTCATTAATTGGTTCTTCGTCGAAAGAGTCGTCAGAACCTTCTAGAGTTAGGAGCCTGAAGAAATATCCTTTTTCTGAAAAAACATAGGAAAGCATCGATCTATAAGCACATGGCGTTATAAAAAGGAAATAAAGACAAAAGATGAAAACAACAAACAATAAAATGTTACACGAAGACATGTAGGGTACCGTAATGATGTTTAAGGCTTAGCCCTCGCTGGGCTAGCACCTCGTGGGTAATACATGCCAGAAATATGCGCTTCGAGATGAGGTTAGGAAAGCTATGGAATTTATCAGAAAGGCAATCTTTCTTAGGCTGAGACCAGTCACCAGATTTGGGTTGGGTCGCGGTCATTGATATTTTAGTAGAGAACCCCGAATCTGGTGGAGGCCGTACTAGGAACCAATCCTTTTTCCACTTCGGGAGCCGGGGTGGTCCGTCCCACTCAGTCCTGCCGATCTTCACAGCCGTGAACATCCCCTCTTCCTCGGGAGCCCTTCGCGTCCGGAACATAAGAAGAAAATGGCAAGGATTGGGTTTTACTCCAATGTCTTGACATCTCATCACATAAATAACGAGTGCACGCCAAAAGTTAGGGTGCATTTGGGTTGGGCTATATGTCAGCTCTTTCAAAAGCCTTTTGGTGAAGTCGGAGAAAGGGAGCCTAAAGCCTAATTTAAGAGAGGAAATACTCAACGCGAAGAAGGAGCCATAATCGTCAAGAGAAGTGCCACCTGAAGATGGCAAGGCAAAAATTGTCCCCTCCGGAAAGGGATAGGAATCGGCTACTGCGTAAATATCGCGAAGTTGAAGATCAGAAGGAAGAGCCGTAAACGGATTCCCGAGGACCTCGACTTTCGTATAACGAACGCGACGGGTCAAGACCTGTACACAACCCGCCGGCTTATTAAAACAGTCCTCGATTTCAATGCGAGGAAGATCGCCTTGCCAGGAATAATACTTTTCGTATTCCACGCGACCGATAATTACATCCTCAGGTTCCTGAGGGAGAGGATCGTTATTGCTGCTACCCGCATCTGGTCGCGAAGTAGAAGGACCTTCGCCGTCCTTATTTCTAGTAGATTTCCCTCATTCTCGAGATCGTCTCATTGGTCCCGATTCATCTCTACTCATAGAGAATCAGATGATCGGTACCTGGATTCTAGCTCTCGGTATCGTTGTCGTTCTTTTGAGGTGTGAATCGTGATGTTTGGCTGAGTTTTACTACTTTACTGTTCCATTGTGCTGGTTCGTGAAGTTTCATTGTTTTGGTTGTATACTTTGATCGTTATCTTCTTCTGCTTTGCTGCATTCTAGTGTTATTTGAGGTATTAATCTCGTTTACCTGTGATCGTTACTGACTTGGGCGTCGGAGAGCCAAATCATGGGGTCCAACCTTCCGGTTTGGTTGTGCAGGTGTTTTTGGAGTTGAAGAACACGAAGAAAAGCGTGAAAAAGCATATTTTAATCCAAATGAAGATGAATTACAAGTTGTTGTTCCAGTTGGCGTAAAGAAGGTCTCCAGTACTTGAAGATTTATTACTGGCCAGATCTCGCGACGTGTTGATTGTGAGATCGCGAACATCTGGGCTCCAACAAGTACTGTGGATTTAAGTATGTTACTGATTCGAAATTCTGATTTAATTTATGATTAGTATCTTATAAAAATCGATGTGTAGAACGTAAGAACATACTATTAGGTTAAAATTATACAGTAGTTAAATACAATTTCATATCCTATGCTGGATGGGGTTGGTACATAAGGAGACGACGGTTGATTTGGCCTGATTCACAATTAATACCATCACATGTTTAATTAGAAAGAAGAGAACGAAAGAGAACATTTGTGTATTACCTCATCTCTGCAGTTGGGTTTAACAAGAGCTCTGCAAAACCGGCGGCACTAGTTGTGGATTTCTATTTAGAAGAGGGTTTGAGGATGAGAGTTCTAGGTTTCAATGTTGTTTCACTATTTATAGAAGAAAATTTGGAATTAATAACCCTTAATTTCCCAGGTTTTACGTTTGACTTCTTATTTCTGTTTCCGTCTAAAAAGTAGTAAAAACTATCGGTTCTTACTCGTTATATTATACAGTAACTAAGGATCGGACCCTCGCGCTACGCGCAGAAAAATTATAGAATTTTGTATACGGCTTAACGTTGTTAAATAGACGTTTGAAAATTAAATTGAGATAAATTATGTTCACAACCTTTCAATGTGACAATATAACCTCAACAGTTAAATTTGTAAACACAATCAATCAAGAAAATGATAAGTGATTTCTTTCGACGAAAAAAGAGTACTCTAGCCCCTCTAAATAGGGGATATGAATATATCAATATCCATGCATAAATTTTTTTCTTAATATAAATGGTTGAATTGCGCGTCTTAAATAAAAGCGATAAACTTGTAAATTCCAAGTAAACTTGTTGATTCAAGTTTTGATTATTATTTTCATGGATTTTTTATGATTTATGTCAAACCCTTCTTCAATATCAACTTTTTCAACACATTAACTCAATGCATTAACTCGATACCGGTTACCATTATTTTCTCATAGCCATCAACTTTTATATATATATAGATAGACACTAGCTTTTCACCTCCTCCGACTGACTAATCTTTTTTGCAGTTTAAATTATATTTACTATAGAAGATAACTAACCCTTTTTTACTGTTTAAATTATATTTTCTAACTCTATAAAATTAATAGTGTTAACTTACTCTTTAACACATGACAAAATATTATCATCGAATAATTATAGAAAATTGACATGATGACGAAAAACTCTCATTATGAAGTGTTAAAAGGTCAAAAAATAGGAACTCTATAAATTACAGTTAGAAACTATAAAATTTGTCCTGAAAGGTGCGCGAAAGCGTATTAAAAACTAACTAGTGTAATTCTCGCGCCTTGTGCGGATTTGTGCTAATGAATAATAATTTAATCAAGATTATGCAATAATAAAACGAAAGAAGAATACTTGTCTAAAATATTTAATCCTCTCTTAAATGGATCCAATCGGGAAATAATTAGTAAATTTTATTTACCATCAAATTCAATCCTAAATAAATAATCTCATATGTAATAGTATCTAAAAAAAACAAGTTGCTATTAAGTTTATAATTTGGAATATAAAACAATGAATATATAGCAAATAAAAAGTTAAAATTGATAAATAAAAGACGAAATCAATGCCGATCCTCTTAAAATATATGTTTTATGCATTTGTTGTATCTCAACAAACACAAAAAGAATTCGCTCTATATGCAACAATCTCATAGTCAAATGAAAATAACTTAATTTATAAAATTAATACGATACTTTCATGTAGAGTTTAGATTGACGACATATATACTTATATGAGTAAACCATACATGTAGCGTAAGTGATCGTTCATTTTAAGCTTGAAAATATAATTAAAAGCATTATTATAATATAAAATAGTTAAAAATTAATTTTAAAAAATAATGAGTAAACAATCATTTAAAGCTTAACTACACAATTTTAAATATTCAACATATTTAAATTTGTCAATATGCTGAATAAAATATCAAATGAAATTACCACAAATTTATGTATATGATTAATAAAGTTAGAAGGAAGAAGATAGTCCATTCCTTTTTAAACGGTAGTTTAACTCGTATTCATATTAACATAGTTTTAATAAATACGTATTGCTTATGTTTTTTAAGGGCATTAAACAAAAAAAAAATTAGGGCATGAAATTTTTATCTCATTACACAGTTGTATTAATTTGCATATGTAATAAATTATAATTGAGGAAAATTTATAAAATAAAGATATTTTATTGATCCATTAATTTCTTCGATAAAACTATTTTCGAATAAAATGGATACACTTCATAGTTGGATATACATTATGTATATCGTAAAATCTAATATAACTATAGCTGAACCTATGTTGTCCTAATCAATTTAGGTGATTATTTCTTACATATTAACATGAGACATTATAATCCATTTGAACTAAATTATTATTTTATTAGATTATAAATATTTAATATATGTATAATTCAATAATTATTCTAAGCTTTTGTTATTAGTTTAATTTTCTCATGATTATGATGAAGTTTCATTACATATATGACTTAATCAAGAAACGTGTAAAGAGTACTCGTTTATGAAGAAAAATTTATGAAATATATATTAGATATAAAGTTTGATAGAACTAAAATACTTTGGTGTTAAATTAAAACTAAAATACTTTGGTGTTAAATTAAAACTAAAATATATTGTTTTTACGTTTTTTTAACAAATGAGATATAACTAAATCAGGTTTATTTAAATTTGTTGGAGTTTGTTGTGAGGGTTTTTAGGATCTTGTTATTGTTATGTGGATTGTAAATTAAAAAAGAAAGTAAAATAAAAAGAGAGAAGTTTAAGAAGAATTTTACGGGTAAGATTTGTGGGGTCAGAGTTAATGAGAGAGCTCTAAATAGCTCTGTTTTAATATATATATATATATATATATATATATATATATATATATATATATAGTTAGATATATTGGGTCTCATTCTTTGCGCGTACACGAGCGTTATCCGAGGTATTTATAGGTGTTTAATAATAAAAATATTAATTTGCACTTGTCTTATTATAAATATCCGCACATGGGTTTAAGTTCCTGTATTGAATTTAAGTTCATGTATAGAATTAGTATGCATAAACCACCAAAATGAGAGTTTCAATATACAAACAGTATGCATAAACAACCGAAATGAGACCTCTTAAATTGGTACAATTCAACTTGTCAGTTGGACATTTAAAAAGAACCAAAGTGAGGCCCCTGAAATAATGAATACACCAAACATAACTCCAACCAATAGTGACAATTGGCAAGAATATGGTTCAAGGAATCATCAATGTCTGCATGAAAATCAATGCAGTACAAATTAATGGGCAGATGATGTTGAATAAATATACAATGTTGAATTAATAAAACAATAGCATTAACCATCCTCATATCAATGACTAGCATTTTGGAATGTTGAATTAATAAAACAATAGCATTAACCATCCTCATATCAATGACTAGCATTTTGGGGCCCGCGCGGTCTATATTATTTTACATAAGCATTGCTAATCTATAGGAAAATGTTACCAACACTACGAAGATGTTATTTCATTTATTGTATAAAATTTATTTTCTATGCAAATATTCTACATGTTGTATAATAATATAAAATGTTATAATCCCTTGATTGATTGTCTTCTTGATTCCTCTTAATTTTTGGATTTCTCTTCTTGTTAGTGTTTCTCTATAAAGGTAATTTGGATATCTGATTATTGTTGATATTACATAGATTGATATATATATATATAGATATTATTTGTAATTTTACCAACTTCTGGAGTAATATCTAAGGGAAAAATTTGTTTAGCTGGAGATGATGATCTCATCCACGTACTGATTGAAGAAACAATGCTTAATTCACTACTATTTATACCCAACAAAACTATTAACATAAATCACTCGCTCACATAACTCAAGAGCAAGATAGAAAAAAAGAGAATTTGAGATTTATCATCAAAGTAAACCATTTTGGATTCAAAACTAAAATAGAGAAATTTCGAGAAGAATATGATTTTGTGTCTTTTGTTTTAGTCCAAAATAATGGACGGTCTTTTTGTTGGGCAAAAAAATGTGCAAGACTCGTAAAAATGGGTCATATTAGACATATGTGTTTAACAAACTGTTAAAATAATAAGAGGGAATAAAAAATCTTTTATGTCATGGCAAATCAAAACACTTCAACATTGACTATAAAACATTCATATTTAAAAATCACAATTTATATATTAGATTAGAATGAAAATAAAAATAATCATCTTTTAAAAATCAAAGTTTTAATTTTATAAATCTTCACACATTAATTTTTTTATACGGAGTTTGATCCAATTATAATGTATAAAATCCACCAATTAAAAAATATAAGTATTAAATTGAGGAGAATTATTAACTAATAGAAATGCAAGTGTATTTAATGCGTTCTTTAATTTTCTCTCTCCGCGATTTTTATATTATATTAGATAGATGATATATGATCATTAACCATCCTCATATATTCAACAACCATCTAGATCACACTAGTAAAGAAAGTGTGTTTCTCGGAGGTTTTTTAACGAAGCGGAAGGGGGTTTTCCTAGCCCTGTGAAACGCTTCCCCGTGAAATGTTTCTCGGGGGTTTTTGTAATATGTGAAACGAGATCCAGATTGCCTGAAAAGACGAATAAACAGATTGAACTGTCAAAACAACTACATTACACTAAACTTCAATCTATACATACCTTAAAGGCATTGATAAGAGTTTCCTTGACACTGCTTGTAATCAGTAGTAACAGATAAGGTCAAACCCCTTTTCAGTTTCAAATTCTAGACTATGATATCAAAAAAGAAAAGAGAACAAGAACTCGCTCTGAAATTCAGACCTCTGCCTCCTGTATTCACTACAAGAAAATTAAGCAAGGAAGGTAACAACTACATAATAAATCCAGGTAACTAAATAAAGCTTCAACCAGTAACTAAACAAAGCTTACAAAGTCTAATCCAGGTAGCAAACAAGGGTATTTGTTTTCACTAGGTTTCATATTACATAGAAAACAATAATGCAAGTCAGCCAAAGTATAGAAAGGCAAGGAGAGAAATCTTTGAAATGCACAAAATTAATTGCATCTAATCTAAAACAGTCATGCTTTGTGCAGTAAACGACATTAATTACCTGAATAGCTTCCAAACTCCAATTTTGGTCAACTTCCATTCTTGAGGGTAACAGATGAAATCAACAGTTTGCTATTAGAGACCATTTTTTCCAGCTCCTTGTCTTAAACAAGCGTGTCAAACATTACAATGCAGCTGTTAAAATTGCATTTAAGTTAATTAAAAAAAATCTAGTGTAGTAAGGCAAACCAACAAAATAGTTATATCCAAATTATTACCTTTACTTGTAAGACTGTGCTTAATCATGATACATCATGAAAGATGCTCTCCACATACACATGCCCGTCAATATTCCGCCCCACTCGCACCACTGCTTACTGCTTAGGGCCATTGGAGCCAATTTCAAAGTGAATCATCATTCTTAAACCTACAAAGCATCTTGCAAGAGGTATCATCCATCACCCACAATTCAACACTACCAGCAGGTTGATCCTCATCATCTTCCCAACGCGAGTCCACTACTACCGACAACATTCCTGCTACTCCATAACAGCTACGAAAGTGTAGATAGTATCGGGTACGTCGAATATTTCCAAGGAAATCGGGACTGTTCTGAACAATTGGGTCTGACAATCAAACATCAAGACACAATACTCAAAGGAACCCTCCTAGTCGTAGCCTTTCAAAATCCAATTGATATTCCCGTTCAAAAACTCCAGCCTTCCAGATTCTGCCTCGAGACGAGTAAACCTCGTACTTGGGCACCCAAGATTTGCTCAAGAAATCAGAGGGCATCCAATAACACTGCAGTGAAACCTAACCAAGCGTACGAACGTATAGAACCTAGCAACATCGAATTCGGTCCTAAGATTTTCCAAATCGACCAGAAATGGAAGAAGAGGGAGGGTGACATACTTGTGAATTGCAGGATTCCAGAGAATGGTGGAGTCGAAGGCATAGCTGGCGGAGTATGAGATACAAACGACGATGTGAATTGCATCAAAAGAAGCGGTCAAGGTGTCGCCGGTTGGTTAGGAAGGTGAAATATAGATTGATTTGCTCGATGAGAGAGTTGTGTGAAACTCAAAGAGAGTTTCGGTGTTGTTGTGGTCGAATTGGAGGTAGGGTTCTAGATTGGGAGGCGGCGTTGCAGAGTCAGCGTATTGAAGTTTGATGAAGCAAGTGGATGAGATTAGGTGTTCTCAATTTTTTACGAGGGTTAATTAAACAGAACCCGAGAGTGTCTCAATTTTTTAAGTGGGTTTTAACAAAACCGCCGTGCAAATTGATAAAAAAAATTAACATATTTCTCGGGAGTTAATTGAAAAACTCTTGCCCGTGTCTTCTTATTACGTGGGTTTTAAAAACCCCTTGAAAGAAAAGCCCCGAGAAATATACTTTTTGTACTACTGTCAACACGTAAGAAACATATTTCAGCAATCCAAGATCAGATACAGTTAGGGATGGCCAGACCGGACCGGAACCGGTTTGGTCACGGTCCGGTTCAGGTTCACGAAATATGATTTTCAAAACCGGCGGTTCTATTTTTTATTTTTATTTTTAAAATATTTTAACCGCCGGTTTTGTAAAAAATAAAAAAATAAAAAGAACCGCCGGTTCCAACGGCTAGAAAACTAGCCGTTTGCCGGTTAACCGGCGGTCCTAACGGCTATTTAGCCAAATTAGCCGTTAGGAAATTAAAAAAAAAAAAATAATTTTTTAATATTAAAATAACCCATATCAAACCCCTATAAATACCATACCATACAATCTTCAAATCACACATCCAACAACATTCTCTCTTCTCTTTCTCAAATCTCAATCTTATAATCTCTCAAATTCCATCAACAATCTCAAATTCCATCAACAATCTTATAATCTCTCAAATTCCATCAACAACAATTTGCTCGATGAGAGAGTTGTGTGAAACTCAAAGAGAGTTTCGGTGTTGTTGTGGTCGAATTGGAGGTAGGGTTCTAGATTGGGAGGCGGCGTTGCAGAGTCAGCGTATTGAAGTTTGATGAAGCAAGTGGATGAGATTAGGTGTTCTCAATTTTTTACGAGGGTTAATTAAACAGAACCCGAGAGTGTCTCAATTTTTTAAGTGGGTTTTAACAAAACCGCCGTGCAAATTGATAAAAAAAATTAACATATTTCTCGGGAGTTAATTGAAAAACTCTTGCCCGTGTCTTCTTATTACGTGGGTTTTAAAAACCCCTTGAAAGAAAAGCCCCGAGAAATATACTTTTTGTACTACTGTCAACACGTAAGAAACATATTTCAGCAATCCAAGATCAGATACAGTTAGGGATGGCCAGACCGGACCGGAACCGGTTTGGTCACGGTCCGGTTCAGGTTCACGAAATATGATTTTCAAAACCGGCGGTTCTATTTTTTATTTTTATTTTTAAAATATTTTAACCGCCGGTTTTGTAAAAAATAAAAAAATAAAAAGAACCGCCGGTTCCAACGGCTAGAAAACTAGCCGTTTGCCGGTTAACCGGCGGTCCTAACGGCTATTTAGCCAAATTAGCCGTTAGGAAATTAAAAAAAATAATAATAATTTTTTAATATTAAAATAACCCATATCAAACCCCTATAAATACCATACCATACAATCTTCAAATCACACATCCAACAACAATCTCTCTTCTCTTTCTCAAATCTCAATCTTATAATCTCTCAAATTCAATCAACAATCTCAAATTCCATCAACAATTCCATCAACAATCCTATAATCTCTCAAATTCCATCAACAACAATTTGCTCGATGAGAGAGTTGTGTGAAACTCAAAGAGAGTTTCGGTGTTGTTGTGGTCGAATTGGAGGTAGGGTTCTAGATTGGGAGGCGGCGTTGCAGAGTCAGCGTATTGAAGTTTGATGAAGCAAGTGGATGAGATTAGGTGTTCTTAAACCGGCAGCACCCTTTTTACGCCGGGCACCCCCCTCGTTCGGAACCCCGTTCCGAACGAGTTATGTATTTTTTTTCTATTTAAATATTTTCGTTCGGAACAGTGTTCCGAACGAGGTTATTTGTGAACCCGGTCCATGAACCGGGTTTCATTTAATACAAAAAAATAACCTGGTTTAAAAAATTATTCTCGTTCGGAACCCATTCCGAACGAGAATAATTTTTTAATGACTTCATTTTTTTTTATTGTTTTAAAATCTGTATCTGACGTCATCATTCTCGTTCGGAATGGTATTCCGAACGAGAAACTGTTTTTAAAAAAAATGCTGACGTCAGCTAGCCGTTGGGTTCCGAACGAGAATGATGACGTCAGCTAGCCGTTACGGTCCAACGGCTAGCTGACGTCAGCATTGCCTATATATATTTCGTTCGGAATGTCATTCCGAACCACACTCAAATTCGCTCTCTTCTCAATCTTACAAAAAAACGCTCCCTTATAAATCTTTCAAAAACCGCTTTCTCTCATCTCGATAATGGCTGGAACTCCTCCTAATCCTTTTTTTTCTGATCCGACG
The DNA here is from genome assembly GCA_029168935.1 of Oxyria digyna. Taxonomy (NCBI): domain Eukaryota; kingdom Viridiplantae; phylum Streptophyta; class Magnoliopsida; order Caryophyllales; family Polygonaceae; genus Oxyria; species Oxyria digyna. Next base: position 15,535,739 of record JAPVLV010000013.1, read on the forward strand.
GCTGCAGATGAAGAAGTTTACGTAGGAAACGAATGGTGGTCGGGTTATGGTGTTCCAAATGCAAGTTACGGTGGTTCTGTTGGTAGTGATTTTTTCAACATAGACGGAGCAAGTAGTAGTACTTACAACCTCCCCACCCCCACTTTGAGTGATCTCCAAAGGCATCAACAACACATGTTCTGGGATGCAACTGTTACAGGCGGAGCAACACCTCAAGAAGAGCCGGAGCAAGCGGAGGAGGATGTCCGAGCACCACGTCGGAGACGGAACACTGAGTCGGTTAGTATTTCTAAAAACCTGAAATACGCTTAATTTTGTAGAAATAGTGGAAAATGCTCAATTGTATTTCAAATGCATGCTAAATTAGTTAATAGTGGAAAACGCTTCATTTCAATATTAACTGCAATGCATGGTAAAAAGAATTAGTTTAATGCATGTGGAAAGCGTATCAACACTTTTTAGAAAATACCAAAAAGGTTGAAAACTACTTAAAATCGCATATATGGACTTTAGTTATAATAATCGATGGTAAATTTGTATGTATTTCGTTAAAACTAGGAGGTAGTTAGAAACATCCGATCCAGAGTAGGAGAAGACAGAAATCTGGGTGATAGGCGAATCACTGCTTCTGAGAGGAGGGGGGATAGAAGATCGCGTGGTGATAGACCGCAACAGTCAGGTTCTCGGGGGTCAAGTGCTGCGGGGGTTAGGAACCCAGATGTTCCGAGTGGGTCAGGTTCTTCGCGGGGTAGATCCCGACATACTCGGCAGTCAGGTCCTGCTCCGATGCAGTCAGAAGCTGCTGCGGCTCCTCCTCTTCCAGGACTCAACGAGGGTACTATATTGACTCGTTATGGGCAACACATTGCTCATGAGATTTGGATACATCCGAATCCCGATGAAAGTGCCCCCCGTCAACTAAAGGCGCAGACAAGGCAGAAGTGTTTCGAGCTATGGTTGCCTAGAATTCCTACCGACCCGGAGCCAGATTCATGGTTTGCTATTGCTCAGGAGTCGGGGCTGCTTCACATCCTTAAGGGTCAATTTTGGAATGTGGATCACAACCTCCTTTCTGCATTCGTGGAAAGGTGGCACCCTGAGACGAACACATTTCATCTGAACTTTGGGGAGCTTGGAATCGGTCTCCATGACGTTTTGGAGATTCTGGAGCTGCCTATTGACGGGGGTGCTGTCACCACGCCATGGACACATTTGGGTCTAGATGCAGATTTAGCGCATTGTGCCCAATTGTTCTCCTATTTGTTTGGCGTTGACCTGGACAACCCGTTTGACGATGAGAAGGAAGCGATGGTCAAGTTCATAGGTAGGGGGAAAGTCGGCGAGCGGGAATTCTTTTGCCACGTTGTCTCGATGATCAACTCTCGAAGATCCGATCCGGGCTCTATTGCAACCGGCTTTTTGTGGCACCTAATTCAGCAGTCTCTGTTCGTGAACAAGACCTCCAACCTGTTAGACACATGCTTCTTGCCGCTACTAGAGGATCCGAACAGGATACATGAGTACGCATGGGGTACAGGTTGTTTGGCATTGTTGTACAGGCAGCTGGGTATAGCATCTAGGGCGAGATGCGTCCAATTTTCTGGTTGCGTAAGGCTTCTTGAGATTTGGATTTGGTTACATTTCCCGTATTTTCCTGGGAACCCAAACCTGGATGTGAGCTCCCAAGAAGTTACTGCTCGTGTGTCCCGCTATTCCACTGGACGGGCCCCGCTGAGGCAAAAAAGGACTCTACAACAGTACAGGCGCATCTTGGATGAGTATGCACCGGAAGATGTAAGTGATTCGTCTAAATGTCATTCCAATTTTTTTGTTTTCAATATTGTTATTAATTGTTATAAGCTAATTTTGTAGGTGTGTTGGATGCCGTATCCGGATTTGGACGTGGGACCGCAAGGGCGTCATAGAGTGGCCACTTATCGTGGTGGGATCCGGTGCTTTGACATTATGGAGATGTACAACCCTGATCGGTTTTGCAGACAGTTCGGTCGCCGTCAGTCCCGGCCTTTGGATGTCCCCGAGCCAGTCGAGTATTATTGTCCGCCAAAATCAATGCGAGGTGGCCGGGAATACACTGTACGGTATGGCCCGGAATGGGATAGATGGGACCAGCGTTATCACAACCTGTGTCCGTACATCCTGTCCAGCCCCCCAGCTCTTATCCCTTGGGATGCTGAGGATGCTTACCTCGATTGGTTTGCTCAAGTCTCACATCCATATGTGAGCCCAAACGCCCCGGCAAGACCTCGACCGCCACGTAACCCGAACCCGATCCTTACCCTCGATTTCAACCGGGTAATTCTTATATTATTTTATTTGTTGGTATTGTGTTTTCTATATGACCCATCTCCTAATTATTTGTTGGTATTGCAGCGTGTATCGACGACACTCGGTATTATGCGGACACATCGACAACAGGGGATTGCAAATCTGGAGAATTTGGATGCCTACATTCGGATGCTCAGTATCGACGATCCGCCTACAGCTGAGGAGGTCGCTCAAACTCAACGGATGTCACAAGCAGAGTCGTCCAGGAGTGCAGAAGAGAGAGCCACACATTCTATATGGGAGCGGGCAAGGATGGGTGCGAGACAAGCCCATCCGGAACAACAAGCAGGGCGTTATGACTGGGAAGATAACTTGGGTCACGAGTCGGAACCTTATTGGAGGGTTTGAAACGTTGTATTTGTTGTTTAAGTTATAATGAATATTATTTGGTTTCCTTACGTTTTGATTTAATGTTATAAAGACGTATGAAGGTGAAATTCAACACTTTAATTATGCGTAACGAAAGTATTACAAAGTATATAAACGTGAGCATTACTAATCATCATCATCATCTTCTTCCCCACCATCTTCTTCAACGTCATCATAATCATCATCATGTTCTTCTTCCGATTCGTCTTCACCGACGTCTTCATCTTCGTCTTCACCTCTTATCTTTTCGTCTTCATCTTCGTCTTCACCTCTTATCTTTTCGTCTTCATCTTCGTCTTCACCTTCGACTTCCCCTTCGACTTCACCTTCATCTTCACCGTCGACTTCACCTTCGTCTTCACCGTCGTCTTCACCTTCTCTTTCTTCATCGTCTTCACCACCATCTTCAACTACATGATCGTCATCATCGTCATCTTGGGGTATCGGGTTAATATTTAGAGGCGGCATTGGTTTGCACGGTTATGACGTTAAACAAACCGGGGACATATATATAGATGAAAATCCGGGATTCACCTTCACCCGCATGGCTGCCATTTATAGACGAAAAGATAAGAGGTGTGTTTGGGAAATACCCGACCCGGTCCCACAAAGTCTCGTTCGGAACCCCATTCCGAACGAGATGCTGACGTCATCATCTCGTTCGGAATGGGGTTCCGAACGAGACTTTGTGGGACCGGGTCGGGTATTTCCCAAACACACCTCTTATCTTTTCGTCTATAAATATCTCCAAAACAAACCATTTCAAACACACATTCACTATCATTCCATATTATTTATACATATGCCCGTTTATTTTCTCTGTAATTTCCTTTCTCAAATTTTGATATGTATCCAAATCGTCCAACACTATTTCCAGCCTCTTCCTCGACAATGGATCCTGGTCCGAAATTGTGTTGGTGTCAGAAAAAGCCCACGGTGCATATGTGTACCGAACAAATAGAGTGGGACAAGGTCAACTATGGGAGAAGATTTTGGGGATGCCCGGATGCATGTTGGGATGCTCTTACTGAAGAAGAGGAAGAGAAAGGGTGCAAATACAAACATTGGATCGATCCACCCTACACAGGTCGTGCACGGGTCGTTATTGAAGAACTAAATGCAGACAACTTATGCAACTGGTCAAAGGCTGAAGGAATTGAGGAAGGGATGGAGCTGCTAAGGATTGGAACACAAGAATGGGCCAACGAAATAGATGAACTGAAAGCCAAAAACGTCGAGCTCATGGAGGAAAACGCTGCACTTGCCGCAGAATTGGCAGCAACACTTAACAAATAGAGAATTAAGTATTTTTAATGTCTTGTATCGTTAGTTGTTCACCGTCTGCGTTGTACTCGTGCTGTTGTTTTTCAATTATGTTGTTGTTTCAATATTAATGCTTCTATGATTATGTTGACATCATTCTGAAAAAACATTACTCAAACATTTATAATACAAGATTTAGGTCATTATGGGACTGCCACCATGAAACTCTCTCTCAGATACGTAGTTGTCGAATCTACTCTGAAAGCGCTGTTCCCATCCGTCCACCGATGGCTGTTTGTAGATACTCCACTGCCTTGGAGGGGGTGGAATTGGACAATTGTCATCAACCAACCAAATCTGTCAACACAAAATTGTTATTGTATACTAAAAAACATAGGTGAAATAAGATACAAGAGCGGAAAATATCGATGCGTACCGGTACGTAATGGTTGCGTCTGCCTACATGTGCAATGGCGAACACCGTGGTAGGAGCCTCTGAACCGGGAGGAGCAAACATCGGAAGACATGTACAAGGACCAAACCATGATAACACCACTAGTGCAACTTGATACCCCGTGGCAAATACCAATCCCATTGTAGGTGTGCACATCCAGAATTCAGGAGAGCATGGCGATCCAATGTGATTCACTTCTCGAATGAGTTGCGGGATAGTCTTGAAACCCTCTAGCATCTCATGATACATATGCCCGTTTTGTTGGAGGTGCTTTGAAAGATCTAATCGGATTTCAACGTACTGTTGCTCTGGTTTACCTAGTAAGCGAGCAAGGGATCGATAACCACAATCACCCTCATCACCTACTTTCTCCACAGCAGCTATGTATGCGAGCATGAAAAGGTCTATATTATCTATCCCCCAGTCGAAGTCGAGATAAATGATTGAATTGCCACCGCTACATTTCGATCTAGCATTTCCTCTTGCCCTCGGTGGTTTAGTTGCACTCCCTTTTACGGTCGTGGCCCCGCTTGAAGCTCTGTTGGATGCAACCGACGATTTCTTTTGTGAATCGGCTTTCGGTGGCACAGTTGCACCATCTTCCTCTTTCATCCCCTTTTTCCTTGCTTCTGCCTTCTCCTTATCCTTCTTAGCTTGAGCCCTCTCATCCCAACCCGGATCTCGCTTTGTACCCGTCTTCTTCGCATGAATCTTAGGCCTTCCTCTCTTCGTCTCTCCCCGAGGGGGGTCCTGGACAACAACTGAAGAAGGATCCTTGCACTCACGCCACTTATCAGCCATCCTCTTCATATCGAAATCATCAACGTTACCGGTAAACACCCCTTCAAAGAAATCATCCATAAGAACCTTATCTGCAGTCAATTGCACGTCGTCGTCAGAGTCGAAGTCTTTCAATTCCACTCCTTCCCACTTGATCTGCTTCCAGAAGATATCAATGTCGCTCGACAACAATGGCGTTCCTTCTTCTACAAACACCTTAATCCTGTGTGGGCAAGGCAATCCGGGTGTTGATTCCCACCAAGGATCCTCACATGGGCCACATATCTTTCCCTCCTTTGCCTTAAGGACTTCTTTCAGTAGCATTCTCAAACACTTGTCGGAGCACTTCCTCAATATGCGCATGAAAATAGTCTTCATCCACCGAGGCCCGTCTTGTATCTCTTTCGGGCTAGTATGGTTGGACATTTCCATCTCGGCCCGTATTCGACGGTGCTGATCGACAAACATATTGTCAATGTGTTGCACTAAAGTGTCGAACCCTCCAACAGCTGAATCAAACATATGCTTCAACATCGAGTGTTGACCTTCAACCCTGACAACAACATTGTACATGTTAAACATCGAGTGTCATGATCATTCTCGTTAAAAACAAATTCAAATATCTTACCTGTTAGACGTTCTTGTGCTAAAATGGCGTATATCATCGCAATACGCAGCTATAAGTTTTTCTTTATGGGGAGTAAACCATGTGCTCTCAGCATATTGTACAAGATGACCATTCCTCCATGTTTTCCGGAAGTGATCAAGTCTCTCCTCATACTGCTTCTCTGTGTGAGACCGCATCACCCGTCGAACGCTAGCAAATGCACTTTTTTCGTCCAGGTTGTTCAATTTAGCAAATGCCTTAACATTCCGATCAACGTGGACATGGCAAAGCATATGACGCACACTAGGAAATACATGGTCAACCGCCTTAATTGTTGCCAGCTCTCGATCAGACATGATGCAATCCGGTCCTCCGAGTGCACCAAACAAATACTTGACCCGTTTCAATGCCCAGGCATAGTATGGGGCTGTCTCACAACAGATGAACGCTAGCGCAATACAATATGTATAGTTGGTGCAATTGAATCCAACAAACTGAAGTAACGGCCAACCATACCTATCAACGAGGGTATATTAATAATTATAATTCTATAACGGTATTTGAAGTCATAATAATGAATTTTAGTGTACCTATTAGTCTTGTACGTCGCGTCCATGATCACCACCCGAGGGAACATTCTCAACAAATGTTGACAATCCGGATGAGATATGAAAAACGCTCCCAACTTTTTCTCCCCCGTCTCCGGATTCGTCTCGTAGTGAATGTCTTTACGATAAGCTCTATGATGGAGGAAATCTAATGACCACTGGGTCACGGTTAGATTTGCCAATGCTTTCTTCCTCTCCTTTTCCCTCACAGTGTACACTTGCCTTCTTGATATTGTGGAAGTCGGATTTTCCTGAAGCAACTGTGTATAAATAACCTTCGGCATTGCCCCGGCCGCTGATGCAATCATTATTTTTCGTCTCTGCTCTCCCGTCATCCTCGAAGCAAATGCATGGCCAATCAAGCTGCTGGAAAGACAGTGGTTGTGACATGCCTTCTCAACTTTTAGTATCCACCCAGGCGGCTCAACAAGAGTTGATCGTCGATAATATCCTCTTAACATAAAAGGACAATTGTACTTCCTTAACCTACTAAGGTTGCTACGCTGCGACGATGGTTCTGCTACATCTCCTTCAAGATTAATATTCTTTCGATGTTTTCTATAACTACCGGATTGCTCACAGTGCAGAAATATCCTCTTGTTGGCCATTGATGATTTCGTGGTGATAACCATACACAAGGCATAACCGACCTTCCTAACCCACTCTCTCAGAAGATCCATAGTAGGAAATCTCTCACTAGTCGTAAAATGGGCACTATAGTCGATTTTTAAATATTCCTCATCACTACAGTATCCCTATTTAAAATTACTCAAATTTCAATACTACTATACCAATAAAATAAATTCTAATGAAACGCTATAAAAAAAGGTTTACAGGTACTTACATGGAAATATGTATCATCTACCGGCGCAGACGAATCAACCTCCTCCTCCACCGACATCTCACTAGAAGAACACTCCCGTCTTTCTTTCCAACTACCTGCCCTTGAAGAATTAGTTGAATCGCTTTCAGACGTCATTTTTTGTGCTTCTTCCGATTGGGTTTGATAATTTGGTCATACAACTCCGATTTTATATAGACTCCGTCAAAATATAGCCGTTCGCATTTTCAAAAAATATAGCCGAATCTCGTTCGGAATGGGGTTCCGAACGGGTAACGACACGTCATAAATATCCGGGTAATCTCGTTCGGAACCCCATTCCGAACGAGATATGACGTCATATTAAAAAAAAAAAATTTATTCCTCGTTCGGAATGGGGTTCCGAACGAGTCGAACCGGTTCGCATATTTGCGAACCGGTTTGGCATTTATTTAATGGAAATTAATTTAAATGGACCGTTCTCGTCCGGAACCGCCGGTTTTGTAAAAAATAAAATAAAAAAAAGAACCGCCGGTTAACCGGCGGTCCTAACGGCTATTTAGCCAAATTAGCCGTTAGGAAATTAAAAAAAATTAATTAATTTTTTAATATTAAAATAACCCATATCAAACCCCTATAAATACCATATCATACAATCTTGAAATCACACATCCAACAACAACAATCTCTCTTCTCTTTCTCAAATCTCAATCTTATAATCTCTCAAATTCCATCAACAATCTCTCTTAATCTCTTCCTTTTAATTAGCTTTTGTCTTTCAATATTTTATTGCTTTTACATTTTTAATCACATTATTATATTGTTCTAAGTTTTATTGTTTTATTGTTTTAATTGCTTTTAATCATATTATTTAATTGTTCTTAATCATATTATGGCGGAACATTTTGACACCCAAGAGAGTGATAATGTCACTTCTTATCCCTCGGTTCTCACTCCCACCTCCCAAGTTAGGTCCGGTAGGGGTAGGACCGCTAGGCCTCAAGGGCAAGCTAGCGGTTCGAGGCCGGCTAGGGGTAGGGGGGGGGAGGTCCGGGTCCTCCGGGAACCAATCCCGGAAACTAACATCTCCTATTTTTGTAAAGTGGTTTACTAAATTAGAACCCGATCTCGAGGAACTCGAGGCCGAGGATTATGATCCCGATCTAATTATTGTTTCTTGTAACTTTTGCGAGGCGACATTCCAATGGAAGAAAAGTGGAGGATATGGAACCCTTCAACGACACATGGAGCACAAACACGTCGCCGAGATGGGAATGCTAGGGGGACAAACACAAATTTTCGGCGGATTTGCATCTTCTACTAGCGGTAACCCTTTATTTCGTTTTGATCATGAAGCTAATAGTGTAGCATTAGCCGAAGCTATTTGTGTTGATCATTTAGCATTTCGATTTAGTGAAAATGTAGGATTTAATGAGTATATTAAAGATCATACACAACCCGCTTTTAAATCCGTATCTAGGAAAGTGATTAAGAAAAACGTAATTAAGGCTTATAAAAGACGCAAGGCCGAATTAGTTTCTTATTTTTCGCAAAATGATATGCATGTTTCTATTTGTAGTGATATATGGAGTGATAATACTCAAACCCATTCTTACATGGGTGTTACATGTCATTTTGTAGATCATCATTTTACAATGCAAAAACGTTTATTGGCATTTAGAGTCTTTGATGATTCACATACCGCACAAAATATTGCTATGATGATTCGTGCAATTTTAGAAGAATATAGACTACTTAATAGAGTTTTTTCAATTGGATTCGACAATGCATCTGCTAACACCGCATCTATTAGAGATTTACAAGAAATGTGTCAACCTATATTTGGTGGGAAATTTTTTCATATTCGATGTGCTTGTCATATTTTAAACTTATGTGTTCAAGATGGTTTACGTGCTATGAGTTTTCATTTTGAGCCAATTAAGAACGTTATTAAGTATATTTGGGGGCATCCTAAAGTTACAAGAGACTGGATGACCTTTTGTAAAACTAACGGGGTGCACCCAAAACGTTTTTCAAAAGATGTGGGTACCCGATGGAACTCTACTTACATATTACTATGTGAATGTATACAATATAAACAAGTTTTAACGTCTTTTGTTTCTCAAAACCTTTCTGGCTCTCCTTTCTATTTTAGCGAATCAGGTTGGGATATATGTCAAAGTATTGCAACGTTTTTAAAATGTTTTAATGATGCAACAAAAAGATTTAGTCATGTTTATACACCAAGTAGTAATGTTTTTGTCTTGGAAGCTTGTAATGTTATGTGTGGTTTAAGTGAGGGAGCTAAAATTCCCGGCATTGAGGAATCCGTTGCAAGCATGAGGAGTAAGTGGTTGCTCTACTATAGATATATTCCCGATTAATGTTTTCTTGTTGCTTGTGTTTTAGATCCTAGACTTAAATTATCCGGTTTACACGCTCTTTTAAATGACTATTATGCATATATTTTAGCCGAAGGTGAACTAGAGGATATTTTAGGTATGGTTTCTAGAACTAGAACAAACATTGAAACTTTATTTACTCATTTTTGTGATTCTCCAACTACTTCACAATTACCTCTGGCTTCTTCGAGCTCTACTAGCTTGGGGGCCTTTGGAGCTAAGTATTTTAGTAAAAGACCAAGAGTTACAAACACGAATCCGGAAATTGATAACTATCTTAACACCAACTTTGAGTTTGTTAGTTGTGAAACTTTAGATGTTTTGAAGTGGTGGGAGGATCATAGGAGCATGTTTCCAACGCTTGCGAAGATTGCGGCTCAAGTTCTTGCCGTCCCCGCTTCAACCGTGGCGGTGGAACAAACTTTTAGTGCAGGAGGCAACACTTTAACGAGGAAGAGATCAAATTTGGCACCGGAGTCATTGGAGGCGCAATGTTGTGTTTGCGATTGGAAGAGAGCCGCAATTAGGCAACAACGTAACATTATCGAGTCATCGGAAGACGAGTGGATTGGAGATTCTACTACGATACGCACCGATTCATCCGCCGAAGATTCGACTTAGGTAACGGGTTTTGAAAAAAGGTAAAGAACTACGTGGGCTTTGATTCCTCTAACCCGAGAGGATACGTAGGCAACTTAACAAGTAAGTCACTGTTAAGTGCAAGCCCAATTTTTTTAATTTTTTTGTTCCTTCATATTTAATTTTAAAAACTTAAAAAAAATGATTATAAAAAAACGCTATTAAAAAGAATGTTTTACAAAACATTCTTTTTAATAGCGTTTTTTTATAATCATTTTTTTAATGTTTTTTAAACATAATTTTTAAACTTAAAAAAAATGACAAAACATTCTTTTTTAATAGCGTTTTTTTATAATCAGTTTTTTTAAGTTTTTTTTTAAAGTTTTTTGTTATGTTTTTTAAACTTAAAAAAAATGACAAAACATTTTTTTTAATAGTGTTTTTTTTATCATTTTTTTTAAGTTTAAAAATTATGTTTACATTTTTTTAGGTTTTTTTTCAGTTTTATAAATTTATAAAATTATTTTTTAAAAACAATTGTTTTGTTTTTTTTAATAAAAAACCGGCCCGGTTCAGCCCGAACCGGACTGAACCGGTCCAGAACCGGATTGAACCGGACCGGACCGAAACCGGGATCGGAACCGGAAAAACCGGTTTTTCCCGGAACCGGACCGGACCGGACCGGGAGCCATCACTAGATACAGTTAGGGGTGGCTCCCGGTCCGGTCCGGTTCAATCCGGTTCCGGTTCGAAACCGGAACCGGCCGGTTCAGGTCCGGTTCAATCCGGTTCCGGTTCGAAACCGGAACCGGCCGGTTCAGCCTGGTTCGGGCTGAACCGGACCGGTTTTTTTTTAATTTTGTTTTTAAAAAACCGGCGGTTAACCGGAACCGCCGGTTAAAAAAATTTTAAAAAAAAAATAAAAAACCGGCGGTTAAATTTCAATTTTCTCGAACCGGAACCGGACCGTGACCAAACCGGTTCCGGTCCGGTCGAGCCATCACTAGATACAGTGATGAACACCAATAAAATTCAGCAATTAAAAAGTTAACCAAGTCAACCAACAGAAAAATAATTAATAAGATCAACTTACATCCTTATTTGTTTCTTTGTAAGGCGCTTGTATCCTTTGAGAGATTCTTTCTCTTGGTTGGTGGATTTGTAGCTGTGGAGAAACAAAAAGATGGTTAGACATGTCTGTGTTGAAGAATCCATTGTGCATCTACTTGAATGGGTGAATGAGTTTGCCCTTGTCTATGTAATCAAAAATTAACAAGTTCATCTAATTTTACTTATCATAAACGCACATGTAAGCAACGAGCCAATCACACCATATATATACATTAGAATAACATAATCTAAATAAATTTGGTCAATTTTATTCAAGCAACAGTTGGTTTGAAAAAGGAGAAACAACACAACAAATTGTATGCTACAATATATCCATCACCTCAAAATTTACAATATCAAGTGGGAATTTTCCAAATATCACAATAAATAATGTACAATTTCAGCAGCAAGTTTCAACTTACCATGCACCTACAGATTAATGAAAGGCCTGAAATCACTCTCAAACTGAATTTGGGGTGTCGACTCACTAGCCTTTGTTCCACTCCCATCAGCAGAAGCATCTTTGTTATCGTTAGTCAATGTTCAAATCTGACACAAAAAACCGAAACACATTTTAACCCATGAAATTTCGGAGTTCGAAAAGAAATAAATTTGAGAGTGTGAACAAATTTTTGGAGTATACATATGCATATGCAAATCCTATCGGCCGAAGTAACACGTTTCTTTCTTCACGGCCACTATCCTATCGGCCGAAGCAAACGATGGTCAATCTATAACTTCGAACGACTGATTAGGAAAATCTAACGACAATATATTAAGGCCATTTGAGAAGTTTCTCGCCATCATATACCAGTAACCTTTGAGGAACCTCTGAGAACATGCCTCGACCAACGAATTGAGTAGCTTGACCCGGCTTAGGGACAACTATACCCTCAGGTTTGTAATGCGGGATTAGATATATCAAACTGGTTGTGTTGGGTTGAAAGAGAAATAGTGTAACATGCATATGCAAATCCCCTTGTATATAAATCACGAAGCATGAATACCCAACAAACTGTACCCTCAGGTTTGTAATGCGGGATTAGATATATCGAACTGATTGTGTTGGGTTGAAAGAGAAATAGTGTAACATGAATATGCAAATCCCCTTGTATATAAATCATGAAGCATGAACACCCAACAAAGAAACACCTACTAACTGTTTGTAGTGAAATTACCTACGAGAAGATAACTAAGCAATTGTAGGGCAAAGATCAAAGAATACGGTATAATCTCAACACTCAAGAACAAGACAGGAAATTAGGGTTGAAACTTTAGCTTGGTATTACTCGAATGACGGCTTAGATGATTACAAAGCAGGCGCTAGCCTTTATTTATAGGCTAACCCTAATAATATCTTTAAGGAAACGAGATCTTATCCTTTCCTTTTATCTAAATAACTATATAACAAACTAGGTAAAAGATATTCTTTACCATATCTTTTACCAATTACAATAATATAATACAAAATAAGATAGAATATACTCGGCCGACCTAATCCTTAAGAAGAACGAGATCTTTGCCACGTCTCGTCACGTCGACGATATCTTCCTTTTGTCTCGTCGCGTCGATGACGTCCTTCTACGTGTAGCTTTCACGCGTTCCACACTCGTCGTATTTTTAGGCACAAACAACACCCCTAAGGCATCTTACAGGGCTTGACGTCTAGTAGAGCTGGGAGACGCCTTCTTTCTTCATAAAATACGCCTTCATCAAATTCGGAACGCGTTGAATACTTATTCAAGCCGGAATTCTAACTTCGTAATAACGTCTTTTCTTCGATTCTTATTTAATGCAGCTGACCGACTCGTGTCTTCTCCAACGGCTACTTCTCCAACGTTCGGATTTATCCCTAGCGGTAACAAATTGATTCTTGGAAATCTCGAACGAGATCTTCTCCTATTTAAGCACGTTCCAGCTTCCTTCCTTTCACTCGTAATCTTCTTTGCAAAACCCTAATTTTTACTTCCTCTCTTCTCAATGGCTCCGATCACCTACGATCCCAAAATGATCCTCATCGATGTTAACCGCCGTTCTTCTTCGGCTCGCAACGTCGAGTTCTTTCGTTCCATAGCAGGGCTTTCTTCTCATGTGGAGATTGCTATTCCGCCCTCTGACGTATTCGTCGACGCCTTACCCCCGGGATGGGTTTGCGTCTACGAGTATCCTTTCTTGGTCGGACATCGCTTTCCTTTTTCCCCTTTGGTTCGTTCTTTCTTGACTTCTTTGGGTATCGCGGTCGGGAAAATTCTTTTGAGTGCTTGGAGAGGCTTGGCTGTATTGGATCATATTCTGGCTAATTTTGACATTGCGTTCACCATCGCCGACGTCATGCATTCTTGTATCCTCTCTACCCCCTCAGCGGGTAGAGTCAACATCAAATCTCGTGTTGGGGTTCCTCCTTTGATGAACGAGGGAACTTCGTCCGACCGGGGTTGGGCAGATTAGTTCTACTTTATCAGGAAGTCTACCATGGGGAAGGATTGTGCTTTCTTGCTTGAAGAATGGACTCCTTCGAGTATGTTTCTTTATCCTTTATGATTTTCTTTAGGCTTATCCATCTTAACGCTTATTCTTGCGTGTGACTTTGGGCGTAGTCGATATCCATGCTATTGTGGCGCGGGAGGAATCAGAGGAGATTACTAAGAAGATCCTGGCGATTCCGTTTGTAGAATGTACCTTTACCGGTCGTGACGGGAAGGGATATCGTCTCACGACCCCTACTCTTTCTCGGGGTGAGCTCTCTTGGCGGATTACACGTTGCTTTTATGTTCTCCTTTGTTTTGTCTTTGTCTTCTAAATGCATTCTCGTTTCAGGCGTTGCGTCTCGTACTCGTCAAGAATCTGCTCATGACTTGATTACTGCGAAGAGGAGATGCATTTAAGAGGAAAACTCAAGAGCCGCGAAGGAAGAGGCGGTTTCTACTCCGTCAAGCGTAAAGGAGGAGATTCCACCAGTTGCGGGGGTGCAAGCGCCTTCAGATGCGTCTCTACGCGTAAGGATGGAGGAATTACTCGCGGATCCTTTGGAGGAGAGCGAGAAGGATAAAATAACAGACCCTGGTGTGGCTTCCGTTACGTACGTTGAAGCAAGTGATTTTCCTGCGATAGTATCCCGTCCTATAGCGCATGCGCGTAACTTCATCCCTGCGATGCAAGCTTTAAGTTCTACTTCTTCTTGGAATCATTATTTGCCTATGCAAGTTGTGGACGTCTTGGGTGATTCTCTCGTAGCACAGTGGCAGGTGTGTACTTTTTCTTATCTCTTCGTTTCTTCTTGTTGTTATGTCGTTTCTCATCTGTTGGGATTCTTTTAGGCCTTCCATGCTTCGTTGTGTTCCTGGGAACGTCTTCATAAGCGCTCTGAGTCCGATGAGACCTTGAAGGGTGAGGTGGGTTGCTCGTCTTACGGCGGCTGAGAAGGATGCTCGTATGGAGACGTTGGAGACGGCGAAACAGAGGGGTGTGTTGGCGCGACGCGTCGAGGTGTTGAATGAAAAGGTCGCGTCCCTTGAGGCTGATGCCGAGGAGAAAGCAAAGGTGTATGAGAAGAACTTGCGAGAGACTAGTACTTACTATTCGTGGTCATCTCGTATTGAGGTTATCGAGGAGTTTCGTGTGGGTCGTCACGTAGATTGGGATGTGGAACGCGAGTGTGGTGAATTTGCTGTCCTTTATCCCGTTCCACCCGAGGGGGTTTCTCTCCTACGCGTACCTTCTTCAAGTTCGCCAGTCTTAACGTCTGGTGATGCGGACGTAACTTTGGATGGCGACGTCGTTTCTGCGGATAAAGTTGTATCTCCTTCTTCTTAGTAAAAGAGTTTCATCTTTTTGCTTGTTGCAGTTTTTTATTTTGTGGAACATTAGCTTTTCGCCACGTTCTTGTGTGACGAATTTCTTTTTTGAATACGTATTGGATGCTTGTTACTTCTTTCTTTGTGTAAGATTCTCACTTATCTTTAACCTTTGGTGGAACTACTATCCCCTTTTGGCGAATCTGACTTCGAATATTTTATGGAGTCGGGTTTTCCAAATATTTCTTACTTATGACACGTGGGCCGATCTTTGGCTTTGAGGTTTCGTTTTTTCTACCCCTGGTATCGTTGTGGTCATCGCGGTTGCTTTAGTTACGTTGCCGGCTTATATGAAGGTTGGGTCCAACATTTCCTCCGAACCCTGAAGCGAGTGGCGGACATAGGTCAGCGTGTGATTTTATCAGCTTATGACGTTACCCCTTACTTTTAAGGTGGGTCCGTTGCCTCACGCTAGCATTTAGGTCGACGTCGAACTCTTTTAATCGACGAGCCTATTCATCGTGTGGCGTCCGATTTCTAGATTGTTAGGACTTACGATGTCGGTGGACGCATCCCTGCCGGTTTGGCGTTTTGCCCGTGGATTCATGACTCTCAGAGGGGTCGTGGAAGGCGCAAGTACGCGTTCGTGGAGAGTGGTCGTGGCGATAGGTTTCCCTTCTTCGCTCAGAGGACCGTGCCGGTTTCGTGAGGTGTCGGGCTTCATTCCCCATGACCATTGCCACATGTCGCTAACAATCATGGGGAGCTTCGACTCGGGGTCGGCGGTTCGGCTAACATTGCGTACGCGTAGATGGAGCCTTAAACGCGTATGCTAACGAAATTCGCCCCCGACGCGGATTTTCGTCGCGGCCTTATTAAGCTTGGTGTTACGTCATAGACACAGAGCAAGTATTTTGGAATGAAACAACTCGACATGTATTTCATATCGGACAAGGAAGTGCATACTCATGTATTAACGAAGATTTCATGAATTCTGATAAACTAAGACGTCTACCCCTAGTCTCGACGACCCCCTTGTCGCTTCGACGCTAAAACATGCTCAGACGTAATAAGAAATCTAAAGTATGCATAGGAACAAGTAGAAATCAAATCAACTATCATGGTTTCTAATGGTAATATTTCTTAAGATGTGTTGCGTTCCATGAATGCATCAATGATACTCCTTCTGGTGTAACGAGTTCGTAGGCTCCTCGCCCTACGACATGTGCTATTTTGTACGGACCTTCCCAGGAGGCTGCGAGTTTTCCGACGCTCTTATCCTCGGTATTTGGAAATACTTTCCTTAAGACCCGGTCTCCTATTTGGAAAGTTCTTGCTTTTACTCGTCGATTATAGTTTCGGGCAGCGATTTGTTTCTGTGTTGCTATCCTTAATGCTGCATTGTTTCTTATCTCCTCGACTGTATCTATCATTAATGTCATCATTGGAGTATTTCTTTCTTCGGGGAGAGAACGATATCTTTCCGTTGGTACTTCCACCTCGATCGGCAAGACTGCTTCGCAACCGTACACGAGAGAGAATGGTGTTATTCCCGTCGCTCTCTTAGGCGTTATTCTGTCGGCCCACACTATAGCTTGGAGTTGATCCGCCCAATTTCCCTTGCATTCTTCTATCCTCTTTTTGAGATTGCTTATGATGACCTTGTTACTTGATTCTGCTTGTCCGTTTGCTTGAGGGTACCTTGGCGTCGAGTAGACTAGACGTATTCCTTTGTCCTCGCAGAATGATACGATGTTCTTGCTAATGAATTGTGATCCATTGTCGCACACAATGGTGTGAGGGATTCCGAATCTCATGATGATGTTTCTTTCGATGAAGGAGATTACATGGGAATCTTTGATGTTCTTGAACGCTTCGGCCTCTATCCACTTGGAGAAGTAATCTGTGACGGCGAGCATTAGCGTCTTTGGTCCTAGGGTCAATGGCATAGGTCCTACTATATCCATCTCCCATTGCATGAATGGCCAAGGAGACGTTATAGAATGGAGTTTCTCCGCCGACTGATGTGGGATTGGGGCGTGTCTTTGGCAAGCGTCACACCTCTTGACGTAATTCATCGCGTCTTGTCTCATTGTGGGCCAGTAGTACCTTGCCGAGTGTGATTTGGCCGCCAGGCTTCTCCCTCCAGAATGATTTCCAAATTCTCCGTTGTGTAGCTCACGTAGAATGTCTTGGATCTTCTCCTCTGTCGGACACGTTAAGAATACACCGTTCGACGACCATTTTAGTAATTGGCCCTTGTCTACTACGAAGGTGGTTGCTTTTTGCTTCAATATGCTCGCGTCGTACGCGTTACCTGGGAGGCGTCCGTGCTGCAACCACTCGTAATAAGGCGTCACCCAGGAGTCTTGACTTCTTACTGCGAGCGTTTGTTCGGGAATTGCCTCTTTGTTGATAGACGTGTTGCTGAGATGGAGGAACGAGATCTTTAGATATTCTCTCGGGTCAATCGATGATCCTAACTTCGCCAACGCGTCGGCTTGCGCATTAGCGTCTCTGGGGATCTGTCTGATTTGGCAGCTCTCGATCTTCTCGAACAGCTCTTTCACCACCTTGACGTACAAGGTCATCTTCGAATCTTTAGTGGCGTAATCACCTCAGACTTGGTTAACTACCAGCAGCGAATCACAATAGATATCGAGCTTTTGAACCTGTAGGTCGATGGAGACGCGTAAACCAGCGATCAAGGCTTCATACTCGGCTTCGTTGTTCGTTGCTTTGAAGTCACACCTTATGGCTTGGACGACCCTATCCCCTTGTGGAGATTTCAGGACGATGCCCAGTCCTACCCCGTTTTGGTTCATCGCTCCATCCATGTGCAAGGTCCACTTCGCGAATTCTACCTTGTTTACCTGCGAGACCGCTTCTTGCTCTAGGGTTGGGCTGAAATCTGCCACGAAATCTGCCAATGCTTGGGATTTGATCGCTTTTCTTCCTTCGTAAATGATGTCGTAGCCGCCGAGATGAACTGCCCACTTCGTCATCCTCCTAGAGAGTTCTGGTTTCTTCACTATGTTCTTCAATGGCGATGTGGTTCTTACTATGATGGTGTGGGATTCGAAGTAGGGTTTCAATTTCACCGACGCCATCACTAATGCCAACGTCAGTTTTTCCATGGCGCAGTACCTCGTTTCCGCTGACGATAGCGTTTTGCTCACGTAGTAGACGGGTTGTTGCTCCTCTCCTTCTTCTCTTACGAGAACGACGCTGATAGCAATTTCGGATACTGCTAGGTATACGAACAAAGGCTCTCCTTCTTTAGGCTTTGACAAGAGTAAGGGGCTTGTCAGATAACTTTTAAGCTCTGTGAAGGCTTCTTCGTGGCGTTCCATCCAAGAGAAGGACTCGTTCTTCCGGATAGTGTCGTAGAAGAGTCGATTCCTGTCGGAGGCTTTGGAGATGAACATGTTTAGTGCGGCGACCCTTCCCGTTAGCTTTTGGATATCTTTTACACAGCGCGGAGATTCGAGATCAAGTATGGCTTTAATCTGTTCGGGACTTGCTTCTATTCCTCTCTGGGTTACTACATATCCGAGGAACTTCCCGGAGGAGACCCCGAACGAACACTTGGTAGGGTTTAGTTTCATGCTATACCTTTCCAGGATCTTGAACGCCTCTTTCAGGTGTGCTACGTGATCTTTTTCTTGCTTAGACTTTACGAGCATGTCGTCTATGTAAACTTCCATTGTGTCCCCTATTTGCTCCTCAAACATTTTATTCACTAATCGTTGATACATAGCTCTAGCATTCTTGAGGCCGAAAGGCATGACCTTGTAGCAATATATCCCCTGGTTCGTCACGAACGCGGTCTTTTCCTGATCGGCGGGGTTCATCTGTATTTGGTGATATCCGCTGAACGCGTCCATGAACGTTAACATCTCGTGTCCTGCCGTCGCATCTACCATGGCGTCGATGTGAGGGAGTGGAAAGGAATCTTTGGGACAGGCTTTGTTAAGATCTGTGAAATTGACGCATACTCTCCACTTCCCGTTCTTCTTTTGGACGACTACGATGTTGGTGAGCCAATCGGGATACTTTGCCTCTCGTATCTTACTTGTCTCGAGGAGGTTCTTAACTTCTTCGTCTACGACCTTATTGCGCTCGGGGGCGAATTTCCTTCTCTTCTGCCTGATCGGGGTGAACTTCGGATGGACGTTTAGCTTGTGGAGCATCACGTCGGGAGATATACCTGTCATGTCTTCGTGGCTCCACGCGAAGCATTTAGCTTTTGATTTCAAGAACGCTATAAATTCCCCTCTAACTTCTGCAGGGACGTCGGTTCCTATCGTTATAACTCTTTCTGGTTTGGAGTCGTCGATGACTCCGTCTTCTAATTCGGGACACTTTGGCTTGACATACTTAGTGGGCTTTTTTACTTGAAACTCTTTTACTTCGTCTCTCTTGATCTCTGGCGTCGTGGTTCCTTTCATTCCGATCCTGTAACATTCCTTGGCCGTATAGGGCTCACCTTTGACTTCGCGTACTCCCAAGGGTGTGGGGAATTTCAGGGATTGATGATACGTAGATGGGACTGCTCGCGTAGCATGGATCTAGGGTCTTCCCAGAATGGCGTTATAAGGCGATTCTGCCTCCATTACGGCGAATCGGGTTGGGAGATTGACGCCTTGGACTGTCGTTTCGAGGGTGATTTCTCCTAACATCTCAGAGATTTCTCCGCTGAAGCCTTTCAAACGGATACGCTTTCCGACGACATCGTCGGCGGAAAGTCCGAGTTCAAGAACGGCGGAGAGGGCGATGATGTTGGTTGAACTTCCGTTATCTATCAAGATTCTTTTCACTTTGCAATTCTGAATCACTACGGAGATTACCAGGCTATCGTGGTGCCTGATTCTTTCGTCTGGACCTTCGAACGTGATAGGCAGATCGCCATCGACTGCTCTGGGGTGGCGAGTTGGGACGGAGTCGTTTTGTCCTTTGACGGTTCTTGCGAGCCTCTTAGCGTCGGAGATTGTGTAGGACGACGGACCCCCTAACACGGTGAAGGTTTCGTTTTGGAGATTCTCGATCGATCTGGAATCTTTCATGGCTCCTGCAGGCGAGGTTGTTCTCTTCGTATGGAAAGACGATACCTTTTTTATCATGCCCCACGGTGGGCGTCAATTGTTTGTAGCGAAATTACCTACGAGAAGATAACTAAGCAATTGTAGGGCAAAGATCAAAAAATACGGTATAATCTCAACACTCAAGAACAAGACAGGAAATTAGGGTTGAAACTTTAGCTTGGTATTACTCGAATGACGGCTTAGATGATTACAAAGCAGGCGTTAGCCTTTATTTATAGGCTAACCCTAATAATATCTTTAAGGAAACGAGATCCTATCCTTTCCTTTTATCTAAATAACTATATAACAAACTAGGTAAAAGATATTCTTTACCATATATTTTACCAATTACAATAATATAATACAAAATAAGATAGAATATACTCGGCCGACCTAATCCTTTAGAAGAACGAGATCTTTGCCACGTCTCGTCACGTCGACGATATCTTCCTTTTGTCTCGTCGCGTCATCAACAATATACACTTTTATAGCATGATAGACACTAAATCAAGTAATCAATTTAGTCAAGCATTGAGAGAATAGTGGGAGTGAAATTCCTTGGTAAGGAAATCATGCCATGGAACAACCGAAGTTGTTCATTAGACTTTATGTCCAGTGCTTTGAGAGAACATGTCAACAAAGAGAAGATGCTTCCTACAAATATTCATCGTCATTGGGAATTATTCACAATTTCACATAGATGACAAAGACGAATTATCAATACTCTTAATATGATATGGTCTTTGTAGTCTTTCTAGTCTTTGAGTGACACATGAGACAGTCAAGGGACGAGAGTGAACAAGAAAACATACATGGCTTCTTTAGATGAAACAAATCAACAAGGGTAGCTTGAATGGCCTGAAAAACTCTATTCCTCTGAAAATTTTAGACACTCCATGCTTCCTTCTCCTCTCGATGTAAACCTCCCAAATTGACACCCTAGCACCTCTAATGGCGGCCTCTACTAGCCCCTCCACTTTCTCCCCTTGCCCGCCAATCTTCTTCCACTCCCCTCGCCATCGCAATTATAGATGTATCTCCCTCATACACACTAGAAAACGAAATCTACATACATTGATTTTCACTAGGTAAATGGTGTTACAGAAGAGGAGATAACTCATATTTCAGAGCTCAAGATTATGGATTTGATCTAAAACATTTGGATTTTATTGATTGGAGAAATTCGTGAAAAATGGACAAGTTCTATAATTTTTTGATGTGAAATTGGATGAACCCAAATGTTTGAATTGGGGTATTTTCAGAATGCCTTTCTCATGTAACAAATTTGGTTGGAAGCAGTTTTTTCATTCCATTCTTTGCTTATTTTCTCAATCCATTTACGGTATCGTACATTTTCCGGTCAAACGAGCCCTAAAAGCTATGAGATCATAACCTCCACTCAAGGGGCGGACCTACATAGAAGTATGGAAAAGAAAAGAAATTTTTTAAAACAACTTTTTTCTTGTTCTTCTCTTTCTCTTGTCCTTTTCATCTGTCCTTTTCATCTAGAAGATGTAATTCTTTGAATTAGTTATTATCTTCTAGCCTTGAGTTGTTAGCTGGTAGTTCAAAAACTAAATTAAGCATTGGTGACCTGTTTTTAAAAGTCTTTCTTTCACGTTTTTGTTATACGATTTAACTAATTTTGGAGAGCTACAAGCTAGAAACATATTTTTATTCCATTAATGTTTATAGAAGATTCAGCCTTAAACTTTTTGTATGACTAAAAAATTATGTTGAACTTTGTTTTGAATAGTGATGAATTGATGTGAATATTTTGTTTGTATATGCTTGATACTTGGTGAATAGTGTTGAACTATTTATTAATGTTTATATGTGTAGATGTTTGATGTGAATTTTGTTGAATTCTTATGTTATTTAGAGAAATGAAAGTATACTTTTTCACTAGTGTTGTTTGCTCATAAAGTTCATGTGAGATCTAGAGAGTTTAATGTAATTTATTTGATTTTTATTTTTCTCATATAGATCGATTTTTTAAAAACCAAACAGACCCTACTAACAGATAGATCCGCCACTGCCTGCACTAGAATAGCACTCAGTTGAGACTTATATCAAGTATGTAGGCATTAATTAAATTCAGAAACCATTGCAATGATAATAAGATTGAGAAGCACGTACATACAAAATTCAGTACTGCATACAAATAGTGACATCAATTAAAAACAAGCTAGCATAGTTTTATATAACAACAAGGTGCAAAATACATAAAGAAGTTGAAGATGGATATATGCTAATTCTCATGAGCATCACACGCCATACACTCTGCAAAGTGAAGCTTGAGCCTTCCATTCTCCCTCACAGCTTCAAAACAAGCCTGAGAAACAACAATCTTAACAAGCATAATCACCAACCTTCCATCTTCCACATGTCGCTTAAACCGGACCCCACCGGACCCACTAACCGATGACATCGGTGGCGGGAAACACCTTGTTGCTTTTGGAGTGTAGTTGATTCCTCTATAACCTCTTGAAACCTCGGAAACGGAATCAAACCCTTCGTTTGTTTCGGTACACATCTCGAGGCTCTTCTGGCTTAGGCTCGGGTATGGTTTGGAGAGCTTGATGAGAGGGACGGCGTCGTTTATGGTGGGGAGAGATTGCTTGCAATTCCACCCACTCTTCTCATCTTTCTTGCTTAATTCGACTACTTGACTAATTTCCATCGTCATTTCAATTCGGTATGTACTTAGCTAGGTTTATTTCTAAGAAAGTGAAACGGGTGAGTTGAATTTATAGGACTTAAATAATTTTGTGATATATAGCTTCATGCAAAGTACCAACATTATTTTATTTAATGGCTTCACGTGTCGCTTTTTGTTTTAAGACAACAAAAAGGAGCATTAGGTTTTCGTAGCTTGTTGTTATATCGAAAGATTTATACGATGAATGTAATGTTAGTGCGGTGGTACCGTATAAGGAGGGAGAGACCAAGGATAGCTTGAAACACTCCAACTAGCTTTTCAAGTAGTTTCACTTTTAATTTGTCTCATAAATGAAGTCATTAAGCTAAGTGCTTCCCCTCGTTATATAATTTACTTTCTTCACTTTCTTGAATAAATTGAGGTGGCCCCCGATTAGAAACTAAACCGACGGTTCAGTGTTCTAGTTCAATAAAGCTCAGACTAATTTTGTGGTGTATTTCTTGAATCGGAGTTGCTATGTGTAAGGCTAATGCATTCATCTTTTCCCTCTTTCAACCAAACAACTCAAAAGATTAACACTATCTTGCCCTTAAAGATCGATAGTGCACCATGCACCGTATGTATATATAATCATCATAAATTCATAATTGTTGTTTTCATAAAAATATGCCATGCATTCTTGTAACTATTACTATTTTCTTGCTAAAAACACCTAATTAATGTATTGTTAGTAAAAATTACCATCTTAATTTTTACTCCCTCTCTTTTCAAAATACAAATATGTATTTACATGTCTTAGTTTGGAGTATTAAAATAGTTCTATCATATTCCAAGAGAACAAGAATCTTTCGTATTTAAACTTTTCAAAAGCTTACTGTTGGGCCAGATTTCGGCCCATGAAATCAAAGCATTGGAGAAGCCCAAATCGCACGCCAGAAAGAAGAACGTTGCTGTTGAAGATCATAGGATCTGGTCCACGCGTCTTCAATAGGGTAACGGTCTTCTAAGGAGATTTTTCCGGGATCACATTAATGTGAGATTAACGTCCTGATTAGGAGAGATTTTAGGGATATAAAAGGCATAATTCCAACATTTGTAAGGACACGCTCTCAATACACTAAGAACTTTCTTGTACTCTGTAATCCCACCAGAAAACTAAAGAATTTGTGTTCATTGGTGTTCTTTGCGTTCATCGTGCAATTTGATATATGTGACCGTCGACTCTATAGCTAAGCTTATTTCAATCCTTGTCTCATTCGATTTATGTGGTTAGGTTGTTTAGGACGTCTTGGTATTCAGATTTGTTTCGATTGTTTTACCTCATCTAAAGGCAATTTGGTCCATTGAGATTATTTGCCCAAAACAATTTGGCGTCCACCGTGGGGCAATCAATCGATTTCAGGTCAATTCTGCAATCAACCAAGATGGTGAATGAGAGCCTCGATGCCTCCGCTCAGGGTACAGGTCCTATGGCCCTTAATCCTGACGGGACCCCAATCGTGGAGATACCAGGCCAAACTGAGGAAGATCTGGTGACAAAGTCCACTGGTGACGCTGGTTCTGAAGATGTTGCCCAGTCAACTCGGGAAGAGATGCGGATCATGCATCAGTCCATGGAATCTCTGCGCAAGGAGATGCATGATCAACGTCAGCGTTACGAGGCAATATCCGCATCTAATAATCAACTAATGAATGAAAATTCGCTTCTTAGAGCGCAGGTACAATCCAGATTACATGTATCAAATGCACTTTTTTTATCACCAACTTCAAGCAGTTGGGTCAATTGAAGCTATTGCTAAGGCATAAAAGGAATACCTGCTAGAGAATACTGATCTTTCAGCTGAGAAAGTGGGACTGTTGTTTTTTCAGAGATTCAGAGTTTTTCCTTAGCCCGAAATTCAACTGACAGACCACCATATTGTTTCTCTACAAAAGCAGTATTTCAGGACTCAGATTATATGGTATGTCTAGCGTCCTTTCCGAAATAATTCTTGTCGTGGATATTCGTAAATGTTTCATGTATGTACTAATCTTTAGTCCTGCACTACTGCTTGCTTTCCTACGAAAAAATGAATCAGCCTTATGTCAACTTGGTCATTTCTCCAGTTTTGCTTGATCTTTTGTAGTTAAAAGTTAAAACAGTATATTGGTTGTGTAAATAAGTGATGAAACATTGTCATTCTAACAAGAGGGAGAGACCAAGGATAGCTTGAAACACTCCAACTAGCTTTTCAAGTAGTTTCACTTTTAATTTGTCTCATAAATGAAGTCATTAAGCTAAGTGCTTCCCCTCGTTATATAATTTACTTTCTTCACTTTCTTGAATAAATTGAGGTGGCCCCCGATTAGAAACTAAACCGACGGTTCAGTGTTCTAGTTCAATAAAGCTCAGACTAATTTTGTGGTGTATTTCTTGAATCGGAGTTGCTATGTGTAAGGCTAATGCATTCATCTTTTCCCTCTTTCAACCAAACAACTCAAAAGATTAACACTATCTTGCCCTTAAAGATCGATAGTGCACCATGCACCGTATGTATATATAATCATCATAAATTCATAATTGTTGTTTTCATAAAAATATGCCATGCATTCTTGTAACTATTACTATTTTCTTGCTAAAAACACCTAATTAATGTATTGTTAGTAAAAATTACCATCTTAATTTTTACTCCCTCTCTTTTCAAAATACAAATATGTATTTACATGTCTTAGTTTGGAGTATTAAAATAGTTCTATCATATTCCAAGAGAACAAGAATCTTTCGTATTTAAACTTTTCAAAAGCTTACTGTTGGGCCAGATTTCGGCCCATGAAATCAAAGCATTGGAGAAGCCCAAATCGCACGCCAGAAAGAAGAACGTTGCTGTTGAAGATCATAGGATCTGGTCCACGCGTCTTCAATAGGGTAACGGTCTTCTAAGGAGATTTTTCCGGGATCACATTAATGTGAGATTAACGTCCTGATTAGGAGAGATTTTAGGGATATAAAAGGCATAATTCCAACATTTGTAAGGACACGCTCTCAATACACTAAGAACTTTCTTGTACTCTGTAATCCCACCAGAAAACTAAAGAATTTGTGTTCATTGGTGTTCTTTGCGTTCATCGTGCAATTTGATATATGTGACCGTCGACTCTATAGCTAAGCTTATTTCAATCCTTGTCTCATTCGATTTATGTGGTTAGGTTGTTTAGGACGTCTTGGTATTCAGATTTGTTTCGATTGTTTTACCTCATCTAAAGGCAATTTGGTCCATTGAGATTATTTGCCCAAAACAATTTGGCGTCCACCGTGGGGCAATCAATCGATTTCAGGTCAATTCTGCAATCAACCAAGATGGTGAATGAGAGCCTCGATGCCTCCGCTCAGGGTACAGGTCCTATGGCCCTTAATCCTGACGGGACCCCAATCGTGGAGATACCAGGCCAAACTGAGGAAGATCTGGTGACAAAGTCCACTGGTGACGCTGGTTCTGAAGATGCTGCCCAGTCAACTCGGGAAGAGATGCGGATCATGCATCAGTCCATGGAATCTCTGCGCAAGGAGATGCATGATCAACGTCAGCGTTACGAGGCAATATCCGCATCTATTAATCAACTAATGAATGAAAATTCGCTTCTTAGAGCGCAGGTACAATCCAGATTACATGTATCAAATGCACTTTTTTTATCACCAACTTCAAGCAGTTGGGTCAATTGAAGCTATTGCTAAGGCATCAAAGGAATACCTGCTAGAGAATACTGATCTTTCAGCTGAGAAAGTGGGACTGTTGTTTTTTCAGAGATTCAGAGTTTTTCCTTAGCCCGAAATTCAACTGACAGACCACCATATTGTTTCTCTACAAAAGCAGTATTTCAGGACTCAGATTATATGGTATGTCTAGCGTCCTTTCCGAAATAATTCTTGTCGTGGATATTCGTAAATGTTTCATGTATGTACTAATCTTTAGTCCTGCACTACTGCTTGCTTTCCTACGAAAAAATGAATCAGCCTTATGTCAACTTGGTCATTTCTCCAGTTTTGCTTGATCTTTTGTAGTTAAAAGTTAAAACAGTATATTGGTTGTGTAAATAAGTGATGAAACATTGTCATTCTAACATGAGTGATGTAATATAGTTCTTTTGTTTCTCCTTCTGAATTACAATATCAAGTTGGCTGGAGTTACTGAGTTAGGCTGGTTTTTAAACCT
Source organism: Oxyria digyna (assembly GCA_029168935.1). Taxonomy (NCBI): domain Eukaryota; kingdom Viridiplantae; phylum Streptophyta; class Magnoliopsida; order Caryophyllales; family Polygonaceae; genus Oxyria; species Oxyria digyna. Next base: position 15,562,807 of record JAPVLV010000013.1, read on the forward strand.
GCAAGTTTATCATTGAGAATCTGCAGCAATTCTTTAGACTTGTGTTGTTCAGCTTAATCAAGAATGTTTAAGATTCTTAATTCTGATATCTCTACTCCATGAATTATTATAGTTTAGGAGAAAACTCTTAATTCTGATATATGTACTCAATGAATCATGATATAGTTTAGTAGAGAAGACTTACATATAAACCCAAAATATATACTCTGTATTTCTCAAACTCAAGCCAAAATCCATTCCGGAAGAAAATAATTATATAGCTTTAATTCTCCTCATACTATAAGGTGCAATAAACACGTTCAAGCCTATGGGAGAGGGGGTGTGAGGGGGCTTATCGCTCGTTCAAGAGGTAGAAGTCGACTTCTACCTCAACAACACACCAGATGAGTTCGCAGTAGGACTCGCTTTGCCGACCCCAACAACACAAACCCGATGACATCTGAAAAAATTAATGAAAGAATATGAAACGTACCAATATGGAGCCTCCTCTTAGGCTTAGACAACATCCAGTTCGTGATGTCCCGATGATCCCGTAGCGACGGGTTTGACCAAACAGGCAACAATGCTCATCCAAATTAATGATGTTTACATTGAATTAGTTTCAAATTAATGATGTTGGTTTTAATTTTTAGTGAGTAGATGAAATAAGATGACATATGATTTTATATCTGAATTCATGTACTCTAATATATATATATATCATAGGGACGCTTTAGTAAGACCACTCTTATGGTAAAACGGTGTTAGCGATCTATAGACGTTGGATGAGAAGTAGATGGATGACTGAGATTAAAAGCATTAGAATAAAAGAAAATTAAAAAAATTACCAATTAAATCATCCTTAATTAACGCTTCTCTCTCCTCTTTTTTCCATAATTCACGATCCTCTCTCTCTCTCCTCTCTCTCACGATTTTCTTTGTTACAGAGGCTTGAAGAAATTCGTTTTTCTCCTGGTGTTGATCCATATTTGTTTGATTGATACAACAACACACAAATCTCCACGGAAGAAGGTTAGATTCGTGATGTTTCATTCTGATATGCGAATTCGTAAATTCGATATGCAATTCCGCATGTTCGTTATGCAACAGCTAATTAGGGTTACGATTTTTAGGCGTTATGCGGTTGTTAAGTTGTCGTATGCGCTGCTAGCTCGACGTTATGCAATATTTTTTCATAGATATGCATTGTTGAACTATTTACGTTAGGGTTTGATATATGGCTACGATTTTTAGGGTTATGCTTGTTCTGATATGCAAATTAAGGTTTGATGTAATTGAACAACCTATTCGCTGTTATGCGAACTCGCTAGGGTTTGCTAGGATTCGCTAGGGTTTAATTCTGATATGCAAACTCGCATAAACGATATGTAATTCTGCATCCTCGTTATGCAGTAGCTATTTAGGGTTTTGAATTTTGAGGCGTTATGCATTAATTAAGTTGTCGTATGCGTTTCTTTTTTGACGTTATGCAATCAGATTTACTAGATATGCAATATATCAGTTGAACGAATTTCAATTTTTTTTTCCTCTCAAATCGTATGATCAACAATGGGGGACCTTATGTGACTAGGGTTTGATTTAATTTGACTTTGACGTATTAGATGCATAGGAATTTGATTAGGGTTTCATGTAATTGAACAATCTATTCGTTGTTATGCGAATTCGCTAGGGTTTGCTAGGGTTTAATTCTAATATGCAAACTCGCTAAAATCGTTAAGGCATATTAAAGACATTGTAATGATACTTTGTTACCCATTTTTAAGTCATTGTAATGATATTTGAGAACGATATGCATAAAGCTATTAGTGATATACACTTCGTTGGTATTGATATTTGATATACTATTGTTGTTAACGGATGTGCACTAACTGTCCATTGATATGCACAAAACGGGTTCAGGTATGCAGAAGATCAACCCAATCTTTAGCGATATGCACCAAATTTGCATAGATATGAACCAAATTTGTAGTGATATGCATTAAATCTACAGTGATATGCACTAAATCGTTGTTCATCAAATTCATCATATTTTGGTTTATCAGGTCTCGATCCGTCCGAAAGGAATTCTTGTAAGTATGGTAGTTTTGCATCTCAATTCAAGAAAGCCCAATTCACAAGACAAAAAAATATAATGTCAAATTACAACATGGAAAATACAATGCAAGTAAGCAAAAATAAAACTTATTCAATCAAACGTCCTCTCCACATAACACCATACTTAAACCCAAAAGAACTCAAGCTAGTCTCACTGAGATTCTTCTTCATAAAAAAAACTCAAAAGCATAAGAGAGAACAAAAACACGTTCAAATTATTCGAGATAGAGAAATCTGAATTCAATGACATTCAGCTCCGAGCAAAGCAAGATGAATTGTTTGTAGTCACCATGAATCTCCTTGTCCACAGCATGTTCGAGAGTAACACTGTTGCGCTTGTAGTACATATCCTTGATCTCATTCAGATCCCTTCCTTCTTGTGTCACTACCACCCTCGTTACTGAATCTTCATCGGTTCCCCTCTTTAAAAGCCCGTCTTTGATCACGCTCTCGAGGTACTCGTGTGGAGCAGGAATGCACTCAACAACTGTCTCTAGCAGGACCACGTACTCGCTGTCGTGGTGCACATGCAAATGCTGAACAAACACCAAACACAAAAGTATAAATAAAAGGTGGATCAATTAAGAACACACGCTCTCGTATCCATCAGTCATCTACCCTAATCTTTTCATGTCATATATATAAATTCTTACACTATACTGTAATTGAGATTTCGTTTTCTCTTGCATTGAACATAAATGCTTAACACTAAAAATGCAGCCATTTATTTCAGATCGGTGTGTTACCTTGGTGATTGAATCTCCATGGACATCCTTATAACGGGAGAAAGTAGCAACGAGCTGAGCCTTTCTCCTTGTAGCAACAATCCTTAAGATCTCATCATTGTTATACTCCTTGTCCTTAATGGACTTGAAGAGAATCTCAGCCTCTGCCTCAGCAAGCTTTGCCTCGGTTGCCGGAGTCTCGTATCTGTAGGCACACACAAGAAGAAGCAGAAGCTGCAGTCCAATAGAAATAATAAACTTTTGTAGTGTGAACTGAGTCAAATGGCCCATGTACAAATAATAAACATTTGAACTTTGATTTTGACTGATTAATTTAAAACAAAGATGAAGCCATATGGATAGAAAAATCAGTAAAGAGAGATCTATCGTCCAAGCCTAACAAATCTGATTAACGCGATTAGATCTGATCTAGGGAATAAAAAGGGAAAACGAGTAAAAGACCTCAAAATATCAAGTGAGTTCCTTCTCGAAAGCCTCGCCATGTTGCTGATCAGCCTCAACTGAGGTGAAGTTCTGTGTCCCATGATCTCAATTACCCCCTTCTCGTTCGTTCCCCATCCTGCATTTTAACAACAAAATCAGATCAGAAAGTCAAAATCACACCGATCAACCAATCAACTAACGATTTTGAAGATCGAGTCGGTGTGTGAAGTAGGGCGTCTCCTATTTGCAGTTACTGTTGAAATATAAACTTGTTTTAATAAGGCCCAAATGTATATGTCCAAGTGCATGTCCAAATCTAGCCCAAGTCCAAGAAAATGCTAGAAGAAAGTAGAAGATAAAAGAATATCCTAGAATGTGGTAGAAGTTAGAAGAAGAGTATAGAATGTTGTAGAAGCATTAAATGAGTTGGTTGAAAGTTGTATGGAGTGGATTGCTCCCACTATAAAAGGGACCATCCATTGAGTTGTAAGTATCAAGTTGAGAAACAAAAATCCTCTTCCTTCAAAACACAAGTGTCCTTAGTGTGAGCTCCTCAAGAATTAGAGTTGTGTTTCCCTCTTTAATCTCCAACAAAGTGGTATCAGAGCTGAGGTCCGAGAGCTGTCCAACATATGCACTATTGCATATCAAACTGAAGATCTCGAAGAGAGGAATCCAGAGGAAAAGGAATCGTCCTAATCGGAGTCCAGACGCGCCGCCAGGAGCTGTTTGAAGGTTGTTGTCCAAATCTATCTGAGTTGATTGTTTGAGGTATGGCCAACGTATCTTCTTTTCAAGTTCCATCACTTAAAACCAACAACTATGACAATTGGAGCATCAAAATGAGAGCTCTACTAGGAGCACATGATGTTTGGGAGGTTGTTGAAAATGGCCTAAATGAGGTTGAAGGCGAAACTGCTTTGACCGCCCCCGAAAGAGAAAGTTTGAAGGATTCAAGAAAGAGGGACAAGAAGGCCCTGTTTCTTATCTACCAGGCGTTGGACGATGATGGTTTTGAGAAGGTCTCAAGTGCAACTTCAGCCAAGGAAGCATGGGAGAAACTCAAGACTTCTGGCAAAGGAGCTGAGCAAGTAAAGAAGGTTCGTCTTCAAACTTTGAGAGGTGAGTTTGAATCTTTACATATGAAACCTTCAGAGTCTATCTCGGATTATGTGTCGAGGGTCCAAGCCGTCTCCAATCAGTTAAGGAGAAACGGAGAGGAGTTAGAGGATGTGAGGATCATGGAGAAGATACTTCGCACCTTGGATCCCAAATTCGAGCTCATTGTGGTGACGATAGAAGAAACCAAGGACTTGAAGGAAATGACGATCGAGCAATTAGAAGGATCATTGCAAGCATATGAAGAAAGGCATATAAAGAAGCATGAGACTACTGAGCAACTTCTCAAGTCGCAGTTCAAGGAGAAAGAAGAAAACAGAGGCTACGAGAGAAGTCAAGGTGGTAACCGAAGAGGCAGAGGACGAGGAGGAAGAGGTCGAGGCATTGGACGTGGACGAGGTTGGAACTCCAGTAGACAAAATTCCAACAACAATTATGAGAGAGGAGAAAGTTCGCCACGAGGTCGTGGAAGAGGACATCATCCAGACTCGAGGTATGACAAGTCTCAAGTTCAGTGTTATAATTGTCAGAAGTATGGACATTATGCCTCAGATTGTTGGGCCCCGAAAAACAAGATCGAGGAAAAGACAAATTATGCGGAGATAAAGGACGAAGAGAAGGGTACGTTATTGTTGGCGTACAAGGAAAAGAGTGGCGAGGAACAGACTACATGGTATCTTGACACTGGTGCAAGCAATCATATGTGTGGAAGAAGAAGCATGTTTGTGGACCTTGATGAGTCAGTAAGTGGCAGTGTTTCCTTTGGTGATGACTCACAAATATCAGTGAAAGGAAAAGGAGATATTTTGTTCCGTGCCAAGGATGGAAGTCACCAGGTAATCTCAAACGTCTACTATGTTCCTAACATGAAAAGTAATATCCTGAGTTTGGGGCAACTCTTAGAAAAGGGCTATGATATCCACATGAAAGATTATAACAACCTTTTCATAAGAGATCGAAAAGGCGATCTAATTGCCAAGGTGAAGATGACAAAGAATCGAATGTTTCCGCTGAACATTCGAAACGATACTGCAAAGTGTCTCAAGGCCTGCTACAAAGATGAATCATGGCTATGGCATCTCCGATTTGGGCATCTCAACTTTGGAAGTTTGGAATTACTATCCAAGAAGGACATGGTGAGGGGACTTCCGAGCATAAAACATCCCGAGCAGCTATGTGAAGGATGTCTGGTTGGAAAACAATTCAGAAAGAGCTTTCCAAAGGAGACAGAGTCAAGAGCTAAGAAGCCGCTTGAGCTCATCCATACCGATGTGTGTGGTCCGATCAAGCGAAGCTCTCTCGGTAAGAGTAACTACTTCCTTCTGTTCATTGATGATTATTCAAGGAAAACCTGGGTATATTTCTTGAAGCAGAAATCAAAAGTATTTGAAGTATTCAAGAAATTCAAGGCTGGTGTAGAGAAAGAAAGTGGCGCCCAAATCAAAGCAATGAGATCAGATGGAGGAGGAGAGTTCACTTCCAAGGAGTTCTTAGAGTTCTGCGAAGCCAATGGGATTCGTCGACCTTTGACGGTCCCAAGATCTCCCCAGCAGAACGGAGTTGCTGAAAGGAAGAACAGAACGATCCTTGATATGACACGAAGTATGATCAAGAGCAAGAAGTTGCCAAAGGAGTTTTGGGCTGAAGCAGTGGCTTGTGCAGTGTATTTGTTGAACCGATCCCCAACTAGGAGTGTGTGGGGAATGACACCACAAGAAGCATGGAGCGGGAGAAAACCTGGAATATCTCATCTTCGCGTTTTCGGAAGCATATCACATATACATGTTCCAGACGAAAGGAGAACGAAGTTGGATGATAAGAGTCAAAGCTTCATCTTTATTGGATATGATGCTAGTTCGAAGGGGTACAAGCTTTATAACCCAAACAACAAGAAGACTGTAATCAGTCGAGACGTGGTTTTCGATGAAGAGGGAGAATGGGATTTCAATCCTCATAAGGAAGATTACAACTTCTATGAAGTTGAAGAGCAACCACCCATAGAGCAGCCTGAAGGTCTCTCACACGAGCCTATAACTCCACCTATGTCACGTGTGGCAAACATCAATGGTGATATATCATCTTCAAGTGGAAGTTCAAACGAGAGGACGCCGCGCATGAGGAGTCTAGAGGACATTTATGATACTACTGAACAGGTGGGAAATCTTACTCTATTTTGTCTCTTTACTGACTGTGAACCAGTAAATTTTGAGGAAGCTGCAGGAGAAGAAAAATGGAGAGTTGCAATGGATGAAGAAATCAAATTCATTGAGAAGAATGATACATGGGAGTTAGCAACCCTTCCAACAGGACACAAGGCAATTGGTGTCAAGTGGGTATACAAAGCAAAGAAGAATGCTAAGGGAGAAATTGAAAAATACAAGGCAAGATTAGTCGCAAAGGGATATAGTCAAAAGGCTGGAATTGACTATGATGAAGTGTTTGCGCCCGTTGCTCGGCTGGAAACCATTAGACTCATCATCTCAATGGCAGCTCAAAACCAATGGAAGATCCATCAAATAGATGTCAAGTCCGCTTTCCTAAATGGAATTCTTGAAGAAGAAGTCTACATTCAGCAACCAGTTGGGTATGAAGTTCGTGGGCAACAAGACAAAGTCTTGAAGCTAAAGAAGGCCCTTTACGGCCTAAAGCAAGCACCGAGAGCATGGAACAGTCGGATTGACAGTTACTTCCAGAAGAATGGGTTCGTTAAGTATCCAAATGAGCATGCACTCTATATGAAGGTCAAGGATGGAGATATTTTGATTGTGTGCCTATACGTGGATGATCTGATCTTCACTGGAAGCAATCCAAGTCTATTTCAAGAGTTCAAGGATGCAATGATGAAAGAGTTCGAGATGACAGACATCGGCTTAATGGCTTACTACCTTGGAATTGAGGTGAAGCAAGAGAATGAGGGCATTTTTATCTCCCAGAAAAGTTATGCCAAGGAGATACTAAAGAAGTTCAAAATGGAGAATTGCAAGCCAATAAGCACCCCGACTGAGTACAGTTTTAAATTGTCCAAGTATGAAGACGGCGAAAGAGTAGATCCAACTCTGTTCAAAAGTCTGGTCGGAAGCCTCCGTTACCTGACATGTACAAGACCCGACATCCTCTACGCAGTTGGACTTGTTAGCCGCTACATGGAGTCTCCAACAACAACCCATTTTCAGGCAGCCAAAAGGATTCTTCGCTATCTTAAAGGTACGATTGATCTTGGTCTGTTCTATTCAGTTTCTAACGATTACAAGCTTGTTGGATATAGCGATAGCGATTGGGGTGGAGACATTGATGATCGCAAGAGTACAACTGGACTTGTTTTCTTCATGGGAAACACGGCTTTCACTTGGGCGTCGAAGAAGCAGCCAATTGTGACATTATCTACTTGTGAAGCGGAATATGTGGCCGCTACCTCATGTGTCTGTCATGCAGTTTGGCTGAGGAATCTGTTGAAGAAGCTTAACTTGGAGCAAGAAGAGCCGACTGAGATTTGCGTTGACAACAAGTCAGCCATTGCCTTGGCAAAGAACCCGGTCTTTCATGATCGAACCAAACACATTGACACTCGTTATCATTATATACGGGAGTGCATTGCTAGGAAGGACGTGAAGATGGAGAAAGTGAAGTCTCAAGACCAAATCGCGGATATCTTCACCAAGCCACTCAAGTTCGATGACTTTGCAAGATTAAGAAGTTCACTTGGCCTTATAAAACAAGTTTAAAGGGGGGTGTTGAAATATAAACTTGTTTTAATAAGGCCCAAGTGTATATGTCCAAGTGCATGTCCAAATCTAGCCCAAATCCAAATCTAGCCCAAGTCCAAGAAAATGCTAGAAGAAAGTAGAAGATAAAAGAATATCCTAGAATGTGGTAGAAGTTAGAAGAAGAGTATAGAATGTTGTAGAAGCATTAAATGAGTTGGTTGAAAGTTGTATGGAGTGGATTGTTCCCACTATAAAAGGGACCATCCATTGAGTTGTAAGTATCAAGTTGAGAAACAAAAATCCTCTTCCTTCAAAACACAAGTGTCCTTAGTGTGAGCTCCTCAAGAATTAGAGTTGTGTTTCCCTCTTTAATCTCCCACAGTTACTGACCTACTTAGTGGATTCAAAGCCAGTGCATGCCTGCAGCACTGTGCTGCCTCACTTAATCTTCCTTTCCGCATGTATGCACTGGCCAAGTTGGACCAAGCATCAGCAAAATTAGGTCGGAGCTGAATTTACATGTGCAAAAACGAAAAGGTAAGAATCAAAGTAATTAAGACACACAAAAATACATGTAGCTGTTTCAAACTCCGAAATACAAATAATATCACATCATAACGTGTACATATTGATATAGAGTTTGACAAGAATATAGCAGCAACAATTTTTAGCATAATGAAAAGAATTACGTTTCACTAACAGATGTAAATATACCATACTTCAATAGACAATATAAAAGCAGTATTTTGCATGTAAGCCATTGAAAAAAAAAGTGGGTCTTTCGAAAATTGTGGTTGGCGAATGAAATCAAGTTTAGAAAATCAAGATTCAAGACTCAAGACTCAAGAGATGGAGATGATGGTGGTACCTGTAACTTTGGGGCCTGACGTTTTGGTTTGGAATTAGGTTTGTTGTTGGGCAATCCATCGGCAGAATATTCCGATGAATCGGAATCGAAATCAATCAGAAGTTGTTGTTGCTGCTTCTCCTCGCCGACTTCCTCGTCGCTCTCGATGTAAAAGCCCCCATCGGATTCTGAATTCTTCATCTTTAATGGATACTCTGTTCAAAACAGGTTCAAAGAAGAAGAAGATGATGGTGGTACCAGGGTGTTGGCCCAACCGGCGATTTTGGGGAGCACGAAGTCGTCATCGTCTTGGGTGGATGTAAGAGCAAAGGGTTGTCGGTTGGTGGTTGAAGTGGAGGGATTGAGATGGCGGCCATATTAGGGTAGAAGAGAGGAGACATTAGAAAAGAGCAGAGGAATGTAGAAGAGAGAAAGAATCGTATCATAATATATAACACACAACATAATCACAAGAATATATTTATTTGGTTGGGCTTTTGTTTGGATCACCGGAATAAAAGTCTAATATTAAAGTTTATATTATAAAAAAAAAAATTTCACATATAATTATTCAAACAAATCTATTACTATTAAATTAAAGATTATCTTTTAAGAAACTATATCAATCTATTTCCTAATAAAGATTTTATCTTTTTTTAAGTTAAAAACGAAATTAAATTATTATAAGGATTATATAATTGAAAAAATATTTTTGGGGGTGGTTGAAAAATATTCACACAAGATAATTTAAAAAGAAATTTCGACATATATTTTTCAAATAAATCTATTACTATTAAATTAAAGATTATCTTTTAAGAAACTACATCAATCTATTTCCTAATAAAGATTTTTATCTTTTACTAAGTTAAAAACGAAATTATTATAAGGATTATATAATTGAAAAAATATTTTTGGGAGTGGTTGAAAAATATTCACACAAGATAATTTAAAAAGAAATTTCGACATATATTTTTCAAACAAATCTATTACTATTAAATTAAAGATTATCTTTTAAGAAACTACATCAATCTATTTCCTAATAAAGATTTTTATCTTTTACTAAGTTAAAAACGAAATTATATATTAAAAGAATTATATAATTGAAAAACAAATTGGGGGTGGTTGAAAATATTCACACAAGATATTTTAAAAAGAAATTTTCACATTTATTTTTCAAACAAATCTATTACTATTAACTTAAATATTATCTTTTAAGAAAATACATCAATCTATTTCCTAATTAAGATTTTATCTTTTACTAAGTTAAAAATGAAATTATATTTTATAAGGATTATATAATTGAAAAAATATTTTTGGGGGTGGTTGAAAAATATTCACACAAGATACTTTAAAAATAAATTTTCACATATATTTTTCAAACAAATCTATTAATATTAAATTAAAGATTATCTTTTAAAAAACTACATCAATTTATTTCCAAATAAATATTTTATCTTTTACTAAGTTAAAAACGAAATTATATCTTATAAGGATTATATAATCATAATCATAATATATATAATTTTTGGGGGATGTTGAAAAATATTTACACAAGATAATCACAAAGATATTCATGAATATATTCATCTTGGGTTGGGCTTTTGCTTGGGCCACATGAATAAAAGTATAATATTAAAGTTTACATTTTTTAAAAAAAAATTTCCGCTTATATTTTTCAAACAAATCTATTACTATAATATTAAAGATTATCTTTTAAGAAACTACATCAATCTATTTCCTAATAAAGATTTTATCTTTTTTTAAGTTAAAAACGAAATTATATTTTATAAGGATTATATAATTGAAAAAATATTTTTGGAGGTGGTTGAAAAATATTCACGCAAGATATTTTAAAAATAAATTTCCACATATATTTTTCAAACAAATCTATTACTATTAAATTAAAGATTATCTTCTAAGAAACTACATCAATCTATTTTCAAATAAAAAATTTATCTTTTAGTAAGTTCAAAACAAAATTATATTTTTTAAGGATTATATAATTGAAAAAAATATTTTTGGGGGTGGTTGACAAATATTCACACAAGATATTTTAAAAAGAAATTTCCACATATATTTTTCAAACAAATATATTACTATTAAATTAAAGATTATCTTTTAAGAAACTACATCAATCTATTTCCTAATAAAGATTTTATTTGTTACTAGGTTAAAAACAAAATTATATTTCATAAGGATTATATAATTGAAAAAATATTTTTGGGGTGGTTGAAAAATATTCACACAAGATATTTTAAAAAGTAATTTCCACATATATTTTTCAAACAAATCTATTACTATTAAATTAAAGATTATCTTTTAAGAAACTACATCAATCTATTTCCTAATAAAGATTTTATCTTTTAATAAGTTAAAAACGAAATTATTTTTTATAAGGATTATATAATTGAAAAAGAAAATTGGGGGTGGTTGAAAAATATTCACACAAGATAATCACAAAGATATTGATGAATATATTAATCTTGGATTTGGGCATTGCGTTTTATAATGGAAAATGTTAAAACTAAACGATATAATAAAAAAAACTATAAATCAAATTCAGAAAAATGATATTTTGTAAACATGATAAATCATATTTTAATAGAAATAATTTTTTTTAAGGCTCATATAATTGAAATAAACAATTTTTCACAAAATGTTTTACTAAATAAAGGAATTTTTAATTTTTTCAGAGTCATATAATTGGAAATAATATCAAATACATGCATAAATAAATAAAAAATTTAGATAAAATGTATTATAAATTAAATAAGCCAACATAAATCATATCAACTTATTAAAATTACGGGTTAAGATAGAAAAATGATTTATAAAATGTATAAGTAACATGTTTTCTGAATAAATAAAAAAGAAGAAGATATATTTAGCAAACACTTTTTAAATCTTAACCTCTTCATTTTTCGGTCATATTTTTTCACCTCTTATTTGATAAAGGGAAATTAGATATGGAAAACAGGTCAAACGGGTCGGGTTTGAGTTCGGATGGAAAACGGATTTTGGTTAAGCAGGTCGAGTTCGGGTCGGGTCAACCCAGTGGGTTTCAAATGTTCGATATTTTTATTGTAATAAAGAAAATAAAATTTAAACAATATTTTTATAATAAAATATTATTATATTATTATTATTTAATAAAATTCATTATTATTTTTAATTTAAATTAAATAAAATATGTGAAAAGTGGGTCACTCGACGAGTTTTGAGAAGTACGGATCGGTTCACGTTTGACCCAAACGGCCTCATTATTTGGTAAGTTTTTGACAAGTCTACTTAGGATATAAAAACATATAAATTTAATATTTTAATATAACTATTTGATCTATTTCCCGTGCTAGAAATATCTATAATGACAAAGAACTTCATCAGTATATATTTGACGCTAAAAAAGATTAACTTTTATAAATTTCAATATTTCTCCTTTGGTAAAATAAAAATATATGATTATTATATCATTAGATAATAAATAACAAAATATCCTACAAAGGTATTCTTTAGTAGTAACCTAAATTTACATAATACAATACGAAAATAAAAAAATCTCAATTTTTACTTTATATAAAATTCATCTCAAATTTTAAATCAATAAAAAATTAAGAACCCCAACTTAAAATTTATAAACCAAAAACAACTAAATTACAATTTCAATTAAATATTTTATAAATTCAAAGATGAATGTTTTCCAACAAACATAAAACTATTATTATGTGTCATGTTGGTATTGAATTTTCTTAATTTTTAGTGAAAAAGTCGTTTAATCTATATTAGAGTCTTCTGGTAAAAGTTGAAAATATTTTAATTAGTTTTTCCTAAACAATTAAAGTTTAAGCTTATATTTTTCCCATGTCGTGTATGCATTTAGTATGTTTATGTACTTTATTATTTAATTTTTCAAATTATATTTAATTCTTTTAAAGATATAACAAAATAGTTGAACACAATAATAGATATTAAAATTATTATCCGGATTCAAAGTAACAAATCTAGTCCCTCCTGCTCGTGCTACGCACGGGCCAAATGAATTTTAATAAATAAAAATTTAGTACTCTATAAATATAAATTAGAATGTGTAATATTGTCTCGTATATTTCACTTATATTTTAATTTGAATCCGGATAATAATTTTTAAATCTATTATTGTGTTCAACTATTTTGTTATATCATTAAAAGAATTAAATATAATTTGAAAAATTAAATAATAAAGTACATAAACGGGAAAAATATAGGCTTAAACTTTAATATTTTAGGAAAAACTAATTAAAATATTTTCAACTTTTACCAGAAGACTAAAATGTAGATTAAACGACTTTTTTCATTAAAAATTAAAAAATTCAATAACAACATGGCACATAATAATAGTTTTATGTACTTTGCAAAACATTCATCTTCAAATTTTGAAAATATTTAATTGAAATTGTAATTTGGTTGTTTTTGGTTTATAAATTTTAAGTTGGGGTTCTTAATTATTTATTTATTTAAAAGTTCAGATTAATTTTATCTAAAGTAAAAATTGAGATTTTTTTTATTTCCGTATTGTATTTTGTAAATTTAGGTTACTACTAAAGAATACATTTTTAGGATATTTTGTTATTTATTGTCTAATGATATAATAATCATATAATTTTATTTTACCAAAGGAGAAATATTGAAATTTATAAATATTAATCTTTTTTAACATCAAATATTTACTGCTGAAATTCTTTGTCATTATAGATATTTCTAGCACGGGAAAACAGATCAAATAGTTATATTAAAATATTTACTTTATATGCTATTATATTCTAAGTAGACTTGTCAAAAGCTTACCAAACAATGAAGTCATTTGGGTCAAACCTGAACCGATCCGTACTTCTCGAAACTCGTCGAGAGGCCCATTTTTTACATATTTTCTTTCTGAGTAAATAAAAATATTGTTTAAATTTTATTTTCTTTATTACAATAAAAATATTGAACATTTGAAACTCACTCGGTTGACTCGGCCCAAACTTGACCAATGGTCGACCCGCTTAACCCAAACTCGTTTTCCATCTGAACCCAAACCCGACCCGTTTGCCAGATGTAATTTCACTTTATCAAATAAGAGGTGAAAAAAAGTGACCGAAAAATGAATAGGTTAAGATTTAAAAAGTGTTTGCTAAATATATCTTCTTCTTTTTTATTTATTCAGAAAACATGTTACTTATACATTTTATAAATCATTTTTTCTATCTTAACCCGTAATTTTAATAAGTTGATATGATTTATGTTGGCATATTTTGTTTATAATACATTTTATCTAAAGAAATTTTCATTTATGCATATATTTGATATTATTTCCAATTATATGACCCTTAAAAAATTAAAATTCTTTTATTTAGTAAAATAATTTGTGCAAAATTGTTTATTTCAATTATATGAGCCTTAAAAAAAATTATTTCTATTAAAATATGATTTATAATGTTCACAAAATATCATTTTTCTTAATTTGATTTATCGTTTTTTTATTATATCCTTTAGTTTTAATATTTTTTATTATAAAAGGCAATATTTTTTATTTATTGAACCTTTATTTTATGGGTCAAGCAAAACCCCAATCAAAGACGAATATATTCATGAATATCTATGTGATTATCTTGTGTAAGTATTTTTCAACCACCCCCAAAAATAGTTTTTCAATTATATAATCCTTATAAAATATAATTTCGTTTTTAACTTAGTAAAAGATAAAATCTTTATTAGGAAATAGATTGATGTAGTTTCTTAAAATATAATCTATAATTTAATAATAATAGATTTGTTTGAAAAATATATGTAGAAATTTCTTTTTAAAATATCTTGTGTGAATATTTTTCAACCACCCTCAAAAATATTTTTTCAATTATATAAACCTTATAAAATATAATTACGTTTTTAACTTAGTAAAAGATAAAATCTTTATTAGGAAATAGATTGATGTAGTGTCTTAGAAGATAATCTTTAATTTATTAGTAATAGATTTGTTTGAAAATTATATGTGGAAATTTCTTTTTAAAATATCTTGTGTGAATATTTTTCAACCCCCCCAAAAATATTTTTTCAATTATATAATCCTTATAAAATATAATTTCGTTTTTTAACTTAGTAAAAGATAAAATCCTTATTAGGAAATAGATTAATGTAGTTTCTTAAAATATAATCTTTAATTTAATAATAATAGATTTGTTTGAAAAATATATGTGGAAATTTGTTTTTAAAATATCTTGTGTGTATATTTTTCAACCACCCCAAAAATATTTTTTCAATTATATAATCCTTATAAAATATAATTTTGTTTTTAACTTAGTAAAAGATAAAATCTTTATTAGGAAATAGATTGATGTAGTGTCTTAAAAGATAATCTTTAATTTAGTAGTAATAAATTTGTTTGAAAAATATATGTTGAAATTTCTTTTGAAAGATCTTGTGTGAATATTTTACAACCACCCCAAAAACTATTTTTACAATTATATATTCCTTATAAAATATAATCTCGTTTTTAACTTAGTAAAAGATAAAATCTTTATTAGGAAATAAATTAATGTAGTTTCTTAAAATATAATCTTTAATTTAATAGTAATAGATTTATTTGAAAATTATATGTGGAAATTTCTTTTTGAAATATCTTGTGTGAATATTTTTCAACCACCCCCAAAAAAATATTTTCAATTATATAATCCTTATAAAATATAATTTCGTTTTTTAACTTAGTAAAATATAAAATCTTTTTTAGGAAATAGATTGATGTAATGTCTTAAGAGATAATATTTAATTTAATAGTAATAGATTTGTTTAAAAAATATATGTGGAAATTTCTTTTTAAAATATCTTGTGTGAATATTTTTCAACCACCCCAAAAAATATTTTTCAATTATATAATCCTTATAAAATATAATTTCGTTTTTAACTTAGTAAAATATAAAATCTTTATTAGGCAATAGATTGATGTAGTTTCTTAAAAAATAATCTTTAATTTAATAGTAATAGATTTGTTTGAAAAATATACGTGGAAATTTCTTTTCAAAATATCTTTTGTGAATATTTTTCAACCACCTCCAAATTTTTTTTCCATTTATATAATCCTAATAAAATATAATTTTATTTTTAATTTAGTAAAAGATAAAATCTTTATTAGGAAATAGATTGATGTAGTTTCTTAAAAGATAATCTTTAATATAATAGTAATAGATTTGTTTGAAAAATATATGTGGAAATTTCTTTTTGAATAATGTAAACTTTAATATTAGACTTTTCTTTCGGTGGCCCAAGCAAAAGCCCAATCCAAGATGAATATAATTGGGAATATCTTTGTGATTATCTTGTGTGAATATTTTTCAACCACCCCCAAAAATTATATATATTATGATTAGTCCCTCCTGCACGTGCTACGCACGAGCCAAATGAATTTTAATAAATAAAAATTTAGTACTCTATAAATATGAATTAGAATGTGTAATATTGTCTCGTATGTTTCACTAATATTTTACTTTGAATCCGGATAATAATTTTTAAATCTATTATTGTGTTCAACTATTTTGATATATCTTTAAAAAATAAATAATAAAGTACAATGTTAAAGTCTAATTAAATAATAAACTATAATTTTTGAAAAATTAAATCTATTATTGTGTTCAACTATTTTGATATATCTTTAATTGTTTAGGAAAAACTAATTAAAATATTTTCAACTTTTACCAGAAGACCAAAATGTAGATCAAACGACTTTTCATTAAAAATTAAGAAAATCAATAATAACATGGCACATAATAATAGTTTATGTACATTGCAAAACATTCATCTTCAAATTTAGAAAATATTTAATTGAAATTGTAATTTGGTAGTTTTTGGTTTATAAATTTTAAGTTGGGGTTCTAATTTTTTATTGATTTAAGAGTTGAGATTAATTTTATCTAAAGTAAAAATTAAGATTTTTTTTATTTTCGTATTGTATTATGTAAATTTAGGTTACTACTAAAGATAACCTTTTCAGGATATTAATTTATTTATTGTCTAATGATATAATAATCATATAATTTTATTTTACCAAAGGAGAAATATTGAAATTTAAAAAAATTAATCTTTTTTAGCGTCAAATATTTACCGATGAAGTTCTTTGTCGTTATAGATATTTCTAGCACGGGGAAACAAATCAAATAGTTATATTAAAATATTTAATTTATATGTTTTTATATCCTAAGTAGACTTGTCAAAAGCTTACCAAACAATGAGGCCGTTTGGGTCAAACGTGAACCGATCCGTACTTCTCGAAACTCGTCAAGTGACCCACTTTTCACATATTTTATTTAATTTAAATTAAAAATAATAATGAATTATATTAAATAATAATAATATAATAATATAAAAATATTGTTTAAATTTTATTTTCTTTATTACAATAAAAATATCGAACATTTGAAACCCACTGGGTTGACCCGACCCGAACTCGACCAATGGTCGACCTGCTTAACCAAAATCCGTTTTCCATCCGAACTCAAACCCGACCCGTTTGACCTGTTTTCCATATCTAATTTCCCTTTATCAAATAGGAGGTGAAAAAATATGACCGAAAAATGAAGAGGTTAAGATTTAAAAAGTGTTTGCTAAATATATCTTCTTCTTTTTTATTTATTCAGAAAACATGTTACTTATACATTTTATAAATCATTTTTCTATCTTAACTCGTAATTTTAATAAGTTGATATGATTTATGTTGGCTTATTTAATTTATAATACATTTTATCTAAAGAATTTTTTTTATTTATGCATGTATTTGATATTATTTCCAATTATATGACTCTGAAAAAATTAAAAATTCCTTTATTTAGTAAAACATTTTGTGAAAAATTGTTTATTTCAATTATATGAGCCTTAAAAAAAATTATTTCTATTAAAATATGATTTATCATGTTCACAAAATATCATTTTTCTTAATTTGATTTATAGTTTTTTTTATTATATCGTTTAGTTTTAACATTTTCCATTATAAAAGGCAATGCCCAAATCCAAGATGAATATATTCATCAATATCTTTGTGATTATCTTGTGTGAATATTTTTCAACCACCCCCAAATTTTTTTTTTCAATTATATAATCCTTATAAAATATAATTTCGTTTTTAACTTATTAAAAGATAAAATCTTTATTAGGAAATAGATTGATGTAGTTTCTTAAAAGATAATCTTTAATTTAATAGTAATAGATTTGTTAGAAAAATATATGTGGAAATTACTTTTTAAAATATCTTGTGTGAATATTTTTCAACCACCCCAAAAATATTTTTTCAATTATATAATCCTTATAAAATATAATTTTGTTTTTAACCTAGTAACAGATAAAATCTTTATTAGGAAATAGATTAATATAGTTTCTTAAAAGATAATCTTTAATTTAATAGTAATATATTTGTTTGAAAAATATATGTGGAAATTTCTTTTTAAAATATCTTGTGTGAATATTTTTCAACCACCCCCAAAAATATTTTTTTCAATTATATAATCCTTAAAAAATATAATTTTGTTTTTAACTTACTAAAAGATAAAAAATTTATTTGAAAATAGATTGATGTAGTTTCTTAGAAGATAATCTTTAATTTAATAGTAATAGATTTGTTTGAAAAATATATGTGGAAATTTATTTTTAAAATATCTTGCGTGAATATTTTTCAACCACCTCCAAAAATATTTTTTCAATTATATAATCCTTATAAAATATAATTTCGTTTTTAACTTAAAAAAAGATAAAATCTTTATTAGGAAATAGATTGATGTAGTTTCTTAAAAGATAATCTTTAATTTTATAGTAATAGATTTGTTTGAAAAATATATGCGGAAATTTCTTTTTAAAAAATGTAAACTTTAATATTATACTTTTATTCATGTGGCCCAAGCAAAAACTCAACCCAAGATGAATATATTCATGAATATCTTTGTGATTATCTTGTGTAAATATTTTTCAACATCCTCCAAAAATTATATATATTATGACAAGACGGACTAGTCGGTAAAAAAATATAGGAGAGAGTGTAGAAAATTAAATCCCTATAACTTATTGATCTAGGATTGAATCTGCTCCATTGATTTAAATATGATCCAACGTCTATAAATGGTTAACTCCGTTTTACTCTAAGAGATGGTTTCTCAGAAGCCTAAATCTATATAGATATATATATATATATATAGAAACAGGTTCAGGTGAGAACGGTTCCTTAGGAGAGAATTGGTCTTAACGTGAGAACCACTGTGGACCGTTAGATCAATACAATTTGACGGTCATGTTATATCTTCTTCCTCCTCTTCTTTGTTTAGCATCGTCCTCTCTGAGGCCATCCACCGCTCCTCCGTCCCTCTGCTGGCTTCCGTCAAATGCCTCCGACGAATCCCTCCACCCTCTCAAATTCAATCTATGTCTTCCCGATGAATTCAACAAATCCCTAATCTGTCTCCATCCCGATCAATACTGGTATAAGAAGTTATCTGCGCGAAAGTCGATATCTTCCTCGCGTAATAATCATCGTCATCATCTTTCAACTCATACAAAATCTTTCAGCTCTCAAGTTGGCTCTTTAGTGTTTCTTCTTCTCCTACTGTTTAGAAATCAGTCGAATTCGAAACCCTAAATCGCAGTGCAGAGTCCACCAATCAAATCCTACAATGGGAGGCAAGTGCCCACACTGAGTTGTGAGCAAGAGAAGGTACTCTGACAAAACGAAGCGTCATTCCAAGTTCGAAGTCAAAGGTGACGAATTCGTTTACGACCAACTCAAGAGTGGCAATACAGGGCGAAAACCATTGCCTTTTGACGAAGAATTGCCCGGAATGGGTTGGTTCAGGTAAAATCTCTCCCTTTGTGCTTCCTATGTTGATTTACATATCTAGATTCCCTCCTATAAGTCAGGAGAAAGAAGATTTGTTGAGCACTTTGTTTTTTTGAATTGTGCACGGAACCTGTTCGATGAAATGTTGTTCGAGTGACAACATCAGGCGGTTCAAGCGTCGGCAAATTCAAAGGTGAAGCGTGGGACTGAACTTGTGCAACTCATGCCCCGACGATCCTCTATCTCTGTTGTCTCTTTTTTCCGAACGAAGCCGAGTTCTCCTTCATCGGCCCAACATCAGCTTGCCTCTGTAGGTATGTAGCTTCAATCAAGAATGGATTTAAATTCATTGAAGTGTCTTATTTGTTGATTTAGGATTTTGTAGATTTATGAATTTTGGGCTTTTTTTTGCATTTTAGGTATATTTGTGAAATGTTGGATCTTGTGGGATTCATTAGAGATTAGATATTGCATATTTCTAACGTGTTTGCCAATTGACTGAATTCGTGCTCTCAAACCTGGTTTTCACATCATAGACTTTCTGTTTCAGGTTAGCTGCCTTCGACTGAGCAATTGCTTGACATTCTTCTTTCTTAGCACTCAGATTGTGGTTTGTTTTTGAAATAATGTAGATTCAAGTGAATCTGTCAACAATGATTTGTCCATAGTTGTTGATTAGTGGCGTTTTAGCAAAGGGATTCAACCTCTTATTTCAATATATATCCAACTGAAAAAGAGCAATCCAATGGCTGATGTTTTTGTGATTCAGATTGGTATTCGTAGGGCTTTGTTGTGCGGTGCTTCTGGCTAGATATGTAGAAGATGTTGTTTAGTGGCATTCTTGCTAGACAAATTTGTCGATGCTCAATGACTTCTTATCCAGAAAGCAGAAGAAAAAAAACTCATGAAAGTCACAATTAAGTTGCAGGAGGAAGTTCTTACTGAAGTTATCAACGATTGTCATGAAAAATATCTCAGTTATGGTCTAAGCAAGTCTGCTCAACTTTGGAATGAACAATGAAAACTTATATTACACGACGCAATCTACAATCACATTTTATCTTCTATGGAGAAAGAGGCCAGATCTATGCTGAACATTAGGGACAAAAACTGGTTGTTATCTGATTATGGAAAGCTTTTGCGGGATAAAGTGTATGTAGCTCCATATCAGTGGGAGGAAAGTGATATACATGCAGACAAGGAGGCTGCACCAAGGATTATGGAATGCTGCTGGGGTCCTGGAAAACCTGCAACTACTTTTGTGATGTTAGATGCAAATGGAGAGATTGTGGATGTTCTAGAAGCTGATTCTAATATTTTTACAGGTAAAATTGAACCATTGAAAGTTGTTGGATGGCATGCTAGATTTATGTGGTGTTCCTCCGGAAAAGTTTAGAACCATTTGTTCCAGTATCGACAACTTGGATAAGCTACCACTGGACCAAGTGAAAAAAGAGATGGTGTGTTTATGTCTGTCATCATTTTCCCTTCCCCCTTAATATGTGGCATAGGGTTGTATTTCCTATCTAGCTATTTTCTGTCTACAATATTAGTTTTGTTTCTGTCTGTTAAAATTTATAGATATACTGTATCTTTTTGAAAAAGCTTACATTACGCGAATGGGATTTTTGTGTTCTATCATGTGTAGGTACATGAGAAGGGATTAAGCGTTGAGACAACTGATAAGATTGGCGAGTTTGTTAAAGAAAAGGGACATCCTTTGGAATTGTTATCTATAAGCTGAAGCAAGATGGAAGTAAATTTTTAGAAAATAGTGAATCAGTAATAGCGTTAAATGAATTGGATATATTGTTTAGATCTCTAGACAGGTCTAAGTGCATCCATAGAGTGGTTTTTGACTTAAGTCTTGCTAGAGGACTTGATTATTATACAAGAGTGATATTTGAGGCAGTTTTCAAGGGGATTACACAGGTATTTGAGGTTCTTCTTTTACAACTCAGTTGTTTCAGACCAATGATTGTGTTGGATGTTTTGATATGGTATTTTGAGTTATGATAATGTAAAACTCATGAATTTGGTTCTAGGTTGGTTCAATTGCAGCTGGTGGACGCTATGACAATCTTATTTCTATGTTTGGTGGAAAGACAGTTCCAGCTGTAGGCGCCAGTCTTGGCATTGAGCGCGTATATGCCATAATGGAGCAGCAGATCAAGGATAAAAAAGACAAGGTAATGATGGACACTATGTTGCTAGTGTATTACACTACTACTACTACTATTAGGAAAGATGTAATTTGGTGTTTGTTAAATTGGTAGGTGATACGAGGAAGTGAAACCCAAGTTCTGGTTAGTATTCTGGGGGATGATCTATCTCTGGCTGCAGAGCTGGCGAGTGAGTTGTTGAGTGCAAGGATAAAAACAGAGTTCATGCTGCACAAAAAGGTAATGAAGCACATAGATCGTGCAAAACAGGATAAAATTTCATTTATGGTGATTGTTGGAGAGCAGGAAATGAAGGAGGGAATAGTGAAAGTGAAGGATATTGAGTTGAACAATGTGGAATTTGTGCCTAGAAACATGATGGTTGAGGAGCTCAAAAGAAGACTCAGCCTTTAACACCTTGATTCTCTCTTGGCTAACTTCTTGTTTTTATCCCTCTTACACTCCACACATTTTCTATCAACTTCTGTTGTTGCTACATGTTTTTTCTGGGTCTATACAGAGGCTATACAGGGATTTGACAATGGTTTTGGCTACTTTTTGCTGGCCTTAAACTGTAATGTATGCAAGTTACCGGAAATTAAGGGTATAAAATCAACCATAGAAATAATAAAGGATTGCATACTAAGTGATTTTAGATTATTTTTTTTGGTTTGCATACGAAGTGGTTTATGTATTGCATACAAAATGATTTTTGGATTGCATATTTATTGATTTGTGGTTTTCATATGAGGTTTATCTAGATTACATACTAATTTATTTGTGAATTGCATATCAAGTGTTTTTTGAATTGCATTCCAAGTGATTTATGAATTGCATATTAATTGAATTATCAAATGAATACTAATTGATTTTGCAAATTGCATACTTAGTGTTTACTGAATTGCATACTAAGTGAAATGTGAATTGCATACTAAGTTATTTTGTAATACATTGTATGTGCATTTCGTAATATATTATATGTGAATATTGTAATACATTGTATGTGCACTTTGTAATACATTGGATGTGCATTTCATAATACAAGTGATTTTCCTAAAAATAAAGGTAATTAAAAAAATATTTCAAGTAAAATGCACTTTATGTGCATCTCGTAACACACTATATTTACATACATTGTATCTTCATTTCGTAATACAAGTGATTTTCCTAAGAAAAATGTAACTAAAAAAATTATTCCAAGTAAAATGCACTTAATGTGCATCTTGTAACACACTATATTTGCATTCGAAATACATTGTATGTGCATTTCGTAATACAAGTGATTTTTCTAAAATCAAAGGTAACTAAAAAAAAATATTCCAAGTAAAATGCACTTCATGTGCATCTCGTAACACACTATATTTGCATTTTTGAAAATAAAATGTAAGCCTCAAACTTGTGTTTTTCTAAAAGCAAGTTATTTATGAATTGCATACACAATTTTTGTGAATTGCATATTCAGTTTTCGTGAATTGCATACTCAGTTTTTGTGAATTGCATACTCAGTTTGCCCCCTGTTTGCCCCCTGAAATTGGAAATTTTGGAGCTTCTTCTTCCTCCCTCATACGACATCATCTCTGTTTGCCCCCGAAATTGGAAATTTTTCCATGACTCCCTCCCAAACCTCACCCTCCTCTCCCTCCAACACTTCCCAAACTCCACCTTCGCCTCCGGCTTCCTCTCCCTCAGCATTTTCCATACATTATCCACTCTGCGAAACTATGGCTGCTTCTTCCTCCGCACTCCTTCACCCTCTCGGTGAGCAATTTCTCTTCTCAAATCTCTCTTTAATTTGCAATCTCAATGAAATAAATACTCGATCGAAAATACATGTGCACAAACCTAATAACCCACTATCGGACTTTATCAAAACCACGACCAATCTGTACAACAATGGGTGTATTCTCCCGTGAATACTCTGCTTACCCCCACTCAACAACTTTAACAAGTTTGCTATTCATCTTCCGATAAAGTATTTGTTGTCTTTAGCCACTGCAACAAACAAAAAAACCACATTCATTGGAACCGAATCACACAAATCATTCGTTTTTTAAAAGGAAAGGCTCCGAAAAGAAGATTACATAAATCAAAGTCTCAGACTGCTTTAAAAACATTTTCCATACACATCCTGTCAGACTTGCTTATATTTATTTCCTTCTTTTGTTATGTGCAGGTTAGCCATTCATCCCTCATGCTAAAACTGCGGAATTTCTTAATGCCTTGAAAGTGTTCGACAAATTGCTTCAATGGGATAACTCAATTTTTTTTAGTCTTGCTGCCAACTCAATTTTGATTGTTTATCAGTTGAAGATCGTGGTTGATTAAAGCTCTTGGTTGGCACCTATGATCCTTTTTTAACAATCATAGAATTTAGTGAGCTGAATTATTGAATTAATCGAGTATTTGCCCTTGCTGAATTTTTTTTTCCTTCTTTTGTTATGTGCAGGTTAGCCCATTTTTCTATCATTGGTGAGGCGATTGGTGAGACTAGCCATTATATTATAAGGTAAACAGAATTGTTTTTTGGGTTATTGGTGAGGCTAGCCAAACTACTACATGAATTTAATCATGTTCAATGGGATAACTCAAATTGTTTTAGTCTTGCTGCCAACTCAATTTTGATTGTTTATCAGTTGAAGCTCTTGGTTAATTAAAGCTCTTGGTTGGCACCTATGATCCTTTTTAACAATCATAGAATTTAGTGAGCTGAATTGTTGAATTAATCGAGTATTTGCCCTTGCTGAATTTTTTTCCTTCTTTTGTTATGTGCAGGTTAGCCCATTTTTCTATCATTGGTAAGGCGATTGGTGAGGCTAGCCATTATATTATAAGGTAAACATAATTGTTTTTTGGTTTATTGGTGAGGCTAGCCAAACTACTACATGAATTTAATCATGTTCAACGGGATAACTCAATTTGTTTTAGTCTTGCTGCCAACTCAATTTTGATTGTTTATCAGTTGAAGCTCTTGGTTAATTAAAGCTCTTGGTTGATTAAAATTATCTCTTTGAATCACTGTTATGGCCAAAATGCTTTTTGTAATTATAGGTAATGTAGGATCAAGACGAATATAATGGGAACTTTTGGCTAATGGAGGTAGCTCCTGATTTTTATTTCTATCTTTTCAAAATTCTATCTTTTTAAAATTCTATCTTTTTTAATTCTATATCTTAAAAAGTTGTGAGTTTGCTAAGATAATTTGTGCTCAATTTAAACTGGCCCCACAAATCTAAACTGATATCAAATAAAAATCTAAAAAGATACCAGATAAAAATCAGCAAAAAATGCTAAAATACCTACTAAGATTTTTTTGGTTGCGGATTTTAACAGCTTAATAAATCTTCTCAACAACTAAATTTTTTAAGCCCTCTACCACCTATTTCATCAGACGTACAGTCTCCTCCCAAGCATAACTTCTTTCTTCTTCTTGTTCATTGTTTAGATAATCCGATTACTCTCTCTCAATGGCAAAATTTATTGGAGATATTACTGGAGCCAAAGGAGTATCCACACTCAAAGTTCGCATCATTTGAATGTGGGTTGAAAAGAGTAGAAATCGAGATGAAATTCGCATGGTACTCCTAGATGAGAAGGTCAGTCTTTATAATATTCTTTTCTATTTCATTGATAGATTAACATTTAGCTAATATTAAAACTAGATTTTGGTATTATTCAGAGACTAATCAAAAGGTAATTTATTTATGCAGAATTCCATGATCGATGCTCAAATCCCATCTTGGCCAGTAAACAAATTCTCCAAGCTGATCAAGGAGTATAACATATACAGAATTTCGAATTTTGTGGTTGAAAAAAATCAGGTTAAATGGAAAGTTACTGCACATGCATACAAGATTGTCTTCTCTTTCAAGACTTTACTTGATGAATGCAATGATAATTCTATTACTGGATTAGGAACTGTTTTTGAAGATTTTGAAAAGATAACCTCCGGTCAACTCAGCGAAGGCACTTGTGTTGGTATGACATCCCCTTTATTCACTATGCAAAAATTTATATGATTAACTAGATGTTATGAAAAAATTTATACTAATCTCTCTAATTTTTTACTACAGATGTGATCGGTGAAATTGTTGAGTTCACTGATAATAAACCCATTTCAATAGGTGACCGAAAAAACAAACATTATGCATATTACTCTTCAAGATCAGAGGTTAGTATTATAAAAATATACATCTCCAGTATGCATGAATATCACGGTGCTAATTTTTTCGTGCCTGAGCATTTAGGAAAAACCATCTGAAATGTACTTTATGGGGAAACTACGGTGATGAAATGGATGGTCACATACAACAAAATGAAGGTCAACGTATCATTGTGATTGGTCACTGTTTCAGAGTAAAGTTGTGGAGAGGTATTATCTACATTGGTGATTAGGTCTTGCTTAGGCTCTATTAATTTTCCTTTGACTGCTCAAATGTGGATTATTCGTTTCCATAGATAAAAAAAAAAGCATCCATGAACACAAAAAATAATGGTATTTGTTGATGTCCTGTTACATAGAATGAGCAGTTCAGATATTTTATGCTTGACTTACTTATCTTCTATTATACCCACTAGGAAAGTGGACAGTTGGAACAAGACTTTTTGGATCCAAGCTAGTCTTCAAGAAAGACCTTGCTGAAATTGTTGCTTTTATGAAATGGTAAAAAATTACTAAAAGATCTTGACATTTGTCATGATAACTTATTTTTTGTTTGTAATTTTTTTATTTTTGACTATTTACATTTATTTCTCCTTGCAGTACTCCTAGCAGCGACGTAACTGTACATTGTGTCACTTCATCAATTACCAACAGTTCCAACTCAAAAGAAGACGCCTTCTTGAATCAATCTTATAAAAAATCGTTGTCGGAGCTAAATAATTCAGAAAATGTAAGGTTTTTTGTTTGATTAACCTAATTTAATATGTGGCCAGATTATTATTAACAGTTTTACTTGACTTAATTCTCCTTTTTAATCTATATGCAGGATGGTTTTGATGTTGTGTTGGCTACTATTGTTGATTTTCATGATACAACAAATTGGTTTTATAATGCGTGTAAGAAATGTGTCTGCAAGCTGGAATCTGTAGGAGATAAGTTTCGTTGCACTCCTTGTAAAACTTTGGTCAACATGCCATCCCCTAGGTATATTTTAAAATTGTAATCAGAAACTCGTATGTTTTAAAATTCTATCTTTCCATAGCCATATTTACTTTAAACCTGACTGTAAATTTTAAATCTCAAATTGACATGTCAGATACATACTCAAGGTCATAGTTACTGATGATGGTGTGAATACTGCAAATTTGACTCTCTTTGATAAATTTGTGCAAGATGGGATTGGAAAATCTGCTACAACTGTCATTGATCAAGTATTTTTGGTGTAACAGGACAATGATTTAGTTCTCTTTTTAAGAGTTTTGGTTTATACTATAATAGTTGTTATTTAAAGCTCTTATCATTGTGTGGCAGCATACTGACATGGATGAATTTCCCGACAATCTGAAATTCTTCTTAGACAAGACTTATTTATTTAATATAGAAATTAAGAAAGCTGTCAAGCCCGAGTATAAGGGTAAATTATCATTTACTGTGAAGGACATGACTGATGATGATAATCTGATTGAGGAATACAAAAAACTTCCAGAAAATTCAAAGGTATTTTTATTAATCTTATTATATTTTGATGTCAGTTCTATGAACTTATCCCTCACTTGATGACAAATTTCATGTCATTTTCAGCTCATTCATGATGTTGGTATATGTAAAAAATATCGGTGTTAATTATTAAAAATCATAATTGTGAATGTATAATTTTTGCATTTACATGTTGCAGGACACAATCTCTGATGCATGTAAAGATGAGAACGAGGACTCAGTTTGTTCCAGTGAGACAGCGACACCTAAGAAAAGACTAATTTGTGAAGTTATTGATGATAATACCGAAGATCCAATTTTTGAACATTCTGCAACTAAGCTAAAGGAGGTGAAGAAGGAAAAGGTTGACATCCCGTAGAAAGATAGTTAGCCTCTCATGCTAATATTATCTTTGATGAAACAACTCATTTCAGAACATTTCTATCATTTTATAGCTTTTTGGATGAAGACTTTTAGTTGATACCTTAATCAGTGAAATAAGGAATTTTAGGTGTGATTTATTTCAGGAAATAATTTTTTCCTATTATCCTTTGGATTACTAATGTTATTTCTGTTTCAGTTTATCAGTATCAATTTATATTTTCAATTTTCAAGATTATCAGTATCAATTTATATTTACAATTTGCACTCCAGGACTTATTCTTGCTCAATAATATTCCTTTTTGTTGGTCTGTACTGAATACATAATTCACCGGCCACTACTACAAAAAAAAGGGCCTAATAACCCGGGCGTTTCAGACCAAATAACCCGGATGTGCTCCGGATTAAAGGTCCCCGCGGTATTTGCTTTGAGATAATACCCCGGACCAAAATCCGGGTTATAATCCCCCATAAAATTTTTCTAAACATATACATGCCCGGGTTATTTGATAACCTAATAACCCAGATATTGCAACATCCGGGTTATTTAAAACCAGAATAAATCCGGGTTATTTGATGTTTCAAATATATTGCCAGGTTGTACGTTATAACCAAAAAATACCCCGAAGTTTGTATGTCCGGGATATTTGATCCTGTAATTTTGAAAAAAAAAATATAGCTCATATTCCTATGCCCGATTATTTAGTACAAACAAGTTCTAATATTGTCACCCGAGTTACATCAGAAGAGTGTGATCAATGATGTACTAAGAAAATAGTTCATTTATCTTTTGTACCCTCTATCACTTTCAGGGGTAATCTCTTCATATGTGCTTTGATCAAAATTGGTTACAACATCTCTCACATTAGACTTGATAGTTGCCTTGTCATAAGCCTTACACAAAAAATGAAAACGAATATCAGATTGAGAATTTTGAGGTAATAAATTGATATCAAAAGAGAGTAAATGATGTTGATTACAACCTTGCAACTTTTATTTCGTTGTCAAATAGCCCAAGATATATATACCTGCACCAAACCATAGCACCTAATCATAAATACATTGCTTCATACCAATCTAGTTTAGATACAAGAATTTTAAAAGCATCTGAAATAAGAAATATCCCATGTCAATTCCCAAACTGAGACTTATCAACTACTCCCATTTTGAGATGTAACAGTACAATATAGATTAAGAAGTAGAAAATGAAAATTTTCTAAGTTAAAGACATGAAGAATTTCTGAATTAACATCACTACTCCCATAGTGATAGTGAGTAGTTATATAATTATATGTAAATGCTAATCGAACCATCTCACAACTTGAGTTGAAAGACTTGTATAACATACCGAGAACCAAGAAAAATCAAGTATCTCACAAATATTGTTTTGAGAAACACGATTTTACTCTAAAAAGACTAGGAGTCACTTACGAGATAATTACTTTATTTATTAAGTACAAGGTGTAGTAAATAGTATTTACTTTGTTAAAGAATGATTTGCTTGTTTCAATACTAAGAAAAAAGTTTGAAATTGTTATGCCATAAGAATAAAAGAAAGCAATTGAACGAAATAGAACGATGTGTGAAAGAGATGACAATGATTTGTGCATGAATTGCTAAACAAATAACAAAGCTTACCTTAGTAAAGGATGACACTAAGCAGAGGAAGAGAGGTCAGCGCAACAGAGAAGCAAAGGATGGAAAGGATGCTACGATTAAGCTAGACCAATTGTTGTTGGCAACTTATGTAGGATACCAAGACTATGCAGTCGCATTTGGTGGTTGGGGTTCTGAATCTTGGTTTTGAGATCCCCTAAAATTTCATTCAAACACAATTGAACAAGACCAAGTCATCATCCAAATATAAACCCTAGAAATTCCCAACCCAATTACATCAAAATTTCCAGATAACTAAATAGTATAATAAGCAACGTACCATAGCCTGAACATCGCTGCAAAACCCGACTGTAAGAATAATAATTCAGAAGATGAGGAACTTCCAAAGGTAAAGAATGTTCAATCAATGAATGCAATTTCTCATGGAATTAATTCATTCAAATGATATCCAAACTTACAATTCATTTTCTGCTTCTTTCATCTCGGCTTTCAATTTGTTGAAGGTTTCTAGTTATTCTGAAAATTAAAAATCATGGAATTTTAGCAAAACAACAACAACTTGAGATTTTGTGAAAGAGGGAGAGGCGAGATCGAGTAATAAGTACTAATAAATGTAAATATTTAAACATGTAAACATCCACTAATGATAGTATTATCATAAAAGAAACTACAAAACTAATAACACATAAAGGGAACTTCAAATTTTTAACAGAGAATTTCTACATCCAATGAACAGATGATGACCAAGTAGCATAGAATTTTTACATGGAACCTAGTAGCAGGTGATCAACAATCGAGTTAATACAAAAAACATGTGATCAAAGATGATGCACCGATGGACAAGATCCATACAATTGTATGTTTACGTTTACATTTGCCTGGGTTGGGTCAGCAGGTGCTTCCTCAAAAGCCTTATTCAGGTTCTTTTCCGCATATGACAGGTTTAATAAGTAATCCGAGTTGTATAAAATTTGTCCAAGTGCAAGACTGAATGTCACTCTAATAATCATCAATTCATCACTTGTAGATATTTAAAATAAATAGTGTACAAAATGAGTGAAGTAAGTAAAGTAACTGAAATTAGATAAGATGACAATCCTTAGCAAATCTACGAGTATTTTGGACATGTATAGTTTCAAGTTGTTGACACGGACTTTGACAAGAATGATCGATAGCGTTAGAGCAATTTCTCATCTAAAGTCTTAAGAGTTACTAAATCTCCTAACAAGAAAACAAAAGCTTAAAAAATGGTCGCTTCTTCTCACACCCGCTCAAACAGTTTCCCAAGCAAAATAACTCCTCTTGTTTCCCAATTTGACAAGCAAGACAGCAGGATTCAATCTTCTGAGGTCGCTTATTTATCAACAATTACTTCCAAGATTTCCCTCCTTAGCGATCTCTGAATTTTTCTACTATAAACATATCTACGAAATATCCAAAGATCTATTCAAAACCAAGAGAGAAATTCATAAAAAACATGCTAACAAGGTTAATGATTTCTGTACACGGCTAAAACAAAAAGGTTAGTACAAACCTAGCTACTAAATTTTTAGTGTTCTATCTTCAGCTGCACAGTCATATAACTCTCAAACTAGAGGAACGGAAGAAGCGATAGCGAAAACATTGTACCGATTAAGCGAGAAGACTGACAATTCCAATAAGGAAGAAGACAATTCGTAGACTTATTGCTGCGGTGAAACGAGGATAAACAAACAGAAAGAAAGATTTGAGAGTAGAGACATAAGAAAGGGTACCAGTTCGTGGAGACGCCACAAACGGAGGCAGAGAGGCTGGTGAACCAGTCCCTGGAACAGAGGTAGAGGTGTTGTGGTCGGTGGAGGTGCTATGTAGAATCGACTCCATCACAGGTCGAGCATCGTAAACTGATTAAGCGAGAAGACTGAGCATACGATTTCGCAATTGGGGTTTGAGTTGATACAGTCCAATCTGGATCTAAATCCGGATCTGAACCAGCGTCGATCTCCTTATAGAAGAGGGCGTCGCGAAGGAGGAATTTCATAGGCGGCTTCTTGTACGACGACCATTCTGGAGATGGAAGGATGAGATCGAAGGCGGATAAGGTAGACAGTGGCGACGTGAACGATGAAATTGTAGCCCTGGTTAGGGTTGAAGTAG
Organism: Oxyria digyna; assembly: GCA_029168935.1. Classification (NCBI taxonomy): domain Eukaryota; kingdom Viridiplantae; phylum Streptophyta; class Magnoliopsida; order Caryophyllales; family Polygonaceae; genus Oxyria; species Oxyria digyna. Next base: position 15,594,493 of record JAPVLV010000013.1, read on the forward strand.
AAAAGCCGATTGAATATGCAGTGTGAGAGAGGGAAGAAGGGGCGAGTTTGTTGGGCGAAGGAGGAGTGTAGAGTCGCCATGTTCGGAAAACTGATCGGAATCTGGCGATGTCTCTAGGGTTGAGGTACTACTGAGGAAGAAGATAGATCGAGCGAGTTATGTTTTTTAGGGGATTATAAGTAAGTATAAAATAATAAATATTTTAATACTTAAATAATCCGGATGGTTAAGTTTCCATGTACTAATGAATGTACATATAACCCGGACGTTAAGACGTGCGTGTTATTCAGGTATATAATATATATAAATAATCCGGATTTAGAAGAATCTGGGTTATATTCTATGACAGTTTTTTCAAATTAAGAATCTATCACGTTTATTAAACGCTCGGGTTATATTCTATGCTATATTAGGCCTTTTTTGTAGTAGTGGGCTGAAATGGATTGGCTGGATTGGCTTGCATATTTTCATTCGAGGATGATTTCTGGATCAGCTTCTTTTGTGGTTGATGATTCTTTGTAAGACATTGTAGTGTTGTTGTTAGTGTTTAGTATAATTTAACAGCTGATCAAAATTTTATAAAACTAAGTCAGCCTATCCTGTGGTTAACTCTGCTTGGTAATGCATGATGGATTATTTAACTAACAAATGCATAATGGATTATTTAACGAACTTACATGACAGGAGGATTCAGGTTATGCTCTCTGATGGAGCTCAAGTGGAGTAAACCAGAATCTTCACTGGACGAAATTCAACATAGCTATTTTAATCCCCGGTTGTCTGTGAAGCCGATGAGTTCACCACAAATAAATGCTGAAATGCCTACAAAAAAGAACAATTCTGAAATGATAGCTTTTGGTGAAGTGCAAATTCAGATTTGATTTATGTTCTTAAGATTTGTTATTATTTCTAGATATTAAATAGGTTTAAAAACTCATGATATAACTAGAATGGATTATCAACCTCTAACACATCATGAAACAGTTCCGATCAGTAATCCAGATTCAGATTTGTTTACTGTTCTCAATATTTGGTATGATTTCTAGATATTAAATAAGTCATTTGTTTGAGGCAAGAAATCCAGATTCTGATTTGTTAACCAGTTCTCAAGATTTGGTATTATTTTTATATATTAAATAAGTTAATCAAATCTCACCATTTATTCCCTTATTCTAATACAGGCAGAATCTTGGCAGGCGTGATCTCATCTGCTCACAACAATTGGTACTTCTTGCGCTTTCCATATTCACAGATTCAGGTACTTTCATGATCTCATACTCAAAGACTTGCCTGTTCCCTGCAATTTTTTAAACAGTTGGTTCCAGATTCGTTTTCCACATTCACATATCACTCTAATCGCAAATGATAGTGGTATAGATCAATGAGTTACAAACTAGACAGTTTTATCATAAAAGAAACAGGGATCCAGATAGAAATATGATTGTGAACAAGTTATATAATAGTTTTAAGAGCTTGTCTTCAAAATAGTGAGTGACTAAGTTACGCCTGTTTTGTGCAGAACAGTAACACATGGAATGATTGTTTAGCAAATCTCAAGACAAACCTTTCTCTGTGTTATTCAAATCTGTAAGACATTGTAGTGTTGTTGTAGTGCTGCTGTTAGTGAAATAAGGAATTTTACGATCACCATGAGGTATGTCTTATATTATACATCAAATATCCTTAATTTAAATTTCAAGCAGTAGTTTACTAAATCTTCACCCAATTGACAAGTAGTCTTGCTATAGCAATGTTTCTTTCAGCTTTCATATGTGCCAGCAAATTATACAATGATTCGTGATGTTAGCTAATAACCAACGAATTAATGGCCGATGACGATGGATCCAAAATTCTGGAATAAGCACATTTTAGTGAGGTTGTTGTAATTAGTATTACTGCATGCATAGAAAAAATGATCGTTGTAAAAAAATAATGCATTTCTGATTTATATTTTTATATATAGATTTTTTTAAATGCATCGTGATTCTAAATCTATAGAGTTATGGTTTATGTTTTCTACTTCAATAGAATTATCTCTTTGATGTTTTTTTCAATGCAGTGAACAACCAAACAACAATGAATATCATAAGCAAAATAGAATGATAAGAAAACTAAAATTGATGCAGAAAAGAAACAAAAGTGTTCATCAGATTCGAAATGCAGGTATCTGTTATTTTCTAAGTAGATAAGATTTTCATTTATTAGAATTAGTTGTTAATTGTCAACTGCAATGATAATAAACGGAAACACACCTATTTTACCTGAAAATACCTCGTTGCCTTCTTCATCAAATCTCGGCCTTGCAATTGCAGCTAGAAACATCACTTTACCGATGAAATTTTTGTTTTGACAAGAGCGCAAAGGATCCGGCTCATCGATGTGTAAGTAGTATGTTGTTGATTTCGTTGTCATATAGAACCACTTTTCGTCAATGTGCACAACATTATACATACCCGAGAACTTTGGCGCGCACGACAAACTTCTAGCATCCAACATGGAAATGCAAAACTCGAGTCGTGTTTTTTTGTGATGCTCTTTTAAAAGTGGTTTGATGGCATTTGAGTGACGTCGAAGAAGACCTTTCTTCAAGCAATTGTGAAGAGTTGTAGTACTGATATTCAAAGCATGAGCTAGTGACCTTATAGTTGTTCTTCGATTCAAAGGCACATTAACAACAACCTCACGATCGAGGCTAATTCTCTTTCTCCCACAATTTGCCTTTTTGTTTGTCACATTAACAACATCTCCCGCTGCAGTATTTTTAGCAATGCTCCAAAGTCTTTGCACAGATCGTAAGGGCACCGAGAACATTGCAGCAACTTCTGTCGTTGTATCACATTTCAGTTTTCCATTCACACTTCTTTGAAGCAACTCCTTATAGATTAGCCATCTCTCGTCATTCGTTAAGCTCCTATACTTTCTTTTATGGGTTTCACCTTGAGATATATCAACATTTGCTGCTATAAAAACACAAGACATAAGTTGTTGCAAACGGAGTATATACAAGTAGTTGCATAGATATAAGTTGATGCATTGTACAGTCATAAAACAGGTTCAAGATTGATGTAAGTTGCTGCAATGTACTGTCATACATCAATTGTTGCATTGTATTGTCAGATTGCACTTACAGAGTATTCTGTTTCACAATCTAATTGCACATACAGAGTATTCTGCTTCATGTGGCTTCATGTGATTCAAGACATCAGTAATATAGACATGGAAATACAAGTCTTACATTCATAACTAATCAAGAACGTGCATCTTCCTGAAGTTCATAACTAATCAGTAATTTGGCTCCAAGTTCATAACTAATCAAGAACATTTTGAACCCGTTTTGAAAATGTGTAATTACTGATTACAGTCATAAAACAGTCATAAACGTGCATCTTCCTGGAGGATACTCCTCCATAAAATGTGTAATTACCTGATTCAGCGTTGAGAGATTCTTCTTCGTCATCTTCCTGAAGTTCCTCAACATTTATGCTAATACTAACATTATCTTCTTCGTTTGCATCCTCATTTAGATCAATCACTAGAATGCCTCCCGACGATGATCTAACGGACAGCGGGATGTCGTTTTGCACAACTCCTTCTACATCCTCGCCTATATCAAACCATAAATCAGGCACTTGATTTAAATCGAAAGAGAGGTTTTGATCTGGAAGGGAATTGAGATCAAAGTTATCAAGTGAAGCCATGAACAACTTGAAACTTTGGAGGTTTAATCGCCATTTAATGGCTGCAACATGATTTCTAGATTTTTAAAATTTTCAATTTGGCTCCAACTAAAATTTTCAACTCAAATTTGATTTCACGTCAAAAAATTTGGGCTCCTTGCAAATTTACGTGTAAGTTTGATTTAAGGGAGAGGCAAGAAAGAAAATTAGGGAAAGAAGATCTCCTCCTCCTAAGATCTTCATGTCTTCCTGGTAAGATATTTGTGAGGAGTATCTTTTATTTTTGGATATCTTTTATTTTGGAATGACAAAACAAAGGGTAAAGTTGGCAAAAAATTCAATCCTTATTTTGTCCTTAAAAGTGTAGAACGACATTTAAAAACGAACGGAGGGAGTACTACGTACTATAGAGTTTGGAGTATATTTTTTGCGAAACTGAGTATAATTAGGAGCTTTAAAAACCAAATCTTTATGCCAAATGTTTTCAATTTCTGATGTTCTAATAAACTCAGTTATATTTCATTTAATAAATTAAATGTCTCGAGTGACATGGAGACTTGATGAGATCACGTTGATTCTCCTCTAGCTTGGTTAATATTTTCCCTTTGTGTGTTTCAGGTCAATTCTTGTATTAACGTTTTTTTTTCCAGATCTGCAGATGAGTGATGAACAAATGAATAATTATACACTCGCTGAGATTTACAAACTGTTACAGCGTAACGGCAGTAGTCTACATAGATATCCCTCAATGCCTCCCCTAGATGAAGCAACGATAGATGAAGGTAACAACAGGCTCATACAAGATGAATTGCGTCATGATAGAGGTCAGCTACAACAAGAAAATATGAGGCTTATTTCTACCTTCACATAAGAACAAAGAGGGGTATATGATGAGATCTTGAATGTTGTATCAAGAGGTCAAGGGGGTGTATTCTTTCTCTATGGATAGGGTGATACCTTTATATGGAGATCACTTTCTCTATGGATAGGGTGGCATTGTCATTAATGTTGCTTCAAGTGGAATAGCTTCACTTCTTCTTCCAGGAGGCAGAACTGCACATTCTAGGTTTGTTATTCCAATAAATATATATGATAACTCGGTGTGTGAAATTAGACCTGGAACTCCATTGGCTGAACTATTAGCTAAGGCAAAGCTAATTATATGGGATGAACAACAACCATTTGGTACCGTAGGAGAGGCTGAACTCTTAATTCGTCATACTTGTGGAGTTATTGTAAAGTGCTTCGCCTTACAAAGAATATGAGGCTTCAAGGTGGCAATACAGAGGCTGATTTACAAAAACTAAGGGAATTTTCTGAATGGATTCTCAAGGTAGGTGACGGTACCGTAGGAGAGGATAATGATGGAGAAGAAAGAATAGAAATTCCGGATGATTTGCTAATCAAGGAGACATCTAATCCAGTTGCAACAATTGTTGAAGCCATTTACCCAGATGTTGCTGATAGGTTGTCAGATGCCAAGTATTTTGAGGAAAGAACCATTCTAGCTCCTACACATGAAGTTGTTGACAAAGTGAATGACTATATTATGTCATCGCTCCCAGGAGATGAGACGGTTAGTATATTTCCATTTTATATTAATTTATTTAATCTTTGTTAAATTTGATTTGTTATTAGGCACTTTCATAGCTTTAGTCTTCAATAGGGTAGGGTAGAAATATTAACAATACTTGACATCTCCACCTAAGTTTAAAATAATAATGAAGTGAGGAGAAGCTTCAGACAACTACGGCACTTGATTACACATTTAGTAAAGTATGGCATTTGATATTTAACAATTTATTAAGACAACTTCTTGAAATAATCTTTAAATAAATTTATAAGTTTCTTAAGATTTTACAAGTAACAAATTTACATATCAAACGTTAAAAGTTGTATTTTAAACACTCTGATAGCGTTAGTCAACTATATATATTTTTTCAAATCCGAATAAATTGTTGCACATAATAATAATTTGATCTCTTTGTAGGTCTGCTTAAGCTCTGATAGCTTATGTAAGATAGACGAAAGCAACGACAACGGTGATGATGATATTTATTCAGTGGAGTATCTAAATTCCATCAGACTATCTGGCCTTCTGAATCATTGTCTTAAGCTTAAGGTGGGTGTACCTGTGATGCTACTTCGTAATATAGACCAATCTTCAGGATTGTGTAATGGCACGAGATTAGTGGTCACCAAGTTAATGACACACACCATTGAGGCTGAGATTATTTATGGTACCAACATCGGATTTAGGGTTATCATTCCTCGATTGCTACTCACTCCTTCAGATGTCACGTTGCCTTTCAGCTTGAGACGCAGACAGTTTCCTCTCAGTGTTTGTTTTGCAATGACTATCAACAAAAGTCAAGGGCAATCTCTATCTCGAGTTGGTCTATTTCTTCCAAGACCTGTATTTACTCATGACCAACTTTATGTTGCGTTTTCAAGGGTTATAAGGAGAGATGGGTTGACTGTATTGATATGTGATAAGAACAACTGCACATATAGTGAAACAATTAATGTGGTTTACAAGGAGGTGTTCAATAATGTGATGTGAACTTAGCTATTTGGATATTTTCGACATTAGACAATAAATGATCTGGATCATTTTTTATATTTTTGAATTGTTGATTTCATTTATTTTCTGCATTGTTTTATAATAATATTAATTGTTTTTAACGAATAATATATCTCGTGCATGGCACTGGTCTTACACTAATTGATCAACGGTATAGATTAGTTTTTAGTTTTTTATCTTAAACATGATTCCTCGAAAAAAAGGATTGATCCCAAAATATTTTTTCTATAAATAGCTAAACAATGTTGAACCCTAGAGTCCTCAAACTCAAACCCTCTGCAAAATAGCTATCCTAGCGCCGCCATTTTTGCAGCCTCTTCTTCTCGATATCGAACCCATCGCAGGGATGAGGTAACACTTACGTTTTCGTTCTCCTCTTTCTAATTAAAGATGAGATGGTAGATAAAGTTCTTCACTATTGATTGTGAATCCGTCCAAGCCAACCGTCGTCTCCTTTTGCATCTGCAATAGGCCACTCTATATATACAACCACCATCGATCTTAGGATATGAAATTGTATATAACAATATTTATAATCTAATAGTGTGTTGTTAAGTCCTACACATCATAAGGAATTCATTTCTTAAGATATTAATCAGAAATCCGAATCAGTAACATAGTTGAATGTTTTAAAATCGTTTTCATCTCTTATTTATGATTTAGGGGGGTTTGTTTGTGTATAGTTAACAGGGTTGGGAATGATTTAAACTTGTTTTTCTGTTTGATAGAATAGCTATATACAACGAATTGAGTTAAGTCATTTTCATAGCAACAAATTTCATTATATTTCATACCCAAACTCATACTAAGTTTACAATTCATCTCTTTCTTAAGAATCACTCAATCTTATTCCTCGTACATAATCTGATTCATATATCAATACCAAACGAGTCCTTACATATCTTCGGCGTAAGTAACGTGAATACATTTAGCCATCTTTTAAAACCCGCAAATTAGCTTTTTTAACACTTCCCGTATCTGTTTTGACAATAAATGTTAATTTGAACTTAAAAATCTTTATTGGTTTTATTATCTACTGATGACTACTAGTACTACTACGTAAGTATCACATTTGTGCAGTAACTAATTATCGTATTGTGGATGCTCTTTAAAAGAACACAGTGCTGCAATTTCCTAATCCATTCCATTTGCTCATCTTGTAATTTCTCACTCAACTTGGACTAATATAACTAATAAGAACATATGACAGTTATAAAGTGTTCAGAAAAAGTATGAGAAATGGTGTATATGGAGTGACCTATTGTTGATGTAAAAAGAGTGGATGTAATGCAAGATAAGAGTTTCTCTAGATATTTTCTTCATATCAAAAAGACCTTTCAGCAAGATACATGATAAGTTTACTCTACAAGCAAGATACATGATAAGTTTACTCTACAAGCAATAGAAGATTGAAGAAGCAATGGATGATGAGGAATGATGAGAGGCAATAGCTGATGGTTATTGCAAGATTGGAAAGATATAAACTATTATGTACGTTGTTGAAGGGTCTTTTTGATGTGAAGAAAAGTAGGAGATACTATTATCTAAAACAAATTGACGAAGGTGGATGTCAATGGCGCTTGTTGTCCAAATCAAGGCGGATGCCAAAGGTCAGTGCAAATAGGTAAGACCGAGACACTCTTATTGGCAATATTATCTATTTGTCACACAAGGTTTATGCAGATCTTTGATTATGAATTTTGTAAAATATTAATTTCTATCTCAGTTGTATTAGCACTCATTATGTAAAAGGAAGTGTAAGAATTAAGGAGCTCTTTCAGAAAATGCATCAAATGACTTGTATTGAATCATCTGGTAAGTATGTTTGGCTCCTTCAGCGTAATCTAGGCATATGCTTTCTTAAGTCTTTTGATCTCTATTTTTCTTCTTGTCATTCTTTAGGAAGATTATGCGGATATGAATGAACTTTGCAATCTCTTCTTATCAGTTGGCGCTTTCGAGAATTGTTTTTTAAAGACCTGCATCATCCATGGGAGATATTACCTACCATTTTATTCCTTAAGTCAGCTAGTATTTTGACTACTTAATGTTTCTTAGCAGCTTGTAATATGTGTAAATTATCAGTTCTAAACATAACACTTACCTGTGTTTTAACATACGATTCAACAACCTCACATGATAGTATTAGTAATTCTTACAATTTGGTTGGTTTATTTCATGGAGCCCGCATTTATAATCTTTTGTCAAAATTTGTGGATGGAAAATTACTATTATAACGAGCACTTCATCAAGACTAGGCACTCTATCAGGTAAGGAAGAACACGTTACTAAAACTAAACACCCTATACATGGGACAAAATTTGCATGGATAGAATTGGAAATCGAAAATAAATTTGCATGGATAGAATTTGCACCAATGTAATTGGAAATCGAAAATAAAACCTGGGTCTATTCTGGATGAAAAAATGATAAAAAATAATTTGTACTTTCACTTATGAACAAAAAAAAGTCTCAATTTTCATATCAACTAAAATGTATCTCAATTTTCAATTTACGAACAAAAAATGTCCAAATGACTTTTTCAATTGAAATTTTGCTTAACGAAAAAATATTAACGAAAAAAATCGTCTTATTATAAGATGGTGTCTTTATTATAAGATGTCGTCTTATTATAAAAGTATAAAACTACCTTAAATTTTAACGAAAAATAACGTGCGGATGATTTTTTGCTGATGAATTGAAAGTTGAGATCATTTTTTTTGTTGATATGAAAATTGGGCCTATTTCCGGTTCATAAATAAATCTTGGGATTATTTTTAGTCATTTTTCTATTTTGGATTACCAAGTAATTTATTCCCTGATAAGAAGATCGTACAACTTCGATATATTTTATATTAACAAAAAGAATCAACCAACATTTTGATGATCTAATGCCACTAATGGTTTATCATTATGTTCATCTAGAAATTTTGATTTCGATATATTTTATATTAACAAAAAAAAAATCAACCAACATTTTGATGATCTAATGCCACTAATGGTTTATCATTATGTTCATCTAAAAATTTTGATTTTGGTTCTTCCTGAAGGAAAGCATAAAGATGTTTTTAAGAAGCCTACTTTTCACTGAACCAGTGGCTCCAATCTAAACGAAGAAATTAAGAAAAAAGACAGCAACATTAGGCCATCTACAATAGATAAATTTAGAGTTTCTTATCTAGGACTGGGATTGTGGATTCGCATCCCTTCTCCTTCCTGTTACGTATGTGTCATGGTTTCTTATCTAGGGACTGGATTGTTCGGGTTACTCCTGTGTATAGGAAGGCTAATCGTCTTGCAGATGGATTAACAAACTATGCATACGCTCTTAGTTTAGGTTTTCATTTCTTTCAGCATGTTCCGGATATTATTAGAGTTATTTTGGATGATGATGTAAGGGGTTTAGCTATGTCTCGGTTAGTTACAAATTAGCTTTTTGGTTCTTAATAAAATACTAGAGAGTCTTGTCTCTCTTTCACCAAATTTGTTTTAGAGTTTCTTAAATAATTAAAAAAAAAAAAATAGTTGTCATAATTATGTAAGAGACACATTTTTTATTTTTGTGTCAACTCTTAATAGAGAACCTCATTTCTATGTCAAAAAAGCAAATGCAATGAATTAAATTTGAGTCTCAAAAACTTTAAATATGGGCTCACCTTTTATACTAGTTGGCTGAAATTTGAGTTTTGCGTTGTGGTATTTTGGAAATTTTCTTATACTTATATGGCGGAAAGAGATAAACAAAAATGACCCGGACCGTAATTTTTCATATAAGGGTCGGTCCGGTCCCCGGTCAGTAAAATTTAGGAATTTCGGGTTCTGGTCTGGTCCATTAATTTTCCGGTCCGGTCCGGGGCCGGAAACCCGGATAAATTTTAAAATAAATAAAATAGTATAGAAAATATAATACTTATAATTTTTATATATAAAAAATACCGGCCTGGTCCAGTCCCCGGTCCATAGGTTTAAAAAATTCCGGTCCACCGGTCTTGTCCGGTCTGCAGTCCATAGGTATCAAAAAATCCGGTCCGGTCCGATCCAGACCGATTGTACAACCCTAACCTCCAATAAAAGTATCCTGTGCATTTCCAATAGTCAATAGTTCCTATTAGAACTTAAACGTATTTTATATTTCAGGGACACAAAATTATCAAAACTAAGGCGAATTTGCAAAGAACCGTCCGTTATGAAAAAATATTATAAAGCACCAACTAGTGGCGGGCAAAACTAGACCGACCACAACACAGGTCCGAACCAGAAAAATTACAGTCCGGAAATTTTTCATATAAGGGTTATGACCGTAATCTTTTATTTTAAATTAAAATATGCATGTGATCGTAATCTTTTATAGAGAAACGGGTAGGAAGATGGCTTAAGCATGAAAACGAAGTGTTTGCATTCATAGATAACAATGTAATGTTTATATTCTGGATGGTAATGTTCATATTCTGGATGGTAATGTTCATAATCTGGGTGGTGACACTTTTGAACTCTTTAAATGAGTCATGCAATGACAATTTTGTAATTTCTGTGAACAATGGGTTTTTTTGCCTTATGAAAATGGCTGAAACGGACATTATTGTCAAATTATGAACATTATCATCCAGAATAAGAACAATATTGTGTTATATATGAACGAGAACTCTTTACCCGAACTTTTCTCATCTTTTATATATCTAAGTTTTATACATGAATTTTAATCTGTTATTTTATTTTAAATAAGAAAATTAGAGTTAATTTTCGAATTTCTGGCGATTTTATGGTGGTAATTACGACCGTAACTAGACCGTCAAAAAGATATTTTAGGCTAGTTTTAAAGTTTACCGTCTTCGAGGTTTGGACCGCATCGGTCCGGTCCACGGTCCAAGATTTGAAAAATGTACGGTCCACTGATCAGGACCAGACTGGATGTCCACCCCTACCACCCACATTTCACTATTTTCCTACCATTCACCGTCCGTTGCCGATTCTGGGTAGAAGTCTCATTAAGTTGAGGAGGAAATTACAAAATCATTTTTTCTAAATAATTTACACTATATTTTCAAAATCTCGCTTCTAAAAACTAGACCACTCTCGCTCAAAATCCGCCATTAAAAACGTCCAATTTCGCAGACTTTGATTTTATCCACATTTCATTGTTGCATTAGGGTAGGAAATGGCTTCAGCCTACGCTAACAACATTGGAGTCGCGTCGGAAAACTACGATTTCCTTAGCCCTAAAATGTCCTTCAACCATGATTACGCCGGAGAAGAAGCTTGAAGATCCGTCGGAGGATTCAGATCCGGCGAACGAACACTTGGATTTTGAGTTTAGGCTCGATGATCTAGTGACGATTCATTTTTTTAATATATAGACTTCAACCTCTCAAGTTTTCGATGTGAGAAGTTTTTAAATGTTTTATGTCGGTAATAAAAGAGCTTTCGACATTGCAAAATAAGAAGAAAAAAACACCCTCATGCTTATATAAAGACAACAAATTACTTACAAGTTTCAGGCCTCTAATGACTCAATTTTTTTATTGAACTTAAATATTTGAGCTCATTAAAAAAATATAGTAAAATATATAAATAGTTTTTATTTAAAAAAAACATTCTAGTTCAGGGTCGAACTGGAGCCGAAACCCGCTAAAAAACGGTGCTTTTCTTGTCAAAACCGGTCAAAATTGGATTCATTCTGACTGAACTGTCCCTTTGTCGGTTTAGATTTAGGTTCAAGCATATGTTGAACCTTGAACCGATGGTTCATGAACCGGAACCGACGGTTTATGAACCGGAACCGACGGTTTATGAACCGGCAACACCTCTACACAAAGTCATATTAGCAAAGCCGAGAACAATTGTCGTAATAGTAGTGGAGAATTCCATGCCTGGGGACAACCCGAAAATGAATCAAGGGCTTGGGTTCTGAATCTGAAATTAAATGAAAAAATGAAATTGAATCGTAAGTATGAAAATCTCGCGATATTTAGAAACTCATATGAGATGTTGAAAATATCGTGTAGATTTTGTAAACCAAATGAAGGGTAAAATGGTAATTTTCAACAATTTAACGAGACTTATAACCGAAATCAGCAAAAGGCGGTAACTTGTAAAAAAAAGTGAAATGTGAGTGGTTTAAAATAATCTCCCATAAAACGAATGGTTCCTTGCAAATTCGGTAATATAGCTGGTGGTTTTCTACTAATTTGCCTAAATTTAAATATAAAACTTTACTTTTTAGTGTGATTATAACATTTAAGTTTTAGAATATTAATTATATCGTCATCTCACATATATAATATATCTATTCTATTTTTATTTTATATAAATATACATATATACGATATATTGTCGATTGCATGCCATTTTATATCATCTATTCTATCATCTATATTGTTTTTCATTTTCTGTATTTCCGGATAACATAGGTATTATGTATCTCAAACGTTTTTAAATACTAGGTGGCCGCGCGTGCGGCAAGCGCACGCGGTATGTACACGATCCTTTTTTATATAGGTTTACGATAAACAAGTCGAAAATTCACGATAAATGCAACGAATATATTGAAGTGTACCTAAGTGACTTTGAAGATTAGATAACCCAAAATATATATCCCCAATTTAATATATATAGCTAAAATTTATCTAATGTATGTAAATATTCATAAGAGTAGCAAGAAAATAGCTACATGTAAACAATTACTTTTTTGCTCACTAATGCTGTAGAGCTAATTTGTGTGAGTTGCCTTGTTTTTTTTAAACATGTCCAAGATTTATTTTCTTATAGTTTCACTCTTTACCTTTTGCACACAAGTAGAAGCTCATTTGTGTGTGTTGCCTTTATTTTTTTTAAACATGCCCATCTAAGATTTATTTTTTTATAGTTTCACTCTTAACCTTTTGCCTTGTGTGGTTGTAAGACTCATAGCCTCTTGAATCTTGATATTGATATTCAATCACAACTTGCAACTTGTTGATCTAATTAAAAATACTTATATTTTTAATCCATAAGTTTGAGCTTCATGTATAAACCATATATTATGGCCCTTACTATTTAACGCCCACCCTTTTTGCTATTTACCGCTCAGGCGCCGTGCGTCACGCATGGTTTTAATCCACACGCCACGCACAGAACAAAACCATGCGTGACGCATGGATTTTTTACCTATAAAAGCCCAAAAACATCAAACCCTACCATTTTGTCACCTTCTCCAACTTCCTCAGACGGCGGCTGCACTCCATAACGCACCATTTTACCCAAAAACCATCATTCTCATCATCTTTTTTGCATATAAGGTATGTAAACATTAAGATTTCATTGTTATGGTATGGTATTGATGTATATATGAGGTTTTCATGTTGTTTTGATGATATTTATTTCAAAATCCAATGTGTATGTTAATTAGTTGATTAGAAATGATTAAACTTGTAATATATGAATGGATTGTGTACTTTGTTGATAATTTATTGACCAATTTCATATTTTCATGTGTATATAGTTTATTAGGGTTTTGATATTGAATTAGGGTTTTGTGAATTAGGGTTATGAATTAGGTTGTTGAAATTTGGTATGGTTTTAATGAAATTATTGAAAAACTGTTAGAATTTTGGAAAAACTGTTGAGATTAGGGTTTGAAACATGGAAAAACTGTTGACGAGCAATTTCTGGAATGTGCAATTCCATACGTCACGCATGGAATTGCACATTCCAGAAATTGTGTTCTGCAGTTTCACATTCGATTTGATGATATACTGATTGAGTTTTTGATGATATGCTGATTAAATTCAGTAAACTGATTAATTTTGTGGAATTGCACATTTTATGATGCAGATATGGATGGTGGTCGTCGACCTGGACGCGATACTCGTCAAAGAAACAGAGAATTGAAGAAAAAAGATCCCATAGTTCCAAAACCAAGGAAGAAGAAGAATAGACAAGAATCGCCTCCTCGTCGTTTAGAGTTTTCTGATGAGATACAACAACAGCAACAACAACAGCATCAACAACAACAGCAACATCAACAGCTAGCTTTGTCTGCTGCAAGTTTCGATCCCCAGGGTTCCCCTCATTACTTTCCTGGCACCCCCATTCTGATCCCACATCAAACAATGTTTCCACAACAAACACAGTTTCCAGGCTATCCGGGCTATCCACAACAAGAGCAATCATTTGTGGAGATGATGAGGCAAGCTACTGGTTCTCATAACTTTCAGAACCCTCAGACGGGTGATGACCAGTACGCACTGGTTGCTTGTAGCAGTGCAGGGCCATCAGCTGGGGGTGCAAATGCTGATTCTGATTCTGATTATGAGCAGGAGCATGAGCATGAGGAACAGGGTGAGGAAGAGGATCGGACCTATGAGAATGTTCATGAAGAACATGAAGAAGCGGAAGAGCAAGAGGAGCGAGAGGAACAACCCAGAAGACGACGACGACGACGACAACCTCCGGTCAAAAACATATACGTCCCTCAGTTAGAGGGGGGTACTCCTGGAGGTCCACAAATTCCGGAGCTGCTCATAAGCTTTGAAGCTCATACAGCCTTTTTTGTGCAAAAAGGAAAGGTATGTAATTAGAATTTGGTTTATAGATTCAATACTTATCATAACTAAATGTTAGGAAAATGGTTGAAAAAAATGAAAAAATTACATTCAGTTCATTATTTGATTATAGAATTTGTGATATTAAATTTGTTAATGTATGAATTGATTTGATTAAATTGATGGATTATTTGTTGAAATATTTGTAGTTTTGTTGAAAATTTGGTTAAGGTGTGCTGTACAGAATGCAGAAACTGGTTTTTGCATTCTGTGTAATGCAAATCCATGCGTGACGCATGGTTCATGTCCATGCGTGACGCATGGTTCATGTCCATGCGTGACGCATGGTTCATGTCCATGCGTGACGCATGGTTCATGTCCAGACTAGACAATTTATGCGTTATTAAAATTATTTGTGTTACGTAATCAATTTACAAGATAGAGGCGTACTCCCTTACCAGACTAGACAATCACAGCTGAAAGATTGAGAACTTAATTCTGACTTGCCATGGGGTAATCACGCAGTTGCAACGGAGCTGACTCATCTCAGGGTATTGATGTACGATGTGATTGATTATCCGCTCATCTGCGCCTTTATAGAAAGGTGGCATCCTGAAACAAACAGCTTCCACATGCCATTTGGTGAGATGACAGTGACGTTGCTCGACATCAAGAAGCTGATGTTGCTTCCTATTCACGGGAAAGCTATGGTGACCGACCCCACCGCTTCAGTCGGGAGAACTACGAACAAGAACTATTTTGGTGAAAAGGGACGGCAAAATTTTCATCTTCAAAATGAACAGCTCGATAGTTATTGGATTAGAGCGAAAGAGTTTAAGGCGCACATTGAGGGCCTAAATGATCCCGTAGTTCATGGAATGGGATATATATTCCACTTGCTGGCTTCCACAATCTTCACTGACAAGTCACAACATAAGCTCCCGGTGAGATTTGGTGCATTTCTAGGGAGTGTTGAAGAGGCAAGAAGTATGTCTTGGGGATCTGCGGCGCTAGCATATTTCTATCGCCAAATGGGCATCGCTACACGCCAAAATTGTGGTTTGATCTCATTTTGTTTCACTCTCCTTCAAGTAAGTTTTTAATTATTTAGGAACTACATTTTTTAGCAATCATAACTTATTTCTATGGTTTTAATGCTAACTATATTTTTTAAATGGTAGGGTTGGATATACACATACTTCCCATCCTTAGCAGCTGGTGTTCGGCTTAATCCTGGTTGGTCAGTTGATCATCCTTATGCGTTTCGGTTTCTACCAGAAGAAGCGTTGCCGAACTACGACCCTGAAGCACGAAACTACAGAGCTGAACTAGATGCAATGAGGGCGGATCAGGTATTTGTGTTGCATTTTGTTTACATTTTAAAGCCTCAGTTTTTTTTGCAATTCCATGCGTCACGCATGGCTTGATTCTATGCGTGGCGCATGGAATTGCAAAAAAAAATGCGTACTATTTTTTACCTCTGTTTTGGTACCTTAAGGTGTAAAATTACTGTTTGAGTAATGCAAGACGTTGATATCGTTTTTAGGTTAATTGGAACCCGTATGGTGAAATCGACTTCAATGATCCTGTCTATGCTCCTGCTCTTTTTTTCGGGGTGCTGAGCTGCATGGACATAACCGAGCCCCACCATCCCGATAGGTCGCCTAGGCAGTTTGGTAGGGTGCAGATGATTCCCAGGCCTCCAATTTCACCCCTTAGAGCCCATAGGCTCATCAGCCCTAGGTCATATGTGGTGAATTATGATAGAATGGCGTGGAGTTGGGAGGGGATGGATATCCACAGGGCGACCCACGGATGCATTCCATGCGTCACGCACGGATGCGTTCCATGCGTCACGCACGGATGCGTTCCATGCGTCACGCACGGATGCGTTCCATGCGTCACGCACGGATGCATTTCAAATCGCCTATTGGGACTTTATATGTCTTATAACACAATTGTGTATAAATTTTTTAAACATACAAAAACATCAATGTTGCGACCATATATAATGCAACAAGTTAAGCTTGTGATGAGTAGTTTGATGTTTTACAAAGAGGGTGTTACTCTAAAAGCAAAAGGTTTTGATGCAAAGTTACCGACATGGTTAAATATCTCTAATAGGCATTGTAAACAAGTTTCATTCCATTCCGATGAAGTTTCGACGACGTTATGGCGAATTGTGGTTTTAAAGCCGTTAAAAACAACACGACAAATGAATTATTTTGCGTGACATAACTACAAATACATTGACGCATGGATTGTTTACCAGTATAAATGAACTATGAATGTTTATCCACGCGTGACGCATGGATCTAATCCCCGCGTCACGCGTGGATATAAACCGTGCATGACGCAGGGTTCTCTTCCATGCGTGACGTACAAAATGACACATGATCCCTTTGATTCTTAGTAAAACTGATGTGTGCATGATTTCCAATCAAAATAAACTTACATATTGTCAAAGGTTGGACATTTAGGCCACGTAAGAAGTCCAAACAAAGGATATGCTACTTTACAAGTTAATAGGTGTTATTGGGAGTTACCCACATGGTTAAATATCCCTAATAGGCATTGAAAACAAGTTTTATTACATTCGGACATCGTTTGAGTGTCGTATCGCCAAAAACCGCCTTAAGTCCATTTAAGCCGTTTTTAGTGGTTTTAGCGTTTACGTGCCTCATTTCGTGTGAGCGAGACCTCTTTTCTACTGAATATCCCTAATAAGAGTAAGTTGTATAGTATTTTCAACAATAATCACCGTCAATGTTGTAGAATATACATATTGCGACAAGTTAGAGAGTTACGACTAGTATGTTTTTTACAAAGGAGGCGGTACTTTAAAAGTTAGAAGTTGTGATTGGGAGTTACCCACATGGTTAAATATCCATAATAGCCACTGAAAACAAGTTTCATTACATTCGGACATCGTTCGTGTGTCGTTTCGCCAAAAACCGTCTTAAGTCAATTTAAGCCGTTTTTAGTGGTTTTAGCGTTTTGGCATAGTTTTGAATCCCGTTTTGTATGTGTGAGACATTATTGGGACTTTATATGTCTTATAACACATTTGTGTATAAATTTTTCAAACATACGTGAACATCAATGTTACGACCATATATATTGCAACAAGTTAAGCTTGTGGTGAGTAGTTTGATGTTTTACAAAGAGCGTGTTACTCTAAAAACAAAAGGTTTTGATGTAAAGTTACGGACATGGTTAAATATCTCTAATAGGCATTGTAAACAAGTTTCATTCCATTCCGATGATGTTTCGACGACGTTATGGCGAATTGTGGTTTTAAAGCCTTTAAAAACAACACGGAACATGAATTATTTTGTGTGACATAACTAAAAATACATTGAATACATTGACATGGACCACATAAGCAACAAAAAAATACATTTAAATCCATGCGTCACGTATGGTGTAAAACCATACGTGGTGTGTGGATGCATTCCACACGTGACGCATGGTTTTATGTTGCAAAATCTTATTGTTAAATTTAGAATGCTTATATTGTTGTTATGTTGACGAATGTTCAACCTTATTATATTTCAAATTGTATATGGTGTGCCATACATATTGCGACCTCGTTCGGTTTTCAAACTTTGTTTCACTTACAAAGGTATAAATTTGAATTTCAAGTTACACACATGATCAAATAGACATTATAAGGATTGAAACAAAGTTTCATTCGATTTCGATAAAGTTTCGATGACGTTTTTGTCGAATTGGGCTTTATTGCCTTAAAAAAGACACTAAAAATGTGTTTCTTTGTACACTTAACTAGAAATACATTGAATAACTCTAGATTCATATATGCAAATCCATGCATGACGTACGGCTACAATCTGTGCGTCATGTATGGATGCAATCCGTGCGTGACGCATGGATGCAATCCGTGCGTCACGCATGGATGCAATCCATGCGTTTTCTGGAATGTGCAATCCGTGCGTCACGCATGGATTTAATCCGTGCGTGTTTTTTTTCACGGATTAAATCCATGCGTGACGCACGAATGACCTGGGCGGCAAATAGCAAAAAGGGTGGGCGTCAAATAGAAACCATGTATATTATACATCAGAATTGAACAAAATATCAACGACATCGAGTTAGTCGTTCCAGCTCCATAGCCACAGCCGAAGCCGCAGTTGCCAATTCCGCAATCTCACAACATCTATTACAGCATCTCATGTGAAGATACAGAAAGTATCATACCATGTGACAAATACTGCCTACAAGAAAACCCCAAGGCATGAAGCATCCACTGCCAAGTGACCATTCCCCTGGTTCTAGTCATTATTGAAATAAGATATTACCTCCTTAGCGTTGCTAGCCGGTGCAATGTAGTGATTCCCCTGGCTATTGATAGTCGGATTATCACTACCGCCAACCACGTAAATCTCCCAATACGTGTATGTATCCTCGCCTACATCTAGGCATCCTCTGCACCAACTGTTGCCCAAAGTGATTGAAGGCTATTGTCACCTTCATTTCACCATTCCAGAAAACATCAGCACTCAACTCAAGTATAGCTTTGACCTTTGTAAGCATAAACAGATAAGAGCCAATGTCAGAGGAGAAGAGTATATTGTATAAGTGTGAAAAGAATGCAAAAACTGTATAAAAATGCAGCTGAGGAGAACAATAATATTGGGGCGAATGTGACTTAATTGAAGGAACTTCCATAGCTTTTTTTTCTCCTATATATTAAACGTCACTTTGTTGGAGGATAATACCAATGCATTGCATTGCATACAAAAAGACTACACGGAAAATCAGTCTATCTTTCAATCTACTGCTCTAACCAATGATGTTTTAACTAGCAATGGAGGTTCAAACATACTCTACCAATGTTCAAATTAAACCTCAAAAGCATGCACCTTCCTCAGCAGAAAATGTAACGGGTGATAGATTATAAATCACATTTGGAACCGCAACAGATTATAACAGGATCTCTTTTACTTAACTGTTGACCAGCCAACATGGGTCAATCTAACAATCAAAAGACAACAATATCAAGTGCTTAGCTACTAATCTCATAAGGCCTATAATTAGATGAAAGAGCAATAATCCAAACACAAATCATCATAGTTTCATGTACGAAGAAGAGTAAACACAAAATATACCAAAATGCAACACATATATTGTCATGTGTAGTGCAAGAAATTACACTGTAAAAAAGGAATAACGTGAATATTGCAATAACAGATGTTGTGCTTCTGTTATTGCCAGAAGAAGAGGATCAAACATGTCAGCACCCAACACCTTGAAGCTGCAGATTAACAAGAAAAGTGGGAATCTATTTTATAATCTACAAAAGAAGAGTTTCTATTTCGGAGTAATTGAATGACTTAATTCCACACATCAAAACTTTGAATAAGTAATAAAAAAAAAACTAAACACCAAATCCTGACCCAAATTCATATCAAAACTGATTCAAACTGACACCACCCAAATACTCTAGAAAAGTCTTGTAAATTACTCATACCCACTAACCAATGAATAATTTCAACCTATTTAACCTGAGAGACACTACCAAAACAAAACAGTTAAACATTACTCGTGTTCGAAAAACTAACCACACGTTTAAATATTTACATGCTGCATCAAGTAAAAGGACACTATTTGAGGAAGCGTTTTTCATAATCTGATAGTTGGAAATAAGTGATCCTAACCGTATTGTTTGCAGCAACCTGATCATTACGAAGTATTACAGAAGTATGAAGACAATGATATTTATGGTAAATGTCTTTATTTAGTTCATGGGGAGATGTTGATATTCACAGCAGAAGCCAGAGCAATTACAAAGACGTATGAACACTATAGAGGAGCGGATAGCAACAAACTGATTGCACCTTCCAAGTTTCCATTAATCAAGAATTCTAAATGTAAATGGTTCTAAATCTAAATGGTGTGTGGCAGTAGAACATAACCAAACAAAAGAAAAAATAAAGTAGATCATCCACTATAGAGGAGCGGATAGCAACAAACTGATTGCACCTTTTAAGTTTCCATTAATCAAGAATTCTAAATCTAAATGGTTCTAAATCTAAATGGTGTGTGGCAGTAGAACATAACCAAACAAAAGAAAAAATAAAGTAGATCATCCACTAAGAAACCACATTTAAAAGATCTTACTTCAATTTTTCACAATATCCAATAATGAAAGAAACTTATTACCTTGAGACTTCCACAACAAGCACAAGAGCCTAGAAGTTGTGAATTCCATGCTCATCTTGACAAATCGGAAACAGTGGCAGCAAGCACATTAGTTGGCACAACCATTTCATCCACATACATGCTCTCTCCTCCGATTAAATATCAGCAAAAAAAAAGCTCTCAAACGACCGAATGAAATAGATTCACTGAATCCCTTGTTAAAAAAATCAACAAATCAAACCAAGTGTGAACCGTAAAGACTCGATCGTTTCTTCGTTTAGAGAAATACTTACAGCCTCAAATATACACGGAACTTCAGGCTGAATGTGTCCGTCAGTTTGAGTGCAAGAGGCATTGTCCGAGTGGCCTTTAGCAATGTAATACACCTGGGAATTCACTTGCAATTGGGATTAGCCGCCACATCCTTTACCACATTCTCTTCATTGTTCCTCTTCTTCTTCGGAATCACAAACTTTCTCTCTTTATCCGGACACGAGGTGTTGATTTCTGAAGCTTTCCCGACGATTTCAGCAACCGTGGAGATTTTGAGGGCTTCTTGTTGGTAAAAGTCTATTAATAAGACTTGTTGATTTTATATTAAAAGAATGGAATTAATAGGGAGTAATCTGATTTTAATAAATCAGTGGTTGAGATTAAAAGTTGATCTATTTAAGATCAATGGCTGAGATTAGAAGTTAATCTCTGAGATCAATGGTTGAGATTGTCCTTAAAAGATAACTTCCTAACTGCTGTTAACTGCTCCCAACTTCCCTAACTGTAATCTGAAATAACTGTATATGACAGTTGAGAAATTCTCTATAAATAGAGAATGTTCCTCCACAATGAATTAATGAAGGAAAATCAGATTTGCTGTCTGATTTTTCACTAAAGGGCTTTGTTGTATCCTGGGAAGTGGATTTGTCTGAAACCCTACAGCAATCAAATAGGGGACAAATATCACTTTAAAGACAATGATCTTTTCACGCCTCAAAGCTACTTCTAAACCCTTATTCCCAACAATTTTAAAGTGATATTCTGTTATGGAGGCCGGATCACAAGTAGCAGCCCTTACCTTGATGAATCAAGATTTCTTTAAACTTGATCGCTTCGATGGAACAAACTACAATCGCTGGAAGGACCAAATGATGTTCCTACTTACTGCATTGAAGATTTCCTATGTGTTGGATGATAATCTGGCGGTTATCCCTGATCCAACAGAAGAAGAAAACCAGGAGATCAAAGATCAGAGAAAGTAGAGAGATGAAGATGAAGTTCTATGCAGAGGCCACATCCTGAATCGCCTCTCTGACAGGCTGTACAATCTGTTTACAACCATCAAATCTCCCAAAGAAATCTGGACAACGCTGGAGACAAGATACAACAATGAGAAGCAAGGGATAGATAAGTTTCTTATCATGAAATATTTTGAATTTTCTATGATTGCTGAAAAACTGGTTATGGATCAAGTCCATGACCTGCAGAGTATTGTCAATCGACTCAAGGAGTTGAAGATTGACATTTCTGAGCGTTTACAAGTTGGGGCTATCATTGCTAAATTACCCAAAACTTGGAATGACTACAGAAAGAAACTCTTATACACCATAGAAGAGTTATCCTTGGATCAAATCCAGAAACACTTGCGTATTGAGGAAGAAACCAGAAAGCAATACAAAACGCAGGTTGATTCACAATCTGATCAGAAAGTGAATATTTTTGGTGAAAATTCTAACAAGAATGCAGGAAAGAATAAGAGAAAGAAGCCCTACGAAGGGAACAACAACACTAACAACAAGAAGTTTAAGAAGGATGACAATGATAACAGGCCCAAGTGTCATTACTGCCACAAACCTGAGCATTTCAAGAGAGATTGCAGATTCTTCAAGAAGAAACAACAAGAGATGGGAAATCAGGCTAACATGGCAGAAAAGCAAACATCTGAAATCATTGCTATGGTTTCTAATCTGCACATAAGCATGGTCACTGAATTAAACATGGCTGCAGCAACCAAGTCTAAAGACTGGTGGTATGATTCAGGTGCTACAGTTCATGTTTGCAATGACATCTCTCAGTTCAGAAATTATGAAGCATCTGAAAAGGATGATGGTGTTCTCATGGGTAACAACAATGTTGCTAAAGTCTTGGGAAAGGGACGCATTGAAATTCAGTTCACATCAGGAAAGAAAGTCACTTTGACTAATATGTTGCATGTCCCTGATATAAGGAAGAACTTAGTTTCTGCAAATCTCTTATGTAAAGTCGGAATTAAGGTTGTGTTAGAATCCGAAAAGTTGATATTAACTAAGGGTGGTTTGTTCGTAGGAAAGGGATACTCTTGTGATGAAATGTTCAAATTAAGTATCAATAATAATACTAGTGATTCTGCTTATATCGTTGAGTGTTCTTCTGATTTATGGAATATGCGTCTTGCTCATGTTAATTTCAGATCTCTTAAATTTATGTCTAAAAATGGATTGATTAAATGTGATGAGCATGTTAATCATAAGGATTGTGAAATTTGTGTACAAGCTAAGATGTCTAAAAGACCTTTTCCTGCAGTAGAAAAGACTAATGAAATTTTAGATCTTGTTCATTCTGATATATTTTCATGCGCCTTACTCACATCATGTAATTTACACAATAGGATACCCTCAAGGAGAATTAAAATGTCTCCATATGAAATCTGGAATGGAAGACAACCTAATCTAAGTTATCTGAAAGTTTGGGGCTGTATAGCCTATTACAGAATTCCAGATCCTAAGAGAAGTAAATTGGGTCCTAAAGCATTGAAAAGTATTTTTCTTGGCTATGCAGAAAATTCTAAAGCTTACAGATTCCTGGATGTTGAATCTAACTTAATAATAGAATCCAGAGACGCTGAATTTTTGAGACAAAATTCAGTGGGGATTCGTCTAGTGACAATGCAGAAGATGTCACTAGAATGGACCCATCAACTTCTTCTAATAAGAGGAAAGCTGATGAACTAAATGAGCCAAGAAAGAGTCAAAGGGTAAGAATTCAGCAACACTTTGGTTATGATTTTTCATTACCAAATGACTTATTGCTCCTAGTTGAAGGTTCTAGGAATGAGTTGTTGATTGAAATGCCTATAGCCTTTCAAGTGGACCAAGTAGATGGAGATCCTAAGACTTTTACAGAAGCAATGACTTCTAGAAAAGCTGCATTCTGGAAAGAAGAGGTGAATGATGAAATGGACTCAATAAGATCCAACAATACATGGGTTCTTGTGGATCTGCCTAAGGGATCCAAATCTATATCTAGTAAGTGGGTATTCAGAAGAAAGTACAATACATATGGCACTATACAAACCTTTAAGGCCAGATTAGTGGCCAAAGGATTTAGGCAAAGGGAAGGCATAGATTACTTTGATACATATGCACCAGTAGCAATAATAACATCAATTAGAGTGCTTCTAGCACTTGCTTCAATATACAAATTGGAGGTGCATCAGATGGATGTTAAAACAACGTTTCTAAATGGAGATTTAGATGAAGAGCTGTATATGGAACAACCTGAAGGATTTGTAATTCCTGGAAATGAAAAGAAAGTGTGTAAACTAGTGAAATCCCTATATGGATTAAAACAGGCACCCAAACAGTGGCATGAGAAATTTGATTCTGCCATCCTGTCTTATGGTTTTAAACACAATGAGGCTGATAAATGTGTTTACACTAAGGTTGCTGAAAATTACAGTGTTATAATCTGTCTTTATGTCGATGACATGTTAATATTAAGCAACAATATGAATGGAGTGAATGAGACTAAGGATTTCTTGAAATCACAATTCAAGATGAAAGATTTGGGGGAAGTAGACACTATATTGGGTATTAAAATACTCAAAAATAGTGGGGAGATTACTTTATCTCAGTCTCATTATATTCATAAGATGCTGGAAAAATTTAAGCATCTAAAGATTAAAGAAGCTAATACTCCATATGATCCCTCACGTAAGTTAAGTAAAAATAAAGGCAGATCAAATTCTCAAACTGATTATGCAAGTGCGATTGGGAGTTTAATGTATGCAATGCATTGTACAAGATCTGACATTGCATTTGCAGTTTGCAAGTTGTCTAGGTACACTAGCAATCCTGGAATTGAACATTGGAAGGGAATTCATCGAGTTCTAAGATATTTGAAAAGGACAGCAAATCTGAAACGGTCCTACAGTGGATTTCCTTCAGTTTTGGAAGGCTTCACTGATGCTAGTTGGATATCTAGTGCTATGAAAATAAGTCCACTAGTGGATGGATATTTACACTAGCGGGAGGGGCTATTTCTTGGGCTTCAAATAAGCAAACATGTATAACTCATTCCACAATGGAATCTGAGTTTGTAGCCCTTGGTGCAGCAGGAAAAGAAGCGGAATGGCTGAGAAATTTTCTTTGGGATATAGAGTTGTGGCCACAACCGATGCCAGCCATTTCTGTATTTTGTGATAGTGCTGCTACAATGTCTAGAGCTTATAATAAAATTTATAATGGAAAATCTAGACATATAAGCTTGAGACATGCTTATGTTAGACAATTGATTAATGAAGGGGTTATTACCATTATTTATGTCAAATCTTGTGAAAATTTGGCTGATCCTTTTACAAAGGCACTCTCGAGAGAAGTGGTAAGGAAAACCTCAGCTGCAATGGGTTTGAAGCTAAATTAAAGTCACCACAACAGGAACCCAACTTCTTTCTAGAGATTCTGGTTGTGAAGTTTAAAGGGTAATAACAAGTTGATGATAACTGACTAGAAACTGCACAGTAAGAGCTTAACAGCCAGTGCAGAACAGTAGGTTGAGTGTTGATACTCTTAATAAGATTCTGAAAATTTTAAGAACTTTAATGGTTTTAGAGGATCTTACCTATATAGATAACATAAGAGTGGAGTTACTCTTAAACAAAACCAGTTGTTTTGTAAGTTATCTATGAATCTGGGTGAACTCAAGGCTTTATAGCTGGTTTTAAAATTAAGTGGAGAGTTTGAAAATGTTATATGTATGCTCTATCCGGTGTTAATAAAAGAAAGATGGTTTAAGGAATTAACCACCATTAAATCTGTTGGCACTTTGGTAGAGTTATACTAACTGGAAGTTTGAGTTGAAAAACACTTTCATTATGTATGACATTATTGACTAAAGTCTGATTTATAGACTTAGTGGGGATTGTTGGTAAAAGTCTATTAATAAGACTTGTTGATTTTATATTAAAAGAATGGAATTAATAGGGAGTAATCTGATTTTAATAAATCAGTGGCTGAGATTAAAAGTTGATCTATTTAAGATCAATGGCTGAGATTAGAAGTTAATCTCTGAGATCAATGGTTGAGATTGTCCTTAAAAGATAACTTCCTAACTGCTGTTAACTGCTCCCAACTTCCCTAACTGTAACCTGAAATAACTGTATATGACAGTTGAGAAATTCTCTATAAATAGAGAATGTTCCTCCACAATGAATTAATGAAGGAAAATCAGATTTGCTGTCTGATTTTTCACTAAAGGGCTTTGTTGTATCCTGGGAAGTGGATTTGTCTGAAACCCTACAACAATCAAATAGGGGACAAATATCACTTTAAAGACAGTGATTTTTTCACGCCTCAAAGCTATTTCTAAACCCTTATTCCCAACACTTCTTGGAACGGCCCGGACTTGTAACATTTGGGTTGAAATTCTCTGATGCATTTGATCGAACAGCTTGTGGGCAGTTTGTTGGAGTAGCCATTTTAGCGCTCTTCGTGCTCTGATCCATTGAAAGAAGTAACAATCAATGACGAAATGGAGGGAGAGACCAATTGAATTCTGATCTATTTCCAGAATGAGGTGGTAGATGATCAAAGATGAAATTGGCGTATATGAATCAAACCAAGAAAGAGGAGCGTTGGATTTTGGAACCTAGTTTTTCCAGTGGGTAACAGTGAGCGAGAGAGGAGGTTGATAGTGGGTGTTGATGGTGTTGAAGGAAGCTGAGTAACAGTGAGCGAGAGAGCCATGGACGAATTGCAGAGATCGCAAAAGCAAAACTTGAGAAGGGGGGCGAAATTCTAGGGTTTACTGAAATGGAAAGAAACAAGAAAGCAATGGACTAATTAATGGGTTGGGTATGAGTTATGGGCTGTATAAGATAACGGACTACGTAGTCTACGTTAACGTGAATGGATGGAAAAGATGACGGTAAAATAAACGTTATTTTACTGTTCATTACGATAGGAGTGATATTTAAGTAGTAAAAGATTAAAATTGACATGTGACATTACACCAAAAATGGGGGAAATTTTAAAAAAAATCTATGAATGAAATTACGTGTTATGTGATTCATGGGATGTGGAAAATATATTTGGTAAAATTCTATTATAGATAAATTAAAATGAGAGAAATTATGATTTTGTTGCTAAAAAGGGAGAAAATGAAACTTACAGTGGGAGTAGGTGAGTTCAATTATGCAGATTTTAATCTCCAACAAAACAAGCATTTAGACTTTTCTCACATTGAATATACAACGAAAAATCTTGTTTTTTTATTTTTTTATTTTTTTGGAAAATCAACATTTGACATACTCTTCACCCGTGGATTTGTATTTGCAATGTTTCCCCCCGCCTTTATTGACTACTGAGTAGTGACTGGTGAGTACCAGTACGAAATTTATGTTTTTGGAGGTCAAAAGTACGACTACTTAGGTGTTATATTGGAATGTAAGTCTCCCTATCCCATACTTATTCTATGAATTCATTCACTTCCACCATTTATCTTGATGCAAGTTTTATAATAAAAGACATGCAGCAAGAAAAAAGGCCAATGGGTCTCATAACAAATCTAATGCTGCTGCTGATGATGATGCATACCACCATGAGCTTTGGTTCCAAAACCGACGTCGCTTGTCTTAAGTCAATATATCAAACCATTGAAGATCCCAAAGGGTCCTTGATCTCATGGAATTTCAGCAATCCTACAGAAGAATTCATGTGTGGGTTTGATGGAATAGATTGTTGGAACGATGGCGAAAACAAGGTATTGAGCATCAGCCTCTCAAATTTGGGATTAAGAGGCGCATTCCCACGCGGGATTGCAAAATGCACCAGCCTTACATACCTTGATCTCTCCTCCAATCACCTATCCGGAGAAATTCCTTCTGATATATGCAACTTGGTTCCGTTCTTAACGACTCTTAAGCTTTCATCGAACGACTTTTATGGACAGATCCCCAACGGCTTATTAAACTGCAGTTTTCTAAACATGCTCGAGCTCAATAACAATCAGCTATCAGGCCAACTTCCCACAGAAATCGGTTTCCTTAGCCGACTTAGACAGTTTACCGTTGCCAACAATGATCTATATGGGTCAATACCTGTGGAAATTGGTGCGCGTTTTCCAGCTACAAGTTTTGCTAAGAATGAGATGTTGTGTGGCTCTCCTTTGGCTCCTTGTCGAACACTTATACATACCCCTGAGTTTCTTACTGGTGCGGGCGTTAGTGGGGTGTTCTCCTGTGCTTTGTCTTTTGTTATGGGAATCTACTTCTTCATATGTCAAGTGCCTAAAAATACAAAGGAAGGAGAATCCGAGGGAAACAAAATTGCGAGAAGAATCAAGTGGAACCGAATCAAGGTAAGTTAGAAAACAATTTAAATCTTCTACACCCTTTCATGCTTTCCTTAAGGTTATCTGACCAAAATAGGCAATGATGTTTCAGGTGAACAAGTCTGTATCCTCCCTCAAGGAATCTGAATTCAAAGAGCTAGCAAAGGGCACCAATAACTTCAGCAAAGAGCACATATTTGGTTTCGGAAAAGCAGGGACCATGACCCTATACCGAGTGGCTCTCAAGAATGGCAGGTTATACACAGTAAAAAGGTCAGAATACACGAACAGACTACTAAGAGAATACAGGATAAAGATGTCTACCATGGGCAGTGTACGCCACCCTAACTTAGTTCCTCTTCTAGGTTACTGTGTGGCAAACAAGGAACTATTTTCGGTTTATGACCACATGCCAAATGGAAGCCTATATGATCATCTACACTCATCTGCTGAAAACTGCAGTGTTAAAGATTCGCCATTGATCAGACTGAAAATTGGTGTTGGTGCAGCCAAGGGTTTGGCATGGCTCCACCATGACTGCAACCCGAGAATCATCCATCAAAACATAAGTTCAAGATCCATCTTATTAGATGGAAATTTTACCCCTAAGATTTCTGATTTTGGGCTAGTAACACTAGAGAATTCAATCAACCAGAACTCGGGAAATTCAGGATACTTGGCTCCAGAAAATGCAAGGAGCCAAATTAAGAGTCCAAAGAGAGATGTGTATAGCTTTGGAGTCGTGCTGCTTGAGATAATCACGGGAGAGATGCCGGATCATGTGGAGATAGCTCGGTTTAATGGGAGTTTAATTGAATGGATTATGCAATTATCTAATAACTCTAATTTAGAAGAAGCAGTAGACCGAGGTTTAGTAGGGAAGGGGTTTGATAATGAATTAGTAGAGTTTCTTAAGATTGGTTTTACCTGTTTGACAATGGACCCCAGTCAAAGGCCTTCGATGTATCAAGTTCATCGACTCCTAACAGCAATACTAGATCAAGCCTGCAAGGTAGATGATGAAGTGTAAGAATAGACTATGTTTATAAGCTAGCATATTTTACCTCAGAGTAGTTCTCTTCTCGTTCTTACAGCCAATAAATGTTGGATACAAAACCGATTTCTAACCAATTCCATGGCAAATCTAAATCAAAGAATTCAGCAATTTTATTTCAAAACACTGTATTTTTGCAAACAACAAGGCTTTTTGAGTTTTCTACTACGAAAAATGTAGAATTGAGGATAAAACAATAGTGTAGAAACTAGACAGATCTGCAATCTGATCACAAAAGGTAAGACTCCACTACTGTTCGGCCAAACTTCTCTTGAACATCCTTGGGGCTTTCAATCTGTCGAAAACAAACAGGGTTTGCCCGTTTTAGTAATAAGTGAGTTGTAAGGAAATATAATGTTGGAAAAGTACAACACTACTCACCGAGTTTAGAGCCTTAAAAACAGCCTTAACAGTATTATACGGATTCCTTGATCCAATGACCTACAAGAAAAGTAACAGCATCAGTAGGTAATACTGATTCTACATAGGAAAGCAGAATATCAAAAAGGAAGTGAAATCATGGAAATATGAGAAAACATTCAATATAATCAGTTCATGTTGACAGTTGAGTACCTTGCACTTGATATTTTTGTACCCGGCCAAGTTTAGAATCAATTGCACAGTTCTTCCTGCTTTCATGCCTGTTGTACTTTTAGCAGGCCAAAGGTAGATCTAAAACATTCAACAATCTCAAGTTACTCACAATGCAAGGAAAGAGAGCAAGGATTGAAATGTATACAGATAACAGTGAGAGATCAGTAGGATGATAAGACCTTTGTTTTCTTGTATTCTGTCTGTATCGCATGTGCTATAGTATGGTCCTCATACAGGTCCACATAATGCAGATTCTGGAAGCATTTCTCATATCCCTAGTCAAAGTTAAGTAGATATAATATCAGGATTTAAAAGAGTTATCAGAATAAAATAATTGACAGGTAGACTATACAAAGTAACAGATAAGTAATTTAATATGTATTTATTTCTATATCTCCTTAGTTCTCTTGTTTAATAAGACAATATAATGCTAAAACTACAACATAGAGTATCAAAAGAGGAAAAATGTGCAACTCAATCCTGCTCAGCATTTAGAAACAGAAGATTTCGAAAATAATAATAGAATTAAGAAGCACATTTTAGTTAGCAGGTTTTGGTATACAATGCCCTTCCTATTCTCAGCACATCAAATCGCTCGTCATTGTAGATAACTCTTCGCATTTGATACAAAAATATAAGTAACATCATAATCTTTATACTTGCAGTGTCATAAATGTATATTGAGCAATAAAGAATGAGCAACTGAAGTTGATGGATTTGAGGACCAAAACATATTTTATAAATAAACTACAAAATTTGGCTGATGAGATAAAATACCAGGCAGAGGAAAACTAGTCGAAGTACCTTTTGAAGAGCTACTGCAACTGCAGGACCCTTTGCCTTTGCAAAACCAACAACACCATGGTAGTTTCCACAAGCCATAATAGCAGTGTACTTGACTACTTGACCTCCCTAAAATATGAAATATGGATCATAAAAATCAATCAACTAATATATAGGGTCCAAAACAATAAGAGGTAGATAACATGCCTTGGTCACTTTGCAGGTTCGGTTCACATCAACCAACCTAACATCAAAACCCTGTCATAAGAAATTACAAGGTGAAGTCAGATATAAAATTTGAACAGACCCTAGCAAATATAACTCTGGTCAATATTTAATATTAAAAAAGGCATATTTTACAAAGCTTGCAAAGTTCATATTTAAGGTAACACCAGTGACAGAAATGAAGATATAACTGAAGCTTGCAAAGTTATCCATGTCATCTCAAATTGGAGGAGTATTTTCATCATACTGTAGAAAAATGACCACAGTGGAAATCCAATTTACCTTCCTGTAAAGAGGAGTTTTTTTCTTTTCATGACACGAGTTTCTCTCCTCCGCAAGATTTCTTATCTCCTCTTCCAAACGCTTCCCTTTCTTTCCAAAAGTGTATTCCAGCTCAGACAGTTTCTCCTCAAGTTGTTTGTCGATCTCATTAAGCTTCTCCAGGAGGAAATTGTCTCTATCTTTCATGTCATCAAACTCCACATCATCATCATCAACACCACCCTGAATCATTCGCCTATTTTTATCGTAGCCCATGTTTTCTAGCATCTCCTCAGAAGCTCCCATCTGATCCATCTGTATGACACCGTAGTTAGCAGGACTGTTGGGATCAAAGTCTTCTTTCCATTTGGCCAACCTCATTGCCCTGTTCAGCTTCTGAGTGAGAAGAAACTTCTCTTTGCCAGTCGCTCCTTTTAGACGGTTCATCAATTCACCAATCACACGATACTCCGGACGAAGATTAAAGTGCTTCGTCTCAAACTTGTCAATCTTCTCCATCCACTTGAATGCATCATCAAGTGTCTCTGCCAAGAAGTTCAAACATTTTTTCTTCTTATCTCATGATTCATCAATGAAACTACGTGCTGTTACTGAATCGTATAAATTGAAAATGGAATTGAAAACATTTGCTAGACAAAGAAGAAGTACCAGTTTTGATGAACGCGTCCATCAATGTCTTGTGCTTCTTGCACTTGCTCTCGAACTGTTCCTTAATCTTAAAGCGATCACTAGTATCCATTTCGTCGTCGTCGTCGTCGCTTTCAGAGTCAGTCGGCTCATCCAGCGCGGGATGCTCCACGACCTTCTTCTTCTCCCACTTCTCAATCAAAGGTCCGACGCCCATGAAGTCTTCCTCCTCCTCGTCGACATTGATACCGGCAGCCTTCCTTGCTTGTCTCTCCCGATCCTTTTCTCTGTCTACTTCTTCGTTAAGCTGCCGGATGGCTGAGCTGGCCATGGTTTCAAACCTGTTATATGGAGTGTAACTGCTGTATCCCCGGAGTGATTGATGAGCCGATGAAAATGAGGAAGGGAAATTGGGAGCGGAGCAATTGGAAATGGAGTATCTCCATTGGTAAGGCTTGAGAGGTTTAAGGGAATTAGGAATTTGGTAGTGGTGATAGAGGAGACGAGAAATACATGAAGTGGCTCTGGATTTGCTCATTGTTTACCTCAGATTCATACCATACAGAAGCCTGCCTATCAATTCAAATATCTATCCAGGTACAACTACAACGACGGAGTAGGGTTCCCGATTCACAGAGAGCAGCAGCTGCCGGGGAGAAAGAAGGAGATGACAGCCATGGATAGATGGCGTGGACTGGATCTGCTATATGGGCCGCCCAGCAACTTCATCGTTTGGGCCGAATTGTCCTGCATTTTTCGTTTGTTCCTTTACCGATTACTACTGTAGTTGGTTTTAGTGCTTGTTTGAGGAGCGGGATCGGGTGAGGACGGTTATTCACAAGGACATGCGGATATAGGCCCTTGTTAAATACAGTCCGGACGTTTTCTAAATAACGTCCGGGCCCTCGCGTTACGCGAGGGGGTTTTTCCCCTATAAAAGGAAAAAAACCCTACTCGGCCCATTTTTACAGTCATCATAAAAAAAATTCGCCGCTCTCTTCTCATTTTACCATCTCTCTCAATTTCAACCTACTTCTTTTTCCTCTTTTCAATTCAAATCTCCATATAAGGTATGTTTCTAATACTCTTATGCTTTCTAATGTTGTTTTTAGATGAATATATGTTGTTAGTATAGAAAATTGCATATTATATGATGTTTTGATATTGAATGTTGATTTAGAAATGGTTGTATAATGGATGAAAGATGATGATTTTGAATTATGGTTGATGAGTGAATTTGCACTTTCTTCAGTTTCCGACGACAGTTTCCAGCGACAATTTCCGGCGAAAATTCAATATTTTAGCTAAAATACCTATCAATTTAAGTAAATTACCAAATAAACATCAAAACCCTAAATAAAATCAACAACCCTAATAAAAAACCCTAACCCTAATGTTTTTTTTTGCGAGAGTCATGTCCCTCGCAGAACGTGAGGAGTTGCCATAACTGGCAATTCTGTTTTCTGCAGAACATATGTTTGTGTTTTTTTGGTTGTTTGTTCTGTTTTTATTTTCTGCGTTCGTTTATTTATTGATTTTACTTTGTATTGTTTTAGGCAATGTATTGTCCCGGCCGTTCGACTCGTCGGAGAAACAGAGATGCTGTTAGGGAAGAACCCCCGGTTGAAAAACCAAAGGGGAAGGGAAAAGCAAAGAAGACTCACCCCGTAGAGCTCTTCCCAGAGGAACTCCCCGACGTTGAAGAACGTCCCAATCCCAATTGGTCCCAAGGTAGTTATTCAATTGGACAACCGCGTACTAGTTGGGAGTCATACCCAGTTGGTTGGGACCTTGTTTCCCAAGACAGTTATTCTACAGGACAACCGGGTTGCTGGGACCAGTTTTTTGAACATAATGCACTTATGGAAGTCGGACAGGGGTGGGCGGGAGGCAGTTGGGGCGGTGGAGAAGGGATGGTTGGACAAAGTGGGGGCGGTGGATATGCCGAGGGAAGTGGACAAGCTGGTTCTTCTTCTCACAATCAAGCCCCAGAACCGATGGAAGCAGAAAACGAGGATGAAGTTTTTGGGGATGAAGAAGAGGAACAACATGAACAAGAACAAGAAGGTGATGATGTTGAAGAAGAAGAAGAAGAAGAAGAAGAAGAAGAAGAAGAAGAAGAAGAAGAAGAAGAAGAAGTTGTCGAGAAACGCAAAAGAAAGAGGAAGTCCAAGAAGAATGAGCCAAAGTATGATCCTGAACTCACTCATGACACACCTGGAGGTCCAGAAGATCCCGAGTTGCTTAAGGGATTTGAAGCACATGTTGCGTTCCACATCCAGAAAGGGGAGGTAATTTAATTATTTATTTATTTTCTGCATTTTCAATCCATTGCACATATTCTGCAGAATTATCAGAAAATGCATAATATATGCATTTTCTCGCAGAACGCGAGGAGTGACAACTCGCAGAACGCGAGGGTGTCACTCCTCGCAGAACGCGGGAAAATGCACAATTCTACAGAAACTGATAATTTTGCAGAAACTGTATTTTTTGAAAATTTGTTCTACATAGTCTAATTTTTGTATTTTTCTGCAGTTCAAAGGTCCGATGAAGCCACAACAATGGACAAAGCATAGCAGTGATTGGCCATTGGACAACAATGACTGGTCAGAGATTCCCGGTGCAGTTGGACTGTCAGATCTACCTGACATGATGTACGAAGAAATCGACTTTCCTTTGATTGAAGCGTTCATCGAACGATGGCAACCGGAGACAAATTCATTCCACCTCCCTTGTAGTGAGATCACTATTGGCTTTCTTGATGTATATATGATTTTAGGCCTACCTATAGAAGGGAAAGCAATGACGACATGTAAGAAACTGGGTGCCAAGTTTAGTCATGATGAGATTCTAAAATACTATGGTAGGAAGGGGGCGGAAATTTTTGGAATAGATCCTCACACTTTAGATTCTGGGAGGGTGAAAGTTGAATGGTTTAAAAGGCATTGTGAAAACCTAGGTCCAGAGCGAAAGGGTTTAGGTTGGGTGTTGTATACTGCTTCCTCGATCTTATTTCCCGACAAGTCACAGAACTTGATTCGGCTTAGATATGGGCCTTTTGTGGAAACCTATGCCCATGCTACGGGCATATCGTGGGGTTCAGCTGCTTTGGCCCATCTGTATAGGCAGCTGGGGATAGGCACACGACAGGGCTGTGCCCAGATGTCTTTTTATTACACCTTGTTGCAGGTATTATACTTTCTAAGCGTTTAATTTACGTACTTATATATATTTTCATATTTAACGTACTTTGTATTTCTTAGGCATAGATCTACAACTACTTCCCACACTTTCGACCTACTGAACGTCCTCGGTGGAGAGCGGAGCAACCATGGGTATACCGGTGGATGCCTAAGAATGTAAAGCTGAAGAAGGGGCAAGTCGGAAGGGACTATAGAGGAGCGCTTGATATTCTTATGCCGGAGATGGTAAGTTTCTGCATTTTTTGTTAAGTTTCTGCATTGTCAACAGTTTCTGCATTTTCTGGCCTTTCTGCATTTTTTTGAGTACGCAGCAGTTTCTGCATTTTCTCCTAGTGTAAGTTTCTGCTGTCATTTTTTTAGGTATGTTGGAACCCGTATGGAGCACAAGACTTCACCGATCCTGAGCTTGCTCCCGCTCTATTTCACGGGGTGCTATCGTGCTGTGACATCCCCGAACCACACATGCATGATCGGTGTCCGAGACAATTTGGGAGAGTGCAGCGTATTCCTAGGCCAGTCATCGAACCGCTCAAAGCTCATAGGTTGAAAAACATTAGGTGTTATAGTGTTTTTTATGACGCCAACCAATGGCTTTGGGAGTCAAGAGATGTTCACTCTATGTCTCTCGATGATATGGGGTCAGTTGCCTTTGTACCACATGATTGCTCCCATGATTACATGGATTGGTACATCAAGAGGACTCATAGGTATATCCGTCCTGCAATCCCTGGGATGATTACTGAGAGACAGGTAATATTAATTGTTTTGGTTTATCTTGCGTTTCTAGTCTTTGTTTGTCTCTAATATTAACATAGAATGAATGTTTACTTGTGTATAGGTGATTGGCCGGGTGTACAATGACATGGACCGGTATCGGTTTGCCACTCCAGAGGAATTTCCTTCATATCACACCCAAATGCTACTATGTATGTCAAATCTCGCTCCCTTCCGACCACGAGAAGACGAGTAGCCTTTCGTTTTGTGTTTTGGATTGTGTTTTAGATTGTGTTTTGGATTGCTTTCTTAGGTGTTTTGTTGCTTGGATAATTTTGTTGGATTATGTTTAGGGATATGTTGGTGTTGCTTCAATTCTATTCGGTTTTTGCATAACCTCGAAGAACGCGAGGTGTACACTCCTCGCAGAATGCGAGGTGTACACTCCTCGCAGAACATGAGTTCCTGTTTAAGAATTTAAAAAACCATCTCCAGTTCAACATTACATTACAAATTCAGCGAATAAAACGTAACTTCAACATTACATTTCAAAGGCGGCACATTGATGTGACACAAGATCGTGCAAAGAAAAAGCATCTCTTTTAGCATTTCGCCACCAAGGAGTAAACACATGAGGTAATGGGCAGTTTTCTTCAAGACGCAACTACAAGAAAACAACAACGTTAGGAAGTTGCATATTAGATAGTAATTCATAAGAAGATCCAAAAACTTACCGGAACAAAATGTCTCTCACTCTCAATATAGAATAAGCAGAACGTCGGAAGTGTGTCACCATCTTCTAACCAAGTAGGACGTTGTAGAGGAAGGTAAGTGTAGTTAGCATTTTTTCCCACCGTTACGAACACTATGTTGAATGTAGATGCCACAAGGCATCCCATTTCCGGGGTAGCTAGCCAGTGATCTTCTGGAGCCCTTCCTATTCCTTCCCATGTAAGTTGGTGTACAGCGCTCTCCAAAGTTGCTTGTTGTGGAGGTCCAATCCAAGTTCCTTGAACTAGGTGCCAAATCTCTTTGACCTTAGCTATCATCAAATCTCTTACTTCCCTCCATAAGTGTTGGTTGTCATGCAATTCATGAGCTATTGCTCTAAATCCACAATTTCCATCTCCATTTACCTGAAACCAACCATTCACACGTGTGCGCATTGAAGCGGGTATCTGAGACTTGTACTTGCCAATCACCTTAATCTTTGGTTTCTTGAATGTTTCAGAATTAGAAGCATTTCTTTGCTTCTTTGGGGGTGTTTCTTCCAAATCTCTAGCATCCATCTCAGCATTAGTGTGCTCCCATGCAGACGGTCTTCTTTGCGTTGACCTTGGTTGTTTGTTAGGAGCTCCGACTGGACGACCCCCGGTGTGCTTTGAAATAGCCGGCTCTTTTAGAGGAGTATTTACTCTCTCAATGTCTAAAACAGTTTGTGCACACTTTTCTTGATCATGGGGGCACAACTTCGGAAACGTTTCCTCATAGAAAGTCTGAAAAAGACACCTTGCCACCTTACTCTTAACTTCGAGTATGCCGGGAACATCAACTTCTTCCAAACTCAAAGTACTCCAGAAAGGGTGCAACTCTGATACTCTTAGTGGTCTTTGCTCCTTCCAATGTCTTACAATCTGATGAACACACATCAACCCATCTCTAATCTTGATCCCACAGCTACAAAACATATTAAAGTGCGCACCTAATCTCTCCCCCTTCGTGTATTCCTTAAGCAAAAATTCTATGCATTTGTAAGAGACTTTGAACTTCAAGACTTTAAACAAGTCGGCCCCTTCAATAACTGTGAAACTCTTATTCAAACTCTCGATGAAAGACACATTATTCTCCTTAAGTTGGTTCTCCGCCATTGTTTTGTATTCTTTGAACAATACGGTTGGATAAGCTCGCCTTTCGTCCTCAAGTTTCTTCAAAGTACTCTTGTAATCTTCTTCAGTGGTTTGTTCGAACACGTTATAATAATCATTTGAAATATGAACCCCCAATGCTTGTGTGCCCATAGCTATCTTGGCTCTCGCCTCTATGTTCTTCCTTACATGTCGTCTACATAAGAGAAACTTTGCATTTGGCCATAACTTGTCTGTTGCATTCATAAGAGCCATCTCACGGTCAGTGACGAAGCAAGTAGGCGATGCTCCTATTCTCAAATACATCGTCTGCAGCTGCTGCAACGCCCAGAAATAACTATCCTCGCTCTCAGCCTCTAACCATACCCCGCACACAACAAAATTCTTCCATGTAGAAGTCAAACCGACTATCTCGAGGAAGGGAACATTGTACCTTAAACCAAAATACAGTAAGATAAATACAACATAAAAACAGAATGATAAATACTTACTTGTTCGTGCTATAAGTCGAGTCCATCAAAAGGACATTTGGAAACGCCTTTTAAGAGTTTCATTGATTCGGGGCTAGCAAAGAACAAGTCGCCTATTATCGAAAGATTCTTTGCACTTGGCCTATACTCCATGAAGTAGTTGCTCTCTTTGCATTGGTGAAAGAATTCTTGAACCACGGTGCTACCTTCCATTTCCTCTTCCCTTATATGTCTTACCAAATTGTACACTTGGTTCTTCTTTGTGCAACTTCCGAGATCCTTGTTTATCTCAGTGTAAATCTGATTTGGAGAACAATGTGAAAGTACCATCTCACGAACCTTTTTCTTTTGATCCGGGGTTGGCCTCCCGGAAAATGCATTCCCGACCAAACTATCTCCAATAGGATGATTGTGCAAACCACAAACAACCACTAATCTCCAATTCTCTTCAACCCGGTTCTCCATGAGCTTCAACTGAAATTTACACCCCGTTTTCTTGCTCTTTGTGTTTGATCTAACACCGACACCTTTAGGCCTATGGCTTCCCCCTTTCTCACAAATGATTTGAATCTTACCACTTTGCCCCGGTTTAGATGGGACACTCCTTCCAATAGAGATCATAAACTTGTGTTGCTTTGCAACATTCAAAGCCCACAAATGACCAATCTCCTTAGAGGCAAACACTTGCTCCGTAGTGAAATATTCCGAATAACCCTAGAAACAACCTCTTCCTCACATACGGGACTATCAAACTTTGGTGTAGTGCGTAAAGAGGGAAGAAAACACATCTCCTCTCCTACGTTTGTAGGTGGGTTAGAAAATTGTGAATCAAACGCATCATAGCTTGATGGCACCTCATATGTACATGGTAATTCATAAGTAGGTGGAAGGGGCAACTCATAAGTAGATGGCACGGGCAATTCATATGTAGATGGCATAGGAAATTGATAAGTAGATGGCACATGTTGTTCATATGTAGATGGTTGATGATAATCACCAAAGTGGTCAATCCCTAAATCAAATGACGGTGGCAAACATGGCCTTGTATTCCGGGAGGGGTAGCTGTAGTCATTCAACTGGATTGCATTCAATCCAGTGGACAACGAAAAATTCACCTATACACAATGCTTCTGTTAATACTTTGTAATGTCCAACTTATCGCGTTCTGCGAGGGAGGCACTTCTCGCGTGACGCGAGGGGCTTCCTCTCGCAGAACGCGAGAAGTTGTTATTTCCTGAAACTAGTCTTTCAACGGGATAATTTAACATAACATGAGAAATTGTTCAGTTTCTACATTAAAAACCCTAAAAACGCTAAAAACATGAACAAATCTAAGTTTTGGACATTATATGCAAAAGTCATCTCTTCAACACTTACTACTACTACATTTAACATGAAATACAACATAATAAGTTCATTTTAGCTCTTAATGGTGCAAAACAAATTAAAATTCAAAAATTAAGTAAGAACATTACCTCATTTGCATGGTAACTTGATGAACCACCATCTTCATTCCCTCCTTTGTTGAATTCCTCTTCATCTTCCATTATTTTAGGTGTTTTTAGAGTGTTTTGAAGTTTGAAGGTTTTGAAAATGGGTTTTAATGGAGGGTGAAAGAGGTGAAAGATGATAAAAAGAGGTGTTAGGGTAGGGTTAATAGGTGTTACGGATTACTTAAAATAAGGGGGTAGTTATTATAGTTAGGTGGGGACAAGACATGTAGTAATGGCGCACAACAACGTCCATCTGACATGCTAATCTCGCGTTCTGCGAGGTGACGTGCACTCGCGTTCTGCGAGGTACGTGACACTCGCGTTATGCGAGATTAGCATGCATGAAATTAACCTAATTTTTTGCTAATCTCGCGTAACGCGAGTGCACGTATCTCGCAGAACGCGAGTGACCTGGCGTTGTTTGAATAAAGCATCGGGCTGTATATAAGAACCGTGGCGGATATATCTGGATCGTAGGTTAAGATGATAGACCTGAAAGATCGGAAGATAGATGAAAGAGTCCGTGGCATTTTGGCAATACTAGGTGGGTTGTAGGTGCGTGACGCATGTGGTATTGGAGATAATGTTACAGGAACATAAATCATATGAAATCACCTTGAAGTTAATAATTCGTACCAAATCAAGAATGTAGGTTTTAGAACAAAACATAAGTCATTTTGTTCATTTAACACAAAAACAAAATAATTTATTCATGAATCATGATGCAACCATCTCTACTACTACATCATCTAAATTTTGTGATTTATACTGAAACTCACATTTCTCAACAAATCTTCTCACCACATGATCCTTCACTTTGTAACATCTAGCTTAATGTCAACACATCTATGAAATACATTGGATGGGGACTCTGTGAAGAACAGATTTACCTGAATGAAATATATTTCCATGTGAGATATATTGTACTGGGATCATTCCCGTAAAGGGTACTGATATATTTTTTCTATCTAATGCAGTCTACAGGGCCTTAACATCAGCAGGATCACTAACAATGACCTGTAGAAGGATAAACACCATGTATCTATAAGCATTTTGTTTGACGTGACTTTACAGTAAGGCATATAGTGACTCATGCTTTCATGCCCCAAATGACAAATAAGTTAGTCAATGATCATCGATACTTAACGTGCAATATACACTGTTTCTTCCATTCACTTCACTCCCTCATAAAGCTCAACTAAACATTCAAATAAGCCGTGTTGAATAGAATCTAAGTAGAGCATATTCTCATATGTTAAAATTTGATGATAATTTTCACACAAACAACTAAGTAAGCATAATGAAAGCTACTTACAACTATGAATTTTCCTGTAGTACTCAAAATTTAATTACTCCAGACATACACAACAACAACTAACTAATTGAAGAATCACTACTAATTTCAAACAAGCAACTTTGAAGTCCCAATAGTCTATGTGTTCATAAGCCAAACTAAAAGTTAAGTGATCAAACTACTACCCATATTTCATTCTTACGAATACAAAATGAGATTCCATTACCTAAAAGAATCAAGGGTAAATGCTATGCTAAATTATATTGCATGGTATGTGAAAAATTTGAGATTTCTACCTCCTACACTCGTTTGTTCAGTATATTACCTCTTGCCAAATCCGGGTCCTATTTCTTCCACCTTAACT
Source organism: Oxyria digyna (assembly GCA_029168935.1). Classification (NCBI taxonomy): domain Eukaryota; kingdom Viridiplantae; phylum Streptophyta; class Magnoliopsida; order Caryophyllales; family Polygonaceae; genus Oxyria; species Oxyria digyna. Next base: position 15,635,987 of record JAPVLV010000013.1, read on the forward strand.
TAACAGAACATGAAATTGAATGATGAGTTTGTGATCTTCTCATAGCTTAATGATCTCGTTAACTATTTTATATAGTCATGCCTACATCAAGGTCCTATTTAACAATTTATATTTACATTAATGAAAAGTATTTGCCGAAGACCACCTCCTAGCTTAATTGTCTGGTTAGTCATCGTTGAGAGGTCAAGAACTATGCATGCAGGAAACTACATTATGGTATCATTTTAAATTAGATGACTGCATGAACCTACATCATGGTATCATTTTGAATCAGATGATTGCAGATACTGTAAACACAAAACACCACTTAAAGCCGCATAATGCCCAAACTTATAATTCTAGTTCAAGAAGAACAAGATGAATTAATTAACACAACTAACAAATTAAAAATTATTGTACTTTTGATTCTTGTAGAGAACAATCCATTCGACTTATTAACTTCCTCCCTTGCGGGATTCATTCAATCAGTGACAAAATAGATTCAAAATTCGCTCAATCACCCTCCAGGACAGGGCAATCGAAGCACCCACCACCTCAATAAATCTACACCATCGTGAATAAGTAGGTGGTCAGAGAAGGAACCACAAAACCCTAAAATCCATAGATTTTCGACCGCCACAGAACACCTACTGCCACCACCTGCGTTGGAGGATAATTCAAACTCCAAACTCCTTCCAAACATGGTCGTCTCTTAAATCTAATTGGTGGTAACTTAAGCATCAGAACTAAAGGAGCAAAAAACAACAAGATGAATCATCAATTATCGTGGAAGCGATGAGACGAGGTAGTGGAAACTGGAGATTTCGACCCGAAAAAAGAGGCAAAACATTAATGACTTCACGGAGGGGTGACGACGTAAAAACAAATTGTTAAAGTAATGTACGGCCCGGTGCTTTATTCAAACAACGTCAGGTCACTCGCGTTCTGCGAGATACGTGACACTCGCGTTACGCGAGATTAGCAAAAAATTAGGTTAATTTCATGCATGCTAATCTCGCGTTCCGCGAGTGTACGTGTCCTCGCAGAATACGAGCTTTGCATGTCAGATGGACGTTGTTGTGCGCCATTACTACATGTCTTGTCCCCACCTAACTATAATAACTACCCTCTTATTTTAAGTAATCCGTAACACCTATTAACCCTACCCTAACACCGCTTTTTATCATCTTTCACCTCTTTCACCCTTCATTAAAACACATTTTTAAAACCTTAAAACTTCAAAACACTCTAAAAACACCTAAAATAATGGAAGATGAAGAGAAATTCAACAAAGGAGGGAATGGAGATGGTGGTTCATCAAGTTACCATGCAAATGAGATAATGTTCTTACTTAATTTTTGAATTTTAATTTGTTTTGCACCATTAAGAGCTAAAATGAACTTATTATGTTGTATTTCATGTTAAATCTAGTAGTAGTAAGTGTTGAAGAGATGACTTTTGCATATAATGTCCAAAACTTAGATGTGTTCATGTTTTTAGGTTTTTTAGGGTTTTTAATGTAGAAACTTAACAATTTCTCATGTTATGTTAAATTATCCCGTTGAATGACTAGTTTCAGGAAATAGAAACTTCCGCGTTCTGCGAGAGGAAGCCACTCGCGGCACGCGAGATGTGCCTCCCTCGCAGAACGCGAGAAGTTGCACATTACAGAGTATTAACAGAAGCATTGTGTATAGGTGAATTTTTCTTTGTTCACTGGATTGAATGCAATCCAGTTGAATGACTACAACTACCCCTCCCGGAATACAAGGCCATGTTCGCCACCGTCATTTGATTTAGGGATTGACCACTTTGGATATTATCATCAACCATCTTCATATGAACAACATGTGCCATCTACTTATCAATTTCCTATGCCATCTACATATGAATTGCCCGTGCCATCTACTTATGAGTTTCCCGTGCCATCTACTTATGAATTGCCATGTACATATGAGGTGCCATCAAGCTATGATGCGTTTGATTCACAATTTGCTAACCCACCTACAAACGTAGGAGAGGAGATGTGTTTTCTTCCCTCTTTACGCACTACACCAAAGTTTGATAGTCCCGTATGTGAGGAAGAGGTTGTTTCTAGGGATTATTCGGAATATTTCACTACGGAGCAAGTGTTTGCCTCTAAGGAGATTGGTCATTTGTGGGCTTTGAATGTTGCAAAGCAACACAAGTTTATGATCTCTATTGGAAGGAGTGTACCATCTAAACCGGGGCAAAGTGGTAAGGTTCAAATCATTTGTGAGAAAGGGGGAAGCCATAGGCCTAAAGGTGTCGGTGTTAGATCAAACACAAAGAGCAAGAAAACGAGGTGTAAATTTCAGTTGAAGCTCATGGAGAACCGGGTTGAAGAGAATTGGAGATTAGTGGTGGTTTGTGGTTTGCACAACCATCCTATTGGAAATAGTTTGGTCGGGAATGCATTTGTCGGGAGGCCAACCCCGGATCAAAAGAAAAAGGTTCGTGAGATGGTACTTTCACATTGTTCTCCAAATCAGATTTACACTGAGATAAACAAGGATCCCGGAAGTTGCACAAAGAAGAACCAAGTGTACAATTTGGTAAGACATATAAGGGAAGAGGAAATGGAAGGTAGAACCGTGGTTCAAGAATTCTTTCACCAATGCAAAGAGAGCAACTACTTCATGGAGTATAGGCCAAGTGCAAAGAATCCTTCGATAATAGGCGACTTGTTCTTTGCTAGCCCCGAATCAATGAAACTCTTAAAGACGTTTCCATATGTCCTTTTGATGGACTCGACTTATAGCACGAACAAGTAAGTATTTATCATTATGTTTTTATGTTGTATTTTAAAATTCATATTTTGGCTCTTCCTTCTTGGACTTCCTCTTTCTTTTTGGTTTCTGGACCACTTCTTCTTCTTCTTCTTCTTCTTCTTCTTCTTCTTCTTCTTCTTCTTATTCTTCATCATCATCATCATCACCTTCTTCTTCGTGTTCTTCCTCAACAACTTCATCCTGGTTCTCTTGTTCCATCGGTTCTGGTTGAGGATTGTAAGAAGAAGAACAAGCTTGTCTACTTCCTTGACCCATGTCTTGAGGAACACTTCCCTCACCAAATCCACCTCCCTAAAATTGTCCACCGACCCAACTTTGTCCACCCCACCCTTGTCCAACTTCCACTAGAGCATACTAAGCAATGATATTGTCCCAATGATAAGCGGTGTTTTACATACCGCAACTATGGATTATTAGCTAGTTTTGTATAGGATTATGTTATTTGTTTCTATGTAATCTGTATCATGGAGCTGTTTGAGAGAAGATTTACATACGAGATTCCAAGAGATGATACAAGCATTGGAAGCATTGAAGCATAAGGAAGAAGCTGCTGAAGACGAAGACGAAGACTTGAAGAAATCAGCAGGTTCTGCCTCAGACAACAAAGCCGCACCCGCGGGTCTCAACCCGCACCCGCGGGTTTCATCCTCAGAAAAAGATTCGAGAAAGCTCAAGCCGCACCCGCGGGTATCAAGCCGCACCCGCGGGTCTCACCTTCAGCCAAAGCTTTCGAGAAAGCTCAAGCCGCGCCCGCGGCCCTCTGCCATCCTGAGAATCTGAAGAAACCCAAAACCGCGCCCGCGGCTCTCAACCCGCGGGTGCGGTTCCTCGACAGAAGAATCAAATTGATGTCTTTGCCATTTGAAGTAATTTGTGTTTAATTCTGTAACTTTCCATACGTTTTTAGTACCTTAATTCGGCTGTTACATCAGTTGACACTATATAGGTAGTGGATGATCATCCTTGATCATCTAGTCTTTGTTTTGCTTAAGTTTTTGGAGAGTATTTTCACAAACTTATGAGTTGCTAAGGTTCTTTGTTTCACTTGGCGTTTGAAGCTTTTGGATTCAACAAGTTGTGAGTTTATCCTTTCCTTTTGTCTACTCTTTGATTGTCTCAACTCTCTTGTTTGTATTGTCGATGAACTAGATTTACTACTTTAGATTGATCACCTAAGTTAGTTGTGTCTTGTTCATATTGCTAGAGTTTGATACTTCTAGTTGAATTATCATACTTGTTGTGTAGCACAATCTATTTGCATGAACTAGTTGTGATTGTTATTAGAGAAGAGAGTTGAGTACATGTCGAGTATTCGACTAGTTGTCCATGATATTGCATGTATCTATCTATTCTGAATGCATTGCTACTTTGTTATTGAACTTTGATAGTTTCGGTTATAATCGAGTAAGGGTTATTAGGACTAGTTGAACTAATAACTATTCAAGAACAGGAATTAGAACGATCACTTGAGAACTTGACATAGGGATAAAAAGGATTATAAGATCAACTTGTTAATCTAATTGTGGATAATCGCTAAGTGGAACACTTCACTTAATCTTGTTATAACCAAGTTGACATTCGATACTTCGTATCAAAACCACAAAAAAAAACCCTTTGGTTACGTTTATTGGTTAGTCATTGTGATAACTTAAGAATTTGATAAACTGATTCTCTTGGGATTCGACCCTTACTTGCGCACTATATTACTTAGTTTGCATGTTAGGATTACTTTACTTGGCACACGACAAATTCGTCTCGTCACCCAACCACCAATAGTGCTACCCGGTTGTTCATATGGAGTTGATTGTGGTGCACATTAAGTTGACGGTTGTGCACATGAAACTGACTCTTGAGAATAAAGGTCTCAATCATCATTTCGATACCCTTGATATGTATCTGCTCCTTCTATCCCACTAGGCACAGAACAGTCTTCTCCGACATAACTATGGACACCACTATACCGCTCTATGGGGCGATAATCAACGTCGGGGAGCCCCTCAGGGAAGAGCTCTACCGGTGTTGTCTTCTTTGCTTTCCTTTTCCCTTTTGCATTTTCAACCGGTGGATTTTCTCTCACAGCGTTCCAATTTCTTCGACGGGTTGAACGTCCAGGACGATCCATCACCTAAAACAATATAAAGTAAAATCAGTATATAAATATAACATGTTCTGCAGAAGAGGAAAGAATTGCCAGTTATGGCAATTCCTCGCGTTCTGCGAGGGCATGACACTCGCGTTCTGCGAGTGGCACGACTCTCGCGTTCTGCGAGTGGCACGACTCTCGCGTTCTGCGAGTGGCACGACTCTCGCGTTCTGCGAGTGACACGACTCTCGCGTTCTGCGAGTGGCACGACTCTCGCGTTCTGCGAGTGGCACGACTCTCGCGTTCTGCGAGTGGCACGACTCTCGCGTTCTGTGAGTGGCATGACTCGCGTTCTGCGAGGGGTGTAGCGTTCTGCGTGAATTTGCACTATCATGAGTTTCCGACAACAATTTTCGGCGAAAATTCAATATTTTAGCTAAAATACCTATCAATTTAAGTAAATTACCAAAAATAAAATCAAAAACCCTATATGGAGATTATACAATCATTCATGAACCATAATTCAAAATCAACATCCACTCATCAACCATAATTCAAAATCAACATCCACTCATCAACCATAATTCAAAATCATCATCTTTCATCCATTATACAATCATTTCTAAAACAACATTCAATATCAAAACATCATATAATATGCAATTTCCTATACTAACAACATATATTCATCTAGAAACAACATTAGAAAGCATAAGAGTATAAGAAACATACCTTATATGGAGATTTGTAGTGAAAAGAGGAAGAAGAAGTAGTTTGAACCGAGAGAGATGGTGAGAGCGGCGGTAGAAAATTGTGTGTGCTGTAAAAAATGGGCCAAGTAGGGTTTTTCCCCTTTTATAGGGGAAAAACACCCTCGCGTTTTGCGAGGTGACGCACTCTCGCGTTCTGCGAGGTGACGCTCACTCGCGTAACGCGAGGGTCCGGGCGTTATTTAGGAAACACCCGGGCTGTATTTAACAAGGCCAAAAATAATTACCCCGCACAGGGATGGGGATGGGGATAACTCATTAGAGATCTCTATCCTCATTCCCGTCATCATTGGAGATCCCATCTTCATATTAAATATGCTTTAACTTTGATATACTTTTTATTTAAAATATTTTTTATTTAGTTATTTTTTATTTATACATGTATATGAATAATGAAATTTAACGGGGATACGAAATCCCCATTTTGGAAATTAAATCGGGAAAATTAACGGGGATGGGGATTCTACAATGGGGACGGGGATGGGGGCGGGGATGAGGATGGGGCGGGGATGGGCGGGGATGGGGATGGGGCGGGGATGGGGATGGGGCGAGATTTTAGAAAAAAACGGGGATGGGGATCATAATATTAAACGGGGATGAGGATGGTAGAACTATTCCCCGCCCCATTGTCATCCCTAATTTTGAAATCCTTTTGAACCCTATTTAAGGTTTGCCTTGTTCATTTTCATAATATCCAAGATGATTATTATGAACTGAGAAACGTTGTTTTCTGTCCTCCAAAAGAGAGCTTTTGTGAGAAGAGTGGTCGAGAGCATTGTTGTTGAACTCGCCTAGTTGTTCTTGTGTGTGTCAATTTCCTCCATGAGGTTGGTGCTATCAAGTCTACATAGAGCATCATCTAGGTGTCTTGCCTTCCATAGCCATTGTGTTTGGTTGTAATCCTTTGGCGTTTCATCATCATTCGGTAAGGTTCTTGTTCCTAAGTTCAAGGGTTGTATCGTTGTTTGATTAAGTTCTAATTGCCCATCCTTCGACTATCTTTCTATCATCTCATTCTAATTCTGTTTATTCTCTTTGTTTCAAGTTCTAGTTCAATTTTTGGTGTCTAGATCGTCACCAGTGGCTTATTCGAATTTGCAATTACAAAATGTGTTTGAAATATGGAAAAATTGTGTTGAAAGTGGAAGAGATTAAAGAAAAAGTGGTTGAAGATGAAGAAGGTTGAATATGATGAATGCCACGATTATAAATTAGTAAAAGGTTTAATAATTTTACATGTAATATATGTCCAAGACTGCAAAGTTGTAAAAATATGAATTCATTATAAGTATATGAACTTTTCTTTTGAATTAGTCACATTTCAATCTTACTATATACGTTACATATCAAAAATGCGTTTTTAACGCTAAATGAGATTTGTCAAATAAAAAACTACACTATCGCTTTTTGTCTATGCAAAACACTTGTGTGGTTGTCTGCCTAGTGACTCTCTATTACTAGTACTCCCTTTGTCCCATAAAGATAGTCTCATTTCAAAAATTATAATTTTTTAATATTGTCGAAGTGCTCATTGAGACGATAAAACAAGATCCCATATGACTATGTGTTTTCTTATATATTAAAAGAAATCTACAAGATTCTCTCGGTTTGTGAATAGTGTCAAAAACTCAAATGAGACTATCTTTTTGAGACGGAGGGAGTAATAACTTAAAATAAATTTGGCCCATGGTCAAAAGTTTGGTCAACAATTGAATTGATTTTTTTTCTTGAAACCAGATGAACTTTATCTTAGTACTACTTGTTTAGTGATGTTGGATTTTCATTTGGTTAACTGAATTATAACTCTCGTCCCTAAATAATTTGTCACGCTAAATTGGTACATGGGTGGACAAAACGATTGCAGCGTGTAATCTGGCCATCTAACTGGAAGCTTTTAAACCTCCAACATTCATGGCGGAGAGCCAAAACCTTCCATCCAATTCCTCATAAATTTCGGACCACCCAAACCCTACCTACAATCCCCCTCCAAACAATCTATATTCATCTCCCTCCACAAATTCTCCAGGAAAACCCCAAATCATTTGTTCTTCCTAAATCACTCCTCCATGGATCAAAATTTCATCTCAGTCTACTCAAAGCTTCCGCGCCCCATCGACTACTCAGTTCCGGGCGAGAATGGAGTCCGAAAGCCCATCGATTTATGGCCGGGAATGTACCACTCGCCTGTCACAATAGCGTTATGGGAGACGAGGTCGAAGATCTTCGAGCGGCTGCTCTGCCCTCCTCCCCCGGACGCGCCACCGCAGACGATCATCCTCACCAAGACGCCGGAGCAGAGCAGGACGGTGGTGCTCTACAATTTCTCCACCGATTTCATTCTAAGAGAGCAATACAGGGACGCTTCTAACCACGTCCGAATTGGAAAGCTTCTAGAAGATCTCGACGCCCTTGCCGGTACTATCTCCGTCAAGGTGAACACCATATCAACTCTACCTTGTATTTTAGACATTCTCTCTTTTCTGAATTTGTTGAAGCTTAGTACTTCCATTGTTTACTCGTTGAAATTGTCTGCCTCCAGAGTTTTTTTGTTATTGTTGATTTTATGACAAAATTTGCTGAAATTTGTACTGGGGCTGATTTCATCCATTGTTACTGATTTGGTTTACTTGATTGATTCTAGTGTTGATTGAATAGTCTGTTTAGAAATGAGGGGTAATGGGGAAAAGTTGCCGTTCATTATCACTGGGAGTGTTAAGAGGATACAGAAGGAGGATGTTTTAGTTCTATAGTTTAAAAATGTCCTTCATATTCATTTCTCCTTTTGTTGTTTTCTTAAGAGTTGATGGAAGAACAATGTACTACTGACAACCACATCTTTTTATGCAATATAACTCATGTTTCAAGCTAGAGATTAATTATTACAAACTTCTTTTCTAGATGTTTGTGGCTGGGGTATCTTGGATTTTTAATTTGCTTTGAAGTATACTGTGACGATTTTCATCCCTATGTATCCATTGATTTTGTTTGTTGCTCAGCATTGCTCTGATGATGATAGCATGACAAGGCCGCTGATTCTTGTTACTGCTTCTGTAGACAAGATAGTTTTGACAAAGCCATTAAGTGTTGGTGTTGACCTCAAGATATCGGGTTCAGTGATATGGGTGGGGAAGTCATCAATCGAGATTCAGTTGGTAGTTACTCAGTCCACCGAAGGTATTTAAATAGAAATTCACCTTTGATTATCATGCTAGCATATGAAACTGTTCAAAATGAAGGAGAGTATCAAGCATTTGCACTTCAAGATTTTTCACAATATCTAATTGGCAGGTGTAGTTTTTGGCTATATCAGAACAAAACTTCCCTATTTACTTCAAAATTTGTTAGGTTTGTTACCTTTTCCACACATGAGTGATCATGTGGGGATTTGAGTGTGCTTTAGATAATAAAAAGATTATTAACTAAGAAAGTATGTGCTATTATAGCATCCAATGTTCAAATTCTTTCACACTCATTACATACAGCTTTATATAATTTTTATGGTGAAGAAATTGTTTTAAGAAGTAAGAAAAATTTTGCATGATTGTTTGCGATGTGACTAAAAGTTAAACAACCAGAATGTGACTGAAGATGAACCTATTTGCATTTCTATACATGTCCATTTATTTTCTCAGCTTAATGACATCTTCATTTGCGCCCAAAACTCTTGTTCAGATGCAATTGCCCTCACAGCCAATTTCATCTTTGTGGCTCGTGACTCCAAGACAGGAAAAGCAGCTCAAGTAAATCGAATCTCGCCTGAAACAGAAAAGGAAAAATTACTATTTGCCGAAGCCGAAGCGAGAAGCAACCTGAAGAAAAGAAAGAGAGGAGAAGACAGAAGAGCATATGTGGATGAGGAGATTAGTAGGTTAGGATCTCTATTAGCCGAGGGGCGTATTTTTTGTGATATGCCCGCTTTGGCGGATAGAAATAGCATTCTTTTAAGGGATACCCGCCTTGAGAACTCGATGATATGCCAGCCACAACAAAGGAATATCCATGGCAGAATCTTTGGAGGGTTTTTAATGCATCGAGCGTTTGAACTCGCTTTAGCAACAGCTTATGCTTTTGCGGGCACCACACCTTGCTTTCTTGAAGTTGATCATGTTGACTTCTTGCGACCGGTAAGATCATAGCATAGTGAATATTGCATAATGATCTCATTTTTTAAATGATTCTTTTAAAATATTGTGTTGTCTTGAGGAGGAAAATGCCAGTTCATCATTTTGATTACTTTTCTCTTTAGCGCTGATACTTCAATTTAGATCTTACTATCCGCTGTAATGCTGTATAAGTCAAGGTTTTACTGAATTTATTCCTAATACTTTTCCGCAGGTGGATGTTGGTGATTTTCTGAGGTTCAAGTCATGTGTTCTTTACACAGAACTTGAAGATTCAGAACATCCTTTTATAAATGTTGAAGTCGTTGCTCATGTTACAAGGCCTGAAATTAGGTCTAGTGAGGTGCGCTGTGCGGTCATTATTTGATTTTCATAAATCTCTTAACTTCCGTTCTTACCTTTCTTTGTATGTGGATAAAATAGTTTCTAGTTTATAAGACCAGACTAGGAAATAAGTTATGGGCAAAACTAATTGTTTATAGCCTAGATTCTGAACCCTCAGTTCTTGTGGATAAGTATATAAACTAGACTACAGTGGACATGAAAAGTGGCATTTTAAGGCATGGAAATTGCTTACCGGAGAATTTTCCATGTGTCAGACCTTAGAAACCCTAAGATTTCGACTTGAAATATGGTCGTGTATTTAGGATTTTGGATCATCTTATCAGAAAGTTGAATGATGAAAAAGAAATGTTGTCTGTTGTCTAAATTTGCATAGAATGCAGTCTGAAGATGTTTATTGTCCAATCATAACATAGTTTAGTTACAGCAGTGATTATAAGAAAATGTTCTGTTGTGACTATATGATCAGTTTGTTTATTTTTAATTTTCATATCAGGTATCAAACACATTCTACTTCACATTCACCGTTCGCCCAGAATCAACGAATGTTCAAAATGGATTTAGAATCAGGAAAGTGGTTCCTGCTACAGAAGAAGAAGCAAGAAGGATATTAGAGCGCATGGACGCCAAGGCATTACAATCTGTCAAGAACCCTAGCAATTAACCAATAATATTTTTTTATAAGACTCTGCATACAAACTCATCAGAGTATACCCTCGCCCTAAACAATATGAACTTTAATTGTATTCTTAGATCATCTACGATATGTTTAATCAGATGTCTGTCCATGTACCAACAAGATGGTACTGGTTATTCTTCATCTTCTACTATTAGCAATGTGTATTGTGTCCAGGAATGGGCATATATGTTTGGCCAGCTGCTCGCACATGCTTATGGATTTGCCTCCAACCCATGACCAAGATGGACAGATCGGTTCTGCGGTTCGGGTCGGAGAAATTCTGTGTGAACCGGACCGGACCTCACCTCCTTTTTTTTTGTTTTGTAATGTGTGAAGTAATATTATATGTTCCACATGTGCCAAGTTGGGGTCAGGAATTGGCAGGTTGTTTCTGTCATTTTGGGGGATGTGTTGCTTAAACAAATTGAAAATTTTGTTTGTGGTTTCCTTCTTTGTCCAATTTGAACTTTGAGGCACACAATTATTGACTCATAACCCTTAAAAAACAAGAGCATCCACTTTATTATGTTTTGGACTTGTGTGCATCAGTGCATGTGAAAGGACCCTATTTCAAATTGGACGACTGTCTCCTCGAAGATGTTAAAGGTATAATTTTTAAGGGAAAAAATTCACGTCCGAATGTCCGAATGTGTGAATGAAAAAATTCGCATACACATTTAAACCGGCGACATGTACATTTGACAAATTGTGAGTGTCATTGATAATATGTGAAAAGTACATGCATTAGTACGTTAAGTCATTCGCACCTGATCCCGACTTTTTTTAAGATGTTAAAGGTAGTTCAATTAATCTCATACACAGTACTGTACTAAGTAGTGTATGATAGTTTTGTCGTGTGTATAATTCTGTTTGTGAAGATTCGTGTACATGTAAGGTTTTATAAAGTATGCCACATGATAAAAATAAAAATTTATAAATTTTCAAAACGTACAAAAACTAATATTCATGTGTACATGAATATTTACACCGACTTTATTACGATTGTTTTTAGCTAAAAGATTGTGCAGGTTCTCTGTAGCACACAGACAAAACACCAGCAATGAAGATTCCGAAATACTGAAGCCAGAAAAGATCATTCAATGAAGTTCACTGTTCAGGAATCAGAAGTCAGGACCCATGTGCACTAAGAAAAGAAGCTCCAAAATTCTTGATGAATTTTAGAAAGCTAGCCCCTTTCAATTCCTTCCCCTTTTAGACCCTAACCATAAACTTTCCAAAACATACCATGATTTTACATGAGATATAATTATATTACTACTAATTACAAAAATGATTCTAGAACTAAAAACTCTCCTCGTCTGAGCTCAACTGTCTTGTATTATGAAACCCATTGAAACCTTGCGGCACCATCGGATTAACTGGAACCGGTAGCATCGGGTTCACCGGAACAGGAAACTTATGAGCTGACGTTACAACCGTCCGATCATTAATCATACCGACTTCCTTGCAAACCCGATCGACAACCCCGAGAAAATCTCTCACCACCATAAAGATTCTAAACGGATGAGCTTCTTCCTTAGCTGAGTTTCCGTGAAAATACTCGGTTATCTCCTTCACCAACGATAAAGCTACACTCTCCTGCGCTTGAACCCTAAAAATCTCTTCCTCAGCCGCTCTCATGAACTTGTTCATGGATTCAGAGAACTTTCTAGAAGATTCCTGGTAGGAAGAGGAAGAGGAAGAGGAAGAGGTCATCTCATTCAGCCTCACCACCTCGGAAATGTTGGCTAGTCCTCTTGAAAGTTTGGCCACCTCACTGCTAAGTAAATCAGAGTCCATCCCAGCTGACTTTTTCACATTTCCAAGATCCGAGCTTAGACCGGAGATTACTTGCAAACCCAGCTTTCTACACTTGGCTTCGTCATTTGCTGTTTGACTCGTGTAACAGAGGCGGGCCCCTTCAGATCTAGTGATCTCCTGAACAACGAAATGCAAGAGGGTCGTTTTACCGTCAGCTCCCTTAACGTCAACTAGCTTGAGGAGCGTATCAAGCTTGAAAGCGTGAGCATCGCCACGGTTTGTACCAACATTCATACGATTGCCCGTTTTGAGCACAGCTTCTAGAAGCTTCAAGAACATTCTGCTGCTCCTCAGCTCGTCACAGGCAGCCTGTGAAAATTTGCTGTTAGCGAATTAATACAGGAATAGATTAATATATTGAGTGTGAGGAAGTTGATATTGATTTACCTCGAGGGTTTCAAATGATTTTTTGAGATACTCGACCTCAGACTCGAAATTCGCCACATAAAGCATCGCTTCGATCCTCTTGAATGCGAAAGGAATGTCAATGACGGTTTTCAGGAATCTCTCAGCATGCCCTAGTTTGCAGGGTGAATCATCTTGATACTCTTTCAGTTTCCACTCTTCTTCTTTGCTAGGAGCCATCTTTAACAAACACTCCAGAAGCTCAGTCCCAAGAGTCTCGGCATTGCCTACGCGTGGTTTAACCACATAGAAAAAGATTTCATTTCAAACTCTAAAAACTTTAAACAGAATATTCATCACACCTAATAAAGACAGACTTCCATCACTTGATAACCATAATTTCAAGTTCAATTCTCCTTTCGGACATAAAAAAACAGCGACTGATAAAGCAGGAAATAAAAACAGAATGTACAATCAAAGCTACATCCAAGACTCAAGAAACATACCAAAAATTTCAAATTGATGGCGGTAAGCCGCGTGAAAGGTTCAAATTACCTTCTGAGAGGGCCTCACAAACCTCCTCGACAGTCACATTGAGTGCTCTCAGAGATATGGCAATATTCTGAGCTTTCCTAGGATCAAGAACTCTGTTCTCCTGCTTTGGAGAGGGCTGTATAGGTTTCAGGTTACTCTGTTTCGACTTAGCATTAGGTGCATTCACCACAAACAGAGTTTCAATCATTTCCTCATTCAACCTGTGCATTTAAATCACCAAATTTATGAACTTACTCAATGTGCAAAGATCATATATTTCAAAGATAGAGAGTGATTATAAGATCAGTATCTTGATTTCTTACTTGAATGAGCTACATCGCAGCTGATCCCACACCATCTCATGGTCAGAGCTGGCCCTGACTTTATCCCAGTGCAGAGGCTTCAGTTTGAGTTTAGGAGTTGAATCATTTGCATCTACAGCCTTGCTATTGGGACCTTGGAATTCAATGGGTGAAACCCTAGCACTTTTCACCTGATCCACTGCTCTTGCAGAAACTGACACAGAACTGACTGGGGATACTGACCGCCTCATTGCTGGTGGTGGCGGAGGAGGAGGAGGCGGTGCTGGTGGAGCTTGGGGAGGAACTAGGGAAGCCTGGTGGTTATTGTGATCTGAGACATTTGACAATCGATGCAATTCAGGAGATGAATGTTGACTTCGTCTAGATGAGGCACCTGGAGATGCTGGATTTGATTGCAGGCGTCTGCTGTAGAGATTCAAGCTCCGTCCAGAAGAGGATCTGCTGGCAGCGGAAGCAGTGGATGATATAGGGAAAGTATTTGAGTGTGGGGAGTCAGATATTCCGGTTGATTCAGGAGAGTAGATCCTGTTTCCACCTCCTAAAAATCTAGGAAGTTTGATGGAAGAAGATTTCCGGCTTGAAATGGAACTGTCTGACAACGGCAAGAGCTGATTCCGGTCGAAGACCGACCAATCCCTCACCGGTGAAATCCTGCGGCCAATCGCACGCAGCGGTGACAGCCTCGGCGACTCAACCGGAGACATTCTGGTGGAGCTTAAACCATTGATTAGCAAGGGCGATTCTTCTGCTTCTTCCTTGATTCTGGCATCTGAACCTCCCTCAGACGGTGGGGGAGAGTGGCTGAATGACATCGGCGGAAGCTGCGGAGACGGAGGAGCGATGGGAGGTTGCATCTCCATCTCCATAGAGTAATCTGGAGATTTAGGCTTGGAGCTCTTAGGGCTAGCGCTCATAGGCGGCGAGATACTCAGCGACGCCGATCTTGCAGGTGAACACGTGTCAGATGAGGAGGATCCGGAGGAAGACGACGTCGTATTGCTGCTGTCGTTGTGAATAAGCTGGTCAGCCTGAATGGAGGCGAAGACTCTCCGGGAGCCAGATTCAACTCCGAGGAAGCTCTCCCGGCCGCTTGCGGAGCCTCTCGGGGAGTAAAACTCATCTTCTTCGTCCTCTTGAGCGGCGGAGATCCCCTCCAGATTCGGCCTGATGCTCTGACGCGCGAGCGGAGGGAGCGGCTGGAGATCCGGCGAGTCAAGCTTCCTCGGCTCAAAGCCTCCTCGCCTGGCAGCAGCGGCATTGTTTCCGGCGGCCAAAGTACCGAGGTAGAGAAACTCGGCGCTGTTGTTGGAGCTATTCCTGGGCCTCTTGGGAGGCGTTTCTGTGGTAGTCGGAGGCCGCGTGCGATCAGATCTGGATGCAGCGGAGGCGGAGGCGGAGGCTGATTTGTCCTGTGTCTTTGCGCGACGACGGCGGCCTCTGAAGTAGAGGAAGAGAGAGACGGCGGCGATGGCGAGGGCGCAGACGGAGAGAGCAACAGTGACGGCGACGAGGCCGGGAGAGACGTGCCTTTTGGAGGAAGTGGAGTGGGGGAAAGTGAGGGAGGAGATGTTGGCGGGGAAAGAGGCCAAGGTGGAGGAGGAAGGAGGGGGTGGTGGGGCAGTGTATGTTGGGAAGAAGGGGGAGTCATCGCCGGAGAAGGGTAGACTTGGAGGCGGAGGGGAAGCTGCAGGTGGTTGAGACTGCGGTGGGGAGGAGGCGACAGGGAAGAAAGGCTGGTGGAGGAGACGGCGACTGAATGAAGAGGTGGAGGAGATCAGAGGGAGACATTGAAGGAGGAGAAGGAGGAGGGTTGCCCTGGAGGGCATTGTTCATCTGCTTCCACTTTCCTCTGACTCTCTCTCTGTTTCTGTTTCTGTTTCTGTTTCTGGGGAGAGGAAGATGATGGAGGAAGAGGAGAGTGACTCTCTGCGTAGAGTAGCAGCGGAGATGGAAAAGTGGGGTTACGTAAAAAGACTGCAAAATTTAATTTCCGATTCGCTTTATTGTTTTTTTGACTTATGGGGCTCGCTATGCTAAGGAATTTTTGGCCCCTTATTTATAACACATTTGTGGAACCCTACTTTCAGTTTATGTAAATAAACCAACGTAGAACGACTAATGGCGCGAAAATAGAGAAAAATGGACTTAAAACGGGAAGTACGCGAAAATCGAGTAAAACAGACTTAAAACGAGTTGGCGCAAAAATCGAGTAAAACGGACAAAAACCAGTTGGCGCGAAAATCAAGTAAAACACACTTAAAACGAGTAACGACACAAAAAATCGAGTAAAACCGACTTAAAACGAGCAAATCCGACTTAGGGTATAGGGTATAGGGTATAGGATAGTGGATAGTGGATAGTGGATGTGGATAGTGGATAGTGGATAGTGAATGTGGATAGTGGATAGTGAATGTGGATAGTTGATATTGAATGTGGATAGTGGATGTGTTAAATGGATAGTTTGGGCCCAATTCGTTTAAACGCCCTAAAACGATAAAAATTAAAATTTCAAAATTGTAACATGATAGAAAATAAAGGCCATAGTCGTAATCAATTCTCAGAATCGAAAAAAAATCATCGAAAACGTCAACGGGCCTAATAAGGCCGAATTGAGATTTAGTGAGGCCCATTATAAAAAAACGACATAAAACGGTTTAATAAGACCTTAAACCGCAAAAAAATTGAAATGTAAAAGTTGTATTTGAGCCTTACCAATATGACGGTTTCGTTTTTATAAGAAAATAACAAAATGAACACTTCGAAATATCTAAACAAGCACTTTCACCTAGTAACGAGTTAATCTCAAGTATATAAGTCGTATAGTTTTACTCATATGTGTGTGATATCACTTCGTTACTCAAATAAACTTTACATAAAACTTTCATTAAATATTATAAAACACTCAAATAATCTAAAATAACGACATTTCACATCTTCGTATTGTCGTTATTGCTTGTTTAATCATAATGACATTTCACATCTTTGTATTGTCGTTATTGATTGATTACTAGGTGAAAGTGCTTGTTTAGATATTTCAAAGTGTTCATTTTGTTATTTTCTTATAAAAATGAAACCGTCATATTGGTAATGCTCAAATACAACTTTTACATTTCAATTTTTTTGCGGTTTAAGGTCTTATTAAGCCGTTTTATGTCGTTTTTTGATAATGGGCCTCACTAAATCTCAATTCGGCCTTATTAGGCCCGCTGACGTTTTCGATTATTTTTTTCCGATTTTGAGAATTGATAACGACTATGGACTTTATTTTCTATCATGTTACAATTTTGAAATTTTAATTTTTATCGTTTTAAGGCGTTTAAACGAATTGGGCCCAAACTATCCATTTAACACATCCACTATCCATGTTCAATATCAACTATCCACATTCACTATCCACTATCCACTATCCACTATCCACTATCCTATACCCTATACCCTATACCCTAAGTCGGATTTGCTCGTTTTAAGTCGGTTTTACTCGATTTTTCCGCCAACTCAATTTAAGTCTGTTTTACTCGATTTTCGTGCCAACTTGTTTTAAGTCTGTTTTACTCGATTTTTTGTGCCGTTACTCGTTTTAAGTGTGTTTTACTTGATTTTCGCGCCAACTGGTTTTTGTCCGTTTTACTCGATTTTTGCGCCAACTCGTTTTAATCCCGTTTTACTCGATTTTCGCGCCATTTCTTTGATAACTATTTGTACGTTAAGTATTATGCAAGATTTTATTCATCTTGCATAACTATTTTGAATCGAAAATACGTAAAACTATTATGCAAGATTGGTTGTTAGATGTGTTATATGCAAGATCTTATCCTTATCTTGTCGACAATTCGTTAGAATCCTATCTTGGCACTATATCAATTTTTTAGATGTGCTATTTGAAAATATTTTTTAAAGTGATATGAAATACCTATAAATACAATAATTAAAGCATTGTTTTCTCTCACAATTTCAGGTAGGTTTGTTTATACCAAGACCAGTTTTTGCTCATGACCATATGTTGACAAAATAGGTAGACCACAAAGTACAACCTTGAACGTCTTATATAAAAAGTGTTTTCAAAATATTTTATAAATATTAAAAAAGCTTACATATGTGATTATTTAAATAATTATTATTTTATTCAAAATTAATTAAGTAATTAATTCAATAAATATTTGAGACAAAAATAAAAGAAAATTGTTTTTCTAATAAATAATGAGGTAGATTCAAGTTCGATCATCACTTGTAGTATTAATATTACATATATGTCAATAAGATACACCTTATTATTTAAATAATTATTTTTTAGAAATTATTAAAATAATTAATAGTCTATAGATATAGATATTTGAGACCAAGATTAAAAAAACTGTTATTGTAATAAAATAATGAGGTGAACCCAAATTCGATTGTAACTTGTAGTATTAATATTACAAATATATCAATATGATTCATTAGTCTAGTGGTTTCACTTCATTACATGTCCATGAAGTCTCAAGTTTGACTCTCCCCTCCTCTCTTTCCATTATTTTTTACCCAAAAATAAAAAAGGTGAGATGTTAGTGTTGAGATTCGAACTCAAAACCTCTGAGCAATATATGCAGCTCTTTATCACTAGAGCAAAGAGGCAGATGTGAAATTTAACCTATTATTGTTATTATATACTAACATAATTTATTAATTATTTTTTAAAAATCGTAATAAAAAGAATTTTCGAAAAAAAAATTGAATTTCCAGCGTATGAAATTTTTAAATTTTTAAATTTTTTTTTAATTTATTTGGGGAAAAAATTATCATTACGGTACGTTCGAAATGGGCGTACGCCCGTTTCTAGCGTACAAGATGTATTTTGTATTTTTTACAAAATTGTATACGTATAAGTTCTTATACGTATATCAAATTTTTTTGTCTGTCCGCCCGAAACGAGCGTACGCCCATAATGGGCGTATGAAAATGTAGTGTGGAAAGAGAGAAAATGTAGTGCGTATAGATTTCACCTAAATAAACTCTTTGTCTTTATGAAATTTTGATCATGTCATTGTTATAGAGTACTACACTCTCCGTCCCTAGTATAAGGTCTGTTTCGGTTATGGCACAGGAATTAAGAAATTATGTTAATGACTGAAATTATTAGTTTTCACCAAAGAGAGTCTATATGGTATTTTCAACCATGAAGTTGAGTTTCATTTCTTATATTATATTATTTTTCTCTCCTCCACATAATCTTTTGAAACTCTTCATCTACAACCATGAAATTTAAATCAAATATCATATTTTATTGACATCATCTATGACATCATATAATAATATATATTTATATGTTAAACATACTCAATATGAATATCAATATGTAGATAAAAATATTTTACATATTATTATCAAAGAATATTTTATAAACTTTATTTAATTGATAAGTTAATAGAGTTGGTCCAAAATAAAAGTGGAGTTTCATTTGTGTCGGGATGAGTTTCAAGCAGTAGAAACTCTAATTCCATAATTACCTAGATATCTTCACAAATTCTGACAAATTCTTTTATTTTCCTTTAAAAAAAATAGTTATGAAACTTGGGGTTTCATGAATGAAGATGGCCTAACACATTTTTCACTTATTTCTATCTTCTACATCATTAATGTAAGAGCATTTACAATGGAGACTTTAAAAATCCAAATATTTGCTTAAATTAAAAGATATTGAAAAATTTCAAATATTTGTTTTTTTTGTTGTTGTTTTAAGTATTATAAATAATTATAACTAGACTTTATTATATAAAAAAGATACTAAGTTTATACAATTTTTAAAATTATATAAAAAAGATACTAAGTTTATACAATTTTTTAAAAAAATTCTCTCAAATGTCAATTTAATGTAAATACACTAATTTAGTAGAAATTTTTATGTTAAAACAATTTCCTTAATATTTAAATGATTATATTGAAATGAATGATTATAGTAAAATATGGATGTCTATGGATTGAGAAAAATGTAATTAGAATTATGTTATTTAAAAAAAATTCTATTAAGTATATTTTTAAATATAGCATTTTTTTAAATAATAACAAATGAACAGGACAACCATGTTTGTGTGGCGCCAATCGGTCGCGCTTCAACGTGCGAATCGTAGCGAGCCACGTGGCACACACTTAAAGCATGGTTGATTGCTTTAAGTGTCGTGTTTTGGGCCTTTTGGGTCTAAAACTCGTTGTTTTGTCTCTTTGATCTGAAAAAATAAAAAGACAACCAAACGGGACATTGTCTTACAGATCTTTATAAATTTGGAATGAGTTTGTATAATCACTCATTCCTACAAACCCATTTGAACATCTTTTAAAATCTTTGTAATATTATTACAAAATATATTCTTACAGCCCATGGCAAAAGTTATCTTTGGGCATGATGTTATCTTTGGGCATGTTCTAACTCATCTCACTTTTTCTGTATAATTGGGTCAAATGATGGATTTTTTTTCTGAAATGGGCACTTTTTTGGAATAAATTCCCGCTGTAGACTTGTAGGCGTAGCTTGAAACAGTTTCCCAATATAAACACTTTTTTCAGGTTTGAAAATTTGTAACGAAGTATTATAATAGAGTCCCTACTCAGTGCCCCTATGTAATAATCCTATAGAATCAAGAGAGCACATTTTTTTAGAATGTCATCATACTTTGACTCAAGTTCAAAAGTTTGAACAATTATTAAACTTCAAGTTTCATATTCAGAATCTGAGAAGTGGCACTTTTCAGGAAAAACTTGTACATCTAATTAATAGTCTGAAAAAAGAGAAAAATAAAATAGAGTCTTTAATAGTTTTATGGTACTCTCTTTGGATTAACAGAAATGCGATAGTGTTCGGAAGAGGCTCTAATGTAACTAAAGAACCGTTTAGAATAGCATTTGAACAATTTAAATTTTGGGAAGCGACTTCTAATACTTTAAAGGGTCCCAAGCAGAAAAACATTAAAAACAGAAATAAAACAATTAATAGGAGATGGAAGAAACCGCCGCCTGATTGGATAAAATTAAACTTTGATGGGTCTTTTCAATCGATAGATAACTCCTATATTGGATGTGTAGCCAGAAACATTGCAGGTACAATCACTGACCTATTTCATAAGAAAGTCTATGCACCCTCCCCCTGGTAACGGAAGCATTAGGGGCTTTATATGCGGTCCAGTTAGCTATGAAATTGAAGTGTAAAAATGTTATTTTAGAAGGTGATAATCTTACGGTGATAAACTCCATTAAAAATATTTGGAAGATACCTTGGGAAATCCGTAATATAATTTTAGATATTCAAGAGATCATAAAGACATTTGAAAATTTTAAAATATTTCATTGCTTCCGAGAAGCAAATAAAGCAGCAGATTTCTTGGCCAAGCCAGAAATCAATATGCACCTACTAAGAACTGTACTGTCCTGTAATCAGGATGGGGAATTATCTGATTCCTATATCAGAACAATGACACCTATTTTCTTACAGTCGAGTTTGTTTGATGCTCACTCGGCTTTTCTTAGGATCATTCGTGAGGATGGTCAGGAGTCGTTACCTAAGACTCCGGTTATAACCTTTATCAAAAAAAAAGAAAAAAAGAAAATTTGTAACGAAGGAACAACGCCTCATTGGAAGGCCAAAAAAATTTGGCTACAATTTTTTTTTTGCTATTTTAACATTTGATATATTTAAGCGAGACTTATGCGGGTTCGGGTGTGGGATCGTTCAGAATCGAACGAGACCAGTTTTATCATGCACACAAAAGTAAAATTTGTCATGCATAGGGATAACAATGGGGCGGGGAATGCCCAATACCAGCGGGGAATCCCCACACGGGGAATGGGGATGAGGATTTTTTGGGGATGTGGATGGGGACAGGGAAAAATAATGTTCTCACGCGGGGATGGGGATAGGGGTCCCCGCCCCATCCCCAATGGGGATTCCCATTTCCGTCCCCATTATATTTTAAAAATTATCATTTAATTTTTTTTGATAATGCACAATATGTTAATATTATTTATAATTTATACATAAAGTATATTATTTTTAAATCATGTCAGATATTCAGATTGTTAATATATATGCTAATATCAAACTCTTATAGTAACACAAGATATATGAAGATTTGAGGAGCTAAATTCACATTCCACTACTAAAGTGGACTATAACTTAATTTTGGTACTAGTATAACTTCTTGGTTTTTGATGATTAATATTTCAGGGAGTCATGGAGATTTATGTATTCCTTGAATACTTGATGCTAAACTATATTTTTCTATGCTTAATTTTTATTAGATATTGTTAGTTTATTTGTCTATAAATGGTTCCCTACGTTTATTTTTTGTGATGATATACTTTCTATGGTCTATGATATTTTTTATTTAGTTATTGTTATTTATAAATGTATAAACTTTAACGGGGATACGAAATTCCCATTCGGAAAATTAAATGGGGATGGGGATTCCCTAATGGGGACGGGGATGAGGCGAGATTTTAGAAAGAAAAAAAACGGGGATGAGGATGAGGATGAGGATCATAATATTAAACGGGGATGGGGATGGGGATGGTACTCCCCGCCCTATACTCGCCCCATTGCCATCCCTAGTCATGCACACGAATGAACTTGCACATAGTTTCTCTAAATTAATTGTTTCTCTCAAACTAGAATATTGCTTGTGATGTTGGCTTGTTATTCCTCATTTGTTTTGTGTTTGATACGTGCAAACACACAATCGTAAACAAAAGGGTAAAATATGTTTTAAGTATTCAATTTTTTAGGTGCTTTCTGATTGATTGTATATAAAAGAATCATGCTAGTTTTATGGAATTTGTAATAAGCATGAAACTATTGTAAGACATGCCCAAAATATTATATACTATTAAGATGATCTTTTGTTTAAGCATTAATGGTGTTTAGTGGTGTATTTAGATCCGTGAATTGAGTTGTGGTGTGTGACAGTTACGGACCCGGTTTAGGTCATCCTCCTTTTCCCAATTGTGGACCCGGTTTAGTTCAAACTCTTTTTCCCAGCAATTGACATGCATTATGAAACTAATAAAATATCCACGTTAATTTTATAAAGTAGTTTTTAAAAGGGTATAGAAATTCTAAAAAGTAAATAAAAACATACTTAATATGTGATTTGATAACAAAAGGTTTACAAGTATTTTAAAATGGTGTACCTCTTCAATGGAATTTATGCCTCCATTTATAGTAAACATCAAGTCTGGAAAGTCACGCAACAGACCAAAGTTATAATAATCTCTGCGCGATAGTCAATTCAAGAAATGTGTATTTGATTTGAATTTCTTCAGAATTTTCTTTGTGTTTGAACTGTTGAAATTTAAATTAATATATAGTAGATCATATACTTCAGTGGAGGAATTGTTCGGTTTTGAGCAGGACCAAGTCCCTCCAAAATTGCTTTTCTTGAGTGTAAGATGAAGTGCTTGGTTGGGGAAGTTGAGCAGTTGACATGCATTATGAAACTACTAAACCATCCATGTTAATTTTATAAAGTAATTTTCAAGGCCATGAGTATGCATATGTTTTCTCTCTGCCTAAGTCTTATTTTGACGACTACATAGGTTTTTGGACTTAAGGTCATTTGTGAATGTTGGATTTGCAAATACATCGAAGAAAAAAGTACATCACGCTCTGGGTTTGATGAGTGCCATTCCTACACACATGTAACCTAGAAACAAAATCAATAACACTCACACATCCAACACAAAAAAAAACCCAAGGAAACACATGTTCTTGTATGTACAAAAGGAATTCTCATCTCTGTCAAAATATAGAGCTAAAAGCAAAATTCTTCCTTTCTCTATCCCTCTTCACACCATTGCTACAGAGGAATTCATGCCGGTTAAAGTACGAAAGTAGAGCATAACGAAAACAATCACAAGCACAACAAGTGTGCCCGACCAATAATACAACAAATTTTACTACACAAAAACACAATTTTTAAAACCATATACATGACCAAAACCACCAACATTAGAAATACAAAATTAAGCAAAACACTGTAGCAGAGGGGTCGTGCATCGCACGGCCTCCGTAGGGCTAGTTATTATTAGAATTGCACTTGATCTTATTATTACTTCAATGTCAGGTAGAAATTTGATCGTACATACACATTTACTCCCAGAGATCTCCAATTAGCTAACCTTGTTTACAAAGCTTGTCAATCATTTGTTGGGTAGGTTCTGCTAGAGTTGCAAATTTTTCAACCGCTGGGCCTGAACACTCTTGAAATGAACAGTGAAGAGTCATGGAGCAGAGCGCTGAACGAACTTCATTCTCTTGGTTTGACTGGATTGGTGAACCTTGGGAATACGTTCTTCATGAATAACGTTATTCAGTGTTTGGTGCATACTCCCAAACTCGTTGATTTCTTCCTTGCGGAGTACAAGAAGGAAGTTAATTTTAGTACTCCTCTAGGTTCGAAAGTAAGTATATCTTTTGGTTAAGCTTCCGTCGTGGCCTTGAACTCTCTACTTTTCCATGTTCTGATTTGATTTTTTTATCTTATCAGGGTTAGCTCACATTGGCGTTTGAAGGCCTAATGAGGATGCTCTGGAGACCAGGTGGACTTCCTATTGCTCCAACAGGATTCAAGTCTAGCCTATCTCGCTTCGCTCCTGAGTTTAGCCAACATGCATCTCAGGTAACTGGATACAACTTATCGTAATACTTCTGTTTTTCTGCTTCTCATCGTAAGCCTAAAGTTAAAACTCATAATTGCAGGAATTTCTATCTTTCCTTTTGGATGGACTTCATCAAGATTTGAATCGTGTGAAACATAAGCCATATAAAGAGTTCAGTAAAGCTGATGGGCGTCCAGATGATGTAGTAGCGGATGAATATTGGCAGAACCATAGAGATCAGAATGACTCCATAATAGTGGACCTATTCCAGGTAATTGCAAGATTTAGGACTGCAATTAATGCTCTTACCTCATGTATTGAACTTTGGAATTGTTGGAAATGCGTTTTGTTTTAATATTGAGCCTATTGTAGAGGCACCGAAAAGCTATATTGATGTAGATCATTAAATAAGCTTAAGCTCAAGTGTCTGTATATACTTGAGGTGTTTGGAAAGTTGACTTACAAGCTTGTTGAAGCTGCAAGATTCCAGTTAACGCGTACTAACCTAAAGTTCATTGTGTCTATCCATAGGGTCAATACCGCTCAACATTTACATGTGTGGAATGCAAGCATATCACTAGCACATTTGATCCATTTATGTACTTGTCCCTACCTTTTCCTGCAAAAACAATGCGGACCATGACTGATACTGTTGTGACGGATGTGAAGAAGACGAAACAGAAAACAGATATAAAAGAGAAGATAACAAAGCACACACAGATTTACGTGGTTCACAAACGTTGTATTGGCTACATCCACGGGCAAACAGAGGTCAAATTGTATTTCAGGGAGGAAACAGATTACAAGACTCACAAGAAACACTCTAGATCTAAGAACACTCTTTCTTGCTACTTGTGACGGTTATCAAAAACCCTAATTTTTCTCTCTACTAGGTTGTGGGATAATAGAGAGTATATATACTACTCTCATAAAACACAAAACCTAAACAGGACCCAATTGAGCCCAATAAGTCCAACTTGAGATTCAAGGCACAAATCTTACAAATCTCCACTGTTTGTAGCGAAATTACCTACGAGAAGATAACTAAGCAATTGTAGGGCAAAGATCAAAGAATACGGTATAATCTCAACACTCAAGAACAAGACAAGAAATTAGGGTTGAAACTTTAGCTTGTTATTACTCGAATGACGGCTTAGATAATTACAAAGCAAGCGTTAGCCTTTATTTATAGGCTAACCCTAACAATATCTTTAAGGAAACGAGATCTTATCTTTTCCTTTTATCTAAATAACGATATAACAAACAAGGTAAAAGATATTCTCTACCGTATCTTTTACCATTTACAATAATATAATATAGAATAAGATAGAATATACTCGGCCGACCTAATTTTCAAGGTAAACGAGATCTTTGCCACGTCTCGTCACGTCGACGACATCTTTTACTTCTCTCGTAGCGTCGACGCTGTCTTCTACGCGTAGCTTCCACGCGTTCCACACTCGTCGTATTTTTAGGCACAAACATCCACCTTGACTTGAATCCTCCATACACAAATGTACCAGACACACCATAAGAGTGTCAGATGTACCAGACGCACCATGAGAGTGCAAGATAAACAGACTTGATTCTCCATACTCAGATGTAACAGATGCACAATAATAGTGCCAGATGAGCAGACTTCCCTCTACTCCAGATTTGTCAGTGCCAGATAAGGAAACTTCTCCTTTGCTCCAAATTTTCCAGATGTACCAGTGCGGTGCCAAATGAGCAGATACTCCAGATTTGTCAGATGCACAAGGGCGGTGCTAGATGAGCAGACTTCTCTCTGCTCCAGATTTGCCCACAGGGCATCAACTTGTGATATTTAACAAGTCTGAACAATATTCAAACTTGCTCTGAGGAACCGACTTGGTGAACATACGAGCATGGCGGAATATCATGAGAGTCCCTTTGTCTAGCAAAACCCATGTTACTTCCCAAACAATTCCTATAGATAATTATTTCGTCGGTACGAAATATCTTGTTGATAGTGACGGAATATCAAATTAAATTCATTGGGTTGCTAATAAGTCCCGGCTACGAGATTTGTTTATGCATTTTATACAAATAATCGAGTTCAGTAATCAGTACTCCCAGTGTAACTCAATAATTAGTAAGTACTAATTATTCTTTTAGAGAGGGGCCAGGAAAAACACTTATACCAGCAAATATATCAATTTAAAATGTGGTAAGCATTGACCCCTTGCAAAAGCCCAATGAATCATGTCGTCGTTTCATTGAAATTTGATTCGATACTTTAAAATACTTTTATAACTAGCATTGGTTAGCACTTAGCATGCATAATCTAATCTCATTTCTGCACTTTCTTTAAGCATATAATATACGTGGAGTGGAAAAGCGACCAGTACTGTCCAAGGACATGCATATATATTGCCGAAGCTAGATTCATTTGTAATTTACCGGCTACGTTACATGCATTCCAAGTAAATAATTAACCAGTATTATACTGTCGTAATTTGGAGTACATGCTATACACATATTCCTATATTTCACACTTTTCAACCATATTTTACCTATCTACCAACTCTCTTATGTTGATCAAAGAGCATGCCACCAAATTTACAGTAAAGCTGGAATAGAAACAACTGAATGTCGATCAAAAGACGAGATTTTGAGCGCGAGTGAAGATGAAGACTCCTCCACCACCCACAGCACGACCCAACAGCATGTTGTTGTCCAAATAGGACAGATAATACAATCCTCCAACTGATCTCCTGCAAAAAACAGTTTTAAATTCTTTATTTTTCTTGTTTATAGGCATATTATTAGGCCTTTTCCATCTCGTGGATGTTAAGCTCGCATGTTTACCTCCCAGTCCCTGTGCTTGTCACTGGAACCTGAGCTTTAAAAGCTTGAATAAACTGCAAGATCTGCACAAGAAACATTCACCAATACTTTTTAGATAATATTTTGAGTTTTCTCATGATCTGTCAATACGTAACTTGAAATAGGCAGGATTACAACTGTTTAAGAGACGGGGTCAACAAATATCAGTCACAACATTATAGCCCAATCCCGAAATGACGGGGAATAAACTATTATCAGCTGTTTCAACCGAAATATTGAAGAGACGCACAGGGTTAAAAATTATCATAGCATTTAAGCACAAGCTAGAAGCAGCTAGAATTAGAGCCACTAACATTAATTTTAACCCAATACACGAGAATCTTAGAGGCCTAGCTCAGCTGTATTCTCGCTCGGATTTTGTCAAACAAGAATAAGACAATATAATAGTATTACTAACACACTGAAGAATTGTAGATATTACAAGTAGTATAAAAATGGCAATAATTTGCAGGTTGACATACCTGCATATTAAGGAATGAGCGGGGAAGGAAAGCTGGAGCTATAACAGCTTGTAGCTCTTCACTAATCTTTATGTCTTGCAGGGTTATCTGATAAACACCAAACCAGGCTCTTTATAAGAAATAAATGGAAGCTATGAAACTTCATGGGATTAAGAGGAGCAAGTAATGAGCTGAGCTGACCTCCTCAAATTCGAGGTAGATATTACGCCGTGAAACCTTTGAAAACTTTGCAGACACAAGTAAAGTAGCGCCCTCTTGTTCCTTCAGTTCATAAAAAACAAATGCTAAAATGGGAAACATATGAAACTGAATAATTTTAGCTTAATCAATTACCTCAAGAACATTACAAATGCTCCAACGTATAACATTCCGAACAACAAGTTTTTCTACTTGGTTCTTGCATTCAAATTTCTGAAATATCTGGCCAACCTTTTACAGAGCACATGAACTATAGTTAACACAGGTAACAATCTTGCTGTCATTGTAGTAATTGTGAGTTGAAACTCGTCATTTAGAAAGTTATTATACCTCAAGGAAAGGAAATCTTTCAGCAGCTTCAAAGAGAACAACAACATCAGCAGCGGATGTGTACTGTAGCCTCCATGTCCCATCCAGCTTTTCCAAGTCGATGGATTCGCCTGCATCATAGCCCTCCACAGTAACCTTTTTTATTTTTCAATTTGTCAGACTTACAATTCGCAGTTAATTGTGTTATTTTTTAAGGAAATAGAACTGCAGGCAGAAATCAATAAACATACAAGAGCCTCTTCAATGGAAGAACGTAGGTCGGGTGTCGTATCAAGCCCCCTTTTAGTCTGCTGGACTGCTCTCAAGAGATCATGCTTCTTATTCTCTAACTCAAAGTCAAGTGACTTGATGGATAGTAATAGAGAATCAAGAAATCAGTGAATTTGATCAGCTGAACGCAGAAGAATATAATGTAGTAGCAAATATTACCTCAGTGTAAGAGGCGTTCGTGACGCTTGATATTAGTCTTTTGGAGCCTTTTCTAGTGTCATTTAGAACTGAAATGTAAGGGTTTGTCCGAAAGGTGAACTTTTTCGTAATAGGAGAATATGGGAATTGGGATAATGTCAACTCCATAGTTCAAAGGGATAAAAAGAAAGAAGAGATTATCACTCTAAATGTAGGGACAAAGTGTTTGCGTCCATGAATAATCACAAGCTCATCAGTGCTCTGGTCACTGAAACAATACATCATAAATGCAAGGCCTCAGAAAACACGTGATGCACAAAGAGGAGTAACGTGAGCTTTCTAGATACAGAAACTTCATTTCGTATGTATCTCAAGATCCATCATCTCTAACAGTTTAAGATGACAACTCAATACTACCAAGAACAGCATCAAAGTTGCCACCTGAATATTTAAGGACCAAGTTACACCATAGGTTCCTTCCTCCCAACTTGTTGGGGGTAAGGAAATACCAATTCCGACCCCCGGATCCCGTTTATCGGGATATAATGGGGCATGCTGTTGTTGTTGTAAGTTACACGAAAGATAAAAGCTATGTCTTATTATGAACCAATTAATCTCCTAAATTCTTGGACCGTTAAGATGAAGGCTACATGCTTTGAAAGCCAAAGAAGCATAAAATAGGCAAATAACCTGGAAACCAAGAAGAGTTCAAGTGTTCAACTCAATCAAAATACCACAAGCATATGACTTTAGGGTTAGCCACTTGTAGCAAATCCTCACACAAACCAAACAGTAAAAAACACTAATTCATATTTAGGCTTAGCACATTCAGATAAGCAGATAATCATTCTCTTTAGGGTAGTTTGCTCAATTCATTACCTCCATAAAGGATTTCAATCCCTAACCCAAACCCTGAAAAGCCTAAACCCAAGTAAGGAAGACATGCATAGAATGAAAAAAGACCGGGAAATGTAGTTTTATCACATGCAAATAAACAGAATCCGAAAGAATTGAAGCAGGTACATGAAGGATTAGAAAGAACCTAAGCGATTATTCCAGGAGCCGAACAGGACTGACCGAATTAGAACCCGGAGATTTTCTAGCCAAATGTTTGGATGAGGAAATGGATGGTCTGAAAATGGTGGGAGATAAGGAAGAAGAGTATGGAGTATGGAGTTTCAGAACTTCCAGGAGTTTCAGAAAATGGTGGGGCTCAAGTTGGTGGTGGTGGTGTTGGAACGTCCGCAGACGTGGCTGCAGGGGAGATTATAAAGGTCGGTACTTATCAATTTTGTCAGTAAAAACCAACAATTTAAGTTAGTTTATTTATAAAATAAACTATTAATTCAAGTTTATTTATATAATAAGTTAGCTTTTGTTTTTTTTATAAAATAAACTATTAATTCAAGTTTATTTATATGATTAGAATTTAAACGTCGCGCTACGCATGACACTTTTGCACTATAAGATACGATATTATATATTTAATTTTTAAAATGTCTTTTTATATTTAGTTTAATATATGAGTGGAGTTTTATTTTTTGTATAATATTTGGACATAGGAGGTGGTCTCATTTCTATTATCCTACCAAATTGTCAATTATATCTATCTATATATATATATATATAAAAATTCATGAGTTTGAGAAAATAATGATAATTGATACTCATTAATGTTTAAACTTAATTTTTCTATTTTTTCTATTTCTCATTAAATGTCTAATAAAATCATAATTATGTGTTTAATTGGTTAGTATTTCCGCCATTTTCATCTTTTTTTTTCACCTTCAATCCGTATGACGATGAAGAGCAATCCGAGCAACGTAGACGACTATGTGATTTTGGTACATATATAAGAGATATTCAATTCATTTTATTATAATTTACTAAAAAATACATATATGAAAAAATACATTAAGTATATGAATATAGACAAAAATAAAAAGTGTTTGGCTCGCGCAAAGTGCGGGTAATGACCTAGAAAGTTATCATTAAGTCGCCATTACTATGTGACCTCTTGAATTTCTCTTCTAATTTCAACTTTTGATTTTCCGACTTCTCCGAATGGGATTTCGTATTGAATTTTTTCATCAAGTCGTCGTTACTCTTCTGCATATTGTATTTCACCGTTACTCATGGTTATTGTCAATTTGTAATTGAACCAATCAATTTGCTATTTTTATCATTTCTATTGTTCGTTTATTTTTGTGTTAATGTCTTGATCTGCATGTTAGATTTGCTTTGGCCTGAATTGGATAAAATTTGCCTTGAAAAAGATTGTACATATATAGTTAGCCCAATCCAGTTTTGAGACGAAATCCGTAATTACCCCGCGCTTCTAGTTATTGTTTAATTGGTCATTGATCAACAAAATTAAAAGAGAGAGTTACATTTAAACGATAACAGAATTGATGATCTAATCTAGATTCCTAAACTTCGAGTGAGAGAAAATTGAGAGAAAAGGAATGCAGAGAAGATGATCAGAGAGAACACTCAGGTTTTGGGGAAATTCATTTAGGATTTCGTTATTGTGGCTCTGTATTGATTATTATGAGGAGAAGCATTAGCTTCTTATTACAACATACAAAGCCTTATATAACAGTATTAAAAGACTGAAAAGAAAGGCAAGGGAATAACAAAATTCCCTCCAAATCAACCCGGATCAACAACTAAAGGTTGACTTTGACTATCATCATCAGTACTGCGTAACACCCCCCCCCGCAAGCTAGAGAATGGGTGTCAATGGACATGCCCAGCTTGGAAAGTAACAGGCAAAGCTGTGCAGAAGGCAACACTTGACATCAGCAAGTTGATGGCGAGTGGGAAGAAAAGAGAGCTCCAAAAGTCCATTCATCACCTTCTCTCGAGTGAAATGACAATCAATTTCGATGTGCTTGGTACGGTCATGAAACACTGGATTTCTAGCAATGTGAAGAGTTGATTTATTATCACAATGAAGAGTAATAGGTGTGAGCGGGGCAACACCAAGTTCTGTAAGCAATCCAACCAACCAAGTGCCCTCTGAGGCAGCCTGAGACATAGCCCGATACTCAGCCTCAGAAGAGCTACGAGAAACAGTGGCTTGCTTCTTGGAGCGCCAACAAATGGGATTAGGACCAAATAACAAAACGTAGTTATCATCTCGTTGGTAATTGGTGAAAGATATTAGAAAGAATATGTTTTACCTTAATTTTATATCGTCATAAGATAGAAGGAAAAGATAAGATCTCGTTTCCTTAAAGATATTATTAGGGTTAGCCTATAAAAAGAGGCTAACGCCAACTTTGTAATCATCCAGCCACCACACGAGTAATACAGAAGTCCAA
This sequence comes from Oxyria digyna, assembly GCA_029168935.1. NCBI lineage: Eukaryota > Viridiplantae > Streptophyta > Magnoliopsida > Caryophyllales > Polygonaceae > Oxyria > Oxyria digyna. The sequence continues at coordinate 15,668,008 of JAPVLV010000013.1, forward strand.
GTTTCAACCCTAGTTTTCCAGATTGTTCTTGAGTGTTGAGATTATACCGTATTCTTTGATCTTTTCCCTACAATTGCGTAGTTATCATCTCGTTGGTAATTTCGCTACAAACAATTGGCTCCCACCGCGGGGCTTGATCAAAAAGGTATCGTCTCTCCATACGAAAAGAACTTCTTTTTTGCAGGAAAGGATATGACGAGCCCGACGAACAGCCCGCGTAGCAACGAGAAAAGATCCGGGGAAGAAGATCCCAATTCATTCGTCGCGACAAGGGGGGGGGGGGGGGAGGGAGGGTGGGAGGGAGAGAGGGAGAGAGAGAGAGAGAGAGAGAGAGAGAGAGAGACTCGTCCTGGTTCATTCGTCGCGACAAGGGAAAGATCTATGGAAGCTATGCGCCTCGAAGAAGATCTCCTAAGACATGCTAAAGAGAAATCCCGGTCTCCGCGTAGACGAACCCCTCCGCGCAGAGATTCTCCTCAGCGAAGAAGTAATGAACGTTACGACAGGAGAAACAAACCATTCCAAAGAGAACCTCCCATGGTGCATAACGTGAGCGAGGTCAATAACGTTTACGCGGTCGAAAGGGGTGTACACATGAAAACTGACGCGTTGCGAGTCATGAACGCGATGGAAAAATTCCGCGACGTGAAGTGGCCCAGAAAACCAAATCCGGAGAAGAAACCAGGGTCAGGGAGAGGATATTGCGAGTTCCACAACGACTCAGGCCATAAGAAGAGAAATGTTACGCCTCTTGAAAAGGAGGGACCTACTAGACCTACTCTCCAAGGAGGGAAGAGACGTGTTTGAAGGAGCAAGGAAAGGAAAAATATCTCCAACGCCGCCGCCTCCCCCATCAAATCGTCCGAGAACAATCAATACAATCTTCGGAGGCTCTCCCATAAGCGGCTACACCGCATCTGCCGCCAAAAGGAACGTCAGGGCGTTGCGTGGTGAAGGAAGCACTCTACCCATCTATCATGCCAAAACTGTAAGGAAGGACTGTCCGATCACATTCGAAGAACCCGACGGGAACGTAGATCATCACGACGGGTTAGTTATTTCCCTTACTATCAGTAATTGCAAAGTCAAGAGGATCCTCATCGATAACGGGAGTTCAGTGAACATCATCACCTTGTCCGCCATAAAAGAACTTGGGTTATCCAACGACGACGTAATAAAGAAATACATCCCCCTAGTAGGCTTCAGCGGCGAAGTTGCAGACATGCTAGGAGAGATCACTCTAACGACTCTAGCTGAAGGAGTCAATATGCAGACTAAATTTGTGGTAATGGAAGCAGAGTCGCCCTATAACATGATCTTGGGGAGACCGTGGTTACATGAAATGAAGGCCATGCCCTCGACATACCACCAATCCCTGAAGTTTCCATCCCCATGGGGGATTCAAGAAATCAAGGGCGAGCCACAAATAGCGAGGGAATGCTACAACATAGGAATGAGGAGCACAACCGCTGCATCTCAAGAGAAAAGGGGTAAGGCATAGCAATTAAAAGACCATGAAGAGCCAGTAAGGTATGTTAAGCGAAAGCTCTACGAGACAAAGGAGGAGATTGGCCAGGTAGGTGATGAGATATATATATTGGAGGTCAAGTCTTACGCTGTTCGGAAAATTGAGAAAAGAAAAGCGTCTTCATGGTCTGAATTGCCAAGTAACAAGGGGTCAAAGCGCCATAAAGAACGAGAAGACCCTAGAAAGTCTAAGAAAAAAGCTAGGGGTGGGAACGTGACTCTCGACGCGTCAAAGAAAGAATCATCTAAGAAACAAGATACGAGCGCCAACAAGAGTGGCGCGTCTCTACGCAAGTATAAGCAAAAACTCCGAGTTCAAAGATGGCGAGAGTTTATGGCAAAGAACGCCAACCTGAGCTACATGTTCTTGAAACACCATCCACCATAAAAGTCCGCTAGAAATTAACTTTTTCCTTTCTGTTTGCGATTCCCTTCTGTTTTCCTTTGCATGAGTAGGATTAAGTTTTTCAATAAGAACATGTCGTTATCTTAGGGTCAAAGCGACGAGGGGTCGTGGCGACTAGGGGTAGGCGTCGATGTCATTATTTATTGTTCCATGATGCATCTTTTATTAATACACAAGTAGACCTTTTCTCTCCAATGTGTTAAGCATGCCGAGTTGTTTCATTTTTAATGACTTGCTCTATGTCTATTAAGAGAACGTGCCTCTTGAGTACGGTGCACCAAATAAGAAGCAAGAAGGCCGCGGCGAAAATCCGCGCCGGGGGCGAATTTCGTTAGCCTACGCGTTCAAGGCTCCATCTACGCGTACGCAACGTTAGCCGAACCGCCGACTCCGAGTCGACGCTTCCCATGATTGTTAGCGACGTATGGCAATGGTCATGGGGAATGAAGCCCGAAACCTCCCGAAACCGGCCGGATCCTCTGAGCAAACAAGGTTAAGCCTATTTGACACGATCAATCTCCAAGAATGCGTCTTCACGCCTTCCAGCCCCTCTGAGAGTCATGAATCCACGGGCATATCGCCAAACCGGCAAGGAGGCGTCCACCGACATCGTAAGTCCAAAATATCAAGAATCGGACGTTACACGATGAATAAGCCCGTCGATTAAAAGAGTTCGACGTCGACCTAACGCTAGCGTGTGGCAAAGGATCCACCATAAGTAAGGGGTAACGTCACAAGCTGATAAAATTACACGCTGATCTACATCCGCCACTCACTCCGGGTTCGGAGGAAATGCTGGACCCAACCTTCATGCAAGCCGGCAAAATAAAAAAAGCAACCGCAATGACCATACAACACTAACAAGTAAGAGAAGAGTTCTTCATACACGTTCGAGAAGCGAACAAAGCAATAAACCAGGGGTAGACAAACTACACCTCAAAGATAAAGTAACTAAGATCACAAGAGCAAACCTACACGCTCATAAGTAAGACACGGGTAAGAAACCATAAAAAACCCGCGGAAGACGTACAAGCATCACAAAGCATCAAAGGAAAGTTTAAAGTCTTTGGTAGCTTCAGCCCAACCAACAAGAAACCTGAGCTAAACCTACCAAAAGGGGTAGGACTACACCCAAGAAATCAGGGGAATACAAAGTATCGTTACAATAACTTGAAGACATACGTCAAAAAAATAGTGACAGTACGAGAAAGATCACAAACGAGAGATTCGAAGAGAAAAAAAAAGTGTTCCACCGAAGAAGTACATTCAATGTCAGAAAATTTGAAGAATAAGAATGTGCATTAAAAGAAATTCCCACAAAGGAAAAGCGCCCCAAAATATGGACAACACGTACAAAAATCCTACGCAGAGAAAAAGAAAAATTACCGAGATTTAGACTCGCCCTCAGACGACCCAGAGCCAGACGCGCGACCATCTCTCTCCTCATCATTAACCGCAGGTTCCTCCTCGTCGACGCGTCCACCACCTTCAACGTCCGCGACAACAAGATCAGGGGCATCCTCCTCCATAATGTCGAGATCTGCGTTGAGACGCGAAGAGAAAGGATCTCCCACGACACCTTCGGGAAGTTCCGGGTAAGCCTCCTTGAATTCCCTACGTTCACCCACCAGATCCCAATCTTTATGCTTGCCAGCGCCATACTCTTCCAAGACCTCTACTCTGGATAACCAAGACCAATACATCCGTCCTCAAAGTGGCAAGGTTCTTCTCTAAATCCTTGACCTGCTTGACAACCTCGCCGTGAAGATTGAGAACCTCGGTGGCCTTGTCCTTAGCCGCTTTCTCCGCGTCGCGAGATTTCTTTAACAAGCTATTAAGGCGTTTGTTCTCCGACTCCGCGTCAGACACCCTTTTCTCCAACGCCTCCATCCGCTCCGGATACGTCGATAAAAGCATCCAGGCGCACAACGACGCCTGAATTCCTTGGAAAAAGAAAAAGAAGAAGAGTAGTGGTCGAGCGACGACGAACGATGTCCGAAAAAAGCCTTCAGAAGTTCCCTTCCCGGAGCGAAAGCGCCCGAAATCACACCAGGAAAGTCATCCACCGACAGATACTTGTCTTCAGAGGCTTTGACTACTTTCTCTTTTCCTTCCTTGACCGCGTCGCCTTGGCCGGAGAAGGAGACGACGAAGATTCCAAAGTAGCCATAAGGTCGATATCTATGGGGGCAGTAGACGAGCACCCCTTTATGGCAAGTTGTCTCTTCCTCGACGTCACAAGATCTGTAGCATATTCGTCACGAGCGTGAATGCGAGATATTGAAGCTATAACCACCGACAAAACACAACGGGTAAAGAACGCGTATGACAAGAAGAGTTAAATAATTAAACGAAGAGAAGCTAGTCTACCAGATGGAGTCACAGGGGCACTACGATTACCTTCTCCGTCATGCCCATGGAAGGTCCGATCAGCTTCGGGGATCGCCAGAAGCGCGGCTATCGCCTTCTTCGATACAACTCTCGTCTTAAGAGCCTCCGCGTTGACTAAGTAAAGCGTCGACGCATAAAAATGTGTTTATTTGCAAAGGAAAAATCATTAAACAAGATAAGAGTACTCACTCTTAGGGTTCTGTTTGTAGCGAAATTACCTACGAATAGATAACTAAGCAATTGTAGGGCAAAGATCAATGGGGACGGTATAATCTTAACACCCAAAAACAAGACAAGAGAATTAGGGTTGAATCTTTAGCTTTTGGTATTACTCGAGAATGACTTAGATCCTTTACAAAGCAGGCGTTATCCATTATATAGGCTAACCCTAATAATATCTTTAAGGAAATAAGATCTTATCTTTTCTTTCTATCTAACTAACGATATAATAAACTAGGTAAAAGATATCCTTTTGCCATATCTTTTACCAATTACAATAATATAATAATGAACAAGATAAGAAATACTCTGCCGACCTAATCCTTAAGGTAAACGAGATCTTTGCCACGTCTCGTCACGTCGACGAGATCTTTTCTCCTTCCTTATACGCGTAGCTTCCACGCGTTCCATAGTCGTCGTATTTTTAGGCACAAACAATACCCCTAAGGCGTCTTACAGGGCTTAACGTCTAGTAGAGCTGGGAGACGCCTTCTTTCTTCATTGAATACGTCTTCATTACTTTAGGAACACGTTCATGATTGCGTCACTTGAATTTCCAATATCTTCATAAGGCTTCGATCGTCATCTTTCTTCAATTATTTACATGTAGCAGGCGAGAAGCTTCGTTATCCGTGCCGATAACGTTCATTTCCAACGGCTAGTTTTTTGGTGGAAGATGTTGCCGTTGGAAGAGTATCTTCCCGAGATTCTCGCGATTTTCTCCCTATAAATAAGTGGGGATCTCTCCTTCTTTTGTACACTTTCTCTAATCTTTGTTTTCTCTGAACACTTTATCGCTTTCTCGTCCAATCAATCCACTGCCCTATTTTCTCTTCTACTCTTTGATTCAATGGCAACTCCGGTACTCTACGAACCAAGGAAGGTGCTCCGCAACCTAGACCGTTATTCTTATCTTGCGTGCGACACCAATCGCTTGAGGACCATCGCCGAGCTCGGTCCGGAGGTCAAGACCGAGATCCCTCCAGAGGGGGTCTGTGCAGACGCTTACCGACCGGGGTGGATAGCGGTCTACGAGTATCCATTTCTGGTGGGGCACCGATTTCCTTTTTCACCCCTGGTGCAGTCCTTCATGCTCGTTCTGGGCTTGGCTGTGGGTCAACTCCTCCCTGGGGCCTGGCGTATCTTAGGCGCCCTTGATGATGCCATCGAGAAGCATGGCTTGAGCTTCGTTGCGGCGGATCTTGCTAATTCCATGGCGGTTTTGCTCAATTCCACGGGTCGCGTCTATTTCAAGCTTAGACAGAAGAAGGCTAGGATAGCTTTCGAGAAGAGTACGGTTGATCGGGGTTGGGCCGAAGTTTTTTACTTCGTGGAGAAATCTTCTCTCGGAGAAGCGTGCTCTTGGCTCATCGAGGAATGTAGGATCTTACTAAGGAAATAATATCTTTTCCTTTTCCATCTAACGATATAATAAATATGGTAAAAGATATTCTTTTATCTTATCCTTTACCATTTACACGAATATAATATAGAACAAAATAACTAAGTGGCGGCTGACCTAATTCCCATAGCTTAACGACACGTTCTTCTTTATAACGTCACGTCGACGCCATCTTCCGTTTCATACGTCGCGTCGCCTCTATCCTTCTATGTGTAGCTTTCACGCGTTCCATAGTCGTCGTATTTTTAGGCACAAACAATACCCCTAAGGCGTCTTACAGGGATTAATGTCAAGTAGAACTGGGAGACGCCTTCTTTCTTTGTAGAATACATCTTCAAAATAACTGGAACGCGTTTGTTTCAAAGGAAGAGACTCAAGCAAATACGTTAATGTCTTTCTTCGAGGATCTTCATTTATTGTGACTGCTTGATTGGTATCTTACCGTAACGGCTATATTCCCGACGTCCGGATTTTCTTCCAACGGTAACAAGGTGATTCTTGAAAATCCCGGATGCGGTTTTCCCTTATTTAAACAGGCTCTGGTCTCGCCTTCTTGCCTTCACGGTTTTTCTTTGAAAGAAAAACCCTAACTTTCATTCTTCCGCCATGACTTCAAATACTTACGACCCCAAGATGATCCTTAGCGACGCTAACCGCCGTTCTTCTCAAGCTCGCGATCCTGAATTCCTTCGATCCGTGGCGGGGCTTTCTTCCCTCGTTGAAATTGCTATTCCTCCTTCCGGAGTGTTCGCGGATGCTCTTCGTCCGGGGTGGATTTGTGTCTATGAGTACCCCTTCACGATCGGTCATCGTTTTCCTTTTTCTCCCTTGGTTCGTTCCCTCTTGTCTTCCCTGGGTATTGCGATTGGGCAGATTCTTCCTAGTACCTGGAGAAGTCCGGCCGTGCTGGATCACGTCCTGGCTAATTTTAATATCGCATTTACTATCGCCGACGTCATGCATTCTTGCATTCTCTCTACCCCTTCACCGGGTAGGGTTAATATCAAGTCTCGTGTTGGAGCCTTGCCTTTGATGAATGAGGGAGCTTCGTCCGATCGAGGCTGGGCGGACAAGTTCTATTTCATCAGGAAATCGACTTTGGGGAAGGATTGTGCTTTCTTGCTTGAAGGATGGACTCCTTCGAGTACGTCTTCTTCTTCTGGTGCTTACTTCTTTCTTTGATTTCTTGAGATTTCGATGCTTACTTTAGGCGTGTAATTTTCTTCAATTAATATTCATGCGATCGAGGCGCGTGAAGAATCGGAGGCGATAGTTAAGAAGATTTTGGCGATTCCTTTGGTGGAGCGTACCTTTACTGGTCGAGACGGGAAGGGATATCATCTGGCGACCCCTGTTTTCTCTAAGGGTAGGTTCTTTCATGGGATTCTGCGTACTGCTCTTTACTATGTTCTTTCTAAGTGTGCTTTTTGCTTTTAGGCATTGCGTCTCGTACTCGTCAAGAGTCTGATCAGGACTTGATTTCCGCGAAGAAGAGTCGCGTTGCCGAGGAGAAATTGAAAGCGGAGAGGGACGAGGCAGCCGTTGCTTCGTCTTTTATGGGGGAAGCGATACTTTTAGGAACGACGTTGCAAACGCCCTTAATTGTAGGGGAGTCGAACGCACCTGTAGATCCGTCAGAGAATGTCAAGGAGGAGAGGGTAGCGGAACCTAACGTAGATTCCGTTACGTACATCGAGGCGAGTGACTTTCCTGCAATCATTTCTCGTCCCGTAGCGCCTACGCGTAGGTTCATTCCAGTTATGCAATCTTTAAGTTCTACGTCGTCCTGGAATCATTATTCGTCTATGCAGGCCGTAGACGTTTTAGGAGAATCTCTCATATCGCAGTGGCATGTATGTATCTTTCTTTCTCCGTGGCTTCTTTCTTTATTTCGCGTTGTTTCTGGTTTCTCTTGATTTTCTTTTCTTTAGGCTTTTCAAGCGTCGTTGTGTTCCTGGGAGCGTCTTCAGAAAGAATCTAGCTCGGATGCTTCTTTAAAGGATCAGATGGAGGTTCTTGAAGAAAAGGTTCAAGATCTTACTACGGAAGTTGCTAAACTGCGTTCGTCGGAGAAGGCTGCTCGTATGGAAGCTTTGGAGACGGCGAAGCAGGGAGGCATATTGGCACGGCGTATAGTGGTGCTAGATGGGAAGGTTGCGTCTCTTACTGCTGACGCCGAGGAGAAGGCGAAGTTATATGAGAAGAACTTACGGGAAGTCAGCACTTATTACTCATGGTCATCTCGTATTGAGGTGATGGAGGAGTTCCGGGTAGGTCGTCATGTGGATTGGGATGTGGAACGTGAACGTGGTGAATTTCTTGTACTTTACCCTGTTCTGCCTGAGGGAGCTTCTTCTTTGCATGCTTCTTCGAATTCTTCTGCTTTAGCATTTGCTTTAGATGGTGATGCTTCTGAGGGTGGTGTTTTGCCTCCTTCTCTTTAGATACTTCTTTGTTTGCAACTCTGTTTTTGTTTAGTAGGACTATTATCCCCTTTTGACGAATCTAACTTTGGGAGAATTGGGTTCGTCAAACATGAATCTTTTTGTAGACTTGATGTCGTTGCTTACCTTTTGTGTGTTTCGGTCAATGCGACTTACTTTAGGTTATTTGCCGTCTTATGTCAGCGTGTGATTTTTATCAGCTTGTGACGTTACCCCTTACTTTAAAGGTGGATCCGTTGCCTCATGCTAGCGTTTAGGTCGACGTCGAACTCTTTTAATCGACGGGCCTATTCATCGTGTATGTCGTCCGTTTTCTTGAGTATTAGGACTTACGATGCCGGTGGACGCGTCCCTGCCGGTTTGGCGAATTGCCTGTGGATTCATGACTCTCAGAGGGGCCGTGGAAGGCGTGAATACGCGTTCCTGGAGATGGGTGGTGGCGATAGGTTTCCCTTCTTCCCCAGAGCACCATGCCGGTTTCGTGAGGTGTCGGGCTTCAATCCCTATGACCATTGCCACACGTCGCTAATGATCATAGGAAGCTTCGACTCGGGGTCGACGGTTCAGCTAACGTCGCCTACGCGTAGATGTAGCCTTGAACGCGTAGACTGACGAAATTCGCCCCCGACGCGGATTTTCGCCGCGGCCTTATTAAGCTTGGGTGTTGTACCAGAGACAGAGAGCAAGTATTTTAAAAAGAAACAACTCAGCATGCTTGACACGTTTGGAGAGAAAATATGCTTATGCTTTTAAATAATCATGATGACTTGACACGAAGACGTTATAAAACTACCCCTAATCTACACGACCCCCTGGCCGTTTCGATGCTAAGACGTACTTGATAAGAAAATAGTAAAGAGGGGGAGAGAGCATCTTAAGAATTTATCATGCGAAATGACAAAGAATCATCACATTGACTATCTTTTAATGATAGTACTTTTTAAGGTGAGTAGCGTTCCAAGAGTGCATCAATGGTGTTCCTTCCGGTGTTGTGAGTTCATAGGCTCCTCCCAGGACGCGGCGAGTTTCCCGACGCTCTTATCCTCGGTGTTTGGGAATACATTTCTTAAGACCCAATCTCCTACTTGAAAAGTTCTGGCTTTTACTCGTCGATTGTAGCTTCGGGCGGCGATTTGCTTTTGTGATGCGATCCTTAGTGCCGCGTCCCTTCTTAGCTCATCGATCGTGTCTATAATGAACGTCATCATGGGGGAGTTTCTTTCTTCGGGGAGAGATCGATATCTTTCGGTTGGTACTGCCACTTCGATCGGTAGTACGGCTTGACATCCATATACGAGTTAGAAAGGTGTTCTTCCTGTTGCTCTTTTGTGCGTCGTTCTATCGGCCCATACTATAGCTTGGAGTTGATCTGCCCAATTACCCCGACATTCTTCTATTCTTTTCGGTTACTTACGATTACCTTGTTGCTTGATTCTGCTTGGCCGTTTGCTTGAGGGTATCTGGGCGTCGAGTATACTAGACGTATCCCCTTATTCTCGCAGAACGACACGATGTTCTTGCTGATGAATTGCGATCCGTTGTCGCACACGATAGTATGTGGGATTCCGAATCTTGTAAGGACGTTTCTCTCGAGGAAGGATATGACGTGGGAATCTTTGATACTTTTGAATGCTTCAGCTTCTACCCATTTAGAGAAATAGTCCGTGACGGCGAGCATCAACGTCTTCGGCCCTAACGTTAAGAGCATGGGGCCTACTATATCCATCCCCCATTGCATGAAGGGCCATGGAGAGGTTATAGAGTGGAGCTTTTCTGCTGGTTGATGTGGGATTGGAGCGTGTCTTTGGCAAGCGTCGCACTTCTTGACGTAATTTGACGCGTCCTGCTTCATTGTGGGCCAGTAATATCCGGCTGAGTGTGCTTTGGCTGCTAGACTTCTTCCTCCGGAGTGGTTTCCATACTCTCCATTGTGTAGTTCGCGTAGGATATCTCAGATCTTTTCTTCCGAAGGACACGTTAGGAATACGCCGTTCGACGACCATTTCAGCAATTGCCCTTTATCTACAATGAAAGTAGTTGCTTTCCGCTGCAACAACCTTGCGTCGTACGCGTTGATTGGTAGTCGTTTGTGTTGTAACCATTCATAGTAAGGCGTCACCCATGATTCTTGGCTTCTTACGGCGAGAGTTTTCTCCGGGATGGCTTCTTTGTTGATCGACGCATTACTTAAATGGAGGAACGGGATCTTCTGATACTCGCGGGGATCTATCAAAGATCCGAGTTTAGCTAACGCGTCTGCCTGCGCGTTGGCGTTGATTGGTGACGAATGCCGTCTTCTCTTAATCTTTGGAGTCCAATTGAATCTGATGATATCCGTTGAATGCGTCCATGAACGTCAACATCTCGTGACCTGCTGTGGCGTCTACCATGGCGTCTATATGGGGGAGGGGGAAAGAATCTTTGGGGCATGCTTTGTTGAGATCCGTGAAGTCAACGCATACCCTCCATTTCCCGTTTTTCTTCTGAACTACTACGACGTTGGCTAGCCAATCGGGGTACTTTGCTTCTCGTATTTTACCTGTTTCGAGGAGATTCTTAACTTCTTCATCCACCACTTTGTTGCGTTCAGGGGTGAACTTTCTTCTTTTTTGCTTTACCGGAACGAACTTAGGGTCGACGTTTAACCTATGGAGCATTACGTCAGGGGATATTCCTGTCATGTCTTCATGGCTCCAGGCGAAACACTGACTCTTTGACTTTAGGAACGCCATTAGTTCCCCTCTGATTTTCTCGGGAATGTCAGTACCTATTTTTACGATCCTTTCTGGCTTTTTACCGTCTACGGCAACGTCTTCCAATTCTGGACACTTTGGTTTTACGTATTTATTGGACGCTTTTACTTGGAACTCTTTTACTTCGTCTTTTTGGATCTTTGGCGACGTGATTCCCTCCATACCGATTCTGTAGCACTCTTTGGCCGTAAAGGGGTCGCCATAAAAGGGTGTTTGTCCGTTGCTCCTGAGGATGTTGAACTTATGGCGAGTTTGGAGTCTACTCCGTCTCCTCCTTCTGCTAAGGCGGCGCATTCGAAGAAGGGGAAGGAAAAAGTGGTCGAGACTTCCGAGGAGCAGTACACTTCTGTAGATGAATTTCCCGGCGTGATCTCGAACGCTTTTGCTCCGGGAACGGAACTCCTGAAGGCTTTAATGGGACTTCGATCTTCGTCGTCTCTTAGTCACTCCGCGTCGATGGATCCTGCCGACGTTATGGGAGAGGCTTTTGCTGCTCGGTGGCAGGTAGGGTCGTAGCTTATGTCTTGTTTGGAGGTTTCCTTCATGATTTCTTTTCTTACCTTATTTGTTCTTATTCTCAGGGAATTCAGGCGTCGCTATGCGCTTGGACTTTGTTATCTAAGTATCCAGAACAGATGGAGGTTGTTTGTAGCGAAATTATCAACGAGATGATAACTAAGCAATTGTAGGGCAAAGATCAAAGAGAACGGTATAATCTTAACACTAAGAGAACAAGACGAGAGAATAAGGTTGAAACTTGAACTTCCTTGTGGTATCGATATTACGGCGTAGTACCATCATTACAAAAGGTTGGCGTTGATCTTTATATAGGTTAACCCTAGGATCTTACTAAGGAAATAATATCTTTTCCTTTTCCTTCTAACGATATAATAAATATGGTAAAATATATTCTTTCATCTTATCCTTTACCATTTACACGAATATAATATAGAACAAGGTAACTAAGTGGCGGCTGACCTAATTTCCATAGCTTAATGACATGTTCTTCTTTATAACGTCACGTCGACGCCATCTTCAGTCTCATACGTCGCGTCGCCTCTATCCTTCTACGCGTAGCTTTCACGCGTTCCATGGTCGTCGTATTTTTAGGAACAAACAATCACCGTCTTCATATTCACAAGCATCCTTCTCAGAATCCTCCGCGACGACATCCTCGCCGTCGCCTTCATCGTCCTCGACGCCGTCGTTGGGATCAACCTCGTTGAGATGAGGAGCAACATCTTCTTCAATATGGGGCTCAGCCGGAGGCTTCGTCGGTGTAGGTCCCACTTCAACGCCCTCGGGACGCTCCTGGTACGCGTTGTTGAATTCCCTTCGCTCCTTCGCCGGGTCCCATCCATGAGTATGACCAGCAGCATACTCCTCGATGACCTCCATGCGAGATAACCAAGACCAATACTCCGCAACATTCTTGAGGTCGGAAGCCAACCTCAACTCCACCGGGGCCTTCTCAATGTCCAAAGAACCAATCTTGGCTTGAATATCCTTGACTTGCCTAGAAAGATCTTCACGAAGCTTGGACTCTGCCTCCACCTTCTCCTTCGCCTTGTTCTCCGCCTTCTGTGACGCCTCGACCAACGACGTAAGCTCCTTATTCTTTATCCCGTCGGCCGATTGTTTAGCCTCCATAGACCTCGTCCGATCAACGAAATCAGAGAAGCGCCCATATGCGCATAAAGAAGCTTGAAGAGCCTATAGAAAGAAGACATTCAAATACGTATATTACAGAGAGCGAGAACAAAAGCTCCAGTAAAAAGAAAGCAATTCAAATTGAAACATACCTGCCACTGCGCCGCGAGAGATTCGCCCATCACGTCCTCAGTTTCCCTCAACAAGTAGTAATCAAGGAAAGGAGGATTTTGAAGTTGTTTCATGGCAGGGATAAACGATCTCCCAAACGCGACCGCACGAGAAATCACCCCCGGAAAGTCGTCTACAGACTCGTAGCCAAAGTCCAACTTCTCGACTACCTTCTCTTTGCCCTTACGCGATATCTTCGCCGGAGTAGACGAAGGAGACGGGGATGAAAGCAAAGACATCATAGGGATGGCCTGAAGCGTGGTCCCTGAAGCCGCCATATCCTCGGCGCGACTCCTTTTACGCGACGCTACCAAAGCCGACGCGGACAACCCTCCACCACGGACGCGAGATAAGTCCGCAGAAACTGAAAGAACCAAAAGAACACGTATAAGAATCATGAGCAAAAAGAAAGAAGAACCGAGTAAAACTCAGATGAACGAACGCGTTACTTGCCGGGAGTACGGAAGCAATTCGACGCCCTTCTCCGTCATGACCATGGAAAGTCCGATCCGCTTCAGGAATGGCAAGAAGCCTATCGATGACCTTCTGGGTCTCTCGCCTTACTATAATAGCATCCGTATTCACTACTGATACGCTGCACTTTGTATAGCGTAACTAGGGATTATTACATTAGTTTAGGAGTATTATCATATGTGTTTCGAGTCATTATTATGTTCTGAGATATTTATTAAGAAGTGAAGAAATGAAGATCAGAACCGAAGAAGAAGAGATCAAAGATTGAAGACACGAAGACTTGAAGATATTCTGCGGAGCAGCGGCGATCGCCACTACCATCCAGGCGATCGCCATTCTACAACAGAAGAGTTATGTGAGTTCGAGAGATTATGGCGATCGCCATGACTCTACGGCGATCTCCATGGGATGACAGAGGCTACGACAGAGCTTTATATGAAGATGGCGATCGCCAGGCATCTATGGCGATCGCCACAACAAGGCCGAAGATATTCCGGACTTTCCTTATTTTCCTTTGTTTTTATTTCTTTTATTATTTTCTTATTTTCCTTATTTTAGTTTTAGGATTTATCTTTTACCATATATCTTTAGGGTTAGACTCTTTATATACCCTAGTTCTTATCATCTTTTCTATCATTTTTTCCATCAGACAATTTAGTTCTGCAACCATGAGCAGGAACTAATCTCCATTGTTTTACTTAGCGGTTGAAACCTTCAGTTATTAAGTTGTGAGATTTCTAAACTCTTGTTCTTTTCCTATGGGTTTGTATTAATTCTCTTGTTCTTCATCTATTGATTTCTATTAGTTTTGCTAGCTTGATCACCTAGTTTGATTGATAGTTTTCTATTGCTAGACTAGGAATATACGGTGGAATTCCTTGTCATTGTAGCATTCATATCTGCATGATCTGGTAGTTGATTGCTTTTATGAAAGAGAATTGATTGCATGTTAATACTTGACGGTTGTAAGTTATTGCATGCATCCTTATGATTCCTGTGCCCTTTGCTGCTATTTCATCTAATCTTGAGAGGTTTCCCTGATTGTTGAATAGTAAGTATTATCAGGACCGGTTGGCCTGCTGATATATTAAATATTGGAATAGGAACATTCCCTAGGATTGAATAGAACTTGAGATAAATCTATGATCAACTTGATTGACTGTTGTGTGGATACTTGCTAGGTGAAACCCCTTCTCATCATATTCTCACCCAAACTCCCTTTGCTTGATACTTGTTACTTTTGTGTTTCATACAATCAAACCCCCCCTGGTTACTTGTTACTTGTTCGTTAGTTGGTATTTCGCTTGACTGCATAGCGATTGGTGTTTTGATTCTCTTGGGTTCGACCTCTACTTGCTTGCTATACTTTAGTTAGTGTTTAGAGTTTTCTTTGATTTGGCACTACGACTTTAGCCTCATCAAATTTGGCGCCGTTGCCGGGCAATTGAAATTTTTCCGATTCTGTGTTAATTATGAAATTATCAACTGTTTGGTGTGAACCTTTATGGTTCAGACCCGTGCTACTGATTCATCTCTTGTTTCCTTTGACCCAGAGATTGAAAGGACGTTCCTTCGGAACCAAAGAGCAGCTCTGAACCAAGAGAACGAGATGGGTGATCGACATGGACCGCCACTGCCTACTATGAGGCAACTCACTGCCCCAGATTTAAACCAACAACCTTTAGCAGTGAGGTTTCCTGAGATTGAAGAAGGTGTGAATTTTGAATTAAAAGCTGGTTTAATTCATGAGCTACCACACTTCCATGGCTTAGCAGGAGAAGATCCCAACAAACATTTGGCTCAATTCCATGCCATATGTTCTAGTATGAAGCCAAGAGGTGTTACTGAGGAGCAGGTCATGCTGAGAGCTTTCGAATTTACTCTGAAAGACGCTGCGAATGATTGACTCTATTATCAAGCTCCAGGGAGTATTGATACATGGGCTAAGATGAAAAAGGTCTTTTTAGAGAAATATTTTCCAGCTACAAAACTGAGCAGTTTAAAGAAGGAGATCACGAATCTTTAACAACACTCAACTGAGAGTCTCTATGAATATTATGAGAGATTCAAGAAGCTTTGCTCAAGCTGCCCATTCCATAGTTATACTGACCAAGATCTCCTTATGTACTTATTTAGTGGCCTGATTGATGAGGATCGTCGAATGGTGAATGCATCCTGTGGAGGTAACTTTTTAAGATTGACTATACCTCAGGCTACTGAAATGTTTGAGGAATTAGCTGAGAGCTCAAGGCAGTTTGGTAGCAGGCAAAGAACACAGTCAGTAAGTTCGCTTGATCCCGCTAAAATTCAAAGTGATATGAATGAACTGAAAGATATGATGAAGTCTTTTATGCTGCAAAGTGGTGGTCAACAACTCCAAGAGCCGAACGCTGAGGTAAACGTTGTTGGTGGATGGCAACCTAGGCCAAGGTATGATTCTCATAATATTAATTATCAGCAACCTAGACCTCAAAATTCTATGACTGTTGAAGATATGATCAAGTCCTTAGCTCAAACTGTGATGCAACAAAATGCTAGAACGGAATCGAGTATCCAAAATCTTGAAAATCAGTTAGGACAGATTGCTCAAGCTGTGAGTAAATTAGAGGCCAGGGAACCGGTAAGAAACCCGAGAGAGAACGTCAGTGCAGTGTTCTTGAGGAGCGGAAAAACTTTAAATGACTGTTCTGTGCCAAAACCGCGACCGCCAGATCTGAGTGGCGATCGCCATGAGATTACAGAGAGCAAAGCAGGATCTGCATCCCGACCGCGATCGCCATTCCATTCCAGAAGCTGAGGTGAAAAATTATTCGCGACCGCGATCGCCAGTTGTTGATGGCGATCGCCGGGAGCCCCCTGAGTACATTGACGATTATGGTCGCCCAAATTCCCCCCCTCTGTTCTCTCAGAGGCCTGTAGCCCCCTTTCCTGAGGCATTGAAGGATACTCGGAGGCTCGAAGACGACAAAGAAATCTTCGAAACCTTTAGTAGGTGTGAGGTAAACATTCCTTTGCTCAAACTTGTTAAGAGTATTCCTAGATTTGCTAAGTTTTTGAAAGAAGTTTGCACTATCAAAAGAAATCAAAAACTGAAAGGAAAGAAGAAAGTTGAAGTAAGTGAACAAGTTTCTGCTGTGTTTCAAAAACGCATGCCTAAGAAATGTGGTGATCCAGGCATATTTAGCATTCCATGTGTGATTGGTGAAACTAAATTTGACAAAGCCATGCTAGATTTAGGTGCATCAATCAATGTTTTACCTTACTCTTTGTATGAATCACTAGGCTTAGGACCCTTCCACAAAACAGGAACTGTTATTCAACTTGCTGATAGGTCTACTGTATACCCAAAAGAAGAGTTATGTGAGTTCGAGAGATTATGGCGATCGCCATGACTCTACGGCGATCTCCATGGGATGACAGAGGCTACGACAGAGCTTTATATGAAGATGGCGATCGCCAGGCATCTATGGCGATCGCCACAACAAGGCCGAAGATATTCCGGACTTTCCTTATTTTCCTTTGTTTTTATTTCTTTTATTATTTTCTTATTTTCCTTATTTTAGTTTTAGGATTTATCTTTTACCATATATCTTTAGGGTTAGACTCTTTATATACCCTAGTTCTTATCATCTTTTCTATCATTTTTTCCATCAGACAATTTAGTTCTGCAACCATGAGCAGGAACTAATCTCCATTGTTTTACTTAGCGGTTGAAACCTTCAGTTATTAAGTTGTGAGATTTCTAAACTCTTGTTCTTTTCCTATGGGTTTGTATTAATTCTCTTGTTCTTCATCTATTGATTTCTATTAGTTTTGCTAGCTTGATCACCTAGTTTGATTGATAGTTTTCTATTGCTAGACTAGGAATATACGGTGGAATTCCTTGTCATTGTAGCATTCATATCTGCATGATCTGGTAGTTGATTGCTTTTATGAAAGAGAATTGATTGCATGTTAATACTTGACGGTTGTAAGTTATTGCATGCATCCTTATGATTCCTGTGCCCTTTGCTGCTATTTCATCTAATCTTGAGAGGTTTCCCTGATTGTTGAATAGTAAGTATTATCAGGACCGGTTGGCCTGCTGATATATTAAATATTGGAATAGGAACATTCCCTAGGATTGAATAGAACTTGAGATAAATCTATGATCAACTTGATTGACTGTTGTGTGGATACTTGCTAGGTGAAACCCCTTCTCATCATATTCTCACCCAAACTCCCTTTGCTTGATACTTGTTACTTTTGTGTTTCATACAATCAAACCCCCCCTGGTTACTTGTTACTTGTTCGTTAGTTGGTATTTCGCTTGACTGCATAGCGATTGGTGTTTTGATTCTCTTGGGTTCGACCTCTACTTGCTTGCTATACTTTAGTTAGTGTTTAGAGTTTTCTTTGATTTGGCACTACGACTTTAGCCTCATCAACTACATAAAGGAAGAAAAAAAAAAGATCCAGGCCTTGAACACATAGTGCGAGTTTTAAAGAAATCAAAGTTTACCTGTAGGATTCCAGCAGTCAACCAACCAAGCACAATCTTCGCCAAGAGAAGACTTCTTCACAAAGTAAAAGTATTAGGCCCAGTGACGATCGGCCTGACTCCCCTCGATCACGATCTTAGGCGCCTTCGGCCTAGACTTAAGGCCTACTCTTCCCACCGTCTTCGTTTGGACGTTGAAAGAATAAGCGATATCCTCGATGGCTAGATCGACGCCATGTTTCTCCACCACATCGTCTAAAGCACCAAAGATCCTCCAAACGCTTGGCAGGAGCTGCCCCACTGCAACCCCCAAAGCGAGCATGAATGCCTTGACCAACGACGAGAAAGGAAAGCGATGGCCAGTAAGAAAAGGATACTCGTACACCGCAATCCATCCCGGCAAGTGCGCATCAGCAAATACCCCGGGAGGAGGTATCTCGATCTCCACCTCAGGACCAAGATTCGCCAGAGACCGTAACCTTTCAACATCACGTACCTCTGTTGATTTACAGTCGGAGCCCTTCAAGATAAACTTGGGAACGTAGAAGGAGGCCATCTGGAAGTAATAAGAAGAAGTTTGGAAGAAGGTACGAAGAGAAAGAATGAGCAAGAAAGTTCGGATCAAAGTAAAGAGGAAGCAAGAAGACGATAGTGAGTAATTAGATGGGAGCAGAAAAGTAAATGAGATTGGAGATTCACCCATTATATAGAAAGAGAAGGTCGCGAGAATCAAGGAGTATTCAACGACATTATAGCCATTGGGAAAACTAGCCGTTGCGTTTCGACGTTCCCGGCACAGGAAACAAAGCTTCTCCAACAACACGTGTTAAGAATTGAAGAAAAATCCTGATCGAAGCTTAACGACGATGTCGAGAATTTTGATGACGTTATCATCAACGCGTTCCAGTAATTTTGAAGACGTATTCTACAAAGAAAGAAGGCGTCTCCCAACTCTTCTTAATATTAAGCCCTGTAAGACGCCTTAGGGGTATTGTTTGTGCCTAAAAATACGACGACCATGGAACGCGTGAAAGCTACGCGTAGAAGGATAGAGGCGACGCGACGTATGAGACGGAAGATGGCATCAACGTAACGTTATAAAGAAGAATGTGTCGTTAAGCTATGGAAATTAGGTCAGCCGCCACTTAGTTACCTTGTTCTATATTATATTCGTGTAAATGGTAAAGGATAAGATGAAAGAATATATTTTACCATATTTATTATATCGTTAGAAGGAAAAGGAAAAGATATTATTTCCTTAGTAAGATCCTAGGGTTAACCTATATAAAAATCAACGCCAACCTTTTGTAATCATGGTACTACGCCGTAATATCGATACCACAAGGAAGTTCAAGTTTCAACCTTATTCTCTCGTCTTGTTCTCTTAGTGTTAAGATTATACCGTTCTCTTTGATCTTTGCCCTACAATTGCTTAGTTATCATCTCGTTGATAATTTCGCTACAAACAACGATCCTTCTTCTAGCGATGAATCTTCTTGATTTACTTTCTTTGAATCTTCTTTTGTACATTTGTACATGTACGTGTAGCTTTTTCTCTCTCTTTCTTTTGTAAAAAGAATTTTGCCTTTTTATGATGGACTATTTATCGAAGCCTCCGATCTTTGTTACTCTCCAAATTCTGACGTAACAAGCTTTCGCTCCTAGCTCTCTTGCGACGGCATGTATTAACGCGTCGTCAGTTTCTTATGACGTTTATACGTTCCTTTGGGAAGTTCTTTTCCTTTCTTACCTATCTCTACCTCTTTTGGTAGGTTTGATCTGAGCTTCTTGTAGGCTTAGTTTAAAGCTACCAAAGAAGTCTTGTATACTTTTAACTTGATATACCTTGTTGTTCCTTTTTTTTTTTACTAATCTAGCGAACGCGTAGAGCTTTCTTTCGGCTTTCTGATCTTTTTGTATGGTACTTCATGTTCGTGACTTGGGTGCTTGATATGTGCTTATTGGCTTTGATCGAGAGATGTGGTCAATGCGACTTACTTTAGCTTATTTGCCGACTTACATGAGGTTTGGGTCCAGCATTCCCCCCGAACCCAGAAGCGAGTGGCGGATGTAGTTCATCGTGTGATTTTGATCAGCTTGTGACATTACCCCTTACTTTAAAGGTGAATCCGTTGCCTCACGCTAGCGTTTAGGTCGACGTCGAACTCTTTTAATCGACGGGCCTATTCATCGTGTATGTCGTCCGTTTTCTTGAGTATTAGGACTTACGATGCCGGTGGACGCGTCCCTGCCGGTTTGGTTAATTGCCCGTGGATTCATGACTCTCAGAGAGGCCGTGGAAGGCGTGAATACGCATTCCTGGAGATGGGTGGTGGCGATAGGTTTCCCTTCTTCCCCAGAGCACCATGCCGGTTTCGTGAGGTACCGGGCTTCAATCCCTATGACCATTGCCACACGTCGCTAATGATCATAGGAAGCTTTGACTCGGGGTCGGCGGTTCGGCTAACGTTGCCTACGCGTAGATGGAGCCTTGAACGCGTAGACTAACGAAATTCACCCCCGGCGCGGATTTTCGCCGCGGCCTTTTGAGCTTGGGTGTTACATCAGAGACAAAGAGCAAGTACTTTGAAAATAAAACATCTCTTATCATGCTTGAACACATCGGGGAAGGAAAAAAAAAGGTATACTCATATATTGAAAAGATGCATCATGAAGACAAGACTACTACGTAGACGTCGACCCCTTGTCGTTTTGACGCTAAGACAACTATTCTACCTTATTATAAAGAAAAACTTCAGGAAAGGGAAAAAAGTACTGTTCTTACTCATGCAAATGAAAGGGAAATAAGGCCGAGAAGGATCTTGGAACACTCTTGTGCTTTCTTTAGGATTACGGAGGGTGATGCTTTAGGAACATTTTGCTTAGATCGTTTCTTGTTACTTGGATCTTTTGATGCTTGGTATCTTGGTGAAAGACTTTAGATCGTCGCACTTCATATTTTGATTGCTATGCTTTCTTTTCTTTCCTCGGCGACGCTTTGGTTGCTTCCTTCATTCCGATATCGTAGCATTCTCTAGCAACTTGAGTTTCTCCCATGATATCTTGCGTCCCCCATGGCGATGGGAATTTCAGGGACTGATGGTATGTTGACGGGACTGCTCTCATGTCGTGCAGCCATGGTCTTCCCAGGATCACGTTGTATGGCGATTCAAGCTCCATTACGGCAAATTTAGCCCGCGTATTAATACCCCTGGCGTAGGTTGATAGCGTCATCCCCTATCATCTCTGTCACTTCGCCGCTGAAACCTACTAGTGGTACGCATCTCCTGGTCACGTTGCTAAGGGATAATCCTAATTCTTTCAGGGCGGCCGTAGTGATGATGTTGGCCGAGCTACCATTGTCCACGAGGATTCTCTTAACGAGGTGGTTACTAATAGTGAGAGAGATTACTAACCCGTCTTGATGCTCCATCGTCGCGTTTGAATCTTCGAACGTGATAAGCTGCTTGCTTCGGGTAGGGCGTACTTGATAGACTTTCGTCGCGTTACTCTCGTCTCCTAGAATTTTGATACTTTTCTTTCCGTCGTAGACGCGTATCTGCTTGCTGAAGGTCCTCCGATGATGGAATGAATGGTACGAGCGTGGTGAGCTGGAGGTGGAGGTGGAGTGGGAGACTTTCTTTCTTTCTTTATCCCTTCGAGGGCGTTCTTTCCTTCTTTGGAGAGTAAATCTTTCAGGTCTCCTCTCTTTAGCAGCCTCATCACTTCTTTTCTTAAGGTGTAGCATCCATCCGTCGTGTGACCTGTATCATTGTGGAATTCGCAATACCCCTTTCTCGTTCCATGTCTCCTTCCAGGGTTTTGCTTTCTTGGCCATTGCATGTCGCGTAACCCTTCCATTGCGTTCATGACGCGTAGGGTGTTGGTCTTCATGGAGATTCCTCTCTCTACGACGTAGTTGCTTTCTACTTCGCTCACAGTATGTACCGCTTGGGGTTCTCTTTGAAAAGGTTTGTTTCTTTTATCATTGCGTCCTCCCTGTTCCTGGTGCCTATCGGTATATCGACGTTGGGGAGAATTCCTTCGCGGAGGGGTCCGCCTATGTGGAGAATTCCTTCGCGGAGGGGTCCGCCTATGTGGAGATCTGGCAACCTCTTCGTTGTATTGCTTCAAGTCCTCTTCCAATCTTATGGCTTGCATGGCCCTTTCCCTCGTTATTTCGAACGATTAGGTGCACATCTTTGTCAGTTCTTTATACAAGTCGCTATCTTTGGGGAGGGCGCGTCTGAACGCGTCGGAGGCGGTAGCTTCCGTGCAACTCGGGATTGTGACTTTCTCATCGTTGAAACGTTTGAGGAGTTCTCTTATGATTTCGCCTTTGCTCATGCGCATGTTATGGAGGTCTGATGGCTGCTTTGGAAAGAGCTTGCTACTGGTGAATTGTAACCTGAATTGGTTGGAGAGCTCGGCGTAGGACGAGATGCACCCTTCTGGTAGATGAATGAAACATGTCAAGGCGGGGCCTTTCAGCGTTGAGCTAAAGATTTTGCACATCATTGCCTCTTTGAATCGCGGATCAATGGGGCTCGTGGAAAGTTTAGCTTTGTAGAGCAAGATGTGTTCTTCAGGATCACCTGATCCGTCGTAGACTGGAAGATCCGCGACGGTGAATTTCTTGGCGATCTTTTGGATGACTATACTCTTGATGAACGAGCTATCTTCGAACGTATGTTCTTCTTCCGGCACTATGGATTTAGGGGCTCCCGACATCGACATCATCTCTTTTTTGAAGGCCCCAATTTGTTGTTTCACGATAGCGGCGATGGTATCTGGAGTTAGGGTTTCTTCGGACTTCTTCTTCCTCGCGGAATCCTTGGGTAAGGTGAACCCATGGTGTTCTCTGGGGTGGTAGGCGTCGTCCTCTTCAAGAGCTTCATCCATATCTAAGCGTCGAGCGACACTCTGGTTGCGGACGTAAGTGTATTGTCCGGACTGGTTTGCTTTGAGTTGTAGGATGGTGGAGTTTAACCTTTTGTTTTCTTTGGCGAGTTCCGACGCCGTCTTCTCACTTGCTTGCAAGGCTTCGGCTTGGGCCTTCTCGAAGGACTCGATTTGTGCTCGAATGACGGCTACGTTGGTAACTTCTCCCTCTACCCCTTGCTTTTCAGCGGGATCGTTATTTGTTGAAGTGTTGGGGGTGACTTCGAGGTTCTTCTCAACGTTCTCATCCCTGGGAGTGAGGGGATCCTTCGCACATTCTTCGGCCTCTGAATCCCTGTTGTTGTGAGGGCTACTGGTTGGAGACGTCATGGCTTCCTGCAAAAAAGAAGTTCCCTTTGTGTGGAAAGATGACACCTTTTTGATCAAGCCCCACGGTGGGCGCCAATTGTTTGTAGCGAAATTATCAACGAGATGATAACTAAGCAATTGTAG
Source organism: Oxyria digyna (assembly GCA_029168935.1). NCBI lineage: Eukaryota > Viridiplantae > Streptophyta > Magnoliopsida > Caryophyllales > Polygonaceae > Oxyria > Oxyria digyna. The sequence goes on from JAPVLV010000013.1 coordinate 15,691,319, forward strand.
GGAAAAGATCAAAGAGAACGGTATAATCTTAACACTAAGAGAACAAGACGAGAGAATAAGGTTGAAACTTGAACTTCCTTGTGGTATCGATATTACGGCGTAGTACCATGATTACAAAAGGTTGGCGTTGATCTTTATATAGGTTAACCCTAGGATCTTACTAAGGAAATAATATCTTTTCCTTTTCCTTCTAACGATATAATAAATATGGTAAAAGATATTCTTTCATCTTATCCTTTACCATTTACACGAATATAATATAGAACAAGGTAACTAAGTGGCGGCTGACCTAATTTCCATAGCTTAATGACACGTTCTTCTTTATAACGTTACGTCGACGCCATCTTCCGTCTCATACGTCGCGTCGCCTCTATCCTTCTACGCGTAGCTTTCACGCGTTCCATGGTCGTCGTATTTTTAGGCACAAACAAAGGTGCTGGAGAAGAAAGTGGCTGATGCTTCCTCAGAAGTTTCTCGCTTGAGTAGCGCTTTGGAGGCGTCTTAGAGGGGCTGGAAGGCGTGAAGACGCGTTCCTGAAGAATGATCGTGTCAAATAGGTTAACCCTTGTTTGCTCAGAGGATCCGGCCGACTTCGTGAGGTACCGGGCTTCATTCCCCATGACCATTGCCACACGTCGCTAACAATCATGGGAAGCATCGACTCAGGGTCGGCGGTTCGGCTAACGTTGCCTACGCGTAGATGGAGCCTTGAACGCGTAAACTAACGAAATTCTCCCCCGGTGCGGATTTTCACCGCGGCCTTCTTGCTTCTTATTTGGTGCACCGTACTCAAGAGGCACGTTCTCTTAATAGACATAGAGCAAGTCGTGGAAATGAAACAACTCAGCATGCTTAACACGTTGGAAATAAATGGTCTACTTGTACATTAATAAAAGATGCATCATGCTATAATAAACGTGACTCTGACGCCTACCCCTAGTCGCCACGACCCCTCGTCGTTTTGACCTAAATAGAACGACATGCCTTTATTGAAAACTTAAAGCTACCCATGCAAAGGGAAACAAAAGGGAATCAAAGGGTGCATAAAAAGTATCTCGGTGTTTCTCTTGATTACGACTTTTATGGTGGATGGTGTTTCAAGAACATGTAGCTTAGGTCAGGGTTCTCTGCCGTGAACTTTCTCCACTTCTGAACTTGGAGACTTTGCTTATGCTTCCGTTGAGATGTGTCGTTGCAGGAAATCATGACAAGTCCGACCAACAGCCCGCGTAATGGTGGAGAAAGGTCCGAAGAAGAAGAACATACAAAATATCCTATCATTCCGGTGAATGAAGACACAGAAAAAGGTCTCGAGAACACGACGCTACAAAGAACGGCACCCCTGCAGGACAAAAGGGGACGAGTGATGATATAGTCAACGTGACCTCTGTCAGAGCCCACTTCGACACCCTCCAGAAAGCGTGGACATAAGCTAAAAACGCCAGCGAGGAGAACACGTCGGGACTCACCAAAGAGAACGAGCGGCTATGCTCCATCATAAAAGAGCTTAGGACAGAATCATCGAAACCGCGAACCTATGTTCGTAGTCAAAGCCTCGTTCGCCGCCTAGATATGGATGTTTTCGCCGAAGAAGGAGAGGATTACAGACCCCAGGAGCGCCCAAACGCCATACCATCGAGAGAAACGAGCCAGAGAGAATAGTCTTCTAAACAAAACTTGACCTCGGACGTCGTCGCTGTGCTCGTAGCACAACAAGTCGGAGCCTTGAGGAAAGAGATGATGTTAATGCCCGGGGCTCCCAAATCCATAGACCCCGAAGACGAGTTTGGATTCGAAGAGAGCCCGTTTGTTGCCACTATCGCCACCCAAAAGATCCCCAATAAATTTACCATTGCAGACCTCCCCGTCTACGACGGATCGGACGACCCGGAAGAACACGTCTTTCTCTACAAAGCTAAGCTCTCCACAAGTCCGATCGAGCCAAGATTGAAAGAAGCGATGATGTGCAAGTTCTTCAACTTGACGCTAAAAGGTCCAGCCTTGACGTGGTTCATCCACTTGCCCAAGGGAAGTATCTGCTCCTACGCCGAGCTCTCCAACCAATTTTGATTGCAATTCGCCAGCAATAAGTTGTTCGCAAAACAACCCTCAGATCTCCAGAACATGCGTATGAACAAGGGCGAGACCAAAGGGCCTTCTTGAAACGAGAAGATTACGATCCTGGACTGTACTGAAGCCACCGCCGCCAACGCATTCAGACGCGCACTTCCCCGAGATAGTGAACTGTACAAGGAATTGACGAAGACTCGCCCTGAATCATTCGTCTCAACTAGGGAAAGGGCCATGGAAGCCATACGCCTTAAAGAAGACCTCCTAAGCCACGCTGAAGAAAAGTCTCGATCTCCAGGTAGACGTACCCCTCCGCGCAGAAATTCTCCCCAGCGAAAGGACGACGAACGTTACGATAGAAGAAATAAGCCATTTCATAGAGAACCCCCCGTGGTGCACAACGTGAGCAAAATCAATAGAGTCTATGCGGTCGAAAGAGGCGTATGCATGAAGGCCGACGCGTTGAGAGTCATGAACGCGATGGAAAAGCTCCACGACGTAAGGTGGCCTAAAAAGCCAAATCCCGAGAAGAAGTCAGATTAGGAAGATTGTCTGATCACGTTTGAGGAACCCAACGGGAGTGTAGATCATCATGACGGATTAGTTATCTCCTTAACCATTAGTAATTGCAAAGTTAAAAGAATCCTCGTTGATAACGGAAGCTCGGCCAACATCATCACCTTATCCGTGATCAAAGAGCTCGGATTATCTAGCGACGACGTAGTGAAAAAGTACATCCCTCTAGTGGGCTTCAGTGGCGAAGTCGCCGATATGCTAGGAGAAATCACCCTAACCACTCTGGCGGAAGGGGTCAATATGAAAACCAAATTCGTGGTAATGGAGGCCGAGTGGCTGTATAACATAATCTTGGGAAGGCCGTGGTTACACGACATGAGAGTTATACCCTCAACATACCATCAATCCCTGAAGTTTCTATCTCCGTGGGGGATTCAAGAGATCAAGGGTGAACAACAGATAGCAAGGGAGTGTTACAACATAGGGATGAAAAATACAACTAACACGTCCCTAGAGAGGAAGAACAAGGCGTAGCAATTAAAAGACCATGAAGAACATGCGAGATATGCTCAACGAAGGCTCTACGAGATAAAAAAAGAAATAGGCCGGATAGGCGACGAGACATACGTCCTGGAAGTAAAATCATACGCCATCCGAAGAGTAGAGAAGAGGAAAGCATCTTCATGGTCTGAATCATCAAGTAACAGAGAGTCCAAACGCCTGAAAACAAGGAGAAGCCATAGGAAGTCCAAGGAAGAATCTAGGGGTGGAAGAGCAAACCCCGACGCGTCAAAGAAAAAGCCATCCATGAAGCAAGATAAGAGCGTCGATAAACACGACACGTTCCTACAGAAACGTAAGAAAAATCTCCGAGTTCAAAAGTGGAGAAAATTTATGGCAGAAAATCCTGACTTAAGCTACATGTTCTTGAAACGTCATCCACCGTAAAGGCATCATCAGGAAAGAGTTTGAGATACTTTTTATGCGTCTTTTGATTCCCTTTTATTTCCCTTTGCATGAGTAGGTTTAAGTTTTCAATAAAAGCATGTCGTTATCTTTAGGTCAAAACGACAAGGGGTAGCGGCGACTAGGGGTAGGCGTCAAAATCAACGTTTGTTAGAGCATGATGCATCTTTCATTAATATACAAGTAGACCTTTTCTTTCCAACGTGTTAAGCATGTTGAGTTGTTTCATTTCCATGACTTGCTCTATGTCTATTAAGAGAAGGTGCCTCTTGAGTACGGTGTACCAAATAAGAAGCAAGAAGGCCGCGGTGAAAATCCGCGCCGGGGGTGAATTTCGTTAGTCTACGCGTTCGAGGCTTCATCTACGCGTAGGCAACGTTAGCCGAACCGCCGACCCCGAGTCGACGCTTCCCATGATTGTTAGCAACGTGTGGCAATGGTCATGGGGAATGAAACCCGGTACCTCACGAAGCCGGCCGGATCCTCTGAGCAAACAAGGTCGAACCTATTTGACACGATCACTCTCCAGGAACGCGTCTTCATGCCTTCCAGCCCCTCTGAGAGTCATGAATCCACGGGCAAAACGCCAAACCGGCAGGGATGCGTCCACCGGCATCGTAAGTCCTAACAATCTAGAAATCGGACGCCACACTATGAATAGGTCTGTCAATTAAAAGAGTTCGACGTCGACCTAAACGCCAGCGTGAGGCAACAGACCCACCTTAAAAGTAATGGGTAACGTCACAAGCTGATATAAATCACATGCTGATCTATGTCCGCCACTTGCTTCAGGGTTCGGAGGAAATGCTGGACCCAACCTTCATGTAAGCCGGGAACGTAACTAAAGCAGCCGCGATGACCATACCATCTTATCAAGTAAGCAAAACACTCTAAACGTGTTCATTACGAGCAAAGAATCACACTAGGGGCAGAAAACTACACCCTACAAAGATAAAGCAGCAAAAGCAAAAACCAAGAACAAAACCTACGCATTCGCAAGCAAGCTACACGTAAAGAGGTTGAGAAAGTTGGAATCAATAAGAAAAAAGCTCTAAACCTACGCAAAGCAAAGTACGAAAGATATCAAGGCAAGATAAAGGATAAGCTCCCCAAACATCTTCGACGTAAAAAAAAACAACGCTAGAAAAAAATGAAGCAAACACTAGAATCTTTGGTAGCTTTAACCTAGTCTACGAGGAGTCTAAGTCAAACGTACCAAAAGGGGTAGGGATACGCCAAAAAGGGGTAAAAGAACACTAAAAGGATAGCAACGACGCGAGAACAAGAAAGCTAACAGCGAAGTCACCAAAGATATCGATCCAAATTCGGAGACAAAAGATAACAACGTTCTAAAACAAGAAAGAAGTGTTTCAAACTACAAGCTACGCGTAAGCAACACTACTCTACGCTAAGAAAAAGACGATAATTACAAAGATTTGGACTCGCCCTCAGTCGACCCAGATCCAGATGCGTGACCATCACCTTCTTCTTCGTCAAACGGAACCTCTTCTTCGTCGACGTGCTCCTCGCCCTCAGCATCCGCAACATCGGGACGAGCATCCGGACGCCTCCAAGAAGGACCATCATCAACGCCTTCAGGAAGTTCCGGATAAGCTTCCCTAAACTCAGCGCGTTCGCCCACCGGATCCCAAACACTAGATATCCGCCTCAGACAAATCCTTGTCGTGCTGCGCCTTATTCCGTTCCACATCCTCCTTCAAAATACGAAGATCCTTCTCCAAACCCTCGATGCGCTTGGTGATCGTCTCGTTAAGGGAAAGAACCTCGGTAACCTTCTCTTTCGCCGTCTTCTCCGCGTCACGAGACGTTTTCAACAAGCCGTTCAAACGCGAGACCTCCGACGAGGCGTCAGACGCCTTTTTCTCCAACGCCTCCATCCGTTCCGGATACCTAGACAAGAGCGTCCAAGCGCATAACGACGCCTGAATCCCCTGAAAAAAGGAACAAGAAAAATAAGAAAGGAAGTTCGCGAGAAAGCCGTCAAGAAAATGGAAATTACAACCCTACCTGCCATTGAGCGGAGAATGCTTCTCCCATAACGTCGGCAGGATCCATCGACGCGTAATGATCAAGGGACGAAGAAGATCGAAGCCCCATCAAAGCCTTCAGAAGTTCCCTTCCCGGAGCGAAAGCATTCGAAATCACACCAGGGAACTCATCCACAGATGTGTATTGCTCCTCGGAAACCTCGACCACCTTCTCCTTCCCCTTCTTTGAACGCGTCGCCTTGGCCGGAGAAGGAGACGGCGTAGACTCCAAAGTAGCCATAAGGTCGACGTCCAAAGGAGCGGCGAACGAACACCCTTTTATGGCAAGCTGCCTCTTCCTTGACGTCACAAGATCAGTAGCAGACTCGGCGCGAGCACGAACGCGAGAAATTGAAGCTGCATCACCAATATAGAGAAAACGATTAGAGCACAAAAATAAGGAAATAAGCTGGTGAAAACTAAACGAGAAGAAGCCGACTTACCAGATGGCGTCGCAGGGCCGCAACGATGTCCTTCTCCATCATGACCAAAGAAGGTCCGGTCAACCTCAGGAATCGCCAAAAGTGCAACTATAGCCTTTTTGGACTCCTTCCTTGTCTTGAGAGCCTCCCCGTTAACTGCAAAGCACATAAAGTTATACGTAAATCAGGCATCGACCAACAAAATATACCTCCGTCGGAAAAGAAAAAGTTGTCAAGATAAGGTAACAAAACTTACTCTCGGGATTCCAATCCTCGATAATCCAAGAGCACGCATCTCCAAGGGAAGATTTCTCCACGAAATAAAAGACCTCAGCCCAACCCCAATCGGCCGTACTCTTCTCAAAGGCTATCCTAGCCTTCTTCAGCTTAATCTTGAAGTATACCTTGTTTGTTGAATTAAGCGAGACAGTTAAAGAATTGGCAAGATCCGCCGCGACGAAATTCAAGCCATGTTTCTCAATGGCGTCGTCGAGAGCACCCAAGATGCGCCATGCCCCGGGAAGAAGTTGACCTACCGCCAGACCTAGAACGAGCATAAAAGATTTAACCAGAGGCGAGAACGGGAACCGATGCCCCGCCAGAAAAGGACACTCGTAGACCGCTATCCATCCCGGTCGGTGAGCATCTGCGCAAACCCCCTCTGGAGGAATCTCAATCTTCACGTCCGGATCAAGTTCAGCAATGGTCCTCATACGGTTAATGTCATGCGCTTGAGAGTAGTAACGATCCGACTCGCGGAGCACCTTCCTTGGCTCATAAAGTACTGGGGTTGCCATTAGGAAAGAAATAGATGAGAAAATGGAGCAATAAGATGATCAGACGAGGAAGAGACGAAGAGAACATAGAAATGTTCGGGAAAGATAAAGATTAGAAGAAGCATATATGAAGAAAGAAGAGGCCTCCGCTCATTTATAGGAAGAAAATCATGAGAATCTCGGAAGGATATTCTCCAAAGGCAATATTCTCCACTAGAGAAACTAGCCGTTGAAGATGAACGTTGCCGGCACAGATAACAAAGTTCCTCACCTGCCACATGTAAATGATTGAAGAAGAAGGATGATCAAAGCTCTGCGACGATAATAAAAATTCAAGTGACGTAATCATCAACGCGTTCCCGGTGTAATGAAGACGTATTCCATGAAGAAAGAAGGCGTCTCCCAGCTCTACTAGACGTCAAGCCCTGTAAGACGCCTTAGGGGTATTGTTTGTGCCTAAAAATATGACGAGTGTGGAACGCGTGGAAGCTACGCGTAGAAGAACGTCATCGACGCGACGAGGTGAAGGGAAGATGTCGTCGACGTGACGAGACGTGGCAAAGATCTCGTTCTTCTTAAGGTTTAGGTCGCCCGAGTATATTTTATCCTATTTTGTATTATATTATTGTAATCGGTAAAAGATATGGTAAAAAATATCTTTTACCTAGTTTGTTATATCGTTATTTAGATAGAAGGAAAAGATAAGATCTCGTTTCCTTAAAGATATTATTAGGGTTAGCCTATAAATAAAGGCTAATGCCTGCTTTGTAATAATCTAAGCCGTCATTCGAGTAATACCAAGCTAATGTTTCAACCCTAATTTCCTCCCTTGTTCTTTAGTGTTGAGATTATACCGTACTCTTGGATCTTTTCCCTACAATTGCTTAGTTATGTTCTCATAGGTAATTTCGCTACAAACAGATCGTGTCTCAAGATGCTAGCTAAAGACCACGCCAAAGAGAGCGTAAGATCGAAGTAATCCTCCTCAAGTTTGCAAAGAAAAAGCAATTCGCCAAAAAGAGAAACACAAGAAGTTACAATCGAAACACCAAAAGCAAATATGTTCCAAGTAAGATAGTTGAGAAAAGAATATTCCAACACCGAAATGAAAAACTCCTAAGGATAAGAGCGTTGGGAAACTCGACGCGTCCGGGAAGGCCCGTAAGAACTTCATTGATTGTTACGCATGTCTAAGTAAGTTTACTTTCTGCATAATCATGTCATCATCATAGCGTCGAGGCGGCAAGGGGTCGCATTGACTAGGGGTAGCTTTAGAATGTCGTCATGTCGAGTCATCATGATTATTTAAGTGCATAAGCATATTTTCTCTCCAACGTGTTAAAGCATGCTGAGTTGTTTCATTTTCAATGACTTGCTCTATGTCTTTTAAGAGAATGTGCCTCTTGAGTACGGTGTACCAAATAAGAAGCAAGAAGGCCGCGGTGAAAATCCGCGCTGGGGGCGAATTTCGTTAGTCTACGCGTTCGAGGCTCCATCTACGCGTAGGCAACGTTAGCCGAACCGCCGACTCTGAGTCAACGCTTCCCATGATTGTTAGCAACGTGTAGCAATGGTCATGGGGAATGAAGCCCGACACCTCACGAAGCCGGCCAGATCCTCTGAGCAAACAAGGTTAAACCTATTTGACACGGTCATTCTCCAGGAACGCGTCTTCACGCCTTCCAGCCCCTCTGAGAGTCATGAATCCACGGGAAAAACGCCAAACCGGCAGGGATGCGTCCACCGGCATCGTAAGTCCTAACAATTGAGAAATCGGATGCCACACGATGAATAGGCCCGTCGATTAAAAGAGTTCGACGCCGACCTAACGCTAGCGTGAGGCAGAGGATCCACCTTAAAGTAAGGGGTAACGTCACAAGCTGATAAAGTCACACGCTGACCTATGTCCGCCACTCGCTTCAGGGTTCGGAGGAAATGCTGGACCCAACCTTCATATAAGCCGGCAAATAACAAAAGCAGCCGCAATGACCGTACCACCCTATCAAGTAAGTAAAACTCTCTAACGCGTTCACTACAAACAAAGTGTCATACTAGGGGTAGAAAACCACACCCTAAAGATAAAGTAGCAAAAGCGAAAGCCAAGGACCAAACCTACGCACTCACAAGGGGTAGGACCACTCAAGGAAACACACAAACACATCCAAAGCCAAGAAACAACAAAGATAGAAGTACTATCAAGACAATCCAAAGAAAAAAGTTACTCATTCGACGCGTAGATGAATACGCTATTGCCAAAGAAAGGATAAAATGTCACGCAAGATAAGAGGAATAGTTCGCAACAAGGGAAGACGAGGAGTTCAAGTAAAGACTCGAAAAGTCGAGACAAAGGAATATCGATCAAAAGCAAGATATTAGAAAACACCCAAGAGCGAGAATATGAACGAGAACGACAATCACAAGTTGGCCAAGATCACGCAAATTCTACACGTAGGAAGATCGCCATCCCTAGAGAACACGATCAAAAGCATCGCGACGAGTATAAACAAAATTTCATCTCCGTAAGAAGACAAAATCATCTCAAAGAACCCTCCTGAGAGAACCAAGCATGATCTAGTCACGAGAAGCATTAGTACGATTGCAAGCACGACGAGGTCGAAGTTATCACCGAACAAGTCTAAGAAAGACATTCAAGAGAAGCAGTGCTCCCAAAAGTATTAAGTAAAATTCAGTGTAGTCGACACAATGTGTCATCGCCAACGCGTTCCCAGATGTGCAGCGTGTTCTCCAAAGACGTCTCCTGACGCGTTCTCCAGAACATTCTCGTTATATCTCCTTAAGACTCAAAGCAATATAAGAGCATCGCATGAAGATCAAGTTGTGCCGCCATGAAAACGCCACCAGGGGTCAGACCTATGACATAATCGTTATTAGAGCAAGAAAGTCACGGCGTCCTTGAGTCATTAGAGCAAGAATGACTGCACATTCCTAAACTGCTAAGCACAATCTATTCATCTCGGGTACGTTGCTCAAGACCTTCTTCTACTTAGTTATTCTTCTTCACGTATCTCCACTGCTCTTCTACAAGCTTCACCTCGAGCAAGCCTATCTCTCTCTCCAACTTCTAGTAAGACTCCAGGCAATAGAGGCCAACACCCATCTGCAAGGGGTGACGTAATTATAAGAGATACGTTGAAAGTAAGAACACGCCGAGGTGCTATAACATACGCGTTGAAAGTAAGAACGCGTAGAATCGCCAAAGAGAAAAAAGAGCACGTTATGAAAAAAGTATGTCAAAGTAGGCACGGAAGTTAAGAAGTAGCATCATAAGAAGAGACGCCAGAACTCAAAGCATATACCAGAGAAGAAAGAAAATACGAAAACGCGAAGAGATAGAACGCATCGCCATCGCCCATCGTGACCTTCAAAGAGTACCTCCACGCTGAGCAAGTGCGTAAGGAGAGAAGTCAAGAAATCTGAAAAGTTCCACGTCACCCAAGCTAGGGGTGATAAGTAGAGTCTCCACAAACACTAGTAGAAAAAACACCTGTTGAGGACCCCCCCTGTTGAGGCGGGCAAAACCCCCCCTGTTGAGGCGGACAAAGGGCGCTGCAATAGAGGGGGCTGCAACAAGTCAATACTTGTTGAGGCGGGCAAATCTTCGCCTCAACGAGTGACTTGTTGAGGCGGTCAAAAGTGTGCCCGCCTCAACAAGTAGGCAAAAAATAATGCCTCAAATTTTTAATGCCCGCCTCTAATTTTGATGCCTATTGAAGCGGGCCAGCATTTTCCCGCCTCTAATGTCTGCATTTTTTTTTTGGTCTGATGCATATTGAAAGATTGAACAACCCACCTCTAATTTTGTCTTATCGTTTATATACCAAATTGAAACACTAACGAAATAGCATCAATGAACCAATAACTCAACGAAGGTATGAACAAATTAATTTATTAAAAGATTAAGACAATACATGAACAAATACAGTCCGGTAGAAACTAAGAAAACCCCTTGCAAATTCCCAGCACTACGATCTCAATCTGTGAATACATGGACAAATAAAATAATAATTTACATAAACGTAAAACCTAGATCTGATAACTCAATGAGGGTGAACGTAAAACCTAGATCTGATTTACTAGGGTTGTTGCGGGGCGAGCCGATTAGGGTTGCGGTGGTTCAATGGAGCTTCAATGGTAAGCGACGGATCTGAGGCGATGTGAGTCAATTTCGAGACTCCGGCGCTCGGATCTGAGGCGATGTGAGTCGATTTCGAGACTCCGGCGCTCGGATCTGACGAGGAAGAACATACATGGTGAGTGGCGGCGCAAATCTGGCGAGGAGCTACAAGGGCTTGGATTTAGGGTTAGCTGCAAGGGCTCGGAACTCGGGTTAGCTCAGATCTGGCGAGGAGGATCCCGTAAGAAGACGATGAGATGTTGAGGTGAGGTTGAAGAACTGCGCTCGGATGTTGAAGAAGACGATGATGTCGAGATGTTGAGGGAGAACGAGGCAAAAAGATGCGAGGAAGTTGATTAGAGGATGAGATGATTTTTTAGAGGGGAGAAGAATATGAAGTGTGAGGTTGAAGATCTGAGTTGTGAAGGTTGGATGTGAGGTGATGTGAGGTTGAAGACGAAGAGGGGAAGAAGAGTTGTCTGGAGTAAATGATAAGTCAGAAGAATAGGAAGGCAACATAAGAGATTTTTTAGGTTTTATATATTTGGGATTTAAGGGTTGGATTTGAGTTTGATTGATCCTATGGTGTTAAATGCCAATCCGAGTGTTTTGGTAGGTTTATTAGTGGCCCTTGATTAAATTGATCCAATGGTTGAAAATAGGAAGACTTTTTTGGGGGTTTTAAGATGAGTTTGTTGAGGCGGGCATTATATTGTACGCCTCAACAAGGGCGCCTCAACAGACCCTGTTGAGGCATACAATATATGTGCGCCTCAACAGGGTCTGTTGAGGCGGGAAAATTTTTGCCCGCCTCAAAAAGTCAAGACCTGTTGAGGCGAACAAAAAAGTGTTCGCCTCAACAAGTCCGATTTTTTGAGGTTGTTGAGGTGAACAATATAATGTACGCCTCAACAAGGGCGTTGCAACAAGTGTTTTTTCCACTAGTGAAAGTCTAAGAACGAGCGACGAAGTATCCTCGTGAAACTTCCCTGAGTAAGAGCAACGATTGGTCGAGAACAAGCGTAAGAGAAAAAGATCTGAGTACGCAGTGGCAAAGAAAGAAAGAGGTTGGAAGAGTCGATTGTTTCTCTCGAAGTAGTAGTTTCCTCCAAAAGTGATATCCTTAGAAAGAGGAGCAGAAGATGCTCGAAGTACCACGTTGAGAATCCAAACATGAGGCAAAGGTCCAATAAGGAGATATGTTACGAGAAAGAAGTAAATCACCATCTAAAGATTTGCTTGAAGACAGGATGATCCAAGTGACCAAGTTGAGGATTATGGTGAAGCAGCGACTTCACTTACGAAGTCCTCATTAGCCATGATTTCATATCCGGCCCGCGAACATTTCAGAGTCGATTAAAGCAGGAAGTTGATTCTCTCCAAAGAAGGCGTAAGAAGCCCAAGATCTAGATCGCCTATCGCCAGTTAGAAAGAAATGACATGTTTAAACGTAGAACACGAGTTCAGGGAGCTGATTATGAAGCAATAGAGTTCCGAGCATCAAGTTATAGCAGCAACGCGTTGAGATTAAGAGAAGGCATTGAAGGAGTGAAGGCGTTTCCCTGACTTAAGGATCTCGTCAGCAAAACACCTTAGGGGTATTGTTTGTGCCGATAAATACCACTACGGTTGCGACGTGTTCGTAGGATCAACGCGTTGGAATATACATGAAGACGGGGTGACCAATAGAAGACGTCCAAGCAAGTAACATGATCGTCGACATCACGAAGTTAAGCACGGAGTACTCTTTTTTACTCTTCTCATGGTTTTTCCCACGAGGTTTTCCGAAGAAGAGGTTTTAACGAGGCTCCCAAGGTCATTCATCACCGTCACACCATCAACGTGATCTACGAGATCATCTACGAGATCATCTACGAGATCAACTACGAGTTTCCAAGGTCACCTACGTGAAGATTAAGTACGTCGACGAGAAGAGCTACGCATAGACGACGACGAGTACGAGAAAGAACGAGTATGAAGGCGTCGTCGAGATTAAGATAAAGTCGGCTAAATATATTTATGTCTTTTATTTAATATTCATTATGTAAATAGTAAAAGATATTAGAAAGAATATATTTTACCCTGTTTTATATTAGGTTAAAGATATAAGGAAAAAAATAAGATTCTTTTCTTAAAGATAGAACTAGGGTTTGCCTATAAATAAAAGGCTCCCTTATCATTGTAGAGCAGCCTTTTTCCCCAAGTAATACATAAGTATCTCGAGTTCTCTCTCTTTTATCAATGGTGTTTTCTAGATGAAGTGTTGGCACCGTAATGTTTGATCTTTTCCCTACAATTGCTTAGTTATCACCTCGTTGTTAGTTTCGCTACAAACAGTAACCCTGACTGAAACAGTAAAGCTCTAGCAGTCTCAAGAAGGTGTTGGTGTTTCCTTTCCACCACACCATTCTATTGAGGTGTTCCCACACAAGAAACCTGATGCAAAATACCTTTTACAACATAGAATTCTGTAGCTGAAGAACTGCAAAACTCTCCTCCATTATCTGATCTGATTACCTTTACCACTGAATCAAACTGCTTCTCAACAAAAGTGACAAAGGCTTTTAGAATGGGAAAGGCATTGCTCTTATGAGAGAGTTCTAGTATAATCATCCACAATAGTAATGAAAAACCTGAATCCATTATAAGTAGTAACAGAATAGGGTCCCCAAATGTCTACATGCATCATTTGGAAAGCTAAAGTACTCTTAATAGAGCTAATAGGAAATGGCCCTCTTTGTTGTCTAGCCTTAGGACAAACAGTACATAATGGATTCTTAGAAGAGTCACAGCTCTTTACAAAAGGTAGTCTATGCATTTGACTATAAGGAAGATGGCCTAATCTTAAATGCCAAAGTTCAAGGTCTTTATTACAAGTATTAGCAATGGGTATAATATGCTGAGACTTGTGAAAAGAAGATCCAGTGTTTCTCGTGTTTGATTGAAAGGTGGTGAGGTAAAGCCCTTTGTGTTGCTCACCAAGAACCCGAGATGTGTTCCTTGAAAGGCCCTGAACAATAAGACATTGAGAAGGTGTGAACAAAAGATTGACATTTAAGTCTTTTGTGAGGTGTGAGGCTGAAAGAAGATCAAAGGTGAACCCAGGCACATGTAACACATTACTAATAGTGAAATTATAATGTAAATGTACAGATCCTACATATTTTATCTGACATTTACTTCCATCAGGCATAGCTATAAACTCTGGTTTATGTAGAACAATATAATTCTCAAATATAGACAGGTTTGGTGTGATATGATGAGTAGCTCCACTGTATATGATCCAACATTGTGAATCAAAATGAGCTACTAGACTAAAAAATGTACCTGCCGTCATGCTAGCTTTACTGACTCCTGAATCAGAATTTTCTGCTTTACTGAGGAGTGCTAAGAGCTGCTTGTACTGTTCCTTAGTGAAAATAGGATCCTTGCTATCATAGTCAGACGTGGTGCCTGTAGAATCATCACTCTGTCCTGAATTTTGACCTGAATTTCCATTAGCATTATAAACAGATCCTTTCCGTTGATTCTGATATCTATCTCCGTCATTTCGTGGAGGATAACCATGTATCTTGAAACATCTCTCAATGTTATGCCCTGAGATTTTGCAATGATCACTAAAATACATAGATCTCCTATCATTTCCACCATTGACTCTACCTCCACGACCAGAATTTAACTGTCCTCCTCGACTAGATCCTGGATTTCCTCTTTCTGATCCATTAGAGTTCTTATGATAGGTGTTCAAGGAAGTTGAGTCACTTCCTATGTTTGACTTAGATTTCAACTCTAGGTTTCATTGATATTAGGAGTAGGTTTCATCATCAAGATGTTAGACCTTAAAAGGTTGTAAGCATCATTCAAACCTACTAAGAACTGCACAACTTGCTGATTAAAGAGAAACTGAGGCATAGATCCAACAGTTCCACAAGTATTACAGCTAGGCACTTCTACGAGCACTGTGTACTCATCCCATAGCTTCTTAAACTTTGTAAAATAAGCACTGATATTAAGATTGCCTTAAGAAATAGTGAAGAGTTCTTTCTATACCTGAAAGATACGAGTGCAACTTGGAGTTCCAAATCTCATATGAAGATCACTCCATACCTGATCTACAGTATCACAGTAAACAAGAGTTTCCTCTATGTCCTTATCAACCGAGTGGAATAGCCAAGCCATCACCATATTGTTGCATCGCTCCCACTGTGAGAAGAGAGGAGAAGAAGGAAGCGGCCTCATGTAATACCCTCTGACAAAATTCAGCTTGTTTTTGGCTGCGAGAGACACTTCAACAGATCTTCTCCAGTGATAGTAGTTCCGATCAATCAGTTTCTGTGTGGTGAGGACATGGTGAGGATGATCGGAATGATGTACATACAGAACATCGCCTGGATCTAGAGTTTGATAACTCGTTCTGTCTGATTCCACCATTGCAGAAGGAAATCAGATATGAGACAGATTGGGAAACAATCAATCAATTCTGATGTATTCGCTCTGATACCATAACTGAATTGATGATCTGATCTAGATTCCAAAACTTCGAGTGAGAGAAAATCGAGAGAAAAGGAATGTAGAGAAGATGATCAGAGAGAACACTCGAGTTTTGGGGAAATCCATTTAGGATTTCTTTATTGTGGCTCTGTATTGATTATTATGAGGAAAAACACTAGCTTCCTATTACAACATACAAAGCCTTATATAGCAGTATTGAAAGACTGAAAAGAAAGGGAGGGAATAACAAAATTCCCGGCAAATCAACCCGGATCAACAACTAAAGGTTGACTTTGACTATCATCATCAATACTGCGTAACAAACGAGGAGAGGATAAAAATAAAGGAAGGAAAGAGAAAGAATTAAAATGTGACTAAAAAAGTGATTAATGAAGGACATTCAACTTTTTTTTGTATCAAACTAAGTTTATATTAGATTTAGATAAGTTAACTTTATTTTTTTTGTACAGATGGTGATTAGATGAGGTTGTGAAGAAAGAGTCGTGAGAGGAGAGTTATTTAAAGAAGATACAATAATTATTTAATATGGAAAATATATTGGGAGGAGATAAAATAGTTTGTTGAGAGATCTTTAGTCTATTAAAACTGAAACTTGACGAGGCTTAACTCTACTCTAATCTTTACTCTCTTTTTTTCTGCACATGTGTTAATATTTTGGTTGAGTCTAAAAAACCAGTGCAGCTTGTTGTTGTTCTTGTATGCAACAGTTCCCTTTTGTTAGGGGCCCGTTCGTCTTGTCAAATTTGGGGCAATCAAAAAGCTGAAGCAAGCAAAAATGGCGCAATCAACCAGCTGAAGCAAGCGGTGGCTTGTTCGGCTTGTCATGGCAAAGTAGCTGAAGTTGATGAAAACCATCAACTTCAACTCTAAACCACCGGTAGTTGACGAAATTCCATAATGTTGGGGGGCAACATTATGGGATTTCATCAACTTCAACTAGGGGTTGATGGCAAGAATTCTGGAAATACCCCTGCTATTTCAATTTTCCATTTGTTAAGGTAGGGCTACAGCATCTCGATTTTGAAGTTTGAAGAGCAACGGGATTTCTAGGGTTCAAGTCGGCAGGTACAATTCTTCCCCATTCGGTCAATTTTTTTATGTTTGAACACATTTCGATCCTAATCGAGATGTTTGTGTGAGTTTGCAGCACCAGAAACGACTTCTATTTGTTCATTTGAGGATTCGGCTGTGAAGGTAAGTTATCCCTAAATTAAAACCCTTGAATCCTTCAGTTTTTGGTGTTTAGTTTACAGATTTTATATAACCTTTAATACTCATATGCCATTCTTGATCTGCATTCCAAAATTATTTTGAAATTATGTGTTGTGTTGTGTGTTTCATGAAATGTGTTTGATGAAATGATTTTACAGCCCCAGAAAACCCTTTTTGAGTTTACAGTTTTGATAGAACCGTTGAATCCTCTATGTGTTTGATGAAATGTCATTGCTTGTTTGTATATCAAATTTATGCCATTGCTTGTTTGTTGTTGCTGAGTTGCTTGTTTCATTCAGAAATTGTTGAGTTGCTTGTTTCATGTCATTGCTTGTTTCATGTCATTGCTTGTTTCATTGTTGAGTTGCTTCAATTTATGTCAAAAATGCTGACTGTATGGGTGTCTCTTCATTCCTTGAGTGCTGAGTTTATGTGTTGTTGAGTTGCTTCTTTATCCAATTTATCCAATCTGCTATTGTAAGTGTAAGCTTGATTGTTCAATCTCATGAGTGTAATATTTGTTAAGGTTTGAATGGTTTGATTCTTTGATGTGAGATAACAAAAAACTTTCTACAACATGAGACACACATCAATAAAATAGAACTTTGATTGTTCAATCTGATGAATGTTAACTATGACCCTGTTGTGGTTGTTTAATTTCATTTTGTATCTGTGTATGATGTATGCATCAGCATAATTCTATTATGCTGATGTTTGATTCCATTCATACTGAACTTTCTGTGGCAATAACAGTTAAATATGACCCTGTAGTTGTTGTTTAATTTTTAAAAATTTCTTGCTTTTTTATCTCTGTATCATGTATTTGTTTTACATTGACATTATTTTAATGTTGTAGATGTTGTCTGATGACTACGCACATGACATGGAAGCCCTACTGCTTGCTGAAGAAGAGGATGCTGAACATTGGAGTCTTCCGACGGAAGTGCTCGAAACAATGACAAACTACAACCCTGTTTCAACGCCACGTTCTCTGCCTTCCGTTTCTAGTAACCGGTGTACTCCACCTGGCTCCCCCCTTTACACAAGGCGACCCTGCACGGAGAATGAAATGGCGTATCAGATATGACAAGTGTATGGCTACTGTTTCATTGCAAATAGTGCTTTTTGATAGACTGATGTTTAATTACTTATTTGTTATAAAATTGTTTACTTTGTAGGATGAACATGTCGATCGTTACGATCGTATTATCACTGAGGCTGTTGTTGCAGGTGATGGAAGGGTGGCCTTTCTAAGACACGTTGCTACAGATCTTCGCAACCAATGTGCTAGGCTTGTTCAGCAACTCAGTGGTGCTCGGACTGAGGCGGTTCAGCAATGTGAGCAAGGGAAGATCATGGCTGAGGAGAACCAACAACTGTATGAGCATGTGGCGGACCTTGCGACATCTAATGTGCAGCTACGGTTGGAGCGCCACAGCTACGGTTTGGTCGATGCATGGTGCATTTTCAATTGGTTATTCATTTTCCTACTATAGGACATGCTTTATGCATTTTCATAAGTTACACTTTTGACCTCCTCAATTGCCAATATTTTCCATGTTTCCTTTCTATAAATTCAGTACAAGGTTATTATGAAATGGACCACAAACAAAGAGTTTCATATTGCATTGTACTATTTGTGTACGTTATAATTTAAGACGCCGAGGATTTACTACAACGACGAGGTGGTGGATGTCTTAGGGCAAGAGCCCGGGCTAGCTTGTTTATTATATCGTTATTTAGATAAAAAGAAGAGATAAGATCTCGTTTCCTAAAAGATATTATTAGGGTTAGCCTATAAATAAAGGCTAACGCCTGCTTTGTAATCATCTAAGCCGTCATTCGAGTAATACCAAGCTAAAGTTTCAACCCTAATTTCATGTCTCGTTCTTGAGTGTTGAGATTATACCGTACTCTTTGATCTTTGCCCTACAATTGCTTAGTTATCTTCTCATAGGTAATTTCGCTACAAACAATTGGCGCCCACCGTGGGGCAAGATCAAAAAGGTATCGTCTTTCCATACGAAAAGAGCTTCTTTTTTGCAGGAAATCATGACAAGTCCGACCAACAGCCCGCGCAATGGTGAAGAAAGGTCTGAAGAAGAAGATCACATAACGTTCCCTCTCGCTCCGGTGAATGAAAACACAGAAAAAGATCTCGAGAACACTCCTGACGCTCCAAAGAAAGGCGCCCCTACAGGACAAAAGGGATCGGGCGACGATATAACCAACGTGACCACTGTCAGAGCCCACTTCGACACCCTCCAGAAGGCGTGGAGAGAAGCTAAAAACGCCAGCGAAGAGAACACGTCGGGACTCACCAAAGAGAACGAACGACTACGCTCCATCATAAAAGAGCTTAGGACAGAATCAGCGAAACCGCGAACCTATGTTCGTAGTCAAAGCGTCGTTCTCCACCTAGATATGGATGATGTCGCCAAAGAAGGAGAGGATTACGGATCCCAGGAGCAACAAAACACCATCCCGACAAGAGAAACGAGTCAGAAAGACCAGCCTAAAGAGAACTTGACCTCAGATGCCGTCGTTGCGCTCGTAGCACAACAAGTCGGAGCCTTAAGGAAAGAGATGATGTTGATGCCCGGGGCTCCCAAATCCATAATCCCTGAAGACGAGTTCAGATTTCAAGAAAGTCCTTTTTTTGCCACTATCGCCGTCCAGAAGATCGCCAAGAAGTTCACCGTCGCGGACCTTCCCGTCTACGACGGATCAGACGACCCGGAAGAACACGTCTTTCTCTACAAAGCTAAGCTCTCCATAAGTCCGATCGAACCAGAATTGAAGGAAGCAATGATGTGCAAGTTCTTCAGCTCGACGCTAAAAGGTCCAGCCTTGACGTGGTTCATCCACTTGCCCAAGGGAAGTATCTCCTCTATGCCGAGCTCTCCAACCAATTCCGGTTGCAATTCGCCAGCAGTAAGTTGTTTGCAAAACAACCCTCAGATCTCCATAACATGCCTATGAACAAGGGCGAGACCATAAGGGCCTTCTTGAAGGAGCAAGGAAAGGAAAAAGATCTGCAACACCGTCGCCTCCTTCATCGAGTCATTCAAGAACAGTCAACACGATCTTCAGCGGTTCCCCCCATAAGTCGTTACACTGCCTCCGCCGCCAAAAGAAACGTCAAAGCATTGCGCGGCGAAGGAAGTGCTTTGCCGATCTACCACGCCAGGACCGTTAAGAAAGATTGTCCAATCACGTTCGAGGAACCCAACGGGAGTGTAGATCATCATGACGGGTTAGTTATCTCCTTAACCATTAGTAATTGCAAAGTTAAAAGAATCCTCATCGATAATGGAAGCTCGGCCAACATCATCACCCTGTCCGTGATCAAAGAGCTCGGATTGTCTAGTGACGACGTGGTAAAAAAGTACATCCCTCTAGTAGGCTTCAGTGGTGAAGTCGCTGATATGCTAGGAGAAATCACCCTGACCACTCTGGCGGAAGGGGTCAATATGCAAACCAAATTTGTGGTAATGGAGGCCGAGTCGCCCTATAACATAATCCTGGGAAGGTCGTGGTTACACGATATGAGAGTTATACCCTCAACGTACCATCAATCCCTGAAGTTTCCATCTCCGTGGGGAATTCAAGAGATCAAGGGCGAACCACAAATAGCAAGGGAGTGCTACAACATAGGAATGAAGAATACAACTAACGCGTCCCTAGAGAAAAAGAGCAAGGCGTAGCAGTTAAAAGACCATGAAGAACATGTGAGATATGCTCAACGAAGGCTCTACGAGATAAAAGAAGAAATAGGCCGGGTAGGCGACGAGACATTCGTCCTAGAAGTAAAATCCTACGCCATCCGAAGAATAGAGAAGAGGAAAGCATTTCATGGTCTGAATCACCAAGTAACAAAGAATCCAAAAGCCTGAAAACAAGGAAAAGCCACAAAAAGTCCAAGAAAGAGGCTAGGGGTAGAAGAGTAACCCCCGACGCATCAAAGAAAAAGCCACCCATGAAACAAGATAAAGGTGTCGATAAGCACGACGCGTCCCTACGGAAACGTAAGCAAAATCTCCGAATTCAAAAGTGGAGGAAATTTATGGCGGAAAATCCCGACTTAAGCTACATGTTCTTGAAACTTCATCCATCGTAAAGGCGTCATCAGGAAAAATTTGAGATACTTTTTATGCGTCTTTGGATTCCCTTTTATTTCCCTTTGCATGAGTAGGACTAAGTTTTCAATAAAAGCATGTCGTTATCTTTAGGTCAAAACGACAAGGGGTCGTGGCGACTAGGGGTAGGCGTCGAACTCAACGTTTGTTAGAGCATGATGCATCTTTTATTAATATACAAGTAGACCTTTTCTTTCCAACGTGTTAAGGATGCTGAGTTGTTTCATTTCCACGACTTGCTCTATGTCTATTAAGAGAACGTGCATCTTGAGTACGGTGTACCAAATAAGAAGCAAGAAGGCCGCGGTGAAAATCCGCGCCGGGGGCGAATTTCGTTAGTCTACGCGTTCAAGGCTTCATCTAAGCGTAGGCAACGTTAGCCGAACCGCCGAACCCGAGTTGACGCTTCCCATGATTGTTAGCGACGTGTGGCAATGGTCAAGGGGAATGAAGCGCGGTACCTCACGAAGCCGGTCGGATCCTCTGAGCAAACAAGGTGATGCGGGAGCATATGAGTTATCATCAAGGACGCCTCGTCCTAAATTTAAAGATGTGCTAACCACTGGAGCTAGGGCTAAAGATCCCTATGAGCCATCATTCAAGTCATTGATAGTAGCCCGAGCTCGTATTGTAGCCATTCAAGCTCGTAGAGATCCGGTTCGAGTCAAGATGAGAAGTCAAGTAATGAAGATGAAATAAACTAGACTTCAAGACGAAACTCTAGGCTTTGGAATCGCTCAATTCCGATCTCGGACGAGAGAGAACGAGCCGTTTCAAGAAGAGCTGTCGGCGACATGTCTACCAATCCGCGACCGCGGATCACGGGCTGATTCCATTGACTCGCAGAACTAAATCCGCGACCGCGGCTCCAATTCCGCGTCCGCGGATTCCCTGCTGAAGATATCCGAGATATCTTTGATTTAATTCGTTTTCGGGATTTATAACATTCCATTGGTTTTGTTATTTTAGGAGATACTTTTATTTACTTATTTCTTTTAATTGGCCACCTTATTGACCCTATATAAGGTTTGCCCTAGTTATTGTTTAGGCCCCCCCACCCAGACTTTGATATTGAATACAGCGTTTATCGTTTTTTCCTCCCAAAAGAGAGCTTTTGTGAGAAGAGTGCCCCGTGTGCATTGTTGTTGAACTCGCCCTAGTTGTACTTGTGTGTGTCAATCTCCTCCATAAGGTTGGTGCTATCAGGACTCCATAGAGCATCCTCCAGGTGCCTTGACCCACCATAGTCATTGTGTTTGGTTGTAATCATCCGTTGGGGTTTCTTCATCATTCGGTAAGGTTCTTGTTCTTAAGTTCAGGGGTTTTATCGTTGTTTGATTTGGTTCCAATTGGCCTATCATTCGACTTATCCTTCTTTCATCTCATTCTAATTCCGCCTTTCTTCTCTGTTCGAGTTTCTGTTCGAGGTTTGGTGTCTAGATCGGACAACAGCGGCTTATCCCCGCATCAAATTGGTATCAGAGTTGTGTTGACACCATCTGTCTTCACGAGAACATCAAGAGACCCCTATCCAGAAAATCACAAAAAAAGGAGTCAGTTTTGTTTGCCTGTTTGTCAGTTTCTTTCAGAAATTGATTTTGAGTCTTCTAGTACTTTGATCTTTCTTGTTGAGTCTGTTTCAGGTTGTGTACAAGAAGCTTGGATCGATTCGTGTTGGTGGAGATCGAAAGATTGGAGTTTGGAGCACCTTTGTCCCAAAATCCATTCATCCCTTCACCCATCACAAATTCATCCATCCCTACCAAAAACGCAGCCATTAGAAACCCTAAGGAATTGCTGGAATTTCTTGCCTTGAAGCCCAAACAAGATCTTCAAGGAAGGAAATCTTATCTTCTAGAAGGAAAATCTTATCTCTTCAACAAGGAAATCAAGTTAGTTGTTATTTTATTTATTTTTAATTTTTGCTGAGATTAACATCTCATATTGAGTCTGTAATTTTCGTTTTTGCTGAGACAAAAATAAATAAAATAAATAAATAAATATTCAAAAAAAAAAAATTCAAAAAGTCTCAAAGTCAGCATTTTATTTTATGTTTTGTTGAGTCAAAGTCTAGTTTGATATTGTTTGAGTCGGAATTCAAGAAATCGGAGGAATTGGGATTGCCACGAGCCCGAACGAAGACGAAGGAGTTTTAGGCCGCAAGACGCGAACCGCGACCGCGGAATCTCACCCGCGACCGCGGAAGACCCGCGATCGAGGAAATCACACTGTTGCCCCAGAACCTAAATCCGCGACCGCGGCACCCAGAACCGCGACCGCGGATCTTCTACTGCCTCAGTTTGCCCTGTTACTACAGCTACGAGCCATCCCTATTACTACCTAGCCCTCTCGACTCCGTCTTCGATCCTTCATCGACACCAGTCGGGACAAGTTAAGGTACGCTTCCTTTTTGACCCTCTTGAATTCAAACTTGAGCCATATTAGTTGTTTGCATTTACATTCTTGCAAACGTTTTTGAGTCTTTGTTTCTTTCTTTCGTTGAGTAATTTTTGTTTTGAGTCAGAGCCTTGAAGTTGAAACCCCGCCCCTACACTAGCCATCTCCATCTCTACCATCACTCATATTAAGTGCTAGGAGCTTGTTAGTTTCAATCTATTGGGTTATTGATCCATACAAGGCAATTCATCAATAAAAGCTTGTTACAACAACAATTGAGAGAGAGTGCAGAGGAAAACATACGAGAGTAAACACTTGCGAGTTGTTTTCATTTACACTCACTTAACATTGTTCTGTGTTAGTCTTTTCTTTGATAATGGACAAGTTAGTTTATCCCAAAAGGAGACCCCCAAGGGACCCGACAACTAGCCCTGTCACCCTGGAGTTGATGAACTCCATGGACAAATTTAGTGAAAGGTTTGTTAGTGGACTTACTACAACCATCAGACATGAGCTTCATCATAAACGCTATCATGGTACCCCTGGGGGTGCTGAAATTCCAGCTCCAAGGGAGCGATATCACACTCCTAATGCTCCTTTACGTCATTCTAATAGATACAATTCTACTAACCATTTTGATAGATTTCAGGCTTTAGATGATGATGCATATTTTGAAAAGGAGTATGATGAGAATGAAGGGTGGCGATCCTATTGCCAACAAGGAGGGTACCAAGGAAGGAGAAGAGAGCCTGAGTAAATCTGGAATTGTCACAACTTTCCCGAGCATAAGAAGGTGCGACTTGCATCTTTGGAGTTTTATGGCTATGCTCTAGTTTGGTGGGACAAATTAGTGAAAGCTCGAGTTGGAAATGGAGATTATCCCATTGCTACTTGGGACTTAATGAAGAGGAAGATGAGAGCTCGATTTATTCCCCCACACTACACTAGAGAGCTTCTACAGCGACTTGAGAATTTGAAACAGGGATCAATGGGAGTAGAAGAGACCTTTAATGCTATGCAAATAGCCATGGTCAGGGACAATGTGATTGAGGATGAAGAAGCGACAATGGCAAGGTATCTTCGTATTCTCAATTCATTTTTGGCTATTGAAATTGAAATGTTTCTATATAGTTCTATGGTTGAGTTGTTGCACTTATCCATCAAAGTGGAAAGGAAGACTAAGTATAGGAATCAAGGGAATAGGAATGCACATGGTTCTTCCAACACTTGGAAAAATCAGCAAGGACGTAAGGATTCTTATTATGGACGAGATGCCTCTTCCAAGGAGCTACAAGGAGATAGGGATAGACCAAGAAGTGACACCCCTCTGGCTGCACCACGAGCCAAACTTGGACCCAAGGGAAGTACTTCTAACCCTTCTACTAGAGCTAGAGATATTGAGTGTTTCAAATGTAGAGGGAAAGGCCATATGATTAATGATTGTCCTGATATGCTTAATCACCTAGAACAAATTGAGATTGAATATAAAATAGGTGATAGTATTGATGATGTTGTTTGCATTGATGATCCTAAAACTGATTTAGATAATGAGGTTGAAATTGATTATGAGCATGTTGATTCATTGATTGATAGGAAGGATTTGCATGTACAAACTGCTCATTGTGTTGAAATTCTAGGAGAAACTCATTGTCTAGATAAAGTTGAGGATTGCAACATGATTATTGATGAAGGTAGTTGTGGTAATATTGCTAGCATGGAATTGAATACTAAATTGCAAATTACTTCATTATGCTACCCTAGTCCTTTAAAACTGCATTGGATGATTGATTGTGTTGATGTGATTTTGAACAAGCATGTTAAGGAAGCCATGACATTAGGACATTATGATGATACTATTTCATGTGATGTTGTGCCTATGCAAGCTTGTCAACTTTTATTGGAATATCCATGGCAGTATGATAAGAGAGTTGCTCATGATGGTTTTGCTAATTGTTATTCGTTTACATTTCCTAGAAAAGATGTTGTTCTTCCACCTATGGTTCTTTTGCAGGTCACTGATAAGTATGACAAAAGGAAGGACAAGGACAAAGGAGCTAAAGGGATGAAGGGAAGCAATGCACTCCAGCAGCAATCCATTGTTTCCTCAAGGTGGAGCTATGCACTCAATACATTCAAGAGGAAGTTGTGCATCAAAGAGGATGACGCCTATGAAGATCGTTCAATCATTCATATCAAATATGATTCGAGGTCGAATCCTTTTCAAGAAGGGGAGAATGATGGGGGAGCATCTGAGTTATCATCAAGGACGCCTCGTCCTAAATCTAAAGATGTGCTAACCACTGGAGCTAGGGCTAAAGATCGCTATGAGCCATCATTCAAGTCATTGACAGTAGCCTGAGCTCGTATTGTAGCCATTCAAGCTCGTAGAGATCCGGTTCGAGTCAAGTACTGAAGATGAAATAAACTAGACTTCAAGACGAAACTCTAGGCTTTGGAATCGCTCAATTCCGATCTCGGACGAGAGAGAACGAGCCGTTTCAAGAAGAATTGTCGGCGACATGTCTACAAATCCGCGACCGCGGATCACGGGCTGATTCCATTGATTCGCATAACTAAATCCGCGACCGCGGCTCCAATTCCGCGCCCGCGGATTCCCTGCTGAAGATATCCGAGATATCTTTGATTTAATTCGTTTTCGGGATTTATTTATTTCCATTGGTTTTGTTATTTTAGGATATACTTTTATTTACTTATTTCTTTTAATTGACCCTATATAAGGTTTGCCCTAGTTATAGTTTAGGCCCCCCCACCCAGACTTTGATATTGAATACAGCGTTTATCGTTTTTTCCTCCCAAAAGAGAGCTTTTGTGAGAAGAGTGCCCCGTGTGCATTGTTGTTGAACTCGCCCTAGTTGTACTTGTGTGTGTCAATCTCCTCCATAAGGTTGGTGCTACCGGGACTCCATAGAGCATCCTCCAGGTGCCTTGACCCACCATAGTCATTGTGTTTGGTTGTAATCATCCGTTGGGGTTTCTTCATCATTCGGTAAGGTTCTTGTTCTTAAGTTCAGGGGTTTTATCATTGTTTGATTTGGCTCCAATTGGCCTATCATTCGACTTATCCTTCTTTCATCTCATTCTAATTCCGCCTTTCTTCTCTGTTCGAGTTTCTGTTCGAGGTTTGGTGTCTAGATCGGACAACAACGGCTTATCCCCGCATCACAAGGTCGAACCTATTTGACACGATCACTCTCCAGGAACGCGTCTTCACGCCTTCCAGCCCCTCTGAGAGTCATGAATCCACGGGCAAAACGCCAAACCGGCAAGGATGCGTCCACCGGCATCGTAAGTCCTAACAATCTAGAAATCGGACGCCACACGATGAATAGGCCCGTCGATTAAAAGAGTTCGACGTCGACCTAAACGCTAGCGTGAGGCAACGGACCCACCTTAAAAGTAAGGGGTAACGTCACAAGCTGATAAAAATCACACGCTGACCTATGTCCGCCACTCGCTTCAGGGTTCGGAGGAAATGCTGGACCCAACCTTCATGTAAGCCGGCAACGTAACTAAAGGAGCCGCGATGACCTTGCCATCTTATTAAGAAAATAAAACACTCTAAATGAGTTCACTACGAGAAAAGTATCACACTAGGGGTAGAAAACTACACCCTACAGAGATAAAGAAGCAAAAGCAAAAACCAAGAACCAAACCGATGTATTCGTAAGCAAGATACATGCACCAATGCAAAGTACGAAAGATATCAAGGCAAGATAAAGGCTAAACTCCCAAGACGTCTTCGACGTGGAAAACGACGCAAATGACGCAAGGAACGAACGAAGCAAACACGAGAATCTTTGGTAGCTTTAACCTAGTCTACGGGGAGTCTAAGTCAAACCTACCAAAAGGGTAGGATTACGCCAAATATAATAAAGCAGACAATTATTAAAGGATAGCAACGACATGAGAACAAGAAAGTTGGCGACGACGGAACAAAATCACCCGAGATATTGATCCGAATTCAAAGAAACCGACAACAACGTTTTAAATGAGAAAGAAGTGTTCCAAACTACGAGCCACGCGTACAAATACCCTACGCTAAGAAAATGTTCATAATTACAAGGATTTGGACTCGCCCTCAGATGACCCAGATCCGGATGCGTGACCATCACCTTCTTCTTCATCAGTCGGAGCCTCCTCTTCGTCGACGTGCTCCTTGCCCTCAACATCCGCAACATCGGGACGAGCATCCGGACGCCTCCAAGAAGGACCATCATCAACGCCTTCAGGAAGTTCCGGATAAGCCTCCCTAAACTCAGCACGTTCGCCCACCGGATCCCAATCCTTGTGCTCACCAGCAGAATACTCCTCGTAAACCTCCACTCTGGATAGCCAAGACCAATAGATCTACGCCTCGGAAAAATCCTTGTCGTGCTGCGCCTTATTCCTCTCCACATCCTCCTTCAAGGTATGGAGATCCTTCTCCAAACCCTCGACGCGCTTGGTGATCGTCTCGTTAAGGGAAAGAACCTCGGTAACCTTTTCTTTCGCGTCTTCTATGCGTCACGAGACGTTTCCAACAAACTGTTCAAACGCCTTTTTCTCCAACGCCTCCATCTGTTCCGGATTCTTAGACAAGAGTGTCCAAGCGCATAGCGACGCCTGAATCCCCTGAAAGAAGGAACGAGAAAAATAAGAAAGGAAGCTCGCAAGAAAGCCGTCAAGAAAATATAAATTACAACTCTACCTGCCATTGAGCGGCGAAAGCTTCTCCCATAACGTCGGCAGGGTCCATCGACGCGTAATGGTCGAGGGACGACGAAGATCGAAGCCCCATCAAGGCCTTCAGAAGTTCCCTTCCCGGAGCGAAAGCGTTCGAAATAACGCAAGGGAACTCATCCACAGATGTGTATTGCTCCTCAGGAGCCTCGACCACTTTCTCCTTTCCCTTCTTTGAACGTGTCGCCTTGGCCGGAGAAGGAGACGGTGTAGACTCCAAAGTAGCCATAAGGTCGACGTCCAAAGGAGCAACGGACGAACATCCTTTTATGGCGAGTTGCCGCTTCCTTGACGTCACAAGATCAGTGGCAGACTCGGCACGAGCACGAACGCGAGAAATTGAAGTTGCATCACCAACGTAGAGCAGACGATTAGAGCACAAAAATAAGGAAATAAGTTGATGAAAACTAAACGACAAGAAGCCGACTTACCAGATGGCGTCGCAGGGCCGCAACGATGACCTTCTCCATCATGACCAAAGAAGGTCCGATCAACTTCAGGAATCGCCAAAAGTGCAGCTGCAACCTTTTTTGACTCCTTCCTTGTCTTGAGAGCCTCCCCGTTAACTACAAAGCATATAAAGTTATACGTAAGTAAAGCATCGACGAGCAAAATATACGTCCATCTGAAAAGAAAAAGAGAAAGTTGTTAAGATAAGGTAACGAAACTTACTCTCGGGGTTCCACTCCTCGATAAGCCAAGAGCACGCATCTCCAAGGGAAGATTTCTCCACGAAGTAAAAGACCTCAGCCCAACCCCGATTGGTCGTACTCTTCTCAAAGGCTATCCTAGCCTTCTTCTACTTAATCTTGAAGTAAACCCAGCCCGGCGAATTAAGCGAGACAGTCAAAGAATTAGCAAGGTCCGCCGCGACGAAATTCAAGCCATGTTTTTCAATGGCGTCGTCGAGAGCGCCCAAGATGCGCCATGCCCCAGGAAGAAGCTGACCTATCGCCAGACCTAGGATGAGCATGAAAGATTTGACCACAGGCGAGAACGGGAACCGATGCCCCGCCAAAAAACGATACTCGTAGACCGCTATCCATCCCGGCCGATGAGCGTCTGCGCAAACCCCCTCTGGAGGAATCTCGATCTTCACGTATGGACCAAGTTCTGCAATTGTCCTCAAACGGTTGACGTCATGCGCCTGAGAGTAGTAGCGATCCGACTCGCGGAGGACCTTTCTTGGCTCGTAAAGTACTGGAGTTTCCATTAGTAAAGGAGTAGATGAGAAAATAGAGCAATAGAATGATCAGACGAGGGAGAGACGAAAAAAGTAGAGAAATATCCGGGAAAGATAAAGATTAGAGGAAGCGTACGAAGAAAGAAGAGACCCCCGCTCATTTATAGGAAGAAAATCACGAGAATCTCGGAAGGATATTCTCTAACGGCAACATTCTCCACTAGAAAAACTAGCCGTTGAAGATGAATGTTGCCGGCACGGATAACAAAGTCCCTCGTCTGCCACATGGGAATAATTGAAGAGAAAAGATAATTGAAGCTCTGCGACGATATTGGAAATTCTAGTGACGTAATCATCAATGCGTTCCTGGTGTAATGAAGACGTATTCCTTGAATAAAGAAGGCGTCTCCCAGCTCCACTAGACGTTAAGCCCTGTAAGACGCCTTAGGGGTATTGTTTGTGCCTAAAAATATGACGAGTATGGAACGCATGATGAGCTACGCGTAGAAGAATTGTCTCGACGCGACGAGAGGAGGAAAAGATGTCGTCGACGTGACGAGACGTGGCAAAGGTCTCGTTTATCTTGAAGATTAGGCCGGCAGAGTATATTATATCCTATTTTGTATTATATTATTGTAAATGGTAAAAGATACGGTAAAGAATATCTTTTACCTTGTTTATTATACCGTTATTTAGATAAAAGGAAGAGATAAGATCTCGTTTCCTAAAAGATATTATTAGGGTTAGCCTATAAATAAAAGCTAACGCCTGCTTTGTAATCATCTAAGCCGTCATTCGAGTAATACCAAGCTAAAGTTTCAACCCTAATTTCCTGTCTCGTTCTTGAGTGTTGAGATTATACCGTACTCTTTGATCTTTGCCCTACAATTGCTTAGTTATCTTCTCATAGGTAATTTCGCTACAAACAACGTTCGTTTTCTGTTTTTTACATCAAACATCATTTCGATGTTATGAGCTAACGTACTCGTTTTCTGTTCAAGCCACATCCGACTACTATGGATGTTGAATTCCCTTCAAGAAGGTAATTGTTTATACCTTTGAATCTATATTCATCTTGTTATCTTCAATATATGTGCATTGTGTTTGAATTTCATATTTTCACGTACATAGCATCGTAACGAGACCCGTGCTTCTTCAAATTGGGGCTCATGTTGAAGTAGTGGGTAAGGCTGAGGGCTATCTAGGATCATACTATGCCGCAGTTGTCGTCAGTAAGTGTGACGTAGACGGATTTTATTGGGTCGAGTACACAGCCCTTAAGAACACTATTACTGGAGAGCCATATCAGGAGATTGTTCCCGAACTTGCGATTCGTCCGGTTCCTCGACATTGCACGACTGAGGTTTATAGAATCGGGGATGATGTTGAATACTATAATCGGGATGGCTGGTGGTATGGGATGGTGAAGTCGTATTGCATAGACAGGATTCTGTATGAGATCGATTTGGAAGAGTTTGGGTATGACAACTAACGTTTCTTGTAAAGAACTAAGACGACACTTTCATTGGTACGGGAACGCATGGCTCAAGCACACCCCGCAACGTATCAAGATTCTCAACGAGTTCAATGAGTGACTCATTACGGCTTCGTTTGCTTATTTCAATTCCCATGTTTCTTTGTTTGACGTTTGTTTGTTTTCTGGTTTTTCATCGGGCAAGTTTAACACTATGGTAGTTGTTCAAATAAAACATAACCGGTTTACATTCAAGATAATTCAAATAACAACAATAGTAACCCCTAAGGAAGTGAGACAACAACACATATTACGAAACAACACAACAGAAACCGAAACAAGCAAATGAAAGAAGTACAACAATGTAACTGAGACCAAAGCATGACAACTAAATCCCGACTTGCGAACACACCCCAGCTCAAACCGGCTATGACCAGAAACAACCTACATGAGGCCTGGTGTGTTGCCGGGACGGACCCACGACACACCAGTCCAGTGGAAATGGTGGCGCAAAGCATTGACATTGACCGTCTCGTTTCCGTAGTCGAGGCCCGGGAATGTGACCTCATATGAGTTTAGTCCTATGAAGTTCTCACTGACCACTCCATACCACCAAGCCCCTTTGTTCCATGCATCGACGTGATGCCCGGGTTGAACAACCGGCCATGCATCAACGTGGGGGGAATTGGGCGCATGATTCCTACAGGTACGACCTCGACGAGCGGGCGTCCGTTCGTGTCATTAAGGGTCTCGTATTCAACCCTATAGTACCCTGTAAGCTCCATGCAGCCACGGACCACAACGGGGTGAAGGGCCCAGATCAACCCTTCCTCGGTCGCAACGATCTCGACATTGTCCCATGCACGGCACGTGGTCGTCATGTCAAAAAGTCCTACAAGCATACACATAACATGACTTAGTTTGTAAGAGTACATGTTACATGACATAAGATAGTGAAAACAAAATATTTGTAACAAAGTACCTAGGAGATTGTTCGTGAATGTTGCGTCTTGTCTTGTACAATGCAAATGTTGAAGGATGCTATTGTAGGATGTGAGGAATGTAGTACCCTAGGTGGAGCTATTTATAGCAACAAGCCTAACATATTTTATGCCAAAAAAAATGTAGAAGTAGGTCTTGTTTGTAGCGAAATTACCTACGAGAAGATAACTAAGCAATTGTAGGGCAAAGATCAAAGAGTACGGTATGATCTCAACACTCAAGAACTAGGTATGAGATTAGGGTTGAAATTTAGCTTGGTATTACTCGAATGACGGCTTAGATACTTACAGAGCAGGCGTTAGCCTTTATTTATAGGCTAACCCTAATAATATCTTTAAGGAAACGAGATCTTATCTCTTCCTTTTATCTAAATAACGATATAATAAACAAGGTAAAAGATATTCTTTACCGTATCTTTTACCATTTACAATAATATAATACAAAATAGGATATAATATACTCTGCCGGCCTAATCTTTAAGATAAACGAGACCTTTGCCATGTCTCGTCACGTCGACGACATCTTTTACTCCTCTCGTCGCGTTGAGACAATTCTTCTACGCGTAGCTCATCATGCGTTCCATACTCGTCATATTTTTAGGCACAAACAATACCCCTAAGGCGTCTTACAGGGCTTAACGTCTAGTGGAGCTGGGAAACGCCTTCTTTCTTCAAGAAATGCGTCTTCACTGTAGTAGGAACGCGTTGATGATTACGTCACCTAAATTTTTAATGTCGTCGCAGAGCTTTAGTCATCATTCCTCTTCAATTATTTCCATGTGGCAGGCGATGAGCTTCGTTATGAGTGTCGGCAACGTTCATCTCCAACAGCTAGTTTCTTGGTGGAAGATGTTGTCGTTGGAAGAGTATCTTTCCCGAGATCCTCGCGATTTCCTTCCTATAAATAAGCGGGGATCTTTCCTTTCTCCATACACTTCTTCTAATCTTTATTTCTCCCGAACATTTCACTGCTCTCTTCATCTCTTCCTCGTTTGATCATTCTATTGCTCTATTTGCCCATCTACTTCTTTTCTAATGGCAACTCCAATACTTTACGAGCCAAGGAAGGTGCTTCGCGAGTCTGATCGTTACGATTCCGAGGCGTACGACACCAATCGCTTAAGGACCATTGCTGAGCTTGGTCCGGACGTGAAGATCGAAATTCCTCCAAGAGGGGTTTGTGTGGATGCTCACCGACCGGGATGGATAGCGGTTTACGAGTATCCTTTCCTGGCAGGGCATCGATTCCCGTTCTCACCCTTAGTCAAGGCCTTTATGCTCACTTTGGGCTTGGAGATAGGTCAACTTCTTCCCGAGGCTTGGCGCATTTTGGGCGCCCTTGACGATGCCATTGAAAAACATGGCTTGGATTTTGTCGCGGCGGACCTCGCCAATTCTCTAACTGTTTCGCTCAATTCTCCGGGTAGGGTCTATTTTAAGATCAATCAGAAGAAGGCTAGGATAGCCTTTGAGAAAAGTACGGCCGATCGGGGTTGGACCGAGGTCTTTTACTTCGTGGAGAAATCTTCCCTCGGAGATGCGTGCTCTTGGCTTATCGAGGAGTGGAACCCCGAGAGTAAGTTTTGTTACCTTATCTTAACAACTTTTTATTTTCGTAAGGACGTATGTTTTGCTCGTCGGTGCTTTACTTACGTGTAACTTTATATGCTTTTCAGTTAACGCGGAGGCTCTCAAGGCAAGGACGAAGTCAAAAAAGGTTGTATCCGTGCTTTTGGCGATTCCTGAAGTTGACCGGACCTTCTATGGTCATGACAGGGAGGGTCATCGTTGCGGCCCTGCGACGCCATCTAGTAAGTCGGCTTCTTCTCGTTTTAGCTTTCAACTTATTTCCTTATACTTGTGCTCTAATTGTTTGCTCTACGTTGGTGATGCAACTTCGATTTCTCGCGTTCGTGCTCGTGCCGAGTCTGCCACTGATCTTGTGACGTCGAGGAAAAAGCAGCTCGCCATAAAAGGATGTTCGTCCGCTGCTCCTTTGGACGTCGACCTTATGGCTACCTTAGAGTCTACGCCATCTCCTTCTCCGGCTAAGGCGACACGTTCAAGGAAGGGAGAGGAGAAAGTGGTCGAGGTTCCCGAGGAGCAATACTCATCTGTGGATGAGTTCCCTGGTGTGATTTCAAACGCTTTTGCTCCGGAAAGGGAACTTCTGAAGGCCTTGATGGTGCTTCGATCTTCGTCGTCCCTCGATCATTACGCGTCAATGGATCCTGCCGACGTTATGGGAGAGGCTTTCGCCGCTCAATGGCAGGTAAGATTGTAATTTCTATTTTCTTGATGGCTTTCTCGCAAGCTTCCTTTCTTATTTTTCTTGTTCCTTCTTTCAGGGATTCAGGCGTCACTATGCGCTTGGACGCTCTTATCTGCGTATCCAAAACAGATGGAGGCGTTGGAGAAAAAGGCGTTTGATGCTTCATCGGAAGTTGCGCGTTTGAACAGTTTGCTGGAGAAGTCTCGTGACGCAGAGAAAATGGCGAAGGACAAGGTTACTGAGGTTCTTTCCCTTAACGAGACGATCACCAAGCGAGTCGAGGGTCTGGAGAAGGATCTCAGTACCTTGAAGGAGGACGTGGAGAGAAATAGGGCGCAACATGACAAGGATTTGTACGAGGCAAAGATCTATTGGTCTTGGCTATCCAGAGTGGAGGTTTATGAGGAGTATGCTGCTGGCGAGTACAAGGATTGGGATCCGGTGGGCGAACGTGCTGAGTTTAGGGAGGCTTATCCGGAACTTCTTGAGGGCGTTGATGATGGTCCTTCTTGGAGGCGTTCGGATGCTTGTCCCGATGTTGTGAACGTTGAGGGTGTGGAGCACGTCCACGAAGAGGAGGCTCCGACTGACGAAGAAGAAGGCGATGGTCGCGCATCCGGATCTGGGTCTTCTGAGGGCGAGTCCAAATCCTTGTAATTTTAAACTTTTTCTTAGCGTAGGGTATTTGTACGCGTTGCTTGCAGTTTGGAGCGCTTCTTTCTTTTTATCTAAATTAAAACGTTTTTGTCCTTTTTCTTTGAATTCGGATCAATATATTTGGTGACTTCGTTTTGTTGCCGCCAGCTTTCTTGTTCTCATGTCGTTGCTATCTTTTAGGTATTCTTTTGTTCCTTTTGGCGTAATCCTACCCCTTTTGGTAGGTTTGACTTAGACTCCTTGTAGACTAGGTTAAAGCTGCCAAAGATTCTCATGTTCGCTTCACTCGTTACACCTTGTATTTCGTTCTTTGCGTCGGAGATGTCTTGGAAGCTCGCCTTTTATCCTGCTTAGATATCTTGCGTATTTTGCTTTGACATGCGTATCTTGCTTTGCGTAGGTCTAGAACTTTTTTTTTCTTATTGATTCCAACTTCCTTAACCTCTTACGCGTAGCTCGCTTACGAATACGTAGGTTTGGTCCTTGGCTTTCGCTTTTGCTACTTTATCTTTGTAGGGTGTAGTTTTCTACCCTAAGTGTGATACTTTGCTCGTAGTGAACACGTTTAGAGGGTTTCACTTACTTAATAAGATGGTATGGTCATCGCGGCTGCTTTAGTTACGTTGTCGGCTTACATGAAGGTTGGGTCCAGCATATCCTCCGAACCCTGAAGCGAGTGGCGGACATAGATCAGCGTGTGATTTTTATCAGCTTGTGACGTTACCCCTTACTTTAAAGGTGGATCTGTTGCCTCACGCTAGCGTTAGGTCGACGTCGAACACTTTTAATCGACAGGCCTATTCATCGTGTAGCGTCCGATTTCTAGATTGTTAGGACTTACGATGCCGGTGGACGCATCCCTGTCGGTTTGGCGTTTTGCCCATGGATTCATGACTCTCAGAGGGGCTGGAAGGCGTGAAGACGCGTGTTCCTGGAGAGTGATCGTGTCAAATAGGTTCGACCTTGTTTGCTCAGAGGATCCGGCCGGCTTCGTGAGGTACCGGGCTTCATTCCCCATGACCATTGCCACACGTCGCTAACCATCATGGGAAGCGTCGACTCGGGGTCGGCGGTTCGGCTAACGTTGCCTACGCGTACATGAAGCCTCGAACGCGTAGACTAACGAAATTCGCCCCCGGCGCGGATTTTCACCGCGGCCTTCTTGCTTCTTATTTGGTACACCGTACTCAAGAGGCACGTTCTCTTAATAGACATAGAGCAAGTCGTGGAAATGAAACAACTCAGCATGCTTAACACGTTGGAAAGAAAAGGTCTACTTGTATATTAATAAAAGATGCATCATGCTCTAACAAACGTTGATTTTGACGCCTACCCCTAGTCGCTACGTCCCCTTGTCGTTTTAACCTAAAGATGACGACATGATTTTATTAAAAACTTAATCCTACTCATGCAAAGGGAAATAAAAGGGAATCAAAAGACGCATAAAAGTATCTCAAACTCTTTCCTGATGGTGCCTTTACGGTGGATGACGTTTCAAAAACATGTAGCTTAAGTTGGGATTTTCCGCCATAAACTTCCTCCACTTTTGGACTCGGAGATTTTGCTTACGTTTCCGTAGAGATCCGTCGTGCTTATCGACGCCTTTATCTCGCTTCTCGGATGACTTTTTCTTTGACGCGTCGGGGGTTACTCTTCTACCCCTAGCCTCCTTCTTGGGTTTTCCATGACTTTTCCTCGTTTTTAGGCGTTTGGATTCTTTGTTACTTGATGATTCAGACCATGAAGACGCTTTCCTCTTCTCTACTCTTCGGATGGCGTAGGATTTTACCTCTAGGACATATGTCTCGTCGCCTACCTGACCTATATCTTCTTTTATCTCGTAGAGCTTTCGTTGAGCATATCTCACATGTTCTTCATGGTCTTTTAATTGCTACGCCTTGTTCTTTTTCTCTAGGGACGTGTTAGTTGTATTCTTCATTCCTATGTTGTAGCATTCCCTCGCTATCTGTGGTTCACCCTTGATCTCTTGAATTCCCCACGGAGATGGAAACTTCAGGGATTGATGGTACGTTGAAGGTATAGCTCTCATATCGTGTAACCACGGCTTTCCCAGGATTATGTTATAGGGCGACTCGGCCTCCATTACCACGAATTTGGTTTGCATATTGACCCCTTCTGCCAGAGTGGTTAGGGTGATTTCTCCTAGCATATCGGCGACTTCGCCACTGAAGCCTACTACAGGGATGTACTTTTTCACCACGTCATCACTAGATAATCCGAGCTCCTTGATCGCGGATAGGGTGATGATGTTGGCCGAGCTTCCATTGTCGGTGAGGATTCTTTTAACTTTGCAATTACTAATGGTTAAGGAGATAACTAACCCGTCGTGATGATCTACATTCCCGTTGGGTTCCTCGAACGTGATTGGACAATCTTTCTTAACGGTTCTGACGTGGTAGACCGGCAAAGCACTTCCTTCGCCGCGTAATGCTTTGACATTTCTTTTGGCGGCGGAGGCGGTATAACCACTTATGGGGGAGCCTCCGAAGATCGTGTTGATAGTCCTTGAGCGACTTGATGAAGGAGGTGGTGGTGTTGCAGATCTTTTTCCTTTCCTTGCTCCTTCGAACGCATCCCTTCCATCTTTGGAAAGTAAATCTAATAGGTCGCCTCTTTTCAGGAGACGTAGGACTTCTTTCCTCAGAGTATAACAATCATCTGTTGGATGTCCCGAGTCGTTGTGGAACTCGCAGTATCCTCTTCCCGGTCCTGATTTCTTTTCTGGATTTGGCTTTTTAGGTCACTTCACGTCATGGAGCTTTTCCATCGCGTTCATAACTCTCAACGCGTCGGTCTTCATGTATACGCCTCTTTCGCCGCATAGACACTATTGATCTCGCTTACGTTGTGCACCATGGGAGGTTCTCTATGGAAAGGCTTGTTTCTTCTATCGTAACATTCGCCATCTTTCCGTTGGTTAGAATTTCTGCGTGGAGGGGTACGTGTTTGTGCCGATAAATACCACTACGGTTGCGACGTGTTCGTAGGATCAACGCGTTGGAATATACATGAAGACGGGGTGACCAATAGAAGACGTCCAAGCAAGTAACATAATCGTCGACATCACGAAGTTAAGCACGGAGTACTCTTTTTACTCTTCTCATGGTTTTTGCCACGAGGTTTTCCTAAGAAGAGGTTTTAACGAGGCTCCCAAGGTCATTCATCACCGTGACACCATCAACATGATCTACGAGATCATCTACGAGTTTCCAAGGTCACCTACGTGAAGATTAAGTACGTCGACGAGAAGAGCTACGCGTAGACGACGACGAGTACGAGAAAGAACGAGTATGAAGGCGGCGTCGAGATTAAGATAAAGTCGGCTAAATATATTTATGTCTTTTATTTAATATTCATTATGTAAATAGTAAAAGATATTAGAAAGAATATATTTTACCATGTGTTAAAGATATAAGGAAAAATATAAAATTATTTCCTTAAAGATACAACTAGGGTTTGCCTATAAATAAAGGGCTCCGTTATCATTGTAGAGCAGCCTTTTTCCCCAAGTAATACATAAGTATCTCGAGTTCTCTCTCTTTTATCAATGGTGTTTTCTAGATGAAGTGTTGGCACCGTAAAGTTTGATCTTTGCCCTACAATTGCTTAGTTATCACCTCGTTGTTAATTTCGCTACAAACAATGGCGCCCACCGTGGGGCATGATAAAAAAAGTGCCTTCTTTTCATCAAAAGAAACCATCTATTCTTCACAAAAAAGCCAAAACCTAACGAGCCTTCAAAGATCAAAGAAGAAGATCAAAATCCGAAATCATTCCCGGTTCACATAGCTGTCTGCGACATAATTTCGAAAAACTCGTATCTCTCCCGTCCGATGTCTAAATTCGATGAACTTTTGAGGGATTAAAGTAGACTTCAATATAAGACGAATGGAATTGGAATCATGCAATTCCAAATTTTCTACAGAGCATGCCGACATAAACCAGATGACTGCAGAATCCAGAAAGTTTCTTGCTCTCCAAGGAAGATTTCTCTTTCACTAAAACGGTAATATCTATCCATAATCTTCTTCCTTTGAGTTCTAAAAGGTTCAACTTGATTATATCCATATCAATTCAGAATAAGTTGCATATAAATCATGTTAAGAAAAGTTCTTAAGTTCATTATCATGAGATTTCCATGTCTAGATTTGCATATTCACCAGAGAAAAGCATGTTAAACTCGATCTATGATTAAATCTTTCCTAATCGTATATAAGATTCAAGATTATAGCATGAGAATCTAAAAAGATCATATCTCCATCACGATTGAGTAGAAGTTCATAAAGTTTGTACCTTGATTAAGCATGATATACATCTACTTAAGCACGTCGTGTTGTTTTTGCTTGCATATGATGATAACGACGCTGTATCTCGCTCGTAAACGTCGAGTGGACTATCGAAAGTTTTCAAGAAATCAAGGAAATCAGCTAAGGATTAAAAAGATCATGTAAGACCCTCCAAGAAGATGATCAAGGCGCTAAGACGTCATGAACAACACGTTCCTGAGACGTTAAAGACAACGTCAGACGAACTCCTCTCCAAAGACAAGAAACACCGCGTTGCTTCATTCGCATCTCCATGACAAGGGGTAATATCTCCACAAGTTTGGTATGACCATGACGGTGTCTAAGGAACACAACGCCCAAGAAGCCAATTACAATGGCTAAAGATAGATGATGCATCTCGATCTAATCACGAGCAAATAAGAGCTCATAAGCTAAGTTCTCTACTCCTTTATTCTATATCTTTATTCAAGTACCAAGTTTCCATGATCGTATCTCACCTGAACGTGCATGATAAATAAGATTAAATTAGCATAAAGATGCATGCTACCTTTACATACGCTCATAGACTGAGAAGTAAAAGAATTGCATGTCAAATTTGAAATTACCTCCTATGTCTTTCGTTAAGCTCTCTCCTTAAAGTCTTTATTATCTAAATCAAACTTGATTGGATAAGCTTTTCAGAATTGTTATTGTTCAAGCTAAATAAGAGTACAACAAAGAATGACAGCGTCACGCAAGATGACGACTTTGGATTACTATGTGATAATCTCACTCTGAACACCATCCTAAAATCATCACAAGGGGGGATAGGATACCCAAGTCATTATTAAGAAACAAGGCGACAAAAGCTCTCAAGTTTGCAAGTTAAAAAACAAAACATCACGTCAAAGATGAAAAGTCAATAGAAGTCAATCAGCCACTGTGTAAGCAAGTTATCAACGTCGCTCCTCAATGCGACTCCTTCTCCTAAACGCGTCTGATGGACACAACGTCCTAAACGACATCCTTCTCCAAAGTTTTTAGACGTGAAATCAAGAACTCCATCATCATATGATCTCCAAAGCTACCATTCAAAATACAAACTAAGTGGAATACAAGAACGCGACGGATCAAGAAAGTCTCAAACTCGGACATGACACTAAGAGTCGCCTAAAGAAGTACATTCCTAAACTGCTAAGCACAATCTATTCATCTCGGGTACGTTGCTCAAGACCTTCTTCTACTTAGTTATTCTTCTTCACGTATCTCCACTGCTCGTCTACAAGCTTCACCTCGAGCAAGCCTATCTCTCTCTCCAACTTCTAGTAAGACTCCAGGCAATAGAGGCCAACACCCATCTGCAAGGGGTGACGTAATTATAAGAGATACGTTGAAAGTAAGAACACGCCGAGGTGCTATAACATACGCGTTGAAAGTAAGAACGCGTAGAATCGCCAAAGAGAAAAAAGAGCACGTTATGAAAAAAGTATGTCAAAGTAGGCACGGAAGTTAAGAAGTAGCATCATAAGAAGAGACGCCAGAACTCAAAGCATATACCAGAGAAGAAAGAAAATACGAAAACGCGAAGAGATAGAACGCATCGCCATCGCCCATCGTGACCTTCAAAGAGTACCTCCACGCTGAGCAAGTGCGTAAGGAGAGAAGTCAAGAAATCTGAAAAGTTCCACGTCACCCAAGCTAGGGGTGATAAGTAGAGTCTCCACAAACACTAGTAGAAAAAACACCTGTTGAGGACCCCCCTGTTGAGGCGGGCAAAACCCCCCCTGTTGAGGCGAACAAAAGGCGCTGCAATAGAGGGGGCTGCAACAAGTCAATACTTGTTGAGGCGGGCAAATGTTCGCCTCAACGAGTGACTTGTTGAGGCGGTCAAAAGTGTGCCCGCCTCAACAAGTAGGCAAAAAATAATGCCTCAAATTTTTAATGCCCGCCTCTAATTTTGATGCCTATTGAAGCGGGCCAGCATTTTCCCGCCTCTAATGTCTGCATTTTTTTTTTTGGTCTGATGCATATTGAAAGATTGAACAACCCACCTCTAATTTTGTCTTATCGTTTATATACCAAATCGAAACACTAACGAAATAGCATCAATGAACCAATAACTCAACGAAGGTATGAACAAATTAATTTATTAAAAGATTAAGACAATACATGAACAAATACAGTCCGGTAGAAACTAAGAAAACCCCTTGCAAATTCCCAGCACTACGATCTCAATCTGTGAATACATGGACAAATAACCAAGTTGAGGATTATGGTGAAGCAACGACTTCACTTACGAAGTCCTCATTAGCCATGATTTCATATCCAGCCCGCGAACATTTCAGAGTCGATTAAAGCACGAAGTTGATTCTCTCCAAAGAAGGCGTAAGAAGCCCAAGATCCAGGTCGTCTATCGCCAGTTAGAAAGAAAAGACATGTTTAAACGTAGAACACGAGTTCAGGGAGCTGATTATGAAGCAATAGAGTTCCGAGCATCAAGTTATAGCAGCAACACGTTGAGATTAAGAGAAGGCATTGAAGGAGTGAAGGCGTTTCCCTGACTTAAGGATCTTGTAAGCAAAACACTTTAGGGGTATTCTTTGTGCCGATAAATACCACTACGGTTGCGACGTGTTTGTAGGATCAACGCGTTGAAATATACATGAAGACGGGGTGACCAATAGAAGACGTCCAAGCAAGTAACATGATCGTCGACATCACGAAGTTAAGCACGGAGTACTCTTTTTACTCTTCTCATGGTTTTTCCCACTCGGTTTTCCTAAGAAGAGGTTTTAACGAGGCTCCAAAGGTCATTCTTCACCGTGACACCATCAACATGATCTACGAGATCATCTACGAGATCAACTACGAGTTTCCAAGGTCACCTACGTGAAGATTAAGTACGTCGACGAGAAGAGCTACGCGTAGACGACGACGAGTACGAGAAAGAACGAGTATGAAGGCGTCGTCGAGATTAAGATAAAGTCGGATAAATATATTTATGTCTTTTATTTAATATTCATTATGTAAATAGTAAAAGATATTAGAAAGAATATTTTTTACCATGTTTTATATTAGGTTAAAGATATAAGGAAAAAGATAAGATTCTTTCCTTAAAGATAAAACTAGGGTTTGCCTATAAATAAAGGGCTTCCTTATCATTGTAGAGCAGCCTTTTTCCCCAAGTAATACATAAGTATCTCGAGTTCTCTCTCTTTTATCAATGATGTTTTCTAGATGAGGTGTTGTCACCGTAAAGTTTGATCTTTGCCCTACAATTGCTTAGTTATCACCTCGTTGTTAATTTCGCTACAAACAGTACGCCTACGTGGAGATCGAGATTTCTCTTCGGCGTGACTTATGAGGTCTTCTTCAAGGCGTATGGCTTCCATAGCTCTTTCCCTCGTCGAGACAAATGAAGTAGGACGAGTTTTTGTTAACTCCTTGTACAGATCGCTATCTCGGGGGAGTGCGCGTCTGAACGCGTCGGCAGCGGTGGCCTCACTACAATCTGGGATCGTAATCTTCTCGTCATTGAAGCGTTTCAAGAAGGCTCTTATGGTTTCGCCTCTGTTCATACGCATGTTATGGAGATCTGAGGGTTGTTTTGCAAACAACTTACTGCTGGCGAATTGTAATCGGAATTGGTTGGAGAGTTCAGCGTAGGAGGAAATACTTCCCTTGGGCAAGTGGAAGAACCACGTCAAGGCTTAACCTTTTAGCATCGAGCTAAAGAACTTGCACATCATTGCTTCCTTCAATTCTGGTTCGATTGGGCTTGTGGAGAGTTTGGCTTTGTAGAGTAAGACGTGTTCTCCCGGGTCGTCTGATCCGTCGTAGACGGGGAGGTCCGCGACGGTGAACTTCTTGGCGATCTTCTGGACGACGATAGCGGTAACAAATGGACTTTCTTGAAATCCGAACTCGTCTTCAGGGATTATGGATTTGGGAGCCCCGGGCATCAACATCATCTCTTTCCTTAAGGCTCCGACTTGTTGTGCTACGAGCACGGCGACGACGTCCGAAGTCAAGTTCTCCTTAGACTTTTCTTTCTGAATCGTTTCTCTCGACGGGATGGTGTTTCGACGCTCCTGGGACCCGTAATCCTCTCCTTCTCCAGCAACAGCATCCATATCTAGGCGGCGAACGACGCTTT
The DNA here is from genome assembly GCA_029168935.1 of Oxyria digyna. Classification (NCBI taxonomy): domain Eukaryota; kingdom Viridiplantae; phylum Streptophyta; class Magnoliopsida; order Caryophyllales; family Polygonaceae; genus Oxyria; species Oxyria digyna. The sequence goes on from JAPVLV010000013.1 coordinate 15,734,281, forward strand.
GACTACGAACATATATAGGTTAGTGGTTTCGCTGACTCTGTTCTAAGCTCTTTTATGATGGAGTGTAGTCGTTCATTCTCTTTGTTGAGTCTCGACGTGTTCTCTTCGCTGGCATTTTTAGCTTCTGTCCACGCCTTCTGGAGGCTGTCGAAGTGGGCTCTGACAGAGGTCACGTTGGTTATATCGTCGCTCGTCCTCTGTTCTCCTGTAGGGGCGCTATTCTTTGGAGCGTCAGGAGTGTTCTCGAGATCTTTTCCTGTTTTCATTCACCAGAACGATAGGAAACGTTATATGATCTTCTTCTTTGGACCTTTCTTCACCATCACGCGGATTATTGGTCGGATTCGTCATGATTTCCTGCAAAAAAAGAAGCTCTTTTCGTATGGAAAGACTATACCTTTTTTATCTTGCCCCACGGTGGGCGCTAATTGTTTGTAGCGAAATTACCTACTAGAAGATAACTAAGCAATTGTAGGGCAAAGATCAAAGAGTACGGTATGATCTCAACACTCAAGAACTAGGTATGAGATTAGGGTTGAAACTTTAGCTTTGTATTACTCGAATGACGGCTTAGATACTTACAGAGCAGGCGTTAGCCTTTATTTATAGGCTAACCCTAATAATATCTTTAAGGAAACGAGATCTTATCTTTTCCTTTTATCTAAATAACGATATAATAAACAAGGTAAACGATATTCGTTACCGTATCTTTTACCATTTACAATAATATAATACAAAATAGGATAAAATATACCCGGCCGACCTAATCTTCAAGTTAAACGAGACCTTTGCCACGTCTCGTCACGTCGACGACATCTTTTACTCCTCTCGTCGCGCCAAGACAATTCTTCTACGCGTAGCTCATCATGCGTTCCATACTCATCGTATTTTTAGGCACAAACAGGTCCTTACCTTACCAACCATTAATCGGATTACATAAATGTATGTCTCCCCAAGCATGAGTAGCCTCAACGATATATCAATGACATAAGGAAGTAGCATACAACACATCATTTAGTTAGCATTACAAATAACAATATCAGAAGCTCCATAACAAATAGTACATAATAAGTGACAACATTCATCATTTTAAAGGTTACAAAACAACAACACTTGAAACTTAAGAGCAATAAAACTTAACAACAGATACAGCTTTCGTTACACGAAAGCAGAGTACGGGGACACAGATCAATACGCTGGTTCAAGCCCTCGTTACGGATAGAAAAGGCGAGAATAAAAAGTCTTCATGGTTGGATTAATCGGATTAACATGGAGGCATACGTATTTATCTTTTTTCCTATAGGTTAAAGAACAACAAAATTAGTTAGACCAAGAACGGTACAAATTACGAGCAGAAATGACAGGAAAAATGTACTAACCGCCAATATAGTGTTTCACCATTCATTGTCTTTCAAAACAACGCCCGTTATGGGAGCGCACTCAAACATGTAGTTTTGTTGGAAGGACTTACATATGTTCCATCATTTCTTCAGAAAGTCATACTTGTTCTTCAACATCTGGGTAGTTGCATTTCTTCCCGTGACTCGTCTGAAGTCTTGAAGGACAATCCCCCAACTGAAGCACTCATGTGCATCGTACATATCTTGATGATCAATCAACACCTCGACAAACCGTTGAATATCAACTTTTGTCCAAGTAAATCGAGCTCCGCCTACACAAAATTGATTATAAAGTGTATATAACTTCAACAAAGTAAATAATAACAAAGATATATAGTTAAGATAGGAATCTAACAACATCAACATTAAAAGATAACCTTCCATTCTTCTTCTCCTCGTATGTTTTTCCTTGGTATTATAATTCTTCGGTTCTCGGTTTCGCTACAATGCATATAAAAATGTAGCTGCATGGAGTATATTTATATATAAATATATTGTCATACATTTAACTTCAAGATGCTTTTTTTAATCTAAAGCATATAGCAACAAACCTAATCACTTACACATAGCAATGCTCTCGTTTCAATTCTTGTTGCCCTCGTTTCAGATTGAATGTTGCCACAACCCTCCTTTCATATTCACTTTTCATTAACTATCCCTCAACCACACAATGCAACAACACATAGCCACAAACCTAATCACTTACACATAGCAATGCCTAGTCACTTACATAAAGTATGCCTAATCACTTACACATAGCAATGCCTAGTCACTTGCAAAAACCAATGCCTAGTCACTTACACATTCCGGCCATGCTTTTGTAAAATTTTCATTGACATGTCACTTTCACTTTCGAATTGAAGCATTGCCATTGGACCAACTCATGGTTGGTGTTGGCAAGATATGAACCGGCTATTTGTACAAATAGGGTAGGTGAATGCCTAGTCACTTATGTAACATCACTTTCGAGACCAACATATGGCAGACATTGAGGTTTCATATTGAATGCTGCCATATTTGAAGACTCATACATGTTGTGTAACATTTGGATTGTAGTCAAAGTACAATTTATAACAAAATCAGCAAGTGAAAGCAACTTACCAAGTAGTATATGTTACACCATTAAAGGCAACATAACAACTACTATTTGTTACATAGTTCTTTACTATATGAGGAATTTAAAGTGATGTTACATGAAGCGTACTTGCACCTTATTTCCTTAACTATATAAAACGGCTAACATAGTTATTTTTTCCTACTTCCATTCCTAGAGTATGGACCGAAGACGTTTCTACACATGCGAGGAGAAAGTCGAGGTGTTGAGTCACCTAGAGCGGTTCGCAGGTGCCATCCTTGATGCCGAAATCATTGGTGGATCCCCCGGAGGCTGCATGGGGTACTATAAGGTCGAATATAAGGGCATTCCAGGAAACAACCAATATGGTCTATTCCTCCAAGAAATTGTCCATGAGACGTCAATACGTCCTCGTACGCCATTCAAGAGGCCCAATTTTTATCGAGTTGGTAATACTGTAGATTGGTTTGATGGCGGGTGTTGGCGCTATGCAGTAGTCGATGATACCGACTATGTGAGTGGAATGTGTGTCTTAACGTTTTTTGAGTTTGATCGAGAACCATGTTGTGTTCCCCATAACAGTCTTAGGAGTCACTTTGTTTGGAAAGGTGAATTGCATGTACCGGAAAATATCCCCATAGTCCATCTGGAATAGTTCGTGTACTCGTGTACTCATGTAAGCGGGTGATCGTGTTATCGTTTTATCGTTTTGTCGTGTTGTCCCAAGAGTACGTGTTGTCATTTTGTCGTGTATTGGATATCGGTTGATGAAATAAAAAGTTTGTGGTTTGAGTTAGCATATATAATGTGTTATTACAAATCTTATGCATGTACGTTACTAGACCAAAATTTATTGCATAGCACAAAACATATAAGACAACATTAATGAACTTTTCCAACCAAGAGTACATGTTACGGAAAAAGGGCTTCAAACCACCCAAATTTGGCATCATAGAGTGATTCTTCATATGGATGCAAAACGTGTAATATGGGAAATAAAAGTTGAATTAATTCTGTTTTTACATTTTTTGTATTGCTCCAAGATGTTATTAGGCTGCAAAGTCGAAAAAACTTGTCCTATATATAGGAGTCTTCCTTTGATCACAAAATCACATCACAAACTACTTTGTTCACAACCATAACTTTGTTCACAAGTTGTAACATGTTTTTTGCAGAGAAGCACGGATCAGAAACAACCTACATGGACCAAAGGCGCGATTGGATCATTGGTTCCGTTGTGGAGGTGACGGGAGGAAGACCGTACTTCCGGGGCTGTTTTCATGAGGCTATCATCTTATAAGCGGCTCCTAAGGGGGCGATCGAGTACTACAAAGTCGAGTACGAGCACCTCGAGCCGGACTACTACGAAGATACCGTGAACGACATCGTTAGAGAAGCCGTGATAGATACCTATATACGTCCTCGGCCTCCTTTCCACAGGCCCAACTACTTCAAGTTCGGGGACCTAGTCGACTGGTTCGATGGCCAGTGCTTCCGCTTTGCGAAAGTCGAGAAGTGCAACTTCGATGAGGGAATGTATTGGCTGAGTTTCTTTCACTTCAAGGATGAAACTCGCCTAGCCAAGCATGATGATCTTAGGAGTCATCATGTTTGGAACGGGCAAGGTTACGTGTTGGCCAAGTTCCCGTTGTGCATGTCGACTAGGCGTAGGTGTCGTTGTACGGACGTTTCTTTTTCGTTGTTGTTGTTTTCCCTTCCATGTTGTAGTTTCGTTGTTGTTCTTTTAATGCAGTTTGTGGTTCGGGCCATGTTGTTCTAACACAATTACTTTCTTACATTAAAACGATACAAATCCAAAAGGTTACAAACCCCAACGTCAATACGGTTTGTAACTGAACCGCTTCGAAACTATAGGTGCGGTTCAACTTAGGCAAAAAATTGATCTTCTACATCGATCCTTACCCTAAGGAAGTGATCCTTATATGCACCCTACACCTAAAGCCTAGCCAAATATACGTTTTTGTAATCCCATATATGCCTAGCTATGGAATCTATTACCCCGCTCATTGCCGACTTCGGATCAATATCTTCATCTTCTTCATCATTTACGGTAAATTTTGTACTCTCCTTATCGGTGTCATCATCATCTTCATCCAGGACCGAGTCGTAATGCTTGTGTTCTAGAATGAAGTTGCTTAAGGCAAAACAGGCACAAATGATGTCCACTTGAGTCTCAAGATCATATGATGGCATACCCTTAAATATCTTCCACCGCTTCTTCAAAATTCCAAAGCATCGTTCAATAGTTCTCCTCAAAGACGAGTGAACCCGGTTAAAGGCCTCCTTGTAGTTCTCCGGAACATGTCGTACAAACTGTGATTGATGATATTTGGTTTTCGAATATGTCACCATGTAGCCTTTCCTATCCGGGTAACCCTTGTCGCATAAGTAGTATCGACCTACACAAGAGGCATGTGTGCTTAAGAATATAGTGAAAAAATGACACACAAATATATCTATACATTTAGGTATTTTTCAAACGAAACCATTTAACGTGTACCGTTAGGAGGATGAGGAAAGTTCACATGTGATTCACTCAAATCATGGTCGAAGACCCGTGCGTCATGGGCACTACCTTCCCATCCACAAGAGATGAACGTGAAGTACATGTCAAAGTCGCACACAGCCATCACGTTGAACGACGTAAAACCCTTGCGACATCTAAAAGGAAATTGTTCAGTCTCTGGTACGACACATTCTACATGAACCCCATAAATTGCTCCAATAGCTCCCTAATGAAATGGCGTTGTAAATCAGATAAGAAACATAACCAGACATTGTAAACACGCTGGAAAAATGTATAATTACTTATGTACCTTAAATACCCTATATCGTGGCTCACTTAACACTTTAGCGGGAATGTTCGCAAAAGTTGGGTCCCTTGGTTTAAGTAGTCTTTTCACCAAGCCTCCAAAGCCATTCTTCCGTCCAACAACAACATCCAAGACTTGGTGAAAGATCCTACTAAACGTGTCTCCAGACCTTTGGAAACGCTCACACACATCTCTGTTTGAGACTCCCACGACAATAGTGTATAAGAAAATACCAACCTTTTCCCAAATTGACACATGCCGTGAAGGTGCGAGCCCGTGGTTAGTTTGCAGTTCATCACAAAGATTTTGGAAAACATGCCTCTCCATTCTAAACGCATTCACACATCGAACCTCCGATCTTGAATCCATAACTTGCTTCATTCATATATAGCCAGTTAAGTGTGAGTTATAGCAAGGAACTTTAGACAAGTACCTCGCATAGTAAGTTGTAGCAAGGCGTGCACAAAATACTGAGCATAATAGCATGTTTCCTCAACCGATCACGTCTTGACCTCGGTTGTCGGATACCTAAGTCTTGCACCATTAGTGCAGAATGCGACGGACATTAAAATAACAAAGGAAAACAGAATCTGTTAAAAACAGATTCAAAAATGCTGAATTTCAACCACTTCATATAAACTGAATTGAAATCAAATAAGTTCACGACAAACTGTTCCAACAGAAAAACAAACACGCACTCAGGAATCCAAACATCCATCAAACTATAAGTACACATCATTCACACGTAACAGATGACTCAATTATTGGGGACACACAAAACTGAAATAAAAGATTTCTAAAGGCCGGAACTTGCAAGGGAAACGTGACAGCCACTTCTTCATTGTTTCTGGAGACCAAACTCGTACTTCAACCACGCCACCCTTGAAGAATCCTTCAAAAGAGTCATGAACATCTCCCTTTTGTTTTCACAAGCTAACTGGCTACAAGCAAAACAGAACAACGGAGAGTCCTCTTCAAAAGCCAATGTCTCATCCAAACACATGCGGTCCAGAGCATCAACACAGGTCTTGAAAGAATATTTGGATTGCCTGCTTGCAGTGCTTTCAATCTCGCCTTCTATCAAGGTCAACAACTTATGGGTAGATGTATCCACACCGGCTAGGGAATTAGTGTAAGCAGTTTGTTTTGGAGCTCGTCTTTTCCTTGCTCTTTTGACTGGCTCGCCTGGAGCACTGATACTTCCTCACTTAAGGGTTTGTTGCTGAGCTTGGATTGCACCTGAAGGTCCACCAGCCTCCCCATCACCTTGTCCTAAACCTCTCTTAAAAGGAATTAATTGAAGAGTTTGATCTAAAGGTGCGGAAGTTGTACTTAATGCTTTAGTTAGACCGTCAGGAAAGGGACGAAGCTCCATGTCATCCGTTAAAGTGTCTACCACATTCTTCAAGCTATCTACTTCTTCATTCTCCCTATCAATTTGACAATCCAGACTCTCATTACTCGGAGACTGTAGCAATCAAAGAGGAAGGTCCTTTCCAACAACAGCTTCAGAATCTAAACAACCACCGCTATTTGCTATCTCGGACCCAAAAAACTTGTCTTGCGATCCAGCTAACAAATCTTCACAAACACCAAAATTTCCTTGAGAACTACAGATTTGCAGAGATTGAGTTTGAGACGGATCATCTACTCCTTTTACAGGCAGAGGTGGTATGTCCATAAAAGGTGACACCACGAACCTTCCATTTGCAGACAAAACACCAAACACATCGTCCCACAACTGACTCAATTCTGAGCTAACCGCTTTCTTCCTGAATTGGTAGTACTTGTCATTCTTTGCTTGTAAGAAAGTAAGAAAACTGTCAAACTTTTATTCACATCAAAGAAGTTTCAAATTAAGAAAATAAGAGAGTCGTTCATATACCGTTCTTTGTCTTTCCCACCATTCATCAGACGTAGTAACTAATCCAGTGACGGGATCCCAGACGACTCCAGTCACATTGTGCTTTAAGGCCGACCACGCTCTCCATATTTTTTTCATGTGTTCAAACTTGTTCTTCAAACTCGTCTTTGCAACCACCTTCCCAGTCGCTGTCTCGAACCGTTTAGCAAAGTTGTCCCAAAGAAACGGTTGAGCATATGTAAACTGACCATGAAAATCCTTACAACACTGCATCAGAGATATCTGATCATCATCACTGAATTTGAAGATGGTTTTTTCCATGTCAACGTCCGTTTCCAACTGTTTTCCCTTTCCTTTTCCTCTTGCCTTTTTTACTTTCCTTTCCATTTGATGTTTCATTGTCCATTTTTCCAGACAAACCTTCTTTACAACAATTGTATGACATAAAAAAATAGTCAAAACTCAAACCAATCGAACCAAACCTATTTTCAGTTTTAATGCTTAACAATTCTGCACCATCCTAGTAACAAAACAATCAACAAAAATGAAAAGAAATACACACAAGCAAGCAAACAACAGTGAATCCAACCTAGAAAAAATTTCCACACACAAAACAAGCTGGAAACTTACAATTTTGGCGAGTGCAGTACTTGTTCGTCACCTTCCAGAGGACAGTTAATACACAACGACTCAATGCTTCAAGTCCAACAATATTCTACTTCAATTAACACATGTTTTCAACAACACAATGCAGTAAAGGTTCAGTAAAGAGTTTTGAATGAAAACATGGTTCATTGATTAATCCATGAATGTCAACCAACAGCCCCAATTTGAATTAAAATCTAGCTAAACAAGAGAATAAGTGGCTGACCTAAATGGAAAATCAAGCAACACATTGCAGTCATCAACACATTGCATCTATTTAAATTCAACATAAACAAGAGCAATGCCAACCCGAATGCCTAAATGGCAAATCAGTGGGGAAAGGAGCCAAGCTAAATAAGAGAATTGGGGAACGAAACCTAAATTAGTGGCTGAGCTAAACCCTAAAACCAAAACAACAACACCCCGACTGCTAGGTTAAGCCAGTTGCCATGATTGAGCTAAGCTAGAGCAAACCAGGTGCTTGAAAACAGAAGTAGATTCACATACTTGAGCATTCGGAGAGCAAAGCTGAGCTCCAATTTGGGCGCCATTGATGTCGAGAAAGAATTTTGGGAATGGAAATTGGGAAAGCTAAGCTAGCTTGAGCTAGCTTCAGATATTATTAAAATGAGGTCACGTGACCGGCACATGTGTTGGTGTAGGGGTAGTGAATTTGTGTAATATATGGTTTTGGGCATGTCCTTTTTGGTCATTTGCATTTGTAATAGTACCCATCAACTAGATTATTTTTTGCCGAGCCGAACACGCCATTTCACAATTTTTACACTTTTCAATCACATAATACACCAACTTCACCTAGTTTACAGAAATTCAGCTTCAGCTAGTTTACAAACAGCACATCAGCTTCAGCTAGTTTACAAACAGCACATCAGCTTCAGCTACTAACAACTTCAGCTAGTTTATTTCTTCGCCGAACCGAACAGGCCCTAGATCGATTGCTAGGTTTGTGTATGTAATAGCCACTTCAAATTTGGAATAGTAACTAGTGTTTGTCTCGTACGACGTACGGGTAATTATACAATTTATAAATTAATAAAAATTTGTGTATAATTTAGAGGTTCTCTTATCCATATTGATGATGTCATGTTGTCGACAACTTCTATTTTTCTAAAGTAGTAATAAGTAACATTAATAGACATTCATATTAGACCATAATATGCACCTGAAATGCAAATAAAATAATTTTCATAAGAAATATGGTAGCCAAAGTGAAATATAGAAGGAGGAACCATGAATCCAATTGAGGCTTGATTAGACATCGATGGAAACAAATTCAATCAAAATCAATTCACATATAAAAAAAATTGCAAATCCTAAAAAATAAAATTAGGAGATAGAATTTGTAGAGCTTGAAGAAAATTCAATTAAACGATAAATAGCGACATGCATGTCTTCCGTTGAAGAGAGAGTGACGAAACTAAATCCATAACACATACTCCGTAGTAAATAAAATGTTAAGATGAATATGCCCTTTTTAGTGTAAGCCTCAACAACATCAAGATGAAATTTTTGATTTAGTGAAATATTGGTTTTACAAAAAATTAGTGGAATAGTGGTATGTTAGAGTGGGATAGTGGTTAAAAAAATTTATTTAATTTATTTTAAAAGGATAAATAATAAACAGGAAATAGACATGTCTCCACTCAAATTTTGCCAAATGGCGTAAATTTTTGTGAAGACATGACTTCAGCTTTAGTATTGTACTTCCTCCGTTTCAAAATAATTGTCATTCTAGCATTTTTCACACATATTAAGAAAATGATTGGTTGTGTTTTGAAAATCTAACTTTTTCTCAAATTAATCATCCACCTCCATTTACAACCAATAGGTGAAGAAAAAAAATCAACAATTACAAATTCCAACACAAAAATATATGATTTATATGTAATTAATTGTCTTGAAATCCTATAATTACAAATATCTTGAAACAAACTTCAGAAGCTAAAATGACAATTATTGTAAAACGGAGGGAGTATAATTGATAGTTGATGGTTCAGATTTTATAAAAGTCATTTGGTAAAGGCATGGAAAGTCGAAATATGTTTTGGCCTTCCCACCTAATTCGCCCCACCTATCACGCCTTTAAAATTTGAAAGGTCAAACGCCAAAGCATTAATCTCCACCATACGATCTACTCCATCGACGATCCAGATTATCTTATTACAAAAGTTCTTCACCCTAAACTCCTCATTTTTTCACCATGCTTGCTGCTGATTTCTGCTTTTCACTGTACAATCATGTGATTTTTTGTGGTTAGTTGGATCGCATTTTACCGAGAGGATTTTCATCTGATTTCTATGTCGTTAACTGTTCAATGAGTCCTGATTGTTGTTCGTTCATCCTCATGCGTAGCGATTTTGGCTATTTTTGTGGCTGTTGACTGTTGTGATGATTTTGGAAATTGAGCATTGTTTGCTGTCTTGTAGTAGTCATAAGCTATGGGAAAGTGCTACCCTACCGTGAGCGAGAAGTACCAGAAGGCCGTTGAGAAATGCAAGAGGAAGATGAGGGGCCTTATCGCAGAGAAGAACTGCGCTCCGATTATGCTTCGTCTCGCGTATGTGCGCTCTCCTAAACTTGAGAACATTATGGTTCTAGTTTGATGCAATACTGATGATCTATTCTTCTTGGATTTAACAGATGGCATTCTGCTGGTACGTTTGATTGTTCGAGTAAGACTGGAGGTCCTTTTGGGACTATGAGATTCCAGGAAGAGCTTGCTCATGGAGCCAACAGCGGGCTCGATGTTGCATTAAGGTTGTTGGAGCCTATCAGGGAACAATTCCCCGTTATCTCCCACGCTGATTTCTACCAGGTATATAACTATATACTGTGATTCTGATGTAAATTTCATTTCTTCATTTAAGTGTATTTGTAGTTTCGTTTTCCTGAGTTTTTTGGTTCGTTATGTTATGTAGCTTGCTGGAGTTGTTGCTGTCGAAGTTACTGGAGGACCAGAAGTTCCTTTCCACCCTGGCAGAGTGGTTAGTAAATGCTTGATCTCTTTTTTCTGGAAGCATGATCTTGCTGCCAATCTAAATATGGAAGATTATCTTTGCTTTTTAATCTTGGAATTTTTAGCTAGTTTGTAAGTTGCAATTTAGCATCTACAAATCCTGCTTTATTTCTAACCATCATTCAACAGTAAGCTATGCAAAGGTTATCTCAATAAATTATTTTGTATATACATACTTGAGGAGTCTTAACTAGTCTATTTGTGATTTTGGAGGGGATATGAGAACTGCATATTAGTGCTTTCTCAATATTTTACTAATTGTTTAACATTTTGCTTCAGTTAAATTATAGAATAAGGTATTGATCGAGGAGGAACATCCACGATTATAGTTATCTACTTAGCTGGTTAGATTTTCTTTTGTTTGTATGGATGAAAAATTGTGGAGAACACTGACCTAAGAAGACATGGCAAGTTTATCACTGCATCTAAACAACTATCGTATATGTTGATAAATGTGCTTCTTTGTCCAGGACCTTGAGAAGCCACCTGTTGAGGGCCGTCTCCCTGACGCCACTCAGGGTAATTTGCTATCCTGTACTACAAAAAAGTATAGACATGTGATTTATGGCCTTAAAAAATTATCTACAATACTTTGTAGGTTGTCCACACCTTAGGGATGTGTTCATTAAACAAATGGGTCTGACCGATCAGGACATTGTTGCTCTTTCTGGAGGTCACACTTTGGTACTTTGGTTGCTTTATATTTTCTGGAAACAATCTGCAGGGAAGGTGCCACAAGGAGCGATCTGGATTTGACGGACCATGGACCTCAAACCCTCTTATTTTCGACAACTCATACTTCACGTGAGTGATTGTTGTTATGTGTTTGCATCATTTTAGGGTGTTAGCATGTTCATCAACAGATATGATATTATCTTCTGAATTTACAACAGGGAGCTTCTAAGCGAAGAGAGGGAAGGTCTTCTTCAACTTCCATCTGACAAGGCTCTCCTTGACGACCCCGCCTTCCGCCCACTTGTTGACAAATATGCTGCTGTATGTTCTCTAAATAGAATGTAGCAAATTTAAAACAGTTGTGTTAAGTTTCGAAATGACAATATTAATCTCTTAATTCTGTAGGACGAGGATGCCTTCTTTGCTGACTACGCTGAGGCTCACCTTAAGCTCTCTGAACTCGGGTAACGCTCTGTATTTTATTAGTCTATTATATTGTAGAGTTTTGAATCTCCTTTTGATCTTCGTCATCTTAAGTCAAACATAATCGCGTCTTTGCAGATTTGCTGAAGCTTAAACAGCTAATTCAAAAAGGATGTAGTTCCTGGGTACGAAGTAGTCTCTGCTCACCGCATTCTCGATATGCTTTAATCCCTTAGAAAAATAAGACACCGTATGTGGTTGCTTCCATTTTAACTGTCTCCACAAGATCATTTCTTTGTCTTTATATATCATGTTAATGTAAGGAACAATATTTGGTCCTCTATATTTTATAATTTTGTGCGGTACCCTACGGGCCTATTCCTTCCCGAACCGTCCTTCACCAAGACATGTTATATTTATTTTATTTCATTTTTTTTTTTTTTTTTTTTTTTTTTTGATAATGGTTAGAACCAGAGCCTCACCTAAGAAGGTGACTGTCCTTGATCATTTAAACGAATGGTCCTAAAGAAGTCAGCATGAGAAGCTATCATGCTGGACTTTAGAAATAGCGGTCTCATAACTTTGATATAATCATCAGATAGTATATCGTCCTTATTACAGTTAAGGACAACTTTCAGGAAGTGCGTATTGGCAGACGAAGTCGCCAATAGATCTGCAGGTTTATTTGCTTCCTTGAAGCAATGAAAAACTTTGAAATTATCAAATGTTGCTAGAATATTTTGAATATCAATAAGGAAATTCCTAATTTTTCAAGGAATTTTCCAAATATTCTTAATGGAGTTAATTATAGTGAGATTATCACCTTCCAAAATAAAAAATTTACAATTAATTTTTCTTGCTAGTTTAACCCCTAATAGTGCACTGAGAGCCTCTGTTTGCAGAGGAAAATTTGAAATTACTTTTTTATTGAATAAATTAATTATTTTTCCTTCCCTATTTCGAGCTATACAACTCACTCAGGCTTCTTGTGTAGATTTAAAAGAACCATCAAAGTTGACTTTAATCCATTGATCTGGTGGTTTTTTCCAACATCTGTTTACTTGTTTATTTCTATTACGCCTATTTTTCATTGTTGGCCCTTTAGTATTCAAAGTGTTACTTTCCCAAAATTTAAATTGTTCAAATGCAATTCTGTAAGGATCCTTAGTTATATTATTGATTTTTCCAAAAACTACTGAATTTCTATAAATCCATAAGGAGTACCATAAGTAAATTAACGCTACAATCATATTATTGTTATTTTTGAATCTGTTTATAATGTTTCTTAAATTATCGAGAAAAGGTATATCTATTTGGATATTAAATTTGAAACCAAGTAGTGATTCAAATTTTTGTAACTGACCAATTGTGTGAGGACATTGGAAGAAGAGATGTTCTTTCGTCTCTAACAAATTATTACATCGCGAACAGTAAGAAGGGACTCTATTGTAATATTTATTAAGCCTTTGAGTAGTTGGTAAATTATCTGAGATTGTTTTCCATAAAAAAATTTGATATCGTGGAGGAATTTTCAAATTCCAAATCCATGTGTACAGGTCATTAATATGTGTTTGATTATAATTAATGTTGAATTTTCTAAGCTGTATTAAATACACCTATTTATCTGGAATCCAAACCACCTAAGATGCAACAAACTTTACATAGGCTGCTATCATCTTTATGATTATGAGTGATCTTCACTCTCAAAACCACTTTCCTCGTTTGATTAATTACCTAAATCTCTTGATACCAGAGTGTGAATCAGATTATGCAAGCATCGTCTGATATTAATTCCAATTCATTGATAAATGTATACCAAATTTCGTCAAAAATGGGGACTTTCAGGTCCTCCGTTGTTTGTCTGTACTTCACTACCAAGAGTAGCAATCCTCTCTTTGTTGGTTGTTCGAGATATATCATTGGGTTTAGTCCTTGTTTAGTCAATACAAAACAGTTCAAAATGTAAGAGAAAATAAGTATTTCGTATGCACAAACAGATTTTACTCGTCCTTCCAAACAGGAATGATCCCTTGAGCTGCCAATCTCTTCTCCACCCAGAATACCACATGCTTCGATGTTATCTTCTTCTCATCTACAAGGAAAGGCTCCACTGTGCTCACTTCCGATCCATATGAAGACAACGCGAATCCTTTCGCACCTTCGAAAGAAAATATTTCAAGCACAGAATATTTAATCATAACCTAGAATGAAGAAAAACCTTTCCAACAACTTTACCTGTAAGAACTCCGTCCGGGAAAAACGCCCAAAACGAGTAAGGAATACCTCTCTGTACAAATGAGCCTTCCAACTGCATCATATTTTCCACAACAAGAAGAATAGTGTAAGAGAAAACAAGCAAATAAGGCCCAGTTTGGTACTATACCTTGGGTATGAGGAATCCATTCCTGTGTTTGGTTAATATATAAAGTTTGGGAATGAGCCATACCTGGAATCACCCATTCCAACATTTAATCCAACCGGATTCCAGGTACGGTACCAAACGAGGCCTAAGCGTTTCTAAACTCTAAAGGAAGCACACTTATTTGAACATATGCAAGATCAGAGGAGAATGTAAGAGATGAATCTCGAACCGTGTTATTCTCGAAAGACAGCTCAAGCTCCAAGATGTCGTCTTGTGATTCTAGAATCGCTCTAAGAGCTGGGATGACGTCTTCTGCCATCATTTCAGGCAGCGGTTTGACTGGAGCTTTTTCGGCTTTTGGCTTGGCAGGAGCTGCTTTTTTTACAGGTGTAGCTTCCTTTGATTCAGCTGATTCTGTTGGACATGCAATTACATTGTTACAGCACCACTTTAAACAAAGCTTACTGGTTTTATTAAAACAAAAGGAAGGCCAATCACATAGCCAGCTTGGCATTACCTGTAGATGGAGCAGATGATTCTTGTATAGTTGAACATGCAATGATCTTGTTTTTACCGCTTGATTTCAAACTCAGAATCTAAAATAGAAAAGTCTCACAGAAACAGATAGAGATTAATTATGAGAAAAATAGATTCATCAAGATAAACAGAGAAATTTCTGGGTAATTGTATAGATGGATCAATACCAAAGGAATCGCATCAGTCTGAGAAGGCATTGAGCGGCCATTTAACACCCAGTTGCTTGAATTGAAGTGCGTAGACACTATTTTCAAGAATGACACTCTTGCAAACATTATGGAAAATCAGTAAGTCAGTAATCTCAGACTAAACACGATAAACAAAGTTTGTTTATTCCCCAAAATCTATAGAATGATGAGAAATTACCTTGAAACCCCAAGAGGAGCTAAGGCCATATCTTGGTCAATCTTGATGGTTGCTCTTACTTTCTGTGCATATCATTCACAGAGCACCAATGACGTGTCACTGAATTTTTTTCTTCTTGCTGGCCAGTTTTCAAAGAGAGACAAAGCAAAAAGAGAGCCTCTTGTGCGTTAGCTGATTCATGAATGAATGGAGGAGCAGAAACAATCTCAATATCCACAATTTCTAGAAAAATTTCTGCCACTGAAATATATACAGAACAGACAAAAATCCCCAGCCTTTGGAATTTCATGTGCCAACTAGGAAGCACATTGACCCCACAAAACAAAGCCAAGGAACCACATGTTTTATCTAACATTAAAAGACAAATACTTTAAATTAATAATACTCCATCCGTTTCAAAATAGATGTCATTTTAGAGTTTTTCACACATATTAAGAAAATGATTGATTATGTTTTGAAGAGTTAACTTTTTCTCAAAAAGAACATTCATATTCTTTTACAACCAATGCATAGTGTAGAAAATCAACAATATCAAATTCCAATACACAAATCTATAATTTTCATGGTATTAATTGTCTTGAAATCCTATAATGACATACATTTTAAAACAAAATTAAAAGTCTAAAAAGACATCTATTTTAAAACGGAGAGAGTATATACAAAGGGCTCAGAATCCTCCGAGAATGAATTTCCAAGTTCCTCAAATTCCATACCTGTTTATTTTAGTCATAAACAGGTGTGGAATTATTAATGTTCAATAAAAACACCTTAATCAATTCCAAGCAAAAACGGGAAAGTACAAAATGCTCAGCTTAGTACAAAATTTACCAGTCGAGAATTGTAATTGTTCATAAAGAGTCAGAATATCCTCCAAGATACAAATGAGCAACTGAGTTCAAAATAATGACAACTACAATCCTTGTAGCATTGACGAATAATGCAATGTGTACTACCGACTGTTACAAAACTGGTTAATACTCGACTCCACAGAATCTTAACCTTGGAGGAGAACAATGCAATAACAAAAAGGTCATTTCCAGATAAATGATTACCAGAAGTCCAGAGCTATGCTGTCCTACTAAATGATACTGCATGCTAATAAATATACTACAATACAGTCTTCAATCGTGTGCATAACCAGAAAGCACTAAGATTCACAGGTCGTCAGTAAGGTTCCTCGAACATCAAAATGTCCTGTAAGAT
The DNA here is from genome assembly GCA_029168935.1 of Oxyria digyna. NCBI lineage: Eukaryota > Viridiplantae > Streptophyta > Magnoliopsida > Caryophyllales > Polygonaceae > Oxyria > Oxyria digyna. Next base: position 15,750,702 of record JAPVLV010000013.1, read on the forward strand.
GACCAGATACTACGGACACCTTTTTGGTAATATTCACTTTCTGCCAACCCTAGTAAGCCTATTGGACTTTCATGGAACAGAATCCATGGCTGCATTGTCCTGTTTAAATTTCTGAACCATTCTATAAACCTGCAGTGTTGGACAAGTAGGCTTCTGATTATTAACAAAAAAAATTGCAAGACACATTTTGAGGTATAAAGAGTTGACAAGCCAAGAACCAGATGAGATTTTACCTTCCTGACTCCAGATGTTAACCCCATTGTCGAAAGCCTGTCACTATCAACACATTTTGATACCAAGGTGCCATTATTTTCCAAATTGCAAAACTGTTTCTTACCATCTACATGAAAGAAAAACAAGAATGTCGCTATAAATCAGTGCATGTCCTGGCTAGAGAGACCAAGAGGAGTAAAGAAGAGAAAAGATTGCAATTTGCACATACCTTTTATATGTACAATCATAAATTCTACATACATTTTGAGACGTATGTGGGAGAAGACATGAACATATTCTCCGACATCCTCCCGCAAAATCACCTTGCAGGTCTTTTTTGGTTCAAGATTAAACGACGTCTTCAGAAAACAATCAATTGTTTTTCTCCTTGCTACAGCATCAGCGTCTTCTTCCAAGAGGACAGATGGAAATTCCCAAAGTCCGGCAAGCAAACCCTCCTCTGGCCTCTTCACAAGAGGGTAACACTGAGTAGAGGGCGACGATCCTACAGACCTATCTAGTGAATTTGATATCTCCAAAACACAAACAGCAGAAAACTCATGTCTCTGCTTAGTTTTTATAACTTTCTGAGGATAATTAGTGACTAGAGAGGAGCTACACTGTTGAAAAAGTGAAAATGCTTGACAGTGACCAGAAATAGGACAGGCTGAACAACTTGGGCTCATAGGAGTGCATACCGTGGCACCAAGTTCCATAAGTGCCTGGTTGAAGTCTCCAGGCCTACAAGGATCTACTAGTTGCTCAGCCAGCTTCCTGGTCAAGAAATACAAATATTATAAAAACATTTTTAATCGAAGGTAAATATGAAAGAAACTTAATGAACTAAATTATACAATCAAAAAAAATTGAGCCTCAAGACTAAAAAAAACTGTGGCTTTGCCACTGACGAAAAAACACTCACTTCACTGACAAAATTGTGAGTTTCTTTAATAACTTGAAACATCAGACAATAGCTACTTGTCAATTTATTTATTGCATGCAATGCAACTGGTACAATTCCATTTCTCCCATTGATGAATCTAGCTCCAAGCAAACATTAGTCATCTTTAGGTACTACCACTAAAGAAAAAGTTACACACTTGCTTAATACATATTTCAACATCATTTAAAAATCTGGGAAATGATAGAAACGGTGATCAAATCATGAATAGGTACAAGTTCAAGATATGTCTCACCAGAACCCTTTCACAACCACCTTGTCTTTTGGATTTTCAGATATAGCTTTAGTCCTTGCAAGCACTCGAACCACATTGCCATCAACCACAGGTACTGCCTAAGATTGATTCCAGATAAATGATCTTAAGAAAAGCAACCCGCCCATAAAAACAAAAACAAAAGGCACAGGTTTGTTATTCAATCATCTCACCTCATTGAATGCTATAGATGCAATAGCCCCTGCTGTATACTCTCCAATTCCAGGAATCTTCCTCAAAGTGGAGACAGTTGTTGGAAACTTGCCGCCTTCCTCAGTCACCTTTTTGGCCCCCTAAAACCAATATCAACTTGTCAAACTCACAACTTCTTTGAGGAGAATTTGAGGGTCAAGTTTGATTAAACTTCATAGATAAAATTAATTAATCATGTGACTGTCTTATGTAAACTGAAATTGAATCCATTTGGATGGACCTTATTCAGTTCCTGAATTAAAAAACAAAATTCATTTTGATAGAAAGTGACATAAACACAATGCAAGCAAGTAGTTTACACAAAGGTGTGAACATAGATTACCTCTAAAAGATAGCGTGCCCGTCTATAATATCCCAAACCAGCCCACATTTCATTCACTTCCTGTAAAGCAAATAAATTTTGAGCTAGACAGTTCCATACCATCTACATAGAAATTTGACTCAAGCAACGGTTTCATCTCATAAAATATCTAAGAATCAAAGAAGTGAAAACAGATAAAAATAGAGAAGTAGAAACCTCAATAGAAGCAAGAGAGAGATGATGAAGAGAAGGCCATTTCTCCATCCATCGATTGTAGTAGTCAATCACAGTGGCCACCCTGGTCTGCTGCAACATCACCTCCGAAACCCAGACGTCATAAGCCCTTCTCTCTCCTTCTTCTCCATCTCCACTCCCTCGGTTATTACCACCATGGGTTCTCCATGGAAGGTCTCTCCTGTTGCTGTCGTACCAGTCGAGCAAGTTTGCCCTAATTTCAGCGGTTTCCTTTTCCCCTTTGAACCTAAACAAGTCCTCCATGTCCTCCGCCACTGGGACTTTACTCTTCAAAGGAATCTTGATATTAGAGAGGTCACCGGAAAGTTCTAGCGCCACCGCCGTGGGTTTGGTGGCGTTTCGCTTCCTTTTAGGGCGGGAAAGCGTCATTGTAGGGCGATAGAAAGAAGCGCGGAGAACAGAGGACTGAGTTTGATACGATAGATCCGCTTTATTCATTGAAGTCGGGAATAATTGTCACACAATTTTTTTTGGTAGTAGGCAATATAAGAACTTTTTTTAACAAATTAGATACGGGACAAATTACGTGTTTTTATATGTAATTTAACTAGTGTTCGCTCTCGTGTCTTTAAAAGGCACGGAGACTTAAGTTGTATGTTTCATGAAAACATTTGTCTAAAAAATTTACAAACATTTAAAATATAATTTATTTGAGAATTCAGCTAAAATACATAGGAATATGTAAAATATGAGTATCTTTAGTTTTGCACTTGAAAAAATTTGGGACAACTTTGAAGTAGGTTAAAGTTTGGATGAGTCAACGATAGATCACGAGACAATGGAATCAGATTCAACAAAACCCTTGCGGAAACATCAAGACCAAAACAACTGTTTAGTGTAAATTATTATACGCTTGTGTATATGTGAAATTTGAAACAATGATGTTATTATGTAGTTATACTCCTGGATGCATTGTTGTTCAATATAATAAAAAAATTCATAACTTAAATGTAATCAATTATACATGTATAAATTGTTGCAACAAAATATAATCACGTTAAGGAAATTCATCTACTAAACGTTACATTTAAACAACACTTTGATCACTAAAGTCAAATCTAGATAATCTTAAACGTCACCTGCGTATTCTCTTCCACACGTGCTTTCGGAACGAACATCAACTCTGATGCCGAAGCAGATCAACCAAAACCGAGGAAGAGGAAGCCTCGTTTAATCCTGTTTGGAGACTTAATCAAACCCGAGATCATGGTTCCTCTACCGAAGCCCCAAGATCTTCCTCCAAAATATCTTGACTTCATCCTCAAGAATGGAGCCGAAAAAGAACGCATGAATCTAAAGCTGATCTTAATCAAGACACTCGAGGCACCAGACCTATGCAAGCATCAAGGTCGTTTGAGTCTTCCAAAGGCGCGGTAGCTTTTAACATTTTGTACTAATTATCAAGGTGATTCGAGATACGATATTAGATGCTATATATTTATATATAATCAAAATATTCTATATTTATATGTAATCGATGCTTCCTCTTTCGAGCACAATTATGGTAGAACCATTTTCCTTTATATAGCAATGCAATCAGAAAACATAAAAAAATCTAAAAATTGGAGAAAGAAGTGTGAAAAAAAAAAAACATGTGACATAAAGATTTTAGTAGTAGAGACATTACCTACAAGCTACTGGCAAGATATAAATTTGGAATTGAAGCTATATTCTAACCTTTTTTCTTCCATTCTCAAGTCAAGCATCCCCTTTGCTATTTGTTATTTGTATTCTAATTAAGGTAAAAGGCGATTGAATTGAAGCCAAAATTCTAAAATAACCTTTGTTGAGTTTCAAAAGGCAATGTTATTAGTACTCTCCTAGAATTCTCATCTATGTGCCTGGTGGTTAACATAATTAATTTATTGAGTGGTTTAAAATAAATACGAGTGACTTCCTAAAAAAAGGGACAAATAATAGTTGGTGATTTAGTGGAACAACACTTTGCCCAAGACTATTGTTTCCATTCCTTTAGAAATCTTACGCTCCCTTATTTCATGATTTTATTATACTTGCTAATTTTGTAGGGTAAATGAATTGGATATATTAATCTTTTCCCTTCGTTCACTTTTCTACCTCGCCCCATATTTCCCCTACTCATGTCACTCTCAAACAAAACACAACAATTCAATTTCTTTGGCTCTTCATCCTCATTTACTTCTTATGCCAAGCACAAGCAAACAAAGGATATTCCTACGTCTTCCTCCTTGTTCTTTCCATCAAAACTGAACATTATGTTATAAATAGCATATTGACCAAGTGAGATACGAAACTGATTCTAAGAGTAAGAAAGGGAAAACAATTTTTTTTTCTTTAATCAAAAGGAATAGAAAAAAATGCAGAATGAGAGTATTACAGACTTAATTCTATATTATCACACCTATATCCCATTGCATGTGATCCAACATACAACTTGAGCTTTGTTTTTCCTTTCTCTGAGTAAAATGTTTTAGCACTGTAGTTAGAATCGAGAGCGAAACCTGAACTCTGTTTCGAATCGAGATTATTTAGCTCGTCAACGTCCATTTGAAAATGTTCAGAGAAATATAATAATCGGATATTAGATGGCGAAACAGATGATTACAGTTGATAAACTAAGATGCCTCACATAAAGCATCAATACATAAGAAAGTGAATCCATTCAACTTAATTAGTTTCCACAAAATTGGATCTCATACCTGCTTAATTCCTGAAGAGCACGACAATTGGGTAGAATTGTGCACCCCATGTCACTGATGACAAAATGATAACCAAATGAATTGTGCACCACATGTCACCTGCTTAAGTTTTTATTCAAACTAAAATCAGAAGAATATATGCATAATTTGTGACCAATAATCCAATGAAATGAATCTAAACAAAATCCACTCAACTAATAAATCACACACTAAATTTTACTATAAAACAAAGCCAATCAGAGAATTCACGAGAACCACAAAAGCATATAGAAAATAATTAAACATACCTGATTGTTAAAGATGTTTTGGCTGATGGAATTAACAAACGATTCTTCTCTTTTTCTTATTCAATCAACAAACTCAAAACTCAAAACACTATCTCTTTCCCAAAAACATCAGCATTAATTCAGCAGCTTCGATTCCCAGATCCTTCTGCGGATCTATTTTATTTTGCCAAAACAATATTGTAACACAACTTACAAAATGACTGATTTTAAGGAAAAAAAACTAACAAAATTGATCGGTTTCAAGAAAAAAATTACAAAATGAGATGTGTGCAATATCTGACCTCAACTATGCCCGATACTTCATAGCCTTCAATATTAGTTTTAATCCATACATTCAACATGAAAGGCCGTGTTGTGTGAATTATCACAATTGAGAGGAAGATAGTGAATATTTGGACGCATGAAAACAAACTGAAAAAAATGAATAAGCATATAAAACTGACCACTTTGCAAAATTACGAAATTCAAAATTACAAAATTAGGCAAAGTACAACAAAGTTAGGCAAAGTTATGCAAAATTACGAAATTCAAAAGACGAAAAAACAACAGTTTTCAGAAATTAATCGAATTCAATCACATGAAGACAACCTTCTTTGGACTCTGAGTTGGATCGGCAATAGCAAGCCCTAAGAAGATAATTTGTGCCTCTTACAGTAGATCAGAGAACGACATTCAAAAGACGAAACAAAGAGAACGACATTCAAAAGACGAAACAAACAGCAGTTTCAAAAAATTGACCACATGATGAAACAACATACACACTACAACAACCGAAGTGTTGGATGCTCTACCATGTTCGATATGCAGTAATGATGCATAAGTTCTGTTTCTAAAAAAGGAGAAAAAGTTGGTTTGTTGACTTTGTTCCCATAAGCAATATACACACAACAACAAATGATTTCTAATCTAAAGATAATGTTAATTACTATCACTTACAATTTATAAACAAAACTTGCAAGCATCCTATAAATCAAACACAAATAAAAAAATCATGTATAAGAACAACATACATATATATGATAACTGAAAAGATACTTTGTTTTATGACAACCAAATAGATTATACAAAAAGAGAGGAGATTAGTAAACTAATAACCCCAGTCTTTAGTAAATCTTGTTTAGTCACAAAGGAAAAACAAAACAACCTCAAATTTAATTCTGAGACTGCATTATGGGGGACAATGAACTTATTAAAAAGGGTTTAAGAAATAATCTTTACAATGAGCTAGCATGAGATTTGCTAATACAAAAGAAAATCCAAAAAACCATGGTGAATTGATGCAGAAGTTGTCAAAAAAGAAGTTGTAGTATTCATATATCCGAAGAACATAAAAATAGATATTTATAATGAGTTTTGATTTTGACTCAAGCCGCTAACTTATTGTTAGTTTGGACACTTGCTTTGCGGTAATGTCAAAATAGTATCATGTATAGAAAATTATAAAGCTGCATTTTCCCACAAGACTGGATTATCTAACCTCTGTTAATCCTTTCGGCCTCACTCAACTCCAGTTTACATCTTCTCTGCTTGTCGTCGCCGCCCTCGTCTGAGCAATGCACCTATCTGAATTCTCTGATCGTCTCTAACTCTAAGCAAGGAGTACTCTTGCTGAATTGATGATTCATGATGACGATTTGAATTGAAGTCCTTCAAGAAGATGTATCTTTGACGGTTGGACACCTGCAAGAAGCAATTCGTACAACCTTTTGGTCACCTGGATTACATGGATCAATCAACACAGTTTTAAGAAAAGCTAATAGTTGGCAAATAAAATTTTCATATAAACACTTAAATCTTTATTCAAAATGATATATAATGCATGATGTAGAACAAAACTCAACTTTGTTCAAAATTCTTCAGGAGATTTCGCAAACTGTTATTTCAGGAATAGGAAAATGTAAACTAATTGTAATTGAGAAATAACCTTAGGTTAGTTGATCAAAGTTTGGAAATATTGTACTATGTGACCTACTTGAAAGTGCGAAGGGAACTTGCAAATCGTTCATCAGTTTTAGAGGACGAGCAAGAAGTTGATTTCGTCAAATTTACCATAGTAGAAACCATTTCATGTGTTTATCTGTCACCAAAATAAAAAATCAATAAGAAATCAGAAATTTTAGCATGTTAACACTAAAATCAACTCCTCAGTCCCAGAAGATGAACACAAGTACCCGAACTCAATGGGCATACCTGTTGATGGGTCAGGGTGTAATACTACGTCTTTTCGGGAAATTGACGACGAACTTGAAGTGCTACCTCCTACAACTTCTTCTGTAAGGGGAAAACTTGATAAACTAATTGAGAAATAACCTTGGGTTTAGTTTTTTTCCACTAACAACAGCACATTTCCAACCGAGCAAATCAAAATCCATTACAAACTGTAAGAGGAAAAATTGATTTCAAAAAAATGAAGTCAGCCCACATACTTGTTAGCGTAATCCATCACAATCGGTGAAGAAAGACGATCGAAAGTGAAGTAAGGAGTCAGACCCAGAATCCCAAAGAGCTTCTTCTTCCTCTGCCATTACTGAAAAAATTAACCTCTCTCTAAATTTTTATCAATCAACAACAATACAAAGGCAACACATGAGCCACACCACCAGGAATGTCATCCCCAAGCTCCTTGAGCTTAACCTCAGCATGTGCATCTGTCAAGCACATAATAAAAATATATTGTTAAGTGTCTACCAAGTTAATACAAGTTATAAATTAACAAATGGGCTAGATGTTACAAATTTTCTTTAATTTTAGACGAGTTAGCTGCCTCAAGATTTTAAACATCAGGTGATGAATACAATTGCTAAAAAAAATAAGAAATTCGAATTTGTGTTGTTACATAAATTGTTTATTGGGAAAATGAGCTAACCACTGCAGAAATTCATATATATTTTCATCTCTCCTTTATCTACATCACCTATTACTAATTGCTCATTATATCATTCCATTAGCATCTATTTTCAAATTTGTGTTGTTACATATATTTTTATCTCTCCTTTATCTACAACACCACAAAAGAATCAAGCACATATATCATTCCATTAGCATCTAGGATTCTCAAGAAAATGCATTAATTGCTTATTATCTACATCACCTATTACGAATACGAATCGTCGTCTCACAACAGAAGATGTCAAACACAATATTCCTGTAAAAATTGAGCTGAATGTGTAACAACATTGAGTCTAACAATTGGGTAAACTCAAAAACTCAGTGCTATTTCAAATGCAATTACTAAAAGCATATAATATTATCACAGTCAAGAAATGACCTGCAAAGTGTTATTTTCAGAATTACTGCCCAATAATGAACTCTCCTAAACATTCTTCCCAAACTCAAAAGCATCACTCTGACAGTCACTCGACTTTGACACTGTAATAGAATTCTATCAAATCGTTTCTAAAAGCTATATCTAAATCGACTTTGATCTATTGATTCAAATTAGTCAGTCTCACACCAAAAACAGAGAAAGAAAGCAATCAAATCAAACTCAAACATAAAAGGCAAAGCAGAATTTGACATAATCTTAGTTTGTAACACATATTTTAAGGATTTCTGAAAACACATACTCATTGAGAATTAAAAAAGGGAGACTACATTTCAGCATAAGGCAAGTTGACTTAGTTTACTAACGAATGATATGATGCTCTACTGATGTGGATGTTTCTAATGAATAAACTAATCCACAAGTATCAACAATAGCAATTTGGTGTTATCTTTAGTTCAACCACAAACAACACATAAGTGAGGCACATATGAAGATATAAGAACAAACACAGACTCTATGAACATTAAGAAGTATATAAATTTCTTTGAGTACAAAACAGCAAGAATACACATTTTTATCCCAAATTTTCAAAACTCAAACAATACTTAGATGAAAATAACTGCAAAGGAAAACTAACTTCCTATGTGTATCCAAAGACCGGGCCTTGATAAGGTCTAGTAGCAGATACCTGGTCACGACCATGTTCGACACAACCATGAACATGATACTTCTTAACTGTTTGTGCTTAGTATCACATGAATCCTCCATGTAAGAAGCAAGCCTGTGAAATGTAGAACCACTATGATGGAAACTTACAAAATAAGTACATGAAGTTGCATAAACCTGCATCCAAAATAAGTACATGAAGTTTTTTTATATGTATTTGCCTATTTGGCATTTTATGGGTGTAAAATCTAATCTTTTTTTATCAAATAAGGGACTGCAATTTGCTTGTTTACCTCTACCAAAAGATTGAATGTACATAAATCATATTTGACAATTCTTAGAAGATGTAACAAAGCAATGATACTTTAGAAGAAAAGATTACTACTTTCTCATTAACAGATGACAACCTTGAAGCCAATTCCTGAAGTTCTTTGATGCTCAAGCCTGACAAATCCTAACCCATTATCTTCCTAGAGTTCACTCAAAGTCAGAATAAAATACACGTCGAATTTGTGATGAATGTCTGAAATTAATTATGTCATGAAGTGTTATACATTCTTAGGGTAAGTATATAGCTCTGTATGGTTATTGGTTACAAGTGGAAATTTCTAAAGAATGGACAATATTTTACATGAATTAGCCATCCACATATGGTAAGTATATAGCTCTGTATGGTTATTGGTTACAAGTGGAAATTTCTAAATAATGGACAATATTTTACATGAATTAGCCATCCACATATGGTAAGTATATAGCTCTGTATGGTTATTAGTTACAAGTGGAACTTTCTAAACAATGGACAATATTTTACATGAGAGGTTTTTACCGAAAACCACCCGTAAAAGTGCCTATATTGCTCTAAACCACCCCTTTAATTGAATATTACCGGAAACCACCCGTTTAACTACTTTCGTTAGCGATTCACCACCCGTTTTCATATTCCGTTTATAATCCGTTAAGTATTTACAGATTTAGCCCGAAAACTTTATATTTTTTCATTTTTCTGCACAAATTAAAAAGTTGGAAAATAATTGTAATTAAGTATAAACTTGGGCTAATTAAATCATCTTCTTCCCCAAAAAGTTGGAAATACCTGAACAATGTACCATATAGGAGTAAGTATATATTCAGAAGAAAGAAGAAGGCCTCCAAGAACCCAACTGGATTGTGATGGATTTGGCTGGGAGTCTTGCGAGAATCTCGAATATGAGATTCAACCGCCATTGGAGATGTATTTTTCACTTCTCAGATCTGATTTTTTTGGGGGAAGAAGATGATTAATTTAGCCCAAGTTTATACTTAATTACAATTATTTTCCAACTTTTTAATTTGTGCAGAAAAATGAAAAAATATAAAGTTTTCGGACTAAATCTGTAAATAATTAACGGATTATAAACGGAATATGAAAACGGGTGGTGAATCGCTAACGGAAGTAGTTAAACGGGTGGTTTCCGGTAATATTCAATTAAAGGGGTGGTTTAGAGCAATATAGTCACTTTTACGGGTGATTTTCGGTAAAAACCTCTTTACATGAATTAGCCATCCACATATTTTTCATCCCGGCAACCATGTAAAGAGTTGCATCCAATATGTTAAATATAATATCACAACATCATATTTGGCAGTAAAAAAAATAACATTTGGTAGCAACAGGATATAAAGTTGCAGCATTGAACAGTAGAAGGATATACGAGTTTTGAAAAGAAGGAGGCTACCTGGATGGGTCAAATTTGATGTAAGTTCAACATCTAGAATTGATGAATTTGGATCAAACCAAAAAATAAATATTCCAACATTTATAATTGATGATCGAGTAAAAGAAAACTCTTACTTTGCAACAAACTTCTCGACTTGAGCCTCGATCTCCTTACCTTCCTGCTCTGCCACAAAGTCGTGGAAAAGAAAGTGCAATATTCATGTAAATTTTGTATCATACACGAAAACGTCGCATAGACAACAAATTAAGTATATTCATGTACACATTGTAAGCAATAGAGATTCCACCACAATTTTAAGTGCATTGACTGATCACTAAACAAAGTTTTCTCTTTGGAGCATAAAATGAAAATACTCTAAGAAGCAAAGTTCTATATAATGGTGAAATATTTATCTAAAAAGAAACTAAACAAAGCTGACAAGCAAAGTAGACAAATATAAAATTCAGATCTATAATCAGAGTTAGATAACAAATTTCACACCCTAATTCCTATTAGCTATATAGTTTGCAACTGGATTAAGTTAGATCTTTCAAAATATTACGAACTATGCTACATGTGATTTCTAGCTTCAAATTCAGTACTAACTCCGACAAACTAACAAAATCAAAGCTCAATTAAACTCTAAAAGTGGTTGAAAGCTTACCGAGCTTTTAACATCGTTGAGATTGACTCGTTGAATTGTTTACATGTGAAAAGAGTCGGGTATTTAAATTTCTACTTCAAACCATTCACAAAACACCAATAGTTGACAATAAATTTTAATTTCTCGTCCAGGTGGGAACTAACATAAAATGACCTAAAATCAACAAAGATGAGCAACGAATTGCAGAAAACACCAATCCTTGACAACATATTTCACAAAATTCAGAAAAATTAACTTAAATTACTTACTTGCCATTGTTGAGCACTTTTTGAAGTGCGTGGATGGGAATTTGATGATGATTGGAAATTTTTAGAGAACCCACTGAAAGTTGGAAGCAACAACAACAGTTATTAGAGTTGAACTCAACAGTATTTTAAATCCAAAAGAATTAGTTTCTTCTAAGTTTTACCTCCCTCCTACTTTGAGTTCTCTTGGGTAGTATTCCACCAATTGATCATTGCTTCAGTCTGATATCCTCATTTCGACCCTGAGAAGCTCTTTCATTGCCTCGTAACACACAAATGCAATAGCAACCGAAGGGAAGACCTGTAGGAAAAAATGAAGAAAAAATCATAACTTCTAAACACCTGACATAATACTCCAGTATTAGTATACACCTGACAGTAGACATGATGAATATAAATATAGAATTCAAAGGTGACTTTAAATAGTATAGGTATCCAGTTTAATAGAATTGGCTACATCATCAACCAATAAATGGAAAATATCACTAACTGCCAGAGCATTTTTAGTTCTGAGGTGATATGATAACGTGGTACAGAAAAGCATTTTAAGGTCTAATTAAACAGTTAATTAATATTTCATAAAGCCAAGTTGGGGGGGGGGGGTAAGACTAAAATATAAAAGCACTTGCCTATAGACGAGCTAACTGGTTACATTAACCCCTTCTATATTCTCCAATGAGTGCACCTAAATATTCAGCAAGGATACAAACAGTAAACCATTAGGACAGATTCAGATTTTATATCTAAATTAACCACAACAAAATTAGATTGGGCTAATCATATTCACAACCCTTTATGATATAGAATCTAACATCGACAAAGCAGTCTCTAATCTTTGTTCTATCAAAAAGAAAAAAAAAAGTTTCATTAGTGATTATGTTTTTCCTGAATGTTTTATTAATCATTTTAGCAATTGACACACAACTACCTATGAATTCGTCTCTCCCTTTAAAATCATCACATTACCTAAATAGCTCGGGTGCTTTTTTTTTGCCAAACAATTAGCTCGTGTATTGGTGTTCCTATTTTATTAGGGCTTAAATCAACAGACTGAAACCCGCGTACGGGTCTTGCGTAATTATAAATTCTTAAATGTTTCATAATAGATATTGAAATGATATTATATCGTATAATCAAATGAGTTTGATGATTTATACCTCTTCTCTCAATTCGCCAAATTGTTATATCATTTTGTAATATTATTGTAATATACGGGACATAAGTTTTTAAAAATATGATTTTTAATATTCTTGTAATGTACAGGACAAAAGTTTTTAAATATATGTTATTTGCGTATGCAATTTCTTCAATGCTCTATATGCTAAATTTTTGTTCAAGTCTTGTTTGCAGTATTATTACCAACTCCACAGATTTTGGTATATAAAATAAGGTAATCTATTTTGATTTATTAATAGCCAAGTTGGTGAATATATGATCTATTTTTCTGTCTATAACTCATTACAATTGAATAAACTCGAGGACCAATTATTAAATGTCATTTCCCCATTGTATACATTTTTTACGTGTTTACTAAATTATCATGCTTGTTGGAAACTGAGTGTAAATGTTTGAAAACAACATGCTAGCATATTGCAATATGTAATATTGTTTACAATTACTAAAATTAGATGCAAACGGCCTCCGATAAGGGCTCAAAGTTTGGTACTAATGACGAAAAATGTAGTTTAGGATAAGTAAAAAGTAAACACTTCAAGCACAAAGAAATTGAAAGAGGAAAAAATGCATACCATATAGTTCACAACAAATCTCCCTCTTTGTATAAATTTAGTAATTGCAAAAGTTAAATCATTTTACAAAGACACATGATACATGAATTGAATATAGGGAATTTAGATTCTTTGGTAAGTCGGTCCTCTAAACTCTGTAAACCTACATATTATTTGTATATATATATATACTCCATCCGTCCCAAAATATGAGTCTCATTGTACAAAAATATATTGGATTAAGGCAAATGTTTTAACGTACATAAGTGCATTGGAAATGATGAATGTAAAATATTAAAATAATTCATTAACCAATGGGAGAAGAGTTTACAAATGAAAAGTACATAAGTGCATTGGAAATGATGAATGTAAAATATTAAAATAATATGAGTAAGGGTATAATTGGAAGAAGTTTATGGACAAAAATAGAAATGGGACTAACATTTCGGGACGCCCAAAAAGGAAAATGGGACTCATATTTTGGGACGGAGGGAGTATAATTTACTAAAGCCTTCATGTGTACCTTTGAAAAAAGTTATTGATCTGACTTTTTACTTTTTACTTTATTAATCTAATGATAAAGTCAATTACTGCAAAATCATACCATCCACTCCAAACTTCTGTCCACATGAGAGGTTTGTAAGGTCTGTTTTAGTAAATACATAACAGTAAAAGTCGTTGCAAGTATATTAATTTGTCACAATAAGATCATTAACTATTAAAAAATTTATTTTGAAAAGAATTAAGATTGTCAACAAGAACACTGAAACTTATAACGGGATCAAGAGAGTCATCTGCCTTGCACATTAACCATGAAACACCAATATCTAATCCAACAACAATGTTAGCATCCCATCTCATGTGATCACAACCTTCTTGTCCAAACATCTTTCTTTGCATTTTATATTTATATTCGATCTGAAAACACAAACTGATAGCACATAATTCAGTTTTTGAAATCAGAAACTCAAATTAATTTGACTAATCTTAATTACAAGAGGTCATGAAAAAAAGAGTCAATGAAAACATACAACATTGAGTGATGTTAAGGCATTGAATTTCATGTGTACAAGAGTGATTGCCATGGAATTTCTTTTTATTATTGCCTTCAAAATGCTTAAAAATCCGATCTAGTTTTGGGCGCATTCTAGTTGCGCCCAAAACTTAACCGGGTTTTAAAAAAAAGTTTGGGGTGCCAGTTAAAATTTTCCGAGTGCGGGATTTTTCCCCACAATCATACGGTGAAGTATGTGCGCGAGGGGGAGAAAAGACAAGTAGACATCATTCAGTGTCATCTATGTAAGAAGAAAATTACCACAGTCAAAATTGAGGTTGATCGGTGAATTTGAAAGGGAGAGTGGGGATCGAGGAATTGGGGGTTATCGGCAGTGGCGGATCTAGAAAATTTCTACCGTAGGGGCTCGTATTAGAATTAAGATTATAAATTATGTTCTCTTTTTCTTGAGTATTATCAATTTGATTTAAACATATTCAATATAATATTAACCCACATTTAAATTTTAAATTAATTTAATTTATTTGTGGTAAAATCAATAATAAATATTCTTCTACCTTTTATTCTTGTATCAAATAAATATCTTGTACATAGAAATATCATATAAAAGTTATTCTTTATCTCTAATATTACCGATATTTAGTGGGTTTGATAGATATTAAAAATATAAAAACTCTGTATGTAAAAATTACATTTAGTTTCCTTACATTTTTAATAATCATGTTTCTCTGTTTAACACACCTCTTACTTTTCTTACCAAAATTCAAGAATAAAATAGAAAAAATCTCTATATAACTACTAAAGCAAATTACATTTCTTCAATTCTAGCTATGTCACGTGGCATACTCTTCATTCAGGCCATCCACCTGTCGTCATTTCATTGGTCACGATTTTTTTATAATTTATTGTAATTTTCTCAAAAACAATTAATTAAATTTGGAAAATCGTGTGCAAAAATATTACAAAAAGATTGCTTAAGATCTTTCAGATTACAAAAAGATTTTTATGTGTTAATTTTCTAGATTTTGACCTCCCAATATCCTATTATTTTATTTTACAAATATATATTTTATTTTTATGATATGACGTATCACAAAAAGATTGATTTCTTAATAAATAAGAGAAATAATTATATTTTTGTGTTACTGTAGTGTTTTCAATTATATATTTTTATATATGTTGAAATCAATTTATTTAAATTTGTTAAAAATTGACCCATGATAATTTGATCAAATAAGATTTTTGGTATTAAAAATTCATGTATATTCGTTGTTTATTATATTTAAAATGTAAAAACTTAATTATATATCAATATCATTTTAAGATATAAACTTATTTTCATATAAAATTTTATATTACATAATACTCCTTACTACTAATTCACTATATCGAGTTATATAAACCCGCGCATGGCGCGAGACCTAGTCTAGTTTGTGTATAAAATTAAAAGGCTAAAATGACTTACGTTATATTACATGAAAAATAAAATCAAACCAACTTCATGTAATTCTATTAATTACTTAATAATTAATTACCGTTGTGTAAATTGAATTTAAAAAATATATATTAAAAAGCTAACTACTTATATGATACAAAACCAGAGGAGTATAATCAGTATATCACATTTTTACTTAAAACTTAAAACAATTGAATCTCTAGTTTGGAAAATTTTAACCGTTGTACAGTTTTACCTCGGATCTAATGAAAGAAAAAAAGGAGGGTGTTTAATTTTTTAGCAAAACACTTCGTTTTGATCTTTTGGACATCTTTTTAAATTAGAAAAAATGGTTGATGTAAATTTATTTAGTGAAATCCTAAATTTATCAATGGAGGGAGCAACATTTATGAGGTACCAATTTCATTCAATTTTGGCATTGGATAACCAATCTTTATATAGATAAGATAAGATTCCCGAAGTTTGAAACAATTACCAAATATAGTCATTTTTTCCGGTTTGGAAATTTGTAACAAAGGAGAGATGCTCTTATAGACACCTCCTCTTCTCAAACCTAGCTTCTTTTTAAAAAGAATAAGCCTTCGTGATGAAGGCAATTTTTTTTTGCCTTATGATATATATTTTTTTTGGGTTCTTTTAACGTTTGACATATTTACACGAGTTCGGGTGACTCGTTAGGGCTCGTTCGAAATCGGAATCGAGAGAGACATATTTGGTGAAAGTTGGGAACGGTACGGACCCAACAAAACTGGTCTCGCTTGATTCCAATTCCGAGCGATCCCAAACAAGCCACCCGAATCGGAAACGAAGATGGGATCGGTATGCACGAGACTTACGCAGGTTCGGGTGGCTCGTTTGAGATCGTTCGGAATTGGAATCGAGCGGAACCAGTTTCATTGGGTCCGTATCAATCTCAACTTTCACCAAATATGTGTCTCGTCATTTGATAATGAGGCATGAATCTATAAAACTCCATTTACTGTAGCAGGTACGCACGAGACTTATGCGGGTTCAGATGACTTGTTTGAGATCGTTCGGAGTCGGAATCGAGCAAGACCAGTTTCGTTGGGCCCGTAACGATCTAAGCTTTCAAAAAACATCTCTCTCACTCGATTCTGATTCTGAACGAGCCCTGTCGATCCCTCGGAATTCGACATCGTCAACTTAATGAAGCTTCTTTAGGTAGTGGAAGGGTTCGGGTGGCTTGTTTGGGATTGTTCGGAATCGGAGTTGAGCGAGACTACCTTCATTAGGTCTGTACCGATCCCAGCTTTAACAGGATATGTGTCTCGTTGTCTTATATTGAGAAATGAATATGTAAATCTCCATTTATAGTAGCGAGACTTACGCGGTTCGAGTGGCTCGTCAAGGCTCGTTCGGATTCGGAATCGAGTGTGAGACATATCTGGTGAAAGTTGAGATCGATACGGACCCAACGAACCTGGTCTCGCTCGATTATGATTCCGAACAATCCCAAACGAGCCACCGACCCCGCGTAAGTCTCGTGTAAGTATGTCAAATGTTAAAAGAACAAAATAATAACAAAAAAATATAAGCGTTGTTATGGACAACGCCTTTATAGGCATTTTTTTTTGTCTTCGTATGAGGCGTTGTCCATAAGAAGACTTATTTTTTTTAAAAGAAAAAAAAAATTATGCTCGGGTAGAGGCGTTGTCCATAACAACGCCTCTCCTTCATTACAATTTCCAAATATGAAAAAGTGTCTATATTAGGAATTGTTTTCAAACTATGCCTACAACTTGAATTTGTTCCAAAAAAGTGCCCAATTCAAAAAAAAAAATCAAAAACTTAATGCATCATCGTGTATAATTCGAAAAAAGGCTAAATATTAGTGTATAAATAAGGTAGAAATAAATCAAGTATAAATATTCTAAAATAAATATCTGGTATTTTATTACTCCAATTTTAGTAAGTGTGAATTTAATTCTTAGCCGCTGAAATATCTCTTAAACAATGAAACGAGGTGGATTGAATCCCTTAAATAATTGTACGAATCTCTCAAGGTATCTGCAGAATTCACAGTATATAAGACAACTAGTACCTGTGTGTAAAATTAATATGTGGTGAATATTCTTGTAGTCTAGGAAAAGAATAGAATATACATATAAATCCAATATACGATTTTGTTTGTGAATTTGTTGAGTCATTGAAATTAATCTTGACCCATCCAGTTAGAACTCTTGTCAAATTTGATTAGAAATTAGCTTTATATTTTTCTTCGATTGTTGGAATTTTTGGAATATGATTATTAGATGTCTGCCAATTTTTGAACTGAAAATTAGGGATTTGCAAAATCCGGGTCGATCCGGTTTTTTGGACCGCTCCGGTCCATTCCGGTCCGGTTCGGGTCGATTTGTTTTTTTTTTATATAAAAATTAATATATTCTATATTATATATAAATTATAAATAATTTTTAATAAAACTATATATTTCTATACTAATATTCTTCAATATATTTAATTTTTTTTTTTTAATTTTATAATTAATTTTGCAAAAAGTATAAATTTCGGTCCAAACCCGGACCCGACCCGGACCGGTCCGGATCGGGTTTCGGGTCAAATATTTTCGAAATTCCGGGTCCGGGTCGGTCCGGGTTTGGACCGATGCTCATCCCTAGTGAAAATAAGCTAAACTTACAGGGTTATTACCAAGGATTTTTGGGTTTGTGAGAGTGAAATTATTACTATGCAACCAGAGTGAGTGCCAACGAAATAATCTATATACATATACTAAAACAAAGCGGTGTTTTGCCACATGTCGCCCTCATATTCAAGTATAAACTATAATCTATAAACTAATTAATAATATATAATATAAATATATTATTAAAATATTTATTACATGCGACCCCGTACATGATACGGGAACACACGCTAGTATTGACTACTTGAAAGTTATTGTGTTTATTCGTATTAATAAATTGTTTAAAATAATCTCGAAAATCAGCGTAGTTCTGAAGTATTAAATTATAACCGTGCGTAATTAAAGTTCATGGATCTTCTGTAGGGTATGAGGACATTCGGAGAAAAAAGTTGCGTAGATATTACGTAATGAGCAATACAATGTTAACTAGCGGAAATTGGCGGTCTACGCATTCAGTTGGTAAGGAATCGTGTGAGGGCTTTCCATAGAAAATGCTGTAGTTTTCGTGGTATTTTCAACTTGCATAGATAAGTAAAAAGATCATCAACATTTGTATGGTCCAATCTAGAGATGAATTTCGGTGTCGATGCAATATTAATTTTTTCGTTAGAATTAGGTGTCCATATAATTTGGTCCTCTGTAGATGGATCGGAAATATGGATCTGCAAGACATGAGGTATTATTGTAAGGCTAAGAAGCACTATTCCCATGTCAACTTGAGAACTTTTCACGAGGTCATCAATCCCAAGGACTACTCCTACCATAGCACGTTAAACTTTCTAGTTCTTTGTCCTCACTCGAATTAGGAAAAAGAAAAACTCTTGTTGACATGGATAACAATTTAATCCTTATAAAGGATTACAAACACGGGATATTACAATCACTCTCACTTAAACCCTTGACGACCTCGTTAAGGGCCGCCAAGTCCCAATGACCACCCTCTAGATCGAGCGACTGCACTACGGCTAAGCCCACTCGTAACCTAGAGTCGACTCTGATACCATTTGTAAGACCCCAAGCCTTAGAAGCGTTATCCTCATGTAAACGTGAGAACTTCTCATGAGGTCAACCATACTATAAATATTCTCACCCTAGCGCACTTAACTTTTTAGTTATTTGTCCTCACTACAACCAAAAAAAAAAGCTCTTTTTGACATTGATATAAATGTTATCTAAAAACACGAGGTGGTACAACTATATGATAGAATCTTGGTCAGTTTAGGGATATATTGCATTGATTATTATTATCTAATCTAATATAAAATTATAGGTTCTTTCAAAATCCACTTAATGCATTTATTACTTTTGTTTTGATTGGTTAATATTCATCTCATTTATTGTCTCTTCTTAGTGTTTGTGAGGGTATGAAACTTAAACTACATGCCAATTTGTAACCCATTAATATATAAACCCGATATGAAACTAAGACATACAATCACATCACAAATCAAATTGTCATTGTCATCCTAATCTATAATTTATTTTCACATAGTAGAAGACTTGAAGGCCGTCTACGACGGTTCGACTCTTTAATGTTTGTGATTATACCACCCGTTGAAAGAAACAATTATAACCGATTCCTTCATTTTTTATCAATTATTATATTTCGTCGACGCAATTAAGCCCGCGCGATACGCGGGCGCTTCTCCCTAGTGAGTAATAAACCCAATTGTCTGGCAAAAAAATTCTTTTTCTTTCATTGTCCGAAATCCAATCAATACTTTCTTGGAATACATCTTCGAGATTCGATGGAGGAGTGTAGAGAATTGTCAATATTGTTTATTCTTTCGTCACTCTTAAAAACAATGTTCATGGTATGTTTACAGTAATAAATATGAAAATAATTAAATGTAATGAACACGATCTACACTCATGTTCGTGACACTGAACATGAATGCTCAATGTTTTTAACTATAATGTCATGACTCTTAAAAACAATGTTCATGGTATGTTTTTAACTATAATACAAAATATTCATGACATGTTCACACCAAAAACTCAATAAAGGAAAAATAAAATAATTAAAGAGAATGCATGCTTAAAAACCAAAGAACATTTTGGTACAAATGAATAAACATGTTATGAAGACAATCGTAAATGTTCTAAGGTAAGTATCGTGAACATATAAAGTTGTTAAGTTGCATCCTAAGAGATGATTGTCTTATTATCTGATAACTTAGAGATTTTTAAAGGGTTACACAAAGTGTGCCAAGGTACAAATATCATTATGTTAAAAAGTTATTATCTTTGGATAATTGATGTAGTTAGAAAGTAATAATCAAGAAGCTATTGAAACTGCATAAGGCATATATTTAAGCCTTTAAAAAAAATACATAACACACATGTAAACGTGAAGAAAAAGAAAATATGCAGCTGTATAAACTATTAAACCATGTAAAAACATATAGTTATTGATTCCTCCAAGACAATGCCAAGAAAACCAGGTTACCAGAATCTGAACACAAAGTTTCTTAAAAATACAAGGCATGAAAATGCAGATCCTAAAAGGAGACAAGCTTGGAGAAATACTCTTTTCTTTCTGGGGCTCAACGAGGTGAGGTAGCAAAAGCTCACGTCTAAGATGGCCTCTCCGTCAAGAAAGTATACCTGCATTAATAAGGAAGCGTTTGGCAACCATAATCAAAACCGATAATCAATGTCAGTTGCACGATTGTAGGAACTCATAGGTCATAGAATCATAACAGAACGGATTTATCATGTGTAAAACTAAGATGAAACGTGATTTGTGATTTTCAATATTTTAGAGGAGAGTAGAAATTGGATTTTAACTGAAAAATCAAGGAGGTATGTTAACATTATAGCACAAAAGTTATCATCTTACCGGGAGGCTATTAAGGAGGGCGAGAGTGAGAGATACGTTGAATGTGCACATCAAAAACTTCTCAACCAGGCAAGGCAAATAAGCACCAAAAACAAGTGCAGTACGTGGTTGATATCTCGTTAACTTCAAGGATTCTGCCATTGAAATCACATTGCCAACATAAAGAAAACTCCTCTCGCAATTTTCACCAAGTTTTGAACTCTGAGATGTTGTCAGATTTTGTTTGTGGTTCAAACAACCTTGGGAATAAGGCTTCTTGAATGCAATTTCGACCCAAGCAACTCCAGGCAATTGAGCTGGAGATAAGCAAACCTCTTCCTGTACACATCAACAATCTATTTTATTTTATATCCATATTTTTAGGGAGAACCAAAAAAAAAAAAGAGAGAAAAGATGAAACTTCAAAATTTACCTCTGAGCACATGCAATTGTTCCCGTTGTCATCAATTGTCTCCAATCCATCACATCTCTTAAATCTGACAATATCATATGCATTCATGCAGTACATAGTTACATTCTGGTTATCGGTTCTTATCAAATCATCACTATTGAGATTTGAAAAATGGCAGGGAACAGTGAGAAAAGTATTGAGCTCATCTGGACAAGCAGACTCGTTAAACATTAAATGTGTCTTTCGGCTTTTCTCAACAAGGGAATTCGGTACACAGTAACCCCGGGGTCTATTCATCATAAGAGAGCTTTTCCAGTCAATAGCAGAAGTCGGGTTTTCAAAAGTTTGTTTGTCAATCAAACTTGCCAGTTGGATCCATTCTTGACCATCTCGAACCTTTATTCCATCCAAAGAAACAATCGCATCACCAGGGGACAGGTAATCAGATAGTGGTGATTTAGAAGAGATATCCAATACCTAGTTTAGAGAAACAAAGAGGAATTTATAAATCACCATTAGGTTAACCAGATATATAGATTTTACTGGATCCAATTCGAAATAATTACCATGGGACCTTCACCGTGTACATAAAGCGGAGATAAAATAAATGGTAAAAGCAACAAAACCAGTCCACAAGCTGCACAAAACTTAATCAAACATGAAAAAGTTCAGCTTTATTGATATCGGCCTTATGATATAAAAATCTTGAAAAATAGGCAAAAAACATTAGCACATGTATAAGTCACTAACCACTGCATTATGCCATATGCCAGCACAATATATGCGGAGAGAAGTCTTGCGTGGCTTCGATGACATGGTTTCATGATCGAAAGCAACTAAGGCTCCAGGAAATAGGACTGCCATAAAAATTGCAATGTACTCCATTTGTATTCCTTCACTGCTTCCCATCAAAAAGTTCCCTATGGAAGGAAATAGTAAGATGCTAGGCTTACAGTATTTATATAAAATGGCATTCATAACTAACTGCGAAGCAATTTAAGCCAATTCAGTAAAAGCAGGAATCTATTTTAATCTTTCCTTATCATTTTGCAGTAAGTTCAAATGTAAAATAAGTTAGATGAGAACACTGAAAAACTATCTAATAACATATAGTTACAACGTTTACGAAAAGCCTGTGGCACAATTCTTCCTTTGTAATATCAATATTTATTGATTGGTCAACTTTAAGATGTTGTTTACTCTAGGCTAATGCTCTTGTTGTTGAAATGATTGGTCAATTCTAAGATAATAAAATAGAACACCGCTATGTACTACAAATGAAAGAATAGTGAATATGGAAAACAGATATTTTTTCCCTGTTAGAAGTTGTTAGAACTTAGATGTTCAAGAGAAGATGATTACCACACTTCCCAAATTTACACTCCAAAATTCCCTTTCCAAAAGTTATAATTTCATCATCTATGAAGTTAATATTCCCAAATAAGTGAATATTAGCAAGATTCCAAAATCAATGTATCAAAGAGGGAAACTAACCTTGCAGCAGCAACAGCATGCCCAAATTCATGCACAGAAACAGATATTATAGTTGAGATCAACAGACAAGCTACATCAAAAAATGATATGCTCATGCCCAAAACCTGTACACAAATTATTCTAGATTGAGTATAATTGGCATAACTTATCCTTTATTACATCACAAGGTCGATCAGTTGATATCAAAGAGGGCCTCAAAAGTGAGGACCCATACTAACCGATGGAGAAAATCCAAATATTAAGCTACTGAAAAGATCATCAAGCTTGTTGCTTCTGTCATATTGCCATAGGATTCGGGCGGACTCTAGACATAGAATCTGACAATAATCACGTCATACAGTTTGCCTTTCAGAAAAGGTTAACTTAAAGCACAAAAATTATCAAATTACAGAAAGTGAAGGTTTTTCAGTGCTCACCATAGTAACTCCTAGCAGTGCACTCAGAGTGAAACCAATTCCAACAGTAAACCACATTTGGAAGAACCTGGGGAAAGTATCAGGCCTAAGTACCCAAAGTACTAACTGAAGGAAACAAATATATAGTTTGTACCATCAAAACCTTGCTGTTAAGATCAAACACTTTGAGATTGGGAAACAATAATGCAACTACTCTGATAGGAGAAAAGTAAGAGGAATGTTATAGTTCCCTATTAGCATAAAGCTATCCTTGAATTTATCAGACCATAAGATAAATCTTTCAATTTACCAAATATATCAATCAAACACAAGTAGCATCTTTTAAAGTGGTTGTTAAAATTGCTTTGTGACAACTGGTAAGTATAAGAAAACATATACCTTCAAGTCTACAAACCATATACACAATACTGTAAGCTGCCAAGCTACTGTATGGTACATTTGATCCTGTTTGAGTAACTTTTGAGCTCGTTCTAGTTTATAGTGAAATATTGTGAAAAATTCTCCCGAAGACAGATCATTTCCGATAAATACTATTACTTTTCCGGTATCTTCACAACCCCAAAGGAATAAACTTGAAAATTCCATCAATGCAACACTACAAAAACAAAATATACGACCAGGCTCCACAATATTCAGCCAGATTAGTTTCAAACACCAAAAAGTCAGATTAAAGTCCACTGTTAATAATGAAATGAAGAATCGATCCATGCTCGTCCAGATTGATGCCTATACAAAGTTACAAGCACTAAACAGAAACTAAAACGCCCTTTTCTGCTTTAATCCCGGACATCAACAAATTTCCACAGATACATACTGCAATCCGATCACAAACCCTAGAAATACGTTCCACAATTCTAAGCCAGATTAGCTACATACTTTAACAGAAAAATTATAAAATTGAATTCCACAGTCAGGTAATCAATGGGAGGAGAATCACATCAAAATGAACAACTTATCGAGGGGAAAGTGGGGGATGAAAAGGAAACCTGGCGTATCTCTGGCCGAAACGGAAAAGGGGTTGGTTAAAGGAAGAAATCTTGAGGTCGCAGTACCAACAGGAGAGGGTAGTGGAGAGTTGCTGAGCAGAACGAAGAGGAAGTATACTCTGGTTGTTTGATCTCCCGAATCTTCTCAACCGCCTGGCTTCCATTGCAATTTGCAACGTTTCTCTTCTTCTTCCTTCTCTGCGAATTTTACAGGCGGCGGCGGAAAGGTGTATCCGCGGATGCTCAACTGCTTTCAAGTTTCATCTAATTTAGCAGTTCAACATATCGACGTTAAGGCAGACTTTATTGAATTTGGATCCTCTAGAGCCGGTACGTAGCCATTTGTGTGCCCAAGAGTAAAAAAATAGATTTAATATTTTTTTAATGTTTAAGAGTTGAGATTTGGGTTTAGGATATTGAGATTTTTTTGGTGAAAAGGTTTAGGATATTGAGATTTGAGGTTTGGTGTTTATATTTAGTATTTTGGGGATATGATTTAGGTAAAAAATAAAAAATAAAAACGTGATATTTCTTTTAGGCACAGCAAAAGATAGATAGCTGGACATAGAAGATTCAATCCGGACTTTATTATGGTGTAACAAACGCCAAAAGGTTTATCTAGTGTAGGCACACAATAAATTATTTCCCTTTTTTTAAGTACGGACTAATTTTTTATATTCTTCTACTTCTATTTTTTAATTCCTTATTACAATATGGAGTATTCGTACAACACACCATTCTTCAAAACTTAATCCTATAAATTCATTGTTGCTCAATTTTTTTTTTCCAATTCATTTCTATGTGTGTGCCATGATTCAGTGAGATTTGCAATCTAATTTCATAAATCTAGCATTTGGGTAAATGGGTATGTAATGTTAGATTATTTAGAAGTGATGCCCGCCAAGTGTTTGATTAAATGTGTGAATCTTTGTTTTTCCAATTTTTGTTTTCCAATCTTTGATTAAATGCCCACCAAGCTGTACATTGTTGTGATGCATATAGTGGTACGTGTTGTTGTCCTCTTCTTCTTCTTTTGATATCTGAACCCTAATGCTGCCTACTTGTGTAATTTTAAGATGCTAAATGTTTTCCGTTGCTAAGATCAACTAGTGATCGTCCCGTACCATGTACGGATAATTAAACAATTATTATATAATATTATATATTATAAATATATTATAAATATATTATACAATAATTAACTATCAAATAAGAAAATCAGAAATAAAATTTCGATATTGCTTTCTTATACACATATATATTAGATAGATATGCTTAAATATGTGATTCAAGAGATAAAGGTCAACAAAAGTTAAAAGATATCTTCCAATAGTAAAGATCCTATATGAATAATAAGATAAAATGCTATCAAATTGAGATATTGGAACTAACGATCCTATATGAATAATAATTTAAAATGCTATCAAATTGATGTAGTAATGTATAGATTAAACTTTTTGTATATACTCATTTTCATGTAATTATTTTAATATCATCAATTAGAGTTTTATGTATATTAATTGGATTGACAACAAATTAGCTTAAATCATGCACTTATAATATATTTTAATTGATTTTTAAAAGAAAAATTAGTAAAAATTTAGACACATGTTACACTCAAATTGCCACCCTATTCTATCGAGTGGTGAAAAATAATATGAAAATAAGTTTTTCAGTATATGTACTTCTTCACCCCCTCAAAACTTGAGTTTTTGCAAAATGAAACTGAAAATTTCCCAATGTCTTTTCTTCTGTTTTCTCTGGTGTCAAGAAAGTTTATGTTTTCATACTTTTTGCAGTATGATTTTGCCAAGTGCATAAATTGATTGTTGTAGGTGAAACAAAAAGAATTGCATTCTTTGGCTCCACCAGTTTCCTATCCGGCTAGATGAAGCTTCATGTTCTGAATAGGAATATGCTTTATCTCTAACTCTATAAAAAAAATGGGATCAGACAATGAGATTAAGTCAAATTTGATAACCCTCCATTCAAAAAAACAAAACAAAACAATGGTGCATGTTTTACCAAGCCTTTTGCTACAACAACAGATAATAGATCAATTCAGAAATCAAAATCCAGATGAACATCAATTTATGCACCTTGAATATCATACTATTTCCTACTAAACATGATATGCAAATTTTTCTTAATGATTCATTCAGCTAGTATCACAGACTACATCCACAGAAGACTGACCCTTACATTCAGTTCCTCTACGAGGTTTCACCTGAATGAATGCAGTAGACAAAAAAAACAAAATTTTCAACTTTTCATCAAATCAACATGCACATCCTATTGCTTCTTCAATCTGTTGTGGGAGCTATGCATCAACATGATCAAATCATAATACTCAAAAAAAGTATCTAACCATAGCATTTCTAGGATGAAATTCAGTTTTCACGAAAAAAAAGGGGATGAAATTCAGAGCTGCGAAATTGAAAACTCAAGTTTCAAGTTGAACACCTAAAAAGTATATACATAGTAGCCAAGCAAATGTAGCAACGGAATGATTAAGCTAGTAGCAGAAATCACATTTACTTCAGATTGTGTTCTTTCGAATCAGTTCCAGTCTTCCAGACAGAGATTTCATTTCACCATGAGTAAAAGCTTCACAAAAATATTATTTTCATCAAATCAACATCTATGCCCATTCTATTGCTTATCGTCTCTTACTGAAGCAATACATCAAACCACAACACATGTAAAGAGCTCAAACAGAAAAAACTGATACTTAAGCAGCATTTAAACAATGAAATTCAGAGCTGATTCATTCAGCTGAATATCATATTATTTCCTACTACACATGATAATATGATATGCATATTTTTCTTAATGATTCATTCAGCTAATCGATGAAGATATTGCTAAGATAAAGGACACAATTTAGAGGCGGTAGAACAAATATGTAAATGACATGTCATAACTCATAAGTAAACAACATATAGATATAATTTATAAGTCTGAAAAAACAGAATAAGATAGGGAGAGCTTACAAGTTCATTTGGAATGTACAGATCAACAGAAATATATCGAAGGACATTTTTGAAAATGGATGACGAACCTTAATCTATGGGCACACTGGGAAGGGCGAACGAAAGAGTTGGCGGCAAATTTCTTCAATTGCTTGCCATAGATTTAGTATTCACGTATCGACCGCCATGATTGAGCAATCCTCTGATGTTGCTAGTCCTTCCTAAGCCAAAACACACACAATATCAATTGGGAAATTTTGGAGAAAAATCGATGAAGACGGTAGGTTGCGTTTTGAGAGTGAAAGGCGGTTTCTGAATCCAATCCAGAGATGAAGAGTGAGCAAGTTTTGTGATATTATTATTTCGCGAAAATGGAAGCACCTCCAAGACGTGGTTTGAATGCTTCAGAGCAGTTCCCAGTCTACTCTCAATTTATAAAGTTGTCTTAAATTTCTGCTTGTGGGCGTGTTTGTAACTGCCTAACTGGAAAATAGCAACTGAATTTTTTTCCCGATGAAAAGTGGCAAAGTCAACATATGGTATGGAGCATTGCAAAATGGAGGAGTGGGTTCGAAGATTATAGAACACTAGTGATCGTCCCGTACCGCGTACGGGTTAATAAACAATTATTATATAACAATATAAATTATAAATATATTATACAATAACTAACCATCTAAATCATAAATAAAGGTTTGATATTGCTTTATTTGTATTAGGTACATCATATGCATATATATATATTAGATAGATGTAATTAAATTAATGTAAGTAAAAGAGAAATTAGAGTTACTGGGATAGTGGGTCAATAATTTCTTTTTTTTTTTTTTTTTTTAAAAAAGCTCATGTCTCCACTCAAATTTTGCCAAGTGGCGCAATTTTTTGTGAAGACATGGCTTCAACTTTAACATTGTATATAGTAGATTGAATCAATAGAATTTGATGCACACTGTTTGATGCAAAATCCGTAGTTTGCATAGACATGCTATGATTTAGATTCACCTCCAAATTTTTTTATTTTACATTTTTTCATCATTCACAAATTTTAAATAAACTACACAAATTTCAATAACAACCTACTTTTTACCAAACATACTTTTCAACAATAAACAATTTATAAACAACAAACACTTTATAAACTAATTCACCTAACAAACCCGATAAAATATAAAATATTGTATTTGTGCTAAAAGAGAAAATTAAACTCAACATAAATAAAAGATAGGCAAAAAAATAATTAATATTCTAATGATATTTTTTAATATAATTTATTATATTAAGAATATCAATATATATTTAAAATATGTTGTATTCTAACAATCAGATATTCATCTGTCAAGATTTATTATTATTATTTTTGTTGATGAATTTGTAGCCTAGTGGTAGAGGGGTGTACTCCTTACCACAAGGTGGAGACGTCGATTCTCTGCAATGACACCTATTTTCCACCACCCTCTCCTATTGGTACTACGAACTCAAGTTTTCTTTTTTTAATGTGTCTGCAATGGCACCAACTCTTCACTACCCTTTCCTGTTGGTACCACGGACTCAAATTTTTTTCCATTACTGTGTTAAAAGGCTCAACTATCTGATTCTTGAGGAGAGAATGAAAGCCTATTTGGCTATGTCGAGGAGCAATAGGCTATGTCGAGGAGCATCCTATCTTTTGTTTGTCGACGATATCTTGTTGATGGCAGAAGATACACATGTGCAACGTCAAATTTATAGGACCTGTATTCCGCAGAATAACAATCTGTAAAGAATTAAAACGAAGAACAAAATTAAGAAAGAATTTTACCGAATCGTTTTTGACAAAACTGTTGCGTAGAGTCGAGATTAGATCTCTTTCCTTAATTCTGTAACGCCCCGTATATGTGACGGTTACTGGCGTTGAGAATCCCAGGATACAGCTACGATCACTTCTGGTTTGCACAATCAAAACACAGAAGCCAACGAACCAGTATCTGTGCAGTACTCTCGAAGAAGGAGAAGAAGAGAAGAGGGAGATTGATTGATTTCAGATCCAGAGAATGAGAACCAGACTTCTCTTAAAAAGAGTCTGAGTTTGTTGCAGAGGAGGAGATTTCGGATCTGACGACACCAACGAGGTGGGAGTCAGTTGTGGAGCACGTGGAGGAAAACAGCGAGGTTGTTGCTGACTTAGTTGGGCGTCCCCAACGAGGCAGTCCAAAACCTAATCTGGAAGCCCAAAACTTTCAGATTCAGCCCACTTCAAAAAGAGAAGCTAAGCTTCTTGGGCCGAGGCCACGAGGCCACGGACCAGGACCGGACGGACCGCGCAAGGGCCCCCCGTGTCCTCTCTCCATATCTCTCCCAAGGGCTTACCAAGGGTATGGGGTTTGGGATATATAAACCCTTCATATTCCACCCCAATTTTCGATGTGGGACAAAACCCATATCAAAATTCAGCTCCAAAATTGTTCTTTGTACTTAGACAAACAACCAATTTTGAGCCTTCATTTCTCATTCAAACGGAACCCGATTTTGACGTGTGAGTACACTATGGCGTAGTGCTCGCGGAGACGAAGCCAACGCTCCCATAATCCGGCACAACCGGTTAGGGGTGAGCAAAAATATCCGATCCGATAATCCGCTGATCCAAGTCCGAAAAATCCGTATCCGAAAAAATCCGTTTCATATTTATCCGAATCCGGTCCGGTCCGGCGATTTTTCCGGATATACGAACCGGATACGGATAAGGGATTCTGCTTATCGAATATCCGGGGATATGTGAAATAAAATATATGTTTTTAAAATTAGAACTATATGTTCTAGTATATTTAGTTAAGGAGTGTAGGGCTTTTATTAATTTGACCCAAGCCCAAGCCCAAGCCCAAAATAAAAGTCCTGCTGAACTAACCTAATCTAACGCTTTGAGCTGCCTTTCCCAGTCTCCCTACCGCCTCCTATCTCTCTCATTTCTCGCCTCTTCTCTCACTCTCACTCTTTGGCTTCGATTTCTCAATCAAACCATCTAGCTGAATTTCTAGCTCAAGTTCTCCCTCATAAATTGAATTGTAAGTGTTCAATTTCCTCTTCTTTATGCCCGTTTCTACTTTCTAGTCATGTTTATATATGTGTCTTCGTTTTTTGGTGTTCGATTTCCTCTTCTTTATGCTCGTTTCTAGTCATGTTTATATATGTGTCTTCGTTTTTTGTTGTTCAATTTCCTCTTCTTTATGTTCGTTTCTAGTCATGTTTATATATGTGTCTTCGTTTTTTGTTTTTTGTGTTCGATGTTTATATATGTGCTAGCTAATAGCTAACTACAAACCCTTCAATCCCTTGCTTGGGGAGACGTATGAGGCTGATTTTCCTGACAAAGGCCTCCGCTTCTTCTATGAGAAGGTGTTTATGGTTAACTCATTCCTAATTAATCTTCCTTTCATTTTCTTTGTTCATTGCAATAACTGATGTTTACTTCTTGCTTTGACTCTGTGAGACGTTTTTTTTCTTCAAGATTTGAATACACAGAAGCATTTTCTGTTTGTGCTGAACAACTTGTACTGTAGGATAAGAAATTTTGATGTTAAAATAGGAAATCATGTGTGGTAGTCCTCTTTTTGCTTGAAAGAAAATAGTTAATCATTAAAATCACATTTTAGGTTTTGCAAGAAAAGGATTTTAGTCAAGAAACTAGAAGGTTACTATTTAATTTATAAGTATTTTTTTCTGTTTTCTTACACAATTAAATGTTATTGATATCATTACTTTTTTTTTTTGCAGTGGTTGATCTTGAAAATTTATGAAGAACTTTATATTATTGGTTATCTTTGTTGTTAAAAAGACTTTTGGTTTGTAAGAGAACGTTGTGGATATAGTATTTTAGTGTGTATGCAGATTGCAGGTTTTATATTATTGCAGGTTTTTATTGTGTATGCAGATTTGTTTTTGAACTTAGCTTTTATGTATGCAGGTTTTTAATTGTATTGTGTATGAAGGTTTGTACTTTGTAGTATGTACAGGTTTGTGTATGCTGAATTTTATTTGGTGCAGGTTAAGGATTTGTGTTCTTTATTATGCAGGAATTTTTTGGCACAAAAAAAACTGGATTCAAAATCCTTATAATTATACAGATATTGGTCAAACGGATATTTTGGATATCCGTAGTAAATATCCGATCCGATCCGGATCCGATTAGCCGGATATCCGAGGGTTATCGGATCGGATACAGATCACTATTTTTGCAAATATTTTTTCCGGATATCCGGCTAACCGGATCGGATCGGATCTGATATATCCGAATGCTCTGCCCTACAACCGGTGACCGCATCCCACCGGAAAAGTGCCCGGAAGTCAGTCACAAATCAGTTCCAACAAAATTATCATGAATTGTCTCCATGATTGATAAAATCCAGGCTAAGTTATCTGGGTGGAAGTGTAGAACTTTGAGTTTTGCAGACAGGATAGCTTTGACTGAATATGTCCTAAGTTCGCTATCAGTATACTGTATGGGGCGAGATTGCATGTGAGCACAGTGGAGAAGCTTGAAAGAATTAACAAAGCTTTTGTCTCGAACGAGATTGAGGGAAGAAAAAGACACATTAACTCCCTTGGCCTGATTAGTGTGTTCCCAAGAAAAAGGGAGGTCTGAGTTTTGGATCCACTAAAGAGAACTGCGCAGTATTGGGCAGTCAAATCCTCGAAGACGTGTTAAAACTAGATTGACCGGTCCCATCGAAGGTAGCATTGGCACTGTCGTTCCCGGTTATAGTGTGGGGGTGGTGGCTTATGAGTTTCTGCATGAGAGTGTGGGCCAACTTAGAATTAGTCTCCACAAGCTCCTGGCAGCATCCTTTGTCACATGCCAATGTAAGGCCATCCAGAATGCCACATAGCTCGACCTTTGGGATCGTACATCGCCTGGTATTGTGTGCATACCCAACTAGCCATTGATCATCTTCGTCCCGTATAACCCCCCCTATGTGGCTAGAGAATCACTATGCACAACTCCGTCAGATTATAATTTGACCCATCCTAGGCCCGATCTTCGCCAACTAATGAATTCCTCCACTTTATCCGAGCGAGGCCCCTAATGTGGTCTAAAGTTCCAAGCTTTCATATATATTCCTCCACTTTTCTACTGATAAAAGTGGCTCGACTACCGGTGAATTTTTTTATATTGAAAACGAAGCCAATTCCGACAGCGCCAAACCACCAAAGGGTTGTAGAAAATACCGAACTCTCAAAAAAATGATGAATGCAATGCTGCAAGAATCTGGGTTACCCCAGAACATGTGGGGGGAAGCGTTGCTAACCTCCAACTACATTCTCAACAAAATACCGCATAAGGTGACTGGAAAGATGCCTTATGAGTTGTGGAAAGGTAATGTACCTTCGTACAAATACCTCAAAGTGTGGGGTGCCTAGCAAAAGTGGCGGTGCCACCCCCTAAGAAGGTCTCAATAGGACCAAAAACCGTTGATTGTATCTTCATTGGGTATGCACACAATAGTAGTGCGTATCGTTTTTTGGTATACAAGTCTGATATACCAGATATACATGCAAATACAATAATAGAATCAAGAAATGCATCATTCTTCGAAAACATGTTTCCATGTAAGGATAAAGAAAATCCGAAACGGACTCGTGAAGAAGGTGAAGCAAGCACTTTCGTTCAACCAACAGAAGAGGACAATGATGAACCTAGACGTAGCAAAAGAGCTAGAAAGGAAAAATCATTCGGTCCTGATTTTGAAATGGCTTATCTTTTGGAAAATGAACCTAGAACATTCAAAGAATCCATGTCAACACCAGATGCACCTGCTTGGAAGGAAGCGGTGAAAAGTGAAAAGTGAAATCGACTCCATTGTGCAAAATCATACATGGGAGTTAGCCGAGTTGCCATCAGGCTCGAAAGCTCTTGGAAGCAAATGGATTTTCAAAAGAAAATTGAAAACCGATGGCTCGATAGAAAAGTACAAGGCTAGGCTTGTGGTGCAAGGATTTAGGCAAAAGAAGGCTTGGATTTCTTTGACACCTATTCTCCAGTAACGAGAATAACTTCAATAAGAATGCTAATAGCCATTGCAGCTATACGCAATCTAGAAATACATCAAATGGATGTAAAAACAGCTTTTCCAAATGGAGAGCTCGAAGAGGAAATTTATATGAAACAACCCGAGGGTTATGTTGTCCCTGGACAGGAAAATAAAGTGTGTAGACTTGTGAAATCCTTATATGGACTAAAGCAAGCTCCTAAACAGTGGCACGAAAAATTTGACCATGTAATGATGTCAAATGGTTTCAAAATAAATGAATGTGACAAGTGTATCTATGTCAAGGAAACACCAAAAGGATACATTCTGTTGTGCCTATATGTGGATGACATACTCATCATAGGTAGCAACAATGACATGATCAAACAAACTAAGAACATGCTTAATGGAAAGTTTGACATGAAAGACTTGGGACTAGCGGATGTGATCTTAGGGATCAAAATCTTTAGACATTCAGAAGGAATAGTCTTGTCTCAACAACATTACGCCGAGGCGGTACTTGAGCGATTCAAGAACCATTCAAATGGGATTGCAAAAAGTCCAGTGGACCCACATCTCAAACTGAAGAAAAACTCGAGTAATGGCATATCACAGTTAGAGTATGCTCGTGTGATAGGAAGTCTGATGTACTTGAAAAACTGTACAAGACCAGACTTAGCACATGCTGTCAACGTACTGAGTAGATATACAAGCAATCCAGGACACAATCACTGGAAAGCAATAACTCGAGTATTGAACTGCTTGCGACATACTCGGAGTTACGGGCTGCACTATGGAAGACATCCAGCCACTCTGGAAGGCTATTGTAACGCCCCGAAATACAAGGGTGCTACAGTGCTAGGGAACCCCGAGATGGAAATCCCCTCAGGCGGTTAGTGAACAAGAAATAGGATACGAGAGATCAATATGAAGGCGAAAGCGGATAAAAAAAGGGTTCAAAGAGTCTGTAAAGATAAACGAACTAGAATACAAACACAACCATATGATCAAGTATCAAGGTAAAACCTAAAATCTGACGTATTCCGGAGAGGTCGCTAGCATAGGCTAGGATCAAAAGAAAAGAA
The DNA here is from genome assembly GCA_029168935.1 of Oxyria digyna. Classification (NCBI taxonomy): domain Eukaryota; kingdom Viridiplantae; phylum Streptophyta; class Magnoliopsida; order Caryophyllales; family Polygonaceae; genus Oxyria; species Oxyria digyna. The sequence continues at coordinate 15,785,448 of JAPVLV010000013.1, forward strand.
CAAAGGGGATTAGCTCGACAAGAGCATCAGTTTACAAAAGAGAAATCAAGTCTGCAAAAGACCCATCCTAGAATGCATCAAGTCGCCCTATCTCCTCCGTGCTCTGGAACTGAACGTATACCTGGCCATGCACAAACACAGCCAGTCCCCCACCGAAATGGGGGTTAGTCTCCAACCAGACTAGCAAATTATATGAGCAATAAACGTGTGATAGCATAGGCATAGAAGTCACAGACTAGCAGACATGCAAACATGCAAATATACAATAAATTCATATGCAAACATGTAGATTTCCGAAGATGTAGATATGCAAATATGTAGTGAATCTCTGAAGAGACATGTAGACATTCAAAGAAGTTAATGCATCATTTAATTCCTAATTTCACCATTTCAGATATATCAGAGATTATACAGATGACCATATATATATAATACCATTAGCTTAGGAAATAATAACTACGCAACCTCACCAACGATATGCACTTTGGTATATACACTCATCACAATCATATAGTAATCGGTTAAACTTTACATATTTGTCAATCAAATCCAGGCAAGTTAAAATCCTTCCAAAGAAGGAAACAATCATTCACAAGCAACATATAAGCAAGTCGCTTAAATAAAATCATTTCAAATTCAAATTTCGAAAACGTTTAGAAAACAAGTCCAAGTCTGTCTTGGACCCGAAGGTACCTTCTCACCCATATTATGGGTATCAAAACTTTACCAACGGGTCGGAAACGGCCTCACTAGCTAGGTGACCCGGCCTTCCCAATATTGGTAAAGGAACTCCCACGACCCACTCAACCCGGACTCCGGGAAGAGCCCTAATCGAGGGATATATCTCGGATAAAACCATCATAATATAATGCGGGGCTCAGAACGATCCTTACCCGCAAGAGTCATCACCATAACCACGTCATAACCTTGATCAAATCAACAAGTTCACACCAATTTCATATAGCCCTTGTCTATATGCAATAACAAGCATACTATGATTTCGTGTTCAAGATTAACCATATCTCAGCATGATATCGTTAATATCCATTTATAAACATGAACCCTTATACCTGAGCTCATAAAGCATAAATACTTTCGGCATAATAAGAATCTCCACGACCAATGTATGTCCATAAGAAGCCGAACAAGAGCGACACAACATGGCACAAGGCACAGTGAATCAATACCACAAACCAACAACATATGCAACGACAACGTCTATTTTCTCGATAACGACAATTTTCCAAACTGAACAAACATATCCAATGACAACATGGCATAACGAATAAAGACAATAAGGCAACTAAAATAACAACGATGTCAATATGAACGATAAAATCTAACACGTCAACAATAACCAATGCATCAATTCATGAAATAGATCAACAGCGACAATCAAATCAACAACAAGAACATGAGTTCCTAACATTATAATTTGATATAGTTATATGCATGCAGAATTGATGGTTTGATGACATGCATAATCTATTGTTCTAAACTTAAACTATGACACGCAAACGCTCACAAATAACTTGCCTTAGTTGACGATCAACTCCACTAATCCGTTTGTTGTAACAAGATGTCGCAAGATTCACGAAATGCTCATCTAAGTCGAACCTTGAAAAGCCAGCCACAACTTCCCAGAAATTACAAATTTTGCCCAGATTTTCAAGCAAGTTTACCTAATGGCCCAAAACTCAAATCCTTCCTTATTCCTCCAAATCTCAACTTCAAACAACCCAAGGCAAAAGAAGAGGCAAGAGCTGCTGCGTAGAGGAAGAACACGCAAGCTGCTGCGGACGAGCTGTTGTTGGGCTGTGAGCTGTAGTCACACGACCTGCTACACACGACCTGCTGAACAGCTGCTGCGCAGAGGAGAGTGCGAGCTGCTGCGCAGAGGAAGAAGGAGACGCGAGCAACGTCGGGCTGCGCGAGGCTGAGCGAGAGGCTGCTGGCTGAGCTGTTGTGTGTGAGCTGAAGTCAAGAGAAAGGAGGAAGAATAACTGCTGCGTGAAGGGAAGAGAAAGGCACCAGCTGCTGCGCGAGCATAGCCAAGTCGAACACTGCAGCTCGGCTGAGCTGCTGCTGCGTTGGTGTGCTCAGGTGGCTGGCTGAGCTGCTGGCTGTAGTGAAGATGGAGGAGCAAAGAGGAAGAATGTGGAGGTGCAGCGGGGTGTACGGGAAAAAATGAAGATGAAAGAGTTGAGAGGTGAGGCACAAATAAAGCTACGTACAAGGGGTTGGGTTTTAATGTATAGGAAGATGTAATTTGTAAAGGAGGTAAGTATATTAAAGTAAGGATAAAGTTTATTTAGCTTAGGGTTAAATTCTCACTATATGATACGGGGAAATAAATTAAAACCAACCCAAACGTATCCTAATAAATTACGGAAGCATGAAAAATAATTTCTACAACTAGTTAGTAAAACGCACGTCATCATACATCATACGGGCAAAACCCGACACATCCAACTCAGAGCACATAAACATTTATGGAAACATTCCAAAGAATTCAAATCCAACACATAAGCATGAACCGCTAATTAAATTTATTAATCGTCGCATAAAAAAAATTTAACACGAAACTAGAAAATTACCGGGTATTACAGCTATAGCGATGCTAACTGGATATCAGATTCAAAGAACTCAAAATCCACCAGTGGGTATGTATTCACGCTGGGTGGTGCAGCTGTATCATGGAAATCCTCAAAACAAACGTTATTGGCCAGATCCACAATGGAATCTGAGTTCATTGCTTTAGACAAAGCAGCTGAAGAAGCAGAATGGCTTCGAAACTTTATGGAGGATATTCCTTTGTGGGAAAAACCAGTGCCAGCTTTAGGTGTACACTGTGATAGTTAATCGGCTATCTCTCGGGCACTGAACACGATATATAATGGTAAGTCTCGCCACATAAGACGACGACATAAAACCATAAGACAGTTGCTCTCAACTGGTGAAATCTCAATAGATTATATCAAGTCAGCTGACAACCTAGCAGATCCGTTCACTAAGGGATTGTCAAGAGAGCAAGTTGTAAAGTCATCTAGAGGAATGGGGTTAAAGCCTATGACTAAAGAGGATGCTTGATGGCAACCCTACCTAAGTGATTGGAGATCCCAAGAAATAGGTTCAAGGGGAAAACAAATTCAAGTCGAATCTAGACGCGCACTTGGAGATATTATATCTTCTTCCCCAGTTCCTAGGATGATAAAAGTGTGATGGCAAAGTAGAGGTTAAGCATTTGCTTTTAATGATTCCATAAACTTTGAAAGAACAAAGTAGGGTATAAGTAATACCACTTATGGTCAATCACCTTATGAGTGTGAAATGGGGCCGTTTCTAGGAGAAAGAAGAGAGGTTGCTTTCTCCAAGTTCACTCATGAATAACCAGGGATGTTCACGGCCAAAATGAACACAATCAAGAACCTAGTTCTGTGAGAAGATGAAACTGTGTGATAGTTATTGTCTAGGTTTACGTCAAAGTCCGGGTGGTTCAAGACATCATGTTCACTACCTGATCGAGTAAATCTGATAGCTACTCACAATGGGTGGTTCAAGGCTGAAAAAACACCACCAGCTCAGATGCAGTGATTCTTCGTCCGTACTCTCAAAATTTTTGTCTGTCTTGTCTAAGCACGTGTAATAGAATCATTTCTATTCATGTGGGGGATTGTTGGAACTGATTTGTGACTGAATTCCGGGCACTTTTCCGGTGGGCTGCGGTCACCGGTTGTGCCGGATTATGGGAGCGTTGGCTTCGTCTCCGCGAGCACTACGCCGTAGTGTACTCACACGTCAAAATCGGGTTCCTTTTGAATGAGAAATGAAGGCTCAAAGTTGGTTGTTTGTCTAAGTACAAAGAACAATTTTGGAGCTGAATTTTGATATGAGTTTTGTCCCACATTGAAAATTGGGGTGAAATATGAAGGGTTTATATACCCCAAACCCCATACCCTTGGTAAGCCCTTGGGAGAGAGGACACGGGGGGCCCTCGCGCGGTCCGTTCGTCCGTCCGGTCCTGGTCCGTGGCCTTGTGGGCTCGTGGAATGGGCCGTTGGCCCAAGCAACTTAGCTTCTCTTTTTGAAGTGGGCTGTATCTGAAAGTTTTGGGCTTCCAGATTAGGTTTTGGACTGCCTCGTTGGGGACGCCCAACTAAGTCAGCAACAACCTCCCTGTTTTCCTCCACGTGCTCCACAACTAACTCTCACCTCGTTGGTGTCGTCAGATCCGAAATCTCCTCCTCTGCAACAAATTGAGGCTCTTTTTAAGTGAAGTTTGGTTCTCATTCTCTGTATCCAAAATCAATCAATCTCCTCCCTCCTCTTCTTCTCCTTCTTCGAGAGTACTGCACAGATACTGGTTCGTTGGCTTCTGTCTTTTGATTGTGCAAACCAGAAGTGATCGTAGTTGTATCCTGGGATTCTCATCGCCGGTAACCGTCACATATACGGGGCGTTACAGAATTAAGGAAAAAGACCTAATCTCGACTCTACTCAACAGTTTCGTCAAGAACGATTCGGTAAAATTCTTTCTTAATTTTGTTCTTCGTTTTAATTCTTTATAGATTGTTATTCTGCGGAATACAGGTCCTACAATCTTAATTTTGTACAATTTTATCTTGTCGCTAAAAATCCGTTTGAGTTTTAAAGGAACAGAAAGTTGCATCCCGAAGAGAATTGTCTGTACTGCGTACAGTTTCGGATCTGTGTCAGATTCGAGTAAAAACGAAAATTATTTTTCATAATTCTGCGGTTGCTGTTGTATTACAGAACCGGGTTGCTGTTGTATTACAGAACCGAAAAACTGTGTTTACAGTTCACAGATTTCTGATTCTGTATTTACAGTTTGCAGAATCTGTGTTTTACAGTTCGCAGTTTTCAGATCTGTTTTTTTACAGATTCGTGATTTCAGGAATTTTTTACAGTTCGCAGGTATTCAGTTCTGTTTTACAGATTCGTGATTTCTGGAATATTTTACAGTTCGCAGGAATTCAGTTCTGTTTTACAGATTCGTGATTTCTGGAATTCTTTACAGTTCGCAGAAATTCAATTCTGTTTTACAGATTCGTGATTTCTGGAATTTTTACTGGTTTACAGATTCTGTATTTACAGATTCGTGAATTATTGGTTCTGTAATTTTTACAGTTCGCACATTGCTGGTTTCTGCATTTACAGATTCACAGATTTTGGTTCTGTAATTTTTACAGTTCGTAGATTGTTGGTTTCTGCATTTACAGATTCGCAGAAAACTGTGTTTATTTTTCAGATTTCAAAATAAATCTGTATTGCAGAGTTTCTTCTAAGTTATACTAATATTTGTTTGTCTTATTGAACATATACAATGACTAACGGAAATGATAAAACTGTTGCTGACGCTGGAAAGGTCACTGGGTTGCCCCAAATTCAGTTTGGGACTATGCCTCTCGATCAGGCTCAGATACTTGAAAGGGTTCAAGTTCATAACAGTCCGGGTCATGAGAGTCTGACTGAGAAGAGTCCGGTCAAGGAAACCCCCCTGGTCGTCCAAGTGGATCTGCCACCAGTGCCTCTTCATCCGGCTCAATTGATTCATCCGGCTGAAACGAGTCATCTGGCTCAAGCTCTTCATCCGGGTCAAATGAGCCATCCGGGTCAAATGAGCCATCCGGGTCAAATGAGTCATCCGGGTCAAATAAGTCATTCGGGTCAAATGAGCTATCCGGGTCAAACAAGTCATCCGGGCCAAACGAGTCATCCCATGGATCTGTCTGATGTTCAGTTGCCTCATCTGTATGTTCCCCACAGGCCTTATGTGACAACTATGCCGAACACAATCCATGCTGGGATCCTACCTGAAAAATTTGACGGAAAAGGGTTCAAAATATGGAGTTATGCCTGAGCATTCTGGGTCTGGACAGGTTCTTAAAGGAGGGGAAACCTAGGTTCTCCCCACATGACTCTGACGCCCTATCTGATTGGGCGAAAGGGGACTATGCATGCAGAGAGTATCTTACTCATCGCATGATTGACTCGTTGTACAAGGTCTACTGTAACCATAATACCGCTAAGGAATTGTGGGATACTTTGACAAAGAAGTACAAGACGCAGGATGCTGACTCAAAGAAAGCGGCAGTAGCAAAGTTTCTGAACTACAAGATGGTAGATTCAAAGTCAGTCGTGGAACAGGTTGAAGAACTACAACTGATCGTCCATGAAGTGATCTCGGAAGGAATGACCATCTGTAAGGCTTTCCAGGTAGGTGCCATCATTGAGAAGCTTCCTCCATCCTGGGAGCAATTCAAGGTCTACTTGTTGCTGAAACAAAAGGCAATGAGGATTGAAGACTTGATCGTGAGGCTTCGGGTCGAGGAAAACAATAAGAGGGCCAATCAAGTTGGGCTTTCTAACAAGGCAAACCTGGATGAGCATCGAGACAAGGGGAAGAACAAGAAGTTTCAACCTCAAAACACCACAAACTTCAAGAAGCAAGGAGCAAAGAAGTTCAGTGGAAAATGCCACAAGTGTGATAAGGTTGTCTCAACAACATTACGCCGAGGCGGTACTTGAGCGATTCAAGAACCATTCAAATGGGATTGCAAAAAGTCCAGTGGACCCGCATCTCAAACTGAAGAAAAACTCGGGTAATGGCATATCACAGTTAGAGTATGCTCGTGTGATAGGAAGTCTTATGTACTTGACAAACTGTACAAGACCAGACTTAGCACATGCTGTCAACGTACTGAGTAGATATACAAGAAATCCAGGACACAATCACTGGAAAGCAATAACTCGAGTATTGAACTGCTTGCGACATACTCGGAGTTACGGGCTGCACTATGGAAGACATCCAGCCACTCTAGAAGGCTATAGCGATGCTAACTGGATATCATATTCAAAGAACTCAAAATCCACCAGTGGGTATGTATTCACGCTGGGTGGTGCAACTGTATCATGGAAATCCTCAAAACAAACGTTATTGGCCAGATCCACAATGGAATCTCAGTTCATTGCTTTAGACAAAGCAGCTGAAGAAGCAGAATGGCTTCGAAACTTTATGGAGGATATTCCTTTGTGGGAAAAACCAGTGTCAACTTTAGGTGTACACTGTGATAGCCAATCGGCTATCTCTCGGGCACTGAACACGATATATAATGGTAAGTCTCGCCACATAAGACGACGACATAAAACCATAAGACAGTTGCTCTCAACTGGTGTAATCTCAATAGATTATATCAAGTCAGTTGACAACCTAGCAGATCCGTTCACTAAGGGATTGTCAAGAGAGCAAGTTGTACAGTCATCTAGAGGAATGGGGTTAAAGCCTATGACTAAAGAGGATGCTTGATGGCAACCCTACCTAAGTGATTGGAGATCCCAAGAAATAGGTTCAAGGGGAAAACAAATTCAAGTCGAATCTAAACGCGCACTTGGAGATATTATATCTTCTTCCCCAGTTCCTAGGATGATAAAAGTGCGATGGCAAAGTAGAGGTTAAGCATTTGCTTTTAATGATTCCATAAACTTTGAAAGAACAAAGTAGGGTATAAGTAATACCACTTATGGTCAATCACCTTATGAGTGTGAAATGGGGCCGTTTCTAGGAGAAAGAAGAGGGGTTGCTTTCTCCAAGTTCACTCATGAATAACCAGGGATGTTCACGGCCAAAATGAACACAATTAAGAACCTAGTTCTGTGAGACGATGAAACTGTGTGATAGTTATTGTCTAGGTTTACGTCAAAGTCCGGGTGGTTCAAGACATAATGTTCACTACATGGTCGAGTAAATCTGATAGCTACTCACAATGGGTGGTTCAAGGCTGAAATAACGCCACCAGCTCAGATGCAGTGATTCTTCGCCCGTACTCTCAAAATTTATGTCTGTCTTGTCTAAGCACGTGTAATAGAATCATTTCTATTCATGTGGGGGATTGTTGGAACTGATTTGTGACTGAATTCCGGGCAATTTTCCGGTGGGCTGCGGTCACCGGTTGTGCCGGATTATGGGAGCGTTGGCTTCGTCTCCGCGAGCACTACACCGTAGTGTACTCACACGTCAAAATCGGGTTCCGTTTGAATGAGAAATGAAGGCTCAAAGTTGGTTGTTTGTCTAAGTACAAATAACAATTTTGGAGCTGAATTTTGATATGAGTTTTGTCCCACATCGAAAATTGGGGTGGAATATGAAGGGTTTATATACCCCAAACCCCATACCTTTGGTAAGCCCTTGGGAGAGGTATGGAGAGAGGACACGGGGGGCCCTCGCGGAGCCCGTCCGTCCGTCCGGTCCTGGTCCGTGGCTCGTGGAATGGGCCGTAGGCCCAAGCAACTTAGCTTCTCTTTTTGAAGTGGGCTGAATCTGAAAGTTTTGGGCTTCCAGATTAGGTTTTGGACTGCCTCATTGGGGACGCCCAACTAAGTCAGCAACAACCTCCTTGTTTTCCTCCACGTGCTCCATAACTGACTCCCACCTCGTTGGTGTCGTCAGATCCGAAATCTCCTCCTCTGCAACAAACTGAGACTCTTTTTAAGAGAAGTCTGGTTCTCATTCTCTGTATCCGAAATCAATCAATCTCCCTCTTCTCTTCTTCTCCTTCTTCGAGAGTACTGCAAAGATACTGGTTTGTTGGCTTCTGTCTTTTGATTGTGCAAACCAGAAATGATCGTAGTTGTATCCTGGGATTCTCAACGTCGGTAACCGTCACATATACGGGGCGTTACAGAATTAAGGAAAGAGATCTAATCTCGACTCTACGCAACAGTTTCGTCAAGAACAATTCGGTAAAATTCTTTCTTAATTTTGTTCTTCGTTTTAATTCTATACAGATTGTTATTCTGCAGAATACAGGTCCTACTAGCCTACTCCAGTTGTCCAGTAATCAACAGCCAGGTAATCCACCATGCTTTGATGAAACCACTTGTCTTTCCAAAAGCGAGCCAATTGTCCATTGTCAATGAGCCACCGAGTGCCTTTTGCAATGATCATCTTGACTCCTTTTTCAATGTCTCTCCACACATGAGAAAAATTGACATTCTCAATGGGATTCTCTCTGATATACTTGGCACGAGCAACTTGCGCCCATAGATTGTCACTGTGTAAGAATCTCCATCCTAATTTGGCGACAATAAACAGGTTAAGCTGAACCATCTTCTTAAACCCAAGGCCACCACGATCTTTAGGCGTGCACATTGTTTCTAGTTTTCCATATGCATTCTTCTCCTGGTGCCAACACTCCGCCAAATGAAGCCCCGAATAGTCTTGTCAAACTTTCAAAGGATCACAACCAAACACAATGACTATGGTAGACCAAGACACTTGGAGGATGCTCTATGAAGCCTTGATAGCACCAACCAAGAACAACTAGGTGAGTTCAACAACAATGCTCTCAATCACTCTTCTCACAAAAGCTCTTTTTTCGAGGACAGAAAACAACGTTTCTCAATTCATAATAATCATCTTGGGTTCCTAAAAGAATGAATAAGGCAAACCTTAAATAGGGTTCAAACTTTCAAAGGCTGCCAAAATAAAGGAAATAACCTCATTAAAATAATATCCTAAAATAACAAAATGCATTAGAAGAAATAATCTCGAAACAGTAAAAAGTAGTAAAAAACGAACAAATCTGGAAAAGTTGTCTGAGGCAATAAAGCGATCACGGTTTTAAATAGTGATCGCGGTGTTTGTGCAGTGATCGCGATTTGATTCCAAAGGCTACTGTTTTCTTTGTCGTCAAACTGCAGTCGCGGTTATGGAGGAAGCGGTAGCGGTTTTGGCTCCGGAGAAACTTTGTCTTCGCACTCTCATCTTGACATGAGCCGGATCTCTACGAGTTTAGATGGCTACTATACGAGCTCGGGTTACTATCAATGACTTTAATGATGGCTCAAAGCGTTCTTTAGCCCTTTCTCCAGTGGATATCACATCTCTTGATTTAGGGCGAGGCGTCCTTGATGCTAGCTTGGGTGATCCCGCATCACTTCTGGAGAGGCAGATATGTCTCCATTTCCAGATGATTCAAGAATAACGAAATTGGATGGACCAATTCCGACTAAAGAAGCACTGACATTCCTCGAGCATCCGCTACTCTATTAGTTAGTGCTTCTTTAGTAGGAATTGATCCACCCAATTTCGTTATTCTTTCGTGAAGCCAATGGCTTGACTTCACTTGGTTTTTGTTACCCTTTAGATTTATTTATTTTGAACGAACCGCCCGATTGTGTTTTGGGTTTTTTAACTAGTGATGTAAGATTATTTTGAATTAGTCTTTATATAAAATCATGAGAGAGTTGTCTCTTATTAACCAAAGAAAAAACTTCTTAAATTCTTAAAACTTATGGTGAACTCTAAATAAAATAAGACAACTACAAACAACAACAAGAAGAGGAACTACGAGTTTCATACTACATTATACGATGTCTCAAAAGTACATATTATAGCAAAAACACTTTCTTAGACAACATACATTCTTCACTCTCGATCCATCTCCATGTTCATTCGGGCAGCCACGACTACAGACTCACCCACCCCACCGGGCCTCACGTGAATCCCCTCGTTCGTCCTCAGCTCCGCCCACATCACTGCCTCTGCATCCCTTTTCGTCACTGGCTTATCCTCTGACAATTTGCTCTTCGCATCCTGCGAATCCCATATTAAACAAACAAACGATCAAGTAACCATTCACCATAACAATCAAAGTTGCAAGTTTATAAACTGTTTGTTTTTCGAAAAACATTACTCCGTATCTAAAAACACGTGTAAAATACAGTTTATAAACTAGTTACCCAACAAAACAGTAATCATATACCGCGAGGACATCGCCTAAGGTTGCCTTTGGTTCGTCCCCCGAATCGAGGAGGTTGTGATCTGCAGCAGCACGAGCCACATCAGAGACACCGCCTTTTGCACACTCCTTGGAACCCGTGACTCTTGTCTCGGCTGCTTGGATGGCTGCAGCGTCACTTCGAGAAATGGGATTGTCGCCTGCTGATAAGGCGGCCGCCTCCAATGCCTCCCCCACAGTCACTTTGTCTGACTCTTCAACCCTTGGACTGTGATTTGTTACCTCCATCGGATTCCAAGTCACATGTTTGCTCAACACCTATTAGCCCAACATATAGTTATTGACTTATTCATAGATTTTAGTCCGGTAGAGGCAACCAAATATGAACAGCAAAATCAATGTTATGATCCTGATTCTAGGTAGTGTTACCAAAATTAATGTTTCAATATTTAAACATAAAACCGATAGAATTTTGTGTACGATTCCAGTTACGTATACAATGAACAATTTATAAAATCCTAGATCATATAATTCCATGTGACATCGTTTAATATTGGATAAAAATGCAATCGAAATTAATAAATGACACCCCTTAAAAAATGACGTTCGAAGATTTTTCGTGTTCACAGATATCAAGCTAATGTTTATAATTTGGGCGGTAATGTTCATAATTCGATGATCATGTCTGTTCAGGTCATTTTAAGGAAAAAACAAAAAACAAAATAAAGTTCACAACCATTATAAGAATGTCAACACGTCCCTTACTGAAAACGTTCAAAATATTTCGTCGCCCATATTATAAACATTATCATTTAGAATATGAACATTGGCGTGTAATCTGTGAACTCAAACCGACCGCATTTCGTTATTTAAGGCCAATTTGCACTGTTATTTAAGGCGGATCCGTCCCATGTGCATTCGAAGTTCAAACATGAGTTTTAATTCCGAAAATCTTCAAATGGAAATGTATACTTGTTAGTTGAAAAATGTAGTACTGAATTATAAATTTCAGACCAAAAAATCTTAAAACTAGTGTAATCCTCTTGGTGGTGTGGAATTTCTAAACAAAAAAAAGGTGAAGAAACCTGATCCCCGGCAAATTCAGTAATGGCTATTCGGGCATGATCGATATCCGTTTTGACGACCCGAATAGGATAATCGGAATGTGCTTCTCCGGGCTCGACAAGCCCGGTCTGAATGTTGACCTTAGCGGCGGACTGCATAATCTCAGCTGCGCCACCTCTAATGGTCTTCCCAAGAGAGTTTCTCTCGGCGGACCTCATGGCGGCTGCATCCTCCGGCGCGATCGCCTTGTTGGCTAGCTCCCCCGAAACCCTAAACACGTCGCCGTATGTTATCGGTTCGTACTCCGCCCCCTCGAATTCAACCGAGCTATGATCTTGTGCCATCGACCTCTTTGATTTGTTGTGTGATGTTTGAATTGGTGATGGAATTGATTTGTAAGAGGAATTGGTTTTGTGACGAGTTACTATCATTAGTAAACATTCATTAAGAAATTGCTATAATGGGAAATGACCATTAACATCACATGTGGTAGGCTTAGAGGTCAATTGATTGTGTGATTGGGAACTCACAATCATCTTTCGAATCGTGACCATATAAAAAAAACAAGCTGATTAAGAAAAATTTCTACTTTTTTTCATTTTAGTTTAATAGGTTCAAGGATTGTAAGGCAAAGTCAAGAAAGGTTGATGTAGTTATATGTTCAATTTCTCGACAATCTAGCCAAAGCTCTTATAATCCGGCGGTGTGCAAGACTTAACAAAATTCTTAATCTGCAAACAAATCTGAGAAAATAAAGGAGAAGAAGAAGAAGATAATCTGAGAGAGTTTTGTGGAGGTCCAGACCAAAGCTCTCAAGGCTTTGTGAATGGTTATTTCATTATAGTGAGCTTAGTCACTTTATTTACAGCAGGAGTATTCTATTCAGAATAAATTATTTGTTGTGCAAGCCAACACAATAAGAAACAGTAAAAGAAATTAAAGAAATTCCTCATGTGACACCTATGACTCTCCCATAGGACTCCCGTGGACTAGCATCCACTGAATCAGCACTTGATATGTATAACACCCCCCGCAAGCTGGAGCGTGGTGACCATCAAAAGACATGCCCAGCTTGGACAAAAGAGTGCGGAGATGAGCTGAAGGAAGAACCTTCGTAAGGACATCCGCAAGCTGATTGCGAGTAGGAAGAAAAGACAATTGAAGGAGGCCTTCCAAAACCTTTTCTCGAGTGAAGTGGCAATCGATCTCGATGTGTTTCGTTCTCTCATGAAACACAGGGTTGCGGGCGATATGGATAGCCGACATGTTGTCACAATGAAGAAGGACCGGTGTAATATGAGAAACACCAAGTTCAGTCAAAAGACCGACTAACCAAGTAACCTCCGAGGCGGCTAATGACATTGCCCGATACTCAGCTTCGGAGGAACTACGAGAAACCGTAGCCTGTTTCTTTGAGCGCCAACAAATCGGATTATTACCAAAAAGGAGAACATAACCTGTGACGGAACGCCTTGTAATGGGACACGCCGCCCAGTCGAAATCAGTAAAAGCTTGGAGAGAAAGGGAAGAACCAGGAGTGAAGAGGAGGCCATACTCCAAAGTCCCACTAATATACCGTAGAACATGAACCAAAGCATCCCAATGCGCAGTGCAGGGGGACTGCAAAAACTGACTGAGAGTTTGGACCACAAAGGACAAATCTGGGCGAGTGTGGGTTAGGTAGTTGAGTTTCCCAACCAAACTGCGGTACAAGCTAGCATCCGGAAGTAGAGGTCCAGCAGAGTCATCGGAGTGTAGCTTGAAGTTCAACGGAAAAGGAGTAACACAAGGAGTAAGAACTCCTAAACCAACATCAAGCAGTAATTCAGCAGCAAACCTGCACTGACTAATCAACATGTTCTTCCCAGTGTAACAAACTTCCATGCCCAAGAAGTAATTAAGACGACCAAGGTCCTTAATGCTGAAAAGGGAGTGAAGGGTATCTTTAAGGTGAGAAATAGCACCTTGATCATTCCCAGTCACCAAAATATCGTCAACGTAGACGACAACTATGGTAACATCCTCACGAGTAGACTTAAGGAACAAAGAAGAATCAAAAGCAGAGGAATGAAACCCAATGTCCTTAAGAGTAGAGGTAAGTTTTTGATACCATTGACGTGAAGCCTGCTTAAGGCCATACAGAGACTTGCGCAATCGACATACATGATGCAAAGGATTAGGTAGGCCCTCCGGCATTGCCATATAAATCTCCTCCAAGAGCTCACCATGGAGGAAGGCGTTATTAACGTCTAGTTGAAAAACATACCAACCCCGAGAGACTGCCAAGGCCAAGACGACCCGAATGGTAGTCATCCGAACTACCGGAGAAAAAGTTTCCTCGTAGTCAACCCCAAATTTCTGAGTGTAACCTTTTGCCACGAGTCGTGCTTTAAAGCGTTCTACGGAGCCATCGGCCTTGAGTTTGACCTTGTAAACCCATCGGCACCCTACTGTTTTCTTAGCTGCAGGTAACAGAACCTCTTCCCAAGTGTTGTTAGAACGGAGAGCAGAAATCTCCGTGGCCATAGCTTCAACCCAACGAGGGTCCTTTGAAGCTTGAGAATACGACCTGGGTTCAACAAGAGAATCAGAATCTTGTGAGGCAGCGGAACAAACAAGAGAAGTGGAAAATCCAACAATTAAAAGAAACTGAGCCAAAGGGACACTGCCAGAACAAACATAATCCCGAAGATAGGGAGGAGGTTGTGCGGCCCTAGCAGAGCGTCGATGCATTAGAGAAGAATCTGGCGAGACCTCAACTGAAGGCGACTCAACAGGTGGTAGTTAATTCCGAAGATAGGGAGGAGGTAGTTAATTCCAAAATATGTGTAAAAAAAATCAGAAATATTGACAAGAAATATTGACAATGATCTAAGTAGAAATTTTTTATTGCAAACATAAGTAAAAGTAAGTATAATTGACGCATTTAGATTTTAGATTTGTAGTCATACCTAAAGTAAGCTAGTATATCCCAAAATATTTAATTTTCAAAAGCAGCGCATAGTATATATTAATATTTTAATGTAGTGTAAGTCTTGTTTGCTTTGTTCTCACGCACATGTAACATTGTAATCAATAAATGATTTTTTTTTAAATTTAAAAGGAGTTAAGTAGTCGGTAGTACCTATGAAGGGTCATCCCACGACGTCGTAAGAAGCCCTAGGGAGAAATCAACAACGTCATCTGAGAAGGCGTCGTCGTTGTCGGCAACGAGCAGTGACGGAGCCAGGATTTGTTATAAGGAGGGGCGGATTGTTAAACCTAATATAATAATATTAATATTTTTCTTATATTTAGCATATTTTGTTTAATGATTTGGTCTAATATTAGTATAATCGTAAAGATTGCTCATAAACACTTAAGTTTTTTATTACAAAAGTTTAAAATCGTGAAAATTTAATTATTATTTTCCTTCCACTATGGTTTTTGTTGGAAACTATCCTACCATTATCAATTTATTGATCAATTTTAAATAATTTAAATATTATTATTGTTCCCGTGCTTCTTTAAATGGAAAAGATGGGCTACTTCTTTTAACATTCTAAACAATTTTAATGGGCTTGAAGTCTAACTGGGCTTTTATTTTAGAGATTTGATCTTAAATCAATCAACTCAACCCATTTTTTAGAAGAACGACAAACCCTTTCCTCCATGGATGCCCAGATCAAACAACCAAGCAGGTGCGGTGGCCGGCTCTATACCTATAATTTAGGGGTTCTGAGAGGTGGAGGGGGAGTGGCCACGCCCTCAAGCGCCCCTCAGGTTCAATTCCTAGGAATCCGGTAAAAGTTATCACCTTTCAGTCTCAAACTTTACCTAACTACCTATTAGTGTTTTCACCTTTCAGTCTCAAACGTCAATCGGATCCAATCAGTCTAAGATAGAATAGGCATAAAACATCTAGGAATGAATCAAATACTATTTCAATTCAGGCAAACATATAATTTTAATTACATACGCATTGTCTAGATCACCATAACCTTAGAACTAGGAATTTAGTAGAGAATGTTAGGAATGGGAGTCGACCCCATATAAGTGTTCTCTAAACCCTCAATCGGAGTCGACCGCACAGTTACAAGAATTGCAGGCCTGCCTTCATGGTGTCAACTAAATCCTTGGTTGAAGATGAACGCCAAGTGCAATTGGATTGTAAAGCGGAAAACAAACAATTGATTGGGGATTTGGCTCAAGTGAGTGAGGGGGAGGGGGACTTGGCTCCTATTTTGATAATCTTTTATTAATATAAAATTATAGTATGGAGGTGGGATGGGACATGTGATACAATTAAAGTTATGCTGATTTGTATAGGCACATGCAGAATATTATTGATAAATAGAGGAGCAGGAGATCATCCAAGCTAATCAAATTAACTCCTTAAAAGGTGGATCTCGGTGTGAATTAATGGGGGGTGAGGAAGGAAGTCGGTTCCCATATGGGATAGAGACGATAGTGGTGTTGGTTCAGGAGAACAGGTCGTTTGACCACATGCTCGGCTGGATGAAGTCTCTCAACCCTCAAATCGACGGCGTCTCTTCACCCACCGAGTTGTCCAACCCGCTTCATACGTCCCATCCGGAGTCCGACCGGGTCTACTTTGCTAATGAGTCGGCTCATGTGGATCCTGATCCTGACCACACCTTCCAGGCCATCTATCACCAGGTAACCAACTTTTTCGACATTCTTTTACTTTTTCTCTACGACTACCTAACACGTTCAGACCTAAATTTACATGGATCCTCATATGTGGAATATGTAAAAGTCAGATCATAAACGTGTAATACTTTGTCTTATGCAATCATAAACATGTTAGTGACTGATTTATGCCACTGATTGTGGCCCACTCTTGTCCTTCTAGGCTTGGGTAACATCATCGGACAACCACAACCACAAACCGTCCCGACTAAAGCCCACTCAACTCCAACCTAATAGATAAGCCCATGAGTTTCATAATTTATGAGTTTATATTATTGTAGGTCTGCTAACACTTAGATAACCATGATCGTGGGTGATTGATTAATTTATAGAGCCCCAGGCAATAGATGGAACAACCACAAAATTGTGCAGATCTAAAGCCCAGTTAAATAGGAGTTAAATAGGACCGTACAAAGTGTGCATTGAGCCCCACAAATGAGTTTATGGAATTCAATCATAAAACCAATTGGAGTAATAGACAATTTATATCTCAACATCTGACATGAGGCTCTGTTTAACAATAATTCATGAAATAGTGACGGTCTTTTACCTACATTGTCTCGTTTCACATTACTACTCTAAAAACAAATTGTATTCTTAAAATGTTCTTAACCTATAAGTAGAGGGAAAACTGAAACAAAGTCGACCCAACCTAGAGATGTTCAAGGTTACGGAACCGCCGGTTACGATTTTAAAGCTGTCGGTTACGGTTTCACAAAACCAAAAACCGGAACTAAAACCGAAAACCGGACTTAAGCGGTTCCAACCGATTTGCCGGTTTCGGTTTCGGTTTCGATTCTAGTTTTTAACGGTTTCGACCCGGTTACGATTTCAAACCTGAAAAAAAAAACTTCTTTGTAAGGAAAAAAACAAAATAGAAAATGAACATTAAAAATAAAATAACATTAGTCGTTCAATTTTTCCAATTAAAATTTTTAATTATAAAATATAATAATTATGTGTAAATAGATAAACTATAAAGAAAAAAATTGAAAAAAGTAACGAGTTTGAATCTTATATTCAATTTGTCCACTTAATAATTCGGACTTGAGGAGTCAAAGACATGCAATTCTATTCCTTTTATAATGAAATTTCACTACCTAATCCATTTAAAAATGGCGGTTATGAACCGGGTTTTGATTCATCCTCCGTAGGAAATGAGAGTTACATTCTAAACTATAATTGTATATATAAAGAGATGAATAATAGAAGTAGACTGTTTGAATCCTCTTACCCCATGGATGAGAGAAGTGTTTTTTCTCTAGGTGTTATTTTGTACTAGAGTTTTCCACTTCAAATCGCTTATTTGTCATATTCTAAATATCAATCAATTGTCGCCATTAACAAATTTATTATATTACATTCTATATGCTACCACACTATCCCCTTTATCGTGTTAAAAAATATTCTTATATTGAAAGTTGAGAAGTTTAATATATAAATTTATGGATTATTCTCCTATTGCTGAGTTTGAGGTTCTACTATATTGAATTTGTTTTACATGATAGTATCATAGCTTACCTCTTAGTGGCCATGAATTACTCTTACCCATTGGTTTCAAATAGAATGTCCTATTAGCATGCCTCCTTAGTGGTCTATGACTATGAAAGTCTATGAGCTCACATGTGCACGAGCGATAATAGGTCCACTATAAAAACACAATAAGATTTCATCGTAAAATTAATTGACAATAAGAAGTAATTCAATCGATTATTTCCATGATAATATTTTTCCCAATAGATTTAGTGACGATGTGTGACGAATGAGGCAGGTGTTTGGCGAGGTATGGAGCGAAGAGTCGGCTGCGAAGAAGCTAGCCCCGAGCATGCAAGGGTTCGCCGAAAACGCAAGCCAGACGAAAGACGGGTTAGTGAGCACGGTGATGAATGGCCTGAAGCCGGACCTGGTGCCCGTCTTCAAGGACCTGGTCTCCCACTTTGCGGTATGCGACAGGTGGTTCTCTTCCATGCCGGGCCCCACCCAGCCCAACCGCCTGTTTGTGCATTCGGCTACGTCCCATGGGATGACCGGAAACCCAACCGAGGTCCTCATTGAGGGGCTCCCCCAGAAGACCATCTTCGAGTCCTTGCGCAACCAAGGATACTCCTTTGGGATTTACTATCAGTATCCTGCTTCCACCCTCCTCTTCAAGTAAGCCAAATTACACCTTCATACTTAGGGTTCGTTTGGATTCTCAAATAACGTCATTATAATGTCAAATTTGACATTAAATCTGACATTATAATGTCACATTTCGCATTAAACTGACATTATAATATCAAATTTGGCATTATAATAACATTATCGGGGAAATCCAAACAGACCCTTAATATTGTTACGCAAAATAGTTTAGTAAAGGATAACAATCCATCACCTATTGTATAAAAATCACGCAAATGTTTTAGTAAGGCAAAGAGTTAACTAGAATATTAAATATACATATAAGCTAATGAATTATAGTAAAAAAAATATCAGATAAAGGCTTAGATGAGCGACAAATGATGTTGTCACTTATGTACATAAATGTTGTGGACGATGTACGTAATGTGGGTATGTCACATGTAGTAGTGTGAATTACTAAAATTATATGAATCATTTTCAACATGTATTAATGAATAAGTGAGTGCATCGTTATCAGTGCTCATCTATATCTCATTTTCACTAAAAGTGGAGGATAAATGATAGATTTACATCATGCATAAGTTTCTTATCTTTTGAGGATCATGCATGAGTGATTGAAATGCACAGATTACATTGGCAAAATTAATTTCCAGTTATAAAATCTATACAATTGATTTGATCATACACTTCATATATGATGATATTATATATAACATCAAATATATTGACGTTGATATATATATGGTTCGTCAGACAACTTAGGAATTTGAAGTACCTAAAACATTTCCACCAATTCGACATGGAATTCAAGTCCCATTGCAAGAAGGGGAAGCTGCCCAACTACGTGGTCATCGAACAACGATTCTTCGATATCAAGAACTTGCCAGCAAACGACGACCATCCACACCATGACATCTACCAAGGCCAAAAGTTTGTCAAGGAAGTGTATGAAGCCTTGAGATCAAGCCCTCAGTGGAACAAGATGCTCTTCATTGTCGTCTATGACGAGCATGGCGGATTTTACGATCACGTCCCCACCCCTGTCGACGGTGTCCCCAGCCCGGATGGCCTTGTGGGACCCGCACCATACAACTTTAACTTCGATCGACTCGGGCCTCGTGTTCCTGCGATGCTCATTTCTCCTCGGATTCCGCCTGGGACAGGTACATACTAACCAAACTCATTATGCTATAACACAAGTTTGGATGTCATCCCAACACTTCTAACCGTTAAAGAACTAGCTCAACCAAAAGTTTTTAGGTTGAGTTGGTTCTTTGACATGGTATCAAAGCCAGGCAGAAAGGTCACAGTTCAAATCTCATCAGCTTAAGCTTTTTGTTGTGTTGGTTCTTTGACACTGACTTTATGGAGTATTGTTTAGCCATTACCAATTTTGTAAGTTGGCTACGAACAATGTTGACATTACTAACAAAAATGCAGTGTTACATGAGCCAACGGGACCCTATCCCACATCACAATTTGAGCATTCCTCAGTCCCTGCTACGGTGAAGAAGATGTTTAACTTGAAAGACTTTTTGAACGAACGCGACGCATGGGCAGGAACACTCGAAGGCGTGTTAACTCTAGACACTCCTAGAACAGACTGCCCATGTAATATTCTATCCCCTGCCTCTTAGCATTGCATCAAAACCATACATTATGTTTTGTGATTTAACATAGTTTTTATGTTGGTGCAGTTACATTGTCGGAGCCAGTGCGAACGAGGAGTGAAGAAGCAGACGAGGAAAGAGAGCTATCGGACTTGCAGAAGGAGCTAGTGCAGTTGGCGGCGTGCTTGAAAGGAGACCATAAGCTGGATACGTATCCGCACCAGCTGGTGGCGGATATGAAGGTGAAGGATGCTGTTGATTATGTCAACAAGGCCTTCTGGATATTCAAATGGAAGCTTTACTTTCAAAGTTTCTTCTCTTGTTTCACTTCTGCCAAGGACTAGATTATGTTGAAGAATTGAACAAATTTACCGGTTTCTAAATCGATAAGATATATTGTTGAATTTTTGTGTGTTGAAATGCACTTCTTCCTTAGAATGGGTGTGTTTTTTTCCAGTCCAATGAACAAATTTATAATTGAGTAACATTTGTGAAACTTGTGTTTCATCTAAGTTCCCCAACCTTCATGTCATCATAAAATGCAATAGAATTAGAATGAGGAGGAAAGATCAATTGAGAACCAGATAAGAACTAAGAATCCATCTGGATCGTTCATTTAAGTTAATCAATGGCTGAGATTGTTTCAAAAATTAGGACTAAAATATTAAGAAACGGTGGCAATTGTGTAAATATTCTAATTTTATTTTACATTGACTGCAATGCCCTTACCCTCTTCCGCTCTCAACATTCGTTGTCTGCGATCTCTCTCGTTCAACTCTGCAGAGAACCATCTCCTTGGAGAGGGGGTTTCCGCCATGAGAGAGCGCCCGAGCTTCAAATCGGCTACTGGATTTGGAGGTTTAGGAAAGTATTTTTTTGCCCAAATTTGGATGGCGGATTTTAGGGCTAGATTTGGGATTTCTGTTGAGTGGAAGTGGAATTTTAGGGTTTCGAAGGCTTGGACGCAGACGCGGTCGAAGGTTTGGCCGGAGGGGACGATAGTCTTATCAAATTGTTTAGTCCTCCATGGATTTCTCCTCCGAGTTCTTCACTCCAAGCAGACTTCAGGTTTCCTCTTCTTCTTCTTGCTTCTTTCTTTTCGACTTTCTCGTGCTTTCTTGAAACATTTTTGGGTGAATTCGTTTTGGCAGAATGGAAGTAAGCTGCCTGAAGCGTCGAGCTCCGTTCTTGGCAGGAGAGATGTTGTCTTTTTTCTACCCTCTGATTCCGCAGGTGATTTGCAATGAACCTGCAAAGCTTAAATAGTGAACCTGCCTTACTAAATTAATGAACTTATGCTCTGCTTTCCAGTGAATTATCAAGATCCTGCTGTGAGTACATACTACCTGATATACCTAGGCAGTTTGTATTGGAAAACGTCACCTTCTATGTGAACCAACATATCATTTTTTATGCTAGAATCTTAGCTTCATAGTAGATTAAGTCTAGGTTCATGGTTGTTTGTATAGAGGTTCAGAGGTTTATGATTGTAGGTTCAGAGGTTTATGATTGTAGGTTTATGGTGCTTTAAAGTTCTTGTAATTGTGGTTGTGGTTCTGAACAGAGTGTTGACAGTGAGCTCTTTTTGTTCTGAATTTACTGCAGTCACTAGTGGAAAAAACACCTGTTGAGGCGGCAAAAACCCCTCTGTTGAAGCGGGCAGGGGTCGCTGCAACAGGCGGTCACTCTACTGCCCGCCTCAACAAACAGGCAAAATTATGCCTACAAGTTCAAGTGCCTGCCTCAAAAGACTAGGCTTGTTGAGGCGAACAAAGTACTGCCCGCTTGTTGAGGCGGACAAAGTACTGCCCGCCTCAAAACTAATAGAAGCACAATCAGATTTCAGTAAAATTTTACTAGAAGAAATTTCAGTAAAACCACTCACCTTTATTTATAAGCTATAATTTACAACCCTTAACATGAACATAAACTAATCTCGATTTACATTGATGTCGTTCAAGAACACGACGAAGAAGAACACGGGCCTTCTCCGACTTGTTGCAGAGGTGGTAGTTACAGATTTAGGTTGGGCCTTCTCCGACTTGTTGCAGAGGTGGCGGTTTCCGACGAATTTGAGTCGGCAAGGGGGGGGGGGGGGGGGTTAGGGCTTTTTGAGAGGGTTGGAGATTCATTGAAGGGGATTTCGGGAGGGTTGTTGAAGGATGTGAAGATGAAGAGGAAGGAGGAGATTAAGAGGAAGAGGAACGATATCGTTCCTTTATCGATAAAGGAGGAGAAAGACGTGAAAACGAATGGAGAATGATTTGGATCTGAGGAAGAGGAACAATGATTTGCAGAGGAGAATGGAGGAGTATGGTGATTTGCAGAATGGAGGTTTAGAAGAGGAGGCTACCTGGTAAGTGAATGAGAAAAAGATGAGAAGATTTTTTAGGGTTTTTTGTGTGGAAAAATGAATGGTCTAGATTGAGAGATGAGATCTAACGGTGTTATAGCTCAATCCGTGTGACTTAGTAGATTTTTTCATAGTCGTTGATTAATTCAATCTAACGGTTGAGAAAATAGTAAGGCTTTTTTATATTATTAAAATTACTTTGTTGAGGCGGGGATAATTTGTGCGCCTCAACAGGGTTAGTAGAGTTACACTTGTTGAGGCGTACAAATTATGCCCGCCTCAACAAGTCAAGACATGTTGAGGCGAACATATAATGTACGCCTCAATAGGGTCTGCTCAAAAAGTCAAGACCTGTTGAGGCGGGCAATATGTACGCCTCAATAAGGGCGCTGAAACAAGTGTTTTTTCCACTAGTGAGTCTCTATGCATCATGTGTGGAGTATCTTGGAAATCTCAAATCAAACTTGTTGTTGGACATTCATTTGCATGACCATGAAACTTTGCAGGTTGTACCATCTTTTCCAATTTCATTTCCCCACCTATTTCCTGATAAGGATAATCTTTTTAATTCCTTGTGCAATTGACCAGGTTTGGGATTTTGTTTCCCGTATGCCTTTTAAGTCTCTCTTTGGTTAGCTCCACTGTTTATTATCTTGTGAATTTTCTTGTTTCTTGATATCCTTGCTATTGCTTAACACTGTAGTATCTGGGATTCTATTGTTTACCATTCTTGTCATCAATAAGAAATGTTGTGCTTTATAGAGTTTTAAAACATTGTAGACTTCCTCTCTTTATAAAACTTATTTGTCATTATTTCTGGGGTGTCAGCTAGGAAAATCTGGGGTGGCAAAGTCCCGTGAGAACAGGGATGGTTCAAGTATATGCGGCCGCTCTTTGCTGACGATTAGTAGCTTGAAGCTGAGACTGTTCCACTTGCTGCTGCTGTGGCTGCTGATTTGGCGGCTGTAGTTGGGAATAGTTGTTATCTTGTTGCTGATGTTGTTGATAATACATTTGATATTGCTGCTGAACTTGTGATTGTTATTTTGGTGACCTTTCAGGATCCTTATTTTTGGATCACAAGAGACGTTGCACCTCGAATACAAAAAACCTGCACTTATTGAATCTTCTTATTTCCCTGCTCTCTATGTATAAAGTTTGGACATATTAATCCTGATCGCCTCTTTGCAAAATATTTGTTATGGTGTTCCTTTGATGATGAATTGTGGCCTCTTTTGTTTTTTCACTCCATCTGCCCAATAAATTGTGAGGAGAACTCTTTTGCCCCTGTGCTCTTTCTTGTCGATCTCTTCTTTTATTTGTTAGATTAGATAGTGAATGTCGCATGATCTCAGTTTAGTTTTACAACAACAAAAAACTTATGAAACCAGATTTTCTAAATGCATGTTATAAGTTTGTGCACCTATTTTCTAAATCTTATGAATCTACTTATATTATAAAATTTATAAAACTTCATTTCTAAATCAAGGTTCATGAGTTATAACTTACAAGTTCATCAGTCTTTACTTATGGGTTCATTGATTTATCTATACACGTTCATTGATTTACACTTACAAACAACTTCAGTTGTTCAGGTTCAATGATTTATGTGTATAGGTTCATTGATTAATTTTGTTAATGTAAACTCATGACCGTATAAAAAAATTGTTAATGTAATCTTATGAACCTGCAAAAAATCAATGAACTTGAAAAAAAACTTTGTTTAACCTGCCAAAGAAAATTTATGAACTAGGTCCATCGCATACGTGAACTAGGTTCATCGCATACGTGAACTAGGTTCATCGCATATGTGAACTAGTTTCATCGCATACGTGAACTAGGTTTATCGCATACGTGAGTGAACTAGGTGAGTGAACTAGGTTCATCGCATATATGAACTAGGTTCATCGCATATATTTTTCATGACCCGACAAGTATAATTTCATGAACCGACAAGTATAAAAATTAATTTCATTAAATTTTATTTTCATAATATAAAAATTGTCACCGCATACATTTTCTCCTTTTTATTTTCATAGTCTACATGGCTTCATCTGGTGCGTTGATCATAAAATATCAAGGACTCAGATGGATTATTACTTGGAACAAACCCCATAAAACTCACCTCTTAGAATAATATCTACGGAGTAGTTTGTTTTGCAAGTGGCCCATTAGAAATGACATAAAGCTCAAAATCTTGTTAGATTGTAGGGAGGATGGAAGTATGACCTCTGACTCCGTATATGATGGAGCACGTCATTTTCAATTGCCGTAAACAGTCTAAATTATCGTGCTTACTCTTGTCAAAGATCCTCAATGAGCATTCTCACCTCGAGAAGCATCTCTAACATTCAACACACTTAAAAAATTTCAAGTTCCCACCCGATGCAATCAAATATACTGTATCAGATAGCCACTGCTTCCACTCAATTCAGCTTCTTCTTTCCGGCCTAACTAGATAGTTGCTGTTGATCAAATGCCAAACTGAACACCATATAGGATTACAAAAGCGGCAAATGCCCCTTTGAGCATCTAAATTCCACAGCTCTTGATATATTTTGATGAAATCCTTTTTGGTGAACAAATTACTCGTGATTAAGGTACTTTTAGATGTCATTCATAATGAAAGTATTTGGCATTATAAGGTTCCTTTTTGACATTATAAAGCTAAAAAGTGGCATTATAATGTCATTCTGAATGACATCCAAATTGGCGTTTTAGTTGCATATATGTATTCTGTATACACCATAATTCACAAAACATCATCAAAAAGCCATCTGCTTTGGTATGTGCAAATCCTCCAACTTCAACACTACTAATTACCCTTTGAAGTCCGTTTTCCTTTCTGGATGATCAATGTATAACTCAAATGTACATCATATACTAGAGGATTTAGAAACACTGCATCCTGTATATTATTCTTCAATTAAGAGGGAAAAAACACTTATCAATCACTTAACAGATTTCAAATAAAGGGATTAACCCTTAGAACATTTAACTTCATCAGATTGGGATTTCTATTTTTTTTCAGTTTTTCCCCCTTGGCATCTCTTCGATCCCACTTATTTCTTAAACACCCCCTATGAACTGCTTATATCCCCTTCCAATACATCAAATATGAAGTGAACAAGTAAAACTTCGTAAACTTATCTTTACCATCATAAACATCAATCATCAGACGATCTCAAGATCATCAACTGGATGCCAGACTCTGTTGAAGAACCACATTTTATCGGCTTCAACAGCAATTCCGTCGTGATTCCGATGCCACGCGTAGTACGCGTGCGTCCTGTTCTTGATATCGAGTATGGCGTGTCCAAAGCTCGCTTCTCTGAAAGCCGAGTACTCTGGCTGTGGATTTGTCATGCTGTAAATGTCCAACAAAAAGTAAAAATAAAAAATGAGATTTCAAAAGAGAGCAAGAAAAATTCTACCAGTGTTGATCCTTACTTGGTTGCCAATCCTTCCAGATTCCCTCCATCACCAATAGTGATGTAGACTGGTGCAGTTTTATCCATTACCGGCTTGCACAAGCCATTGACAATGTTGTAGGCGATGTTTGATATACGTTTCTGTGTTAACATCATCAACATGACATTGATCTTTGAAGAGATTTGAGTAATTCAATTATAAGAAATCATGTGAAATTTAGGTTATTGAAGTTTAATGGATATTAATCCTCTTAACACTCTCTATCTGTATCCTAATCACCATTTTCCTTTTCTTCCTCATAATTAGTCAAACATTCAAATTCATTCATATATTTCTTATGATAGCTAAATTTTTTGCATAAAAATTGTTTTAAAACTATCAATGGATGGATTCAGCGGAGTTTTGAGCTAAGAAGTGAGCTTACAGATCTTTCATAGGCATGGACATGGCCCGCGAACACCATATCAACCTTGTACTGAACAAACCAAGGCTCATACATCACCCGCATGCTCTCGCCTTCCATGTAATGGTAGTTGTAGCTATTATACCACGGCGAGTGCAGAAGAACAATCAGCCATGGTGTCTCACTCCTGTTAACTTTAGGGAACTCTTCTTCTAGCCATTTGTACTGTGGGGTGTACTTTCCTGGCCCCAAAAAGAACTCAAGATGAGCAATTTACATCAAAGTAGAGTTCATTAAGATTAAGCTTCTCATTTTAGGCTTTACCATAAGCTGAATATGAAGACAACACTATAATATATGCAGGGCCACGCTTGATCGAGTACCAAAGCGGTGCAGTGCTGTTTGAAGCTCTATATGGAGTAGGGTAACGGTGCTTGAACGGCTTAAAAGGCGTTTTTTCTCCCTACAATATGATTCAAAAAGTCACTGTTAAACGGAAAAAAACAAATCCTTAAGGAAAGTTCACTGAAGGTAAAAGGTGTGAATTAGATGACTAACAATTTCTGGAGCAAAATCAATCTCATGGTTTCCAGCAGTCCAAATCCAAGGCTGATAAGCAGTACTTCTCTCTACAAATCTTGCCCAAGTATCCCACCTCACATTGTTATGATTCGGGTAATTATCCGCATACGAAAGGTCGCCCACGAAAAGAACAGCTTGCCCCTTTGCTGGGTTGTTTTCGTAGTGGGTCAGAGTTTGGTTGGAATCATAACTTTGGCCAAGATCCCCTGTAACACCAAAATTAACAAAATTGTAGCAAACACTTATACAAGGTACGTAAGATAAAACCTAATACAATTAAACTTACCTATTAAGCCAAAAGTGTAAGGAACATCAGGTCCAACCTGAGGAGGAGTTTTAAACCAGAACTTCCTATGGGCTTGGGCAGACGGCGAAGATAACCCGATTACATAATAATACTCGGTATCATACTGCAAGAAGATTAAATGAAGAAAGTGTGTTATTAAACTCATCAATGGAAGATAGGAATTTTCTAGAGACTGGAAGATAAAAAAAGAAAAAAGATCCGACCTCCAAATGTTTTAGAGTACAGTGATGAATGTAGCCAGATTTGTAGGTGTAGTATTTATAGGTTGTTATTTTGCAATCTTTTCCCTGTGTCACGTCCATTCTGTGTTCCCCTTTCTTCCAATGAAACACCGATTTGGATCCTGGTTCTTCCATGGTCACCCATGACACTATCACTGCTCTCCCTTCGTGATCCCCTTGTGTTATGTGCACCTGTAGTTTCCCCCCAAAAGCACAAAAAATATACAGCAAATCAGCTCAATAAACCTAGACATTTTCAAGAAATCAATTCAATTCGTGGGCAAAAGTAAAACCACAAAAGCCTGAATCAACCCATCAAATTTCAAGTAAGTTGCAGATTATAAGCTTCAATTTGCAAACAAAATGTCAAAACCACACCCATAGTAAACAGTAACACAGCACCAAATCAGAAAGCGATATCACTAATAAAGAAATGGGTTTGAAGGAAGAAAAATTAGTGGGTAATTCAATAAAATATTAATTGATTAATCATTAGAATGATGAGTGCATTGGAAAAGGATGAGAGAGGAACCTGTTGAGGGGCGTTGAAGCCAGGAGGAACAGAGAAGACATCACTATCAAGAGGCATATCAATGGCCTTGTCCACCTTCCTCACGAAACTGCTGGTTTTGCCTGCATCGCAAAACGCCGCGTTTTGGAGGAGGGAAACAGTCCAAACGGATAGAATGAAAAAGAAAGCACTAGGAATTGGATTAGGCAGCAGAGGTGAAGCTGCCATTTTAACCTAATTTTAGCTGCTTAGTACTGGCATTTGGGAGAGAGGCAGCGATTCCGTTAAATAGAGGTAGAGGGATGGGAACGAGTTTTTTTTGGTCGAGTGTTGACTTGAATTTTGTTAGGGCTTGTAGGTGGACCAGGAATAGGGCAGCATGCCTCCATGAGTAATGGCAGAGAAGGAAGATTCTGTAGAATCAATTGACTCTTCAAAATTTGGCTGATTTTTAAAATGGGGGGTTTTCAGCTATCATTAATTTTGGTGATGTGTTCAATTGTTAAACTATGATTTCACCATTAATTAGTACTCGTATTAAGCGAGACTAATGATCATCTGGATCTGCGTCTGAAGCGGCTCCTGTGCAGGCACAGAGAACATTTTTTAATATCTTTTGAAGTTTAAGGGTTTATTCTTTGTTTAGGCTTTGTAATATGTAGAAAGATTAAATTAGAAATTAATCTTAAAATGAGAAATGAGAATTAATCCTATCTAGGGATTCAATGGCTAGGATTACACTCTTTTAGGGTTTTGACCATTGATCAGATTTGACCGGAATTGACCATTGACCGACGTTGACTTTTTTTTTTGGGGGGGGCCAAAAAAATATTTTTTTTAGGCCGGATTTTGTACTTATAAAATTAATTGCTTTAAAATGCCTGAAATATGCTACTATATGGTTGAAATGTCCTATGATATTTTAGGCCAAAATTTGAACTTGCAAAGTATGTGCTACCACAAGTGTTATGTGCTTCTATATTATTGAAATATGCTACGCTTTTGCCCATATGTGCTTCTATATGGCTAGCTGAACTGTGCTACGATATTGCATATATGTGCTTCTCTATGCTTGGTGAAAGGTGCTACGGTTTTTCCTTTATATGCTCCTCTATGCTAGGTGAAAGATGCTACGTTTTTGTCTAGATGTGGTTCTCTATGCTAGGTGAAAGGTGCTACTGTTTTTCCTATATATGCTTCTCTATGCTAGGTGAAATGTGCTACGTTTTTTTTCTAAATGTGCTTCTTTATTGTTGAAATGTGCTACGCTTTTCGCCTATATGTGTTTCTTTATTGCTAGCTGAATTGTGGTACACTTTTGCCTATATATGCATCTCTATGGCTAACTGCTGAAGTGTGCTACGCTTTTGTCTATATGTGATTCTCTATATGTGCTTCTCTATGTTAGGTGAAAGGTGCTACGCTTTTGCCTCAATGTGCTTCTCTATGACCGAAATGTGCTACACTTTTTCGCCTATATGTTCTTCTCTATGGCTAGGTAAAAGGTGCTACGCTTTTTTCAGGATGTGCTTCTCTATTGTTGAAATGTGCTTTTTCGCATACATATGCTTCTCTATGGCTGAAATGTGCTACACTTTTCGCCTATATGTGATTCTCTATGGCTGAAATGTGCTACACTTCTCACCTATACGTGCTTCTCTATAGCTAGCTGAAGTGTGCTACACTTTTTGCCTATATGTGCTTCTCTATGCTAGGAGAAATGTGTTACGCTTTTGCCTCGAAAAATATAGCACTTTTACTTACAAAGCATAGCACTTTTGCTTACAAACAATAGCACAAAAAATTGGTAGAAAAAACATAGCACTTTTACTTATAAATCGTAGCAAAAAATATTTGGTAGCAAAAAAAAAAAAAAGCATTTTTCCTTACAAAGAATAACACTTTTACTTACAAATCATAGCACACAAAAAATTGAAAGGGAAAAAGTCCGAAAAAAAAACTGACATTTAAAAAAAAAAAAAATCAAAGGGTGGTCAATGGGCGGTCAACGGTCGGTCAACGGGTGGTCAACGGCCGGTCAATGGATAGTCAACGGCCGGTCAATAGGTGATCAACGGCCGGTCAAAGGGTGGTTAACTGTCGGTCAACAGGTGGTCAACGGCCGGTAAACGAGTGATCAACAGGTGGTCAATGGTGGTCAACGGGCGGTCAACTCCAAGTTTCTTATTTCTCATCTTAAGAGCATTTCTCATAGGATTTGGACCCTTGTAATATTGATGCCGGGATAAGCCGCTGTTGTCCGATCTAGACACCAAACCTCGAACAGAGAAGAAAGGCGGAATTAGAATGAGATGAAAGAAAGATAAGTCGAATGATAGGTCAATTGAAACCAAATCAAACAACGATAAAACCCCTGAACTTAAGAACAAGAACCTTACCGAATGATGAAGAAACCCCAACGGATGATTACAACCAAACACAATGACTATGGTGGGTCAAGACACTTGGAGGATGCTCTATGGAGTCCCGATAGCACCAACCTTATGGAGGAGATTGACACACACAAGTACAACTAGGACGAGTTCAACAACAATGCACACGAGGCACTCTTCTCACAAAAGCTCTCTTTTGGGAGGAAAAAACGATAAACGCTGTATTCAATATCAAAGTCTAGGTGGGGGGCTTAAACAATAACTAGGGAAAACCTTATATAGGGTTAATAAGGTGGCCAATAAAAGAAATAAAACCAATAAAAGTATTTCCTAAAAAGATTTAAACCGAATTAAAGAAATAATCCCGAAAACGAACTAAAACAAATATATCTCGGAAGTCTTCAGCAGGGAATCCGCGGGCGCGGAATTGGAGCCGCGGTCGCGGATTTAGTTCTGCGAATCAATGGAATCAGCCCGCGATCCGCGGTCGCGGATTTGTAGACATGTCGTCGACAGCTCTTCTTGAAACGGCTCGTTCTCTCTCGTCCGAGATCGGAATTGAGCGATTCCAAAGCCTAGAGTTTCGTCTTGAAGTCTAGTTTATTTCATCTTCAGTACTTGACTTCTCATCTTGACTCAAACCGGATCTCTACGAGCTTGAATGGCTACAATACGAGCTCGGGCTACTATCAATGACTTCAATGATGGCGCATAGCGATCTTTAGCCCTAGCTCCAGTGGTTAGCACATCTTTAGATTTAGGACGGGGCGTCCTTGATGATAGCTCAGAAGCTCCCGCATCATTCTTCCCTTCTCGAAAAGGATTCGACCTCGAATCATATTTGATATGAATGATTGAACAATCTTCATAGGCGTCATCCTCTTTGATGCACAACCTCCTCTTGAATGCCTTGAGTGCAGAGCTCCACCTTGAGGAAAAAATTCGATGTTGTGGGGAATCCTTGCCTTCCTTCATTCTTTTAGCTCTTTTATCCTTGTCCTTCCTCTTGTCATACTCGTCAGCGACCTGTGAAAGAATAATAGGTGGAAGAACAACAATTCTAGCATAGGAGGGTAAGGAATGACGATTAACAAAACCATCATGGGCAACTCTCTTATCATACTGCCATGGATAATCTAATAAAACTTGACAAACTTGCATAGGCACAACATCACATGAAATAGTATCATCATAATGTTCTAATGGCATGGCTTCCTTAGCATGCTTGTTCAAATTCCAATCAACACAATCATTAATCCAATGCAGTTTTAAAGGACTAGGGTAGCATAATGAAGCAATTTGCAATTTAGTATTCAATCCCATGCTAGCAATATTACCACAACTACCTTCATCAATAATCATGTTGCAATCTTCAACTTTATCTAAACAATGAGTTTCTCCTAGAATTTCAACACAATGAGCAGTTCGTACATGCAAATCCTTCCTATCAACCAATGAATCAACATGCTCATAATCAATTTCAACGTCATTATCTAAATCAGTTTTAAGATCATCAACACAAACAACATCATCAATCCTATCACCTTTTTCATATTCAATCTCAATTTGTTCTAGGTGTTTAAGCATATCAGGGCAGTCATTAATCATATGATTTCTAATTTGACAGTTTAAGCACAAAACATCTTCAATTTTAGTAGAGAGATTAGAAGTGCTCCCTGGGTTAACTTCTTGTGATGGAGAGACAAGCCTTAGATTCCTTTCTGGCTTCTTATCCTTTTTCTTCTTCTTGGCAGCCTCTTTGACTTGACAACTCCAACGCTCAAGCTCGGCTTCTAACTTAGCAAAGCTGTTTTTCATTACCGCTTCCACTCGCGCTTGCCATTCTTCTGTAGCCTTCTCTATTTCTTTTTGCTTCTTGGCCTTTGTTCTCCTCTCAATCTTGATGGCCAAGTGCAACAATTCTTCCATGGAGGAGTAGCTATACAAATATACTTTGTTAGCTAAATAAGAGTTTAGTATATGAAGATACCTATTCATAGTAGTCTCCTCATTTTCATGCACATTAGCTCGAACCATAGCAGCCTTCATTGCATTGTATGTCTCCTCTGCTGACATGGTTCCTTGCCTCAAATTTTCCAACCTTTGCCTGAGCTTACGCGCGAAATATGGAGGCACAAAGCGAGCTCTCATTAAGGTCTTCATTTGCCTCCAAGTGTTCACAGCTGGATCAAGTGCTCTTCTCTTTTCTTCCTCAAGATTATTCCACCATTTCAGTGCATTGCCGGTAAATTCACGAACAACAAATCTTACCTTTTGGAATTCCATGAAGTTATGACAACTCCAAATCTGCTCAACCTTGGCTTCCCATTCCATATACTCATCCATGTCCCAACCTTCAAATCTTGGAATGTTCAGCTTGACCTTGGCAAGACCAATTTGCTCTAGCTCACGTCCTCTTCTTCTTTGGACATCTTTGTATGGTTGCCAATCTTCACTCTCCATGTACTCCTGCTGATATCCCCTTGGAGGTCTCCTTCTGGGAGAAACTAACCTGTCCATTATCAAAGAAAAGACTAACACAGAACAATGTTAAGTGAGTGTAAATGAAAACAACTCGCAAGTGTTTACTCTCGTATGTTTTCCTCTGCACTCTCTCTCAATTGTTGTTGTAACAAGATTTTCTTGATGAATTGCCTTGTATGTACCAATAACCCAATAGATTGAAACTAACAAGCTCCTAGCACTAATATGAGTGATGGTAGAGATGGAGATGGCTAGTGTAGGGACGGGGTTTCAACTTCAAGGTTCTGACTCAAAGCAAAATGACTCAACGAAAGAAAGAAACAAAGATTCAAAAGACGTTTGCAAGAATGTAAATGCAAACAACTAATACGACTCAAGTATGAACTCAAGAGGGCCAAAAGGAAGCGTACCTTAACTTGTCCCGACTGGTGTCGATGAAGGATCGAAGACGGAGTCAAGAGGGCTAGGTAGTAATAGGGATGGCTCGTAGCTGTAGTAACAGGGTAAACTGAGGCAGTAGAAGATCCGCGGTCGCGGTTTTGGGTGCCGCGGTCGCGGATTTAGGTTCTGGGCAACAGTGCGATTTCCGCGATCGCGGGTGGAATTCTACGGTCGCGGGTGAGATTCTGCGGTCGCGGGTCGCGTCCTGCGGCCAAAACTCCTTCGTCTTCGTTCGGGCTCGTGGCAATCCCAATTCCTCCGATTTCTTGAATTCCGACTCAAACAATATCAAACTAGACTTTGACTCAACAAAACGTAAAATAAAATGTTGACTTTGAGACTTTTCGATTTTTTTTTTTGAATATATATATATTTTTGTCTCAGAAAAACGAAAATTACAGACTATGAGATATTAATCTCAACAAAAATTAAGATGAATAAAAATAACAACTAACTTGATTTTCCTTGTAGAGAAGATAAGATTTCCTTTCCTTGAAGATATTGTTTGGCCTCCAAGGCAAGAAATTTCAGCAATTCCTTAGGGTTTTTGATGGCTGCGTTTTTGGTAGGGATGGATGAATTTGTGATGGGTGATGGGATGAATGGATTTTGGGACAAGGGTGCTCCAAACTCCAATCTTTCGATCTCCACAGACACAAATCGATCCAAGCTTCTTGTACACAACCTGAAACAGACTCAACAAGAAAGATCAAAGTACTAGAAGACTCAAAATCAATTTCTGAAAGAAACTGACAAACAGGAAAACAAAACTGACTCTTTTTTTTTGTGATTTTCTGGATAGGGGGTATCTTGATGTTCTTGTGAAGACAGATGGTGTCAACACAGCTCTGATACCAATTTGATGCGGGGATAAGCCGTTGTTGTCCGATCTAGACACCAAACCTCGAACAGAAACTCGAACAGAGAAGAAAGGCGGAATTCGAATGAGATGAAAGAAGGATAAGTCAAATGATAGGCCAATTGGAACCAAATCAAACAACGATAAAACCCCTGAACTTAAGAACAAGAACCTTACCGAATGATGAAGAAACCCTAACGGATGATTACAACCAAACACAATGACTATGGTGGGTCAAGGCACCTAGAGGATGCTCTATGGAGTCCCGATAGCACCAACCTTATGGAGGAGATTGACACACACAAGTACAACTAGGGCGAGTTCAACAACAATGCACACGAGGCACTCTTCTCACAAAAGCTCTCTTTTGGGAGGAAAAAACGATAAACGCTGTATTCAATATCAAAGTCTAGGTGGGGGGCTTAAACAATAACTAGGGCAAACCTTATATAGGGTTAATAAGGTGGCCAATAAAAGAAATAAAACCGATAAAAGTATTTCCTGAAAAGATTTAAACCGAATTAAAGAAATAATCCCGAAAACGAACTAAAACAAAGATATCTCAGAAGTCTTCAGCAGGGAATCCGCGGGCGCGGAATTGGAGCCGCGGTCGCGGATTTAGTTCTGCGAATCAATGGAATCAGCCCGCGATCCGCGGTCGCGGATTTGTAGACATGTCGCCGACAACTCTTCTTGAAACGGCTCGTTCTCTCTCGTACGAGATCAGAATTGAGCGATTCCAAAGCCTAGAGTTTCGTATTGAAGTCTAGTTTATTTCATCTTCAGTACTTGACTTCTCATCTTGACTCGAACCGGATCTCTACGAGCTTGAATGGCTACAATACGAGCTCGGGCTACTATCAATGACTTCAATGATGGCGTATAGCGATCTTTAGCCCTAGCTCCAGTGGTTAGCACATCTTTAGATTTAGGACGGGGCGTCCTTGATGATAGCTCAGATGCTCTCGCATCAAATATACTCGTAGAATGATTCAACATAATCTTCTCGTTCTTGTCCATGTACGAGAAAAGATAGTCTTTGATTCGTCCAATTAAATACTTTAATAATATCAAAATTTTATAATTTTTAATAATTTATTGTAAAAATATTAATGATACAAAACGTGCGTGGACATGTGTGTCCGGGTAAAATGGACACTATATTATTGGAGACAGATGGGAGTATGAGCGAGGGATTAGGGTTTAAAAAAATAAAAGTAATTTTGAGTTATGACACAATATTAGGCTTCATTAACCATGTAGAGGATTTGAACCGGATAAAATCATGTTAAGCAAGTGATACATGCTACTATGCTAGGCACTAAATTGATGGGTTGTCTTCGGTTGGGAGTTACAGTGTGGGATTGTGGTCCTTTGTGGAATACTCTTTATCTAGGGTCAACGAAAAAATATTGGATTATGGAAATTTATTTTATTTGTTTAGGAAAAATCTTCGCACACTTTTGTATGCCTTGCTCAAGCTTTTGGAACTGGTTCAATCTTTCACCCAAGGACACACTCACATGTTGATTGTACAGTAGTTAATATGGTTTGTAGTTAAAAGTAGTTGAAATAAGGGTGCTTGAAGTTGAAGATTCAACGTCAACTTAGCTGAATCAGATTTTTTCATGTGTTCAGACCGGGCACTGAAACCCTCTAGTTCCCTCGTATTTAATGTGTGATCATACACCAGCTCAATAGTGGAGTTGACACTTACTTGATGGAGTACATATCACCATGCTTGGTGCGATTATACGATCTTAGGATAAACGATTCTTATAATTCTGCGTAAAAGATCATAATGTTATTATGACACTTGATATTTTTATTCGTGTATATATTAGTCATATATGTAGACGACACAAATTAAAAAGTAGAAAATAATGATCTCAACCAATTATTAGTAGTACCTACGGTTCTACAAATATTACTTTTGATGTAATAGATTCAATCCTCGATCAAGCACACCAAAAACACGATAGTAAAAATTGAAGATGCAATATTAAATTGAAAACTGTAAATGAGTTACACATATACTAAAAAATAGGAATTTCTCAAAAAGAAGCTAGCAAATATCCTAAACATAGTAAAAAACATGATTAAGCACACCAAACTCTAGTAACAACTCTAGTAACTAATTGTTGAAATGTGATTCAACCTTCTTGAACAAGATTAAACAACAAAGATTAAGCCAAGTAAAGGAAGATTACTTTTGAAGAGGAAAATCAGCAAAGTTGAGCTGACTTTTGTGATGAACTTGAGTGTTTGAAGTTGCTGTAATGAGTATTCTGTGCAGAGGTATGGTCTTGTGAAAGACATACTTTGCTACAGTGTGTGAGCCATGCTTATGGCAGAATGTTGGAGTGTAAGAGTAGTTTTAGAGTATGTTTAAATATCTGTAATGTGATGTACCCAAATGTTAATGAATCTGAAGTTGTTCACTGCAGAACACGTTTTTCATTCACTCCTTTTCCTTCTCTATTTTTGCTGTCATTGTTCTTCTTGTTGCTGCACATTGTTGTTGATCAATTGTTGATCATTTTCTGCCAACAGTTTTGGTATCAGAGCCAACTGGGTTTCAATCCTAGGAAACGTTGGTGAGTTTGAGTGTTAAACACAATCAAACACAGAAAGAAAAGATGCAGAATGTACCAGGAAGCAATGCAAGTAACTCGTCTCAACTGCCTATCTTCAAGGGCCTCAAATATCAATTTTGGGGGTTGAAGATGAAGACCTTGTTCAGATCACAAGAATTGTGGAACTTGGTTGATGAAGGGTTCGAGGATGACAATCCAGATGAGCCAGATCAGGCCTTGAGAGAGAAGAGGAAGAAGGATGCAAGAGCCTTGTTTATGATCCAACAAGCTCTTGATGAAGAGATCTTCCCAAGGATTGCTTTTGCTGCAACTGCCAAGGAAGCTTGGGACACTCTCAAGCAAGAATACATGGGTGATAAGAAGGTTATCACAGTGAGACTTCAATCTCTGAGAAGAGAGTTTGAAACTTCCCTTATGAAGGAGAAGGAGAAAGTGCAGGATTATCTTTCAAGGATATCTGGAACTGTGCAACAGATGAAGTCATATGGAGAGGAGATCTCTGATCAACATGTGGTAGGCAAAGTGCTGAGAAGCCTCACAAGTAAGTATGATCACATTGTGACTGCAATTGAAGAGTCAAAAGACATGGAGACCTATTCATTTGATGAGTTAATGGGCTCACTGCAAGCTCATGAAGAGAGGCTAAACAGATCCAGTGAACAAAAGGAGGAGAAGGCCTTCATGAGTTCGAATGAGTACAAGGAGAAATGCAATCTACACTCAAGTAAATGGAGAGGTAGAGGTGGCTTTAGAGGCAGAGGAAGAGGGAGAACAAGTCATCACAGTGAGAGTTCTGACTCTCAGAAGAAAGTAATAAAGTGTTACTACTGCAAGAAGAGTGGACACAAAGAAGCTCAGTGTTGGGCAAAGGAGAAAGATAAAGGCAAAGGTGTGCAACAGGAGGATCAGAAACTGAATTTTGCTGATCAAGAAGAGAAACTCTTCTATGCTGAGCTCGAGGAATATGAAGGATGTTAGTTTCTGGCTGAAATAGAGGAACCAGAAAGAAAGAGTTTGTTGTCACAGAATGCAGAAGCCAAGAACAGTGGAGGAGCTTGGTACATTGACAGTGGCTGTTCCAATCACATGACAAGTGAAAGAGAGCTGTTCAAAGATCTTGATGAATCAAGAAAGAACCATGTCAGATTGGGCAATGGTGTTAGAATTGAAGTTGAAGGAAGAGGTACTGTTGCCATGATGACTGAGAAAGGTACAATGAAGCTAATCTATGATGTTCAGTATGTGCCAAAGTTAGCTCATAACTTGCTCAGTGTAGGACAACTTTTGTGTGCTGGTTTTTATGTCTTGTTTGATGATCTGTCATGCTTTATTAGAGACAAGAAGTCTAATGAATTAGTAGTGAGCACAGCTATGGGAAAGAATAGGGTGTTTCCCCTTCAACTGTTGTCTAAAGCAGGGAAGGTAATGATGGCAAAGAGGAGTGATGACACTCAGCTCTGGCATGACAGATATGGACATATCAATGTTCAAAGTTTGAAGCTCTTGCAAGCCAGGGAAATGGTGACAGGTCTTCCTACAATTGGAGAGCTTGAGATCTGTGAGGGCTGTATCTATGGGAAGCAGTCAAAAGAATCTTTTCCAAAGGGAAAAGCCTGGAGAGCAAGTGATGTACTCGAGCTACTTCATGTTGATTTGTGTGGCCCAATGCAAACAGAATCATTGGGAGGAAGTAGATATTTTTTGATGATCACAGATGATTATAGCAGAATGAGCTGGATATACTTTCTGAAAGCAAAATCAGAGGCATTTGAGAACTTTAAGAAGTTCAAAGCTCTTACAGAAAATCAGAGCAACAAGAAGATAAAAGCCTTGAGAACAGATAGAGGAGGAGAGTTCCTATCTACCAAGTTTTGTGAATTCTGTGATGAGCATGGAATCAAGAGAGAATTGACAGCACCCTATGCACCAGAGCAGAATGGCATAGCTGAGAGGAAAAACAGAACTGTGGTGGAAATGGCAAGGAGCATGTTAAAGGCTAGAGGAATGCCTAATGAGTTCTGGAGTGAGGCTGTAGCTACTGCAGCTTATATCCTGAATATATCTCCAACCAAAGCTGTAATGGGAAAGACTCCTTATGAAGCATGGAGTGGAAAGAAACCTAATGTAAGTCATCTAAAAGTATTTGGGAGCATTGCTTACTCAATGGTGAACTTGAGATCCAAATTAGATGACAAGAGTGTCAAATGTGTATTTATTGGATATGCATCTCAGTCAAAGGCATATAGACTTTATGATCCAATTGCAGAGAAGGTGATCATTAGTCGAAATGTGGAGTTTGATGAAGAATCCAAATGGGATTGGCATCTGAAGCAATCTGTAACAGCTCACAAGGAAGTCACTGTCATTACAGGCCTAGATGAGGCTAGCACAGAAATGACAGATCAAGGGCAAGGCTTCAACACAGAGAATAACTTATCAACTCCAATTCAGTCTCAATCCTCTTCACGCAGCTCAAACCAATCAAGTGGTGGCATTAGTAGCTCTAGCTCAGGATCAGATAGCTCAGACTCAAACTCTTCAAGTGAATCTGGGCCAAGGAGATTTAGATCACTTGCTGAGCTTTATGAAAATTGTGACTTTGCTTTAAGTGTTACTGAGCCAAGCAATTATGAGGAAGCTGCAAGAAAGAAAGAGTGGCAGCTAGCTATGACAGAAGAGTTAAATGCCATAGAGAAAAATGAGACTTGGAAGCTGACTAAGCTTCCAGATGGAAAGAATGTGATTGGTTTGAAGTGGGTGTTCAAAACCAAGTATAAAACAGATGAGAGTGTTCAGAAGTACAAAGCAAGGCTCGTTGCCAAGGGGTATGCACAGAAAGAAGGCATAGATTTTGAGGAAACCTTTTCACCTGTGGCAAGGTTTGAGACAGTGAGATTAGTATTGGCAATTGCAGCTCAGAAACAGATTCCAGTATACCAGTTTGATGTCAAATCTGCCTTTCTGAATGGAGAACTTCAAGAAGAAGTGTTTGTGGAGCAACCTGAGGGCTTCATCAAGAGTGGAGAAGAAAGAAAAGTGTTGAGGCTGTACAAGGCACTCTATGGGCTAAAGCAAGCCCCTAGAGCATGGTACAGCAAGATTGACAATTTCTTTGTTAGAAATGGATTTGACAGAAGTGAAAATGAGCCAACTCTTTATGTGAAAAGAGGAGAAGGTCATAGCTTTCTGGTGGTATGTCTATATGTTGATGACATCATCTATTTTAGCAACTCAGAGATGTTCTTAGTTGAGTTTCAGAAGGTGATGCAATCTGAATTTGAGATGACAGATCTTGGCAAGCTTCAATATTTTCTTGGGTTAGAAGTTCAGCAAAGTGAGAGAGGAATTTTTCTATGCCAAGAGAAGTATGCTAAGGATATGGTGAAGAAGTTTCATATGGAAAGAAGTGATGGTGCAATCACACCTATGAATACAAATGACAAGCTTCAGAGGATTGATGGAACTGAGAATGGTGATGAGAAGCTGTTTAGGAGCTTAGTTGGAGGCCTGAACTATCTCACACACACAAGGCCTGACATAGCCTATAGTGTGAGTGTAGTATCAAGGTTTATGCATTCACCATCAAGACAACATCTTGGAGCAGCAAAGAGGATCTTGAGGTATGTGTCAGGAACACTTGGGAAAGGAATCCTCTATGAGTGCAGGAAAGAAGTGAAGCTAGAAGGATTCACAGATAGTGATTGGGCAGGCAGCTTAGATGACAGAAAAAGCACGTCTGGGTCAGTGTTCAATCTAGGCTCAGGGGCTGTCACTTGGAGTTCAAAGAAGCAAGGAACCATAGCCCTCTCATCAAGTGAAGCTGAGTATGTAGCTGCCTGTGCTGCTGCAAGACAAGCTGTCTGGCTAAGGAAAATGTTGGGAGATTTGTGCTGTGAGCAAAAGGAGCCAACCATGATATGGTGTGACAATCAATCAGCAATTGCAATGGCTAAGAATCCTGCATTCCATGCCAGAACCAAGCATATAGAGATCAAGTATCACTACATCAGAAAGCTTATAACTGATGAAGTTATCACACTCAAATTCTGTGGAACTAATGATCAAGATGCAGATTTGTTCACTAAAGCTTTGTGCCAGGTGAAGCATGAATTCTTCTCTAGGAAGATTGGAATAAGGAAGATTGAATCAAGGGAAGGTGTTGAAATGTGATTCAACCTTCTTGAACAAGATTAAACAACAAAGATTAAGCCAAGTAAAGGAAGATTACTTTTGAAGAGGAAAATCAGCAAAGTTGAGCTGACTTTTGTGATGAACTTGAGTGTTTGAAGTTGCTGTAATGAGTATTCTGTGCAGAGGTATGCTCTTGTGAAAGACATACTTTGCTGCAGTGTGTGAGCCATGCTTATGGCAGAATGTTGGAGTGTAAGAGTAGTTTTAGAGTATGTTTAAATATCTGTAATGTGATGTACTCAAATGTTAATGAATCTGAAGTTGTTCACTGCAGAACACGTTTTTCATTCACTCCTTTTCCTTCTCTATTTTTGCTGTCATTGTTCTTCTTGTTGCTGCACATTGTTGTTGATCAATTGTTGATCATTTTCTGCCAACACTAATGAAGTCTTCAAACTTGTGATTCTTCTTCAGCAGCAACAAACCTCCTCCAAACGGGGTGAGGCCTCCATAGTCTCTCAACAGCCATATCAATGGGGACTCCTTTTGTCTCAGGAAGCAAGTAAACAACGAAGAATCCCATGACGACGATCCAAACCGAGAAGAAGATGAACACATACGCCTTCATATGACACAACATTGTAAGGAAAGCCTGGGCCAACAAGAATGTGACTGTTACGAGGAGTTGGAAGAGGATGTTGACTGCTCCTCTGTATTCGATCAATGGGTGCTATTTCAGACAGGAATAAAGGAACTGACTCGTTGCCAAAGCCGACACCGACGCCCATGACAACACGACCGATGATGACCATCCAGAGGGCGTCGGAGAGGAGGGTGCCGGTCAGGAACAAGAGGGAGGCTAAGATGATGGTCGGTTTACGTCCGTACTTTGAACACACTTTCGAGGCGATATGATGAAGCTCGCAACCAAAGCCCAAAGGTAAAGGGAAGAGGTGAAGAGCTGCAAATACTGATTGTCGAACTTGCAGTAGTTGTTTTCATGGGCTTGCAGCTTCTTCTTGTATACTCCACGAAAAAACTTCTCCAAGAAGTCATCCATTCCAGTTACTCCTCCTGCACCATTCCATTCATTTACATTAATTAATTCAATCAGTATATATATATATATAGGAAAGAATAAAAGCGATCAAAGAAAGTCTCAAGACTAACGCCCTCAGTAGGAATTACTCCAGACTGTAGGTGAACCACAATCTCTATACGAATCAATACCCTTATACTATTAAATCAATAAACTTTTATATTTGATAACTATTGGATTTCTAATTCTTGCATCAATAAGCTATCAATAAGAAGATCAAATCAACACGCATACTGCGCGCAAAAAGTAGGGTAATTTGTTTCCTAATCTTGATGCCTCTTAGATGTATTGTGCTTCAAGAAAGCTAAGTAATACCACAGAGTTAGAGTAGAAATAACGTACCAGAAATACCAATATCGTAACCAAACATGAGGCCACCGCAGGCCGCCAAAACCCAGCAAAGAATGATGTAAGGAGTCCATCTCCATGGATATTTCTCAACGATAGTAGCCATCGATACTTAGTTGATATCCTTAGTTGTTCAAAGAAACCCTTGAGCTTGCCTCTCCTTATATAACAGAGAATCGTAAATTTAACAGAGAATCGTAAATTTAACAGATACTAGTGTAGTGACCCGTGCCATGCACGGGAAATTCCATATTATTCGTATGAAAATTATATATCATTTTAATCGAGTTCGACAAAAAATTAAGATTAACTTTTTTTGTAAAGACTATTTATAAAAAAATATATTTTATTTCATGGAGGTTATGTACATGTACGTAGCTTGACTTAATTTTTATTATCGAAAATAATCCTAATTTTATAGTAAGAATATATATTAAGCTTCAACATAATATTTATTCTCAATAAAATAGCTTGAATATTTGTTGTTGAAAGAAAATGATAATTTTTAAAGATTTATTTGTTAATATAATTATCCAATCTATTAATAATTAAAGTTAAAATAAAAAATAATAATTGTATAACAAACTAAGCCTAAAATCACTCTAAGAGCTCTAAAAGTCTCAGCTTTAATATATAAGATAGATTTATTTCCTTATATAATTATCTCTTTATCAGTTATCCAAATCAATCTTTTGTAGTCTGTAATTTATTATCCGAGTTTGGATAAGAAATAGGGGGGATACCAGCATTTTTTCCAACTTGTATGGAAATTTCTGTTTGACTATAGCAATCTTTAGATTTTTTTCATTATTTTTATTACGGTTTTAATCTTATTCGTCGTGTATTTTTAGGTAAAAAAATATTATTAGATTGAAAAGAATATAAACTCGAATTTCCAGAAAACAGGAGAAAAACAATTCTAGGAGTCCAACTCGTAACTCTCTCCTGTATGTAAATATTTGCATCAATTGATATAATATCATTTTTTTCACACAAAAAATCTAAATTGTCTATATATTAAGGGAAATCAACTAACAGTAATCTCAATCTTTATTAGAAAACAAAAAATATTTGGATTAGATAGCTTCTTATCATGCGAAGGTTACTCCTAGTATGTTTTTTAAAAATAAATCTTATCCCTAGAACTTAAAATATAAACCCTTTACTAAAAATATAAATATAAACATAAAATTTATTAGTAAAATGATAAGTTTCTAAAAAGTAATCCTAAAAATAACGAATTTTTTTCTAAAGTAGGCTTTTTTTTAGAAAATATTTCCGATATGGGCTCGTTTTGAAAATAATTCCTAACATAGGCACTCTTATGAGGTTCGGAAATTTATCAGCGTCTCTCATCCGAAGCAGGTATTTTTTTTAATTCCCCCGTGTTACACATAAAAAAAAATGGATTTGTATAAGGCGCTGGGAAAGGAGTTGTTTTAATTTTATTGTTTTTCAAAGTTTCTAATATATATATTATTACATAAGACTTACTCGTGTTTGGATGGCTCGTATGGGCTCGTTTGAAATCGGAATCGATCACGACCGATTTCTTTGGGTCCGTATTGATCCCAGCTTTCACCAGATATGTCTCTCGCTCGATTCTGATTTCAAACGACCGCATACGAGCCACCCGAACACGCGTAAGTCTCGTGCGTACCTTCTACTGTAAATGGATATTTACAAATTTGTTCCTCCATATCAGGCGATGAGAGACATATCAGGTGAAAGCTGAGATCAATACGGACCCAGCGAAACTGGCCGTGATCAATTCCGATTCCGAACTGGTGAAAGAAGGTATGCACGAGATTTACGCTTGTTCGGATGGCTCGTATGGGCTTGCTCAGAATCGGAATTGATCACGACCAGTTTAGTTGGCTCCGTATTGATCCCAGCTTTCACCAGATATGTCTCTCATCGCCTGATATGGAGGAACGAATTTGTAAATATCCATTTACAGTAGAAGGTA
This sequence comes from Oxyria digyna, assembly GCA_029168935.1. Classification (NCBI taxonomy): domain Eukaryota; kingdom Viridiplantae; phylum Streptophyta; class Magnoliopsida; order Caryophyllales; family Polygonaceae; genus Oxyria; species Oxyria digyna. Next base: position 15,829,826 of record JAPVLV010000013.1, read on the forward strand.
CGCTCGAGACTTACGCTTGTTCGGGTGGCTCGTATGGGGTAGTTCGAAATCAGAATCGAGCGAGAGACATATCTGGTGAAAGTTGGGATCAATACGGACCCAACGAAATCGGTCGTGATCGATTACGGTTTCAAACGAGCACATACGAGCCATCCAAACACGAGTAAGTCTTATGTAATAATATATATATATAAGAAACTTTGAAAATAAAATAAAATTAAAACAACTCCTTTGTATAAGGCGCTGGTAAATTCAATTAAAACCAGCGCCTTATACAAATTCAATTTTTTTTTTAAATTTTATGTGTAAGAGACGCTGGAATTAAAAAAAAAATACATGCTTCAGATGGTACCAGCGTCTCTCGTACGCGAAAAATTTCCGAACCTCATAGCAGTGCCTATGTTGGGAATTATATTAAAAAACGAGCCCATATCGATAATATTTTCTAAAAAAAAGCCTACTTTAAAAAAAAAATTCAAAAATAACAACGAATATATTTAATGACCCGGCTTCATGATTAAGCTAGTTTCAAGTTTCAACGGAAAGATTGGATTGAATTGAATTTTCAAGTTTCACCTAAATAGTAGTCTCTCAGTTTATCAAAACATGTTTTCTAGTCTTTTTTTTTTTTTTAAATTACTTTTTAGGTATTTTGACATCTTTTGTATCAAGTTTAGGGTCTATTTCCCGCGCCATGCGCGGATTTATTTAATTCATGAATCAGTTAATAAATAATCTTATATATAATTTTATCCGAAAAATATGTAGATAGTTTTGAAATGATATTGCTACATAACTACGTTTAAAATTTTATATATAGACAATATGCAACAAATATAAATAAGCTTTTATGCCTCTTATTTGATAAAATTATCATAAGACAATTTTTAACAAATTTTTATATTGATTTAAATTCTTTTCTCATTCATATAAAACTATATAATTTAAAATAATGTATAAGTGTAAAAACCGAGGATCTAAAAACATTTGAGTGTATAAGTATAAGTAAGAACATGTTTCAAATGTGTGCACATTTTAATTTTTATATTGATTATTCAAAAAGAATTGGTTTAGCAAAGTAGTGAATAGTGTACAAATATATGTATATTAATAAGTTAAATTACTTATTAAATAATCTTTAATTATTAATAAATAGGAAGCTAAATAATACCAACTAACTACTACACAAATTTTTAGTATTTAATTTATTAAGAATATCAAAACGCTTAAGAAAATTTCAAAAAATCTACAAAATGACACGTAGGATTAAAAAACCTAGAATGAAGGAGAGAGCTCTATTTCATTCTATTTTAATATATATATATATATAAATCTATATATACATATATATATATAAATCTATATATATATATATATATATATAGATAGATATTGAGTTATTTATCTGTTTCTTAAATATCTCAAAAACTGCCTAATTTTATAAGGGTATAATTGTCTAAAATTTTAATCTTTAAATTATTTGTAAAATGATATAGAGACATCTATTGGTGAACGGAGGGAGTATAGATTTTTTTTCTTCTAAAATGGGCACTTTGTTGGAACAAATTCCCGTTGTAGGCGTAATTTGAAACAATTTCCCAATATGAGCACTTTTTTCAGGTTTTGAAATTTGTAACGAATGAGAGGTGTTGTTATGGACAACGTCTCTTTCTCGATCTAACTTTATTTTAAAAAAATAATCCTTCGTATGAGGCGTTGTTCATACTAAGGCAAAACAAATTTGGATACAAAGGCGTTGTCATGGACAACGCCAATAATTTTTTTTGTTCTTTTCACATTTGACATATTTATGCGAGACTTAAACGGGTTTGGATGGCTCGTTTGAGATCGTTCGAAATCAGAATCGAACGAGCCACTCAAACCCGCATAAGTCTCGCTACTATATATGGAGATTTACATATTCATTCCTCAATATCAGACGACGAGACACATATCTGGTGAAATCTGGGATCGGTACGGATCCAAAGAAACTGGTCTTGCTCGATTCCGGTTCCGAACGATCCCAAACGAGCCACCCGAATCGGAAACGTAGCTGGGATCGGTACGCACTAGACTTACGCGGGTTCGGGTGGCTCGTTTGACATCGTTAAGAATCGGAATCGAGCGGAACCAGTTTCATTGGGTCCGTATCGATCTCAACTTTCACCAAATATGTGTCTCGTCGTCCGATAATGAGGCATGAATCTGTAAAACTCCATATATAGTAGCAAGTATGAACGCGACTTATGCGAGTTCGGGTGGCTCGTTTGGGATCGTTCGGAATCGAGCGAGACCAGTTTCGTTGGGCCCGTAACAATCTCATCTTTCACCGGATATGTCTTTCACTTGATTCTGATTTTGAACGAGCCCTGACGATCCCTCAGAATTCGACATCGTCAACTTAATGAAGCTTCTTAAGGTAGTGGAAGGGTTCGGGTGGCTTGTTTGGGATTGTTCGGAATCGAAATTGAGCGAGACCAGTTTCGTTGGGTCTGTACCGATCCCATATTTCACCAAATATGTGTGTCGTCGTCTGATATTGAGGAATGAATATGTAAATCTTCATTTACAATAGCGAGACTTACGCGGGTTCGAGTGGCTCGTTAGGGTTAGTTCGGAATCGGAATCGAGTGCAAAACATATCTGGTGAAAGCTTAGATCGATATTGTTGGAATAGGGACCTAAGGAACTATTTCAGATGAAAAGATCGAAGACTTAAAGCTGACAAAGTCCAAGGGAAGCAGAAGGGGAGCCGTGTTGCTTATACATTACAATCTAATCCTAGCGTGGGCGGCAAGAAGAGAAGATCTTGAAGAAGATCTTTCCCTTGTTAGGATATTGCTTTGTTAGTTGTAATCGTTCAATGTAACACACAATAAGATCTTGAGTTGATTATATCAACTTAACAACCGTAGAGATCTTCATATGATTATATCAACTTAACACTAACACAATAAGATCTTGTGTTAGTGTTTAGTAGGTTAGAGAGCATAGGCTATTTAAAGCTTCATTATAACAGACTTCATTAATAAAATTCAATCATTTTTCAACTTCCATATTCACTCTGTTTTTTCATTCAATCAAAGAATACTTGAAATTAAATTATTACACCTTATTTATTTTGTAAAACTCAAAATTTTCTTATATACCAGTAGAAAAGAGGTCTCGCTCACACGAAATGAGGCACGTAAACGCTAAAACCACTAAAAACGCCTTAAATGGACTTAAGGCGGTTTTTGGCGAAACGACACTCAAACGATGTCCGAATGTAATGAAACTTGTTTTCAATGCCTATTAGGGATATTTAACCATGTGGGTAACTCCCAATAACACCTATTAACTTGTAAAGTAGCATATCCTTTGTTTGGACTTCTTACGTGGCCTAAATGTCCAACCTTTGACAATATGTAATTTTATTTTGATTGGAAATCATGCACACATCAGTGTTACTAAGAATCAAAGGGATCATGTGTCATTTTGTGCGTCACGCATGGAAGAGAACCGTGCGTCACGTGTGGATTATATACATGCGTGACGCGTGGACATAAACCGTGCGTGACGCACTGTTTTTCTTTTCAGAACTCATGCCAGCACGTACTAGTTGTATGACTAAACATGTTGATTTGTGAATTTATGTTGATTTATGATATTTGAAATGTGAAACCTAGTTTGAAAGTGAAACGAGTCGACATGTTTTAAAATACCAACAAAATAGACAGTCTTAAGAAAAACAAGTAGTTCTTGCAACACAATAAGGTTCAACACTTCAAAGGTGCAACACAATAAGGTTCAACATAATAAGGTTCAAAACTTCAAAGGTGCAACACAATAAGGTTCAACATAATAAGGTTCAACATAATAAGTAGATCTAACGACGAGGGTTGAACGGCCTGAAGAGGTTCCTGAATTCTCGTGCGGTCATCCTTGGTCTAGTGGATGGTTCCCCTCTCTCCCTTTGACGTTCTTGTCTCTCCCGTTCACGTCGCTCACGTTCTTGTCTCTCCCGTTCACGTCTCTCCCGTTCAAGCATATCAAAGTTGTCTGCCATGCTAGACGCCGTACTAATATCGGAAATATCAGATTCTTGATCGGAATAGGACATCTGTATAATCACAAACATAACCAAATTATAGTTACATACTCAATTAACTTCTGCATAGTCTTAATGTTGAATGTGGCAATTCCGCGCGTGACGCATGGTCACTAACCATGCGTCACGCATGGTTATAACCCATGCGTCACGCATGGAATTGCCACTTCCAGAACTTCAGTACTGCTTTCGAATCTATTCTCAAACCCTAATCTCAACATTTTTTCTGAAATTCAACAGTTTGTCAATAATTTTATTAAAACCACACCATATCAAATTTCAACATCCTCATTTATAACCCTAATTCACAAAACCCAAATTCAGTATCAAAATCCTAATTACACTATCTACACATGAAAATATCAAATTCAACAAGAAACTATCAACAAAGTACACAATCCATTCATATATTACAAGTTTAATCTCTTCTAATCAAAGTATAACATACACATTGGATCTACATATGTAAATATTATCAAAACAACATCAAAACCTCATATATACATCAATATCTTATCATAACAATGAAATATTAATTTGCACATACCTTTATATCCAAAGAGTTGTTGAAAATTGTTGATTTTGGGGTAAATCCGTGCGTTTGTGCTGCTGCTGCGCCGTGAAGAGAATGAGGAAGAGGACAATATGGTAGGGTTTCGATGTTGTGCCTTTTATAGGCAAAAAATTCCATGCGTCACGTATGGATACATTCCATGCGCCACGCATGGTTTGTATCCATACGTGACGCATGGAATTTCAATGTATATGTTTTTGCTTATGTAATCCATTTCAATGTATTCAATGTATTTGTAGTTATGTCACGCAAAATAATTCATTTGTCGTGTTGTTTTTAACGGCTTTAAAACCACAATTCGCCATAACGTCGTCGAAACATCATCGAAATGGAATGAAACTTGTTTACAATGCCTATTAGAGTTATTTAACCATGTCGGTAACTTTGCATCAAAACCTTTTGCTTTTAGAGTAACACCCTCTTTGTAAAACATCAAACTACTCATCACAAGCTTAACTTGTTGCATTATATATGGTCGCAACATTGATGTTTTTGTATGTTTGAAAAATTTATACACAATTGTGTTATAAGACATATAAAGTCCCAATAAGGTCTCACACATACAAAACGGGACTCGAAACTATGCGTAAACGCTAAAAGGCCTAAAAAGGCCATAATGGACTTAAGGCCCAAATCAGCCAAACGACCCTCGAACGATGTCCGAATGGAATGAAACTTGTTTTCAATGACTATTATGGATATTTAACCATGTGGGTAACTCCCAATCACAATTTCTAACTTTTAAAGTACCACCTCCTTTGTAAAAAACATACTAGTCGTATTTCTCTAACTTGTCGCAATATGTATATTCTACAACATTGATGTTGATTATTGTTGAAACTACTATACAAATTACTCTTTTAGGGATATTAAGTAGCAACAAGGTCTTGCACACACGAAATGAGGCACGTAAACGCTAAAAGGCCTAAAAAGGCCTTAAATGGACTTAAGGCGGTTTTTGACGAAACGACACTCAAACGATGTCCGAATGGAATGAAACTTGTTTTCAATGCCTATTAGGGATATTTAACCATGTGGGTAACTCCCAATAACAACTATTAACTTGTAAAGTAGCATGGACGGATGACGTGTTTACTCTTGGAAGCAACACGACAAACAGGTAATTTATCTATAATTGCACTTACACAACTATATTCAGTTTTCTGTGAATTTAAACAGTTTCTGTAAACTGCACATTTATACATCACGCATGGAACAAATCCGTGCGTGAATAGGAAGCAACATCAGCTTCTTGATGTCGAGCAACGTCACTGTCATCTCACCAAATGGCATGTGGAAGCTATTTGTTTCAGGATGCCACCTTTCTATAAAGGCGCAGATGAGCGGATAATCAATCACATCGTACATCAATACCCTGAGATGAGTCAGCTCCGTTGCAATTGCGTGATTACCCCATGACAAGTCAGAATTAAGTTCCCAATCTTTCAGCTGGGATTGTCTTGTCTGGTAAGGGAGTACGCCTCTATCCTGTAAATTGATTACGTAACACAAATAATTTTAATAACGCATAAATTTTTTCCAGAACCTGCAGAATACAGAAACTGCATAAATTTGGTTAAGGTGTAATGTACAGAATGCAGAAAGCAGTTTCTGCATTCTGTGTAATGCAATTCCATGCGTCACGCATGGATGGAAACCATGCGTGACGCATGGACATGAACCATGCGTCACGCATGGATTTGCATTACACAGAATGCAGAAAGCAGTTTCTGCATTCTGTACAGCACACCTTAACCAAATTTTCAACAAAACTACAAATATTTCAACAAATAATCCATTTGGTTAATCAAATCAATTCATACATTAACAAATTTATTATCACAAATTCTATAAACCAAATTAGTTATGATAAGTATTGAATCTATAAACCAAATTCTAATTACATACCTTTCCTTTTTGCACAAAAAAGGCTGTATGAGCTTCAAAGCTTATGAGCAGCTCCGGAATTTGTGGACCTCCAGGAGTACCCCCCCTCTAACTGAGGGACGTATATGTTTTTGACCGGAGGTTGTCGTCGTCGTCGTCTTCTGGGTTGTTCCTCTCGCTCCTCTTGCTCTTCCGCTTCTTCATGTTCTTCATGAACATTCTCATAGGTCCGATCCTCTTCCTGACCCTGTTCCTCATGCTCATGCTCCTGCTCATAATCAGAATCAGAATCAGCATTGGCACCCCCAGCTGATAGCCCTGCACTGCTACAAGCAACCAGTGCGTACTGGTCATCACCCGTCTGAGGGTTCTGAAAGTGATGAGAACCAGTAGCTTGCCTCATCATCTCCACAAATGATTGGTCATGTTGTGGATAGCCCGGATAGCCTGGAAACTGTGTTTGTTGTGGAAACATAGTTTGATGTGGGATCAGAATGGGGGTGCTAGGAAAGTAATGAGGGGAACCCTGGGGATCGAAACCTGCAGCAGACAAAGCTAGTTGTTGTTGTTGTTGTTGTTGCTGTTGCTGTTGTTGTATCTCATCAGAAAACTCTAAACGACGAGGAGGCGATTCTTGTCTATTCTTCTTTTTCCTTTGTTTTGGAACTATGGGATCTTTTTTCTTCAGATCTCTGTTTCTTTGACGAGTATCCCGTCCAGGTCGACGACCACCATCCATATCTACATCATAAAATGTGCAATTCCACAAAATTAATCAGTTTACTGAATTTAATCAGCATATCATCAAAAACTCAATCAGTATATCATCAAATACAATCTGAAACTGCAGAACACAATTTCTGGAATGTGCAATTCCATGCGTCACGCATGGCTTCCATCCATGCGTGACGCATGGTTTCAAGCCATGCGTGACGCATGGAATTGCACATTCCAGAAATTGTGTTCTGCAGTTTTTCCATGTTTCAAACCCTAATCTCCTACACTTTTTCCAAAATTCTAACAGTTTTTCAATAATTTCATTAAAACCATACCAAATTTCAACAACCTAATTCATAACCCTAATTCACAAAACCCTAATTCAATATCAAAACCCTAATAAACTATATACACATGAAAATATCAAATTTGTCAATAAATTATCAACAAAGTACACAATCCATTCATATATTACAAGTTTAATCATTTCTAATCAACTAATTAACATACACATTGGATTTTGAAGTAAATATCATCAAAACAACATGAAAACCTCATATATACATCAATACCATACCATAACAATGAAATCTTAATGTTTACATACCTTATATGTAGAAAGATGATGAAAATTGTTGAAAATGGGGTAAATCCGTGCGTGATAGAGCTTCAGCCGCCGTTGAAGTTGTTGAAGAAGATGACAAAATGGTAGGGTTTGATGTTTTTGGGCTTTTATAGGGAAAAAATCCATGCGTGACGTATGGTTTGTGTCCATGCGTCACGCATGGTTTTGTTCTGTGCGTGGCGTGTGGATTAAAACCATGCGTCACGCACGGATATAATCCATGCGTGACGCACGGCGCCTGGGCGGTAAATAGCAAAAAGGGTGGGCGTTAAATAGTAAGGGCCTATATAAAAGCAGGGTTTTTTTTTGCCAATGAGCCCATTCAGATTTCACCTACTTGTATAAAACGCTGGTTTATACCTGTTCAAATAAAAAAAAAAGACCATTTATATAATCAGCGTCTCATATAAATGGTCACGCTGGTCGAACCAGCGTCTCATATAAATGGTCACGCTGGTGTTTTAACGTATAAGAGACGCTGGCCTGGCCAGCGTCTCTTATACGCAGCTTTAAAAAAACAAATTAAAACAATAAATTTTTTGGAAAATAAATAAAAAAAAGTAACATGTATAGTCAGCGTCTCTTATACATAAAAAATTCAAAAAACAAATTATCAGCTTCGGACAAGAGACGCTGGTTCTACCAGCGTCTCTCACACATAAAAAAAATCCGAAGCTGGCATAAGTGCCTATATTGGGAATTTCTTTTGAAAAGAGCCTACGTCGGGATTTTTTTCTGAAAAAAAGCTCATTTCAGAAAAAAATTCTGATTGTACGTGCAAACCAAATCTAGCAACTTCAATACTTTGATGTATGTCCCTAAATTAATATATACTAGTATTTACTTGTCTGTTCGCACGGGCTAAATGAATTTATAAAAATGACTTAGTATGTCATTGTATTAATAATAAGTGATAGTGTTCATATATTTAATTTGTATCTTAACTTGTACCTACCATCATATGTTTAATTAGTATTAGTTATGTTCAATTGATTTTTCGTATTCTTTGGTAATACATAACTTTATGTTAATAGCATTAATCTAATAAATTTTTTATTCAAATGAGAATAGCCGAATCGGTAATTTGATGACTTCGATCTCCTATTACGATGATTAAATTTTTTCACAACAAAATTTATATATATTGTGATGATATTATATGATGTTATGATATATACAATTTATAAAATTAAAATGGTAAATTTGGTACTTGTTATATAATTAATTTTTCATTTAACTTGGATCCATACTTATATTCTTAATCTGAAGTTACGTTTTTGAAATTTATTATTGTCTTCGCTGAAAATATGCAATGTATGTAAACTACTGAATTTTTTATTTTAAGTGTGCTTTTTTTTCTAATATTCAACTGAAATTTTATTTAGGGATTATAAATTTGCATAATTAACATTATATATTAAAATGAAGTAAAATTTAGTTTTCAAAATTATAATAATTGTGCTTGTGATTTGTATGATTAAAATTTTTTAGTGCTTCACCCCTTCTTCTTGTTTTTTTATTATTTGTTGTATTTTTTTACCATCTCTGATGAATTTTGTATTTTCTTTTTTAAGATATAAAACATTAAATAGTCTTAATTTGGATCATAACCGTGATAAGTAATTTTTCTATTGAATTATTAGTTAAATAAAAGATATATTATTTTCTAAATTAAAATAATATGTGTATTATTTTTTGTATATTTATATATCGAAATACTTTAGAGATCAATAGAATATATATCTTTGTGCAATTATTATATCTTACCCAAAAATTATATATATTATAATTACCTTATCCGTTACATTATCTATCACAATATCCTACATTTGAAAGAATTATGTATTCTATATTCATATACTTAACCAACTATGTAATAACATATTTAGCCCCATAGTCAATATCACTATACTTGTCATATGAAAAAATTATGATTTTTGACGTGGATAAAACAATTATGTAAATATGGAAGGTTCAGAAGTGGATCCAACATCTAGCATAGATCAAATGACATTTTTATTTTTACATTAAAAAAAGATAGTCTTGTATGGAAATATGAGAATATTGTGGATCCAACATCTAGCATAGATCAAATGACATTTTTATTTTTACATTAAAAAAAGATAGTCTTGTATGGAAAGATGAGAATATTGTGGATCCAACATCTAATAAGAGTATAATTTATCGAATTAGCAATAAAAATGTACTAATACTTGGTAGATATAATTTCATGGTATGTATTCTTATACGTCCAAATAATGTTGACATTTATACAAAATATACGTATTTTTATATAAGACATTATCTTATATATTCTCTTAGTATATATATGTTTGTTAAGATGTGTTTTTATTGTTCTACTCAACAATACATATGTATATAATATTTCAATTTCATTTTATTTTAGTTTTGATTTTTTTCAATTTTTTCATTATATCTTTTAATTTTGATTTCATTATATCTTGGAGTGTAACTTTTATCATTTTTATCATTCAATATTGGGTAGCAATATTGGGTTTTTTTTCAGTAGCCCATACAGAAAAATATTGGTTTTTTTTCCCGGTGGCCCAAGCGAAAGCCCAACCCAAGATGAATATATTCATGAATATCTTGTTGAATGTTTTTCAACAACCCCCCAAAAATATATATATACCAAATGAATTTTTATATAAATTTTTAAAAATTAAATTAATAATTATAATATCGTTGGTATATATAATTTGTACTTTTAAATTGGATTTATAATTATTATTTTCATATGCTAATTTAACCTCTTCTTGAAAATACAAGTAACATATTGTTTATAGATATAGTCTCTTATAAATAATATGTTATGGTGTCAAATCATTATTGATGAAACTTTGTGGCCTTTTAAGTGGGAAAAAGATCTCGTGAGTCGGGAAGATGACATCTAAGATGAGGATTGTATTCATGTATCAATGAATGTGTGCAACACCAAAACCGTGTGAATGAGTCACAAAGTTTATATAAATAAGTAATAACAATTGTGTGCATCGTCCGCAATCCTCAATTTAGTAACCATCCTCATTATATCTATATAATATTAAAAAACTTTATTTTACAAATTATCTTTTTCTAAAACATGTTATCTATTTCTTACTATCCAAATATGATTTTCTTCAAAAAAATCTTATATATTATTTGCTCCCAAAAACTTATCTTCCATGTTCCATGACTTTATGATATTAAAATAAATAAATAGCTTTCTAAATATCTATATATACATATACTAAAATAGAGCGGTGTTTTGACAAATGTTGCCCTTACGTTCAATTAGCTTATGTGTCGGCTTCTAAGCTATGCCACCTCATCTTCCACATCACCGCCATGTCATAAGTTTTTATCTTTTGTTATATATATCTTTGGAAATAGATTAAATAAGGAAAACAAAAAAATATCTCATAGAGTATATATTTTTATAATCTTTTACCAAATTATAAAATTAAAAAGATATCTAAGAGATTATGTTATATTTTTTATTTTTTATCATATTATATCTTTTCTCTAAGATATATTTATTTATATATTTGACTAAATCTAATTAGAACTTAAACTATATATTTGTTATCTATCTGATTAAAGCTTAAATTACAAACCACAAACTATAAATTATAAAGGTACCGATATAAAGTACTAATAGTTATATGATTAAAAGTATTTAATACATGCGATCCCGTGCATGGCGCGGGAACACACGCTAGTATAACTACTATTTCATCAAAAAATAAAAAATAACTACTATATAGTAGACATATATAATTCTTGATAAGTAAAATTAAGTTGATCTAAAAAACATTTTATATTAAACATAGCATTCTAAGCATTAAAGAAAGAAATATAGGATTGCAATGTATCTTTTTGTAGGTCATGCTATCATTTCTTTTAGGTCTCTTGGGATTGAATTTATATTTATAATATTTAAATTAATAAATTAAAAACTATATTATTTAAAAAATGTAATATTCAATTGCAAAATTCCTCTATATTTATAATTAAATGAGATAAAGAGGAAATAATATTTATATATAATATCACTATGGAATATATTCAATCCCTTTTACTGTTTTAACCGATTTTCATAAAAACAGTGTTTCATCTTATTATTATTCTTTTCAAAACCATTCTCCGTATTTTCTCAAAATTTAATTTTTGGTAATATTAAAATAATATATTTTATTATTTCTTTCTTTCTTTCTCAAAATTACTTTATTATCTAAAAAATATCATATCTTATCTTATCTATATACTATAATAAAATAATATTTTATTGAATCCAAGAGTTATATTCTCATTTTAATTGTATTTGTCTTTGTTAATAAACGTTGACTATAGATTAAGATAACACTTGGCAATATATAATTTGATCTACATTTGTAAGCTATATGTTTAAAAAAAATCTATGATAAAAGCTAATATATAATTGATAGCAGAATTTGATGAGGCACGATATTGTTCCTACTAAGTTTAATTTACAAAACGACGTACCAAAATTAGACACAAACCTATTACTATAAATCTATATACATATACTAAAACAGAGTGGTGTTTTGACACACCCGTCCTTACGTTCAATTAAACTATGTGTCGACTTCTGTACTATGTCACCTCATCATCCACATCAACGTTGTTAAGTCATTTGTTTTTATCTTTTATTATATATTTTTGAAAATTAGATTAAATAAGAAAAACAAAAAGATAACTAATATACTATATCTTCTTTATCTTTTATCAAATTATAAAATTAAAAAGATATCAAATAGATTATATTTTTTTCACCATATTATATCTTTTTACTTTAAATATATCTATATTTATTTATTTTACTATCAATTTAATTAGAACTTAAACTATATATTCACTATCAATCTGATTAGAATTTGAATTATAAAATCACAAACTATAAAATATAAACTATTGATATAAAATACTACATAATAGTACAAATATAATCATATTGTTAAAAATATTTGTTAAATGCGATCCTCTGTATGACGCAAAAACACACGCTAATTTCGATCTATATAAACTCTAACCTCTTGGATTCTTGATGGACTATTGTTAAACTCTAGCTAGTATATATGACAAAATTATAATCGATCGCTTCATGTATTACTTAGTAAACTTGATCATAAAGTAAATATATATCAAATTATGCGTTGATGAAGAATTATATATGTCCAACATATATGAAAATATAGCAAGTATACATCATATGTAATTTTATTCAAAGTACGTAGTAAAGATTTAATATAAAATTAATATTTTTATTCTATGTATGTAGTGTAAGTGTTAATTATGCAGACTCTTAACATTTTTAATGATAACTTTTCTCAGAATCCTAAAATATATTGTTTCTTTTTTATTTATTATAACAAAAAAGTTATGCAGATTTTAATATTGGGCCTTTTTTCGATAACTCAAGCAAAAGTCCAACCCAAGACGAATATATTGATGAATATCTTGTTGAATATTTTAGATGAATATTTTTCAACCACCTCCCAAAATTATATATACTAGATTTTACTCGCCCGTGCTACGCACGAGCCAAATAAATTTTTTAAGATAAATTTAATTAATATTTGTAATATTTTCGATATACCTAATTAGTATATTAATTTGAACCTCACTCATATCTTTTTAATATTAGTTATATATATAATAATGATTTTTATCTAATCTTTATCTTTTGTCAATATCATTTTTATTATCTTGTTAAATATCTTTAACTAAAGATAGATTTGGAGGTTTGATAGTTTTGTTTAAAATCTATCTTGCTGAAGGGAAAATCGGTTGGGAGATACGATTTTATGGTGTTTTGATTACTTTTCAAGGAATTACGAAATAGACCCTTATCTTTTTGATTTGTAGCAAAAATGTCTTTATCAAATTCTATGAAATTATTGTAGTTCCATATCCCTAATACATTAAATATTTATATTTATGGGGCACATTTGAATACTTAAAATCTTTTATTTCAAAACAATGGCGTACATAGATGGATGACCATTCCATCTACATACGGTATTGAGTACGTGTATAGTATTTAGCGTATTCTATAATTGAGATAATATTTTACAATAATATATTAATATTTATATGTTGGTGCGTGATCGCGTAGATGGGTTAACATATCTTTTTACCACTTACTCAAAGTATGTTTTATTACGTTGAAAGGATTTTATTTTTCTGAGGGATCAAACAAAGTCTCAACTAAAGATATATTATTATGATTAATATCTTTGTGAATATATTGGATTTTTTCGGTGGGCCAGGAAAAAGCTCAAAGCCCAATCCAAGATGAATATAATGAGGAATATCTTTGTGAATATAATGGATGAATATTTTTCAACCACCCCCAAAAATTATATATATATTATGATAATCATAATATATATATAATTTTTGGGAGTGGTTGAAAAATATTCACACAAGATATTCACAAAGATATTCATGAATATATTCATCTTCAGTTGGGCTTTTGCTTAGCTCACCGAAAAAAAAGTCCAACATTAAAGTTCACATCTTTTTAAAAGAAATTTTCACATATATTGGCCCGCCGAAAAAAAGTCCAATAGTAAAGTTCACATCTTTCTAAAAGAAATTTTCACATATATATTTTTAACAAATCTATTATAATAAATAATCATCATATCATATCATAATCGTAATCATAATATATATAATTTTTGGGGGTGGTTCAAAAATATTCACACAAGATAATCACAAAGATATTCCCCATTATATTCATCTTGGGTTGGGCTTTTTCTTGGGCCACCGGAATAAAAGTCTAATATTAAAGTTTACATTTTTTAAAAAGAAATTTCCACATATATTTTTCAAACAAATCGATTACTATTAAATTAAAGATTATCTTTTAAGAAACTACATCAATCTATCTCTTAATAAAGATTTAATCTTTTACTAAGCTAAAAACGAAATTATATTTTATAAGGATTATATAATTGAAAAATATTTTTGGGATGGCTGAAAAATATCACACAAGATATTTTAAAAAGAAATTTTCACTATATTTTTCAAACAAATCTATTACTATTAAATCAAAGATTATCTTTTAAGAAATTACATCAATCTATTTCCTAATAAAGATTTTATCTTTTGCTAAGTTAAAAACGAAATTATATATTACAAGGATTATATAATTGAAAAAAATATTTTTGGGGGTGGTTGAAAAATATCCACACAAGATATTTTAAAAAGAAATTTCCACATATATAATTTTTGGGGGTGGTTGAAAAATATTCACACAAGATAATCACAAAGATATTCCCCATTATATTCATCTTGGGTTGGGCTTTTTCTTGGGCCACCGGAATAAAAGTCTAATATTAAAGTTTACATTTTTTAAAAAGAAATTTCCACATATATTTTTCAAACAAATCGATTACTATTAAATTAAAGATTATCTTTTAAGAAACTACATCAATCTATCTCTTAATAAAGATTTAATCTTTTACTAAGCTAAAAACGAAATTATATTTTATAAGGATTATATAATTGAAAAAATAATTTTCATGGGTTGAAAAATATTCAAACAAGATATTTTAAAAAGAAATTTCCACATATATTTTTCAAACAAATCTATTACTATTAAATTAAATATTATCTTTTAAGAAACTATATAATCTATTTCCTAATAAATATTTTATCTTTTACTAAGTTAAAAACGAAATTATATTTTATAAAGATTATATAATTGAAAAATATTTTTGGGATGGCTGAAAAATATCACACAAGATATTTTAAAAAGAAATTTTCACTATATTTTTCAAACAAATCTATTACTATTAAATTAAAGATTATCTTTTAAGAAACTACATCAATCTATTTCCTAATAAAGATTTTATCTTTTACTAAGTTAAAAACGAAATTATATTTTACAAGGATTATATAATTGAAAAAAATATTTTTGGGGGTGGTTGAAAAATATCCACACAAGATATTTTAAAAAGAAATTTCCACATATATTTTTCAAACAAATCTATTACTATTAAATTAAAGATTATCTTTTAAGAAACTACATCAATCTATTTCCTAATAAATATTTTATCTTTTACTAAGTTAAAAACGAAATTATATTTTATAAAGACTATATAATTGAAAAAATATTTTTGGGGGTGGTTGAAAAATATTCACACAAGATATTTTAAAAAGAAATTTTCACATATATTTTTCAAACAAATCAATTACTATTAAATTAAAGATTATCTTTTAAGAAACTATATCAATCGATTTCCTAATAAAAAATTTATCTTTTACTAAGTTAAAAACGAAATTATATTTTATGAGGATTATATAATTGAACAAATGTTTTTAGGGGTGGTTAAAAAAATATTCACAGAAGATATTTTAAAAAGAAATTTCCACATATATTTTTCACACAAATCTATTACTATTCAATTAAAGATTATCTTTTAAGAAACTACATCAAGCTATTTTCTAATAAAGATTTTATCTTTTACTAAGTTAAAAACGAAATTATATTTTATAAGGATTATATAATTAAAAAATATTTTTGGGGTTGGTTGAAAAATATTCACACAAGATAATCACAAAGATATTCATGAATATATTGATCTTGGATTGAGTTTTTGCTTGACCCATAAAAAAAAGGTTCAATCAAAAATAAAATATTTCCTTTTATAATGGAAAATATTAAAACTAAAGGATATAATAAAAAAATAACGATAAATCAAATTAAGAAAAATGATATTTTATGAATATGATAAATCATATTTTACAAGAAATAATTTTTTTTAAGGCTCATATAATTGAAATAAGTTATTTTTCACAAATTATTTTACTAAATAATAGAATTTTAATTTTTTAAGGGTCATATAATTGGAAATAATATCAAATATATTCATAAATAAAACTTTCTTTAGATAAAATGTATTATAAACAAAATAAGTCAACATAAATCATATCAACTTATTAAAATTACGGGTTAAGATAGAAAAAAATGATTTATAAAATGTATAAGTAACATGTTTTCTGAATAAATAAAAAAGAAGAAGATATATTTAGCAAACATTTTTTTAATCTTAACCTATTCATTTTTCGGTAACATTTTTTCACCTCATATTTGATAAAGGGAAATCAGATCTGAAAAACGGGTCAAACGGGTCATGTTTGGGTTCAGATGGAAAACGGTTTTGGGTTAAGCGGGTAGACTATTGGTCGAGTTCGTGTCGGTTCAACCCAGTGGGTTTCAAATGTTCGATAGTTTTATTGTAATAAAAAAAAATTTAAACAATATTTTTATTTATTCAGAAATAAAATATGTGAAAAGTGGGTCCCTCGAAGAGTTTGGAGAAGTACGGATCGGTTCAGGTTTGACCCAAATGGCTTCATTGTTTGGTAAGTTTTTGACAAGTCTACTTAGGGTAAAATAATAACATATAAATTCAATATTTTAATATAATTATTTGATCTGTTTCCCCATGCTAGAAATATCAATAATGACAAAGAACTTAATCAGTAAATATTTGACGCTAAAAAAGATTAATTTTATAAATTTCAATATTTCTCCTTTGGTAAAATAAAATTATATGATTATTATATTATTAGACAATAAATAACAAAATATCTTACAAAGGTATTCTGTAGTAGTAACCTAAATTTACAAAATACAATACGAAAATAAAAAAAATCTCAATTTCTATTTTAGATAAAATTAATCTTAACTTTTAAATCAATAAAAAGTTAAGAACCCCAACTTAAAATTTATAAACCAAATTACAATTAAATATTTTCCAAATTCGAAGATGAATGTTTTGCAACGTACATAAAACTATTATTATGTGTCATGCTGTTATTGAATTTTCTTAATTTGTAATGAAAAAAGTCGTTTGATCTACATTTTGGTCTTCTGGTAAAAGTTTAAAATATTTTAATTAGTTTTTCCTAAACAATTAAAGTTTAAGCCTATATTTTTCCTATGTCGTGTATGCATTTAGTATGTTTATGTACTTTATATTATTTATTTTTTCAAATTATATTTAATTCTTTTAAAGATATAACAAAATAGTTGAACACAATAATAGATTTAAAAATTATTATCCGGATTCAAAGTAAAATATAAGTGAAACATACGGGACAATATTACACATTCTAATTCATATTTATAGAGTACTGTACTAAATTTTTATTTATTAAAATTCATTTGGCCCGTGCGTAGCACGGGCAGGAGGGACTAGTATATATAATTTTTTGGGTGGTTGAAATATATTCACACAAGATAATGATAAAAGATATTCACACAAGATAATAAAAAAAGATGTTACATTACTGATCCTTAATCTTAATCTTTTAATCCTTAATCAAAAAATATTTTTCATATCATAATCCTCAATCTTTTATATGTTTTCTAAATTGGTCCCTATCCTTATATATGTTCTATTTTAGTCCTTCACGTTTACAAATTTTACATTATTGATCCTTCCGTTAACTTACCGTCAATATTCATACGTGGAAACTATTTATATGTTTTACTTCTTGTATTAAAACAATTATGCTCTACTCTATAAGGCCATATAAATAAATTTATACATTATAGTTTTATAAAAAAGGGTTAAATAACTTAGATGTAACTTAAATTATTGAGCATCATGTCTTCTTTTGAAAAAATTAAGGTTTACAAAATGGAGGAATAAAAAATTGGATGATATTAGAAAGATTGGGGACCAAAAAAAAATTGTATTTCTCCCAACCAGAGGGATTACTTTCAAGATCACCCAAAATAGGATGTGTAGTGAAATTTAAAGTGGAAGAAGTTAATATAAAGACATTAAATAGTGGGCAATGTATTTATAATTTTCTAAAATTGTTAGTTGGAGTATACAAATAAGAAAAAAAAGGAAAAATATACCTACAAGAACTGTTATTAATCTTTTTTGACAAATTCGTTGGTATTTCTCCCTTATACACAATTTCTTCGATTTAGCTTATAATTATTTTTTATAGAGAACTTGTTTCTATTGTAAATTTTATCTCAATTAAAAGTAAATCATGTCAAGCTTATTAAAGATTGTAATTGTCCAATTTGTCATCAAATACGTACATACACATATATCTAACCATATAATGCCACATAATCTAACACAAACAAGAATTTAACAGAAAATATAACAGAAGGACCAACGACGTCAAAACCTGTAAACGTTAAGGACTAAAATAGAAAATATATAAGATTAGGGACCGATTTAGAAAAGATAAGAAAGGTTAAGGACTAACGGTGTAATTGACCCATAGAAATAAAATAACTAGATAATAAAAAAGGATAACCTTACTCTATTATCTATAGAAATAAGATAAGTTTGATAAAATAAAATAAAAAATAAGATAAATTATTATATACAATAAGACAAGTTATGACGACGATGAGATTAAACAATTTTTCTATCTTTAATATTAGTACTACTATATAATATTGAAACCACACTGAATAGAAAATGAATCAATTCAAATTATTCTACTGGGATTCAATTCAACTCAACTCAAAGGAATCAACTCAAAAGCCGTAGAAATCAACTCAAAGGAATTCAAATTATTCTACTCAACAATGTCTTCAATTAAGGCTACGAGACGAGCTTCAAAAGAAATCAACTCTTGAATTAGACGAGGTTTGTTTTCCATTCGCTAAATTGTCTCCTAAATTGAGATCCACCATCAAGGTAATGGTATGTCGAAAGTGGCGTGCAACCAACTTAGAGGGCACTTTCCATAGCACACACTTCATCCTGTCTGATAAGACGATATATGTTTGGCACCCACATCAACACATGTATCCCCCTGAATACCTAAACACCCTCGACTTACCACGTATAGATGCTTCTTAAGATATTTTAAAAATTGCAAATACCAATAACTAAATGATAGTGACTAATGCTTTTATCCTATTACATGATGCCCCTCATATCCTATAATTAAAGGTAGGGCTACCTGTTATGCTTCTCTGGAATGTGAATCCCTCCCAAGGATTGTTCAACGGAACCAAACTGATAATTACACGCTTTGGTGAATGGGACACTGAAGCTAAAATAATAACGGGAACGTGGGTTGGAAACAAAGTGCTAATTCCCAGAATAACGTTAAGTTCAACCCAATCCAAGTTGCTTTTTGTTATGAAACGCCATCCGTTTCCTATAAAACCATGTTTTGCAGTGAGTATTAACAAATCTCAGGGACAATCACTAAAGTATGTAGGGTTATATTTACCTAAGCCGGTTTTCTGCCACTGATAACTCTATGTAGCAATTTCAAGAGTAACAGACCCAAAGGGCCTGAAGATAATGTTGTTGCAGAGGGGGAAACAACCTAAGAGTTACACTCAAAATATAGTGTTCCACGAGGCTTTCAACAACGTCACGTCACAGATGCAAGTAAGGAGCAAACACTGAACCACTATACTCCTATTTCTATTGAATTCTTAGCTAAGAAAACATTTCAAATCTGTAGATTTCGGATCATTGTATATTAAGTTTTGTTTCCTACAAGCATAGCATTCAACAACAAGAAGAAGATCACAGAAGGCCTACAAGACAAACCACAAGATACTACATATCAGATGAAAGGTTAGGGTGTTTCAATAATTTAACATTTAACAAAAGAAGGATTAAAGTTTTAATAAACATTGTGATTATTAACATATTAGTTATAAATTTCATTTTTTAAACCCTTTGTAAATTAACTAATATGAAAATCCAGCAGCTACGAATGAACTGAGACGAAGCAAAAACACACCAAATAAACTTACAACTTCCATTAGGATTTGAGCTTCACTATCTGGAATGTGAACCATGAGATCAAATCCTTCTTTTATCCCGACGACTTCTTCCACTGAATATGAGTTAGGCTATTCACTATCAGAGGTTCGTGCAAATCAAAAGAAAACAAATGTCAACCCAAAATCAAAAAAATAAGTAACTTGACAACCAATATGACTGAGATCTCTGAGACAGAAAGTTGAACGAGGGTCAGTTTGAGGAGTTGGCACACAAATGAAGGAGCCTAATGGAAGTAAGGATCTGATCCCCCATGTTAACAATAAAAGTTTGTCTAATTGTCAGCGAGGTATTCATCCAATACCATGACTAAAAAAAAAAGATCATAGTTCTTGACTCTTAATCCGTATTACAAACTTATTCAACCTTTTAACGGAAGCAAACAACAATAGTACTTTTATTTAGAAACCAAATATAGATTCCTCAACAAGGGTCTTCACTTTCCGGTATTATTTACTAAACAATAAAACTTTACTGGAAAATCCAATCCAACTCCAATATGATTGTCATCACTTTTGTGTATCTGATGTCTTTTTTGCGGAGAGATTAAGATAATTTGTATGCCTTTTGGGTGTACTTTGTATCAATCTCTTTCATTTTGCTTAAGCTCAAAGGGTTCTAAAGCATGGTAGGTGGCACGAAAGGTCATCTCATCCATGAAAGGAGGCTGTGAGAAAGAAGGGTTACCTCCAAGGGATCTGTACGTGTCATGAGCTCCTGATGTGTATGATCCTCCACCATCTTCTGTATCACATCTAACAAAGAGAAACATCACACCATCAAATAGGAGCAACAAAAAATATGCGAAGGGGAAACAGGAAAGCAAGACCAACTCACAAGGGAGTCGTAAGAAAGACAAGAAGCATCATCACCGAAAAGGAGGTGAAAAGGATGAACCATCTCTTGGTCCTGCATTTGCTGCAAGGGACTGAAAAATTGATATCAAGGCCACACAAAAAAATGTGCAAAAGAACCTAAACTTGTCAGAAACTCCAATCACGGGGTAATATTTTCCATAGCACTTAATCAAATGCCAAAAAAATCAACTTTCACCCCAACTTTCTTAGCGGCATTTTGTCAAACATCTTAAATGCATCAGAATCTCCAACTCATTTCGGATCAGAGGAGGACAAAGAGGGTAACCGAGTGTTCGTTCTCAAGCACTGGAATAATCGAGACCGCCTCCTTTAACATTTTTTTCTCTAGCAACTCCAATCGAAGGTATCCTTAGTACGCAAGAATTAATTTTGAAGGTTGTACGCTTCATTCAATAGAGAATTGACAGCGGGAGTACTAGAAGGAGCTTTCACGCTTTTTTAGACAGCTCAACCCCACCAACAACTCATTTGTGAAGCAAGGAGTATCATAAACACGACCTTAAAATAGCAACAGTGAAGTGAAGAGTGGCGGTCGGTCAGACGAAGATTAACGCGGGCGGGCTACAACAAAAATACGGTATGAGAAAAGCAACAGTGAAGAGGAGATCGTGAAGCAAAGAGGAAAGTACAGGAGGAGAAAAAATGATTGAATTTAGTGTAACCAAAGCTTTATTATTTTGTTGTACGTATTCATTATTTGATGCCACCTAGAATTTGCACATATATACAATTTCTTAGTAATTTTTTAAATCAGTGAGTGACTCAATATGCAGTATGTACTAATTAAGAAAAGTTGTTCAGCCCAAAAACTCCATTAACTAATATACTGAGATCAACGATATTAAAAACCCCGTTAACTTATATTTACTTTGTCTTTCTTTTATTTTATATTAATAATAATCCGCTTTACAATAATATGAAGTTATTATTTACGCAGGGTCAGAAAAGGACTAGTGATGATTATGATTAGGTGAATTCCCAAACTAAATTGATATGATCTTTAAGTGTGGAAACTCCTTTTGATAAGCCAAAATATATCAGCCACCTCTAACTTATATTCAACCAAAAGAACTCCCACAACCATAATCTTCTTCCAATCCTCTAAGCAATCAAAGAAACTCGAAAGTCTCACCCTTTTGTCTTTTTTCCAATCCCCTAAAAAATTCATCATCTCCCAAATTCCCAAACTAAATTGATGAGAAATTGAAATATATCTTCAAATCCCAAATCAGCTACCCAATCAATCCCAAGATCAAACTCACTACACTAAACAGATTCTCTCTGCTAAAAGAAAAGTCAACCATATTTGGTTGTTCAATTTATCAGGAGATCAAGAAATTCGCATGATTTCAGATTAAATCAAAGGTCCAGATTAGATTAAAAGTTATAGAATTTGAAGAGCCTTCAAAACCAGTGCTTCGATAGATTGTAGCTTCCATGTGATCTCAAATCAGGTTCTTTTATTGTCCCTGCAATTGTAAATCAACATGAATAAACAATTACAATCTTCAAGACTATATTCAGGTGATCAACCTTCACCTGCATACGCTTTCGAATTTCATCAACTTTATACATGTCGGCTGAAATTTCCATTAACCATAACCCCATATTCAAAGTGTGGACTGCTTTGTGGTGTCACTGGAAGTGTCTTTTATTCTAATCATTGTTGACTTCCGCACAGCTAAGAAGAAGGGTTAGAGACTCTTGACCAAGAGAATTCCATAATAAACCCTCTCTTAGAGATAAATAAGAATGAAGATTAAATTAGTTACCCCCACTACAAGTGGGGTAGTTGTGGTGGTCCGTCGACCTCCCGGCGACTTCCCGGCGACCACCCGGTGGTTGTCTGGTAGAGGTCCGACGACCAGAAGTCCGACGGAGGTCCGACAGCGGTCTGGCGGCGGTCCGACAGAGGTCCGGCGGAGGTCCGACGGGGGTCCGACGGGGGTCCGACGACGGTCCGGCGACGGTCCGACGGTGGTCTAATAATAAATGAAAAGGTTAAAGTATAAAATGAAAATTTCAAGTCTAATTCAAATTGGTGAACATTTAAATATAATGTGATGAACATTTAATTATAATGTGATGAACATTTAAATATAATGTGATGAACATTTAATTATAATGTGATGTTTGATGAACATTTAAGTAAGAGAAGATGAACATTTATCAACATTTTGATGAACATTTAAGTCGATTGTAATGAACTTTGGCTAATGAACATTTTATTAAATTCTTGTGAACATTGAAGTATGAGATGATGAACATTTAGATGAACATTCAATTGGTGAACTTTTATGTATAATGTGATGAACATTCAGTAGAGTATGTACAAATGAACATTGTGATGAACATTTATGAACACTTGATGTTCATAAAAAATCGGTGAACATTTAAGTAGAATGTGATGAACATTCAGTTGGAAAACTTTTAAGTATAATGTGATGAACATTTATGAACACTTGATGTTCATCCAAAATTGGTGAACATTTAAGTAGAATGTGATGAACATTCAGTTGAAAAACTTTTAAGTATAATGTGATGAACATTTATGAACACTTGATGTTCATCAAAAATTGGTGAACATTTAAGTAGAATGTGATGAACATTTAAGTAGAATGTGATGAACATTCAGTTGGAAAACTTTTAAGTATAATGTGATGAACATTTATGAACAATTGATGTTCATCAAAATTTGGTGAACTTTTAAGTATAATGTGATGAACATTCAGTAGAGTATATACAAATGAACATTTATGAACACTTGATGTTCATCAAAGATGGTCCGGCGGTGGGGACAGGGGGGGGGACAAGGGGTGCCACGTGTCATCATATGGGCTCTTGGATCTCTCTTGATCCAAGGCTCCACATTCATTCTCATTTGGATGAACATTTAAGTCGATTGTAATGAACTTTGGCTAATGAACATTTTATTAAATTCTTGTGAACATTGAAGTATGAGATGATGAACATTTAAGTATGAGATGATGAACATTTAGATGAACATTCAATTGGTGAACTTTTATGTATAATGTGATGGTAGAGTATGTACAAATGAACATTGTGATGAACATTTATAAACACTTGATGTTCATAAAAAATTGGTGAACATTTAAGTAGAATGTGATGAACATTCAGTTGGAAAACTTTTAAGTATAATGTGATGAACATTTATGAACACTTGATGTTCATCAAAAATTGGTGAACATTTAAGTAGAATGTGATGAACATTCAGTTGGAAAACTTTTAAGTATAATGTGATGAACATTTATGAACAATTGATGTTCATCAAAATTTGGTGAACTTTTAAGTATAATGTGATGAACATTCAGTAGAGTATATACAAATGAACATTTATGAACATTGTGATGAACATTTATGAACACTTGATGTTCATCAAAATTTGGTGAACTTTTAAGTATAATGTGATGAACATTCAGTAGAGTATATACAAATGAACATTTATGAACATTGTGATGAACATTTATGAACACTTGATGTTCATCAAAGATGGTCCGGCGGTGGGGACAAGGGGTGTCACGTGTCATCATATGGGCTCTTGGATCTCTCTTGATCCAAGGCTCCACATTCATTTTCATTTTGATGAACATTTAAGTCGATTGTAATGAACTTTGGCTAATGAACATTTTATTAAATTCTTGTGAACATTGAAGTATGAGATGATGAACATTTAAGTATGAGATGATGAACATTTAGATGAACATTCAATTGGTGAACTTTTATGTATAATGTGATGGTAGAGTATGTACAAATGAACATTGTGATGAACATTTATGAACACTTGATGTTCATCAAAAATTGGTGAACATTTAAGTAGAATGTGATGAACATTCAGTTGGAAAATTTTTAAGTATAATGTGATGAACATTTATGAACACTTGATGTTCATCAAAAATTGGTGAACATTTAAGTAGAATGTGATGAACATTCAGTTGGAAAACTTTTAAGTATAATATGATGAACATTTATGAACACTTGATGTTCATCAAAAATTGGTGAACATTTAAGTAGAATGTGATGAACATTCAGTTGGAAAACTTTTAAGTATAATGTGATGAACATTTATGAACACTTGATGTTCATCAAAAATTGGTGAACATTTAAGTAGAATGTGATGAACATTCAGTTGGAAAACTTTTAAGTATAATGTGACGAACATTTATGAACACTTGATTGTCATAAAAAATTGGTGAACATTTAAGTAGAATGTGATGAACATTCAGTTGGAAAACTTTTAAGTATAATGTGATGAACATTTATGAACATTTGATGTTCATCAAAATTTGGTGAACTTTTAAGTATAATGTGATGAACATTCAGTAGAGTATATACAAATGAACATTTATGAACATTGTGATGAACATTTATGAACACTTGATGTTCATCAAATATGGTCCGGCGGCGGTCCGGCGGTGCTCCGGCGGTGGGGACAAGGGGGTGCTCCGGCGGGGGTCCGACGGCGGTCCGGCAGACCGACACAAACTCGTGATTTTATCCATTCAGTCATGAATTTCTTGATCCAACCAAATTTCGGTTACCCATCCCTCTTGTTTTGACAACAAAGGCTTGACCAACGCAGTCACAAAACAAAAATCGATTCTTTAGTCAATCTTATTATGGTCTCGTTTTCACAAAACCAACGCTTTTCTTCCTCTTCTTCTTCATATCCTTCCTTTCCATGGAGAAATAAAAATTGAAGAGTTCCATACAACATCCACCAAGAAAACAAACAAAGCCCCACTCGAAATGCTTCCGCTAACAAATCAGGCTTAGGCCTAAAGAAAATCGGTCCTTGACCAAACCAATGATTTTCTCCAACAAAGCCAATATTGGTTCCATCCGATTCCAACAAAACCAAGATCGGCTCAACCCCAACTTCAACAAAATCAGCATCAGCTTAAGAGATGTCCAGAAACAAATTTCGTCTTCAAGTTGAATTTACCATTTCGGTCGTTCAACTTGTGGGGGATTGTTAGAATATCAATAATTCAGTTTTATTATATTTTGACTTATTATCCACACTTTATTTATCCACTAGTTTAGTGATGTTAGTTGTGAGAGATCTTAAAAACTTGTTAGCTTGATCTCCAAGTACTTACTTTATAGAAATAGATTTATTCTTTTAATAGAAAAACTATCCATTGTTGAATCAAAATTTATTAATCCACCATACAAAAGGACTTAAAATCCATAAAATATGAGGTTGGTAGTCTGCCTTTGTCACCGAGTCTACTCTTATTATCCGTGTCTTTGTATTGTGATTTGTGACTTTATAAATTAAACTTATCAAAGTTAATCTCCATCTAATTTAATTTGGTGGAATTGATTGTCAATGTTGTTATGGAGGTTCGATGAAGACAGACAATGAATGTTGTAAACTATTTATTTCTTTGACTCCATGCATTGAATAGGAATAAGATATATCTTCCTGTCTAATGTTAACCTCAAACTATTACACTTTAAGCTTGAATATGAGACAATTCATCATTTAATTATAAAATTTTATTTGTTAATAAATATATTTGATGAATGTGATTATTGTTATTTATATAAATATAGTTAATCTTTCCTCTAAATCTATTCTTGCAAGCAATAGAAACCTAGCAACATTATAATATATTCATAATCATCCTCTAGAATTAGCAATGGCGTGGATCTGAATGAGTACAACACTAAAAGCTCATAACTGTCAAATTGTAGAAAAATACATTCTATACATAGCAAACAATGTTAGCATGCTCCATAAGTTCATAGCTTACCTCAGAAGCAGTATCAAATTTTTCACATGAAACTTGTTCACAATCAGGATAAGCTATCCCTGCAGGCTGCAGCCAAATCACTATATGCACCACTAACTCCCTGAAATGTATTGAATAAAAAATATTAACAAAATGAATCATTATGAAATCGCTAATCAATTACTGTCACAAAGGCAAGACATTCAAACACTAATTTGACTCATTTATTAACTAAAAAGGACTATTTGACTAATCTACTTGTTTCACAACTTGATGTGTTTGACATGGAGTTATTTTGCTAATAGACTTACTTCATAAAAGGCATACCTTAAAGAGTAATGTCACGGTTAATAAAATATCATCACTCCCTTGCAAATTTAATATCTGAAACAGAGACAATGATCTAAGTGAAAAAGGATCTTGAACCGTGTCTCCTTTTCTTCAAACCTGCATATTATGAATTGCATACATGGCAAGTTAAATGTTTAACACTAAATAAGAGAATTATTACAACACAAGCACAAACACATCCTTTATTTTAAACAGGTGCAATATGTTCACAAATGATACATAACAGAGAGCAAGCGTTGGATGAAATAAATCAATGAGGAAACAACCATATACCTATTTCTCATTCTTGTTGCATCACCTGTCTTTTAAAGCTAAAAAGTCTTTTTTTTTTGGCAAGATCATCAGAAGCTCACATAAAACTATTTTTCAGGTCTATTTCTTTTGTTATACCTGCAATAGAATAGATAATTCAACAAACTAAAAAACAAAATCTAGCATATTAAGTTTAAAGAATAAGTAAAAATAAGATCACACCAATGAAGCGAGGTCATATAACAATTGCTACACACCACAGAAACATTAAATAGATGAACCTCATTTTGACGGTTGCAGTACTTTCTCTGCCCACATGCCGATTTTATAAAAAAAAATCTTTGTTCAAACATAATAACAAATTGAATTTTCTCGGTAAAATGACAACATGTACATACGTGTAAAATTTTACAGAACATGAATTTACCTTCATTGAACGATCCGCATAATTGGTCTTTAATCATAATTTTGATTTCAAGCTGAAGAAGGAAAAAATTGAAGATTTAGTCTAGTGATTTACATATTCAACTTCAATCAGAGCTTTGTGGAAACTTTTTTCTACTAAAATCGGCCCACATGCTCATGCCCTTTAAGACTATTTCCTGAACTATCTTAGTTGATCATATTCATAAGAAAAAATAAATCAGAAGCTAATATTTGATGCACAAAATAAAGAAAGCATACTATAGAATTATTATTTTTTTATTCCAAACTGATTTCTAATAGAATAAATAATAGTGGAGAAACTTAGAAATTGCAAGGGCATGAACATGATTAACACTAAGAGTAAAAAAAGTAGTAGTAAAAAATGGTACTAACAGTTCAATAGAACATTCATTCTTCTGGTATGACTTGAGCTTAGTATACTGTGTATAGAATAATTAAACCAACAAATCACATATCCACTAACTTATTATTAAGTATATAAAGATGGTACTAATGAACAAAGACAAACCATCAGCCTAAAATGCAAAAGGTAGTTTAAAAAAGAGTAGTGAAGTAGCACCTGCAACATCTTCTAATAGTTAAAGCTTTGATCTGCCTTTCATTCTCCAGTTGCTTATGATGACAGTTTCAACTCCAATATCATCTAAATATTTATTGGTCAAGGACGCACTGTCTTTTGACCGAGTATCTTTGTCATCCTTCATTTGTAACAAAATGGTAGCAATGGAAAAAACAAGAGGGTGAGACAGAATAACCAAAAAAATTGCATCACCTAAATAAGAATTAAAAAGGAAGTGTTTTGACTTACTTCAACAAAGTCATCAATTGCGTACTTGGAACCTTCTCGTCCAAGACCAGATTGCTTGTAGCCACCGAAGGGAACAACCCCGGAAGAGACTAATCCATCATTAACACCAATAACTCCATATTCAAGAGATTCTGTTACCCACCATGAGCGCTGCATGTTTGATATGTAAACATATGCAACCAGCCCTACATTGCACAAAAAACCATCATCAGGATCCTCAATCTTACAGTTGTGCGGCTTTACATATTCCAAAGAAGACAATAGAGAGTAGAACGAACCTGCATTAGTGTCGTTTGCAAATTCAACAACTTCGTCCTCAGTTTTCAATCGGAGAAGGGCTGCAACTGGGCCAAAAATTTCATTCCTGCAACAAAATTTTAAATTAGATGCAGAAGGTGGAAAATAGAAGGCCAAACCAAACTGTCAGATTCACATTTGTAACCAGAAAATGAAGTGACGTACTGGGTAATAACCATATCCTTACGACTGCACACCCGCAAAACCAAAGTTGGCACAGATAGTAAATTGCAAACCTCAAAATTTAAGAAAGATTGAAGCTCTGATGTAGCTTGCTTATCTGAACAAATAAGCAATCGATGAGAAACCACTTAATTGAGATAGGTACAAAAACATGGCCAAAAGAAAAACCAGACATCAAAAACACATTTGCAAATTCAAGAGGGCTAAACTAAAAGGTAGTGTAGGAGCTTACATAGATCTTACGTGAGATAGATTTCCAAGTTCTGGTGCCAGAGTTCCTCTAGAACATAGGTCCTGCAAACTCCTGCAAATTATCAGGTAATGAAAGCCAGAAAGTCCAAAACTGTATGTAAACAAATTTAATATAAGAAGCAATTAAAAGGAAATCCTTTGCTATTTGCATAATATAAGAAGCAATTTCATAATTGCCAGATAAGTTGAAAGAGTAGTTCAAGGTTTCCAAAACATTTGCCAAGGCCGACTTATGCTTAAGCGAAATCACTGTCAAAGCCTGAGCAATCTGCAATCTCACCACCCTACTACACAAAATATACACCAGAACAAATCAATAAAACTACAAATTTCCAAAACATATTGATGAAATGATTACAATAGAGAAAATTGTAAATACATCTTGGGAAGCTTGTTCGATGCACCGCCGATGACTTCAGCAACGCGAAGAAGAGCGACCTTGGCCTTGAGATCCTTCAAGTGGGCATGAAGATCCATCTCTATCGCTACCTCACCGTTCAAAAATCCAAGCGTTGTCGTATTCCTCCATCGGAGTCGACTTCTGGCTCCAAGGAGACTCGGTACGGGATCTAGTTTTTTTTGTCTATGGATGCGGATTGTGATTATGGGCCAAACTGAAGCAATGACTATTCTATGGCCAAATGAAACAAAGAACGGGCCCCGTCCAATCCTACACAAAACGATTAGAAAATTTCAGATTCAATAGGAGGCTATTGAAAGTGGGGATTTGACTTTATCAGCCCCAAACATCCAAGTTTTTATTATATTAGGATATGTAGATTGAGGCTGCGCCATTGAACACAAGGAAAGTAATGGGAGTACCAGAGATCACATTTAGACAACAAAATGGAACTTACTTATCGGTTGCAGTTAGCATGTCGATTGAAGGGGCGAATTTTTGCAGAAGAAATCAACAAGTAGCTGAATTTCCAAACGAACAACCTTCTCAAGGCTTCATGAGGAGAAAATTGTTCCTCTTCCACTCAACATACATGGCCACGAGTAAGTTGTCTTCATCTTCCTCCACCTTTTCTCTGAAAACCTACAAAAGTATAGAAGATGAAACTCAATCAAATTGCATATTGAAATGTCGGGTATCAAAATAAATATGGGTATCAGGAAATGGATATAAAGTAAAAAAATAACAGTTTAATATAGGATCTACTATTCCCACGCTTGTCAGATGCTCTTTACACGCCAGATTGCTCGCCTAACTTAGGCGAACTACTTTAGCTCGCCTAAGTTAAACGAATAACCAATTTCAGGGGTAAAATAGGAAAAATTGTGTAATTCTGGAAAATATTCAAACTTAGTTCGCTTAAGTTAGGCGAGCAACATTTTTCTCAAAAAAAAAAAAACAAATTTCACCGAAAAATAGGGAAATTCTGAGATTTGTAATTTATATTAAAAAACGTTGCTCGTCTAATATAAGCGAACAAGTTGCTGGCCTACTTTAAGCGAGCAACTTAGGTTCTTGCTTTTTTAAAAACAGTGTTCGCCTAATATAAGCGAGCATCGAGCAACCCAATCTTCCGCCTCTTCGTCTTCTTCCGTGATTTTCTCTGCAAATTTCAAATTCTCTCTTCTTCTCTTCTTCTTTTGATTCTTCTCTTCTTCTTTCGATTCTTCTCTTCTTCTTTCGATTCTTCTCTTCTTCTTTCGATTCTTCATTTCTTCTTCTTCTTCAAAGCAATGGAGCAGTCGAAGAACCCTCCTCCTCCTGGCGTCGGCGGTTCTGAGTTGAGGTAGGCGTCGGAGGTTGCGTCGGCGGTTCTGAGTTGGGGTAGGCGTCGGAGGTTGCGTCGGCGGTTCTGAGTTGGTGCTGGTGGAGGCGTCGAAGTTGGGGCGGGGGAGGTGATGTTGGGCGGAGGAGGTGTTGTTGGTGGGGATTCGGGGGAGGCGGCGAGGGCGGGGGAGGTGATGTTGGGAGGGGAGGGCGTTGTTGGGGAGGGGGTTGCAGAGGTGGGCGGGATTCAGGCGGGGGAGATGTTGTTGGGCGGGGACGGCTTGGTGGGGAGGGGGTTGCTGAGGTGGGCGGGGGACTGCGAGAATCGACGGTCGGGACTGAGGTGGTGACGGAGACGGAGACGGTCGAGACTGAGGTGGGCGGGGGACTGCGGGAATTGACGGTCGGGACTGAGGTCGGGACCGGGGTTTGCGGGTTGCCTCAAGGTGGTGACGGAGACGGCGCGGGGCAATTTCAGATTGCCGGTGGGGCTAGAAAACGGGCAACTCGACTTGACTACGTGACTCCGACACCCAAGAATCGTCGTGAGGTACATAATCTTAATTCTCCTAACGTAATTTGATTATCGTAATTAAATCGAAAGTATGTTTGCATGATTAGAAATTGTTTATGTATGATTGTTCGAATTATCGTAGTTTAATAGAAATTGTCGTAATTCAATATAAATTGTTTATGCATGATTGTCGTAGTTGAATTTAAATTGTTTATGCATGATTGTCGTAGTTGTCAAAATTGAATTTAAATTGTTTATGTATGATTGTTTAATTATCGTACATGGATCAAATTTTTTGTTTATCCATGATTAGTGAAAAATTAGATACAAGCATCAACCACTCTAATTTATCAGTGATCGTAAATTTATCGTAATTCATTAGTGAATAACGATAAATTTATTAATGATCGTAAATTTATCGTAATTCATTAGTGAATAACGATAAATTTATTAATGATCGTAAATTTATCGTAATTCATTAGTGAATAACGATAGTGGATAATAGCGTTAAGAATAATAGCGTCTGAGTCATCTAGTGAATAATAGCGTTATGAAATTATCCGACAAGGGCACGTCCCGTCGATAGAAATGATCGTAAATTTATTAGTGAATAATAGCGTTAAGAAATTAATAATTTTGGCCATATTGTGGCATCATTTTGGCCACATTTTAGCAACTTTTTCAAAATTGACTCATAAGTCATTTTGGGTCGTTTTTATTTGTTTTGAGTCGTTTTTTGCCATTTTGAGTCGTTTTGTAGTGTTTTGAAGTGTTTTATCCGTTATTTGCCGTTATTGGTCGTTTGAGTCGTTTTTATTTTTTTGTAAAATTCTGACATTTTTGCTTCATTTTGGCCATATTGTTGCATCATTTTAGCCACATTTTGGCAACTATTTCAAAATTGACTCATAAGTCATTTTGAAGTGCGTATTATAAACGCATGGCAGTTGGATGCAAGGGCAACACCAATTGCTAGATCTCGACACTATTGCATTTAGTCATACAGAAAACAACAAATTGTACGGAAACATTTAGTCAGAACAAATGAAAATAAAACATGGTGATATAACCAGTCATACAGAAAAACCAAATTGTACGACAATTCAACTACTCATATCCATAAACTAGATGTAATAATCCGGATTATCCCCAAACTGTTAGCGACATTCCCTAAAATCTTGCAATCTCTCTGCAAACTGGGTTTCCCACCATGCGATTCTTGAATCACAATGTCTTCTCCAAGCATCTGTAATGGGTGGTAATGGAGCCACATCAGTGAGCGACACCTGTTAAATTACAAACACACACAAACATGGTCGTTAGAATACGACAATAGACATGTAGCTTTTGACTATTACGTAGAGAGACACCACATTACCGGGATCCAGTGGTTCTTAACCCCTACGAGTGCTATGGTAACAATTTGTGGCGGAAGATCTAGCTCTGGTCCAGATGGCCTTATTGGTAAACACATCATAGGGTAGGAAGATAAGACGACGACCACAACGTTGTACAAGGTGGCAAACACCAAACCCATGAATGGCATGTCAAGCAAATAAGGTTTATCGCAAGGGGACCTCACATAGCTAATTTGAAACATCATTTGATCCCATGTCCCTTCTCGTGTCTGTGCTCGTATCAGCTCTCAATATTGTCGGTTGACAAGCAACTCTGCTGCCATCTCGCTCCGAATCAAGGGATAGCTACCCTCGTTCATTCCCCTTAGTATAGCAAATGATCGATATCCACAATGTCCGTCTCAACGTACATCTTGAACTTGTCTAATGTAGCCATACCAGAAGTAGTCAATATTATTCACCCCGAATTCCACCCCGCAATGAATCATTGTTTCTTCAAGCTAGCCAAATGTCATGTTCAGACTGCGATTGCGTTGGTTGGGGTTGAGAAGACATATCTTCATCGTCAATCTCATCGAAAGTTACTTGCTTTCTAGGACGTCTGGGCCTTTTCGACTTCCCTTTTCCCTTTGCCTCATTTTCCCCATTTACCTCCTTTGCCTCCTTTGCCTCTTTTTCTTTTGCCTCATTTTCAAGTAATTTCTCTCTTACGTGCTCACCGTGACTCTTTTCCCTAGTCGGGGACTGACCTCGCTTGTTCCTCGAACCGGGTGGTCTTCCCTTACCTTTTATGTCCGGATCCTCTGTCGGCTTCATAAACGTACTATGTTCTGGATGCTCCAAGGCAATATAAAGTTCACTCACTTGCCAAAACATGGCCATGTTCAAAGTCCGATCTTCCACTTTAGCTCACATCTCATGCAATCTCATCTCTGGAATTGATATCTAAACATTGTCGTCAGAACGTGCAAATGATATTGGATCGAGATCCCAATCCAATACCTTCCATAAGTCGTGAACGAAATCGGGTGTGAGAGCGGTCTTATTAAGGATGGCGTCCACAATATCATGGATACAAGGCAGTCCAAGACAATCTCTCACCCAAGGATCGTCGCATGTCTCGGCATAGTCGTCCTTCAGTATCCGATCGAACATGGCAAACAACAGCGCAAAACACCAAGCCGAGACTCTGCGGATTAGCCTTGAAAACACCATTTGTGCAAGCTCTGGAAAACCTGGATCACTGAACCTCGACGGTGTTAGATTCATTGACTTGTTCATTGACGCCCTTATCTGATCCACTTGAAAGATGATCGAACGGTGTATCCTAACTGTCACCCTGTTAAAGCCGCCTCTGGTGGATGCAATAATATCTTTTAACACACGATGCATCCCCTCAACCCTATCACGATGATACGTTTTGTTTATATTTTTACAAATACGTAGTAAATTCAACAACACAAAGCTCAAAATAATACCTGTTTGTCGTCCTCGTGCAGAAGTGAAGAGAGCGATCAGTCCACGCTCTTACTATGTTTTCCTTGTAAGGAGTCAACCATTGCTTCTCGACGTATCTAACAAGACCCTTCAACTGACCTCTCCTCAATGAAACGAGTCTCTCCTCTTAAATTTCCTCCGTGGTTGAACAAAATATTGACCAACACTGGTTTACAAACATATCAGACCGCGCACTGTCTTTTATAACCTTGTCGGTATGTGCCTTGATGTTGCTTTTTATATGAACCCAACATAAGAGATGTTTTAACGGGACATCTTGAAAAACATCTTTAATAGCTTTGATAAGAGCAATGTCACAGTCTGTCATCACAGCGGTTGGCATTACTCCTAGCTCCTCAAACTGATTCCTAAGGCACTTCATAATGAACCGGTAATTGAAATACTTCTCGTGTCGGGTGAATGCATATGCAATCTTGAACGTCTTCTGAGTGCTGGTGAAACCAACCATCTCCACCAAAGCCATATTGTACCTATCGATAAACGTATCCGGAACATAGAGAGTTTATCTACCTAAAGTATAGCACATAAATACAACGAACTATTATTAAAATCAATTACATACCTATTTTTCTTGTACGTGGCATCAACGATCACAACATGCGGAAACTTCTTCAACAACCGTAGGGAGTCAACGTGAGCAAAAAAAAATATCTCGACCTCATTATCTTTATCCACATTCCGAAGAGGATAATAGACGTACCCGTTGTCTTTCAAAAAAACAAGAGACCATTGCGTAACCGTCAACTCCCTACGATCCTTGTAATTAATATTTTGCAAAAAGTTTTCCACTTGTCTCATAGTCATCATGTTTCCAAGGAACTGTTTCTTCATCCCGGTAAGAATTACTTTCGTTGTCCTGCACTCGTCAGCCTCATTCCTGGATGTGACTTAGTATTTGTATTCATTTCCAAAGTTCATCCTCAACTCCTCAAGTGACTATTATAGGCAGAATCTATACGCATTACATTTTTTGCCCATCCATACTACATATCCATACGCCCATAATGAGCGTACGCTCAAAACCAGCGGATAGCGCAAATTGAAAACTTTGATCGTGAAGCGGAATAAAGAATACGGAAGATGGTATACGCTCAAAACGAGTGTACGCTCAATATGAGCGTATAGTTCAAATTTGAAAAATATAGCCGTTGGGAAAATAGCCGTTGGGGCATTTTTGCCTGTACGCCCATAATGAGCGTACTCCCATTATGGGCGTACGGGCATTTTATTTGCCCCAACGGCTATATTTTATGAATATGACCGTTTGGATATTTTCTATATATAGAAATGAACCTCGGATGTGGATGTTCAAGTCAAAAATGTCAAATAGGAGAGTTACAAATTTGAGTAATGGTGAGGAGATTGAATATGTGACGGAGATTGAGTATGCGAGCGGTGAAGAGAACGAGTATGGTGAAGAGAACGAGCATGCGAGTGACGAAGAAGTTGCGATCGTGGAGGAGGAAGAGTTTTTCAGTGAATCCGAAGGCGGGATGTGGGACGACGATAGCGGCGAAGAAGAAGGAGACTTCGACGCCGTAGATTTTTCGGTTAGTAATTTATTTTAATCATTTCGTTTTTATTTAGGTGCAAATAATTTGTAGAATTGATCGTTTAGATGGATGTGGATTAGTAGTTTTAGTTGTTATAAATATGGTAGTTTGTATTAATTATAGGGTATGTATTACTCTGATTCGTTTGATACGGAAGAAACGTTTCCTACCGAAGAAACGTTTCCTACTAAGGAACATTTGAGGTTCTAGGTTCAAATTATTGGTAGACAACTTATGATGGTATTAGTGACTCGCCATAGCAATGATCGTCAAATGAATATAATGTGCGAGCATGCTGGGGTGTATAGATCAGGGAAAAAGAAAAGAGAAGATAACGAAACAGCGGAGGTTGTTGAGACAGAGCGGGATAGTAGGGATAGGAAGTCGGATTGCAAGTTTGAGATCCAAGGTTATCTGTTCAAGGCGAGGGATGCCAGAGATGGATGGTATGTGAAGGTTAAATACGGACAACACAATCATAAGCTTTGCACTAGCTTCATTGGCCATCCGTACATGGGTCGAATGACGCCGGATGAGGTGAAATTTGTGACGAATTGTGCGAACAGCTTCACTACGCCTACTATTATTGCTCTTCAGTTGAAAACGGCCTTTCCTGGGAATGTAACATCCACAAAACAAATCGCCAACTTCGTGCAGAAGTTGCATTTTGAGGATCGTGGGGATTTGAGTGTTACACAATGGACCTTGAAGTTTTTGAAGGAGCGCAGCTATGTAGTGCATCCCCTTTGCAAGAAGAAATCACACGAGGTGGACATCTTGTTTTTTTCCCATCAAGACTCGTTGCACTTGTTGAAGATGTTTCCGTACGTCGTGGTTATTGACGCCACCTACAAGACGAATAGGTATATAATAGTAGTATACCAAAATATTTTTGTTTAATGTCCTCTTCCGTCATTATTTAAATATATTATGTAGGTATAAGATGCCTCTTGTGGAGATTGTCGGGTTCACTTGCACGCATAAGACATTCAACATTGCATATGCATTCACGGGTAAGGAGGAAACAATGCACTACTTGTTCATAATGCAGAGGCTGAAAAAGTTGTTTGATGATGCTGGAGTAATGCCGACTACCATAATGACCGATCGAGAACAAGCTCTTATCGCTGCAATCAAGATAGTGTTCAAAGATCTTCCGGTTCAACACCTCTTGTGTTGGGTGCATATCAAGCACAACATCGAAACAAATGCTACCAAAATCTTGAAAAACAAAGAGTCGAAGAAGATGTTGTGCGGGCAAGTATGGAGACTTTTTCTATCAAGAACGGAGGAAGTATACGAGGAGAGGCTGCTACGATTGAGAACATCTTGGAGAAGCGGGGTCGTTGGATACATTGATAAGGTCTGGCTTATCCCTTACAAGACAAACATTGTTTGCACATGGACGGAACACAATCTTCACTTCTTCACGAGGACCTCAAACAGGTATTTTATACGTAAACATTTCATATTTCTTTATTATTTGATTAGTTAATAGTTGTTTTACATAAACACGGCCTTGAATGAATAAAACATAGGGTTGAGGGAATGCATAAGGTGTTGATGAAAATAGTTGGTTCAAGTATAGGCGGTTTTAATCGAATGGTTGTGAGGATCCATGCAGCCATCGAGGGCCAGATTGTGAAGGTGAGGGCCAGCATGGAAGAGGATCGGATCAAGACACCCGAGATTTTCAGACGAATGAATCCACAAGTGAAATTGATCTTTCGACATCTATTCCATAATGTGTTTGATAGAGCGTTGAAGAATTTGTGGGATATATGGGAGGATATAAAGGCGAAGAATTATAAGGAACATTGTGATGATTACTGGATGCGAGAATGTCAGGGCCTACCGTGCATCCACGAGATGGTGCAACATATTATTGACAAGAAGCCATTCAAGCTCAATCAGATTCACAGATTCTGGAGGCAGCTAGAATGAGATAGGATTGAACTTGATAACGGAGAGATAAAGATTGGTGTATCGAAGACCATGCGGGAGTTGAGATTCATTGAGCTCAACGAGAGATGGCAAAATGGGGAACTTCCGGAAAGTCAGTGGTCTCAGATAGCAGACTTGTACACAATGTTGGAGTATCCACATCAAAGTATTGCGGTGGAGCCGACGAGCATCAAGGATCCTGGCAGACCAAGAGGAGCGGTAGGAAAGAAGTGGGGAACCGAGAGAGAGAAGAGCGGGTTTGAGTACGCAAGGGAAGAATTAGAGAAAAACGATGCGGCAAAGGCGAAGAATAAGGCGGTTAGGGGAAAGGGAAAGGGAAAAGCAATGGTGGCACAACCTACTTCCACTGAGCCTACTATAATTGCGGAGTTTGAAGTTGTTGGGTGCACTGCGGGAGAGGCGTTCGGTTATTCAAGTGGCACTGTTGGAGAGGGGTTCAGATTATCAGGTTGCACTCGTAAAGATGAGTTCCCTCAGCCAACAATGACGAAATGTGGGGGTAGACTTCGGGGTTGACAATGTTGAAAATCGAGATCAAAACAAGAAACGACTCAAAAATCGAGTAAAACGAGAAACGGCGCAAAAATCAAGTAAAACGAGATTAAAACGAGAAAAGGCGCTTAATCGAGTAAAACGGGATTAAAATGAGAAACGGCGCGAAAATCAGATAAAACGGGATTAAAACGAGAAACGGCTTGAAAATCGAGTAAAACGGGATTAAAACGAGAAACGGCGCGAAAATCGAGTAAAATGAGATTTAAACGAGAAACGGCGCGAAAATCGAGTAAAACGAGATTAAAACGAGAAAAGGCTTAAAGTGATCGATATTGACTGAAATACGTACCACAACTACAGAGGCTGTCGTAGGTATTTGGATGGGCTCGACACGGTGGTCAAACGGTGCACGTGGGTTCTGCCTCGGCGATCTCGAATCAAGATAAGGATGTGACATGACATTAAACCATGCCAGATATCCATCCTTGTAGTCCCATGTATAATCTCCAAGTCCGCGTCGATCCCGCTCGTCTAAGGCGATCAATCGACCCGACAAGTGTAATGTCTCCCAAGTGCAGTCCCCATCCCCGAATATGACGATATACCCCGATGCAGAATCCTTTCTGATCGCAGTAGGTGGTGTAATCGGGGGTTCGGGTATGCCTTGCACATACCCGAACTGTCGTACACATCGGTCAGGATGGTGCACCTCCCGAATATCGAAGGCCTCTAGAGGCCCACGAAAACGACCTAACATGTACTGGGGGTCGTTGAGATCCAACTTGCCCTAGGGGTTCCATTGAACCTGTGTTGATTTTTTGAAAGGACAAACGTAATTAAAAAATAATTGCATAACATATGATTAAATGACTTACTAAATTGTACTTACCTCTGCAAATGTGATCTGATCAAGAACTCGTCTGAGGGAAACTAGTCGAGCGGTATCCTTGTGGATGGTGTTATCACGGATAGTCACCGCCGGGGCATTCATGGCTGCCAAGTCCCGTGTA
Source organism: Oxyria digyna (assembly GCA_029168935.1). Classification (NCBI taxonomy): domain Eukaryota; kingdom Viridiplantae; phylum Streptophyta; class Magnoliopsida; order Caryophyllales; family Polygonaceae; genus Oxyria; species Oxyria digyna. The sequence goes on from JAPVLV010000013.1 coordinate 15,869,909, forward strand.
GCATGACCTCGAAGACCATGAAAATACGCCCATATCCAAGCCTACAAATACCAAAATGTCAAAATGTTTTAAAAATAAGCAACATATTTTTTAAATAAAAAGAACGTGAAACGAATATTACCTTGAGAAGGAGCGGACAACCAGCAAACCCTTTGGATTGTGAACGGGAGGCCTGACCCAACTGTCGGTACAGTTCAGCCAAGATGGTTGGCCCCCAAGCATAGGACCATGTCTGGTCGTGGTCCACGAGGATGCTAAGGTATTTGTGCTTCACCTTCATCCGGGACTTGTCTATCAGAGTCGTACTGCCTAACAGGGAGAGCAAGTAGAGCGAAGCAATATCACTCTCCTGCTGAGGAGTCCTGCAATTAATAGACGAAAAATGAATTAGTAACGTTAATCGAGAAATTAGGAGAAGTTCTTATACTAAACGATAATTTACCTGTCCTGGAGAAGAAACATCTGCTCTAGCCGGGTGTAGATCGTGGTGTGGCCACGGGTGCCGTGGATGTTCAAGCCCCCATCTGATAATTTATCACGCATTATAAACGTTTAATCGAATCGAATAAATAATGGAATCGAATATAAATAATAAAATAAATTCTACGTACGTAAGCATAGCGCATCAGCCTCCTCTACCGTATCAAATCTGAACATCCGCTGAACGTGACCGTGCACAAACGCATCTATGTCCGCCTCAACAGATCTAAGTCGTCCATGGATCGGCAGCTCCAGAATCTTCAGCACGTCTATCAGAGTAGGAGCAATCTACCAAATGCAAAGTGAAACGTGTTGGTTTCTGGATACCAACGCTCCACAAATGCAGAAATCAAAATCGGATCGATACTCCTGTACTCGAGCCGGGGATCTGCAAGGACGTGTAAGTGGCTCTGCTGAACGAGATGCCACCATGAGCCAGGCGCATCAGATTTATACTGATCAAAATCTCTGAAGAAGTCCTTGCGGGTGTATATACTCAACACCTTCTTGAGCTGATGTACGAAACAGAAACATAAATTTATGAATTAGAAAAGCCTTTGATCATTTTTCCACACGAATTCATTTAGAAAACAACGCATACCAGCGATAAGGGCGGTATCACATAAGCCGAGTCTCTATCAAGCTGCTCTGCAAGCAACTGAGTATGGATCCATATCACCGGAGCAATGTGGGTGATGTAGTCCACCAGAAGCCGTGAACTGAGAGGACTTCCAGGCGCTCCCAAATAATCTGCATCCCCTGGAGCCGGTCCAGCGAGGCCCAGATCAACATGCTGAGCGGGCTCCTCATTAGGGATGGCAATTTCACCCGCACTCGATGGACACCCGATTCACCCGATCCGAAAAGACGGGTGAAGGTTTTTCACCCGTCTTTTCGGATCGGGTGAAGGTTTTTGTGTGGGTGAAGGTTTTTCACCCGCCACCCGACCCAATGCACCCGAAGTATATAAAATTCTATATACTTTTAACATAAAAATCACAAATATTTAAACTTTATGTTTTCTAATTTGCATTCTTATGTTATTTATATATTAAAAAAAATATTTTACATTCTCTAATCTTCAAATATAGTTAATAACAATAACATATTTTGTAATAGATTTGTAAAATTACATAAAAGAATACTAAAAGTTATATAAAATTATATTTTTCAATCACCCATGGGTGCACCCGACCCACCCGGTCACCCGATGGATGACGGGCGGGTGCACCTGAAAAGCCTAATGGGCGGGTGATGGAAGTACTCCACCCGCTCATCACCCGACCCATTGTCATCCCTACTCCTCGTGATGTGGGAGATCCTGATCAAAATCCTGAAATGGCTCCTGAATCTCCTGCTGATGCTCCTCTGCAGGCGGCGACATAGATCCACCTGGAGATGGCTGACGCACTGGCGATCCCTCATAATAATCAGTTTGCATCTGCGCCACCAAATCTCCTACATCAAACTCTGGCTGATCTACAACCTTTGTCTCCTCCGTAAACTCCTCCTCATCCTCCTCCTCCTCACTAACATCTAACTCCTGCATCGGAGCTTTCCTTGTATCTCCTATATGAACTCCTGAAATGTCTGCAGGAGATCCACGACGACGGGAAGTAGTGATCCCCCGCGCGCTGGGATTACGGGGCCCTTCTTCATCTTTCTTACAGAAGCACCCGCGAGAGTAATAGCCTTCTCTACAACCTATTTTCATATTTACGAAATATTATTATTTCTATTATTCAACTAATTATAATTAATCATTATACGGGCTTAATTATAAATATAAATTTATTATTTACTAATATTTAATTTGTAAATATAACAAATAATTGATAAATAACAACTAATTAATAAATAATTTATTTATTAATAAATAATTTATTTATTAATAAATCTTTTTCTTTTAATCGTTATTTATCGAATAACGTGAAACGTTAAACGATAAATAACGACTAATTAATAAACAATTTCTTTAATAATAAATCTTTTTCTTTTAAATAATTTATTTATTAATAAATCTTTTTCTTTTAAATAATTTATTTATTAATAAATCTTTTTCTTTTAATCGTTATTTATCGAATAACGTGAAACGTTAAACGATAAATAACGACTAATTAATATTCTATTAAAAAATTTATTTATTAATAAATCTTTTTCTTTTAAATAATTTATTCATTAATAAATCTATTTCTTTTAATCGTTATTTATCGAATAACGTGAAACGTTAAACGATAAATAACGACTAATTAATATTATATTAAATAATTTATTTATTAATAAATCTTTTTCTTTTAATCGTTATTTATCGAATAACGTGAAACGTTACACGATAAATAACGACTCATTAATATTCTATTAAAAAAATAAATCTTTTTCTTTTAATCGTTATTTATCGAATAACGTGAAACGTTAAACGATAAATAACGACTAATTAATAAACAATTTATTTATTATTAAATCTTTTTCTTTTACATAATTTATTTATTAATAAATCTTTTTCTTTTAAAAACGTTAAACGATAAATAACGACTAATTAATATTCTATTAAATAATTTATTTATTAATAAATCTTTTTCTTTTAATCGTTATTTATCGAATAACGTGAAACATTAAACGATAAATAACGACTAATTAACAAACAATTTATTTATTAATAAATCTTTTTATTTTAAATAATTTATTCAAAAATAAATCTTTTTCTTTTAAATAATTTATTCATTAATAAATCTTTTTCTTTTATTCGTTATTTATCGAATAACGTGAAACGTTAAACGATAAATAACGACTAATTAATAAACAATTTATTTATTAATAAATCTTTTTCTTTTAATCGTTATTTATTGAATAACGTGAAACGTTAAACGATAATTAACGACAAATATTAATAAAGATTTTTTTAATAAATTTTTTTCTAATAAAAAATATATTTAATAAATCTTTTTCTAATAAAAAAATTATTTATGAATAAATCTTTTTCTTTTAATCATTATTTATCGAATAACGTGAAACGTTAAACGATAATTAACGACAAATATTAATAAATCTTTTTCTAATAAACAATTTAAACGAATTTAATTACGTACCTCGAAAATCGAGAGCGTCTTTTCCGGTGATTTTGAGCGAGCCCGTTTTGATTTCGACCCGCCCTCATCAGCCCGTCTTCCTTCATCCGGGGCCCGGCTTTTCCGACCACCAGCACGACCTCCCTGTACTGCAGCCTCCTCACCTCCGGCCAGCTCACCATCGCCGCCACCACCACCGGCGTCGAGCTTCTTCTTCTTCCGCACAGCGGCCACCGGCTTCTCCTTCAGAGCTCCGACGTCGAGCTTCTTCTTCGCCTTCTCACCATCGGCCTTCTTCTTCGCAACGACTCCACCTCAGACTCGGGCGCCACCCGCAAGGACACGGACGGGAGGGATATTAGAAGAAGCCACCGCCGTCGTCGTTGTCGGGATCGATTTATGGCTTTTTCCCAATTCTTCAGATTGCATGATTCAGAGTTATTTTGAGGAAATTGATTGAGGGGTTTGAATCGTACGAGAAAAACGAATCAAATGGGTGTGATTTGAGGAAGAAAACAATATAAATTGGGATGAATCAAGCGAGACGACGATTTTAGGGTTTCGGGGTGAATAGTGATGTTGCAGACAGAAATGAGAGGAAGAAGAAGATTCAACGCGGGATTTATATCCCTTAGCGTACGCTGGAAACAGGCGTATCTGTACGCTGGAAACGAGCGTCGTATGCATTGAACTTTGTATTTTTTAAAATTTGTATACGTATAAGAAAACTTATACGTATACATACGAAGACCATGAAATTTTGCCCATACGCTCAAAATGGGCGTATTAGAATGTAGTGTGGCTGAGCAAAAAATGTAGTGCGTATAGTCGCCACGCTATTATAGATGTTGTCTGCAGCCGAATATTCTGGTTTGGAGATCTCAGCTACCTACTTAATTTGGAAGACATTCGACATCGGAAATGGAGAACTTGATGGTCTAGTATATAAGCATATGAGCTACTCTTCCTATAACCAATTGGTTTTAAGATGAAACCTTATGGGCTTATGAGCTTATGTGTTAGGCCCAACTGTGCATACACGCGCTTGCCCGCACGATCCCAGTCCGTCACTGTCACGGACCGTGGGCCCAATAAGCAAGAAGAGAAGGGAGTATTCCAAGGTTGGCGAGAAGGACACCTCGAATTCGCTCCTACATACAAGTATTACCTATCAACCAGCAACAAGTATTCTGGCAATCCCACCATGGTACACAACACTTAACTGTAATCCATTACAAAAAAACATGGTGATTATTTGCAATAGAATCAAGTTTTCTATGATGCTACACTACAGGTGTGACAGGATAATGTGGTACAGGAAAGGAATAGAACAACTATCCTATGTTTCTGGTGACATTAAGTTCTCAGATCATCATCCCGTTTCTTCTATTTTCACCACACAGATACAAATCCCGAACTCCAATCCGAAAGTCATTGAAATGCTGTGTTTTCATCAGTCTCTAGCTTTAATATGTGAATTTGTATCAGTGTCTTGAGTGTCTTCCCCTTCCAGGTTCTGATCTCAGTTGTTCATTTTTTTTTAATTTCTTGAGTGAAAGTATTTATTACTTATCCCAAAAGTACAAGTCTTAATGCCATATAAAAAATTCAAGGACCCTAAAGATTTTGAAAGCTTCAGTTAGTTCAGAGCTCATACCTTTGATACGCAGCGTATATTCCATACGGTTTTTGTCCTTCCAACCATCTTAGCTGCAGTCATATTAAGTTTATCTACAAACAGCAGCAGTCTGAAGAATTCCCTCCCAAGTGTTCAGCGATAACAGCTAGTTTATACACACTTTATTCGCAGGTCTCAACTTAATTAACTTAGTTAATAGCCTTTGTAATCAGATGCCTTCTTGATTCCTGTAAAAGACAAAACAGTAGAAAATTTCAAGATGTATGCGTATGAATCTTTTTCTTTTTCAGGAAAAATAAAAGGTGCACCTGTATGGAGTTGTTGCAAAGCAACATTATGCTGTTTTTATCAGAATGTGCAAGAATTGTTTGCATCAACCTTGTCTGTTTTGGAAGCTTCAAATACTGATGCATCAGCACAGACACTACAGAATCAGTAATAGTTCAGCTTGTGTGCAACCGAAACAAAGCCTCAATACTTATTTCACTCTAATTACAATTTACAGGAAAATAGAAAATTATCCATTACATCAACCTAATTCAGTCCTTCAAATGTTTTAAACTCACTTTACACATAGCATTGCACAGATAAAAAAAAGACTGCTAAAGAACCATGGAACTGAGTACAAGAACGTCGGTACCCTAGAGTTTCTACACAAAAGCTTATAGAAAGCTTTTACTGCAGACGCTCCTGAATAATACAAGGAATATAGCATTATTGACAGAAGAAGATGACCTATGTTTTTTGGTATATATATTGTAAGAAAATTCAGAAGAGAGATTTGGCCACATATTTTTTAGAAAAACATAATGAAATAACATGGGGAAGAAAAGTAGAAAAGTGAACAAATCATCCTAGCTTCATCAGATTTCTCTGAAGACGAAAACGTGGAATTTATATGAGCAGCTACCAAAGGAGGACTAGTAGTATGAAAATTCATATAGCATGTTTACAACCAAGTCAAATTCCAGATGATTTTAGTAGAAGGTATAATTGTATTGCATGCATAAGCAGTCAAATCCTATAAAAACACAAGTTTAAAAGGCTATATTTCAAACATATAAATCCAACAAAGTTCATCAAGCTGAGGAGAAAGCAGAATATTTTGGACATTATGCAATCATCAGTATTTATTGTTCAGTTGAAACTGAAATTAATAATTGACAATTAAGCATCACACCTGGATCATTCCCTTGCCCTTGATGTTATTACAGCAGAGGTTTGACGACACAGAGCTTGACTCATCCAGGAAACAAGTGCACAAATGAAGAAGTAAGAAGTGACCAATGAATGCAGCTAGCAGACTGGAAACTGATTTCTAATCGAAGGTACATAGAGAGATGCTACCAACTTACCAAGCTCCACATCTTAGGCATTTAATCATAGCATTTAAAACATGAGTGATTAATTTAAAAAATGAAACCAAGAGTTGCCATTCATTGATTTCCTTGCATTGCTTCTACAACACAGCACCATGGTTTAAAAATAGCTGCATATTAGTATCTTTTACACATCTTCGTCCAAATACCAAAGTAAGTTAGCAACGAAGAACCTACTGAGGAGAAATTAGATAAATGCTACAAGTATAGGAAATGCAAAAAGACTTATGATTAGACAGACATTTACAGAATTTGGCTTACATCAAGAATACCTTTCCTTTCACCAACTCATACAAGAATACCAAAATGAGGGAATTAATTGATATGATCTTCATCTAGCCTCATATTCAAGTAAACTGTATCCATAATTCACTGATTCCCTTTCCATTTACCAAACAAACCCTCGAAGTATTCCACATGGCTATGAAGATTAAGCCTAAAGTGTTTATTATATAATGTTTCCAATAATTAATTTTAAGTAAGGAAAAATGTAGAGCCAAAAGAATTTTCTCAGGAAGAGCATGCTTCTCAGTCTTTAACGTTTTCCTCAACTAATGTAAGTAAGAGAAAATGTTAAACCAAAAGAATTTGCTCAAGAAGAGATCACTTAAAGGGTTTGTTTTAATGCATTGGCCAAGATCATATTTCAAGGGCAAAACCCATTTAAACCACGACATCATACGGCATTTTTGTAAGAAAAGAACATCACAAACAATTCCAATATAATAGTCTAAAATGACAAATATGAGTAGAAAATAGAGCAAAATTACAAAAATAGATGAAAAGCAAAAGAACTATCCTAGAACTCCCTCTTTCTAACTTCCTCTCGATCCTACTTATTTCCTAAAGCTCCTGCAGACTTTCTAACCTGAATAATCAAACTCTAAACATCAAAAACTGAAGCAGCTAAATAAGTACAACTTCAGAAACTTCTCCCTTGCATCACAAATTCATTAAAGTCAATCAATCTCAAGATCATCAACCGGATGCCAGACTCTGTTGAAGAACCACACCTTATCGGATTCCGTTGCAACCCCATCCTGATTCCGATGCCACGCGTAATATGCGTGTGTCCTGTTCTTGATCTCAAGTATGGCATGTCCAAAGCTTGCTTCTCTGAAAGCTGAGTAATCCGGCTGTGGATTTCTCAAACTGTTGACAAACCCATCAAAACAAAGTAAATATCAAAGTGAATCTTCAAAAGAGAGCAACTGTTAAAGTGAAACAAAATTGAGATTCTTACTTGGTTGCTAGTCCTTCCACATTGCCTCCATCACCAATGGTGATGTACACTGGAGCTGATTTATCCATTACCGGCTTGCAAAGCCCGTTTTCGATATTGTAGGCAATGTTTGATATACGTTTCTGCATGGCAGCATAAAGCTTTGCATTAAACTCGGATTTACAAGCATCAACGAAATGGATTGAGATATAAGAGCTAGATAAAAGATTGGATTTCACTTACAGATCTCTCGTAGGCATGAACATGGCCCGCAAACACGAGATCCACCTTGTTTTCTACAAACCAAGGTTCGAACATAACTCGCATGCTCTCGCCTTCCATGTAATGGTAGTTGTAGCTATTGTACCAAGGTGAGTGCAACAACACAATCAGCCATGGAGTTTCACTTCTATTAACCTTAGGAAGCTCCTTTTCCAACCATTGGTATTGTGGTGTGTACTTGCCTGAGCCACAAAAATGAAAGACAACATAAGAACTAATTTCATAGTAAAATAGAGTTTATTGAAATTAATACGCCTCAAATCACGGTTTACCATAGGCTGAATAGGATGACAACACAATGATGTAAGCAGAGCCTCTCTTGATTGAGTACCAAAACGGAGAAGTGCTCTCTGAATCTCTATAAGGAGTCGGATAACGGTGCTTGTATGGCTTAAACGGCACTTTCTCTCCCTGTATCACAATATGTACCACATATAGTAATTAAAAGATACAGTTGAGTGAATAATGTACAAGGTGTGTGTTAAATGACTAACGATTTCAGGAACAAAGTCAATCTCATGATTCCCAGCAGTCCAAATCCATGGCTGATAAGCTGCACTTCTCTCAATGAATCTTCCCCAACTATCCCATCTCACATTGTCATGATTATGGTAGTGATCTGCATAGGCAAGATCGCCCATGAAAAGCATTGTTTGCCCGTTTGATGGATTCTGTTCGTAGTGGCTCAGGGTCTGGTTCGACGCGAATGTTTGGCCAAGATCCCCTGTAACACCAATATATAACATTCTCTCACAAAAACCTATCATAACATTAACTTAAGGCACAAAGAAGTTACCCATCAGGCCAAAAGTGTAAGGAACATCAGGTCCAACTTCAGGAGGAGTTTTGAACCAGAAAGTTCTTGAGCTTTGGCCACACCCAACTTCATAATAGTACTTAGTATCATACTGCAACAATAAATTTTGTTGTTATTACATAATCTATATATGTTTTTAAGATTAGCTCTATGTGTTACCTCTAAATGTCTGATGGTAGAGTGATGAATGTAGCCAGATTTGTAGTCATAGAAGCGGTAGGTACTGATTTTACCCTCTTCCCTTTTCTTTTTGTTTTCGCCTGCCTTCCAATACGACACCTTTTTGGAGCCTGGCTCTTCCATTGTCACCCATGATACTATCACTGCTCTACCTTCATGATCCCCTTGTGTTATATGCACCTACCATAAAGTTTTCATGAAAAGTAGTGTTATTTAATAATTCCCTTTAAACTTCAACCATAACCAAATGCAATCATATAAACTGACATGTTCAGAAACTACAAGAGAAACCCATGATGATGATCATACTAATTAAGGATCAAATTGATCAATTGAAAATTTTTACTAAACCTGTTGAGGAGCGTTATAGCCAGGAGGAATGGCGAATGCATCGCTACTAAGAGGCATATCAATGGCCTTCTCCGCCTGCCTGATAAAACTGCTGGTTTTGCCTGCATTGCAAAACGCTGCGTTTTGGAGGAGGAAAACAGCCGAAGCAGAAACGAGGAAAACAAAAGCGTGGTTAAGGGAGCGTGGCAGTAGAGTTGAAGCTACCATTGTAAACCTAATTCGCTTGTTATCGCTTAATCTGTAATCTTAGCATTGAGAAGAGAGTGCGGAAATTGGATTAAATAGCGCGAATGTGGATGATGGGAACTAAGAAAAAGATAGATTTTACGAAGGAAGATTCTATGGAATCATTTGACTGATGACTGTTTTTATTTGTCCTGGTTTCTTGCTAAGGGTTGTTGGATACCAAAACAAAATCATGAACTCCAAATAATATTAAATAACATAATCAATCTCTTCTTCTTTCATTTCCTTCTGGAAATAACATTGGTTTCTAACACATTTTCTTCAAATTTGATATTATAAAGTACGAGACCTTCACTCTCCTCACAAAACACGACCACCCACAATGAAATATTTTAATATTTAATTGCATAGCAAAAAGCCATGTAACTCTTGTTTGGGTTGCATATCTTGCAACTCAAACTTGGGTTACATCAGGTTTGCATAGCAAAGTTGGTCATTTTTTAGTCATTGATCAATAATGATTTAATGACTCTCATAAATATGTATTTAAGTAATATTATATATTCTTTGAACCAAAATATTAGGCTTATATAAATTATAAAAGTAATAAAAAATATTTTAATATTTATAATTTATTTTTATTTACAGTTAGATAATCATATTACACATATATATATTTATTATTTTTTTGTAATAAAATAAACCAAGTCAATTACGTTCAAAAATACTATTTGATTTAACATTAAGCTCAATACAAACTAGAAATATAATTGTTATATAAGCTACTCTTCACTTAGGAATGACGTTGTATTTTGATTATTTGTTATCATTTTATGTGTTCAAAAATACTATTTGATTTAACATTAAGCTCAATACAAACTAGAAATATAATTGTTATATAAGCTACTCTTCACTTAGGAATGACGTTGTATTTTGATTATTTGTTATCATTTTATGTGTTCAAAAATACTATTTGATTTAACATTAAGCTCAATACAAACTAGAAATATAATTGTTATATAAGCTACTCTTCACTTAGGAATGACGTTGTATTTTGATTATTTGTTATCATTTTATGTGCTTTTTTTTTCCGTTTGGATGAAGTTTGAGCATAATGATGTTGATTTGTACTAATTTCATTTAAAAGCTATAAACAAATTTTTTTCAATAATATTAATCTAACATAATAAAATTATAATATATTAGTATTTATTAAAAATTAAAATTTAAGATATATATATTATTATAAAGTATAAATATAAGAGTGATAAATAAATATGTAGATATGCAACCCCCTTCATACAACTCTTGTTGTAGAGAAAAAGTGAGATGAGTTGCATTGTTGATGTGACAGAGAGAAAAAAGTGAAAAATGGGCTATACAACTCACTCTATGCAACTACCGATAACCTAAGATTTATACTCACTTATATATTTTTTACGCTGGAAAAACGTACGTCAAAAAACAACGGACAAAACAAGGTTTCAACATATACGTATAATATATGAAAACAAATACCAAATACGTATGTACGCTGAAAATCAACTTATATTGATTTTCAACGTTCAACATACTTTTTTAAAAAAAACGTTGTGCGTTGGTTCTCAGCGTCTCATTCCTCTTTTCTTTCTCCCGGCGCCAAAAACATCCTCACAAACCCTAAATCCTAATCTCGTCGAATTTCCGTTCCAATTATCATCCAACCAACTCGTTTTTTCCATTAAAATTAAAATCCCCAATCAATTGATACAAATAACGCAAGAAATATATTTCGGATCGATTTCGGGTTCAAACCCTAAAAACGATTCGCCTCTTGCAACTCTTCCGACGATGATGGCGAAGCTTGGTGGCGGTATCCGAACTCTCCCTAGCGCCGTCCATGTGCCCGGTGATGGAAAGAAAGTTGGTGGTGGTCAGAGAAATCCGCAATTACAGGCGGGGGCGAAGGTGATTCTAGTGTGGGGGCGAGGGAGAAGGGGATGGAGGTGGTGGCGAGATGGTTGGTGCTAGTGGTGGGCGCAAAGGAGGTGCTGAGGCGAGCGGGTTTCGAGGCGAACGAAAATCTAAGAAACGGGCTTGTTCGAAATCACCCGAAAAAACACTCGACATTTACCACGTATATAATTTAGTAAATAAAATACAATCTCGACATTAACGTCAGACGTTTTTAATCATTATTTCTCATAAAATGTGGAGCATTTTTGAAATAGTCGTTATTTTCCGATTAGGTTAATCGAGAAATAACGATTAAATCAAAATGTTTTTAATCGTTGATTCTCGTAAGTCGTGTAGGGTATTTGAATTAGTCTTTATTTCTCGTAAGCACATGTACACAGTAATCGAGAAAAAATGACTAAAAGAAATCGTGTATCGTATTTAAATTAGTAGTTATTTCTCGATTAGTGTGTAGCGTTAATCGAGAAATAACGATTAAAAGAAATCGTTAATTAAGAAAAAACGATTAAAAGAAATCATGTAGCGTATTTTAATTAGTCCTTATTTTTCGATTAGCGTTCAACGTTAGTCGATAAATACCGATTAAAGAAAATAATGTAGCGTTTTTTAATAAGTCGTTGTATCTTGATTAGAGTTTAACGTTAATCGAGAAATAACGATTAATATAAATCGTAGTGTTTTTAGAATTTATCGTAATTTCTCGATTAGCGTGTAACGCTAATCGAGATATAACGATTAAAAGAAATCTTGTAGCGTATTTGAATTAGTCGTTATTTCTAACGATTAAAAGAAATATGACTTATTAAATATTAATGTTTCGCAGGTTCGTGAAGCTGATGAGCAAGATTCATGAATAAACACATGTCACAAATATAAAATAGTAAGAGGCTCGTGAATAAACACACGTAGGTTCATAGAACTAACAAAGAGGTTTAACAATGTTCATAACAAGTGAAAAACATGTTGAGCATAACTAGTACTTAATTTGGTTCATGAATAAACAAAATGTAGGTTCATAACACTGATAAAGAGTTTCATAAAACTGAAAAAGAGGTTCATAAAACTGATAAAAAGGTTCATATCAACTGAACAACATGTTCCATATGCCTACTAATTAGAAAATGTAAAAGAAAGTTAGAAATAAAATCTAACAATCTATAACACCAGTACAAGTGCGACTGTTTTGAGTGGTAATTAAGTTGGTTGCATTTACCACAATGCCTACGTTTCACACAGACGGGGTCAATTATAATGCTGGTGAATGAAGAATTACGTTGTCCACTTCCTTTGTTCCTAACTTGTGGTGGTAGAAGAATAACCACTTCAGAAGGAACCTAAATTCCTGCATAACTTTCCAAATGTTGCTGATTTGTTGATACAATGCTAGAAGAATCAGTGGATGAAGTGAGCAAGGACATTTTTTTCTCCTTCAACAAAGATGCTAATGGATTGTTCTCAAGTAAACCAAGACAGTTATAAAAGTCAGAATGACAGTGTTGAGAAAAAACTCCTTCTGATTTGAAGTAACACCTTGATTAACCACAACATCATCAATGCTAAAGATCGGACTAATGGTAGCAGAATCAGTCCAATTAAACGAGAAAGAATATATTTGGAGGGGATTTTTTTGTCACAAGCAGGTTCTTAAACACAAAAATCGGATTACGACATGGCAATCCAATCCTCATAAACATCGTGCAGCTACAATGATATTCTTCAACACCAGAAATATAATCAACCTCATATACTTTGTGATTTTATTCTCTACTAAAAAAATATAATGTCGTACCTCCAATCACAAAAAATGAAATTCAAGCCTTCACAGTTTTGCAAATTCATACAGTTTAAACAAATGCAAATTCAAACAAATGCGATTCGTACAGTTCTGCAGATTTGGTGCATGAAAAATGTATAAGGTTCATAAAAATATGAATAAGATTCATAAGTCACAAACAGATTCAGAAACTGCTTACAAAGTTCATGTAGAAGATAAAAAAAATGGGGATCATTAAGGAAAACACTATAATTTAAAAATCATTAGAAAAAACATATGACACTTACCATTATTTTCTGAGATGGAAGCAAGAGAGCAAGTAAAACATGCTGCAAAGATTTCCTGACAAACAATACAAAAAATAGTCAAAGTATAGACCTGGATGCATCTTCCTACAACAACAATTGCGTCTTCAAATCTGGATGCTTGGTGAGAGATTCATTGGCCAGTCTAGATTGTTGATGTCGTTGTGTGTCCATAGCAATATCAAAATGCATTACAAGCTCAACTAGACGGTAATATGTGTCATTAAATGACTAAAATAGTTGTTTGTAGACTCTGATAGAGATGGAGTGCGCACTAAGCCACAAAAAAGAATATCACGAAAAGAAGCCGATATCCAGAACATGCCGAATAACAAACATATCATCAAACCATCTGCGGTTAATAAGTGAGAATTCCTCCAACAATTCAATCTAGCGTGCCTCAAATTCAGTAGGTTCCAATTCATGAGTCCAGACAATGGCGTTGAGTTTTCGCCGAAACAGATCACTTATCTCACCATCGTATTTCACCTTCCTAACATTTCCTCATTATTTGCCACATACACAAACGTTGGTGAGACTGTGTTTGTAGCGAAATTACCAACGAGATGATAACTAAGCAATTGTAGGGCAAAGATCAAAGGTTACAGTATAATCTCAACACTCAAGAACGATATGGAAAATTAGGGTTGAAACTTGAACTTGTGTATTACTCGAATGGTGGCTGAATGATTACAAATCAGGTGTTAGCCTTTATTTATAGGCTAACCCTAGTTTTATCTTTAAGGAAACGAGACCTTATCTTTTCCTTCTATCCTATGACGATATAAAATTAAGGTAAAAGATATTCTTTCTAATATCTTTCACCAATTACAACAATACCATAAAGAAATAGGACAATATCTACTCGGCCGACTTCGTCATCAACGCAAACGGGATCTCCGCTACATCTCGTCACGTCGACGTGATCGCCCTACGCGTAGCTTAGAACGCGTTCCTTACTCGTCGTATTTTTAGGCACAAACAATACCCCTAAGGCGTCTTTCAGGGCTTAACGTCTAGTAGAGCTGGGAGACACCTTCTTTCTTCATGGAATACGTCTTCATTAAACTTGGAACGCGTTGGAGATTACGTCATTCAATATTTCAACATCGTCGTAAAGCTTTGATAATCATTTCTCTTCAATCATTTCCGGGTATCTGACGGAAGGTTTCGTAACCTGCGCCGGCAACGTTCACCCGTAACGGCTAGTTTTTCCAATGGCTATAATGTCGTTGGAAATTTCTCCGTATCTTTCGCGATCTCTTTGGCTATATAAGGGGAAGGCCTTTACTTTCTTTCGACCTCTCTACGACTCATTTACTCTGAACATTTTTGCTTTCTCATCTTCTCACGCTCACCAGATCGTTTACCTTTCCTTCCTTCACTTAAACTTTCCGCTTCATTTACTCCTCAGCTCTTACGATGGCCAGGCCTTCTTTCTACGTACCCAAAGACAAGTGTTCTGACTACAGATCTTCAGAGGCACGTAGCGTCGACCGATTAAGATCATTGGCGAACCTTGGACCTGAAGTGGAGATCGAGATACCTCCTCAAGGGGTATCCGCTGACGCATACCGCCCGGGATGGATCGCGGTGTACGAATATCCCTTCCTTACCGGCCATCGATTCCCTTTCTCGCCTTTGACGAAGGCGTTTATGCTCGCGTTAGGAGTAGCTGTCGGGAACTCCTGCCAAGTGTATGGAGAATTTTTGGCACTTTAGACGACGTAGCGGCGAAGCATGACATTGAGATCGCCGTTGATGATCTCGTCCATTCTTTGATGATCCAAACCAAAATGGTCGGGAGGGTAGGCCTGAAGTCGAGACCTAAAGCAACCCGAATCGCCATTGAGGGAAGTCAAGCCGATCGTCATTGGGCCAACGTTTTCTACTTTGTGAACAAGTCTACTCTTGGTGAGGAGTGTTCATGGCTTATCGAATGTTGGAATCCTGCGAGTAAGTTTTCCTTCTTTCTGAATTTTTACCATGTGTATCTTTACACGTCGATGCTTTACTTATGTTGGATCCCGTTTTACACTTCTTTGTAGTTAACAAAGACGTTATCGTGGCGAGGCGTGAGACCAAGAAGGTCATCGCTAAGCTCCTCGAGATTCCGGAGAACGAGCGAACCTTTCACGGTCATGACGGGGAAGGTCACCGTATTGCTCCTATGGCTTTGACTGGTATAGCGTTTACGTTTCTTATCTTGCTCCTTTTCCTCTCTTGTTCCAGGAGTTCTAATTTCCTTCCTCCGACATTCTTTAGTGTCCGCAGTGGCCTCTCGCATTCGTAGTGGAGGAGAATCTGCTATCGACCTCGCTCCTATCCACATCGCACCCATGATTTCTCTGAGGAAGAGTCTGCTTCTGAGGCTCCTATCCACATCGCACCCATGATTTCTCTCGTCTCCTCCCCGTATCCTTCTCCAATTAAGGCGACGAGGTCACGTAAGGGTAAGGAGAAGGTTGTTGAGAAGTTGGAGTTCGAATTCCAGACTGTCGACGACTTTCCAGGAGTCGTTTCCCGTGTCGTTGCATCCGGGAGAAATTTCTGCCCGCCATGAAAAGGCTTTTATCTCCTCTGACGCTTGACCATTATTTGTCAATGGAGACGGAGGACGTAATGGGAGAAGCTCTCGCCGAACAGTGGTAGGTAGGTTTTCTTAATGTTTCCGTCGTGTTTCTTGTCTTTGATTTAATTCTAACCTCTTTTTCTCTGTTCTTTTAGGCGCTTCAATCCTCTTTGTGCGTCTGGGGACGCTTCTCTGACTTTGTCGACCGGATGAAGGTCAAGGAGAAGAAGCAGTCGGCCGACGAGACAAAGATTCAAGAGCTCAACGTGACGATTGAAACGTTGCGTAAGGCGGAGAGCGAGGCTTAGGAGAAGGTCGTGGCGACACTCAAACTTCACGACGATCTTGCTAAGCAGGTTGGGGACTCGAAGGCGAGTATCAATGCTTTGGAGGATGAGATGGCCAAGAAGGAGAAGAAGCATGTTTCGGAGCTTCGTGAAGTAAAGATCTATTGGTCTTGGCTATCGCGTGTAGAAGTTCTTGAGCAATATGGCGCCGAGAAGCATCTTGGTTGGGATCCAGTATCTGAGCGGCGGGAGTTCGAGGCGGCGTATCCGGAGATCCCCGAAAGCGTCGAGGCAGGTCCTTCGTCCTCACATCTTCCAACGGACCCTGATGTTATGGAGGAAGATGCTCTTCGAGTTAAGGACGTTGATCCTAATGATGACGCTGGAGATGACGAAGGCGTCGACGAGGAAGTCGTTGTGGAGGACTCTGAGGGCGAAGACGAGGGCGAGTGCGAGTATGAGGTTGCGGATGGTTCTTCGTCTAGTTCCTCTGAGGGCGAGAGTGAATCTTCATAATTTTTCGGAGTTGCTCATTCTCTTTTCCTTTGTAAAAATCATCTCGTTTGTTTTTGGTTACGCGTCGCTGGTCTTTAGGGCGCTTCTTTGTAAATACTGTCATTCTTGCCCTTCTTGACGGGGCCTTTTTATAATATATTCTCTTTAATTCTTGCATCTTCTAAGCTTGAATATGTTGCTTTGTCCGAACGTGTTCCTTTTGGTGATAACATCTTTTCTCGTATGAGTTTCTTATTTTCAATCTTGCAAGCAGCGATACTCGTTTTTGGTGCTTTTCTTCAAGTTGTTGCTATGATAGATTACTTCTTCTGACTTTTTGGGCGCTTGTTGGCTGGACTAGAGGTACTAAATACTTCCATACTACCTTTGCTTTTATGTTTTGTGGCGCTGTATACTTTGAGTATGGGCGTCTTGTCCTCTATACACGTAGGATTCTTGGGACTTCTAACGTGTAGTTTGCCTATGAATATATAGGTCCAGTCTTTGACCTTTGTTACTTAACTTTAGGGTGTGGTTTTCTACCCCTGGCGTAGTGCTTTGTTCGTTTTGTGAACGCATTAGAAGAATTCTTTGCTCTATTGATAGGATGTTATGGTCATTGCGGCTACTTTTGTTATTTTGCCGGCTTACATGAAGGTTGGGTCCAGCATTTCCTCCGAACCCGGAGCGAGTGGCAGATGTAGGTCAGCGCGTGATTTCATCAGCTTGTGACATCACCCCTTACTTACGGTGAATCCTTTGCCACACGCTAGCGTCAGGTCGACGTCGAACTCTTTTAATCGACTGGCCTGTTCATCGTGTATTGACAGATTTGTGATCGTTTGGACTTACGATGCCTGTGGACGCCTCCCAGCCGGTTTGGCGAGATGCCCGTGGATTCATGACTCTCAGAGGGGCCGTGGAAGGCGCAAGTACGCGTTCCTGGAGAGTGGTCGTGTCAATAGGTTTCCCTTCTTTGCTCAGCGGACCGTGCCAGTTTCGTGTGGTTCCGGGCTTCATTCCCCATGACCATTGCCACACGTCGCTAACAATCATGGGAAGCGTCGATTCGGAGTCGGCGGTTTGTCTAACGTTGCGTACGCGTAGATGGAGCCTTGAACGCGTAGGCTAACGAAATTCCTTCCCGACGCGGATTTTCGCCGCGGCCTTTTTGAGCTTTGTGTTCCGTCATAGACATAGAGAAAGTAATTCGGAAACGGAACAACTCAACATACTTTAACACATTGGAGAAAAAAAGGGTGTACTCATATATTAATAGATAGATGCATCATGGACTAACAGACTTCGACACTGACGCCTACCCCTAGTCGTTACGACCCCTTGTCATTTCGACTCTAAGATAATGATGCTACCTTATTGAAACTTTTAAAAGAAACTAATTCTACTCATGCAAGAAAAGGCAAAAAGAAGATAACATTAGAAGGTATGGAAATTCTGATCACTTTTGTGGGTCTTGACTTATGGCGGGTGGTGTTTCAGGAACATGTAACTTAAATTGTCACTCTTCGTTATGACTTTCTGTCGTCTCTTCACTTGGGGTTTTTGCTTGTACTTACTTGATAGATTGATACTGTCTTGCTTGCCGAACCCGATTTTTCTCATCGCGTTGGGGGTTTATCTTCTACCCCTAGCTTTCTCTTTGAACTTCACTTTACTCTTATAGGACTCTTGATGTCTTAACCCCTTGGCTTTTGGAGCCTTAGACCACGAAGGCGCCTTTCTTTCTATGACTCGTCGGGGAGTGTATACCTCGATCTTTAACATACATTCTTCGTCTCCCATCTGATCAATCTCCTCTTCCGACGCGTTGTTTTGACACTTTACGTACCTTGTTGGCTCTTCGTGGTCCTTTGACTGCTACGCCTCATCTTTCTTACTAAATGCTGCCTTGGCAGCGTTCTTTATACCAATGTTGTAACATTCTCTCACGACTTGAAGCTCGCCTTTGATCTCCTGGATCCCCCACGGGGATGGGAACTTTAGGGATTGATGGTATGTTGAGGGTGTGGCTTTCATGTCGTGCAGCCAAGGCCTTCCTAGGATTATATTGTAAGGCGACTCGATCTCCATAACTGCAAATTTTGCTTGTATGTTGATACCTCTGGCCAGGGTTGCTAATGTGATCTCTCCCAGCATGTTCGCCACTTCCCTGCTGAATCCCACCAAGGGGACGTATTTCTTCACCACGTCGTCACTAGAAAGTCCGAGCTCCTTAATAGCGGATGAAGTGATTATATTGGCGGAGCTCCCATTATCGACGAGGATTCTCTTAACCATGCAATTGCTGAAGGTGAGGGAGATGACTAACCCATCATGATGCTCTACGACCTCGCTTGGTTCCTGAACGTAATTGGATAGTTTCTTCTAGTAGGACGGACGTGATAAACTCACGTCATATTGCTCTCATCGCGTAGGATCTTGATATTTCTTCTAGCTACGGATGCAGTGTAGCCGCTTGCGGAGGAGCCTCCGAGGATGGTATGTATTGTTCTGGTATGAGTTGATGGCGGTGGAGGAGGAGTAGGAGATTTCCTTTTTTCTTCACCCCTTCGGACGCGTTCTTTCCCTCTCTGGAGAGCAAATCTCTCAAATCTCCCCTCTTCAACAGTCTCAATACCTCTTTCCTCAGAGTGTAGCAACCATCTGTGGTGTGGCCTGTGTCGTTATGGAATTCACAATATCCATTTCCCGTTCCGGGTCTTCTCCCTGGGTTTGGCTTTTTAGGCCATTGTACGTCACGCAATCCCTCCATAGCGCTCATAACTCGTAACGCGTCAGTCTTCATAGAGATATCCCTATCAACTATATAAACGCTACCGACCTCGCTCACATTGTGCACCATGGGTGGCTCTCTTTGGAAGGGTTTATTTCTCCTATCATGAAGTTCTCCTCGTTCCTGATGGCGATCGTTATGTCGACGTTGGGGCGAGTTCCTACGCGGAGGAGATCGTCTATGCGGAGAACGAGGATTTTCCTCTGCGTGTCTCAGGAGATCTTCTTCTAGACGCATAGCTTCCATGGCCCTTTCCCTTGTTGCGACGAACGAATGGGGCTACAATCCGGGATGGAGATCTTCTCGTCGTTGAAATGTTTCATAAAGGCTCTTATGGTTTCGCCTTTGTTCATGCGCATATTGTGGAGATCTGAGGGTTGCTTTGCGAA
Source organism: Oxyria digyna (assembly GCA_029168935.1). Taxonomy (NCBI): domain Eukaryota; kingdom Viridiplantae; phylum Streptophyta; class Magnoliopsida; order Caryophyllales; family Polygonaceae; genus Oxyria; species Oxyria digyna. The sequence goes on from JAPVLV010000013.1 coordinate 15,890,082, forward strand.
CATTTTACTGCTGGCGAATTATAGGCGAAACATGTTGGAGAGTTCGGCATAAGACGAGATACTTCCCTTGGGGTGGTGGATGAACCACGTCAAGGCCAGACCTTTTAGCGTCGAACTAAAAAATTTGGACATCATTGCCTCTCTTAGCTTCGGCTCGATTGGACTCGTGGAGAGATTGGCTTTGTAGAGTAAGATATGCTCTTCCAGGTCATCGGATCCGTCGTAGACGGGGAGATCGGCGACGCTGAATTTCTTAGCTATCTTCTGGGCGGCGATGGTGCTGACAAAGGGGCTTTCTTGATATCCGGACTCTTGCTCAGGGATGATAGACTTAGATGCTCCGGCGATGGTGATAGACTTAGGTGCCTAAAAATACGATGAGTAAGGAACGCGTGACGAGCTACGCGTAGGATGATCACGTCGACGTGACGAGAAGAAAGGAGGATGTCGTCAACGTGAAGAGACGTGGCAAAGGTCTCGTTTATCTTGAAGATTAAGTCGGCCGAGTATATTTTATCTTATTTCCTTGTATATTATTGTAATTGGTAAAAGATACGAGAAATAATATCTTTTACCTTGTTTGTTATATCGTTATTAGATAGAAGGAAGAGATAAGATCTCGTTTCCTTCAAGATATTATTAGGATTAAGAGGCTAACGCCTGCTTTGTAAGTATTCAGCCACCATTCGAGTAATATCAAGTTCAAGCTTCAAACCCTAAATCCCTATTTCATCTTACATCGTTCTTGAGTGTTGAGATTATACCATACTCTTTGATCTTTGCCCTACAATTGCTTAGTTATCATCTTGTTGATAATTTCGCTACAAACATTTGGCGCCCACCGTGGGGCTGGATCAAAAAGGTATCGTCTCTCCATACAAAAAGAACTTATTTTTTGCAGGCAGAAGCCATGCACGCAGAAGCCATGCACGCAGGCGAGAAGACGGCGCTAGAGCTTACTAAGGAGAACGAGAGGTTGAATTCAATAATCAGGGAACTCAAAGCGGGATCAGCAGGACCACACGTCTATGTCCGTGGTCAGAACGTCGTTCGGCGCCTCGATTTAGACGCCGCCGTCGAAGAAGACGATGTATACAGACCCCAAGAGCACCATGATTATGTTCCTCGTAGAGAAACAATTCAAAGGAAGAAACCTGGGGAAACTATGACCCCAAGCTCCGTCGCCACGCTCGTACACAACAGGTCGGAGCTCTAAGAAGAGAGATGATGCTAATGCCCGGAGCCCCTAAGTCCATAGCCCTGAGCACGAGTTCGGATATGAAGAGAGTCCCTTCGTCGCCGCTATCGCCGCTCAGAAGATAGCCAAGAAATTCACCGTCGCCGATCTCCCCGTCTATGACGGATCCGACGATCCAGAGGAGCACATCCTACTCTACAAGGCCAAGCTCTCCACAAGTCCAATCGAGCCAGAGCTAAGGGAGGCAATGATGTGCAAATTCTTTAGCTCAACGTTGAAAGGCCCAGCCTTGACGTGGTTTATCCACTTACCCAAGGGGAGTATCTCTTCTTACACCGAGTGTTTGTGCCTAAAAATATGACAAGTAAGGAACGCGTGGTAAGCTACGCGTAGAAGGATGTCGTCGACGTGACGAGACGAAAGGAAGATGTCGTCGACGTGACGAGACGTGGCAAAGGTCTCATTCTCCTTAAGGGTTAGGTCGGCCGAGCATATTTTATCTTATTCCCTTGAATATTATTGTAAATGGTAAAAGATACGAGAAAAAATATCTTTTACCTTGTTTATTATATCGTTATTAGATAGAAGGAAAAGATAAGATCCGATTTTCCTTAAAGATATCGTTAGGGTTAGCCTATAAAATAGGGTTAACGCCTGCTTTGTAATCATTCAGCCACCATACGAGTAATACCAAGTTCAAGCTTCAACCCTAAATTCTTCTCTCGTCTTATATTGTTCTCGAGTGTTGAGATTATACCGTATTCTTTGATCTTTAACCTACAATTGGTTAGTTATCATCTCGTTGATAATTTCGCTACAAACAATTGGCGCCCACCGTGGGGCAAGATCAAAAAGGTATCGTCTCTCCATACGAAAAGAGCTTCTTTTTTGCAGGGATTCATGACAAACCCGACGAACAGCCCACGTGACGGCGAAAAGAGGTCTGAAGAAGAGGATCACACGACGATTCCTCTCGTTCCGGTAGACAAAGACGCGGGGAAAGATCTCGAGAATACTCCAAAAGACAACGCCCCCATAGAAGAACATGGAACGAACGACGAGGTAACTGGTGTGGCCGCAGTCAGAGCACATTTCAACACCCTTCAGAAAACGTGGGTAGAAACCAAAAACGCCAGTGAAGAAAACACGATAGGGCTCACCAAAGAGAACCGTGATAAAGGAGCTTAAAGCAGAAGCGGCGAGACCACACACCTATGTTCGTAGCCAAAGCGTTGTGCGACGCCTAGATATGGACGCTGTCGCTGAGGAGGAAGGGATCTACGAGTTCCAAGAACACCCAAGTATCATCCCGTCGAGAGAGACGATCCCAAGAAGGAAAACCGAAGAAGCCATGGCGTCGACTGTCGTTGCAACGCTCGTAGCACATCAAGTCGGCGCCTTGAGGAAGGAGATGATGCTGATGCCCGGAGCCCCAAAATCCATAATCCCTGAGCACGAGTTCGGATTTCAAGAGAGTCCTTTCGTCGCCACTATCGCCACCCAGAAGATAGCCAAGAAGTTCACCGTCGCCGACCTCCCCGTCTATGACGGATCCGACGACCCGGAAGAACATGTCTTACTTTACAAAGCCAAGCTCTCCACAAGTCCAATCGGGCCAGAACTAAAGGAGGCAATGATGTGCAAGTTCTTTAGCTCGACATTGAAAGGTCCAGCCTTGACGTGGTTTATCCACTTACCCAAAGGAAGCATCTCCTCCTACGCCGAACTCTCCAACCTAATCTGATTACAATTCGCCAACAGTAAGTTGTTTGCAAAGCGACCTTCAGATCTCCATAACATGCGCATGAACAAAGGCGAAACCATAAGAGCCTTCATGAAGCGTTTCAATGACGAGAAGATTACAATCCCAGATTGTAGCGAGGCTACCGCCGCCGACGCGTTCAGACGTGCACTCCCCCGAGATAGTGATCTGTACAAGGAATTGACAAAGACTCGCCCTGAATCATTCGTCTCAACGAGGGAAAGAGCCATGGAGGCCATCCGCCTCGAAGAAGATCTCCTGAGGCACACCGAAGAAAGCTCTCAGTCTCCACGTAAACGGACCCCTCCACGCAGAAACTCTCCTCCGCGTCGGCATAACGACCGACATCAAGAGCGAGGGGAATGCCACGATAGGAGAAATAAGCCATTCCAGAGAGAGCCACGGACGGTGCATGCTGTAAGCGAAGTTGATAGCGTCTACATGGTGGACACATGTATCTCAATGAAGACCAACGTGTTGCGAGTCATGAGCGCAATGGAAGGGCTACGCGACGTGCAATGGCCTAAAAAGCCAAATCCAGGGAGAAGACCCGGAACGGGGAAGGGGTATTGTGAGTTTCACAACGACACAGGTCACACGACAGATGGGTGTTACACTCTGAGAAAAGAGGTGTTGAGGTTGCTGAAGAGGGGAGATTTGAAGGATCTACTCTCCAGAGAAGGAAGGAACGCGTTCGAAGGGGTGAAAAAAGAAAGGAAGTTTCCTACCCCTCCTCCACCTCCATCAAGTCATACCCGAACCATACACACCATCCTCGGACGTTCCTCCGCAAGTGGCTACACCGCATCCGCCGCTAGAAGGAATATTAAGATCCTACGCGACGATAGTGATATGACGCGAGTCTATCAAATCCGTCCTACTAGAAGAAATTACCCGATCACGTTCGAAGAACCAAACGAGATGGTAGAGCATCACGACGGGTTAGTTATCTCCCTCACCGTCAGCAATTGCCTGGTCAAGAGGATCCTCATAGACAACGGGAGTTCCGCCAACATAATTACTACATCTTCCATAAAAGAGCTCGGATTATCCAACGACGACGTCGTGAAGAAGTACGTTCCCTTGGTGGGGTTCAGTGGCAAAGTAGCAAGCATGTTGGGAGAAATCACATTAGCAACCTACGCCAGAGGCATCAATATACAAGAAAATTTTGCAGTAATGGAGATCGAATCGCCTTACCACATCATTCTAGGAAGGCCTTGGCTACACGACATGAAAGTTGTACCCTCAACGTATCACCAGTCCTTGAAATTCCCGTCCCCATAGGGGATCCAAGAGATCAAAGGCGAGCTTCAAGTCGCGAGAGAATGCTATAACATCGGAGTGAGAAACGCCACTAAGACATCGTTGGGAAAAGAAAAGAAAGCATAGCAATCAAGGAGCCACAAAGAAAAGGCTAGGGGTGGAAAGTCGGTCCCGATGCGAGGAGAAAAACAAAGTTGGACGAGAAAAAGGATGCCAATCTTCCAAGTAAGTACGAGCAAAAAGTCCAAGCAAAGAACAACAACTTAAACTACATGTTCCTAAAGCACCACCCGCCATAAGTCGAATCCGACAAAAGTGATAAGAATTTCCAAATTTCCTAGCATTATTTTCTTTGTGTTCTTTCTCGCATGATTAGGATTAGTTTCTTTCAAGAGTTTCAATAAAGTTAGCGTCATTATCTTAGCGTCGAAGCGACAAGGGGTCGTAACGACTAGGGGTAAGCGTCAACGTCGAAGTTTGTTAGTTCATGATGCATCTTTCCATTAATATATGAGTACACTCTTTTTTCTCCGACGTGTTAAAGTATGCTGAGTTGTTCTATTTCAAAATTACTTGCTCTGTGTCTATGACGTAACACCATGCTTAATAAGGCCGTGGCAAAAATCCGCGCCGGGGAGGAGTTTCGTTAGCCTACACGGTCAAGGCTCCATCTACGCGTAGGCAACGTTAGCCAAACCGCCGACTCCGAGTCGACGCTTCCCATGATTGTTAGCGACGTGTGGCAATGGTCATGGGGAATGAAGCCCGACACCTCACAAAACCGGCACGGTCCTCTAAGCAAAGAAGGGAAACCTATTGCCACAACCACTCTTCAGGAACGCGTACTCGCGCCTTCCACGGCCCCTCTGAGAGTCATGAATCCACGAGCAAAACGCCAAACCGGCAGGGATGCGTCCACCGGCATCGTAAGTCCTAACAATCAAGAAATCGGACGCTACACGATGAATAGGCCCGTCGATTAAAAGAGTTCGACGTCGACCTAAGGCTAGCGTGAGGCAACGGATCCAGCTTAAAAGTAAGGGGTAACTTCACAAGCTAATAAAATCACACGCTGACCTATGTCCGCCACTCGCTTCAGGGTTCGGAGGAAATGCTGGACCCAACCTTCATATAAGCCGGCAACGTAACGAAAGCAGCCGCGTTGACCGTATCACTTTATCAAGTAAGCAAAACATTCTAACACGTTCACTACGAACAAAGCGACATACCAGGAAGAGAAAAGCACACCCTAAAGATAAAGTAGCAAAAGCAAAAGCCAAGGACCAAACCTACGCGTTCAAAAAAAAAAAAAAAAAAAAAAAGCTTCGCGTAAGAGGTCACAAAAGTTAAAGTCAAGAAGACAAAAATTCTATGTGCACCTGAGCGTAGAGCACATAAGCCATCTAAGCCAAGTAAAGAACAAGCTCCTAAGATACCTCCGACGCGAAGAACGACGCGCACGACGCAAGAGATGAAGTACGAGATACAACAAGTAAAGAAAAATCCAAGGGTCTTTGGTAGCTCTGACCTAGTCTACGGGAAGCCTAAGCCAAATCTACCAAAAGGGGTAGGACCGTTCGAGGAAACATGCAAACACACCCAAAAGCCAAGGAACGTATAAGGTATGCGTCAGGCAAGAATGAGATCACCTACCTGAAAAGGAAGGATAAGGAAAAGCCAGAAAGCACCTCCAAAGGAAAGGAAAGGTGTTTGTGCCTAAAAATACGACGAGTAAGGAACGCGTGGTAAGCTACGCGTAGAAGAACTGTCTCGACGCGACAGGAGGAATGGAAGATGTTGTTGACGTGACGAGACGTGGCAAAGGTCTCGTTTATCTTGAAGATTAGGTCGGTCGAGCATATTTTATCTTATTCCTTGTAATATTCTTGTAATTGGTAAAAGATACGGTAAAGAATATCTTTTACCTTGTTTATTATATCGTTATTTAGATAGAAGGAAGAGATAAGATCTCGTTTTCCTTAAAAATATTATTAGGGTTAGCCTATATATAGAGGCTAACGCCTGCTTTGTAATCATTCAGCCACCATTCGAGTAATACCAAGTAAAAGCTTCAACCCTAATTTCGTACTTTGTTCTTGAGTGTTGAGATTATACCGTGCTCTTTGATCTTTGCCCTACAATTGCTTAGTTATCTTCTTGTAGGTAATTTCGCTACAAACAATTGGCGCCCACCGTGGGGCTAGATAAAAAAGGTATCGTCTTTCCATACAAAAAGAGCTTCTTTTTTGCAGGAAACCATGACAAGTCCGACCAACAGTCCGCGTGATGGCAAAAAAAGATCCGAAGAAGAAGATCACGTAACAGTTCCTCTCATTCCGGTGGATGAAAACGCAGGAAAAGATCTCGAGAACACTCCTGATGCTCCAAAGAACAACGCTCCCACAGCAGAGCGGGGGACGAGCGGCGATGTAACTAACGTGGCCGCTGTCGGAGTCCACTTCGACACCCTGCAGAAGGCATGGACAGAAGTTAAAAGCGCCAGCGAAGAAAACACGTCGGGACTCACCAAAGAGAACGAACGACTACGCTCCATTATAAAAGAGCTTAGAGCAGAATCAACAAAGCCACTAACCTATGTTCGTAGTCAAAGCGTCGTTCTCCGCCTAGATATGGACGCCGTCGCTGAAGAAGGAGAGGATTACGGGTCCCAGGAGCATCGAAACGCCATCCCGACGAGGGAAATGATTCAGAAAAAGAAATTCGAGGAAAAGATGACTTTGGACGTCGTCGCCGCGCTCGTAGCGCAACAGGTCGGAGCCCTAAGAAAAGAGATGATGCTGATGCCTGGGGCTCCCAAATCCATAATCCCCGAGCACGAATTCGGATTTCAAGAGAGTCCTTTTGTCGCCACTATCGCCACCCAGAAGATAGCTAAAAAGTTCACCGTCGCCGATCTCCCCGTATACAACGGATCCGAAGACCCGGAAGAACATGTCTTACTCTACAAGGCCAAGCTCTCCACAAGTCCAATCGAACCCAAGGGAAGTATCTCCTCCTACGCCGAACTCTCCAACCTGTTCCGATTACAATTCTCCAGCAGTAAGTTGTTTGCAAAACAACCTTCAGATCTCCATAACATGCGTATGAACAAAGGCGAAACCATCAGGGCCTTCATGAAGCGTTTCAATGACAAGAAGATTACAATTCCAGATTGTAGCGAGGCTATCGCTGCCGACGCGTTCAAATGTGCACTCCCCCCGAGACAGCGATCTATACAAGGAGTTAACAAAGACTCGTCCTACTTCATTCGTCTCAACGAGAGAAAGAGCTATGGAAGCCATACGCCTTGAAGAAGACCTCCTAAGTCACGCTAAAGAAAAGTCTCGATCTCCACGTAGACGTACCCCTCCACGCAGAGATTCTCCCCAACAGAAAGGTGGCGAGCACTACAATAGAAGAAATAAGTTGTTCCATACAGAAACCCCCATGGTGCATAACGTAAGCAAGATCAATAACGTCTCCGCAGTCGAAAGAGGCGTATACATGAAGACCGACGCGTTGCGGGTTATGAACGCGATGAAAAAGCTCCATGACGTAAAGTGGCCTAAAAAGCCAAATCCTGAAAAGAAATCAGGGTCAGGAAGAGGATATTGCGAGTTCCACAACGATTCAAGACATCCGACAAATGATTGCTATACTCTGAGGAAAGAAGTTCTACGCCTCCTGAAAATAGGCGACCTGTTAGATTTGCTTTCCAAAGAGGGAAGGGACGTGTTTGAAGGATCAAGGAAAGGAAGAAGATCTGCAACGCCACCGCCTCCTTCATCAAGTCGTTCAAGGACAATCCATACAATCTTCGGAGGCTCCCCCATAAGCGGTTATACCGCCTCCGCCGCCAAAAGGAGCGTCAAGGCATTACACGGCGAAGGAAGTACTTTGCCCATCTACCACGTCAGGACCGTTAGGAAAGATTTCCCAATCACATTCGAGGAACCCAACGGGAGCATAGATCATCACGACGGGTTAGTTATCTCCTTAACCATTAGTAATTGCAAGGTTAAAAGAATCCTCATCGATAACGGAAGCTCAGCCAACATCATCACCTTATCCGCAATCAAGGAGCTCGGATTATCTAGCGACGACGTGGTGAAAAAGTACACCCCCCTAGTAGGTTTCAGTGGCGAAGTCGCCAATATGCTAGGAGAAATCACCCTAACCACTCTGGCGGAAGGGGTCAATATGCAAACCAAGTTCATAGTGATGGAAGCCGAGTCGCCCTATAACATAATCTTGGGAAGGCCGTGGTTACACGATATGAGAGCTATACCTTCAACGTACCATCAATCCCTGAAGTTTCCATCTCAGTGGGGAATCCAAGAGATTAAGGGTGAACCACAGATAGCAAGGGAGTGATACAGCATAGGAATGAAGAATACAACCAACGCGTCCCTAGAGAAAAGGAGTAAGGCGTAGCAATTAAAAGACCATGGAGAACAAGTAAGATATGCTCAACGGAGGCTCTATGAGATAAAAGAAGAAATAGGCCGGGTAGGCGACGAGACATACGTCCTAGAAGTAAAATCCTACGCCATCCGAAGAGTAGAGAAAAGGAAAGCGTCTTCATGATCTCGATCATCGAATAGTAAAGAATCGAAACGCCTAAAAACGCGAAAAAATCATGGAAAGTCTAAGAAAGAGGCTACGGGTAGAAGAATAACTCCCGACGCGTCAAAGAAAAAGCCATCTAAGAAGCGAGATAAGGGCATCGATAAGCACGACGCGTCTCTACGGAAACGTAAGAAAAATCTCCGAGTTCAAAAGTGGAAGAAATTTATGGCGGAGAACCCTGACTTAAGCTACATGTTCTTGAAACATCACCCACCATAAAGACACCATCAGGAAAGAGTTTGAGATAATTCTATGTGTCTTTTGATTCCCTTTCATTTCCCTTTGCATGAGTAGGATTAAGTTTTTAATAAAAATACGTCGTTATCTTTAGGTCAAAGCGACAAGGGGTCGCAGCGACTAGGGGTAGGTGTCAAAATCAATGTTTGTTATTGCATGATGCATCTTTTATTTATATACAAGTAGACCTCTTCTTTCCAACGTGTTAAGCATGCTGAGTTGTTTCATTTCCATGACTTGCTCTATGTCTATTAAGAGAACGTCCCTCTCGAGTACGGCGTACCAAATAAGAAGCAAAAAGGCCGCGGTGAAAATCCGCGCCGGGGGCGAATTTCGTTAGTCTACGCGTTCGAGGCTTCATCTACGTGTAGGCAACGTTAGCCGAACCACCGACTCCGAGTCGACGCTTCCCATGATTGTTAGCGACGTGTGGCAATGGTAATGGGGAATGAAGCCCGGTACCTCACGAAGCCGGCCGGATCCTCTGAGCAAACAAGGTCGAACCTATTTGACACGATCATTCTCCAGGAACGCGTCTTCACGCCTTCCAGCCCCTCTGAGAGTCATGAATCCACGGGCAAAACGCCAAACCGACAGGGATGTGTCCACCGGCATCGTAAGTCCTAACAATCTAGAAATCGGACGCTACACGATGAATAGTCCCCTAGATTAAAAGAGCTAGCGTGAGGAAACAGACCCACCTTAAAAGTAAGGGGTAACGTCACAAGCTGATAAAATCACACGATGACCTATGTCCGCCACTCCCTTCAGGGTTCGGAGAAAATGCTGGACCCAACCTTCATGTAAGCCGGCAACGTAACTAAAGCAGTCGCATTGACCATACCACACTATCAAGTAAGTAAAAACCCTCTAACGCGTTCACCACGAACGAAGTATCATACCAGGGGTAGAGAGTTATAGCCTAAAGATAAAGTAGCAAAAGGCAAGAAACCAAAGATAGAATTTACGCACTCGCAAACGAGGCACGCGTAAAGAGCCGTGGAAGTTCAAGCCTAAGACAAAGCTTACGAGATACGAATAAAAAGTCGTAAATACTCAAGAAACAAGTTCTACACCTAGGCGAAGCAAGATACGCGTGCCAAAGCAAAATACGTAAGATATCAAAGCAAGATAAAGGCGAGCTCCCAAGACATCTCCGATGCGAAGGAAAACGCGCACGACGCAAAGAACAAAGTACAAGATATAACAAGTGAAGCGAGCATAAGACTCTTTGGTAGCTCTAACCTAGTCTACGAGGAGTCTAAGTCAAACCTACCAAAAGGGGTAGGAGTACGCCAAAAAGAATGAAAAGTGCTTAAAGGACAGCGACGACGTAAGAACAAGAAAGTTGGCAGCAATAAAACACTATCACCAAAGCAACGCAAAGGATTCAAGAAAATAGGAGAACAAGTATATTGAAGAGAAAGCCCAATGGCCAAGAAAAAGGATAACAACGTTAGAAAAGGAAAGAAGCGCTCCAACTACAGGCAACGCGTACAAATACCCTACGCAAAGAAAAAGATAAAAATTACAAGGATTTGGACTCGCCCTCGGACGACCCATAGCCGGACGCGCGACCATCGCCTTCCTCTTCATCAGTCGCAACCTCCTCCTCGTCGACGTGTTCCCCGCCTTCAACGTCTGCAACGCCATGATGAGCATCTAGACGCGAGGAAGAAGGACCATCATCAACACCTTCAGGAGGTTCCGAATAAGCCTCCCTAAACTCAGCACGCTCGCCCACTGGATCCCAATCTTTGTACTTGCCAGCAGCATACTCCTCATAAACCTCCACTCTGGACAACCAAGACCAATAGATCTTCGCCTCGTACAAATCCTTGTCATGCTGCGCTTTGTTCCTCTCCACGTCCACCCTCAAAGTACTGAGATCCTCCTCCAAGTCCTCGACCCGCTTGGTGATCGTCTCATTCAGAGTAAGAACTTCAGTAACTTTGTCCTTCGCCGCCTTCTGCGCGTCACGAGACTTCTCCAACAAACCATTTAGACGTTTAACCTCCGATGAAGCATCAGACGCCTTTTTCTCCAACGCCTCCATCCGTTCTGGATACTTAGACAAGAGCATCCAAGCGCATAGCGACGCCTGAATCCCCTGAAAGAAGGAATGAGAGAAATAAGAAAGAAAGTTCACAAGAAAATCATCAGAGAAAGTAAGAGTTACCATCTTACCTGCCATTGAGCAGCGAAAGCCTCTCCCATAACGTCGGCAGGATCCATCGACGCGTAATGGTCAAGAGACGACGAAGAACGAAGCCCCATCAAAGCCTTCAGAAGTTCCCTTCCTGGAGCGAAAGCATTCGAAATCACGCCAGGGAAGTCATCCACAGACGAGTATTTCTCCTCGGGAACCTCGACCACTATCTCATTTCCCTTCCGTGAACGCGTCGCCTTAACCGGAGAAGGAGATGGCGTAGATTCCAAGGTAGCCATAAGATCAAAGTCCAAGGGAGCAGCAGACGAACATCCTTTTATGGCAAGCTGCCTCTTCCTCGACGTCACAAGATCAGTGGCAGATTCGTCACGAGCACGGACGCGAGAAATTGAAGCTGCGCCATCAACAAAGAATAAACAGTTAGAACACAAGTATGAAGAAATAAATCGACGAAAGCTAACGAGAAGAAGCCGACTTACCAGACGGCTTCGCAAGACCGCTACGATGACCCTCTCCGTCATGACCATAGAAGGTCCGATCAGCTTCAGGAATCGCCAAGAGCGCGGCTACCTCCTTTTTCGACATCGCCCTTGTCTTAAGAGCCTCCACGTTGACTGAAAAGCATATAAAGTTATATGTAAGTAAAACATCGACAAGCAAAACGTGCATCCCTATGAAAAGAAGAGTTTAGTAGGACAAAGTAAAGAAGCTCACTCTCAGGGTTCCATTCCACGACGAGCGAAGAGCACGCGTCTCCGAGAGAAGATTTCTCCACGAAGTAAAAGACCTCGGCCCAACCCCGATCGTCCGTACTCTTCTCAAAGCCTAACCTAGCCTTCTTCTGCTTGATCTTAAAATAGACCCTGCCCGGCGAAGTGAGCGAGATAGTCAGAGAACTGGGAAGGTCCGCCCGACGAAATCCAAGCCATGTTTTTCAATGGCATCGTCGAGGGCGCCCAAGATGCGCCAAGCCCCGGGAAGAAGTTGACCCATCGCCAAGCCTAAAGTGAGCATAAAGGCCATAACCAAAGGCGAGAACGGAAATCGATGCCCCGCCAGAAAAGGATACTCGTAGACCACTATCCATCCCGGTCGATGAGCATCCGCACAAACCCCTCTTGGAGGTACTTCGATCTTCACGTCCGGACCAAGTTCAGCAATGGTCCTCAGACGACTGGTGTCGTACGCCTCGGAATCGTAACGATCTGAATCACGAAGCACCTTCCTTGGCTCATAAAGTACTGGAATTGCCATTGGAAAATAAGTAGGTAGAGAAGAAGAGCAATGAAATGGTCAAACGAGAAAGAAATGAGAGAAGCAGAGAAATGTTCGGTAGAAATGAAAATTAGAAGAAGTGTATGGAGAAAGGAAAGATCCTTGCTTATTTATAGGAAGGAGATCGCGAGAATCTCGGGAAGGATATTTTTCCAACGGCAACATCTCCCATTAAGAAACTAGCCGTTGGAGACGAACGTTACCGGCACGAATAACGAAGCTCCTCGCCTGTCACGTGGAAATGATTGAAGGAGAATGATGATCGAAGCTCTGCGACGGTATTAAAAATTCAAGTGACGTAATCATCAACGCGTTCGTAGTGCAATGAAGACGTATTCCTTGAAGAAAGAAGGCATCTCCCAGCTCTACTAGACGTTAAGCCCTGTAAGACGCCTTAGGGGTATTGTTTGTGCCTAAAAATACGACGAGTAAGGAACGCGTGGTAAGCTACGCGTAGAAGAACTGTTTTGACGCGACGGGAGGAATGGAAGATTAGGTCGGCCGAGCATATTTTATCTTATTCCTTGTAATATTCTTGCAATTGGTAAAAGATACGGTGAAGAATATCTTTTACCTTGTTTATTATATCGTTATTTAGATAGAAGGAAGAGATAAGATCTCGTTTTCCTTAAAAATATTATTAGGGTTAGCCTATATATAGAGGCTAACGCCTGCTTTGTAATCATTCAGCCACCATTCGAGTAATACCAAGTTAAAGCTTCAACCCTAATTTCCTACTTTGTTCTTGAGTGTTGAGATTATACCGTGCTCTTTGATCTTTGCCCTACAATTGCTTAGTTATCTTCTCGTAGGTAATTTTGCTACAAACAAAAGGTTATAATAAAAATATTGTCAAGACAATCCAAAGAGAAAAGTTATTCGCTCAACCCATAGACAAATACGCCATCGCCAAGAAAAACATGTCTAGACGCAACGACATACTCAATGCGTTTCTTATCCAAGAGTCAAAGCGTTATATTATAAAGGCCCATAAAAAAGGGCAAGAACAAAAGTATTTACAAGAAAAATAAATTTACAAAAAAGCCCAAGGGAAGAATGACCCCGAAAAATCACAAAGAATCGCTATCAGACTCAGAAGAGCCCGACGAAGAGCCATCCGCGTCCTCATTCTCGTGTTCATCCTCGCCCTCATCTTCAGAGTCTTCTACGATGACTTCTTCATCAACACCTTCGTCGTCTTCGACGCCGTCATTAGGATCAACCTCGTTAAGATGAGGGACATCATCCTCCATGACGTGAGGATTCACTAGAGGATTCATAGGCGAAGCTCCCTCCTCGACGCCTACAGGAAGCTCCGCAAACGCCTCCTGAAACTCCCTCCGCTCCTTCACTGGGTCCCAACCATGGTATTGACCAGTAGCATACTGCTCAATGACTTCCACGCGAGAAAGCCAAGACCAATAAAGCTTTACCTCCTTAAGCTCTGAGGCATGCTTCTTCTCCGCCTTAGCCATCTCGCCCTCCAAGGCAACAATCCTCGCCTTCGAATCTTCGACTTGTTTGGTAAGATCAACGTGAAGCTTGAGCGCCGCCGCAACCTTTTCTTGAGCCTCACTCTCCGCCTTACGCGACGCCTCGACCGTCACATTAAGCTCATTGATCTTCACCTCGTCGGCCGATTGCTTGGCCTCCATAGCGTTCATCCGGTCGACAAAATCAGAGAAGCGCCCATATATGCACAACGGAGACTGGAAAGCCTAAGAAAGAAAAGATAAAAAGGTAAGAATCAAAGAGAAGAGAAGAGACTCGACGTAAAAAGCAAGAAAACCTACATGCCATAGCGTAGCAAGAGCCTCCCCCATCACATCCTTCGTTTCCATCAGCAAGTAGTAATCAAGGGATGGAGGATTTTGAAGCCCCTTCATGGCGGGCAAAAACGACCTTCCAGACGCGACGACACGAGAAATGACTCCCGGAAAGTCGTCAACGGTCTCAAAGTCGAAGTTCAACTTCTCGACGACCTTCTCCTTACCCTTACGCGACTTCTTCGCCGGAATTGAAGAAGGAGATGGAGACGAGACGAGAGAAATCATAGGAGTAATGCGGATAGGAGCCTCAGAAGTAGCTCCCTATCCGATACGACTCCTCTTCCGCGACGCGATGAGAGAAGACGCAGATTGCCCCCCGCTACGAACGTGAGAGATATCCTCGGATACTAAAAGAACAACAAGAAAAAGGGTTAAGGACCTTAAAGCAAAAGAGAAAAGAAAACAAGGTAAAGGAACATGAACGCATTACTTGTCAAGGCTGTAGAAGCAATGCGGTGACCCTCTCCGTCGTGACCGTGAAAGGTTTGTTCGCTCTCCAGAATCTCGAGGAGTTTAGCGATGACTTTCTTGGTCTCTCACCTCACCACGATAGCGTCTGCATTAACTGCAAGGAAGAACAAGATAAAATAAGACATCGACGATTAACGACACGTATAGCAAAGATTCGAAAGAGAGAAAAAGCGAACTCACTCGTAGGATTCCAGCACTCGATCAACCAAGCGCACTCCTCACCAAGAGTCGATTTATTTACGTAATAAAAAAAGTCAGCCCAGTGACGATCAGCCTGACTTCCCTCAATGGAGATTTTAGCCGCTTTAGGTCTTGATTTAAGACCTACTCTCCCAACCGTTCTAGTTTGAACGTTCAAAGAATGGGCAAGATTGTCGACGGCAAGCTCAACGCCATGTTTCTCCTTCACATCGTCTAGAGCGCCTAAGATCCTCCAGACGCTCGGCAGAAGCTGTCCTACAACCACTCCTAGCACGAGCATAAACGCCTTCGTCAACGGCGAAAAGGGAAATCGATGACCAGTAAGGAAAGGGTACTCGTATACCGCAATCCATCACGGGCGGTGTGCGTCGACAGACACCCCTTGAGGGGCTATCTCAATCTCCACCTCGGGACCAAGATTCACCAACGATCTCAATCTCTCGACGCTACGTGCTTCTGATGATTTGTAGTCGGAGCCCTTCAAGATAAACTTCGGCACGTAGAAAGAAGCCATTTCAAGAAGCTAAAAGAAAGAGTGGAGAAGAAATCTGAAGAAAGAAGAGGCAAATGAACTTTTTGAGCGTGGGTAAACAAGAAAGCAAGGAATGTTCAGAGTATATGAGTCGTAGAAAGAGTAGGAGGAAAGTGAAAATCTTCTCCTTATATAGACGGAGAGATCGCGAGAAAAACGGAAGAGAGTCCAACGGCATTATAGCCATTGAGAAACTAGCCGTTATGATTGAGCGTTACCGGCACAGATAACGAAGCTCCTCGCCTGTCACATAGAAATGATTGAAGAAGAATGATGATCGAAGCTCTACGACGATATTAAAAATTCAAGTGACATAATCATCAACGCGTTCCTGGTGTATTGAAGACGTATTCCTTGAAGAAAGAAGGCGTCTCCCAGCTCTACTAGGCGTTAAGCGTTGTAAGACGCCTTAGGGGTATTGTTTGTGCCTAAAAATATGACGAGTAAGGAACGCGTGGTAAGCTACGCGTAGAAGGATGTCGTCGACGTGACGAGACGTGGCAAAGGTCTCGTTCTCCTTAAGGGTTAGGTCGGCCGAGCATATTTTATCTTATTCCCTTGAATATTATTGTAAATGGTAAAAGATACGAGAAATAATATCTTTTACCTTGTTTATTATATCGTTATTAGATAGAAGGAAAAGATAATATCCGATTTTCCTTAAAGATATCGTTAGGGTTAGCCTATAAAATAGGCTAACGCCTGCTTTGTAATCATTCAGCCACCATACGAGTAATACCATGTTCAAGCTTTAACCCTAAATTCTTCTCTCGTCTTATATTGTTCTTGAGTGTTGAGATTATACCGTATTCTTTGATCTTTTCCCTACAATTGCTTAGTTATCATCTCGTTGATAATTTCGCTACAAACACCCGCTCTCCAACATATTCCGATTACAATTCGCCAGCAGCAAGATGTTCGCAAAACAGTCTTCAGATCTCCACAACATGCGCATGAACAAGGGCGAAACCATAAGAGCCTTTATGAAGCGTTTTAATGACGAGAAGATCACCATCCCAGATTGTAGTGAATCTACCGTTGCCGACGCGTTCAGCCGTGCACTCCCCCGAGATAGTGACCTGTACAAGGAGTTGACAGAGACTCGCCCTGATTCATCAGTCGCGACGAGGGAAAGGGCCATGGAAGCTATGCGCTTAGAGGAAGATCCCCTGAGGCACGCCAAAGAAAATTCTCGATCTCCGCGTAGACAAACTCCTCCGCGTAGACAAACTCCTCCGCATAAGAACTCTCCTCAGTGTCGACATAACGACCGCCATCAGGAACGAGGAGAACGCCATGATAGGAGAAACAAGTCGTTCCAAAGAGACCCGCCAATGGTGCATAATGTGAGCGAAGTTGATAGCGTTTATATGGTCGACATAAATATCCCCATGAAGATTGATGCATTGCGAGTTATGAGCGCGATTGAAGGGTTGCGTGACGTGCAATGGCCTAAGAAGCCGAATCCAAGAAGAAGACCCGGAACAGGGAAGGGGTATTGTGAATTCCATAATGACACAGATCATACTACAGATGGTTGTTACACTATGAGGAAAGAGGTATTAAGGCTGCTAAAGAGTGGAGATTTGAGGGATCTACTCTCCAGGGAAGGAAAGAACGCGTTCGAAGGAGTGAAGAAAGAAAGGAAATCTCCTACCCCTCCTCCACCCCCGTCAAGTCATACCCGAACCATACACACCATCCTCGGAGGCTCCTCCGCGAGCGGCTACACCGCGTCCGCTGCTAGAAGGAATGTCAAGATCTTACGCGACGATACTGATATGACGAGAGTCTATCAAGTCCGTCCTACCAGAAAAAATTACCCGATCACGTTCGAAGAACCAAACGAGATGGTGGAGCATCACGACGGGTTAGTTATCTCCCTCACCGTCAGCAATTGCCTGGTCAAGAGAATCCTCATAGACAACGGGAGTTCCGCCAATATATTTACTACATCTGCTATAAAAGAACTCGGACTATCTCACGACGACGTCGTGAAGAAGTACGTTCCCTTGGTAGGTTTCAGCAGCGAAGTGGCAAGTATGTTAGGAGAGATTACGTTGGCAACCTGTTTGTAGCGAAATTACCTACAAGAAGTTAACTAAGCAATTGTAGGGCAAAGATCAAAGAATACGGTATAATCTCAACACTCAAGAACAAAGTAGGAAATTAGGGTTGAAGCTTGAACTTGGAATTATTCGAATGGAGGCTGAATGCTTACAAAAGCAGGCGTTAGCCTCTATATATAGGCTAACCCTAATAATATCTTTCAGGAAAACGAGATCTTATCTCTTCCTTCTATCTAAACAACGATATAATAAATAAGGTAAAAGATATTCTCTACCGTATCTTTTACCAATTACAAGAATATTATAAGGAATAAGATAAAACATGCTCGGCCGATCTAACCTTCAAGATAAATGAGACCTTTGCCACGTCTCGTCACGTCGACGATGTCCTTCATCCCTCTCGTCGCGTCGAGACAATTCTTCTACGCGTAGCTTACCACGCGTTCCATACTCGTCGTATTTTTAGGCACAAACAATACCCCTAAGGTGTCTTACAAAGCTTAACGTCTAGTAGAGATGGGAGACGCCAGAACAGTTGGGTTGATAGAGAGAGGGTTCTATGCCCGGTATCAAGCGATAGAGAATAGCAGAATACCGATCCACTACATCTGAAGCAAAGCCGGCCTTGCCTGTTGAACTTCTCTCATCCCGTCCTAAAAATGAGATGCCATCCTCGTACCCGAAGGAGATCAAGCCTACCATTCCGGGCTCTTACAGATGCAATTGAATCAGCTCTGAGGGATTAACCGGATTGCACTGATTAGGCATAAAGATGCCATTGACCTATGTTATATCTTCATAGAATACGCCTTCATCAAATTCGGAACGCGTTGAATACTCGTTCAGCCCGAAATCCTAACTTCGTAATAATGTCTTCTCTTCGATTCTCATTTAATGCGGCTGACCGACTCATATCCGCTCCAACGGCTATTTCAGCAACGTTCGGATTTGTCCCAACGGTAACAAACCGATTCTTTGGAAAATCTCGAACGAGATCTTCTTTCCTTATTTAAACATGCTCTGGCTTTCTTCTTCTCATCCGTAATCTTCTTGCAAACCCTAACCTTTACCCTCTCTCTTCTCAATGACTCCAATTATCTACGATCCCAAGATGATCCTTAACGATGCTAACCGTCGTTCTTCTTCGGCTCGCAACATCGAGTTCTTTCGTTCCATACAGGGCTCTCTGCTCACGTGGAGATTGCTATTCCTCCTTCTGACTTGTTCGTTGACGCCTTACGTCCGGGATGGGTTTGCGTCTACGAGTATCCTTTCTTGGTTGGACACCGCTTTCCCTTTTCCCCGTTGGTTCGTTCTTTCTTGACTACTTTGGGTATCGCGGTCGGGCAAGTCCTTCTGAGTGCTTGGAGAGGCTTGGCGGTGTTGCATCATATTTTAGCCAATTTCGACATCGCGTTCACGATCGCCGACGTCATGCACTCTTGCATACTCTCCACTCCTTCGGCGGGTAGAGTCAACATCAAATCTCGCGTCGGGGTTCCTCCTTTGATGAACGAAGGAACTTTGTCCGACCGAGGTTGGGCAGATAAGTTCTACTTCATCAGGAAATCTACCTTGGGGAAAGATTGCGCTTTCTTGCTTGAAGAATGGACTCCTTCCAGTATGTTTCTTTATCCTTTATGATTTTCTTTATACTCATTCACCTTGACGCTTATTCTTGTGTGCGACTTTGTGCGTAGTTGATATCCACGCTATTGTGGCGCGAGAGGAATCAGAGGAGATTACCAAGAAAATCATGGCGATTCCATTGGTAGAACGCACCTTTACCGGCCGTGACGGGAAGGGATATCGTCTTGCGACCCCTATTCCTTCTCGAGGTAAGCTTTCTTGACAAGTTATGCGCTGCTTTTCTCTCTCTTTATTTTTATCTTCTATACTAAACGCAATTTTGCTTCAGGCGTCGCGTCTCATATTCGTCAAGAATCCGCTCATGATTTGATTACCACGAAGAGGAGGTATATTTCAGAGGAAAAGTTGAGACCTGCAAAGGAAGAGGCGACTTCCACTCCGGCGTGCGTAAAGGAGGTGACTCCACCAGTTACGGGGGTGCAAGTGTCTTTGGACGCGCCTCTAAACGTTGGGGTAGAGGAACTTCTCGCGGATCCTTCGAAGGAGAGTGAGAAGTGCAAAATAAAGGATCCTGGTGCAGCTTCCGTTACATATGTTGAGGTAAGCGACTTTCCTGCGATAGTATCTCGTTCCGTAGCGCCTACGCGTAACTTCATCCCGGCGATGCAAGCTTTGACTTCTACTTCTTCTTGAAACCACTATCTGTCCATGCAAACCGTAGATGTCTTGGACGATTCTCTCGTAGCACAGTGGCAGGTGTGTACTTTTTCTTATCTTTTCGTTTCTTTTTGTTGTTATGTCGTTTCTTATCTGTTGGGATCTTTTAGGCCTTCCAAGCTTCGCTGTGTTCCTGGGAACGTCTTCATAAGTGTTCTGAGTCCGAGGAGGCCTTGAAGGGTGAAGTGAGTGATCTTGGTAAGAAGATCAAAGACCTTAATAAGAAGATTGTTCGCCTTACGGCGGCTGAGAAGGATGCTCGTATGGAAAAGTTGGAGACAGCAAAACAGAGGGGTGTGCTAGCGCGACGCGTCGAGGTGTTGAATGGAAAGGTTGCGTCCCTTGAGGCTGACGCTGAGGAGAAAGCAAAGGTGTACGAGAAGAACTTGCGAGAGACTAGTACTTACTATTCGTGCTCATCTCGTATTGAGGTTATGCAGGAGTTTCGTGCGGGTCGCAACGTAGATTGGGATGTGGAACGCGAGCGTGGTGAATTTTCCGTTCTTTATCCCGTTCCACCCGAGGGGGTATCTCTTCTACGCGTTCCCTCAAGTTCGCCAGTCTTAACTCCTAGTGACGCGGATGCAGCTTTAGATGGCAACGTTGTTTCCTCGGATAAAGATGTATCTCCTTCTTCTTAGTTTAGCCAACTTTCATCTTTTTGCTTGTTGCATGGCTGCTTTTGTGGAACATGGATTTTAACTTTTCGTCACGTTCTTGTGTGGCGAATTCTTTTTGAATACGTATTGGATGCTTATTGCTTCTTTCTTTGCGTAAGGCTTTCGCTTATCTTTAACTTTTGGTGGGGTTACTATCCCCTTTTGGCGAATCTGACTTCGAATCTTTTATGGAGTCGGGTTTGCCAAACATTTCTTACTTAGAACATGTAGGTCGATCTTTGACTTCGAGGTTTCGATTTTTCTACCCCTGGTATCATTGTGGTCATCGTGGCTGCTTTTGTTATGTTGTCGGCTTACATGAAAGTTGGGTCCAACATTTCCTCCGAACCCTGAAGCGAGTGGCGGACATAGGTCAGCGTGTGATTTTATCAGCTTATGACGTTACCCCTTACTTTTAAGGTGGGTCTGTTGCCTCACGCTAGCGTTAGGTCGACGTCGAACTCTTTTAATCGACGGGCCTATTCATCGTGTGGCGTCCGATTTCTCGATTGTTAGGCCTTACGATGCCGGTGGACGCATCCCTGCCGGTTTGGCGTTTTGCCCGTGGATTCATGACTCTCAGAGGGGCCGTGGAAGGGGCAAGTACGCGTTCCTAGAGAGTGGTCGTGGCGATAGGTTTCCCTTCTACGCTTAGAGGACCGTGCCGGTTTCGTGAGGTATCGGACTTCATTCCCCATGACCATTGCCACACGTCGCTAACAATCATGGGAAGCGTCGACTTGGAGTCGGCGGTTCGGCTAACGTTGCATACGCGTAGATGGAGCCTTAAACGCGTATGCTAACGAAATTCGCCCCTGGCGCGAATTTTCGCCGCGGCCTTATTAAGCTTGGTTTTACGTCATAGACACAAAGCAAGTACTTTGAAATGAAACAACTCGGCATGTATTGCATATCATACAAGTAAGTACTTACTTATGTATTAACGAAGACTTCGTGAATTCTGATGAACTAAGACGTCTACCCCTACTCTTGACGACCCCTTTGTCGTTTCGACGCTAACACATGCTTGGACATAATGAGAAATCTAAAATATGCATAGCAACAAGTAGAAATCAAATCAATTATCACGTTCTCTAATGGTAATATTTCTTAAGATGTGTTGCGTTCCATGAACGCATCAATGGTACCCCTTCTGGTGTAACGAGTTCGTAGGCTCCTCGCCCTACGACTTGTGCTACTTGGTATGGACCTTCCCAGGATGCGGCGAGCTTACCGACGGTCTTATCCTCGGTATTAGGAAATACTTTTCTTAAGACCCAGTCTCCTACTTGGAAAGTTCTCGCTTTCACTCGTCGATTATAACTTCGGGCAACAATTTGTTTCTGTGCTGCCATTCTTAACGCCGCATTGTCTCTTATCTCGTCAATGGTATCTATCATGAACGTCATCATTGGAGTATTTCTTTCCTCAGGGAGAGACCGATATCTTTCTGTTGGTACTTCCACCTCGATTGGCAGGACGGCTTCACAACCGTACACGAGAGCGAATGGTGTTCTTCCTGTCACTCTCTTAGGCGTCGTTCTATCAGCCCACACTATAGCATGGAGTTGATCCGCCCAATTTTCCTTGCATTCTTCTATCCTCTTCTTGAGATTACTTATGATGACTGTTTGTGCCTAAAAATACGACGAGTGTGAAACGCGTGAAGAGCTACGCGTAGGAAGACTGTGTCGACGCGACGAGAGAAAAGGGGGATGTCGTCGACGTGACGAGACGTGGCAAAGGTCTCGTTTATCTTGAATATTAGGTCGGCCGAGTATATTTTATCTTATTCCTTATTATGGAGCCTTAAACGCGTATGCTAACGAAATTCGCCCCCGGCGCGAATTTTCGCCGCGGCCTTATTAAGCTTGGTTTTACGTCATAGACACAAAGCAAGTACTTTGAAATGAAACAACTCGGCATGTATTGCATATCATACAAGTAAGTACTTACTTATGTATTAACGAAGACTTTGTGAATTCTGATGAACTAAGACGTCTACCCCTACTCTTGACGACCCCTTTGTCGTTTCGACGCTAACACATGCTTGGACATAATGAGAAATCTAAAATATGCATAGCAACAAGTAGAAATCAAATCAACTATCACTTTCTCTAATGGTAATATTTCTTAAGATGTGTTGCGTTCCATGAACGCATCAATGGTACCCCTTCTGGTGTAACGAGTTCGTAGGCTCCTCGCCCTACGACTTGTGCTACTTGGTATGGACCTTCCCAGGATGCGGCGAGCTTACCGACGGTCTTATCCTCGGTATTAGGAAATACTTTTCTTAAGACCCAGTCTCCTACTTGGAAAGTTCTCGCTTTCACTCGTCGATTATAACTTCGGGCAACAATTTGTTTCTGTGCTGCCATTCTTAACGCCGCATTGTCTCTTATCTCGTCAATGGTATCTATCATGAACGTCATCATTGGAGTGTTTCTTTCCTCAGGGAGAGACCGATATCTTTCTGTTGGTACTTCCACCTCGATTGGCAGGACGGCTTCGCAACCGTACACGAGAGAGAATGGTGTTCTTCCTGTCACTCTCTTAGGCGTCGTTCTATCAGCCCACACTATAGCATGGAGTTGATCCGCCCAATTTTCCTTGCATTCTTCTATCCTCTTCTTGAGATTACTTATGATGACTGTTTGTGCCTAAAAATACGACGAGTGTGAAACGCGTGAAGAGCTACGCGTAGGAAGACTGTGTCGACGCGACGAGAGAAAAGGGGGATGTCGTCGACGTGACGAGACGTGGCAAAGGTCTCGTTTATCTTGAATATTAGGTCGGCCGAGTATATTTTATCTTATTCCTTATTATGGAGCCTTAAACGCGTATGCTAACGAAATTCGCCCCCGGCGCGAATTTTCGCCGCGGCCTTATTAAGCTTGGTTTTACGTCATAGACACAGAGCAAGTACTTTGAAATGAAACAACTCCGCATGTATTGCATATCATACAAGTAAGTACTTACTTATGTATTAACGAAGACTTTGTGAATTCTGATGAACTAAGACGTCTACCCCTACTCTTGACGACCCCTTTGTCGTTTCGACGCTAACACATGCTTGGACATAATGAGAAATCTAAAATATGCATAGCAACAAGTAGAAATCAAATCAACTATCACGTTCTCTAATGGTAATATTTCTTAAGATGTGTTGCGTTCCATGAACGCATCAATGGTACCCCTTCTGGTGTAACGAGTTCGTAGGCTCCTCGCCCTACGACTTGTGCTACTTGGTATGGACCTTCCCAGGATGCGGCGAGCTTACCGACGGTCTTATCCTCGGTATTAGGAAATACTTTTCTTAAGACCCAGTCTCATACTTGGAAAGTTCTCGCTTTCACTCGTCGATTATAACTTCGGGCAACAATTTGTTTCTGTGCTGCCATTCTTAACGCCGCATTGTCTCTTATCTCGTCAATGGTATCTATCATGAACGTCATCATTGGAGTGTTTCTTTCCTCAGGGAGAGACCGATATCTTTCTGTTGGTACTTCCACCTCGATTGGCAGGACGGCTTCGCAACCGTACACGAGAGAGAATGGTGTTCTTCCTGTCACTCTCTTAGGCGTCGTTCTATCAGCCCACACTATAGCATGGAGTTGATCCGCCCAATTTTCCTTGCATTCTTCTATCCTCTTCTTGAGATTACTTATGATGACTGTTTGTGCCTAAAAATACGACGAGTGTGAAACGCGTGAAGAGCTACGCGTAGGAAGACTGTGTCGACGCGACGAGAGAAAAGGGGGATGTCGTCGACGTGACGAGACGTGGCAAAGGTCTCGTTTATCTTGAATATTAGGTCGGCCGAGTATATTTTATCTTATTCCTTATTATGGAGCCTTAAACGCGTATGCTAACGAAATTCGCCCCCGGCGCGAATTTTCGCCACGGCTTTATTAAGCTTGGTTTTACGTCATAGACACAAAGCAAGTACTTTGAAATGAAACAACTCGGCATGTATTGCATATCATACAAGTAAGTACTTACTTATGTATTAACGAAGACTTTGTGAATTCTGATGAACTAAGACGTCTACCCCTACTCTTGACGACCCCTTTGTCGTTTCGACGCTAACACATGCTTAGACATAATGAGAAATCTAAAATATGCATAGCAACAAGTAGAAATCAAATCAACTATCACGTTCTCTAATGGTAATATTTCTTAAGATGTGTTGCGTTCCATGAACGCATCAATGGTACCCCTTCTGGTGTAACGAGTTCGTAGGCTCCTCGCCCTACGACTTGTGCTACTTGGTATGGACCTTCCCAGGATGTGGCGAGCTTACCGACGGTCTTATCCTCGGTATTAGGAAATACTTTTCTTAAGACCCAGTCTCCTACTTGGAAAGTTCTCGCTTTCACTCGTCGATTATAACTTCGGGCAACAATTTGTTTCTGTGCTGCCATTCTTAACGCCGCATTGTCTCTTATCTCGTCAATGGTATCTATCATGAAGGTCATCATTGGAGTGTTTCTTTCCTCAGGGAGAGACCAATATCTTTCTGTTGGTACTTCCACCTCGATTGGCAGGACGGCTTCGCAACCGTACACGAGAGAGAATGGTGTTCTTCCTGTCACTCTCTTAGGCGTCGTTCTATCAGCCCACACTATAGCATGGAGTTGATCCGCCCAATTTTCCTTGCATTCTTCTATCCTCTTCTTGAGATTACTTATGATGACTGTTTGTGCCTAAAAATACGACGAGTGTGAAACGCGTGAAGAGCTACGCGTAGGAAGACTGTGTCGACGCGACGAGAGAAAAGGGGGATGTCGTCGACGTGACGAGACGTGGCAAAGGTCTCGTTTATCTTGAATATTAGGTCGGCCGAGTATATTTTATCTTATTCCTTATTATGGAGCCTTAAACGCGTATGCTAACGAAATTCGCCCCCAGCGCGAATTTTCGCCACGGCCTTATTAAGCTTGGTTTTACGTCATAGACACAAAGCAAGTACTTTGAAATGAAACAACTCGGCATGTATTGCATATCATACAAGTAAGTACTTACTTATGTATTAACGAAGACTTTGTGAATTCTGATGAACTAAGACGTCTACCCCTACTCTTGACGACCCCTTTGTCGTTTCGACGCTAACACATGCTTGGACATAATGAGAAATCTAAAATATGCATAGCAACAAGTAGAAATCAAATCAACTATCACGTTCTCTAATGGTAATATTTCTTAAGATGTGTTGCGTTCCATGAACGCATCAATGGTACCCCTTCTGGTGTAACGAGTTCGTAGGCTCCTCGCCCTACGACTTGTGCTACTTGGTATGGACCTTCCCAGGATGTGGCGAGCTTACCGACGGTCTTATCCTCGGTATTAGGAAATACTTTTCTTAAGACCCAGTCTCCTACTTGGAAAGTTCTCGCTTTCACTCGTCGATTATAACTTCGGGCAACAATTTGTTTCTGTGCTGCCATTCTTAACGCCGCATTGTCTCTTATCTCGTCAATGGTATCTATCATGAACGTCATCATTGGAGTGTTTCTTTCCTCAGGGAGAGACCAATATCTTTCTGTTGGTACTTCCACCTCGATTGGCAGGACGGCTTCGCAACCGTACACGAGAGAGAATGGTGTTCTTCCTGTCACTCTCTTAGGCGTCGTTCTATCAGCCCACACTATAGCATGGAGTTGATCCGCCCAATTTTCCTTGCATTCTTCTATCCTCTTCTTGAGATTACTTATGATGACTGTTTGTGCCTAAAAATACGACGAGTGTGAAACGCGTGAAAAGCTACGCGTAGGAAGATTGTGTCGACGCGACGAGAGAAAAGGGGGATGTCGTCGACGTGACGAGACGTGGCAAAGGTCTCGTTTATCTTGAATATTAGGTCGGCCGAGTATATTTTATCTTATTCCTTATTATATTATTGTAATTGGTAAAAGATACGGTAAACAATATCTTTTACCTTGTTTTTTATGTCGTTATTTAGATAAAAGGAAGAGATAAGATCTCGTTTCCTTCAAGATATTATTAGGGTTAGCCTATAAATAACGGCTAACGCCTGCTTTGTAAGCATTCAACCACCATTACGAGTAATACCAAGTACAAGCTTCAACCCTAATTTCCTACTTTGTTCTTGAGTGTTGAGATTATACAGTATTCTTTGATCTTTGCCCTACAATTGCTTAGTTATCTTCTCGTAGGTAATTTCGCTACAAAAAATTGGCGCCCACCGTGGGGCATGATAAAAAACGTGTCGTCTCTACATACGAAGGGAACAACCTCGCTCGCAGAAGCCATGAAAGACCCCAGATCAATCAAAAACCTTCGAAACGGAGCCTTCACCGTGTTAGGAGGCCCGCCGTCCTATACAACCTCCGACACTAAGAGGCTCGCGAGGACTATCGAAGGACAAGGCGATTCCATCCCGACTCGCCACTCCAGAGCAGCCAATCGTGATCTTCCTATCGTGTTTGAAGATCCAGACGAAAGAATCAAACACCACGATAGCCTGGTGATCTCCGTGGTGATTCGGAATTGCAACGTGAAAAGAATCCTAGTAGATAAAGGAAGTTCGACCAACATCATCACTCTCTCTGCTGTTCTTGAACTCAGACTTTCAGTCGACGATGTCGTCGGAAAGAGTATCCGTTTGAAAGGATTCAGCGGAGAGATCTCCGAGATGTTAGGAGAAATCACCCTCGAGACAACAACCCAGGGCGTCAATCTCCCAACCAGATTCGCCGTGATGGAAGCAGAGTCGCCTTATAACGCCATCCTCGGAAGACCCTGGATCCATGACATGCGAGTTGTTCCATCTACGTACCACCAATCCCTGAAGTTCCCAACGCCCTGGGGAGTACGCGAAGTCAAAGGCGAAACCTTTACGGCCAAAGAATGCTACCGAATTGGAATGAAAGGGATCACGACGCCAGAAACCAGGAAAGACGAGGTAAAAGAATTTCAGGTCAAGACGCCGACTAAATACGTTAAGCCAAAGTGTCCCAAGTTAGAAGACGTAGTCATCGATGATTCCAAACCAGAAAGAATCCTAAAAATAGGAACCGATGTCCCCGAAGAGATTAGAGAAGAATTGATAACGTTCTTGAAGTCAAAAGCCAAATGCTTCGCATGGAGCCACGAGGACATGACAGGCATATCTCCAGATGTGATGCTTTACAAGCTAAACGTCGATCCAAAGTTCACTCCAGTCAAGCAGAAGAGGAGGAAATTCGCTCCCGAACGCAACAAAGTTGTAGACGAAGAAGTTAAGAATCACCTCGAAACAGGTAAGATACGAGAAGCAAAGTACCCCGATTGGCTCGCCAACGTCGTAGTTGTCCAAAAGAAGAACGGGAAATGGAGAGTATGCGTCGATTTCACAAACCTTAACAAAGCATGTCCTAAAGATTCCTTCTCACTCCCTCACATCGACGCTATGGTAGACGCGACGGCAGGGCATGAGATGCTAACGTTCATGGACGCGTTCAGCGGATATCACCAGATATAGATAAACCCCGCCGATCAAGAAAAAACCGCGTTCGTGACAAACCAGGGGATATATTGCTACAAAGTCATGCCTTTTGGTCTCAAGAACGCCGGAGCTACGTATCAACGACTCGTGAATAAGATGTTCGAAGAGCAGATAGGGGGCACGATGGAAGTTTACATAGACGACATGCTCGTGAAGTCTAAACGATCAAAAGATGACGTAGCACACTTGAAGGAGGCGTTCGAGATCCTGGAAGAGTATAGCATGAAACTCAACCCTACCAAATGTTCTTTCGGGGTTTCTTCCGGGAAGTTCCTCGGATATGTAGTAACTCAAAGAGGAATAGAGGCTAGTCCCGAACAGATTAAAGCCATACTCGATCTCGAGTCTTCGCGTTGCGTAAAAGACATCCAGAAGCTGACAGGAAGAGTCGCCGCATTAAACAGGTTCATCTTCAAAGCCTCCGACAGAAATCGACTCTTCTATGACACTCTCCGAAAAAACGAATCTTTCTCTTGGACGGAACGCCACGAAGAAGCCTTCACGGAGCTTAAGAATTATCTGACGAACCCCTTACTCCTATCGAAGCCTAAAGAAGGAGAACCCTTGTTCGTATACCTAGCAGTCTCCGAGATTGCTATCAGCGCCGTCCTCATAAGAGCAGAAGGGGAGGAGCAACAACCCGTCTATTACGTAAGTAAAACGTTGTCGTTAGCAGAAACGAGGTACTCCGCCATGGAAAAGCTGACCTTGGCGTTAGTAATGGCGTCGGTGAAGTTGAAGCCCTACTTCGAATCCCATACCATCATAGTAAGGACCACGTCGCCTTTGAAGAACATAGTGAAGAAGCCAGAGTTATCAGGAAGAATGACGAAGTGGACGGTTCATCTTGGAGGCTACGATATCATCTACGAAGGAAGAAAAGCGATCAAATCCCAAGCATTAGCAGATTTCAGTCCAACCCTAGAGCAAGAAGCAATCTCACAAGTAAACAAGGTATAATTCGCAAAGTGGACCTTGCACACAGACGGAGCGATGAACCAAAACGGGGTAGGACTAGGCATCGTCCTAAAACCGCCACAAGGGGATAAGGTCATCCAAGCCATAAGATGCGACTTCAAAGCAACGAATAATGAAGCCGGGTATGAAGCCTTGATTGCCGGTCTACGCGTTGCCATTGACCTACAGGTTCATAAGCTTGATATCTGTTGCGATTCGCTGCTGGTAGTCAACTAAGTTCGAGGTGAATACGCCACTAAATATTCGAAGATGACCTTGTACCTCAAAGTAGTAAAGGAATTGTTCGAGAAATTCGAAAGCTGCCAAATTAGATAAATCCCCAGAGACGCTAACGCGCAAACCGACACGTTGGCAAAGCTAGGCTCATCCATTGACCCGAGAGAATATCAAAAGATCTTGTTCCTCCATCTCAGTAATGCGTCTATCAACAAAGAAGCAAGTCCAGAACAAACTCTCACAGTAAGGGATCAAGATTAATGGGTAACACCTTACTACGAGTGGTTGCAGCACGGACGCCTCCCGGGTAACGCGTACGAAGCAAGGCTATTGAAGAAAAAAGCGACCACCTTTGTAGTGGACAAGGGCCAACTTCTAAAATGGTCGTCAAATGGTGTGTTCTTAACATGCCCGACAAAGGAAAAGATCCAAGATATTCTACGCGAGCTACACAACGGAGAATATGGGAATCATTCAGGAGGGAGAAGCCTAGCGGCCAAAGCACACTCGGCGGGGTACTATTGGCCCACGATGTGACAAGACACGACGAATTACGTCAAAAGATGCGACGCTTGCCAAAGACACGCCCCGATCCCACATCAGCCGGCAGAAAAACTCCACTCCATAACGTCTCCTTGGCCATTCATGCAATGGGGGATGGATATAGTAGGACCTATTACCTTGACCCTAGGGCCAAAGACACTAATGCTCGCCATCACAGATTACTTCTCCAAATGGATAGAGGCCGAAGCGTTCAAGAACATCAAAGATTCCCATGTCATATCCTTCATCGAAAGAAACATCATCATGAGATTCGAAATCCCTCACACCATTGTATGCGACAACGGATCGCAGTTCATCAATAAGAACATCGTATCGTTCTGCGAAGATAGAGGTATACGCCTAGTCTATTCGACGCCAAGATACCCTCAAGCGAACGGACAAGCGGAATCAAGTAACAAGGTCATCATAAGTAATCTCAAGAAGAGGATAGAAGAATGCAAGGGAAATTGGACGACGCCTAAGAGAGCAACGGGAAGAACACCATTCTCTCTAGTGTACGGTTGCGAAGCCGTCCTGCCAATCGAGGTGGAAGTACCAACAGAAAGATATCGGTCTCTCCCTGAGGAAAGAAACACTCCAATGATGACGTTCATGATAGATACGATCGACGAGATAAGAGACAATGCAACATTGAGGATGGCAACACAGAAACAAATCATTGCCTGAAGCTATAACTGACGAGTAAAAGCAAGAACTTTCCAAGTAGGAGACTGGGTCTTAAGAAAATTATTCCCAAATACCGAGGATAAGAGCGTCGGAAAGCTCGCCGCATCCTGGGAAGGTCCGTACCAAATAGCACAAGTCGTAGGGCGAGGAGCCTACGAACTATTTACACCAGAAGGAGTACCATTGATGCGTTCATGGAACGCAACACATCTTAAGAAATATTACCATTAGAGATCGTGATAGTTGATTTGATTTCTACTTATTCCTATGCATATTTTAGATTTCTCATTATGTCCAAGCATGTTTTAGCGTCGAAACGACAAGGGGGTCGTCGAGACTAGGGGTAGACGTCTTAGTTCATCAGAATTCATGAAGTCTTTGTTAATACATAAAGTATGCACTTTCTTGTCTGATATGCAATACATGTCGAGTTGTTTCATTTCAAAATACTTGCTCTGTGTCTATGACGTAACATCAAGCTTAATAAGGTCGCGGCGAAAATCCGCGTCGGGAGCGAATTTCGTTATTATACGCGTTTAAGGCTCCATCTACGCGTATGCAACGTTAGCCGAACCGCCGACTCCGATTCGACGCTTCCCATGATTGTTAGCGACGTGTGGCAATGGTCATGGGGAATGAAGCCCGACACCTCACGAAACCGGCACGGTCCTCTGAGCGAAGAAGGGAAACCTATCGCCACGACCACTCTCCAGGAACGCGTACTTGTGCCTTACACGGCCCCTCTGAGAGTCATGAATCCACGGGCAAAACGCCAAACCGGCAGGGATGCGTCCACCGGCATCGTAAGTCCTAACAATCGAGAAATCGGACGCCACACGATGAATAGGCCCGTCGATTAAAAGAGTTCGACGTCGACCTAACGCTAGCGTGAGGCAACGGACCCACCTTAAAAGTAAGGGGTAACGTCACAAGCTGATAAAATCACACGCTGACCTATGTCCGCCACTCGCTTCAAGGTTCGGAGGAAATGTTGGACCCAACTTTCATGTAAGCCGGCAACATAACAAAAGCAGCCGCGATGACCACAATAACGCCAGGGGTAGAAAAAGCAAAACCCCGAAGTCAAAGATCGACCTACGCGTCACAAGTAAGAAATGTTTGGCGAACCCGACTCCATAAAAGATTCGAAGTCAAATTCGCCAAAAGGGGATAGTAGTCCCACCAAAAGTTAAAGATAAGCGAAAGCCTTACGCAAAGAAAGAAGCAATAAACATCCAATACGTATTCCAAAAGAATTTGCCACACAAGAACGTGACGAAAAGTTAAAATCCATGTCCCACAAAAGCAGCCATGCAACAAGAAAAAAGATGAAAGTTGGCTAAACTAAGAAGAACGAGATACATCTTTATCCGCGGAAACAACGTTGCCATCTAAAGTTGCATCCGTGTCACTAGGAGTTAAGACTGGCGAACTTGAGGGAAGGCGCAGAAGAGAAACCCCCTCGGTCGGAACGGGATAAAGAACGGAAAATTCACCACGCTCGCGTTCCACATCCCAATCTACGTGGCAACCCGCACGAAACTCCTCCATAACCTCAATACGAGATGACCACGAATAGTAAGTACTAGTCTCTCGCAAGTTCTTCTCGTACACCTTTGCTTTCTCCTCGGCGTCAGCCTCAAGGGACGCGACCTTTCCATTCAACACCTCGACGCGTCGCGCTAGCGCACCCCTCTGTTTTGCTGTGTCTAACGTTTCCATACGAGCATCCTTCTCAGCCGCCGTAAGGCGAGCAATCTTCTTATTAAGGTCTTTGATCTTCTTACCAAGATCACTCACCTCACCCTTCAACGCCTCCTCGGACTCAAAACACTTATGAAGACGTTCCCAGGAACACAGCGAAGCTTTGAAGGCCTAAAAGATCCCAACAGATAAGAAACGACATAACAACAACAAGAAACGAAAAGATAAGAAAAAGTACACACTTTCCACTGTGCTACGAGAGAATCGCCCAAGACATCTACGGCTTACATGGACAAATAATGGTTCCAAGAAGAAGTAGAAGCCAAAGCTTGCATCGCAGGGATGAAATTACGCGTAGGTGCTACGGGACGAGACACTATCGCAGGAAAATCGCTTACTTCAACGTACGTAACGGAAGCGGCACAAGGATCTTTTGTTTTTCCCTCCTCACTCTCCTTCAAAGGATCCGCGAGAAATTCCCCTACCTCTACGTGTAGAGACGCGTCTGAAGACACTTGCACCCCCGTAACTGGTGGAATCACCTCCTTTACGCATGCCGGAGTGGAAGTCGCTTCTTCCTTCGCAACTCTCGACTTTTCCTCTGAAATACATCTCTTCTTCGCGGTAATCAAGTCATGAGCAGATTCTTGACGAGTACGAGACGGGATGCCTGAAGGAAAATTGCGTTTAGAAGATAAAAAAAAAGGAGAAAAGCAACATATAATTTGTCAAGAAAGCTCACCTCGAGAAGGAATAGGGGTCGCGAGACAATATCCCTTCCCGTCACGGCCGGTAAAGGTACGTTCTACCAATGGAATCGCCATGATCTTCTTGGTAATCTCCTCCGACTCCTCTCGCGCCACAATAGCGTGGATATCAACTACGCACAAAGTCGCACGCAAGAATAAGCGCCAAGATGCATAAGTCTAAAGAAAATCGTAAAGGATAAAGAAACATACTGGAAGGAGTCCATTCTTCAAACAAGAAAGCACAATCTTTCCCTAAGGTAGATTTCCTTATGAAGTAGAACTTATCTGCACAACCCCGATCGGATGAAGTTCCTTCGTTCACCAAAGGAGGTACCCCGACACGAGATTTGATGTTGATTCTACCCGCCGAAGGGGTAGAGAGAATGCAAGAGTGCATGACGTCGGCAATCATGAACGTGATGTCAAAATTAGCCAAAATATGGTCCAACACCGCCAAGCCTCTCCAAGCACTCGGAAGAACTTGCCCGACCGCGATACTCAAAGTAGTCAAGAAGGAACGAACCAGAGGGGAAAAGGGAAAGCGGTGTCCGACCATGAAAGGGTACTCGTAGACACAAATCCATCCCAAGCGTAAGGCGTCGGCGAACACGTCAGAGGGAGGAATGGCAATTTCCACGTGAGCAGAAAGCCCTGCTATGGAACGAAAGAACTCGATGTTGCGAGCCGAAGAAGAACGGCGGTTAACATCATTAAGGATCATCTTGGGATTGTAGATAATTGGAGCCATTAAAAAGAGAGAAAGTAAAAATTAGGGTTTTGCAAGAAGAATACGAATGAAAAGAAGAAAGCCGAAACATGCTTAAATAAGGGAAGAAGATCTCGTTCGAGATTTTCCAAGAATTGATTTGTTACCGTTGGGAACAAATCCGAACGTTGGGGAAATAGCCGTTGGAGCGGATATGAGTTGGTTAGCCACATTAAATGAAGATCGGAGAGAAGACATTATTACGAAGTTGAGATTTCGGTTCGAGTGAATATTCAACGCGTTCCGAATTTGATGAAGACGTGTTCCATGAAGAAAGAAGGTGTCTCCCAGCTCTACTAGACATTAAGCCCTGTAAGATGCCTTAGGGACGAGTGTGGAACGCGTAAAGAGCTACGCGTAGGAAGACTGTGTCGACGCGACGAGAGAAAAGGCGGATGTCGTCGACGTGACGAGACGTGGCAAAGGTCTCGTTTATCTTGAAGATTAGGTCGGCCGAGTATATTTTATCTTATTCCTTATTATATTATTGTAATTGGTAAAAGATACGGTAAAGAATATATTTTACCTTGTTTGTTATGTCGTTATTTAGATAAAAGGAAGAGATAAGATCTCGTTTCCTTAAAGATATTATTAGGGTTAGCATATAAATAAAGGCTAACGCCTGCTTTGTAAGCATTCAGCCACCATTACGAGTAATACCAAATTCAAGCTTCAACCCTAATTTCCTACTTTGTTCTTGAGTGTTGATATTATACCGTATTCTTTGATCTTTGCCCTACAATTGCTTAGCTATCTTCTCGTAGGTAATTTCGCTACAAACAATGACCTTGTTACTTGATTCTGCTTGCCCGTTCGCTTGAGGGTATCTTGGCGTCGAATAGACTAGGCGTATACCTCTATCTTCGCAGAACGATACGATGTTCTTACTTATACATTGCGATCCGTTGTCGAACACAATGGTGTGAGGGATTCTGAATCTCATGATGATGTTTCTTTCGATAAAGGATATGACATGGGAATCTTTGATGTTCTTGAACGCTTCAGCCTCTATCCATTTGGAGAAGTAATCTGTGACGACGAGCATTAGTGTCTTTGGCCCTAGGGGCAAGGGCATAGGTCCTACTATATCCATCCCCCACGGCATGAATGGCCAAGGAGACGTTATGGAGTGGAGTTTTTCTACCGGCTGATGTGGGATCGGGGCGTGTCTTTGGCAAGCGTCGCACCTTTTGACGTAATTCGTCGCATCTTGTCTCATCGTGGGCCAATAATACCCCGCCGAGTGTGCTTTGTCCGCTAGGCTTCTCCCTCCTGAATGATTCCCATATTCTCCGTTGTGTAGCTCGCGTAGAATATCTTGGATCTTTTCCTCTGTCGGGCATGTTAAGAACACACCGTTTGACGACCATTTTAGTAGTTGGTCCTTGTCCACTACGAAGGTGGTCGCTTTTTGCTTCAATAGCCTTGATTCGTACGCGTTACCCGGGAGGCGTCCGTGCTGCAACCACTCGTAGTAAGGCGTTACCCATGAATCTTGATCCCTTACTGTGAGAGTTTGTTCTGGACTTGCTTCTTTGTTGATAGACGCGTTACTGAGATAGAGGAACGGGATCTTTTGATATTATCTTGGGTTAATGGATGAACCTAGTTTTGCCAACGCGTCGGCTTGCGCGTTAGCGTCTCTGGGGATTTGTCTGATTTGGCAGCTTTCGAATTTCTCAAACAATTCCTTTACTACTTTGAGGTACAAGGTCATCTTCGAATCTTTAGTGGCGTATTCACCTCGAACTTGGTTGACTACCAGCAGCGAATCGCAACAGATATCAAGCTTCTGAACCTGTAGGTCGATGGCAACGCGTAGACCGACAATCAAGGCTTCATACTCGGCTTCGTTATTCGTTGCTTTGAAGTCGCATCTTATGGCTTGGACGACCCTATTCCCTTGTGGAGATTTTAGGACGATGCTTAGTCCTACCCCGTTCTGGTTCATCGCTCCGTCTGTGTGCAAGGTCCACTTTGTGAATTCTACCTTGTTTACTTGTGAGATTGCTTCTTGCTCTAGGGTTGGACTCAAATCTGCCACGAAATCTGCTAATGCTTGGGATTTGATTGCTTTTCTTCCTTCGTAGATGATATCGTAGCCGCCGAGATGAACCGTCCACTTCGTCATTCTTCCTGATAACTCTGGCTTCTTCACTATGTTCTTCAAAGGCGACGTGGTCCTTACTATGATGGTATGGGATTCGAAGTAGGGCTTCAACTTCACCGACGCCATTACTAACGCCAAGGTAAGCTTTTCCATGGCGCAGTACCTCGTTTCTGTTGACGACAATGTTTTACTTACATAATAGACGGGTTGTTGCTCCTCCCCTTCTTCTCTTACGAGGACGGCGCTGATAGCAATCTCGAAGACTGCTAGGTATACGAACAAGGGTTCTCCTTCCTTAGGCTTCGATAGGAGTAAGGGGTTCGTCAGATAATTCTTAATCTCCGTGAAGGCTTCTTCGTGGCGTTCCGTCCAAGAGAAAGATTCGTTCTTCCGGAGAGTGTCATAGAAGAGTCGATTTTTGTCGGAGGCTTTGGAGATGAATCTGTTTAATGCAGAGACTCTTCCTGTCAGCTTCTGGATGTCTTTTACGCAACGCAGAGACTCGAGATCAAGTATGGCTTTAATCTGTTCGGGACTAGCCTCTATTCCTCTCTGAGTTACTACATATCCGAGGAACTTCCCGGAAGAAACCCCGAAGGAACACTTGGTAGGGTTGAGTTTCATGCTATACTCTTCCAGGATCTCGAATGCCTCCTTCAAGTGTGTTATGTGATCTTTTGCTCGTTTAGACTTCACGAGCATGTCGTCTATGTAAACTTCCTTCGTGTCCCCTATCTGCTCTTCGAACATCTTATTCACCAGTCGTTGATACGTAGCTCCGGCGTTCTTGAGACCAAAAGGCATGACTTTGTAGCAATATATCCCCTGGTTTGTCACGAACGCGGTTTTTTCTTGATCGGCGGGGTTCATCTGTATCTGGTGATATCCGTTGAACGCGTCCATGAACGTTAGCATCTCATGCCCTGCCGTCGCATCTACCATAGCGTCGATGTGAGGGAGTGGGAAGGAATCTTTAGGACAGGCTTTGTTGAGGTATGTGAAATCGACGCATACTCTCCATTTCCCATTCTTCTTTTGGACGACTACGACGTTGGCGAGCCAGTCGGGGTACTTTGCTTCTCGTATCTTACCTGTGTCGAGGAGATTCTTAACTTCTTCGTCTACAACTTTGTTGCATTCGGGAGCGAATTTCCTCCTCTTCTGCTTGACTGGAGTGAACTTTGGATCGACGTTTAGCTTGTAAAGCATCACGTCTGGAGATATGCCTGTCATGTCCTCGTGGCTCCATCCGAAGCATTTGGCTTTTGACTTCAAGAACGTTATCAATTCTTCTCTAATCTCTTCGGGGACATCGGTTCCTATTTTTAGGATTCTTTCTGGTTTGGAATCATCGATGACTACGTCTTCTAACTCGGGACACTTTGGCTTAACGTATTTAGTCGGGGTCTTGACCTGAAATTCTTTTACCTCGTCTTTCCTAGTTTCTGGCGTCGTGATCCCTTTCATTCCAATCCGGTAGCACTCTTTGGCCGTAAAGGGTTCGCCTTTGACTTCGCGTACTCCCCAGGGCGTTGGGAACTTCAGGGATTGGTGGTACGTAGATGGAACAGCTCGCATGTCATGGATCCAGGGTCTTCCAAGGATGGCGTTATAAGGCGACTCCGCTTCCATCACGGCGAATCTGGTTGGGAGATTGACGCCCTGGGTTGTTGTCTCGAGGGTGATTTCCCCTAACATCTCGGAGATCTCTCCGCTGAAGCCTTTCAAACGGATACGCTTTCCGACGACATCGTCGACTGAAAGTCCGAGTTCAAGAACAACAGAGAGAGTGATGATGTTGGTCGAAATTCCGTTATCTACTAGGATTCTTTTCATGTTGCAATTCCGAATCACCACGGAGATCACCAGGCTATCGTGGTGCTTGATTCTTTCGTGTGGATCTTCAAACGTGATAGGCAGATCACGATTGGCTGCTCTGGAGTGGCGAGTTGGGACGGAATCGCCTTGTCCTTCGACAGTCCTCGCGAGCCTCTTAGTGTCGGAGGTTGTTGTATAGGACGGCGGACCTCCTAACACGGTGAAGGCTCTGTTTCGAAGGTTTTTGATCGATCTGGGGTCTTTCTTGGCTTCTGCGGACGAGGTTGTTCCCTTCGTATGTAGAGACGACACCTTTTTGATCAATCATGCCCCCCGGTGGGCGCCAATTGTTTGTAGCGAAATTACCTACGAGAAAATAACTAAGCAATTGTAGGGCAAAGATCAAAGAATACGGTATAATCTCAACACTCAAAAACAAAGTAGGAAATTAGGGTTGAAGCTTGAACTTGGAATTATTCAAATAGAGGCTGAATGCTTACAAAGCAAGTGTTAGACTCTATATATAGGCTAACCCTAATAATATCTTTTAGGAAAACGAGATCTTATCTCTTTCTTCTATCTAAACAACGATATAATAAATAAGGTAAAAGATATTCTCTACCGTATCTTTTACCAATTACAAGAATATTATAAGGAATAAGATAAAACATGCTCGGCCGACCTAATCTTCAAGATAAACGAGACCTTTGCCACATCTCGTCACGTCGACGACGTCCTTCATCCCTCTCGTCGCGTCGAGACAATTCTTCTACGCGTAGCTTACCACGCGTTCCATACTCGTCGTATTTTTAGGCACAAACACAATCTATGCCAGAGGTATCAATATACAAGCAAAGTTTGCAGTGATGGAGATCGAATCGCCTTACAATATCATCCTAGGAAGACCTTGGCTACACGACATGAAAGCCATACCCTCAACATACCACTAGTCCCTGAAATTCCCGTCTCCATGGGGAATTCGAGAAATCAAAGGCGAGCTTCAAGTTGCGAGAGAATGCTATAACATCGGAGTGAGAAACGCCACTAAGGCATCGTTGGGTAAGGAAAAGAAAGCGTAGCAACCAAGGGATCACGGAGAAAAGGCTAAGGGTGGAAAGTCAATCCCGGACGCGGCGAGAAAAACAAAATTCGACATGCGAAAGGATACTAATCTACCAAGTAAGTACGAGCAAAAAATCCAAGCAAAGAGCAATAACTTAAGTTGCATGTTCCTAAAGCACCACCCGCCATAAGTCAAGTCCGACAAAAGTGATAAGAATTTCCGAATTTCCTAGCATTATTTTCTTTGTGTTTTTTCTTGCATAAGTAGAATCAGTTTCATTCAAGAGTTTCAATAAGTTAGCGTCATTATCTTAGCGTCGGAACGACAAGGGGTCGTGACGCATCTTTCTATTAATATATGAGTACACTCTTTTTTCTTTGTGTTTGTTAGTCTATGAAGCATCTTTCTATTAATATATGAGTACACTTTTTTTTCTCTGACGTGTTAAAGTATGCCGAGTTGTTCTATTTCCAAATTACTTGCTCTGTGTCTATGACGTAACACTAAGCTTAATAAGGCCGCGGCGAAAATCTACGCCGGGGAGGAGTTTCGTTAGCCTACGCGTTCAAGGCTCCATCTACGCGTACGCAACGTTAGCCAAACCGCCGACTCTGAGTCGACGCTTCCCATGATTGTTAGCGACGTGTGGCAATGGTCATGGGGAATGAAGCCCGGTACCTCACGAAACCGGCACGGTCCGCTGAGCAAAGAAGGGAAACCTATTGCCACGACCACTCTCCAGGAACGCGTACTCGCGCCTTCCACGGCCCCTCTGAGAGTCATGAATCCACGGGCAAAACACCAAACCGGTCGGGAGGCGTCCACCGGCATCGTAAGTCCAAACAATCAAGAAATCGGACGC
Source organism: Oxyria digyna (assembly GCA_029168935.1). Lineage (NCBI taxonomy): Eukaryota > Viridiplantae > Streptophyta > Magnoliopsida > Caryophyllales > Polygonaceae > Oxyria > Oxyria digyna. The sequence continues at coordinate 15,929,690 of JAPVLV010000013.1, forward strand.
TACACGATGAATGGGCCGGTCGATTAAAAGAGTTCGACGTCGACCTAACGCTAGCATGAGGCAAAGGACCCACCTTAAAAGTAAGGGGTAACGTCACAAGCTGATAAAATCACACGCTGACCTATGTCCGCCACTCGCTTCGGGTTCGGAGGAAATGCTGGACCCAACCTTCATGTAAGCCGGCAACGTAACAAAAGCAGCCGCAATGACCATATCATCTTATCAAGTAAGTAGAACTCTCTAACGCGTTCATTACGAGCAAAGTATCATACCAGGGGTAGAAAACTACACCCTAAAGATAAAGTAGCATAAAGCGAAAAGCCAAGGACAAAGCCTACATCCTCACAGACGAGATACGCGTACCAAAGTATAGCATATAAGATATCAAAATCAGAAAAAGAGCAAGCTCCAAACACGTCTCCAACGCGAAGAGTAACGCGCACGACGCAAGAAACAAAGTACAAGATATAATAAGTAAAGCAAGCACAAGGGTCTTTGGTAGCTCTAACCTAGACCTGGCCAAACTAGGGCTTGGGCAGTGCCAAGGCAGGGCCTAATTCCAAATTCTACCCATTTATCAGGGCTGGGCCAAGCCCTTCCATTTAAAATGGGACAATTCCGCTACCCATATCCTCCCATAAGGACCCTCAGGGCGGCTCTCAACTACTTACACATAGAAATTAAATATCAGAAACCGGGTTAAACCGTGTTACTAAAACATTCAAAACCTATTTAGTGCTTACAAGCAATTCACCATCCAAAAACGCATGCTAAAAATGTCCAAAATGCATGCTTACATAACAATTCTTATAACCGAATTCAACAAAAAAATCCAAAAACACATAATAAAAAAATTATGTCGTGGTAATATTACTCGCATCTGAAGGAAGGAGGCATGAAGAAATTAGATTTACACTTTACAATGTCAAAGAGTTAGGCTGCCTGATATTTTTACTTTTTCTTTTTCTTTAGTTATTTATTAAATTTTATTTAAAACCTTAATATTATATATATAATATGGGCCGGGTAGGGTCGGCTCTCAGGGCCTTATTCCGATACCATATCCTCCCACTTTAAAAAAGGGTCGGGCAGGGCCGGCCCTTATGGGTAAAATCTCCTACCCAGATCCTCCCAAATTTTAGGGCGGGTTGGGAGGGTCGGGCGGGCCGGCCCTAGTTTGGCCAAGTCTACTCTAACCTAGTCTACGGGGAGCCTAAGACAAACCTACCAAAAGGGGTAGAACCACTCAAGGGAACATGCAAACACACCCAAAGCCAAGGAACGTATAGGATACGCGTCAAGCAAGTCCGAGATCACCTACCTGTAAGAAAAGAATAAGGAAGCCAGAAAGCACCTCCGAAGCGAGAAAACTAGAAAGATAGAAATATTGTCAAGACGACCACGACGTTGAAGAGTTACTTGTTCAACCCATAGACGAATACGCCATCGGCAAGAAGAACATGTCTAGACGCAACGACATACTCAAAGCGTAAAAGATCCAAGAATCAAAACGTTATATTACAGAGGCCCATCAAGAAGGGCAAGAACAAAAGTACTTACAAGAAAACGCCCCGAAGACCGGCGACGCGTAAACAAAAGAAAATGAAATTTACAAAGAGCAGAAGGGAAGACTAACCCCGGAAAATCACAAAGATTCACTCTCAGACTCAGAAGAACTCGACGAAGAACCATCTGCGTCCTCGTACTCATGCTCGTCCTTGTCCTCACCTTCGGAGTCCTCTACAACGAGCTCTTCGTCAACACCCCCGTCATGTTCAACGCCTTCGTTAGGATCAACCTCATTAAGGTGAGGAACATCCTCCTCCATGACGTGCGGATTTGCTGGAGGATTCAAGGGCGAAGGTCCCTCCTTGACGCCTTTAGGAAGCTCCGCGAACGCCTCCTGGAACTCCCTCCGCTCCTTTACTGGGCCCCAACTAGGGGTGTCAAATCGGACGGTCGGGTCAGGTTTCGGTCGGACAATTTCGGGCTTCGGACAAATTCGGGTCGGACATTATTCGGAATTTATAACAAGTCGGAATGAGTCGGCTCGGGTCGGGTTCGGACCGGACAATTTTTTATCGGCCAAAACCAGGTTTTCGGATTAATTTCGGTCGGATGATTTTCAGGTCGGACGGTTTTCGGGTCGGACAATTTTCGGGTCCGGACGTATTTCCGGTCGGGTCGTTTTCGGGTCCGGGCGTGTTTTCGGGTCCGGACGTGTTTCCGGTCGGGTCGTTTTCGGGTCCGGACGTGTTTCGGGTCGGACAATTTTCGGGTCCAGACGTGTTTCGGGTCGGGTCAATTTCGGATCTGGACGGTTTTGGATCGGGTCAATTTTGAAAAAGAGAAGATTAAATTTTAAAAATGATAGTTTAAACTAATTAATATGTGAATGAATTCCTAATTGTCTATAATTAAGTAGGAATTGATCGAATAATCTTAGGTTTCGGAAAATCTTGAGTTTCGGACGATCTCGGGTTTCGGCCAATTTCGGGTCGGACAATTTCGGGTTTCGGACGAGGTTCGGATCGGACAAAATCGGGTTTTGGACGAGGTTCGGATCGGACAATATCGGGTTTTGGACGAGGTTCGGATCGGACAATTTCGGGTTTCGGACGAGGTTCGGATCAGACAATATCGGATTTCGGACATTTTTCGAGTCGGACAGTTTTCGGTCGGGTCGGACTCGTCCCGGACATAAACCTTTTCATTTTTTTAGGTTTCGGTCGGGCTTTTTTTCGGCAGGACCGGTCGGGCATTTCGGTCGGGTCTAATTTTGACAGCCCTAGTCCCAACCATTAAGGCGACCAGCACCATATTGCTCAATGACCTCCACGCGAGAAAGCCAAGACCAATAAAGTTTCACCTCCTTGAGCTCCGAGGCACGCTTCTTCTCCGCCTTAGCTATCTCGTCCTCCAAAGCAGCAATTCTTGCCTTCGAGTCCTCGACTTGTTTGGTAAGTTCTTCGTGAAGTTTGAGCGTCGCCGTGACCTTTTCTCGAGCTTCACTCTCCGCTTATTAAGCTCTTGGATCTTCACCTCGTCGGCCGACTGCCTGGCCTCCATAGCCTTCATCCGATCAACAAAATCGGAGAAGCGTCCCCAGATGCATAACGAAGACTGAAGAGCCTAAGAAAGGAAAGGTAAAGAAGTCAGAATCAAATCAAAGATAAGAAACTCGGCGCAAAAAGTGAGAAAAACCTACCTGCCATTGCGTAGCAAGAGCCTCTCCCATCACATCCTCTGTTTCCATTGGCAAGTAGTAGTCAAGCGATGGAGGATTTTGAAGCCCCTTCATGGCAGGAAAAAACGTTCTCCCAGACGCGACGACACGAGAGATAACTCCCGGAAAGTCGTCAATAGTCTCGAAGTCAAAATTCAACTTCTCAACAGCCTTCTCCTTGCCCTTGCGTGACTTCTTCGCCGGAATTGAAGAAGGAGATGGGGATGAGACGAGTGAAATCATAGGCGTGATTTGGATAGGAGTCTCAGAAGCAGTTCCCTCTCCGATAAGACTCCTCTTTCGCGACGCGATAAGAGCAGATGCAGATTGTCCTCCGGTATGAACGCGAGAAATATCCGCGGATACTAAAGAACAACAAAGAAAAAAGGGGTTAAGACCCTTAAAGAGAAAAGAGAACAAGATAGAAGAACGAGAACGCGTTACCTGTCAGAGCCGTAGAAGCGATGCGATGACCCTCCCCGTCATGTCCATGAAAAGTTCGATCACAAGAAAAACACTCTCTTTTTTGGGCGATTTTGGAGGTGATTTCCGGCGAGGGTTGTCCTTCCTCTCCGGCTGCACTCCGACCTCCTTTCTCCCCCTTTTCTCTTCTCTCTTCCTCCAAGCAACTTCCTCACGAATAGCTTGGTCATATGCAGGTGGTATCCTCAAGAACCAACTGAAAATTTCGAAGCTTTTCTTCCCATATCAATGGGGAAGAAGAAGAAGACATCATCTCCTTCCAATCTCAATCCGAGCAAGTATAAGGTTGATGTGAAAGAGGTTTCTTTGTCCGAATCTTCTTTGGCTAAAGGAATTGGCAAGATAAAGAAGATGAAGGCTAGTTCCATGGCTGCCATGGTTGAAGATTTGAGCAAGAATGGTGAGTTTGTTGATGTTGAAAGCGAAGAGATGCCGGTTTTTAATGGAAAGGACTTGTCCGATGTTAGCTCCGATGAGGGAGTGGTTTTTCTGGCGACTTCCCACCTTGCTCCGACTCCCATGGCTGGTGTTGTTGGTGGTGGCCTGATCAAAGATCCTTTGGCTGGTTCACGCAAGGAAAAATGCAGCAATGGTGCGGTGAGTTCCAAGGTGCATGCATTAAATGCTTCTTTAGCCAAGTGCAATGTTCACGTTAATGCAGCCTTGGAATCACCCTTGGATTCAAATAATAACGGCTATATGGAGTGTATCCAGCCACATTCCACTAAGGCTAAATACATTGCTCCTATTTTAAATGAACCGACATCAAAGGCCTCGGTTCTTCCCGAGAACGGCGTGCCCGGAATTATCCCCGCTCGCCCCGGTAATTCCGAGGCAATTTTGAAAGGCAAAGAACATATTGGGACGAGTGCCTCGGCTCCTAAACAACATGCTAACGAGCCATCTAGGCCGAACGCTTGGGCTTCAAAATCCAAGAAAATTTTCATGAACGTCGGGATTGGAGGTAAGCTTTCGTTTTCTCCTCCTTCTTCCGATAGTCTTACTATTAAAGTGTCCGAAGGTTATTCTACTCATGATGTTTGGGGATGGAGTGGTCTTGGTCAATATGTTGTATTTCATCCCGGTCATTTTATGATTAATACTATGGTTAAGTCATGGGGGGTTAAGGCTAGTTATAAGGAAGAAGAGGGTTGGCTCATCTTTTACTTCCAATCCGAAGAAGACAAAGACAATGTCCTTATGAATGGCCCTTATTTTATCCATAACCGACCCATGATCCTTAAGAATATTCCCGACAAGTTTGCTTTTAATAGACGGGATATAGCCACCATACCCCTTTGGGTCCGTATACATGGTTTAGCTCGTAATTTTTGGACCCCGGATATCCTTAGTCGTATTGCGTCCTATGTTGGAAAGCCCCTCTTTATGGACCCGGTCACGGACAGCCGGAAGAGAGGAGCTTATGCTCGCGTTTTAGTTGAGATCAATTTTGCTTTGCCCTTCCCGAGAGAGGTGAGTGTGAATTTTGATGATGGAGACTCGATTAACTTGTCTTTCCTTGTTGAGAATGAGCCTAAGTATTGTAATGCTTGCTGCACATTTGGACACAATATGAATGAGTGCAAGTTTAAAGAGAAGAAGGATGGAGTGGGATTTAAGGCTAAGAGAACACCGAGGGTGTTCAAAGTGGACGAGAAAAGGAAAGAAAAGGAGATGGACAAAGGGGAGACCTTGGTAACTAAGGCGGCTGAGGGTGGTGAAGTCTCGGGAGCTTTAAGGACTAAGGAACAACCTTTGTTTGTGGGTGAAGACAAGAAAGAAAGTTACTTAGCCGGTACCGATGTTGATGGCTCGATCTCGGGTGGTGATTCCGGGAACGAAGAGAGTGATGAGGACGATGTGAGTGAGTCCGAGGGTGAGATGAGTGATGAGGAAGTGGCTCAAAGTGAGCCTACCTCAGGTGGGGAGTCCGTTCATCAGATGGAAGAAGGGGAACTTGAGGCCTCTAGTCAATCCGGGGAGCAAGAGATTGAAACCTGGGAAAAAGAGGGCTCGGATGAACCTTTTGTGGAGGTGCTGTCCAAGTATCAATTAAGGAAGTCTAAGGCTCAAACTAAGGCCAAGAATCAGGTGCAAAAACCTGTGGTCATGGCCCTCAAAGCTCAGCAAAAATGGAACAAGAATGCTACACCCTCACGCAACTCCGAGCGGATCCGGGGACACAAATCAAGGGTGTCCCAATGATTGTTCTTTCTTGGAATGTGAGAGGGCTTCGCCAAGCCCTGAAACAAAATGGCGTGGGGGGTGTCATTCGTGAGTTTGATGCCAAGGTTTGTGGTTTGTATGAGACTAAGTGTGGTGGCGTTAGGATTGAAAGTGTGGCGCACAGGGTTGCGCCCGGATGGGAGTTTGTCAACAACTTTGATCTTGATCCGAGGGCTCGTATTCTTGTGATGTGGGACCCTTTGTGTGTTGAGGTGGATGTGATGAGTAGGTCTATTCAGCACATTGGTTGTGCTCTTAAGTGCAAGACGACGGGTGAGAAGATTGGTATTTGTTTCGTCTATGGGCTTCATAGCGTTGTGGATCGCCGGGCGATTTGGGACCATGTGGATGGGTTGTTTGAGCTTAATGACCTCCCTTGGCTGATCATGGGGGACTTTAATAGTGTTATGGCTGACGGTGAAAGGCTTAATGGGAGGCCGGTCTCGGGGTACGAGTGCAAGGACATGATTGAGGCGTGTAGGCGCCATGGGCTCTCGGATGCTCCTTGCTCTAGCTCGAGTCCGTTCACTTGGACCAACAACACGGTGTGGAGCAAGATCGACCGTGTCTTGGTTAGTGCTTCTTGGATTACCTCTGGTTTTCATTGTCATTCTAGCTTCCCGGATAAATGGCATATCTCGGATCACAAGCCCGGGGTTGTTTCTTTACTTAGAGATTGTGGTAAGGGCAAGAAGTACTTTAAGTTCTTTAATATGTGGGCCGACCATCCTCGGTTTAAGGAGGTGATAAAGGAGGGGTGGAGGACTCATGAGAGGGGTACGTTTCAGTTTAAGCTTGCCAAGCTTCTCCATGGTTTGAAGAAGCCTTTGAAGAGGCTCAACAACAAGGAATTTGGCCACATTTCTAGGCGGCTGAGGCTAACCTCGCCCTTGCCCGGGCTGTTGATAACCTTTGCGCTTCTCCGGAGTCTTTGGATGCCAAGCGTGAGGTTGAGGATGCTAAGCTCAAGGCTAAGAGGTTGAACAAGGCCGAGGCTTCGTTTCTTGGTCAACAAGCCAAGGCTAAATATGTGCTCAAAGGAGACCAATGTTCCAAGTATTTCCACTCCTTGATGAAATCTAATGGGAAGAGGAATCACATTGCCTCTCTTTCCAAATCGGATGGGAGTAGAACCAAGTCTTCTAAGGAGGTGAATGATGAGTTCTTGGGGTTCTTTAAGGGGCTCTTTGGCTCGGAGATTGATGTGGAGTTGCCTAATGCTAGTGCTTTTGCTAGTGGCCCTTTAGTGAGTCCGGAGGAGTGTGCTTTACTTGAGGGGGCTGTTTCTAATGACGAGATTAAGGAGGCTATTTGGGCCATGGGTGATGATAAGGCTCCGGGGCCGGATGGGTTCAATGCCAAGTTCTTCAAGGCTACTTGGGATCTCACCGGGGCTGAAATTTGTGTTGCAATCAAGGAATTCTTTGCTTCCGGTAAGTTGCTCAAGGCTTCTAATCATACCATTGTTTCCCTTATACCCAAGGTGGAATCTCCTGATCGTGTGGAGCATTATAGACCCATTTCCTGCTGTAATGTGGTCTACAAGATCGTCTCCAAGATTATGACTTCTCGCCTTAGCAAGATCTTGGGCACGCTTGTTGATCCGGCCCAAAATGCTTTTGTTGAGGGAAGGCTTATGTCCGACAACATATTTCTGGTTCAAGAGCTTCTTAGGAGATATAATGTGAAGAGGGACACTCCAAGGTGCTTTCTCAATATTGACTTAGCCAAAGCTTATGACTCGGTGTCTTGGGACTTCTTGAGGTTTGCTTTTGTTCATCTCGGTTTTCCTCCCAAGTTTATTTCTTGGATTATGGAATGCGTTTGTTCTGCCACTTACTCCATCAAGATCAACAAGGGTATTCATGGATTCTTCCCGGGCAAGAGAGGCTTAAGACAAGGTGATCCTCTTTCCCCTCTCCTTTTTGTCTTATGCATGGAGTTGTTTTCTCGCCTTGTTAAGAAGGAGACATCTAGGAGTTCTTTCCATTTCCATCAGCATTGTGAGAGCTTGAGGCTCACCCATTTGACCTTTTCTGATGATGTGGTCATGTTCTGTCGGGGTGACAGGAGTTCTGTTGATGTGCTTCTGGGTTGCTTAAGGAAATTTGAGGCCATGGCCGGTCTTAGTGTGAATGTGGGGAAGTCTTCTATGTTTCTTGCTTCCATTGGGGAACTTGAGGGAGCTTCCTTGGTTGCTTCTTCTGGTTTCAAGGTCGGTGAGTTTCCCTTCAGATATCTTGGCATTCCCATTAGCCCCCATGGCCTCCGGATTATGGACTACAAGCCCCTCCTGGACAAGGTTAGCAACTATCTCAATGCTTGGACCAAAAAGTCTATATCTTTTGCTGGGAGGAGAGAGTTAATTGCCTCGGTCTTACAAGGGGTTGAGGGGTTTTGGCTCTCTATCTTGCCCATGCCTGTGGGTGTCCTTAAGGGAGTGACTAGCATTTGTCGTGGCTTTTTATGGAGACGGCCCAAAGTGAAATGGGAGGACGTGTGTGTTCCTAGGAAGGAAGGTGGCCTTGACCTCCTTAGTATTGGCTTATGGAATAAGTGTTTCATGCTCAAGCAGTTTTGGCATATCTTTAGCCGGCGTGATAGCATGTGGGTTAGATGGGTCTATCATAGATTCCTTGGGGTTGTGGAACCTCTTGATTGGAATGTGCATAGACGTGACTCTCCCCTGATCAAAGGCATCCTTTCGGCTCGTGATATGATTGTGCAGTTTAATGGTAGAGTGTTAAGTGTTGAGGAGTCTCTCTTGGAGTGGTGCAAGCTTGGCCACTTCAAGGTTTCCTTAGCTTACGAGGCGCTGCGTGTGAAGAGACCTATTGTCAGCTGGCATAGAGAGGTGTGGTCTGCCCATAACACCCCTAAGCATATGTTTATTCTTTGGCTTGCTAACCTCGGCAAGCTCTCTACGTATGATCGCTTGTCCTTTCTTGAGGTTGAGCCGGGTTGTAGGATGTGTGGGGCAGAGTTGGAGAACCACAAGCACATCTTCTTCGAGTGTCCTTATTCGGCTGATATATGGAGAGAGATTAGAGTTAGATTCATGATCCCGGCTGAAGCCACTTCGATCAAGTCCACCTTGCGCTGGCTCCGGAGGCGCGCATCCAGGCGCGGCTGTCTCGCCCATGCCCAGGTATGTTCCTTATCCTCTACTGTTTATTACTTATGGCATGCTAGAAATGCTCTTGTTTTTCAGGGTAACAGGATTCCTAAAGAAGACATGGTTCGTTTAATTTTAGTTCATGTTTTTAGACTTTTATATGAACGATTCCCGCCTGAAATGGTTGGGGCCTTGTAATGTGTTTCTCTTGTTTGGATTGTGTTTGTGTTTGTGTTTGGCTTGTTTGGTTTGTTTGCTTGGTTTGTTTTTGTGTAGCTTGGAGGGCTTGTTTGCCTTTCCATATACACTTTCTTTTGGTTTGTGTAGCTTGGATGGCCTGTTTGCCTTTCCATATACACCTTGTTGCGCAGTTTGGATGGCCTACGTGCCTCTCCAAGTGTGCTTTGATTATTTGATTGAACTGAATTTGTAATGCTTCTTTACCCTCTTTAGTAGGGTCATATTAATACAAAATTAACCGAGGGTGCCGTCCCTCTTTAAACCAGAAAAAAAAAAAGTTCGATCACAAGAAAGAGCTCTCAGTAAGGAAAACACTCCCAAGGGAAACCAAAAACCATTCGGCCTTTGGTGGTGTATACTCCGGCCACCTCCGGCCACCTCTTCCCTTCACTCTTTTCACCTCTTTTCTCTTCTCTTCCACACCAAGATCCTTCCTCTCGAGTTCTTGGTCCATGTAGGTGGCATCCTCACGAGTCATCTCATAGTTCCGACCTCTTCCTTCCTCGTCTTCAATGAGGAAAGGGAAGAAAAAACATGGAGGCTCTCCATCAAACCTCCAAACAAGTCATTACAAGATGGATCCGAAGCTAGATGTTGTGGGTGGAAGTGCCAAGGTAAGCAAAAACGATTTCAAGTTGTCCATGGCTAAGGGCAACAAAGCTTCTAAGTCATTCATGGATACTACCAAAGTGATGTCGTCCAAGAAGATGGTGGAGAAGCAAGCTTTGGAGGAAACTAGTGATGAGGAAGTGGCAACCCTTAATGGAGATGACCTTTTCGAACAAGACTCCGGTGATAATGAAGCTTACTCCTTGGCGGTGAAGGCTTCCATGGCAGCCAAGACGGTTCAATATTCCATGGGAGAAGAAAGCAATGAGCTAGGGACCACCTCCCAAAATGGAAAAGGCTCAAAACAGCCGGCCATTGCTCTTGGGACCACACTTGGAAAGGACAAGGTGTCCACATCCTTGGAAGCTCCTTCTAGGACCACAAATCAGCCGGCCATTGCTCATCCTTATCCTTTTGTGGCTGCTTGTCCTTCTCCCGGGACCACGCCATGCTACAATGGAAGCCTTAGCCGTTTGGGGAAAGAAGACAAGGTGCCCGGGACCACTTCTCTAACGGCTCCATGCCCTAGTGTCCTTGCGCCCGGGACCACGTCTTCCAAGTGTGCTAATCCGGATGGGGAAGGTGCCAAGCAAGCGGTGCCTAAGGAAGCGGACCCGGAGAAGAAGGACACAAAGGCCTCGGGAATCATGGAACCGAACCCGGAGCCTCCTCGACAAAACGCTTGGGCAAATAAATCCAAGCGTGTCTTCATGAATTCCGGCATCGGAGGTAAGCTTTCTTTTTCCCCTCCTTCGCCCGAAGGGCTTACTATTAAAATTTCCGATGGTCTATCTATTCATGATGTGTGGGGATGGAGTCTTTTAGGGCAATATGTTGGTTATCACCCGGGTCATTTCATGATTAACACCATGGTTAGGGCGTGGGGGGTTAAGGCGACTTATAAGGAAGAGGGCGGGTGGATGATATTTTATTTTCAAACCGAAGAAGATAAAGATAACGTACTTAAAAATGGACCTTATTTTATTCATGATCGACCTATGATTCTAAAAAACATACCGGATAAATTTGCTTTCAACCGTAAGGATATAGCCACCATACCCCTTTGGGTTCGTATTAATGGCCTAGCTAGGAATTTTTGGACGTCCGATATATTGAGTCGCATTAGTTCTTACATAGGTACCCCCCTATTCATGGATCCGGTAACGGACTCTAGGAAAAGGGGCGCCTATGCGCGTGTTCTTGTTGAATTAAATTTTGCTATGCCATTCCCGAGGGAATTATGTGTGACTTTTGACGACGGTGACAAGGTCAACTTATCGTTCGTTATTGAGAACGAACCTAAGTTTTGTCATGGATGTTGCTCTTTCGGTCACAACGTGGAGGAGTGCAAGTTTAGGGAGAAGAAAGAGGGCGTCGGGGTGAAGGCGGTTAGGACTAAGAGGGTGAGTGTAGCCGGTGTTAAGGACGGTGGGATCAATACCATTGGGGAGGCCGTTCGACCTAGGGTGGCTGAGGGTGGTGGAGTCTCGGGAGCCCGAGGGTCTAAGGAGCAACCAATGGTGGGTGTTGAGGGAGTGGTAGGTGAGGGGAAGGAGGGATTAGGGGTTGGTTCCGGGAATGGTGGGATTAGCTCGGAGGGTGAGGGAGTGGACGGTGAAGATGAGGTTGGGCTTGGGGGTGACCCCGGGGATGGTGGGGAGAGCTCGGAGGATGGTGCAGAGGAGGTGGGTTCTGATGAGAGTGAGCGGAAGGAGTCGGAGGGTGAGGGTTCGGTTGGGGATGGGGAGGCTAGTGAGGACTCCTTAGATGGTGGGGAGATGGAAGAGGGAGAGATAGAGACCAAGGATCATTTGAGTGCTACCGAGGAGGACGTGGGTGTGGAAGAGGATTTTGTGGAGTTCCACTCTAGATCCCAATTGAGGAAGGAGAAGGCTCTCGCTAAGGTAAGCAACCAGCTTCGTAGACATGTGGTGTGTGCTATACAAGCGCAGAAGAAGTGGAGTAAGACGAATGCTCCTTCCCGCTACTCTGAGAGGACCCGGGGACACAAGCCCAAGGTGTCCCAATGATTGTCGTCTCCTGGAATGTGCAAGGGCTTTGCCAAGCCCTGAAACAAAATGGCGTTGGAGGTGTCATTCGTGAGGTTGATGCTAAGGTGTGTGGGCTTTTTGAGACCAAGTGTGGGGGTGTCCGCATTGAGAGTGTGGCCAGCAGGGTTGCTCCGGGATGGGACTTTGTGGACAATTTTGCACTGGACCCACGGGCCCGTATCTTGGTTATGTGGGATCCGTTGTGTGTTGATTTGAGTGTCATTACCATGTCAGTTCAGCACATTGGGTGTGCTATGACGTGCAAGACGACTGGTGAGAAGTTTGGGGTCTGCTTTGTCTACGGGCTTCATAGTGTGGTGGCGCGCCGGGGCATTTGGGACAGTGTTGCTGAGTTGGTTGAGCTGCATGATCTTCCGTGGCTGATTATGGGGGACTTCAATTGTGTCATGGCTGAGCATGAGAGGGTCAATGGGTGACCAGTTTCGCACTATGAGTGCAAGGATATGATTGATGCATGTAGGAGACATGGGCTTGTGGACGTGCCGAGCACTAGTTCTAGTCCATTCACTTGGACGAACAACACAGTGTGCAGCCGTATTGATCGTGTTCTGACTAGCTCGTCTTGGGTTAACTCTGGTTTTCACTGCCGCTCCAGCTTCCTTGAAAAGTGGCACATCTCGGACCACAAGGTGGGTGTTGTGTCTTTGTTGAGGGATTTGGGGAAAGGGAAGAAATACTTCAAGTTCTTCAATATGTGGGCTGATCACCCTAGGTTTTCTGAGGTGATTAAGGAGGGTTGGACTACTGATGAGAGAGGCACTTTCCAGTTCAGGTTGGCCAAGCTTCTGCAGGGGTTGAAGAGACCTCTAAAGGGGCTCAACAACAAGGAGTTTGGCCACATCTCCAGGCAGGCTGCTGATGCCAATAGGGAGCTTGCTCGGGTCATTGCTTGTTTGAGTGAGTCTCCGGATTCTGTGGATGGCAGGAGAGAGGTTGAGGAGGCCAAGGCCAAAGCCAAGAGGCTCAACAAGGCTGAGGCGTCCTTCCTTGGCCAGCAGGCTAAGGCCAAGTATACCCTCCAAGGGGATCGGTGTACTAGGTACTTCCATTCGCTTATGAAAGCGAATGGCAAGAGGAACCACATTGCTTCTATCTGCAAGGCGGATGGGACCAGGACCAAATCCTCTAAGGAAGTTCATGACGAGTTCATTGGCTTCTTCAAGAGTCTTTTTGGTTATGAGATTGGGGTGGTGCTTCCCAGTGCCACTGAGTTTGCTCAGGGACCGTTGGTCAGTGCTGAGGAGGCTTCTATGCTGGTTGGGGCTGTGTCCAATGCTGAGATCAAGGAGGCTATCTGGGATATTGGGGTGGATAAGGCCCCGGGGCCAGATGGCTTCAATGGCAAGTTCTTCAAGGCTACTTGGGACATCACTGGGGCTGAGGTTTGTGCTGCGATTAAGGAGTTCTTTGCTTCGGGGAAGCTTCTGAAGTCGTTCAATCACACCATTGTTTCTCTGATACCTAAGGTGGAGGAGCCGGATCGTGTGGAGAACTTTAGGCCCATTTCCTGCTGTAATGTGGTCTATAAGATCATCTCCAAGATTATGACTTCCCGCCTTAGTAAAATTTTGGGGACTTTGGTGGATCAGGCTCAGAGTGCTTTTGTTGGGGGTAGGCTCATGTCAGACAACATCTTTCTGGTTCAGGAACTGCTCAGACGCTACAATGTGACTAGGGACACCCCGCGGTGCTTCCTTAATGTGGACCTCGCCAAGGCTTATGATTCGGTTTCTTGGGACTTCCTGCGTTTCACGCTTGACCATCTTGGTTTCCCGCCCAAGTTTATTTCTTGGGTGATGGAATGTGTTTGCTCTCCCACCTACTCCATTAAGGTTAATAAGGGCATTCATGGCTTCTTCCCGGGTAAAAGGGGCCTCAGGCAAGGGGATCCCTTATCCCCTCTCCTCTTTGTCTTATGCATGGAGATGTTCTCCCGCTTAGTCAAGAAGGAGACCTCCTGTAGTTCTTTCCACTTCCATCAGCACTGTGAGAGCACCAGGCTCACTCATTTGACTTTCGCTGATGATGTGGTCATGTTCTGTAGGGGTGATAGGGGGTCTACTGATGTGCTTCTGGGCTGCCTCCGGAAGTTTGAGGTTATGGCTGGGCTGAGTGTGAATGTGGGAAAGTCGTCTATGTTCTTGGCTTCGGTTGAGGATCCTGTGAGCTCTTCCCTGATTGAGGCTTCTGGTTTCAGAGTTGGTACCTTCCCGTTCAGGTATCTGGGGATCCCTATCAACCCCCATGGTCTCAGGAGTTTGGACTTCAAGCCTCTGCTTGTCAAGATCAGTAACTACCTCACTGCGTGGACTAAAAAGTCCATCTCTTTTGCTGGGAGGCGGGAGCTGATTGCGTCGGTATTACAGGGGGTCGAGGGATTCTGGTTGTCTATTTTGCCCATTCCTGTGGGTGTTCGGAAGAGTCTGATTAGCATTTGCCGGGGCTTCATGTGGAGGAGGCCTAAGGTGAGATGGGACGAGGTGTGCAGGCCAAAGAAGGAAGGGGGCCTCGGTCTCCTTGATATTGGTATTTGGAACCAGTGTTTCATGATCAAGCACTTTTGGCACATCCTTAGCCAGAGGGATAGTATGTGGACTCGCTGGATTCATCATAGGTACCTAGGGGTTGTTGGGCCGCTTGAGTGGACTGTGCACAAGCGTGACTCTCCGTTGATCAAGGGTATTCTGCATGCTCGGGACATGGTTGTTCAGCTTGATAGTAGAGTTCTCAATGTCGAGGAGTCTCTCTTGGAGTGGTGCAAGCTCGGCCACTTTAAGGTTTCCTTGGCATATGAGGCTTTACGCACGAAGCGGCCTACTGTCAGATGGTATAGAGAGGTGTGGGCTAGACACAACACGCCCAAGCATATGCTCCTTCTTTGGTTGGCTAACCTCGGGAAGCTGTCTACGTATGATCGCCTGTCGTTCCTGGACGTTCACCCGGGGTGTCGGATGTGTGGGGCTGCTCTGGAGGACCATAAGCACCTGTTCTTCGATTGCCCTTACTCAGCTACCATTTGGAGGGAGGTCAGAGTCAGATTTGGGATACCGGCTACTGCTTCGTCAATCAAGTCTTCTCTTCGCTGGCTTCGGAGGCGCGCTTCTACTCGTGACTGTCTCGCCCATGCTCAGGTATGTTCCCTTTCCTCTACTGTTTATTACTTATGGCATGCTCGGAATTCTCTTATTTTTCAGGGCAACCAGATTCCTCGGGAGGACATTGTGCGCTTGATTTTTGTTAGTGTTTTTAGACTTTTGCATGAACGTCTCCCGCCTTGCATGGTTATGGGTTTGTAGTTTGTTTATGCGGTTGTTTGTTCGTTTGTTTGTTTGTTTGTTTGTGTTTGTTTGGACTTTGTTTACATTGTTATTTTGTGTGCTTATGTTTTGTGTAGTTTGGACGGTCTGTGTACCCTTCCATATACACCTGGTTTGGTTTTTGTGTAGCTTGGACGGCTTGTTTGCCTCTCCATATGTACTTTATCTTGGTTTGTGTAGATTGGATGGCTTGTTTGCCTACCCATATGCACCTTGCACACAGTTTGGAAGGCCTACGTGCTTCTCCAATTGTGTTTTGTTTATTGCTTTGAACTGATTTGTGTATTGTTTCGTTACCCTCTTTAGTAGGGTCATATTTATAAAATTTTACCGAGGGCACTGTCCCTCTTTAAACCAAAAAAAAAAAAAAAAAAAGTTCGATCACTCTCAGGAATCTCGAGAAGTCTGTCAATGACCTTCTTGGTCTCTCGCCTCGCCACGATAACGTCAGAGTTGACTGCAAAAAAGCGCAAAACGAGATCCAATATAAGCAAAGCGTCGATGACTAAAAACATACATAGTAATGATTCGGAAAGAAGGCGAACTCACTCGCAGGATTCCAGCATTCGATGAGCCAGGAACACTCTTCACCTAGAGTCGATTTCTTCACAAAGTAGGAGAAGTTGGCCCAGAAGCGGTCAGCCTGACTTCCCTCAATGGCAATTTTAGCCGCTTTAGGTCTTGATTTAAGACCTACTCTCCCGACCGTCCTAGTCTGGACGTTCAAGGAATAGGCGAGATCATCAACGACGATCTCGACGCCATGCTTCGCCGTCACATTGTCCAAAGCGCCAAACATCCTCCAGACGCTCAGCAGAAGTTGTCCTACAGCCACTCCTAGCGTGAGCATGAACGCTTTCGTCAACGGCGAGAAGGGAAACCGATGACCAGTGAGAAAAGGATATTCATATACCGCTATCCACCCCGGGCGGTATGCGTCGGCAAACACCCTTTGAGGGGGGATCTCGATCTCCACTTCAGGACCAAGATTCGCCAGCGACCTTAGCCTCTCGACGCTACGTGCCTCCGAAGACTTACAGTCGGAGCCCTTCAAGATGTTCTTTTGCACGTAGAAAGAAGCCATTTTAAGAATCAAAGAGTAAGCGAAGAAGAAATTTGGGAATAGAGAGAAGGAGCAAATAATTTGTTGAGCGTAAGTAGATGAGAAAGCAAAGAGTACTTAGAATAAGCGAGTTGTAGAAGAGGTAGGAAGAAAATAAATCTTCTCCTTATATTGCCAAAGAGATCGCGAGAAAAATGGAAGGAATTCCAACGGCATTATAGCCGTTAGAAAAAGTAGCCGTTACGGATGAACGTTGCCGGCACAGATAACAAAGCTCCCCATCTGCTGCACATAAATGATTGAAGGAAAATGATGATCAAAGCTCTGTGACGATGTTAAAATTTCAAGTGACGCAATCATCAACGCGTTCCTGGTTTAATGAAGACGTATTCCATGAAGAAAAAAGGCGTCTCCCAGCTCTACTAGACGTTAAGCCCTGTAAGACGCCTTAGGGGTATTGTTTGTGCCTAAAAATACGACGAGTAAGGAACGCGTGACGAGCTACGCGTAGGATGATCACGTCAACGTGACGAGAAGAAAGGAGGATGTCGTCAACGTGACGAGACGTGGAAAAGGTCTCGTTTATCTTGAAGATTAAGTCGGCCGAGTATATTTTATCTTATTTCCTTGTATATTATTGTAATTGGTAAAAGATACGAGAAAGAATATTTTTTACCTTGTTTGTTATATCGTTATTAGATAGAAGGAAGAGATAAGATCTCGTTTCCTTAAAGATATTATTAGGGTTAGCCTATAAAAAGAGGCTAACGCCTGTTTTGTAAGTATTCAGCCACCATTCGAGTAATATCAAGTTCAAGCTTCAAACCCTAAATCCCTATTTCATCTTACATCGTTCTTGAGTGTTGAGATTATACCATACTCTTTAATCTTTGCCCTAAAATTGCTTAGTTATCATCTTGTTGATAATTTCGCTACAAACAGCTTTCGTCCAGGTTTTCTCGAAGGCGTCAAATTGTGCTCGGACGGCGGCCACATCGGTTACTTCGTCGTCTACCCCTCGTTTTTCGCCAGGAACCTTGGTCTTTGAAGTGCTAGGAGTCCCTTCGAGAGCTTTCTCTACTTCCTCGCCACCAGGAACGAGAGACACTGTCGCGAGATCTTCATCTTCGGATCTCTTCTCATTGTTACGTGGGCTGTTCGTCGGACTTGTCATGACTATCCTGCAAAAAAGAAGTTCTTTTCGTGTGGAGAGACGATACTTTTTTTTTTATCAAGCCCTACGGTGGGCGCCAATTGTTTGTAGCGAAATTACCAACGAGATGATAACTAAGCAATTGTAGGGCAAAGATCAAAGGTTACGGTATAATCTCAACACTAAGAACGATATGGAAAATTAGGGTTGAAACTTGAACTTGTGTATTACTCGAATGGTGGCTGAATGATTACAAATCAGGCGATAGCCTTTATTTATAGGCTAACCCTAGTTTTATCTTTAAGGAAATGAGATCTTATCTTTTCCTTCTATCCTATGACGATATAAAATTAAGGTAAAAGATATTCTCTCTAATATCTTTCACCAATTACAACAATACCATAAAGAAATAGGACAATATCTACTCAACCGACTTCGTCATCAACCCAAACGGGATCTCCGCTACATCTCGTCACGTCGACGTGATCGCCCTACGCGTAGCTTAGAACGTGTTCCTTACTCGTCGTATTTTTAGGCACAAACAGACTGTTTGAAGACTTTCTCAATAGCAAGCTTCAAAAAACCATCTTGTTCAGTGATAATAATTTTAGGATCATTCCCTTAGCTGCCTTAATTTTTTCAAGCAACCAAATGTAGGAGCCACCATCCTCTTGATAATTAAACCAGCACCAAATGTGGCACTTCTTTGTGGTGATCAAGGCCGGTAAAAGGGATGAAAGTCATATTGTAGCTACAATAAGAGAAAATGATTTTTTTTTAAATAAAATGATACAGATTCACATGTGACTAGAGATGTGAGAAATAAGTAAAAAGTAGGTTCATAGATGAAGTTTACAAGTTCAAATGAAAAAGTAATAAACAAAATAACAGATTAATAACAACACATTCTGAGGTTTATAGATGAGGTTACAAGTTCAAATGAAAGGTAAAAAGACATAACATGTTCATAGATGAAGTTTACATATTAAAAATGAAAACTTCAAAGAAAACATAACATGTTCATAAAAACTAGATCCCCGGGTTCATAAAATACACACCGAGGTCCATGAAAACAAATAAAGATTCATCATAAATCTCAGAAGCAAAATAGAATAATACAAAGCAATTAAGACAATGGAGGATTTTTAAGTTACCTATTAGTACAATATGTCATATCAAATGAAACTACATCACCAAAGAGTGAGTAATTCTTCCCGGATACAACATCACACCAGAGCAAGCGTGATCGACAAACCCTTAGTGGAATCGACATCATAAGCAATGATTTGGAATCTCTAAGCATTAAAGCAAGAATAGTTCATCGTAAAAAGACAACATCATGTGCAACAGAATTAAACAATGTCTTGTATAAATTCAGATCATCTGCTCAAGCAAAATTTCAATTAATTCATCAAGGGATCTATACACATTAAAGGAAGAATCACAAGTAAAAAGGAAAGAAGAGTTATATTACGCTGATTAGTGAACATGTACAGAGGCAAAAAATAGATAAACACAAAAGAATAGAGGAACAAACCCTATGTTTACAGTAAAATTGAATAACAACATAATATATGTTTTTGAATAGAAAGTGGAACGTGAAATAAACAAACAGCATCTATAAACCAATAAATGAGAAGAATCAACAAACAACACAGTAACAATCACATACATATCGCGAAATTGAAATTGTAATCATATACACATGACATACTCAAACCGCCTCTAGAAAACATTGTTTGAGTGAAGAGTCAACGATATTGAGCAAAGAGGAACAAAGTCGAGCAAAGATAAACATTATAATCGAACGACCGAAGCAAAGAATTTGGGAGAAGTAATGTGAGGTTTCGTCGTCGCGAGAAAGGAGAAAGAAAAAGCGAGGAAGAGAGAGGGAAGATCAAAACGCGAAATGACAAAATTATCTCGGGTCTTATCTACCTAGGCAACTAGATGATTTAATCAGGATCGTTGGATCAATTTTGATCAATGGACCACGTCGCATCTTCATGTCCTCGGTGAGTGAAGTGTCCTCATATGATCCCAACTCCATCACCATATTCATATACATTATCGAGAAATTTGTTGGAAACCACCCGTTATTTCTCAAATTTTGCAAGGAATCACCCGTAATATCGAAAATTATTTAAAACTACCCAGATTGTGAACTCCGTTAACATAAAGCCACCTGTCACAGATTTTCGTTAGTTTTCCCTTTAAAAGGTGTGGAATTACCCTTTTGCTCCTTGTCTTTTAGGAAAATTTACACAAAATGCCCTCGAGATTTACCAGGTTCACATTTTCTCGCAAGATGTTCAAATTTCTCATCGAATTAAACAATTAGTTTATCAGTTTGGGAAAATTAAGGTTCTATGGTTTGAGAGAATTGGGGATGTAGGGTTTGTGAAGAATTTCGTCACGAAGAGGGACGAGATTCAAGTGGAGTCAAATTCGTTAGCTGAAGATGAATTGAGATAAAGTCGAATTCGTGAATTTGGGAATTTCGATTGACATAGGTGTAGGTTATTACAGTAACTAGAAATGAATCTCAATTCAGATGGACATTAAGTGGAGTTAAGTCACACCGTCAATCTAGGCAACTTCTTACTCGAATGAATAATCTGGGCAAATGCTCGGATTGACTCTTCTAAAAAGAGATCTGAAGCAGTAAATGTGTTCGGTTTGAGCTAGCTCCAAAAAGAAAGCTAGCTCCTCCTCCTCGGGCCTAAGACCCACAAGGCCCTCAAGCCCGTGCCCGAGCCAAGCCGATCCGATCCGCGCGTGTGGACTTTGAAGGCCCAACCCCACCAAGATAGTTTCCTCCAGGCCCAATTACATCCATTGTAATCAACTCCTAGTTTATATGCTACTAGTTTTATCTCCCATTTTCCAAAGTGAGATGCACAAAAACACCCCCAAACTCAACTTTGTTACATTACATACAATCACCTTTGAGCCCTCATTTCTCATTCAAACGGAACCAGAATTTGACGTATGAGCATACTACGAGATATTGCTCGCGGAGACGAAGCCAACACTCCCATAATCCGAAGCTGACGGTGGCCGGAGGCCACCAGAACAGTGCCAAAAAGTTTGGTTCCAACAACTTCAAACTCCAGCTTTAGTTCTGACAATTCAGTTTTACATGCATCATTTAAATGCATAAGCTACCACGCCTTAGTTGCCCACCACTTAATTGCATAAACTATCACTTTCATAAACTACACTAGCACTTAATTGCCCAGATGAATTGCCTTGTTCTTTTGAGTAAGAAATTGCCCATACTTGCGAAAATTCAGCCACTTAATTGCCTATATTGTTCATTTGAGTAACAAATTGATCAGATTGGCCTGTAAAAATAAGGTGATTTTAAATAAGGGGAATTTGACTTCACTCATTGTGAATTGAAATTTGACTCCATTGAATGTTCACCTGAATTGAAATTTGACTTCACTCATTGTGAATCGAAATTGCCGAAATTTGTGAATTCGTCTTCACCTAACGAATCCGACTCCACCTAAATCTCGTTCCTCTTCATTGTGAAATTCTTCACAAACCCTAAATCCCCAATTCTCCCAAACCCTATAATCCTAATTTTCCCAAATTGATAAACCAAATGTTTAATTGAACGAGAAATTTGAAAATCTCGCGAGAAAATGTTAACTTGGTAAATATCGATGACATTTGTGTAAATTTTGCTAAAAGACAAGGGATTAAAGGATAATTTCACACCTTTAACGGGAAAATTAAAAGAAATTTGAATGGCCTTATGTTAGCGGAATTCAAAATTGAGGTGATTTTAAATAATTTTCAATATTACGGATAGTTCCTCATAAAATTGGAGAAATAACGGTGTTTTTTTTAGAGGCAATCACATTGAATATCAGGTATTAGCTTCACACAATTCCAAACCTTGGGCTATACTGTTTAAATTAATTAATAGGTCAATAACATAAAAAAATAAAAAGAGAAAAATAAGGGGAAGATAAATGATAATCTATCAATTTGTGTGATTAGAGAAGGAAAATCGAGGTAAGGCAGAGATTCACTAGAGCTGCAAAATCATCATCAGACAGGCAGCAGAGCGAACGTGCTGTGATTTGTACTTTTGCTCATAATCGTCTTTGAAATTGTTCATGTGTTTTCGATAACGCCAACGATCGTCTCCTTTCGAGAACGTGACTCTCTCCCCATCATCTTCTCCTTCTCAGATTGGATTACAAGCATCTCACAAGGCGGAGAGAGAGAGAGAGAGAGGAACTGAAGCTATGGCGGAGGGGAGACGAGGATGTATCCCGCCGATGGATCTCATGCGATCGGAAGCCATGCAATTGGTCCAATTGATCATCCCAATTGAATCTGCGCACCAAACCATCTCCTATTTGGGAGAACTCGGCCTTATCCAATTCAAAGATGTACGAACCTCAATTGAGTCTATTTCAAAGGCGAATTGACGTGAATTCTCTTTCAATTATGCTGTTTTTGCTACTGGATGCTTGATTGCGTTAGCTGTTTTTTTAATTAGGCTGTTATTTGTTTTTCCATCGAAGTTAGGGTTTGTTGGTGATATATTTTGCAAGCGGATTGCGAGGGATCTGGGAATAGAAATACTTCTACTAATTATGTTTTTTTGTTAGGGATGCGATCCTATGTAGACTATATACTTATGATTAATACCGTTTGTATAATTTGCTTATGTATCACATATTGCGCATGATCTGATCTTTTAACAGACTAATGATATTTGAATCACTTGTTGTGTTGTGTTTATCATGTCCAGCTGAATGCAGAGAAGAGTCCCTTCCAACGAACTTATGCTACTCAGGTGTGTTGTTGTGTTTACGTATATGTCATAGAGTTAACACAGAGGTCATACTTTTGAAAGGAACTTACGATTGTTGCATCTGTACTAGTCTTGGCTGTTATAATCATAGATTTACTATCTTATCGTGAACAGATTTCTAGGTCCTTCTAGTTTCTCCGAGAAATGTTTGAAATCATGTCAGTCCATTGGAAAGATTATTCAACTCCTTAGTCATAAAGCACTGAATTATTCCCCCCTTTCCCCAAAAAGTAGTACCTTGATACTTTGGGTACATGCTTTTGAAGAGTGAATGATGGTAGTTTTACTTGTATTTGACTATTAGCTGGGAATTTTAATGGTGTGCTTTGATTTGTACTTCACTAACTATGTCGAGATATGCAATCTGATATTCGGAACCTGAAGAATGCTTGTCTTAGCCTCTTTCAGTGAGCGTGGTGGTCTCTTGAATTTATTTTGTACATCTTATGAGTTAGTTATACACAGTAAAATAATCAATTTTCAGTTTGAGTCAGTCTTGAAAGCATATTTCTTCAAGACCTCCTTTCATGTGCAAGTATGCATCATTGTATCAAATGAAATTGTTCTTAAGCTGGAATGTGTTGTATTCTTAGAGAAAAGAGTATCGTGTATCATTTTCCGTTCCTGCTCTGAATTTCTGAAGATTGCCCAATAAGAAGTTTTATGTTACTCTTACTTAACATGAAGTTGTGTGTTTTTGAAGATTAAAAAATCTGGAGAGATGGCCCGTCGTTTGCGGTTTTTCAAAGAACAAATCATTCAGGCTGGCATTTTACTTCCAGCCAAATCTCTTACAAAAAACGATGTGAAAGTGGATGACTTGGAGGTATTGTTCTTTCAATATATATTCATGAATTCTTGTTGTATCGTTGTATAAGCTGTGGTTGTTTACATTTTATTTCTATTGCAAATTAATAGGTGAAACTAGCAGAACTGGAAGCTGAGCTCACAGAGATAAATGCAAATAATGAAAAGTTGCGGCGTAACTATAATGAGCTCGCTGAGTATAAGCTTGTTTTGCAGAAGGTATGTCGATCATCCCCTGGTATTTGGTGTTCTTTTGGTTGATAATTTCAAAATTCTTATCCCCTTCATTATTTCTCCTTTTTGGTTATATGCTTTCTACATTATCCATTTTGAGGTCTAGACTTCTGACATTCCTGCAGGATCATGTTCATGTCTTTCGCTGACCCCCTTATCTAGAGCCAATATGTTTACAAAATATCATTATAGCTTTAAATCCATATTGAACTAATGATTGTACTCTTTGCAGGCTGGGGAGTTTTTCCATTCGGCTCTAAGAAGTGCAAGTTCTCAACAGAGGGAAATTGGATCACAGCAAACAGGGGGAGAATCGCTTGATACTCCTTTATTAATAGGGGATGTAAGAGTTCTACTTCCGTTTTTATTGTTGCATCCCTTCCCGACACCTCCACCCTGAATTAACACGACTTAATTGTAATTGTTTATTCAGGACGTGTCTACTGATTATTCGAAGACTATTCAGTTGGGATTCTTTACTGGCCTTGTACCACGTGACAAATCTATGGCATTTGAAAGGATTCTGTTTCGTGCTACCAGGGGTAATGTGTTTCTGAGGCAGGTTGCAGCTGATAACACTGTGATTGATCCTGCTTCTGGAGAAAAGGTTGGTTGGTTACTTCACTTTTTTCTTCCCATGCTATCCTTGATATCCTTAAGGGTTAGAGCAGTTTCTCATACATTCAAATGATGCTTGTTGAAAGATTATTTAACAAAGGCTTCTTATATTATTGATGTATATCTTCCTTTATTTGACACAAATTTATCAATTACTACATTAAAAAGCTCTATATTGTAGCTTTTTTATTTTATAATATATTGACTTCGTGAGTCAATCTGCTTTCTGCCTTCCAACTAAACTTGTGGCATCTTTGTATAGATGGAGAAAAATGTGTTTGTGGTCTTTTATTCCGGAGAAAGGGCAAAGAACAAAATTCTTAAAATATGTGAAGCATTTGGAGCTAATCGTTATCCTTACAGTGAGGACCTTGGTAAACAAGCTCAAATGATGACAGAGGTATGCATCACAAATATACTTTTCTTCATTTTTCCACTTACATGGGTTCTATATATACCTTGTGACCATGTCTTGTTGTTATTTTGTAGGTGTCTGGAAGGCTTTCTGAACTGAAGACCACAATAGATATTGGTTTTCTTCATCGTGCTAATCTTCTGCAAACTATTGGTGATCAATATGAGAATTGGAATGCATTGGTATGTATTCTGTATAACTTTCCCTGCTAATTGGGTGTTTGTGGAGGATTTGTTATTGCCTGGCTCTATTTTCATGTCACTGGATAATTTTGCTTCTGGACATTATACTCAATTGTTTATGTAGGTAAGAAAGGAGAAGTCTATTTACCACACTTTAAATATGCTTAGCATAGATGTTACGAAGAAATGTCTTGTTGGAGAGGGCTGGAGTCCTGTTCATGCAGCAAAACAGGTAATATGCTCTTTCTAGTTATATCAATATAACCCAATATCCTTTTTCATCCTAATTCATATCCATTTCTGTACTAACCTGTGGTTTATAATTATTGGTACCAGATCCAGGAGGCATTGGAGAGAGCAACATATGACTCTAACTCACAAGTTGGAGCTATTCTACAGGTCTTGCACACAAGGGAATCACCACCAACATACTTCAA
Source organism: Oxyria digyna (assembly GCA_029168935.1). Taxonomy (NCBI): domain Eukaryota; kingdom Viridiplantae; phylum Streptophyta; class Magnoliopsida; order Caryophyllales; family Polygonaceae; genus Oxyria; species Oxyria digyna. Next base: position 15,954,727 of record JAPVLV010000013.1, read on the forward strand.
AACAAATAAATTTACCACTGCTTTTCAGGAGATTATTGATGCTTATGGGTGAGTTTCTTTGATAGATTGTTTACAGCTGGCTTTTCTCCTTGTTAAGAGGGCCAATGAGCGGCTTTAACATTTGTAGATCTATCACTTAATATGTTTGATAGAAGTGATATAGTGTATCCCTTCTGCTCTCAGCCTATCAATGAGTGGCATCGAATTCATTAACTAGTTTATTACTGCATTTAGAAGTTGTGAATGTCTGTAGATAAGTATCTGTCAAATTTTATTTTCTCAAGAATAAGTCAGGTCATCATATCTCAATATAAGGCTCTTGTTGAATGTTTCGGTGCAGAGCAGTCTACGCTGAGTTTTTGTTGTGTATAGAACAGATTGTATGTGGAAGCTAGGTTCTGCATTTAGATTCTTGCGGTGCACTCTAACCATTAATTATATTAGGGAAGCCCTGTTCAATAATTGAATTAGCGGAAACTAAGATGTATATTTACATTTTCATCAAAAAGGGAATTGTTTTGTCTTGCATCTACATTTTTTAGAAGAAAAAAATATTCTCCACTTCTCTTCCATGAAAAATATGTGGTACCTCCCTTTTTGTCCTTTGTCAGTCTCGAGTTTGCTATTGTTGGTTTAGAACTTGGTTAGATTCAGGTGAGAATAATTATTATTGTGCGAATTGCGAATGGATGCACATTTGGGCGATTGACATGCACTTTCTTCAGTAATGACATGCACATTTAGGCCATTGACATGCACTCGGTCAGATTTGCATGTCATTGATAATATGTGAAAAATACATGCACATACCCCGAAAATGCATGTCAATGACAAATTATCAATGACATGCAAATCTGACCGAGTGCATGTCAATGGCCTAAATGTGCATGTCATTACTGAAGAAAGTGCATGTCAATCGCCTAAATGTGCATTCATTCGCAATTCGCACAATAATAATCATTCTCACCTGATCCGGATTCTTTTTTTTATCATAAAGTTGAAAAGTTGTTATATATTCCTTCCTTTCTCATGTTTTCTTACTTCGTCAAAATTTCTATACTGAGATAATTCTTTATAAGGAGATAACTTTGAATATAAAAAACCTTTCCTTATGGTTTACACCCTTCCCGGTTTTGGCTCAAACAAACTTTACCTACTAAAAAATGATGAGATTTTGGTGAAATTCATAGTTTCTTTGACTTAAAGCATTTTTCTCAATGTGGTTTTGTGGTTTTGGTCTCACTCTCAGCATCTTATTTGCTTCATTAAGTTTTTTTGTTAGACCAGATGTATGATGTCTTCTTCATTCTGCAGGGTGGCTAAGTACCAAGAAGCAAATCCTGGCGTGTATACGATTGTTACCTTTCCATTCTTGTTTGCCGTCATGTTTGGTGATTGGGGGCATGGTATATGTTTATTGCTTGCAACAATGTACTTCATATTACGGGAAAAGAAACTCTCTAGTCAGGTGAGTTAACTTCTTTTTGCTTAAAGTTATATTCATTTTTCTGGCCATCATGATATAGTTTTTACCCAAGTATAATGTTGTTGTTACCTTTTATTTAGGAGCTGCACTGAAAACTAAGATCTCTCCGTTGACTTTTACTATCTCATAAATGTGTAATTGGTGATATGCATGTGTCTCACAAATGTATAATTGGTAATATGATATAATGTTGTTGCTTTTTATTTAGGAGCTTGACCAGCTGCTTGATCCTTACATGCACTTCTGATCAAGCCAATTCATTCACAAACCACTTAACTTTAGCATAAATTGGGGGTTTTCTTATCCAAAGAGTTGGACAAAAAAACATTTTGAATTGAACGTGACATATTCGTGCTTGGCAGCCAAATCGAGAACCACTTAACATTCCAACTTTTCATTCTAGAAATTCTAGCATAACTCTATTTACAGTGAACAAAAGTAATTATATTTATTATGTAGTAAAAATCCTAATGAAATATGATAATATCATCATTATAGCGCTAGAGGATAACCTTTGTGGAGAGAGGACTTTAGATGTGAATTGGCTGATTGGCAATTGTACTGGCTGTGGCACGAGGCTTCTGAACCCTCTGTGAATTGTGTGAGATATTTTATATGTCAGATTAGAACCTGGTCTGAATTCCAATTCTGCCTGTCCATTTTTCCTTTCTCTTGTGTGTCATGACATCTTGGACCTGTCTTCTTTTAAGGTTTAGACTGCTTTTTGAAAGGCAATATTACAGTTTATGTCTGAGGATTTTGGACACGAACCTGTATTCAAACTTTTTAATGCAAAACAATAAAGGACCTATATAGGCTGGAAACTCAACAGCTGAGTCTGGTCATTCCTTGTACTTCACATTTTGGAAATGGAGGAGTTATTTTTATGGGATGTAATATTTAGCTACACTTCATATCAACTTATGGCATGAATGGCTGCGAAAATTTTCCCAAATAAAATTCATAATGCTACAGGATGTTCACATCAGTTTAAGATTTGTGTTTACTGGAGTTAGTTTGTATGAAGCAGAAACTAACACGTACGTATTGGTTATTTTCAGAAACTAGGAGATATCATGGAGATGGCCTTCGGGGGGAGATACGTCATCTTTATGATGGCACTCTTTTCAATCTACACTGGTTTGATCTATAATGAATTCTTCTCAATCCCATTTGAATTATTTGGCCGATCAGCATATGCATGTCGTGACCTGTCTTGCAAGTAAGCCTCAACTATGATTTGTCTAGGGTTATTCATGTTCATCTTATAGGCACTGTGATCTTTCAAATTTCTTATGCTCTTAATCTTTGCAGGGATGCAACCACAAATGGCTTGATTAAAGTTGGTCCTACATATCCATTTGGTCTAGATCCTGTATGGCATGGCTCCCGCAGTGAGTTACCATATCTTAATTCACTCAAGATGAAGATGTCCATTCTTCTTGGAGTTGCTCAAATGAATCTGGGAATCATAATGAGCTTCTTCAATGCTAGATTTATCCGAAGTAGTGTGAATGTGTGGTATGTATCATACTTGACTTTTTCTTTAGTACCTACATCTGTAAATAGCTCTAGTCCATGACACTGATAGTTTTGATCTTGATTTTTACATTTTACGTTCTTGCTAAAAGTAACTATGTGAAGCAGATTGGTGTTTTTACATGCTTAATATAATTATCTGTGCCACACTAGCCTTCGGCCAGCTTGTTCTAAGATTTGTTGTTGATCATGCAGGTTTCAGTTTGTACCTCAGATGATATTTTTGAACAGTTTATTTGGCTATCTTTCGGCCCTTATAATCATCAAGTGGGTGACTGGTTCACAAGCTGATTTGTACCATACTATGATTTACATGTTCCTGAGTCCTACTGATGACCTGGGTGAAAACCAACTTTTTCCTGGCCAGAAAATGCTTCAGGTTCTATTATTCTCACTGCTTAGTTCTGGTTTATATTTTATTGTTTTAATCTTTAGCTTTCTTAAATTTAGCTTATTTCTTTTCTTGCATTAGCTTGTACTTCTTGCTCTGGCCCTCATTGCTGTGCCGTGTATGCTGTTTCCAAAGCCATTCATCTTGAAAAAGCAGCACGAAAATGTAAGTAGATGTTGTTGCCAAAAACTTGTTGACTGTGGTCAAGGTTTCTGTTCTGTTTCTGATATTTGTAAATTTACAGAGGCATCAGGGACAATCATATATACCAATTGAAAACGCAGAGGAATCTCTTCAGGTGGAGTCCAATCATGGCTCTCATGGTCATGGGGAGTTTGAATTCAGTGAAGTTTTTGTGCATCAAATGATACACACAATAGAATTTGTTCTTGGAGCAGTTTCTAATACAGCTTCATACCTTCGGTTATGGGCTCTAAGGTAATTAACATAAACCTTTTTCTTGGACCAGCATGCAACTCTATATTATTCAAGATCCCTACACACACAAAAATTGATATCTTATACATTAAAGAGAGTCCCACTTCAGGTCAAGATTCTGTTGTAGTCTCAGTAGATGTTCTTGATTGTGATACCTATTACCTAATTGCTATTACAATTTGTGTTTATGGATGGTGCAGTAGGTTGTATAAAACAGTGTCACCTCCTAAATCCTCTCCAATTTCCCTTCTCTTACTTTCCATCCTCCCCTCTTTGTTTGTGGAACTGCCTCTTGTATTCAAACCTGAAAGTAGTTCTTCACTGAATTGTACCACTAGAGCTGAAAAGAGTCTCTACAGGGAACCTTATGGCTTTTCATACTGACTCTGGGAAGTTGCAGTAATATGAGAGAGTTGTTATACATGTTTATTGCCCTCCACAAACGTTGGGTTGTTGCTACAGATAAGCTCAAATCTTATTTTGGAAGTGATTCAACGTTGAAAAATAGATGTGTGTTACTGTAAAAGTGAGGGGTTAGCATCACGGAAATAGCATAAGCTTTTGTAGTCCAAACATAATGCATCACACTCAGACACTGTCCAAGTTTATGGGGTTAATTTATAACATGTGATGAATGCATAGAGATTTAAAGCCAATTAGATGTGTAGTGTAGGAAGGTTGTTGCCATATATGGGTTAGACCACTTGTTGAGACCTAAGGTCCAAATTTGGCTTATATGAGTTACAAACTGCAGTTCACCAAATAAATAGGCAAGTCCAGCTGCTCTTGAGGAGGCGTGTGGGAATTGAAAATATATGACAGTATATTGTTTATACGTGAGTGTCCTTCACTAAAATTATATAAAATTTTGTGGGAATGGGTAAACCCAAATTTGGTGCATTTCAAGTCATCCCATGATTTGAATTCCCTGTATGAATAAATTTAAGATGAAGTCTTGACCTTATATATCTGAAAAATTGTACTACTAGCTGGAGGATGATAATTGACTTTCTCTTCTGATACTAGTTTCTAAAGTTGTCTATGTGTTCTTTGCAGCTTGGCTCATTCGGAGTTATCCAGTGTATTCTTTGACAAAGTCCTACTTCTTGCATGGGGGTAAGTCAATTTTACCAAGTTGCTTTTTAGATTTAGTCTAGCAAGTGTCTGGGTTTGTGTAAATTTACTCATTTGGTTAACCTGACTCTGACTGTATGCTTTATCCAATCTCCTAATTATGGTTCCAAAAGTTTCTATTTGTTCCCATAGGGCATATAATGTTTAGAACTTAGTTGGATCATGATTTGGCTACATGGAAACTTATACTATACTCTTGAACGTTGGATGGTGACTTCTGAATTTCTGAAGTTTGTTATATTTTCATAAGTGGCTTTAGAATATTGTACTTTTATTGATTTAAAGAAGTAAATATGCTGAAAACATATATTTGTGTGTGCAGGTTCAACAACATAATCATTCTCATAGTCGGCATTATAGTTTTCATTTTTGCAACTGTCGGTGTGTTGTTGGTGATGGAAACCCTCAGTGCTTTCCTCCACGCTTTGAGGCTTCACTGGGTGGAGTTCATGAACAAATTCTACGAAGGAGACGGCTACAAGTTTGACCCATTCTCATTCTCCACAGTTGTTGAAGAAGAAGAATAAATTGAAAGATGGAGTTAAGCTTCCTTCTATCCCTCATTTCAATGTGTGCAAGTTCAAGCATCATGATGTTGGTTGTTCATTATTGCCTAATAACATTATCTGGATAAGTTGTCTGTGTAGAGAAGGTGGTAGTAGACCAAGAAAGTATTTATTACTATCTATACAGTGCAGTCTATCCGCTACTTCCGTTGAAATTTATGTGCATTTTATAGGAATAAAATATGATAGTTTGCAGATTATAAATCTCCAAACCACCATGTAAATTTATTTTTTGTTGTTTTTAAACTCTGGAGACACCTTATCATATATGTGATGTATGGGACATATTCTTCGAATACTTCAAACCTGAAACGATGCTGTGTGGCAAGTTGTACCCTTCATAATATCCCTTTGTGTTACCGGGTAGAATAAACCACTGTAGTTAATATATGAGTACAGCAATAGCATTTGTTGGTTGATTTCATTGTATGTTGCTAAGGATCTATTTGGATCGTACCGGATAATGCATTATTTGGCATCGTAGGTGTTAAAAATCGCATGAAATCTTAGGATATAATTAGACATGACCAAACTAGGGTCGGCCCTCTCAACCCGCTCTAAAATATGGGAGGATCTGGGTACGAGATTTTACCCATAAGGGTCGGCTTTGTCCGGCCCTTTTTTAAAGTGGGAGGATATGGTATCGGAGTAGGGCCCTGAGGGTCGGCCCTACCCGGCCCATATTATATATATATAATATAATATTAAGGTTTTAAATAAAATTTAATAAATAACTAAAGAAAAAAAAGTAAAAATATCAGTCAAACCTAATTTCTTATTGGATTTTTGGATTTTTTTTTGAATTCGGTTATAAGAATTGTTATGTAAGCATGCATTTTGAACCTTTTTAGCATGCGTTTTTGGATGGTGAATTGCTTGTAAGCACTAAACAGGTTTTGAATGTTTTAATAACACGGTTTAGCCCGGTTTCTGATATTTAATTTCTCTGTGTAAGTAGTCGAGGGCCGCCCTGAGGGCCCTTATGGGAGGATATGGATTTTGAATGTTTGGAATTAGGCCATGCCCCTGGCCCGGCCCAAACCCTAGTTTGGCCAGGTCTAGATATAATATCATTTTTGACACTTACAAGTCTATAATGCCGGATAAATACAATATCAGGTACAATCGAAGCCTTTTGTTGAGCCCCTTAGCTGAATTGTTTTGGAGTTGAACTAAGATTCAAGGCAATATTTGACCGACAACCATTGACATGTTATCCATACCATCACTTGTCACAAATAATTTAGAAACAAGTTTCGAATTACTAAACTGTTATGCAATCAACTACAAGCACATAAGCTCCAAATTATCCAAGTCTGGATTTTCAATGATTTGGGATATTAAAGGTACAATCGATATGAAGCAGACTGTCAGTCACACTCCATTATATACAGAAAAAGACGAGACAGGCGACCAAATTGTTAAGCCCTACTGTGCAGTGGTCTGAACAGCAGCAACGGTAGATACCATTGAGTCGACTCCACAAATATTACGACCTCTGCAAATCTTGTAGAATCCGCTCTCTCCCCACGATTCTCCCCATGAGTTCTTGATAACCCAGTATGGCTTCTCCTTCATCCTGGCTGGTGAATATCCAGATGATCCATACCCAACAAGCAGAACTCCATGATCCAATCTCTTTGAGCAAACATAGGGGCATGAGACTCCGCCAACGTAAGTTTGCATGAATACCGCGTTGATGGCCACTGAATTTGAGCAAAGACAGTTAGTCAAGTGAATTTGCTGAAAATGTGGGAGGATGTGTAAGTTGTGTGTGATGCTTACCAGCAAGTGGACCATTCTTGACAAGGTTAGCTGCAATCTGATCTTCGTCAAGGGAGACGACGCTGAAGTTTGCTACTGATGCAACAATCTTGGACTTGTCAAAATTGCAGCTTCCACGGTCAGTGCCCTTGTATGGGTAGTCTTCCTCGCGCATCAAACCGCCGTTTTTGTAGATGTACTCAAAGGCGCTGTTCATCAAGCCACCATTGCAGCCAGAGTCACAAGCACCTTCTTCCTCAGGATCACACTGGTAAATTAGTGAGTAGTTGAGCACAGTTAGAAAATGTAGATTGATTCAAATTGTTGCAACATAAAAGTGCCAGTGTGAATTATCATTCCTATCAGAAATCAAAAGTCAAACTCAAAAAGAGACGAATGCAGCAAGAGTCATAGATTTAGGTTGCCAAATTGACACAGATTCCATCCTCTAAAACCACTAGATAAATAAGGAATTTGCACAGGAAAAGGAGATTAAGAAGCAAACCTCATGATCACAGTCGACGAGCTGTTGCTCGCTGAGACTCTCAAGCTTTCCAGTAGCGAGATAATGAGCGCCTTCCAAGGCACCAGTGGTACTGAAACTCCAGCACGACCCACATGAACCCTAAAAAAAATCCCAATCCAACCAAAACAGGAAAACAAAATTCAGATCCCGTTTATTAAGCAAAACTGACAAATTACTTGACAATCAAACCTCTAAAAGAACAAAATTAGGTTGAAACAGAAACCTGATTTTTAACGGGGGTGACAGCGCCTTTCTCCCTCCAGTCAAAATCGACGGGGAGATCTTCGGTAGGGAGAATCGGAGCCTTGTTGGCATCAGAAGGAAGCCGGAGACGGTTCCTGATTCCGAGAAACTGCTTCTTGAACTCGGATTTGGTAAGATCGGAGAACTGAGTCACTCCATGGGTAGCTGAGGGGTCGAGCAGCTGATGGCGCCGAGCACGGCGCATGTTAGCCTTGAAGACGTTGAACCTGTAATCGTGCTCCTCCTGCGAGGCGTAGGTTTTTCCGAACTTGTTCTTGAAGAGGGAGAAGTGGTGGTGGTCACCGAGTACACCACCGTCTTCATGATCCACCACCTGCCGGATGATAGTGTCGTCGGATTCGGTCTCCGATTGGGAGGCGAACGACGTCGTGGAGAGGAGGAAGAGGGAGAGGATAAGGAGGAGACAGAATTTGGGAGCCATTTTTGAGGGATTGGGGAATGGCGAGTTTGCAGGTTTTCTTGCGGAGTGGGAGTTTCGTTTTGTAAAGCGCAGGGTTTCTTGCTAGAGGAGGTAAGGTTGAGCCAATGGGGAAGCTACACGTGGACGGAAAAGTTGGTTAGGAATGGTAGGTTTGTGAGTTTGGTAGGGAATGGAGAGGGAAGGAGACTGGCAGTTTGGCTTTGAAAATTAGTTGGAATTAAGATTTTAGAGTCATTTTTTTTCCCGATTTGTATATGTAATATTATAATAACCCAATTATTTCTTATGAAAAAATATACTCCCTCTGTCCCAATTTGATTGTCCCATTTGGTTTTTTGATACTATTCACAAATCGAGAGAATCTTGTAGATTTCTTCCAATATATAAGAAAAAATCTAGTCATGTGGGATCTTGTTTGATTCATCTTAATGAGTACTTTTACAATATTAAAAAATTATAATTTTTACTAACACATAATAAGAGATATTAACGATACAAAACGTGTCTCGGCACATATGCCGAGTTGAAATGGGACAATCAAATTGGGACAGAGGGAGTATTTAACTTCTTGACCAATTGTTTTTCTTAGAATTAAATATGTTGGGATAAATTATTAAAGAACACTTGCATTATGAATGGTTCAACCACAAGTAATTTAAAATTAGCCACAATTAGGACGTCTCAAGGTCTTGTTATATTTGAAATTCGTCAACAAAACATCAGAATAAAATTGCTTAACATTGGCTTACAAATCTTATGTGATCGTGTATGTAATAATTAAGTTCTATACTCTATATTTATTAACAAAACATCACAGTAAAAAAAGAAAATCAAGTTACATTAAACACAAATGAAGAAGATTCTATACAGACCTGCACACAATTATATTGCTAATTCTTTTGTTAGTCTGGCATTAGAAGCAACTTGAACTAGTGAAGAGGATATCATTGTTTCTTCAACATTATTAAGTTTACTGACAATGCATGTTATCTGCAACTGAGAAACTACATATGCTGAGCTGAGATTGGTTGACCATCAAAATCATCACTTCATCAGCACCTGAGTAACTTCTTTCAGGATGCTTGGCACGAAGCCATTTGCATATGACATGGACAGCACCATTGATACAATGCAACAACGAAAACATGATTCAGTTTTTGTAGTGGCAGATCACACCCATGACTCATGAGTAAGCAATTTGAGACTGGTCAACAATGAATGTGTTGAGTCTGGTCAACACATTCAGTTTTTGAGCTAATAGAACAATGAATGTGTTGATCAACAATAAAGCACCAGCGAGAACAATTACATCTATCTATAAAGAAATTTGTGACTGATCTGATGAAAGCTCGCTCAAAGAGAGCGAGCTCTTTGAGCGAGCTTTCTCCAAAAATAATGGTATGCCATTTAAAAGTAGAGAACACACGGTATTCTTTAGTAAAAGGCGAAAGAATAGTTCGCTTTGTGCTCACTACATGGCTCCACAATGATAAAATACGTGTGACTCTGCCTTTTGTATTAGTACACTTCACCTTCCATTTCTTCTTTCTCGATGTGGGAAACACATTTTCACATATTTGCAGCAAAGTGCTACAACGTCACTGATGACAATGTGCTGACTAAACCAAATCAATCTTCTTCTTGTAATAGAAGTAGATTGGTTGATAGAAAAATATGCAAGCTCATACAGAAACACAATTTTACCCAACACTGGAGAAGTTTCAGTCAAGCTGGCTCTGAATACATTAAAATGGGAAGCGTGGATGATTATTATGCATGAATCCACTTATATACTTCAAACAGATGACTCTTGGATTTGGTCGAAAAAATTTGGACCATTGGATTTGGTCGAAAAAATTTGGACCATTTCTCGATTTGTGCGTGTCATCCTTGCGCAGGGGTCATGCTAATCTTCTCTTCAGATTTCTGTGTTTGAAAGAAGCAGAGAAATCTAAAGAGAGAAGAGCAATTGGAAGGAATCGTCAGAACTTTGTGTGGTAAGCTCATTGTTGGCATTGCACAAATTAATATAATTCTGTGACATCCAATCATCATTTAAAACCGTGTTTTGTTCCTATTTGTCAGCAGAACCTTATTCTGATATCTGAACAAACCATTTTACTAATACTTTGCCACTTTGTGTACCTCAAGTTCCCATGCACTACAAGCTAGTTCTTCACCGACACACAATATAAACTATGGTGTCTTTTATATTGTGGTGGTTCTTCTTGAATCATTGAGAGCATGGCAAGGCCTGAAGCATGAGAGTATTGAGGGACTCCTCCTTCTGTGTTGCCTTGGCGGCTCGAGCTCTTGTCACTGGTCCTCGTGAGCGAAGAGTCGAAGACTCATTTAGTGACAAGCAGGAATAACAGATGACTGTTGTTGTAAGGGGATTCCAGCAATCCAAAACCCCCAAGAAAAAGCTGGTTTCAATCCGAAACCCTTCTCCAAAGCTTGTAAAGTGTGGTTCCTTAGCTTAAGAGACATCTCTGTTTGATTTGTTAGTCTCGACATCCAGCAAACAAACTATCTGCAAAGAGGGCAGAGCTTCTGTCGAAATTCCTAACAACTCTGAAACCAAGTTGCAAGCCAATTTGTCATATATAAAGTACTCCATGACAATAAGATCTTGAAGTATGCTGAGCCGTAGGCCTCCCAGAGAAGTGTTAGATTCCCAAGCTCATGCATCATCACCGGCCTAAAATCTTGAGCTAGTCTAGGATAAAGACCCATCTGCATGATGAAAAAACGGGAAGAAGAGTACATCAACTAGTCTAGGAAGAAATAGGAGCAAACCTGGTTGAACTCAAATCCCATGCTTGATCTCCTATAGAATTAGGCGTCCATGTACCATCATGAAATTGGGTTACTGCATAACACATTCAACATAAAAAACCAACCTTGACCTCATATAGAATTACGGGTCCATGTAGTAGATGCAAATTATTCCTATGATGAATCACAAAGGTGTTACCTCCGCAATCTCCCATATTGAGGTGTATCCCTCAAAGACATGGGAATTATAAGAAATTTCTATATAACATTCTAAAATAAAGAACACAATCAGAATTTAATAATTTATTAAAGTGGTCGATGTTCAAAACAATGTCTCTGTAACACAGCAGCCAATGCAAATGTGAATTGCTCCTTCCTCGGAAGAGATTCTGCTTCACTATCAACCATAGTATGGAAAGTGCAGAAGCATAATTCTCAGTTGAGTTTCATGTGCTCATGTGAATGTAAGAATTTGAGACCTAAAAATGCTTTGGCCATGCCATGATATCAAGAACAAATCCAACATCCGCAAGACATCAAGGGGAAAAGGATGATGATATTTAACATGCTACAGATGTTAATGAAAAGCTTCTTACATTAAAACAATGAAGCTAACAATAACTTATAATTCAAAAATCCAAAATTATATTCACCGAGAGACATCTCCCATGAATACTGCTATAGTCAGAGGTTTAATCACCCTTCAATCACTAGACTATTAGCATTTGGTAAACTAGCCTCATCAACCTTACCATCTGCAGCCAAGTCATTGTCATGACCTTTAAGATCAGGATAGTTTCGGTGGTTCAGTGAATGAAGCCAAATGCCAACCGACCCTTCCTTGTGCTCGGTTTTAGCAATGTGGGGATGAATGTGCTTCAATTTGAAAATCTCAGCTTCTTCGGCATACGCTTCCATTGACATCTCCTCATGGGAATCCCCCCACCGACTATTGTACGAGTTAAAGAAACACTCATCTAAATATAACCCGACCTCAGGAGCCGTAGGCACATTGATGCTGACATCTCTACATATTCAACACACACACAAAACAGATTTCAGTCAAATAACTCAAAAATAAAATCACAAGTTAGAGCATGTAAGGTTATATGAAAATTACTGTTCGAATGCAGTTTCAAAGAGGGATTCAGGAGCAGAACCCCTCATGACAGCGACTGCCAAGCCAATCATCTTCCTTATCTGATGGAGCATGAAGCTCTGCCCCAAGATTTCACACCTAACAAACTCAATCCCTTCAATGGTGATGGTCGTATTTGCAGTTATGGAGATGATATATCTATGAGCAGCTGGGTCTTGGGGTTTTATCCTGGTTGTGAAATTGTGGAAGTTTCGTGTCCCCTCGTAGTGTTTCAAAATTCTATTGAACCTTTCCTTCTCCTTCTCTCCATAGCTGAACTCACTACACTTGTTACCTTCATTTGCAGCTTCACTGTTCGACAAAATGTCTGAGTGAACCAGATTTTCTGAATCCACTAAACCCACCTCATTTTGCACGGCCGCACTCTGACCTGATAAAGTTGCAGCTTCACTGTTCGACGAAATGCCTGAGAGAGCTAGACTATCAAAAGGTGCAACAAGGCTGAAATCTCTCTTTCCCATCAACCCTGGAACTTTCCTCCCTCGATCGGAGCAGGAAAAACACTTGACAAGCTCATGACCAGAACCCAAACTAGACATAACACTCTCCCTATCCCTATGGCAGGTAGGATCGAGTGCGAAGAGAGGGAGCAAGTAGATATACCTCCGTCGATCACACAACTTTTTGGAATTAAACGCCCGCGTCCCACGCTTATAGCCAAAGATCCGGATCTGATCGGGAAGGTTAGCGTTGAGACGGTCGACGAATCCGGGTGGATCGACGTAGAATCGGCCTGAGACGACCTGGCCAACGGCGGAGACGCCCTTATCGGTGCGAGCAGATCGAGCGAAGTACCAACGCTTGGGCTGGCCGCGGAATTGGTCTGGAACAGCTCCGGCGAGGTAAAGGGCTTGTTCGAGGTCGCCTTCGATGGTTTTGGCGCCGGGATTTCTCTGCATTCCCTTGTAGCCGACGCCGCAGTAGGCTAAGAAGATGGCGACTTTGCGGCGCTTGTAGCGGGGGGTTACGGAGGAGTTGATGTCGGAGTCGGAGGAGGAGCTGGACATGTTGATTGCAGGTTCAGTTGGTAGTGGAGAAGAGTATTGGCTCCCAGTTTCAGTTTTCCATGGTTTTGGGTGTTATAAAACCCTAATTCCTTTTTGTTTTCAAAATTTGTGCGGGTAAATTTTCTGTCAAGTCAATTAGGCCATTGCTGGTGTTGGTGGGTTGGTTAGAGACATGACCATCGTGAATGGGTGTGCAGGTTCGACGCCAAATTTTGAATCGCGTCGGAAGTAGGGGGTTAAAAAGGTTAATCAGACCGGTCAAAACCGAAACCGGTTCAGGTTCAAGCATATGTTAAACCTTGAACCGACGGTTCATGAACCAGAATTGACGGTTTTTTAACCTACTAAGATGGCAATCAAGGATAATCCTAAAAATGACAAGGTTGTTGAATATCAACCAGATAACTGAAGTTGAGATCTCAAATTCCCGATATCATCATGGAAGCTGAACAATCTGCAGCTTTATTACTCAATCCTCATGCATATGTATATCACTTATCAACAACACAAATAAAAGTTAACGTACATAAGTTGAATATGGCCAATGTACTTATATGCATTACAATAATATAGATAGATATGCATTTGTTACAGTATGTTGTGTAAACAATATTAACGAAATTGCAGTAAAAATAACAATTTATTAAAACAAATACAATTTATCAATTTCCTAACAACTTAAACTAGTTTAGTTACTAGTTATCTAACCTTAACTAAAACAGTAAATTAAACTAGTTTAACAAACACAACAACATTGATATAAGCATATAGATCTACACTCTTAATTTAAGTGTATAAGATCGCGTGCCATAAATATTTTTTCGCGTGCAATGTGCACGTCGTTGCGCATATTTCATGCAATCAACACAAGATTACCTAGAGATCGAAACTTTGCGATCGAAACCCCGTAGCTTACTCCTTACTCTCTCAACATAAAAGTGCGTATTGAACGTCTAAGCATCGAATTAGCCAAGCATGTGCATAATTGCATTTTAAAACATAAATAAATAAATAAAACTTCACACTTCCTATTATTTATTATAGCTTCTATCTATAGAATTCCACCATAAATTGAGAGTAAGCAGTTCCTTTCATGGCACATATCTTGTTCAACCATACAAGACTAATGGCTGGCATGGCTGCAGCTTATCATATCGTGGTGTTACTACTAGTGTTTAACGCGGCGCTGCAAATTTGCAGCGCCGGCGTCACTAGTAGTTATGTCAGGAGGAGGACCGCTCTCGAGATTGATCATGACATGCCTCTCGATAGCGACGTCTTTAAGACTCCTCCGGGATATAATACCCCTCAACAGGTATCTATATACACGACTTTATGTCATATTATCTAAATATGTCACGGATTGTATGTATACATTATATCAGTGCGCAAAGGCGAATGTTGTATGTGTTTGAACTATGTAACATGATTACTCTTGAGTATATAGATCAATACATGATGTGCACTTGTTTTTGATGAATTTGAAGGTGCATATAACACAAGGAGATTATGTGGGGAAGGGAGTTATAATATCATGGATCACGCCAGTTGAACCGGGTTCAAGTACAGTGCTTTATTGGAGGGAGAAGAGCGTACAAAAAAGCAGAGCCAAGGGCGTTGTCACAAAGTACACTTACTACAACTACGCATCTGGCTACATTCATCATTGTACCCTTACAAACTTGGCGGTAAATTCATTGTTCATAGTCAGTTATGAATCACACATCGGAGTTTTTAGGAAACTAAGCTTAGATTCACTATATGTGGTCTAGTATCCATCAATATAATCCATGCTAATTTCTTGTATATAATTTGCAGTACGATACCAAATACTACTATAAGCTTGGAGATGGGACTATAACTCCAAGGACGTTTTGGTTTGTGACTCCTCCTAAAGTTGGTCCAAATGTTCCTTACACCTTTGGTCTAATAGGTACACTAATTAACATGCATATATATTCCAATTTAAATGTGATAGAACAGATTTAATTAAGAATATTATATATAGGTGATCTTGGACAAACACCGGACTCGAACAAGACACTAGATCACTACGAGAAGAATCCGGCAGGTGGGCAAGCCGTATTATTCGTGGGAGATCTATCCTATGCCGATAATTATCCAAATAGTGACAATGTGAGATGGGACACTTGGGGAAGGTTCACTGAGCGAAACGCTGCGTTTCAACCCTGGATTTGGGCCGTTGGAAATCACGACATTGACTATGAACCCGATCTTGTAAGCTTACATATATATGAGATTATGCAACATATATTATTTTGAATTGTTGAGTGCAGGGTGAAGGAGAGCCTTTTAAGCCATTTACGCATAGGTATCTTGTCCCTTATAAGGCATCAAGAAGTAGTGAGCCGTTGTGGTACTCTATCAAGAGAGCCTCTGCTCATATAATAGTCTTGTCTTCCTACTCAGCTTTCGGTAATCCATCTATGACATGAATATATATTTCCAAGTCTTTAATGCTAAAATGGAGCTAGGGTAATTGTTAATTTGATTTGCAGTGAGAAGTACCCCTCAATACAAATGGGTAGATAAGGAGCTAGGAAAGGTAAACAGGAGCGAGACGCCATGGCTGATTGTGTTGATGCACATCCCATTGTATAGCAGCTATCACAAGCATTACACCGAAGGCGAGGCCATGAGAACATTGTATAGCAGCTATGACAAACATTGTGTTGATGCACGCCATGGCTGATTAGGATCCATCCTCACCGAAACCAACCCCGGTTAATTACAGTGCCTTCTTAGTTTTTATCAGATCTATGACCCTTCTTGATTAACCCATCGATTAGAGGAACGTGTGTCGAATGTCAAATACAACATAACCAATGGACTTTGCACCCCTGTCAAGAACTTGTCTTCTCCGGTCTACATTACGATTGGTGATGGAGGAAATCTCGAAGGATTAGATACCAAGTAAGTTACCTAAATCTACATTGTCTTTCGGCCCAATGGAATTTTAACAGTATTCAATTCATATAGGATGCATCCTCAGCCAGTGTACTCGGCATACAGAGAGCCAAGCTATGGGCACGGAATATTCGATATCAAGAACGGAACTCATGCGCATTTCAGCTGGTTTCGCAACGATGATGATGAAGAACATCCGACAGAATCCGATAAAACGTGGCTTTTGAACAGATTCGCTTGTGGTCCTGTTGACGACAATACTGGTACTTGTAGTCCTGGTAGCTAGATATGATGTTCAGTTCTGGCCTTCTATGTTGTAGATCATTGAATTGATCCTTTTATTGTAATACACGATTCTTATATACAGCCCGGTGCTTTATTCAAACAACGCCGGGTCACTCGCGTTCTGCGAGGACACGTCCACTCGCGTTACGCGAGATTAGCAAAAAATTAGGTTAATTTGATGCATGCTAATCTCGCGTTCCGCGAGTGTACGTGTCCTCGCAGAACGCGAGTGTCACGTCCCTCGCAGAACGCGAGATTAGCATGTCAGATGGACGTTGTTCTGCGCCATTACTACATGTCTTGTCCCCACCTAACTGTAATAACTACCCTCTTATTTTAAGTAATCCGTAACACTACCCTAACACCTCTTTTTATCATCTTTCACCTCTTTCACCCTCCATTAAAACCCATTTTCAAAACCTTCAAACTTCAAAACACTCTAAAAACACCTAAAATAATGGAAGATGAAGAGGAATTCAACAAAGGAGGGAATGGAGATGATGGTTCATCAAGTTACCATTCAAATGAGGTAATGTTCTTACTTAATTTTTGAATTTTAATTTGTTTTGCACCATTAAGAGCTAAAATGAACTTATTATGTTGTATTTCATGTTAAATCTAGTAGTAAGTGTTGAAGAGATGACTTTTTCATATAATGTCAAAAACTTAGATGTGTTCATGTTTTTAGGGTTTTTAGGGTTTTTAATGTAGAAACTCATGTTATGTTAAATTATCCCGTTGAAGATGACCTAGTTTCAGGAAATAGCAACTTCCCGCGTTCTGCGAGATGGAGCCCCTCGCGTAACGCGAGTGGTGCCTTCCTCGCAGAACGCGAGAAGTTGCACATTACAGAGAATTAACAGAAGCATTGTGTATAGGTAAATTTTTCTTTGTTCACTGGATTGAATGCAATCCAGTTGAATGACTACAACTACCCCTCCCAGAATACAAGGTCATGTTCGTCACCGTCATTTGATTTAGGGATTGACGACTTTGGTGATTATCATCAACCATCTACATATGAACAACATGTGTCATCTACTTATCAATTTCCTATGCCATCTACATATGAATTGCCCGTGCCATCTACTTATGAGTTGTCCGTGCCATCTACTTATGAATTGCCATGTACATATGAGGTGCCATCAAGCTATGATGCGTTTGATTCACAATTTGCTAACCCACCAACAAACGTAGGAGAGGAGATGTGTTTTCTTCCCTTTTTACGCACTGCACCAAAGTTTGATAGTCCCGTATGTGAGGAAGAAGTTGTTTGTAGGGATTATTCGGAATATTTCACTACGGAGCAAGTGTTTGCCTCTAAGGAGATTGGTCATTTGTGGGCTTTGAATGTTGCAAAGCAACACAAGTTTATGATCTCTATTGGAAGGAGTGTACCATCTAAATCGGGGCAAAGTGGTAAGGTCCAAATCATTTGTGAGAAAGGGGGAAGCCATAGGCCTAAAGGTGTCGGTGTTAGATCAAACACAAAGAGCAAGAAAACGGGGTGTAAATTTCAGTTGAAGCTCATGGAGAACCGGGTTGAAGAGAATTGGAGATTAGTGGTTGTTTGTGGTTTGCACAACCATCCTATTGGAGATAGTTTGGTCGGGAATGCATTTGCCGGGAGGCCAACCCCGGATCAAAAGAAAAAGGTTCGTGAGATGGTACTTTCACATTGTTCTCCAAATCAGATTTACACTGAGATAAACAAGGATCCCGGAAGTTGCACAAAGAAGAACCAAATGTACAATTTGGTAAGACATATAAGGGAAGAGGAAATGGAAGGTAGAACCGTGGTTCAAGAATTCTTTCACCAATGCAAAGAGAGCAACTACTTCATGGAGTATAGGCCAAGTGCAACGAATCCTTCGATAATAGCCGACTTGTTCTTTGCTAGCCCCGAATCAATGAAACTCTTAAAGGCGTTTCCATATGTCCTTTTGATGGACTCGACTTATAGCACGAACAGGTAAGTATTTATCATTCTGTTTTTATGTTGTATTTTAAAATTCATGAAAAATTGAAGATCTGTGGTAGAAAACACAACTCGCAGAACGCGAGGACACACCACCTCGTAGAACGCGAGTAATGTCCTTGATTCTGTGTTGATGCATTTTCAATTGCAAAGCTTCTGGACAAAGTGCAATCCTCGCGTGACGCGATGTGGTGTGTCCTCGCGTGACGCGAGAAAGAGCATTACAGATGCTCTATTTCGTGAGATTGAATGAGGAGCTTATCTTACTGTATTTTGGTTTAAGGTACAATGCTCCCTTCCTGGAGATAGTCGGTTTGACTTCTACATGGAAGAATTTTGTTGTGTGCGGGGTATGGTTAGAGGCTGAGAGCGAGGATAGTTATTTTTGGGCGTTGCAGCAGCTGCAGACGATGTATTTGAGAATAGGAGCATCGCCTACTTGCTTCGTCACTGACCGTGAGATGGCTCTTATGAATGCAACAGACAAGTTATGGCCAAATGCAAAGTTTCTCTTATGTAGGCGACATGTAAGGAAGAACATAGAGGCGAGAGCGAAGATAGCTATGGGCACACAAGCATTGGGGGTTCATATTTCAAATGATTATTATAACGTGTTCGAACAAACCACTGAAGAAGATTACAAGAGTACTTTGAAGAAACTTGAGGACGAATGGCGAGCTTATCCAACCGTATTGAAGTACGTGAGAACGAATTGGCTAAACCGTTACAAAGAAAGACTTGTTTCAGCATGGACGGATAATGTCTTCACTCTCGGGAATAACACGACAAACAGGTATCTTCTGTAATTTATGTCTACCTTCTACATATGATAAAAAGAGCTTCTGTAATGCACACCTCGCAGAACGCGAGGATACACCACCTCGCAGAACGCGAGAATCTGCACATTACAGAAGGATCCACAGGTTCTGATTTGTATTTGCATATTATTGTTTTTCGAACATTTTAGAGTTGAAGGAGCACATTCATGTCTTAAGTCATACTTGTCAAGTGGAAATGCTAGGCTAGACACAATGTTCAAAGAATACAAAACAATGGCGGAGAACCAACTTAAGGAGATTACTGTGTCTTTCACCGAGAGTTTGAATAAGAGCTTCACAGTTGTTGAAGGGGCCGACTTGTTTAAAGTGTTGAAGTTCAAAGTCTCTTACAAATGCATAGAATTTTTGCTTAAGGAATACACGAAGGGGGAGAGATTAGGTGCGCACTTTAATATGTTTTGTAGCTGCGGGATCAAGATTAGAGATGGGTTGATGTGTGTTCATCAGATTGTAAGACATTGGAAGGAGCAAAGACCACTAAGAGTATCAGAGTTGCACCCTTTCTGGAGTACTTTGAGTTTGGAAGAAGTTGATGTTCCCGGCATACTGGAAGTTAAGAGTAAGGTGGCAAGGCGTCTTTTTCAGACTTTCTATGAGGAAACGTTTCCGAATTTGTGCCCCCATGATCAAGAAAAGTGTGCACAAACTGTTTTAGACATTGGGAAAGTAAATACTCCTCTAAAAGAGCCGGCTATTTCAAAGCACACCGGAGGTCGTCCAGTCGGAGCTCCTAACAAACAACCTAGGTCAATGCAAAGAAGACCGTCTGCATGGGAGCACACTAATGTTGAGATGGATGCTAGAGATTTGGAAGAAACACCCCCAAAGAAGCAAAGAAATGCTTCTAATTCTGAAACATTCAAGAAACCAAAGATTAAGGTGATTGGCAAGTACAAGTCTCACATACCCGCGTCAATGCGCACCCATGTGAATGGTTGGTTTGAGGTAAATGGAGATGGAAATTGTGGATTTAGAGCAATAGCTCATGAATTGCATGACAACCAACACTTATGGAGGGAAGTAAGAGATTTGATGATAGCTAAGGTCAAAGATATTTGGCATCTAGTTGAAGGAACTTGGATTGGACCTCCCGAACAACCAACTTTGGAGACCGTTGTACACCAACTTACATGGGAAGGAATAGGAAGGGCTCCAGAAGATCACTGGCTAGCTACCCCGGAAATGGGATGCCTTGTGGCATCCACATTCAACATAGTGTTCGTAACGGTGGGAAAAAATGCTAACTACACTTACCTTCCTCTACAACGTCCTACTTGGTTAGAAGATGGTGACACACTTCCGACGTTCTGCTTATTCTATATTCAGAGTGAGAGACATTTTGTTCCGGTAAGTTTTTGGATCTACTTATGAATTACTATCTAATATGCAACTTCCTAACGTTGTTGTTTTCTTGTAGTTGCGTCTTGAAGAAAACTGCCCATTATCTCATGTGTTTACTCCTTGGTGGCGAAACGCTGAAAGAGATGCTTTTTCTTTACACGATCTTGTGTCACATCGATGTGCCGCCTTTGAAATGTAATGTTGAAGTTATGTTTTATTTGCTAAATTTGTAATGTAATGTTGAACTGGAGATGGTTTTTTAAATTCTTAAACAGGACGAACGACAATGTCATTCCTCGCGTTCTGCGAGGATTGTGTCACTCGCAGAACGCGAGTGACACCAAATGTGCCACAGACCGTGCATCTCAACTAGGAGCACCCTGTTTCCTATAGGTTAGTCTCGCGTTCTGCGAGTGGTGTACACCTCGCGTTCTGCGAGATTATGCAAAAACCGAGCAGACTTGAAGCAGAACCAACATATCCGTAAACATAATCCAACAAAATTATCCAAGCAACAAAATTATCCGAGCAACAAAATTATCCAAAACACAGAACGAAAGGCTACTCGTCTTCTTGTGGTCGGAAGGGAGCGAGATTTGACATACATAGTAGCATTTGGGCGTGATATGAAGAAAAATCCTCTGGAGTGGCAAACCGATACCGGTCCATGTCATTGTACACCCGGCCAATCACCTGTCTCTCAGTAATCATCCCAGGGATTGCAGGACGGATATACCTATGGGTCCTCTGGATGTACCAATCCATGTAATCATAGGAGCATTCATGTGGTGCAAAGGCAACTGGCCCCATATCATCGAGAGACAAAGAGTGAACATCTCTTGACTCCCAAAGCCATTGGTTGGCGTCATAAAAAACACTATAACACCTAATGTTTTTCAACCTATGAGCTTTGAGCGGTTCGATGACTGGCCTAGGAATCCGCTGCACTCTCCCAAATTGTCTCGGACACCTATCAGGCATGTGTGGTTCGGTGATGTCACAGCAGGATAACACCCCGTGAAATAGAGCGGGAGCAAGCTCAGGATCGGTGAAGTCTTGTGCTCCATACGGGTTCCAACATACCTAAAAAAATGACAGGAAAACGCCTGGTGAAGTCTGTAAAACAGCAGAAAATGCAGAAACTAGGACAAAATGCAGAAACTTGCATTTTCTCGCATTCTGCGAGAAAATGCAAGTTACACCTAATCTCGCGTTCTGCGAGGGGTGTAGCGTTCTGCGTCAATAAAATCAACAACCCTAATAAAAAACCCTAACCCTAATGAATTTCAACATAAAACAACATCCACTCATCAACCATAATTCAAAATCATCATCTTTCATCCATTATACAACCATTTGTAAATCAACATTCAATATCAAAACATCATATAATATGCAATTTCCTATACTAACAACATATATTCATCTAGAAACAACATTAGAAAGCATAAGAGTATAAGAAACATACCTTATATGGAGATTTGAAGTGAAAAGAGGAAGAAGAAGAAGTTTGAAAATGGAGAAAACGCGAGAGCGGCGGTAGAAAATATTGTGTGATGTAAAAAATGGGCCGAGTAGGGTTTTCCCCCTTTTATAGGGTAAAAACACCCTCGCGTTCTGCGAGGTGACGCACCCTCGCGTTCTGCGAGGATGCGCTCCCTCGCGTTACGTGAGAGCCCGGGCGTTATTCAGAAAACGTCTGGGCTGTATTTAGCAAGGGCTTTGTAATAAGCCAAGTCAGGGAATGTTGGGTTTTGGTTTGTCCATCAGTTGGCATTCCACCAAGTTGCCCTTTCATGATTGATCCTAACTTACCATGTATGTTGGGCTTCTTTAAAATCATGGATTGTCCGGCCCAAGATACAAAGACGTTGTGTTTTCGCTATTTCTCTGATTGTACGTTTCACTTCTTTTAGGAGGAGGAGGAGGAGATATAAGAGTGGCCTACGCATAAATTTATCTCATGTTTCAATCAAATTGAGTGCAGTATAATCAACACGATGAATCAGTTTGTAGTTGTTACAGTCATAATAGGAATACAAAATTGTTTATGTGTCAACACCACCATTTAGTGTGATAAAAAAATGTTCATTTAATTTTGTTTTCTTAACTGGTTGCAGAATTTGGAGAAAGGTGAAATATTACACTGAACTATATGTCAAGATTGTGATGCTCAGCAGTCAGCACTACAAACGTGCAATATGATCCAAATTTTACTATATGAGAAAGGCAAGAAGACATATATGAGATTCTTGTTTGTCTATGTATAACTATGATTTGGTGACAATGAAAATTATATGTTTGTCTGTTCTTTTTAGTTCCCGAAAGAGAATGTTTCTTCTACATTGGTAGTTCATTTTGCTTTCCAAAATGCATTTTGGTGACCCACTTAAACCAACAACTTAGATTGGAAAATTTAGATCTTTCTGTACATGAAGATAATGCAAGATTAAGTGTCATTTAGCTATTTTTGGAACATTACACTGTTAGGAATTTCTGCTTAAATAAATAAGACACGAATAGTGATATATCATGCAATTATGAATAGCCTATAAAGAGGAGCTAATTTTCTGTCAAATCCCAGTGACTTGAATTGCTATATGATTCTAATGGTCTTTGGTTTTGTGCAGAATTTAACAAAGAGGAGCTAATTTCAGGACTCTTGCTTTCATGCTCACAACCAGTACCCTCTCATTTTAGCAAAATAACATGAGTTGTAACTAAAAGAAACAGGAGAAGCTAAAAGTACCTTTCATGACTGTAAGGACTTCACACTGAACTCTGCCAATGAACTCAACCAACAACCATATTCTTCCCTATTCACCAGCTCTGAAAGCTGAAATTAATATAGGTAAAAAATATCATGACCACAGATAAATTTTCTTGATTAAATATTGTAATCCATATTTTAGATATCTAGATATTAGCTCTCAACGAAATGAGAAAGAATGATTTGTGCTACTTATAAGGCCGTTAGCATAGTCATCATGATGATAAGTGAATAAAAGCAAAGTCAATCAAAATTTACGAATAAGCAGAAATTATAGATACAACATCAGTAAATTTAGCACATCATGTGTATTGACACATCTTCAGTTTATTGCCACACCAATGACTTTAACCATGAATTGCTACTTTGACCATTAAAAAAGGGGTTTTTGCAGGAAATCACCCGCTATTTATCGAAATTTGCAGGTAACCATCCGCTATTAACCTATTTATTCTAAACCACCCAAATTGTTAAAATTTCTTACAATCAACCACCCATTGACGGATTCCGTCATCATTTCCGTTTACAAAGTGAAATGACAATTTTACCCTTATACTTTTAAAACACAAGCACACAAATTAAAGGGTAAAATAGTTAAATCACATAAACATTTTTTAAAGCAAAAACAAATAAAAAAAAATAAAGCGACAAAAATGGCTGGTTTGATGTCTTCCTCCTTTGTGAGTTGTGGATCCTGATCCCTGACGTTATCCTCCTGCCACCACACTCCATCTCTTTCTCTGTTCAAATCAATTCACCTTCTCCACGCTACTCATTGTTTTTTCCTTCCCCTCTACTGCTTAGGCTGTAAGGTTATCTCTCCTACCTTCTACACACTTCAGTTTTCAATTTAAAAGATCATCAGTTTCATGTTATATTTCGCAGACTCCTAAATTGACACGATCCACATACTCCCCTTGGAGATAGGGGGGCTTTGTGTTTATGAGATTATAAACCCGGAATCGGTGGTTGAGTTTTACCTTACTTGAATTTCTTGTATTCAGATCCGTATGTTCTATTGAGAGGGTTGTTGTTGTTCAATTTCATCAACATTGAGAGATATTAACATTCTCTTCAGCGTTTCTGGCAATGTTTTTTCCATTTCTAGGGTCTAAAGCCTTATTCGGATTGTTTTATTCATTTATTTATTTACCGTGTTCAGTGGCTAGTATGTTCGATTATCCGAAATGGTTGGAATTTAACTTTCCTTAAGCTGAATCCACCTCTAGGGTTTTGAGGTTTTTCGATGGTTCTGGATTCCTTTTCTTTTCTGAGAAATGAGGGGTTTGTACTTTGTACAGCATACTTGAATCATAACTATGTCTTAAAAGGAGATTCAAATTCTAACCTGATTTGGCTTCTATCTAATTCAGTTCCTAATCACATAATATCATGAATGTAATTATACAGCAATGTAAAACTGTCCTTCTTACAAAGCTGTGTTTTCTTTTTCATTCTCTGGAGGTCATGTAACTCATAACTTGTTATTGTTAGCCCATAAATATTATCTCATAATTTGATTATTTTTCTGATGATGATCCAAAAGGATACATGCTTTCACCCGACCAATCAACAGTAATGATGGGGAGTACAAAGGTACTGCTGTCAGCAATACAGCTTCTATTCATAGCCTTGTCGGGATTGGTTGGCAACGTGGGTGCGGGAGTGACAAGTGGATTCATTCGATCAGAGTTCCCATCTGTCGACATCCCTCTTGAACACGAGGCTTTTGCAATTCCAGAGGGCCATAATGCACCACAGCAGGTATGAAACCCACATTTCTGGCGTATATAAACAGTAATTTATGTCAAAACACAAATAGTATCTTGTTTAGATGTCTACTCTTCATCCCATCACGAGGTTTGAATTGAGTGTTCTGTAAAGATGAAGATGAAACAAGGATTTTGTGGCAAAGTAGACCAGTGACATGTCGATATTGTCTTATAGTTAAAAAATATATTCAGTATATTTTCCTTGAATCCTTGATACATCTCAAATCATTTACATCCTATAGTTTTTCGATGTTAGATTGTTTGGCGGATATGAATCTGATCTGTGGTTTTAAGCACTAATAAAGTAATAATCTACCATAGCCTGTGGTGCATTTTTTTATATTTTATAATTAACTTGTGCTGATTCTTGTTTTCTTACCTGTGATTCTATGTATCCTGATGCATAACCTTTGTTCTTGTTTGTGCTCTTTCTTGTGTGGAAATTGGCATATTGTTTTTTGAGAAAGAATAACTGAACTTTTCACGAAAATAGAGATGGGAGGAGACTTTAGAAGTTATCCTTTTTTAGCGAGGTTTAACAGTTCATGTCTGGTCTTACGTTATCCATACAGTGGGTACCATAATTATAAATATATTACACTAGTAAATTGTTACATTTGACAAGTAGAATGTAGCTTTCATGTCATTCACTCAATGGTTTGTATGTGTCAAGGTGCGTATAACTCAAGGTGACTATGATGGAAAAGCTGTCATAATCTCCTGGGTGACCCCTGATGAGCCAGGGTCTAGCAAAGTACAATATGGAACATCCAAGGACAACTATGATCTTATTGCAGAGGGCACTGTGTCAAGCTACAACTTTTACAAATATAAGTCAGGATATATTCATCACGCTCTTGCTGATGGCCTTCAGGTAAGAAATAACATTTATCTTTCATCACCTGTTATTTTTATAAGTATGTGATACTTCAGCAGTTACAGATTTCTAAGCAATTTGTTAAGAATCTTAGCCCTTCTTTTGTTTCAATATACTCTACTAACCCTCCTTCTTTATGTCAGTATAACACCAAGTACAATTACAAGATTGGAAGTGGGGATTCTGCTCGAGAATTTTGGTTTCAAACCCCTCCGGAGATTGGTCCAGATGTTCCCTACAAATTTGGAATAATTGGTATTAAATTTTGCTTCATTGAGAAAATTGGAAGTAATGTGTTTTTCTTTTCGTACCCCAATATTACTATTGACTCTTAAATTATTGGTGTGAGTTCAACTTTGGATATCTGAGTCTCCAGTGGACAAGCTCCAGGTGTTTTATTCTGAAAGAACAGCAATGAGATTGCATGTGACATGATGAGGATTGTGATTTTATGGCGGCATAAAATCATAATGTTTTTTTTTTGTTACAGGTGATATGGGACAGACATACAACTCTTTGTCCACTCTTGAGCATTATATCCAAAGTGGAGCCCAGAGTGTCTTATTTGTGGGAGATCTTTCTTATGCTGACAGATACGAGTACAATGATGTTGGAATTCGATGGGATTCTTGGGGCCGTTTTGTTGAGAGAAGTACAGCATATCAACCATGGATTTGGACTGCTGGAAATCATGAAATTGACTACATGCCTTACATGGTAAAATCATCATTATTTCTTGTCCTTTGTGGTTGTTATGCAGCCAAGGCAGCTATAATGGTCTTACAGTTGTTTTTTTTTTTTTGTTCCAAATGC
The DNA here is from genome assembly GCA_029168935.1 of Oxyria digyna. NCBI lineage: Eukaryota > Viridiplantae > Streptophyta > Magnoliopsida > Caryophyllales > Polygonaceae > Oxyria > Oxyria digyna. The sequence goes on from JAPVLV010000013.1 coordinate 15,981,803, forward strand.
TAAGGATCCAATTTCCAAGTAATAATAATAGGTGTCAAAAAGGCTTGTACCGTCCATCCTTTCACCATTCACCATTCACCATTCACCATTGCAATGCTTGATTATATAATGTAAAATCTAACTTTTTATGGATCAAGAATGTCTTCTTCTTTTTTTCATTTGGAGTCACTGGAACTTTTTCTTACATATGTAGGGCGAAGTCAGTCCTTTCAAGTCATTTCTCTCAAGATATGCTACACCCTACACTGCCTCTAAGAGCACTAATCCTCTTTGGTATGGTATAAGGCGTGCATCAGCTCATGTAATTGTGTTGTCAAGTTACTCTCCTTTTGGTAAGCTTTCACATTTGACTGAGTAACTCTTCCGAATCTAAGCTAAGCAATCTACTCATATCTGAACTTGTCGATTTTCCAACTTCATGTCGTAAAGTAGTCCAGTTAAATGGTTCTGGCTTGTATGAATTTCAGTTTCTCGACTTGTGCTATGATTGTGCATTGTATGAATAGCCTACAAAATTTGACCAAGAAGTGGGATTCCTCTTTCAGGTTCATTGCAGATGATTAAAGTCATTGAACTAAAGCTTTGTATGGTTGTCAATCAATTAAAGCTGCAGTATAAATAATAACACTGTATTCTGAAGGCAACCACTTTCGGTTTCTCGAATCATATTAACAATCAATTAAAACTTCAATATATTCTAGTTCTATTAGTATATAGATTTGATTCTTATATATATCTGAAATTTTGTTTCAGATGCAATTGAGTCTATATCTGTGGTAATATTCCCAGTAATGATCTGTCTTACTGTCTGTATTCCTTTTGGTAAAAGTTTAGGTTTGTGTGGGGTCTCCCTAGCCTTGGGAGAACCTATATGTATGTCCTACTGAAGACAGCCGTGTTTTCCTAATGATATATATCATTCCAGAAAGGCACAATCTAGATATTAAGAATATGATTATGGTAAGGATACAATCCCCAACATCCGAGACAATTCTTAAGTATCAATCTTTGTGGCTGGTGTATCTCTAAATGCTATGTTGGAATATTTGTTATGTAACATGCATTTTGGTGCTTTCTTGCTTCTGACAATTCTGAATTTTTCTCTTCTTGTTACTGTTGCTATGCTTCTATTCAAGAATATCCATAACTGTTGCACCAAAAAAAAAAATTCATAACTATGCATGTTCTTTGAACAGTGAAATACACGCCTCAGTGGATGTGGCTGAGGGAAGAACTGAAGAAGGTGAACAGAGAGAAGACACCTTGGCTTATAGTTCTGATGCATGTTCCTCTCTACAACAGTAATGAAGCACACTTCATGGAGGGAGAAAGTATGCGAGTTGTCTTCGAGGAGTGGTTTGTCAAATATAAAGTGGATATGATTTTTTCTGGCCATGTTCATGCTTATGAAAGATCTGTATGCTATTCGTCCCTATTCAATATTTTTCTTTCATCATCTATCCCGTTGCAGAACTCACTGTTATTTGTTGGCCAAAGTGGTTATTGTTCTTAAGCATGTATCTTTTGTTGACAGTATCGAATTTCAAACACACGCTACAATATATCAAATGGTGACCGTTATCCTGTACCAGATAAAGACGCTCCTATTTACATAACTGTAGGAGATGGTGGAAATCAGGAAGGTTTAGCTGGGAAGTAAGTCAATCAACTCTTCTGATTTAAAATGCCTCTCTAGCTTTTGTTCATTTTCTCTTTTGATGAATAAACACGATATCTGTAATCTGAAATTTTCTCCAGAAAATAGAATACTAATATATTCAGCGGCTCCCATATTTCTGTATATAGGTTCAGGGATCCACAACCGGATTATTCTGCATTCCGAGAAGCCAGCTATGGACATGCAACCTTGGAGATCATGAACAGAACCCATGCTGTTTACCACTGGAATCGTAATGATGACGGGAAAACATCTCCCATTGATTCCATGGTTGTTCACAATCAGTACTGGTAAGTCCAAATCTTGTGCAATAATTCTATGCTAACAAGAATATTACAAGTTCAGTGCTAAATTAATCCATCATGATTCATGTATGGGTGATGCAGGGGAAGCCATAGGCGAAGAAGGAAGCTGGTGAAGTTGGGACTGAGAACGTTCCTTGGCAAAACAGCTGGTTATATGATGTAAAAACTCAGATTCAGGGGAATGCACGACTTCTGCTTTATTCTTGTATGTATTTGACTCTTTATCATAATCTACTCATGAACATTGCAGATCACTTTGTGTAATTCTAGGAAATATTCAAACTTAGTTCGCTTAAGTTAGGCGAGCAACATTTTTTTACAAAAAAAACAAATTTCACCGAAAAATAGGGAAATTCTGAGATTTGTAATTTTATATTCAAAAAAGTTGTTCGTCTAATATAAGCGAACAAGTTGCTCGCCTATTTTAAGCGAGCAACTTAGGCTTTTTAAAAAAACTTGTTCGCCTAATATAAGCAGACAACTTAGGCTTTTTAAAAAGCTTGTTCGCCTAATATAAGCGAGCAAATTGTTCGCCTAATATAAGCGAGCAAATTATTCGCTTATATTAGGTCGTCTTCTTCTTTCCGCCTGTTCACCTTCTTCTCCGCCTCTTTTTCAAAATTTGCAGCGAGCAAATTGCTATCGGTCTTCTTCTTTCTTCTCTTCTTCATCGATTCTTCTTCAATTCTTCTTCAATTCTTCTTCTTCTTCTTCTTCTTCTTCAATTTCTTCATTCCATCTATGGCCTTGGAGGGTGAAAAAAATGGGGCCGTTGCAAAGGAGGGAGTTGGTGCGTCAGTCGGATTCAAGTGGGGGAGGGAGCTGGTGGGGAGGTCGTTGCAGAGGAGGGAGCTGGTGGGGAGTTCGGGATTCAGGCGGGGGAAATGCGGGAATCGACAGGGGAGGGCGCTGGTGGGGAGGGGGTTGCTGAGGTGGGCGGGGGACTGCGGGAATCGACAGAGGAGATTCAGGCGGAGGGCGGGACTGAGGTCGGGATTCGGGCGGAGGGCAGGACTGAGGTTGGTGGGGGAGGTGTTGTTGGTGAGAAGATTGAAGAAGAACCGGGGTTGGCGGGCGTCGGGACTGCGGGAACCGGGGTTGGCGGGTTGCCTCAAGGTGGTGACGGAGACGGCGCGGGGCAATTTCAGATTGCAGGTGGGGCTAGAAAACGGACAACTCGACAAGACTACGTGACTCCGGCACCCAGGAATCGTCGTGAGGTACGTAATCTTAATTCTCCTAACGTAATTTGATTATCGTAATTAAATTGAAAGTATGTTTGCATGATTAGAAATTGTTTATGTATGATTGTTCGAATTATCGTAGTTTAATAAAATTGTCGTAATTGAATATAAATTGTTTATGCATGATTATCGTAGTTGAATTTTAATTATTTATGCATGATTGTCGTAGTTGTCAAAATTCAATTGAAATTGTTTATGCATGATTGTCTTAGCGTCTTAGACAATTCTACCCTTAGCCTCTAAGTGCAAATGCAGTGACGGCGAAACAAAATACCAAGTCCTTTGAATTTATATGTTTAGTGTACCATCTTTTAGTTGTCCTTTGATTTGATCGTAAATTTATTAGTGAATAATAGCGTTAAGACATTAATAATTTAGGGTGTACGTGCTGCATTGGGAGTCCCGGTTAGCCGAACTTGTCCGACACCTGTAGCTGATAGACATTTAGATCCCCCGAGGGTGATCACAGATAGTGATCGTAGGAGGGGTGTAGCTGAAAGGGTAGATATAGAGTCTGAGCCATCTAGTGCACAGACACCAGTTCCCGAGCCATCTACACGTACTGCAGTAGCGGCCAGGCAACCGCCTCGATTTGGCATTTCCGAATCTACACGTACTCGTGCTACAACAGTAGCCGCAGTATTGGAGAGGTCAGAGGATGTCAGCATGGAGGATGTTGCTACTGAGCATGATATGGATACCGATGTCGAGATTAATGAGCAGATTGTAGATGAGACCCCTATAGAGGGGCGATTTCGGGTTACAGATGATTTGGTCATAGCTACAGAGGATGATCCAGTCATACCGGCACAAGATTTTTCGATGGATATCAGTATGCCCACACATGATTCATCCCCACCTATTGGAGACTGAGTACAGACACTGCCCCGTTCACCCGTATCGCACTCAGTTATTGTTCCTCCTCCCGCACCCTCTCCAGCAGGTGCAGTTGTTTTATGACCTAGTTTATGGTTTCCCGATGGAGGTCCTCGATATGGTCTTCTCCTCACTAGTTTTGAGACGCATATTGCCTCATCTATATGGAGGCTCACCGATCGTGCTCTACCGGAGGTAGTTGTCCCAGAGGTGCTGCCACAACTTCCTGTACGCAGAAGAAGAAGGACTCGGGAACAGATAGATGCGGATGAAGCCGTCGCCGCCGCCGCTGCTGCTGAGGTTGTTGTTGCTGCTGAGGGTGATCAACCCCTACCAGATGCTCCTGCGCCTCAGGAGGTGCCTTTGGATTTGGTACGTTTAGAATATACTCCCTATGTCCCATTTTGTTAGTCTCATTTCAATCAGGCACATATGCCGAGACATGTTTTGCATCGTTAATATCTCTAGTTATATGTTAATAAAAATTATAATTTTTTAATATTGTTAAAGTACTCATTAAGACGAATCGAACAAGACCCCACATGGCTATGTTTTTTCTTATATATTAGGAGAAATCTACAAGATTCTCTCGGTTTGTAAATAGTGTCACGAAAAGAAATGGGACTAACATTATGGGACGGAGGGAGTATATTTTTTAGGTTTCTTTTTAACATTTATTTTTTTAGTAATTAAATTAATTATATTTTGTGATTGTGCAGATGCGTAAGGTTTTGAAGATTTACATGCATACGGGATACACCAACGACTTCGAGCAATATGTGAGACTCGAGCAAGGCTCATGGTTCGAGATAGCGAACCGTAGTGGTCTTACACATCTCAGGAGGCTAGGCACCAGAGCAATTGATAGAGTTTTGATATCTGCGTTCGTGGAGAGATGGCACCCTGAGACCAACTCCTTTCATTTTCCATGGGGCGAGATGACTATTACACTGCAGGATGTCTTTGAGATTCTTGGTGTGCCCATAGACGGGCGGAGTTGTACCTATCTCCCTGATGTGTCAAAGGATGTGGTCATGCAGCTGATAGCTACTGTCCTTGGGGTGGACGTGAAACAGGTGGAGCAGTGGAAAAAAACGTCAGGTGTTCCTTTGGCTAGAGTTAAGAAGGTCTTAGAGGATATGATGAAGGCACCGGAGAGGGACAAGGGGTTGGTCGCATCGCTGTACCTATGGATTCTGCTCGGGAGTACATTGTTCGTCCACAGGACGACCAACAAGCTGAAGATTTGGATACTGGGTCTCGTGATGGATCACTCAACGACTAGCCGTTTTTCTCGGGGAGCCGGTTTCTTGGCCTTTCTGTACAGAAATTTAGGACAGGCGTCTAGAACAAAGGCGAAGGGCGTAGGAAGTTGTGGCATACCGGTTGAGGGTAAGTGATCGTCGTTTGATTACTTAATTTAAAATTAGTGATTACCTTTTTTCATTTGTGACGTTCATTCGTATTCTACAGTCGTGGATGTGGGCTTACTTTCCCCATTTCCGCGGACACTATGTCATGGATCCTGCTTCCCAGCAAGCGGATGCAGCAACTTTTAGAGATGAACAAGAGGTCCCACAGGGGCAGGATACCAATCGTTTGATCCGTATATGCCGATTGCTTGACAAGATTAGATAGAGGAGGTATAATGATTTATTATTTAATTATTGTCTTTCTATTTAAAGAGTGCACATGATAACATATTCTGAATTGTTATAACAGGTTCAGTGGAAGCCATTTGCTAGGGTCAACCTCACTTTACCACAATACGCACCTTCACTCTTCAGAGGCCTATTACGCATCATGGACATAGAGGAGACGTATTATCCGGACCATGTACTCCGCCAGTTAGGACATATACAGATGATCCCTCGTGAGCCACTGCTAGAGCCTATCAAGGTCATTCGCACCGATAGCATCTACCACTACATTGTGCAATTCCCCCCTGAGTTGTCATTGATCTGGGATGAGGAACCTAGGCCGTTGTACCAGATTGAGCAGCCACGAGCCTCAGACTTCTGGGGAGTGACTGAGGATTACTTGGACTGGTTGGACGATTTCTCGCAGATATATGTGGATCCCACATCTATTCGCCAGGATCGTCCAAGTGGTCCTATTCATCCTACTCCGTCTGTCGACACTCTTGCGGTATGGTTTATTAGTTTTATTTGATTATTGATTCTGAATATCTTATAAAATTATGATTCTAATTTTATTGTTTTATGAATGTAGCGGAACCAGTTATCTGCTGCTATGATCAGGAGTTATTTAGACAGACCGAGAGATATGACCAACATGATTTCCCAGGAGGAGGTTGATGATCTCATGAGGAGTTTTCTACATGTACTGGTAGACGAGTCAATTCTGATGGCTCCCCCTCCTCCTCGTGCATCTCAGCATATTTTTAGAGATTCTGTTTATGATCCAGGCCAGGGTAGTGGTAGTCAGGGTGGTGGGGACGCCGATGCTTCAGGTAGTCAGTGCTGTAGTGATTAGATTGCTCGGTTGGACTTGCGAATCGACTAATAACGTCGAATGGTGCGAGAATCAAGGAAAAACGACTAATATAATTAAATGGTGTTGAATGGCGTGAGAATCGAGGAAAAACGACTAATGATACTCGAATGGCGCGAAAATCGAGAAGAAACGACTAATAAAATTTAATTACAGTCGAATGGTGCCAGAATCAAGGGCTAGCTACTAATGATGCTCGAATGACGCGAAAATCGAGAAGAAACGGCTAATAAAATCAAATGGTGTTGAATGGTGCGAGAATCGAGGAAAAACGACTAATGATACTCGAATGACGCGAAAATCGAGAAGAAACGAGTAATAAAATAAAATGGTGTCGAATGGTGTGAGAATCGAGGAAAAACGAATACTGATGCTCGAATGACGCAAAAATTGAGAAGAAACCACTAATAAAATTAAATGGTGTCGGATGGTGCAAGAATCGAGGAAAAACGAATAATGATGCTCGAATGACGCGAAAATTGAGAAGAAACAACTAATAAAATTAAATGGTGTTGAATGGTGCGAGAATCGAGGAAAAACGAATAATGATGCCTGAATGACGCGAAAATCGAGAAGAAACGACTAATAAAATTTAATTACAGTCGAATTGTGCGAGAATCAAGGGATAGCTACTAATGATGCTCGAATGACGTGAAAATCGAGAAGAAACGACTAATAAAATTTAATTACAGTCGAATTGTGCGAGAATCAAGGGATAGCTACTAATGATGCTCGAATGACGCGAAAATCGAGAAGAAACGACTAATAAAATCAAATGGTGTCGAATGGTGCGAGAATCAAGGAAAACGACTAATGATACTCGAATGACGCGAAAATCGAGAAGAAACGACTAATAAAATCAAATGGTGTCGGATGGTGCGAAAATCGAGGAAAAACGAATAATGATGCTCGAATGACGCGAAAATCGAGAAGAAACAACTAATAAAATTAAAAAGGTGTCGAATGGTGCGAGAATCGAGGAAAAACGAATAATGATGCCCGAATGACGCGAAAATCGAGAAGAAACGACTAATAAAATTTAATTACAGTCGAATGGTGCGAGAATCAAGGGATAGCTACTAATGATGCTCGAATGACGCGAAAATCGAGAAGAAACAACTAATAAAATTAAATGGTGTCGAATGGTGCGAGAATCGAGGAAAAACGAATAATGATGCCCGAATGACGCGAAAATCGAGAAGAAACGACTAATAAAATTTAATTACAGTCGAATGGTGCGAGAATCAAGGGATAGCTACTAATGATGCTCGAATGACGCGAAAATCGAGAAGAAACGACTAATCTCAATTACACCTGAATTTGGTTTGATTCCAGTAAGCAAAACGAAAAACACAAAGCATCATGCCTTAACCTGCATCTCGCCATCCATAAGAGAATTCATAGCCAAAAAGGCTAATCTCTCCTTAGAAGAAGTTACAAACCAACAGTTACAAACCAACAATGAAAAACACAAAGCATCATGCCTTAACAACTAATACATTACATTGGTTCGATACTAGACAAACAATGACATAAACGTCCAAATTCACAGGATTAAAGCAACAACAAGTCTACAGTTATGATTTACAAACTAGATTGAAAATACATCTTAATAAACACTGACATAAGAAGAATGCACACAAACATGGTCACAAACTTCATTTTTCGAGCATTCGCCGCATTAGCGTCCCGCTCGATCTTTGCTTGACCAAGCTCGTCATAAACTTGAGCCATGACTGCAGTGAGTTCCTGGTTCTGCCAATCTAACACTCCAACTAATGCGCGTTCTTCGTTAAGTTCTTTCGTCAAACGTTCCATGCGGCTAACACAATCCTCCCACATGTCCTTCATGTCTGATCTAAGGTTCCTAGCAATTATTTGAAACATACGACCTCTTGGTTCAATTTCATCGCACCCGTAGATTAACTCATCGTGTCGTGACATGTCAAAAGCCTCAATATCAGGATCGGTGAATTTTTGCCTAAATTCACCTTCAATATCACTTGAGCTATAATCCGACAACCCGTGGATGTTGTTGGTTGGGGAATCAACAAACATGGCTTCATCATTTTACATCCAAGCCAAGCCAACAAAAAACCAAAATAAATTCAAATAGAACCAAAATAATGGTAAGAATCTATGAATTAGCATATGAAACCATCCAATCATCACCTAAACATAGATAACGAGATATCAATGAACACAAGATAAGATCATGTCCATCCGAGCAACACTAAAAATCATTAGCTTCAATAAGATAGCAACTCTTACTACTGTACAGGAAACTGAAACAACATACTGAAGGCGCTTATAATCCCAAAACAAAGATCAGTATAATTGTTCATGTGTAAGCAAAACGGAGTTGATCAAAGCGGCTTATGAGTGAGCCAACAAACTTAAATAATACTAAGCTTAAACAAGGTAAGTAACACCCAAAAGCCACAACCAAAACAAGTCTCTCAATAATCAATATACTATGTGAACATGCATAAAAAGGCAAGGTAAAGTATACTCTCCCCTCTAAGGTTTCTCCATCCTGATGGTTTGTATCCATAAACCATGACTATCGTCTAATAGTAAAGAAGCCTTTCTCTATACAAGTGTAACACTTTATTTGATCCAACAATTAGAACTATTGGTTACATTAGTGTTGCACCATTATGCTAGCCAAATATTGTGAATAAGAATCCATTACTACATCAAAGGACCAAAATCACTTCTACAGATTTGCCAGCAACCATGATCTAAATAGAATAAATAGGGCAGGCAACACAAATGATATGTACTTTCTCATCCATAATTACTTGTCACCAGAAAACATCACTAAAACAGTACATCTCTTATACTAGCTTTCATTTTTATAGTGCATGTATCTAATTCATTGCTACCAGAGGTATACATATTACTCCAATGTAACTACAAAAGCAAAGACAACAGGAAAGAGATGAACTGCTGCAAGGTAAAAAGAAACCTCCTACTAGGAACATTGGAATGGAAATAATATTCATCAGAAGCATAAATCAGTAACCAATACAAAGAATCAAAATTTTGTACTACTTGTACAATATCAGTTGAAGGTTCTAAGAATCATAAAACTGGCTTGTGGGTTCATATAAAGCTTAGAGAAGAATGCTCAAGGAAACTAGAAGTTGACATAAATTAAATGAGAAACATACACAGGAGCAGTGGCAGGAGGAGTTGCTACCAACAAACAGCACAACAGAAAAATAAGCAATAAGTAGATGGCTCTATAGCTAGACTGCTAGAGCAAGGAAAGGAAATTAATTATATCTAGTCTACCAGTCAAGAGCAATGATTTTAACTAATACTTTCAGTCATATCAATCCTAGCTAGTTGATGCAACCAAATTGAAGAAACCCGATTTAACTTGATTATTTATCTTACAAAGAGACCATAAGTTCCTTTCAACCAAGCCCAACGTATATGGAACAAAAACATTCATGAAATAACATGGCTTTTTCCCAAAATGGTCAACAGCACATTCTCAAGTTGATCATAAAACCGATACCTAGCTATACAGAGAGGATTGTGTTGATGCAGTATCTCTTGCAGTGGGACTAGAAATTCAAGAGAGTGTTGATGCAGTATCTCTTGCAGTGGGACTAGAAATTCAAGAGAAGAGTAACATGAAATTCAACACATATCATGTCTTGGACAAAGACCAAAGAAATTAGGGCATAAGGTACAAAGAGAAACGAAAATTTAGGGAAATTAGACCAAAGAAATTTAGGGAAATCTGACGAGTTACTCCCCCCGAATGTCCTGACATTATAACCAAAATAATCACTAAAAACATAAAAAATAAAAATTTCATATGCTCATAAAATCGAAATTATGCTCATTCATATGCTCATAAAATGCAAATTATTGACCAAACCATTATTACTAAACAAAAAAAAAACACATAACAAAAATAATAACTAAAAACATACAAAACGAAAAATTTATATGCTCATAAAATGCAAATTATGCTCATAATTCATATGCTCATAAAATATAAAGTATTAATATCAAAATATTATTATTAAGTAAAGGATGAATATCAAAATTATTATGCTCATAAAATATAAATTATGCTCATAATTCATGGATATGCTCATAAAATATAAAGGATTAATATCAAAACATTATTACTAAGTAAGGAATTAATATCAAAATTCTTATGCTCATAAAATGTAAATTATGCTCATAATTCATGGATATGCTCATAAAATGAAAATGATTAATATCAAAACATTATTACTAAGTAAAGAATTAATATCAAAATTTCTATGCTCATGTAAATTAATCTTACAGCGTAGATTCATGGTATACGGGTGCTACGGATAAGGCGGCGGAGTCGGCGCGGACAGCGGGGTTACGAAAAAGACATCGTCGGTTGTTCAAATGATCCATGGTCGTCGGTGGAGTGGTGTGGAAGTGGGGAAGTGGTGGTGAAATGGTGGTGAAGATTGAAGAGTGAGTGAAAAGAGAGGAAGAAAGAAATGGAAATTCATCCCGCCAAATGCGGCGTGACCTAATTGAAGAAATTAGGATTTGTTGTTCGCCTACATTAAGCGATCAAACGTGTGGTGCAAAATGTTCTCTTCTTGATCGCTTACATTAAGCGAACAATAAAACCTACAGATTTTGGATTTATTGTTCGCCTATATTAAGCGAACAAACCTGTGGTGGAAAATGTTCTCGCCTTGCTCGCTTACTTTAAGCGAGCTTTGTTAATTGATTCGCCTACATTAAGCGAACAAGGATTTCATAATGAAATAATATATGTTTGAAAAGGAGGTGCTACTCGAAAATGAAGACGTTTTGATTGGGATTTACACACATGGTTTAATATCTCTAATATGCATTGAAACCAAGTTTCATTCCATTCCGACATCGTATAGGCGTCGTTTTGCCAAATTCGGCCTTAAGCACCTTTTAAGGCCTTTTAGCGCTTACGCATAGTTTCGAGTCTTGTTTTGTGTGAGCGTGACCTTATTGTCACTTTATATGACTAATAAGACTAAGTTGTATAATTTTTTCAAACATAACAGTACATCGATGTTCTTAACCTTACATATTGCAACAACTTAAAGAGTGATGACTAGTTTGATGTTTGCAAAGGAGGTGCTCCTCGAAAATGAAGACGTTTTGATTGGGAATTACCCACATGGTTAAATATCTCTAATATGCATCGAAGCCAAGTTTCATTCCATTCCGACATCGTATAGGCGTCGTTTTGCCAAATTCGGCCTTAAGCGCCTTTTAAGGCCTTTTAGCGTTTACGCATAGTTTCGAGTCTCGTCTTGTGTGAGAGAGACCTTATTGTCACTTTATATGACTAATAAGACTAAGTTGTATAATTTTTTCAAACATAACAATACCTCGATGTTCTTAACCTTACATATTGCAACAACTTAAAGAGTGATGACTAGTTTGATGTTTGCAAAGGAGGCGCTCCTCGAAAATGAAGACGTTTTGATTGGGAGTTACCCATATGGTTAAATATATCTAATATGCATCGAAACCAAGTTTCATTCCATTCCGACATCGTATAGGCATCGTTTTGCCAAATTCGGCCTTAAGCGCCTTTTAAGGCCTTTTAGCGTTTACGCATAGTTTCGAGTCTCGTTTTGTGTGAGCGAGACCTTATTGTCACTTTATATGACTAATAAGACTACGTTGTATAATTTTTTCAAACATAACAATACATCGATGTTCTTAACCTTACATATTGCAACAACTTAAAGTGTGATGACTAGCTTGATGTTTGCAAAGGAGGTGCTACTCGAAAATGAATACGTTTTAATTGGGAGTTACCCACATGGTTAAATATCTCTGATATGCATCAAAACCAAGTTTCATTCCATTCCGACATCATATAGGCGTCGTTTTGCCAAATTCGGCCTTAAGCGCCTTTTAAGGCCTTTTAGCGCTTACGCATAGTTTCGAGTCTCGTTTTGTGTGAGCGTGACCTTATTGTCACTTTATATGACTAATAAGACTAAGTTGTATAATTTTTTCAAACATAACAATACATCGATGTTCTTAACCTTACATATTGCAACAACTTAAAGAGTGATGACTAGTTTGATGTTTGCAAAGGAGGTGCTCCTCGAAAATGAAGAAGTTTTGATTGGGAGTTACCCACATGGTTAAATATCTCTAATATGCATCGAAACCAAGTTTCATTCCATTCCGACATCGTTTAGGTGTCGTTTTGCCAAATTCGGCCTTAAGCGCCTTTTAGCGTTTACGCATAGTTTTGAGTCTCGTTTTGTGTGAGAGAGACCTTATTGTCACTTAATATGCCTAATAGGACTAAGTTGTATAATTTTTTCAAACATAACAATACATCGATGTTCTTAATCTTACATATTGCAACAACTTAGAGAGCGATGACTAGTTTGATGTTTGCAAAGGAGGTGCTACTCGAAAATGAAGACGTTTTGATTGGGAGTTACCCACATGGTTAAATATCTCTAATATGCATCGAAACCAAGTTTCATTCCATTCCGACATCGTATAGGCGTCGTTTTGCCAAATTCGGCCTTAAGCGCCTTTTAAGGCCTTTTAGCGTTTACGCATAGTTTCGAGTCTCGTTTTGTGTGAGCGAGACCTTATTGTCACTTTATATGACTAATAAGACTAAGTTGTATAATTTTTTCAAACATAACAATACATCGATGTTCTTAACCTTACATATTGCAACAACTTAAAGAGTGTTGACTAGTTTGATGTTTGCAAAGGAAGTGCTACTCGAAAATGAATACGTTTTGATTGGGAGTTACCCACATGGTTAAATATCTCTGATATGCGTTAAAACCAAGTTTCATTTCATTCCGACATCGTATAAACGTCGTTTTGCCAAATTCGGCCTTAAGCGCCTTTTAAGGCCTTTTAAGGCCTTTTAGCGCTTACGCATAGTTTCGAGTCTCGTTTTGTGTGAGCGTGACCTTATTGTCACTTTATATGACTAATAAGACTAAGTTGTATAATTTTTTCAAACATAACAATACATCGATGTTCTTAATCTTACATATTGCAACAACTTAAAGAGCGATGACTAGTTTGATGTTTGCAAAGGAGGTGTTACTTGAACATGAATACGTTTTGATTGGGAGTTTCCCACACGGTTAAATATCTCTAATATGCATCGAAACCAAGTTTCAGTCCATTCCGACATCGTATAGGTGTCGTTTTGCCAAATTCGGCCTTAAGCGCCTTTTAAGGCATTTTAGCGTTTACGCATAGTTTCGAGTCTCGTTTTGTGTGAGCGAGACCTTATTGTCACTTTATATGACTAATAAGACTAAGTTATATAATTTTTTCAAACATAACAATACATCGATGTTCTTAACCTTACATATTGCAACAACTTTGAGAGTGATAACTAGTTTGATGTTTGCAAAGGAGGTGCTACTCAATATTATATCATATTCATTATGAAATAATTATATTTTACATCCAAAACTCATATTTGTTGATTTAAAAAGGAATAAACTTATTAGTTTTGCTCGATTAAAGTAGGCGAGCTATTGTTCGCCTACGTTAACCGAGCAACTTTGGGGCTTTAAGAATTAGGGCGAACAACCTCCTCCCTCTTCATTTCATTTCAGTCTCCTCTCTTTCTCCGCCTCTTCTCTTCTCTTTCTCTCTTTCTCCGCCCCCATTCTTACTCGCAGCCTTCTCGAAGCTCTCGCCATCGCCTCCTCCGGCTCTTTCTCCGCTCTCGCCATCGACTCCTCGCAACCTCCTCCCGCTCTTTCTCCGCTCTCGCCCTCGCCTCCTCGAAGCTCTCGCCATCGCCTCCTCCGGCTGTTTCTCAGTTCTGCTCGACGTCGACTCCCTCGCCGCTCCATCACCACCGCAAGTCCGAGTCTGATTTTTGATATTGATTTTGTCTTCATTTGATAACATGTTTTATCTTCATGATCTTTGATATTGATCTTTGATAACATGTTTTATCTTCATTTTCTTCCATTTTTTTCTGTGACTTAATAAATCAAGATAAAAGAGGTTGCCACTTTGACATTTTATGTGGTTTGCCAATATCATAAATTCCCGCGATTTAAGGCTTAAAAGATGTTTTATCTTCATATTGACCGTGAATCAAAACTAACTGCAACTAAGATGCTTAAAATATGTTACTGGATTATATGAAGATATAATCACAATGTTGTTCAAATTGATTACCGATCCTATATACTAGCTTTTCTCTACTACTGACTTGAAGTATACTTGTCACATACTATTGAGTGCATTCATGGATCCTATATACTAGAAAAACTGAAAAAGCCTTCGTTTACATTCATGAATCTTATGTTATTGTGACATACTATAAAGAATGTCATTTTAGAGTTAAGTACAACTATTTAGAAGTGATGTTATATAACTCAAATGCTTTTAATATATTTTGTAGAAACCGCAAATTGTTATATTTTCAAGAATTGTCTAGGGAGTATTACACATTCTCTAATAATGTAGTTAATTTTTGTAGTTAATACTAAGGATATTATTGTAAAAAACTTGTCAAAATAGCTAGAATGACATTCTTTTGCTATAAGAAAAGAAGACTAAAATGACATTTTTTTAGAAGTGAGGGAGTAATGTTGAATGTAAGCTCATCTTTTCATTATTAGCAAATTATCAGTTCACTTTCAGTGCCTAAGTGGTGTAATATTTTTTAGTGATGGTATGATCTTGATCTAAGAGTCCAAGCAGTGACAACAACTGATGTTGTGTCCCAAAGAGTCTTTTGTGAAATTGAAATTTAATGAATCTTATATCTATATAAAGGTTGGCTTTCGGTTGCACGAATTGAATGAAATTGGTAGTGATGTTTTAGTTCCTATTGTCTGGATTCAGATTGCTTGCTACTCCAATTTTTGAGTTCCACTTATAGTCACTTTATATGTTGTTCGTCTGTATTGCTTGAGTTTTGGCTTATAACTGTTTGACCAAAGGAAAAAAAAATCACTTTGCCAGTGTAAACTAACAAACACCACATTGTTGTTTAATTGTCAATGAGCCCTTGTAATTTATATCATATGCATAGGATGGTTTTGTATGGATATAAGAGAAGCAAGCGTGCAAGTGTGCAACACAGCTTTATTTGTGTTGCTGCATTTTTCTCCATTGTAATTTATATCATATGCCTAGGATGGTTTTGTATGCATATATGAGAAGCACACGTTTTTGTATGTGCAAGTGTGCAACACAGCTTAATTTTGTTGTCAACTACTTAGTTTTGTATGCGGATAATGGATTTTCGTGATTATTGTATGCAGATAATTGTTGTGGATTTACTGTGGATTTACTGAAGATTTAATTTTCATCTAAATCTTTTGTATGCAGATACATTTAGCAATGGACTCCTCCACCAACACAAGGCAGTCGCAAAGCTTTACCCAAAGTGGAACCCCTCCACTCTCCAGCGGCCATCAATCTCTCACCGTCTCTAACCCTTCTTCTCCTCTGCTGGAGACTCCCTCATTCCCCTCCATGAACAACGATGACTCTCCAGAGGTCGATCCCTCGGCCACTGACTCTGATCGATCAGGGTGCTCATTGCCCCCCCCTGCAACTGGGGTCCCGACTGCGTTGGGAGATGATACTTGGAGCAACCACCCGTCGGAGGATATTGATATCGACATGTTGTGGATGCCGGAGCAGAAGAAAGAGTCGATGGAGATGCAACGGTCACCGGAGTTGTCGGAAAATGAAGGCGTCTCTCGTCCCCGGGAGATCATCATCATTCCTGACATCCCGACGCCGGAGATTGCTCCTCCTTTGTCCCCTGATATCGTTGTCATTACGGACTCGCCGTCTGTCTCTCACTCCCACTGTGCCTCCAACTCCGTAGAAATCTAGTTAAGTCTTCATGGGGGCTTTGGTTTAATTATATGTTCTATGACTTGATTATGAACAATGGTATGATCTGGTAATTTTTTGCGTATCTGGAAGTCCTCGTGTGCACTGATTTTTGCCTATGTGGAAGTCCTGATGTGGACTGTATATTTTGCGTATGTACTGGACTATGTATTTATGGGTTTATGTATTTTGTGGTTTGCCTATCTGGAATTGCTCTTTTAATGTGCTTGAACTGTGATTAAATTGCTACTGTGGATCATCTGGTGTTGTTGTGTTGTTGCTGTTGTTTTTGTTCATCTGATGAACTGAGGTTCATTTGGTGTTATTGTGTTGTTGCTGTTGTTGTTGTTCATCTGATGAACAAAGGTTTATTTTGTGTTGTTGTGTTGTTGTTGTTGTTGTTCAGAAATCTGGTTTGATTTGGTTTGTTAATGCGTCAATCGTCATTTATTCGTGTGAATTCTAATTTGACTTGTTGATTTGATTTGGTTTCTCTCCAATACAATCTCATTTTTTCTCGATTTTTGCGTCATTCGAGCATCATTTCCTCGATTCTCGCGCCATTCGACGTTAATTAACATTAAATCTTGTTTATTCCGTCATTAGTAATAAATCTTGTTTATTGCATCAGTTTCTCGATTTTTGCGTCATTATTTGTCATTAAATCTTGTTTCTCGCCCCATTCATCATTTCTATCGACGGGACTCAAAACATTTTAGCCACATTTTGGCAACTTTTTCAAAATTGACTCATAAGTCATTTTGGCAACTTTGTTGAGTTTGTGTGTTTGTAAGTTGACGATTACGCATCGTGGATGGACATCTACTTTTTTATGAAATTAGATCCGACGCAATTACTCGCTTTATCGATTGCTTACGCACTTGATCTTTGACTACCTCCACCCTCGGCAAAAAACGACTCAAACAAATAAAAACGACCAAAAAACGATTAGCGGATAAAGCACTTCAAAACGACTCATATTCATTATGAAATATTATATTTTACATTCGAAACTCATTTGTGTTGATTTAAAAATGAATAAACTTATTAGTTTTGCTCGATTAAAGTAGGCGAGCTATAGTTCGCCTACGTTAACCGAGCAAATTTGGGAGACCAGCCTCCTCCCTCTTCATTTACAATTGCTCGCTTAAAGTAGGCAAAGTATTGATCGCCTACTTTAACCGAGCAAATTTGGGGCTTTAAGGATTAGGTCGAGCAGCCTCTTCCGAAGGCAAATCATCTGTAACCATTTGGTGTAACCAAATTATGTATCTTAGCATTTATAGATCAATTTATGTGAAAATAAACCCCATCTTTAATTTTCAACTTTTAATAAATCATCGTATATCTTCCATTTTACAAAGTTACATAATTTGGTTACACCAAATGGTTATAGAGGATTTCTCTTCGCCTCTTCCTACCCCAAAACTCATTTTCTCTCTTTCTCCGCCCCCTTTCTCAGCTCGCCTCCTCCCAGCTCAGCCTCTTCCTCCCTCTCTTTCTCCGCTCTCACACTCGCCTCCTCCAAGCTCTCGCCTTCTCGTCACCTCCTCGTCACTTCCTCGTCGCCTCCTCCAAGCTCTCGCCATCGCAATTACTTCTCCGCCTCCAAGGTATGTATCTCTTTCTAGGGTTCTTCAACTCCTTCCCAGTTACAATTTCTCCATTACTTCACAGCCCATTTCAGGTACTTATGTTCTTTGTTTAACCTAATTTTTTCCATCCCTTGTGCTTAGAATTGTTGAATAGGGGAAAAAGGATGTAGGTTGTCAATTACAAACCAGAAGTTGTCATATATCCTGTCTTTTCATTTTCTGATTTTGAACCAATTTTCAACTCTTAGGAATCAATTATTTTTGCTTAGAAGAAATGAATTTGGACTTGATTCGATTTAAAGTTTTTCTCTGAGCTGTGAGCCTTTGTGACACTTGAGTGTGGCCCATATTTTGATAGCTAAATTTTTGGCATAAATAGAGGAGATCAAACCTAAAAGAGAAAAATGGTTGTAGATGCATTGCTGCCAAATTCATGAATCACTTTGCCAGTTTTGGGAGGTGCAAGTTTGGGAGGTGCAAGTTCCAACTTGAAATTTGGGAGGTGCAAGTTCCAACTTTATAGTATGTGACTTGGATTGCCATTCATGAATCACTTCGCCAGTTTTCACCAAATTTCATGTTTTTTGTATGTGCAAGTGTGCAACACATCTTTATTTGTGCTGCTGCATTTTTCTCCACTGTAATTTATATCATATGCATAGGATGGTTTTGTATGCAGATAATTGTTGTGGTAACTTTTAGACTACATTTAGCAATGGAAGTGAATTATTTTGTCTTGCAGATTTAATTGTTGAGGTAATCTTTTTCATGTATGCGGATCTCTCTCTCTTTTGAATGTATGAAGATTTATTGTAGATTTGTTTTGGTAATTGTTGTGGTGTTTTCTCTTGCAGCTCAACTAAAAATGTTGATTTTTGTCTTGTCTTGCACTTTGTTATTCAGTTTTGAGCTTACAACTTGGTTATATGATTATTTTGAAACAAAACTGCATGAGAAGGTGCTACTGCATTTTGTGTTTTTACAAGTAGATGTTTATTTTTGTTTGCTTGGTGCTACAGAGGTTTTATTCTATTTGAATTTATTATGGTTTTTTGTTGGCTTGGCTGTAAAATGATGAAGCCATGTCTGTTGATTCCCCAACCAACTACATCCACGAGTTGTCCGATCAAGAATCTGATATCAGTACGGCGTCTAGCATGGTAGACAACTTTGATATGCTTGAACTCCGAAAGATGCAGCGCAAGTAGACCTGGACAAACAAGGGCTGGCCCGGCGTGGACAAACAAGGGTTGGCCCGCCCGGCCCTCAAACTTTGCGGGCTTGGACACTAGATAAAGCCCTTTCGGGCCGATAGGCCCGACCCGTAAGGGTACGAGGGCCGGGTATGGTATGGACCTCAAGCCCTAGAGGGCCGGGCCTACCGGCCCGTATTATATATAATTAAATAAAAATTAATTAAAAAAATATATATACCAAAAGTCTAACTAAAAAATAAAAATTTAGTACAAACGTCATTTGAGTCTAACTTAATTGAATCACTTTCCTTCCGTCTCTTTCGCTTCACTCTCAATACAATATTTTGGACAAGTTTATTACATTGTTTTTAAACATTTTTAATTAGTTTTTTCTTTAAATTTCAATTTGAAAACCGGGTCAGGCTACCCGACCTGGATAGAAGGCCGGGTATGGACAAGGTGTTAGGCCTTACATTCGGGCCTCGGGCTAGCCCGACCCATGAAAATGGGCCGGAAAAACGACCCCAGCCCGGCCCGAGCCTGCATTTGGCCAGGTCTAAGCGCAAGGAACTGCGGAAGTTTCAGGAGCGATGTGAACGGGAGCGGAAGTATCAGGAATTTTGTGAACGAGAGCAATGAGAACGGGAGCAACAAGAACCTAAAAGGGAGAGAGGGAAATCATCCACTAAACCATGGTTGACCAGACAACATTACATGAACCTCTTCAGGCCGTTCAACCCTCGTCGTTAGATCTTTATTTTGAGAATTTATCGACTTCTTTGTTTGCTTGTTCCTTTGAATGTTGTTTGTTTAGAACTACTTGGAAAGTGTTGAACCTTATTATGTTGCAAGAACCTTATTATGTATTAGTTGTTTATGGTTAGTGGATGATTCTAACTGTCACCCTGTTAAAGCCGCCTCTGGTGGATGCAATAATATCTTTTAACACACGATGCATCCCCTCAACCCTATCACGATGATAGGTTTTGTTTATATTATTACAATTACGTAATAAATTCAACAACACAAAGCTCAAAATAATACCTGTTTGTCGTCCTCGTGCAGAAGTGAAGAGAGCGATCAGTCCACGCTCTTACTATGTTTTCCTTGTAAGGAGTCAACCATTGCTTCTCGACGTATCTAACAAGACCCTTCAACCGACCTCTCCTCAATGCAGCGAGTCTCTCCTCATAAATTTCCTCCGTGGTTGAACAAAATATTGACCAACACTAGTTTACAAACATATCAGATCGCACACTGTCTTTTATAACCTTGTCGGTATGTGCCTTGATGTTGCTTTTTATATGAACCCAACATAAGAGATGTTTTAACGGGACATCTTGAAAAACATCTTTAATAGCTTTGATAAGAGCAACGTCACAGTCTGTCATCACAACGGTTGGCATTACTCCTAGCTCCTCAAACTGATTCCTAAGGCACTTCATAATGAACCGGTAATTGAAATACTTCTTCGTGTCGGGTGAATGCATATGCAATGTTGAACGCCTTCTGAGTGCTGGTGAAACCAACCATCTCCACCAAAGTCATATTGTACCTATCGATAAACGTATCCGGAACATAGAGAGTTTATCTACCTAAAGTATAGCTAATAAATACAACGAACTATTATTAAAATCAATTACATACCTATTTGTCTTGTACGTGGCATCAACGATCACAACATGCGGAAACTACTTCAACAACCGTAGGGAGTCACGGTGAGCAAAAAACAATATCTCGACCTCATTATCTTTATCCACATTTCGAAGAGGATTATAGACGTACCCGTTGTCTTTCAAAAAAACAAGAGACCATTGCGTAACCGTCAACTCCCCACGATCCTCGTAATTAATTTTTTGCAAAAGGTTTTCTACCTGTCTCATAGTCGTCATGTTTCAAGGGAACTGTTTCTTCATCCCGGTAAGAATTACTTTCGCTGTCCTGCACTCGTCAACCTCATTCCTAGCCCATTTCTCCTCCTCCTCTGTCATCCGACAGATGAATGCACTCCCATGAAGCCTAGTAAGCTTGTGGTTGTGGGAGCCATGTACGACATCCAAGACCCATTTGTCAGTAAGATTCTTTTACTCGTCTTTCCTACGACACCCATGCAACTCAAACTTACAACCGCACTTCTTTGATTTACATTCACGCTGACGTGGACCCATTAGCCTATGTATCGGGGGACCATATTTATCGCATGTCAAAGTGACTGCGTACCGACTTGTGTGAGCTTTCACCAAAACAATTAACAATGCTTTTGCTACCTCTTTCGCCCATTTAACCATTTCGTTCATACTATCCCAAACTTGGCCGGTACGGAAGTTATCTCCATAATCTTCCCCCTATTATAATGAAATTTTTCATTTAACGTTTAATTTAAATGAAATTTTTCATTTAATGACCTATCATTTCTAATATCGAAATTTATACAAGATTAGGGCAAGAGCAAATAACCTATATAAATGCTTTATTTTATTTTCTACAAATGACCTATTATTTCAACAATCGGAATTTAGTATATACGTCTACTCGTATTTATCGCATGTCAAACATAGCACAACTAAGATAATATCTACTCGTATTCACACAACTAAGATAATTTCTAAACCTATTTCCTATAAGAAAACCTATCATTCCTAATATCAAAATTTAGATAATAT
Source organism: Oxyria digyna (assembly GCA_029168935.1). NCBI lineage: Eukaryota > Viridiplantae > Streptophyta > Magnoliopsida > Caryophyllales > Polygonaceae > Oxyria > Oxyria digyna. The sequence continues at coordinate 16,003,750 of JAPVLV010000013.1, forward strand.
ATCGTAGACCGGATGCAACACTAACCATGAAGATATCGTCGATCGGATTCCAGAATTCGGCTTCTTTCTCGACTTCATCTTGGATACCGACTTCAACTTCTTGGTCCAATTCTTCTTGTTCCAATTCTTCTTGTTCCACATTTTCATCTCCGCTCTCTAACAAGTTCCCACTTTCATAAAACAAGTTCTCACTTTCATCATTGAGAAACTCCATTTTGTAAGAGCATAATACCATTTTTTTGGGATCTATTGATATATAAAGACGAATTTTTTTGGTTGTTTGAAAATATGGCCGTTGTCTTCAAAACGGTCATATTTTCAAACGGCTAGGTTTCTAAATTTAGTAAACATTGCTCTTCTAATATAGGCGAGCAAAGATAACATTGCTCGCCTACACTAGGCGAGCAAAGATAATATAGCTCGCTTACTTTAGGGGAACAATGTTGTATACAATTAAACCCCAGACCCCACAATTCGTAATTTGTCGCGGGAAAATGTTTATGTTTTCATTAAAATATGTTGCTCGCCTAACTTAAGCGAACTAAGTTTGAATATTTCCCAGAATTACACATTTTTTTCTATTTTACCCCTGAAATTGGTTGTTCGCCTAACTTAAGCGAGCTAAAGTAGTTCGCCTAAGTTAGGCGAGCATTATGGCGTGTAAATAGCATCTGACAAGCGTGGGAATAATAGCTGCCTTCCATGAATCGTTCTCTTAGCCTTTTGGCCTAAGCAGGCTCGACATTCTAAAAAAAATTGATACGGTGATTCACGAAATTTACACAATAATAAAATTTACAATGTATTCATACCTTGATTCAATATTCTTGTTGTGTTTCACTTCAACATTATTCATCTTTTACGAAAAAACAACAATACATTAAGCCTACATAAAAAAAATTACATGTATTTTTTTTTTTTGATAATGGCAAAAATCGAAGTCTCACCTGGAAACAGGTGACAACTCCTGACCATCCTGACGGATGATCCTGAAAAAGTCCGAATAAGCAGGAAACATGCTGGACTGTAAGAAGATATGTCTCATAATTCTGATATATTCATCAGATAGTAGATTGTCCTGATTGCACGAAAGGACAGATTTTAGGAAGTGAGAACTGATTTCTGCTCTGGATAAGAAATCAGCCGCTTGATTTGCTTCCCTGAAGCAATGAAAAATTTGCACTTGGTCAAATAATTTGAGGAGGGATTGGATATCCCCAATAATTGTGTGAATTTCCCACGGTATTTTCCAAATATTTTTTATCGAATTAATAACTGTAAGATTATCGCCTTCCAGTACTAGATTTTTACAATGTAATTTTAAAGCCAACTTAACAGCAAATAAAGCGGCCATGGGTTCCGAAAAAAGTGGTGAGTTTGAGATGATTCTTTTATTAAAAAGGTCAATTACTTTACCATTGTTTTTTCGCGCAATACATCCAATATAAGAATTATTATCAGAGTGATATGAGGCATCAAAATTTACCATTATGCAATTATCAGGTGGGGGTAATCCACCTCTTATTTTTGATTTTATTTCTGAGCTTAACGTTCTTTAATTTAGGGTCTTTGATACAATTAATAGAATTTTCCCAGAACTTAAATTGATCAAAGGCCATATAAGTTGGTTCCTTCCTTTTGTCTATAGATTTATTAAATACAACAGAATTCCTATTTATCCATAACGAGTACCAAAGGAAAATTAGTGCCTCCATTTTGTTTGGGTTATTTTTAAGGCTGTTAATTATGTGTTTAAGATTATCTTGAAAAGGCTTATTTGGTTGTATCAGAAATTTAAAATTTAGTAATTTTTCAAATTTTTGTAATTGAAAAATAGTGTGATGACATTCAAAGAATAAATGTTCCCTTGATTCCGAAGGGTGATTACAAATTGAGCACTGAGACGAAACTCTATTATAGTATTTATTAAGTCTTTCAGTAGTGGGTAGATTGTCCGAAATTACTTTCCACATAAAATTTTGATATCTTGGTGGAATTTTAAGATTCCAAGCCCAAGAAAACAACTCATCCTTCCTATAGTTTTTATTTGCTATATTAAATTTTCTAGCCGAGGTTGTAGTAAAAACACCAGTTCTGTCCGGAAGCCAGGTGATTTTATCTTCAATATTACTTTTTGGAATATAAATACTTGATATGTGTGATATTATATGATTAGGTAAAACAGAACTCAACTTTTGCATATCCCACTCTTTCGTATTAGTAATGAAATATGAAACCTTATTATTAATATGACTCAAGTTCTCATTAAAGTAGCTTCTTAAGTTTACATTTGGAACCCAGTTATCGGTCCAAAAATTAATTTTAATTTCATTACCTAATTCCCATCCAATTCCCTTTTGGAATTGTTCTCTTAAATGTAAGAGTCTTGAAAATTGCCAAAATTGTGTCCTTTTCTTTGTAAATGTGAGTAGACTATTATTTTGTAAATATTTTTGATATATTAAGGTGACCCATATATTAGTTTCCATAGAAGTTTTTGTTGTAAAGCATTATTCAGGTCAGCTGCTTTATGTAAACCTAGTCCTCCATTTTCCATTCGGATTATTGTTGTTCCAGAAGAAATCCTTATTTATTTTATCAAATTGGTCACAAACTCCTTTCGGGAGTGAGAAACATTGCATCAAATGATTTGCTTTAGATAAGATATTGGATTGTATAAGAATAGTCCTACCCGTTTGAGATATTGTATTTGTCTTCCACTTTGAAAGTTGCTTTTGCATACCTTGTACCGCATATTGAAAACATTCATTTTTTATTCTTCCTCTAACAATTGGTATTCCCAAATATTTCTCCATTGATGTTGTTAGTTGTAAATTTAATACCGAAACTAATGCTTGTCTTTGTGTGGTAGATATATTAGGTGTTGCCTGGAAAGAGCTCTTGTGGTAGTTTATGGCCAGACCAGAAAGATCAGTAAATTTTTGCAAGAGTTTTTTAATATAATTCATGTTATTCATATTTGCGTTAGCAAATATAATTGTGTCATCTGCGAAACATAGAAAAGGAATACGCATCCCGTTCCTGGTAAGTTGGATGCCCACTCTAGGATTTGTTTTTTCCGCTTCTTTCTGTAAATTTCTTGCTAAATATTCCATAAGTATAATGAATATGAACGGTGCTATGGGATATCCTTGTCGTAATCCACATTTTGGTTGAAATGTAGGTCCCGGTTCATTATTAATTAAAATAGAAAATGAAGCTGACGTAATACATGTCATGACTTGATCAATCCATTTCTGATGAAAGCCAAAAGATGTTAATATCTTTATTATGAAAGGCCACTGGAATTTATCATATGCCTTTTCCATATCAAGTTTTAAGGTCATTCAACCTCTTTTACCTTTTTTCTTTTGATGGAATGAGTGAAATATTTCATGTGAAATTAGGACGTTATCAAAAATAGATCTATCTTGAACGAAGGCTGCCTGACAGGGGTGTATTAGTTTGGGCAGAAAATTTTGAAGTCTATTTGTCAATAGTTTGGTAATGGTCTTATAAATTGTAGAACACTGGCTTATAGGACGATAGTGATTTATTGAAATTGGATTGTCTATTTTGGGTATTAATGCCACAAACGATTGTGCACAATCCTTAAGCATTCTTCTTGAATGAAAAAAGGCTTGGACTGCTTGAACTACCGAATGACCTACGATTGGCCAATAATGTTGATAGAATTCAGCATTAAATCCATCAGGCCCAGGAGTTTTATTGTGTGGTAAATGAAATATTACTTTTTTAATTTCGGTATATGATGGTTGCATTAAAAGTGTTTTATCATCTTCGTCTATAATAATGTTTGGTATTAATTGGAATTCGTTATCTGATAAATTGATTGTATGTAGAGGTAAGAATCTAGATTGTAAATCGTTTGTAATTGTTGTTTTAATATCTTCCGTGTTATAATATATTATTTTATTTATTGATTCATAAGAATTTATTTTCTGTTTATAAGTTCTTATTTTAACTAAAGTTTGAAAATATTTCGAGTTTTTATCCATACCTTGGAATTAAGTTTAGCTCTTTGTTTCCAGTAGGTATGTTGAAATTGCTATAAATTATTATATTTTGTTACAAACCTATCGTATAATGGTAACTTATGTACCATCCCATGTTGGAAACAATCAGTTTGGAGGCTAAGAAGTTTACTTTCTGTGTCTTTAAGCTGTTCGTGTATATTATTTGTATTTTTCCTAGACCATCCCTTAGTGTCATGTTTTAAGTTTCTTTGTCGCTGAAATAGTTTATACATAGCAGATCCCGTGTAATGGAAATTCCATATTTTGTTGACGAGGTTCTTGTAAGAATTTTTTTGGGGCCAAGTATTTTCAAAACGAAAGGGGTAATTTTTAGTGATTCTATTAAAGTAATGCAGCAGTGGTCTGAAGTGGTAAAAGGAAGATGTGTTAGTAATATAGAACTAAAAAAGTTGAGTATAGTAGGGTTAATTAAGGCACGATCCAGACGTTCCAAGATTGTGATATTTGTATATTTATTGAATCTCTTCCACGTAAATCGGTTGCCGTGAAAATTTTGGTCAAGCAGGCCATGGTTGGAAATAAAAGTATTTAGTCTATTAAATCTGTGAACGGCCGGTGTGCCTCCACCTTGTTTGTCTTCAGGCTGAAGTATATCATTAAAGTCACCCATAACTATAGCAGGTTCATTATGTGAGGCTAAAAGTTGGGAAATAAATTCCAAAATTCTGTTTTAAAGTGTTCTTGACTTGGTGCATATATGAAAATAATAATAAATTTTATATGTTGTTCTTCATATTTTAACGAAACGCCTATATACACGCGGCTTTTTCACTATATGCAAGCCAATCTGTGCGCAGTTCTTAAGCGCATAAGTCTATGCGCAGTTGTTTAGCGCACAAGGGTATTTTGGGGATAAAAATGAAATTGTTGGCGTCGTCGGACAAATTGATGCGCTGATGACACGCGTACTGCAACACCTGTGCGCAACACATCTGCGCACAGAGTTTCGAATTCTAAAATCCTATGCTCAGACGTTCTGCGCATAGGACATGTGCGACGTTAAGTTGCGCAGATATATTGCGCACAAATTTTTAACGTTAAAATGTGTGCGCATTGGATCTGTGCACATGGATTTAACGGTAACTTATTGTGCACTTTACAACAGTGCACAATAAGTTATAGATTGATAAAGTTACAGAATAGGTGCGCATAACCTTGACGCATGGATGAAATCCGGTTTGAAGTAGTTGACATATGAAGGGTCTAGTACATGGATGTTGATTATGTTTCAAAAAGTCTCCCCTTCACAAAAAGTTGATCGAAACTACTCAAAAACGCAAAAACGCCTTATCGGTCCTGATGGCCTGTTAAGGTCGAGAATAGGCGGTTCGATGCCCAAACCACGTCGGAATGAAATGAAACTTGTTTTCAATGCATATTATAGCTATTTAACCTTGCCGGTAAGTTCGAGTCGAAAACTCAAACTCTTCGAGTAACACCTCCTTTGTAAACCTTCACTAGTCTTTCATTCTTCGAAATAGTCGAAGTAGTTGAGATATGAAGGGTCTAGTACATGGGTGTTGATTATGTTTCAAAAACTTATACAATTATGTGTTATTAGGCATATAAAGAGTGTATAAGGTCTCCCCTTCACAAAAAGTTGATCGAAAATACTCAAAAACGCAACAACGCCTTATCGGTCCTGATGGCCTGTTAAGGTCGATAATAGGCGGTTCGATGCCCAAACGACGTCGGAATGCAATGAAACTTGTTTTCAATGCATATTATAGCTATTTAACCTTGTCGGTAAGTTCGAGTCAAAAACTCGAACTCTTCGAGTAACACCTCCTTTGTAAACCTTCACTAGTCTTTCATTCTTCGAAATAGTCGAAGTAGTTGAGATATGAAGGGTCTAGTACATGGGTGTTGATTATGTTTCAAAAACTCATACAATTATGTGTTATTAGGCATATAAAGAGTGTATAAGGTCTCCCCTTTACAAAAAGTTGATCGAAAATACTCAAAAACGCCTTATCGGCCCTGATGGCCTGTTAAGGTCGAGAATAGGCGTTTCGATGCCCAAACGACGTCGGAATGCAATGAAACTTGTTTTCAATGCATATTATAGCTATTTAACCTTGTCGGTAAGTTCGAGTCAAAAACTCAAACTCTTCGAGTAACACCTCCTTTGTAAACCTTCACTAGTCTTTCATTCTTCGAAATAGTCGAAGTAGTTGAGATATGAAGGGTCTAGTACATGGGTGTTGATTATGTTTCAAAAAATTATACAATTATGTGTTATTAGGCATATAAAGAGTGTATAAGGTCTCCCCTTTACAAAAAGTTGATCGAAAATACTCAAAAACGCAAAAACGCATTATCGGTCCTGATGGCCTATTAAGGTCGAGAATAGGCGGTTCGATGCCCAAACGACGTCGGAATGCAATGAAACTTGTTTACAATCCATATTATAGCTATTTAACATTGTCGGTAAGTTCGAGTCGAAAACTCGAACTCTTCGCGTGTGCGCAGAACCTAAGCGCACAAATTTACATTTAACGGCTACTTTTTTCAAAAATTTCAACGGCTACTTTTTTCAAAAATTTCAACGGCTACTATGTTTGAACAGTGCGCAGAAACACGGCGCACAGATTTTCAACCTGTGCGCAGTATTTAGGCGCACAAGTTGTTACAGACTCTGAAAATTTACGAAAAGTACCCGTAATACCCCGTAAAACACGTATGCGCATAAGAACTGCGCACAGACGCACGTGCGCATAAGTTGCTCGCACAGAATCGCGTGCATATATGCCTCGATTCGCGTGCATATAGCCATTGCCTATTTTAATATAATCGTATTGAGGCCAGTGAATATAATATTACAAAATTCAGCTTTCTAGAAATGAGTACGTAAAAGCCATAAACCTCCTTTTGTGTCGTCTGCAGGTGAAATTATAAGATTTTTAAAACCCAATTTATTGATAAATTGAGTACTTGGGGGTCATTATTTTTTGTTTCCGCTAAACATAAAAGATCAATATTATGAGTCCGTTTAATATGTGAAATTTATGTCCAGGGTATGCGAACACCACGACAATTCCGATATGCAACTTTCATGTTATATTATTATAATTAGGGAGCCAAATATGCAAGAAGTTAGGTAGTCGTATATAGGAGACTTGCAATCGATGTACTGATTGGGGCTGGGTATGAAAAGATTTGTTGATAATACTGTGCTGAATATATATCGAATCATAGACTAATAATCTGTAATACGTCATTCTAGTCTTCAAAGAAATAGACAATAGTAGACTGCACTGAGTCCAATCCTTAAACACCATTATAATATTAGTCAAAGGAACCATACAACCGAGATTATATAATGTACTCTTACTAGATGGTATAAGAAACACATCATCCTGCACATTCCAAACGTTGTTGATTAAATTTATTGTAATGGTGCTAGAATTTTTAAGAAGTCCAGAAGTGTCTATTAAGAAGTCAAGAATGCCATCAGTTAACCTGAAGTGTCTATTAAGCAGTAGCTTCGTAGCATTTTTATTTAGTTCCCATGTTATGACTACTAACTCAGCAATGGTGGGGTGATAAATATAATAAGTACCATACTCTACTGACGTGAAGTAAGCCAAAAGGATAGGTACATCAGCAAATATAACAGACCAAACTTAGGGTTCCTGGACATACCAAAGTGGTTGCAAAGATACAGCAAACTGTCAAACTGTAAACAAACTAACCTGCAAACGATATAATCAAAAGAGAGCAGAACAGCAGGGGGAATTGTCACAAAAGGGGTGCATAAGCACAAGGTTGGTTCCCAAGGGAAATTATTTATGCACACAACCTGACTAAAACTAGTACCACGCATACTAAAAGGATTAGTCATGAACAACTTCTTTGCCTTTTCCACCCGCCTTACGTTTCTTCACATTGGAATAGAGTTAGCCCTAACAATATCAGCATGTGGAATAGAGTTAGGGTTAGGGCGAAAGAGAGACATGAAGGAATCACCCCAAAAACGAGCGCCCATCTGTGTGCGTCAGTCTGTGAGACCGCCAAGTTGGTCAAGTGCACGTCCGCCGCGCGGTTCATAATAGGGCATTCCGCGTACGAATGATAGGGTGAGGTGCAACCGCTACACCCTTCAGAGAAACCCCTTCATATAGTACACCCTATGAGTAAGCAGAACGATCCTGATGACGAATCCGGATGTACTCTTCCAGATCTAATGCTATATAGAATTAACACCAGATTACTAACGCTACATTGAATCAAACCAACGCTATATAAAAATGAAACTAAAACTACACAACTTGATATAATGCTCCAAAAGTTAATGCTTAGGGTTTCTTTGGAGTAATTGAAGACATTCAATTAGGGCTTGGACTCTCTGCGACGCCAACACCTCCTTGGCTCCTCCTAGCTCGTTCTCAACCCACAAGTTTTTGTCTCACCTTTGCTACTTCTAACTCCAAATCCTTAATCCTTCCATCTTTACCTCTTCTCTCCTCGTCCAATCTGACCAACGACACCTCACCTTTGCTGAATCAGCCTCTGATTCTCTGAACTCTCCTATTCTGATAGCGAAGATGTCGAGGTCGTTTGACTTGGGAGCGATATGGCTCTCGAGGACAGGAATAACGGATACAGCTTCCCGAGGAAGCTCTGTTTGAAGTCGATGCTGTTTTTCTCGAGGACAAGATTGGGATTGTAATCTATTTTTTGTTGTTGATACAGATGTATGTTACACCTCCAGATATAGATGTTTACTCAATTCTGAAGGTTCTTGCTCCAATGCCTCTAAGGTATTTTCGTCATTACTTCTGAGTTCAAATTCATATTTATGCGTATAATGTGCAAGATTATGCTGCTTGTAGGAAACTGAATGTTGATTTTAAGATTTTTATAAACAAGATAACCAAAGTTGGTATGTGATTGCTCTAGAATTTCATTAGATAGGATTTTGAGATGAGATTGTTCATTGACATGCCAATTTGGTAATGGTTCAATATCTGATATAGATGATATACATGTGTTGGACCCGGTTCTCGCGACCATGACACGAACCCGGTTCGCGACTAATAAACGGACCCCGAGCCCATAAGACCGATAACCAGGTCGAGAACGAGAGACCCATCAAGAAGCCCAATAGGTAAAGGGAGCGGCACCGTATCGTGTGGGGCCCGATGTCTGATTATAAATCCTAACCGCAAAAGAGAGAATTTGAGGGGCAATGGAGAGCATCTTCCTTCCCCTTGAGCTAGAGAGAAAACACATAAGGCGATTACTCATTTCCGAGCTCGTCTTTCTGATCTCGATTCATCTCTTTTAGTAGAGAATCGGATGATCGGTACCTGGATTCTGGCTCTCGGTACCGTCATCGTGCTTTTGAGGTGTGAATCATCACGATTGGTTGAGTTTCATCATTTACTGTTTCATTGAGTTGGCTCACGAGGTTTCATTGTTTTGGTCATTACTTCGATCGTTATCTTCTCTCTGTTTTACTTTACTCTATTGTTGTTTTGAGGCATCGTGTTCATTTATCTGTAGCTATTACTGACTTGAGCGTCGGAGAGCCAAATCAAGGGGTTCAACCTTCCGGTTTGGTTGTGCAGGTACCTTAAGGGTTGAAGAACATAAAGAACTGAGGAGAATAACACATTTTGATCTGGATAAAGATGAGTCGTAAGTTGTTGCTCCAGTTTGCGTAAGGAAGGTCTCCAGTATTTGAAGATTCACTGAAGGCCAGATCTCGCGAGGTATTGATTGCGAGATCGCTAATATCTGGGCTCCAACAACATGGAGTGTGGATTTTTTTGTTTTGCAGATTTGATCTGTTGGAAAAGCTGATGATTCCTGAAACTTTCTACTGATGATTATGTTAAATCCTGTTTGATTGGCCACATCATGTGCAGTACATTCTATGTACTGAATGCTGATTTTAACATATTGATAAAATTTTGTTGAAATCTTTTTTTTCCTACCTTACTATTTGAAGCTTTGATCAATTTGTAAGCAACAGTCTGAAAACTTGTGCAGAAACTTATTTCCCTTTCACTATCAAGTGCAGGTCTAGTTAGATTAAGCATGTTCATTTTGCATCATTAGTGCATCTATCTCTACATGCTAGATCATTTTCTCAATTAATTCACATGGACTTTGTGTGCCTGTTTGAGAAAGAATGCTATGGAATATCTAAAATTTATCATTGACATAGTGAGGTTAATTGTCTCATGATTCCAAAATGAATACGTATTCATTGCGTCAAACCACCCCTTATTTCGCCGAATTTGCGCAAAACCACCCTTTATATAACTTTTTGAAACAAACCACCCAATTTTGCTATTTTTGTTACATCGAACCACCCTTCCGTCACCTCCGTTAGTGTTTTCGTTAGTGTTTGTGCAAATACCATTTTACCCTCACTTTATTATAATTTTTAAGGGTAAATATGTAATTTTAAAGATTTTAATTTTTTTAATTAAAAATAAATCAAGTTGCAGGTGTCATGATTTGTCGTGTTGTTTTCCTCGATCAGTTGTTTTCCTCTGTCGGAGAAGATTCGATGCAACTCGATCTCTGCTTAAACATCTCAAGCCCACGCCTCGACGAAGGCGGCGAAGGCAAGAGGGGAGCTACTATCTCAGAAAGGTAGACGTGGAGCTTCCCAATTGGGTAATCCATAGCCATGGCGGATGGATACAACCGTGTTCATGACCTCGAGGGTGGGAGAGTGAAAGGTAGACGTCTGGATCGGCGGTGAATATCAAAACGTCGAGCGGCGGAAGGAGGGAGTCGTCGTTTCGGAGGCGCTGCGGCTGACGGGACGCCATCGAAAGGGCTCCCTTCACACGGCCAACTTGGAGGAGCTGAAAATTACCCATTTGATATTATTCCCTACAGGTTACAACTCCTAAAGGAAGAGACATGGATAGGGAAGACGACTTACTTTTAATTCGTGATAACCGGAACTCGTTTAAGATAACTCATTCGGTAAACACTCTAAACTAGCTTGATGGGAGCATGTATCTACTTTTCTTAAATATGTCCTCATATGATGAGGTACTTTGATGATGAATATCTTCTTCTCCTTTAAATAAAATAGAGTCACATGGAGGTTATATAAATCGATTGATTTGGGGCTCATGTGAACTCGTTGAGCATGATTTACAAACAGTTCTATCTAGGGATGGCTCCCGGTCCGGTCCGGTCCGGTTCCGAACCGGAACCGGCGGTTCCGGTCCTCCGGAATCCGGAACCGGAACCGAAACCGGTTTAAACCGGTTCCACCGGTTCCGGTTCCGGTCCGGTCCGGTTCAATCCGGTTCCGGTCCGGTTCCGGTCCGGTTTCGGTTCATACCGGTTCATCCGGTTCGGTCCGGTTCGGACCGGTTTTTTAAAAATAAATAATTTTTTTAAAAAAATAAATAAAAAAATATAAAAATAATTTTTAAACTTAAAAAAAATAATTATAAAAAAACGCTATTAAAAAAGAATGTTTTGTCATTGTTTTTAAGTTTAAAAATTATGTTTAAAAAACTTAAAAAAAAATGATTATAAAAAAACGCTATTAAAAAAGAATGTTTTGTCATTGTTTTTAAGTTTAAAAATTATGTTTAAAAAACTTAAAAAAAATGATTATAAAAAAACGCTATTAAAAAGAATGTTTTGTAAAACATTCTTTTTAATAGCGTTTTTTTATAATCATTTTTTTTAAGTTTTTTAAATTAAATATGAAGGAACAAAAAAATTAAAAAAAATTGGACTTGCACTTAACAGTGACTTACTTGTTAAGTTGCCTACGTATCCTCTCGGGTTAGAGGAATCAAAGCCCACGTAGTTCTTTACCTTTTTTCAAAACCCGTTACCTAAGTCGAATCTTCGGCGGATGAATCGGTGCGTATCGTAGTAGAATCTCCAATCCACTCGTCTTCCGATGACTCGTTAATGTTACGTTGTTGCCTCATTGCGGCTCTCTTCCAATCGCAAACACAACATTGCGCCTCCAATGACTCCGGTGCCAAATTTGATCTCTTCCTCGTTAAAGTGTTGCCTCCTGCACTAAAAGTTTGTTCCACCGCCACGGTTGAAGCGGGGACGGCAAGAACTTGAGCCGCAATCTTCGCAAGCGTTGGAAACATGCTCCTATGATCCTCCCACCACTTCAAAACATCTAAAGCTTCACAACTAACAAACTCAAAGTTGGTGTTAAGATAGTTATCAATTTCCGCATTCGTGTTTGTAACTCTTGGTCTTTTACTAAAATACTTAGCTCCAAAGGCCCCCAAGCTACTAGAGCTCGAAGAAGCCGGAGGTAATTGTGAAGGAGTCGGAGAATCCGAAAAATGAGTAAATAAAGTTTCAATGTATGTTCTAGTTCTAGAAACCATACCTAAAATATCCTCTAGTTCACCGTCGGCTAAAATATATCCATAATAGTCATCTAAAAGAGCGTGTAAAACTCCTAATTTAAGTCTAGGATCTAAAACACAAGCAACAAGAAAACAATCGGGAATATATCTATAGTATTGCAACCACTTACTCCTCATGCTTGCAACGGATTCCTCAATGCCGGGAATTTTAGCTCCCTCACTTAAACCAGCCATAACATTACAAGCTTCCAAGACAAAAACATTACTACTTGGTATATAAACATGACTAAATCTCTTTGTTGCATCACTAAAACATTTTAAAAACGTTGCAATACTTTGACATATTTCCCAACCTGATTCGCTAAAATAGAAAGCAGAGCCAGAAAGGTTTTGAGAAACAAAAGACGTTAAAACTTGTTTATATTCTATACATTCACATAGTAATATGTAAGTAGAGTTCCATCGGGTACCCACATCTTTTGAAAAACGTTTTGGGTGCACCCCGTTAGTTTTACAAAAGGTCATCCAATCTCTTGTAACTTTAGGATGCCCCCAAATATACTTAATAACGTTCTTAATTGGATCAAAATGATAACTCATAGCACGTAAACCATCTTGAACACATAAGTTTAAAATATGACAAGCACATCGAATATGAAAAAATCTCCCACCAAATAAAGGTTGACACATTTCTTGTAAATCTCTAATAGATGCGGTGTTAGCAGATGCATTGTCGAATCCAATTGAAAAAACTCTATTAAGTAGTCTATATTCTTCTAAAATTGTACGAATCATCATAGCAATATTTTGTGCGGTATGTGAATCATCAAAGACTCTAAATGCCAATAAACGTTTTTGCATTGTAAAATGATGATCTACAAAATGACATGTAACACCCATGTAAGAATGGGTTTGAGTATTATCACTCCATATATCACTACAAATAGAAACATTCATATCATTTTGCGAAAAATAAGAAACTAATTCGTGCTTGTGTCTTTTATAAGCCTTAATTACGTTTTTCTTAATCACTTTCCTAGATACGGATTTAAAAGCGGGTTGTGTATGCTCTTTAATATACTCATTAAATCCTACATTTTCACTAAATCGAAATGCTAAATGATCAACACAAATAGCTTCGGCTAATGCTACACTATTAGCTTCATGATCAAAATGAAATAAAGGGTTACCGCTAGTAGAAGATGCAAATCCGCCGGAAATTTGCGTTTGTCCCCCTAGCATTCCCATCTCGGCGACGTGTCTGTGCTCCATGTGTCGTTGAAGGGTTCCATATCCTCCACTTTTCTTCCATTGGAATGTCGCCTCGCAAAAGTTACAAGAAACAATAATTAGTCCGGGATCATAATCCTCGGCCTCGAGTTCCTCGATACCGGGTTCTAATTTAGTAAACCACTTTGTAAAAACAGGAGATGTTAGTTTCCGGGATTGGTTCCCGGAGGACCCGGGAACGGTCCTCCCCCCCTACCCCTAGCCGGCCTCGAACCGCTAGCTTGCCCTTGAGGCCTAGCGGTCCTACCCCTAGCGGAGGACCTAACTTGGGAGGTGGGAGTGGGAGTGGGAGAAGTGACATTATCACTCTCTTGGGTGTCAAAATGATCCGCCATAATATGATTAAGAACAATTAAATAATATGATTAAAAGCAATTAAAAACAATTAAAACAATAAAACTTAGAACAATATAATAATGTGATTAAAAATGTAAAAGCAATAAAATATTGAAAGACAAATGCTAATTAAAAGGAAGATTAAGAAAGGAAGAGATTAAGAGAGATTGTTGATGGAATTTGAGAGATTATGAGATTGAGATTTGAGAAAGAGAAGAGAGATTGTTGTTGTTGGATGTGTGATTTGAAGATTGTATGGTATGGTATTTATAGGGGTTGGATATGGATTTTTTAATATTTAAAAATGTATTTTTTTATTTTTTTTTAATTTCCTAACGGCTAGGAGCCGTTAGGACCGCCGGTTAACCGGCAACGGCTAGTTTACTAGCCGTTATAACCGGCGGTTAACCGCCGGTTTTGTATTTTTTTTTTAAATTTTTTTAACCGGCGGTTAACCGGTTAAACCGGTTAACCGCCGGTTCGGAAATGACAATTTCCCGAACCGGAACCGGACCGGGTCAAAACCGGTTCCGGTCCGGTCCCGGTTTTGACCCGGTCCGGTTCCGGTTCGAACCGCCGGTCCGGTCCCGGTCCAGCCATCTCTACTTCTATCTCTGTGTTTTCTGTAATTATTTTGTTAAGGCTCCTTTCAAAGTACTGATGTGTATATTGTTGGTTAATTTACATGGCTGTGATGCTTCTGAATTTTACAAGAAAGATATATAGAACAAACAAGAATTTCATAATAGCTCCCCAAAAAATTCTGAATTGGAGGAGCTTGAAAATGGGCAAGTTGGCAAATATATGATGTCAGATATGTTTCATATATTTCATTCTGATGTTTCTGCTGTAATTTGTAGAGTATGATAGTATATTTCATTGTTGAAGTATACTTGATGTTTCCTTATGTCAATTGCAAGAACTAAATTGTTTCTTTAAATTATGTTGCAGGAATTTCAAGTTTCCTATGACAAGAACACACGTCTTTTGGATTATTTATATATGAGTGGTGTCAAATTTAGTATGTGTTCTAAGAATGAGTTACAAGTTATAGACTAGAAATTTGGTTTTAAATATAATGAAACAATGTTCTTTTTTTTCAATATTATATATATATTGAAATATTGGTTACGTAACCATTTGCCTATGTTTTTTGCTTTAAGATAAAAAAAACGCTAACAAATTCATTAACAAAATACCCAAAAACATAATAGATAGGTGACTAATACAGGTTTCGTCACAAAAGGTCTAAGATGACAAATTGAGATTTCGTCACAAAAAATAAGGCGACAAAACAAAGGTTTCGTCATAAAAGGCTTTGGGCGACGAAATATGGTTTCGTCATAAATGGCTTTGGGCGACAAAAATGGTTTCGTCACAAAGTAGTATGTGCGACGGAAATAAGGTTTCGTCACAACGTAGCATGTGCGACGAAAATAAATTTGTCACGAAAAGAAGACTTACGACGACAAAGTTCAGTTTCGTCGCCTATACTTTGGGCGACGGGCCTATGGCGACGAACTTGTGACAAAAATTTCATCACTAAATGTTTTTGGTGACGAAATCTGTACTTTACATGACGAAATATTTTGTCGCTAAAAGTCGTTTTTCTTGTAGTGTTAGCTTATATCCATACCTTGAATCATCATCCTTTCTACGATCTAGTTCAACATCTTCTTCTTCAACCACACAGTCTTGAAGTAGTGGGGTTGAAAATCTTTCTTTGGGTCTTTTGTCATAAATGGGAGAATTTCGTATTCTGAGTGATTTTTTCCATAATGTTGAGTTAATAATAGCCCATTATATAATATCATGAATTACTTCTTCTATTGCCAATTGGTTTTAGGATGGAACCCCATGGGCTTGTATTGTGGGTCCAATGCGCATATGCGTTAATATACACGACCTCCGTGTTTATCAGCCCACCGGACTTTATCATGGTATCAGAGCCAGGTTTCGGATCTGGGTTCGTTTCCTGGTTTATCTGAACTTAGCCCGCCATGATGACTTGTTATGGGCGGCTCCTTTGGCTTGTGGGCCTGAAGACATAGTTTGGGTTTAGTCTGCCATGATGGCGCGATATGGGCTGACCCGTTTGTCAAGTGGCAACTGGGCCAGGCCAGTTACCACTTGAGGGGGCGTGTGAGAATAGGCTTCTCACATCGGAAATTGAGTTAATAATAGCTCACTATATAATATCATGGATTACTCCTCCTATTGCCAATTGGTTTTAGGATGAAACTCCATGGGCTTGTATTGTGGGTCCAATGCGTATATGTGTTAATATACACGACTCCCGTGTTTATTGGCCCACCGGACTAGCCCCGGCCCGCCCGCCCCTCTAACTTTATGGGCTTGGACACAACATAAAGCCCTCTCAGAACTATCCGTCTGACCCGTTAAATTTAGCGGACAAAAAAGGAAATACACTGTTCATTTGAGGCAATAGTGTTTATTAGATTTGCCTTCTTTTTTAAGTAAGAGAACTAGAGAAGTAGAAAAGTAGAGAAGTAGACATTACATGCACATAGACCTCACAAACGGGTCGAACATGTTGGGTTCAGTTCAGGTTCGGGTCAATCGAGTTCGGGTAAAAAACGAGTTCGGGTCAATCGAGTTGACAAAATTTTCTGGTTGAACGGATTCGGGTCGACCCAGCGGGTTTCAAATGTTCGCTTTTTTATTGTAATAAAGAAAATAAAATTTTAAAAATAATTTTATAATAAAATTATATTATTATATTGTTATTTAATAAAATATATTGTTATTTAATAAAATATATTGTTATTTTTTAATTTAAATGAAATAAAATATTTGAAAAGTGGATCTCTTCCCGAGTTTCGAGAAGTTCATGTCGGTCCGGGTTTAACCCAACGAGTTCGGGTAGAAAACAGATTTGACTCAAACGGATTCACGTACATTTCAAATCGGATTGTGTCGAATATTTTTCGAGTCAGATCGGATCGAACCACCAGGTTGTGTGAGCTTTTGCAGATCTACATACATACACATTGGAGATAGAAAAGGGCACCAAAATAAAGAGTTTAACTGTAGTGGAGGAACATATAGTGCGATTTAATCTATGTACGTTAATAATCTGGCTTTAGCCAAGCAGCTTTTTATTTCAAGTACAAGGGATATATTCCATTAGGTATCAATTTTATGATATGGAGCACATTTTATTTGGTTTTCTTTTTCAAAAAAATTTAGTGAATTGAACCCCCACTTTCATAAGTATATACTTTCATCATGGATTTTAAAATCCAGAGATCATATATTTTGATGTCCTTTTTGGTTAAGAAAAAAGGGTTTGTACCATATTATTCATCGATCATCACCAAACACAAGATGCCCCTTAATTACCTTTTCCTTCTTGAAGTAGCGGAATTGATTACTTATAGAAAGGGGTATCAGAAGTCAAATTATTCCAAGAAAGAGGTAATTAATTAGATGTCAACCTTTAAGTAATTTAAAATGCACCACTAATCTTGTATTGCATGTTTGTTAATGAAAAATGATCCTTTGTAGGTTATAATTTTATAGTTGGTTGTACTTAGGGTGGGCGTGTGGGCGTAGTCGGTTAACCGTCATTCTGTGAACCAATGTTCAGTTAATCAAATGTTTGGTTATTGATTTTTAATAACCGTTTACCTAACTGTTATTCTTGGTTAACCAAATTTTCAGTACAAATAAATCGGTTAGTTCGGCTAGCCAATATAATAAAAACTAAAAAATCGATGGGTCCGTATCGATCTCAGCTTTCACTAGATATGTGTCTCGTCGTCTGATATGTAGGAACAAATTTGTAAATCTCCATTTACAGTAGCAGGTACGCATGGACTTACGCGGGTTCGGGTGACTTGTTTGGGCTCAACAAGAAACCAAATTTGACTCATATCTGGTCCGTTTCGGTCAGTTTCAGGAAAAAAACACTATTCACATAAATTACAAAATTGTCGCCGCGTGACTCACTTAAAAAGTTTAAAATTGTTAACTTTCAGATTATGAACATTACCATCAACATGTTATATGTGAACGTGAACGCTTTGTTTTTCCTATATTAAGCTTTGTTCTCACTCAAAAAAAACATTGCAAAATAATCTGCTATAAACTAACTAAGATTGTAATTTAAATAGCCATAAATAGTTCTTGATGGTAACTTTTTTTTATATAATTTCACAATCAAGGGAAGCAAGTTTCAAAATGCTTACAATGAACATGCTAATATTAAAAAAGATTTAGAGGCTAAAGTCTCCGGGAGATAAAGATTTAGAGGCTAAATTTTGCTCAAGTGAGGCTTTAATTCTCCTTAAGAACGGATTTGATAAGAATTGCACCACTCAAGAGGGGAAATGTTTTTTGATCGATAGATACGTAAGTTACTAGCATGCCAAGTGTGGTAAACAAAGTTGAGGCAGGATGTTATGAACTTGTAGCAAAATGAGCTAGGATTAGCTCCATACTATATAAGTCCAACTAAGCCATCCATTGAGGTGTAGAACTGAATTTGTGATGAACATAAGAACTATAAGTGTTCTTCTGAACACTAGATGTTTATTAGTTGTATGGCATGGTTCACGTATAAGAACTTGGATTGATCATTGATGTGCGTACCATTTATATACAAAGTCTTTATTTGGCACACCCTAAAAGTTTATTTGACACACTCTTACCTTCGTCACTAATGTATTAAAGACGATCTTCGTCACGAATGTATTTCACAAGGGATTCGTCACGGAGAAACTTAGTACTTCCGTCACGAAGGTTCCAAGGAGTTCCGTCACGAAGGTTCCAAGGAGTTCCGTCACGAAGGTTCCAAGGACTTCCGTGACGAATCTAATTTTTTTAAAAAAAAAATTCAGAATCTTGTAGAGAATTTTAATACGAGTCCGTGCATATAAAATACGTCCAAAACGGACATCGTTTGCCCTTCCAAAAGCCTCCAAAACAAAATAGTCGCATGCGTTAATTTCGTAAAAGCAAAAACTTATATAAATTTAGTATTTGTATAATATAATGATTAATTATAGTTAAAAATCATGCAATTAAATTTATATACTATAAAATCATTTAATATCACTAGTTTATTACTTATAAAATATAATTATGCATTATGTTTAAATATTACGAGCTTAACGAAAACGACTGTTTTGTTTTTAGGGCTTTTGGAAGGGCAAACGATGTCCGTTTTGGACGTATTTTATATGCACGGACTCGTATTGAAATTCTCTACAAGATTCGGAATTTTTTTTTTAAAAAAAAAATAGATTCGTCACGGAAGTCCTTGAAACCTTCGTGACGGAACTCCTTGAAACCTTTGTGACGGAAATTCTCAGTTTCTTCGTGACGAATCTCTGGTGAAATACATTCGTGACGAAGATCGTCTCTAATACATTCGTGACGAAGGTAAGGGTGTGTCAAATAAACTTTTAGGGTGTGTCAAATAGTAAGCCCCTTTATATATGTGAACGATACTAATGAGCAAGATCTGCCATATTTTGTATATAGCTTGGAGGTTCTTCGTCATTATGGATTCTCTTGAAACAACCTTAGTCTGTGTCAATTATTACAAAACGAGGAGGCTATTTGCACTGCTTTTTGTTGCAGGCTTAAATCCGCGCGGAATTAGGGGTCGCGCGGAGTCAAACTCCGAGCGAAGTTACGGAATGGGCGGATTTATAATCCGCTAGAATACTTGAAAATTTTGTAAAAAATTAGGCTGAAAAACTGGCAAACCCTAAATCCGCCCGCTTTTAAGCTTTGAAAAGCTGACAAACCCTAAATCCGCCCGCTTTTTAGCTTTGAAAAACGAGTGGATAAAGCTGGCGGATCCGTCGGGTTGGTCGGAGCGAAGCTCAGCTCCGCGCGGAGCTCAGATTTGCCGGAAAATAAGAACGGTCATTCGATCTGATTTTCCGTCTCATCTGAGTGCAAATAGGATCCGCCTTACAAAACCATCATTGAAATTGAAACAACAATAGGATTTCAAACATTTAAGAAAAAACATACTATAATTTCGTTTAATAGTATTGCATTGTGATATACTCCCTCTGTCCCTTAATATAAGGCCCATTTGCTTTTTCGACACTATTCACAAATCGAGAGAATCTTCTCGTTTTCTTCCAATATATAGAAATAAATATAGACATGCGAAATCTCGTTTGATTCGTCTCAATGAATACTTTGACAATATAAAAAAATTATAAATTTTATCATTGTATATTTAGAGATAATAACGTTACAAAACGTATCTCGATAAATGTGTCAAAAACAAATGAGAAGATCAATAAGAGACCGTCGGAGTACGTGCGTTCTTATCCTGAAATATATGGGAAAGAACATAGAGGTGTCGTTTTCTCCCCACCCAATTAGGGGGAAAAGTGGGGGGCAAGAGCATGCATGCATCATACTCCCTCCTCCTCCGTCCCATAATATTCTTTTCATTTTTTCATGACACATTTGCCGAGATACGTTTTGTATCCTTAATATCTCTAGTTTTATGTTAATATAAATAATTAAAATTTGATATTATTAAAGTGCACATTAATACGAATCAAACAAGACCCCACATAACTATATATTTTCTTATATATCAAGACAAAACAATAAGATTCTCTTCAACCGTGAATAGTGTTTACTGTTTGAAATGGGAAGAACAACGTGGGACGGAAGGAGTAATATTACATGTATATCCGATGATGTGTTACATCTTACTATAGTATATCATGATTTAGTTATTTACAAAAAGTTGGACAAATCCATACCTATATACAGTACTATATACTGCACGTACACTTTGATATTAGATTATTATCAGAGTATAAACATTTGTATAATGGTAGCATGTGTACACCACAAGTAGTTGATAGCCGACAACCAGGCCGCTAAGCTGCCTAAGCATAATAAAAAGGAAAAGAAAGGAATTGAGCTACACTAATTTTCTAGCTTGATCTACTAAGTATTGCAATAGGTCAACATAAAATCATTTATTGAAGTAGGATCAAAGTTTAAGTAAAACAAGAATTACAGTGAAATAGTAAAATGAGTGTATTAATAAGAGATGTTAAATTAGATGTGATAGACGGTTGGATGAATACACAAGATATTATCAATTAGATATCAAAGAATTTTTTTTTATTAAAGATATTATCATGTACCAAAAAAGTAGAGAGGGTTATTACAATAAAAACTGATCGTCTTCTCTCTCTATCGTCTATCGTCTTCTCTCTCTTTTCATTGTTCATTCCAACATCAGACGATCTTTATCTTCTAATTTTGATTTAAACTTTGTTAATTGAATATGGAAAAAAGGTTAGATTATTCTTCCTACTTTCTTAGTCAATTTTGATTCCATTTATAATCTTAGTTTGTGTTGCATTCTCGAATTTTTATTATGAATTAGCACGTTCGCACCATATTTTAGAGTTTTTTTGTTCAAATCAAATTTTGTTTGTAAACCGACGAAATTTTGGTAATATTTATATACAATCATTTGATATTCGTAAGAACAATGATAATGTTTCATAGATATTCAGAAACACGTTAATGTAATTATCATATTTGATAATCATGTAGACCAATTTGATATTCAAACGAACTCTTTTGATGTTGTGTAGATATTCGTTAATATTCTACTTCAAATTCAAAAGTTAAAACAATTTGTTTGAATGTCAAATTGTTGTTCATGAATATCAAACCAAATTCGTTTAGCAAAAATTTCGAAATTGGTTTGATATTCATGAACATCAGTCTGATATTCAAACGTACTATTTTAGTAATGCGTGTATATTCATTAAAATGAGTAGATATTCGTTAAGGTATTACTGGTTTTTACAAGCTCGAATGAATAACATACACATTATATTGAATAACTTCAGTTTGTGATAATCAACTTATTCTGGCTAGTCAATGCGATATTCGTGCATTATTCCAAAATATTCCTGGTGTTGTTATTCACTATTTTCTTGTAGATATCCGGTCTTACTACGTTTGAGTTACTTTAATTGAGAATCTAAAATATTTTGAGCTTAGATTCTGAATTTGTGTGTGCTTGAACAAAATTGCAATCATATTCATGAATACTCAAACAAAGTATATTAATGTGGTAGTTATATTCGTTAATTTTGGTAGATATTCATCCGCGTACAAGGAGCGAACCAAGAAGCTCATATGAGGTGTTGCAGGAAGTTGAAGAGACCTGAAGATCTTCTTTAGAGAAGAAGATAATATTGAGACAATAAAAATTGAAAGTGGATTTTTTTTATTTGAGTAAATCTTGGTATAGAAAATTCCTAAAAGAAAGCAATCATATGTAGCATGTCTACAACTCAAATTTACACCCTATTTATTTTAAATCATGACCATTGATTTCAGCTTAATCTAAAAGACGAAATCAATACTTTTATTTCACCATAAAACCTTGTTATATCATATCTTAAATCTTGAAGTAGAGCCCAAACGACAGAAAAATATATTGTAATTGAGTATCTAGCTACCAACTATCTACATCAGAATCAAACCACACCCATACATTAACGATATAAGAATTATAAAATCATAAAGGAATTTGATCCCTCACAAATATTCTTAGCAAAAACAACATATTTTTATGAGATGGAAGAAGACAAAAACAACATCTTAAAAGGGAAGACAACACCAAATAACTAGAGGCACATAAAAGAGATTAAAACTAGAAGGGGGTGAGAAAACATATAAAATGTCAGACACAAAGATCAGCCCAGACAGCACCTAATAATGTCTGCATTGGGATTAGAATTAAACAAATGCCTTGTCTCTTACTTAATCTGTCCCTCTCTATCTCCCCTAACTCAACACTAATTATTTTGTTAACTGCAAATCTTATATTACTCCCTACAATAACAAAACAAACGTACGTAGCAATAATGAAAACTAGTAATTCAAAAGTGAAGGAGATAAAGAAGAATTGCATTTATTCATACAAGTTGCATCACAAGAAGCTAGTAACAACTAATACTAAAGACATGAGTAGTAGCATGTTAGAAGATTAAGAAATGCACACATTTATGAAAAGGCTAAGTAGAAGAAGCCATGATTCTAGGTAGCTAAGGTCTTGGTTGGAGAAAGAATTGCATACCATCAGACAAGTAAGGATTATAATGAGACGGTCCAGCACCGCTCGATGAAGCACCAGCAGTGAAGTGGTGGTTGTGGTGATGGAGATACTGATTACGAGTATCGGTTGAAGAAGACGAAGACGAAGACGGGCCTTGGTCATACAAGATTCCCTTAAAGAAATGACCTCCAATGGTGACACAAGTCTGATAAGCCGCTTGATCCACTGCATTGTCGTCCGAGCTAACCCTCACACACCGGAAATTCGCTACTGCCGTCACTTGTGCTGGAAAGTTGCCCCTCTCTTCTAACCCTAATTTGTAATATCCACAAATCCATCAATTTCATGTTCACAAAATTCAGCCATCACAAATTAGCCTTTTAATTTGTAAGAGAGAAAAAACTAAAAACATATAGAAGGTAAAAATTAGGGTTAGAGAAAGAGGCCTGAGGGGAGGAGACGAAGAGGGCGGGGGAAGGATGAAGAGAGAGAGAGACGGTGGTGGCGGCGACGGGCAACAGGTATCCACGTGCTCCTCACGTGAGTAGGGCAAGGAAGACCTCTTCCCTTACAACAAGTTCTGCATCTCATATGAGAACAATCTCTCTTTGCTTTATTCCCACAATCTTCACAACTTCTCATCTGCATCTCCATTTTCTGCTCTGAAGATCAACTACTACAGTACGTACTACTCATCTCTACCTCACTGTTGTCATCACATGCCTACTTCTTCATTCTTATATACCATGCATAACCCACCAATATAATTATATATTGCTGCCACTCACAACAAAAATTAATTAAGGATTAACTTTTTTGGGGAGTTTAGAATGAGAAAAATCTACTGCTCCTCTACGTTTCTGATGTTATAATATATGGATTTGAAGAGGGAACCCATAACTCACCAACACAACAACAACTGTTTGCTTGATCTCCTCCTTTGTTTTTCACAGAATCAATCACTGCAATAATATAATTAAAAAACAAGAGATGATGGTGAGTGTAATCATCAACACAAAATATGATTGAGAATCAGATTCACAAACATATCTCATTATTCCAACCCAGAGACTAAAAAAACACTATACATTTAATTTGAGCTATGCTAACCTACCTATGAAGCTCAAACAGTAAGACTAACTTTAGAAGAGTTTTTGAAGCTGAAGATATGACTGTAGCTTTCCTTTTCCATCATGGTGTTCACCCGGAAAGTCTGGGGCTTCTCTTTTCTTGTCAACAAAGATGAAACTCATAGTAAAAGAAAAAAAGATGAGATTTTTATAAAAAAAATAAAAGTTTAAAATACAAGTATGTTTGGCCCTCCAAATGTGTGAGGGGCTGATGAAAGAGAAAGAAAAGGAGATAGAGAGAATATAATGTCACAATAAGTGTAGCTGAGCTTCTTTTTAAAATTTAGGTGACTTTGGGCTTTGTGTGTAGTGAATAGTACGTACTAATGTACTGTTTTTACACAGACCAAGCTCAAATGGTATCCAATAATACTGGTGTTGAGTATTGACTGTAGCATGTAAATGTATACTTGTATATTTATGAATTGATTACAATATGTACGTTATATCATATTAAATCCACCAGCCCTAGATTTTGGCCCATCTTTTTCAAGTTTGTATTATTCTTAAATTCTACCACCAATTAGCTATGGATACTAATTACTCCATGTATTATTGGTGTTTGAAGCTGACCCACTTCGTCCTAGTCTTACACATATGTAAAATTAGCAAGGGCACGTTGGTTTGAAAATGAATTTGGAAGTAAAAGTATAATGGGATAAGTAGTATCGTCCCTACCATAATATAAGAGATATTTCTATTTCGGGCATCTCATAAAAATTCTTCTCATATTTCATATATAACTCTTCTTTATCTTCTCTAAATACATTTTCTATTATTTCTCTCTCACATTTCAACACTCTTTTCTCTTTCTCTCTATCTCTTTCGTCTAATTATTACACTTTTCATTTTTTCTCCCTCGTCTTTCCATATATCAAATTTACATTTTTCATCATTCGCCTTAAATCTCGCACAAATGGTCAAATGTCCCTTATATTTTGGAAAGGATGAAGTATTAGAATAGACGATCTTAGGTTAATATGAGATTCTAAGTTTTGGGGTTTAAATTAGTATCAAAACTGTCTTAGGGTTAGAAGTGCTTTGGTAGTGATTTATGAATTTTTTTCTGAAATAAGCATTTTACCAGAAAAAATTCCCGACGTAGGCTCTTTTCAAAACAATTTCCCAAAATAGGCACTTATTTCAGCTTCGGAATTTTTTTACGTGTGAGAGACGCTGGTAGAACCAGCGTCTCTCCTCCGAAGCTGAAGCTTTTTTTTTTTTTGAATTTTTTATGTATAAGAGACGCTGGCCCAGCCAGCGTCTCTTATACATGTTAGTTTTTTAACATTATTTCCAAACTTTTTTGTAGTTTTTAATTTTTTTTTTAAGGCAATGTATAAGAGACGCTGGTTCGACCAGCGTCTCTTATACGGTCAAACATAAAAACCAGCGTCTCTTATACGGTCAAACATAAAAAAAAATGTATATGAGACGCTGGTTCGACCAACGTCTCATATACAGAGATGTTTTTTTTTTATTTGCACATGTATAAGAGACGCTGGTCGAACCAGCGTCTCTTATACGTTCAAACATAAAAAAAAAATTGTATATGAGACGCTGGTTCGACCAGCGTCTCATATACAGAGATGTTTTTTTTTTATTTGCACATGTATAAGAGACGCTGGTTCGAGCGTCTCTTATACGTTCAAACATAAAAAAAAATGTATATGTTGCCCAGCGTCTCATATACAGCGATGTTTTTTTTTATTTGCACATGTATAAGAGACGCTGGTTCGACCAGCGTCTCTTATACCGTAATGTTTTTTTATAATAATGTAAATATGAAATTGTTGTGTAATAAATCTGATAAAAAATCATAGAGTTTAACATAAAATTTTAAATCAACAAATATGTAATAATTCTAATCTTCGTCTTCACTCTCTGTGTGACCATCATCTTCTTCTCTACTTGGCTCTTGGACGGGTGCTAACGTAGGCTCGTATCCCCACCCACATATATTACGTTCATCTCTAGAAATTGGCCTAGTGGGAGAAATAAATACACTTGAAGCACTAGTTGACATAAATGAACTTGGTGCATGCATTGATGATGTCATGTATGAATAATGAGACGAGGAACTCCATCCACATTCACCGAGATCTGAGAACGACGGTTGCGGGATTGAAGAACTAGGAAAATCTTGAAAGGAAGAATAATAGGGCGGAGGTGTTGGAGAGGCTATGGGAAACGATGTTGGATAAGACATTGGTGGCGTAGACGCTGATGCTGACGCTGGCGGAATATAGGGAGGTGACATAGTCATTGGAGGATCTTGTTGGCTATAGAAGAATGATTGATCTACAGACAATTGGTTAAGAACATCAATCCCTTGCGTCGTCACCTGTTGTCCCTGGAAAAAAAAATCATAAGTATGTTTGAAATATTTAGTGTAAATATTATATAAACTGATATGTTATATTTCATACTCACCACCATATACAAGTCTTGAGACAATGGTTGATATTGTCCTGCTGGCGGCCGAATATGTGGACTAATAAATCTACGAGTAATTGATCGGTACCAGCTCATATACCGTTCTTCCACTGTTGAAGGATATGGGTCATCCAGAGGCATAGCAATCCAATCCGCACGTCTGTTCCACAACTCTATAAATTGCTTGTGAAATATGCTCCAGTCTGTCTCATGCTTCCCCC
The DNA here is from genome assembly GCA_029168935.1 of Oxyria digyna. NCBI lineage: Eukaryota > Viridiplantae > Streptophyta > Magnoliopsida > Caryophyllales > Polygonaceae > Oxyria > Oxyria digyna. The sequence goes on from JAPVLV010000013.1 coordinate 16,030,645, forward strand.
TTCTGTTAACTAAATGCAACTCAACATAGTTTTCACATGCACCCGGCACATGTTGTGGAAATCCGAATTGACGCATCACACGGTCGGGTCGATGCCACTCAACTATGTCAAAACAAATCATAGGGGCTTGGGTCCTCCACACATTGCATCCTAAAAAACAAATTCTACCAAGCCTCCCTAGTTCACTTGGTGTGTAGGGATCCCATGCAAACTAAATATAAAATAAAATGACCTTAAGTATGTTGAATATATGTATTATGTAATTAGACATTAAAAAAAATACAAACCTGATCGCTCCTTAGCCTATCCAATGCATCTCGATAATACATAAGATCATGACTTTTACCATCATATACGAAATCACACTTCAACCACCTAAATAAAAAAAGAGATTGATAAAAACTCGCCCGAGATATATGTATATGCAGTAATGGTGAATGTTACCTCAATGCAAGTGAATCTTGACCATTCAGAAATTGGTCATCAAGTGGTGGAGGTTGTGACCCTTCAGATAGGGCAGCCTTAGCTTTCCTCCTTCTATCTCTCCTCCTCGCTAGGTGATCTTGCTCCGGGTCTGAGACCCCGATAAACCTTGGCCTCCCAATCGGCATGCGTTGCCATGCCCATAACTACAATCATGACATTAATTAACCACTGAAAACCGATAACTTTAAATTCAATAAGTTATATTATATACCTGAAGTAAGATCAGTGGACCGCCTATTTGAGAGTGATGTTTCTCTGAGGCTTTGCATAGGTTGCGGTAAAGATATGCCAAAGTAGCACTTCCCCAGCTGTAGTATGCCGCAGACTCTAGATTCTCCAGCAACGGCAAATACACTACTTGTATTTCGCCTCCACTGTAATCTGAGAAAAGGAGGCCACCCATTACCATCAAGATGTATGCCCTTGCATAACACTTGATCGTCTCCTCATCCGCATTATCCGGCAATTCACTAAAGTTTGTTCGTAGCCATGAAAGCTTCAATGTTGAGCCGCCGAGTGATCGACTTGGATCTTTACCGAGCAGACGGATGACTTCTGATCTCCAATGGTGACCTGCAGTGCCTGATACAGCATAGCCATCCACACATAGTCCAAACAACACAGCAACATCTTGGAGTGTGATTGTTGCCTCACCCACGGGCAAGTGAAATGTATGTGTCTCAGGTCTCCATCTCTCCACTAATGTTGTAATAAGCTCCTTGTCTAGTTTGAATTTGGATCCTAGACGGGATACGCAATAAAATCCAGCAAGACGAATGTATTCTAAGACCCTAGGATTGGGGATCGAACCAATGTCGCAGATGCACTCTAGTTTCTAAGGGTGTCATTGTCTATACAAAAGAAAGGGAAAATTAGAGATATTTAAGCATGCAATGTACAAACTAACTAGTGAAAATCGATATTTAAGCATGTAATGTACACTTACATAAGCGGCATTGTTCCACACATCCGAAGATCTGTGTTGTTCTTGCTGACTAAGCACCTCAGACGATAATGGACCAGGGTTAATCTCCATGTACTAGCCATTGAAACAACAATCATAAACACACATGAATACAAATGTCTTCATAAACAACAACAACAACAACAATCATTACAAATGTCTTAATAAACAACAACAACAATCATTACAAATGTCTTCATAAACAACAACTACAAATAAAGTACAACAATGAAAACTAGGTAAAGCTAGTTATGTTGTCCAGAACTGCTAGCTCGTGATGCATATGTCCTCCTGTTGTGTCCCTCTTGCCCACATAGTTTGCAGTTGCTTTTCCCTGGAGCACTAACAATGTCCATCTCATTATGGAATCGAGACTTTTTCCGCCTTCCTGGTCTACCAACGTCACGAAGATCATTCGGATCTGGCTTCAATGTTGGTCCCTCAATCACAGGCCAATCTAAAATATCTCCTACTGGATAAAAGGCTGTCTGATATGTCCTCATCAGAGCCTCTATGGAGTAAAGTGGATCAACATATTCAACATACGAGAAGCTCCTGTGGCGACACACTGCTAAGACGTGAGGGCAAGGTATCTTATAATTCTTCCATCTTTGACAAGTACATGTCCTACTAGTCAAATCCACGACGTATTGTAAGCGCTGGCCGTATTCCTGGACGGGTGGAACATGCACTTCATATACATGTCTTAATGCGTTGAATGAGATTACTTGTGCACGACGAGCTATTGTAACATTGTGCTCAATCAACGTTTCCACTGCATTAGTGTATCGTTGCCCTGCCACATTACGTTCTGTTGCCTTTCCAAGACGCTCTACAAAGTACGAATTAAGTCTATAGAATGTCGATTGGACAAGACCTGTGATAGGTAAATTTCTGGAACCCTTCATCACCCCATTAAAACACTCAGACATGTTGGTTGTCATCACTCCATACCTGGAACCGCCATCATGACATAAGGACCATTTTTCCTTTTCAATGTTGTCCAAATAAGTTTTTGCCGTTACATTTTTGGAGCACAAAGTAGAGTACCCAGCATCAAATTCCGCCTCTTCATGTATGTATGCTGTTGCACCAAGTAATCGCTTCAAGTGCTTGTTTCCAACAGCTGTGTTGAAATTTGAAACAATATGGCGAACACAAAACCTGTGATATGCATTTGGAGCTCTCCAACGCTGTAGCTCTCTCATAGCCTTCAGGATACCCGGATGCCTGTCCGATATAACACATATACCAGTGCGGTCTGTTACTCGACGACCAATTAAATCCATGAACCAAGACCAACTGTGACCATTCTCACTCTCAACAACAGCAAACGCAATAGGAAAAATCTGTTGATTTGCATCCACAACCATTGCTATAAGTAAAGTACCTTTGTACTTTCCATACATGTGAGTTCCATCAATAGTAATCAAAGGCCGACAATGTTGGAAACCTTGGATGCTTTGTCCAAATGACCAAAAAACACGTCGGAAGATGAATCCACTCCCATCAGCACTTGGTACCGTACTCCATTCGACAACAGTACCAGGATTGGACTGTACAACTGCAGCCATAAACCGAGGCAAAATAGCATATGATTCCTCCCAATCACCGAAAATGGAAGCTATTGCCTTTTGTTTTCCACCCCATGCTCTTTTGTACGTAATGGAGACCTGATATGAATTCTGTATTATCTGCATAATGGTCCTAGGCTTCAATGCTTTGTCAACTCGGATAAGCGAAACTATTTCTTCAGCGATGAACTTTTGCGAGATATTACGATTATCCATATGCATGACATCTCTTACGCAGCTAGGGACATGAGGACCTTTGTATGTGCTTATCTTCCACACATTGTCAAGCTCACCGACTTTATGAGCCGATAGTTTCCATGTGCATCCTTCGTCTTTTTGCACACAGACAACTGTGTACCATCGATCTCTGACCTTTTTCACCTTATACTCCTTCCCCTTGGATGCTGAGTACACTACAATTCTTCTTTTCAACTGCTCGAGTGAACTAAAAAGTTGTCCTTTGCAAAATTCATCTTCATTTGGCAGTGGATCCATTCCAATCCAAGTTTGCCATGAGTTCATCAATGCTGGATCAGGTTCTCCAGTCATATTCCAACTCGGGGTGATTTGCGCTGCTTCTCTAATCATGTTAACCCTAGCTATATCAGCTTCATTGACATCCTCGTCCTCTGACGATTGATCGATGTCATCATTGTGATCAAGACCAAACGCATCGACAAACGCATCCTCGTGATCATTGTTTCCCTCTCCATGTACTACCATTTGTGATCCACTCATTACTCCAGATTGAACATTTGAGAGTAATCTGGTGAATGAGGTTTCACACTGGGGGTTGTATCCACCTTCCATTCTAAAATGTCAAGGAAAATTTTATCATAAAATTATTTTATCTTTAAATTTAAAGTAATTGTGGTTTAAATCTTTTTAAACCTAATTACTTTGATTGTTTATACATAATTACTATTTTCAACTATTTCCAACTATTTTCAACTACTTACTTTGATTGCCACATTTTATCATAAAATTCAAGCCAAATCAAACCACATTCAAGTGAAGCCAACTATTTTCAACTATTTCCAACTATTTCCAACTACTTATTTTTAAACCTATTTTCATATAACATTCGTTTTTAAGTCTATTACCATTACAAAATTCATAAAAAAATTCTTAAACCTATTATAATATAAAATTCGTTTTTAATCCTATTATCATTAAAAATTTCTAAAAAAAATACTTATACCTATTATAATATAAAATTCGTTTTTAATCCTATTATCATTAAAAATTTCTAAAAAAAATACTTAAACCTATTATCATATAAAATTCGTTTTTAACCCTAGTATAATTATAAAATTCGTTTTTAAACCTATTATAATATAAATTTCGTTTTCAATTCTATTATCATTAAAAAATTCTTAAAAAAATACCTAAACCTATTATCATATAAAATTGGTTTTTAACCCTATTATCATTTTAAAATTCGTTTTTAACCCTACTTCTATAAAACTATTTTCTAAAACCATTTTTCTGAAACATATTCATAGATTCTTAAATAAAATGAGTGCAGAAATTTTCTTACGTTTTCTCTGTTGAAAAACGTTCACCCGCTCGTTCACCCCAGTATGTTTCTTGCTGATTTTGGAACGAAGATTGTTGCTGGTATGACAATAAAATAACAGTGAACAAAATTAATTAAGAGAAGAAGAAATGGAATTACACTGTTTAAATGAATCCAAAATTTTTTAAGAAGAGAAAAAGAAATGAAGACTTACCTTCGATTGCTGGATCACCCGTCTATTGCCTTGCTGTTGTTGTTGGAACGAATGAAAAGAAAACAAGAAGAAGAAGAGGTTGGCTGTTGTTGTTGGAACGACTGAAAAGAAAACAAGAAGAAGAAGTGGATTGCAGTAAAAACGTGAAAGAAGAAGGGATGAAGATGAATTTAAAGACTGTTGTAACTGCTATCTCCCAACCACACGCATTCAATTTCAATTTCAATTTCAAACCCGTTCAAACGAAACAGCGGTTGGTTTTCGGAAATTAGGGTTTAGTGTAAGAGACGCTGGGCGAACCAGCGTCTCTTACACAACACATTTTTTTTTTAATTAAAAATTGTGTAAGAGACGCTGGTTCGACCAACGTCTCTTACACATCACATTTTTTTTTAATTAAATATTGTATAAGAGACGCTGGTTCGACCAGCGTCTCTTATACATGTGCAAATAAAAAAAAAACATCTCTGTATATATATACATTTTTTTTTATGTTTGACCGTATAAGAGACATTGGTCGAACCAGCGTCTCTTATACATTGCCTTAAAAAAAAAAAAAAAAAACTACAAAAAAGTTTGGAAATAATGTTAAAAAACTAACATGTATATGGGCCAGCGTCTCTCACACGTAAAAAAATTCCGAAGCTGAAATAAGTGCCTATTTTGGGAAATTGTTTTGAAAAGAGCCTACGTCGGGAATTTTTTCTGGTAAAATGCTTATTTCAGAAAAAAATTCGTGATTTATAATAAAAAGAATAGATGTTCTTATTGAACAGAATATAAAAAAAGTTATATATTGATCTTTATATTTTAATATAAGATATTAGTTATATACTCCCTCCGTCCCACTTTGTTTGTCCTGTTTGACTTTGGCACACTTGCCGATGCACGTTTTATATCGTCAATATATCAAATTATATGTTATTAAAAATTATAATTTTTTAATATTCTTAAAGTACTAATCGAAACGAATCAAACAAGACCACTCATGACTATGTTTTATCTTATATATTGAAAGATATTTAGAAGATTCTCTCGATTAGTGAATAGTGTCAAAATTTGAAACAGGACGAACAAACAGGGACGGAGGGAGTACAATGTTACTAATTAGTGGCATTATAAAGGTGTTTGTCAAGAGGACGATCCAATAAACATGCCCGCTAAAAGGTAATCAAGGATTGACCCATTAATACGAAGAGTCAGTCCAACAAACAAAAAAAAAGGCCCAAAAGGAGAAATCAATCTAAACCGATTGCATTGATCTCTTCAACTTGTGTACCAGACTACCAGTATACTTAGACCTGGCAATCGGGTCGGGTCGGTCGGGTTCGGGTTAAGGGTGCTCCGGGTCGGGTCTTTTTCGGGTCGGGTCATTTCGGGTCTAAAATTACCGGGTCAAAACAGGTCGGGTTGTTACGGGTTTATGGGCGGGTCGGGTCGGGTTCGGGTCTAAAATTACCGGGTCAAAACAGGTCGGGTTGTTACGGGTTTATAGGCGGGTCGGGTCGGGTTCGGGTCTAAAATTACCGGGTCAAACAGGTCGGGTTGTTACGGGTTTATAGGCGGGTCGGGTTTGGGTCGAAAATTTTGGAGTCAAACAAGTCGTTTGTTACAGATTTATTGTCAGATCGAGTCGCTTTGAGTAAAAACTTACCGAGACATAACAAGTTGAGTCGTTACGAAATATTGATGTTAAATTTGGGTCAATCTTAATTGCAAATTTTAATGTATGCTTCGATAGCAACACCACTACATTACCTTCTTTTCATTTATTTGAATAAGTTTGGCATAGTAACTTTTAGTAGATTAGCTAATATTTGAAAAAAAAACGAATGAAAACATTTATAAATTACAATTTACAACCTATGGACAAGTCAATAACCATCGACTAAATAAAACACGGTAGGTTCAATGCGACGGCAAATAAAGACCTGATATGTTGCTCAAAATCAAAACACATCTTCACAACCATAATCAATCCATCGTTTAATGCAACTCAAGATAGATAGAGTATTAAAATGAAAACAATCTGTCAACTTAGTCACATAATTCAAACTGCAAAAAAATAACAATCTCATAACTTAGAAAGTAAAACATGTTCTTCATATTCTTGTCAATCTTCCATGTCCATTGACATTGGACTATCTTCACTGTCATTGTTGATGTCCATTCTTGTAACTTGTATAATTTTTCGAACAATAATCAACATCGATGTTGTAGACCATACATATTGCGCCAAGTTATACAGTTATCACTAGTTTGGTTTTACAAAGGAGGTGTTATTTGAAATGTTAGAAGTTGTGATTGGAAGTTACCCACATGGTTAAATATCTCTAATAAGCATTGAAACCAAGTTTCATTCCATTCCGACATCGTTTGGGCGTCGTTTTTCCAAATTGGCCTTAAGTCCATTTAAGGCCTTTTAAGGTCTTTTAGCTTTTACGCATAGTTTCAAGCCTCGTTTAGTGTAAGCGAGACCTTAATGGGACTTTATATGCCTAATAAGACTAAGTTGTATAATTTTTTCAATCATAATAATACATCGATGTTGTTGACCATACATATTGCCACAAGTTAGAGAGTGATGACTAGTTTGATGTTTAGAAAAGGAGGTGTTACTTGAACATGAAGAAGTTTTGATTGAGAGTTACCCACATGGTCAAATATCTCTAATAAGCATTGAAACCAAGTTTCATTCCATTCCGACATCGTTTGGGCGTCGTTTTTCCAAATTGGCCTTAAGCCCATTTAAGGCCTTTAAAGGTCTTTGAGCGTTTACGCATAGTTTCAAGCCTCGTTTAGTGTAAGCGAGACCTTAATGGGACTTTATATGCCTAATAAGAATAAGTTGTATAATTTTTTCAATCATAATAATACATCGATGTTGTTGACCATACATATTGCCACAAGTTAGAGAGTGATGACTAGTTTGATGTTTAGAAAAGGAGGTGTTACTTGAACATGAAGAAGTTTTGATTGAGAGTTACCCACATGGTCAAATATCTCTAATAGACATTGAAATCAAGTTTCAATCCATTCAGACATCGTTTTGCCAAATTGGACCTTAATCTCATTTAAGGCCTTTTAGTGTTTACACATAGTTTCGAGCCTCGTTTTGTATAATAAGACTAAGTTGTACATTATTGGTACTTTATATGCCTAATAAGCGAGACCTTACTTTATATGCCTAATAAGACTAAGTTGTACATTAATGGTATTGGCACTTCATTTTAGTAGTGTTATTGATAGATTATTAGTGTTGTTGACAAAGTATTAATGATGTTGACAATTTAGTTAGCCGTGTTGACAACTTAACTAGCCATGTTGGCAGTCTATTGGTCTCGTTGACAGTTTAATTAGTCGTGTTGACAATTTAACCAGTCCTGTTGACAGTTTATTTAGTCTTGTTGACAATTTAATTAGCCATGTCGACAGTTTACTTTACTAGTTCTCTAAAAGTTTAATTATCCATATTGACAGTTGATTAGTCTTAGTGACAGTTTATTTAATTGTGTTGACTAATTAATTAGTCATGTTTGCAATTTATTATCTAGTGTGTTGACAATTTGTCCAACGTGTTGACAGTTTATTAATGTTGTTGACAATAGTTATCTAGTGTGTTGACAATTTTTTGGGTAAAATTTACAATTTCCGCTTCTTTATTACTTTTATCTTTTTGGCCAAATTTTCGGGTCAAAAACGGGTTGGGGCGGGTCAACCCATTTTTGACCCAAAAAAAATCGGGTCAATCGGGTTGGGTCGAAAACGGGTCACGGGTTCAATTTGACGGGTTATGACCCAGAAAAATCGGGTTGGGTCGGGTCGGGTTAATTTCTGCCGGGTCTAAGTATACTAGATACGGGTCTCGCGCTCCGCGCGAGAAAATTACGGATTTTCGTATGTGATTTAATATAGTTATACATTATTTGTTAATATGTTGTTGTTATCAAATTTATTAATATTTGTAAATATAAGTATTTTTTATTTCCTTATATTTATGTTTGAAGTGGGTAATGCATTAAATTGGTGCCAATTTCATTCAATTTTGACAATGGACAACCAACTTTTATATAGATAAGACTAGGTCCTCCAGACCCCCGCGCTTGGCGTGGGGAAATTACGAATTTTCGTATCCAGTTTGATATATTTTCGTATGAGGTTTTACTTTGTTAAACATATATCTCTAAATTCAATTGAGACTCTTTAAAAACAATTTAGGGTCCGTTCGGATCGGCACGAGTTGAAGTATGTGTTGAAGTGGAAGCAAGCTGAAGTTGAAGGTAGTTGAAGTGGGCTAAAGTTGAAGGTAGCTGAAGTTGGTGCTGAAGTTGAGATTTTAGGAGCTGAAGTTCGATATGGCGTGTTCGATAAAACGAGTTGAACAGAGTTGAAGTAATTGATATTGGTATGTAAAATGACGAAAAAGGGTATGCATATAATTAGTATTTGAATTGTATGTTAGAGTAATATTATGAATTATTATTTAGTTTTGCTCATGTAAAATTGATATATTTAAATTTTATAAATTAGATACAAGTTTACAAATCAGATACAAGTTTAAATTTTATAAATCAGATACAAGTTTACTAATTACATTGCTTCTCCAGTATTCCTATAACATTAAAACCAGATACAAGTTTACAAAATGTATCAAGAGTTATATATTACCACATTCCACATTGGCCCGTCTCTTAGCAGGCTTCATTTCTGCAAAAAACAACGACTTCTCGGTTCTCTTTTTTTCGTTAGATATCAATCGTAGTGCAGCAGCTGGCTGTGCAGAAGAGTGAACACTGGCCCATCTCTTTTTCTCGTTAAAAACACTGGCTGTGCAGCAGCTGGCTATGCAGCAGCTTGTTGTGCAGCTTGGGTGTGCTAAAGAGTGAACACCAGCAGAGTTGGAAGAAGCCACAATGGACAAAAGCTCTGAAGCACCCAAAAAACTAGTGTAAAAAAACTATTGTCATAAACACATAAAAAACTACTGAAGTTACTTAAGTTTCTACTGTCATAGACACATAAAACTACTGAAGTTACTACTGTCATAGACACATTAAAAAACTACTTAAGTTACTAAACTTGACGACTGTCATAGACACATAAAACTACTTAAGTTACTACTTAGGTTACTACTGTCATAGACACATTAAAAAACTATTTAAGTTACTACTGTCATAGACACATAAAACTACTTAAGCTCCATTAGCATTTTAAGGAAAAACAACTCAGCTTTACCAATTTGAAAAACTCAGCTATACCAATTTAAATAACTGTCATAGACACATAAAACTACTTAAGCTCCATACTCCATTCATCATCAGGTAACTTATTTTTCAGGTGACTTTGAACTGATTTTTAGTCACAATACTCCATCCATGAAAGTGAAACGTGTTACCCCACAGTAAAGCATAACAAGTAAGATTATCACAACTTGAACAAATTTTGTTTATAAAATGCAGCTAAGAACTAAATTTTTATAAGATAGCTAACAAAGTTGATGAGGAAAAAGAGAACATGACTACATACTCCCAAAAGACAATGGCAGCACATACAACATAAAAACATATTCCAACAACTATTCAGCTATAACAACACCTATTCCATAACTATCAGTTTTGCTTTTTAGGAAAATGGAGACATTCAGTTTTCAAAGATTACCATCCACCATGGACAAGTAGAGACATGGTAGAGACAAGTAGATACATGGTAAGAACACACAAATGTCCTCAATTTCCACTAATGTTTCTTAACATGATACCACTAATGTCCTCAACTCCATACATGTAATTCAAGCTGCAAACAATTTCCCTAATGACAATATTGATCCCTGGACAACACATGATGCAAACAATCTAAGCAACTCAATGATTTTTGAAGCAAAGAATTTCTGAAAAATGCACAAAAAAATCACATTGGCATTTTAACAAACACCTTGTGTGCACAATTACAATGCAAGTTTTCCTAGCAGAAAAGCCCTAAATTCACAACTCCATTACTAAGACAAATCAAACCCACTGCAAGTTCAAGGAAAAGACATAAATTTATAAGAGGTTCTCGGTTTTTACAAGATGCAAATCAAATTTCGTATTCAAGGCAAGTTTATTTCTGGATGCAAATTAGGGTTCAAGGAAAATTCAATCTGGGGATGCAAATTTGATGAAAAGGAAGTTCCAATTTCACAGTTAGGAAACAATCGAAGCAACTCAATGATTTTCGAAGCAAAGAAATAGGTTTACCTGGGTCGCTAATTTTTATCGAAGAAGCTTTCCTCTGTGCAATAGGATATGAGAATGGAAGATATGAGAATTCTCAGGGGTACAAAACGTAAACATCCACAACTTCAACTCCAATTTTTTCCTTCCCCTATACCCCCCAAGGGTACAAAATCTGCTTCAACTTCAACTCAGAAATCCTTCAACTCCAAAGCTTCAAATCGTTGGGCTGTAATGCCGAACACTCCAACTTTCACTTCAACTCCACATTTCTTCCACTTCCAAAACTTCAACACCCCAAAAATGCCAATCCGAACGGAGCCTTAGTCGCAACAGACTCTCGCTTAATATCAAAGTGTTTTGTAAGATGTTTAAATATGATGATAGAGAATGAGTGATATTAAAATGTTCAAAATAAGATGACAAAAAATGAGTAATGAAACCGTAACATCAGTATAAACAGAAAATTGGATTGCGGGCTTCAACTCCCCTTTACGCCACACATTGTTTAAACAACAATAGCACTTATTATGCATTTATTCCATGATTATGTTCAAAAAGGAAAGAGGATCGGGGTAACCATGTGGACGACTTTCTCACGTGCTATCAGCACACCAAGGCCCCATACATTGTGTGTTTCCATCCATGATTGTGAAGGAGTGGCAAGGTAATGCAGATCTCTTTCCCTCATTTGCTTGTACTTAGGCTTCCCACTTCGTGCCCATTTAGGTTTAGACAACCAACATGTTTACTGAATTTCAAGCAATATACACATTAAACTGGTGAACTAATGTGTCCAGCACCTAGGCAACAATATTATATGACACATGATATACCTGAGGTGGAGCATTTGCGGGGAGTGATGAGGTACCGTTCTAACCTGACTCTACCCACATGTCTTGCTCTTCCCCGACAATCCACAATGCACCTCTTTGCAAAAATTCAATAAAACTTACTATTTGCAGTCTAAAATCACCATCTTCTGAAGTAAAATAAAAACTTCATAGCAAAATAAAGAAGCTCTTTCGGTCATATTACCCCCAACAACAACATCTCTCCCGCTTTCAAACCACTCTCTTCCCGATAGCAGAATCTCGCATTATCCTGAAACAGAGCCGACGAATTTGAAAATGTTGATCGTGTGTCATATTGAAAACACATTCAAACGACTCTTTTTCTCAATACAAAGCTTTATTAAGTTATACTTTTAGAGTGGGAACCACTGATTTGGGTTGAGTATTATTAGAGGTATATATAGTGTACATAAAGGGTACAACAGTAAATAAATAATTAATCCTTTATTCTATCACCCCCCTCAAGCGAAGCGTCGGATTAACCGAGACGCAAAGCTTAATTAATCCTTTATTCTATCACCCCCCTCAAGCGAAGCGTCGGATTAACCGAGACGCAAAGCTTGGACCTGAAAAACTCAAATAATGGACAAGATAGCCCTTTTGTGAACACATCTGCTATCTGAAGAGATGAAGGAACATGACAAATACGAAGCTTTCCAGAGGTAACTAGTTCACGAACAAAATGATAGTCAATATCAATATGTTTAGCACGCTTGTGAGCAACAGGGTTCTGAGCCATAAAGATAGCACTATTGTTGTCACAAAGCAAGAGAGGCGGACCAGAGAGGGAGAAACGCAGATCCCGAAGCAAATGAGTCAGCCAAACGACTTCAGCAGCAGAGTTTGCCAGAGCACGATACTCAGATTCAGTGCTAGAGCGAGATACATTGGGTTGTTCTTAGCACTCCATGAAACAATGTTATTGCCAAGAAAAACAGCATATCCATAGGTAGAGCGACGAGTCTCCAGACAACGAGCCCAATCAGCATCAGAGTAACCAGAGACCCTAGATGAGCATGCAGATCGAAAAGAGAGACCATAATGAATGGTGCCACGAACATAACGAAGAATACGAGTGACTGCAGCAAAATGATCAACACGAGGATCCTGAAGGAATTGACTTACAGAGTTTACAGCGAAAGCAAGATCAGGTCGTGTGATAGTGAGATACTGAAGTGCTCCTACCAGAGAGCGATATAGTGTAGGATTAGTGAAGGGCTCACTGGTGCTACTGTGAAGCTGAGAGAGCGACAGAAAAGGCGTGGAAACGACTGTAGTATCTGTCATGTCAGCACGACGCAAAATGTCAAGAGCATATTTGGCTTGGCCTAAGAAAAGACCAGATGAAGTTGAGGAAACCTCAAGACCAAGAAAGTAGTGAAGAGATCCCAAATCCTTGATAGAAAACTCCTTGTCAGTTCGAGCAATGAACCGACAGATGAGATTCGAGTCATTTCCAGTGAGAATGATATCATCAACATACACCAGTAAATACATGAGAGTCGATCCACGGGAGTAGACAAAAAGAGAGGTGTCAGCATTGCTACAAGCAAACCCAAGGCGAGAGAGGTAGGAGCTAAAGCGCTGAAACCAGGCACGTGGAGCTTGCTTAAGACCATAAATAGCTTTTCGCAAACGACAAACATAATCAGGATGAAGAGGGTCCTTGTAGCCAACTGGTTGTTCCATATGGACAAGAGCTTCAAGAGCACCATTAAGGAAAGCATTATTTACGTCAAGTTGGTGAAGAGGCCATTTCCTCATAGTAGCAATGGCAAGAACAGTCCGAACAGTTGCAGCCTTTACAACTGGGCTGAAAGTATGATCAAAATCAAAACCAGGAATATGAGAAAACCCTTGAGCAACAAGGCGAGCCTTGTGTCTGTCAATGCTACCATCAGAGAGATACTTCAAACGAAAAACCCACTTGGAACCAACAATGTTGACATTAAGGGGACGAGGAACTAGATCCCAAGTGTGTTGATGACGAAGAGTAGTCATCTCTTCATCCATAGCAGTCACCCATTGCGGATCACGAAGAGCAGTGCGATAATCACGTGGTTCAGTTTGAGAAAGAAGAGCAGTAAGAAAACCAGACACCTCATAATCAGAGAAATCACGAGGACGAAGAGAACCTGTACGAGATCGTGTAGTCGTAGGATGAGTTGTCACGGACGGTGGGTCAGGCATGCTAGGCGAAGGATCTTCGGATATGGATGGAGAAGAAGCAGGTGACGAGGATGATGTAGGAGAGGAAGGAAGAGCAGAAGTGTCAGAATCAGGCATAGACACATCTGATGGGCACAACTGACAAGGAGACAGAGGCGCAGACTCAACCGTTGACGGAGTAATAGGCAAAACCGGATCAACAAAAGCAGAAACATCCAAGGAGGAGAAAGCAGCCCCAGATCCCCCAACAACAGAAAAAAGGAAAAATGACTCATCAAAGCGAGCATGGCGAGTGACATAGATGCGACCTGAGGTAGAATCCAAACACCTAAACCCTTTGTATTGAGCACTATACCCAATAAACACACAAGGAATGCTACGTGGAGATAGCTTGTGTTGAGCATAAGGTCGGACAAAAGGGAAGACTCGACATCCAAAAGGATGAAAATTGGAATAAGTCGGACAACGCCCATATAGAAGCCCGAAAGGAGTCTCACCTTGAAGAACAGGCGTAGGAAGTCGATTAATAGTATAAGCCGCAGTAGCAAAAGCATCATCCCAATGAGACAAAGGCAAATTAGAGTGAAATAGCATAGCAAGACCCATCTCATTAACATGACGATGTTTACGCTCAACACGTCCATTCTGTTCAGGCGTATAAGGACAAGAGATTTGATGATGAATGCCCTTGGAAGCAAAATGAGAGTGAATACGACTATTGAGAAATTCAGTCCCACCATCACTCTGAAACACTTTGATACGAGCAGAGAATTGATTTTCAACAAACGCCTCAAATTGAAGGTAAACATCGACAAAGTCAGATTTTCGACGAAGCGGGTACAACCAAGTGAATCGTGAGAAATCATCAACGAAGATAGCATAATAAGAAAATCCATTTCCAGATATAACAGGGGAAGGACCCCACAAGTCACAGTGAACTAAAGCAAGAACATGCGAAGCACGCCTAGAATTATCAACAAAAGATAGCCTTTGGCCTTGCCATAACACAAGAGGCACAAGTATGAGGTTTAGGCAATAATGAAGAAACAAACAACATTCCAGTTTTGCTTAAGAGAGAAATAACACTATGTGACACATGTCCCAGACGAGCATGCCAAAGTTCAAAAGAAGCTCGACATGTATTTTGCTGAACAGAAGCAACAAGAGCAGTATCACCTCGACCCAGAACGTACAAGCCATTCTCAACGTGGCCTCTGCCCACGACCGCCTTGGAAACCTTGTTCTGAATGACAAAAGAACAATCATCGAAGGTAATAAGAACACCAAGATCCCGAGTGAGCTTGCTAATTGACAACAAATTTTTGGTAATGCGAGGCACAACTAAGACATCTGATAGCCGTAAAGAACGGGAAATCTGAGAATCACCAAAATCAGAAATAGAAAGAGATGCACCATTTGCAACAGAGACTCGAGAAGTACCAGTGTAAGGAGTAACATTGTCAAAGGAAGACGATGAAGAAGCCATATGATTGGTGGCACCAGAATCAATGTACCAGTCGGATGATCAAGTAGGAGGTTCCAGCTGCAAAGAAGACTGAAATGAGTCTGCTAAATGAGCAGAAACTGACTGGCGAGACGGCGAAACAAGCTTTAAGCAAGAAGAGGCAAATTTAAAAGTGGAGCACTGAAATCTTTATAATCAGAACCAAGAGCCCTCAAAAACCACAAAACTTGGTCATCATTTGTAGCAGCAACACCCATAGAGGCGAGTCGATCAAAGATAGCCTTAAATTGAAGGTGTAGCTCATGAACGGTACCTGTGCGACGAAGGTTGAGAACTTGGTCTCAGAGCTGCAAAACGCTGGATCGACTGCGATTTTGATAAACCGAGAAAAGTGTTTCCCAGATTTGCTGAGATGTGGAGCAGCCAATAACCTCAGCCATGGCCTCTTCAGTGAGAGACGTGAAAAGAAGGTCACAAAGGCGTTGATCTTCAGCAACCCAGTCCTCGAACGCCAAAAGAGCAGCATCATAGGCCACCTTAGCAGCGACGGCGGCAGCAGCGGCAGGGTCGGCCGGAATCGGAAGCGGAACAGGGGCGGTCGGACATTGTGTTGAACCATCTAAATAGCCGAATAATTTCTGAGCCCTAAGGATGTGAGTGACTTGAGTTTTCCATAGCATAAAATTTGAAGCTGACAATTTAATGTTGAGCATGTGAATGAGGGTGTTGTAGGGAAGCTTTTGGTCTGCCATTGAAGCAAAGAAGACAAGAGAAAGGTAATGGGAGGGGGAAAGGAAAGTGACAGCTGATGAGGGATGAAAAGGGGAGAAAAGAAACTTTTTAGTTTAACCTAGCTGATACCATGTTAGAGTGGGAATCACTGATTTGGGTTGAGTATTATTAGAGGTATATATAGTGTATATAAAGGGTATAACAGTAAATACATAATTAATCCTTTATTCTATCATATACTCATTGTTGTATCTATGTTATTGATGATGGTGTCTAGTTGATTGATTAAACTCCTACATCACTAACCGTTACAATTTTAGATAATTTCAACAGTAATATCTTATGCCTAGAGAAAAGATGTCGTGATAATGCTAATTGTGTAGCCTCGTGAAAGAAATTGACCAAATAGTTTGAAGATATTTGAATGTCAAGTGAAAGAAATAGTTGGCACTGTTTAGTATAACTTACTTGGCTCCCTCTAGAAAGACTACGGTAGAAAAATGGATCGTTCTATAAAGAAGGGGTTTCTCTCTTAAATAGTATGTACAACAACCCAGAAACGGTTCCACTCTCCATCAAGAATTTTGGCAAACGTTTTTAAGTACAGAACAAACAACTGAGCTGGAACCATGTTCCTATCAATTCACAAAAAAGAAAAAAGATAATAATCAACCGAAATGACTTATACAACATACAGAAATGCAGCAAGCATTAGCCTAACCAACCAAAAATAATTAATCTAAACAACATATCTTTCTTTGAGCCACAACCAGTTGGCCTTCGCTTTTTCTCCCAAGACAACGAATTTTACTTCCTTGTCAGAACCTATTAGTCTATTATATCAGAGTAGATTATATTTTCATCCAAATCATGAAATGGAAGTAACATCATCTTCCTAACCCAAGTTGCTTCAGAATGCATAGGAGATACAAGAGTTCAACTTGTGAATTCCTCGACTAACTTGACTAATGTTTAGTTTATTCCTCCATAAAGACCCTTGTTTGAGGGGATGGTACATATATGACAGTCTTCTTGATCTCAACAGCTAGAATTACAATAGAAGGAGATAATAAAGTGGAACCACAATCAGTGCATGGATAACAAAATTGAATTAAATCATCTGATCATCTACACTTTTCATAATTATGAAAAAATGTTCAAGTTCAAGATACGAAGAACTATCAGCTACAACTACACTAGTCTTTCTCTTTACAATAATTATGGAAACCTCCAGTAAATTTGGGTTTTTTTAGTGATTATTTTTACTGATAACCAATTAGAGAATATATACATACGTATTCAATGAAACTCACTTCTATTGCATCTTGCGCTGCTGAGAATAGTGTTGGAACTGATTTTTGACTGGACTTCCGGGCACTTTTCTGGTGGGCTGCGGTCACCGGTTGTGCCGGATTATGGGAGCGTTGGCTTCGTCTCCGCGAGCACTACGCCCTAGTGTACTCACACGTCAAAATCGGGTTCCGTTTGAATGAGAAATAAAGGCTCAAAGTTGGTTGCTTGACTAAGTTCAAAGAACAATTTTAGAGCTGATTTTTGACTAAGGGTTTTGTCCCACATCGAAAATTGGGGTGGGAATATGAAGGGTTTATATACCCCAAACCCCATACCCTTGGTAAGCCCTTGGGAGATGTATGGAGAGAGGACACGGGGGGCCCTCGCGCGGTCCGTCCGTCCGTCCTGGTCCTGGTCCGTGGTCTTGTGATTCTGGGATTCTCAACGCCGGTAACCGTCACATATACGGGGCGTTACAGAATTAAGGAAAGAGATTCTTTCTCGACTCTACGCACCAGATTCGTCAAGAACACTTCGGTATAATTTTTTCCTTAATTCTGTTCTTTAATAATTTCTTTACAGATTGTTATAAACGCGGATTACAGGTCCTACAATCTTAATTCTGTCCAATTTTATCCTGTCGCTAACAATCTGTTTGAGTTTTAAAGGAACAGAAAGTTACATCCCGAAGAAAATTGTCTGTACTGCGTACAGTTTCTTTACAGATTGTTTGAGTTTTGCAGAAATTCAGTTCTGTTTTACAGATTCGTGATTTCTGGAACTTTTACAGTTCGCAGTTTTCAGTTCTGTTTTACAGATTCGTGATTTCTGGAATTTTTTACAGTTTGCAAATTCTGTGTTTACAGATTCGTGAATTACTGGTTCTGAGTTTAACAGATTCGCAGATTCTGGTTCTGTAATTTTTACAGTTCACAGATTGCTGGTTTCTGCATTTACAGATTCGCAGATTCTGGTTCTGTAATTTTTACAGTTCGCAGATTGCTGGTTTCTGCATTTACAGTTCACAGATTTCTGGTTTCTGCGTTTACAGTTCTGCAGAACTGTGTTTTTCAGAATTTTGAAATCGGTTTTGCAGAGTTACTTCTAAGTCATACTAATATTTGTTTGTTTCATTGAACAGATACAATGACTAACGGAGATGAGAAAACCGCTGCTGACGCTGGAAAGGTCACTGGGTCGCCCCGAATTCAGTTTGGGACTGTGCCTCTCGATCAGGCTCAGATACTTGATAGGGATCAAGTTCAGAACAGTCCGGGTCATGAGAGTCCGATCAAGGAAACCCCCCCGGTTGTCCAAGTGGATCTGCCACCAGTGCCTATTCATTCGGCTGAACCGAGTCATCCGGCTGAAACGAGTCATCTGGCTCAACCTCCTCATCCGGGTCAAATGAGCCATCCGGTTCAAATGAGTCATCCGGGTAAATTGAGCTATCCGGGTCAAACAAGTCACCCAGGTCAAACGAGTCATCCAATGGATCTGCCTGATGTTCAGTTGCCTCATCTGTATGTTCCCCACAGACCTTATGTGACAACTATGCCGAACACAATCCATGCTGGGATCCTACCCGAAAAATTTGACGGGAAAGGATTCAAAATATGGTCTCAGAAGATGGAGTTCTTCCTGAGTATGCTGGGTTTGGACAGGTTTTTGAAGGAGGGGAAACCTAGGTTCTCCCCACATGACACTGATGCCCTATCTGATTGGGCGAAAGGGGACTATGCATGCAGAGGGTATCTTACTCATCGCATGATTGACTCGCTGTACAAGGTCTACTGTAACCATAACACCGCTAAGGAATTGTGGGATACTTTGACAAAGAAGTACAGGACACAGGATGCTGGCTCAAAGAAAGCGGCAGTAGCAAAGTTTCTGAACTACAAGATGGTAGATTCAAGGTCAGTCGTGGAACAGGTTGAAGAACTACAACTGATCGTCCATGAAGTAATCTCGGAAGGAATGACCATCTGTGAGGCTTTCCAGGTAGGTACCATCATTGAGAAGCTTCCTCCATCCTGGGAGCAATTCAAGGTTTACTTGTTGCTGAAACAAAAGGCAATGAGGATTGAAGACCTGATCGTGAGGCTTCGGGTCGAGGAAAACAATAAGAGGGCAAATCAAGTTGGGCTCTCTAACAAGGCAAACCTGGCTGAGCATCGAGACAAGGGGAAGAACAAGAAGTTTCAACCTCAAAACACCACAAACTTCAAGAAGCAAGGAGCAAAGAAGTTCAGTGGAAAATGCCACAAGTGTGATAAGGTTGGTCACAAGGCAGACGAGTGTCGCAGCAAGCCCGACAACAGAAGAGACAAAGGGAAGAAGTCTCAAGCCAATTTAGCTGAAAACTCACTGACAGCAGACGACCTGTGTGCGGTGACTGAAGTGAATTTGGTTGGGAGCAACCCAAAGGAGTGGTGGTACGATACAGGTGCCACTAGACACATCTGCTCGGATAAGGGATTGTTTACCACATATCAGAAAAGCCGAACAGAAGAGAAGCTCTTCATGGGAAACTCTGCGACATCCAAGGTTGAAGGTATTGGGAAGATCGTGCTCAAGATGACTTCTGAGAAGGAGCTGACTCTCAACAATGTGCTTCATGTGCCAGACATTCGAAAGAATCTGATCTCGGGGACTCTTCTCAATAAGAATGGGTTTTGTGTCAAGTTTGTGTCTGATAAGTTAGTTCTTTCTAAGAATGGGATTTATGTGGGGAAGGGTTATGTAAAGGATGGGCTGGTCAAAATGAATGTAATGACAGTCCTTCCCAAAAAGGTTGTAACTGATGTTTCAATGAATGAGAATAATCCTATTGCTTATGTCGTTGAGTCTTTTAATATTTGGCATGAAAGATTGGGACATGTTAATTATAAATCTATAAGTAGACTAATAAGCATGAACATGATTTCAAAATGCAAAACAAGTAAAGACAAATGTGAAGTATGCGTACAAGCGAAACTCACAAAAACGCCATCACCCCATGTAGAGAGAACAACCGAACCTCTAGGACTAATTCACACTGATCTATGTGATTTAAAGTTCGTGCAAACTAGAGGCGGTAAGAAGTACTTTGTAACCTTCATAGACGATTGCACACGATATTGTTATGTATATCTGTTACATAGCAAAGATGAAACTTTGGAAAAGTTTAAAGAATACAAGTTGGAAGTTGAGAACCAACTTAGTAAAAAGATTAAAATGATCCGAAGTGATAGAGGAGGCGAGTATAGTGAACCATTTAATGCATTCTGTAGAGAACATGGAATCGTTCATCAAACTACTGCGCCTTACTCACCTGAATCTAACGGGGTTGCGGAACGAAAGAACCGAACTCTCAAAGAAATGATGAATGCAATGCTGCAAGAATCTGGGTTATCCCAGAACATGTGGGGGGAAGCGCTGCTAACCTCCAACTACATTCTCAACAAAATACCGCATAAGGTGACTGGAAAGACGCCTTATGAGTTGTGGAAAGGTAATGTACCTTCATACAAATACCTCAAAGTGTGGGGGTGCCTAGCAAAAGTGGCGGTACCACCCCCTAAGAAGGTCTCAATAGGACCAAAACCAATTAATTGTATCTTCATCGGGTATGCACACAATAGTAGTGCGTATCGTTTCTTGGTATACAAGTCTGATATACCAGATATACATGCAAATACAATAATGGAATCAAGAAATGCATCCTTCTTCGAAAACACGTTCCCGTGTAAGGATAAAGAGAATCTGAAACGGACTCGTGAAGAAGGCAAAGCAAGCACTTCTGTTCAACCAACAGAAGAGGACAATGATGAACCTAGACGTAGCAAAAGAGCTAGAAAGGAAAAATCATTTGGTCCTGATTTCGAAATGGCTTATCTTTTGGAAAATGAACCTAGAACATTCAAAGAAGCCATGTCAACACCAGATGCACCTGCTTGGAAGGAAGCGTTAAAAAGTGAAATCGACTCCATTATGCAAAATCATACATGGGAGTTAGCTGAGTTGCCATCCGGTTCGAAAGCTCTTGGGAGCAAATGGATTTTCAAAAGAAAATTAAAAATCGATGGCTCAATCGATAAGTACAAGGCTAGGCTTGTGGTGCAAGGATTTAGGCAAAAAGAAGGCTTGGATTTCTTTGACACCTACTCTCCAGTAACGAGAATAACTTCAATAAGAATGCTAATAGCCATTGCAGCTATACGCAATCTAGAAATACATCAAATGGATGTAAAAACAGCTTTTCTAAATGGAGAACTAGAAGAGGAAATTTATATGAAACAACCTGAGGGTTATGTTGTCCCTGGACAGGAACACAAAGTGTGTAGACTTGTGAAATCCTTATATGGACTTAAGCAAGCTCCTAAGCAGTGGCACGAAAAATTTGACCAAGTAATGATGTCAAATGGTTTCAAAATAAATGAATGTGACAAGTGTATCTATGTCAAGGAAACTACAAAAGGATACATTCTGTTGTGCCTATATGTGGATGACATACTCATCATAGGTAGCAACAATGACATGATCAAACAAACCAAGAACATGCTTAATGGAAAGTTTGACATGAAAGACTTGGGACTAGCAGATGTGATCTTAGGGATCAAAATATTTAGACATTCAGAAGGAATAGTCTTGTCTCAACAACATTACGCCGAGGCGGTACTTGAACGATTCAAGAACTATTCAAATGGGATTGCAAAAAGTCCGGTGGACCCGCATCTCAAACTGAAGAAAAACTCGGGTAATGGCATCTCACAGTTAGAGTATGCTCGTGTGATAGGAAGTCTTATGTACTTGACAAATTGTACAAGACCAGACTTAGCACATGCTGTCAACGTACTGAGTAGATATACCAGTAATCCAGGACACAATCACTGGAAAGCAATAACTCGAGTATTGAACTACTTGCGACATACTCGGAGTTACGGGCTGCACTATGGAAGATATCCAGCCACTCTGGAAGGCTATAGCGATGCTAACTGGATATCAGATTCAAAGAACTCAAAATCCACCAGTGGGTATGTATTCACGCTGGGTGGTGCAGCTGTATCATGGAAATCCTCAAAACAAACGTTATTGGCCAGATCCACAATGGAATCTGAGTTCATTGCTTTAGACAAAGCAGCTGAAGAAGCAGAATGGCTTCGAAACTTTATGGAGGATATACCTTTGTGGGAAAAACCAGTGCCAGCTTTAGGTGTACACTGTGATAGTCAATCGGCTATCTCTCGGGCACTAAACACAATATATAATGGTAAGTCTCGCCACATAAGACGACGACATAAAACCATAAGACAATTGCTCTCAACTGGTGTAATCTCAATCGATTATATCAAGTCAGCTGACAACTTAGCAGATCCGTTCACTAAGGGACTGTCAAGAGAGCAAGTTGTAAAGTCATCTAGAGGAATGGGTTTAAAGCCTATGACTAAAGAGGATGCTTGATGGCAACCCTACCTAAGTGATTGGAGATCCCAAGAAATAGGTTCAAGGGGAAAACAAATTCAAGTCGAATCTAGAAGCGCACTTGGAGATATTATATCTTCTTCCCCAGTTCCTAGGATGATAAAAGTGCGATGGCAAAGTAGAGGTTAAGCATTTGCTTTTAATGATTCCATAAACTTTGAAAGAACAAAGTAGGGTATTGGTAATACCATCTATGGTCAATCACCTTATGAGTGTGAAATGGGGCCGTCTCTAGGAGAAAGAAGAGAGGCTACTTTCTCCAAGTTCACTCATGAATAACCAGGGATGTTCACGGCCAAAATGAACACAATCAAGAACCTAGTTCTGTGAGAAGATGAAACTGTGTGATAGTTATTGTCTAGGTTTACGTCAAAGTCCGGGTGGTTCAAGACATCATGTTCACTACCTGGTCGAGTAAATCCGATAGCTACTCACAATGGGTGGTTCAAGGCTGAAAAACGCCACCAGCTCAGATGCAGTGATTCTTCGCCCGTACTCTCAAAATTTCTGTCTGTCTTGTCTAAGCACGTGTAATAGAATCATTTCTATTCATGTGGGGGATTGTTGGAACTGATTTTTGACTGGACTTCCGGGCACTTTTCTGGTGGGCTGCGGTCACCGGTTGTGCCGGATTATGGGAGCGTTGGCTTCGTCTCCGCGAGCACTACGCCGTAGTGTACTCACACGTCAAAATCGGGTTCCGTTTGAATGAGAAATAAAGGCTCAAAGTTGGTTGCTTGACTAAGTTCAAAGAACAATTTTGGAGCTGATTTTTGACTAAGGGTTTTGTCCCACATCGAAAATTGGGGTGGGAATATGAAGGGTTTATATACCCCATACCCTTGGTAAGCCCTTGGGAGAGGTATGGAGAGAGGACACGGGGGGCCCTCGTGCGGTCCGTCCGTCCGTCCGTCCGGTCCTGGTCCTGGTCCTGGTCCGTGGTCCGTGGTCCGTGGTCTTGTGGTCTTGTGGTCTTGTGGTCTTGTGGTCTTGTGGTCTTGTGGTCTTGTGGTCTTGTGGTCCAGATTGGGCTGTGAACTGCCTCGTTGGGGACGCCCAACTGAGTCAGCAACAACCTCCACAACTGACTCCACCTCGTTGGTGTCGTCAGTTCCGAGATCTCCTCCTCTAACAAACTCAGAAACTCTATTTAAGAGAGTTCTGGTTCTCATTCTCAGTGATCCGAATACACAGCATTCCTCCTCTCTTCTCTTCTTCTTCTTCTCTAAGAGTACGACACAGAAACTGGTTCGTTTGGCTTCTGCTTTTGATTGTGCAAACCAGAAGAATTCGTAGTTGTATCCTGGGATTCTCAACGCCGGTAACCGTCACATATACGGGGCGTTACAGAATTAAGGAAAGAGATTCTTTCTCGACTCTACGCACCAGATTCGTCAAGAACACTTCGGTATAATTTTTTCTTTAATTCTGTTCTTTAATAATTTCTTTACAGATTGTTATAAACGCGGATTACAGGTCCTACAAATAGTGCATGATACTCTGACCGTGAGGAAGCATCGTGGCAAGACGCAGCTGATGACATAGCTGCTTCCGCTATGAGCATAAGGATTTACCAATCTCAAGAAGTCTCCATCCTTTTTCTCCTCTTCTTCGATTAATCTATCCACGATACTCCCAGCTGTAGCACTAAAAAACACATATATATAAAAAATTACAAAAACTTTAGTTTCAAACTGAACTTGTAATACTCCCAAGTAATTCCAAGGATCATCTTAGGCAACAAATGACCTCGAAATAGAAAAATATATAGAATTCTCGCTTAATTTGATCCTACCTATGACCTATGACGAATCACATTACGATGTACTATGCTAAAATGCTAACCTTGAGACATCCAAGTTTCACATACTGAATCTCCTAGATTTCTACCGCTAAAAGTTTTATTAATGTCGACTACCATTAAATACTTTCTTTTTTCGGATAGATCCATTTGCACAATAACTATCCAACTTAAAAGATTTATTTGTTACTGACTCTTGTGCAGCCTTTGTTGCATCTAATTCATTCCCAAATTTGAAATTTCTGAGCAAGAGATCATGGAACTAGTAACCCACCATCTGAAGAGAGAAGCAACAAAATGGAGCGGAAAGGGCACTCTTGTGCATTTAGATGATCGACCACACAGATAAATCATTTCTCTAGTTCTCGCCCAGAAACTTACAACAAATGAGAAATCAAAATTTGATCCTGTCGAAAACAAATACGGAGTAACAAATAAGAGATTATGTACATATGAATTTATTGAAACTCACTTTTATTGCATCTTGAGCTGCTGAGAATAGTGCATGATACTCTTACTGAAAGGAAGAGTCGTGGAAAGGCACAATTGATATATGACATAGTTGCTTCCAACATGAGCGTTCCGCGGTAGGCCTTATTGTCCATCACCATCATCTTCCTGACTCACCCTGCACATTATTTAACACTTGTCCTCAAGCTAAACTAAAAAATTAGTTTAATTTAGTCACAGAAATAAATTTCACAATAACATGATATGGAAAAAGTCTAATTCATTCATTAAATGAGGCGGGCATATGCAAATTTTCAACTCATCGCTTTCCAACATTTTTTACAGTCAGTAGCTCTTCAGAACATTGAGCAGCCTGCAACACATATATACCATGTCATAAAATGTAATATCAACTAATATCCCAAAATGAAAAAGAAACTAAAAACTATTGCAGAAATTGTCTCCACAAATTTCAGCCTACTTATCAACTGGTAGTTGCCAAAATATTTTTGCAGCTATTTTCCCTTGAAAGTCTTTAATTTCACCATATTTGTGTAACCCTCTCCCTTTTTTTCTGATCACAGTTTGGGTTACACCCTCCATCAGTTTCCCAAAGCACCAATGACGTACGCAGGAATTTAGCTCAGGATGGGCTAAAATAATACATTAATTAAAATATATAATATTAAATATTAAATTCATTTTTAGGAGGGGCTAAATAAAAAAAATGCTAATTTGTACACTAATTTTTTTCTTCGGAAATTCCTTTTTTCGAGGGGGGCTATAGCCCCTCCTCTGCCTAACATGTGTCCGCCCCTGCAAAGCATTGTTTAAGCTAAGTTGTTGTTCTAAATGGTTGGATCATGATAAAAACTTGTCAGCTTAAACAAAAGAAGTTGCAATTTTTGCTTTTTTATTTAAGATGCTAAGTACAACTTCCCAATGAACCTATTATTTGTGTTTTCACATGGGCATAAATCTATAATAAGAAAATTATTTTCGGTTAGTATTGTGCATGTCGGAAGTGATATTTTGTGTACCTACGGGAGTACCATGCTCCAAGTAAGGGTCATACTAAACTACATTCTTTGGTGGTCGCCGACATGTAGGTTGTTCATTTTCCTCTTCCTCATCCCCATCGTCGTCTTCATCATCACCCTCTGGATCATGGGAAACATGTTGATCAAAGTGCTCCTCAGCCTCTTCCTCCTCACTCTCGGAATCATATGGTTCCTCTATTTCAGGTTGTGATGGCCCTGCATCGAGAGAAGGTGCATTTGTAGCATAATACTGGTCCATTAAGCGTGCATGTCATAAGGAGGAGGAGGTGGTTGACTAACATCCTGACTGTCGTAATGGGGTTGGTTTGCCAGCATCGAAATCTATGTAAATGGCATATCTGGACGTTGTTTCCCGAGAGCATATGGTAGTGCCGCAGTCGGAGTCCGTGAAAGTATGAGGGTTGAACTAAGCCAAGAAATCGCCAGCGTTTGAGGACCTTGTTAATCATTTCATCCGGGAACTCCAGACGACGGGGGGGGGGGGGGGGGGGGTCTTAGTCTTCTGCTTCCCCTTTCCCTTTGGAACTTGTGATTTTTTTTCTCGTCTCGTCTATGTTTTTGACACGAGTAGAGCGCCCTAGACAACGATCCATTTATACATCACAAAAACTGCATTATGTACCAATAACGTACAAAATCATCATTTCAATAACAGAAACTGCATTATGCAGAATTAGGCAAGAATGCAATGTCTGCATTCTGCACCAAAAATGCAAATCCATACGTCGCGTAAGGAATTGCATTTAGTTAAAGTGTTGAAATTGCATTCTCGTCTGCGCTAATTCCAACACTTTGCCAAATATTTCAACGAAAAACCATATCAAATCAAGTAATTCAACAATGCCAAAATCAATGTCAAAAACCCTAATTATACAATCTAATAATCATAAAAATAACAAAATCATCACTACATACTCAATAAAATTCATAATTGACATGTACTAGAACAATTTCATGCTTTCTAATCAAGTAATTGACATACATTTTCAATTTCAAAATGGATATCATAAAAAAACTATCAAAAGTTCATTCAATATCATATCATAACAATGAAATAATGATGTTTACTAACCTTGAAGTGGAAAAGAACTTGAAAATGGCCTTGAAATGGAAGAAAGAAGAGCAAAACAATGCGTCATGGGAGGTTGTTGCAATGGTGTGTTGCGGAGAAGATGGAGAATGAGAATGAAAATGACTAGGATTTCTGAAATCGAGCTTTTATAACAGAAAACCCCATACGCGACGTATGAGAGTGGGTGATGAATAGCAGAAATGGGGGTGTGATGAACAACAAGGGCCTATTATTTAAGTATATTCTTGCCCAATGTGTTGGGCTATCTTAAATGTACTACTTGCACTGCCCCTATAGGCCAATAAAATAAACTTCGATAGCAACTCCGCGCCCCTACATCCAAAAATCAAATGAAAAAAAAAAGAATGATGCTTGCTCATCCCATGTACTCTGAAAGCTAATAGAATAAATTGTGACGAAGCCCCCAAGACGCAATAAAGTGTGACGAGGCCTAAGGTTAGTAGAGTAAAGAGAGATGACAACTCGTGCCTTTACGACCCCAAGGCGCAATAGCATGTTTTGTTTTTATGGCTTGTAGGTTTGTTGTTTCAAACAATCTTTGATCAAATTTACGATTTCCACACTTTCATAGCCAACGATGATTATTTTGATTTGAATAGAATAATTCAGGTATTCGCTTCTTGTTTGATATTTTTCCTGCTGAATTCTATACTTCTTGCTTGTATATACAAGATGCTTGTAGACTATGAAAACCTCAAAAACCACCTACAAGCAATATAGCTAACACTTAAAAGTTCATTCTAAGTGATTGATCCTCTTGTCTGGTGTTTAACCTCGCTCCATGTTGTCGTCGTTCGAGCTGCCAACGAGCCACTCGAAAGTGATTATGTGAGGTTGTATAGCATTAGTATGACCAGGAAGAAATTTGTGGTGCCATTTTGGCACAAGTGACATGTGATTATGTGAGGTTGTACAATCTAATAACCAGATCTCAATCAGCCCAATTACATTATGTAACCTCTCTGAAATATAAGATTGGCAGCTAAGCTAACTAACATCTAAAGACTAAAATATGAAGAGAGTTTTGCAACTTGCTTTTGTCATTAACTAGTATAGTCCCCACGCCATGCACGGTTAATTATTTAGTGTTTATATATAACTAGTATCCGGGACCCGTGCTTCGCACGGGCTATACACATATTTTTATACAAATGAATTTCAATTATAAAGAAAACGTGGCTATATTAAGATTACGATAGTTACACACTTACACGTCACCCACATCAATTACATTTCACATTATACAAACATGGAAAGAAACGCACGATAAACCTAAAAAAAGAGTGCAAAGACAAACATTACAAACATTTTCATTTTTCTCTTTCTTTATATCCATTTAAATGCCTAACAATCCTGACTATAAATAAAATTTCACTAATCTTAACCAATCCACCCACAAAGCAGGAGTTCGTCCTCTCTTCATTCAGGGTTTGAAGCTAGCAATATCAAATCTCTAAAAATTGCATTCAATGTCTTTAAATCGTTCTCTGTGATCCATCTGTCATATAAGAGAGAATGTGTAATTTCAAAATATTGGTACCTCTTTCAAGAAGATTCGAATCAAACTCGATAAAAACATTCGTACATGTAACAAAACGATACTTTTGTTAGTACTTTTGAACAAATTTACAAATCACAAACAAATAATGCTCAAACACATTATTCGTCTCGTTGTGGCCTCCCTCCAGAAGCTTCCTGCACAAAACCGTCATTTTATACATGTTAGAAACACATCAGTTTCGCATGCAATGACTTGTCAAATTCAGTTAGTGAAAGGCAACTTCACAGATTTTTTTTTCATGTTTCTTTTACAATAATGAAGATCCGAATCTCGTGATGCATATCAGCATATGTAATATGAACTGCCTGGCCTTACTCTTCATTTTTTATGCAAAACATTCTTTAGTAAAAATAAGAAATCATGTCAACCTAACCAAACCTAATATTACAACAATCAGAAAGAGTGTGTTTACATAATTATAGCTTTCTGCTAATGTATGAAAACATAGCAGCACATTGCAAACTGTTTTTTTACCATAAAATGAAAGTGTCATACTCTGGAATCAACAATGATCCTTTAGGTAGAAAGTTACTCCCTAGTCCAAAAGGAGAGTAACATATGTCCCATAAAGCCAATTAACAATAACAATGAAGGAAAAACGTCTTTCTTGCAAATGGGTTACGCAAGCCTTTATATTGCACATTAGACTCAGGAATAGTTTGTTTTGACGAGGAGTCCTACAGGTAAGTTATTAATTTATTATGCATGAAACTGAAACTGAAGTGCAATGAAAATGATATGCAAATGCGTAAGATTTGATTGGAAACTAGGTGAAGCAAGAGATATTCAGATTCAAAAGGTAGGCGTGGAAGAAGAAATAATCATAGATAAATAATTTCTTGCAAAAGACAAAAGCAAAGTACAGAGGATCACACAAGAAAAATACAATGATAAGTTCATCTCGCACATTGCAGAATCCGACTGTTACCTATTTAATGATTTTGTGATGTTTTATTTTCTAATATACAGAAGATTTACAACCTTACTATCAAATTCACTATAGTTCTGCAAAATGGAAAATCTAAAGAATCTCGCATAATATGATTCTAGAATTCCAGACATCAATACACTGATTTGGTGAGTCCAACTTAAATCTAACACTGAAGTGTGGAATACACATAAATAATTCAAGATGAGTCATGCTTTACTCACATACAAATGGCACAAGCTCAAAAACTTAAATGCTTAAGCGATATGATTCTAGAATCCCACTCATCAATACATTGATCTTCACATTGACAAGCTAAACATTCTGAGTATTAAGAGTCTGGATTACAAGCTTAGAAATTGGATCTAAATAATTCAAATCACAACTAGAACCACATATAAATGACAGAATGTGTAAGCTATAAATTAAGCACAAATCAATAAAAAAAACATGCTGGAGGAGATATAGAAACTGAAAAAAGAAAACAATTACCGAGCAAGAACACTAATTTTGGGAAGGGATGTGAAATACTCAGCGATCTTCTTGTCCCTCCTTTCCATGGAGACATCCCACATGTCGTTTCCAATGTGCTTAGGCTGCAAAAGAAGTGAAATTTGCCTTCTCCTGAATCCAAACAATTTAGTCTTGGCTAACTTGGCTGATTTAGCATGCATTTCTTTCTAATAGAAAGGTTGAGATTCAATTTCAAGGAAGGTTCAAGATACTGTGTGATTTGGATTCTCAGTTTTGGAGATAGTGCGTTTTGGATCTTGCTGCAATGGCTAACTCTTTAGAGCAGGATTCTTGATAAAGTGTGAATCTGTGAGAAAATTTCAGATATCTTATGAAGTAAAGATGGAATTAGCAGGTTTCATATGATTTATTTCTCACCTTAAGCTTTATCTGGATTCAGCAGCTAGTCTTTTGGCTCTTAGAGTAGCCGATGCTAAGATGTCAACAAATAGTGGTCTTTCATGTCCGCTTTCTTCTCCTAAGCAACCATAAAGTTGGTCACATCACATGCATCTATCTTTTTCCTCCTTCACATCACATAAAGAAATTAACAAAATAAATCTTAGAATGTCATAGGAAGTACTTGTTTGGAACTAAAAGCACCACATAATCTGGCAAAGGAGGAAAAGAAAGGTGATGCAATCCAAAGATGAACAGATAAGAATAAAATCCAATCCAAGTAGTTTACGAAGTCAGACAAAAGATTCCCAGAATCAAATTAAGCTGAAAGACAACTACTCATTAATCATTGCTTATTTCAACTACTACTTCCATTTAGAATTCTTGAATGAATTCAAATTCATAAAAACAATCATCCACAACAAACCTAGCATGCATAAGAAACAAAGACGGTCATAAAAAACTCATAAGTTTGGCAAACTAATAAATGAAGAACAACAACACTTACTACTACTCCTACAAGAACGAAATGGAAATCCAGAGACTGAGTTGTTAGTTATCATCCATCTAGTTGACTAAGAATACAACCCGAGTACCCCACTGATCTATTTCACTTGTCCTCCCTTGTCAATAACTTGTTTACTGAATATAAATGTGCCCTGAGTGTTTTCGCCTCGTTTCTCGTGACTTGTATATGATTCTTAACAATTTGATTTCAGTTTCACATTCATTAAATAATTCTCACCTGTATGTGAATGAAAATCAGTATCCGGATCAATCTTCTTGAATGAAACTCTAATCTTTTCCAAATTGTTGCACTTCATCGCCACTTCTCGTACTCCACAACCTGTTACATACCGACAGTTACTCACATCAAGAATCATCAGATCAGGGCATTTCAGTCCAATCATTTTCAAATACTCATCATCTAAGCTTGATCCTCTTGCTTCCAAACTCTCCAGCTTGTAACTGTAAACATTTATATCAAATCCAAGCGTGCAAACGCCATCACAACCGTTCATCTCAATAGTCCTCAAACGAGGCAATTTCTAGTAACTTGGATGAATCCCTTGTCAGTAATCTCCTTGCATCCATTCACAAAAATATGTGACAAATAAGGACAGGCTCGAGAAATTGCTGCTAGACATTGATCAGTAAGAAGCTGATTGTTCGACAAATTCAGTGATCTCAGCTGAGATTTCTTGTCACTGTAAAAATTAAATAACTCTTCATCTTGACTGAAAACAACGCCTTTCATCTCAAGACCGTTCAAACTTCGACAACTATTAATAAACCCGAGCAATTGTTGAGAAGCCCGAGTGCCCGACCTGTGGAAGATGGAACTTCTTGATCCATGCCCACCAAGGAATGATTGATGTGTCAAAAAATTACAGGCTCGCCGCTCGACTGTTTTCACACACTTCCTCGTTCTAGCTTCTGTAAAACA
This sequence comes from Oxyria digyna, assembly GCA_029168935.1. Lineage (NCBI taxonomy): Eukaryota > Viridiplantae > Streptophyta > Magnoliopsida > Caryophyllales > Polygonaceae > Oxyria > Oxyria digyna. Next base: position 16,062,843 of record JAPVLV010000013.1, read on the forward strand.
GTGAATAACTACAACATATGAGGTTTTCAATAAAAAGTTGACAACTTACATGATTTTCTAAAAATATTTCCCCATAAATATTTCCTTTGTAATTATGTACTTCCACTACTTTGCTAGAGTGTGTGAGTTTCTACTTCTCGAAAAAGTTTCAACCAAGTTATACCCTATGTGTCTAATCTAATCAAACTCACTACCCAAATAAACTAAAAAAACAAAATTTTTGTTTCAATATGTTTTAAATATTATTCCAAAATTCAAACAAACGCAACCTTGGTTGAGTAATCTCAAAGGTTAATATATGTCATCCATTAAGCAAGCATATAATGTGTTGATAAAAAAAAAAAGCTCATCCTCTATGTCAAATGCTATTACAAGAAGATATGCACTCTTCTTTATGGAAAACATTTCACATCTAAACTCAATGCAAAAGAAAGACATTTAAAATGTTCAGCATCATTATTAGGAAGACATCTAACTTCATAAAAAAATATCAAATGCCAGACAGAAAGATGAAGCAGATACTATGCTTCGACAATGATTTCAGAAAAGAAAAAAAAATGAAGCTTTACAACCTCGTCTGATCTGATTTTAAAGGGATTGAATATAATCAATCATCTTATCAAGCCTAAACGCATTTTCATTTCCTGCAAATATTGAAAAAAGAACTTACCAAAATTGAAATTTTGAACTTTCAATATGAGAAAATAAATACATAGAAAACAATCATTACAGTAGCCAGGAATGTAGGAACCATGTTGTTGTAAGCACTTGTTTATGTCTGCTAAAGTCATACAAGCTCTCTCCTACCTTGTCATGTCCTTCCCATTTTTCTTACCTAATCTATAGTTCTACAGTGCAACATAAACAAGTCTTCTGTAAGTTGACTTCAGTTGTGTCACTCATAAAATAAACAAAATAACATATAGAAACTAATAATGGGCATGCTAAGTAGTTTTCATTTTCATAATTTGGCATGTTCCTAAGCAAGCACATGATACTTTAAGTGCCATTTTCATAATCTGAGTGACTGTCATAGAAAATCAGCTGAGGAACAAGGGAGGGATAATGATCCTCTTATCACTTTTTTCAGAATAATTGTTCACTAAACACTATTTTTCCTCAACTCCTGCATTCTAGATTGACGAACAACTAAAGCCTCGAGAATTAGGAACAATGATTTTAGCAGGTCAAAATACTAATGACAAAGCAAACATGTGTTGAAATAGAACTTTGGATTAATAGTTTAGAATGAAAATTGCAAGGCAAATTTCTAAAAAATCTGCATAAGGGGGCAAAACAAGTGCGACAAAGAAACACTCAACCAGTTCAACAACTGTGATTATGCAAAATTTAGGCAGAGAACAGATTTTAAAACTCAATATTCAGGCGAGCTGAGTTCTTGCTCCTTCTTCACTGGTTCCATTGACAAACAAATTAGGGTAACACAAACAATTATAAAACTCAGATTAGGGTTCTTAATAATAACAATTATAAAACCAAATCTCATGTGTAATAATAACAAATGACTTAGCTATGCACCTAACTTTGCTATGCACCTAACTTTTCCTTTTTATAATAAATGAAGCCATGAAAAAATGTCCTAAAGAATAATACACTAACATAACACTTAATTTAAAACAATATCAAGCAAAGGCAGTGGATCAAAGTAGGGAATTTCACCTTTTTCAAGCATCAATTTACTTACAACACATTATGTGAAGGAGGGCATTTAAGTATGGCTGAAGCACTTTTCTTGGAAATGTAGGGAAGTGGCATCTTTGCCTGACGCTATTACATATAGCACGATAGTGGACACAAACATAACAGTATCATCATGCTCACTTCATTCAAGAAACTCAAAGCCTTTTCCATCTTCCAAATTCTTCTATTGCTATCCACTATCGAGTTTTATGTAACAGTGTTAGGAATGTTGCCTCTCAAAAACTTCATTTCCAGCACCTTTTTGTGGCTTGCTCAACCATTCTTGCAAAGTAGATTTATAAGAACACTCCTCCTAGAAACGACATTACATCAAACAACAACAAAGATTGTAAGGAAGAAGAAAGGGGAACCAAAACCCTACCTTGTAAACAAGACTAAATCCTCCATGACCGATTTTATTGAGATTAGGGAAGAAATTGGTGGCGAATTCAAGCGGGTTAATGCCTTAGTGACATCGTCGACCTCGATTGCGACAGTGCGGGTGAAAGAGAAAAAAATGGAATACATAAAAGCCAATTTAGATATTCTAAACTAATACAAATTAAAACCTATTTTGTCCTTCCAGTAGTCAAACAAATTTCAGAAGTGATGGCATATGCATGCTATACAAAAATAGTTAGATGGTGGATGTCATATTCATGCATCCTTGCACAAATACATATTACCATTTTTCAAATGTCAAATAGAGTATAATAATATTCCGGGGAATGAAAACTTCTAGTCAGTGACTCTAATAATCCCTAGTACTCTATGATTCTAAAATGTCAAATATAATGACTGCACGAAAAAACATATACAAGGCCCAGAATCCAGTAGCACCATCTAGGTTCTTCATCCTCCTCATTGGAGAAATAGTAAGCTATCTGCTAATTGCTAACATATATCGAGTCTATTGCAGCTAGAACAAGTAGAGGAAAATGATCATTGTCTATTGGTTTGATCAATTGAATTAAATTTTGACACTTATTATTATAATCCTTAAGGTCAATAGTAGAACTTGCATTTTTTATCATCAATCAGATTCAAAAGTGATGGCATATGCATGCGATACAAAAATAGTTAGATGGTGGATGTCATATTCATGCATCCTTGCACAAATACATATTACCATGTAATTCATACATTTATTGTCTTCAATCATAATATTAATTTCTTACTGAATACATCTACGTCAATTAAAAAATATTCTTTGAGGTAAGAAGCCAAATCAGAAATTCAATTATCACCTACTCTAATGATAAACTACTAAAACAACACAAGATATCCCTAACCAATGCACGGAACTACTCAATTTCTTAAACAACTCATACAATGCCTCCACCTCGTTCACTGCAACTGCAACAAGACCAAACAAACACTTACAAATTCATAAATCTACCTAAAAGGGAAAAAAATCAAATCTTCTCCGGTCTTTAGAAGAATTACATGAAGACTCGTTAGCAAGATATTCAAGCTCTTTGAACCCACAAACATTTCATCGAACACCTTCCTTGCACTCTCCAAATCACCACATTTCAAATGGAAGTAAACAAGCGAAGAAAAAATTGGGAAGAACATAATCAATAAACATCACAAACGCAAACGGAAAAACAGAATTCAGAAACGATATATCAAATCTCGAAACTCAACAAGGCAAATTGTAAAGAGGAGAATAAACTTACAACGATAACTGAAAGGATGTGAACGATCAAAAGGTCAGGAGACAGCGATTGAATACCACGGAAGAAAGCCTATAAATTGGAAGATCGATGATAGGATTGTGGTTTTTTAGGGTTCACAAAAATTTGCAGCTCCTGAAGAACAATTGAAGAAAACGATACAATTTTCCTGAGGGAGACGACGCCTTCCTTCTTCTCATGTACCTACGGCGCCCTTCTCAGCTTCGTAAGCGCTGGAGAAAAATCGAATTCGCCATGGATTGCGCCGAGCTCAGTTTCTGAAGAGAAGAGAGAAAGAGAAAACGCGTGGGTGAATAATGTGAAATTCCCTGTGTACCCCTGTAGTATTTTGAAGGGAAAAAGAATTCCGGTGGCATTTTTTGTAATTCCTACGAAAATCGAATGTATGTTACAAAGCCAAAAACTTGAAACGAGATCTCAGCCATCCATTGTTATTTTTAGCTTATGTGGCATGTTTTAGAGCCCTTGATAAAAGTATCTATTGTACAATTGCATTCATACATTTATTGTAGTTTGAATATAATTTATATGTAACAATTTATTATTATTTTGATTTGAATAGAATAATTCAGGTATACGCTTCTTGTTTGATGTTTTTCCTGCTGAAATCTATACTTCTTGCTTGTATATACAAGATGCTTGTAGACTATGAAAACCTCAAAAACCACCTACAAGCAATATAGCTAACACTTAAAAGTTCATTCTAAGTGATTGATCCTCTTGTTTGGTGTTTAACCTCGCTCCATGTTGTCGTCATTCGAGCTGCCAACGAGCCACTCGAAAGTGATTATGTGAGGTTGTATAGCATTAGCATGACCAGGAAGAAAATTTGTGGTGTCATTTTGGCACAAGTGAATCATGTGATTATTTGAGGTTGTACAATCTAATAACCGGATCTCAACCAGCCCAATTACATTATGTAACCTCTCTGAAATATAAGAATGGCAGCTAAGCTAACTAACATCTAAAGACTAAAATCTATATATAAATATAAAAAACGGTAGTTATTAGACGAAAGTAAATGTAAACCGTACCTAATAAATGCTATCACATCCTAATTCATGAATTTATCTCTCTCAATATAAAAATTGATCCATTTTGCCCAAAGTAAATGTAATTTGTACCTCATCAATGTTAAACCTTAATCATTTTAAAACCTAATAAATTCAAGATTCATTATAATATTATTTTTCTATTAATTAATTATCTATCATTTCTTCCTAATCCTATCATTGTCCCAATTTAACTAAATAATAAATGTAATGTAAAAAGATTAATATAACCTTTAACAGTTTTTGCTAATTTTAAATCTTCCAAAAATAAATGATGATGCTCGTAGTCAAAACCTAACCGTCCGAGTAAAAAACAACATGATCACGTCAAATTGAAAACTCAATTCGAACACAATATCCAAATATAATATCATTAATAAAAAAAAACTACTTAATAAATAAATTGACTCAAATGCACACTAACACGTATAGACCCAACCCGTCTTGACCATAATCCAAATTGATCCAATTCATTCTCAATCCAAGCCTAAGTTAACTAACCTGATTAACAACTTTAATTAAAATACATAAAAATCACCCGACAACCATATCAAACCAAAAGAAACAAATACATGTGGTTGGACTTACATTCACTTAATGAAAAATTAAAGCAAACATAAATACCTTTTATAGATATCATTATAATCTTGAAAAAGACTAAATGTATTACATATATCTAAATATTAATTTTTAATACGCTAAAGGTCGCGCGAAGCGTGGTGAACAAAATCTAGTATGAAGAGAGTTTCCCAACTTGCTTTTGTCATTAATTATGGATCTTTCTAGTCTAAATTACAAAAATGACACTCCGTGACTGTCACGGAGGGAGCGGAAATATCTGATCCGGCCGATCCAATCCGTTAATCCGCCGATCCGACCATGAAAAATCCGCATCTGAAAATATCTGATTAAGTTTTATCCGAATTCGGTCCGATCCGGACGATTTTTTCGGATATTCGGATCGGATACGGATCAAGATATTTAGCTTACGGACATCAGAAAATATCCAATACTATTATTATAATATATAAATATTTTATTATAAAACTAAAATATACTTTTATAAGGGTAGATGATTCAATAATTATCTTTATACATTTTTAACTAATATGATATATTCTCTTAACCCAAAACTTCTCTTGTATAAAAACATAACTTTGATTGTTGTTCTTAAAATTTTAAACTTTTAATTGCTTATTTACATTGTTGACTCACTAAAAAATCAAATATATTAATTTTAACATCTTAATTTCTGTATATAATATATATGATTATATATTTAACATTAAATTTATATTTTGTGAATTTTTAATTTTCATATACCTTCTAGAAATCAGATAATTCAGATATCTGAGTCAAATATTTGATCTAATCTGGACAATATTTACCGGATATCCGTTCCAAAATGGACCGTATATGGATTAGGGTTTTGCGCTTTGTTTTACCGGATAAACGGTGTGTTTTACCGGATAAACGGCGCATCAGATCGTATCGGATATATTCGTTTGCTCGGCCCTACTTGTAATGGTAGAGGAGAAAATGAGAACTCTATTTCTGTATATAATATATATTTAACATCCTAAACCGAAGGTGACCCATCCTCACTTTAAAATGCCCATATGGTCTTAACCAATATCTTGGGCCCATTTTGTTTACTATATTGAGGATTTTTTTTGTGGGACTCACTCTTTTTACACCATACACTTAGCTCGGGATTACATGTCGTGTAGTTGGCCTGAACCGTTTTTTTTTTTTGGAAAAATAGGTCAACTGCATGTCGTGTAGTTGGAACAAACCGGTTCATTAGTAAACCGGTTTTGATAACCGGTTTAGTAATTAATTGCAAACCGATTCAATATATTATTTAAATAACTAATTTTATTTTGGTCCAAAACTAGCCGTTATGGTCCAACTACACGACGTGTAGTTGGCTTCTGGTCCAACTACACGACGTGTAGTTGGCCTACACTTAACCATTTTAACAATATAAGTCCAACTACACGACGTGTAGTTGGCTTCGATCAAACTAAATGATCCAAACCGATTCACCACATGACCCCGAACCGGTTTAATATATTTTTTTTATTAAAAAATAAAATCTGAACCGATTTCCAACTACACGACGTGTAGTTAGGGTGAACCCAAAAAATTTCCAACTACACGTCATGTAGTCTCCAAGTGAGTGTACGGTGTAAAATGAGTGGGTGCACGGTTAAACAAATTGAAGTTCATATTGCACATTTCTGGCCTTTCAAAGAATTTTTTCAATGATATAAGCCTTCAACAAGAAAAGTTTCGGCCTTACAATAACACACTTGGGCCAGACGGATTTACAGCTGAATTCTACCAACACTATTGGTCAATACTCTCTAAAACGATGATTTCGGCTATTCAATCCCTCTTTCATTCAGGAGTGCTTCTAGCCGACTGTGCACAATCTTTTATAACCCTAATTCCAAAAATAGATAATCCCACAACGATTAACCATTTTCGCCCTATCAGTTTATGCACAACTATTTATAAAATTATAACAAAAATTATGGCGAACAGACTACAAAAAATTCTTCCTAAAATAATTCATCCATGCCAAGGGGCATTTGTACAAGGTAGGTCAATCTTTGACAACATTCTAATTTCCCACGAAGTTTTTCATTCTTTCCATAAAAGAAAAAAAGGAACGTGAGGGTGGATGCCGCTTAAACTTGATATGGAAAAAGCTTACGACAAATTACAATGGCCTTTTTTAACAAGAATTCTCCAACAATTTGGTTCCATAATACTTGGATTGAACGTGTTATGACTTGTATTAAATCAGGGTCCTTCTCAGTTTTAGTGAATAACATCCCAGGACCCGTTTTTAAACCAAATTGTGGTTTACGTCAAGGGGATCCTATTGCGCCTTTCCTTTTCATTATTGCAATGGAATACTTAGCTAGATCACTTCAATTAGAAGCAAACAAACCCCAACATAAGGTAGGCATCCAACTTTCTCAACATGGAACGCGCATCCCATTTCTATGTTTTGTTGACGACACCTAGATTTTTGCGAATGCAAATATTGCTAATATGCAGTTTATTAAGAAAACCCTTGATAAATTTACGACTTTATCAGGATTATCAATTAATTATCATAAAAGTACATTCCAGACAACTCCTAATATAGTTAACACACAAAGACAAGCATTAGCATCAATACTAAATCTCCAACTAACTAATTTTATGGAAAAGTATCTTGGCATTCCTATAGTCCGGGGGAGAGTCAAAAGTGAAAGTTTTGAATATGCTATCCAGAATATGACTAATAAACTCACTAAATGGAAAGCCAATTCTATTTCGCAAGCTGGTAGAGCAATATTAATTCAATCCAACCTAATTTCTACAGCCGATCACTTAATACAATGTTTTTCTTTACCCAATAACATTTGTGAAAAAATGGATAAGATTAATAAAGACTTTTTCTGGAATAGTCTGAATCCAAATTATAGACCTCTTATATCTTGGGATAAAATCTGCAAACCAAAATCGGATGGTGGGTTAGGGCTTCATAAAACTAAACATATCAACAATGCCCTACAAATGAAACTCCTATGGAAGATATTGACAGACAAAGATAATATTTGAGTTAAAATTATTACGCAAAAATATCTAAAAACAAACACAATTCTCCAATATAAGAAAGGATATAAAAGTCAATCTTGGCAATTCTGTCGACTACTTCACTTACGAAAAGTTTTTCAAGAAGGTCTTTTTTGGAAATTAGGTGATGGCTGTAATATTAAATTTTGAACTGATAAATGGATTCCAAACTTAAATCTAAATACCTACTTCGACCCATTATCTTCTGATATCCAACACCTACAACAAGTGCTACCTCCAAATATTGTAAACCAAATATGTGCAATATATATTCCCAGAATACCTTGCCCGGATCAAATTGTTTGGAATTTGGAGAACACAGGGTCCTTTACAACAAGTTCAGCTTGAAAACTCTACTCAAACACGACCCCTGACATGAACACCAATCTTTTCGACTACATATGGAACCTTAAAGTTCTACCGAGATAAGTTTGGTTAAATTAATCTCGGTAGAACTTTACAATGATGAGGGAAAGGTTGAGATTTTATTTGGAAAATGATGGAATTAGAACTTACCTAGAGAGAGTGAAGTTAAGTTTTTTTTTTCGATAAACACGTCAATATATCCGTAGTTTCTGAAATATTCAGTTCATGGAAATTCAAACAATTCAATTCCCAACTCCCAGCAATACAAGCACGAAATATCTAGCAAATGCAACATCAAGTGTATACATTTGGAGAAAGACTCCAAGGAGTTGCTAATTTAACAACCTCTTTTGATAGTTAATCAAATCAATGAATAAGACTCCAAGAAGTTTTTAGTTTAACAGCTTCTTTGCTGAATCAAGTAAAAACCAACTCCCATAATCAAACTAAGTTTTAAGGAAATTAACAGATTCATTTTCAAGTTGCTACCAAACCACCAAGAAAGTAGTAATAAGCAAGTAACTTATCCAGAAGCCATCACAACCAGTCATCTTAAGTATGATAAGAAAATTTAGATACAGCCAGTAGGCCATCTGCATCATTATTGGACAAGACAGAAAAAAACGTGATCAAACCATCTTTTACCAACCCTTTGCCCTTTGCAATTATAAGCAAAACAAAAAATGTGTGCTCAATGAAGGAGAACTTATATCAAGAGACACTACCACTAAATTTGTATCCATCCATATAATCCTGCTATAACTCAAACAAGAAGTGGGTCCAACATATAATTTCAACTCATTTGACCGGAAGAAACAACATTTCAACCCCAGATATGAATCATGATTAGACAGAAGCAGGAACTACAATCACTGTGATTGAAGATTCATCTGTTTATTTACATAAACATCCAATACAATAGAGACAAACTGCCACCAAATACGGATGCTAATACTGGAAACTTCTCCTAATTCCTAAAATGCAGTGTTTTGTTTTTTTATCAACAATCAAAGGCAAGTCAAACACATTTCAGATCCAGAATATACAAGATGAGATCCGCACACACTGAACAATGGAAATCCAAGACCAATTAGAGTCAGTAAGCGAAGCCAAGACCATGCTTACCATGGAGACAAGCCGCCTTGGTGTAAAAATGAGGCATTTTCTTGGACTTGTTCATCCTAGCACATGTCCTCTTCCCCAGCTTCCTCATCCGCTGCTTATCTAGCCGATCTGTAACTCCCCTTGGCACTAACTCATCATCCACATCGCTCTCGTAATCACTTCCATCTTCATCCTCCTCAGCATTAACACCTTTATCAAGAAACCCTAGCGGATCAACCAACGGAACAACATCTCTACAAATTGGCTCTCCCACAACAGAATGAAGTTCCGAAGGCTCGAGATCTTGCCCTAAATCCTGAACCGGTGAATCAGAATCGCCGAACTCGCCGTGAATAGCATCTTGATGGAAGTGAAATCCTTCTAGTTGTCGTGCCTTTCCATCATCTTCGTCTCCAGAGGAAATGGAGAAGGATTCCAAGGAATCGACATCGGCATAGAGATCGTCCGCCTCAACTTCTTCCCAATCCCAGCTGCGAAGCTCTTCTTCGGCGACGAGGATCTGCTGGTTGTGCAGAGCGGGCATGGATGTGATTGAGCGGTTCGCCATTGAAATTCTTTCGCTTTTCTGATTTCTCTCCCTCTGTCTTTGATTTTGATTTCTGGTGGGTGCGGTGAACGCTCAAGATTTGGGTATATATGTTCGGGTATTTATTAATTTATTCTAACAATGAATTTTGATTTAATTTATGGACGAAAAAGTAAAAATGCACGCACAAGCACAGCCGTAGATTTCAAGGCTTGTACGTGTCACGAGTAGGTTATTGGTTTAAGCTTGACAAGTAACCAATCACACAAGTCTCCGTGATTTAGAAACCATCATATGTTTAAAGTTCAAATTTCTCAAAACTAAAAAATACGGCTACAGTTTCGGGATTTAGGGATGTTAAGAAAATAAATTTTATGCAGAAGATCTTAACAACTAAATAAAAAATATTAACTTTAAAAATGAAATTTTTAAAAATTGTTTATTAGAAGAGTCACTCACGCAGCTCGAACTCTAGATATAAGGGTAATAGGGGAGTCCAAAAAAAAATTAAATATTTATTGCTAATTGCATTGCACTTGCATTGCATTGGCAAAGGATGGAATCAGCTTCTTATCACAATTGCTAATTGCTTTTCTGCTTTAGTTTTATGCCTTGAAAATGACTTGCTCATGCAATTTCATACCACTTACGAATATATATTTTTCCATCTTTCGACTTTGTTAAAAACAGCAATTCAACTCTTTTTAGGCCTTGTCATTGGACTTGTTATTCGAAATTCTGAAGGTCAGTACTCTTTTGTTGAGCAGGTGGGGATCCCCTGCTCTTCGGTTTTGGTTACAGAAGCAACTTCAATACTGGAAGGTATTCGAGCTGCTATCCTCCTTAATTTAAGTCGTGTTCTGGTTGAAAATGACAGGGTAACTGTTATCAACTGTATTAGAAACAATAGCCCTCCTCCGTGGGAGATTAGAACTCTTATTAGGGACATTAGGCCCCTCAGTGTTTTATTTGATGATTGTCGTTTTTTTGATGAGGAATAGAGCTGCTGACTTCTTAGCCACGAAAGACCTCAACATTGAAGATCTACGGGTACAACTTACAAGATGGAATACCCTCAGAACTGAAGAAGAGACAACGTCTTTTCGCAACCACTTATTCCAGGCTGTCAATGGACGTCGCCTAGTGAAGGAGTTTCTCAAGATCATCCGTGAAGATGATTTAGGCCTAAGTTGTGTTTAACAATAGGCCTTTTGCTTGTTTGTTAAAAAAAAAACTCTTTTTAGGCCTTGAGAAGGAGTACGCACGAATCTACTTTAATTACTTCCGATTAGACCTGGTCAAACTATGGTCGGTCCTCCTAGCCCGCATTAAAATCTAGGAGGACAGGGCAAACGATTTTACCCATCCGGGTTGGCCCTGCTCGACCCCTTTTAAATACGAGAGGATATGATATCGGACTATAGTCCTTAGGGCTGACTAGACATGTTCAACGGTTTGAGTAAATTCTCTGGAACCGACAGTATTGAAACAGTGTAAAACCGTCTTAAACCAGAACCAGGAAAATCCTTTCAAGTTCGGTTTCGGTTCATGACTTCATAGAACGGTTAAACCGGTGGTTCCAAACCGGTTAAAAACCGCCACTTCTAAATAAGTTAAGTAGTGAAATTTCCTTATAAAAGTAATAGATTTGCATGTCTTTGACTTCTGAAGTCGAATACTTAAGTAGACAAATTGGATATTAGATTAAATCTTGTTATTTTATCAATTTTTTCCTTATAGTTTATCTTTTAAGACAAATAATTATTATATTTAATAGCTAAAGAATTTAGTGTATACTAAATTATTGAAAACATCAGACGATTAATGTTATTTCATTTTTAGTTCGTTTTCTATTTTTCTTTATTACATAGAAGTTTTGTCCCGGTTTGAAACCGTAACCGGATCAAAACCGTTAAAAATCTGAGCTAAAACTGAAACCGTAACCGAAAAACCGGATGAAATCGCCTAAGTCCAGTTTCGTTCCGGTTTATAAATTTGTGAAACCGTAACCGGTAGTTACGAAACAGTAACCGTGAACATGTAGAGGGTTGGCCCTACCCAACCCATATTATATATATTTAAAATTTATTAAATAATAAAACTATCTTTAAAAAAACATAATTTGTGTAAACTTAATTCCACATCCCGCCTCCCTCTTCTATTCTTCGTGCTCGTTTGGTTGAATGTGGGAATTGTAATTCATGGGAATGGATTTCATGTGAATTTAATTAAGGTGATTTGTAATATAGGAGATTTTGAGAAAATGTACGTGTTTGGTTAAAATTAGCAATAGATAGATAAAAATGGGAGAATTTAAGATTGCATGTGTAAAAATGGGGGAAAGTGAATTACCTAGGGGGCTAGGTAAGATTAATTCCCAAATAATCGAGGAATTGAAAATCTCAGCAAAGTGAATTCCCATAATTTCAACAGAATTTTTTTTCCAACCAAACACATATATTCACTTCCTTTTCCTGGGATATTTAAAATGTCATGTTTTTATACTTCAACCAAACAAACACGAATTCGTTTCACGTCCTCTCTAACCTTGAGATTTGTTATTGATGAAGATTTCAACAAAGTATTTGAAAGAACTTCTGATGTTCTTCTTTTATCTAAGGGAAGTACAAGATAAATTATGTAGTAGTCTAGCACTTAAGATAAGATGGGTTCATTGGGTTGTCATTCTCGTTTTTGGATGGTGAATTTGTATGTAAAACATGTTTTAAATGTTTTTAGTCGCGATTTAATCTGATTCTAACATTAACTTTTTGTGTGTGTAAGTAGTATGAAGCTGCCCTAAGAACCGCTCGGCCCACCCTTATAATAGGATACGAGCAACGAACTTGTCCCATTTAAAATAAGAGAGCTTAGCCCGACCCTGATAAATGGATAGAATTTTAAATTTTGCCTCGCCCTGGCCCGTCCCAACCCCCAATTTAACTAAGTCTACTCCCAATAGCTTAATTCCCGTTTGGTTTCATGTGTTTGATTCAATTAAAAAAACAATGAACCTTATTTGCCAAAAAGTTATAACTCCATCGAATCATCAATTTTTTTAGGGCAAGACACGGAGTCCTCTTTAACAGGCGGACCCCTACCTAGGCATGGCTCCCGGTCCGGTCCGGTCCGGTTCCGGTCCTCCGGAATCCGGAACCGGGAAAAACCGGTTCTACCGGAACACCGGTTCCGGAACCGGGAAAAACCGGTTCTACCGGAACACCGGTTCCGGAACCGGGAAAAACCGGTTCTACCGGTTCCGGTTCCGGTCCGGTCCGGTTCAATCCGGTTCCGGTCCGGTCCGGTTCAATCCGGTTCCGGTTTTGAACCGGAACCGGCCGGTTCAATCCGGTTCCGGTTTTGAACCGGAACCGGCCGGTTCATCCCGGTTCGGGCTGAACCGGACTGGTTTTTTATTAAAAAAAAAAAAAATATTATTTTAAAAAAAAAAATTAAATTTTTTTTTAAAAATAACCGGTTAAAAAAATTTAAAAAAAAATAATAAAAAACCGGCGGTTAACCGCCGGTTCGAAAATCTTTTTTTCTTGAACCGGAACCGGAACCGGACCGGGTCAAAACCGGTTCGAACCGGTTCCGGTTTTGACCCGGTCCGGTTCCGGTTCGAACCGCCGGTTCCGGTCCGGTCGAGCCACCCCTACCCCTACCCCCACTCAATTAAATTGAAGGGATCATACCGCTCTCGGTTTAGGACCCCAGACCTGTTGACAAGAGGCTAGTGCCCCTTCTACCAGGCTAGAGGAGCTTTGGCTCTTCGAATCATCAATTGATCTAAGCTACTTCAAGTAGTAAAATAATATTCCCCACACCTTCACAATAGTTAGGGATGACAATGGGGCGGGGAATCCCCACACGGAGAATGACAATGGGGATTTTTTTTTTGGAGACGGGGAAAAATAATATTCCCCATTGGGGATGGGGACGGGGACGGGGATGGGCATAGGGGTCCCCGCCCCATCCCCATCCCGATCCCCAATGGGGATCCCCATTTTCACTATTAAAATGGACTAAAACTTAATTTTGGTACTAGTATAACTTCTTGGTTTTTGATGATTAATATTGCATGGAAATTTATGTATTCCTTGAAAACTTGATGCTAAACTATATTTTTCTATGCTTAATTTTTATTGGATATTGTTAGTTTATTTGTCTTTAAATGGTTCCCTACGTTTATTTTTTATGATGATATACTTTCTATGGTCTATGATATTTTTTTTATTTAGTTATTGTTATTTATACATGTATAAGCTTTAACGGGGATACGAAATCCCCATTGGGGAAAATTAATGGGGATGGGGATTCCCCAATGGGGACGGGGATGGGGCGGGGCTGGGGCGAGATTTTAGAAAAAAACAGGGATGGGGATGGGCCATGAACAAAGGAATATCATCATTTAATTCAAAACAATATATAAATCACGATGCTATAAAGTTCTCCGCAAGTCCACCAAGTGGTACTTCAAAAAAAACTTATTACAAAAACGAAAATTTTCCAAATTTCTGCATGCCCAATGTTAAAGAGAGTAAGATGTGAGTCTAGAAACACTTACCTTATCTGGGAAGGAGAACAGAGCAAACCAGAAGCATCTGCTCCGACAACCGAAAGCTCACAGACGTTACAAACCTCGCCCTCTTGGCTTAGAACGAACCGAGAACTGCAGTAAGGGCAAGCAACGTCCTTTTGTCCACGGTATATAGGCACGTATGTAGCTCCACAAACAACAAACGGGTTTCTAAAGTCGTAATTCAGTTCAGCAGCATCTGTCATGTTCCTTTCTGCACCCTGAAGAACTTGGCGAGCTGTCTTGGCTTGGCTTTCAGCGCTCGGGTTTGTCTCAAGTAGCCTCCTTGCAAAATTGGCTGCAGTGATGAAATTCTTGGCCTTGTAGCAAATGCTCATAGCGTTCAGCAACGCGAGTCTCAGATGTGGCGTTTGGAGATTGCAATGAGTAAAGTAGGCAGCGAGTTCCTGCTGGCGAATCGGGTCGTCCCTCGTCTCTCTCCTCTTTAATTCTAATTTTAGACCAAGGACGTACTCTTTAACTATGATTATCAGTTCTTTGACCTCATCAACTTCTCGTCTGGACTCGACGACTATTAGAGGAACGGTGTGGAGAATAGCAAGAAAGAGACGGAGAGCTTCAGTGAGTTTACCGGCAGTTGTCGCCTTGTAACCGGCTTTAAGCTTCTCCTCCAATTGGGAGAAGTTGAAGATGAGTGCAGGTGGGCCCCTCACATTAGGGCTAGCATTCTCACTCCATCCTCTCTCAACAGCAACTGACAGAACGGGAGCAGATGAGAATTCCCTCACATAGGTGTGGCTGCCAGCATGAAGATCAAGGAACATGGATTTGAAGGGGATGAAATTCTTGATCCCGACCTGTCGGTTCAATAACCGCATTGCAGTGTCGAAATTCCCGGCAGCTGCATGCTCAGCAGCAAGAGATGATCTTTGGATCCAGATTTGACTGACGGGCATGCCCGGAGTAGGAGCAACAAACACTGACGAACGTCCATTGACAGCTCCCTTTGGAGTACTTTCTTCTGGAAGATCGAGGTCAAGACCCCAACCCGTCTCTTCTTCATCGCCTTCTGGAACTTCCCCATCTTCTGAAACATCTCCATTTTGTATATTCTCGGTATCACCGATGTCGAGATCCTCTACCCAATCACCAGCTTCGTCTTCTTCTTCATCATCAGCAACCCCAGCAGTTGTTTCAAGTCCACCGTCAAAGATGCCTCGCATGACTCTCAGTAGAGGCCAATCACGTCCAGATAAAATAGGAGCTGGAGGAATCAGAAGAGAGGGCGTTTTCTGTTCAGGCAACGCAGGAACATTATCACCCAGCTCAGCAGCCAGTCTCTCAGCAACATCATGTAATTGATGAACAGAAGCTGTGATATAAGCAAGTGGCAAATGACCAGAATTCTCCAAAACCTTCACTCTCTCACGAACATCCCCCATATACAATGCATTATGGAACTGTCCCATCACATCATTGTTCATCTCAGCAATTTTCAACATTTTAGACAGTTTTTCCGTGTTCCCCGTGATGAGATATAGAAAGGATAGCCGCTCAAAATTCTTAGTCCTCTGATAGGCATATTCCACGATACCAGTGTTTCCCTGACGAAGTGCTTCCACCCCTAATCTATACCAGTGATCTTTCTCATCTATTTCCTTAGCTGAAGCTACTGCAATTTGGATGTTACCACTCTCCAAAGCCAAGTTGAAACGTGTCCTCTCGTCTTTGACAAAATGAAGAGCAACTTCAGGAAAGCCTTTCTGCTGTAAATAAGCAATCATTGCCTGCCCAACAAGCTGAGAGTTCCTGATCATATTCATCACACTGTCATACTTCTTTTTTGTTAAAGACAGCTTGAATATATACTCCGTTGCATCAAGAACTATAGCTTTATTCTTGCCATCACGATCCAGGCAAAAGACAGTATTTCCAGAAACCTTTGCAATATAAACTGGAACATTGATTGTTTTGATTATACCACTATCACCGTTTGGAAGGCAGTATTTGATGTGATTGAGTGTATTGTAGATGAAAACTCCATTCTCATCCCAAGCTCCACTTTTAACACGTATTGTCTCGTGAAGGGTGCACTGATGAACAAGCTTCTTGTTTGCAATGACTATAGCATGCTTGCTAAGCAAAGCAACACTCTCCATGTCAGTTGACCACACAACATATTTGACAAAGGGAGTTTGAAGCTCCCCAAGAACCAACCTCTGTTGCAGATCAAACATAACAACTTTATCCTCTGCCCTACAGAGCAAGTTGCCAGTCCCAGCATAAAATATTGCATCTGTTGCAATGGGAAGAAGACTCTTTTTCACAATCTCATTCTTTAAATTTTTCACTAGCGCATGATTGCTTGTCTTGTCAAGCACAGCAAACCTGTTACGTGCAACAAAGACAGCAGAGCCTCCAGCACCTCTTCTTGCATCCTGAGCTGCATCACCTTTACCAAAGCTATCTTTAGGAATGATAAACAGCTCATAGGATCCACCGTCAATGTCAGAACATACAAGTACTGCATTCTCTGTAGGGCTGTATGAAAGTGTCCTAGGACCCTGATTCAAGGTTGTTGATCCAGGCCGTTTGATTGGTATCGCCTGTGTGTCATGCTGGGTGGAGAATTCAAAGAACCTCAAGAACCGGTCTTTGGCATAGTACATAGTGTCACCACTAACTGAAAAAGCTGGCCGCTCTCTCTCCAGCTTAAAGACGATCATGCCACTATCATGACCAGCAGCTAGCAAGTTCATTTCAGGGTGAGCTGCAATTACCCAAAATCGATCATGCTCTCTACGAAATGTCTGAATCCCAGTCCGCTTTGTTACATCCCAAACACGTATACTCTTGTCTTCTGAATTTGAAACAATGACGTCCTGCTTAGCATGAAACATAACACATGAAACATTATTCATGTGTCCTCTCAGAGTGTCCACTTCCCACGCCTTAGTATCTGTCAATAGCACGTCATGAATGGTCCCATGCATCAGTATACAGCATAAGAAATTTTAAAAATTAAAATTTGAACTAAGAAACAGAACTTGTTATTAAAGGAGAAGACCTAAGCCAATATATATGAAATGCAATCTATAGAAAAAACTCAAGTGACTGGACATTCAGATTTTTCGTATTGACTACTGATTTACAGACTGTTCAGAGATCTCACCATTCATCCGCCACAGTTTTACTTGTCGATCATCAGCTCCAGAAACAATTAGTGGCAGGGATGGATGGAATGAAGCCCAATTGACTCCCCTGTCATGTCCTTCCAGGACATATTTGACAACAGCATCTATACCCCCAAATAGATCACTGTTCATTTGACTCAGTCGCAGGATGTCATCTGTAGGGGAAACAGGCTTCTTGCTCAAGGCCCCAATATCCCAAACACGAATTGTCTGATCAAGAGAGGCTGACAGCAAAAGGTCTTCTTTGGGGTGGAATGAAGCACACATCACATAATGATTGTGGCCAGTCAAGACAGAGATACATGTCCTAGATTGCCAATTCCAGATTCGAATAGTCTGGTCATCACTGGCACTGACAATCCAGGGGTGTTCGTGGTGAAACTGAACGGTGCGGATGTAATCAAGATGCCCAAGAAGAGTAAACAAACACCTGTGCAATTTGTAGTTCCAAACTTTAATCTTGTAATCGTCTCCTGCAGAAGAACAAGCATAAACATTTTTAGACATGACTATCCCTAAACAGATATTTTCTCAACATCAACCTAAGTAGGAAGACATTCCCATGAACAATATGTGTTCTTGTGGATGAAAATGCAAAACTAAACCACGAAATAAATATGCAAGGAACATACAGCTAATTTATTAAGAATTCTGAAATCTGTTTAGAACAACAAAAAATTGTGTTGTAGGTTTGATGGTTTCTCAGTGTAAAAACGAGGACCAACTTCTTTGTCTGAAAGGAAGTAGTGAGTAGTACAATAGCTAGGGGTTTCAGAATTACCTCTGGTTAGTTTTTTAAAACTTACGTCTCTTTTACTATTCTAAAATGTGTCTCTTAGATATTCATATTATTCCGAAAAACCCTAAATAGATATTTCAGAGAGATATAGAATAGATAAATCAGACATTTTTATATCCAGTAGCTTTTGAGGGAATTTATATAAACTTGTAAATTAACACCCAAGGACAGTACGAGAACAATAAAAATCCATAAATCAAAACTTAATTACAAACTTTCCACGAGCACAAAGAAATATACGTCCTTGGCTTTCAGAAAGCAGAATCATCTCAACAAAATGTTGATCGCATAATCACATATACGTCCTTAGTTCGACCCATGGTGATCACACTAAGAAACTTAAGCTTGGTACTAATGTGCGAGCATTTGTCTAGTGGATTATCAGACACGCAGCATTGCCAGGGGACCCAAATGAATAAATTCTCAGCAATTTCTGAGGAACATATAATGTCAGAACTTTCTGGGATAAGTATATACTAGGTCACAAACAAATCTTCAGTTCCAATTCAAATCCACAATACATAATGATGATATAAGCATTTGGACATAAAAGAAAGACTGGATTATTATGGAGAAGTTGATCTTTTGATAGTAGATCTGAAAATACCATCATCAGTACATCAGATCCAGAGAACAAGGCAAAGTAACTGCAAGAATAGATCAGGAATTACCTCCTGAAACAAATAGTGGTTGAGATTTGTGGAAATGGACACCACGAACAGGTCCATCATGCTCATCAAATCTATCAATGAGAGTACCCATCCTGTAGTCCCACAGCTGGATCACACCACTGTGAAGACTCGCAAGAATCCATGGCCGCGTACTATGGAAGCTCAGTCCCTTGACCCTATTACTCTTTGTCTCGAACTTTGTCAGCATTTTGAATTACTACAAACCGCAGTCTCTGCAGAAAAATCACTACTTAATTAGTGCACTACATGGATCGAACTAAGAAACCTACTTACCTCCAAATACAATTGAACAACCCAAGCAAGATCAGCAATGAATATAAAACCCTAACGCTAATGCTAAACAAATTCACCAAACGAGCAAACGCTGTTATCGAACTAAACCTCGCGATTTGGGGAGAGATAACAGGCAAAATGCTCTACATCCCGGATCCGATTCACAACTGAAAAATTGCAAAGACGAACTACAAGCTAGCATAGGAAAACCCCTAGCTATATCAATGAGAAATAAATCCAATGAAATGACAACTGAAAGTGCTAAATGGCGAAGAAACACGGAATTAACCTTAGATCTGATTAGCCAACAGATGGATCAAGTGAAATTCCGCTATTGAATCAGCATTAGCTTACAAGAACAACAGAAAGGCGAGCCCTCTTGGAGGAGAGAGGTGTATATCTGGTACCGAAAATAGAGAGGGGGAAACGAGAGTGAAATGGAGGAGGGAAGGGTTTATTTTTCTCATCCGTAGATCTGCTATTTTTTCCCCGGACGAGGCTAGCATGAAATTTACTTTACTTGTCTTTTAAAATATCAAACAATTAAAAAGAAATTACATTTAGAAGTTTTTCTGACTTTTTTTTAGCCATTTCAAAACTTACCAGTATTCACGTGATTATAAATATACATTAATACTTATAGAATTTTTATTAAAAAACTGTTAAAATAGTAAATAAGTTATGATTATATTTGTGAACGATAAATAATAATAAAAATATTAATAATGTTTTCATTGTAAAATATATGTATGTAAAAACAGAGTGAAAACACTGAATTATCAACTTCCAATATAATATATACACCAACTAGACCCGGCAGAAATTAACCCGACCCGCAAACCCGACCCGACCCAACCCGATTTTTCTGGGTCATAACCCGTCAAATTGAACCCGTGACCCGTTTTCTGTCAAACCCGATTGACCCGATTTTTTTTGGGTCAAAAATGGGTTGACCCGCCCCAACCCGTTTTTGACCCGAAAATTTGGCCAAAAAGAAAAAAGTAATAAAGAAGCGGAAATTGTAAATTTTACCCAAAAAATTGTCAACACACTAGATAACTATTGTCAACAACATTAATAAATTGTCAACACATTGGACAAATTGTCAACACACTAGATAATAAATTGCAAACATGACTAATTAATTAGTCAACACAATTAAATAAAGTGTCACTAAGACTAATAAACTGTCAATATGGATAATTAAACTTTTAGAGAACTAGTAAAGTAAACTGTCAACATGGCTAATTAAATTGTCAACAAGACTAAATAAATTGTCAACAAGACTAGTTAAATTGTCAACACGACTAATTAAACTGTCAACGAGACCAATAGACTGCCAACATGGCTAGTTAAGTTGTCAACACGGCTAACTAAATTGTCAACATCATTAATACTTTGTCAACAACACTAATAATCTATCAATAACACTACTAAAATGAAGTGTCAGTACCATTAATGTACAACTTAGTCTTATTAGGCATATAAAGTACCAATAAGGTCTCGCTTATTAGGCATATAAAGTACCAATAATGTACAACTTAGTCTTATTATACAAAACGAGGCTCGAAATTACTATGTGTAAACACTAAAAGGCCTTAAATGAGATTAAGGTCCAATTTGGCAAAACGGCGTCCAAACGATGTCTGAATGGAATGAAACTTGATTTCAATGCCTATTAGAGATATTTGATCATGTGGGTAACTCTCAATAAAAACCTCTCCATGTTCAAGTAACACCTCCTTTTCTAAACATCAAACTAGTCATCACTCTCTAACTTGTGGCAATATGTATGGTCAACAACATCGATGTATTATTATGATTGAAAAAAATTGTACAACTTAGTCTTATTAGGCATATAAAGTCCCATTAAGGTCTCGCTTACACTAAACGAGGCTTGAAACTATGCGTAAACGCTCAAAGACCTTAAAAGGCCTTAAATGGGCTTAAGGCCAATTTGGAAAAACGACGTCCAAACGATGTCGGAATGGAATGAAACTTGGTTTCAATGCTTATTAGAGATATTTGACCATGTGGGTAACTCTCAATCAAAACTTCTTCATGTTCAAGTAACACCTCCTTTTCTAAACATCAAACTAGTCATCACTCTCTAACTTGTGGCAATATGTATGGTCAACAACATCGATGTATTATTATGATTGAAAAAATTATACAACTTAGTCTTATTAGGCATATAAAGTCCCATTAAGGTCTCACTTACACTAAACGAGACTTAAAACTATGCGTAAACGCTAAAAGACCTTAAAAGGCCTTAAATGGGCTTAAGGCCAATTTGGAAAAACGACGCCCAAACGATGTCGGAATGGAATGAAACTTGGTTTCAATGCTTATTAGAGATATTTAACCATGTGGGTAACTTCCAATCACAACTTCTAACATTTCAAATAGCACCTCCTTTGTAAAACCAAACTAGTGATAACTCTATAACTTGGCGCAATATGTATGGTCTACAACATCGATGTTGATTATTGTTCGAAAAATTATACAAGTTAGTCTTATTAGGCATATAAAATATCAATAAGGTCTCGCTCATACAAAACGAGGTTCAGAACTATGCGTAAACGCTAAAAAGCCTTAAATGGGCTTAAGACCCAATTTGACAAAACGATGCCCAAATGATGTCGGAATGAAATGAAACTTGATTTTAATGTCTATTAAAGACATTTAACCAATGAATATAATTTAATCAAAATTTCTAACTTTTCAAATTACACCATCCTTGTAAAATTTAATCATTTAATCAAAATTACTCCGTATTTTTATAATTGCCAACTAGGGTTTTGTTTGCTGAGCTGTTGAGCAGCTCTCACTTTCTTATGTTCAAAAATTTGACGGCGCCCCATCTCTCCCTTTCATGTTCATCTCCTTCGTGACTTCATCTTGCCAAATTGACTGTTGAGCAGCTCATCTTCGCGCAGCCGAGCTCGTCTTCACGCAACAGCAAAGGCCAAGGAAGCTGATTCTGATCCTCCCAGAGAAGTCGATTCTGATCCTCCCAGAGAAGTCGAACCTGATTACATACCAGAGAAGTCGATTATGCCCAGAGAAGTCGTCTTCACGCAGCAGCTCTCACTCTCTCAGGTTCATTCAGTTCTACAATGCTTCGTTTTAGACTTTGAGCATTGTAGTATAGCCTATGCTTCGTTTTTTTTTCTCTGTGGTTTGTTCCTCACTATGTACTATGTGCCCATGTATAGAAGAAGGGAAAGTGATGTACATAGTAGTCGGTGATAGTGAGAATCAAGGTGTGAGGTATATAATATAGTGTGAAATGTAGATTAAAGGTATAGAAGGATGTGGGTGTCTCAGAAACAGCAGCATGTAAGTATAGGAGGTTCCTTGTAAATAGCAAGTAATGTAATCAATCAAGAAGTTGGGGATGTTATCAGCAACTCCAACCTCTGCTAATGTATACTCAACTTCAGCTCATCCATCATTGTTTCGAGAAGTTGGATATTGAAAGTGCTCCATTGAAATCCAAACATGTGAAAGACGAATTTATGAAGTTCTATCAAGAGTATGCTTCAAACAGTAATGACACGACTACTACTCTTAATCCGATGGACCCTGGAGAGTTTGAGGTAAATTAAATAAATAATATAAGTTACTTTTATCATATTTCAGCATGTTTTACCTATGTTTATTTTGTGTCTAGGGATTTGCTTCCTCTTATGATGTTTCTACAGAAAAATCAGAAATTGAGCTATATTTGGATGAGACTCTGGAAAAATTAGTTAAAGATCTAGATGTGCTTGACTGGTGGGGGGAAAATGCTCATAGATATCCTAGTGTCTCTAGGATGGCAAGAGATATTCTAGCCATTCCTATAACAACCGTGTCATCCGAATCTGCATTTAGCATGGGAAGCAGAGTTATTTCAAGGTGGAGATCTTCTCTTAATAAGGATTCCGCCGAAGCTCTTTTGACGACTCGTTCTTGGCTTTATGGACTAGTCCTTGAAGAAGGTAAGCAGTTAGTTTGTTTCACATTATTATGATATTTTAGATCTTATATATATGAGTTTAATTCACAGTTTTAATTGTACAGCTCCCGAAGATGATTTAGAAGAAGGATTAGAAATCCAATTTACAAGAATGGACATCAACAATGACAATGAAGATAGTCCAATGCCAATGGACATGGAAGATTGACAAGAATATGAAGAACATGTTTTACTTTCTAAGTTATGAGATTGTTATTTTGTTGCAGTTTGAATTATGTGACTAAGTTGACAGATTGTTTTCATTTTAATACTCTATCTATCTTGAATTGCATTAAACGATGGATTGATTATGGTTGTGAAGATGTGTTTTGATTTTGAGCAACATATCAGGTCTTTATTTGCCGTCACATTGAACCTACCGTGTTTTATTTAGTCGATGGTTATTGACTTGTCCATAGGTTGTAAATTGTAATTTATAAATGTTTTCATTCGTTTTTTTTTTCAAATATTAGCTAATCTACTAAAAGTTACTATGCCAAACTTATTCAAATAAATGAAAAGAAGGTAATGTAGTGGTGTTGCTATCGAAGCATACATTAAAATTTGCAATCAAGATTGACCCAAATTTAACATGAATATTTCGTAACGACTCAACTTGTTATGTTTCGGTAAGTTTTTACTCAAAGCGACTCGATCTGACAATAAATCCGTAACAAACCGACTTGTTTGACTCAAAAATTTTCGACCCAAACCCGACCCGCCTATAAACCCGTAACAACCCGACCTGTTTGACCCGGTAATTTTATACCTGAACCCAAACCCGACCCGCCTATAAACTCGTAACAACCCGACCTGTTTTGACCCGGTAATTTTAGACCCGAACCCGACCCGACCCGCCTATAAACCCGTAACAACCCGACCTGTTTTGACCCGGTAATTTTAGACCCGAAATGACCCGACCCGAAAAATACCAGACCCGGAGCACCCTTAACCCGAACCCGACCGACCCGACCCGATTGCCAGGTCTAACACCAACCTATCATATAGTTAACAAAAACTCAATAAGATAGTCTTATCTCAACATAAAATAATGACCCAACTACCAACAAAATAATAATGTAAACGTAATCGTTTAAAATCACTCTATGAAGTTTGAACTTTTGAGTTCAATGATCGGTTTTTCTAACCTAGGGCATAGGAAAAACATACATAAATAAGAAACTATCCTTACAAGTAAATGGATAAACTCATTACAAAAAAAATCATTAAAATTACAACACCTAATCACTCAAATGATAACACTTTATCATAAATTTCTAAAATCAACCTCTTAAAATATAAGAGGATAATTTTATAAATGACCAAAGCTTATTGTATGCTCCTCTTAAACATAGTTTATAAATGACCAAAGTTTTTGAATATGTGACTTGATTGACATATTTGTAGGAGATCATGGAGGAGCTGGAAGATCGTGGAAAAATGGATTTTTCTATTTAAAAGTTTGATTAATTTTTTTTTTTTTAAATGGTGATGTGGCGATGAGGTGGCACAATATTTTGTGAAAACTTGGTTTATCCCTTATATTGTAGTTAGGTAGATAGATTAATGATATGTTATGATTGAAGGTGGAGGCGAGGCCGAAGGTGGAGGCGGCGGGGTTGAGATTGACGGGAAGAAGTCGCTGGAGACGACACTCGGGGTTTTGGGAGGCGGCGTTGCCGGAGGTGAGTTGTCCACCGGAAAGAATGGCTGATGGAGGACACGCCGACCCACTCCGCCAATACCATTTGACCTCATCTTTGTGATTTTGATCAAATTAATTTCAGAGAAACAAAATCCAAGCATCCAAATAGAGGCCAGACGAAGATGACAGTCGTTGAGCTTCTTTCATCTTCCGTTTCTTATTTTATTATTTTAGGGTTTTAATTAATTTGGGGAAGAAGATGAAAATGGAAATTTTAATCAATTTTTCAGTAATTACAAAAAATAACCCTCTCCAAATTATATATTTACGCTTAAAAATAGAATAAAGTGGGGGTAAAATGATATTTGCACAAACACTAACGGAAACACTAACTGAGGTGACGGAAGGGTGGTTCGATGTAAACAAAATAACAGAAATGGGTGGTTTGCTGCAAAAAGTGATATAAGGGGTGGTTTTGCGCAAATCCGGCCAAATAAAGGGTGGTTTGTCGCAAAAACCTCTTATTAGTTTCATAATGCATGTCAATTGTTGGGAAAAAGAGTTTGATCTAAACCGGGTCCACAATTTGAAAAAGGAAAATGAGCTAAACCCGGTCCACAATTGTCACACACCACAATCCAATTCAAGGATCTAAATACACTACTAAACACCATTAATGCTTAAACAAAAGATCATCTTTATAGTGTATAAGATTTGGGCTTGATATGATGACCAAACCCAACAACTCAACAAGACTTCAAACTTCGCAATTTATGGACTGGGCGGGCTATATATCCTTTGCTCTTGTTTTTTAGATAAGGAAAGCATTTCAACGTACCAGACAATTATGGTAGGTCGAGAGGTCGAGAAAAACTCGACGACGGATAAACCGTCAGACAGACACAAACTACAGACAAATAAGGAGAATACAACAAAGCAATATGAAGCATAAATAACTGAGGAAGAGGGATGAGCGAGCACAAACAAAGGAGGCTCCATCGGCAAACGGGTCAACCAGGGACAATCCCGGTGATGTGTTGAATGGACCACCATGACGTTGCCCCCCCATAAAATGAGGGATCTTCAGGAGCCGCGACTACCATGACATCTTTCATGGGCCTCAATACAACCACGACCAAAACCGAAACAACTCAATCTCCACCAAGAGTCAGCTCCACAATTGCAATGTAGTACACAAATCCATACTTGAATAATGAGTATGTGACAAACAATGAAAATGATGTAAATAACACCTTGGATTAATAAAATCCGAAGCTTAACCGAACAGTTAAGCGATGGTGATTATACATCAAATATAAAATTGAATGTGAAATTTGATGATTTGAATATACATAAACACACCCTCCGTCCCTTTTTGTTTGTCCACAAGTATGATTTTCGCGGGAATTAAGAATTTGTAGGAATATAATGATTATAGGAGAGAGAAAAGTATAAAGTTAATGGTTAGATAAGAGAGATAAAGAGAAAAAATAGATAAGATTGGAATTTGAGAGAGAGAAAAAGTAAAAATGTGATAATTATAGGTTGATAGTAGGGATAAAATGGGTAGAATAAAATAACATAAATGAAAAAAAGAACAAATAAAAAGGGATATTCAAAAAGAAAAGTTGAAAAACAAATAGAGAGACTAATAATAAAAGGATGTGTAGATGGAATATTCAACCTGTTGTAGGATGTAGCTTGCTCTTTTGTTTATAATTTTATTTTTTTGCTCGTCCATTGTAGTGAACTAGTGATGCAATGATTAAAGTTTTATTTTCTGTATACTCAAGCAAAGCTTAAATAAAAGAAAAAGAAAACTAAAATCAGAAAACATTAACAAATGTTTAAAGCTCTTTCTTAATAGTAGTTTGATGTGATGTGTCCGCTGGCCTTTGCGTACTGAGTACGCATTGCAATATTTATTTGGTAGATTTTTATTTTTTTTAATTGTTCACCATTGTAGAACAAAACAGTAGGTTCAAAGTATTGTCGGAGTAGATCTCATGGAGGCGTGAAGTAGATGGTAGTCAGCGAGTTATTTCACCTTGCAGAATAAGGCAGAAATAGTCAGGAACGAGGATAACAACACCAGCAAAAAAGGTGTAGAGTAAATGACCGGTGAAGTCAGACGACGTAGCTGCCCGGAGGTAGACCACGCATCAGAACAGAAGGCCGACGAGGTGGGGGTGAGTTTCAACGAATGAATTCGAAACTTTTAAGTTTTGGGTAATTGAAGCCGACCTTCCAGATCTGGACTCAAGGTGGTTTCAACGAATGAATTTTAAGTTTTGGGTAATTGAAAGGGATTGAATTGGGTTTATCCTATTTGCGCGATTCAAGAAGAAGAGATGCAGAATAAGTTTTTGTACTTAGTATGTGGTTTATTTCCCTACCAAACCAGATCTGATGAAGTAAACCCCCTCAAAACAAAACAGGTTGACCAAGAATAAATTTGACGATTTTTTGGCCAACAAGTCGATCAAATCTGAGTGAAAGGGTCGGATTCGTTGTTCACCATGGTGGTGAGTCTGGTTTGATTGCTAATGTCACCTTCATCTATATGTACGTACGTGTTGATGAGTTTCCTAAAGATGTTACTATGTTAGTGCCCATTTAGACTATCCTCATTGGTGAGGGGTGTTTTTGGCTCCATGCCACGGCATCGTTCATATTTTTCACATTGGTGAGATACGATGTCGCGGCATCGGACTATTTTTTAATTTTTATTTTGTTTTATGTTTAATAAATTGGTATATTTGTATTTGATATATGTGTTAAAATTATAAAATAATTTTTTTAAAATAAAGTGTTATAATTCTTAAAATATACTCCCTCCGTCCCACTTTGTTTGTCCTCTTACGCGTTTACACACTTGTCGATGCATGTTTTGCGTCGTTAATATCTCTAACTACATATTATTAAAAATTATAAAATCTTGATATTGTTAAAGTATTAAATGAGACGAATCAAAGAAGACCCTACATGACTATATTAATACACAAATATTGAGAATAATCGAGCAAATTGCGTTAATAGGTGAATAGTGTCAAATTTCGTCATAAGACAAACAAAGCGGGACGGAGGGAGTAGTATTTACTAAATAAATATATTTAATTTATAAAATGTTCCGAACATAGTCAAAAGTGGTCTCTATTTATAGATCTCGAAAAAATAAAGTCATTGATAATTTTTATTTATTTTATTCGTTTTTATTTTTTAAATTAAAACAATTGCAAATAATCAATTAAAATTGATTTTATAAAAATATGAAGCTAACCAATTGGGGGATGCCATGTGGCATCCCCAAAACCCCAAATCTGCAACATTTGCAGAAGGAAGGGGACGCCATCCGGCGTCCCATGCCGGGGCATCCGATGCCGTGAGGCATGCCGCGGCATGCTTCCCCCGTTGGGGATGTCGCCGCCGTTGTCCACCTTGTCGGCTCCTTGCCGAGCTTCCTTGCCGCACCATTGGAGATGGTCTTACTCTTTCAAGAATGAAAAAGAAAGGTTGAACCAAGTGTTTTCATTTTGCTGTAGTAGGTGGAAGTTAGGGCTGGGCATGGGTCAAAAACCGAACCGAACCCGAAAAACCGAAACCCGAAATTCCCAAAAAATCTGGACCGAAAACCGAACCGAAATCTTTCGGGTTGGGTTGGTCCGGGTTTGGGTCGGTTCGGTCCGGTCCAATAAAAAACCGAATAGGACCGAACGGTGCGGGCGAGTGGGCGAGACTCAAGGTGTGGGGTACTGCGGGCGAGTGGGCGAGACTCAGCTAGACGGTAGGGCTGGGCATGGGTCAAAAACCGAACCGAACCGAACCGAACCCGAAAAACCGAAACCCGAAATTCCCAAAAAATCTGGACCGAAAACCGACCCGAAATTACTTCGGTCCGGGTTCGGTCCGGTTTTTTCGGTTCAATCCGGTTTGGGTTTCGGGTTTACCCAACCCGTGCCCAGCCCTAGTGGAAGTACCAAGTTTGTTTTTCATTTTGCTGTTGTAGTTGTTATTGAGTGATTTGGTTTTAGGTTTTAGGTTTTAGAGAGAGGTGGAGATTTATTTATATATCCTTTGCTCTGTTGACAAAGGCGTCTATAGTTAATGGGTTGGAATAAATAAAAACAACATGTATCTAATAAATGCTATTTTAATATTTTAAATTTTTTTTATCAAAAAAAATATATTTTAAATTTTTATCTTAATTACCTATTTTCTTAAATGTTAATTTCATCATCAACTAATAACACACCATCTTCGTCTCCTTCCTCTATCACAATCTCTAAATTCATTCTCATCTCTATCAGGTTCATCAATTCCTTCGTTTCATTCCGACGCCTCATCCTTCCCCGATTAAAAATTAATCTGGATTAATTATATATTTTTAATCTATATATTGACAACACCTAAGATTGATTCATATGCATGGCCTCAGTAAAACATGTAACACACCACATGTAACACGCCAAACAACATTGGCCTCAGTAAAACATGAACATCATATAAATACTTTATGTTGCAGATTTCGGTTGCAACCACTGTTGCAATAGTTGTATTTGCATTTTACGAGTTTGTAGAATTGAATTATATCACCATTCACTCATTTTAAATTTATGACATGTTTAATGACTAACCGCAAACGAAAAACTGTGATTTCCCCGCGCGAAGCGCGGGTTTCTGGATCTAGTGTCTTCTAAAAATACGTTTTTTCTGCGTTCTTAGTGTGTACATGATAAATGTCCTCTTAAGTAAATTACAATTTTTATAGTTTGGTTTGTGTTTTCTTATGCTACAAAAATTATAGTGTGTTAACGGTTTATAAGAATGCCAAAATATTAGACGATTTATATATACAACCCACCTAAATTACCAAACACCGTCCGGCCTTTCGCGTTACGCGAGAAGCACGTCCCTCGCATAACGTGAGATTAACAAAACGTAGCATAGTTTTAAAATGCTAATCTCGCGTTACGCGAGGAACGTGCTTTTCGCGTAACGCGAGAGATGTACATCTCATGTAAAGGCCTTTTTTAATTCTCGCGTTACACAAGGTGTCCCTTCCTCGCATAACGCAAGAGACTGGGCGATATTTGGGAAAAGAGGCGGGCTGTATCATCAAACGTTAATGAGTATATCCAATTCCCCTAAACCCATTATCTACTTCTCTCGAAAAGGACATCATCAGTATTAAATTTAAAAATAAAATCTTGTTAAGTATAATGACATACATACAACAATTTATATAATTCTTCTGTGACACCCCTAAAAATTGGGAAAAAGATTCGTTAAGGATAGGGTTATGGAGAAGGAATGAGGATGAATCCTGAGCGCTCATTTTTTCCCATAGCATTCTAATCCTGACCGTTCACTTTCTCTTTCTTTTTTCCTTTTTTTTCGGCTTTTTGTTCGATATAACAGAAGCAATTACTTCTTCTCCAAAACAGATTCACCGCCATCGTATTCTTCTCATCGAATCTTTCTTCTGTTCGTTTACTCGCCGCCATTGTTGTTCTTCGGCTGTTCCTGGTGTTTCCGAGGCGACAATGTGTTCGAAAGTGCTTGCACCACTATGTTTTCTCCTTTTTGCGTTTGTCGCCGGCCAAATCTAGTGTCCTTCGTGATATGGCTAATGCTTATCCTAATTTAGGTATAGATCTGTACTGTTTGTTTGATTTGATTGTTGTTTTCATTACAGTATCAATATAATGTCTCAGATTTCTCGATTTCTGTATGTGATTTGGTTGATTTAAGTACGTGCTAGTTTGAATTAGATACGTGCATCCATTTCTGGATTTCTGTATGTGATTTGTTTAATAATCTGGTTGAGTGATGCACCTTTAACCATTGAGTGATGCACCTTTAACCATTGAATGATGCACCTTTTACTATTGAGTGATGCACCTTTCACCATTAAGTGATGCACCAGTTGAGAATTTTAATAATTTGTGTGCATAATGCATTAATGTTCATTGGTTGATGCACCTTTTACCTTTGAATGATGCACCTTTTACCTTTGAATGATGCACCTTTGATTGAGACACTTTTTACCTTTGATTGATGCACCTTTTACCTTTGACTGATGCACCTTATAATAGTCTATGATGCACCAGTTGAGAAACATTGATGATTTGTGTGCATAGTGCATTAATGTTCACTGATTGATGCACCTTTTTACTTTGACTGATGCACCTTATTCCAGGATGTGATGCACCTCAGTCAACAATGCACTTATATTTGTGTTTTCATTTTTGTCAGGAAGTGGAAGTCAAACTATCCCTAGTATTATATCGATTTGTCCAAGTATTAATGTTGACTATATCATTCCCGAGTGCAATGATTCATTGAAGCCCTATCTTGGTCAGCTTTTCCCAACTCTTCATGATGCCATCACCTTTTATGAAGCTTATGCACTGACATGTGGTTTCGTTGTTCGTTGTTGTTCGACCAAGAGAGATAAGAAAAGTGTACCACCAGTTGTTCTCTGGAAGTACCTTTGTTGTAACAGAGAATGATATAAAGTTGTATCCCCATATTGTGAGTTCAACCATGATGTCCCGATCGATGGAGATGTTGTGAAGAGGAGGAGAATCTCTAATATATGTGGATGTGAAGCTAAGCTTTGGCTCAAGTATGAAGGTATGGACGGTTACCGCGTTACGAAACTGGAGTATGGTCACACACATTCTATGTTGGAGTTGTCCCATATGGTATTTTCAAAAAGGAAGAGGCAAGATACTCCATTCCATCAAGAACTCATGATGAACTGTATTAAATCCAATATTGGTGTGAGTAAGAGTTTCAAAGTGTATAAGAATCTAGTTGGTTCGTATGCAAACGTAGGCGCCACTGTTGTAGACTTTAAGAACTTTATGAGGGGTTTGAACTCATACATGGAAGGAAGTGATGCTCAAATGGTCATCAATGACTTTGTTAAGAAGAAAGAGTGTTGCAGTGCATATTATTTTGATTATCATCTCAACAAGGAGGGCCAGCTTTGTCGGTTGTTTTGGTGTGATCCTATAAATCGCAAGAGTTTCTCTTATTTTGGTGATGTCGTGTCGGCTGATGCTACATACCAATTGATTAGGTAAATCATATGTACTCTTACTAATTCATGCACTTATGATTTCTCAGTCATGTACCTATCCTCTACAACTGATGCACCTTTTAGTAACGGATGATGCACCTTTTTGTTACAGATGATGCACCTTTTTGTTACGGATGATGCACCTTTTTGTTACGGATGATGCACCTTTTGGTTTTACTACTCATTCACATATCCTATACCTCTGATGCACCTATCTTCCACTAGTGATGCACCTGTTTTCTACCAGTGATGCACATATCCTCTTCCAGTGATGCACATATCCTCTTCCAGTGATGCACCAAATGCTAAACTATTATACTCCTTTATTGCAGATATAATATGGTCTTTGTGTCATTTACTGGAGTGGATAATCATAAAAGGTCTATAACATTCGTTGTTGCTTTGATTTTGCATGAAGATATTGAGTCTTATGTGTGGTTATTTGAGAATTTCAAGAAGGCGATGGGGCATGAACCGCATGTCATTATCACCTATCAAGCTGCATCTGTCAAGGCTGTTGTTGAACGAGTGTTTTCTCATTCTGTCCACCGGTTGTGCATGTGGCATATAATGATGAAGGTTTCTAGCAAGGTTAAATTCCCTCCACATTCAAATCCTTCCTTCTTTGATGCGTTCCAAAAGAAGTTCAAGAATATTGTTTGGGATGATGAACTTACTCCTATTGAATTTGAAAATGAGTGGTTTTCGGTTCTTGGAGAATATGGTTTGGAAGGGCACGAATGGCTAGGAATAATGTTTGAACTATGGCGTTATTGGATCCTATCTTTTTTCCAAGATGTGAGAATGTCATCCTTATTGAGGACGACATCAAGGTCTGAGAGTCAAAACAATTTTTATGGAAAATTTCTAGGTTCTCAATCCAACCTTATGCTTTTCATGATGAAGTATAGTAGTGTTATTGATTTTCAGCGGCACAGTCAGAAGAAGTGTGATATGGATTCTTGTACTTCCACTCCACGTATGAAGACGCCTTATCAGTTTGAAAAAAAATCTTGCAGTCATCTACACTATCAATGCCTTTTATGATGTCCAAGAGGCGTTTGTAAGTGGTATGTATCACTACACCCTTGATGAACTGCGAAAAGAGTCTGATATCCATCACTTTAAGATTCAAGATGAATTTGGTAGAATCTGTGATGTACAACATGTCGTTGCAAGGAAAGAGTACGTTTGTTCTTGCAACAATTTTCTAAAATTGGAGTTTCCTTGCCGACACATTTTCTTTGCCTTAAAGAATTCCCATGTAACTAATTTGCCTCCTAGCCTCATTAACACTCGCTGGACCAAGCAAACTATTCTACAACCAATTTTGAAGTAGACGGTGCAGTGTATGATGCTAGTGTTGAGATTGATGAGAGAAAGCGTTTGTTGGCCGAAGTGATGACTGAAATGTATTCTTGTGTTCACATTGTTGGTGATGACATGGATAGAT
Organism: Oxyria digyna; assembly: GCA_029168935.1. Classification (NCBI taxonomy): domain Eukaryota; kingdom Viridiplantae; phylum Streptophyta; class Magnoliopsida; order Caryophyllales; family Polygonaceae; genus Oxyria; species Oxyria digyna. The sequence goes on from JAPVLV010000013.1 coordinate 16,096,635, forward strand.
TGAAAGAGTTTTTTTGCTATTTTAAAGGATCAAAAGGCTGCATTCACAAGATCTGAAGTAGTTGATCCTTCTTCCTTAACACCAGCTAGAAACTACAAGTTTGAGAAATTGTAGGCCCGTTACCTAATCAAGTAAATATCCATCCTCCTGAAATGGAAAAGAACAAGTTCAAGAAGAGGCGTATTAAAGGTGGCCAAGAAGTTGGAATTGAAAATTCCAAGAAGAAGAAAATGGTTTGTAAAATTTATAAGAGGTCGGGACACAACATCACTACTTGTCCTCAATATGTCCATTAGTTTCTCTGAGCTTTCATTGTAATGAGTTATTAACAAAATATTTTAGTAACACACCTATTAGTAATGACTGATGCACCAATTGCATCTCAGTGATGCACCAACTTTTATTAACAATGCATAGCACCGTGTTTGCTTGACTGAATTAGTCTTGATTTTATTTTTCAAGTTTTTTGTTCATTCATTTTCTGTAGCTTATTCATGCACTGATTATCATTGAGTGATGGACCAAATATCACTAAGTGATGCAACAATTATCACTAAGTGATACACCACATTTTATTAAGTGATGCACCAACTATATATATATATATCCGGTGATGCATCAATTTCGATTCAGTGATGCACCATTTTTCATCATGTGATGCACCAACAAACAACTACTCATGCATTTTCATGTGCAAAACCACAAATACCTTAAAACCAAACTTGTCTTACAACCTAAAGACCAAATATGTCTTACTACAAACCAAACTGTTTACAAACATCCAAATTGTTCACACCTGCTTTCTACTCTTTACTTTGCATGTCCACGTCCACGTCCCCGCCCAGGCCCACGTCCAGATGGTGCTGCCTTCTCAGCTGCTTCTTGAGCTTTCATAACTTTCAGTACTTCTAATAACTCTTCAATTCTATTGCTTGCTAAATTGAAGCTGCTTGTTAGAAGTAAATGGCAATATCTTACTCTAAACTTGACCAACCGTTTCAAGTTTTTCTTCTTCATGTTTGAATTCCAAGTAGCCAGCCCATTGCCTTTGTATGTCTCCATGTACCGTAGTAGAAAGACTCCACAGTCTTTTTTGTTCTCCTTGTCCCTCCAACTCATTTCGAGTCTTTCAAACGACACGTCTTTAATCAAGGCAGCTTGGGATTCCATTCCATTATCCTTGAAGAAGTGGGTCATCAATGTCCTCTGCATGAATAAACAATCACAATTAACCAGAGTAAACATAAGTGATGCATCAATTATAATTCAGTGGTGCACCAATGACTTTCCAGTGATGCACCAATTATATTTTAAAAGTGGACTTACGATTGTACATGAGCATATTTTTCCATCTCCACGTTTAATGAGTTATCGAGGATGTCAATACTTGGCTTGTTGACATTAATGGTTAGCCAATAATAGTGCTGCTCTTTGAGAGTTGGCAAAAAAAAACTGTCCTAGAGAGAAAAATCAGGTTATAAGCTAACAATAACACATATCAATAGTTAATGCACCTATTCTAATAATCTGATGCACCAACCAATACTGGGTGATGCACCAACACCCACTAGGTATGCACCAAATCCCACTGGATGATGCACCAACCAACACTGGATGATGCACCAAAACACAATAGAAATCTTACCACATCAACGTCGTTAAGCTTGTATCCTCTCCTCTTAAAAGCTTTGACATTGTTAAAGGTTTACAGGATAAGTTCAGCAAATAAATTATATCTTTCTCCCTCACTGTACGCACCCATCTCAGTGTCTATAAGATAACCCTGTCAAAATAAAATATTTGAGTTAAATATTTTGCAAAAAATAATAATCTGAATATGTTGTTCTAATATATTGACTTACCGTTGCCATACAAGGTATAAAGAATCTCAATGGTGATTGTGGGGCTCTATATTCTTCATTTTCGTTAAACAATAAAATGAAAGCATCCACCATGTCATTGTCTAGCTCCGCACTTTTCTTCATGCACTGGAAGTTGCTTTTCCTTAGACTTGCATTGTGTATAACGAAAAGATACTCTTTGTTGTATAACAAAAAAAATCAATTTGTTAACTTCCCTCATGTTATAGAAATTTAGTAATACTAAGGTAAATATATTGTTATGTGTCATTGTTTTCTTCACTGGTCAACCAATTGTAATTTTTTTTTCATTATTTGTCAGTGTAGCTGAAATGTTACATTGTCTTTCCTTAAACGGCGAGATTGTGCTTGCAGAAGGAAGTCTCTCCCTCTTAGTTTCAACCTCTTCATTTGTTTCGCATGTAAATCTCACCCGACAAATAGAAGTATTAGATGATGCACCAACACTCACTGGGTGATCACCAGCACCCACTGGGTGATCACCAGCACCCACTGGGTGATGCACCAACATAAACTTGAAAAAATGAACTTTATAAATTATTATTTGAATTATTATACCTTTTTTGGTTGGGCATATTTGTCCTTCTGAGCTGTATCCACCTCCATCTAATCTTCAACCTCCATTTCTTTAGCTATCCTGTTTCCTTTATCTGTAACAACATCTATTTGCATATGTTCGACAACCTCCTCTTCCGTCCCAGCTACAACTTCCTTTTGTTCTTCAGTCTTTCCCTTTTCTTTTTCAACCTCCTCTTTTTCAGTTGTGTTTTTTCCTTCCTCTACTCCCTCAGAAACCTCCTTTTCAACAACCTCCTTCCCTTTGTATGTCACATCTTCCCCTTTGTCTGTCACTGCTTCCGTCTCAGTTAGATCTTTCTCTTCAATTTCCTTGTTATTTCCTTTGTTGTTGTTGTTGTTGCTGATTGCTTCAGTTTCAAGAACATCCTCAGTGGTTTTCCGCTCCTTCTCAGTTGGTCCCTCCTCTATGTTTTCTTGAACCTCCGCATCCTTTTCAACATTCACTTTGGCAGGCCCATCCTTTTCAGTTTCAAGAATTATTATACCCTTGTGCGCTGAACAACTGCGCATAGACTTATGCGCTTAAGAACTGCGCACAGATTGGCGTGCATATAGTGAAAAAGTCGCGTGTATATAGGCGTTTCGTAAAAGTACTGCCTCTTGAATTTGTTCGTGTTACGTGGATTAAAAGTTTAGATACACGGATGCTATATACAGCCTGATGGCTTTACCAAACACCGCCCGGCCACTCGCGTTCTGCGAGGTCACGTTCCCTCGTGGAACGTGAGATTAGAAAAAAATAAGGTAATTTTTTAGACGCTAATCTCGCGTTCCACGAGTGTACGTAACCTCGCAGAACACGAGTGTCTCGACCTCGCGTAACGCGAGTAGTGCATGTCAGAAAGACGTTGTTGTGCACCATTAATAGATGTCTTGTCCCCGCCTAACTATAATAACTACCCCCTTATTTTAAGTAAACCGTAACACCTATTAACCCTACCCTAACACCTCTTTTTATCATCAATTTCCTTGTTATTTCCTTTGTTGTTGTTGTTGTTGCTGATTGCTTCAGTTTCAAGAACATCCTCAGTGGTTTTCCGCTCCTTCTCAGTTGGTCCCTCCTCTATGTTTTCTTGAACCTCCGCATCCTTTTCAACATTCACTTTGGCAGGCCCATCCTTTTCAGTTTCAAGAATTATTATACCCTTGTGCGCTGAACAACTGCGCATAGACTTATGCGCTTAAGAACTGCGCACAGATTGGCGTGCATATAGTGAAAAAGTCGCGTGTATATAGGCGTTTCGTAAAAGTACTGCCTCTTGAATTTGTTCGTGTTACGTGGATTAAAAGTTTAGATACACGGATGCTATATACAGCCTGATGGCTTTACCAAACACCGCCCGGCCACTCGCGTTCTGCGAGGTCACGTTCCCTCGCGGACCGTGAGATTAGTGACGAGGCGAATTTGTCGTGTGCCAAGTCAAGTAATCCTAACATGCAAACTAAGTAATATAGTACGCAAGTAAGGGTCGAATCCCAAGAGAATCAGTTTATCAAATTTTTAAGTTATCACAATGACTAATCAATAAACGTAACCAAAGGGGGGGGTTTTTGTGGTTTTGATACGAAGTATCGAAAGTCAACTCGATTATAATAAGATTAAGCGAAGTGTTTCACTTAGCGATTATCCACAATTAGATTAACAAGTTGATCTTAGAATCCTTTTTACCCCTATGTCAAGTTCTCAAGTGATCGTTCTAATTCCTGTTCTTGAATAGTTATTAGTCCAACTAGTCCTAATAACCCTTACTCGATTATAACCTCGAAACTATCAAAGTTCAATAACAAAGTAGCAATGCATTCAGGAATAGATAGATACATGCAATATCATGGACAACTAGTCGGATACTCGACATGTACTCAACTCTCTTCTCTATTAACAATCACAACTAGTTCATGCAAATAGATTGTGCTACACAACAAGTATGATAATTCAACTAGAAGTATCAAACTCTAGCAATATGAACAAGACACAACTAACTTAGGTGATCAATCTAAAGTAGTAAATCTAGTTCATCGACAATACAAACAAGAGAGTTGAGACAATCAAAGAGTTAGACAAAGGGAAAGGATAAACTCACAACTTGTTGAATCCAAAAGCTTCAAACGCCAAGTGAAACAAAGGAACTTTAGCAACTCATAAGTTTGTGAAAACTCTTCCAAAAACTTAAGCAAAAACAAAGGTTAGATGATCAAGAATGATCATCCACTACCTATATAGTATTAGCAGATGTAACAGCCTAATTAAGGTCTAAAAAACGTATGGAAAGTTACAAAATTAAACACAAATTACTTCAAATGGCAAAGACTTCAATTTGATTCTTCTGTCGAGGAACCGCACCCGCGGGTTGAGAGCCGCGGGCGCGGTTTTGGATTTCGTCAGCTTCTTCTGGATGGCAGAGGGCCGCGGGCGCGGCTTGAGACCCGCGGGCGCGGCTTGAGCTTCTTCGTAACCTTTGGCTGAAGGTGAGAGCCGCGGGCGCGGCTTGAGACCCGCGGGCGCGGCTTGAGCTTCTTCGAGAGCCTTGGCTGAAGGTGAAACCCGCGGATGCGGCTTGAGACCCGCGGGTGCGGCTTGTTGTCTGAGGCAGAATTGCTGATTTCTTCAAGTCTTCGTCTTCGTCTTCGTCTTCGTCTTCGTCTTCAGCAGCTTCTTCCTTATGCTTCAATGCTTCCAATGCTTGTATCATCTCTTGGAATCTCGTATGTAAATCTTCTCTCGAACAACTCCATGATACAGATTACATAGAAACAAATAACATAATCCTATACAAAACTAGCTAATAATCCATAGTTGCGGTATGTAAAACACCGCTTATCAAACTCCCCCATACTTAGACCTTGCTCGTCCCCGAGTAAGCTAAAAGAAACTTACTCTTTTACAATAATCACTCAAAGATCTCAGGAAGTATGAAAAAGAAAGAAACTACAAATTACTAACACATTTAGTATACAAACAATATGATGAGAAAGAAATCTATCAATTTTGGTCTTCCATAGTGGTTATCATGCAAAAAATTTTGTCCTAAGACACTCATGTCACTCATTTTGCCTAGGCGCCTCGAAAGGTTTTCACCTAGCCACTCATTTCATTTTCAATCTCACCATTCCTTACCGCCCTCAAGTCCTTTTTTGCCAAGCCTAACGCAAGCCGAACTACCCGCTTATTGCATGGATTTTTCCATCCCAGGATTTTCATTTGCCTTTTTTCGTATTTTTGTGGCTTTTTCTGTTTTTAATTCCATGCAAAGTACAACAAAATAAAAACCGAAGGGAAATAACAAGAAAATGAACTACTCTAGGATAAGCAATGAACTAATTTCCCTCCCCCATACTTGTAGTGCACAATGCCCTCAGTGTGTAAGACATAGAAAAATAATGAGGAAGAGAGAAAGAAGCTCACTGATCCGGGTCATCCCGGTTTGGATATTCGGGCCAACGAGCATGCATGTCGAGCCGTAAGTCATCCACCGACTGCTGCAGCCTCTCAAAATTGTGGTTCACCGTCTGCTGCAGCCTCTCAACATTCTGGTTCACCGTCTGAACCGACTGGTAGACATACTCAATCCGCTCGAAAAGACGCTGCTCCCAAGGTACGTCAGCAGGAGCTGCAGAAGACGAGCCTTCGCCCCATTGCCTCTGAGGCTGAAAATGAGGGGCAGACTCCTGGAAGTCGTCATCATCATCATCCTCAAGGTCAGCTGGCTGCTGATCCAGCTGCGGAACCGGCTCCTGTATGCTGATCCCACCTCGAGCTCGTCGTCTAGCAGCTGCACGAGGGGGAGCGGGTGCTGGGTTGAGCCTAAAGGTATGGGCTGGCCCGTAAGCAAAATCCTCGGTGAGAGCAATCTCGGGAGGACCGAGCCAAACCCACATCCGCTCGTCTTCATTTGCTGGAACTGACTTGAGCCACCTAAGTCGGGTTTGCAGAAACGTGGTATCCAGCAAATAGGGACCTAGTGAGGGGTCCGGACTACCTACGCAGTCAAGCGTCTCCCAGTCGGGGACGACAGCCTCAAGGATGAGGGTGATCATGCCACCCAAAGTAATCTGTCCCTTCGGTTTTGAGCGGGCTGTCTTACAAGAGTGAACAAAAAGTGAGAGCCAATCCGGAATTACCTGACATTCCGGCATGAGAGCATACAGATACTTCAGCTGGTAGGCAGGCACCTTGTTCACCTCAGAAAGCCCAAAGAAGGCCATAGAGAGAGCCCGCTGTGTCAGGCGGAGACATGGATGGGACATCTTTGCATTATAATCATTACCATGTGTATCCCGAACTTGTCCCGTCCATGTGTACCAGACCTGTGTAGGGCTGGCACCAACTATAGTATCATAATCTGCAGAGGGAACCTGAGAGATTCCCAAGATGTGGCGCAGCTGTTCAGCCTGAACTGTAAAGGACCGTCCATTGTAAATGAACTGGATAGCCGAGATGGAGGTGGTCTCCGAGACGTTCTTGGACTTGAGGCTTGCCAGAAACTGATAGGTAGCCTCGGCATGAGTAGGAGCTGACCTGTACACGAAACTCTGCAGCCCTGCGTGCTCAAGCATGGCTTCAGTGCATGCAGACATACCCAAATCATCGAGGGTACGTGGATGAAAAAATCTCGTGGCTACACACTGCTTAGCCCTTAAATAAGCTAAGTTGGTCTGAACCTGTTGTTGCCACAGATCATTTTTGTGGCCTCGGGATGTTCCTGCTGCAGCCATCAGAGTGTATACGCAAAACAAATGCCACCACAAATCCGCACACAACAAATATACCACACAGCAGCAGCAGCACAATAGCAAAAAGCCCTCCCCGAGGCGTAAGCAAATCAACAACGATTAGTGCGGTTGGGAGAAGGACTTACTGAAATCAGTATGGACGACAGAAGTGAAAGCCGCGGGTGCGGGTGGGTTGCCGCGGGCGCGGTTGTTACTTCGTCTGATTTCTGGCGAGGAGGGAGCCGCGGGCGCGGTTTTTGGGCCGCGGGTGCGGTTATTGCGTGCTGGAGATTTCTTGACAGGGGCGAGGCCGCGGGTGCGGGTTTGTAGCCGCGGGTGCGGTTTCGTCGAGACAGAGCTTCTGGGCAGGGTGCGGCTGCGGCTGCGAGCGTTGGAGCCGCGGTTGCGGTTTGGATGCCGGCGCGGGTGCGGGTGCGGGTGCGGGTGCGGTTGGTGAGGAGGGTTTGGTGGGGTGTGTTGGTGTTGGGAGAGAGGGGTTTGGTGGGAGGTTGTGGATTTTTTTTTTTTTTAGAGGTAGGGTATGTGGTGGGAAGTGGGAAGAGAGGCTTTTATGTGGTGGGAGTTTGATGTGGTAGGGGGTAGAAAATGAAATTTGATGTGGAGAAGGTTAGAAGATGAATTTTGATATGGAGAAGGGTAGAAGATGAACCGTCAATTCCTTCTTTTTTTTTTTCTTTTTTTTTTTTTTTTTTTTTTTTTTTTTTTTTTATAAACGAAAAGAAGAACCGTCAATTCCTTTAGTAGCAAACGACCATCGTCTTCTCGTCTTGACTTCCTAGAAAATAGAAAACAAAACAATTAAAAAGAAAATGAAATTCAAGGGAAGAAGAAGAATACCCTGGGTTGCCTCCCAAGCAGCGCCTTGGTTAGAGTCGTGGCTCGACTTGGTTTCCCGTCTTCAATTTTCCAAAGTTGGCTCTTCTAGAGCCATTTCATCGAAAGACACTTTGGTGAATCCCTCATGGTAAGGTTTTAACCTTTGACCATTCACCTTAAAGACGTTGTGGTTGTCTTTGTCAAACAACTCAACGGCGCCATGAGGAAAGACGCGAGCAACAACATACGGGCCATTCCACCGGGATCGCAACTTACCTGGAAAAAGTTGAAGACGAGATTGGTAGAGCAAGACCTTGTCTCCCACCTTGAAATCTTTCCTCAAGATGTTCTTGTCATGCCAAGCCTTCGTCTTTTCCTTGTAGATCACCGCATTCTCATACGCATCCCGGCGTATCTCTTCAAGCTCTTGGATTTGCAACTTCCTAAAGTCGCCTACTTCATCCAACTCCATGTTGCATTTTTGCACCGCCCACCACGCCTTGTGTTCTAACTCCACCGGAAGGTGACAAGCCTTTCCAAACACAAGTCGATATGGGGACATTCCTATTGGAGTTTTGTAGGCAGTCCTATATGCCCAAAGTGCATCATCCAACCTTAAACTCCAATCCTTTCGATTAGGAGCCACCGTCTTTTCCAGAATCCCCTTGATTTGCCTATTGGACACCTCAGCTTGTCCATTGGATTGGGGGTGATAAGCAGTTGAGACTCGTTGAGTGACATGGTACTTCTTTAAAAGTGCACTCACCGTCTTATTGCAAAAGTGAGTACCTTGGTCACTTATAAGAGCCTTTGGAATCCCAAAACGAGAAAAGATATTCTCCTTCAAGAAACCTGCTACCACTCGGGAATCATCAGTTCTGGTGGCCTTCGCTTCCACCCATTTGGAAACGTAGTCCACCGCAAGTAAAATGTATAAATTCCCAAACGAACTAGGAAAGGGTCCCATGAAATCAATACCCCAAACATCAAAAATCTCACAAAAGACTAATGGTGTTTGTGGCATCTCATTTCGTTTAGAAATTTTCCCGACCCTTTGGCATCGGTCGCAAGCTTTGCAAAAGGCAAACGCATCCCGAAAGATGTGTGGCCAATAGAAGCCGGCGTCCAATACCTTCCTAGCCGTTTTATTAGCCCCAAAATGCCCCCCATATGCATAAGAATGACAAAAAGTAAGGACAGACTGTACCTCGTTATCCGGGAGGCATCGTCGGATTACCTTGTCAACACAATGTCTCCAAAGGTAGGGGTCATCCCAAACGTAGAAACGTGATTCCCGCTTGATCCTATCTTTCTGAGCCTTGGTGTAGTTTGGCGGGAATTCTTCGCGAACCAGGTAGTTCACGATATCGGCAAACCATGGTTTGAAAGACCGGAGGGCGAAAAGCTTGTATTCGGGGTCAACTTCTGCATACTCGGCTGTCAGAAAACCGCGATCGCGGTTATTGAGCCGCGGTCGCGGCTCTCCTTGCAGTGATATTTCTGGAAAGCACAAACCGCGGGTGCGGCTTTCTAGCCGCGGGTGCGGTTCTTCCTTTGCCGAAAACTCCTGAGAGCATGAACCGCGGGTGCGGTTCCCTAGCCGCGGGTGCGGCTCGTACTCAGCAGAATCAAAAATTGCAGAATTAATTTGATACAAGTTTTCGTCCGGGAACGTACCTTGAATTTGAACCTGTAATTTACCGTCCTCTGCTACAATCCGGCTCAAATGATCAGCTACGGAGTTTTCGACTCCCTTCTTGTCCCGGATTTCCACATTGAACTCGCTTAAGAGCAAAACCCATCGGATGAGTCTTGGCTTTGATTCCTTCTTCGTCATGAGATAACGAAGAGCAGCGTGGTCCGTGTGGATAATCACCTTCGTGCCCAAAAGATATTGCCGAAATTTTTCAAGGGCAAACACCACGGCTAGCAACTCCTTTTCCGTGGTGGAGTAATTCCTCTGAGCTCCGTTCAAAGTCGTGGAAGCATAGTAGATGACGTGCATTGCTCTTCCGACTTTTTGACCAAGAACGGCTCCCACCGCATGATCACTAGCATCACACATGATCTCAAAGGGTAGAGACCAATCGGGTACTTGGATGATTGGTGCTTCGGTGAGGTGGGCTTTTAGAGTGTCGAATGCCTTCTTGCACACATTCGACATGTCAAAAGTAGCTTCCTTTTTCAAAAGCTCACATAGGGGCGTGGAGATCTTAGAGAAGTCCTTGATAAACCTGCGATAAAAACCTGCATGGCCTAGGAAGGAACGCACTTCACGCACATTAGTAGGATAAGGCAACGATTGAATGACGTCAATCTTTGCCTTATCGACCTCAATACCCCTAGCTGAAATTATGTGCCCCAATACTATCCCTTGTTCAACCATAAAATGACACTTTTCAGAATTCAATACTAGATTAGTATCTACACATCTTTTAAGCACAAGTGACAAATGATTTAAACATGCATCAAAGCTATCCCCATGTACCGTAAAATCATCCATAAAGACTTCTATGAAATGTTCAATGTATTCCGAGAAGATACTTACCATACATCGTTGAAAGGTCCCGGGCGCGTTACATAATCCAAAAGGCATCCTACGATATGCAAAAGTGCCAAAGGGACATGTAAACGTCGTCTTCTCTTGATCTTCGGGTGCAATAGCAACCTGAAAATACCCTGAATACCCATCTAGAAAGCAATAATATGGCCGACCGGCAAGTCGTTCAAGCATTTGATCAATAAAAGGGAGGGGGAAATGATCTTTTCGGGTTACCGCGTTCAGCTTGCGGTAATCAATGCATACTCTCCAACCTGTTTGAGTTCGGGTAGGAACCATCTCACCTTGTTGATTCTCTACCAATGTTATGCCCCCCTTCTTAGGGACACATTGAGTTGGACTTACCCATTGACTATCCGAAATGGGGTAGATCATGTCAGCTTGAAGAAGTTTCAGCACCTCCTTCTTAACCACCTCCATCATAGGTGGGTTTAACCTTCTTTGGGGTTGCCTAGAGGGTTTAGCACCTTCCTCAAGAAGGATCCTGTGCATACAGGTGGAAGGGCTAATTCCCTTGATGTCAGCAATGGTCCACCCAAGAGCGGTAATGTGTTCTTTCAGCACCATCACCAACTTTCTCTCTTGTTCACCTGTCAACTTACTTGAAATGATTACCGGGAGGGTATCATTTTCCCCAAGAAAAGCATATTTCAAGTGCTCGGGTAATTGCTTGAGCTCTACAACCGGTGCCTGCACAATAGAAGGAAGAAGCTTTTCGCTCTCCAAAGTTAGTAGCATGGGCCGACCGGCCAAAATTCTACCCGAAGCGTCTAGACGAGCTAGAACATTTTGAATCTCAGGTGGAAGAGACAAGTCTAGTGTTGGTGAGTGAACGATGCTGTGTTCTAATACACTTTGTAATTCATCTAAGCCAAATATATTGAAAACATCTTGGACTATAGGATCAATTACATCAATTGAACAAATAGACGCAGCATCTTCGACGGGGTGTTTCATAGCATCAAAAATGTTAAATTGAACTATTTCCCCATCGAACTCTAAAGTGAGAGATCCACTAGCCAAATCAATCTTTGTGTTAGCGGTTCGCATGAAGGGTCTCCCAAGCAAAATAGGGGCAGCTTGCCCATCATGTTCCATGTCTAACACAAAGAAATCAGCGGGAAAGAACAAATTATCCACCATAACCAGAACGTTTTCAACTACACCTTTAGGATACACGGTGGACCTATCGGCTAGTTGAATAACAATTCCGGTTTCATGGAGTGGACCTAACCCGAGAATCTTATAGAGAGAGTAAGGCAACACATTTATCGATGCACCCAAATCGAGCATGGCTCGTTCAAAATGTGTGTCGCCTATACGGCAAGGTATGCTGACCATGCCCGGATCGCTGCACTTCTTAGGCATTCGCCTTTGAAATACAGCGGAGACACGCTCGCTTACCGTCACCTTTTGTTGCCCTTTCAACTTTTGATTCCTCTTGATTGTGCAAAGTTCTTTTAAAAATTTTGCATATCGAGGAATGCTTTTAATTAACTTGAGCAAGGGGATGTTTACCTCACATTTGCTGAACGTCTCAAACAACTCCTTGTCGTTTTCCGGCCTTTTGGTGTTCCTAAGGGCTTCGGGAAACGGGGCGGGAGGCTTGGTGGAGTCGAGAGGTGGAAAGTTGGGACGAACGTAGTTGTCCTGTCTCAACTGGAAATCCCCCCGATCCTCCACTTCGAGTTCAGCATTTTGTGAAGGAAAACCAGAAATTTTTACCTCGGTGGATGAGCCGCGGGTGCGGTTCTCTACCCGCGGGCGCGGCTCGTCAGTGCACTTGTCTTCTGGCGAAGTGGCGGAGCCGCGGGCGCGGTTTTCCACCCGCGGGTGCGGCTCTTCAGAAAATCTGTCCTCTGGCGTAGTGGAGGAACCGCGGGTGCGGCTTTCAACCCGCGGGCGCGGTTCTTGGCTATCCTCAGAATCTGATTTTTCTGCCGAGGCCTCGGCAAGCTTTTTGGTTTCCCCCAAAATCTTACCACTTCTTGTTGTCACTGCACTCACATTTCTGGTTGGATTCACCACCGTTTGGGACGGTAGAGAATTGGACTTTTGTTGTGCAATGGTGGTAACAGCTTCAGCCAACTGCCCAATTTGCTTCTCCATGTTCTTGATGCTCGACTCGGTCGTTTGAACATGAGTTGTGAAGTGTTGAGTCAAAGATCTCAGCAGCTCCGCAGTAGATGGTCCAGCATTGGGTCGAGGGCCTTGAGCTTGTTGTTGGGGCTCATTTGGATCACGCCACCGAAAATTGGGATGATCTCTATACCTCGGGTTGTAGTTATTTTGTTGATCATCACGAGGTCGTGGGGGTCCATACCCACCAGCAGCAGCATTGACTTCAGCAACATCTTCACTTTCAAGCTCAGGGCATTTATCTGTAAAATGAGCAGGGTCAGAACAAATACCACATACCTTTACTTGTTGTTGTTGTCCTTTTTGCAGCTGAGAGACCATCTTCTTCAACTCTACAAGCTCAGCTACAAGAGCGGGATCCCCTGAACTTGCTGCATGCACTCCCTTTTTGGTGTATATCCTACCAAAACTTCTTGTGCTCTCAGCCATATCTTGCAATTTCTCCATGGCATCCTCCGGCGTCATGTTGAGAATATTCCCACCACACGCAGCATCAACCATCCTCCTTTCTTGGTTAAGGAGACCATTGCAAATGTAGAGCACAAGATCCTCGGTATCATACCCATGAAAAGGGCACGAAGCACACAACCCCTTGAAGCGTTCAAGGTAGTCATAGAGCGTTTCGTCTTCACTTTGCTCGACATGGGCTATCTCCTTCTTGAAAGCATTTGCCTTCTTCACTGGAAAATACTTGCTCAAGAACACCTTGTGCAACTTTTCCCAATTATCAACCGAACCGGTTGGCAAATGGTAATACCAAGAACGAGCACCATCCTTCAAAGTGAACCCGAAGGCTCTCATCTTAATCTGCTCTTCCGTGACGTTTGGCGGTTTGGTTGTCATGCAAATGTCATGAAATTGGTTCAGATGCATGATTGGATCCTCACCAGCCAATCCATGGAAACTTGGGAGCAAATTGATCACCCCCGACTTGAGCTCGAAAGTCACCCCATGAGCAAGGGGTGGAATAACCACAGCTTGAGGTTGCTGTGTCAGGTTCGGTGTTTGCCGCTCTCTCAAAGTGCGAGTAACACCACCTCCTGGCAGCCTTGTCTCAATTAGCTCTCGTTGAGCATTAACGACCAACTGCATGTCAGCCAATTGACGTTGCACTTCAGCAAGAGCTTCTCGATCGGCCATTTCTACTGTCTCAGTCCCGACTCTGTTCTCTCTTCGATTCCGATGAAAAGTTCTCTCGATCTCTGAATCAAGACTAGAAAGAGGCTGATTAGTAGGACGGGTGTTGACCATTCACTAGTCAACACTAAAGTTAGTCAAAATAAGAACTTAAAAATAAGAAAATTTGATTCCCCGGCAACGGCGCCAAATTTGACGAGGCGAATTTGTCGTGTGCCAAGTCAAGTAATCCTAACATGCAAACTAAGTAATATAGTACGCAAGTAAGGGTCGAATCCCAAGAGAATCAGTTTATCAAATTTTTAAGTTATCACAATGACTAATCAATAAACGTAACCAAAGGGGGGGGTTTTTGTGGTTTTGATACGAAGTATCGAAAGTCAACTCGATTATAATAAGATTAAGCGAAGTGTTTCACTTAGCGATTATCCACAATTAGATTAACAAGTTGATCTTAGAATCCTTTTTACCCCTATGTCAAGTTCTCAAGTGATCGTTCTAATTCCTGTTCTTGAATAGTTATTAGTCCAACTAGTCCTAATAACCCTTACTCGATTATAACCTCGAAACTATCAAAGTTCAATAACAAAGTAGCAATGCATTCAGGAATAGATAGATACATGCAATATCATGGACAACTAGTCGGATACTCGACATGTACTCAACTCTCTTCTCTATTAACAATCACAACTAGTTCATGCAAATAGATTGTGCTACACAACAAGTATGATAATTCAACTAGAAGTATCAAACTCTAGCAATATGAACAAGACACAACTAACTTAGGTGATCAATCTAAAGTAGTAAATCTAGTTCATCGACAATACAAACAAGAGAGTTGAGACAATCAAAGAGTTAGACAAAGGGAAAGGATAAACTCACAACTTGTTGAATCCAAAAGCTTCAAACGCCAAGTGAAACAAAGGAACTTTAGCAACTCATAAGTTTGTGAAAACTCTTCCAAAAACTTAAGCAAAAACAAAGGTTAGATGATCAAGAATGATCATCCACTACCTATATAGTATTAGCAGATGTAACAGCCTAATTAAGGTCTAAAAAACGTATGGAAAGTTACAAAATTAAACACAAATTACTTCAAATGGCAAAGACTTCAATTTGATTCTTCTGTCGAGGAACCGCACCCGCGGGTTGAGAGCCGCGGGCGCGGTTTTGGATTTCGTCAGCTTCTTCTGGATGGCAGAGGGCCGCGGGCGCGGCTTGAGACCCGCGGGCGCGGCTTGAGCTTCTTCGTAACCTTTGGCTGAAGGTGAGAGCCGCGGGCGCGGCTTGAGACCCGCGGGCGCGGCTTGAGCTTCTTCGAGAGCCTTGGCTGAAGGTGAAACCCGCGGATGCGGCTTGAGACCCGCGGGTGCGGCTTGTTGTCTGAGGCAGAATTGCTGATTTCTTCAAGTCTTCGTCTTCGTCTTCGTCTTCGTCTTCGTCTTCAGCAGCTTCTTCCTTATGCTTCAATGCTTCCAATGCTTGTATCATCTCTTGGAATCTCGTATGTAAATCTTCTCTCGAACAACTCCATGATACAGATTACATAGAAACAAATAACATAATCCTATACAAAACTAGCTAATAATCCATAGTTGCGGTATGTAAAACACCGCTTATCAATTAGAAAAAAATAAGGTAATTTTTTAGACGCTAATCTCGCGTTCCACGAGTGTACGTAACCTCGCAGAACACGAGTGTCTCGACCTCGCGTAACGCGAGTAGTGCATGTCAGAAAGACGTTGTTGTGCACCATTAATAGATGTCTTGTCCCCGCCTAACTATAATAACTACCCCCTTATTTTAAGTAAACCGTAACACCTATTAACCCTACCCTAACACCTCTTTTTATCATCAATTTCCTTGTTATTTCCTTTGTTGTTGTTGTTGTTGCTGATTGCTTCAGTTTCAAGAACATCCTCAGTGGTTTTCCGCTCCTTCTCAGTTGGTCCCTCCTCTATGTTTTCTTGAACCTCCGCATCCTTTTCAACATTCACTTTGGCAGGCCCATCCTTTTCAGTTATACCCTTGTGCGCTGAACAACTGCGCATAGACTTATGCGCTTAAGAACTGCGCACAGATTGGCGTGCATATAGTGAAAAAGTCGCGTGTATATAGGCGTTTCGTAAAAGTACTGCCTCTTGAATTTGTTCGTGTTACGTGGATTAAAATTTTAGATACACGGATGCTATATACAGCCTGATGGCTTTACCAAACACCGCCCGGCCACTCGCGTTCTGCGAGGTCACGTTCCCTCGCGGAACGTGAGATTAGAAAAAAATAAGGTAATTTTTTAGACGCTAATCTCGCGTTCCACGAGTGTACGTAACCTCGCAGAACACGAGTGTCTCGACCTCGCGTAACGCGAGTAGTGCATGTCAGAAAGACGTTGTTGTGCACCATTAATAGATGTCTTGTCCCCGCCTAACTATAATAACTACCCCCTTATTTTAAGTAAACCGTAACACCTATTAACCCTACCCTAACACCTCTTTTTATCATCTTTCACCTCTTTCACCCTCCATTAAAACTCATTTTCAAAACCTTAAAACTTCAAAACACTCTAAAAACACCTAAAACAATGGAAGATGAAGAGGAATTCAACAAAGGAAGGAATGAAGATGGTGGTTCATCAAGTTACCATGCAAATGAGGTAATGTTCTTACTTAATTTTTGAATTTTAATTTGTTTTGCACCATTAAGAGCTAAAATGAAGTTATTATGTTGTATTTCATGTTAAATGTAGTAGTAGTAAGTGTTGAAGAGATGACTTTTGCATATAATGTCCAAAAGTTTTGTTCTTCAAACTTATTTTGTTTAGGGTTTATGTTTTTAGGGTTTTTATTGTAGAAAATTTACATTTGTTCATGTTTATGTTAAATGACCCCGTTTCACAGTGTTTGAACCTTAGCATTTTCCCGCGTTCTGCGAGATGGAGCACCTCGCGTAACGCGAGTGGTGCCTCCCTCGCAGAACGCGAGAAAGTGCAAATTACAGAGTATTAACTCTTTATTGTGTATAGGTGATTTTTTCTTTGTTCACTGGAGTGAATGCAATCCAGTTGAATGACTACACCTACCCCTTGCGGAATACAAGGCCATGTTCGCCACCGTCATTTGATTTAGGGATTGACTTTGGTGATTATCATCAACCATCTACATATGAATTGCCCGTGCCATCTACTTATCAATTGCCTATGCCATCTACATATGAATTGCCCGTGCCATCTACATATGAATTGCCCGTGCCATCTACTTATGAATTGCCATGTACATATGAAGTGCCATCAAGCTATGATGCGTTTGATTCACAGTTTGCTAACCCCGTAGGAGAGGAGATGTGGTTTCTTCCCTCTTTACGCACTGCACCAAAGTTTGATAGTCCCGTATGTGAGGAAGATGTTGTTTCTAGGGATTATTCGGAATATTTCACTACGGAGCAAGTGTTTGCCTCTAAGGAGATTGGTCATTTGTGGGCGTTGAATGTTGCAAAGCAACATAACTTTATGATCTGCCATGTACATATGAAGTGCCATCAAGCTATGATGCGTTTGATTCACAGTTTGCTAACCCCGTAGGAGAGGAGATGTGGTTTCTTCCCTCTTTACGCACTGCACCAAAGTTTGACAGTCCCGTATGTGAGGAATATGTTGTTTCTAGGGATTATTCGGAATATTTCACTACGGAGCAAGTGTTTGCCTCTAAGGAGATTGGTCATTTGTGGGCGTTGAATGTTGCAAAGCAACATAAGTTTATGATCTGCCATGTACATATGAAGTGCCATCAAGCTATGATGCGTTTGATTCACAGTTTGCTAACCCCGTAGGAGAGGAGATGTGGTTTCTTCCCTCTTTATGCACTGCACCAAAGTTTGATAGTCCCGTATGTGAGGAAGATGTTGTTTATAGGGATTATTCGGAATATTTCACTACGGAGCAAGTGTTTGCCTCTAAGGAGATTGGTCATTTGTGGGCGTTGAATGTTGCAAAGCAACATAAGTTTATGATCTATATTGGAAGGAGTGTACCATCTAAACGGGGCAAAGTGGTAAGGTTCAAATCATTTGTGAGAAAGGGGGAAGTTATAAGCCTAAAGGTGTCGGAGTTAGAACAAACACAAAGAGCAAGAAAACGGGGTGTCAATTTCAATTGAAGCTCATGGAGAACCGTTTTGAAGAGAATTGGAGATTAACAGTTGTTTGTGGTTTGCACAACCATCCTATTGGAGATAGTTTGGTCGGGAATGCATTTGCTGGGAGGCCAACCCCTGATCAAAAGAAAATGGTTCGTGAGATGGTACTTTCTCATTGTTCTCCAAATCAGATTTACACTGAGATAAACAAGGATCCCGGAAGCTGCACAAAGAAGAGACAAGTGTACAATTTGGTAAAAGATATAAGGGAAGAGGAAATGGAAGGTAGAACCATGGTTCAAGAATTCTTTCACCAATGCAAAGAGAACAACTACTTCATGGAGTATAGGCCAAGTGCAAATAATCCTTCTATAATAGGCGACTTGTTCTTTGCTAGCCCCGAATCAATGAAATTCTTAAAGGCGTTTCCATATGTCCTTTTGTTGGATTCAACTTATAGCACGAACAAGTAAGTATTTATCATTCTGTTTTTTTGTTGTATATTAAAATTCATGAAAATTTTAAAATTTGTGGTAAAAAACACTTCTCGCGTAACGCGAGGACACCCAACCTTGCGTAACGCGAGGACACCCAACCTTGCGTAACGCGAGGAATGTCTGTGATTCAGTATTTCTGCATTTTGGAATATATCTACTGTAGAATAGAGTACATTCTCGCGTTACGCAAAGTGGGGTGTCCTCGCGTAACGCGAAAATGTGCATTACAGATGCTATTCCGCAGTCAAACATTTAAGACTATGAATTAAAGGTGCAATCTTTCTGTATTTTGGTCTAAGGTACAATGTTCCCTTCCTGGAGATAGTCGGTTTGACTTCTACATGGAAGAATTTTGTTGTATGTGGGGTATGGTTAGAGGCCGAGAGCGAGGACAGTTATTTGTGGGCGTTGAAGCAGTTGCAGACGATGTATTTGAGAATAGGAGCATCGCCTACTTGCTTCGTCACAGACCGTGAGATGGCTCTTATGAATGCAACAGACATGTTATGGCCAAATGCAAAGTTTCTCTTATGTAGACGACATGTAAGGAAGAACATAGAGGCGAGAGGCAAGATAGCTATGGGCACACAAGAATTGGGGGTTCATATTTCTAATGATTATTATGACGTGTTCATCCAAACCACTGAAGAAGGTTACAACAAAAGGTTGAAGACACTTGAGATTGAATGGGGAGCTTATCCAACCGTATTGAACTACGTTAGAAAGAATTGGCTAAACCCTTACAAAGAAAG
This sequence comes from Oxyria digyna, assembly GCA_029168935.1. Classification (NCBI taxonomy): domain Eukaryota; kingdom Viridiplantae; phylum Streptophyta; class Magnoliopsida; order Caryophyllales; family Polygonaceae; genus Oxyria; species Oxyria digyna. Next base: position 16,115,856 of record JAPVLV010000013.1, read on the forward strand.
ACTTGTTTCAGCATGGACGGATAATGTCTTCACTCTCGGGAATAACACGACAAATAGGTATGTTCTCTAATTTATGTCTACCTTCTATATTTGAGAATAAGAGCTTTTGTAATGCACATCCCGGCGTAACGCGAGACGTGTACAACTCACAGAACACGAGACGTGTACACCTCGCAGAACGCGAGACTTTGCACATTTCAGAATGATGCAAAGTGACTGTTTTGTATTTGCATATTATGTTTGTTCTTATTGTTTTTCGAACATTTTAGAGTTGAAGGAGCACATTCGTGTCTTAAGTCTTACTTGACAAGTGGAAAGGGTAGGCTAGACACAATGTTCGGTGAATACAAAACAATGGCGGCGAACCAACTTAAGGAGATTAATGTGTCTTTTACCGAGAATTTGAATAAGAGCTTCACAGTTGTTGAAGGGGCCGACTTGTTTAAAGTCTTGAAGTTCAAAGTGTCTTACAAATGCATAGAGGAATTGCTTAAGGAATACACGAAGGGGGAGAGATTTGGTTTGTACTTGCCTATGTTTTGTAGCTGTGAGATCAAGATTAGAGATGGGTTGATGTGTGTTCATCAGATTGGAAGACATTGGAAGGAGCAAAGACCATTAAGAGTATCAGATTTGCACCCTTTCTAGAGTACATTGATTTTGGAAGAAGTTGATGTTCCCGACGTACTCGCAGTTAATAGTAAGGTGGCAAGACGTCTTTTTCAGAGTTTCTATGAGGAAACGTTTCCGAACTTGTGCCCCCATGATCAAGAGAAGTGTGCACAAACTCTAAACAACTCTAAACAATGCACTAGGGTTTTGCTCTTCAAAGTCTTGCTAAGCTATGTAAATCTCATACAATATATATAGCAAACTAAATAGCTCTAACCTAATACAATATCTAGCCGTTCCCTATTTTCCATAAATCTCTCATAAGAATATAATATTCTTTCTTAAGGAAATATCTTCCTAAAATATTATTTCCTTCCGTGTGATCTTCCAACTTGATCTCCAAGTCTTCAACATTAGGTCTTCATTAGGTGCGCCGCTTCTTTTGTATTAGGAAACATTATCTATAAGGAAATATTCCTTAGAGATATTATTTCCTTATTTCTTTGATGATTCAAACGGGCGCGCGTCTCAAGACCTAATCTTCACCGAGTTGCTTCTTTCCTTATTTGAGAAATCTTCTTTCCTTATTTGCGAGACAACTCTTCTTTATTTCTACAAGGCCATCCTCCAAAATATCTCGACGTAACATTACGTCTCATGAAATCCAGCAAGTCATCTCTTGTTCCTGCAATCACTAGTAACAATACATATGCACTCAAGTAGATCATTTGTGAATGTTTATCATTTAATCAAAACCCATTACATCTCAACAAGTGTTTTCTTAGCTAGTTTGTAGAGGTAATAATTCCATGAAGACTAGGTGAAATTTCTGTATTATAAAGCCAGATTGTCGGAAGGTTCATAGTGAAGTTGGTGGATCTGATAAACCATGAAAACAAGCTTAACATATAAGTTCATTGAAATTTCATTTTAAAAATAATTGATAACAATTTTTATATTCAGAGACCGCATCCCGCTAGCACTACTTCCCTTGTTTTTTTATATTTTCTTTCTATAGTTTTTATTCCAGTTTTTTACTTTCCATAGGTAGTTGGATGTGAACATACTTTTCACAAGTGGTCTAATTCAAGACCTTTGGGCATACTTTTCACAAGTGGTCTAATTCAAAACCCTTGGGCCACAAGTATATCAAGAGCAAGCTTAGATAGCAAGTATAATTGGAGACCAAGTTCCTTCTATGTAAGCACAACTCTAGACCTCTTATAAAGACATGTTTTGATTAAGCTGAACTGATAAATTTTACTCTTCGATTCCTTAACGTCTTGGTCCATCGAAGAAGAGTAGTCCAGCCCCCAAAACAACACAAGGTCCTAACACAGGCTCCATCTCTACTCGTATTCATCTTGCCGAACACTCCATCTAGTACCCGTCAATATCCTAACGTGGATCTCATCTCATTACTTTGGAAGACCAATTGAAGTTTTTCAATCTACTTATCTCATCTTACTTGTTTGTCTTCACTTTTACACTCTCTTTTGTTCTCACATCTTGGAGTCAATGAGTTTGAGGTGATAATGTAATCTTGGATTTAAATGTCTAATCACGTCTTTGAAGAATTGTGTTATTTAATCAAATGTGTAATTACTAGTTATGGAGTAGGATTATTATTATAGCATAGCTGTTTTAGGAGTTGTAGAGCTTTGTTAGAAGCCAACTATGACTTATGAGCTTGATCTTATTAAGCTCACACACTTAGAGTTTATAGGTTGGATCAAGTTAACTGAAGGACCATATTAGATATAGAAATTTGGCCCTATGGTAGTAACTGGAAGAATTAACGAGGTGGAGTATTCACCAAGTAAAAGGTAATAGTTAATTATTAGTTGATCTGACCTCATATAATTATTAAAATGGCTTAATCTATTCTTAATTCGATTCAGAAATAACTAAATTCAAACTCGACATCACAGATCGAATAATAATTTTGTAGAGAGAGAGAGAGAGAGAGCAAATTCTCATGTTTGATAGAAAGGTGAGGAAAATCATAGAGGGATAGGAAGACAAATAAAAGGAAAAATGAACCTGTCCAAAAAGGTAGAATTTAAATGCAAAATGAAGTTGAAATCCTTCATTTTCCTCTCGTCTCCTTCGTCAAAACCAAACAATATAATTAATTTCTCTTCCTTTTATCCAAAGTAGGCATATTTTCGGAAAAAATCCCGATTTACGCTCGTTTCAAACATAATTTCCACAATAAGTACTCTCTCCAACTTCATAAAAATTATATGATATATGGAGATGCACTCTTTTAAAAAAAGAAAAATACACAAGAGGCGATGTTTCAAACAACGCCTCTTACGAATGGATTTTAAACAACACCTTTATTAATGCAATTTAAAAAAAAAAAATTAAAGCATAGAGTCGTTGTTTCAAACAACGGCTCATATGCATGTACCCTAATTAGCTTGAATCTTTAGTGAGCCGATGTTGCAAATAACCTTTACTTGACAAAGTGGTTGTTTGCAACAACGGTTCTTATAAACATGTATCGAATGGTTTACGCAAATTGTGCTATCCAACAAAAATGTGACTTTCATCTCTCAGTTGAATTGCACGGTTTGCGTAAACTGTACCCTTAACCGTACTATTCAATATGTATGATTTTATAAAACTTAAACTTTAAGTTGTTTTAAAATAGAAGCAAGTATCACATAACAAAACACTATTATAGGAATGAGTTTATATAAAAATTTAACATATTCGTAAACTTCTCAAATTCATGCCTAAAACTTTTACATCATGATGCTAGTCCTCGTCCCCGTCTTCGTTTCCGGTCTTCGCATCCTCGACGTCTTCCTCTTTGTTTGGCTCCATCACATATGATAAAGAAGAGCCAAACTCAAAGCGGTCTTGTACAACATCCCTAAGAATCGGCCTTGTGGGAGAAATGAATACACATGGAGCATTGGTTGAAGTAAACATGCTTGGTGTGTAAATTGATGATCTCATGTATGGATACACTAACGAGGAAATCCATGAATAATCACAAAATCCCGAGAATGTCAGTACTCTTAGAAGAGCGAGTAAACCCTTCAAATGACGGAAAAGGGGGGCGGAGGTGTCACCGAAGGACTAGGAAATCCATGATATGATGAATGATGAAGTGGAGGTGTTTGCGAGGCAATGAGAAAAGATGTCCGATAAGACCTAGACAGGGACATCATAGTGGACATTGGCGGCGACAAAATATACGATTGTGGTATATACATTAAAGGATATGTATACGTGCTTGGAATTTCCGAAGTAAAGGATGCTCTAGCATACCTTGTTGGATCCAAAAGAATGATTGATCCACAGACATTCGGTTTACAACATCATACCCCTAAGTAGACATGTGTTGTCCCTGAAAAGAAAAATAAATTATGTAAGTATTAATGATAAGTAAGTATTTGAAAACGATGTTTTATATTACATACTCACCATCATGTAAGAGTCTTGAGACAATGGATGGTATTGTCCTACTGGAAGACGAGTCTGTAGACTAATGAATCCACGAGTAACTGTCTTTTACCAGTACATATCTTGTTCTTCAACTCTTGAAAGATCAGGGTCATTGGCAGGAGACATGGCAATCCAATTTGCATGCTTGTTCCACAAATGGATAAATTGCTTCTAATATATGCTTCAGTCTGTATCATACTTCCCTTTTCTATACACATTATGCAATTATACATAGTTATCACACACATCCGCATGTGTTGTTGAAATTCGAATTGGCGCATCACACACTCGGGTCGATGCAAACAAATATGTCAAAGAAAATCAGAGGGGGTGGGTCCTCCACACAATAGCCTTTAAACAAAAAATACTCGGAAGTCTTTCCAATATATTTGTTGTGTAGGGTTCTCATGTAAATTGGAGATAAAATAACAAATACATATGAACTTAAATAAGTATACCTTGTTATATTATTTCGTAGACAAAAAATCCAAACCCGATCGCTCATTCTCATATCCAGTGAATCTCGATAAAATGGAAGGGCATGGCTTTTTTCATCATATATATAATCACAATGCAACCACCTAAATATAAATGAGATTGATAAGAAATTTTTAGTTTCATTTGCAAAAAATGTTTATTATGTGATGAATGATACCTCCTACCAAGTGAATCTAGACTAGGTTGAAACTGGTCAGCTAATGACCCTTCAGATCGGGTAGTATTAGCAAGCATCCTCCTTTATTTCCTCCTCTTTGTGATATTGTGCTCGGGTTTTGAGATATTGATACATCTCGGTCTTTCAATCGGCATACGTTGCCACGACCATAACTACAATCTTGATATTAAGCAATCAATAAAAAATAGTTTTAATTGTAATCAATTGTATTATATACTTGAAGCAAGATTAATGGTCCTCTTATTTCAGATTTGTTTTTCTCTGAAGCTTTGCATAGGTGGCGATACAGATATGTCAAAGTAGCATTTCCCCGGTTATAGTTTCCCACGGTCTCTAAATTATCCAACAATAGCAAATATAGTACTTGTATTTCTCCCCCACTATGATTTGCGGACAACAATCCACCCATTATCATTAATATGCATGCTCTTGCATAACACCTAATTGTCTCCTCATCTTCACTATCCGGCAAGGTATGAAAATTATCTCGAAGCCATGATGGTCCCGGGCTTTAGTGCTTTGTACGCTCGGATAAGTGAAACTATCTCTTCGTAGATGAACTTTTGGTTAATATTATAATTATCCATATGCATGACATCTCTTACACAACTACGAACATGAGGACCTTTGTACGTGCATATTTTTCACATGTTGTCATGCTCATCGACTTTATGAGCCGATAATTTCCATATGCATCCTTGCTCTTTCTCCATGCAGACAACTGTGTACCATCAGCTTCTGGCCTTTTAGCACATTATACTCCTTCCCCTTCGATGTTGAATATATTCTGATTTTTCTTTTCAACTTCTCAAGTGAACTAAAAGTAGGTCTTTGCCAAATTCATCTTGATATGGGAGTGGATCCATTTCATTCCAGGTTTGCCATGACTTCATCAATACTGGATCAGGCTCTCCAGTCATATTCCAACTCGGGGTGATATTTACTTTTCTCTAGCCATGTTAACCCTTGCTATATCAGCTTCATTGGCATCCTCATCCTCTGAAGATTTATCAATGTAATCCTTTTGATCAATGTCAAACTCCTCGACAAAGCAGTTGTCAACAATTCGATCACTGTTTGCCTCTCCACATCCTACCATTTGAGATCCACTAGCTTTATGTGATGGAGAATTAGGAATACAAGGCTCTTCACCAATTGACATTTCAATGTAATCTGGTGAATGAGGTGTTCTACCCCCATGATAGTTGCTACCACTTTCCATTCTGTTTTGTCTAGGATGAAAATATACAAGTTATGATATCCATCTCTACAAACTAATATGAAGTGGTGTGGAATCCTTGGTGTATACCTCTCCCTTTGTCTGTGTGATGGTTCTCTCTTTCGGTGGTTCCTCTTCCTATGCTCTCAACTCAATCTGATTTTTAAAATGGAAAAGATGAAGTGGTGGAGGAAGGAAAGATACAGGCAAGTGTAGGAAGGGTTTAAATGGTGAAATGAATCCCTCAATTACCGAATAAATGTTGCAAAAAAATTTGAAATCGGTCAAATAACCGTTATTTCAAACAACGGCTTTATCAAGTAAAGGTTGTTCGCAACAATGGCTCGATAAAGATAACTGAGTGAATTAGGGTACATCCATATGAGTTGCTGCTTGAAACAACTAACTCTGTGCTTTAACGTATTTTAAAAATTACATTAATAGACAAGTTTTTTTTTTCTTTTTTTAAAAAAGCAAATCGACTCCGGATAGAGCCTCTTCATCATATATTTTGCCAAAAAAAAAATTGGGCATAAAGAGAGGCGGTACTCTCTACAGTTTTATAATATTGATTTGAAAGTCAGAAAGAACATTTATCGTATAAATTATGTTAAAACGAGCGTAAGCTGATATCATACAATGTTCTAAAAGGCGCTAGGCGCTAGTCGGGCGGTGAGGGGGAGCCTAGCGCCTAGGCGGGAGCCTAGGCGGATTAGACAATTAGGAAGAAAAACACATACCTGCAGTTCCAACACCAACAGTCCAGGCGTCCAATAAGTCAGCAACAGTCCATCACCATGTCAAATGTTCAATAAAAATGTTAGCATGATAATTTGTAAACTTGATAACTTGTCTCACAAATATATAAAATATATCAAAATGCAAAATATATCAAAATGCAATAAATCCTTTAATAAGAAATTCATAAATCAATCTAATATTCCATCTCTTCATTTCCATAATCTCCAACATCATGCTCCTTATCCGACTCAAAATCAAACTCTTCATCATCGTCCCCATCATCCTCAGTGCCATCGGATGAAAAATCATCTTCTTCGGGCTCTCTCACTTCTTCCACATGGCGAGAACTCCTTCTTGGTTGCAATTCTTCATTTGCTCCCGATGCTTCACCCACCATACCCCATGTAAGCCCTGAACCGGGTGCGACCTCCTCATCTTCCCCATCATCATCTACTCCATCTACCATCCATGATTGTGCCTGAGAAGACTCATTTGCTAGAAGCACATCAACTTTCTCACTCTTCTTCTTCTTGTTCATCAATCTTGCGTTGAATTGAACATACACTAGCTTGTTCATCCGGTCGGTATCTAGTCTATTCCTCTTCTTTGTGTGAATCTACAAACAAAAAATAATCATTTAGAAATATAGAATAAAACTCTTCAACACATATATAGAATAATCATTTAGAAATAGAATTCAATTACCCCTTCAAAGACACTCCAATTTCTTTCACAACCGGATGAACTTGTTGTCAAAGAAAGAATCCTCTTTGCAACCTTTTGGAGATTAGGTGTATGGTTGCCGTAGTTAGACCACCATCCAACTATAAATTCAAAAAAAAAAGAACATTAAAAATTAACGAGGCATTAAACATATAAAATTGTAAAAAACTAAAAAAGACTAAAAGAGAGAGATAATCATTACCTGGATCATAAGCTTCATCATTTTTCTCACATCCTCTTGCCGCCAAAGCTTTTCCAAATGTACCTTCCCGGTTCTTGTACTTCACTAACTCCACATTTATCACTTTATCTTGCATATCCAAGTCCGAATATAACCGCTCTATACATGCAAAGACCCCATCCATAACATTCTCACTCTCATCGGTAGACCATGTAGAACCAAAATTGTAATAGTAATATGGATTCAACAAGTAAGCCGTCAAGTGAAGTGGAGTATCAATACGCCCCTTTCCTTTTGCATCCACTATGTCAAGTATAGGCTTATACCTATCTTCCTTATGCTTCAAAGCCTCTTTGATTTCTTCTTTTGCCTTTTGCAACTCACCATACACAAAGCCCATGGCCGGCTTCACATCTCCATCAACAAGTCTAAGCACTTTTACCAATGGTGTAAATACCTTCAAGCACATAACCACACCATTCCAAAAGGCCGGTTGCACTATGGTAGCATAAGCGGCTTTTCCCTTCTTACTCTTGGACCATTTGGTGTCTTCCCACTCCTTGGAGTTTACCATTTGCCTCAGCTCCTCTTTCTTCTCAAGTAAACTTTGCAATGTTAAGAAAGATGTGGCAAATCTAGTCACTCCGGGCCGGATGATATTTTTTCGTGTACGCTTCCTCATCAATGCCAAAGTCTTGTGATGAGAGTAGACAAAGACAGTAAAATTCTTTGCTTTTGTTATTGAATTCTTGAAAAGAGGGAGCTTACCAATAGCTTCAAGCATAAGATTGAAAGTGTGAGTAGCACATGAAGTCCAAAAGATTTGAGGTTTTGCTATAAACAACATGTTCGCAGCCGCCATATTGTTTGATGCATTGTCAGTCACCACTTGCATCACATTTTGTTCACCAACAGTTTCAATGCACTTATTCACATAATCAAATATGTAGTCACCAGTATGTGCATCTAATGAAGCCTCTTTGGAACTAAGAAAACTAGTCCCACTTCGAGTATTCACGCACAAGTTCATAATGCTTCTCCTATTTCTATCACTCCAAGCATCGGTCATGATAGAACACCCATTTTTCTCACATTCTTCCTCTTGAGTCTTGAGTAACATCTTTATTCTTTCCACTTCCCCCTTCAAGAGCGGCTCTCTAAGTTGATATTGGCTTGGTGGATAGTAACCCGGACCAAATTGTCCAACCGCCTCAACAAATCTTTTGAAACTATCATTGTCCACCGCATGAAAAGGAATGCCGGACTCATACACCCACCTAGCCAAGTATTGGTGCACTTGAAGACTTCGTTGTTTGAAGAGAGCATCATGAATGCTTTGTTGTCTTTTTCTTTTGCTTTCATTTAAAGAGTTGTCATCGGGATTGATTTTTGAAATGTATCTATCCATGGATCCAAGAGAACGAGGCGGCTTTTTGGTTCCTCCACCTTCCATATCTTCAATTTCTTCTAGGTCATGAACTTCAACTTCATTTCTAATGCTTTCATTATTTTCTTTTGTCACTACTTTTTTCTTTTTAGCTCCATCAATTGCTTCTTTGCATCGTTTCTTGTCTTCGGATGACGCTCTCAAACAAGGTGCAACATTCCCCCTAATGTCGGCAATGTGTTGCTTGATTCGGTAAACTCCCCCACTAGATACTTTCCCACATTTGATGCATTTCAATTTGTCTTGATTCATTGGATCACATAGCATTCCAAACTCCCAACCAATATCATCACTATTTCGTTTCAATTTCGAAGCAATAGAGTTTATCGAATCCGAATTAGAAGCCATGGATGATGAATTTTGTGGTGGATTTTGAGATGGTTGTTGAGACATGGTGAATCCCCTACAAAATATATACAGCAGCAGGTTTGAACAATTGAAAGAGATAAAAAAACAAACCTTGAAGTTAAAAGCAAAAAAAACAACAACTTTGCAGTTAAAAACAAAAAAAAAGAACTTTGAAGAAATAGTTTTGAAGAGAGAAACAGATTTGAAGAGAGATTGGGTGAAAATTGTCGGATTGTTTTAGGGATTTGAAGAGAGAGAATGAGAGATAGAGAGAAACATCAGCAGAGAAGATAGAGAGAAGATAGAGAGAAGATAAAGAGATAGAAGATTACCTGAAATCAGTTGGTGGTGAGGACGATCAGCAGCAGAAAGACTGAAGGAGAAGCAGTGAGTTTGTGGTGAGGACGATCAGCAGCAGTGAGAATGGGAAAGAGAAAACAAGTTCGAGATCTGTATCTTATGACTTATCTCAGCCCGCCCAGATCCCGCCCAGATCCCGTCTAGTCGGCCCAGCCCGCCCAGATCCCGCCCAACCCGCCCAGATCCCGCCCAACCCGCCCAGATCCGCCTAGGCCCCGCCCAACTACAGGTCCGCCTAACCAAGCCCGCCTAGGTCCAAATCAGTTCGGCCCAGGTCCGCCCAGCGCCTAGGCGCCGCCTAGGCAGGCGCCCAGCCCGATTTTTAGAACATTGATATCATACACGTCAGATTGGAGGTCTTTGTTTTGCACTTAGGTAAGAACCATGGCTCCTTTCAAAATGTAAGCAGTCTCAAACCATCCAAATAGATGATTTTCTACCGGACAACTATCGGGTGGTTTCCGGAAAGTCGTCGGGAGGTTGTTGGAGCACCACACCTATCTCTATTACAAGTGAGGATACTAGTTTAATCTAAGTCATTAAATATGAAGACATCCAATGACTTAGATTCATTATTTTTTATCTTTATAAGAAACTTTATGAGATTCACACCTTTTTATATTGTACATAAACTTCAATGTCTGGCATCAATCGGATGGATTCATTAGCGTAAGCATGACATAATACACGTCGGATTGGAGGTCGGCACTCATAGGGTTATGCTAATAACCAAAAAAAATTGTAGATGAAAAAATAAATGGAAGAACAAATATAAAATTCGAAGAAGAAGAGAGGAGAAAAAAGCGGTATATGAGTAGTTTGTAGGTGGAACTTTCGATTGAAAAGGTAGTAGTGTGTGCCCCCACTTAACCCAACCAAATCTCCTCCCCATTCCATCTTCTTCTTCCTCAACCAAATTCCTCCCATACTCTCTCTCTTTCTGGATATGAAGATTCAATGCGATGTCTGCGAATCCCAACCGGCCACCGTGTTCTGCGCCGCCGACGAGGCCGCTCTCTGCCACGCCTGCGACCGCCGCGTCCATCACGCTAACAAGCTCGCCGGCAAACACCTCCGACTCTCTCTCCTTTCTCCTTCCCCCGCCGATCCCCTTCTCTGCGACATCTGCCAAGTAGTATTTCTTTGTCAATTCCTTACCGGATTAATTAATTACCAGATTCAATAACTATGAGAGATATTGAATTGATTGCAGGAGAAAAGAGCATTTGTGTTCTGCAAAGAAGACAGGGCCATCCTCTGCAGAGACTGCGATTCCTCAATCCACTCATCTTCCGAACACACGCAGCGACATAGCCGCTTCATCCTCACAGGCGTCAAGATCTCATCCCACGGATGTGGTGACGCCACGTCATCGCCCGGGGGCAGCAGATCCGCTCTCTCCAGCTCCCTCACGACGTCGTATCATGCTCCCTGCTCCAACAATAATAATAATAATCCTTACCAGATGTGGAGCAGCGACGCCGACCAGGAAGGCTCCATTTCCACCACCGATTATAACGTCGCCGACTGTTATACGACGTCGTCTTCTCACGTTATGCCTAATGCTTGGCACGTGGATGACCTTTTTTATTCCTCTTCGGCCCCCGATTTCTTTGCCTCCAAGGTTTGACATTCTTTCTCACCCCGATTTCTTTGCTGTTCAAAAATTCATTTCTGTATATGGGCTGCCTTCATATACTTACACTAAACTGAATAATTAAGTACTATGGATAATTTATTTTTAGTGATCAAGTTTTATTCTATCTATATCTTTGCTTCGCTAAAAATAGGTGTTTAAGATCTATGCTAAAAGAAAGCGTTTAAGGTTATATTGATATCAGAATATCTTCATGCTTGTGTTTGGTATAGTAGGAGATAAAGATATACAGTAATATATAAGTTCTAGAATGAGTCTAAAAATATGGATATATTAAAGATATTATTAATATCTATATTTGATATCTAGATATTATAAACTCTGATTTAGAAGTTTGAAAATTGACCATGAACATATTCAAGTGTTTGTTTTATAGCGGTGGATAATAAAAAGTGCATTTCCATTGGGCCAGTTTATGGACAATTGTTAGTATGAAATCTACCACAATGATGGGGTTAGGTGGGACAAAATAGGCGGCAACTGGAGGTTAGATAGGTCCATTACAACTAAGGCTTATGAGCTTTTTGTCTCAATGAAAGCTTGGAACTACTCATTATAATTCTATAAGCATTTACAGATTTGTTCTTGGCTATTACGGATTATTAATTTTGTGGTGTTCATGCTGATATGCAGAATAATGAATATACGTTGCCAAGTGGGGCCCAGCAAGCAGACAGCAGATATGGGTGCCAATACTACTAGAGACTAGTGGACATTTATAGACTATGAAGAATGTAGGGTTTCAACAACAACAAGGACCACCTCAGTTTCTTGGATCATGCTTTTTTCAACCCAACTTCTTGACCTTTTCCTTCCAGTCAAAGCAGCACCCGCAGTAATTTGGGGCTTTTTTAACCACTCAAGAAAGTATTGCTTCACTCACTCAAGGCCGGTGGATCCCTCTCTTTCAACTTCTTTCCATTTTCAGTGTTCTCTCATCTAATATCACTTCACTTTCAATCGTTTCACACACTAGTCAGTACAGTTCTTTTTCTTTTTTTGTGCCAATCGGCCCCTTTTTTTCTCCGTGTAAAACATGCGGTTTAAGGAGCAATCGTGTTAATATTCAAGGTTCATCCTCAACAGTTGCAATGTCTGTTTACTCAATTGACATTGAAAATGTTTCAGATAAGAAGAAAATTTACTCTGGGATTCTGCACAAGCAAAGTATTTCAAAACCTTCACTGATTTTCTATTCGACACCAGGGGAAAGTGAGGAGAAAGTGAGTGGAGGAAACATTTCTTTCATTCAACACTAAATCATGAAGCTATACATAAAAAATGACTCTATATACCCAATACTATGTTGTCCTTACAACAAGCAACCGCATCTTTTCTTTACCTTTGAGAAGAAGAAAAACTATCCACTTCTTCCCCCATGTAGTCTATTTACTATTCAGAGTTCTTATCTTACAGAACACTTTATGGGGGAAAGAGAGAAGAATATTCATTTACCTTGGGAAAATAAGAAATTCCAGCATCATTTCATGAAATAACAGACATGGAAATCGCAAACTAACCCTGCAAAAGCAAGAGAACAGTTAACACTTCATTGGACATTTCTCGATATAGCGCGGGGCGAAGTAAGATGAAAATCACAGAAGATTTTTAAAAAGTTTGAATACCTTCATTTCCAAGAGCCGAAGTCTAATATCATTAGGTGAAAGCAAAGATTCTGTCTGCTATAGCTGTACGGCAAATAGGACACTCAGAACACGCGAGAGAGCAAGGCTTACACACTGCAAAAGTTGAGAAATCAATAACGGTCACCCAAAGGCATAGTGTATCTAAGATAAAGTAAATAATTCGGGAAGAACATACAGCAGAAATGTCTACAAGGAAGAAGGATGGCAGCAGTTGCTGACTCAAAACACACTTTGCAAAGATGAGAATTTGTATCCCCACTGACCACATAATTATGTTCTTTGTCTTTCATCTCTTGCACACGTGCCTGAATATCGAAAAAGTCACAAGATTAATTGCAAAAACATATATGACATACCAGCATTAGTAAATATTGAAAAATAGACTGTCCTTGTGAGTTCAAACCTTAAAATTTCCAATTCAATGTACAAAAAGAAAATTAAAGTTCCTCGATATGGGCTCATTATATAAAGAAAGCCAGCATAAGTGCAATAGAGTTTAAACCTTGAGCCTAGCAACCAATGGTTCTTCCTTAGGAGTGTCCAGGACTGCTTTTGTGTTTTCTAAAGCTTGTGCCTCTTTAGGAGCATCATCTGTTTTTGTCTCAGGAATTGCCCCTCCCTCTTTCTTCAATTTTGCAACAAGGATCCACATATTAGCCAAATCATTTTCCAAAGCTGTTTTGCTTCTCTTTGCCTCTTCAGCCTTCTTCCTAAACTCTTCCTCTAAAATTTCCTTTTCAGCTAAAGCGGCCTCTAAAACAGCCTCGCGTTGCTTCCTTGCTTCCAATTCGCTTTTTAGGACATCTGAATCACAGACATCATATGCGTTGCCAGACATGTCATTTGTACGGGCAGATAATATCCCCCTTCTTCCTTGTTTCATCCCATCGCTGTGTCTCCTGTTGCCACCTTGGATGTTGGCATTTCTCACATGGATAGCCTGCAATTCTTTTTCAAGTTTGGCATTCTGGAGAGACAGTTTATTTATTTCACCTGCCAAGTTCTTCAGCTCAACAGCAGCAGCAGCAGCAAGTTCTTTTGCATAAGAGGCTTCTTCAGATAGTTTCTGATTTTGTACTAGTAACCCACTGTTGTCCTCCTGGAGCTGAACACGTTCGAATTTAATTTTCTCATTCTCCATTTCCTGGATGGTGACACAAGAAATGCATCATTTCTATTACACTATTTAGCGTGTTCATAGTCACGAATAAAATACAAGTTCAGAGAAAAAACATGAAATGCAACTTTAAAGATTGTAACAGTTACCTGCAATTGGATTTTTTCCTTCAGCTCATCAACGTACCCTTCAGGTACAGGGCAATTCTGAGATGATAGTGATTTATCACCAGTCACTGAGCATAATTGTTGCTCCCAAGCCTGTATTTGTTCCTCCAATGCTTTGATTTGTGCACCCTGACAAAGAGGGCCATTTACCATAATATCAGTACAGCCTCATTACAAAATAAACACAGAAGCATATGCCAGATTACATACCTTATCATGCAGTTGCTCCTGAAGGATGCGGTTGTCTGCTGCTTTTAGCTGTACAAAAGAAAAGAATAACCTTAACATGCACACTTATTGTATTGAAACACCTTTTACATTTTGCAACTCCCTTGACAGTTGATAACCAGGATTAGTTGACATACAACTGTTTCTGTCTAATCAATTATCTCGAGAAGCATCAATCCAAGAACTAGTACTTGGCCACATATTCACACAAATTGCTCCACAGATGATAATCATGATACTGAGTGAGTATATATAGGTAGATATTATAGATCAGCAGTTCCCGAGAAGTTGAAAAACTGAACTGTAATACAGCAAACATCTTCACTCTGCTATATTACATAATAAAAATAAGATAAGATTTAAAGTATAAACCAGCACGAACCTCCAACTCAAAACCTTTCTCGTTGCATTGAGCCATCAATCTCATGACAGTCTGTTCAAATGTGGAAATGAAGTTAAATTCCATCGACAATAAATGGAAAAGCAGACATATATATAAGGAATTGAAGGTAGAATACCTGTTACATATCCACTATGGAGGTGTTAGCCACAGAGACCTCACCACTCTGAACAATTCTCTGTTCTAGAACCCTCAATTGTTTCTTCTTTTCTTGGATTTCAAGTTCCAGGTTTTGAATCTACATACAAAAATCATAACAAACATTTTCAAATGCAAACTAAGATGGGAACCATGACATGGATTTCTCCCTTTTCAGATAAGCAAAGAAAAAAATATCCAAACATCAAAAGAATTGCACTTGTACAAAGTTTATTAGTGTTATTACGTATTGCCTGCCAAGAAATAAATATAACTAAACATCCATAGTTCCAACTAGAAAAAATGTTTTTTAACAGTGAAACAGGTAAATGTAGACGGCATAATGTGTAAATCTGATTTGGGCTCTCTGGCCCATGTCCTATGAATATGCTCCTATACTCCTGAACAAGATGCTTACAATTAAAAAAAGGTACGGTCAAGCATTCTTCCTAATCTGAATATTCATTATGAGAACAAAAATAAAGTACAATTCTAAAGAACTTGTCCAACTGAAAGGATTACCATGAACTTTGAATAAATTCACATGGTGGGGTATGGAATAGATAACAGGAACAATAAGCATATAGAATCGGTATCTTTCGTGAAAGAACGAATTTGACTTCATGATCGGTGAGTTGGGTAAATAACCCTTTTGTACGTTTTTATTAGGAAAATGACCCCTTTAGAAACTAACCCCCTACCCCAAGGGGGAAGGAGAAACCCAAGGGGTTCATGCCAAATTAGAACTGGGAAGAACAAACACATGGTGGCAGAGATTTATAAGAGTCGTATCAGTTCTACGGAGTCTCCATATTATTGAAAAGACAGTGAAAGTAAAATTCTGTCAAGATTGTATGTCTTACAGACTCAGAAACAGGTAATCAAGGTACAATAAAAAGTATAAATTGATACCTGTGTCTTTGCAGCTTCAGGATCATTTAAAGATTGTTCTACCAGGCGCTTGAGTGTGCTTGTACTGAATGCAATGTCCCCAGCAAGCATCTTGACTTGCTCCCCCAGAAGGTCCATCTCATCAAAGGCAATATCACCCTGGGACAGAATAAAAAGGGAGTATGAGCAATTGCATAGCACTAGCAGTGCAAGCATACCAAATTTTGATACCAATACATGATCTTGTCAAATTAAGAGTACACTATATGCAAGGACTACATAAAATTTATAGGTCACAAGTATAATATTTTGGAGTGAATTCAATATAGGTTCTGCAACTCGGGTATTCAACAATACGACAAGCTCATAAAAGTATTACTAATAAAACTCCAATTAGTAATCTACTAAATCTTTCTAAACATAGGTGCTAACGGCATAGGTTAGAAAATAAAATTACTAATTAAGAAGTTCCTTACAGAAAGGCAAAATAAAGATACGTGGTGAGGGTCAGAACAAGCAAAAAGCAAAGGCATTAAACCAGGGATACAGATACTTTGCATTGAGTGCATATCTACATGAAGGAAGGTTCATACGTCCTATTATTTCTTCAATATACTCCAGACTTCCTTTTTATGACAGGAGAACAAAAGAATTCCTTTCAAATCAAAACAGACAGTACAACAAGAAGCTGCATACCTCGGGTAGTTTTGAGCCACCGATGAGTTCAGCGCCCTGATTTGATTCTGTTACTATACTGCTGCCTGATGATATATCATCATTCCATTTGCTTGATGATCTTGTATGCTTAAAAGCAGCAGAAGGATCAACCACACCAGAAGATGGGGAGTCCTTTATGATCTCAGTATCAACAAGCAAAGAACCTTCCTTGAATACATCTATTTTCTGGTAGAAAGTTGGAACAATATCAGCATAGGTAACAACACATCTTGACATAAAAGTTAAACCTGCTACCCCCATGTTATACATCACTGTTGTAGTTGTTTTAAATAAACTGTAATATAGATGAAGGCAGATGGGAAAAAAGACAGAAAGACAACCATGATGCAAAAGCATTACCAACCCATAGCATTGAAGATATGGATAGCTATAATTTCCATAACAGAAAATTAAACTGCATAAATTTTATATAACTTTGACTTTGAGCAATGCCGAAAGAGCCTTACATCATCACCTACAGCAGAAAGGCTCCTTTGGTGACTTGGTACATCACCCAGTATTCCAGGAATAGTGTTTTTTGTCGAAACAAGAATCAGTTTAGTAAGTCTTTGTATTCTACTCATAAGAGCTACTTTTGCATCTTCTTCTTCCTCTAACCTGGATTGCATTTTCACTTGTCCTTCTTCAAGCTAAAAGGTATTTCATAAATAAAAAAATAATGTTGTTATAACAAAACTTCAGTCAGAATATGAACAATTCAACTACTTTATACAAATAATTAGAGATCAGATTAAAAGGGAAGAACCTGTTGTCTTAAACTCATTATCTCCTCATGGCTAACACCCACCAGAATTCCTCTCTTTACCTGATCAAGTTCTTGCTTAAGAGTTGAAATTTCCCGCTGATACTTCTTGATTAGAGACTTCTCATCAATTATCTAAAGAAGCAAAGACACCGAGTGATTCAGAGGATGATAGGATTAGATTGACTGTGAAATTTGCAGATAATATGTTGTAAGCATCTTTTTGTCAGTGTACCTTGTTGCGCAAAGCATGAGTTTCTACACGTTTGGCTCTGCTTGCAAACTTTAGAGTATTATGAGTCTCCTCCATGCTACTCGAGGCAGGAGTTACATTGCAAATAAGCTATGAAAAAAACACAAGCAATAAAGAAATATGAGAAAAAAAGCTTTATAATAACTGAGGAAAAAGTAAACTATCCAGAAGAAAATACAAAATGAAAATACACTTTATTGAACTGTAAGTAGCAAAGTATAGGGCCAAACAAATATTGACATATACACATTGACAAATGTTGAAAATACACTATTGAACTATATCCCCAAGAACAAACTATTTGAGTGACATTGATACCATGAAGATCTCACTGAATAGGAGCACCACTTTCCAATTACAAAAAGAAGTCAAGAACTTACTGAAACATGTCCCCGGCCACTAAGGGAAGATTGGAGAAGCCTAGTGAGCTTAGAATCTCTGTATGGAACATGAGATGCCTTTCCTTCACTGAGTTTCCCAATTACCTGCATGCACAATACAAAGAAAAGGCATCTCATTATTTCTCAATAGTGTATATTTTTTTTTTGTTAACAGGCAAGAAGCGGGGTGTTATCCATTACGGGATAACCACCCCTGTTGTCAATAGTGTATATGTCAATATCTGGGAAACTCATTATTTAACAATAACAGGAAAAAAGATTGTGAGTGCAAAAATAAGCCTTAATTCTGAATAGTTGTTGTTGCCTTATTAAGAAACTACATTACTACAACGGATTTTCTAAGGGCATAGGATAAGAGTCTAAATGTAGAAAGATTTGGTAGATTTATGCCAAATTTCATTAAATCCTCTATTGTGATGGGTTTATATTTTCCTTCTTGGGTTTACAATTTCCTATTCAAGTAAGCCTAACCTATGCCCTTAGGGCATAGGTTAGAAAGACCGTTACTACAATACTACCTTTATACATCGGTACATGTTGTCCTTTTAGGACCTCAAATTTTGTTCAAATACTTGTCCTCGTATATATTTTGGACATAATTCAATTCTACCCATATCATTTAATGACAAAAGAAACTAAATCTAAACTATCTCAATTCCGAATGTAAAAACTTAAGCAACTGATTGGGGGTATTTTAGTCCAAATGAATTTTTCCTTAATATGGGTCCAATTCTAACAGGACAACTATAAATGACCGGAGGGAGCATAAATTAGTTCAACGCATGTAACATTCCGAGGAGAAAAGCTTTATAAGCTGCTAAAAAGAGATTCCAATTGGCATTCATGAGATTGCTTTTTTAAAGGCACCTACGGTTCCAAGAGTTAGAAGACTTTTGTTGATGTAAGATCCTTCCTTTCTTCTCAATCCAGTCGTCTCAGTTTTGGCGCTCTCTGATCCAGCTAAATCAATCAAATTCTATCCAAACAAATAAAGTAAAATCAATCAGATAAACAATAATTAATTATTTTCAAAAGGCTAAAATAGTGCAGAAACAGAATTTGACATACAAGCTGGGAGAAGATGACTCCATCATATTCATCAGCATGAGCGCTGCTCTCAATCATCTGTCAGTGAACATATCAATAAAAAAAAGGTAAACACGATCATGTTTACAAATGATCACGAGTACAATTTGTTGCAATTTTCAACTTCAAATATTACGTACTAATAAAGGACTCGAAGTAAGCTTACAAGTTGTTTATAAGTTAGAGCTAGCTAATACATAAGCAGCCAAATTGAAAGATCAAGCATAAATCTCCCAATGGATAAAAAAATTCCTCTCAGAGAGAACACAAAAGCTGGACCTCATGGCCATAACAGTAAATAACTGAAAACTATGTATCTAACAGTCCATTATACGTCAAACATTTACCAGAGTAAATATAGTGTGACTTCGGCTGCTCAGTAGATTATAATTATTTGATCCAACATGACGATGTTCTACGACCATCAAGCAAAAACAAGATTTATTAGCAAAAAGGGTATTTACTATTTAGTGAGTACAAGAAGAAAAGGTAATTTAGTCACGACCCGAATATACCTTCTCCAGCTGCAATGAAAGACAGTGCATGGCCAGGTGAAAGAACAACTTCCTCTTTTATACCTTCAACATATGTTCCCTGGAAATTCATGTGATCTTTCAATCTCTCACAATTCAACTTTTCTCTTCAATAAGCCTCATAAGATCGAAGTACAAGAATAAAAGAACCAGCAAATTTAGTACATCTAATTACAAACCTGTGTATCTTCTCGTACACGTAAATTCTGACCTGTAGGATCCAGCAAGTCATTTATCACCTGACAGAATTTGATAAAATTCATATGGATTTATCAAGTATATCAAATTATCAATGGAAAAAAAAGAGAAAAAACTGTAATTTCTAATAAGTAATGTGTTGTGATTTATTATTCAAAATCTCTAGGTGGATCTTGGAGAGTTTAGTGGTATTACAATTTAATTAATTTTCATGCTAGTTACCTAGGTGAATCCTATTTGAATTCCTAAAGAATGTAGTTAAGCATATCTCCTGTATTTGCATCAAATATTAAGTCTTTCTAACCTATGCCCTAAAGTTAGGTCGAAAATACTGGAAACGTTACCCTAAAAGGGAATGCTAAACCTCGTTTAATAAGAAAAAGTTAAAAATGTTGAATTAGTGATATCTACCAAATCTTTTCACATTGATTAGAAAAACCTTATGTTACAATAACTAGGTACTGAATAAATTACAATTTACAACCACAGTAGATGTTTAACTGGTTAATACAGAAATTGATCCAAGCGCAAAAAGTTTAATGAAGTGTCGATGTATAACTATGTTAGTTGTAAAAGTCATCTCCACTTAACCTCACATATGCACAAAGGAACATGTAAAAATGATACTGACCTCATTATAAATCTCAAGATATGATACACGAAGCAAGAACTCCCGTCCAGGTGTCTAATACAGATGGCAAAAGATAAACATCATTCTCAGAAAAAGAATAGATGGTAATATCCACAAGCATATAATGGCATGAAATACGAACTCTTCCAATTATACTGCCACAAAATGGAAATATCAGGCAGAAAATGAATCATCGTAATAAAATAGTTGAATTTTCAGCATACTCACATCTTGGATCATGCTAAAAACATCTTTGATTGCCAATGGTATAATACCAGGAGAGCTTTGATCTCCCTGCGTGAAAAAAAGACAATAGTCATGTTCGTGAAAGGAAAAAGGAAATAGAATAACTATAATGGAAAATAGCTTCACACACCATCCAAATTATAGGACAAATTACTGATAGAAGAACCGCAATATACTAATCAAGGTACTGAATGGAAAGTTTGTCATGCAATGCTACTATACACCACGGGATCAAGGATGACTTCTAAACTAATAAAATAAAGCTTGACATTCTTCTAAACGCAAACAAGTACCATGTATTTCAAAATAAATCCTGGGAGAAAGCCGTAACTGAATTGACCCTGTCTTTGCTTGGTAGCAAGATATAAATGCAATTATATGAAACCAAACTGCGAGTTAACATAACGATGAAATCACCATGAAATTTGCAGTTTGGTTTTCCCTGTCACATCCGCAAAGCAATAGTTTCTTCGGGCAAGTAAATTTATGCCTCACATGGAGAACTATAAATTGTGCTCTATGTGAAGAAGATAAACTCCCTAACATCTCATCGTTATATCCAGCCAAAAATAAACAAGGCAACTTAATGTCTCTACCAAATAAAGTCGGTTATCACCACTTTGGCTGGCATCATATTCACATATCTATAGAGACAAAGCATCAGCAACCAGATATCATGATGATCTTCTCCCACTAATCATCTGTATATATTATTTTGGTTCAGCAAATGAATCATATCTCATGCTCTCAGGGAAGCAGCTGGTCCCTTAGCTAAATATTAGTACGAGTTTACAGCTTTGGTTATCGTTAACATTGTATTCACAAGATAAAATTGCTACTCCATAAGCAAATTTGTATAATTTGGAGGGGGGAAAATTGTATAATTTGGAGAAAAAAAAATGGACAAAAAGGTGGATGTCAAGATCATAGTTGCCTAAAAAACTCAAGCACGTGTTTTCGTAAGAGGGAAAGTAAAAATGGAGGGGTATCAAAACCTTAAACTTACATGCATGGTGTGCGTTTTTCCACTGCTTGTAACACCATAAGCAAACACAGTACCTACAATTTCAACAGATGAGCTCAGAAGAAAAATTCAACCACGAATATCTGATGTTCAGTGTTTCAATTGCAACAAAACTACAAATATCCATTTGATTTGTATAAAGTAAACAACAACTGGAACATTAATAACATTCTAATCGCTTGATATCTTGGAGCTTACCATTTACACCATCCATTGCCGATTTAACAACTGGTCGAGCTGCAACCTCATACACCTCCTCTGTAGTTGCATTTGGCCCAAAAACCTTGTCTGTCAATTCAAGTTTTGAGGATTTAGCAATCTCAGTGAATATCCACCAGAATCCAAGAATTGCAACCACACATATATAAAATAATCACAATAAACAAACTAAATATACAGCAAAATCAATCACAAAGCCCTCACAGAATCAAAAACACGGAGCAGTTACCGAATGCATACGCCGTGGAGTAATAGTACTCGCTGCGGACGATCTTATCACTATCTGGATACCACGCGTTCTCGTCGCCACGATTGTACTCTCTCTCACTGAAAATTATAAAATTAATTAATCAGAATAACAGAAAATCCAATTCTGTAATCCAAAATCCCTAGAAAAGAAAACTGAAAAACTCGACCAATATGAAACCAAACAAGCAGCAGATCTACTCGCATTCAATTCGGATCTAAAAACAGAAGCAACTCACTTCATCGGCCGGAACCGAACAGTGACGGAGATGCTATCCCCGGAAGCTCTCGGCATCTCAGCGGAATCAGCGTGTAGGAGGTCATCGGAGAGGAATCCGACAGGAGACGAGCGAGGAGGAGGAGCGTAAGAGCGTGCGCTTCCGTACATTGAACCACTTCGACCACGGCTTGGAGTAGTGGATTTGGTAGAGGAAGAAGACGAGTAGGAGCTCGAAGCTCGGCGGTTACTGAACGGCGAGCTGCTCCGAACGCGAGAATACATCAACGAACCAGGAAATCTCTTTTAATGGAGAAATTCAAGCTTGGGAAAGGCGTTATAGAGAAATGTAAAGGAGGAAGAAGTAGAGGAAGGGGATTTGTCAGAGATTCCACATGGGGTGTAACGGAAAAAGGAAGAGGATTGCCATGGTTGAGGAGTAAACAAATCTCAGATATTAGGGAATTTGTTTCCGGTTTGGAGTGAGATTTTATACTAGCGAGAGTAGCAGAGAAAATTTGTGATTTCTTGTTGGTGAAGGATGTCCAGGAAGAAAGAGGGTCCTGTTTGTGCGCAGAGAGGGAACAAATATGGGAGGGAGTGTGTGAAACTGTAACGTTTCCAAAATGCCGCAAAATGCTAAAATTGTTTTTTAATAATATCTTTATTTTTTCCATCACATGCAAAAATATTCTCATCAGCAATATTTTTACATTTTTTGTTTTTCTTAAGGAAATAAAATTAGAGAACAATCTGCCTAGATTTATTAATTCAAGAATAAAAGGAACAACAAAATATTCTCTCTGGACGAGAGTCTTGAAGGGCAAATACAAGCTCGGAGGAATTCGGGAGTTGGAAACTCTACAAGTCAAGCCTGGTGCTTCCAGGATCTGGCGGGGTGTGATAATTGGCCTAAAGGAAGTGATAAGTAAAGGAATTTCCTGTGTGCCAGGCAACGGTCAGGAGATCTCATTCTGGTATGATTCTTGGGTTGGTGGTTCTCCACTGATCAGTAACTGCATTAGCCCGATTCCACCTAGTATCAAGGGCATGAATGTGGCCAATATGTGGATTCCTGGTGTTGGATGGAATTTACCGGCATTGAAACTCTATTTAGACGACGAGAAAGTCTTGTCTGTTGCGGCGATGGCTCTTGATGGGATCCCGGGTTCAGCAGACCGTCTTTCCTGGAAAGAAGAGGCCAGCGGAAAATTTACTGTGAAATCGGCTTATGCTACAATCACGAAAAATCAGAATTCAAGGACTGATTGGTCGAGATTCTTTGACCAGGTGTGGCACATTAAAGTACCGGAGAGAATTCGCATATTTTTCTGGTTATGTATCAGTCGAAAACTACTCACCAACGTGGAAAGATTCCGGCGACACTTAGTGGATGAGGATGTGTGTGCTATCTGTAACAGGGAGAGTGAGACGATCATCCATGTTCTTAGGGACTGTCCAAAAATCAAGAAAGTCTGGGAGCAACTGGTTCCGACAGACGAGAGAGCTGAATTCTTTGGGTTACCTCTGCTGCAGTGGGTGTACCAGAATTTGGGAGGGACCGAGAAGATTGGAGATGGTAAGTGGGAAATTCTGTTTGCTCTTACTGCATGGTGGAGTTGGCGATGGCGTAACGAGGCCATATTTGAGACAGCTCGAGAGGAGTTTGATAAAATCGGGTTTGTCAAGAGAGTGGCATCTGAGTACTGGAATATCTTCGAGAAAGAGAAGGAAGACAGACCAAGGGTTCACAAGAGCTGGAAGCAAATTACCTGGACCAAACCGAATAATTCATGGGTCAAGGTAAATACGGATGGAGCTTCTCGAGGTAACCCGGGTCGAGCTACTGCCGGAGGAGTTTTTCGAGATCAGAGAGGGGAGTGGAAAGGCGCCTTCGCTCTTAATATTGGTATTTGCACGGCCCCGATGGTTGAACTTTGGGGCGTATACTATGGGTTACACATTGCTTGGGAGATGGGCTACAGATCGATCTTACTGGAGGTGGATTCAGAGTTGGTGGTCAGATGGATCCAAAAAGGGGTGGAAGACACTCATCCCCTTTCTTTCCTGGTACGCATGTGTCATGGCTTTACTACTAGGGACTGGAATGTCCGGGTTACTCATGTGTTTAGGGAGGCTAACCGTCTTGCTGATGGGTTGGCGAACTATGCATTTAATATTGATTTAGGTTTTCATTTCTTTGAGAATATTCCTAATGTTTTAGCTTCTATTTTATTTGATGATGTGAGGGGCTTGGCTACCCCCCCCCCCCCCCCCCCCCCGCCCCGCTTAACGGGAAATTAGCCTCTTTTTCAGATATTAATAAAATTTAACGAGAGTACCGCCTCTCATTCAACCAAAAAAAAAAGTAATTAAGTTGCGTGAATATAAATCATGCTCCGACTTAGGAATAGATCGAGCTACATAACAAGCCGTAGTATTAGCTGCACAATCAAACATGAATCTATGAAGAATAACTAAAGTAAGAAAGAGCTATCGGAGATCAAAGCGGGATACTGGGATTCCTAACATCGTTTCCTAAAAGAAAAACAATATCTAAATCGGGGACTCAACTAAATGAAAACCAACCGAAAATAAAAAGCAAAAGAGGCAAGAGAGAGCGACAACATTTGATTTCCTAAAGTCAGTTCCTACGGAGGTAGTTTTGGCACGAAGCACCAAGGTGGCAAGGGGGTAGTGGGGCTCGATAGGCCGTTGGATCAGAGACACCACAAGGTGAGAGTTTGTCTTAAGAATAACCTGTCGAAAACCTAGCTCTCAGGCATGACAAAGGCCCAACAAAATCCCCCATAATTCATCCATGGAAACGGAAAAAATCACAATATTCATAACAAAACTGCTTACCCAAGCACCATTATCATCGCGGTGAACTCTACCAGCCGCGACCCGCGACCCTGGAGTCATCTCTAATGCGGTAAATTGAGCAAGACCTAAGTTCAAATGATCTTTATATGTTTTCATATTCTCATTTCATACACTTTGAAAACTAACTTTCTCTTTTCGTGTCTGATTTATGGGTGCAAGTGCATTCTCGGTTTATTTTAAGTACTTTAGTCAAAGGTACAATAACAATTAAGAATGTTTTGTCCAAGTTATGAATTATAGGTTTGCTTATAAGTGATCTATTAAGGTTACGATATAAAAAAATAGTATTTGATATGATTAGTATTACTTTTGTCTTTTTGCCTATTCCTTAGTCGTACGATTATAAATCAGGGTATATCATCGTGATATATAACACAAAATTAGTTTGCCAAATTTTTCTATCTTAAAACAATTGTAACATCACTAATAAAATCTTGAGTTTAATAATTTCAAACAGGAGTCGTGTATTGCACGGGTTCCATAGACTTAGGTCCTATTATATAGTGTGTCCATCATTTTTTTCCATACAACTTCAGAAGAAAGAAAGGGCTTTGCATGCATGTTCTTTTTATTTATATACTAGCATTTTGGGACCCGCGCTACGAGCGGGTCTATATCATTTTATATAAACGTTACTGATTTGTAGGAAAAATCTATTTTGTGTAATATAAAAGGTTATAAGCCTTTGATTGATCGTCTTCTTGATTACTCTTTGTTGAGTTTCTCGTCATCTTAGTGTTTCTCTAGAAAGATAATTTGGATACGTGATTCATGTTGATATTACATAGGTTGATATTATGTAGACATAATTTGTAATATTTTTCAGCTTCTGGAGTAATCTCAAAGGCAATAATTTTTGTAGATTGAGATGATAATCCATTTTGATTATAAAAATCTTTCACTTTATCCTTTTAGTGGACTTTAAGACTCCATAATTATATGAGAAGTTAAATCATAGTATAAGCTCACCTTTTCGGTATGGTTCAATATCAAACATCCATTATATAATTAAAACTATAACAACAAAAAAATCTAACATCCACCTTATAATAACACTACAACACTACAACATTCACCAACTCATTGAATCTTTCAATGCTTAATTCATTAATATATTTATACCCAATAAAACTATTAACATAAATCACTCACTTTGTCACTCACATAACTCAAGAGCAAGATAGGAAAAGACGAATTTGAGATTTATCATCAAATTAATCAATTTTGAAATTCAAAACTAAAATAGAGTAAGGAATTTGATAAGAATAGGGTTTTGTGAATGAGCCGTATTTTTGTTGGACAACTCCAAAAAATATAAGACTCGTAAAAATGGGCCACATCAGACATACATGTTTAGCAAACTATTCAAATAATAAGAGAGAATAAAAGATAATTTATAAAGTTTGATCCATTTGTCAAAATTGTAATTTATATATTAGATTAGATTGAAAATTAAAATAATCATCTTTTAAAAATGTAAGTTTTAATTGTATAAACTTTCACACATTCCATTTTTTTTATAGAGTTTGATCCATTTATAATTTATAAAACTCATCAATTAGAAAGTAATAGTACTAATTTAAAAATTGCCATTAACCAATGAGAAAGCAAAAACATTTAATGCGGCCTTTAATTTTCTCTCTGCGATTTTTTATATTAGATTAGATAGATTACATATATAATCTTAATTTGTAATAAAGGCACATGTGAAATCCTTTACCTTCTCTTTCTTAATAGGAAATACAAAAATACTAAGTTAACAGACTTTTAAATTTGCCTTTAAGTTAAACTTTACTACACAAGGGAGTTTTCGGTGAAACATATCTTACGGTGTTAAATGCGAACACACCTAGATTGTGAATATTACTATCTTAACTTTGAACATATAGTACTAATTCACTTATAAAGTGAATTGGTATTATAGGTTCGAATATAAGGTACTAATGTTCACAATTCGCATCTCCATTCTATATGCACACATACACATAAACTAGTATAGCCCCCGCGTCATGCGCTGTTAATTATTTAGTGTTTATATAATTTTTATGCAACAATTTATGACATTATAATTTTTTTAATCTCACTTGTATCAGTTTTCTTCAACTAAAGTTCAAAAGTGATTGTTTTATATTGAAATTAATGCGGGAGCATCCGAGCTACCATCAAGAGCATCCGAGCTACCATCAAGGACACTTCGTCCGAAATCTAGAGATGTGCTAACCACTGGAGCAAGGGCTAAATACCGCTATGAGCCATCATTGGAGTCATTGATAGTAGCCCTAGCTCGTACTGTAGTCATTCAAGCTCGTAGAGATCCAGTTTGAGTCAAGATGAGAAGTCAAGTGCTGAAGAGGAAATAAACTAGACTTCAAGAAAAAACTCTGGGACTTGGAATCGCTCAATTCCGATCTCGTACGAGAGAGAACGAGCCGTTTCAAAAAGAGATGTCGGCGACATGTTTCCAAAGCGGTGACCGCTGCCTTTTGGGCAGCGCCCACTGCCAATTGAAAGCCCCCGCCGCCAATTGAATTAATGGATAATAGCTAGGAAGTGGAAACGGCGATCGCCGCCTTTCCTACGGTGATCGTCGCCTCCAAAACGGCGCCCGCCGCCAGCATCCTTCAGTTCTGAGTTTTTGTGTTATTTTCGGGATTATTTCTTTTAATTGGTTTTTAGCTATTTTTAGGAAATACATTTAATTAGTTATTTCTTTTATTATTGACCACCTTATTAACCCTATATAAGGTTTGTCCTAGTTATTGTTTTAGGAACCCAAACTATGATTATTATGACGATTCTTATTAATTGAGAAAACGTTGTTTTCGCTCCTCCAAAAGAGAGCTTTTGTGAGAAGAGTGCTTGAGAGCATTGTTGTTGAACTCGTCCTAATTGTACTTGTGTGTATCAATCTCTTCCATAAGGTTGGTGCTATCCGGACTCCATAAAGCATCCTCCACGTGTCTTGGCCTACCATAGCCATTGTGTTTGGTTGTAATCCATTGGGGTTTCTTCATCATTCGGTAAGGTTCTTGTTCTTAAGTTCAGGGGTTTTATCGTTGTTTGATTTGGTTCCAATTGGCCTATCATTCGACTTATCCTTCTTTCATCTCATTTTAATTCCGCCTATCTTCTCTGTTCGAGTTTCTGTTCTAGGTTTGGTGTCTAGATCGGACAACAGCGGCTTATCCCCGCATCAGAAATATTAGGACATAAATTATTTAAAAAAAATAGAAACATGCAAAGTAAACACGTCTTACTATAAAAACCATGAAATAAAAGATTACAGTATATTAGACTTATAATTAAAATGTTTTGGATTAAATTTGGAGCCTACAAAATAGTTAATAAACTAATATTTATTGAGAAGTTTCAAAAAAAATAAAAAATAAAAATAAATATTAACAACAAAATGACACATAAGCCAAATAAAGCTAGAATTAAGGGGAGAGTTTGAAATAACTTTCCTTAAATATATATACTAGCTAGTTTAGTTCTCGCACCATACGTGGGTGTATATATTATTTTGTATATTATCTTACATGAATAATAATTTGTTCGGTTTAATTGACGTTACTATACAATTTCATTTAGAATTTTAACACAACATATATACAACAACGTTACAAATAACAAATTTGCAGAATTAAAATCCTAACAAAACATATGTATACATTTACTATATCTTGATAATCATGTAATATACATGAAAATATTTCTAATTAAATTACAACAATATCATAGTCTATTTATAAAAGCTTAATTTATAAAAATTTGTCATAAAAATTCATTGCAAATGTTTGAAAGTCGTGCAATATGCTACACCTAACACCTCCATTATAAATTAGTTAGTTAATGAAAAATTAAGTAACCTTTTTAATATACCAAAAAAAGAAGTTCATATGTATAAGTTTGTAAAAAAATAAATCCAGTGAGTACGTATTTGATAAAATATATTAAATAATTAAAAATATTAACTAATCTAACTAAGCCTTAAAAAACAAGTGAGATGTCAAAAAGGTTAGTGAGATAATTATATCAATAGAGTATTATAGTGACACCAAATAATCACCAAATAAAACTATACTAAACAAAATATTATTGTTGTTGGCGAGTTTAATATATTACTCTGTACGTTATATATTTTGTACTAATATTATAAAAGAATTTATTAATACCCATATGATATATAATTGTGTTCGAATTAAGTATAAATAAACAAATAAAAATAAACATCAAAAACTAATTTCCAATTATTTCAATATATGTCATAGCCCCAAAATTAGATAACAAACTACCTAATCAATGATATTTATTGATAGTTTTTAAAAATTAAAAGTTTATAAATTGTTATATACAAAATTAACCACAAAATGACACATCAACATGGTGGGGCGTGGGGCCATAACGAAAGAGGGAACTTCATTTCATTCTTTTTTAATATATATATAGATAATATAAATGAATATATATTAAATTATAATAAAATGAATTGAATATTTCTTATATATGTATCAAATTACGTTGCTCGGATTGTTCTTCGTCGTCATACGGATTGAAGGTGAAGAGCGAAGATAAAAAAAGATTAAAATGGTGGAAATACTAATCAATTAAGCACATATTTATATTTTATTAGACATTTAATAAGTTTCAAT
Source organism: Oxyria digyna (assembly GCA_029168935.1). Classification (NCBI taxonomy): domain Eukaryota; kingdom Viridiplantae; phylum Streptophyta; class Magnoliopsida; order Caryophyllales; family Polygonaceae; genus Oxyria; species Oxyria digyna. The sequence continues at coordinate 16,145,941 of JAPVLV010000013.1, forward strand.
TATCATTGGATAATGAGAAATAGAAAAAAAAAAAAAAAAATTAAGTTTAAATATTAATGAGTCAAAATTGTTATAGATTGGAGAAGCAGCGTGAATTAAGTGTAATATGCTATTATCTTCGAAAATTCACACATTTTATCATTGGGAAAGTGATCCCTTTACAAGATCGAGTAGAAGCAAAGTATACTATGTGACCCCAAATTAAACCATACTACGATCATTCCTGTGTCCATCATTTTTTTCCATACAACTTGAGAAGGAAGAAAGGGCTTTGCATGCATAAAAAAGAGTAGAGATTAAAAAATAAAAGTGTTGAATAGAGTAAGATGGGCGTGGTCCTTAATTTATTGATTGGAAGGTGAGTAACATCAATGTTGTAGGTTAGCTGTTACTTGTTCTCTCATCTTTCTTCTACACACACACACACTCACTCACTCTAGTATTAGTATCTACCACAAGTGGTCGTGAGGCACTCCAAATCTTCTTCCACTCCAAATCTTCTTCTATCACCTTTTCTCAAAAGTGCCACGTGGCTTTCACAGCTTGTCATGCACCGGGTCTCCCAGGGCATGGATTGGGCCTTAATGTTGGGCCACTCGACTTAATTGGCCCATTTCAGTAAATCGGTGGGCTACTCATGTCGGGAAAATTGGAGAATCAAGCTCCATTACAAGGTAAGTAGTACATTTTATACTCATTTTTATAGTATGAACTACACTCGGAAACGCGGGTATAACGCGCTTTACTTTTATTTAAATTTATATATATTATTTTCATAATAATTATGTAATAAAAAAGATAGATGTTCTTTTTTAACTAAATATATTAATAATAACATAGTATTTTAAATATTAGTAATATATAATGTTTAATTACTAATTATTGTTACAATAAAGTCATTATCTGTATAATAGTCAATTTAAATTTGTTTCCATTGATAAAACTCAGTTAGTTGATTTGACGAATTGGACGAAGAAGAGATTGAATGGAGTAGAAAAGATTAATTTATTGTCAATTTATCAGTAATTGGTAAGGAAATAGTCAACCATTTATATAGTAGGTCATTGCCAACGCTTCGCACGCGCCAAACACATTTTATTTTTGTCGATATTCATATGCTTAAGATATTTTTTCATATATGTATTTTTTTAGTAATTTTTAATAAAAGAATTGAATATTTCTCATATATAAATCAGAATCACATAGTCGTTGACGGTGCTCAGATAGGCGGTGAAGAGCGAAGGAAAAAAATTAAAAAGGTGGAAATACTAATAATTAAACACATAGTTATGGGTTTTTTTAGACATTTAATAAGTCTCGACTATGATTGCGTAATGGGAGATAGAAAGAGAGAAGAAAAATTAAGTTTAACATTAAATAGTCTCAATTGACATTAATTTGTCAAACCATCAAGCCTTCTGCCTTTCTAAGCCTTCTGCATGTCTCGCATTCGCATTGGTCACAGGTACGACCACTTGTGGCTTTCTTTCAATTTGTAATTTGCATGTTTTCAGTCAGGAGTTCGTCTCGTAGAACCGAAAATCCGCACGAAACGAGGATATATTGTGGTTTATTTCAACGATTTGTTTTGGATTTGTGTACATTGTTTCATAATCTTCTTGTAACTCAATATTACAATTTTCGGAGAATGTGCGGTTCACTATACTACCTTGAACTTATGGTCATTCCATCATGAACCTTAACACATATGATTCATTTTATTTACGCTCACTTGCTTCCATTTATGAATATGTAATTAGTTGTTTCTCTTTTTTGTTACAATCTTTGAATTTATACTTAAAATCTTATTTTCATCCCTTTCACTAGCCTCGATCATCACAAATCAAGTGTCACTTTTGTTTCTCGCTTGATCTTCCAAGGGGATGTCGGGTCTTATGTTTGGTTGTTGGAACAATTCAAGGAAGCTATGGTGTACGAGCCCAAGGTTATTGTGACAGACCAAGACCTTTCAATGAAAGTTGTTGTTGCACAAGTGTTCCCCCAATCACGTCATAGACTTTTTATGTGGCATATTATGAAAAAAGTTTTGAAAAATACGAAATACGACACTTCTACTGGTGCTGAATTTCGTGCTCGGCTGGATAATATTGTTTGGGCTCATAATCTTGAACCTGCTAAATTTGAAGCTAAGTGGATTGCTTTGCTAGCTGCGCTCCCTTTGGTAAAGAGGCGTCAACTTGATGAAATGTATGTAATTCGTCAATATTGGATTCCAGCCTACTTCCGCGAAGTTATGTTTGATGGCTTGGTTAGGACAACTTCCATCTCAGAATCTGCAAATAACTATTTTGGTTATTTCACTGACAGGTACTACCGTCTAGTTGAGCTTGTTATGCAATTTGATATTGCTATGGACAGTCAGAGACATAAACGGGCCAAGCTTAACTATGACTTAGCTACACTACATCCAGAATTGAAGACACAATTTCCCTTTGAAAAACATGCAGCTGAGGTCTACACACTGTCCACTTTTAAACGTGTCCAAGATCAACTCCCGAATTGTCTTTTATCCTGATCCATGCCAGCATGCCCGATGATCATACACAAGACCCTATACACATTTATTTAGTCAGTGATTGATATTTCAACCTCTTCCCAGTTCAACATCATGTAGTTAAAGGGGACTTCTTATGCAGTTGCAGTGTGTTTCAATGGGTTGGTCTCCCTTGTCGACACTTCTTCTTTGTTTTCATAAACCTTCGGTATGAAAGGATTTCAGAAAAGTTTGTTCTCGCTCGTTGGACAAAGGATGCCACTATCACTCCTATGTTTACCCTTGACAATACTATTGTAAACCAGTCTAATGCTCTATAAGAGCATGAGTCAAACCCGAATGAGTTGATTTCTGACTTCTACAACTTTGTTGGGCTGCTTGATGACAAGCCATATCAAGTGAAAGAATTCTCTGCGCAACTGAAGGCGAAACACACATTTTTTTTGTTGTTACTGGCTCTTCATCTGCTTCTGGCCCGTCCACCATTACCCAATTGGAGTCTTAAGCCCGCGTTGAGGTGCTTCTTTCATTGAAATTCACCCACCACCACAAGCTAAGAAAAAAGGAAGTGGCCAGCGTATCCAGAGTTCAATTGAAATTTCTCAGACTCGTGATCCTTCAGATCAACGTCGTTGTGGTCGCTGCAAGCAGTTCGTCACTCACAATGGCCGTACTTGTACTGAAGAGCTTCATTCTTAGTAGCCTCCGTAGTTATTTGTGATATTTTTCTCTCTCATGTATATGAATCCATTTTATTTTACTTTTAAAAACTTGGGATATTTTTTCATTTTTTATTTTCCCATTTCATTGTTGGTTGGGCCATGTACATCTCCATGTGTCTTATGCAAAATACTCATGAATGGAATTCTTAGTAGCAAGAAAAAGCAAGACCGTCCATCTTGGGATATTCTTAGTTGCCTGAAGTGTGCTCATTTGGAGGCGAGAAGCAAGAAAAGCTTAACGAATAACTTCTCATGCGACATAAATACCAAGACCGCCCATCTTAATAGGGAGTGGCAAGCCACCATTGCAGTCACCAAAACCGGTCTCAGACGCGGTAACAATCTTCTCCGAGGAGATACACAAGGCTTGATAGAACTGAACTTGGGTATCCAAGAAAGACAAAGGGGAGGAGGTTCTCAAAGCATAATACAGTTTTGCGTCCCCGACACAATTGCGAAGAACGAGCTCACATTGGGGGTCCTTGAGTTTGTTAAATGTCGCCATTAACTCGATAGTATCGGGCGTTCAGAAACAAACCACGAGCCGACCCATCAACCTTGATGATGATATCGAGCGTCTTGGCAACCATGAGGGTATCCCTAATAATAGTCCTATCATCAAGATATCAGGCCTGAAGAGCAAGCTTACAAACATGATTAAGTTAAGAATCAGAGGGTGCAAAACCAGAGCGAAAAGACCTAAATGATCCCCTTGTTGAACTGTTTGACAAGACCACATAATAGTCATCGTAGTAAAGCCTAGCTGGTTGCGAATTTACCATTTTTACTATAGGGTTTACATATTCTTGTCATTGAAACTCTACCGAAACAAGATCGATGTTTTATATGGGAAGTCTTTTAGGCCATGTTTGGTACGATTCCTGGAATTAGGAATGAATATGGAATCAGGAATCAGAATAAATCATTCTTGTAGGTTGTTGTTTGGTATGTTGTCGGAATGAACCATTCCTGTAATATGTTGTTTGGTACGCTGTTGAAATGAACCATTCTTGAAAAAAATAAATTTGAGTAAATAAACTAATCAAACATTAGCAAAACTATCCTTTGAAGTACCCTATCCTTTTTCTTTACGGAATCTCACTAATTTGAGACACATGATCACGAAACATCATAGTTATCGTGATAATTAATCTAATAATAATAGTTAATTACTTACTACTAGTTGCACACACTTTTGTCTTTCATTCTTTCTCCTTTGCGAATCATGATAAAAAAAAATTAGCTCTACATTTTAAATTGTAAAAATACAAATAAGTAAAAGCATTTTTTCATCACTAAATAAAAATAAAATAAAAAATCAAATCAATCTTACGTGAGAAAAGAAAAACAGCAAAACAATGTCCAATTTATGAGCACACTATACGAACCCAAGGCCCCAAATTAAAAAACGAATTTGCCGAACACTATTGCCCCAAAACCAAAAACAAATTTGCCCAGCATACAACATTAAACATAGCAAAAATCAAAGTACTACAAACGAATATTTCCTAGTATAAAAACGAATATTGCCCAATATACATCATTATATAATTCTAAAAGAAAGATGGAGAAAATTACCTTGTGAAATCAAGGGAGATGTCTGAGAAGTCGCCGATGAAGATGAAGTGGAGGCAGCACCGTACCGAGTTGATAGCAAGGGAAGCAAAAGTTTTTTTTTTACGTGCCCTAGTTTTTTGAAATGAATGAAACTTTGGGTTTTTTGAAGGAATGAAGTTGTTTTTTGGGTTTGGAATGAATTATTCTTAGGTATCATAGAAATTACACTGTTTTACCAAACCAAACATGATAGTGGAATCATCCATTCCTCATTCTCATCCCTCAATTCTCATTCCTCATTTGGGCCTTAGTAGATTACATTTTAGGTATCTAAACGACTAAATGCTAACAAGATTTATGATATTGTTATCCGTTAATGAGTTAATGTTTAACTGAAATCAACCGTCGAATGCAATCATAAACCGTTTAAAAACATGATTTAGTGCAGTGGCTAATACAATCATCTGTGCCGATGATTGCGTTGATTAGAGATTCTAATCAACACTTCAATGATTTTTATCAAAGGAAACTCTTCTATGCATGTAATGGTGTTAACATTTTTAATGCACTCCGTATCTATATCTATATAATAATCCATGAGTTTGCAGAAGTAATGGTAAATTATACCGGGCTCAAACAATAAATTTCGGGCCTGGTAGTGTTAATGGGCTCAAAAATTTCGTCTGCTCTTCACCCCGCTTCTTCTGCCCATTTATTTAGGTTTGAAAATTTCTCCTGCCCACTTCAAGTTTATTACACCGCATCTCTTGCCATTACTCCAGCTGTTCAATGGCTTATCAGTTTCTTCCCTTATCTCTCACCCTCTCCAATTTACGCCAGCCGGTCCGAGAGGCGACCGTTTTCTCCTTCCTCCTCCTCCTCCTCCTCCTCCTCCTCCTCCAGAGCCTATTCTTCTTTCAGAACCCTATGTATTCTTCTTTCAGAGCATATTCAACTTTTTTTCACATAGCCTCCATATGCTTCAGATTGTGCTCTTGCCTCTCCCCCTCCTCTCCAATTTCACTACGAAGAAGCAACATATACCGCTTCTGTTTGAGCTCTTGCCCCAATCTAAAACCTAATTCGAGCAACATGTTTTAGCGGTCTTTCAAGTTAGGTGTATTACGATGGAGCTCTAGAGATGGAGCAAGTTGACGATGCGGTCGAGATGATGAAGAAGCTTGGACACCAGTGAGGTTTGATTCAACTACGGGGAATTCGGTACGTTTCTTCAACGCCCGTATAATCTCTTCAACGCCTTTCCAAAGACTTAATCCCTCCTTCTATTCGCCCTTTCTTATACCAATGACGAAGCCGACTTGATTGAAGGAGACGAACTCGCTGTTTCTCCTTCTATTAGACGCCGATGAAGAGGGTGGTGTTGGACGACACGACTGGTTTAGAGAGAAGCCGAAGCCGAGGCTCCTGGAAGACACTACATTTTGAAGCTTTGTTTGCTTCTTTAATGATCTGGTAACTTCGGGTTTGAATATATATGCTGCTAATTTACTATAAGCTTTAGCTATCCGTGGAAGCTTCCATCTTTTTCTGGAGGAAAATGTGAAGGAGTTGAATTCAGAATCTCCATCGAATGAGGAACAAATTGACCGGCTACCCCCTTTCAAGTGCATTGATTGCTTTGTTTGAAGGTAATATGATTGGATTATCAATCAAGTTTATACTTTTTACAGGATTGATATTATTTACTTTGGTGATACATGTGCCTAACCTGTGGCTAATGATTTGTCATACTCATAGCTCATACTTGGTGAGACTTTTATTCTATTGCTTAAGGAATAATTTGTCCTTCATTGATTTTTTAGTGTGCATTATCATCTGTATTTCATTGTTTTTCATTCTGAATTCCCGGTAGGATAATTTTTCATTGATTTTTACTTTTAATTTTTAGCAGGAATACTATTGCACAGTGACATTAAAGAGGAAATTGACATCTAAAGAAGATATTGCAACATCCTGTTGTTCATAAGCATTTTTGAAGGACAAGACTCACGCAATTGTTTAGGATATGGTGTAGCCATGAGAGAAAAAGCTATATGATGAGGTTAAAGTGCTATTTTTTATAATCTTATTCCACTCTTCTTGCATATAATGTTGTTTTACAAGAGAGGTACATGTCATTAGATTGTTGCAATATTTCATGATTAAGCTTATGGGAAACTTGCTTATGATCTTATTCCTGTTTATTGATGTTCATTGTTCCATTATCAATGGCTGGACATCAATTTTGTTTTGATAATGAGTGGGCGGGGTTAAAAGATTGAAGCAAGAGTTCTATATGCCATTTGAAATTTGGTATTTTGCAGCTTAAAATTTCTCAATTGTTCATCTTGGAATATCACTGCGCAAAATTGGGAAACGAAGCAAGTGTTTTAAGTTTCTTAAGACTTGGTTTTCCAAAGAAATTTCAGTCGTGCATATGTTCTTCAGATCTAATTTTCAGTTCCTATTTAGTGAATTTTTTACATTTAGTTGCATTGCTTATCTACTAACAAAATCCATTGTTTGTCTTCTTTTGTCCACTCTATCTGCTGCATTATTGTTAATCAAGAAAATCAAGATGGCTTGCTTTGGCTGTTTTGGAGGAGGCAATGGATACAAAGCTGCTGACGATGGAGGTGCATATGTGATGAAGAGTGTACCAGGTAATGATCTATAGAATTCCAAATGAAAAATTCCCATCTTCTGTTCAACCTGCTTAATACTTTGAGAATAGGCATGGGTTTTGGAGATTAAGAATAATGCTTGATCCTATGCACCATATGACAATAGGCTTTAACCAAAGCGATGATTCTCTTCTCATACTTGCTTACCTTTTACGATCATATGGAGAGAAAGAGAAATCACTCTTTTCAAAAAACAAAGTTCTCATACTTCTACATTTCTACCAAATAAGTCTTACTTAATGAAATGATTATAATTTAATAAGAAAAAATGTGTGTGTTTTTACTTGGATTTGATTTCCTTATGTAGATGAGGGGGTTTTCCACAAGAAAACATACCTACCAAAGCTCAAGTTGTTAAAGTCCTGCCCGTGGCTGTCCCGTCCATCTCTGTTGAAGAGCTTAAAGAAGTTATAGATGATTTCGGGACAACTCCTTTGATAGGAGAAGGGTCATATGGAAGAGTCTTCTATGGAGTTTTAAAAAGCGAGTGTGCTGCAGCTATTAAGAAGTTAGATGGCAGCAAACAACCTGATGATGAATTTCTTGCTCATGTTCATATTTGAATTCTAATGTCATTAAACATGCTTTGTTGCTGAATCGAAGATCCAAACTCAGAGGCTTTTAAGTTGCATCTTCCCAGAATCCATGACTGTCTCTGGGTTGCTGAAGATGGAATGAAAATGGTGAACTTACCGATTCTCCAATTCGAGGAACAGATCATGGAGATTGTTGAGAAGAATCAGGTGTCAGTCATAATCGGGGAGACAAGCTCGGGCAAGAGTACTCAGCTCTCGCATCATCGGTGTTACACAGCCTCGCCGAGTTGCAACCGTCTCTGTTGCAAGGTGTCATATATTCTCAGTATCTTCTTTGAAAGTAGCTCAAGTTGTTTTCAGAGGGTTTTAGTTTGTTTAGAAAAAGCAGTGCTCCGTGATGCGGGTAAGATGTCTTCTTGATGAAATTTCAAGCGTTGGATACAGATATTATAAGCAAATTTCTTCGTGCATAGCATAGTGCTATCAAGCCCTGCTGTTGAGTATATGTTGATTGGCTATGGATATATTGAAAATATATGGGAAAATTGCGGAATTAATGGGTTGAGTGATTCATATTGTTGTTCATTTGAGTCATAAGGTTGCTACTTATATGAGTAAGTGTTAATATAGAGTAAAGGGTTATTTATGAATCACTAGAACCGTAACCCCACTCTACGCGCGGGAAAATTACGGTTTTTCATGTGTGAACCATTTTTCAGAAATGAAGTTTTTTTAATTGCCAAATGGACCATTTCAAGACTGAAGTCACACCTCCATCCCCACCACATCCACATCCACATCCGCATCCTCGGGGACACAACCAATGGGTGTATAATACATACATATTGAGTGACTTCCGCGTCATTACTATGGTTTTTTAAATTAAAAACATATGTATGTATACGCGGGAGTGAATTCTTTGTTTCCTTCGAAAGAAGTCATCATGTATATTTTCTGTGAATTTCTTGAACAATTATGCTTATAAATTTAGCTTCTTTAAGGCTAAATTATTGTATTGGAAGGTTGTGAGTTTGATTAGCAACAATCAAATTTAGGACATCTACTTAACAATATTAACGTCTATTAAATAATATTAAACAACATACGAAAATTCGTATTTGCCCCGCGCGAAGCGCGGGGTTCCGAGTCTAGTTTGATAGTAAATTGGATCTTCTACAACAATTTATGTATCAGCCCTCTGCCATACTAAAAAAGTAGAAATTTCTTAAAATTATAATTTGGAGTTTACCTTTTTTGTTTTGGTGGTAGAGATTAGTAAAGGCACACCATTTGCTATATCTATGGCTATAGACAAGTCAATCTGATTTGATAGAAGTTGTGTAGTGAACATATATTTTTAGGCCCTTACTATTTGACGCCCACTCAAATTGCTATTTACCGCCCAGTTTTTGTGCGTCACGCATGGAATAAAACCCTACGGCGCGCACGATTTTTTTTTAAAAAAAAAATCCATGCGTCACGCATGGATTAAAACCATACGTCACGTATGGATTTTTTTGTTTTTGCTTGTTTTTTTCCATAATCTTGTAGATAATTTCAATACGATCGCGTGCATATAAAATTTGCCCAAAACGGACATCGTTTGCCCCTTCAAAAGGCCAAAATACAAATTTATCACACATAATTTCTTGTATCAACAAGTCCGTTAAAACAACACACCATTTTTCAATTTTTTTTATAATATGGTAGATAACTTATCAAAGATTTTATTTAGTGATGGTAATACTTAAATAAAATTAATAACTACAATTTATAAGTACGGAGTAATAGATTTGTTACACTTAATCATAATTACTTCACTGTTTTTTGTTTTTTAGCCTTTTGAAGGGGCAAACGATGTCCGTTTTGGACGAATTTTATATACACGCGATCGTATTGAAATTATCTACAAGATTATGGAAAAAAAGCAAAAAAAAAAAATCCATACGTGACGTATGGTTTTAATCCATGCGTGACGCATGAAGTTTTTTGAAAAAAAAAATTCGTGCGCGACGTATGGTTTTATTCCATGCGTGACGCACAAAAACTGGGCGGTAAATAGCAATTTGAGTGGGCGGTGAATAGAAAGTATGTATTTTTACTTGTATAATCGTAACTTCTCAATTCAATAGTTATCACTTCTAAGTCATTATTGTTATGAGTTAGGAGATTTGTTATTGAAAATTGCATTATCAACAATTTCAATGTAAGTTATTTACTTTTATATTTAAAAAGTAAAATAAAAATAAATTATAAATACATATCTTTGATAATTTCAATGTAAGTTATTTACTTTTATATTTAAAAAGTAAAATAAAAATAAATTATAAATACATATCTGTAATATGACATGTTAAAGCCTATAGTTGTAATTAATACCTAATTGAAATCTATCTTTGCTAATTCATTTTCTTTTTTGAAAGCAGTCTTTGCTAATTCATTAATTAGTCAATATAATTTTTGTTTTTATTATTTCGATACAACAGTTTATTATACTGGTTTAAATTAATTTTGTTTGATTTTAAAGTAGATATTATTTACAATTCAGTAGTTTCTAGAGTAAATGTTAAGATTATTTTAAGTGAATGGTATTTAATAAAGAAATACGGGGTAGAATTTAAACTGATTAAAAAAATTGAATGTAAGAAAATGAAATGAGCGGGGGGTGTGAGATCTGCTCGAATCTGATAGCATTTAATGAAGTTGCAGTGAGGGTGCTCAACTCATCATTAACATTCCTCAAATCCCCCAACTGCATGCAAATGCAGAATCCACAATACATGCAACCCCCAACATACTTACATCATCATTTCTACGCGCTCTATTCGGCGCGTACATATCGCTTCCTTCTCAAAGTTTCACCTTAAAATGGACCGGGTTTAGTCAACTTAATCTTTTTACATGAATATACTGTATGTCTGAGTGAATGGTGATGGATTTTACATAACACACTAGTTGTATTAGCATGGGCTAAGAGCCTAAGATGTCGATGAGCAACACGAGTTAAGAAATAAGTTTTTCTTTTTTTATTTCTATAATATTATAATAAATTTATACGTTATTTTATGTTTGATTTACTTTTATTAAGAAAGTGTCATGTTTTTAAATCTTAAAATAGTGAAATGATAACGTTATTGTTGAGAGAGATAAGGGCGAGATTTCAAGAGACTCCATAACATTATAAATTAACTAATTAATGATGTACGTCCAATTTCTTTTATTTCTTACCCCTAAAATTATTATGTGTTTTGTCATTTTCTTGATTGATTACGTTTATAAATCTAAATTTGTTGATATTACATGCAATATTAGAAGATTGCAGATATGATTAGTCTCAATATAATTTTGGAACATATATTTAACAACGTTGAACCGTATAAGAAATCCTTAATTAACTTTGTTGATATTACATGCAATATTAGAAGATTGCTAATATGATTATCCTCAATCTTATTTTAGGACATATATTTAAAAACATTAAGCTGTATACGAAATCCGTAATTGGGGTCCCGGGTCTAGTTAATTACATAAGATTAGATGGATTAGAATAAGCTTGTAGAATTTAGAATTATTAATAAGATTAGAATACGATAATTAATTAATTGAAATAAAAAGACTTAATAAAATTAGAATTATTAGAGGATAAAATGAACAAGTTAGTATTAATTAAGTCTTAATGCAAATCAAGCCTAATAAGGCCCAATTGATAGCAACAAGCATCTGGTCAGGTGGTAAGGGACCGCAACCACCCAACACGAGGTCTCGAGTTCGAGACTTTGTGGAGATTAAAAAATGTTTGTTGGGAGAGCCACCCACGAAGCTCGAACTCTAGACGTAAGCGTAATATGGGAGTCCCTTCAATCGTTGAACTAGAGTGGAAAACCAAAAAAATAAGACTCGGTTGAGTAATGGCTAATCAGGTTTCAACCTGATATCAGTTGACATTACTTTCTCGAGCGATCAATTTTCTATTATATATTAATGTTTTTATACCCCTCTGTGTTAGTTAGTACTCCCTCTCCCTCTGTCCCATTTCAAGTAGACACATATGTCGAGACATGTTTTGCATCGTTAATATCTCTAGTTATATGTTAATAAAAATTATAATTTTTTAATATTGTTAAAGTACTCATTAAGACGAATCAAACAAGACCCCACATGGCTATGTTTTTCCTTATATATTAGGAGAAATCTACAAGATTCTCTCGGTTTGTGAATAGTATCAAGAAAAGAAATGAGACTAACATTATGGGACGGAGGGAGTAGTAGTTTTTATTTTATAATTTAATATAATTATTTAAAAAATAATATAATTCCATTCTATTATAGTTCATTAAGTTTGTTGAAATTTTAAGCTGTAGTGTTTTGAAAAATTGTGACTCCTTCGAATGTAATTAATATTTTTTAGAAGAATTAGAATATGATTTACTATTTCTATTAGGAAAATGGGATAAACTCATAACAATAAAAAAATACTATATTTTTAATATAATTTCTTTTCTTTTTATATTATTTATTTCATATCTTTTAAGACACATTAGATAAACTCTTAGAATATTACGATAGTTTTATAAAATGACCATCTATATGAGACGAAAAAACAAGGTTAGAATGCATTTTTTAGCTACGATATACATATTGAAAAATGTGAAGGTGTCTGTAATGATGATGACTAGGTGTGGTAGGCAGGCTGTAGAGATTTAGCGTGTACAGATTTGAGTGAGTGTGTGTATATAATCCATTTTGAAACAAGTTTGTGTTGACAATCCATCTCTGCTCTGCTCTGCTCTGCTCGCCTCGCCTCGCCTCTTCCGCTGAAGCAGATCATGATGGAGCGGAATCTGAATCCGAACGCGGCAGAGTTCCGGCCATCAAGCGCCCTTCGGCTTCCTCCTCCTCCTCCTCCTCCTCAGCTGTTGTTGATCCCCAACAACAGTACTACTGGCTTCTTCTTCTTCCCCTCTTACAACATCAACAATCAGCCCCACCCTCTGCCCAGACAGCACCGTCCTAGCCACACCAGGAGGAGACTCTCTAACCCTATTAATAATCCTGTTACTCCAACTGGGCTCCAAACCACTCTCATGATCAAGAACATTCCCAACACCTTCACGTAAGTACGGACGAGGACTACTACTTTCATTTCCTACTGCATTTATATAATCACTTTATAAATCCAATCATACTTTTCAGGAGGAACATGCTTGTACAGTTTCTAGATAACTTCTGCATCAACCACATCCACGCCAATCAAGAATCTCTCCAGTACGATTTCCTCTATCTTCCCATTGATTTTAGGTATGCCTTCTTCTACTCTTCCAACTTCAGACATCGATTCATCTTTCTATTTTACTACCAAACTTCACTACACTTGTAATATTTCTCTGTTTATCGGACTTTCACATGTTTTAAATATGGATGAGGTTCACCTACGAAAAATGTCCTATAGTATAATATACAAATATATTTCATTAGTTAGATCCACATAAATAAACACCGTTTAGATTAGAAACTACAAATTTAGTGTGAGACCGGGGCTGAAAAATGCAAGTCAAAAAAATGATTTGCATTTGCACTTTTTATCACTTCTTCTTTCTCTCCTTCTGGCTTGCACTTTTAATCATTCTGGTTTGTATTTGTGTTTTACACTAAGAGCATCCACAGATGACACATTTCCTGTAAATATTACATGTATATTACAATGTCCAATACGAAGTAATAAGCATATGCAATTCATTGTCTAAAATACAAAGTACGAAGATGAACAAAGGATACGCGTTCGTCAACTTTACGACACCAAAAGGGGCGTGGAGGTTGCACGAAGCAAACATGGCAGACCGAACATGGGGTTATGGAGATTCTTCGAGGAAAAGGAGGGAGATTGCCATTGCTAAGATTCAGGTATCTTCACCGAAACTCTTTCATCGATCATATGTATATGTAGTTAAACTTGGTTTGATGTAACGATTTTATGTACTTCTATCAAGTAAAAAATTATGCAAAACGGACGCTTGAAACTTTCATCGAATTGATGCACGACTCTACCTACAAGAATGTCACATTTGTATGATGGTTGTTGTGTATGGTATATAGTAGTGACCCAAAATTTAGGAGATTGCCGTACTTCTTTTTCCATGTACAGTTTCTTCATTTTGATATAGCAAAAATGTTGACGTGATTGTTATGTATACAATCTGAATTGTGCTGTGTGATTCGATCAGGGCAAGAGTGCCTTAATAAAGCACTTTGAGCAATCGAGGTTCATTTGTGAATCCGATGAGTATTTGCCGATTTGCTTCAGTCCACCGAGAGACGGATCCTCGAGCAAGCAAGTATCTCAAAGGAACATTGGGCAACGCAACGAGCGAACCAGCATCACCTCCAGACGAAAACCGTTTTCCCGCTATCCTAGAGGCTGACCTATTATCAGGAAGTTCTGAAGAAATTATGGTTCAAACAAGCATGTAGGGTTTCTATCTATATATCTATCAGGAAAAATGGAGCTGACAGTAGTCTAGGGATTTTTTGGGTTAACTCAGCTATCATTTTCTGGGTTGGAACTTGCCACCTGATCTCTATTACTGTACTGTAATTGGGTGGTATGATCCACCCCCTTTTTTAATTTAGTGGCTAGTGTGCAGGGATGTATTTAAAGCCAACCGGGCTCTTGCACCTGAATTAACCAAGACTAGGATTGTGAAATAACCCAACAAGTCTTTTTTTCCCAAGGAAACAAGAGGCATTGACACATGAAAATTCCTCGAGTTTTTTTTGTGTGGGAGGAGAGCTTCTACAACTTTTCAAATGAGAAAGTCTTAGCTGGATACTGATCGACGATGCCATTATAAGAAAAGGTTTCTTGGTGAGTAGGCCAAAGGAGCCAGGATCAGTCCGATCTTTAGTGTAAGACTAGCGTAGGTCCCGCGCCATGTGCGGGTTTATATAACTCGATATACTTAGTAAGTAGTACGAAGTAATATATAATTTTATATGAAAATAAGTTGATATCTTAAAATGATATTGATATTTAATTAAGTTTTAACATTTTAAATATAATAAACAACGAATATAAACAAATTTTTAATACCAAAAATCTTATTTGATCAAATTATCATAGGTCAATTTTTAACAAATTTATATAAATTGATTTCAACATATATAAAACTATATAATTTATAAAACGATGCGGTTCCGGTGAGAATAATTTTAAAAATGAGAACGTTAGAAGGACTAATGTGCATCAAAATATACTTAAATGTGCATCAAAATATACTTAAATTTGATGCACATTCTTCGAAAAAGTGATGCACATATATAATTTTTATTCAATTTCTCAATAAATGTTCTTTAAAAAATGAATGTTTTTCAAATTTTGGATGTTTTTAAGTTTGTCAATGATTGTGCACCAAATTAATACTAAATGTGCATCAATTTACCACTAATGTGCATCATTTTCACGTTCGTATTTTAAAAGTTATTCTCACCCGACACTTTTCCTTTATAAAACACTACCATAACACAAATATATAATATTTTCTCTTATTTATTCAGAAATCAATCTTTTGTGATAAGTCATATCATAAAAATAAAAATAAAAAATCTATAAAATAACATAATAGAATATTGGGAGGTCAAAATCTAAAAAATTAATACATAAAAATCTTTTTGTAATCTGAAAGATCTTAAATAATCTTTTTGTGATATTTTTGCAAATGATTTTCCAAATTTAATCAATTTTTTTGAGAAAATTACAATAGATAGTAAAAAATTGTTACCAACGAAATGACGATAAGTGGATGACCTGAATGAAGAGTATGCCACGTGACATAGCTAGAATTGGAGAAAGGTGATTTGTTTTAGTAGTTATATAGAGATTTTGAGAATTCCATTCTGGGTTGGAACTGAAAAAAATATTTAGATTTAAGGATAAATATCGCGTACGAATTGACTTATTGTACGAATGTATGAATATATATGCACATATCTTCACATTCACATGTACATGCAGACATGTATTTTTCATATGTTGTCATCTGTGAATGACTGAATGTGCATGTATTTACATCTAAATATGCATGTCAATGTGAAGAATTGTACACATACGTACAATAATAATAATTCGTATCAGAGTCTTTTCTATATTATTTTATCTATAAAATGTAAATTATATGAATTATACAAATAAATTTATATTTTATTATAATTTTATTCTACAAAATATGAAATTTAGTCCAAAATCGACCATAGATGGACTGAAAGTCTGAAACTGGACCGGACCAGCCATTTTTTATTGATCTTCGGTCCACCCCACATTCTCGAATTTGATTTCCGGTTGAGAGAATTTTTAACTAATATTCTTTTTTTTTATATAAAGGCAAGAATCGGAGTTTCACCCGAGACTAAGTGACAAATTCTGACCATCCTTACGAATGGTCCTAAAAAAGTCATAGTAGCAATGGAACATACTCGACTGGATTAGAATGGGCCTAACCGTTCTGATATATTCATCAAATAATAAATTGTCCTGATTACATGACATGACAGTTTTAAGGAAATGTAAGCTGACATCCGGCTTGGTCAGGAAATCAAGTGTCCTTAATATCCATGATGATGTTTCGAATTTCCCATGATATTTTCCCTAAAACAATGAGAAACTTTTACATCATCAATGAGAAACTTTTACATCCGGCTTGGATATTAAGGACATTATAAAATGGTTTCCTGACCAAGCCGGATGTAAGATGACAGTAATAAATTGTTTGCTTCCCTAAAACAATGAGAAACTTTTACATCATCAAACCATTTTATAATGTCCTTAATATCCATGATGATGTTTCGAATTTCCCATGATATTTTCCATATATCATTAATACAATTGACAATGATAAGATTGTCACCTTCAATAATAATATTCTTTTGTCTCAATTTTCTTGCAAGTTTAAGAGCCGATAAAGCAGCCGTTGCTTCTGCAAACAAAGGAGATGAGGAGAATATTTTTTTGTTATATATATCAATAACATTTCCATCACTATTTCTAACTATACATTCAATTTATGAGGATTGAGTTGATCGAAATGATTCGTCAAAATTAAGTTTTATCCAATGTAAAGATGATTTTCTCCATTCTTGATTAATAGTTTTTGTTCTATTTTTTCTATTCCTTAGTTTTGGTCCCTTGATATTATTAAAGCTTGTATCCCATAATTTAAATTATTCCCAAGCAATTTTAACTAATATTCTTTTTAAATTTTCCGATTACATTATATATTGAAATAAAATAAGAATTTATGTGGTTAAACAATTCTAGCTAGGCAATGTTTTTCCCCGAAAGTCTACTTATGCACTAACAAGCTGGTGCATCAATTTATACAATGATGCTAAGATTAGTGAATTTTTTTCTAAAGTAGGTTTTTTATAGAAAAAATTCTCGATATGGGCTTGTTTTGAAATTAATTCCCAACATAGGCACTCTTATGAGGCTCAGAATTTTTTCAAATGAAGCAGATTTTTTTTTAAAAAATTATGTATAAGAGACGCTAAGAAACATGTAATTTCTTTTAACCCAGATACAAGAGACGCTAGCCTAAACAAAATAATCAGCTTCATCTTCTCGTGTAGAACTTCATTTTTGTGGATGTAATAATAGTTTTGTTGTTTTGTGGATGGTAATAATGGTTTTGTTGTTTTGTGGATGTAATAATGGATTCAAACGCTGTTGTTTTGTTGCTGATTTTTTTTTATTTTTAGGCTTGGTGTTACACTTAAATATTTTTTTTAACCCAACGTGTAAGAGACGCCGGGTCTCTTATTCGTGGATTAAATTTTTTTTTACAAAAACCAGCGTCTCTTATATATAAGTTTTTTCTTAAAAAAAAATTCTGCTTCGGATAAGAGACGTTGGTTAATTTACAAAAACCACAGTTTCTCGACTATCCATACGCCACTTTCTAGAGACGAATGTGGCAACTCCTGGTAGACTTAAGAATTAAGGGCCTCGGGTATGGTTTACAGATTGGGCTTGAGATGTGAGTTTTGGGCTTGGTCCAAAACTAGAAGCCGGTGGGCTTGTGTTTGCTTCTGGTTCCCGAGTTGACCTACAATATTTATACTCTTGGAACTCATTTCTTCCCAAAAGCGTCGTGCACTGTTCACTACCCTAAAGAGAAAGAGAGAGAGAAGAGAGAAGAGAGTCTCCGTCTGCAGTGGTGGTTGTTCGCTGGAGATAGCACGTAGAGATCTGTAGAAGTCGACGATAGAGTAGCTCATCCTCTGAGCTACTTCAGCCTTGATTGGGGGCTGAAACCCTTTCGTTCTTCCTCGTTCTTGTGTCTTTCTGTATTTCTGTAATTCCTAGGGCTAGATTCTTAAGTTTGTCGATTGCCTGCCTTGTAACCTCAGTTTGAACTCTCTGATTTCTAGTGCAACGCCTTGGGCCGAGTCTCCTCTCCCGAGACTCCGCGGAGTAGGGTTAAACCGAACCGCGTCAACATATCTTGTGTCAAACTACATTTCTTTGTTTGTCTTTGATCTGTTGCGAACTTGTGCGAGTCTCGATCTACAAAGTGGTATCAGAGCCAGGTTACTTTGATAATCACTTGCTTCCACTGTGATCTTTGTTGATCTTGATTTCTTGTTTCCTGATGTGTGTTTTTTGATTAGGCAAGATTTCGATTCACCTAGGGTTTGCATATTAGGGGTTTGTTCTGATTGAATCTTGTTACTTGTTTTTGTTCAAGCTTGATTCATTAAAACCCCAACTGTCTCTCTGCAAATTTTTGTTTCCATTACTGACATCCTTGAAGCTTTGCTCTTCCAGGTACAATGGCAGAAAGCTCGAGACTAAAGCCCTACGATGGTACTGGTGACTTTGCCATGTGGAGACTAAAGACGAAGGCCATTCTGATAAAAGAAAAGTGCTATAAGGCCATTGTTGAGGATTGGTCGATAGATGTCTCTGAGATACAAAGAAAGGAATTCAGGGAGATGGCTTTCTTTGAGATCATCATCCGTCTTACAGATGATGTGGTTCGGCAGGTGGTAAGCCATACTGAACCTGAACCTCTTTGGGATGCTCTAGAGTCTATATACCTTAAGAAATCCTTACCTAGCCGTATTTCTCTCCTATGCAAGCTATTCACCTTTAAAATGGACACCTCTATCAGTGTTCAAGATAACTTTGATAACTTCTTGAAAATGACTCAGGATTTAAAGAGGTGTGATGATGAAATTAAAGAAACTCATCATGGTGTTCTTTTGCTTAACTCCTTACCTTCTCAATTTGATACCTTGAAAGATGTTATCCAATATGGTAGGGATGAACTTACTGTCAACAAGATAACTGAGTCTATAATTCAAAAGAATGAGACTCTTAAAGTCTTTAAGGTTAAGAATGGTCCTAATCATGAGCATAAAACTGAACCTAAGCATGAAGTTGTGTTCACTAAGGGTAAAGGAAAACAAAAGTTTAAGGGAAAGAAACCTAGAAAGGAAAACTACCCTGAGAAACAGCAAGATAATGACTCTGGCAATGTTAAGTGCTACTATTGCAATAAAAATGGTCACTATGCTAATGATTGTCATAAAAAGAAAAGAGATGAGAAAAACAAGGGCTCTAAAGATAACCATAATGGTCAGTCCAATGTGTTTGAGTCTTGTCCTCAGTATGATGAGGAACTTCTTGTCTTATCCCCTGAGTATGACCCCAATTCCTGGATCTTAGATCCAGGTTGCACCATGCATGCTACCCCTAATAAAAGATTATTCAGACAACTTAACATTCATGATGGCGGTGAAGTGTTGTTAGGAGACTTGACCTCCTTGAATATTAGAGGGGTGGGTACTGTCCCTCTTAGGATGCATGATGGGGTTGTTAGGGTTCTCCAAAATGTTAGGTGAGTGCTGTTTGTGCCTAAAAATACGACGAGTAAGGAACACGTCTTGAGCTACGCGTAGGTTGATCACGTCGACATGACGAGACGTGACGAAGATCTCGTTTGCATTGATGATGAAGTCGGCGGAATATATATTATCTTATTTCTTTATTATATTGTTGTAATTGGTGAAAGATATTAGAAATAATATATTTTACCTTAATTTTATATCGTCATAAGATAGAAGGAAAATATAAGATCTCGTTTCCTTAAAGATATTATTAGGGTTAGCCTATAAATAAAGGCTAACGCATGCTTTGTAATCATTCAACCACCACACGAGTAATACATAAGTTCAAGTTTCAACCCTAGTTTTCCATATCGTTCTTGAGTGTTGAGATTATACCGTATTCTTCGATCTTTGCCCTACAATTGCTTAGTTATCATCTCGTTGGTAATTTCGCTACAAACAATTGGCGCCCACCGTGGGGCTTGATCGAAAGAGTGTCGTCTCTACATACGAAGAGAACAACTTTCCATGCGAAAGCCAGGGAAGATTCAGGATCGATCCAAAGTTTTAGCAACAGAACCTTCACCGTCTTAGGAGGTCCACCAACCCATACCATCGTCGACGCGAAGAAGCTCGCTAGGACTGTCGAAGGGCAGAACGATTCCACTCCGGTTCACCATGCTAAGGCGATAAATCGCGATCTACCCATCACGTTTGAAGACCCAGGCAAAAGAGCCAAACATCACGATAGCCTCGTAATATCTGTAGTCATCCAGAATTATAACGTCAAGAGAATCCTGGTAGACAACGGGAGTTCGACCAACATCATAACCCTCTCCGCCATTCTCGAACTCGGACTTTCCATCGACGATGTCGTCGGAAATAGTATCCGTTTGAAAGGCTTCAGCGGAGAAGTAGCAGAGATGTTGGGAGAAATCACCCTCGTAACAACGAATGTTTGTGCCTATAAATACCACTACGGTTGCGACGTGTTCGTAGGGTCAACGCGTTGGAATGTACATAAAGACGGGGTGACCAATAGAAGACATCTAAGCAAGTGACATGATCGTCGACATCACGAAGTTCAGCACAGAGTACTCTTTTTACTCTTCTCATGGTTTTTCCCACGAGGTTTTCCTAAGAAGAGGTTTTAACGAGGATCCCAAGGTCACTCATCACCGTGACACTATCAACATGGTCCCCGACATCATCTACGAGATAGACGAGATCATCTACGAGATCACCTATGAGTTCCCTTGATTATCTACGAGTTCCCAAGGTCACCTACTTGAAGATTAAGTACATCGACGAGAAGAGCTACGCGTAGACCACGCCAAAAAGAGTGTAAGATCGAATTAATCCTCCTCAAGTTTGCAAAGAAGCAATCCGCTAAAAAGAACAACACAAAAAGTTGCAATCGAAACACCATGAGAAAAAGTATCCCAAGTAAGGCAGTTGAACGTTAAGAAAAGAATCTCCCAACACCGAAAGAATTCCTGAGGATAAGAGCGTTGGAAAACTCGACGCGTCCTGGAAAGGCCCGTATGAAGTGGTGCCTATGAACCCGTCACCACCGAGGGAATAAGAGTGATGCGTTCATGGAACGTCACTCACCCCAAGCCATTTATTGTTAGCCAGTTGAAGTGCATATTTACCAAGTTACGCATGTCTAAGTAAGTTTAGTTTCTGCATAATCATGTCATCATCATAGCGTCGAGGCGACAAGGGGTCGCGTCGACTAGGGGTATCTTTAGAATGTGGTCATGTCGAGTCATCATGATTATTTAAGTGATAAGCATATTTTCTCTCCGACGTGTCAAGCATGCTGAGTTGTTTCATTTCAAAATACTTGCTCTGTGTCTATGACGTAACACCAAGCTTAATAAGGCTGCAACGAAAATCCGCGCCGGGGGCGAATTTCGTAAGCCTACGCGTTTAAGGCTCCATCTACGCGTACGCAACGTTAGACGAATCGCCGACTCCAAGTCGACGCTTCCCATGATTGTTAGCGACGTGTGGCAATGGCCATGGGGAATGAAGCCCGACACCTCACGAAACCGGCACGGTCCGCAAAGCAAAGAAGGGAAACCTATTACCACAACCACTCTCCAGGAACGCGTACTCGCGTCTTCCACGGCCCCTCTGAGAGTCATGAATCCACGGGCAAAACGCCAAACCGACAGGGATGCGTCCACCGGCATCGTAAGTCCTAACAATCAAGAAATCAGACGCTACACGATGAATAGGCCCGTCGATTAAAAGAGTTCGACGTCGACCTAACGCTAGCGTGAGGCAAAGGACCCACCTTAAAAGTAGTAAAATGACCATATCATCTTATCAAGTAAGTAAAACTCTCTAAACGTGTTCATTACGAGCAAAGTGCCATACCAGGGGTAGAAAACCACACCCTAAAGATAAAGTAGTAAAATCGAAAGCCAAGGACCAAAACCTACGCACTCACAAACGAGCTATGCGTAAGGGGTCACGGAAGTTAAAGTCAAAAAGAAAAAAGATCTACACGTATGCAGAGCAAGATACACGTATCAAAGCATAGCACATAAAACATCAAAACCAAAGAAAGAGCAAGCTCCCAAGACGTCTCTGACGCGAAGAATAACGCGCACGACGCAAGTACAAGATATAATAAGTAAAGCAAGCACAAGGGTCTTTGGTAGCTCTAACCTAGTCTACGGGGAGCCTAAGCCAAACCTACCAAAAGGGGTAGGACCACTCAAGGAAACAAGAAAGATAGAAGTATTGTCAAGACGATCCAAAGAGGAAAGTTACTCGTTCAACCCATAGACGAATACGCTATCGCCAAAGAAGATCATGTGAAGTCGAAAACGTCACGCAAGATAAAAGGAAGAGTTTGCAACAAAGAAAGACGAGACAAAGGAATCTCGATCGAAAGCAAGAGTTTAGAAAAAATCCAAGAGCTAGAATATGAACGAGAACGGCAATCACGAGTTGGCCAAGATCACCCAAATTCTACGCGTAGAGAACACCTAAAACGCCTAGAAGAGGAAGAACACGATCAAAAGCATCGCGACCAATATAATAAAATTTCATCTCTGTAAGAAAATAAAAGCATCTCAAAGAACCCTCCTGAGAGAAGCAAGCATGATCTAGTCACGAGAAGCATTAGTACGACTGCAAGCACGTCGAGGTCAAGGTTATCTCCGAACAAGTCTAAGAAAAACATTCAAGAGAAGCAGTGCTCCCAAAAGTAAAGTCAGTGTAGTCGACACAAGGTGTCATAGCCAACGTGTTCCCAGATGTGCAACATGTTCTCCAAAGATATCTCCCGACGCGTTCTCCAAAACATTCTTGTTACATCTCCTTAAGACTCAAAGCAATCTAAGAGCATCGCATGAAGATCAAGTTGTGCCGCCACGAAAACGCCACCAGGGGTTGGACCTACGCCATAATCGCCATCAGAGCAAGAAAGTCACGACATCCTTGAGTCATTAGAGCAAGAATGACTACACTTTCCTAAACTGCTAAGCACAATCTATCCATCCCGGGTACGTTGCTCAAGACCTTCTTCTACTTAGTTATTCTTCTTCACGTATCTTCACTGCTCGTCTACAAGCTTCACCTCGAGCAAGTCTATCCCTCTCTCCAACTTCTAGTAAGACTCCAGGCAATAGAGGCCAACACCCATCTGCAAGGGGTGACGTAATTATAAGAGACACGTTGAAAGTGAGAACGCGTAGAATCGCCAAAGAGAAAAAAGAGTACGTCATGAAAAAAGTATGTCACAGTAGACACAGAAGTTAAGAAGTAGCACCATAAGAAGAGACGCCAGAACTCCAAGTATGTACCAAAGAAGAAAAAAATTACGTAAATGCGTAGAGATAGAACGCGTCCCCATCGCCCGTCGTGACCTCCAAAGAGTACCTCAACGCTAAGCAAATGCGTAAGGAGAGAAGTCAAAAAAGCCGAAAAAGTTCCATGTCACCCAAACTGGGGGTAATGAGTAGAGTCTCCACAAAGTCTAAGAACGAGCGACGAAATGTCCCCATGAAACTTCCCTGAGTAAAAGCATCGATTGGTCAAGAACAAGTGTAAGAGAAAAAGATCTGAGTATGCAATAGCAAACAAAGAAAGAAGTTGAAAGCGTCGATTGTTTCTCTCGTCCGTGACGAAGTAGTAGTTTCCTCCAAAAGTGATGTCCTTAGAATAAAGAGCAGAAGATGCTCGAAGTACCACGTTGAGAATGCAAACATGCGGCAAAGGTCCAATAAGGAGATATGTTACAAGAAAGAAGTAAATCGCCATCTAAAAATTTGCTTGAAGACAGGATGATCCAAGTAACCCGACTGAGGATTATGGTGAAGCAACGACTTCACTTACGAAGTCCTCATTAGCCACGATTTCAGATTCAGCCCGCGAACATTTCAGAGTCGATTAAGCACGAAGTTGATCCTCTCCAAAGAAGGCGTAAGAAGCCCAAGATCTAGATCGCCTATCCCCAGTTAGAAACAAAAGACATGTTCAAATGTAGAACACGAGTTCAAGGAGCTGATTATGAAGCAATTGAGTTTCAAGCATCAAGTTATAGCAGCAACGCGTTGAGATTAAGAGAAGGCATTAAAGAAGATGAAGACGTTTCCCAGATCTGCAAAGCAATAAGATCCGTAAAACGCCTTAGGGGTATTGTTTGTGCCTATAAATACCACTACGGTTGCGATGTGTTCGTAGGGTCAACGCGTTGGAATGTACATAAAGGCGGGGTGACCAATAGAAGACATCTAAGCAGGTGACATGATCGTCGACATCACGAAGTTCAGCACGGAGTACTCTTTTTACTCTTCTCATGGTTTTTCCCACGAGGTTTTCCTAAGAAGAGGTTTTAACGAGGCTCCCAAGGTCATTCATCACCGTGACACCATCAACATGGTCCCCAACATCATCTACGAGATAGACGAGATCATCTACGAGATCACCTACGAGATCACCTACGAGATCACCTACGAGATCAACTACGAGTTCCCTTGATTATCTACGAGTTCCCAAGGTCAGCTACGTGAATATTAAGTACATCGACGAGAAGGGCTACGCGTAGACGACGACGAGTACGAGAAAGAACGAGTATGAAGGCGTCGTCAAGATCAAGATAAAGTCGGTTGAATATATTTATGTCTTTTATTTAATATTCATTATATAAATAGTAAAAGATATTAGAAATAATATATTTTACCATATTTTATATTAGGTTAAAGATATAAGGAAAAATATAAGATTCTTTCCTTAAAGATAGAATTAGGGTTTGCCTATAAATAAAGGGCTCCCTTATCATTGTAAAGCAACCTTTTTTCCCCAAGTAATACACAAGTATCTCGAGTTCTCTCTCTTTCATCAATGATGTTTTCCAGGGCGTCGACATCACCACGAGATTCGCCGTGATGGAGGCGGAATCGCCCTACAACGCCATCCTGTGGAGGCCCTGGATCCACGACATGCGAGCGGTCCCATCCACGTATCACCAATCCTTGAAGTTTCCAACGCCGTGGGGAGTGCGCGAAATCAAAGCCGAACCCTACACGGCTAAAGAATGCTATTGAATCGGGATGAAAGGAATCGCGACGCCATAAACCAAGAAAGATGAACTAAAAGAACTCCAGGTAAAAGCACCAACCAAATACGTTAAGCCGAAGTGTCCTGAATTAGAAGACGTGATTATTGACGACTCTAAGCCCGAACGAGTCGTGAAGATAGGAATTTACGTCCCCAAAGAAATAAGAGAAGAGTTGATAGCGTTCTTGAAGTCAAAAGCCAAGTGCTTCGCTTGGAGTCACGAGGACATGACAGGTATATCCCCATACGTGATGCTTCATAGGCTAAACGTCGATCCAAAGTTCACCCTAGTCAAGCAGAAGAGGAGGAAATTTCCCCCCGAACGCAACAAAGTTGTGGACGAAGAAGTCAAAAATCTCCTCGAAACAGGCAAGATACGAGAAGTAAAGTACCCCGACTGGCTCGCCAACGTCGTGGTCGTCCAGAAGAAGAACGGGAAGTGGAGAGTATGCGTGGATTTCACGGATCTCAACAAAGTCTGCCCCCAAAGACTCATTTCCACTCCCACATATTGACGCCATGGTAGACGCGACGGCAGGACACGAAATGTTGATATTCATGGACGCGTTCAGCGGGTACCACCAGATCCAGATAAATCCCGCTGACCAAGAAAAACTGTGTTTGTAACGAACCAGGGGATATACTGCTACAAAGTCATGCCCTTCGGCCTCAAAAACGTCGGAGCTACGTATCAGAGGCTAGTAAACAAGATGTTCGAGGAGCAGATAGGTGACACGATGGAAGTTTATATAGACGACATGCTCGTGAAGTCCAAACGAGCAAAAGATCATGTAACGCACCTGAAGGAGGCGTTCGAGATCCTAGAAGAATATAGCATGAAGCTCAACCCTACCAAGTGCTCCTTTTGAGTCTCTTCGGGAAAATTCCTCGGGTACGTGGTAACGCAACGAGGAATAGAAGCCAGCCCCGAGCGGATCAAGGCAATACTCTATCTCGAGTCTCCGCGTTGCGTGAAGGAGATCCAAAAGCTGACGGGAAGAGTTGATGCGCTAAACAGATTCATCTCCAAAGCTTCAGATAGAAATCGACTCTTCTACGATACACTCAGGAAAAATGAATCTTTCTCTTGGACAGAACGACACGAAAAGGCCTTCACAGAGCTCAAAGACTACCTGATGAATCCTTTACTCTTATCTAAACCTAAAGAGGGGGAGCCCTTGTTCGTGTACCTAGCGGTTTTTGAGATAGCCATCAGCGCTGTGCTCATAAGAAAAGAAGGAGAAGAACAACAACCCGTCTATTACGTTAGCAAAACGCTATCATCGGCTGAAACGAGATACTCCACCATGGAAAAGTTAACCCTAGCATTGGTAATTGCGTCGGTGAAGTTGAAGCCCTATTTCGAATCCCATACCATCGTAGTAAGAACCACATCGCCTCTAAAGAATATCGTAAAGAAGCCAGAACTGTCAGGGAGAATGACAAAGTGGATAGTGCACCTCGGCGGCTACGATATCATATACGAGGGGAGGAAAGAAATCAAATCTCAAGCGCTAGCAGATTTTGTGGCGGACTTCAGCCCAACTTTAGAACAAGAAGCAACGTCACAGGTAAATAAGGTAGAATACGCCAAGTGGACGTTACATACAGACGGAGTGATGAATCAAAACGGAGTAGGGCTAGGCATCGTCCTGAAATCACCGCAAGGAGATAGGGTCGTCCAAGCCATAAGATGCGACTTCAAAGCGACAAATAATGAAGCCGAATACGAAGCCCTAATTGCCGGTTTACGCGTCGCCATCGACCTCCAAGTTCAAAAACTTGATATCTATTGCGACTCGTTGCTGATAGTTAACCAAGTCCGAGGGGAATACGCCACCAAAGACTCGAAGATGACATTGTACCTCAAATATTAATTAGTGAAAGACTTGTTTGAGAAATTTGAAGGCTGCCAAATCAGCCAGATCCCCAGAGATGCTAACGCGCACGCCGACGCATTGGCGAAGCTAGGATCATCCATCGATCCGAGAGAGTATCAGAAAATCCCCTTCCTCCACTTGAGTAACGCATCCATCAACAAGGAAGTGACTCTGGAACAAACACTCACAGTGAGAAGCCAAGACTCGTGGGTGACGCCTTACTACGAATGGTTGCAACACAGACGCCTCCCAAGCAACGCGTACGAAGCAAGGCTCTTGAAGAATAAAGCGACCACCTTCGTAGTAGACAAAGGCCAACTATTAAAATGGTCATCCAATGGTATGTTCTTAACATGCCCGACGGAAGAGAAGATCCAGGATATACTATGCGAGTTGCACAACGGGGAATATGGAAACCATTCGGGAGGAAGAAGCCTAGCAGCCAAATCACATTCAGCAGGGTATTATTGGCCTACAATGAGACAAGACGCGATGAATCACGTTAAGAGATGCGACGCTTGCCAAAGACACGCTCCAATTCCACATCAACCGGCGGAAAAGCTCCACTCCGTAACATCTCCTTGGCCATTCATGCAGTGGGGGATGGATATAGTAGGTCCCATGGCCTTAACCCTAGGACCAAAGACGTTGATACTCGCTGTTACAGACTACTTCTCCAAATGGATAGAAGCCAAAGCATTCAAGAGTATCAAAGATTCTCATGTTATGTCCTTCATCGAGAGGAACATCATTATGAGATTCGGAATCCCTTAGACCATTGTATGCGACAACGGGTCACAATTAATTAGTAAGAACATTGTATCATTCTGCGAAGACAAAGTTATACGAATAGTCTACTCGACGCCAAGGTACCCTCAAGCGAACGGACAAGCAGAGTCAAGTAATAAGGTTATCGTGAGTAATCTCAAGAAGAGGATAGAGGAGTGCAGAGGAAATTGGGTGGATCAACTCCAAGCTATATTATGGGCCGACAGAACTACGCCTAAGAGAGCGACGGGAAGGACACCATTCTCTCTCGTCTACGGTTGTGAAGTCGTACGACCAATCGAAGTGGAGGTACCAACAGAAAGATACCGGTCTCTCCCCGAGGAAAGAAACACTCCGATGATGACGTTCATGATAGATATTGTTTGTGCCTGAAAATACGATGAGTATGGAACGCGTGGTAAGCTACGCGTAGAAGAACTGTGTCGACGCGTCGAGAGATAAGATCTTGTTTGTTATATCGTTATTTAGATAGAAGGAAGAGATAAGATCTCGTTTTCTAAAAGATATTATTAGGGTTAGCCTATATATAGAGGTTAACGCATGCTTTGTAAGTATTAAACCACCATTACGAGTAATACCAAGTTCAAGCTTCAAACCCTAAATTCTTCTCTCGTTCTATATTGTTCTTGAGTGTTGAGATTATACCGTGTTCTTTGATCTTTGCCCTACAATTGCTTAGTTATCTTCTCGTAGGTAATTTCGCTACAAACAATTGGCGCCCACCGTGGGGCAAGATAAAAAAGGTATCGTCTTTCCATACGAAAAGAGCTTCCTTTTTGCAGGAAATCATGACGAGTCCGACCAACAGTCCGCGTGATGGTGAAAAAAGGTCCGAAGAAGAAGATCACGTAACGGTTCCTCTCGTTCCCGTGAAAGAAAACGCGGGAAAAGATCTCGAGAACACTCTTGGCGCTCCAAAGAACAACGCTCCCACAGAAGAGCAGGGGACGAGCAGCGATGTGACTAACGTGACCTCTGTCAGAGTCCACTTCGACACCCTCCAGAAGGCATGGACAGAAGCTAAAAACGCCAGCGAAGAGAACACGTCGGGACTCACCAAAGAGAACGAACGACTACGCTCCATCATAAAAGAGCTTAGGGCGGAGTCAGCGAAACCACTCACCTATGTTCGTAGTCAAAGCGTCGTTCGCCGCCTAGATATGGATGTTATCGCTGAAGAAGGAGAGGATTACGGATCCCAGGAGCATCGAAACACCACCCCGTCGAGAGAAACGATTCAGAAAGAGAAATCTAAGGAGAACTTGACTTCGGACGCCGTCGCTGCGCTCGTAGCACAACAAGTCAGAGCCTTAAGGAAAGAGATGATGTTGATGCCCGGGGCTTCCAAGTCCATAATCCCTTAGCACGAGTTCAGATTTCAAGAAAGTCCTTTTGTTGCCATTATCGCTTTCCAGAAGATCGCTAAGAAGTTCACCGTCGCTGATCTTCCTGTCTACGACGGATCAGATGACCCGGAAGAACATGTCTTACTCTACAAGGCCAAGCTCTCCACGAGCCCGATCGAGCCAGAGTTAAAGGAAGCAATGATGTGCAAATTATTCAGCTCGACGCTAAAAGGCCCAACCTTGACGTGGTTCATCCACTTACCCAAGGGAACTATCTCCTCTTACGCCGAACTCTCCAACCTGTTTCGATTACACTTCGCCAGCAATAAGTTGTTCGCAAAGCAACCCTCAGATCTCCATAACATGCGTATGAACAGGGGCGAAACTATAAGGGCCTTCTTGAAGCGTTTCAACGACGAAAAGATTACAATCCCAAACTGTAGCGAGGCCACCGTTGCCGACGCGTTCAGACGAGCACTCCCCCGAGATAGTGATCTGTACAAGGAATTAACGAAGACTTGTCCTACTTCATTTATCTCGACGAGAGAAAGAGCTATGGAAGCCATACGCCTTGAAAAAGATCTCCTAAGTCACGCTGGAGAAAAGTCTCGATCTCCACGTAGACGTACCCCTCCGCGCAGAGATTCGCTCCAACGGAAAGATGGCGAACGTTACGATAGAAGAAACAAGTCGTTCCATAGAGAATCTCCCATGGTGCATAACGTAAGCGAAATCAATAGCGTCTACGCGGTCGAAAGAGGTGTATACATGAAGACCGACGCGTTGAGAGTTATGAACGCGATGGAAAAGCTCCATGACGTGAAGTGGCCTAAAAAACCAAATCCTGAAAAGAAATCAGAATCAGGAAGAGGATACTGCGAGTTCCACAACGACTCAGGACATCCGACAAACGATTGCTATACTCTGAGGAAAGAAGTTTCGCGTCTCCTGAAAAGAGACGACCTATTAGATCTGCTCTCCAAAGAAGGAAGGGACGTGTTTGAAGGAGCAAGGAAAGGTAAAAGATCTCCAACGCCGCAACCCCCCTCGTCAAGTCAATCAAGGACAGTCAACACGATCTTTGGAGGCTCTCCCATAAGTGGCTATACCGCCTTCGCACCCAAAAGGAGCGTCAAAGCGTTACGCGGCGAAGGAAGTATTCTGCCTATCTACCACGTTAGGGTCGTTAGGAAAGATTGTCCAATCACGTTCGAAGAGCCCAACGGGAGTGTAGATCATCACGACGGGTTAGTTATCTCCTTAACCATTAGTAATTGCAAGGTTAAAAGAATCCTCATCGATAACGGAAGCTCGGCCAACATCGTCACCTTATCTGCGATCAAGGAGCTCGGATTATCTAGCGACGACGTGGTGAAAAAGTACATCTCTCTGGTAGGTTTCAGTGGCGAAGTCGCCGATATGCTAGGAGAAATCACCCTAACCACTCTGGCGGAAGGGGTCAATATACAAACCAAATTCGTAGTAATGGAGGCCGAGTCACCCTATAACATAATCCTGGGAAGGCCGTGGTTACACGATATGAGAGCTATACCTTCAACATACCATCAATCCCTAAAGTTTCCATCTCCGTGGGGAATTCAAGAGATCAAGGGCGAACCGCAGATAGAAAGGGAGTGCTACAACATAGGAATGAAGAATACAACTAACATGTCCCTAGAGAAAAAGAGCAAGGCGTAGCAATTAAAAGACCATGAAGAACAAGTGAGATACACTCAACGAAGGCTCTACGAGGTAAAAGAAGAAATTGGCCGGGTAGGCGACGAGACATACATCCTAGAAGTCAAATCCTACGCCATCCGGAGAGTGGAAAAAAGGAAAGCATCTTCATGATCTGAATCACCGAATAGTAAGGAGTCAAAACGCTCAAGAATACAGAAAAGTCATGGAAAGTCTAAGAAAGAGTCCAGGGGTAGAAAAATAACCCTCGACGCGTCAAAGGGAAAGCCGTCTAAGAAGCGAGACAAGGACGTCGATAAGCACGACGCATCTCTACGAAAGCGTAAGCAAAATCTTCGTGTTCAAAAGTGGAGGAAATTTATGGCGGAAAACCCCGACTTAAGCTACATGTTCTTGAAACATCATCCACCGTAAAGTCACTATCAGGAAAGAGTTTGAGATACTTCTATGCGTCTTTTGATTCCCATTTATTTCCCTTTGCATGGGTAGGATTAAGTTTTTAATAAGAACACGTCGTTATCGTCAAGTCAAAGCGACAAGGGGTCGCGACGATTAGGGGTAGGCGTCAGAGTCAATGTTTGTTATCGCATGATGCATCTTTTATTAATATACAAGTAGACCTTTCTTTCCAACGTGTTAAGCATGTTGAGTTGTTTCATTTCCACGACTTGCTCTATGTCTATTAAGAGAACGTGCCTCTTGAGTACGGCGTACCAAATAAGAAGCAAGAAGGCCGCGGTGAAAATCCACGCCGGGGGCGAATTTCGTTAGTCTACGCGTTCGAGGCTTCATCTACGCGTAGGCAACGTTAGCCGAACCGCCGACTCCGAGTCAATGCTTCCCATGATTGTTAGCGACGTGTGGCAATGGTCATGGGGAATGAAGACCGGTACCTCATGAAGCCGGCCGGATCCTCTGAGCAAACAAGGTCGAACCTATTTGACACGATCATTCTCCAGGAACGCGTCTTCACGCCTTCCAGTCCCTCTCTGAGTCATGAATCCACGGGCAAAACGCCAAACCGGCAGGGATGCGTCCACCGACATCGTAAGTCCTAACAATCTATAAATCGGACGCTACACGATGAATAGGGCCGTCGATTAAAAGAGTTCGACATCGACCTAACGCTAGCGTGAGGCAACGGACCCACCTTAAAAGTAAGGGGTAACGTCACAAGCTGATAAAAATCACACGCTGACCTATGTCCGCCACTCGCTTCAAGGTTCGGAGGAAATGTTGGACCCAACCTTCATGTAAGCCGGCAACGTAACTAAAGCAGCCGCAATGACCATACAATCTTATTAAGTAAATAAAGCCCTCTAACACGTTCACTACGAGCAAAGTATCATACTAGGGGTAGAAAACCACACCCTACAAAGATAAAGTAGCAAAAGCGAAAGCCAAGAACCAAACCTACGTACTCGTAGACAAGCTACGCGTAAGAGGTTAAGGAAGTTAGAATCAATAAATTTCTATACGTATGCAGAACAATATACGCGTACCGAAGCACAACGCATAAAAAAGGATATCAGAACCAAAGAGAGAGTAAGCTCCCAGGACGTCTCCGACGTGAAGAAAAACGCACACGACGCAAAGAACGAATGAAGCGTCTTTGGTAGCTCTAACCTAGTCTATAAGGAATCTAGGTCAAACCTACCAAAAGGGGTAGGATTACGCCAAAAGAATAAAAAGTACCTAAAGGATAGCAACGACGTGAGAACAAGAAGGTTGGCAACAATAAAACACTATCACCAAAGATGTCGATCTGGATTCAAGGAAAAAGGATAACAACGTTCAAAAAAGAAAGAAGCGCTCCAACTACAAGTAACGCGTACAAATAGCCTACGCAAAGAAAAATATGAAAATTACAAGGACTTGGACTCGCCCTCACACGACCCAGAGCCGGACGAGCGACCATCGCCTTCCTCTTCATCAGTCACAACCTCCTCCTCGTCGACATGTTCCCCACCTTCAACGTCCGCAACATCGGGTAGAGCATCCGAACGCCTCCAAGAAGGACCATTGATACGCTGCACTTTGTATAGCGTAACTAGGGGTTATTACATTAGTTTAGGAGTGTTATCACAAGTATTTGGAGCTATTGTTATATTCTGAGTTGTTTATGAAGAAGTGAAGAAACGAAGACCAGAACCGAAGAAGAAGAGGATCAAAGATTGAAGACATGAAGACGAAGACATTCTGCGGAGCAGCGGCGATCGCCACTACCATCCAGGCGATCGCCATTCTACAACAGAAGTATTTCATAAGTTCAAGAGAGCATGGCGATCGCCATGACTCTATGGCGATCGCCATGGGGCGACAGAGATTTAAATGAAGACCGCGATCGCCAGGCATCTATGGCGATCGCCACAACAAGGCCGAAGATATTCCGGACTTTCCTTATTTTGTTTTGCTTTTATTTCTTTTTATTATTTTCCTATTTTCCTTATTATTTCGTTTAGGATCTTTCGTTTACCATATATTTTGGGGTTAGTTCTCTATTTAAGGACCCTAGTTATCATCTTTTATCATCTTTTCCATCAGACAATTTAGTTCTGCAACCATGAGCAGGAACTAATCTCCATTGTTTTACCTAGCGTTGAAACCTTCAGTTATTAAGTTGTGAGATTTCTAAACTCTTGTTCTTTTCCTACGGGTTTGTATTAATTCTCTTGTTCTTCATCTATTGATTTCTATTAGTTTTGCTAGCTTGATCACCTAGTTTGATTGATAGTTTTCTATTGCTAGACTAGGAATATACGGTGGAATTCCTTGTCATTGTAGCATTCATATCTGCATGATCTGGTAGTTGATTGCTTTTATGAAAGAGAATTGATTGCATGTTAATACTTGACGGTTGTAAGTTATTGCATGCATCCTTATAATTCCTGTGCCCTTTGCTGCTATTTCATCTAATCTTGAGAGGTTTCCCTGATTGTTGAATAGTAAGTATTATCAGGACCGGTTGGCCTGCTGATATATTAAAGATTGGAATAGGAACATTCCCTAGGATTGAATAGAACTTGAGATAAATCTATGATCAACTTGATTGACTGTTGTGTGGATACTTGCTAGGTGAAACCCCTTCTCATCATATTCACAACCAAACCTTTTTTGCTTGATACTTGTTACTTTTGTGTTCCATACAATCAAAACCCCCCCTGGTTACTTGTTACTTGTTACTAGTTGATATTTCACTTGACTGCATTGATTTGGTGTTTGATTCCCTTGGGTTCGACCTCTACTTACTTGCTATACTCTAGTTAGTGTTTAGAGTTTATTTCTTTGATTTGGCACTACGACTTTAGCCTCATCAAATTTGGCGCCGTTGCCGGGGAATTGAATTATTCCAATTCTGTGCTAATTGTGAAATTATCAACTGTTTGGTGTGAACCTTTATGGTTCAGACCCGTGCTACTGATTCATCTCTTGTTGCCTTTGACCCAGAGATTGAAAGAACGTTCCTTCGGAACCAAAGAGCAGCTCTGAACCAAGATAACGAGATGGGTGATCGACATGGACCGCCATTGCCTACTATGAGGCAACTCACTGCCCCAGACTTAAACCAACAACCTTTGGCAGTGAGGTTTCCTGAGATTGAAGAAGGTGTGAACTTTGAATTAAAAGCTGGTTTAATTCATGAGCTACCACACTTCCATGGCTTAGCAGGAGATGATCCCAACAAACACTTGGCTCAATTCCATGCCATATGTTCTAGTATGAAGCCAAGAGGTGTTACTGAGGAGCAGGTCATGCTGAGAGCTTTCGGATTTACTCTGAAAGACGCTGCGAATGATTGGCTCTATTATCAAGCTCCAGGGAGTATTGATACATGGGCTAAGATGAAAAAGGTATTTTTAGAGAAATATTTTCCAGCTACAAAACTGAGCAGCTTGAAGAAGGAGATCACGAATCTTCAACAACACTCAACTGAGAGTCTCTATGAATATTATGAGAGATTCAAGAAGCTCTGCTCAAGCTGCCCATTCCATAGTTATATTGACCAAGATCTCCTTATGTACTTATTTAGTGGCCTGATTGATGAGGATCGTCGAATGGTGAATGCATCCTGTGGAGGTAATTTTTTAAGATTGACTATACCTCAGGCTACTGAAATGTTTGAGGAATTAGCTGAGAGCTCAAGGCAGTTTGGTAGCAGGCAAAGAACACAGTCAGTAAGTTCACTTGATCCCGCTAAAATTCAAAGTGATATGAATGAACTGAAAGATATGATGAAGTCTTTTATACTGCAAAGTGGTGGTCAACAACTCCAAGAACCGAATGCTGAGGTAAACGCTGTTGGTGGATGGCAACCAAGGCCAAGGTATGATTCTCATAATATTAATTATCAACAACCTAGACCTCAGAATTCTATGACTGTTGAAGATATGATCAAGTCCTTAGCTCAAACTGTGATGCAACAAAATGCTAGAATGGAATCGAGCATCCAAAATCTTGAAAATCAGTTAGGACAGATTGCTCAAGCTGTGAGTAAATTAGAGGCCAGGGAACCGGTAAGAAACCCGAGAGAGAACGTCAATGCAGTGTTCTTGAGGAGCGGAGAAACTTTAAATGACTGTTCTGTGCCAAAACCGCGATCACTAGATCTGAGTGGCGATCGCCATGAGATTACAGAGAGCAAAACAGGGTCTGCATCGCGACCGCGATCGCCATATGGCAATGGCGATCGCCATTCCATTCCAGAAGCTGAGGTGAAATTTTTTTCGCGACCGCGGTCCCCGAGAGTTGATGGCGATCGCCAAGAGCCCCCTGAGTACATTGACGATTATGTTCGCCCGAATTTTCCACCTCTATTCTCTCAGAAGCCTGTTGCTCCCTTTCCTGAGGCATTGAAGGATACTTGAAGGCTGGAGAACGGCAACGAAATCTTCGAAACCTTTAGTAGGCGTGAGGTAAACATTCCTTTGCTCAAACTTGTTAAGAGTATTCCTAGATTTGCTAAGTTTTTGAAAGAAGTTTGCACTATCAAAAGAAATCAAAAACTGAAAGGAAAGAAGAAAGTTGAAATAAGTGAACAAGTTTCTGTTGTGTTTCAAAAACGCATGCCTAAGAAATGTGGCGATCCAGGCATATTTAGCATTCCATGTGTGATTGGTGAAACTAAATTTGACAAAGCCATGCTAGATTTAGGTGCATCAATCAATGTTTTACCTTACTCTTTGTATGAATCACTAGGCTTAAGACCTTTGCATAAAACAGGAACTGTTATTTAACTTGCTGATAGGTCTACTGTATACCCGAAAGGGGTTGTTGAAGATGTTCTTGTTATGGTTGGTGAGCTGATTTTTCCTGCTGATTTCTTTGTGTTAGATATGGAGCATGCTAATAATGTCACACCTATACTGTTAGGTAGACCTTTCATGAAAACTGCACAAACGAAAATTGATGTTAATAGTGGGACTCTCTCTGGAGTTTGATGGGGATAAGGTAGAATATAATATATATGATATGGATCCCATTGATAAGAATTCTCTATGTGCTATTGATGTGATTAATCCTACTTGTAAGGATAAATTGCAACCTGTTTTAGAGAATCTCTTAGAGCCCCCAAAAGTAGATATTGTTTTGTCTACTAACATGCAGGAGTGTCAGGCTAAGCCAGAGCCTAAAGGTAAGCTGTTTCCACACCCTTTGGGCAATCGCCCTCCATTACTGACCTCGCCAGGCGAGATACCATTGATGTCTAGTGTGCAGGCACTTGACATTGAGCTTAAACAGCCACCTGATATGGTCAAGGAGGATAAAATGAATGTAACCACCTTCATTGCTAAAGACAAGGTGGTTAAGGTAAGAGGGACGAGATTCAAAGCGTTCCATGAGTGGTTCAAGAAAGAATTCAGACAAGAGACGGTTTTCACAAAGCCAAATGGCGTTAGTTAAATCTCTTGAATTTCATGTCGAGCCACGACATAAAATAAGGCACTACTCGGGAGGCAACCCGAGGTTTTTATTTGTTTTTGTTCGGTTTAATTTTCTTTTTAGTTTTTCTACGGACAAGAGGAAATCACCGAAGCTTAGGGTCAGCTACAGTCAGTAGCCAATCTCGCTGTAAGTCTTCTCTCCCATTCTAAAAAAAAAAAAAAAAAGAAATCCGAAAATCATTCCGAGAAAAAAATAATATATCGGATTAAAAAAAATAGAGTGCAGAAAAAAAATATGAGAGAAAAGAAAGTAAGGAGTTGTATTACATCAAGTTTGGTTTCATTAGTACTATCTTTCTAGATCTACATTCGTTGGAGCTTAGCTTGTTGGTGACTATGTTCTTTGCAAGGAGTTGATTTGTTTGGATCACTTTCTACATTGGAGGTATTCTTTCTTTTGCTTTAGATGAGCTATGCATTATTTGATTACATTTAGTGCTCATCTAGTTTCTCATTCTACCACACTTTGAGTTTTATTGGAGGAAGGTCATTCGACCTTGTACGTGAGTCTTCTGTCTCTTTCCCTGGGTTCGTTTTTATGTCTTCCATTTCATTGAGGACAATGCAATGTTTAAGTATGGGGGAGGAGAATGTATTCACATGTATTTATTTGGGTGTTGGTTGTATCTGCATGAGCTTATTGAATATATATTGTATGAAAAAGCCACAAAAATTGAAAAAAGGCATATAAAATCCTTGGATAGCAAGTTCTATGCAATAAGAAGGTGGCTTGACCGGCGTTAGGCTGGGGCAAAAATAAGTCTTGAGTGATGTGAGTTTTGTGAGCCTGGAACAATTATTGAGTGGTTGGGATGAAAACCCGAAAGGGTGCCCAAGCAAGATGAGTGTTATAATAAAAAAAAATTGAGTGTTTTAGGATCATTATTCATCTTGGCGTTATGGTGGCATAAGAAGGAGGCGTATAGGAGGATTCGGGTAGGCCACTTGGAGGAATAAGGTGTAGTTCTGAGTTTGTGCTTATTGTATCACATTTGTTCTTGATTGTTGTTGTTGCGTTTTGTATGCTTTGGGCTTATTGAGTATGTAATCACTAGGAGATATTCTTGTACTTCCTGAGGCTTTGAGCATTTCATTGTAAGGGTAGCTTTTCTGTAAGTTACTCGGGACGAGTAAAAGTCTAAGTATGGGGGTATTTGATACGCTGCACTTTGTATAGCGTAACTAGGGGTTATTACATTAGTTTAGGAGTGTTATCACAAGTATTTGGAGTTATTGTTATATTCTGAGTTGTTTATGAAGAAGTGAAGAAACGAAGACCAGAACCGAAGAAGAAGAGGATCAAAGATTGAAGACATGAAGACGAAGACATTCTGCGGAGCAGCGACGATCGCCACTACCATCCAGGCGATCGCCATTCTACAACAGAAGTATTTCATAAGTTCAAGAGAGCATGGCGATCGCCATGACTAGGAATATACGGTGGAATTCCTTGTCATTGTAGCATTCATATCTGCATGATCTGGTAGTTGATTGCTTTTATGAAAGAGAATTGATTGCATGTTAATACTTGACGGTTGTAAGTTATTGCATGCATCCTTATAATTCCTGTGCCCTTTGCTGCTATTTCATCTAATCTTGAGAGGTTTCCCTGATTGTTGAATAGTAAGTATTATCAGGACCGGTTGGCCTGCTGATATATTAAAGATTGGAATAGGAACATTCCCTAGGATTGAATAGAACTTGAGATAAATCTATGATCAACTTGATTGACTGTTGTGTGGATACTTGCTAGGGGAAACCCCTTCTCATCATATTCACAACCAAACCTTTTTTGCTTGATACTTGTTACTTTTGTGTTCCATACAATCAAAACCCCCCCTGGTTACTTGTTACTTGTTACTAGTTGATATTTCACTTGACTGCATTGATTTGGTGTTTTGATTCCCTTGGGTTCGACCTCTACTTACTTGCTATACTCTAGTTAGTGTTTAGAGTTTATTTCTTTGATTTGGCACTACGACTTTAGCCTCATCAACCATCATCAACGCCCTCAGGAATTTTCGGATAAGCCTCCCTAAACTCAGAACGCTCGCCCACCAGATCCCAATCTTTGTACTTGCCAGCAGCATACTCCTCATAAACCTCCACTCTCGATAACCAAGACCAATAGATCTTCGCCTCGTGCAAATCTATGTCATGATGCGCTTTGTTCCTCTCCACGTCCTCCTTCAAAGTACTGAGATCCTCCTCCAAACCCTCGATTCGCTTGGTGATCGTCTCGTTAAGGGCAAGAACTTCAGTAACCTTGTCCTTTGCCGTCTTCAGTAACCCTCTCCGTCATGACCATAGAAGGTCCGATCAACTTCGGGAATCGCCAAGATCGCAGATACAACCTTTTTTGACTTCGCTCTTGTCTTAAGAGCCTTCACGTTAACTGTAAAGCATATAAAGTTACACGTAAGTAAAGCATCGACGAGCAAAACATACGTCCTTATAAAAAAAAAGTTTTTAAGATAAAGTAAAGAAACTTACTCTCGGGGTTCCATTCCTCGATAAGACAAGAGCACGCATCTCCGAGGGAAGATTTTTCCACGAAGTAAAAGCCCTCGGTTAAACCCCGGTCGGCCGTACTCTTCTCGAAGGCTATCCTAGCCTTTTTCTGCTTAATCTTGAAATAAACTCTACATGGAGAAGAGAGCGAGACGGTCAGAGAGTTGGCGAGATCCGCCGCAACGAAGTCCATGCCATGTTTTTCAATGGCATCTTCAAGAGCGCCCAAAATACGCCAAGCCCCGGGGAGAAGTTGACCCATCACCAAGCCTAAAGTGAGCATAAAGGTCTTCACCAAAGGCGAGAACGGGAATCGATGTCCCGCCAGAAATGGATACTCATAAATCGCTACCCATCCCGGCCGATGATCATCCGCACAAACCCCCTTTGGAGGGATCTCAATCTTCACGTCTGGGCGAGTTCAACAATGGTCCTCAAACGGCTGACGTCGTAAACTTCAGAGTAATGGCGATCCGATTCGCGGAGCACCTTTCCTAGCTCGTAAAGCACTGGGGTTGCCATTGAGAAAAAGAAGTAGAAAGAGGAGCGACGTAATAGAACAATTAGGTAAGGAGGAGAGCAGAGAAATGTTCGAGAAAAATGAAGATTAGAAGAAATGTATGAAGAAAGGGGAGATCCTCGCTTATTTATAGGAACGAGATCGCGGTGATCTCGGGAAGGATATTCTTCCAACGGCAACATCTCCCACTAAGAAACTAGCCGTTGGATACGAACATTGCCGACACAGATAACGAAGCCTCTCGCCCGTCACGTGGAAATGATTGAAGAAGAATGATGATCGAAGCTCTGCGACGATATTAAAAATACAGGTGACGTAATCATCAACGCGCTTCTGGTGCAATGAAGACGTATTCCTTGAAGAAAGAAGGCATCTCCCAGCTTTACTAGACGTTAAGCCCTGTAAAACGCTTTAGGGGTATTGTTTGTGCCTGAAAATAAGACGAGTATGGAACGCATGGTAAGCTACGCGTAGAAGAACTGTGTTGACGCGTCGAGAGAAAAGAAGGATGTTGTCGACGTAACGAGATGTGGAAAAGGTCTCATTTATCTTGAAGATTAGGTCGGCCGAGTATATTTTATCTTATTCCTTGTTATATTATTGTAATTGGTAAAAGATACGGTAAAGAATATCTTTTACCTTGTTTGTTATATCGTTATTTAGATAAAAGGAAGAGATAAGATCTCGTTTCCTAAAAGATATTATTAGGGTTAGCCTATATATAGAGGCTAACGCCTGCTTTGTAAGTATTGAGCCACCATTACGAGTAATACGATGTTCAAGCTTCAAACTCTAAATTTTTCTCTCGTTCTATACTGTTCTTGAGTGTTGAGATTATACTGTGTTCTTTGATCTTTGCCCTACAATTTCTTAGTTATCTTCTCGTAGGTAATTTCGCTACAAACAGATACCATAGACGAGCTAAGAGATAACGCCGCATTGAGGATAGCGGCGCAAAAACAAATCGCCGCCCGAAGCTATAATCGACGAGTAAAAGCGAGAACTTTTCAAGTAGGTGATTGGGTCTTAAGAAAAGTCTTCCCAAACACCGAGGATAAGAGCGTCGGTAAACTCGCCGCGTCCTGGGAAGGCCCGTATCAAGTAGCACAAGTCGTAGGGCGAGGAGCCTACGAACTCGTCACGCCAGAAGGAGTACCATTAATGCGTTCGTGGAACGCAACACATCTTAAGAAATATTATCATTAGGAAACGTGGTGATTGATATGATTTCTATCTATTTTTATGCATATCTTAGATTTCTTATCCTGTCCAAGCATGTCTTAGCGTCAAGACGACAAGGGGTCGTCGAGACTAGGGGTAGATGTCTTAGCTCGTCGAAATTCATGAAGTCCTCGCTAATATATAAGTATGCACTTTCTTGACCAAGGCTCCATCTACGCGTACACAACGTTAGCCGAACCGCCGACTCTGAGTCGACACTTCCCATGATTGTTAGCGACGTGTGGAAATGGTCATGGGGAATGAAGCCCGGAACCTCACGAAACCGGCACGGTCCGCTAAGCAAAGAAGGGAAACCTATAGCCACGACCACTCTCCAGGAACGCGTACTTGCGCTTTCCACGGCCCCTCTGAGAGTCATGAATCCACGGGCAAATCGCCAAACCGGCTTGGAGGCGTCCACCGGCATCGTAAGTCCAAGCAATCAAGAATCGGACGCTACACGATGAATAGGCCCGTCGATTAAAAGAGTTCGACGTCGACCTAACGCTAGCGTGTGGCAAAGGATCCACCATAAGCAAGGGGTAACGTCACAAGCTTATAAAATCACACGCTGACCTACATCCTCCACTCGCTCCGGGTTCGGAGGAAATGCTAGACCCTACCTTCATATAAGCCGGCAAAATAACAAAAGTATCCGCAATGACCATAACTATGCCAGAGGTAAGAAACCACACCTCGGAGATAAGATATCGAAAACAAAAGAAAAAGATCAACCTACGCGTCGCGACTGAGAAATATATGGCGAACCCGACTCCATAAAAGATCTGAAGCCGAATTCGCCAAAAGGGGATAGTAGCCCCACCAAAAGTCAAGATAAGAAAAAGCCTTACGAAAAGAAAGAAACAATAAGTATCCAATGCATATTCAAGAGGAAATCGCCACACAGGAACGTGACGAAAAACCAAAACAAAGATCCATAATCCACAAAAAGTGCAACATGCAAAAAGAAAAAAAATCCTAGGAATTAAGAAGAAGGAGAAACGTCCTCATCTGCAAGAACAACGTCGCCATCTAAAACGACCCCCGTACCACTAGAAGCCAAGACTGGCGAGTTAGAAGTCGCAGGAACGCGTATAAGAGAAACTCCCTCAGGCGAAACGGGATAGAGAACATAAAACTCATTGCGTTCACGTTCCACATCCCAATCTACGTGACGACCTGCACGAAACTCCTCCATAGCTTCGATACGAGATGACCATGAATAGTAAGTACTCGTCTCTCGTAAGTTCTTCTCGTACACCTTTACTTTCTCCTCAGCGTCAGCTTCAAGGGACGCGACCTTCCCGGTCAACACTTCGACGCGTTGCGCTAGCACGCCCTCTGCTTCGTCGTCTCCAAAGTCTCCATGCAAGCGTCTTTCTCAAACGCCATAAGACATGCAGTTTTCTTGTTAAGCTCCTTGACCTTCTTCCTAAGATCATTTACTTGACCATTCAATATCTCCTCGGATTCAGAGTACTTATGAAGACGTTCCCAGATACACAGCGAAGCTTTGAAAGCCTGAAAGATCCCAACAGATAAGAAACGACATAATACCAAAAAGAAAAAGAAAAAGAAAAAGACGAGAAAAGATACGCACCTGCCACTGCGCCACGAGAGAATCTCCCAAAACGTCTGCA
This sequence comes from Oxyria digyna, assembly GCA_029168935.1. Taxonomy (NCBI): domain Eukaryota; kingdom Viridiplantae; phylum Streptophyta; class Magnoliopsida; order Caryophyllales; family Polygonaceae; genus Oxyria; species Oxyria digyna. The sequence continues at coordinate 16,188,962 of JAPVLV010000013.1, forward strand.
GCTGGCATAGAGAGATAATGGTTCCAAGAAGAAGAAGAGGCCAAAGCTTGCATCGCCGGAATAAAGTTACGCGTAAGTGCAACGGAACGAGACACTACCGCGGGGAAATCATTTACCTCAACATATGTAACGGAAGATGCACCAGGAGGCTTAGCTTTGTTCTTCTCGCTCTTCATCGACAAGTCTACGAAAGACTCTCCCACCCCTGCGTTTAGAGGCATGTCTAATGGCGCTTGCACCCCCTTATATGACGGAATCGTCTCCTCTGCTCATGCCGGAGTAGGAGCGACTTCTTCCTTCACAGCTTTCAATTTACTCTCCGAAATACACCTCCTCTTAGCCGAAATCAAGTCATTCGCTGACTCTTGACGGGTGCGAGACGCGACGCCTGAAATAAGGCCATACTCAGTATAAAAGATAAAAGAAGCAACGCGTAACTTATGCGAGAGAATTTACCTCGAGAAGGGGTAGGGGTCGTGATATGATACCCCTTTCCATCATGGCTAGTAAAGGTGCGTTCCACCAATGGAATCGCCGTGATTTTCTTGGTAATATTCTCCGACTCATCCCGCGTCGCAATAGCGTGAATGTCAACTGTACGTAAAGTCACACGAAAGAATAAGCGTCAAGGTACATAAGTCTAAAAGAAATCGTAAAAGCAAAGAAGGCATACTTGAAGGGGTCCATTCTTCGAGCAAGAAAGCACAATCTTTTCCCAAGGTAGACTTCCTGATGAAATAGAATTTGTCTGCCCAGCCACGATCGGACGAAGTTCCTTCGTTCACCAAAAGAGGCGCTCCAACACGGGACTTGATGTTGATTCTACCCGTCGAAGAAGTGGAAAGTATGCAAGAATGCATTATGTCGGCGATTGTTAACTCAATATCAAAGTTGGCCAAAATATGATCCAACACCGCCAAACCTCTCCAAGCACTCGGAAGAACTTGCCCGATCGCAACGCTTAGACTAGTCAAGAAAGACTGGACTAAAGGAGAGAAGGGAAAACGGTGTCCAACCAAGAAAGGGTACTCGTAGACGCAAATCCATCCTGGACGTGAGGCATCAGCGAACACCTCGGGAGGAGGGATGGTGATTTCCACATGGGCGGAAAGCCCGACAATGGAACGAAAGTGTTCAATATTACAGGCCGAAGAAGAACGGCGATTGACATCGTTAAGAACCATCTTAGGTTCGTAGACGATTGGAGCCATTGAAGAAGTAAGAGAAAGAAAGAAAGAATTAGGGTTTGCAAAAGGATCGCGAGTGAGAAAAAAGAGAGATCTGGAACAGGGTTTAAACAGGGAAAGAAGAAAGATCTCGTTCAAGATTTTTTAGAATCGATTTGTTACCGTTAGAGATAAATTCGAACGTTGGAGAAATAGCCGTTGGAGCAAATACGAGTCGGTTAGCCGCATTGAATGCGAATTAGGGGAAAGTACCATGACGAAGTTCAAATCCCAAGTGACGTAATCATCAACGCGTTCCATGTTTAATGAAGACGTATTCCTTGAAGAAAGAAGGCGTCTCCCAGCTCTACTAGACCTTAAGCCCTGTAAGACGCCTTAGGGGTATTGTTTGTGCCTAAAAATACGACGAGTAAGGAACGCGTCTTGAGCTATGCGTAGGTTGATCACGTTGACGTGACGAGACGTGGCGAAGATCTCGTTTGCATTGATGATGAAGTCGGCCGAATAGATATTATCTTATTTCTTTATTATATTGTTGTAATTGGTGAAAGATATTAGAAAGAATATCTTTTACCTTAATTTTATATCGTCATAAGATAGAAGGAAAAGATAAGATGTCGTTTCCTTAAAGATATTATTAGGGTTAGCCTATAAATAAAGGCTAACGTCTGCTTTGTAATCATTCAGCCACCACACGAGTAATACATAAGTTCAAGTTTCAACCCTAGTTTCCTATATCGTTCTTGAGTGTTGAGATTATACCGTATTCTTCGATCTTTGGCCTACAATTGCTTAGTTATCATCTTGTTGGTAATTTCGCTACAAACAGGTGCCTAACTTGAGGAGAAATTTGTTGTCTGAATCTGCCTTTGATGACCTGAATTGTCACATTAACACCCACAATGGTATAAGGGAAGTGTCCAAGAATGGCACTATCCTTATTAGGAGCATTAAGAAAGGAGGACTATATTATGTAATGGCTTCTCCTGAACTTAATGTCTCCAATGTGGTTATTAACAATGACAGTTCTGATTATTCTATGAAATGGCATGCTAGATTAGGTCACATAGGAAACAAAGGTTTGCATTACTTGTTTACTAATGACATGATTGGCAGAAAACCTAGTGACTTGAAATTTTGTGAGAACTGTATCTTAGCAAAGAAAGTTGCTCACGGTTTCAATAAATCCACCTATATTGCTAAGCAGCCCCTGGAGTATGTTCATTCAGATCTCTGGGGGCCAGCTCAAGTGCAAACTATTGGAGGAAGAAACTACTTTCTTTCCCTAATAGATCACTATTCCAGAAAAGTATGGGTGTACTTATTGAAAACTAAAGATGAGGCTTTTGAGCAATTTAAGTCATGGAAAATAAGGGTTGAAAGTCAATTTGAGTTTAAGCTAAAATGTCTTAAGACAAATAATGACCTAGAATTTTGTAATGCTTCCTTTAATGACTTCTGTACTTTGCATGGTATTAGGAGACACCGTACAGTTCCTGGCACCCCTCAGCATAATGGCACTGCTGAGAGGATGAACAAGACCCTTCTTGAGAAGGCTAGGCGTATGCTCTTTAGTTCTGGAATAAAGTATATGGGGGTGAAGCTATTCTTTCTATTTTAAAAATAGACTAACATCCTCTACTGAGCAAGCAGGTACACAAGATCCCACACAAGAGCAATTTGCTCAACCCTATGATGATCAAGACACTAATGAGGTGGAGTTCAACTCAACACCTCAACAACACAATCAGCCAGAAGTATTTAGCATTGGAGCAACTACTAGCACCAATGAAGCTCATGATGAAGCTCTTGCTGAAACAACCACTAGTATACAACCTCACCAATCAGGTGGGGGGTAAGTAACTCCATTCACTCTACATCATCTCAAACTTCTTCTGACTCACTAGTAGAAAAAACACATGTGGAGGCGGGCAAAAACACCCCTGTTGAGGCGGGCACAGGTCGCTGCAACTGAAGAGGGTGCAACAGGTCAGTACTTGTTGAGGCGGGCATTGTACGCCTCAACAAGTCCGGATACGCTTAAGAAATAAGGGTCTGTGGCAGGCACTCTTTCGCCCGCCTCAACAGACCCCCCCTCTACGCCTCAACAAGTGCAATTTAATATTAAAAAAATATTTGTTGAGGCATAGATCAACATGTACGCCTCAAAAATTCCATTTGTTACTTAAAAAAACCTTGTTGAGGCGTACACCTACGCCTCAACAAGTTGTTTCACAATACTCAAATTCAGTACGTACATTTAAATTCAGTAAGCCTCAACAAGTTCATTTATACATTATTCCTATCAACTAATCTAGAATAAGAAATACATCACCGATCTTGAGAAAAGGAAAGAGAAGAAACTTTTACGAAAGGTCTCGATCATTGAGACGACACAACGAGCACCTTCTCATCCTTCATGGAGGCGGCTGTTGAAGCCTTCTTGTGGACGACGACGGCGTTGACGACCTTCTTTTGTAAGAAACTAACCTATAAAAACAATGTCAAAAAAGACATCAGTATTCCTCAATGTCTGGAAATAGCTGGCTGCATGTTCATTCCAGACTACAGAACTCAAAAAATGTAAACTTGATCAAGAAAAAGACATTAGTAAGTCGTAGAAGCATTGCTGAGAAAATACCTATTTTCTTCTAACTCTTCCCATTATTAGTAGCAACAACATTCCTCAATGTCTCATTGTGTAGGACCAGAAATAATGCACAAAGACAACGTATCAATAAAAAGTATATAATTACAGATCCATATTGTATAATCACTAGTAAAGCAGTAATATGTTGTATGCAAACAACATAGAAGACTATCAATCTCTAGCATACTAATTCATACAGTCCACTCCCAATTGTAGTCTTAAGAATCAAATATACTGAGAGACCACAAAATATACTGCTTCTGGAGTTGGTGAAAAAGATAAGGAAGGTACAATTGATGACAATAAGATATGTAAAAAATACCATTAAGGATATACCAACTTGGTCATGCTCGTCTACATAGAATTCCAAATTGAGCTATATAATTTCCATGTTTCCAATTTTACTCCCAATTGTAGTCTTACACACAAATCATAGCCAAGTACTGGAAGAAATATCACAAGACTACCCAAAAAAAGGAAATAGATTCCGGTTGAAGACGAACTGGTGCATTAAATCCTCCTTGTACTTATAAGCTACAGAATTAGGCTCACGCCCAATGTCAGTAGAATGGGGCGAAAGGCCCAACATTGCCTTTTTATGCAAAAGAAAAGACAAACAGAAACAAACACCAAAAACAAACACACACAAAATTCCCAGTTCCAGATATATTATCAATTATCAATCAAGTATATGGATCAAACAGCTTACCAAAATAATACAGTAAGATCTGTATGAAAATATCATACTAGAACCAATGAAGACATGGTGATCAAGAGTTTCCCAAATAAACAGATAGTTAAGTAATAATACACTCCATGCTTCGAAACTGTTAGGAGTGAATGATTTAGTATTATTGAATTCCAAATTGAATAGAAACATCTTAAGCGAGTTCTTGTTGACAATAAAATGCAATGCAGGACACCATCAATCATGATTTTAAATCTCACAGATGACTCTACCTTTTAGTCCATCTCCACTCTCTGCTATCTCCAAAGAAGCTGATCACAAGCCTGGTGAATAAAAGGAAAAGAACAAGCACCTCAATTTATAAAGGCTATCAAGGGAAAGCCTAAAAACACTTCAAATGAGATTCATTAGGATTAAGGAGTTGCAACTAAAAATCATACGAAATGCATGGTTTAATCCAATCTAAACTATTTATCATTACATTTATACATAAGAGAATAATATTTATCTCCATTCATGCATCTTGAAGTTTTTGCATGTATGAACTTTACAAACATAGCAAAAGACAAGCACATCAATGAACTGTTCCAAAAACTTTCATGAGCGCCAACTTTTTATAACTTATGTACAAACTTATTTAATTGATGTCTAATTAAACCTCAAACAGTGCTCTTTTCCCTTTAAAAAAATACGTTCTTTGGTGGGAATTACATGGTAGTAAAGACAATACTTAATTACTAGTATAGCAAGAACCTAAACCAGGAAAATGAGTGCAACTGCAAGAATAATAAATGAAATTGTATGTTTATTCAACTCTTAAATTCTTCATAAAAATCAGCTAAGCAGCCAGGCTGAATAACAGAATACCTCCCAACTCAGAATCTGAATAGAGATGCCATCTCTGAAGCTCTTGTATCGATGAGACCACCAACAATAAGACCACGGCTGAATTCCTTCGAATTGGATCCGTTCTTGCTCTAAGACAACCGATTGAACCGCTCCGTACTCGTACTCTGTCCCAAAAGAGGAAGCTCCGCGGAAATCAAGCTTGAAGATCTCGAGACGCGCCGAAGTATTGAACGATAGAGGAGGCAGGTTGAATGCGAAGGACGTAGGAAGAGATAGGGTTGCGGAGGAAAGAGGTTTGTAGGTCAAGCAATGAGCGAGTCCTAGACCTAGATCGAGGGTGAGAATTAGAGATCGAGGGTGAGGTTGAGCGTTGCAGAGGATGATTTCTCTTCCGACCTTCAGTGTCGATGGTGCACATTGAGTTGCGGAGGTGGGTGCTGGAGCCTGGAGGCGACTAAAGGGGAGAAAGGAAGACTTCGGAAGAATCTGTAAGTAGCGTATAAGAGTTGTAGAGAAATAAAATAACGGCGAACACCAAAACGCCCCCGCAAATACTATCTGTCAACAAGTCATATCATTTTGAGGCAAACAGTAAAACGCCCGCCTAAAAACTATCTGTTGAGACGAACTAATTGAATGTACTCCTCAAAAAGTCATGTAAAACTATTTGTTGAGGCGTTTTTATATAGAGGTTTTTGCATAAAAACACCCTTTATATGGGTCATATTGAGTTTAAACACCCCTTATATCAATATTTATTTTGTCTCACCCCTTATTTCCCCTCCGTTAACAAAGTCCCACCCCCTCCTCATTTCTGTTTGTTTTTCTGTTAAATACGTGGAAATTACTCTTTTGCCCCTCTTCTTTCACTTGAACTGTAGAGCCGTTGTGTTGAATTGCTCAGAAATAAACAACCCCACCCATAATCGATCAATCTGTTGCAATTGAACATGATCGAGATCGAAATCCTCCAAATTGGTAAGCATCTGACCCATAATCGATCAATCCCTCTCCTTTTCCCCAATTTAAACCCTAAACCCTAAATTCTCGCAGTAGTGGAAGTCGAAATCTGAGGAGGAAAAAATCACAGAAATCGCCATTGTTGGAGCTTCCATTGTTGTAGGTCCGAGGTCTGAAGGTAAGCATTCTATGAACTAAGTTAATTTTGTTTGTAAAAGGGAGATTTCGGATTAAATTGGGTGTACAGTGGGCTGACAGAAGCTCCCTCTTTCATCCAATTTTTTTAGTTAATGAAATTAAGTATTTGCAGCAATAAATTGGGTGTGCAGATGGTTGTTGTTGTTTTCAATTGCAAATGTGGGAAGAGATGTGTATTGTATGTGTAAAAATGGGTCGGATGGATTGATGTGGGGCCAATTAGGGAATCTTTCAACACTTGCATTATGTATGCTCATGTGCTTTGGATTCCATTTATCTCAACTTTAATATGATGTTTTTTGGATGTATGCAAAACTGATGACATAGACATGTGAGAAAAGAATAGTCATTTGCTGTTTTTTATATGTTTTTGACAGATGATTAGTATAATATTTCAACTCAGTGGGAAATTTTGCTTGGAAAATTATGTGCTTTGCTACAAGAAGAAGCATGAATACGCTGTCACTGACATTGATCCAGATAAGCTATCAAGGATAGAGTTAGTTAGTTTTTTGGGAGAAAAAAGCATAATAGGAGTGAAGGAGCTCTGGTTTTGCAAGGAACAATGCACACTGAACGAAGGGCTGCAAGAAATAGTGTGTGACAGAGGCATATTGGACCTGTGTGCCAATGTTGGAGAGAAAAGACAAATTGATGTTTATGTGGTGAGAGGAAAACAACAGAGCCCAAGGGTATTGATGTTGGGCCAGACCAAAGTCTTGGATAATGCAAAAGCCAGATCCTCTTTACCTTGTTCAAGTTTGGAGAACAAAGGCCAGAAAAAACCACAAAAGCCCAGGAAAAAAAGTGAGAGTGATGACTCTAGTGAATTTGGTGAAGAAATTGGTGGATCTGATTCTTCAGATCTAGGAGAAGACAAGTTGCCAGATCCATTTGCTGAGTCCTCAGAGGATGATGATCCAGTGAAAGAGGATGGTAGAAAAGGTGAGATCCAGATTAGTCATGGTAGCAAGGCTGGTAGCAAATCTGTGAGAGTGAATTTGGAGACAAGTAAAGCTCAGGAGGATGCACTGAAACAGGATGGTAGCAAAGCTGATTTGGAGGATGATACATTCAACATAAGGGTTGATGACAGCTATGGAAGCCAAGACACAGGTGATGAAAGTACTGGCAAACCAAGGTATCCTCAGTTCAATCCCTTGGTTGATTTCAATGGAAAAGTTAAGTTATCTCCTGGCATGAAATTTGGCTCAAACACTATCTTTAGAAAGGCATTGAGACAGTTTGCTATAGAGAATGGGTTTGATTTTTATTTCCTGCACAATGATGCTACAAGAGTTTCAATTTATTGTACAAACAAGTGTGACTGTTCTTTGAAGAAAGGGAGAAAAAAGTGCAAGACAGGGTGCAGCCAGAACTTGTGTGGATTTAGGGCAAAGGGTAAGAAGATGGATAAGGATGGAACTTTTCAGATGAAATCCTTTGTGCCAAAGCATGATTGTGGATGGCAACACAACAACAGAAAGATTACATCAAAGTGGTTAGCAGAGAAATACCTAGAACACTATAGAGATGATCCACAATGGAGGATTAAGGGCTTCATTTCAGCAGTAAGGAGAGATTACAATGTTCATATTAGCTACCACAAGGCATGGAGGGCTAGAGTTAGGGCTTTTCTGGAGACTCAAGGGTATGCCCCAAAGCAATATGCTAAAGTCTATGATTATGCAGCTGAGGTGATGAAGAGGAACCCAGGTAGCTCATTGTTTGTAAGACCAGAACAAGGGCCAGAGAAGCCAATTTTTCAAAGGTTCTATGTGTGTTTAGATGCATGCAAGAGAGGGTTTCTTGCAGGGATTAGACCTGTGGTTGGTCTAGATGGATGTCATTTGAAGGGAGCTTATAGTGGTCAAGTGTTCACAGCAGTAGCAATGGATGGTAACCATCACATATTCCCCATAGCTTATGCAGTAGTGGAAGCAGAGAGAAAGGAAACTTGGGTGTGGTTCCTTGAGATTCTGATGCAAGATATTGGAGGTAAACCCATCACATTTATGTCTGACAGACAAAAGGTTAGTTGTTCATATTTCTTATTCATCATAATTTTCAAGATATTGGAGGTAAAATTTGGTGTGATTGAAGTAATGTCAATGAAATCTTGTAGGGGTTGATGGAAGCTATAAGCACTGTGGCTCCTCAGGCAGACACCAGGGTTTGTGTTAGACACCTCCACAACAACTTCAAAGTCAAGTGGTGTGGGAGTACATACAAAGATGCAGTTTGGGCTGCAGCCAGATCAGCTACTAGGCCAGAGTTTGAGGCAAATATGGCTTTGATCAAGGATATGGATCCTGCAGCAGAAGCTTGGCTAAGGAGGAGCAATCCAGAAACCTGGTCTCTACATGGCTTCAAGCACTATGCTAAGTCAGACATGCTACTCAACAATGCATGTGAATCATTCAACAGCTGCATACTTGAAGCTAGAGAACTACCAATCCTTTCAATGTGTGAATGGATAAGGAGGAAGTTAATGAAGTTTTTCATAAACAAGAGGAAAAAAATGGGTGCTCATCAAGGTGTACTCACTCCAGAAGTTGCAACCATTGTCAATGATAGGAAGATTGCAAGTGTTGGTAGTTGCAATTGCCTTGGGGAAGGACTGCAGTATGAGGTAGACTGTAGAGGGAAGACTTATGTAGTGGATCTTCAAGCAAGGACTTGTGGCTGCAACATATGGGCTATAACTGGGATCCCATGTGTTCATGCCATGAGCTGTCTATTGCAGAATAGGTTAGATGTTAATGCATATGTTGACCCCTACTACTACACAGCTACATTCATGAAAGTCTATGCATTGAGTGTCAACCCCATGCCTGGAGAGGATCAGTGGGAGAAGACTGCTTTCCCTCCTCTTGAGCCACCAAAGCTTGTGGTGCAACCAGGGAGGCCAAGGAAGTCAAGGAAGAAGGACAAAGGAGAGAAAGATGATCCTAACAAGGTAAGGAGGAATAGACATGGGAAGAATAAATGCTCCAATTGTCATGAGGAAGGGCACACAATGAAGTCTTGTAAGAATCCATCAAGACCTCCACCTCCAAAGCCAGCTCCAGGAAAGAGAGGGAGGCCAGCAAGTACTAGTACTGTGAAGTTTACACAAAAGAAGAGGAAGTATACCAGGAAGGATGTAAGATTCAATTTTCCATTGGTATTCATGTTGCACCTCTAACTGCACACATTCACTAATATCATGTTTTTTGGTATCACTAGGTTAGGGGATGCAATGAGAATGCTCAAGCTATGCCAAGTGGAGCTCAACTGCCAACTTCAAATCAAGACCAGGCCATGCCAAGTGGAGCTCAAGTGCCAACTCCAGTTCAAGATGCAGCTATGCCCATAGCATCTCAGGGCCTGGATGAAATTAGTGATGCAGATTTGCTTGCACATGTGGTGGAGCTGGAAGATAACAATGAAGTTGGAACCCAAGCCTCTAAGGTGACTGGCAATCCTTCACAATTTAGGACTGCATCTTCAATGGTTATCCCCTACTCTGCTCCTACACAATCTCAAGCATCATCTTCAATGCCAGCAAGGAAGTTTACAAGATCTAAGCTCAACAAGTAGTTTAAGAAGAACTCGTCCACCTTATTGCACTTTTGAAGTAGTTTAATTGCACTTTATGTTGTTGTTGAATCAATCAAACAAGTCTGGAGTGGTTTAGTCTCACTTTTGAAGTTTATTTTGATGTTAAGCTATGATGTTTTTTGGTATCACTAGGTTAGGGGATGCAATGAGAATGCTCAAGATATGCCAAGTGGAGCTCAACTGCCAACTTCAAATCAAGACCAGGCCATGCCAAGTGGAGCTCAAGTGCCAACTCCAGTTCAAGATGCAGCTATGCCCAATCCAAAACCTTTTAAGTCACCTAGGATGAAGATGCCTGCTTTCAAGACAAAACTGGTGAAGGAGGTTCCTAGGCGTTCACCAAGGAAGAAGACAAAGAAGTAGTCTGCTATTTATGTTTGTAATGTTTGGATCAGTTTCAATGTTTGTTGAATGTTACTGTGTTGAACAGATGTTGCAAGTGGTTTTTGCACTGTTTTAGTTGGTAATCTATGGTTTTATTTTGAAAAGGCTTTGCACTGTTTTTTGCCCTGGTTTGGTCACTGGTTTGGTAACAGTTTTGGTCACAGTGAAGACTGTCATTGATGCAGGCTTTGCACGGTTTTTCAGCCTCATTACTGTAGTGTTTTACCATTGACCATGACCACATTTAATTTTGGTCAATTGTTACCTACCCCATGTCATCAATTCTTCACCTAAACCCTGCACATTTCAAGCATAAATAGCTCTATTTCTCAGCACATTTTCCATCACAGCCGAGCTTCCTTTCCTTGCAGCTCTTCATTTCCTTGCATTTCTTCCATGGCAAATCATGTCATTGATCTAACAGACATCTCGGACAGTGAAGACATCAGCCACTGCAAATGCGAGGAGTGTGAGGAATGGAACCAGGAAACACCCTTGGAGAAAGCTGAAAACTACCCTCACAAAACCAAATTAAGCTTTTATGTGCAAATGAAAGCATCATTTGTTCAAAAAGATTGCAGAATGGTAAGTAATGTTTTATTCTTGTGTTTTGGGCATGTTATTCTAATGACTAATATACATAAATTTTTTTATTAACAGCTTATTCCTTTCGAGTATGCAAACAACAATTTGAGGCCTTTCATAGATGAAGAGATTACACTTTTCATTGGTGAAACAACTTGGAAAGTAGTACTCAAATTCAGTGGGAACAAATTCAAGTTTGGCAAAGGATGGAGAGACTTTGTCCAAGACAATGACATAGAAATAGAAGATGTTTGCCTCTTTCAAATGGAGGAGATAGTTGGAAAACCCACCTACGAAGTCATCCTCTTCAAAGCTCAATTAACTGTCTATTTTGTTTGAACTGGTGTGTCTCATTTCCTGGTGTCTCATGTCATTTTCTGGTGTCTCATTTCTGTTTTTGTTGAATTTGTGTTTTATTTCCTAATGTCAATGTTAGTTTCCTGATGTCAATGCACTGTCTTCTCACTTTTGAAGTTTATTTTGATGTTAAGCTATGCTGTTGCTGTCTGTGACAGCAAACACTGTGACAGCAAACAAGTCTGGAGTGGTTTATTGCACTTTTGAAGTAGTTTAATTGCACTTTATGTCAAGCTTGTTGGATATGCATGTTGTTATTTTACTAGTCTTGATGCTCAACTGTTTTGACAGGAAAGGAACTGTGGAGAATGGATTTGATAGCTCAACTCATTTGCTGTCAAAGAAAATGTGGATGAAATCTTGGTTTTTTTGCTATTATGACAGTGAAGGGATAAATTTAGGCTTGCTGCAAGGTTTTCTTCAAGAGGGTTTACCTGCCTGATAACATTGCACAATTAAAATACTGAAAATTGAAAATGCCATCAAAATGGATCAAAATATAACTTCTTCATTGACCAACTTAAACTCCATTACATCAACTGTCATAAGACTCCAAGAACAACCAGATAATTCAACAAAAAATTTCACAACAAACCCTACATGTTGGAGATCACATAAGTACCCAAGAGAACCACAACAAATCCTAATCCTAATCCTAGAAATAATTCAAGCCTATTTCCTTGGCCTTTTTTGCACATCTGAAATTCTTTAGCCTTCAAGGACTCCTCAAGTACTTTCACAGTTTCCTGCAAATCCATTTTTTGCTTCACCAATCTTTGAATAACACTAGATGCTTGAGGCTGGAATGGTGCATCAACCCAAGCAAAAAAATTGCACCTGTTTCTTGACTTGAAATTTGCACACCCTAGAAACCTTCTTCCATAATTTGCACTTGTGTGTGCAGTACTCATTCTGGCATCTTGATTACAGAAGCAAAGGGTTTTTATTGCACTTTGATAACAATTCGATGAACCTGAATTGTAAGACATAACCTGCATTTCGATTTGAAATCATATTATTCTTCAACCTCAAATATCCACAGAAATGGTCTAATAACAACCCCCAACAATTACAACCCCCAATTCAATTTAGGGTTCATAAGAAATAACATACCTTCGATTCCGGCGTTCAATGTCCACAGAGATCACCTCTTCTACTTCGAAATCGCAAGAACCCTACACAATAGCAACCACCAAATTCGTATGAACCCTAAACCTCTTTCACCCCCAATTCTAACCTCTTTCACCTATTTTTCGAAGAGTATCCTCCACCTCTAACCAATTCAAGTGAAAGAAGAGGGGCAAAAGAGTAATTTCCACGTATTTAACAGAAAAACAAACAGAAATGAGGAGGGGGTGGGACTTTGTTAACGGAGGGGAAATAAGGGGTGGGACAAAATAAATATTGATATAAGGGGTGTTTAAACTCAATATGGCCCATATAAAGGGTGTTTTTATGCAAAAACCTCTTTTATATATGTACGCCTCAACAAAGGAGCTGCAACAACGGTTTTTTTCACTAGTGACTCTCATGCTAATACTAGTACTCATGTAACTTCCAATATGACAATGCATGATACTACTCTCCAGCATGATCTCTCTGATTACCAACTAGTTAGAGATAGAGAACCTAGGATTAGGGTTCCTAATAGAAGGTTTGATGTGAATCTGCATGAGGGTTACTCTAATGTTATTGAGTTTGCTTTCATGGTTGCTAATGTTGTTAAGTCTAATATCTCTACCCCTGAAACTTATGAACAAGCTGTAAATAGTAAGCGGGCTAATGAATGGTTGAGTGCTATGCATGAAGAATTACAGTCTATGAAAGTTAATAATACATGGAAACTTGTCCCCAAACCAGAAAAGGCTAGAACTATAGACTGTAAATGGATCTTCAAAATAAAGGAGGGTAATCATCATTTAGATGCCCCTAGGTTTAAAGCCAGATTAGTTGCTAAGGACTTTACCCAGAAAGAGGGTGTTGACTATAATGATATTTTTGCTCATGTAGTCAAATACAAAACCATGAGACTTTTGTTTGCTATGACTACTGTCTATGACTGGAAACTAGAACAAATGAATGTGAAAACTGCTTTCTTGCATGGTGATTTAGATGAAACTATGTATATGAGACAGCCTAAAGGCTTTGTTAATAAGGACAAACCTGATCATGTTTGCTTACTGCAAAAATCTATCTATGGCCTTAAGCAATTCCCAAGGCAATGGAATAAGAAATTTGACTCTTGCATGACTTCTCTTGGATTCACTAGGAGTCAGTATGATACTTGTCTCTACTTTAAGCATGTTAAAACAAAAAATCCTCTCTATGTTCTCTTGTATGTTGATGACATTCTTCTGATCAGTAGTTCTAAAGTGGCTATTTCTGGTGTCAAGCATGATATGAAAGTTCATTTTGACATGAAAGACTTATGTCCTGCTCAGAAAATATTAGGGGTAAAGATTGTTAGAAACAGACCTAAAAGAATTCTCTACTTATCTCAAGAAGACTACATAAGTAAGGTTCTAGATAGGTTTGCTATGAAAAGTTCCAAACCCTCCCCTATACCATTAGGGGGGCACCTTGATTTGTCTAAAACTAATTGTCCTACAACTGAATCTGACAAAAGGAAAATGGAGAATGTTCCTTATGATGTTGTTGTTGGTTCTATCATGTATGTCATGCTTTGTACACGACCTGATCTTGCTTATGTTGTAAGTGTCATGAGTAGATTTATGTCTAATCCTGGTGACTTACATTGGCAAGGCATGAAGTATCTGTTGAAGTATATTTCTGGTACAGAAAAACTTGGTCTTGTGTATATTGAGCATGATTCTAAAAATGAGGTCCATGGATATGTAGATTCTGATTTTGCCAGTAATAAAGATAATAGGAAGTCTACTCTTGCTTTCTTCTTTACTTGGGCTGGAAACTGTATTTCATGGAAATCTCAGCTTCAACCCATTGTTGCATTATCATCCACTGAAGCTGAATATATTGCAGCTACTGAGGCTGTGAAAGAGGCAGTGTGGTTGAAAGGTATTTTGCAAGAAATTACTGGTAAGGTCTATACTCCTGTACTGCATATGGATAGCCAAAGTGCTATGTATTTGTGTAAGGATTCTGTTTATCATGAAAAAACAAAGCACATTGATGTCAGGTTTCACTTTATTAGAGATAAAGTTGAATCACAGGAAATTATTCTGAAGAAAATCTTAGGTGACTTGAATCCTGCAAATTTTGGAACCAAAATTGTGCCTTCTAACATATTTGTTTTCTGCAGAAATGCACTTCATATCTATGATGCACACTGAGATATGAGTTGAGTTGATGACAGACAGGAGAGGAAGTCCTTGCGTGTTGCACTTAGGTCAGGTTGAAGTTTTGTAATACAAGTTAGGATTAAGGGGGCATTTATAATGTTTTACTCCTACTTGTATTATTTAGGTGAGTTAGTTATAAGGATGTGGAAACTCCTGGTAGGAATTAAGGGCCTCGGGTATGGTTTACAGATTGGGCTTGAGATGTGAGTTTTGGGCTTGGTCCAAAACTAGAAGTTGGTGGGCTTGTGTTTGCTTCTGGTTCCCGAGTTGACCTAGAGTATTTATACTCTTGGAACTCCTTTCTTCCCAGAAGCGTTGTGCACTGTTCACTACCCTAAAGAGAAAGAGAGAGAGAGAGAAGAGAGAAGAGAGTCTTCGTCTACAGTGGTGGTTTTTGGTGGTTGTTAGCCGGAGATAGCGCGTAGAGATCTGTAGAAGTCGACGATAGAGTAGCTCATCCTCTGAGCTACTTCAGCCTTGATTGGGGCCGAAACCCTTTCGTTCTTCCTCGTTCTTGTGTCTTTCTGTATTTGTGTAATTCCTAGGGCTAGATTCTTGATTTTGTCGATTGCCTGCCTTGTAACCTCACTGTGAACTCTTTGATTTCTAGTGCAACGCCTTGGGCTGAGTCTCCCCTCCTGAGACTCCGCGGAGTAGGGTTAAACCGAACCGCGTCAACATATCTTGTGTCAAACTGCATTTCTTTGTTTTTTCTTTGATCTGTTGCGAACTTGTGCGATTCTCGAACCTGCGATTCTCGATCTACAGATCTCCTTTACACGATGATTCACCATTCACGTGGAGTTAGTAGTAGACAATTGTAGAAGCTTGTCTTTTGATCGAGATGATTAATTTCCACAAAAGAATTTCTCGTTTTAGAAGTGCATGTAGTCTTTGATCGAGATGTTCATGTGATTTTCTACAAGTACGTTTAAAGGATGCCCTTTTAGATATGCTTGACCCAAGTTTGAGTTGGCCTTTCTGATGCGGGAGCATCTGATCTATCATCAAGGACGCCTCGTCCTAAATCTAGAGATGTGTTAACCACTGGAGCAAGGGCTAAATACCGCTTTGAGCCATCATTGGAGGCATTAATAGTAGCCCGAGCTCGTATTGTAGCCATTCAAGCTCGTAGAGATCCGGTTCGAGTCAAGATGAGAAGTCAAGTTCTGAAGAAGAAACAAACTAGACTTCAAGACGAAACTCTGGGATTTGGAATCACTCAATTCCGACCTCGGACGAGAGAGAACGAGCCGTTTGAAAAAGAGTTGTCGGTGACACGCTCGCGACGGAAACCGCGCCCGCGGCTCCATAACCGCGGCCGGGAAACTCGGCGAGTTCATTAACTTCGCCGAGGCTTCCTTTTGAAACATTATTTTCGGATGTTTAATTGTTTTTCGGGATTATTATTTTAGGAGATACTTTTTATTGTTTATTTCTTTAGTTGGCACCCTTCTGCCTTAATTGTTGTTTTAACCCCCCCCCCCCCCCCCCCCAGACTTTGATATTGAATACAACGTTTATCGTTTTTTTCTCCCAAAAGAGAGCTTTTGTGAGAAGAGTGCCCCGTGTGCATTGTCGTTGAGCTGGCCCTAGTTGTGTTTGTGTGTGTCAATCTCTTCCATAAGGTTGGTGCTATCGGGACTCCATAGAGAAACCTCCAGGTGCCTTGACCCACCAAAGTCATTTTGTTTGGTTGTAATCATCCGTTGGGGTTTCTTCATCATTCGGTAAGGTTCTTGTTCTTAAGTTTAGGGGTTTTATCGTTGTTTGATTTGGTTCCAATTGGCCTATCATTCGACTTATCCTTCTTTCATCTCATTCTAATTCTGCCTTTCTTCTCTGTTAGAGTTTATGTTCGAAGTTTGGTGTCTAGATCGGACAACAGCGGCTTATCCCCGCATCAAATTGGTATCAGATCCGTGTTGACACCATCTCGTCTTCACAAGAACGTTACGAGACCCCTATTCAGAAAATCACAAAAAGAGTCAGTTTTTATTTTCTTGTTTGTCAGTTTCTTTTAGAAATTGATTTTGAGTCTTCCATTGCTTTGATATTTCTTGTTGAGTCATTACAGGTTGTGTGCAAGAAGCTTGGATCGATTAGTGTTGGTGGAGATCTTCAAGGAAGGAAATCTTATCTTCTCTACAAGGAAATCAAGGTGGTTAGTAGTTTCTTTTATTTTAAAATTCGAATTTTCTGAGATAGTATCTCAGATCAAGTCTGTAATTTCGTTTTGTTTAGTT
Organism: Oxyria digyna; assembly: GCA_029168935.1. NCBI lineage: Eukaryota > Viridiplantae > Streptophyta > Magnoliopsida > Caryophyllales > Polygonaceae > Oxyria > Oxyria digyna. The sequence goes on from JAPVLV010000013.1 coordinate 16,205,989, forward strand.
GAACAAAAAAATCAAAAAAAAAAAAAAAGAATCGAAAAGTCTCAAAGTCAGTAGTTTATTTTACGTTTTGTTGAGTCAAAGTCTAGTTTGATATTGTTTAAGTCGGATCTCAAGAACTCAAAGGAAATCGGGTTGAACGAGCCCGAACGGAAGCGAGAAACCACCAGGCCGCGACAGAAACCGCGCTCGCGGCCCAGTAGCCGCACCCGCGGTTCAAGCCGCGCCCGCGGTTCAAGCCGCGCCCGCGGTTCAAGCCGCGCCCGCGGTTCAAGCCGCGCCCGCGGTTCAAGCCGCGCCCGCGGTTCAAGCCGCGCCCGCGGTTCAAGCCGCGCCCGCGGTTCAAGCCGCGCCCGCGGTTCAAGCCGCGCCCGCGGTTCAAGCCGCGCCCGCGGTTCAAGCCGCGCCCGCGGTTCAAGCCGCGCCCGCGGTTCAAGCCGCGCCCGCGGTTCAAGCCGCGCCCGCGGTTCAAGCCGCGCCCGCGGTTCAAGCCGCGCCCGCGGTTCAAGCCGCGCCCGCGGTTCAAGCCGCGCCCGCGGTTCAAGCCGCGCCCGCGGTTCAAGCCGCGCCCGCGGTTCAAGCCGCGCCCGCGGTTCAAGCCGCGCCCGCGGTTCAAGCCGCGCCCGCGGTTCAAGCCGCGCCCGCGGTTCAAGCCGCGCCCGCGGTTCAAGCCGCGCCCGCGGTTCAAGCCGCGCCCGCGGTTCAAGCCGCGCCCGCGGTTCAAGCCGCGCCCGCGGTTCAAGCCGCGCCCGCGGTTCAAGCCGCGCCCGCGGAATTCAGGCCGCGCCCGCGGCTTCGCCTCAGAAGCCACTGTTCGAAATCCGCGCCCGCGGACTTCAGACCGCGCCCGCGGAACCGTCACTGTTGCCTTTCCATTCCTTTCAGATACGAGCCTCAATTATTACCTAACTCTCCCGACTCCGTCTTCGATCCTTCAATCGACATCAGTCGGAACAAGTTAAGGTACGCTTCCTTTTGGCTCTTCTTGAAATTCGAAGCTTAACTCATATCTCTGTTTTGCATTCTCATTCTTGCAAAACGCCTTCGAGTCTTATTTTCTTTCTTTCATTGAGTCAGTCTCTTGTTTGAGTCAGAACCTTACAGTCGAAACCCCGCACTACGCTAGCCATCTCCATCTCTACCATCATTCATATATTGCTAGGAGTTAGGTAGTTTCAACTTAGTGGGTTATTGATCCATACAAGTCAATTCATCAAAGAAAAGCTAGTTGCAACGACAATTGAGAGAGAGTGCAGAGGAAAACATACGAGAGTAAACACTAGCGAGTTGTTTTCATTTACACTCACTTAACATTGTTCTGTGTTAGTCTTTTCTTTGATAATGGACAGGTTAGTTTCTCCCAGAAGGAGACCTCCAAGGGGATATCAGCAGGAGTACATGGAGAGTGAAGATTGGCAACCATACAAAGATGTCCAAAGAAGAAGAGGACGTGAGCTAGAGCAAATTGGTCTTGCCAAGATCAAGCTGAACATTCTAAGATTTGAAGGTTGGGACATGGATGAGTATATGGAATGGGAAGCCAAGGTTGAGCAGATTTGGAGTTGTCATAACTTCATACAATTCCAAAAGGTAAGATTTGTTGTTCGTGAATTTATCGGCAATGCACTGAAATGGTGGAATAATCTTGAGGAAGAAAGGAGAAGAGCACTTGATCCAGTTGTGAACACTTGGAGGCAAATGAAGACCTTAATGAGAGCTCGCTTTGTGCCTCCATATTTCGCGCGTAAGCTCAGGCAAAGGTTGGAAAATTTGAGGCAAGGAACAATGTCAGCAGAGGAGACATACAATGCAATGAAGGCTGCTATGGTTCGGGCTAATGTGCATGAAAATGAGGAGACTACTATGAATAGGTATCTTAATATACTAAACTCTTATTTAGCTAACAAAGTATATTTGTATAGCTACTCCTCCATGGAAGAATTGTTGCACTTGGCCATCAAGATTGAGAGGAGAACAAAGGCCAAGAAGCAAAAAGAAATAGAGAAGGCTACAGAAGAATGGCAAGCGCGAGTGCAAGCAGTAGTGAAAAACAGCTTTGCTAAGTTAGAAGCCAAGCTTGAGCGTTGGAGTTGTCAAGTCAAAGAGGCTGCCAAGAAGAAGGAAAAGGATAAGAAGCCAGAAAGGAATCTAAGGCTTGCCTCTCCATCACAAGAAGTTAACCCAGGGAGCACTTCTAATCTTTCTACTAAAATTGAAGATGTTTTGTGCTTAAACTGTCAAAGTAGAAATCATATGATTAATGACTACCCTGATATGCTTAAACACCTAGAACAAATTGAGATTGAATATGAAAAAGGTGATAGGACTGATGATGTTGTTTGTGTTGATGATCTTAAAACTGATTTAGATAATGACGTTGAAATTGATTATGAGCATGTTGATTCATTGGTTGATAGGAAGAATTTGCATGTACAAACTGCTCATTGTGTTGAAATTCTAGGAGAAACTCATTGTCTAGATAAAGTTGAAGATTGCAACATGATTATTGATGAAGGTAGTTGTGGTAATATTGCTAGCATGGGATTGAATACTAAATTGCAAATTGCTTCATTATGCTACCCTAGTCCCTTAAAACTGCATTGGATTAATGATTGTGTTGATTGGAATTTGAACAAGCATGCTAAGGAAGCCATGACATTAGAACATTATGATGATACTATTTCATGTGATGTTGTGCCTATGCAAGTTTGTCAAGTTTTATTAGATTATCCATGGTAGTATGATAAGAGAGTTGCCCATGATGGTTTTGTTAATCGTCATTCCTTACCCTCCTATGCTAGAATTGTTGTTCTTCCACCTATTATTCTTTCACAGGTCGCTGACGAGTATGACAAGAGGAAGGACAAGGATAAAAGAGCTAAAAGAATGAAGGAAGACAAGGATTCCCCACAGCATCGAATTTATTCCTCAAGGTGGAGCTATGCACTCAAGGCATTCAAGAGGAAGTTGTGCATCAAAGAGGATGACGCCTATGAAGATCGTTCTATCATTCATATCAAATCTGATTCGAGGTCGAATCCTTTTCAAGAAGGGGAGAATGATGCGGAAGCATCTGAGCTATCATCAAGGACGCCTCATCCTAAATCTAGAGATGTGCTAACCACTGGAGCAAGGGCTAAATACCGCTTTGAGCCATCATTGGAGGCATTAATAGTAGCCCGAGCTCGTATTGTAGCCATTCAAGCTCGTATTGTAGCCATTCAAGCTCGTAGAGATCCGGTTCGAGTCAAGATGAGAAGTCAAGTTCTGAAGAAGAAACAAACTAGACTTCAAGACGAAACTCTGGGATTTGGAATCACTCAATTCCGACCTCGGACGAGAGAGAACGAGCCGTTTGAAAAAGAGTTGTCGGTGACACGCTCGCGACGGAAACCGCGCCCGCGGCTCCATAACCGCGGCCGGGAAACTCGGCGAGTTCATTAACTTCGCCGAGGCTTCCTTTTGAAACATTATTTTCGGATGTTTAATTGTTTTTCGGGATTATTATTTTAGGAGATACTTTTTATTGTTTATTTCTTTAGTTGGCACCCTTATGAACCCTATATAAGGCTGCCTTAGTTGTTGTTTTAACCCCCCCCCCCCCAGACTTTGATATTGAATACAACGTTTATCGTTTTTTCCTCCCAAAAGAGAGCTTTTGTGAGAAGAGTGCCCCGTGTGCATTGTCGTTGAGCTGGCCCTAGTTGTGTTTGTGTGTGTCAATCTCTTCCATAAGGTTGGTGCTATCGGGACTCCATAGAGAAACCTCCAGGTGCCTTGACCCACCAAAGTCATTGTGTTTGGTTGTAATCATCCGTTGGGGTTTCTTCATCATTCGGTAAGGTTCTTGTTCTTAAGTTCAGGGGTTTTATCGTTGTTTGATTTGGTTCCAATTGGCCTATCATTCGACTTATCCTTCTTTCATCTCATTCTAATTCCGCCTTTCTTCTCTGTTCGAGTTTCTGTTCGAAGTTTGGTGTCTAGATCGGACAACAGCGGCTTATCCCCGCATCAAATTGGTATCAGAGCCGTGTTGACACCATCTCGTCTTCACAAGAACGTTACGAGACCCCTATTCAAAGAGTCAGTTTTTATTTTCTTGTTTGTTAGTTTCTTTCAGAAATTGATTTTGAGTGTTCCATTGCTTTGATATTTCTTGTTGAGTCATTACAGGTTGTGTGCAAGAAGCTTGGATCGATTAGTGTTGGTGGAGATCGAAAGATTGGAGTTTGGAGCACCCTTGTTTCCAAAATCCATTCAGCCCTTCATCCATCACAAAATCTATCCATCCCTACCAAAACGCAGTCGTCAAAACCCTAGAAGAGTTGCTGAAAATTTCAGTCCTTGCACCCTAAGCCAAGATCTTCAAGGAAAGAAATCTTATCTTCTCTACAAGGAAATCAAGGTGGTTAGTAGTTTCTTTTATTTTAAAATTTGAATTTTCTGAGATAGTATCTCAGATCAAGTCTGTAATTTCGTTTTGTTTAGTTGAACAAAAAAAAATCAAAAAAAAAAAAGAATCGAAAAGTCATTGTGTTTGGTTGTAATCATCCATAAGGTTGGTGAGAGCTTTGATATTGAATACAACGTTTATCGTTTTTTCCTCCCAAAAGAGAACTTTTGTGAGAAGAGTGCCCCGTGTGCATTGTCGTTGAGCTGGCCCTAGTTGTGCTTGTGTGTGTCAATCTCTTCCATAAGGTTGGTGCTATCGGGACTCCATAGAGCAACCTCCAGGTGCCTTGACCCACCAAAGTCATTGTGTTTGGTTGTAATCATCCGTTGGGGTTTCTTCAACATTCGGTAAGGTTCTTGTTCTAAAGTTCAAGGGTTTTATCGTTGATTGATTTGGTTCCAAGTGGCCTATCCTTCAACTTCCCTTTCTTTCATCTCATATCTAATTCCGCTTTTCTTCTCTGTTCGAGTTCCTATTCGAGTTTGGTGTCTAGGTCGGCAATTGCGGCTTATCCCCGCATCACTTTCTCCTAAAGGAGATGTAAAGGTCAATAATTAAAGAGATCATTTAAATTTGCATTGCTTTTACGAGTACTTAATGCTATCCCCAATGCCCACCGGCGGACCCAGGATTTTCATCAAGTGGGGGTCTGTTTTGTCAAAAAAAAAAAGCGACTATACGACAAAAATTTATTTTGACGGTACGAGAAAAAAATTACATAAATTCTCTCAAAAATCTATCTGGTCCATAAGGAAATTACATTAACATAATAATTAATTAAATCATCTCTTAGTCGACATAAATCTTACAATAACATTTTTCAAGGTGTCATGTTATGAAATCTCATAAGAATTTCTTTGGTGTCAATAGATCTAACTAAATCTTTTTCAATATAAGAAACCAAATAATCATTTATTAAATCATTTTCTAATCGATTGCATAACAGAAAGAAAAATAAATATCTGAAATAATACATAGTAATTCAAATAAAAAATTTAAAATTATAGGTCCGCCACTGCCTGTACCGTATTGAATATTGACAGGTTTCTTTGTAATACCATCCCTTGTACTCCGTATTGAATAATGACTATACCTGTAGGCTTCTGTATCAGTCGATTTTAGTACTCCGTCTGTCCCTTTTTATAATTCTTGTTTCATATTCCTACACTATTCACACTTCAACACGTTTTGTGGCATAACTTCTGACATATAAAAACAAACATAGTCATGTGGGGTCTTGTTTGATTTGTCTCGATGAGTACTTTAACATATCAAAATTATATAATTTTATTAACATATAGTTAGAAATATTAACGATACAAAACATGTCTCGATAAATGTGAAAAAAGAAACAAAAATTATATTATGGGAGGGAGTAGTTAGGAAGATTCAAAACATAAATCCACGTCATGTTGATTGTACCATTAAGAAGTATAATGCGTTAATAATTGAGTTGATTCGTGCAAGAAACATGACATTGAATTAAAAATGATATATACTCGATCATGCGATGCACTCCGTCCCTTAATTATGTTCTCATTTCCCTTCTTTTCACGGGAATTGAGGAGAGGAGAGATGAAAATAAGAGAGTGTATATTAGGATGAGAGAATGACGAGAGATGAGAAATTAAAGGGTTCAGATTGAGTGAGAAAATAATGGGAGAGAAAAATTAAAGTGTATTTTGGATTGTTGTGGTTTTGGGGGAAATTAATGGGTTTTGATGAGGGTATATTGGTAAAGATTTGTGGTTAAAAATGGAAATAGAAACATCAAATTGGGACACCAAAAATGGAAAATCTACTAAAGCAAATCCCCTTACTCTCACTCCAGCTATGCCACGTGTCAAGAAGGTTTTTCAGTCACTCCACTTGTCTGCCACGTGGCTCAATACAATTGGTTGCGTTATTTTCCTTTTTTTGCCAATTTTTGTGTGATACTGTTGTACATGACCGAATTTTAGGTAATCTGTTATAATTCTGTGTCGAAGATCTTTTCCTAAAAGATTCACTATTGATATTTAATAAGGGATCACTAATTTACCTAAAAGATTTTAAACCAATTGCCCTAAAATGAGTACAAAACTAACGCATAACACTCAAAGCTATAAACCTATAATGCTATAAACCTACCAATTGCCCTAAAATGCTATAAACCTGTAATGCAAAAAAATAAAACTGAAAAAATAGAACTAAAGATATTATTACATTTTAACCTAGATGAAGACCTCATATGAACCTACATAAATTACACAATTATGAAACCTCAAAGCCAAAAACATTATTACACTTATTTCTGCATAACAAAACTGAACCCAAAATAAAAGGCAAGACAACTACCCAGAACTTGCCAGTCCTCTACAAGCTGTAGTTTCCAAACTTGCCAGCATTTTTCCAACAGCCCAGAAAATCTGTAAAGCAAGAAAGGAAAGACCACTCAAAAAAATGTACACAATTTACTAAAAACTTTTTAAACGAGATATATATCATACATGAATCGAATTAGAACTTGCCAGCATTAGAACTTGCCATATTCGATTTGAACACCTTTAAAACCCTAATTACTGCATTCCAAGTCGCCAGAAAATCTGTAAAGCAAAAAAAGGAAATTAATACACGTTTTGTACACAATCTGCAAGCTGTTTAAACAAGGAGATATATATCATACATGAATCGAATCATATAAAATTATCTTTTACCTAAATTATGCCAATTTTGTTCCAGAAATAAGAGGTAACAGTATTATGCTATTCAATGAATTATCGTTTACCTAAATTATGCCAATTTTGTTCCAGAAATAAGAGGCAGCAGTATTATGCACAAAATGGAACCCTAATGTTTCACTATAAAATTGACGTTCTTCCCTATTCTCATCTTCTTATCATAAACCTACAGTCATTCTTCCAATCATACACCATGGATAATATTCAACGTATTATCGATATTACATCTTCAAAACACACTCTTACTATGAAGGTTAGATGCATAAGAATGTTCAAAGTTCCTATGAAGGCAAATCCCTCTAAATTCTCCACCACCAACATAATTTTCATGGATGAAACGGTATATATATTATCTCAATCTTGTTTTATTGTTTCTATATTTCTCTATCTAATTATACATAATCTTATATTCAGGAAGAACGAATCCATGCAGTGATAAAAGAGTCTTTGATGACCAACTTTCCACAATTAAAAGGAGAAGCTTTTCTAATCTCAAAATATGGAGCTGCGATGTACGATACAGAGTACAAATTTACAAATCACAAATTCAAGCTGTTGTTTTCACGCTTTACAATAGTAAAGCCCTGCATGACTGAAGATATTCCTACTCATGGCTTTAAATTCATAGATTTTGAGAAAGTGTATGATAATTCACTACATGAGAATACCCATTATGGTTAGTATTATAAACTAAATCAACACATTTTGGCAAGAGTTATTCTCATACCTAACTGATCTGTTGTTATTTTTATTTATTGTTTCAGATCTTATTGGGTTGTTGGCTGGAATTGGAGATATTGTCAATTGGTCTGCAAAAAAACTGATGGAAAAAGGCTATTCTTGAAGTTAATGGATACCAGGTATGGTTTTGGATTAATATACTGCAGATCTACAGTTTTAACTTAAACTGCATAAACATTCTACAGTTTATGAATTTGAACCAAATCTGTAAAAGGTTGTGTTAAAAGTTGGCAATTCATGGGTGAATTGACAGCTTTTAACACAACCTTCATTCATAAGCATGACTGATTGGATGAACTGTCTAATTATAAAGCAAATATCAAACACAATTCATGCCCTAAAAAAGTAGATAAATAAGCATGAACTTACATTTTTAGCATGGGACTGAAGCCTGAATACTCTTCTCAAACTTCCATGTTGGCGGTTGGTAACCCTCTTAGTTTGGGAGGACATCCAAAACTATTGCAGAAAAACCATTCACATATACACAGTCCTTAAAAACGGAGTATGCAACAGAAAATAATAAGAATCAAGGATGATTAACAATCCCCACCAAGATAAATCCCTAACCAAGAACACCATTTTTCCTGTTTCACCTTCAAACCACCACTGTGTTCTCCTGCTTAATCAGGACAGTGTTTGCATTATGGTTTTGGATTAATATACTGCAGATCTACAGTTTTAACTTCAACTGCAGAAACATTCTGCAGTTTATGAATACCCAACGAAATCTGTAAAATGTTTCTACAGTTTTAACTGTTTCTGCTTTTACTATATTATTTAGAACTAAACTATGTTATTAGAAATGTTTTTAAATTTAGGAAAATGAGGAAACTACAATTACTGACATTGATGTGATATCAAAAGGAATAATTGCTTCCTAAATAGTAATAAACTACAGCTGAGAAGTAGGAACCAATACATATTACCTAAATTCACAATCTTCTTGGCTCCATAGATCATAGAAGAATGTCAACCTGCAACCGAGTACAATAAGTTGTTATGTAAAAAAAGATATAATGACAAATAAGAAAAGGAATAATTGCTAGATAATGGGTTTATGCAGCTTTCAATCATCAGAAGAAAAAAGGAAGGCTTGCATAGAAATTGTTGTAGCATCAGTAGCAGTAGTCATGATATAGTTATACTCTTCAAAAAATTTAATGTTGTAACAAATTCATTAGTAGAACAAAGGTTTGGGTAAGCTTGCTTTTATTAAGGTTTTTGTACTCCTGAAGAGTTGTTAAGTTCTATTAGATAAAATGTTCATGCTATAGAATGAAAATTATGTTCATGCTATAGAATGAAAATTCATATGTAATAAATGTTCTGTACTACAGAATTTCTTTGTAATTTCATAGTGCTATCACTACATTCAGTATAAAAAATTCCCACCTTTCAGAATCTCCGTCTAGGACTAGAAGTCTCTTAACCACATCTTTCACCTTATCATTGAAAACTGATAACAAGCCTTTCCTCTGCAGCAAACACCAAGTGTATTAGTCATGAAGTTTGGTTGTTTAACTTGAAAGCTTAAGCATATCAGAACAAAAACCAAATTTAGAAAAATATCTAATTCTGAGGGAAAAAAAATACAGCTTCTAATAACTACTAACAACTATTTGTAGTCATATTTTTTAATGTCATTTTCACTGACAATACATTAAATAATAAAACAATAGTTTAAAACTTCCCTTATATCAATAACTAATATGGAAAAGTAAAATAATAAAACAATGGACTTAATACATGATGATTTATATCAAGAACTCCTAAATGATGTCCATTTTTTGTGACAACAACTGTGTGACTACGTCTAATTTCAACTTTGACAACTTTAAACAACATAATTGTTGAATTTAATATTATGTAATAAATCTAAAACTTACACAAATTGTAAAAGTAAAAAATAAACACTTGCAGAAAATATTTAAGGAGTTTCCTTAATCTTTAAGGAGTTTGGTTAAGTATGGCCAAGAAAGCATCTACATTAGAAACATACTAAACTTGGATTACAGAGAATGGAAATTAATCAAATTGTAAAGAAAATGAGCTTGTCAGTTGGTTCCCATTGAAGAGCCTGAAATTGAGGCAAACAAAATGGCACATATATATATATATATATATATATCAGAAAATCATTGAAATAATATATGTCTTAGCAAAAGTTGAGAGGGTGAATTTTAGTCAAAATGTTGTGTAGTATGAAGCAAAATCAAGCACAAGGAGACTTTGTTAGCAAAAGACTTAATACATATTTGAATTTCAAAAGTTCAACAAGCCACTGAAATTAATTTTAGAAACTTACAAGAGTTCAAGATTTGTGAGATTCCCAATCTCTCTTGGTATACTCCCTCCAATGTTGTTCCACATAAAACTCCTTTAATAACACACACATGACACATAAAAGAAGATTAGAAGATCAAAGTTGTATGCACCTCAAGATATTGATACCATATAGCTACGCGTTTGATATTCGAACAATGAAAACAGTTTGATGCACTGTATAGCTTTCAACAACATATATAAAGTTATGAGGCTTACAAAATTATCAAACGAGATAAAGGCCAACTTCTGGTGCTAAAGTTCCTGAAAGATTCATGTTCATTAGCTCCCTACAGCAATAAGAAAGACAGGGGATGAAACATTAAATCATACACTGAGAAAATTTTGCGTTGAGTTAGAAATAATATAGAGGCTTACAATTTCCAGAGGTGCAAATAGCCATCTTCAAATACTGTATTGAAGCAAAATACACCAATCCAATTAGTCGATTACCTTTGCGAGTTTGGTTAAGTATGGCCAAGAAAGCATCTACATTAGAAACATACTAAACTTGGATTACAGAGAATGGATTACAGAGAATGGAAATTAATCAAATTATAAAGAAAATGATTCGAGTTTACCTTTCTTTTGGGATCAATTTGGGCGATCTTGAAAGCCAATTCGTATGCTTCTTCAAAGGGCTTGCAGATGATAGGCGTCTTAGGAAGATCTTCAACACATGGTCGGGTTTAAGCATATCATAGGGTAGTCTTCCATGAACGAAACTGTAAAACAAGAACTCGACAAATTAACACCTCATAATTGCATATTTTAGGGTGATAGAAGCGAGTTTATGTACCTGTGATAATCAGAAATGAGGTTTTTTAAACGGGAAGGCTGAGGTCGGGAGGAGAATGTGAGGATGGAGCTATGGCAGCCTCACAAAACGGGAAGGCTGAGGTCGGGAGGAGGATGTGAGGAGGGAGCTATGGCGGCCTCACAAGAAGGAGGAGATCTGAAATTTGGTGAAAGGAGAGAAATGGAGAGTGGAGGCGGTGCAGAAATGAGATAAGATGTTTTCTAGGGTTTCTTAAACGATGGAGGAGTCCATCAAAATAAATAGGAATTCTCTATATATATTTATCTCTTACATTAAATAAATAATAAATAATCTAAGTATATCGTTTTATTTCAGATCTAGCGTGAAAAGCCTTCCTATCATGTTTCAGTACACTGTTATCTTCACATCTATTTTTGTTATTTTATATTTATGTTTAATTTTTTTTATGTTATTCAGTGATTAGAAAATGAACGACTTATCTCGATATGAGAAAATGGTCTGAAAGGGTAAATTTCCAGAAAACGGATAAGGAGCGTCAAGAGTGACTAGCAAAAAAGGTTTGAAGATTTTGATATGCGACAAAAACAACAAAAGATCTGATACTACAACGATTGTAGTATACAAAGAAGTTTTTAGTAATTTGTACCAGTACTAGAATCTCTTAGTATATTTGTCTTTTTAGAGTTACTTTTTTTTGTTTAGATACTTCTGTTTTGATAAAGAAAATGGGATATATTGGTCCGTTTTGATTTACGATCGTCAAGATCTTCTACTTTCAAAAATTTATCAGAGAGAGTTGTCTTTCTTTTTACCATTATAAATGTCATTTAGTTATGTCAATCTAAAAATACTACATTATTATATAGATATTAATTTCATTTAGTTTATAACTTTGTTTAAAATATAAAATATAAACAAATCTCGTGCAGGGCACGGGTACTGATATAGTGGGAACATAAAAAAGGGACGGATGAAGTATTGTGCTTGTGTGGAACGTGGATAAACTTTAATGCGTTAATAGTACGGTTTTTCTTTCTATCCGTTTGAATGATCAATCAGTTCTTACCTAATTTTAGAAAATAATAATAAAGAAAGTATAGTATGAAAAGGTCATATAAACGACTTCTTCGTCCGGATGACAGGTTGATAGTAGACCTGGCAAAATCTGACGTGATTCGAAAAAACCGTCCGAATTCGAACCTAACCGTTATCCGAAAAATAAAAATAAAATAAAATCTGAAACCGATCTGATCCGATCCGATTTGACCCGAACAGGAAAATAACCCGATTTAAAAATGAACCGAACCCGCTTGTATCCGAATAGGCTCGTCTGATGCCAACCCGAAACCCGAACAACCTGAACCCGACAACGACCTGAACCTGAATAAACCCGCACCTGAATCAACCCGAATCCGAATTGACCCGAACCTGAATCGATCTGAACCCGAATTGACCCAAACCCGAATAGACATAAATCTGGGACGACCTGAACCCGAAACCACCCAAACCAAATTACAATTAACTGGAGGTAAATAAAATATTTTATGTATACTGCTAGTAGCACCACTTCATTAACTAAATTCTAGATTCTAGACACTAGGAGTCTAGGGAAATGAATCAACGATCTACAAAAACGACAACATCATCTTCCAAACCATCTCTACTCTATTTCCTGCATCAAAAACAAAACATGAAAAATACTTAATAGGCAAATTGAACTTGAATAATACAAGTTTTAATTATACTAAAACGTTTCTTATATAAAGCAAATTAGTATATAAAAATGCACCGTGCAAATTTCAACCCAGACCCAATTTCAACCCGAACTCGATCAACCCGATTATTTTCGAGTTGGGTCGACTCCGGATCGACCCAACTAAATTAATTACATATACGTTGATTTCGTGCTACATAAGGAGTAGTCAATGCAGTGTTTTCGATGTGGGAAGATTAAAAAATTGATGTCCTTATATAATGATCAATCTCATTGTTTTGTTTGAGAGGTTCCGATGTGGGAACTCGCAATTAATTCACCCAATATTTTACTAACATACAATCTACTATTTATATATTTAAATTTCAAAATATTCTACTAACATACAATCTACTAATCATACATTTAAAATTTCTTTGTGTTTAGATATGTTAAACTTTTTCACCTAAATTTGTGCATTCGCTCTTTTCTTCAAATCATATCATATATATTCATATAGATTTAGGTTTCGGTGTAACAGTACGGTGTAACGAGTATTTACCTCAATCGTATTCGGGTTTGTTAAGGTTGATATTCAACTTTTGCATATGTCAGATTATAAACTTGAATATCAAATAGTTTGCATATGTCATAAAAACTTGAATAACAACTGAATAAACATGAACAAATAATCGTAATAGACTGAACAGAGGCACAAACAATGAATATCAACTATATAAACATGAACAAATAATCGTAAAAGATTGAACAGAGGCACAAGCATATGAGAATGTGATTCGTGCATATACAATATAGGTAAATAAAGTTGAATATCAACTTTAACAAACCCGAATACGATTGAGGTAAATACTCGTTACACCGTTATACCAAAATACTCGTTACGCCGAAACTTACCTCTCTTCATATATATACATATATATATACCCCTCCCCCCCTAAAATACTAGGATTTTATTCTATTGACAAATTACATTATTAGTTTACAAGTTAGTTTTAAATGTATTTAAATAAGTAATGCTACACTTTATTATAACACCGACAAATTACATAATTATTTTAAATAATATTTTGTGTCTTGCGATATACAAGGGTCTTTTGTATGGTCAGTGAGTATATAAATTGTTAAATTGACTGCATGTTTTTTTTTAAATTAGTGTGTGAAGGTCAAGCGTATATACAAATCATTAAAATGTACCCTGACTAGCTTTGACAATGCTAACGCCATTTTCTTGTTTTGTATATCATTAAATATAATGAAACTTCTAAGATTATAAGATTATAATATTTTAAGTTAAAATTATAAGATTGTTAGATTATAAGATATAAGTTATAAGATATAAGATATAAGTATATGATTATAAGATTAAGATTTTTTTTGATAGATTAAAAGATTAAAATGGGATAGATTATAGGAGTATTTATGTTCCGAGAGTATTATACATAAGAGCCTGAAGAGGACACATAACATTGACATATAAATCATGTATTATAAGCATGGAGAGAATACATGACATTATGTTTTTCTGATTTTTTTTCCTAATTCTCTTCAGGATCTTATGGAGTTATATGTCATGTATTCCCTTTCCTTTTTTTATGATAATGTTCAGTCAAATGTAACATCAATATATTGGTTTGCCAATTTTATTTTTTGTAAAAAGAAATATTAGAATTTTCAAATTTTTAATAAAAAAGTACGAAAAGGGAAACCGTTATTTCATTTTAATTTTGTTACCGAAAAAAGCATTTAGTTTTTGAGGTGTCTCAGGATTTCGTTTGCAAAATTGTGTTTATTTGAATTCCAATTTGACCCGATAACCCGACTTGAAACTGGTCACATGCCGAAATCCAATTCGACCCGAAGTGGAAAAATCGAAATCAATCAAAATTCGATTTAACTAAAATCGGTCTCGGCGACGGAACCCAATTGACCCGAATTTCAACTAGCCCGAAATCCGATTTAACCCGAAACGGAAAAATCGGGCTCAACCGAAAACCGAAGGGACCGAACCCGATTAGACCGAAATCTGAAAAAATCCAACCAATTTGACCCGATAACCCGACTAACTTATAATCCGGTTTGATCTGACCCGAACTGACTTGATGTTCTATCATACACGTACATGACCCGATCCGAAATGACCCGAACCTGAAATAACCCGCCTGAAACCCGCCCGATCCGCCCGATTGCCACCACTAGTTGATAGCATTTCCCGTGTTATTTTTAGATGGAGAGACTCTCGAGACATGTTTTGTTTGGTGCTAGATCAGTGATCTGAGGCGACTCCTTCATCTAGTGGTGTGAAGAAGTCGAGAAGTTCAGAAGAGGCTAACCTTTTTCAATGCAAAAGGAAGTTGGAAAATGGACACTTCACTGCCGTTATTAAGGTGCTTACTTCATTTGGTATTGTCCCGCTTAACTTTGACACTCTCCGTGATCTGGAGGCCAAACACCTCTTTGCGCCCCCTCTTTTTCTACCTACTTCCTCTCTTGACGAGGATGCTCTTTTTGTCACTACAGATGTGGTGTTGAGTAAGATCAATAGCTTACCTAAAGGAACCTGTTGTGGTCGGGACGAGCTGTGAGCCCAAAATTTCGTTGATATGTTGGGAGGGGCTACTTCTGCAGTTGTCGATGATCTTTTAGGTTCCATCATGGGGGTTGTCAACATGTTTCTTAGTGGGAAGTGCCCTAGTATGCTTGGGGAGTTTATTGTTAGTGCTCCCCTGACTCCCTTGGCTAAGCCAGGTGGTGGTATTTGCCCTATTGTTGTGGGTACGGTGTGGAGACGACTCGTTTCCGAGGTTGCTTCCTAATCTGTTGGGAACGTCATGAACTATTATCTGCAAGATTTTCAATTCGGTGTGGGAACTTTCGGGAGTTGCGAGGTTGTGCTTCATTCAGTGAACAAGCTTGTCGAATATAAGGGTAATGAGGTTGGACTATCTATGCTTTTGGTGGATTTCCATAATGCTTTCAACCTCGTCGATAGGAGTGTCTTGCTTCAGGAAACAAGGCTTTGGTGTCCTTCTATTGCTCTGTAGGTTGAGTATTGTTATTCGCACCCAGCTAGGCTTTACTACGATAACTCTATCCTCTGGTCTTGTCAAGAAGTTCAACAAGGGGATCCTTTAGGTCCTTTGTTGTTCGCTCTGGCTTTGCACCCTCTGGTTCTTAACATTAATCGTGTATGTAAGCTTTCTCTTCAGGCATGGTATCTTGATGATGGTACTATTATTGATGATACACTCATGGTTGCCAAGACGTTTGATATCATCATGGTCGATGGCCCGACTCGTGCTTTGTTTCTGAATGTGGACAAGATAGAACTCTTCCGGCCTTGTGAGAATCCTAGAAGCAAGGTTGAGGGTGTTTTCTCAACTAACATTTCTCGCCCGTGTAGTGGCGTTAAAATCATTGGCGGGTCTGTCAGTCTTGATGTGGGTTTCTGTCGTGATTTAGCCTTGAAAAAGGTCTCAAAAACTATCGAGTTAATGGAGGCAGTTAACAAACTCAAGGACCCTCAATGTGAGCTCCTCCTTCTTCGCAATTGTGATGGGGTTGGGAAACTGTATTATGCTTTCAGAACCTCCCCCTTTGTCTTTCTTGAATGCCCAAGTTCAATTTGATCAAGCCTTGCGTATCTATTTGGAGAAGATCGTTATCGCATCTGGTCTCGGTTTTGGGGACTGGCAATGGCGGCTTGCCACTCTCCCTATTAAGATAGGTGGTCTTGGTATTTATGCTGCAGGAGATGTTATTCGTTATGATTTTCTTGCTTCTCGTCTCCAAACGAGCACACTCCAGGCTAAGATTCTGTCGAATTCGGGTATTATCTCATTTGGTCCGTCTTTTCAGCATGCTCTTGATTATTTCCAATTTTTTCCATGCATTTTGCAATGTCAATGCTCTCTCTCTCACTGTTGGTACTTTTGCCCCTCAACTTATGAAATCTCTGGCAAAGTGCTACTTTGATGTCATTGAGAAAAACCTTGTGGCCAAGTACATGCTTAGGCCGAGACAGATTGTCGTTCTGAGTTCCATTCGTTCTCCGCATGCACAAGATTTTTTGTTCACCATCCCTTTTTATGGCCTTGGACAAAGAATGAACCATCGTCAATTTTGTACATTCTGGTGAAGAATATATTAACAGTATAACTATTTGTGTATCAGGTTTTTGTGTTGTAGTGTATTTGTTTTGCCCGACATTGGTGGTTGGTGGTGGTGGAGTGTTCGAATCGGGGGTTGACGGATTTCGTTATTTCAGTGAGGATGGCTTCTTGATTTAGGTTTTCAATCTGATTTGTGAAAGAAGATTAATTTTGAGGATTTTAATTATTTTTTCAGAAATTATATAAACAATCTAAAGATTTTGAAGACATGAAAAAAAATTCTCTTAGAAGATTTTGAAGGCGACTTCAGTAATTTTGAATAAAAAATAATATAATATAACACGTTTCATAAATATTAAACGCAAGTTCGGGAGGGGTATTTGTCGAGTGACGAAATGCATTATATGGATGATTTTCGATAATTATTGAAAATACGATGATTTTAAACATTGTTATCCACTATACGGGTGATTTCCGGTGAAAAAAACTCTAAAAATTCACATCTACTCCCAATCTATCTTCTCCCGTACTTTCTCTTTCTTCTTTTCTTGATTTTGTGTCTCGATAATGAGAAATGAAAACTATATTAAGAGACGGGGGAATATTAAAGTAAAGAACAGCTGTGTCACAAGTCACAAGTCACAAGTCACAACCGTAAAATAGGTGGCTACTTGTTTTTGTTTGTCCTCTCCTCTCCCAAGACTCTTGCGACCAGCATCACTAATTTCCTTCACGTTTCTCCGCCAATGCCCCCAAATTTCTTCAACTGAATCAACATTCACGCAGATTTCGATTCTCCTCCACACTTTTCACTATTAATTCCATTGGTTTCTCTTTCTTCTAGTTACCAATCGAAAACGACTCCTCTTCACTCGCCTCTTTGTCGATCACACGGTATAAGATTGAATCCGAAGCGCCGATCTGATTGTCTTTTGATTTTCCAATTGTTCATTCGAGTTTGAATTTGTATTCTGAATTAGAACTTGTGTGCTTTTGGTTTGTTGGATTTTAGAGAAAGAGGGGGCAGGATGGGGAGTTTGGGAGCGATTTTGAAGCATCCAGATGAACTCTACCCGCTGTTGAAGCTGAAATTGGCGGTGAACAACGCAGCCAAGCAGATCCCTTCGGAGCCGCATTGGGCCTTCTGTTACTCGATGCTTCATAAGGTTTCTAGGAGTTTCGGCCTCGTCATTCAACAGCTTGGCACCGAGCTTCGGAATGCTGTGAGTCTTCAAATTTCTGGCGCTTGTTTTATTTAGCTTAAGATTGTTTTAGGTTTTAGAGATGTTTGAAATCGTGGATATGTTTTTCCCCCGAAAGAATTTGACATGCAAACTGATGGAATGATAGTTGACAAGATTGAGCTTGATCTTGGCCAAGGGGAATCTCTTCAAAGTCTCCTTTCCTCTTAGATCGTTTTATTTATTAGTTTTCAACTGCTGGTGCTGGATGGAGGTCTTGTGATGCTAGCAGCCAACTGTGCTCAAGTGTCATTGTTCATCATGTACTGTGAGACCTACGTTTCGTACTATTTCATTGATATCTGGATTTCCTTGTCTAACACATGATTTAAACTTATAGTTGCTCCTCATGTAATGTTTACTTGTAGTTTTATCTTAGGCTTAGATGGTATAATGATGGCTATGAATCTCTGCCTTATGTTTCATTTGGGATGTTGTGAATTTTGTGATTTTACTATGAATGATGCTTACCTTTTTCTTCTTCAACTTGTCTTTTTCAGGTGTGTATCTTCTATTTAGTGCTTCGAGCACTTGACACTGTAGGTGTGTTCCACTACCATTGCTATCACATTTCTGATATGTTGATCAAATGTCGTTGGCACATTGGAGAGTGTTTCAATGCACTCACCATATTAAATCATTAGGACATCCTTAATGTTTTATTGTTAATGGAACTTTTCATTACAAAAGTGGCAGAGCTGTGTATGGTGTTGTTTGGATTCTTATCTTTGTTCATATCGATGGTTTTTCATTCACTAACGTGTTTAAACTTTTGTGGTGGTTTAAATGCATTCAGAGGATGATACAAGTATAGAGACTGATGTAAAAGTTCCTATCCTGATAGACTTCCATATGCACATCTATGATCGTGACTGGCATTTTTCATGTGAGTACTATAAATCTTCTCTTGCTTCCAATATTCTCATGTATTAACTATTTTGTTATATTTTGTACTTTCATTGACCTTTCCTTTGAGACATAAAGAATTGAATAGTTCTCCTATCTCCTAGTTAGATACTGATAGACAACCAGCCATGGAAATATCTATAAACTTCAGTTATCTTTCTCTGAGTCCTCTTGACTAACCCGTTCTTATTTCTGTTTCTATCATTCCCGAGTTGATCCTCTTTAATGCCAAGGAAAATTCTTTAGGAATTACTACTGAATAAGTGAAATACATTAACATTGATCTCTCATGTTTCCAATGAAGGTGGCACAAAGCACTACAAAGTTCTGATGGATGAGTTTCATCATGTTTCAACTGCTTTTTTGGAGCTTGATAGAGGGTATACTTTCCATACCAAAGTGTTTTCTCATTGCATTAAGTTTACGGAATCAGATGCAGATTTGTGGATTTATGCTACAATTCTTTTATGAAATACATGCCTAGAGTTGAAGAGTTTGTTCCTTCTATTACACAGTTCTATTACATCAAAAGCAACCTATGTCACAGGGCAAATTTGACTCCATTTATGCCAGGAGTTAACCTCTCATGAAAGAAGTTGACGTCTTTTGTTCAAGGAATATGCCATGCATTTTCCTCTATTGACGTCACAAACGACCATAATTTAAAGACAATATTGTATCCACTAGAATCTAAACAAAGGATCTTAAGAGACTTCAATAATTGAAAATCTGATCTTCTAAAATTCAGTATTTATTATATATTAATCAAATAAATTTAGCAGACATCTGAACTCAGTACATTATATTTATCCCAATGTTGAGTAGTCAACTTTAACTTAAGGTCTCATCTAGTTTATGCAAAGTCTTGTCTTTTGGCTTATATAACTATTACTTGATGTTTTATTTTCATTAATTTTGATTTTATAATTGTTTGCTATCCTACTAGTTTTCTGTTTTCTACCATATTTGTCATTACTTTTATCCCCTCCTAAAACATCAGTGAAGTGGGATATTCTATTTGGTCAATGCAGTTCGTAGCTCAGCATTTATGTAAACTTTGGTTTTGCATAACATAATATATATCTTACCTTCAAATGTTGCTAACTAATTAATCTGTATCTGGATGATCCTTGGACAAATGATATTAGTTCACTGTAGTAAACATGATTTACTTCATTTTGTAGTTACCAGGAGGCAATTGAAGATATCACAAAGCGGATGGGTGCAGGAATGGCAAAATTTATCTGCAAAGAGGTTTGTGATGACAACAAATAAGGACTTATATGTGTTGTTGTTGAGTATTATTGGTTGATAGGAAGACTGTTGGCACATACAGGATCAGATTCTAGCCTTTATTTATATATGGCTATTGTCACAAAAAAATTGCACCATCCCCCTTGCATATTTATTTCCGGTCCATTGATCCCCTGATTTCTGGGCCAACAGGAAATATTTTATTTAGATACCGATCAGACCTTCTACTTTTATATACCTTTGAGAAGTGTTTTGAGTTGTGAGCTGTAAGCATTTTATGATTACATTTGTTTTGATGCATTTGCCACTCCATGCCCAAATATATACTAGTACTCTGTAAACGCACTAGTCGATTTTACATCAGGAGCACATGTGTGGTTTCCTGCATGGAGGTCAACCACAGTCTTTTATCTGTGTTACTTGATGTAGTTGAGCTTTTTCTTTGCAATTGATTGATAATAACATGCAGCTATAGGCTATAGCAAGCCTGTGCTTGTTTGTGCAAGTTCGGAGCTTTGAGTTTTGATTTGATAATTTTATGTTGATTGGCAGGTTGAATCAGTTGATGACTATGATGAATATTGCCACTACGTAGCAGGACTTGTTGGCTTGGGGCTGTCTAAGCTTTTCCATGCCTCTGGCTTGGAGGATCTTACTTCTGACGAGCTTTCCAATTCAATGGGTTTGTTTCTTCAGGTAGTTTTTTGTTCGTGAAGCAACCATGTAGTCTATGTTGGTGTAGTGATTCAGTTTCTTGTAGTCTTATTCCAGATTATAATACATTCTACATGAAATTGATTGCAGAAAACAAACATTATTCGAGATTACCTTGAGGACATCAATGAAATACCAAAATCACGTATGTTTTGGCCTCGAGAAATCTGGAGTAAATATGTGAACAAGCTTGAGGTAAGAATTGTCACATACTATAAGTATTACATGAGAAATGCGTCATCCTATTGATTACCCAAAAGCCAAAGTATACTTCACCGTGTTACCTTAATATTATTTTACATGGAAACCATTGACTGTTTATTAGCATATTTAACGTTGTGTCAATGCCTTTCAGGAGTTAAAATATGAGGAAAATTCAGAGAAGGCTGTGCAATGCTTAAATGATATGGTGACAAATGCTCTATTACACATGGAAGACTGTATTAGATACATGTCACCTTTGCGTGATCCTGCAATATTCAGATTTTGTGCCATCCCTCAGGTACATCAGTCGCATCCACCCATACTCTTTATATTTTTTAACTTCTTGCTTTAATGTAAGTTTTAGGATGAGGTGTAATAACATCTGGGGCTGCATTCAAAAAATTTAACCTAAAACTTTCATGAAAACAAAGAGTCACAAAATATCCATGGTCCTGTCAAAGAATTGTGAATCCAATCGAAGTTTTCCATAATTGCATCTATTCTCATCAACCATAGAATATGCCTTAATATTTACATACCTAATGTTCTTGTTTGCTTCTTACTAGATCATGGCCATAGGAACCTTGGCTCTATGCTACAACAACATTCAAGTCTTCAGAGGTGTAGTCAAAATGAGACGGGGTAAGTTTACACACTGATAATACTCAAAGACACAAACTTCCCTAAAGAACCAATGCAAAAGGAAGAATTATAGGGCCCAAAATCCCTAAGGCTACAAAATAGATATATTTTCTGGATACCTAATCAGAGTACTCAAGCCCTTATTTATACTTTAACTAATGCTCTAGAAAGAGATATTAACATTTCCCCCCTGATTTATATTCTTACTGGTATATTTTGTATCGTAAGAGGAGAGGTACTTTGTTATTGATGCTGCTAAGGGACCATTATGTATTATCTTGATTGCAGAGCTACATATATATTGTGATATTTACATTTTTTTCATTTTTCTAGGTCTTACTGCTAGGATAATTGACCGTGCAAATACCATGGCTGATGTCTATGGAGCCTTCTTTGACTTCTCATGCATCTTGAAGGCCAAGGTAATGCCTTGCTCTTACCAAAATTTAACTAATTTGGAGCAAGTCAATATTTTCTATTGCTTGGTTTCTTTCTTGTAAAATAGGCTGAATTCATGCATTTCAATCTTCTGTTCAGTAATAGTGACCCCAATTAGATATTTGGATGACTTGATTGAAAACCCAAGTTCCGTCTATCGTACTATGATTGAATGTTCTTGTTGATACAGATTGACAAGAGTGATCCCAATGCAATGAAAACAATTAGTAGGATAGAAGGGATTCAGAAGATTTGCAGGGATTCTGGAACTCTTAGCAAAAGGTTAGTGTTTGTAGCATACTTAATTGCTTCTGAAAACAATTTCAAAAGTTACTGACTAGTTTTTGCACATGGCATCAGGAAATTATATGTTCTAAGGAGTGAGTCGCAGTACCTTTCGATTGCGGTGAGATTTCGTATTATTATTTATCTCCCTTTGTTCGATAATCGAAGATGTCTTGCTCATCATGATTCTATGATGAATTTTCTTTTGCAGAGGATCATCTTTTTCATCATATTGGCTGTGTATCTTGCTCGTCTTTCTGCAAACCTATATAACACAGGCAAGTAAACTAAACTTTCTCAAATGTCCAATGGCAGCATCAAGAATGTGTAATTTCAATTTATAACTGAAATGGAAAGCTGCAACTGGAATGTAGTATGTTGCAGTTCTTTGTATATTTCCATCTCAGTTTTTTTTTCGGTGACATTTTCGTTATCGTTTCTGTATTTCGTAATGCAAGTTTCAGTTAAAGATCGGTTTTTCAGTTCCGTGAAATCAGATTTCTCTGAACACACCAATTTGAACTTGCTTCGATTTGGATATATATCCTTCAATTGTTGCATTAAAAGCCTCTCTTGTTACCAAAACCTAAAAATAAATCCATTATTCATTTCTATACTGCACAAAGATGTTTTGTCATTAGTTAGTGGTATTTGAAGGATATTACGTGAAAAATTACAGGATTCAAATAATTGAGTACGTTTATGTGGCGTTTGGTTATAAAACAGGAAACGAAAATGAATAGATAATTGTTAAGAGGGGAAGGAAATTGAAATGTTTAATGTAGGTAATCATGGTAAATGAGAGTGAATTGGCTACTTCCAGTATGCAATCAAACACTAATTCCCGTTTCTTTGACACATTTTAGTGAAAACTAATGGATATTTAATTCTACCATCTCATAGTCAGAACAAGAGGTTCTTGGATGTGAAAAAAGAAACTAGTATTTTCAGTTATGATTTTTCAAGTGGATTAAGCTTTTTTCTGTGTTGTATAAACATGATTATTTCTATATGTAAGTTTATAAAGTTCAATCCTATAATCAATTGAATATAAAAGAAGTAATCTCCTGAGTTTATTAGATATCAATATCCATCCATTTCTCATACGGAAAAGACATATTTGAACTATAGTGTATTGATGTTGCTGCACAGGTTACCAACTCAACAACATACTATTTCAAGCTAATTTTCTTAGTGAGTGTACACGTTTCTAGTACGTGATAATCAATTATCATAACACAATTAAATGAAATATGATACAACATATCACGTGTAGGAATAGTCTATGAATTCCAAACTCAAGGATTCAAAAGAAATACTATAAAAATAAAAAAAAAGCAACCTAAAAGAAGTGGACAATTAGAAAAAGGCGAGAAAAATCAAAGTGGAGGGAACGTAGAAAGAAACAGAAATAGAGAGTGGACCAGATTTGGTCTACTATGCTTCAATCCTACTCCTACGCCTACCCTTTGCGAATTCTCCATACAATTTTCATTGTCAAAAGTACTTCCCAAATAATTATTAAAACCCTTTGTAATTTGTATTATCTTCTTCAAACCTCTCTTAAATTCTCTCTCTTCAGTCTCCCAGCACTAGTCTCAATTAATTCTCCATTTATCATCCCCTGTTTTGGAAGTTTAATTATGGAAAGAATCGAAGCTAAAGCGTTCAAGTCAAGCTGCATGTTTTCGGAGGAAGCCATGGTCAACGCACAACCGCTCCGATTCCGAGAAGATCATCTGTTTCTCTCATCAGCCTCTGCCTCCGACGACTTCTCCGTCGATCAATTCTTCGACCTCGACGGTTTGTCGGAGCAGACAGAGGACGAAGAAGAAGAAGAAGAAGAAGACAAGACCTCTTCCTCGTCTTCTTCTTCTTCTTCGATATCGCATGACCAAATCGACGAGGGAAGTTTCTCCGACGCCAACGTCCTAGCCATCCCGGTAAAAGTCATGCATTAGTCTTACTAGTTTAAAGTTTAGGATCCGGTGAAAATAATTCTTATTGTGGGAAATGCGAACTGTGAACATTACTGTTCACTGCTTTATATGTAAACATATAATATTAATTCATATACCGATAGTACTAACTCATATATAAGGTTCACAATTAATTTCATATGTGAATCGTAACTATTATACAGGTTTACATATAAGATAGTAATGTTCACGATGAATTCACATTTAACACCGTAAGATATGTTTTCACCGGAAACCACTTTTCTTATATATTTAGATACTATGTCCATTATATGCTTCTTAAATTTAGAAAAATAGAAATTAATATCATTTATTCTACTTAAAGATAATCAGGTTGTTTTTAGATTCTATCATTTCCGTTCTTGACAATTCAAAAAAAAAATGATTCAATATTCCTGTGATTTTGTATTGATGTCCAAAAATATACTTCTGTATTTATAATTAGGAAAAAAACAATTTTAATTGATTTAATTAATTCAATTCATTTTTGTAATTCGTTGCCGACTACAAAAATTGAGATCAAAACATGCATGCTAGTAGTAGTACGTGTACGATTCGAGTTTGCTAGGCCACAAAATACAAACTGAAATATTCAGTATTTTTTTCTACAGAATTTCAAACATTCAAAATTAGAGAAATGACAAGTCATAATATTAATTTGGACAGGCCGATGATATCAAGGAGCTAGAATTGTGGTCACATTTGATGGACGGAACCCTCCACGACGATATTTTCCGAAACCCTTATATCATACCCGGTCCAAACCGGGTTCAGTTTCAACCAAAAACTAGACCGGTTTTGATCGATGCAACCCGGTTTCCACCTCCGGTTCAGACAAAGGCAAGAACCAAACGCCCAAGATGTATCACCATTTCTTGGTTTTCTTGCTCTCTTCTCAAACCCGATTATTCTTTCTCAACTACTGGACCGGGCCTTACCAAAAACAAAAAAACCGGGCTCAAGAGGATGAAGGGTGGAGATTTAGAAGGTGGGCCGGCCCAACAGATGAAGTGCACACATTGTCAGGTTCAGAAGACTCCTCAATGGCGAACCGGGCCGTTGGGCCCAAAAGCCCTTTGCAATGCATGTGGCGTCCGGTTCAAGTCGGGTCGGCTTTTTCCGGAGTATAGACCGGCTTGTAGCCCCACATTTTCTAGCGAGGTTCATTCGAATAGTCATCGGAAGGTGGTTGAGATGAGGAAGAAGAAGATATCTGAACACACTAGTTCCAATTTTGCTCCCACACTTTTGAGTTGTTGAAGGGACTAGAAATTCTTTGGTAGGATCCGGTTCAGTTGGATGTTTCTAGGTGGAGTAGTTGTAACAAATTCTTTGGGGGTTAGTGATTTGAAATTAATTTTAGTTATATTTGTGTTAGTAGTTTGTTGTACCAACTACATGGTTTTAATTTAAATTTATTTATCTTTGGTATAAGTTTTAGTTTAGAATTAAGGATAAGTAATATGTTATAACTAAATCTGAGCAAATTTGGGTTGGTCCGTCCGACCGACCCACTTGGCCTGATAATAGTCCGTACCCACCCGTTTGGCCTTACTACCTAGTCCGGGAGAAGATTGGTTTTCACTTTTAAAGGAGACGTGATAATATAGCATTAGTGTTCTAAAAGTAGGCCGTCTAAAATGTCTAAAAGGCGGCTAGTAGGTGAGATACATCACCTCCCCATTTTGTGCATATTAGAGTTCTTAAAATGTATCCCACGAATAAAGCTTCATCAAAAGGACATCTAGACGACTAGATGGTTGTTCATGAAGCACTTTTAGTCGTCTTATCGAATATATTAATTGCAAAGTTAAACTTCAAATAGTCGTTTTTCAGCGCCTAGACGACCAACTATTCGTATGGACGATAGGTGACGACTAATTGTAGTTTATGTCTTATTTGAATATTGAGTTTATATTGAAAACTTGGAGTTTACATTGAGAACTTTAAATTAAGTTTATGTTGGAGAATGTGACTTATGAATTATTACTTGGTAAATGACATGTGGGTTATATTTTTTTAATCCGTCTAGTGTGTAGACGCTAAACGATCCTTAACCGTCCAATTCTCGTCCAACGTCTTTTAAAACAATAACCATAAATGATTATTGTGCAAATCCCTCTATGTTGCCATGGTAATTGAAGATTGGAAACCGTCTATATGTTGAATTTGTATATAATATGTTTATTTATGTTAATTTGCCTTGTTTCTTTGAACATGATTTTTTAAGGACATCTTTGAACAGGATAGGTTGTGAATTTTGATGGTAAGTTTGGCCATGCGGTATGTCACGTGGTGACTTTAAAAGATTGAAACATTTTAGTACTCCATATCCTCATATGCTCCCTCGTACCAAACGAATCTTCATATGCTCCCTCGTACGACACATGTTACTAACACTGTTTCGATAACCTAAAATACTACTCCCTTCGTCCCATAATGTTCTTCTCATTTTTTCATGACACATTTGTCGAGGTACGTTTTGTATCCTTAATATCTCTAGTTTTATGTTAATACAAATAATTAAAATTTGATATTATTAAAATACGCATTAATACGAATCAAACAAGACCCCACATGACTATATATTTTCTTATATATCAAGACAAAACGAGAAGATTCTCTTCAACCGTGAATAGTGTATACTATTTGAAATGAGAAGAACAATATGGGACGGAAGGAGTAACAGCAAAAGACGAAATAAAACAGCTGAACTTGTATTTTTATGACCATCCTGTACTGTTTAAAAAATTTAGTACATTTGAGTAAGCTATCTTACCAACAACTCTTCACATTTTCAGCCCGCAATCCTGTTTATCACCCTAAAAAAGTCGAAAAATGATCTTCTGAAAAGCTCTCAAGACTTGTGTGTTTTCTGTATATTCAATGACAATAATAATAGATACATCATGCATATATACTGATTATAAATAGGGATATAATAACAAAAGAATATCCCAACTCTAAATTACACAGAAAGATAGCAAGAACAATTGTTACAAATCTTATCTTAGTGACAGAATTTTGTGAGTACATCTTCGATCTGAGCTTCAGCGAGGTATATGTTTGACACATTTGCAGGCTCTTTCTAAGTCATGGTAGCACAGCTTTTCATTGGCTATTACCTAAACCAAATACGAAAAAGAGCTATTTATGCATAACATTCGCAACATTACAGAGAGCAGATACAAGTATGATACACATTCCCTTAGTATCACTTAATTAGCATAACGAGTAACAAATCTGTAAGCACTGTCTTCATTGCAACGAATCATCAAATTTCACAGCTGCAACAAGTCATCAGCAACGTCTGTACAGAATTCACATGCCATCTCCCACCATATATGTTACAAAAATCTGGGCAAATGTCAGAACAAAGGATTTCCAATGTATTTATATGACTGAAGTTCAAAATTACGAGATAAGAAGTTTACCTGTATTTACATATATGTATGAATAACAGAACTGAAGAAAGATGCATCCGCCAGGAGATTCATTTCGTGGAAGAATCTAAGATTGATTAGGAAGCTGTTGAAATGTTCCAACGTTCGGGATGCATCCACCTGTCATCATTCTCTGATACACAGCATATGCTTGTTCTGGATGCCCAGATACACCATAAGCACGAATCAGAGCGTTGTATGTGAACACGTTAGGCTTTAGACCCTTGAGTTGTAGCTCTTCATATAATTTGGTGGCTTCTTCTATCATCCCAACATTCCCTAAATGAAGTATCATTGTATTATAAGTGTACAAATCAGGTGTAAGCCCTCTCATCTTTAGCTCCTCGAAAAGAAAGAGTGCTTCATCTACTCTATGAATTCTTCCGAACCCGTTAATCATAAGATTGTAAGAGATCAAATCAGGATCAAGGCCTTTAGATGCAATTTTCTGAAAGTAATGCCAAGCATCATCAACTTTTCCAGCCATACATAAACAGTCAACTAGAATGGAGTAGGATTTGAGATCCGGTCTTATTCCCTCCCTGATCATCTCTTTGAACAACTCAGTAGCGGTTTCTACATCACCGGACTTACCAAATCCATTAATCAGGATGTTATAGATAACAGCGTTAGGTTCACATCCATAGTCGGTCATCTGATCAAAGAACAGCTTCGCTTCATCCAATCTTCCACATTTTGCAAGCCCATCTATCAGAGGTCCGTATGTACACGGAGTTGGTGAGAAGTCGCCACTAACAAGATTATAGTACATATCTAAAGCTTCATCCAAACGATCAGAATTCACAAGGCCAGATATGACTATATTGTGGGTGATAGCATTAGGCTCACACGATGGAGCTTTCATTTCCTTGTAGAGTCGGAGAAATTCATCGACCCTACCAGATTTTCCTAGATTATCAAGCAGCAAATTGTACGTGGAAACATCTGGTACACACCCATTCTTCTTCATCTCTTCGAATACCTCCCAGGCCGTTTCACTTAGGCGGATTTCCAGAAGACCTTCGATCAAAGGATTGTATATTTCCAATGTTAACTGAATCCCGTAGTCTCTTGCCTTAACAAGCAAATCATATGCCTTAAGAGCTCGTTTGTGTCTGGATAATACCTTACACAGAGGGACTAAAACCGAGTCTTCTTGGCATAGTCCACTCAGACACAGAGCGTCAGCAAATGACATGGCGAGTTCTATGTTGGCTTCAACCAAAATCCCACTCATCAAATCTTCCCAGAAGGATCTACCAAAGAAGAGCCTAGTTTGTGTAATAGACAAACTGATGAGCTTCAAGGAATCACTAATTCTTGCATCCTTCAGCAAACCAGGAAGTAACGTGCACAGAGTTACAGAATCGGGACGGACTACCTTCCTCATGTGATGGAACATCAAAAAAGCTTCATCAATCCTGTTATCTTTAACCAGACCATATATAAGAGTGTTGTAGGTCACAACATCGGGATAGCAATTAGTCGACATCATGTCATAAAGCATCTTCACAGCCAAATCTAACTCATCATTCTTACAAAGACAGTCAAAGAGTGTATTGAACGTAATGGTATTTGGAAGACAGCCCCGCTTTCTCATTGCAGAAAATAATTCTATGGCCTCCGGGACCCTCCCTTCTCTCCCTAATCCAGCTAGTAAAGTGTTGTAGGTCACAACTGTTGGAGATACTTTAATTTCAGTCATTCTTTCGTACATGCCCCAGGCTTCCGCCACTCTATCGGCTTTATAAAGTGCGTCAACTAAGGAATTGATCACAAGTACATCAGGATAACACCCATTTTCAATCATTTGACCTAGTAACTTCACAGCTTCATCTACTTTCCCTGCTTTACTGTAGCATTTCATCATCATGTTGTACGTTATAGAATCTGGAGCAATCCCACTATTCTGAAGCCCTTTGAAGACGTCTTTTGCTTCCTGAAGTCTCCCTGCCTTCGCCAGACTGTACAAAGACGCATTACAAGCAACAACATTAGGAACAATTCCTTTTATTTTCATCCTCTCAAACATATCAAGAGCTTTACTAGACTCCCCAGACTTTCCATAATAATCTATAAAAAGAATGTAGCTGTAAGCAGTAGGTTCAATCCCAAGAGACGGCAGACTGTCAAAGAGAGCTGCTGCATCAATCAATCTATCTAATCTGAGAAGACCACCTATAAGAGAATTGTAAGTATGAAGATTTGGCAAAATATCTTTGTTCTGCATTGTGACCAACTGCTGAAATGCTTCATCAACTTTCCCAGCTTTGCATAAGGCGTCAATCAGAATAGTGCAAGTAACAACATCAGCAGCATAGCCATCAGCCTCCATTTCACTATAAAGCTCCCTCACATTTTCCAAGTCTCCATGATCACTGAACTTATCCATCAAAGTGATATAAGTCACTCGATCAGGTTTTTGGCTCGTCGACTTCATCTTGATAAACAAGGATTTAGCATCAGTGAGTTTTCCAGAATGACAGAGGGCATCAATGAGAACTGTATACGTAACAACATCAGGACCACATCCCTCAGCCTCCATTCTTTCCAAAATCTCAAAAGCTTCATTGATTTTCCCAGCCCTCCCGAGTACTCTGATACAAATGGTAAATGTGTAAATATTTGGCTTCAATCCCAGACGTTCCATTTCCTCCAACAAACCCATCACTGTTTCGGTATCCCTTCTTTTTCCGAGTGCAACCATAAGTGCAGAATATGTCTTGAGACTAGGCTTATTTCCTTCAGAGATCATCCTCCTATATACGTCCAAAGCTTCCCTGTAAAATCCAGATTGTATAAGCAGGTGGATTAAGCCATTGTAGGAATATGCGTTCAACACAAGGCCATTACTCCTCATATTATCAAGTCCAAATAGAGCCTGCCTTATCCCACCCTTCACATCAAGTGCTTTGAAAATAGTCAAGTAAGTGGTCAAATTCCTGTTGATAATTTGCTTTTGCATCAAATCGAACACAAAAGCCAACTCGCTGGCCTTCCTTTCTACCCTCAATACTTCAAGCATGTGATTACAAGTTTCAGTGGTGTGAAATACGTTTGGCATCTTTCCAACTAACTGGAAAAAGTCAAAAGCATCATCTGGGTCTAATATTGACTTCAATATCCTCATAACCTCCTGTGATGAAGTAACCTTTATTTTCTTCCCTCCACTCTTCAACGTGATCTGATTTCGACATTTTAACAACATAGGAAATCAAACAATAAGTGTAAAAAAAGTACTTCAGTACATAATCAACATCACAGACCAATGAAAGCTGCTGCTAAGCCTAAATATCAGGGAGGATAAGGTCTAAGTTTAAGTCCATGGCATGATTGCTAGTGTTTCAAAAATCATGATAATACCTGAACTCTCAACAACTCCAACACGTAAAGATCAAGCATCCCACATTCATCATATGCTTCATATTATTTGTAAACATAAAAAAATTCAAAAGGAACTTGAAAATTCCGCTCCCTCATAAGGTCCAAACTCTACATCTCCAATAATTGATCACAAACACATTTATTCCCTAAAAGGTGACGAAGTATAGACATCCTATGTAGATAATGATGCATTCAGAAGACTGTATGCAACCTCTATGCTACACTCTGCTCTATATAGAAAATGACAAAAACAAATTCAAGCCTTGAGTAAAACAAGTATTCATACAATAGCAATAGTAGTATACAACCCAAAGGGAAAATAAACAAGGTAATCAATTGATCAATCTTGCACCAAAATCACATTTTTTTTCTCCCTGTATTCACAATTACTTTAGTTGTCGTATAATGCACAAACATAAACCAAAACATGGAGCGTTAGAGCTTCACCTTTGATGATAAACTCTCTTCCTTTTCATAATTTTCCTTTCTACTCCCACATAAACTGTACACACGTATATGTCTTGTTGTCCTCCTTGACTTTTTATAATTCCAGGAGAAAGATTGAGTCCCGACATGATTACTACGTTGTCTTACCTTACCTGCAAAGCATAGGAGAGAGTTCAAATTATAAAATTCAGTAGATTACAGAAGCAATGGAGACAAATTAACAGAATTCACGCACTACAACACTGAAACATTACTAAATGTGATCCATAAATGCTACCTACATGATTAGCGATTCGTTTAAACAAGTTTAAGCTAGAGGTAAGTAAAAACAACACTTTCAAGGAAATTAGAGTAAGTAAAAAGCAATGACCTCGAGGGAGTGGGGTATTGCGTGTCGGAAAGTGAGAAGACGGCGGCGGGAAGGAGGGAGGAGTGAGAGTAGGAGAGCAATGGCAGCGGGCGGCGTCGAAGAGTGACTGGTTGCTAGTCTCCAGCAGGAAGAAGGAGGAATTCAGATTAGGGGTGTTGATTTGCAACCAAGCCATCCAAAAGAATGGAGAACGAAGATAGACGAATTGGCTACTGCAATTCGAATGGGAGGTTAGGAGGGGTTGAAATTACAAGGGGGAAATATCAAACGGGGTTTTGTAAACCCAATTTCGAAGACAAAATATCTCCCCTTTTGTAATTTTAGAAGTATTTGGACTAATTGCGAAAAACAGCCTCAACTTTCAAACAATGCATCAACCGAGACAAGATTTGTCATTTGCTGGACGATACGAGGCGAGGGAAATGAAAGGGAGTATAAGTTGTTGTTTGGCTAATTTTATGTATTGGAATCGAAGAGACTATGGAAGATAAAATTTAGAGGGGAGGGAAGTGATGTTTAACGGTTTGAGTAAATCGTCGAACCGGCGTTTATGAAATCATGTAAAATTGTCTTAAATCGGAACCGAAATTGAACGGAAACAGAACCGCAAAAAACTGTTCAAGTTCGGTTCTGGTTCATGATTTCATAAAATCGTGAAACCGGCAGTTTTAAACCGATTTGAAATCGTCACTTCTAAATAGATTAGGGTAGTGAAATTTCCTTATAAAATTAATAAAATTGCATGTATTGGACTCATCTAGTCCGAATAGTTAAGTAGACAAATTGAAAAATAAGTTAAAACTCGTTATTTTTACAATTGTTCCTTATAGGGTATCTATTAAGACCAATAATTATTATATTTTATATTTAAAAAATTTAATGTATAATTAAATTTTCCCTCCGTTTCACTATGTAGAGCGTTTTGAGAAGAATTCATGAGTATTAAGGACAATCATTATTACTGTTTTTTTTTTGTTAACAGGCAAGAAGCGGGGTCTCATCCAAAAGGATGACTACCCCTGACCATCTTCAGCGATGATCCTAAAAAACGGCCGGTACATCGGATATAAAGGGTCAGCCAAAAGATGTGGCCTAATACCATTTAGGTATTCAGTAGACAGACTAGAATCATGATTGCAATTCAGAATTGCTTTAATGAAGTGAGGATTGACCTCAGGACAAGCCAGAAAGTCTGTTGCCCTATTAATTTCACGAAAACAATGAATAGTACGAACTATGGTTATGGCTTTTAGGTTTATAAGTGCATCATTAATAATGTTTTTTATTTCCCAAGGAACTTTCCAAGTGCGGTTTGCTGAATTAATAAATGTTAGGCTATCACCTTCAATAATAACATTCATTTCTCGTAATTTTATTGCTAATTTTGTTGCCATGAGAAAAGCTATCGCTTCTGTTTGCAGGGCTGAAGTAGCTTGGCAATGTTTACTGTAGATATCTATGACATGTCCTTTACTATCTCGTGCAATACATGCTGTCACAGAATAACAATCCTCTTTATATGACCCATCAAAATTTATTTTTATCCAGTCTTTGGGGGGATTGATCCATTTTTTATTATGTTTCTTATTTTTGTTTCTTTGGATTTTAGCTTTAGGGCCTTTTGAGATTGTGCAAGCATTATCCCATTGTTTAAAGTATGTGTAAGCAGTTTGAGCTATATCATTCTTATCAACAATTTCATTTCTAAAAATAATAGCATTTCTTTGTAGCCATATTTGATACCATAAGAATGAGAGCATTTCTATTTTATTTTTTTTCATTCTTATACATTTGAATAGTATGTATGAAGGTATCTTCAAAATTATTTTGCATGTAAAAATTATACTTTGATCCCGTCATTCGCTCATATTTCTGAATTTGTGTTTTAGTATATAAGCATTCAAACAATAAATGATCTCTTGTTTCTAATGGATGATTGCAAAGTGAACAGTATGGCGGAACTCTGTTATAATATCTATTTAATCTTTCCGTAGTGGGAAGATTATCCGAGATAATTTTCCATAGAAAATTTTGTATTTTTGGTGGGATGTTAAGATTCCATATCCAGTTATATAATTCCTCATTTTTTGTTGGTATTTCATTTGAATATAATTTTCTAGCTGAGGTTGTACTTAAATTTCCATCTGATGTTTGATTCCAAATTATTTTATCTTCTGTATCGTTTTCTGGAATATATATGTTAGTAATTCGTAAGATAACATGAGGAGGAAATATTCCACTGAGCTTTGTGATATTCCATTTTTTATCAGGCGTAATGTATTCTGAAACAGTTTCATTTTCATTTATATTGTTGACTTCTATGAGTTGTGCCATGTTTTTACCATTAATCCATTTATCAGTCCAAAATTTGATTTGTTTACCATTTCCCAAGTTCCATTCTATTCCTTTTTCAAATTCTTTTTAAGTGTAATAATCTTGAGAATTGCCAGGATTGTTTAGTCTTTTTCTTATATTGGAAAATTGTTTTTTCTTTTAAATATTTTTTCTTTATAAGTGTAGCCCATATATTACTCTTATCCGTTGCAATTTTCCAAAGGAGCTTCTGTTGTAATGATTTATTA
Organism: Oxyria digyna; assembly: GCA_029168935.1. Lineage (NCBI taxonomy): Eukaryota > Viridiplantae > Streptophyta > Magnoliopsida > Caryophyllales > Polygonaceae > Oxyria > Oxyria digyna. The sequence goes on from JAPVLV010000013.1 coordinate 16,240,718, forward strand.
ATATTTTCTGTTTTGTGGAGTCCTAGTCCACCACAGTTTTTGGGACGACAAATATTATCCCAGTTTGTAATAGAGCGGTAACCCGGGTTTGAATTATTCCAAAAGAATTTTTTGTTAATTTTATCCATCTCGTTGCAAATTCCTTTCGGAAGATAAAAGCATTGCATTAAATGGTTAACTTTAGATTGAATATTGGATTGTATTAATATAGTCCTTCCTGCTTGGGAAACCGTATTTGCTTTCCATTTTGATAATTGATTTTCCATACTTTGAATAGCATATTGAAAAGTATCGTTTTTAACTCTGCCTCTGACAATTGGTATCCCTAGATACTTTTCCATGGCCTTGGTTGGTTGTAAATTCATGACAGAAGCTAGTGTTTGTCTCTGGTTGTTTGATATATTTGTTGATGTTTGAAAGGAACTTTTATTGTAATTAATTGTTAAGCCAGATAAATTTGTGAATTTTTCTAATAAGTTTTTGATGTAGATCATATTTTTCATATTTGCATTAGCAAATATAATAGTATCATCTGCAAAACATAAAAATGGAATGCGCATTCCGTTTCTATTAATTTGTATTCCAACCTTACGGTTTGTTTTTTCTGTTTCTTTTTGCAAAGTTCTGGCTAAATATTCCATTGCTAGAATAAATATAAAAGGGGCTATAGGTAGGGTTGGCTCCCGGTCCGGTCCGGTTCCGGTTCAGAACCGCCGGTTCCGGTCCTCCGGAATCCGGAACCGGAACCGGTTTTTCCCGGTTTCGCTGGTTACGGTCCGGTCCGGTTCAATCCGGTTCTGGACCGATTCCGGTTCGAAACCGGAAACGGCCGGTTCAGTCCGGTTCGGGCTGAACCGGCCGGACTCGATAATGTTACGTTGTTGCCTAATTGCGGCTCTCTTCCAATCGCAAACACAACATTGCGCCTCCAATGACTCCGGTGCCAAATTTGATCTCTTCCTCGTTAAAGTGTTGCCTCCTGCACTAAAAGTTTGTTCCACCACCACGGTTGAAGCGGGGACGGCAAGAACTTGAGCCGCAATCTTCGCAAGCGTTGGAAACATGCTCCTATGATCCTCCCACCACTTCAAAACATCTAAAGTTTCACAACTAACAAACTCAAAGTTGGTGTTAAGATAGTTATCAATTTCCGCATTCGTGTTTGTAACTCTTGGTCTTTTACTAAAATACTTAGCTCCAAAGGCCCCCAAGCTAGAGCCCGAAGAAGCCGGAGGTAATTGTGAAGTAATCGGAGAATCAGAAAAATGAGTAAATAAAGTTTCAATGTTTGTTCTAGTTCTAGAAACCATACCTAAAATATCCTCTAGTTCACCGTCGGCTAAAATATATCCATAATAGTCATTTAAAAGAGCGTGTAAAACGGATAATTTAAGTCTAGGATCTAAAACACAAGCAACAAGAAAACAATCGGGAATATATCTATAGTAGAGCAACCACTTACTCCTCATGCTTGCAACGGATTCCTCAATGCCGGGAATTTTAGCTCCCTCATTTAAACCACACATAACATTACAAGCTTCCAAGACAAAAACATTACTACTTGGTGTATAAACATGACTAAATCTATTTGTTGCATCACTAAAACATTTTAAAAACGTTGCAATACTTTGACATATATCCCAACCTGATTCGCTAAAATAGAAAGGAGAGCCAGAAAGGTTTTGAGAAACAAAAGACGTTAAAACTTGTTTATATTCTATACATTCACATAGTAATATGTAAGTAGAGTTCCATCGGGTACCCACATCTTTTGAAAAACGTTTTGGGTGCACCCCGTTAGTTTTACAAAAGGTCATCCAATCTCTTGTAACTTTAGGATGCCCCCAAATATACTTAATAACGTTCTTAATTGGCTCAAAATGAAAACTCATAGCACGTAAACCATCTTGAACACATAAGTTTAAAATATGACAAGCACATCGAATATGAAAAAATTTCCCACCAAATAAAGGTTGACACATTTCTTGTAAATCTCTAATAGATGCGGTGTTAGCAGATGCATTGTCGAATCCAATTGAAAAAACTCTATTAAGTTGTCTATATTCTTCTAAAATTGCACGAATCATCATAGCAATATTTTGTGCGGTATGTGAATCATCAAAGATTCTAAATGCCAATAAACGTTTTTGCATTGTAAAATGATGATCTACAAAATGACATGTAACACCCATGTAAGAATGGGTTTGAGTATTATCACTCCATATATCACTACAAATAGAAACATGCATATCATTTTGCGAAAAATAAGAAACTAATTCGGCCTTGCGTCTTTTATAAGCCTTAATTACGTTTTTCTTAATCACTTTCCTAGATACGGATGTAAAAGCGGGTTGTGTATGATCTTTAATGTACTCATTAAATCCTACATTTTCACTAAATCGAAATGCTAAATGATCAACACAAATAGCTTCGGCTAATGCTACACTATTAGCTTCATGATCAAAACGAAATAAAGGGTTACCGCTAGTAGAAGATGCAAATCCGCCAGAAATTTGTGTTTGTCCCCCTAGCATTCCCATCTCGGCGACGTGTTTGTGCTCCATGTGCCGTTGAAGGGTTCCATATCCTCTACTTTTCTTCCATTGAAATGTCGCCTCGCAAAAGTTACAAGAAACAATAATTAGACCGGGATCATAATCCTCGGCCTCGAGTTCCTCGAGACCGGGTTCTAATTTAGTAAACCACTTTACAAAAATAGGAGATGTTAGTTTCCGGGATTGGTTCTCGGAGGACCCGGACCTCCCCCCCCTAGGGGCCCTAGCCGGCCTCGAACCGCTAGCTTGCCCTTGAGGCCTAGCGGTCCTACCCCTACCGGACCTAACTTGGGAGGTGGGAGTGGGAGTGGGAGAAGTGACATTATCACTCTCTTGGGTGTCAAAATGTTCTGCCATATGATTAAGAACAATTAAATAATATGATTAAAAGCAATTAAAACAATTAAAACAATAAAACAATAAAACAATAAAACTTAGAACAATATAATAATGTGATTAAAAATGTAAAAGCAATAAAATATTGAAAGACAAAAGCTAATTAAAAGGAAGAGATTAAGAGAGATTGTTGATGGAATTTGAGAGATTATAAGATTGAGATTTGAGAAAGAGAAGAGAGATTGTTGTTGTTGGATGTGTGATTTGAAGATTGTATGGTATGATATTTATAGGGGTTTGATATGAGTTATTTTAATATTAAAAAATTAATTTTTTATTTTTTTTTTAATTTCCTAACGGCTATTTTGGCTAAATAGCCGTTAGGACCGCCGGTTAACCGGCAACGGCTAGTTTTCTAGCCGTTGGAACCGGCGGTTTATTTTATTTTATTTTTAAAAAAAAACCGGCGGTTAACCGGAACCGCCGGTTAAAAAAATTTAAAAATAAAAATAAAAAACCGCCGGTTTTGAAAAACGTTTTTCGTGAACCTGAACCGGACCGTGACCAAACCGGTTCCGGTTTTGACCCGGTCCGGTCCGGCCATCACTAGCTATAGGGTCACCTTGTCTTAGACCACATTTTGGTTTAAAGATCGGTCCTGGTTCATTATTAATTAATACTGAAAAAGAGGCTGATTTTATGCATGTCATTACTAATGTAATCCATCTATTATCAAATCCAAATGATTCTAGAACTTTAATGAGAAAGGGTCATTGTGTTTTATCATATGCTTTTTCCATATCTAATTTTAAGGTCATCCAACCTCTTTTACTCTTTTTACGAGAGTGGAATGAATGAAAAATTTCATGGGCAATAAGAATGTTATCAAAAATTGATCTATTTTGAACAAAAGCCCTTTGGCAGGGATGGATTAATTTATGCAACAAATTTTGTAAACGATTTGCTAATATTTTTGTTATTATTTTATACAGAGTTGTACATAAACTAATAGGTCTGAAATGATTAATCGTAATTGGATTATCTATTTTTGGGATAAACGCAATAAAAGATTGGGCACAATCTGACAACATAATACCCGAGTGGAAAACTGATTTGACTGAGCTAACAATTGAAGGACCCACATTTTTCCAAAAGAATTGGTAAAATTCTGCATTATAACCATCTGGGCCTGGAGTTTTATTATGTGGGAGATGAAATACTACTTTTTTTATTTCTGAATAAGTAGGAGATCTAAGTAATTCCATGTTATCTGATTCAGTTATAAGTTTCGGAATAATTTTGAAATCACGATCATTTAATTCTATGGTATGTAAAGGTAAATACCTTGTTTGAAGATCTTTGGTTAATTGGTCTTTCATTTCTTCTTGATTATAATATTTTATACCTTGTAATGATTCATTACAAAATATTTTTTGTTTAAACGTCCTTATTTTGGCAGCCGTTTGGAAATATTTAGTATTCTTGTCTGAGTCTTTGTAATGTTTAATTTTTGCTCGTTGTTTCCAGTATGAATGCTGAAAATCTAATAATTTGTTATATTTTGTTGTTAAGCTATTATAGTGTTCCATCATAATTATATTATTGTTTTGAAAACATTCATTTTCTATTTTCTTTAATCTTTCCTCTGTTGTTTTTAATTGTTGAAAAATATTATTATCATGTGTTTTTAGCCATTTTTTCGTTTCCATTTTTAGTTGTTTTTGCTTCATAAAAAGTTTAAAACTATGAGATCCATTATAATGATATGACCATATTCTTTCTACCAATTTTTTATAACTATCATTATTAGCCCAATTATTTTCAAACCTAAAAGGATAGTTTTTGGTGTATATTTTTTCACCTAGTTGTAATATAATACAACAATGATCAGACGTAGTGAAAGGAAGGTGTTGTAGTTTGATGTGATTGAAATAGTTGATAATATTAGGTTGAATTAATACTCTATCAAGTCTTTCTAAGATACTTTCATTCGTATTATTATTATATCTCTTCCAAGTATAAGGTATGCCTTGGATACCCAAATCAATCAATCCCTGTGTAGAGACAAATGTATTTAACCTTGCTAGTCTAGAAGCTGCGACAGGAATGCCACCTAATTTATCTTGCGGTGTCAGAATATCATTGAAGTCTCCCATTATAAGGACAGGTTCCGCATGAGTGTTGATAATTTGTGAGATAAAATTTCAGTATTCTTGTTTTTGATTTTCTCTACTAGGAGCGTAAATAAATATCATGAGGAATTTAATAGAGGGCTCATCGTAAGCAATCACAATTATATTATTATTATTATATACTAATTTTATGTAATTAGCCTTAGTAAAATTTGTACATAATATCCATATTCCACCTTTCGTCCCATCTGTTGGAGATATAATAACTCTCTTAAAACCAATATTAGCAAGAAATTGATTACTAGGTGGTTCATTATATTTAGTTTCAGCTAAACAAATAAAATCTAAAGAGTGATTTTTCCTGATATAAGAGATTTCGGTCCAGAAATGTGGACGCCGAACCCCCTATAATTCCAATATCCTATATTCATATAAATTTAATATAATTAGGTTGACTATGATGTTGCGGCTATCTTGTGAATAACTTAATATATTATGATGTGAGTAGTTAGTGCATGTAGGTAGACCTGGCAATCGGGTCGGGTCGGTCGGGTTCGGGTTAAGGGTGCTCCGGGTCGGGTCTTTTTCGGGTCGGGTCATTTCGGGTCTAAAATTAACGGGTCAAAACAGGTCGGGTTGTTACGGGTTTATGGGCGGGTCGGGTCGGGTTTGGATCTAAAATTACCGGGTCAAAACAGGTCGGGTTGTTACGGGTTTATAGGCGGGTCGGGTTCGGGTTCGGGTCTAAAATTACCGGGTCAAACAGGTCGGGTTGTTACGGGTTTATAGGCGGGTCGGGTCGGGTTCGGGTCTAAAATTACCGGGTCAAACAGGTCGGGTTGTTACGGGTTTATAGGCGGGTCGGGTTTGGGTCGAAAATTTTGGAGTCAAACAAGTCGTTTGTTACGGATTTATTGTCAGATCGAGTCGCTTTGAGTAAAAACTTACCGAGACATAACAAGTTGAGTCGTTACGAAATATTGATGTTAAATTTGGGTCAATCTTAATTGCAAATTTTAATGTATGCTTCGATAGCAACACCACTACATTACCTTCTTTTCATTTATTTGAATAAGTTTGGCATAGTAACTTTTAGTAGATTAGCTAATATTTGAAAAAAAAACGAATGAAAACATTTATAAATTACAATTTACAACCTATGGACAAGTCAATAACCATCGACTAAATAAAACACGGTAGGTTCAATGCGACGACAAATAAAGACCTGATATGTTGCTCAAAATCAAAACACATCTTCACAACCATAATCAATCCATCGTTTAATGCAACTCAAGATAGATAGAGTATTAAAATGAAAACAATCTGTCAACTTAGTCACATAATTCAAACTGCAAAAAAATAACAATCTCATAACTTAGAAAGTAAAACATGTTCTTCATATTCTTGTCAATCTTCCATGTCCATTGACATTGGACTATCTTCACTGTCATTGTTGATGTCCATTCTTGTAACTTGTATAATTTTTTGAACAATAATCAACATCGATGTTGTAGACCATACATATTGCGCCAAGTTATACAGTTATCACTAGTTTGGTTTTACAAAGGAGGTGTTATTTGAAATGTTAGAAGTTGTGATTGGAAGTTACCCACATGGTTAAATATCTCTAATAAGCATTGAAACCAAGTTTCATTCCATTCCGACATCGTTTGGGCGTCGTTTTTCCAAATTGGCCTTAAGTCCATTTAAGGCCTTTTAAGGTCTTTTAGCTTTTACGCATAGTTTCAAGCCTCGTTTAGTGTAAGCGAGACCTTAATGGGACTTTATATGCCTAATAAGACTAAGTTGTATAATTTTTTCAATCATAATAATACATCGATGTTGTTGACCATACATATTGCCACAAGTTAGAGAGTGATGACTAGTTTGATGTTTAGAAAAGGAGGTGTTACTTGAACATGAAGAAGTTTTGATTGAGAGTTACCCACATGGTCAAATATCTCTAATAAGCATTGAAACCAAGTTTCATTCCATTCCGACATCGTTTGGGCGTCGTTTTTCCAAATTGGCCTTAAGCCCATTTAAGGCCTTTAAAGGTCTTTGAGCGTTTACGCATAGTTTCAAGCCTCGTTTAGTGTAAGCGAGACCTTAATGGGACTTTATATGCCTAATAAGAATAAGTTGTATAATTTTTTCAATCATAATAATACATCGATGTTGTTGACCATACATATTGCCACAAGTTAGAGAGTGATGACTAGTTTGATGTTTAGAAAATGAGGTGTTACTTGAACATGAAGAAGTTTTGATTGAGAGTTACCCACATGGTCAAATATCTCTAATAGACATTGAAATCAAGTTTCAATCCATTCAGACATCGTTTTGCCAAATTGGACCTTAATCTCATTTAAGGCCTTTTAGTGTTTACACATAGTTTCGAGCCTCGTTTTGTATAATAAGACTAAGTTGTACATTATTGGTACTTTATATGCCTAATAAGCGAGACCTTACTTTATATGCCTAATAAGACTAAGTTGTACATTAATGGTATTGGCACTTCATTTTAGTAGTGTTATTGATAGATTATTAGTGTTGTTGACAAAGTATTAATGATGTTGACAATTTAGTTAGCCGTGTTGACAACTTAACTAGCCATGTTGGCAGTCTATTGGTCTCGTTGACCGTTTAATTAGTCGTGTTGACAATTTAACCAGTCCTGTTGACAGTTTATTTAGTCTTGTTGACAATTTAATTAGCCATGTTGACAGTTTACTTTACTAGTTCTCTAAAAGTTTAATTATCCATATTGACAGTTGATTAGTCTTAGTGACAGTTTATTTAATTGTGTTGACTAATTAATTAGTCATGTTTGCAATTTATTATCTAGTGTGTTGACAATTTGTCCAACGTGTTGACAGTTTATTAATGTTGTTGACAATAGTTATCTAGTGTGTTGACAATTTTTTGGGTAAAATTTACAATTTCCGCTTCTTTATTACTTTTATCTTTTTGGCCAAATTTTCGGGTCAAAAACGGGTTGGGGCGGGTCAACCCATTTTTGACCCAAAAAAAATCGGGTCAATCGGGTTGGGTCGAAAACGGGTCACGGGTTCAATTTGACGGGTTATGACCCAGAAAAATCGGGTTGGGTCGGGTCGGGTTTGCGGGTCGGATTAATTTCTGCCGGGTCTACATGTAGGTATAAAAGCAGTATAGTAACTTGTCCTTATATATAGGAGGTAGGAATGTTTCGTAATAGAATAAACAACTATATCAGCATACAAATACAAATCATGGTTAATATTGTAAACTTTGAAAAGAATAAAGTAAATTGCCAGAAAACAAAAATAATTGGCATATCCAATTGTTGCCTCGTGTCATGCCAATACAACCATGCAATGTAAGTGGGTTTTTCCAAGCTTGAAATGCCAAATCATGGTTAATATTGAGGCAACCACAAGTGGAATTTATAATATGGTAAATATGATCAACATGAAGACCCTGATTGTTTGGTATTAGTGAGATTAAAGTGCAACCACACTGTGTAAACAAGTTATACAATTGAAAATCCCAATTCGTGCAGAAGACAGTACCAAATAGGAAAATATTGTAATTGTTGTCAAAACTTTGATTATGAATACACACATGAATACTAGTAAATAAATAGGGAAGATTAAAGAAACAAAAATTAGACCATAAACCATATCTATTGTAAAGGTACTGGAGATAAATAGTAGATAAGCCAAGATCAGAGTTTATTTTATTATAAGAAAAGAAAGTAGCACCAGAAGAAGAACAACATAAGGAAGCTATCAAAAACTTATTACTGCAATTAAAATAGAAGATACTGGGATCACAACAACTCCTATTATTGAACATCATAGTATTACAACAAAGTTCAATACTATAGAGAAAAATAATCTTACCCAGTAAAGATATGCTAATAACATCACACTTATCAGCAAAATAGAAAGGAGTAGTATAAACATGCCCAAAATTAAGAGTATATATATAAGACCTTTCCAATAAGAATACAGATAGCCAGCTGAATAAAAGGATCATTTTTCAACCCAATGAATAAATTTGGAAAGAAAGAAGGAAGAACATACGATGGTCATTCCAGAAACTATTCCTGAGGTCTACACCACTACCAAGTCATTTGTGTCGTCGGGCTCGACCAAGCTGCTGCCCTTTGAGGCAAAATACAAACCCACCTCTACCGACGGTACGTGGTGCCTCCTTCTTCACCACCATGCTAAACTTCACCCACCATTACACCCAACAAAACGCCTTCTAAATCAGAGCTACCACATCACAAATATTAAATATACAACTGCATATTAACAATTGTTGCCCATTGCATGACGGTACGTGGTGCCTCCTTCTTTACTTATTACTGAATATTAACAATTTTGTAGTAGTAAGAATTATTAATTTAATGCATTCATTAGCTAAATTTGATATCATTGGGTTGAAAAATGTAAAGACTTGTAGATATATATTTGTTGTACAACTTGGATTAAGGATTCAAGATGAGAGTTTTGGATTAAAGATTCATGATGAGAGTTTTGGGTTAAAGATTCATGATGAGATGAGAAGGATTTTGTTCATGTATTAAATGAGTACCAATTATATTTACTTTCAGGAAAAAACAACCTATATATAGATATAAATATAGATAGATAACCAACCTTTTTCTTTTTTCTTAAATTTTTTAAAAGAAGCCCTACAAGCTCTAACGCCAATGAGAAATTGAACTCATCATGTCAGATATAGTCATCGACTTGCGATCTTTCCACTCGTATCGCATTTCTCATATCTTTCGGGAGATTAATGGTGTTGCAGATTACTTAGCTAAAATACACCACTTCTTACATCAACCCGTTCTTCAAGCCTATCTAGATTTCCATGATCTCGTCCTTTCCTTTAAAAAAATAAAATAAAAAATCATGCATTGGTATAAATCTAATGTCTCCAAATATCATATTTCTTTCACCAAGCACGTACTAGTAATTAGCTACAAGAGCTTGTGGAAAGAGGTTTCCTTAAAGCTACAGTACAAGGGTAAGTAAACTGTGATAGTGAAGACTGTCTAGATCGACATAAAAACGGATTGCAATATGAAACTCTCAGCTAGCAAATAACTGTACAACAAAACACCAAACATCCCGCACACAGTTGCTGTTACATCGACTAATTGTGGCTGAAGTCGCAACTTGCCCCCTTCTTGCAATACCCTTTCTTGAAGAAAGGACACGGCATCTGCCCTTTACGTCTCATTGGTGCCCGAACCCCAGGTGGACCCATACCTCCATGACCCGGTGGCTGCTGCCAGCTCCAAGGACCGGGCCCTGCGGGATTCACAGGCTGTGGACCCCACCCTGGATTCATATTCCCAGCTGGCTGCCACGTCATGTTCGTGTTTCCTTGTTGCATTTGCCCAGCAGCTGGAGGAGCAGCGACTGGGCCTGGCTGTGAACCATACTGTCCGGCTGGCGCTCCCCATCCTAGATTAGGGTTCGGGTTCGGGTTCGGTTGTTGCATAGGTGCCCATCCTGCACTCGGATTCCCCGGGTACTGAGTTGTGGGCACGGCTCGGTTATCTGGAGCAGCCATTGTTGCCCATTGCATGTTTGGTTGAGCAGTGGGGAGTTGTGGCGTCCATTGAGCTTGAGATGGCAAAGCTGGTGGCGGATTTTGTGCATGGAAGGTACCCGAGTTTCCGTATGTTGGCGGAGGCAGGTTATTGGCCGGAGCGTTCGTCCATTGAGTAGAAGTACCATATGGTGTTGTTTGTTGCCCTTGCAAATGCATAGCATTATTCGTGTTGTTTATGTTATTGGTGGTTTCAGGGTTTGGCATATAGCCACCAGATCCCCATCCTCCATGAGCTGACACAGCAAGATTCTGACTATTTCCAGGCTGAAGAGTAGAAGCGGTTACCGTTTCAGCTATTGACTGAGGCGGTTGTTGATGCGCATAGTTGACGGTTTCTAGAGTGGGTTTCTGAGTCAAATGTGATCGGTTGAAGCCTCGACTGCTTTCTGGAGTAGGAGATGGCAGCATCCCGTTGCTTCCACTATTAGTAGAGCTTGGAAGTTGAATAGGGGTAGGTGAGCCTGACCATCTGCTGGTTTTCGACCTTCCCGACCACCCTGAGCTCGTTTTTTGTGATGGAGGAGTAGATGAAAGATTTGGTGTGTCGCTATGAGAAGTCCAGCCTTTTGAACTAGTATCCGGTCGAGATGTCTGCATTACTGGTGACATTCGATCAAAAGCCTCTCTAGAATTTCCAACTCCACGATTTTGGTCAACTTTTATCATATCGACTGGCTTTCTGACCATCTGAGATGGTAATCTCTCAAACCTTCCGGCCAATGCTTCAGTTAGAAAAATAGCATCGTCTTCACTTTGCCCAGTTTTCCAAATATGCAGATTTGCAGGAAAATATCCACTTTTATTCCATTTCTGCAGCTGAGTAACTGAGAATGGACCATGATCCTTTCCTGTGGGGTCTTTATAATGCCATAATTTCTCTGAATAACCGATTTTGGTGGGATTTTTAGCCGGTGAGGTATTTGATGGAGCCGATGCAGATGGATGATTTCTTGTCTCAGAATATTGACTTAATTTACCTCTTGAGGAATCGGGGGTTGTTTTGAATGAGTCTAAGCTGGTTGAATGAGATTGCACTTTTTCCCTCACTGGACTCCATGGGCTGCCATGGAAGATTTCTTCTGCAACAGGATTATCTTCCAGCCTGGTAGAAAATCCCTTGCCGGATAAACTTCTACTCGGTTCCCATTTTCTGGTTGGAGGTTTTGCTGTGGGGCTCCATGGATCAGTGGATGAGGAATCTCCTTTTCGTGAAGGGAAATGCTCTCTCTCCCTCCATTGGAAAGATGTTTCTCTTTGCCTGACATTAATTTCTGCATACAATGAAGGGGAAAAAGCTAATCTGTAAAAATCATCAAAAAATTGCAATGGAACTTCTCGGTAATTTTGTCCAACCTTGTTGTCCCTTCTCCTCTGGTTCACTTTCATCTTCGGACTCGTGACTTGGATCCATGTTTGGATCAGCATGCACCACAGGAATTTCATCCAGTCTACGCTGTCGTTCCTCAGGTGTGCTCAGAAGCTGCAGCTTTTCCACACATTCTCTAAGCGTGAAGATGAATTAAGGATCACAACAACTCTAAACCTCAATTTCATCTGATAAGGAACACATATCTACCAAGTAAAATTCATGAGTTTACAGTGGAAAGAACAACCACTTTAATGACTCAAATATATAGTGATGAACTTTTAGACAGGTCTGTTTACGGATGAAAATAATGAACAGCCATATTGTAGGAGGTAGAGTAAAACAACAATGCGAAAATATAGAGTATGTACTAACTAGAGATTTCAGACACTTAATTATCGGATAATTAATAGGTGACCAAGATAATAGCAGAAGGCATGCAGGAATTTGAAGTACAATGCAGAGTATTGCAGCGTAACCAAAAGCAAGCACAGAAAAAACCATTACATAAGAAAGTCAGACAAACATCAACCATCAACCATCAATCATTAATATATATAGTCATATAGCAAAAAGGATATTCCTTCTTACGGCCCAAGTCACTTGCTCGATCACGAAGATGATTGAGGCGTGTAGTCTCGGTTTCCAGCCACTACAGCAATATAAATACAACTTGTGAGCCAGCAGGTAGTGTCTGCAGATGACACTAAATAGGCTAGAAAAGTAACAATACATATAGCAGTCAATTCCTATTTTACAGGAAACATATGGGATTTGTAATAAAGCTTTTCTGGGTCACCTAATTACATTACGCTAAGAATCAAGTCACATGGAAGCTGCCTTCAGATAAAGATGGGATCCTCTCTTTTCTTTCCAGGTCATGGAGATATGCAATACAGCAACGGAAAAGACATGATTGGTTGAGGGTAATCCTAGTCTTCTTTATCGACTCCCTGTAAACTGTCTGTAAGTCACAACGACTCTTACGTATAAAATACTCACTTCGTCCCTTTAAGTTCTTTCTGTTTCCGTTTTGGGCGTCCCCTTAAGTTCTTCCTATTTCCTTTTCTATCCATTAATTTCTTCCCATAATACCCTTACTTTATTTATTTTATTCATATCTTAACAACACTTAATCAATCAAATCAACCTTTTTCCATCTAATTAAATTTCTTATTGGTTGGATTTTATGATTTAACGTGTCATTACTTACACTCTTGTTTTGATTAGACTTGCCTTAATTCAAGTGCAAAGTACACAATAGGAAGAACTTAAAGGGGCGGAGGGAGTAGCAAAAAGTAAAAACTGTAAAAAGCAACAAATTAATAGGAGTCTTAAAGCTGACGCTTTCTTACGAACATGAATAACTATGCCTGCTCGTAGCTGGTTTAGTAAGATAGAATGTGCTTTTAAAACCATACTACAGATAAAAGTTAATCTAGAGCTTCTGGTAAAAAGAAAATCTATGCATATAAACCCAAAAACGAATCAAGGTTTCTACGTGATGTGATGCTCAATACATAACAAATAGGTTCTGGACAACAAATAGTTAAGATTGGTAAAACTCGTGTAATTCACATGGTCTAGAGTGAGATCTAAGATAAATCACTGTTGAGCAAGGAAGGGATGCCACTCCTTTTGCACTTCAAATAATATGTCGCTAGAGCTTGCTGCATTCCACTAGTTCACTACTATATTAATAATAATGAGCCTATTGCAGAGAAATTAGACAAGGGAAGAGAATTTTCCAAAAAAAAAAGGAAAAACAAGATAAGAAGAAAGAGTTGAAGTGATTGCATGGCATAAATGTTATAAGATATAAATCAGAACACTACTGATGATGCAGATGAGGAAAACTTACATCAGCTACTCTGACTGCTTGAAGATCCTTTGCTTTATCCAAAACATCGCCCTGTAGAGACCAAAGCCAAATTTATCAAGAAAAAACATGACGGTACTTGTGCCACATAACTGCACGATGAATATGTAGCCTCACCACAGTCAATCGGCTGATAAGACCACATTTTATACTCTGGCGTAACCGCTTGCACTCATCCTATAATTTGAAGGCAAGAAAACAATTATTCTAATGCATCAAGTAAAAATATATATCTCATTTTTCAACAGGTAAAATGAAATTATACATAGGTGCTGAACCAGAAAGAAGCAAAACCTAATTACCTCAGTAAACTCTTGATTCGAAATTGTATCTATGGATACGACTTCTGTCTTGTTTAAATTCAATATTTCTAGCATACAATATGCTATTCTCTTTCCAACTTTATATGGCTCTGCTTTATTTGTACCTTCATGAAAGATACGAAGCATTTAATACCAAAAGAGAGAGGGTTTTTAGCACACTAGAGAGGTTCTAAGATTGTTTTCATCAACATACCAATTATTTGAACTAATCTATAGATATCCTGCTTCTGATTGCTACCAGGAATCCTTATTCTAACAAAAGAACCAACAACTTTCTCATGGAACCCTTCAGTGTCTTCCAGAAGAGCTTCTATCAAATTACGCCGCAAATAAATTAAGGTAATATTGTGTGTATCTATAGCAGCATACTCATCAAGGTTAGATTGCAATCCTCTTCCATAGCCTTTTTTGCGAGCTTTCCTACCCTTATATTTCCCAAGATCCACTACGGAATCAGCATTTTCATCAGCATCAGGATGGCTGCCTTCAGCATCAACAACGCTTCCTTGATTATCATCAGGTTGAGAATCTTCTTTTAAGAGGAAGTGCAATTCCAGAAGCTTAAGCATTTCAAAATGACCCACTCGTGGCTTTCCAAACAGTTTCTGAAGCATTGTGTCACAGACTATTTGACTTTTTCGTTTTGGATCACGAAGTTTATTCCTTTGAATGTATTCTAGTAAGAGTTCTTGTACATCATACTGGGACAAAGGAGATCTGTCACCAACTTTCATATGCACAACAAAGTCTAAAAGTTCTTTTGATGCCCACTCAGTGCTGCTTTGCGAAGAAATATCCTCACTAGTTAAACCATGGGTCTTGGACAACTTCTTGGCTTTTCTCCCTCTTGTAACACTTCCAACATTGTCTTTGGAAGAATTATCTGAATCATAATCTTCCTTGGATTGAAATTTCAAACCTCTCTTTCCCTTTTTCCTTGCACCACTTGCTTCAGCCTTCCCTGAAGAATAGTCTACATCATATTCTACTTCCTTGGTTGAGGGTTTCATCCGTTTCTTCGGCTTTTTTCTTTTAGAATCAGTTGCCTCTGCATTACCCGGAAGTGTGTCTGAAACAATGCCTCTATTAGGATTACCAGCAAGTACCTCAGCTGGCGTACCCTGCATCCATCGACTTTTTGCTTGTGCAATTTCATCTAATGTCAGAGAAAGCATTTCTTTCTGTTCAGTCCAATAGTCCTTAAAAAGATGGCTCCTGTGACTTTTTTCATCAGCTGATGCCTGATCCTGGAATAGGGAGAGGTCAAAAGAGTGATAACAATGAATAATACTTCAAAGAGTCTAAAATATGATGTGGTGGTATACATGAATGATTCACATGGGAAATAATAAATGCTCAACTTAGGCAGGATTTTGCCTTCTCATTGCAAACAACTAGTAATTGAGGATCTTTATATTACTGTACACAAATTCTTTTCATAGGCCCATTCCTTTTCGGTTTTCATAGGTGACGGTCTAATACTAGTCTAAAGGATAACTAGATCGGAAACTTTTTTTCTGGGATATTATAGGCTGGTATAACCAAGAGATTCAAGGTATTGATCAATTATGTCATCACCAACAGGATAAAATTATCAATTAGTTTATACTTTAAGCTAAGCAATTGCATACATTACCTTTATAACACAAAACATGTAATTCAAGTTGTGTAAACTAGTTTACACAAGAATTCAGTAGTCAGGTTAGCAAGACACATACAAAGTAATATTGAAACTTCACTTTTTGTTAGCTAAAAAGCTATACAAATAAAGCAATGGAAAAAGTCTATGCTTTTTTCATTATCTCCAGCCTACAAGAAGTAATTTCACAAGCAAAGGAAACAAACAGGAGACAACATATTACTCACAACATCAAAACAAAACACAGAGCAGTAAAGCAAAGAGCAATATATACTTAGAAATAGATGACTACTCATACATTTTTAATTGTAAATTTACTCAATCATGTACCATAAAAAAGTAAAAAAAACTCAACTCAACTATATAATATCTCCATCAATCATATTTTAGTAAGTAAGAGTTCAATTAAATATGTACCATTTCGTCATTTCCTTCATTATTTTCAATCAGCATTACACTTTTTATGCATGTCTCACAAAGGCCTTTGTTTCCTCTAACACAGATGAAGATAGCATCACTCTTAGCACATCCTTTACAGAGTGCAAATTGACAAGTATAGCACAAAAAACATGCAGCCTTCTTGCACAGCTTACATGAATGCCACCCTGAAAATCATTAAAAAAGCAATCATATCATGATGTCAGATAAAAATAAATTAGCAATCAAAATGAAATAAGAAATACATTTGGATAAGGTATTTCCCACCATAATCTATATAGAGATGTATACAATTATGGATCACTTTTGAATAGTGTCAGATCATGAGCACTTAACGGAAGCACAGAACTAAAATCATAAATTATTAGCCACAATAGCAGAGTAATCAGGAAAAGCCAGATAATATGTTTGCTGGACTTAATGACTTGTGGCTTACACATTCAGATTGATAGTAGAAGAATCATTGAAACAGTGAGTTGCACCTACTTAAGGAGGTCTAGATTGATATAAACATGTAAATAAACTAATATCTTGAAATTCATGAATTTAACATTCACCCAAACCACAACATTCACAATACTATGTCACGTCACTCTACTCAAGAATATCCAGATTGATTCACATATGTGTGATTTACAAGTTTTTTGAACTTTCTAGAGTGTAGTGCAAAACTTACCACAATTCCAGCGGCCCTTTAATTGGAAAAAGGCCTCGTCAAGTTCTGCACAAGAAGGATGATACGCCTTTCGGCATCCCCTGAAATATCCCAAGAACAAGTCATATAGAGAAGATCATCAATATAAAACACAATACAGCAGAGAGTTCAAGTAAAATGTAATGTAATTTCGACCTGCGATCACAAAACACAAGGTCACCCCCATCAAGGCATATAAAACAAACATCTTCCCCCACTGTCTTTTTTGGTGGAGTTCTACCCACAGCCTTAATCTCACCACGCTTCCGCTTACCACTGCTACTCTTTGGAGACTCTTCTATCCTGTCATCCTCAATTTCCTTCTCCTCATCTGCCTCCATTTCTCTCTCCTCCTCTTCCTCGGTTTCCTTCTCTGCTTCACCTACTTCCCTTTCCTGATCCACCTCCGTTTCGTCATCCTCCTTTGCATCAGACTGTCTCTCCTCATCCTCCATGTCCTTCTCCGTGTTCTCCTTCACTTCAGTTTCCTCCTCTTCGTCTGTTTCCTCCTCTACTTCTTTTTCCTCCGCTCCACGCATTTCTTCATCCTCCATTGCATCCACTGGTCTCATCTCCTCCTCGACTTCTTTTTCCGTGTGTGCCTTCACTTCAGTTTCCTCCTCTTCCTCTATTAGCCCCTCTACTTCGTTTACCTCCCCTCCCAGTGTTTCCTCCTCCTCCTTTGCATCCACTGGTCTCGTCTCCTCCTCCACTTCCTTCTCCTTGTTTGCCTTCACTTCAGTTTCCTCCTCTTCCTCTATTTGCCCCTCAATTTCGTTTTCCTCCCCTCCCGGCATCTCCTCCTCCTTTGCATCCGCGTGCCTCTCCTCATTGTCTACTCTCTTCTCCTTGTTTGCCTGTACTTCTGTTTCATCCATAACCTCTGTTGCCTTCTCTGCTTCTATTTCCTCTCCTCCGTCCATCGCCTTATCGTCCTCCTTAATTCTCATATCCTCTTCAACCTCCATTTCTTCTGCTTCTTCCTTGAATTCTCTCTTCACATCCTCCAGCCCAATCTCGCTGTCGGCCAACCCTTTACCTATGTCTAAAGCCTCTGTCTTGCATTCTTTCGTCATGTCGCCATCATGCAAAGTAAGAGGAAATAAATCATCAACATTATTTAGAGCGTCTTCTTCTTCTATTTCTCTGTTTCCATCCATCTTCTCATCCACTTGGGAAGTCTCTTCTCCAACATGTAGTTCAACATCCTGCTCTATATCCCTCTGAAAATGCCCATCTCCGTCAAATTTCTCATCCTCTTCACCAGTTAGCCTCGATTGCTGAACATCTAGAGCCTTTTGTTCTTCCTCCAGTTTCTCAATTTCACTGTCCTCCAACCCTTCTGTCTTGCATTCTTTGATCATGTCACCGTCTTGCAAAGTAGGAGGCAATAAATCATCATTATTATTCTGAGTGTCTTCTTCTTCCATCTCCATGTTTCCATTCATCTTCCCATCCACTTGGGCAGTCTCTTCTCCAACTTCTAGTTCACTATCTTGCTCTGTATCCCTCTGAAGCTCCCCATCTTCGTCCAATTTGTCATCCTCTTCACAACTTATCCCCGATTGCTGCACGTCTGGAGCATTTTGCTGTTCCTGAAGGACTTCAGTTTCAACATCAACTTGGCCCTTCCCTTCATTGTCCGCATCCCCATCTGGAGAAGGAAATGATTCTTTCACTTCGACAGGCGCTTCACCAGCAGCCTGCTCCTCCTCCTCCATAGCCTTCCCTTCTCCCATTAATTCTCCGCCTTCATCACCAGCCGGCAATGTTTCTTGATCTCGTCCACCGCCATCGCTCTCCTCCACAACCAAATCCTCGCCTCCATCAATCAATCCATCATCCACGGTCGCTGCTTCCGTCGAGACTTCGTCTTCTCCTTTACCCTCGGTTTCCAAAATCAGCTCATCCTTGAGCACCGGAATCTCAGTCGCGCCAACTCCCTCTCCTCCATCCACATTCTCAGCCTCAACCTGCACCGGAGGTTCGTTCGGAACATTGAGGGATTCGCATTCGTGGAGTTGCTCAGGGGCGGGGATTGGTGATTGATCCTGGATTAGCGAAGGAGGATGCGACTGTTGCAAGACCTCAAGAATCCCTTCTTCTTCTTCATTCATCGAAGCCAATTACTGCAGAGATTGGGAAGAGGAATCCGCAAGAATGAAATTAGGGGGAAGAACCCTAGAGAGTGGAGATTGGAAAGAGGTAAAAACCCTAGCTTAATATAAGTTTCTCTCACGCACGCAGAGTGATATGGTGAGTCGTGCTAATGCAGACGGTTGAGAAGGGGAAGACGAATATTTTAATTGTTTTATTAGTTAGTATTGTACTTTCTATGTTCAAGTACAAATTCCGTTGTAGTCTAGGTGGTTAGGATACTCGGCTCTCACCCGAGAGACCCGGGTTCAAGTCCCGGCAACGGAATTAGTTTTTTGTATACATTGACAAGATAGCTAAATACTACGTATATAGACTTTTTAAGCAGATAGGTTAGGTGGGATTTTATCCATACATTTTATAGGGTACGTATATAGACTTTTTAAGAAGATAGGTTAGGTGGGATTTTATCCATACATTTTATAGGGGTTTTTGCAGAAAATCACCCGTTATTTGTCGGAATTTGCAGGTAATCACCCGCTATTAACGTATTTATTTTTAACCACCCAAATTCTATACTTTTCTTACAATTCACCACCCGTAAACAGTTTTCGTTAGATATTCTGTTAAAACTTGTGAAATTACACTTTTACCCCTCTATTTTTACAGAAAATAACAAGTTTGAAAGTTATGGGGCAATTTTTGTAATTTCCTTAAAATGGATTGAAAACCTAGTTCATCTTCTTCTTCCCCAAACGGATTGAAAGTTATGGGGCAAGTTATGGAGCGTAGATCTGAGGCGGAGGAGGAGATTATGAAGTGGAAGAGGATGTTTTGCGGACACGACGAGTGTTGAAGGACAGAGAGGATTGTTGCCATGGAGCCGCGGATGTAGGTGAGGTCGAGTGTCATCGCCACGTGGACGGCTCGATCGGAGCAGATCAACTCTTCCGAATCCGAAACGGCGTCGTTTAGAGAAGGGCATTCTGGGGAGTTATAGAATTCTGGGGCCTCCTTGAAGCTTTGCCTAGAACCGCCTCTTGCGCTGCAGATGGAGAGAGCAGTAAAGAGGAGGAAGAAGAAGAGATTAGGCATGGCGGCATGGATTTCAGGACAAGAGTTTTCAGACGAATGTAACATATATATATATACATATATGGGGGTGCCTATTAATTGATCGATCAAGGGTATGTGCATACAACTGTAGGGACAGGTTTCAGAGATGGAGGTGGAGGTGGAGATTGAGATTTGGGGAAGAAGAAGATGAACTAGGTTTTCAATCCGTTTTAAGGAAATTATAAAAATTGCCCCATAACTTTCAAACTTGTTATTTTCTGTAAAAATGGAGGGGTAAAAGTATAATTTCACAAGTTTTAACAGAATATCTAACGGAAACTGTTTACGGGTGGTGAATTGTAAGAAAAGTATAGAATTTGGGTGGTTAAAAATAAATACGTTAATAGCGGGTGGTTATCTGCAAATTCCGACAAATAGCGGGTGGTTTCCTGCAAAAACCCCCATTTTATATTCTGGTTCTGTTCCAGACCTTGAACAACAACAACAACATCAATCCCCATTTATCCCGCAAAACGGGGTATGGGGTGGTCGGGATTGGTATTTCCTTACCCCCAACAGGTTGGGAGGAAGTAACTGATATGACCTAACAATACATAGGAATACCACAAGAGCTAAAAACCGAAAACAGAAAGGTCAAAACAGAGACAAAGATTATACGGCTCCAATCGTCAAGAATTAAATTTGTGCGCATATGAAGCTGAAAACCGGTTTTCTTTGCATACCTCAATCTCAATCTTCGATACATTTATATTCTAGTTCTGTTCCAGACTTTCTCCGTCCATGTACTTTATCCTTGAACTCGTCAAGAATTAAATTTGTGCGCATATGAAGCTGAAAACCGATTTTCTTTACATACCTCAATCTCAATCTTTGATACATTTCATACTCTGGTTCTGTTCCAGACTTTCTCCGTCCATGTACTCTATCCTTGAACTCGTCAAGATTTAAATTTGTGCGCATATGAAGCTGAAAACCGGTTTTCTTTGCATACCTCAATCTCAATCTTCGATACATTTCATATTCTGGTTTTGATCCAGACTTTCTCCGTCCATGTACTCTATCCTTGAACTCGTTAAGATTTAAATTTGTGCGCATATGAAGCTGAAAACCGGTTTTATTTGCATATGTATGAAAAAAAAAAAAAAGAATATTCCTCCTGACTTTGAAAACACATCCCAGCAGTAGGACTACCATGGTTTCATCATCAGTGTTACTTGAATTGGCTTGGCTCTTTATTATACAAAAATTCTTGTTATTATATTATAACAAGAATACAAAAAAACTAAAGTTGACAGTTAGCATATGCAGATATGTGAAAACAAGTGGTAGATTAAGATGAAACATATACAATAAGTAATTTGTTACAAAGTAGAGAAATAAGAGGTGGGGAACAATAGGACATCAAAGTTTCTTTTTTTTTTAATGTTAAATGTATCAAAAAATTAGAAAGGTTAACAGAGGATCATTTACGAGTTCACTTGCAAGTTCTCTATCTATTATTGTAACACAAGGAGGATAAGAGGAGAAAAACGTCAAATATGAACCCAAAAAACGTCAAATATGTACCTCAATCTCAATCTTCGATACACTCATATTCTGGTTCTGTTCCAGACAAGTTTTCTTTGCATATGTATGAAAAAATTAGAATATTCCTCATGACTTTGAAAACGCATCCCAACAGTAGGAATACCACAGTTTCCCCTCTTTTACTGGTCTTAATTACAAACCGAGAGAGCATACCTGAACTTATGGTTTCGATTGAGTAGTGGTGAGTCGAATTGCCGCTTCCTCTCTTTTGCTCGCGTTATTGGCTTCTAGTTTTGCTTGAATGAAAGCTTAATTTTATAATTTTCCGACAGGGTTGTCGGCGTCTGGGTTCTCCAACGACAGTTTGAGACTTCTTATTTAATTGCTCTACCCATTTTTTTGATAAAGTGAGAGGAGGACACTGGAAGGGGGAAGAGTTGCTCATACAGTGGGGAGCCGAAACATCAGTAGTGTGTAGTGTGTAGTGTGTAGTGTTAGTGGACTAGGAGTAGACTAGGGCAAGCGGAAAAGGAAATTGAAGCACGCTCTCTTCCCTCTTTTTCTCAAATTTCCATCCCACCATTCTTAGAATATTTTTCAGGTCACCAAATCTTTTACTCCGTATCAAGTGGCAAGTAGTGTGTAGTGTTAGTGTATAACATGTCAATTACCCTCACTATATCTCTAACAACATCCAAGTACATAGTACTGTATAAAGGATAAAATTTGCACACAAGTATGCCTACCACTCCACAACATTATAATATAATGATTACGTTTGAAAAACAAAGAAAATTCTAAAAGCAGATTCCCAAAAAAATTTGAAGCAAGAATTTGAAATTTTCATTTTTCAGATTTTGGTGGATTTCAAATTTTAAATTTGATAAAATAATTTTTTAAGACACAATTTTATCTACTTTATTTTTGTTTCCATTTAGGTTATTACTCTCCAACGACGGGTCATCGTCGGCCACTATCTAGATCTAAATCTCGTCACCGAATTCCAACTAGAAGCAACGTTCAACCGAAACTTTTTAGGAGTCTCTGAGTGGCGCTGGTTCTAGGAAGCACAAGGTGGTCAATCGCTTGATTAACTATTATCCCCCATTTTACGAATTGTGAATTCATTCTCAAACAAGCTCGAAAACAATATCATCTTCTTCCTCTTCTAGTCTATGGTTAGGTTTTTGAATTCAAAGCTCCAATTCGCGCTTGTTTGTGAATGGATTTGCAATTTGTAAAATGCAGGATAATAGTTAACCAGTTCTCTCACACATCTCTTTAATTATGTTGATGATTAGTCCTAAAATCTCGCCTAAAAAACTAGCATCCGAACATTGTCGAAAGCTTCACACCATTGACCACCTTGTGCTTCCTAGAACTGGTCGCCACTCAGCGCCTCTTGAAAGCTTCGGTTGACGGTCAAACGATTCTTCTATTCGGTGGCAAGATTTAGATCTAGACGATGGCCAATGGTGGCCTGTAATAGGAGACTATTAACCTAGATGGAAACAAAAGTAAATAAAATAAAATAAATCATTTTTAAAAAAATTTAATATTTCAATTTGAAATCAACATAAATCTGAAAAATGAAAAAAATCCATTTGCATTTAGGATCTTCTTTGTTTTTCAACAAACTTTTAATATACATTTTACTTTTAAACGTGATCATTATATTATACAGTTGTGGATTGCTAGACATATATCTATATAAACTTTTATCTTTTATATTATGTGTCTCTAAATTTGTCCGACTAAGAAAAAAACAAAACACATTATCTTCCCTCTTTTTTCTCATATTTCCCTCCCACCATTTTTAGAATATTTTCCATGTTCACATATTCTTCTGTCTTGTGCCAAATAGTCTATAACATGTTGGTTACACTCAGTATATCTAGGGATGACAATTTTTTTCCTTCTAATCTATGTTTCTAGCTAGTACATAGGATAAGAAGGTGTTTTACAAGATCGACCCTCTATCCAACATATGATCTTAGATCTAAATCTACGATTTTACGATTCACTTTAAGAATAGCGATCCCCGATTCTATCATAATCTAGTTTACAACATAATCTTAATTTATCGAAATAAAAAAAGTAGAATCGTGTATACGATTTTGATTTTACATGCGATTTTACAATTTCACACAAAATGAGTATTATATCCTCATATTTAAGTAATAGTGTTAAAATTTAATTATCATCATAATTTATCTTGATAATATTAATGATTACCTTTTTATATAATATACATAATATTCTAAAACATAATATATAATATTAAGTTGTAAATATATACATTTTTTCGTATTATCTTGATGTACTCTAACCATGGTGTTCAAGACCATCAAGCCACACAACTCGGCGTCCGACTCAACTTGAGGTTCTTTGTCCAAAACAACACCCCAAAGCCAGTTATCGTTCACGTCAAGCGCCTAACCTCAGTTTGCTCCGACCAGAATTAGAGATGGCGCGTCCCTAGTCAAACGAAGACACCTTTCCCAGGCGTCACCTTGACCATTGAATTTATAGGTCTAATGGGAGTGAATCAAGCTCAAGAACGCTCAAGACAAGTCCACCAAAAGCTAGAGTGACTAGCGGCCTTAATTACTCCTGGGTAGACCTGGCCAAACACGGGCTCGGGTCGGGTTGTGGTCGTTTTATCAACCCATTTTTACGAGTCGGGCTAGCCCGAGGCCCGGATGTAGGGCCTATGGCCTTGTCCATACCCAACCCTCTATCTGGGTCGGAAAAAAAAGCTAAATTAAAAAGCTTAAAAACAATGCAATAAACCTGTCCAAAACACTATATTGAGAGTGAAGCGAGGCGGAAGGAAATTGATTCAATTAGGCTAGACTCAAATGGCATGTGTACCAATTTTTTATTTTTTAGGTTAGACTTTTGGTATATATATTTTAGTTAATTTTTATTTAATTATATATAATACGTACCGGGCCTACCAGCCCTCCAAGGCTTGAGGACCATACCATACCCGTCCCTCGTATCCTCATGGGTCGGGCCTATCAGTTCAACAAGGCTTTATTTAGTGTCCAAGCCCCCAAAGTAAGAGGGTCAGGCGGGTCAGCCCTCGTTCGGTCAGGTCTACTCCCGGACGCTCATGCGCACCAAAATATGGGTCAAGCGCTCAGACAATGACAACTTGACCCGAGGAGACACAATCCCCCTTTTGGCGCCTTGATTGTCTCCCTTGAATTGTGCCTTTTGATCCGTCCACGTCAGCCAATCTTATCATCCACTTGGACATCATTAAGAGGCTGATTCATGGAGCATATCAAGTCATCAATAAGGTCAACCACATCCTTAGAATTCTCCTTTTGATTTGCTTACACTTTATGTTTAATTCCTAGATTTTAGCTTCATTTATGTTTGATTTGAAGAGTGATGCTTGATTTACATCCCAATGATGTCTTCATCCAAATAAAATCCATGCTTAGGCTTCATTATTAAGCACGTTGAGATTTATGCAAAAGCTGTAGTTGAGAAAACTCCTTCCTTTTGTCTTGGCGTCAAACACTCGGTGAACTCCTTGTGTCTTCTTACTTATGTTCTTCTCTTGGTGTGATAAAGATGTATCAAGAACATCCTCAAACCTTTCCCAAGAATCCCCGCAACCAAGGTTATTAAAATCGAGACTCTAGGATAGGATCGCAAGGGCCCTCTAGAATCGGATCGCATATTTGAATCGTAGAATCATAAGATTGTAGGTATGATGTGTTCCCATATTCGGGAACGCCTCTTTTGCACGGATCTAGATCGAGGTGGAAAGTCTTCTTGTCTCTTGATATAATGATGAGAGAATGCACCTTGGATAAGGCGTCGAAATGGTCTTTAAGACTGCGGAAATGCCTTGTTGTTGGATTAGGGACCTGTTGAACTATGGTTCCCTAGCAGGTTCCTTTCCTAAGCTCTCGTAGTTTTGACGATGACAACACTTGGATAGACTATGGTACTGCTTACCTGCTTGTTTCAGTTTAAAGATAGAAGATTTGAAGACTGACGAACACAAGGGAAGTGCCAAGGAACTAAGTGTCTCACCCAAGTTACTCCAACCCTAGCGTGGGCTGCGAGCCGAGAAGATCTTTAGAAGATCTTTTCCTTGTTAGGAAATAGCTATGTTGTTGTAATCCGGTTATGGTAATTGCGAGTTAATTCTAGGTAACTTGCACAACATAGGGTCGATTAATTATTAGGATATTAGTACGGCATATAATATATTTTCCATAATATCTTTGTATGCCGAACTAAGTCGCTATATATTTGATCGCCTCTATGTTCTTAGGGTTTATGCATTTCGACTGAGTTGTGAGTGTATCCGCCTAAGAAGAGAAGAAAGAAGTGTTCTTGTCAAAAGAACATCAAGTAAGTTCACTGGTATTTTTATCATAAGAGTTTCTGATAGGAACTAGGTTAGTACTTTGCAATAAAGTTTGTAATCTCGTTCGTCTCTAAACTCATCGATTGAATATACAAGTAGACCTTTTAAATCCTCGAAAGAGGGGTGGTTTTTATCTAAAGATAACTAGTTGGTTATCTTGGGTTTCCACCTAAAGTAATTGTGTTAATAATCTGTTCAATTACTTTCGTTGTGCCTAGGAACTGGACAACTCTGTGTCTCAGTTCCCTTGATACTAACATACAGATCCTACAATTGGTATCAGAGCCAGTGCTCTAGATTGTGTGTTACTCGCAGGTTATTAACATGTCTCGCTCAAACGAACAAGAACTAGGTATGTCCACCAACAAGCCATACCTGCTGAAACCGGGTCAATTCCAATGGTGGAAGGAACAAATGACTGGTTTCTTCCAAACCAATGACATGATGTGTTGGAAAATTGTTGTGAATGGAAACTTCGCAGTTCCTTTGGACCCAGCCGACAAAAAGACTGAACTTGACTTCAAACGCTGGTCCACTGAACAATACTCTCAACAAGAGAAAAATGCTAAAGCTAGGCAATACATACTCAATGCTCTCTCCAAAGCTGATCAAGACAAAGTCATGGGAATTGACAATGCAAAGGAAATGTGGAAAGCTCTCGAGGTCTTTAACTTGGGAAGTGAAGATCTCCAGAACAGCAGAAAATTTGACTTACAAGGAGAATATCATAGATTTAAAATGCTTGAAACAGAAAACGTCTCTTCCTATCACGGTCGTCTTGAGATTCTCTGCAACAAACTCCGAGCATGTGGAGTTAAGCTTGAAGAATGGTCTAAATCTTTAGTATTCATCAATGGATTGAACTCAAAATTTGTTGTAACTCAAGACATCATGCTTCAGACTCCTTCCATTAGGGAACTCCCTTTAGAAGAACTTGTTGGACAAGCTCAACGTCACGAAGACAAGATGAAGGGAAATGAGAAAACCTCCACAGAAGCAGGAATTGCTCTCACCCTCACAAAGGTCCTGGAAAGACTCTCCACTGGGGCTGACTCTGATGATGAAGAAGATGATGATGAAATGATAGCTCTTCTTACAAGCACTGTCAGAAAATTTCAAAGAGGAAGATTCCCTAGAAATGAAAATCGCAAGGAAAGAAGGGAATTCAGATGCTATCAGTGTGATCAACCTGAACACCGTGCCAAAGACTGTCCCAAGAATGAAGATAAGCCCAAAGAGGATGAAGTTCCTAAGAAAAAGGCTTTAGTCGCTACTACCACCCGGGGAGATAGTGACTCAGACAAGGAATTTGATCTTAATCCCTCTAAAGCTTGCTTCATGACACTCTCTGAAAGCCGAGCCACATTGGGGAGATAGTGAATCAGAAGAAGACATCCCCAAAGTATGCCTAATGGCTCAAGCTGAAAATGAGTCATCACAAAACGAGGTATCTTCTACCACTGATCTTTCTGAAACCCTTCTTAAGTAAGATAAGAAACATTTAATCAAACTCATAAAATCCTTAAGTAAAGAAAATGACAATCTTCTTGAAAAATTGAATGAAAGTGAGGAAGAAATTGCTACTCTGTTTGATGAAAGTGAAGCTTGGTGTAAGAAATATGAAACTGCGAGCAAAATCACCAAATGTCCTACCTGTGACTTGCATGAAAAACTAAACCTAGGAACTAGTTCCTATTCTCCTGAATCCTCTCTGCAGAAAATTATTGGAAAACTTGATAGTCTTACCAAATGCATCCATGAGAAAACTGTTAATCAAACTGTGTTTGTCAAACCCAGTAGAGGTCTAGGATATAAGTCTTTTGATGATTCTAATCCTTCATGTAACTCACACTCTAATATTGAGGAACTCACTAAAATTCTAGAAGTAAAAAACGAAAGACTTGATCTAGCTCTCCAGACTTCCAACAGTAAAAATGAATTTCTTGAGCAAAAGATTAAGATTATTGAAAGTTCCTCAGATCTTGAACCTACCTGCGCTCCTCATCATAGCCCTCATATCCATGATATGTATAGGAACATGGCCATGAAAACTCCAAATAGTTCCCCTAGGAAAAAGGTTGATCTAGGACAAAAGAAATCTCACTATAAAACCAAGGATCGATATCAATGGATTCCCGCAAATCGTGTTTGCTGGCACTGTGGGAACCAAGGACATCTCAAGAAGAACAGGCTTATAGAAAATTCAAGAATAGAAAAACTGAGATCATTGATATCAACGACCCTCAGTACTATGAGATGGTCAATGAAACAAAGCCCAAAATCAAGATTGTCCTGAACAATTCACCTCAAAGGAACTTGACCACTAACTTACCCAGAAAAGCTCGGCTGACCTGGGTTCGTAAGCCTTAATTTTCCCTTCCAGACTGAAGTGAAGAATGACACTAGATGGTACATAGACAGTGGTGCGTCTTGCCATATGACAGGTAATAAAGAACAACTTCATTCACTTCAGAGATACAACGGAGGAAAAATTTCCTTCGGTGACAAAAAGAAAGGGGCAATCTTGGGAACTGGCACCTTCGATCTCTCAGAAAATATCAAGGTAAGTGATGTTCATCTTGTAGATAATCTTGGTTTTGATCTAATAAGTGTGTCACAGCTATGTGATCAAGGAGGGAACAATTCCTATTCACCCCCTCCGAGTGCTTGGTGATTCATCCGGATTCCCAGAAAATTCTTCTAAAAGGTAAGAGGTTCAATAATGTATACATCATTGACCACGACTACTCTCCGCAAGAAAAACTCTGCCTTGCAACCATGATGAACAAATCCACTCTGTGGCATCAACGTCTTGGCCATGCAAGCCTTAATCTTATTCACAAACTCCAGAGAAAGGAACTTGTCCACGGTCTTCCATCGATAAAGGTAGATGAATCTGAATTTTGCTCAGAGTGTGTCAAAGGTAAACAGGTTCGTAGTTCCTTCAAACCAAAATCTGTCATAAGCACCTCTAAACCTCTGGAACTCATACACATGGATCTCTGTGGTCCCATGCGTACTCAAAGTATTGGAGGCAATAGATACATTCTTGTGATAGTAGATGATTTCTCAAGATATACGTGGACTATCTTCATAAAATCCAAAGACATTGTGTTTGACAGATTTTGTGAAATAGTTCCCACTCTTGAAATGTCACTTGGGAACAAAATAAAGGCGATTCGTTCCGATCATGGAACTGAGTTCCAAAATGCAAATTTTCTAACCTTTTGCAGGGAGAAAGGTATCACTCATAATTTCTCAGCTCCCAGAACTCCTCAACAAAATGGAGTGGTTGAAAGAAATAATCGCACTCTCGAAGATATGGCTCGAACAATGATGATTTCCGCTGGATTATCTCAAAAATTCTGGGCAGAAGCAGTCAACACAGCTTGGTACATTCTCAACAGAGCCATGTTTTGTCCTCAACTAGAGAAAACTGCCTATGAACTTCTTCACGGAAGAGCTCCAAACATTTCCCATCTCAAAGTCTTCGGGTGCAAATGCTTCATTCATAACAACGGGAAGTCTCCCATAGGAAAGTTTGACCCAAGAAGTGACGAAGGCATATTCTTGGGATATGTCCCTAATAGCAAAGCCTTCAAAGTGTACAACACAAGGACTTCAAAATTTGAAGAATCTATTCATGTTGTCTTCAATGAATCTGCTTTTCATGTGTCTTCACAGGTTCCTCAAGATGATACAATCACTGATGCTGAAAAAGAAGATCCATCCAACCCAACACCTCTCATCTGTCTGGTTTCTCATTGGACCCTACCAGTACCGATGATCCCCAACCAGAGGCCTATCAAGATCCCACTTCTGACCCTAGTTCCCTAGCCATAGGTGACTCTTCCCTTGTTCCCTAGGAACCAGCCATAGACTCTCCCTCTGAGGACCCTGCTCCCGCTGAGACTGTTGATCATGCCGATCCACTAGATGAAGCCCCTCCTCCTTCCTTTCCAGTTGTTCATTATAAGTATAAGGGATCCCATCCAGTCGATAAAATTCTCTCTCCCTTCGACAAAACAGGTCCCTCTACTCGATCATCCCTGAACAATTTTTGTGCCTTCACTGCCTTCCTCTCAGTTATGGAACCCAAGAACTACAAGGAAGCGCTTAATGATGCTGATTGGGTTCATGCCATGCATGAGGAACTTCACCAATTTGAGAGAAACAAAGTTTGGCGTCTGGTTCCCCGCCCTTCAGACAGAACCATCATTGGAACCAAATGGATCTTCAAAAATAAGCTCGATGACTCAGGTATGGTTACCAGGAATAAAGCAAGACTTGTGGCCCAAGGCTATTGCCAACAAGAAGGCATCGACTATGATGAAACCTTTGCTCCTGTTGCAAGAATGGAGGCCATTCGCCTCATGATTGTGTTTGCCACTCACAAAGGTTTCAAACTCTACCAAATGGATGTCAAAACTGGTTTCTTAAATGGGTTCCTTCAAGAAGAAGTGTATGTTAAGCAACCTCCAGGCTTTGAGGATAAAAGCATACCAGATCATGTCTACTTTCTAGACAAAGCCCTGTATGGACTCAAGCAAGCTCCTCGCGCCTGGTATGATAGACTTGCTCAGTTCCTTACATCCAATGGATACAGACGAGGTCTGATTGACAAAACCTTGTTTCTTCTTGAAAAAGATGAGGACATCCTAGTGGTTTAGGTATATGTCGATGATATTATCTTTGGATCTACTAACCTGTCTCTTGTAGAAAAATTCAAAGTCCTGATGAGCAGCGAATTCGAGATGAGTATGATTGGGGAGCTGACTTTCTTTCTAGGATTGCAAATAAATCAATTACCCACAGGAACTCAGATCCATCAGCAAAAATATGTCAAGGAACTCCTTGACAGATTCCAGATGAGCTCCTCCAAACCATTTGCTACTCCGATCTCCCCGACATCAAAACTGACCCTAGTTCCCACATATATCAAGGTTGACCAGTCTCTCTATCGACAAATGATTGGTTCCCTTCTTTACTTAACTGTCAGTCGTCCTGACATTATGTACGTCGTGTGCCTATGTGCTCGATTTCAGGCTGACCCACGGATCAAACATCTGGCAGCAGTAAAACGTATCCTTCGATATCTAAAGGGAACTGAAAATCTCTGCTTGTGGTATCCTAAGAGTGATGACTTTGAAATATTATCCTACACTGATGCTGACTATGCAGGTTATCTTAAGAATAGGAAAAGCACCTCCGGGATGGCTCAGTTCCTAGGTCCCTCCCTAGTGTCTTGGGCCTCCAAGAAGTAATCCTCCATCTCGCTCTCTACCACTGAGTCTGAATACATCGTCGCGGCCGCCTGCTGTGCGAATCTCCTATGGCTCAAGCAACAACTCGCGGATTTCGGTAAGTCCTATGTCCCCTTGAAAATTCTTTGTGATAACACTAGCACCATTAGCATATCCAAGAATCCAGTTTTTCATTCCAAGTCTAAACACATTGACATTAGGCACCACTTTCTTAGAGATAATGTGGAAAAGGGAATTATAATCATTGAACATTGTCGTACTGGAGATCAAATAGATGACATTTTTACTAAAGCCTTGAATCGAGAACCTTTTGAATACTTTCGATTACTCCTAGGCATGATTGCCATTGATTAGAGGTTCTGAGTTCCCCTGCCTATTTCCCTGTCTTGACTAGAAAATGAGTGTTTGATTGTTTGGTTCCCTACATGCTTGCTTGCTCCTTGATTCTATAGTTATACTCTTGTAAAATATGGTTTCTTCATCATGACGTGCATAATATATGGACCTATCTTCCTCACATGATTAAATTGAACAAAATTGTACTTCTTTGTTCCCCAAAATAATCAATCGGATCTATTCTAACCCACAATATAAGCCGATATGAAGATTGATTATAGGACCTCCCTAGCCCGACTTACATTGCTCGTTCCTATGATCCTTATTTTACACATAGCACCACTCTGGAACGTGTTAATGTTTGTGTCACATATATGCATCCACTCCCATCCCAGCCAACTACTGAAAGAAACCTGATACGCTACACTTTGTATGGCGTAACTAGGGGTTATTACATTAGTTTAGGAGTGTTATCACAAGTATTTGGAGCTATTGTTATATTCTGAGTTGTTTATGAAGAAGTGAAGAAACGAAGACCAGAACCGAAGAAGAAGAGGATAAAAGATTCAAGACATGAAGACGAAGGCATTTTGCGGAGCAGCGGCGATCGCCACCATCACTATGGCGATCGCCATCTACAACAGGAGCATTCAGGAGTTCGAGAGAGCATGGCCATCGCCATGGGGCAACAGAGACACGGCAGAGATTTAAATGAATATGGCGATCGCCAGACATCTATGGCGATCGCCACAACAAGGCCGAAGATATTCCGGACTTTCCTTATTTTGCTTTGCTTTTATTTCTTTTTATTATTTTCCTATTTTCCTTATTATTTCGTTTAGGACCTTTCGTTTACCATATATTTTGGGGTTAGTTCTCTATTTAAGGACCCCAGTTTCTATCTTATCATCATCTTTTCCATCAGACAATTTAGTTCTGCAACCATGAGCAGGAACTAATCTCCATTGTTTTACCTAGCAGTTGAAACCTTCAGTTATTAAGTTGTGAGATTTCTAAACTCTTGTTCTTTTCCTATGGGTTTGTATTAATTCTCTTGTTCTTCATCTATTGATTTCTATTAGTTTTGCTAGCTTGATCACCTAGTTTGATTGATAGTTTTCTATTGCTAGACTAGGAATATACGGTGGAATTCCTTGTCATTGTAGCACCCATATCTGCATGATCTGGTAGTTGATTGCTTTTATGAAAGAGAATTGATTGCATGTTAATACTTGACGGTTGTAAGTTATTACATGCATCCTTATAATTCCTGTGCTCTTTGCTGCTATTTCATCTAATCTTGAGAGGTTTCCCTGATTGTTGAATAGTAAGTATTATCAGGACCGGTTGGCCTGCTGATATATTAAAGATTGGAATAGGAACATTCCCTAGGATTGAATAGAACTTGAGATAAATCTATGATCAACTTGATTGACTGTTGTGTGGATACTTGCTAGGTGAAACCCCTTCTCATCATATTTTCACCCAAACTCCCTTTGTTTGATACTTGTTACTTTTGTGTTTCATACAATAAAAAAAAAACATGGTTACTTGTTACTTGTTCACTAGTTGATATTTCACTTGACTGCATTGATTTGGTGTTTTGATTCCCTTGGGTCCGACCTCTACTTACTTGCTATACTCTAGTTAGTGTTTAGAGTTTATTTCTTTGATTTGGCACTACGACTTTAGCCTCATCAAATTTGGCGATGTTGCCGGGGAATTGAAATTTTTCTGATTCTGTGTTGACTGTGAAATTATCAACTATTTGGTGTGAACCTTTATGGTTCAGACCCGTGCTACTGATTCATCTCTTGTTGCCTTTGACCCAGAGATTGAAAGGACGTTCCTTCGGAACCAAAGAGCAGCTCTGAACCAAGATAACGAGATGGGTGATCGACATGGACCGCCATTGCCTACTATGAGGCAACTCACTGCCCCAGACTTAAACCAACAACCTTTAGCAGTGAGGTTTCCTGAGATTGAAGAAGGTGTGAACTTTGAATTAAAAGATGGTTTAATTCATGAGCTACCACACTTCCATGGCTTAGCGGGAGAAGATCCCAACAAACACTTGGCTCAATTCCATGCCATATGTTCTAGTATGAAGCCAAGAGGTGTTACTGAGGAGCAGGTCATGCTGAGAGCTTTCGGATTTACTCTGAAAGACGCTGCGAATGATTGGCTCTATTATCAAGCTCCAGGGAGTATTGATACATGGGCTAAGATGAAAAAGGTCTTTTTAGAGAAATATTTTCCAACTACAAAACTGAGCAGCTTGAAGAAGGAGATCACGAATCTTCAACAACACTCAACTGAGAGTCTCTATGAATATTATGAGAGATTCAAGAAGCTTTGCTCAAGCTGCCCATTCCATAGTTATACTGACCAAGATCTCCTTATGTACTTATTTAGTGGCCTGATTGATGAGGATCGTCGAATGGTAAATGCATCCTGTGGAGGCAACTTTTTAAGATTGACTATACCTCAGGCTACTGAAATGTTTGAGGAATTAGCTGAGAGCTCAAGGCAGTTTGGCAGCAGGCAAAGAACACAGTCAGTAAGTTCGCTTGATCCCGCTAAAATTCAAAGTGATATGAATGAACTGAAAGATATGATGAAGTCTTTTATGATGCAAAGTGGTGGTCAACAACTCCAAGAGCCGATTGCTGAGGTAAACGCTGTTGGTGGATGGCAACCAAGGCCAAGGTATGATTCTCATAATATTAATTATCAGCAACCTAGACCTCAGAATTCTATGACTGTTGAAGATATGATCAAGTCCTTAGCTCAAACTGTGATGCAACAAAATGCTAGAACGGAATCGAGTATCCAAAATCTTGAAAATCAGTTAGGACAGATTGCTCAAGATGTGAGTAAATTAGAAGCCAGGGAACCGGTAAGAAACCCGAGAGAGAACGTCAGTGCAGTGTTCTTGAGGAGCGGAAAAACTTTAAATGACTGTTCTGTGCCAAAACCGCGATCTCCAGATCTGAGTGGCGATCGCCATGAGATTACAGAGAGCAAAACAGGATCTGCATCCCGACCGCGATCGCCATATGGTGATGGCGATCGCCATGACATTCCAGAAGCTGAGGTGAAAAATCATCCGCGATCGCGATCGCCAGTTGTTGATGGCGATCGCCAGGAGACCCCTGAGTATATTGATAATTATGTTCGCCCGAATTTTCCACCTCTATTCTCTCAGAAGCCTGTTGCTCCCTTTCCTGAGGCATTGAAGGATACTTGAAGGCTGGAGAACGACAACGAAATCTTCGAAACCTTTAGTAGGTGTGAGGTAAACATTCCTTTGCTCAAACTTGTTAAAAGTATTCCTAGACTTGCTAAGTTTTTGAAAGAATTTTGCACTATTAAAAGAAATCAAAAACTGAAAGGAAAGAAGAAAGTTGAAATAAGTGAACAAGTTTCTGCTGTGTTTCAAAAACGCATGCCTAAGAAATGTGGTGATCCAGGCATATTTAGCATTCCATGTGTGATTGGTGAAACTAAATTTGACAAAGCCATGCTAGATTTAGGTGCATCAATCAATGTTTTACCTTACTCTTTGTATGAATCACTAGGCTTAGGACCTTTGCATAAAACAGGAACTATTATTCAACTTGCTGATAGGTCTACTGTATACCCGAAAGGGGTTGTTGAAGATGTTCTTGTTATGGTTGGTGATCTGATTTTTCCTGCTGATTTCTTTGTGTTAGATATGGAGCATGCTAATAATGTCACACCTATACTGTTGGGTAGACCTTTTATGAAAACTGCACAAACGAAAATTAATGTTAATAGTGGGACTCTCTCTATGGAGTTTGATGGGGATAAGGTAGAATATAATATATATGATATGGATCCCATTGATAAGAATTCTCTATGTGCTATTGATGTGGTTAAGCCTACGTGTAAGGATAAATTGCAACCTGTTTTAGAGAATCTCTTATATCCCCCAAAAGTAGATATTGTTTTGTCTACTAACATGCAGGAGTGTCAGGCTAAGCCAGAGCCTAAAGGTAAGCTCTTTTCACATCCTTTGGGCAATCGCCCTCCATTACTCACCTCGCCAGGCGAGATACCATTGATGTCTAGTGTGCAGGCACTTGACATTGAGCTTAAACAGCCGCCTGATACGGTCAAGGAGGAGAGAGTGAATGTAACCACCTTCATGGCTAAAGACAAGGTGGTTAAGGTAAGAGGAACGAGATTTAAGGCGTTCCATGAGTGGTTCAAGAGAGAATTCAGACAAGAGACGGTTTTCACAAAGCCAAATGGCGTTAGTTAAATCTCTTGAGTTTCATGTCGAGCCACGAAATTAAATAAGGCGCTACTCGGGAGGCAACCCGAGGTTTGAATTTGTTTTTGTTCGGTTTAATTTTCTTTTTAGTTTTTCTATGGACATGAGGAAATCACCGAAGCTTAGGGTCAGCTACAATCAGTAGCCAATCTCGTTGTAAGTCTTCTCTCCCGTCTAAATAAAAAAAAAATGATGACGTGGATATTTAGGATGTCGTGGCGCTTACTTTGTGCTGACGGGGCACTGACGGAACGGTGACTAGCTGATATGGAGACGATAAATTGATAAAGCTACATGGATTAATCAGTTATGCAGGTGGGCCGGCTGAAAAGGTCCATGATAATAAAAAGCGAAGCCCAAGCCCAATCTCATACCTACCCTCACCAATAAAATCCCACCAGCCCCACTATAAAACCCCTTAGCCACCCCCATCTTCTCCGTCATCTTCTAAAACCCTAGCCACCCCCAAAACCTCCCAAGCTCCCATCTCCCTCAAACCACCCCAAAACCTCCCAAGCTCCCATCTCCCTCAAACCACCCCAAAACCTCCCAAGCTCCCATCTCCCTCAAACCACCACAAAAGCCGACCTAAATCCGCCACTGCGACCACCTCCATCTCACGGCGATCGCCATCTGGTGACAGAAGCTCGACCTCGGAAACCCAGGCGACCGCGATCGCCATCCATTAACCGCGATCGCCAGTGCAATACAGAAGCCATCCGCGATCGCCATAATCAATCCGCGATCGCCAGCATTTATTTTGCTTCGAAAATTCTGTGAGTAAAACTTCGTTTCTCTCCTTTGCTATTCATCCCCTTATTATACAATGGTGAGAGGAGTCAAGAGATGTATGACTAAAAAGCAGAAAGAGGTTCGAGATTTTGTAGATTCTAAAGTTGTAGTTACTACTAAGTTCTTTTGCGTACCCACTTTGCAATTGTTGGGTTTGGAAGAATGCACATTGGCATTGTTGAGCCATGGTGGTTTAGGTGGAATTATGACCAAAAACGCTCCCACTGATGAGACTTTGACACGAGACTTTATTGCTACTTTTTCATTCAGTACGGAGGAACGAAATATTGTTTTCATGCTGCAAGGTAAAGAGTATGTTCTTGGTTTTGATGATTTGAGTGTACTATTTGGGGTGACCAAGGACCCTATTGAAGGTTGGAGTGAGCCTGATCAGAGGGCTGCAGATTTCTGGTTTCATTCTACAGGACAGGTACTGAACCCTTCTATTACTCAGTACAATTACGAGTTCACTCATCCTTGCCTTAGGCTAGCTCACAAGGTGATAGCCATGTGTTTCTTGGGGCGTGGGGAGGTGAACAAGGTCTCTGCTCAGGATTTACAGTTTTTATGGAGCCTCACACCTGAATGTGAGACCGTTCCAGATTGGATCCTGCTTTTTTGCCATAGTGTTGCCAAATACAGGAAAATGGGCAAGATAAGTATGGGAGGAATGGTCACTCTCATTGCCCGACTCTGTTTAGGAGATGATGCTATCCCTAGTGATAGCAGCAACTCCAACTATGTTTATGATGTTCCAGGGCTGAGGCGTGCTGATACGCTACACTTTGTATGGCGTAACTAGGGGTTATTACATTAGTTTAGGAGTGTTATCACAAGTATTTGGAGCTATTGTTATATTTTGAGTTTTTTATGAAGAAGTGAAGAAACGAAGACCAGAACCGAAGAAGAAGAAGATAAAAGATTCAAGACATGAAGATGAAGGCATTCTGCGGAGCAGCGGCGATCGCCACCATCACTATGGTGATCGCCATTCTACAACAGGAGCATTCAGGATTTCGAGAGAGCATGGCGATCACCATGACTCTGTGGCGATCGCCATGGGGCGACAGAAACACGGCAGAGATTTGAATGAAGACCGCGATCGCCAGGAATCTATGGCGATCGCCACAACAAGGCCGAAGATATTCCGGACTTTCCTTATTTTGCTTTGTTTTTATTTCTTTTTATTATTTTCCTATTTTCCTTATTATTTCGTTTAGGATCTTTCGTTTACCATATATTTTGGGGTTAGTTCTCTATTTAAGGACCCCAGTTTCTATCATCTTTATCATCATCTTTTCCATCAGACAATTTAGTTCTGCAACCATGAGCAGGAACTAATCTCTATTGTTTTACTTAGCGGTTGAAACCTTCAGTTATTAAGTTGTGAGATTTCTAAACTCTTGTTCTTTTCCTATGGGTTTGTATTAATTTTCTTGTTCTTCATCTATTGATTTCTATTAGTTTTGCTAACTTGATCACCTAGTTTGATTGATAGTTTTCTATTGCTAGACTAGGAATATACGGTGGAATTCCTTGTCATTGTAGCGCTCATATCTGTATGATCTGGTAGTTGATTGCTTTTATGAAAGAGAATTGATTGCATGTTAATACTTGACGGTTGTAAGTTATTGCATGCATCCTTATAATTCTTGTGCTCTTTGCTGCTATTTCATCTAATCTTGAGAGGTTTCCCTGATTGTTGAATAGTAAGTATTATCAGGACCGGTTGGTCTGCTGATATATTAAAGATTGGAATAGGAACATTCCCTAGGATTGAATAGAACTTGAGATAAATCTATGATCAACTTGATTGACTGTTGTGTGGATACTTACTAGGTGAAACCCCTTCTCATCATATTCACAACCAAACCTTCTTTGCTTGATACTTGTTACTTTTGGGTTTCATACAATCAAAACCCCCCCTGGTTACTTATTACTTGTCCACTAGTTGATATTTCACTTGACTGCATTGATTTGGTGTTTTGATTCCCTTGGGTTCGACCTCTACTTACTTGCTATACTCTAGTTAGTGTTTAGAGTTTATTTCTTTGATTTGGCACTACGACTTTAGCCTCATCACGTGCACTGCTTCTAGATGTGCGCCGGGATATTTACACGTGGTTGTCCAAGCATGAGGGCACACACAAGATGCGTCTACCTAGATTCATTCCCTTTGGTCCTCTTGCAAGG
Source organism: Oxyria digyna (assembly GCA_029168935.1). Taxonomy (NCBI): domain Eukaryota; kingdom Viridiplantae; phylum Streptophyta; class Magnoliopsida; order Caryophyllales; family Polygonaceae; genus Oxyria; species Oxyria digyna. The sequence goes on from JAPVLV010000013.1 coordinate 16,279,681, forward strand.
GATTTTCGACTTTTGCCTGATGGTGCTGAGGCTGAGGAGTCTGACGAGGAGGCGGAGATGGAAGTTGACATGGGAGGTCATGATGGTGCTCCGGGGGCTGATCAGGGTGGTCCTCAGGCTGCTGCCCCGGGATTTGATTATGAGCGGATGTACAGTTTGATGGAGAGCATGTCTCTTCAGCAGCAGGCATTCGGGACACAGCTAGCTGAGGTGAGCCGAACAGTGAGCAGCTATGACAGTCGGTTCACCAACATTGAGCAGACCATGCAGACGTTGCAACAGAGGCAGGAGGAGTTCTTTAGGGGTGCAAACCCCTACTATCCACACCATCCACCACCATCACCACAGTGAGTATTATCCTTGCTTCCCCATTTACATTTGTATGTCCTTTATTTTCCATTGAGGACAATGTTTCATTCAAGTATGGGGGAGGGGATGATATGAGTAATTGTACATATTTATTTTCCTAGCATTTCATTTTGCATGTTATAAATCAAAAATTAAAAAAAATTAAAAAATGGAAAAAGCCAAAAATATTGAGAAAAAGGCATACAAAATCCTTGGATAGCAAGATCTATGCAATAAGAAGGTGGCTTGGCCGGCACTAGGCTGAGGCAACAATAAAGTCCTGAGAGATGTGAGTTGGTGAGCTCGGAACAATTATTGAGTGGTTGGGATGAAAACCCGAAAGGGCGCCCAAGCAAGATGAGTGTTATAAAAAAAAAAATTGAGTGTTTTAGGATCATTATCATCTTGGCGTTATGGTGACATAAGAAGGAGGCGTATAGGAGGATTCGGGTAGGCCACTTGGAGGAATAAGGTGTAGTTCTGAGTTTGTGCTTATTGTATCACATTTTTTCTTGATTGTTGTTGTTGCGTTTTGTATGCTTTGGGCTTATTGAGTATGTAATCACTAGGAGATATTCTTGTACTTCCTGAGGCTTTGAGCTTTTCATTGTAAGGGTAGCTTTTCTGTAAGTTACTCGGGACGAGTAAAAGTCTAAGTATGGGGGTATTTGATACGCTACACTTTGTATGGCGTAACTAGGGGTTATTACATTAGTTTAGGAGTGTTATCACAAGTATTTGGAGCTATTGTTATATTCTGAGTTGTTTATGAAGAAGTGAAGAAACGAAGACCAGAACCGAAGAAGAAGAAGATAAAAGATTCAAGACATGAAGACGAAGGCATTCTGCGAAGCAGCGGCGATCGCCACCATCACTATGGCGATCGCCATTCTACAACAGGAGCATTCAGGAGTTCGAGAGAGCATGGCGATCGCCATGACTCTATGGCGATCGCCATGGGGAAACAGAGACACGGCAGAGATTTAAATGAATATGGCGATCGCCAGACATCTATGGCGATCGCCACAACAAGGCCGAAGATATTCCGGACTTTCCTTATTTTGCTTTGCTTTTATTTCTTTTTATTATTTTCCTATTTTCCTTATTATTTCGTTTAGGACCTTTCGTTTACCATATATTTTGGGTTAGTTCTCTATTTAAGGACCCCAGTTTCTATCTTATCATCATCTTTTCCATCAGACAATTTAGTTCTGCAACCATGAGCAGGAACTAATCTCCATTGTTTTACCTAGCAGTTGAAACCTTCAGTTATTAAGTTGTGAGATTTCTAAACTCTTGTTCTTTTCCTATGGGTTTGTATTAATTCTCTTGTTCTTCATCTATTGATTTCTATTAGTTTTGCTAGCTTGATCACCTAGTTTGATTGATAGTTTTCTATTGCTAGACTAGGAATATACGGTGGAATTCCTTGTCATTGTAGCACCCATATCTGCATGATCTGGTAGTTGATTGCTTTTATGAAAGAGAATTGATTGCATGTTAATACTTGACGGTTGTAAGTTATTACATGCATCCTTATAATTCCTGTGCTCTTTGCTGCTATTTCATCTAATCTTGAGAGGTTTCCCTGATTGTTGAATAGTAAGTATTATCAGGACCGGTTGGCCTGCTGATATATTAAAGATTGGAATAGGAACATTCCCTAGGATTGAATAGAACTTGAGATAAATCTATGATCAACTTGATTGACTGTTGTGTGGATACTAGCTAGGCGAAACCCCTTCTCATCATATTTTCACCCAAACTCCCTTTGTTTGATACTTGTTACTTTTGTGTTTCATACAATAAAAAAAAACCCTGGTTACTTGTTACTTGTTCACTAGTTGATATTTCACTTGACTGCATTGATTTGGTATTTTGATTCCCTTGGGTTCGACCTCTACTTACTTGTTATACTCTAGTTAGTGTTTAGAGTTTATTTCTTTGATTTGACACTACGACTTTAGCCTCATCAGAACCTGGACATGGAACTCGCTTCTCTCTTCTGTGCACTCAACTGCCTCGGTAAACAGCGCCGCCGCCTGACAACATCCCTTTTTTGCTCAGTTCCGTGTGCCGATTGATAGCAGGGTAATGATGCAAAATTTGTGGTAACTATTGATGGAAATTTTTTTTGACCGTTGTGGTAATTATTCTTCTTGTGAAGTTTCACCGAGATTTAAGGCAATTGTTACCGTTTGGGAAATCTGTGATTGGGGAGAATATATTGTGACCGTTTGAACAATCTCTGCCGAGATCCTTGCAAGGCGCTATTTAAGGGATTCCTAAAACCCTAGCCTTCCTCCTCCGCACTTACTCTCTCTCTTTCTTACTCTCAACAATTCACAAAGCTCTTCTCTCTCTCAAATGGCTGCCCCAAACACATTCACAGAGGAACAATTGGCAATGCTCAGGGAGCTTATGAGCACTATTGTGACCCCATCCAAGACCGCCCCGGCTGCTGACACCCCCTCTTGCTCCACCAAACCTCCCTCTCCCCCACAATCTCCACAACCCGATCTCTCCAAAGCCATCATCGTCCTCCCACCACCACTCACTCTTCCATTCCTACCTCCTTCCTCCCCAACCAAATCCGTTCATTCAGTCCCCTCTCCGGCCCATTCGCAACAACCCTCCCCCCACTCCCCAGACAATCAAGCCAACCCCACTCCTCTGGAACCCGAGAGCGTAGGCAACGCTTTTCTGAAACGCCTCCGGAATGAGGCGGACGACGTTGAGCCCCACATTATCAAGACCACCACCCATGGTGGTCGCCAGGCCAAAAAGCCAAATTCAAACTCCGTCGCCGCTCACACTCGATCAGCCAAGCCTGCCATCTCCTCTTCCAGCTCCCTCGCAACAGCCTCCACCATTGTCAAACCCGAATTTGCTGAAAGACGGATCCTTGGTCCTCTCTTTGTGGACCCCGAGCTCTGGACCTCAGATCTGGGAGAAGTTGACACCTTCCGTTCCTTACTGGCTTCCCAGGGATGGGAAACCCTGTTCACCACTGCTCAGAGTGTCAACGAAGAGGTTATCCGCTCCTTCTATACCTCCATGTCTTTTGTCACGGTACCAGAAACTCAAAACCCTCAGGATATTGTGGTCACCATCAAGGGAAAGATGTATAAGATCACAACGGAGATGATCTCCTCAGTTCTTGGCATCCCGACTGGGTCAGGATACTTCGCCATTCAGAAGAAGCACTGGCCCACAAAGAAGAGTGACTATGCCAAGTCTGTATTTGGGAACCCGGATCAGAAGGAATTCAACACAAGGTTCCTCTCTCTCTCCATGAAACTGCTACACGCCTTCCTAATCAACAACGTCATCCCTCGCCAAGAGAAGAGGAGTACAGTTTTGATCGCGGACGTTGTGTTCATGGATAGGATCCTTGCTGGGGAAGTGCTTGACCTGCCCAAAATTGTCATGCACCATATGCAGGCTTGCCACAACCACCCATCCCACTCCCTGCCGTTCCCATCAATTATCAAGGCTCTCCTCGAGAGACTGGAGATTTACCCGGCTGACGAGGAGGAAACTCTGTTTTCTCACATGATGGATGGTAACTACATCAGCAGTCTCAAGGTGGAGGAAACCACCACCAGGAAGTCCCGCCCAATTCGTCATATACCTGCTCGACCAGTTCCTGCAGATGATTCTGATTCGGCTTCCTCTGAGATTGTTGAGGAACTGAGAGAACTTTCAGCTGTTGTCCATACCCTTTGCACCGCATTCACCAAGCTTGTTGAAGTCCTCGCTGCACAGAGAGAGTGACCTCTCCCTACCAGTTCCTTGATGTAGTTGGCTTAGCACTTCCCTAGGGTTCCCAAGCTCATCATCTGTTTGTGTTTTTTTTTGTTCTCCTTCTATCTCTGCTTCATGATTATTGTTTTTTTTATGTTGTTTTGGTTGCATGAGTCGCATTGTCTTTGCGCTCAAAATGAATGAACAATTAATTTTCTTGCTTTATGACTTGTGAGTCTTCAGTTCCATGCTTTGCACTTTACGGTTCTATTCATATCTTGCTATCTTTTCAATGATTTCAAAAGGGGGAATATACTCTGAAATCTCGAACCAATAGGACTGGCATTATATTTAGGGGGAACTTGTTAGAAAATTCAAAGGTTAAGGGGGAACTACTTACTGCTTATTTGATTTTTAAGTATCTTTGGAATAAGATAAATTCAACTGCCTATTGTTTATGTGATTATACTTCATCAGTTTGTCATCATCAAAAAGGGGGAAATTGTTGGATTAGGGACCTGTTGAACTATGGTTCCCTAACAGGTTCCTTTCCTAAGCTCTCGTAGTTTTGACGATGACAACGCTTGGATAGACTATGGTACTGCTTACCTGCTTGTTTCAGTTTAAAGATAGAAGATTTGAAGACTGACGAACACAAGGGAAGTTCCAAGGAACTAAGTGTCTCACCCAAGTTACTTCAACCCTAGCGTGGGCGGCGAGCCGAGAAGATCTTTAGAAGATCTTTTCCTTGTTAGGAAATAGCTATGTTGTTGTAATTCGGTTATGGTAATTGCGAGTTAATTCTAGGTAACTTGCACAACATAGGGTCGATTAATTATTAGGGTATTAGTACGCCATATAATATATTTTCCATAATATCTTTGTATGCCGAACTAAGTCGCTATATATTTGATCGCCTCTATGTTCTTAGGGTTTATGCATTTCGACTGAGTTGTGAGTGCATCCGCCTAAGAAGAGAATAAAGAAGTGTTCTTGTCAAAAGAACATCAAGTAAGTTCACTGGTATTTTCATCATAAGAGTTTCTGATAGGAACTAGGTTAGTACTTTGCAATAAAGTTTGTAATCTCGTTCGTCTCTAAACTCATCGATTGAATATACAAGTAGACCTTTCAAATCCTCGAAAGAGGGGTGATTTTTATCTAAAGATAACTAGTTGGTTATCTTGGATTTCCACCTAAAGTAATTGTGTTAATAATCTGTTCAATTACTTCCGTCGTGCCTAGGAACTGGACAACTTTGTGTCTCAGTTCCCTTGATACTAACATACAGATCCTACACTTGTGTCGAAGTGAATGGATTGGTGTAAGACAAAGCTTTTGGCGTGGCTTGGAATAAGGTGTTTGAGAGAGTTGGATAAGTAAGAACACAAGGAGTCCACCTAGGATCCCCGATTGGGATGGGTATGAGGATCCCTGATGGGGATGAGAGTATCCTCATCCCCACAATTGCAATCTAATTTTCCTCATCCCCGTCCCTATAGTGCGGATTTCCATTGGGGATGGAAATTCCCCGTCCCACTACCATCCCTAAGTATATCTATTTTTACATAAAAGGCAATCCTGCTCCAATGAATAGTACTTTCCATTCAAAATTACTTTTGTTCCCTCCAAATCAAATTAATTTTCCTTCCAACTTCTCCATTCCCTCAAACTACAACACGATGTGAACAAACAGTAGGAAGGAGAAATGTGTTCAATAATTTTACTGACTGAGATTTACATCCTACTTATAGGCTAAAGAAGATATTAACAGAAGACTACAAATGTGGAACTAACAAATCACCTAGTCCACGATCAGGAAGATGGAGAAAATAAATACAACAGTTATTGACTAAGTGTTCCTAAATATTAGAAACAACTAACAGCTAATTTATTACCCCCCTACAAGTTGAAGTGTGGGAAGAACCTGAAGCTTGGACCGCAGTTGACATACACGATCTTTGGGCAACGGTTTTGTGAATATATCGGCTAACTGATCAACAGAAGAAACATGGCTAACACGCAGATCTCTGGATTCAACTTGCTCACGAACAAAGTGGAAATCAAGCGTTATATGTTTGGACCTTGTCTGAATTACTGGATTTTTGCACATAAACTGGGCGCCAACATTATCGCAGAGAATGATCGGGGAGCGGGAAAGCGGCAATTGTAAATCACACAGTAACTGTTTGATCCATAGCAGCTCAGCCGAAGTATACGCCAAGGCACGATATTCAGCCTCGGTACTGGAACGAGCAACCACACTATTAATTTTATTCGAAACCCTAGGAGAATTTATTTTTTTTCCTTATCTTGCTAGCCGTTTCCTTATCTTGCAATATCTTGTTAATTTTGATTGCTTGCAATTTAATTGATAAGTTTTGAGATTATTTGATTTGCATATTTAGGGAATAAGATAGCATATCAAAGTTGTGATATTTCCTTGTTTGTAGGGCCGAAAATTCTATCTCTTTCTTGCCTATCACTCAAAAGATTTCTTTCCTTAAATAAATCTTTGACTTCCCTTGTTTGAAAAAAAAAACATTTTTTTTCGAATTTCAAGATAAGATTTCAGAGACCAATGAAAAAGGAGTACAAGAAAAAAGGAAGAAAATAATAATAAAAAAAATCTCGAAAATCTCATCCAAAGCCAAAATAAGGTAACTTTGAGATCTCATTCACACTGCAATTCCCATCTTTTCATGCCTTTCCACCGACTAGGTTTTACATGCTAGAAAAGATTGTTTCTTTTGCTTCTTGCTCAATATTTGTGCATGCCATTCAAATTCTCTCGTGGTTATTGGTTAAATTGTTGATCTTAATTTTCTTGGTATTGCTTGATTGCCTCAGTTTCCTTGACCGCCCTCACGGCCTTGCTAAACTTAGTAACCCGAGAGTGCAGTCACTTGCTTGAGTTGATTGTGCCTTCTTGATTGTTGTCTTTGATATCACTTGTGCTACTTGATACTCGCATTGGTTAGTGGTATTTTAATAGGTACAATCAATCATGGATCGTCTACAAAGGCTTCGTCAACGACGTTTTCCCGGTTATGATGATCCCGAGGAGTTCTTGGAGTGGACCCGACATATGGCCTATTACTTTAGACAGCGAGACTATGATGAGTACGAGCAATGCAACATCGCCATTAATTGCTTCACCGACTATGCCCTCGACTGGTGGTCTTATGTGGAGAATGATCGATGGTACCGTGGTCGCCTTCCCGTTAAAACTTGGGGAAAACTCGTGTATGAAATGACACGATACTTTGCCCCAAGGATTGATCCAGAGGCTCATGCAGCTCGTTCGTACCGTCGAACCCAGTCCCCGACTCCAACTCCAACACCGACACCAATGTGGGTGAGACGACTTGCGAAATGAAAGGAAGATCATGCTGAGTGGTTGAGGAACCAAGCCCTATTGGAGATCCAGGAATGTGCTACCCCACTCAACGTGGAACCTTCGAATCCGGTGGCGAGACAAACTTTAGTTCCCTCCAAAGTGCTTGTTCCTTCTCCAGCAACATCTACTCTTTCCCCAGTGGTGAAACCCTCTACTGTTTCGATTGTAGAACCAGCACCAACACCAACTCCAGTTCGCCCCATAGTGGTTGTTCCTTCTCCAACAACATCTACTCTCTCTCCAGTGGTGATTGCTTCAATTCTAGAACAAGCTCCGGAACCCACAGAGGAACCCACTCTTCCCATAATTCCTCCAGCAATGATTTCACCAGCATGGACGCTAGTTCCCTCAGCTCTACCCAACACGTTGATGGTACCAACACCTTGTGAGTCCATATTCTTGTTTTTTACTCAACATCATGATAGTTGCACCACATTTGTTGTTGATCGGATAGTTCCCCTTGCACTCACACGCTCGAAGCGAGGACGCTTCGAATCCAAGGGAAGGAGAATGATGGGATCCTGCCTAGCCAACAAAGGGTCTATTCTGAGTCCTGCTAGTCCGCCCCCATGGAGACCTCCTTGGTTCAACATGAAATGGTATCCTCTATATAAGACCATGATATCCAGTTCTCTCTCTGATAAGTACAGGTCAGTTCCCATCAATGTGGCCATCGTCAGTTCCTTACCAGCAGAGCATACTTTGAGGTTCCTAACCTCCAGTTCCGTAATGCACACGCTCTCTAGTATTGACACCTCCAGTTCCAACTCCCGTTCTCAGTGCCAATTCCCGACTTCAGATCCTGAAGACAGTTCCTTTGGCACCAGTTCCTACGAGTTGTAAAGCTGCTTATCTTATTAGTTATATTTATTATTATTTCCTATTTTTAGTATATGTTATTAGGTTAAGGGCGTGTCTACTCTCATGCTTGAGAGGTCGGACCTAGTTTCCCTTTATCATTATCTTTATTATTATTTTCTTTACTTATTTTGCAAGATACTCTTTTGTAAAGGCTCGCCTATATATATGGCTTGCCTTCTTCATTAATATCACGTTTAGCTTTTGGATTAATTGATAAAGTCGAGTGCATCTCCTTGTTAATCCCCTAGGCGTCACCAAACAAAGTCTAACTTCTTTATCCCTTCGTCTTACTTCTAATCTTCTTCCCCGGTGGATTTATCTACCAAACCCTACGTAAACCTACACTTTACATCCACTTCATCTCTACAATTCATCCGCTCCATCGTTGTTCCTTGTTGCCACAAGTAACAATATCACTATCATTCAGTTCCCCAGTTATTGTCAAGTCTTCCGCAGCCCTCCGAGTTCCCAAACTCGACCAGTTCTTGAGAAGGCCGACTCCCTACGAGATCTAGATCGCTCCAGCAAGTCATTCTTGACCTTTTCGAGGCCAGGAACGCATCACACACGCTGCTTCTTGGACGTCCAACTGATTAAATTTGGACCATGGAAGACGGCGAAACCGTATTGAGAACGACTATTTTGGGAGTCTGAAATCCAACCCGCATCAGAGTAGGCCAGCAAGCAATCTGCAGTGGTAGGACGGAAGCAAAGCTGATGAGATAAGGTACCTTTTAGATAGCGTAGCACACGCTTGACAGTCTGCCAGTGATCAGTAGTTGGAGCATGCATATATTGGCAAACCCGATTGACTGCGTAAGCAATATCGGGTCGAGTAATGGTGGCATACTGCAGAGAACCAACGGTGTGTCTATATAGACTCAGATCAGGGAAGGGATCACCAGCCAATCGAAGCCGAGAAGACGGATCAGCAGGTGTTGAAACGGGTTTAACATCACTCATGTTACAGCGCCGCAGAATGTCTGAAATATATCCGGCTTGAGACAGAGCAATACCTGAGGAGAGCTGTTCGATTTCAATGCCCAAGAAAAAATTAAGTTCGCCAAGATCCTTGAGGGCAAACGTCCTGTGAAGAGCATCAATGAATTTCTGAACAAGAGACCCATTGCTTCCAGTAACAACAAGGTCATCAACATAGAACAACACATACATCGTAACAGTCGGAGAAATAAGGACGAACAACGACGTATCAGATTGACAAGTACGAAACCCACATGAGACAGGGTGATGTTTAAGCTTTGTAAACCAAGCCCGAGGAGCCTGTTTGAGCCCATATAACGCCTTGTGCAAACGACAAACATGACCAGGACGAGATGGATCTTCAAACCCTTTCGGTTGAGTCATGTATACCTCTTCAGACAAATCACCGTTTAAAAACGCATTATTGATGTCCAACTGCCGAACACACCACCGACGAGACAAAGCAATAGAGAGGACAAGGCGGATGGTTGTGGGTTTGATAACCGGCGAGAAAGTGTCAAAGAAGTCGATTCCGGCCGCCTGACTGAAGCCCTGAGCCACTAGTCGAGCTTTGTAGCACTCAATAGACCCATCCGATTTGCGTTTAATCCTGAAAATCCACTTAGAGCCAACAACATTAGCATTACAAGGAGGAATAACAAGTGACCAAGTCTTATTACTCATTAAAGCATCATATTTTGCTTTCATCGCAATTTGCCAACATGGGATTTTTAGGGCTTGAGTGGCATTTTTAGGTTCAAGTTCGACCAAGCAAGTGTTTTCGGTAGAGAAAGCTTTGGGCCGTAGGGAATTAGTGGCAGCCCGTGTGGTCATGGTGTGGGTTTTATGGGCCGCAACCCGGTAATGGGTAGGTTTTGAAGACATGCTCCCAGAATTCCTGTGGAAGAGATGATTTAGTGAGGAGGGCGAGACCCTTTTCAACAATGATTCGGTTTCGACGTTCGACAGCTCCGTTTTGTTGAGGCGTGTATGGACAAGAGACACGGTGATGAATACCGTATGTACGAAGAAACGACGAAACATTCCGATACTCGCCTCCCCAATCAGTTTGGAGATTCTTTATATCGCAACCGAATTGTGTTTTGATCATGGCCGGGGCGACCACAAAGCTGACATTGAGGACGACGTCGGTTAGGAGCTCCACGAGGACCCTGACTCGATGAGGAGCTCCACGAGGACCCTAACACATTCCCCTAACACATTATTCATTGCTTCTTCTTTTTTTGGTACGTAGTTGATGGAGAAAAAATGATATGTTTATTTGTTGGATGTAAGTTTAGCTTATGAGTATGAGAAAATTAGATAATGAGCTGACTCGTCCCTTTCCACTCTCTTGATATATTAGGTTATGATTCATGAATTTTTTTTCTAGCCTATCCTGCATCCATTCCCCCTTCTACGATGGTTGGGTTGAAGAGCTGGTACTTAATGCACTTCTTAGCTATAGCAAACAGGATTCATGAGGTCCTGATTCACGTCTTGGAATATAAGTTTGTGATTTAGCAAACCACTGAAGCAAATTATTATCAATCTCTTCTATTTTTTCAATTTGATTTGGTTTTCGTTACAGGGTTGGGTGTGATTAGCCTTGGAGACGAAGTAGTTTGCGGCTATATGAAACAGTCGGAAAAAGTGTGACTCACACCATCATTGTATACAAGTATATAAATATGATTGGATTTCTGTAAATGAATGAATATATTCATAAACAATGTGATATTTTATGTTGATATATTATGTTGAATTAATATACGCGCGCGCACACGCCCCTACTTACTAGTCTCTAAAAAAGTCCTTAATTAATGGGTTCAATGTATCCATATAATCTTAAATTACATCTTTGGGGGTGAAAAGAGAAAACAAGCACACAAATGCCTAGCAAATTTGACTACTTAACCAAAAAAAAAGATTATCATTGTTAAACAATTAAAAAATAGTTTCTCTTCAAATATGTCATTTTACAGATACTTCAAAAGATGCAGTCTAAAGCAGAGAAAAAGCAAGAGAGGAAAAGATGGTTTTCGACCACATTTGCCTCTTAATACACGTGCACATCTAGACATGTCAGTTCCTACTAAAAAAATTCTCATCTCAAAGAGACAAGACATTATAAGGGATGACAATCAACAAAATCCATAACTGCAAATCTGTTTTTAATCAAATCCCACCAAGCCAGTGACTTCTATACCCTAAAAGTGTCACCAGGCACGACCGTCGTCCTTAACCACACCATCAATATTAATTTTGACAACCTCACCACCAATGTTAATTTTGACAACTTCTTCTTATAAATCTTAAATTAATGTCACCTTCAAAGCACTTCTTAGTGTCAAAATACGTCAAGATTTATAGTTACTTGTATTAAAACTGAAATAAATTAAGCATATTATCTTAAAGACCTTTCATCTACAAACTCTTTAAATTTTGACATGTTATACTACACTACTAGCATTTTGGGGCCGCGCTACGCGCGGGTCTATATTATTCAAAATAAGTGTTATTGATCTGTAGAAAAAAGCCATCAACGCTACGTATTTTATTTTATTTATTGTGTAAAATTTGTTTTTATGCAAATATTCTATATGTTGTGTGATATAAAAGGTTATAAGCCCTTGATTGATCGTCTTCTTAATTTTTCTTTGGAGGGTTTCTCTAGAAATGTAATTTGGATATTTGATTAATTTTCATATTATATAGGCTGATATTATATAGACAAAAATTGTAATTTTTTACTAACTTCTGGAGTAATCTCCAAGACAAAAATTTGTTTAACTGGAGATGATGATCCATTTTATTTTTTATATAAAAATATTACTTTATCCTTGAATGTAAAGCATTGAAAAACTTCGTCATTGATTTTTTTATGGAGTTTTAATTTTATGAATCTTTATACACTATACATTATTGATTATAAAAATTTAAGTCTTAATTATATAAATCTTCATACACTCAATTTTATTATTGTGTTTAACCCATTGATATATAAAATCCACCAATTATTAAATGAGAGTACTAAATTGAGAAATGACATTAACCAATAAGAATGCAAAGGTATTTATTGTTCCTTTCATTTTCTCTCTCCGCTTTTTATATAGTAGATTAGATTATTTATATTTATAGATGTACAATCTTGTATCCTTTGAAACTCTCAGTATTTATGTCTCTCATTAGTAACCCGAAACATTTGCCTATATAAAGGCTTGTACCTGGTTGATAATGCAATATACAAGAGTTATTTCTCTATCTCTACCCCTTTCTCTACTCTCTTATCTTCTTCTCAATCTCTCCATGCTTACTCTTTTATATATAACACTTATCAGCACGATTGACTCGAAAGAGTCATCGATCCCTAATCTGTCATCACTCGCTTCGTAGCTACGAGCCTACGATACCCCTTGAAAATCTTAGGGGTGCACTCCTTTATGTTACTGTTCAGATCATAATCGATAACAAGGTAACAATGATTGTTGTAAATTCATACATACAACTAATTTGTTTTTCGTTACGTCATTTTTATTTACTCTATTTTGATTTTTGAGTCACCTTCTACGTCAACTTAATTGAAATAGATTTTTGAGTCACCTTCTACGTCAACTTAATTGATTGTTTTTGCCTAGAATTTGTTTTTTATATAAATGATCTCTTGAAGAGAAATTAGTATATAATTTTTAAGACTCAATTGATCCGTGAAGTGACTTAGACTCATTTGATCCCTGAAAATTTGTTGATCTATGAAGCGATCTAACTTGCAACCGATCCCTGAAGTGATTAAGTTTTTTTATGATACGTAAAGTTATAATTATGTTCCGTAGTGACAAGTTCACTCTATATATTAATAAAGTGTATCCCCCGAAGATGATACATATAAATCATGTATATTTGTCTCAAATCAAAATTATTTCTCAGAGAGAATGAAATTACATGAATTATATATCACTCTTGAAGTATTGATTTCTATTCTTTGAAGAGAATAAAACAAAAATATTAGTCCTTGGATTTAGAGTTTATATGTTATCTCCCGAAGTAGATAATATTGTCTCTCAAAGTAGATGTTATAACAAAACACTTCTCGTCGTAGGGGCAATATCCATGTAAATTTTTGTCATATCATCTCCCGAAAAAGTTAATAACATCATGATATAAGCACCTCCCTTGGCAGGAGAATATTTATCATAATTATTATTTATTTTGTATATAATCTGAATTTTTATATAAATCATATATAATCATATTTATAATTTTGTTTTTTATTTCATTTTTATGTGATGTATAGCTTCATTCTTTAAAGTGTAGCTGTGTACACTCTTATGAATAAATGCATTTAATTAGGTTTTTAATGCATTATTTATATATGTTAAATAGTGTTTTTGAAAGGTTATGTTTCTTTTATGAGTTGAAGCGTATTTTTTTGCTTCTTAATATTCAATCAAATGGCACCATTAATTATATTTCTTTTTTTTGAAATAATGCATCATCATTTAATTATATTTTTGTATTTCTCCATTCTATGAATGACTAACCTTGTAAGATTAGAATTCACCAATTTCTGATGTTTTCATAAGTAACTACCTTATACATGGGTTTGGTTCCGGTGAGGATGACTCCTTAGATGAGGACTGAGGATGATGCACACAAACGTTATAACTCATGCACACACGAGTTATAACTAATGCACACATTGTGTGCAAGTGTAATAGATTGTGTGCATCACAAAATACTGTGTGCATGAGTTATAACGTGTGTGCATTAATTATAGAGTTTGTGTGCATCACCCTTAGTCCTTATCTAAAGATTCATCCTTACGAGATCTTTTCCCTTAATACATGCACGTATTGCTAAGATTTTATGTTGTTTGATAAGTCTCATACATTTACATATGTATACATCATTATATATATGTCATATACATGTATTATTTTTATAGTTTATGACTATAAATGCATCTCACCTCTTATATTAGAAGATGCAATGATATAGTATTTTTGTGGTTAGTTCTTGTCATGTGAAATTCACAATGAATTTTTATTAGTATTTATTAGAATATTATTTATAAAATGAATTCATATATAATTGCCACTTCTAGAAACAAGTGAAAATAAATTTATTTATTTATCATTTTTTAAGAAGGTAAATATTATTATTGGTATTATAGTCTCTTATAAGTAATTTATGAAATGCACATAGGTATATCATCTCCTATTGATTAAAGTTATTGATTGAATCATATTGTCACTCGAAGTTGGCAATTGAGATTTTAAGAGATTTTTATTCTTGATGAATATGAAAAAATGTCTAGAATTTGTCATTACGTTTGTTATGATTGTTATACTAAAATTTGGGAGTCACATGCAACACTAAAATTCCCGTAGAAATGTGTTATGCATGAACTTAATTATCATCAACTATACGAGATCTTGCATACTCGATATTGACAATTAGGGATCATTATAAGCTTCGGAAGAGTTAGAGGATCTCTAACAAATCATGTACAAATCATGTACTCTAGTAGTAGTACAATAATAATGGGGTTTATGTCATAATCAAAACAATTTATCAATGACCACCAACCGTAAGTCATGATAATGATTACCAACCGTAAGCTCTTGAAGAAGGCGTGAAAGAGATTACGGTTAAGCGCACAATCATAAGTCATGATAATGATTACTAATTCGAACCTATATATGTATGGTTCAATTTAAATGTCTTGAAGACGCAATTTAGTTCTAAATGCACCCATCTCGAGACATCATTAGCAAGGAATGCTTATATATAATCCAAAGACGATTGAGGACATGTCTCCATAATTATTTAGTAAGAGAACTGATTTGTAAATAATCATGTGATTATCACGAACTTATAAAAGTGTAACATGTCAAGTGATAAAATTTGTGCTCCAGAAGAGACCAATAGCAAAATAATATTTGGCTTGTTAAGTTCATTATAAGGATTGGTAATTTTCTTCATGTGAGAATTTCGTCAAAAGATCCTTTGATAACAAAATGTTATGAATGGTCCAAAAGTACCATACTCTTTGCAAAATCAAAAGGGTATATATTTACCATATGAAGAATATATGTTCATTCGAGGGGAAGTATTGTGACTCCCACTACACTCTTTTTCCCTTAGCTTCAATTTTTATCCATTTGGGTTTTTTCGAGCAAGGTTTTTAATGAGACAGCTTGTCTAACCTCTTATTCAGACCTCTAGAAGAGATCTAGTATACAATCAACTTGATAATATGTATAAGATAAGTTAATTAATCTATCGACTCGACCTGTAGTTCGGGCATTCAAAATATGTTAATTAACAATATCCGATCATATGGAGTACTAAATAGAATATTGGTCAATTCAGTCGACATGGGTTATTCATCTGATTCGCAAAAGACCCTTTTGCAAACATGCCACTTATTCATGTATGAAGGTACTACTATTTCATGAAGCTCAATAAAGAAGACTTTGATAAAGCTCAATAAAGAAGACTTTGATAAAGACATCATCAAGCTATGCAGAGTTGATGTTCGTGAGATTCAATCAAGCAAAACTTTGTAGATTTGTTTACCAAATCATTGTCTACAAGAGTGTTCAAGGGTTCATTCACGATTTTGGGATTCACCGTTTCAAATATTTATGTTGGCTTGAGGGGGAGACTTGTAATTGTACTCTTTTTCCCATACTTTGGTTTTTATCTCATTGGATTTTGCTAGGGGAGAGGTTTAACGAGGCATTTCATTCATAGTCAAAGAAATGTACATCCAAATGGGAGTGTTAACTTCTATCCTTTGAAATTCTCAATATTTATGTCTCTAATTAATAACCCTTACTGATAATGCGATGTACAAGAGTCATTTCTCTATCTCTACTCTTTTCTCTACTCTCTTATCTTCTTCTCAATAATCATTTCTCTATCTCTACTCCTCTCTTATCTTCTTCTCAATCTCTTCATGTTTATCTCTCTACTCCTCTCTTATCTTCTTCTCAATCTCTTCATGTTTACGATTTTTCTAGGCATAGGACATAGGATAAAAAAACATAACATGTGCCCTTAGGGAATAAGTTAGAAAAATGTTATAACATATATAAACTTCAATCAATTTGCCTGTATTTGAGTAATCTCTATATAACTACTAAAGCAAAATACCTTTCTCCAATTCTAGCTATGCCACGTGACATACTCTTCATTCAAGTCATCCACTTGTCGTCATTCTATTAGTCACGATTTTTTACTATTTTTTGTAATTTTCTTTAAAAAATGATTAAATTTGGAAAATCATGTGCAAAAATATCACAAAAAGATTGCTTAAGATCTTTCAGATTTCAAAAAGATTTTATGTGTTAATTTTTAGATTTTGACCTCCCAATATGCTATTATGTTGTTTTACAAATTTATAATTTTATTTTTATGATATGACATATCACAAAAAGATTGATTTCTTAATAAATAAGAGAAAAGATTATAATTTTTGTTATGGTAGTGTTTTAAATTATATAGTTTTATATATGGTGAAATCAATTTATTTAAATTTGTTAAAAATTGACCTATGATAATTTGATCAAATAAGATTTTTGGTATAAAAATTCATTTATATTCGTTGTTTATTATATTTAAAATTTTAAAACTTAATTATATATCAATATAATTTTAAAATATCAACTCATTTTCATATAAAATTATATACTCCGTATTACATAATATTTCGTATTACTTATTAACTATATCGAGTTATATAAACCCACGGATGGCGCGGAATCTAGGCTAGTAAATAGATAATTTGTGTTACATTCCCACTTGCAAGGTTTCTCCAGTCTTCTTCCAACGCAGCTTATAAATTTACACCTCATTTTTTAGTTTTAATGGACAAATTCACAGCACAATATAATAGAGCAGACATATTAAAAACTCTTGTATTCCAGTTTGGCCGGACCAAACCAAATCTGTGACTGTTATATATTCCTCCTAGCAAAAATTGGAATAAACTTTCAAGATTTGAACTTATTTCAAACTAAGGAAACTTGTCATTACAGGCGGGACAATCTTCAGACGGATATTCCGTAATTGCTTATTTTCGAGACCTCCTTGGACAAAGCTTTCCGTTCTTGCTTTGCCTCTGACATCAGCTTGGAGACCTATAACAATCAGATAATGGGTAATTAGAAAGATTTGACAAACTTACATAACATATTGAATTGTTAAGCTAACCTGTGAGTTGAATCGAGATGCTTCTCTGCTTGGAAGCTCTTTTAGGGCAACCTTTAAGCCTGGATGTGATGGAAATAAGAAGAAAAATATTACAAGAGGATAGGAAAAGATTAAGATCACTCAGTGGACAATTTGAAATTCTTTTTCTCACCACTAGCTTTACTCTCTATTTTCTGTGTAGAGAGAACTGCTCTTCGGAGCTGATCTCCTGCATGCCTGTAACAAACATCAGCAAGGTGTAAAGTGAAGCAAATCCTGATCGGGTCAAAGATTCATAATTCAGAAGAAAAAGAAATAAAAGGCCCTATTATCACAAACCTCAGTTTTGTTCTTCCGCGAATCATTTCTTCCTCTGCCAACCGCGCCGTCCTCTGATAGATGTATATCAGTATTTAGTACATCCAATAAATTGAAATTCTAAACTTCATTATGAGTCATTTTCAAAAGGAATTAATGTCATCAATTAAAAGATCAGTAGTAGCAAGTAGCTATTATTTTTGTACCTAGAATTAGAACTAAAAATCTGAGTAGGATTCAATTATGATCCCTCTTAAGAACACCAAAATGTTACTTAATGTGGTATTTCATTAGATACTTAATGGAAATTTAGTAGAGAATGAAACAATAGTTTCATGCCTAGCACATTTAGGAAAGAGAAATCTCCGGGATACCTCCAACTTCTCCTTCTCAGCTTTAAGAATGTCAAATGTTCTCCGCAGCTCTTTCACTTTAGCATCATGTCTTGCCAGCAAAGCCTGCATGAGAAAAAAGCAGAAGGGGAAAAAAGGTAGTCTTCAGAATCCATAGTGTTTAGTGAACAGACCTCATGTGCAATGATTACTCTTTCACTAGCATGGAACTTCAATGACACATTGATAAATGTAGTATTTTCTTTTAAATTAGTTATGTTTTTATTGTAGATTGTATATACTTGGATTTACATGTTTGAGAAAGTCAAAATGAGTTAAAAGGTGTTTAAGAGGATGAATAATGGTCAAGGGAACCAAAGGAGTCAATAAACCATCAGCAGTTGACAAAAATGTTTAGGCCATGAAAACAATCAACCGGCAAAAGAAAAAGGGATATGATGTGCAACCACCAATTAGCATATTCCTACTTGCTTATGGGGTGTAGACCCATCATTTAGGACTACCCTATACTATTTACCCTACGAGGAGCTAGGTTCATCCATTTTGCACCGGCTGAAACTTCTAGAGTCTGGTCTTCTCTTAACTGTAGCCCATAATTTAGAATTTAATTATGAAACAAGTCGAGAAACGAGTTGAGCTCCCACTCTTAGTGTTAGCAAGTGCAGATGGATGAACCTAAGGAAGTGCTGTCTACATTAAATGCTGGACTGAAGGGATGAATGTCTTTATGGCAGGTTTGGGAACTGTTTTCTAATTATTAGTATTAAGCACAATTTCTTATTATTACTAAGTATTATATAAGGAGGATTAGGGGTCAGGGAAGGCATGGGCCTAGGGCTCACTGGAATTGTGTTTCCTTTGAGAAGGAGAGATTTATCTCTATTTTGGGTTATCAATATTATAGGTAAGTTTGAGAGTCATCTTCTTGTCTAACACTTAGACTTAAAGTTCTTAGACTTAAATTTAGGCATCATCATATAAATTTAAGCATCATCATATAAATTTAAGCATCATTGTATGAATCCTAGATTCAGAATTTTCCAGATTGTTGTCCTCAACATTTCATATTCCCAACCTCCTTTAACTTACCATATGATCAATTGCCTTAACTATCTTACTGAAGCTATACCAGGCTCCAATTTGGTTGATGGAACCTTAAAATATCTCAAAGTAAGAGCAATATGTCACATTTTACAAAAATCTCCTAAATTTTCTATCCTACTTCCAAGACTTCCAGTAAACATGTCAAAAGCAGTTTAAACAAATGCTACCAAACCTATTTTGACAAACATTTTACACATAAAAACAGCCATAGGTTTCAAATAAAGTTCTTTGCATAGGATGATTGATTACATTATGCAGGGCGAAATAAATGGTAAAATAATCCATATAAGGCGAAGCTTATATAGCAAAAGAGACAATTCCACACTAATCATAATTATTTTAGGACGATATCAAGCGGCTTCTGCAAATTTTTGGGTTAGCCAACCTAATTCTACACTACGAAGGAATAGAAATACAGACATCAAACAAAATGCTCAAGTGAAATTGCTTGTAGAGATTTTTATAGGTTACAAGAAGTGATGAGCAGCAAGGATGGAAAGAATCCTAGAAGAAGCAACAAGGTCATATTCTGAGAATTGTTAAGAGTTTTGATAGCACTTGCATGTTCTGTCCAACAACAACCAACCAAGTATAGTCCTAGTGTCTTACACGAGCGAGGTCTAATGTAATCACCCATACTCACCTTTACCCTGCAAAAATAGAGAGGATGTTTTCTAGAAATCCTCTAATCTGTCCAACTATACTAGAGGACAATATGGTGAGGAGAGTTGCTTAAAAAAGGTTCCCAGCCTTAGCTCAATAATTTAGCTGTCTAGAAGGACCTTTCTCAGACCACCTCCTAGCAAGGTTTAGACTTAACTATTTTCTCCCTTTTAAAGAAAATATCACAACTTACCCCAGTAACCAACTTATATACTATCTAAATATCAATTTCTTGATGCAACAATAGTTTATATACAGCTTGTACTCTCTGAACCCTTAGAAACTTTGGAATGTCTTATTATTATGAAGAGCATCAACTTAGAATGAAATCAAAATCTCAGTGCTTCATATGAAAAGGATCTAATCCAGCTCATATTCATACTAAAACCAGTAAGATAAGAAGATTTTCTGGAATTTAAAAAAAGGTATAGCTAACACTTCACGCATGGGGAATTTTATGCTAAAAAAGTACTAGGGAGTCAAAATGAAACAATTCAAATGCACTGCAATCTGATTCAGGTTTACCTCTTCACCCACAAACAGGCCCATGGTCTTGCGGTATATGAAACGCCTAGGAGCTGCAAATAAAAAAAAAGTCATTTAAGGTACCATTGTAGACATCCACAGACTCACTGAAAAACTTGTCTACAAGACAGGCTATAAATGGAGCAAGTTTAAACACAAAAGCCTTCAAAATACATCTACCATCAGCACAACTTCTACCTATTACATGTATAGATGACTGGCAGCATAATTTGCAGTAAGAGCCAAGAATATAACAAAGGACATTTAAGAAGTACTGATAAAACAATCCAACGGATCAAGAGAACACCGCAATCAAGGTACATAAACCAGCAGCTTCAAATTCCACTTTCACATAATCAGAGAAAATCACATAGTCGATCAAAAAAAACCCTACCCTTGAGCACCACCAAACCCAACCCAAAAGTGACTGCACCAGTAGCCAACGGATTTGAGGCTGCTACTAGGACACCATCTGCATTAAAAAGCATCAATGTAAGCAGCAGAATATATCAAGGGAAAATTTGTAAGCAAATAAACTCATATAAACCTTTAACTTTCCCAAAGAATTTCTCCTCATAAACATCATATTGAGCCTTGACATCTTTCAGAGACTCCTACATCAACCAAAGAAGGAATTGATAAAGAAATGGAAAGTGGAAGGCACAAATTTCCCCCAAACCGAATCAACGAGAATGCTAAGGCTTACAATGGTCTGATCAAAGTGAGCGGAAGAAGTAGAACGAATCTGAGAGAGGCGCGATCTGGCGGAGGAAAGGGCGGAGTTGGCGGAGTCCTGGGCGGCGATTTGAGCGACCTGAGCTCGTTGAAGGGCGTCTTGAATCCATGGAGCAGCGCCTTCAAAGCCCTCTAATGCCTTGTCAATTGTGAAGGAGATGACATGGGAAGAAGGATTTGAGGGTTCATTGGCATCTGCCACCATGTCTGGGCGCTTCTTTCTTCTGCCTCTTGCTTCTCGGTACTATAAATGCCTTGTCAATTGTTCTATCTTTGTGTTTGTTTGGAATTTAAGTATTTTGCCTTCAGTTCGCATAAAATTTAGCTAGGTTATTGTAACAATAAGTTAACTGTTTTGTAAACCTAGCTTATTTTTAATTTTGTCAAATAAGTTGTTAGTCTCAAACGTTTTTGAATTATCGCATTGTTGATCCTTCTGTTAGTCTTCCGGTTATTACTAGCCCTACGGTGGTCGTGCGATGCAAGATCCCTATGTTACAGTGCTTGACTTAATTTTTTTATTTCTAATGTTGGTGGTTTTGATCATGTACATGGTTTTTGTGTAGTAAATGTTTTTGTATTATTGGTCGGACACACTTGTTCTGCTTGTGATTGTTTTCGTTATGCTCTACTTTCTTACTTCAACCAGCATGAATTCCTCTGTATCAAAGGTGTGAAGAGGGAAAGGAAGAATTTTGCTTTTAGCTCAATATTTTGATAGACGGGAGAATTCCTTCTGTACTTACAAGAACATGAGTTTCCTTGGTTGTTTTTTTGTGTGTTGGATGTGTGAGTGTTATTGATTTTGTTTCTAGGTTACATGGACGTAGGAATGAGCACTCATCAAACCCAGAGCGTGATGTATTTTTTTCTTCGATGTATTTGCAAATCCAACATTCACAAACAACCTTAAGTCCAAAAACCTCTGTAGTCGTCAAAATAAGACTTGGGCAGAGGGAAAAAATATGCATACTCACGACCTTGAAAATTACTTTATAAAATTAACTTCCTCAACCAAACACTTGATCTTACACTCAAGAAAGACAATTGTAGAGGGACTTAGTCCAGCTCAAAACCGAACAATTTCTCCACTGAAGTATATGATCTACCATCTATTAATTTAAATTTCAACAGTTCAAATACAAAGAAAATTCTGGAGAAATTCTAATCAAATACACATTTCTTGAATTGACTATCGTGCAGATATGAATGTTACTTTGGTCTTTTGCGTGACTTTCCAGACTTGATGTTTACTATAAATGGAGGCATAAATTCCATTGAAGAGGTACACCATTTAAAATACTTCATATATGGGTAAACTTTTTGTTATCAAATCACATATTAATTATGTTTTGATTTACTTTTTAGAATTTTTATATCCTTTTAAAAATTACTTTATAAAATTAACATGGATGATTTATTAGTTTCATAATGCATGTCAATTGATGGGAAAAAAGTTTGAACTAAATCAGGTCCACAATTGGAAAAAGAAAAATGAGCTAAACCGGGTTCACAACTATCGCACACCACAACTCAATTCATGGATCTAAATACACCACTAAACACCATTAATACTTAAACAAAAAGTCATCTTTATAGTATATATAAGATAAGATGTGTAGTTAAAAGGCTTATGTGGAATTTGGTTAATAAATTATTTTAGGTATTGAAAATATAAGTTGTTTGAAATTAATTAACTAAAAGATTAAGTTAATATCATTTTATATTTTGACTAAAATTTTATTCTTACTTTTAGTCAATAACAATCTGTATATTAAAAATATTTTACAAGTGAATATAAAGTTAGTTATGGTCTTATGGACAATTATATTAATCTTATATTGTTATGTATATTAAGTTAAAATCAATGTTATATGATATATAAAAATTAGTAATAAAACTAACATTAAAATATTTTCTAATACTACGATGTACATGTTATCATATAGTATATGTGAAATTATCTATCTTATATATTAAAGTTGAGCCTTTTAGAGTGATTTTAGGCTTAGTTTGTTATATAATTATTATTTTTTATTTTAATTATAAATAGATTGGATAATTATATTAACAAATAAATCTTAATTTTTTTATTCCTTTCAACAACAAATGTACAAGCTATTTTATTGAGAATAAATATTATGTTGAAGGTTAATATATATTCTTACGATAGAATTAGGATTATTTTCGATAATAAAAATTAAGTCAAACTACGTACATAATCTTCATGAAATAAAATATATTTTCATAAATAGTCTTTACAAGAAAAAAGTTAATCTTAATTTTTTGACCAACTCGATTAAAATGATATACAATTTTCATACGAATAATATATAATTTCCCGTGCATGGCACGTATCACTACACTAGTGCTTAATAAATTTTAATTTTATTAGATATTTGATAGATATAGAGAATACGAAAGATAACTTCATGGCACGTATCACTACACTAGTGCTTAATTTTATTAGTCATGTTGTGTCCTTTGCGCATCGATTAAGGCAAGTCTAATCAAAACAAGAGTAGTTATGACACATTAAACAATAAAATCCAACCAATAGGAAATTTGTTAGATGGAAAAAAGTTGATTTGATTGATAAAGTGTTGTTAAGATATGAATAAAATAAATAAAGTAAGGGTAGTATGAGAAAAAATTAATGGATAGAAATGGAAATGAGACTAACTTTAGGGGACGCCTAAAAAGGAAACGGACTAACTTAAAGGGACGGAGGAAGTATATACGAATGTATAACAAAAATAAATATATTAGTATTTTTATTTCTTAACTATACTATATACTATACATTTATATGAGTATATTTTTAAGCATCAAAAATAAAAATTTAGATAATAAGAATTGTTTTATTTTTATAATAAAAATAAAAATAAATTATAAAATCTCATGCTTAACACTAGAACTTACACTAATTATCAATTATTGCAAAGGCATTATAAGGAGAGAGAAAAGTCAAAACAAGCAAAATAACACCAGTATGTCTTTATGACGAGGTTGTGGCTATAACTAATTATCAATTATAATGTTGTTGAACACAATAAAACTACATGCTTTCTATTCATCGCACACTCGTTTTCCTATTCATCGTCCATCCTTTTATACGTCACGTATAAAATGTTGCATATGAATACAAATATGTCAGAATGTTAAAAGTATGTCGAGTATGGAATACGTCCATACGTCGCATAAGGATTCATTTTGTACGTGACGTATGGAACGAAATCATACGTGACTTAAGGTTTACATTTTTTAAATGACATGTATTAGATGCACTATAATGTATTTGGTGTTAATTAAGGAGCAAAGTCAAAATACAGTGACTTGTCGCGTCAACAATGACTTGTTTAAATCTGAAGAAATAGATCTTACAACATAAATATTCTTTCAACATAAAAACATAATGATGTTACACAAAACAGACTCAGCATAAACTAAGACAAACTCAACAAAAGCTAAACAACTTACAAGACACATAAGTACATAACATTACTTCTTAACAGAAGAAACCTAAGAACACTAATCGGAATCAGAAGCAGGAGGAGAGCCATCACCATAAAATACACAAACAAGATATTTGGCCATTTCGTGGTCGTTTTTGTCACTTATCAGGATGTCTGCTTTGTGTTGCAGAACGCTATTCTAGTACAACAAATTTCCCATGATACGAAGACGATGCTGGTTATATTCTGGCTTAATCCACATACATTGTAGGTTACACTTGCATGTAACAAACCTCTGTCCATACTCGGAAGGTCTTTTCTTCTCCTTAAAAGTGTAAACATTGACTTATTCGTTACACCTCCTGGTCGGACACGTTATGTATGTGCCTTCTATTGGTACCGATAATGATGATGATGTCATGTTCGTTGTTGATTTGTAAATACAAGTAAGAACAAAAGTTAGAAAGATGGAAAAAGAGGAAATCAGTAAGAAGAAACCATTTAGAAACATGAAAAAACCTATGTTGAAGAGTTGATGCGGTGAAACTTGAATGCGATATTAGGGTTCTCTGTTTTTTTATAGACGAAATTGTACTTGCAATTCCGTACGTCACACATGGATCACATCCATACGTCACATATGGATGGTATTTAATGCATGACGTATGGAAGATCGAGAAAAAACGGCTCAGAGCGATAATGGCGTGAAAATCAGGAAAAACGACTTAAAACGACTAATGATGCAAAAATCGGAAAAACGACTAATGACGTGAAAATCGAGAAAAAAAAAAGACTTAAAACGTCTACTAGCGTGAAAATCGAGAAAAACGGGTTAAAACGATTACTAGCGCGAAAATCGATAACATATTGATAAGGGTTAGAGTTTAGGGTAAGAAATGAAGAAAATGAGAAAATGAGAGTAAAGAGGTTAGAATGAGTTATTGTTTAGATAAGGAATTAAAAACTTTATATTGATAAACTGAGATATTTGGACAAAAATAGACATGTACAAGTGAGGGCCAGACCGTTCGACCGACCGTTCAAATTAACAGACTTAGACGTTAACATCAGCCCTTTTCGGGCCGCACCGACCCGAGTCAAATTAGTAATATAATCATTCTTCTATCGACTGAACTATTATGTGATCAATTGACCATGTCTTAGATGCGAAAATTCATCTTAATGTTTTTTTTTAACAAACAAACAAAGGGACGACCCCTTCATACAGGTAAGCCCAACACCCACAAGAGGAGAATATCAAGATTCGAACCTTAAACTTATGAGATATAATGGCAAGTCCCACCCCACTAGACCGTCTGTTCATCTTATATATTGTTGAAATTTCAAAACAAACTACTCCCTCCGTCCCCAAATGTTCTTCTCATCATCAATTTTGACACTATTCACGTTTCAATAGAATCTTCGACATATCTTCCAATATATAAGAAAAAATATATTAACATGTGGTCTTGTTTGATTCGTCTCATCAAGAGCTTTAACAATATCAAAATTTTATAATTTTTATTAATGTGTATTTAAAGATATTAGCGTTATAAAACGTGTCTCGACGAATATGTCGGAAAGAGATGAGAAGAACATTAAGGGACAGAGGGAGTATAATGTAGACGGTAGGATAATATTCATGGATATACAAAAAGTCGACACTTGGAAACGATAAATTGAAATGAGGGATTACTAAACTAAAAAATATTAATAACTTTACAAAGGTCAATGCCAATAAATAAGCAAATCTCTCACATTCTTCCATACAAATATACAATACAAATACAATATTGCATAATTAGGACTAATCTGATCAACACATAAACCTCATCAATTTCAAGTATCTGGAGTTCAACGTACAAGTTACGCTCCTATCGAACGTTACGTTCATCTACAGCAGCACCCACTGTAAGCTTGACAGGGACCAATAAGCAAAAGTACAATCTGACGGACCAATGAAATCCCGATCTGCCTCCACGTTAACTTCATGTTCCGCGGCACACAGAATCCCTTCCTCCTCCCCACCTCCCTCTTCCCCTTTTTATCCTCCACGTGACAGTCTCCGGGAACTGGTTTTAAAAAGTTAAGGGCAAAACTGTAAAATCCAGTCGTCGTTTCTTTTCTTCTCCTACTTGCTTTTTGCAGGCCGGTGTGAGAAGAAGTTATACCTTGGTAGATGTTGACGCCCCATCGAGAGAGAGAGAGAGAGAGAAAGGAGAGTGAGAGAGACGGAGTAGAGGAGGATTTTGTGTTTAGGAATTGAAGGCTTCAACTGTTTTTTTTTTCTCTTTTTTTTGGCCGCTTTTTGTTCGCCATTGTCGGTTACTGTCGAGCTTGGTTTATCTGATGTCATCGAGCTAATTAATGGTATGAGATTTGAGATTGCTGATATTGTGCGGTTGCATTGACACGTAGCGGTGGAAATCGGTGGCAGATTGATTTTTCAGTTAAATTGTGTTGAAGAGGTTTGGGATCTACGAGTCTCTTGAATCGTTCAAAATCCACAAGCTAGAGAAGATTGTCGGTTTGAAGAGGTATTCACACTGTCGGTATTTTCGTTCTTCAATTCAAATTTCTGTTCCGAAGTGAGATAGTATCTTCTTCATGGTAAACGAAGAGCATTGCTGTTCTTTTACTGAAAGTTATGTGCTAATAGTGGTTTTAAATTTTTTTTAGAATCAGTTACTCTACTTTACCAGTGATTTAAAACGCTCAATTCTTATTTTGGAAAAAAATAGTAAACTGCTTTTTATGTTATCTGTGAACTGTTTTATTAGTGTTTGAGGTGATCTATCTAAGGAATTGCATGTATGTATTAAGATAATGGAAGTCGTGTGTTGTAATGTGGAAAAAGGGCGAGCGAAGAGAGTGCTTTAATCTTCCACTATTTTAATACAGTGTGAGAGAAAAGACTGAAGAGGTTCCATCTACTCTGCTGCGAATGTAAAGCAAAAGAGTTTCAAAAACTTTATTCCAAAAGGAAAGGCCCCATTCATTGTTGCTCTGTGGTTGCTTAGCAGTAACTTGAGAGAGAAAGGGATTTGAATTGGGGTCCAGTTGTTTCCGTCAGTCCTTTTTTAATCTTGCTTGACGTAGAAGCTTTATGGGTGGGGATATCAGTGAACAACTCTATCATGATGTTTTGATGTCTTAATTTCTTTTTATTGTTTGCTTAGAAACAAAGATGAAACAAAAATTATCATTTCCCAACTTACCCATGATTAGCTCCTCTAATTGATGGCCTTTTTTTAATGGTGTTAGATAATGTGTTCAATTAACTTTCGGTAGCTGTTGAGTTGTACTGCTTCTAACCAAAGATAATTGCTCTGTCGTGATGTGAAATTAACAAACTTATTTTTGAGGCTGAAAAGACGAACATAGTGAGATCTCGTGTTTATTTTTTTTACAGTTTAGAAGAAAAGAGATAAGAAGCTTGCTCCTTCCATTGTTTTTGAAATGGGTGTCCTGTTCATTGTAATGCCTGGAAACGCAATCAATTAGTCTTGAAGAGCTGAAGAAATTGGATAAACCACAAGCAGGGATGGCAGGACGGGAAGAGAAGATCTTGGTTTTGGTGAGGTTGAGACCTTTGACTGAGAAGGAGATTGCAAAAAATGAGGTAGCAGATTGGGAATGCATCAATGACAGCAGCGTCTTGTACAGAAATAGCCTTCAGGAGCGGTCTGGCCTCCCAACCGCCTATACATATGGTATGTAAATGCTACTTTATAACGCAATACATATCTCGTCACTTAAATGAAGTTGACTGGACTTGCTTCTAGAGATGTTGTTTTCATGCTTCATCTGAAAAAGTTTCGTTTTACTTTGTCTTACTATGTAGTGGGTGGGTTCTATCAAATAATTTATCATTTTTAAGACCAAACATGCAGTGGGTTCTGTCAGATAATTAGTGGGTGGGTTTATGCTTCATCTAACCCAGTGAATTTCCATGGGCTAGCACTCTGACCTGGTTCTGTGATTTTATATGCTTATGATCTCTGATAATGACTCTTGAAATTATATATGTTTTCCTTTTTTAGCACATTGTCTTGCTTACACCCTTGTTTGACTTCCAAATTCTTCTCTGCTTTTTACGCTTTTGGTAGATAGAGTATTTTCCGGTGACTGCTCCACTAAGCAGGTCTATGAAGAAGGGACAAGAGAAATCACCCTTTCTGTTGTTAGTGGTATTAATTGTAAGTGTTGCATGTTTTCACTCACCTTTTGGTCTCAATACCATAGGTATAACGCAATATAGGGACTCTAATATTGCCTTTATCTTCTTTCTTAACTTCTTTTAGCAAGTGTTTTTGCATATGGCCAAACAAGCAGTGGGAAGACATACACCATGAGTGGGATAACCGAGTATACAGTGACTGACATATATGACTATGTACAAAGGGTAATGGAATCACGGACAAATACTTGCACAAATCTTATTTCAAGCAAAACAATGCCTCTGTAACACATTTTATCTTTTCTATCAGCATGAAGAGCGAGCATTTGTCTTGAAATTTTCTGCTATGGAGATATATAATGAAAATGTCAGGGACCTTCTCAGCTCAGATAATACTCCTCTCAGACTTTTAGATGATCCAGAGGTACATTCTGTTCTTTCAGCATACTATTATTAAGTATACACGGTCTAATGTAGTCGTAATTCATAGAGAGGAACCATTGTTGAGAAACTGACAGAGGAAACACTAAAGGACTGGAACCACCTAAAGAAACTTCTTTCAGTTTGTGAAGGTAAAGTAGTAGTGAGTAGATGTTTTGCAAATTGCTCAGATCTGTTTTATCTTCACATCTAACAGTTTAGATGTTTTTATTTTATTTGTTCCAGCTCAAAGGAAGATAGGAGAGACACAATTAAATGAAACAAGTTCACGATCTCATCAAATTCTGAAATTAGTATGCCTTTGGACCACCCTTGCTGTTGCAATAACAATCTATTTATCTACATTCTTCTAGCATTCCCGACCTGTTTGCTGATAGTCCTTAACTGTTGCTTCTTGCAGACAATTGAAAGTTCAGCTCGTGAGTTTATTGGCAAGGAGAACTCGAGCACCCTATCTGCTAGCGTGGTATGAAATATGAATGAACTGAAATGTATCCAACTTTTTTTATTTTGTGGTGATGTCTAAGTTTTATTATTTTCCCGTCATCCCAAAGGTTCATTTCCTTTCAGAACCCCAAAAACTCTTGTCAACTTTTTTCACTTAATTACTATCGTTTTGTAAATAATTACACCCAGGCAGAATGGATTTTCGAATTTCCCTTCGAAATAGAGCCTACATCATAACACACTTGTAGCTAGGCGTTCGGTTCAGGCATTAAACTAATTTTTTTTGTCAATTTGGCATCTATACAGATTTTCTACTTAGTTAACCTGTTCATTTGGCGGTAGAAACATGGTTAATCTCTGACCAATATTATTTTTCAGTTTTTTATTGATCTAGCAGGAAGTGAGCGTGCATCACAGGCTTTATCTGCTGGAACACGATTAAAAGAAGGTTGCCACATTAATCGGAGTCTACTAACACTGGGAAATGTTATCCGCAAACTAAGGTTACCGACTGTTCAGTGTCATCTTTATTTGAATTCTATCTGTTATCTATTGTATGTTTATGACATGCTCCTAATATTTGTACTACTCTCTTGGGGATTTCATGTGTAGAGTTGGTAAGATGTATGAAGTCTGCAGTTTAATAAGTTACTGCCTTGTACAATTTAAAGAAGTTCCATTTCAGTCATAAATTACTAATCTACTCTATCCAAGAAGATGTAATAAATGTCATGCTAAACTCTATCCA
The DNA here is from genome assembly GCA_029168935.1 of Oxyria digyna. Taxonomy (NCBI): domain Eukaryota; kingdom Viridiplantae; phylum Streptophyta; class Magnoliopsida; order Caryophyllales; family Polygonaceae; genus Oxyria; species Oxyria digyna. The sequence continues at coordinate 16,310,186 of JAPVLV010000013.1, forward strand.
TAGCTCTGGCTAATAAGTTCTGGAAAAGGTTGTTATGGCCTCTTTACAATAAAGATTCATCGGCCCCAAGATCAAAAGAGTGATGACCTTTCAGTCATTCATATTTATGTTGATTTAGAAAAAAATTGTAATAGTAGTAGCCTTTGAATATATAAGCTGTTACAACTGTTTTTTTTTGTTCATGTTGTGGGCTCTGTTTGGAAACAAAAGTGAGATGAGAGTTTTAGCTTGTAGACTGGTTTTTTTTTTCTTTTTTTATGGAAGACTAAATAAGCTAATAATGGTTTTCTTCTACCCATCTATTTTGAATTCTGCTGTGCAGCAAAGGAAGACAGGGACACATCAACTATAGGGACTCAAAACTAACACGCATTCTGCAACCATGTTTGGGAGGCAATGCAAGGACAAGCATCATTTGCACCCTTAGCCCTGTCCGAACTCATGTTGAGCAGTCAAGAAATACACTTTTATTTGCTAGTTGTGCAAAAGAAGTCACTACTAATGCCCAGGTCAATGTGGTCATGTCTGACAAAGCCTTGGTAAAGCAATTGCAGAAAGAACTTGCTAGACTGGAGAGTGAGTTAAGAAGTCCAGCCCCTACCTCATCTTCATGCAACTGTGCTGTGACAATAAGGAAGATGGATCTTCAAATTGAAAAGGTGAGAAATAGTCCTCTCTAAGCTATGCATGGTTGTCTTGTTTAAACTTACCAATTACCATGACTTCGGTCATGCCAAGGACATATGGGTCCACAGGAATTTTGAGTTTGAGGATTATGATTAACAGAACTGTTGTATTCTTTGACATTATAATCTTTTAGACTCCTCAAATCTCAACTAGATAAGTTTTGTATTTCTTGAATTTCGAATATTTCCTGAAAAGTAGCTTGAGGTACATATCTTTTCTTGAAAAAAATAATCCCGAAATCAGGAAATGTCATAATTTAGTGTGCTTCTCAGCAATAGATAGCCAATAAGCATGTTTATATTATAATTTATGATGGTTCCTTTAACTTTAGGAGGATCAAACATACAGGTGATTGTTGTAAATTATTTATGTTTTGCCGTGCCCATGTGCAGATGGAAAAGGAGATCAGAGAAATTACTAAACAACGTGATCTTGCTCAATCTCGGGTTGAAGATTTGCTGCAAATGGTTGGGAATGATGAAACTTCTAGCAAACAGGTATGTATTGTGTTAGAAAAAGAAGACAAGTCAATGTTGCTTTTAAGTTCTATTCACGGCTTTAAGATTTTTGCTTTCAAGTATTAAAATTCTGGTTATTCTTTGGAGCAGATAGACCATAGACCACGCTCCAAGTGGGGAGCCACAGATAAATGGGAAGATGAATGTTCGGCATCTGAGCTTAGTGAGATTGATCGCCATTGTCAAGACAGAAATCTTAAAAACTATACGAGAACTCAGCCTTCTGGTGAGGATATTGAAGACTGTTCTTTAGTCGACGATGAAGTTACATCAGCTAATCAAGAAGTTCCTGAAGACCAGTGCAAGGAAGTACGATGCATCGAGACAGAAGTGCCCAAAAGCGCTGCTCACTTGCAGTCTTTCTCTCCACCTTCTAGTGAAAACGGCCAAGTATTGGATTCCTTTACTTTTGGAAATGGACACGTTGCCAGTGAGGAAAACTCAACAGGAAGCAACCAACGAAATGGTTTCACATATGGTACATTGGAACAAAGAATCCAGGATGTGCAAAGGACTATCAGTTCACTTAATCAGCCCTACTCAAAGAATTCACGCTCACCTCGAATTGGGGTGAATGAATATTTTGATAAAACGCCACCCAGTGAGTCAGAGAAAGCTTTTCCCGGAAGACCAGCAGGTTTCAGTAAAAGTTTTACCCCATTCGATTATGGCAGTAGCTCTGCAAAGCTATCAAGGAACAATTCTCATTCTTCTGCTGGAACAGATTTTGTGGATGATGTTAAATCACAGGGCAACAAAAATACGGCAGATGAAGATATCCCCACCATTGGAAGTTTTGTTGCTGGACTGAAGGATGCTAGGTTCCAGTATGAGAAGCAAATTAGAGATTGTTCGGTTAGTTTACTATTTTTATGGATAACAGTAACTACTAACTACCGATGAACTTATAAATTGACCCTGCTTTGTTTTGGCACTTTAGGTTTGGGAATCAGGAGCACAATCTGAAGAGGCTGGGAATAACTTGAGAAATATATCTTCTCCAGATTTGTTGGACCAATTTGAGAGCCTACGTGGAAGAATAATCGAGCTTTGGCATACGTGCAGTGTATCGCTAGTTCACAGGACCTACTTTTTCCTTCTGTTTAAAGGAGACCCCACTGATTCCATATACCTGGAGGTAGAGCTAAGGAGGCTTAGCTTCCTTAAGGAAGCTGCAGAAGAGGGACGACAGAGTCTGACATCAGCCTCAAGGTACGCCCCATTTCTTGCATTTCTTTCTCTTTCCCATACACATCTGCCATTAGTGCTTTAATTCTAGGGTAAGAACTGAATATGAAGATTTGTGAATAATCTTTCTATTTAAAATTGACAATCTGAAAGGTTGATATGTAAGAAAAATGAAGGATTTGACCGTAAGCTCAAAATCGGAGGAATAGTGGGGGATTTGTGATCCAATTTGTTTTATTTAGAGAAACAGTCTATCTAGCCTATACCCTAGTAAGGGGACATGATGTTTAGCATGCTTAATAAATAAATTACATCACAATAAAATATGCCCTAAATTAGAAATTATTAACACATCACTATATGATAGTTAACTCCAAAATTAACAGATATCACCTTATGTTTCCATTATAAGCATCTTAACCTGTGCCCTTATCATATGCCCTATAAGGGCACATGTTAATATTTGCCATTATTCATTTGCTTGGTTTCCCTCTCTATACTTATAGATGCCAAACAACATTTTTAATAGGCTGTCATTTTCACTCTCTCACCGAATTTTATCTAAATCTTTCTGAACCTAAACCAAAATTCTGATTTGGTATTGCTCCAATGCTTGTATGGTGATGGAGCAGTTTGAGGTCAGTGCGGAGGGAGAGGGAGGCGCTAAGCAAGCTAATAAAGAGAAGATATTCAGAAGAAGAGAGGAAGAAGCTCTATGAAAACTGGGGAATTGGGATAGACTCAAAGAGACGAAGGCTACAGCTGGTGTCAAAGCTTTGGTCAGATACAAAGGACATGAACCACATCAAGGAGAGTTGCTGCATTGTAGCCAAGCTAGTCAAGTTCTCAGAGCAGGGACAGGCTTTGAAGGAGATGTTTGGGCTTAGCTTCACACCTCCCCGTATGATCCGGAGATCGTTCAAGTGGGCGACCTCCACCACCCGATTGTAAACAGGATTCATGTGTAGGAAGGAATTCATGATATATTCATGTGGTGATTGTAGTAGTTAATTTCAGAGGCTCAATTGAGAATGTAGGGTTTGTAGTACAAGGTTTTAACAGAACTGATGCACAGTACTAAATTCAACTGGATTGTGCAACCTTGTGTTGTTTGGTTAAAAAGTGAGACGGTGTATGTGACTTTTAATGTGTGGTCATCGATTTTTCACTTTTCCGTTCTTTACAACTAGTTCTTTCTCGCCAGTGCAGCAAGGGTTTTAGTCAAAATATAACACATTTTTAAAATTAAATTAATAAATCTAATATTATTGCTATATTTTTCATTTTATAACTTCGACCTTATTTTCTTCGTTAGTAATACACTAATACATATTAGTTTTTCTTATAAATAATCTGTTTTTATTATTAAACCATTATTAATGACTGGGCCCGCGCTACGTTGTGGATATGTGTTGGGCCTTGACACACATAGAAAGGTGACGTTACGTTTTATGTGGATTCGTGTTCATCATGATATTTAGTTAAATAATATTTACATGGCTTCAAAATAAGACATAAGCGTAAATAAATGTTGCAGATCTTTTTCTTTTAACTATAGCTTCTTTGTGAAGTCTATGTTATCCTTAAAGCCATTTAGGCGGCAGGAAATCTGGACGTAAAAAATGTCATGATTGAAAGTGACAATCTTACAGTTGTCAATACAATCAATGTAGTCTGAAGTACACCATGAGACATTAGGACACTTGTCCTTGACATCCAAAATCACATTCCGTGGTTGATTCCTTTTTCATTTCACATTGTTTCAGAAAATGTAATACGGTTGCTGACTTCATGGCTACTAAAGATCTCAACATTGAAGTTCATCAACATCCTGGAGAAACATCATAAGCAAGGCCCTTGTCAAACTCTTCCTTTTACCAACACAATTGTAATCCTATGTTTAAAGAGTTCTATAAGATCATCAGATGTGCTGATTTAGGGCATCCTTGATCTTGCTCAAGGACATATTATTTACTTGTTCAAAAAAAAATTTACAGCTTTTTAAGAAACATTACGCCTTCTTGTACTTTTACATGGTTCAATAAAATTGATTCCTTAAATATATATATATAGATCATACAGAGAAATATTAAACATTTGTAGAAATGTTTAATACTGTATACTGTAAAATATTTGTAGTAAATATAATAATGTTTAAAAAATCACAATTTACCAAAATTCACTAATTTCTACTCCATACTTGATAGCTTCCCGAATTTGGCAGTTGATAGCCTTTTTCTTCTCCACGATCTTTCGTTTATCAACTCTGGCTCACCGCCTTCCTCGTCACTCTTGCCCCCTCTCTAATTTGGCTCTCATCGGTGTCGCTACATCGTCTGTTGTCGCCTATCCACATTGCATCATCGCTGACTCTTGCTCATCAATCAAATTGCTCCACTTCCTACTCGGTGCTCAGGTAAATTCGTTACTCAATTATATTGATTCAAAATGGAGATTATGCCGAACAATCAATTATCTTATCTTATTTTAATATATATACTATAAAATTAGGAGTTCCCAAATTAAACACACTGTATTTAATGCTTTGTTTTTAATTTATCATTTTTTTTGATTTTTTGATTTTCTCATTTCTTTCCTACTTTTACGACGAATATGTCGCTCAAATGAATATTTTGACCCATCAACACATATCTATAATGGATTCATATGAAACATTTCATCATCTTCTACTCTTCGATTCCGCAACGCCTTATTGTGAAGTTTTATTAGATGTCAAATCCGCGCGTAGCGCGAGCCTAAAAAGTCCAGTAATTACTTAAAAATATATACAGGTAGTGAAACTTCAAACTTCAAAGCATATAATAAAATTCAGCCTACCTTCATCAATAACTTCAAACTTCAAAACATACTATAAATTTCACCCTACCTTCATCAATAACTCCAAACTTCAAAGCATATTATAAATTTCACCCTACCTTCATCATTAACTTCAAACTTCAAAGCATATTATAAATTTCACCCTACCTTTATCAATTCTTTAAGAAGTCTGAGTTCATGAATTATATATGTGACTTTATTTAATTATGTAATTATGCAATCGATATGAGTAATAACTTTAGTAGTACTATACAAAATTGATATGATAAAGGTGTATTTATGTTGATTTGATTGGTTAAGTTGTTGTCCTGAGGGTTCATTTTTGTTTCACCCATTCCAAATTCAAAAACAATGAAGACAACAACTGTGATAGACACAACCTACACTTGTATAAAAACCAAGTCTTTATAAAATCCCTTGCAGAAGATTCGACCAAACTCTATCTCTCATGTTAACTTCTTCTCTTTCCAGTCTCATTTGCTCCATCTTCTGCATTGGTGATTCCTTGTCTCCTTCACACTCTCCTGCACATAATTAGAAATTTCTGAATATTTTCTTCAATATCCAAAATCAAAATTCAGACTAAAATGAACCAAACATACGACTTCTCCTTTGTCACGTCTGTTGTTTTTCCCAATGCTAAACCAATTGATTTGTAAGTAGTTCACTCAAAATAGGCAGTATTTCCATCATTCCAAGGAAAATTATGTGAATCAGTAATCGAAAGTCATGATTATTATTCAAAAGAAAACTGAAAGCATAGAATTTTGATGAAAAATGGTATATATAATGCAAATGCAGTGATGCATACATTATTGAAATATAGGCAGTAAAGAAGTTGTCGTATTCAAGCCGCATCTTACAGGATTCAGAGGAAGCTCAAGGCTGATACTGAAAATAATAAACCGAAAAACATGTTAGTAAATATTTCTCGAAGCCTTTTAACAACAAATCCTGTCAAAAGCAATGAATATTAGATTATCAGAATCATCAAATAAATTTAATTTTTATTTAGGGAACTGCAAATTAACAATCGAATGCCAGGGAATCAGAAAGTGGCCAGATATCATACTTCATTCCAATCTTGGGTTTGCTATGCCACTACACTTCTTGATAGGGAAAGTTCTGCAAACAAAAATAGGAAATTATTAGCATTCGTCATTTGTAGATTAAGAAATTGATAAAGATAGACACTTATAGTAACTGCAAGCTAAGTGTGAGGGCCAATTGCAGAAAAAGTTTATATTCAACCCTTTTTTTTATCACCAACTTCAATAAAAACATGAAAAACATAAGAAAAGTTTGTATTTGAAGGGAAATAATGTAGACTATAGGATTGCATTAGACTAATCAATAACAAAAGCACCAGAATAATCACACAAGAAAGAATGTGAGAAGGCATTTTCTAAACCTTACCTATTGCAAAAATTACTCCTTTTTCTTCACCTTAGGAGGTTGGAATTTGAAGCTCTAAGAATTGTGTGCCAAGATCCATGAAAGTTCTTAAAACGGTATAATCTGCTTTCAGTGCAACAGGAAACTGTAAGTGGCAAATAATCAAGATATATATGCATAATATAGCAACTCTAGGAAATTAGAGATGGGAAGTTCCTTTAAAAATAGAAATATTGCATCCCTTTAGTTGTATTTTTGTATATCCTAATTCTTTCAGTAATTTGCCAGCAACGAATCTTTTGGAGAGGCAGAATAAAAATGGAACATATAGTAAACATCTTTTTACCTCTCAGTAAACAACAAACAAAGACATTTTTACTATTAGTGTTCAATACACCAAAAAGCAAACGGAAAAAGGTAGAAAGTAAACGATTGATTAAATAATGATACAACCTCAAATATCATCTAAAAATTAAGTGTGCATCAACCTCAAAAATTAAACACCTATAGAAGAAGACAGTAATACTTTCACGCACTTTGATCAAATTCAGGACTTTATAAAAGAGCATTATCCAAGCTTTCAAAGAAGGGAACCAAGATTTTGCCTAAGAAGTACACACACAAAACTGCACTTATACACAAAAATTCATGTTGCAATCAGTCATCAGCAAACAAAAGATCAATATATTTTGTCATATAAAATCTTACACAGAAAGAAGACTAACTGACTGAAGAAATTATCCAAATGGTGTATAGTGACACGAATCAAACTTGATGCCACCCACACAGATAACCACAAATATATAACGGAGACCACATTACACATAAATAGATATGTGAGGAGGACATGCTAATTCAAACATTGTACGTATAATGTTAATTTTTCAAGCAAATTTAAAATGTATATTATATGGTATTGATATACATGATCAATTAGATATGGATTTGTAAGTGTCCATCCCATTTTTTCTATAAGCTTCACGAACATCGTCACATTAGTTGCAACAATCATTGTCAGACTGCAGTAACAATAATGACGGAACAATTAGCAGCAACATTGATTCACCCATTTGATAGGGCAAGGATTGTCTGATAGCAAGCACAAGAGCAACACTCATCTTCAGCTTAGCATGTGAACCCATTCTTCGGCTCCAATGATAATCTCTTCCAAGTCGACATCGATCAAAGTTCTGTACTTCTGTCTTAGTAGTATACCCACCAGAAAATAATTTTTTTTAGAAAACCATGGCTTTTAAGAAGGAAACCAAAAAAAACATGATACCAGTCAAGCAACTTACCCTAAACAAATTTAAATTTTGAGGCCCAATAGTTCAATGGTAACCATTATTATCCTAAATGTCAATTCCAATCTAACTTCCCAAATAGTTCAATGGTTTTAACATACCAACATAAATTTTGAGGCCTGAAAATCAAAACTCCTAAATTGAAAACCTCTAAATTCGTACCTGAAATCATTGCCACCATTATTATCTTTGTTTTCTCGCAAACAGCACCACACCGTCATCACCATGCTAAATAGTTCAATGGTTTCATCCTATACCTCAGCAGCAATAGGCACTGTTGAGTTTACTGGGTTGCTGATCATGTTGACAATGGCCTAATTTCAGAACATAGTTAACCAAATCAGTTGGCAAAATTTTGGAAATTTATACAAAAAATAAACAAAACAAAATACTCACATTGGGAGCATAATTGGCAATGGCAATGCAAAGAGTGTGTACAATGCCACCATTGATGTTGAAGAGATCATCACGTGTCATTCCAGGCTTTCTTGGAACACATGCAGGGATGATGATATTATCTGATCCCTCCAAAGCCTCTCCTAGTTGCTCCTCACCAGCATAACCAATAACCTGTAACACCAGATGAAACTCAAATAAAACGGAAAAGGGAACAAACAAATATAGTAGGCGAGTGACACTACTTTCTGTATTAGCAGGAATTTAGTAACATGAAATGCTAGCAACACATTCAGAAAAGCTGAAGTAAACGTAAGCAAATGTGAATTTGGAAAATCATTAAAATCTATTAGCAAGTGAAAATAAAGACTTCCAAGGTCAAATATATCAAAACTAAGTAGAATAGCATACAAAATTGTAAACATTTGCAACGTTCAGCACATAGGCTAATTTGCTTGCTCAAACTTCAAAGATGCTTCAACAAAATTTACATTTAGTTCAAAGACATTGTAGGCCTATGAATGATTTAAGGCTCCGAGAGATGCAGGTAAGCTCCAACTCACCTGCTATTATACGGTGCCGCAACTTACCCACTGAAATTAATTTCACATGCAGTAAACATTGTCATTAGTTTGTACATAGAGATATGGATCTCTTAAATATGATGTTCCATTCTCTTTGATGAGACGTTATCAACTTCTTCAGTTATATCTTCGCTTTTCAAGTCTAAAAGAAGTAGGAAGTATGTTATTTATTGCCATCAATAGGAGTATACCTACAACACCATAAAATTACAGTTTTTTTTCTTTCCCCGTGATGGAACTGATCATTAACTAATGAAAAAATATAAGATACCTGAAGAAGTTTTGGTATGATCACCACATTCATTCAAACTCTGTGTCCCTGCAATCATAAAGCTCACAAAATCACACATCAAACATCACAAACACTTCCCTAATAGGCAAAGTGCAGGTATTCGAAGGAAGATCCAAGTGCAAAGAAAATAATTTTAGCTTGATTATTACTCCACTAAAAGCTAGGAAATAATAGGCCATAGATTTATGAATTTAACTATTAAGTCATGGCATATATATAATAATTATTAAAAGTATTAAGTTGGTTGGACTCCACTAATATATAGCTAGGAATGAAATCAACAAACTTAATCATGGAATAGAAATCAGAGAAGATATTTTCTCAGCAGACACAATTTATATAAATTCTACATCAACATGTATGAGAATTAGGATATAGCTGTCATTGCCATTTTCCTCTTTTCAAACATCTCAATTGCAGCCTCAGTGTTGTGTGCAGCAACATATCTGTACATGGGAGAAAATACATGAAATCAGTTTAAACTTAGCTAAATGAAACAAAAACGTGTTAAAATGTCATACCTGTGCGCTACAGTGTGATGTGTGTTTTCACTCATTAAGCCCTCTCTTTTAGACATTTCATCGAACAGTTGGTGCATCTCCTCAAATTTCTTCATTTCCCCCAATATCCCCCAAAATTCATTATAAACATCAGATCCGGGAGTGTATCAATTCGAATGCGAGCCTCTAGAGATCCAATTGAAGAACTTAAGCGTTGGTTCCCAGTTAGAACGGTGCCGACTAAGTACGTCGTACTGTCATTCAACAACGATTGACCAAACCCATCAAATTGTTGATAAAGCTCTGTTCGACGATAGCTTGAGCAGATTCTGCACTCTAAGAGCGACGTTGTCGTTTTGAGCATCTCCGAGAGAGGAGAAAGCTACGCAAATAAGAGGTAGGGTGAAAAGACGAAACCCTTAAATTCACAATTCATACCAAACCAAATCCTATTCAAATTCGAAACAAAAATTGAAGAGACGGGACAAACCATGTAACCCTTAAATCCACTCTGCTATATTATGTAACTTCTTACAGTAGAGAACGGAGATTTTTGAGAAGCTTTTTCGCAGTCGTAGAGGTAAATATTGACGACTTCCGCGACGAAATTCGGAGACGTCTCATCCTCAAGCTGTTGCAGCTGCAAGAAAATGCTCGTCTAAACTCCTGCATATGAAACAAAATCGAGATCTGACAACGAAGGATATGAGGTCAAATTTGGGGGAGAAAATACCTAATGGAAGAGGAGAGCGAGCAATCGATTGATGTCGGCGCACAGTTGTTCAGCGGCCAAGCTGAGAATCCACAATGGAAGCCCCGTCTTGTTCGATCGATGATTACGACTACGCTCGTCGATTTGTCACTCCAGAGAGGTGCCGAGAGAAATCTTGGAAGCCAGATACTCCCACCCGTTAACAATCTGATGATGTTGATTGCTAGAAAATGCTGACATAACAAAACACCATTAAAGTCGGATAGTCGCCGTTGCGGAGCGGCGGAGGCGTAGAAACGTGGAAACTCAACAATCTGATGATGTCGATGACGATGATGCAAGCGGTAGCAACCCGGCCCAAAACACCAGATCATTCGACAGGCCCAAATAGGTTGATGTTCAGTCCAATACAATACTCAATATAGCAACGTAATACCAAAAACGATTTGAGATTAATTAGGCCGAACATTAATTACGGACGTTATGACCCCAAACATCCAACTTTTTATTATATTAGGATAGGATGTCGTGGGCTATTCCATTTGTAAGTAAGTTTTATGAACTCTTAAGGAGCTATACGAAGAGAGTCGAAGTAAACTGGTCAAATGGGTTGAATGGATAGGGTCATGTACGAGTGAGAGTTTGTTCGGTCGATTGGGGGTTGAGAGTTTTATGGAGATAACCCCGTGTCGACTTTTTATAACCTGGCAACGGGAAATAACCCCGTATCGACTTTTTATAACCCGACAATTTGAAGGTAAAAAATACAATTTTTCTTAATTAGACACTTTTTTAGTGCACCCAGAATTGACGCAGTAGACTGGTCAAACAGGTTGGATGGGTTGATTGTGGGCTAGGAAGTTTTTGGGTCGATTGTGGATTGGGAGTTTTCTTGGCCGATTATCGGGGAATAACCATATAACAACAGGAGATAACCCCACATCGACTTTTTAGAACCCATCAATTAAAAGGAAAAACAATTTTTTTATTTGGGCACATTTTTAGTGCGTCCAAAATTGACGCGGTTCTCCTGGACGTGTTTCGATTGCGGCCAGAATGGGTGCGGGGTTTTACGACCCATAACAACTATATCTAGGAGGCAACTAACAACTTTTTTTGTTTATGGTATTTACCTTCGAACATTCACTGTTGTCTTGATAAAATATTCACTCATTTGTGCCAAAATGTTCAGATTTTTAAGCATGCATTTTCATTTATTTTATTTTTTCTTCGTTGAATTTTTCGCTGTGAGCATGTCATTAACATTTTGTGCTCAAAGCCATGAACATTCATATAGATCGTGTTCGTTACATCTATTTTATTGAGCAGTTCATTGAAGTGAAAATGTCATTAATATTGTTTTTCAGATTAATGAACATTGTTGTCTATGACAATGAACACCAGCTCATGATAATAAACAATCATGTCCATTGGTTGCTAGATTGTTATCTAAGACATGGTTGTTATCAGAATCTAACCATGATAATGGTCGGGAGCTCTGTGTTAAATTTTTGAATTAACTACCTTGCGCAATGTAATATTAGTAGAAATAAAGATTTTTAGTATGTAATTATATTAATTTTGGTTGATGTTCTGAACAACGGTAGAATAATAGGAAATTGTAAGATTTATTATTGATTTGTAATCTTCTTAATCAAATCATCTTTGATTTGAGCTTAAATAAGAAAAATATAGTTTTAAATTAGTACGGAGCAATCTATAATAGATAATTAAATTTATGTATATTATAATATTAGGGTGTCATGTGGCATATCTAAGAGTTGTTCAATGATATTGGGGAGGCCTATGGGGTCCTCAACCTTTATTGGTTCCCGACATTTCCTCCTAATGCGGCTCTTGAACTTTCCAAGGAGTTTCTGTGTCAGAGATTTGGAAGGCTTTCAAGAGCATGAAAGCTTTCAAGTCCCCTGGTATTGATGGCTACCAACCGGTCTTCTATCATGAATGTTGGTCGGTAGTAGGTGATTCTGTGTGCAAGTTCATCTCTTTGAGAAGAGTGTCCTGCCTCGTGGACTCAACGACACTCTTATTGTGGTTATTGCCAAGATCTCCCAACCTAAGCTTTTTAGTTAGTTCAGGCCGATAAGCCTCTGTAACATGTTGTATAAAGTGATCACAAAGATTCTCATGAACCGCCTCCAACCCTTTCTCGGTGATGTGATTGGGCCTTTCCAGGGAAGCTTTATCCCGGGGAGGTTGATATCGGACAATATTGTGGTTGCTCAAGAGGTGGTCCACTGTATGAGACTTAAGCAGGGGCGTTTGGGTTAAATGCTTCTTAAGTTGGATCTCGAGAAGGCGTATGATCGTCTGAACTGGGGTTTTGTGGAGGAAACTCTTGTTGCTGCTGGTTTACCAGAGAAGTGGATATAGTGGATTATGGTGTGCATTCGTTCTTCTCAGATGCAGGTGCTATGGAATGGGGAAGTTACCCGTCAATTCACACCAACCAGAGGCATCCGTCAAGGTGACCCCATTTCACCACATATCTTCATCTTGTGTATTGAGCGGCTTAGCCACATTATCAATAGCTCGATTGAGATGGGTGATTGGAAGCCTATTAGCCTAAGCCGTGGTGGGCCTCTCATGTTTCATATCTTCTTCGCAGACGGTATCATGCTTTTTGCGGAAGCCTCGGTCCAACAACTCTGTGTTACCCAGGATTGGACTAAGAAGTTTTGTGATGCCTCAAGTTAAAGAGTTAACTCCCATAAATCCAAGCTCTACGTTTCAGGAAATGTAGGAAGTGCGTTGAGATCTCAGTTGGATCAACCCAATGGTTTTGTAGTTACGGAGGACCTGTGAACCTATCTTGGGATGCCCCTCCTCAACCGTAATATCGCCAAGGAGGATTTTGGCCCACTCTTGGACAAATTTTCCACTAAGTTGTTGGGGGTGGAAGTCAAGTTGCCTTAGCCTTGTGGATAGAGTTACCCTTGTGATCTCTTCCCTCTCGGTTTACTGTATGTCGACGACGGCATTGCCTCGCATGGTGTGGACCCGTATTCATCAATTGAGTGGTAGCTTCATCAGGGGTAACTCGGAGGGTCACCGTAAGATGCACAAGGTTTCTTGGGAGGAAATCACCAAACCCAAAGCGTTGGGCGGTTTAGGGATTAAATCCATGGAAGAGCTTAACCTTGCTCTTCTAGGCAAGCTGGGCTGGCGTTATCTCATGGAAGATGACTCTCTTTGGGTTACAGTTCTGAGAAGCAAATATGCAGATGGGAACCGCACCTCTGATAAGCCTGCTTCTTATATCTGGCGTGGGATGAAGAAGGGGTTTCTGAGAGTTATTGATCCTGGTATCAAGTGTATTCCAGGAAAGGAGAGTGAAGTTCGCTTCTTGATCTTGGAGATCCCCCTTATCAAGATGGCTATTGCCGATGTCGAGACTAAGAAATTTGACCTTGTCAACGACTATTGGGAGGAAGGGAGGGGTTGGAGCTGAGAGAAATTTGAGGATTTCCTCCCGAACTCTCCATCTTGAGACTAGCTTCCTCTTTCATTTCTGAGGACGCCGAGAGGGATGATGAGTTGAGTTGGTCCCTGGACCCAGATGGAAATTATTCAGTCTGGATATGATATGCTTAAGGGAGGGAAGAATGCACCGTCGGTGGACAAGAACCTTTACAACTGGATCTGAAGACTTGAGGCGTCGGAGAGAAAGTGTGGATGTTCCTTTGGCTTCTCTCTCAAGGAGTTCTCTGCAATGTGGAGCGTGTTCGACTGTCCGTAGGCATATTGCTAGCTCACCGACTTGCTCTCTGTGCAATCAAGATGATGAGTCTTACGAGCATCTCTTTCGGGATTGTGTGGCTATGTGGAACTTGTGACTCGGATGACCCTCTGTGGCTAATGACCCTCTATGGCTAATGACCCTTCCTTTTTCTCCCTCCCTATCTCTAGATGGGTACGTTCTATCTTACTTTCTTCTCATATTGTTTCAGATGACATTCTTTGGAGGAGCATCTTTGCAACGAAACTCCAGTGACATGGAAATGGAGGAACAAAATGATATTTGAAGGCTTTCTCTTCATTGGTGACATGATTGCTTTTATTCAGGGAGTACAAGGCGGCTTAACACAAGTTCACTGACTAGACAGAACATCGTGGAAAAGGTTGAGATCCAAGTCATCTGGACTTGCCCTCTGAAAGGGTGGGTCAAAGTGAACTCAAATAGGGCTATCTTAGAGGGAACTCAAGCAACAACTGAAGGTCTTATTCGTGACCATAATGGTGTGTGGATTGTTGGCTTCGCTCATAACCATGGTGTTTGTTCGTTCCTGATAACCGAACTTTGGGGTCTCCTCAATGGTATGAGACTCACTTGGGACATAGGTTTAAGACATATTGAAAGATATTTAGAAGATTTTCTCGGATTGTGAATCGTTTTAAAAAATTTCATGGGACAAACATTATGGGACTAAGGGAGTACATACTTTTATTTTATATTAACGTTATTTATATTTGTTTATAAATTATATACATATTTATAAAAATCGTTGCGTAAATTACGCGCATGACGCGAAAATAAAGCTAGTAATTAAATTTAAAACCGGATGGAAGAATCTCGTTCCGGTTCAAATTTCCGGTTTAGCTGACTGTGAGCATAGAGTAAAACGGTGTCGTATCATCCTTCCCTAATCTTGCAAAGTCTGTAGATTCTCCGATTAGTCGCGATAGAGAGAGAGAAACACCCACGAGGTTGGAGAAGCCGAGAGTGAGAGAAAAATGAGCGGATCATTCCTAGCCAGGAGGGCTGCGCAGAAGCAGCAAGTTCGTCTTCTTTACCGCAAATATCTCAAGGACACACTCAATTGGGCTGTCCACCGCCATCTCTTCTATGATGATGTAAATTTTCTAGGGTTTTTATTTAGCCCCCCTTCGATTCACTCATCTTTGTTCAATTGTTCAAATCCGGATTTTAGTGTTTCGATCTATTGTATTCATTAATGGGGTTTCCTTGTGCTATCGACAGGCAGATGAGCTCAGAAAGAAGTTTGACGCTAATAAGAATGTGGTGAGCTTCGATTATGGAATACCTCGCCTTTCTTCTCGTATTTTGGGTTATTTTGTATGGTATGTGTTTTAGAAGATTCATTCGGCAGAGGAATACATAATGTCGTGGAAAACTCTTTCAAGTGTCAAATCTGGGTATTCCGATTTGAATAACGTGTGCCTGAAATTAGAAGCACCAAAGTAAACTCAGTAATGTGGTGTTGAATTCAGCTAATTCTGTTATTTTTGCTTTCATTTAGGCGAGGTATGACTAATGTTGACATCAGAGAATATGGTAGCTAGAAATTGTTGTTCTATAGACTATAAAGATGATTTCTCAACCTCAGTAACTTATCATGCATTTGTAGGAAGATCCTGATGCAATTGACCACATGATTGCTAAGGCTGAAGCTAACTACAACAAGTTTCGTCACCCTGATCCATACACTGGTAAGCCATGAAGCATCTGTTCTTGTTCAAATATATAATGACAAAATAGGTCTTATTTATGAGCTGAAGTTATACTTCATCTTTGCTAGACTACATTAAGCTTAGAGTGGGTCTTTGATATTGTATGAAGTCTTAGAATCCTTTTGTTTCTTGCTAAATTTATTTAAAAAATATGTTAGATTTCTTTGTCCTGGGCTAAAGTGGCACTTCTGTGTCTCATTTCAATGTCTTTGATCTTCATGGGATGTAATACTTCAGTTACTGGTCAAGTGTTTTTAGATTGGAAGTGGTAAATCTAGGTTAATAGATATTTGTAGCTCATTTAACCTTATATATCCACTCTAAGACTCCTAATCCTATGGTAAATTTTTCCACATTTGATGTAATAAAACTTCTGTATATCAAATGAAAGAATTCTGTAAATGTTCACTCATTCCTACTCATTTTGTACTTCTTCATGTAAAACTTGCTACCAAGCTCATAGATATATAGAATTGCACAAGAGTTAAAATTGACCACCCCACTCCCTCCCTTTGGAATTAGTGAACATTTAAACTTCCCCATCCATTCATGAGCAATTGACCACCCCAACTTACTTCTTCATGAGCAATTGACCACCCCACTCCCTTTGGAATTAAAATTGAAATGTCCATTTAAACTTCCCCATCCATTCAGATAGTTAAAGAAAATAGAACTTTAATGCTTTCTTCGTCCGGGTTTGGGTTCTGTTATGGCACATGTTTTGCAACCCAACTGGGAGGTAGATGAGAATAAATTTAGTAGCTTTATCTTTTCTGACAAGTGAGATACACAATTTAGTAGCATGCATGCTCTATAACTTTTTATACCTGTTCTATCTCTCTGCAGTTCCATGGGTACCTGGTGGCTCAAAGTTTCACCGAAACCCAACTCCTCCTGCTGGGGTAAGTTTATTTTTTCATGATTGACATTTTTAAAGTTCTTTTCCCCCCCAGTTTGATCCCTCCCTCATCTTTGGAGTCGTAGAATTCATGTTTATATGCTGTATGCACTATGCATGAATTTATATTATGGTTTTCCCCATCAATCTGGTGTCAAAATCTTCACCTTCGGGTCATTATTATTCATATGATCATTGCCCTGTGTATTGCACAATTTTAATATTGGCAATTTGCAGATTGAAATTGTATACAACTATGGCCGTGAAGACAATTCCTGAAGTCAGCAGCTTTTTATGAAGCAATAATAAAGGTTTAAACCTTTGCCTTACTTTCTTTCCTCGGATTTTAGCTAAATGCAAGACAAATGAATTGTGATTCTTGTAGACACATCTTTCTGCTCCAAGTTGCTTAGTAAAAAATTGTTTCATGGTGCAGAAAAGACAGTTCGTCAAATGGGTAAAGTTGGCCATTAACAAGAGCATCTAATTTTCATTTAGATGTGCCAAAACTCTTCAAGACCTTTTTTTCTGCTGCATTTGTTTGTATACTTATGGTGCTTTGTCATATTAGTTTGTGTTGAACTAAACTTCAGCATACATTTGCTTTGATTTTACCTTGATCAGCAGTGCAAGAAAATGAATGTGATGCTTTTTCTTCTTATTTTTGGTATCATTTATCCAATTCATCTGTCAAAAAATTGTTTTGTATTACCTTCTTCTTTACAAGAAAAGGGACATAAACTATAGACATCGAATTAATAAGAGATTTTTCTGGATAAATCTATCACATCTTCAAAATTTCAATCAAATATGATTCGGGTTGCAACGGGGCAATGTTACCCGCGAACGACTGATGCTCACTGACAAGAAGATCTACCACACTTACTTTCTTGCTTCAGTTAAAAAAGACTATGCTCACGTTTCATAATATACATCAACTCCAACTTAATTATTATTTTTTCATCTAGTTGTTGAGTGTTTGGTAAAAAAAAACATCCATCTAGCTTAGCAAGCTTAATGTAATTTTTAACCCACTATTACCCTTTATCAATAAAAGATTTAAATAGTTTATTATATCATTTTTCGTAATTTTACCATTATTATTACAATTCAGCTAAAAGTATCGAACATGTAAATAACCTTTTTAACAACATTTTTATCATCAACTCCAACTTCAATTACTTTTCACCTTCAACTACTATTTCAGCTTAATATGATTAACAAAGCCTTGTTTCATTTTCCTTTATCTTTTCCTGCTTATTGCGTGATTGTTTCTCTCTACTTGGATCGGTCGAGGATTTACGTGCTTAGCTAGTTCAGGATTATATTATGAAGACAAAATAACAAGCGTTTTGGACAATTATACCACAACACTGATCCATATCATAAACATCAGCATCATCAATATCATACAGGCCCTTCCCCAGCTCTAGTATCTCTAACATATCAGATAAACAGGAAACAATTACTCCGTACTTTGTGGAATTGAAAAGTTTTTACATTAAAATACTAATCAAATCAAGGTTACATGGAAACTATTCTGATGCCAATTGCTGAGACAATCACCAGTAATCCATGCAAGAGCAAGAACCCTTTTTGAAACAATGAAACCTACTATTATCCCTCACAATTATTTCCCGCTCATAAATATCAAACAACAATTTAAAAACAGCATGACAATCATTACACACTCGAAGATTCTTTATTATTCGGATCGGATTTCTACGATTCACTTTTATAAGACCAAAAGCAAATGCCAATCTCTCACTATGAGTTTCCAATTCAGCTTCCTTCTCCTTTTCTTCATCTATACACAACAACACCTGTGTCGTGTCTGGAACATGTCCTCTCAAATTCAATTTCTCTCTCATTTCACTCAACTTCAAGTAGATTGCTTCAGTTTGAGGATGTTCTTTGTCACACACAGTGAATTCATGGACCATGCCTTGATATTCGATCAAACTCAAACCCGGGTCTTTCTTCACTCCTTGAGTTTTCATCATCTCTCTAACTTCAGCAACCTTTTCCCAAATCCCAGCTTTTGCATACATGTTAGAAAGAAGAATATAACATCCAACAATATCTGGAGACAGCTCCATCACTTTTTTGGCGGCAAATTCACCGATATCTATCCTTGAATAATTTCTGGCTGCACTTAGTAAGCTCATCCAAATTATCTTGTTTGCCCTAATCGGCATTTTCTCAATTGTATCCTTTGCCGTTTCAAGATGACCAACACGACATAGTAAATCCACCAAGCAACCGTAGTGTTCGGCTTCTGGTTCTATACCATACTTGCTCTGCATCATATTAAAACAACGACGACCTTCATCAACTAATCCTGCATGACTGCAAGCATTTAGAATGCCGAGAAATGTTATGCCGTTTGGAGTTAGTCCTGTACTACACATCTCATGAAAAACTTGTAGAGCATCTTTGGCCATACCATGAAACCCTAATCCTACAATAAGTGCAGTCCAATGCCCCACTTTCTTGTTTGCTATTGTGTTGAATACTGTGTAAGCATCATTGATACACCCACATTTTGAATACATATCAATCAATGATATGCCTACAACACCGTCGGTAGAAGAAGACGTCTTTAGCATATAAGAGTGAGCCCATCTCCCCATACCAACAAGTGCCAAACAAGAAATAGCAGCAAAGACAACACTAATGTAGCATGGTTAGGTACAACTGCACCTGTCTCCAGCATCAACAGAAACATCTCTAGAGCTTCCAAATATTGCTGATTAAATTCATAACCAACGATCATCGAATTCCACGTGATCAATTTTTTGTCAATAGTTTGATCAAACAACATTCTAGCCAATTGAGAATCCCCTGATTTCATATACCCGTTAATCATTACGTTCCATGACGTCAAGTTACGCCTTGGCATGGCATCAAACATCTTTCTAGCATTACACACTTGCCCACACCTCGAGTAACCATCAATCAGTATAGTCCAAGAAACAACATCCCTTTCAGGCATTTCATCGAACACCTTACGTGCAAACTCCATTTCCCCCATTTTTACATACCCATCCAACAAAGTATTCCAACAAACCAAATCCTTGTTGCTCATTCTATCAAAAACTCTTTTAGCATACACTATGTCACTAACCTTAGAATACATGCTAACCAGACTCCCATCCACGAAAGGATCATCAACCAATCCATTCTTCAAAGCGAGCCCATGAACTTGTATTCCCTCCTGCATCGCCCCCAATCGAGCACACGCCTTAATCACACAAGGCAAAGTGAAATTATCAAGTTTAAGATCCTCTGACACCAAATGATTGAAGAGGATGAGGGCATTCTGAGATTGGTGGTTTTCAACGTATGATTTGATTAACAAGTTCCAGCATACCAAAGAGAGGCGTTGAATTTGATCGAAAACAGAGCGGGCATAGCCAAGATCGTTGTTGATTGACGTATAGAGAGAGAGGAGCTTAGAAGAGACTAGCGGATGATGAAGATATCCGGTTTTAAGAGAATATCCATGGAGCTGGCCTGCTTGATCGATCGTCATGTTAGGGGATTGAAGAAGTATGAAGGGAAAGTAGTGAAGGTAAGAAATATCTGATCTTCCTTGAATTGATAAGATGGAGAATTACAGCATATATAGACAATGTAATGGACAACTGGCTATTTCTAGACTATTCTACTGTTATTACAAACATTCCTAAGCTGTCAATATATAACCGTTACTATCTCCCCTCGATCCGAAGCGGTCGAAGACAGACTTTGGAGCGAAGAAGCTTGAAAGGAGCTGTTGCTAACGGTTTAGTCAGTAGATCAGCCTTTTGGTCTTTAGATGAGATGAATGCAATCTTTAAGGAGCCGCAACGAACCCGCTCACGCACAAAATGATAGTCCAAGCTCAAATGTTTGATGCGGTGATGTTGAACGGGGTTGACGGAAAGGTAAGTGGCTCCAAGGTTATCACACCACAATGTCGGGGGCGCAACCAAAGAGATACCCAGTTCATAAAGGATGTTTTGAAGCCAAATAGTTTCACATGTAGCATAGGCAAGTGCTCGATACTCCGATTCGGTGGTGGATTTGGAGACGGTGGGCTGTTTCTTGGATGTCCACGACACTAGATTGTTGCCATGGTATATGCAATAAGCGCTCGTTGACCGACCTTCCGCATCTTCATCACCGCCCCAATCCGAGTCGGAAAATGCTGCAAGGGTGCTGTTGGGCAGGGATGAAATGCAGAATTGTAGGTCCGCTGTAGCATTTATATAGCGAAGAACTCTCTTGACTGCAACCCAATCCCGTTCAGTGGGGGCGTGCATTGCCTGACATAACCGGTTTACCGCAAAAGAGACATCCGGTCTTGTGAATGACAAGTACTGAAGACCCCCTACTAGACTCCTGTAGTAAGTAGGATCGGCATAAGGTGGGGAAATCACTTCCTGGAATGACCCAAATTTAGCATCCATTGGAGTAGAAACAACCTTTGAATTCTCAAGTTTAGCTCTTTTGACAAGGTCCCGTATATATTTACTCTGGCACAAGAAGAAGCCATCAGGGGTGCGCTAGACCTCCACGCCTAGAAAGTAGTGGAGAGGTCCGAGGTCCTTGACCGGAAATTTCAGCGATAGGCTCTTCACAAACATGCTAGACAACTCATCATTATTAGATAGCACAATGAGATCATCCACATATATCAAAACGAAGACAAGATGGCACCCTTGACGATAGAGAAAAAGAGATGAATCGGCCTTTGAAGGAGAGAAGCCCATAATGATTAAAGAATCACTTAGGCAAGAGAACCAAGCTCTAGGTGCTTGTTTAAACCCATAGAGTGATCGGTTGAGCTTACAAATATGGTTGGGAAAAATTTTGTGAGTGAAGCCCGGGGGTTGAGAAATGTATACCTCTTCCGTCAAGGTCCCGTGTAGAAACGCATTTTGGATGTCGAGTTGTCGCGCCGACCAATTGTTCATCGCCGCAAGGGATAAAAGAAGACGAATGGTGGACGGCTTAATGACGGGACTAAAGGTCTCGCCATAATCGAGGCCATGAACTTGGTTGAAACCTTTGGCAACAAGGCGAGCTTTGCGACGTTCGATGGATCCATTGGCATGTCTTTTAGTTTTGAAGATCCAACGAACGCCTAGGACATTTATGGAGGAGTTTGGTGGAACAAGAGACCAAGTTTTGGTGGATAAAAGGGCTTGAAACTCTTGAGACATAGCATCTCGCCACTCTTGAAATTTGTTGGCTTCGGTAAATGATTTTGGTTCATCGGGAATAGAGAGTGTTGGGGACGAGATGGCTTGAGTGTTGGAGCAGCTTGGCCATGGGACAGTCCCATCTGTGCGACACAGGGGACGGGAAATGTTATTTTTGGATCTGGTCTGCATTTGGTGAGTGGGATCAAGGGATGGTGATGTGGGACTAGGTGGAAATGGGCTAGTGCCAGCAGATTGAGAGGATGAGATGGTGGGAGGTGATTGGGCCAAGGGATCAGTTTCAGTGGAGGTGGTCTCAACAAAGGAGGGCTCGTGGGCTGAAGTTGGGATTTGGGCTGGAGTAGAGCCCAAAAGATGAGGCAAAGAAGGTAACTGGGCGAGTGGAGGATTGGGATTAGTTGTGGGGGAAACTGAATTTTTGAAGGGAAATATATCCTCATGGAAGATAACATCCCGAGAAATATATGAGCGTTTTGTATTCCAATCATAGCACACATAGCCTCGGTAGTTGCTAGCGTATCCAAGAAAAATGGTGGGAGTGGACCGAAAAGAGAGCTTGTGGGAGTTGTATGGATGAAGGTTTGGAAAACAAAGACACCCGAAAACTTTAAGGAATTTGTAGTCGGGTGGTTGGTTGAAAAGGATATCAAACGGGGATTTGTTTTGGAGGATGAGAGTGGGAAGGCGGTTGATGATATATGTGGCGGTCTCAAAAGCGTAATCCCAATACTTAAGAGGAAGGGAGGCATGTTTGAGGAGTGTGAGGCCGGTGTCGACAATGCGACGGTGACGAGTTTCAATACTCCCGTTTTGTTGGTGAGAGTAAGGGCAAGTGAGTCGATGAGAGATACCCAATGAGTTGAACAATGGTTTGAGTGGCTTAAACTCGGTACCACCATCAGTTTGGATATAGGAAATTTTGGTCTTAAAAAATTTTGTGACAAAGGTAATGAACGTAGTCACAATTTGAGTAACGAGATTTTTAGTGGTAAATGGAAAAAGCCAAAGAAACTTAGAATAATCATCAATGATAGCAAGATAATAAGAATTGCCTTTGATTGATAATTTATGACTTGGACCCCATACATCCATAAAAAGTAAAGAAAAAGGAGAGGGTGATCTGCTAGCACTAGGAGGATGGGGAAGGGAATGGACTTTAGCCCAAGAACAAGTTTGACATGGGGCTGAACTAGGCCTGCTAAATTTTTGAAGGGGAAAGAGAAGCTGCAAAACAGACGTAACAATGGAGGAGGCAGGATGACCTAGGCGAAGATGCCAGGTCGAGTCTGGAACCAAGGAAGTGGCGTGGGATTGCGGCGGCGAACAAGGTGGCGGAGCGACGACGGCGAGTTGATATAGACCGTTTCTAACGGGACCCCGAAGAAGGGGCAGCTTGGTCTGAGAATCCTTCACATAAAACAAATCAGAGTGAAATTCAAAGAAAACTTGATTATCAGCACAAAAACGATGCACAGACAGAAGATTTTTTGAAATTTTTGGAGTATGTAAAAGATTAGTAAGCTTGAATGTACGATTATGAGAAGAGAAGGAACCGGTGCCATGATTTTGAATGGGCACTTGAGAGCCATCGCCAAGGGATACTGAATCAGTGCCTTCGTAGTGATAATTCTCAAGGCTGAGGTTGGACATATCTGGAGTGTAATGATGCGTGGCGGCTGTATCGGGAAACCAAGCCGATGAGCCATGATTAGAGTCAGGGTGACGCGCTGTGTAATGGGCCTGAAGTGAAGCTGGAGGTGGTGCTTGTGGTCCCTGCTCATACCGATACCAACACTTCATGGCGGAGTGGCCTGGTTTACTGCATAACTGACAAATGATGCGAGTTTCTGGGCTGCCTGAGAAGGTCTGAGGTGGTCCCCTGCCACGACCACCACCTAAGAAACCTGAAGCACTCCTGTTTTTGCCCCTATGTTGCCCTCTGTAACCACCTCGATTGTAACCTCTGTCATGGCGGCCTCGAGAGGAGGTAAAATGTGCAGAAGCTTGGTCCAAGGTAGTGTTGTTAACACTGATTTGAGAGTGAAGGGATTGTGTTTGAAGGTTGAGGCGAGATTCGTGGGTTAAAAGGTGAGATAAAATAACAGTAGGTGAGGGAAGAGTAGTTTGGGTGGAAATCGCAGTGACAACAGCATCATATGTTTGATCAAGGCCAGAGAGGATATAACCTGTGAATTCCATGTCGGAAATTGTCTGGCCGGCGGCGGAGAGCATCTGAGAAAGATTTTTTGCTTTGTTAAAATACTCTGTAATGGATTCCGCACCTTTTTTTGAGGCTTGCGAGTTGCAATCTGGTGTGAATCAGCTGTGCACTAGATCTGGACGAGAAGAGCTGGTGAAGATTGGTCCAAATCTCCAGCGCCGAGTTGCAGTCCAAGATTTGCGCCAACACCGTCTCGGTTAATGACGACGTCAGAATCACCATAACTAGGTGGTTCTTGTTCTGCAGATCGATGAACTCCGGGTTGATAGTGGGAGCATCTGTTGTTGTAGCTCCTGGTAGAAGCTCCGGCGGCCATGGTGTGCCATCAACAAGCCGGAAAAGGCCATGTGCCTTCAGGTATGGTGTTACCTGAGCCTTCCAAAGGAGAAAATTCTCCTGCGACAACTTGACAGTGATGAATGTTGAGAATGAGGGTAGAGCAGGGTTTGTGTTTGAGGAAGATGGCGTGACAGTCATTGTTAGGCAGGAAGAAGGAAAAAAAAAAAGCTTTCTTTTGTGGATCTGGGAAGGTGAAGAAGACGACAAAGGTGCCTCTTTTTTTGGATCTGAAAAAAAAGGAGAAAGGTTTGTTTTGGACGTTTGTCCTTTAGCTCATGATACCATAGTGAAGGTAAGAAATATCTGATCTTCCTTGAATTGATAAGATGGAGAATTACAGCATATATAGACAATGTAATGGACAGCTGGCTATTTCTAGACTATTCTACTGTTATTACAAACATTCCTAAGCTGTCAATATATAACCGTTACTAGAAAGTTGGAAGGCAAGACCATTGTTTGCAGCATTATCGTATTATAAAATCCAACCAACAGAAACTGTTAGAGACTTAAGGGTCTTTTCGGATATCCTACCCACAATTTATACTAAATTAGAGTCATATACCATCTCCAGGTTCAAACCTGATACCTGTTACATGGGACAAAGCCCTTACCTGACACTGAGGCATTGGTGAACCCTATACTTTTAGGCCCTTGCTAAATATAGCCCGGGCGTTTTCTAAATAACGCCCGGGCCCTCGCGTTCTGCGAGGAAGCGCATCCTCGCAGAACGCGAGAGTGCGTCCCCTCGCAGAACGCGAGGGTGCGTCACCTCGCAGAACGCGAGGGTGTTTTTTCCCTATAAAAGGGGAAAAACCCTACTCGGCCCATTTTTACAGCCACCATAAAAAAATTCCGCCGCTCTCTTCTCATTTTACCATCTCTCTCAATTTCAACCTACTTCTTCTTCCTCTTTTCAATTCAAATCTCCATATAAGGTATGTTTCTAATACTCTTATGCTTTTTAATGTTGTTTTTAGATGAATATATGTTGTTAGTATAGAAAATTGCATATTATATGATGTTTTGATATTGAATGTTGATTTAGAAATGGTTGTATAATGGATGAAAGATGATGATTTTGAATTATGGTGGATGAGTGGATGTTGTTTTATGTTGAAATTCATTAGGGTTAGGGTTTTTGATTAGGGTTGTTGATTTTATTTAGGGTTTTGATGTTTATTTGGTAATTTACTTAAATTGATAGGTATTTTAGCTAAAATATTGAATTTTTGTCGGAAAATCTCGCCGGAAACTGTTGCCGGAAACTCATGATTGTGCAAATTGACGCAGAACGCGAGGGGTGTAGTATACTCGCAGAACGCGAGGGTCATGGTACTCGCAGAACGCGAGTGTCATGCTACTCGCAGAACGCGAGGAATTGACATAAGAGGATATTCTTTCCTCTTCTGCAGATACATATTTATATACTGATTTTACTTTATATACTGTTATATTTATATACTGATTCTACTTTACATTTTTTTAGGTAATGGATCGTCCTGGACGTTCAACCCGTCGAAGAAATAGGAACGCTGTGAGAGAACGAGCAAAGAATACAACACCGGTAGAGCTCTTCCCCGAGGGGCTCCCCGACGTTGATTATCGCGCCATAGAGCGGTACAGTGGTGTCCATAGTTATGCCGGGGAAGACTGTTCTGTGCCTAGTGGGATAGAACGAGCAGATACATATCAAGGGTATCGAAATGATGATTGGGACCTTTATTCTCAAGAGCCAGTTTCATGTGCACAACCGTCAACTCAATGGGCACCACAATCAACTCCATATGAACAATCGGGTAGCTGGGACAATTTCATTCCTCAGTATGCTGTAGTGGAAGTTGGACAAGGGTGGGGTGGACAAAGTTGGGTCGGTGGACAATGTTGGGGAGGTGGATTTGGTGAGGGAAGTGTTCCTGAAGACATGGGTCAAGGAAGTGGACAAGCTTGTTCTTCTTCTTACAATCCTCAACCAGAACCGATGGAACAAGAGTACCACGATGAAGGTGTTGGGGAAGAACACGAAGAAGAAGGTGATGATGATGATGATGATGATGAAGAAGAAGAAGAAGAAGAAGAATTGGTCCAGAAACCAAAAAGAAAGAGGAAGTCCAAGAAGAATGAGCCAAAGTATGATCCTGAGCTCACTCATTCCACACCTGGCGGTCCAGAAGATCTCGAGTTGCTTAAGGGATTTGAAGCACATGTGGCGTTCCACATCCAGAAAGGGGAGGTAATTTACTAATTTATTGATTTTCTGCATTTTTAATACATTAACAGAAATTCTGCAGAATGCACAGAAAATGCAATTTCTGTGCATTTTCTCGCAGAACGCGAGGAGTGGCATACTCGCAGAACGCGAGGGTGTTACTCTTCGCAGAACGCGAGAAAATGCTTGGTTTCTGCAGAAGCTGATAATTCTGCAGAAACTGTATTATTTGTAAATTTGGCCTGCAATGTGTAATTTTGTATTTTTCTGCAGTTGAAAGGTCCGATGAAGCCACAACAACGGACAAAGCAAAGCAGTGATTGGCCATTGGACAACGATGACTGGTCAGAGATTCCCGGTGCTGTTGGATTGTCAGATCTACCTGACATGATGTACGAAGCAATCGACTATCCGTTGATTGAAGCGTTCATCAAACGATGGCAACCGGAGACTAACTCATTCCACCTCCCTTGTGGTGAGATCACTATTGGCCTTTTGGATGTACATATGATTTTAGGCCTACCTATAGAAGGGAAAGCAATGACTACTTGTAAGAAACTGGGTGCCAAGTTTAGTCATGATGAGATTATAAAATACTATGGTAGGAAGGGGGCGGAAATTTTTGGAGTAGATCCGCACACTTTAGATTCTGGGAGGGTGAAAGCTGATTGGTTTAGAAGGCATTGTGAAAACCTAGGTCCAGAGCGAAAGGGTTTAGGATGGGTGTTGTATACTGCTTCCTCACTCTTATTTCCGGACAAGTCACAGAACTTGATTCGGCTTAGATATGGGCCTTATTTGGAAACCTATGCCCATGCTACGGGCATATCGTGGGGTTCAGCTGCTTTGGCCCATCTGTATAGGCAGCTGGGGGTATGCACACGACAGGGTTGTGCCCAGATGTCTTTCTGTTACACCTTGTTGCAGGTATTATACTTTCTAAGCGTTTAATTTACATACTTATATATATTTTCATATTTAACGTACTTTGTATTTCTTAGGCATGGATCTACAACTACTTCCCACACTTCCGACCTACTGAACGTCCTCGGTGGAGAGCGGAGCAACCATGGGCATACCGGTGGATGCCTAAGAATGTAAAGCTGAAGAAGGGGCAAGTCGGAAGGGACTATAGGGGAGCGCTCGATATTCTTATGCCGGAGATGGTAAGTTTCTGCATTTTCTGGGATTTCTGCATTTTTTGAGTACGCAGCAGTCATTAGGTGTAACTTGCATTTTCTCGCAGAACGCGAGTTTGTGCATCCTCGCAGAACGCGAGGATGCACACACTCGCAGAACGCGAGAAAATGCAAGTTTCTGCATTTTGTCCTAGTTTCTGCAGTTTCTGGTGTTTTACAGACTTCACCATGCGTTTTTCTGTCATTTTGTTAGGTATGTTGGAACCCGTATGGAGCACAAGACTTCACCGATCCTGAGCTTGCTCCCGCTCTATTTCACGGGGTGCTATCTTGCTGTGACATCACCGAACCACACATGCCTGATAGGTGTCCGAGACAATTTGGGAGAGTGCAGCGTATTCCTAGGCCAGTCATCGAACCGCTCAAAGCTCATAGGTTGAAAAACATTAGGTGTTATAGTGTTTTTTATGACGCCAACCAATGGCTTTGGGAGTCAAGAGATGTTCACTCTTTGTCTCTCGATGATATGGGGCCAGTTGCCTATGCACCACATGAATGCTCCCATGATTACATGGATTGGTACATCAAGAGGACCCATAGGTATATCCGTCCTGCAATCCCTGGGATGATTACTGAGAGACAGGTGATTGGCCGGGTGTACAATGACATGGACCGGTATCGGTTTGCCACTCCAGAGGATTTTTCTTCATATCACGCCCAAATGCTACTATGTATGTCAAATCTCGCTCCCTTCCGACCACGAGAAGACGAGTAGCCTTTCGTTTTGTGTTTTGGATTGTGTTTTGGATTGCTTTCTTAGGTGTTTTGTTGCGTGGATAATTTTGTTGGATTATGTTTAGGGATATGTTGGCGTTTTTTCAATTCTGTTGGATTGTGTTTTTTGCATAACCTCGCAGAACGCGAGGTGTACCCTCCTCGCAGAACGCGAGGTGTACATTCCTCGCAGAACGCGAGGAATTACATTTTCTGGAAAATGTCCATTACATGAGTTCCTGTTTAAGAATTTAAAAAACCATCTCCAGTTCAACATTACATTACAAATTCAGCGAATAAAACATAACTTCAACATTACATTTCAAAGGCGGCACATCGATGTGACACAAGATCGTGCAAAGAAAAAGCATCTCTTTCAGCGTTTCGCCACCAAGGAGTAAACACATGAGGTAATGGGCAGTTTTCTTCAAGACGCAACTACAAGAAAACAACAACGTTAGGAAGTTGCATATTAGATAGTAATTCATAAGTAGATCCAAAAACTTACCGGAACAAAATGTCTCTCACTCTGAATATAGAATAAGCAGAACGTCGGAAGTGTGTCACCATCTTCTAACCAAGTAGGACGTTGTAGAGGAAGGTAAGTGTAGTTAGCACTTTTTCCCACCGTTACGAACACTATGTTGAATGTGGATGCCACA
Source organism: Oxyria digyna (assembly GCA_029168935.1). Classification (NCBI taxonomy): domain Eukaryota; kingdom Viridiplantae; phylum Streptophyta; class Magnoliopsida; order Caryophyllales; family Polygonaceae; genus Oxyria; species Oxyria digyna. The sequence goes on from JAPVLV010000013.1 coordinate 16,339,545, forward strand.
AGGCATCCCATTTCCGGGGTAGCTAGCCAGTGATCTTCTGGAGCCCTTCCTATTCCTTCCCATGTAAGTTGGTGTAAAGCGCTCTCCAAAGTTGGTTGTTGTGGAGGTCCAATCCAAGTTCCTTGAACTAGGTGCCAAATCTCTTTGACCTTAGCTATCATCAAATCTCTTACTTCCCTCCATAAGTGTTGGTTGTCATGCAATTCATGAGCTATTGCTCTAAATCCACAATTTCCATCTCCATTTACCTCAAACCAACCATTCACATGGGTGCGCATTGACGCGGGTATGTGAGACTTGTACTTGCCAATCACCTTAATCTTTGGTTTCTTGAATGTTTCAGAATTAGAAGCATTTTTTTGCTTCTTTGGGGGTGTTTCTTCCAAATCTCTAGCATCCATCTCAACATTAGTGTGCTCCCATGCAGACGGTCTTCTTTGCGTTGACCTAGGTTGTTTGTTAGGAGCTCCGACTGGACGACCTCCGGTGTGCTTTGAAATAGCCGGCTCTTTTAGAGGAGTATTTACTTTCCCAATGTCTAAAACAGTTTGTGCACACTTTTCTTGATCATGGGGGCACAATTTCGGAAACGTTTCCTCATAGAAAGTCTGAAAAAGACGCCTTGCCACCTTACTCTTAACTTCCAGTATGCCGGGAACATCAACTTCTTCCAAACTCAAAGTACTCCAGAAAGGGTGCAACTCTGATACTCTTAGTGGTCTTTGCTCCTTCCAATGTCTTACAATCTGATGAACACACATCAACCCATCTCTAATCTTGATCCCGCAGCTACAAAACATATTAAAGTGCGCACCTAATCTCTCCCCCTTCGTGTATTCCTCAAGCAAAAATTCTATGCATTTGTAAGAGACTTTGAACTTCAAGACTTTAAACAAGTCGGCCCCTTCAACAACTGTGAAGCTCTTATTCAAACTCTCGGTGAAAGACACAGTAATCTCCTTAAGTTGGTTCTCCGCCATTGTTTTGTATTCTTTGAACATTGTGTCTAGCCTAGCATTTCCACTTGACAAGTATGACTTAAGACATGAATGTGCTCCTTCAACTCTAAAATGTTCGAAAAACAATAAAATGCAAATACAAATCAGAACCTGTGGATCCTTCTGTAATGTGTAACTCCTCGCGTTCTGCGAGGTGTGTACACCTCGCGTTCTGCGAGTTCATACATTGTTCCAGGATCTTTGCATTCGAAAATGCGTCAACACTGAATCAAGGAATTTACTCGCGTTCTGCGAGGTGGTATGCCCTCGCGTTCTGCGAGGTGTGCATTACAGAAGCTCTTTTTATCATATGTAGAAGGTAGACATAAATAACAGAACATACCTGTTTGTCGTGTTATTCCCGAGAGTGAAGACATTATCCGTCCATGCTGAAACAAGTCTTTCTTTGTAACGGTTTAGCCAATTCGTTCTCACGTACTTCAATACGGCTGGATAAGCTCGCCATTCGTCCTCAAGTTTCTTCAAAGTACTCTTGTAATCTTCTTCAGTGGTTTGTTCGAACACGTTATAATAATCATTTGAAATATGAACCCCCAATGCTTGTGTGCCCATAGCTATCTTGGCTCTCGCCTCTATGTTCTTCCTTACATGTCGCCTACATAAGAGAAACTTTGCATTTGGCCATAACTTGTCTGTTGCATTCATAAGAGCCATCTCACGGTCAGTGACGAAGCAAGTAGGCGATGCTCCTATTCTCAAATACATCGTCTGCAGCTGCTGCAACGCCCATAAATAACTATCCTCGCTCTCAGCCTCTAACCATACCCCGCACACAACAAAATTCTTCCATGTAGAAGTCAAACCGACTATCTCCAGGAAGGGAACATTGTACCTGGAACCAAAATACAGTAAGATAAATACAACATAAAAACAGAATGATAAATACTTACCTGTTCGTGCTATAAGTCGAGTCCATCAAAAGGACATATGGAAACGCCTTTAAGAGTTTCATTGATTCGGGGCTAGCAAAGAACAAGTCGCCTATTATCGAAGGGTTCGTTGCACTTGGCCTATACTCCATGAAGTAGTTGCTCTCTTTGCATTGGTGAAAGAATTCTTGAACCACGGTTCTACCTTCCATTTCCTCTTCCCTTATATGTCTTACCAAATTGTACACTTGGTTCTTCTTTGTGCAACTTCCGGGATCCTTGTTTATCTCAGTGTAAATCTGATTTGGAGAACAATGTGAAAGTACCATCTCACGAACCTTTTTCTTTTGATCCGGGGTTGGCCTCCCGGCAAATGCATTCCCGACCAAACTATCTCCAATAGGATGGTTGTGCAAACCACAAACAACCACTAATCTCCAATTCTCTTCAACCCGGTTCTCCATGAGCTTCAACTGAAATTTACACCCCGTTTTCTTGCTCTTTGTGTTTGATCTAACACCGACACCTTTAGGCCTATGGCTTCCCCCTTTCTCACAAATGATTTGAATCTTACCACTTTGCCCCGGTTTAGATGGTACACTCCTTCCAATAGAGATCATAAACTTGTGTTGCTTTGCAACATTCAAAGCCCACAAATGACCGATCTCCTTAGAGGCAAACACTTGCTCCGTAGTGAAATATTCCGAATAATCCCTAGAAACAACCTCTTCCTCACATACGGGACTATCAAACTTTGGTGCAGTGCGTAAAGAGGGAAGAAAACACATCTCCTCTCCTACGTTTGTTGGTGGGTTAACAAATTGTGAATCAAACGCATCATAGCTTGATGGCACCTCATATGTACATGGCATGGAATAAGTAGATGGCACGGGCAACTCATAAGTAGATGACACATGCAATTCATATGTAGATGACACGGGCAACTCATAAGTAGATGACACATGCAATTCATATGTAGATGACACATGTTGTTCATATAAAGATGGTTGATGATAATATCCAAAGTCGTCAATCCCTAAATCAAATGACGGTGGCGAAACGGGCACCGTATTCCGCGAGGGGTAGGTGTAGTCATTCAACTGGATTGCATTCAATCCAGTGAACAAAGAAAAATTCACCTATAACAATGCTTCTGTTAATACTCTGTAATGTGCAACTTCTCGCGATCTGCGAGGGACGCACTTCTCGCGTTCTGCGAGGGAGGCACTTCTCGCGTGACGCGAGGGGCTTCCTCTCGCAGAACGCGAGAAGTTGCTAATTCCTAAAACTAGTCCTTCAACGGGATATTTTAACATAACATGAGTTTCTACATTAAAAACCATAAAAACCCTAAAAACATGAACACATCTAAGTTTTTGACATTATATGCAAAAGTCATCTCTTCAACACTTACTACTACTACTAGATTTAACATGAAATACAACATAATAAGTTCATTTTAGCTCTTAATGGTGCAAAACAAATTAAAATTCAAAAATTAAGTAAGAACATTACCTCATTTGAATGGTAACTTGATGAACCATCATCTCCATTCCCTCCTTTGTTGAATTCCTCTTCATCTTCCATTATTTAGGTGTTTTTAGAGTGTTTTGAAGTTTTAAGGTTTTGAAAATGGGTTTTAATGGAGGGTGAAAGAGGTGAAAGATGATAAAAAGAGGTGTTAGGGTAGGGTTAATAGGTGTTACGGAATACTTAAAATAAGGAGGTAGTTATTATAGTTAGGTGGGGACAAGACATGTAGTAATGGCGCACAACAACGTCCATCTGACATGCTAATCTCGCGTTCTGCGAGGACACGTACACTCGCGTTCTGCGAGGACACGTACACTCGCAGAACGCGAGATTAGCATGCATGTAATTAACCTAATTTTTTGCTAATCTCGCAGAACGCGAGTGTACGTGTCCTCGCAGAACGCGAGTGACCCGGCGTTGTTTGAATAAAGTACCGGGCTGTATATAAGAATGGTGTATTTTTATTGATTTGCTTCTACTTATTGTTGAATCTCATGTGTTGCCCTTCCAATTTCACCCCCGATATCTCACATTTCTTTCATGTTCATCTGGGAGGTTCCAACAAGCTCAAGAACGAGGATTTCTTCTTCCGACCACAGATCTGAGGTAAGCTCCTCTCTCTCTCTCTCTCTCTCTCGAAGCAAAAGGTGTTGGGATCTTGAATTCTAAGTAGCCATTTCGTCCGTTGTTTAGCGTTGTTGATCTACTCCACAATCAGGTACAATAAAACCGCAGCTCCCGGTCAATATTTTCCATGATTTAGGGGGGTTCATTTTTCGTAATCTGGACAGTTGGGGTAATAGGGTTTCGATTTTGGGAAGTCGATTAAGTTAAAGTTGGGGATTTAGTGTTCTTCATTTCCCTGATTTAGAGTCTTGTATGGACTTGTTTGCTTCATCTTTTCGGAGTTTCTTTCCCTCATATACATGTCACATAATAAATTTCATTTCTTTGGTTGTTGAATAAAGGCTTCGACTTAAGCTTTAAATTGGATTAAGAGGAGAATCTGTGTTAGTTTAATGATGAGGAATTTTTTTACTGAAGTTGGTGTGTGGGTATTATGTAAATGGGTTCTAGCTTATACCCCTCATCTTGTGTGTGTATTATGGTAGTTGTTTGTGGGTGCAGATTTTTTTCATGCTTGTAGTTTATTTTCTGTAAATAAGGAGATGGCAATGGTTATTCTGTATAATTATAAATTGGTGTGACAAACAAGGTTCAAATATTCTATGAAGACATTCATAATTCATTGCTCTGAGCATCTATGAATCAATTTGGAAATGAGAATTCCTGATGTGCATGTTATTTTAATGGTAAAAAATGAGGGTACTTGTTCTTAGATCTCTTAACTTTTTTCTTTCACCTTTTATCTCGTTTCTCTAGTTGCACTCATGTACTAATCTTATTGGAAAAAGGGTGTTGCAGGTTTGGTTAAGATTGTGCATTTAGTTTGATGTCTAAATTTGTGTTTGTTAGGTTGGCATTTATATATAACTAGATACGGCCTCCACGTGAGGAATTTTTGGTTTTTGTATGTGGTTTAATATAATTTTGCATTATTTGATAATATTTTTGGTATTGTTATCAAATTTTTAATATTCGTAATTATAAGTATTTTCGATTGCCTCATATTAATGTTTGAAGTTGTTTTGAAATATAATATTGGTTTATATATATAATTTATTAAAATAACTTAAAAGTCTCAACTTGCAATAATTTGTCGTGCAAACAATGAAATTTCACAACATTAAAAATGAGATACAAAGTTCAAAATTACATCCGTGAACAGGTTGCTGCAAGCGCTCATCCCATCCATGCTCGATGGAGTCAATACCTGCATCCACTGGGCCAGGGAAAAGTGATTCAATAAATTAAATCATGAAACTCCTTTCATTTTAAGCACATAATATAACAATAATGTAATTCTAACGATTATGATTACAATGTTCAACTTCTTCTTCTTCTTGAATTGCAATTTGAGATCACAAGCCTCCTGAGATTACAAATATATATACTTACGGCATTGAGTACATAACCCTCTCTAGATGGAACAAATTAAAGATTCATGCAGTCTCAAGTTGCATGAGTGCTTGGTTAGTTTTGACAGTATATCTTACGTGGTTAGATGTCCAAATCAGCACTTTCTGATCAGTCTCGGATCAATTTACTGGATTAAAAGTATGTATGTACACTTCTTTTTCCCTACATTTTGAAATTCTGTACACATTCCCGACTAACCTGTTTTGGTATAGAAAGAAAAAACGGAGGATGCAAACGACTGCGGTGTATGGTCCTCCTTTGTAGCGCTCGAAAAATTCCTTGATAGCACGTCGGATGTAGCTGATGATTGACCCACTTGCTCCAATCACAGCGTCAGCTTAAGATAATGGAATCTGCATGTGCTGAGTAATCTGTGGGTTTTAGACAGCAGAATCAACCACAGCATAATTGTCAATTGTCGGTAGAGCATCTGAATTGTACGGAAGATGTACAAGAATATACTATGAGACATCAAGGCTTGAAAATGTAGACAAAAGTGATCGAGCATTTCCTTGATATTCTTTGATTTCCTAAGTAATTTTACCAAATTAATTTGGCCAACGTAAGATTACATAACAAATAAGGCCATTGACTTCCAATTTTATTTCACACTCGATCGGAGAAGTATGAACAGATGTGCAAGATTATAGCCTTCAACAGCAAATCTTTAATTTTCAGGGCTTCTTAGAGTATTAAAAATCCTTATGAGATATGCAACAATCAGACGACAGTCATGTTAACCTGTTTTTTTTACTGAACTTTCATACTGACTCATCTCAAACTAAGTGAAAGATCAAGGTGGGGATACAAGCCATGATATTGATAACGTCACTAAACAGAAATTTATAAACCAAAATATACTCATGAATCAGGCACCTATACTTGATAATTACTAAGTGAGATGATCTTAGAAAATTGAGGATCAGAGAAGGATATATAGGAAGCTGTGTGATCATAGTTGGTGCTGAGTGGGAATTAGGAGGAGGAGCCTGACCACCCATCATTGATGGTTGTCTTCCATATGCAGATATTCCCAGTCAATGTGCTCCACATGAACAGCAGCAGGTTCCCCCACAATTTCCACCACTCTGTCATCTTGAACAGCAAAAACGGGAAGATCCTCATCAAAACAATTAATTAGCATTGGACCTGATTGATTAGCTGCATTCTTGCATGTGAACGGCCACATTAAGGCATTACTCGGATAGGAAACATATCAGTTGATATAAAAGTTACATGAGTGGGAAAACTCTAATTTCAAACGTTTATATACATACAATACAGTAATGAGAAATTTATGGTTCATATACAAGGAGATAAATGATCATTTTATAGAGTTATGTACATCAGGCTCAACTTTCAAGGCAAACCCTAAAGCATTTGTTGTTTGTGAACCACCAAAACAAAAAATATGCATGGGGACAGAAATACATAGATGTATGGGAGTGTGGGTAAGAGTACATTGGGAATTAAATCAACAGAGCAGGCAAAAATAAAAGGACAAAAATCTAGATTATTACCATGGCATCCGAAAGCAGGAATTCCGTGCTAAGATACTTGTTGTTGATATTGGAAGCATCCCATCCGCGGCATACCATTGCGTTGACACTGCGAACATCATTAGGAGATAGATTAAGAAAAGAAGTAGACCCCTTCCCATCCTTTGGTTCCCGATTGACATTTGGAGAAACAGCTTTGCGAATCTGCTTTGAGGTGGAAGCCATTAGGATGTTGATAGGAAAAAGAGAAGAGGGGGAGCAACAAGATGGAAGAAATGGGAGGGAAAGTTTGTATATATAGTTACAGTTGTAAAAATTGGCTGACGTAGGAGTGGAAGAAACTTGCATGCCAAAGAATAATAAAGGCGGGTAATTTAACACCATAAATGACATTAAAAACAAAAATGAAACCGCTGTCATAAAGACAGAGGGTAAATTAACACCATAAATGACATTAAAATGAAAATTAAACCGCTGTCATTAAGACGTGGAAAACGAATAACAAAATAGGAAAGGAAAGGAGGATGGCATGAGAACGTTACCTCATGAAAACATTGAAGATGGTTCAATGCCTAATACAATGGCACACAGGAAGCAAACAGAAATACCTTTAGCCATCTCCCTCTCTTGAATCATAATCCTGCAAATTTGTTTTGAAAATCAATAAAACATGGAATAAGGAAATCAATAAAATCAATAAAACTCATCAACTAAGGAATACATGATATATAAAAAAATTTCTATCTGGATTTTTTATATACTAACAAATTCCCAAACCTTTTAAGTCTATAAGTTCCTTTATATCTTCCCGTTCATGAAGATGTAGATCTGGTCAAGTTCAAAGCACTATCGAAAATATGAATTTGTGTCAAAGTTGAGTTTAGTGTTGATGATTACAGCATTCGGTATTACATAAACACAAATTATCTATCTCTTTACAAAAGCTTCATTGCTGTGTGCTATGAATTTGTGTCTATGGTCCATTTTCTGTGAAACTCAAAATAGATACTTGCATGTTTCACCTCCAAATGATGTGAACAGATATATTTAATTAAGAAACTATACTACATAATGGAACATAAAATAAGTGAACAATAAGAAACACGCACACAGAGAAAGTATACAAAGAACTAATGCAAAACATGTAGCTCTTTCAGTCAGTAGCTTCATCATTGACCAACTGCAGATATTATTATTTTTCCTTTCAATATCTTAGGAAGGAGATAGGTTGATAAAGACTGAACATGCAGGAGATAGGTTGATAAATAACAAAAACAACTAACCTGAATGCGATTTCGATGAGCAAAATCTGAAACAGCCCGATGCTCCAATAAACCTTGAAGCTCACTTTGCCTTTCACTTTCGAGCCTCACAAGTAAATCTATAAGAGCTTGTCTTCCTCGCAGTCTCAACATGTCCCTTCGAGTATGCTCCGCAGGCCCATCTTCATGTTCAGCAACCACGACATCACGTGATTGACCAACAGGACTGTTCAATCTAGGGAGTTGATCTTCCCTTCTCCGTTGAACTCCTCTGTGCTCACTTGCCATTTGAACCCACTCCCGCACATTTCGCACGTCAAATAGGATGAGCGTATAAAACCTAATAGGCATCGATTTATCAAATCGAAATACCCAGACACTGTAATTTCGGCCGGAAAAAAAGATCTTCAACAAAGAAACAATTTCTTCATCGATCCAGCCAGTAGTTTCGATTTGAAATCAATCAATCGGACACAGAATCAAAAACTTGAAAGGATTACAGGTGGGCGGCGAACGACCGAAGACTGAAGAAAAGCGCCATCAGGCAACCAATTGAAAGCGACGTGGGAGCCATGGTAGAAGAAGAGTCCGGGAAACCTGAAATCAGGGGGTTGCGTAAACGTGATGTAGGACAAAAAGGAATGAAGCAAAACGGGCTGGAGCCATTGAAAAATTTGAGGTCCATTCTGCAACCCATTAACAGAGGTCATTAATAGGCCGGTACCAATTTCATTCAATTTTGGCTATGGACAACCAACTTTTGTATAGATAAGATGCTAACCGGTATTCCTCCTCCCTCTTGGGATGGTTAGTTTTCTATTTTGCTTTCCTTATGACCTTGTTTCGAGAGGAACACTTGATTTCATAATAAATCCTTGGCTATATATGTCTTCTGTCAGATTACAGTACATCAAGTTTTCGGTAGCTCTACTTGAAGTTGTTCAGCAAAGGAATATTTACACGGATGCTATATACAACCAGTGCCTTTACCAAATACCGCCCGGCCACTCGCGTTCTGCGAGGTCACGTACCCTCGCGGAACGCGAGATTAGCCAAAATTAGGGTAATTTTTTAAACGCTAATCTCGCGTTCCACGAGGGTACGTGACCTCGCAGAACGCGAGTGGCATGACCTCGCGTAACGCGAGCAGTTCATGTCAGATAGACGTTGTTGTGCACCATTAATAGATGTCTTGTCCCCCACCTAACTATAATAACTATCCCCTTATTTTAAGTATACCCTAACACCTCTTTTTATCATCTTTTACCTCTTTCACCCTCCATTAAAACCCATTTTCAAAACCTTCAAACTTCAAAACACTATAAAAACACCTAAAACAATGGAAGATGAAGAGGAATTCAACAAAGGAAGGAATGAAGATGGTGGTTCATCAAGTTACCATGCAAATGAGGTAATGTTCTTACTTAATTTTTGAATTTTAATTTGTTTTGCACCATTAAGAGCTAAAATGAAGTTATTATGTTGTATTTCATGTTAAATGTAGTAGTAGTAAGTGTTGAAGAGATGACTTTTGCATATAATGTCCAAAAGTTTTGTTCTTCAACCTTATTTTGTTTAGGGGTTATGCTTTTAGGGTTTTTAATGTAGAATAAAGGAATAGATTAATGTTTATGTTAAATGACCTTGTTTCACAGTGTTTCAACCTTAGCACTTTCCCGCCTTCTGCGAGATGGATCCCCTCGCGTAACGCGAGTGGTGCCTCCCTCGCAGAACGCGAGAAAGTGCAAATTACAGAGTATTAACTCTCTATTGTGTATATGTGAATCTTTCTTTGTTCACTGGATTGAATGGATTCAATCCAGTTGAATGACTACACCTACCCCTTGCGGAATACAAGACCATGTTCATCACCGTCATTTGATTTAGGGATTGACTTTGGTGATTATCATCAACCATCTACATATGAATTGCCCGTGCCATCTACTTATCAATTTCCTATGCCATCTACATATGAATTGCCCGTGCCATCTACATATGAATTGCCATGTACATAGGAAGTGCCATCAAGCTATGATGCGTTTGATTCACAGTTTGCTAACCCACCTACAAACGTAGGAGAAGAGATGTGGTTTCTTCCCTCTTTACGCACTGCACCAAATTTTGATAGTCCCGTATGTGAGGAAGATGTTGTTTCTAGGGATTATTCGGAATATTTCACTACGGAGCAAGTGTTTGCCTCTAAGGAGATTGGTCATTTGTGGGCGTTGAATGTTGCAAAGCAACATAAGTTTATGATCTCTATTGGAAGGAGTGTACCATCTAAACCGGGGCAAAGTGAGGTTCAAATCATTTGTGAGAAAGGGGGAAGTTATAGGTCTAAAGGTCTCGGAGTGAGAACAAACACAAAGAGCAAGAAAACGGGATGTCCATTTCAGTTGAAGCTCATGGAGAACCGTATTGAAGAAAATTGGAGACTAATAGTTGTTTGTGGTTTGCACAACCATCCTATTGGAGATACTTTGGTCGGGAATGCATTTGCTGGGAGACCCACCCCTGATCAAAAGAAAATTATTCGTGAGTTGGTACATTCTCACTGTTCTCCAAATCAGATTTACACTGAGATAAACAAGGATCCCGAAAGCTGCACAAAGAGGAGACAAGTGTACAATTTGGTAAAAGATATAAGGGAAGATGAAATAGAAGGTAGAACCGTGTGGAATAAAAGATATAAGGGAAGAAGAGACAAGTGTACAATTATCCCGGAAGCCCACCCCTGTCCACCGCCCCAACTTTGTCCAACCCACTCCTGTCCGACTTCCACTAGTGCACCCTGTGGAATAAAATTGTCCCAGCTACTCGGTTGTCCACATGAATAACTATCTTGGGGAATAATGTCCCAGCCACCTTGGTATGAGTTCCAGCTACCCGGTTGTCCACATGAATAACTATCTTGGGGAAAAATGGGGCGTTCATCAACGTCGGGGCGTCCCTCAGGGAAGAGCTCTACGGGTGTTGTCTTCTTTGCTTTCCTCTTCCCTTTTGGGTTTTCAACCGGGGGTTCTTCTCTCACAATGTTTCGGTTTCTCTGACAAGTTGAACGACTAGGACGATACATAACCTAAAACAATACAAAGTAAAATCAATAAATAAACGAATGCAGAAAAAAACACAGAAAAAAAAATGTGCAGAGTACACATGTTCTGCAGAAGGGGGAATTGCCTGGCAATTCCTCGCGTTCTACGAGGGCATGACACTCGCATTCTGCGAGGTTACCCATCTCGCAGAACGTGAGGGGTGACGTCACGCGTGCTCGCGAATGCCTGATCGCATTTCGTAGTCCACTTGAAGTTTTTCGGCTTTCTGAAAATTTCAAAGAACGGAAGGTTGCGTTCAGCCAGCTTAGCACAAAATCTCCCCAAATAATTCACTTTACCCACAAATCTCTGGACCTCATGTGTCGACTTAGGTGGTTGTAGATCCAGTACTGCTTTAACTTTATCTGGATTGACTTCCACACCTCGCGCACTGATCATGAAGCCCAAAAACTTTCCTTCTGTTACTCCAAAGACACATTTGTTTGTATTCAAACTCATTCCGTATTTCCTCAGAGTCGTGAATACTTCAGCGAGATCGCGAGCATGGTCACATTGTCTACTACTCTTAACAACGATGTCGTCGACATACGCCTCAACAGTGTCCCCGATCTGGCCAATGAAAATTCGATCAACGAGCCTTTGGAACGTAGCCCCCGCGTTCTTGAGACCAAAGGGCATAACCTTATAGCAGAAAGTCCCCTTATCTGTTATGAATGATGTGTGCTTTGAGTCTAAAGGATTCATCATTACCTGGTTGTATCCTGAGTAAGCATCAAGGAAACTCAACGCCTCGTGTCCCGCGGTTGAGTCTACTAGTTGGTCAATGGAAGGCAGAGGATAGCTGTCTTTCGGGCACACTTTGTTGAGATTGGTGAAGTCTACACACATTCTCCATTTCCCAGTCCCCTTCTTCGCGACCATGACGATGTTGGAAAGCCAAGCCGGATACTGCATTGGTCTTACAAATCCTGCTTTCAAAAGTTTCGCGAGCTCAACGGCCGCGGCAACATTCTTCGGTCCCGCCTGCTTTCTTTTTCTCTGCCTCTTTGGGGCCACTTCGTTACTAATATTCATAAAGTGGGTAATGATAGAGGGTGGGATTCCCTTCAAGTCCTTTGGTGACCATGCAAATACATCTCGCGACTCTGACAATAATTTCTCAATCTCTCCCATTATCATGGGATCTAAGCTTCCTCCTACAAACAGTTTTTCTTCTTTATTGACAAAGTGAGTGATTTCTTGTGTCTCAAAGCCGGTGAACTTTGCTTTGTTTTCTTCCTCCTCGGATCCTCGGGGCCTTGGAGGCTCGCGAACGTCTAGATCAGCCTCTTCTTCAATGTTAGGCAACCCGGGCACAAATAGTTGATTCGAGAGCAGAGGCGTATCATCCCCCTTTTTCAGATTTAATATAGCATGAGATGCTCTCATTCTCTACCCCAGTCACGACCCCTGTGTCTGATTGTGTGGGAAACTTTAGACAGAAATGGCTCATTGATACCACTGCGTCGAATTTGCACAAAGTGCCTCTCCCAATGATAGCGTTGTATGACGAGCTTGTTGGGATGATCACAAAGTCAATCTTTTCAGACCTCCTTGGCCCTGTTTCATCGCCCATAACAGCGTCGAGCGTTACGACGCCCAAAGCTGTTACTCTTTCCCTCGCGAATCCCACCAAAGTGGTCCGGGTGGGTCTCTTCAGACTAGGATCAACTCCTAACTTTTCAAAGGCATCTAGGTAGAGGATATCAGCGGAGCTTCCCGTGTCAACCAATATGCGGCTTACCAGCTTTGTCCCTATCTGGAGATGTATGACGAGTGGGTCACCCGAAGAAACCGCCCACTCATTAACCTCCTCATTGGAGAATACAAGTTGATAAGGCTTTCTGGGTGGTGGAGTCGCGACGCTCATGACAGGGAGACCGCGAGGCAAATGAGCATTGTTCATCTTTCTCTGCTAGCGTCTGTTAGGGGGAATGGGGACGTGTTTCCCTGCTATCAGGTGTTGGTTGCGTCCCCTTCCTCTGCCACCGTTGTTGTATCCTCCCCTGTACTGGCCTCGTCCATGGTTTCTTCCACCTCTACCTTGTTGATTTCCTCTGCCTCTCTGATTCATTAGAACGACTCTTTGCTCAGGTTCATTGTTCATTCTGGGGCCATTTCGACATTCATCTGTATTGTGAGTTGTGGAATTATGGTTAGCACACCACATCCCATCGCGACCACGGCCTCTTCCACTATTGCCGCAGCTGTGACCCCTGTTGTTACCATTGTCATCTCTTTGATTCATTAGATTCTGAGCCTGAAACTGATTCTGATCGTTGTTCTGACCATAATCCTGATATTGTCCCTGATTCTGATGCTGAGTAGCCAAACCTGGTGCTCGCGAGTTGTTCTGACCCTGATTCTGATCGTATTGATGTCTCTAATTTCTCCAGCCTTGATTTCCATTCTTATAACTCTGATTCTGATTCTGTTTGACCTGGCCCCCTCCAAAGAGGGAGCTCTTGAGTGAGTTTCAACCTGAATTTCAACGTACGCCCTCTCAAGCATGGCTTGGTAGGATTGTTCCTGCTTTCTGTACATGTGCTTCTTGAACTCACTTCCATCTAGTAAACCATCAAGGAACGCGACTCTCGCAGTTTTGTCATCGAAATCATCAGCTTCCAGCACCATTCCCGAGAACCTTTTCACATACTCTTCCAGGGTTTCCCCGACTTTCTGCTTAACTCCCACCACTTCTTGCATTGTGATCTTTCTTTTCTTTGACGAGCCAAAGTGCAATAGAAACCCCCTTTCAATGTCCGCGAAGCATGTGATACTCCCGGCGGGTTGATTCAGCATCCAGGCCATTGTTGTGTCGACCAATGTCCCTGGGAAGCCCTTACACATTGTGGCCTCATCTGGCCCTCTCGCGATCATCGCATACTTGTAGCGGGAGAGGTGCTCTTTGAGGTCTCCCTTTCCTGTGTACTCTTTGATGGTCGGGAACCTAAAATCGGGCAATGGGGGTGCGTGAATTATATGCTCCGCGAATGCAGTTGGTCCGAACATAGATGAGATATTGAGAGGAGGGTTGGTAGGATACACCTGATTTTGATAGTTGTCGCGAGGATAGTAGGGCACTCCGTGATGGTTGCGTGGAGTACGCGGCTCATTCAGGGGATAATAAACTTGGTCCCTCTCGTCATAGCGTCCACCATGCTGAGAATAATAGTGGTCTTGATGGCTCACGGGAGCCTGATTAAGATCAAAGCCTCCTTGCCTCGCCTCTTTCGCGACGTTTCTACCCCTTGACACTCTAAAGACAGAAACTTTGTCATCTGGGGCGACTTCGACACCCTGCTCTTCTAGATGAGCTTCTTGATTCTCGCGATTACCTCGCGTCTCATGAGGTTCCACCCTTTGGTTATCACCATTCTGGTTCCCCAGTGCCTCTTGAAGGTTCATCCAAGCATTGAAGGCCGCAGCATGCTCTCGCGGGATAGTGATACGGTCGCGAGTGTCTTCCTCATCCACGCGAGGAAGTGGTGGATTAGGGGCATTCTGAGTGAGAGGACCTGTTTGCAATAAAGTGTTGTTCACTGTGTCGCTTCTGTCTGTCTCATCCATTGTGCTGAACTTCGCAATCTGATTATCAAAGTTTCAAATAGAACTATCTGCGCGAGGAGGTCTCCACGGTCGGCGCCAGTGTTGGAGCCCAGGTGTTCGCGACCTCGCGAGGTGTTGATTGCAAGGTCGTGAACACCTGGGCTCCAACAACTAGGAAAAGTTGTGACTCGTGTTTGATATGAAGATGACGATAACGCTCGTTTTCGAGGTGTCGAATTGGGGAGATATTGAAGACCTGCATGGTGTTGTTGGCAGCCTTGAGACAAGAGTTTAATCTGAAAACAAGCCATCGCAAGAAAGCAATTATGGACTGACAACAGAGAAAGCAATTAGAAAACAGATAAGTAGATGAAGAAGCCATCTCACCTCCACCTCACCTAACGATTCAGAGTGTGTCTTCATTTATCGTATTGGTAATGGATTTTTAGATTGGATGTTGTTCTCAAATCCTAGTGTCGTGCATGGAGCAATCCTTGGTTTCCATTTCAACAAGTAGATTGTATGTATCAGGATAAAAGTTTGTAAGTCGCATTGAGTTAGTGATGCTCATAAAGGGAAAAAATCATTTTGACGTTGCTCAAAATTATTGGGAGATTATCAAAGGTGAAGGCTTAAGTATGTAATGTTGGTTGATTCCATATTTTTAATAACTGATGCACCTATCCATCTTGATTCTATCTAGAAAAAGTTCCAAGGTTTGTAGAATAACGCAAAAGAACGCGTTTTTGTTTGAAGGTCAGGGAAAACAATGTTCTCCAATGAAATTTCTGCACTCCATGGATTTATATAAATGTTTATATTAGAACCCTAAAATCCTATGTTGCACGGACACGGGACACGGTGTCCGACACGGGACACGGCGGGACACCGGGACACGGCGAAACTAAAAATTACAAGATTTGGACACGGCGGGACACAACGAGATATTTTAATATTATATATCATTTTAAAGCTATTGTAACGAAGATCACATTAATATTACTAACAAACACATAAAACATAAGTAATTCAAGTATTCAACGTAAATTCACTTTATAAAAACGAAATCTGAAGTAAGCAACTAAACATAGAAAACCAAGTCTTAAATTACACATAAATCAAATGTGTAACACAAACATTGAGGATAGAAATACTACAATTATCACTAAGATGTCAACACAATAAGCTACATTAAAGCTGATTTCTCTTTGATAAACTCATTCAGGATAGAAATATACGAGACAAGCAAACCTAACAATTATCACAAAGATGAATGAAAATGAACTCCAGCCTATTATTAACCATTGCACACAACTTCTCATGTCGAACCCCATTGTACTCCATCATCCGTACAAAACAGTGAGTAAAATCGAATCAAACCTCTGCTGCTTGCGGAAGAGGCGGATCAGGGCTGCTTGCGGAAGAGGCCGGCAGACTGAGGAAGAACGGCTTGCGGAAGAAGGAAGACACGCCGTCGGACTGAGGAACTGAGGAAGAATGTCGTCGGACTGAGGAACTGAGGAAGAAGGAAGACACGCCGTCGAGTTTGTGAAGAAGGGAGAAGGAACGGCTGCATCTGTTTTTTAGGTCAATTAGTTTTTCTTTTTTTTTTAATTAAAAAAATAATTGAAATTCACTTACCAAAACGCATCGTTCCGTGTCCTTGCCGTGTCCACCCGTGTCCTTGCCGTGTCCGACACACCCGTTGACCGTGTCCCGCCGTGTCCGAGCCGTGTCCCACCGTGTCCAGGTGTCCTGGCGTGTCCGACACGGGCCTTCAGCTCTAGGAGCCGTGTCCGTGCATCCGAGCTAAAATCACTTAAATCGAAGACCATATTGACGTTAATAATGAGCTTGACGCTGGTGTCAAGCTTTCTAGATCCATCGACGACGATGGTTCTCGTCCACCAGTCACCACAGTCGTCGACGATGTTCTGCCACCTAGCTAGGTCGTCCAATTTGGGAGCAGAGGTTGATGAATATATCGGATATGAATGTATGATTTGAGAGGTTGCTAACAACTTCACTATTTTTTCCATCACATGCATATCACGTGATAAATAACATAAAATTATGATAAGGGCATTTTAGCCATTTTATCAAATTTAAGTAATTAAAGTATTGTCATCCGAACATTCATTAAAAAAATGAATCTGAATCTGGTCATAAACCTCCCTTAAGTGATAAATGAGAATGAACGGGGACCGTTCATTCGAATTGATCTAACGGCCCAAATCTGCTCACTTTCCACGCTGACAACTTCCTACTCGCTAGCCTTTTGTGCGAAACACACGCGCTACATCGTTCCATCGTGATTCAAAATTGGAGCGAAAACTGTCTCTTCACATTCTTCTCAAAACTTCCACAGAAAACCTCTCTTGCAAAAGGCGATCAAACCCTAACCTCCTTACTCGCTTGCTTTTTCTTCGATTTCTCATCGAAATCACTTCGTTTTCTCTCGCCGATCATCAAAAACAACATACTCGTACAATTTCGTGATGGCTGGCTCACAGAAGAACAATGAAGGAAGAGGTATGGTGTATAATCCCTACTGAAAATGGAAGGATCTCAGAAAAGCCAAGAACCAAGAGGTATGGAGTATAATCTGGTATTTAGAGTTAGGTTTTTGCTTCGACATGTTAGATTACGCTACATGCATGTTTGATTTGAATGTACTGAGTGTGAAAAGTGTATTTGTATGAGTAGATCTACTATATTCGGTGTGAAATGTTCATTTGTATGTACTGAGTGGTCATTATTTGATCATGACTGTGTTTTTACTCTGTGTTCACCAGATCTTCTATATATGTTCATCACAGTTCCTAACAAAGTTCATCAAAATACATGTTCATCACAGTTTTTCTAAATGTTCATCAAATATCTTGTATTTGTTCATCAGATCTTGTATAAACGTTCACCAGATTTCTGTTCAATGTTCACCAAAAAATTTGTGATTGTTCATCTCATTGCCTATATAAGTTCATCATATGTCTTAAGATTGTTCATCAGATTTCTCTTATATGTTCATCATAAAACTTGTGATTGTTCATCACATTTCTTACATATTGTCATCACTGTTTCTATAAATGTTCATCACAGTATCTATAAATGTTCATCAAATAACTTTTAAATATGTCTTATGTTTGCAGTTATTCAATTTCCAGATGCAACATTAAGTGTGGAGAATATTGAAGTTATCGAATGTCCAAGAGGTATGAATATTATACTACCTATAAACTTTGAATTTTTTCACAATATATAACTTGTATGTTCAATATTACAGAGATAAGAAGCAAAAAAACAAATGACAAATCACAAAGGAATGTGTCATCCCAAGAACAACTTCAACAGGAGGAAGAAACAGTAGATGGTAACAAATGTTCATGTTTATTATTCTAATGTTCATCAACTCTTTTTGCTTTGTTCATCACAAATCTTCTTAATGTTCATCAGAATGTTTAATAAAGTTCATCATTCCTTTCATATATAGTTCATCAGTATGTTTGTTAATGTTCATCATTGTATTTCAATATGTTCATCATCTTGTTTGATATTGTTCACCATGATCCTTAATTTTGTTCATCAACACCTAGAAAAATGTTCATCAGATATTAAACATATGTTCATCACAAAACTTATCATTGTTCATCACAAATCCTGTGAATGTTCATTACACTTTAAAATGTTGTGAATGATCATCACATTCAGAACAATGTTCATCAAATCAGTATTAAAAGTTCATTAAAACTGCATTCAACGTTCATCACATGTTTTTATAAAAGTTCATCACAAATCCTGGCTATGTTCATAATATGTCCAATAGAATGTTCATTACTTCTATTACTTAAGTTCATCAAATCCATTATAAATGTTCATCAGACATATTACAAATGTTCATCACATCGCTAAAGATTCATCTTCAGTTTTCTAAATGTTCAATATATGTTCACTAACAGTCTGAGAAACGTTCATCATATGTCTTGTACATGTTCATTAATTACCTCAGAAGTATGATAATAAGCTTTTTCAAAGCTTAAACATAATCAATAATAGTTCATCGATGATGTTCATCAAATTTGTCATAAAAACTGCTTCTAATATACACGAATCATCGTAATACTTCAACAAATAAGCTCAAATTTGAGAGAAACACAGAGATGAACTGGTGAAACAAAGAAAATAGAAGCAAAACCTAGATCCATAGGTAGAATGAAGGAGAAACAAGTTAACGAATGATAATCGATGTGTTGGATTAGCGAATAGAGCAATCAAGAGAACAAGGACACCTGAATACAAAAAATCAACAAAATCAGCTCGCGCAAGACACTGGATATAGAATCGTACACAAGATGAGGAAAACAAAATTAAAAACTATCTGAAACAAATAGAATGGAGGTAATCAACGAAAGAATTATGCAGCAAAGAAGAGAAGGCAAGATCCGAAGAAGATTTGTTGAACAACTGGGGGAAAAGAAAACGAAGGCGAGACGAAGAAGATGGAAATTTGCGAGATTTGTTGAACGTGCTTGTACACGCGCCCAAAAAGTGAATCAACCCCATCCGTCCGATCTGGCGAAATCCAACGGCTCACAATCATTCTCATTTATTACTGTAGCAACTATTATCACCGGACACTTTTCCTAAAAAAATAAGCATAAAATTCAGCAACAACATCACCACTAAAAAAAGTAACAGTAACAGCGTCAGCACCAGCACTGACATCAGCACTAGCAACAACATCAGACATCCGAATAGACCCGAGGCACATGTTATACAAATAAACAACCCAGCTCATACAATTGCATTTCAAGTTTAGACAACTCAGCCGGAGGTTGATTTGATTTTGTTTCAGCAACTTATTTTTGAAAATTTATTTATATTTTTATATTTTTATATTTTTATATTTTTATATTCAGATAAGATTAAAAATATTATATAATTAGCTATCAAATAAAAAATAAAATGCAACTATACAATCAATTATTAAAATATTCTATTTATCTATCGTTAGAAAATTTTGCTGAATTTAGACGTGAAGGATGAGTTGTTGCTAATGGGACACACTTAAAGTCCATAGAAGTGAAGCATGGTTTGCAGACTCCAACTGGTCCAATCATATCTGCACAAATTATGTTGAACTAGATTGTCTTTGGTGCGGGATACGCAAATGGTGTCTGATCTAATCTAGATATCAAACCTCGAACAGAAACTTGAACAGAGAAGAGATGTAGAATTAGATAAGAAGATGAAAGAAAAATAAGTTGACGGATAGGCCAATAGGAACCAAATCAAACAACGATAAAATCCTTGAACTTAGGAACAAGAACTTTACCGAATGATGAAGAAACCTCAATTAATGGATTACAACCAAACACAATGGTTGTGGTAGGTCAAGACACGGGAGAATGCTCTATGGAGTCTTGTTAGCATCAACCTTATGGAAGAGATTGACACACACAAGAACAACTAGGGAGTTCAACAACAATGCTCTCAAGCACTCTTCTCACAAAAGCTCTATTTTGGAAGAACGAAAAAACAACGTTTTCTCAATTCATAATCGTAGTCTGACTAACCTAAAACAATGACTAAGACAAACCTTAAATAGGGTTAAAAGGATGCCAAAATAAAGGAAATAACCTAATAAAAATAATTTCTTAAAATAACAAAACGAATTAAAAGAAATAATCCCGAAACAATAAAAAACGGTAAAAAACTAACAAATTCGGAAAGGTGTAAAGGCCAACTAAGCTTCACCATCGGACTGAAAAAAGGATCCTAAGCAGTGACGGAGCTAGGATTTTTTTAAAGGGGGGCGAAATTTTTCTATAACATAAAATTATTTATTTAGTTTATAATATAAATGAATAATTAAAATATTTAAGACTTTAAATTTTGCAAGGGTTAAAAAAAAAGGAAGAGAGTAAAGAAAGGTATTAAAATTTAAAACAATAGTTAAAATGTTAAGAAGTAGAGGAGAAATTTTGAACTCTAGACCAATGTTACTTTTGTAGACGCAATTACCAACTTAGCTACAGAAAATTAGTGTCATAGTGTACAAAATATAATATATATTTATTAATTTTTACCCAAAAATATACTCATACTCACTATTTCGGAGCCGAAAATAGGGGGTGGTCGCCCACCTTGCCCTCCCCCTGGCTCCGCCATCCTAAGGTACCTAAAACAATTGTGAACCTTGGTATCTTTTTCAGAGAAAGGTGTAAAGGAGCTACAATCTTTCACTTATATGATAGTGATTATACTGGTGATATTGAGGATATACAGTGGCGGAGCCAGGGGGTGCTTGAGGGTGCTCAAACACCTCCTTTGCCTCCGGGATCCATAGAGAATACCTTTAATTTCGATCCGTCGCCATTAAAACACCTGCTTCTAGGGGCGACTGCTGTGATTTGAAAATGTGAAGAGGGAAGAAGAAGGGTTCACTTGAACCCATTGAGTTTTTTTAAATAGAAAATTATATGGGTTTAATCGAACCATTTTAATTGAATTCATTTGTTAGCATGTCAGCCAGTCCTCCTTTCTTCACGAGGCCGGCCTCCTTCTCTTGTATCATTAATGCAGGCCTGGTTCATTTGTTAGCATGCTTATTGACATCAACATAAATAATTAAGAGTTATTATCATCTCTGAATAAATCAATCACATGTTCAGAACTGTAATCACATCACATATTTCCAAACAATGCCATTTTCAAGGCACAATTTTTACTACCTTACCAAATACTCCCTCCGTCCCTTAATATAAGGCCCATTTGTTTTTTTGACACTATTCACAAATCGAGAGAATCTTTTCGTTTTCTTCCAATATATAGAAATAAATATAGGCATGCGAAATATCGTTTGATTCGTCTCAATGAGTACTTTGACAATATAAAAAAATTATAATTTTTATCATCGTATATTTAGAGATATTAGCGTTACAAAATGTGTCTCGACAAATGTGTCAAAAGCAAATGGGAAGATCAATAGGGGACGGAGGGAGTAGATTTTTTTTTTGGATTACATTAGTAATGCATAATATTATCAAATTTGACATTATAATATCTACGTAATCTAAACCGACCCTAAAGTCGAAACAGTCAAAACTTGTAATTAACACATTGCTTTTTTGAACGAGTAACATAATATAAGAGAATACTTCAACTTGTAACTAACAAAAATTTAATAATCATGGTACAAGGGAATGTTCATGTTACTCAATTGACACTATTCTTGTCCTACCAACAAAAAAACTAATTAAGCTGATGTTCTACCAACAAAAAACTAATTAAGCTGATGTTCTACCAACAAAAAACTAAGGTGATGAGAAATTTTAGTGAAGTTGCATCCGATGGCTCCGGTGGAATTTTCCCTACCACAAATGTGTTTTTGCATTACTGATTGAGATGGAAGACATTTTAACATATAATTAGGCGCAATAACATTAATCGTTTGTGGTTCATGGATCACACAATTTGTTAACATATGGGCATTTACCAACCAACTGAAATAAAGGGGAAAAAAAAGGTTTAGGCATAGATCTCAACTATATTAGGAAATCCAAATTGACTCCCAACCTCACCCACATTAATATAATGAAGCTAAGTGGAATAAAACAATGATTACGACATCCATCCATTCACAAAACCCATATTTAAGGATCTTAACCAAGATCTACACAAAGTACAACAAGAGATGCACCCTTTTCTCTTGTTTTTGCTTTCCCTTAAATCATTTTTGACAAAAATGGCTCGGGTTATGACGTCTATGTTGGCGATGCTTGCTCTTTTATGGATCATTTACACGGGGTACATGTTTGCAACTGCGACACAAGGCTATGTTTTAGGGCTAGAGTTCATCGATATTCAATATGCTATCGTGTTTGGAGCTTTCACGATAGCTTTTGGTTTGTTCTCTTTCATCTTTGGGCTGAGATTACTTGCAGAGCTAGTTTTGGCTTCGTTGACCTCGTCATTGGAAGATACCAAAGCTAGTCATATTCAAGGTAATATGCATTTTCTCACTACTGATTCCTATTTTTTATGCTTTGTGTTGGTTAACTAGGTTCATTAGCTACACAGATATTCCGGTTAAAAAAACACAACCATACATGATGAAGTTCAAAGCATATAAAACTAAAAACAGCTTGCATATTCTGTTGAGTTATATACTTATATTAGAACAGAAAATCGGCGAAAAGAAGCAGCAGATCATAAGAAGGGCTGAGTTGTAAAATATAAATGTAACATGCACAAAAACATCATTGCACTAGGTCAGAACTTAGAACCATTGGCCTCAAAAATGAGCAATTATGAATATACTTGGAAAAAATCACAAATTCAAAGCAGCTGTAGTCACTAGTAGGATAATTCTACAAGTAATAGTATAGTGCTAAGAGAAATCTATTTAATCTGTACACTAGACATGAATGGTGCATAATTAGCAGGAATAATGAATTAGTTTTACACTAACATATACAAAAATTAGCAGATGATAGAAAACAACGGGCCTCATTTTTCTATAAGAACTTCAACTGTACCTTGTTCAAGAAGAACTTTTAAAAGAGACGAAATCATGCTGAAATATGTGCAGTGTTCTAAAAATCCCGACTAGGGGCCGATTAATCCCCGATTAATCTCTAGGCCCTCCCTCACCGTCTAGCACCTCCTAGGGCGCCTAGGAAAAAAACAGTTTGGATCATTTTTGCGAAAGTAGCAATATCTAGTGAACTATAGCAAGTTTTGAGTTTATTTTATCATATTAATATTTATACTAGGATCTCAAACCTCGTTCTTACATAATTTAATAGAAATGGATGATTATGGTGACAAATTAGTCATCTAATATCATAGACCGAGAATTAATTTTGATCCGATTAATCCCCGACTAATCCCCCGCCTAGCCGCCTAGGCGCTAGTCCCCCACCCACCGCCTAGCTCCCGCCTAGCGTCTTTTAGAACACTGAATATGTGCAATTTCTTACAGCCATATAATTATATTGATGTGCACTCTCTACATCTCTAACTTTCTAGGTTTAACAACAGAGATGGAGCAGAAGAAATGCAGAGAAGTTTTTGTGCACATATCTGTAACCACAATCTCAGTTTTCATGCTCATATGGACTAGTTATTATGGCTACAGGCTAGTCAATGAGCCGCTCAAGGAACAGAAACTTCACCGATTGTCATTTCTTGTAGGCATCATTGCTATTGCATTTGGACTAACAAATTTCTTAATCGGTATTGCCATATTGGCAGACTCTGCAAAAAGTTTACCAGCAGATCTACGAGAGAAGCTTGTGGCATATAATGTTTATGAAGACACTAAGATAAATGCAGAACTTGAAGTGTAATTAGGTTCTTCCTTAACAGTATAATTAGCCTTAGTAACTCTTGCAAATTGAATCAAACATTTGGTGTTCTTGTACATGAGTAATGCTTTATACAAAGCCTGTACAAAACAATACTTGCAGTTTGATATGACGTAACATTGTCTTATTATCACATTGAAAGTATTACTCATGTTTTTATGTATACACAAGACTGTGGTGTTACTTTTCATACAAACCAATAAACTATTTCATGGAACGATCCAATCAGGACTTTCATGATGCAACACTAAGGAACATATGTTGGATAAGTTCCTGGGAGAACATGAAGGCAACTCTAAGAGATAAATAAAAATAATCTGCATCCTCAACTAAGGACAGGATAAAATACATGCTATCTAGTTTTAGCTACAAAAATCAGATCACTGTTGAGAAAATATGAAACACTAAACCAGACTTTAGTTACCTGCATTTGACTCAATGAACGACACTTTATGCATATCATTTCAAGAGTTATTTCAAAGTACTGAAGCAGATCATTCCTACTAACCTAAGGTAAAATAACATCAATTTCTAGCATCTCAATCTACATAGATGCAAATTTCAACAACTTCAAATAATCCACATAACATCAATTTCTTAGTGTTTCAATCTCTACCCAATCAAGGAGAAACGAATTTACAAGCAACACCAAGAAACAGCTTGATGAAAAAGCAACACCAACAACTACCATATGACTACCATGTTGAGTATATGCATTGTCTAATTCACAAAGGTTCAAATTCATTCATGATAATATCATCTGGATTTTACAGGGCAGTAAACATAAAAGTCACATTAATTGTGGCTGAGAATAGTCCTTGGATACTAGGGTGAAAACTGCACAAACCACTGAATACTGGGGTGTGCAATATTCCTCCTTACTAGGCCAAACAGTCACAGAAGCTCGTAACTACATCAGCATAAATGCTGACGTAGATAGTTGACACCCACAAGCTCAAGATTTGGAATTCATGTCTTGAAATTAGGTGATTCTATCTATTATGCCAGAATTTCCTGAGTATATATGTAACACAATCATTAATTCACATTCAGGAATTCAATCTCCATCCAATTTCAAATTTCTACACTAAAGAGAGGCACAAAAGTGCATATCCAATACAAAAAATTAATCATGATAGAACGAGTATCCAGTTCATTCAAAGATGGAAATTTGCAGAAGAATCCATCAAATTCCGCAGAGGGATAAAATGCCCAAATTGTTATAACATAGGGAATAGCATAACTAACAAAAGACGAGCAATTTGAAATGCTGAAAATTAGATGAGCTTGAAAGGGAGCGGCCATGGAGTGGACCTGGGAACCTCGAGCTTATCCTTGATCCGTTGAATCATGTCCTTCCTCTTCGGCCTAGCGTTGCCGAAAGTGCCTTTGAATCTCTTGCCCTTCTTCGTCCTCTTGTCTCCTCTTCCGCATACAATCAGCTCAGATGCGGATGATGAAGATAGAGATGATGATGATGAAACTGAAGCGGGAAATCGAGAGGTCGACATCATTCGTCGCGCCATGGCGCCGCACAACTGCATCATCGCCATTATTTTGCGAATTAACAGAGAAAGAATCGAGTGAGGAAGATCTCCTTTTGGTTTTGGCGACCACTGATGAAACGGCGTGAGGTATTGGGGTTTTTGCTCCGAGAAAATTTGAGAAATCGATCCCTTGATAAAGAATTGTTTCATAAAACCACCACTTTTTCTTTAGATTTACAAAAATACCCTACTTTTTTTTTTAATCAGATGCCACCCCCTTCTCGACGAGGGTATAAGTAGGAACTACGGCTGTCAAAATTAGACCCGACCGAAATGTCCGACCGGTCCGGCCGAAAAAAAGCCCGACCGAAACCCGAAAAAAATGAAAAGGTTCATGTTCGGGACGAGTTCGACCAGACCGAAAAATGTCCGAAATCCGAAAACTGTCCGACCCGGAAAATGTCCGAAATCCGATATTGTCCGATTCAAATTTCGTCCGATCCGAAATTGTCCGATCCGAACCTCGTCCGAAATCCGAAATTGTCCGAAACCCAAGATTGTCCGAAACCCGAGATCGTCCGAAACGCAGGATTTTCCGAAACCCAAGATTATTCGATCAATTCCTACTTAATTATAGACAATTAACAATTCATTCACATATTAATAAGTTTAAACTATCATTTTAAAATTTAATCTTCTCTTTTTCAAAATTGACCCGATCCAAAACCGCCCAGACCCGAAATCGACCCGACCCGAAACACGTCCGGACCCGAAAAAGACTCGACCGGAAACATGTCCGGACCCGAAAATTGTCCGACCCGATAACCGTCCGACCTGAAAACCGTCCGACCGAAATTAGTCCGAAAACCCGGTTTTGGCCGATAAATAATTGTCCGGTCAGAACCCGACCCGACCCGAGCAGACTCGTTCTGACTTGTTATAAATTCCGAATAATGTCCGACCCGAATTTGTCCGAATCCCGAAATTGTCCGACCGAAACCCGACCCGACCGTCCGATTTGACACCCCTACTAGGAACAGTGTTCTAAAAGAAGGTGACTAATAGGTCAGCGACTCATCAACGTCCCAATTTTTGCATATTAGAGTTTCTAAAAGATCCTTTATAAGGAATCAAAAAGAGCTTTGTGGACGGTCATCCAAACGAACACCATCTAAATTTTTGAATCTGACTAATCGGATATATTGAATGGAAAATTAAACCCTAAGTTGTCCAATTCTTGCGTCTAGATGATTAATTGGAGTTCATGTCTTATTCGCATATTAAATGCAGATTGAAGATTTGGAGTTTATGTCGAGAACTTTAAATAAAGTTTTTCTAATGTATGCTCAAGGGCATACAATAAACAACTTAAAAAGAAAGGCATTGCTCTGAAAATATGATAACTTTTTGTTGTGACGAGTTTATCCCATTTTTGTATTAGAGAATAGTTTAAAACCCATTATTTTTTAGTTGTTTATTGTGTTCCCTAAACAAAGCCATAAAGTTTATATTAAAGATTCTGGTTGAAATATAAAAATTGCGACATATTTTTTAATCCGTCTATACTCTTGTCTCGACGCTAGCGTCTTTTAGAACATTGTTGAGGAGCGATTATTTGGTCGAAAGAAGGCACTTATTTTTCTGAAGAACAAATGGAGAATTTTATAAACGGATGATGTTGACGAATTTTTCTTTTTAATTTAAGGAACTTACCTCAGTTAACTTTTACATACAAATATGCAACTCATTCAAAGTTTTAACACCACCCAAATTTGTATTCAGCTACTAACTAGTTGAAAAGCATATTTGTTACAAGTACTCCGTTTAGTTTTGTATTTTCTATTTGTTGGAATAGAAGTATACTCAGTTTTGTATTTTCTATTTGTTGGAATAGAAAATAAGTATACTTACATTTACAAATATTGACCAAAGGCGATTAAACGAATAAAAGAAAAGAATTTCATCTTCGAATGAGAAGGGTAATTTATTGCCTTGATCTAGTTTTACTTTTATCCGGTTGTCTTTGAAGAAAACTTTGTTTTTATTGAAGTGAGAATTATCACATTTGGTTGAGATTGGTTGTTTACTGTTTCATTGGTCTGGTTCGTGAGGTTTCATGGCTTGTTTCATTGGTCTGGTTCGTGAGGTTTCATGGCTTGAAAGTGTGCTTTGATTGTTATTTCCTTCTCTTTGGTCATTATTTGGTATTGTTGAGCTCGTTACTCTTATTTAGTCGTGATCAGTACTGACTTGGGCGTCGGAGAGCCAAATCTGGGGGTTCAACCTTCCGATTTGGTGGCGCAGGTACTTCGGAGCTCAAGAACACGAAGAACAGTACAAGAAGGCGAGTTTTGATCCAAAAGAAGATGGAATTCATGTTGTTGTTCCAGCTGGCGTAAGGGAGGTCTCCAACAATTGAAGATATTTAGCTGGCCAGACCTCGCGAGGTGTTGATCGAGAGGTCGCGAACATCTAGGCTCCAACACTGGCGCCGACCGTGGGGACCTCCTCGCGCAGCTAGTTCTATTTGAAACCTTGAGAATCAGATTGTGAAGTTCAACACAATGGATGAGACAGACAAAAGCGGTACAGTGAACAACACTCTATTGCGAACAAGCCCTCTCACTCAGAATGCTCCTAATCCACCACTTCCTCGCGTTGATGAGGAGGAGACTCGCGACAGTATCACTATCCCGCGAGAGCATGCTGCGGCCTTCAATACTTGGCTGAGCCTTCAAGAGGCATCGGGGAACCAGAATGCTGATAATCAAAGGGTGGAGCCTCACGAGACGCGAGGTAATCGCGAGAACCAAGAGGCTCATTTAGAGGAGCAGGGTGCCGAAGTTGCCCCGGATGACAGAGTTTCAGTCTCCAGAGTGCCAAGGGGTAGAAATGTCGCGAGAGAAACAAGGCCAGGAGGCTTCGACCTTAATCAGGCCTCCGCGAGTCATCAAGACCACTATTATTCTCAACATGGTGGACGCTACGATGAGAGGGACCATGCGTACTATCCCCTGAATGAGCCGCGTACTCCGCGCAACCTTCACGGAGTGCCTTACTATCCCCGCGACGACTATCAAAATCAGGTGTATCCTACCAACCCTCCTCTCCATTTCTCATCTATGTTCGGACCAACCGCGTTCGCGGAGCATATAATTCGTGCACCCCCGTTGCCGGATTTTACGTTCCCGACCATTAAAGAGTACACAAGAAAGGGAGGCCCCAAAGAACATCTCTCCTGCTACAAGTATGCGATGATCTCGAGAGGGCCCGATGAGGCCACAATGTGTAAGGGCTTCTCTGGAACATTGGCAGATACGACAATGACCTGGATGTTGAATCAACCTGCCGGAAGTATCACGTGCTTTGCGGACCTGGAAAGGGGATTTTTATTACATTTTGGCTCGTCAAAGAAAAGAAAAATCACGATGCAAGAGGTGGTAGGAGTAAAACAGAAGGTCGGAGAGACTCTGGAAGAATATGTGAAACGATTCTCGGGAATGGTGTTAGAAGCTGATGACTTCGATGACAAGACCGCGAGAGTCGCGTTCCTTGATGGTTTCTAGATGGGAGTGAATTCAAGAAGCACTTGTACAGAAAGCAGGAGCAGTCCTACCGAGCCATGCTTGAGAGGGCATATATTGAAATTCAGGTTGAAACTCACTCAAACGCTCCCTCTTCGGGAGGGGGCCAGGTCAAACAGAATCAGAATCAGAGTTCTAAGAAAGGCAATCAAGGCTGGGGAAATAAGATACATCAGTACGATCAAAATCAGGGTCAGAACAGCTCGCGAGCACCAGGTCTAGCTACTCAGCATCAGAATCAGGGACAATATCAGGACTATGGTCAGAACCACGATCAAAATCAGTTTCAGGCTCAAAATCTCATGAATCAGAGAGATGATAGTGGCAACAACAGGGGTCGCGGCCATGGCAATGGTGGAAGAGGCCACGATCGCGATGGAATGTGGTGTGCTCACCATAATTCCACAACTCACAATACCGAGGAATGTCGAAATGGCCCCAGAATGAATGACGAACCCGAGCAAAGAGCAGTTTTAATGAATCAGAGAGGTGGAGGAAATCAACAAGGCAGAGGTGGGAGAAATGCTGGATGAGGTCAATACAGGGGAGGATATAACAATGGTGGGAGAGGAAGGGGACGCAATCAGCAAGCCGCGACGGACCCCAACCTCCCCCAGGGAAATCAGCAACATAATTTTCCTAGGCCAGACGGTCATGTCAGAACGATAGCGGGAAAGCACGCTCCAATTCCCCCTAACAGACGCGAGCAGAGAAATATGAATAATGCTCCTTTGCCTCGCGGCCTCCCGGTCATGAGTGTCGAGACCCCACCATCTAGAAAGCCTTATCAACTTGTATTATCCAATGAAGAAGTTAATGAATGGGCAGTTTCCTCGGGTGACCCACTAGTCATACACCTCCAGATAGGGACAAAGCTTGTGAGTCGCATATTAGTTGATATCGGGAGCTCCGCTGATATTCTGTACCTGGATGCCATTGCAAAATTAGGGGTTGATCCCAAGTTGAAGAAGCCTACCCGAACCACTTTGGTGGGATTCGCGGGGGAAAGAGTAACGACTTTGGGCGTAGTGACACTTGATGTTGTGATGGGTGACGAAACAGGGCCGAGAAGATCCAAAAAGATTGACTTTGTAATCATCCCAACGAGCTCATCGTACAACGCCATCATCGGGAGAGGCACGTTGTGCAAATTCGACGCGGTGGTGTCGATGAGCCATTTCGGTCTAAAGTTTCCTACACAATCAGGCACAGGAGTCATGACCGGAGTAGAGAATGAGAGCATTTCATGTTACATTAAATCTGAAAAAGGGGGCGATACGCCTTTACTCGCGAACCAACTCTTTGTGCCCGGATTGCCTAACATTGATGAAGAGGCCGATCTAGACGTTCGCGAGCCTCCAAGGCCCCGAGGGCCCGAGGAGGAAGAAAACAAAACGAAGTTCACCGGCTTTGAGACATAAGAAATCACTCCTTTTGGCAATAAGGAAGAAAAGTTGTTTGTAGGAGGAAGCTTAGATCCCATGGTAATGGGAGAGATCGAGAAATTGTTGTCAGAATCGCGAGATGTATTTGCATGGTCACCGAAGGACTTGAAGGGAATCCCACCCTCTGTCATTACCCACTCTCTGAATATTAGTAATGAAGTGACCCCAAAGAGGCATAGAAAAAGAAAGCAGGCGGGGCCAAAGAATGCATCCGCAGCTGTTGAACTCGCGAAACTCTTAAAAGCAGGATTCGTAAGACCAGTACAGTACCCGACTTGGCTTTCCAACATCGTCATGGTTGAGAAGAAGGGGACTGGGAAATGGAGAATGTGTGTAGACTTCACCGATCTCAACAAAGCATGTCCGAAAGACAGCTATCCTCTGCCTTCCATTGACCAACTAGTGGACTCAACCGCGGGGTGGGGGGGGGGGGGGGGGGGTGGGGGTGGGGGGGGGGGGGGCATGAAGCGTTGAGTTTCCTTGATGCTTACTCAGGCTATAATCAGGTAATGATGAACCCTTTAGACTCAGAACACACATCATTCATAACAGATAAGGGGACTTTCTGCTATAAGGTTATGCCGTTTGGTCTCAAGAACGCGGGGGCTACATTCCAATGGCTCGTTGATCGAATCTTTAGTGGCAAGATCGGGGACACTGTTGAGGCATATGTCGGCGACATCGTTGTTAAGAGTAGGAGGCAATGTGATCATGCCCGCGATCTTGCTGAGGTGTTCGCGACTCTAAGAAAATACGGAATGAGTTTGAATCCAGACAAGTGTGTCTTCGGAGTGACTGAAGGAAAGTTTCTGGGTTTCATGATCAGTGCGCGAGGTGTGGAAGTCAATTCAGATAAAGTTAAAGCAGTACTGGATCTACTACCACCTAAGTCGACACATGAGGTCCAGAGATTCGTCGGTAAGGTGAATTATTTGGGGAGATTCTGTGCTAAACTGGCTGAACGCAACCTTCCGTTCTTTGAAATTTTGAGGAAGCCGAAAAACTTTGAGTGGACTCCGGAGTGCAACCAGGCATTTGCGAGCCTCAAAGAGCATTTGTCAAGACTCCCAATCCTGGCTTCACCGGTTCCGGGTGAGACCCTTCAGTTGTACCTCGCGGCGAGTTCTAGGGCTGTAAGTGCAGTACTAGTTCGCGAGCAAGAGATACCAATCTATTTTGTCAGCCACGCATTATTACCAGCTGAGACCAGGTACTCCCCAGTAGAGAAATCTGTGCTTGCCTTGGTAACCGCCGCTCGAAAACTCAGACCTTATTTTCACGCGCATCCCATTGAGACTTTGACAGATTTGCCGCTACATGGATTTATGACAAAGCCAACAGTAGCAGGAAGGCTCGCGAGACGGGTCATAGAAATGTAAGAATTTGATGTTGTTTATCGGTCTAGACCCGCGATCAGAGCTCAGGCACTAGCCGATTTCATTGTTGAGACAAGTTTCAGAGAGTTCGAGAACAAATGTCTGTACAGTGAGGAGATGATGTGGATCATGCATGTCGATGGTGCCGTGAATGATGAGGGATGCGGGGTTGTAGTGGTACTCACCTCGCCTACAGGTGATGAGATAAGTCATGCCATCGCCCTCAAGTTTAAACCCACCAACAACGAGGCCGAGTACGAAGCTTTAATAGCTGGTCAAGAGTTGGCCATTGGTACCTCTATCTCTGTGTTGGCATGTCTGAGTGACTCAAAGATTGTAGTAAACCAAGTCCAGGGATTCTACGAGGCAAGAACCGGAAATTTACCAAAATATCATGCAAGGCTCGAATGACGGCTTAGATACTTACAAAGCATGCGTTAGCCTTTCTTTATAGGCTAACCCTAATAATTTCTTTAAGGAAGCGAGATCTTATCTCTTCCTTTTATCTAAAAAAGGATATAATAAACAAGGTAAAAGATATTCTTTACCTTATCTTTTACCATTTACAATAATATAATACAAAATAGGATAAAATATACTCGGCCGACCTAATCTTCAAGATAAACGAGACCTTTGCCACGTCTCGTCACGTCGACGACATCCTTTATTCTTCTCGTCGCGTCGAGATAATTCTTCTACGCGTAGCTCATCAAGCGTTCCATACTCGTCGTATTTTTAGGCACAAACAATACCCCTAAGGCGTCTTACAGGGCTTAACGTCTAGTGAAGCTGGGAGACGCCTTCTTTCTTCAAGGAATACGTCTTCATTGTACTAAGAACGCGTTGATGATTACGTCACCTGAATTTTTAGTGTCGTCGCAGAGCTTCAATCAACATTCCTCTTCAATTATTTCCATGTGGCAGGCGATGAGCTTCGTTATCTGTGCCGACAACGTTCATCTCCAACGGCTAGTTTCTTGGTGGAAGATGTTGCCGTTGGAAGAGTATCTTTTCCGAGAGCCTTGCGATTTCCTTCCTATAAATAGGCGGAGATCTTTCCTTTCTCCATACACTTCTTCTAATCTTTATTTTTCCCGAACATTTCTCTGCTCTCTTCATCTCTTCCTCGTCTGATCATTCTATTGCTCCATTTTCCCATCTACTTCTTTTCTAATGGCAACTCCAGTACTTTACGAGCCAAGGAAGGTGCTTCGTGAGTCTGATCGTTACGATTCCGAGGCGTACGACACCAGTCGCTTAAGGACCATTGCTGATCTTGGTCCGGACGTGAAGATCGAAATTCCTCCAAGAGGGGTTTGTGCGGATGCTCACCGACCGGGATGGATAGCGGTTTACGAGTATCCTTTCCTGGCGGGGCATCGATTCCCATTCTCGCCCTTGGTCAAGGCCTTTATGCTCACTCTGGGCTTGGCGATAGGTCAACTTCTTTCCCGGGGCTTGGCGCATTCTAGGCGCCCTTGACGATGCCATTGAAAAGCATGGCTTGGATTTTGTCGCGGCGGACCTTGCCAATTCTCTAACTGTTTTGCTCAATTCTCCAGGCATGGTCTATTTTAAGATCAAGGAGAAGAAGGCTAGGATAGCCTTTGAGAAAAGTACGGCCGATCGGGGTTGGGCCGAGGTCTTTTATTTCGTGGAGAAATCTTCCCTCGGAGATGTGTTCTCTTGGCTTATCGAGGAGTGGAACCCAGAGAGTAAGTTTCATTACCTTATCTTAACAACTTTTTCTTTTTCTTTTCGTAAGGATGTATGTTTTGCTCGTCGATGCTTTACTTACGTATAACTTTATATGCTTTACAGTTAACGCGGAGGCTCTCAAGACAAGGACGAAGTCAAAAAAGGCTGTAGCCGCGCTTTTGGCGATTCCTGAAGTTGACCGAACCTTCTTTGGCCATGACGGAGAAGGTCATCGTTGCGGCCCTGCGACGCCATCTGGTAAGTCGGCTTCTTCTCGTTTAGCTTTCATCAACTTATTTCCTTATACTTGTGCTCTAATTGTATGCTCTATGTTGGTGATGCAGCTTCAATTTTTGCGTTCGTGCTCGCGCCGAGTCTGCGACTAATCTTGTGACGTCGAGGAAGAGGCAGCTCGCCATAAAAGGATGTTCGTCCGCTGCTCCTTTGGACGTCGACCTTATGGATACTTTAGAGTCTACGCCATCTCCTTCTCCGGCTAAGGCGACACGTTCAAAGAAGGGAAAGGAGAAAGCGGTCGAG
Organism: Oxyria digyna; assembly: GCA_029168935.1. Classification (NCBI taxonomy): domain Eukaryota; kingdom Viridiplantae; phylum Streptophyta; class Magnoliopsida; order Caryophyllales; family Polygonaceae; genus Oxyria; species Oxyria digyna. The sequence goes on from JAPVLV010000013.1 coordinate 16,373,909, forward strand.
GCTCCCGAGGAGCAATACTCATCTGTGGATGAGTTCCCTGGTGTGATTTCAAATGCTTTCGCTCCGGGAAGGGAACTTCTGAAGGCTTTGATGGGGCTTTGATCTCCGTCGTCTTTCGACCATTACGCGTCGATGGATCCTGCCGACGTTATGGGTGAGGCTTTCGCTGCTCAATGGCAGCGAAAGATTGTAATTTCTATTTTCTCTGATGGCTTTCTCGCGAGCTTCCTTTCTTATTTTTCTTGTTCCTTCTTTCAGGGGATTCAGGCGTCGCTATGTGCTTGGACGCTCTTATCTGTGTATCCAAAACAGATGGAGGCGTTGGAGAAAATGGCGTCTGATGCTTCGTCGGAGGTTGCGCGTTTGAACAGTTTGCTGGAGAAGTCCCGTGACGCAGAGAAGACGGCGAAGGACAAGGATACTGAGGTTCTTTCCCTTAACAAGACGATCACCAAGAGAGTCGAGGGTCTGGAGAAGGATCTCAGTACCTTGAAGGAGGACGTGGAGAGGAACAGGGCGCAACATGACAAGGATTTGTACGAGGCGAAGATCTATTGGTCTTGTCTATCTAGAGTGGAGGTTTATGAGGAGTATGCTGCTGGCGAGTACAAGGATTGGGATCCGGTGAGCGAACGTGCTGAGTTTAGGGAGGCTTATCCGGAACTTCCTGAGGGCATTGATGATGGTCCTTCTTGGAGGCGTTCAGATGCTCATCCCGACGATACTTTGCTCGTAGTGAACGTGTTAGAAAGCTTCATTTACTTAATAAGATGGTATGGTCATTGCGGTTGCTTAAGTTACGTTGCTGGCTTACATGAAGGTTGGGTCCAACATTTCCTCCGAATCCTGAAGCGAGTGACGGACATAGGTCAGCGTGTGATTTTTATCATCTTGTGACGTTACCCCTTACTTTTAAGGTGAGTCCGTTGCCTCACGCTAGCGTTAGGTCGACGTCAAACTCTTTTAATCGACGGGCCTATTCATCGTGTGGCGTCCGATTTCTAGATTCTTAGGACTTACGATGCCGGTGGACGCATCCCTGCCGGTTTGGCGTTTTGCCCGTGGATTCATGACTCTCAGAGGGGCTGGAAGGCGTGAAGACGCGTTCCTGGAGAGTGATCGTGTCAAATAGGTTCGACCTTGTTTGTTCAGAGGATCCGTCCGGCTTCGTGAGGTACCGGGCTTCATTCCCCATGACCATTGCCACACGTCGCTAACAATCATGGGAAGCGTCGACTCGGGGTCGGCGGTTCGGCTAACGTTGCCTACGCGTAGATGAAGCCTCGAACGCGTAGACTAACGAAATTCACCCCCGGCGCGGATTTTCACCGCGGCCTTCTTGCTTCTTATTTGGTACACCGTACTCAAGAGGCACGTTCTCTTAATAGACATAGAGCAAGTCGTGGAAATGAAACAACTCAGCATGCTTAACACGTTGGAAAGAAAGGTCTACTTGTATATTAATAAAAGATGCATCATGCACTAACACTAACAAACATTGACTTCGACACCTACCCCTAGTCGCCACGACCCCTTGTCGTTTTGACCTAAAGATAACGACATGCTTTTATTGAAAACTTAATCCTACTCATGCAAAGGGAAATAAAAGGGAATCAAAAGACGCATAAAGGTATCTCAAACTCTTTCCTGATGGTGCCTTTACGGTGGATGACGTTTCAAGAACATGTAGCTTAAGTCGGGATTTTCCGCCATAAATTTCCTCCACTTTTGAACTCGGAGAATTTGCTTACGTTTCCGTAGAGATGCGTCGTGCTTATCGACGCTTTTATCTCGCTTATTGGACGACTTTTTCTTTGATGCGTCGGGGGTTACTCTTCTACCCCTAGCCTCTTTCTTGGATTTTCCATGACTTTTCGTCGTTTTTAGGCGTTTGGATTCTTTGTTACTCGATGATTCAGACCATGAAGACGCTTTCCTCTTCTCTATTCTTCGGATAGCATAGGATTTTACTTCTAGGACGTATGTCTCGTCGCCTACCCTGCCTATTTCTTCTTTTATCTCGTAGAGCCTTCGTTGAGCATATCTCACATGTTCTTCATGGTCTTTTAATTGCTACGCCTTACTCTTTTTCTCCAGGGATGCGTTGTTCGTACTCTTCATTCCTATGCTGTAGCATTCCCTTGCTATTTGTGGTTCACCCTTGATCTCTTGGATCCCCCATGGATGTGGAAACTTCAGGGATTGATGGTACATTGAAGGTATAGCTCTCATATCGTGTAACCATGGCCTTCCTAGGATTATGTTATAGGGCGACTCGGCTTCCATCACTACGAACTTGGTTTGCATATTGACCCCTTCCGCCAGAGTGGTTAGGGTTATTTCTCCTAGCATACTAACCCGTCGTGATGATCTACGCTCCCGTTGGGTTCCTCGAACGTGATTGGGAAGTCTTTCCTAACGGTCCTGACGTGGTAGATTGGCAGAGCGCTTCCTTCGCCGCGTAATGCTTTGATGCTCCTTTTGGCGGAGGAGGCGGTATAGCCGCTTATGGGAGAACCTCCAAAGATCATGTTAACTGTCCTTGAGCGACTCGATGAGGGAGGTTGTGGCATCGGGGATCTCTTCCCCTTTCTTGCTCCTTCGAACACGTCCCTTCCTTCTTTGGAGAGTAGGTCTAAAAGGTTGCCTCTTTTCAGGAGACGTAGCACTTCTTTTCTCAGAGTATAGCAATCGTCTGTTGGATGTCCCGAGTCGTTGTGGAACTCGCAGTATCCTCTTCTCAATCCTGACTTCTTTTCCGGGTTTGGCTTTCTAGGCCACTTCACGTCGTGGAGATTTTCCATCGCGTTCATAACCCTTAATGCGTCGGTTTTCATGTATACACCTCTTTCGACCGCGTAGACGTTATTGATTTCGCTTACGTTATGCACCATGGGAGGTTCTCTATGAAACGGCTTGTTTCTTCTATCGTAACGTTCGCCCTCCTTCCGTTGGGGAGAATCTCTGCGCGGAGGGGTACGTCTACGTGGAGATCGAGACTTTTCTTCAGTGTGACTTAGGAGGTCTTCTTCAAGGCGTATGGCTTCCATAGCTCTTTCTCTCGTCGAGATAAATGAAGTAGGACGAGTGATGTGATCTAACCATGGGGTTCAATCCCATCAAGCCACTACCATTGGACTCAAAGGCACCAAAGGAGTCCAATAAGGTCAAGAACGCCCATACAAGTGCCTCACAAGTTCAAAGTGACCAAGGCCATGCTTGACGCCCGACGCCGCCTACGCGTCAAAGAAGGCTTGTGTGCGTCTGAGCCCTTCCAGCCACATTGGCTCGGCGCACATGGTTCCATACGTCCTAAATGGACCCAAGGAGTCAAGATAAGGTCCAAGCGCCCGTACCAAAGGCCTCGGACCCGGAAGAGGCACAATCCCCCGTTTTGCGCCATCAAGCATTCAATGTGATCTCCTAAAAGCCCCCAAGCTGAATTGCCATGTCATCAATCCGTGTGAGGGTCACACGGATCACCAATTTCAGCCATTGGATCATCCTAATAAGTGTCTAGCATAATCCCTTAGATCCCTCCTTTTGATTTGTTCACACTTAGCATTTATTTCCTAGATTTTAGCCTCTTTAATGCTTGATTTGAAGAGTGATCCTTGGCTTGCAGCCCAAGGACATTTTCACCCGTATAAAAGCCACTCTTGGCTTCCATTGTAAGTACGTTGAGATTTAAGCAAAAGCCTTTAGTGAGAAAACTCCTATCCTTTTGCCTTGGCGTCAAATCCTTCTTAGGCGGTCCAAGTCCCCTTTGAAGCCTATCTTCCCTTGTTTCTTGAGTGGTTCAAGTCCCTCTCTAAACACAAACCTCCAACCCTTCCCTAGCTTAAAATCCAGATTCGAAGCTAGTTATCCAAAGTCTTCAGCCTTCGCCAACTATCCACCAAATTCCGCCAACACTCAACCTTATCCAAGGTCTCGTCCATCTTCAAACAAGAGAACTTCCCACCTTGAATCTAGATCCGAGCGCATCTTAGCATCCACGAGGAGGCTGAGTCTTCATTGGTATCAAAGCTCCAGGGATTCGAGTAAGTTTTTCTTGTTTCAATTTGCACTTATATCCATCCATATCATCATTCCATCTTCGACCATTCTTGTGCTTGAACTCCATTGTTAAAGCCAAGAACTCATCCACATTCATCCACACAAAATCGGCCAAAGGAATCCATCAAATCCCACAAATTTTGCCTCATTAAAGCCATCCATAAATCACTCCCTTAAATAACTCCTTTGACCACAAAAATCAGCCATCAATCCCTCCATTCAATCCATTCCCACACGCATCAAGTCTTGTTTCATTTGCTGAAATTTTTTCTTTGTGAATTAATTTGAATGCATTTTGTAATCTTGAAGTTCTTGTTGTGATTATAGTGGATCGTTTTGCATGAAATTTGATAGGAAAAACTAGTAAGACGAGTCCCTTGTTCTACTACTTTCTTCTTGAGATTTGCATGCTACTTATCTTGCATTTCATTTAGTAAAGCTCGACCAAAAACAAAACAAAAAAAAAGTGCCAAAAGCTCTCGACTTGAGCAAAGAAAGTCATCAAAATAAAATTCTGAAAATTGAAATTGAGAAGGGAAAAGTCAAAATAAGGCAAGCCTTTTCTCCCGTCAAGACCATAGCCAAAATAAGGTAACGTGCTTGACATTCACTTGAGCTATTCTTCCATCTCGCATCTATCCATCGTCTAGTCTCTCTTGCAAAAAATTTCTTTGAAAATTGCATGCTATTACTTGAAGCTTTTCAATCTAGAAGTTCAATATTACTTGCAATTTGAATTGTTTTGCTTAGAAAGAATTGTCGACAAAGAAATTAGACTTGTGCAAAACTTGCATTAACCACTAAAGAACCCTTAAGTGCTTATTGTTTCAAGTCAAACTTGTCTCGTTTCTTGTCTTGTTCGTATATCATTTTCTTGTGCTCTTTGATCCTTGTGCTACCTTGTTTCATTAGGTACTACCATGTCAAGGACACACTCAAATTGGCGTATTCCTTGGCATACTGAATATGATCTTGAATATGACGAAGTGGACTTGTGGAGTTACAATGTGCCTCGAAGGCATCCTGATTGGATTCCACCACCCTGGCCACCCATTTAGCAAACAAGACATATTCAACCCTACATTAACCGTGGAGATGTCACTAAGGAGAGGCGCTACTCTTCACATCGACACCATTCTCCACCGACAATCAAGGAGAGATCCCTTTACAGTAGAAGATGCCTAAAGGAGGAGAAGACCCGTACACACCGACACCACTCGCCCTCAAGCACCGACGAGAGCGATCAAGGCTACTCCACTAGGCGCTATTCCTCTTCCACCAGCGCATATCGATCAAGGCGTCATCATAGGCCGACAAAAGAAGAAGAAGAAAGGGAGCGTTGGCAAATTGTGCTCAAACAAGCCAAAGAAATTGAGCGAGAGGCACGCCATAAGCTTCGCCGTGCCCAAGTGGAAGAAGAAATGGAACGCTTGGAACGCCAACAAAGGCGTGAATCTAGGAGAGAATCAAGGCGCTCAAGTCCCAACAATGCAACTCCATCACTTGTCACCCTTACTCAATTTGAAGAATTGAAGGCACTAAGGGACCATTCGAAGGCTGAAAATAAACAACTACGTCAAGAGATGGAATTACGACAACAAAGGGTCAAGACAACCTCACATGAAGCCACGGAGACCAATCCAAGCCAACTAGTTCAAGGCTCGTGCACTTCAGGTATTTCTTCGAGCCTTACTCTTAATTTTGATTCCTCTCCTCAATCTACCCGGGGTGCTCAAGACTTATCTTTGAGCTCCCCACCAAATGGTTCTAGCTCCCTTGAAAAGACTCGCGGCACCGGGACCTCAAATGGTTCAGCGGTATCCCAGCCTTTTCATGGGGGAACTAGACATTCTGATTTGATCAAACCTCTTAAGATACAGTTAAATACATATGTTCAAGAGGGTGCTCAAGAAAAGTCCCATGAAACTCCAATTTCTGAGAAGGGAAGCCAAGACAACGATGTGAAAGGAAAACCGAGCCAAATCACAAATGGTTCAAGCAAATCCAGCATTCAATGTGATCTCCTAAAATCCTCCAAGCTGAATTGCCAGGTCATCAATCCGTGTGAGGGTCACATGGATCACCAATTTCAGCCATTGGATCATCCTAATAAGTGTCTAGCATAATCCCTTACATCCCTCCTTTTGATTTGTTCACACTTAGCATTTATTTCCTAGATTTTAGCCTCTTTAATGCTTGATTTGAAGAGTGATCCTTGGCTTGCAGCCCAAGGACGTTTTCACCCGTATAAAAGCCACTCTTGGCTTCCATTGTAAGTACGTTGAGATTTAAGCAAAAGCCTTTAGTGAGAAAACTCCTATCCTTTTGCCTTGGCGTCAAATCCTTCTTAGGCGGTTCAAGTCCCCTTCGAAGCCTATCTTCCCTTGTTTCTTGAGTGGTTCAAGTCCCTCTCTAAACACAAACCTCCAACCCTTCCCTAGCTTAGAATCCAGATTCGAAGCTAGTTATCCAAAGTCTTCCGCCTTCGCCAACTATCCACCAAATTCCGCCAACACTCAACCTTATCCAAGGTCTCGTCCATCTTCAAACAAGAGAACTTCCCACCTTGAATCTAGATCCGAGTGCGTCTTAGCATCCACGAGGAGGCTGAGTCTTCAACGAGTCTTCGTTAGCTCCTTGTAAAGATCGCTGTCTCGGGGGAGTGCGCGTCTGAACGCGTCGGCAACAGTAGCCTCGCCGCAATCTGGGATCGTAATCTTCTCGTTGTTGAAACGCTTCAAGAAGGCTCTTATGGTTTCGCCTTTGTTCATGCGCATGTTATGGAGATCCGAAGGCTGCTTCGCGAACAACTTACTGCTGGCGAATTGCAACCGGAATAAGTTGGAAAGTTCCGCGTAGGAGGAGATGCTTCCCTTTGGTAAGTGGATGAACCACGTCAATGCTGGACCTTTCAATGTTGAACTACAGAATTTGCACATCATCGCTTCTTTCAACTCTGGCTCGATCGGACTCGTGGAGAGCTTAGCTTTGTAGAGTAAGACGTGTTCTTCCGGATCGTCGGATCCGTCATAAACGGGGAGGTCGGCGACGGTAAACTTCTTGGCTATCTTCTGGGCGGCAATAGCGGTGATGAAAGGGCTCTCTTGAAATATGAACTCGTGCTCAGGGATTATGGATTTGGGAGCCCCGGGCATCAACATCATCTCCTTCCTTAAGGCTCTGACTTGTTGTGCTACGAGCGCAGCGACGGCGTCCGGAGTCAAGTTCTCTTTAGACTTTTCTTTCTGACTCGTTTCTCTCGACGGGATGGTGTTTCCTGGGAACCGTAATCCTCTCTTTCTTCGGAGATAGCATCCATATCTAGGCGGCGAACGACGCTTTGACTACGAACATAGGTGAGTGGCTTCGCTGACTCTTCCCTGAGCTCTTTTATGATGGAGCGTAGTCGTTCGTTCTCTTTGGTGAGTCCCGACGTGTTCTCTTTGCTGACGTTTCTGGCTTCTGTCCACGCCTTCTGGACGGTGTCGAAGTGGACTCTGATAGAGGTCATGTTGGTCATATCGCCGCTCGTCTCCTGCTTTTCTGTGGGAACGTTGTCCTCTGGAGTGCCAGGAGTGTTCTCGAGATCTTTTCCTGTGTTTTCTTCCGTCGGGACGAGAGGAACCGTTACGTGATATTCTTCTTTGGATCATTCTTCACCATCACGCGGGCTGTTGGTCGGACTTGTCATGATTTCCTGCAAAAAAAAGAAGTTATTTTCGTATGGAAAGACGATACCTTTTTGATCTAGCCCCACGGTGGGCGCCAATTGTTTGTAGCGAAATTACCTACGAGAAGATAACTAAGCAATTGTAGGGCAAATATCAAAGAGTACGGTATAATCTCAACACTCAAGAACAAGGTAGGAAATTAGGGTTGAAACTTTAGCTTGGTATTACTCGAATGACGGCTTAGATACTTACAAAGCAGGCGTTAGCCTTTATTTATAGGCTAACCCAAATAATATCTTTAAGGAAACGAGATCTTATCTCTTCCTTTTATCTAAATAACGATATAATAAACAAGGTAAAAGATATTCTTTACCGTATCTTTTACCATTTACAATAATATAATACAAGATAGGATAAAATATACTCGGCCTACCTAATCTTCAAGATAAATGAGACATTTGCCACGTCTCGTCACGTCGACGACGTCCTTTATTCTTCTCATCGCATCGAGATAATTCTTCTATGCGTAGCTTGTTTGTAGCGAAATTACCTACGAGAAGATAACTAAGCAATTGTAGGGCAAAGATCAAAGAATACGGTATAATCTCAACACTCAAGAACAAGACAGGAAATTAGGATTGAAACTTTAGCTTGGTATTACTCGAATGATGGCTCAGATGATTACAAAGCAGGCGTTAGCCTTTATTTATAGGCTAACCCTAATAATATCTTTAAGGAAACGAGATCTTATCTTTTCCTTTTATCTAAATAACGATATAACAAACTAGGTAAAAGATATTCTTTACCATATCTTTTACTAATTACAATAATATAATACAAAATGGGATAGAATATACTCGGCCGACCTAATCATTAAGAAGAACGAGATCTTTGCCACGTCTCGTCACGTCGACGATATCTTCCTTTCACCTCGTCGCGTTGATGATGTCCTTCTACGTGTAGCTTCCACGCGTTCCACACTCGTCATATTTTTAGGCACAAACAATACCCCTAAGGTGTCTTACAGGGCTTAACATCTAGTAGAGCTGGGAGACGCCTTCTTTCTTCAAGGAATACGTCTTCATTAAATTCGGAACGCGTTGAATACTTGTTCAATCCAAAAATCTAACTTCGTAATGACGTCTTTTCTTCGATTCTCATTTAATGCGGCTGACCGACTCGCGTCCGCTCCAACGGCTATTTCCCCAACGTTCGGAGTTATCTTCAACGGTAACAAATTGATTCTTTGGAAATCTCGAACGAGATCTTTCCCTATTTAAGCACGTTCCAGCTTCCTTCTTTTCATTCGTAATCTTCTTGCAAAACCCTAATTTTTACTTCCTCTCTTCTCAATGGCTCCGATTCCTACGATCCCAAAATGATCCTCAACGATGTTAACCGTCGTTCTTCTTCGGCTCGTAACGTCGAGTTCTTTCGTTCTATAGCAGGGCTTTCTTCCCATGTAGAGATTGCTATTCCGTCCTCTGACGTATTCGCCGATGCCTTACGCCCGGGATGGGTTTGCGTCTACGAGTATCCTTTCTTGGTCGGACACCGCTTTCCTTTTTCCCCTTTGGTTCGTTCTTTCTTGACTTCTCTGGGTATCGCGGTCGGGCAAATTCTTCCGAGTGCTTGGAGAGGCTTGGCTGTGTTGGATCATATTCTGGCTAATTTTGACATTGCGTTCACCATCGCCGACGTCATGCATTCTTGTATCCTTTCTACCCCCTCAGCGGGTAGAGTCAACATCAAATCTAGCGCTGGTGTTCCCCCTTTCCGACCGGGGTTGGGCAGATAAGTTCTACTTTATCAGGAAGTCTACCTTGGGGAAGGATTGTTCTTTCTTGCTTGAAGAATGGACTCCTTCGAGTACGTTTCTTTATCCCTTATGATTTTCTTTAGGCTTATGCATCTTAACGCTTATTCTCGCGTGTGACTTTGTGCGTAGTCGATATCCATGCTATTGTGGCGCAGGAGGAATCAGAGGAGATTACTAAGAAGATCCTGGCGATTTCGTTGGTAGAACGTACCTTTACCGGTCGTGACGGGAAGGGATATCGTCTCGCGACTCCTACTCTTTCTCGGGGTGAGCTCTTTTGGCGGATTACACGTTGCTTTTATGTTCTCCTTTGTTTTGTCTATGTCTTCTGAATGCATTCTTGTTTCAGGTGTTGCGTCTCGTACTCGTCAAGAATCTGCTCATGACTTGATTACTGTGAAGAGGAGATGCATTTCAGAAGAAAAATCAAGAGCCGCGAAGGAAGAGGCGGTTTCTACTCCGTCATGCGTAAAGGAGGAGATTCCACCAGTTGCGGGGGTGCAAGCGACTTCAGATGCGTCTCTACGGGTAGGGATGGAGGAATTACCCGCGGATCCTTTGGAGGAGAACGAGAAGGATAAAACAACAGATTCTGGTGCGGCTTCCGTTACGTACATTGAAGCAAGTGATTTTCCTGCAATAGTATCTCGTCCTATAGCGCCTGCGCGTAACTTCATCCCTGCGATGCAAGCTTTAAGTTCTACTTCTTCTTGGAATCATTATCTGCCTATGCAAGTTGTGGACGTCTTGGGTGATTCTCTCGTAGCACAGTGGCAGGTGTGTACTTTTTTCTTATCTCTTCGTTTCTTCTTGTTGTTATGTCGCTTCTCATCTGTTGGGATTCTTTTAAGCCTTTCAAGCTTCGCTGTGTTCTTGGGAACGTCTTCATAAGCACTCTGAGTCCGAGGAGACCTTGAAGGGTGAGGTGAATGACCTTAGTAAGAAGATCAAAGATCTCAATAAGAAGGTTGCTCGTCTTACGGCGGCTGAGAAGGATGCTCGTATGGAGACGTTGGAGACGGAAAAACAAAGGGGTGTGTTGGCGCGACGCGTCGAGGTGTTGAATGGAAAGGTTGTGTCCCTTGAGGCTAACGCCAAGGAGAAAGCAAAGGTGTATGAGAAGAACTTGCGAGAGACTAGTACTTACTATTTGTGGTCATCTCGTATTGAGGTTATGGAGGAGTTTCGCGCGGGTCGTCACGTAGATTGGGATGTGGAACGCGAGCGTGGTGAATTTTCTGTTCTTTATCCCGTTCCACCCGAGGGGGTTTCTTTTCTACGTGTACCTTCAAGTTCGCCAGTCTTGGCGTCTGGAGATGTGGATGTAGCTTTAGATGGCGGTGTTGTTTCCGAGGATAATGTTGTTCCTCCTTCTTCTTAGTAGAAGGGGTTTCATCTTTTTGCTTTTGTGGAACATTAGCTTTTCGCCACGTTCTTGTGTGGCAAATTCGTTTTTTTTTTTTTTAAAAATACGTATTGGATGCTTGTTACTTCTTTCTTTGCGTAAGGCTCTTACTTATCTTTGATCTTTGGTGGGACTACTATCCCCTTTTGGCGAATCTGACTCCGAATCTTTATGGAGTTGGGTTCGTCAAATATTTCTTACTTATGACGCATATGTCGATCTTTGACTTCGAGGTTTCGTTTTTTCTACCCCTAGTATCTTTGTGGTCATCGCGGCTGCTTTAGTTACGTTGTCGGCTTATATGAGGGTTGGGTCCAGCATTTCCTCCGAACCCTGAAGCGAGTGGCGGACATACGTCAGCGTGTGATTTTTATCAGCTTGTGACGTTACCCCTTACTTTTAAGGTAAGTCTGTTGCCTCATGCTAGCGTTTAGGTCGACGTCGAACTCTTCTAATCGACGGGCCTATTCATCGTGTGGCGTCCGATTTCTAGATTGTTAGGACTTACGATGCCGGTGGACGCATCCCTACCGGTTTGGCGTTTTGCCCGTGGATTCATGATTCTCAGAGGGGTCGTGGAAGGCGCAAGTACGCGTTCCTGGAGAGTGGTCGTGGCGATAGGTTTCCCTTCTTCGCTCAGAGGACCGTGCCGGTTTCGTGAGGTGTCGGGCTTCATTCCCCATGACCATTGCCACACGTCGCTAACAATCATGGGGAGCTTCGACTCGGGGTCGGCGGTTCGGCTAACGTTGCATACGCGTAGATGGAGCCTTAAACGTGTATGCTAACGAAATTCGCCCCCGGCGCGGATTTTCGCCGCGGCCTTATTAAGCTTGATGTTGCATCACAGACAGAGAGCAAGTACTTTGAAATGAAACAACTCGGCATGTATTGCATATTGGGCAAGAAAGTGCATACTTATATATTAATGAAGATGTCATGAATTCTGATGAACTAAGACGCCTACCCCTAGTCTTGACGACCCCCTTGTCGTTTCGACGCTAAAACATGCTTGGGCATAACAAAAATCTAAAACATGCATAGGAACAAGTAGAAATCAAATCAACTATCACGTTCTCTAATGGTAATATTTCTTAAGATGTGTTGCGTTCCACGAACGCATCAATGGTATTCCTTCTGGTGTAACGAGTTCGTAGGCTCCTCGCCCTACGACTTGTGCTATTTGGTCTGGGCCTTCCCAGGATGCGGCGAGTTTTCCGACGCTCTTATCCTCCGTATTTGGAAACACTTTTCTTAAGACCCAATCTCTTGCTTGGAAAGTTCTTGCTTTTACTCGTCGGTTATTGCTCCGGGCAGCGATTTGTTTTTGCGCTGCCATCCTCAATGCTGCATTATCTCTTATCTCGTCGATCGTGTCTATCATGAACGTCATCATTGGAGTGTTTCTTTCCTCGGAGAGGGACGAATATCTTTATGTTGGTACTTCCACTTCGATTGGCAGGACGGCCTCGCAACCATATACGAGGGAGAATGGCATTCTTCCCGTTGCCCTCTTAGGTGTCGTTCTGTCGACCCATACTATAGCTTGGAGTTGATCCGCCCAGTTCCCCTTGAATTCTTTTATCCTCTTTTTGAGATTGCTTATGATGACTTTGTTACTTGACTCTTCTTGCCCGTTCGCTTGAGGATACCTCGACGTAGAGTAGACTAGGCGTATTCCTTTGTTTTTGCAGAACGACACGATGTTCTTGCTAATGAATTGCGATCCGTTGTCGCATACAATGGTGTGAGGGATTTCGAATCTCATGATGATGTTTCTTTCGATGAAGGAGATGACGTGGGAATCTTTGATGTTCTTGAATGCTTCGGCCTCTATCCACTTGGAGAAGTAATTTATGACGGCGAGCATTAACGTTTTTGGTCCTAGAGTTAAGGGCATAGGACCTACTATATCCATCCCCCATTGCATGAATGGCCAAGGAAACGTTATGGAGTGGAGCTTTTCTGTCGGCTGATGTGGGATTGGGGCGTCTCTTTGGCAAGTGTCACACCTCTTGACGTGATTCATTGCGTCTTGTCTCATCGTGGGCCAGTAGTATCCTGCCGAGTGTGCTTTGGCTGCCAAGCTTCTTCCTCTTGAATGATTTCCATACTCTCCGTTGTGTAGCTCGCGTAGAATGTCTTGAATCTTTTCCTCCGTTGGGCATGTTAAGAATACGCCGTTCGACGACCATTTTAGTAATTGGCCCTTGTCTACTACGAAGGTGGTTGCTTTTTGCTTCAATAGCCTCGCGTCGTACGCGTTACCTGGGAGGCGTCCGTGCTGCAACCATTCGTAATAAGGCGTCACCCAGGAGTCTTGACTTCTCACTGCGAGCGTTTGTTCGGGAATTGCCTCTTTGTTGATAGACGCGTTGCTGAGACGGAGGAACGGGATCTTTTGATATTCTCTTGGGTCAATCGATGATCCTAACTTTGCCAACGCGTCGGCTTGCGTGTTAGCGTCTCTGGCGATCTGTCTGATTTGGCAGCTTTCGATCTTCTCAAATAACTCTTTCACCACTTTGACGTACAAGGTCATCTTCGAATCTTTAGTGGCGTAGTCACCTCGGACATGGTTAACTACCAGCAGCGAGTCACAATAGATATCGAGCTTCTGAACTTGTAGGTCGATGGCGACGCGTAGACCAGCGATCAAGGCTTCGTACTCGGCTTCATTGTTCATTGCTTTGAAGTCACATCTTATGGCTTGGACGACCCTATCCCCTTGTGGTGATTTCAGGACGATGCTCAGTCCTACCCCGTTCTGGTTCATCGCTCCATCCGTGTGCAAGGTCCACTTCGCGAATTCTACCTTGTTTACCTGCGAGACCGCTTCTTGCTCTAGGGTTGGGCTGAAATCTTCCACGAAATCTGCCAGTGCTTGGGATTTGATCGCTTTTCTTCCTTCGTAAATGATGTCGTAGCCGCCGAGATGGACTGCCCACTTCGTCATCCTCCCGGAGAGTTCTGGTTTCTTTACTATGTTCTTCAATGGCGATGTGGTTCTTACTATGATGGTGTGGGATTCGAAGTAGGGTTTCAACTTCATCGACGCCATCACTAATGCCAACGTCAGTTTTTCCATGGAGTAGTACCTCGTTTCTGCTGACGATAGCGTTTTGCTCACGTAGTAGACGGGTTGCTGCTCCTCTCCTTCTTCTCTTACGAGAACGGCGCTGATAGAAATTTCGGATACTGCTAGGTATACGAACAAAGGCTTTCCTTCTTTAGGCTGCAATAGGAGTAAAGGATTCGTCAGATAGTTCTTAAGCCCCGCGAAGGCTTCCTCGAGGCGTTCTGTCCAAGAAAAGGACTCGTTCTTCCGGAGAGTGTCGTAGAAGAGTCGATTTTTGTTGGAGGCTTTGGAGATGAACCTGTTTAAAGCGGCGACTCTTCCTGTTAGCTTTTGGATGTCCTTCACGCATCGTGGAGACTCGAGGTCGAGTATGGCTTTAATCTGTTCGGGACTAGCTTCTACTCCTCTTTGGGTCACTACATACCCGAGGAACTTCCCGGAAGAGACCCCAAAGGAACACTTGGTAGGGTTGAGCTTCATGCTATATTCTTCTAGGATCTCGAACGCCTCCTTTAGATGTGTTACGTGATCTTTTGCTCGCTTAGACTTCACGAGCATGTCGTCTATGTAAACTTCCATGGTGTCCCCTATTTGCTCCTCGATCATCTTATTCACCAGCCGTGGATATGTAGCTCCGGCGTTCTTGAGGCCAAAAGGCATGACTTTGTAGCAATATATCCCCTGGTATGTTACAAACGCGGTCTTTTCTTGATCGACCAGGTTCATCTGTATCTGATGATATCCACTGAATGCGTCCATGAACGTTAGCATCTTGTGTCCTGCCGTCGCGTCTACCATGGCGTCGATGTGAGGGAGCGGGGAGGAATCTTTAGGACATGCTTTGTTAAGATCCGTGTATTCGACGCATACCCTCCATTTCCCATTCTTCTTTTGGACGACTACAACGTTGGCGAGCCAGTCGGGGTACTTTGCTTCTCGTATCTTACCTGTTTCGAGGAGATTTTTGACTTCTTCATCTACGACTTTGTTGCGTTCGGGAGCGAACTTCCTTCTCTTCTGCTTGACTGGAGTGAACTTCGGATCAACGTTTAGCTTGTGGAGCATCACGTCGGGAGATATGCCTGTCATGTCTTCATGGCTCCACGCGAAGCATTTAACTTTTGATCTAAAAAACGTTATCAGTTCTTCTCTAATTTCTTCAGGGACGACGGTTCCTATCTTTACGATTCTTTCTGGTTTGGAATCGTCAATGACGATGTCTTCTAGTTCGGGACACTTTGGCTTGACGTACTTAGTGGGCGCTTTGACTTGAAACTCTTTCACCTCGTCTTTCTTGATTCCCGACGTCGTGGTTCCTTTCATTCCGATCCTGTAACATTCTTTAGCCGTATAGGGCTCGCCTTTGACTTCGCGTACTCCCCAAGGCGTTGGGAACTTCAGGGATTGGTGATACGTAGATGAAACCGCTCGCATATCATGGATCCATGGTCTTCCTAAGATGGCGTTATAAGGCGACTCTGCCTCCATTACTGCGAATCGAGTTGCTAGATTGAAGCCTTGGACCATCGTTTCGAGGGTGATTTCCCCTAACATCTCGGAGATTTCTCCACTGAAGCCTTTCAAATGGATACGCTTCCCAACGACATTGTCGACGGAAAGTCCGAGTTCGAGAACAGCGGAGAGAGCGATGATGTTGGTTGAACTTCCGTTATCTACCAGGATTCTTTTTACTTTGGAATTCTGAATCACCACGGAGATTACCAGGCTATCGTGGTGCTTGATTCTTTCGTCTGGACCTTCAAACATGATAGGCAAATCGCCATTGGCCGCTCTGGAGAGGCGAGTTGGAATGGAGTTGTTTTGTCCTTCGACAGTTCTTGCGAGCCTCTTAGCGTCAGGAGTTGTGTAGGACGGCGGACCTCCTAACACGGTGAAGGCTTCGTTTTGGAGACTCTCGATCGATCCAGAATCTTTCATGGCTTCTGCGGGTGAGGTTGTTCCCTTCGTATGAAAAAACGATACCTTTTTGATCTAGCCCCACGGTGGGCGCCAATTGTTTGTAGCGAAATTACCTACGAGAAGATAACTAAGCAATTGTAGGGCAAAGATCAGAGAATATGGTATAATCTCAACACTCAAGAACAAGACAGGAAATTAAGGTTGAAACTTTAGCTTGGTATTACTCGAATGGCGGCTCAAATGATTACAAAGCAGGCGTTAGCCTTTATTTATAGGCTAACCCTAATAAAATCTTTAAGAAAACGAGATCTTATCTTTTCCTTTTATCTAAATAACGATATAAAAAACTAGGTAAAAGATATTCTTTACCATATCTTTTACTAATTACAATAATATAATACAAAATGGGATAGAATATACTCGGCCGACCTAATCTTTAAGAAGAACGAGATCTTTGCCACGTCTCGTCACGTCGATGATATCTTCCTTTCACCTCATCGCGTTGATGATGTCCTTCTACGCGTAGCTTCCACGCATTCCACACTCGTCGTATTTTTAGGCACAAACATAGCTCATCACGCGTTCCATACTCGTCGTATTTTTAGGCACAAACAGGTCGCGACGCTGATTTCCTTGTTCAAGCATTTTGAAATTTGAGTCATTTCAAGAGAAGAGAACAAAAAAGCTAATTAGCACGCAAAAGTAGGTGCCAGTTGGCAGGGTCCTAAAGACGAACGCGAGAAAAGATCGAGCTTCATTGTAACCAAATTTGCACCACCGAAATATTTTTTCCTTGTCAAAGAAGAAAGCGCAATCAGTCACGAGATTGAAATGATGGAAATTAGCAACGCCAGTGAGGATTGGCGTCGTCCAATCATCGATTATTTGAAAAACGGTCGCGGACCCTCTGATCCCAAAGAACTTCAACAGTTGAAAAGAAAGGATGCTCGTTTCTACATTAACAGGGGAGAGTTATACAAGAGAGGGGGAGGCCCCAGTGAACTGAAATGCATGGATCACTATGAAGTGAAATCATTTTTAGAAGAATTGCATGCAGGGCTGTGTGGAACTCATGCAGGGTGGAGGCCTTTATTTTATAAAGCCTTGCGCCAAGGTCATTTCTGGCCCACCATGAAGCAAGACGCACAAGACCTATCGCGAGCTTGCCAATATTTTGCCCCTGCCTCTCATCATCCAGGAGTTGAGCTCCAGATCATGAGCAGTCCTATACCGTTCGCGATGTGGGGTTTGGATCTTCTTGGTCCGTTCAAACCAAAGGCTCCGGGACAGCTTGAGTATATCATTGTGGTTGTAGACTATTTCACCAAATGGGTCGAGGCCGAAGCTCTCGCGTCCACGACAGTACTAATAGTGAAGAAGTTTATGGGGAAAAACATCATTTGTCGCTATGGCCTTCCTCAGGAAATAGTCACAGACAGAGGCCCTCAATTCAACTCTCCCCAGCTACTGAAATGGTGCGACGACATGGGTGTTCGGATAAAGATCGCCTCTGTCGCGCACCCACATTGTAATGGCCAAGTTGAGGCTGTCAACAAGAGCATCGTGATGGACCTAAAGAAGAGACTAGAAGGCGCCAAGGGGAGGTGGGCTGAAGTTCTCCCTCTTACCCTTTGGGCCAATCACACAACTGTCAAGAAAGCAACGGGGGAAAGCCCCATTGCCCTCGCTTATGGTGTTGAAGTTGTGGTTCCTGTGGAATTATTGTTTCTGAATGAAAGAATCCTTCATAATGACAAGGACACAATGATGACAAAATGCGAATGGAGCTTCAGCTTCGCGAGGAAGCACAAGAAATGGAAGTGATCGAAGCAGCCGCGCACAAAGCTAGTGTCGCGAAGTATTACAACAAAAATGTCAAGATAAGAGGTTTTGTGAAGGGAGATCTTGTCCTAAGAAAGACAGAAGGAGGAAAGTTAGATCCCGGCTGGGAAGGGCCCTACATA
Organism: Oxyria digyna; assembly: GCA_029168935.1. Classification (NCBI taxonomy): domain Eukaryota; kingdom Viridiplantae; phylum Streptophyta; class Magnoliopsida; order Caryophyllales; family Polygonaceae; genus Oxyria; species Oxyria digyna. The sequence goes on from JAPVLV010000013.1 coordinate 16,391,826, forward strand.
GTGGACCACGAAGTCACACCGGGTGCCTATCGATTGAAGGATAGCTCCAGCAATCACGTTGCCAACTCCTGGAACGTGATGCGACTACGCCGCTATTACGCCTAGCCCATTCCCCCCCATAGCTATGAATTTCCTCCAAAGTTATTATAACACATAAATTATCTGTCGTATGCAAAACACTCGCGAACAGATTGTCTAACAAATTCTGTGCAGGCAAAATAACCGAATGAGTTTAAACAACCAAATCTATAGCCGGGTTACAAAGAGAATAAATACTTTCGCCAAAAGGGGGAGTGACAGTCCCGAATAAAAGGTAGGACTACGCACATCAAATCGCAAAATGTAGATAAAATCTCGTGACGCTGGGCTGGGGGCCAAGAAGAACCCACCCAGGTCGCGAAGCCGTGACGCTGGGATGGGGGCCAAGAAGCACCCACCCAGGTCGCGAAGCTGTGACGCTGGACTGGGGGCCAAGAAGCACCCACCCAGGTCGCAAAGCCGTGACGCTGGGGGCCAAGAAGCACCCACCCAGGCCGCGAAGCCGTGACGCTGGGCTGGGGGCCAAGAAGCACCCACCCAGGTCGCGAAGCCGTGACGCTGGGATGGGGGCCAAGAAGCACCCACCCAGGTCGCGAAGACGTGACGTTGGGCTGGGGGCCAAGAAGCACCCACCCAGGTCGCGAAGCCGTGACGCTGGGCTGGGGCCAAGGGCGCCCCCAGGTCGTGAAGCCATGATGTCAGATGAGCGCGCACTCACTGAATTGTGAAGCCATGAGGCTCGGCTGGGGGCCAAGAGCACCTACCCAGGTTGTGAAGCCATGACACTGGGCTGAGGCCAAGAGCACCCGCCCAGGTTGTGAAGCCATGACGCTGGGCTGGGGCCAAGAGCACCCACCCAGATTGTGAAGCCATGACACTGGGCTGGGGCCAAGAGCACCCACCCAGGTTGTGAAGCCATTCCACTGGGCTGGGGCCAAGGTCACCCACCCAGGTCGTGAAGCCGCAAAACTATGTCGGAGATCAAACGAATCCCCATAGTACGCGAAGCCGTGAAAATCAAAGACGAGTAAGGAGTTGAATCCTCCTCGCTTTGATCACGAAGTCATGACCTTGACGGGCCATCAACCCGCCAAGGCATGAGGTACGACGACTGATTGATTCATTTCAGTCGCATGACCAATAAAATCGTTTGCTCATATCGTGATTCGCAAGTTACACAATGATCTAAAAACAATTACGTTTATTTGCATGATACAGAGGGTTCTCTCCCAAGTGACAACTAGTCTTGAAAACCCTCGCGAGGTTTAGCTGGGCATCAAAACCACCATTGTCCAGGTACTCTCAGTCCCTGTATATAGTTGACCCTTTATATAAGGACCAGTATTCTTTAAGCCACTAAACACTCAACTACGAATCAAATTACAGTTCTACATCGCGAGCGACCTATAGCTCATCATCCATCGCACCACCAGAAACAACCTACAAGCTCCAACTCGCGAGCTCATAATTACTGAGGCACCCAACATGCCTTAGCTCAGGTATCGTGATAAGAATATACAAGTTATCTCATATAGTCGCGATGACATAAATGTAACACCACTAGACAATCACATACGCAGGAAATTCTGGCTCGTTTACATCAAACACGAGTCGCGAATGTCATAAGCCCTATTACTGGCTAGCACGCATGTAGTAATCAGGTATCAGCATGAGTGTTAAAGCTCTAACACTACAATAACGCAAGAAGCTAACAATCGCTTATATGACTGCCATTCGCAAGGCTTTTCTAAGGAGCGCAGACGACTTGGAAGACCTTTCTTTCGTTAATATCTCGTTGTTTTTATCACCTTATCTGGATATTTAGAAGTTATGTAATCACTCTGTTCCCAGAGAAACATGCATGTTCATTTTTTGGTCACGAGCATATCGCCAATATATATTAAAAATTGTTTCAGAATCGATTACATATTGTCTACCACGTCCAAACGACCATTATGAAAGGATAAAACAAAACAAATTAAGAGTTAAACAAACACTACTACACCCACTCTCTCTGTTATTACATAGCATCCCCAAGGACGCAAGCACCCTTGCGAATGCTATGGGGGGAGAAAAGAGGGAGTTGTCGAACAACATACATAATGACAGAGCAGGAAAGAATGTAAAAAACTAAGTGCAAAAGTAGATGCGAAGGTAAGTACAAAAGTAAATGCAGAGGTAAACATCAAGCATAAGATAAAAGTTTGCCTTCCACAAGGCCAAAACGTAATTAAAGGGCTCGCGGCCACATGCGGCTCGCGACCCACCAAAAATGGTAAACCATTGTACGCATTCACAAGTTCACAAGTTAACGAAAGAAGTTCATAAACTTTACAAAAGAACTAAGGTATATCATCGGCCACCTCCTCGCGAACACCTTCTCCCTCCCCCAACATCCTCAGTTGACCCGATGTTCTCGGCTCCAGCAGTCTCATCGCTGTCAATCGGCACAGTCTGGTCGCGAGCTCCCTCCTCCAAAGTATCAGTATGAGGACGCTTGAGCGGAGACCCAGTCGATAGAAGCCTCTCCTCCGAGTAAATCACATCCCTCTTCCTCTTAGATTTCTTCGGAGCAGGAACTATCGGAGCTTGAGCTTCCTTCCCCTTGGCAATCCCCTTATCTTTCTTCATTGGACCCATCGTCCATCCTTCAAGGAGGGACGCATCGTCGTCCACATAGGTGCCCACTGGAAGAGGAACATACTCGGGAAGAACCCCCGAGTAGCCACAGAAATCCGAAGGGTCATAGGGAAACTTGGGCACTTCGTGCTTCTTGAGTTGAGCCTTGAGTGAACTGATTAGAAGGACGTTGCGAGCTGTGCTGATAAAATCAATACGATCTTGTTCGCGATAGCTCGAGGCATATTGGGCTGCACCTTCGCGACGTGCTCGGGCTGTAGCGTCAACAATTTCTTGCCTCAAAGTGCCCATCTCCACCTCATGGTTGCGCTTCGCCACCTTGGCCGCAACCTCTAGCTCACCCACTTTCTTGGCCAGCTCCACATTCTTTTCCTTCTGCGCCTCCAAAGCTTGTTTTGCCTTCCCACATGCAGACTTATGCTCCCGACTCTGTGCTACTATAGCCTCATAGTCCTTCTCCAAATCCTTTTTGTCATCTTCGACGGCAAGGGCGTATTGCCCTATGGATTCAAAAAAGAGCATCCCCTACAACCAAAATATTATTCAAGGATTAGAACCACACAGTAAAGAGAATAAAGAAAGTAAAAAGCACTAGACTCACAGCGAGGGAGATTGTAGAAATTCTCGCACCGCCGCGAATGACGCCCTCAATACACTCGGGAGTCTCGGGAAGACAGGGACGTTCCTTGCCGAAGAACCTCCTCACCGACTCTTCGTCAAAAAAGATTGAATCCCCCAAGGACGAGCCTCGGGGAAGAACATTCTCTTCTTCACCTCGACCCATCGGCTGCTTGCCTTTCGCGGCCGCTGACGCCCGTTCCGTCGCGACTCCGAGGCTCGGAGCAGGTGTTCCCTTGGACCTGGAGAAGAGGATGGTTTTCACTGGAGGAGAAGATCTCGCGAGCGGAGTACTCTGACCAATGGGAATGTCATCGGTCAGAGGTTCGTTCTCCCCAAGAGATGGCTCCTGGATATGGATTCCGCCAGCAGACCCTTTCTGCTTGCGCTTGGTCTTGGAGGCCTGAGCGCCACTAGGAGCAGGAGCCTTGGGTTTGGTCGCGGCCTTCTTGACTCGACCCTTACCCTTTTCAGCAGGAGCCGGGAGCTTGGTCTCAGGCTCGGTGTCGAAAGAGTCCTCGGAGCTATCGAGATCGGGAAGGTTTGACAAGAAATTCTTGTCTAAAAAGCACAAACGTCAAACAATAAGTATGAGAAGAACATGAGAAATACAATGAGTAGAAACGCTCGCGGTGATAATGGTACCATAGTGGTGTTCAAGACTTAAGCCTCGTTGGGCCAACACTTCGGGAGTGATACATTTCGCGAAGATACGTTTTGATGAGGGGTCCGGAAAGTCATGGTACTTCGCGATGAGATCATCAGCCTTAGCTTGTGACCAATTCCCGGGCTTGGGCTGAGTGGCGGTCTCGGCGATCTTGATGGAGAACCCCGACTTCGGAGGAGGCCGGGTAAGAAACCAATCAGACTTCCATTTGGTGATCCGAGGAGGAGCATCCCATTCAGTTGCTCCAAGTTTAAAAGCGGTAAACATCCCTTCTTCATCGGGATCCTTACGCGACTTGAACATGAGGAAGAAATGACAGGGATTGGGGGCCACCCCGATGTCTTGACATCTGATTGTATAAATTACAACTATGCGCCAGAAGTTTGGGTGCATCTGAGCCGGACTATAACCCAATTGTTTCATAAGCTTCCAGGCAAAGCTAGTAAGAGGGAGTCGGAAGCCAGCCTCAAAAGAAGAGTGGATGATTGCGAAGAAAGATCCATACTAATCGAGAGAAGTTCCCCCGGAAGATGGTAGCGCAAGAATGGTACCTTCCGGAAACGGATAAGCATCGGCTATAGCCCTAAGATCATGCAATTGGAGTTTGGTAGGAAGGGCGGTGAACTTATTTCCGAAATTCTTTGCTTTAGAGAAACGGACGCGATGAGTTAGGATTTGTACACGACTCGCGGGTTTGGTGAGCCATTCATCAATCTCTATACGGGGAAGGTCACCCTGCCATGTGTAGTAGCCCCTCTCATCTCCAAAGCCGAAGTCTTCGTCTTCGGGATTCTGAATAGGAGGAGAATTATTGTTGCTCCCTGTTTGTAGCGAAATTAACAACGAGATGATAATTAAGCAATTGTAGGGCAAAGATCAAACTTTACGTGCCAACACTTTATCTAGAAAACACCATTGATAAAAGAGAGAGAACTCGAGATACTTGTGTATTACTTGGGGGAAAAAAGGTTGCTTTACAATGATAAGGGAGCCCTTTATTTATAGGCAAACCCTAGTTCTATCTTTAAGGAAAGAATCTTATCTTTAACCTAATATAAAATATGGTAAAAGATATTCTTTCTAATATCTTTTATTATTTACATAATGAATATTAAATAAAATACATAAATACATTCAACCGACTTTATCTTGATCTTGACGACGCCTTCATACTCGTTCTTTCTCGTACTCGTCGTCGTCTACGCGTAGCTCTTCTCGTCGATGTACTTAATCTTCACGTAGGTGACCTTGGGAACTCATAGATAATCAAGGGAACTCGTAGTTGATCTCGTAGGTGATCTCATAGATGATCTCATAGAGGAGTTCATCTATCTTGTAGATGACCTCATCTATCTCGTAGATGATCTCATCTATCTCGTAGATGGCCTCATCTATCTCGTAGATGATGTCGGGGACCATGTTGACGGTGATGAATGACGTTGGGAGCCTCGTTAAAACCTCTTCTTAGGAAAACCTCGTGGGAAAAACCATGAGAAGAGTAAAAAGAGTACTTCGTGCTTAACTTCGTGACGTCGACGATCATGTTACTTGCTTGGATGTCTTCTATTGGTCACCCCGTCTTCATGTACATTCCAACGCGTTGACCCTACGAACACGTCGCAACCGTAGTGGTATTTATAGGCACAAACAATACCCCTAAGGCGTTTTACGGATCTTATTGCCTTGCAGATCTGGGAAACGTCTTCATCTTCTTCAATGCCTTATCTTAATCTCAACGCGTTGCTGCTATAACTTGATGCTTGAAACTTTATTGCTTCATAATCAGTTCCCTGAACTCGTGTTCTACGTTTGAACATGTCTTTTCTTTCTAACTAGCGATAGGCGATCTGGATCTTCGACTTTTTACGCCTTTTTTCGAGAGAATCAGCTTCGTGCTTAATCGACTCTGAATTAGTTGCAAGCCAAATCTGAAATCATGGGTAATGAGGACTTCGTAAGTGAAGTCGTTGCTTCACCATAATCCTCAGCTAGGTTACTTGGATCATCCTGTCTTCAAGCAAATTTTTAGATGGCGATTTACTTCTTTCTTGTAACATACTTCCTTATTGGACCTTTGCCGTATGTTTGGATTCTCAACGTGGTACTTCGAGCATCTTCTGCTCCTTTTTCTAAGGATATCACTTTTGGAGGAAACTACTACTTTGAGAGAAACAATCGACTCTTCCAACTTCTTTCTTTCTTTGCTACTGCGTACTCAGATCTTTTCCTCTTACGCTTGTTCTCGACCAATCGTTGCTTTTACTCAGGGAAGTTTCATGAGGATACTTCCTCGCTCGTTCTTAGACTTTGGGGAGACTCTATTTATCACCCCTAGCTTGGGTGACGTGGAACTTTTCGGGTTTCTTGACTTCTCTTCTTACGCATTTGCTTAGCGTCGAGGTACTCCTTGGAGATCACGACGGGCGATGGTGATGCGTTCTGGCGTCTCTTCTTATGATGCTACTTCTTAACTTCCGTGTCTACTTTGACATACTTTTTTCATGACGTACTCGTTTTTCTCTTTGGCGATTCTACGCGTTCTCACTTTCAACGCGTCTCTTATAATTACGTCACCCCTTGCAGATGGGTGTTGGCCTCTATTGCCTGAAGTCTTACTAGAAGTTGGAGAGAGGGATAGACTTGCTTGAGGTGAAGCTTTTAGACGAGCAGTGAAGATACGTGAAGAAGAATAACTAAGTAGAAGAAGGTCTTGAGCAACGTACCCGAGATGGATAGATTGTGCTTAGTAGTTTAGGAAAGTGTAGTCATTCTTTACTTAATACTTTTGGGAGCACTGCTTCTCTTGAATGTTTTTCTTAGACTTGTTTGGCGATAACCTCGACCTCGACGTGCTTGTAGTCGTACTAATGCTTCTCGTGACTAGATCATGCTTGCTTCTCTCAGGAGGGTTCTTTGAGATGCTTTTATTTTCTTAAGGAGATGAAATTTTATTATATTCGTCGCGATGCTTTTGATCATGTTCTTCCTCTTCTGGGCGTTTTAGGCGTTCTCTACGCGTAGAATTTGGGTGATCTTGGCCAACTCGTGATTGCCGTTCTCGTTCATATTCTAGCTCTTGGATTTTTTATGAACTCTTGCTTTCGATCAAGATTTATTTGTCTCGTCTTTCTTTGTTGCAAACTATTCCTCTTATCTTGCGTGACATTTTGTCCTTTCTTTGGTGATAGCGTATTCATCTTACGCGTTGAATGAGTAACTTTTTTCTTTGGATTGTCTCGATAGTACTTCTATATTTTTTGTTTACTGACTTTGGATGTGTTTGTGTGTTGCCTTGAGTGGTCCTACCTCTTTTGGTAGGTTTGACTTAGGCTCCCCGTAGACTAGGTTAGAGCTATCAAAGGCCCTTGGGCTTGCTTTACTTGTTATATCTTGCACTTTGTTTCTTGCGTCGTGCGCGTTATTCTTCGCGTCGGAGACGTCTTGGGAGCTTGCTTCTTATTTTTTTGGTTTTGATATTCCATGCGCTTATGCTTTGGTACGCGTATCTTGCTCTGCGTACGTGTAGAACTTTTTTTCTTTTTGACTTTAACTTCCGTGACCCCTTACGCGTAGCTCATTTGTGAGTGCGTAGGTTTGGTCCTTGGCTTTCGCTTTTGCTACTTTATCTTTAGGGTGTGGTTTTCTACCCCTAGTATGATGCTTTGTTCGTAGTGAACGTGTTAGAAAATTTTACTTACTTGATAGGGTGGTACGGTCATTGCGGCTTCTTTTGTTATTTTGTCAGCTTACATGAAGGTTGGGTTCAACATTTCCTCCGAACCCTGAAGCGAGTGAGCGGAAATAGGTCAGCGTGTGATTTTATCAGCTTGTGACGTTACCCCTTACTTTTAAGGTGGGTTCGTTGCCTCATGCTAGCGTTAGGTCGACGTCGAACTTTTGATCGACGAGCCTATTCATCGTGTAGCGTCCGATTTCTCGATTGTTAGGACTTACCATGCCGGTAGACGCATCCCTGTCGGTTTGGCGTTTTGCCCGTGGATTCATGACTCTCAGAGGGGCTGGAAGGCGTGAAGACGCGTTCCTGGAGAATGATCGTGTCAAATAGGTTCGACCTTGTTTGCTTAGAGGATTCGGCCGGCTTCGTGAGGTACCGGGCTTCATTCCCCATGACCGTTGCCACACGTCGCTAACAATCATGGGAAGCGTCGACTCGGAGTTGGCGGTTCGGCTAACGTTGCCTACGCGTAGATGAAGCCTCGAACACGTAGACTAACGAAATTCTCCCCCGGCGTGGATTTTCACCGCGGCCTTCTTGCTTCTTATTTGGTACACCGTACTCAAGAGGCACGTTCTCTTAATAGACATAGAGCAAGTCATGAAAATGAAACAACTCAGCATTCTTAACACGTTGGAGAGAAAATATGCTTATGCACTTAAATAATCATGATGACTCGACATGACGACATTCTAAAGCTACCCCTAGTCGACGCGGCCCCTTCTCGCCTCGACACTATGATGATGACATGATTATGCAGAAACTAAACTTACTTAGACATGCGTAACTTGGTAAATATGCACTTCAACTTATCTAACAATCAATGAAGTTCTTACGGGCCTTCCCAGGACGCGTCGAGTTTCCTAACGCTCTTATCCTTAGGAGTTTTTCATTTTGGTATTGGAAGATTCTTTTCTCAACTATCTTACTTGGAACATTTCTGCTTTTGGTGTTTCGATTGTAACTTCTTGTGTTGCCCTTTTTGGAGAATTGCTTTTTCTTTGCGAACTTGAGGAGGATTACTTCGATCTTACGCTCTCTTTGGCGTGGTCTTTAGCTTGCATCTTGAGACACGATCTTTCTTTTTCTTTCAACTTGATGAGTTATCTCTTTCTTTTCCTCGAATTTGAGTAAGATATGAAAGGTTCAGGTTCTATAGAGAGCTTATGATGTGAAAACCTCTTGCAAGGCTCTCGGGGGACGGATCTAGGCAGGACGCGTGGCTGGAGAATCCTTGGAGACGCAGTACTTTCTTGAACTAGGTCAAAGAATGAACTCACAAGATGGGCGGATGTGAATCTGGGTAGGACGTCGACATCGTTCTAGGACGGACCTGCTTCGACGGACAGGGTTAGAAAGTGTGGCGGCGGAAACGATTTGAGGAAGGAATGATGAATGAGGGTTTGTGAAGTGGAATGAGGTGTTGGAACAATGGAATGGAGGCTGGAAGAAGATGATGGAAATCTAGGGTTTGCAAGGGTGGCGGCAGCTAGGGTTTGATGGAGATGACGGCGGAGGTTAGGGTTTGGGGCTGTGACAATGGAGACGACCTGGGCTGAGTAACAACGACTGGATAAATGGCTCGTGGAGGTTCGAGCCCGAACTAGGGTTTGGCGTTGAAAGCAAGGGGTGGACAAAATCTCAACAACTAGGCTTGCTATAAAATTCAACGTGAAAACAACTCTTGTTCCAAATCCATATATATAGGACTCCTAACTAGGGTTACCAAATATAGTAACTTGCTAAATGCTAAAGATAGTAAGTAATGCAAAAGACTTTAAAAACAATAGAAAACAGTTCTAGGACGGACGCCTAAGTGTAGGACGTCCCTTCAGTGCAAGTTGTCCTTGGTATCATGCTGGATCTTAGGACGTGTAGGTCTAGGATGTCTCTTCACTATAAGTAGCCATTGATAACATGACGGAGGATGGTGTGTGATTGGAAGACGCTCCATTTCTTGCAAATGCCTTAGCGACAATGCTCGTAGTTGCTTGGGCAATGGATTTGGCACGTGCTCTCGTAATTGGTCCGTTTGAACGAACACTCAACATATCTTCCTCTTGTGCCTCTGTCAATGTTAAGGGGTGTCCCGCATCATTCTCCCCTTCTTGGCCTCGAATCGTCCTAGATTCGTCAATGTCAAGGTCTGGAGGCGTGTAAGGTGATAGGTCGCGGATGTTGAATGTCGCATGGATGCCATAGTCGTCTGGGAGCTCCAGCTTGTATGCGTTTGAACCATATGCTTCCAGTACTTTGAATAGCCCATCACCTCTTGGGTTCAGCTTGGATCGTCGTCTAGCGGGAAATCGGTCCTTCCTCAAATGCAGCCAGACCAGGTCCCCTGGTGCGAATGTGATGCGACGTTTGTCCTTGTTGGCTCTCTGCTCCAGCTGTCGGGCCCTCCTTTCCAGTTGTTCCTTGGTCCTATGATGCAGCTCCTGAATCAGCTCCGCTCGAGCAGCTCCACGGACATGATCACCGTCCTTCAAGGGATGCGGTACAAGGTCTAGGGGTGACAACGGGTTCCTTCCATAGACCACCTGATACGTTGCACTTTATATGGCCTAACTAGGGGTTATTACATTAGTTTAGGAGTGGTATCACAAGTATTTGGAGCTATTGTTATGTTCTGAGATATTTATTAAGAAGTGAAGAAATGAAGATCAGAAACGAAGAAGATTGAAGACTTGAAGAAACCATTCGAAAAGGCTTCTGCAGCATCAACCGCGATCTCCACTACCATCCAGGCGATCGCCATCATTCAACATAAGCCATTCGAGAAGAAATCAGCGACCGCGATCGCGGGTGATATGGTGGCGATCGCGGTGGAGCAACAGAGAAGATTTAATAGATCCGCGACCGCGGATTAATATCCGCAATCGCGTGTATTGTGTTTGAATTGGACCGTGCAAAGAATTGGAGGTGGGCCACGTGGAAGAAGAGAAGCAGGCAGCTGGATGCAAGTTTTCACCGAGTTATGTTTTGTTTTCCTTTTGCTTTATTTTCCTTTTCTTTTATTTCTTTATTAGTTTTAGGATATTTCTTTTACCATATTTTTTAGGGTAAGACTCTTTATATACCCTAACAGCCTTGTTTGGCTATCATCATCTTTTCCATCAGACAATTTAGTTTTGCAACCATGAGCAGGAACTAATCTCCATTGTTTTGCTTAGCGGTTGAAACCTTCAGTTATTAAGTTGTGAGATTTCTAAACTCTTGTTCTTTTCCTATGGGTTTTTATTAATTCTCTTGTTCTTCATCTATTGATTTCTATTAGTTTTGCTAGCTTGATCACCTAGTTTGATTGATAGTTTTCTATTGCTAGACTAGGAATATACGGTGGAATTCCTTGTCATTGTAGCACTCATATCTGCATGATCTGGTACTTGATTGCTTTTATGAAAGAGAATTGATTGCATGTTAATACTTGACGGATGTAAGTTATTGCATGCATCATTATGATTCCTGTGCCCTTTGCTGCTATTTCATCTAATCTTGAGAGGTTTCCCTGATTGCTGAATAGTAAGTATTATCAGGACCGGTTGGCCTGCTGATATATTAAAGATTGGAATAGGAACATTCCCTAGGATTGAATAGAACTTGAGATAAATCTATCATCAACTTGGTTGACTGTTGTGTGGATACTTGCTAGGTGAAACCCCTTCGCATCATATTCTCACCCAAAACTTCCTCTGCTTGTTACTGGTTACTTGTGTGTTCTTGCAATCAACCCCCCCCCCCCTTTGGTTACTTATTACTAGTTGATATTTCACTTGACTGCATTGATTTGGTGTTTTGATTCCCTTGGGTTCGACCTCTACTTACTTGTTATACTCTAGTTAGTGTTTAGGATTTTCTTTGATTTGGCACTACGACTTTAGCCTCATCAAATTTGGCGCCGTTGCCGGGGAATTGAAATTTTTCTGATTCTGTGTTAATTGTGAAATTATTAACTGTTTGGTGTGAACCTTTATGGTTCAGACCCGTGCTACTGATTCATCTCTTGTTGCCTTTGACCCAGAGATTGAAAGGATGTTCCTTCGGAACCAAAGAGCAGCTCTGAACCAAGAGAACGAGATGGGTGATCGACATGGACCGCCATTGCCTACTATGAGGCAACTCACTGCCCCAGACTTAAACCAACAACCTTTGGCAGTGAGGTTTCCTGAGATTGAAGAAGGTGTGAACTTTGAACTAAAAGCTGGTTTAATTCATGAGCAACCACACTTCCATGGCTTAGCAGGAGAAGATCCCAACAAACACTTGGCTCAATTCCATGCCATATGTTCTAGTATGAAGCCAAGAGGTGTTACTGAGGAGAAGGTCATGCTGAGAGCTTTCGGATTTACTCTGAAAGACGCTGCGAATGATTGGCTCTATTATCAAGCTCCAGGGAGTATTGATACATGGGCTAAGATGATAAAGGTCTTTTTAGAGAAATATTTTCCAGCTACAAAACTGAGCAGCTTGAAGAAGGAGATCACGAATCTTCAACAACACTCAACTGAGAGTCTCTATGAATATTATGAGAGATTCAAGAAGCTTTGCTCAAGCTGCCCATTCCATAGTTATACTGACCAAGATCTCCTTATGTACTTATTTAGTGGCCTGATTGATGAGGATCGTCGAATGGTGAATGCATCCTATGGAGGTAACTTTTTAAGATTGACTATACCTCAGGCTACTGAAATGTTTGAGGAATTAGCTGAGAGCTCAAGGCAGTTTGGTAGCAGGCAAAGAACACAGTCAGTAAGTTCACTTGATCCCGCTAAAATTCAAAGTGATATGAATGAACTAAAAGATATGATGAAGTCTTTTATGCTGAAAAATGATTCTCTCGATGATCCCAATGCTGAGGTAAACGCTGTTGGTGGATGGCAACCAAGGCCAAGGTATGATTCTCATAATATTAATTATCAGCTACCTAGACCTCAGAATTCTATGACTGTTGAAGATATGATCAAGTCCTTAGCTCAGACTGTGATGCAACAAAATGCTAAAACGAAGTCGAGTATTCAGAATCTTGAAAATCAGTTAGGACAGATTGCTCAAGCTGTGAGTAAATTAGAGGCCAGGGAACCGGTAAGAAACCCGAGAGAGAACGTCAGTGCAGTGTTCTTGAGGAGCGGAAAAACTTATGACGACTGTTCTGTGCCAAAACCTGGATCGCCAGATCTAAGTGGCGATCGCCATGAGATTATAGAGAGCAAAACAAGGTATGCATCCCGACCGCGATCGCCATGCCACTCCAGAGGCTGATGGTTAATTCGTCACAAATCCGCGACCGCGGATGATGATCTGCGATCGCGGGTCTCCTGTAGAACCCCAATTTGTGCGACCGCGATCGCCAGTTGTTGATGGCCATCGTCGGGAGACCCCTGAGTAGATTGACGATTATGTTCGTCCAAATTTTTCCCCTCTGTTCTCTCAGAAGCCTGTTGCTCCCTTTCTTGAGGCGTTGAAGGATACTCGAAGACTGGATGACGACAAAGAGATCTTCGAAACCTTTAGTAGGTGTGAGGTAAACATTCCTTTGCTCAAACTTGTTAAGAGTATTCCTAGATTTGCTAAGTTTTTGAAAGAAGTTTGCACTATTAAAAGAAACCAAAAACTGAAAGGAAAGAAGAAAGTTGAAATAAGTGAACAAGTTTCTGCTGTGTTTCAAAAACGCATGCCTAAGAAATGTGGTGATCCAGGCATATTTAGCATTCCATGTGTAATTGGTGAAACTAAATTTGACAAAGCCATGCTAGATTTAGGTGCATCAATCAATGTTTTGCCTTACTCTTTGTATGAATCACTAGGCTTAGGACCTTTGCATAAAGCAGGAACTGTAATTCAACTTGCTGATAGGTCTACTGTATACCCAAAAGGGGTTGTTGAGGATGTTCTTGTTATGGTTGGTGATCTGATTTTTCCTGCTGATTTCTTTCTGTTGGATATGGAGCATGCTGATTGATAGGAGCATGTTATATGGTGATAACTAGCGACTATTAGCATAGGATTAGAGGAGTTTAGGTGCTTGTCGAGTGTTATTCCCGGAATCCGGTTGGAGTTGTTATTATGGATTTGCGGGAAGCTCGAAAGCGATTTTGGTGGTGGAGTTAGGAGATTCCGCTTGTATCCTTCATTGGTACTTGCGGGATGGAGCTTAGGAGGAGTACACACCACACTTGCACAAGAGGAGTGGTCGAGAGGCGAAGCCGAGCTGCCTCGAGACCAGAAGAAGACGGAGAGAAGAAGCTGCAGACAAGAAATCGCGGTCGAGATCCCAAAATCTCGGTCGAGATTTTGCCATCTTCCAGCATCGAGATTCTGTTGATTCCACGTCATTCCACGTCAGCATGTGCAAATCGCGGTCGAGATTTACAACATCTCGGTCGAGATTTCTACCCGGAATCAGCATTGAAATTGATGGCATTGGATGCTAGACCTTCCTCTCTCCATCATGATTTGTAACTCCGAAACAAGTTATGTTTATCTTTAATTTGCTGCATTAAGACTTGATTTTTATTTATTTTTCTTGGTTTTTCTAGGGAGAAATTATATAAACTCTTCTCCTTCTCCCTAGAGTTTTTATCTTGGTTTTTAGTAAGAAAACTCCATTGTTGAGAGCTTCCATGACTATGTGTAACTAAATCTCTATTGTTCACTTTGAGGTTTGAAGCCTTCTTTCATTGGAGGATTGTGAGTTTCCTACATCTTATATTCTATTTCAATTGTGGTTTTATTTTATAATCTCTTGTGCCTCAATTTGCTATTGAGAGATATTGATTTTATCTAGGTGCGCAACTAGGTTTGATTTCTATCTTTCATATTGCTAGACTTGATAATTCTTGTTGAAGAGTCTTGTCTTTTGGTAGCAATCCTTATTTACATGAACTTGTTGTGAGTGTTTATAGGGTAGAGATTATAAACTTGTGTCAAGTATCGGCTTGTCGCCAATGGTATTGCACAAGCCTACATATCTTTGCGCTCAATGCTATTTGGTTATTGAATCTTAGTTGTTCTAGGGTTATAATCAAATAAGGGTTTCTAGGACTTGTTGGACTAGTTACTTTATATGAACAAAGAGTAGGATAAACCAATTGAATGTGTATGAATATATGGTGTTAGATTTCCATGATCAATTCTCCTTGCATGATTGATGTGCTAATAACCGAGAAGTGAACTTCTTTCCATCAAACTACTTAATCTCAACAATTGCGTGTTTGTTTACTTCCTTGATCTCAATTACTACAAACCCCCCCCCAATTTGGTTACTTGTTAGGAACAAAATTGTGATTTAAACTGTATTTCGACTCTCTTGGGATTCGACCCTTGCTTCCCACTATACTAGTGGATTTGAGTTAGGTATTCTTTGATAGGCATCACGACAATCGCCTCGTCAAATTTGGCGCCGTTGCCGGGGAGTCTAATTTACAGTCTTTATCTCATTTTTTTTGTTTCTAACCTTGGTGTGGATCATTCGTATGGTCCACACTCGTTCTACTAATCAAGCCTTGTTTCCTTTTGATCCAGAAATCGAGAGAACTTTCTTACGGAATCTCCGAGAAGGTATTCACGAGATCGTAGTGGAAAACATGGCAGAACAAACCTTGCGGCAGCTGACCGATCCGGATTTGAATGCCCAACATCTTGGGATCACTTATCCTGCCCTCAATGAAGGAGTTCACTTCGAGCTCAAAACAGGATTCATCAACTTGCTCCCGAAGTTCCATGGCTTGAGTGGTGAGGACCCAATCATGCATTTGAGCGAGTTCCACGACATTTGCAACTGTAGCAAGCCAAGTAATGTTACGGAGGAGCAGTTGAAGATGAGAGCCTTCGGATTAACTTTGAAAGATGGGGCTCGAAGGTGGTACTACTTGCTTCCGGTGGGGACTATTGACACTTGGGCCAAGCTGCATAAGGCCTTTCTTGAGAAGTACTTTCCATCGAAGAAGGCGGTTGCTTTGAAAAGAGCGATGGCAAATGTTGAGCAGGCTGATGATGAAACGCTCTATGACTATTGTGAGCGTTTCGCCCGGTTGTGTGCTAGCTGCCCGTTCCACGGGTTTGAGGAGAAGGATTTGGTGACCCACCTCTATAATGGGTTACTAGATCATGAGAGGAGGCTCATAGACGCCGCTTGCAATGAAAGCGTCTTGAATTTGACTCCTGCTGCTGCCCGAAACCGGATCCATGAGATTGCGGAGGGAACAAGAAGTTTCGGGCGAACTTATACAAAGAAAGGAGCAAGTGCAGTGAGCTCCGAGAATACCGAGCTGAAAGAGGAAATTGCTGAGTTGAAGAGCATGATCAAAGGTTTCACTCTTGGCAATCAAAAGCCGGGGGTCGTTTGTGGGATATGTACTCAAGAAGGGCATCATACTGATCAATGCCCCCAGCTAGAAGATCCCGCTATTGCTGAAGTTCATGCTTTGGGAGGTTACGGACCTCCTAGACCTCGTTATGATCAGAACAATGCCAACTACAATCAACGAGGGAATGATCATCCGGGCTTCCGATGGAGTGATCCGGCAGGTGCTCAGAACTTCAACCAAAACCGAGCTCCTTATGCACCCAAGCCTCAAGGCCCTTCCACCGAGGATATGCTGAAGTCCTTGGCCCAACATTTCACCACTCATGTCCAATACTTCACCGCACATGTCCAAACCTATGAATCCGGCATGAGGGATCTTAGGAACCAAGTCGGGCAATTGGCGGAATCGGTAACTAGGCTTGAACAGCGTATCTCGTCATCTTTGCCTTCTCAAACGGTAGTGAATCCAAGAGCGAATGTAAGTGCTATTCATTTGCGTAGTGGAAAGGTTCTTGAGGGATGTTTGGAAGGAGAAAAGTTGGTGGAAGGCCAATCGATTCCCGAGCTCCAAGCTGATTCGGACAGAAAAGCTACAGGGGAAAAATCGCGGTCGAGATCCCAAAATCTCGGTCGAGATTTTGCTTCTGGAGACGGTGATTGCATTTCCGAAAAATCGACAGAGGGAAATCTCGGTCGAGATAGGGGCATTCGCGGTCGAGATTTGCTTTCTGGAAGTGGATCTCGACCTGTTGGTAACATTCTCGACCGAGATCTGGAAAAGGGGGGTCCTAAGCCTAAAACCACACATCCAAGGCCCGAAGAGGAGTACGAGGATAGAGGAGACTTTGCTTTGAGGCAAGAGGACTATGTGCGCCCCAGTTTCCCTCCCTTATACTCCGAGAAGCCTCCCGCTCCCTTCCCGGAAGCTCTCAAGGACACAAGAAGGCCCGCCAACGATCAAGAGATCTTTGAGACGTTTAGCAAGTGCGAGGTAAACATCCCTTTACTAAAACTTGTTCAAAGTATTCCTAGGTACGCCAAGTTCTTGAAGGAGCTTTGCACCATGAAGAGGAACCAAAAGTTGAAGGGCAAGAAGAAGGTGCAAGTAAGCGAGAGAGTATCCTCGATCCTTCAACACCGGATACCGGTGAAGTGTGAGGATCCAGGTATATTTACTATCCCTATAGTGATTGGTGACACTAGATATGATAAGGCTATGCTTGATTTGGGTGCTTCTATCAATGTTTTGCCTACATCAATTTATGAATCACTAGGATTAGGACCTTTGCTTAAAACTGACATTGATATAAGACTTGCTGATGGTTCTTGTGTGTATCCTAGGGGAGTAGTAGAGGATGTCTTGGTGAAAGTGGATAAGTTGATATTCCCCGCTGATTTCTTTGTCTTGGATATAAGTGATAATGTTACGGCCTCTATTATGTTAGGTAGGCCATTCATGAAAACTTCTAGGACTAAGATTGATGTTTTTGGTGGAACATTAACTATGGAGTTTGACGGTGATCTAATAGAACATAATATCCATGACGTCGACTCTTTTCACTTGCCTTCTGTTTGTTTGATTGATATTGTTTCACCTCCTATGAAGGAGAATCTTGAGGTCAACATTGTTGATAAGATGGTTGAACCCCCCGACTTGTGCTCGGATGCCACGACCATCCTCTCTACTACTGTTTTGGGCAATCGCCCCACTCTTCTTACGTCTCAGGTCGAGATACCTGCTAGTTCTTTTGTGCAGGTTGTACCGAAAGAGCCCAAACGCTCCCCACCTGACTCTAAGTATGGGGGAGGTAAAAAGAAGAAGAAGACGTGCAAGAAGGTGTGGAGAGTGACGAAGGCAAATGGTCTAAGGTTCAAACCTTTCCATGAGTGGTTCAAGAATGAGATCATGAAGGCCGAGGTTCCGAGGGGACCTATAGAGTACGGGTGAGATGATGGACGTCGTGCCACGACGATAACTAAGGCGCTGACCGGGAGGCAACCCGAGGTAGTTTTCTAGTCTTTGTTCTTCTTTCTTCCTAAAAAAAAAAAAAAAAAAAAAAAAAAAAAAAAAATCGTGCTTTTGGTATTCTATCACCTCCATTTCACTATCACTCCACCATTCCGCTTCTTTCATCCATACCTAAACGTCGTCGCCTCCCCGAGTAACATCGATCTAGCGCCGACGACGTCACCTCATCCTCTACCTCCATGTCACTCGGATCGTTGCTCATTGCAATCCCGAGTGTCACACATTCGATTCCCCATTCCGTTTCATGGTTACTTTTCCCGGTCTACCACATTGCCGGTTCACTACCATTCCACCTATCACTAGATGACCCGGTTCGTCCCCACCATTAGAGGTCCTCCGCTACACATTGAGGACAATGTTTCGTTCAAGTATGGGGGAGGTTGTCGGTTCTTCTAGTGGTTGTGAGTCTTTTCTTCCTTGCCTCTATCATGATTGATCTGTCTTGGAAGGGAGATTAGACTATCTATCTATCTATCTTGTTTATCTCATTTCAAAAAAAAAAAAAAAAAAAAAAAAGAAGATTGATGTCTTGAGAAGGGAGGTGAAAACCCGAAAGGGCGCCGAACTTAATGTGTTGTGATTTGTTTGACTTCATTGTTGAATGATTTGCACTTTTATGGCGTTGGAGACATAAGAAGGGAGTAGAAGGATCGTCTCGGGTTTTAGGATTCACCATGGAGGGATAAGGAGTTAGATATCTTGCTTCTTTTTCTCTCATTGATCTTTATTGCATACCCATGATCATTTTACTATCTCTTTCTTTGATTTGAGATTTGTTTTGGTACATCTTTGGCGGTTGTGATAGCTCTAGGGTTAGGTTCTTTTCTTGGAGTTTGATGCATATTGTTGGGGTTGTACTATGCAGATTTCTTGTTTTAGGATTGGTGGTTGATGAGTTGATTGGATATTATGTAGTGGTTTAGGACATCAAAAGAAGAGGAGGAATAAGAAGTGTGTTAAGCGAGTGGGTGACTCGGTTTTATTTTTTTATTTTTGCCCATTATTTGTTCCCTTAGCCTTAGAGGAGATTAGGAGTCCACTTGTGCTTATTGCACGTCACTTGGTTCGATATTGGTTACTATTTTGGAGTGGCGTCATATGAAGTGGTGATATAAGGAGGGAATTGGGTAGGCCACCTTGGAGTGATAAGAAGCTAGTCAGGAGCTAGGATTAGAGTTACTTGCTTACACACGGAGTTTGGAGTATAGTCGCTAGCAAGCTTTCCCATGCTTTTGTGACCTTTGTGCTCATTGGAGGAGTTAGCATCACTTTGCTTTCTCGGGGACGAGCAAGGTTTAAGTATGGGGGAGTTTGATAGGAGCATGTTATATGGTGATAACTAGCGACTATTAGCATAGGATTAGAGGAGTTTAGGTGCTTGTCGAGTGTTATTCCCGGAATCCGGTTGGAGTTGTTATTATGGATTTGCGGGAAGCTCGAAAGCGATTTTGGTGGTGGAGTTAGGAGATTCCGCTTGTATCCTTCATTGGTACTTGCGGGATGGAGCTTAGGAGGAGTACACACCACACTTGCACCAGAGGAGTGGTCGAGAGGCGAAGCCGAGCTGCCTCGAGACCAGAAGAAGACGGAGAGAAGAAGCTGCAGACAAGAAATCGCGGTCGAGATCCCAAAATCTCGGTCGAGATTTTGCCATCTTCCAGCATCGAGATTCTGTTGATTCCACGTCATTCCACGTCAGCATGTGCAAATCGCGGTCGAGATTTACAACATCTCGGTCGAGATTTCTACCCGGAATCAGCATTGAAATTGATGGCATTGGATGCTAGACCTTCCTCTCTCCATCATGATTTGTAACTCCGAAACAAGTTATGTTTATCTTTAATTTGCTGCATTAAGACTTGATTTTTATTTATTTTTCTTGGTTTTTCTAGGGAGAAATTATATAAACTCTTCTCCTTCTCCCTAGAGTTTTTATCTTGGTTTTTAGTAAGAAAACTCCATTGTTGAGAGCTTCCATGACTATGTGTAACTAAATCTCTATTGTTCACTTTGAGGTTTGAAGCCTTCTTTCATTGGAGGATTGTGAGTTTCCTACATCTTATATTCTATTTCAATTGTGGTTTTATTTTATAATCTCTTGTGCCTCAATTTGCTATTGAGAGATATTGATTTTATCTAGGTGCGCAACTAGGTTTGATTTCTATCTTTCATATTGCTAGACTTGATAATTCTTGTTGAAGAGTCTTGTCTTTTGGTAGCAATCCTTATTTACATGAACTTGTTGTGAGTGTTTATAGGGTAGAGATTATAAACTTGTGTCAAGTATCGGCTTGTCGCCAATGGTATTGCACAAGCCTACATATCTTTGCGCTCAATGCTATTTGGTTATTGAATCTTAGTTGTTCTAGGGTTATAATCAAATAAGGGTTTCTAGGACTTGTTGGACTAGTTACTTTATATGAACAAAGAGTAGGATAAACCAATTGAATGTGTATGAATATATGGTGTTAGATTTCCATGATCAATTCTCCTTGCATGATTGATGTGCTAATAACCGAGAAGTGAACTTCTTTCCATCAAACTACTTAATCTCAACAATTGCGTGTTTGTTTACTTCCTTGATCTCAATTACTACAAACCCCCCCCCCAATTTGGTTACTTGTTAGGAACAAAATTGTGATTTAAACTGTATTTCGACTCTCTTGGGATTCGACCCTTGCTTCCCACTATACTAGTGGATTTGAGTTAGGTATTCTTTGATAGGCATCACGACAATCGCCTCGTCACTGATAATGTCACACCTATACTGTTAGGTAGACCTTTCATGAAAACAGCACAAACGAAAATTGATGTTAATAGTGGGACTCTCTCTATGGAGTTTGATGGGGATAAGGTAGAGTATAATATTTATGACATGGATCTCATTGATAAGAATTTTCTATGTGCTATTGATGTGATTAAGCCTACTTGTAAGGATGAATTGCAACCTGTTTTAGAGAATCTCTTAGAGCCCCCAAAAGTAGATATTGCTTTATCTACTAATATGCCGGAGTGTCAGGCTAAGCCAGAGCCTAAAGGTAAGCTCTCTTCACATCCTTTGGGCATTCGCCCTTCATTACTGACCTCGCCAGACGAGATACCATTGATGTCTAGTGTGCAGGCACTTGACATTGAGCTTAAACAGCCGCCTGATACGGTCAAGGAGGAGAAAGTGAATGAAACCACCTGCATTGCTAAAGACAAGGTGGTTAAGGTAAGAGGGACGAGATTCAAAGCGTTCCATGAGTGGTTCAAGAGGGAATTCAGACAAGAGACGGTTTTCACAAAGCCAAATGGCGTTAGTTAAATCTCTTGAGTTTCATGTCGAGCCACGACATAAAATAAGGCGCTACTCGGGAGACAACCCGAGGTTTGAGTTTGTTTTTTATTTGTTTTTGGTTCGGTTTAATTTTCTGTTTAGTTTTTCTATGGACAGGAGGAAATCACCGATGTTTAGGGTCAACTACAATCAGTAGCCAATCTCGCTGTAAGTCTTCTCTCCCGTCTAAAAAAAAATCCAAAAATCCGAAAATCATTCTGAGAAAAAAATATATCGGATTAAAAAAAAAAAAAGAGTGCAGAAAAAAAAATGAGAGAAAAGAAAGTAAGGAGTTGTATTACATCAAGTTTGCTTTCATTAGTACTATCATTTTAGATCTACATTCGGTGGAGCTTAGCTTGTTGGTGACCATGTTCTTTGCCAAGAGTTGATTTGTTTGCGTCACCTTCTACATTGGAGGTATTCTTTCTTTTGCTTTAGATGAGCTATGCATTATTGGATTACATTTAGTACTCATCTAGTTTCTCATTCTACCACACTTTGAGTTTTCTTGGAGGAAGGTCATCCGACCTTGTATGTGAGTCTTCTGTCTCTTTCACTGGGTTCGTTTTTATGTCTTCCATTTCATTGAGGACAATGCAATGTTTAAGTATGGGGGAGGAGAATGTATTCACATGTAATTATTTGGGTGTTGGTTGTATCTGCATGAGCTTATTGAATATATATTGTATGAAAAAGCCACAAAAATTGAAAAAAGGCATACAAAATCCTTGGATATCAAGTTCTATGCAATAAGAAGGTGGCTTGACCGGCGTTAGGCTGGGGCAAAAATAAGTCTTGAGTGATGTGAGTTTTGTGAGCCTGGAACAATTATTGAGTGGTTGGGATGAAAACCCGAAAGGGCGCCCAAGCAAGATGAGTGTTAAAAAAAAATTGAGTGTTTTAGGATCATTATCATCTTGGCGTATGGAGACATAAGAAGGAGGCGTATAGGAGGATTCGGGTAGGCCACTTGGAGGAATAAGGTGTAGTTCTGGGTATGTGTTTATTTTATCACATTGTTCTTGATTGTGTTTTGTGTGTTTTGGAGGAGCTTATTGGTTATGTAATCACTAGGAGATATTCTTGTACTTCCTGAGGCTTTGAGTATTTTATTGTATGGGTAGCTTTTCTGTAAGTTACTCGGGACGAGTAAAAGTCTAAGTATGGGGGTATTTAATACGCTGCACTTTGTATGGCGTAACTAGGGGTTATTACATTAGTTTAGGAGTGTTATCACAAGTATTTGGAGCTATTGTTATGTTCTGAGATATTTATTAAGAAGTGAAGAAATGAAGATCAGAACCGAAGAAGATTGAAGACTTGAAGAAACCATTCGAAAAGGCTTCTGCAGCATCAACCGCGATCGCCACTACCATCCAGGCGATCGCCATCATTCAACAGAAGCCATTCGAGAAGAAATCAGCGACCGCGATCGCGGGTGATATGGTGGCGATCGCGGTGGAGCAACAGAGAGGAGCCGAGAAGATTTAATAGATCCGCGACCGCGGATTAATATCCGCGATCGCGGGTATTGTGTTTGAATTGGGCCGTGCAAAGAATTGGAGGTGGGCCACGTGGAAGAAGAGAAGCAGGCAGCTGGATGCAAGTTTTCACCGAGTTGTGTTTTGTTTTCCTTTTGCTTTATTTTCCTTTTCTTTTATTTCTTTATTAGTTTTAGGATATTTCTTTTACCATATTTTTTAGGGTAAGACTCTTTATATACCCTAGCAGCCTTGTTTGGCTATCATCATCTTTTCCATCAGACAATTTAGTTTTGCAACCATGAGCAGGAACTAATCTCCATTGTTTTGCTTAGCGGTTGAAACCTTCAGTTATTAAGTTGTGAGATTTCTAAACTCTTGTTCTTTTCCTATGGGTTTGTATTAATTCTCTTGTTCTTCATCTATTGATTTCTATTAGTTTTGCTAGCTTGATCACCTAGTTTGATTGATAATTTTCTATTGCTAGACTAGGAATATACGGTGGAATTCCTTGTCATTGTAGCACTCATATCTGCATGATCTGGTAGTTGATTGCTTTTATGAAAGAGAGTTGATTGCATGTTAATACTTGACGGATGTAAGTTATTGCATGCATCCTTATGATTCAAGTGCCCTTTGCTGCTATTTCATCTAATCTTGAGAGGTTTCCCTAATTGCTGTAAGTATTATCAGGACCGGTTGGCCTGCTAATATATTAAAGATTGGAATAGGAACATTCCCTAGGATTGAATAGAACTTGAGATAAATCTATCATCAACTTGGTTGACTGTTGTGTGGATACTTGCTAGGTGAAACCCCTTCGCATCATATTCTCACCCAAAACTTCCTCTGCTTGTTACTGGTTACTTGTGTGTTCTTGCAATCAACCCCCCCCCCCCCCCCTTTGGTTACTTATTACTAGTTGATATTTCACTTGACTGCATTGATTTGGTGTTTTGATTCCCATGGGTTCGACCTCTACTTACTTGCTATACTCTAGTTAGTGTTTAGGGTTTTCTTTGATTTGGCACTACGACTTTAGCCTCATCACCACCTCAAACGGGGACATCTTTGTCGCTGAATGGACAGACCTGTTATAAGAGAACTCGACAAAAGAAAGTAAGTCTTCCCAACGGCGCGGGTTGGTCCTAAGCATGGTCCTGAGCAAGGTCCCTAAGGTTCGGTTGGTCACCTCGGTCTGACCATCTGTCTGTGGATGATAGCTAGTAGAGAATAAGAGGTTTGTACCTAACTTACCCCATAAATTTCCCCAAAAGTGACTAACAAATTTCACGTCTCTATCGCTAACAATAGAACGCGGTATACCATGTAAACGAACCACATTCTCAAAGAAAAGTGAAGCACATTCTGCAGCATTGTTAGTTCCCTTACATGGTATAAAATGCGCCATCTTGGAGAACCGATCGACCACTACAAAAAAAGAGTCCCTCCCCTTCTTAGACCTAGGCAACCCCATCACAAAATCCATGGATATATCCTCCCAAGGGCCATTAGGTATAGGTAAGGGAGTGTACAGTGAGGGACTCGATCTAGATTTGGCTTTATGGCATGGGACACAGGCATTGCAAAAAATTTTTACCTGCTTAGTCATGTGTGGCCAATAAAAGTGTTCCTTAAGGGCTGCTACAGTTTTGGCTATGCCGAAATGTGCCCTACTCTCATGTGCTTCCTTAATTAAGAGCCCTCGAATGGATGAGGATGGGATGCATAGTTTTCCACCCTTATAGAGGTACCCTTGGTCAAGGAAATAGGTATCTAAGGTCCCTTGAGATGCGCAAGTCTCATAAATAGATTTAAAGAAAGTATCATGCAAATACAATTCCTTAATCAAAGAGAAACCGAAGACTTTAGCATCAAGGGAAGTTAAGAGAACATACCTGCGAGAAAGGGTGTCGGCTACCACATTCTCCTTACCTTTTTTATGCATCACCCATCGAGCATGCCGACGACCTAGAGTAGACTGGTGCTTGAGATATGTCAAGGCCTCATGGTCCGTATGGATGACGAACTCTTTTGGCCATAAGTAATGTTGCCAAGTCTTCAACACCTTGATAAGAGCATACAGTTCTTTATCGAATGTAGAGTAGTTGAGTGTCGCACCTGATAATTTCTCACTGAAATACGCCAGTGGTTGACGATTCTGAGTCAAAACCCCACCAACACCGATGTTGGATGCGTCGCACTCAACCTCAAAGGATTTGTTGAAGTCTGGCAGTTGTAGCAATGGTGTGTGACATAGACTGTCTTTAAGACTCTCGAAGGATGCCTCATGCTTTGGCTCCCAAGTAATGGTGTTGCCCTTCTTAGTCAATTCATGAAGGGGCGCAGCTATGGTACTGAAGTCACGCACAAAGCGCCTGTAAAATCCGGCCAACCCCAAGAAGGATCGGACCATAGTCGGTGTTGTCGGGGTAGGCGATTTCTTGATAGCCCGGACTTTTTCTTCATCTACCCGCAACCCATCCTTAGAAACTACAAATCCTAGAAAAATCGTAGTGTCCGAGCAAAACACGCACTTTGCCAAGTTGGCATACAACCGCTCGGTCCTAAGACAATCTAGAACTTGTCTAAGATGTGAAACATGGTCATCCAATGTCCTACTATAAACTAGAATATCATCAAAGTATACAACCACAAATTTCCCCAGAAAGTGACGAAGGACGTGGTTCATTAACCTCATAAAAGTACTCGGAGCGTTGGTGAGTCCAAACGACATGACTAGCCATTCGTAGAGACCATACTTCGTCTTGAATGTCGTCTTCCATTCATCGCCTTCCTTCATGCGAATCTGGTGGTAGCCGCTCTTTAAATCAATCTTGCAAAAGAGCACGGCACCATGTAACTCGTCTAGCATATCGTCGAGGCGAGGAATTGGATGACAGTACTTCACCGTTATTTGATCGATAGTCCGGCAGTCCATGCACATTCTCCACGATCCCTCCTTCTTTTGCACTAATATCACTGGAACACCACACGGACTTAGGCTCTCTCGAACATAGCCCTTGTCCAAGAGTTCGGTGACTTGTCTTTGCAGCTCTTTAGTTTCCTCCGGACTTGCCCTGTATGCCGCTCGGTTAGGCAAAGAGGCACCCAGTACCAAGTCGATCTGGTGCTCAATTTCGCGCAAAGGAGGTAGTCCGTCAGGTATCTCATCTGGAATGAAATCTGCGAATTCCTGCAAAAGAGATGTCACAGACGATGGTAGTTTATCGACATTCTCGGTAACAGTAAGACACGCAGATGGAATCAATAAAAAGCAAGGAGAACGTCCCTGAATAATTGGAGTGATATCCCGTGAACGGGCAATGAGCAAACGACGCTCACAACGACCCTGGATCGTGTTAGTTGGATCCTTGGACGCAAGATCTTTGTGTCCTGCGTCACCCACTTCTGTCGGGCGACTCAGATTTGTTTCTGTGCGACTTGATCGTTGTTGTTTTGGTTGCGTCTTAGAAACATTTTCTCCGGGTCTAGTATGAGCCATGGGCTCAATGGTCTTTGGAACCAGCTGTAAGGAGTTTGTGTCGGACGACGTATCCTCCTTGTTGGATGCCTTGGTCCTGGGCGGGTTCGTCTGGTCGGTAGGCCTTAGTTTTTGTGCTGCTGCATTTGCCCTCTCTATTGCCTTGATTCGGTCTCTTTCCACCTTATCATGTATGATTTCTTGTGGAGTCATAGGTAGCAGTGTCACCCGACGTCCATTACTTTGTAATGTATAAGTGTTCAAGAAGCCGTCATGGACCGCTTTCTTGTCGAATTGCCATGGTCGTCCTAAAAGGAGGTGAGTGGCATCCATAACAACAAGATCACAAGTAATTGTGTCAATGTAATTACCAATAGAGAAGGTAATGTGGCATTGCCTTGTTACCACATCACCGTTACCTTCTGAAATCCATTGTAGACTATATGGTTGTGGATGTGGAGAAGTAGGTAAGCTTAGGATTTGAACCACCTTCGCATTTAAGATGTTGCAACATGAACCACTGTCTACAATTACACTCAAGGAGGAAGTTCCCACAATACAACGGGTGTGGAACAAGTTCTCCCGTTGATCCCCTATCGATGCATCTTTCACTGTCAAAGCACGACGAGCAACTAGGGTTAGAGGTGTGCCGTCATTCAAGTCTGGTGGACCACATTCATATGGCTCATCGTTTTCATAGTCATCATACACAGCTTGTGGTCCGTCCTAGGAGTCCTCATCATCCTCACAGGACTCGTATCCCGTTGCTTGGGAGAACAAGACTCGTCTGGGATTGGAGCAGTCACGAATGAAATGACCACGACCGCCACACTTGAAACAAACGTGGTCGCTGGTCTTTTCATGTCAACCGTCCGTCTTTGGATGAGGTGGAGCCGTGGGCAACTTTGGAGCTTCTGAGCGAAGAGGAGGCCGGCTCGAAGTAGGTTGTTGGGACCTAGGCTGCGCACTCACAGTTTGGTTAGTGAAAAGAGTAGGATTTGGTTTAGGATCATACCTTCGCGACGCTGATGTCGAGAGCCATGGGTAGACCTTCTTGCGCACAAGTCTTTGATGTACTTTTTGAGCAGCATGTGCAAGAGTGGTCAATTCATTGATAGGCATCGACCTCTTCCCGTAGATCGACATGCAACCCATGGAGGAACTTCGTCCGGATCGTCGCTGGAGTGACACTCATGCCCGTCTTGAAGTACAAATCCTCAAGGTGAGCAAGGAACTAAAGAGGTGTGCTCATACCTTGGCGAGCAAGAGCAATCTTCAAGCGCATCTCGTTTTTATATTCCGGAGGGACGTATTTTTGCGTCATGACGAAGACAAGTTGGTGCCATTGCTCAATAGGGTCTTGTCCCAGACGTGCCCTGTTCGTCATGTCTCTATGCCACCATGAACGTGCGGCTCCTTGGAAATGTAAGGTTGCAATTTCTACCTTCTCCTCCTCGGTATAGTGGCAATGCTGAAGTGCATGTTCCGTACCTTGCAACCAATCCAAAAAGACAGTTGCATCGTATTCACCGAGAAAAGGTTCGATCTTTACCTTAATGTCTCGTCTAGAGTTGTGGTTTGGTTGGACTTGGCGTCTTTCTTCTCGTTCTAGCTCTCCATGGAAACCATGAGCATTGCCAAGACCTCCATTATGTCCCCTACGACGTCTAGGGTGTCCCTGATCATAGTCATTTGGGTTAGTGTCATAGGACATAGGAGTAGGAATCTTACGCGGTATCTGTTTGTAGCGAAATTATCAACGAGATGATAACTAAGAAATTGTAGGGCAAAGATCAAAGAGAACGGTATAATCTTAACACTAAGAGAACAAGACGAGAGAATAAGGTTGAAACTTGAACTTTCTTGTGGTATTGATATTACGGCGTAGTACCATGATTACAAAAGGTTGGCGTTGACCTTTATATAGGTTAACCCTAGGATCTTACTAAGGAAATAATATTTTTTCCTTTTCCTTCTAACGATATAATAAATATGGTAAAAGATATTCTTTCATCTTATCCTTTACCATTTACATGAATATAATATAGAACAAGGTAACTAAGTGGCGGCTGACCTAATTTCCATAGCTTAACGACACGTTCTTCTATACAACGTCACGTCGCTGCCATCCTTCGTTCTTCACGTCGCGTCGCTTCTATGCTTCTACGCGTAGCTCCTTAGCGTTCCATAGTCGTCGTATTTTTAGGCACAAACAATACCCCTAAGGCGTCTTACAGGCCGTGATATTAAGAAGAGCTGGGAGACGCCTTCTTTCTTTGCAGAATACGTCTTCAAAATTACTGGAACACGTTGATGATAACGTCACCAAAATTCTCGACATCGTCGTTAAGCTTCGATCGGGATTTTTCTTCAATTATTTACATGTGCCGGGAGGAAGACTTTGTTTCTCGCGCCGACAACGTCTATATCGTAACGGCTACTTCTTGGTAGAAGATAATGTCGTTGGAGAGAGTATCTCTTCCCGAGATCCTCGCGATTTTCTCCTACAAATGAGTGGCGAACGTATCTTCTTTTACACGCCCTTATTCTGAACTCTTACCTTCTCTGTCGATCTTTGTTCTCGTCATTTCCTCCGTTTTCGCTCAGTCATTCTTCTCATTCACTCTTTTCTTCTATTTCCCTTCTCTCAATGGCAACTCCAGTGATCTACGAGCCTCGACAAACACTCCGCGACTCCGATCGCTACTCTTCGCTTGCTCGCGACCCCAATCGCTACTCTTCGCTTGCTCGCGACCCCAATCGCTTGAGGGTTATTGCCGATCTAGGGCCGGAGGTCAAGATCGAGATTCCTCCGGAGGGAGTCAATGCGGATGCCTATCGCCCGGGATGGATAGCAGTTTATGAATATCCATTTCTGGCGGGACATCGATTCCCTTTCTCACCCCTTACTCAGGCTTTCATGCTTGCTTTGGGGGTAGCTGTGGGGCAGCTTTTGCCTAGCGTCTGGAGGATTTTTGGGGCTCTAGACGACGCTATCGAGAAACATGGCTTAAGCTTCGTCGCGGCGGATCTTGTCGAGTCTATGGCGGTGGCGCTCAATTCTGCGGGTCGCGTTTACTTTAAACTTAGGCAAAAGAAGGCCGGGATAGCTTTTGAGAAGAGTACGGCCGACCGTGGTTGGGCCAAGGTCTTTTATTTTGTGGAGAAATCTTTTCTTGGAGAGGAATCTTCTTGGCTCATCGAGGAGTGGAACTCAAAGAGTAAGCTTTTCTTCCCCTGCCTGGAATGTTTTTCTTTCGTTTATGTAGCGTAGCCTTACGTCTTTGTGCTTTATAGTTGATGAGAAAGCTCTTAAGGCTCGTAAGGAGTCTAAGAAGGATGTGGCTGCACTTTTGGTGATTCCTGAAGTCGACCGAACCTTCTTTGGTCATGACGGAGAGGGTCATCGATGTGGGCCCGCTACGCCATCTGGTAACTTTGACTTCTTCTTGTTCGTTCTTTTTTTTTGTACTTCTTCTTGTTCTGTGCTTAAGGATTTTTCTCGTTTCTTTCTTTGCAGCGTCGATCTCTCGTATTCGTTCACCTTCTGTTTCTGCTACTGAACTTGTGATGTCGAAGAAGAAGCGTCTGGCTTTGCAGGGGTGTTCGTCCGGTGCTCCTGTGAACGTGGATCTTATGACGAGTTTGGAGTCTTCTCCGTCTCCTCCACTCGCCAGGGCGACGCGTTCCACAAAGGGGAAGGAGAAGGTAGATGATGTTCCTGGGGAGTCGTTCGTCTCGGTTGACGACTTTCCTGGTGTAGTTCCAGCTGCTTTTGCTCATGGACGAGACCTTTTGAAGGCTTTAATGGGTCGTCGTTCTTCTTCTTCTCTCGAACATTATACATCAAAGGATCTTGCTGACGTTATAGGGGAGGCTTTCGTTGCTCAGTGGCAGGTAGGGTTATGACTATGCTTGTTTGCTTTACTTTTGACTTTGTAGTTTTAGTACGTGTCATTTATCTTTCTTTTGTTCTTCTCTCTAGGGGATTCAAGCGTCTCTGTGTGCTTGGACGTTGCTATCGAAGTATCCAGAGCAGTTGGAGGCGTTGGAGAAGAAGATGGCTAACGCTACTTCTAAGATTGCTCGTTTATAGAGTGCTTTGGACGAGTCTCGTAATGTGGAAGCGGCGGCGAAGAAGAAGGCGGACGACACCGTTTCCCTTAATGAGAGGCTTACTGAACGCGTCCAAAGGTTTGAGCAGGAGCTTCGTACTTTGGAGATGGATGTAACGGCGAAGACGATGCAACACGAGAGGGATTTGTCTGAGGCGAGGATTTATTGGTCTTGGATGTCTCGGGTTGAGGTCTACGAGGAGTATGCTGCTAGAAAACATAAAGACTGGGATCTTGTTGGCGAACATGCTGAGTTCCATAGCGTTTATCCTGAGCCCCCTGCAGGTGTTGAAACTGGTTCTTGTCCTACGCGTCCGGAATCTCATCCTGAAGATATGGATGTCGATGGAGAAGATCATTCGGAGGAAGGAGAGGAGGATGCGAATGGTGCTTCCGGGTCGTCCGAAGGAGAATCCAGATCTTTGTAACTTTATGTATTTGTTTTTCTTTTGGTGACGCGTATATCTACGTGTAGACGTTGTTACCCCTCTTTTTCTTGGGTTTTATTATCTTTCCTTTTGCTTTCTTTGAATGAAACTTCAATCTTATTTGTTCCTTCGCCGTCTTTCTTTTTGCGTTTGTTTCTTGTCTGCAGACTCGTGCTTTCTTATATCTATATCTCTACCCCTTTTGGTAGGTTTGATCCAAGCCTTTTTCATGCGCTTGGTTTGAAGCTACCAAAGAAATGTGTGCTAATGTTCTTTTGGTCTTTCGCGTCTTTATCTTATGAATGCGTAGGATTCGCTTTTCTTTATGGGTTGTGACTTTTTAACCCCTTAGTTCGATACTCTTTTGTTCGTAACTCATGTGCTCGAGGTGTGCTTTGTTGACTTGATCAAGGAGTGTGGTCAATGCGACTTACTTTAGCTTATTTGCCGACTTACATGAGGTTTGGGTCCAGCATTTCCTCCGAACCCAGAAGCGAGTGGCGGACGTAGGTCAGCGTGTGATTTTGATCAGCTTGTGACGTTACCCCTTACTTTAAAGGTGGATCCTTTGCCTCACACTAGCGTTTAGGTCGACGTCGAACTCTTTTAATCGACGGGCCTATTCATCGTGTATGGCGTCCGATTTCTTGATTCTTAGGACTTACGATGTCGGTGGACGCGTCCCTGCCGGTTTGGCGAATTGCCTATGGATTCATGACTCTCAGAGGGGCTGGAAGGCGTTAAGACGCGTTCTTGGAGAATGATCGTGTCAAATAGGTTTCCCTTGTTTGCTCAGAGGATCTGGCCGGCTTCGTGAGGTACCGGGCTTCATGCCCGATGACCATTGCCACACGTCGCTAACAATTATGGGAAGCGTCGACTCAGGGTCGGCGGTTCAGATAACGTTGCCTACGCGTAGATGTGGCCTTGAACGCGTAAACTAACGAAATTATCCCCCGGCGCGGATTTTCACCGCGGCCTTCTTGCTTCTTATTTGGTACACCGTATTCGAGAGGCACATTCTCTTAATAGACATGGAGCAAGTAATTGGAAACGAAACATCTCAGCATGCTTGACAAGTCGGAAAGAAAGGTCTACTTGTATATAAAATAGAAGATGCATCATACTTGAACTAAACGTGACACTGACGCCTACCCCTAGTCTCTACGACCCCCTGTCGTATTGACCTAATCGAGAACGATATGTCTTTATTGAAAACTTAAAAACTACTCATGCAAAGGAAATAGAAGGGTAATTTAATAGACGCATAAAAAGCATCTTGATTACTCTCTCGACCATGACTTATCACGGCGGATGGTGTTTCAGGAACATGTAGCTTAGATCGGGGTTCTCCACCATAATTTTTTTTTTCATCTTTGGACTCGGAGACTCTGCTTGTACTTCCTTAGGGATACGTTGTTCTTATTGACGTCTTTGCTCAGCGTAGGGGATGAATCTTTTCTTAATCTTTTGGGATGCGTCTTTTTCTTTTTGGCTTTCCTCTCTAATTTCTTGTTCTTCTTGAGTTTCTTGTTGTTTGGGCGTTCTGACCATGAGGAAGCTTTTCTCTTCTTTATCTTTCGGATAGTATGCAACTTTACTTCTAGAACGTATACTTCATCGCCTATCTTGTCCACTTCTTCTTTCATGTCGCAAATCTTCCGTCGGGCGTATCTTAGGCATTCTCCGTGGTCCTTTCGTTGCTATGCTTTGATCTTCCTTTCTATTGATGCGTTGCTGGTGTTCTTCATCCCTACGCTATAGCACTCTCTCGCTACTTGTTGTTCGCCTTTAATTTCTTGTATTCCCCAGGGGGATGGAAACTTCAGGGACTGATGATACGTGGATGGGATGGCTTTCATATCGTGTAACCATGGCCTTCCCAGTATCATGTTATAGGGTGACTCGGCTTCCATTACTACGAACTTGGTTTGCATGTTTACCCCTTCCGCTAGGGTGGTTAGAGTGATTTCTCCAAGCATGTCGGCCACTTCGCCGCTGAATCCTACTAGAGGGATGTATTTCTTCGCTACGTCGTCGCTGGAGAGCCTGAGTTCCTTGATTGCGGATAAGGTGACGATGTTTGCTGAACTTCCGTTATCTATAAGGATCCTCTTCACCCTGCAGTTGCTAATGGTTAGGGAAATAACTAAGCCGTCGTGATGATCCACCGACCCGTTTGGCTCATCGAACGTGATGGGATAGTCCTTCTTGATGGTCCTCACGTGATACACCGGTAAGACGCTTCCTTCTCCGCGTAGTGTTTTGGCGTTCCTCTTGGCGGCTGAGACCGTATAGCCGCTAACCGGAGATCCTCCAAAGATTGTGTTAACTGCCCTTGACCAGCTTGATGGAGGTGGTGGCGAGGCGGATCTATTTCTTTCTCTGCCTCTTTCGAACGCGTCACGACCTTCTTTTGAGAGTCTAGCAGGTCGCCTCTTTTCAAAAGATGGAGAACTTCTTTTCTTAAGGTATAGCAATCGTCTGTTGGGTGCCCCGAGTCGTTATGGAACTCACAATATCCTCTTCCTGATCCTGGCTTCTTTTCGGGGTTGGGTTTTCTGGGCCACCTTACGTCGTGTAACTTCTCCATTGATCCTATGACTCTTAATGCGTCGACCATCCTGCATATCCCTCTCTCGATCGCGTAGACATTATTGATCTTGCTAACGTTATGAACCATGGGGAGTTCTCTATGGAAAGGCTTAGTCCTCCTATCATGGCGATCCCCCTCTCGTCTCTGAGGAGAGTCTTTTCGCGATGGAGAGTGCCTTCGTGGAGATCGACGCCTTTCTTCGAGGTGAGTTCGAAGATCTTCCTCTAAGCGTATTGCTTCCATTGCTCTTGCTCTCGTTATCTTGAACGACTCGGTACATGTCCTTGTCAGTTCTTTGTATAAATCGCTATCTTTGGGGAGGGCGCGTCTGAACGCGTCGGAGGCGGTAGCTTCCGTGCAACTTGGGATCGTGACTTTCTCGTCGTTGAAACGCTTAAGAAACTCCCTTATAGTTTCACCCCTGTTCATACGCATGTTGTGGAGATCTGACGGTTGTTTCGCAAAGAGCTTGCTGTTGGCGAATTGTAGCCTGAATTGGTTGGATAGTTCCACGTAGGACGAGATGCTTTCTTGAGGCAAGTGGATGAACCATGTCAAGGCGGGACCTTTCAATGTCGAGCTAAAGAATTTGCACATCATTGCTTCTTTAAATTTTGGGTCGATAGGACTTGTGGAGAGCTTGGCTTTGTACAGTAAGATATGTTCTTCAGGGTCGCTTGACCCATCGTAGACGGGGAGATCCGCAACGGTGAATTTCTTTGCGATCTTCTGGATGGCGATACTCCTGATAAAAGGGCTTTCCTTGAACGCATGCTCTTCTTCAGGTATTATGGAATTTGGAGCTCCTGGTCTAAGCATCATCTCCTTCTTAAGGCTCTGACTTGTTGGGCTACGATACTCGCGACCGCGTTGGGAGTTAGGGCTTGCTTTTTGGATGGCTCTCCTCGGCCCGCTCTCGTCGTTGTGATCGGTCTTGGGCGTCTTGAGAGCTCAAGGTCTTCTTCCTCGTCAGTTACGGCATCCATGTCCAGGCGACGAATGACACTCCGATCGCGAACGTAAGTGGGAGGCTTAGCGGACTCTGTCCTGAGTTCTTTTATAACAGAGCGTAGTCGCTCGTTTTCTTTGGCGAGTCCCATCGTTTTTTGTTCACTGGCGCTCTTGGCCACTTCCCAGGATTTTTGGACGATGTAGAAGTGATTCTTGACGGAGGCCATGTTGGTGACGTCATCGTCGGCTTCCTTTTTAGTTGCGGGATCGTCGTCTCTGGCGACGTCGGAAACGTTCTCGAATTCTTCTTCTGAATCTCCCTGCATTGGATCGTTGGGGTTTGTAACTCGTTCTTTGTTCTTGAGACTGAGGGAGTCCGTTACGCGTTCTTCGGTCTCTGAATCCTTGTTGCTGTGAGGGATATTGGTTGGAGACGTCATGGCTTCCTGCAAAAAAGAAGTTCCCCTTGTGTGGAAAGATGACACCTTTTTTTATCTAGCCCCACGGTGGGCGCCAATTGTTTGTAGCGAAATTATCAACGAGATGATAACTAAGCAATTGTAGGGCAAAGATCAAAGAGAACGATATAATCTTAACACTAAGAGAACAAGACGAGAGAATAAGGTTGAAAATTGAACTTTCTTGTGGTATTGATATTACGGCGTAGTACCATGATTACAAAATATATTCCTTTTCCTTTTCCTTCTAATGATATAATAAATATGGTAAAATATATTCTTTCATCTTATCCTTTACCATTTACACGAATATAATATAGAACAAGGTAACTAAGTGGCGGCTGACCTAATTTCCATAGCTTAACGACACGTTCTTCTTTACAACGTCACGTCGACGCCATCCTTCGTTCTTCACGTCGCGTCGCTTCTATGCTTCTACGCGTAGGTCCTTAGCGTTCCATATTCGTCGTATTTTTAGGCACAAACAGTATCCATCCAGCCGGATGAGTCTGATTTTCGATAGGCTCGGCTAGTGGTGGGTGAAAGTTCCCTGGATTTACTTGACCAGCGAATTCCATCTCCTCCTCGTCATATTCACCGAAGGCTTGAATGGAATATGGTCTAGATGGGGCTCTCTGACCCTGCTGCAGACTACCATGTCGTTGTCTAGACGGGAGTCCTGCAACAGCCATATGACGGTTATCATAATATGGATCATGGTTCGAGTTGTCATACCTTGGTCTGTCAGAAGAGTGAATGTGTTGACGTTGTGTGTTGACCTGGTCCAAATAGTGGTCATTGTCATCATGGTCCCGTGAGTGGGATCGTGGCTCCCATCTATCCTCAAATGGGTAATTCGTCGGTTTTTCAATGATGGATCTTAACCTTCCATTTTCTCGCTGAGACTCAGTATTATGTTGGGATGAGGATGCAATGCCTTTGCCTTTGTCAAAGCGAGAAGGTCGAGAAGTGATCTGGCCATTGTTAGCCTGCGACGGTGTATCTACCACTACGGTCGTAGGACCATGTTGAGCGTCCATCAACCGCGTCAAATGAGCAAGGCGATCGGTTGCCTCAAGGCGCTCTGCCTCTGATCTTGCAAGCTCTGCCTCTTTCCTAGCAAGGAGTTCCTTTGTCTCCAACAATTCAGCGGCTGTCGCCTCGTAGTCCTCCCCATGCACAGACATAGCAAATGGGTTATACAACAAAAGGAAGCAACAACAAGAGCTACAATATGCAGAGAACTCAACTCAAGAATCAAAGTCTCCCGGTATCTAGTTTAGGTAATCCGTGAGGGAGGTCAAGGCAAGGAAGTGAACTCGTATGCAATAACCTTCTCAAGCCAAATCAAGCAAGCAATATCGTCCTAAGATGATTAAATCAAGGCAAGTATCGATGCAAGATAAGGTCTTTTATAGATTGTGCTAGACTAGAAGAGAGATTTTTTTTTTTTTTTTTTAAGCTTTTGTGTAGGACGAACTGTTTTTTTTTTTGTCTTAAGTCGTGACTTTTCTTTTTGATTTGGAGTCAGACAACACAATGAGATTTAAGAAGAAGAAAACAGGTAAGCAGCACAAATTTCAGCGTATTCGTGGAATGCAACCCTGTTTAAGAGAGGAATTATAGACTTGATGCAACAATCACGAACTTATCATTCATGCAAGATATATGATGCAGCGAAATAATCACAAGCACAATAGCAAGATAGACAAAGCAAGATAAATTATTGCAACCAAGGAGGTGAGGCTACTCGCAAACAAAAACAAACGCTCGGTTTGATTCAAACTTGCAGTGCAAGTCAAATCTGCTAGGGTTTCGGTCACACTCTTTTTTTTTTTTTTTAGACAAACTGATGGAAGATAATGAAATGATGAAAAATCTATAGGTAATAACAATAAATGAGGGAGAAATTGAAAACAAGAGAAGAATCTACCACACGTCGTACCCCTGGAAGCTGATACCAGTTGATGTGAAAACCTCTTGCAAGGTTCTCGGGGGACGGATCTAGGCAGGACGCGTGGCTGGAGAATCCTTGGAGACGCAGTACTTGCTTGAACTAGGTCAAAGAATGAACTCACAAGATGGGCGGATGTGAAAGTGTGGCGGCGGAAACGAGGTGTTGGAATGATGAATGAGGGTTTGTGAAGTGGAATGAGGTGTTGGAACAATGAAATGGAGGCTGGAAGAAGATGACGGCAAACTAGGGTTTGCAAGGGTGGCGGCGGCTAGGGTTTGATGGAGATGATGGCGGCGGTTAGGGTTTGGGGTTGTGACAATGGAGACGACCTGGGCTGAGTAACAACGACTGGATAAATGGCTCGTGGAGGTTCGAGCCCGAACTAGGGTTTGGCGTTGAAAGCAAGGGGTGGAGAAAATCTCAACAACTAGGCTTGCTATAAAATTCAACGTGAAAACAACTCTTGTTCCAAGTCCATATATATAGGACTCCTAACTAGGGTTACCAAATATAGTAACTTGCTAAATGCTAAAGATAGTAAGTAATGCAAAAGACTTTAAAAACAATAGAAAACAGTTCTAGGACGGACGCCTAAGTGTAGGACGTCCCTTCAGTGCAAGTCGTCCTTGGTATCATGCTGGATCTTAGGACGTGTAGGTCTAGGACGTCTCTTCACTATAAGTAGCCATTGATAACATGACAGAGGATGGTGTGTGATTGGAAGACGCTCCATTTCTTGTAAATGCCTCAACGACAATGCTCGTAGTTGCTTGGGCAATGGATTTGGCACGTGATCTCGTAATTGGTCCGTTTGAACGAACACTCAACATCTCTTCCTCTTGTGCCTCTGTCAATGTCAAGGGGTGTCCCGCATCAGCTTACTTGGTTTTGTTGTACTTTGTACTTCTTTAGGCGACTCTTAGTGTCGTGTCCGAACTTGAGACTGTCTTGATCCGTCGCGATCTTGTATTCCACTTAGTTCGTACTTTGAATGATAGCTTGGAGATCATATAATGATGGAGTTCTTGATTTTACGTCTAAAAACATTGGAGAAGGATGTCGTTTAGGATGTTGTGTCCATCAGACGCGTTTAGGAGAAGGCGTCGCGTTGAGGGGCGAGGTTGAAAACTTGTTGTGGCTGACTGACTTCTATTGACTTTTCATCTTTGGCATCACGCTTTGCTCTTCATCTTGCAAACTTGAGAGCTTCTGTCAGCTTGTTTCTTTAATGATGACTTGGGTATCCTATCCCCCCTTGTGATGATTTTAGGATGGTGTTCAGAGTGAGATTATCACATAGTAATCCTATTCAAAGTCGTCATCTTTCCCGACGCCGTCATTTTTTGTTGTACTCTTATTTAGCTTGAACAATAACAATTCTGAAAAGCCTATCCAATCAAGTGTGATTTAGATCATAAAGACTTTAAGGAGAAAGCTTAACGAAAGACTTAGGAGGTTATCTTATACTTGACATGCAATACTTCTACTTTTCAGTTTATGAGCGTATATGAAGGTAACATGCATCTTATGCTAATTGAATCTTATTTATCATGCACGTTCAGGTGAGATATGATCATGGAAACTTGGTATTTGAATAAAGATATAGAATAAATGAGTAGAGAACTTAGCTTATGAGCTCTTGTTTGCTCGTGATTAGATCGAGATGCATCATCTATCTTTAGCCTTTGTAATTGGATTCTTGAACGTCGTGTTCCTTAGACACCGTCATGGTTGTACCAAACTAGTGGAGATATTACCCCTTGTCATGGAGATGCGAATAAAGCAACGCGGTGTTTCTTGTCTTTGGAGAGGAGTTCGTCTGACGTTGTCTTTGACGTCTCAGGAACGTGTTGTTCATGACGTCTTAGCGCCTTGATCGTCTTCTTGGAGGGTCTTACATGATCTTTTTAAACCTTAGCTGATTTCCTTGGTCTCTTATTGGCTCTTAACGATTCGCTCATCGTTTATAAACGAGATACGGCGTAGTCATCATATGCAAGTAAAAACTATACAACATGCTTAGGTAGATGTATACCATGCTTAATCAAGGTACAAACTTTATGAACTTCTACTTAACCATAAAATTCTGATCTTTTTAAATTCTCATGCTATAATCTTGAATCTCAAATAAGAGTAAGAAAGATTTATTTAGATCAAGTCTAACATGCTTTTCTATGGTGAATATGCAAATCTAGATATGGAAATCTCATGATAATGAACTTAAGAATTTTCCTTTAGCATGATTTCTATGCAACTTATTCTGAATTGGCATGGATATAATCAAGTTGAACCTTTTAGAACGCGAAAAAGAAGATTATGGATAGATATTACCGTTTTGGTGAAAGAGAAATCTTCCTTGGAGAACAAGCAACTTTCTGGATTCTGCAGTCATCGTGTTTATGTCGGCATGCTCTGTATAAAATTAGGAATTGCATGATTCTAACGTCATTCGACCGATATTGAAGTCTACTTTAATCCCCCAAAATTTCGTTGAATTTGGACATCAGACAGGAGAGATGCGAGATTTTCAAAATTGTGTCGCAGACAGCTACGTGAACCGGGAATGATTTCGGATTTTGATCTTCTTCTTTGATCTTTGAACGCTCGTTAGGTTTTGACTTTTTTGTGAAGAATAGATGGTTTCTTTTGATGAAAATAAGGCACTTTTTTTATCATGCCCCACGGTGGGCGCCATTGTTTGTAGCGAAATTAACAACGAGATGATAACTAAGCAATTGTAGGGCAAAGATCAAACTTTACGGTGCCAACACTTCATCTAGAAAACACCATTGATAAAAGAGAGAGAACTCGAGATACTTGTGTATTACTTGGGGAAAAAAGGTTGTTTCACAATGATAAGGAAGCCCTTTATTTATAGGCAAACCCTAGTTCTATCTTTAAGGAAAAAATCTTATCTTTTTCCTTATATCTTTAACCTAATATAAAACATGGTAAAAGATATTCTTTCTAATATCTTTTGGCTTGATCTATATGCACACGTTTTTTGGGCTAAATGCACACTAATCTGTGCGGTAAGAGTTGCAGTACACTTCTGTGCGTTAAGGATTACCGCACCAAAGGGCTCCGGGGCATTGTTGGAATGTTTTCTGAAACGTATATGAATCTGGTGCGGTAAGAATTACCACACAGATCTATGCGTTAACACTTAACGCACCATGTTAATACGAGATTAACAAAAAAAAAATCAGATTTTGATTTACTTAAACACTTGTGCGGTAACTCTTATCGCACAGGATATATAAAATTTAAAAAAAAAAACAAAATTAAAACCAGGAATTAAATAATGAATAAAACTGGTGCGGTAATTGTTACCGCACCGGTTTATTTTTAATAATTAGTTGATAATAATTAAATTAAATTTTTAATAAATTAATAAATATAATCTGTGTGGTAACTCTTACCGCACAGGATTTTTTTGAAAAAATGTCTGTTGGAATTTTATGCACGTTGGTGCATTAACTATTACCGCACCAACGGGCATAAAATTTCAACGGGCATTTTTTGGTTGTATATAGAGGTTGAGCTCTCTTGTTGAAGTTTTGCAATGCACACCACAATGTCTTATAATTATGAGAGTAGTGAGGATGATGGTAACGACAATTGGATATCAGGGGTCGTGGAAGAAGAATACGAAGTCGATGAAGAAGAGGAAGTGGACGAAGAAGACGAAGAAGTCGATGAGGAAGTGGACGAAGAAGAGGAAGAAGGCGAAGCAAATGTATCAATTGCATTAGACGATTGGACTCCGTTAACGATTTTGGTTAGTATATTATGAATTTAAATTTTGTATTTAATTGCATGAGATTTAGGTTAATTAGTTAAAATTGCGTATCTAAGTAATGTAGTTTAATCAATATAGGAAGAAGACTTTAGACCACATTTTAGTACTGCGCAAATGTGGGATAGTAAGGAAGAGATGATGGAATGGACAAAACAGAGAGCAAGGGATTTAATGATAGTTTTGGTACATCGTACATCTAGCAAATATTGCGTTGATTTTGTATGCGATAGGTTTGGAAAACCTAGATCGGGTAGGCCGAAAGTGAATTTAAAAAATCCAGAATTGCCGGTTCCGAGGCTTCGTGACCAAAAATCGAAGAAATGTGGTTGTACATTTGAGTTATATGGGGTTCGTATCAAAGAAGGGCATTATAGTTATAAATGGATCGTGAATGTTGTAGAAGGTCGTCACAACCACACCCTTCCTACTAGTTTTCATGGGAATTCATTCGTGGGTAGAATGAGCAAAGAGGAGGAGAAAATAGCAAGGAAAGCGGGGGATGATCGCAAGACGCCAAAAAACATACTTATTCAGCTTAGGAATAGAGACCCGCAAAATGTGACATCCATGAAGCAGATTGCCAATTTTTTGCAGAAGATCAATTTTGAAGATCGTGGTGAATTGTCAGTTACTCAGTGGTCTCTAAATTTTCAGAAAGAGAACAAGTATTTTTGTCAACCTTTTAGGAACACGAGGACGAATGAGGTTGAAGTCCTTTTTTTCGCTCACCCGGAGTCGATTCGTTTGTTCAGGAAGTTTCCTCACGTGATTATCATGGACGCCACATACAAGACAAATAGGTATGATATGACTTTAGTGGAGATGGTTGGTTTCACTTGCATGCACAAGACGTTCAACATCGCATATGCATTCATGGCTCAGGAGACAGTAATGCATTACAAGTTTGTGATGATGTGCGTTCATGAGTTGTGTCGAAATTTGGGAGTGATGCCAAAGGCTATAATGACCGACTGTGAGAAGGCTTTGTTGAGAGCAATCAAACTTGTGTTCAAAGACACTGATGTGAAGCAACTATTGTGTTGGGTGCACATTAAGCACAACATCCAGTCTCACGCAGAAAAAGTGATTAAAAATACTAAAAGGGCGGAGAACTTTGTTACGCAATGTTGGGGGATATTTTGCTCGAGCACTGAAGAAATCTACGAAGAGAGGTTGAGAAAGCTGAAAGATTCATGGAAGAAGGGCATTGTTGGTTACGTTGAAAAGTACTAGTTTACTCCGTACAAGAAGTTCATAGTTAGAGCGTGGACGGACTACACTCTTCACTTTCACACAAGGACTACAAACACGTATCTTTGTTTGTTTAGTTGTTAATTTGGACCACCATATTATTTATGCTAATGATTAGAAATTGTGTTTATTTAGGGTCGAGGGGATGCATAAGGTGTTGAAAGAAATTGTGGGTTCTAGTAGAGGAGGCTTCAACAGAGTGATCGTGAGGATCCATCATGCGGTCATAGTTCAGATGGACCTGATTAGGGGGACGATGAACCAAGCACTTACCACTCGGCAAATGGTCTTTGATGACCCAACCTTTCCTCCTGGCATTCGAATGTTGTTTTCAAGGCTATTTTACCGAGTGTCAGATAGGTGTTTTCTGTTGTTGTTGGAAATGTACCAGCAAATATTGAAGGAGGAGTATTCAAATGTTTGTGATGATCATTGGATTCGAGATTGTCTTGGGATGCCATGCGTACACGATCTTGCTAGGGCAATCATTTCAAAGACACCTCTTGTTCCGGATGATTTTCATGACTTCTGGAAGGAACTGAGATGGGAAGATGATGCAATAAATTTGTCCTTACCCGACGACAATCGTTCAATGTCTATTCCGGAGATCAGAATGCGTGAAATGTGGGCGAAATGGGAAAGTGGAGATTTGAGGGATGGAACTCTATTCAGATTAAGTGAGTTGTACATTGACTTGGAGCATCCGGAACAAAGTTCTTTGGTAGAGCCAACAAACTTGTTTAGGAAAGGAAAAGGAAGGCCGCCGGGATCAAAGAACAAGGAGAAGCAGCAAAATGGGAATTCTCCTCCGAGAGAAAAGAGGGAAAAGAGTTACCACGAGTACGTTAGAGAAGACTTAACAAATACTGAGAATGCGCAAAAATTCGCAAAGGAGAAGGCAAATAGGCAAAGTAAACGACCAACTTGTCCTAAAAAGCAAGCAAGTCAAGTGTCGTTCGACTTCGGATCACAGTCCCAACCCGAACCATTGTTTCCAGAGACCATCGATTTAGAAGACGAAGACATGAATGTCGTGCCCCTAAGAGCTTGCTATCCAGATCGAAACGAAACAGAGGAAGGAGAAGATGAAGAAGAGATTGAAGAAGCCATAAGTTATATGGGGGTGAACTTGGGGGTGAAAAATATTGACTACTTTTGGGTTTCCTACATGACTTCTGTGAAAGATGTGCGTTCAGACGGACATTGTAGGTATCGGTCAATGGCTCTACTTACGGGTATGCAACAGAGTCAATATCGTATGATCCGTGCTGCGTTGGCAGCGGAGCTTCTTGGAAACAAAGAAACATGGGAGCCCATACGACGTGGACTACGAGTAGGAACATGGGATGATCTTATTGCTCAAGTTAACTACATGAGAAGTCCTTGTGAGAGACCATTTTGGATGGACATGCCATTTATGGGTTTGGTGTTTGCCACAATGTATAATGTTGGTTTAGTGCAACTATCCTGGGATGCGCCGTGTTTATGCTTGCCAATAAGGCAGTCTACAGTGAGCCCTGGTCCTCCACAGAAGATTTTTGGGATAGCTCTTGTCGGATGCAATAATCACTGGATACCGGTAAGAATTTGTGGTAATCTAAACAAACGTCATGAAACGTCGAAATCATTTATACTTATTGATTAATTTTCTTTGTATATCTAGGTTTGGCTCCGTGACGGGGCACCATTGCCACGTTGTTCCGGTTCGTGGAGAAGATTTGCAGATGACAACATCAAGTGGTGGGAAGGGATATATGTTGGCCAAGTGGACTTGTTTCGACAATACCGCTTTACTGCTGGAAAGCGTATGGACTACATGACTTGATTTGTAATAGTTTAGTAGCCTTGATCTTTAGACTTCGATTGGAATTGATTTATAATATGTAATGACTTGTCTTGTCTGCTTTGAAATATGTAATGACTTGTCTTGTTTGCTTTAAATAGTGTTTTCAGTAGAGTTAGATGAGGTAGGTGAAACAGTGAAGTGAAATCAGTGAATCCATAAACTACAACACACTCAGCATAAATTAAAAAGACAACAGACTCATTAAGGAAAGACAACAGACTCATTCTTGAAATTTAAACTAAACACAGACTTAACAAAGATTCACTGATTTGATACCAAGATCCCTAATCGGAGTCACTGTCATAAAAACTAGGAACAGGGTCATTGGGAAACCTCTGTTGTATCCAGTGTTTGGCTACTTCAATACTCTTAGCCTGGTGAAAATATACCAGCGTCAACTGCTGGTCATCTATTTCCTTCAACAGTTTTGCAATGACTCGGAGATGATGACTGTCGTATTCTGGCTCAAGATACACGATCATGTAGTTACACTGACATGTGGTATACCTTCGTCCATACGTATGGGGATTGTTCTTGTCATTACCAGTGAACACCTTGATTGTTCTTGAGCACCTTCTACTCGGGCACTGGATCTCACTGCCTTCTGCTGGAACTGGGGAGGATGAAGATGATGCCATGGTTGTTTGAATCTGTAATACAAAGTAAGAAAACATGTTAGAAACAATGAAGATATCTAACGAAATCAGTAAAAAATGAGACTTTTAATTGAAATACAGAGTAAGAACTTGAAACCTAATTATTTTACGGCGCAGTGAGAATGAGATAATAGGGTTCACTGAGGCAGTGAATTTATAGCCGAGGTTTTACTAGGGTAACTTAGATTTGGGCCGATGTAGACAAAAGGTCCACAACAACAAAGGCCCAATAACGTAATTCGGTCATCCAAAAGTGACTTACAGCTGTGTGGTAGCTGTAACACACTCAAGCAAAATATGGTGGTGCGTTAGCAATAAACGCACAACTAATAACACAACTTCGTCAAG
Source organism: Oxyria digyna (assembly GCA_029168935.1). Classification (NCBI taxonomy): domain Eukaryota; kingdom Viridiplantae; phylum Streptophyta; class Magnoliopsida; order Caryophyllales; family Polygonaceae; genus Oxyria; species Oxyria digyna. The sequence continues at coordinate 16,436,555 of JAPVLV010000013.1, forward strand.
ATCCAACAGAAAAATCCCAGCCCAACATTCAAGCACAGCCCAGATCCTGGTGCGTTAACAATTAACGCACAGAATACATTCAAACACAACCCAGATTCTGGTGCGTTAACAATTAACGCACAGAATCTGTGCGTTAATTGTTAACGCACCAACCCTTTTACCCAGAATCAAATGTTTCTGGTGTTTGTAGGGTTTAGGGTATTAGGGTTGGTGCGGTAACTGTTGTAGTACCAACCCTAATTACATAAAAATTCATTTTTTATGTTGTTTTCTTATACTATTTGATATTATAAAAAGTTTTATGACCCAAAGTAATGTTATACTACTGAAATATGTCGTTATTGAGAGTTTTGTGAATAATTTTATCAAGTTTTACTAATGTAATATGAGATTACGAAGAGTTATATGATAAAAATCATATTATACTAATGAAATACGAGGTCAGTTGAGTCAAACGATAACAATTAAGTGTTAAACTAATGTTATATGATGAAATAAACACATTATATGAAGTTCATTTTAGTAACGAAGTGGTATCACATACATATGAGTATAACTATACAACTTATATACTTGAGAGTAGTGGCATACAGGTGAAAGTCTTCGTTTACATACTTCTAAGTGTTAAAGTTGTTAATTTCTTATAAAAACGATAGCGTTTGATTGGTAATGCTCAAATATTAATGTTACATTTCTTGACTTTTACGTTTTAAGTGCTTATTAAGCCGTTTTATGTCATTTTTGTCGTTTTTTGTGTTTGGGCCTCATTCAAAATTCATTAGGCCTTATTAGGCCCGTTGACGTTTTCGATAATAATTTTTCGATTCCGAAAAATGAAAATAACTATTCGCCCTATTTGCTGTCATGTTACAATTTCAAAATTTCGATTTTCATCGTTTCAAGGCGTTAAAACGATATGGGCCCAAACTATACACATATGACATCCATTATCCATTACCCACTATCCACTATCCACTATCCACTATCCATTACCCATTATCCATATTTCGATTTGGCTTGTTTTATATCGTTTTGAGTCGGGGGTTTTCGTTTCTTAGTCGTTTCGAGACGTTTTGAACCATTTTTTTCAATATTTGACGTACTTGGTCGTTTTTCGCCTTTTTCAAAAAACTCAAGTTTTGCTAAGATTTGCTCAATTTGGCCATATTATGCCATCATTTTGGCCACATTTTTACACTTTTTTTACAACTTGTTCGTAATTCCTTGAAATTTCGATTTGGCTTGTTTTATATCGTTTTGAGTCGATTTTTTTCGTTTCTTAGTCGTTTCGAGACGTTTTGAACCATTTTTATCAATATTTGACGTACTTCGTCGTTTTTTGCCTTTTTCAAAAAACTCAAGTTTTGCTAAGATTTGCTCAATTTGGCCATATTATGCCATCATTTTGGCCACATTTTTACACTTTTTTACAACTTGTTCGGAATTCCTTGAAATTTCTATTTGACTTGTATTATATCGTTTTGAGTCGATTTTTTTCGTTTCTTAGTCGTTTCGAGACGTTTTGAACCATTTTTATCAATATTTGATGTACTTGGTCGTTTTTCGCCTTTTTCAAAAAACACAAGTTCTGCTATCAATATTTGACATCACTCCAAGTCACGACCCTCATTCCCACTACCTTGCCCACTACCTTGGCCTTCCTCGTGGATTGAATGCCGAAAAAGCTGAGATTGACGAACCGGAGCTGGACCCATCGGTGGAGCCCCGTCAGTCAAAACTCCAAGGAGACGCCTCATGAACTCATCGATATCTGCAAGCCTCCTCTCTGGTGGTGTCTCCAAGAAAGCTCGAATCTCACAAGTCACTAGTTGGGTCCGCTATATTAACATCATATCAAAACATTACAATCAAATATACTAATTGAATGAATATGACTAATAAAATTTATAATCGTACCGCAAAACTGTCAATCGAAGGTGGAATACGCAGCGGACCAACTGGACGATCGAGTCTACGTGATCTGGGATCCACCAGAGGATGAGAAACTCGATCATACCAATCGAGATAATCATCTGTGACTGCCCAATAGTACGTCGCTCGTGGCTCCCGAATCTGTATCAAAGGCCTGGGGTCCTGATCCCACACACCAAGCAGATCCTTCTCAAAGCGAACTGAATAATGCGTCAGCCTGTTGTTACGTGTCACCTGGATGGGCTCTGGGGAGGATCTGGGATACCCTGCACATGTCCAAATTGTCGCAGCAGGCGACATGGCTGATAGAGCTCCTCGATGTCCAGACAACGGAGAATGCCCTCAAACAAAGACGGGGCGTACTGCAGAAGTCTGAAATCCACATTTGAAAAGGGAAACCAGTTAACCTGCAACAAAACATTACAAAACAGTTAGTATAGTTTACATTCACACAATATAATGAAAGCATACATTCTTAAAATTTGACCTCCTCATAACGAACACGGTCAAGCATGCCACGAATGGCAACCAAACGATCTGTGCTCTTCCCCTGTGGCACCTCTCTGCCCTCCCTCATAGCAGTTGCGGCGTGGTCCATAGAAAGTGGATCTGTCACAAAATGTCCACGGAAATGTGGAAAATATGCCCAGATCCACGACTGCAAAAAAAGGATAATTAGAACTCGACTTCCTAAACATAGCCAATCGTATAGTTGTTTGCGTACTAACCCGCAAAAGAATGCCAAAACTCCCCATCCCCATAGCCAATCGCCTCGACGCATGTCCAAGGTTGCGATACAGATGAGCTAACACTCCAGCTCCCCAAGCATATCGGCCAGTGCTGTCGTGGTCGGCCAAAAGAACTAACCACCAGTGCTTGACTGTTGTAGTCGACTTGTCCACTAGAACTGTAGTGCTGAGAAGCAACAGTAAGTACATAGACGCAATGAGGATCTCATCTCTCTGTCTATCCTCCATCCGCATCATATCCTTCAATCTCTGCTGAAGATAACCCAAATGAATGCCTCCATCCCTATACCAAGTCTTCACCAGTGTCTCCTCTATGTGAAGCATCTCAGCAACAAAAGTGAAGATCTCCTCCTTAATCAAAACTGAGCTACAACTCCTGCCATGTATAGGCAGCGACAGGATCTCAACCACATCGTGAAGTGTAGGACCAATCTCTCCAAATGGCAAATGAAATGTGTTGGTTTCTGGGTGCCATCTCTCGACGAAAGCAGAAACCAACACATGATCGACAGGACCGGACCCGATATAGCGTAGATCAGTCAATCCAGATCGCTCTGCAAGCTGAAACCACGAATCTGGACCAGGTCTCCTAAACGCCTCTAGTGGAGTGCAGTAGGCGGTGTGGAAGTGAACCTTGACGACCTTCCGTGTCTGAAAAAAAAAGTAAAAAAATAACACAGTTACTTCTACAAAATGCCAAAATATTTCACATATGAACATTATAGTTCAAATACATACCAAATCAAGAGGAGCCTCGCCTTCTGGAAGATCAGCATGATCTGCAGCACGTCCACATCCACGTCCACATCCTCGTCCTCCGCGTGGAGCGCGTCCACCTCGTGCTGGAGGATCAGCAAGGTCTGCATCAGCAACATCATCATCAGCCTGAGCTCCTCGGCCTCCTCGCTGTCTCTGTATAAATGGAGGAAGAGGACGGGGGCCAGCTGGAATCACAGGTGCGGGAGGATCAACAACTGTAAGCTCATAAATAGCCCTGGCGATGTGCGTCTCATAACTCTTCAGCAACTCATTTGTAAAAGGACCTCCAGGCATCCAAGGTACAGCAGGAGGTGGTACAGGATCTACATCGGGAGGTGGTACAGTCGGGGGAGGTGGTACATCTGGCGTAGGAGACGAAGGACCTAAATCTGTAGGAGCTGGCGATGAAGGCCCCATACCAGCATGATCCTCTGAAATAATAGGAGGGTCGTCTCTCCTAAGCTGATCTGTCGGTATCTCGGGATGAGATACAATATAATCTGTACCTAAACCCTCACCGTCTCCCAGCATATCATCATCCAAATCAACAGCTGTATCATCGACGTCCATATCCTCCTCCTCACTCTCACTGTAACCCTCATCATCAACAGACGGATCAACATCTAGACCACAATCCCTAACTGCCCCAGTATCTGTAAGTGCCCCAGTAACATCAGTGGGTGTCGAACTAGAAGCATTCAGCTGGTCTCGAGCAGTAGCAAAACTCTGACGTATGGACGCTGTAATCTTCGTCCTCCTAACACGCTCTTCAGCAACAGGAGCCCCCGGAACAAAACCACTAGAAGTCATCGTATCTCGCACCCCCTAATGTTGTTGTTATAGCGTAACGTTATTTTCATAGCGTTACAAAAATAACGTCAAATTCAAAAACGTCTTTTCCATGACGTCGTAACGTTACAAACAGTTGTTGTAACATCAATCCTAATCAAAATCATCTCTAATTTCTAAACATTTTGTTCATAACGTTACGAAATTAACGTTATAATTCGCCTAATTTCAATACTTTATATACTAATAATTCATAACGTTACAAAATAAGAGAAGAACAATGTCATATTTTATAAAATAATTAATTCATTAATTTTACAATATAGAATGTCATATTTCATAACATTATGAAATTATTATATTTCATAACGTTATAAAATTTCATTAATTTCATAACGTTACGAATAAATTAATTAATTTCATAATGTTACCAAATAATATAATTTTATAACGTTACGCAATAAATTACTTAATTTCATAACGTTACGCAATAAATTACTTAATTTCATAACGTTACCATATAAATTAATTTCATAATGTTATAAAATAAATTAAATAAATTCATAACGTTACGAAATTTATCGTTATCAAATATTATTAAATTCATAACGTTATGAAATTAAATAACTAATTTCATAACGTTATAAATTTAATAAATTAAATAAATTGATAACGTTACGAAATTTATTTAAAAATTTCATAACGTTATCAAATATTATTAAATTCATAAAGTTATGAAATTGAATAACTAATTTCATAACGTTACGAAATAAAATAATTAAACTATTTAAAAACATTAAAAAAGTTATAGAATATTTAATAAAAATACATACTTGATGTAGATCTACGGGAGTCGAAAAAGCTTCTGGTTGCGCCTCGGTTTGTGGATTCAACTTTCTATTTGCTTGAGTAGCGTACCCGGGACCGACGTTTTGGACGGGTCGCTTTCGGTTTCTTCGCCTCGGAGCAGGTTGGGGTGCGGGTATCGGGGCGGGTTGGGGTGCGGGTATCGGGGCAGGTGGGGCTGCTGGTATCGGGTCGGGTCGGGCTATGGGTATGGGATCGGGTCGGGCTTGGGATTTTGGCCGGTTTCGGGCACCACCACTGTAAATCAGTGGCACCTCGGCTTCCTCCTCGTCTTCATCCTCCACAGCCAGCCACGGAGTCGCCGCAGGAACGGCCGTCGTCGCCGCAGGAAGAGCTGTCGTCGGCAGGATGCTTGGACCCTCGTCTCCGGCCGGATTTTTGGGCCCAGAAGATGCGGCTTGCTCGGGGGAGCTCGAATCCATCATCAATTTGTGGATTTGGTGGCTTAATCGACGGGAAAATGGACGGAGGAAGAAGGACGGCGGCGGAGGGAAAAGTTTGGAAGAAGGACGGAGGAAGAAAGGTCGGGGAGGGAAAGTTTGGTTTACAAATAACCTAAATGGTGCGGTAAGTGTTACCGCACCGATTTATTATTTTTTAAATAGTTAAACCTGGTGCGGTAACGGTTACCGCACCATATTTTATATTTTTTTTATATATTAAACCTGTGCGGTAATTGTTACCGCACAGGATATTAGTATTTTAATACTTTTTTAAAAAAAAATTATTAATTACAAAAATAACAAATCTTGTGCGGTAAGCGTTACCGCACAGGTGTTTAAGTAAATTAAAATCTGAATTTTTTTTTTTTTGTTAATCTCGTATTAACATGGTGCGTTAAGTGTTAACGCATAGATCTGTGCGGTAATTCTTACCGCACCAGATTCATATAAGTTTTAGAAAACATTCCAACAATCCATTTGCGATTTATTTGCTCGATCAAACGAAGAAAAAGAAGATCTTGATAAGATTATTTCGGAGGTTTTTACAGAGGTTTTCGAGAAGATGAAGTGAGGAAGAGGGAAAAATGTGATTCGACTGGTTTATATAGAAAAGGAAGAAGAGCCAGATGTTTGACACGTGTCATAAGATGTCAGAGCGCGGGAGACGAAGCGTCACCTATTTAAAATTCAAAATTCAAAACGAGCGCGATGGGAAGCAAGTGTCGCGAGCAAAAATCAAATAGAGAATACCCAGAATATAACCTAAGATCCCGGCTTCAAGAAAGACTACCCAAGCCTTGTCCTCGCGAAGAACAAGGACTTGGGGGGGTGGATGTTGGACCCGGTTCTCAGGTCGTGAGCTCATCTGGCTCGCGACGGCCCAAAGAGTAACAAAGGCCCAAACGATCATGAAAGGCTCAGGAGAATGAGGCCCAAAAAGCAGGCCCAATAAACGAGGAGAGCGAGATCGGATAAAGTGGGGTCCGCGACCTAGGTATAAAAGGTAACCGAAAGGAGAGAGAAAGACATATTTTTGGCATCTGAAGCTTTTACCCTTTGAGCAAGAGAGAAAACACTGGAGACGGAACTTCCTTCACGGATTTGTCTCCTTCTTCCCCAATTCATCTTGTTCATAGAGGATTGGATGATCGATAATTGAATTGTGACTCTCGGTATCGGATTCGTGCTATTGAAGTGAGAATTATCGCGTTTGGTTGAGATTGGTTGTTTACTGTTTCATTGGTCTGGTTCGTGAGGTTTCATGGCTTGAAAGTGTGATTTGATTGTTATTTCCTTCTCTTTGGTCATTATTTGGTGTTGTTGAGCTCGCTACTCTTATTTAGTCGTGATCAGTACTGACTTGGGCGTCGGAGAGCCAAATCTGGGGGTTCAACCTTCCGGTTTGGTTGCGTAGGTACTTTGGAGCTCAAGAACACGAAGAACAGTACAAGAAGGCGAGTTTTGATTCAAAAGAAGATGAAATTCATGTTGTTGTCCAGCTGGCGTAAGGGAGGTCTCCAACAATTGAAGATATTTAGCTGGCCAAACCTCGCGAGGTGTTGATCGAGAGGTCGCGAACATCTTGGCTCCAACAGGTAATTTATTGCCTTGATCTAGTTTTACTTTTATCCGGTTGTCTTTGAAGAAAACTTTGGTTTTATAAAATGTGACACTCTCAACCAAAATAAAAAATAAAAAATAAAATAAAATATGGCACTTTTAATAAAAGAGACATGCATTTTAGGAAAATCCTAATATAGACTTTTTGGTCGATACCGAGACTGGACAAGTGAGGCAGGCTGATTTATCATCTTCATAAATTACCAATATGTGAAATTGTAAGGAGTTGCTGATCACCGTGCAACACTAATTTAAGGGTTTCAGATTTTCATTATGAACTTTTGCACATCAGATAGATGTTAGAATATCACATGAACTCTGGAACCAATAAGCAGTTGCAAACAGGTTATACTCAATTTAATCGTATTTTTGCAATAGTATACACCCAAGAGCAGATTAATATGTTTTCGACTTGGTAAATCAAGTTTAGAAGTTGAAGCTCAGATCCTGCGACAATCTCTAGATTGTTCTTCAGTTTGAGACTTCAAGACCAACTTCATATCATAAATAAACGGCGAAAAACCCCGCACCCACTTTTTTATAACTGGCACCCGCCTTGGGCGCAACCCGGATGCGTCCAAAAAAAACCCGGTTCGGTTTTGGGCGCATCCAGGATGCGTCCAACTTAAACCGGATTTTTTAACTTGGGCGCATCCAGGATGCGCCCAAAATGACCCGGTTCAAAAAAAAAAACTTGGACGCACCCGAAATGCGCCCAAGACGGGTGTCAGTTATAAAAAAATGGGTGCGGGGTTAAACGGCCTAAATAAACTGCCTGGATAAAGCCATAAGAAACTCCAACATTGAACATACGACGTGGTCCGAATCCATTGTTCAGATCTTCCAAATTTACGCAATGTCAAGGATACACATAATTAACTTGAAAACTACTATGCTGTTTATCTTTCTAAATCCAAGACTAACAGCAGGATAAGTTACCAGATATGGGCGCATTACCCCTTCAAAGAATACTTCTTTCCTGTAAAAGCCTGAAATTTCGGCTCCTCTTTCTCCTTCTCTTCCTCTGGTTTACTTTCCTTCTTTGCAGGTGCCTGCCAAAATTAACACATTGATGGTTAGGTTATAGCTAAACTCAAATTTTATGGGTTTCCTCGTAATCAGTAATTCAGTATCCAAGTAATTAACCCTCTTACCTTTTGGTTCTCTTTTGGGGTCTGATTAGCTTTTGAACCGAACACGAGTTTCCCTTGTGTCTGACGATTTGCACTCTGTGAACTAGAACCAGGACCAGATTGTACACTTGCGCTACTAGCAGAAGGCTGCTTGTCTTTAGGCACGGAAGTTGACATGGGAGCAGGAAGATTTTTTGCGGGCTTCCCATCCAAGCGTCTTCCGGAACCAGTGAAAGGATTGAACTTTGGCTCTTCAGGCGGTGCTTCTTCAGCTGCAACATTTATATTTTGTTAATACCCGAATGTATGTTATTAATTTGAATGTATAAATCAAAAACAAAACTTCCAATCAGTTGAGAAATAACAATCCCTCTTTATAAGAAGCTATGCCATATAAAGAATATATACAAACCTGGTGCTGGTGCTTTGCTTGGAGCAGGTGCAATAGTCCTTTCTGGCTCTTTGTAATCAAGGGGAGGTGCAAAGTCCACTTCACAGTCTGTCTCAATTATAGTTATGGCATTGGCTGGTTTCGTCTCGATGATATCAATGTAATACTTCTTATTATTGTATGCTACCATAATACTGTCGCCAGTTGTCAAGCAAGAGAAGCTCCGCAGAGTTGTCTCAAGGCTGGTGAAGGATAAAAAAGAGAACAATCAAATAGAAGAGAAGAGAGGAAAATACAGACTCACACATAGCATCATCAACATCAATGATGTTGGTTTGTCCTTGATAGGCAGTTGTAATTGATAGGTCTATCCTAGTCTGTCTAGCATTGCATGACCAGATTTTAGCAGAGATCTACACCCTACCCCACATCTCCAGCACTAACGAAAAAGTAAGGAAAATACTGAGGTAATGTAATACGGATAATGTTTACGTAACAGTAGTTTTAGCCTCAAGCTCAAAATATAATCACATCTTGTCATGCTGACTGTATTCAGATCCTGATAATATAACAGTTGGAAAACTCACATAACACAGACAAACAAAACCTATGGTTCCTGTTGAAAACACATTTGATTTGCATCCCTTCAATTCAAATTCATCTACCCAACCCCCAATAAAAACAACCAAATAAATATACGTAAGCCAAGGCTCAAATGTCTAAAGTCTCAATGCACTCACATGGCCTTAGGATTAGATATATCCAAGAAGTCTTTAGTGTGGGGCTGCAGTTTAACATATGTCCCTTTAGGAAGAGTCGCATTTTTCACATGAACAATATCACCCTCTTGCAATAGCATGTTCTCCATCATCTACAATCAATATGTAATAATGATTAATACCAAATACTCATGCAGACTGTAGTGAAACACAAGCAAGTACCCAGTAATTAAAGTAAATAAATAAATTCAAAGTTAGCACGAAAAGATGGAATACAGACCCAGTATGGCATATAGATCATTCCTTCCTCTGCAATGAACTCCAGAACCCCACAGTGGGAGGTACGACTAACAGCATTGTTTCGAAGCTCAAACAGCATAGGGTAATCAATATGAAGTGAAGCTGAAGAAAAAAAATGGTAGGTAGATAAGCATAACTATATAGATGATGTTGTGTAAATCTACATGTATTTATGAAAGAATTTTTCACCAACTAACCTAGACGATCAAGTGCTGAGGGGGGCATGATAACTGAACAACAAGGAACAATGTCACTAATGGCATTCAAACAATAATATGATAATAGTTAACAGAACCATAATCTATAAACTTACTTTTGTCACCACCTTCAAGTTGCGGCTGAAACAAAGATATATAAGGACAAAGTCAATAATAGTGGGATAAAATGGACATAAGGAAACACAGGTAACGAAGTTCCAGTGCACAGGAGAACAAAACACATGCAACATACTCCTTCTGAAGAGGATATGGTAATAGCTTGATTTGGGTGTAGAAAATTTTACACCCTACATCTACAATGCAACATGGATTTGGAGGAACAAAAGAATAGGGGATTCACTATAATTGAAAACATAACATTTAATGCAGATGAGAGTCGGTGCAATCATGTGTTTCCGAAGCTGGTGGAAAAATAAGAAAGTTTCAAATGTGCTAAACTTTACTGCTTAAATTAGGTGCAAGTGAAGTGCAGATTAAAGGATTACTTGGTTCAAGAAACAAATTTTATTATTTATGTAATACAGAATTATTTATAAGCATGATGGGTGGAGATAAAGACAAACAGTGCAAACAGAAACATTTTTTCAACTACATTTTGAAGGGATTCTACACCTTTTCGATAAAGGATGCAGGATAACACCTATATGTTTGCTCGAACGTTGCTCCATGGTATCCATAACCGCCAAAATACTGCACCAACAAAAGAGATAAGTATAACTCCGTAACTAACATATTATATCAGCAATCAGTTCTCTGTACTAAGTTTAACATCTCAAATGTAGCAATAGAAAGCTAAAGCTAACCCTACCACAATCACTCTGTGAAGTAATTGTTAAAGGTGAAATGTCACTACGTTTTCACATGACAAAGGCTCTAAATTGTACATGCCAGCCAACTAATGATAGTCAGGCTGTATGTTTTGTGATATACGCATTCAAACTAAGAGGGTAAGATAAACAGTAAATAAGTGATTTTATATGAGATACTAACAAGGTTCACATAACTCACTCTCACATGCCTCATTTACTAATCTATAAAAATAATTCTACATAATAGCTTTCCTTACTTCACAAACCAACTCTTTAATCTCATCAACATTCACCTACTTTCCGGATGCCTTTTTTAGACAACAAGCACTCTGCCTGGACAATATCCCAGGTCTTATGCAGTACAAGGTAGTATTCCCTTCCCTTACTGTTACTACACATGTGGTGCTCAAACACTAGAAAAACTTTATTCTTCAAAGAAACCACACTTCATTCAGAAAGTTCCTTTCTTAACATATGACATTGGAAAAATAAAATAGTATTTATAGCATATAATACAAATTTGCAGAGAATCCAAAAACTATACTTCATCCAGGAAGTTCCTTTCTTAGTATGAATGCATAAGATAACTAGTGTATACAACAGATACAATCTCAAACACAGGCATATGAGAATCTAGCAGCAGACCAGGCATAATGGAGCAGCAAATATTTAAGCAGAACAATTTTGAAAACTGCCACCTCTCTGTAAATGAAAGAGAGCTACTACTTACTACTATCAATCCTAGATCAATTTAATTGATTTTGATTATCAAAGAAGGATCAGCTTACCATATTTGCTGCTTTGAGCGCGGTCGCTTTTAAGATCCCTGCAACATCACAACAAACAACCCTAAGCGAACAGCACAAAGCAAACTGCATAGACATATCGTACTACTTCCATCATTAATTTAATATGTGAAGTAGAGTAAAACTAAATTGATACTAAAAAATTTCAATTGCTCTGATAATACAAAGATCAAAAGCCATCAATATGTTACAAAATCAGGTTGATTCCTATCAGGATGAAAATCAGAATATACACCGCCACAGAACTAAAAAAAACTGGATTCGCTTGCCACATCACATCTTTATTGCTCATCAAGATAAAATTATTGTAAGCTAATGAACAAGCGGACAAAACAAAAACAAAATTGGAGGCAGTAGATAAACATTACGAGAAGATGAAATCCGGCGTCTGCAGCCCTAATTGATCAGAGAGAGAACGTGTACAAATTGATGAGTGGGAGAGATTGGGGTTTGAAGAAGATGAAGAAGAAGGAAAAGAATTTTGATATTTGTCTCCTCTCCCAAGTTACAACAACACCGGCGATTCAGAGCGTATGGCGCACGCCATGTTACTGCAAAATTGCAAAGGTGATCCACTATGTGTTTCATGGGCTTTAAACATACGGCCCATTGGACCAGTTTATATCGATACGGCCCAAATAATAATACGGCTAGGCCCACTTTATCACCTATTCAGGAAAATAAGGGGCATTGCCCCTAAATAGATTATGAAGATGGTTTATGATCTTTGTTTATTTGATAGAAGTTAAACTAATCTTTTTAAATTAATATATATTTCGGAATAAAAAACACGCGTCCACCTAAGTGTCCCATTTCAAATTTCATTTTCCCGTTATTCTCTCCAGCGTTTCACTTCATCCAATCGTGTTCAAGTATTTTTCATCGATTTCTGAAGAGATTCTTGCTTCTTCTCGTCGATTTTGTGATCTTCTCCTCTCGCATTACTTCAGATAAGCTTTTTTTTGTGTTTTGGTTGAGATTTCGCGATTTTAGGTTTTTGAATTTGTTCCGGTGTTCGCTTCCTGTCTCCAGGATCGCCTCCTCGCTTTCTACTTTGCTTTTCGAATCTCTTGCAACTATAATCACAATGAGGTATGTTTTTATTTCGGTTTCCTCTTTGATGGTTCCCGGATTTAAAGAATTAATCGAAACAAATCTAAATAGACTTTGATTATCGAATGGACGCTCTCGTGTTAATCTTTGTGTGAAAAAATACATATCAACGAATTCAAGACCCGAAAACAAACTCACAAACCCTCGATCCTATGCAGGTCTCCCGAAGTCGGAAATAAGAAAACTTGAATTAACGCTATACATGCATATTTATAGAGGAAGCAAACCTACTAGACTCTGCTTGTCAGCTACCTGGTTGCACGAGTATGTTGCTTGTATCAGCTACCTGCATCAGCTATATGTATCAACAACTTGCATAACCAACTTAATTGTCGCGCTTGATCAAAGTTTATGCTTATAGACGTGTAGATTGAAGACGACGTGTGCCATTTCATAAGAATTAACGTGTTCCATCACAACCCCATGTTTTAACAACTTTTGCAAAAAAGTTGATGAAACAAAAATAAATGGAAGTTGTCTGAAATCATCGCGTTTGATGATGATATTGCCATGGAACGAAGTTAACTCGGTGTTTGTCTTTTCTTCCTACAAGAATTCAAAGAAAATGTTCCCAAGTGTTGGTCAAGTGCCTTGATCGCGAGCTCGAAGTGCTCAACCAAGGCTTGTTAACGCGCTACAACATAAACGTGGTGACAGAAGAAGGTCTTTACTTACGTTTCACATGAAGGAATGAGCTTGTACGAAATAGACGTTGAAGCTTGTAGGAAACACGACGACAGCTCCAAGCACATGTTTGGGGGACATCTCCAGTGTGGAGTTAGCGCAATGACAATCCAGGAAAGCCACCCGCTTGAAGTAGCGCGACAGCAACCCCAAGACTCCAAGAGTAGCCTCGGGGGTTATCACCCGCTTGATGTAGCGTGGTGAGATTATGGGAACATCGTTCGTTGTGAACTAGAGACCGACAACATGATGGCAGCCCCAAGCCGAGATTGGGGGTTCCACATCAGTTGTGAGCCCCTGATGCAAGATAAACAAAGAGATGGCAATTCCAAGAAAAAGCGTAGAAGTTTCACATCGGTCCTCAAAACAACGCGATGGCAAGCCCCAAGCGTAAGCTAGGGATACTATATATCCGTTGAGAGAGCGCAATGTTGAACTTGAACGCAGTTTGAAGAAAGAGTGATAAGTTTAGAATTATACCTTTTGAAGCCTGACGACTCGTATCCCTTAAGCACTAGAGGCACCACGAACATCTCTTCTTCAGCTTCTCTTTTTCCAGCCCATCTAAGCTTCTTTAGATAATAAGATGATAGAAAAAATAAGTCGAATGATAGGCCAATTGGAATCAAATCAAACAAAGATAAAACCCTTGAACTTAGGAACAAGAACCTTACCGAATGATGAAGAAACCCCAATGAATAACAACCAAACACAATGGCTATGGTAGGCCAAGGCACCCGAAGGATGCTCTATGAAGCCTTGATAACACCAACCTTATGGAGGAGATTGACACACACAAGTACAATTAGGGCGAGTACAACAACAATGCACACGAGACAATCTTCTCACAAAAGCTCTCTTTTGGGAGGAAAAACGATATACGTTGTATTCAATATCAAAGTCTGAGAACCTAAAACAATAACTAGGGCAAACCTTATACAGGGTTCATAAGGATGTCAATTAAAAGAAATAAAGCAATTAAAAGTATTTCCAACAACAACTTAAATGAAATAATCCCACAAACACCTAAAATTGGACAATCTCGGAAAAGTCTTCACCTTCGTAAACGTGATCGCCATCAGAATGACGCAATCACAGTTTGAGTTCATCAGCTACGACTTTCTGGAATTAATTTGACGTAAGCAGAAATGTCGGGACGCGATCGCAAGTGTCAAGGACGCGATCGCAAGTGTCAGGGACGCGATCGCGGTTTTCGCTTCTGTTCGCTCCTTCATCGTCATCTTCGCCCCGATCTTCTTGAACGCTAATGACGAACACGGTCCTCATAGATGTTTCCAAGAGATCCTTTGTACTGGTCAGCTCCATAGACAAGATGAAAGCGACTAATTTGTCACTCTTGTTGGACCTCCTTAGCCCTTGAGTGTGTCAAGCCACCTTCGAACTCGGGAACCACCGACGTTGGTTGTTGCTCAGATGATCCTTCATCACTTCCAATTCTAAACAACAATATTGTCTAGGCAACATCATGTCATCAAAATTCAAATTCCAAGCAATATTATACTAGCATTAATGTTTTGTCAGCAAATTTCTAATCCTAATTCAAAATTCTGTCGTCAAAAGCCTAATTCTAAGCAACTCCATTTCTAATCAATATTCCATTCAAGTATCATATTGTCATCAAGATCCCAATTCAAAGCATCATTCTGTATTCATATATGAGAGAGATTCTTATGAATCGAGCTTCACGTGCTTCATAAAGAGGCCGGGAAGGAAGGAGATGGTCAGGCGAGGCGCACGTGAAGAAACTGAGAAGAAGTCGGGCGATGCGAGGTGAGGCGAGGTTGAGCTGGAAGGAGGTATGCACCTGTTTAATGAAGAAGGTTAGTTACCTTCTGTTGACAGAACATGGTTACTTAACCCGAGACGGGCCTATTCAGAAGTCAGAACCGATAGTAAGCTTTTCATTCTCATTGTCCTCAAATGTGAGTCTCATTTTACTCTAACACGTTTACAATGCATATTTTGTATCATTAATATCATTAACTATACATTACTAAAAATTATAAAATTTTGATATCGTTAAAATTATCATTGAAAGGAATAAAATAAGACCGCACACGACGATGCTTTTTCTTATATTTGAAAGATATACGAAAGATTCTCTAGAATTGTTAATAGTGTCAAAATTAATAAAACGATAAAGATTTAGGCACGAAAGAGGAAGTACATGTCATAGCTGAAATTTTCTACTTTCACATTGGAGACTCATGACTTACATTGTGGTGTATACAAGTAAGAGATTCTCCAGCCTTATTGACTAGCTTTTAGAAGTAGGTTTATCCCGACCTAATTGATAAAACTTGGTATCAAAGTTGATATGGTCTTCTAACACGATGTTCTCCTTGCAATGTAAATAAGAGGAAAGGAAATCAAGTTTTTTCTATATGGTGGTCAGGTGTTGTCGCCTTCGCGTAGGTTCTCAAAGCCGCGAAGTAAATGAGCGAAGACTTATGACACCGTGCGAGATTCGAAAAATGAGAAGCAAAGAGAAGTCTAGTCTCTTGTTCGTTGCAGTGATTTACGTTCCATATGGGAAGATCATGAATTTCATTTGTATGGTATACTAGTGTAAGGTTTTTCATCCTTATTGGCTAGTTTTTAGAGGTATGTTTTTCATCCTTATTGGTTATATTTACTTATTGATCTTAATCAACATTCATCTCTATTATAATAATCTTTGTTTTGTCCAAACTCAGCAAAGTGGGTATGAGGTGTTGAACTTATTTCATTGATAGTGTAAAATGTACTCCATCCGTCCCACATTGTTCTTCTCATTTCGAATAGTGTACACTATTCACGGTTGAAGAGAATCTTCTCGTTTTGTCTTGATATATAAGAAAATATATAGTCATGTGGGATCTTGTTTGATTCGTATTAATGCGTACTTTCATAATATCAAATTTTAATTATTTATATTAACATAAAACTAAAGATATTAAGGATACAAAACATACTTCGACAAATATGTCATGAAAAAATGGGAAGAATATTATTGGCTGGAGGGACTAAGAAGCACTACTGGCATAGAGGAATCCAATATATTACTCCGTATTGTACAACAGACGCCATTATTTGTGATTTGAAAGCCTTTAGTAAGGTTACAACAGTCTCAACTCACATGCATGCTACTGTATTCAATTTCGAGAAGACAAGGGATTCAGCTCTAGTCAGTACTCAGTAGAGTAGATAGTAGAAGCACAAGTTTACAAAATAGGCACACATTTTAATGTAATTATACAAAAGCAACAAAACAAATTAAGTGTGGTCTGGTTTGGGCAAGGTAAAATCTATACGCATTATATTTTTTCTCTTTCCACACTACATTTTCATACGCCCATAATGGGCGTACGCTCGTTTCGGGTGGACAGGCAAAAAAATTTGATATACGTATACAATTTTGTAAAAAAATACAAAATACATCTTGTACGCTAGAAGCGGGCGTACGCCCATTTCGAACGTACCGTAATGATAATTTTCCCCCAAATAAATGAAAAAAAATTAAAAAATTATGTACGCTGGAAATGGGCATACGCCCATTTCCAACGTACAACATTTTTTTTTCGAAAATTTTTTTTATTACGATTTTTAAAAAAAATTAATAAATTACGTTAGTATATAATAACAATAATTGGTCATATTTCACATCTGTCATATATTGCTCAGAGTTTTGAGTTCAAATCTCAACACTAACATCTCACTTTTTTTATTTTTGGGTAAAAAATAATGGAAAGAGAGGAGGGGGAGTCGAACTTGAGACCTCATGGGCATGTAATGAAGTGAAACTACTAGGCTAATGAATCATATTGATATATTGATAATATTAATACTACAAGTTACAATCGAATTTGGGCTCACCTCATTATTTTATTACAATAACAGTTTTTTTAATCTTGGTCTCAAATATCTATATCTATAGACTATTAATTATTTTAATAATTTCTAAAAAATAATTATTTAAATAATAAGGTGTATCTTATTGACATATATGTAATATTAATACTACAAGTGATGATCGAACTTGAATCTACCTCATTATTTGTTGAATTAATTACTTAAATAATAAGGTGTATCTTATTTGTCTCAAATATTTATTGAATTAATTACTTAAAAAATATTTTCAAATAGCACGTCTAAAAATTGATATAGTGGCAAGATAGGATTCTAACGAATTGTAGACAAGATAAGGATAAGATTTTGCATATAACACATCTAACAACCAATCTTGCATAATAGTTTTACGTTTTTTCGATTCAAAATAGTTATGCAAGATGAATAAAATCTTGCATAATACTTAACGTACAAATAGTTATGCAAGAAATGGCGCGAAAATCGAGTAAAACCGACTTAGAACGACTAACGGCGCAAAAATCGAGTAAAACCGACTTAGAACGACTAATGGCGCGAAAACGAAAAAATGTGGATAGAGTATAGGGTATAGGGTATAGGGTATAGGGTATAGGGTATAAGGTAGGGTATATGATATAGTGGATAGTGAATGTGGATATATAGTGGATAGTGAATGTGATAAGTGGTTAGTTTGGGCCCAATTCGTTTAAACGCTTTAAAACGATAAAAATCAAAATTTCAAAATTGTAACATGATAGAAAATAAAGCCCATAGTCGTTATCAATTCACAAAATCGGAAAAAAATAATCGAAAACGTCAACGGGCCTAATAAGGCCGAATTGAGATTTAGTGAGGCCCATTATCAAAAAACGACATAAAACGGCTTAATAAGACCTTAAACCGCAAAAAAATTGAAATGTAAAAGTTGTATTTGAGCATTACCAATATGACGGTTTCGTTTTTATAAGAAAATAACAAAATGAACACTTCGAAATATCTAAACAAGCACTTTCACCTAGTAACGAGTTAATCTCAAGTATATAAGTCGTATAGTTTTACTCATATGTGTGTGATATCACTTCGTTACTCAAATAAAATTTATATAAAACTTTCATTAAATGTTACGAAACACTCAAATAATCCAAAATAATGACATTTCACATCTTTGTACTGTCGTTATTGATTGATTACTCTATATTTAATGAAAGTTTTAATGAAATACGCATACATATATGATTAAACAAGCAATAACGACAATACGAAGATGTGAAATGTCGTTATTTTAGATTATTTGAGTGTTTTATAATATTTAATGAAAGTTTTATGTAAAGTTTATTTGAGTAACGAAGTGATATCACACACATATGAGTAAAACTATACGACTTATATACTTGATATTAACTCGTTACTAGGTGAAAGTGCTTGTTTAGATATTTCGAAGTGTTCATTTTGTTATTTTCTTATAAAAACGAAACCGTCATATTGGTAATGCTTAAATACAACTTTTACATTTCAATTTTTTTGCGGTTTAAGGTCTTATTAAGCCGTTTTATGTCGTTTTTTGATAATGGGCCTCACTAAATCTCAATTCGGCCTTATTAGGCCCGTTGACGTTTTCGATGATTTTTTTTCGATTCTGAGAATTGATTACGACTATGGCCTTTATTTTCTATCATGTTACAATTTTGAAATTTTAATTTTTATCGTTTAGGGCGTTTAAACGAATTGGGCCCAAACTATCCATTTAACACATCCACTATCCACATTCAATATCCACTATCCACTATCCACATCCACTATACCCTATACCCTAAGTCGGATTTGCTCGTTTTAAGTCGGTTTTACTCGATTTTTCCGCCAACTCAATTTAAGTGTGTTTTACTCGATTTTCGCGCCAACTCGTTTTAAGTCTGTTTTACTCGATTTTTTGTGCCGTTACTCGTTTTAAGTGTGTTTTACTTAATAAGACTAAGTTTTATATTTTTCAAACATAATTAACCATCGATGGTGTTGATATCTTTAATCCAAGTTTGTGTTGAAAATTTTCAAACATAATTTATCATTTGTCATATATTGTATAAATTTTGTAGTTTTTGTTGAAATATATTTTGTTTTATATTGAATAAGGATTTATTTATTAATATATATTATTTAAATAACAATATTAGAAATACAAAGAAAATATTTTGGGAATGATATGGATTATCATAGTTTTTTATCTTAAAATATATTATAAATATAAAAAAGCTTACACACTTGCTTATTTGAATAATTCTTTTTCCTCAAAATTATTAAAATAATTAAATCAATAAATATGTGGGAAAAAAATAAAAAATCTATTTTTCTAACAAAAAATGAGGTAGATTCAAGTTCGATCATCACTTGTAGTATTAATATTATAAATAATACCAATAAGATACACATTATTATTTAAATAAATATTTTTTCTCGAAATTATTAAAATAATTAATTCTATTGATATATGAGACTTGTACTATTAATATTACAAATAGATCAAAAAATCTGTTATTCTAATAAAATAGTGAGGTAAACCCAAATTTGATTGTAACTTGTATTATTAATATTACAAATATATCAATATGATTCCTTAGTCTAGTGGTTTCACTTCATTATATCCCATGAGGTCTCAAGTTCGACTCTCCCCCACCTCTCTTTTCATCAATTTTTACCAAAAAATAAAAAAGGTGAGATGTTAGTGTTGAGATTCGAACTCAAAACCTCTAGGCAATCAATGAAGCTCTTTACCACTAGAGCAAAGAGGCGGATGTGATATATGACATATTATTGTTATTATATAATAACGTAATTAATTAATTTTAAAAAAAATCGCAATACAAAAAAATTTCGAAAAAAAATGTTGTACGTTGGAAATGGGCGTACAGCGTACGGAATTCTTTAATTTTTTTTTTTAATTTTTCATTTATTTGGGAAATTTTTTTATCATTACGGTACATTGGAAATGGGCGTACGAACCAATTTTCAATTTTTTTCGTATACGTATACGTATGCATACGTATACTCGAGAAATTGCACTGTACGCCAATTTTGGGCGTATGCCCATTATGAACGTACGAAAATGTAGTTCAAAAAGTTTCAAAATATAGTGCGTATAGACCCCGCGTTTGGGCAACTACTATAATAAGAAGCCCCCACAAAACAAGCCAACAATATCTCATTACTCAAAAAAGTTCCATGTGTTGTTGCCTTCACAACTCACAAGAATAGATGATCTACTTTCATCTACTCACAGGATGTGGTTGTGATTACAAGAAATAACTCAAGGCCCAAGATGGAAAACGACATGGTTATATTCTACTCTCTCCGTCCCATATTATAGATCACGTTTTCCATTTTGGACGTCTTAAAATATAGATAATACTTTCTTTTTTTATCTTTTGTCTTATTATCAATATCACATCAATCTACACCCTCTTTCCTCCTTTTTACATTAAAACTCACATCAATTCAATTTTTATCTTCTCTTTTCTACATAAAAATTCACACTCACTGGCAATCTCTCTCCTCTCCACTTTTCTTTCTCTTTTCCTTAATTTACCTCGATAACAACAAACGAGATCTATAATATGGGAGTAGATAATATATTTTTGGGATGTTGGAGCCGGTTCTCGATGGGCTCGCGAGGCCCATAGAGAGTTGAGTCAGGCCCATGAATCGCGTGCCGGGTCGGTCCAAGAAGTCAGCCCAGAAGAATAAAGCAGCCCATAAACAGGTGAAGCCCAATAAGAGAATACAACGGGACTAAGTATCGAGGGGCAAAACGGTAATAGACTCGCGTGGGTCCCAGGTGATAGTATAAAAGCGCAACCCTATGGATAAGGAAAGGGATCCGGATCATAAGAGAAAAAGGCTAGACTTCCCTCTAAAGAAGAAGAAAAGCACAAGAGCAAACCCTAACCACAAACTTCCGAAATACTCTATCTCCTAGAAGAATTTAGGCATAAAGCACTTGTTGTATCACTGATAGTTTCGTTGTAAAGCCTTAGTATTGTTATAAGCGGTATCTGAGTTTCTCGTTTTATTGTAAAGCTTGAAACGTGACGTCTTTGATAATATACTCTCCTTTCACGTTACTTTTCTTTACTTTTGCGTATACTTGCGTTGTTTTTGTGAGTTCGGTTTTACGTATCTTACTTATCGGAGCTTAAAAGAGCCGGAGCCGGTTTCCTTCTCGATTAAGTTACGCAAGTGTCAGGTGTCGAGAGTGAGGTTAATTTCGAGGAAGAAGACGACGAATAGTATTACATAAATTGATTGTCCAGACGCCCTGTGTCACGCGAAGTGTTGTGTCGCGTGATCGCAATTTCTGGGCTCCCCACGGTCGTGTTGGAGCCCAGAAATTGAGATCACGCGACACAACACTTCGCGTGACACAGGGCGTCTGGACAATCAATTTATGTAATACTATTCGTCGTCTTCTTCCTCGAAATTAACCTCACTCTCGACACCTGACACTTGCGTAACTTAATCGAGAAGGAAACCGGCTCCGGCTCTTTTAAGCTCCGATAAGAAAGATATGTAAAACCGAACTCACAGAAACAACGCAAGTATACGCAAAAGTAAAGAAAAACAACGTGAAAGGAGAGTATATTATCGAAGACGTCACGTTTCAAGCTTTACAATAAAACGAGAAACTCAGATACCGCTTATAACAATACTAAGGCTTTACAACGAAACTATCAGTGATACAACAAGTGCTTTATGCCTAAATTCTTCTAGGAGATGTATTTCGGAAGTTTGTGGTTAGGGTTTGCTCTTGTGCTTTTCTTCTTCTTTAGAGGGAAGTCTAGCCTTTTTCTCTTATGATCCGGATCCCTTTCCTTATCCATAGGGTTGCGCTTTTATACTATCACCTGGGACCCACGCGAGTCTATTACCGTTTTGCCCCTCGATACTTAGTCCCGTTGTATTCTCTTATTGGGCTTCACCTGTTTATGGGCTGCTTTATTCTTCTGGGCTGACTTCTTGGACCGACCCGGCACGCGATTCATGGGCCTGACTCAACTCTCTATGGGCCTCGCGAGCCCATCGAGAACCGGCTCCAACATCCAGCCCCCCAAGCTTTCATGCTGAATAGCTGAAGGCTTGGGCCTGTCTTCTTGAAGTCGCGTTCTCGATGTAAGCTTGGCTCTTAAACTTTGCACATTCCCATCGCGTGATAGGGTCGCGTGTATTTCTGTTTCGTTTTCTCTGGGCGACGTTTTGAATTCGAAAACTTTACGAATTCCCGCGCTGAGCGCATGTCGTCCACGTGTTGACTCATTATTGCACCCCTCTTTCCCTCGATTTTTTCTTATATATACCTATTCTCGTCTTCCTCTTTCCCTTTTCCGCCATAACTTCCATTTTCTCTGCAACTTCTCAAACCCGCTGTACCCTCCACTTTCTCTGCAACACTCTTCGCCGGTGCTTTCCTTCCTTCTCCATCGTCATCTTCGCCGTCGTTCGCAGTCGATTCTCCATGGCAGGTTAGTCTTCCGCTCTCCTCTCTTTTCTACTTCGTTTCTTCGATTTTTTAGGGCCTCCATCGTTGCTCCATTTCTTCTCGCCCGCAGAAATTACACTTGGTTCTTTAGAATTGCGAGGCTTCTGAAGGTCATTCTTTGTTCATTGGGTGTTTTTGCGTTGCATCCCATTTTGACTCTTATTCTTTGGTGCGTTCGTTTGGGAAAAAACGTGTTTTGGTCAATTTCTGCCATCTTCGACCTTCGTGGTGTTCTTCGTGTTCTTGGGCTTGGTCCATTCTGATGTCGTTTTGGCTTCCCTTTTGATTCTTGAGTTTCAGCTTTTCCAGGGATTTCTTGTTTGTTATAGCCTCGCGTTAGTTACCTTTAGACACGCGTTGCTCCTAATTTTGACGTTCTTTTTTTCCTTCTTTCCATCCCTGGAAAACTGAAACTTATTTTGCCTATGCTTTCAGGTAGCGATGATTTTTATGAACGCTCAGCTCGGGCTGAGTATTCGGGGCATACCACATCCGGATCTGAAGGGGGTTCTGGTGATCGCGAGCCAAACTCTCGTAGACGATCTCGCATTTCTAGAAAATCCAAGAAGAGCAAAGCGAAGACGCCCAAAAGACCCAAAACCAGACTCCCGTCTCGCGTCATTCAAGAGCGAGCCGAGACCAATTACGGTCAATTCGCCAGCTTTTTCTCTTACAAGGGGTCTTTGCCCTACGTAGTTATAGAGAAACCCTTTCTCGCGGGTCCCGGACGCGTGAGTATCCTTACAAAGAGAATCACGCATTCTCGCACCCTAGTTCCCAACACCGCCCAACGTAGCAGTCTTACCTTTGATGATCTTCGTTGCCTTGCTACGCGATATCCCTTCCCTGAGGGGACCGTCTTTGCCCTCCCCGATCTCGAAGGCACTTCTCTCGACCAGTATGGGTCTTTCTTTGCTTTGAGTAGGCAGTCTTTAGAAGCCGGCTTCCGTCTCCCTTGGACGTCCTTCCAGACTGAAGTAATGGCAGATCTAGGCTTCAGCCCTTCTCAGATGCATCCAAACTTCTGGAGCTCTCTGATTGTCTACATCATGCGATGTCAGGACATTGGGATAATTCCTAATACTCCTCACTACGCGCTCATCAATTCGTATAAGAAGAACTCTCGCGAGGATGGGTTTTACACTGCTCAAGCCAAGACTCCTAGTGCCTTCCGATTGCCTTCGAAGATCGAGGGGTGGAAAACTTGTTGGTTTTTAGTCTGTCCCCCTCCTGGCTCTGAAATTTCTGTCCAGGTACGCGAGCCCACTGCGAGAAGGGCCCCATGCTTTTTCCCCAGGGAGACTCGCGACAGATTCATTCGTGATTACAAGGATTACCCCGACAAAGCAGTTCAAAAACGTTTTGAGCTGGCTATCTCGGACTCTTTACTGGTCGCCAGGGGACTTAGTCTCAAGGCTCATGCCCTAGGTTTTTGTTTGTTTTTGTTTCGACACTCGCGTTTATTACGATTATTTACACTATACTCACTTGTGGTGGCTTTTGCAGATGCTGACTTTTTCGCCGATCTTCCGGATCTGGGGGGGTTGGCCCTTGATGATTCGGGCGCGCTAACAACCATCGAGGCGCCTACCCGCATGGTCTCATCCGTCCCTGATCCGACTCCTACTCCCCCAGCCGCTGCTTCGGAAACACCAACGGAGCTTGCGACGACAGTTTCTGAGGATGCTCCTCCGGTCCAGACGTCTCGCGTACCTTCGGTTCGCGATAAGGGGAAGCAGAAAATCGTCGAGAAAAAACGCAAGAGGACGACGGAAGTGGAGTTTGTCTCCTCCCCGGAGCCTACTGATACCCCTGTCGCGAACTCGACTTTCATCCATAGCTTATCCGCGACGCGTGCGTTCATTGAGACGATACCGACCGTTTTTCCTCCCGCACCTAGCCTCTACGAGGAAATTTCGGAAAGGCCTGGCGGCTTGTCCAAACTTCTTTTCGCCGTAAGTCTCCTGTTTCTACTTATTTCTTGCTTTCTTGGGGTGTTTTTAACTCTTCATTTTTGTAGGGGATGAATCTCATCGCGAGCGCGACTCAAAAGGTGCTTGCCGCTGAAGATGAACTCAAGGAGCTGAGGGAAGAGGATCAGTCGACTCGCGACGCCCACAGAGCGGCCAAGTCTAAGCTTATGGGAGAAAAGAAAGCCTTGGAGGAGGAGCTTTCGAGGGCCAAGACGACGATGAAGGAGATGGAGGGTGAGCTCGCGTCCCTGTCAGTGAAAGACGCGAGGATAAAGGAGTTGGAAGCTCAGCTTGCGTATGAGAGGTCTACTCATGTCAACATCGTCACTGAGTACAATACGCAATTGAACGACCTTAGACAGGAAAACGAGAAGCTCCACGCGACGATGTCTGAGAGAATCGCTTACGAGAGGAACATGGCGGTGGAGGAGTATTGCGGGGGTTATCGCCAGCGTGCTCGCGTTGATTTTTACAAGAATGCTGCCAGCACACTTCTCCTTTGCATGGTAAAGATGCAGATGCTGAAGTTCAAGGTTAAGGACTTCCCTTTCAATGCTCAGGACCTGTGCGGGCTTTCTACTGATCTTCCTGAGTACCAGCCCCCTTTGCCCGGAACCTTTATTGATGACGGGGAGACTCCACTCGAGGCATGGGGAATTACGCGTCTTGCGCCTGAGAGGGGTATAGTTAAGGGTAAAGAGAGTCAGGTTCTCAGGCCCCCTCTCCCGAAGGTGGTCGCTCCCCCTCCTGTTGAGAAGCCAGTTCCGAGCCCTCCTTCTCCTTCCCTCTCGTCTCACAAGAGGAAGGTGTTCGCGTCTGATGCCCTCCTCGACACTATTCAGCCTTCAACGCGTTCTAGTGTAGATCATGCGGGTGGTTCAGGTTCGCGAGCATCTGGTGTTCGAGATGTTGTGGATCTGGAGGCGGATAGCGTCGAGGACGCGGAGACTGCTGCTAAGACTGTTTCTAAGTAACGTCTTTTGTCTTGAACAATGTTTTTTTTTTTTTTGCATCCGGAATTGGGATCTTTTGTAATCAACTTCTGTTTAATGTGGGTATGATGGTTATGAACTTTGTGCTCTCCTTGTAATTAACTTTTATGTTATGGGTATGATGGTCGCGAGCTTTACATTGTTTCTATATTTTGGCCCTGCTTGTTTTGTGCACATTTATCTCGTCTCGTCCCCCCCGTTTTGCGTTTCGGAAACATGAGTAAGTTTGCGAAAAAGGAAAATGCAAAGAGATAAGTGTCGTAACTACGATCCATCCTGTACATTTAGGCAAAACTGACTTGTTACATAACGTCGCGAGAGTAAGCATTGCAAACTATTCTTCTGCTAACTATTGCATGATCGTTACACGCGAGGTTCATCTTTAGTCTTTAGCCGCGGCGCAGTAGGATAGCATTTCCTTGGTGTGGTTGTCATGGAGTATTCTTGGTCTTTGTCAAGCATTTAGTCATGGTGCTGCTCTTGCGTGGGATACCTAGCACTGCACATGTAGAGGAGCATTTAGCTTTTGGTTTTTATCCTTAGGTAGTAGCACTGCGCATGACGCTAACCCGCCCATACTTTCGCGACCAAGGGGAGTTTTTTAGCTCAGCCCTGGAAGCTGGAAGCACGAGCCGTCCTCACTTTCGCGACCAAGGGGAGTTTTCTAGCTCAGCCTTGGAAGCTGGAAGGAAGACACGCGACTGGGGGGGGTTTTTAGCCCAGCCCAGCCGTCTACGCTTTCGCGACCAGGGGGAGTTTTCTAGCTCGGCCCTGGAAGCTGGAAGCACGAGCAGTCCCCACTTTCGCGACCAGGGGGAGTTTTCTAGCTCAGCCCTGGAAGCTGGAAGGAGGACACGCGACTGGGGGGGTTATTAGCCAAACCCGGCCCAGCCGTCTACGCTTTCGCGACCAGGGGGAGTTTTTTAGCTCAGCCCTGGAAGCTGGAAGTACGAGCAGTCCCCACTTTCGCGACCAGGGGGAGTTTTCTAGCTCAGCCCTGGAAGCTGGAAGGAGGACACGCGACTGGGGGGGTTATTAGCCAAACCCGGCCCAGCCGTCTACGCTTTCGCGACCAGGGGGAGTTTTTTAGCTCAGCCCTGGAAGCTGGAAGCACGAGCAGTCCCCACTTTCGCGACCAGGGGGAGTTTTCTAGCTCAGCCCTGGAAGCTGGAAGGAGGACACGCGACTGGGGGGGTTATTAGCCAAACCCGGCCCAGCCGTCTACGCTTTCGCGACCAGGGGGAGTTTTTTAGCTCAGCCCTGGAAGCTGGAAGCACGAGCAGTCCCCACTTTCGCGACCAGGGGGAGTTTTCTGGCTCAGCCCTGGAAGCTGGAAGGAGGACACGCGATCCGACTACATTCCCTGTGCTTTTCATGTTATAATAACCACAAGTATTGTGAACGTACCTGAGTTTTTCGGGTGGACTAGGCGTAGAAACGACGAAGCCGCATCACGTTCCAGGAGTTGGCAATGTGATTTCCAGAGTTGTCCTTGAGGCGATAAGCCCCGGGCGCGACTTCGCGATCTATAATGTAAGGTCCTTCCCAGTTGGGGTCGAGCTTTCCCCCCTCTGTTCTACGTAGCACAAGGTCTCCTCTGGCAAATCCCCTCAGTTTTACGTTCTTGTTATAATATTTCGCAACGCCCGCTTTATGATTGGCTGCTCTGATGGTGGCCAGGTCGCGAGTCTCTTCTCGCATTTGCAACTCTAGCTGCATTTTTTCGTCATTGTCGTCCGGACTATACTGAATCACGCGGTCCGTAGGCACAATGAACTCGACCGGTACTGTGGCCTCTATTCCATAAGCGAGAGCAAATGGCGTTTCTCCAGTTGCTTTCTTTACTGTGGTCCTGTTTGCCCAGAGTACTAGGGGTAACACTTCGGCCCACATGCCTTTGGAGCCTTCTAGCCGTCTTTTCAAGTCCATGACAATGCTTTTGTTCACTGCTTCTACCTGGCCATTGCAATGCGGGTGAGCGACTGAAGCAATCCTTAAAGTGATCCCTATGTCTCTGCACCATGTAAACAATTGCGGCGAATTGAATTGTGGTCCCCTGTCGGTTACGATCTCGTGAGGGAGGCCATACCTGCAGATGATGTTTCTCCAAAGGAACTTTTTAACCGCCGGGACGGTGGTGCTCGCGAGGGCTTCGGCTTCGATCCATTTGGTGAAATAATCAACCGCTACAATGATGTACTCTAGTTGACCTGGCGCTTTTGGTTTGAAAGGTCCCAATAGATCTAGTCCCCACATCGCGAAGGGGCAAGGGCTCGACATTATCTGCAACTCAACACCTGGTTGATGACATGCCGGGGCAAAATACTGGCATGGCTTGCAACTCTGAGACTCGCGTTGTGCGTCTTGTTTCATGGTGGGCCAGAAACTTCCCTGCCTTAATGCTTTATAGACCATTGGTCTCCAACCCGCGTGAGTTCCGCATAACCCCGCGTGAAGCTCCTTTATCAGCACGTCACTTTCTATCTTAGTCAAGCATTTAAGCTCGCGTGGTCCGTATCCCCTTTTGTAAAGTTCTCCACGACACATGTAAAAACGTGCAGCCATGGAGACAAGCTTTCTCATTTCTTTCGGATCTGAAGGACCTGTTCCGTTAGCGAGATACTGAATTATAGGGGTGCGCCAGTCGCTGACTGGCTCGCTTATCTCCATCAGTTCCGCCTGATTGCTTATGGCGCTTTCAGACTTCACGAACCAAAAGTATGGGGCCTTTCCTTCTTTGATAATGGCAGTGGGACCTTCGCTAGTGCATTCTATATCTCCATACTGAGTTTGGGAACCTCGCTTCGCGAGTTCATCAGCTCGCGTGTTTTCCTCTCTGGATACCGCTTCAATTTCAAAATGCCCGAGCAATGAAATCAGGGCTAATGCCCTCGCGTGATATTTTGGGAGATTGCCTGTCCTGGCTTCGTAGGTCCCATTGATCTGATTCACGACGATCTGAGAATCGCTCACGCACTTTACCACATGTACCCCCGCGTGAACGGCTATTTCCAGCCCTGCGATGAGTGCTTCATATTCTGCTTCATTGTTCGTGGCTTTGAACCTTAGTGCAATCGCGTGATCTATCTTATCCCCAGCCGGGGAAGTCAGGACGACTCCAGCCCCGCAACCATCTACGTTTGCCGATCCATCAATGTGCATCACCCACGCGGGGTGTTCCGGAGCTATAATACCTTTTTCTAGTTCTCTGAAACTTGTTTCAACTATGAAATCTGCCAAAGCTTGTGCCTTGATGGCGGGTCGCGGTCTATAGACTACGTCAAACTCTGTCATTTCAATGACCCATTTAGCGAGCCTTCCAGAGGTTGTTGGTTTATTCATAAAAGACGGTAGGGGTAAATCCATCAGTACTTCGATGGGATGAGCATGGAAATAAGGTCGGAGTTTACGAGCGGCTGTTATTAACGCGAGCACTGCTTTCTCAACGGGTGAATATCTGGTCTCGGCCGACAAAAGTGCTTTACTGACGAAATAGACGGGGACTCGTTGCTCCTTTACTAAAACAGCGCTAACTGCACGCGTGCCAGCCGCGAGGTACAGCTGCAAGCCTTCACCAGGTATTGGGGACGCGAGGATTGGGAGTTTAGCCAGATGTTCTTTAAGACTCGTAAATGCCCTTTCACATTCTTCAGACCATTCGAAGTTTTTAGGCTTTCTCAGTATGTCGAAGAAGGGAAGGTTTCGCTCCGCGAGTTTTGCGCAAAACCTTCCTAAATAGTTGACCTTTCCCACGAATCTTTGGACGTCGTGAATGGACCTTGGTGGTTGTAGATCTATTACGGCCTGGACTTTGTCTGGATTGACTTCGATACCGCGTGCACTGATCTGAAAGCCTAGGAACTTGCCTTCGGTGACTCCGAAGACGCATTTCTCTGGATTGAGGCTCATACCGTACTTTCTCAGGGTTTCAAAGACCTCCGCCAGGTCGCGAGTATGATCCGCTTGCTTTTTGCTTTTAACCACTATATCGTCAACATAGGCCTCTATAGTGTCACCTCTTTGGTCGCTAAAGATCATGTCCACCAGTCTCTGGAATGTAGCCCCCGCGTTTTTCAAACCGAACGGCATTACTTTATAGCAGAAGGTTCCTTTGTCTGTGATAAAAGCAGTGTGCCCTGAGTCGGCCGGGTTCATCATTACCTGATTATATCCAGAATACGCGTCCAGAAAGCTTAGAGCTTCATGACCCGCGGTGGAGTCTACCAACTGGTCGATCGAGGGTAATGGATAACTGTCTTTGGGACATGCTTTATTGAGACCAGTGAAATCTACGCACATGCGCCACTTCCCCGTCCCTTTGGGATTTTTCTCTACCATTACAACGTTTGACAGCCACGTTGGGTATTGCACTGGTTTTACGAACCCTGCTTTAATTAGCTTCGCGAGTTCTACCGCAGCTGCCGCGTTCTTTGGTCCCGCTTGTTTTCTTTTTTTCTGCCTACGCGGCTTAACCTCTGGACTAATGTTCAGGGAGTGGGTCATGACACTTGCCGGGATCCCTCTTAAATCCTTTGGCGTCCACGCGAACACATCCCGGGAGCGGGTGAGTAAGGTCTCGATCTCTTGTACGACTTTTTGATTCAGTCTCCCCCCTACGTAAAGTTTCTCCTCTTTGTTGGGGAAAGGAGTGATTACCTGCTTTTCAAACCCATCAAAATGCGGCTTATGCCCTTCCCCGTCTCCCTCAGTATCTCGCGGTCTAGGTGAGGCGCGAACTTCTAACTCAGCTTCTCCCAGAACGCGTGGCAATCCAGGAATAAATAATTGGTTGGCAAGTAAGGTCTTGGTGCTGCCCTTTTCGGACGAGACGTAGCAGATACGGCTCTCCTCTTGATTTCCTCTCGCGACCCCTACTCCTGTCAATGTTGGAAATTTTAAACAAAAATGGCAGATTGATACGACCGCCTCAAACCTGCACAGCGTCTCGCGTCCCAGTATCGCGTTGTAGGAGGATGTTATTGGGATCACCACAAAATCTATCTTTTCTGACCTTCTTGACCCTTTCTCTTCACCCAAGATGAGATCTAAGGTGACGACGCCCAATGCCCTTACGCTGTCACCCGCGAAACCTACTAGCGTGGTTTTAGTGGGCCTGAGTGTAGACTGATCAATTCCCATTTTCTCGAACGCGTCCCAGTATAGTATATCGGCTGAGCTCCCAGTGTCGACGAGGATTCTTTTTACCAGCTTGGTTCCTATCTGAGCATGGATGACCAGTGGATCAGCGGCCTCGACAGCCCAGGTATCTACCTCTTTGTCACTGAAAGCAAGCGTGTAAGGTTCAGACTTCGATCTCGCGACACTATAGATCGGTTTTCCCTGAGGCTTGGGTGCGTTGTTAACGAGTCTTCGCTCTCGTTTGCCCAGGGACATGGGTTCATGGCGGCCCGCGATCGTGCCTACATGGCCGTCCATGCGAGGGAAGTTCTGGGACGGGTGGCGATTAGGTCCCTGATTCTGGTTATTTCTCGCGGGGGTTTGCTGTCTCGTCTCATTTTTCGTTCTACTGCCTCCCCCTTTACTCCACGCTCCTCTGTACGTGACGCCGTGACCTGCATCAACGCTTCCCCTCTGAGCAGTCAGGACCTCCTGCTCACTCGGGTGATGTCGTCGCGACCGACACTCCAATGTAGAGTGAGTATTTACTCTGTGGTATTCGCACCAGGTGGTGGGCCCCTGGCGGTCATGACTGCGATCCCCACTGCCCTCAACATCGCGTCGGTTGTCCTGTTCGGCTACAAAATTTTGCGATTGGAATTGATTCTGATCGTGATTTTGGCCCCTGAACTGTCTTTGACCCTGATTCTGATCTTGAATCTGTAACCCGGGTGCTCGCGAGTCGAACTGTTCTTTCCCGTGATAACCCTGATGGCGCTTATTCCCCCAGTTCGGGTTTTCTTTCTTATGACCCTGAGCGGGCTTGCTCTGATTATTTCCCTTCAAAGCGACTCCTGAGTGTGCTTCCACATTAATTTCTGTGTACGCTCTCTCGAGCATGCCTTGGTAGTCTAAATCTCTCTTGCGGTATAGGTATTGCTTGAAGGTGCTTCCATCATTGAGCCCGTCAAGGAACGCGACCCGAGCGGTTTTATCATGGAAATCTTCAGCTTCCAAGATCTTTTCCGCGAACCTCTTAACGTAGTCCTCTAGTGATTCATGCGGCCCTTGTTTGACTCCTACTACCTCTTGCATTGTCACTTTTCTCTTCCTCGAGGAGCCGAAATGCAACAAGAAACTTTTCTCTAGATCGGCGAAACAATGGATGCTTTCTGACGGTTGGTTGAGCATCCAGGTCATGGCGGGTCCCGCGAGCGTGCCTGGGAAACCTTTGCACATTGTGGCCTCATCAGGGCACCTCGCGAGCATAGCATACTTGTAGCGTGCTAGGTGCTCGCTGGGATCTTCTTTACCATTGTACTCTTTTATGATAGGAAATCTGAAATTAGGCAGAGGGACTGACCTGACTATATGCCCCGCGAAAGCAGTCGGGCCGAACAAGAGTGTCGGGTTGACGGACGGATAGGCCTCAAAGGCTTGCCGCGGGTGGGTGGCCTGGTTGTAACAAGGTTCCCCCTCGTACTGGCGGCGAGAAGGTCTTTGCTCGGCGTGAATCCCCTGTCCTCTTCCTTCGGTTCTCCCCCTGTAAGATTGATCTCCCGCGTGGCTTGCAGGGGGTTGATTCAAATCGAATCTACTAGGGTGACAAGGCCTTTCGCGTCCTTCGACCCTTGTTCCATGCGACACTGAAATTCCGTCGTCAGGTACGTGTTCAGCACTCTCTTCCGCGACCGATTGCTCTCGTCCGCTCTGACTCTGTTCGTGCTCGCGTGACCGAGTACTTGGCCGTCGCTGGTTTCGGCTTCCGCCCGCACTTTGTCCCATCGTCTGTAGGTAAGCACGATATTGTACCAGTGCGGGTCCTGCCAGAACAATTTCCTCCTCATGTACATGTGGAAAACGCGGTCGCGTGCTACTTACGTCTTGAGTTCTCATCTGGCGAGGGGTGTTGTCGCTTCTTTCGCCACTGGTATTCATCTTCTCAGATAGTTGTATTAGAAAACACTTCGCGAGTATAGATAGTAAGCCTTACTTGTGCGAGGAGGTCCCCACGGTCGGCGCCAGTGTTGGAGCCCAGAAATTGAGATCACGCGACACAACACTTCGCGTGACACAGGGCGTCTGGACAATCAATTTATGTAATACTATTCGTCGTCTTCTTCCTCGAAATTAACCTCACTCTCGACACCTGACACTTGCGTAACTTAATCGAGAAGGAAACCGGCTCCGGCTCTTTTAAGCTCCGATAAGAAAGATATGTAAAACCGAACTCACAGAAACAACGCAAGTATACGCAAAAGTAAAGAAAAACAACGTGAAAGGAGAGTATATTATCGAAGACGTCACGTTTCAAGCTTTACAATAAAACGAGAAACTCAGATACCGCTTATAACAATACTAAGGCTTTACAACGAAACTATCAGTGATACAACAAGTGCTTTATGCCTAAATTCTTCTAGGAGATGTATTTCGGAAGTTTGTGGTTAGGGTTTGCTCTTGTGCTTTTCTTCTTCTTTAGAGGGAAGTCTAGCCTTTTTCTCTTATGATCCGGATCCCTTTCCTTATCCATAGGGTTGCGCTTTTATACTATCACCTGGGACCCACGCGAGTCTATTACCGTTTTGCCCCTCGATACTTAGTCCCGTTGTATTCTCTTATTGGGCTTCACCTGTTTATGGGCTGCTTTATTCTTCTGGGCTGACTTCTTGGACCGACCCGGCACGCGATTCATGGGCCTGACTCAACTCTCTATGGGCCTCGCGAGCCCATCGAGAACCGGCTCCAACAGGTAGTATCAATTCAACCTTGATTTGTGAAGCTTATCCAACAAATTCATAGAAAATTGAGGAGACAGGTTGTTGAACAAATTATGCCCTCAAATGTAAGCATCCCTTCAAAAAAACAAAATCTGCCAACTCCTTTTCATCTTCTCTAGCACATCATTAGTATGTTCAACAACAAAATTTACTTCATGAAAGAGATATTTGATTCCTAAAGACTGAAGAATTCATGTGTCATAATGTATGAAACTTCATTGTGTGTTTGTGCACATTACATCAATCACATTGTGTAGCTCAGGTTATGTGCATTAATCAACTCCTATAAGAAAACTGCACATATTTAAAGTACAAATATGTGCTTCTGGGAGAACATGAATACAACATAAATCACATGACCTGTAATAGAAAGAGAGAAACAATATGCATACTCCACAATGGAGAGGATGAGAATACAACTACAAGGTATCTTTTTCTTGGTATAATAAACGGATCACTGTTGAGAATACATGAGGTTCAAGTACCGAAACAGTTCAAAACTGTTACTAATGGCGTACGTATCGTAACATAACATCAATTTCTTAGTGTCCCAATCTCCATAGATAATAGATATGTATCTCAACAACTCCAATGAGAATTGAATTTACAAGCAACACTCAGAAACGGGCTGATGAAAGCCAAGACGACCTACTGCCACATGACTGAAATGTTCAGCATATGCGTTGGCTTTTCCTGCAACTCAAATTCCATATTTCAACTCTCCATTTCAAAGAACAGAGAATATTAGAGAACAAAACCTAGCAAAGTGGACCAGCAGAATAATACCAATGGCGTTACGAATGATGCAAGAAGAAGTAAGAATGTAATCTGAAATGTTATTTCAGCTGAAACAAAGATCCCTAACAAAGATAAAATGTAATAACAGGAGGAAAGGATGATTGAAAGATCCCGGAATTTGGCAAAGACATCCCGGATCACTTCACAACATCTCCATTTCCCGTTTGAAAATGAAAAGACAAATTTATTGAGGCCTTGCACCGGATACTAAAAGTACTAACAACATCAAATTATCATTGAAAAATGGAGTTACTTTGAAGAACAGACGACCGAAGACGACAAACCCATTGCATAATTCGACAAAGCTCAAGCTCAAGCGCACATGTAAGACCAATGCTCATCCTCCACCGAGAGAGCCTCCTCTGAAGATCCCACACTGAAATTCCCGTCACTGCAATACCCGGTAGTGGTCACATTCATCTCCTCCCCTGCAGTAGCCAGATAAGGCATGCTCATGAACGACCTTGCAAGGCGGTTCACAACAAAACCTGCATTCTGATCATCTTCTTCCTCGCTGTGAGGATGGATAAGCTCGAGGGCTCTGTGCTTAAGCGTCTGAAACATCAGCTGAGGCTCGTGCTGCATAGTTCGAAGGACGTCTGAGCAGGCACGGCTCGGGTCACTGCAAAGCTGTGGAGCCCATCGCTTTGGGTAACTCGAACAATGCTGGGCCCGCCAAATAGGTTGTGAAGCCCACCGAGCGCCTCCTGATACGCCCCGCCTAGAAACATCCCCAAATAGTACCTCTTATCACGACCCTCAAGCTCATGTAGCATCAAGTTGTTTTGCCCACCAATGAAGGTGGCGATTTTCCCATCGCTGTCACTAGTGGATTATTCTATCGCTGTAACATACTGATTTCTACTCCGTATTTTCTTAAATAAATAATAAATGTCTTTAATTCATAGTCCGTAGAGTCTGTACTCTATTGTTCCTGAAACATATCACTCATTTCCATTTTGGGTGTACCATAAAATACTTCATATTTTCATTTTTGTCGATCTTTTTTCTTATTATTTATCTCCATTCAATACATTTTATCTTCATATAATACAATATACATATTTATTTTATCTTTTCCAAAATCCAAAACAACTTCATCTTTTTCTCTAGAATTTCATAAAACCACCTCTTAAAAATATACTTTACCCACAATCACCCCTTAAATTAGTAATTACATACAACCACCATTTAAATGAATTATATTAGCAATCAACCACTCATCTTCACTTTGATCGGGTTTTGACCGGTTTATGCTTATTAAATTGGATTTTGAGTTTATTTAATTCTAAACCGGTTTTGACCGGATACTCCACACCTGTCAAATCGACCTAAAACACATGCGCCACGGGGCGGTTACGATCCGATCCTATAGGCAAAAACGTCTTCCAGATGAAATTTGAAGTCCTCAGACTCAACGACAACTTCAAATTCTTCCCCATTCGGATATCCGATTCCATCCTCTCTTCCCCCACCAAAGAACATTTGGATCGAGACAAGCCCCAAAATCTGAATCCTCTTGAAATAGAAAATGGGTGGTTGATTGCTAATAAAATTCATTTAAAGGGTGGTTGTATGTAATTACTAGTTTAAGAGGTGGTTGTGGGTAAAGTGTCGTATTTAAGGGGTAATTTTCTGAAATTTCCTTTTTTCTATATCTATCTTCCCTAATTATTACATTTTTCACTTTTTCATATACTTTAATTATTAACACTACACTTTTCTTAATTCTCGCGCAATAACCCAAATGGGTCTTATATTATGGGACAAAGGAGGTATTAAAGAGTTTATAATAATTTTTTTATAAGGGAAAAATTGGAAACATCAAATATATCTGGACAAATCAAGAAACGAATAGTAGTCAGGCGAACTGAAAAAAGAAGCATTTAGAAGATGACTTGTAATTAGTGGAGCTCGAGATTACCGACCTACTGAAATATGAATGAACACGCGAGGTAATAGAAGAATGCAATGACTCAACATTGGAAAAGGACGAAGTGATTGAGCGAGCTTGTTGACATGAAGTGTATGTTATCGTTGTCAAGCAACGCATTAGTTGGTAGATGAATGAGATCGATGGAGTGAGGTGTTTGAGGTCTGCGGTATGAGCACACCAATTACAAGATATTGAAAGGATAGTTTAAATGAGTTCTTCTATATTGAAAGAACGTCGAGACTTCCTTTACATGTTGCAGTATCTCACTATTCATCACATTTGCTTACATGATTTCCAGAGTAACGGGCATAAGTTGTACTTTTTGGAAAAAATTGAGGGAGTCTAGCTCTCGAACTTCATAATAAAAATCAATTACAAAGCAACCAACCGGGGTAAAATCTGAAAGCAAGGATGACACCCCGTCATGTGAAACGTCCAAACCAGGACAATTAACGGGAAAAGAAAAAGCAAGAGAGGCGAGCAAGTCGACGACTAGTTTGGCTTCTCTTAAAACACGTCGGATCTGGACAACCCATGCCCTACTAATGAAGCATATCGCCAGAGCGACCATGCTAGATAACGGGTGACACCTATCCACATGTTTGTTGAGCAACAAAACCACAACCTGCGAATCTGTTTCTGCACAAACCCTCATGAACCCCAAGCCAACCTAAAACCCGACACAATCCCCCAAATCTTCACCATAGGAATCGTGCAATGCCCAATGTGATGCACAAAGCCAGCCAACAAGACACCTCTATGGTCCCGAAGGACCTCCCCAACAAACGCTCTTCCATCCTTAACTGACACACCAATATTCAGGTTGGCCCAGTCATCTAAAGGAGGAAAGCATCCGACATGAGGAATCTGCTTCGAGAAAGCACTCATCACATTCCCCACAACCCAAGCATTCTTGTATTCCTCCACCTGTCTAAGAATGAATTCAGTCTTGTTCCCTGAAATTCCTCCTTTGAGTAAACCCTTGCATTCCTCCATTTCCACAAAGCAACTGTGAACTTACAAGCCTACTCATCACTCCCCAACAAGTTATGTCTCATTCACTAAGCAAAGGAGTCACCAAAAAAATCCCCATTGAAACGAGGATGCAAAAGGCTAGGTCAAACCGACCCACTCTTGCAACAATCCCTGAAAAGATGAACCAAAGTTTCAAACAAACATGGACAGTGAGGGAAATTCACCGACTGAGCAATATGACGTCGAAAACGCTCCGCATTGTCATAATCCGGCCATGAAACATCAACCAAATGAAGCATCAAACCCACTTTTGCACCTCCAAGCCACAAATTCTCTTAAAAGCACTCCGGTAAAGACAAATTTCATTACTGCGATTATGAATCAGGTTATACGCCAAGGCAACCGAGAAATTTCCATCGTTCGAGTTTCTCCAGAAGAGACAGACAAGCCTATGCTCATCCTCTACAAATGGTGTCGCAACGATCTCAATGACCATACCAACTTTAAGTAAAGGTGAAAAAATTTCCGAAATCCAGCCTTCGTAAGGCACACAAAACTGATCAACAATAGTTTGCAACCCCTTTTCTAGAATGTCCCCTAAGGCCCACTCTTTCAGCGGGCTGTCCAACAACCAATTGTTCGACCAGAATCCGATCAATTTCCAATTCCCAAGAAGCCAACGAGAGCCTTTCACTCAACAAAGTGAACCCTCTCTGAATACGTCTCCGAATAGAAGACGATGCACTATGCTCCCCCAAGGAGGGCTGAAAATACTTTTACAAGAGAAGAAATATTACATTATATCATTTAAGGAATATATTTATCCTACCTCCTCGATTGACCACAATGAACCACTCGACAAGATGAACATCAGGATGAACATATTGTCATTCATGGACATTTGATCTTGAACCTCTGGATTCATACACGTGATCACGCTCTCAACTCCCTGAATTTGAGAGCCAAAAGTATGACCCTTGTTTTAAGGAAGGGAGAGGGACATAAGGGGTATTTATAGTGAAGGAGAGGTGCTTGAAACACTGGTGCTACGCTACGTGTCATTAAGATTTCCACGTGTTGAATTCTTATTTGTTGGGGAGGTTGGCATGCTGGGAGGAGGTCTATCTTTGTGATTGGACGAAATGAAGCAAATAACGATGCTTCTTGTTTCATCGTGCTGGATAGCAATGTCGGCCATTCTTCTAGGAACCACCGCGCAGAGACATACAAACTTGGTGTCACGAACATGTCAACATCATGTCGTTTATCCGCTTGGCTGTTTGGTCACACCATGTCATAGTACACCCATAAAAAGAGTTGAGAGTTACACGAATACGAAAAATAACAAAGTAACACAATATATAATGTGTAGTGGGACATCATCCATAAGTTATGAGTTCAACTCACAAGGACGACATCATCCATTAATACTCAACGTGGTTCTAAAGGTTTAATATGTACTGTTTAAAAAGGTTCGTGTTTAATATATTATTTTCTTCCAATATGCATATGTGAGAAATTGGTAGATTTTTTTGTGAGATATTGATAGATTTTTCGGTTTGAGGATGGCTTTATTTCGTTCAAAGAATATATTTTCATAATCAATGAGTACTTTTCAGTTTAATGATGATTCGATTTTCGCAATGAATGAAAATATTTTGGAGTTAATTTTTTTGATATCACGGTTGATGTAGAAGGAGCAAATCAAGAGATTTCGTTTCCCCTCTCTGCATATAAATTGAGTTGTGTTTTCTCTTTTGGAAAATACAACAATTTGATCTCTTCTTATATGTTTTGAAGCACATAAGTACTACTCCCTCCGTTAATTAATACTTGTCTCTGAAGCAATTTTATGGAGAATTTATTGATCAAAATTTTAGACAAGTATACCCTTTATAATTTAAGTAATGACATGGTGATGCGGGAGCATCTGACCTATCATCAAGGATGTCTCGTCCTAAATCTAAAGATGTGCTAACCACTGGAGCTAGGGCTAAAGATCGCTATGAGCCATCATTCAAGTCATTGATAGTAGCCCGAGCTCATATTGTAGTCATTCAAGCTCGTAGAGATCCGGTTCGAGTCAAGATGAGAAGTCAAGTACTGAAGATGAAATAAACTAGACTTCAAGACGAAACTCTAGGCTTTGGAATCGCTCAATTCCGATCTCGGACGAGAGAGAACGAGCCGTTTCAAGAAGAGTTGTCGGCGACATGTCTACAAATCCGCGACCGCGGATCGCGGGCTGATTCCATTGATTCGCAGAACTAAATCCGCGACCACGGCTACAATTCCGCGCCCGCGGATTCCCTGCTGAAGATATCCGAGATATCTTTGATTTAATTCGTTTTCGGGATTTCTTTCTTTCCATTGGTTTTGTTATTTTAGGAGATACTTTTATTTACTTATTTCTTTTAATTGGCCACCTTATTGACCCTATATAAGGTTTGCCCTAGTTATTGTTTAGGCCCCCCCACCCAGACTTTGATATTGAATACAGCGTTTATCGTTTTTTCCTCCCAAAAGAGAGCTTTTGTGAGAAGAGTGCCCCGTGTGCATTGTTGTTGAACTCGCTCTAGTTGTACTTGTGTGTGTCAATCTCCTTCATAAGGTTGGTGCTATCGGGACTCCATAGAGAATCCTCCAGGTGCCTTGACCCACCATAGTCATTGTGTTTGGTTGTAATCATCCGTTGGGGTTTCTTCATCATTCGGTAAGGTTCTTGTTCTTAAGTTCAGGGGTTTTATCGTTGTTTGATTTCGTTCCAATTGGCCTATCATTCGACTTATCCTTCTTTCATCTCATTCTAATTCTGCCTTTCTTCTCTGTTCGAGTTTCTGTTCGATGTTTGGTGTCTAGATCGGACAACAACGGCTTATCCCCGCATCAAATTGGTATCAGAGCTGTGTTGACACCATCTGTCTTCACAAGAACATCAAGAGACCCCCTATCCAGAAAATCACAAAAAAAAGGAGTCAGTTTTGTTTTTCCTGTTTGTCAGTTTCTTTCAGAAATTGATTTTGAGTCTTCTAGTACTTTGATCTTTCTTGTTGAGTCTGTTTCAGGTTGTGTACAAGAAGCTTGGATCGATTCGTGTATGTGGAGATCGAAAGATTGGAGTTTGGAGCACCCTTGTACCAAAATCCATTCATCCCATCACCCCATCACAAATTCATCCATCCCTACCAAAACGCAGCCATCAGAAACCCTAGAAGAATTGCTGGAATTTCTTTCCTTGAAGCCCAAACAAGATCTTCAAAGAAGGAAATCTTATCTTTCTACAAGGAAAATCAAGTTAGTTGTTATTCTATTTAATTTTAATTTTGCTGAGATTAATATCTCATATCGAGTCTGTAATTTTCGTTTTTGCTGAGACAAAAAAAAAAAAAGAAATTCAAAAAAAAAAAAAAAAGAATTAAAAAAAAAAGAAATAGAAAAGTCTCAAAGTCAGCATTTAGTTTTTACGTTTTGTTGAGTCAAGGTCTAGTTTGATATTGTTTGAGTCGGAATTCAAGAAATTGGAGGAAACAGGATTGCCACGAGCTCGAACGAAGAAGGAGTATTTTAGCCCGCAGGACAAAATCCGCGACCGCGGATCTGTCACCCGCAACCGCGGATCCCGATCCGCGACCGCAGATCTACTGGTGTTTGATTGGTCTACGAATTCGAGCCCTCCGAGCCATTCCCATTCTTACCCTATCCCTCTCGACTCCGTCTTCGATCCTTCATTGACACCAGTCGGGACAAGTTAAGGTACGCTTCCTTTTGGCCCTCTTGAGTTCATACTTGAGTCGTATTAGTTGTTTGCATTTACATTCTTGCAAACGTCTTTTGAGTCTTTGTTTCTTTCTTTCGTTGAGTCATTTTGCTTTGAGTCAGAACCTTGAAGTTGAAACCCCGTCCCTACACTAGCCATCTCCATCTCTACCATCACTCATATTAGTGCTAGGAGCTTGTTAGTTTCAATCTATTGGATTATTGGTACATACAAGGCAATTCATCAAGAAAAGCTTGTTACAACAACAATTGAGAGAGAGTGCAGAGGAAAACATACGAGAGTAAACACTTGCGAGTTGTTTTCATTTACACTCACTTCACATTGTTCTGTGTTAGTCTTTTCTTTGATAATGGACAGGTTAGTTTCTCCCAGAAGGAGACCTCCAAGGGGATATCAGCAGGAGTACATGGAGAGTGAAGATTGGCAACCATACAAAGATGTCCAAAGAAGAAGAGGACGTGAGCTAGAGCAAATTGGTCTTGCCAAGGTCAAGCTGAACATTCCAAGATTTGAAGGTTGGGACGTGGATGAGTATATGGAATGGAAAGCCAAGGTTGAGCAGATTTGGAGTTGTCATAACTTCATGGAATTCCAAAAGGTAAGATTTGTTGTTCGTGAATTTACCGGCAATGCACTGAAATGGTGGAATAATCTTGAGGAAGAAAGGAGAAGAGCACTTGATCCAGCTGTGAACACTTGGAGGCAAATGAAGACCTTAATGAGAGCTCGCTTTGTGCCTCTATATTTCGCGCGTAAGCTCAGGCAAAGGTTGGAAAATTTGAGGCAAGGAACCATGTCAGCAGAGGAGACATACAATGCAATGCAGGCTGCTACGGTTCGAGCTAATGTGCAAGAAAATGAGGAGACTACTATGAATAGGTATCTTCATATACTAAATTCTTATTTAGCTAACAAAGTATATTTGTATAGCTACTCCTCCATGGAAGAATTGTTGCACTTGGCCATCAAGATTGAGAGGAGAACAAAGGCCAAGAAGCAAAAAGAAATAGAGAAGGCTACAGAAGAATGGCAAGCGCGAGTGGAAGCGCGAGTGCAAGCGGTAGTGAAAAACAACTTTGCTAAGTTAGAAGCCGAGCTTGAGCGTTGGAGTTGTCAAGTCAAAGAGGCTGCCAAGAAGAAGGAAAATGATAAGAAGCCAGAAAGGAATCTAAGGCATGCCTCTCCCTCACAAGAAGTTAACCCAGGGAGCACTTCTAATCTTTCTACTAAAATTGAAGATGTTTTGTGCTTAAACTGTCAAAGTAGAAATCATATGATTAATGATTGTCCTGATATGCTTAATCACCTAGAACAAATTGAGATTGAATATGAAATAGGTGATAGTATTGATGATGTTGTTTGTATTGATGATCCTAAAACTGATTTAGATAATGAGGTTGAAATTGATTATGAGCATGTTGATTCATTGATTGATAGGAAGGATTTGCATGTACAAACTGCTCATTGTGTTGAAATTCT
Source organism: Oxyria digyna (assembly GCA_029168935.1). Lineage (NCBI taxonomy): Eukaryota > Viridiplantae > Streptophyta > Magnoliopsida > Caryophyllales > Polygonaceae > Oxyria > Oxyria digyna. Next base: position 16,479,104 of record JAPVLV010000013.1, read on the forward strand.
AGGAGAAACTCATTGTCTAGATAAAGTTGAGGATTGCAACATGATTATTGATGAAGGTAGTTGTGGTAATATTGCTAGCATGGAATTGAAAACTAAATTGCAAATTGCTACATTATGCTACCCTAGTCCTTTAAAACTGCGTTGGATTAATGACTGTGTTGATTGGAACTTGAACAAGCATGCTAAGGAAGCCATGACATTAGAACATTATGATGATATTTTATGTGATGTTGTGCCTATGCAAACTTGTCAACTTTTATTGGAATATCCATGGCAGTATGATAAAAGAGTTGCTCATGATGGCTTTGCTAGTTGTTATTCGTTTACCTTCCCTAGAAAAGATGTTGTTCTTCCACCTATGGTTCTCTTGCAGGTCACTGATAAGTATGACAAGAGAAAGGACAAGGACAAAGGAGCTAAAGGAATGAAGGAAAGCAATGCACTCCAGCAGCAATCCATCGTTTCCTCAAGGTGGAGCTATGCACTCAAGGCATTCAAGAGGAAGTTGTGCATTAAAGAGGATGACGCCTATGAAGATTGTCCAATCATTCATATCAAATATGATTCGAGGTCGAATCCTTTTCAAGAAAGGGAGAATGATGCGGGAGCATCTGAGCTATCATCAAGGACGCCTCGTCCTAAATCTAAAGATGTGCTAACCACTGGAGCTAGGGCTAAAGATCGCTATGAGCCATCATTCAAGTCATTGATAGTAGTCCGAGCTCGTACTGTAGCCATTCAAGCTCGTAGAGATCCAGTTCGAGTCAAGATGAGAAGTCAAGTACTGAAGATTAAATAAACTAGACTTCAAGACGAAACTCTAGGCTTTGGAATCGCTCAATTCCGATCTCGGACGAGAGAGAACGAGCCGTTTCAAGAAGAGCTGTCGGCGACATGTCTACAAATCCGCGGCCGCGGATTACACTCCGCGACCGCGGATCGCGGGCTGATTCCATTGATTCGCAGAACTAAATCCGCAACCGCGGCTACAATTCCGCTCTCGCGGATTCCCTGCTGAAGATATCCGAGATAACTTTGATTTAATTCGTTTTCGGGATTTATTTCTTTCCATTGGTTTTGTTATTTTAGGAGATACTTTTATTTACTTATTTCTTTTAATTGACCACCTTATTGACCCTATATAAGGTTTGTCCTAGTTATTGTTTAGGCCCCCCACCCAGACTTTGATATTGAATACAGCGTTTATCGTTTTTTCCTCCCAAAAGAGAGCTTTTGTGAGAAGAGTGCCCCGTGTGCATTGTTGTTGAACTCGCCCTAGTTGTACTTGTGTGTGTCAATCTCCTCCATAAGGTTGGTACTATCGGGACTCCATAGAGCATCCTCCAGGTGCCTTGACCCACCATAGTCATTGTGTTTGGTTGTAATCATCCGTTGGGGTTTCTTCATCATTCGGTAAGGTTCTTGTTCTTAAGTTCAGGGGTTTTATCGTTGTTTGATTTGGTTCCAATTGACATATCATTCGACTTATCCTTCTTTCATCTCATTCTAATTCCGCCTTTCTTCTCTGTTCGAGGTTTGGTGTCTAGATCGTACAATAGAGGCTTATCCCCGCATCACATAGAGAATAAAGGAAAGAATAGTGAGAGAATAAAGAAAATAATCAATAACATAAGGGAAAATTTGGAAAAAAATGGTGTAAAATTATGTTAAAAGACAAGTAATTTTTAACAAATGATCTGGACTCCAGGGACAAGTAATTATTAACGGAGGGAGTATGTCATTCTCTAACTAGACAGAGTTTCACCTAAAGTGTACATGTTCGAGGAGAGTTGTACTAGCCTCATGTGATGAATTGCGCCAGTGACAAGACAATTTGCTTCTAAGGAAGTGGTTTATAGTTTGTACCATGATATAGCGAAGACGATACATAAATAGTTGTCCCACATTTGTTCTCCATATCAGATATCTACTATGCGATGAATCTCAACTTACAAATAATCTAATTACTAAAGCAATTTTGCTTTCTCCCATTCCAACCATGCCATGTGACATACTTGACATTCAGGTCATCCACGTGTCACTATTTCATTAGGCATTGATTTTTTTAGTTATTTTATAGTTTTTCTTATATTAAATATATATGTTATATCACAAAAAGATTGTTTTTCTATTTTTTTACGAGGAATATCACAAAAGATTGCTTTAAGATAATGATATGATCTTTTAAAATTTTGGCGTGAATAATTTTATCCAAATTTGTGAAAATGATATCAAACGTGAAAATTTTACCAATCTTTTAAAAATCTGCTAAATAAAAAAATTAAATGCTTCATAAAGAGGCAAAAAAATAATATTACAATCATCTGTTATAAAAGATATCAGGTGATGCAATAAATATATGATCATAATATATTGTTGTTTGATGATCCCTCTTTGAAAAATAATGTTAAAAATGATTCTTGCAATAAATTTGGCAAATTTGCAAAAATACCCTAGGGGTAACTAACAAAAATGCTTAAAGCATTGTGGATATTACTGCAATATCCAAAATAGAATTTCTTTTGCCTTTTCTTTTTGAGTTGGAAAATGAAAAAAGAATTATGGAAAAAGGTAAATGCAAATGCAAAAACAATATAATAATCAGATGAGAAAAGAAGAAAAGAAGAAAAGAAGAAAGGAATTTGGACGGAAAAGAAGAAAAGAAGAAAAGAAGAAAAGAAGGAAAGAAAGAAAGAAGAAAAAGTGGCAAAATCCGTACATGTGTCAGGAATTTTTTGAACAAAAAACGGTTGAATTGGGAAAGCTGTCAGGAAAAATGAAGATCAGCCACACAAAATTTCTGACATCCGTACGAAAGACTGTTCACTCGTACCAGAATCAATCTCAGCCAAAAAAAAAGTCTTTGGCCCCAGTCTTTCCTGCTAAATTTGATGGAAGCTCACTTAGAGCAAAATTTTGCTCGGAAATTATTGTAATTTGGCTAATCTTAACTTCATCTTCCTCATTAAGTCCGTTTCTTTCTTTCCTCTGTATTAAACTCCATCTTCCTCATTAAAGTTTCTTCATATCCTGTCGGCCATTTGTTTTAATCTCTTGCTTCATTAAATTTTCTTCATATCCTGCCATATACAAGAAGGAAGGAATGGGTAAGTTGACATATTAAATGCAAACGTTTTTTTTTTTGTATTGGTAGCAGTAAATGACTATGTTTTCTTGTTTTGGCTTGTTTAGGTGAAACATATATCATCTCCTTAATTTGTGGAGGCAATTGGAAGGTAGAGAATGAGCATTGGGTGTATGAAAACCCTAAAAAAACAAAGGCTTTGATGGTCAATGATGAGATGAAATATGAAGGGCTTCTGAAAATGGTGGAAGAAAAGCTTGCCATTAATCTTAAGAGGTTTGACTTAAAGCTGACCTACATGCCTCCACAAAACCAAAATCTTCCTCCTTTCGATATTTGCGATAGTGATAATGTAGATGTTTTTTTCTTCTTGAACATGTTAACATGCAAAGATAGAATATGGTCAATTCCTTTGCATTCTGTGGTGGAGCCTAAATGTATTGGTTTAGATGAAAACCCTAATGTAATTCCAAAGGAAGAAGAAGAGATGATGGATGTTGAAGGTAGTGCACCTCAACCTTGCTCTCAGACTGAAAATGTTGGTGGACCTTCTTACCATGTAAGAGTCCTAAAGAGAATGTCAGATCACATGCTACACAACATAGTAGATGATGAGCTGAGAGAAGAAGAAGATATGTCAGGATCTGTTGATAAGGGTGTCCGGATATCTGTGGAATGTGGAGGGCAATCAAAGAAAGCTAAGAAAGACATTGAACCTGAGGTTGTCACTAATTAGTGACGATGAAGAGGATGGTTTTATTATGTCTGCAACCAAGCGACAAGGTTTGGACCTTGTCAACCTTTCTGATGAAGAATTTGATGATGATCATGTGAAGGTTGAGGACTATGAATATCTGGGAGGAGATGATGAGGAACATGAACAAGGATCTTACCACTATGATGTTCCTGCTGATATTGAAAATTTGGAGGAAGAAGAATTGTGCTCTAACTCTCAGCCATTGGCAATCAAGGTTGGAGATGTCTTTCCAACCAAGGAGGAGGTTCAACGGGCTTTGGTCTCATTTGCTGTGGAAAAATGTGTAGAAATGCGTGTGAAGAAGTCTGATAAGACCACTTATGTGGTGGAGTGCAAAAATGGAGGAGCATGTTCATTTGGCTTTCGTGCTTCAACGAGGGGTGGTAAAGGTACTGGTCCGTGGTGGGTCCGAAGGCTTGAACCAAACCATACATGTGCGACCACTTAAGTTGTAATGTATTTTCCCGCCACATATTCTGTTTTATCCTGTCACACATTACATTTAACATCCCGCCACCTAACTCCAGAACATAAATGCAGTCAAATTTGCCTTTACTCTGCACTAACGTCAGTACATGTTTTAAAGAAAAAATTTGCCTTTACTCTGAAACTTTTTTACAAGTTTGAAAACTTTATCCTGACAATATTCGTTTTTCATCCTGTCACTATACAACTGGTTCACTTTGGCAGTTGTCACATCCTACCATTTTGAGTTATCATAGGTGGTAGGGGTAAGACTAGAAACTTGCATTCAAACTACAAATTTGTATTACAATAAAGCCATTGTTCTAGACCAACATAGGTCAACAAAACCAAACCAATATTCACACTAACCAAACCATTATTCAGAAACATAAAACACAAGGATCAGAGATACAAATTGTTCTTACTGTGTAACAACGTCATCAACATTATTCAACCTACTCACCCATTTCTCACCATACAGGCTGGTAGCAATGTCTAATCTGTGCATGTCGATTATCTTGTTCGAGATTAGGGAGAGATCATTATTGCCAAAACACAACCACTCAATGTACTTCACAGTGTATTCACCACAATCACCACTGTAAACAAAACAATCATTAGTAACATATTTATAAAGGGTGGAGGGTAAATAACAGAAGGATGGAGGGATATATTACCTTTTCTTATTCTGTGGTAAGCCTTGAGTCCTTCCTTGATAAGCCAGGTCCTCCTGAAGTCTATGTGCGTACTTTGGGGACATAGCCTCGTTTTTGAATCATCAGGACCACCAAAAAAATTGTTCATCACTTGGTTGTCTTGCTTCCTAGATGATTTTATCTCCTTGGGAAGAGGGCCACAATTCAAGCCAGTTATCAAAGCAAATTCTTGCACTGAAAATCTCAATGGCTGACCAACAATCTCATACCATGTCTCCCACTTCTTTTCACTCTTCAACTGCTTGAAGAAAACTGAATGGACGGTTTGAGAAGAGAAGGTCACTTGATTGACCATCTTGCCAACATCCCCAAAGGGGCTGCCACAGATCCTTCTCCAGTCTTGTCAAGTCAGCTTAGACTCTATATCTTTCAAATATTTCCTCCTGCAGTTGATATTTACACGTCCATGCAATGCATCTCCCTTGTAGTAGGAATACATCACCTACAGAAACATAACATGACAGAAAAATATTAGTAATATGTCAGGATCCCAGGAAAGAACTGTCAGGACACAGTCAAGAGTCTGTCAGGATAACACATAAGCTACACAACCAAAGTTCAAGTGTGGGGAAACAGATAAGAATATGTCAGGACACAGTCAAGAGTCTGTCAGGATAAAACTAAACAATCTAGAAAAAGTGAGGAGAAGAGGATGTACATGCATTTCCTTAAAAACTGTCAGTATTCAGAAACTGAAATCCAAATACGTCCACTACATAAACTGGTTCACAATGCACATGACAAGAATTATTTTAAGAGGTGTCAAGATTCATAATACACATGAAGAAATGAATCTACATAAACTGGTTCCACTCCTGAATGCACATAAGCTACACAAAAACAAATTGCAAGTGTCAGGACACATACAACAGGATGTCAGGACAAAGATAACTGTATGCCCGGACACAGTAAGGAGTATGACAGGATCACCCTAAACAATAATCAAAGTATTCACAACTTTGTTCTCAACTCCAATTACAGGTGAAAATTCCTCTGGGAGAATGTCAAATTTACATGCATTTGCTTCAGTCAACCCTAAATTCACCAATTTCACTCATACACTCGAATTGAAAATCAAAATATCACAAATTTCAATTACATTCTCCTTAAAAGGAAGAGGCTCCATGGTTCTCCATTTGTCCAAGAGATTCAATACCTCCTTCTTCTTCTGGGAGACTGGTCTTTCCACTTCCGGCGCCGACTTCGCCGACGACCCCTTCTTAGATTTGGGGGTTTTCTCGGTTTGCCTCTTCTTTCTCCCTTTAGAGTCTCCTTGTGAGTCTCTCTTTCTTTTCTAGGATGCCGGGGGTGCGGAAGCTCTGGTAACGGGGGCCATAACTGCAGCGGTTGCGAGGGAGAGAGACGGAGAAAAAGGGAGAAAGACGGAGATAGACGGAAGCGAGGCTAGCGAGGCTGCGAGAGAGGTTGCGAGCGTCGATTTCGTCTGAGAAATGGTGAGGCTGAAGGTTGAACGAGAGGGAGAGAGTGAAAATGGTGAAATTTTGAAAATTTGGTGAAAGGAGGAAGAAGACTCAGTGAAAACGAGGGAGAGAAGTTGAAAAGAAAATGGGTGAAATGGTTGAGATGATTATGGAAGTTAATTATGCTTAAGAAAGCAGTTAACGTTTTTTAATTTCAAAACCGTCATTAACTTTTTCCCTTTTCTTTTCTTAATTTTCCTTTTTTATTAATTTATTTTTCCTTTTCTTTTTTTTAAAGTGTTTATTATATAATTTAATTTCCTTTATTTTTTATTTATTAATTTCATTATCCTTTTTCTTAATTTCAGATAATATTAAAATAATCATTTCAGTTAAAAAAATAAAGATAAATGAAATTATAATAAATCTTTTCTTTTTAATAGGAAAAATATTTTTTTTGACTATTATAACCCTCATATGGATATTACAGTAATATCCATATGAAATTGGGCATATGTGTAATATTGATACAAAAACTTGGGTATTTTCGACTGTATTAAAATTTATATGTACAGAAAAGATCCAATGGGCAACTGGAAATGCATGTTGATAAGTGTCTACATGGAGAATTAGATGGGCAACTTGATTAACTTGATGAGCTACACTTGCTTCATTTGAACCCCAAGGTCGATACCTTTGTCAACTCGTTGTCTGACGCTTGAGCAACCAGCTCTTGCTCCCGATCGACGTTTCAACGTGCACCCTTCATCAATCTCTCTCGCCGAGTATAATCCCGCACCACACCAGCCTTCAAGCCACCTCCATTGTCCAAAACCATAGGAGAACCTTCACCACCAGTGAGCCACTTCTTTCATGCTTGCCTCTACTGCTGTATTCGAACAATTTCTTTAATTGAAATTTCTTTTGATATGATTGATGTTGTTTATGATTGATTTTGATGAAGTATGTCTTTTAAATGAATTGCTAGTCGGATTAAAAAGTCTATCTTTTAAACTAGAAAATATTACTATACGAAATTGTTAGTGGAGATAGATTGACCTCATATGTATAAAGATAACAATGCAGTTAAGGAGATTAAACAATCGGGCTTTTGGGTGTGAGATACGAGTACAATCGTGGGGGTAAGATTGGGGAAGCAATCAGGCTTTGATGAGTGAGGGTGTGTGCCCTGATGAGGTAGCATATAACATTCTGACTTATGGATTTTGTATATCAATATAGTATTTAGCTATGGCTTCGGAATTGCGAGAATATATGATTAGGAGAGAGTCAGACTAGGACGGAGAACGGAATCAACATATGTTGGAAGTTTGATTAATATGGGAATGTAAGATCAGAGTGACATGTTCTCTCTTTGTTGTGTTAGAAGTGTATATGGCTTAATCTCTGAAATTTTGTCACTACTTACTACTTTAATACAAACACTCAGTTTAGCTACTAAATTCACCAAAGCATGTAAGTTAGCTTATTGAAGGGTTATTGATTTGTCAACTAACACATGTCTTCTATTGTTTATATGTTCTTAAACTATATTTTTTGGATTTGTGTTGCTTATCTTTATTAAAATCAATGCTTATAATATGCTTGAATATTTGGATAGAGTTGTTAATTTTAATATCAACCGAAGACTGATAATTGAGGTTAATGGAACTTCATGAATTTTATGGTATACTGATTAATTAGAGTTGTTATCAGTCTACTAGATATTTCATGTATGATGGGGTAGTAGGCGAGAAAATTATTTGATAAATTATATAGTAAACAGAAACACGACCTTTAGAATGATCTGACCAAATATTTGTTTATTTTGTGGAGAAAGTATCCCTCCTGGTTACTTCGGCATATGAAGATACACGCCAAAAGATTATTATGAAAAGGAAATCATCAGCTTTGTTTGTTTTGAAAGGCCTTGTGTCCAATCTTTGTCTCGATACTCCAGGAGGCATGGAGGTTGGTGTTCAACAAGATTCTTAGTGTGGTGACTCGCTCTGCAAGTAATTCAAGGTACCAAAACAAACGAACTGTGATTTGGCATGAGCTAAATAATTGAAACTTTGATGTTTTCTTCTACACAGAGATCTGTTTAAACTGTACACTATGGCCTTATTTGATTTTGTTAAGGGTGTCCTATTTTCCAGTAGCCTTTTTTGAATACTTTAACTCAATTCTGACAAGTATGAGGCTCAGATTAGTCACTTTTGTTAAGTGAGGCTCCTTTTTGATATGTTCTTTATGAACACAATTTGGTAGTTGGGTCCAGTTACATTTTTTGTTCAGATAATGTTGTTTTTGAATAATTTTATTTTTTCATGAACTGTTGGGAAAGAGGAGAAGCACATGCATCATCTTTAAAAGAAGAACTAGAAGAAGCCTTACAGAGTGGAACTTCTTATAACGAACGAGCTGTCCAGTTGGGGGTGACACTTAAAAAGTGCATGCGGTAGCTTAGGTTTTTCTGAGAAGAGAAGGAACAAAGAACCCTGATGTTGTATCAAAGCCGGAATTATGATGAGAAGAAATAAGTCATCCAAAAGAAGTTGTCGAAATCTGGTACAATAAAAGACGAGTTGTAGTCTGAGCACAAAGAATAATCTGATTGGTAGATTTTATGTAATAAAAATACTGATCTTCTCCAACCTCCTTTTCCTCCTCCTATTTTCACAAATAGGCATTATCTCTCTTACTCACTATGACTATCAAATGATTTCAATCGCTGCCAATAAATTTGAGCCACACGGCGCCTTCAATTCCCCATTAACAATATAAAGATGTTGGAGTTATATTGTTGAAATAAAGCACAAAATTTACTGTGGACAACTATAATCTATTTTTCAATGCAAGACTAAAACTGCGCATAGCGCGGGCATCAAAATTCTAGTTGGATTACTTTTTAAGTTGGATAGACACTTGCAATAAAGTATTAATGCTTTGTTTGGAAAGAGGAATAGAAGAAAACAGAAGAAAAGGGAAATATAGGGTAGTGTTTGGGTAAATTATTAAAAGAGATTTGAGAGTTAAGAAAGAGAAATAAGGAGATAATTTAGATGAAATTTTAAGGTAATTGGAGGGTGCACCCACCTCCTTAATTTGGGTGAAATTTGGTGGGATTCCATTGTATTTAACAATCTCTTTCATCTTCTTTTCCATCTCGGCCAAACATTATTGCTTAAAATCATTTGTACATTTTAAAAATCCTTTGTTTTCCTTTTAATCCTATCCAAACAATATCAATTTAATTTTCTTGCCTATTCTATTCATTTTCTTTTCTTATTCTATTTTACTATCTCTTTTCCTTTAATTAACCCTCGTCCAAACATGGAGTAACACGCTTGAAACCGCAACTTTTATTTTTAATAATAAATTCTATTGCAAGTATCTACGAAAAACTTTCATATATGGTGATACATCCATTCTATATTATAACAAATTATATATCTAAAATAAGAGGTGGGTTCTATGGAAATCAGTTCTTAAGATAAGAACTAAGAACCGATCTGAACCGTCGAATCCGAGAGATCAAGGGCTCAGATTAAATGATAGATTTAAAAGCTGGATTTAAATGATTTTAACATGCGGTGACAATTTTGTGATTAATAGATATATTATTAAAAAAGACAATCTTGCCCCTGTTATTTCCCCCTCCTTCCTGAGCAACGCACATCGAGATTTCTATGGAGAAATCGATGACGATTCTTGCTCTCTCACGATTTGTCTGGTCTCCTTCGCCGGCTTCTGATTGTGTTTCTCCGATGCCGCCTTCTCTTCCTCGCTTCAACATTGTCGTCATCTCCTCCTCCGCGCTCTCGGCCTCTCCTTCGAGTTCTCGATTGTACTTTCAGCGGAAAACCCTAACCAACGAGAGAGGAATAATCGAAATTGAGAAGGCATTTCGTTGTCCTTGCTAGAGGCGTGGAGGCTTCTACTCCACGTTTCCAGATCCGGAGGAATGTAGCTCGTCCTGTACAGATCGAGCAAATGCCTGGCCTTTGATTTTCGAGCCGGATAAGATCACTGATGAGAAAAGCTAAAATCCATGACATGGAGAGAATAAGATCCTCATACTCGAATTGGACCAATTTTGTGACTGCACATCATCTTCATTGCTCGCAACTAGCAGAGTATGTTCCTTTTCTCTGTCTGTCTCTCTCAATTTTATATGTCACTGTATCTCTTGTGATTGATGGACTTTGTTCGCTTCAGTTGTTTCCCATATGATTAAGTATGACAAGCTTCTAAGAAATTTAAGGATGATGAACCTGTAATTATTTCACATAATTGGTCATGTTGCTTGTCAGGTGATGAACCTGCAATTTGGGGATGATGAACCTGTATCAATTCGAAGAACCCTAAGTTTTTCCACGTTCTTATGTGTGATGTTTGTTTGCTAAGCATAGTTACAATTTGTTGTCGTCCAGGGTTTATGTGAGCAGACAGTTAGGTTCTTAGTATCATGGAAGAGGAAGGTATCGAACCAAATCTTATAATGCTTAATGTGTTGATCAACACATTTGGTATTGTTGGGAGACATAAGGAAGCACTATCAATATATCACCACATTATTGAAAGTGTAAGTCTTCAAAATCCAGGGTTTCTTGGTTTGGTTTTTCTTTTCCATTTTGATGACATTATAACAAATACCTTACCCTCTCTTGTATGTAGGGCATACGTCTTAGCTGTTCAAGCTGCACTTGTTGCTTCTATTCCCATTCAGGTTCGATTTAAGCCTTTAAGCCATATGGGTGTGGACATACTTAAGTGTCAGCAATTTGATTAAATAAATTTGTCTTCGTCAAAGTGCAGTTAAAGGTTCTTAAAGTATTCACTGTGATCCGTGTTATATTTCAATTATCCGAGGAGATTCCCTGCATCTCTGCTGTTGTTGTTGCTTTACTATCTGAGGTATTTTCAATAAATTTTACTTGCAACTGTATCATATATGATCTAGTTGTTAAGAAAGGAGAAACTTAAATTTTATGGTAAGCAAAATTCACATGTTCTGTTACTGCTGAGTACAGTGACATTTCAATAGCTGCTGATTCCTTCAATTCTTCCTCTAACATCTCGATTTTTGCCTCCAACTCTACTTTTTTCTCCGCTTTCCCGTTCTTCTTTTCTTTCTTAATCTCGCTTCTTTCCTCAACCTTACTTTCTATGGGAGCCATCGAGTTGGTTACTGTTAAGCTTTCTAGGGGATGATGATTCACACTTATTGGTGCACTAATGTTCAGAGTATCAGAAGGAATCCTAACAGATTTCATATGCTTTAAACCGTGCAGATCAAAACTTCTTCGCCCAAACTTATGGGTGCTACTTCTTGATGTCATTTATGTTTTGTAGCCATTTCTGAGAATTTGCTGAAGGTATCTCTTTCTGAGGAAGCACTCATTTTAACAATATTAGTCGTCTCATCATTTCCATTTTCTTGACGATCATTCTTCACTTGTGTTTCAGCATCCTTTTGATCTTGCTTTCTTTGATTCTCATCTGTGTTATTGGATTGTGTAGATCTTGGGCTTGACATCTCTGAGTTAAGACCCACCTATCATATATGATACAGTTGCATATGGAAAAGATGGGGCAACCGACCAGGAAATAAGAGTTGCAATTGAGCTTGCAAATGCTGCAAGATTCATTGACAAACTCCCGCAGGTTAACAAAAGCACACATGAATGAGTACTTGAATTTTGTGAACAATACATCATAATTTTTCTAAAACAGAATGTGTTCACTATTTTGTAGGGGATCGATACATCAGTTGGCGAGGGAATGAAGTTTCATCCAACTGTATTCAATCTGTATTCAATCTGTTTTGAACAGATGAGCCAGCTAAGTGTCCAAGAAGGATCATCCAGTCAAACTGTGCAAGTGCAACAACCTATCCCAACAAGTAGCAAGGGAATGAAGTTTCCTCTGAGGCCAGGGAAGAGTAGCACTGGCGTTAGATGTATCGTTAAAGCTAATCACTTCTTTGCTGAGTTGCCAGATAAGGATTTGCACCAGTATGATGTGAGTTATCCAACTTTCTTATTGTTTTAAAGGCCAGGGAAGGGTAGCACTGGTTTTTTCTGACAGGATATCAAGGTGTTGCAGGGGGTATATCTAACAAATGAATGAACCGATTCAAAGAATGAAGCATCAAGAATAAAAGAATGAGCATGTCTAAGATTCTTGTGCAATCTTTTGAGAAGAATGAAAATGCAGGTAGATATATTGCAGATTAAAGGCTCTATGTTGAAATCATGATAAATGAAGATGGTGTTGATAGCTGAATTTTTATCCATGATTGTGTGGAAATATCCATGATTGTGCTAAATTTTTATCCTACTGAAATTGAACTTGATTGACTTGTATAAGGTTTCAGAATTAGTGGAAATTTACCTTGTTGAAATTGCACATTATACAAAGTTAAAGCTCCTTCCTTCATTGACATGGCTGAATCCTACTGCACACGTAGTACTACTGTCCATGATTGATTATTTACAACAAGCATCATCACTCCGCAATTTAGATAACATCCTTAGAAATTCTAAACTTGCACGACTATTAGTATGAACATGTAAAACTATTGACATGAACCTACACAACTATCGACATGAACCTAAGACATTTTAGTTCAATGTGTTCATTAAAAAATAAATTAGGCTAAGTGAACCTGCAAGACTATTAACATGAATCTGTAAGGCTATCAGCATGAACCTGTAAGGCTATCGACATGAACCTACACGATTATCGACAAGAACCTAAGGCATTTTAGTTCAATGTGAACATTAAAAAATAAATTAGGCTAAATGAACCTGCAAGACTATTAGCATGAACCTGTAAGGCTATCGACATGAACCTACACGACTACCAACATGAACCTAGTGTCTTTTAGTTTAATTTCTTCATTAAAAAAAATTAGGCTAAATGTACTTGCAAAACTACTAGCATGAACCTGTAAGACTATCGACATGAACCTAAGACATTTTAGTTCAATGTTTTACTAATAAACAAAACCGGGTTAAAAACATCAATAAACCTGCAATGCTATCTACATGAACCTGCAAGGCTATCTACATGAACCTGCAAGGCTATCAACATGAACCTAGTTCACGTATGCGATGAACCTAGTTCATGTATGCGATGAACCTAGTTCACGTAAGCGATGAACCTAGTTCACGTAAGCGATGAACCTAGTTCACGTAAGCGATAAACCTAGTTCACGTACCCCCGATGAACCTAGTTCACGTATGCGATGAACCTAGTTCACGTATGCGATGAACCTAAGCTTAACCAATTACTATATGGGTCTTCACTCTTGATGTCCTCCTCTTTAGTTTCATTATTGTCATATTCTCGTCTTTTTTGGTTCACTCGGTTCACATTTTCATAAAATATGCGATGAACCTAGTTCACGTATGTGATGAACCTAGTTCACGAACCTCATTGATACCCTAAGCTTAACTAATTATTATATGGGTCTTGACTCTTGATGTCTTCCTCTTTAGTTTCATTATTGTCATATTCTCGTCTTTTTTTGTTCACTCGGTTCACATTTTCATAAAAAATGCGATGAACCTAGTTCACCAATCAATGCGATGAACCTAGTTCACGTATGCGATAAACCTAGTTCACGATGCGATGAACGTAGTTCACGATGCGATGAACCTAGTTCACGTATGCGATGAACCTATATTGTTTCCACCCCATACAACATTTAACCCAATTCCCTAAGTTATATTTAACTTATTTCATTTTCACATAAACAAAATTCATTGACTATGGAGAGCACAAAGTGCTGCATAAAAGAGGAATCATTCTCAATGAAACTAATACCCTGCACAAGAAATTATGATGTTATAAAAGATGTCAAGATCAAAATAAATTATATCTGAAAGTGTGTATAGTTACTCTTAAGGCTTTGTTTATTAGAGGAAGTTATTTTGTCATACCTTCTCGTATCTTTTTGAAGCTCTTTCATATTTTCCGCCCTTGAATAACACATTTCCTTCTTCCTTTTCTTTGTTGCGGCTTCAATCTTCTCTTGTGTGAACATATCCCATGATTCTTTCTCTGCATTTCACATAAATGAAATTTAAACAACTTGCTTAGATACATACGTATATGAGCTAGAAGGCAAATTAATAAGCAAGCTCTTGACTTTCATAAGTAACAGTAGCATTGGTTGGTACAATAATCAATTCTTGCTTCGGTTTAGACGAACCAAATGTGTATTATGGGTAGATTGTGATCTGTACAATTTCTCCCCCAAAAAAAGCACAATTGAATATCAACAAAACCACCTATTACATTTTCATATTCCTAAATAAAGCTGAAACAAATAATAACACTACCTTCATTAACTTTAAACTCGAGAATAACATGCACATTTCATATGAAAAATTAACCAGTAAGATTCTGACTTGCCCCATATTACCCATGATGATACCGCCAGTTGGAAAATCGGGACCAAGCATGTATTCCAGCAGCTCTTGAAGCTACAACTCAAATTAAATGAATAGACAAAGTAGAACATCCATAATCAATCTAAATCTATAGGAGATTAGTTTTCTATTCTTTCAACACGTTAATAACTTATTTTTCAGAATTAATCTTAAAGCAGTATATAAAAGAATATACTAGCAGGTCATTTTGCCTGCTAGTATATCACAATCTGTTAACCTGATTCAGTGACAGCTGCAGCCTGCGGTTTTTAATGGAGTTCAACACAATTATGATCATTTTAGTGATATAATAATAAGTCCTTTTCCAATTACAATAACATTTTCTCCAATATGCAAAATGTGACCCTATTAAGTTGTCCATAGTGGTGATCTACGGTTTTCACCCTTTGCTAGAATGGTATCTCTAACATGGCATTTAATCATCTTAGCACAATGCTCTTGTTGCGAGAGATCCAAATGAAATATACTACTGATGTTACCATAGCTGCCATCAACAAGTTCTTTAGATGCTTCTTAGTTATTTTTGTTAGTGGCAGGGCTTTTCTGAACCCTACATTCCGCAATCTTCATCTCCGATTTCAACCGCATTATCTCAGGTTTGTACTTCACTATCCAACACCCCTCCATGGAATGGACGACTGTTCTATGGACTCTCTAGATCTGAATTTGTCTTTTGGATTGAGTTGTTGCCCTTTTACTTCGGAATTTTGATTATGTTAATTTCAATATCTAAATCAAATATCCCATCAAGTTGTCAAATTTAAACTTGAAACATCCAGCGGAAACAAACATAAAGCACACCAGTGAATTTAGCATAACACATGCTTCTTCAACTACTAAAGGATTCTGTGTTTTGATTGAACATGGCAGATAGAGATATCAAGGAAATTAGACACTGAATTGAGCAAAAGGGAGATTAATCTAAAACCCTAAAAATTAAACCAAAAAACCGAAACTTGTACTTACCTGTTTCTTCTTCAATGAGCAGCAAAGGGCTTGGCGGCTTGGCGGCCGAAAACAACGTCGGAGGGAGATTAGTCGCTGTGCTTCAAGGACGAAGATGATGGCGGGCGCAGAACCGAAGTAGTTGCAGTTGCTGGTAATCATGGAAGATGATGAAAAGATAGGATTGGGGTTATAATTTTTAGTGAATTAATTAGAAGAAAATAAAATTTATTAGGCAAAATTATAAGGGTGCGGTTCCGGTGAGAATAATTTTTAAAATGAGAACGTGAGAATGACTAATGTGCACTGTTTTGATGCACATCTTTTGAAAAAGTGATACACATATACAATTTTTATCTAAATGTTATTCAATTTCATAAATGTTCTTGAAAAAATGAATGTTCTTGAAATTTTGGATGTTTTTAAGTTTGTCAACAAATGTGCACCAAATTAGTACTAAATGTGCATCAATTTACGACTAATGTGCACCATTCTCAGGTTCGTATTTTAAAAGTTATACTAAATGTGCATCAATGCCAAACAAAGGAGTAATGCGGTTCGGTTTGAACCGTGGCCGGACTAAAATATATGGACCGCACTACATTAAAATCCGTGGACCGTGTTGAAAATTTACCGCATTTATAAGAAAACCGCGGTCCGAGTTTGATAAATTTTAATAAAACAACATTGTACACCGCACTTATTTATTAAAACGTGGTCTCATATCTTTTTTTACCGTGCTTTTTTAAAAGCGCGTGAAAAGGAGTGCGGTATACGTCTTTTTTTGTACTAGTGCTAGGTTCCCGTATGCGATGAACCTAGTTCACGTATGGTTTTGAACAAGTAGGTTTGTGCCTATCATCAAGAAAGTTCATGATCATTTTATCATTAATGGTTTAAAACGAAGCGCGCAATGCGCGCCTCGTAAGAATAATAAACATACGAAGTGCGCATAGCGCCCTTCGTTGGCTTGTATTCTGTAGGTTCATGAACCTTTGCATTGAACCTAGTTCACGTATGCGATGAACCTACTATTACACTGCTATGAAACTAACATTTTTTTTATCGAATTTTTGTTCCAAGTTAACAAAAAAAAATTACGCGTATTCATCATATTTAACTTACTGGTTCACGAGTTAATAGGATTTCCAAGTGGGTTCATTAATTTTTTTTTCAGGTTCATTAATTTTTTTTTCTATTGTTACATTTTAACTTGTATGTTTTAACATCTAATTCCTACTTTGAACTTGAAAGTTCACAAGTTTTAATTTATGGGTTCATCGAATCAATGTGTAGGTTCATGATGTTTTTCCTTTGCAAGTTCATGGGGTTTTTCATGTGGGTTCATCAGTTTTAACTTGCAGGTTTGTCGGTTTCAACTCGAAGTTCATTGCATTTGTGTCTCTTGCAAATTCATTCCATCATGATTTTTTGCTATACTGAATTCAACCTTATGAACAAATAAATAATTGTCCATGAACCTCAATGTATAATTTCATGAACCTACTCACTACTATGAACCTAACCATTTTGTATCGAATATTTATTTCAGGTAAACGAGATTTTTTTATGTTAAAAAGTTAATGAATTTTGATCATCCAGGTTCATGAGTTCTGATTTTCCTTGTTCATCAATTTTTAATTTGTATGTTCATCTTTTCAATGCAGGTTCATTAGCTTTAGCTTACATGTTCAGAGATTCATTAATTCTCATATGATTTTTTTTCTTTAAGTTCAAAGGTTCATTGGTTAACAAATTCATAGGTTCACAGGTTCTAACTTACGGGTTCATGAGTTCTAACTTGCGGGTTCATGAGTTCTAACTTGCGGGTTCATTAGTTTTCTCCGCGAGTTCATTAGATGGTCAGATCCTGAAGAGAAGAGAAATGATTTTAACAGATGCTGGATGCCAGCAATTGCCTTGATTTGTAATTCTGTATCACAATCCAAGTTTTACCAAAAAAAGGGAGGGCTGTTTTAACTCCAAGAAAGAACCAAAAAAATTAAACAATAAACTACTATATTTGTGTATCCTCTTCCTCTAGATGCTCTTTTCATGGGATGAAAAGCTGACACCAGCAACCTGAAGTTTCGGTGGTCTCTGTGCTTGAGGATAAATTAAATACATTTATAGTTTTAGTAGCACGTTTTCCATCACAGAATAGAGAGCCACTGTCTGAATTGTATGTAATCCCTTTGCTTTGTGTACTTGAAAACGTCTCTGATGAGCTTTTGTGATTGTTCCTTCACTTGCACTGCTCAGATGTCGTTGAGCAGAGATCAGGCTTAACTGGTTATTGTTTACTATATCTACATCTACCATTTCTTCCGGTGAAGATACTATTTTCCTTGAGCCTTGCTTGAGCTTCATATGAGTGTCGCCTCTGCAAAAACACATTCATAATCTGATATTGAATTTGTCCATTCAGACTTGAGATAACAAAAAACTAGATCAGAATCTAAGGCTATTGCAAGTCAACTTAGTAACCTTTCCCAATTATACTCTAGATCTTAATTTTTCTCCAAAATCCACAACATTCTCACCTAAACAACATCTTAACTGATTGATTTGCAGCAAATCAATGAATCAGCCAGTACAGCGAAAGAAAAAGACTAGCAAATTTCCTTTCCTTAGACCTTTATCTAACTTTAGTTTTAAGTCTTTAACTAACTTTAATTTAAGTCTTGCAAAGGATCTACAAGACTAGTAAAGTACACAACACTACTCTGAAAACTTAATAGACCTGCAAGCTAATTGCTTGAACTTGTTCAACAAAAAATAATTACTTGTACCTGTAAACTAATTGCTTGAACCTATAAGATAATTACTTGAACCTGTAAGCTAATTTCCTTAACCTTTAAGGTAATTACTGGAACCTGTTGAAAAAGGGTGAAGAGATAATAATGGCGATGAGAATAACTCTAAAATTCTTCTTACAGGTAAACTCGAAAAAGAATAGCAAACTTAATACTAATTAAAGAGGGAAAAATAGCATCAAAAAATAGTTTTCATTGCATATATCACCTTAATTTCTCAAGCTTCTCATTTTCATTTTTCAAGTACATAACATCATACATCCCATGTTCATTTAAGCATATATATTCAGAACATATCCAGACATGAAAACTAAGCCAATGACAAATTAATAAAGAGGAAAAAGTAATGAACAAATAATAAGGTTACACTGCATATCAGCTTAATTTATAAAGCTTATCACAGAATCAAAGTTTTCATTTTCATGTCAATGAAGCAAATCTACAAAAAAAAAGACATCATCATAGATCAAAATTCATTTTCATGTCACTGTTCTCTTTTTATTCAATAGAAGATATTGCATTAAAACTCACGTTGGAATGCGGTATTTAAGAGGTATGAACATGTCTGATGTCATTCCATAAACTTGACCTGTTTCTGGAAGGCTACGAATGGCGTAAATGCCAGGTCCACGGTGAACGATAACCTGGTTTTGAGTAGCAATAGATCCTGGAACTAATGCAGGACAAATAATAGGTGTAAACAGTGTAATTGGTTACCAAGTAGCGCTGCCGCTTGGTAAAGGGTGGAGGTCTCAGGTTCGAGTTCCACCAATAACCTCTTGAGATATAGCTGCCTTTAATTGACGGAGCTACCGGATGGGTTGGAGTGAGTTGCAGCCCTTATTTCCAAGAGGTTTTTGGTGAGGCTCGAACCTGAGACCTCCACCCTTTTACCAAGTGGCAACGATACTTGGTAACCGAGCTACCAAGGATGGGTTGGAGTGTATGGGTTGCAGCCCTTGGGATTGGGCCAACCCAAAGCGGCGGAAGTTACAAAAAAGTGCACTTTTATTGTAACACCCGCCGCTTTGCAGTGTAGTTGGTTACCAAGTAGCGCTGCCGCTTGGTAAAAGGGTGGAGGTCTCAGGTTCGAGTCCCACCAACAACCTCTTGAGAAATAGCTGCCTTTAATTGGCGGAGCTACCAAGGATGGGTTGGAGTGTATGAGCTGCAACCCTTGTAATTGGGTCGGCCCAAAGCGGCGGGTGTTACACCACCACCGGACCACCACTTATGTGGAACACCACTTTAATAGAATTTCTTTTAAAAACACTTAATTTTCAACAAAAATCACCTAAATGTTCATCATCTCATACTTCAATGTTCACAAGAAATTAATAAAATGTTCATTACTCAAAGTTCATTACAATCGGCTTAAATGTTCATCACGTTGGTGTTAAATGTTCATCAAAATGTTGATAAATGTTCATCAAAATATTGATAAATGTTCATTTGATATATTCTACTGAATGTTCATCACATCATACTTAAAAGTTCACCAACTGAATGTTAATCACATTATACTTAAATGTTCATCAAATTATTTTTAAATGTTCACCAAGTTTATAACACTTAAATGGTTATGTTATTTGGACAAACGGTGGACCACCACCGGACCACCACCAGACCACCACGACCGCACCACCACTAACCCACCATCAAGCCACCATCGGACCACCGGACCACCACTTATGTGGAACACCACTTTAATATAATTTCGAGTAAAAAAACACTTGATCTTCATAAAAAATTACCTAAATGTTCATCATCTCATACTTAAATGTTCATCAAACATCCTTAAATGTTTACAAGCATTTAATAAAATGTTCATTACTCAAAAGTTTAGTACAATTAGCTTAAATGTTCATCACGTTGTTCATAAATGTTCATCAAAATGTTGATAAACGTTCATTTTAATATACTCTACTGAATGTTCATCACATGTTACTTACATGTTCACCAACAGAATGTTATAATTAAATGTTCATCACATTATATTTAAATGTTCACCAATTTGAATTAGACTTAAATTTTCATTTATTTTTATACTTTTAACTTTTTCATTTATTATTGGACCACCGCCGGACCTCCACCGTACCGCCACCGGACCGCCGCCAGACCACCGTTGGACCTCTACCGGACAACCACCGGGTGGTCGCCGGGAGGCTGCCGGACCACCACAACTACCTATATAGGGAAAGTGTCAGTTGAGAATAAACTTTAAAATGCGATTGTGAGAATGATGAACATCTACCTAAGTACAATATAAGGGAGAATCCAAGTCTTCACAAAAAATTGTGTCACCTCAACTCCACGTCAACATTTTAAAAAAAACAAAAAAGTAATTAATCAAATTTTTAAATAAAAAAACCCATTTTTCCACAATCTTCCACCTCCTCCACGATCTCCTACAAATATGCAAATCAAATCACAAATTCAAAAGTTTTGGTCATTTATAAACCATGTTCCGGAGGAACATACTATAAGCTTTGGTCATTTCTAAAATTAACCTCTTTAAATAAGAGGTTAATTTTTTAAATTTATGATTAAGTGTTATCATTTTAGTGATTTGGTGATGTCATTTTAGTGATTTGTTTTTGTAATGGGTTTATCCATTTACTTGCGGGTAGTTTCTTATTTAAGTATGCTTATTTTGTACCCTAGGTTAGAAAAACCGATCATTGAACTCAAATGTTCAAACTTCAGAGATATGATGTAGAACGATTCTGTTTACATGTATTATTTTTTTGGTAGCCTGGTCATTATTTTATCCTTAGATAGTCTTATCTAATTGAGTTTTGGTTGACTATACGATAGGTTGGTGTATATTTTATATTGGAGGTTGATAATTCAGTGTTTTTTCGCTCTATTTTTTTTATATATATTTTACAATGAAAACATGTTAACATTTTTTTATTGTTTATCTTTCACAAATATAACTATAACTTAAATATTATTTTTCTAAATGTTTGTATAAAAATTATAAGCAATCTATAAATATTAATGTATATTTATAACTATAACTTAATTATCATTTTTAACAATGTTTGTATAAAAATTATAAGCATTCTATAAATATTAATATAGATTTATAATCCCGTGATATTCACGGGGCCTACACTAGTTTACTACTAATTTATAGAACATTCGTTGACAAGCTTGTAGAACATTCATTTTTTAAAAGACATTTATTGAGAAACTGGAGAACATTCACACAAAAAATCGTAATTCCTTCGTATCATAATATAAGTCTCATTTGAGATTGACACATATGTCGGGGCACGAATTGTATCGTAAATATCTCTAGTTATATATTAGTAAAAAATATAATTTTTTCAAATTGTGAAAGTACTCATTTAGACAAATCAAATAAGACCCCACACGACTATGTTTTTTCTTGTATATCGAAAGAAATGTACAAGATTATCTCGGTTTGTGAATAGTATCGAAAAATCAAATGAGACTTATATTATGAGATAAAGGGAGTATATGCACATCACTTTTCCAAAGAATGTGTATCAAAATTTTGATGAACATTTGAGTATTTGAGTTACCTCATAACAATACTCCTGGACCAGACGGTTATAATACTGCGTTTTATCAACATTATTGGACCATTGTTGGCCCTTCTATGATTCAAGTAGTTCATGCTTTCTTCCATAGTGGAATTCTATTATCAGATTGTGCGCAATCTTTTGTGACCTTAATTCCAAAAATTGATAACCCTATTTCTATTAATCACTTTAGTCCAATTAGTTTATGTACAACAATTTATAAAGTGATTACGAAGATTATGGAAAACCGGTTGCAATCTCTACTCCCTAAAATTATTCATCCCTGTCATGGTGTGTTTGTTCAAGACAGAATGTAAGTAAGGTAAACAAGGGTGGATGACACTTAAATTAGACATGGAAAAAGCCTACGACAAAGTCCAATGGCCTTTTATAATAAAAAAAAAATACTTACTAAGTTTGGATTTCATAAAAAGTGGATTGATTTACTAATGGCATGTATTCAATCGTCTTCATTTTCTATATTAGTTAATAACAAACCCGGATCAACATTTGAAATGCAATGTGGACTCCGTCAAGGTGATCCTATTGCCCCTCTCATCTTTATTCTGGTAATGAAATATCTTGCGCTTATTTTACAAACTCAATCGTACATGACACATAAAGTAGGTATCCAATTAACTAAAAACGAAATTCGTATTCCATTCCTCTGTTTTGCAGATGACACATTGATTTTTGCAATGCAAACCAAACTAATATGACATACGTACATTAAGAGAACTCTAGACAAATCTACAAAAGTTACGGGTTTATCGATTAATTATCACAAAAGTAGTTTTCAAACTTAGGAAAATATTGATGCAGCAAAAAAAGCAATTTTCAGATCAATATTAAACTTACAAGTCACGAATTCAATGGATAAATATCTAGGTATTCTTTTTTTTTTGTCGTGTTAAAAATGAATGTTTTAAGTATGTTATACAAAGAAAACTCAGTTTCTCAAGCAGGGCGTGCTATATTGGTTTAATCAAACCTTCTTTCAAAAACAAGCCGTTTAATGTAGTGTTTTTATCTTCCAAAAGGAATTTGTCAACATATTGACGATATCAACAAAAAATCATTCTGGAATAAAACCATTCCAAACTTCCACATGTAGATAAATGGGATAAAATTTGTAAATCGAAATAAAATGGCGGATTGAGATTACATAAGGTAGAAGATATGAATATAGCATTACAAATGAACCTATTGTGGAAAATATTAATTGACAAAAAATTAATGTCAGAAAAGTATTTACGCTCTAGTGATCTTCTAAACTGTAAAAAGAAATACAAATAATAATGTCAAGCTTCTAGGCTTCTTCACCTTCGCGACATTTACCATAAAGGTATTAGTTGGGTTATGGAGAATGGAAAAAATATAACTTTTGGACTAATAACTTGATTCCTAATATACATCTGCGTCCGTTTTTAGATGATCGACTATTTAAGCTAACTGATAAAGTATATGATTTTATCACAAAAAATAATCAATTGTATGTCAATAAACTCAATCAAGCACTTTCGCATCAAATTGTTGTCCAAATCCTTGATATCTACATACCCCACCCTTCATCCGATGATCAGATTATATGAACACCTACCACCAGTGGTAACTCTACTACTTTTGCTTGCCAAATAACTTGAAATTTGATTGCCAATAATCATGATGAGCTCTAAAATTAATTTGATTTGGAAGTTGAATCTTCCACTAAATATACAAAAAAATTGGAAAACTTTGATTGACCCATTACTAACAACAAAACATGTTAATCGGTTTTAGACTAGCCACAATGGAGGTTACATAAAATAAAATATTACTTGGTTACATAGCAAATGATACTTTTTGCTATGTAACTCATACTTGGGTTACATGATCTGTAACCTATACTTGGGTTACATAGGAATTGAAACTGCGTTTTAGCCATCGATCATCAATGATTTAATGGCTCTCTTAAATTTGTATTTAAGTAATATAATATAGTATTTTTATCATATATTAAGCTTATATAAATCATAAAAATAATAAAAAGTATTTTAATATTTTATATACAAATAGACATCCATATTACATATATATAATCAATGAAATCTCCATAGTATATTAACATATATGGATTATTTCAATTATGATAATCTAACATAATAAAATTTATAATATTGTATTTATTAAAAATATTAAATTTAAGATATATGTATTATTATAGTATATAAGTATATGTGTGATAAATAAATATGTAGATATGTGACCCTCATCATGTAATCCCCATTGTAGAGAAAAAGTGAGATGTGTTACATTGATGATGTGAAAGAGAGAAAAACGTGAAAAATGTGCTATGTAACCCACCCTATGCGACTACATTACTGATAGTCTTACTTCGCAATGTTCCCTTTGCAATAATCCAACATAGACAAGTTTTCACTTTTTTTCAATGTCATGGTACTATTCAAACCATACATAAATTTCAGCGTCTAACTGGTTACAATTACGCTTTCAATATCTCAGGTGATTTTTTGGAGGATTTTAGATACTTTATAAACTCTAATAAAGAACCCTTATATTAGTTAGAATCTAAGGTAATTATTTGGTATTCCCTCTAATTACATAGAAATAATATCGGGACATTCCGATTCCAAGAAAATTAATCCACATAACCAAGCATATTTTCGATTTCTTGATTGGAAACCAACACTAACTGAGATAAACAAGAAACCCGCCAAGCGTAAACGTAAAAGAAAGTTGTTAATTAATCAAATCTGGTGTAAACCTCCTGATGGATGGGTTAAAATCAATTTTGACGCTTCTGTACGTCTCATCGCAATTTCGCTCATTTATAGGTTTCATCGGCATAAATAGTGATGATAAAGTTTTATTTATGTATCATAAAATACATTAACTACACATCGATTTTGAAAACTGAAGCTTTATCAGCCCTGTACGCTGTTAAATTTACGCTTGCTCAAAAGTCACTCATTTAATACTTGAAGGTGATAATCTCACAAGTAGTATTAATGCTGTTATTAGAATTTAGAAAATTCATTTGGAAATTCACACTATTATTACAAATATATACTCTCTTCTAAACAAATTTTATGATGTTTGCGTTTATCACTGTTTTCGGGAAGCAAATTTTGCTGCAAATTTCATAACAAGGAATGGATATATGCTAATCTATCAAGCTCTATAATCTCATTGGTACAAGCTACCACATTACCTGATGTTTATATTAGGAGCCTTAGACAAGATTTATTTTTGTCTAGTTTTAGTGACTTGTATTCACAGTTTTTACGGATCATCCGAGCGGATGATTTAGGACTTACATCTAGTTTTTCTATGGAGTCTTCGTTCTTGCCTAATGCTAAAAAAAAGATGAACATTTGAGTATATTTTGATGAACATTTATGTATGTTTTGATGAACATTTATGTATATTTTGATGAACATCAGACATTCGTACATTATCATCCTAAAAACTGTTCTCACTTGAATTACACCCATATATAGAGGAAAGTTCTGGTACAAATAACTCTTAACGTAAGAAAAACGAACAGATCGCGCTCACATATTACACGACAATGTTCATACACTGGATGGTAATGTTCATAATCTAGGCCATAAAAAAAATCTTCTCAAAATGACTTAAAAATTTTTGTCGCCCAAATTATGAAAATTACTGCTTATATTATGAACATTAGCTTATTATATGTGAACGCAAAATTCCGTTTTTTCTACGTTATGTCTTATTCTCACCGGAACTTTTCTCGCCATCTATATAGTGATAAACTTATTAGAAAATAAATTACACAAAGAAAATTATAAATCGACCGCATAAAATATTACTCCCTTCGTTCCAATATATAGTTCTTGACTTCTTGTTTCTTTTTTCACGTTTTCTGAAACGTTTTGTTTCGTCAATATCTCTAATTATATGTTAATAAAAATTATAAAATTTAATATATTAAACTACTCACAAGATCCACAAAAAACTATGCTTGTTTTTATAGATTAAAAGGTTTTATATTGAAGTGTAAATAGTGTAAAAATATCTATATAACTACTAAAACAAAATACTATACTCATCAATAAGCTATGTCACGTCATTTACTCATCAATATATTATGTCACATCATTTACTCATCAATAAGTTATGACACGTCATCTGACACAAAAAATAAATATATATGTTTATTTCCTTATTTGAACACAAATCAATTAAAGTATATGTACAAAGATCACTATCCTAAATCTGTTGATATCATTTCCCTATTTAAATTCATATCAATATAAAAGATTATAAATCATTTGAAATTCCTTTTATTTATATACAGAGTAATATTGATTTAAAAATCTATTAAAATAAGTATAATTATATAATATTTTTTTTTTATATTAATGTTATTTCTAAGTAAGTGTTTATAAATTATATATAAAGTTATAAAAATCGTTGTTAAAATTTGACGGGTGAATAAAGCTAGTATAAAACTAAAATTGTACTCCATATCGCAACGGAGGGAAGGTACTGAATATGCTAAACTAAAAGCTTCCTGTATCTGAGACTTGAGAGATTCCGCCGCAGAGGAGATGAGTCAAAGCGACGTCGTCGTGTTGCCGCGTGGCTTACATTTCCAACAGCCTGATATTTTCGTCGAGGAAGGAAATTCCGTCTTCCTTTTCCACAATTGGGGTAATCAAAAGCAAGTAAGAAAGATTAACGACGATGAGTAATGTGATGGACGGCAAATGATGAGCCCCAGTGGAAGTTACATAATTGGATAAGTTATGGGCAATATATTACTCCGTTAATAATTACTTGTCTTTGGAGTCCAAATCATTTGTTAAAAGTTACTTATCTTTTAACATAATTTTACACCTTTTTTTTCAAATTTATCCAGCTGTTATTGATTCTTTCTTTTATTCTCTCACTATTCTTTCTTTTATTCTCTATGCCATTACTTAAATTATGAAGGGTATACTTGTCTAAAATTTTGATCAATAAATTCTCCCTAAAATTGCTCTAGGACAAGTATTTCTTAACGGAGGGAGTATAAAATTATGGGTTCTCCAAATTAAACACACTGTATTTAATGCTTTGTTTTTAATATATCATTTTTATTTTTTTTTTCTTTTTCCGTTTCTTTCTTACGTTTATGAATATGTCGCCCAAATGAGGATTTTGACCTATCGACACATGTATATAATGGATTCGTATGGAACATATCATCATCTTCTACTCTTCGATTCCGCAACGTCTTATAGTAAAGTTTTATAAGCCGTAAAACCCTACGCGCGGCCCCAAAAAGTCTAGTTGCTTCTTAAAATTCTCACAACTCATCCAAGTCGCCTCTTCTTTAGGTTTCTTTTCCCATTGCATTTGGACCTTGTCGCACACTCCATTAGCCTTGTCCTGCTTCCTAACTTTCAGAATTTCGCTTGGCAGAGTTCTGCCTCTTCCATGATCAAGTCTTCAGGAAGTTCCACCACGGCATTATGATTGCCCACCACCTTTTTAAAATGAGATACATGAAAGACATGATGTATTTTCTACTTGGCTGGAAGCCTTAGCTCATAGGCCACGACTCCAATCTTTCTCAAAATCTGAAAAGGCCCAAAGTATCTTGCACCTAGCTTCTGGTTAATTCTTGCACCAAATCTCCCTCTTTAAACTCCACCTCTCTCCTCTTATTGGCTGAAGCTAGCATTCTTTTTTGAGCCCAATCGAGGTTGAACTTTAGTTGTCTCATCATCTCATCTCTATTCCAGAACTCCTCAGCTACAGCCGCTACAACAAATTCCCGAGGTATGTACTGTCACAACATAGGTGGAACTCTGCCATAAATTCCTTCAAAGGGGGGTTTCCTCGTTGCGCCCTGGTAATTGGTATTGTACCAATACTCAGCCCAAGGTATCCACCTAGCCCACTATTTTGGCTGTTCTGAAGCGCAACACCTCAGGTAGGTTTCTAGACATCTATTTAGGACCTCAGTCTGCCCATCTGTCTCCGGATGATATGCACTTCTCATTCTCAGTTTAGTGCCATTCTTTTCAAAGAGCTCCTTCCAGAAACTGCTCAAGAATACAGGATCTCGGTCACTGACTATGGATCTTGGCACTCCTTTGTAGTCTAACGACTTCCTTCACAAAAATCTCTGCAAACTGTTCGGGCTGTGTAGGGTTGCTTGAATAGCACAAAGTGGGCATACTTGGTGAGCCTATCCACCACCACCATTATGCAATTCATCCCTCCAGATTTAGGGAGCCCTCTTATAAAGTCCATTGAAACATCCTCCCACACTACTGTATATTACAGTTGGGGTAAGAGTTGTAACATTCCAGTTGGGGTAAGAGTCTCATATTTACTCTTCTGGCACACTAAGCATTCAACCAAAAATTTCTGAACTGTTTTGAACATATTTGGCCAATACAAATTAGCTGCTAGCCTTTTGTAAGTTCTCAAGGCCCCAGAATGGCCTCCAGCTGGTGCAGAATGAAATTCCTCTAGCAGATTATGAACCCATGATGATGACTCTGTAGAACAGTTTGTCCCCAATCAATTTGTAGGGTTTCTTCATTGCCTCACCTTTTCTAAGTTTCTTCCCAACAAGACATATAAGGTACTGATATGGCTGACAGTTGTGCCTCCTCATCCCTCCTTGACAGCGCATTGGCAGCTCTATTAGGGTCCCGACCTTATACTCAATCTCTAAGTCATATCCAATCAGTTTGGCTACCCAGTTTTGTTGTGCTGGTGAAGTTATTGGCTGACTCAAGAGATATTTAAGGCTTCTCTGTTCTCACCACAAATCTACTGCCCAACAAGTATGGCCTCCAATGTTGCACCTCCATAAATAATGCCATCAATTCCTTCTCATACGTATAACTCGACAAGATTTGGCCTGCAAATCCCTTACTGAAGTAGGCTATTGGCCTCCCCTCCTACATGAGAACTGCCCCTACTCCAGCTCATGAAGCATCACACTCTATGGCAATTTTTTTTGGAGAAGTCTGGCAAGGTGAGAACAGGAATTGCCACCATAGCTTGTTGCAACTGCTCAGAGGCTTCCTTATCCGCTTCAATCAAAATAAACATCTGTATCTCCTTCTTTAACAATTCAGTACGTGGCTTGGCTATCTTGCCATAGTCCCGAATGAACTTCCTGTAGCCCCAAGAATCCCCTAACTCCTTTCGTCGACTTGGGAACAGGCCAAGTCATCACACAAGCCACTGTGTTTGGGTCCATGGAGACCTTTCCGGCTGACAGTGTATGGCCAAAATACTCAACTGAGGTCTACCCAAAAGAGCACTTCTTCCTATTGGCCACAAATGAGTGATTCTGCAAGGTCTGTAGCACAATATTGAGTTGCTCAAGATGCTCTCTCCATCTACTACTGTATATTACAATGTCATCGAAAAAAAACAAGCACAAACTTCCTTAGGTGAGGCCTGAATAGGTCGTTCATGGTGGCCTGAAAGGTGGTCGGGGCATTAGTCAGCCCAAAAGGCGCGGCTAGGAACTCATAGTGCCTCGTGTGAGTCATGAAGGCGGTTTTAGGCACATCTATAGCAGCCACCCTGATCTGATGATATCCGGCCTTCAAGTCAATTTTTGAGAATACCACAGCTTTCCCCAATTCATCGAGCATCTCTTGTATAAACGGGATGGAATACTTGTCACGTATGGTAGCTTTCTTCAACCCTCTGTAATCCACGCAAAATCTCCAGCTAGCGTCTTTCTTTTTAACCAAGAGCACTAGGCTAAAGAACGGGCTTTGGCTTGGCTGAATGATGCCTGACTTTAGCATTTCACACTAACTTCTCTATCTCATCCTTCTGATGGAAACCATACCTATAAGGCTTGACATTAACCACCCCTATTCCATCTTTCAAAGGAATCTGGTGGTCCACCGTTCGAGTCGGAGGCAATCCTTTCATGTCACCAAACACCCTAGAAAAATCAGTCAGGAGCTTCTCCAAGTTAGCTTGTGGTGCCCTGTCTTCTTCGCCCACCTCAACAAGCTTAAACACCTCTGAGCATCTATGGAGGGGCGTAAAGGGCTGCTTACACTTGTAGCATAACCCCCGCGCCTTGCAGTCGTTGTACTCGGCATTCGATAATGTCCTGTATCGTGACCTCGTCGTTGGTGAAAAGATTTGCCCCCTGGAAATGCCCCTGTCGAGTTCCAGTTAGACCCATTCTGTCCCCCTTTCTCTTTCAACTCTCGTTCATTTGTCAGACCAGGATTTGGACTTGCCCATTGATGCGGGGATAAGCCGTTGTTGTCCGATCTAGACACCAAACCTCGAACAGATACTCAAACAGAGAAGATAGGTGGAATTAGAATGAGATGAAAGAAGGATAAGTCGAATGATAGGCCAATTGGAACCAAATCAAACAACGATAAAACCCTTGAACTTAGGAACAAGAACCTTACCGAATGATGAAGAAACCCCAATGGATTACAACCAAACACAATGGCTATGGTAGGCCAAGGCACCAGGAGGATGCTCTATGGAGTCCCGATAGCACTAACCTTATGGAAGAGATTGACACACACAAGTACAACTAGGGCGAGTTCAACAACAATGCTCTCAAGCACACTTCTCACAAAAGCTCTCTTCTGGAGGAACGAAAAACAACGTTTTCTTAATTCATAATCATAGTCTGTATATCTGGGGATTCCTAAAACAATAACTAGGGCAAACCTTATTAAAGGTTCATAAGGTGGCCAATTAAAAGAAATAAAGTAATTAAAAGTATTTCCAAAAACAACTTAAAAGAAATAATCCCGAAAACAACTAATTATGGAAATTGCAAACACTTTGCCGTCTGGAAGATGGCGATCGCCATCGAATTCCCGCGATCGCCGTTTTAAGACTTTAGCTACGGATTTTGGTGAATTAATTCACGCGAGCAAAACTGTTGGATGGCGATCAGGACGCGATCCCCATCGAAATCCCGCGATAGTTGCTCGTTTGCTAAGCCTTGGGTATGCGAAGCACAAGCCACCAGATCGTTGATGAACTCGTCCACCGTCCCACCCTGTTAAGTGAACTTAGGTGTTCATAGCGATTTGAAGCTTCGATCCCCATGAATCGCTTAATAAGCTCTGATTTCAGATCTTCCGAGGAGAAGTATGTTCGGTTTTGACCGATCCACCGAATCCAGTTCAAGGCTGACCCATTCAAACGCAAAATATTAATAGATCAACCTCCCCAAACAATTAGTAGAGAAGCCAATTTGTTGTAGCAGAAGAATTAGGATTAGCATCCTTTCTTTATCAATACAGCTCAATGGAGCAACGTTGTAGCAGCAGCAAGAACAAACACAAACAAGAAACTTCATTACCATCAGCCAATATATCCAACCGCACATTGAAACACAAATCAACCAAAGACTTTACATTATAAAATTCAGCGATTTTTCTTAATCACCAACAAAACAAATACCTTACACTTGATAGCAGCTGAAAAGTTTGAGATTATTCCCATAAGAAACCGAAATCTTACGGTTACCAGCGACCCTTGGAAATTGAAATCTTGGGTTGGATGCAAGCCAGTAACTTATTGGTAAGAATTTGTATCTTTTCGGCACAGAGGGTTTTCTTATATTGGATGTTCATCGTCTTAATCATCGGTGAGCTTTGAAGCAAGAATTTGATGAATTCCTGCTCGGCAAAACGACCATGAACACCACTCATTCTAACAGATGTCAGCTTATCGAGCTTGAAATTGGGTGCACATCCTATATCCTTGAAACCTGCATCCCAATCTTCTATTGCATCATCTTCTGATTTATTTCCTCTTTCGAACTGCACATAATAATAGAAAAATATTGTCCAGTATATTAATGACACAACTGTCCAAATTCAAATAGATATGACTATCATATCCATTTGAGGGTTATAATAGTCTAAAAAATATTTTTGCTATTAAAAAGAAAAGATTTATTATAATTTCATTTATCTTTATATTTTTAACTGAAATTATTATTTTAATATATTTAGAAAATTAGAAAAAGCAAAATCAAAATCAAAAATCAGAAATAAAAGACAATTAAAATAATTAAAAAATTAAACAATAATAAATCAAAAATTAAAGAAAAATAATATAAAAAAAGCTGGTGTTTGAAAAAATTTAATCCAGTTTTACTCGATTTTCGCATTATTAGTCGTTTTAAGTCGGTTTTACTCGATTTTCGCGCCATTAGTCGTTTTAAGTCGGTTTTACTCGATTTTCGCATCAATAGTTGTTTTAAGTATGTTTAAATCGATTTTCGCACCATTAGTCGTTTTACGCCGGTTTTATTCGATTTTCGCGCCATTAGTCGTTTTACGCCGGTCTTACTCGATTTTCGCGCCATTAGTCGTTTTACGCCGGTTTTACTCGTTTTTCCCGCCATTAGTCGTTTTAAACCGGTTTTACTCGATTTTCGCGCCATTAGTCGATTTTACTCGATTTTTTTATCATTAGTCATTTTAACTCGGTTTTACTCGCCCTAGTTGTACTTATGTGTGTCAATCTCCTCCATTGGGGCTTCTTCATCATTCGGTAAGGTTCTTGTTCTTAAGTTCAAGGGTTTTATCGTTGTTGGATTTGGTTTCAATTGGTCGTTTTAAGTGGGTTTTACTCGATTTTTGCGTCATTAGTCGTTTTAAGTCGGTTTTGCACGATTTTCGCGTCATTAGTTGTTTTAAGGCGGTTTTACTCGATTTTCACGTCATTAGTCATTTTAAGTTGGTTTTACTTGATTTTCGCGCCATTAGTCGTTTTAATCCTGTTTTAAGTAGATTTTGCTCTATTTTAGCACCATTAGTCGTTTTAAGTCGGTTTACTCAATTTTCGCACCATTAGTCATTTTAAGTCGGTTTTACTCGATTTTGACGCCATTAGTCATCTTAAGCCGGTTTTACTCAATTTTCACGCCATTAGTCGTACTGTTTCTGGGCCTTGGTTGCTTGTTTCAGGGTTGTTCCTCATTTGAGAAAGGTAACTTTATAAACTATATCTTTTTTATGGCAAGATAGGTGGAAGTGGGTGAATAGATTATTAATCATAGGTGAAGAGTTTATTAGTGATGGGTGAAGAGATAAGTTTTGACAAGAATAGATAGTATTACCTGGCGGGATATATCATAGAGTGTGACAGGTTTTGTGATTGTATCAGGTGATTTGCGTTGATGGAGCACACTTAGGACGAAGATTCAATGACCAACTTCTTCTAGATAATGCCCAAGATGGAAACAAACAAATCTACCCCTTGGCTTTTGCTGTAGTAGACAGTGAGAATAAGGATTCTTGGTCCTTCTTCTATGAATAGTTGAAGTGGGTGGAGAGATTATTAATGATGGGTGGAGAGATTATAAGTGATTGGTAGAGAGATAAGTTTTGACAAGAATAGATAGTGTTACCTGGCGGGATATATTATAGAGTGTGACAAGTTTTGTGATTGTATCAAGTGATTTGTGTTGATGGAGCATACTTTGGAGGGAGATTCAATTACCAACTTCTTCTAGCTACTGTCCAAGATGGAAACAAACAAATCTACCCCTTGGGTTTTGTTGTAGTAGACAGTGAGAATAAGGATTCTTGGTCCTTCTTCTTTGAAGAGTTGAAGTGAGTGGAGAGATTATTAATGATGGGTGGAGAGATTATAAGTGATTGGTAGAGAGATAAGTTTTGACAAGAATAGATAGTGTTATCTGGCGGGATATATTATAGAGGGTGATAGGTTTTGTGATTGTATCAGGTGATTTGGGTTTATGGAGCACATTTAGCTAAGAGGGAGATTCAATGATCAACTTCTTCTAGCTACTGCCCAAGATGGAAACAAACAAATCTACCTTTTGACTTTTGTTGTAGTAAACAATGAGAATAAGGATTCTTGGTCCTTCTTCTTTGAAGAGTTGATATGGGTGGAGAGATTATTAATGATGGGTGGAGAGATTATAAGTGATTGGTAGAGAGATAAGATTTGACAAGAATAGATAGTGTTACCTGGCGGGATATATTATAGAGTGTGACAGGTTTTGTGATTGTATCAAGTGATTTGTGTTGATGGAGCACACTTTGGAGGGAGATTCAATTACCAACTTCTTCTAGCTACTGTCCAATATGGAAACAAACAAATCTACCCCTTGGCTTTTGTTGTAGTAGACGGTGAGAATAAGGATTATTGGTCCTTCTTCTTTGAAGAGTTGAAGAGGGCTGTTATATCTCGCCACCCTTAATTGTTCATCCTGTCACACTTATTGTTATGAACCAAACTTCTTTTTGGTATGGTTTGGTATGCTTGCTCGTTAGTAAACTTCAATATTTATGAGGTAATCTTCAATGAAGGAATATATGAAACATCTTATGCATATTTTGATGAGTACAATTGTGAATCTTTGTTAACTTGGTATATATCTCAACACCCTTTACTGTACATCATGTCGCATATCAAGTTATGAACAATGCCTGGAATGGTATATCACACTAAATAGAGCTAATTTTTCATTATCAGAGAAGCTTAAAGCATACAAACTAAAAAATCGACACCCTTGCACTTATATTTGATGCGGGGATAAGCTGTTGTTGCCTGATCTAGACATCAAACCTCCAACAGAAACTCGAACAGAGAAGATAGGCGGATTAGAATGAGATGAAAGAAGGATAAGTCGAATGATAGGCCAATTGAAACCAAATCAAACAACGATAAAACCCTTTAACTTAAGAACAAAAACCTTACCGAATGATGAAGAAGCCCTAATGGAGGAATGTTGGCATATCTCTGAATTCACAAGTAACAAATAATTAGTGAGATCTGACAAACCTGACTGCAAGCCATGCATAATACTGCCATAGCAGGTGTCTTGACTTGGCTTAGGAGTGAAAGGAAGAATGTTGGGCCAAGAAACCCAATTGATTGCATTATCTGCATAATAATCAACATAATTGAGTGCCATTCTGACTGTAACAGATAAGATATTTCTATGTTCATATAACTTTATAAAATATATCTTCATTTACACATTTTAATTAAGAAAAGAGTTGACAACCCGAAATTGTTTTAGCAGACTTAAAATGTTCTACTATTTAAGTCAACAAGAAGTCACCTTGCGAACATATGTTATAGAAAGACCTCTGCTAATGAGTGTATCTGCAATCCACCCTCCTATGTTTGCAAACACAGCCATGGTCAACCATGGTAGAACACAAAGCAATCCAGACTCCATAAGGTTGAATTTCAAAACCTTACATGAGGACAAATGTCAGACAAATGTCAAACAAGGAAACTCGAAAGACTTATTTCAGTAGCATAATCCTACAGAAGATGCCTCTTCAGAATATGTCGTATCTATATGGGGTCGTGTACATATATATGTCAGTCAAGGATAGAGCCTCTATTATAGCTAACCTGATTGTAGTATGTAGGCATCCATGTTAGAAGAATAAATGTTCCCCAATAATGACAGAAGTGGGAGATAATGAGAGCCCAGACGGGAACAAGAACAAGACGCGAAAAAAACGACTAATGATGCGAAAATCGAGTAAAACCGGCTTAAAACGACTAATGGCGCGAAAATCGAGTAAAACCGGCTTAAAACGACTAATGATGCAAAAATCGAGTAAACCGGACTTAAAACGACTAATGATGCGAAAATCGAGTAAAACCGACTTAAAACGACTATTGGCGCGAAAATCGAGTAAAATCGACTTAAACGACTAATGACGCGGAAATCGAGTAAAACCGGCTTAAAACGACTAATGACGCGAAAATCGAGTAAAACATAATTAATTTTTTCAAAAGTCTGCTTTTTTAAATTTTTTGTTTTTTATTTTAATTTCCTTTAATTTCTGATTTATTATTTTGATTTTCTTTTTTCTTTTTTTCTCTTCTAATATTCATTATTTTATTATAAAATTAATTTTCATTTATCTTTATTTATATATTAATTTTCATTTTCCAACTCAAAAAGAAAAGACAAAATCAAATCAAATATGAATATTACAGTAATATCCATTTGATTTTAACTACTTTTGTTAAATAGCCCCCCAAGTGGGGTATGTTTGCAAATCAGCCTAATTATAGACGAGAAGAGGATAAATCATAAACTTGGATAAGTATTTTTAAAAACATTATGCATTCTTACTGAGATATAGAGCTTGTGTAGATTAGGGGAGCCAATAACAAGGCGAGCCAGAACCAACATCTCTTTTATTTCTTCAGACTTCACTCCTATTAAACTAACAACCTTGAGGTGATGAAACACCACAAAACAGTGACAGAACTCAAGGCCCATGCTAAAAAATGGACGCACACAAAAGAAGCACATGGAAAAATCTGTCATAGCTAATACAAGAATTGAATTATTAGATTGTTACCTGTGTAAAGTTTGTCGAGCCACGTAGTGTCTCGAGATTAGCACAACCACCAAAGAAATCGGTGTAATTACAAACTGAGCTTTCCACAAGATCGCAGTCCACATCTACAAACATTGTTTCCCGAAGAGGAGTATCCAAGCAGATTTTTTGGCAACAACCATACATTTTCAAATACTTGAGATTTGGAGCACAATTTCTCAACTCATCTCTAAATAAACTAATTGTGAGTGTCTCCAGAAGAGGACAACTGGCAACAAGCCTTTCGAAATCATTAGAAAACAGATCAACCTCACAAAGATAAAGGAACTTCAAGAACAAGAACCCGTTGAAGGTTGAAGGTGGTGGATCCAATTCACAAAGGTAAAGCTTCAAATAGGTCAACTTCTTACAAGAATATACACTAGAGTGTAAGTGCAACATATTATCTTCAGAACTACGATTACCAGGACATATGGTTAACTTTTGGATATCATTCGTAGACAAAAAATGTACCCATTCTTCATTTTCTCGGTCAATCTTATTGAATGTGATATGTAGTTTGAAGTTATGGACGAGTCCTTTGTGATGCAAAAGAACTTGGGTGATGAAATTCATCATGTAGTTCTGAAATTCTAAATTTGACAAGTGAGGTGCACATTCATCATCAAAAAATAGCTTAGGAAGACTAGTCCATGTGTACCTCCACTGTTTTGACAGAATTCATGTTCTAATAGCATCTTCAATTGGAACACGCCCTAAAACTATATGGATGATACTCAGTGGAAGATCACTCAGCCTATCACAATCCAACTCATGATGTATTCTTCCAATTTTCAAAAGAGACTTAGTTTCTGTCATGATAACAGTCCTGAAAAGTGAAACCTATAGTCAGACGAAAAAAAAAATCAAATTCTTAGTATACATTGTGATAAAACGATAATATCAAGGTATAAATCTAAGCCACAAACAGTGCTTTACAATCTAGGGCTCAAAAGCTCTCTTTAACAACATACACAATATTTAGGGCGTGATACTGGAGGGACAGATGGAAGCCAAATGGATGTGCAACTCGGTTCCAGGTCCACAAATTATTGAGTATGACATGGATCAATTGATAAGCATGTCAATTTGTAAACCCTAGAATTGAATTATCGAAGAGAAGCTTCCAAGTGTTACAGAATCGATTTGCATGTCATAAGATAAAAGAGTTTTAGAATCACATACCGCTGTCGGAGAACCAAACTGCGCCTTCTTTACCCAAAAACAACCGCCTCTGGTAAATATTGAAATGCCTCTGGTAAAGATTGAAATTTGTTTCTGATTGTTTGCTAGAATTTGAGACGATAGGGTTTACGAGGTGATCCTCTCTGCCTGAGAATATTCTATATATTGAGTATTAGTAATTGAACAGTTGTTTCTAGGAAATGAATGCGTCCGAAAGAAAAACTTACATTTCCAATAACTTTTGTTTTCCTTCTTATTTGTACACCTCATGACAGTAACGACAGTTCTTCATACTGTTCTATTAGCTTCAGGGCCGGGTAAATACCCTCATGAGGTGTATAACCTTTGATTGGTTATACCTTTTATAGTGTAGGGTTTACTTTTTTCTAAAGGGTTAGGATTTATATTAAAAAAAAACTTCAACTAATAGAAATGAATGGGTATTTACCCACTAGGTATCTAAATCATTCCCCGTTACGTATAGGTGACGGAACAGGGGCCCAAAATTCCGGGACCCATATTTTAGTTTCAAACTTATTATATATTTTTTCATTTTTATCTCTAAATTGAGAAGGCCTAAATTATTGACTTAATGTAAACGATTGTTTTAATTTCTACCTCTCTTTGTCCAAATTCGATCCCATTTTTCTAGAAACCAGTCTCGACTCCTTCAATTATTGTTGATTTCCAATTCAAACGGATATATTTAGTATCTTAAAAGCATAACTACTTGGTAGTTTATATAATGAATACTATCAAATCTTTTTTTATAAATTTGGGTTTTGCATATACTAGACAGGCTGCGCGTGCGCTTGAGCGCACACGGGTTTGATCGTTTAACATTTAGCACACGCGGGTTTGATCGTTTAACATTTGTTGACAGAGAGTTATTGTTTATGTAATTTTAATCAACTGGGATGGAGGCTGAAGAATAGCAATGCATCACCCTTTTCGGGTTTCACTGCAAATGCCACCAGCAATTTTAAACGTGTGAAACACAAGACACAAATAAATGGTCAGATCTAAAATTTAACCCTGCGAATATGAGCAAATGCATGAGAAGATAATCGTGATAGTACAAATGCAAATAGATGTAGTGGTGCCTTTGCCTCAGGATTTGATTGAAATATATTTCAATTCTCAAAGGATATTTGCAGATTAGAGCTCATCAAGCCTAAAAATCATGAGTCAATCACTCTTATAAGATTTTCTCTTTAAGGACGAGCATGGGTAACTTACATGTATTATATCAAAATATATACTAAAATTTCAGAATTTATAAGGTCATTAATCACTCTCCTCTGGACGATAGATCCTTTGCATTTGCACCTTGCTTTGTTATGGCAGCCGAAGTCCTGTTTAGCCAAAAAAGCATTTATAGCAAAACAGGATCATCTATATCCAATATCCCACGTTTATAGGTGTATTCTAACATGAAACATTGCACAGTTTTGAGTAGTTGCTTTTGTCGATCCAATTTTCAGAAACTTTACAGTTAAACCATAAATAGTAATTAAAAAAACAAAAAACTGAATTGACTTGTCAGATTTATTGAAGATGCGATTTCGGTTTCATAAGCAGCATTTTCCAACAAGTGCATACCTCCATTTTATGCTTTCCATTGACTGCCTCCAATACTGCAAGAGCCTGGTCCTTCATCTCATACTTCAGGAATGCACACCTTGAATGATTATAAAGATTAATCGAAAGTCTCGAATTTATTGCACCTCTCATGAGACCAGCCTACCATATTACAAACTGCACTTGATTGTTGACTATAATTTTCTTCCAATAAGAATGTTTTGGCATGCACCAAAAAGTTATTCATTACCTGGTCGCGATAATTAACTCTTGTGCCTTCATTTTTATTGAAGTAGTTTGCAATGTTCACTAAAGGAAAAACGAATGCCGCTCTCCCTATCAACACGAGTGCCAAAAAACTTGAGCTGACAACAAGTGATGTTCCAGCTCTGAATTTACAAGTCTTGCAAAAAATTTAGTGTTCTTGTATAGGAATTATGTATAAAGAAAAAAATACAAAGCAGTAATGTTACCCTGCATTGGTTGCTTTCCATTGATCAAGATCCAATGCATCCATACCAACATACAAGAAGATGAAATCTTCTGCAATGAATATTGTTGCGAACGTGTGCCTAAAATTGTAAATGCACAACTTATAAAATAACTTAATGTCATAATTATAATATGAAATTGATGTATCCTAGTTGAGAGATGTTTCTGACTTGGTTGTAGTTCTTGAACTATGAGTAATGTTGTGCCATGTATAATGTGACATGATAATGCCACAAAAACTATCAGGATTCCACTCAGAGACATAAGCTGCAAATTCTCACAGCAAATCAGTGACCAATCAAAAGTAATTGCAAGCGCACGCGAGTAGTTAATTTGTTGGTGTGCTAATTCGAAAGATTTAACAATAAATAGTGAATTAGAATGCTTATGATTATCTTAATCTTATTTTCATGCTGAATTAGAAGGAATTAGAAATAAACATATGGCGTGCATAGATATTCATGCTACAAGCGAAGAAAGTAATCAATGTAGTCTAAAACAAGCAAAAGCTTAAATTAGAAAAGGAAATGGCATGGTTCTTCCACTTTTTTCAATTCAACTAAACGCAGCGAATGCATAGTTGCAACCAAAATGAAGGTTAAATGATTTACTTTTGGCTATTCTTAAAATCATCCTCTGTTTCTTCTCCGTCATCATCCTCATCCTTATTTACAGTCTCGTGTTGTTTAACATCATGGATCTTAAACATAAGCAACCTGGGAAGAAAATGGCTATTCATAATCAGTATCTACATGACCCATCATCTTCTGTAAATTAAAAAGAGAATATAACTTGGTAAAAATAAATAAATAAGGCACATTTAACCTACCGTCTCAATGCAAAAGGATCACAATGTTAAATTTATTACACTTTTTCCATTTTTTTTAAAAGACTCAAATTCAAATTCTCAATCCCTGACACATATAATACTTTGTATCACTCAGCCACATCCATAACATTGCAAACTATAAAGTTATACATTGCAAACTATAAAACTATATATTGCAACCTAAGATCACAAAGGTCATTGCTACATTATAGATTAGTTGTTGTAACTGTCTAATTGGATAAGGGAAAAAAATATCCATTATTTTCTCTTGACAACATTAAGAGCTTAATCAAATATTCCTCCCTAATTATAACACCATGGTTCTTCCAAGCAATCCCTGTGTGTCTAGTCTAGTATTACCTAGACAATCAAAGCTAAAATTTGTACATCAATGGAGTTTGAAGCTTATTTTATAGTCATTCCAAAACATCAAAATACCTCTAATTAACAATCTATTGCCTATGGAAATTTTTAATTGCAGTAGAATTCAATTTCGCCAACCTAGGATTTAAGAATCTGGCACATAATCTACTTAGAATAAGCTCCCTTCAATCCATTCAGTCTACTTACTAACCCATAAGCTCCCTTCAAACGATGGAGGAATACGTGATAGAGTAAAATCTATATCAAAAGAACCAAAGTGCCACCGACTCTTATTATCATTGAAAGTTTACAAAGAAACAGACATGTATTAGCCAACAAATTACACCTCCATCGTCAGTTCGTCACCGATTTATGTAGCCGAGATGGAATATGCAATCTTAAGTTGAACATTTAAGCCAAATAACACATGATTGGATATAAAGGACAAGTGCCAGATAACAGATTTGAAGTCAATGACGCTTACCTCTGACCATATATGATCACTTATCTCATTAAGAGGCAGTGCTCTCATGCCTCCGCTTGGGAATTTCAATCCGTGTTGAGAGGAAGTGTATCACCAACCAAAGGATGTTGCATTACCTTCTTCGACTGAAGAAGGT
This sequence comes from Oxyria digyna, assembly GCA_029168935.1. Taxonomy (NCBI): domain Eukaryota; kingdom Viridiplantae; phylum Streptophyta; class Magnoliopsida; order Caryophyllales; family Polygonaceae; genus Oxyria; species Oxyria digyna. Next base: position 16,520,773 of record JAPVLV010000013.1, read on the forward strand.
AATGCAACATCCACAACCATTTCTAATGAGTTAGACAAATGACAAGAAAATAATCAATTCTAGACTTAAATAAGTAAAAATCAAATGGATTCTTCAATCTATTCTATTTACGCGCTTGCTACACGCTTACACGGAAAAATAGGATACAAATCATATTGTATTTTTTACGAGGTCGGATATCTTAAATGACTTTGTATATATATTTTTATATGGTCAAAACAGATAATTTTTGGGAGAATTAGATCAATATTCTTTTTGATACTTGTACTTAGTCTATTACATAACACTCTAGAAAAATAAAATTTATGAGCACTAAAGTTATTGCTTTATACACAGAAAATTTTGAACTGGATCCTGACTCTCCATAAACGCTCTCGTTTTTTGCATCTCCATATTCCTCTCGAATTGCGATGCCATTGAAGAAGCTGTTGATTATCGACACCATTGAAGGAGCTCAAAACACGCGGAAATTTTCGGTGGGATCAATGGCGGAATAGATGGAGAAAACCAAATCGTAAACAATTGCAAAAGCATAAAACAAGGTCATATTAAAAGTGTGAATCGATTCTATACGTTTTTGTCTACGAATCGAACTCTCTGTATGTTCTGACAACACACAATAGGTAATTATATGTTCTCACACTGTTTTTAGATGATTTGTAACAGATTATGTGTCTATTATATGAATACTGAGATTTGTCGCAAGTTATGAAATATTGTGACAACTCGTATCTTATATGTGACATAATTTGCGACATAGGTTTGAATATTGTAACATCTCACAGTGTTTTGTGATGATTTGTGACAGATTATGTTTCAATTATATGAGTACAGAGATTTGTTGCAACTTATGGAATATTGTGACAACTCGTATCTTATATGACTTCCTATGCGCTACCAGATTTTCAAGACAAGGAGGAACTTAAAAAAGATGTCATGGTCTTTGCATTGAAGTATAATTTTGGATATACATTAAATACATCAACTCCTGAGAAGTATAAAGTCATTTGTATAGACAAGGAATGAAAATGGAGGGTAATAGGAGAAAAATTCCCTGGTATTCCAAGTTTTGAGATCAGAAAAGTAAACAACACTCATACCCGCTCTTTTGATTTTAGATGTGCAAAAAAATTTAAACCATCATACACAGTAGTGGCAGAGTTGATAAAATCAAGGTAATGCAATTATTTATTTTCTCAAAATAAGTAGTTGTTGTGGCATCATACTAATACTGACACAAATACAAGTTTGAAGGTGATAGCAATGAGTCAAAACCAAAGACAATTCACAACGATGTCAGAAGAGAATATATGGAAAGCTATTGGAAAGCTATTGGAAGAGAATATTCACAACGATTTCAACATGTTCGCTACTGGAAAGCTTGTAAGGCTCAGGAGTATGCACAAAATCTGGTCAGGGGGACACCAGAGGATAACTATGCCATGTTACCAACATATTGTCACATGCTTAAACAAGCAAATGTCGGAACATACACATGTCTTGAATTAACAAGGTCAAATAATTTCAAATATGTGTTTATATCCATTGGAGCTTCAATATCCGGATTTAGTCACATGAGAAAGGTTATTATATTTGCTATAGTGACAACTTCTGGGATTTCTAGAGCTTCCACCACTAGTAGAAAAAAGGAGTTTTCACCATGGCAAAGTTACCACGGTTTCCATGGAACCGTGCTAATCTGGCATAATCGGTACAAGTACCACAGTTGACAGAAAAATCGTGGTAATTTTTCTTGTTTAAATCTTTGTGAGGAAAATTATTTTTCATGATTTTTCTTGTTTCAATAGTTTCACCTTCGTAAATATTTGGAAGTTATTTGTAATTTTAAAAGGCTTACAAAAAGAAACTGTATCTTGATAAACACTCGGCGAGGAATGAATGATTCTGCTTTGTTGATCAAGACTGGAAGAGGAAAATGTGGAAAGTTGGGGGAAAAAGAAGCACCCATTGATCATGCAACTTTTATGAGCATTGATTGATTGTTAATGTTATCTTTTAGATGTATATTTTAAAGGTTTTGTCTAGTGTGTGTTCATGGGCTCACAATAAACAACTAAAAGAGGTAAAAAAAACTAGGTCCTATCCCCTTGGAAAATGGGATAAACATATCACAACAAAAAAGTATTACATTTTCAATGTAATACATTCCTTTTTTAGTTGTTTAATGTGTGCCCAACGGAACACATTAGAAAAACCCTATTTTAAAAACTAATCCTCCTACACTACTCGAATCAGATTCCTTAAATTGATATAATTAAGAAAAGACATAGGTGTACTCCGTAAAATCTAGCAGAAACGTACTTCTATCGGTCAATTCTCCCTCAAATTTGATCTACAAATCAGTATACCCCGTAGAAGGGATTAGTGATGCTCATGACCCAATGTAGAAGCTAGTTTGAAAAATCAACGTGTTAGATCGATTAATAATAAATACCTTGGAACAAGCCTTTGTTCCATGTTACATAAAGCAAAAAGAAAGTAAACAACTTTAGAGAATCAAACCTTGACACAGTGATGTATAGTGAAAACACCTCGAATACCAATAAGTACTTCGAAGTGAAAACCACTCCGAGAGAATTTAAACGAGTCTACTTGTGTTATTGGTTTCTTGATTACAATAGAACTTGAATCACTCTTCTAGATTTCTCACCCAGATCTGGGATCACTCTTCTCACTTGAATCTTAATTTCTAACACTCGTACTCTAAACAATGCACTAGGGTTTTGCTCTTCAAAATTTTGTTAAGCTATGTAAATCTCTTACAATATATAACAAACTAAATAGCTCTAACCTAATACAATATCTATTCGTTCCTAAGTAAATCTCTTCCTAAGCAATATTATTTCCTTCTGTGATATTCCAACTTGATCTCCAAGTCTACAACTTTGATCTAAATTAGGCGCGCAATCTCTTGTGTATAAGGAAACATTATCTATAAGGAAATATTACTTATAAATATTATTTTCTTAGGGTCAAAATCTGGTCATAAACAGCCCCTTAAGTGATAAATGAGAATGAACGGGGACCGTTCATTCGAATTGATCTAACGGCCCAGATCTCTCTCACCTCCCACACTGGCAACTTCCTACTCGCTAGCTTTTTGTGTGAAACACACGCGCTACATCGTTCCAACGTGATTCAAAATTGGAGCGAAAACCGTCTCTTCCCATTCTTCTCAAAACTTCCACAGAAAACCTCTCTTGCAAAGGCGATCAAACCCTATCCTCCTACTCGCTTGCTTTTTCTTCGATTTCTCAACGAAATCACTTCGTTTTCTCTCACCTATCATCAAAAACAACATACTCCTACAAATTTCGCGATGTCTGGCTCACAGAAGAACAGCGAAGGAAGATGTATGGTGTTTAATCCCTAATTTTAGCGTATACGATGCTTTTTCCTGTGATTTCTCACTGATTTCTCTTCATTTCACTCCGTCGTTCACCAAAATCCATCAACTCGCTACTAAAAATGGCAGAATCTCAGAGAAGCCAAGTACCAAGAGGTATGGAGTATAATCTGGTATTTGGAGTTAGGTTTTTGCTTTGACATGTTAGATTTCGCTACATGCATGTTTGATTTTAATGTACTGAGTGTGAAAAGTATTTGTATGAGTAGTTCTACTATATTCGGTGTGTTTTTACTCTATGTTCAAAAATGTAGAAGTTCTCCAGCGCTTCTGGTTTCAACTTTGGCTAGAATGAGTCCAATTCAAAAAAGCTGCATAGTAGAGATGGGATTTGGATGCTTGCTTAAATGGAAAGTGGACAAACTTCCAGCTAAAATCAGTCACTGGTTGTTGAAGAACTTTAATGTCGTATCCTGCACAATGAAGCTTGCCAAGTCAGTGAGGCACAAAATTACAACGCAAGATGTTCACGACTACCTTGGAATTCCTGTTGGTGGGATGCAAATAGAATTGAAGAGAACATTTACTGAACATGAGGATTTACAATATCAAGATCTTCACCGAAGGTTCAGGAATCAATTTCCACTGGAAATCGACACTGAATTGGATGAAGTCAAGTTGCGTGGCACCTCAAAGATTCATGCATCACATGTCGCAGAGCTTTTGATAAAAACTGTAGTACCTGGAGAGTGGTTCAAGAGAAATTTCATGATGTTGCTTGTTGCAACCATTATGGACAGTCAGCCAAATGGTGGATTGAATTATAATATTCTTCATTACCTTGAGTGCACCGAGATGATTAATCACTACGACTGGTCAAAATTGCTAGTTGACCTTCTGATAAAGACAAAGGAGTCTTTTGATAGGACAACAAATGCTAGTTTTTTCAGAGGACCAATCCTTCTACTACAAGTTAGTGTTCACCAATTTTAATCATTTTGTTCATTATCATATCATTATATGTTCATAAAACTAATATTTACTCATTTACTTTATTTGCTTGCGGTTGATATATTTTGATCGTGTTATTCTCAAGAATGTTGAACATGAGAGAGAGTTTCCAATAATTGTTAATTGGGATGCAGCCATGTTGAGGGCTAGAGAGGCAGAAGAGATCAAGATTGGTGGATTTGGAAAGGGTTATGTCAGAGATCCTCCAATTTTTACAGATGATGATGTGAACAATGCTGCAAACATAAGAGACAGTCCATCCGCCTTATATCATTCACAAGAAGAAGCAACTGAAGATGCAAGTTTACTGGTAAGATTTCCAATATGTGTTCATCAAATTCCTTATGAAAGTTCATCAACATTGTTTTATATGTTCATCAGATTGTCTCTATCTGTTCATCAAATTTTGTAATAATGTTCATCACATCTGTGAACAATGTTCATCAAACTTCTGAAAAATGTTCATCAAATTTCTGAACAACGTTCATCAAATTTCTGAACAATGTTCATCAAGTTTCTAAACAATGTTCATCAAATTTCTGAACAATGTTCATCAATTTTGCTTTATTGGTTCACTATTATTTATTTTCTTGTTCATTAATGTTTCATTGTTTAATATTGAAACAGGGTTTCTTAGAGGACCATATAAAAGAGGGACAAGAACTTGCTACCAAGATTAGAAACTTCTTGGGAAGAATTGAGCAGGCTCCCTCACGTATAGCAAGTAATAGCTTGTTCAAGAAGGTGAATGAAGCTATTGAAAGAATGCTAAATGTGAGGGATGATGAAGAAAATGCAGAGCAACCACATCAAATAGAGGAAGACGAAGAGACATTGACCCAACAACAGTTTTGGCGCGAGGCATCTAAATGTTTGGAAGAAGTGGAGAGAACTATGAAGGCCAAGAAGAGTTATGTTGTGAAAGCTGAAGATGAAGTTCCAGAGAAGACACCAGATGAAGTCATTGGTGAGACTTGTCGAAGCATTGCTAGAGATTACATTTCAGATATTCCATCCTTCTCTTTGGGAATATTCTCCCAATCACCTGAGAGGCCTACAGTGGTAGTTGATCCGCCAGAAGAAACTACAATATCACCTGAGATGCCTCCAGTGGTAGTTGATGTGACAACAGAAACCACAAGACAGTACAAGAGGAAAATTTCATTCAAGGTAATATACAAGGCTTCTTAACTCTTATTACTATCTATGCTTTTATGTGTAATAACTTGTTGTGCTTTATTTCAATTGTAGATTCCTAAATCTGTGGTTGAAAGACAAAAGAGGTTGGATGCAGCTACCACGCACTCTGAAGATATCGTTGAAAGTACTCCTATTGTTAACAGCAATGTTGACGAGACAGTTGAGGAAATTGATCCTATAGGTGATGAGGTGAGGATGGAAGAACAAAGAATTGAGAAAGAGAATGAGGTACATATTTTGCTTATAAATGTTCATCAATTGTTCTATCAATGTTCATCAAATAATTGAATTATGTTCATCATTATTTCTAATTACAGATAGAGAAAGAACAAGGAAAGGAACCAGAAAGAGTGGAGGTGGAAAGGATGGAACAAGGGAAGGAAATGGAAACACAATCTGAGGACAGGGGCGGGAAAGAAGGAGTTGAGGAACAAGTACAAGGGATGGAAATACAATCCAAAGAGGTGGTTCCTGAACCACAACTAAAAGAAAAGGAAAGTGTACAAGTTCAAGAAGTGGTTCCTGTTCAAGAGGAAGAAATAGAAGCCCAAGATGTGAGGCAAAATGATGAGGAGAAGAGGAAAGAAAAGGGAAAGGACAAGGTGGAGAGTGAAGGAAAACAGAAAGAGGAGCAGGTTGAGAAGGTGATCTTTATCATCATTTGTTCATCAACTTTCTTATACATGTTCATCAAACTTCTCACTTATGTTCATCAAACTTCTCACATATGTTCATCAATCATATTCAGGCAATAACTGAGAAAACAATGTTTGTTTGGAAGACGGGGAGTGAGAATGACCCAGAAGTAATCAAAAGAAAGAGACTAATTTATTGGGCAAACAAATCTCCATACAAGCAAAGGATTGTGGACATCAAAGAGAAACCAACTGCTCTAGAAATGAAACTCAGCAGCTGGATGTTGGAAGATTTAACACACCTAGAGTAAGAAAAGTTTAATTAGTTTTCTTCTAAATTTCATCACTGGTTTTATAAATGTTCATCACCTTGTCACATTTTGTTCATCAATTCTGTTCTAGATGATCTTCATTGTTTTTATATTTGTTCATCAGTGCTTTCATATTATCATTTTTTGTTTCAGGGACATTGTTTTCAGCGTGGGGCATTTAAATTTCAAGAAGAATGACTTTCTGAGCATGCAAAACAATCTATATGTTGAAAGCAATGTGATTGACGCATGGGCACACTTGCTTAATCTCAAAGAGGAAGAAAGAGATGAAGCAAAACCTCTTAGATTCTTTGCTTCAATTGATACAACGGTAGGAATTTTTTATATGAACAATTTTGTCATTAACATGTGGAAACATAACTAACGGAATCTTTTGATATTTTATAAAAGTCTGTCCCGACTATGGTGGGTTTTGAACTAAAAGATTCAATCACATTCTTCAATGGTGAAATGGAAACTCAGTTAGCAAGACTGCCACTTCACAAATTGAATGATATTCAGTTGGTAAGTATTCTATTAAACTTATCTATAAAGGTTCACCACTCTATAGACAAATGTTCACTGTGTTGTTTAAACTTGTTCATAAGACTATCTATACATGTTCACTATATTTTTTAAACTTGTTCATCAAACTAACAAAGGAAGTTCACTGTGCAGTTTGTCTTCCCAATATACCAGAGTGAACACTATTACTGCATTGTTTTCAATCTCAAGAACCCAAGAATAGATTTCATTGATAACTCCAGTGTTCAAGGCAAGAAGCTTGTGAAATATAACAACGTTCCTAAAGTGATGGTAAGTTTTAATACTGGATATTGTTCTTCTGTTTATTTGGTAATGTTCATCATTATATTTCAGTATGTTCATTATCATATAACTGTATGTTCATCATCATATAACTGTATGTTTTAAATATGTTCATCATTGTTTTTCAATATGTTTGATATTATTGTGTTTTTATTTTACATAGAGCAATGTTTGTGGAATTTCTAAGGAAGCATGGCATGGAAGCCAAAGCAGCTCTATTCGAAGACGAGAAAAAGGTCAAAGTTGAACGTCTTACAATGTACTGGAGAGATGACAAGAACAAGCAGGATTGTGGTATATATACCATGCGACACATGGAAACGTACTTTGGGGAGGGGCTGACAAATTTTACAACTTCTTTGAAGAAATGTGACAATAAGCAAATGGACATGATAAGGGTCAAGTACATTTCAGAGTTGTTAACCAACAGATTCAACAATGCTTACCCACAACTTATAGAATGGGTAAATGGAAAATGCACAATGTAGAAGTTTGACAATGAGTACAAGGATTCTTTTGTTCATCTATATATTACAGAATGTTCATCAAATCACTGAACAATGTTCATCAGCTTAACTGTGAATGTTCATTGAATATTTAGCCAAAGTTCATCATATTAACATTGAATGTTCATTGACGTTAATCTCAAAAGTTCATCAATATGATAAGTAATTTTACTTGTCTTTTTCACAAATATTCATCATATTAATAATGAATGTTCATCGAGAATAGATACAAAGTTCATCAAATTAACACAACAAGTTCACCACATTAACAGAGAGAGTTCATCTAATTTGATATCGATGTTCATCAATTTTTCCCATGTTGTTCACCAGATTATATATAATTGTTCACCAAGTAGATTACAAATGTTCACCAGAACTAGATTTGCACATAAAGACCTAAATGATAGTTTTAGAATTATCTAACTTCAAACACTTGTTGAAGTATTCTCAGGACATGTAGAGCGATTGTGTCCGGATTTCAAACATATTGAACAACACTTCTTCACCTTGTTAGAATTCAATCTAACTTTCTCAATTGTACTTTTCAAACGTGATGTTTTTGGCCTTCCTTTGTTCTTTGATTGTGGAGGTGGAAGGACAGATATTGTATTTGGTAAAGGACCAACAAACTTCTCAAATCTTGTCTCTCTGCTTTTTGTAGGAGTCTTGTTGTTACTCATAGAAGACGACTCAGCCTGAATGGATGAACTGTACAACTCACGCTTCTCCTTTAGAACAATCAACAAGTCTTTCAATTGATCAGAATCATGCTCAATTTCATTGATAATACTATGTATCTCAGACATAACATCATACACTAAAAGCTTCTTCTCATCCATCTCAACAGATTCTTTAAATACTAAACCATCAATCTCAAAAGTTGGCTTCAATGTTGTGCTCTTACTCCATCGTGGTAATATATATTGGTCAGGCATTTTCACATCCAAAGGTGGACCAACACATCTGATTACCAATATCATGTGACAGCATGGAAGACCTATCTGCAAGAACCTATTACAAGAGCACTTATATTCATTTGTGGATGGTAAGTTCTGAACCACAAATGATTTCTCAAAATGTCCACGAACACGATAGTAATGGACATCACCCTCTGTGAGAGAATTAACCAAGGCACAATCATAGGCAGATGAGAGAAGTTGAGTTTGCAAATCATCAAAAATAGGCAGTGTATAGACGTCACAAAGCTGAACTTCCATTTGGGTCGGTGTCTTGAGAGTAGGACGGCGAGTGGAAGATTCAAAGTCATGCTTACGATGAGTATGTCTTTGAGAATCAATTGCATTTTCAAATTGCAACATGAACACTATAAGGGATGATGATGAGCCAATGAAATGTGAGAAGAAGAAGTTCTGAGATTCAGACCTCGAAGTTGTTCTAAGCAGGCCACCCATATGGACATTTTGAAAGAAAGCGGGAATCCATAAGTGTCGTAGATCAAACATTGTCTTGAGCCAAACATTGTCTTGAAGATTGAAATCATCTATAATACCATGCCAAAGCTCCTCAAAATCCACAGGAGTAATCTCATCACTCCAAACAATAGCATTGAATCTATCCCTGAATTCTTTATTTTGCTCTGGTTCAACCTTAATCTTACCGGGCACTTTGAACATTATGTGCCACATGCAAAAACGATGAACACTTGAGCTAAAAACCTCCTCAACAGCAGCCTTGACAGCAGCATCTTGATCAGTCAAAATAACAAAAGGTTCATGTCCCATTGCCTTTTTGAAATGATCAAACAACCACACATAAGATGGAATATCTTCGTTCAACAATAAGCCAAATGCAAAGAATGCAAAGGTGATTGAGCACTTGTAGTTGTCAACTCCAGTGAAAGGAACAAACACCATATCATACCTGAAAACAAAAAGCGAAAACTCATAATGTTCATCAAAACTGTATTATTTGTTCATCAAATGATTGAACAATGTTCATCATTACTGATAACAATGTTCATCAAAACTGGGATAAGAATGTTCCTCAACTGGTATGAATATTCATCAATAAATCTAACAGTGTTCATCAAAACTTGTATGAATGTTCATCAATAAACTAGCAATGTTCATCAATAAATTTTTATATGTTCATCTATAAATAAAACATAGTTCATCACAACTACAATGATTGTTCACCAAAACAAATAGGAATGTTCATTAATAAATTTAACATTGTTCAACATAACTACTTAGAAAAATTCTCATAAACAGGTAAGAATGTTCATCAACATACCTATTTGATTTGTATGTTGCATCAGCAGTCACTACATCACCAAAGAATGAAAAACTCTTGCGTGCAATCGGATCAGCCCAGAATAAACGAGTTAGTTGATTATGCTCATTGACATAGTATTCAAAATAGAGAGCCTCACATCTCTCTTTCTTGCGGAAAAGGCTATCAATTACCATTTGAGCATCACAACCAACCATATACGCATTGAGATCTCGGTTAAAATTCTTGAAGTCAACCAGCGAGGCATCAACATTTGCGTAAGATCCAACAGAATTCTTGAACATCTTAAATGCTTTGCTAGTCCCAATATTGGACTTGATACAATTAATAATAAAGTCTTCATGGAATGCAGTCAATTTCCGGTTACTCCTGGCAAGATGTCATTGTGATTCATCAACCATATAATGTGTATGACGCTCCTCAAAAATCTTAACAGAATATCCATCATGACTAAGATAGCGAAGTGCTAATTTAGCAACACAACCACATCTATCTGAATTCCTCTTCCTTTTTGATGAAGTGGAGTCATCTGCAGTATTTCCATCTACTTTCATATATCCCTGCCTACTGCAACAAAGATACTTCCAAATTGGAACTGTTCACATCTTTAGTGCTAGTCCCTGACATGATACGTACACTAAAGCCTGCCCTGATGGCATATTTTTTATAGAATTCAATACCATCTTCAATTGAAGCAAACACTTGACCAACATATGGCTTGTAAGAATCTTCACATAATGGTAAAAAGTATTTCGTATTTCCAGGAGAAATAGAAACTACACCATTGGCATTGGATTGATCAACACCTAGAAAAATGATAATCAGATATTAAACATATGTTCATCAAACTACTTATCAATGTTCATCAAAATCCTGAAAATGTTCATTACACATTAAAATGCTGTGAATGATCATCACATCTAGAACAAAGTTCATCAAATCAGTATTAAAAGTTCATTAAGACTGCATTCAACGTTCATCACATGTTTTATAAAAGTTCATCACAAATACTGTCTATGTTCATTATATGTCCAATAGAATGTTCATCACTTCTATTACTGTTGTTCATCAAATCCGTTATAAATGTTCATCAAATCTGATATAAATGTTCATCACAATTCTTCTAAATGTTCATCATATCACTAAAGATTCATCTTCAGTTTTTAAAATGTCCAATATATGTTCACTAACAGTCTTATTAACGTTCATCATATGTCTTGTACATGTTCATTAATTACCTCGGAAGTATGATATTAAGCTTTTTCAAAGCTTAAACATAATCAACAATAGTTCATCGATGATGTTGATCAAATTTGAGATAAAAACTGCTTCATTATACACGAATCATCGTAATACTTCAACAAATAAGCTCAAATTGGAGAGAAACAGGGGGATGAACTGGTGAAACAAAGAAAATAGAAGCAAAACCTAGATCCATAGGTAGAATGAAGGAGAAACAAGCTAACGAATGATAATCGATGTGTTGGATTAGCGAACAGAGCAATCAAGAGAACAAGAACACCTGAATACAAAAAATCAACAAAATCAGCTCACGCAAAAACAAAGGATATAGAAACGTAAACAAGATGAGGAAAACAAAATAAAATACGAATGCGAGAAGAAGAAGAAGGAATTACGCAGCAGAGAAGAGAAGGCAAGATCCGAAGAAGTTTTGTTGAAAAAACTTGGGGGAAAAGAAAACGAAGGCGAGAAGAAGAAGAAGGAAATTTACGAGATCTGTTGAACGCGCTTGTACACGCGCCCAAAAGTGAATTATCCACATCCGTCCGATCTGGCGAAATCAAACGGCCCATAATCATTCTCATTTATTACTGTAGCAACTATTATCACCGGACACTTTTCCATTTTCTTATTTCTTCAATCGTTCAGACGGGCGCGCGTCTCCAAGATCATGTCTTCCACCGAATTGCTTCTTTCCTTATTTGGGAAATCTTCTTTCCTTGTTTTTGAATCAACTCTTCCTTATTTCTCCAAGACCATCCTCCATAATATATTGACCGATATTCTTCCTTGGATGGACCTACACTACACAATTGTCTTCTATTCGACGTAACCTTACTTCTCATGTAATCCACCAAGTCTTCTCTCGTTCCTATAACAACTAGAAAACATACCTATGCACTCAAGTAAATCACTAGTGAATGTTTGTCATTAATTAAAACCCATTACATCTCAACAATTCCCCCCCTTTTTGATGATGACAAACATCCTTAACAAGAATAGCGTAAACCCGAGACATATATACTCCTTCCAATTTTTGTTTCCTTATTCAATCGTACTCATTGTACACTTGTCTCTTCTTGATGTAGTTCAAGGGATCCTTGTTCAACTCAGTGTATATCTGATTAGGAGAATAGTGAGAACGTGCCATATGCAAAACTATTTCTTCTGATCGGGGGTCAATCTGCCAGCAATGCATTCCCAAACAAGCTTGGGCCAATAGTATGGTTGTGGGTACCCTGAACTACACTTAGTCTCCATGAATCTCAAGGACTCTTCATAAGCTTCAACTAAAATGAGCACTCACCTTTCTTTCTCTTGGTGTTTTTCCTCTCTTGTACGCCTTTAGGGAATACTTCCCCCCTTTATTACAAATGATTTGAAGCTTTCCATTCCACTTTGTCCTCGTATTGATGGTCTACTCCTTGCCTTAATAACCATAAACTTATGGAGCTTTGCAATTTTTAACTCCCAATTAAGTCCATCTTTCCGGGAGGCAAACACTTGATCCGTTGTAAAAACATCTGATATTCCTTAAAAACCACAATTTCCTCATCTACGGGATCATCAAACTTCGGTGCAGTGCGCAAAGAAGAAAGAAATAATAGGGGTTCTACTACATTTGTAACCAATCTCACCATATGTGAAGGCAATTGTGTGTTTTCATAACCGGTTCAGAACGTTTGGTCTTGATGTTGGCTTACTGTAAACCAAAATATGTGTAGCTTGATGAAGATGGATATGGAGATGGTTGATAAAAATATCCAAGCCCAAACCCTAAATCAAATGACGGTGGGCCTCCGGTGGAACAATGTAGTCGTCAACGATGTATTGTTCAATCCAGTAATAAAGGAAAAGGTGAATTATACACAAGAAAACACACACAAACACAAACACATTCAGTTTCTGTAAAAGTGCGTAAGCATCGAATGCCTTCATGCGTAACATATGAAACACTTCCCCGCGTAACGTATCAAATGTCACATAAACTTCACAACAATTTTTTACGGGATAAACCCTAAACCAAAATTTTACTAAAATAAACTCACATTTTACTCAACACATTATTTATCATCACACCACTCACAAATTTCACAAATCTAATCCTACATCAACAACATTGTACACAAAATTCTGTTAGAAAGCAATCCAACCCTAAACATGTATAAAACAAACCGTTACATTCAAACCCTAAATCCTAATCAAACTACATTAAAGAACAAATCTTTTGGACATTCTATGCACAAGTCATCTTTAACACTTACTACTACTATATTTAACATGAAATACAACGTAGTACTTTCATTCTAGCTCTTAAGGGTGCAAATCAAATTTAAATTCAAGATTTTATTAAGAACATTACCTCAATGGCATTATAACTTGATGAACCATCTTCTCCACTCCTTCCTTTTGTTGAAATCATCTTCATCCTCCATGGTTTTAGTGTTTTTTGAGGGTTTGAAGGTTTGAAGTTGTATTTTAATGGAGGGTTAAAAGATGGAAAAGATTATAGAAAAGGGTTTTAAGGTAGGGTCAATAGGTGTTACGAAATAGTTAAAATAAGAGGGTATTTAATATTGTTTTTGTAGGGACAAGACGCCCATTAAATGAAGTTGAAAAACTAATTTCATTCCATGCGTAACGCATAGAATGTTGGCATGTGTAACGCATGGATCGGCTCCATGCGTTACACATGAAAGCATTTTTAAAATGTTGCATCTCGTGCGTTACACATGGGTTCATTCCATGCGTAACGCAGGAGCCCGAGCAATGTTCAGTAATTTGCTTGGGCTATATATAGAATCTGTGTAATTATATACTACCTTCTTTATGTAATACATGTCTTTTCGGCTTTATCTATTTTTCTTTAAATATGCTTGTTCTTTCACATATTGTTTCCCAGCCTTTTCAACTTTAACCATATATTATCTTTTTTTTTTGCTCGACTCAATTTTCCAAATCCGGATAATTTAGTAAGGATGATTTGGCACTACTACAATAATAATCAATATATTAAGAGGTTTGGAGTAACATTTTGCCTATAGAAGTGGTTTGACGCCTCAAAACCAACGTTTATTGCAACGGTTTGATTCAAAAGATCTAATGAAGCAGCTTGAAGCACATATTGCATCGATTTATTTTTAGTAAAACAATTCTATCATGTTTAGAGGGTGATGTACGTATGCTTGAGCCTCATCCAAAATCTCACTCGATCCTGCTAGGGCATCACCCGATGGCAACCATGTGGCGAGCCCCTCACCAAGCTCAAGTCCAACACGTGGAGATTTTGTCCAAGACAGGCCGAAACTAGGGTTGGGCGATGTTAATAATTGGCTGAATCAATCGGGCTGATTTTGAGATATTTTTGAGATCCATGATCAAACTACTTGTTTTCAAAAGTAGGAGTCCAACAGACAATTGATAAACGAAAGTAGGAGTCCAACGACTTCTAAAAGATCATGGATTATTTTACTTCCTTTAGGCAAACCTATGGTCCGTTTGGGTTCCCCTTTGAATATGTTTGAGATTACATGCATATCTATTATGTCTCCAAAGTTGAGGCGCATTAGACTTCTGACTCGAAAGATATACTCTTTGAAAGATTTGGATTTGTTCGGGAAAGGACAAATTTTGGATATGATTTGGATACGGGTTTCAACAACAATGTGTCCAGATTTCACGACAAATGGATCTCGAATATGAGATTTATGATTTTTTTAGCGCCTTCATTTTCAAAAAAAATTAGTTTATTCTAATTTTTGCATCTGCAGCACTGAGATCTAGTTCGGCATGGAAGCATTCAATTGATGTAGGCGCTAGTGTTATCAATGATGACTACAAATGTCCAGTTGGAGGGATTTTGTTCAACCATTAATTTGTTCAATTTGAGGTGAAGGGTAGGGATAGGGTTTGCATCTGATCGTTGAGAAGATCTTGATGCATGATGTTTGGAGGTAGATGATCTTGACTCTTATCTTAGAGGCAATGTTTGATTTGAATCCACTCTGTTTAATAAAGTGTGTGTTTTTTGTTGGCGAGATTACATACTCTATTCATAACATGAATTCTTCACTAAATAGGATGAAGTTGGTTTTCTCCAATTGAACTAACTCCGGTCCAATTTCGACTCGATTCCATCAAAAATTAAATAAAAGCTGAAGTTTAAACCACTCTATCTAGCATTGAACGAGAGAGAGATATTAATCTTTTTTTAGCAGAGATAGACATTAATCAACTTCGAAGATGAAAAAGGCATAACAAAAGAAAAATGTTGTTTATATGTGCACGTGTAAAATTGACAGCACACCTGTCCGCAATTATGTTGAGGACAAATTGCTTTTTTATAAAAAATTATTAATTTTTTTGTCCTCAACGTAGTAGAGTACAAATCAACCGGTTAATGAATTTTCCCTCAACCCCATGAAGGACAAATGTAATGGTTAATTTTGATTCAACCGGATATAGAATTATTTATTATTTATTGTCCGCTACCATATAGATGACAAGAATTAAATATTTTTCAAATACTTTTATCCTTACCGTAATTGAGTACAAACGTTCGGATACATCAATAAAATTAACTGGTGTGGAAATCATCGGCAAAGAAAAACAAAAAGATGTGTTGCTGAGTGAAGAGAATCTGGTGGAAACTTGGCTCACATCCGCTGACCCTCCCTCTGTCTACGACAGTGTTTCGATGCGCTTATTGCGGATTTCCCAATTACTCTGAACAACTGGAAATGAGTCAAATTTCAAGACGACGAGTGATTAAAGGGCTAGGGAAACCAATATTAAATTTATAAGATTCGAGTATGATTTCAATCCATGTCTTCATAATAAACAAAATTGGATTCTGCCCCTTTATGCTAGTAATCATTGTCCCAATTAGATGAACGAATACAGTATACAGTATTTGGTTAGAGATTGTATACATAAACAGCAATAAATCAATAAATTGACCGTTTGACTATTGAAAAAATGCTTTGAAAACTGAAAACTCCCTCTTCTCTCTAAAACATCATGTATCTTTCCAGTTGGTTTTACTTTCTTCGTCATCATGATCATACGCTTCGATCCTCCTTGAATCATCCAGCCACCAATCATTTTGCTTGGCGTGGCTCAGGTAAGTGTTCTCTTCCTTTTACTTTGTGTAATTTCTACAACCAAGTTTAAACCCCTGTCCAAAACCAAGATCAAATTAAAAATCAATCGGATTCGACACCTCAAGAGATTTGGTATCCGCAATCTCAGTGATAGAAGAGATTTCTTGTCCTATAGAAAGATTCACAGTAAAAAATACAACAATTTGAGCCATGTTCGTAACCCTCAATCCACTGTGATCAATTTTATCACCACCACCTTCTCCGCTTGGCCTAAACCAGGTACGTTTTCTTTTCACCCCCTATGTTTAATTTTATTACCCAAATCCATAGCCATGTTCAAAATCAAGATCAAAACATAAATCAAAACTCTAGTATTGTCTTTGTTATTTCGTTGAGATTATGCAAGATGATCCCGATGTATAATAGTTATATCTGGCATGGATTATTTACACGGACGAAGACCCTCATGTTTCCTCAAGCGCTCTCTATTACTGTCAATTTGCTGTTAAGAAAGGATTTGGTTTCTTTGGTGTGGATTTCTCCAAACAAATCAAGTAAGTTTCTGCTTCCTCCCATTAACACTTTTTAGAAAATACAATTGAAAATTACTTAAAATCGCATATATGGACTTTAGTTATAATAATCAATGCTAAATTTGTATGTATTTCGTTAAAACTAAAAGGTAGTTAGAAACATCCGATCTAGAGTAGGAGAAGACAGAAACCTGGGGGATAGGCGGATTACTGCTTCTGAGAGGAGGAGGGATAGAAGATCTCGGGGTGATAGACCTCAACAGTCAGGTTCTCGGGGGTCAAGTGCTGCGGGGGTTAGGAACCCATCTCCTGTTCCGATGCCATCTCCTGTTCCGATGACATCTCCTGTTCCGAGTCAGTCAGGTTCTTCGCGGGGTAGATCCCGACAGACTCGGCAGTCAGGTCCTGTTCCGATGCAGTCAGAAGCTGTTGCGGCTCCTCCTCTTCCAGGACTCAACGAGGGTACTATATTGACTCGTTATGGGCAACACATTGCTCATGAGATTTGGATACATCTGAATCCCGATGAAAGTCCTCCCCGTCAACTAAAGGCGCAGACAAGGAAGAAGTGCTTCGAGCTATGGTTGCCTATAATTCCTACCGACCCGGAGCCAGATTCATGGTTTGCTATTGGCCTGGAGTCGGGGCTGCTTCACATCTTGAAGGGGCAATTTTGGAATGTGGACCACAACCTCCTTTCTGCATTCGTGGAAAGGTGGCACCCTGAGATGAACACATTTCATCTGAATTGTGGGGAGCTTGGAATCGGTCTCCATGACATTTTGGAGATTCTGGAGCTGCCTATTGACGGGCGTGCTGTCACCACTAGTGATGGCCGGACCGGACCGGGACCGCCGGTTCGAACCGGAACCGGACCGGAATCGGTAGGAACCGGTTTGGTCACGGTCCGGTTCCGGTTCACGAAATGTAAAATAAAAAACCGGCGGTTAACCGCCGGTTTTTTATTTTTATTTTTTAAAAATTTTAACCGCCGGTTTTTAAAAAAAAAAATTAAAATAAAGAACCGGTTAACCGCCGGTTCCAACGGTTTTTTTAAGTTTTTTTAAGTTTTTTAAATTTATAAAATTATTTTTTAAAAACAAAACCGCCGCGGTTTTGTTTTTTTTTTAATAAAAAACCGGTCCGGTTCAGCCCGAACCGGACTGAACCGGACCGGGAGCCACCCCTAGTCACCACCCCCATGGACGCATTTGGGTCTAGATGCAGATTCAGCGCAATGTGCCCGATTTTTCTCTTATTTGTTTGACGTTGACCTGGACAACCCGTTTGACGCTGAGGAGCAAGAGATGGTGAAGTTCATAAGTAGGGGGGAAGTCGGCGAGCGGGAATTATTTTGCCACGTTGTTTCGATGATCAACTCTGGAAACTCGGATTCGGGCTCTATTGCAACAGGCTTTTTGTGGCACCTCATTCAGCAGTCTCTGTTCGTGAACAAGACCTCGAACCTGTTAGACACATGCTTCCTGACGCTACTAGAGGATCCGAGCAGGATACATGAGTACGCATGGGGTACAGGTTGTTTGGCATTGTTGTACAGGCAGCTGGGTATAGCATCCAGGGCGAAATGCGTGCAATTTTCTTGTTGCGTAAGGCTTCTTGAGATTTGGATTTGGTTACATTTCCCGTATTTTCCTGGGAACCCAAATCTGGATGTGAGCTCCCAAGAAGTTACTGCTCGTGTATCCCGCTATTCCATTGGACGGGCCCCGCTGAGGCAAAAAAGGACTCTACAACAATACAGGCGCATCTTGGATGAGTATGCATCGGAAGATGTAAGTCAATCGTCTAAATGTCATTCCAAGTTTTTTGTTTTCAATATTATTATTAATTGTTATAAGCTACTTTTGTAGGTGTGTTGGATGCCGTATCCGGATTTGGACGTGGGACAGCAAGGGCGTCATAGAGTGACCACTTATCGTGGTGGGATCCGGTGCTTTGACATTATGGAGATGTACAACCCTGATCGGTTTTGCAGACAGTTCGGACGCCGTCAGTCCCGGCCTTTGGATGTCCCCGAGCCAGTCGAGTATTATTGTCCGCCAAAATCAATTCGAGGTGGCCGGGAATATACTGTACGGTATGGCCCAGAATGGGATAGATGGGACCAGCGTTATGACAACCTGTGTCTGTACATCATGTCCAGCCCACCAGCTCTTATCCCTTGGGATGCTGAGGATGCTTACCTCGATTGGTTTGCTCAAGTCTCACATCCATATGTGAGCCCAAACGCCCCGGCAAGACCTCGACCGCCAAGTAACCCGAACCCGATCCTTACCCTCGATTTCAACCGGGTAATTCTTATATTATTTTATTTGTTGGTATTGTGATTTCTATATGACCCATCTCCTAATTATTTGTTGGTATTGCAGCGTGTATCTACGACACTCGGTATTATGCGGACACATCGACAACAGGGGATTGCAACTCTGGAGAATTTGGATCCCTACATTCGGATGCTCAGTATCGACGATCCGCCTACAGCTGAGGAGGTCACTCAAACTCAACGGATGTCACAAGCAGAGTCGTACAGGAGTGCAGAAGAGAGAGCCACACATTCTATATGGGAGCGGACAAGGATGGGTGCGGGACAAGCCCCTCCGGAACAACAAGCAGGGCGTAATGAATGGGAAGCTAACTTGGGTCACGAGTCCGACCCTTATTGGAGGATTTGATACGTTGTATTTGTTGTTTAAGTTTTAATGAATATTATGGCCCCTGTGTTATGGATATTATGTTTCGTTTTCGTTGATTAAGTTTTAATGGATATTATGTTTTATGTATTTGGTTTCCTTACGTTTTGAAAATCCGGGACTCACCTTCACCCGCATGGCTGCCATTTGTCCGACGAAAAGAGAAGAGGTGTTTGGGAAATATCCGACCCGGTCCCACAAAGTCTCGTTCGGAATGGGGTTCTGAACGAGACTTTGTGGGACCGGGTCGGATATTTCCCAAACACTCTTCTCTTTTCGTCTATAAATACCTCCAACACAAACTATTTCAAACACACATTCAATATCATTCCATTATATTTATTTTCTCTCAAATTTTCTTCCTCAAATTTCGATATGTATCCGAATCGTCCAACTCTATTTTCCGCCTCTTCCTCGACAATGGATCCTGGTCCGAAATTGTGTTGGTGTCAGAAAAAACCCACGGTGCATATGTGTACCGAACAAATAGAGTGGGACAAGGTCAACTATAGGAGAAGATTTTGGGGATGCCCGGATGCATGTTGGGATGCCCTTACTGAAGAAGAGGAAGAGAAAGGGTGCAAATACAAACATTGGATCGATCCACCCTACACAGGTCGTGCAGGGGTCGTTATTGAAGAACTAAATGCAGACAACTTATGCAACTGGTCAAAGGCTGGAGGAATTGAGGAAGGGATGGAGCTATTGAGGATTGGAACAAAAGAATGGGCCAACGAAATAGATGAACTGAAAGCCAAAAACGCCGAGCTCATGGAGGAAAACGCTGCACTTGCTGCAGAATTGGCAGCAACACTTAAGAAATAGAGAATTCAGTATTTTTAATTTCTTGTATCGTTAGTTGTTCACCGTCTGCGTTGTACTCGTCCTGTTGTTTTTCAATTATGTTGTTGTTTCAATATTAATGCTTCTATGATTATGTTGACATCATTATGAAAAAACATTACTCAAACATTTATAAATTGTCCACCAAAACATTAATCAAACATATATAATTCAACAAACATTAATCAAGTCAACCACAACATACTTAATACGAACATTAATCAAACTAATACAAGATTTAGGTCATTATGGGACTGCCACCATGAAACTCTCTCTCAGATACGTAGTTGTCGAATCTACTCTGAAAGCGTTGTTCCCATCCGTCCACCGATGGCTGTTTGTAGATACTCCACTGCCTTGGAGAGGGTGGAATTGGACAATTGTCATCAACCAACCAAATCTGTCAACACAAAATTGTTATTGTATACTAAAAAACATATGTGAAATAAGGTACAAGAGCGGAAAATATCAATGCGTACCAGTACGTAATGGTTGTGTCTGCCTACATGTGCAATGGCGAACACCGTGGTAGGAGGCTTTGAACCGAGAGGAGCAAACATCAGAAGACATGTACAAGGACCAAACCATGATAACACCACAAGTGCAACTTGATACCCCGTGGCAAATACTAATCCCATTGTAGGTGTGCACATCCAGAATTCAGGAGAGCATGGCGATCGAATGTGATTCACTTCTCGAATGAGTTGCGGGATAGGCTTGAAACCCTCTAGCATCTCATGATACATATGCCCGTTTTGTTGGAGGTGCTTCGAAAGATCTAATCGGATTTCAACGTATTGTTGCTCTGGTTTACCTAGTAAGCGAGCAAGGGATCGATAACCACAATGACCGTCATCACCTACTTTCTCCACAACAGCTATGTATGCGAGCATGAAAAGGTCTATATTATCTATCCCCCAGTCCAAGTCGAGATAAATGATTGAATTGCCACCGCTACATTTCGATCTAGCATTTCCTCTTGCCCTCGGTGGTTTAGTTGCACTCCCTTTTACGGTCGTGGCCCCGCTTGAAGCTCTGTTGGATGCAACAGACGATTTCTTTTGTGAATCGGCTTTCGGTGGCACAGTTGCACCCTCTTCCTCTTTCATCCCCTTTTTCCTTGCTTCTGCCTTCTCCTTATCCTTCTTAGCTTGAGCCCTCTCATCCCAACCCGGATCTCGCTTTGTACCCGTCTTCTTCGCATGAATCTTAGGCCTTCCTCTCTTCATCTCTCCCCGAGGGGGGTCCTGGACATCAACTGAAGAAGGATCCTTGCACTCACGCCACTTATCAGTCATCCTCTTCATATCGAAATCATCAACGTTACCGGTAAACACCCCTTCAAAGAAATCATCCATAAGAACCTTATCTGCAGTCAATTGCACGTCGTCGTCAGAGTCGAAGTCTTTCAATTCCACTCCTTCCCACTTGATCTGCTTCCAGAAGATATCAATGTCGCTCGACAACAATGGCGTTCCTTCTTCTACAAAAACCTTAATCCTGTGTGGGCAAGGCAATCCGAGTGTTGATTCCCACCAAGGATCCTCACATGGGCCACATATCTTTCCCTCCTTTTCCTTAAGGACTTCTTTCAGTAGCATTCTCAAACACTTGTCGGAGCACTTCCTCAATATGCGCATGAAAATAGTCTTGATCCACCGAGACCCGTCTTGTATCTCCTTCGGGCTAGTATGGTTGGACATTTCCATCTCGGCCCGTATTCGACGGTGCTGATCGACAAACATATTGTCAATGTGTTGCACTAAAGTGTTGAATCCTCCAACAGCTGAATCAAACATATGCTTCAACATCGAGTGCTGACCTTCAACCCTGACAACAACATTGTACATGTTAAACATTTAGCCAACCAAATGTCATGATCATTCTCGTTGAAAAAAAATTCAAATATCTTACCTGTTACACGTTCTTGTGCTAAAATGGCGTATATCATCGCAATACGCAACTATAAGTTTTTCCTTATGGGGAGTAAACCATGTGCTCTCAGCATATCGTACAAGATGACCATTCCTCCATGTTTTCCGGAAGTGATCAAGTCTCTCCTCATACTGCTTCTCTGTGTGAGACCGCATCACCCGTCGAACGCTAGCAGATGCACTTTTTTCGTCCAGGCTGTTCAATTTAGCAAATGCCTTAACATTCTGATCAACGTGGACATGGCAAAGCATATGACGCACACTAGGAAATACATGGTCAACGGCCTTAATTGTTGCCAGCTCTCGATCAGACATGATGCAATCCGTACCTCTGAGTGCACCAAACAAATACTTGAACCGTTTCAATGCCCATGCATAGTATGGGGCTGTCTCACAACAGATGAACGCTAGCGCAATACAATATGTATAGTTGGTGCAATTGAATCCAACAAACTGAAGTAACGGCCAACCATACCTATCAATTTCAAATTTAATAATTATAATTCAAAAACGGTATTTGAAGTCATAATAATGAAATTTAGTGTACCTATTAGTCTTGTACGTCGCGTCCATGATCACCACCCGAGGGAACATTCTCCACAAATGTTCACAATCCGGATGAGATATGAAAAACGCTGACAACTTTTTCTCCCCGGTCTCCAGATTCGTCTCGTAGTGAATGTCTTTACGATAAGCTCTTTGATGGAGGAAATCTAATGACCACTGGGTCACGGTTAGATTTGTCAATGCTTTATTTCTCTCTTTTTCCCTCACGGTGTACACTTGCCTCCTTGATATTGTGGAAGTCGGATTTTCCTGAAGCAACTGTGTATAAATAACCTTCGGCATTTCCCCGGCCGCTGATGCAATCATTATTTTTCGTCTCTGCTCTCCCGTCATCCTCGAAGCAAATGCATGGCCAATCAAGCTGCTGGAAAGACAGTGGTTGTGACATGCCTTCTCAACTTTTAGTATCCACCCAGCCGGCTCAACAAGAGTTGCTCGTCGATAATATTCTCTCAACATAAAAGGACAATTGTACTTCCTTAACCTACTAAGGTTGCTACGCTGCGACGATGGTTCTGTTACATCGCCTTCAAGATTAATCTTCTTTCGATGTTTTCTATAACTACCGGATTGCTTACAGTGCAGAAATATCCTCTTGTTCGCCATTGATGATTTCGTGGTGATAACCATACACAAGTCATAACCGACCTTCATAACCCACTCTCTCAGAAGATCCATAGTAGGAAATCTCTCACTAGTCGTAAAATAGGCACTATAGTCGATATTTAAATATTCCTCATAACTACAGTATCCCTATTTAAAATTACTCAAATTTCAATACTACTATATCAATAAAATAAATTCTAATGAAACGCTATAAAAAAAGGTTTATAGGTACTTACTTGGAAATATGTATCATCTACCGGCGCAGACAAATCAACCTCCTCCTCCACCGACGTCTCACTAGAAGAACACTCCCGTCTTTCTTTCCAACTACATGCCCTTGAAGAATTAGTTGAATCGCTTTCACACGTCATTTTTTGTGCTTCTTCCGATTGGGTTTGATAATTTGGCCATACAACTCTGATTTTATAGACTCCATGAAAATATAGCCGTTGGCATTTTCAAAAAATATAGCCGTTTTCCCGTTCGGAATGGGGTTCCGAACGGGCCACGACACGTAAAAAATCGGGTAATCTCGTTCGGAACCCCATTCCGAACGAGATTACCAGAATATTTATGACGTCATAAATATATATAAAAAAAAACCTCGTTCGGAATGTGGTTCTGAACGAGTGTCGAACCGGTTCGCGTATAGCGAATCGGTTCGGCATTTTTTAAATGGAAATTGATTTTTCCGGACCGGTTTCGTTCGGAACCCCATTCCGAACGAGAAACAAAATTAAAAAAAAAAAATCGGGCAAAACGACTCCACTGCCTCATTCTGCATGCCATCTTCAACTCTTCAATATTGAGTGCGTTCCACTTGTCAAAATTCTCCAGCTTGCAATCATTCCTACCCTTTCTCCTGCTATGTTTTTATGGTACTCCCTCCGGGGGTCGAGATCCTCTATTTCGGTGGTATGTTTTAAATACTACATCAAATTTTTAATTGGTCCACGTGTTACTTTCTATTCACAAAATTAAGAATTATTAACCTATTAATTAAAATCCTCACAAGCTTACATCTTTCAGACTATCACCTACCCGATATTTTGGAGAACTTCAACTCTTAGAGATGGTATGCCATTTTTTCTTGTTGAATGACGGAGTCGAAGGTGGTCGGGCATATGTACATCTGATCGGCGGTCGCTTGGTGGAGCTTTGCTCGAAGGCTGTTTGTGCAAACATGAAGAAGGTTGTGGACGAGGAGGGACGACGGAGACGATGAATAGTGTGGACAACGAGGGAGACAACGAATATTGTTGGTGATGAATACTTCAGTTAAGTTCTATTTCAGTACCTTTTACAACATTTTGAATAGGTTGTAACTAGGGATGAAATTGAATTAGGGTTTTACTGAAATTTGGGGAATTTTGAATAGATTGGAATTAGGGATGAAATTGAATTTAGGGTTTTACTGAAATTTGGGAGATGAGATTGATTTTAGGATTTTACTGAAATTGGAATTTGAATAGATTGGAATTTGGGGTTTTACTGAAATTTGGGGATAAATTCAAAGTATTGCACTGGTGTGTTGGGTTGGATGTGTATATTCACAATTGTAACCGGTTTACTGGATTGTTGGGATAAATTGGAATTTGAATGTACATAGATAGATGTACATAGATGTATATAGATGAATGTCTTATTCTTTGTACACATGATGCAAGCTTATACGATTCAATTTTCTAAGTGATTACTCATCAAAGTGCCATGTATTAATTATGACATGATGACAATAAAACAATTACTGTAAAGGAACAAGTAATGTGATGATGATGATGAAAGATAAGGGCACTTGATATATAATGACTTGATTTATATTTATGTTAGATCTAATGAAGTCTATTAGCTCAAAGAAAGAGCAATGTGTAATTCACACATGATGTGGGTTCGAATCCCACATAGACTACAAAGTTACACGGTGTGGGTTCAAGTCCAATTAGGCTATAGATTCTGATGTTGATTTTGTTGTCTGTCTTGATCATCCATGAAAATATATAAGTGAAATTCAACAAATTAGCCAAAAGTTAAATTCATAACTGATGTGGCTGCATTTAAGGAATCTAGTGGAGGACTTAAATAAGAGATGTCCACCTACCATGTTCTCCAAGAGTTTTTCCCACATCAGTAAATGGACGTTTTCAATTGCAGCTTGTTCACCTCTTGGCATTCTTAATTTCTGTTTTGCAAGAGACTATATATATTATCTATTGTAAGTAGACCTGGCAATCGGGTCGGGTCGGTCGGGTTCGGGTTAAGGGTGCTCCGGGTCGGGTCTTTTTCGGGTCGGGTCATTTCGGGTCTAAAATTACCGGGTCAAAACAGGTCGGGTTGTTACGGGTTTATGGGCGGGTCGGGTCGGGTTCGGGTCTAAAATTACCGGGTCAAAACAGGTCGGGTTGTTACGGGTTTATAGGCGGGTCGGGTTCGGGTTCGGGTCTAAAATTACCGGGTCAAACAGGTCGGGTTGTTACGGGTTTATAGGCGGGTCGGGTTCGGGTCTAAAATTACCGGGTCAAACAGGTCGGGTTGTTACGGGTTTATAGGCGGGTCGGGTTTGGGTCGAAAATTTTGGAGTCAAACAAGTCGTTTGTTACGGATTTATTGTCAGATCGAGTCGCTTTGAGTAAAAACTTACCGAGACATAACAAGTTGAGTCGTTACGAAATATTGATGTTAAATTTGGGTCAATCTTAATTGCAAATTTTAATGTATGCTTCGATAGCAACACCACTACATTACCTTCTTTTCATTTATTTGAATAAGTTTGGCATAGTAACTTTTAGTAGATTAGCTAATATTTGAAAAAAAAAAACGAATGAAAACATTTATAAATTACAATTTATAACCTATGGACAAGTCAATAACCATCGACTAAATAAAACACGGTAGGTTCAATGCGACGGCAAATAAAGACCTGATATGTTGCTCAAAATCAAAACACATCTTCACAACCATAATCAATCCATCGTTTAATGCAACTCAAGATAGATAGAGTATTAAAATGAAAACAATCTGTCAACTTAGTCACATAATTCAAACTGCAAAAAAATAACAATCTCATAACGTAGAAAGTAAAACATGTTCTTCATATTCTTCTCAATCTTCCATGTCCATTGACATTGGACTATCTTCACTGTCATTGTTGATGTCCATTCTTGTAACTTGTATAATTTTTCGAACAATAATCAACATCGATGTTGTAGACCATGCATATTGCGCCAAGTTATACAGTTATCATTAGTTTGGTTTTACAAAGGAGGTGTTATTTGAAATGTTAGAAGTTGTGATTGGAAGTTACCCACATGGTTAAATATCTCTAATAAGCATTGAAACCAAGTTTCATTCCATTCCGACATCGTTTGGGCGTCGTTTTTCCAAATTGGCCTTAAGTCCATTTAAGGCCTTTTAAGGTCTTTTTGCTTTTACGCATAGTTTCAAGCCTCGTTTAGTGTAAGCGAGACCTTAATGGGACTTTATATGCCTAATAAGACTAAGTTGTATAATTTTTTCAATCATAATAATACATCGATGTTGTTGACCATACATATTGCCACAAGTTAGAGAGTGATGACTAGTTTGATGTTTAGAAAAGGAGGTGTTACTTGAACATGAAGAAGTTTTGATTGAGAGTTACCCACATGGTCAAATATCTCTAATAAGCATTGAAACCAAGTTTCATTCCATTCCGACATCGTTTGGGCGTCGTTTTTCCAAATTGGCCTTAAGCCCATTTAAGGCCTTTAAAGGTCTTTGAGCGTTTACGCATAGTTTCAAGCCTCGTTTAGTGTAAGCGAGACCTTAATGGGACTTTATATGCCTAATAAGACTAAGTTGTATAATTTTTTCAATCATAATAATACATCGATGTTGTTGACCATACATATTGCCACAAGTTAGAGAGTGATGACTAGTTTGATGTTTAGAAAAGGAGGTGTTACTTGAACATGAAGAAGTTTTGATTGAGAGTTACCCACATGGTCAAATATCTCTAATAGACATTGAAATCAAGTTTCAATCCATTCAGACATCGTTTTGCCAAATTGGACCTTAATCTCATTTAAGGCCTTTTAGTGTTTACACATAGTTTCGAGCCTCGTTTTGTATAATAAGACTAAGTTGTACATTATTGGTACTTTATATGCCTAATAAGCGAGACCTTACTTTATATGCCTAATAAGACTAAGTTGTACATTAATGGTATTGGCACTTCATTTTAGTAGTGTTATTGATAGATTATTAGTGTTGTTGACAAAGTATTAATGATGTTGACAATTTAGTTAGCCGTGTTGACAACTTAACTAGCCATGTTGGCAGTCTATTGGTCTCGTTGACAGTTTAATTAGTCGTGTTGACAATTTAACCAGTCCTGTTGACAGTTTATTTAGTCTTGTTGACAATTTAATTAGCCATGTTGACAGTTTACTTTACTAGTTCTCTAAAAGTTTAATTATCCATATTGACAGTTGATTAGTCTTAGTGACAGTTTATTTAATTGTGTTGACTAATTAATTAGTCATGTTTGCAATTTATTATCTAGTGTGTTGACAATTTTTCCAACGTGTTGACAGTTTATTAATGTTGTTGACAATAGTTATCTAGTGTGTTGACAATTTTTTGGGTAAAATTTACAATTTCCGCTTCTTTATTACTTTTATCTTTTTGGCCAAATTTTCGGGTCAAAAACGGGTTGGGGCGGGTCAACCCATTTTTGACCCAAAAAAAATCGGGTCAATCGGGTTGGGTCGAAAACGGGTCACGGGTTCAATTTGACGGGTTATGACCCAGAAAAATCGGGTTGGGTCGGGTCGGGTTTGCGGGTCGGGTTAATTTCTGCCGGGTCTATGCCTTATAGAGGCAGTTTTTGGTGATGAATATCAAAAGGCTTTAGCCTGTGTTTTCCCAACTTCGGTATCTCTTTGTGAAATCAACGAAGTTTTAGTTGCCCTGTCCCTAGCATTCAACGAATCAATAGGGTAGGAAGCGTCTAATATGGTATTAATCTTAATCAACAGATTATTCGATCTATCTTTCATTATCCTTCCGCTACGTCAGTTGGTATCAGAGCCTAACGATATTCGATTCTATACAGCCATGCCGCCTCGACGAAATCAACGAATTGAAGAGATATATCAGCGCGAAGACTTGGCCCTACTTGAACAACGACTCCACCAAGTTTTGGACCAGCATATGGAGCAGTTGATGGGCCGAATAACAGATCAGATGTCAACTCTGTTAGAAGATCGAGGTCGTCGGAGAGACAATCAGAATTATCAACGTCAAGAAGTGACAGATGAGGAGAGTACGGAGATTGATGAGGAAGTGCCTCAAAGACAACGCAGGGTTTCACTTAATGGAGGAGGACCGAAGGCGTTGGGAATCAGGAATGCGGACCGAGATTCCAGAATTCCATGGAAGTATGAACCCAGAAGAACTCCTCGATTGGCTGGCCACGGTGGAAGAGATTTTTGAGTTCAAGGGCGTACCTGATGACAAGCGTGTTTCCTTAATTGCAACGAGGTTGAGGGGAAGGGAGACTTCTTGGTGGCAACAATCGAAATTGACTCGATCGAGGATGGGCAAAGCAAAAATCAGAACTTGGGAGAAAATGAAGAAACAGATGCGGGCTGAGTTCCTTCCACATAATTTCCAACGACTGATGTACCAGCGCTTACAGAATTTGAGGCAAGGTGCTAAATCTGTGGATGAATACACTGTTGAGTTCTATCAACTAGTGTCAAGGAATGAACTCCATGAAACAGAAGACCAGTTGGTGTCACGTTATATAGGAGGGTTACGGATTCAGATTCAAGACACCGTGAATCTGTTTGACCCGATGTCGATTTCAGAGGCATATCAGAGGGCTCTAGGGGTGGAAAAACAAAGTTGGAGATTCAGTAACCCTTTTGCGAGTAGCAGGGATATTGGAGCCTCAGGTGCTAGCGGGTCAACGACGAGCAATTTGCCGGGAACAAGTGCATTTTGACCGCCTAGCCTTCCCAACCGCAGTTCGCCGGGACAGTTTAACAGAGGGAGTAATAATATTGGCATCAAATGTTTTGCTTGCGGCGAAATGGGCCACCGTCAATCCGAGTGTAAGACACTTGGAAAGAAAACTTTGTTTGTTGAAAATGATGATACGGAGGACCAAGTAGTTGAGTTGCAGGGAGCTCCTATCTTTGATGAAGGAACGAATGAAGAAGAGATGGTTGAAGGGGATGTTGGTCATGCCTTGGTCACTAGGCGTGTGTGTTTAACACCTAAGCAAGACGAAGAAGTTGATTGGCTACGAGATAATATTTTTCAGTCAACATGTACGATACTTGGCCGTGTCTGCCGCTTCATTATTGACGCCGGTAGTTGCGAAAACATTGTCTCAGAGGAGGTTGTCAAGAAATTGAACATTCCCACCACACCTCACCCCAAACCGTACAAGTTGTCATGGCTCAAGCAAGGAGGTGAAGTTCACGTGGCCCGTCGAGCTCAAATCACTTTCTCTATTGGCACCAAATACCGAGACACCATGTGGTGTGACGTCGTACCAATGGATGCATGTCATCTGTTACTCGGTCGTCCCTGGCAATATGACCGTTGCGTGGTCCACGACGGGCGTGCCAATACATATCGGTTTATTTTTGCAGGGACTTCAATTGTGTTAGTTCTTGGCAAGAACAAGAAGGATGTAACTTCTACTAGTAACACTTGCAACTTGTTACTACCAGCAGACATTAAGAGGGATTTGAGTGGTGTGTCAACAATGTTTATCCTCCTCGGCATGTCTATTCCGAGAGAAGAAGTGTTCGAAGATTCGACACCTGAACTAATGGCTCCTTTGCTCTCGGAGTTTGATGACTTATTTCCGGATGACTTGCCTAGTGAATTACCTCCGCTACGGGATATCCAACACCAAATCGACTTCACACCTGGGGCAGCTCTCCCGAATCGCCCTCACTACCGGATGAGTCCAGATGAACACGAAGAGTTGCGTAGACAGGTGGAGGATCTGATTTCTAAGGGGCACGTCCAAGAGAGTTTAAGCCCATGTGCAGTTCCAGCTCTTTTAATTCCTAAGAAAGATGGCTCCTGGCGGATGTGCGTCGATAGTCGGGCAATCAACAAAATCACGGTCCGGTATCGATTTCCTATTCCTCGCCTGGACGACCTCTTGGATCAAATCAGCGGGGCTGCTCTGTTTACTAAATTGGACCTCAAGAGTGGGTATTTCAGATTCGCATGCGCCCGGGTGATGAATGGAAGACTGCTTTTAAGACACGGGAAGGTCTGTTTGAATGGCGGGTGTTTGTAGCGAAATTATCAACGAAATGATAACTAAGCAATTGTAGGGCAAGGATCAAAGAGAACGGTATAATCTTAACACTAAGAGAACGAGACGAGAGAATAAGGTTGAAACTTGAACTTTCTTGTGGTATTGATATTACGGCATAGTACGATGTCCCTACAAAAGGCTGGCGTCAACCTTTATATAGGTTAACCCTAGGATCTTACTAAGGAAATAATATCTTTTCCTTTTCCTTCTAACGATATAATAAATATGGTAAAAGATATTGGTTTCATCTTATCCTTTACCATTTACACGAATATAATATAGAACAAGGTAACTAATTGGCGGCTGACCTAATTCCCATAGCTTAACGACACGTTCTTCTTTATAATGTCACGTCGACGCCATCTTCCGTTTCATACGTCGCGTCGCCTCTATCCTTCTACGCGTAGCTTTCACGCGTTCCATAGTCGTCGTATTTTTAGGCACAAACAATACCCCTAAGGCGTCTTACAGGGCTTAATGTCAAGTAGAACTGGGAGACGCCTTCTTTCTTTGTAGAATACGTCTTCAAAATAACTGGAATGCGTTTGTTTCAAAGGAAGAGACTCAAGCAATTACGTTAATGTCTTTCTTCGAGGATCTTCATTTATTGTGACTGCTTGATTGGTATTTTACCGTAATGGCTATATTCCCAATGTCCGGATTTTCTTCCGACGGTAACATGGTGATTCTTGAAAATCCCGGATGCGGTCTTCCCTTATTTAAACACGCTCTGGTCTCGCCTTCTTGCCTTCACAGTTTTTCTTTGAAAGAAAAACCCTAACTTTCATTCTTCCGCCATGACTTCAAATACTTACGACCCCAAGATGATCCTTAGCGACGCTAACCGCCGTTCTTCTCAAGCTCGCGATCCTCAATTCCTTCGATCCGTGGCGGGGTTTCTTCCCTCGTTGAAATTGCTATTCCTCCTTCCGGCATGTTCGTGGATGTTTTTCGTCCAGGGTGGATTTGTGTCTACGAGTACCCCTTCACGATCGGTCATCGTTTTCCTTTTTCTCCCTTGGTTCGTTCCCTCTTGTCTATCCTGGGTATTGCGATTGGGCAGATTCTTCCTAGTACCTGGAGAAGTCTGGCCGTGCTGGATCACGTCCTGGCTAACTTTAATATCGCGTTCACTATCGCCGACGTCATGCATTCTTGCATTCTCTCTACCCCTTCACCGGGTAGGGTTAACATCAAGTCTCGTGTTGGAGCCTTGCCTTTGATGAATGAGGGAGCTTCGTCCGATCGAGGCTGGGCGGACAAATTCTATTTCATCGGGAAATCGACTTTGGGGAAGGATTGTGCTTTCTTGCTTGAAGAATGGACTCCTTCGAGTACGTCTTCTTCTTCTGGTGCTTACTTCTTTCTTTGATTTCTTGAGATTTCGATGCTTACTTTAGGCGTGTAATTTTCTTCAGTTAATATTCATGCGATCGAGGCGCATGAAAATCGAAGGCGATAGTTAAGAAGATTTTGGCGATTCCTTTGGTGGAGCGTACCTTTACTGGTTGAGACGGGAAGGGATATCGTCTGGCGACCCCTGTTTTCTCTAAGGGTAGGTTCTTTCACGGGATTCTGCGTACTGCTCTTTACTATGTTCTTTCTAAGTGTGCTTTTTGCTTTTAGGCGTTGCGTCTCGTACTCGTCAAGAGTCTGCTCGGGATTTGATTTCCGCGAAGAAGAGACGCGTTGCCGAGGAGAAATTGAAAGCGGAAAGGGACGAGACAGCCGTTGCTTTGTCTTTTATGGGGGAAGCAATACTTTTAGGAACGACGTTGCAAACTCCCTTAATTGTAGAGGAGTCGGACGCACCTGTAGATCCGTCGGAGAATGTCAAGGAGGAGAGGGTAGCGGAACCTAACATAGATTCTGTTACGTACGTCAAGGCGAGTGACTTTCCTGCAATCATTTCTCGTCCCGTAGCGCCTACGTGTAGGTTCATTCCAGCTATGCAATCTTTAAGTTCTACGTCGTCCTGGAATCATTATTCGTCTATGCAGGCCGTAGACGTTTTAGGAGAATCTCTCATATCGCAGTGGCAGGTATATATCTTTCTTTCTCCGTGGTTTCTCTATTTATTTCGCGTTGCTTCTGGTTTCTCTTGATTTTCTTTTCTTTAGGCTTTTCAAGCGTCGTTGTGTTCCTGGGAGCGTCTTCAGAAAGAATCTAGCTTGGATGCTTATTTAAAGGATCAGATGGAGGTTCTTGAAGAAAAGGTTCAAGATCTCACTACGGAAGTTGCTAAACTGCGCTCTTCGGAGAAGGCTTCTCGTATGGAAACTTTGGAGACGGTGAAGCAGAGAGGCATATTGGCACGGCGTATAGTGGTGCGAGATGGGAAGGTTGCGTCTCTTACTGCTGACGCCGAGGAGAAGGCGAAGTTATATGAGAAGAACTTACGGGAAGTCGGAACTTATTACTCATGGTCATCTCGTATTGAGGTGATGTAGGAGTTCCGGGCAGGTCGTCACGTATATTGGGATGTGGAACGTGAACGTGGCGAATTTCTTGTACTTTACCCTGTTCCGCCTGAAAGAGCTTCTTCTTTGAATGCTTCTTCGAATTCTTCTGCTTTAGCATTTGCTTTAGATGGTGATGCTTCTGAGGGTGGTGTTTTGCCTCCTTCTCTTTAGATACTTCTTTGTTTGCAACTTTGTTTTTGTTTAGTAGGACTATTATCCCCTTTTGACGAATCTAACTTTGGGAGAATTGGGTTTGTCAAACATGAATCTTTTTGTAGACTTGATGTCGTTGCTTACCTTTTGTGTGTTTCGTTCAATGCGACTTACTTTAGGTTATTTGCCGTCTTATATGAATGTTGGGTCCAACATTTCCTCCGAACCCAGAAGCGAGTGGCGGATATAGGTCAGCGTGTGATTTTTATCAGCTTGTGACGTTACCCCTTACTTTAAAGGTGGATTCGTTGCCTCACGCTAGCGTTTAGGTCGACGTCGAACTCTTTTAATCGACGGGCCTATTCATCGTGTATGTCGTCCGTTTTCTTGAGTATTAGGACTTACGATGTCGGTGGACGCGTCCCTGCCGGTTTGGCGAATTGCCCGTGGATTCATGACTCTCAGAGGGGTTGTGGAAGGCGTGAATACGCGTTCCTGGGGATGGGTGGTGGCGATAGATTTCCCTTCTTCCCCAGAGCACCATGCCAGTTTCGTGAGGTGTCGGGCTTCAATCCCTATGACCATTGCCACACGTCGCTAATGATCATAGGAAGCTTCGACTCGGGGTCGGCGGTTCGGCTAACGTCGCCTACGCGTAGATGTAGCCTTGAACGCGTAGACTGACGAAATTCGCTCCCGGTGCGGATTTTCGCCGCGGCCTTATTAAGCTTGGGTGTTGTACCAGAGACATAGAGCAAGTATTTTAAAAAGAAACAACTCAGCATGCTTGACACGTTTGGAGAGAAAATATGCTTATGCTTTTAAATAATCATGATGACTTGACACGAAGACGTTATAAAACTACCCCTAATCTACGCGACCCCCTGGTCGTTTCGATGCTAAGACGTACTTGATAAGAAAATAGTAAAGAGGGGGAGAGAGCATCTTAAGAATTTATCATGCGAAATGGCAAAGAATCATCACATCGACTATCTTTTAATGATAATACTTTTTAAGGTGAGTAGCATTCCAAGAGCGCATCAATGGTGTTCCTTCCGATGTTGTGAGTTCATAGGCTCCTCTCCCTACGACTTGTTCTATTTGATATGGACCTTCCCAGGACGCGGCGAGTTTCCCGACGCTCTTATCCTCGGTGTTTGGGAATACTTTTCTTAAGACCCAATCTCCTACTTGAAAAGTTCTGGCTTTTACTCGTCGATTGTATCTTCGGGCGGCGATTTGCTTTTGTGATGCGATCCTTAGTGTCGCGTTGCTTCTTAGCTCATCGATCATGTCTATAATGAACGTCATCATGGGGGAGTTTCTTTCTTCGGGGAGAGATCGATATCTTTCGGTTGGTACTGCCACTTCGATCGGTAGTACGGCTTCACATCCATATACGAGTGAGAAAGGTGTTCTTCCTGTTGCTCTTTTGGGCGTCGTTCTGTCGGCCCATACTATAGCTTGGAGTTGGTCTGCCCAATTACCCCGGCATTCTTCTATTCTTTTCTTAAGGTTACTTACGATTACCTTGTTGCTTGATTCTGCTTGGCCGTTTGCTTGAGGGTATCTGGGCGTCGAGTATACTAGACGTATCTCCTTATTCTCGCAGAACGACACAATGTTCTTGCTGATGAATTGCGATCCGTTGTCGCACACGATAGTATGTGGGATTCCGAATCTTGTAAGGACGTTTCTCTCGAGGAAGGATATGACGTGGGAATCTTTGATACTTTTGAATGCTTCAGAATAGTCCGTGACGGCGAGCATCAACGTCTTCGGCCCTAACGTTAAGGGCATTGGGCTTACTATATCCATCCCCCATTGCATGAAGGGCCAGGGAGAGGTTATAGAGTGGAGCTTTTCTGCTGGTTGATGTGGGATTGGAGCGTGTCTTTGGCAAGCGTCGCACTTCTTGACGTAATTTGACGCGTCCTGCTTCATTGTGGGCCAGTAATATCCGGCTGAGTGTGCTTTGGCTGCTAGACTTCTTCCTCCGGAGTGATTTCCATACTCTCCGTTGTGTAGTTCGCGTAGGATATCTTGGATCTTTTCTTCCGAAGGACACGTTAGGAATACGCCGTTCGACGACCATTTCAGCAATTGCCCTTTATCTACAACGAAAGTAGTTGCTTTCCGCCGCAACAACCTTGCGTCGTACGCGTTGATTGGTAGTCGTCCGTGTTGTAACCATTCATAGTAAGGCGTCACCCATGATTCTTGGCTTCTTACGGCGAGAGTTTGCTCCGGGACGGCTTCTTTGTTGATCGACGCGTTACTTAAATGGAGGAACGGGATCTTCTGATACTCGCGGGGATCTATCGAAGATCCGAGTTTAGCTAACGCGTCTGCCTACGCGTTGGCGTCTCTGGGGATTTGCCTAATTTGACAATCTTCTATCTTTTCGCACAGCTCCTTCACTACCTTCACGTATAGTGTCATCTTTGAATCCATGGTTGAATACTCGCCTCGAACTTGATTGACTACTAATAGCGAGTCACAGTGGATGTCTAGCTTTTGAATTTTTAGGTCGATGGCGATACGTAAGCCGGCGATCAGCGCTTCATATTCGGCTTCGTTGTTTGTTGCTTTGAAATCGCACCTTATTGCTTGTGCTACTCTATCCCCTTGTGGCGACTTGAAAACGACGCCCAGACCTACTCCATTCTTGTTCATCGCTCCGTCTGTGTGTAGAGTCCATTTTGCGATTTCCACTTTGTTGACTTGAGAGGCGGCTTCTTGTTCTAGCGTCGGACTGAAGTCTTCTATAAAATCTACAAGTGCTTGGGATTTTATCGCTCTTCTTCCTTCATAAATGATGTCATAGCCGCCTAGATGGATCGTCCACTTCGTCATTCTTCCAGAAAGCTCTGGCTTTTTCACTATGTTTTTCAATGGAGATGTCGTTCGTACTACGATGGTATGCGACTCAAAATAGGGTTTCAACTTTATCGACGCCATGACCAAAGCCAACGTTAGCTTTTCCATCGCCGAGTATCTCGTTTCCGTTGAGGACAGCGTTTTGCTCACGTAATAAACGGGTTGTTGCTCGTCTCCTTCTTCTCTGACGAGGACGGCGCTAACAGCTATTTCGGACACTGCTAGGTATACGAATAATGGTTCTCCATCTCTTGGCTTTGCTAGGAGTAATGGACTTGTCAGGTAACGCTTGAGTTCTATGAACGCTTCTTCATGGCGTTCCGTCCAAGAGAAGGATTCGTTCTTCCTCAAGGTGTCGTAGAAGAGGTGATTCCTATCGGAAGCTTTCGAGATGAACCTATTCAAGGCGGCGACCCTTCCGGTTAACTTTTGTATGTCTTTTACGCATCGCGGAGACTCGAGATCGAGTATGGCTTTTATTTGCTCGGGACTGGCTTCTATCCCTCTTTGGGTCACGACGTATCCGAGGAACTTCCCCGAGGAGACTCCGAAAGAACATTTGGTAGGGTTGAGCTTCATGTTGTACTCTTCCAGGATTGCGAACGCCTCTTTCAAGTGTGTTACGTGATCTTCGGCTTTTCTGGACTTTACCAACATGTCGTCGATATAGACCTCCATGGTATCTCCTATTTGCTCCTTGAACATTTTATTAACCAAGCGCTGGTATGTTGCTCCAGCGTTCTTGAGGCCGAAAGGCATGACTTTGTAGCAGTAAATGCCTTGATTGGTGATGAACGTCGTCTTCTCTTGATCTTTGGAGTCCAATTGAATCTGATTATATCCGCTGAACGTGTCCACGAATGTCAACATCTCGTGACCTGCTGTGGCGTCTACCATGGCGTCTATATGGGGGAAGGGGAAAGAATCTTTGGGGCATGCTTTATTGAGATCCGTGAAGTCGACGCATACCCTCCATTTCCCGTTTTTCTTCTGAACTACTACGACGTTGGCTAGCCAATCGGGGTACTTTGCTTCTTGTATTTTACCTGTTTCGAGGAGATTCTTAACTTCTTCATCCACCACTTTGTTGCATTCAGGGGCGAACTTTCTTCTTTTTTTCTTTACCGAAACGAACTTAGGGTCGACGTTTAACCTATGGAGCATTACGTCAGGGGATATTCCTGTCATGTCTTCATGGCTCCAGGCGAAACACTGACTCTTTGACTTTAGAAACGCCGTTAGTTCCCCTCTGATTTTCTCGGGAACGTCAGTACCTATTTTTACGATCCTTTCTGGCTTTTTACCGTCTACGGCAACGTCTTCCAATTCTGGACACTTTGGTTTTACATATTTGTTGGACGCTTTTACTTGGAACTCTTTTACTTCGTTTTTTGGATCTTTGGCGTCGTGATTCCCTCCATACCGATTATGTAGCACTCTTTGGCCGTAAAGGGGTCGCCTTTGACTTCGCGTATTCCCCAAGGCATTGGAAACTTGAGGGATTGGTGATATGTGGACGGGACCGCTTTCATTCCGTGAATCCATGGTCTTCCTAGGATGGCGTTGTATGGGGATCTTGCTTCCATTAGTGCGAATTGGGTTGGGAGGCTGACTCCTTGGACGGACGTTTCGAGGGTGATCTCTCCTAACATCTCTGAAATCTCTCCGCTAAATCCTTTCAGACGGATATGCTATCCATAGATATCTTTAATGGAGAGTCCGAGTTCAAGGATAACGGATAGGGCGATGATATTGGTCGAACTTCCGTTGTCTACCAGGATTCTCTTGACTTTACAATCTTTGATTATCACGGGGATCACCAGGCTGTCATGGTGCTTGACTTCTTCGTCTGGCTCTTCGAACGTGATGGGTGAGTTCTTGTTGGAGGCTTTGGAGAGATGGATTGGGACTGAGTTGCCTTGGTCTTCGATGGTCCTTGCGAGTCTCTTCGTACTGGAGCTTGCGTGAGACGGCGGTCCTCCTAAGACGGTGAGAGATTCTCCTTGGGGCGGCATCGAAGACGTCATGGCTTCCTGCGAAAAAGAGGTTCCCTTTATGTGGAAAGACGACACCTTTTTTGATCTAGCCCCACGGTGGGCGCCAATTGTTTGTAGCGAAATTATCAACGAGATGATAACTAAGCAATTGTAGGGCAAAGATCAAAGAGAACGGTATAATCTTAACACTAAGAGAACGAGATGAGAGAATAAGGTTGAAACTTGAACTTTCTTGTGGTATTGATATTACGGCGTAGTACGATGTCCCTACAAAAGGCTGGCGTTAACCTTTATATAGGTTAACCCTAGGATCTTACTAAGGAAATAATATCTTTTCCTTTTCCTTCTAATGATATAATAAATATGGTAAAAGATATTTGTTTCATCTTATCCTTTACCATTTACACGAATATAATATAGAACAAGGTAACTAATTGGCGGCTGACCTAATTCCCATAGCTTAACGACACGTTCTTCTTTATAACGTCACGTCGACGCCATCTTCCGTTTCATACGTCGCGTCGCCTCTATCCTTCTACGCGTAGCTTTCACGCGTTCCATAGTCGTCGTATTTTTAGGCACAAACAGCGGGTAATGCCTTTCGGGTTATCCAATGCACCAAGTACGTTTATGCGGGTTATGAATCAGTTGTTCCGCCCGTTTATCGGACGGTTTGTTGTTGTTTATTTCGACGATATTCTTATATATAGTGCTACGCCGGAAGCACGTATTCAGCATGTTCGAGATGTCTTGATCGTCCTCTGCCGTGAGAAGTTTTATGTTGCTAAAAAGAAATGCCTCTTCATGGTTCCCAAGGTCTTGTTTCTTGGTTTTGTGATCTCAGGAGATGGAATTCAGGTGGATGATGCCAAAGTGGCAGCCATACAACATTGGCCCTCCCCCACCTCCATTATGGCAGTACGTAGTTTTCATGGCTTGGCCTCTTTTTATCGCCGTTTCATCCCGCATTTTAGAAGTATCGTGGCTCCTATTACAGATTGCATGAAGCACAAGCAATTTGTGTGGACACCAGAAGCTGAGTTGGCGCTACAACTTATCAAAGACAAGTTGACAACCGCACCTATCCTCGTCTTACCTAATTTTTCTCTGCCTTTTGAGTTGCACACTGATGCGTCAGGCATAGGTATTGGGGCGGTATTGAGTCAACATGGGCGCCCTGTGGCATTCTTCAGTGAGAAGCTCTCTTGTGCCAAAAAAAATTACAGCACCTATGAGTTGGAGTTTTATGCGGTACTGCAGGCAATCAAGCATTGGCGCCATTATTTGTTTCAGCGAGAATTTGTTTTATTCACCGATCATGATTCCCTGAAGCATCTTCATCGTCAAGACAAGTTGTCACCCAAACATGCACGGTGGATGGCCTATCTAGAGCAATTCACCTTTGTGGTCAAACACAAGGCAGGTGTTACCAACTGGGTCGCTGATGCGCTGAGTCGTCGTGCCAACCTGTTAGTCCGGATGAATGTGGGAGTCCCGTGCTTTGATTTTATTAAGGGGTTA
Organism: Oxyria digyna; assembly: GCA_029168935.1. Taxonomy (NCBI): domain Eukaryota; kingdom Viridiplantae; phylum Streptophyta; class Magnoliopsida; order Caryophyllales; family Polygonaceae; genus Oxyria; species Oxyria digyna. Next base: position 16,560,762 of record JAPVLV010000013.1, read on the forward strand.
ATTGATACTGATCCTTTCTTCTCTCACATTAAACAAGCAGTGATGCGGGGCGACCCTTCGGAGTTCCTCCTACACGATGGGTATCTCTTTAAAGGTGATCGCTTATGTATTCCTGACTGTAGTTTGCGCTTGCATATTCTTCAAGAGCTTCATGGTGAAGGTCATGTCGGGCGTGATCGCACGTTGCATCTTGTTCAGGCTTCTTATTTTTGGCCGACCATTCGTAAGGAGGTGGATAAGTTTGTCAAAAGATGCAGAGTTTGTCAAGTGTCAAAAGGGGCAGCCACCAATGCGGATTGTACATGCCTCTCCATGTACCTTCCCAACCTTGGGTTGATCTTAGTATGGACTTTGTGGTCGGATTACCTCGTACACAGCGGGGCAACGACTCTATTTTTGTGGTCGTCGACCGTTTCTCGAAAATGGCCCATTTTATTCCTTGCAAGAAAACGACGGATCCAGTCCGTGTTGCCCAACTCTTCTTTCGTGAGGTGTATCGACTACATGGCCTCCCCTCTTCCATCGTGTTTGATCGCGACTCCCGTTTTCTTAGTCATTTTTGGCGAAGTCTTTGGAAGATGACATCTACTCGCCTTAATTTCAGCAGCGCCTACCATCCCCAATCCGATGGCCAGACTGAGGTGGTGAACCGCTCTCTTGGGAACTTGTTGCGCTTCTTGGTGGGTGACCATGTCAAAGGTTGGGATCAGAAACTTTGTCAAGCCGACTTTGCCCACAATCATGCTATTAATAGGAGCACTGGTTTTAGTCCTTTTCAAGTGGTGTATTTGGCTCAACCTCGTGGCCCTCTTGATCTGTTATCCTTCCCTGACACGACCAGGTTACAGGGTTCAGCTGTGGACTTTGTGAACAGCCTTCAGCAGGTGCATCGGTCGGTCTTTCAGAACCTTACTGTCGCCAATGAGCGTTATAAGAAGCAGGCCGATATTAAACGCCGCCATATTGAGTTTCAAGTCGGTGACCTTGTTTGGGCCATTCTCACCAAGGAGAGGTTTACCACTGGTGCGTACAACAAGCTGTCTGCCAAGAAGATCGGATCGGTGGAAATTCTGGAAAAAATCAACCCCAAATTTCGTTCAACAGCCTTATTATAGACTCTTTTACTTTTGGTCATATTAATTATTTTGGAGTTGGAAGTGAGGAAATACAAATCTAGACCTTCTCAAATTTCGTTCATATAATGAAACATATTGTTATTATAGGTATGCTTTAAATTATGGACTTCATGAGAGATAAAAGAGCGATATCTCTTAAATAACCTTCTTCTAATTTTTCTTAAAAGAATAGGAAATGTAATTAGATGAGTGTTATACGGAGCACAGTGTTTGTTGGTGGTATATTCAATAGTTACGTACTCGTTGGGCTGAATTTAGGATGGACATCGAATTATGGATATTCTAGATTAATATGAGTGTTGAAGCTACAGCTGAAGTAAAGTTCCTTCTGGTTTTGATGGTAACAAACATTCCTACTAATGTATACTTGAGTGTTTCAGGATGTCTACTCTGAGCAGGAACGTTACTCAACAGAGGCGAGCTAAATAAGGAAAGAAATGGCTGAAAGAGCACAACGAAGATATCAATGTTTTATTTATGGAAAATACGGTTGAGCTGCAAAGATTTCATGAAGATCTTAAGGAAAGAGATATATTTAAAAGATGGAAATAATATCTTCTTATGCGAAAGATATATTTTCCATAATCTTGTTTATTCCCTAGTTTAAACCTAGTTTTATCTTTGCTATATAAACTAGTCTTAGGCTTAGGAATGGAATGAGAGAGTTTTACTTGTGCGAATCAAGTGTGATCGTCCAAAAGAAGAACAAGAAGAAAAGAGAGAAAGAGTGAGCAATACTTTATCTTAGGCGTTGAGTTTGGGCTCGAGTGAAAGAAGAGATTCGTGATCGTAATCCTTGCTTTCTTTTGTAACAAACAAGAAATTAATAAGATAAGTATACTCATTCAAATCCTTCAAGTGAGAAGCTTGAAGGTAGTGGTTTTACTCAACTCTTAGTGGTTGAGGTTTCCACTCTAAATACTTGTGTTCTTCTATACTTCCTGCGTTAATATTCCGTTGCTACACCTCTGAAGGAACAATACACTTTGTTCCCTCAGAAGTAATTGAACTAACGATCCAACAATTGGTATCAGAGCCTGGTCTCTAGATTGTTACCCTTGTAGGAAGAATGTCAGGAACAGCCATCAACGACTCCTTTTGGAAGCCACCAATGCTCAAATCAGGAGAGTTCTCATACTGGGTGGAACAGATCGAATCACATATCTGTTCCCTGCATGGACAGATGTGGAAGATTGTGGAATTTGGAGATGTGAAGATTCTCGATCCCTCAGATGAGACTGGAGGAACACTCAAGAAAAGAGAAGATTATCAAGATGCTGATTACAAAGTCTTGGAGCTCAACATGAGAGCAAAGAAGGTCATACTCGCTGCCCTTGGTCCATCCGATCAAAGGAAGGTTCTAAAGTACAAGACTGCTCACGACATATTCAAATCCCTCAAAAGGATGTATGAGGGGAATGAAGACATTAAGAAAAATAGGATCTTGACTCTCATCAAGGAGTATGATAGTGCTGTTCAAGGAAAGAATGAGTCTTTGGATGACTACCATTCACGTTTCCAGGGATACGTAGGCCAACTCGAGTTCTTAGGGGAAACGATCCCTGAGTGGAAACTAACACATCAATTTCTTCAGGGATTGTCCTCTAAATGGGACGCGTTCTCTCTTGCACTCCAAGCTCAGAATGATATCAAAAACATCACCTTGGAGGAACTAGTTGCTCGTCTCCAGAGCAATGCGGGGATTCAACAGAGCAAGATGCTAAGAAGGGAAGGAGAGAAGGCAGAGAAGTCCCAGAACATTGCTCTAAAAATCGAAAAGGCCTTCGATCTTGCTCAGGAAGAGGACGAAATTATTGATAAGGATGAAGAAGTTGCTCTCTTCACAAGAGCCTTTCGAAGAGTTTGGAGGGATAGCAGAGAAAAACAACGTCTCCCTGATGGGAACAAAGACATGAGTACTATCATCTGCTATCACTGCCAGAAGAAGGGACACTTCGCAAGAAATTGCTTCAAAAAGAAGGGAGGAGATGCAAATGTCCCTCAAAGGGAAAAGAAGGAAGCAATGATTGCAACATGGGGGACATCTGACTCTGAAGACAAATTTCTCTACACTCCCAAGGAAACGTGTCTAATGGCTACAGGAGGGACTTCAGACTCCAAAGAAGAATCTCCCTACACATGTCTAATGGCTACAGGAGAAAAATCCGAAGATGAGGTAAACACTTCTGAATTTGACTCTTTCTTAGAAAACAAATCAAAAACTCAGATTATTAGGTTCATTCATTCTCTAGGAAAGGAACAAAGTAATCTGAATTCTTTGATCGATGAGAAGGACGAAACCATTTCATGTCTGATTGAGGAAAACCAGCTTTGGGCTTCTAAGGTTGCTAGACTTGAAAAGGCTTCGTTCCCTTCGTCGGACTCGTGCAAGTCTTGTCCTAAGTATGTGTCTGATATAGCTTCCCTGGAAAGGAAAATTGTCATTCTTGAATCTGAAATTAAAACTTTGACTGAGGAAAATTCAAAATTTGCTAAGAAAGTTGATGAATTTCTAATAGAGGAAGAAAACAAAAGGAAAATTTGGTTAGATGAATATATCACCTCTAAAATTGATAAGGAGAAGGCTGATTTCTCTAAACGCTTTGTACCACGTGCTGGATTAGGCTATGATAGCGCCTCTTGTTCACAAACTGCCATCTCGTCTCCTGGTATACAAAATTCCCTCTGTCATAAAGGACCCTGTGGAGGATCAATCACACATTGTTCCCACAATGGTTCTGAAAACAAAGGGAAGAAAATTGCTCAGGAAGAGAAGGTGTGGTTTGATGGACAGAAGGCCTATAAGATATGGCAAAAACATGCCAACAACACTAAGCCAATAGAGGTGGATTTTAGATCTAGAATTGGAAACAAAACCATCTGGCCTGGACAAAGTAGGTATGTCAATCTGAAACACCACAGGGTTTGCTGGTACTGTGGTGAGTCAGGACATCATCAACAAGAGTGTTTGAAAAAATCAAGAGATGAGGAGATAGCCTACAATTATTGCAATAATTCTTCTGTTAGGAACACTCCCAGGATCAAGGTTGTTTTAAAAGATAATGAGGATAGAAGATTGTTCTTCATCCCAGGTAAGCCTAGGCTTGCCTGGGTGCGCAAAAACTAATCCCTTACTTGCAGGATGGAAAGAAGAAGAATTCTTGGTATATAGATAGCGCTTGCTCAATACACATGACTGGGAACAAAGCATGGTTTATATCTCTCCATCCTGAAAACAAAGGTTCTATAACCTTTGGGAACAACAGTAAAGGGGAAGTAATTGGCATGGGAAAGGTAAGGATCTCTGACAATCTTGTTGTGAATAACGTTACTTTAGTGGATAACCTAACCTTTGATCTATTGAGCGTACGTCAAATGTGCCAGGATGGTCAAAATAGGGTTATCTTTACTACTAATGAGTGTTTGGTTGAGAATGTTGAGACAGGGAAAGTTCTCCTCAGGGGAATCATAGAGAACAACCTATACAAAGTAGATCCATCTTTTATCCCTGAAAAGGAACTGTGCCTTTCTGCACAATCTGAGGAATCAAATCTATGGCATCAAAGGTTCTCTCATGCAAGCCTTAGACTTCTACACAAACTTCACAATAAAGACCTAGTTATTGGTTTACCAAAGATAGAGAGTCAATCTGAAGAGGTGTGCATTGCTTGCACAAGAGGAAAACAAGTAAGATCATCCTTTAAGTCCAAAAACCAGGTAAGTACCTCTGAACCCTTAGAGCTTATTCACATGGACTTGTGTGGGCCTATGCGCACACTTAGCCGTGGGGGAAACAAGTACGTGTTCGTCATTGTAGATGATTTCTCTAGGTTTACTTGGACTATTTTCATTGCTTCAAAGGAGGATGTGTTTGATGAGTTTGAATTTTGGTTACATGCTATTGAAAATCAATCTGGATTTCATCTAAGGGCTATACGCACTGACCATGGTACAGAGTTCGAGAACTCCCAGTTTCTTTCCTTGTGCAGGAACAAAGGCATAAATCATAATTTTTCTGCGCCAAGAACGCCTCAACAAAATGGAGTTGTTGAAAGAAAGAATAGGACTCTGGAGGATATGACAAGGACAATGCTAATTGCAAGTGGATTGCCAAGGAACTTCTGGGCTGAAGCACTCAACTCTGCTTGCTATGTACTGAACCGTGCCATGTTGAGACCTATGATTGAGAAGACACCATATGAGTTGTTCAGAGGAAGGAAGCCGAACATTTCTCATCTAAGGGTCTTTGGGTGCAAGTGCTTCGTCCACAACAATGGAAAGGACAATCTGGGCAAGTTCGATCCAAGAAGTGATGAAGGAACGTTTGTAGGTTATTCCACACATAGTAGGGCCTACAAAGTTTACAACAAGAGGACAAGGAAGGTGGAGGAAAGCATCCATGTGGTCTTTGATGAAAAGATCATGGCAGGTAACGTTGTCCATGATCCAAACGTTCCTCCACTGACTGAAGCCGATAGGGAACAATTCATTCTCGCTGATGCTGAGGAATGCATCCCCTCTACGGACATGAACGCAGCAGAAGAAGCAGTCCCTGATCAAGATGCAAGTGTACCTAATGAAGATTCTGGAACTCAGGGGGAACAATCCCCATCTCAGGAACAATCTGAAGAAGATACTCACCATGAAGAGGAAGGAACGCGACGCAACACTCGTATCCATGGGCCCCCATCAAGACTCATGGACTACGTATGCAACTGTGCTTCGCTTCCCTCCTCCGATCTATCTCTTGAACCCAGCGACAAGGTTTGTTCCGTACTCACATTAGATCCTACATTTCATGCCTTCTGTGCTTTTGTCTCCATAGCTGAACCAAGAACAGTGAAAGACGCCCTAGAAGACCCAGAATGGGTCAATGCTATGCAAGAGGAACTTCATCAATTTGAGAGGAATAAAGTATGGAGACTAGTTCCCAGACCTAAGGATCGCTCCGTCATAGGTACCAAATGGGTGTTCAGGAACAAGATGGATGAAGGAGGGCAAGTGATAAGGAACAAAGCAAGACTGGTAGTAAAAGGCTACAATCAACAAGAGGGAATTGACTATGATGAAACTTTTGCACCAGTTGCAAGATTAGAAGCAATACGTCTCTTGATCGCTTACTCTGCCCACTATGGATTCAAGTTGCAACAAATGGACGTCAAGACAGCGTTCCTGAACGGGATACTAAAGGAAGAAGTTTATGTGGAACAAACGCCTGGATTCGAAGATTCTTCCTATCCTGACCACGTTTACATACTTGATAAGGCACTCTATGGTCTGAAGCAAGCTCCTCGCGCCTGGTATGAAAGGCTTTCTCAATTCCTCTTATCTCATGGTTACGTAAGAGGGGAAGTAGACAGAACTTTATTTCTATTAAGAGAGGGAAAGCATACCTTAGTGGTTCAAGTATATGTGGATGACATAATCTTTGGCTCCACCAACGAGCACTTAGTTACCAAGTTCACAAAGCTGATGGAGAGTGAATTTGAGATGAGTATGGTGGGCGAGCTTAAGTTCTTTCTAGGCCTACATGTTGTTCAAACAGAGGAAGGAACAAAGGTACATCAACAAAAGTACCTACGAGAGTGCATCAAGAAGTTTGGTATGATGGATGCAAAGAATTATTCAACCCCTATGTCCCCAAATGATTCAATAGGAATGGATGTTGACAAGAAAGAAGCTGATCAAAAGGTCTATCGAGGAATGATAGGCTCATTGCTTTATCTAACCGCCAGTAGGCCTGATATCATGCAGAGTGTATGTTTTTGTGCCAGATTTCAAGCCAGTCCTAGAGAAACTCATGTCATTGCTGTGAAAAGGATCCTGCGTTACCTTAAGGGGACTGATGATCTATGTCTGTGGTACCCAAGAGGGGGAAGTCTTGAATTACTGGGGTACACAGATGCTGACTTTGATGGACACAAGCCAGATAGGAAATCAACATCTGGGATGGCTCAATTCCTTGGCCCTTGCCTTGTGTCTTGGGGATCAAAGAAACAAACCACTGTCGCCCTCTCAACTGCCGAAGCTGAGTATGTCGCCGCCGCAGCTTGTTGTTCTCAACTCATATGGCTCAAACAACAGCTAAGTGACTTTGGCATCATTTCAGGTAACGTTCCTATACTCTGTGATAACACTAGTGCTATTGATATTTCTAAGAATCCTGTGCAGCACTCTAGGACTAAGCATATTGACATAAGACATCACTTCCTTCGTGATTGTGTGGAGAAAGGAATTGTCTCTATGGAACATGTCCGCTCTGAGGATCAAATCGCGGATATCTTCACAAAACCACTAAACAAGGCTCCCTTTGAGAAATTACGTATGGGTCTAGGTATGATTTCTCTCAACTAATCTTGATCTTCCTTGAAACCCCCAATGATTGGTGAAATTAGTGAGTTTACTCATCTTGAGTATTAGTCCTTTGTGCATATCAATACCTGCTTTTCTATGAAATAAACTTGAGTCCTTTGAACTGCTTGCATGATCTATACGTGATTAGGAAAGATACCTTGCTTGAGATTGAAATTGATAAATGCATGATTCCTTAGGCAAAGGTCTTATTTTCTAACCCAAAAGATCCCTCTTGATGTACTGATCCCTCAATACAAGCCCAAAGGATAGAGGGAATCTACGGCCACCCTATGAACCTTCATGATCGATAGTCCTATGAGCCATGTTTTCCATCCACAACTGGACTCCCTCATCATGATGTAAAATATTTTAAATTCATATTATGTGAAATTTTGTTTTCTATGTGATGTTCTTTTGTACCATTCCTGGTAAACATACCCCAAGCATCACAATACCTTCGATATCAGATTGAGAAAGGAAAGGATAAGGGTTGAGATTTGAAAAATTGCTGAGGGGATTAATAGCTCTGAGGTGACAGATACATGCACTCGGCAGGAGTCTAAAGGGCTAGAGTAGGTTTTGGAACCAAGAATGGTAATGATGGCGTTTGAGTATATTTGATTGGAGGAAAAAGCGGCATATTTATGGAAAGCCGTTCAGATTTGGAAAAAGAGATTTTGAATTTGAAACGAGTGATCTGATGTTCAGATATGGAAAATTCGGCAACTACTTAAAGGTATTCTCCCAGATCTCCATCGTCCACAACCTTTTCTTTACCCTCTCCTAAAAACAAGCTTTCTCAGAAACCCTCCCTACAACAATGGTGAACACCACATCTGTATCTCTCACAGGGAACGAAAGCCCAGAGACACTAAGAAGCATCCTTGCTTCCCTGGGCATCCCCACAGAATCTCCAAAGCCACAATCCCCAGCCAAAGAACCCTCATCCCCTCCAAAAGAAACCCCTAAAGAACCCTCATCGTCTCCTAAAGAAACACTTCAAGAACCCTCGCCGGCAAAAGAAACAACACCGCCGGTCACACCCACTATATCCCAGTCAAGTACCTCTACAGAGAAACTAGCCTCCCCTACCACTGAAAAAATTCCAAGCCCCATCTCTCAAGAAAAAGCCCAAACAGAAACCACCCCTAGCCCTCCACACTCCTCTCCCCCACAAACAGACCTGATCCTTGCCGAAATCGAGGAGGAGAACTCGCCCTTATTTAAGGGAAAGTTCCCTGAGATCCTAGATCTTAGTGAGGAAGACGACGAGCCTCAGGAACCAGTGCTCAAAAGAGCAAAAATGGAGCCTTCCCCTTCTCGTCCACGAACGAGGAGCGCTGCAGCAAAGCCACCCAAAGGAAGGAAAGTTCCCAAACAAGTGGCTGCAGGAAAAGCCTTGGGGAAACGAACCATCATCAGAGATCTTCTGTTTGATGAGGAGTTTCTAGTCGCCAACAGGATGGATATTCTGGTGGACATCATCCGCCACCAAGGTTGGGAAAACTTATTCTGCACAGCGCCAAAGGTAAATGAGGGAATGATAAAGCAGTTCTACAGCTCCTTCACCATCACTGAGAGGCCTCACGCCATACAAGCCTCCTTCGTCCTTGGGAAGGACACCCACGTGGTCTCAAGCACCGAACTGGGAGTCATACTCGGGGTACCTCACGAAGGATTTGAAGAATACGTCAAAGGGCAGTGGCCAAAAGACATAGGGCTGGCTGCAATCCAAAGGGTTTCACAGGATTACTCAACTGAAGTTGTTGGGGAGATGACCACCTCGTCCATGGGGGTAGCAAACCGGATCTTGCACAGCTACCTCATCAGTAACATTACCCCCAGAGAGCAGAAGCGCACTACCATTCTCATTCAGGACTGCCTTCTCATGGACAAGCTCCTCCTCAGGCAAGCCATTAACCTACCAAAGATCATTATGCTACACATGGCCCATGCCCGGAGGAACGATAGGCATGGTCTTCCCTTCCCAGGCGTAGTAAAGAAGATTCTAGAGTACCTGAGGGTGTATGAAGCTGGTCCTTCTGAGGTTGTCTTTGCTAGGGAGTTAGCTGAAGCGAATTTAAGGAAGATGAAATTTGAGAAGAATGAAGATGGAGATTGGGTCCGCTCTGCTGAGTTTTGTGAAACAGAGCATGTAACTGAGGACCCTCCACAGGAACAGAGTGAAGAACCAACTATGGTCTATCAACATCAGAGGATGGAAGAGTTGTGCTCACTGGTTGGAAACCTGGTGAATGAAGTTGCTGCCTTGAAGGCTGAGATACGTCGTTGGACGTCATCCAACTAGAGGTTCCCTTGGCAGTTTAACAGTCTCTTCTCCACACCTTTCCTCCTCTATCTGACCCCCACTCTCTGTTCCTAGCACATCTATCCTTCTTCTTTTGCGCTTATTGTACCCTTTGCTTAGGGTTTTATGTGTCTTCTTTTAAATTTCTCTATGCTTGTGTTTTCTTTTCCCAGTCCAGTATATGTATCAGCGTCCGTTCTTATGACGCTTGTTTTAATCTATGATTAGCTTGTTTTGATGAATTCTGGAGTTCTTTTATTTCAAGTACATGTTTAGACTTACTTTTTGATGATGCCAAAAGGGGGAAGAAAGGAACGGTCAAGGTTTGAGGGGGAACATCTGTACTTAAACCTTATAAGTAACGTTTCCTTAGGAGAACTATTTAGATGTGTTTTAGAAGTATTCAATGAGTATGTTTGTCACCATCAAAAAGGGGGAATTTGTTGAAGCTACAGCTGAAGTAAAGTTCCTTCTGGTTTTGATGGTAACAAACATTCCTACTAATGTATACTTGAGTGTTTCAGGATGTCTACTCTGAGCAGGAACGTTACTCAACAGAGGCGAGCTAAATAAGGAAAGAAATGGCTGAAAGAGCACAACGAAGATATCAATGTTTTATTTATGGAAAATACGGTTGGGCTGCAAAGATTTCATGAAGATCTTAAGGAAAGAGATATATTTAAAAGATGGAAATAATATCTTCTTATGCGAAAGATATATTTTCCATAATCTTGTTTATTCCCTAGTTTAAACCTAGTTTTATCTTTGCTATATAAACTAGTCTTAGGCTTAGGAATGGAACGACGATTGAGAGAGTTTTACTTGTGCGAATCAAGTGTGATCGTCCAAAAGAAGAACAAGAAGAAAAGAGAGAAAGAGTGAGCAATACTTTATCTTAGGCGTTGAGTTTGGGCTCGAGTGAAAGAAGAGATTCGTGATCGTAATCCTTGCTTTCTTTTGTAACAAACAAGAAATTAATAAGATAAGTATACTCATTCAAATCCTTCAAGTGAGAAGCTTGAAGGTAGTGGTTTTACTCAACTCTTAGTGGTTGAGGTTTCCACTCTAAATACTTGTGTTCTTCTATACTTCCTGCGTTAATATTCCGCTGCTACACCTCTGAAGGAACAATACACTTTGTTCCCTCAGAAGTAATTGAACTAACGATCCAACAATGAGCCACTAGTGTAAGTCTCCTCACCATCATTTAGGTATTGAGATTGAATTGTTTGTTTATGCTGCTGGCTTTCTTCCTTCCTTTAAACAGTTTAAAGAATCAATAAAAGAAGGGAAAGGAATATTCATATAAATCTAATAAGGGAGTGTTTTATTTGATGAAATGAGATTAGATGAGAATACTGTCCGCCTTCGCCCCACTTCCATTAGTTTCTCCTCCACAGTATAACTAATTCAAATCAATTTGCTTCAATTATCAACATACATTCGTGACCAGATATTGTTGGTCCCTTCACAGAACCGCCCATTACGGGTGTTTATAAAAAATATGATCTGGTCGTCGATCCGGTCCTAAAACATCTATCAAAGTATATATAATAATCCGAATTCGATCCGATTTGGCTATAATTTTTGAAAATAAATATGAATATTCGAATTAGATATCTGGCAAATATCCGAGCAGGATATATGGTCGATTTGATACTGTAATCACAAATTCCATAACGGATATCAGGAATTGTAATATTCAATCTGAATAGCAATGGCTAGAGTAGTATAAGTGTGTGTCTCTATGTCTTAGCCCGTATCTATACATTTTTATGGTAAATAAATCAATCCTTAATTATCCGTCATTGTGTCTTGTAATGCCGAAAACGTCTCCAAGTTGTTCGTTGCTGGAGTCGTAACGTCCGGGGCTTCATATGATCTCCGATCTTGTTGACTCGAATCTCCATCACGAGCCATCTAAATGTTTTTTTGGAAGTGGGCGCGTATCTGGTCGCGCTTTGTGGACTAAGTCGAGTATTAAATTATTAAGGCACAACATAGTCCTTGCACATACAACATGTTTGATAATGCATGTTAGGCCTAGCACATAAGAGGACTACTTATACTAATGTCAGACCACGGGCTCAACTTAGACAATGTTTAATTACTCCATCAATTGAAAAAAGTTACCTCACAACAACCCATCATAACAAACTTCGCTCGTATAGACTAGGAAACAAATGTAATCCAAAAACCCGCTTTTGTATTTCGATAAAATCTAGTATACCGATAAATGCAGGGTCAAACATACATGTACTTATGGCTCAGTACATACTTTAATGAGATGTTTTACTAAAACTAATTGATATGGAGTAACAAATAAACAAATCACTAAATTTATATACTTCTTTCATCTAACTTTATAAGTCTTCAAGTAGAAATTAACAATGCAAATTTCATGTCAAAAATATCCCTAGTATTCCTTATTAATATTTTTCATTATACTCCCTAATAAAAAATAAATAAAGGTATATAGGTGGAAAATTTTGGGTAAAAAGCTAAAAGAACCTATATTATATTACAAACAAAAAGGCTTCAAGACTCTAACAAGGGATAGCGTTTCATTGAAACTAGTGTCTTAATATACTATAAAATTAGGGGTTCTCCAAATTAAATACATTGCATTTAATGCTTTGTTTTTAATTTATCATCTTTTTGAATTTTTTCTTTTCTCGTTTCTTTCCTGTGTTTATGAATATGTCGCCCAAATGAAGATTTTGACCCATCAACACATGTCTATAATGGATTCATATGGAACATATCATCATCTTCTACTCTTCGATTCCGCAATGTCTTATTGTGAAGTTTTATAGGCCGTAAAACCTGCGCGTAGCGCGGGCCCAAAAAGTCTAGTCTTAATATACTATAAAATTAGGGGTTCCTCAAATTAAACACACTGCATTTAATGCTTTTTTATTAATTTATCATTTTTTTTATTTTTTTATTTTCCCATTTCTTTCCTACGTTTACGAATATATCGCCCAAATGAAGATTTTGACCCATCAACACATGTCTATAATGGATTCGTATGGAACATATCATCATCTTCTACTCTTCGATTCCGCAACGCCTTATTGTGAAATTTTATATGCCATAAAATCCGCGCGTAGCGCAGACCCAAAAAGTCTAGTATACACACTGCATTTAATGCTTTGTTTTTTAATTTATCATTTTTTAATTTTCCCATTTCTTTCTTACGTTTACGAATATATCGCCCAAATGAAGATTTTGACCCATCAACACATGTATATAATTGATTCATATGGAACATATCATCATCTTCTACTATTCGATTCGCAATGCCTTATAGCGAAGTTTTATAGGCCACCCAAAAAGTCTAGGAAACAAACTTCGCTCGTATAAACTAGGAAACAAATGCAATCCAAAAACCCGCTTTTGTATTTCGATAAAATCTAGTATACCGATAAATGCAGGGTCAAACATACATGTACTTATGGCTTAGTACATACTTTAATGAGATGTTTTACTAAAACTAATTGATATGGAGTAACAAATAAACAAATCACTAAATTTATATACTTCTTTCGTCTAATTTTATAAGTCTCCGAAGCATTTCAAGTAGAAATTAACAATGCAAATTTCATGTCAAAAATATCCCTGGTATTCCTTATTAATATTTTTCATTATACTCCCTAATAAAAAATAAAAAAAAAGGTATATAGGTGAAAATTTTTGGGTAAAAAGCTAAAAGAATCTATATTATATTACAAACAAAAAGGCTTCAAGACTCTAACAAGGGATAACGTTTCATTGAAACTAGTGAGAATATATGAATGTGTCTGCCTTCTCTCTAGAAAACCACCAAACCCTAACCCCCAATCCTCGATCAAACTTCAACCCTTAACCCAAAAACCAACCCAATCTTCAACCCTTAACCCAAAATCCAATCTTTAACCACAACGGCCTATAAAATTTCACAATAAGACGTTACGAAATCGAAAAATAGAAGATGATGATATGTTCCATACGGATCCATTATAGACATGTGTTGGTGCGTCAAAATCTTCATTTGGACCACATATTCGTAAACGTAGAAAAGAAATTGGAAAAGAAAAAAATCAAGAAAATGATAAATTAAAAACAAAGCATTAAATGCAGTGTGATTAATTTGGGGAACCCCTAATTTTATAGTATACTAGATTCGGACCCCCGCGCTACGCACGGGTCAATTAGGAATTTCCGTATATGGTATAATGTTGCAAATAGACGATTTAAGGTATAGACAGGCGGCGGACGACAGTGGATATGAAGAGAAGATGGAGATCTTCACACGAAGGAGGGTGACGATGAGCTATCTTTTTTCTTTATTTTTTTTCGTTTCATTTATTTTAAGAAAGTGGCCCCAGGGTGACGATGAGCTGACTGATGAGTGATTCAAAATAATAAACTTAATTGTTTGGAAGAGTAGGTCCACTTGCAAATAGCACCGTAAGATCGAAAGAAGCGTGGAGATTATCTATCTAAACTACTAACAGAATTCAATAATATAAGCATCATTCATCTAGCTTGCAGCCTAATGAGAAACTGTATGTCAAAAATAACATAACAAAAATAGATCTTCACATTAGAGACACTTCAAACAATTTTTGTTACCAAATAATCCATACCATAGATTCTAAAATCATAGCACTTCACAACTGAATTCAATAATAGAAGCATCACCTTCCAACCTTATTAGTAAGTGTATGACAAAAATAACAGAACAGAAATAGATCTATCATAATCAATTAGAAGAAATAGCACTCATCATTTACAACACCGGGTCAGTGTAACAACAAATGAAGTTCTAAGCATCAATCAAAGATCACCCCTGGGGCCACTTTCTTGACATTCTGAATAGAGAGATGACGGTCAAACAGAAGCTTTTATAGAGCTACAGGAAGTTGGTTGTCGAAAACCCAATAGATACGATCAACTCCCAGGCGCCTGAAAATCAATATGAGAATCTTTCCGTATTCGTAGCCAGTATAGAAGAAAAAGAAGAAGATGGTACAAAATAAGTTTTACTTTCCATCCAAATGCTCCTTGGAAATTTTATCAAATGCACGACAATGTTTCAGGATAGTATAAATAAACTGCCGAACATATCATTTCAAAGTCAATTAAAAGAATGTCCATACATACTATGTCCATAGTATCTACCAATCTACCATACAAAAATGCCAGTTTCATAAGAGCTTTGAAAACCATACTAAGATTATTCTTTTACATACTGAGATTATTTTGCGAGTGATTTTATTGCAGAACCTAACGACTTGCACTCTTTATATAGCTTATACTGTGATAGTGAGGCCACCAAATGTGTACAGGATATTAGTGGCTCCTTTAAAATTCAGCTGCCTTATTTGGCCTAGTATATGGTACTCTTTCAGTTTGTAAAAACATAGCAAATATTAACAATGGAAAAAATAAGATGGTAGTAAACCAAAGATAGTTTGTAATAACATAGCAAATATTAACAATGGAAAAAATAAGATGGTAGTAAACCAAAGATGGTAAGTAGTCATACCCTGCAGTTGTGTTACGGGAATGATGAGAAGCCAAATAGAGGGCACAAAACTAAGCGCATGGAGAATTTACGGACTTGAAATCCTTTCACTATTATTCTGTATATAAGCTCCTCGAAAGACCGTTTTCGACACATACATGGGGAAATTCAAAGGAGTGCTTACATACCTGCAAGAAAAGAATGCTCACGACATAGCATCACATTTTCATCGTTGCAAAAAGTAAAAGAGTTACAAGAATTAACTACCATTCATTCTAATTTGCAGAAAAGAAAGACAAAAGAGAATTGTTTTTAACCAGGTGAAGCATAAAAAACAGGTGAAACAAAATGATTACTTATATTAGGGTGCTTGCTGTCTAAAAAAAGCAAGTACATCTTCAACTATATCTCTTTTCTTTGCCATCATCTGTTGTTGTTCCTCTTGCTTCCCCCATAGACCAAAGATCATCCTGGAAAAGAAATTGACATGTGAATTTAGCATTAGATTCAAAATAGGCTAATAGCCCTAAATTGATGAAGATTATCTAATAGAGTAAAAGTAAGCATCTTAATAATCACATCACAATATATATAGAGTTGAAAATAATTAATGAAACTGTTTTGTAACTACACCAAAAATATGTAACTATTTTTGTAGCAGAATATATAGCTACATTAGTCGGTTAAGTCCTTGCCAAAACTATCAGTTTCTTCAACACCAGACACGCAACCTCCATCAGGACAACAACTCTTCTTACAAATCATTAAATAACACCAAGCACTACACATGAAAATACATGACAGGAACCGAGTCAAAGGTAGCATTATTACCCAAATTACTACGCTTGTAAAAGGAAGCGTTATTACCGTGGGATCACATAGGAAGAATTCAATACTAATATATAATAGTCGTATCTTAGGCCTGAAGACTTACTCAAGAGACTTGACAATATATGAGAAAGTATCTTTGTTGAGACTCAGATCATATTTGATATGATCTCTGAGAATTATCTCTGCCTAAAGCTAGAGGGAATCACACCATGAAAACCATCATTTCAACTGTACACTACTATCCTTTTTCAAGTACAAAAATAAATTAAGAATCTCTTAAGAGTAAAAAAAAATAGATACAGATGAATACCTTGCTTTCTAGAATAGATTCACTGGCTTCTAGCTTCCCCTCCCTCTCCTTCCATCATCAAAGCTAAGAATCAATCTTGCATTTCACTGGTAAGATTTGTTTCTAGAGAAAAATGTATGTTGTTTCTATTCTTTGCCATATAAATGGATCTTGTTAAATGCATCTTTCATTTGACCGAAGAGTTTTGCGATGCATGTGGAAATTCAGAAATATTGAGAATCATGTTAGGGCTCATGGGGCTCGTTGACACCAACAATTCCCTGCACCGTCCCACTTCAACTACGATTACAAAAGTTGAACCGAACTATAAAGAAGATCAATATATATGAAGCAATAACTGAATCTAAAGCTCAATCCCACAGTAACGCTCTATATAGCCATATATAACTTGCCAACATTCAAACTCTTTAACATCCAAGGTTTTGTTCATTTGTTTTATTTAGATAGATTTTTTTTGAAATTCTATTTATTATAATGTCTATACTCCATATATATAAGATAGATAGAAATGTCTGTACAAACATTCACCGGATCAACCCAATCATTCGGCATAATCAAGAGAAATAGTGAAAATTAAGGAATGAAGGCTATAAAATAAGCAAACAATGAACATTCTAATAACACAGGTGCAACTCTTATTTTGGTTCAATAGGGGTTGATGTAAGCACCACTCAATTGTAGAATCAAATACTTAATCAATCAATTATGACTCTACAAAATGCGCAATGTTAAGGAAAAAAAAGACAAATTCACAATCCACATATATATAATATATAAATATAATATAAGAATTGAGGTATGTAATGTGAAATAAATCTGCATATAAACCCTAGAAACCGAATTACACATTTTCATACTTTGCAACTACATCTTGTAGGCATCTATGATTGAAGTTGTATTAGAATAAGCAAATTCATATAAAAAAATAACTCAAACAATACCAAACGGTTAATAATCATTTAAATTTAAAGGCAGACAATTTTTTTTTGTTTGATTTCATATATTGAGCAAAACCTAATTAGTTTCCCAAATAAATCTGCCGCTGAGCTCAAGCATTTCCTACAAAAACTGCAGTGAAGCCAATTAACTAACTATACAACTCTATAAAGTTTAGAAGCAAGACCCTTGAATTTTCTAATTTCTTTTACATGTGTTCACAGCACAAACAACATATTCAATTTCTCATTTCCTTGATCAACTTAGAAACCCAAAACCAGATTTATTTGGTTTACAGATCAGAAATCTACTTACACCACATGAGAGTTCATCTATGAGTTTATCGATATTAGGCAACGTCAAAGCCGATACAGAAGATGCGGAGGAGCTCTCTTTAGAATCTTACCATTCACACACTTAAATGTCTCATTCTTCTATGTACATGTGCTTAGTTTATAACATAGCCATCAAAGCATGAAAAAATTCAGGATACCTTAGATAAGTATATGCTATGATACCTTGGGGAAAAATGAGCTTATTAACGTTTATCAAGAAATCAAGCCTAATTTCTTATAAGATTATGTTATTTGAAAAGAATCAGTGTTCTTTTTTACTCGAAGGAGCGCCTATAGCTTTAAAAGAAGAAGGTCGAACATCTCACGCCAAACCCAATGTTCCAACTTCCAATTTAATAGGTTAAACATAGATATAGATAAAGAATAACAATAACAATAGTCATAAATCAGGATCATAGTCTGTTCTGTATTAACATCAATTTTTACTTAAATGCTATTATGAAAAATTTCACGCAAAGAATTAAAGCTAACCTGTCCACCACTTCGACCACGTCCCTATTGCCTCCCTTCTTGAAACCTCTTCTTTTAATTACTCAGACATGATTAGTTCCTTGCTGGAAACAAATTAAACACCAAGAGAATACATGCACACAATATACATAAAAAGAGAGAGGGAAAAGTTAATTACATAGCTACATAGTTCTACTGACCTTTTAGACAGATATTGATTGAGTTATAGCTTATAATGTATAATTGGGTGATAAACTATATATCGTTTTTTCAGCTTATATTTTGATCTATTACATGTCTCTTGTTGAATCTACATTGATCATCTAAGGTATCCTGAGTATAAAACAGACAATGAGAAAGAAAACTAAATGTGGAATGAGATCAAGAGTAATAATTGCAGAAAAACATAATGAAACTAAGGGATCATTACCAGAAGCCTTGTTTGCAAGTGAAATTCATCCTTCCGCTTATTCATCTCCTTTCTAGTTCTGTCAATAGACGTGCCAGATTATCAGGCACTAATATGGTACTTCACATACCATATATGCTCATTCTTTCCATCTCCATCATCCCTTAATTCCAATTCACCATATCACACAAACAATTCACTAAGCTGACTCAATAATATATATGCTTTTGTCAGATTAAGGCTTAGAAAAGTCTAAATTAAATATATGAATCGATTTAACTTTACGGTATCCAAAACATATCAAAAAAGATTGAAATTGGATGTCCTTAATAGGACATATTGAACAAAGTACGCACCTCGAGACTTTGTCAGTGGGAGACAATCTTATTATCAAAGCCAAATCGGATGCCAAGAGAATGGATTCGAGGCGCCTCGCAGTTTTGGAGTTGGAGACGTTGATTTTCTTCAGAGTAACCAAATCCACAACCGTCATGGAACCGACAACATCGCACTGCAGACACTGGAGTTTACACCGGCAACAATCGTGTGGAGGTCGATGAAGGATGATTAGAGGTCGTACAAAGGGAGGAGGGAAATGGTTGATAGGGAAGCGAAGCAATATCTCAAAGGTTGGGAGATCCGGTTGGAATTTGCAGTATTAGGGTTTAAGAATTGGGATTGGGGTATTGATTATGGTGGGGCATGTACAAATACGAAACAACATAAGAGAAGCGGAAGTAAGAAAAAGGTAGGGAGACGCCAAGCCATACCTGAGAGCGTCGATGATCCAGTTGATTATTTTTGTTCAGTTTGCTCAAAAGATTATGCCTCGACCACTTCCGTTCTCTCCTGCGCCACCGGGGCTAGGGTTTTTTCCAGCCTGGATCGAAACAGCGCGCCCATCCAATTGCGCCAAAGACGAAGAAGACGATGTCGAGAAAGTCGTCGGTGCCGACGCTGGATTCTCGGAAAGCAATTTCCACCGGTTGATTGAAGACGAAGTCGAGGAAGATCTTTTAACAATCAATCTCTACTGTTACTGGTTAGACTGACCCGATGACCAATTTCATTCCTTCCCGCTTCCCCCATTCCGTGTCTCCAACCAGTCGCAGTGAACTTAGATATGATTATTCTAGCTCTCCTATTGAAGACGACTATTGAAGACTCTTATCGAGGAAGACGAAGTCGAGTAGAGAAAGTCATCCAATTAAACAGAAGGCGACTCAGGACGACGGCAAGAGATAGGAAGCCGGATTAAGTACAAGAGTTAAACGAAGAACATGAAAACCGTAACGGCAGAGGAACACCAAAGGAGATGAGGGGAAATACATTGAAGCCATGATGAAGGAACAGGCGGAACGGCTGAAGATGGAATACGTAACTCAAACATAAAACCTACATCAATGCTTCAGGCATTCAATTGGGACGTAAATACAAAATGAGGCCCAAGACCCACATAAGCCCGGATGATAAATAACAGGCCCGGAACAAATTGCCATTATTTCCTCAATCACAACAGACCCGTTTTTCAATGGTTGGCCCGGTTCCGACCGGATACCAATTGCCATTACTTTTGCAAAGCCATGAATTATTATATAGAGATAGACTAGACTTTTTGGGTGGTCTATAAAACTTCACTATAAGGCATTGCGGAATCGAAGAGTAGAAGATGATGATATGTTCCATATGAATCCATGATAGATTTAAAATACGAACGTGAGATTGGTGCACATTAGTAGTAAATTGATAAACATTTAGTACTAATTTGGTGCACATTCATTCACAAACTTAACAACATCCAAAATTTGAAGAACATTCATTTTTTAAAGAACACTTATTGAGAAACTAAAGAACTCACGTAAAAATTGTATATGTGCATCACTTTTTCAAAGGATGTGCATCAAAAAATTGATGCACATTTAAGTATTTTTTGATGCGCGTTTAAGTATATTTTGATAAACATTATTCTCACCGGAACCGCGTCCTTAACTTATAACTTAATTATGTGATGCAAAAATCAACAAAACTATCTGGTTTTGGGGTATTTACCAATAAAACTGACATCAATGTTTCCATACATGCCTCCAACAGTTTCTTTTATTTATCTAAATATTAATTTCAAAAATAACTAAAATAAATAAAACTATATAATACATATTTTTATTTATGCTAATGTTTTTCTATGCATGAGAAAAGTTTGGGTGAGAACAAAGCTTAACATAGGAAAAATGAAGTTTTTGCATTCACAGATAACAAGTTAATGTTCATAATATAGGTAGTAATGTTCATAATTTGGGCGATGCAATTTTTTAAGATCATTTCGAGGGGCAAACAGAAAAAAAAAATCAAGTTTGTAGTAATTACAAGTATGTCACGCATCCCACACTGAAAACGTTCAAAAAAATTCATGGCCTAGATTATGAACATTACTATCCAGAATATGAACATTGACGTGTAATATGTGAACGCGAACTGTTCGTTTTTCTTACGTTAAGAGTTGTTCGCATCGAAACTTTCCTCTTCTATTCATTGATAAGTTATAGTATAAAAATTGTTATGCAAATCTGGTACACGACAAAAGAATAAAATAAATCTAATCTAAGAATGAAAGGAAAACTAGCAACTAGTTTTATAAGATCATCAAAGATGATGATTTAGGTTACCATTGATCTTGTTCTAGGCCCTATTATTTGTTTGTCAAAAAAAGGAAAAAGATTTATGGCATACTAGGTCTTGTTTGGATCTGATACATTTCTCTTCTCCACTTTACTTCCCCTTTCTCCATTTGCTTCTCTACACATAAGCAAATCCTACACAAATTCCACCGTTCTTAAAAAACGGGGGCTGATTTTCGAGCAGGTGGTTTTAATTTTTGAACTGAACTTTTAAACACAATTGCATGGTGTTTAAAAAAATATAGTCTAAAAAAATGAACGCATTCTAATAATTAAACCGAACTTTGTATTCCAGTCTCCCGTAAAAAAAAAATGAGATAGACAAATTTCACTTTGCTTTAATGACTAGCTTAATTCCGATTCAACACATCCAATTAATTTCTTCAGTTTTTATTTGGGAGTGATTTACATATCTAATGGATATTTACTCTTTCATTTCTATTGGTTGAATGTTGGGTTTGAGAAAGTAATGACAATTGAGACTAATTAATGTTTAAACTTAATTTTTTTCTTTTTTTTTCTATTTCTCATTATTCAATGATAATTGAGACTTATTAAATGTCTAATAAAACCATAATTATGTGCTTAATTGGTTAGTATTTCCACCATTTTAATCTTTTTTTCTTCGCTCTTCACCTTCAATCCGTATTACGATGAAGAGCAATCCGAGCAACGTAAACGACTATGTGATTTTGGTACATATATAAGAGATATTCTATTCATTTTATTATAATTTACTAAAAAATACATATATGAAAAAATATATTAAGTATATGAATATAGACAAAAATAAAAAGTGTTTGGCTCGCGCAAAGCGCGGGTAATGACCTAGAAAGTTGTCATTAAGTCGTCATTACTATGTGGCCTCTTGAATTCCTCTTCTAATTTCAACTTTTGATTTTTTTACTTCTCTGAATGGGATTTGGTATTGAATTCTCCTATCAAGTCGCCGTTACTCTTCTGCATATTGTATTTCACCGTTACTCATGGTCATTGTCAATTACACCAATCAATTTGTTATTTTATCACTTCTATTGTTCGTTTATTTTTGTGTTAATGTCTTGATCTGCATGTTAGATTTGCTTTGGCCAGAATTGGATAAAATATGCCCTGAAAAAAATTGTAAATATATAATAAGCCCAATCCAGTTTTGAGATGAAAAACCGTAATTACCCCGCGCGTAGCGCGAGAGTCCGATTCTAGTATCTATATAAAAGTTCATGACTTTAACAAAGTAATGTCAATTGGTACCGAGTTAATGCAGTGAGTTAATGGATTGAAAAAATTGATATTAAGAAAGTTTTGACATAAATCAAGATTTAAGAAATTCATGAAAAAGAGTAATCAAAGCTTGAATCAACAAGTTTATCTAACTTTCCAATGCCCTGGTGGCCTGATCGGTGGGGAGCTTGTCTCCTCACCTCAAGGTCGGGAGTTCGACTCTTGTGGGCGGCGGTATATGGCCTCAATTTATAAATTGGGGCAGGGACCCGCCTGATGAAAGGGGTCCCGTTTCTAGCCATATCAAAAAAAAAAAAAAAAAAAGTTTATCTAACTTTCGTATAAGACGCACTGCTCAACTATTCATATTAAAAAAACAAATTATGCATGGACAATGATGTATTCATATTTAGAGAAGAAAGGCAAGATAAGTTCTACTGTGTTACTTGCAAGTCTGATAGAGCTTGAATAAAGTATTCCTGATGTAACACTGGTGATGAAAAACTTGTCCTTTCTACAATCCAAATTCTAATTAGCAACTGACAACCAATAGTCTATCCACATAAATGAGGATTCAACTATTAAGCAAAGAGTAGAAATCCAGGTTCATCCACCTCGATCAAATCATCATGCTGATAAGCAAAGAGTAGAAATACCATCTGGTTCATCCACCTCGATCAAATCATCCAGCTGATAAGCAAAGAGTAGAAATATCATTTGGTTCATCCACCTCGATCAAATCTTCCAACTGATTCTTTTGCTTTGCTTGATGTAAGAGGAAGTTATATTAGATTATGGCATTTCAAAGGGACATATAGAAGTGGGACATGATTGTTAGATTATGACATTTCAAAGAGAAATATAGAAGTGGGACATGCAACTATGATAGGTAGCAAACATATATATCACAATTGGAAGTTCTTGGGACTTCGATGGTCTTATTTAACATAACACACAGTTGATCTGTCATCTGCAAACCCATTTCAATCACACCAAGAATGGGTTTCTCAAATTACTTCTTGTACTCCGAAAAATTTCACTTGTCACAACCGGTCCCTTTTTTAATCGGTAATTTGTTTTTCTCAGGATGTTTGGGTTAATCATCTAATATAATTTCTTTCTGATGCACATATACAATACTGTTAATATATAGTACTGTTAACATAATTTATTGATGTGGTCAAGTTTACTCATGCAACTTATGTTATACTTGTTTTTGCAGTGTGGATTTGGAGACATATATTATGGAGGAGGAAACTGTTATTTCATATAAACAGGGTGATGATGTAAGTAACATATAACAGAATACTTAATGTTTAGTATTTCACTCCGACTTGTTTTAATTTTTCGATTCCTTTTTTTATTTCTCTCTACGTCGATCAAATAAAAAAGAAATATGACCCAGATATAGGTCAATGTGATGTAATTATGTGACTAAGAGATAACTTAGAGTTCATGATCAAACATGTGGTGGGGTTCATTTATTATCAGATGGATATGCTTACAAATCATATTTTCATTTCTCAACATTTTTAAGCGCAAGAAAATTGAAACCAATATATATGTAGCTTGGTTGGATGTAGTATATTCTTCAAGGGTCACAACTCTATGGACCCGGAAGCCCGCGCTCCGCGCGGGCCAATTACGAATTTGTGGACACAGTTAACTATAGATTTTCGTATGCGGTTTAACCTTGTTAAGGTTGACATAATAAAGGAAACAAATTACCAAACATATGTTTGAATGCCTCGTGAGGCTCATGCTAGCTTGATCAATGTTATGTTTTTTACATGTGGAGAATTGAAAGAACCAAAACTAAATATACAGCACCACCAAAGAATGCTCATACATAGTAACATGAATTGTGACATTGTGAAGTTGGCAGATCAGTTGCGGAGGCAGACGAAGTAATATACTACGTAATTTTGACATCCCAACTTTCACATCGAGAGATGATACCTCGGCCACATGTGATAGGACAATCACCTAGATCAATCATGGATTTTTACCAAAATACGTGTACAACTTTGGGGGAGGTTGCGCTGAACTGACTGTATATCCATAAACACTTCTTCTGTCTAAAAAAGATCATTGATATTGAGAGTATCTGCTGTAAAGAATTTGAAAGCTCAACATCTTATGTTCTCACATGTGTCTCATGTTATTAAACCTAACATTTTTCTAGCTCCTTGACTAACAATACTCGTTAAATAACGACAAACAAAACGTTAACTTATGTAGTTATGCTTTAAATGAAAGTTAGAAGAGGAAGTACTTAACCTTGTTCCTGCTTAAAAAAATTGTTTGTGATATCTGCTGCAAGGAATTGAAAGCTCAAAAACTGATTTGGTTTTAACATATTGTGCCTCATGTTTTTAAACATAACATTTTATCTAGGCTCATTGAATAACTGTAATCTAGAACTAATGACAAACAAAACGTTTAGTTACTTTGGGATTATTGTTGGGTTCAACATGGAACTGGTTGTTTTTTTAATGCATATTTGCTACAATTTGTAATATATATAATTCTGGGATGAAGACCAAAGTAAGTTTTTTGACAGTGATAATCATTTAACACACAAAATTTGATTTTCAAATAGCAAGGACTTCTTTTTAGGATTTTTCCGCATTCATTTGTTGATCAATATTTTGAGTTAATGAATGTAAACTATCAATATGAACTTCTACAATAATTTCAATATGAATATAAAAAGGAATACACGAAGAAAACACAATCTTAAGACATCAGTGTGTTTTCTTTCTCTCTTGCCCTCTTGTAGCGTTACTTTATTTATTTATTGCAGTGATCTCCAGTAGACTGGAAACGTAAGAGTCAGATCACAAAACATGGTTTTACATGTGGATTTGTGACACCAAATATATCTGAAAGCATGAAAAAAAATCCAATAATACCTCATGGGAAACTCTGTAATAATCTTAGTATGAAGAACTTAAGCAGTTGCTCTAAGAAAATTAATAAAAGGATAACCATCTGTGTATGATTATAGTGGATGCATCAGCACAACCCAATGCATTAGTTCCGTCACCGTATTCAACTCTCACAACAGTACCCTGCAAAGTGTCAACAATGACATCGTATTAGAACTAAAATTACTCAATTCAAACAACATCCGTGCAGAAGGATTTTTTGAACACCCTATCAATCAAATTAGCCTTTTACAACCAAAAATAATGGAAATTTTAGGAACATAAAAAAGTCAACCAATGAACAGATGATAACAACTCAAACTCGAGGTTCAAAAATTATCAATTCCCTTTTCTTCTTTAGGTGAGAAAAAAATGACTCATTACACACCCTAACTTCATCAACAAACACACAAAAAACCAATTGGCAGTTTTCCTATACACAGATCGAGAACTCAACAAACAGAAATCAGAAACCTAGATCATGCCAAAGATAAACCCCTGCACAAATTCAAACGATTAATTTGAAGTGCAACTGCTGTTTTTTCTCTTCAATATTCAAATTCAACCTTATCGAGGGGGCGGTTGAAGTGAAAGTAGGAGGATCTCAATTGAGCAGTTCTACTGTAAGGTTTCTTAATTTCGTATATGGAAGTTCAAATGGATAACAGTAACATGGTACACTCTGCATCACATTGTACCTGTAGCAGTCAAGAGAACCTCATCACCACCGGGGTGGTCATCAAGGAACTTTGTCACATCATATACCTGTCCAAACAATCAAGGAATAGATTGAAGCCATAAATTATGAACTACCAGGGTCAAAGAAAATATAATTCCATCATGTACAAAGCAAAGGTGAGTGCTTGCTGAGGACTCAGAAATTTCAGTAAAATAAAGTAAAGGTGAGTGCTTGCTGAGTTTACCTTATAGGGGATGCTCCAATAAAGGAAGCTAGGTAACCAAATCATCTGTCTGTAACAAAAAAAGAATTTTTAATGTTTATATTCATGATTTCTGATTAAGTAGCGATAACATCAACCAGAGACACATAAGAAGCATTAATTTGCTGAATCTGCTATTTTTTACTGTGAGCCCTCAGCAACAAACTGTTAAAACCTACGGCATAAGGAAATCTACAAAGAACTATATCACTAATAATTACATCTCAATTTTGTATTTATTTCCTATATCATGAGCAAAGGTAGGTTGTAATGAAAAACCCAATCACAAAGTTGTGGCGTACTGAAAAATGCAAGATTGACACGAACTTGTCTGATCCATCATATACAGAGTCAGGACACGCCCCGTGAGCTAGAGCACTTACCAGTGTGCACTCACTGTAATCAGAAATGTAATAGTCATCAACAAACGGCTTGAGATCGTCCTCCATAAACCCAACAATAGTCACATCGGAGAAAAGCATATAGCCGGATGTAGAATTGGGATTAGCCCACCCAAACGCCATGTAATTCTGAACAACAGTTGCAGCTTCCAACCCAATATCAACCAGATTAACTTCTTTCAGCAAGGTCCATCTCACACTGTAGTCCGGTGACAAAACCTTACAATTCTCAAACATGGTAGGTTGCACGTATCCTTGTTCAACATTGCTTGGACCAGGTGAAGGAGCAGTTGCTGGCTCCAAACTTCTTGAACTGTCATTAAAAGATATTTTATTAACGATAGGCATTTTGGTAGTTCATTCTGCTTTCCAAAATGCATTTTGGTGACCCACTTAAACCATCATCTTAGATTGGAAAATTTAGATCTTTATGTACATGAAGATAATGCAAGATTAAGTGCCATTTAGCTATTTTTGGAACATTTCACTGTTAGGAATTTCTGCTCAGTGAAACCTAAGTTGAAATGTAATATTTTGGTAAGTTAAATAAATAAGAAATGAATAATGATATATCATGCAATTATGAATAGCCTATAAAGAGCAGCTAATTTTCTGTCAAATCCCAGTGTCCCTGCAAATTGGTGCATAACCCTAAAAATCAAATTATACAATTTCGCAGCAAATAATGACCCTGTAAATTGGTGCATAACCCTAAAAATCAAATTATATAAACGTGCAAGATGATGAACTTGTAGAGATGCCAAAACCGAAAAGTGATATTGCAACCCCGCATACCATAATCTAAACAGCAATCAACTCAAATTAAAAGAAATTAGCCATGCCATTCAAACAAATTTATAATTTAAGATATAAACTTTACCTTATACTTTGAAGGCCAATTCATGGAAAGATGGTGGAGATCTCTAGGAGGTTTGGTGATGTCGAGGCCGCAAACGCCCTCCTCGGAGCGGAGAAACAACAGCTCGTGTTATAAAGCTAATGCAACTTCCGAAGGCGTATTAGACAGGGAAAACCATAGATATCAGACCTTTGGAAAGACTTTATCAAGGATTTGAAGTGCACGGCGAGAGTTTCGGCCAAAGTATCCACGTACAACTATGTCCGCCTGTAAAAATTTACATTCAAAAGAAGTTCGTAATTATTAATGAAATCAATTAAGACGGATTTTTCTTTTGTTTGTTTGATAAGTGTCTGTTGCAGAGGTCAAACCATATGAAACAAAGGCAATTGCCAAAATGCAGAAGACAAAATATTTATCTTAAAAAATCATAGGCAACCATCATTACCATCAATGAAGATACATATATTACAACTGGTTTATACTCCAATGATTATAATCTGACGAATTTAGCTTTATTATATTCGAAACTCAAGATCAAATCAGATTTCATTGCCCAGATTATTTTAATCCAAACTCTATAATGCATCTCCAGATTATTACTCCAAACTCTATAATTAAATATTAATATGAAGTGAAGATCTATGGCCAATTAAATTTGATGTTTGACTAAGCATCACAATATCCTTTTTTAATTTAGAATTTACAGCTGAGCTTCAAACAAATCAACTACTCAATACTAATCAGTGTAGCCTTTATTTACAATGTAAAGCGGAACCATGAGGCCTTGTCTATGAAGTTGTGTAGCTTCTCAAGGGGCCATAATTTTGCTAGATTTTAGCTAAACTATAAAGGACAGGAGATATAAATTACTGAAGAAAACTTACATAGTATCTATCCATCCTGACAAACTTCAAGAAAGTGATCGAGCCCGCATAAACTCTTCTAACTTATCCCAAACATCAAGAGTTGCAGTCCTATCTTGATGCCTTTTGGTTTTACTTATCTGCACATTCAATTTTGAAAAAGACGCCATCACTTCCAACGTCCATGAGTTTTGGGTTTTTCTCAGCAGAAATTAAGAATCAAGATTCATTTCAGCTTTAGAAAGGTACACATGATCTCATAATGCAAAGAAGCTAAACCTATCCAACTATGACTACTAACCAATCATTTAATCACAAATCAAATAGATGCCACTCTCACTTCACCTCGATTAGTTTGCTAAATCGGGCATTGAAACAGGATGAAGCACATATCACAAAAAATAGGATGAACAAATCTAATTTCACAAAAAATTATTGAAAAACATTTCTTTCTTAAAATCATGAAGTATTTCCCATAGACCAGTCTCAAAGATACCACTCTAACGGTAGATCCATCAACTATCTATTTAAAAACATATTCCTCTAGTAATCATAACCATAACAAATGGCAAGTGCAAATTTTAATGCAAACCTCCACCAAGGAGCCTTTGTTGTAGTTTCCATGTCTTCGAATCTGTTATGACAATATTCCTAGAGTGAGAATTGAGTTTGTGTAAGAATACGCATCAATCTTGCTAAAATCTTTCCAATTCTATTAAAAAAAATCTCCATTACAAAAATCTCAGAGCGGGAGGAAGACGAAGAAGCACTAAGATAATATTCAAGCACGGAGTCCACCCTACTCCCAATCCCGATCACTTCCACCACTCTAGATTCTTCCCATATACTTCCAATGCTATCAAATGACAATTGAGAAACAACATCACACTAATTAAGAAACAACAATGACATCTAGCCTCTAACCTTACAACATTTTTTGTAAGTCAGTAAACAGAATTCAAGTAAAATAGAATTCACCTGTTGCCAAATTCCGTCCATCAGTGGAAAAGCACAATCCTCCAACAACATCACTGTGACCTTTCAAAGTGTTCAAATCCAGCGGATGGTGCTTCTTGTTATGGTCTTGCAATTATCGAATTTCGAACAAAATCAATGGAAGTATATAAGAGAAAGCGATAATTTAGCCTCTCTCTTGTTGATCTGATTTACACATATCAACGGCATGCGCGTGATGTTTCAACTGAGACTTTCCGGATCAAAATTGTTGAGCCTTGGATGTCTTCTTCTGATGATGTTAAGGGCATCCCATCACTCCATCGCCTTCAGTCTGGCTGGAATGACCACTGGGCACACCCTCTCGAAGGCGTTTCACCTTCGGATCACGCTCAACAACACCAGCATTACAAACCTAAAGAGAAGAATTAGACATCAGCGACAACCTCATCTGAAGAAATAGAAACTACCGATAGATAGAAGGAGGGAATGAGTAAGAAACAAACGGAGAAGCCAGTGTATATAGTGCAGAGCAAAACGACCGACCTACGGAAATTAAAGGAGACGAAATTAAGATGAACGAAACTAAATGCTGATAAATAGAGAAGACCGTGATTAATTCCAAGAAATCACCATAAATTGGAGGAAAATTTGCCCGTATTGATGGTGATCATAAAGCTTCACCGCGTAGACCTATGATTTGTAACGCCTCCTCTTCTCCTTTTTCCTCCGATGTCCTATATAGACGTTTCGGCATACGGAGCCCTATTTTCCTGTGTTTGCGCTCTGCTGGGATTTTGTACCATTGTCAAAAGTAAAGCGTGTCTCGACAGCTAAAAGCTTCGATCACTTGGAAGGAGAAGGCGACCCACAAAGTCCTGGCGTCGAGCCCCGTAGGTGCCAAATTTCCGGCTGCTGAGCTAGGGAGGCCGACCCCCAATGGCCTGACTTTGGATTCCGACTGCAATCCTGAAGATTTGTTTGTTCGTTTATCAGATTTAACCCTAGTGGCAGAGAAGAGGGCAGCGGAGGCTCGTTGTCGCTAAATCAAGAGGAGAATGCAGTCCATAATAGTAATCCCATGAATCATCTTCCTCCTCCTCCTCCTCTGAATCATCGTCCTCTTCCTAAGTGTTGTATGTCTCCATCGCCTTCTGTTGTATGTCCACATATGAGCAGCTTTCAACACTTGTTTTTTTTGTGTGATTCTCCTTGGATTCGGAAGCGATTCGGATTCGGGAGAAGAGACGGCGAATTCGACGGGGGAGGGATCGAGGCCGAACTCGGTCATGCTGGTGGTGCGCTTGATTGTATGGCGAGGCCTCTTGCCGAGCAACATCGTCGGAGATCTCTAAGAGGAGGATGAAGAAGAAGAAGGAAAGCGGGGAGCGGGGAGCGGGGAGCGGGGAGCGGTGATCGGTGAGGAATATGAAGAAACCTGAAAGTGGAAGATCCAATATAATTGGGCAAACAATCCATCTTATGCGCAGTCGGGGAAGAACCGACGATGCCGACTTAATGAGGCGACGGAGGTAGGAAAGCCGGTCTCGGTGAGCAAGAAGTGGGACGATGTATAATGAAAATCAACAACAACGAAAAGAGGACCGAAAACCGTTTTCATTTACTTTCGGCCGACTAATTAAGCTTCTTATGGACATATACCTATCCAAAAAAATTCCATCAATACTAAATTCCTGTTGTTCAGATTTAACAGGGGTCTTGAATGGGCCGGGCTTTTCGAATATTGCACCGGTACTTTTGAACGCCACTTAATTGCGTTTAAATTTTTGGCCTCTTTATTTAAAGGCAAGGAATAAAATGGTTTATGCATGTGTTGTTAGGCAAAATGAAACTATATGCATTTGTTAGTATTTGTTAGTATTTGTTTTATTGGTTCATTGCATTGTTAATTTGTTGTTAGGCAACGACTTGGCCCTATGCATGGTACCATCACAAGCAAAAGGAGACTACTCATCGTCCCAGTTTGAAAATAAATCTCCTTGACAATAACGAAAAGGAAGGAGATAAGAGCAAACAAACAGTATAGATTAAAAAGGAATTACCTTTTTCTAGTTCCGATTGTTTAAAAATAAGGTGAGAAAAATTATTAAAATAATCTACTATATATTTCTAGTTCCAATTGTTAAAAAATAGGAAGGTGAGAAAAAATATTAAAATAATCTATTATATATTAAGAACAAGGATATGGGTGTCAAATCCGACGGTCGGGTCGGTTTTCGGTCGGACAATTTCGAGCTTCGGACAAATTCGAATCGGACATTATTCGGAAATTGGAATTATAACAAGTCGGAATGAGTCGGGTCGGGTTCGGACCGGACAATTATTTCTCGGCCAAAATCGGGTTTTCGGACTAATTTCGGTCGGACGATTTTTCAGGTCGGAGAATCTTGGGTTTTGGACAATCTCGGGTTTCAGACAATCTCTAGTTTCGGACAAGTTTGGGTCGGACAATCACGAGTTTCAGACGAGGTTCGGATCGGACAATCTCGGGTTTCGGACGAGGTTCGGATCAGAAATTCGGTCAGACGAGATTTGGATTGCACAATATCGGATTTCAGACATTTTTCGGGTCGGACAGTTTTCGGGTTTCAGAATTAGTCGGTGGGGTCGGACTCGTCCCGGACATAAACCTTTTCATTTTTTTCGGGTTTCGGTCGGGCTTTTTTTCGGCTGGACCGGTACGGATTTTCGGGTCGGGTCTAATTTTGACAGCCCTTCCGGTTACGATAAGAAATAAGTTAAAGTGTGAAACAATCGTTTACAAATTACATGTCTATGTTCGTATTTTGGATGGTATGTTCATAGTTTGGACGTGATAATTTTGAGCAATGTTGTATTTTTTATGAACTCTTGTTCTTTTTTTTCGTTTTTTAAATGACTTGAGCGAACATAATCGTCAGATTATGAACATAACTACCCAAATTATGCACATTAGTTTGTTATATATGAACGTGAACACTTTAAATTTCGTACCATAAGGTTTGTTCTCACCCCAATCTTTTCTAAAGATTCATGTACAAAAATATCTGATATTAAAGAATACGAATGTATTTCATTCATTAAATCCGGGTAGATTAGAAGCTACAAAAGATATGCAACATGACATCGCTAAGAGATATATATCCAAGGAAAGTATCGATGATGATGACCCCGTCACTGTATATGGCTCAATAAGGGGATAAAATACAACCTCAAGATTTTCAAAGATGCGGAAAGGAAACGGAAACGGAACGAAAACGAACTTAGTCCATTTGAGTGGAATAGTGAAATTGTTCATCGTTCAAAATAGTAATTTTATTTCTTTTCCTCATTCTCCTAGTAGTAATGTTGGAGTATTTGTTAAAGTTATTTTGGGGTGGGTTTCAAAATCTCTTCGCCAACTCACCTTCCCCTTCTCTCCCTCTCTTGATATACAAATATTAGAATCCAAAATCATGTTGTCAATGTATCATCAATTAATAATTGTCTAAGTTCATTTACGTTTCTTTTCCGTTTCCGAACACTACAAGCAAACATGCCCTCAATCTTATACGTAAAAGGGAGAAGAAGAGTTTTCTCAACAAAGAGATTTTAATATTTATGAAGTGACTGTTATAATTTGATTAAGTTTATGATGTTGAAACCAACAATATGACTTCTTGTATTATATAGGATTTTGAGAGTGGAATGGAGTGTTTAACAAGGACTTGATCTTGTCTTGCTTAATTGTGTTTTTCTTTGAACAAAGCACCTCTTTATATAGTAGAAGATTTATATTATGATGATTGACATTTGCCTAACTTCATTGAATGAAGGTGAATTATTCACCTAATACATGGTAGGCTAAATAAATGAGGTAATGCTCATTTACCTTCATGTAATAATAATTCATAACACTCCCCCTTGAATAATCACCTGTCATTATACTCATTTCTTCTAGTGTATATGTTGCCTCATTAAAACCTTGTCAGGTAAAACCCGATGAGATAAAAACCTGATCGAAGGAAAAAGAGTGCAACTATGAATCTCGTTTTACGCTTTGATGCTACCTCGTTAAAAACCTTGTCAAGCAAAAACCCAGTGGGATAAAATCTTGATCGAAGGGAAAAAGAGTGCAGCGCGTAATATGCTCCCCTTGAGATCAATGTATCTCTCGAAATCTGCACATTCCAATCTTGGATACCAACTCTGCAAATTTCTTTGGAGCCAATGACTTTGTGAACATATCAGCCAAATTGTCATCTGATCAGATCTGTTGGACGTTGATTTCTCCGGCTTCTTCCAGTTCACGGGTTGAAAAGAACTTTGGAAGTATGTGCTTTGTGCGGTCTCCTTTGATGTAGCCTTTCTTCATTTGAGCAACGCAAGCGGAGTTGTCTTCATACAATATTGTTGGCTTGTCGATGATAGGCTTCATCCCACATTCTTTCTGGATGAATTTGATCATTGCTCATACAGCCACACATTCTCTTCCAGCATCATATAAAGCAATCAACTCAGCTTGATTTGATGATGTGGCAGTCACAGTCTGTTTTGTTGATCTCCAAGAGATAGTTGTGCCTCCATATGTGAAAATGTATCCATTTTGTGACATGGCTTTATGTGGATCTGATAAGTACCCTGCGTCCGCATATCCAACTAAGATGGCATCTTGTTGGTTACGATACATCAAACCAAGATCATGTGTG
The DNA here is from genome assembly GCA_029168935.1 of Oxyria digyna. Taxonomy (NCBI): domain Eukaryota; kingdom Viridiplantae; phylum Streptophyta; class Magnoliopsida; order Caryophyllales; family Polygonaceae; genus Oxyria; species Oxyria digyna. Next base: position 16,594,899 of record JAPVLV010000013.1, read on the forward strand.
CCCCGAAGATAGAGGAATATATGCTTGATCCCATTCCAGTGTCTCCTCATAGGTGCTGAGCTAAACCTGGATAATAGATTCACTGCAAAAGCAATATCTGGCCTTGTATTGTTAGTTAAATACATAAGGGCACCGATTGCACTTAGATATGGCACTTTGGGGCCAAGGACTTCTTCGTCCTCTTCTCTTGGGCGAAATTGATCCTTATCAACATTTAGGGATCGAACGTCCATATGAGAGCTTAAAGGGTGAGCTTTGTCCATATTAAACCTTCTTAGGATTTTCTCAGTATAATTTGACTGATGAACGACTATTCCATCCTTAAGGTTCTCAATTTGTAAACCTAAGCATATAGCTTTGTTTTACCAAGATCTTTCATCTCAAATTCCTTCATTAGATATTTTGCAGTCTCTTGAAGCTCTCATGGAGTTCCAACGATGTTCAAATCATCAACATAGACTGCAATTATAGCAAATCCATTCATGGATCGCTTGATAAAGACACATGGACACATTGCATTGTTCTTGTATCCTTCTTTCATAAGATATTCGCTGAGACGATTATATCACATTCGTCCTGATTGTTTCAATCCATATGATGATCTTTTCAGCTTTATGGAGAATAATTCTTGATGTTTGGTCTCTGGTATTTTTAGTCCTTCTGGGACCTTCATGTAGATGTCTGTATCAAGGGACCCATATAAATATGTTGTCACAACATCCATTAGGCGCATTTGTAGCTTTTCAAACACAGTCATGCCAATTAGGAATCTCAATGTAGTTGCATCAACTACTGGAGAGTACGTTTCTTCGTAATCAATTCCAGGGACTTAGAGAAATGTGCCTTGGGCCACAAGTCTTGCCTTGTACCTTATAATTTCATTTTTCTCGTTCCGTTTTCGGACAAAAACCCATTTGTAACCGACTGGTTTTACACCCTTTGGTGTATAAGCTACAGGCCCAAAGACTTCTCGCTTTTCAAGCGCTTTTAGTTCTGTCTGAATGGCATCTTTCCATTTTAGCCAATCTTTTCTTTGACGACATTCATCAACTGATTGCAGTGGGGAATATATACTGCACATCCAAATACCTTAAGATGTGAGATGTCCGGTTCCTTTCCAGATACTAATTGCAGTGGGGAATATACATGGTTTGCACTTGGTCTTCATCGAACCAATGTTGCAGCATGCAATATAGCATGGCCCCACGCGGATGGTGGTAATTTGGATTTCATTAATAATGGTCTAGCGATTAATTGTAATCGCTTTATCAATGATTCAGCAAGACCATTTTGTGTGTGAACATGAGCCACTGGGTGCTCTACATCAATCCCAATCGACATACAAAAATCATTAAATATTTGGGATGTGAATTTTCCTGCATTATCAAGCTGAAGCTACTTTATTGTATAATCCGGGAACTGTGCCCTTAATCGGATTATGTGTGGATGCATCTATTAGTACCATAAAATATCGAAATGGTCCACATGGTGGAGCAATTGGTCCACATATATCTCCTTGGATTCTTTCCAAGAATGCTGGCATTTCACTTTTGATTTTGCCCTTTGAACACCTTATAATTAGCTTCCCAAGTGAGCAAGCAGAGCAATTAAAATCACTGGACGACAGAACCTTAATGTTCTTTAATGGATGTCCAAGTGAGCCCTTTATAATTTTGTGCATCATTATTGTCCCTGGGTGACCCAGACGCTCATGCCATAATGTATATGAAACTTTGTCATTTTATTTTTTACTTATCAATGCATTGACCTCAAGTGGATGAATATATGTATAATATAATCCAGAGGTTTGGCTTGACATCCTTTCAAGGATCCTCTTGAAGCCAGGTTCACGTCTTATGATGCACAAATATTCTTTCCCATTTTCATTCATGGTTTCCATATGAAACCCATTTTGACGCACATCCTTAAAACACAATAAATTTCTTTGGGGTTTACTTGAGTATAATGCGTCGTTTAACACTAATTTTGTCCCACCTGGAAGTAGAACAATTACTCTTCCGGATCCTTTTGAGTTTTGACACACCTGATATTGTAGTTACATTGCCTTCATAGGGCCTTAGATGTGTAAAGTAACTTTTGTTTCTTAGAATGGTGTGCGATGTTGCACTGTCTAGAAGACATTTCTCTTTCTCATCGAGTTTCATTTTAGGCAGTTCATGTTCACTATTTTAAGGGAAATAAAATGAGAAGTAAAGTAATAAGAGGAAAGCTTCATATATATTACACAAGGATAGTCATATTATACAGAATACTGCGGAAATCATAATGCAAGCACTTAAGGAATATGTTACAGAAAGATAGCTATATTATACAGGTGTAACACCCCGAATCCTGGGCGTTACCGTCGTGGATTTCCACTCGAAATCCACCAGGCTAAAGACAACAACATAACGATCACTACAACGGAAGCGACTATAATACAAAGATATTCTAAAACCCAATACGAAAATTATAATATAAAATACGCAACTCTAGACACTAAACTAGCACCACCGTCGAGCACCTCCAAATCGATTTTAAATGTTAAATCCCAACTTAAGTTTACCCAATTTTTTTGAAAGTTTACAGAATTAAAATAGACTTGAATACGAACTCAGCCATATATCAAAATCTTGATTCCGGTCTATAACGAAATACTTGTGAATTTCTAAATCTAACGATCTTCTCGGTTTTTCAGAAAGCAACAACCACTATTTGGAGATTTTTATCTTCTTCAATAACACTCCAAACATCACGAAAATTTACAGAAGTACTACTCAATATGTTATCTTACATTGCTAAATATTTCATAAATTTTCGAGTTACAGAGCTTACCTTTAATCAATAAGTATTTTTCTACAGCACCAAGAGAGGAGGTTGGGGAGAAAGAAGAGAAAAAGGAGGCTAGGGTTGATTTAGGCTTAGAAAAACCTTATATACTAGTAGGTTAAGTAAGAACATTAATTCTTTTAAAATAATTAAAGGATTATAAATTATTCACAGACTAATATTATGGTATTTTATAATATTTGTTAGTTTCCTATAATAATTAACAAGAAGCTAAGTCTTCACAAGTTCATATACAAAATCGTGTATAATACATCATATAATTTATAATTTTATTCTCGTATAAGACATCATATTAGATACTATTATAGACCATATATAGATATTTTCAATCAAAATAAGGGGTATTACATATACTCTCCCTTAAAAATAATTTTCGGCCTCGAAACTAGAAGTAAGCAACCACAATCAATAGGAAACAAAAAGACCGCTAGCTACAAGATAATCAATAATTCAAACACACAAACAAGACAATATGGTGAGACTATCATCACCACAACTAACACAAGTAAATATAAACATGTGAGAAATTCATCACCTCATGTCAATTATCAGACGCAACGTCGTTCTCGTAATGGACGGAACAATCAATCACCACTACCTAGTCTCAACTGACATCAACTATATACAACAATCACACATAACAAATAATATCCGTATAGAATAGAAAAACTTACAATCATCAATAGATATATAATTATGTAAAAGAATGAGCAAGAATCATCTTACACAGTTCACACTATTTTCACAACAACTATCAACTAACATAATTAATTCAAAGAAACCATCTCATCACAACATTCGACAGACATACTCTCATCAATTAATTAACAAACATCGTCGAAGTTAACTCGGATTTCCAAAACCAATCTTAACAACTTATAAAATAACATGACTATCAAGTCGCAAACTAATCTCGTATCAACAAACCTTATAAATTAGTCTAACTCATCAATCTCAAATCAATTTCATAATAACCATCTTTCAAAACAACTCAAAAAGATCAAAAATCTTTTCATGGCACCCTCCGACCTTAACTCATGGCACACAACAATCAACATTCAGCTCTACACGTTGCCCATTATCGAATAATCAACTTCTTTCCCCGGCTAAGTCTCTACTTGAGCACTCGCCAAAACATTTTTTGTTTTTTAGAAGGGGTTCCTCCTAGCCGCATGGTCATACCCGGGGGTCACTTCCTCATCGACTTACCCCACACTAGACCCGGCAGAAATTAACCCGACCCGCAAACCCGACCCGACCCAACCCGATTTTTCTGGGTCATAACCCGTCAAATTGAACCCGTGACCCGTTTTTGTCAAACCCGATTGACCCGATTTTTTTTGGGTCAAAAATGGGTTGACCCGCCCCAACCCGTTTTTGACCCGAAAATTTGGCCAAAAAGATAAAAGTAATAAAGAAGCGGAAATTGTAAATTTTACCCAAAAAATTGTCAACACACTAGATAACTATTGTCAACAACATTAATAAACTGTCAACACGTTGGACAAATTGTCAACACACTAGATAATAAATTGCAAACATGACTAATTAATTAGTCAACACAATTAAATAAACTGTCACTAAGACTAATCAACTGTCAATATGGATAATTAAACTTTTAGAGAACTAGTAAAGTAAACTGTCAACATGGCTAATTAAATTGTCAACAAGACTAAATAAACTGTCAACAGGACTGGTTAAATTGTCAACACGACTAATTAAACTGTCAACGAGACCAATAGACTGCCAACATGGCTAGTTAAGTTGTCAACACGGCTAACTAAATTGTCAACATCATTAATACTTTGTCAACAACACTAATAATCTATCAATAACACTACTAAAATGAAGTGCCAATACCATTAATGTACAACTTAGTCTTATTAGGCATATAAAGTAAGGTCTCGCTTATTAGGCATATAAAGTACCAATAATGTACAACTTAGTCTTATTATACAAAACGAGGCTCGAAACTATGTGTAAACACTAAAAGGCCTTAAATGAGATTAAGGTCCAATTTGGCAAAACGATGTCTGAATGGATTGAAACTTGATTTCAATGTCTATTAGAGATATTTGACCATGTGGGTAACTCTCAATCAAAACTTCTTCATGTTCAAGTAACACCTCCTTTTCTAAACATCAAACTAGTCATCACTCTCTAACTTGTGGCAATATGTATGGTCAACAACATCGATGTATTATTATGATTGAAAAAATTATACAACTTAGTCTTATTAGGCATATAAAGTCCCATTAAGGTCTCGCTTACACTAAACGAGGCTTGAAACTATGCGTAAACGCTCAAAGACCTTTAAAGGCCTTAAATGGGCTTAAGGCCAATTTGGAAAAACGACGCCCAAACGATGTCGGAATGGAATGAAACTTGGTTTCAATGCTTATTAGAGATATTTGACCATGTGGGTAACTCTCAATCAAAACTTCTTCATGTTCAAGTAACACCTCCTTTTCTAAACATCAAACTAGTCATCACTCTCTAACTTGTGGCAATATGTATGGTCAACAACATCGATGTATTATTATGATTGAAAAAATTATACAACTTAGTCTTATTAGGCATATAAAGTCCCATTAAGGTCTCGCTTACACTAAACGAGGCTTGAAACTATGCGTAAAAGCTAAAAGAGCTTAAAAGGCCTTAAATGGACTTGAGGCCAATTTGGAAAAACGACGCCCAAACGATGTCGGAATGGAATGAAACTTGGTTTCAATGCTTATTAGAGATATTTAACCATGTGGGTAACTTCCAATCACAACTTCTAACATTTCAAATAACACCTCCTTTGTAAAACCAAACTAGTGATAACTGTATAACTTGGCGCAATATGTATGGTCTACAACATCGATGTTGATTATTGTTCGAAAAATTATACAAGTTACAAGAATGGACATCAACAATGACAGTGAAGATAGTCCAATGTCAATGGACATGGAAGATTTACTTTCTAAGTTATGAGATTGTTATTTTTTTGCAGTTTGAATTATGTGACTAAGTTGACAGATTGTTTTCATTTTAATACTCTATCTATCTTGAGTTGCATTAAACGATGGATTGATTATGGTTGTGAAGATGTGTTTTGATTTTGAGCAACATATCAGGTCTTTATTTGCCGTCGCATTGAACCTACCGTGTTTTATTTAGTCGATGGTTATTGACTTGTCCATAGGTTGTAAATTGTAATTTATAAATGTTTTCATTCGTTTTTTTTTCAAATATTAGCTAATCTACTAAAAGTTACTATGCCAAACTTATTCAAATAAATGAAAAGAAGGTAATGTAGTGGTGTTGCTATCGAAGCATACATTAAAATTTGCAATTAAGATTGACCCAAATTTAACATCAATATTTCGTAACGACTCAACTTGTTATGTCTCGGTAAGTTTTTACTCAAAGCGACTCGATCTGACAATAAATCCGTAACAAACGACTTGTTTGACTCCAAAATTTTTGACCCAAACTCGACCCGCCTATAAACCCGTAACAACCCGACCTGTTTGACCCGGTAATTTTAGACCCGAACCCGACCCGACCCGCCTATAAACCCGTAACAACCCGACCTGTTTGACCCGGTAATTTTAGACCCGAACCCGAACCCGACCCGCCTATAAACCCGTAACAACCCGACCTGTTTTGACCCGGTAATTTTAGACCCGAACCCGACCCGACCCGCCCATAAACCCGTAACAACCCGACCTGTTTTGACCCGGTAATTTTAGACCCGAAATGACCCGACCCGAAAAAGACCCGACCTGGAGCACCCTTAACCCGAACCCGACCGACCCGACCCGATTGCCAGGTCTACCCCACACCCATTGGAAATCCACGGCGGTAACGCCCAGGATTCGGGGTGTTACAAATTGGTATCAGAGCGAGGTTAGGAGATCTGTGTTTTGGGGGTTAGGTGTAGTTGTCTTACTTTAATGTTAGGTGAGTCTAGAAATAGTACCGTCGAGCCGCCAACGTCTTCCATGGTATTTGTGGTTAGTAGGTTGTTTTTGTTACTAGTGTTAAATTATAATATGTTTTTATATATGGTTGTATACGAGTGTGTGGTATCATATTTTGGGACTTCGTTCTCCCACGACTACTATATTTTATATTATTTGAAATATTATTTTTATTGGTTTCCACCGGTATGGTTAACGGAAGCGACTATAATACAAAGATATTCTAAAACCCAATATGAAAATTATAATATAAAATACGCAACTCTAGACACTAAACTAGCACCACCGTCGAGCACCTCCAACTCCTCCATGCAGCTACCACATCGTACAAGCTAAAGTCTTGTAACCAACAAAGTCAAAAGAAAACCCCAGAGTAACCTGGGTTAGAAGTTGGGATCTCAGGGGATGAACCCGCAATCAAACTACATCTCAAGAAACTAAACTGCAATTTACAAACAACAAATCAGCCAAAGCATAAACCCAATCAACATATCAAACATACAACGATATTTAACAAGCAAAGTGGAATCAACACTTAGTCAAACACACAAGATAACAAATCACAATGCACCTCACGCGCTCACCCATATACAAACAATCATACAATGCAACACATCATTAGATAACACCACTTTAACACAAGCACACAACAACATTGACTTATCAACCACAACCTACTAACCACTTAATCCGATTTCACATGAAAAAGATATTATCAATATACTAAAATAGTGTCAATAGCTTTCGAGATTTAAACCCTAAATCGATTTTAAATGTTAAATCCCAACTTAAGTTTACCCAAAAAAATTTAAAGTTTACAGAATGAAAATAGACTTGAATACGAACTCATCCATATATCAAAATCTTGATTCCGATCTATAACGAAATACTTGTGAATTTCTAAATCTAACGATCTTCTCGGTTTTTCAGAAAGCAACAACCACTATTTGGAGATTTTTATCTTCTTCAATAACACTCCAAACATCACGAAAATTTACAGAAGTACTACTCAATATGTTATCTTACAGTGCTAAATATTTCATAAATTTTTGAGTTACAGAGCTTACCTTTAATCAATAAGTATTTTTCTGCAGCACCAAGAGAGGAGGCTGGGGAGAAAGAAGAGAAAAATGAGGCTAGGGTTGATTTAGGTTTAGAAAAACCTTATATACTAGGTTAAGTAAGAACATTAATTCTTTTAAAATAATTAAAGGATTATAAATTATTCACACACTAATATTATGGTATTTTATGATATTTGTTAGTTTCCTATAATAATTAACAAGAAGCTAAGTCTTCACAAGTTCATATACAAAATCGTGTATAATACATCATATAATTTATAATTTTATTCTCGTATAACACATCATATTAGATACTATTATAGACCATATATAGATATTTTCAATCAAAATAAGGGGTATTACAACAGGGTTCTACGAGATAATAAAGGAAATACATATTATACAATATTATACATCATAAGAGGCGACTGAGACATTTCGAGGCTAGTTCAAGCCTTCAAAAGCGAGGTCATCGTTATTGTCATAGTTAAGGAATGAAGTGGTACCCCCCCTCTTGGTTGAAGAATGCAGGGGTATCCATACTTCGCATTTTAGATTTGCCAACATACTCAACATAATTGGTTTCGGTAGCCTTTTTTTGTTTTTCGCAGCTTCATACAGCTTCACTAAGTGTGTAGTTGTACGACATACCCTTGACCAATGACCAGTCATGCCACATCTATAACAAGCATTTTTGGATTTCTGGGAGGGTCTAGTTTGTCCCGTGTGGACCTTTGGCTTTCCATCCCCCTTGTTGCCTTGGTAGTTACCATGACCTTTGTTGTATCCTTGGCCACGACCTCTACCATATCCACCACGACCTCCTCGGCCACTACCACCTCCACGGCCTCCGCGGCCACGACCATGATTCTGTTGTTTATATTCATTGACGTTTCCTTTAGGGAGCCCTTTGTCTACAGCATTTGCTTCAGGAACCGCTGTGGAACCAGTAGGTCTCATGTTGTGGTTTTTCATGAGGAGGTCATTGTTCTTCTCAGCAACCAACAAGACTTTTAGTAAGTCTGAGTATTTCTTGAAGCCTCTCTCCCTATATTGTTGTTGTAAGACAACATTAGAGGCATGCATTGTGGAGAATGTCCTCTCCAACATTTGTTCTTGAGTTATTATCTGTCCACAAAGTCTCAGTTGAGATGTGATCCTATGTATAGCACTATTATACTCAGATATGGACTTAAAGTCCTGGAACCTTAGGTTGCTTTATTCATAGAGTGCTTGTGGGAGAAGGACCTCATTTTGATGTCCATAGCGTTCATTAAAACTCTCCCACAATTCTCTTGGATCCTCAACGAACAAGTATTCAGTTTTGAGGCTCTCATGTATGTGGTGGCGGAGGAATACAATTGCTTTTGCCTTCTCTTGTGGCGTTGCGTTAATTGTTTGCAGGTGAGTAAAGGCATCTACCTTTCACTCAAGGTACTTTTGGCCTGACAACTCGAGAATGTCAAATTCCCTCTTAGCGATGTTTGCCATTGAATTACTACAAGTAAAGGTTGTAAAACATGAATTATTAAGATGCTCAACAATATGCGTGTATAAATTATGAGCCGTGTATGAGACTTTATAGATGAACATTTAAGTCAAAGAAAATGTAACTATTTATTTTACCAAATTTAAATTTTGACAAAGTGATATAAATGTTACGTACATGCATTTGTGTTTTAATATAGAGTAGTATGCATAATAGTAATATTGACTTATGAATAGAGTGCATAATAGTATTTGTATGCATTATGATGTGTAGGACTGTATTATTATGCATGTAAATGTGAACTGATGCAACAAGGATAAATTTTATGCACGTGAAATAGACAATAATTTGATATTTTTACATCTAGTCTACAAATAGCTAGTCTAAAATGTCAAAGTTGGCATGAATAATGATGAAAAAATTAAATTGCAACGAACATGTTGTTGGATGCTATAGTATTTCCTTTTAACATATGATATCTATATAAAGCATGCAAAAGAATGAACATAAGTAAGTAAGCAATAAGAAATATGGATACGCCTCCGGGTTTTCTCGTATACCCGGTTATATTTTTCTCTTTTTATACCCCTTATCCATTTACCTTTACCATTCATCCATATCCCCTTCATCCTTATCCTCATCTCTCTCATCCTCTCGTTCCAACGCCCAATTTTCCGATCACTCTTCCGACTCCTCCTCCGACACCGGTTCACCATCCGTTTCCAGAATATCAAAGTCATGTCAGAAACCGATTTGGTTTTGCTAAAGATGGTCTTTAGCATGTCCATGATCATGATTATTATCATAGCTTATATCATGTGGGTCTCAAGGCATTGTCATTGCGATTAGGGGATGAAGCGAGATGGTCCGAGTACAAGTCCAAAGTAGTAAGGTGTTATGTCGTTTTCTTTCTTAAATCAGTTTGTAAAATAAGTAGATTTCTTAATCTACATAGTGTCGTGTGTATGAACATTATGATTATGCAAGTTTTATATTTTGGTTCATATATCAAAATCTCTAAAATTTATGTTGATAGATATGATCTTTAAGTCGAAACAATAACGAAATAATTTTAGAGTTTCTGATGTAGAAGATCTCATAGATTTTGGGCAACTACAGATCATACTTATCAATAATAAAAATTGATTAAGTGTGTATGATTTTTAAAATTAGCAAGATAATAGGAGGATAATACCTTCAAAATGTTAAAGCTCAGTTAGATTTAGACTCGTGCTGATAACTTGTTATAATTTGATTAAGTTTAACAATATGACTTGTATTATATAGGATTTTGAGAGTGGAATGGAGTGTTTAGCAAGGACTTGATCTTGTCTTGTTTAATTGTGTTTTTCTTTGAACAAAACACCTCTTTATATAGTAGAGGATTTACATTATGATGATTGACATTTGCCTAACTCCATTAGATGAAGGTGAATTATTCACCTAATACATGATAGGCTAAATAAATGAGGTAATGTTCATTTATGTAATAATAATTCATAACAGTGACAGATTATAAATTGCGTTTCTTTCGTAGAGTAGGAAATCATATTAGCTATGCCTCACGGAGGAGGAGATCACGTCAAAGAGTTAACACAAAACAGCATACACTAATCACCAAATCAAACAAATGAAAGCTCCAAGAGATTTATTACTGGTTTCAACATTCTAGTCCAACGACAAATGAAACTCATATAAATTGAATGTGGCAGAGGGGTAAAACAATGCCTCCACCAGAGGAAATGAGTACCGGTTTCAGTGTTGTTCAAACAAAACTAATGATGCTAATCTATGAAGAAATATAAACGCTTTTGCGGTTCCGAACAATGCAGTAGGAGAAAAACAAACAAAGACCACATGGTGGAAAGGATGCTTGCCTTATTCTGCTCTTGACTGACCAGCTCTGGAAGACAAGATAATTCCAACAATGAGACCGTAGAGAGCGAGTGCTTCAGCAAAAATAAGGATGAGGATCATTCCAACGAAGAGCTTGGGTTGCTGTGCATTGGCTCTGTCAAGTATCAAGAGAAAAAAGTGTGAGCAGTTGGTCACTTTAGAGGATATTAAAGTAAATTGCAAATGTAGTGCATGCATGATGAGTGATGAAATTTTGAAATTTGGCTTCAGATAGGAGCAGATATCACTACATCAGATGCTCAAAAGAAAGGCAAATGCTACTACAGATGGTGCCTAATCTATTTATTTAGCAAATACACAAAGACATTTAGACCTGTAGCCCAATATGAAACACAAAATTACATGTCAACTTCAAAGGTTGAGTTAATTAGTCTAAGGAGAGCGTATGTTATTGGAGAAGAAAGAAGCAACCAATTAGGTTCCTCATGTGAACACAGACAATAAGATGTTCTTGATTTTTGCAGTTTATAGCCACACACAGGTTCAGATGATGAGGGACATGTGAGATGAACCAAAATTGTAGTATGATTCCTCAAGTTCAACAAAACACCAGGTTCTAGGAATTGGGTTGAGTCATTCCCCATCCCAATCTCAGACCTAAATCCATCTCAAGTCCTAGAATGATAGCAAACAGCCCCTAAGAAGCTTATGAGATTCAGAGGAAGATTTTCTACATGTACAGGTTTTCCAGTTTTACAGGTAGTTATGTAGACCCTCCTAGTATCTGGAATAAATAAACAGCAAGTCCTGATAATACAAACAGTCTCTACTGAGAATTAGAACCATAAATTAGAGAAAAAAACTGTGATATCAGTTTCTTGCAGTTGTACATTGCAGAAGGTACAGGAGATCAAAGATGCTAACTGACTGACCTAATTCAAATCCTCGTAATTTTTTAGATAGATCAAAGATGCATTCGTTGATACATTATATTTAGCAGAAGGATTCAGGAGAAGCAGATTCATTGGTTCTATTTGTTCAATCAGAATGGACTTTAGAAGAAAAACATCGAGATAGAAATGGTAAAATTCCCAAATCTAAGGTTATGCCCTGAAGAAAATCAACAAACCATCCTGTTAACTGATATTTTACCCTTCATTAAGCAGAACAAAAACATTTCGAATTAAAGGCTAGCTTATTTTCAAATAAGCTACGAATTCAACATTTATGAAAAAAATAAGCTAGCTTATCATCTACCTAAACAAAGGCAAAATATGGAATAGCCGAACAGGCCCTAAATGTGCCAATCCCAGTAAAATATTGAACTTTGTAATTGTATGGCTAGAGTTTGATGAGTGAAAGAAGATTCAACTATAAAAAGTGAGATCCAGACCTATATAAAACACAGGACTAAACTCTCCTAATTAAAGGAGTTTCATCAAACTAATCCAGCACATACTGTATTAAACATCAACATATCTAGCATCAGATCTCAACTTGGCCAGGTAATCTATGATTAGAGCCCTCAGACTCATTAGAGACATGTCAGGAATCAGATAGATCAAAGTAAGATTCTGATAAAGATGCAATTAATTACCTGACACCAGCATCACCAACGATACCAATAGCCATACCAGCGGACAAACCGGCCAAACCACAAGCCAAACCAGACGAAAGATGAGCATATCCATCAAAGAGGTAGTAGCCCTTGGCCTTAGGGTTAATGCCAGTACTAATGATAACAGCAATAATCAGACCATAAATACCCAACACACCAGCCATAACCACAGGGACGATCGACTTCATCACAAGCTCAGGCCTCATCACTCCCATCGACGCCACTCCAACCCCACTCTTCGCCGTCCCGTACGCTGCTCCCATACCTACAATTACACAAATTTCACATGTCTTAAGCTAAATTAAAACTCGATTCAAGAATTAAATTGCTGAATTTGCAGAAGATGGAAAGGGAAAGAGAGGAAGGTAATTACAGGAGAAAACGAGCGCAGCAGCGGCGCCGAGGAAGCCAAAAAACGGCGCCGTTTCATCACCGTTGAAGGTCGCCATTGAGGAGAGGAGGCAAGCGAATCAGAGAGATCGGAAAGGTGGAGATTTTGGATCTGCGAATCTGGGGAGAGGAGGAGATGAAAGGCGAAGAAGACAAGCTCATTGATTACTTTTGTAGTTGTAAAACGTGGCTTCTTCTGAATTATTTATTTTTGGACTGTACCGAGAAACTTCTCGGCGAGCGCTTTTTGGGCCGAATTGAGTCCAGCCCAGACATTTCAGCCCAATTATTATTTTTGTTTGTTTCTGAAACCCCTCAAAATTAAAATATTGTACAATCCTTCTTCCCAAATCCATCTCCCGCTTCAACGTGCTCAGTTCCACCGCCTCACCGCCGACCGTCAAGGATCACCGGTAAGTTTCTCTTTCTTGTTACCTAATATCAATTGAATTCTAGATCCCAATTATATCTCATCATGTTGTAATTTGAAAGATGAAGTGAGAGGAGTAGAAAAATGTATCCAGCAACTTTGCTGAAGGCAATTCAAACTAGGGATGTTATCCAGAGGGGAAGAGACGTATAGGGATTCAAAGGAGATTTGATAATGAAAGAAGTGATAATACATTAACCTATTAGATACTCTGAAGCTTCATCTTGACTCAATTGATAATCCTCTTTGATACGGAAAAAATCCCATTGAGTTGTCAAATCACATGGTTCACAAGCTAGCTGCATTAACAAGCAACTTCATAGATGTCTCTTTTTGTTTTATAGGGACCCGATGCTCCAAAATAATACTGATATCTTCATGTATCAAAGCCTCAGCTTCGTGATAGTTTAGGATTCTGTGTTAGAAGAAGAGCTGTATTGTAGTGAAGAAGATAAGAAGATGGAGATTGGGTTTGTGACTTTGGTGAGAGCTGCATGGGTCGCTGCCATTCTCCCCATTCTCGTGGCTTCCATTCCGTCTTCTCGACTCAACACATTCCACCAAATCCTTCTTTTGTATTCTGGGAGAGGCAAGACCCTCAAGACTTCTTCTCCCGTGAGTTTCTACGCTTTTCCTGCCTCTCTTATGTCTATTTAATTGTGATTTTGGTGTACATGTGTCTTACTGTTGATTGTCTTTGTTGGTGGAGTTCAAATTATTTTCCTTTTTGGGTAGGTTTGAAAATCTTGAAGTGGTTCTCATATTTCAAAGAAAAAAGCCTGGTTGCTTGTTCTGATTTGTTTTTTTAAGTAAATTTTGGAATCGGGTTGGAACAGGATATTTATGTATTTTACTTTGCTTTTGTTTGATTTACTTTGCTTGTCTGTTCTAATTTGTGTGTTTGCTTCGTATGTTCTGTCAAAGGAATGCATGATTTAGAGAGAAAGGCAAGCTGTTTTCTTTTGCTGTAAACCATTTCTTGTAGATGTCAAATTTAGCAATTCATGAGATAGGCATAATGGAACTTGTAGTTTTATCCCGGCGGTAAACATGTCGTATAAAAATGGCTTCTCTTATAATTTAAATGTACGGCATAATGGCTCATGCTTTATTGTCCAATGCTTGGAAGTATGCTTTGCTAGCTTTCGAGTTTATTTGTGTAAAAATGTCTAATGCTCTTAACTTACATCAATGTTCTGGTAGAGATTCACCGTCCCTCAGAAGTTTTTCATTCATTTCTATGTGGTGGCCATGCTATCTACATCGATCTTGCTTCTCACTACTTGGATCTACGCTCATGAAACAACACCGTTAATATCAAAATCTACATTACTTTCCAACGTTGGCAGCTACTTTACTCGTGGCTCAAACATTTTTCACTTCGACAAAACTCACTCAACTTTGATGAAGGAAAATTTCAATGCCTGGAAATCATTGTTTCTTCTCTTATTAATGGAGATGCAAGCATTGCGGCGCCTATACGAGTCATTCTATGTATTCAACTATAGTCCTGGTGCTCGAATGCACGTTTTGGGTTATTTGGCAGGACTCTTGTAAGATCCTCCTATCTCTTACACTCTACAGCTCTTACTTCTTATGTTATACTGTCCATTCCACCTATCCTTTATGCTTATAAGATCAATAATTAACTACACCTAGCATGTCTAA
Organism: Oxyria digyna; assembly: GCA_029168935.1. NCBI lineage: Eukaryota > Viridiplantae > Streptophyta > Magnoliopsida > Caryophyllales > Polygonaceae > Oxyria > Oxyria digyna. The sequence goes on from JAPVLV010000013.1 coordinate 16,610,233, forward strand.
TTTATAGCGTCTGGTGAACTTGATTGAGGGTGCTTCTTGATTTCATCTTCTTTCTTTTTCATGACAATGCTGAATACAGAGATCTTTTGTTTTGCTTCTATGCATTTTACTATTTGAACTGATGAATGGCAACTGCTAAATTTTCAGAATAAATCATGACAACTGCTAATTTTTTTAGATTGTACTTACAATTTACACTTCAAAATCATGCAAGGTTAGCTACTATATGGGAGCACCATTATCACTCTGTGCTGAGCTTGCACCAGATGAATTTAAATACGTACTAAACCAAGCTGTCAAGGCTATGGTGAGAGACAATGATCAAATGCCTAATGTAGAATTTAACTGGTTGGAGTATGTAATTCCTCTTACCAAGCTCGGATGGCCCCAGTGGGTTGGTGCAATCATCTTCTTATGGGGATCTATTCATCAGTACCGTTGTCATACAATCCTTGTAAGTTCTTCTACGTTAACTTATCTGTTTATTTTAAACTGATCTTGGAATGATGATATCTCAGGGGAAGCTGCGAGAAGGAAAAGAGAGAGCCAATGATTATATCATTCCTCGTGGTGATTGGTTCGAATTCGTTTCTTCCCCACACTATCTGGCTGAAATGGTAAATCTTTTTCAGTTTAAAGTTAACATCATTTTAGCAAATAACCTACATTTGATTATGTTTGAAGGTTATATATGGTGGAATCTTGGTTGCTAGTGGAGGTACAGACCTCACCATCTGGCTCCTCTTCACATTCGTGGTACTTTCTCCAAGTTAAGCATTCAGTTTTTGCGGCTCTCATTTAAAGCTTCCAAAGATTAAAATTTGCCCTAGTTTGTTGTATTGTAGGTATCAAATCTTGTACTTGCTGCTGCAGAAACGCATAGATGGTATCGTCACAAGTTCGAAAACTACCCGATGTCTCGATATGCAGTGATCCCATATGTTTACTGATATGATCCATCGCCATTGTGGTTAACTAATTCAAATTGGAGAAGAAAATCAAGAAACAGATGTTATTAGGTATGCCTTAATCTGTTGTACGTATCAAAATGTGTATAGGCAGCTGAAAAAATGGGTGTATTTTGTGACAAATTTTAACGTGTTACCATAACAAGTATGAGTCGTATGATAATGAATACGTGGGCCTTTCATTACAATCTAGTGGGCCGGCCTATCTGGTCCATTATGATATGCATGTCTTTCCTAACTAATGGGCCGTTGCAGTGGCTAAGTGAGACAAGTAGTATATTATAAAACCAAAGAAGACAAAGCTAAGATGTGAATATGAGTTTTGATCGCAATAAAAAATCAAAATGCGTAGAACGAGAGGTGAGAATCAAAGGAAGGAATATTTATCGGTTCTAGTTTGGATTCCTAGCAAACACATTCAAGTTTTAATAAATATTTTGGGGACACGTAGGAGCTCTTCGTAGGCCAGTTGATGAAGACAATTTCGTCGCACGGATGTTATATACAGCCCGGTCAAAATACCAAACACCGTCCGGTTTCTTACGCGAGAAACACGTCTCTCGCGTAACGCGAGAAACCGGGCGGTGTTTGGTATTTTGACCGGGCTGTATATAACATCCGTGCGACGAAATTGTCTTCATCAACTGGCCTACGAAGAGCTCCTACGTGTCCCCAAAATATTTATTAAAACTTGAATGTGTTTGCTAGGAATCCAAACTAGAACCGATAAATATTCCTTCCTTTGATTCTCACCTCTCGTTCTACGCATTTAAAATGAGAGCCGCGTAACGCGAGAGATGTACATCTCTCGTAAGAGCTTTTTTTAATTCTCGCGTTACGCGAGGTGTCTCTCCCTCACGTAACGCGAGAAACCGGACGGTATTTAGTAAAAAAGACGGACTGTATTTAATAAGGGCCTTTGTTGTTTTAGGGATGATCGAGACACTGGGACACACGTTTCCATAAACACACACGATCATTTCAGTTTTTTAATACATCCGTCCGGATATATCCCAATCTAATTAATAAAGTTATTACAAATTTTTCCATTAGTACAAGTATGAGCCCCGCCCACATGTATTAGCACGTACTTCTATTTAATAGGAGATTTAATATATACTTAGCTAGTAGAATTGGTTTTGGTGTCAAGATGTAAAATAAGATATGTTTAAGTAAGTTTCTTTTGAGGGTGAAGGTTTGAGTTTTATTTAAGCATTCATGTGACATATACATATAACTTAAGTAAGTAAACTCTAGCATTAATCGGTCAATAAATTACTATTGCATGCATTCTTAACGGACAATATTGAGGCTCAATACAATCTTTAGACGTAACCTCTTACTTTTATGTCTTTCAGAAGGAAAAAATGTTAATCAGTGGGAATTGGACAAGAAGCACGTTACAAAGATTGAAGGTGTGTTTGCAAAACCACATAAACTAGTTAGATAACTAGTTACTTGTTGAATTAAACATTATTTGGTGGGTTAATTTTAACTAGTTACTAGTTACTAAATTAGTTTAAAGCATAAACTAGAAAAAAATAAGGGGTCAAACTAGTTTCTCCTAGTTATTCACTTTTTATTGACAAAAATAACTCTAATTTCTTAACAATTTACAAATGACATGGTATATAAAATTAGAATTGGAATTAGGAACATGATTAAAATTAGAATGTGTCATGGTATAGGTGGATAACATTGATTTTCTTTACGATTGATGTGAATTTAATGTCCATTTCTGTTCGTAACTGAACCAAGAAAAATTAGAAGTTAAAGAGTTATTTATATATTGTTATTTAATTGAAGAAAAGTTTATCAATACAAAATGGATTCACAAAGTTCGCAAAGCTTAACAAAGGGTTCACACTTCAGTTGGAACCACGTTGCTACTGATTTTACGAAAGAGTCTGAAAAGAAGTGCACTAAAGAACCAAGTTGGTGTATACTACCATATAAGCCTCACAAATTTTTTAAGCTGATAAAACGAATAGGTTTAACGCACTTAACGTTGGTATAATAGGTTGTTCAAATTAAAAGGGCCTACGTTGGTGTTCAACACGATTTCACCACGAGAAGAGCCTGAAAAATGGGTCATTCGAAAAAGAGCCACTAAAATAACAGATGAAAATGGACTAAAATTTTAATCCAAGTAACTCGTAACTAGTTATAGCATCCAAACGTAGTTTATCTTTTTTTAACAAGTTAAACTAGTTTAATAACTAGTTATTTAACTTAAACTAGTTCAGTAACTTAAACTAGTTAGCAAACACAGCCTTAATCTTAGTCTAATCCATACATCTATCAATAACGTTTATTTAGGCCATTATTAAATACAGCCCGGTGCTTTATTCAAACGCAGCCTGGTTTCTCGCGTTATGCGAGGGACGTGTTTCTCGCGTTACGCGAGAATAGCAAAAATATTAACTTTTAATCTCGCGTTATGCGAGAAGCACGTCTCTCGCGTAACGCGAGAATAAAATTTTAAATTTTTAATATTTTTGCTATTCTCGCGTAACGCGAGAAGCACGTCTCTCGCGTAACGCGAGAAATCAGGCTGCGTTTGAATAAAGTACCGGACTGTATATAAGAACCGTGTTTATTTATGGACAAACTTTGTGATTTGTCAAAGATCTTGTTTCCCATTAACTTTACCGGGAAGCCAACAAAATCGTAAAATTTCTAAACAAATTCATGGACCACTGCACTGGATAAGAAATTAGAAAGGACAAAAAAGGAGACGTGCAAATCAACCCTCAACATTGTTTGAAAAAGAGTATCCGGGAAGAAACTTGTGCCAATAATTAGGAGACATGAAGGTTGTACAAACTACAAACCTATTTTTAGAAGGATTTTGCTATTTCGTCCCAGGTATGAATAACAAAAACAATACTAATTTTTTCTGTTGGATTTATAAAAAAAATTAGGGTTCTTTAAGTCTTACAAATATATAAATACAGAAGGTTCTTTTTAATGAAATATATATTTTTAGTACATAGAAATAAATAAAAAAGGGAAAAAATTCATATAAGTTACTATATTTTTCACCAAAAAAGAAGAAGATAAGTTATTATATTAAACATTTTAATTGTCGTTCCAGGGGAGACAAATAACAAAACTCTTTTTAGAATGCATATATAAAATACGAGTAATAGTTCCTTTAAAAAAAAATAGGAGTAATACAAACCTATTTTGTGGAAGTAGGAATGACAACGGGGCGGGATGATACGGGGACTTGTCTTACCATCCTCATCCTCGTGATCCTCATCCTCATTCCCGTTTTTTTCTAAAATTTTGCCCCGTCCCCGCCACATCCCCGTCTCCACTGGGGAATACCCATCTCTGTTAATTTTCCCCATTTAAATTCTCCAATGGAGATTTTTCATCCCCGTTAAATTCTATCATTCATATGTATGTATAAAAAAAAGTAATTGACCTAAAAACAGAATCGAAGTCTAAGAATTTTTTATTTAGAACATAATTTTGACGTACAATAATAATTGCTAAATAACATAGAAATATTTTTAAAGAATTACATATTAATTTTTCTTTTGGGATTCCTTAATAGGGAAGTTTGCGAGGATCCCCGTTAGGGATGGGTATGAGGATGCTCTCATCCCCATCCCCATCCCCGTCCCAACAATGGGGAGATAATTTTCCCCGTCCCCGTATAAAATCCCCATCCCCGTCCCCGTAGCGAGGATTCCCCGTTGGGGATGGGGAATCCCCTCCCCGTTGCCATCCCTATGTGGAAGTGGTTCTTGCATATTTTTATGTGAACTTACTTAGGCTCCGTTCGGTATATTAAGTTGGAATAGTAGCTGGAGCTGAATAAGTAGCTGAAACTGGAGCTGGAGCTGAATTAATAACTGAAGCTGAAGATGAAAATGTTGTATAAAAAACTACTTGAATGTTCGGTACATCTAGCTGAATTTGTAATAATAATAGTAAAATTACGAAAAAGGATATAATAAATTATTTAAATCTTTATTGATAAAGGGTAATAGTGGATTAGAAATTAAATTAAGCTTGTTAATCTCCAGTAATCTAGGGGGTGTAACATTAACAAATTAAGCTATTTTAATCTACATTAAGGTTGTTAATCTAGATGAATGTTTTTAAACCGAACACTTAATAACTAGATATAATATAAAATTAAGCTTCGTAATGTACAAAAAAAATTCTGCCGAACGGAGCCTTAGCATGCGGATTAATTTGTGTCGAACACTCGAACTATTTTTGTATTATATTTATGGACATAAAAAACCAATATTAAGGTAAGTAATCATTTTTACAATCTCACTTGTATTTTCTAATCCTAAAAGTTTATAGTGTAGAAACTAACCTTTTTTATGTGAACTTACTTAGCATGCGGATTAATTTGTGTGCGGATTAATTTGTGTCGAACCCTCGAAATATTTTTGTATTATATTTATGGACATAAAAAACCAAAATTAAGGTAAGTAATCCTTTTGCAATCTCACTTGTATTTTCTAATCCTAAAAGATTATAGCATGGAAACTAACCTTTTTGTGTTGATGACAGTTTATGTTGAAGACACTAATTTGTGTTGATGACAATAATTTGTGTTGGTGACAGTTTGCGTTTATGACATTTTTTATTGTAAAATATTACAATTTTTGTGAACGGTCATTGACGACATGAACGGTCATCGACGACATGAACCGTCAACGACCACATGAACCGTCAACGACGACATGAACCGTCAACGACGACATGAACTGTCATCGAACTCCTTAAAACAAATTCGGAACCACATTCCCTTTACCATTATCACAATTTAATAACACAGTAGCCATAGTCAACATCCAAACTCATATAATCAACTTCTATATACATAGATCTCACGCAATATTGATGGAACATCTTGACAGAAGGAGGTTCTTCTTCTTGTCGTCAAATCCCGTCGGAGAGCATAAATACAACCCGGTGCTTTATTCAAACGCAGCCTGGTTTCTCGCGTTATGCGAGGGACGTGTTTCTCGCGTTACGCGAGAATAGCAAAAATATTAACTTTTAATCTCGCGTTATGCGAGAAGCACGTCCCTCGCGTAACGCGAGAATAAAATTTTAAATTTTTAATATTTTTGTTATTCTCGCGTTACGCGAGAAGCACGTCCCTCACGTAAGTAAAAAAGACATAGATATGGAGACGAGAGTGGAGGCGGAAGTAAAAAAGAGGCACTAGGGTTTAAAAGGTTAGTTTCTTTAATATGAATAAAAGAGAGTAACAAATCACTCCCATAGCCCATTTAGGGGCAATGGACTCCTTAAAGTCCATAAAAAAGTTTATGTATGTACTGAAGTTGGGACTTGGGATTATTTATCGGTTTCTATTAAACCAAATCGGTTGAAACTAAATCTCTATATCATTACCAAGACAAAACATTTTTCTCATTCTAGCTTGTCACATGTAGGGGTGAACAAAAATATTCAATCCAACTGATCCAATAATCCGCTGATCCGATCTTGAAAAATTCGCATTGAAAAATATCCGATTATTTAGGATGGACAAAGATCAATTTTGACGGGTCAGGTAATATGAACAATGAATCATATATAGGATGCATCTTTAGAGATGTGGCTGATAAAATAATATTTTTTACATAATAGAGAAATTAATTCAACGAGGGTTCTACAAACAAACATTAATTCAACGACTGTTCTACAACATAAGTTAGTGTCTAATTCAAATAACATCATATTAGATGACCATCTAACAATTATAAATTCCACAAGAAGAATTTAGAAAATATCATGGAAAATTTGTACAATCATAAAAGACATACGACAACTACTTGGAAAATTCACAAATGTATATATCACAATTAATAAGACATTGACTTGTTAGCATCAAAAGATGTTAAAGTACTCTTCTTGGTTGAGAGCATCTTGACTGACTTTTGAAGCTCGTAATATACCCGATGTTGATATCAGGAGGCTCGGGATAACACTGCAACCATATGGTTGTTATACCAACTTAGTAACCTTTCATATGATCACTTTGATGGATGTTTGCATGTGAGATCTCCTTGACCATGCTAGATTTTGTTGCGGCTACCTTTATTGTTAGTTGAAGGAGGTGAAAAACAATAATTTTATAGCTATATTTGTTCATAGTACCAATGCCTCAACAATCCTATCATTTGACGATGAGCCATCGCCATCATTAACGCTGCTACTGAAAGACAATATGACCTTTTTCTCCTTAAGAAGGAGTAAGATTGTCTCAAATGATCATGATTATCTTATAGCGAACTCAATATAATAAAAACTAAAAATAAACTTTGTGGTGATAACTTCTCTTTCTTCAATGATAGAATATTACTCAACCAAAGTACTATCAATGTTAAATATCAGACTAATTGTAGCCGCCTTAGTAGCATTTATTTGTTTTGGATCTCAATCTTGAAGCTTGTGAAGGTTCTCAAGGACCAAATTTATGTGGTTGTACAGAACATTTCAGAGCTGCTAACCAGATCATCTTCTAAGGGTCCATGCCTAATTCTGAAAAAGGTCTCGGCTTCCCTCTTGTATAGTGCATGGTCGTCCAATCGAATTACGGAGCACTGTGAAATAATATATTGGTCTATTTTTATATTACTTTCAACAAATTTAGAACTTATCTATTTTTTATGAAATATTTTAGGTTAAATTAATAATATTACCAGTAAAATAATTTTAATTTATCAATCAGTCTGAATAAAAACTACGTATCCTTTCTACAAAATCAAAATAAAATAAAATTATGTATATCAATTTAATATATTTCCTAATTCAAGTACAATAAGTAAAATTTATATATTTTGTAACATTTTTTAATATAAATAGTAAGAAAGGTATTGATTATATACATATGTTGATGTTTTATATAATAATAAAAACAAATTTGCCTTCAAAATATTTTGTAAAATCTTTACTGAATTTATATATTTTGTAACATTGTTGTAACATTTTGCCTTCAAAATGCAAAAAAAAAACGGTCTAGTCTGGGCGCACCTAGAAAGCGCCAAAAACTGAACCAGGTTTTAAAAAATCTGGATGCATCTATTGCGCTCAATATTGTGCGAGTTATAATTTTTCGGGTGCGGCGGTTTCCCGATTGAAAATACCTCTTCTTCTTTTTTCTTGAAACCAACTAGAGAATTGTACTCTAGATACCTCTTTTTTCCACCTTTACCATCAAACTCACTAAAACTCCTTAATTAATTCATCCGAGTTTTTCTCATTTATATCTCATCATCATCCTCCAAATCACCACCACCTTGAAGATATCAGTGTCATCATCATCCAAAAGTAAAAAATCACTAAGATAAGATTTAATTCCTTCCCTCTAAAAAAACCCCATATCGCCCAAAATCGCTTTAAATCCTCCATTGAACATCAGACTCACTTGCTTCTCTCTCGAAAGTCCCCAAATATTTGACCGTCTTCAAATTTACTTGAACAAGCCTCCAATTTGAGGTCACCACAATTTACAAATTAGACATCCTAGGGTTCATGTTGAAAAATCGTAAATTAATTTCACAAGAAGAGGGAAAAGAGACGAGTCGAAACTTCGAATTAGGGTATGTCACGAATGTGAAAACCCCCATTTTATTTTTAGTAAAAAGAATCGTCATTAAGTAAATATAAAACATTAAATAATAGTTTGTGTCATGATTTCATGACAATCAGACGGAATAAGTGACATGTGGCAGTTAAGTAAAGAAAGAAAACATTAAGAATTTAAGATGGTTCCCGATAATACCAAGTATTACATGAGTGATTTTCGGTAGCTTTTTTATATATTAAATAATCAAATTTTAAAATTAAAATGAAAATAAAAATTAAAATGTGGAACAAATTATGTCAATTAGTTAGTTCCCTATATCCACTGCGGAGATAGAGGAAGCTGGATTGAATTGAAAACGGACTAGTGTAAAATGAAGTCCAAATGCACCCTCACATTTCATCGTTTATCTTGAAGAGTACCAAAAATTAAAATAATATATCTCGGCTCCGTAAAACATTATTATTAAATACATATAGAAATAATTCGTCTGTAACGAGTCAGAGAAATTGGAAAATCGGCGTGGCAGAGTATTGTATTTGTCTTTCGTCAACACAAACACACAGAAATAGAGAGAAAAAAGAGAAGAAAGACGTGTTTCAAAAAACTCCGGCGAAGCCTTCCGACGTTTCCGCCGCGCATTCTCTGCAATTTCTAGCTACACCGCAATCTCAAGGTACTAGAAGCTTCTTCTTGTTCTTCTCCAGCTCTTGATTTTTCAGCTGTTGTTAAGGTTTTTCTCAACCCTTTTGCTTGAAAATTGCGTTGATTTTCTCTCTTTATCTGCTTCTGATTTGCAGGGTTTGTGTTTCGTGGGATTGTTTTTTTTAGGGTTTCGACCTGACATTTAACTCGAAACAGTGAGATGGGTGATACAGAAAAGGGCAACATCGATTTGAGTAGAAGGCTTCAAACGCCTCCATTCACTACTAATTATCAGCTGCAGCCCAACGCTACCAACAATTATCTAGACCTTTCCCAGCTGAATCTCTCTCAAATCCAGGGCTCCATGAGGCCAAATTTCCAGAATTCACCCAGCTTTGGCTCCGAAAACATGAAAAGGGTTCCCCAAATGCCACCTATTTCACCCTACTCTCAGCTGCCGTTCAACAGACCACCTAACCAGCAAATGGGTTTACAGAATTTTGCATCCGGGCCTTGTCATTCAAGATCTCTTTCCCAATCATCCATTTTCAACTCCGATTCCTTGCCTCCTTTAGCTCCTCCACCTTACAAAGATGGTGTTACATCTCCGAGATCTGATTCAGTGGCTAATAGAGAGGTTAGAAAGTTCCATAGGCGGTCTATGAGTGACGTCCCTTTTGGGTACAGTAATGGTCTGTTTCACTCTCCACCTCCACTTCCACCTGCCAATTCCATGCCAGCTCAGCTGGTTAAGAAGGAATCTTGTTGGGAAGAGACGAAACCGGATGGGGAAGCCATGGATGATTTCATTGCAGCTTACATGAACTTGGACACCATTGATGCTTTGAACTCTGCTGGATCTGATAAGAAGAGTGATAATGAGATGGACAGTAGTAATTCGAAGACGAAAGGGGGCGATAGCAGTGATAATGATGCAGAAAGCAGTGTTAGTGAGGGCGGTGGGTGTAGTGGAAAAGGCGGGGTTGCTCCATTGGAGAGGAAGGAGAGTCTTAAGAGGAGTGCTGTATCTGATATTGCACCTACTATTAGGCATCAGAGGAGCATTTCTATGGACAGTTTTATGGGAAAGCTTCAACTCTCTGATGATCCTACAAATCTGCCACCATCTGCTGCTGGCCAGCTCGAGAATTCAAAGGCTCTTGGATTGGAGTTTAGTGGGGCTGAAATGAAGAAGATCATGGCCAATGAGAAGCTTGCTGAGATCGCTATGAATGACCCAAAACGTGCAAAGAGGTAGTGATTATAGCTCTATTTCCCCCTTTTTTTGGATGATATGAGTTTTTCTTGTTTGAATCATTGTTTGTATTGGGTTTTTAGGATCTTGGCCAACCGCCAATCTGCTGCTCGCTCAAAGGAGCGGAAGATGAGATATATATCGGAGTTGGAGCACAAGGTTCAAACTTTACAGAATGAAGCAACGACACTGTCTGCTCAGCTTACAATGTTACAGGTAGATAAATTTTAGTTCATAGTCTGACTATGAATTATTTTATTGACTTTTAGATGGAAATGTTCTTATGTGTTTTGTTTACTGATGTGCAGAAAGATTCCGAGGGACTTTGTTCCATAAACAATGAGTTGAAGTTTCGCATTCAAGCCATGCAGCAACAGGCCCATCTTCGTGATGGTATAAACTCTACTTCTACTACTCTACAGTATTGCTATCATCTATGATTTCTTATAGTAAGTTTTACTGCCATATTGAGGTTTGTTTCTGTGTTCGTCTTTTGACAGCGTTAAATGATGCTCTAACAAAGGAAATAAAACGCTTAAGGATTGCAACAGGGGAGCTAGCTGACACTCGAGCCAGAGAAACCGAGCCCTTTGGATTCAACTTTCAGATGTTTGAGCCAGAGGAGACATCCATGGGTCAAGAACCGATCTCATCTTCGACCAAGAGCGAGTCAAACAGCTCTCATGAATAGATTCTTCAGTTTCATTAGCCATCATCATCTGTCTCTAAGAAATCAGTTAGCTACATCTCGTTTCCTGCATTCCATTCTTTATCTTCTTGCATCCATGATAGTAAACTAGTTGTAGATTTGTGATGCCATAATCTGAACCTCATGTCATACAATGTATTTAAGAAAAGCAAAAACTTGTCTTGATCATATGCATAATTTATTCCTTTTATGTTGAAATATATACAATCAGTTCTCTTCCTGAACATGTGATTTCTTAGAGACAGGGTGCAGATGCAAATCTGCACAAATTGTGTGGAGTTGATGAAGAAAATATTAATTCCAAATGGGGACTCTCTCCATAAAAGGATGTCAGATGATGATAAATAGATTCGGATAAGGTGGTTGGAAGAAGCAACGACTTGTTTGTAAAATGGGCCACCAACTTTTTGAAAGTGGAAAAAAAAGAAAGAAAAAGAATGTAGCTCGTACATGATTGGATTAGTCTTCTTCATTGCTCTTTTCTTTCTTTATATTTGTCTAGATCTGCATTATACCCATTTCTGTGTAAACAATACCATCATTTATGGTGTTGATATGGTTCATATAGTATGGCCATTTTCAGACGCTTCAACATGTGCATTTGTTTCTTAATGATTGCAAGACATAGCAATATAGAATGGGAATTTTTTAAGAGCACAGACAGAACAATCCATCACGTCTAAGAATAGACGTTTTCATATGGTGCAAAACCACCTGCCTTCTTTTCTGTCCATACAGTGGGATCTGGATGTTGCAAATTTGGAAAGTTGAAGCTCTTAAAAGAATCGTGTTCATATTGGCAACAACTATCAAGTGGTGTTAGGTTACAACTATCAACTTTTTGATGTCGATAAGCTTATTGTCGTGTGACAAAGGTGAATGCATTTGGCAGTTTTTTAATCAACTCGGGTTACCTTTGTGCTGCATGAGTAATAACCCATTAATAGACCAAATGTTGCAGGCTTCAACTAAATATCATGCTGTGTACTACCAATAAATAATAGACCCTTGTAACATGAAAATTCCCCCTCCTCACCACTAGCTCAAGAAATCCCCCCTCCTCACCTCTCAAATTGACCCCTTTATCCTTTTCCCCAAATATCTTCAATCTGAAATTTACAGGAGAGCCTACCTTAACACAACAGATGAACGTGGCATTCGACTCCAAGAACCAGCAAAGGTTCGTGCCTCAACTCTTGTTGCTAATGTCATGACCAAAACTCATGCACGCTGAATGAGCACACATAAAAAAGCAAGAGCAAACCAAAGACTGGTTCATATGGGACATTTTGGCATAAAGGAAGAGAGGAAACAATGGAATATGCAGCCTATATCTAGAATTTGAAATAGGTAACTAGTTATCAATTATCAGTAACATAGAAATTCCTCCAATTTTCATTCACTTTGGCCTAAAACTAACCAAACTCCAATGTTTATAGCTACCCATCCTAGAGTATATCATCACTGCCAAATCTTAACACTCAGGGAAAGGATTGATAAACAATAAACATTACAGAGCTGAAACTGATCATCCAATTTATATCTTCATATGAAACACAAAATAAGCACCAACAAGAACAATAACATGCCAAATGACACCAAACTGTCGACTGGTTCAAACTTGACTTATCATCCTTTAATGGAAAAACTAGTAGACAATATGGAAACAGCAGGACAGTAATCTTCAAACCATCTATTTTTACCAAAATGCAAAGATAATCGATATAAACTACCTACGGGAAAATAAGGGTTTCCAGAAAGTCATAAGCCACATAAGCATCACCATAGACAATAGCACGACCATCCATATAGTAATCTTCATCAGAATCTTCATCTGGCGAATGAATGATGCCCTCTCCGCCTTGTTTGGGGTCATACAAGACCAGGTGATGGGGACCTTCAATAAGAACCCTGACTCCTTCTTCTTCCCCCAACACCCATAAAACTTTATCCGGACGAAGTGAAAGGTTGAAGTCAAACATTTTAACCCACAAACCTTCTTGCCTCATGTAGATGTTGTATCTATGTGAATATCTACCATCCCGGGCCCCAACTGTAAGATTACCTTGCCAATGGCAAAGCATAGGTCCAATAGAACTAAAACGGTAGTTCAAAGCAGGCATCTCAATGATGTCAAACCTCTCAAGAATGAAGTCAAACGAGATTATAACATGAGCATCATCTTCAGTTTTGTTTCCTATCCAGTGGGCCACATTTTGTATCATAACAGGGGGGGAGCGGGCCCAATTCCTCACCTCTGTTAAAGGAATAACCCTCCATTCCTTCTGGGTTGACGAGTAGAGAGCGCCCGCTGGCTCACCATCTTCATCATCCTCATCATCCTCAGCATCCTCGGCATTCACGTTGTAAGTACAAGTAAGTAGAATGATTTTAAATTCTTTGGTAAGAGGGTCAATCCAGAAGCCTAAGCAGCTATAATCCTCAATATATTCCCATCTGCAATCATGATAGTTAGGGATGGAAACAGTCAAAGACTTACGAATGGAAGGGTTCCAAACCAGGAGGTTGCTATTGGTAGAATCAATGAGACAAACTACACCATTATGGGTCCCCAAAAACCAAAAATCATTGTCAATCCGGTCATCTAGCTCACCAACCTCTTTATGGCTCCACCCGAATGAAAAATCATCGTCAATTGGGTAATCTAGCTCACCAATGTAATCGTTATCTCGGAACAGGTCATTGTCATCAAAGCAATCGTCATCCCTGTATAGGTAATGTAGCCTATTCTCATTATCAAGACCTTGGAACTGGTCATTTAGCCTATTCTCATCAATCGAATCATCAACTTGGAACGGGTGCCTTAGCCTGATGGCCCTATAGAAGGAGAGGATGTCATTAGGATCAAGTACTAGATACTCTGAGTCTCCTTCATTTTGGCAAAGGAATCGGGGCTTTTGGAGTGTTAGGTGTTGTTGAGTGAAGAAGGGGGAATCGATAGTGTTTTTCCACCCTTTGCACACGCATCGGAATTGCAGTATGGTTTTGACGGGTAACCACCTCAAAATCAGAGCTAAATTATCTTCAGAAATGTAATCCGTCATTACAGAAATGAATTACAATTTCACAAATGCAGCAAATGGAGAGGATTCAGAGGAATTAGTTAAACCCTAGAATACCAGACAGAAAGTTTCCACCTTTGCACGACCAATGGCCTCTTCAACTTCAATGGAGTGCTTGAACGGAGCCTGACTGGTGTTCCATCACCAATGGAAAGCTGAAGGGGACAGCCATGGATTAGGGTTTATAGTGTGTGAGGATGACTGAAACTGAAAGAGAGGCTAGACGATGAAATGAGAACTCTGCGCGACAGTCGTCAAAAAGGAAAGCCAATGAGCCTGATTTATAAATAATAACCTCAATGGCCCAATCTCTTGAAGGATGCATAAAATATACGGGTGACAACCGGGCAGCACCTTTTTTACACCCGGCAACACTATCTCGTTCCGAACGAGAATCCCTGAATTTAATTTTTTTTTTAAAAAAATTTCTCGTTCGGAACGAGACCGGTCTGAAAAATGATTTTTTCATTTATTAAATGCCGAACCGGTTCGTGGTTCGACACTCGTTCGGAACGGGGTTCCGAACGAGTTTTTTTTTTTAAATATTTATGACGTCATAAATCTCGTTCTGAACGGCGTTCCGAACGAGATTACCCGGTTTTTGCGTTTTTGAGTATTTTCGATCAACTTTTTGTGAAGGGAAGACCTTATACACTCTTTATATGCCTAATAACACATAATTGTATAAGTTTTTGAAACATAATCAACATCGATGTACTAGACCCTTCATATCTCAACTACTTATGTTTTTGGATAAGTACCCCAAAACTCTTATGTTTTTTAAGTTTCTGCATCACTTTATTAAGTGTTAACAAAATACCCTACTATATAAGCAATAAAGAAAAATTAAATCTATAAAATCTCATTACTGACCTTCTTCCCCAAAATTAAAACGCTCCCACGCCGACATTCTCCATTGATACTCCGCCGACTTGTTCATCCTCCGCCGACGGCTCAAACTTGTGAATTCTCCATTGATTCTCGCTAATTGTTCTCCATCCTCCTCACACTCACTGCTGGCGCCTCGATCGGAAGATTTTCTCGATACAGCTCGCGCCTCCAACCTTCTGCATCTTTTTCTTCCTCGAATTGTCAAACAAACAGCGAAAACTTGAATTCTGTAACAAAAACGTAGCGAGAAGAAGATTCAATTCAGGAAACAGAATAAGAGATTACAGAGAGATAAAAAACAGAGGCAGACAAAAAACGCAATCAATTCTCTGGAAACATATACAAAAGGAGGCATATCTACTGCAAACACAATGCTAAGCGCAGAATCTGTAAACGACACCAGCAAATCCATCGAACAAGACGTAAAATCATGATAATAATGATATATAACTTATTTGGTTGACAGATTATGATATACATATATGATTTGATGACAGAGAATGAATTACATTAGGATTTTATCAATTTTTGGAAAATTCCATTATGGATTAAGAAAACACAACTTTGTTGACAAATTTTGACAATGTATGTTGACAAGATATTACTGTGGATGATTTTATTGGTTGTAGACATATGTTGTATAACATGATTATTTAGGTTGTTGAAATATTTAGGTTGTTGACAGGTATATGTTTATTGATTAGATTTTATTAACACGTAAGTGAACGAACGCGCTTCGTTATTAATTAGGAATATAAATTTGGACCTGATAGAATATTGCTGACATGTAAAACAGAAATGTTTATATTCCCTAGGCAAAATGTTGACAAGATATTACCGTGGATGATTTTATTGGTTGTAGACATATGTTGTATAACATGATTATTTAGGTTGTTGACATATTTAAGTTGTTGACAGGTATATGTTTATTAATTAGGAATATAAATTTGGACCTGATAGAATATTGCTGACAGGTAAAACAGAAATGTTTATATTCATTAGGAATAATGTTGACAGATAGATTAGAAATACTTGTCTAAAAAAACTTTATTGAATATATCTGCAGATAAAAAAGCACATTCTGACAGTCTCTTATGGCGAAGAAATACAAATAAGAGATGGCGTTATGGTGTCTGACGGGGGAATCATATCAAAAGCATTTTTAGTTGATAAGAAAATTACTCTACAAGCAATGAAATCCTTGATTATACAACGGTTCAAACTAGAAACAGAGGAAATTAATCTCCATCTCTGCCATCTTAATCGATTCCGGAAGATCAAAGTCAAGTATAGTGTTGAGACAGATGATGATCTTGCGTCATTCATGGAAATTAATGACACAATGGAAGTGGAATGGACTTCTCCACTATATGTATCAAGGGAATACAAGAATTATGAACAAAAGATAGCAAAAGAGAATGGATGCAGTAGTATAGTTACAGTTAACATGAATGAAGACATGTTTCTACCTATGGAATATGAAGTGCCAATACAAGGGAATAGCGAAATTATGGATTGTGAATCTGCAACCAAGATAATGACAGAAAAAAAAACAGGGGAGGATGAAATGAGTCACAGTGGAACAGATGCAGACTTTGTCCATGTGGGAAAGCTATTTGACACAAAAAAGAAGCTGATTGAAGCTTTGAAAAAGTTGGCAATGACTGAGAACTTTGCTTACAAAGTTAAAAAAATCAGATCCAAAGCTTCTAACAATGATGTGCACAGATACAAGCTGCAAATGGAGATAGAGGGCTATTGCACAAAACACTCCATTCTTTGAGGTGAGAAAGTTTCAAAGAGAACATACACGTTCCTTTGACTTTAGATGTCAACATGAGTGCAAACCAACATACAAAATGATTGAGGAGCAAATAAAAACCAGGTAATGTGTATACAAGTTTCTGTATCATAATATCAATATATTAATTGCTTGAACAGACACAGAGAACTAATATTAATGTGATAAACATGCAGGTTTGAAGATGTTAAAAATGGACCAATACCAAAGAGCATTTGCAATGATATGAGGAAGGAACACTACATGGATGTTGGCTATTGGAAGGCATGGAAAGCAAGAGAACATGCACAAGATCTAATACGAGGAACACCAGAAGAAAACTATGCACTCTTGCCCATGTACTGCCATATGCTCAAAGAAGTCAATATAGGATCATACACATGCCTAGAAGTTGGTGAGCATGACGACTTCAGATTCGTGTTTGTATCTATTGGAGCATGCACAAGAGGATTCCAAATAATGAGAAAGGTATGACAATGAGTAAATATAAATTAAATGACATATTGATTAATAGAATGATTTATTGTTGACAAATAAAATTAAACATATGATAACAGTATAGAAAATGTAAACATTACGTCTGCTTTTGACATTTTGATTGTTGTTGACAACTTACATTAATAAATTATAAATCTAAGATAAAAAGATAGAACAACTTATTACATTGTTGACATGAATATATATTTGAATTATAAAATAATACATTCGATTGGTTTGGACAGGTAATAATGGTAGATGGGACTCACTTGCATATAAAACACAAAGGACATATGCTTATTGCTACATCTCAGGATGCAAACCAGCAGATCTACCCACTTGCATATGCTGTAGTGGATAATGAAAACGACATATCGTGGACATTCTTTTTTACACAGCTTCTGAAAGTCATACCATGTACAGAAGATTTGGTAATAGTGTCAGATAGACATCTCAGCATTGCCAACACCATTCAAAGAGTGTACACAACAGCAAATCATGTTGTGTGTAGGAGACATATAAAGCAAAATCTGAAGACAAGATTCAAGGATAAGGGGGTGCACAAACTATTCTCTCTGGCTGCTGATGCATACACGCTAAAGGATTTCCAAGAGAATTATGGGAAAATTTGTGAGATAAATAAGGAGATGGGCGAATACTTGGAAGCAGTAGGATTTAAAAAATGGACAAGAGCACATTGCAAAGGGAATAGATACAACATAATGACAACGAACAACTCAGAGACAATAAATTCAGTAATACTGGAAGCAAGGTATGACAAAATTATAGAT
Organism: Oxyria digyna; assembly: GCA_029168935.1. Taxonomy (NCBI): domain Eukaryota; kingdom Viridiplantae; phylum Streptophyta; class Magnoliopsida; order Caryophyllales; family Polygonaceae; genus Oxyria; species Oxyria digyna. The sequence goes on from JAPVLV010000013.1 coordinate 16,628,423, forward strand.
ATGTGCCCAATTTACCATCTATGAAGGGTCAAAGATATTTAAAAGTTGTTGACACTGTTGAATTTTGATGTTGACAGGTCTTTCCAAGTTGTCGCTCTACTAGAGTTTCTGCGAGATGTGCTATCAAGGTGGTTTAATGAGAGGCGCACAGAGGCTGAAAAAAACAATAGTAAGGTGACACCAAATATCGGGAAAATACTGGAGTCTAGGTACCAAATGTCAAAGGCGTATGAGGTGAGAAAGCTAAATCAAGCTCAATATCATATACTTGGTGGAGATTTCTTTGGGGTGGTCAATCTATTAGAAAGGAAATGCACTTGCAAAGTCTTTGATGTGGACCACATCCCGTGTGTGCACGCTATAGCTGCAATACAAAAGGCAAAAGCAACTGTGACAGATTTTGTGAGCGACTACTATAAAACTGAAGCTTGGACAGCTGCATATAGAGAAACAATCTACCATGTGCCAAGAGAGACCGAAAAGAGTGTACCGAAAGATGTAACGGATACAATATGCATGCCACCGATTGTGCAGACAGATAAGGGGAGAAGAAAGAAGAAAAGATACCCATCTGAAGGTGAGTTCCCAAACAGAAGCAAGAAGAGAAAAGGAACAAGAAAGCCATGAAAATGCAGCCTCTGTGGTAATATGGGACACAACAAGACTTCTTGCCAAAAAAACTTTGCTGACAAGATCGGGACAGAGTTATCAGTGTGGACAACATTTTAGGATTTTAATTTTCAATTTTTTACTTTAATTGAAAAGGAATAATAGTTTTATATCCTGTCAACATTGATATTCATACTGTAAACAGATTTTACACACAAACCATTTTGGGTTTTGAGATAATGTCAAAAATACTAATTCTGAGACTGATGTATACAGGTTAATGTTGAGATGTTGAGATGTTGATATTCTAATAAAAAATGTTGACAACATTGTGTTTATAGATTTGTTGACAGCTTGTCATATTTTAATGATAGAAAATGTGTTGACATGCAAACAAAAAATGGTAACAGGTGTGAAAAATATTAACAGATTGGATTGAGACAATGAAAAGTTTATTACAGGGGTGAAATGTTGACATATTGTGATGACAAAGATTTAGAATGTTGACAACTTATGCTGACAGGTTATTTAACAGTAAGGTATGCTAACGAAGCGCGCTGAGCGCTTCGTTACACCTGAGTGAAACTGTTGACATACAAAAAGAAAATATAAAATAACCATAGGCAAAAATAACACAAAAGGTGACAAGCAATTCTCTGTAATACAATAAGTGACTTGCACAAAAAATTGGCTTGCAACAAACTGCATTCAGCACAAACTGTTGTGGTAAACAGAACCTGTCTTACAAAAAGTGGAATGGAAATTGTCTTACAAAGCTGAAATCCAAAAGTTGACAACAAAAGCCATTAAGTCTGAACAAAATCACTGTCAAACAGACATAGCAACAAGCCAACAACACACATATTACATCAAAAATTAACATTCAAATTCAAGCTTCAGGTGGGTTCTTCTCAGATGGCAATGGCTTGAACTCCCATTTCTCATTAAACAAGTCAATCATCATCTTCTCCCGATGAGCCCTCATGTGTTCGTCATCCAAATCATCCCAGTTGGTGCCAATGGCCAAATGCTCGATGAACTTGATGCAGTATAAACCACAATTGCCACTGAAAATCAACCAAAACAAAAGAGAGAAATTAGGATATGTATAACAGAGGAACATTAAAGAAAGAAAAATCTAAAAAAATCATATACTTACATCATCCCATCCTGAGGAACATCTTTGCGCATTGACCATGAGAAATCCTTGTCCAAAGAATTAATATGGCCAAACAAGTTGGACTTTTTCATAACAGCAGGGAGCATACGGCATAAACTTCTAATTCTATTCCAACAATAAGCTTCGTTGCTGATATGCACGCTGGAATCATACACAGTGACATGCCACTTTGCTAGGTCAATTTCCAAGGCAACCCAATGCTCATTTTCAAAGTTGAAGGGGGTATACACCTTTGTCACAGATTCAGACCATCACCTCCCCTCATGTTTTGGATACATTCCTATGAAGTACTTCTGGAAAAAGAGAAGCTCCTTTTCATCATCTTTCTCAATAAGAGCTTCCTTAGCCTCATTGAAATGCCCATACCAGATTCAATCCATGATTGCAACATCCTTGAATTTCTCACTGTTTTGATTTATATGCTTTCGGAAGAAAAATAATGCTTCAGAGATATGCTACATAACAAAAACAAAAACAAAAAAGAGTAAGGTTAAAAGAGAAATAAAAAATAAAATAAAACTGAACAATAACAACACCAATAATAAAAATTTGCAAACTGAAAGTAGAAGAAATAATAAAAGACTCACTGACAACACAAATATGAAGCATACGTTGACAGGACAGCAAATATTAAAAACTTTTAAAATGTTGACAGGGCATATAAAAAATAATTAACTTACACAATCATTTAACCACTTGGCTTGTCCAATAGATTTTGTGCTTTTCAACAACAATTTGTTAAAGAAGTCCTTGGTGAAGTTAAAATCATGTTCCTTACGCTTAATAACCTCTTTCTTACCACTGCGACAAAAAGAAAAAAAAATAGTAAACACAAATATGCAAAATATAGAAAATAAATTAAATCAGAAATATAAACATACGTCCAATAAAACCATTCGTAGAACTTTCTGCGATCATCATATCCATAGAATAAATAAGGTGGACAACTAGGCATTGAAAGCTTCTTCTTCTTCTCAGCAGTGAAAGGGCTTTGAACAAGAACACTTGGGGTTGCGACCCTGGAAGACTTCCTCACTTGTGCTCCAACATCAAGAGTTTTTTTAGGAGACTTCTTCACTTGCTCTTCTGAGTCAATAATGTTCTGGGAAGCAGAAAGAACAGTATCCAAGGTGTCTTGAGAAAGACTGATTCCAGAAGAGATGAGAATAGAGTCCTTCTCTGAAAATTCTGGGATGCTGCAAAGATATTGATCAATACACCCACTGTCATCGAGATATTGACTAGAACCACACACATCAGAAGTGTCAACACCTTGTGCATCTTGGAAGCTGTCAACTTCTGGCCCAAGTGTAATGTTGTCAGCATCTTGAACCACTTTCATGCTCTCAACATCTTTCCCCACTGTCAAGCTGTCAACATCTGGCCCCACTGCTTTGCTGTCAACTTCTGGACCCAATGCTTTGCTGTCAACTTTGATGTTGTCAACTTCAATGTTGTCAACACCTTTGGAATTTTAAGGAGTGTCAACAATGTCTTCTTTGGGCTCTACAGATTCAGCTACTGGCAGATGATCAGCACTATCAACTTTGACATCCCTAACTTTGCCCACAACACTTCCACCAACAAATTTCAACACCTCCAGCTTCACCCAGGTCCCCTTTCTTTTCTGGAGCTCTTTCTTCCTTCTCAGAACATTTAGTTCCATCAAATTCTGAAGAAGTCACCAAGCTGTCAACATTGTCATGTGTGCTGACATCTACAAAATCTTCAGATTCATATTGGGTGATCTTATCTTGGAACGAGGCCTTGACGTTTCTCTGCATCAAACTAGATAGGTCGTGCAGCTTCTTTGCGACATCAACCAACGTCAAGCCATGTTCTTTGGTGGAAGATTGAACTTCGGACATGGCATCGCACAAAAGTTCAATTTTATGGCTCAAAACATCAAACCGTCCAACCCAAGCTGCAACATCGTTTCCTTCTATTTCAGCTGAGGGACGAACAGACGCTGCCCTCTCACTGTCAGCAGAATCACATGCAGGGCCAGCTGCATTTGTTTCCATGTCAACATGAATAGAAGAAGATGGTGGTTGAACAGAAGATGGCTTACCACTCTCAGACGAGGACGGGAACTGAACAATAGGTGGGGCATCTTGGGTGGCTAGATCTGGGATGTCTAACCTTAGCTTTCTGAGGATGTTGTCAACATCAACTTTGACAGGGTCGTACACAACAAGGGTCTTCATAGAGTCCTGCTTTGCCTTCTTCAATTCTGGCTCGGAACCACTAACTTTAAATATGACCTTGGGGCAAGGAGCATGAGGAGACTTCCTCTTCTTATTTACGACTTTGAGATTAGCAGAATGTTGTTCATCTTCAACCTTACCAGCAAATCTTGTTGCTCTTCTGGGAGACATTTGTGAAGGGACAGCAGAAACACCAGCAGAATCCTTTACATCTCCAACCTTCTCCAGAGACTTTGATGGTCTTTTATGAGAAGAATATGCAGGGGTTGAAGAAACACCAGCAGGAACCTTGTGCTTGCTGGGCTGATTGCTCTCAGATTTACTTAATCTTGGTGATTTCCTTGGAGTGTGTTCAGAAACAAAGATTTTGCGATTTTGTATGTTGAGCCTACGTGTATAAGTTCTGACAACTAGATGGGAATATGAAAACAAAGTATAAAGAACTGTCAAAAAACAGAAAAAACAAATGTCAACAAAACAAAACATGTGCAAATAGAAAAAAACAAAAAGATGTCAACGGTGTATAAAATTGCCAAACATATCATACTTGGAGTGCTGACAGGTTTCTTTCTCTTACAAACAACTTTTCCAGCCTTTGACACATTAGAAACTGGATTGCTGACAACTTGCTTGTCTTTACAATCACCTTTGCCAACCTCTGCAGCATTTTGAACTGAAGTGCTGACAACTTCCTTCTCTTGGTTGACAGCTTCCTTCTCCTTGTTGACATCTTCCATTTCTTTGTTGACAACTTTGACAACCTTCACCACTTTCTGAACTGGCTTCTTGACATTCCTTTTGGGAGCGGTTTTCACTGGCTTAGACGCAACCTTCTTGACAGTCTTATCCGGTCGCTCGGATATTACTGTGTCAGAAATAGCTTGCTCTGAATTCTCACGAGCAGTGACAAGAACTTTTTCAGCGTATGCAGCAAACAAAGGATCTTCAACCTCGTCGAGAAAATTGAGGTGCCGAAATGTAGAATGTTCCTCGTATGGAGATGGTCTGCACAACTAAAATAATGAAAAAATAGCAAAAGAGTTACAAAAATGTGATGTCAACAAAAAGAGTTAAATACAAAAATAAAACAGACAAGACAAAGATAAAGAATAATACCAAAGGATGAACATCAAAATGAGGTGTGCTAGAACCATCTTGCGCTCACCAGTCGAAATGGCAAACTCTGCAATTATGTCGTCAAGAGTGATCTTGCTTTTGGTTCCAAGAGAACACTCAAAGACAAAGACAGCAGAGCCTTTCCTCTGAGGCATCAGCACACCCTCAAGAATAATAAGGTGTGCTAGAACCATCTTGCGCTCACCAGTCGAAATGGCAAACTCTGCAATTATGTCGTCAAGAGTGATCTTGCTTTTGGTTCCAAGAGAACACTCAAAGACTTCATCTGGGATGACATGGCCTTCAAAATCAGTGCACTTCAATCCCGTGATCGCAGCAAAGTCTTGAAGTGAAAAAGACAGCACATTGCCTTGTATATTAAACCACATTTCGTACTTCTTCTGGGTCTTAACAACACGCATTAAAGCGTAGTGAACTATGACGTGCGAATAGTTGAGCTGGGATGTCATGCTTAAGATAGTTTTGAATACACCAGTACAAAACAGAAGATTACTGACATCATCTAACTGACCCTCAATCTGATCAATCACAGAAAATCTGTGGTATGTTGTAACCTTGGGAGCTACAAAAAAATCTTTGGAAGCCCAAAACTGTAGCTTAGAAACATCCATGACACCTGTCAACAAAAAAAAACCAAATACAGAGTGTCAAAAAAAATATCACAAAAAGAGATAAAAGCAGAGCAAGGTGTCAACCATAAAAAAAGAATGTTGGAAATCTGAACAAGTTGTCAACATGAACAAGTTGTCAACATGAATAAGATGTCAACAATAAAATATTCAAACACCAAAAGCTGTCAGCATGCCATATTCAAAGATGTAAATATGAACAAGCTGTCAACAATAAGCTCTCGAGACACATAAAGTTGTCAGCACGCCATATTGAAGATGTCAACATGAACAAGCTGGCAACAAATATGATCTCAAGACCAAATCAAGATGTCAGCATGCCATATTAACAACATAAACATGAAAAAAATGCCAAAAATAAAATCTCTAGCCACAAAAAGATGTCAGCATCCCATATTCAAGAACATAGACATGAACAAGCACTGAACAATCACATATACAGACACAACAAGCTATCCACCATGACAAATTCAACAACAGAAGCTAAAAAACAGTGAAGAATCAACAAATAAAGTGAAAAATTCAAAATAAACACACAACATGACATATTCAACACACATTTGAACAATGCAAATGCTCTGGATCTGTCAGAAAACTTAAAAACCTAAAAACACACAGATAAAGACGCATGCAACTAAAAACAGCCTTCAAAATCTAGGTTTCGAACAAAAACGAACTCGATTTCGACTTGAAACAGAGGAACGAACACAAAATCACAAAAATCTTCCGAAAAAAACCAAAAAAAACAACAAATAGAAGAACGAGAGGGCTAGATACCTGATTTGATATGAGAATCCGCCTCAAAAACTGGAAAATAGAGATGAAGTGATGACAACTCGAGCAGGCGAAATCTGAGCGAAATCGGAGAGGAAATCGAGCACAGAAACAGAAGCAAAGCGAGAGAAGACGATTACGTTAGCAAAGACGCGCGGAATATGGCGAGGAAGAAGAAGACGAAATCGAAGAAGTTGAACGGTTTGATTTTTGGAGTGAATGAGGGAGAGAGGAAGGAGAGAAATAAGTGCGCGTGATTTGAAAAATGACCGGGAAAGTGGAGCGCGTGAAATTGGGGGGTGTGGGATAGAGGTAGAAATTAACAACTTAGTTTAGGGGTGCACTTGTTGAGAATATAGTGTCCAATAGGACATTGGGTACAAATCCTTCTAAAAAACCGCAAAACGAGGCCCTTTGCCCTTTATTACACTCTTTGAGTGTAATATAACATCTCTTCTAATCTAAAGTGGTAACTAACCCTCCCCTTTTTTAATTAAATTTTTTATAGAAAATTATATATACCCCTCCTAATTAAACTCCCACCCCTTTCCCTTCATTTTTTTCCAACCCGTTACTTTCGTCTTTCTCTCCTTTCACTCCACCTTCCTCTTCCAAGCATTCCGGACGATTTCGCCGCGATTTCTCCTCGTTTCTCGTCGATTTCGAGCTTCCTTACTTTCGCGCGATCTCTAGGTACGTTTTTTCTTCGTTTTTGGTTGATTTCTGTAGAAATTAGGGTTGTCATCGCTGATTTGTTGTTTTTCTGTAATGCAGTTGTTCGAATCTTGTTTCTGTGAGAATTTCGACCAATTTTCATCTATAATCACTCACAGGTATGTATCTAGTTCAGTTTTTGCTTCTGTTTTGTGTTTTTAGGTTTTACGGTTTGATTTGGAGTTCGATTTTGCTTTTTTCTACTTGATTACAGTGTTGTTTTTGTGTGTTCTCCTTGCTAATTGCACTTTTTTTTACTGTATCTCTTTGATTTTTACTTGTCTGTCCCTTTTGCATGTGTTGATTACAGATTTGTTTGTTTAATTTTCGTATTTGTCAGCATATGTATGGTATTTAGTTTTATTTGTTCTTTCTCATTGTTGTTTTCATGTAATTTATGTTAGTTTTGTAGTTTCGATGACAGTTAGTTTGGTTATAAATCTGGTTTTTGTTTGATGATAATGTGTTGTGTGTGTGTTTTATGTTGAGGACAGTTTGTTTAGTGAAATCTTAGTAATATACTATTTGCGATGACAATGTTTGTGTTTTGATGACAATGTGTTTGTGTGTGTTTTATGTGAGGACAGTTTGTTTAGTGAGATCTCAGCATTATACTATTTGTTGATGACAATGTGTTTGTCATCGATATCCAGATTTCCCCTTGATTACAGTGTTCTTTGCTCTATTTTATTTTTTGTGCATTACAATATTTGATGACAAACACATTTTGTTCAAATGCGGATGACAATGTGGATGACAATTTTTTTTGATCAAATACAGTTTTTAGTACTCTTGATGACAGTATTTTGCTCTATTTGATGACAATAATTATTTAAAAGTTTTTAGATTTGATTTCAAAATCTTCTATATTAGGATTTGATTGTCTATTTTCTTCTTGTTGATGACAGTATTTTTTGTTTTTGTTCTAATAATTTATATTAGTTCTCTTTGATGACAGTTTAGTGCTTTATATTTTGTTTTATTGTTGAATTTTATGACAATAGTTATTTATGGTTTTTGAGATTATGATTACAGTTTCTTGTATGTTGTATTAAAGTTTTTTTTTCATTTGTTTTCCTTTCTTAATCTAAGATGGATATCTCGAAAGTGGAATATGTTTGCCCCCCATCCATGCATATGTCAGCACAAGTTAATATGTTTGCAAATTGGGACGTCTTTCAAATTATTGATGAACATCTTGATGCTGATGGACTATATGAAATAAGGAACGGAATTTTTGCCCCTATTGTTACTTGGGCAGACCAATTGAAGGTGTCATCTCAGCTGCTCTACTACTTTATCCTTCATCAAGTGAAGACAAAAAAACTTCATGAAATGTGGTTCAACGTCAAAGGCCATGTTTGCCGGTTTGGTCTCCCTGAGTTTGCGGCTGTTACTGGGCTGGATTGCCGTGATTGTACTGACTATGAAATCCCAAATGCAAATATGATTGATGAATTTGGGGTCAGAAGTTTAAAATATAAAGAGTTGTTAGCACTGTTTGTTATAGAGGCCAATCCAGCTAGGAAGCTGAGTTTGGCATATCTTCTTATTGTTGAGGGCGTTCTACTTCCTCAACGACCGAATCAGCCTATTCGTTCTGAATTCTACAAGTTGTCAACAAATTTGGATGAGTTTAGGAAGTATCCATGGGGGAGGTTAGTGTACTCTACAACTATTGAGTATTTGATGAAGGCAGCTACCGTAGGGAAGCCAGAGAAAGGTGAGCGTGCTCATGACACAAGAGTAACAATTTACTTGCATGGATATCCCATAGCTTTAAAGGTATTTTATCCATTAGATAATTCTGTCATCATTTCTTTCAATTACCCTCTTTATATTTTTTGCTGACATGTTTTCTTTACTATATGTTGTATTACTGAATTAATTTTTCAAGTTTTATCCAGTATGCTTTTTAAGTTTGTCATGACATGTTTGTTTATACTTTTCATACATTTTGTCATCGCTACCTCTTTTGTTCTTCATGTTATGGTTGTATGAATTTTTTCATCTTAATTTAATGATTCATACTTATTATCCTCTTAATTTCTTATGAAGCGCGCTTCGTACGCTTCATTTCACATTCATTCCATTTCTTGTCTGTCATATTATTTTTTTAAATCTTTTCTATAGCATTCTGTCATCATCTATTGTATCTGCATCTAATTTTCCTTTTAATTAGTTTTCTTCTTTTAACTATGGTATCTGTCATCAACTATTGTATCTGTCATCAATTATGGTATCTGTCTTCATCATGCTTATCCTTTTTTCTGTCTATCTGTTTAGGTTTGGATTCTTGAAACATTCCCTTAGTTTCGGGATATTGTAAACTGTACTTCAGCTGGTTCAAGAGAGATCCCTTACTGTCTTCGTTGGTTCAACAAGGATGTCGGTAATATTTGGTTTAGCGCAATTTCGAGACAAGTTAGAGAAATTAATCCGGTATTTATTTCTTCCTTCATCTTTTTCAGTTTGGTTTTATATATTGTCTTGTAATACTTTTTATTTATATCTCATTTTTGTCTTCTTTTATGTTCAGTATTGTAGATATCCTCCATATTCTGAGCATGAAAGATTTAAGGATCTGAATTTTCTGGATGAAAGGGATGACGCACTGTTTGATGGATTTGCCGAGCATATTCTGAATGTGGCAAAAGAGAAGGCTGACAAAGAAGCATCCTTCAACACTGAGATTGCAGCTACTATTCCAAAGGCTAGAGTCTATACGCGCAAAAGGAAAATCGACACTGTCAATCAGGCTCCAGCCCTAAGGATTACCAGGACTCGCAATGTGGAGCCTAACCCAACTTTGAAGATAAAGTTGAAGGTTGCTGAGCCTAATAAATAATCTCCCCGGTTATTGAAGACTGTCGCAACAAAGAAAGCCTCTCCTAAGAAGACCCTTCTCTTAGGACAACCTCCAAAGGGCAAGAAGGTTTGCAATACAAAATTGGCATTGGTGTTGAGAAGATCCCCTAGGAAGAGATCTGTTCTTCTAAAAACTAAGCCAATTCCCACTAGTGCGCTCCCTATGAGGGACCCGGTGCCAAATGTAGAAGCTGCGGTTGACAGTGTGCTTCGGAGTTTGAATTCAAGGTTGTCTGGAGGCAGTTCATCCAAGAGTTTGCCCTCAAATGCAAAAGCATCAGCTTCGTCATCATCTAGTGCCAAAACAAAGACAGATTCAAGAAGGTTTGATCCCAAGAGTGCTCCTTTTGAACCAAACTCCCCACCATTTCAAGGCCACTCAACCATTCCTCAAGGTTTGAACAATGACTCCTCTGAGAAGATTTCAGATCTGAGCAAGAAGGTGGATCACATGTGCACTGTGATGGCTGATGTTCAAGGGACAGTTACTGGCCACACCTTGAAGCTAGAGGATGTGTTCAAAAAGCTAGTGGACATTGGGAGCCTCATTGAGACTTTCATTTCGTCAGTAAGAGCCAACAAAGCCGAAACAACTCCTCTTCCAACCGATCCAATCCACAACAATTTTAAGGTGTTGGAGGAAGCTTGTGGACTTTTTGATGATTCTGCTGCTTCTGCGAGGATAATTGGTGTAAAAAATATGGTTGACAGTGTTGGAAAGCCTGTGCTTCCCTCTGCCACTGTTGAGCTTAATCTTGAGGGCAGTATTGGTGGGCCATCTTCTCTCCCTGTTCAGCGTAATCACTCAAATAAATCTGTAGACAGTCATGCTGGAGGTACTGAAAAACTTTTGTTTTCGTCATCTGAGAAGTCAAAATCCAATTGCAAGCCTAGGTCTGAAAATATTTCCAAGGAAGACAGTGTGGGTGAGTCTAATATTCCACAATCCCTTGGTTTAACCCTGAGGCAGTCTCTGGATATCCCCAAGGAATCAAAGGATCAAGAGGTAGCTGTTGTAGATAATGACAGTAAATCAGATTGCAACAATGTTGACTTGTTTGTTCGTGAAGGTGATTCTGGATTTCTAGTGATTCCATCTGGGTCCCAAAATGCATTCCTTACATCTCCTATTGTATTTGAACCAGAAAGTGGTGATGCAATGTTTGTGGATGACAAATTGGTCAACTTAGAGGATGACAAGGCAGTTATGGTTGATGATGACAAGGTTGTCATCCCAGATGAACACAAGATAGATATGATTGCTGATGACATGGTTGTCATCCCAGATGATGACAAGGTTGATATGGTTGATGATGACAAGGTTGATATGGTTGATGATGACAAGGTTGTCATTCCTGAGGAGGTGTTGGAAGTTGTAGATTCTGTGGTAGATCTTCCAGTCAATCCTGTTGATAAAGGGGAATGTCTTGATGTTGATAACATGGAATCTCAAGACAATGTTGAATCCGATGACAATGAGGCACCTGAAGACAATGTGGCTCCTGATGACAATGTGGCTCCCGATGACAAGTTGCTAAGGAAGTCTTCTAGGGTAGGTCATCCTAGCCCTGTCCTTCTAAGCCCCTTCACAGTGCCAACTAAAGCCATTGGTATGCCTCCCAGACCAGCGTACTCTTTCTATGAATACGACGATCGCTTGGTCTTCTATTCATGGCTAAAAGATGGGTATGTTGTATTTGTTTTTAGCTTTAATTTTCTAATCATTATTTTGTCATCAAATCATTATTCTGTCATATCTATTATATTATTTTAATTCTTAGCTTAAACTTGTCATCAATTTTGTTTCCAAGTGTGATTGATGCAATCCTGTCATCAATCCTGGCATCAATCCTGGCATCAATCCTGACATCAAACACTTTTAGGTTTTGATGACATTTGTGTCATCAATCTTGCCATCCAACACTTTATTATCTAAACTATCAAGACATTGTCATCATCTTTTCTATGTTTAGTTATCATAATTTTTTGTATGACCTATTATACATTTGTCATCAAGCACTTTATCATGATATTTTGGTATCGTTTATTTTCAGTTTTTGAATGATGACATATATTGTCTAATGACATTTTTTTTTCTCCTCTTCATTTTTTGCAGCAAGGAAGAAGCCACTATAAAAGGGAATGATATTAGCCTCTCTAAGCCCTTTTTCCAGAAGTTGATTAGGAAGAATGCTTGGTTCGACGACGTTGTAAGTGTTTTATCATTGAAACCAGTTTTTTAAAATTTTTATTATTTATGTATTTGTATATAAATGCTAGAATTCTTTTCTGTTTTCCAACATTTATCTGAAGCCCTATATTTCATGAGGAAAAGAATATTTGATGAGGGAGAAAAATTCAAGGATGTAGTTATTCTGGACTGGGTTTGGTTTAGTAGGATGAACGCCCAGTGTCTTGAGAAGGTGTTGTCTGGTATAGATTACAACCTTAATTTCCATCTTGATTACTTTTCTAGTGCTCATCCACCAGCCTATGGGAAATCGTGGGCTAATGGCGTCTCAAGGGTTTACTCACCATTTAATATCAATGACGAACATTGGGTTGCTCTAGAGATAGACTTGGTTAAGAAGCATATTACTGTTATGGACTGTTTATATACCCCAGATTCGAGAGCTAGTTTCTACAAGGATGAATTCATTATTGAATGTCTTGAGCCTCTTTGCAAATTACTCCCTGTTTTGTTAAACAGAAGTGGGATGTTCAATCACCTTGGGAACCTAGACAATGATTTTACTCTCACTAGGCATCGTACTCTCCCCCAAGACAAAGGGTATGTATTCATTATTTCTTTTTGAAGCATATTATTCTTAACTTATTCTAATTTCTGATGTATTTTTTTTTTTCAATGTTACACTGCATAACCATTTTTATTTTTATGTTTCTTTTGGTTTTCAGTGGTAATTGTGGTCTCTTTACATTAAAGTACATTGAAGTATTTGCATTTGGGAGTTCCTTGGATGAGCTGGATGACGATCATGTGAGGGCACTTAGGGAGAAGATGGCAATTGAGCTATTTCACCAAGAGATTGTGTGGAAGCCTCTTCCTCTTAATCGTAAAAAGCTATAGAATTGATTCAGCTTTGTGTTTTCACTTTCAGTAAAAACTTGTTAATAGTGATATACTGGACGACAGTGTTTGTTTCACTTGTGTAAGACAATTTGGGATAATGTGTGCCTTTTTGTACTCCAGTGTTTGTAATGATGACAGTTTGTTTTGCAATCTTATTTTAGTGATGACAAATTATATAAAGTGTTTTATGGTTGTCCCCTATATATAGTTTTTAATGATTGTGATTCTATCATACTGTCATCCAGATGACAAAAAAGTTTTATTACACTGTCATGCTTTTTGTACCTATTTTACTTTTAGATCATTGTCATCACTGATTGTTGATCAGAATGATCTAAAGCATCATTCTATCTCACTCATTGTGTCAATATTTTATGACAGTTCTATGTTCATTTAAAAATTGTCATCAACCGTCATCTTTCATTAACTATGTCAATGTTTGATGACAGTTCTATCTTCACTTAATATATTGTCATCAAGTGTCATCTTATAAATTATATTTTTTATCATTATTAAATTTGTTCTCCTCCTCATACAATTTCTTATAATTCTTTGATGACTGTTATATACACTCGAAAATATTTCTGTCATCAGCCTTCACCTGTCATCATCCTTCATGCAGCCTTATTTTGGGATTTTTTTTAGTTTTTTCTGGTGAACCCCAATGCATGTTAATTTAAAATTTCGAAACCAACATGCATTGGTGAGGATAATTCAAAGTTTGAGTTTGGTTGTTGGTCTCCTAACAACCAATAACATTAAATGTGTTTGACCAATTTAATGTATTCTTTTGCAACCCTAACTCCTTTCCTATATATATATCCTCATCTTCCATTCCAGATATCCCATATTCTCCCTTTTCATCTTTTTTTTGTATACCTCCACATATCCAATCGTTTACAAGGCAAGTATTTTATTTTTCAATTTTTTTTCTTTTGTTGTAAGTTCAATGGCACTCATTTTTATTTAAAATTCGAGTTTGTGCAGTTCTTTCCTCAAAATGGAAGATGATATCGACTGGGAAAATGATTTCGACTGGGATGAGTGTTTTTTTGTTGAGATGCAGATGTCTATGGTGGAAAATGATTGTAGATTGGTAAAAATCTCCATCCTTTTATGGAATTGCATAATCTCTTTTTCATTTTTCTTTCAAATTTTAATATGCTTCAGTTTTTATATATTTCAGCCAATCCCTTTTGACCACGCCAATGAATATCTCAAGGAGTTCAAAGATAAGAAAATCATCTTGGCTATGTTAGACAAACAAAATATTTGGGATGTAATGGTGAAATTCAGTGACCATGGGAATCCAAACAATTGCTATAGGTTTGGTGAAGGCTGGAGGAAGTTTGTTGCAGACAATAAAATAGAAAAAGATCAAACTCTCCTATTTGAAGTGATGGGGAGAAGTGATAGAAGTCTTGTGTACCTGGTTAAGGTTGTCAAAACAGCTTAGCCTCTTTTTAATATGGTTCAGTTTTATATATTTCAGACAATCCCTTTTGTGGTTTTTATGGCTTATCTGAGTGTTGTTGTGTTCTTTTTCTATGGGATTAGTATTTTCCTTTATGATCTTTCATCAATGTAACTTCACTTTATTGTGTTGAACTTATGCAATAAAAGAATGAATTCCCGTTTTGCTTCCGATGACAGATATTGATGTTGTCATTTATTTTTTCATCTGTAATCTAATGCTCTAAATTTTTCAATCTTTTAAATCCATGTGTTTATTAATATGTTATGATATCATATACTTTTGTCATCACGGATGACAGAGTTATCATTTTGTCTTATAGGCCAATTATTTAAATTGTCATCAACTTTTTAATCAGATATCTCTTTCTATTTTGGCATCTGTCATCATTTGAATTTTTTCACTTCTCATAAGTTTGTGTTAAACCTTGATGACAATTTTATGCGTTGATGATTATTCAACTGTCATTAACTCTTATATGTCATCTACCTCCATCTGTGAGCTTTTCTGATGCAAAACAACTAAGTATTTAATATATTCATCCAATTGTTCAACAATTTTTATTTATTGCAATGACCATGTGCTATGTCATCCAAAATACTTGTTCAAATCAATTCAAAAAGGACAGTAATGCAAACTATATATGTGTAATAGTATTTTTTATCAATGTAATCAAACTATTCTAGAACAAAAGGTGAACTTCTAGCTTCTGGGGTTTTGTTCATGCATGATGTTCTGTTGTGTCCAGTGGATCCGCATAGACTGCATCTTGCGGGTCTTCTTGGTCCACACCTCCTCTTGCTATGATTTGGGAACTCACCTTCAGACGGTATTCTCTTCTTCTTAAGTTTCCCTGTTCTTTTCTCTGGCTTGGGAGGTAGGCATTGTATGTTCATTATCTCCTCTGGAATCATTTCTTCAGTTTTCCTAGGCACAGGATATATGGTCTCCTTGTAAGATTTCATCCAATTCTCAAATCTATAGTAGTCACTCACAAATCCTGTCACTTTCACCTTTGCTTTCTGCATTGCTGCCATTCCATGTACACAGGGAATATGATCTAGATCAAACACTCTGCAAGTGCAGCTTCATTTTTCCAAATCGACAACTCCATAGAAATCTCCTCCTATCACCTGGTATTGGAACCCATTCAATGCCCTCACTTCATATTTCTTGGACAGTTTATGCCTTTTTTGAAGAATTTCCTCTATGTTTGGTGGCACCACTTTGCTCAGCGCTTCTTCTGTTTTGATGCGCCTTTCAACGAACCATCTTATCAGCATTTCTAAAACACAATCCAATAGGGCAACAACCTGAAATGACCTAGCCTCTAGTAGGACCTTATTGATGGTCTCTGAATTGTTTGTAGTCATTATGTTGTATCGGTCTCCTTTGCAGTGTGATCTTGCCCACTTCTCAAATTTGGAAATAACCAAGTAATCCCCCATTTCCTGATTAATTGCACATATCTTCTTGAAGTTCTCCTCAAATTCCCTTTTTGTATAGCTGTTTGCAGCCAAAGTGAAGAGCTTGTGCACACCCCTGTCCTTATACCTTGTCTTGAGGTTTTGATGAACATGTCTTCTACACACACAATGCTTTGATGATGTATAAATGCTCTCCACTGCCTTTATAATACTTAGATGCCTATCAGACACAATCACCAATTCCTGTGAACTAGGGATCATTGTGATAAGCTGTTGGAAGAAAAATGTCCAAGATCCATCATTTTCTGAATCAACAATTGCATACGCCAATGGATAAATTTGTTGGTTCGCATCCTGCGCAGTTGCAATCAATAGGTGTCCTTTGTACTTTGTATGCAAATGTGTTCCATCCACCATGATTACCTTCAAATCAGAAGTATTCTGTCATCAACAGTCATTTTTTTATATATTTTTGGTTCAAACCCTTTGAAATATAGTACTATTTATTGTATTTTTTATATTTTCTTTTCATACACTGATATCATGCATCCTTTAAGAATTCTGTCATCAAACATTGTCGTCAAATAAAAATGTCATCAAAATCTGTCATCCTGCATCCTTCAACACATATTATGAGCAATACACATTTTGAGATTTTTTTGTAATAATACACTCATCAAATACTGTCATCATTAATGTTTTTAATATATTTTCAAACACTGTTCTCATTCATCCTGTCATGCTTTTACCTTATTTTAAAATTCTGTCATCAACACATATTCTCAACACATATTGTCATCCTTAGTCCATCTATTGTAAGATTCAAGTATAGCAAGGTATGTCTACATACCTTTCTCATTTGATCAAATCCTCTTATTGTTGCTCCTAGTGCTATGAACACATACTTGAAGCAATTTTGGTCATCAACCTCTAGCTTTGTGTATGTGCCTATGTTGACTTGTTTGATCATGTGGCAATATATAGGCAACATTCCATAGTTTTCTTCTGGTGTTCCTCTAATCAAATTTTGTGCCCATTCCTTTGCCTTCAAAGCCTTCCAATAGCTCACATCCATACTATGTTCTTTCCTCATGTCGTTCCGGATACTTTTAGGGTTCGGTCCAGTTTTCACCCCTTCATACCTACACACACAATAAATCATCCAAACTGTCATCTTTCAATATTAATGTGTTTGTATAAGACCATAACTATTTTGCTAATATGTTTTGTTACCTTGTTTTAATCTGCTCTCCAACCATCTTGTATGTTGGCTTGCACTGGTTTTCACACCTAAATTCAAAAGAGCATGTGTGTTCTTCTCTATACTTTCTTATCTCAAAGAAATGTGTGTCTTTCAACACCATTGCCCTCAGCCCCCAGTTGCAGTTCTCATCTGCACACTTAACAGTAAACAAATCAGGGGTTGACTTGTATACCTTGTACACAAAGTTCTCCCTCATAGCGACTTTCCTAATGGCAACTTTGAGCATCTCCTTTGAGTCAAAAATCTGTCCAATATGGATGAACCCTGTGTAGTCTTCATAAGAAGGACTATCACCCTCCATAATTTCTCCCCATTCAGTAATTTTGTCCCTTGATTCACAACTAATTACCTCACTCCCACCTTCCATCTCATAATCATTCTGAAATGGAACAAGGCTGTTTTTTTCACTCACTACTGTCGTTTTAGTTGTCTTCTTCTTTTTTCTCTCTGTCACATAAAAGGCACACTCCATTGCACCTTCTCTGATTTGTTGATTTCAATGAAACAATTGAAGTTCTCGTCCGTCTCTACAATATATGGTATCTGAATTTTCTGGAAAGGATTCAAGTGCGACAACTCAATTTCATGTGCTTGTGTCTTCAAATTAAACCTTTGAATAATGGTATCCTTTGCACCATCCAGCCCTATGTTGATGTCGATTACAAATGCTTTTGAAATCAATGTCCCAACATAAGCATTCGAACCATCTTTCATCTTCCAGTCTCCTCCCCAACATACAGTTAGAATATTCATTTTGTACCTGTATAGCACATGTTATTGTCTTCATAAACATTCTATCATCACTCTACAATTCCTGAATTGTACTGAATCCAATTTTCAATCTGACATCATACCTAATATTATAAATTTAAATTCTAAATCCTGTCATCAACTCCTTTTCTTAAACAACAATACTGTCATCTTATTTCTGTCATCCAACACTCATCATGTAATCCATCAACATTCTGTCATCACTGTTTAAATTCCTGAATTGTTATATTATGTCATCTCATCCATCAACATTCTGCATTACTGTCATCCAACACACATCATCTATTTATCAAACTGTCATCACATTTACATTTTTAAATCTAAGTTCAATATTATGTCATCAACTTTCTATATGAGCATCATATTGTCATCAGGATCAACATTCATCAGTTTCATCTATATTCTATCATCACTCTACAATTCCTGAATTGTACTGAATCCAATTTTCAATCTGACATCATACCTAATATTATAAATTTAAATTCTAAATCCTGTCATCAACTCCTTTTCTTAAACAACAATACTGTCATCTTATTTCTGTCATCCAACACTCATCATGTAATCCATCAACATTCTGTCATCACTGTTTAAATTCCTGAATTGTTATATTATGTCATCTAATCCATCAACATTCTGCATTACTGTCATCCAACACACATCATCTATTTATCAAACTGTCATCACATTTACATTTTTAAATCTAAGTTCAATATTATGTCATCAACTTTCTATATGAGCATCATATTGTCATCAGGATCAACATTCATCAGTTTCATCTATATTCATCAACACTCTGTCATCCAATTTTCATTATTTTATTCAATCATTGTTCTTCATCTTATTTGTCCACCAAAATCCTTTTTTTAACAACATTTTGTCATCAAAAATACAGAAAGTCTTTAAAATCACAGTTTTATTTAATTATTTCGTGTGTTTTAGCATTCACATTCATGTAATTATACGATGACAGTTTGAATTTTACCTCGATTTCGATATGCAGTAGGAAGTTTCTTATATCGAGACGGCAGATTGATGCTTTGTTAGTTTGATGATGTCAAACCTTGAATTTCATTCCAGAATCTACCGCGAGAGAGATCTTATGAAGCGCGCGAAGCGTGCTTCATTAATCTTACCAGAAAAGTCGATGCGAGCCACCAAATCTAGTCGATGGGAGCCGAGACGAGGCGTGACGTCGAGTTTTCTGGTGGAGGCGCTTTGCTGCGAGACGGAGGATTGACAACACCGGGAAGAAACGAGCTTTTTCGCTCCGAATGAAGAGGAAGGACGAAGATGACAGCACTGGGAAGGAGGACGAAGAAAATCGGCGTGAAGAAGGAGGAGGAAAATCGGCGTGAAGGAGAGGAAGATGGAGGAAGAAGAAAATCGGCAGGGAAGAAGAGGAAGAAGAAGAAAGCAGCGCGCGTATCAGATTAGAAAAGGGGAGGGTTAGTTTACCTTCCTTGTATAAAACGGGTTAGTTTCTTCATTAAACTTTGTAAAAAGGGTTACTTAACCCGTTTTGGGCTAAAAAACTTGCTTGGCCCAAGTCTCAAAATCTTACGGCCCAGCCCAAACCCTCTCAAATCTAAAAAATAAAGCTATCGACTGGCGAATCTGCGTCAGGGTTTTACCATTTTCTAACTTCTCTCCTCTTCCTGAATCTCTCTCCTCTCTTCCTCCATTTCCATTTCCATTTCCATTTCTTGCGAAATCGGCAACACAAATCTCTAATGGCGCCACCCCCAGGTCCATACTCTGGAGTCAGCCAACTCGCTTTGGTAATCTCGCCTTCATTGTTTCAAATGAATTTTCAATATAATGGCTTCTTTGATCACCAATAGCTTCATGATTTTGTTGAATGAGTTTCTGGTTTCGGCGATCGCAGGTCGCTCGTGTTTCGGCCTTCACTTTTGGTGTTGTTTACGGCAACATGAAGCTCAAGTATCTCAAGGTTCTTGCTCCCATCTTTATCCTTCTCTTAGGGTTTTAGCTTTCCGAAAACTAGTATCGACGTTCGATGAAATTGTAACTTGTTAGAGCTGGCTACTGGTCTTTGTGCATTTAGATCGGTGATACAGATCTTGGTGCTTCATTTGTAGATACTCATCTAGGATGATTAAGAAGTTGACCTCAATTTGACTGTGGATAAATTTTTGTGCGTTTCTGCTTGATTAGTGATCACTTGTAATCTATTACGATAAATTTGCAGGTGAAATTATTATCTGTGCATCTGCTCCCTAACTTCAGCTACTGAAATCTCTCTTTTGTCTGTTTTAAATTTTGGAAGTGACAAGTGATGCTCTATTTTATACTCCGTAGTTGTTTGTAGATTTTAGGCCAGTTGTGTTCAAAAGCTATGCATCTTTTTGCTTGTGTTGAGTGATCACTCTAAGATTGATAAGAGTGAGCTCCATCTAGCTACACTCACATACTACTTTTAAGTGAGATATCTTTGTAGAGTCTCTTTGGGCATAGAAGTTTAACTGCATTGCAATGCTTATACTTGCCTCTCACAGTCTCACCTGTTATTAGAAGGATAAATTTATATGCGTTCTCAAAATATTTGTATATGAAAGACAATTACCACATTGTAGTGCATCTTTCTTGTGGTCTCCTTTAAGGATATTACGAGGCTTAGAAATCTGGTTACTTAATTCAAGTATGGGTATGTTGTATAGAACTATGTATTTGCCTCATGGTTGCCATAGCTCCTATAGGAATGATCTAATGTCTGTGCTGTGCTCTTTGCCTATATGTGGATAGATTATGCATTGTTTCATCGTAGTTTGTGAATAACATTTGTCATTGCGACTTATACAAGTATTTTCACTGGACTACATCTTACTCTTGCATATAAAACCTCACCAAGTATGATAGTAATCCTCAATCCATTGACATTTTCTTCATTGCTGTGTTTTAGATTTTACAGTTGCTGTGTTTTTCCTTTTCGTCTTTTCTTTGGAGTTTCCTTTCGTTATATTCACTGTTTTCTTGCTCTTATTTTATCTAGATGAAAGCGAAGTCTCAACAGAAGGCTGAAGCAAAAGCTCACCATTGATAGAGGGTACGGGCGGTTCAATTTCTTTGGTGTTAAAAGGATGCATAAAGATAAAGATGGATCTCATTAGTTTTGACATTGTTGAAACACTTCTGTTAGACCATCATACTCTAATAGCATGTGAATGTTTTAGTTTTTGTAATGCATTTCAGTCATCTACATGACATTTCTGTTTCTGATTGTTTAGGCAAACAAACCGGTAGCTATGGGATGGTAACCCCTTCCCATGAGCAATAATCACTTACACTTGAGCTTTAAGCATAAATTCCAAGTGTCCATTAAAAGCATATTTTACCATTTATTTGCATTGATCAAGCTGAATTCTAGAATCTGCCCAGGAAAAAAAGAGTGACAAACTCTTGAATCCAGTGTATAATCACATTCTTCACAAATCAATTCATGAGGGGTGATCTCTCTGGCCAACATACTTGGAAATTTACTATATTTTCAAAGCAAAACTAGTTAACTAACTATTTCCCTTGTTTAAAGTGGATCTAACCATCCGGTACTTAAACAGGGTTGCTTTGCTTATTTATAAGAATTTATGTTTGATCACTTTTCAATGTCATGGATTTGTAATCATCTTTTTTACAAGGAAATGAATCAATTGATTTTACAAAAGAAAAAGAAAAACACCCCTCTGGCTTTGGAGGAGATGAAACAACATTATGCACAACTTACCTAACAAATAATCAGTCATTTTTTTTATATTGAATTCAGGGAAGCCTGGTGTACTACTCCAAGAACAGTTTTGACATTGTACATGGGAAAGTTAAAAAAAATTGTGCATTGAGTCTTGCTTTGCACTCAGGATCCTCTATAGAAGATGTTCTTGGTGTTGCCGAATGATTCCTTCAAAACCCTACAAAACACACTGGAAACTGAGTTGCTCTAAAATAATATTTTTTAATGATGTCTCAGTGGAGTTAGTGCTAACGAGAAACATACTGAAAAACTCTTAAAACCAATAGAAAAAAGAAGGATGAAACGAAACATAATATAATAGAGATTTGCATGAAAATTTGGCCCTAAAATAATAGAATATATAGCACTAAACAGTACTTTCTTGAAAAGCAATTTCAAAACAGAGTTTATATAGCAGGCAGCTGCGAAAAGATGCAGATGTAATTTAGTAATCTACCATACAAGTATTAGTGAAGTTTCTGGAGATGTTAATGGCTTCAGATGCTAAGCTTCAATACTACTATATAAACACACAATCCCAGTGCCATACAGCTAGAATATTTTTGCAGAAGCCTTAAACTAACCTGAGATAGCTACCATGGCATATATGAAAGTCTGGGACAGCATGCTGAACAGATAAAGAAGCAACTAATTTACATAGATGATGCCTTCATCCTCCTCTTCCTCCTCCTCCCAGTCATCATCTTCATCTTCATCTTCAGATGGCTGGTCAGACTTTTTGGGGTCCTTCCCTTGAACTTTCACACCCTTTGGCTCTTGTTCGTTCTTTATCTTATCCAATATTGCAATGACCTGAATATTGCAAAATAAAAAATAACTTTAAACACTGCTGCATTAGCTAACTTAATGTCTATTATATGATACTATTCATATTTCCTATAATTCTGTTTGCAAAGTGCATATTACATTGGGGTTACAACTAAATGTACCTAACGACATACACTAAAGTATATTAAGCCGTCATTCCAATATGAGAGAAATTAGACGATATGAGAAGGCAACTTTCTTACCCTGCTTCCACGCTCAAAGGATTCATCTTCTATAAAGCGTATTTCAGGTGTCATTCTTAGTTTCATACGCCTTCCCAACTGACCTCTAACGTATTTGGCCTTTGCTTTAAGACCAGAAAGAGCCACATCACGTCCCCTTTCATCCCCAAAAATTGAGACGTATACTTTAACTACCTGTAGATGAAAACAGTCATCTGTGAGCATGTGCTAAGGCGCATTGTCTCTCCTGATAGATAAGAACCTTGGTTTTTCTGCAAACATTCAGGGTGTGTTTGGATTCTGCCAATTTAATGCAAGATAACGCATTCTCAAATAGAATCCAAATGCACCCTTAGTGTAAGGTATTGACCAGGACAGAGATCAAGTCCTGTTAGATCCACTGTTTTCCTCACAAGTCACAACATAGCTAAAGAGAAACATATTCAAGAAAGGAAAAAAAATCGATCCTCACATGTATACAAGAAAACAAGCATAATATGTTCATTATAACTGACATTCTTTCCTCTGCAAGCCTCCTACAAGAATAATTCAATCAAGAGCAGTAAATCTCGACACAAAAGAATCAGTTAAGAACTACTAATACAAAAGAAATCACCACACCCTCGATTTGATAGTTGTGAAATAACATCTTCTCAAACAACAAAAAACTTCAAGAAGGCCAAAGAAATACTTGTGTAAGTAGAACTTTCTAGATAGTTCACAATTTATCATCCTTGAAATACATTATGTAGAAGCCATATGAGATGATGCGCCACAAGAATCATCAGTATTGAAAGCTCTAAATTTCTTCTCCTTGACTCATTTAACACCTGACATGAGTCCATGACAAGCAACTTTATCCTTTCTTCAATGTTTCATGACGCGCCAATATGAGCTTTCACATATAAAGGAATGTGTTTAATGGGATTTAAGGAAGACAAGATTTAGAGGAAAGACAAGGGAGATGCCAATCCAACTCAAATTATTGAATTCACATAGCACTTTTAACTGACATTCTTCTTTAGGTTTTCCTCTTTCCTGTTGACAAAATGGCAAAACTCCTATCCAATCCAAGAATCTGAATAGCACAATGTGTAGTTCCACCATTCTCTCGGACAGGAAACATACAAATAAAGGATTCAATTGCAACCTAATCCTAAAATTAAACCATCATACCACCAATTGAATTGAATACATTTTCTAAAGCAATTATTTCAAAATTCCAACTAAGCTGAACCTAAAAGCTAAAAGAAGAAGAAGAAGAAGGGAAAAAAGGACCTGCAAGTCAGTCGAAATCTCAACGTCGCTAATGGTGGTGATAGAGGAGAGATAACGGTCAGCACCTAGGGCAGCCTCAGGGAGGACGGCGTACTGAAGATTTTTATCAGTGAGAAGCATATCAGAGAGCTCTCTTTGAATCTGCTTGGCCACCATTTTCACCCTCCGAGGAGTCGCCATACACTTGATGGAGGTTCTGAGAGGGTAAACTACAAATTGAGAAGATTTAGTAGAGCGAAAGGGCGCGAATTGATTGAGCGGGAGAGAGGGAGAAGAGAGGATTGAAGGGAAGCGGTGAAGGAGAAGATTCGCCATTGTTAATTTCAGGACAAGAGTTTCCACACTTATTTCTCTTACTCCAAGTTTAAGGATATTCACTTCACTAGTGCAAAATTCCAGTGCCAACAATCTACCACTCTGATTTTTACTTGGCCAAAACAACAACTGCCAACAATCTACCACTCTGATTTTTACTTGGCCAAAACAACAACTGCCAACAACAGGATGAAATCAAAAAGATTTCTCAGCATCTACTTAAGTCAGGTAAAAAAATCATATTGCCATTCAAGTCAGGTAAGAAAATCAGTTTGATATAATTATATAAATGTGCACAGACTTCTTCTTGAGATCTAATGGTTATAAAGAAAATTTTGATGTCAAATAACTTTTCTTTTTGGTGTGTTGGAACCTATAACGAAGCACTTGAAAGTAAAATCAATGAAAAGGTTACCATCAAGGTAAGACACTACTTGCAAAGTAAATAGACATTCTAAGGGTCGGTTCGACACTCTTAAAATTTGCCTGTAAAAATAGATTTTTTAAGCTAGCTTATTATTGGTAAAATAAGCTATCAATATAAGCTTTGTGTATAATAAGCTATCTTAATTTTTTTTATGTCCGAACAGACACTAAGTCCTAGAGCTTCATGTTAATTTAAAAAGTGGATATCATGATTTCACATTAAGTGGTGCTTTCATTCAAATTTCTCTACTGATTTTTTGTTTCAATCTCTAATATATTCAATTATTTCTCCCTCAACACAGAAGACTATAATATCTATGTTATTTTGTTGTATTGCTTTTTCATTTAATATTAGATGCTAGTGAGACAACTCTAAAGATGCCCTCACTTGATCATTTAGGGCCCGTTCGGCAAGGCCAAAATGGCCACTTCAGCTGGTTGAAATGGGCAAAAATGGCAACTTCAGCTAGTTGAAGTCGGGGTGGGCATGTTCGGTTGGTCACCGGAGAGGAGTTGAAGTTGATGAAGTTAGTTGACAGAATCGGGCATCTTCAACCCGATAATGTCGGTAGTTGACGAAATTCCATAATGTTGCCCCCCCAACATTATGAGATTTCTTCAACTTCAACCAAGCTGTAGTTGCACAAATTCTCCAAATACCTCTGAATTTGTATTTGAGATTCATTTGTTTCCAGATATTGGAGCCTCAACCATTTCTAGGGTTCTTCTTCCCCGTTCAAGGTAATTTACCCCCAAAATTCAGAATATCAAAACCCTAGAAATTGTTGAGTTTTTTGTGTTGAAGTTTTCAGATTGTGAATAATCTATGATGTTCATGTGTATTATTTTGATTTTCAAGTTAAACACAACAAGTATGGTGATCGATTTGTATTCTCGTTTTGATATTTTGGTAGTGTGTGTTTGTACCCTCCATGTGTTTGATGAAATGTCAACTTCTACAAACTGTTGAAAAAGTCTAGTTTAGGTTGACTATATTTACATACTGAGACAAAGGTTAATTTATATATTGGTTTTGAATGAGTAATATAGGAACAAATGATATGAATGTCTAATTTTCACAAGGTTCGGTTTCTTGTTTTGTTCTTCAAGAATTCATATACAAAATTAGTGATGAGAATTTAAGAGGTGTTTGTGTTTATGTGCAGGAGTGAATTTATTACTTGTTAGTATGCCTTGAATCTGAATCACACACTGCGACAGGTAGGAGATCTATGACTGGTTATGTGTTCACTCTAGGAGGTTCTGTGGTAAGCTGGAAGGCAACTCTACAGCCTACAGTTACTTTGTCTACTACAGAGGCAGAGTATATGACTTTGACAGAAGCTGCTAAGGAGGGAATATGGCTAAAGGGGATGGTTAATGATCTAGGCCTACATCAGGATCAGACTTTAGTATATTGTGACAGCTTGAGTGCAATATGCTTAACCAAGGATCAGGTCCATCATGAGAAGACGAAGCACATTGATGCCAGGTACCATTTTCTGAGGAATGAGAAGAGAATCCATGTGAAGAAAGTAGGGACAACTGATAACCCTGCTGATATGTTCACCAAGCCAGTTCTTGAGAGCAACTTCAAACACTGTTTGGACTTGCTCAACATCAGAGATCATTAGTTGCCCTGAGGGGCAATTCTGAGGAGAGGGAGATGTCTGTTATCTGGCACTGCCATGGTGCGTCTGAGAGTCTACCTGGAGGATTCAAGTCAAGGTGGAGATTTGTTAGTATGCCTTGAATCTGAATCACACACTGCGACAGGTAGCACGGTACACGATATCTGTTGTATGAGCTTTATTGGGCCCATCAGTTTTGTTGTTGGGCTTAGGGTTGTTTAGCGCTATATATTGCGGCTTATGTGTAAACCCTAATTGTACCGAAACTGTAATCCGTCTCCGTATAATCTGATCCCCCTCTCCTGTGGACGTAGCCAAATTTGGTGAACCACGTAAACCTCTGTGTCTTTCTTGCGTTTATTGTTCTCGTTTCGTTTCTGTTACAACATTACCTCAATGCATGATCAAAGGTGAATATATGATCATCCTCTCTATTACCTTCTATGTATAAATTAGTCTTGTATCCATTATGTATAAATTAGTGCTTACTTTGTAAGTGATGCTGACAATAGTTCCTTTTCAATGATAGGTTCTTGTTGGAGTGAAATTTATGAGCAAGTGGCCATACATAAGTAGCTTACGCATTTGTTTTGCCGAACCACCATACTTTCAGATGACTGTAAAGCCTCTCTTCAATCATGGTGTTGATGTTACAGAGCTACCTGGGGTTGCTGGATGGCTGGTAAATTTTGTTTTTACTAATTGAAGTTATATTTATGCCTTTAGTTATATTTATCAGCTTCCTGATTTTATTTTTGGGAGCAGGACAATCTTCTGGCTATGGCTTTTGAACAAACACTTGTTGAGGTAGATTCATTAGCATTCTTCCTATGTATGAAATAGCATCTAGTACCGCAAATGAAGGTTTCTGTGTTTTGCAGCCGAATATGCTAGTTGTTGACAGCCGAATATCCAGCTTCTTCTTTTTTCTACTGTTGATTTTTTGCCATACTCAGATGATATTTTACTGTGATATGCAGAAGATTGGTTCTATGTGTTTGTCAGGTAGCCTATTGCATTAGCTGACATTCCTTAATATTGATTGGCAGAAAGTAGCCGAGCATATTAGTCATGTTGACGAGATTTTGAAGCAAAAAACATCTGAAGCTGCT
Source organism: Oxyria digyna (assembly GCA_029168935.1). Classification (NCBI taxonomy): domain Eukaryota; kingdom Viridiplantae; phylum Streptophyta; class Magnoliopsida; order Caryophyllales; family Polygonaceae; genus Oxyria; species Oxyria digyna. The sequence goes on from JAPVLV010000013.1 coordinate 16,656,082, forward strand.
GTTTCGGCTTTGGGCATAATTGCTGAGGGCATGTCAATAAGGTTATACTCAGAAAAGTTGTTTCAATTGAAGGCAGAAGCACTTTGCTTGGTATGTTGTGTGGTTGCTCTCAATGTTCAGTTGATTCCTGTGATTGTTCTTGGTCTCATTACTCTTTTATGTTGGCAGTTACAGAAGTATGAGGATGCCATACAACTGTGTGAGAAGACCCTTGACTTTGCTGATAAGAACTTTCCATCATTGTCTTCTGACAATTATAATGTGAATCGTTCTAATATTAAAACTAATTCAAATCGGAAGCCGTGGAGGTCATATATCTTAGCCAAGTGCTACTTTCACCTCGGAAGGCTTGAGAAAGCTTTAGGTGTGCTTGACAAGCAAAAGTAAATCACTGTTTCAATTGATTCATTTTTTCATTGCTTTGAGGCGATACTTCCATGCAAGTTTATTGCAACTGATAAGGTTTGGATTGACTCTGTTTTCATGGTTAGCAGTGGGGGAAATGATCAAAGTTCAGAGTCTTCAGGAAACTGGCTTTTCAAGAATAAGGAACATGGAAAGACCAGTGTCGCTGCAAGCCTATTCAAGATGATCAGCCTGATAATGATGATAAAGATGATGGGTGCACTGTGTTTCTAGATGGGCTTGATGTTGGTTTTGCTTCAGGATTTGCAACCTTATATTTGGTACAAGATCTCATTTATGCAGCAAGCTCAGATTGAAGATGCAGATGATTCTGATAATGTAACTAGTTGGCATAGAACCGAGCTGAATATGTTGGAGACTTCTAAGTAGAATACAGTTCTAAATAACTATTCTCATGTTTTCTACTTGGATAAGAGTTGGAATCTGCTTCAAACTAATATAATTTGTTTATGCATCCACATTCTTGCTCGTTAACACATTCCACGTTTGATATTTTTTTATTGAAGATGAGGAAATGAAAGTTATCATGGCTCTCTTTGCTGCACATGCAAAGTGTCTAGATCCCTGAGTTGGTAACATTTGTTATGGCTCTCTTTGTTGCTTGATCAATGGGGAGTTTCTTTAAGCAGTGATAAGCAGATTAAGCATACAACTCTTAACAATTACAACACTGTCTTCTCCAAACTTAGCCTTTGGCATCGAAATATCATTTGGTATGGATGATATGTTGATTTCCAAGAAAACTTCCCCTCACTAAAGTTGTCAAAGACAGGATAATATAGTAACTTGTATTCTTAGTGCCTTGCATTCGAACAGAAGCAATACTTTTCGTGTGATTCTATCCACCTGCTGCACAAGTTCATCATGCTTAACCAAGAAACAAGGTAGATTTATGTGACTTTGATGTAGATTTTGGATTTAAAGTTTGTTTTATTCATTCGTTTGATATTTTATTTTCCTTGTCTTTATTGATAAGAAGAAGGGTAAAAGAAACCTAATGGATAAAGAATGTACAATTATATAACATCTCTTATAGAGTTTTAAGGGAGCAAAAGAGAATACATGAACATACATCGATTTGTTTCTCTGCTATATTGATTTTCAACCTCTAATATAGGCCGTTTAACCCCGCACCCATTTTTTTATAACTGGCATCCGTTTTGGGCGCATTTCGGGTGCGTCCATTTTTTTTTTTTTGAACCGGGTCATTCTTGGGCGCATCCTGGCTGCGCCCAAGAAATTTTTTTTTTTTTTTTTTTTTTTGCCGTCAAAAGTTTAAAAAATCCGGTTTAAGTTGGACGCATCCTGGATGCGCCCAAAACTGAACCGGGTTTTGATAAAAACATTTTGGACGCATCCGGATTGCGCCCAAGGCGGGTGCCAGTTATAAAAAAGTGGGTGCGGGGTTTTTCGCCGCTAATATATTCAATTATTTCCCCTCAACACAGAGGACTATGATATCCATGTTATTTTGTTGTATTGCTTTTTCATTTAATGTTAGTGCATACCAAATGAAACTTACTGTCCCATGAAAAATGTCAACACATTTGTATCTTCTCTTCCTCTACACGAAAATTGTCACAACTAGATATGTAAAAATTGTAAAAATTAGATTAATTTCTGTTATACTATATGTCCCATGGTGCATGTTGTTTGCGTATGATATTGTGTTGGTTGGCGAGTCCAAAGAGGAAGTCGGTAACAGATTAGAAGTATGGAGAGCTGCACTAGAGTTGAAGGGCCTCAAGCTGAGTCGGGAAAAACTGAGTATGTAGAGTTTGCCTTTGGGGCCGCGTCGGACAGGGAGGTGGGGTTGATGCTTAGGGAGAGTACCGTGCATTTGGGAGACTCCTTTAAGTACCTAGGGTCTATTATGTAGAGAGATGGAGGTGTGGATTAGGACATCAAGTCTAGAATACAGATAGGTTGGCTTCTTTGGAGAAAGGTATCTGGAGTTTTGTGTGACAATAAAGTCCCTCTAAAGTTAAAGGGTAAATTATACAGGGTGGTGGTCAGACCAGCGATGATCTATGGAAGGGAGTGTTGGCCAGTTACTAGGGTTCAGGAGAAGAGGATTATGGTAGCTGAAATGCAGATGCTACGCTGGATGTGCGGCCATACAAAGTTGGATAGGATCAGAAATGAAGTTATCCGAGAGAAATTAGGCGTGGCTAGTATTCAGGATAAGTTGCGAGAATCTAGACTTCGGTGGTTTGGGCACGTTCAGAGGAGACCACTCTGTGCCCCGGTTCGCAGGTGTGAGGTTCTGGCGCTAGGAGAATACCGTCGGGGAAGAGGTCGCCCAAAAAAGAGCTGGATGGAAGTAATTCGGAATGACCTTTCGATTTACAGAAGCCTAAACCTCTGGTTCTTTAGAGTGAGCCTTCTTTATTTTTCGTGATATGGCCTAAGTTTTTATCTCTGTATTTTTCTTAGGGATTTGTCTCTTCGTGTGGATTTTTTGTTCTCTTTTGTTTGAGCGTCTGAGATCGCGTGCAGGTTCTTTTTCTTTTGGGTCATTTAAGGCATTTCTCTCAACATGTTGGGGTAAGAAATTACCCAATCCCGACCCCCCAAACCTCATTACTGGGATATAATTGGGATTGTTGTTGTTATTGTTGTTGTAAGCATAAGCTGTTGAACATAAGTAACTTATTTTATCAATCAAGGCACAGTATAATGTAATTCTTTTCCTAGCCTATTAACTCTATTGGTAGAGCAATTATGCTCTTGTACAACATATGAGTTCGAATCCCATATAGGCTTCCTTGATCAATCAAATGGAAAAATAATCTGATATTCTTTTAACTTTTCATATTTGCTCTGAAGTATTTTATATTTATATTATGATATATTTCCCGGGTTAAATATGTGTTTTGAGTTTCTTGTTGCATATTTACTCTGAACTTTGTAGGTTGGGTAGTGAATAGAAATATGTCTTGTTAGCTTTTCAATTGTGTTAGAAATATGTCTTGTTAGAAATATGTCTTTGTAATTGTAGGTTGGGTAGTGAATAGAACTTTGTAGCTGGTTGCTGATGTGATACAATGCAGTTTATGAGATCTCCATCCAAGCTCTGAAAGTTAAACAATTTTAGTTTAAAAAGTGCATGAGAATATGTTTTACTTGGATTGTCTTGAGAGGATATTTATTGATCTGTTTTTATAAGCCTCTTGAACAAGCTTGTGAATTAAATTGGGTTCCCGAAGAAGTTTGTATTGATCTTGGAAAGACATATGATTGGGATTGGGAAGCTGCTTGATTGGTGGTTTGCCTGATTGGACTGGTATGTGTGTGAAGAGACACCTGAACTATTTTTTTTTACTACAACTAAAACGGGAGTTTATAATCTCCAATAGTGCTGGTGAAAACAGTCCAGCAATATTGTTAGAATCAACTAGTACATATTTAATTTTTTTTTATATAATATTTGATCGTGATAAGTAACAGATAAATATGCTATCCTATTCCTTGTAGAGTCAAATAAAATCTTGCACTGTTTCCTCCCATATTGTAATATGAGCCTATTAGCTTAAAAGGAAGAGCAATATGCAATAAACTTCATCCTAACCTAAATCACATGCTTTTACTAAAAATTAAAGAGGGAAAATTATAGTGATTTAGATAAATCAAAGCTTTAATGAACTAGCACATTTACTGAACTTCATCAAGGAGATAGTGTTTTTGTTAAATCTTTCCTGAACTAGCACACTTCTTGAACTAACAGGAGTAACAGATAGTGGTTTAGATAAATCAATTTTTTACCGAACTAGTACATTTATGGCCCGTAAATCGTTTTGTTTCGTCTGAAAAATAACCTAGCGACATGAAAAATGATTAAAATGTGAGACTATGTGTAAGTTAAAAAAATCAGTTTATATTCCCATTGCTGCTCAATCAGTTTTTTGCAAAAAAATCAGATTTAGGATGCAGACTACAAATAACCAAAGGAGTTTACACAAGGCCAAAAGAAGCTGTTGTCAGGAATATTCAGAAGCCATCCTAAGAAGTTAAGAAATATAATTGATAAATTTTGAGCTTGACAAAGTTATTTGAACTTTGTTGATACTTGATATGTATTATGGTCAGCTATAATCAACTTTTCATGTCTTTGTTAGTTTTGTTGAACACGTGAAATTGTAAATCTGAACACATGAAAGTACATTCCTGTAGTACTCTTTAAAATCTGTCTTTACAGTTTATATTGACCTCATTACTCAACAACTTCTTGTTGCTGGTTTATGCTAGCTGGGATCAAGTGATGTGGTAATTGTCTTTCAAACACACATTAGCCACTGAGGTGAAAAGTAAGAGAGGCTAACACAGAAATCAAGGAAAACAAAAAATCATGACTAGGTCTAAACCGAGCCATATAAGTTTGATTAATCACTTTAGTAAGAGAGGCTAGCAGAGAAATGAAAGAATCTCTTGTGTATATTGACATGAAAATGAACAAGTTCATTACATCTTTTGGAATATCAAGTGAAACAATAGTTTCTAGGACTGGGCATAAAAAAACTGAAACCGAAAAACCGAACCGAAAAACCGGAATCTGTTTGTGTATATTGACATGAAAATGAACAAGTTCATTACATCTTTTGGAATACCAAGGGTTTATTTCATTGAGTCTTCATCGTTGATCCGAGTTGTTTGATAGGTTAAGATATGTTTAACTAAATCTTGTGCGGTGCTGTTCATAAGTCGAATCTGTTTGTAGGAATTGATTTAGGATTCAACAATCACGACTTTGTTGTGTTTGAATCGGGCTCTTGTTACATGTACTATGTAGTTGCTTTGTTTCAGCTCGTTGATTTAATTAGATTTAGCTACTCCGTGGATATAGAAAATGGAAATTGTATGAAGAGAAAGGAGAAGATGTTGAAGTTTTATTAATAGAATTGTGTGTGTTACAAAGAGAAACAAAGGCCTTTATATAGGCAATATCCCAACGGCTATATGGTAAAATAAGGGAGATGAATGACAATAATTACAAGCATAGAGAAACAAGGAGGTAAACAATAAATGGAGGGGAGTGATTCGTATTCCAATATGGTTGTGTATTCCAATACCCCTCAAGTGGAGTGTATGTTGTATACACTCAACTTGGATAATAGTGAAGTGAATGTGCATGGACCGAGGGGCTTTGTAAAGATGCCGACAGGCTGGTCTTTGGTACGGATATGAAAAGTCTTGACCTCGCCTCTTTGGATCTTCTCGCGTATAACATGACAATCAATTTCGATGTGTTTTGTGCGTTTATGGAATACGGGGTTTGAGGCAATGTGGAGTGCTGATTTGTTGTCACAATAGAGAGTGCACGACTGAGGGTGAGGGACCAGAAGATCTTGAAGAAGTGCACATAGCCATGTGAGTTCACAACAAGTGTTCGCCATGGATCGGTATTCGGCTTCGACACTAGAGCGGGAGACAATTGCTTGCTTTTTAGTCTTCCAAGAGATCGGAGCACTGCCAAGGAAAATGATATATTCGGTTGTGGAGCGTCGTGTGTCACAAAAACGTACCCAATTGGCGTCACAATAGCCTGTTAGATGGAGGTGCCCATGAGCGGGCAAGAAGAGTCCTTGGCCTGGAGTACCCTTGATATATCGAAGGACATGATGAGCAACATCGAGATGTGGCTGGCGTGGACGCCATGAATTGGATTATAATGTGGACAACATAGGTGAGGTCAGGTCTTGTAATGGTGAGGTAAATTAAGCGGCCAACCAACCGGCGGTAGACGGAGGGGTCAGTAAGAATGTTGCCATCATAAGCCGTGAGTGCCAGGTTCTCGAGAAGAGGAACAGTGGTCGGTTTAGCTCCAAGGAATCCCCCGTCGTCAAGAATTTCAAGAGCATATTTTCTTTGGCAAAGAACAATCCCTTGTTTAGAACGAGCAACTTTGATGCCGAGGAAGTATTTGAGTGGTCCCATGTCCTTGAGCTTGAATCGAGTGGCAAGGAAGAGCTTGGTGTCGTCAATATCCTGCAAATTAGTGCCTGTGATAAAAACATCATCAACATATACGAGAATGACTGTAAACATACCTTGTTGATATCGAATGAACATAGAGTAGTCAACTTGAGAGTGCTGAAATCCAGCTGGATTGAGGGCTGAGGTGAGTTTGAGAAACCATTGTTTAGCGCTTGTTTGAGACCGTATAAAGATTTATGAAGTTTGCATACGCGAGTCTCGCCTTTGGCATGAAATCCCGGGGGAAGCTGCATGTAGACATCCTCCATGAGATCTCCATTTAGGAAAGCGTTATTAACATATATTTGATGTAATGACCATTCGTTGGTGGCAGCAAGGTTGATGATGACGCGGACCGTAGTGAGTTTGACGACAGGTGCAAAAGTCTTGCGGTAGTCAATCCCTTCGACTTGATTGTAACCCTTCGCAAAAAGGCGTGCTTTATGTCATTCGACTGTGCCGTCGGGATTATGCTTGACTTTGTACACCCATTTACATCCAATAGGACACTTGTTTGGAGGTAGTGGTACTAGACTCCCAGTGTGGTTATCCTCAAGAGCTTGGATTCCTTCGCCATAGCCTCCGTCCATTGCGGGAATCGAGCAGCCTGTGAAAAAGTTCTAGGTTCTTTCTCAAGCATAATGTTAGAGATGAAGAATTGAAAGAAAATTAATGGTATGAAAGGACATGAGAGAGATCGTGGGGTTTTCCCAAAAGAACCTGATTCGAGGAAGACGTTGTATTGGATGAGCGAGACTGTAAAGTTACCTCAACATGGAAGTCCCGAAGGAGGGTGGATGGCTTTGTTGGTCGGGAAATACGAGGAAAATGTGGTGGTGGTGTGGGATTTGCAGTAGTGGGTACAGTCGTAGGATTTGATACAGGTGCGGAAGTTGGTGGGGGTGTGGGATTTTCAGTAGTGGATATAGGTGTAGAATTTGGTACATGCGCGGAGATTTGTGGTGGTGTGGGGTTTTCAGTAGCTGGTACGATCGTAGAATTTGATACAGGTGCGAAAGTTGGTGGTGGTGTGTGGCTTACAGTAGTGGATACATGTGTAGAATTTGGTACAGGTGCAGAGATTTGTGGTGGTATCAGGTTTTCAGTAGCTGGTACAGCCGTAGAATTTGATACGGGTGTAGGGATTTGTGGTGTTATGAGATTGGCAGTTCTTGGTACGGTTGTATGAGATTGTACATGCAACGCATCATCCCAAAATATAGATGGGGTTTTAAAATTCGAAAGAGGTAAATCCATATGGTTTTGAGAAATGTTGGAATTTTTGAGGAAAGGAAATTCCGTTTCATGAAAAATTACATCACGTGTAATGATCGTTTTCTTATGAGTAAAATCATAGAGTTTGTAACCTTTGATTCCGGGCGGATATCCAATAAAAACACACTCCATTGAACGAGGTTCAAATTTGGTAGGGCGAAGAGGATGTGTTGAAGCAAAACAACGACAACCAAAAACGCGTAAATGTGAATAATTTGGAGATTTGCAAAATAGTATTTCAAAAGGAGTTTTATTTTTCAAGGTACGACTTGGGATACGATTGATTAAATAAGTGGTGGTAAGGATGGCATCGCCCCAAAAACATTTCGGTAAATGAGATTGAAAAAGGAGTGCACGAGCAACGTTCAAGAAGTGACGGTGTTTGCGTTCAACCACACCATTTTGTTGAGGGGTATTGACACAACTAGTTTGATGTATAATCTCTTTGGAGGAGTAAAAATCAAAATGTTTGAATTCTGGTTCATTATCACTACGAACGATTTTTACACATCTATCGAATTGATTTTCGATGAGTGTAAGATATTGAATGACAAGAGGTCGGGCCTCGAATTTGCTTTTCATAAGATAAATCCATGTAAATTTTGAAAAGTCGATCGTCTACAATAGTTAAGAAATAACGTGTCCCTATTAAAGAAGAAACATGGTAGCCTCCCCAAATATCTATATGAATAAGACCGAAACATGAAGAAATAGTGGAAGTATGCAGCGGAAAAGATAGTCGAGGTTGTTTGGTCAAAGGGTAAATTAAACAAGAATGTTCAAGTGAACCTTTGTTTTGAAAAACTGGAATGAGAGATGATACTTGTTATGATGGATGTCCAATGCCTTGGTGCTATAGGGAGGCTGAGATGGTGACGTTACATGAAGTGATTTGTGGTTGAAATTTGAGGAAGTATAGGCCATCTTGTTCATATCCATTCGCAATCATCTTCCCCGTGAGGAGGTCCTGAATCACACAAATTCTTCTTAGAAATATAGTAGCATAGAAAGAATCATATGCCAATTTACTAATTGAAGCAAGGTTAACGGAAAATTCAGGAACACAAAGGACGTGCGAAATTGTTAATTGAGAAATATACGGTTCCGATATGTGAAACGGTATAAGATTTTCCATCCAGTAAACGCACAAAGTGATGTTTATCTTTAAGTTTAGTTACTATTGGGTGGATTATTCTTGGATACTAGATACGGAAACCCGCGGGTCTAATTCGGTTTTATTTGACTGTTTTTTATGCTTTGTGTATATCTCATCTTTGACGTGTTTCTTAGGTTTATAACGGGGCCTAATTTAAACTATTTTGTTTGCTTGTTTGACGTTTGATAACAATGTTATGACCGTTTACATGATAAAGCATATGATTGACTGCTTGTGTTTGGCCATACCGCCGCTGAATTGTGTACATTTGACCGTCCATAATATTAGGGGTTTGTTAATGCTTCTCATTAGGGACCCTTATTTATTCCCTAAAATAAAAGTCTATTCTCCAAACTTGTAATGAAATAATTATTTTGACAATCTTACCTTAATTTTGTTTTGTTTTTAGCGATGCCCTAATATATATATGATATTTGAGTGTGTTTGTTTGCGTTGGTTTGTCACCTACTTTGCTGATGATTGTTTATGAAATATATATATATTTAATATCTTATGCCTATCATTTTCTTAAATATATGTGTATGTTTTGTTATCAAGTATTTATCATTTGACCCGCGTATAACACATCTATCTATATCTATCTATATTTATCTAAGTGGATAGATCCTTCTAACAGATACACATAATTGAAGAGGTATTTTTACGAACAATTAGTGACCATGATACAATCAGTTCACAAATATGTTGCTCGTGAGATGTGATTTATATGAGGATCAGACGCTTGACAACGCTTAATATCAACGGAGAGCCTGCAAAGAACTGCAAACAAACGACATCTTTGGATTGCAAGCGAATTGAACTGCAAAAATAATAAGAGACGATGAAAATTTATGGTTAATTTGGCTGTTCAATTGATAGATCTAATGCTGAAATCATGTCGATCAGGAAGAATTGAAAATGAGAAGACTCGTGTTAGCTAAGTACATAGACATTCATCAAAACACACATACATATGTACAGATAGATTCTTGAATCCTAACAATATGCAAAACACATTGCCTGGATCTGAAATAATTACAGGAATAGATTTAAACACAAATCCAAAATGATCCAAATAACCCTGCCGCATGTACTATCATGCAGGAATAGATCAAACACACATAAATTTAAACACGTTGATAGGTTGAGAGTTGAGATGGTCATTTGTTGATTAACCCTACAACATTAACTGTTTAAATTGTTCCAAATAATGTAGCCCCACTCAAAACCCAAATTACAATCTCTTCTACGTATACGTTCTAGACAATCAGATTAACTTCCTAATATGAAATTAAGCAAGAAGCTGGACATTAAACAACACTGAGCTTCAATTCAATGAAGCAATATATGAGAACTTGTTGCTCCTTCGTTACTTGTTCTCTGAGGTTGTTGTGCTGCCTTTTAATTGCCTCCATAACATCTCTCTTGCCTTCCTACAACCTGATTTCTTCTCTTACTAAAATCTTTTTCCCCTCAAAACCAAGCACATGAGGCATCAGTTAGCATAAACAATTAGGTAAAGTTGCGACTGAATAGAATCTACGAAAGTTCCACTGCCTCTTAGGCCTCCAATATGAAAACCCACAACCAGAAGAAGACAGGCAAAGGATGAAGATCCTGTGAACCACCTTGAAAACTCAGACGGCTTGTACAAAAATAAAAGAAACAGTATTAAAAAGTAACCTCCAACTCACAATGATACCATTCCAGTAATCATCCAATGTATAAACTCAATGTCGTTACCAATCTCAGATAGATTGTGTTTCACATCATTAACCTACATAGTCATGGAAAAAAAGAAGAGATCTTATCTGATAATGCATTTCACCTATATGAGTGTATGTGTTTCACATCATTAGCCTGCATGCTCATGAAAAAAGAATAGATGATAACTGATAACGCATTTCACCTGTATACTCACCGAAGAATGTCATGAGAACAATACAATGACATAATTTATCATCATAGTTGAGATCTTTCAAAAATTCCCATTTTATATGTAAGATTATCGAATCCCGCAGTTGTCCTCTTGAACTTGTGAAAAAAAGAAAGAATGGCATATACATGCTTCGAAAGGCAACAGAACTTGTCTCCTTGAACTTGTGAAATGTATGAGTCTAAATGACAATCAAAGGGAGAATCAATTTTCAAGGCCAGAACTCAAATCCAGTTCATGTGATTTTTATAATCATAAGATTTGATGAAACACAAATACTTAATTCATGCACAATTTTGTTTATAAATTAAGGGATCATGCTTGTTGACATCCAAATGATCTAAGGTAAATAAAAAGAAAAAAAAAAGAAGGTATTGTACAAAAGAGGAAACTGGAAACTTTAGGGTTTCACAGAATGGCATGCTCTGGAGGAGAGGAAGCAAGACCAAAGAAGAATTGAGTGGCTTACCTGCTACGACTTCTGCGAGAGCGAGAAAAAGGGAGGAACAAAAAATTGCTGCCAAGAGAGAATGGAGAGCGGATTCAATTGACCTCCAACACATATAATCGAGGTCCAAGATTCGAAAGCTTTGTCAGTGGATGAGATTGATTGGTGGAGGAGGCAGGGGAGGCGGCTCAATGATGTCTACACCGAGGCAGCAAGAACAAAAAACTATTACAACGAAAGAACAAAAATTCAAATTAGATCAAATGTGCTGAAAACCAAGAGTTAAGTATAAGAACAAAAAACACGTGATAGACTCATATTGTCTAAAAAAGAAATAGATCTCCTAACCTGTTCAGAACTGGAAAATTCTAATTATATCATAGAAAAAGAGGGAAATGCCCATATAAGCATTACTTCTATATTAAAAGTTGCATCATTATATGCACACAGATAAACGGCATGATCAAAATTATCAAACACTGTAATTTTCCCAAAGGGGGACAAAAAAGTGGTCAATGCAAAGCCCTCACATAACAAAAAACACGTGATAGCCTCATATTGTCTAAAAAAGAAATAGATCTCCTAACGTGTTCACAACTGGAAAATTCTAATTATATCATAGAAAAAGAGGGAAATGCCCATATAAGCATTACTTCTATATTAAAAGTTGCATCATTATATGCACACAGATAAATGGCTTGATCAAAATTATCAAACACTGTAATTTTCCCAAAGGGGGACAAAAAAGTGGTCAATGCAAAGCCCTCACAGTACTTGCTTCCATTACATGGATGGTTAGAATAAAGAAAACATACATTGTTAATTTCTGGTCATATGTTGTCTTAATCCTTATACTCGGTACAACCACGGTTCAATCATGTAAAATTTAACCAAGACAAAATGGAACCAAGACTCGGCAAGCTAATTTATATCAGCCTAAATCTTATCAACAATCAAACCTAGTCATTGTTGTCATCAGAGAGCCAACTGATATAATAGATAAATTATAAAGTACACACCCCAAAATATCAATGACTTACGTGTGATGGAAAACACCGCAGATGTCAAAGTGAAAAACGAAAACCCGGAATTAAAATCAAGAAGAACCTGAGCTGAGTGATTCCAAGAAACCAATAAAACCGTTGAAATGGTTGCAACTATCATGGATTAAATGGTAATCTAAAATAAAGAGATATTTAGATGTTAACCTCGGGCAAGATGAACAAAACTCCCCACACCAAAACAACCTCGATAGTATCTGAGGCAGTGGTGTTGACATTGGAGACCTGAGCAAACCTATCCATAAGAAATAGCCCAAGACACTCAGTCATAATTAAGCGAAGCGATGGAGGTAGATAAAGAGGACATATGACTGTGATGAACGGGGTGAAGAAGATATTCAATACATTAGAAAATAACAATGGATAATAATTTTTTTAGATAAATAGACACTAACCTTATTTCGTACCAACGGAATTTCTTAGGGTTGGTAACCTTTCTGCTAGATTTTCCATTTAGACATGTAACCTAAAGCAACAGTCTTATTAGATATATTTTTTCAAACACTATGGCCGACAATCATCAAAAGAATATTGTCAGCAAGTATTAATAGGTGGTAACAGATTGCCATGTTCTTTGAGTGGAGCAAGATAGCAAGTAACAGAAAAAATATAGCAAGTAAAGGAAAAAAGAAGTCTAGAGATAACTTACCATTGTTGACAGCATCTTCAACACCGAAGCAAACTTCACCATTGTTGACCTGCAAAAAATAACCGATAACGAATCAACAACGTGAAAACTAATAACGAACAATTACTGCAAGTCCTATGCAACTGATCATTTTTTACTAAGTCTTACAAAATGAGTGTGACAAATAAACTAATATGGTTGTATAAAGCTTAAGAAGATGTCAAATACATTAAACGCACATGCATTAATTAAAAAAAGGAACAAAAGAGATTAGAATGGTTGAAGGAAAACATGTATATATAATTAGCTTTGATATACAACTACACCAAGTAGGAGGCATGATTTACTGACCTATTCCACTCATCATTATAATTTACTTGCAAGATTGCACCAGTATAAGAACAAATACATTTATCAGAGAAGGAACATAATGGTGATCCTAAGGAGAGGAAAAAGAATATTAATGTGCAGCTCATCAAGACTGCACTGTAATAAAAAACATATATAGCCGGATAAGGAAAATAATTGTGATTTAAGGGAAAGAAAACATGCGCACACAACACATGCGATGATACTAAAATGAATTTTTGATTCCCAAAACAGTAAAAGACAAAAGTTTTATACATACTTCAAAGAACTGCCTTTTTTTCAACATAGTCAAACAAATTTTCATCTAGCTATATACTTAATGGGACTGATTTAATAAAACATGGTCGTAAATGATTGAATAGAATCTGGGAAGTGAGAATTAACCCACATTAATTCACTTTCTCAGAAACCTTCGATGAGTATAGGCCAAAAAGCAAGTAAAATATTATGGAAGCGACAATCAACAACCTTCAGCCCAAGATGATGAATCCGTCAAATGATCATCAGCAAATTGGCTTACATAACAAACCAAAATTGAATAAGTAAATAAAACACTTATATATAAACTTGTCCACAGTTGATAAATAGACCAGCCAACTGTTCCTTAGTAACCTAAATCCACACAGAATACCAATCAGTGCAATGGAATAAAAAAGCAAGACACAAAAGTGACAAAAGAGACATTACAATCACAAAAATATCATCAAACCCTCAAACCAAAAGAAAAATGAAAGCACATCTGCTGATCAATATCAGATACATATACAGTTCTCCTTATGACATCGTCTCTCTGCACCATTCTGATGTAAGAGAGTATGGCTTAGAGATTACGCAAAACTGAAACAAAAAAATTGTAATTGCTGGTGTTGGATTCTTCAGATAACAAAGTTACCTGCTTGTGATTCATAGCAAGACAAAAACTCGGAGACAAAAACCATCTTTGACACCAACATCTCTATGCAGGTGTGAATATAAAGTTCCATTGGACATGTGCTTATACACCAAAAGCTTCTCATCTTCAATCACACAAAAACCTAAAAGAGGCACCATATTCGGATGCCTAAGCTGCCCTAACTTGTTCAGTTCTGATCTGAACTGCTTCTCTGTAAGCTTACATCCAGATAGTCGCTTAACTGCTAATGCAGATCCATCTGATAACGCAGTAACATAAGAAACCCCAGATTTAGTAGAAACGATTACCTTACTGTCATTGAAATTATCCGTAGCCTCCAGCAAATCCAGAAGCCTGATCTTGACGATAGGTTTTTGAAACAAAATGACCTGAATCATCTTGTTAGCAAGCAATTTCCCCACCCACCCAGCCGACTCGATTCACTTCCTTCTCTTCACCAACATCCTCCTTGCTGCTCGATTCATGCCTTGCACCAGCAAAGAACCACCACCGGATCATGAATCCGAGGAAGACCGAAGCGGTAGCACCAACAACGCCGGGAATAATCACTACTATTAGGTTCTGGAAGAGGAGGAAAGAGAGATAGGCTATGGAGGAGGAAGGAGCGAATGGAGGTCGTAGGGTAGAGAGAATGAATGAGAAGCAGATGAAAAGACCCAAAATCTAATGAATGATATTGAAGCCCACTCAAGCCCGTTTTTTAATGGTTGGCCCAGTTCCGACCCGGTACCATTTGCCATTACTTTCTCAAACCCATGAATTATTATATAGATATAGATCCCAAATAAATATTAGTGTTTATGATTTTTTTGTCAAGGGATTTTGATTTGGGTTTTAAATTTATGGGTGTTTTAAGAGCATGTAGTCATTTATGGTTAAATTCAATAGAGAAGAGGCAGATTGATTGTCAACGAAGTGCCAGGAGAGTACGATATGTTGGCTGAAGATTTCTAATTATAAAATAGTGGTTGGAAACCAAGAGGTGGAACTTGCAGTTGGACATGAAGAAGTGGGTTCAGAGAAGAATGTAAGAATCAAGAGAATCGATAGGAGGTGAAATCATGTGACTCCATTAGAGGCTTCTTTGTAGCTCTCAAGAAGAAAACAGAATGTGGTTACAGAATTGATTAGCTGTCACAAGTAACATGCCAGTGTCATTTATACCTAACTCACATGCAGATGAGGGACACGTGGACACAAGGTTCAACTAATTACAGAATTGACATTATACACTAACACCCCCCTCAAGTTGTAGGTGGTGACAACAGCTGCAACTTGCCAAGAACTGCGTTGTGAGAAGGCCCTGATTTGGTGAGCACATCCGCAAGATGAACCTTTGTGGGCAGATAAGAGATGTTGATGAGACCTTCCTGAAGTTTATGTCGCACAAAATGACAATCCAAGTCAATGTGCTTGGTGCGTTCATGGAATACCGGGTTCCGGGCAATGTGAATTGCCGCTTGGCTATCACACTTGACAGGTATAGGAAGTAGACCGGGGACTTCAAGTTCATGAAACAAACGAGAAAGCCATGCTAACTCAGCAGTGATGCGACGCAAAGAGCGATATTCCGATTCTGCAGAAGGCAAGGAAACAATGGCTTGCTTCTTAAATTTCCCAGAGATGGGGCAACCGCCAAAGGTGATGAAGAAACCACTAACAGAGCGGCGGGTATGTGAGCATGCTGTCCAATCAGAATCATAATATCCAATCCGCTGAAGGTCAGGAGAGCAATTGAGAAGTAAGCCTAAGTGATCATGACTGCGAAGATAACGAAGGGTATGAAAAGCTGCGTTGTAGTGAGCTTCAGTCGGAGAGTTGAGAAACTGAGACAAAAACTGAACACAAAAGGCTAAGTCAGGTCTGCTGTGGACAAGGAAGTTCAATTTGCCAACCAGTCGGCGATACAAAGAGGGATCAGATAAAGGGGGACTGGAGGTGGAGAAATGCACATCAGAAGGCAGAGGAGTAGAGGCTGGTGAAGCATCAACACAGTCAAACTCAGATAGAACTTCCTGTATAAATTTCTTCTGACTGAGAATGTAACCTTGATCAGTCTTTATGAACTCAATGCCAAGGAAATAATGTAGGCGTCCTAGATCTTTGATCTTGAACTGAGTGTCTAAAAAACTCTTAAGGGAAGCAATCTCAGCATCATCATTCCCAGTGATGAGAATATCATCCACGTATATAGCCATAAACACCACAGATTCACCCAACTTTCTGAAGAATAAAGAGAAGTCATTTTGAGAGTGTACATACCCTTGGGAGCGAAGAGAAGCAAATAGCTTTGCATACCACTGTCGAGAAGCTTGCTTAAGGCCGTAAAGGGATTTGTTGAGACGACACACAAGAGAAGATGGATTAGACAATCCTGGCGGGGGTGCCATATAAACTTCTTCATGAAGATCACCGTGAAGGAACGCATTGTTCACATCCAGTTGGGAAATAGACCAACCCTTCTTAAGAGCCACTGATACAAGGCAACGAACAGTTGTCATTTTCACCACCGGGGAGAAGGTCTCATGATAATCAACACCAACTTTTTGTGTGAATCCCCGAATAACAAGGCGTGCTTTGTGTCTCTCTACCATCTGCCCGGAGTTTCAATTTAAACACCCACTTACAGCTGATGGGCTTTTTACCCTTTGGTAATGGAACCAGATCCCAAGTCCTGTTCAACTCTAAGGCTTGGAATTCCTTCTGCATTGCTTCTCTCCATGCAGGGTACCTATCTGCTTCAACAAAAGATTGAGGCTCTCGCATACAAGTTAGAGAATTCATTAACTGTTGATCATTAGGAGATAAGACAGTGGCACAGAAAGAAGGAAAAGAAGAGGTGTTGGCATAGGCACAAAGATTAGTGATTGTGTTGGAACAAAAAGAAGTGGAGACAGAGTTACACACATAGTCTTGAAGATGACCTGGTGGATTATGTGATCTAATAGAGCGACGAAGCTCTAGGGGAGGATTGGGAATAGAGGTGATTGTAGGTGTAGGAGTAGGTGGTGGAGAATTATTAATGTTGGGTGATGGTGTATCTGCAGAAAGAGGAGGTATGGGTGATGGTGAAATATCAGGAATGAGAGTTGGTAGGGAATTGTCAGAGAAAGGTATGGGAAGACATGGTTCTGCAGAAGAAGAGTTATGTTTTTGATAAGGGAATATGTTTTCATAGAAGCTGACATCCCGAGAAACAATGACCTTATGGGTAGCCATATTCAACAACTTAAAGGCTTTCTTTCCAACAGGAAATCCCAAGAAAACACAAGCCTGAGATTTGGGCTGAAATTTGTCTCTCCCAACACTAGAAGTAGACACATAACAAAGACAACCAAAAGGCTTAAGGTTGGTAAGAGGGGCAGGTTTGTTTAAAAGAAGATCATACGGGGTTGACCCTTTAAGGACCTTTGAGGGATATCTGTTAATTAGGTGAGTGGCCATGAGAATACACTCTCCCCAGTATTTGAGAGGAAGTTTGGACTGAAAAAGAAGAGCACGAGAGGTTTCAAGTAGGTGTTTGTGTTTTCGCTCTACTACCCCGTTTTGTTGGGGGGTATATGGGCAACTAGTTTGATGGGTTATTCCTTTGGACGAGAAAAATTCAACACCCTCTTTGCTTGACCCCATTTCATAAGCATTGTCAGTGCGAATAATCTTGGGGTAATACCCAAAGTGAGTATGAACCATGTGAATGAAGGCTCGAATAAGAGGAAAGGAATTGCTCTTTGCACTGACAAGGTGAGTCCAAGTACAACGTGTGAAGTCATCAACAATGGTTAGAAAGTATTTGAACCCATTATAAGTTGGAGTATGATATGGTTCCCATAGATCTATATGAACAAGGTCAAAGGGTTTATTTGTGGAGATAGAACTGAGTTGGAAAGGTTTCTTGTTCTCTCTACATTTTTGACATATATCACATGGTTCAGTAGGAAAAACAAGAGTAGACAAGTCAATGGATGATAATTGTTTCATCTTATTATAAGGCATGTGCCCTAACCTCAGGTGCCATAACAAAGCATTGTTTGCTACATTGGAAAAGGAATTACATGAATTATGTAAAGAAGAATGTAAAGGTTTTCTGTGTGGGGCTTATCCTGCATTTTCTTGGTAGGTTCTGTGTAGGAGGTATAGGCCTTTGTCATGTTTACCAAGCACCACTTGGGTCTTCACTGAACGGTCCTGGAGATAACACATATCAGCGGAAAAAAGAACATCAGAATGTGTTTGCTTGGTGAGTTTACTAATGGATAAGAGGTTGAATTTGAACTGAGGCACAAACTGAACATTGTCAAATATAGGTACGGATCCTGACTGTGTAACAATGAGATTGTTACCATTAGGTAAGGCAATTTTGTAGGGAATGGTTAGGGTGTTTAGCTTGGTGAATAAGGTAGGCAAGAAGCACATATGGTCAGTTGCACCACTATCCAAAATCCAGAATTGATCAACAGAAATTGAATTTAACTTGGTACTTAAGCCACAATACTTAGTTAAAGAGGATAGACCCATACCTGCCATAGCTCCTCCAGCAAAATCATATCCTCCACTTGAACTTGATGCTTGCTCATTGGTGTTTAGCAGTTGTAAAATTCAAGCAAACTGGTCAGCAGATAAGCCAGAGATAGCAGGGGAGCTCTCAGGTTCTCCAGAGGATTGTGCTGCCATTTTCCTGGTAGGTTGATCTCGAGAATTAGGGAAACCAATGATCTTATAACAATGATCAACCGTATGGCCTGTCTTCTTACAATGCTGACATACAACAGGTGCTCTCCTAGAAGGTAAGGTGCCTTCTGGCTTTCCATGTAATTGCCAGCAAGAATCAACAAGGTGACCAGTTTTCCTACAGTGTGTGCAGACCATCTGTTGTCTCCCATTTCTTCCTCCACCAGGTTCACTTCTCTCTGGCCCTGAGCATTCATAGCTGAAGAATCTCCCATGAATTGAGTGTTAGATTTAATCTCTCGCTGCCTCTCTTCTTGAATCAGCATAGAGAATACTTGAGCAACAGATGGTGTAGGATTCATGAGAAAGATGCTTCCTCTAACAACAAGATAACTATCATTTAGTCCCATAAGCAATTGAATCAACCTTTTTTCTTGCTGAACAACAGATTGATTTTGATTCAGTCCACAAACACAAGGTGCAGCAGCCTGTAACATGGCCAATTCATCCCGTAATCCCTTGATTCTTGTGAAATACGCAGTGATGCTGTCACTTCCTTGAGAAATGTTGCACAATTCTTTAGTAATAGAGAAAGATTGAGCCAAATTAGATTGGCCGAATCTTGTTGACAATTCTAACCACATTTCTTGCGCAGAATTTGCAAAGATAATGCTGCCTGCAATTTCTTTACTCACAGAACTAGAAATCCAAGACATTACCATATCATTACATCTCTCTCAGGCTCTATAATCCGCAGAATCTAACGGAGGTGAACCTAGGGTTCCATCAATGAAGCCTACTTTGTTCTTTGCAGATAATGCTACTCGAACAGCTCGTTTCCATGCCATAAAGCCATCTCCATCAAAGACTTTAGAAACTAAAAGCATACCTGGACTGTCCGAGGGATGAATATAGAAAGGATCAGATTGATCAGTGTTCCGATTCCGTCGAGGTTGGTTCTCGCCATTGCCGCCAGCCATCGAAGCTTTGACGATCGCAGAGACATACAGAATTACGAGGCGCAGAAGAAACTGAAACCTCGCTCTGATACCATGTAAGAATCAAGAGAATCGATAGGAGGCGAAATCATGTGACTCCATTAGAGGCTTCTTTGAAGCTCTCAAGAAGAAAACAGAATGTGGTTACATAATTGATTAGCTGTCACAAGTAACATGCCATTGTCATTTATACCTAACTCACACGCAGATGAGGGACACGTGGACACAAGGTTCAACTAATTACAGAATTGACATTATACACTAACAAAGAAGAACTGAGTAGAGGCGGTAGTGCACTTGTGTGCTTTGAAGAACACGCCTTTTCATACTTTCGTCACTGCATCTTACAGAGGATTCATTGACGTGGTTAATTCACTATTGAAGGTAATCTCTAGATTAAAATTGGAATTAGCCTGGACTTCTAATCAACTTCAGCTCATAAAATCTTGAACTTAAAATCACAATGTGGTGTGGGGGGATTGATTAGTTTCTATCAACTAAAAAAAGGAGTTGTTAATATGTCAATTTGGTTTAGATATTACAGGAAGGAGCAAATATGGGAGGAGTAGCAGTGAGGAGCAGATATGGGAGGAGTAGCAGTGAGGAGTTCATGATTTGTAATTCAAATAAATAAATAAAGGACCTTGCAGTAGCAGTTGCTGCAAGTAACTAGTCATGATCTGTAATTTATCTTGCTTGGCAAAAACAGTCAAATTTCTATATAAAATTTTGTCCCTTGTTGTGTTAGAAACTTAGAATGCACTTGTAGTCCATTATTTACTTTGAAAATCCTTAACTTGATCTTCAGTAAGATATGTGGGTGTTGCATACCTTTGTTTAACAGACCAAGCAGGAAATCAAGTACATTCTCGGTAGATTTGATCGCACTATGCTTGTTGCTGATCCCAGGAGATGTGAGCCCAAGAAGTTCGGTGGTCCTGGTGCTTATTCTAGGTTCCAGAAATCTTACCGTTGAAGAATCATTTACATAACAGTTTTGCTTCTATTCTTATTATTTACTGTTTTTTTCTATGAAGATGATTCTTTGATCCTATTCTTGGTTTTGAAGACAAGATAGCATTCTCTATAGAAAATAGCTTTATACATGCCAAAGCAGTAAACAAGAAAGGAATAAAGCTATTAAGCCTATTTAACAGCCTATTATTTGCACCGTAAAAAAAGGCAATGGCTATATGCACGCGAATCGATGCATATATGCACGCGATTCTGTGCGCGCAACTTATGCGCACGCATCTGTGCGCAGTTCTTATGCGCATACGTGTTTTACGGGGTATTACGGGTACTTTTCGTAAATTTTCAGAGTCTGTAACACCTTGTGCGCTTAACTACTGCGCACAGGTTGAGAATCTGTGCGCCGCGTTTCTGCGCACTCTTCAGACATAATAGCCGTTGAAATTTTTGAAAAAAGTAGCCGTTAAATGTAAAACTGTGCGCTGAGGTTCTGCGCACAGGTGCTTTAGGGTTTGTGTTTGTGCGCAGATGGTTAGCGCACGGGTCTTTACAGTTTCATTTGGACCACAACGGTCATAAATGTGCCTATATAAAGCCACAATCTCTTCGTTTCCAACAAATTCATTCAACACCTCTTCGTTTTCCAACAAATTCATTCAAAATGTATCGTCGTAATCAAAACTCTCGTATGTTAGAGTTGATTAATCAAAGTTGTGAAGATAGTGATGAAGAACACGATTGGGATAGCGGATCACAAGAAGAGGAAGATGACCCGAACGACGACGAATGGTTGGATGGTTTCTTAGAAGACGAAGAGTTCGGCGACTGGGATCCGAGTGGTGAATTTGTGGTTAGTATAATATGTTATAATTTGAAACATATGGTAGCGTAATTAGTTTCAAATTAGTTTCATATGCTAGAATAATTAGTTTCATATGCTAGAATAATTAGTTTCATATGCTAGCCTAATTAGTTTCATATGATAGCCTAATTAGTTTCATATGATATCCTAATTAGTTTAAAGTAATGATTCGTATTTTGCCTTGTTATTTTGGTAGTAGTGTAATTGTCGCTCTACAATTACGTATAGGGGAAAGATTATTCGGATTATTTTAGAACCGCACAATATTGGGATACTCCGCAAGAATTGTACGAGTGGGCGAGAGATAGAGGAAAGGAGTTAGTGATAGCTTTGGTAACGCGTAATTCAAGTCCGTACCAAATAAGTATTGTGTGCGATAGATTTGGAAAACCAAGATCTGGGAGGCCAAAGGTGAACAAAGAGAATCCAGAGTTGGCTGTTCCTAGGCTTAGAAAGTCGAAGTCGAAGAAGTGTGAGTGTAGATTTCAGCTACTAGCAGTGCGAAAGAAAAACATTCCCGGGGTCGCAGGAGAAAAATGGATTTTAGGTGTGATAGAAGGTCGGCATAACCATGTGCTACTTGCTAGTTTTCATGGGAATGCATTCATGGGTCGAATGACGGAGGAGCAAGAGCTTTGTGCTAGGCGGTGGGGAGATGGAACTGGACGCAAGACGCCAAAAGAAATTATCTCTAAATTGAGGGAGAAGTACCCTGGTAATGTTACTTCAAGGAGACAAGTTGCAAACTTTTTGCAGAAGGTGAATTACGAAGATCGCGGAGAGCTAAACGTGACACAGTGGTCGCTTAAGTTTTTGCGAGACCACGACTACGTAGTTCACCCACATAGAGACACGACAAACGGAGAGGTTGCAATATTATTCTTTGCTAACCAAGAGTCGTTGCGTTTGTTGAAGAAGTACCCGTACGTGGTAATTATCGATGCGACGTACAAGACAAACAAGTAAGTCTCTACAATACCTTGGTCGATATTTAGTTCGGATAATGATATATGTTCTGTAGTGATATATGTTAATGTTTCAATAGATATGAAATGCCGCTCGTAGAGATCGTTGGATTCACCAGTACACACAAGACGTTCAACATCGCGTATGCATTCACTAAAGCGGAAAGGATTTATCATTACACATGGATAATGATTCAATTGAAGTCATTATTCATAGATTTGGGAGTGATGCCAACGGCTATAATGACAGATTGCGAAGACGCGCTGATAAAAGGGATAAAGACTGTTTTCGGGAGCGAAGTTCAACATCTGTTGTGTTGGGTGCATATCAAACACAACATTGAGGCACATGCTTCGACCATCCTAAAGAGACAAATTAAAGTGGAAGCCTTTGCAGGACAATGTTGGGGACTATTTTGCTCAGCTACTGAAGAGACCTATGAACTGCGGCTCGAACAGTTGAAGAGATCTTGGAAGAGCGGCTTTGTGGGATACGTCGAGAGAACATGGCTTAATCCTCACAAGACAAGTATAGTGAGGGCTTGGACAGATCATAAGCTTCATTTCCTTACGAGGACTTCAAACAGGTAAATATTGATATTTTTTAGTTAAAGACGATTATATCATAACGGCGTACTTTCTTAACTTACCAACTTAACTGTTTTTTAGAGTTGAAGGGATGCACAAGGTTTTGAAAGATATTATTGGTTCCAGCAGAGGGGGCTTTAACAGAGTGATCGTACGGATCCATCATTCAGTACTCCTTCAGATTGATTCAATTAGGGCGAGCATGAACATGTCTCTCTCCAAACGACCAACTGATTTTGATGATCCAAACATGCATCCGCTTGGAAGGGCTATTTTTCCCCGACTATTCTACAAAGTGTCAGACAGGTGTTTTGATCATTTGTTGGCTACTTATGAGATCATGTTGACGGGGAAATTTCCTGAACAATGCACCGACCATTGGGTGAGGAACTGTCTTGGGTTGCCGTGCGTCCATCAAATTGCACACGCTATCATTTCAAACACACCCCTGATTGAGGATGACATTCACCCGTTCTGGAGGGATTTGCATTGGGATGACACTCCTGAAACAGAAGACGACCCAAATCTGAAGGTCCGAATGAACATTATAGAGTTGCGACTCCATGAAATGTTCACCAAGTTGGAACTTGGAACCTTGAAGAAAAGCACGGCATACCAGCTAGGTGAGTTGTATCAGGACTTGGAGCATCCTGAACTAACTACCTTGAAAGAACCGACAAATGTGAGAAGAAAAGGCAGGCCAAAGGGTGCAAAGAACAAGGATAAGGAGGAGGTTGACAGTGAAAATGACAAGGAGGATGACATAAAACAAGAAGATATGGAGCAGTATGAGATGGAGGAGGCAAAGCAGAAATCAAAAGGAAAGAAGAGTACAGGAGCAAGACGGTCAGGTCGTCCTAAAAAGGAGGAGGATGACAGTGAAAATGACAAGGAGGAATCGAGAGAGAAGAGTTATTTTGAGCACAAACAAGAAGAGCTGAAGAAGTATGAGAAGGAGGAGGCAAAGCAGAAATCAAAAGGAAAGAAGAAGGCAAACAATACAGGAGCAAAACGACCAGGTCGTCCTAGAGAGCAAACAACGACATCACTTCCCGTGGTCATTGAGGCCGAGGAGTTGCATTCTCAACCCATGCCCGACCTATCACAGCCTGAAGGATCAAACTACACTGACTTCGATCAGTGCCCTGAAGAACTTGGTGTTCCTCTCATTCATAGGGGGGTTGACTTCGGCATTGACAATTTGGATGATTTTTGGCTTCCATACATCACAGATGTTAGACAGGTACGTTCTGACGGACATTGTGGTTATAGGTCGATGGCCTTACTTCTGGGAAGAAAAGAACAAGAGTACGGAAACATTCGGCGTGAGCTGGTAACGGAGCTGCTTCAGAACCGAGAATTGTACGAGCCTATTCGTCGTCGTCTTCGTCCGGGTACTTGGGAGGATCTTATTCTCCAAGTTAACCATTGCAGAAGCCCTTGTTCAGAACTGTATTGGTTGCACTTTCCACTGATGGGCTTAGTGTTTGCCACCCTATACCAAGTTGGTCTCGTGTTATTGTGTTGGGATGCTCCGACCTTTTGCTTACCGCTAAGGTGTAGAACAGAAAACGCTGATCCTCCACGACAGATTTTCGGCATGGCACACGTAGGCAACCGTGACCACTTCATACCGGTAAAGTAGACAATTGTACTTGATACTTGTGTAATCATAGTTTTTTGTTTAATGTCTTAAGTCGATTGTGTTTATATAGGTGGCGTTGATGGTTGGTTCGCCACTACCGCATACTCCCGGTTCGTGGAAGAAACACGTAGATCCAAACATTCAATGGTGGGAAGAAACATTTGGGGACAATTTGAGGATGTATCGAGAGTACCGCATTTCAAATGGCCGGGCACCAGATCCATTCATGTATAAAGGAGGGACCGAACCCGTTCACATATCTGACTGAGTGAGATTGTCATGTAATAATTAGAAGACGCATTGGAATTTCTTAGTTTGTAATGCCTTGGTTTTTAATGTTTCGTATTTGTTATTTTGGTAGTAGTGTAATTGTGCTTTATATAACAATGAATGGATCAGATTGCATTGTTATTTTAGTAAAGTAAAAAAGGCAATGGAACCTTTCTCAAAGGCATTAGGCCAATTTGTGACGGCGAGATTGAGAAACTTGTATGGATTTGGTTTAGTGCAGAAGTTGTGTGGAGTTGGATTTATAGAAAGGGTGGAGTTGGTGCAAATTATTAAGGGCGGAGTGACCGATGAGATGAAAGAAAGAAAGAGGTAGAAAACTCTAACCTCAAAGCTGGAGTGAACATGAAGAGCTTGTGAGTTTCTGGAGGATGAATTTAACCTATGGATGCATGTCTAACACTATTAAATATTAAATGGTGGTAGTTGAGGATTTATAAGGCAAATTCTGATAGATATTGACATTGACACTACAAAATTAAGTATTGTTGTCCACCACATTTCCTGTATACTCCGTAATACAGGAAATTACTCGATCAACTTACTCGATTAATAGATATTGACATTGAATGGATCAGATTGCATTGGAATTTCTTAACACGTTCGAGAGACAAAGAAGCGACAATGAAAATACATAATGAAAGTACATAATGAAAGTACGTAATGAAAGTACACAATGCTCATAACATTAGATGTCTACGATTTAGGCGTCGTCGGCAGAAGAGGAAGAGCAGTCGGAAGCATAGACGATACTACAAACCATCAACCACAATTCTTTTTCTTTAATCTTAAACCTTTCCATCAGGACCTTCACTCTATTGTCACTCTTCTTTTTCTTGATGATTAATTTCGTGATAGCACGTAAAGCAGTAGGGGTATGCTCTGGATCAATAAACCTGATTCCGAAGAAACAATTGCATGCATAATGCCTTCGTCCATACTGGTCAGGCATGTCTTCGTCATTGTTAACGTAAACATTACACATTTGGCGACACCTTTTTGTACCAGTACACATTATCTGTGGAGGGTCAGGCTTCACACGTCTTGGGGATGATGATGATGCCATATTCGTAGTTATGTTCTTCGAAATAAGTAAATAATAAAACTTTAGTTATAAACATGAAAGCATATACAAAAAACAAAGCATGTACAAAAATGAACAAAAGAAAAATTTACCGGTTAGTAGGGAAACTTCGATTTTTGCTCTAGTTGAGATGGATGAACTAGTTGAGATGGATGAAGAAATCACCACCTTCAAACCGTTGGTTTTATAGGAATTTATGTATATGGTGCGCGTTGCTTCTGCGCACAAGGAGTTACCGATTCAAAATAACGGTAACTAAAAGTGCGCTATGTAGCTGCGCACAAATTTTTAACGGTAATTTTCTGTGCGCGTTACACCTGCGCACCAAAAGTTACAGATTCAAAAAGTTACAGAATAGGTGCGCTTTACCTTAGCGCATGGCTGAAATTTCTGTGCGTTCTACCACTGCGCACTATACTCTTCATTCTTCGAAATAGTTGCGATATGAAGGGTCTAGCACATCGATGTGGATTATGTTTTTAAAACTTATACAATTATGTGTTATTAGGCATATAAAGAGTGTATAAGGTCTCCCCTTCACAAAAAGTTGATCGAAAATACGCGAAAACGCAAAAACGCCTTATCGGTCCTGATGGCCTGTTAAGGTCGAGAATAGGCGTTTCGATGCGCAAACGACGTCGGAATGCAATGAAACTTGTTTTCAATGCATATTATAGCTATTTAACCTTGTCGGTAAGTTCGAGTCGAAAATTCGAGCTCTTCGAGTAACACCTCCTTTGTAAACCTTCACTAGTCTTTCATTCTTCGAAATAGTCGAAATAGTTGCGATATGAAGGGTCTAGTACATGGGTGTTGATTATGTTTTTAAAACTTATACAATTATGTGTTATTAGGCATATAAAGAGTGTATAAGGTCTCCCCTTCACAAAAAGTTGATCGAAAATACGCGAAAACGCAAAAACGCCTTATCGGTCCTGATGGGCTGTTAAGGTCGAGAATAGGCGTTTCGATGCCCAAACGACGTCAGAATGCAATGAAACTTGTTTTCAATGCATATTATAGCTATTTAACCTTGTCGGTAAGTTCGAGTCAAAAACTCGAGCTCTTCGAGTAACACCTCCTTTGTAAAACTTATACATATGACCGTTTCGTGCGCATAACATTTGCGCACATGATTCTTTGCGCATTATATCTGCGCACGGTTGAAGACCGTTAAAATATGACCGTTGCGTGCGCATAACATCTGCGCACATGATTCTTTGCGCATTTTATCTGCGCACATGATTCTTTGCGCATTTTATCTGCGCACGGTTGAAGACCGTTAAAATATGACCGTTGCGTGCGCATAACATCTGCGCACGAAACGGTCATATTTCACCAACAAAAACCGAAGCTATAAAAGGGGGTTGCACTCACCTCAATTCACCAATCTCACCATCTCTCTCTTAACCTCACCAATCTCACCATTTGTCTCTTAACACTCGCTATGTCGCACAGTTCATCATCAAGCAACGCAGCCCTTTTTATTGTAAATGTGATCGACCAGCGGTAATGAGGAGTTCAGAATCTCGAAGAAACCTCGCTCGAAGGTTCTGGACATGCGCTGGTACTGGTGGTTACATTTGTGAATTCCGCGAGTGGATCGATCCACCACACCCTTGTTACTCCTTAGCTGCAATAAGAGATCTATTCTCGAAGATACGTACGTTGGAGGAGGAAAACGCCGATCTTAAGGCGACCCTGGCTTCCAATCGTTAGTTAAGTGGTTGTTTTAATCGTTAGTTCGTTGTTGTAATTGTTAGTTAAGTGGTTGTTGTAATCGTTAGTAAACAAGCATAGCACTGGACAAAGAGAAGTTGAGGAGGGACAACCTATAAAGATCCCCAACCGATATTGGTTTCGATGTTCGGATTTAGCAAAATGTACGAACTAGTAAGAGTTTGAAAACTGGTTATTAGTTGGTACATATTGCCGACTCCGAACATCGAAACCAATCATCGGTTTGGGGATCTTCATAGGTTGGTCTTCCTCACCATCTCTTTGTGTAGTGTTGTTGTTGAAATTTGTATTTCGTTTTCAAATCAATATAGTTTTTCACGTCTTGTTGTTCAGATTTGTATTTGCATTATTGTTCGGAGTCGTTTTGAATATTCAAACAAGCAAAACATAAAATTTAAAACCATCACACAAGAAAAATGCATACATAAAACATCAATCATACATAAAACATCCATCAAACAAAAACAGACGTCAAGCGTCTAATCCTGAGTCTCCTGAGTATAAGGCGGAGCATCTTCCCGAGGCACATCACCCTGAGTCATATCATCTTGGTGCGCATCCTCCTGAGTGCCGCATCCACTCCCCTGGCCACTCTCATGAACAGAATCTCGGAAAACAGGAGGTGGTGGTGGTGGTGGCATCCGCGATGCACGTGGGGGAGATGGTGCCAAAGGTGCCTGAGGTGCCTGAGGTGCCTCTAAGATTGCAAGCCAACCATGAATCACATCTTCAGTGGCCCAAGGTCGATCCGAGATAGGGGAGTCTAGAAAAGAGTGCATCATGGCTTGAAGGATCTGACAACGCTGCAAACGAAACATAAATTTAATCGTTAGTTAAGGTCTAAAGCTAAGTTTTGTACAAACTTTATAAAATTTTACATACCGCTAATGCATCGATAGGCACCGGGGTATATCCATAGCGAGGCGGGCGATCATGTCTCTCAGATGATGGATCGACGACGGGATGTGAGAACTCGTCCAGCCAATCCATATAGTCATCAGACATCTTCCATGCTGGCTCTGCAACCGGCCCATCCAGATCGATCAGAGGCCTCGGCTCTGCGTCCCATGCAAGAAGAAGCTCAGGTGCATAAACGACGTCATACCTCGTGCAACCCATGGGCCGATGAAATGACAACGGCTGAATGGGTGGGTCGGGAACGGGCTGAGCCCGCCCAAACTGCCGCAGGACTCTCCTAGGGTTGTAGGCCTCATGAAATTTCCAGATGCTCAATACGCCCTCAAATCTCGTAGGAGAAACCTCTGGTGAGTTGAAGTCCAAATCTCTCCATGGCTGCCAGTTAACCTGAAACAAATAACAAGCCAAATTAGACATGTATTGCGGTAATGAAATAAAAAATATAAGAAATTAAATCAAAACCTGCTCATATCTCATGCTGTCGAGCATGCGACGGATGGCAACCAAACGCCCAGTATCCGAGCTAAGTGGTGTATACAATCCTACAGCAGCATCTCCATGGGCGAATGCAGGGTTCGTGACAAAGTGATCACGAAAATGAGGAAAGTATGCCTAGATCCAGCACTACATATAAACAATTACAGATTATTAGTAAAACTACGTGAATAGTTAGGAGTTATTCACCAAGACGTTAACGACAAGATCTTACCCTCAGAAGAATCCCACATGAACCAATGGTTGCCGTCTCGACTCTAGATGCAGACCCTAAATTGCGATACACTAACGCAAGTATGCCGGCTCCCCATGCAATGTCCCCTGTACGATCATGGTTGAGAACAAGCGCCGCGTACTGGACCTTGACACCCTTTGTCGACCTGTCCACCAAGACAGTCGAGCCCAGAAGCAAAAGGAGATACAGAGTGGCAATGTGACTCTCATTCCTGACTGGCGCATCAAACAAAACTTCCAACCGAGCATTGAGGGCACCGAAATGAATGCCACCTGAGCTATAACATGCCTTCATGTCATCAGCCTCCTGACCCATAGCGTCCGCAAGCGCCGCATAGATCTGGTCATCTGTCATAGGTGAATTGCAGCTACGACCATGTATACGGACTCTGAGGATCTGCATCACGTCATGTAGGCAGATGGTCATCTCAGCAAATGGCATGTGGAAAGTGTTGGTCTCTGGATGCCACCTCTCCACAAAAGCAGAAATCAATGCAGCATCGATCTGAGACGCTATGCCCACTCGGCGCAGCTCTGTCAGCCCAGAACGCTCAGCAAGCCTGAACCATGTACCCTCCTCAGCTGAAATATGATGCTCATAATCATGAACCTGTGCAGATCTGTACATCACCCTCAGGAGCTTCCTAGCCTAAATAAGTACAGAAAAAAATTTGCGTCCGGTTAGTAAATAAGAAACGTATAACTTATTATAAGCATTCAGATCAATGTTATTGAACATACCGGATCTAACGGAGCCGCCTCAGCCTCGGCCTCATCCCCGTCCCCATCCTCTGGCTCATCCTCTGCCTGAATATCTCCTACTCGTCGTCTCTGCCTGGGACGACGACCACCTCTAACTGGAGCCGCAACCTCCTCACCAACAACCTCCTCAACTGCAGCCCCCTCAGCGACTCCCTCAGCAGCAACACCCTCACCACCAACTCCCTCAGCACCCTCCTGACCTCTCCCTCTCCCTCTCCCTCTACCTCTCCCTCTCCCTCTCCCACCACCTCGGCCTCTGCCTCGGCCTACAACTTCCCCCGCACGGGCACACTTCCTAACCTGCACCGGGGGCACCAATGGTACATCGGGAGCGGGCCCTGGAAGAGGACCACGCGACCATATCCATCTCGCTATATGCGTCTCATAAGAACACAATAGGTGAGGCGCACGTGGACGACAAATGTCCTGCATCGACTCCCCGAGCCAAGGAAAATATGTCTGTGGGGCATGGTCATCGTCGTCTAAATCTCCCGACACTGGCTCTGAAGATGCGACTGGCTCTGCAGATGCGACCGTAGGAGGAGAAGCATCCTGAAACAGAGGTGCGTCCTGGATATCATAGTCATCCGTGGTCACCTGCGCCTGTACTGGTGTGGGCTCGATAGGGTCGAACGCAGTAACATATCGACCAGGATAATCTACGTCGTCATGGAAATCTCCTCTCTGTCCATCCATCTCCATATGCGAACCATCTATCTCCTGCTGCTGCAGCTGTGCCTCCTCGTACTCATTCCCTGGCTCACGGCGCTCAGGTGATCCGGTGCCGAAAAATCGTTCGAGGGACTCGAACGATAATCGCACACCGGCTGCCACATCATGTCGACGTGGAAGCCGTTCCGCTACTGGTGCGGGCATCGTGTTGCCCGTCTGATCCATGACGGCTTGTATAGTCTACATGTTTTTACATTTTTAGTATGACTAATTCATACTAAAATATTCGGAAATAATTTGCAACTTCGTAATCAAATTCGAGTCTTTATATCTACGAAAACTAAATTTTTTAATATAAATTGTTAGAAATTTAACAATTAAGCCATAACTAGTTATGACTGTTAAGTTTCTAATATTTAATTCATAATTACTAAAAAATAAACATCTCAACTAATACGAAATAATAATCACTACTATTACTAAAAAATTACAATTAATATGAATTCATAATAATTCGATTAGGCATTCGATTAATGCATAATAATCTGAAACTTAATCGTAATTATAAAAAAATACGATTAATAAGAATTCTAATATTTAATTCATACAAAACTGAAATTTAATCGTAATTATGAAAAATTACGATTAAATTACAATTAATACGAATTCTAATATTTAATTTAATTCATAAAAAACTGAAATTTAAACGTAATTATGAAAAATTACGATTAAATTACAATTAAGATACGAATTCTAATATTTAATTCATAAACTTAAATTGAATCGTAATTATTACAAAAATAAATTACGAATAAATTTCCAAAATTAAATACGATAAATATTTGAAAAAAGCGGGTTTAGAAATTTTATACCGAATAAAGATCATGCGGTGTCTCCGGAACCCGAGTCGCCGGAATAGTCGCCGGAGGAGCGTTTGCCGCTGCCAACGCGGCTCGAGTCGCATACCGCCGGCCACCTCCATCCACCAACGCTTCATCGTCGGACAAGGTCGCCGGAGGTGGCTCCGTTGGGACGGAAGTCGCCGGAGGTGTTGGGATTGGGACGAAAGTGGTGTGGTCGGGACCGGAAGAATGAGGGGGTTCAGAATCCATTGACGGAATTGTGTTTAGACGAGGGAAACGCTCGGAAATGGAGGAAATTGTAACGGCGCCGTCGAGCTACAGTAGAAAATAAAGAAAGAAGGAGGAAGAAGAAGAAGCTGCGGCGCGCAGGGTTTAATAAACCCTGTGCGCAGTTCTTCTGCGCACTAATATGTGCGCACAAGTTCAGCGCACACGTTCGGGAATCCGAAACGTTGTGCGCTGAACTTTTGCGCATTATATCTTATGTGCGCTTGGTTACTGCGCACACATTTGACAGAAATCGTCAGAATTTTCACATTTATCCCGAAAATACCCTTGTGCGCAAGAAAACTGCGCACTAACTTATGCGCATAACATCTGCGCACCAAATCGCGTGTATATAGAGAAAAAGTCGCGTGCATATAGGCGTTTCGTAAAAAAAACAGCCTATTATTTGCATATCCATAGATGCAGGAGCATATACAGGGACACAATATATATGATGGTGTGTTTGAAATTCTTCTATCATTGCAAACATTCACACTCCATTGTCTATTAAATTTTAACTGCATTGCTACTTATAGCTATTCTATCGTTGCTATGCTGGTTATACCATATTATATGTTGCCTTCGTAAGTCAAAATCGGGTAGAGGAAGAAACCATGAGGACCAATGTGTAAGTGCTCCGCAGGAAATGTAATAAGGCAGGATTCTTGCTAATTTGAATTTGTTTGTAATGTTAGTGATGATATCAGGGGTTAGAAGTTTGTAGCTCCAATCTGTTTGTAGTCGCTGTTGGGTTAATGTTCAAAGGTAATTGATTTCAGGCTTAATTTGTCGTTTGTTTGAAATGTGATCAAATACATCTGAACTTGGTGGGGGCTACTAAGCTTATATATCTGTCTTATATATTAAAGCAAGCTCTTATAGCATTTTTAGGAGTGAGTTGTTAGATTTGTAATTTATTAAACAAAATCAATTGTAAATTTCAAAAATATTGTTAATAAAAGTTAAATATACAATATAATTTTTATCTAATAAAATTTAAAAATCATCCTTTTAATGATTGGAATTAAAAAATAATTATTCTTGAAATTTTGTTCAGATTATTAATATCAATTTCAAACTTTAGTATTTGAAAAGTTAAATATACATTATCTCATTTATGTTACAATAAAAACTTACTTTTGAAAACATATTTTTTATATTAAATCCCGTACTTGACACGAGTATTACACTAGTTATATATTGACCCACCCACTTCCAATGTTAGAAGGATTTCATTCTATTCAATCTCTTTCTCGAGGCAATGCAAATCAGCAACCAGACAGGGTTTAGATGAACATGGCAGTTGGCAGTGTCAATTAATTATTATTATTATTATTATTATTATTATCTTGTTTTGTTAGAATTACTCGATGCAAAGAATTGAAAATGAAGTTGGAAAATCCACAAGAGTAAAAAGCAAGTGAGTTATTACCATCCAAGAATAATAAAAACTGAGTATGCAATTCACAAAAGTATTCAATTCACTAAAGATTGAGTATGCAATTCACAAAAATTGAGTATGCAAATCACAAATAACTGAGTATGCAGTTCACAAAAATTGAGTATGCAATTCACAAAAGCTGTGTATGCAATTCACAAAAACTGTGTATGCAATTCACAAATAAAAGAAAAAAAAGCACTTAAGGTGCTTCGCAAGAAGCACATATGGAGCTTAAAAAAAAACACGTAAGATTCTTCGAAAGAAGCACGTAGAAAAAAAAAATTGGTATGCAATTCACAAATCAAGTAGTATGCAATTCAAAAAACACTTGGTATGCAATTCACGTATGGTGCTCTAAAGTAGCACGTATGGAGCTTAAAGAAAAGCACATAATATTTTTCGAAAGAAGTACGTAGAGTGCTTCGGGAGAAGTACGTAGGGTGCTTCTATAGTGGCACATATAGAGCTTAAAGAAAAACACGAAGATTCTTCGAAAGAAGCACGTAGAATAAAAAAATCTTGGTATGCAATTCACAAGTCAAGTAGTATGCAATTCACAATTCAAATAGTATGGAATTCAAAAAACACTTGGTATGCAATTCACAAATAACTAAGTATTCAATTCACGTTTTGTGCTCTAGAGTAGCACGTATTGAGTTAAAAGAAAAGCACTTAAGGTGCTTCTTGCGAAGCACATATGGAGCTTAAAGAAAAAAACATAAGATTCTTCGAAAGAAGCACTTAAAATTAAAAAATATTGCTATTCAATTCACAAATCAAGTCGTATGCAATTCTCTATTCAAATAGTATGCAATTCAAAAAACACTTGGTATGCAATTGACAAATAACTAAGTATGCAATTCACGTATAGTGCTCTAGAGTAGAAGCACATATGAAGATTAAAGAAAACACGAAAATTCTTCAAAAGAAGCACGTAAATAAAAAAAATCTTGGTATGCTATTCACAATTCAAATAGTATGCAATTCAAAAAACACTTGGTATGCATTTGACAAATAAATAAGTATGCAATTCACGTATTGTGCTCTAGAGTAGCACGTATGGAGCTTCAAGAAAAGCATGTAGGGTCGTTTGCGAAAAGCACGTAGGATGGTTCAATGATTAACACGTGGAAGCTTCAAGAGTAGCACTTGAGGGGGGATTAGGAGATGCACGTTGGATGCTCGGGAGTAGAATACAAATAAGTGAGTATGCATTTCATAATTCAATTAGTATGCAATTCAGAAAACACTTTGTATGCAATTTAGAAATAATTTAGTATGCAATTCAGAAAACACTTGGTATGCAA
Organism: Oxyria digyna; assembly: GCA_029168935.1. Taxonomy (NCBI): domain Eukaryota; kingdom Viridiplantae; phylum Streptophyta; class Magnoliopsida; order Caryophyllales; family Polygonaceae; genus Oxyria; species Oxyria digyna. The sequence goes on from JAPVLV010000013.1 coordinate 16,691,036, forward strand.
TTCGGAAATCACTTAGAATGCAATCCAGAAAACATTTGTTATGCAATTAAAAAATAACTTAGTATTAAATTCAAAATTCACTTAGTATGCAATTCATAAAACACATATGGAATTTGCAAATAAATTAGTATGAATTTAAGAATTCAATTAGTATGCAATTCAAAAAACACTTGGTATGCAATTCAGAAATCACTTAATATGCAATTCAGAAAACACTTGGTATGCAATTCATAAATCACTTAGTATGCAATCCAGAAAACACATGGTATGTAATTCAGAAAGAATCAAGAACAAATTCAATGGCATGGGAATGAACATGATTTAGGTCAAATTCTCATTCCCCACAGTAACAAAAGTTGCAGAATTACATGTATAATTTAACACAGTAACATAAATTTTGCTTCATAAGAGGGAGCTTCACTCTCGTCCTCTTCTCGCCGCATTCGTCCAACTCCTTTTGACTTGTCGGCAATTTGACAGGCGTGAACGAGGAACTAGGTTTACTTTCATCGATCCTCCCGCCAGTTCAACCTTGCATCCAGATCTCCGATTCTGCAAATTCCACGGCGTTTCGGCTTGCTCAATCTCCTCGCTCCTGTCAGAAGGGAGGGGTAGCAGCGGAGGACGAAGACGGTTCGTTTGCAGCCGACATAGGAGCGAAGGAGTTGTGAGCGACATCTTTGAGGTCGATGAGAGGAAAGACGATGCTGCTTGAATATAATAAGAACCGTTCAGATCAACACAAATAAACGGATCAGATTTGTTCTCACCTTAAGGACGGTTCTCTCCTAAGGATTGGTTCTCTCCTGAACCACTTCCTATATTTTATATTTTTTTTATTAATAATGTGGTTATATAAAGTTGGATGGAAGCCGAGAAACAAGTTGCGCTCCCACACCTTTTTGAATACAAAAACTCAATCTGTGAAAGATAAATGTACCATTCCTAGCATTATTTGAGTGACTAATAGAAAGAGTCTTGATACGTGAAAGTGTGTCCAATGCCTCTTTGTCCAACTCACCAAAGGTGGAGAAAGCAAATGGGATGAACTTGTACCCATTCTCCTCACACTTAGATGCATACTTCCTTTTCTTCTTCTCCACCGCATTGTGCAAAGCCACACCAGGAGCCCAGGAACTCACACCCATGCCAGCAAAGGGAGAGATACCGGTCACATCCAAACATGCATCCTTACCCTGAAACCAATTAAATTGTAAAAGGTCTGCATGCCTAAGATCCTTCCCAACATCTGAAAGAAACCCCATGCAGGCCTAAGATCCTTCCTATATATATATATAGATTGAAGTTCTGGTGTAACAGCCTCTTACGGTGTAACGAGTATTCACCCTCAATGGTATTCAGGTTTGTTAAGGTTGATGTTCAACTTAATTTACCTATATCAATATAGGGTAGATATTCAACTAAATAAACATGAATAAATAGGGTAAAAGATTGAATAGAGGCACAAGCATATGAGAATGCGATTAGTGCATATATAACCTAAATCTACATAAAGGTGAATATCAACCTTAACAAACCCGAATACCATTGAAGGTAAATACTCGTTACATCGTTACACCACAATACTCGTTACACCGAAACTCACCTCTCTCTCTCTCTCTCTCTCTCTCTCTATATATATATATATATATATATATGAAATGAATTTGTCTATGATTTCTAAATTAAGAGGCTCAAATAAAAAAGAAATAATATAAAGCTCAATTTGTTTGACATTAGAAAATTCTCAAATACATAATATATCGGTCAAATGACAACTCATAGATGCAATGAAATTATTTCAATTATCATAGAATAATAAGAATAATAACATGTGTGGGTATTTTCGCTTCTTAATAATTTGCGCAACACTCAGCGCCTGCTTGTCACTTCACTATCACTTGCATGAATTGTCACAATCTTGTACACAGTTATTCATCAACTACTCTTCCGTTAAACCTATTCAATAAAAAAGATGAACATATCGTGTCAATTCAAAAATCCGATTTTTGAATCATAATCAATAAAAATATAACAAGAAGTTTTACTATAGAAAAATAGTTACTAATCTATTTCAAAGATTGTAATTGCTTAAAATGACATGGTATAAAAAACAATAATTATTTATGCATATGTACCTTCTTCCTCCGATAGTTTTACTTTAATGAAGCATTTTGAAATGACACAACCTGTTATACACAAAGAGTGTTCATCTCTTCCTTCGACGTCAAGAGGAAAGCTTTTTCTACATTTGAAAAGGCACGGTGCAAGACAAAGAGGAGATGTAGCACATTTAAAACCGCAAATACTTACACATTTCACGACACCAAAGACAATTGCATTTGAAGGAACAAGAATTGTTGATATTACTAAGAAGATGACAAAAATTGACTTTATAAACATTTTTTTTGTAATACCCGGTAATTTTCTAGTTTCGTGTTAAATTTTTTTTGGCAACGATTAATAATTTTAATTAGCGGTTCATGCTTATGTGTTGGATTTGAATTCTTTGGAATGTTTTAATAAATGTTTATGTGCTCTGAGTTGGATGTGTCGGGTTTTGCCCGTATGATGTATGATGACGTGCGTTTTACTATCTAGTTATAGAAATTATTTTTCATGCTTCCGTGATTTATTAGGATACGTTTGGGTTGGTTTTAATTTATTTCCCCGTATCGTATAGTGAGAATTTAACCCTAAGCTAAATAAACCTTATCCTTATTTTAATATACTTCCCTCTTTTACAAATTACATCTTCCTATACATCAAAACCCAACCCCTTGTACGTAGCTTTAAGGGTGCCTCATCTCTCAACTCTTCCACCTTCATTTTTTTTCTCCCGTACACCATCGCTGCTCCTCCTTGCAGCTCCGCTTTCTCCTTCATCCAGCCACCAAGCCCGCCAACGCAGCTCCTCCTCGCAGCTGTCGCAGCTCCTTCTCGCAGCTGTCGCAGCTCCTCCATCTTCGCTTCAGCCAGCAGCTTCAGCCAGCAGCTCAGCCAACAGCCTTGTTCAGCAGCGCAGCACTTCCTTCTCCATACAGCAGCGCAGCTCGTCCTTCTCCATACAGCAGCGCAGCAGCTCTGGGGGTCGTCTCCGGCGTAGTGGCAGCAGCAGCCACCACCCAGTTCGTCGACAAGCTGAGCACCACCTTAGCTCAGCCACACCATCTCATTGGAACCACCAACCCTTGCCAATTACTCCTTGTGAGAATTTTTCCCTAATTCTTTAGAACCCTAATTTTTATAAATTGGGGCTTTTCTATTTAATTGATGTTTGGGCTGAAATTGATGGAAGTAATGGATGATTTAGGTTGTTTGAAGTTGATAATTAGAGGAACAAGTGAATGATTTGAGTTTTGGGCTCTTTTGTGTGAATCTGAAAATTCTGGGAAAAATCCGTAATTTCTGGAAAGTTGTGGCTGGCGTTTGAAGGTGAGGAATCTCCCTACAAGTATGAGAAATTTTACGGTTTTCAATTTAGATGTGTATGTGATGAGTTATGACGTTTTTCGTGAAGGTTCGACTTAGGCGACCGTTTCGTGAATCTTGTGACATCTTTTTACAACAAACGGATTACTTGAGGTGATCGTCAATTGAGGCAAGTTATTTGTGAGCGTTTTCCATGTCGTAGTAAAGAGTTAGGATGAACGAATCTCAAACATTTAGTTGTACATACGTCTAATCATATAAGTTGTCTCTTGTTGCTATTCTTGGTTCCTTGGTGATGTCTTTTAATTGTTAGTTGGTTAATGTCACTTGTTGCATTAGGTGTAGTTGTGTAGACTTGTCTTATTATATGGTGATTTTTATGAGTTAACTACGCTCATGGTGATACGAATGGTTGAGATATGATTAGTGATTGCGTTATTGCTTTACATATAATAATGTTGAGGCATCGAGTTACATACTCTTGGATTTCAGAGGTTGAGTTATAAAACACGATAAATTCGGGGTAAGGATGGTTCCGATCCCTATTTGGTTTTATAATGTTTTTGGTCAGCATGGTGCCCTCGATTGCTCAATTTGAAGAGTGGTCGTAGGGACCGTCTTATCAATCTGGGTCGGCCGTTCACCTAGCTAGTGTTCGTTCTCCGACTCTTGGTAAGACATTGGTACCCAAGATACGGGTTCAGCCCAAGGTACGGGTTAGAGGGTATACCTTCGGGTCCAAGACAGACTTGGACTTGTTTTCGAAACGGTTTTTCGTACTTTATGTTTTTCATTAGTTTTCTTTTGCATTGCTTGCTTGTATGTGCTTTTATGCTATTTGTGCGTGTGCTTGTGAATGATTGCCTTCCTGTTTTGAAATCTATGACTTCACTATAATTTGATTGATTAATCTGATAACTGTAAGTAAGGGTCGTCTAGTGATGATATTTATATTGTAGTTTGATATGGATAAGCGTATTGATTATACCAAGTGTCCTTAGGTATTTACTCATGTTGATCTTATGTTATGACTGGTTCATCTCTTAACCTTCTTCTTCATCTGTAAACCTCCTCGCATATCCGTCAGTATTAGAGTAGTGTCTTTGACTTGCTATTTTTCCAATATAATCATGTCTGCAGGTCTGCACACTTATAGGTTTGCATATTCGTGACTCTGTGACTTTTTCTATTACATGTATTATTGCTCATATAATTTGCTAGTCTGGTTGGAGACTAACCCCCATTTCGGTGGGGGACTGGCTGTGTTTGTGCATGGTCAGGTATACGTTCAGTTCCAAAGCACGGAGGAGATAGGGCGACTTGATGCATTCTAGGATGGGTCTTTTGCAGACTTGTTTTTTTTTTGTAAACTGATGCTCTTGTCGAGCTAGTCCCTTTTGTCCTTTCTTTTGATACTAGCCTATGCTAGCGACCTCTCAGGAATACGTCAGATTTTAGGTTTTACCTTGATACTTGATCATATGGTTGTGTTTGTATTCTAGTTCGTTTATCTTTACAGACTCTTTGAACCCTTTTGTATCCGCTTTCGCCTTCATATTGATCTCCTGTATCCTATTTCTTGTTCACTAACCGCCTGAGGGGATTTCCATCTCGGGGATCCCTGGCACTGTAGCACCCTTGTATTTCGGGGCGTTACAGAAGTTGGTATCAGAGCCCAGGTTCGACATTTCTGTGGGAAGGGGTAGATCTCGCATTGCATGTCGCACTATCATCTCCTTGTTTCATTCTAAATCTATTAGTATAAGAGTTTGTTACTTTGTCTTAAGCTAGTAAGAATCATTGCAGATGGTAGGTAGCGGTAGAGTTCGAGGTGTTCGTGGTAGAGGTCGAGCACGAGGGTCTCGTGGAGGCCGACGTGGTTTAGTTAGAGATACTCCTGTTGGTGTTCCTCCTGTTGAGGATGTAGAGAGTCAGATGGGTCATGAACCCCGAGTAGAGAGAGGAGTTGATCCCCCCGTGAATCAGAATGGGGTCCCTCAGGAGGCTCCTCCGATAGTTCCTACTGTACCATCACCTGCTCCCATTCCTGCTGGCATAGATGCTGGGTTTCTTGCCATACTTCAACAAATGATTGGACAAGCTGTTCAGGCATATTCTCAGTCCCATCCTCAACCCGTGCCACCACCAGTACAAAATCAACCTCTCCCTCAAGAGTTGACACCGAGTGTCGAGGGTAGAGATGCTAGTAGTATAACAACTGCAATTGAAAAGTTGAAACCCCCAGAATATGATGGTTCTGGAGATCCAGCGGATGTAGAGCATTGGCTTAAACATATGGAGAAAATCCTTGATAGGGTGAGATGCCCGGAAGATCAGAAAGTAACTCATATCTCCTATTACCTTACCAGGGATGCTGATGAGTGGTGGGCTTCTGTAAAGCCTACCGAAGGAACAATGAGTTGGGGAGAGTTTAAGGCAAAAATGCATATCCGGTTTTACCCAAAGTCACTTCAGAAGCAAAAGCGCTCAGAATTCTTACACCCGTCGCCTGAAGGGTTACCAGTGATTGAAGCTAGTACCAAGTTTCATAAGCTCCTTCGCTATGCTTCGTCAGCTGTGCATAGTGAGGAAGATAAGATTGACTATTTTGAGCCATGGCTACGTCCTGAGATAAGGACATACATGTCAGGCCATACTTGTACTACCTTGGAAGAGTATTATAATAAGGCTCTGACAATTGAGAGGAGACTAGAGGATGAGAAATTCGTGACTCAGAGTTACAAGAAACAAAAGACTCAACTCACCTCTTCTGGTACTATAGGAGAAGGATTCAAATCATCTCCACCTCTAGCAAAGGCAAATAACACATCAGGATCTCAGGGATTTAGTGGACATCGAACACAACCACTAGAGGGCTATCGCTGCCATAATTGCCACAGTGACAAGCATTTCAGATCTGACTGTCCACATGAGAATAGGACTTGCCACAAGTGTGGAAAGCCAGGCCATCTTGCAATCCATTGTAGGGGAGGAAAAGGATATCCTTCTTATTCTCAGTCATCTGTTCCGGGTCCACGCGGATCAGCTTATCAGCCTCACCCATCACAATCATATCTTCCATATCAATCCCTTCCAGCACCATCTCATACACAACAGTCTGCTGGAGGATCTAAGGGAAAAAGACAAGTGCACGAGATGAGGGTCGAGGAACCGACCGCACCCAACAATACAGGTACACTCTTGATTCTAATCTCGGGTTGTTCATATACTTAAGTAAGGAGTTATGCACTAAATTGCTTCTAAGGCTTGTGTGACTCGACTTGGTCTTTCTTACTTGCAAGATTGAGAGTTGTGAATGATTACAGTTGGTTAAAAACTTCCGAGTTTTTGATTGCCCTTGTTGCAGTAGAGTTTAGAACTAAATAGTTGACTTTGTTGAGATTAGTATAATGCATTCTGGTGGAGTTTGAGTTATGAGATGAGTTGTGTGGCTTGAACAGTATTAGATATACGTACGAGAACTGCGAATGTGACAGTGGAGAGAGTCGTCTTCTTAGTTAGGGCTAAGTTTCGGGGTCGAAACTTCCTTTAAGGGGGAGATGATGTAATACCCGGTAATTTTCTAGTTTCGTGTTAAATTTTTTTTGGCAACGATTAATAATTTTAATTAGCGGTTCATGCTTATGTGTTGGATTTGAATTCTTTGGAATGTTTTAATAAATGTTTATGTGCTCTGAGTTGGATGTGTCGGGTTTTGCCCGTATGATGTATGATGACGTGCGTTTTACTATCTAGTTATAGAAATTATTTTTCATGCTTCCGTGATTTATTAGGATACGTTTGGGTTGGTTTTAATTTATTTCCCCGTATCGTATAGTGAGAATTTAACCCTAAGCTAAATAAACCTTATCCTTATTTTAATATACTTCCCTCTTTTACAAATTACATCTTCCTATACATCAAAACCCAACCCCTTGTACGTAGCTTTAAGGGTGCCTCATCTCTCAACTCTTCCACCTTCATTTTTTTTCTCCCGTACACCATCGCTGCTCCTCCTTGCAGCTCCGCTTTCTCCTTCGTCCAGCCACCAAGCCCGCCAACGCAGCTCCTCCTCGCAGCTGTCGCAGCTCCTTCTCGCAGCTGTCGCAGCTCCTCCATCTTCGCTTCAGCCAGCAGCTTCAGCCAGCAGCTCAGCCAGCAGCCTTGTTCAGCAGCGCAGCTCTTCCTTCTCCATACAGCAGCGCAGCTCGTCCTTCTCCATACAGCAGCGCAGCAGCTCTGGGGGTCGTCTCCGGCGTAGTGGCAGCAGCAGCCACCACCCAGTTCGTCGACAAGCTGAGCACCACCTTAGCTCAGCCACACCATCTCATTGGAACCACCAACCCTTGCCAATTACTCCTTGTGAGAATTTTTCCCTAATTCTTTAGAACCCTAATTTTTATAAATTGGGGCTTTTCTATTTAATTGATGTTTGGGCTGAAATTGATGGAAGTAATGGATGATTTAGGTTGTTTGAAGTTGATAATTAGAGGAACAAGTGAATGATTTGAGTTTTGGGCTCTTTTGTGTGAATCTGAAAATTCTGGGAAAAATCCGTAATTTCTGGAAAGTTGTGGCTGGCGTTTGAAGGTGAGGAATCTCCCTACAAGTATGAGAAATTTTACGGTTTTCAATTTAGATGTGTATGTGATGAGTTATGACGTTTTTCGTGAAGGTTCGACTTAGGCGACCGTTTCGTGAATCTTGCGACATCTTTTTACAACAAACGGATTACTTGAGGTGATCGTCAATTGAGGCAAGTTATTTGTGAGCGTTTTTCATGTCGTAGTAAAGAGTTAGGATGAACGAATCTCAAACATTTAGTTGTACATACGTCTAATCATATAAGTTGTCTCTTGTTGCTATTGTTGGTTCCTTGGTGATGTCTTTTAATTGTTAGTTGGTTAATGTCACTTGTTGCATTAGGTGTAGTTGTGTAGACTTGTCTTATTATATGGTGATTTTTATGAGTTAACTACGCTCATGGTGATACGAATGGTTGAGATATGATTAGTGATTGCGTTATTGCTTTACATATAATAATGTTGAGGCATCGAGTTACATACTCTTGGATTTCAGAGGTTGAGTTATAAAACACGATAAATTCGGGGTAAGGATGGTTCCGATCCCTATTTGGTTTTATAATGTTTTTGGTCAGCATGGTGCCCTCGATTGCTCAATTTGAAGAGTGGTCGTAGGGACCGTCTTATCAATCTGGGTCGGCCGTTCACCTAGCTAGTGTTCGTTCTCCGACTCTTGGTAAGACATTGGTACCCAAGATACGGGTTCAGCCCAAGGTACGGGTTAGAGGGTATACCTTCGGGTCCAAGACAGACTTGGACTTGTTTTCGAAACGGTTTTTCGTACTTTATGTTTTTCATTAGTTTTCTTTTGCATTGCTTGCTTGTATGTGCTTTTATGCTATTTGTGCGTGTGCTTGTGAATGATTGCCTTCCTGTTTTGAAATCTATGACTTCACTATAATTTGATTGATTAATCTGATAACTGTAAGTAAGGGTCGTCTAGTGATGATATTTATATTGTAGTTTGATATGGATAAGCGTATTGATTATACCAAGTGTCCTTAGGTATTTACTCATGTTGATCTTATGTTACGACTGGTTCATCTCTTAACCTTCTTCTTCATCTGTAAACCTCCTCGCATATCCGTCAGTATTAGAGTAGTGTCTTTGACTTGCTATTTTTCCAATATAATCATGTCTGCAGGTCTGCACACTTATAGGTTTGCATATTCGTGACTCTGTGACTTTTTCTATTACATGTATTATTGCTCATATAATTTGCTAGTCTGGTTGGAGACTAACCCCCATTTCGGTGGGGGACTGGCTGTGTTTGTGCATGGTCAGGTATACGTTCAGTTCCAAAGCACGGAGGAGATAGGGCGACTTGATGCATTCTAGGATGGGTCTTTTGCAGACTTGTTTTTTTTTTGTAAACTGATGCTCTTGTCGAGCTAGTCCCTTTTGTCCTTTCTTTTGATACTAGCCTATGCTAGCGACCTCTCCGGAATACGTCAGATTTTAGGTTTTACCTTGATACTTGATCATATGGTTGTGTTTGTATTCTAGTTCGTTTATCTTTACAGACTCTTTGAACCCTTTTGTATCCGCTTTCGCCTTCATATTGATCTCCTGTATCCTATTTCTTGTTCACTAACCGCCTGAGGGGATTTCCATCTCGGGGATCCCTGGCACTGTAGCACCCTTGTATTTCGGGGCGTTACATTTTTTGTTTGTGACAATCTCTGTATCTTTCAAAGTGTTGGGTTTTCGTGTTGATAATGATTTAGAAAACATCATTATATATGAGGATTTGTTGGGTTTACTATAAAATATTATCTCTTTCTTCTTTAATATCCAAACAATTTGGACTTTAAAATCTCTGTTAAATTATAAGACATTTATATTTCAAATTTTAAAAATAAATATCATGGAAAGGTTTTGTAAGACATTTCTCTTAATTGGAGAAATTCTCTTAATACTGTTGTAGACATTTTTAGATTCTATATGGTCGTATATGTTTTGAAATTGATGGTTTAATTTAATAGGTAATTGCGATGCATTTTATAAATACACAAGTGTATAGTATTTAATTTAATTTTTTTAAAAAATTTATACTCACCATTTGGAGAAAAAAACTTCCTTAAATTAGAGAATCTCAGTCTTTTGAATTTAAACAACGTGAAATGACATCATGGTTATTTGTAGCGAAATTACCAACGAGATGATAATTAAGAAATTGTAGGGCAAAGATCAAATAATATGGTATAATCTCAACACTCAAGAACGATATGGAAAATTAGGGTTGAAGCTTGAACTTGTGTATTACTCGTATGGTGGCTGAATAATTACAAAGCAGGCGTTATCCTCTATTTATAGGCTAACCCTAGTTTAATATTTAAGGAAACGAGATCTTATCTTTTTCCTTCTATCCTAGGACGATTCAAAAATAAGATAAAAAATATTCTTTCTAATATCTTTCACCAATTACATTATTAACATAAAGAAACGGGACAATATTCACTCGGCCGATCTTATCCTTAACGCAAACGAGATCTTCGCCACATCCCGTCACGTCGACGTGATTGTCTTACGCCTATCTCAGGACGCGTTCCTTACTCGTCGTATTTTTAGGTACAAACAATACCCCTAAGGCGTCTTACAGGGCTTAACTTCTAGTAGGGCTGGGAGACGCCTTCTTTCTTCAAGGAATACGTCTTCATTAAATTTGGAACGCGTTGATGACTACGTCATTTGTGATTTTAACTTCGTCGTAATGCTTTGATCATTATTTCTCTGTCACCGTCTTCATGCATCTGGTAGGGCGCCTCGTAATCTGCGCCGACAACGTTCACTTGCAACGACTAGTTTCCTTTAGTGGAGGATAATGCCGTTGAGAGAATATCTTCTCCCGTAATCCTCGTGATTCTCTGCCTATACAAGGGTGAGATCTTCTTTCTCTTCATACTTTTCCTCCGATTTCATTTCCTCCGAACATCTCTTTTCTCTCTTTGATCTCTCTCATCCGACTATTTTTTCACGCTGCTCTTTTATCTCCATTTATTTCTTATGGCCACACCAGTACTTTACGAACCAAGGAAGGTGCTTCGCGACTCGGATCAGTACTACTCCGAGGCGCATGATATTGGTCGCTTGCGATCTATTGCCGAGCTGGGCCCGAAGGTGAAGATCGAGATCCCTTCGAGGGGGGGTTGTGCTGATGCTCACCGTCCGGGGTGGATCTCAGTCTATGAGTATCCCTTCTTGGCGGGGCATCGGTTCCCGTTCTTGCCTCTGGTTAAGGCGTTCATGCTCGCCCTTGGCTTGGCAATGGGTCAGTTTCTTCCTGGCGCTTGGCGAATCCTCGACGCCCTTGACGACGCCATAAACAAATATGGTTTGGATTTCATTGCGGAGGACATTGTTCATTCTTTGTCAATCTCCCTTTCCTCCGCAGGTAGAGTTTACTTCAAGCTCAAGCAGAAGAAAGCTCGGATAACTTTCGAGAAGAGCACGGCCGATCGGGGTTGGGCCGAAGTGTTTTACTTCGTGGAGAAATCTTCCGTTGGAGATGAATGATCCTGGCTCATCGAGGATTGGAATCCTAAGAGTAAGTCTTCTTGCTTCGCTGAGTGTTTATTGTTCATTTTTTACACGTTGACACTTCACTTACACGTGATTCTGCATATCTTTCGGTCAACCAGAGGCTCTTAAGACGAGGGCTCAGTCAAAGAAGGAAATAGCTGCGCTTCTGGCGATCCCTGAGGTTGATCGAACTTTCCATGGGCATGACGGAGAAGGGCATCGTAGCGTCCCTGAAACTTACCCTTACAATCAGCACACACAGATCTCAGGAAGTATAGAAAAGAATGAACTACAAGTTACAAACACACTTCGCCTCCAAACACCATAGTGAGTACAATAGATATATCTAATCCTAGCTCCTATCTAGCAGCAGGAACAGGTGCCAGCCTGAAAGTCTCAGCAGGACCATAAATAAACTGCTGAGGCAGGGCAATCTCATGCTCACTCATCCTACCACAAACCCATACCCACTGTGCAGGTCCTCCACGCAACAGATGAACGGTGGATTTCAGAAACCGCAGATCATACTCATAATGCCCAACAGAGGGATCAACACTACCCTCTACATCAAGATCTGCAAAGTTATCAACCACCACTCGCACAATCAAGGTGATCATGCCTCCTAATGCAATCTTCCCCTTCTCTCTATTCCGGGCGGTCCGGCAAGAAGCAACAAAGAGCCAAACCCAATCAGGGGTAAGCTCACACTCCGGCATGAGACTGAAAAGATACTTGAGCACATAGGCAGGGACCTTGTTAACCTCGGTCATGCCAAAGAAAGCCATGGCTAACACCTTATGCGTCAGCCTGAGACAAGGGTGAGAAAACTGATAGTTGTAGTCATTCCCACCAGCACTCCTCGGGACACCTGTCCATGTTTGCCACATGTGAAAGTGGCGGTCACCAACACCATCCTCATAGTTATCCGAGGGACCACGTGTGATCCCCAAGATATCTCTCAGCTGCGGGGCAGAAACAGTATACTGCCGCTTCTTATAGATAAAAGTGATGGCAACAATTGTACCATCCCGACTCTTCGTCTTCAGGGTCGATAGGAATTGGCGCGACAAGTCCACATGGGAGGGTGCAGAGAGGGCCATAAACCCGCCCAAACCAGCATGGTCGAGCATAGCCTGAGTACAATTCGCCATACCCAACTCCTCAAGGGTAGGTCCATGAAAGAACCGAGTGGCAATTGCCCGCTTCTGCTTAAGAGTTGCAACATACACCTTCACCTGCTTTTTCCCCTCATCATCATTCTTATGTGGCATTGAGCGCAACATTTTCACACTTATCAAATTCCACAAACTCAGCAAACTCCACACAATCAAATTCCACAAAATCAAATTCCAAACAACCACCAAACACAAACCAACCACAACAGCAGTTTCAACACCAGCAAAGCACAAATATGGCCCTCACAGAGGCGAAACAACCAACAAACACCAAGCTGGAACCAAAAGAGAGCAAACGAATCACTTACAGAACCGAGGGAAAAAACGAGACAGACGGAAATCCGCGGTCGCGGGCAGAATTCCGCGGTCGTGGAAATCGCTCTGTTGTTCTGGTTTTCTGAGGTGAGAAACCGCGGTCGTTTCTGTTTTCCGTGGTCGCGAATTTTGACTGCGAAGAGAGATCTGAGACGTCGAACAGGAATCTGGTGGCTGGTCGGAAGTCGATCACGGTGGGGCTTGGGGGTCTCCGGCTAGTTGTGTGTGGGTCGTGGGGGTGGTGAAAAGGTGGGAATTTGGTGGTGAGGGTTTGTGAAATTGATGAGAAGTGGGAGGAGGGTTGTTGGTGGTTATTGGCGGCTACGAGGGTTTTTGAAAAGGGGGTTTCGGTAGGGAAGGAGTGGTGGAGACGTGGTGGTGGTGAAAAGGTGGGGATTTGGTGGTGAGGGTTTGTAGGTGGAGATTTGGCGGTGAGGGTTTGTAGGTGGAGATGGATGGAGGATATTTTGAGGAGAATTTGGGGAGATGGGAGAAATTGAAGAGATGATGGGAAATTGGGGAGAAAATGGAAATGATTTTTCAGCTGTTTTTTTTTTCTATACACGAAAAGGAAAAATTGTCAATTCTTTTAGTCAGCGCGAGACGCTGGGTGTCCAGGGAATACCGTCAATTCCTTCAGTAAAAGATAAAAGACATTCATCTTCCCGTGCTTTATTACTACAAGTTAGTAAACCAAAGAAAACAAAACAAGCAAAAAGAAATAAAATAAAATAAGATTGAAAATAAATACCTTGGGTTGCCTCCCAAGCAGTGCCATCTCATCAATAGATTCCTTGGTGAACCCTTCATGGTAAGGTTTTAACCTTTGACCATTTACCTTAAAAACATTGTGGTTGTCTTTGTCAAACAACTCCACGGCGCCATGAGGAAAGACGCGAGCTACAACATAGGGTCCACTCCAACGGGATCTCAACTTCCCAGGGAAAATTTGAAGGCGAGACTCATATAGCAAGACTTTATCTCCCACTTTAAAGTCTTTTCGCAATATGTTCTTGTCATTCCAAGCCTTCGTCTTCTCCTTGTAAATCACAGCATTCTCATACGCATCCCGGCGTATCTCCTCTAACTCTTGGATTTGCAACTTTCTAAACTCACCTACAACATCCATCTCCATGTTGCACTTCTGCACCGCCCACCACGCCTTGTGTTCCAATTCCACTGGAAGGTGGCAGGCTTTGCCGAATACAAGTCTGAAAGGAGACATCCCAATAGGAGTCTTGTAGGCGGTTTTGTACGCCCAGAGTGCATCATCCAATCTCAAGCTCCAGTCCTTCCTATTTGGAGCTACCGTCTTTTCAAGGATCCCCTTGATCTGCCTATTGCACACTTCAGCTTGTCCATTGGATTGGGGGTGGTAAGCGGTAGATACCCTTTGAGTAGCATGATATTTCTTCAAAAGCGCACTCACCGTCTTGTTACAGAAGTGAGTTCCTTGGTCACTAATTAGAGCCTTGGGTATCCCAAAACGAGAAAAGATATTCTCCTTCAAGAAACCTGCTACCACTTTGGAATCATCAGTTCTGGTGGCCTTCGCTTCCACTCATTTGGAAACGTAGTCCACCGCAAGCAATATATATAAATTCCCGAACGAGCTAGGAAAGGGTCCCATGAAATCGATACCCCAAACATCAAAAATCTCGCAAAAGACTAATGGTGTTTGTGGCATCTCATTCCTTTTAGAAATTTTTCCAACCCTTTGGCATCGATCGCAGGCTTTGCAAAAGGCGTACGCATCCCTAAAGATGTGTGGCCAATAAAAACCTGCGTCTAAAACCTTCCTAGAGGTTTTGTTCGCCCCAAAATGTCCCCCACATGCATGAGAATGACAAAAAGTTAAGACATATTGTACCTCATTATCCAGGAGGCATCGTCGGATTACCTTGTCAACGCAATGTCTCCATAGGTAGGGGTCATCCCAAACATAGTATTGCGATTCCCGCTTGATCTTATCTTTCTGAGATTTTGTGAAGTTCGGCGGGAACTCTTCGCGAACCAGGTAGTTCACTATGTTGGCATACCAAGGCTTGAAGGATCGGAAAGTGAGAAGCTCGTACTCGGGATCCCGATGAACAAATTCACCGTCAGGAATTCCGCGGTCGCGGCTGGATGCCCGCGATCGCGGAAAACTCTCTGTAGTCCACCCGCGATCGCGGTTTTTCTGTTGTAGATGCCCGAAACAGAGTTTCGTCCGGGAATTCTCCTTGAATTTGAGCCCTTAATTCACCATCTTCTTGCACAATCTGACTCAGATGATCAGCAACTCAGTTCTCTGCTCCTTTCTTGTCCCTGATTTCCACATTGAACTCGCTCAAAAGTAAAACCCATCGAATGAGTCTCGGCTTGGATTCCTTCTTCGTCATGAGATAACGAAGTGCAGCATGATCAGTGTGGATAATCACCTTTGTGCCTAACAAATATTGTCTAAATTTCTCCAGGGCAAACACCACAGCTAACAACTCCTTCTCTGTGGTGGAGTGGATTCTCTAAGCTCCATTCAAGGTTGTGGAAGCATAATAGATCACATGCATTGCTCTTCCAACCTTTTGACCAAGAATAGCTCCCACCGCATAGTCACTAGCATCACACATGATCTCAAAAGGTATAGATCAATCGGGTGCCTGAATAATGGGTGCCTCAGTGAGGTGAGATTTCAGAGTATCAAATGCCTTCTTGCACTCGGTAGACATCTCGAAAATAACTTCCTTCTTCAAAAGCTCACATAGAGGTGTTGAGATCTTTGAAAAGTCCTTAATAAACCTGCGATAGAAACCTGCATGGCCTAAAAAATAACGCACTTCACGCACATTAGTAGGATAAGGCAACGATTGAATGATGTCAATCTTTGCCTTATCGACCTCAATACCCCTAGCTGAAATAATATGACCCAAAACAATACCTTGTTCAACCATAAAGTGACACTTTTCAGAATTCAACACTAAATTAGTGTCTACACATCGTTTAAGCACAAGTGACAAATGGTGTAAACATGCATCAAAGCTATCCCCATCTACCGTAAAATCATCCATGAATACCTCAATGAAATGTTCAATATATTCCGAGAAGATACTTACCATACATCGTTGAAAAGTCCCAGGTGCGTTACATAGTCCAAAAGGCATTCTGCGATATGCAAAAGTGCCAAAAGGGCATGTAAAGGTTGTCTTCTCTTGATCTTTGGGCGCAATGGCCACCTGAAAATAACCTGAGTATCCATCCAGAAAGCAGTAATAGGGACGACCAGCAAGTCGTTCAAGCATTTGATCAATGAAAGGTAAAGGAAAGTGATCCTTTCGAGTCACCGCATTCAGCTTACGGTAGTCAATGCATACCCTCCAACCTGTTTGAGCTCTAGTGGGAACCGAATCACCATGTTGATTCTCGACAACTGTAATGCCCCCCTTCTTAGGGACACATTGTGTTGGACTTACCCATTGACTATCCAAAATGGGAAAGATCGTGTCAGCTTGAAGAAGCTTAAGCACCTCCTTCTTTACCACCTCCATCATAGGTGGGTTTAATCTCCTCTGGGGTTGCCGAGATGGCTTAGCTCCTTCCTCCAGTAGGATTCTGTGTATACAGGTGGAAGGGCTAATTCCCTTGATATCAGCGATAGTCCACCCAAGAACTGTAATCTGCTCTTTCAGCACCTTCACCAACCTCTTCTCTTGTTCTCCTGACAACTTACTAGAGATGATTACCGGGAGGGTATCATTATCTCCAAGAAAAGCATACTTCAGGTGCTCTGGCAATTGCTTGAGCTCAATTACTGGTGCCTGCAAAATAGAAGGAAGGAGCTTTTCGCTCTGCAGAGTCAGTAACATGGGTCTGCCGGCCAAAGATCTACCTGACGTGTCTAGCTGAGCTAGAACCCTATGAATGTGAGGAGAAAGAGAGAGATTAACCTGTGGTGGGTGAATGATGCTGTTTTCCATACCACATTGCAATTCATCTAAGCCAGAGATATTAAAAATATCTTGCACTATAGGATCAATCACATCAATAGAACAAATAGAAGCAGCATCTTCAATGGGGTGCTTCATAGCATCGAAGATATTAAATTGCACAACTTCCCCATCGAACTCTAAAGTAAGAGACCCACTAGCTAAATCAATCTTAGTGTTAGCAGTTCTCATAAAAGGCCTCCCTAACAAAATAGGTGCAGCCTGACCATCATGTTCCATGTCTAACACAAAGAAGTCAGCAGGAAAGAACAAATTATCAACCATTACCAAAACATTTTCAACTACTCCTTTAGGATAAACAGTGGATCTATCAGCTAGTTGAATAATTATTCCGGTTTCATGAAGAGGTCCTAAATCAAGCATTTTATACAACGAGTAAGGCAAAACATTTATAGATGCACCAAGATCAAGCATAACTCTTTCAAAGTGAGTGTCACCTATACGACAAGGAATGCTTACCATGCCCGGATCGCTGCACTTCTTAGGCATACGCCTTTGGAATATAGCGGAGACACGCTCGCTTACCGTCACCTTCTGTTGTCCCTTCAATTTCTGATTCCTCTTGATGGTGCAGAGTTCCTTCAAGAACTTAGCATATCTAGGAATACTTTTAATGAGCTTGAGTAAAGGGATATTTACCTCACATTTGCTGAAGGTTTCAAACAACTCCTTATCATTTTCTGGTCTCCTCGTATCCTTTAAAGCATCTGGAAAAGGTGCGGGAGGTTTGGTTGAGCTAAGTGGTGGGAAGTCGGGGCGGACATAGTTGTCTTGTCTCCATCGGAAGTCGTCCTGGTCCTCGACCTCGGCCTCACCATCATTTAAAGCATCCTTCACATTGTCTTTGCCAGCAGCAATTCCGCGATCGCGGCTGTCAGTCCGCGGTCGCGAAATTTCCTCTGTTTTCCCAGAACAATTTCTGCGGTCGCGGTTCTCCGTCCGCGGTCGCGGATTTTCCACTGTTTCTGATTCCTCCTTTTCAGCAGCAGAACTCTCCAACAATTTTCCACTCCTTGTTGTCACAACACTAACATTTCTGGTCGGATTCACTATTGTCTGAGATGGTAGAGAATTGGATTTTTGCTGTGCAAGAGTGGTCACAGCTTCAGCCAACTGCCCTATCTGTTTCTCCATGTTTTTGATACTAGATTCAGTAGTTTGGACATGGGTTGTGAAATGTTGAGTCAACGATCTCAACATATCTGCAGTTGAAGGTCCAAAATTGGGTCGTAGGGCTTGAGCTTGAGGTTGGGGTTCAGTCTGATCACGCCATCTGAAGTTTGGATGATCTCTATTCCTCGGATTATAATTGTTCTGCTGATCATTTCGAGGTCGTGGAGGTCCATATCCACCAGCGGCATTGACTTCAGCAACACTATCATCTTGAAGCTCAGGGCATGTGTCAGTAAAATGAGAAGGGTCAGAACAGATACCACATGCATTTACCTGCTATTGTCCTTTTTGCAGCTGAGAAATCATCTTTTTCAACTCACCGAGCTCAGTCATAAGTGCGGGGTTTCCTGAACTTGTGGCATTCACTCCTTTTCTAGTGTATGTCCTGCCAAAACTCCTGGTGCTCTCTGCCATGTCTTGCAACTTTTCCAGGGCATCTTCTGGTGTCATGTTGAGAATGCTCCCACCACAAGCAGCGTCTACCATTCTCCTCTCATGGTTAAGGAGACCATTGCAAACATGTAAGACCAGGTCCTTAGTATCATACCCATGAAAAGGGCAACTAACACACAATCCCTTGAAGCGCTCAAGGTAATCATAGAGAGTCTCATCATCACCTTGCTCCACATGGGCAATTTCTTTCTTCAGTGCATTTGCGTTTTTGGCTGGAAAATACTTACCCAAGAACACCTTGTGCAGCTTCTCCCAGCTATCTACGGAACCGGTAGGCAAATGATAGTACCAGAACCTAGCACTATCTTTCAAAGTGAACCCGAATGCTCTCATCTTAATCTGCTCGACATTTGGTGGTTTGGTTGTCATGCAGGTGTCATGGAACTGATTCAAATGCATGATTGGATCCTCACCAGGCAGACCATGGAATGTGGGGAGCAGATTGATTACCCCTTACTTGAGCTCAAAAGTCACCCCATGAGCAAGGGGTGGAAGAATCACAGCTTGAGGTTGCTGTGTTAGATTGGGAGTAGTACGCTCCCTCAAAGTGCGGACAACACCGCCGTCTCCTAGCGCATTTGCCTCTTGCTGCACCTTAATCAATGCCCGTTGAGCATCAACAACTAACTGAATTCCAGCCAATTGACGTTGGGTATCAACAAGAGCTCTTTGCTCGGGAGTCAACTGATCGCCTTCCATTGCACCTGTATCAGTCTCAGCTTTGTTCTCTCTCTGATTTCGATGGAAAGGCCTCTCGATTTCTGGATCAAGAATGAAAAGAGACTGATTAGTAGAACGGGTGTTGACCATTCACTAGTCAACACTAAAGTCAATCAAAATAAGAACTTAAAGAATAGAAAAGTTGATTCCCCGACAACGGCGCCAAATTTGATGAAGCGAATTGTCGTATGCCAAGTCAAAGTAATCCTAACAAGCTCACTAACAAGTATAGTAGGCAAGCAAGGGTCGAAATCCCAAGGGAGTCAGGTTATCAATTCTATAAGTAATGAAGATGATTAACTAGTGAAAGTAACCAAAGGTTTTTTTTTATAATGTATCAAGAACAAAGTACCGAAGGTTGATTTGGGTTGTAATTTATCAAAGGAAGACGTTTCACTTGACAAATATCCACTAACAGGTTGACAAGTTGATCATTAACTCCTTTTAGTCCTATGTCGAATTATTCATATGATCGGCCTAATCCTTGTTCTAATGTAGTTATTAGTCCAACTAGTCCTAATAACCCTTACTGAACTATAACCCTGAAACTATCAAGATTCAATAATAAAGCAGATTTAAGTTCAGGAATGGATAGATACATGCAATACCGTAGACAACTAGTCAGATACTCGACATGCACTGAATTCTCTTCACAATTTGACATTCACAACTAGTTCATGCAAATTGTGTGTGCTACAATCAAGTAAGATATTTCAACCAGAAATAAACAAACTCTAGCAATATGAATAAGATGATTCTACTTAGATGGCCAATCTAAATGAGCAAATCTGATTCAATGATAATACGCACAAGAGAATAAAGACAATCAAATGAATAGAACAAAGGAAAGAAGTCTCATAACTTAATCAATCTGAAAGCTTCAAATGCCAAGCAAAACAATGGAGGTTTAGCAACTCATGGGTTCTTGAGAGAAAAACTAAGAAACTTGGAATATGGAATGTAGAAGATGGAAGATGATCCCAAAACCCCTCACAACTAAACCTATAAGTCTCTGCCCAATAAAACTGATGCAATTACTAACAAAAACGTTATAAAAACGTTACAAAACATAAAGAAGTTTCTAAATCAGCAAATGGAAGAAAGTCTTCGCTGGCGGAATCCGCGATCACGGTTTCGGACCCGCGGTCGTGGATTTTGTGCTGTAAAGCTAGCTGGTCCAGTGGAATTTCCGCGATCGCGGTTTGGGACCCGCGGTCGCGGATATGGCTTCTGTGGCTTCGTCTTCAGCTGCCTCCAATGCTACCTGTGGTCTTCTTCATGTGGTCTTCATGCAGCTTCGACTCCTCTTCTTACGCTTCAATGCTCCGTATCATCCTCTGTAATCTCATATGTAGCTCAACTCTCCAAAACTCCGTAATTACAGAATACATCATAACATCTAGCATAATCCTATACAAAATGAGTTAATAACCTATAGTAGCGCTATGTAAAATACCGCTTATCAGACGTTCATCATTTCTTCGCTGAGGGGAATCTCTGCGCGGAGGAGTTCGTCTACGCGAAGATCGGGATTTCTCTTCAGCATGTCTTAGGAGATCTTCTTCGAGGTGCATTTCTTCCATAGCTCTCTCTTTGGTCGCGATGAATGAATCGGGACGAGTCTTCGTCAGCTCTTTGTATAGGTCGCTGTCTCGAGGGAGTGCACGTCTGAACGCGTCGACAGCGGTAGACTTACTACAATCCAGGATGGTGATCTTCTCGTCATTGAAACGCTTCATGAAGGCCCTTATAGTTTCGCCTTTGTTCATGCGCATGTTATGGAGATCCGAAGTCTGTTTCGCAAACATCTTACTGCTAGCGAATTATAGGCGAAACATGTTGGAGAGTTCAGCGTAGGACGAGATTCTCCCTTTGGGGAGGTGGATGAACCACGTCAAGGCCGGACCTTTCAACGTTGAACTAAAAAACTTGCACATCATCGCTTCTTTTAGTTCTGGCTCGATTGGACTCGTGGACAACTTGGCTTTATAGAGCAAGATATGGTCTTCTGGGTCATCGGATCCGTTGTAGATGGGGAGATCAGCGACGGTGAACTTCTTTTCTATTGCGGCGATGGCGTTGTCAAAGGGACTCTCTTGATATCCGAACTCGTGCTCAGGGATGATGGACTTAGGTGCTCCGGGCATCGGCATCATCTCCTTCCTCAAGGCTCTGACTTGTTGTGCTACGAGCGTCACGATGGCACTTGGTGTCATGTCCTCTTCGGCTTTCATTTTTGGAACCATCTCTCTTGATGGAATGACGTCTTGGTGCTCCTGGGATCCATAAATTTCACCTTCTTCAGCGACGACATCCATGTCCAGGCGTCGAACGACGCTCTGACTACGAAGGTAGGTGTGTATTTTATTTATTTAAAATACACCAAGTTCCATTAATATTGTATTTTATTTAAAATACAATATTAATGGAATTTACCAAAATGTCACCGCGTGACTTACTTAAAAGGTTTAGAATTTTCAATGTCCAGATTATGAACATTATCATCTAGAATATGAACATTAGCTTCCTATCCGAACCTTTCTCTTACTATCATATTGATAAGTAGATATAATTCGATGACCTCGTCCCTAAAACAATTATGGCGTTATCTACAGAGCTTTAATGCATCGTTTCTTGGGTTATTCATATCACCTGGTTTTTTTTTTTTTAATTAAATATTCTAGGTAAATTAAAAGTCTTAAACTTTATATTGAATCTGTATCTCTTGTTTTTATCTAGTGGAAAGATATGAAACTAAACCTATTATACACGTATCAAGGCATGTGTGTCTAGACTTGGTCTTACTTGTGGGCATGATTGCGAGTCATTTGTGGTTGGGTTACCAGATGGTAGCAAATTAGTTGGTACTCGTGAGTTTAGGAATTGTCTTGTTTGTATCGGGATTCGGAATTGGCTAGCTGACTTGATTGAGATTGATTTAACTCATTATGATGTCATTTTGGGCATGGATTGGCTTGTACGTCATGGGAATGGTAATGGATCTATGTAAGAGGACTATTACTGTAACCACCAGGAATGAATCGATGCATGTGTTTGAAGGTAGAGATCCCACCAAGTTAGGGTCTGTCATTAGTGTTATGAAAGATGCGAGATTGATAAGGAAGGGATGTCAGAGATATTTGTGTTATGTTATAGGAGATGATGTTAAAGAGAAACCCGAAATGTCTAGGATACCAATTGCGTGTGAGTTTGAATATGTGTTACCGAAGGTGTAACACCCCGTGTTTGTAATCCATTATAAGAATTAGATTGCTACCCATGTCAACAAGAGCTCTTCCTTTTCCTGGTTCAAGTGAGGACAAAGAACTAGGAAGTTAAGCGTGCTAGGGTGGGAGTACTCGTGAGATGGGTGACCTTCTGGGAAGTTCCCACGTTGACATGGGGATAGCCAGTGGCGGATCCAGAACAAAATCGTTGTGGGGGTTCAAAATTTTTATATAAAATAAATAAATAAATAAATTAAGTTTTATAAAACAAAATATATAAAAAATGTAATATAGAGAATTGTCACTCTCAAAACTCTTTAATCCTATGAACAATGGACATTTGAGACTAAAAACTATAACTAGAGATAAAATGTATAACGTTAGAAACATATTTCTTAAATCCTAAATCACAAAATTTTCTATTGAATACCTAAGGTTAAAACTCACTATAACATAATTAAACATGAAAAAAGGAGTAAAAGATCTATTCATTCATTTATTTATTTAAACATAAAAGAAGAGTTTGCTTTTTTCCCTTGATTGATAAAGTGAAAAGTTGTGCTTTCATTTGTTTTACATACTTTTCTGGTATTTAAGAAAACAGGAGCTCTCATTTTTTAAAGAAAAAGCAAGCAAGTTGCTTTTTAAAATAAATTAAATAAAATGCTGTTGACCAAAAAAAATGAAACGCTGTCGTTTCACGTGATAAATATCGAACAACTGCCTCTGCATCTTCTATCTTTCTCTTCTCTCTCTTCTTGTTTTAGATTACATATAAGTTCATTAATGGTGGATATTTCAACGACAATGGGGGCTCATTCCTACGGCTTACACCGCTCGTCCGAGGTCCGTGGGATCCGCCATTGGTTCTGAGCTTCGGGGGGGGGGGGGGGGGGGGGGCTTTATCCATCCGATAAGCTTGTCATTGGAGCACCGTGGGGGCAGCGGAATACACAGCTCCCCTGGATCCGCCACTGGGGATAGCGCTTCTAAGGCATGGGCCTTAAAAATGGTATCAGAGCCAACTCTGGGTTCCGAGTGGGCTTAGCCGTAGCGCAGCTGCTTGACAAAGAGGGTGGTCTTTGGGCTTGGCGGGCCTTGACGAGGTCGTCAAGGGTTTAAGTGGGGGTGATTGTAACAGCTCTTTCTTTTCCTGGTTTGAGTGAGGACAAAGAACAAGGAAGTTAAGCATGCTAGGGTGAGAGTAGTCCTGGGATGAGTGACCTTGTGGGAAGTTCCCACGTTGACATGGGGATAGCGCTTCTAAGGCGTTGGCCTTACAGAAGGACTTATCGGGATTGCCTCCTCACAAAAAGGTTGAATTTGCAATTGAGCTTGAACCGGGAACAACTCCTGTCTCTAAGGCCCCGTATAGGATGGCACCACTAGAGATGAAAGAATTAAGAAACAGATGGAAGAGTTGATTGAGAAGGGCTATATTAGGCCAAGTGTGTCACCTTGGGGAGCGCATGTGTTGTTTGTGAAGAAAAAGGACGGCTCCCTTGGACTCTGCATTGATTACACAGAGTTGAATAAGGTGACAATAAAGAACAAATACCCACTACCTTGGATCGATGACCTGTTGGATCAACCGCAAGGGGCAACTGTGTTCTCAAAGATCGACTTGAGATCAGGTTACCATCAATTAAGGATTCGAGATGAAGATATTGGCAAAACGGCATTTCGTACAAGGTACGATCACTATGAATTTGTAGTGATGCCTTTTGGACTGACAAATGCCTTTGTTGTATTCATGGAGTTGATGAATCGGGTATTCATAGAATACCTGGACCGGTTTGTCTTCGTGTTCATAGATGATATTTTGGTCTATTCTAAGAGTAAGGAGGAGCATGTTGAGTATCTCCGGATTTTCCTCGAGTTGTTGAGGCAACACAAGTTGTATGCAAAGTTATCAAAATGTAACTTCTGGATGACCGAGGTAGCCTTCCCTGGGCATATAGTTTCTGCAGAAGGTGTGATGGTTGACCCCCAAAAGATTCAAGCAGTATCTGAATGAAAGCCTCCGAAAAACGTCAAGGAAGTAAAGAGCTTCTTGGGCTTGACTGGCTATTACAGAAGGTTTGTAGAAGGGTTTTCTAAGATTGTTTAGCCATTGAATAATTTGTTGCGTAAGTCAAAGAAATTTGATTGGGACCAGAAATGTGAAGAGAGCTTCGAGGAACTCAAGAGAAGACTAACAAGTGCCCTGTTTTTAGCGCTATACCTCAAGGAACTGATGGGTTTTTTGTTTACAGTGATGCTTCAATGCAAGGCCTTGGTTGTGTTCTGATGCAACATGGAAGGGTTATCGCATATGCTTCCCTCCAGTTGAAATCACATGAGAAAAAATACCCCACCCATGACCTAGAATTAGCAGCTGTTGTGTTCGCTCTCAAGATATGGAGGCACTACCTTTTTGAGGTAACATGTCAAATCTATACTGACCACAAGAGCTTGAAATATATCTTCACACATAAGGAGTTGAATATGAGGCAAAGAAGGTGGTTAGAGATGATAGAGGATTATGACATTGAGATTCTATACCATCCAGGCAAAGCTAATGTGGTAGTTGATGCCCTAAGAAGAAAGTCCTCACAGAAGAAACTGATTGCATGTTTGACCTCGCAGCCAGAATTGCAAAAGGAGCTGATGCGAAGGGGGATCGAAGTCTGATTTCAAATGAGTCAAGAAGACCATTGCTTTCGAGAGATTTAGTCGCCACTATTAGAAATGATAAGCCAGAGGCAACAAGATGACCTAGGGATAAGTCAGATCCTGAATGACATAATCCAGAATAGGGCACCGAGATTTGTGTTGCACGATGATGGGATTCTGAGGTTCAAAAACCGAATCTGTGTACCTGCAAATGAGGAGATAAAGACTTTGATCCTGAAGGAAGCCCACTCCTCACCTTACTCAATACATCCGAGGGCTAACAAGATGTACAAAGACCTCAAGAAAAACTTCTGGTGGAGTAACATGAAGAGGGAAGTAGCTGAATTCGTGGCTAAGTGTCTTACTTGTCAGCAAGTTAAAATTGAGCATCAAAGACCTGCTGGAGAACTACAACCACTTCCAATTCCAGAATGGAAGTGGGAGGACATCTCTATGGATTTTTTATGGGGCTACCACCGTCACAAAAGTGGATGGATTCCATTTGAGTCATTGTTGATCGATTGACTAAATCTGCTCACTTTAAACCCATTAAGAAAGTTTTGGGTCGTGAACTCGTGACAGACTTGCACAACTTTATATTCAAGAGATAGTAAGATTACATGGCATCCCCAGAACTACTGCGTCTGATCGTGACAGAAGGTTTGTATCACATTTCTGGAAGTCATTACATGCAGCCATGGGTACAAAACTGAGGTTTAGCACAACCTTTCAGCCACAAACAGATGGTCAATCAGAAATGACCATTCAAACCTTGGAGGATATTATGAGAGCATGTGCTCTAGATTGGTCGGGAAGGTGGGAAGCGAAGTTACCACTAGTGGAGTTCACATATAACAATAGTTGGCAGGCCTCCATTCCGATGGCTCCATATGAAGCTTTATTAGCTCCATATGTACGTCTCCACTTTGTTGGAATGGCTTATCTGAGAGATTATTAGTGAGGCCATACATCATGAGAAGGACACAAAATGAAGTTGCATTGACCAGGCAACGAATGCTGACGACGCAGAGTCGCCAGAAATAATATGTTGATGTGTGTCGCGGACCCCTTGAATTCCAAGTCGGAGATCACGTGTTTTTCCAGGTTTCACCTACCAAAGGTGTATTCAGATTTGGCAAGAGAGGGAAATTAAGTCCTCGCTATGTTGGGCCCTTTGAGATTTTGGAGAAGATCGGGACATCATCATATCGTCAATGTCTTCCACATTTCTCAACTAAGAAAGTACGTCGCTGACTCTTCGCATGTATTTCGTTACGAGGAGATCGAATTTGGAGAGGATTGCACTTACGAAGAACAACCAATCATGATTCATGGTTATGAGGAAAGAATGTTGAGAAGCAAGGTGATTCCTCTGGTGAAAGTTCTATGGTCTAAACATGGCACCGATGCAGACACATGGGAGACAGGAGGCAGACATGAGAGAACGATACCCATTCTTTATTTGATGTTTAGTTTTAGGGACAAAACTCTTTTTAAGAGGGAGAGGATGAAATGCCCCTTAAATTATTGGGTCTGTAATATATGGCGATATCGAACTCACTTACTATTAGTGACATATTCCGGTATAATTATGTCGAACTTGATTCTCCTGGAAACTTTCAGATTAATAGCTACGTATTTCAGTTAGAAATTTCAGATCTTTGTCTATTTCAAATAATTGGGTTGTTATCAATAGTCAGGATTCACCATGTTTTGTCGGGATTTATTAAGAACCCGACGTACTCTATTTCATCCCTACATAAAGAAAATATTTACAAAAATAATTTATCCTCTTATCTAATCTAGATTTCTCTACCTATACCAATGGTATAGACCCCACCCTTCCTTCTAGATTTCTGCTTCGCGTTCTTCTTCTTTACCTTTCCTGTACGTTCAACTCTCCATCTCCCTTGGCTGCACTTCCATTGTCCTTTCCCATCCACCTTGTTCCAGCCGCCCAGCTCAGCCAAGAGATCAACCTAACTGCACTGCTCGGCCAGCATTTCCCCAGCCCCGTGCAGCAGCTCACGTCTTCTTCCTCTGCGCAGCAGCTCGCACTCTCTTTCTCTGCGTAGCAGCTGTTCAACAGATCGTGTGAAACAACTCGTGTGACTACAACGCACAACCCAAGGTGACCAGAAAAGCCATGGAAGACCATTAGCAAGCTCTTGCCTCTTCTTTTGCCGTGTGTTGATTGAATTTGGAGATTGGAGGTAGAGGTAAGGGATTTGGGATATTTTGTGTGAATCTGAATTTTCTAGGCAAAATCATAATTTCTGGGAAGTTGTGGCTGACTTTGTATGGTGCGAATTAGGCGACCGTTTCGTGAACCTTGAAACATCTTTATACGACAAACGGATTAATTGTGTTGATTGTCGAATGAGGCAAGTTGTTTATAAGCGTTTGTGTGTCGTAGGTTAAGTTTAGGATATCGGATTATGCATATCATCAAACTTCTAAATAGTATATGAGCTTTAACCTTAATGAATTATGAAAAATGAATTCTATGTTAGTGATTACATGATTATATGCTTTGTTGTGATTACATGATTATGTGTTATGTTGAACATGCCTTCTTTCGTGAGAATCTTGATGAGTTTTATCCTTGTGATTGTGCTTATATGTTTGAGATGTGATTATGTGAAGTTATCGATGTGTACCCATTGTCCTTGAGATTTATATGTGGGGGTAAGGATTGTTTCGATCCCTCACTTGATTGCGAACGGTTTTATGTACTAACACCCTTGATTATGGCTCTACTGGAAGAGTGGGTCATTGGTGGGCCTTGCCATTTGGGTAGACCGGATCACTTGGCGCATGATTCCGTTCCCTACTCTTTTGTATATGAATTATTTGGCCCAATGTATGGGCAAGAAGGTACCTTCGGGTTCAAGACAGACTTGGACCTGTTATCAAAACGTTTTCGTAATTTGTTTTCCAATTGGATTTCTATTTACTTGATACGTTTTATTGTGTGTCGCTTGTGATTCATCACTTGTTTGTTTGTGAATCTGTATGTAACCGTTACTCGTGCATGATATGTATTAATGAGTACGGGCATTGGTGATATTCATCGTGTGTCGGAATTGATACTATGCCGGAATTGATATCTGTACCTTTCTCTGCATATCTGTAAACATGTGAATTGACGCCTCATGGATGATCATTACTAAAAACATAACTAGGTTTGCATGTCTGCTAATCTATGACTCATTTACTTGCGCTATTACTCGTATTCTGTTTATGGACAACATGCTAGTCTAGTTGGATACTAATCCCTCTTTCGGTGGGGGCACTGGTTGTGTTTTTTACATGGTTAGGTACCAGTCTGTTGCAGAGCATGGAGGAGGTCAGTGTAACACCCCCAAATTACATTGGGAATATTAACACTAGTGATCCCAGACTTAACTGTCCAAAGTCACCCAAGGATTTACAGTATGCATCGCAAATACAAAATAATAATTGAAATGCAATTATATTATTAAAATAATCAAACGAGTTAACAAATATGCAAAAGCGATTACATTAAAAGTAATAATATATTACTTAACGATATTACAAATGCGGAAGCGTTATAATAAAGACATAATTCTTAACGTTATTACAAGATTACAACGAAAGACTTAATTAAAATATTTGAATTACAGAATAGGTCTTAAACCCTATTACTAACCTCAAAATCTTAATCTTATATATAGAAACTCTACAACATTATCAGCTGCTTTCAACGTAGGAAACTTGATTCTTCACTTATGAGAAACTACCATCTGATGTGCCGTAATGGGACGGGTGACACCAGCCAACCATGCAAAGAAAGAAAACAGTTGGTTAGTCTAATGAAAGACTATGCTAGTGGAATTTTATGTGAGGTTCTTGTATTCGTATCTAATTGTCTCTATCATTCTCGAGTAATAACCAAGAAATGAAAGAGCTTTTGATACTCCTACTGAATTATATGAAGAGGTATGCAAGAAGAGAAGACTCCAAAGAAAATGAGTTTTAGAGAAAAAATATGATGAATTGGGAATATTATAGTTAATTTTCACACAATACGTTTAAAACAACCAACTTAGAATAATAAACTAACGATCAACCTCACCACATATATTGTGTGAATCACCACACATGTGAATCCATATTGAAAAGAAAGTCATTAAGCAAGGGGTTGGGCGGTTTCCACGTTGTACTCCTCGCCCGAGGTATATTAGTTATCTGCTCATTCGACACTTATCTTATTTAATTTCAAAATGTATACATTCACGTTATAAGCTTTTAAAATCCCCATCTTCCTTTTAGGATACCTAGTGGAAAAGAAGAATGACACTGGCTAAGTGCACCACCACTTATTCATCCTCACGGGATATACATAAGGGTAGGTCATGACCAAAGAAGGCGATAAGGCATTTCTCAATAAAAAAGATGAACATATCGTGTCAATTAAAAAAATCCGATTTTTTAATCATAATCAACAAAATTAAAACAAGAAGTTTTAAAATAGAAAAATAGTTAATAATCTATTTCAAAGATTGTAAATCGCTAAAAATGACATGGTATCAAAAACAAAATTTGTTTTTGCATATGTACCTTCTTCCTCAGAGAGTTTTGCTTTAGTGAAACATTTTGAAATGACACAACCTGTTCTACACAAAGAGTGTTCATCTCTTCCTTCGACGTCAAGAGGAAAGCTTTTTCTACAATTAAAAAGGCACGGTGCAAGACAAAGAGGGGATGTAGCACATTTAAAACTGCCAATACTTACACATTTCACGACACTAAAGACACTTGCATTTGAAGGAACAAGAATTGTTGAGATTACTAAGAAGATGACAAAAATTGACTTTATAGACATTTTTTTGTTTGTGACAATCTCTCTATCTTTTAAAGTGTTGGAATTTGGTGTTGATAGTGATTTAGAAAGCATCATTATATATGAGGTAAATCTGATTGCATTATATCATACAACACAATGCATTTATTAGTTTCGTGTAGCACAATTTATTTAGGCGTATAAATTTACCATAAAAGATTATCTCTTTCTTCTTTTATATCCAAGAAATTTCGACTTTAAAATCTCTGATAAATAGTAAGACATTTATATTTCAAATTTTAAATATAAATATCATGGAATGGTTTTGTATTCATCAAAAAGAATTTAAAATAGTAAATTTCTCTTGATTGGAGAAATTCTGTTAATACTGATTTAGACAATTTAGATTTCATATTGTCGTATATGTTTTGAAATTGATGGTTTAATTTAATAGGTAATTGCGGTGCATTTTATAAATACACAAGTGTATTATATTAGAAATATTTTTTTAAAAAAATTATTTTCTCACCATTTGAAGAAAAAAACTTCCTCCAATTAGAGAATCTCAGTCTTTTGAATTTAAACAACGTGAAATGACATCATGATTCGATACATTTTTCAATAGACTATTTGAAAGACATCTTAGATATACATTATTGTTTTTGTAAAATATCATATTACTTTCATGAGGAAACTTCAGGTAGGAAGAGGGGATAACGTAGGAAAAACGAAGCTCTCACGTTTAAAGATAACAAGCTAATGTTCATATTTTGTATGGTAACGTTCATGATTTGGCAATTAGGTCAATTTCGGTCATTATTTAAAAAAACACTATTCATGAAATTTACAAAATTGCCACCGCGTGACTTACTTAAAAGGTTCAGAATTTCAACGCCCGAAGTATGAACATTATCATCTAGAATATGAACATTAGCTTGTTATCTGTGAACGCGAACGCTTCATTGTTTAGCTTGATCCCTCTTCTATCCAAACCTTTCTCTTACTTTCATATTGATAAGTGAGGAAATATCCGGTTGAAATAACTCTTAACCTAGGAAAAACGAACGGACCGTGTTCATAGATTACATGTCAATGTTCGTAATCTAGGCGATAAATTTTTTTGAACGTTTTTCAGTAAGGGACGCGGTGGCATACTTGTAATTACTGCACATTTTAGTTTTTTAGTTTTTTTCTCAAAATGACCTCTAAATTTTATCGCCCAGATTATGAACAATACGACTTATATTATGAACATTAACTTATTATCTGTGAACGCGAAAAATTCGTTTTTCCTACGTTAAGCCTTGTTCTCACCGGAACTTTTCTCTTGATAAGTAGATATAATTCGATGACCTCGTCCCTAAAACAATTATGGCGTTAGTGAAGCATTTTGAAATGACACAGCCTGTTCTACACAAAGAGTGTTCATCTCTTTCTTCGACGTCAAGA
Source organism: Oxyria digyna (assembly GCA_029168935.1). Classification (NCBI taxonomy): domain Eukaryota; kingdom Viridiplantae; phylum Streptophyta; class Magnoliopsida; order Caryophyllales; family Polygonaceae; genus Oxyria; species Oxyria digyna. Next base: position 16,722,530 of record JAPVLV010000013.1, read on the forward strand.
GGAAAGTTTTTTCTACAATTGAAAAGGCACGGTGAAGACAAAGAGGGGATGTAGCACATTTAAACCCGCAAATATTTACACATTTAACGACACCAAAAACACTTGCATTTGAAGGAACACGAATTGTTGAGATTACTAAGAAGATGACAAAATTGTCTTTATAGACATTTTTTTGTTTGTTTGTGACAATCTCTATCTTTCAAAATGTTGGGTTTTTGTGTTGATAATGATTTAGAAAGCATCATTATATATGAGGTAAAACTAATTGCATTATTTCATACGAAAAAATGCATTAACTAGTTGTCCTCGACTTATATATTCTAGCATAATATGTCTTTTATATGTTTCAGAAAAAACGATTTCAAGAATAACTGCTAAGGACTACTGGTATTCTTACTCCTACTGTAATAACCCTCATTTTAGTAAGGGTATTTCGGAATTCTTCCATAAAAATAATTTTTATTATAATTAATTATAAGACTAAATTAAAACTTGTTACATGGAGTTGTACAAGTATGTAATATCACACAAAATTTAAACTTATAAAAAGTAACCTAGAATATTTAAATGAGAATAACAAATTTAAATATGGTTAAATCAATATTAAATATTGATTAAATTATTTTAGGCTAAATTATATTCAATTTAGCATTAAAATAATTATTATAAGTGATCTACAAGGTTTTGGCATTTTCCCTAATTGCTTAGAAATTGATAAGGGCATTTTTGCCACAACTCAAAGTAGAGGGGAGATTTTCATAATTACCCATAAGATAATTTAATAATGGAAAATAAGAAAATGGGAAGTAAACCCATTCCCATCTACACTCAATCAATCGAACGTAAGAACCTTCAATAAATAGATTTGTTGTGGAATCTGGTTGAACGATCCCCGTATGTAGCTAAGTAACAAATTGTGTTTACCCTATTAAATCCGAGATCCTCTTCGTTCGTTTCTCTTCATCTAAACAAACACGTCCTCTTCTTCCTCTATTCTTTGCTTCGTGAAAACCAGCAAGCTCAACTCCATTCATTCTTCTCCATACTTGTTCTTCTATTCTTTTATCAAGACAGGCAAGTTGCTCCCTCGTTTCGTCTCCATTAAACAAGAGGTACACTTCGTTCCTCTATTTGTCGTTATCAATTTCGGTTCCGAGATTCAAACCTAACTGAAGGCGATTGAAAAACTAACCCTCGAAGATTTGACTCAGACGATGTCGCTCGTTGCCTTGTACACCAATCCTTCCAACTTTTCCACCTAATGAGCCCGAGTCCAGATTGCTTAGTCCCGATTTTCTCCTTTCCTGCACACAAGACAAGTCCCGAGGGTGGCCCCGGGATCGTCACTCCGACGCTCAAGTCAGTATTCGGTTTGAGGAGAGGATCAAGATTCACAAGATAAAAATAATTCTTCTCTTATTATCTTAATGTGTGTTTGATTTAGTGTTATCCTTCGTTATCTCTGAGGTCTTTTGTTTTCTTTCAGGTCATGCAATGTTCAGTATGATACTTGTCTTTTTCTCCCCAAAACTTCTGTCCCTTCTTTATTAGTTTACTTTTCCTTTTATAGTAGTTTCATTACTTGGGGCTTAATCTTCATTACTTAGTCGAGTATACTTACCTTGAGTAAATCTCCTTTTTACCCTTCTCCTTGGGTTGCAAGTTTTTATTTACTTCGAGTATGATTTTCACTTAAGGAGTTTACTTAACAGTGTTGTTCTCTTTACACTTGTCAACTATATCGTTTCCTATCCGTTCTATATGGAGGCCTCCTTCCTTTCTCTTAATAGAATTTTGCAATGTAGATGGGTGAAAAAGTAGAGCATGTCCTAACGGGTAGGAAGGATTTCCAAAAAATGGTAGAATGATAGCCATCTAGATAGATTGGAGTTAATCACTTAGTGTGTGTAGGGTTGTGCCATTCTAGAGTTGGGTCGGCTAGAAGGGATGATTTTATACGAAGTAATCCTTTCTGGCTTGAGCTCTCCAGAATGGATGATATTCCATAATAGCACTTCTGGGTCGTGTTTGCCAATATGGATGACCATCAGACGGGTATGTCCTTAAGCGTTTCAAATAGTAAATGGGCCTCGGGCCGTCATGCATAGTTTGTGAATATGGGTTGTTCATCGTCTCTTTGGGCCTTTAAAATAACAGTCCAGTACTATAATAACTCAAACATTCATGGGGTTATTTTGGGCTCCCACATAGCCCCTCAAGAACTCAACTTCAGCTTGCACTCCTTCTAGTTAGACATTCTTTCTAGTAAGGCATTTATTTTAGGCTGAAATTTAAACGGGACCTTTAGTGTTTTCTAATTTCGAGGGTGAAGTTGAGAGCTTGATTGTCCTTGGGAGCCACCATCCTTACTTATAAAGGAGTATGGACAAAGTCTTGACTTTTCCTTATAAATTGCTCATGCTTTACTTCATTTTTGGGTATGCCTGGATCACTTGTTCTTCTCTCCCTATTCTTGTTAAACTCTTTTCTTTTAGTATGACACTCTTCTCATACAAGCTTTTATTTGGAGTGGTGTTTCCTTTCAACCCTGGAGAGTGTACTACTCCTTTCTATTGTTGCGATTGGCGATGTTAGGTTAATGATCGTTCCAGCTACGGGGTTTGGGAGTGCGGTTTATACTTTCTCTGTTCCAGATTCTGGTTCTTATTTCATCCGAGTTATCTGGTTAAGCGCTCTTATTGCACTTCTTAACTAGATACTTGTGATGTTGAAGTAAAGAATTCTTGGATGACCTTCCTGAAGACTCTCTCGTTCTCGTCGACTATCTCACTTGAGTTGCTTGTTCAGGAGAGTCTTTTTGGTAAAGAGATTGGGGTTAATTCGTACTACCCAATTTTTCCTTCCTTCGGGCAGAACGAGCTGGTAGATTTGATGGGATGGAAGAGGACGGGTTGATCATAATCTTCTCGGGGTTTCGATCTTCTTCTTCGACAGACGGTTATGGTGGACGTGGGGGTCTTCTTCTCTTGCTGCCTCTTCCACTAGCACTTCTTGTTGATGAGACTGAGGGGTAACTTCCTTGGTGTATTTCCGGATTACTAGGGAATATCAGACCAAACTGATAGCTCTTCTACCGGTGCCAAATGAGTTGGATGATGATGCTCTCGTCTTCTTGGATACCTATCAATCTTTTAATGTCTTGTATTTTGATACGGGTTGAAGGAGCTCTACTATTAATGACCCCTCGTTTGTAACTTTGATTCTGGTTCTTGTTTCATGTAATTATTTGTAATGGATAATTCTTCTTGTAATTTTCATTGGTGTATTTTGTATTTGCGAGCTTTGTAAAGCTTTTGTTTGCGATCTTCCTTAACAAAAATCTTGCTAATCGAGAGTATTCTGTTTCATGTTGTATTATACTATATGTGTATCGACGTGGGATCTTGACTTGTTATAGCCTTGACAATGGGTATCTTTGTGTGTCTCGTAGAAGTATTTTTAACAAAATACTCGTTCTTGTTCTGGACATCCGCCTTTCTAATTGGTCGTTACTCATAGGGCACACGGTTTTGGACATGAGACTCTATACATCACAGGTGCTATCTAGTTCGACATTATTCCTCCTTTATATTCTTCTGGTGAGTGGTCTTCTTAAATGGTTGTGTCACGCCGATCGAGTGTTTGTTTCGCTTGAAAACACTAGCTCTGGACACCCGTCATTCTAGCTAGGCGTGGCTATCCTGTTTGGATACGTTGGTTCTGAATATCCACCAATCTAGATAGGCGTGGCTATCTTGTTTGGATACGTTGGTTTTGGATGTCCGCCATTCTAGCTAGGCGTGTCTATCTCGTTAGATTCATAGGTACTGGATATCCGCCGTTCTATCTAGTCGTTACTTGGTTTGGTTTTGGATGGTCGACCTGATTAGTTGAGTATTGCCTAATCTAGACGTCCGTTTTTTATTTAAGCCATCCTGGCGTGGCGCTTTTCTAAACGAATGTCATTCTGGACAAGTACTACCCTACTTGGGTATTTTCTGGTTGGACGGGATTTTTCCTTGTTTTGTGGAATCTTATACTTTCTAGGGCTTTTAAATATGGACGAGCTTCTAGTACATTAAGACATTCGTGCGTTTTGTTGGCGGGTCCCAACTCTCTTGTTATAAATGTATACTCTTTCTGTTATGTTATTTCTCGTTCTCAAGTTTTCTGTTGTAATAATCCCTTTGTGCCCTGTAGTCATGCACGTTTGCGAATTCTCCTTTTCGGTTCTCTTCTCGTTCATTTTTTATCCTGGCGATCCCCTCGGCTCAACGGTGTTTATGCGATTGTCGATTGTAGGTTAAGTTCATTCGGATCGTTTGGTGGTGGTCAGGGAAGTTTCTTTTCGAATCTTGCGGACCTCCATCTTTAGAGGATCCCGTCGTTGGTTCGCTCCTCCATTGTCGGAGGAAGCAGTGGGGGTGGTGGAAGAGATTGCTGTGAATGTACATCTTTCCAGGATATGATCCCCTCTTCTTCGGTTTTGGAGTTAATTGGTCAAGCCAATCTTCTTGTATCTTAAAATTTCTTGTCTGCTATGACTAGTTTTAGTTTTATTTTGGTACTTCTATTCCGGTTCTTGTTTCAGCTCTTTGGAGTTCTATGTACCTTGTAATCCCGTATACTTGTTTAAACGAGTAATGAAGAGTATGACATTTATTCTATGGTGTATTGTACATTTACTTATGTATTTCGAATTGTGTATTTTGAACGAGATGTTGTAATTTTCCGGGTAAAAATCTTCCTTTGTTAACTAGTAGGGGTTTGGATTATTTACGGTGGGGTCCATCAATAAAAACCCTCATATCCTTTCCTCCTTCTCCCTTTCCTTCCCCATTTTACCTCTTTTCATCTCTTAGCCGCCGCCACGTTTGTTTCTCTCCTCAACTCGAATTCTTCCGTTCTATCCCGGAGCCGTTCTATCTCGGTGACGATTGGGACCACCGGGGCCACCTTGCACTATGGATTTCTTGGGTGAAGAAATGACTACGACACTACCTCCCTAGGTCGCGGATTTTTCGACGACATTGGTAACTTTCTCCTCTAATTCTTACTTCGAGTTTGTTGTTCATTTTTCTCGAATCTTGTCTAGGCTTCGTTCTGGCTCTAGATAGGTGAGTGTTGGGGAGAGATTTATTTCTTGCTTTTATTTAGTGATGGAACCGGGTTATGCCGGGGGTAATGAGTTGGCGGTCGTCAAGGGAAAAAAGGTTGTTCGATTGGAGTCGGGAAGTGATGCCTCGGATTCGGAGACAACGCCTGAGGTATTCGGGAGGGTTGGTGACGACGATAGGAGTGTGTTGAATGTCCCCTGACTGAAGGGGGTATATCTAGGAAGGTGGACCTTATTCCAGTTCGTCTTTATTCAGAGCGTATTGATTTTGACAAAGCTAATCAAAGTCGTGAATTTAGGAACAAGGTGAGGAAATGTGCTGAAAAGACCACCTTATCTCTTGAGAAATTGGAAAAAAATCTCGAAAGAGTATAATTTCCCTCCTGGGGTTTTTCTTGCTTTACCGTCGTGTTCGGGGCATTCTTTGTATTCCTACCCAGGAGCTATGGCCATTAGTGTTGATTGTCTTACATCAGGGGTTACATTGCCTTTTCATCCTTTCTTTCGGACTTTCTTTCATCGTATGGGTATGGCTCCTATTCAGCTTCATCCTAATGGGTGGAAATGGTTCTCTAGCTTCTTGGATAGGTGTAATGAGATCGGGGTTAATCCCGACATGAGGCATCTTGTCTCTCTCTTTTCAGTAAGGAGTATTGGTTTTGGTTTTTATACTTTAAGACTAGAGTCTTTGAAGTGGTTTAAGAATCTTCCTAAACAGAAGGGATGGGCTTCTAAGTGGTTCTTGATAGTGGGTTCGAGTGACTTTCACTTTTGGGTTCCTACCGTTCCTTCTGTCAAGGAGGGATCTCCTATTCTGGAGAGATTGTCAGTGGGTGAAGCCGAGTCCTTCCTAGAGAGATTTAAGGATGGTTTAGTGATGGAAACCAAATCAACCCGTGCGAGGAAGTCGAGGCCCTCTGGATCGGTGGTAGCTGGATTGAGAAAAGGTGGTTTTTAATGTGATTTTTTGCCATATATATGTATTTTACTTTTGCATCTAAAAGAGTCGTTTTGTATGTTTCTCGCTAGTATGGTCTTAATTTTGACGTATTTTTATGATAGTGGCGGCTTTCCCAATTACTGGTGACGAGGTGACACCTCAATTTGCTTCGTTTGAAGACTTCCATGATGTCGTAACCGGGAGTCCTTGGAGCCTTAGAAGCAAACTTCCTATCAAGGTTCAATCAGGTGGGGTTAGTGGATCCGCTCAGAACGAGACTGAGGACGATGTTAATGAGAGATGTAATGCTAGCTTGGGCGATTCTAGCCAGTCTTATGATGGTGAGGGGAGGAGGCCGAGCAAGATTGTTTCGGATGAGGGTCACTTTGGCTCGTCCCAACAGCTAGGGGGATATAAACGAATCAAGGTGCTAACTTGTTTCCTCCCGGGTCTTCTAATGTGGCTATGGTTCAGATGGGAGAAGGTGTTCCTCATCTCAAGATTGTGGCTTTACTACAGGGGGTGTCGGTCTGGAGTGGAATCCTCTAGGAGTCTCCCTAGATCCACCGATAACTGTTAATGGCTCAGTTCCTGATTCCACTGCTTCGATTGCATCTTTTTTGGACATGGTGAGGGATTTTCCGCGGAAAAATAGTTTCGTCGAGACCTTACAACCACTCGATTCTCCATTGAGCATGAATGAGTTTATGTCGGATGTTAGCTTTTCCATGGCGTCGGTGAGTAATCGAATTCTTTATTTATCAGATTATTGTTTTTACATCGTAGTATCTAACTTGGTATTTTATTGGCGCTTTGTTTATTGTGGAGCACGTTCTTCTGTTGGAACATTTTCTTCGTTACTGTGCTCGAGCTTACATAACTTATCAGAGTGAGATTAACAGGATGCGAAGTATGAAGGTTTCTGTTGATGAGATATCTGATCTTAAGGCTCAGCTTTTATCTGAGAAAGCTCGTTCCCAAGCTCTTCAAGCTGATTTGGAAACTGAGAGATCCAAAAGTTCAAGCCTAGACTCTCAATTGGCGGCGGCTCAGGAGGAGATCGTGCTCTCAAGACGGGGTAAGGAGAGAGTTGCTAAGTTGGAGTCCGAATTGGAAGGTGCCCGCAAGATGCTTTCGGCTATGTTGAAGTCTTTGCGGCCGTGAAGATTACATCTGGGGCGTTGGAAGTGGAATCCACTGCTTTGGTTGGTGAAGTTAATTCTCTTCGGGTCCAATCTTCAAAGTACGAAGAACTAGTTCTTGGCCTTGAGAAAGATCTAAGCAAGGCTCGGTGTGAGGTGAAATCTCTGGAGGAGCAGGTGTCTAATTTTGCTAATGAAAAAGAGGCAACTCGTAGGGAGGCAATTAATGAGTATTGTGCAGGTCCTCGCTTTGTTTATGGGAGCAAGCATTTTTTCCGGAAGTCTTACTTTTATGCCGGTTAGTCAGAATGGTATTTTTCAGCTTGCCGAGGAGGTTTATGCTCACCTATCTTCTGATGAAAGGAAAAAGGTTATTCTGCCCGCTTTTGACCCTTCTAAGGTTTATTTTCGTGGTCCTGGCAAGGCACCAACCTACGTTCCTCCTAAGCCCGGGTCTTTCAAGGATGAAGGTGAGTGTCCTCTTGAGGCTTGGGACGTTGCATCAATATGGGAGGACGTTCCCCTACCGTCTTTGGAGGATGAGAGTCAGAGGGGTCAGAAAAGAAGACGCGAGGAAGATGCAAAGTCATTGTCTCCTATGATCGAGTCGGCTGAAGATGTTGCTGTTGCACACGAGGATTCCAGTCTCCCTCAGGTTGGCGAGGATAGTGTTTCTGCCATTTAGTTCGTCGTTTGGTTGGATCATGGTTCTTTTCTTTTGGATGTTTGTTCTAAGTGTGTTTGTTCTGACAATCTTCATGGGTTTTGACCGTACTCTTGTGTTTGGACAATTGTTTTTCTCGTTGTATTTCGATTGTTATTTTCATGCCTCGGGTTTGTTATCTCTTGTGTAACTTAGTCTTGTTTTTCTCTGATATTATTGTTGATCCTATCTCGTCATGAATGGAGTTCGTTCTGAGTGTAATGTTTAGGTAGGATTTTTAGAATAGAGCTCTCCTGAGTAGAGTATTTACATAATACCTTTCTAGAGGGAGTTTCCCTCAATGGAGTACTAGATAGGAAATGTCTAAAAAAGGAGCTTTTCTGGGTGGGACTCTTGAATAGAGTCTTTTATAAAGAGAGCTATCCTGAGTGGAGTATTTAGATAACGCCTTCCAAAGTGGAGTCCTCCTGAATGGAGTATTTTCTAAAAATGAGCTTTTTTGGGTAGGACTCTTGAATAGAGTCTTTCTTAAAAAGAGTTATTCTGAGTGGAGTAGTTAGATAGTGTCTTCCTAAGGGAAGTCCTCTAGAATGGAGTATTTTCTAAAATAGAGTATTTAGATAGCGCCTTCCTAAAGGAAGTCCTCTAGAATGGAGTATTTTCTAAAAAGGAGCTTTTTGGGTAGTACTCTAAATAAAGTCTTTCTAAAGGGAGTCCTTCTGAGTGGGATATTTAGACAATGCCTTTCTAAAGGGAACTTGTGTAGGGTTTGCTTCGTTTTTTAGTAAGGCTGGTTCGTTGTTTTCTTATTGCATAGCCTTCTTTTCTGGTCTTCTCTATATAATATGATGTCGTGTTGTTTCGTTCTATCATATTCTCAATTTTTCTTCTCTTTGGTTTTTGCACAAGCGTTTTCTGTCTTCTCATAATTCTTCGAGGTGTGAGGATGTCGTTGAGAAAAAGGGGTCTTTCTTCCATGGTCTTCGAGATCTCTTCCCTTCAAGTTGGTATTATAGATAAGTATGAGAAGAATCGTCTTTCTTTTAACGAGTTGATAAGATCTCGTGCCTATATTGACGCTTTCTTTGTTCCGGGCTAAATTCATCTCTTGGTTGTCGTGGAGTTGCTATAGCTGATTGATCTTGCATTCTAGTGCGAATGACGATGGTAGGTTATGCTATTAGTACGATTGACGATGGTAGGTTAGATGTATGTGATTTTCCATCAGGATAATCATGAGCGGGTTTGCTACTTCGGCTTTCTTACTATGGGTTTTTCGTTTGTGAGCTCGTTAGCTCCAGTTGATTTTTCAATTCTCTTCGGGCTCTTTGTTCATCAGTTCTGCACGGAGATTGTCGTTGCACATGCATTTTCAGTTTTGTTTGTTGTTTCAATTTTTGAGTTTTCGTACGCAAGTTCATTTCTAGCTTTCATATGCCGTAGTCGGGATATGGTTTCTCATGTTTGCTTATGGTAGCATAGGCGTTTCCGAATTTTTGTATACCTTGTAACCTTGTAATGGATATGTAACAATTATTGTTGTAATGGTGAACTCTAATATAAGTGATGAGGTTTAATTTGTCATGTGGCTTATCTTTTCCGAGTCAATTTATCTTGCTAAGCCCCCAAGTGTTTTTGTAAAAGCGATAATATTTTGAGAAAACACTTGTATTTGATTAATTGGCGAGTGGGGTATTCGAATATTGAAATCCTTTTATGGCATGATCCTATGGAGTATTAGGCGTTGGTTTTTAAGAATAATGTTCTTTTGTCGAGGTCCAACTCATAATGGTAGCACTCTAGAAGGATCCTATTTTACTCTTACCCCTACTCAACGGAGAATCCTACGTTTGCTCCAGATTGGTGTTATTTCGGCCTTGTTTTTGATTTAGATAGGAAATTTTTGTTCTTGCTAGATCTAACTGTGTCATGGTGTGTGAGTTTTTTGTGAGAGGGTATAATATTACGAGGTAAGCGTGGTCAATGGGTACTCAAAGATGTGCTTAACTAGGTACTCTAGAAAGGCGTTTGCTAGGTGAATCTAAACAAGTATCCGCTAGAAAGGTACTCTTATTAAGTATATCTAGAAAGGCATTTATTAGGTCCGTCTAAAAAGGTAGTTTTTCTTAGGTTCCTCTAGAAAAGTGGTTTTTCTTAGGTTCCACTAGAATGTAGTGTCTTTTAGGTTCCTCTAGAAAGGTGGTTTTTCTTAGGTTCCACTAGAAAGGGCGTTTTTCTTAGGTTCCTCTAAAAAGGTAGTGTTTCTTAGGTTCGTCTAGAAAGGTGTTTTTTCTTAGGTTCCACTAGAAAGGGCGTTTTTCTTAGGTTCCTCTAGAAAGGTAGTGTTTCTCAGGTTCCTCTAGAAAGGTGGTTTTTTCTTAGGTTCCTCTAGAAAGGTAGTGTTTCTTAGGTTCCTCTAGAAAGGTTGTACATTTAGAAATTTTTTTTTTTTAGGTGTATCCTGTGTTTTCATGTTTTGCTTCATGCGTTGTTAACATTTTTATATATTTTTTTTAAAGAAATGATGTCGAGAGGTCAAACAACGGTGACTCTACTGTTTGGAACCTCTCGCAGAGTACAATAGGCCAAGCAAGACTTTCTAGTTCTTGGTCCTTGCTTTTGAAGCCTAAGAAATGGTAGGAGACCAAGCGGTGCAGCGTTAGCTCTACCGACCGCTTTTGAAGTCTCTCGTTTGTTGTAAGGAGCCAAGTAAGACGAACTAGCTGTACTTACTTTTGAAGCCCCCGGTATGGTAGGAGACCAGGTAGTTCAGTCGTGCACAACTGAATGATACCTTTGAAGTCCCACGTTTAGAGTAAGGAGCCAAGCCATGCGATTCGTTTAATCCATGCTTTTGAAGCCCCTAGTATTGTAGGAGACCAGACAGTTTGGTTAGAGCACAACCGAAAACCGTCTTTGAAGTCCCGCATTTATTGTAAGGAGCCAAGTAAGGTTGAAGAACTCAACCCTTACTTTTGAAGCCCCCCAATATTGTAGGAGACCAAGTAGTACGGTTAGAGCCAACCAACTACTACTTTTGAAGTCCCACCAAATTTCAAAAAGGTACTTTTCCATACATCATTAGTCTTTCTAGCCTTTTCTGTTTGCCTTACAAGTTACAAGTTAGGAAGGGCCCTAAACGGGCTACTCCCCTATTCAACATAAAAGCAGAATTGCGGAAAATTTAAAGCATAGTCTTAGCTGCTGATACCTTGATAGTGGACTCCCATCTAGGGATAGTACTTCTTGAGGCGCAGTATGTTCCATGTGTTTTTGACGAGGTCTCCGTCCATCCTCTTCAGCTTGTAAGCCCCATCGATGACTTCTTCATGGATGATGTACGGTCCTTCCCATCGAGGATCCAACTTTCCTCCATCGACCCTTTTCATCTCAAGGTCTCCCTTTTGCCGTCTTCTTGGCCAGACTTTCTTGTTGTAGCTCGCCGCCATTCTACGTTTATATTCCCTTTCTCTAATTTCTGCCTTTTCTCGAATTTCTTCCCTGAGTTGAAGCTCTATTGACATGGCCTCCTTGTTTCCATCTTCATCGTAGTTGTGCAACCTTTCATTAGGGAAAAGGTGTTCGACAGGAATGACTGCTTCTACTCCGTATGCCAAGGCGAATGGAGTTTCTTTTGTTGCTTTCTTAGGCGAAGTCCGGTTAGCCCATAATACCAAAGGTAGGACTTCAGCCCATCTTCCTTGAGCATGATCTAGTCGTTTCATCAACCCACTGAGGATCTGTCCGTTAGCATTTTCTACCTGGCCATTAGTTTGGGGATGAGCCACTGAGGCAAATCGAAGTTCAACCCCAAGGTCGTCGCAAAAAATCCTTAGCTTGTCTGTGTTGAACTGTGGTCCTCGATCCGTCACGATGCATTGGGGTAATCCAAATCGGCATATTATGTTCTGCCAAATGAATTTTTTGACTCTCTCCACAGTAGTAGTGGCTACCGCTTCGGCTTCTATCCATTTGGTGTAGTAACCAATTGCTACTAGCATGTTGGTGACCTTCCCAGGGGCAGGTAGGAAAGGTCCTAGAATGTCCATTCCCCACATTGCAAACGGACAAGGGGCACTCATGATTCTCATCTCCTGTCCAGGTCTATGCTGGGCGGGACCGTGTAGTTGACAAGCATGACAAGTTTTAGCCGTTCTGATCGCATCATCCTTCATGGTTGGCCAGAAATACCCGGACCTTTGGGTCCGATACACCAATGTCCTCCATCCTATATGGTTGCCGCATAGCCCCCCATGTATTTCTACCATTATGTCTTTGCCTTTGCTGATTGGAATACACTTTAGACTTGCTGTTTCATAGCCTTTCTTGTAGACGAGCCCCCATGATAGATATAATCTTGTTGCACGGACTTGAAGCCTCCTTCTTTTTGCTTTGTCAGATGGTGATGCTCCTCTTCTTAAGTACTCCAGGAGGGGCGTTCTCCAGTCTTCTCCATCCTCGATGGTCATGACGCTCACATGGATAGAAGGGTGACTTCGTCTTTCCAGGATGACTCTTTTTTGGATTGCCTCATTTGCTTTCGAGCTTACTTTTGCCAGAGCATGTGCCGTTGAGTTCTCTGCTAGTGGAACTGAATGTATTTCGAAATGGGTAAAAGCCTTAGCTAGAGCTTGCACCCTTGAGCAATATTCGGGTAGATTCCCAGTTCTTGTCCCGTACTCCCCCAACACTTGTTTGACCACCACTTCTGAGTCACAAAAACAAGCTATGTTTGGGCCCCCGTTTACCAAGGCAAATTCTAACCCTGCTATGAGCCCCTCATATTCCGCATCATTGTTGGTTGTGTTGAAGTTTAAGGCTAAAGCATACTCGAAACATTCGCCTCCGGGGGTTCGTAGGGTAAATCCCGCTCCATTGTCATCCTCGTTTACTGCTCTGTCGGAATAGAGAGTCCAACAGACTAGGAGCCCCTGGTCGTTAGTAGTTGATTCCCTAAAACTTGCTTCTATCATGAAATCGGCTAAAGACTGGGCTCTGATGGTGGGATGACTTTTGTATGTTACGTCGAACTCTGATAGTTCGATTACACACTTGGTCATCCTTCTTGAGAGAGTAGGCCTGTGTAATAGTTGGTGAAGAGGGAAATTTGTCAATACATATAGCGGGTGTGCTTGAAAGTAAGGCCTAAGCTTCCTTGTTGCCATGATAACTGCCAGAGCTATCTTCTCTATTGGGGGATAACGAGTTTCTGCTGGAAGCAAGGTTCTACTTACAAAGTAGACCGGGTGTTGGTCGCTCCTCACTAGTACGACACTTATTGCTGCATCCCCTGCTGAGACATACAACTGTAACTCCTCTCCTGGGATTGGGGCTGACAAGGTTGGGAGTCTAGTGAGGTGGTGCTTCAAGTCCTGGAATGCTTGTTCACACTCTGCTATCCATACAAAGTTATGGATCTTCCTTAGTACTGCGAAGAAAGGTAGACTCCTTTCTGAAAGTCGGGAACAAAAACGTCTCAGATAGTTCACCGACCCGACAAATCTTTGAACCTCTTTAGCATTTCTAGGCGGGGTCATTGCCAGGATGGCTTGAACTTGGGCAGGATTCACATCTATTCCTCTTAAGCTGATGATAAACCCTAGAAACTTCCCCGACTTCACCCCGAAGACACACTTCTCGGGGTTCAAGCTCATCCCTTTTTCTCCCAATATGCGAAATACTTCTCGTAGATCGGCTGCATGCTCGGATGCATGGCGACTCTTTACCACAATGTCATCCACGTAAGCCTCTACAGTTATTCCCGCCAATGGCTTGAATATTGAGTCTACTAATCTTTGGAATGACGCTCCTGCATTTCTTAGTCCAAACGGCATGACTGTGTAGCAGTATGTACCATCTTCTGTGATGAATGAGGTGTGTTCCTCGTCACCGGGGTTCATCTTGATTTGATTGTATCTTGAGTAGGCGTCTAGGAAACTTAAATCCTCATGCCCTGCGGTGGAGTCAACCAGGCGGTCTATGGATGGGAGTGGATAGTTGTCCTTAGGACATGCCAAGTTTAGATCCGTAAAGTCGACACACATTCGCCACTTACCATTTGACTTTCTTACCATTACCACGTTGGCCAGCCATTCTGGGTATCTTACTTCTCGGATGAATCATGCAGCTAAGAGTTTCTTGATTTCCTCTCTAACTCCGACTGACTTTTCTCCTGCCATTTTTCTCATCTTCTGGCGTACCGGTTTGGCGTCTTTGTTGATCTTCAGGGAGTGGGTCGCAAGGGAGGTGGGAATCCCATGTAGGTCGGTTGGCGCCCATGCAAAGACATCCCTTGATTCAACCAATAATTTCTCTATTTGCTCCTGGTCTCTAACGTTGAGTTCCGTTCCTAGGTAGAGTTTCTTTGTTTGGCTTAAAAATGGTATAATAGCTCTTTTCCCCTCATCTTCCACTATTTCTGGAATTCTATCTCTTACTTCCAAGTCAGCTTGTTCTAAATTTCTTTCCTTCCCTTCTTGCGAGGTTCCTTCGCAGTCTGGCACTTCCTTGACTCCTATCGTATAGACCGGTAAGGCTATTCCCTTCGCCTTCAGCGCGACCAGGTAGCATGCTCGACTTTCATCCAGTCTTCCCCTTGCTTGTCCCACCATATCCTTCTCAGCAGGGAACTTGAGCTTAAGGTGATATACTGAGACGATGGCTTGGAAATAAGCAAGTGAAACTCTCCCGAGAATTACATTGTAGGCCGAACGCATCTTTAGCACCATGAATGTAATTCATTAAGACCACCTTGGACTCCCTTCATCTCCTAGAATAAGGTCTAGTTCGATGCTTCTGGCTACATTGACCTTTTCTCCCGAGAATCCTACCAGGGTAATGCTCGTTTGTCGTAGCTCAGAGGGCGGGATTTCTAGTTGTAGGAACGCTTCCCAATACAAGATGTCGGCTGAACTCCCCGTGTCTATCAGGACCCTTTTCACCATTTTGTTTCCTAGTTGGGTATGTATGACTAGTGGGTCAAAGTGGGGGACATCTAGGTCGACTGCATCTCTGTTACTTAAGACGATGATCTTGTCTTTTGTGGGCGTTCTTGTTATACTCAACACCTGGAGTTTTTCACCTTGTAGACCTCCTCGAGCATACCTCTTGGCCGCCCGCATGCCTTCCCCACTTAGTCCTTGCCCGCCAGATATTGTTCCTACATAGCCACTTGTAGGAGGGAAATGGTGATTTCCCCCTTCATTCTTTATCTCGTTAGGTCCTTGACCGGGTACTTGACCGGATCCATGACCACTCGTGGAAGGGAGCCTTCTTGCAACGTCTTTCTTTGTTGGTAACCCATACCCTTTGCATTCCCAGGAGTCATGGCGAGTTGTTTGATGATAAGAGCAAAACTTATTCCCCGAGCTTTGGAATTGTTGTCTCTAAGGCTGATGGTAAGGCTCTCGTCGGTTGGTCATTCTATTTGGTCCATTGTCATTCCGAGTCGCTCCCACAGTGTTAATTACGGCTCTTGCTTGTCCCTTTCCCTTGTTTTGTTGATTGTTCCTTGCCCAATTTTCCGTCGAGGTTGAATCTTTGGGGATATTGTTTGTTTGTTGGGCCCCTACGTTTCTTGCCATCATGTCTTCCGCCCTTATGTAGGTATTGGCCTTTTCTAGGAGGGCTTCGTAAGTAGGAGGTTCCTTCATGGTCATCTTCACCTTAAAGTTCCCCGTCGCCAGCCCCTGTATCAAAGCTATCTTGGCTACATTTGAGTCAAAGTCTCCCACCTGGATAGTCTCTGAAGTGAACCTCTTTACGTAGGATTCTAGAGTATCTCCCGTCCTTTGCTTAATGTTGAAGACTTCCTGCATGGACCTTTGCCTTCTTCTTGAGCTACCAAAGTGTGCTAGGAAGGAACCCGCCAGGTCTTCAAAACTTCTAATGCTTCCTGGTTGGAGATTTATCATCCAAGTGAGGGCTGCCCCCGCCAGAGTGTTTGGAAATACTTTGCACATGGTCGCACCATCAGCTCTACAGTTTAGCATCGCGTACTTGTACTTTGATATGTGGTCTTCTGGGTCGCCCTCTCCAGTATAGTCCCCAATGGCTGGTGCCTTAAAGCTCCTCCGTGGCATTGACTCTAGAATCTCGCGACTGAAGGCTGTGGAGCCGTAAAGGCCCACCGGGAAGTGTCCTTCGTGAGAATGATGATGACCATCCTCCATTCCTCCCTGCCGAGAGGAGAAGTAATGGGGTCCTCTTGTGTTTTGATTGTAGGCTAATCGGGTTTGGCCATAGCTATCTTCACATCGACTTTCTGGGCGATACTCTCTTGAATGGCGACATTCCCTTCTATAGGGGCTTTCCTGAGAGGGTGACTGGGGTTGCTTCTTCCTCTGTTGATTCTGGCCTTCCTGCTAGGCTTGGTACCTTTTGAACTCTTCAGCTTCTTCTATGCTCATGAATTGTTGCACATTCCTGTTGTTCTGTTCAGTAGGATACTCTGGCACGTACTCTTCATCTGGCTCTTAAAGACGGTACAAATGCTCTCGAGATGTAGTTAGTGTCTCTGAATGGGTAGTTGAGTGGGCGTCGTTCTCGGACCCCATAGGTGAATCCGTTTCAGTAGTGGTGGACATTGTCTTAGCCGGGTGAGTGGGTTCCCACAGACTGCGCCAATGAAGGCGATTGAAAAACTAACCCTCGAAGATTTGACTCAGACGATGTCGCTCGTTGCCTTGTCCACCAATCCTTCTAAATTTTCCACCTAATGAGCCCGAGTCCAGATTGCTTAGTCCCGATTTTCTCTTTTCTTGCACACAAGACAAGTCCCGAGGGTGGCCCCGGGATCGTCACTCCGACGCTCAAGTCAGTATTCGGTTTGAGGAGAGGATCAAGATTCACAAGATAAAAATAATTCTTCTCTTATTATCTTAATGTGTGTTTGATTTAGTGTTATCCTTCGTTATCTCTGAGATCTTTTGTTTTCTTTTAGGTCATGCAGTGTTCAGTATGATACTTGTCTTTTTCTCCCCAAAACTTCCGTCCCTTTTTTATTAGTTTACTCTTCCTTTTATAGTAGTTTCATTACTTTGGGCTTAATCTTCATTACTTAGTCGAGTATACTTACCTTTGAGTAAATCTCCTTTTTACCCTTCTCCTTGGGTTGCAAGTTTTTATTTACTTCGAGTATGATTTTCACTTAAGGAGTTTACTTAACAGTGTTGTTCTCTTTACACTTGTCAACTATATCGTTTCCTATCCGTTCTATATAGAGGCGTCCTTCCTTTCTCTTAATAGAATTTTGCGATGTAGATGGGTGAAAAAGTAGAGCATGTCCTAACGGGTAGGAAGGATTTCCAACAGAAAGGTAGAATGATAGCTGTTTGTAGCGAAATTGTCAACGAGATGATAACTAAGAAATTGTAGGGCAAAGATCAAAGAGAACGGTATAATCTTAACACTAAGAGAACGAGACGAGAGAATAAGGTTGAAACTTGAACTTTCTTGTGGTATTGATATTACGGCGTAGCGTCCGATGATTACAAAAGGTTGGCGTTAACCTTTATATAGGTTAACCCTAGGATCCTACTAAGGAAACAAGATCTTTTTCTTTTCCTTCTATCTTCTAACGATATAATAAATATGGTAAAAGATATTCTTTTATCTTACCTTTTACCATTTACATGAATATAATACAGAACAAGGTAACTAAGTGGCGGCTGACCTAATTTCCATAGCTTAACGACACGTTCTTCTTTATAACGTCACGTCGACGCCATCTTCCGTTTCATACGTCGCGTCACCTCTATCCTTCTATGCGTATCTTTCACGCGTTCCATAGTCGTCGTATTTTTAGGCACAAACAATAGCCATCTAGATAGATTGGAGTTAATCACTTAGTGTGTATAGGGTTGTGCCATTCTAGAGTTGGGTCGGCTAGAAGGGATGATTTTATACGAAGTAATCCTTTCTGGTTTGAGCTCTCCAGAATGGATGATATTCCATAATAGCACTTCTGGGTCATGTTTGCCAATATGGATGACCATCAGACGGGTATGTCCTTAAGCGTTTCAAATAGTAAATGGGCCTCGGGCCGTCATGCATAGTTTGTGAATATGGGTTGTTCATCTTCTCTTTGGGCCTTTAAAATAACAGTCCAGTACTATAATAACTCAAACATTCATGGGGTTATTTTGGGCTCCCACATTAACTTCAATGGTTTCGATTCCTGTTTGAAGTCGTGAAGGGTACCTAAACTCCAGCCTTTGCGCGCATCTCAGATTCAAGCCGATTCGTTAAGCATTCGGTAAGTTTCGGTTCCATTTTCGATATTGATTTCGATATTATTTCTATTCTTTCGGTTCTCTTTGTACCAGGTTCATCCTTTGATCGGTAACTTTAACCACGTCTAAATCTCGAGCCTAACCGTAAAGTTTTCGGTAAGGTTTCATTCCGTTTTTCGATGTGGTTTAGATATTATTGCGCGATCATTAGACCATGTTTTAACCCGTTCCTTGTCTAAAAAATATCTTCGAAGTGCCCTTATTACCGCCGAAGGTTACGCCGCCTCGTTCGTGGCCGGAATTGTGGTCGTCGGAAACGAAAACCTCCATTGAAGGTGAGCAAATTGTTCTCAGGTATGCAATGTAGGAGACACCAGTTTTTGGGTAAATACCCTAGAATGGGATAGTTATTTTAGTTTTTGTACTAGATAACTAAGTTATAAGAATATACCCTAGTTGATATAGATTGTTGATGTGGCACATGGTCCCCACACCCCTCCCCTCTACAATGGTGAATCCCGCTTACTCTCTGGTCCTCCATTCCCTCTCCCGCTGACCACCGCCTAAGCTTCGCCGGCCTCCGTTCTTCGCCGGCCTCCGCCTAAGATTCGCCGGCCTCAGTTCTTCGCCGACCTCTGTTTTTCGCCGGCCTCGGTTCTTTGTCGGCCTCCGTTCTTCGTCGGCCTCCGATCTTTTCCGGACTCCGCCGGCCTCCGATCTTTTCCGGCTTCCTAACTTTTCCGGCCTCCGATCAACATGTACGTACCCCTTAGTTCTCAATATTCTATAAATTATTACTATTACTAATTAAATTATTAACAAAACAACTAACTCACAACACAATTAATTAATTGTCTACATAACTACGTAAATTGTTAACATGGTTCATCATTGATATTATACACTGTCAGCAATATATACTTTCTGTGAATTATAAATTGTCAGCAAGACTCGTTTTCGTGAGTTATAAGCTCTCAACAAAGTTTATTTTTAGTAAAGCTGTCAACACACCTTAATTATGATGAAAAATAAATCTGTCAACACAAATATAAGTTGTCAACATGGTTTTTTTATAAACAAAAAGTTGTCAACACACTATGCTTTGGTTGAACAATAAAGCTATCGACATGACTAGTTAAGCTGTAAACATGGTTTTTGTTTGATTAAATAAAGTTGTCAACAAGACACTAATTATTTTGAAGTATAAAGTTGTCAACACACTTTAATTTTGCTGAACTATAAAGCTGTCAACATGACTAATTAATCTGTCAACATGTTGTTTTGATAAAAAAAGTTGTCAACATAAAATATTCTTGTCAACAACGTGGGAATGAAGTGTCTACACAACTATTTAGGTGTCACTAATAACTTGTCAACAACACATAAATGAGTGTCAACTCAATTAGTAATTTGTCAACACCAATAAGAACTTGAAAACAACACACGAACGAAGTGTCAACACCACAACAAATGATTGCCAACACTTCTAATAATTTGTCAACAAGACATTAAATAAAGTTGTAAACAAGACACTAAATAAAGTTGTCAACAAGACACTAAATAAAAGTGTCAACAAGATAATAAAATTGTTAACACACAACAAGAGTAAATAAAAGTGTAAGCAATCACTAAGTAAAGTTGTCAACTAGATAATGTAATTTTCAAGACACTGAATAGATATGTCAACAAGATTATCTATATTATTTAGAGATGTTCAACAATATCACAATAATAATAATAAACTTGAACACTGCAATAGTACAATACTTTATAGTGGACAATACTTTATAGTGGAGTAAAACTTTGTTCAAGATTGACTTTCTTTTAATATATATAAAGAATACCAATTGATTAAACTAAGGCTAAAATTGTAGTGTCCAACTTTGGGGAATAGTGCTTTTGCAAGACTAAGTTGCAGGTGCAGTGTTCAAAAGATAAAACAAAGTGCTTTTGCAGGAGACTTGAAACGAAAACGGGACGTGGTCGGCGACAGAGAGAGGCCGGCGACAGAGGCGACAGAGCGAGGACGACGAAAGAGCAAGAGGAGGTTGAAGACGGAGCTAGAGGAGGTTGGCGACGCAGCCGACGGAGCAAGACGAGGCCAACAGAGCAAATCTGGAAACGAAGTGGGAGAGGAGGCGGGGAGTTTGAGCGCGTTTACATTTGGGGTGGGTGGGGTAGGGGTATTTACTTAGTGTTTAATAAACATGATTATTAACTTAAAATTTAATAACAAAAAGTAAATTGGGCATAAATAGTTTGTAGGAGACGACTTCACAAAATTGAAATTGGGCTGGGCTAGTGTTACGTGGGCTTTCTACAAGGTTTAGAAGCCGAAGTTTATTCATGAGCTAGTTTAACCCACGTTATATATATACAGGTAGGAGCCCACGTGCTCTTACTTAATAATTAATTAAGTTATTAATTAATTAAAATGATCTAATCTTATTTAATTGATATAATTAATAGAATTATTATATCAATTATCTAATTGACTTCAATTTATTCTTTTCATTTGGGTATCGCATTCGGTTCAAGGTTCTTGAAGATCGGGTTCATTGACAAGGTTCTCAACTTCGTCTTCAATTCATTCGTCGTCTTTCATTTCAGGCAAGTGGCGGTTCGCTCTTGCTTTCTCTTCTCTTTGCATATTTAACCGACAATTAATATTGAAATTAATTGTTGAATAATTGGGTAATTTCTAAAACCTAATTAATTTGTTTGGGAACACCTGTGTGCTAAATGTTTTGTATCTAGGTTGTTAGATATTTTCGATACCTATATTTAGTTATAAATATTAGGTTGATTAACGTCTTACAACGATGTGTGTGGCCTTTGTGTGCTATGTGTGAACTTAATTGTAAGTCATATACTGTATTAATTAATAAACACAATAAATAAAATAAGTTTAATGTGTAGGAGCACTACATGCCCTGCGAGAGGGTAGTTGCTTCTTGATAATCGTGTTAGGTTGATAATTCCCTAATACTTCTTTGGTCATGACCGTTCCACTTGTCCGTGTATAAGTGGAGGTGCACTTAGCCAGTGCCGTTATTTTGGATCCATTCCCACGAGTATCCCGAGTGGATCATATGTGGTTTAAAAACTTATAAGATAAATATTAGATTAGCACGCGCATGCGTAGGAGCGCTACATGCCATGTGGGAGTGATGTGAAAACCTCTTGCAAGGCTCGCGGGGGACGGATCTAGGCAGGAAGCGTGGCTGGAGAATCCTTGGAGACGCAGTACTTGCTTGAACTAGGTCAAAGACTAAACTCACAAGATTGGCGGATGTGAATCTGGGTAAGACGGCGTCCTAGGACGGTTCGGCTTCGACGGACAGGGTTAGAAAGTGTGACGGCGGAAACGATTTGATGAAGGGATGATGATTGAGGGTTTGTGAAGTGGAATGAGGTGCTGAAACGATGATATGAAAGTTGGAAGAAGATGACGACAATTAGGGTTTGGGAAGGGTGGCGGCGGTGGCTAGGGTTTGATGGGGATGACGGCGACGACTAGGGTTTGGGACTGTGACAATGGCGACGACCTGGACTGAGTAACAACG
The DNA here is from genome assembly GCA_029168935.1 of Oxyria digyna. Lineage (NCBI taxonomy): Eukaryota > Viridiplantae > Streptophyta > Magnoliopsida > Caryophyllales > Polygonaceae > Oxyria > Oxyria digyna. The sequence goes on from JAPVLV010000013.1 coordinate 16,744,190, forward strand.
ACTGGATAAATGGCTCATGGAGGTTCGAGCCCGAACTAGGGTTTGGCGTTGAAAGCAAGGGGTGGAGAAAATCTCAACAACTAGGCTTGCTATAAAATTCAACGTGAAAACAACTCTTGGTTCCCAGTCCATATATATAGGACTCCTAACTAGGGTTACCAAATATAATAACTTGCTAATGCTAAAGATAGTAAGTAATGAGAAAGATTTTAAAAACAATAGAAAATAGTTCTAGGACGGAGGCCTAAGTCTAGGACGTCCCTTCAGTGCAAGTCGTCCTTGGTATCATGTTGGATCTTAGGACGTGTAGGTCTAGGACGTCTCTTCACTATAAGTAGCCATTGATAACATGACGGAGGATGGTGTGTGATTGGAAGACGCTCCATTTCTTGCAAATGCGTTAGCGACAATGCTCATAGTTGCTTGGGCAATGGATTTGGCACGTGCTCTCGTAATTGGTCCGTTTGAACGAACACTCAACACCTCTTCCTCTTGTGCCTCTGTCAATGTCAAGTGGTGTCCGACATCATTCTCCCCTTGTTGGCCTCAAATCGTCCCAGATTCGTCAATGTCAAGGTATGGAGGCGTGTAAGGTGATAGGTCGCCGATGTTGAATGTTGCATGGACGCCATAGTCGTCTGGGAGCTCCATCTTGTATGCGTTTGGACCATATGATTCCAGTACTTTGAATGGACCATCACCTCTTGGGTTCAGCTTGGATCGTCGTCTAGTGGGAAATCGGTCCTTCCTCAAATGCAGCCAGACCAGGTCCCCTGATGCGAATGTGATGCGACGTTTGTCCTTGTTGGCTCTCTGCTCCAGCTGTCGGGCCCTCCTTTCCCGCTGTTCCTTGGTCCTATGATGCAGCTCCTGAATCATCTCCGCTCGAGCAGCTCCACGGACGTGATCACCGTCCTTCAAGGGATGCGGTACAAGGTCTAGGAGCGACAACGGGTTCCTCCCATAGACCACCTCAAACGGGGACATCTTTGTCGTTGAATGGACAAACCTGTTATAAGAGAACTCGACAAAAGAAAGTAAGTCTTCCCAACGGCGCGGGTTGGTCCTAAGCATGGTCTTGAGCAAGATCCCTAAGGTTCGGTTGGTCACCTCGGTCTAACCATCTGTCTGTGGATGATAGCTAGTAGAGAATAGGAGGTTTGTACCTAACTTACCCCATAAAGTTCTCCAAAATTGACTAACAAATTTCACGTCTCTATCGCTAACAATAGAACGCGGTATACCATGTAAACGAACCACATGCTCAAAGAAAAGTGAAGCACATTTTGCAGCGTTGTTAGTTCCCTTACATGGTATAAAATGCGCCATCTTGGAGACCCGATCGACCACTACAAAAATAGAGTCCCTCCCCTTCTTAGACCTAGGCAACCCCATCACAAAATCCATGGATATATCCTCCCAAGGGCCATTAGGTATAGGTAAGGGAGTGTAGAGTGAGGGACTCGATCTAGATTTGGCTTTATGGCATGGGACACAAGCATTGCAAAATTTTGTTACCTGCTTAGTCATGTGTGGCCAATAAAAGTGTTCCTTAAGGGCTGCTACAGTTTTGGCTATGCCGAAATGTGCCCTACTCTCATGTGCTTCCTTAATTAGGAGCCCGGCCTCGAATGGATGAGGATGGGATGCATAGTTTTCCACCCTTATAGAGGTACCCTTCGTCAAGGAAATAGGTATCTAAGGTCCCATGAGATGCGCAAGTCTCATAAATAGATTTAAAGAAAGTATCATGCAAATACAATTCCTTAATCAAAGAGAAACCGAAGACTTTAGCATCAAGGGAAGTTAAGAGAACATACCTGCGAGAAGGGGCGTCGGCTACCACATTCTCCTTACCTTGTTTATGCATCACCACATATGGAAATGTCTCCATAAATTCTACCCATCGAGCATGCCGACGACCTAGAGTAGACTGGTGTTTGAGATATGTCAAGGCCTCATGGTCCGTATGGATGACGAACTCTTTTGGCCATAAGTAATGTTGCCAAGTCTTCAACACCCTGATAAGAGCATACAATTCTTTATCGAATGTAGAGTGGTTGAGTGTCGCACCTGATAATTTCTCACTGAAGTATGCCAGTGGTTGACGATTATGAGTCAGAACCCCACCAACACCGATGTTGGATGCGTCGCACTCTACCTCAAAGGTTTTGTTGAAGTCTGGCAGTTGTAGCAATGGTGCGTGACATAGACTGTCTTTAAGACTCTTGAAGGCTGCCTCATGCTTTGGCTCCCAAGTAATGGTGTTGCCCTTCTTATTCAATTCATGAAGGGGCACAACTATGGTACTGAAGTCACGCACAAAGCTCCTGTAAAATCCGGCCAACCCCAAGAAGGATCGGACCATAGTCGGTGTTGTAGGGGTAGGCCATTCCTTGATAGCCCGGACTTTTTCTTCATCTACCCGCAACACGCACTTTGCCAAGTTGGCATATAACCGCTCGATGACCATTTTTCTTCATCCTTAGAAACTACAAATCCTAGAAAAATCGTAGTGTCCGAGCAAAACACGCACTTTGCCAAGTTGGCATATAACCGCTCGGTCCTAAGACAATCTAGAACTTGTGGTTGTATATCATCAAAGTATACAACCACAAATATCCCCGGAAAGTGACGAAGGACGTGGTTCATTAACCTAATAAAAGTACTCGGAGCGTTGGTGAGTCCAAACGGCATGACTAGCCATTCGTAGAGACCATACTTCGTCTTGAATGCCGTCTTCCATTCATCGCCTTCATTCATGCGAATCTGGTGGTAGCCGCTCTTTAAATCAATCTTGGAAAAGAGCACGGCACCATGTAACTCGTCTAGCATATCGTCGAGGCAAGGAATTGGATGACGGTACTTCACCGTTATTTGATTGATAGCCCGACAGTCCATGCACATTCTCCACGATCCCTCCTTCTTTGGCACTAATATCACTGGAACACCACACGGACTTAGGTTCTCTCGAACATAGCCCTTGTCCAAGAGTTCGGTGACTTGTCTTTGCAGCTCTTTAGTTTCCTCCGGACTTGCCCTGTATGCCGCTCGGTTAGGCAAAGAGGCACCCGGTACCAAGTCGATCTGGTGCTCAATTCCGCGCAAAGGAGGTAGTCCGTCAGGTATCTCATCTGGCATGACATCCGCGAATTGCTGCAAAAGAGATGTCACAGACGATGGTAGTTTATCGACATTCTCGGTAACAGTAAGACACGCAGATGGAATCAATAAAAAGCAAGGAGAACGTCCCTGAATAATTGGAGTGATATCTCGTGAACGAGCAATGAGCAAACGACGCTCACAACGACCCTGGATCGTGTTAGTCGGATCCTTGGACGCAGGATCTTTGTGTCCTGCGTCACCCACTTCTGTCGGGCGACTCAGATTTGTTTCTGTGCGACCTGATCGTTGCTGTTTTGGTTGCGTCTTAGAAACATTTTCTCCGGGTCTAGTATGAGCCATGGGCTCAATGGTCTTTGGAACCACCTGTAAGGAGTTTGAGTCGGACGACGTATCCTCCTTGTTGGATGCGTTGGTCCTGGGCGGGTTCGTCTGGTCGGTAGGCCTCAGTTTTTCTGCTGCTGCATTTGCCCTCTCTATTGCCTTGATTCGGTCTCTTTCCACCTTATCATGTATGATTTATTGTGAAGTCATAGGCAGCAGTGTCACACGACGTCCATTACTTTGGAATGTATAAGTGTTCAAGAAGCCGTCATGGACCGCTTTCTTGTCGAATTGCCATGGTCGTCCTAAAAGGAGGTGAGTGGCATCCATAACAACAACATCACAAGTAATTGTGTCAATGTAATTACCAATAGAGAAGGTAATGTGGCATTGCCTTGTTACCACATCACCGTTACCTTCTGAAATCCATTGTAGACTATATGGTTGTGGATGTGGAGAAGTAGGTAAGCTTAGGACCTGAACCACCTTCTCATTTAAGATGTTGCAACATGAACCACTGTCTACAATTAGGGTTTGGGACTGTGACAATGGCGACGACCTGGACTGAGTAACAACGACTGGATAAATGGCTCATGGAGGTTCGAGCCCGAACTAGGGTTTGGCGTTGAAAGCAAGGGGTGGAGAAAATCTCAACAACTAGGCTTGCTATAAAATTCAACGTGAAAACAACTCTTGGTTCCCAGTCCATATATATAGGACTCCTAACTAGGGTTACCAAATATAATAACTTGCTAATGCTAAAGATAGTAAGTAATGAGAAAGATTTTAAAAACAATAGAAAATAGTTCTAGGACGGAGGCCTAAGTCTAGGACGTCCCTTCAGTGCAATTCGTCCTTGGTATCATGCTGGATCTTAGGACGTGTAGGTCTAGGACCTCTCTTCACTATAAGTAGCCATTGATAACATGACGGAGGATGGTGTGTGATTGGAAGACGCTCCATTTCTTGCAAATGCCTTAGCGACAATGCTCGTAGTTGCTTGGGCAATGGATTTGGCACGTGCTCTCGTAATTGGTCCGTTTGAACGAACACTCAACATCTCTTCCTCTTGTGCCTCTGTCAATGTCAAGGGGTGTCCCACATCAGGGAGGGTAGTTTCTTCTTGATAATATAAGGGTTAGGATGTGAAATGCCCTATCGCCTTCTTTGGTCATGACCTACCCTTATGTATATCCCATGAGGATGAATAAGTGGTGGTGCACTTAGCCACTGCCATTCTTCTGTTTCACTAGGTATCCTAAGAGGAAGATGTGGATTTTAAAACCTTATAACGTGAATGTATACATTTTGGAATCAAATAAGATAAGTGCGGAATGTATACATTATGAACATTAGCTTGATATCTGTGAACGCGAACACTTCATTATTTAGCTTGATCCCTCTTCCTATCCGAACCTTTATCTTACTTTCATATTGATAAGTAGATATAATTCGATGACCCCGTCCCTAAAACAATTATGGCGTTATCTACAGAGCTTTAATGCATCGTTTCTTGGGTGATTCATATCACCTAGTTTTTTTTCATATTAATTAAATATTCTTGGTAAATTAAAAGTCTTAAACTTTATATTGAATATGTATCTCTTGTTTTTTATCTTGTTGAAAGGTATGAAACTTAACCTATTATACACGTAACAAGTTGTTTTTAACACAATTGATTAGTACCACTTTTTTCCATATATGGGTAATTGGTATTTTTTGAAAAAACAATGACAAATAAATCATATATAGGGTAATTGAATTTTTAATATTGTATATATTTTTATGCATATATATGTATCTAAAAGGAATTTGTCTATGATTTCTAAATTAAGAGGCTCAAATAAAAAAGGAATAATATAAAGCTCAATTTTTTTAGCATTAGAAAATTCTCAAATACATAATATATCGGTCAAATGCCAACCCATAGATACAAATAAAATATTTTAATTATCATAGAATAATAAGAATAATAACATGTGTGGGTATTTCCGCTTCTTAATAATTTGCGCAACACTCCGCGCTGGCTTGTCACTTCACTATCAGTTGCATGAATTGTCACATTCTTGTACATAGTTATTCATCAACTTCTCTTCCGTTAAACCTATTCAATAACAAAAAAGATGAACATATCATGTCAATTAAAAAAGGAAAAGTGTCATGTAATAATACTTGTTAAAATGATAAATGAGAATGATTGTGGACCCTTGGATCAAGAGAGATCCAAGAGCCCATATGATGACACGTGGCACCCCTTGTCATGCCTTGTCACCTTCGCCGGACCACCGCCGGAACACCTCCGACCACCGCCAACCACCTCCGACCACCGCCGGACCACCTTTGGGCCTTGCCGGAATAAAATTGTCACAAAGATGTATTAAATTGTTCACAAATATTTCAAAATTATTTATTACTAAATGTTCATCACGTTGTTCATAAATGTTCATCACAATGTTCATAAATGTTCATTTGTATATACTCTACTGAATGTTCATCGCATTAGACTTTAAAGTTCACCAACTGAATGTTCATCACATTCTACTTAAATGTTCACCAATTGAATGTTCATCATATTATACTTAAATGTTCACCAACTGAATGCTCATCACATTATACTTAAATGTTCATCAACTATATGTTCATCAAATTATATTTAAATGTTCACCAAGTTTATTACACTTAAATGTTTATGTTATTTGGACAAACGGAGAACCACCACCGGACCACCACCGGACCACCACCGACCCACCATCAAGCCACCACCGGACCACCACTTATGTGGAACACCACTTTAATATAATTTATTTTAAAAACACACTGAATTTTAAACAAAAATCACCTAAATGTTCATCATCTCATACTTCAATGTTCACAAGAATTTAATAAAATGTTCATTACTCAAAGTTCATTACAATCGGCTTAAATGTTCATCACGTTGGTCATAAATGTTCATCAAAATGTTGACAAATGTTCATCAAAATGTTGATGAATGTTCACTTGATATACTCTACTGAATGTTCATCACATTATACTTAAATGTTCACCAACTGAATGTTCATCACATTATACTTAAATGTTCACCAACTGAATGTTTATCACATTATACTTAAATGTTCATCAAGTTTATAACACTTAAATGGTTATGTTATTTGGACAAACGGCGGACCACCGCCGGACCACCACCAGACCACCAATGACCGCACCACCACTAACCCACCATCAAGCCACCGTCGGACCGCCGGACCACCACTTATGTGGAACACCACTTTAATATAATTTCGAATAAAAAAACACTTGATCTTCATCAAAAATTACTTAAATGTTTATCATCTCATACTTAAATGTTCATCAAACATCCTTAAATGTTCACGGACATTTAATAAAATGTTCATTACTCAAAAGTTTATTATAATTAGCTTAAATGTTCATAACGTGGTTCATAAATGTTCATCAAAATGTTGATAAACGTTCATTTTGATATACTCTACTGAATGTTCATCACATGTTACTTACATGTTCACCAACAGAATGTTCATCACACTATAATTAAATGTTCATCAACAAAATGTTCATCACATTATATTTGAATGTTCACCAATTTGAATTAGACTTAAATTTTCATTTATTTTTATACTTTCACTTTTTCATTTATTATTGGACCACCGCCGGACCTCCACCGGACCGCGCCAGACCACCGCCGGACCTCCGCCGGACCGTCGCCGGGCCGCCTCCGGACCTCTATCGTGTAACAGCCCGAAACACAAGGTGTTACAGTGCCAGAGATTCTCCAAGAATCTCCACAGGCAAAAGAAGGAATGAACTAACATAACTTAAATATACATAAGGGATATATAAGCAGAACATAACTTACAACACCATACCAAGCGCAGACAACTAACCATCATACAAGTTTGGCGACAAGCCAACATTTAGAAGGTTCTAAACCCAATTTGGAGTAGCTAGATATAACATGTAGGACTCCAACATAAGAAGGCTAAGAGTTTACAAAATGATTCCTAAGAGACCGAACTCAAGGAAACTCATCCTAGTAACCGTCACGTTGCTTGACCACTTCCATGCTCCACTACTGCACCAGAACCTGATCATGCAGAAACACAATCAGCCCCCACCGAAATGGGGGTTAGTCTCCAACCAGACTAGCAAGTGTATAGATAATGTAATATGTGCAAGAATCAAGATAACAAAAGTAGAAACATGGAAAAAGTGATGCATTCCTCAACATATATATATATAATATTTAGATACACATACGAGCAAACGAATAAACAAACATCTCAATCTCCTCATGTAAATACAACCTTTACACGAAAATCATTAATAATAACACACATCATAAGTAAGAATTCCCGGCGTCCCGGTATCGAGCGGACTACCCACCTATATGGGAGTCTCCCATAACATGGGCAAACATGATAATATGGAAATCACCCCAAACATGGCCATAAAAGTAACATACGGACTATCCACCTCAAATGGAAGTCAAGGCCCACAATAGCTATGGACGCCCAACGGACTATCCACCACGTGTGGAAGTTAGGGCCCACAATAAAATGGACACCCAAACACATATGGCTAGCCATAGCACAACCAAACATGATTCTATATCTTTAGCTCATAACTAATCATAGCCTTAGCTATCAACTAGTAAACAAGCCCTAAACTTCAAAGTACATATATATGCTTAAACCTCTTCACATCTAGATAGGTATATGATTCATGTAATATTCCTAAATTCCTTAACCTTTCATCAAAACACATAAGCATCCACAAACACTTGCCTTAGAGTCGACGATCGAGTCCGAGCCTTTCAATGAGTCGATTCCAAGTGACTTACTTTCAATAAGCCCTCTCTAGATCCAGTCAAGGTTTCCTAAATAATTATTTAACCAACCAATTACTAATTAAGCTTCACATAAAAAACAAAACCCCCAAATTGAAAATCTAGGGTTTCAAGACTTAAAGAAAAATCAAAGGAAGCATCAAGGGTAGAAACAAGGCTCACAAATTGAGTAGTAAGGTTGCAAAGGAGTCTTGTCGGTGTCGTTCCGAGGTGGTGGTGGTCAACCACCTGCGTTTCCAGCCCAAAACGCAGCAGCCAACACAGTTTGCGGGGTGGCTGAACGGTGGAGATGGTTCGTCTTGGTGATGGCTGGGCTGATTCGGATGACAAAGGGTGTATATATGGCAAGTGGGCTGGCTGTTCTACAAGTATTGCAGCTGCTGGCTGAGCACAAGGAAACCTACGAAGTAGGCTAGAGAAATGAACGAAAAAAAAAGGAAGGAGGAGGAAAGGGAATAAGGAAAGGAAGAGAAGTAGAAAAATGGGTTGTCTAAATAATACCCAAAATAATATATATATATAAATATATATGGTGATAGTCAATCACTTAACTAGGTAGAAATCATCACTCGTAATGCCAACGGAAATTATATAATGTCGACATGAACCAAACTAATCTTCCCGAAACTTCTACCCGAATTTCCAACACCCGGTCAATCAAAGGAAATTTACGATTCAAAATTATATTTACCACATATTAGAATTATAAAGTATTTTATATTAACGGGATATCACATACCTCCCCCGTTAAAAGAAGTTTCGTCCCCGAAACTAGACTCCAAAGAGAAATGGGTAAAGTTGTCTCATTTTCTCATCGGTTTCCCATGTTGCTGCATTGGTCCCATGCTTGGACCATAACACTTTCACAAGAGGAATCTTCTTATTCCTAAGTTGCTTCACTTCATATTCTAGGATTTTGATTGGTTGCTCCTCATATGTGCAATCCTCTTCGAATTCGATATCATCATAGCGAATCACATGAGAAGGATCAGCTAGATATTTCCTTAACTGGGAGATATGAAACACACTATGAACTCTGCTCAAGGATGGTGGCAAGGCAAGGCGATATGCTAAAGATCCAACCTTTTCTAGAATTTCAAATGGACCGACATAACGTGGGCTCAGCTTACCCCTTCGCCCAAATCTAAAAACACCCTTAGTAGGCGAGACTCGTACAAAAACATGATCACCAATTCCAAATTCAAGGGGTCGACGACGATTGTCTGCATAAGATTTTTGTCGGCTTTGGGCTGTCAATATTCTTTGCCTAATAACAGCAACTTCATCATGTGTACGTTGTAATATGTCTGGGCTTACTAGATTTCTCTCTGATAAATCATCCCAACACAGTGGGGAACGACATCTACGACCATACAAAGCCTCATATGGGGCCATCTGAATGGATGCATGCCAACTATTGTTATACGTGAATTCCACTAGAGGCAATTTAGTTCCCCAGTTTCCTGGCCAGTCTAATACACACGCCCTCATAATATCCTCCAGAGTCTGTATTGTTCTCTCTGTTTCACCGTCTGTTTGAGGGTGAAAGGAAGTACTAAATCTTAACTCAGTGCCCAAGGCTCTATGCAATGATCTCCAGAAATGTGATACAAACCGACCATCACGATCAGATACTATGGTCTTGGGGATGCCATGTAGGCGCACAATCTCTTGTAAGTATAGCTCAGCTAGTCGATCAGGACCCCAAACCTTCCGCACAGGAAGAAAATGGGCAAACTTGGTTAACCGATCGACTATAACCCAAATGCAGTCCATCCCCTTTTGAGTCGTTGGCAAACCTGAGACAAAATCCATAGCAATATCTTCCCACTTCCATTCTGGTATTGGGAGGGGTTGTAACTCACCAGCTGGCCTTTGATGTTCAATCTTCACTTGTTGACATGTGAGGCACCTAGATACAAACTCAGCTACCTCCTTCTTCATGTTACTCCACCAAAAGTTCTGCTTAAGATCCTTATACATCTTATTGGCTCCGGGGTGTATCGAGTAGGGAGAAGCATGAGCTTCCCGTAAAATGATGCTCTTAATTTCATCATTAGAAGGCACGCATATGCGATTCTTAAATCTTAAGATACCATCATCATGAACCACAAATCCCGGTGTCCTCCCAGGAGAAATTTCACCGATAACCTTGTTTAATCTTGCGTCCTGTAATTGCTTCTCCCGAATGGAATCTAACAAGGATGACTGAATCTCTAATAAACAAAGTTGACCTTGATTCTTTTGGAACCGGACTTCAATCTCGTATCGCATAATCTCCTTCTGTAATTCAAGTTGACAAGTTAGGCATGCTATCATTCGTTCTTGACTCGACTTCCGACTCAAGGCATCTGCTACTACATTAGCTTTCCCTGGATGGTAGAGCATTTCAATGTCATAGTCTTTTATCAATTCCAGCCACCTTCTTTGCCTCATATTCAATTCCTTCTGGGTGAATATATACTTCAAGCTCTTGTGATCAGTGTAAATTTGACAACTCACACCATAGAGATAATGTCGCCAGATCTTAAGTGCAAATACTACCGCTGCAAGTTCCAAGTCATGCATGGGGTAATTCATTTCATATGATTTTAACTGTCGGGAAGCATATGCAATCACCCTCCCTCGTTGCATCAAAACACAACCCAGACCATGCCTTGAAGCATCACTGTAAACAACAAAGTCTTCATTTCCTTGAGGAAGAGCTAGCACTGGAGCACTTGTTAATCTATGCTTAAGTTCTTGAAAACTCTGCTGACATTGTTGATTCCACTCGAATTTCTTCGTTTTCCGAAGCAGATTGGTTAATGGTTGAGAAATTTTGGAGAATCCTTCCACAAATCTTCTATAATAACCTGCCAAGCCAAGAAAACTTCTCACTTCCTTGACATTCTTTGGAGGTTGCCATCCTGATATAGCCTCAATCTTTTGAGGATCTACTTTTACACCTTCAGCAGAAATGATGTGTCCTAGAAATGTTACTTCAGTCATCCAAAAATCACACTTGGATAGTTTAGCATACAACTGATGTTGCCTTAGCGCCTGAAGGACAAGTTTAAGGTGCTCTTCGTGCTCTTCTTTGCTTTTGGAATATATCAAAATATCATCAATGAAAACGACAACAAATTGATCAAGATATTCGATGAACACCTGATTCATTAACTGCATAAACACGGCTGGAGCGTTTGTAAGACCGAAGGGCATCACTATAAATTCATAATGACCATATCTTGTTCTAAAAGCTGTTTTAGCAATATCTTCCTCTCTAATCCTCAACTGATGATAGCCCGACCTTAAATCAATCTTGGAGAAGACTACTGAACCCTGTAACTGATCCAACAAATCATCAATGCGAGGTAAAGGGTATTTATTTTTCACTGTAACCTTATTCAATTCCCTGTAGTCAATGCAAAGACGGAGACTTCCATCCTTTTTTTTTTTACGAACAATACAGGTGCTCCCCATGGAGATGCACTCGGTCTAATATACCCCTTATCAGCTAACTCCTCCAATTGCTTCTTTAATTCATGCATTTCACAAGGCGCCATTCGATATGGTGCTTTAGAAACTGGTCTTGTTCCTGGTTCAAGCTCTATAGTGAAGTCCACATCCCGACGAGGAGGTAAACTAGGTAATTCCTCAGGAAACACATCTGAAAACTCGCAGACAATGGGTATGTCAGATATGTTAGGGATCTCCTTAATATCTTCAAGAGCATAGCACATAAAGCCTTGGCACCCTCGCCTCAAAAGTTTCACTGCAGCCATAGCACTAATAACCATCCCTGACTTCTCAGGATCACAACCTTTAAACACATGACATAATCCATCCTCAGCGGTAATACTAACTGTTTTCTTGCGAAGATCCATCACTGCTCCATGACTCTCTAGCCAATCCATACCCAGAATTACATCATAATGATGCATATCTATTGCGATTAGGTTAGCTACCCAATCCCGATCACCAATACGGATCGGACAATTCCTAAACTCACGAGAGCCAATCAACTTACTACCATTGGGCAAGCTAATCACAAAGGATTCACAATCATAAAAGCAAGTAAGATCCAGCCTAGCCGCACATGCCTCTGAAATAAAGGAATGGGTTGCCCCAGTATCGAATAAAACACATACAGGATGAGAGTAAATACTAAGTGTACCTGTAGCAACAGGAGCATTGGAATCCTCAGTTCTCATCTCATACACACGTCCCTTTCCTCTAGTTCCCGCTGTGGTTTGTTGGGATGTTGATGGTGTTGAACGAGCTTGTTGATGAGGGTACATAGACGATGAACGAGGTGGTTGAGCTGACCCCTTGGAAGTATACTGAGAGACAGAGGAAGGGGAAGGTGTTTCCTTACGTTGTCTACAGAAAGTTGTAATATGACCCTTCTCTCCACATTGAAAACATGTCTGAGGAGCCTTAGGACAATCTCTTTTTAAATGTTGAGTACTCTTACAGTTATGGCACTGATATCCTTTAGGTAATGTCCCACGAGAATTACTTGATCCAGGAGGTCCAGAATTCTGGATGGGTCTCGAAAAAGGAGGTGGTCTTCTAATTCCACCCTCCTTTGTATTAGGTGGGGCCGAATGGGTCTTCTGTCTCTTGTAACTATGAGTAACCGCCCTTTCAGCATCTAATCTTTTCTCCACTGCTAGAGCCATATCACAGTACTCTGCTAGGGTAGAACACTTATGTCCTGCCATATAAGTCCTAATCTCAGGTGCCACCCAAGGTTCAAAGTAATCAATCTTATCCTCTTCGCTACGGACTATCTTCGAAGCATAACGTAGGAGCTGATGATATTTTGCACTAGCCACAGTTACTGGCATCCCTTCGGGTGGAGGGTTCATAAAATCCTTCAACTTTTGCTTCTGTAAGGTCACTGGATAAAACCTTGAACGTATCTTAGTCTTAAAATCTTCCCAACTCATCTGACCTTCCGTGGGCTTTTCTGCATCCCACCAATCATCTGCATCCTTTATGAGATAATAAGAAACATTTGAAACCTTCTGATCATCAGGACATTTTACTCTTTCAAGACACTTCTCCATTTGTTTCAGCCAAAATTCTACTTCTGTTGGGTCACCAACACCGTCGTAAGTAGGTGGTTTCAGTTTCTCAAAGGTAGATGTAATACTAATAGCATCCACTCTATCAATCTCAGGTACTACTTGAGTAGGATTTGGAGGTGTAGTAGACACAGGAGGAGGCATAGGATGAGGTTGTGCCTGAGAATAGAAATTCTGGACAGCTTGTCCAATCATCTGTTGGAGAGTGTCCATAAATGCAGGGTCCATTCCTGCAGGAACATTTGGAGCTGTCGGATTTAAAGGATCTCTAGGAGGAATAACTTCTTCCGCACCTCTAGGCTCACCACCCATACGACTTTCTGCATCACCCGAAGGCTGCATATTGTCGGAGTTCCCTCTTCTGACTCCCCCTCTATCACCACGAGTGCCTCGTGGTCTACCTCGGTTACGATAACCTCTTCTCATCATCTGCATATGTACTTACAAGTTTATAGAAAACTATATATATATATATACAATTAATTGAAGTATCAACAAATACTATTGACTGCAATGAAAGCGGTTAAGCAGCGCGTGACGGTAATTCTACCCTCCCAAGGAAAACTCAAAACCTAGGCTCTGATACCAACTTCTGTAACAGCCCGAAACACAAGGTGTTACAGTGCCAAAGATTCTCCAAGAATCTCCACAGGCAAAAGAAGGAATGAACTAACATAACTTAAATATACATAAGGGATATATAAGGAGAACATAACTTACAACACCATACCAAGCGCAGACAACTAACCATCATAAAAGTTTGGCGACAAGCCAACATTTAGAAGGTTCTAAACCCAATTTGGAGTAGCTAGATATAACATGTAGGACTCTAACATAAGAAGGCTAAGAGTTTACAAAATGATTCCTAAGAGACCGAACTCAAGGAAACTCATCCTAGTAACCGTCACGTTGCTTGACCACTTCCATGCTCCACTACTGCACCAGAGCCTGATCATGCAGAAACACAATCAGCCCCCACCGAAATGGGGGTTAGTCTCCAACCAGACTAGCAAGTGTATAGATAATGTAATATGTGCAAGAATCAAGATAAGAAAAGTCGAAACATGCAAAAAGTGATGCATTCCTCAACATATATATATATATAATATTCAGATACACATACGAGCAAACGAATAAACAAACATCTCAATCTCCTCATGTAAATACAATCTTTACACGAAAATCATTAATAATAACACACATCATAAGTAAGAATTCCCGGCGTCCCGGTATCGAGCGGACTACCCACCTATATGGGAGTCTCCCATAACATGGGCAAACATGATAATATGGAAATCACCCCAAACATGGCCATAAAAGTAACATACGGACTATCCACCTCAAATGGAAGTCAAGGCCCACAATAGCTATGGACGCCCAACGGACTATCCACCACGTGTGGAAGTTAGGGCCCACAATAAAATGGACACCCAAACACATATGGCTAGCCATAGCACAACCAAACATGATTCTATATCTTTAGCTCATAACTAATCATAGCCTTAGCTATCAACTAGTAAACAAGCCCTAAACTTCAAAGTACATATATATGCTTAAACCTCTTCACATCTAGATAGGTATATGATTCATGTAATATTCCTAAATTCCTTAACCTTTCATCAAAACACATAAGCATCCACAAACACTTGCCTTAGAGTCGACGATCGAGTCCGAGCCTTTCAATGAGTCGATTCCAAGTGACTTACTTTCAATAAGCCCTCTCTAGATCCAGTCAAGGTTTCCTAAATAATTATTTAACCAACCAATTACTAATTAAGCTTCACATAAAAAACAAAACCCCCAAATTGAAAATCTAGGGTTTCAAGACTTAAAGAAAAATCAAAGGAAGCATCAAGGGTAGAAACAAGGCTCACAAATTGAGTAGTAAGGTTGCAAAGGAGTCTTGTCGGTGTCGTTTCGAGGTGGTGGTGGTCAACCACCTGCGTTTCCAGCCCAAAACGCAGCAGCCAACACAGTTTGCGGGGTGGCTGAACGGTGGAGATGGTTCGTCTTGGTGATGGCTGGGCTGATTCGGATGACAAAGGGTGTATATATGGCAAGTGGGCTGGCTGTTCTACAAGTATTGCAGCTGCTGGCTGAGCACAAGGAAACCTACGAAGTAGGCTAGAGAAATGAACGAAAAAAAAAGGAAGGAGGAGGAAAGGGAATAAGGAAAGGAAGAGAAGTAGAAAAATGGGTTGTCTAAATAATACCCAAAATAATATATATATATAAATATATATGGTGATAGTCAATTACTTAACTAGGTAGAAATCATCACTCGTAATGCCAACGGAAATTATATAATGTCGACATGAACCAAACTAATCTTCCCGAAACTTCTACCCGAATTTCCAACACCCGGTCAATCAAAGGAAATTTACGATTCAAAATTATATTTACCACATATTAGAATTATAAAGTATTTTATATTAACGGGATATCACATATCGGACCTCCGCCACCGGGTGGTCTCCAGACTACCACAACTACCCCCTACTTGTAGTGGGGGTAACTAGTTTAATCCAAGCCATTGGATGTCAAGGCATCAATGGCTTAGATTCATTCCTATTTATCTCTATAAGATATTTTATTATGGGATTCTCCGATGTTTGAATCATAATTAATAAAAATAAAACAATAAGTTTTAATATAGAAAAATATTTAATAATCTATTTCAAAGATTGTAAATCGCTAAAAAGACATGGTATCAAAAACAATAATTATTTATGCATATGTACCTTCTTCTTCAGAGAGTTTTGCTTTATTGAAGCATTTTGAAATGACACAACCTGTTCTACACAAAGAGTGTTCATCTCTTCCTTCGACGTCAAGAGGAAAGCTTTTTCTACAATTGAAAAGGCACGGTCCAAGACAAAGAGGGGATGTACGACATTTAAAACCGTAAATACTTACACATTTCACGACACCAAAGACACTTGCATTTGAAGGAACAAGAATTGTTGAGATTACTAAGAAGATGACAAAAATTGACTTTATAGACATTTTTTTTGTTTGTGACAATCTCTCTGTCTTTCAAAGTGTTAGGTTTTTGTGTTCAAAGTGATTTAGAAAACATCATTATATATGAGGTAAATCTTATTGCATTATTTCATACGACACAATGCATTTATTAGTTTAGTGTAGCACAATTTATTTAGGCGTATAAATTTACCATAAAAGATTATCTCTTTCTTCTTTTATATCCAAGAAATTTGGACTTTAAAATCTCTCAAAAATAGTAAGACATTTATATTTCAAATTTTAAATATAAATATCATGGAATGGTTTTGTATTCATCAAAAAGAATTTAAAGTAGTAAATTTCTCTGAATTGGAGAAATTCTCTTAATACTGTTTTAGACATTTTAGATTTTGTATGGTCGTATATGTTTTGAAATTGATGGTTCAATTTAATAGGTAATTGCAGTGCATTTTATAAATACACAAGTGTATAATATTAGAAATCTTTTTTAAAAAAAGTTTTTTTCTCACCGATTGAAGAAGAAAGCTTCCTCAAATTAGAGAATCTCGGTCTTTTGAATTTAAACAACGTGAAATGACATCATGATCCGATACATTTTTCAATAGACTATTTGAAAGACATCTTAGAGATACATTTTCCATTGTATAAAATATTGGTTTTGTTAAATATCATATTACTTTCATGAGGAAAGTTCGAGTAGGAAGAGGGGTTAACATAGGAAAAACAAATCTCTCGCGTTCAAAGATAACAAGCTAAATTTCATACTATTGATGGTAACGTTCATGATTTGTAAATCAGGTCAATTTCGGTCATTTTATTTAAAAAATCACTATTCATGGAATTTACAAAATTGCCACCCGCGTAACTCATTTAAAATGTGCAGAATTTTCGACCCCCGGATTAAGAACATTATCATCTAGAATATGAACATTAGCTTGTTATCTGTGAAGGCGAACACTTCATTATTTAGCTTGATCCCTCTTCCTATCCGAACCTTTCTCTTACTTTCATATTGATAAGTAGATATAATTCGATGACCCCGTTCCTAAAACAATTAAGGCGTTATCTACATAGCTTTAATGGATCGTTTCTTGGGTGATTCACATCACCTAGTTTTTTTAATATTAATTGAATATTCTTGGTAAATTAAAAAGTCTTAAACTTTATATGGAATATGTATCTCTTGTTTTTTTATCTTGTGGAAAGGTATGGAACTTAACCTATTATACACGTAACAAGTTGTTTTTAATACAATTGATTAGTACCACTTTTTTCCATATATGGGTAATTGGTATTTTTTTGAAAAAACAATGACAAATAAATCATATATAGGGTAATTGAATTTTTAAATTTGTATATATTTTTATGCATGTATATGTATCTGAAAGGAATTTGTCTATGATTTCTAAATTAAGAGGCTCAAATAAAAAAGGAATAATATAAAGCTCAATTTTTTTAGCCTTAGAAAATTCTCAAATACATAATATATTGGTCAAATGCCAACCCATAGATACAAATAAAATATTTTAATTATCGTAGTAATAACATGTGTGGGTATTTCCGCTTCTTAATAATTTGCGCAACACTCCGCGCTGGCTTGTCACTTCACTATTAGTTGCATGAATTGTCATATTCTTGTACACAGTTTCTCATCAACTTCTCTTCCGTTAAACCTATTCAATAACAAAAATGATGAACATATCATATCAATTAAAAAATTCGATGTTTGAATCATAATTAATAAAAATAAAACTAGAAGTTTTAATATAGAAAAATAGTTAATAATCTATTTCAAAGATTGTAAATCGCTAAAAAGACATGGTATCAAAAACAATAATTATTTATGCATATGTACCTTCTTCTTTAGAG
This sequence comes from Oxyria digyna, assembly GCA_029168935.1. NCBI lineage: Eukaryota > Viridiplantae > Streptophyta > Magnoliopsida > Caryophyllales > Polygonaceae > Oxyria > Oxyria digyna. Next base: position 16,762,427 of record JAPVLV010000013.1, read on the forward strand.
AGTTTTGCTTTAGTGAAGCATTATGAAATGACACAACCTGTTCTACACAAAGAGTGTTCATCTCTTCCTTCGACGTCAAGAGGAAAGCTTTTTCTACAATTGAAAAGGCACGGTCCAAGACAAAGAGGAGAGGTGCGGCATTTAAAACCGCAAATACTTACACATTTCACGACACCAAAGACACTTGCATTTGAAGGAACAAGAATTGTTGAGATTACTAAGAAGATGACAAAAATTGACTTTATAGACATTTTTTTGTTTGTGATAATCTCTCTGTCTTTCAAAGTGTTGGGTTTTTGTGTTGATAGTGAAATACCCCGGAAGGTGCGTATTAAAATAAAATTTATTTTTTTGCGCATAATCCGTGTTAGAATTATTCGTGAGTACTTAATGAGATATCCTACTCCCATACCTACATATATACCTCTTATAAATAATCCAATAATAACCTACTAGTAATATAAAGAGAAAAGGAATACTTACACATTAAGTATCTCCTATTATCCTTATATCTTTTTCTTTCTTTAAGTCTTATTTATGAGATTTGGGGTTCCTGAAACTTCTTACAACTTCATCTCCTGCACATCTCCTCCATTCTCTCCTTCACCCCTTGTCTCTCTCTCTTTCCCGTAGCTCGTTCAAGGCTTGTAGCCGCTGCAAAGGACCAGCCACCATCACTTCTCCTTCTCCTCTGTCTCTCCTCAGTTTAGCTGCGTTTCTGGACTGGTTCAGCTGCAGTTCAGCTGCTGTTCGAAGGCTCCTATTATCGCTGTATAGCTTGGCTGTGTTTTGCTCTCATCATAGAAGCTTCAGCCCACTTGTTTAAGCATCTTTCACCCTTCCTTGCCCAGAAATATGAGGTAAATTTCCTTAAGTTCCTTAACCCTAACTTCTCAATTTAGAGGCTCATGCTAAAGGGTGGGGCTTTGGGTGCAATTGATTGTTAATTCCATGCCAATTGATGTTGTGGAAGGATTAGGTGCATTGGATTTGAAGGTTGAAGTTGATATTGAAATTCTGGGCGTTTAGCTGCTGTTCGGTAAATTCTGGGGATGTTCTGCAGTTGCTGGGAATTTTTGGCTGAGCTTATAAGGTGAGGAATCTCCTTAGGTTTATGGGGAACTTTACGGATTTTGATTTGGAGTTATAAATAATAAATTATGCCCGAATTTGCGGTGTAGTGTCGGTATGAGCTAGGCTGCACGTCGACTTCGCTAAGTTCCAATACTAAGACGATTAGGGGATTCTGATCGAGGGCTGTTACTGTTGATCGACTCTAAGGCAAGCTATTTACGAAGTTTATGTACTTAGTATAGATTTAGGTTACCGGTTTATGCTTAAATGCAGTGAATGCAATTACATATATATATATATGTAGTTTCAATTATTGACTTTAGTATACTAGAGATGCATCATATATGTGTTTGATATGCTTCCATGCTGAAAGTATTTATGTTTTATGAGCTCAGGTATAAGGGTTCATGTTTATAAATGGATATTAACGATATCATGCTAAGATATGGTTAATCTTGAACATGAAAGCATAGTATGCTTGTTATTGCATATAGACAAGGGCTATATGGAATTGGTGTGAACTTGTTGATTTGATCATGGTTATGATGTGGTTATGGTGTTGACTCTTCCGTGTAAGGATCGTTCCGAGCCCCGCATTATATTTTGATGGTTTTATCCGAGATATATCCCTCGATTAGGTCTCTTCCCGGAGTCCGGGTTGAGTGGGTCGTGGGAGTTCCTTTACCAATATTGGGAAGGCCGGGTCACCTAGCTAGTGAGGCCGTTTCCGACCCGTTGGTAAAGTTTTGATACCCATAATATGGGTTAGAAGGTACCTTCGTGTCCAAGACAGGCTTGGGCATATTTTCTTTCAATGTGTTTTAAATGTTTCTTTTATATTGTGTTTTCCTGATACGAAAAGTATACCCGGGCATAGGTTTTGAATGATGGATTTATAACCGTTTTGAATATTGGTTGGAGTGGATGTGTTGGACATTACTTCAGTCAGGATATAGTATTCTGTATACTAGTTCTGGGTATGATTAGATAATTGACGTTGCAATGTTGCATTTTCACATAAATATACTATGAATAGATAATTGTTTATAGTGGTCTTCAATAAATGATCATATATGTAAGTAGTGTACTTTACGGTATTGGCATATTCATAATTCCTATATTTATGCTTATGTACATGATCAATCGCTTAAATTATTGCTTAGTCTGGATGTAGACTAACCCCTTTATGGGGGAAATCTGGTTATGTTTGTGCATGGCCAGGATCACAAGCAATGCCGGAGCGTGGAGGAGGTCATGCGACATGATGCTGTTTAGGATGGGTTTTCCTTTCTGGTTCAGATCTTTAGTGTGATATACTAGTGTTGATCAAACTTATAAAACTTGCCTATGTATTATCTTTTTGCTTAGACTAGCGATGATGTCTTGTGCTAGACTCTTTTGATGACTTGTATATATATGTGTGTGTGTCATCCTAGGTGACTGAAGTATTATATGAACACTCTTTTGGACATGCTTTAAGTTATGAATTCTTACTTGTCTTGGATTTGGATTCTAGAACTAACAGGTTTAATCTAGTATTTTACATTGCCTGAACGGGATTTCTGTAGGAGATCCCTGGCGCTGTGACATTTCCTTAATTGTATATTTTGGGGTGTTACAGAAGTTGGTATCAGAGCTTAGGTTCCTTTTTATTGTCGGCATGGGTAGAATCAACATCATGCGTCGCACCGCCATCTCCACGCTCACTTCTTTAACTACTTAAGGTAATGTATGTTTCATGTATATGTATATATGTGCTTGAATGAGAATATGTCTATGCAGATGTTAGGTAGGGGTAGAGGTGTTCGAGGTAGAGGTCGACCTCGTGGATCTCGCGGGGGACATCAGGGGGTCGCTAGAGATAATCTTGCTGATATGCCTCCAGTTGAGGATGTTGAAAGTCAGATGGGTCATGAACCAAGAGTTGTAGGAGGGAATGTTCCTCCAGAGGTTCACCGAGAAGCTCCTCCAGTAGCTCCAGATGCTCCAATCATAGCACTACCCCAAGGAACTGATGGGTTTGTTGTGTATAGTGACGCTTCTAGACAAGGACTTGTGATGTGGGACACCCCTTGACATTGATAGAGGCACAAGAGGAAGAGATGTTGAGTGTTCGTTCAAACGGACCAATTACGAGAGCACGTTCCAAATCCATTGCCCAAGCAACTACGAGCATTGTCGCTAAGGCATTTGCAAGAAATGGAGCGTCTTCCAATCACACACCATCCTCCGTCATGTTATCAATGGCTACTTATAGTGAAGAGACGTCCTAGACCTACACGTCCTAAGATCCAACATGATACCAAGGACGACTTGCACTGAAGGGACGTCCTAGACTTAGGCGTCCGTCCTAGAACTATTTTCTATTGTTTTTAAAGTCTTTCTCATTACTTACTATCTTTAGCATTAGCAAGTTATTATATTTGGTAACCCTAGTTAGGAGTCCTATATATATGGACTTGGAACCAAGAGTTGTTTTCACGTTGAATTTTATAGCAAGCCTAGTTGTTGAGATTTTCTCCACCCCTTGCTTTCAACACCAAACCCTAGTTCGGGCTCGAACCTCCACGAGCCATTTATCCAGTCGTTGTTACTCAGACCAGGTCGTCGCCATTGTCACAGTCCCAAACCCTAGCCGCCGCCATCATCTCCATCAAACCCTAGCCGCCGCCGCCACCCTTCCCAAACCCTAATTGCCGTCATCTTCTTCTAGCCTTCATATCATCGTTTCAGCACCTCATTCCACTTCACAAATCCTCAATCATCATCCCTTCATTAAATCGTTTCCGCCGTCACACTTTCTAACCCTGTCCGTCGAAGCCGAACCGTCCTAGGACGCCGAACCGTCCTAGGACGCCGAACCGTCCTAGGACGCCGAACCGTCCTAGGACGCCGAACCGTCCTAGGACGCCGTCCTACCCAGATTCACATCCGCCCATCTTGTGAGTTCAGTCTTTGACCTAGTTAAAGTAAGTACTGCGTCTCCAAGGATTCTCCGGCCACGCGTCCTGCCTAGATCCGTCGCCTGCGAGCCTTGCCAGAGGTTTCACATCAACTGGTATCAGCTTCCAGGGGTACGACGTGTGGTAGATTCTTCTCTTGTTTTCAATTTCTCCCTCATTTATTGTTATTACCTATAGCTTTTTCATCATTTCATTATCTTCCATCAGTTTGTCTAAACAAAAATACAAAAAAAAAAAGAGTGACCGAAACACTACGAGATTTGACTTGCACTGCAAGTTTGAATCAAACCGAGCGTTTGTTTTTGTTTGCGAGTAGCCTCACCTCCTTGGTTGCAATAATTTATCTTGCTTTGTCTATCTTGCTATTGTGCTTGTGATTATTTCGCTGCATCATATATCTTGCATGAATGATAAGTTCGTGATTGTTGCATCAAGTCTATAATTCCTATCTTAAACAGGGTTGCATTCCACGAATACGCTGAAATTTGTGTTGCTTACCTGTTTTCTTCTTCTTAAATCTCATTGTGTTGTCTGACTCCAAATGAAAAATAAAAGTCACGACTTAAGACAAAAAAAAAACAGTTCGTCCTACACAAAAGCTTCAACAACAAAAATAAAATATATCTCTCTTCTAGTCTAGCACAATCTATAAAAGACCTTATCTTGCATCGATACTTGCTTTGATTTAATCATCTTAGGACGATATTGCTTGCTTGATTTGGCTTGAGAAGGTTATTGCATACGAGTTCACTTCCTTGCCTTGAACTCCCTCACGGATTGCCTAAACTAGATATCGGGAGACTTTGATTCTTGAGTTGAGTTCTCTGCATATTGTAGCTCTTGTTGTTGCTTCCTTTTGTTGTATAACCCATTTGCTATGTCTGTGCATGGGGAGGACTACGAGGCGATAGCCGCTGAATTGTTGGAGACAAAGGAACTCCTTGCTAGGAAAGAGGCAGAGCTTGCAAGATCAGAGGCAGAGCGCCTTGAGGCAACCGATCGCCTTGCTCATTTGAAGCGGTTGATGGACGCTCAACATGGTCCTACGACCGTAGTGGTAGATACACCATCGCGTGCTAACAATGGCCAGATCACTTCTCAACCTTCTCGCTTTGACAAAGGCAAAGGCATTGCGTCCTCATCCCAACATAATACTGAGTCTCAGCGAGAAAATGGAAGGTTAAGGTCCATCATTGAAAAACCGACCAATTACCCATTTGAGGATAGATGGGAGCCACGATCCCACTCACGGGACCATGATGACAATGACCACTATTTGGACCAGGTCGACACACAACGTCAACACATTCTCTCTTCTGACAGACCAAGGTATGACCACTCGAACCATGATCCTTATTATGATAACCGTCATACGGCTGTTGCAGGACTCCCGTCTAGACAACGACATGGTCGACTGTAGCAGGGTCAAAGAGCCCCATCTAGACCATATTCCATTCAAGCCTTCGGTGAATATGACGAGGAGGAGATGGATTTCGCTGGTCAAGTAAGTCCATGGAACTTTCACCCACCACTAGCCGAGCCTATCGAAAATCAGACTCATCCGGCTGGATGGATACCGCATAAGCTTCCTACTCCTATGTCCTATGACACTAACCCCAATGACTATGATGGGTATGATCAGGGAAGCCCTAGACGTCGTAGGGGACATAATGGAGGTTGTGGCAATGCTCATGGTTTCCATGGAGAGCGAGAACGAGAAGAAAGACGCCAAGTCCAACCAAACCACAACTCTAGACGAGACATTAAGGTAAAGATCGAACCTTTTCTCAGTGAATACGATGCGGCTGTCTTTTTGGATTGGTTGCAAGGTACGGAACATGCACTTCAGCATTGCCACTATACCGAGGAGGAGAAGGTAGAAATTGCAACCTTACATTTCCAAGGAGCCGCACGTTCATGGTGGAATAGAGACATGACGAACAGGGCACGTCTGGGACAAGACCCTATTGAGCAATGGCACCAACTTGTCTTCGTCATGACGCAGAAATACGTCCCTCCAGAATATAAAAACGAGATGCGCTTGAAGATTGCTCTTGCACGCCAAGGTACGAGCACACCTCTTGAGTTCCTTGCTCACCTTGAGGATTTGTACTTCAAGACGGGCATGAGCGTCACTCCAGCGATGATCCGGACGAAGTTCCTCCATGGGTTGCATGTCGATCTACGGGAAGAGGTCGATGTGTTGCTTATTAATGACTTGACCACTCTTGCGCATGCTGCTCAAAAAGTACATCAAAGACTTGTGCGCAAGAAGGTCTACCCATGGGTTGCATGTCGATCTACGGGAAGAGGTGGATGTGTTGCCTATTAATGACTTGACCACTCTTGCACATGCTGCTCATAAAGTACATCAAAGACTTGTGCGCAAGAAGGTCTACCCATGGCTCTCGACATCAGCGTCGCGAAGGTATGATCCTAAACCAAATCCTACTCTTTTCACTAACCAAACTGTGAGTGCGCAGCCTAGGTCCCAACAACCTACATCGAGTCGACCTCCTCTTCGTTCAGAAGCTCCAAAGTTGCCCACGGCTCCACCTCAACCAAAGACGGACGGTCGACATGAAAAGACCAGCGACCGCGTTTGTTTCAAGTGTGGCGGACGTGGTCATTTCATTCGTGACTGCTCCAATCCCAGACGAGTCTTATTCTCCCAAGCAACGGGATACGAGTCCTATGAGGATGATGAGGACTCCGAGGATGCACCACAAGCTGCGATTGACGACTATGAAAACGATGAGCCATATGAATGTGGTCCACCAGACTTGAATGACGGCACACCTCTAACCCTAGTTGCTCGTCGTGCTTTGACAGTGAAAGACACATCGATAGGGGATCAACGGGAGAATTTGTTCCACACCCGTTGTATTGTGGGCACTTCCTCCTTGAGTGTAATTGTAGACAGTGGTTCATGTTGCAACATCTTAAATGAGAAGGTGGTTCAGGTCCTAAGTTTACCTACTTCTCCACATCCACAACCATATAGTCTACAATGGATTTCAGAAGGTAACGGTGATGTGGTAACAAGGCAATGCCACATTACCTTCTCTATTGGTAATTACATTGACACAATTACTTGTGATGTTGTTGTTATGGATGCCACTCACCTCCTTTTAGGACGACCATGGCAATTCGACAAGAAAGCGGTCCATGACGGCTTCTTGAACACTTATACATTCCAAAGTAATGGACGTCGGGTGACACTGCTGCCTATGACTCCACAAGACATCATACATGATAAGGTGGAAAGAGACCGAATCAAGGCAATAGAGAGGGCAAATGCAGCAGCACAAAAACTGAGGCCTACCGACCAGACGAACCCGCCCAGGACCAAGGCATCCAACAAGGAGGATACGTCGTCCGACACAAACTCCTTACAGCTGGTTCCAAAGACCATTGAGCCCATGGCTCATACTAGACCCGGAGAAAATGTTTCTAAGACGCAACCAAAACAACAACGATCAGGTCGCACAGAAACAAATCTGAGTCGCCCGACAGAAGTGGGTGACGCAGGATACAAAGATCCTGCGTCCAAGGATCCGACTAACACGATCCAGGGTCGTTGTGAGCGTCGTTTGCTCATTCCTCATTCACGGGATATCACTCCAGTTATTCAGGGACGTTCTCCTTGCTTTTTATTGATTCCATCTGCGTGTCTTACTGTTACCGAGAATGGCGATAAACTACCATCGTCTGTGACATCTCTTTTGCAGGAATTCGCGGATGTCATGCCAGATGAGATACCTGACGGACTACCTCCTTTGCGCGGAATTGAGCACCAGATTGACTTGGTACCGGGTGCCTCTTTGCCTAACCGAGTAGCATACAGAGCAAGTCCGGAGGAAACTAAAGAGCTGCAAAGACAAGTCACCGAACTCTTGGACAAGGGCTATGTTCGAGAGAGCCTAAGTCCGTGTGGTGTTCCAGTGATATTAGTTCCAAAGAAGGAGGGATCGTGGAGAATGTGCATGGACTGTCGGGCTAGTGATGTCGTTCGGACTCACCAACGCTCCGAGTACTTTTACGAGGTTAATGAACCACGTCTTTCGTCACTTCCTAGGGAAATTTGTGATTGTATACTTTGATGATATTCTAGTTTATAGTAGGACGTTGGATGACCATGTTTCACATCTTAGACAAGTTCTAGATTGTCTTAGGACCGAGCGGTTGTATGCCAACTTGGCAAAGTGCGTGTTTTGCTCGGACACTACGATTTTTCTAGGATTTGTAGTTTCTAAGGATGGGTTGCGGGTAGATGAAGAAAAAGTCCGGGCTATCAAGGAATGGCCTACCCCGACAACACCGACTATGGTCCGATCCTTCTTGGGGTTGGCTGGATTTTAAAGGCGCTTTGTGCGTGACTTCAGTACCATAGTTGTGCCCCTTCATGAATTGAATAAGAAGGGCAACACCATTACTTGGGAGCCAAAGCATGAGGCAGCCTTCGAGAGTCTTAAAGACAGTCTATGTCACGCACCATTGCTAAAACTACCAGACTTCAACAAAACCTTTGAGGTTGAGTGCGACGCATCCAACATCGGTGTTGGTGGGGTTCTGACTCAAAATCGTTAACCACTGGCGTACTTCAGTGAGAAATTATCAGGTGCGACACTCAACTACTCTACATTCGATAAAGAACTATATGCTCTTATCAGGGTGTTGAAGACTTGGCAACATTACTTATGGCCAAAAGAGTTCGTCATCCATACGGACCATGAGGCCTTGACATATCTCAAACACCAGTCTACTTTAGGTCGTCGGCATGCTCGATGGGTAGAATTTATGGAGACATTTCCATATATGGTGATGCATAAAAAAGGTAAGGAGAATGTGGTAGCCGACGCCCTTTCTCGCAGGTATGTTCTCTTAACTTCCCTTGATGCTAAAGTCTTCGGTTTCTCTTTGGTTAAGGAATTGTATTTGCATGATACTTTCTTTAAATCTATTTATGAGACTTGCACATCTCAGGGGACCTTAGATACCTATTTCCTTGACCAAGGGTACCTCTATAAGGGTGGAAAACTATGCATCCCATCCTCATCCATTTGAGGGCTCTTAATTTAGGAAGCACATGAGAGTAGGGCACATTTCGGCATAGCCAAAACTGTAGCAGCCCTTAAGGACCACTTTTATTGGCCACACATGACTAAGCAGGTAACAAAATTTTGCAATGCCTGTGTCCCATGCCATAAAGCCAAATCTAGATCGAGTCCCTCACTGTACACTCCCTTACCTATACCTAATGGCCCTTGGGAGGATATATCCATGGATTTTGTGATGGGGTTGCCTAGGTCTAAGAAGGGGAGGGACTCTATTTTTGTAGTGGTCGATCGGTTCTCCAAGATGGCTCATTTTATACCATGTAAGGGAACTAACAACGCTGCAGAATGTGCTTCACTTTTCTTTGAGCATGTGGTTCGTTTACATGGTATACCGCGTTCTATTATTAGCGATAGAGACGTGAAATTTGTTAGTCACTTTTGGAGAACTTTATAAGGTAAGTTAGGTACAAACCTCCTATTCTCTACTAGCTATCATCCACAGACAGATGGTCAGACCGAGGTGACCAACCGAACCTTAAGGACCTTGCTCAGGACCATGCTTAGGACCAACCCGCGCCGTTGGGAAGACTTACTTTCTTTTGTCGAGTTCTCTTATAACAGGTCTGTCCATTCAGCGACAAAGATTCCCCGTTTGAGGTGGTCTATGGGAGGAACCCGTTGTCGCCCCTAGACCTTGTACCGCATCCCTTGAAGGACGGTGATCACGTCCGTGGAGCTGCTTGAGCAGAGATGATACAGGATCTGCATCATAGGACCAAGGAACAACTGGAAAGGAGGGCCCGACTGCTGGAGCAGAGAGCCAACAAGGACAAACGTCGCATCACATTCGCACCAGGGGACCTGGTCTGGCTGCATTTGAGGAAGGACCGATTTCCCGTTAGACGACGATCCAAGCTGAACCCAAGAGGTGATGGTCCATTCAAAGTACTGGAAGCATATGGTCCAAACGCATACAAGCTGGAGCTCCTAGACGACTATGGCGTCCATGCAACATTCAACATCGGCGACCTATCACCTTACACGCCTCCAGACCTTGACATTGACGAATCTGGGACGATTCGAGGCCAAGAAGGGGAGAATTATGTGGGACACCCCTTGACATTAACAGAGTCACAAGAGGAAGAGATGTTGAGTGTTCGTTCAAACGGACCAATTACGAGAGCACGTGCCAAATCCATTGCCCAAGCAGCTACGAGCACTGTCGCTAAGGCATTTGCAAGAAATGGAGCATCTTCCAATCACACACTATCCTCCGTCATGTTATCAATGGCTACTTATAGTGAAGAGACGTCCTAGACCTACACGTCCTAAGATCCAGCATGATACCAAGGACGACTTGCACTGAAGGGACGTCCTAGACTTAGGCGTCTGTCCTAGAACTGTTTTCTATTGTTTTTAAAGTCTTTCTCATTACTTACTATCTTTAGCATTAGCAAGTTATTATATTTGGTAACCCTAGTTAGGAGTCCTATATATATGGACTTGGAACCAAGAGTTGTTTTCACGTTGAATTTTATAGCAAGCCTAGTTGTTGAGATTTTCTCCACCCCTTGCTTTCAACGCCAAACCCTAGTTCGGGCTTGAACTTCCACGAGCCATTTATCCAGTCGTTGTTACTCAGACCAGGTCATCGCCATTGTCACAGTCCCAAACCCTAGCCGCCGCCGTCATCTCCATCAAACCCTAGCCGCCGCCGCCACCCTTCCCAAACCCTAATTGTCGTCATCTTCTTCCAGCCTTCATATCATCGTTTAAGCACCTCATTCCACTTCACAAATCCTCAATCATCATCCCTTCATTAAATCATTTCCGCCGTCACACTTTCTAACCCTATCCGTCGAAGCCGAACCGTCCTAGGACGCCGTCCTACCCAGATTCACATCCGCCCATCTTGTGAATTCAGTCTTTGACCTAGTCCAAGTAATTACTGCGTCTCCAAGGATTCTCCAGCCACGCGTCTTTCCTAGATTCGTCCCCCGCGAGCCGTGCAAGAGGTTTCACATCAACTTGGTTGTGTTTTGATGCATCATGGCAGGGTAATTGCTTATGCCTCCGGTCAATTAAAGACACACGAGGTAAACTACCCCATGCATGACTTGGAACTGGCTGCCGTAATTTTTGCCCTCAAAAATTGAATCAGGGACATTTGTTATGAGATTGAGGTTCGATTTCAGAAGAACCAGGGACAACTTTGCTTCCTTGAAATTGAATCATCTTAGTTAGAAATGATTAGACAGAAACAATCTGATGATGTCTGGTTGAACAAGATTAAAGACGGTATCATTCAAGGGAAGTCACTATGGTTTATTGTGCAAGATGATGGAATTTTGAGGTTCAAGAACCAGATCTGTGTACCTACAGACGAAGAGATAAAGACTATGATTTTAAAATAGGCTCATACTTTGCCATAATCGATTCACCCTGGGGCTAGCAAAATGTACAAGGACCTTAAACAAAATTTCTGGTGGAGTAATATGAAAAGAGAGATAGCCGAGTTTGTGGCTAAATGTCTCACATGTCAACAAGTGAAGATTGAACACCAAAGGCCTGCTGGTGAACTACAACCGTTGCCAATTCCCGAATGGAAGTGGGAAGATATATCCATGGACTTTGTGTCAGGATTACCACCCGCATCCAGGGGCATGGACACCATCTGGGTTATTGTGGACCGTCTAACTAAATCTGCTCACTTCCTTCCTATTAAGAAAGCATGGGGCCCAGATAGACTCGCTGAGTTATATCTTCAAGAAATCGTAATTTTGCATGGCATTCCCAAGACCATAGTTTCTGATCGTGACGGGCGCTTTGTGTCACACTTTTGGAAATCACTTCATGCAGCAATGGGTACGCAACTCAGATTTAGCACCGCTTTCCATCGACAGACAGATGGTCAATCAGAGAGAACCATACAAACTTTGGAGGATATCTTGAGAGCATGTACGCTAGACTGGCCGGGGAAGTGGGAAACCAAGTTATCATTGATTGAATTCACTTACAATAAAAGCTGGCATGCATCAATTCAGATGGCGCCATATGAGGCTTTGTATGGTCGAACTGAATCAGTAATTGGAGGATATCTTGATCTTAATGCTTCTATTAAACTGAATCTTGATAGTTTCATGGTTGTTTAATTAGTTAGACCTATTAGTATCTGGTTGTGCTAATAGCTAATTCAGAAAAGGAATAGGAATTTTCATTGCATGAGATATTGAATGAGTTATCTAGGATCAACTTGTCATACAAAGTGTGGATATTTGTTTGGATGAGCTATTTCCCAATTACTGATTCCATCACCTTTTACTTGTTACTATTTGCATGCTTGGTTACTTAAGACAAACAAAACACCCCTTTGGTTACTTGATTAACACATATATTTCATACAGAACTAGAATCTGTCTCCCTGAGGACTCGACCCTTACTTGCCTAAGACAACATATTATGTTTGTTTGGATTACTTGCATAGGAGCAATTAGCACGACAAATTGTTGTTATCAAATTGGCGCCGTTGCCGGGGAGGCAACAATTCAAATTGTGTTTGTGTGTGATTTGTGTGTCAATCTTGGTGTGAACCTATCTTATGGTTCACACCCGTGCTACTAATAATTTACCTCTTGATTTAGATCCAGAAATTGAGAGAACTCTTCTCCGTACTCGCAAGGCTATTCGTGCACGACATCAGGCAGCTAGAAGCATGGTTGAACGTGTTACTCTTGAATCCTTGACGGCACCGGATCTGGTGCAAGCACCTCGAGCAGTGCAGTTCCCTACACTAATTGCAGGCGTTAAGTTTGAGCTTAAGACGGGAGTGATACATTTGTTTCCGAAATTCAATGGACTACCGTTAGAGGATCCTAACAAGCACTTAACTGAATTCCATGAGGTTTGCACTAGCATGTGTCCATCTGATATCACTGAAGATCAGATGAAGATGAGAGCCTTTTCCTTCTCTCTTAAGGAATCGGCTAAGGACTGGTATCATTCTTTGACTCCATGGAGCATCACTACTTGGGTTGAATTGAAGAAGGTGTTTCTCGATAAGTACTTTCCAGCGATTAAGTCTAATCATTTGAAGAAGAAAATCAGCAATATTGAGCAACAATCTAATGAAATTCTCTATGACTATTATGAGCGTTTCAAGAGTCTGGTTACAAGTTGTCCCTATCATGGCTATGAAAAGCATGATTTGATTCTATATCTTCATGGAGGTCTTCGCGAGGATGACCGTAGGATGGTAAATGTTGCATGTGGTGGGAACATCTTGAAGAAGACATATGAGGAAGCCTTAAAGATCTTTGCAACGCTAGCTGATGATTCTAGGCAGTTCAGTGGGAGAGGTTCTCAAACACTTCTAGCAGCAGGCTCTCAATCTACTGTTGACCAGCCTGATTTTGACATTCTGAAAGAAGAAGTGAGACGCCTGAAGCTGAAAGGAACCCCTCAGCAAGCTAAGGCTTGTGAGATTTGCAGTGAAATGCCCCGTATGTTACTCGGGTCCTATTATCGACAATATTATCAAACTTGTTATTAGTTATACGCATAGGAATGTTGGACTTCATTTGTTTTGGAAGCTTACGAATTACTTCGTAACATTTATGTATTGCAGTTGGGAATTTCAGATTCCTTGTCCAGTTCGACTAATTGGGTGATCATTGAATTCTCGGGGCTCATCGCGTTTTATCAAGATTTTTAGAAACCGACATCTAAGATTGATTTAAGTATTTTATCTACTTCGGTAAATTGTTTTCTATTTTCTCCCATGGACCCCACCTCCTCCTTTTAGATTTCTCTTCCCCAATTAATTTATGAGCTTCTGTACTATATCTCCTCCTTCACTCTGGAACCTTCCCGCAACCTCCTTGGTTTCCAACTTCATTCTCCTTCACGCTGCACCTTCTTCCATCTTGCTCCACTCTTTCTTCGAGCCACCTGAGCTCAGCCCGTACAGCAACCAAGCCCAGCCGTGCAGCTCAGCCTTGGTCTCGCCCTCCTCTGCGCAGCAGTTCACGTCGAGTGTCTCTCTGCGCAGCAGCTGATCGTGCAGCTTGTCTCATATGTCGTAACAGTGGCCACCACCTCCACCGTTGGTTGCCCGTCCTCGCACCATCGCAGTTCCTCATTCCAGCCCAGTGAGGCCTCTGCGCAGCAACACAACAACTCTCTGCAACACAGCGAGTTGGTTGTGCAATGCAGCGACGCTTCCTCTGAGCCACCTCAGCCAGCTTTCACCCTCCTTGCCAATTAATGCAATTGTAAGATTTATCCCCCAAATCCCTAGAACCCTAATTTATTTGAATTGGGGGTTTATGTTAAACTGATCTTGAGTTGAATACGGATGGAATTGATGGTTTCTTATGACCTAATTGATGTGGTGGAAGGTTTAATTGCATTGGATTTGGAAGTTGGAAGCGAAAGTTGGAAGCTTAGACATCCTGTTTCAGTTCTGGAATTTCTGGGCATATTCTTTAGCAGATAAAAATATTTGGCTGTCTTCATAAGGTGAGAAATCTCCTTGCGAATATGTGGAACTTTACAGATCATGATTTGGACTTCTAAATAAAAAGTTATGCCTAAATTTGCGTTGTAGTGGCGGTTTGAACTAGAGTTCACGCCGACTTCGCAGAGTCGGAGGAAAAGGCTGAATAGGAGATTGCAATACGAGGATTTCTTGTGTTGAACTTCTCTAAGGCAAGTTATAATGAATTTTATGAACTTAGTATAAATTATGGATTCCAGATTTTACAGGAATATCCCAATTATGATTGTTTGATGATCGTGCTTAGGACTTGTTAGTATATGTTAATTATAGTTTTATCATCACATTGCCTTGCTTAAATTTACTTGGATGTTAGATATATTTAATTTAGAGTTGAAGTGTTAAATATTGGATTGACCATTATGTTTGTGTTGGGCGATTGTGATTGATGAACTATGACAATGCTTATAAGGATATGAATGATGCTTGAATGTTGGTAAAAGTTGGTTTGTGTCATGGTTTATGGCTCTAGCAAGTTGTGAGAATCCATCTTTTGGATGTATGTTGATGAATCTATTTGTACAAACGTTGGATATATGACGTATGGTGTTGCTTGTGCTGTGTATGCATACTTGTTGAAAGTGATTCGAGCATAGATGTCCAAGTCTTATGCCATTGAAATGGTTTGTTTTCATAATATCTTTTATAAATTGCGATTAATACGGGTAAGTATTGTTCCAATTCCCGCTTAATGGCAGACTGGTTTTCCTTGTTGACGGCTATGAGAGCCTCCTCGACTTGACTTGGTTAAGTGGGTCGAGAGGTACTTTTCCAATGTTCAGGAAGGAAGGGTCACTTGGCCTGTGATGCCTCCTCTTCCCGTTGGTAAAGGATTTGTTTTTTCATGTTTGAGAATTAGAAGGTACCTTCGTGTCCGGGTATGAATTAGAAGGTACCTTCGTGTTCAGGAAGGAAGGGTCACTTGGCCTGTGATTCCCGCTTAATTTCAACCCTTCTTATTTGAACAAAGTTGGTTTTCCGTCTTTCTGAAGTTTTCATAAAACCGTGTACCCGGGTATGAATTTGGAAATGTTGATTTATGCTTTGAATTTAAGTTGAGCTCATGTATGACATATGTGAATTCCTTATCATGGTAATGTGTTGATCATTTTGTTCGCCGAGTATTAGGTACTTGACATCTTCTGTATTTAATTGGTAGATTTTGTGTTTGTATGTGACATACCGATTTATGATTAATGCTTCCATTCTAAGGATAACATGTGTGGATCACGATTGATATTGGAATATGATATGTTTTGTATTTGGACATGGTTCATGGATAACGGGTGTGGTTTCCCTTCCAATGATTATATATTGATTGAGTGTGGATGAATATTAAATTCTAGCATATTGGTGGTGTACAGTTGGTATATTACATGTTCATAAAAAAAGGATAGTGGTCCATGACCGATGATTTCATTCCATGCACCAACATAATGTGGTCGATATTCGTGGATTGTGAATCTTTTATTTATGCTATGTTCATATACATTTATTGATGACTTGCTAGTCCGGTTGTGGACTAACCCCCATTATATGGGGACTTTTGGTTGTGTTTTTCATAACCAGGTAACATGCTGGACTAGACCGTGGAGGTGACCAGGCGACACGTGGCTGAAGTTAGGATGGGATATGGTTTATGTTTTGTGTATATTTGAAGGTTTAAATAAATAATAATTTTGGTTTAATTATTTTAGATGTATTTGATGGATGTTAAGTATCGAACAAGTTGATATTTTGATGGCTTTGGTAGCCTTGTATGATATATGTTTAGATTATGTTTATCAGCATTGTTGATATCTTTAGCCTGAGGGAAGTTCCGTAAGGAAATTCCTGGCGCTGTAACTTCCCAAGTATTATTTATTTGGGGCGTTACATGCAGAGATGAACTTCATCCAACTGATGCTTGCCCAACACTCCAAGAAGAAGCAAACGCAGCTGGAAGATATCAACAAAGGCCCAGGTATGACTCTCAACCCAACAATTACAATTCTGGTTGGAGGAACTCATCTTCATCTACAGAGGATATGATGAAAATGTTGATGCAAAACACATTGCAATTCCAAGAAGCTACAAAATCTAGTATTCATAACTTGGAACGACAGATAGGTCAGATTTCTCAAGTGGTGAGCGAGCTTGAAGCAAAGGATTCAGGGAACCTCCCATCCCAAACTGAAGAGAATCCGATTATTCGAAATGTGAGTGCAATGTCCTTGAGAAGTGGAATGAAGCAGGATGATGATCAAGAAAACCAAGCTAGAGAAAAGCCAATTCTGCCTGAGTGGAAACCTGCTGCACCATTCCCTTCTGCACTGCAGCGTACCGAGCCACTTAAGAAAGACAAGGACATATTTGAGACGTTCAGAAACGTTGAAGTAAACCGTCCTCTCCTTAATATGATCAAATCTGTCCCTCGTTATGCAAAGTTTCTGAAGCAGATGTGCACCACAAAGAAAGCTCAAGACAAGAATAGTCAAAAGAAGGAGAAAGTCGTTGAGCATGTCTCAGCTGTATTTTAGAAGAGTCTGCCTAAGAAATGTGGAGATCCAGGTATGTTTACTATCCCATGTACAATTGGAGGTACCAAGTTCGATAAGCTTTATTATATTTGGGTGCTTCCATTAATGTTTTACCTTCATATCTATGTGAAACCTTGGGATGAGGACCTATTCATGAGACTAGAGTAGTTATTCAACTAGCTGATCGATCTAATGTGCGACCTATTGGAGTAATAGAGGATGTTCTTGTTCAAGTTGATGATCTTACTTTTCCTCCTGATTTTTTCGTGCTTGACATGAACCATGATAAACATGCAACCCCTATTCTGTTAGGGAGACCTTTTCTAAAGACTGCAAATACAAATATTAATGTGAGTACAGGTGCTTTGACTATGGAGTTTGATGGGGATAAGGTTCAATACAATATATATGATATGAACCCCATTGAGAAAAATTCTCTAAATGCTATTGATGTGATTATTCCTACTTGTTTGGATAAATTGCAACCTATTGTAGAGAATGTCATAGGAAATCCACCTGTAGATGTTGCTTTATCTACCAATTTGCAGGAAGTTCAGGCTATTTTAGACCCCGACGGTAAGTCTCCTTCTCATCTATTGGGCATTCGCCCCACTGTGCTAACCTTGTCAGGCGAGAAACCATTGTCTTCTAGTGCACATGCACTTAAGATTGAACTTCAACAGCCACCCGATAAGATCAACAAAGGGAAAGAGAAGGACATTACTTTCATGGCTAAGGATAAGGTGGTCAAAGTGAATGGAAAAAGGTTTAGATCCTTCCATGTGTGGTTCAACAAAGAGTTCAAGAAAGGATTGGTTATCTCGAAACCGAATGGTGTCAACTGAATCATCTGAGTACGATGTCGAGCCACGACATTAGCTAAGGCGTTTATCGGGAGGCAACCCTATGATAGGTAGTTATTTTCTTCAATAAATCTCTCTCACATTAATTCTTTTTCGTACACTTTTGTTTGGAACTAAGCTGTGCAGGGAAACAATTGGATGATGCCACGAAGTGAAGGCAGCAACCAGGCAGCGACCGCCACCAAACCTATGGCGACCGCCGCCCAAAAGCAGCCCCCGCCGCCAATTCCTTTTGGCTACGGCATTCACCCAATTAATTACAGCGACCGCTGCCAAATGGCGGCGACTGCCGCTTTGCCTACGGCGACCGCTGCCCCAAAAGCAGCGGTCACCGCCAATTCGATTTGGCTACGTCTTTTGGTCAATTAATTGCATCGATTGTCGCCCAACCTAAGGCGATCGCCGCCTCTCAGGTATGGTTTCTAAACCCGAGCGGAAAAAAAAAGAATATGTGAGATTAAAAAAAAAAAATCAAAAAATAAGAAAAAAATAGAGTGCATCGATCGGGTATTATCAGCCTTCCTTCTTCTCCCCACCCTCACTTCACCAAACTCAAACCCTTTCTCCTCTTTTCTCTCTCCCTCACAAACCCTCAACAAAAACTCTCCCCTCTCTTCCACAAGCAGCAGCCGCCGTCCTTCTCCAGCCCCTCCTACACCGCCGGC
Organism: Oxyria digyna; assembly: GCA_029168935.1. Lineage (NCBI taxonomy): Eukaryota > Viridiplantae > Streptophyta > Magnoliopsida > Caryophyllales > Polygonaceae > Oxyria > Oxyria digyna. Next base: position 16,781,125 of record JAPVLV010000013.1, read on the forward strand.
AATCGTCGTCCTTTGTTTAGATTCCAACGCACAGCGGGCAGCGACCGCCGCCAAACCAGCAGCGACCGTCGCCGTCTCCACCACAGTTCACCTTCATCGGATTTTGTGCTCTCTCCCTCGGCTCCTTTCAGTTTTCGACATCCCCGGAGTCTATTCTAACCTCCACCATCTTCAATTTCGGTTTGGTAAGCCCCCTCTTCACCTAGAACTTGAAATTCAAATTCTAGGGTTTGGGTTATTTGGTTGATGATTTGTGGAGGATATTGCTATTTGGTTTTTGTTGAGGATTGATTGGAGTTGATAATAGTGATTGTTGAAGCTTTGGTTCGCTTTGGAGGATTATTTTTGGATTTGAGCTTCTTGAGAATTTTGGTGTGGTTATTGTTGCTTTTTGTTGCTCTTGGTTGTTGTTGTTGTTGATTGAATGATGAAGCGTACCGCTAGCTCCCGTCGACCACATTCGACTTCTGAGCAAAAAGAGAGGAAGAAAAGGCTAGAAAAACAAGAATTGTTGTCCACTTTGTTCTTAGACCATCAATGCTTAGGTGCACTTCGCCTCTATGATTGCACGGAGAAACTGTTTCAGCATGGTGGTTTGGGACGGTTTTTCCATCTTAAGGCACCAACATTCAAGAGTTGGACGATTGAGTTCTTGAGCACCCTTGAGAATGTGAAAGACGAGAAAAAAGTTGCTTTTGTGCTTGCAGGTAATAATTACTCAATGAGTTATGAAGAACTCAGCTCTGCGCTTGGGATTACCAAACCACCCTCTAAGGAATCAGCATGGGCAGACATTTGTGAGTACGTGGATTTTTGGTATGGCTCTACAGGTAATTCAAATTATGACGCAAAAAGTGGAGAATATAACTATAAATGGTCACATCCTTGTCTCCGCCTAGCTCACAAGGTAATCAGGATGGCTTTCTTAGGCCAATCAGAGCTGAACAAGTTGCCATATCTAGACCTTGCAGCAGTTTGGAGCATGACACCAGAATGCTCATTGGTGAAGGATTGGTTATCCTTATTTTTGGGGTGTTGTACGAAATATCAGGGTGTCAAGAAAGGCAAGAATGTGATCGGTGGAATGATATCTTTGATTACTTTGTCCCTTGACATCCCACTCCCGGATGAAAAATAAGTCTAATAGTGTTTGCCTTCCATGTGTGACAAATCACAGGTTTCTCCAAGCTTTGTTTATGACTGGGTCAAGATGAGGCATGGGGGTGTTTTGTCACAAATCAAGAGGAAGTCACAAGATCAAGCTTCCTCTTCGAGTATAGATGCCTTTTGGACCCAAGTATGTGGACTTTGATATAAGCAGGTATCGGTTGGGTGCTTCTGAAAGTTCTTTTGCTGGACCCTCACGTGCACCTGCTGAGCAAGATGAGGAAGACATTGAGATGGGTGATCCCATCCCTCCTTCTATGAGTTCTGATGATATGCAGAGGCAGATGTTTCAGATGATGCAGAGGATGGATACGAGGCAGCAAGCAATGGAGGTTGATTTTAGGGAGTTCAGGCAGCAACAACAGTTTTTCAGTGATGAGCAGAGCTTCATGAGAGGTCAGCTTACTCAGCTTGTTGACAATCAACTTGATTTCCGTACCATTCAACAGCGGCAGACCGAGAACATACAGAGCTTAGAAGATCAGATGCGGTCCTGGGACATTTTCATGACCCAGCATTATCCACCATCTCAGTAGCGGTACTCTCTTTACTTCCCCTTATCGTTCAGTCTTTAATTCATTGAGGACAATGTTAGATTTAAGTGTGGGGGAGTAGATATTGTATTTGTTATTGTTATTTTGATATTATGATTCTGAAAAAAATACAAAAAAAAATAGAAAAAGCCACAAAAATATGAAAAAGGCAGAAAAATCCTGGGATAGCAAGATCTATGCAATAAGCAAGTAACCTGGACCAGCACTAGGTTGGGGTAAAAAGAGGTTTCGAGAGATGTGAGTTTTTGTGAGCCCTGGAACAATTAATGAGTGGTTAGGATGAAAACCCGAGAGAGCGCCTAAGCAAAATGAGCGGTAAGAAAAGAGAGATTTTTAGGATTCATTATTGTTTTGGCGAGGTGACATAAGTTGGAGGTGATATAAGGAGGAATTTGGGTAGGATATTTTGGAGCTATAAGGAGGTAGTTTTGCTCATGATTTCTTTGATCACATTTGTTAGTGTTGTTGGAGGATGAGACTATTTGGTGTTGATTGAGTTGGAGTTTGTTAGTTGTTAGCTAGGATGTTGGTGATTTCACTTGTTTAGAGTTATGAGCTTACATGTTTAGGTGCTACATTCTTAGTATTGAGTTCTCTTATGTACTTGGGTGTCTATGAACTATATTGATGATGAGTAGTAGTTTTCTATCTACTCGGGACGAGTAGAGATTTAAGTGTGGGGGAGTTTGATACACACGATATCATAGTGTGTAATGATGGTGTTTTAGGGTGAGATTACTGAGTTTTAGGAGCGTCTTGGAGCTTATTCATGCATTTGGAGTGAAGACGACGTATGGAGATTTATGTTGATATTAGAGACTTATTACAGAAGAAGAAGAGAAGCCAGCAGAAGACCGACGAGAAGACAGAAGAAGACGAAGACATCTACTGGCGGCGAATGCCGACAAACCTACGGCGATCGCCGCCCATCCACGTGAAGAATCTGAAGTCTTGTTCTGGCAGCGACCGCTGCCTCTGTCAGATCTGAATTACCATCTTTATTTTCTATTGTTTTTGTTATTTTTCCTTATTTGTTTAAACTCAGTTTATGTTTTATTGTTAGGATATCTTTTATATAATTAGGTTAGAGGAGAGCATGTTCTTCTCTAATCCCGTTTTACACTTTTCTTTTCATCGGCAGACATTTGTTATGAAGAACTAAGCCCTTTTGGTTAGTCAGACAATTGAAGCATTCGTTTTGATTAAGTTGTGAGATTTCTCGTTCCTTATCAATTGCTTGGAATTAATCTATTCTCTTGCTTGAATCTTTCATGATTAATATTGATTGTTTCTAGCCTGATCATCTAGGTATCGTCTTTATTGATCTACTGCAGAATTAGATTGTTATTGGTTGAGCATATCTAATTCGTAGTAGCAACTGCATTGTACTAATATCTGGTTGTGCTAGTCTTATGTAGAGAGAATTGATTTACATCTAGGATACAAGCTGGTTGTTTTATGCTGATGTATCCTGATTATATTCCTGATCTTAATGCTGCTATTAAACTGAATCTTGATAGTTTCATGGTTGTTCAATTAGTTAGAGCTATTAGTATCTGGTTGTGCTAATAGCTAATTCAGAAAAGGAATAGGAATTTTCATTGCATGAGATATTGAATGAGTTATCTAGGATCAACTTGTCATACAAAGTGTGGATATTTGTTTGGCTGAGCTATTTCTCAATTACTGATTCCATCACCTTTTACTTGTTACTATTTGCATGCTTGGTTACTTAAGACAAACAAAACCCCCCTTTGGTTACTTGATTGACACATATATTTCATACAGAACTAGAATCTGTCTCCCTGAGGACTCGACCCTTACTTGCCTAAGACTGCATATTAGGTTTGTTTGGATTACTTGCATAGGAGCAATTAGCACGACAAATTGTTGTTATCAACTCGTCAAAGTTTTATGGTCTAACCATGGAACCGATGCTGCTACATGGGAAGCTGAGGAAGACATGAGGGCACGCTATCCCCACTTATTCGGTTCCTAGTTTCGGGGACGAGACTCTTTTAAGGGGGGAGGTATGAAATACCCTGGAAGGTGCGTATTAAAATAAAATTTATTTTTTTGCGCATAATCCGTGTTAGAATTATTCGTGAATACTTAATGAGATATCCTACTCCCATACCTACATATATACCTCTTATAACTAATCCAATAATAACCTACTAGTAATATAAAGAGAAAAGGAATACTTACACATTAAGTATCTCCTATTATCCTTATATCTTTTTCTTTCTTTAACTCTTATTTATCAGATTTGGGGTTCCTGAAACATCTTACAACTTCATCTCATGGACATCTCCTCCATTGTCTCCTTCACCCCTTGTCTCTCTCTCTTTCCCGTAGCTCGTTCAAGGCTTGTAGCCGCTGCAAAGGACCAGCCACCATCACTTCTCCTTCTCTGTCTCTCCTCTGTTCAGCTACAGTTCAACTGCGTTTCTGCACTGGTTCAGCTGCGTTTCTGCACTGGTTCAGCTGCAGTTCAGCTGCTGTTCGAAGGCTCCTATTGTCGGTGTATAGCTTGGCTGTGTTTTGCTCTCATCATAGAAGCTTCAACCCACTTGTTTAAGCATCTTGCACCCTTCCTTGCCCAGAAATTTGAGGTAAATTTCCTTAAGTTCCTTAACCCTAACTTCTCAATTGAGAGGCTCATGCTAAAGGGTGGGGCTTTGGGTGCAATTGATTGTTAATTCCATGCCAATTGATGTTGTGGAAGGATTAGGTGCATTGGATTTGAAGGTTGAAGTTGATATTGAAATTCTGGGCGTTTAGCTGCTGTTCGGTAAATTCTGGGGACGTTCTGCAGTTGCTGGGAAATTTTGTCTAAGCTTATAAGGTGAGGAATCTCCTTAGGTTTATGGGGAACTTTACGGATTTTGATTTGGAGTTATAAATAATAAGTTATGCCCGAATTTGCGGTGTAGTGTCGGTATGAGCTAGACTGCACGTCGACTTCGCTAAGTTCCAATACTAAGACGATTAGGGGATTGTGATCGAGCGCTCTTACTGTTGAACGACTAGGCAAGCTATTTGCGAAGTTTATGTACTTAGTATAGATTTAGGTTATCGGTTTATGTTTAAATGTCGTGAATGCAATTACATATATATATATATATGTAGTTTCAATTGTTGACTTTAGTATACTAGAGATGCATCATATATGTGTTTGATATGCTTCCATTCTGAAAGTATTTATGTTTTATGAGCTCAGGTATAAGGGTTCATGTTTATAAATGGATATTAACGATATCATGCTAAGATATGGTTAATCTTGAACATGAAAGCATAGTATGCTTGTTATTGCATATAGACAAGGGCTATATGGAATTGGTGTGAGCTTGTTGATTTGATCATGGTTATGATGTGGTTATGGTGTTGACTCTTGCGGGTAAGGATCGTTCCGAGCCCCGCATTATATTATGATGGTTTTATCCGAGATATATCCCTCGATTAGGGCTCCTCCCGGAGTCCGGGTTGAGTGGGTCGTGGGAGTTCCTTTACCAATATTGGGAAGGCCGGGTCACCTAGCTAGTGAGGCCGTTTCCGACCCGTTGGTAATGTTTTGATACCCATAATATGGGTTAGAAGGTACCTTCGTGTCCAAGACAGGCTTGGGCATATTTTCTTTCAATGTGTTTTAAATGGTTCTTTTATATTGTGTTTTCCTGATACGAAAAGTATACCCGGGTATAGGTTTTGAATGATGGATTTATAACCGTTTTGAATATTGGTTGGAGTGGATGTGTTGGACATTACTTCCGTCAGGATATAATATTCTGTATACTAGTTCTGGGTATGATTAGATAATTGACGTTGCAATGTGGCATTTTCACATAAATATACTATGAATAGATAATTGTTTATAGTGGTCTTCAATACATGATCATATATGTAAGTAGTGTACTTTACGGTATTGGCATATTCATAATTCCTATATTTATGCTTATGTACATGATCAATCGCTTATATTATTGCTTACTCTGGATGTAGACTAACCCCTTTATGGGGGAAATCTGGTTATCGTTGTGCATGGCCAGGATCACAAGCAGTGTCGGAGCGTGGAGGAGGTCATGGGACATGATGCTGTTTAGGATGGGTTTTCCTTTCTGGTTCAGATCTTTAGTGTGATATACTAGTGTTGATCAAACTTATAAAACTTGCCTATGTATTATCTTTTTGGTTAGACTAGCGATGTTGTGTTGTGCTAGACTCTTTTGATGACTTGTATATATATGTGTGTGTGTCATCCTAGGTGAGTGAAGTATTATATGAACACTCTTTTGGACATGCTTTAAGTTATGAATTCTTACTTGTCTTGGATTTGGGTTCTAGAACTAACAGGTTTAATCTAGTATTTTACATTGCCTGAAGGGGATTTCTGTAGAGATCCCTGACGCTGTGACATTTCCTTAATTGTATATTTTGGGGTGTTACAGATAGTGATTTAGAAAGCATCATTATATATGAGGTAAATCTAATTGCATTATTTCATACGACACAATGCATTTATTAGTTTAGTGTAGCACAATTTATTTAGGCGTATAAATTTACCATAAAAGATTATCTCTTTCTTCTTTTATATCCAAGAAATTTGGACTTTAAAATCTCTGAAAAATAGTAAGACATTTATATTTCAAATATTAAATATAAATATCATGGAATGGTTGTGTATTCATCAAATAGTAAGACATTTATATTCTCACAGTTTGAAGAAAAAAACTTCAAATTAGAGAATCTCGGTCTTTTGAATTTAAACAACGTGAAATGACATCATGATCAGATACATTTTTCCATAGACTATTTGAAAGACATCTTAGAGATACATTTTCCATTGTATAAAATATTGTTTTTGTTAAATATCATATTACTTTCATGAGGAAATTTCGAGTAGGAAGAGGGGTTAACGTAGGAAAAACAAATCTCTCGCGTTCAAAGATAACAAGCTAATGTTCATACTATGGATGGTAACGTTCATGATTTGTAAATCAGGTCAATTTCGGTCATTTTATTTACAAAATCACTATTCATGGAATTTACAAAATTGCCACCCGCGTAAATCATTTAAAATGTTCAGAATTTTCAACCCCCGGATTATGAACATTATCATCTAGAATACTAGAAACGGGAACCCGCGCTTCGCGCAGGTGTAATTCGGTTTGATTCGACTGTTTCTTATGCTATGTGTACATATCCTCTTCAATGTGTTTTCTTAGGTTTTTGGTGGTTATGCTATGTGCGCATGTCGTATTGAATGTGTCTTCTTAGATTTGAGTGGTTGTCGAATGTCATAGACTATCATTTGACGCTACAACGAATTAATCGCTAAAGGATATAGTTTGTTGCTCATACCTTGATTTCTTGACAATTAAACATTTATAACACGGGCCCTGTCTATTTAAGTTATTTTGTTTGTTTGGTTTGAGTTTGATAACATGTTACGATTGTTTTCTTCAATTCTGTATAAAATGAGATGCCCCCATTCAATATTTTCTTGAAGTCCGAACCAAGAACACAACAAAGCATACTCAAACAACTTAGGTGAAGCATGACTTGGTTCGGTCGATTACTCTCTGAGATGCATGTTCAAAAAGAAAAAAAAAACAGCCATTAGGAAATATTTTAAAATGGCTGGACTACACAATTAACTTGGTTCAGGTGATCCCTCTGTAACAGCTCATACTAAACACTAAATGAATTGATTAATCAAATAAAAAATGAAACGAAAATATCATATTATCAGCTGAAAAATAAACAAAAGAATGACCAACATCCAAAAGGATGAAAATCATGCATGTCAACAGACTATTGAAACATGACCAACGAAGGAGCAAGACGATAGATGTCGGCAATACATTGTATGTTTAACATGGCCAACGAAGGTTTAATATCCTTTAGCGACCAATTCGTTGTAGCGTCAAACGGTAATCTATGACATTCAACAACCACTCAAATCTAAGAAGATACATTCAATACGACATGTGCACATAGCATAACCACCAAAAACCTAAGAAAACTCATTGAAGACGATATGTACACATACCTTAAGAAACACTCGAATCAAACCGAATTCTACCTACGCGAAGTGCGGTTTCCCGTTTCTAGTCTTACATAAATATAAAAGTTGATGAGGTATTCATATCCAATATGAAAAATCTCTGTGCTTATTCTGGCTAAGATACATGAATCTAAAAGATAGGAAAAAACAATCAGATATATAGAAGCCCCCATATAAACTCATTTGCCCCAACTGTCGCATCATAGATGTTCAAGACCTTTAATGACTTTTTTTTCATATACAAGTATGAATATTCCAGTGATGCAGGAACCTAACAAGTTTCACTACATATAAAGATCTTTTCTTCTGCAATCAATGGCGTCTAAACTCCGGCTGCAGCAATTCACATCGAAATAATCAAGCAGGGATATAATTCAAAAAAGCAAACACAGTTACAACCAAGTAACTTACCAACTGATAAGAGAAACATGAAGCAAATGGTTTGAAATCTATGACCCATATCCCATAAAAAAAGTTTTCATATATCAATCTGTCAGGCCTAATTTGATTCCATCTTGAATCAAGTTGGTGATATTAGAACTTCCATTTGAATGGACACTTTCAAAAAGATGAACTAACAATAATGTGCTCAGCGAAGCCAAAATAAATCTTGCAAAACACAGAAAGTACAATTTTACAGCATGAGACTGGAGAAATTGCTATGCTTACAGAACTTGGGAAGCAAATCGCGAGAGAACTCGGTCATATCCCACTCAGAAAAAACACTTAACAAATTTTAACTTTTCCCCTCTCACATTTCAATATAGCAACCAATATATCAAGCAACATGGTGGACAAAAATAACAAAATGAAAAAACCAATTTGAGATTTCTTAAATTTGACTCAGAAATACCACTTAACAATTTTAACTTTGTCCCTCGCACATTTCATATTTTCGGCCCATAAAAAATCTAGGAATAAAGCATTTCACTAAACAAATCTTGCATTACAGTCGACATGGGAAAAGGGTATATCTTATGGGTAAGAAGGAAATGACTATCTGTCAACCGAAGCAACATGAAATTAAATCTGAAGAAAGAAAACTTGTGTTCGAATTGTTGCTGCTGGATGATGATGGAAGATGATCCCTCGTGCTGCCTACGCAGGAACCCTGTGTATAGACAATCAAGGCTGAGAAAAGTGAAGAAAAACAATGTTGATTGAGCATATATAATTGTAAGGTGAAGGGTTATCCTAAATGATTGCACTTGTTCCATCCCTTCCTCAAGCTCTCGCTCCATCTGAATTAGCTTTATCAGGCTTGATCCCAGTTGTTGTACATTGGCCTATTTTGAATAACTGAAATCAGATTGTAGACATCATGAAAGTGAATGGACCCCAGTCGCACCCTTATGCGGATTGATCGAGGTGTGTTCGGGATCTTCTTACCTTTTTTTTCCCAGGTGGCTTTTGTGAGCAACATCGATACAGTGGGGAAGAGTAAGAATCAATCTTCAAAACAGTGGAGGTAGAAGTGGAGAAGAGTAGAAATTGATCTTCCAAACTCGAAGAATATATGTTCGATCATTCCCAATTAGATAAAATCTCTTGTTCCTATTATTCAATCTTCAAAGCGTGATATTGCCCTACACATGGAAATAAAAAATATAAGAACAATAGATGGCTAATGAGATTATCTCCATTTTGAGACGGATTAGAATTGCTTTCGGGAAGAAAAGTAGTGTAATGAATCTCAGAACACAGGGTCTACATGAGGCTCAAGTTTCAAGGTAAATACATAGATGTATGGAGCATGGGTAAGAGTACATTGGAAATTAAACCAAAAGAGCAGGTAAAAATAAACGGAAAGAAAAACAGATTATTACCATGGCATCCGAAAGCAGAAATTCTGAGCTTAAGATGCTTATCGTTGATATTGGAAGCATCCCATCTGCGGCAGACCATTGCGTTGACAATGCGAACATCATTAGGAGATAGATTAAGAAAAGAAGTAGACTCCTTCCCACCCTTTGGTTCTTGGTTAACAGAAGGAGAAACGACTTTGGGAATCTGGTTTGAGGTGGAAGCCATAAGGTTGTTGGTAGGTAAAAAGAGAAGAGGGGGAGCAAGATGATGGAACAAATGGAAGAGAAAGTTTGTATATATAGTTATACTTAAATGTAGTGTAATAAATTGCTGACGTAGGAGTGGAGGAAACTTGCATGGCAAAGAATAATAAAGGTTTGTAATTTAACACCATAAATGAAATTAAAATAAAAAATGTAACCGCTGTCATAAAAACATGGAAAACAAATAACGACAAAATAAAAATAAGAAGGAGAAAGTCGGCAGGAAGGATAAGAAATTGACACGGCTAAGAATAATGAAGGAGGGTAAATTAACGCCATAAATGATATTGAAAGAAAAATTAAACTGCAGTCATTAAGTCATAGAGAACAAACAACAAAATAGGAAAGAGAAGGAGGATGGGATGAGAACGTTACCTCATGAAAACATTGAAGATGGTTCAATGCCTATAATGGCACACTGCAAGAAAACAAACCGGATATGAGTCAAAAGGATTAAAAAACATTGAAGATGGATCATTGAAAAATTAATGGCACATAACTGTGCTGGAGTGAAATTTAGATTGATAGGAAAAAAACACTTATATCTTCATAGAACTCAAAGCATGGTCCAAGAAGCAATTCACAGAATCCGAATTTATCACATGCAACTATGTTTAGAATTAAAATAAAAAAAAAACACATTATTAGCAAAAATAATGGATTTGTCTAGAATTTGGTATCAATCAAATTGAAACGGGGTTATTTAGAATTATCTTGATTTGGTTACCATATTTACTATGAATTGTGTGTAGAAATTTTGACTGCCAATAATTCAAGGGCATATTTCAAATGGTTCCCAGAATAGGACCATATATACATAGATGAATGGATTTATTTATGGAGAAAGCTAATGTGAAATATAAGCACCATGAGACAAAACTATACCTTTAGACTCCTGTCTGGTCCATTCCAATATTTATCACCATTTGAAAATTGCATCATCTTGTATGCTTCCTCAAAATTCTCCAACTGTTTGCAGAAAGTTGAACAGTCATGGAAAAGGCTGTTTAATCTGAAGCCACACCAACACCAGGATATACTGTTTATTTTGAAGCCACACCAACAAGTCAGCAACAGGATAGAGTCGGTGGTGGCAGGATGTGTTGGGCTTGCTGCACAGTTAGAAAAAGGATATTGCCAATCAAGAGATGAAGTGCGTTCAAAGAATGGCATTAAAATCCTTCTACACCTCACCTCCTTCTATGCTATTGCCAATCAAGAGATGAAGTGCGTTCAAATAATGGCATTAAAATCCTTCTACACCTCACCTCCTTCTATGCTTGATGTGCGTTCAAAGAATGGCAGTAAACTCAGTAGCAAGTAGCAGAACAATCAGGACCATGAGATTCAATTATAGGGATCTAACAGCTCCTAAAAGTAGAATCACCGTTCAAATTACAACCATCCCAAATATGTTAACTACTTCACACATTGAACAATGGGCAGTGGGTTTACAATAGTGGCAAGGCAAGCATACTCAACAGTCGAATGAAGACTTACACAACATACCGTCACCAAGATTGAAGAAGAGGAAATCAAAAACCCTAAACGTGAGGCAGATAGTCTTTAGGGCCAGGATGGCTGAAGGTTACAGGTGGGCGGCGAAAGACCGGGTACTGAAGCAAAACGCCAGCAGGCAAGCAATTGAAGGACACGGGGGAGCCATGTAGAAGAGGAGACCGAAATACCGAGATTAGATGGGGCTGCGCAAAAGTGATGCCGGGAAAAGGATTGAATCAAAACGGGCTGGTGAAAGGGAAAAATAGGAGGCCCATTCTGCAGCCCATTAACGGAAGCAGTACCGCATTCCTATGTAGCCCATTGACAGTCTGATTTTTACCTTTAAATCACAGCAAGCCCGAAAATTAAATTAGTGGCCGAAACCAACCCGGTACCGATTTCATTCAATTTTGGCTATGGACAGCCAACCATTATATAGATAAGATGAACATTACCTTGTTATCTGTGAAGGCGAACACTTCATTATTTAGCTCGATCCCTCTTCCTATCCGAACCTTTCTCTTACTTTCATATTGATAAGTAAATATAATTTGATGACCCCGTCCCTAAAACAATTACGGCGTTATCTACAGAGCTTTAATGCATCGTTTCTTGGGTGATTCATATCACCTAGTTTTTTTTCATATTAATTAAATATTCTTCGTAAATTAAAAGTCTTAAACTTTATATTGAATAGGGGTTTTTGCAGGAAACCACCCGCTATTTGTCGGAATTTGCAGGTAACCACCCGCTATTAACGTATTTATTTTTAACCACCCAAATTCTATACTTTTCTTACAATTCACCACCCGTAAACAGTTTCCGTTAGATATTCTGTTAAAACTTGTGAAATTACACTTTTACCCCTCCATTTTTACAGAAAATAACAAGTTTGAAAGTTATGGGGCAAGTTTTGTAATTTCCTTAAAACGGATTGAATATCTCCCGTTCCTCTTCTTCATCACCCTCCTCCTGTGCTGCATAACCGCCATTTTTTGTAATTTCCATCTTCATCGTTTCTTTGTTTTGTGTATCAATGGCGGTTATGCAGCACAGGAGGAGGGTGATGAAGAAGAGGAACGGGAGATATTCAATCCGTTTTAAGGAAATTACAAAAATTGCCCCATAACTTTCAAACTTGTTATTTTCTGTAAAAATGGAGGGGTAAAAGTGTAATTTCACAAGTTTTAACAGAATATCTAACGGAAACTGTTTACGGGTGGTGAATTGTAAGAAAAGTATAGAATTTGGGTGGTTAAAAATAAATACGTTAATAGCGGGTGGTTACCTGCAAATTCCGACAAATAACGGGTGGTTTCCTGCAAAAACCCCTATTGAATATGTATCTCTTGTTTTTTATCTTGTGGAAAGGTATGGAACTTAACCTATTATACACGTAACAAGTTGTTTTTAATACAATTGATTAGTACCACTTTTTTCCATATATGGGTAATTGGTATTTTTTTGAAAAAACAATGAAAAATAAATCATATATAGAGTAATTGAATTTTTAAATTTGAATATGTTTTAATGCATATATATGTATCTGAAAGGAATTTGTCTATGATTTCTAAATTAAGAGGCTCAAATACAAAAGGAATAATATAAAGCTCAATTTTTTTAGCATTAGAAAATTCTCAAATACACAATATATCGGTCAAATGCCAACCCATAGATACAAATCAAATATTTTAATTATCATAGAATAATAAGAATAATAACATGTGTGGGTATTTCCGCTTCTTAATAATTTGCGCAACACTCCGCGCTGGCTTGTCACTTCACTATCAGTTACATGAATTGTCACATTCTTGTACACAGTTATTCATCAACTTCTCTTCTGTTAAACCTATTCAATAACAAAAAAGATGAACATATCATGTCAATTAAAAAATCCGATGTTTGAATCATAATTTATGCATATATACCTTCTCCTTCAGAGAGTTTTGCTTTAGTGAAGCATTTTGAAATGACACAACGTGTTTTACACAAAGACTGTTCATCTCTTCCTTCGACGTCAAGAGAAAAGCTTTTTCTAAAAAAGGCACGGTCCAAGACAAAGAGGGGATGTACGACATTTAAAACCGTAAATACTTACACATTTCACGACACCAAAGACACTTGCATTTGAAGGAACAAGAATTGTTGAGATTACTAAGAAGATGACAAAAATTGACTTTATAGACAATTTTTTGTTTGTGACAATCTCTCTGTCTTTCAAAGTGTTGGGTTTTTGTGTTGATAGTGATTTAGAAAGCATCATTATATATGAGGTAAATCTCATCTGATACCTAGATTCTTATAAGAATTATTTATTTGCTTTGTCTTGTAGTGTAAGTAGTATTTAAGGCATAATATAAATATATGATAATACAAATGTATATGAAAACGCTTAAAAATATTCTGACATCGTATGTAAATCATGTACGGGTCGCCAGACGATAAGACTTCAAGAATCGCGAAAGTAAAACATACTTGCATCTTTTATCAAAATAAACTATAAATACACGTTATGTTTATCAAAATAAAATTTCTGGAACAAAAACTAAGGTGGTATTACACTCCACCCCCGTTATAAAAAGTTTCGTCCTCGAAACTAGGATTTAAAAAGGTTTGGATATTTCTCTCGCATGATGGCTTCTGTTTCCCATGTGGTTGCATCGGTACCATGTTTAGACCATAACACTTTCACTAGCGGAATAACTTTATTCCTCAACTGCCTCTTTTCATAAGAAAGTATTTTGATCGGTTCCTCCTCATATGTGCAATCTCCCTCGAACACGATATCTTCATACTTGATTACATGGGAAGGGTCGGGAACATATTTTCTTAGCTGGGAAACATGGAATACACTATGCACCCGATTCATAACTGGGGGTAGGGCAATCCGATAGGCTGGGGCTCCAACCTTATCCAAGATCTCAAAAGGACCCACATATCGAGGACTTAGCTTGCCCTTCTTGCCAAATCTGAATACGCCCTTAGTAGGTAAAACGCGAACAAACACATGGTCACCTACTTGGAATTCCAGTGGTCTACGACAAATATCTGCATAAGATTTCTGGCGGCTTTGTGCTGTTAACATCCTTTGCCTTATCAGGGCTACTTCTTCTTGAGTGTTCCTTAAAATGTCTGGGCTCGTAAAGCTTGTTTCTGATAAGTCATCCCAGCATAGTGGTGATCGACATCTACGACCATACAAGGCTTCATACGGGGCCATTTCAATTGATGCGTGCGAACTGTTATTATAAGTAAATTCTACCTATGGTAACTTAGCTTCCCACTTACCTTGCCAGTCTAATTCACACGCTCTTAAAATGTCCTCGAGAGTTTGTATAGTTCTCTCCGTTTGACCGTCAGTTTGTGGGTGGAAAGCAGTAATGAACCTCAACTCAGTTCCCATGGCTGCATGTAGTGACTTCCAGAAATGTGACACAAAGCGTCCATCACGATCAGACACAATAGTTTTGGGAATGCCATGCAGACGTACAATTTCTTGAATATATACTTCAGCAAGTCTATCTGGTCCCCACGTTTTCTTAATAGGAAGAAAATGAGCAGATTTAGTCAATCGGTCTACTATGACCCAGACACAAAGTCCATGGCTATATCGTCCCATTTCCATTCTGGAATTGGTAATGGTTGTAATTCTCCAGCCGGTCTTTGATGTTCAATCTTCACTTGCTGACATGTAAGACATTTAGCTACAAATTCAGCGAACTCTCTTTTCATATTACTCCACCAGAAATTCTTCTTGAGGTCCTTATACATCTTATTAGCTCCGGGGTGAATCGAATATGGAGAAGCATGGGCCTCTTTCAAAATCATGGTCTTTAGTTCATCGTCCACAGGCACACATATTCGGTTCTTGAACCTAAGGATCCCGTCATCATGAATAATAAAGCCCGGGGACTTGCCTTGAAGGATTCCATCCTTGATCTTGTTCAGTCTGAGGTCATCAACCTGCTTATGCTTAATTGCCTCTAATAAGGATGATTCGATCTCCAAGAAATAAATTTTCCCTTGGTGCTTCTGAAACCTGACCTCGATCTCAATATCATAATCTTTCATCATCTCTAACCATCTTCTCTGCCTCATGTTCAATTCCTTTTGAGTGAAGATATACTTCAAACTCTTATGGTCAGTATAAATCTATCAACTCGCCCCATAGAGATAATGTCTCCAGATCTTCAAAGCAAAAAATATCACAGCTGCAAGTTCTAAATCATGAGTAGGGTAGTTTACTTCATGGGTCTTTAATTGACGGGAAGCGTATGCAATTACCCTACCATGTTGCATCAAAACACAGCCAAGGCCTTGTTTCGAGGTGTCACTATATATAACAAAGCCTTTAGTTCCCTGGGGTAATGCTAACACTGGTGCACTGGTAAGTCTTTTCTTAAGCTCTGCAAAGCTCTCTTGACACTGTTTGTCCCATTCAAACTTCTTTGCCTTTCATAACAGATTAGTGAGTGGTTGGGCGATCTTGGAAAAGCCTTCCACAAACCTACGATAATATCCTGCCAAGCCTAAGAAACTCCTTACTTCCTTCACATTCTTTGGTGGCTTCCATTCAGCTACTGCCTGGATCTTCTGTGGGTCAACCTTTACTCCTTCATCAGAAACTATGTGACCCAAGAATGCCACCTCAGTCATCCAGAAATCACACTTTGATAGTTTAGCAAACAACCGTTGTTGCCTCAATATACTGAGAACTGTTCTGAGTTGCTCTACATGCTCTTCTCTACTTCGGGAGTAAATCATAATATCATCTATGAAGACCACGACAAACCGGTCCAAATATTGGATGAAAATACGGTTCATTAATTCCATGAATGCAGCTGGAGCATTAGTCAGTCCAAACGGCATCACCACAAACTCATAGTGACCATATCCTGTACGGAATGCCGTCTTAGCAATATCTTCTTCTTGAATCCTTAACTGATGATAACCTGACCTTAGATCAATCTTTGAGAAAACAGTTGCACCCTGTAATTGATCGAATAGGTCATCTATCTGAGGCAATGGATATTTATTCTTGATTGTCACCTTATTCAATTCTCTATAATCAATGCAAAGACGTAAGGAACCATCCTTCTTCTTTACGAACAACACTGGTGCACCCCACGGAGATGCACTCGGTCTAATGAATCCCTTCTCCATCAGTTCTTCAAGTTGCTTCTTTAGTTTCAGCATTTCCGGTGGTGCCATTCTATAAGGCGCTCTAGACACTGGAGCGGTTCCATGCTCAACCTCGATTGCAAAATCCACATCTCTATGAGGAGGTAGATCCGTTATATCTTCTGGGAATACGTCTGCAATTACAGATGCATTAGGTTCCTCGGTTCTCATTTCATAAACACGACCCTTTGCCTTTGATCCTCCTGAAGATTGCTGAGATTGAGGTGGAGTTGGGCGGGGTTGTTTCTGGGAATGTGATTGTGTTGGACGAGCTTGGTGACTCTGTCCTCGTGGTCCCATTACAGAAGTCTGTGACCTGGAAAGGTTCGTCTTCTCTCTCCTACAGTAAATGGAAAGGTGACCCTTCTCACCACAATTGTAATACTCCTTGGGCTCCCTTGGACAATCAGCTTTATAATGTTGATTGCTATTGCAGTTATGGCAGTGGTAATCCTTAGGTGGAACTCTGTCTTGATTACGAAAACCCTGAGACCTGAAAGCTTGATCAGTCTTTGCCTGAGGAGGGAATTTCTTAGGAACATCAGTTCTGGCACCAAAGGGGGTTGATTGAGTCTTCTGTTTCTTATAGCTTGAAGTTAGGAGCTTCTCATCTTCAAGCTTCCTCTTGACTTCTAAGGCCTTATCATAATATTCCTCCAATGTAGCACATGAACATCCCGACATATAAGTCCTGACCCGCGGAGGTATCTAGGGCTCAAAATAAAAGATTTTGTCCCTCTCATTATGAATCGCTGTTGATGCATAGCAAAGAAGCTGGTGATATCTTACGCTTGCTTGTGCTACTGGCATCCCTTGAGAAGGTGGGTGTAAAAACTCCTGGTATTTCTGTCTTTGGAGGGACATTGGATAGAACCTAGCATGAATCTTCTCCTTTAAATTCTCCCAACTCATTACTCCCTCTGTAGGCTTAACCGTGTCCCACCAGTCATCGGCATCTTTTGCAAGATAAAATGAAGCATTCGATACTTTTTGCTCTACTGGACACTCGACTCTGTCAAGGAGCTTTTCCATCTGCTTGAGCCAATGTTCAACTTCTACTGGCTCACCAGTTCCATTCCCAAAATCACATCATAATGTTGTAAGTTGAATTTAATCAAATCAGCATCCCATTCCTGATCACCGATACGGATTGGACAACTCCTAAACTCATGGTTTCCCACAAGCTTACTACCATTTGGTAACCCAACAATAAAAGACTCACAATCAAGAGCACAAGTAAGACCGAGCCTTTTCACACATATGTAACATTCAAGAACTTAAATATGTAGAGACTACACATGGAGATGACAATGCGACGTGTGTGATGCTGACACTACCCTTTCCCAAAGAAATTAGAAACCTAGGCTTTGATACCAACTTCTGTAACGCCCCAAAATTTATTCTTAATGGGGGGTTACAGCGCCAGGAATTTCCGACAGAAATTCCCTTAGGCTTTCTAAAAAAATAAAATTCAACCTGTAGCACATAAACTAACAACATTCAATCACAAGATAAAACCTGGTTCAAACAACCACTTCCAAAGAGAGGACATATATACATGGGTCAGCGTTCACAGATGCTACAACGACCCGTCAATACTAGTTTGGTACAACCAAGCACAACCATCTAACAAGAGTCTCACTAGAAGACATCTCAAGAACCAAAACAGTAAAACACACATAAAAACAAACAAGCAGAAATTAAACTCATCCTAACTTTCGCATCACGTCGCACATTCACCTCCATGCTCCGGTACTACCTGCGTACCTGGTCATGTAAAAAACCAGTTCCCCCACCAAAATGGGGGTTAGTCTCCAGCCAGACTAGCAAGTATATAAGCGAATTCATTACGTAGAATAACATAAATAAGGGATTAGAATAAGCATATACCACAAAGTACATTACAAAGCGAACAAGCATGTAAACGACTATACATACAACATCACATAGTAAACCTGAAATGCCCCGTAAATTATTTGGTCCGTATTATTTAGCAATATTGACTAGCTTATATGTGGAGGTTATCAGTATGTCGAACTTGATTTTCCTTGGAAGCTTTCGGATTAATGGCTACGTATTTCAGTGAGGAATTTGACATCCTTGTCTATTACAATGAGTGGGTAATTATCGATTGTCTGGCTTCGCCTTGTTATATAGGAATTTATTCAAAACCCGATATATTCTATTTTATTCCTACATGAAAACAATAAATCCAAGAATTAATTTAGCTTTTCCATCTAGAACTCTCTATCATCTTCTATTAGACCCCACTTTTCTATTTATCGTCTCGTTTTTTTTAAAAGCCATGTACCCTCCTCCACCTCCATTCTTTTTCACGCAGCTCTACACTCCACCCTTCACCTTCCTTGCTCCAACAACCTGAGCTCAGTACACGTACAGCAGCTCCGCCTCGCCACGCTGCCCGACTTAAGCTCTCCGCCGTGCAACGCTGCTGTCATCTTCTTCCCCAGCGCGCAGCAGTTCGTTCCTCCACCTCTCCTCTGCGCGCAGCAGCTCTGGGGGTCGTCTCCGGCGTAGTAGCAGCAGCAGCCACCACCCAGTTCATCGACAAGCTGAGCACCACCTTAGCTCAGCCACACCATCTCATTGGAACCACCAACCCTTGCCAATTACTCCTTGTGAGAATTTTTCCCTAATTCTTTAGAACCCTAGTTTTTCAATTTGGGGGTTTATGTTAAAATTGATGTTTGGGCTGAAATTGATGGAAGTATTGGATGATTTAGGTTGTTTGAAGTTGATAATTAGAGGAACAAGTGAATGATTTGAGTTTTGGGCTCTTTTGTGTGAATCTGAAAATTCTGGGAAAAATCCGTAATTTCTGGAAAGTTGTGGCTGGCGTTTGAAGGTGAGGAATCTCCCTACGAGTATGAGAAATTTTACGGTTTTCAATTTAGATGTGTATGTGATGAGTTATGACGTTTTTCGTGAATCTTGCGACATCTTTTTACGACAAACGGATTACTTGAGGTGATCGTCAATTGAGGCAAGTTATTTGTGAGCGTTTGCGTATCATAGTTTAAGTTTAGAACAATAGATTAGGCATGTCATCAAACCATCAATTCTACATGCATATAACTATATCAAATTATAATGTTAGGAACTCATGTTCTTGTTGTTGATTTGGTTGTCGTTGTTGATCTATTTCATGAATTGATGCATTGGTTATTGTTGATGTGTTAGATTTTATCGTTCATGTTGACATCGTTGTTATTTCCGTTGCCTTTTTGTCTTTATTCGTTAAGCCATGTTGTCATTGGATATGTTTGTTAAGTTTGGAAAATTGTTGTTATCGAGAATATAGACGTTGTCGTTGCATATGTTGTTGATTTGTGGTATTGGTTCATTGTGCCTTGTTCGGCTTCTTATGGACATACATTGGTCGTAGAAATTCTTATTATACTGAAAGATCTGTTGCGTTGAATGGTGATTATCGATTGAATTAAATGTATCGGTTGAATTATCGGTTGAGACGTTATACACAGGGTAAGGATCGTTCCGAGCCCCCGCATTATATTATGATGGTTTTATCTGAGATATATCCCTCGATTAGGGCTCTTCCCGGAGTCCGGGTTGAGTGGGTCGTGGGAGTTCCTTTACCAATATTGGGAAGGCCGGGTCACCTAGCTAGTGAGGCCGTTTCCGACCCGTTGGTAAAGTTTTGATACCCATAATATGGGTGAGAAGGTACCTTTGGATCCAAGACAGACTTGGACTTGTTTTCAAAACGTTTTTCGTATTTTGAATTTGGAATGGTTTTATTTAAATGGCTTGTTTATAGGTTGCTTGTGAATTGTTGTTTCCTTGTTTGGGAATTTGTGACTTGTCTGGAATTTGACTGACGAATAAGTGAAGTGTAATTGATTA
Source organism: Oxyria digyna (assembly GCA_029168935.1). NCBI lineage: Eukaryota > Viridiplantae > Streptophyta > Magnoliopsida > Caryophyllales > Polygonaceae > Oxyria > Oxyria digyna. The sequence continues at coordinate 16,801,548 of JAPVLV010000013.1, forward strand.
CTATATGATCATGATGAGTGTATATATCAAAATGTGCATATCGTTGGTGATGCTGTGTAGTTTTCGTTGTCTAAGCTACTACTATTATATAAAATGTTTATTAGTATGATCTCTTGTGTATCTGAAATGATGAAATTAGGATTAACATGCTAGAGGTTAACTTCTCTGTAAATCAACATGTTGGGTACCTAGACTTACTGTGTGTTTGCATATCTACATCTTCGCACTTCTGCACATAACTTAATTGCATGTCTGTATGTTGCATGTCTTTACCGCATCGTTATATGTTTTTATTTGACTTTACAGTACGTCTATATATCTGCAAGTTGTGTATTGCATTATGCTTAGTCTATGATTTCTATACTTATACTATTGCATGTTTACTGCTCATATAACTTGCTAGTCTGGTTGCAGACTAACCCCCATTTCGGTGGGGGACTGGCTGTGTTTGTGCATGGCCAGGTATTCGTGCAGCTTCAGAGCATGGAGGAGGTCAGACGACTGATGCGTTGCTAGGATGGGCTATTAGGTTTGTTCATTATAATGTGGAAACGTTAGTTCTAGCAGAATCACACTACATTGTCATCTCCATCATTGTTTTCTTAATTTCTAATTCACTCTCGAGTTTTAAATCTTATTGTTCCGCTAAAGTTAACCCCCTTTTGTTTTAAACTTGCTTCCGCTAACACATTGTTTTCTCATATCAATCCTTTCCCTTAACCGCCTGAGGGGATTCCTATCCAGGGATCCCTGGCACTGTAATACTCTTCATTTTTGGGGCGTTACAAATTAAAATATTTGATTTGTATCTATGGGTTGGCATTTGACCGATATATTATGTATTTGAGATTTTTATAATGCTAAAAAAATTGAGCTTTATATTATTCCTTTTTTATTTGAGCCTCTTAATTTAGAAATCATAGAAAATTCCTTTCAGATACATATATATGCATAAAAATATATACAAATTGAAAAATTCAATTACCCTATATATGATTTATTTGTCATTGTTTTTTCAAAAACATACCAATTTCCCATATATGGAAAAAAGTGGTACTAATCAATTGTAATAAAACAACTTGTTACGTGTATAATAGGTTAAGTTCCATACCTTTCCACAAGATAAAAAACAAGACATACATATTCAATATAAAGTTTAAGACTTTTAATTTACCAAGAATATTTAATTAATATGAAAAAAAAACTAGGTGATATGAATCACCCAAGAAACGATGCATTAAAGCTCTATAGATAATGTCGTAAATGTTTTATGGAAGGGGTCATCGAATTATATGTACTTATCAATATGAAAGTAAGAGAAAGGTTCGGATAGGAGGAGGGATCAGGGTAAATAATGAAGTGTTCGCCCTCACAGAAAACAAGCTATTGTTCATATTCTAGATGATAATGTTCATCATCCGGGGGTTGAAAATTCTGAACGTTTTAAATGAGTTACGCGGTGGCGATTTTGTAAATTCCATGAAAAGTGATTTTTTAAATAATATTACCGAAATTTACCCGATTTACAAATCATGAACGTTACCATCCATAGTATGAACATTAGCTTGTTATCTTTGAACGCGAGAGATTTGTTTTTCCTACGTTAACCCATCTTCCTACTCGAACTTTCCTCATGAAAGTAATATGATATTTAACAAAAACAATATTTTATACAATGGAAAATGTATCTCTAAGATGTCTTTCAAATAGTCTATTGATAAATGTATCGGATCATGATGTCATTTCACGTTGTTTAAATTCAACAGACCGAGATACTCTAATTTGAGGAAGTTTTTTTCTTCAAACGGTGAGAAAAAACTTTTTTTTAAAAAGATTTCTAATATTATACACTTGTGTATTTATAAAATGCACCGCAATTACCTATTAAATTGAACCATCAATTTCAAAACATATACGACCATACAAAATCTAAAATGTCTAAAACGGTATTAAGAGAATTTCTCCAATTAAGAGAAATTTACTACTTTAAAGTCTTTTTGATGAATACAAAACCATTCCATGATATTTATATTTAAAATTTGAAATATAAATGTCTTACTATTTTTGAGAGATTTTAAAGTCCAAATTTCTTGGATATAAAAGAAGAAAGAGATAATCTTTTATGGTAAATTTATACGCCTAAATAAATTGTGCTACACTAAACTAATAAATGCATTGTGTCGTATGAAATAATGCAATCAGATTTACCTCATATATAATGATGCTTTCTAAATCACTATCAACACAAAAACCCAACACTTTGAAAGATAGAGAGATTGTCACAAACAAAAAAATGTCTATAAAGTCAATTTTTGTCATCTTCTTAGTAATCTCAACAATTCTTGTTCCTTCAAATGCAAGTGTCTTTGGTGTCGTGAAATGTGTAAGTATTTGCGGTTTTAAATGTCGTAGATCCCCTCTTTGTCTTGGACCGTGCCTTTTCAATTGTAGAAAAAGCTTTCCTCTTGACGTCGAAGGAAGAGATGAACACTCTTTGTGTAGAACAGGTTGTGTCATTTCAAAATGCTTCACTGAAGCAAAACTCTCTGAAGAAGAAGGTACATATGCATAAATAATTATTGTTTTTGATACCATGTCTTTTTAGCGATTTACAATCTTTGAAATAGATTATTAACTATTTTTCTATATTAAAACTTCTTGTTTTATTTTTATTAATTATGAATCAAACATCGGATTTTTTAATTGACATGATATGTTCATCTTTTATTTTATTGAATAGGTTTAACGGAAGAGAAGTTGATGAATATGTGTGTACAAGGATGTGACAATTCATGCAACTGATAGTGAAGTGACAAGCCAGCGTGGAGTGTTGCGCAAATTATTAAGAAGCGGAAATACCCACACATGTTATTATTCTTATTATTCTATGATAATTAAAATATTTGATTTGTATCTATGGGTTGGCATTTGACCGATATATTATGTATTTGAGATTTTTATAATGCTAAAAAAATTGAGCTTTATATTATTCCTTTTTTATTTGAGCCTATTAATTTAGAAATCATAGAAAAAATCCTTTCAGATACATATATACGCATAAAAATATATACAAATTGAAAAATTCAATTACCCTATATATGATTTATTTGTCATTGTTTTTTCAAAAACATACCAATTTCCCATATATGGAAAAAAGTGGTACTAATCAATTGTAATAAAACAACTTGTTACGAGTATAATAGGTTAAGTTCCATACCTTTCCACAAGATAAAAAACAAGACATACATATTCAATATAAAGTTTAAGACTTTTAATTTACCAAGAATATTTAATTAATATGAAAAAAAAACTAGGTGATATGAATCACCCAAGAAACGATGCATTAAAGCTCTGTAGATAATGTCGTAAATGTTTTATGGAAGGGGTCATCGAATTATATGTACTTATCAATATGAAAGTAAGAGAAAGGTTCGGATAGGAGGAGGGATCAGGGTAAATAATGAAGTGTTCGCCCTCACAGATAACAAACTATTGTTCATATTCTAGATGATAATGTTCATAATCCGGGGGTTGAAAATTCTGAACGTTTTAAATGAGTTACGCGGTGGCGATTTTGTAAATTCCATGAAAAGTGATTTTTTAAATAATATTACCGAAATTTACCCGATTTACAAATCATGAACGTTACCATCCATAGTATGAACATTAGCTTGTTATCTTTGAACGCGAGAGATTTGTTTTTCCTACGTTAACCCATCTTCCTACTCGAACTTTCCTCATGAAAGTAATATGATATTTAACAAAAACAATATTTTATACAATGGAAAATGTATCTCTAAGATGTCTTTCAAATAGTCTATTGATAAATGTATCGGATCATGATGTCATTTCACGTTGTTTAAATTCAACAGACCGAGATACTCTAATTTGAGGAAGTTTTTTTCTTCAAACGGTGAGAAAAAACTTTTTTTTAAAAAGATTTCTAATATTATACACTTGTGTATTTATAAAATGCACCGCAATTACCTATTAAATTGAACCATCAATTTCAAAACATATACGACCATACAAAATCTAAAATGTCTAAAACGGTATTAAGAGAATTTCTCCAATTAAGAGAAATTTACTACTTTAAAGTCTTTTTGATGAATACAAAACCATTCCATGATATTTATATTTAAAATTTTAAATATAAATGTCTTACTATTTTTGAGAGATTTTAAAGTCCAAATTTCTTGGATATAAAAGAAGAAAGAGATAATCTTTTATGGTAAATTTATACGCCTAAATAAATTGTGCTACACTAAACTAATAAATGCATTGTGTCGTATGAAATAATGCAATCAGATTTACCTCATATATAATGATGCTTTCTAAATCACTATCAACACAAAAACCCAACACTTTGAAAGATAGAGAGATTGTCACAAACAAAAAAATGTCTATAAAGTCAATTTTTGTCATCTTCTTAGTAATCTCAACAATTTTTGTTCCTTCAAATGCAAGTGTCTTTGGTGTCGTGAAATGTGTAAGTATTTGCGGTTTTAAATGTCGTACATCCCCTCTTTGTCTTGGACCGTGCCTTTTCAATTGTAGAAAAAGCTTTCCTCTTGACGTCGAAGGAAGAGATGAGTTTTTTTAATTGACATGATATGTTCATCTTTTATTTTATTGAATAGGTTTAACGGAAGAGAAGTTGATGAATATGTGTGTACAAGGATGTGACAATTCATGCAACTGATAGTGAAGTGACAAGCCAGCGCGGAGTGTTGCGCAAATTATTAAGAAGCGGAAATACCCACACATGTTATTATTCTTATTATTCTATGATAATTAAAATATTTGATTTGTATCTATGGGTTGGCATTTGACCGATATATTATGTATTTGAGATTTTTATAATGCTAAAAAAACTGAGCTTTATATTATTCCTTTTTTATTTGAGCCTCTTAATTTAGAAATCATAGAAAAATTCCTTTCAGATACATATATATGCATAAAAATATATACAAATTGAAAAATTCAATTACCCTATATATGATTTATTTGTCATTGTTTTTTCAAAAACATACCAATTTCCCATATATGGAAAAAAGTGGTACTAATCAATTGTAATAAAACAACTTGTTACGTGTATAATAGGTTAAGTTCCATAACTTTCCACAAGATAAAAAACAAGACATACATATTCAATATAAAGTTTAAGACTTTTAATTTACCAAGAATATTTATTTAATATGAAAAAAAAACTAGGTGATATGAATCACCCAAGAAACGATGCATTAAAGCTCTGTAGATAATGTCGTAAATGTTTTATGAAAGGGGTCATCGAATTATATGTACTTATCAATATGAAAGTAAGAGAAAGGTTCGGATAGGAGGAGGGATCAGGGTAAATAATGAAGTGTTCGCCCTCACAGATAACAAGCTATTGTTCATATTCTAGATGATAATGTTCATAATCCGGGGGTTGAAAATTCTGAACGTTTTAAATGAGTTACGCGGTGGCGATTTTGTAAATTCCATGAAAATTGATTTTTTAAATAATATTACCGAAATTTACCCGATTTACAAATCATGAACGTTACCATCCATAGTATGAACATTAGCTTGTTATCTTTGAACGCGAGAGATTTGTTTTTCCTACGTTAACCCATCTTCCTACTCGAACTTTCCTCATGAAAGTAATATGATATTTAACAAAAACAATATTTTATACAATGGAAAATGTATCTCTAAGATGTCTTTCAAATAGTCTATTGATAAATGTATCGGATCATGATGTCATTTCACGTTGTTTAAATTCAACAAACCGAGATACTCTAATTTGAGGAAGTTTTTTTCTTCAAACGGAGAGAAAAAACTTCTTTTAAAAAGATTTCTAATATTATACACTTGTTGATTTTTTAAAATGCACCGCAATTACCTATTTAATTGAACCATCAATTTTAAACCATATACGACCATACAAAATCTAAAATGTCTAAAACGGTATTAAGAGAATTTCTCCAATTAAGAGAAATTTACTACTTTAAAGTCTTTTTGATGAATACAAAACCATTCCATGATATTTATATTTAAAATTTGAAATATAAATGTCTTACTATTTTTGAGAGATTTTAAAGTCCAAATTTCTTGGATATAAAAGAAGAAAGAGATAATCTTTTATGGTAAATTTATACGCCTAAATAAATTGTGCTACACTAAACTAATAAATGCATTGTGTCGTATGAAATAATGCAATCAGATTTACCTCATATATAATGATGCTTTCTAAATCACTATCAACACAAAAACCCAACACTTTGAAAGATAGAGAGATTGTCACAAACAAAAAAATGTCTATAAAGTCAATTTTTGTCATCTTCTTAGTAATCTCAACAATTTTTGTTCCTTCAAATGCAAGTGTCTTTGGTGTCGTGAAATGTGTAAGTATTTGCGGTTTTAAATGTCGTACATCCCCTCTTTGTCTTGGACCGTGCCTTTTCAATTGTAGAAAAAGCTTTCCTCTTGACGTCGAAGGAAGAGATGAGTTTTTTTAATTGACATGATATGTTCATCTTTTATTTTATTGAATAGGTTTAACGGAAGAGAAGTTGATGAATATGTGTGTACAAGGATGTGACAATTCATGCAACTGATAGTGAAGTGACAAGCCAGCGCGGAGTGTTGCGCAAATTATTAAGAAGCGGAAATACCCACACATGTTATTATTCTTATTATTCTATGATAATTAAAATATTTGATTTGTATCTATGGGTTGGCATTTGACCGATATATTATGTATTTGAGATTTTTATAATGCTAAAAAAACTGAGCTTTATATTATTCCTTTTTTATTTGAGCCTCTTAATTTAGAAATCATAGAAAAATTCCTTTCAGATACATATATATGCATAAAAATATATACAAATTGAAAAATTCAATTACCCTATATATGATTTATTTGTCATTGTTTTTTCAAAAACATACCAATTTCCCATATATGGAAAAAAGTGGTACTAATCAATTGTAATAAAACAACTTGTTACGTGTATAATAGGTTAAGTTCCATAACTTTCCACAAGATAAAAAACAAGACATACATATTCAATATAAAGTTTAAGACTTTTAATTTACCAAGAATATTTATTTAATATGAAAAAAAAACTAGGTGATATGAATCACCCAAGAAACGATGCATTAAAGCTCTGTAGATAATGTCGTAAATGTTTTATGAAAGGGGTCATCGAATTATATGTACTTATCAATATGAAAGTAAGAGAAAGGTTCGGATAGGAGGAGGGATCAGGGTAAATAATGAAGTGTTCGCCCTCACAGATAACAAGCTATTGTTCATATTCTAGATGATAATGTTCATAATCCGGGGGTTGAAAATTCTGAACGTTTTAAATGAGTTACGCGGTGGCGATTTTGTAAATTCCATGAAAATTGATTTTTTAAATAATATTACCGAAATTTACCCGATTTACAAATCATGAACGTTACCATCCATAGTATGAACATTAGCTTGTTATCTTTGAACGCGAGAGATTTGTTTTTCCTACGTTAACCCATCTTCCTACTCGAACTTTCCTCATGAAAGTAATATGATATTTAACAAAAACAATATTTTATACAATGGAAAATGTATCTCTAAGATGTCTTTCAAATAGTCTATTGATAAATGTATCGGATCATGATGTCATTTCACGTTGTTTAAATTCAACAAACCGAGATACTCTAATTTGAGGAAGTTTTTTTCTTCAAACGGAGAGAAAAAACTTCTTTTAAAAAGATTTCTAATATTATACACTTGTGTATTTATAAAATGCACCGCAATTACCTATTAAATTGAACCATCAATTTTAAAACATATACGACCATACAAAATATAAAATGTCTAAAACGGTATTAAGAGAATTTCTCCAATTAAGAGAAATTTACTACTTTAAAGTCTTTTTGATGAATACAAAACCATTCCATGATATTTATATTTAAAATTTGAAATATAAATGTCTTACTATTTTTGAGAGATTTTAAAGTCCAAATTTCTTGGATATAAAAGAAGAAAGAGATAATCTTTTATGGTAAATTTATACGCCTAAATAAATTGTGCTACACTAAACTAATAAATGCATTGTGTCGTATGAAATAATGCAATCAGATTTACGTCATATATAATGATGCTTTCTAAATCACTATCAACACAAAAACCCAACACTTTGAAAGATAGAGAGATTGTCACAAACAAAAAAATGTCTATAAAGTCAATTTTTGTCATCTTCTTAGTAATCTCAACAATTCTTGTTCCTTCAAATGCAAGTGTCTTTGGTGTCGTGAAATGTGTAAGTATTTGCGGTTTTAAATGTCGTACATCCCCTCTTTGTCTTGGACCGTGCCTTTTCAATTGTAGAAAAAGCTTTCCTCTTGACGTCGAAGGAAGAGATGAACACTCTTTGTGTAGAACAGGTTGTGTCATTTCAAAATGCTTCACTGAAGCAAAACTCTCTGAAGAAGAAGGTACATATGCATAAATAATTATTGTTTTTGATACCATGTCTTTTTAGCGATTTACAATCTTTGAAATAGATTATTAACTATTTTTCTATATTAAAACTTCTTGTTTTATTTTTATTAATTATGAATCAAACATTGGATTTTTTAATTGACATGATATGTTCATCTTTTATTTTATTGAATAGGTTTAACGGAAGAGAAGTTGATGAATATGTGTGTACAAGGATGTGACAATTCATGCAACTAATAGTGAAGTGACAAGCCAGCCTGGAGTGTTGCGCAAATTATTAAGAAGCGGAAATACCCACACATGTTATTATTCTTATTATTCTATGATAATTAAAATATTTGATTTGTATCTATGGGTTGGCATTTGACCGATATATTATGTATTTGAGATTTTTATAATGCTAAAAAAATTGAGCTTTATATTATTCCTTTTTTATTTGAGCCTATTAACTTAGAAATCATAGAAAAAATCCTTTTAGATACATATATACGCATAAAAATATATACAAATTGAAAAATTCAATTACCCTATATATGATTTATTTGTCATTGTTTTTTCAAAAACATACCAATTTCCCATATATGGAAAAAAGTGGTACTAATCAATTGTAATAAAACAACTTGTTACGAGTATAATAGGTTAAGTTCCATACCTTTCCACAAGATAAACAACAAGACATACATATTCAATATAAAGTTTAAGACTTTTAATTTACCAAGAATATTTAATTAATATGAAAAAAAAACTAGGTGATATGAATCACCCAAGAAACGATGCATTAAAGCTCTGTAGATAATGTCGTAAATGTTTTATGGAAGGGGTCATCGAATTATATGTACTTATCAATATGAAAGTAAGAGAAAGGTTCGGATAGGAGGAGGGATCAGGGTAAATAATGAAGTGTTCGCCCTCACAGATAACAAGCTATTGTTCATATTCTAGATGATAATGTTCATAATCCGGGGGTTGAAAATTCTAAACGTTTTAAATGAGTTACGCGGTGGCGATTTTGTAAATTCCATGAAAAGTGATTTTTTAAATAATATTACCGAAATTTACCCGATTTACAAATCATGAACGTTACCATCCATAGTATGAACATTAGCTTGTTATCTTTGAACGCGAGAGATTTGTTTTTCCTACGTTAACCCATCTTCCTACTCGAACTTTCCTCATGAAAGTAATATGATATTTAACAAAAACAATATTTTATACAATAGAAAATGTATCTCTAAGATGTCTTTCAAATAGTCTATTGATAAATGTATCGGATCATGATGTCATTTCACGTTGTTTAAATTCAACAGACCGAGATACTCTAATTTGAGGAAGTTTTTTTCTTCAAACGGTGAGAAAAAACTTTTTTTTAAAAAGATTTCTAATATTATACACTTGTGTATTTATAAAATGCACCGCAATTACCTATTAAATTGAACCATCAATTTCAAAACATATACGACCATACAAAATCTAAAATGTCTAAAACGGTATTAAGAGAATTTCTCCAATTAAGAGAAATTTACTACTTTAAAGTCTTTTTGATGAATACAAAACCATTCCATGATATTTATATTTAAAATTTGAAATATAAATGTCTTACTATTTTTGAGAGATTTTAAAGTCCAAATTTCTTGGATATAAAAGAAGAAAGAGATAATCTTTTATGGTAAATTTATACGCCTAAATAAATTGTGCTACACTAAACTAATAAATGCATTGTGCCGTATGAAATAATGCAATCAGATTTACCTCATATATAATGATGCTTTCTAAATCACTATCAACACAAAAACCCAACACTTTGAAAGATAGAGAGATTGTCACAAACAAAAAAATGTCTATAAAGTCAATTTTTGTCATCTTCTTTACTAATCTCAACAATTCTTGTTCCTTCAAATGCAAGTGTCTTTGGTGTCGTGAAATGTGTAAGTATTTGCGGTTTTAAATGTCGTACATCCCCTCTTTGTTTTGGACCGTGCCTTTTCAATTGTAGAAAAAGCTTTCCTCTTGACGTCGAAGGAAGAGATGAACACTCTTTGTGTAGAACAGGTTGTGTCATTTCAAAATGCTTCACTGAAGCAAAACTCTCTGAAGAAGAAGGTACATATGCATAAATAATTATTTTTTGTGATACCATGTCTTTTTAGCGATTTACAATCTTTGAAATAGATTATTAACTATTTTTCTATATTAAAACTTCTTGTTTAATTTTTATTAATTATGATTCAAACTTCGGATTTTTTAATTGACATGATATGTTCATCTTTTATTTTATTGAATAGGTTTAACGGAAGAGAAGTTGATGAATAAGTGTGTACAAGGATGTGACAATTCATGCAACTGATAGTGAAGTGACTAGCCAGCGCGGAGTGTTGCGCAAATTCTTAAGAAGCGGAAATACCCACACATGTTATTATTCTTATTATTCTACGATAATTAAAATATTTGATTTGTATCTAGGGGTTGGCATTTGACCGATATATTATGTATTTGAGATTTTTATAATGCTAAAAAAATTGAGCTTTATATTATTCCTTTTTTATTCGATCCTCTTAATTTAGAAATCATAGAAAAATTCCTTTCAGATACATATATATGCATAAAAATATATACAAATTGAAAAATTCAATTACCCTATATATGATTTATTTGTCATTGTTTTTTCAAAAACATACCAATTTCTCATATATGGAAAAAAGTGGTACTAATCAATTGTAATAAAACAACTTGTTACGAGTATAATAGGTTAAGTTCCATACATTTCCACAAGATAAAAAACAAGACATACATATTCAATATAAAGTTTAAGACTTTTAATTTACCAAGAATATTTAATTAATATGAAAAAAAAACTAGGTGATATGAATCACCCAAGAAACGATGCATTAAAGCTCTGTAGATAATGTCGTAAATGTTTTATGGAAGGGGTCATCGAATTATATGTACTTATCAATATGAAAGTAAGAGAAAGGTTCGGATAGGAGGAGGGATCAGGGTAAATAATGAAGTGTTCGCCCTCACAGATAACAAGCTATTGTTCATATTCTAGATGATAATGTTCATAATCCGGGGGTTGAAAATTCTGAACGTTTTAAATGAGTTACGCGGTGGCGATTTTGTAAATTCCATGAAAATTGATTTTTTAAATAATATTACCGAAATTTACCCGATTTACAAATCATGAACGTTACCATCCATAGTATGAACATTAGCTTGTTATCTTTGAACGCGAGAGATTTGTTTTTCCTACGTTAACCCATCTTCCTACTCGAACTTTCCTCATGAAAGTAATATGATATTTAACAAAAACAATATTTTATACAATGGAAAATGTATCTCTAAGATGTCTTTCAAATAGTCTATTGATAAATGTATCGGATCATGATGTCATTTCACGTTGTTTAAATTCAACAGACCGAGATACTCTAATTTGAGGAAGTTTTTTTCTTCAAACGGTGAGAAAAAACTTTTTTTTAAAAAGATTTCTAATATTATACACTTGTGTATTTATAAAATGCACCGCAATTACCTATTAAATTGAACCATCAATTTCAAAACATATACGACCATACAAAATCTAAAATGTCTAAAACGGTATTAAGAGAATTTCTCCAATTAAGAGAAATTTACTACTTTAAAGTCTTTTTGATGAAAGCAAAACCATTCCATGATATTTATATTTAAAATTTGAAATATAAATGTCTTACTATTTTTGAGAGATTTTAAAGTCCAAATTTCTTGGATATAAAAGAAAAAGAGATAATCTTTTATGGTAAATTTATACGCCTAAATAAATTGTGCTACACTAAACTAATAAATGCATTGTGTCATATGAAATAATGCAATCAGATTTACCTCATATATAATGATGCTTTCTAAATCACTATCAACACAAAAACCCAACACTTTGAAAGATAGAGAGATTGTCACAAACAAAAAAATGTCTATAAAGTCAATTTTTGTCATCTTCTTAGTAATCTCAACAATTCTTGTTCCTTCAAATGCAAGTGTCTTTGGTGTCGTGAAATGTGTAAGTATTTGCGGTTTTAAATGTCGTACATCCCCTCTTTGTCTTGGACCGTGCCTTTTCAATTGTAGAAAAAGCTTTCCTCTTGACGTCGAAGGAAGAGATGAACACTCTTTGTGTAGAACAGGTTGTGTCATTTCAAAATGCTTCACTGAAGCAAAACTCTCTGAAGAAGAAGGTACATATGCATAAATAATTATTGTTTTTGATACCATGTCTTTTTAGCGATTTACAATCTTTGAAATAGATTATTAACTATTTTTCTATATTAAAACTTCTTGTTTTATTTTTATTAAATATGAATCAAACATCGGATTTTTTAATTGACATGATATGTTCATCTTTTAATTTATTGAATAGGTTTAACGGAAGAGAAGTTGATGAATATGTGTGTACAAGGATGTGACAATTCATGCAACTAATAGTGAAGTGACAAGCCAGCGTGGAGTGTTGCGCAAATTATTAAGAAGCGGAAATACCCACACATGTTATTATTCTTATTATTCTATGATAATTAAAATATTTGATTTGTATCTATGGGTTGGCATTTGACCGATATATTATGTATTTGAGATTTTTATAATGCTAAAAAAATTGAGCTTTATATTATTCCTTTTTTATTTGAGCCTATTAACTTAGAAATCATAGAAAAAATCCTTTCAGATACATATATACGCATAAAAATATATACAAATTGAAAAATTCAATTACCCTATATATGATTTATTTGTCATTGTTTTTTCAAAAACATACCAATTTCCCATATATGGAAAAAAGTGGTACTAATCAATTGTAATAAAACAACTTGTTACGAGTATAATAGGTTAAGTTCCATACCTTTCCACAAGATAAAAAACAAGACATACATATTCAATATAAAGTTTAAGACTTTTAATTTACCAAGAATATTTAATTAATATGAAAAAAAAACTAGGTGATATGAATCACCCAAGAAACGATGCATTAAAGCTCTGTAGATAATGTCGTAAATGTTTTATGGAAGGGGTCATCGAATTATATGTACTTATCAATATGAAAGTAAGAGAAAGGTTCGGATAGGAGGAGGGATCAGGGTAAATAATGAAGTGTTCGCCCTCACAGATAACAAGCTATTGTTCATATTCTAGATGATAATGTTCATAATCCGGGGGTTGAAAATTCTGAACGTTTTAAATGAGTTACGCGGTGGCGATTTTGTAAATTCCATGAAAAGTGATTTTTTAAATAATATTACCGAAATTTACCCGATTTACAAATCATGAACGTTACCATCCATAGTATGAACATTAGCTTGTTATCTTTGAACGCGAGAGATTTGTTTTTCCTACGTTAACCCATCTTCCTACTCGAACTTTCCTCATGAAAGTAATATGATATTTAACAAAAACAATATTTTATACAATGGAAAATGTATCTCTAAGATGTCTTTCAAATAGTCTATTGATAAATGTATCGGATCATGATGTCATTTCACGTTGTTTAAATTCAACAGACCGAGATACTCTAATTTGAGGAAGTTTTTTTCTTCAAACGGTGAGAAAAAACTTTTTTTTAAAAAGATTTCTAATATTATACACTTGTGTATTTATAAAATGCACCGCAATTACCTATTAAATTGAACCATCAATTTCAAAACATATACGACCATACAAAATCTAAAATGTCTAAAACGGTATTAAGAGAATTTCTCCAATTAAGAGAAATTTACTACTTTAAAGTCTTTTTGATGAAAGCAAAACCATTCCATGATATTTATATTTAAAATTTGAAATATAAATGTCTTACTATTTTTGAGAGATTTTAAAGTCCAAATTTCTTGGATATAAAAGAAGAAAGAGATAATCTTTTATGGTAAATTTATACGCCTAAATAAATTGTGCTACACTAAACTAATAAATGCATTGTGTCGTATGAAATAATGCAATCAGATTTACCTCATATATAATGATGCTTTCTAAATCACTATCAACACAAAAACCCAACACTTTGAAAAATAGAGAGATTGTCACAAACAAAAAACTGTTCCTTCAAATGCAAGTGTCTTTGGTGTCGTGAAATGTGTAAGTATTTGCGGTTTTAAATGTCGTACATCCCCTCTTTGTCTTGGACCGTGCCTTTTCAATTGTAGAAAAAGCTTTCCTCTTGACGTCGAAGGAAGAGATGAACACTCTTTGTGTAGAACAGGTTGTGTCATTTCAAAATGCTTCACTGAAGCAAAACTCTCTGAAGAAGAAGGTACATATGCATAAATAATTATTGTTTTTGATACCATGTCTTTTTAGCGATTTACAATCTTTGAAATAGATTATTAACTATTTTTCTATATTAAAACTTCTTGTTTTATTTTTATTAATTATGATTCAAACATCGGATTTTTTAATTGACATGATATGTTCATCTTTTATTTTATTGAATAGGTTTAACGGAAGAGAAGTTGATGAATATGTGTGTACAAGGATGTGACAATTCATGCAACTGATAGTGAAGTGACAAGCCAGCGTGGACTGTTGCGCAAATTATTAAGAAGCGGAAATACCCACACATGTTATTATTCTTATTATTCTATGATAATTAAAATATTTGATTTGTATCTATGGGTTGGCATTTGACCGATATATTATGTATTTGAGATTTTTATAATGCTAAAAAAATTGAGCTTTATATTATTCCTTTTTTATTGGAGCCTATTAATTTAGAAATCATAGAAAAAATCCTTTCAGATACATATATATGCATAAAAATATATACAAATTGAAAAATTCAATTACCCTATATATGATTTATTTGTCATTGTTTTTTCAAAAACATACCAATTTCCCATATATGGAAAAAAGTGGTACTAATCAATTGTAATAAAACAACTTGTTACGAGTATAATAGGTTAAGTTCCATACCTTTCCACAAGATAAAAAACAAGACATACATATTCAATATAAAGTTTAAGACTTTTAATTTACCAAGAATATTTAATTAATATGAAAAAAAAACTAGGTGATATGAATCACCCAAGAAACGATGCATTAAAGCTCTGTAGATAATGTCGTAAATGTTTTATGGAAGGGGTCATCGAATTATATGTACTTATCAATATGAAAGTAAGAGAAAGGTTCGGATAGGAGGAGGGATCAGGGTAAATAATGAAGTGTTCGCCCTCACAGATAACAAGCTATTGTTCATATTCTAGATGATAATGTTCATAATCCGGGGGTTGAAAATTCTGAACGTTTTAAATGAGTTACGCGGTGGCGATTTTGTAAATTCTATGAAAAGTGATTTTTTAAATAATATTACCGAAATTTACCCGATTTACATATCATGAACGTTACCATCCATAGTATGAACATTAGCTTGTTATCTTTGAACGCGAGAGATTTGTTTTTCCTACGTTAACCCATCTTCCTACTCGAACTTTCCTCATGAAAGTAATATGATATTTAACAAAAACAATATTTTATACAATGGAAAATGTATCTCTAAGATGTCTTTCAAATAGTCTATTGATAAATGTATCGGATCATGATGTCATTTCACGTTGTTTAAATTCAACAGACCGAGATACTCTAATTTGAGGAAGTTTTTTTCTTCAAACGGTGAGAAAAAACTTTTTTTTAAAAAGATTTCTAATATTATACACTTGTGTATTTATAAAATGCACCGCAATTACCTATTAAATTGAACCATCAATTTCAAAACATATACGACCATACAAAATCTAAAATGTCTAAAACGGTATTAAGAGAATTTCTCCAATTAAGAGAAATTTACTACTTTAAAGTCTTTTTGATGAATACAAAACCATTCCATGATATTTATATTTAAAATTTGAAATATAAATGTCTTACTATTTTTGAGAGATTTTAAAGTCCAAATTTCTTGGATATAAAAGAAGAAAGAGATAATCTTTTATGGTAAATTTATACGCCTAAATAAATTGTGCTACACTAAACTAATAAATGCATTGTGCCGTATGAAATAATGCAATCAGATTTACCTCATATATAATGATGCTTTCTAAATCACTATCAACACAAAAACCCAACACTTTGAAAGATAGAGAGATTGTCACAAACAAAAAAATGTCTATAAAGTCAATTTTTGTCATCTTCTTTACTAATCTCAACAATTCTTGTTCCTTCAAATGCAAGTGTCTTTGGTGTCGTGAAATGTGTAAGTATTTGCGGTTTTAAATGTCGTACATCCCCTCTTTAACTTGGACCGTGCCTTTTCAATTGTAGAAAAAGCTTTCCTCTTGACGTCGAAGGAAGAGATGAACACTCTTTGTGTAGAACAGGTTGTGTCATTTCAAAATGCTTCACTGAAGCAAAACTCTCTGAAGAAGAAGGTACATATGCATAAATAATTATTTTTTGTGATACCATGTCTTTTTAGCGATTTACAATCTTTGAAATAGATTATTAACTATTTTTCTATATTAAAACTTCTTGTTTTATTTTTATTAATTATGATTCAAACATCGGATTTTTTAATTGACATGATATGTTCATCTTTTATTTTATTGAATAGGTTTAACGGAAGAGAAGTTGATGAATAAGTGTGTACAAGGATGTGACAATTCATGCAACTGATAGTGAAGTGACAAGGCAGCGCGGAGTGTTGCGCAAATTATTAAGAAGCGGAAATACCCACACATGTTATTATTCTTATTATTCTACGATAATTAAAATATTTGATTTGTATCTAGGGGTTGGCATTTGACCGATATATTATGTATTTGAGATTTTTATAATGCTAAAAAAATTGAGCTTTATATTATTCCTTTTTTATTCGAGCCTCTTAATTTAGAAATCATAGAAAAATTCCTTTCAGATACATATATATGCATAAAAATATATACAAATTGAAAAATTCAATTACCCTATATATGATTTATTTGTCATTGTTTTTTCAAAAACATACCAATTTCCCATATATGGAAAAAAGTGGTACTAATCAATTGTAATAAAACAACTTGTTACGTGTATAATAGGTTAAGTTCCATACCTTTCCACAAGATAAAAAACAAGACATACATATTCAATATAAAGTTTAAGACTTTTAATTTACCAAGAATATTTAATTAATATGAAAAAAAAACTAGGTGATATGAATCACCCAAGAAACGATGCATTAAAGCTCTGTAGATAATGTCGTAAATGTTTTATGGAAGGGGTCATCGAATTATATGTACTTATCAATATGAAAGTTAGAGAAAGGTTCGGATAGGAGGAGGGATCAGGGTAAATAAAGAAGTGTTCGCCCTCACAGATAACAAGCTATTGTTCATATTCTAGATGATAATGTTCATAATCCGGGGGTTGAAAATTCTGAACGTTTTAAATGAGTTACGCGGTGGCGATTTTGTAAATTCCATGAAAAGTGATTTTTTAAATAATATTACCGAAATTTACCCCATTTACAAATCATGAACGTTACCATCCATAGTATGAACATTAGCTTGTTATCTTTGAATGCGAGAGATTTGTTTTTCCTACGTTAACCCATCTTCCTACTCGAACTTTCCTCATGAAAGTAATATGATATTTAACAAAAACAATATTTTATACAATGGAAAATGTATCTCTAAGATGTCTTTCAAATAGTCTATTGATAAATGTATCGGATCATGATGTCATTTCACGTTGTTTAAATTCAACAGACCGAGATACTCTAATTTGAGGAAGTTTTTTTCTTCAAACGGTGAGAAAAAACTTTTTTTTAAAAAGATTTCTAATATTATACACTTGTGTATTTATAAAATGCACCGCAATTACCTATTAAATTGAACCATCAATTTCAAAACATATACGACCATACAAAATCTAAAATGTCTAAAACGGTATTAAGAGAATTTCTCCAATTAAGAGAAATTTACTACTTTAAAGTCTTTTTGATGAATACAAAACCATTCCATTATATTTATATTTAAAATTTGAAATATAAATGTCTTACTATTTTTGAGAGATTTTAAAGTCCAAATTTCTTGGATATAAAAGAAGAAAGAGATAATCTTTTATGGTAAATTTATACGCCTAAATAAATTGTGCTACACTAAACTAATAAATGCATTGTGTCGTATGAAATAATGCAATCAGATTTACCTCATATATAATGATGCTTTCTAAATCACTATCAACACAAAAACCCAACACTTTGAAAGATAGAGAGATTGTCACAAACAAAAAAATGTCTATAAAGTCAATTTTTGTCATCTTCTTAGTAATCTCAACAATTCTTGTTCCTTCAAATGCAAGTGTCTTTGGTGTCGTGAAATGTGTAAGTATTTGCGGTTTTAAATGTCGTACATCCCCTCTTTGTCTTGGACCGTGCCTTTTCAATTGTAGAAAAAGCTTTCCTCTTGACGTCGAAGGAAGAGATGAACACTCTTTGTGTAGAACAGGTTGTGTCATTTCAAAATGCTTCACTGAAGCAAAACTCTCTGAAGAAGAAGGTACATATGCATAAATAATTATTGTTTTTGATACCATGTCTTTTTAGCGATTTACAATCTTTGAAATAGATTATTAACTATTTTTCTATATTAAAACTTCTTGTTTTATTTTTATTAATTATGATTCAAACATCGGATTTTTTAATTGACATGATATGTTCATCTTTTATTTTATTGAATAGGTTTAACGGAAGAGAAGTTGATGAATATGTGTGTACAAGGATGTGACAATTCATGCAACTGATAGTGAAGTGACAAGCCAGCGTGGAGTGTTGCGCAAATTATTAAGAAGCGGAAATACCCACACATGTTATTATTCTTATTATTCTATGATAATTAAAATATTTGATTTGTATCTATGGGTTGGCATTTGACCGATATATTATGTATTTGAGATTTTTATAATGCTAAAAAAATTGAGCTTTATATTATTCCTTTTTTATTTGAGCCTATTAATTTAGAAATCATAGAAAAAATCCTTTCAGATACATATATATGCATAAAAATATATACAAATTGAAAAATTCAATTACCCTATATATGATTTATTTGTCATTGTTTTTTCAAAAACATACCAATTTCCCATATATGGAAAAAAGTGGTACTAATCAATTGTAATAAAACAACTTGTTACGAGTATAATAGGTGAAGTTCCATACCTTTCCACAAGATAAAAAACAAGACATACATATTCAATATAAAGTTTAAGACTTTTAATTTACCAAGAATATTTAATTAATATGAAAAAAAAAACTAGGTGATATGAATCACCTGTGATGACTCTAGTTACGGTAAGATATTTATAATTTTAGTTTACATAATAATTATTAAAATTTATCATTTAAGTATTTATTGGTTAGAAATAATTAACTATATATTTAAACTCTTTAATTAGCCCAATAGAAACTAAGTCCGTAGGGATCGGCCCGTATAGAAAGGATCTGTATATATATATATATACTCTGTTGTTATAAGGATAGGCAGTTTAGATAACCTACCTCATACCGCCGTACTCGGAAAATTGCAGAGTTCTTCAAGTTACTGTGGTTAGCATTCTCCATTATAGTACCGTTCAATTTCCTTCTTCTTTCTTTGATTTTACATTACGGGAATGATTCGATATTTTGACTTCTTGAACAGTAGAAAAGATTGTTTATCAGTTTGATGGGAAACAGTAGGAATTATATTATACGGAGTACATATTATAAGAGCAGTATAGTAGGTATAGTAGGATAGTGGTATACAGAGTATACCATTCATAACCTGGTGAATCGTGTATACATGTGTCAGAGTAGAGTAACTATTATACTGTACCAAGTAAGTATATATTAAACTATGTAAAGCATGCATATTTTGTTCAGATCTAGACTTCTATAGCCTAGATAATAATTAGTTATTATGAAATTGGAGTAGGGGGAGGGTAAAAGAAACATTACTACGGAGTATGATTTACGTACTAGTGTTGCAATTAGAGAATGATTGTTAGTATATATATTTAGTTTATAATTTGATCTATAACACTTGATATAAACTGTCGGGTAGTTCTTATTGGGGAACTTCTTATTCGACTTAGGTATGTAGTTGTAATAGTTAAATTATATTATATCATATAGTTAAATTATATGGATCGTTATCCTCAATTATTGAATTGTATTATAATAGTTTTTGTATATATATTCGGAATTAGTTTATAAGCCATATATGTAAGTAAGTTATTCGTATAATATACAGGTGTTTAAGTGTCCCGGGATAAGCTAAATATAATTTCCTTATTAGAGCTTCAGGAATTTCAGGCAAGTTTCTTTGACTTGCTCAGTTGCTTGATTAGTAGATGCTTGTTATTCAATATCATGTGTTAGTGGTTTTTGTAAAGCTATTTTATGATTATATGTTATATGTAGTACGCGGTGTTTATATTTGTAAATTGTATGGGTCTCGGAGGTGCACCTCTGGGGTACGTGTAAGGGTCTCGGATTTTCCGAGGTACGTTAAGGGTCTCAGAGATTATTCTCTGGGGTACGTTGTGCAGGGAACGTTCCAGGGTAAATGCCTAAGAGGATTTACTCCCTTTCCAGTTGCGGTTGGAAGGAAAATGATTGAGTTAAAAGATGTTTGTATGTGTAGTCGTCTTGCACTTGTTTAATTGTATCTAGCTGTTTTACACTCACGCATGAAATAATTAATTGAGTGTCTTGCTTGTTTAGTAGCTGACCCGTTGTGGCTGGCTCTGTTTCGACATCCAGGTACTAGTGCTGCACAGACCCAGGAGCAACATGATGGGATTGGTGCCAACCGACGTTAATTAGATAGCTTTGCTTTGGGAAATTGTTCTTCTTAAATTTTATTAGACCTTATTATAACAACTAGTTCCATGACTTGGTTTATTCAACATTAAGGTTTCATTATCTATTGAGGTTTTTATTGCACAATCCTTATTTATATACTCTAGCCTTGTGGATTCCGGGTGGGGTTCATGGCACTGTAACTCTTAGGTTTGGGGTGTTACAGAAGTTGGTATCAGAGCCAGGTTCACATTTGTTGGGTTGAGTCTAGGGTTAGGAACGTCGGTAGCCAACCTCCCATGTGGTCTGTGCAGGTAAATCGCTTCTTTATGTGTTGCATATTACTACTAGTATTAATTACATATTGGATGCAGTTATGACGCGTAGAGGTAGGGGAAGAGGTGCTGGTGCTGCAGGTAGAGGTGAGCCAAGAAGAGGACGGCCTCGCAGAGTTGCCGGACGTGGGGAGGCTGCTAATCCTCCACCAATGGAGGAGCCCGAGGAGCAAGTCTCAGTGGGTAGTCAAGTAGCACCTTCCGGGGGTGTACAAGGGGGAGGAGTTCCACAAGGTGTACCTCCAGTCTTGGATGTTGCTGGGATGCAAGCCATGATTCAGACTATAGTAACACAAGCCATCCAAGCTGCACTAAATCAAGCACAACCACCAAACCCAGCCGTACAACCTCAGCCACCTATTCACCAACCTGCACCTCAAGGAACCGGGTTTGATCGATATCTTACTGAGCTACAAAAGATGAAGCCTCCAACCTTTGATGGTACTGGAGACCTCGACGAATGGCTGGCAGAGCTAGAAATTTTGCTAGAGGGTATGAGATGCCCGGAGGAGAGAAGGGTGGAAGTTGTTCAATACTTGCTGAAGGAGAATGCTGCTCAGTGGTGGAGAGTCTTTAAACCTGAAGGACGTGTTGTCTTTTGGGAAGAGTTCAGAAACATGCTTGACGAAGAATATTGTCCGGCACCAGTACGTAGAGCTAGGGTGAGGGAGTTCTTTGCTCCTCAACCTCAGGATATTTCAGTAGCTCAAGCAATTCGGCAGTACAAGAAAGAGTTATGTCATGTGTCCCATCTGGTTGGCACTGAGGAAGAAAAGATTTTGTCATTTTGAGGCCCGGTTGAAACCAGAAGTGCAACGATATGTCTCTGGTTTCCAGTGCAGCACATTGAGAGAGTACCAAGATAAGGCCTTAGCATTTGAGATGGCACCTTCTGCCAAGGAACCCGATCAGAGTAACAAGAGGCAGAGAACACAATCATCTCTTTCAGCTGCATGGGACAATGCATCTAAGAAGCCTAGTGTTACACCTACACATTCTGGAAAGTCACATCTGCCTCTGAGGAATGACCGTACAGAGGCGCTCCAACAATCTGAATCAGTAAATGGGGGTAGACGTTGTTACAATTGCAAGAGTCCTTTTCATATGAGGAATGAATGCCCTAAGCCTCCTTCAAGGTGCTATAACTGTAATCGAGATGGTCATGTTGCTCTCTATTGTCGTCAGAAGAATGTTACTCAATCTCAAGCTTTTGCGCCAGCTCAGGGTAGTAGGAGTTACCAGGGCAGGCAAACGTCGACACAATCACATCAGCAGACTTCAGGATCAGTCAGAGGTGGAGGAAGAGGTAATGGGGGTGGTACTTATAGTTCTGGAACAGATCAACACAGAGTGTTTGAGATGAGGAAGGCTGATGCGCCTAATGCTCCCACCACTACAGGTACGCTATGGATCTGCTCTCAGCCTGTTAGCATACTTTTTGATACTGGGGCTACCCACTCGTTTATATCTGATGTATGTGTAGAAAGACTTGGCCTTAGTTGTATTCATGATTGTCAGCCTTTTATCGTGGGTATGCCTGATGGGAGTAAGATAGTAGGGAACCGAGAGCTTAGAGATTGTCCAATCCGTATAGGTGATCGGGATTGGGCGTGTGATTTTCTTGTCATGGCATTGCACCATGATGATGTCATTCTTGGAATGGATTGGTTGGTAAGACACCAAGCAGTCATGGACTTAAAAGAACGTACAATTACAGTTACTGCAGAAGATGGAACTAAGCATGTATTTAGGGGTCGCCAACCTAACGAATCTGGGAAGTTGATCAATGCAATGGAAGCTTCCAAATTACTGAATCAAGGTTGCGTTGGCTATTGGTGCTATGTATTGCGTGACGGAAGTTCGGAGTCAAAGATAGGTGATATACCCGTAGTGCAAGAATATGTTGATGTATTTCCTGATGAGTTGCCCGGATTGCCACCACGCCGAGAGGTTGACTTCACTATTGATTTGGAGTCTGGGACGTCGCCTGTTTCAAGAGCACCATATAGGATGGCACCTGTTGAGATGCATGAGCTTAAGAAGCAGTTGGAGGAGTTGGCCGAGAAGGGGTATATTCGGCCAAGTGCGTCACCTTGGGGAGCACCTGTCTTGTTTGTAAGGAAGAAGGATGGCTCTATGCGACTATGCATCGACTATAGAGAGTTGAACAAGGTTACAGTCAAGAACAAGTATCCTCTTCCACGAATTGATGACTTGTTGGATCAGCTACATGGAGCCTCTGTCTTCTCCAAGATCGACTTAAGGTCAGGTTATCATCAGTTGAGAATCAAAGATGAAGATATTCCTAAGACTGCCTTCCGTACAAGGTATGGACATTACGAGTTTGTGGTGATGCCTTTTGGTTTGACTAATGCCCCTGCAGTCTTCATGGAGTTGATGAATCGGGTGTTTATAGAGTATTTGGATCAGTTTGTCGTTGTCTTCATCGATGATATTTTGATCTATTCTAAGAGTCAGGAAGAGCATGCTGAACATCTAAGATTGGTTTTGGGTCGGCTTAGAACGCACCGATTGTATGCCAAGCTCTCTAAGTGTGATTTTTGGATTTCAGAAGTTACTTTCCTTGGCCATGTCATCTCAGGGGAGGGTGTCAAGGTTGACCCTCAAAAGATTGAAGCAGTCTCTGCATGGCAACCACCTAAGAACGTCAAGGAGGTTAGGAGCTTTCTTGGTTTAGCAGGGTACTACAGGAGGTTTGTGGAAGGATTTTCTTGTATTGCTCAACCACTAACCAATCTTCTACGCAAGAGTAAGAAGTTTGAGTGGGATGATTCTTGTATGAGCAGCTTTGAGGAACTTAAGAAAAGGTTGACAACGGCGCCAATTTTGACCTTACCTCAGGGTACAGATGGATTTGCGGTGTATAGTGATGCATCAAGGCAAGGATTGGGATGCGTATTGATGCAGCATGGACGAGTCATTGCATATGCTTCACGTCAACTGAAGTCTCATGAGGCTAACTATCCAACACATGACCTAGAGCTTGCAGCTGTAGTTTTTGCACTAAAGATTTGGCGTCACTACCTTTACGGGGTAACTTGCCAAATTTTTACCGATCATAAGAGTTTAAAGTACATCTTTACGCAAAAGGAGTTAAATATGAGGCAAAGAAGATGGTTGGAGTGGATTAAGGATTATGATCTTGAGATCTTATATCATCCTGGGAAGGCTAATGTGGTGGCAGATGCTTTGAGCAGGAAGTCAGTTCAAGAGCAGATGCTCTCTCAGTTAACGGTACAACCAACATTGCAACAAGATTTGATTCGAGGTGGCATTGAAGTTATACTTTCAGGAGAAGAAAGTCAGCTAAACATGCTAGAAGTGCGATCATCATTGTTTGAGTCTATTAAGCAAGGGCAAGATAAGGATCCGTTGTTAGTTCGAGTACGAGAAGAGGTGATCCAAGGAAAAGCCCCAGGGTTTTTAGTGCACGAGGATGGAATTCTAAGGTTTAGAAACCGTCTTTACGTTCCAGCTGATGAAGAGTTAAGAACAACTATTATGACTGAAGCTCACACAACCCCGTATTCTGTACATCCTGGTACTAGTAAGATGTACAAAGACCTGAAGCAACTTTATTGGTGGACTAACATGAAGAATGACGTTGCAGAGTTTGTTTCAAAGTGCTTGACTTGTCAGCAGGTCAAGATTGAGCATCAGAGGCCAACAGGAATGCTCCATCCACTTTCAATTCCTGAGTGGAAGTGGGAGGACATCTCCATGGACTTTGTTACTGGACTGCCAAGGACTAGGAGGGGTATGGATGCGATTTGGGTGATAGTTGACCGATTGACCAAGTCAGCTCACTTCCTTGGGATTCGAGAGACTTGGGGTCCTGAGAAGCTATCAGATATGTTTATTAGAGAGGTTGTGAGATTGCATGGTGCTCCAAAGACAATAGTGTCTGATCGGGATGGTCGCTTTGTATCGAGGTTCTGGAAATCAATTCATGCAGCACTTGGGACCCAGTTATGTTTCAGTACCGCCTACCATCCACAGACCGATGGTCAGTCGGAGAGGACTATTCAGACCTTAGAGGACATGTTGCGGGCTTGTGCACTTGATTGGAAAACAGATTGGGAAACTCAGTTACCGCTAGTAGAGTTTGCATACAACAACAGTTGGCATGCATCTATTCAGATGGCACCATATGAAGCGTTATACGGTCGACGTTGTCGCTCACCAATTTGTTGGGATGATAGAGCAGATTCCATCGGGACTGAGCCTGACATACTTCAGGAGACAAAGGAAAAGATCAAGCTGATTCGAGAGAGACTGTTGACCGCTCAGAGTCGACAAAAGTCGTATGCTGATAAACGAAGACGCCCTTTGGAGTTTGAAGTTGGTGATCATGTACTAGTCAAAGTGTCACCAACTCGAGGAGTTTTCCGCTTTGGGAAAAGGGGAAAACTAAGCCCAAGATATATAGGTCCTTTTGAGATCCTAGAAAGAGTCGGAGAACTCGCTTATCGTTTGGCCTTACCACCATCTTTGAGTAGAGTGCACAACGTTTTTCATGTATCTCAATTACGAAAGTATGTTGCTGATTCTAGACACATAATCAGTTATGAGGAGATTGAGATTGCTGATAACGTCACTTATGAAGAGCATCCTGTGGCAATTCTAGAGCGTCGATCGAAACAATTGAGGACAAAAGTAATACCATTGGTAAAGGTACAGTGGTCTCGTCATGGAGTTGAGGAAGCTACTTGGGAGACTGAGGATAGCATGCGAAAGCGTTATCCCGAGTTGTTTTCGTCTTAGTTTCGGGGACGAAACTCCTTTTGAGTGGGGGTGTATGTGATGACTCTAGTTACGGTAAGATATTTATAATTTTAGTTTACATAATAATTATTAAAATTTATCATTTAAGTATTTATTGGTTAGAAATAATTAACTATATATTTAAACTCTTTAATTAGCCCAATAGAAACTAAGTCCGTAGGGATCGGCCCGTATAGAAAGGATCTGTATATATATATATATACTCTGTTGTTATAAGGATAGGCAGTTTAGATAACCTACCTCATACCGCCGTACTCGGAAAATTGCAGAGTTCTTCAAGTTACTGTGGTTAGCATTCTCCATTATAGTACCGTTCAATTTCCTTCTTCTTTCTTTGATTTAACATTACGGGAATGATTCGATATTTTGACTTCTTGAACAGTAGAAAAGATTGTTTATCAGTTTGATGGGAAACAGTAGGAATTATATTATACGGAGTACATATTATAAGAGCAGTATAGTAGGTATAGTAGGATAGTGGTATACAGAGTATACCATTCATAACCTGGTGAATCGTGTATACATGTGTCAGAGTAGAGTAACTATTATACTGTACCAAGTAAGTATATATTAAACTATGTAAAGCATGCATATTTTGTTCAGATCTAGACTTCTATAGCCTAGATAATAATTAGTTATTATGAAATTGGAGTAGGGGGAGGGTAAAAGAAACATTACTACGGAGTATGATTTACGTACTAGTGTTGCAATTAGAGAATGATTGTTAGTATATATATTTAGTTTATAATTTGATCTATAACACTTGATATAAACTGTCGGGTAGTTCTTATTGGGGAACTTCTTATTCGACTTAGGTATGTAGTTGTAATAGTTAAATTATATTATATCATATAGTTAAATTATATGGATCGTTATCCTCAATTATTGAATTGTATTATAATAGTTTTTGTATATATATTCGGAATTAGTTTATAAGCCATATATGTAAGTAAGTTATTCGTATAATATACAGGTGTTTAAGTGTCCCGGGATAAGCTAAATATAATTTCCTTATTAGAGCTTCAGGAATTTCAGGCAAGTTTCTTTGACTTGCTCAGTTGCTTGATTAGTAGATGCTTGTTATTCAATATCATGTGTTAGTGGTTTTTGTAAAGCTATTTTATGATTATATGTTATATGTAGTACGCGGTGTTTATATTTGTAAATTGTATGGGTCTCGGAGGTGCACCTCTGGGGTACGTGTAAGGGTCTCGGATTTTCCGAGGTACGTTAAGGGTCTCAGAGATTATTCTCTGGGGTACGTTGTGCAGGGAACGTTCCAGGGTAAATGCCTAAGAGGATTTACTCCCTTTCCAGTTGCGGTTGGAAGGAAAATGATTGAGTTAAAAGATGTTTGTATGTGTAGTCGTCTTGCACTTGTTTAATTGTATCTAGCTGTTTTACACTCACGCATGAAATAATTAATTGAGTGTCTTGCTTGTTTAGTAGCTGACCCGTTGTGGCTGGCTCTGTTTCGACATCCAGGTACTAGTGCTGCACAGACCCAGGAGCAACATGATGGGATTGGTGCCAACCGACGTTAATTAGATAGCTTTGCTTTGGGAAATTGTTCTTCTTAAATTTTATTAGACCTTATTATAACAACTAGTTCCATGACTTGGTTTATTCAACATTAAGGTTTCATTATCTATTGAGGTTTTTATTGCACAATCCTTATTTATATACTCTAGCCTTGTGGATTCCGGGTGGGGTTCATGGCACTGTAACTCTTAGGTTTGGGGTGTTACATCACCCAAGAAACGATGCATTAAAGCTCTGTAGATAATGTCGTAAATGTTTTATGGAAGGGGTCATCGAATTATATGTACTTATCAATATGAAAGTAAGAGAAAGGTTCGGATAGGAGGAGGGATCAGGGTAAATAATGAAGTGTTCGCCCTCACAGATAACATGCTATTGTTCATATTCTAGATGATAATGTTCATAATCCGGGGGTTGAAAATTCTGAACGTTTTAAATGAGTTACGCGGTGGCGATTTTGTAAATTCCATGAAAATTGATTTTTTAAATGATATTACCGAAATTTACCCGATTTACAAATCATGAACGTTACCATCCATAGTATGAACATTAGCTTGTTATCTTTGAACGCGAGAGATTTGTTTTTCCTACGTTAACCCATCTTCCTACTCGAACTTTCCTCATGAAAGTAATATGATATTTAACAAAAACAATATTTTATACAATGGAAAATGTATCTCTAAGATGTCTTTCAAATAGTCTATTGATAAATGTATCGGATCATGATGTCATTTCACGTTGTTTAAATTCAACAGACCGAGATACTCTAATTTGAGGAAGTTTTTTTCTTCAAACGGTGAGAAAAAACTTTTTTTTAAAAAGATTTCTAATATTATACACTTGTGTATTTATAAAATGCACCGCAATTACCTATTAAATTGAACCATCAATTTCAAAACATATACGACCATACAAAATCTAAAATGTCTAAAACGGTATTAAGAGAATTTCTCCAATTAAGAGAAATTTACTACTTTAAAGTCTTTTTGATGAATACAAAACCATTCCATGATATTTATATTTAAAATTTGAAATATAAATGTCTTACTATTTTTGAGAGATTTTAAAGTCCAAATTTCTTGGATATAAAAGAAGAAAGAGATAATCTTTTATGGTAAATTTATACGCCTAAATAAATTGTGCTACACTAAACTAATAAATGCATTGTGTCGTATGAAATAATGCAATCAGATTTACCTCATATATAATGATGCTTTCTAAATCACTATCAACACAAAAACCCAACACTTTGAAAGATAGAGAGATTGTCACAAACAAAAAAATGTCTATAAAGTCAATTTTTGTCATCTTCTTAGTAATCTCAACAATTCTTGTTCCTTCAAATGCAAGTGTCTTTGGTGTCGTGAAATGTGTAAGTATTTGCGGTTTTAAATGTCGTACATCCCCTCTTTGTCTTGGACCGTGCCTTTTCAATTGTAGAAAAAGCTTTCCTCTTGACGTCGAAGGAAGAGATGAACACTCTTTGTGTAGAACAGGTTGTGTCATTTCAAAATGCTTCACTGAAGCAAAACTCTCTGAAGAAGAAGGTACATATGCATAAATAATTATTGTTTTTGATACCATGTCTTTTTAGCGATTTACAATCTTTGAAATAGATTATTAACTATTTTTCTATATTAAAACTTCTTGTTTTATTTTTATTAATTATGATTCAAACATCGGATTTTTTAATTGACATGATATGTTCATCTTTTATTTTATTGAATAGGTTTAACGGAAGAGAAGTTGATGAATATGTGTGTACAAGGATGTGACAATTCATGCAACTGATAGTGAAGTGACAAGCCAGCGTGGAGTGTTGCGCAAATTATTAAGAAGCGGAAATACCCACACATGTTATTATTCTTATTATTCTATGATAATTAAAATATTTGATTTGTATCTATGGGTTGGCATTTGACCGATATATTATGTATTTGAGATTTTTATAATGCTAAAAAAATTGAGCTTTATATTATTCCTTTTTTATTTGAGCCTATTAATTTAGAAATCATAGAAAAAATCCTTTCAGATACATATATATGCATAAAAATATATACAAATTGAAAAATTCAATTACCCTATATATGATTTATTTGTCATTGTTTTTTCAAAAACATACCAATTTCCCATATATGGAAAAAAGTGGTACTAATCAATTGTAATAAAACAACTTGTTACGAGTATAATAGGTTAAGTTCCATACCTTTCCACAAGATAAAAAACAAGACATACATATTCAATATAAAGTTTAAGACTTTTAATTTACCAAGAATATTTAATTAATATGAAAAAAAAACTAGGTGATATGAATCACCCAAGAAACGATGCATTAAAGCTCTGTAGATAATGTCGTAAATGTTTTATGGAAGGGGTCATCGAATTATATGTACTTATCAATATGAAAGTAAGAGAAAGGTTCGGATAGGAGGAGGGATCAGGGTAAATAATGAAGTGTTCGCCCTCACAGATAACAAGCTATTGTTCATATTCTAGATGATAATGTTCATAATCCGGGGGTTGAAAATTCTGAACGTTTTAAATGAGTTACGCGGTGGCGATTTTGTAAATTCCATGAAAAGTGATTTTTTAAATAATATTACCGAAATTTACCCGATTTACAAATCATGAACGTTACCATCCATAGTATGAACATTAGCTTGTTATCTTTGAACGCGAGAGATTTGTTTTTCCTACGTTAACCCATCTTCCTACTCGAACTTTCCTCATGAAAGTAATATGATATTTAACAAAAACAATATTTTATACAATGGAAAATGTATCTCTAAGATGTCTTTCAAATAGTCTATTGATAAATGTATCGGATCATGATGTCATTTCACGTTGTTTAAATTCAACAGACCGAGATACTCTAATTTGAGGAAGTTTTTTTCTTCAAACGGTGAGAAAAAACTTTTTTTTAAAAAGATTTCTAATATTATACACTTGTGTATTTATAAAATGCACCGCAATTACCTATTAAATTGAACCATCAATTTCAAAACATATACGACCATACAAAATCTAAAATGTCTAAAACGGTATTAAGAGAATTTCTCCAATTAAGAGAAATTTACTACTTTAAAGTCTTTTTGATGAATACAAAACCATTCCATGATATTTATATTTAAAATTTGAAATATAAATGTCTTACTATTTTTGAGAGATTTTAAAGTCCAAATTTCTTGGATATAAAAGAAGAAAGAGATAATCTTTTATGGTAAATTTATACGCCTAAATAAATTGTGCTACACTAAACTAATAAATGCATTGTGTCGTATGAAATAATGCAATCAGATTTACCTCATATATAATGATGCTTTCTAAATCACTATCAACACAAAAACCCAACACTTTGAAAGATAGAGAGATTGTCACAAACAAAAAAATGTCTATAAAGTCAATTTTTGTCATCTTCTTAGTAATCTCAACAATTCTTGTTCCTTCAAATGCAAGTGTCTTTGGTGTCGTGAAATGTGTAAGTATTTGCGGTTTTAAATGTCGTACATCCCCTCTTTGTCTTGGACCGTGCCTTTTCAATTGTAGAAAAAGCTTTCCTCTTGACGTCGAAGGAAGAGATGAACACTCTTTGTGTAGAACAGGTTGTGTCATTTCAAAATGCTTCACTGAAGCAAAACTCTCTGAAGAAGAAGGTACATATGCATAAATAATTATTGTTTTTGATACCATGTCTTTTTAGCGATTTACAATCTTTGAAATAGATTATTAACTATTTTTCTATATTAAAACTTCTTGTTTTATTTTTATTAATTATGATTCAAACATCGGATTTTTTAATTGACATGATATGTTCATCTTTTATTTTATTGAATAGGTTTAACGGAAGAGAAGTTGATGAATATGTGTGTACAAGGATGTGACAATTCATGCAACTGATAGTGAAGTGACAAGCCAGCGTGGAGTGTTGCGCAAATTATTAAGAAGCGGAAATACCCACACATGTTATTATTCTTATTATTCTATGATAATTAAAATATTTGATTTGTATCTATGGGTTGGCATTTGACCGATATATTATGTATTTGAGATTTTTATAATGCTAAAAAAATTGAGCTTTATATTATTCCTTTTTTATTTGAGCCTATTAATTTAGAAATCATAGAAAAAATCCTTTCAGATACATATATATGCATAAAAATATATACAAATTGAAAAATTCAATTACCCTATATATGATTTATTTGTCATTGTTTTTTCAAAAACATACCAATTTCCCATATATGGAAAAAAGTGGTACTAATCAATTGTAATAAAACAACTTGTTACGAGTATAATAGGTTAAGTTCCATACCTTTCCACAAGATAAAAAACAAGACATACATATTCAATATAAAGTTTAAGACTTTTAATTTACCAAGAATATTTAATTAATATGAAAAAAAAACTAGGTGATATGAATCACCCAAGAAACGATGCATTAAAGCTCTGTAGATAATGTCGTAAATGTTTTATGGAAGGGGTCATCGAATTATATGTACTTATCAATATGAAAGTAAGAGAAAGGTTCGGATAGGAGGAGGGATCAGGGTAAATAATGAAGTGTTCGCCCTCACAGATAACAAGCTATTGTTCATATTCTAGATGATAATGTTCATAATCCGGGGGTTGAAAATTCTGAACGTTTTAAATGAGTTACGCGGTGGCGATTTTGTAAATTCCATGAAAAGTGATTTTTTAAATAATATTACCGAAATTTACCCGATTTACAAATCATGAACGTTACCATCCATAGTATGAACATTAGCTTGTTATCTTTGAACGCGAGAGATTTGTTTTTCCTACGTTAACCCATCTTCCTACTCGAACTTTCCTCATGAAAGTAATATGATATTTAACAAAAACAATATTTTATACAATGGAAAATGTATCTCTAAGATGTCTTTCAAATAGTCTATTGATAAATGTATCGGATCATGATGTCATTTCACGTTGTTTAAATTCAACAGACCGAGATACTCTAATTTGAGGAAGTTTTTTTCTTCAAACGGTGAGAAAAAACTTTTTTTTAAAAAGATTTCTAATATTATACACTTGTGTATTTATAAAATGCACCGCAATTACCTATTAAATTGAACCATCAATTTCAAAACATATACGACCATACAAAATCTAAAATGTCTAAAACGGTATTAAGAGAATTTCTCCAATTAAGAGAAATTTACTACTTTAAAGTCTTTTTGATGAATACAAAACCATTCCATGATATTTATATTTAAAATTTGAAATATAAATGTCTTACTATTTTTGAGAGATTTTAAAGTCCAAATTTCTTGGATATAAAAGAAGAAAGAGATAATCTTTTATGGTAAATTTATACGCCTAAATAAATTGTGCTACACTAAACTAATAAATGCATTGTGTCGTATGAAATAATGCAATCAGATTTACCTCATATATAATGATGCTTTCTAAATCACTATCAACACAAAAACCCAACACTTTGAAAGATAGAGAGATTGTCACAAACAAAAAAATGTCTATAAAGTCAATTTTTGTCATCTTCTTAGTAATCTCAACAATTCTTGTTCCTTCAAATGCAAGTGTCTTTGGTGTCGTGAAATGTGTAAGTATTTGCGGTTTTAAATGTCGTACATCCCCTCTTTGTCTTGGACCGTGCCTTTTCAATTGTAGAAAAAGCTTTCCTCTTGACGTCGAAGGAAGAGATGAACACTCTTTGTGTAGAACAGGTTGTGTCATTTCAAAATGCTTCACTGAAGCAAAACTCTCTGAAGAAGAAGGTACATATGCATAAATAATTATTGTTTTTGATACCATGTCTTTTTAGCGATTTACAATCTTTGAAATAGATTATTAACTATTTTTCTATATTAAAACTTCTTGTTTTATTTTTATTAATTATGATTCAAACATCGGATTTTTTAATTGACATGATATGTTCATCTTTTATTTTATTGAATAGTTTTAACGGAAGAGAAGTTGATGAATATGTGTGTACAAGGATGTGACAATTCATGCAACTGATAGTGAAGTGACAAGCCAGCGTGGAGTGTTGCGCAAATTATTAAGAAGCGGAAATACCCACACATGTTATTATTCTTATTATTCTATGATAATTAAAATATTTGATTTGTATCTATGGGTTGGCATTTGACCGATATATTATGTATTTGAGATTTTTATAATGCTAAAAAAATTGAGCTTTATATTATTCCTTTTTTATTTGAGCCTATTAATTTAGAAATCATAGAAAAAATCCTTTCAGATACATATATATGCATAAAAATATATACAAATTGAAAAATTCAATTACCCTATATATGATTTATTTGTCATTGTTTTTTCAAAAACATACCAATTTCCCATATATGGAAAAAAGTGGTACTAATCAATTGTAATAAAACAACTTGTTACGAGTATAATAGGTTAAGTTCCATACCTTTCCACAAGATAAAAAACAAGACATACATATTCAATATAAAGTTTAAGACTTTTAATTTACCAAGAATATTTAATTAATATGAAAAAAAAACTAGGTGATATGAATCACCCAAGAAACGATGCATTAAAGCTCTGTAGATAATGTCGTAAAGGTTTTATGGAAGGGGTCATCGAATTATATGTACTTATCAATATGAAAGTAAGAGAAAGGTTCGGATAGGAGGAGGGATCAGGGTAAATAATGAAGTGTTCGCCCTCACAGATAACAAGCTATTGTTCATATTCTAGATGATAATGTTCATAATCCGGGGGTTGAAAATTCTGAACGTTTTAAATGAGTTACGCGGTGGCGATTTTGTAAATTCCATGAAAAGTGATTTTTTAAATAATATTACCGAAATTTACCCGATTTACAAATCATGAACGTTACCATCCATAGTATGAACATTAGCTTGTTATCTTTGAACGCGAGAGATTTGTTTTTCCTACGTTAACCCATCTTCCTACTCGAACTTTCCTCATGAAAGTAATATGATATTTAACAAAAACAATATTTTATACAATGGAAAATGTATCTCTAAGATGTCTTTCAAATAGTCTATTGATAAATGTATCGGATCATGATGTCATTTCACGTTGTTTAAATTCAATAGACCGAGATACTCTAATTTGATGAAGTTTTTTTCTTCAAACGGTGAGAAAAAACTTTTTTTAAAAAAGATTTCTAATATTATACACTTGTGTATTTATAAAATGCACCGCAATTACCTATTAAATTGAACCATCAATTTCAAAACATATACGACCATACAAAATCTAAAATGTCTAAAACGGTATTAAGAGAATTTCTCCAATTAAGAGAAATTTACTACTTTAAAGTCTTTTTGATGAATACAAAACCATTCCATGATATTTATATTTAAAATTTGAAATATAAATGTCTTACTATTTTTGAGAGATTTTAAAGTCCAAATTTCTTGGATATAAAAGAAGAAAGAGATAATCTTTTATGGTAAATTTATACGCCTAAATAAATTGTGCTACACTAAACTAATAAATGCATTGTGTCGTATGAAATAATGCAATCAGATTTACCTCATATATAATGATGCTTTCTAAATCACTATCAACACAAAAACCCAACACTTTGAAAGATAGAGAGATTGTCACAAACAAAAAAATGTCTATAAAGTCAATTTTTGTCATCTTCTTAGTAATCTCAACAATTCTTGTTCCTTCAAATGCAAGTGTCTTTGGTGTCGTGAAATGTGTAAGTATTTGCGGTTTTAAATGTCGTACATCCCCTCTTTGTCTTGGACCGTGCCTTTTCAATTGTAGAAAAAGCTTTCCTCTTGACGTCGAAGGAAGAGATGAACACTCTTTGTGTAGAACAGGTTGTGTCATTTCAAAATGCTTCACTGAAGCAAAACTCTCTGAAGAAGAAGGTACATATGCATAAATAATTATTGTTTTTGATACCATGTCTTTTTAGCGATTTACAATCTTTGAAATAGATTATTAACTATTTTTCTATATTAAAACTTCTTGTTTTATTTTTATTAATTATGATTCAAACATCGGATTTTTTAATTGACATGATATGTTCATCTTTTATTTTATTGAATAGGTTTAACGGAAGAGAAGTTGATGAATATGTGTGTACAAGGATGTGACAATTCATGCAACTGATAGTGAAGTGACAAGCCAGCGTGGAGTGTTGCGCAAATTATTAAGAAGCGGAAATACCCACACATGTTATTATTCTTATTATTCTATGATAATTAAAATATTTGATTTGTATCTATGGGTTGGCATTTGACCGATATATTATGTATTTGAGATTTTTATAATGCTAAAAAAATTGAGCTTTATATTATTCCTTTTTTATTTGAGCCTATTAATTTAGAAATCATAGAAAAAATCCTTTCAGATACATATATATGCATAAAAATATATACAAATTGAAAAATTCAATTACCCTATATATGATTTATTTGTCATTGTTTTTTCAAAAACATACCAATTTCCCATATATGGAAAAAAGTGGTACTAATCAATTGTAATAAAACAACTTGTTACGAGTATAATAGGTTAAGTTCCATACCTTTCCACAAGATAAAAAACAAGACATACATATTCAATATAAAGTTTAAGACTTTTAATTTACCAAGAATATTTAATTAATATGAAAAAAAAACTAGGTGATATGAATCACCCAAGAAACGATGCATTAAAGCTCTGTAGATAATGTCGTAAAGGTTTTATGGAAGGGGTCATCGAATTATATGTACTTATCAATATGAAAGTAAGAGAAAGGTTCGGATAGGAGGAGGGATCAGGGTAAATAATGAAGTGTTCGCCCTCACAGATAACAAGCTATTGTTCATATTCTAGATGATAATGTTCATAATCCGGGGGTTGAAAATTCTGAACGTTTTAAATGAGTTACGCGGTGGCGATTTTGTAAATTCCATGAAAAGTGATTTTTTAAATAATATTACCGAAATTTACCCGATTTACAAATCATGAACGTTACCATCCATAGTATGAACATTAGCTTGTTATCTTTGAACGCGAGAGATTTGTTTTTCCTACGTTAACCCATCTTCCTACTCGAACTTTCCTCATGAAAGTAATATGATATTTAACAAAAACAATATTTTATACAATGGAAAATGTATCTCTAAGATGTCTTTCAAATAGTCTATTGATAAATGTATCGGATCATGATGTCATTTCACGTTGTTTAAATTCAATAGACCGAGATACTCTAATTTGAGGAAGTTTTTTTCTTCAAACGGTGAGAAAAAACTTTTTTTTAAAAAGATTTCTAATATTATACACTTGTGTATTTATAAAATGCACCGCAATTACCTATTAAATTGAACCATCAATTTCAAAACATATACGACCATACAAAATCTAAAATGTCTAAAACGGTATTAAGAGAATTTCTCCAATTAAGAGAAATTTACTACTTTAAAGTCTTTTTGATGAATACAAAACCATTCCATGATATTTATATTTAAAATTTGAAATATAAATGTCTTACTATTTTTGAGAGATTTTAAAGTCCAAATTTCTTGGATATAAAAGAAGAAAGAGATAATCTTTTATGGTAAATTTATACGCCTAAATAAATTGTGCTACACTAAACTAATAAATGCATTGTGTCGTATGAAATAATGCAATCAGATTTACCTCATATATAATGATGCTTTCTAAATCACTATCAACACAAAAACCCAACACTTTGAAAGATAGAGAGATTGTCACAAACAAAAAAATGTCTATAAAGTCAATTTTTGTCATCTTCTTAGTAATCTCAACAATTCTTGGTCCTTCAAATGCAAGTGTAACGCCCCGAATAATAGGGTGTTACAGTGCCAGGGATCCCCGATTAGGAATCCCCTCAGGCGGTTAGAGAGAAAGGAATATAATACGAGAAAACAAGTTGATGGCGAAAAAAAATAAAAATAAATTTAAAACAATAGGATCAAGGTGTAACACGATAAGTAAATCAACAAAACTCAAGCAAAATATTAAGATCTGAACGTTGGGAGTGTGTTACGTATTAAGAATGTGATCACGAAGAAGACAAGGTACTATGAGTTCACTGGAGTAGACATTTTTAAATTCTAGTGTAGGAACCATAATAACCCATCCTAGTAACGCATCAGTCGCCTGACCATCCTCCATGTTCTGAAGCTACACGAACACCTGGCCATGCACAAACACAGTCAGTCCCCCACCGAAATGGGGGTTAGTCTCCAACCAGACTAGCAAATTATATGAGCAATAAACGTGTGATAGCATAGGCATAGAAGTCACAGACTAGCAGACATGCAAACATGCAAATATACAATAAATTCATATGCAAACATGTAGATTTCCGAAGATGTAGATATGCAAATATGTAGTGAATCTCTGAAGAGACATGTAGACATTCAAAGAAGTTAATGCATCATTGAATTCCTAATTTCACCATTTCAGATATATCAGAGATTATACAGATGACCATATATATATAATACCATTAGCTTAGGAAATAATAACTACGCAACCTCACCAACGATATGGACTTTGGTATATACACTCATCACAATCATATAGTAATCGGTTAAACTTTACATATTTGTCAATCAAATCCAGGCAACTTAAAATCCTTCCAAAGAAGGAAACAATCATTCACAAGCAACATATAAGCAAGTCGCTTAAATAAAATCATTTCAAATTCAAATTTCGAAAACGTTTAGAAAACAAGTCCAAGTCTGTCTAGGACCCGAAGGTACCTTCTCACCCATATTATGGGTATCAAAACATTACCAACGGGTCAGAAACGGCCTCACTAGCTAGGTAACCCGGCCTTCCCAATATTGGTAAAGGAACTCCCACGACCCACTCAACCCGGACTCCGGGAAGAGCCCTAATCGAGGGATATATCTCGGATAAAACCATCATAATATAATGCGGGGCTCAGAACGATCCTTACCCGCAAGAGTCATCACCATAACCACGTCATAACCTTGATCAAATCAACAAGTTCACACCAATTTCATATAGCCCTTGTCTATATGCAATAACAAGCATACTATGCTTTCGTGTTCAAGATTAACCATATCTCAGCATGATATCGTTAATATCCATTTATAAACATGAACCCTTATACCTGAGCTCATAAAGCATAAATACTTTCGGCATAATAAGAATCTCCACGACCAATGTATGTCCATAAGAAGCCGAACAAGAACGACACAACATGGCACAAGGCACAGTGAATCAATACCACAAACCAACAACATATGCAACGACAACGTCTATTTTCTCGATAACGACAATTTTCCAAACTGAACAAACATATCCAATGACAACATGGCATAACGAATAAAGACAATAAGGCAACTAAAATAACAACGATGTCAATATGAACGATAAAATCTAACACGTCAACAATAACCAATGCATCAATTCATGAAATAGATCAACAGCGACAATCAAATCAACAACAAGAACATGAGTTCCTAACATTATAATTTGATATAGTTATATGCATGCAGAATTGATGGTTTGATGACATGCATAATCTATTGTTCTAAACTTAAACTATGACACGCAAACGCTCACAAATAACTTGCCTTAGTTGACGATCAACTCCACTAATCCGTTTGTTGTAACAAGATGTCGCAAGATTCACGAAATGCTCATCTAAGTCGAACCTTCACGAAAAACGTCATAACTCATCACATATACATCCAAATCAAGAACCGTAAAATTCCTCATACTCGTAGGGAGATTTCTCACCTTGAAAAGCCAGCCACAACTTCCCAGAAATTACAAATTTTGCCCAGATTTTCCAGCAAGTTTACCTAATGGCCCAAAACTCAAATCCTTCCTTATTCCTCCAAATCTCAACTTCAAACAACCTATATCATCCATTACTTCCACCAATTTCAGTTCAAACATCAATTTTAACATAAACCCCTAAATTGAAAAACTAGGGTTCATAAATTCGGGGAAAAACTCAACCAAAGGCAAAAGAAGAGGCAAGAGCTGCTGCGTAGAGGAAGCAGACGCGAGCTGCTGCGGACGAGCTGTTGTTGGGCTGTGAGCTGTAGTCACACGACCTGCTACACACGACCTGCTACACACGACCTGCTGAACAGCTGCTGCGCAGAGGAGAGTGCGAGCTGCTGCGCAGAGGAAGAAGGAGACGCGAGCAACGTCGGGCTGCGCGAGGCTGAGCGAGAGGCTGCTGGCTGAGCTGTTGTGTGTGAGCTGAAGTCAAGAGAAAGGAGGAAGAACAACTGCTGCGTGAAGGGAAGAGAAAGGCACCAGCTGCTGCGCGGGCATAGCCAAGTCGAACACTGCAGCTCGGCTGAGCTGCTGCTGCGTTGGTGTGCTCAGGTGGCTGGCTGAGGTGCTGGCTGTAGTGAAGATGGAGGAGCAAAGAGGAAGAAGGAGGAAATGGATGAGCTGCCTTCCAGGGAAGAGAAGAGGTGTAGCAGCTTGAAACAAAACGTGAAAAGAGAAAGAGGTGGGGCCAATGGTAATAGTTTGTACTCCGTAGAAATTCTAGAAAAAGAGGTGTTAATTTAATTTTGGGTATATAACCTTTATGTAGGGATAAAATAGAGTACGTCGGGTTTTTAATAAATCCCGATGAAACGAGACAAATTCGACAATCGCTAATTACCCAATTATTGAAAAGAGAAAAGGGTCCGAAATTCCCAACTGAAAAACCTAGTTATTAATCCGAAAGCTTCCAAGGATAAATCAAGGTCGACTTAATTATATTGCAATATGTCTCTGATAGTAAGCGAGCTCGATATCGCTACATATTCAGACCCAGTAATTCACGGGGCATTTCAGCAAGTGTCTTTGGTGTCGTGAAATGTGTAAGTATTTGCGGTTTTAAATGTCGTACATCCCCTCTTTGTCTTGGACCGTGCCTTTTCAATTGTAGAAAAAGCTTTCCTCTTGACGTCGAAGGAAGAGATGAACACTTCTTGATACCATGTCTTTTTAGCGATTTACAATCTTTGAAATAGATTATTAACTATTTTTCTATATTAAAACTTCTTGTTTTATTTTTATTAATTATGATTCAAACATCGGATGTTTTAATTGACATGATATGTTCATCTTTTTTTTTTATTGAATAGGTTTAACGGAAGAGAAGTTGATGAATAAGTGTGTACAAGGATGTGACAATTCATGCAACTGATAGTGAAGTGACAAGCCAGCGCGGAGTGTTGCGCAAATTATTAAGAAGCGGAAATACCCACACATGTTATTATTCTTATTATTCTATGATAATTAAAATATTTGATTTGTATCTATGGGTTGGCATTTGACCGATATATTATGTATTTGAGATTTTTATAATGCTAAAAAAATTGAGCTTTATATTATTCCTTTTTTATTTGAGCCTCTTAATTTAGAAATCATAGAAAAATTCCTTTCAGATACATATATATGCATAAAAATATATACAAATTGAAAAATTCAATTACCCTATATATGATTTATTTGTCATTGTTTTTTCAAAAACATACCAATATCCCATATATGGAAAAAAGTGGTACTAATCAATTGTAATAAAACAACTTGTTACGTGTATAATAGGTTAAGTTCCATACCTTTCCACAAGATAAAAAACAAGACATACATATTCAATATAAAGTTTAAGACTTTTAATTTACCAAGAATATTTAATTAATATGAAAAAAAAACTAGGTGATATGAATCACCCAAGAAATGATGCATTAAAGCTCTGTAGATAATGTCGTAAATGTTTTATGGAAGGGGTCATCGAATTATATGTACTTATCAATATGAAAGTAAGAGAAAGGTTCGGATAGGAGGAGGGATCAGGGTAAATAATGAAGTGTTCGCCCTCACAGATAACAAGCTATTGTTCATATTCTAGATGATAATGTTCATAATCCGGGGGTTGAAAATTCTGAACGTTTTAAATGAGTTACGCGGTGGCGATTTTGTAAATTCCATGAAAAGTGATTTTTTAAATAATATTACGGAAATTTACCCGATTTACAAATCATGAACGTTACCATCCATAGTATGAACATTAGCTTGTTATCTTTGAACGCGAGAGATTTGTTTTTCCTACGTTAACCCATCTTCCTACTCGAACTTTCCTCATGAAAGTAATATGATATTTAACAAAAACAATATTTTATACAATGGAAAATGGATCTCTAAGATGTCTTTCAAATAGTCTATTGATAAATGTATCGGATCATGATGTCATTTCACGTTGTTTAAATTCAACAGACCGAGATACTCTAATTTGAGGAAGTTTTTTTCTTCAAACGGTGCGAAAAAACTTTTTTTTAAAATGATTTCTAATATTATACACTTGTGTATTTATAAAATGCACCGCAATTACCTATTAAATTGAACCATCAATTTCAAAACATATACGACCATACAAAATCTAAAATGTCTAAAACGGTATTAAGAGAATTTCTCCAATTAAGAGAAATTTACTACTTTAAAGTCTTTTTGATGAATACAAAACCATTCCATGATATTTATATTTAAAATTTGAAATATAAATGTCTTACTATTTTTGAGAGATTTTAAAGTCCAAATTTCTTGGATATAAAAGAAGAAAGAGATAATCTTTTATGGTAAATTTATACGCCTAAATAAATTGTGCTACACTAAACTAATAAATGCATTGTGTCGTATGAAATAATGCAATCAGATTTACCTCATATATAATGATGCTTTCTAAATCACTATCAACACAAAAACCCAACACTTTGAAAGATAGAGAGATTGTCACAAACAAAAAAATGTCTATAAAGTCAATTTTTGTCATCTTCTTAGTAATCTCAACAATTCTTGTTCCTTAAAATGCAAGTGTCTTTGGTGTCGTGAAATGTGTAAGTATTTGCGGTTTTAAATGTCGTACATCCCCTCTTTGTCTTGGACCGTGCCTTTTCAATTGTAGAAAAAGCTTTCCTCTTGACGTCGAAGGAAGAGATGAACACTCTTTGTGTAGAACAGGT
The DNA here is from genome assembly GCA_029168935.1 of Oxyria digyna. Lineage (NCBI taxonomy): Eukaryota > Viridiplantae > Streptophyta > Magnoliopsida > Caryophyllales > Polygonaceae > Oxyria > Oxyria digyna. The sequence goes on from JAPVLV010000013.1 coordinate 16,844,415, forward strand.
TGTGTCATTTCAAAATGCTTCACTGAAGCAAAACTCTCTGAAGAAGAAGGTACATATGCATAAATAATTATTCTTTTTGATACCATGTCTTTTTAGCGATTTACAATCTTTGCAATAGATTATTAACTATTTTTCTATATTAAAACTTCTTGTTTTATTTTTATTAATTATGATTCAAACATCGGATTTTTTAATTGACATGATATGTTCATCTTTTATTTTATTGAATAGGTTTAACGGAAGAGAAGTTGATGAATAAGTGTGTACAAGGATGTGACAATTCATGCAACTGATAGTGAAGTGACAAGCCAGCGCGGAGTGTTGCGCAAATTATTAAGAAGCGGAAATACCCACACATGTTATTATTCTTATTATTCTATGATAATTAAAATATTTGATTTGTATCTATGGGTTGGCATTTGACCGATATATTATGTATTTGAGATATTTATAATGCTAAAAAAATTGAGCTTTATATTATTCCTTTTTTATTTGAGCCTCTTAATTTAGAAATCATAGAAAAATTCCTTTCAGATACATATATATGCATAAAAATATATACAAATTGAAAAATTCAATTACCCTATATATGATTTATTTGTCATTGTTTTTTCGAAAACATACCAATTTCCCATATATGGAAAAAAGTGGTACTAATCAATTGTAATAAAACAACTTGTTACGTGTATAATAGGTTAAGTTCCATACCTTTCCACAAGATAAAAAACAAGACATACATATTCAATATAAAGTTTAAGACTTTTAATTTACCAAGAATATTTAATTAATATGAAAAAAAAACTAGGTGATATGAATCACCCAAGAAACGATGCATTAAAGCTCTGTAGATAATGTCGTAAATGTTTTATGGAAGGGGTCATCGAATTATATGTACTTATCAATATGAAAGTAAGAGAAAGGTTCGGATAGGAGGAGGGATCAGGGTAAATAATGAAGTGTTCGCCCTCATAGATAACAAGCTATTGTTCATATTCTAGATGATAATGTTCATAATCCGGGGGTTGAAAATTCTGAACGTTTTAAATGTAATACCCGGTAATTTTCTAGTTTCGTGTTAAATTTTTTTTGGCAACGATTAATAATTTTAATTAGCGGTTCATGCTTATGTGTTGGATTTGAATTCTTTGGAATGTTTTAATAAATGTTTATGTGCTCTGAGTTGGATGTGTCGGGTTTTGCCCGTATGATGTATGATGACGTGCGTTTTACTATCTAGTTATAGAAATTATTTTTCATGCTTCCGTGATTTATTAGGATACGTTTGGGTTGGTTTTAATTTATTTCCCCGTATCGTATAGTGAGAATTTAACCCTAAGCTAAATAAACCTTATCCTTATTTTAATATACTTCCCTCTTTTACAAATTACATCTTCCTATACATCAAAACCCAACCCCTTGTACGTAGCTTTAAGGGTGCCTCATCTCTCAACTCTTCCACCTTCATTTTTTTTCTCCCGTACACCATCGCTGCTCCTCCTTGCAGCTCCGCTTTCTCCTTCGTCCAGCCACCAAGCCCGCCAACGCAGCTCCTCCTCGCAGCTGTCGCAGCTCCTTCTCGCAGCTGTCGCAGCTCCTCCATCTTCGCTTCAGCCAGCAGCTTCAGCCAGCAGCCTTGTTCAGCAGCGCAGCTCTTCCTTCTCCATACAGCAGCGCAGCTCTTCCTTCTCCATACAGCAGCGCAGCTCGTCCTTCTCCATACAGCAGCGCAGCAGCTCTGGTGGTCGTCTCCGGCGTAGTGGCAGCAGCAGCCACCACCCAGTTCGTCGACAAGCTGAGCACCACCTTAGCTCAGCCACACCATCTCATTGGAACCACCAACCCTTGCCAATTACTCCTTGTGAGAATTTTTCCCTAATTCTTTAGAACCCTAATTTTTATAAATTGGGGCTTTTCTATTTAATTGATGTTTGGGCTGAAATTGATGGAAGTAATGGATGATTTAGGTTGTTTGAAGTTGATAATTAGAGGAACAAGTGAATGATTTGAGTTTTGGGCTCTTTTGTGTGAATCTGAAAATTCTGGGAAAAATCCGTAATTTCTGGAAAGTTGTGGCTGGCGTTTGAAGGTGAGGAATCTCCCTACAAGTATGAGAAATTTTACGGTTTTCAATTTAGATGTGTATGTGATGAGTTATGACGTTTTTCGTGAAGGTTCGACTTAGGCGACCGTTTCGTGAATCTTGCGACATCTTTTTACAACAAACGGATTACTTGAGGTGATCGTCAATTGAGGCAAGTTATTTGTGAGCGTTTTCCATGTCGTAGTAAAGAGTTAGGATGAACGAATCTCAAACATTTAGTTGTACATACGTCTAATCATATAAGTTGTCTCTTGTTGCTATTGTTGGTTCCTTGGTGATGTCTTTTAATTGTTAGTTGGTTAATGTCACTTGTTACATTAGGTGTAGTTGTGTAGACTTGTCTTATTATATGGTGATTTTTATGAGTTAACTACGCTCATGGTGATACGAATGGTTGAGATATGATTAGTGATTGCGTTATTGCTTTACATATAATAATGTTGAGGCATCGAGTTACATACTCTTGGATTTCAGAGGTTGAGTTATAAAACACAATAAATTCGGGGTAAGGATGGTTCCGATCCCTATTTGGTTTTATAATGTTTTTGGTCAGCATGGTGCCCTCGATTGCTCAATTTGAAGAGTGGTCGTAGGGACCGTCTTATCAATCTGGGTCGGCCGTTCACCTAGCTAGTGTTCGTTCTCCGACTCTTGGTAAGACATTGGTACCCAAGATACGGGTTCAGCCCAAGGTACGGGTTAGAGGGTATACCTTCGGGTCCAAGACAGACTTGGACTTGTTTTCGAAACGGTTTTTCGTACTTTATGTTTTTCATTAGTTTTCTTTTGCATTGCTTGCTTGTATGTGCTTTTATGCTATTTGTGCGTGTGCTTGTGAATGATTGCCTTCCTGTTTTGAAATCTATGACTTCACTATAATTTGATTGATTAATCTGATAACTGTAAGTAAGGGTCGTCTAGTGATGATATTTATATTGTAGTTTGATATGGATAAGCGTATTGATTATACCAAGTGTCCTTAGGTATTTACTCATGTTGATCTTATGTTACGACTGGTTCATCTCTTAACCTTCTTCTTCATCTGTAAACCTCCTCGCATATCCGTCAGTATTAGAGTAGTGTCTTTGACTTGCTATTTTTCCAATATAATCATGTCTACAGGTCTGCACACTTATAGGTTTGCATATTCGCGACTCTGTGACTTTTTCTATTACATGTATTATTGCTCATATAATTTGCTAGTCTGGTTGGAGACTAACCCCCATTTCGGTGGGGGACTGGCTGTGTTTGTGCATGGTCAGGTATACGTTCAGTTGCAAAGCACGGAGGAGATAGGGCGACTTGATGCATTCTAGGATGGGTCTTTTGCAGACTTGTTTTTTTTTTTTGTAAACTGATGCTCTTGTCGAGCTAGTCCCTTTTGTCCTTTCTTTTGATACTAGCCTATGCTAGCGACCTCTCCGGAATACGTCAGATTTTAGGTTTTACCTTGATACTTGATCATATGGTTGTGTTTGTATTCTAGTTCGTTTATCTTTACAGACTCTTTGAACCCTTTTGTATCCGCTTTCGCCTTCATATTGATCTCCTGTATCCTATTTCTTGTTCACTAACCGCCTGAGGGGATTTCCATCTCGGGGATCCCTGGCACTGTAGCACCCTTGTATTTCGGGGCGTTACAGAAGTTGGTATCAGAGCCCAGGTTCGACATTTCTGTGGGAAGGGGTAGATCTCGCATTGCATGTCGCACTATCATCTCCTTGTTTCATTCTAAATCTATTAGTATAAGAGTTTGTTACTTTGTCTTAAGCTAGTAAGAATCATTGCAGATGGTAGGTAGCGGTAGAGTTCGAGGTGTTCGTGGTAGAGGTCGAGCACGAGGGTCTCGTGGAGGCCGACGTGGTTTAGTTAGAGATACTCCTGTTGGTGTTCCTCCTGTTGAGGATGTAGAGAGTCAGATGGGTCATGAACCCCGAGTAGAGAGAGGAGTTGATCCCCCCGTGAATCAGAATGGGGTCCCTCAGGAGGCTCCTCCGATAGTTCCTACTGTACCATCACCTGCTCCCATTCCTGCTGGCATAGATGCTGGGTTTCTTGCCATACTTCAACAAATGATTGGACAAGCTGTTCAGGCATATTCTCAGTCCCATCCTCAACCCGTGCCACCACCAGTACAAAATCAACCTCTCCCTCAAGAGTTGACACCGAGTGTCGAGGGTAGAGATGCTAGTAGTATAACAACTGCAATTGAAAAGTTGAAACCCCCAGAATATGATGGTTCTGGAGATCCAGCGGATGTAGAGCATTGGCTTAAACATATGGAGAAAATCCTTGATAGGGTGAGATGCCCGGAAGATCAGAAAGTAACTCATATCTCCTATTACCTTACCAGGGATGCTGATGAGTGGTGGGCTTCTGTAAAGCCTACCGAAGGAACAATGAGTTGGGGAGAGTTTAAGGCAAAAATGCATATCCGGTTTTACCCAAAGTCACTTCAGAAGCAAAAGCGCTCAGAATTCTTACACCCGTCGCCTGAAGGGTTACCAGTGATTGAAGCTAGTACCAAGTTTCATAAGCTCCTTCGCTATGCTTCGTCAGCTGTGCATAGTGAGGAAGATAAGATTGACTATTTTGAGCCATGGCTACGTCCCGAGATAAGGACATACATGTCAGGCCATACTTGTACTACCTTGGAAGAGTATTATAATAAGGCTCTGACAATTGAGAGGAGACTAGAGGATGAGAAATTCGTGACTCAGAGTTACAAGAAACAAAAGACTCAACTCACCTCTTCTGGTACTATAGGAGAAGGATTCAAATCATCTCCACCTCTAGCAAAGGCAAATAACACATCAGGATCTCAGGGATTTAGTGGACATCGAACACAACCACTAGAGGGCTATCGCTGCCATAATTGCCACAGTGACAAGCATTTCAGATCTGACTGTCCACATGAGAATAGGACTTGCCACAAGTGTGGAAAGCCAGGCCATCTTGCAATCCATTGTAGGGGAGGAAAAGGATATCCTTCTTATTCTCAGTCATCTGTTCCGGGTCCACGCGGATCAGCTTATCAGCCTCACCCATCACAATCATATCTTCCATATCAATCCCTTCCAGCACCATCTCATACACAACAGTCTGCTGGAGGATCTAAGGGAAAAAGACAAGTGCACGAGATGAGGGTCGAGGAACCGACCGCACCCAACAATACAGGTACACTCTTGATTCTAATCTCGGGTTGTTCATATACTTAAGTAAGGAGTTATGCACTAAATTGCTTCTAAGGCTTGTGTGACTCGACTTGGTCTTTCTTACTTGCAAGATTGAGAGTTGTGAATGATTACAGTTGGTTAAAAACTTCCGAGTTTTTGATTGCCCTTGTTGCAGTAGAGTTTAGAACTAAATAGTTGACTTTGTTGAGATTAGTATAATGCATTCTGGTGGAGTTTGAGTTATGAGATGAGTTGTGTGGCTTGAACAGTATTAGATATACGTACGAGAACTGCGAATGTGACAGTGGAGAGAGTCGTCTTCTTAGTTAGGGCTAAGTTTCGGGGTCGAAACTTCCTTTAAGGGGGAGATGATGTAATACCCGGTAATTTTCTAGTTTCGTGTTAAATTTTTTTTGGCAACGATTAATAATTTTAATTAGCGGTTCATGCTTATGTGTTGGATTTGAATTCTTTGGAATGTTTTAATAAATGTTTATGTGCTCTGAGTTGGATGTGTCGGGTTTTGCCCGTATGATGTATGATGACGTGCGTTTTACTATCTAGTTATAGAAATTATTTTTCATGCTTCCGTGATTTATTAGGATACGTTTGGGTTGGTTTTAATTTATTTCCCCGTATCGTATAGTGAGAATTTAACCCTAAGCTAAATAAACCTTATCCTTATTTTAATATACTTCCCTCTTTTACAAATTACATCTTCCTATACATCAAAACCCAACCCCTTGTACGTAGCTTTAAGGGTGCCTCATCTCTCAACTCTTCCACCTTCATTTTTTTTCTCCCGTACACCATCGCTGCTCCTCCTTGCAGCTCCGCTTTCTCCTTCGTCCAGCCACCAAGCCCGCCAACGCAGCTCCTCCTCGCAGCTGTCGCAGCTCCTTCTCGCAGCTGTCGCAGCTCCTCCATCTTCGCTTCAGCCAGCAGCTTCAGCCAGCAGCTCAGCCAGCAGCCTTGTTCAGCAGCGCAACTCTTCCTTCTCCATACAGCAGCGCAGCTCTTCCTTCTCCATACAGCAGCGCAGCTCGTCCTTCTCCATACAGCAGCGCAGCAGCTCTGGGGGTCGTCTCCGGCGTAGTGGCAGCAGCAGCCACCACCCAGTTCGTCGACAAGCTGAGCACCACCTTAGCTCAGCCACACCATCTCATTGGAACCACCAACCCTTGCCAATTACTCCTTGTGAGAATTTTTCCCTAATTCTTTAGAACCCTAATTTTTATAAATTGGGGCTTTTCTATTTAATTGATGTTTGGGCTGAAATTGATGGAAGTAATGGATGATTTAGGTTGTTTGAAGTTGATAATTAGAGGAACAAGTGAATGATTTGAGTTTTGGGCTCTTTTGTGTGAATCTGAAAATTCTGGGAAAAATCCGTAATTTCTGGAAAGTTGTGGCTGGCGTTTGAAGGTGAGGAATCTCCCTACAAGTATGAGAAATTTTACGGTTTTCAATTTAGATGTGTATGTGATGAGTTATGACGTTTTTCGTGAAGGTTCGACTTAGGCGACCGTTTCGTGAATCTTGCGACATCTTTTTACAACAAACGGATTACTTGAGGTGATCGTCAATTGAGGCAAGTTATTTGTGAGCGTTTTCCATGTCGTAGTAAAGAGTTAGGATGAACGAATCTCAAACATTTAGTTGTACATATGTCTAATCATATAAGTTGTCTCTTGTTGCTATTGTTGGTTCCTTGGTGATGTCTTTTAATTGTTAGTTGGTTAATGTCACTTGTTGCATTAGGTGTAGTTGTGTAGACTTGTCTTATTATATGGTGATTTTTATGAGTTAACTACGCTCATGGTGATACGAATGGTTGAGATATGATTAGTGATTGCGTTATTGCTTTACATATAATAATGTTGAGGCATCGAGTTACATACTCTTGGATTTCAGAGGTTGAGTTATAAAACACGATAAATTCGGGGTAAGGATGGTTCCGATCCCTATTTGGTTTTATAATGTTTTTGGTCAGCATGGTGCCCTCGATTGCTCAATTTGAAGAGTGGTCGTAGGGACCGTCTTATCAATCTGGGTCGGCCGTTCACCTAGCTAGTGTTCGTTCTCCGACTCTTGGTAAGACATTGGTACCCAAGATACGGGTTCAGCCCAAGGTACGGGTTAGAGGGTATACCTTCGGGTCCAAGACAGACTTGGACTTGTTTTCGAAACGGTTTTTCATACTTTATGTTTTTCATTAGTTTTCTTTTGCATTGCTTGCTTGTATGTGCTTTTATGCTATTTGTGCGTGTGCTTGTGAATGATTGCCTTCCTGTTTTGAAATCTATGACTTCACTATAATTTGATTGATTAATCTGATAACTGTAAGTAAGGGTCGTCTAGTGATGATATTTATATTGTAGTTTGATATGGATAAGCGTATTGATTATACCAAGTGTCCTTAGGTATTTACTCATGTTGATCTTATGTTACGACTGGTTCATCTCTTAACCTTCTTCTTCATCTGTAAACCTCCTCGCATATCCGTCAGTATTAGAGTAGTGTCTTTGACTTGCTATTTTTCCAATTTAATCATGTCTGCAGGTCTGCACACTTATAGGTTTGCATATTCGTGACTCTGTGACTTTTTCTATTACATGTATTATTGCTCATATAATTTGCTAGTCTGGTTGGAGACTAACCCCCATTTCGGTGGGGGACTGGCTGTGTTTGTGCATGGTCAGGTATACGTTCAGTTCCAAAGCACGGAGGAGATAGGGCGACTTGATGCATTCTAGGATGGGTCTTTTGCAGACTTGTTTTTTTTTTTTGTAAACTGATGCTCTTGTCGAGCTAGTCCCTTTTGTCCTTTCTTTTGATACTAGCCTATGCTAGCGACCTCTCCGGAATACGTCAGATTTTAGGTTTTACCTTGATACTTGATCATATGGTTGTGTTTGTATTCTAGTTCGTTTATCTTTACAGACTCTTTGAACCCTTTTGTATCCGCTTTCGCCTTCATATTGATCTCCTGTATCCTATTTCTTGTTCACTAACCGCCTGAGGGGATTTCCATCTCGGGGATCCCTGGCACTGTAGCACCCTTGTATTTCGGGGCGTTACATTAAATGAGTTACGTGGTGGCGATTTTGTAAATTCCATGAAAAGTGATTTTTTAAATAATATTACCGAAATTTACCCGATTTACAAATCATGAACGTTACCATCCATAGTATGAACATTAGCTTGTTATCTTTGAACGCGAGAGATTTGTTTTTCCTACGTTAACCCATCTTCCTACTCGAACTTTCCTCATGAAAGTAATATGATATTTAACAAAAACAATATTTTATACAATGGAAAATGTATCTCTAAGATGTCTTTCAAATAGTCTATTGATAAATGTATCGGATCATGATGTCATTTCACGTTGTTTAAATTCAACAGACCGAGATACTCTAATTTGAGGAAGTTTTTTTCTTCAAACTGTGCGAAAAAACATTTTTTTAAAATGATTTCTAATATTATACACTTGTGTATTTATAAAATGCACCGCAATTACCTATTAAATTGAACCATCAATTTCAAAACATATACGACAATACAAAATCTAAAATGTCTAAAACGGTATTAAGAGAATTTCTCCAATTAAGAGAAATTTACTACTTTAAAGTCTTTTTGTTGAATACAAAACCATTCCATGATATTTATATTTAAAATTTGAAATATGAATGTCTTACTATTTTTGAGAGATTTTAAAGTCCAAATTTCCTGGATATAAAAGAAGAAAGAGATAATCTTTTATGGTAAATTTATACGCCTAAATAAATTGTGCTACACTAAACTAATAAATGCATTGTGTCGTATGAAATAATGCAATCAGATTTACCTCATATATAATGATGCTTTCTAAATCACTATCAACACAAAAACCCAACACTTTGAAAGATAGAGAGATTGTCACAAACAAAAAAATGTCTATAAAGTCAATTTTTGTCATCTTCTTAGTAATCTCAACAATTCTTGTTCCTTCAAATGCAAGTGTCTTTGGTGTCGTGAAATGTGTAAGTATTTGCGGTTTTAAATGTCGTACATCCCCTCTTTGTCTTGGCCCGTGCCTTTTCAATTGTAGAAAAAGCTTTCCTCTTGACGTCGAAGGAAGAGATGAACACTCTTTGTGTAGAACAGGTTGTGTCATTTCAAAATGCTTCACTGAAGCAAAACTCTCTGAAGAAGAAGGTACATATGCATAAATAATTATTGTTTTTGATACCATGTCTTTTTAGCGATTTACAATCTTTGAAATAGATTATTAACTATTTTTCTATATTAAAACTTCTTGTTTTATTTTTATTAATTATGATTCAAACATCGGATTTTTTAATTGACATGATATGTTCATCTTTTATTTTATTGAATAGGTTTAACGGAAGAGAAGTTGATGAATAAGTGTGTACAAGGATGTGACAATTCATGCAACTGATAGTGAAGTGACAAGCCAGCGCGGAGTGTTGCGCAAATTATTAAGAAGCGGAAATACCCACACATGTTATTATTCTTATTATTCTATGATAATTAAAATATTTGATTTGTATCTATGGGTTGGCATCTGACCGATATATTATGTATTTGAGATATTTATAATGCTAAAAAAATTGAGCTTTATATTATTCCTTTTTTATTTGAGCCTCTTAATTTAGAAATCATAGAAAAATTCCTTTCAGATACATATATATGCATAAAAATATATACAAATTGAAAAATTCAATTACCCTATATATGATTTATTTGTCATTGTTTTTTCGAAAACATACCAATTTCCCATATATGGAAAAAAGTGGTACTAATCAATTGTAATAAAACAACTTGTTACGTGTATAATAGGTTAAGTTCCATACCTTTCCACAAGATAAAAAACAAGACATACATATTCAATATAAAGTTTAAGACTTTTAATTTACCAAGAATATTTAATTAATATGAAAAAAAAACTAGGTGATATGAATCACCCAAGAAACGATGCATTAAAGCTCTGTAGATAATGTCGTAAATGTTTTATGGAAGGGGTCATCGAATTATATGTACTTATCAATATGAAAGTAAGAGAAAGGTTCGGATAGGAGGAGGGATCAGGGTAAATAATGAAGTGTTCGCCCTCACAGATAACAAGCTATTGTTCAAATTCTAGATGATAATGTTCATAATCCGGGGGTTGAAAATTCTGAACGTTTTAAATGAGTTACGCGGTGGCGATTTTGTAAATTCCATGAAAAGTGATTTTTTAAATAATATTACGGAAATTTACCCGATTTACAAATCATGAACGTTACCATCCATAGTATGAACATTAGCTTGTTATCTTTGAACGCGAGAGATTTGTTTTTCCTACGTTAACCCATCTTCCTACTCGAACTTTCCTCATGAAAGTAATATGATATTTAACAAAAACAATATTTTATACAATGGAAAATGTATCTCTAAGATGTCTTTCAAATAGTCTATTGATAAATGTATCGGATCATGATGTCATTTCACGTTGTTTAAATTCAACAGACCGAGATACTCTAATTTGAGGAAGTTTTTTTCTTCAAACGGTGCGAAAAAACTTTTTTTTAAAATGATTTCTAATATTATACACTTGTGTATTTATAAAATGCACCGCAATTACCTATTAAATTGAACCATCAATTTCAAAACATATACGACCATACAAAATCTAAAATGTCTAAAACGGTATTAAGAGAATTTCTCCAATTAAGAGAAATTTACTACTTTAAAGTCTTTTTGATGAATACAAAACCATTCCATGATATTTATATTTAAAATTTGAAATATAAATGTCTTACTATTTTTGAGAGATTTTAAAGTCCAAATTTCTTGGATATAAAAGAAGAAAGAGATAATCTTTTATGGTAAATTTATACGCCTAAATAAATTGTGCTACACTAAACTAATAAATGCATTGTGTCGTATGAAATAATGCAATCAGATTTACCTCATATATAATGATGCTTTCTAAATCACTATCAACACAAAAACCCAACACTTTGAAAGATAGAGAGATTGTCACAAACAAAAAAATGTCTATAAAGTCAATTTTTGTCATCTTCTTAGTAATCTCAACAATTCTTGTTCCTTCAAATGCAAGTGTCTTTGGTGTCGTGAAATGTGTAAGTATTTGCGGTTTTAAATGTCGTACATCCCCTCTTTGTCTTGGACCGTGCCTTTTCTGAAATGCCCCGTAAATTATTGGCTCTGTAATATATGGCGATATCGAGCTCACCTACAAGTAGTAACATATTCCAGTATAATTATGCCGAACTTGATTCTTCTGGAAGCTTTTGGATTAATAGCTACGTATTTCAGTTGAGAATTTCAGGTTCTTGCCTATTTCAAATAATTGGGTAATTAGCGATTGTCGAATTTGCCTCATTTCACCGGGATTTATTAAAAACCCGACGTACTCTATTTTATCCCTACATAAAGGATATATACCCAAAATTAATTTAATATCCTCTATCTAGAATTTTCTACAAACTACCTTTTGGGCCCCACCTCATTATCTTTCACGTTACTTTTCAACTCCAAATTCTTCATCTCTTCCTCTCTTCACGCAGCACCTCCCTTCCTCCTCCTCTCTCTTTACTTCAGCCAACAGTTCAGCAAGCTCAGCCAGCAGCCTCGTTCAGCCGCGCGCTCGACCAGCACTTCAGCCCGACCTGCCTCGCGTCTTCTTCCTCTGCGCAGCAGCTCGTCCTCCCGTCTCCTCTGCGCAGCAGCTCGCCCTGTTTCTCCTCTGCACAGCAGCAGCTCGTTGGCTCGTCTCCGGCGTCGTCTTGGTGGCAGACCACCTTGCAGTTCGTCGGTGAGCCGCCCTCCCCTCCATCCATTTCACCTCTCTTGAGAAATTCCTAATTCTTTAGAACCCTAGTTTTTTTTTTAATTTAGGGGTTTATGTTAAAATTGATGTTTGGACTGAAATGGGTGGAAATAATGGATGATATAGGTTGTTTGAAGTTGAGATTTGAAGGAATAAGGAAGGATTTGAGTTTTGGGCCATTTGGTAAACTTGCTGGAAAATCTGGGCAGAATTCGTAATTTCTGGGAAGTTAGGGCTGACTTTTTAAGGTGAGAAATCTCCCTACGAGTATGAGGAATTTTACGGTTTTCGATTTGGATGTATATGTGATGAGTTATGGCGTTTTTCGTGAAGGTTCGACTTAGGACCGTTTCGTGAACCTTGCGACATCTTTATACGACAAACGGATTACTTGTGTTGATCGTCGATTGAGGCAAGTTGTTTATAAGCGTTTGCGTGTTGTAGGTTAAGTTTAGGATATCGGATTATGCATGTCATCAAACTTCTAAATAGTAAATAAGCTTTAATCTTAATGAAGTATGGAATACGAATGCTATTTTAGTGATTACATGAATATATGCTCTATTGTGATTATTTGATTATGTGTTATGTTGAACATGTCTTCTTTCGTGAGAATCTTGACGATATGTGCATCCTGGTGATTGTGCTTATATGCTTTAGATGCGATTATGTGAAGTTATCGGTGAGTACACATTGTGCTTGAGATTTATATGTGGGGTAAGGATTGTTCCGATCCCTCACTTGATTGCGAACGGTTTTATGTCGTAACACCCTCGATTATGGCTCTATCGGAAGAGTGGGTCGTTGGTGGGCCTTGCCAATTGGGTAGACCGGATCACTTGGCCCGTGATTCCGTTCCCTACCCTTTGGTATAGGAATGATTTGGCCCAATGTACGGGCAAGAAGGTACCTTCGGATCCAAGACAGTCTTGGACCTGTTTTCAAAACATTTTCGTAATTTATTTTCCAATTGGATCTCTGTTTACTTGATACACTTGTTTGTATGTTGCTTGTGATTGATCGCTTGTTTGTTTGTGAATCTGTAAGTAATCGTTACTCATGCGTGATCATTTCTAAAAACATAACTTAGGTTTGCATGTCTGTTAATCTGTTACTCCTTTACTTGCCCTATTACTCGTATTATGCTTATGAATGACTTGCTAGTCTGGTTGGAGACTAACCCCCATTTCGGTGGGGGAACTGGCTGTGTTTGACATGGTCAGGTACCCAGTCTGTTGCAGGGCGTGGAGGAGATCAGGCGACTTGATGCAAGCTAGGATGGGTTTATTCGGGTTCACTTTCACTTTGGTTTTCAAAACTGTTGTTTTGCTAAACTAGGCATCTTTTGGTACTTTGATGCATTTATAGTCTTTGTGGACAAACATGTTTGATGACCCTCTTGAAGCAGGTTTTGGTACTTTGATCGTACGACCATGTTAGGTCCTTATCGACGTACTTGTATGGACGTCTTGCGAGACTATCTATTTGTTTACATTTCTAATTGTTCTTTTGTACATTTTTTTTTTTTTCTCTTCCTTTAAACTGCCTGTGGGGATTCCAAGCACGGGATCCCTGGCACTGTAACACTCCTCGGTTTTGGGGCGTTACAGAAGTTGGTATCAGAGCCAAGTTTTGAACTTCTTTTGGGGGAAGGGGTAGAACTTGCATCGCATGTCGCATTATGACCTCCTTGCTCACTTAAGTTGCTGATATAAGTATATTTATGTGTTCCCGTGTCTAAACTAGTAAATATATGCAGATGGTAGGTAGAGGTAGAGGTAGATGTGTTCGTGGTAGAGGTCGATCAAGTAGGGGCCGCCCAAGGTTTGGGGTAGACAACCCTGCTGAAGTTCCGCGGGTTGAGGATGTTGAGAGTCAAATGGGTCATGAGTCACAAAGAGGAGGAAGGGTTGATCCCCAAGTGAATCAGCATGAGATTCCCCATGAAGCTCCTCCGGTAGTTCTTGTTGCACCTTCTCCGGCAACAATTCCTGCGGGCATGGACGCTGGGTTTCTTGCCATGCTTCAGCAGATGATTGGTCAAGCTGTTCAGGCATACTCTCAGTCGCATCCTCAACAAGTAACTCCGCCTATACAGAATCAACCTCCTCCCCAAGAGTTGACACCTAGTGTTGACGGGAGAGATGCTAGTAACATTGCAGCTGTCTTTGAGAAATTGAAGCCGCCCACTTATGATGGGTCGGGGGAGCCAGCAGAAGTAGAGTATTGGCTCAAACAGATGGAAAAGATTATTGAAAGAGTGAGGTGCCCTGAGGATCAGAAAGTAACACATGTCTCTTTTTACCTCACTAAGGATGCTGATGAATGGTGGGATTCTGTAAAGCCCACCGAGAGAACTATGAGTTGGGAAGGCTTCAAGACAAAGATGCGAGATCGGTTTTATCCGGTTTCACTGCAGAAGCAGAAGCGCTCGGAGTTCTTGCACCCACCACCTGAAGGGTTGCCAGTGGCACAAGCTAGTGCAAAGTATCATCAGCTCCTTCGCTATGCTTCTGGGGCGGTGCATAATGAAGAGGACAAGATCGATTATTTCGAATCATGGCTACGACCAGAGATTAGGACTTTGATGGCAGGGCATACTTGTGCTACCTTGGAAGAGTATTATAATAGAGCCTTGACAGTTGAGAGACGACTTGAAGAAGAAAGATCTTTGACTCAGAACTTCAAGAGACAGAAGACCCAGACTTCCTTCACTAGTACTAAAGATGGTGGCTTTAAACCACAACCTCCTCCCAAGAAACCAAATCAGACATTTGGGTCTCCAGGATCTAACAGAGCTCAAGGAACACCACCTGCGGGATACCAGTGTTTTAACTGCAACAGTGAGAAGCACTTCAGATCAGATTGTCCGCATCCAGATAAGGCATGCTTCAAGTGCGGAGGGAAGGGCCATATCTCAATCCATTGTAGAGGTGGTAAAGCAAACCCCTCTCAGTCTCAAACCTCTGCATCGGCTTCACGAGGATCAATCAATCAACCGCGCCCTGCACAATCATACCCGCAACAACAGTCTCGTTCCGCACCAACTCGTTCACAACAATCAACTAGTGGGTTGAAGGGGAAGCCACGTGTATACGAGATGAGGGCCGAGGAGCCCAATGCCCCAGTTGCTACAGGTACGCTTTGGATTCAGTCTCAAACTGTCTATATATTGTTCGACACTGGTGCTACCCATTCGTTTATTTCCAAGGCATGTGTGTCTAGACTTGGTCTTACTTGTGGGCATGATTGCGAGTCATTTGTGGTTGAGTTACCAGATGGTAGCAAATTAGTTGGTACTCGTGAGTTTAGGAATTGTCCTGTTCGTATCGGCATTCAGGATTGGCTAGCTGACTTGATTGAGATTGATTTGAATCATTATGATGTCATTTTGGGCATGGATTGGCTTGTACGTCATGGAGCGGTAATGGATCTACGTAAGAAGACTATTAGTGTAACCACCGTGAGTGGAGCGATACATGTGTTTGAGGGTAGAGATCCCACCAAGTCAGGGTCGGTCATTAGTGTTATGAAAGCTGCGAGATTGATAAGGAAGGGATGTCAGGGATATTTGTGTTATGTTATAGGAGATGACGATAAAGGAAAACCTGAACTGTCCAGGATACCAATTGCGTGTGAGTTTGAAGATGTGTTCCCGGAGGACTTACCGGGACTGCCTCCTCGCAGAGAGGTTGAATTTGCAATTGAGCTTGAACCAGGAACAACTCCCGTCTCTAAGGCCCCGTATAGAATGGCGCCACTAGAGATGCAGGAATTAAAGAAACAAATAGAAGAGTTGATTGAGAAGGGCTATATTAGGCCAAGTGTGTCACCTTGGGGAGCACCTGTGTTGTTTGTGAAGAAAAAGGACGGCTCTCTTCGACTCTGCATTGATTACAGAGAGTTGAATAAGGTGACGATAAAGAACAAATACCCATTACCCCGGATCGATGACTTGTTGGATCAACTGCAAGGGGCAACTGTGTTCTCAAAGATTGACTTGAGATCAGGTTACCATCAATTGAGGATTCGAGATGAAGATATTGCCAAAACAGCATTTCGTACAAGGTACGGTCACTATGAATTTGTAGTGATGCCTTTTGGACTAACAAATGCCCCTGCTGTATTCATGGAGTTGATGAATCGGGTATTCATAGAATACCTAGACCGGTTTGTGGTCGTGTTCATAGATGATATTTTGGTCTATTCTAAGAGTAAAGAGGAGCATGTTGAGCATCTCCGGATTGTCCTCGAATTGTTGAGGCAACATAAGTTGTATGCAAAGTTATCAAAATGTGACTTCTGGATGACCAAAGTAGCCTTCCTTGGGCATATAGTTTCTGCAGAAGGAGTGATGGTGGACCCGCAAAAGATCCAAGCAGTATCTGAATGGAAGCCTCCGAAAAACGTCAAGGAAGTACGGAGCTTCTTGGGCTTGGCTGGCTATTACAGGAGGTTTGTAGAAGGGTTTTCTAAGATTGCCCAACCATTGACTAATCTGTTGCGTAAGTCAAAGAAATTTGATTGGGACCAGAAATGTGAAGATAGCTTCGAAGAACTTAAGCGAAGACTAACCAGTGCTCCGGTGTTAGCGTTACCTCACGGAACTGATGGGTTTGTTGTTTACAGCGATGCTTCAGCGCAAGGCCTTGGTTGTGTTCTGATGCAACATGGAAGGGTTATCGCATATGCTTCCCGCCAGTTGAAGTCACATGAGAAGAATTACCCCACCCATGACCTAGAACTAGCAGCCGTTGTGTTTGCTCTCAAGATATGGAGACACTACCTTTTTGGGATAACCTGTCAAATCTATACGGACCATAAGAGCTTGAAATACATCTTCACACAAAAGGAGCTGAATATGAGGCAAAGAAGGTGGTTAGAGATGATAAAGGATTATGACATTGAGATTCTATACCATCCAGGCAAGGCTAATGTGGTAGCGGACGCCCTAAGCAGAAAGTCATCACAGGAGAAACTGATTGCATGTCTGACCTCGCAGCCAGAATTGCAAAGGGAACTGATGAGAAGGGGGATCGAAGTTCGATTTCAAAGGAGTCAAGGAGAGCTTTGCTTTCTAGAGATTAAGTCGTTACTACTAGAAACGATAAGCCAAAGGCAACAAGATGACCCCAGGCTAAGTAAGATCTTAAACGACATAAGCCAGAATAGGGCACCGGGATTTGTGGTGCACGATGATGGGATTTTGAGGTTCAAAAACCGAATCTGTGTGCCTGCAAATGAAGAGATAAAGACTTTGATTCTGAAGGAAGCCCACTCCTCACCTTACTCAATACACCCTGGGGCTAACAAGATGTACAAGGACCTCAAGAAAAACTTCTGGTGGAGTAACATGAAGAGGGAAGTAGCTGAATTTGTGGCTAAGTGTCTTACTTGTCAGCAAGTTAAAATTGAGCATCAAAGACCTGCTGGAGAACTACAACCACTTCCAATTCCAGAATGGAAGTGGGAAGACATCTCTATGGATTTTGTTATGGGGCTACCATCGTCACAGAAGGGGATGGATGCCATTTGGGTCATTGTCGATCGATTGACTAAATCTGCTCACTTTCTACCCATTAAGAAAGTTTGGGGTCCGGACAGACTTGCAGAGCTTTATATTCAAGAGATAGTAAGATTACATGGCATCCCCAAAACTATTGTGTCTGATCGTGACGGAAGGTTTGTATCACATTTCTGGAAGTCAGTACATGCAACCATGGGTACAGAACTGAGGTTTAGCACTGCCTTTCATCCACAAACAGATGGTCAATCAGAAAGAACCATTCAGACCTTGGAGGATATTCTGAGAGCGTGTGCTCTAGATTGGCCGGGAAGGTGGGAAGCGAAGTTACCACTAGTGGAGTTCACGTATAACAATAGTTGGCATGCCTCCATTCAGATGGCTCCTTATGAAGCTTTATATGGGCGGAAATGTAGGTCTCCACTGTGTTGGGATGACTTATCTGAGAGATTATTAGTGAGCCCAGACATCATGAGAAGGACACAAAATGAAGTTGCATTGATCAGGCAACGAATGCTGACGGCGCAGAGTCGCCAGAAATCATATGCCGATGTGCGTCGCCGACCCCTTGAATTCCAAGTCGGGGATCACGTGTTCGTCCGGGTTTCACCTACCAAAGGTGTATTCAGATTCGGCAAAAGAGGGAAATTGAGTCCTCGCTATGTTGGACCCTTTGAGATTCTGGAGAAGATCGGGACATCAGCTTATCGTCTTGCGTTACCGCCATCAATGAGCCAGATACATAATGTCTTCCACGTTTCTCAACTAAGAAAGTATGTCGCTGACACTTCACATGTAATTCGTTACGAGGAGATTGAATTTGGAGAGGATTGCACTTACGAAGAACAACCAATCAAGATCCTTGGTTACGAGGAAAGAAAGTTGAGAAACAAGGTGATTCCTCTGGTGAAAGTTTTATGGTCTAAACATGGCACTGATGCAGCCACATGGGAGACAGAGGCAGACATGAGAGAACGATACCCATTCTTATTTGTTGTTTAGTTTCGGGGACGAAACTCTTTTTAAGGGGGAGAGGATGAAATGCCCCGTAAATTATTGGCTCTGTAATATATGGCGATATCGAGCTCACCTACAAGTAGTAACATATTCCAGTATAATTATGCCGAACTTGATTCTTCTGGAAGCTTTTGGATTAATAGCTACGTATTTCAGTTGAGAATTTCAGGTTCTTGCCTATTTCAAATAATTGGGTAATTAGCGATTGTCGAATTTGCCTCATTTCACCGGGATTTATTAAAAACCCGACGTACTCTATTTTATCCCTACATAAAGGATATATACCCAAAATTAATTTAATATCCTCTATCTAGAATTTTCTACAAACTACCTTTTGGGCCCCACCTCATTATCTTTCACGTTACTTTTCAACTCCAAATTCTTCATCTCTTCCTCTCTTCACGCAGCACCTCCCTTCCTCCTCCTCTCTCTTTACTTCAGCCAACAGTTCAGCAAGCTCAGCCAGCAGCCTCGTTCAGCCGCGCGCTCGACCAGCACTTCAGCCCGACCTGCCTCGCGTCTTCTTCCTCTGCGCAGCAGCTCGTCCTCCCGTCTCCTCTGCGCAGCAGCTCGCCCTGTTTCTCCTCTGCACAGCAGCAGCTCGTTGGCTCGTCTCCGGCGTCGTCTTGGTGGCAGACCACCTTGCAGTTCGTCGGTGAGCCGCCCTCCCCTCCATCCATTTCACCTCTCTTGAGAAATTCCTAATTCTTTAGAACCCTAGTTTTTTTTTAATTTAGGGGTTTATGTTAAAATTGATGTTTGGACTGAAATGGGTGGAAATAATGGATGATATAGGTTGTTTGAAGTTGAGATTTGAAGGAATAAGGAAGGATTTGAGTTTTGGGCCATTTGGTAAACTTGCTGGAAAATCTGGGCAGAATTCGTAATTTCTGGGAAGTTAGGGCTGACTTTTTAAGGTGAGAAATCTCCCTACGAGTATGAGGAATTTTACGGTTTTCGATTTGGATGTATATGTGATGAGTTATGGCGTTTTTCGTGAAGGTTCGACTTAGGACCGTTTCGTGAACCTTGCGACATCTTTATACGACAAACGGATTACTTGTGTTGATCGTCGATTGAGGCAAGTTGTTTATAAGCGTTTGCGTGTTGTAGGTTAAGTTTAGGATATCGGATTATGCATGTCATCAAACTTCTAAATAGTAAATAAGCTTTAATCTTAATGAAGTATGGAATACGAATGCTATTTTAGTGATTACATGAATATATGCTCTATTGTGATTATTTGATTATGTGTTATGTTGAACATGTCTTCTTTCGTGAGAATCTTGACGATATGTGCATCCTGGTGATTGTGCTTATATGCTTTAGATGCGATTATGTGAAGTTATCGGTGAGTACACATTGTGCTTGAGATTTATATGTGGGGTAAGGATTGTTCCGATCCCTCACTTGATTGCGAACGGTTTTATGTCGTAACACCCTCGATTATGGCTCTATCGGAAGAGTGGGTCGTTGGTGGGCCTTGCCAATTGGGTAGACCGGATCACTTGGCCCGTGATTCCGTTCCCTACCCTTTGGTATAGGAATGATTTGGCCCAATGTACGGGCAAGAAGGTACCTTCGGATCCAAGACAGTCTTGGACCTGTTTTCAAAACATTTTCGTAATTTATTTTCCAATTGGATCTCTGTTTACTTGATACACTTGTTTGTATGTTGCTTGTGATTGATCGCTTGTTTGTTTGTGAATCTGTAAGTAATCGTTACTCATGCGTGATCATTTCTAAAAACATAACTTAGGTTTGCATGTCTGTTAATCTGTTACTCCTTTACTTGCCCTATTACTCGTATTATGCTTATGAATGACTTGCTAGTCTGGTTGGAGACTAACCCCCATTTCGGTGGGGGAACTGGCTGTGTTTGACATGGTCAGGTACCCAGTCTGTTGCAGGGCGTGGAGGAGATCAGGCGACTTGATGCAAGCTAGGATGGGTTTATTCGGGTTCACTTTCACTTTGGTTTTCAAAACTGTTGTTTTGCTAAACTAGGCATCTTTTGGTACTTTGATGCATTTATAGTCTTTGTGGACAAACATGTTTGATGACCCTCTTGAAGCAGGTTTTGGTACTTTGATCGTACGACCATGTTAGGTCCTTATCGACGTACTTGTATGGACGTCTTGCGAGACTATCTATTTGTTTACATTTCTAATTGTTCTTTTGTACATTTTTTTTTTTTTTCTCTTCCTTTAAACTGCCTGTGGGGATTCCAAGCACGGGATCCCTGGCACTGTAACACTCCTCGGTTTTGGGGCGTTACAGAAGTTGGTATCAGAGCCAAGTTTTGAACTTCTTTTGGGGGAAGGGGTAGAACTTGCATCGCATGTCGCATTATGACCTCCTTGCTCACTTAAGTTGCTGATATAAGTATATTTATGTGTTCCCGTGTCTAAACTAGTAAATATATGCAGATGGTAGGTAGAGGTAGAGGTAGATGTGTTCGTGGTAGAGGTCGATCAAGTAGGGGCCGCCCAAGGTTTGGGGTAGACAACCCTGCTGAAGTTCCGCGGGTTGAGGATGTTGAGAGTCAAATGGGTCATGAGTCACAAAGAGGAGGAAGGGTTGATCCCCAAGTGAATCAGCATGAGATTCCCCATGAAGCTCCTCCGGTAGTTCTTGTTGCACCTTCTCCGGCAACAATTCCTGCGGGCATGGACGCTGGGTTTCTTGCCATGCTTCAGCAGATGATTGGTCAAGCTGTTCAGGCATACTCTCAGTCGCATCCTCAACAAGTAACTCCGCCTATACAGAATCAACCTCCTCCCCAAGAGTTGACACCTAGTGTTGACGGGAGAGATGCTAGTAACATTGCAGCTGTCTTTGAGAAATTGAAGCCGCCCACTTATGATGGGTCGGGGGAGCCAGCAGAAGTAGAGTATTGGCTCAAACAGATGGAAAAGATTCTTGAAAGAGTGAGGTGCCCTGAGGATCAGAAAGTAACACATGTCTCTTTTTACCTCACTAAGGATGCTGATGAATGGTGGGATTCTGTAAAGCCCACCGAGAGAACTATGAGTTGGGAAGGCTTCAAGACAAAGATGCGAGATCGGTTTTATCCGGTTTCACTGCAGAAGCAGAAGCGCTCGGAGTTCTTGCACCCACCACCTGAAGGGTTGCCAGTGGCACAAGCTAGTGCAAAGTATCATCAGCTCCTTCGCTATGCTTCTGGGGCGGTGCATAATGAAGAGGACAAGATCGATTATTTCGAATCATGGCTACGACCAGAGATTAGGACTTTGATGGCAGGGCATACTTGTGCTACCTTGGAAGAGTATTATAATAGAGCCTTGACAGTTGAGAGACGACTTGAAGAAGAAAGATCTTTGACTCAGAACTTCAAGAGACAGAAGACCCAGACTTCCTTCACTAGTACTAAAGATGGTGGCTTTAAACCACAACCTCCTCCCAAGAAACCAAATCAGACATTTGGGTCTCCAGGATCTAACAGAGCTCAAGGAACACCACCTGCGGGATACCAGTGTTTTAACTGCAACAGTGAGAAGCACTTCAGATCAGATTGTCCGCATCCAGATAAGGCATGCTTCAAGTGCGGAGGGAAGGGCCATATCTCAATCCATTGTAGAGGTGGTAAAGCAAACCCCTCTCAGTCTCAAACCTCTGCATCGGCTTCACGAGGATCAATCAATCAACCGCGCCCTGCACAATCATACCCGCAACAACAGTCTCGTTCCGCACCAACTCGTTCACAACAATCAACTAGTGGGTTGAAGGGGAAGCCACGTGTATACGAGATGAGGGCCGAGGAGCCCAATGCCCCAGTTGCTACAGGTACGCTTTGGATTCAGTCTCAAACTGTCTATATATTGTTCGACACTGGTGCTACCCATTCGTTTATTTCCAAGGCATGTGTGTCTAGACTTGGTCTTACTTGTGGGCATGATTGCGAGTCATTTGTGGTTGAGTTACCAGATGGTAGCAAATTAGTTGGTACTCGTGAGTTTAGGAATTGTCCTGTTCGTATCGGCATTCAGGATTGGCTAGCTGACTTGATTGAGATTGATTTGAATCATTATGATGTCATTTTGGGCATGGATTGGCTTGTACGTCATGGAGCGGTAATGGATCTACGTAAGAAGACTATTAGTGTAACCACCGTGAGTGGAGCGATACATGTGTTTGAGGGTAGAGATCCCACCAAGTCAGGGTCGGTCATTAGTGTTATGAAAGCTGCGAGATTGATAAGGAAGGGATGTCAGGGATATTTGTGTTATGTTATAGGAGATGACGATAAAGGAAAACCTGAACTGTCCAGGATACCAATTGCGTGTGAGTTTGAAGATGTGTTCCCGGAGGACTTACCGGGACTGCCTCCTCGCAGAGAGGTTGAATTTGCAATTGAGCTTGAACCAGGAACAACTCCCGTCTCTAAGGCCCCGTATAGAATGGCGCCACTAGAGATGCAGGAATTAAAGAAACAAATAGAAGAGTTGATTGAGAAGGGCTATATTAGGCCAAGTGTGTCACCTTGGGGAGCACCTGTGTTGTTTGTGAAGAAAAAGGACGGCTCTCTTCGACTCTGCATTGATTACAGAGAGTTGAATAAGGTGACGATAAAGAACAAATACCCATTACCCCGGATCGATGACTTGTTGGATCAACTGCAAGGGGCAACTGTGTTCTCAAAGATTGACTTGAGATCAGGTTACCATCAATTGAGGATTCGAGATGAAGATATTGCCAAAACAGCATTTCGTACAAGGTACGGTCACTATGAATTTGTAGTGATGCCTTTTGGACTAACAAATGCCCCTGCTGTATTCATGGAGTTGATGAATCGGGTATTCATAGAATACCTAGACCGGTTTGTGGTCGTGTTCATAGATGATATTTTGGTCTATTCTAAGAGTAAAGAGGAGCATGTTGAGCATCTCCGGATTGTCCTCGAATTGTTGAGGCAACATAAGTTGTATGCAAAGTTATCAAAATGTGACTTCTGGATGACCAAAGTAGCCTTCCTTGGGCATATAGTTTCTGCAGAAGGAGTGATGGTGGACCCGCAAAAGATCCAAGCAGTATCTGAATGGAAGCCTCCGAAAAACGTCAAGGAAGTACGGAGCTTCTTGGGCTTGGCTGGCTATTACAGGAGGTTTGTAGAAGGGTTTTCTAAGATTGCCCAACCATTGACTAATCTGTTGCGTAAGTCAAAGAAATTTGATTGGGACCAGAAATGTGAAGATAGCTTCGAAGAACTTAAGCGAAGACTAACCAGTGCTCCGGTGTTAGCGTTACCTCACGGAACTGATGGGTTTGTTGTTTACAGCGATGCTTCAGCGCAAGGCCTTGGTTGTGTTCTGATGCAACATGGAAGGGTTATCGCATATGCTTCACTATCACTGAAGCAAAACTCTCTGAAGAAGAAGGTACATATGCATAAATAATTATTGTTTTTGATACCATGTCTTTTTAGCGATTTACAATCTTTGAAATAGATTATTAACTATTTTTCTATATTAAAACTTCTTGTTTTATTTTTATTAATTATGATTCAAACATCGGATTTTTTAATTGACATGATATGTTCATCTTTTATTTTATTGAATAGGTTTAACGGAAGAGAAGTTGATGAATAAGTGTGTACAAGGATGTGACAATTCATGCAACTGATAGTGAAGTGACAAGTTAGCGCGGAGTGTTGCGCAAATTATTAAGAAGCGGAAATACCCACACATGTTATTATTCTTATTATTCTATGATAATTAAAATATTTGATTTGTATCTATGGGTTGGCATTTGACCGATATATTATGTATTTGAGATTTTTATAATGCTAAACAAATTGAGCTTTATATTATTCCTTTTTTATTTGAGCCTCTTAATTTAGAAATCATAGAAAAATTCCTTTCAGATACATATATATGCATAAAAATATATACAAATTGAAAAATTCAATTACCCTATATATGATTTATTTGTCATTGTTTTTTCAAAAACATACCAATTTCCCATATATGGAAAAAAGTGGTACTAATCAATTGTAATAAAACAACTTGTTACGTGTATAATAGGTTAAGTTCCATACCTTTCCACAAGATAAAAAACAAGACATACATATTCAATATAAAGTTTAAGACTTTTAATTTACCAAGAATATTTAATTAATATGAAAAAAAAACTAGGTGATATGAATCACCCAAGAAACGATGCATTAAAGCTCTGTAGATAATGTCGTAAATGTTTTATGGAAGGGGTCATCGAATTATATGTACTTATCAATATGAAAGTAAGAGAAAGGTTCGGATAGGAGGAGGGATCAGGGTAAATAATGAAGTGTTCGCCCTCACAGATAACAAGCTACTGTTCATATTCTAGATGATAATGTTCATAATCCGGGGGTTGAAAATTCTGAACGTTTTAAATGAGTTACGCGGTGGCGATTTTGTAAATTCCATGAAAAGTGATTTTTTAAATAATATTACCGAAATTTACCCGATTTACAAATCATGAACGTTACCATCCATAGTATGAACATTAGCTTGTTATCTTTGAACGCGAGAGATTTGTTTTTCCTACGTTAACCCATCTTCCTACTCGAACTTTCCTCATGAAAGTAATATGATATTTAACAAAAACAATATTTTATACAATGGAAAATGTATCTCTAAGATGTCTTTCAAATAGTCTATTGATAAATGTATCGGATCATGATGTCATTTCACGTTGTTTAAATTCAACAGACCGAGATACTCTAATTTGAGGAAGTTTTTTTCTTCAAACGGTGCGAAAAAACTTTTTTTTAAAATGATTTCTAATGTTATACACTTGTGTATTTATAAAATGCACCGCAATTACCTATTAAATTGAACCATCAATTTCAAAACATATACGACCATACAAAATCTAAAATGT
Organism: Oxyria digyna; assembly: GCA_029168935.1. NCBI lineage: Eukaryota > Viridiplantae > Streptophyta > Magnoliopsida > Caryophyllales > Polygonaceae > Oxyria > Oxyria digyna. Next base: position 16,869,956 of record JAPVLV010000013.1, read on the forward strand.
CTAAAACGGTATTAAGAGAATTTCTCCAATTAAGAGAAATTTACTACTTTAAAGTCTTTTTGATGAATACAAAACCATTCCATGATATTTATATTTAAAATTTGAAATATAAATGTGTTACTATTTTTGAGAGATTTTAAAGTCCAAATTTCTTGGATATAAAAGAAGAAAGAGATAATCTTTTATGGTAAATTTATACGCCTAAATAAATTGTGCTACACTAAACTAATAAATGCATTGTGTCGTATGAAATAATGCAATCAGATTTACCTCATATATAATGATGCTTTCTAAATCACTATCAACACAAAAACCCAACACTTTGAAAGATAGAGAGATTGTCACAAACAAAAAAATGTCTATAAAGTCAATTTTTGTCATCTTCTTAGTAATCTCAACAATTCTTGTTCCTTCAAATGCAAGTGTCTTTGGTGTCGTGAAATGTGTAAGTATTTGCGGTTTTAAATGTCGTACATCCCCTCTTTGTCTTGGACCGTGCCTTTTCAATTGTAGAAAAAGCTTTCCTCTTGACGTCGAAGGAAGAGATGAACACTCTTTGTGTAGAACAGGTTGTGTCATTTCAAAATGCTTCACTGAAGCAAAACTCTCTGAAGAAGAAGGTACATATGCATAAATAATTATTGTTTTTGATACCATGTCTTTTTAGCGATTTACAATCTTTGAAATAGATTATTAACTATTTTTCTATATTAAAACTTCTTGTTTTATTTTTATTAATTATGATTCAAACATCGGATTTTTTAATTGACATGATATGTTCATCTTTTATTTTATTGAATAGGTTTAACGGAAGAGAAGTTGATGAATAAGTGTGTACAAGGATGTGACAATTCATGCAACTGATAGTGAAGTGACAAGCCAGCGCGGAGTGTTGCGCAAATTATTAAGAAGCGGAAATACCCACACATGTTATTATTCTTATTATTCTATGATAATTAAAATATTTGATTTGTATCTATGGGTTGGCATTTGACCGATATATTATGTATTTGAGATTTTTATAATGCTAAACAAATTGAGCTTTATATTATTCCTTTTTTATTTGAGCCTCTTAATTTAGAAATCATAGAAAAATTCCTTTCAGATACATATATATGCATAAAAATATATACAAATTGAAAAATTCAATTACCCTATATATGATTTATTTGTCATTGTTTTTTCAAAAACATACCAATTTCCCATATATGGAAAAAAGTGGTACTAATCAATTGTAATAAAACAACTTGTTACGTGTATAATAGGTTAAGTTCCATACCTTTCCACAAGATAAAAAACAAGACATACATATTCAATATAAAGTTTAAGACTTTTAATTTACCAAGAATATTTAATTAATATGAAAAAAAAACTAGGTGATATGAATCACCCAAGAAACGATGCATTAAAGCTCTGTAGATAATGTCGTAAATGTTTTATGGAAGGGGTCATCGAATTATATGTACTTATCAATATGAAAGTAAGAGAAAGGTTCGGATAGGAGGAGGGATCAGGGTAAATAATGAAGTGTTCGCCCTCACAGATAACAAGCTATTGTTCATATTCTAGATGATAATGTTCATAATCCGGGGGTTGAAAATTCTGAACGTTTTAAATGAGTTACGCGGTGGCGATTTTGTAAATTCCATGAAAAGTGATTTTTTAAATAATATTACCGAAATTTACCCGATTTACAAATCATGAACTTTACCATCCATAGTATGAACATTAGCTTGTTATCTTTGAACGCGAGAGATTTGTTTTTCCTACGTTAACCCATCTTCCTACTCGAACTTTCCTCATGAAAGTAATATGATATTTAACAAAAACAATATTTTATACAATGGAAAATGTATCCCTAAGATGTCTTTCAAATAGTCTATTGATAAATGTATCGGATCATGATGTCATTTCACGTTGTTTAAATTCAACAGACCGAGATACTCTAATTTGAGGAAGTTTTTTTCTTCAAACGGTGAGAAAAAACTTTTTTTTAAAATGATTTCTAATATTATACACTTGTGTATTTATAAAATGCACCGCAATTACCTATTAAATTGAACCATCAATTTCAAAACATATACGACCATACAAAATCTAAAATGTCTAAAATGGTATTAAGAGAATTTCTCCAATTAAGAGAAATTTACTACTTTAAAGTCTTTTTGATGAATACAAAACCATTCCATGATATTTATATTTAAAATTTGAAATATAAATGTCTTACTATTTTTGAGAGATTTTAAAGTCCAAATTTCTTGGATATAAAAGAAGAAAGAGATAATCTTTTATGGTAACGATTCTTATATACAGCCCGGTACTTTATTCAAACGCAGCCTGGTTTCTCGCGTTACGCGAGAGCGTGCTTCTCGCGTTACGCGAGAATAACAAAAATATTAAAAATTTAAAATTGTATTCTCGCGTTACGCGAGGGATGTGCTTCTCGCATAACGCAAGGGTTATCCGGATCTCGCGTTACGCGAGGGACGTGCTTCTCGCATAACGCGAGATTAAAAGTTAATATTTTTGCTATTCTCGCGTAACGCGAGAAACACGTCCCTCGCGTAACGCGAGAAATCAGGCTGCGTTTGAATAAAGCACCGGGCTGTATTTAGTAATGGCCTAAATTTATACGCCTAAATAAATTGTGCTACACTAAACTAATAAATGCATTGTGTCGTATGAAATAATGCAATCAGATTTACCTCATATATAATGATGCTTTCTAAATCACTATCAACACAAAAACCCAACACTTTGAAAGATAGAGAGATTGTCACAAACAAAAAAATGTCTATAAAGTCAATTTTTGTCATCTTCTTAGTAATCTCAACAATTCTTGTTCCTTCAAATGCAAGTGTCTTTGGTGTCGTGAAATGTGTAAGTATTTGCGGTTTTAAATGTCGTACATCCCCTCTTTGTCTTGGACCGTGCCTTTTCAATTGTAGAAAAAGCTTTCCTCTTGACGTCGAAGGAAGAGATGAACACTCTTTGTGTAGAACAGGTTGTGTCATTTCAAAATGCTTCACTGAAGCAAAACTCTCTGAAGAAGAAGGTGCATATATTATTGTTTTTGATACCATGTCTTTTTAGCGATTTACAATCTTTGAAATAGATTATTAACTATTTTTCTATATTAAAACTTCTTGTTTTATTTTTATTAATTATGATTCAAACATCGGATTTTTTAATTGACATGATATGTTCATCTTTTATTTTATTGAATAGGTTTAACGGAAGAGAAGTTGATGAATAAGTGTGTACAAGGATGTGACAATTCATGCAACTGATAGTGAAGTGACAAGCCAGCGCGGAGTGTTGCGCAAATTATTAAGAAGCGGAAATACCCACACATGTTATTATTCTTATTATTCTATGATAATTAAAATATTTGATTTGTATCTATGGGTTGGCATTTGACCGATATATTATGTATTTGAGATATTTATAATGCTAAAAAAATTGAGCTTTATATTATTCCTTTTTTATTTGAGCCTCTTAATTTAGAAATCATAGAAAAATTCCTTTCAGATACATATATATGCATAAAAATATATACAAATTGAAAAATTCAATTACCCTATATATGATTTATTTGTCATTGTTTTTTCGAAAACATACCAATTTCCCATATATGGAAAAAAGTGGTACTAATCAATTGTAATAAAACAACTTGTTACGTGTATAATAGGTTAAGTTCCATACCTTTCCACAAGATAAAAAACAAGACATACATATTCAATATAAAGTTTAAGACTTTTAATTTACCAAGAATATTTAATTAATATGAAAAAAAAACTAGGTGATATGAATCACCCAAGAAACGATGCATTAAAGCTCTGTAGATAATGTCGTAAATGTTTTATGGAAGGGGTCATCGAATTATATGTACTTATCAATATGAAAGTAAGAGAAAGGTTCGGATAGGAGGAGGGATCAGGGTAAATAATGAAGTGTTCGCCCTCACAGATAACAAGCTATTGTTCATATTCTAGATGATAATGTTCATAATCCGGGGGTTGAAAATTCTGAACGTTTTAAATGAGTTACGCGGTGGCGATTTTGTAAATTCCATGAAAAGTGATTTTTTAAATAATATTACCGAAATTTACCCGATTTACAAATCATGAACGTTACCATCCATAGTATGAACATTAGCTTGTTATCTTTGAACGCGAGAGATTTGTTTTTCCTACGTTAACCCATCTTCCTACTCGAACTTTCCTCATGAAAGTAATATGATATTTAACAAAAACAATATTTTATACAATGGAAAATGTATCTCTAAGATGTCTTTCAAATAGTCTATTGATAAATGTATCGGATCATGATGTCATTTCACGTTGTTTAAATTCAACAGACCGAGATACTCTAATTTGAGGAAGTTTTTTTCTTCAAACTATGCGAAAAAACTTTTTTTTAAAATGATTTCTAATATTATACACTTGTGTATTTATAAAGTGCACCGCAATTACCTATTAAATTGAACCATCAATTTCAAAACATATACGACAATACAAAATCTAAAATGTCTAAAACGGTATTAAGAGAATTTCTCCAATTAAGAGAAATTTACTACTTTAAAGTCTTTTTGTTGAATACAAAACCATTCCATGATATTTATATTTAAAATTTGAAATATAAATGTCTTACTATTTTTGAGAGATTTTAAAGTCCAAATTTCTTGGATATAAAAGAAGAAAGAGATAATCTTTTATGGTAAATTTATACGCCTAAATAAATTGTGCTACACTAAACTAATAAATGCATTGTGTCGTATGAAATAATGCAATCAGATTTACCTCATATATAATGATGCTTTCTAAATCACTATCAACACAAAAACCCAACACTTTGAAAGATAGAGAGATTGTCACAAACAAAAAAATGTCTATAAAGTCAATTTTTGTCATCTTCTTAGTAATCTCAACAATTCTTGTTCCTTCAAATGCAAGTGTCTTTGGTGTCGTGAAATGTGTAAGTATTTGCGGTTTTAAATGTCGTACATCCCCTCTTTGTCTTGGCCCGTGCCTTTTCAATTGTAGAAAAAGCTTTCCTCTTGACGTCGAAGGAAGAGATGAACACTCTTTGTGTAGAACAGGTTGTGTCATTTCAAAATGCTTCACTGAAGCAAAACTCTCTGAAGAAGAAGGTACATATGCATAAATAATTATTGTTTTTGATACCATGTCTTTTTAGCGATTTACAATCTTTGAAATAGATTATTAACTATTTTTCTATATTAAAACTTCTTGTTTTATTTTTATTAATTATGATTCAAACATCGGATTTTTTAATTGACATGATATGTTCATCTTTTATTTTATTGAATAGGTTTAACGGAAGAGAAGTTGATGAATAAGTGTGTACAAGGATGTGACAATTCATGCAACTGATAGTGAAGTGACAAGCCAGCGCGGAGTGTTGCGCAAATTATTAAGAAGCCGAGATACCCACACATGTTATGATTCTTATTATTCTATGATAATTAAAATATTTGATTTGTATCTATGGGTTGGCATTTGACCGATATATTATGTATTTGAGATATTTATAATGCTAAAAAAATTGAGCTTTATATTATTCCTTTTTTATTTGAGCCTCTTAATTTAGAAATCATAGAAAAATTCCTTTCAGATACATATATATGCATAAAAATATATACAAATTGAAAAATTCAATTACCCTATATATGATTTATTTGTCATTGTTTTTTCGAAAACATACCAATTTCCCATATATGGAAAAAAGTGGTACTAATCAATTGTAATAAAACAACTTGTTACGTGTATAATAGGTTAAGTTCCATACCTTTCCACAAGATAAAAAACAAGACATACATATTCAATATAAAGTTTAAGACTTTTAATTTACCAAGAATATTTAATTAATATGAAAAAAAAACTAGGTGATATGAATCACCCAAGAAACGATGCATTAAAGCTCTGTAGATAATGTCGTAAATGTTTTATGGAAGGGGTCATCGAATTATATGTACTTATCAATATGAAAGTAAGAGAAAGGTTCGGATAGGAGGAGGGATCAGGGTAAATAATGAAGTGTTCGCCCTCACAGATAACAAGCTATTGTTCATATTCTAGATGATAATGTTCATAATCCGGGGGTTGAAAATTCTGAACGTTTTAAATGAGTTACGCGGTGGCGATTTTGTAAATTCCATGAAAAGTGATTTTTTAAATAATATTACCGAAATTTACCCGATTTACAAATCATGAACGTTACCATCCATAGTATGAACATTAGCTTGTTATCTTTGAACGCGAGAGATTTGTTTTTCCTACGTTAACCCATCTTCCTACTCGAACTTTCCTCATGAAAGTAATATGATATTTAACAAAAACAATATTTTATACAATGGAAAATGTATCTCTAAGATGTCTTTCAAATAGTCTATTGATAAATGTATCGGATCATGATGTCATTTCACGTTGTTTAAATTCAACAGACCGAGATTCTCTAATTTGAGGAAGTTTTTTTCTTCAAACGGTGCGAAAAAACTTTTTTTTAAAATGATTTCTAATATTATACACTTTTGTATTTATAAAATGCACCGCAATTACCTATTAAATTGAACCATCAATTTCAAAACATATACGACAATACAAAATCTAAAATGTCTAAAACGGTATTAAGAGAATTTCTCCAATTAAGAGAAATTTACTACTTTAAAGTCTTTTTGTTGAATACAAAACCATTCCATGATATTTATATTTAAAATTTGAAATATAAATGTCTTACTATTTTTGAGAGATTTTAAAGTCCAAATTTCTTGGATATAAAAGAAGAAAGAGATAATCTTTTATGGTAAATTTATACGCCTAAATAAATTGTGCTACACTAAACTAATAAATGCATTGTGTCGTATGAAATAATGCAATCAGATTTACCTCATATATAATGATGCTTTCTAAATCACTATCAACACAAAAACCCAACACTTTGAAAGATAGAGAGATTGTCACAAACAAAAAAATGTCTATAAAGTCAATTTTTGTCATCTTCTTAGTAATCTCAACAATTCTTGTTCCTTCAAATGCAAGTGTCTTTGGTGTCGTGAAATGTGTAAGTATTTGCGGTTTTAAATGTCGTACATCCCCTCTTTGTCTTGGCCCGTGCCTTTTCAATTGTAGAAAAAGCTTTCCTCTTGACGTCGAAGGAAGAGATGAACACTCTTTGTGTAGAACAGGTTGTGTCATTTCAAAATGCTTCACTGAAGCAAAACTCTCTGAAGAAGAAGGTACATATGCATAAATAATTATTGTTTTTGATACCATGTCTTTTTAGCGATTTACAATCTTTGAAATAGATTATTAACTATTTTTCTATATTAAAACTTCTTGTTTTATTTTTATTAATTATGATTCAAACATCGGATTTTTTAATTGACATGATATGTTCATCTTTTATTTTATTGAATAGGTTTAACGGAAGAGAAGTTGATGAATAAGTGTGTACAAGGATGTGACAATTCATGCAACTGATAGTGAAGTGACAAGCCAGCGCGGAGTGTTGCGCAAATTATTAAGAAGCCGAGATACCCACACATGTTATGATTCTTATTATTCTATGATAATTAAAATATTTGATTTGTATCTATGGGTTGGCATTTGACCGATATATTATGTATTTGAGATATTTATAATGCTAAAAAAATTGAGCTTTATATTATTCCTTTTTTATTTGAGCCTCTTAATTTAGAAATCATAGAAAAATTCCTTTCAGATACATATATATGCATAAAAATATATACAAATTGAAAAATTCAATTACCCTATATATGATTTATTTGTCATTGTTTTTTCGAAAACATACCAATTTCCCATATATGAAAAAAAGTGGTACTAATCAATTGTAATAAAACAACTTGTTACGTGTATAATAGGTTAAGTTCCATACCTTTCCACAAGATAAAAAACAAGACATACATATTCAATATAAAGTTTAAGACTTTTAATTTACCAAGAATATTTAATTAATATGAAAAAAAAACTAGGTGATATGAATCACCCAAGAAACGATGCATTAAAGCTCTGTAGATAATGTCGTAAATGTTTTATGGAAGGGGTCATCGAATTATATGTACTTATCAATATGAAAGTAAGAGAAAGGTTCGGATAGGAGGAGGGATCAGGGTAAATAATGAAGTGTTCGCCCTCACAGATAACAAGCTATTGTTCATATTCTAGATGATAATGTTCATAATCCGGGGGTTGAAAATTCTGAACGTTTTAAATGAGTTACGCGGTGGCGATTTTGTAAATTCCATGAAAAGTGATTTTTTAAATAATATTACCGAAATTTACCCGATTTACAAATCATGAACTTTACCATCCATAGTATGAACATTAGCTTGTTATCTTTGAACGCGAGAGATTTGTTTTTCCTACGTTAACCCATCTTCCTACTCGAACTTTCCTCATGAAAGTAATATGATATTTAACAAAAACAATATTTTATACAATGGAAAATGTATCCCTAAGATGTCTTTCAAATAGTCTATTGATAAATGTATCGGATCATGATGTCATTTCACGTTGTTTAAATTCAACAGACCGAGATACTCTAATTTGAGGAAGTTTTTTTCTTCAAACGGTGAGAAAAAACTTTTTTTTAAAATGATTTCTAATATTATACACTTGTGTATTTATAAAATGCACCGCAATTACCTATTAAATTGAACCATCAATTTCAAAACATATACGACCATACAAAATCTAAAATGTCTAAAATGGTATTAAGAGAATTTCTCCAATTAAGAGAAATTTACTACTTTAAAGTCTTTTTGATGAATACAAAACCATTCCATGATATTTATATTTAAAATTTGAAATATAAATGTCTTACTATTTTTGAGAGATTTTAAAGTCCAAATTTCTTGGATATAAAAGAAGAAAGAGATAATCTTTTATGGTAACGATTCTTATATACAGCCCGGTACTTTATTCAAACGCAGCCTGGTTTCTCGCGTTACGCGAGAGCGTGCTTCTCGCGTTACGCGAGAATAACAAAAATATTAAAAATTTAAAATTGTATTCTCGCGTTACGCGAGGGATGTGCTTCTCGCATAACGCAAGGGTTATCCGGATCTCGCGTTACGCGAGGGACGTGCTTCTCGCATAACGCGAGATTAAAAGTTAATATTTTTGCTATTCTCGCGTAACGCGAGAAACACGTCCCTCGCGTAACGCGAGAAATCAGGCTGCGTTTGAATAAAGCACCGGGCTGTATTTAGTAATGGCCTAAATTTATACGCCTAAATAAATTGTGCTACACTAAACTAATAAATGCATTGTGTCGTATGAAATAATGCAATCAGATTTACCTCATATATAATGATGCTTTCTAAATCACTATCAACACAAAAACCCAACACTTTGAAAGATAGAGAGATTGTCACAAACAAAAAAATGTCTATAAAGTCAATTTTTGTCATCTTCTTAGTAATCTCAACAATTCTTGTTCCTTCAAATGCAAGTGTCTTTGGTGTCGTGAAATGTGTAAGTATTTGCGGTTTTAAATGTCGTACATCCCCTCTTTGTCTTGGACCGTGCCTTTTCAATTGTAGAAAAAGCTTTCCTCTTGACGTCGAAGGAAGAGATGAACACTCTTTGTGTAGAACAGGTTGTGTCATTTCAAAATGCTTCACTGAAGCAAAACTCTCTGAAGAAGAAGGTACATATGCATAAATAATTATTGTTTTTGATACCATGTCTTTTTAGCGATTTACAATCTTTGAAATAGATTATTAACTATTTTTCTATATTAAAACTTCTTGTTTTATTTTTATTAATTATGATTCAAACATCGGATTTTTTAATTGACATGATATGTTCATCTTTTATTTTATTGAATAGGTTTAACGGAAGAGAAGTTGATGAATAAGTGTGTACAAGGATGTGACAATTCATGCAACTGATAGTGAAGTGACAAGCCAGCGCGGAGTGTTGCGCAAATTATTAAGAAGCGGAAATACCCACACATGTTATTATTCTTATTATTCTATGATAATTAAAATATTTGATTTGTATCTATGGGTTGGCATTTGACCGATATATTATGTATTTGAGATATTTATAATGCTAAAAAAATTGAGCTTTATATTATTCCTTTTTTATTTGAGCCTCTTAATTTAGAAATCATAGAAAAATTCCTTTCAGATACATATATATGCATAAAAATATATACAAATTGAAAAATTCAATTACCCTATATATGATTTATTTGTCATTGTTTTTTCGAAAACATACCAATTTCCCATATATGGAAAAAAGTGGTACTAATCAATTGTAATAAAACAACTTGTTACGTGTATAATAGGTTAAGTTCCATACCTTTCCACAAGATAAAAAACAAGACATACATATTCAATATAAAGTTTAAGACTTTTAATTTACCAAGAATATTTAATTAATATGAAAAAAAAACTAGGTGATATGAATCACCCAAGAAACGATGCATTAAAGCTCTGTAGATAATGTCGTAAATGTTTTATGGAAGGGGTCATCGAATTATATGTACTTATCAATATGAAAGTAAGAGAAAGGTTCGCATAGGAGGAGGGATCAGGGTAAATAATGAAGTGTTCGCCCTCACAGATAACAAGCTATTGTTCATATTCTAGATGATAATGTTCATAATCCGGGGGTTGAAAATTCTGAACGTTTTAAATGAGTTACGCGGTGGCGATTTTGTAAATTCCATGAAAAGTGATTTTTTAAATAATATTACGGAAATTTACCCGATTTACAAATCATGAACGTTACCATCCATAGTATGAACATTAGCTTGTTATCTTTGAACGCGAGAGATTTGTTTTTCCTACGTTAACCCATCTTCCTACTCGAACTTTCCTCATGAAAGTAATTTGATATTTAACAAAAACAATATTTTATACAATGGAAAATGTATCTCTAAGATGTCTTTCAAATAGTCTATTGATAAATGTATCGGATCATGATGTCATTTCACGTTGTTTAAATTCAACAGACCGAGATACTCTAATTTGAGGAAGTTTTTTTCTTCAAACGGTGCGAAAAAACTTTTTTTTAAAATGATTTCTAATATTATACACTTGTGTATTTATAAAATGCACCGCAATTACCTATTAAATTGAACCATCAATTTCAAAACATATACGACCATACAAAATCTAAAATGTCTAAAACGGTATTAAGAGAATTTCTCCAATTAAGAGAAATTTACTACTTTAAAGTCTTTTTGATGAATACAAAACCATTCCATGATATTTATATTTAAAATTTGAAATATAAATGTCTTACTATTTTTGAGAGATTTTAAAGTCCAAATTTCTTGGATATAAAAGAAGAAAGAGATAATCTTTTATGGTAAATTTATACGCCTAAATAAATTGTGCTACACTAAACTAATAAATGCATTGTGTCGTATGAAATAATGCAATCAGATTTACCTCATATATAATGATGCTTTCTAAATCACTATCAACACAAAAACCCAACACTTTGAAAGATAGAGAGATTGTCACAAACAAAAAAATGTCTATAAAGTCAATTTTTGTCATCTTCTTAGTAATCTCAACAATTCTTGTTCCTTCAAATGCAAGTGTCTTTGGTGTCGTGAAATGTGTAAGTATTTGCGGTTTTAAATGTCGTACATCCGCTCTTTGTCTTGGACCGTGCCTTTTCAATTGTAGAAAAAGCTTTCCTCTTGACGTCGAAGGAAGAGATGAACACTCTTTGTGTAGAACAGGTTGTGTCATTTCAAAATGCTTCACTGAAGCAAAACTCTCTGAAGAAGAAGGTACATATGCATAAATAATTATTGTTTTTGATACCATGTCTTTTTAGCGATTTACAATCTTTGAAATAGATTATTAACTATTTTTCTATATTAAAACTTCTTGTTTTATTTTTATTAATTATGATTCAAACATCGGATTTTTTAATTGACATGATATGTTCATCTTTTATTTTATTGAATAGGTTTAACGGAAGAGAAGTTGATGAATAAGTGTGTACAAGGATGTGACAATTCATGCAACTGATAGTGAAGTGACAAGCCAGCGCGGAGTGTTGCGCAAATTATTAAGAAGCGGAAATACCCACACATGTTATTATTCTTATTATTCTATGATAATTAAAATATTTGATTTGTATCTATGGGTTGGCATTTGACCGATATATTATGTATTTGAGATTTTTATAATGCTAAACAAATTGAGCTTTATATTATTCCTTTTTTATTTGAGCCTCTTAATTTAGAAATCATAGAAAAATTCCTTTCAGATACATATATATGCATAAAAATATATACAAATTGAAAAATTCAATTACCCTATATATGATTTATTTGTCATTGTTTTTTCAAAAACATACCAATTTCCCATATATGGAAAAAAGTGGTACTAATCAATTGTAATAAAACAACTTGTTACGTGTATAATAGGTTAAGTTCCATACCTTTCCACAAGATAAAAAACAAGACATACATATTCAATATAAAGTTTAAGACTTTTAATTTACCAAGAATATTTAATTAATATGAAAAAAAAACTAGGTGATATGAATCACCCAAGAAACGATGCATTAAAGCTCTGTAGATAATGTCGTAAATGTTTTATGGAAGGGGTCATCGAATTATATGTACTTATCAATATGAAAGTAAGAGAAAGGTTCGGATAGGAGGAGGGATCAGGGTAAATAATGAAGTGTTCGCCCTCACAGATAACAAGCTATTGTTCATATTCTAGATGATAATGTTCATAATCCGGGGGTTGAAAATTCTGAACGTTTTAAATGAGTTACGCGGTGGCGATTTTGTAAATTCCATGAAAAGTGATTTTTTAAATAATATTACCGAAATTTACCCGATTTACAAATCATGAACGTTACCATCCATAGTATGAACATTAGCTTGTTATATTTGAACGCGAGAGATTTGTTTTTCCTACGTTAACCCATCTTCCTACTCGAACTTTCCTCATGAAAGTAATATGATATTTAACAAAAACAATATTTTATACAATGGAAAATGTATCTCTAAGATGTCTTTCAAATAGTCTATTGATAAATGTATCGGATCATGATGTCATTTCTGAAATACCCCGAAAGGTGCGTATTAAAATAAAATTTATTTTTATGCGTATAATCTCTGTATTAGAATTATTCCTGAGTACTTAATGATATATCCTACTCCCATACCTACATATATACCACTTAAATAATCCGATAATAACCTACTAGTAAAATAAAGATAAAATAAATACTTAGACATTAAGTATCTCGTATTATCCTTTTTTTTTTTTTCTTTCTTTAACTCTTATTTATCAAATCTGAAACTTCTTACAACCTCATCTCCTGCACATCTCCTCCATTCTCTCCTTCACCCCTTGTCTCTCTCTCTTTCCCGTAGCTCGTTCAAGGCGTTGTAGCCGCTGCAAAGGACCAGCCACCATCACTTCTCCTTCTCCTCTGTCTCTCCTCAGTTCAGCTGCGTTTCTGGACTGGTTCAGCTGCGTTTCTGGACTGGTTCCGCTGCAGTTCAGCTGCTGTTCGAAGGGCTTCTATTGTCGCTGTATAGCTTGGGCTATGTTTCACTCTCATCATAGAAGCTTCAACCCACTTGTTTAAGCATCTTGCACCCTTCCTTGCCCAGAAATTTTGAGGTAAATTTCCTTAAGTTCCTTAACCCTAACTTCTCAATGGAGAGGCTCATGTTGAAGGGTGGGACTTTGGGTGAAATTGATTGTTAATTCGATGCCAATTGAGGTTGTGGAAAGATTAGGTGCATTGGGTTTGAAGGTTGAAGTTGATATTGAAAATCTGGGCGTTTTGCTGCTGTTCTGTAAATTCTGGGAACGTTCTGCAGTTGCTGGGAATTTTTGGATGAGCTTATAAGGTGAGGAATCTCCTTAGGTTTATGGGGAACTTTACGGATTTTGATTTGGAGTTATAAATAATATGTTATGCCCGAATTTGCGATGTAGTGTCGGTATGAGCTAGACTGCACGTCGACTTCGCTAAGTTCCAATACTAAGACGATTAGGGGATTGTGATCGAGGGCTCTTACTGTGGAACGACTCTAAGGCAAGCTATTTGCGAAGTTTATGTACATAGTATAGATTTAGGTTAGCGGTTTATGCTTAAATGTCGTGAATGCAATTATGTATATATTTGGTTTCAATTGTTGGCTTTAGTATACTAGAGATGCATCCTATATGTGTTTGATATGCTTCCATGCTGAAAGTATTTATGTTTTATGAGCTCAGGTATAAGGGTTCATGTTTATAAATGGATATTAACGATATCATGCTGAGATATGGTTAATCTTGAACATGAAAGCATAGTATGCTTGTTATTGCATATAGACAAGGGCTATATGGAATTGATGTGAACTTGTTGATTTGATCAAGGTTATGACGTGGTTATGGTGTTGACTCTTGCGGGATATATCCCTCGATTAGGGCTCTTCCCGGAGTCCGGGTTGAGTGGGTCGTGGGAGTTCCTTTACCAATATTGGGAAGGCCGGGTCACCTAGCTAGTGAGGCCGTTTCCGACCCGTTGGTAAAGTTTTGATACCCATAATATGGGTGAGAAGGTACCTTTGTGTCCAAGACAGGCTTGGGCATATTTTCTTTCAATGTGTTTTAAATGTTTCTTTTATATTGTGTTTTCCTGATACGAAAAGTATACCCGGGTATAGGTTTTGAATGATGGATTTATAACCGTTTGGAATATTGGTTGGAGTGGATGTGTTGGACATTATTTTCGTCAGGATATAGTATTTTGTACACTAGTTCTGGGTATGATTAGATAATTGACGTTGAAGTGTTGCATTTTCACATAAATATACTATGAGTAGATAATTGTGTATAGTGGTCTTCAATAAATGATCATATATGTAAGTAGTGTACTTTACGGTGTAACGCCCCAAAACCGAGGAGTGTTACAGCGCCAGGGATCCCGTGCTCGGAATCCCCACAGGCAGTTTAATGGAACTAAAAAACTTTACAAAAGAACAATTCGAAATGAAAACAAGTAGATAGCCTCGCAAGAGATCCATACAAGTACGTCGATGAAGACCGAACATGTTCATACGATCAAAATGCCAAAAACATGCTTCAAGAGAACTATCAAACCAATTTTAGCCCAAACGCTACAAGCGCATCCAAAAACCAAAAGATGGATAGTTTAACGAGAGTTAATATTTTTAAAACAAAATAAAAGTGGACCAAAATAAACCCATCCTAGCTTGCATCAAGTCGCATGACCTCCTCCATACTCTGCAACAAACATTTTGGGTACCTGACCATGTCAACAACACAACCTGTTCCCCCACCGAAATGGGGGTTAGTCTCCAACCAGACTAGCAAGTTATCTATAAGCAGAATACGAGTAATAGGGCACCAATTTGGAATCACAGATTAGCATACATGCAAACCCAGTTATACATTTAGCAATGATCATCCATGAGGCATCAATTTACATGCTTACAGATATGAAAAGAAAGGTACATATATCTTATACCAACATGTCATCAATTCCGACAAACCGTATCACCAATGTCTGTACTCATAAATGCATATCATGCACCAGTAGCGATTACTTACGAATTCACCAATAAACAAGTGATCAATCACAAGAAGCACACAAGCAAGTACATCAAGCAAATGAAATCCAATCGAAATACAATTTACGAAAACGTTTCGAAAACAGGTTCAAGTCTGTCTTGAACCCGAAGGTACCTTCTTGCCCGTACATTGGGCCAAATCATTCCTATACCAAAGGATAGGGAACGGAACCACGGGCCAAGTGATCCGGTCTACCCAATTGGCAAGGCCCACCAACGACCCACTCTTCCGGTAGAGCCATAATCGAGGGTGTTACGACATAAAACTGTTTGCAATCAAGTGAGGGATCGGAACAATCCTTACCCCACAAATAAATCACAAGGACAATGCGTATTCACCGATAAGGCGATGACTTCACATAATCACATCTCAAGCATATAAGCACAATCACAAGGATTAACATATCATCAAGATTCTCACGAAAGAAGACATGTTCAACATAACACATAATCATGTAATCACAACAAAGCATATATTCGTGTAATCACTAACATAACATTCATATTCCATACTTAATTAAGGTTAAAGCTCATATACTATTTAGAAGTTTGATGACATGCATAATCCGATATCCTAAACTTAGCCTACAACACGCAAACGCTTATAAACAACTTGCCTCAATTGACGATCAACACAAGTAATCCGTTTGTCGTAAAAAGATGTCGCAAGGTTCATGAAACGGTCGCCTAAGTCGAACCTTCACGAAAAACGTCATAACTCATCACATATACATCCAAATCGAAAACCGTAAAATTCCTCATACTCGTAGGGCGATTTCTCACCTTACAAACTCAGCCACAACTTCCCAGTAATTACGAATTTTGCCCAGATTTTTCAGATTCGCACAAAGGAGCTCAAATCCCTTACCTCTACCTCCAATCTCCAAATTCAATCAAACTACACATACCAATGCATCAATTAACTGCTATTATTCCCCAATCGGTTAGGAAGATCTCAATTCAACAAAAAAATCGGAAATCGAAAAGCTAGGGTTCATAAATTTGGGGAAAAACTCACACAAGGCAAAAAGAGGAGACAAGAGCTTGATAATGGTCTTCCATGGCGTTGCTAGTCACCTTAGGTTGCGGGTTTGAGTCAGATTTCAAGGGAACATGGGCTGCTGCACACGAGCTGCTGAACTGCGCAGAGAGCCAAGTCGAACAGTGCAGCTGGGCGGAGCGGCTGCGTTGCTGTGCTCTGGCGGCTGGCTGAGCTGCTGGCTGTAGTAAAAATAGAGGAGCAAAGAGGAAGAGGAAGGAAATGGATGAGCTGCTTTGAAGGGGAGAGAGAGGATGTGTAGATGGCTTAAAAAAAACGTGAAAGATATTGAGGTGGGGCCAAGTGGTAGTTTGTAGAAAATTCTAGATAGAAGGGTATTAAATCAATTTTGGGTATATGATCACATAAACTAGGTCATGTTTGTAATAAATCCCGAAAAAAAACGAGACGGATTCCGACAATCGATAATTACCCAATTATTGAAAAAAGAAAAGGGTCGAAATTCCCAACTGAAATACCTAACTAATAATCTGAAAGCTTCCAAGGACAAATCAAGGTCGACTTAATTATATTCCAATATGTCACTGATAGTAAGCGGGCTCGATATCGCTACATATTTCAGACCCAATAATTCACGGGGCATTTCATCCTTCTCCCCTTAAAAAGAGTTTCGTCCCCGAAACTAAGCTTCAAATAAGAACGGGTTTCACCCTCTTATCTCTGCTTCTGTCCCCCATGTGGCTGCATGTAATGACTTCAAGAAATGCGATACATACTTTTTGTCACGATCAGACACAATAGTTTTGGGGATGCTATGTAATCTTATTATCTCTTTAATATACGACTCTGCAAGTCTCTCGGGACCCCAAACTTGCTTGACGGTTAGAATGTGAGCAGATTTAGTCAGGCGATCGACAATGACCCAAATGGCATCCATCCCTTTCTGTGATGGTGGTATCCCTATTTCAAAATCCATAGAAATGTCCTCCCACTTCCATTCTAGAATTGAAAATGGTTGTAAAGAGGTCTTTGATGCTCAATCTTAACTTGCTGACAAGTAAGAAACTTAGCCACAAATTTGACTACTTTCTTCTTCATGTTACTCCACCAAAAGTTTTGCTTGAAGTCCTTGTCCATCTTATTAGCTCCTAGATGTATCGAGTAAGGTGTGGAGTGAGCTTCTTTCATAATCAAAGTCTATATCTCTTCATTTGCATGCACAAAGATTTGGTTCTTGAACCTAAGAATCCATCATCTTGCACCACAAATCCCGGTGCCTTTTTCTCGCTTCTGTCATTCATGATCTTACTTAGCCGTGAGTCATCTTGTTGTCCCTAACTTATCATATCTAATAATGATGACCTAGGCTCCATAAAGAAAAGCTCTTCTTGATTCCTTTGAAATTGAACCTCGATCCCACTTCTCACAAGCCCCCTTTGCAATTCTGGTCGTAAGGTCAGACATGCAATCAATTTCTCATGCGAGAACTTTAGCTACTACATTAAACTTGCTTGGGTGGTATAGAATCTCAATGTCATAATCCTTTATCATCGTTAACCACCTTTTTATTTCAAAGATATATTTCAAGCTCTTGTGGTCAGTATAAATTTAACAAGTTACCCCAAAAAGGTAATTCCTTCAGATCTTAAGAGCAAATACCACAACTGCTAGTTCTGACTTCTAAGTCATGGGTTGGATAATTTTCTCATGTGATTTCAACTGGCGGGAAGCATATACGATAACCCTTCCATGTTGCATCATAACTCAACCAAGGCCTTGCGCTGAAGCATCACTGTAATCAACAAACCCATCAGTTCTCCGAGGCAACGCTAACCCCATGGCACTAGCTTGTCTTCTCTTGAGTATATCAAAGCTTTCTTGACATTTCGATCCCAATCAAACTTCTTTGACTTACGCAAAAAAAAAAAGTTAATGGCTGGGAAATCTTAGAAAATCCTTCTTCAAACCTTCTGTAATAGTCAGCCAAGCCCAAGAAGCTTCTTACTTTCTTGACATTTTTCGGAGGCTTCCATCATGATCATCCTTGATTCTTCTGCGGGTCACTCATCACCCCTTCTGCAGAAACTATATGCCCAAGGAAAGCTACCTCAGTCATCCAGAAATCGCATTTGGATAACTTAGCATACAACTTATGTTGCTTTAACAACTCGAGAACAATCTAGAGATGCTCAACATGCTCCTCTTCATTCTTAGAATAGACTAAAATATCAGCTATGAACACAACGACCAACCTATCTAGGAATTCTATGAATACCCGGTTCATCAGCTCCATGAATAAAACAGGGGCATTTGTTAGTCCAAAGGGCATCACCACAAATTTATATTGACCGTACCTCGTATGAAATGTTGTTTATGCAATATCTTCATCTCGAATCATAAATTGATGGTAACTCTATCTTGAATCGATCTTTGATAACACAATTGCAATCTAACAAGTCATCGACCCGAGGCAATAGGTATTTGTTCTTTATTTCCACCTTATTGAACTCTCCGTAATCGATGCAGAGTCGAAGGGAGTCATCCTTTTTCTTCACAAACAACACAGACGCTCCCCAAGGTGACACACATGGCCTAATATAGCCCTTCTCAATCAACTCTTCTATCTGTTTCTTTAATTCCTGCATCTCTAGTGGCGCCATTCTATACGGGGCGTTAGAGACGGGAGTTGTTCCTGGTTCAAGCTCAATTGCAAATTCAACCTCTTTGCAAGGAGGCAGTCCCGGTAAGTGCTCCGGGAACACATCTTCAAACTCACACGCAATTGCTATCCTGGACAATTCAGATTTCTCTTTATCGTCATCTCCTATAACATAACACAAATATCCCTAACATCCATTCCTTATCAATCTCGCCGCTTTCATAACACTAATAACTGACCCTAACTTGGTGGGGTCTCTACCTTCAAATACATGTACCGATCCATTCAAGGTGGTTACACTAATAGTCCTCTTACGTAGATCCATTACCACTCCATGACGTACAAGCCAATCCATGCCCAAAATGACATCATAATGGGTCAAATCAATCTCAATCAAGTCAGCTAGCCAATCCTGAATCCCGATACGAACAGGACAATTCCAAAACTCACGAGTACCAACTAATTTGTACCACCTAGTAACTCTAACAACAAATGACTCGCAACCATGCCCACAAGTAAGACTAAGTGTAATCACACATGCCTTGGACATAAATGAAAGGGTAACACTAATGTCAAAAAGTATACAAACAGATGGAGGTACTTGTTGAGGATGCAACAGAGAGTATGCCTGAAAGCTTTTCTGATCATCAGTTGAGGAGGTCATAGTGCGACATATGATGCAAATTCTACCCCTTCCCCAAAAGTATTTCGAAACCTGGCTCTGATACCAACTTCTGTAACGCCCCAAAACCGAGGAGTGTTACAGCGCCAGGGATCCCGTGCTCGGAATCCCCACAGGCAGTTTAATGGAACTAAAAAACTTTACAAAAGAACAATTCGAAATGAAAACAAGTAGATAGCCTCGCAAGAGATCCATACAAGTACGTCGATGAAGACCTAACATGTTCATACGATCAAAATGCCAAAAACATGCTTCAAGAGAACTATCAAACCAATTTTAGCCCAAACGCTACAAGCGCACCCAAAAACCAAAAGATGGATAGTTTAACGAGAGTTAATATTTTTAAAACAAAATAAAAGTGGACCAAAATAAACCCATCCTAGCTTGCATCAAGTCGCATGACCTCCTCCATACTCTGCAACAAACATTTTGGGTACCTGACCATGTCAACAACACAACCTGTTCCCCCACCGAAATGGGGGTTAGTCTCCAACCAGACTAGCAAGTTATCTATAAGCAGAATACGAGTAATAGGGCACCAATTTGGAATCACAGATTAGCATACATGCAAACCCAGTTATACATTTAGCAATGATCATCCATGAGGCATCAATTTACATGCTTACAGATATGAAAAGAAAGGTACATATATCTTATACCAACATGTCATCAATTCCGACAAACCGTATCACCAATGTCCGTACTCATAAATGCATATCATGCACCAGTAGCGATTACTTACGAATTCACCAATAAACAAGTGATCAATCACAAGAAGCACACAAGCAAGTACATCAAGCAAATGAAATCCAATCGAAATACAATTTACGAAAACGTTTCGAAAACAGGTTCAAGTCTGTCTTGAACCCGAAGGTACCTTCTTGCCCGTACATTGGGCCAAATCATTCCTATACCAAAGGATAGGGAACGGAACCACGGGCCAAGTGATCCGGTCTACCCAATTGGCAAGGCCCACCAACGACCCACTCTTCCGGTAGAGCCATAATCGAGGGTGTTACGACATAAAACTGTTTGCAATCAAGTGAGGGATCGGAACAATCCTTACCCCACAAATAAATCACAAGGACAATGCGTATTCACCGATAAGGCGATGACTTCACATAATCACATCTCAAGCATATAAGCACAATCACAAGGATTAACATATCATCAAGATTCTCACGAAAGAAGACATGTTCAACATAACACATAATCATGTTATCACAACAAAGCATATATTCGTGTAATCACTAACATAACATTCATATTCCATACTTAATTAAGGTTAAAGCTCATATACTATTTAGAAGTTTGATGACATGCATAATCTGATATCCTAAACTTAGCCTACAACACGCAAACGCTTATAAACAACTTGCCTCAATTGACGATCAACACAAGTAATCCGTTTGTCGTAAAAAGATGTCGCAAGGTTCATGAAACGGTCGCCTAAGTCGAACCTTCACGAAAAACGTCATAACTCATCACATATACATCCAAATCGAAAACCGTAAAATTCCTCATACTCGTAGGGAGATTTCTCACCTTACAAACTCAGCCACAACTTCCCAGTAATTACGAATTTTTCCCAGATTTTTCAGATTCGCACAAAGGAGATCAAATCCCTTACCTCTACCTCCAATCTCCAAATTCAATCAAACTACACATACCAATGCATCAATTAACTGCTATTATTCCCCAATCGGTTAGGAAGATCTCAATTCAACAAAAAAATCGGAAATCGAAAAGCTAGGGTTCATAAATTTGGGGAAAAACTCACACAAGGCAAAAAGAGGAGACAAGAGGTTGATAATGGTCTTCCATGGCGTTGCTAGTAACCTTGGGTTGCGGGTTTGAGTCAGATTTCAAGTCGAACAGTGCAGCTGGGCGGAGCGGCTGCGTTGCTGTGCTCTGGTGGTTGGCTGAGCTGCTGGCTGTAGTAAAAATAGAGGAGCAAAGAGGAAGAGGAAGGAAATGGATGAGCTGCTTTGAAGGGGAGAGAGAGGAGGTGTAGATGGCTTAAAAAAAACGTGAAAGATATTGAGGTGGGGCCAAGTGGTAGTTTGTAGAAAATTCTAGATAGAAGGGTATTAAATCAATTTTGGGTATATGATCACATAAACTAGGTCATGTTTGTAATAAATCCCGAAAAAAAACGAAACGGATTCTGACAATCGATAATTACCCAATTATTGAAAAAAGAAAAGGGTCGAAATTCCCAACTGAAATACCTAACTAATAATCTGAAAGCTTCCAAGGACAAATCAAGGTCGACTTAATTATATTCCAATATGTCACTGATAGTAAGCGGGCTCGATATCGCTACATATTTCAGACCCAATAATTCACGGGGCATTTCATACGGTATTGGCATATTCATGATTCCTATATTTATGCTCATGTACATGATCAATCGCTTATATTATTTCTTAGTCTGGATGTAGACTAACCCCTTTATGGGGGAAATCTGGTTATGTTTGTGTATGGCCAGGATCACAAGCAATGCCGGAGCGTGGAGGAGGTCATGCGACATGATGCTGTTTAGGATGGGTTTTCCTTTCGGGTTCAGATCTTTAGTGTGATATACTAGTGTTGATCAAACTTATAAAACTTGCCTATGTATAATCTTTTTGGTTAGACTAGCAATGATGTCTTGTTCTAGACTCTTTTGATGAGTTGTATGTATGTGGGTGTGTGTCATCCTAGGTGAGTGAAGTATTATATGAACACTCTTGTGGACATGCTTTAAGTTATTTTTACTTGTCTTGGATTTGGGTTCTAGAACTAACAGGTTTAATCTAGTATTTTTACATTGCCTGAAGGGGATTTCTGTAGGAGATCCCTGACGCTGTAACATTTCCTTAATTGTATATTTTGGGGTGTTACAATTTCACGTTGTTTAAATTCAACAGACCGAGATACTCTAATTTGAGGAAATTTTTTTCTTCAAACGGTGAGAAAAAACTTTTTTTTAAAAAGATTTCTAATATTATACACTTGTGTATTTATAAAATGCACCGCAATTACCTATTAAATTGAACCATCAATTTCAAAACATATACGACCATACAAAATCTAAAATGTCTAAAACGGTATTAAGAGAATTTCTCCAATTAAGAGAAATTTACTACTTTAAAGTCTTTTTGATGAATACAAAACCATTCCATGATATTTATATTTAAAATTTGAAATATAAATGTCTTACTATTTTTGAGAGATTTTAATGTCCAAATTTCTTGGATATAAAAGAAGAAAGAGATAATCTTTTATGGTAAATTTATACGCCTAAATAAATTGTGCTACACTAAACTAATAAATGCATTGTGTCGTATGAAATAATGCAATCAGATTTACCTCATATATAATGATGCTTTCTAAATCACTATCAACACAAAAACCCAACACTTTGAAAGATAGAGAGATTGTCACAAACAAAAAACTGTCTATAAAGTCAATTTTTGTCATCTTCTTAGTAATCTCAACAATTCTTGTTCCTTCAAATGCAAGTGTCTTTGGTGTCGTGAAATGTGTAAGTATTTGCGGTTGTAAATGTCGTACATCCCCTCTTTGTCTTGGACCGTGCCTTTTCAATTGTAGAAAAAGCTTTCCTCTTGACGTCGAAGGAAGAGATGAACACTCTTTGTGTAGAACAGGTTGTGTCATTTCAAAATGCTTCACTGAAGCAAAACTCTCTGAAGAAGAAGGTACATATGCATAAATAATTATTGTTTTTGATACCATGTGTTTTTAGCGATTTACAATCTTTGAAATAGATTATTAACTATTTTTCTATATTAAAACTTCTTGTTTTATATTTATTAATTATGATTCAAACATCGGATTTTTTAATTGACATGATATGTTCATCTTTTATTTTATTGAATAGGTTTAACGGAAGAGAAGTTGATGAATAAGTGTGTACAAGGATGTGACAATTCATGTAACTGATAGTGAAGTGACAAGCCAGCGCGGAGTGTTGCGCAAATTATTAAGAAGCGGAAATACCCACACATGTTATTATTCTTATTATTCTATGATAATTAAAATATTTGATTTGTATCTATGGGTTGGCATTTGACCGATATATTATGTATTTGAGATTTTTATAATGCTAAAAAAATTGAGCTTTATATTATTCCTTTTTTATTTGAGCCTCTTAATTTAGAAATCATAGAAAAATTCCTTTCAGATACATATATATGCATAAAAATATATACAAATTGAAAAATTCAATTACCCTATATATGATTTATTTGTCATTGTTTTTTCAAAAACATACCAATTTCCCATATATGGAAAAAAGTGGTACTAATCAATTGTAATAAAACAACTTGTTACGTGTATAATAGCTTAAGTTCCATACCTTTCCACAAGATAAAAAACAAGACATACATATTCAATATAAAGTTTAAGACTTTAATTTACCAAGAATATTTAATTAATATGAAAAAAAAACTAGGTGATATGAATCACCCAAGAAACGATGCATTAAAGCTCTGTAGATAATGTCGTAAATGTTTTATGGAAGGGGTCATCGAATTATATGTACTTATCAATATGAAAGTAAGAGAAAGGTTCGGATAGGAGGAGGGATCAGGGTAAATAATGAAGTGTTCGCCCTCACAGATAACAAGATATTGTTCATATTCTAGATGATAATGTTCATAATCCGGGGGTTGAAAATTCTGAACGTTTTAAATGAGTTACGCGGTGGCGATTTTGTAAATTCCATGAAAAGTGATTTTTTAAATATTATTACCGAAATTTACCCGATTTACAAATCATGAACGTTACCATCCATAGTATGAACATTAGCTTGTTATCTTTGAACGCGAGAGATTTGTTTTTCCTACGTTAACCCATCTTCCTACTCGAACTTTCCTCATGAAAGTAATATGATATTTAACAAAAACAATATTTTATACAATGGAAAATGTATCTCTAAGATGTCTTTCAAATAGTCTATTCATAAATGTATCGGATCATGATGTCATTTCACGTTGTTTAAATTCAACAGACCGAGATACTCTAATTTGAGGAAGTTTTTTTCTTCAAACGGTGAGAAAAAACATTTTTTTAAAAAGATTTCTAATATTATACACTTGTGTATTTATAAAATGCACCGCAATTACCTATTAAATTGAACCATCAATTTCAAAACATATACGACCATACAAAATCTGAAATGTCTAAAACAGTATTAAGAGAAATTTACTACTTTAAAGTCTTTTTGATGAATACAAAACCATTCCATGATATTTATATTTAAAATTTGAAATATAAATGTCTTACTATTTTTGAGAGATTTTAAAGTCCAAATTTCTTGGATATAAAAGAAGAAAGAGGTAATCTTTTATGGTAAATTTATACGCCTAAATAAATTGTGCTACACTAAACTAATAAATGCATTGTGTCGTATGAAATAATGCAATCAGATATACCTCATATATAATTATGCTTTCTAAATCACTATCAACACAAAAACCCAACACTTTGAAAGATAGAGAGATTGTCACAAACAAAAAAATGTGTATAAAGTCAATTTTTGTCATCTTCTTAGTAATCTCAACAATTCTTGTTCCTTCAAATGCAAGTGTCTTTGGTGTCGTGAAATGTGTAAGTATTTGCGGTTTTAAATGTCGTACATCCCCTCTTTGTCTTGGACCGTGCCTTTTCAATTGTAGAAAAAGCTTTCCTCTTGACGTCGAAGGAAGAGATGAACACTCTTTGTGTAGAACAGGTTGTGTCATTTCAAAATGCTTCACTGAAGCAAAACTCTCTGAAGAAGAAGGTACATATGCATAAATAATTATTGTTTTTGATACCATGTCTTTTTAGCGATTTACAATCTTTGAAATAGATTATTAACTATTTTTCTATATTAAAACTTCTTGTTTTATATTTATTAATTATGATTCAAACATCGGATTTTTTAATTGACATGATATGTTCATCTTTTATTTTATTGAATAGGTTTAACGGAAGAGAAGTTGATGAATAAGTGTGTACAAGGATGTGATAATTCATGCAACTGATAGTGAAGTGACAAGCCAGCGCGGAGTGTTGCGCAAATTATTAAGAAGCGGAAATACCCACACATGTTATTATTCTTATTATTCTATAATAATTAAAATATTTGATTTGTATCTATGGGTTGGCATTTGACCGATATATTATGTATTTGAGATTTTTATAATGCTAAACAAATTGAGCTTTATATTATTCCTTTTTTATTTGAGCCTCTTAGTTTAGAAATCATAGAAAAATTCCTTTCAGATACATATATATGCATAAAAATATATACAAATTGAAAAATTCAATTACCCTATATATGATTTATTTGTCATTGTTTTTTCAAAAACATACCAATTTCCCATATATGGAAAAAAGTGGTACTAATCCATTGTAATAAAACAACTTGTTACGTGTATAATAGGTTAAGTTCCATACCTTTCCACAAGATAAAAAACAAGACATACATATTCAATATAAAGTTTAAGACTTTTAATTTACCAAGAATATTTAATTAATATGAAAAAAAAACTAGGTGATATGAATCACCCAAGAAACGATGCATTAAAGCTCTGTAGATAATGTCGTAAATGTTTTATGGAAGGGGTCATCGAATTATATGTACTTATCAATATGAAAGTAAGAGAAAGGCTCGGATAGGAGGAGGGATCAGGGTAAATAATGAAGTGTTCGCCCTCACAGATAACAAGCTATTGTTCATATTCTAGATGATAATGTTCATAATCCGGGGGTTGAAAAGACTGAACGTTTTAAATGAGTTACGCGGTGGCGATTTTGTAAATTACATGAAAAGTGATTTTTTAAATAATATTACCAAAATTTACCCGATTTACAAATCATGAACGTTACCATCCATAGTATGAACATTAGCTTGTTATCTTTGAACGCGAGAGATTTGTTTTTCCTACGTTAACCCATCTTCCTACTCGAACTTTCCTCATGAAAGTAATATGATATTTAACAAAAACAATATTTTATACAATGGAAAATGTATCTCTAAGATGTCTTTCAAATAGTCTATTGATAAATGTATCGGATCATGATGTCATTTCACGTTGTTTAAATTCAACAAACCG
This sequence comes from Oxyria digyna, assembly GCA_029168935.1. Taxonomy (NCBI): domain Eukaryota; kingdom Viridiplantae; phylum Streptophyta; class Magnoliopsida; order Caryophyllales; family Polygonaceae; genus Oxyria; species Oxyria digyna. The sequence goes on from JAPVLV010000013.1 coordinate 16,897,033, forward strand.
AGATACTCTAATTTGAGGAAGTTTTTTTCTTCAAACGGTGAGAAAAAACTTTTTTTTAAAATGATTTCTAATATTATACACTTGTGTATTTATAAAATGCACCGCAATTACCTATTAAATTGAACCATCAATTTCAAAACATATACGACCATACAAAATCTAAAATGTCTAAAACGGTATTAAGAGAATTTCTCCAATTAAGAGAAATTTACTACTTTAAAGTCTTTTTGATGAATACAAAACCATTCCATGATATTTATATTTAAAATTTGAAATATAAATGTCTTACTATTTTTGAGAGATTTTAAAGTCCAAATTTCTTGGATATAAAAGAAGAAAGAGATAATCTTTTATGGTAAATTTATACGCCTAAATAAATTGTGCTACACTAAACTAATAAATGCATTGTGTCGTATGAAATAATGCAATCAGATTTACCTCATATATAATGATGCTTTCTAAATCACTATCAACACAAAAACCCAACACTTTGAAAGATAGAGAGATTGTCACAAACAAAAAAATGTGTATAAAGTCAATTTTTGTCATCTTCTTAGTAATCTCAACAATTCTTGTTCCTTCAAATGCAAGTGTCTTTGGTGTCGTGAAATGTGTAAGTATTTGCGGTTTTAAATGTCGTACATCCCCTCTTTGTCTTGGACCGTGCCTTTTCAATTGTAGAAAAAGCTTTCCTCTTGACGTCGAAGGAAGAGATGAACACTCTTTGTGTAGAACAGGTTGTGTCATTTCAAAATGCTTCACTGAAGCAAAACTCTCTGAAGAAGAAGGTACATATGCATAAATAATTATTGTTTTTGATACCATGTCTTTTTAGCGATTTACAATCTTTGAAATAGATTATTAACTATTTTTCTATATTAAAACTTCTTGTTTTATTTTTATTAATTATGATTCAAACATCGGATTTTTTAATTGACATGATATGTTCATCTTTTATTTTATTGAATAGGTTTAACGGAAGAGAAGTTGATGAATAAGTGTGTACAAGGATGTGACAATTCATGTAACTGATAGTGAAGTGACAAGCCAGCGCGGAGTGTTGCGCAAATTATTAAGAAGCGGAAATACCCACACATGTTATTATTCTTATTATTCTATGATAATTAAAATATTTGATTTGTATCTATGGGTTGGCATTTGACCGATATATTATGTATTTGAGATTTTTATAATGCTAAAAAAATTGAGCTTTATATTATTCCTTTTTTATTTGAGCCTCTTAATTTAGAAATCATAGAAAAATTCCTTTCAGATACATATATATGCATAAAAATATATACAAATTGAAAAATTCAATTACCCTATATATGATTTATTTGTCATTGTTTTTTCAAAAACATACCAATTTCCCATATATGGAAAAAAGTGGTACTAATCAATTGTAATAAAACAACTTGTTACGTGTATAATAGCTTAAGTTCCATACCTTTCCACAAGATAAAAAACAAGACATACATATTCAATATAAAGTTTAAGACTCTTAATTTACCAAGAATATTTAATTAATATGAAAAAAAAAACTAGGTGATATGAATCACCCAAGAAACGATGCATTAAAGCTCTGTAGATAATGTCGTAAATGTTTTATGGAAGGGGTCATCGAATTATATGTACTTATCAATATGAAAGTAAGAGAAAGGTTCGGATAGGAGGAGGGATCAGGGTAAATAATGAAGTGTTCGCCCTCACAGATAACAACCTATTGTTCATATTCTAGATGATAATGTTCATAATCCGGGGGTTGAAAATTCTGAACGTTTTAAATGAGTTACGCGGTGGCGATTTTGTAAATTCCATGAAAAGTGATTTTTTAAATATTATTACCGAAATTTACCCGATTTACAAATCATGGACGTTACCATCCATAGTATGAACATTAGCTTGTTATCTTTGAACGCGAGAGATTTGTTTTTCCTACGTTAACCCATCTTCCTACTCGAACTTTCCTCATGAAAGTAATATGATATTTAACAAAAACAATATTTTATACAATGGAAAATGTATCTCTAAGATGTCTTTCAAATAGTCTATTCATAAATGTATCGGATCATGATGTCATTTCACGTTGTTTAAATTCAACAGACCGAGATACTCTAATTTGAGGAAGTTTTTTTCTTCAAACGGTGAGAAAAAACATTTTTTTAAAAAGATTTCTAATATTATACACTTGTGTATTTATAAAATGCACCGCAATTACCTATTAAATTGAACCATCAATTTCAAAACATATACGACCATACAAAATCTGAAATGTCTAAAACAGTATTAAGAGAATTTCTCCAATTAAGAGAAATTTACTACTTTAAAGTCTTTTTGATGAATACAAAACCATTCCATGATATTTATATTTAAAATTTGAAATATAAATGTCTTACTATTTTTGAGAGATTTTAAAGTCCAAATTTCTTGGATATAAAAGAAGAAAGAGGTAATCTTTTATGGTAAATTTATACGCCTAAATAAATTGTGCTACACTAAACTAATAAATGCATTGTGTCGTATGAAATAATGCAATCAGATATACCTCATATATAATTATGCTTTCTAAATCACTATCAACACAAAAACCCAACACTTTGAAAGATAGAGAGATTGTCACAAACAAAAAAATGTGTATAAAGTCAATTTTTGTCATCTTCTTAGTAATCTCAACAATTCTTGTTCCTTCAAATGCAAGTGTCTTTGGTGTCGTGAAATGTGTAAGTATTTGCGGTTTTAAATGTCGTACATGTAATACCCGGTAATTTTCTAGTTTCGTGTTAAATTTTTTTTTATGCGTCGATTAATAATTTTAATTAGCGGTTCATGCTTATGTGTTGGATTTGAATTCTTTGGAATGTTTTAATAAATGTTTATGTGCTCTGAGTTGGATGTGTCGGGTTTTGCCCGTATGATGTATGATGACGTGCGTTTTATTAACTAGTTGTAGAAATTATTTTTCATGCTTCCGTGATTTATTAGGATACGTTTGGGTTGATTTTAATTTATTTCCCCGTATCATATACTGAGAATTTAACCCATACCTATGTAGAATTTTCTACCCTCTTCATAGAAAGGACCCACCTCATTCTCTAGATATCTCCTTACGTGTTTTTATTGTACAGCCCATGTAAACTTTTCTCTTCTCTTCACACAGCCCCATCTCCACACTCCTTCATGCTACACTTCCTCCTTGCTACAACCACCTAAACCCAGCTCAGCCAGCCATGCCGCTCGACCTTGGGCTCTCCCCGAAGCAAGACAGCTCACGTCGATTCTCCTCCCCCTGCACAACAGTTCGTTTTGCGTTCTTCCTCGTGCGCAGAAGCTGTTCAGCAGCTCGTGTGCAGCAATATCCATCAACGACGTCAACAACGGCCACCTCCAGCTCATCGGTATGCAGTGAGCCGCCACCACCTCCATCCATTTAGCCTCTTGTGAGAAATTTCTAAATCTCAAGAACCCTAATTTTTCAATTTGGGGTTTTTATGTTAAAATGACGTTTGAGCTGAAATTGACGGGAGTAATGGATTATATAGGATGTTTGGAGTTGGTATTTGGAGGAACAAGTGAAGGATTCGAGCTTTGGGCCATTTGGTAAATTTTATGGAAAATCTGGGCACATTTCGTAATTACTGGAAAGCCAGGACTGACTTTATGAGGTGAGGCATCTACCCACGAGCATGGAAAATTTTACGGTTCTTGATTTGGATGTATATGTGATGAGTTATGACGTTTTTCGTGAAGGATCGACTCAGGTGAGCATTTCGTGAATCTTGCGACATCTTGCTACAACAAACGGATTAGTGGAGTTGATCGTCAACTAAGGCAAGTTATTTGTGAGCGTTTGCGTGTCATAGTTTAAGTTTAGAACAATAGATTATGCATGTCATCAAACCATCAATTCTGCATGCATATAACTATATCAAATTATAATGTTAGGAACTCATGTTCTTGTTGTTGATTTGATTGTCGTTGTTGATCTATTTCATGAATTGATGCATTGGTTATTGTTGACGTGTTAGATTTTATCGTTCATATTGACATCGTTGTTATTTTCGTTGCCTTATTGTCTTTATTCGTTATGCCATGTTGTCATTGGATATGTTTGTTAAGTTTGGAAAATTGTCGTTATCGAGAAAATAGACGTTGTCGTTGCATATGTTGTTGGTTTGTGGTATTGATTCACTGTGCCTTGTGCCATGTTGTGTCGTTCTTGTTCGGCTTCTTATGGACATACATTAGTCGTGGAGATTCTTATTGTGCCGAAAGTATTTATGTTTTATGAGCTCAGGTATAAGGGTTCATGGTTATAAATGGATATTAACGATATCATGCTGAGATATGGTTAATCTTGAACATGAAAGCTTAGTATGCTTGTTATTGCATATAGACAAGGGCTATATGGAATTGATGTGAACTTGTTGATTTGATCAAGGTTATGACGTGGTCATGGTGTTGACTCTTGCGGGATATATCCCTCGATTAGGGCTCTTCCCGGAGTCCGGGTTGAGTGGGTCGTGGGAGTTCCTTTACCAATATTGGGAAGGCCGGGTCACCTAGCTAGTGAGGCCGTTTCCGACCCGTTGGTAAAGTTTTGATACCCATAATATGGGTGAGAAGGTACCTTCGTGTCCAAGTCAGGCTTGGGCATATTTTCTTTCAATGTGTTTTAAATGTTTCTTTTATATTGTGTTTCCCTGATACGAGAAGTATACCCGGGTATAGGTTTTGAATGATGGATTTATAACCGTTTTGAATATTGGTTGGAGTGGATGTGTTGGACATTATTTCCGTCAGGATATAGTATTTTGTACACTAGTTCTGGGTATGATTAGTGATTGCGTTATCGCTTTACATATAATAAAGTTGAGGCATCGAGTTACATACTCTTGGATTCGTGAAATGTGTAAGTATTTGCGGTTTTAAATGTCGTACACATATGCATAAATAATTATTGATTTTGATACCATGTCTTTTTAGCGATTTACAATCTTTGAAATAGATTATTAACTATTTTTCTATATTAAAACTTCTTGTTTTATATTTATTAATTATGATTCAAACATCGGATTTTTTAATTGACATGATATGTTCATCTTTTATTTTATTGAATAGGTTTAACGGAAGAGAAGTTGATGAATAAGTGTGTACAAGGATGTGACAATTCATGCAACTGATAGTGAAGTGACAAGCCAGCGCGGAGTGTTGCGCAAATTATTAAGAAGCGGAAATACCCACACATGTTATTATTCTTATTATTCTATGATAATTAAAATATTTGATTTGTATCTATGGGTTGGCATTTGACCGATATATTATGTATTTGAGATTTTTATAATGCTAAAAAAATTGAGCTTTATATTATTCCTTTTTTATTTGAGCCTCTTAATTTAGAAATCATAGAAAAATTCCTTTCAGATACATATATATGCATAAAAATATATACAAATTGAAAAATTCAATTACCCTATATATGATTTATTTGTCATTGTTTTTTCAAAAACATACCAATTTCCCATATATGGAAAAAAGTGGTACTAATCAATTGTAATAAAACAACTTGTTACGTGTATAATAGGTTCAGTTCCATACCTTTCCACAAGATAAAAAACAAGACATACATATTCAATATAAAGTTTAAGACTTTTAATTTACCAAGAATATTTAATTAATATGAAAAAAAAACTAGGTGATATGAATCACCCAAGAAACGATGCATTAAAGCTCTGTAGATAATGTCGTAAATGTTTTATGGAAGGGGTCATCGAATTATATGTACTTATCAATATGAAAGTAAGAGAAAGGTTCGGATAGGAGGAGGGATCAGGGTAAATAATGAAGTGTTCGCCCTCACAGATAACAAGCTATTGTTCATATTCTAGATGATAATGTTCATAATCCGGGGGTTGAAAATTCTGAACGTTTTAAATGAGTTACGCGGTGGCGATTTTGTAAATTACATGAAAAGTGATTTTTTAAATATTATTACCGAAATTTACCCGATTTACAAATCATGAACGTTACCATCCATAGTATGAACATTAGCTTGTTATCTTTGAACGCGAGAGATTTGTTTTTCCTACGTTAACCCATCTTCCTACTCGAACTTTCCTCATGAAAGTAATATGATATTTAACAAAAACAATATTTTATACAATGGAAAATGTATCTCTAAGATGTCTTTCAAATAGTCTATTCATAAATGTATCGGATCATGATGTCATTTCACGTTGTTTAAATTCAACAGACCGAGATACTCTAATTTGAGGAAGTTTTTTTCTTCAAACGGTGAGAAAAAACATTTTTTTAAAAAGATTTCTAATATTATACACTTGTGTATTTATAAAATGCACCGCAATTACCTATTAAATTGAACCATCAATTTCAAAACATATACGACCATACAAAATCTGAAATGTCTAAAACAGTATTAAGAGAATTTCTCCAATTAAGAGAAATTTACTACTTTAAAGTCTTTTTGATGAATACAAAACCATTCCATGATATTTATATTTAAAATTTGAAATATAAATGTCTACTATTTTTGAGAGATTTTAAAGTCCAAATTTCTTGGATATAAAAGAAGAAAGAGGTAATCTTTTATGGTAAATTTATACGCCTAAATAAATTGTGCTACACTAAACTAATAAATGCATTGTGTCGTATGAAATAATGCAATCAGATATACCTCATATATAATTATGCTTTCTAAATCACTATCAACACAAAAACCCAACACTTTGAAAGATAGAGAGATTGTCACAAACAAAAAATTGTGTATAAAGTCAATTTTTTCCATCTTCTTAGTAATCTCAACAATTCTTGTTCCTTCAAATGCAAGTGTCTTTGGTGTCGTGAAATGTGTAAGTATTTGCGGTTTTAAATGTCGTACATCCCCTCTTTGTCTTGGACCGTGCCTTTTCAATTGTAGAAAAAGCTTTCCTCTTGACGTCGAAGGAAGAGATGAACACTCTTTGTGTAGAACAGGTTGTGTCATTTCAAAATGCTTCACTGAAGCAAAACTCTCTGAAGCAGAAGGTACATATGCATAAATAATTATTGTTTTTGATACCATGTCTTTTTAGCGATTTACAATCTTTGAAATAGATTATTAACTATTTTTCTATATTAAAACTTCTTGTTTTATATTTATTAATTATGATTCAAACATCGGATTTTTTAATTGACATGATATGTTCATCTTTTATTTTATTGAATAGGTTTAACGGAAGAGAAGTTGATGAATAAGTGTGTACAAGGATGTGACAATTCATGCAACTGATAGTGAAGTGACAAGCCAGCGCGGAGTGTTGCGCAAATTATTAAGAAGCGGAAATACCCACACATGTTATTATTCTTATTATTCTATGATAATTAAAATATTTGATTTGTATCTATGGGTTGGCATTTGACCGATATATTATGTATTTGAGATTTTTATAATGCTAAAAAAATTGAGCTTTATATTATTCCTTTTTTATTTGAGCCTCTTAATTTAGAAATCATAGAAAAATTCCTTTCAGATACATATATATGCATAAAAATATATACAAATTGAAAAATTCAATTACCCTATATATGATTTATTTGTCATTGTTTTTTCAAAAACATACCAATTTCCCATATATGGAAAAAAGTGGTACTAATCAATTGTAATAAAACAACTTGTTACGTGTATAATAGGTTCAGTTCCATACCTTTCCACAAGATAAAAAACAAGACATACAGTTTAAGACTTTTAATTTACCAAGAATATTTAATTAATATGAAAAAAAAACTAGGTGATATGAATCACCCAAGAAACGATGCATTAAAGCTCTGTAGATAATGTCGTAAATGTTTTATGGAAGGGGTCATCGAATTATATGTACTTATCAATATGAAAGTAAGAGAAATGTTCGGATAGGAGGAGGGATCAGGGTAAATAATGAAGTGTTCGCCCTCACAGATAACAAGCTATTGTTCATATTCTAGATGATAATGTTCATAATCCGGGGGTTGAAAATTCTGAACGTTTTAAATGAGTTACGCGGTGGCGATTTTGTAAATTCCATGAAAAGTGATTTTTTAAATATTATTACCGAAATTTACCCGATTTACAAATCATGAACGTTACCATCCATAGTATGAACATCAACTTGTTATCTTTGAACGCGAGAGATTTGTTTTTCCTACGTTAACCCATCTTCCTACTCGAACTTTCCTCATGAAAGTAATATGATATTTCACAAAAACAATATTTTATACAATGGAAAATGTATCTCTAAGATGTCTTTCAAATAGTCTATTCATAAATGTATCGGATCATTATGTCATTTCACGTTGTTTAAATTCAACAGACCGAGATACTCTAATTTGAGGAAGTTTTTTTCTTCAAACGGTGAGAAAAAACATTTTTTAAAAAAGATTTCTAATATTATACACTTGTGTATTTATAAAATGCACCGCAATTACCTATTAAATTGAACCATCAATTTCAAAACATATACGACCATACAAAATCTGAAATGTCTAAAACAATATTAAGAGAATTTCTCCAATTAAGAGAAATTTACTACTTTAAAGTCTTTTTGATGAATACAAAACCATTCCATGATATTTATATTTAAAATTTGAAATATAAATGTCTTACTATTTTTGAGAGATTTTAAAGTCCAAATTTCTTGGATATAAAAGAAGAAAGAGGTAATCTTTTATGGTAAATTTATACGCCTAAATAAATTGTGCTACACTAAACTAATAAATGCATTGTATCGTATGAAATAATGCAATCAGATATACCTCATATATAATTATGCTTTCTAAATCACTATCAACACAAAAACCCAACACTTTGAAAGATAGAGAGATTGTCACAAACAAAAAAATGTGTATAAAGTCAATTTTTGTCATCTTCTTAGTAATGTCAACAATTCTTGTTCCTTCAAATGCAAGTGTCTTTGGTGTCGTGAAATGTGTAAGTATTTGCGGTTTTAAATGTCGTACATCCCCTCTTTGTCTTGGACCGTGCCTTTTCAATTGTAGAAAAAGCTTTCCTCTTGACGTCGAAGGAAGAGATGAACACTCTTTGTGTAGAACAGGTTGTGTCATTTCAAAATGCTTCACTGAAGCAAAACTCTCTGAAGAAGAAGGTACATATGCATAAATAATTATTGTTTTTGATACCATGTCTTTTTAGCGATTTACAATCTTTGAAATAGATTATTAACTATTTTTCTATATTAAAACTTCTTGTTTTATTTTTATTAATTATGATTCAAACATCGGATTTTTTAATTGACATGATATGTTCATCTTTTATTTTATTGAATAGGTTTAACGGAAGAGAAGTTGATGAATAAGTGTGTACAAGGATGTGACAATTCATGCAACTGATAGTGAAGTGACAAGCCAGCGCGGAGTGTTGCGCAAATTATTAAAAAGCGGAAATACCCACACATGTTATTATTCTTATTATTCTATGATAATTAAAATATTTGATTTGTATCTATGGGTTGGCATTTGACCGATATATTATGTATTTGAGATTTTTATAATGCTAAACAAATTGAGCTTTATATTATTCCTTTTTTATTTGAGCCTCTTAATTTAGAAATCATAGAAAAATTCCTTTCAGATACATATATATGCATAAAAATATACACAAATTGAAAAATTCAATTACCCTATATATGATTTATTTGTCATTGTTTTTTCAAAAACATACCAATTTCCCATATATGGAAAAAAGTGGTACTAATCAATTGTAATAAAACAACTTGTTACGTGTATAATAGCTTAAGTTCCATACCTTTCCACAAGATAAAAAACAAGACATACATATTCAATATAAAGTTTAAGACTTTTAATTTACCAAGAATATTTAATTAATATGAAAAAAAAACTAGGTGATATGAATCACCCAAGAAACGATGCATTAAAGCTCTGTAGATAATGTCGTAAATGTTTTATGGAAGGGGTCATCGAATTATATGTTCTTATCAATATGAAAGTAAGAGAAAGGTTCGGATAGGAGGAGGGATCAGGGTAAATAATGAAGTGTTCGCCCTCACAGATAACAAGCTATTGTTCATATTCTAGATGATAATGTTCATAATCTGGGGGTTGAAAATTCTGAACGTTTTAAATGAGTTACGCGGTGGCGATTTTGTAAATTCCATGAAAAGTGATTTTTTAAATATTATTACCGAAATTTACCCGATTTACAAATCATGAACGTTACCATCCATAGTATGAACATTAGCTTGTTATCTTTGAACGCGAGAGATTTGTTTTTCCTACGTTAACCCATCTTCCTACTCGAACTTTCGTCATGAAAGTAATATGATATTTAACAAAAACAATATTTTATACAATGGAAAATGTATCTCTAAGATGTCTTTCAAATAGTCTATTGATAAATGTATCGGATCATGATGTCATTTCACGTTGTTTAAATTCAACAGACCGAGATACTCTAATTTGAGGAAGTTTTTTTCTTCAAACGGTGACAAAAAACTTTTTTTAAAAAAGATTTCTAATATTATACACTTGTGTATTTATAAAATGCACCGCAATTACCTATTAAATTGAACCATCAATTTCAAAACATATACGACCATACAAAATCTAAAATGTCTAAAACGGTATTAAGAGAATTTCTCCAATTAAGAGAAATTTACTACTTTAAAGTCTTTTTGATGAATACAAAACCATTCCATGATATTTATATTTAAAATTTGAAATATAAATGTCTTGCTATTTTTGAGAGATTTTAAAGTCCAAATTTCTTGGATATAAAAGAAGAAAGAGATAATCTTTTATGGTAAATTTATACGCCTAAATAAATTCTGCTAAACTAAACTAATAAATGCATTGTGTCGTATGAAATAATGCAATCAGATTTACCTCATATATAATGATGCTTTCTAAATCACTATCAACACAAAAACCCAACACTTTGAAAGATAGAGAGATTGTCACAAACAAAAAAATGTGTATAAAGTCAATTTTTGTCATATTCTTAGTAATCTCAACAATTCTTGTTCCTTCAAATGCAAGTGTCTTTGGTGTCGTGAAATGTGTAAGTATTTGCGGTTTTAAATGTCGTACATCCCCTCTTTGTCTTGGACCGTGCCTTTTCAATTGTAGTAAAAGCTTTCCTCTTGACGTCGAAGGAAGAGATGAACACTCTTTGTGTAGAACAGGTTGTGTCATTTCAAAATGCTTCACTGAAGCAAAACTCTCTGAAGAAGAAGGTACATATGCATAAATAATTATTGTTTTTGATACCATGTCTTTTTAGCGATTTACAATCTTTGAAATAGATTATTAACTATTTTTCTATATTAAAACTTCTTGTTTTATTTTTATTAATTATGATTCAAACATCGGATTTTTTAATTGACATGATATGTTCATCTTTTATTTTATTGAATAGGTTTAACGGAAGAGAAGTTGATGAATAAGTGTGTACAAGGATGTGACAATTCATGCAACTGATAGTGAAGTGACAAGCCAGCGCGGAGTGTTGCGCAAATTATTAAGAAGCGGAAATACCCACACATGTTATTATTCTTATTATTCTATGATAATTAAAATATTTGATTTGTATCTATGGGTTGGAATTTGACCGATATATTATGTATTTGAGATTTTTATAATGCTAAACAAATTGAGCTTTATATTATTCCTTTTTTATTTGAGCCTCTTAATTTAGAAATCATAGAAAAATTCCTTTCAGATACATATATATGCATAAAAATATATACAAATTGAAAAATTCAATTACCCTATATATGATTTATTTGTCATTGTTTTTTCAAAAACATACCAATTTCCCATATATGGAAAAAAGTGGTACTAATCAATTGTAATAAAACAACTTGTTACGTGTATAATAGGTTAAGTTCCATACCTTTCCACAAGATAAAAAACAAGACATACATATTCAATATAAAGTTTAAGACTTTAAATTTACCAAGAATATTGAATTAATACGAAAAAATAACTAGGTGATATGAATCACCCAAGAAACGATGCATTAAAGCTCTGTAGATAATGTCGTAAATGTTTTATGGAAGGGGTCATCGAATTATATGTACTTATCAATATGAAAGTAAGAGAAAGGTTCGGATAGGAAGAGGGATCAAGGTAAATAATGAAGTGTTCGCCCTCACAGATAACAAGCTATTGTTCATATTCTAGATGATAATGTTCATAATCCGGGGGTTGAAAATTCTGAACGTTTTAAATGAGTTACGCGGTGGCGATTTTGTAAATTCCATGAAAAGTGATTTTTTAAATAATATTACCGAAATTTACCCGATTTACAAATCATGAACGTTACCATCCATAGTATGAACATTAACTTGTTATCTTTGAATGCGAGAGATTTGTTTTGTAACAGCCCGAAACACGAGGTGCTACAGTGCCAGAGATTCTCCAAGAATCTCCACAGGCAAAGGAAGGAATGAACTAACATAACTTAAATATACATAAGGGATATATAAGCAGAACATAACTTACAACATCATACCAAGCGGAGAAAACTAACCATCATACAAGTTTGACGACAAACCAACATTTAGAAGGTTCTAAACCCAATTTGGAGTAGCTAGATACAATACATGTAAGGCTTCTAACATAAGAAGGCTAAGAGTTTACAAAATGATTCCTAAGAGACCAAACTCAAGGAAACCCATCCTAGTAACCGTCACGTTGCTTGACCACTTCCATGCTCCACTACTGCGCCAGAACCTGATCATGCAGAAACACAATCAGCCCCCACCGAAATGGGGGTTAGTCTCCAAACAGACTAGCAAGTGTATAGATAATGTAATATGTGCAAGAATCAAGATAAGAAAAGTAGAAACATGCACAAGTGATGCATTCCTCAACACATATATATATATATATCTATATATATAATATTCAAATACACATACGAGTAAACGAATAAATAAGCATCTCAATCTTCTCATGTAATTACAACCTTTACACGAAAATCATTAACAATAACACACATCATAAGTAAGAATTTTCGGCGTCCCGATATCGAGCGGACTACCCACCTATGTGGGAGTCTCCCATAACATGGGCAACCATGATAATATGGAAATCATCCCAAACTTGGCCATAAGAGTAACATACGGACTATCCACCTAAAATGGAAGTCAAGGCCCACAATAGCTATGGACGCCCAACGGACTATCCACCACTTGTGGAAGTCAGGGCCCACAATAAAATGGACACCCAAACACATATGGCTAGCCATAGCACAACCAAACATGATTCTATATCTTTAGCTCATAACTAATCATAGCCTTAGCTATCAACTAGTAAACAAGCCCTAAACTTCAAAGTACATATATATGCCTAAACCTCTTTACATCTAGATAGGTATATGATTTATAAGATAGATAACTTAAATTAATAAACACATATACTTCATGGAATATTCCTAAATTCCTTAACCTTTCATCAAAACACTTAAGCATTCACAAACACTTGCCTTAGAGTCGACGATCGAGTCCGAGCCTTTCAATGAGTCGATTCCAAATGACTTATTGCCAATTAGCCCTTTCTAGATCCAATCAAGGTTTCCTAAATAATTATTTAACCAACCAATTACTAATTAAGCTTCACATAAAAACAAAACCCCCAAATTGAAACCTAGGGTTTCAAGATTTTAGAAGAAATCAAAGAAAGCTTTAAGGATTGAATCAAGACTCACAAATGGAGTAATAGGCTGCTAGGGAGGCTCGACGGCGTCGTTCCGAGGTGGTGATGATCGGACTTCACAACCCAACACGCAGCTGTGCAACACACCACACCAAACCAGTCCGTACGATGGCTATTTGGCGAGGACGGCTCGTTCCGAGGATGGCTGGGCTGAGTTCGGTGGCTAAGGGGTTTAATTTGGGTGGAGGGGCTGCTGATTTGAAGGAGTGGCAGCAGCTGGCTGAGGCTAGAAGAAGAGGAAACGCACAGCCAAAAAAAAGAACGGGAAGGAGGAGGAGAAAGGAGGAAAGAGAAAGGAAAAGAAGTAGAAAAAAAAATGGGTTGTCTCTATAATACCCAAAATGATTTATATATATATATATAAATATATATGGTGATAGTCAATTACTTAACTAGGTAGAAATCATCACTCGTAAAGCCAACGGAATTTATATAATGTCGACATGAACCAACTAATCTTCCCGAAACTTCCACCCGAATTTCCAACACCCGGTCAATCAAAGGAAATTTACGATTCAAAATCTATATTTACCACATATTAGAATTATAAAGTATTTTATATTAACGGGATATCACATACCTTGTAATACCCGGTAATTTTCTAGTTTCGTGTTAATTTTTTTTTTTGGCAACGATTAATAATTTTAATTAGCGGTTCATGCTTATGTGTTGGATTTGAATTCTTTGGAATGTTTTAATAAATGTTTATGTGCTCTGAGTTGGATGTGTCGGGTTTTGCCCGTATGATGTATGATGACGTGCGTTTTACTATCTAGTTGTAGAAATTATTTTTCATGCTTCCGTGATTTATTAGGATACGTTTGGGTTGGTTTTAATTTATTTCCCCGTATCGTATAGTGAGAATTTAACCCTAAGCTAAATAAACCTTATCCTTATTTTAATATACTTCCCTCCTTTACAAATTACATCTTCCTATACATTAAAACCCAACCCCTTATACGTAGCTTTATTTTCCTTCACCTCTCTCAACTCTTCCGCCTTCATTTTTTTTCTCTCCCGTACACCACGCTCAGCTCCGCCTTCTCCTTCGTCCAGCCACCAAGCCCGCCATCGCTGCTCCTCCTCGCAGCACTTCCTTCCTCCTCGCAGCAGCGCAGCTCCTCCTCGCAGCTGTCGCAACTCCTCCTTGCAGCTCTTCCTTCTCCATACAGCAGCGCAGCTCCTCCTGGCAGCATCGTCGCAGCTCATCCTTCTCCATACAGCAGCGCAGCAGCTCTGGGGGTCGTCTCCGGCGTAGCAGCAGCAGCAGCCACCACCCAGTTCGTCGACAAGCTGAGCACCACCTTAGCTCAGCCACACCATCTCATTGGAACCACCAACCCTTGCCAATTACTCCTTGTGAGAATTTTTCCCTAATTCTTTAGAACCCTAGTTTTTCAATTTGGGGGTTTATGTTAAATTGATGTTTGGGCTGAAATTGATGGAAGTAATGGATGATTTAGGTTGTTTGAAGTTGATAATTAGAGGAACAAGTGAATGATTTGAGTTTTGGGCTCTTTTGTGTGAATCTGAAAATTCTGGGAAAAATCCGTAATTTCTGGAAAGTTGTGGCTGGCGTTTGAAGGTGAGGAATCTCCCTACAAGTATGAGAAATTTTACGGTTTTCAATTTAGATGTGTATGTGATGAGTTATGACGTTTTTCGTGAAGGTTCGACTTAGGCGACCGTTTCGTGAATCTTGCGACATCTTTTTACGACAAACGGATTACTTGAGGTGATCGTCAATTGAGGCAAGTTATTTGTGAGCGTTTTCCATGTCGTAGTAAAGAGTTAGGATGAACGAATCTCAAACATTTAGTTGTACATACGTCTAATCATATAAATTGTCTCTTGTTGCTATTGTTGGTTCCTTGGTGATGTCTTTTAATTGTTAGTTGGTTAATGTCACTTGTTCCATTGTGTGTAGTTGTGTAGAGATGTCTTATTATATGGTGATTTTTATGAGTTAACTACGCTCATGGTGATACGAATAGTTGAGATATGATTAGTGATTGCGTTATTGCTTTACATATAATAATGTTGAGGCATCGAGTTACATACTCTTGGATTTCGGAGGTTGAGTTATAAAACACGATAAATTCGGGGTAAGGATGGTTCCGATCCCTATTTGGTTTTATAATGTTTTTGGTCAGCATGGTGCCCTCGATTGCTCAATTTGAAGAGTGGTCGTAGGGACCGTCTTATCAATCTGGGTCGGCCGTTCACCTAGCTAGTGTTCGTTCTCCGACTCTTGGTAAGACATTGGTACCCAAGATACGGGTTCAGCCCAAGGTACGGGTTAGAGGGTATACCTTCGGGTCCAAGACAGACTTGGACTTGTTTTCGAAACGGTTTTTTTCGTACTTTATGTTTTTCATTAGTTTTCTTTTGCATTGCTTGCTTGTATGTGCTTTTATGCTATTTGTGCGTGTGTGCTTGTGAATGATTGCCTTCCTGTTTTGAAATCTATGACTTCACTATAATTTGATTGATCAATCTGATAACTGTAGGTAAGGGTCGTCTAGTGATGATATTTATATTGTAGTTTGATATGGATAAGCGTATTGATTATACCAAGTGTCCTTAGGTACTTACTCATGTTGATCTTATGTTACGACTGGTTCATCTCTTAACCTTCTTCTTCATCTGTAAACCTTCTCGCATATCCGTCAGTATTAGAGTAGTGTCTTTGACTTGCTATTTTTCCAATATAATCATGTCTGCAGGTCTGCACCCTTATAGGTTTGCATATTCGTGACTCTATGACTTTTTCTATTACATGTATTATTGCTCATATAATTTGCTAGTCTGGTTGGAGACTAACCCCCATTTCGGTGGGGGACTGGCTGTGTTTGTGCATGGTCAGGTATACGTTCAGTTCCAAAGCACGGAGGAGATAGGGCGACTTGATGCATTCTAGGATGGGTCTTTTGCAGACTTGATTTTTTTTGTAAACTGATGCTCTTGTCGAGCTAGTCCCTTTTGTCCTTTCTTTTGATACTAGCCTATGCTAGCGACCTCTCCGGAATACGTCAGATTTTAGGTTTTACCTTGATACTTGATCATATGGTTGTGTTTGTATTCTAGTTCGTTTATCTTTACAGACTCTTTGAACCATTTTGTATCCGCTTTCGCCTTCATATTGATCTCATGTATCCTATTTTTTGTTCACTAACCGCCTGAGGGGATCTCCATCTCGGGGATCCCTGGCACTGTAGCACCCTTGTATTTCGGGGCGTTACAGAAGTTGGTATCAGAGCCCAGGTTCGACATTTCTGTGGGAAGGGGTAGATCTTGCATTGCATGTCGCACTATCATCTCCTTGTTTCATTCTAAATCTATTAGTATAAGAGTTTGTTACTTTGTCTTAAGCTAGTAAGAATCATTGCAGATGGTAGGTAGCGGTAGAGTTCGAGGTGTTCGTGGTAGAGGTCGAGCACGAGGGTCTCGTGGAGGCCGACGTGGTTTAGTTAGAGATACTCCTGTTGGTGTTCCTCCTGTTGAGGATGTAGAGAGTCAAATGGGTCATGAACCCCGAGTAGAGAGAGGAGTTGATCCCCCCGTGAATCAGAATGGGGTCCCTCAGGAGGCTCCTCCGATAGTTCCTACTGTACCATCACCTACCTGCTTCCATTCCTGTTGGCATAGATGCTGGGTTTCTTGCCATACTTCAACAAATGATTGGACAAGCTGTTCAGGCATATTCTCAATCCCATCCTCAACCCGTGCCACCACCAGTACAAAATCAACCTCTCCCTCAAGAGTTGACACCGAGTGTCGAGGGTAGAGATGCTAGTAGTATAACAACTGCAATTGAAAAGTTGAAACCCCCAGAATATGATGGTTCTGGAGATCCAGCGGATGTAGAGCATTGGCTTAAACATATGGAGAAAATCCTTGATAGGGTGAGATGCCCGGAAGATCAGAAAGTAACTCATATCTCCTATTACCTTACCAGGGATGCTGATGAGTGGTGGGCTTCTGTAAAGCCTACCGAAGGAACAATGAGTTGGGGAGAGTTTAAGGCAAAAATGCATATCCGGTTTTACCCAAAGTCACTTCAGAAGCAAAAGCGCTCAGAATTCTTACACCCGTCGCCTGAAGGGTTACCAGTGATTGAAGCTAGTACCAAGTTTCATAAGCTCCTTCGCTATGCTTCGTCAGCTGTGCATAGTGAGGAAGATAAGATTGACTATTTTGAGCCATGGCTACGTCCCGAGATAAGGACATACATGTCAGGCCATACTTGTACTACCTTGGAAGAGTATTATAACAAGGCTCTGACAGTTGAGAGGAGACTAGAGGATGAGAAATTCGTGACTCAGAGTTACAAGAAACAAAAGATTCCACTCACCTCTTCTGGTACTATAGGAGAAGGATTCAAATCATCTCCACCTCTAGCAAAGGCAAATAACACATCAGGATCTCAGGGATTTAGTGGACATCGAACACAACCACTAGAGGGCTATCGCTGCCATAATTGCCACAGTGACAAGCATTTCAGATCTGACTGTCCACATGAGAATAGGACTTGCCACAAGTGTGGAAAGCCAGGCCATCTTGCAATCCATTGTAGGGGAGGAAAAGGATATCCTTCTTATTCTCAGTCATCTGTTCCGGGTCCACGCGGATCAGCTTATCAGCCTCACCCATCACAATCATATCTTCCATATCAATCCCTTCCAGCACCATCTCGTACACAACAGTCTGCTGGAGGATCTAAGGGAAAAAGACAAGTGCACGAGATGAGGGTCGAGGAACCGACCGCACCCAACAATACAGGTACACTCTTGATTCTAATCTCGGGTTGTTCATATACTTAAGTAAGAAGTTATGCACTAAATTGCTTCTAAGGCTTGTGTGACTCGACTTGGTCTTTCTTACTTGCAAGATTGAGAGTTGTGAATGATTACAGTTGGTTAAAAACTTCTGAGTTTTTGATTGCCCTTGTTGCAGTAGAGTTTAGAACTAAATAGTTGACTTTGTTGAGATTAGTATAATGCATTCTGGTGGAGTTTGAGTTATGAGATGAGTTGTGTGGCTTGAACAGTATTAGATATACGTACGAGAACTGCAAATGTGATAGTGGAGAGAGTCGTCTTCTTAGTTAGGGCTAAGTTTCGGGGTCGAAACTTCCTTTAAGGGGGAGATGATGTAATACCCGGTAATTTTCTAGTTTCGTGTTAAATTTTTTTTTTGGCAACGATTAATAATTTTAATTAGCGGTTCATGCTTATGTGTTGGATTTGAATTCTTTGGAATGTTTTAATAAATGTTTATGTGCTCTGAGTTGGATGTGTCGGGTTTTGCCCGTATGATGTATGATGACGTGCGTTTTACTATCTAGTTGTAGAAATTATTTTTCATGCTTCCGTGATTTATTAGGATACGTTTGGGTTGGTTTTAATTTATTTCCCCGTATCGTATAGTGAGAATTTAACCCTAAGCTAAATAAACCTTATCCTTATTTTAATATACTTCCCTCCTTTACAAATTACATCTTCCTATACATTAAAACCCAACCCCTTATACGTAGCTTTATTTTCCTTCACCTCTCTCAACTCTTCCACCTTCATTTTTTTTCTCTCCCGTACACCACGCTCAGCTCCGCCTTCTCCTTCGTCCAGCCACCAAGCCCGCCATCGCTGCTCCTCCTCGCAGCACTTCCTTCCTCCTCGCAGCAGCGCAGCTCCTCCTCGCAGCTGTCGCAACTCCTCCTTGCAGCTCTTCCTTCTCCATACAGCAGCGCAGCTCCTCCTGGCAGCATCGTCGCAGCTCATCCTTCTCCATACAGCAGCGCAGCAGCTCTGGGGGTCGTCTCCGGCGTAGCAGCAGCAGCAGCCACCACCCAGTTCGTCGACAAGCTGAGCACCACCTTAGCTCAGCCACACCATCTCATTGGAACCACCAACCCTTGCCAATTACTCCTTGTGAGAATTTTTCCCTAATTCTTTAGAACCCTAGTTTTTCAATTTGGGGGTTTATGTTAAATTGATGTTTGGGCTGAAATTGATGGAAGTAATGGATGATTTAGGTTGTTTGAAGTTGATAATTAGAGGAACAAGTGAATGATTTGAGTTTTGGGCTCTTTTGTGTGAATCTGAAAATTCTGGGAAAAATCCGTAATTTCTGGAAAGTTGTGGCTGGCGTTTGAAGGTGAGGAATCTCCCTACAAGTATGAGAAATTTTACGGTTTTCAATTTAGATGTGTATGTGATGAGTTATGACGTTTTTCGTGAAGGTTCGACTTAGGCGACCGTTTCGTGAATCTTGCGACATCTTTTTACGACAAACGGATTACTTGAGGTGATCGTCAATTGAGGCAAGTTATTTGTGAGCGTTTTCCATGTCGTAGTAAAGAGTTAGGATGAACGAATCTCAAACATTTAGTTGTACATACGTCTAATCATATAAATTGTCTCTTGTTGCTATTGTTGGTTCCTTGGTGATGTCTTTTAATTGTTAGTTGGTTAATGTCACTTGTTCCATTGTGTGTAGTTGTGTAGATATGTCTTATTATATGGTGATTTTTATGAGTTAACTACGCTCATGGTGATACGAATAGTTGAGATATGATTAGTGATTGCGTTATTGCTTTACATATAATAATGTTGAGGCATCGAGTTACATACTCTTGGATTTCGGAGGTTGAGTTATAAAACACGATAAATTCGGGGTAAGGATGGTTCCGATCCCTATTTGGTTTTATAATGTTTTTGGTCAGCATGGTGCCCTCGATTGCTCAATTTGAAGAGTGGTCGTAGGGACCGTCTTATCAATCTGGGTCGGCCGTTCACCTAGCTAGTGTTCGTTCTCCGACTCTTGGTAAGACATTGGTACCCAAGATACGGGTTCAGCCCAAGGTACGGGTTAGAGGGTATACCTTCGGGTCCAAGACAGACTTGGACTTGTTTTCGAAACGGTTTTTTTCGTACTTTATGTTTTTCATTAGTTTTCTTTTGCATTGCTTGCTTGTATGTGCTTTTATGCTATTTGTGCGTGTGTGCTTGTGAATGATTGCCTTCCTGTTTTGAAATCTATGACTTCACTATAATTTGATTGATCAATCTGATAACTGTAGGTAAGGGTCGTCTAGTGATGATATTTATATTGTAGTTTGATATGGATAAGCGTATTGATTATACCAAGTGTCCTTAGGTACTTACTCATGTTGATCTTATGTTACGACTGGTTCATCTCTTAACCTTCTTCTTCATCTGTAAACCTTCTCGCATATCCGTCAGTATTAGAGTAGTGTCTTTGACTTGCTATTTTTCCAATATAATCATGTCTGCAGGTCTGCACCCTTATAGGTTTGCATATTCGTGACTCTATGACTTTTTCTATTACATGTATTATTGCTCATATAATTTGCTAGTCTGGTTGGAGACTAACCCCCATTTCGGTGGGGGACTGGCTGTGTTTGTGCATGGTCAGGTATACGTTCAGTTCCAAAGCACGGAGGAGATAGGGCGACTTGATGCATTCTAGGATGGGTCTTTTGCAGACTTGATTTTTTTTGTAAACTGATGCTCTTGTCGAGCTAGTCCCTTTTGTCCTTTCTTTTGATACTAGCCTATGCTAGCGACCTCTCCGGAATACGTCAGATTTTAGGTTTTACCTTGATACTTGATCATATGGTTGTGTTTGTATTCTAGTTCGTTTATCTTTACAGACTCTTTGAACCATTTTGTATCCGCTTTCGCCTTCATATTGATCTCATGTATCCTATTTTTTGTTCACTAACCGCCTGAGGGGATCTCCATCTCGGGGATCCCTGGCACTGTAGCACCCTTGTATTTCGGGGCGTTACAGAAGTTGGTATCAGAGCCCAGGTTCGACATTTCTGTGGGAAGGGGTAGATCTTGCATTGCATGTCGCACTATCATCTCCTTGTTTCATTCTAAATCTATTAGTATAAGAGTTTGTTACTTTGTCTTAAGCTAGTAAGAATCATTGCAGATGGTAGGTAGCGGTAGAGTTCGAGGTGTTCGTGGTAGAGGTCGAGCACGAGGGTCTCGTGGAGGCCGACGTGGTTTAGTTAGAGATACTCCTGTTGGTGTTCCTCCTGTTGAGGATGTAGAGAGTCAAATGGGTCATGAACCCCGAGTAGAGAGAGGAGTTGATCCCCCCGTGAATCAGAATGGGGTCCCTCAGGAGGCTCCTCCGATAGTTCCTACTGTACCATCACCTACCTGCTTCCATTCCTGTTGGCATAGATGCTGGGTTTCTTGCCATACTTCAACAAATGATTGGACAAGCTGTTCAGGCATATTCTCAATCCCATCCTCAACCCGTGCCACCACCAGTACAAAATCAACCTCTCCCTCAAGAGTTGACACCGAGTGTCGAGGGTAGAGATGCTAGTAGTATAACAACTGCAATTGAAAAGTTGAAACCCCCAGAATATGATGGTTCTGGAGATCCAGCGGATGTAGAGCATTGGCTTAAACATATGGAGAAAATCCTTGATAGGGTGAGATGCCCGGAAGATCAGAAAGTAACTCATATCTCCTATTACCTTACCAGGGATGCTGATGAGTGGTGGGCTTCTGTAAAGCCTACCGAAGGAACAATGAGTTGGGGAGAGTTTAAGGCAAAAATGCATATCCGGTT
This sequence comes from Oxyria digyna, assembly GCA_029168935.1. NCBI lineage: Eukaryota > Viridiplantae > Streptophyta > Magnoliopsida > Caryophyllales > Polygonaceae > Oxyria > Oxyria digyna. Next base: position 16,919,374 of record JAPVLV010000013.1, read on the forward strand.
TTACCCAAAGTCACTTCAGAAGCAAAAGCGCTCAGAATTCTTACACCCGTCGCCTGAAGGGTTACCAGTGATTGAAGCTAGTACCAAGTTTCATAAGCTCCTTCGCTATGCTTCGTCAGCTGTGCATAGTGAGGAAGATAAGATTGACTATTTTGAGCCATGGCTACGTCCCGAGATAAGGACATACATGTCAGGCCATACTTGTACTACCTTGGAAGAGTATTATAACAAGGCTCTGACAGTTGAGAGGAGACTAGAGGATGAGAAATTCGTGACTCAGAGTTACAAGAAACAAAAGATTCCACTCACCTCTTCTGGTACTATAGGAGAAGGATTCAAATCATCTCCACCTCTAGCAAAGGCAAATAACACATCAGGATCTCAGGGATTTAGTGGACATCGAACACAACCACTAGAGGGCTATCGCTGCCATAATTGCCACAGTGACAAGCATTTCAGATCTGACTGTCCACATGAGAATAGGACTTGCCACAAGTGTGGAAAGCCAGGCCATCTTGCAATCCATTGTAGGGGAGGAAAAGGATATCCTTCTTATTCTCAGTCATCTGTTCCGGGTCCACGCGGATCAGCTTATCAGCCTCACCCATCACAATCATATCTTCCATATCAATCCCTTCCAGCACCATCTCGTACACAACAGTCTGCTGGAGGATCTAAGGGAAAAAGACAAGTGCACGAGATGAGGGTCGAGGAACCGACCGCACCCAACAATACAGGTACACTCTTGATTCTAATCTCGGGTTGTTCATATACTTAAGTAAGAAGTTATGCACTAAATTGCTTCTAAGGCTTGTGTGACTCGACTTGGTCTTTCTTACTTGCAAGATTGAGAGTTGTGAATGATTACAGTTGGTTAAAAACTTCTGAGTTTTTGATTGCCCTTGTTGCAGTAGAGTTTAGAACTAAATAGTTGACTTTGTTGAGATTAGTATAATGCATTCTGGTGGAGTTTGAGTTATGAGATGAGTTGTGTGGCTTGAACAGTATTAGATATACGTACGAGAACTGCAAATGTGATAGTGGAGAGAGTCGTCTTCTTAGTTAGGGCTAAGTTTCGGGGTCGAAACTTCCTTTAAGGGGGAGATGATGTAATACCCGGTAATTTTCTAGTTTCGTGTTAAATTTTTTTTTTGGCAACGATTAATAATTTTAATTAGCGGTTCATGCTTATGTGTTGGATTTGAATTCTTTGGAATGTTTTAATAAATGTTTATGTGCTCTGAGTTGGATGTGTCGGGTTTTGCCCGTATGATGTATGATGACGTGCGTTTTACTATCTAGTTGTAGAAATTATTTTTCATGCTTCCGTGATTTATTAGGATACGTTTGGGTTGGTTTTAATTTATTTCCCCGTATCGTATAGTGAGAATTTAACCCTAAGCTAAATAAACCTTATCCTTATTTTAATATACTTCCCTCCTTTACAAATTACATCTTCCTATACATTAAAACCCAACCCCTTATACGTAGCTTTATTTTCCTTCACCTCTCTCAACTCTTCCACCTTCATTTTTTTTCTCTCCCGTACACCACGCTCAGCTCCGCCTTCTCCTTCGTCCAGCCACCAAGCCCGCCATCGCTGCTCCTCCTCGCAGCACTTCCTTCCTCCTCGCAGCAGCGCAGCTCCTCCTCGCAGCTGTCGCAACTCCTCCTTGCAGCTCTTCCTTCTCCATACAGCAGCGCAGCTCCTCCTGGCAGCATCGTCGCAGCTCATCCTTCTCCATACAGCAGCGCAGCAGCTCTGGGGGTCGTCTCCGGCGTAGCAGCAGCAGCAACCACCACCCAGTTCGTCGACAAGCTGAGCACCACCTTAGCTCAGCCACACCATCTCATTGGAACCACCAACCCTTGCCAATTACTCCTTGTGAGAATTTTTCCCTAATTCTTTAGAACCCTAGTTTTTCAATTTGGGGGTTTATGTTAAATTGATGTTTGGGCTGAAATTGATGGAAGTAATGGATGATTTAGGTTGTTTGAAGTTGATAATTAGAGGAACAAGTGAATGATTTGAGTTTTGGGCTCTTTTGTGTGAATCTGAAAATTCTGGGAAAAATCCGTAATTTCTGGAAAGTTGTGGCTGGCGTTTGAAGGTGAGGAATCTCCCTACAAGTATGAGAAATTTTACGGTTTTCAATTTAGATGTGTATGTGATGAGTTATGACGTTTTTCGTGAAGGTTCGACTTAGGCGACCGTTTCGTGAATCTTGCGACATCTTTTTACGACAAACGGATTACTTGAGGTGATCGTCAATTGAGGCAAGTTATTTGTGAGCGTTTTCCATGTCGTAGTAAAGAGTTAGGATGAACGAATCTCAAACATTTAGTTGTACATACGTCTAATCATATAAATTGTCTCTTGTTGCTATTGTTGGTTCCTTGGTGATGTCTTTTAATTGTTAGTTGGTTAATGTCACTTGTTCCATTGTGTGTAGTTGTGTAGATATGTCTTATTATATGGTGATTTTTATGAGTTAACTACGCTCATGGTGATACGAATAGTTGAGATATGATTAGTGATTGCGTTATTGCTTTACATATAATAATGTTGAGGCATCGAGTTACATACTCTTGGATTTCGGAGGTTGAGTTATAAAACACGATAAATTCGGGGTAAGGATGGTTCCGATCCCTATTTGGTTTTATAATGTTTTTGGTCAGCATGGTGCCCTCGATTGCTCAATTTGAAGAGTGGTCGTAGGGACCGTCTTATCAATCTGGGTCGGCCGTTCACCTAGCTAGTGTTCGTTCTCCGACTCTTGGTAAGACATTGGTACCCAAGATACGGGTTCAGCCCAAGGTACGGGTTAGAGGGTATACCTTCGGGTCCAAGACAGACTTGGACTTGTTTTCGAAACGGTTTTTTTCGTACTTTATGTTTTTCATTAGTTTTCTTTTGCATTGCTTGCTTGTATGTGCTTTTATGCTATTTGTGCGTGTGTGCTTGTGAATGATTGCCTTCCTGTTTTGAAATCTATGACTTCACTATAATTTGATTGATCAATCTGATAACTGTAGGTAAGGGTCGTCTAGTGATGATATTTATATTGTAGTTTGATATGGATAAGCGTATTGATTATACCAAGTGTCCTTAGGTACTTACTCATGTTGATCTTATGTTACGACTGGTTCATCTCTTAACCTTCTTCTTCATTTGTAAACCTTCTCGCATATCCGTCAGTATTAGAGTAGTGTCTTTGACTTGCTATTTTTCCAATATAATCATGTCTGCAGGTCTGCACCCTTATAGGTTTGCATATTCGTGACTCTATGACTTTTTCTATTACATGTATTATTGCTCATATAATTTGCTAGTCTGGTTGGAGACTAACCCCCATTTCGGTGGGGGACTGGCTGTGTTTGTGCATGGTCAGGTATACGTTCAGTTCCAAAGCACGGAGGAGATAGGGCGACTTGATGCATTCTAGGATGGGTCTTTTGCAGACTTGATTTTTTTTGTAAACTGATGCTCTTGTCGAGCTAGTCCCTTTTGTCCTTTCTTTTGATACTAGCCTATGCTAGCGACCTCTCCGGAATACGTCAGATTTTAGGTTTTACCTTGATACTTGATCATATGGTTGTGTTTGTATTCTAGTTCGTTTATCTTTACAGACTCTTTGAACCATTTTGTATCCGCTTTCGCCTTCATATTGATCTCATGTATCCTATTTTTTGTTCACTAACCGCCTGAGGGGATCTCCATCTCGGGGATCCCTGGCACTGTAGCACCCTTGTATTTCGGGGCGTTACATACCTCCCCCGTTAAAAGAAGTTTCGTCCCCGAAAATAGACCTCAAAGAGAAATGGGTAAAGCTGTCTCATTTTCTCCTCGGTTTCCCATGTTGCTGCATTGGTCCCATGCTTGGACCATAACACTTTCACAAGAGGAATCTTCTTATTCCTAAGTTGCTTCACTTCATATTCTACTATTTTGATTGGTTGCTCCTCAAATGTGCAATCCTCTTCGAATTCGATATCATCATAGCGAATCACATGAGAAGGATCAGCTAGATATTTCCTTAACTGAGAGATATGAAACACACTATGAACTCTGCTCAGGGATGGTGGCAAGGCAAGGCGATATGCTGAAGATCCAACCTTTTCTAGAATTTCAAATGGACCAACATAACGTGGGCTTAGCTTCCCCCTTCGCCCAAATCTGAAAACACCCTTAGTAGGCGAGACTCGTACAAAAACATGATCACCAATTTCAAATTCAAGGGGTCGACGACGATTGTCTGCATAAGATTTTTGTCGGCTTTGGGCTGTCAATATTCTTTGTCTGATAACAGCAACTTCATCCCGGGTACGTTGTAATATGTCTGGGCTCACTAGATTTCTCTCTGACAGATCATCCCAACACAGTGGGGAACGGCATCTACGGCCATACAAAGCCTCATATGGGGCCATCTGAATGGATGCATGCCAACTATTGTTATATGTGAATTCCACTAGAGGCAATTTAGTTCCCCAGTTTCCTGGCCAATCTAATACACACGCCCTCATAATATCCTCCAGAGTTTGTATTGTTCTCTCGGTTTGACCGTCTGTCTGAGGGTGAAAGGAAGTACTAAATCTTAACTCAGTGCCCAAGGCTCTATGCAATGATCTCCAGAAATGTGATACAAACCGACCATCACGATCAGATACTATGGTCTTGGGGATGCCATGTAGGCGCACAATCTCTTGTAAGTATAGCTCAGCTAGTCGATCGGGACCCCAAACCTTCTTCACAGGTAGAAAATGGGCAGACTTGGTTAACCGGTCGACTATAACCCAAATGCAGTCCATCCCCTTTTGGGTCGTTGGCAAACCTGAGACAAAATCCATAGCAAAATCTTCCCACTTCCATTCTGGTATTGGGAGGGGTTGTAACTCACCAGCTGGCCTTTGATGTTCAATCTTAACTTGTTGACTTGTAAGGCACCTAGCTACAAACTCAGCTACTTCCTTCTTCATGTTACTCCACCAGAAGTTCTGCTTAAGATCCTTATACATCTTGTTGGCTCCGGGGTGTATCGAGTAGGGAGAAGCATGAGCTTCCCGTAAAATGATGCTCTTAATTTCATCATTAGAAGGCACGCATATCCGATTCTGAAATCTTAAGATACCATCATCATGAACCACAAACCCCGGTGTCCTCCTAGAAGAAATTTCACCGATAACCTTGTTTAATCTTGCGTCCTGTAATTGCTTCTCCCGAATGGAATCTAACAAGGATGACTGAATCTCTAATAAACAAAGTTGACCTTGATTCTTTTGGAACCGGACTTCAATCTTGTATCGCATAATCTCCTTCTGTAATTCAGGCTGACAAGTTAGGCATGCTATCATTCGTTCTTGACTCGACTTCCGACTCAAGGCATCTGCTACTACATTAGCTTTCCCTGGATGGTAGAGCATTTCAATGTCATAGTCTTTTATCAATTCCAGCCACCTTCTTTGCCTCATATTCAATTCCTTCTGGGTGAATATATACTTCAAGCTCTTGTGATCAGTGTAAATTTGACAACTCACACCATAGAGATAATGTCGCCAGATCTTAAGTGCAAATACTACCGCTGCAAGTTCCAAGTCATGCGTGGGGTAATTCATTTCATATGATTTTAACTTTCGGGAAGCATATGCAATCACCCTCCCTCGTTGCATCAAAACACAACCCAGACCATGCCTTGAAGCATCACTGTAAACAACAAAGTCTTCATTTCCTTGAGGAAGAGCTAGCACTGGAGCACTTGTTAATTTATGCTTAAGTTCTTGAAAACTCTGCAGACATTGTTGATTCCACTCGAATTTCTTCGTTTTCCGAAGCAGATTGGTTAATGGTTGAGAAATTTTGGAGAATCCTTCCACAAATCTTCTATAATAACCTGCCAAGCCAAGAAAACTTCTCACTTCCTTCACATTCTTTGGAGGTTGCCATCCTGATATAGCCTCAATCTTTTGAGGATCTACTTTTACACCTTCAGCAGAAATGATGTGTCCTAGAAATGTTACTTCAGTCATCCAAAAATCACACTTGGATAGTTTAGCATACAACTGATGTTGCCTTAGCGCCTGAAGGACAAGTTTAAGGTGCTCTTCGTGCTCTTCTTTGCTCTTGGAATATATCAAAATATCATCAATGAAAACGACAACAAATTGATCAAGATATTCGATGAACACCTGATTCATTAACTGCATAAACACGGCTGGAGCATTTGTAAGACCGAAGGGCATCACTATAAATTCATAATGACCATATCTTGTTCTGAAAGCTGTTTTAGCAATATCTTCCTCTCTAATCCTCAACTGATGATAGCCCGACCTTAAATCAATCTTGGAGAAGACTACTGAACCCTGTAACTGATCCAACAAATCATCAATGCGAGGTAAAGGGTATTTATTTTTCACTGTAACCTTATTCAATTCCCTGTAGTCAATGCAAAGACGGAGACTTCCATCCTTCTTTTTTACGAACAATACAGGTGCTCCCCATGGAGATGCACTTGGTCTGATATACCCCTTATCAGCTAACTCCTCCAATTGCTTCTTTAATTCATGCATTTCACAAGGCTCCATCCGATATGGTGCTTTAGAAACTGGTCTTGTTCCTGGTTCAAGCTCTATAGTAAAGTCCACATCCCGACGAGGAGGTAAACTAGGTAATTCCTCAGGAAACACATCTAAAAACTCGCAGACAATGGGTATGTCAGATATGTTAGGGATCTCCTTAATATCTTCAAGAGCATAGCACATAAAGCCTTGGCACCCTCGCCTCAAAAGTTTCACTGCAGCCATAGCACTAATAACCATCCCTGACTTCTCAGGATCACGACCTTTAAACACATGACACAATCCATCCTCAGCGGTAATACTAACTGTTTTCTTGCGAAGATCCATCACTGCTCCATGACTCTCTAGCCAATCCATACCCAGAATTACATCATAATGATGCATATCTATTGCGATTAGGTTAGCTACCCAATCCCGATCATCAATACGGATCGGACAATTCCTAAACTCACGAGAGCCAGTCAACTTACTACCATTGGGCAAGCTAATCACAAAGGATTCACAATCATAAAGGCAAGTAAGATCCAGCCTAGCCGCACATGCCTCCGAAATAAAGGAATGGGTTGCCCCAGTATCGAATAAAACACATACAGGATGAGAGTAAATACTAAGTGTACCTGTAGCAACAGGAGCATTGGAATCCTCAGTTCTCATCTCATACACACGTCCCTTTCCTCTAGTTCCCGCTGTGGTTTGTTGGGATGCTGATGGTGTTGAACGAGCTTGTCGATGAGGGTACATAGACGATGAACGAGGTGGTTGAGCTGACCCCTTGGAAGTATACTGAGAGACAGAGGAAGGGGAAGGTCTTTCCTTACGTTGTCTACAGAAAGTTGCAATATGACCCTTCTCTCCACATTGAAAACATGTCTGAGGAGCCTTAGGACAATCTCTTTTTAAATGTTGAGTACTCTTGCAGTTATGGCACTGATATCCTTCAGGTAATGTCCCGCGAGAATTACTTGATCCAGGAGGTCCAGAATTCTGGATGGGTCTCGGAAAAGGAGGAGGTGGTCTTCTAATTCCACCCTCCTTTGTATTAGGTGGGGCCGAATGGGTCTTTTGCCTCTTGTAACTGCGAGTAACCGCCCTTTCAGCATCTAATCATTTCTCCACTGCTAGAGCCACATCACAGTACTCTGCTAGGGTAGAACACTTATGTCCTGCCATATAAGTCCTAATCTCAGGTGCCACCCAAGGTTCAAAGTAATCAATCTTATCCTCTTCGCTATGGACTATCTTCGAAGCATAACGTAGGAGCTGATGATATTTTGCACTAGCCACAGTTACTGGCATCCCTTCGGGTGGAGGGTTCATAAAATCCTTCAACTTTTGCTTCTGTCAGGTCACTGGATAAAATCTTGAACGTATCTTAGTCTTAAAATCTTCCCAACTCATCTGACCTTCCGTGGGCTTTTCTGCATCCCACCAATCATCTGCATCCTTTATAAGATAATAAGAAACATTTGAAACCTTCTGATCATCAGGACATTTTACTCTTTCAAGACACTTCTCCATTTGTTTCAGCCAAAATTCTACTTCTGTTGGGTCACCACCACCGTCGTAAGTAGGGGGTTTCAGTTTCTCAAAGGCAGATGTAATACTAATAGCATCCACTCTATCAATCTCAGGTATTACTTGAGTAGGATTTGGAGGTGTAGTAGACACAGGAGGAGGCATAGAATGAGGTTGTGCCTGGGAATAGAAATTCTGGACAGCTTGTCCAATCATCTGTTGGAGAGTGGCCATAAATGCAGGGTCCATTCCTGTAGGAACATTTGGAGCTGTTGGATTTAAAGGCTCTCTAGGAGGAATAACTTCTTCCGCACCTCTAGGCTCACCACCCATACGACTTTCTGCATCACCCGAAGGCTGCATATTGTCGGAGTTCCCTCTTCCGACTCCCCCTCTATCACCACGAGTGCCTCGTGGTCTACCTCGGTTACGATAACCTCTTCTCATCATCTGCATATGTACTTACAAGTTTATAGAAAACTATATATATATACATATACAATTAATTAAAGTATCAACAAATACTATTGACTGCAATGGAAGCGATTAAGCAGCGCGTGACGGTAATTCTACCCTCCCAAGGAAAACTCAAAACTAAGGCTCTGATACCAACATCTGTAACAGCCCGAAACACGAGGTGTTACAGTGCCAGAGATTCTCCAAGAATCTCCACAGGCAAAGGAAGGAATGAACTAACATAACTTAAATATACATAAGGGATATATAAGCAGAACATAACTTACAACATCATACCAAGCGGAGAAAACTAACCATCATACAAGTTTGACGACAAACCAACATTTAGAAGCTTCTAAACCCAATTTGGAGTAGCTAGATACAATACATGTAAGGCTTCTAACATAAGAAGGCTAAGAGTTTACAAAATGATTCCTAAGAGACCAAACTCAAGGAAACCCATCCTAGTAACCGTCACGTTGCTTGACCACTTCCATGCTCCACTACTGCGCCAGAACCTGATCATGCAGAAACACAATCAGCCCCCACCGAAATGGGGGTTAGTCTCCAAACAGACTAGCAAGTGTATAGATAATGTAATATGTGCAAGAATCAAGATAAGAAAAGTAGAAACATGCACAAGTGATGCATTCCTCAACATATAGATATATATATCTATATATATAATATTCAAATACACATACGAGTAAACGAATAAATAAGCATCTCAATCTTCTCATGTAATTACAACCTTTACACGAAAATCATTAACAATAACACACATCATAAGTAAGAATTTCCGGCGTCCCGATATCGAGCGGACTACCCACCTATGTGGGAGTCTCCCATAACATGGGCAACCATGATAATATGGAAATCATCCCAAACTTGGCCATAAGAGTAACATACGGACTATCCACCTAAAATGGAAGTCAAGGCCCACAATATCTATGGACGCCCAACGGACTATCCACCACTTGTGGAAGTCAGGGCCCACAATAAAATGGACACCCAAACACATATGGCTAGCCATAGCACAACCAAACATGATTCTATATCTTTAGCTCATAACTAATCATAGCCTTAGCTATCAACTAGTAAACAAGCCCTAAACTTCAAAGTACATATATATGCCTAAACCTCTTTACATCTAGATAGGTATATGATTTATAAGATAGATAACTTAAATTAATAAACACATATACTTCATGGAATATTCCTAAATTCCTTAACCTTTCATCAAAACACTTAAGCATTCACAAACACTTGCCTTAGAGTCGACGATCGAGTCCGAGCCTTTCAATGAGTCGATTCCAAATGACTTATTGCCAATTAGCCCTTTCTAGATCCAATCAAGGTTTCCTAAATAATTATTTAACCAACCAATTACTAATTAAGCTTCACATAAAAACAAAACCCCCAAATTGAAACCTAGGGTTTCAAGATTTTAGAAGAAATCAAAGAAAGCTTTAAGGATTGAATCAAGACTCACAAATGGAGTAATAGGCTGCTAGGGAGGCTCGACGGCGTCGTTCCGAGGTGGTGATGATCGGACTTCACAACCCAACACGCAGCTGTGCAACACACCACACCAAACCAGTCCGTACGATGGCTATTTGGCGAGGACGGCTCGTTCCGAGGATGGCTGGGCTGAGTTCGGTGGCTAAGGGGTTTAATTTGGGTGGAGGGGCTGCTGATTTGAAGGAGTGGCAGCAGCTGGCTGAGGCTAGAAGAAGAGGAATCGCACAGCCAAAAAAAAGAACGGGAAGGAGGAGGAGAAAGGAGGAAAGAGAAAGGAAAAGAAGTAGAAAAAAAAATGGGTTGTCTCTATAATACCCAAAATGATTTATATATATATATAAATATATATGGTGATAGTCAATTACTTAACTAGGTAGAAATCATCACTCGTAAAGCCAACGGAATTTATATAATGTCGACATGAACCAACTAATCTTCCCGAAACTTCCACCCGAATTTCCAACACCCGGTCAATCAAAGGAAATTTACGATTCAAAATCTATATTTACCACATATTAGAATTATAAAGTATTTTATATTAACGGGATATCACATGTTTTTCCTACGTTAACCCATCTTCCTACTCGAACTTTCTTCATGAAAGTAATATGATATTTAACAAAAACAATATTTTATACAATGGAAAATGTATCTCTAATGTAATACCACCTTAGTTTCTGTTTCAGAAATTTTATTTTGATAAACCTAATATGTATTTATAGATTATTTTGATAAAAGACGCAAGTATGTTTTATTTTCGCGATTCTTGAAATCTTATCGTCTCGCAAAACGTACATGATTTATGTACGACATTGAAATTATTTTCGCAAGGATTAGTCCGATTTTTATATTTTTATAAAGTTAATATCTGTAATATCCTAATACTTATTAAGCGGACATTATTATAATATTTCCTGAGCTTAATTATATAAACCAACTTTCTTTTATCCGTTCATTATTAAGCCCCCGTTCACATAACTTAATTAAACTCATTTCCTTAACCTTTTAATTTTCCTTTGATTATATATCAATGTCGGTTTACCATCTCATCTCATTAGTTATATATATGCTCCACTTAGCTCATTTATTAATATACCTTCCAAGACTTCACCATTAAGCTTAAGCCTCCTTCTCGAACGATCGAAGCTCACCGCCACAGTTTTTTAGCACACCATCTCCGACTCCTACCATTACTTATCATATCTTCACCTCTTAGCCAACTCCACCCACTCTCTTTGTCAATTTTGCTTATCTTCCTCGTTAAATCAAGCTCAATCCAAGTTTTCTTCCACACCTTGGTCCGTTACGTCTCGTGGACGCCATGCGGGAAGTCGTTTCAGCTGCACTAGTCATCGTCTTTACCTTTCGGTGCTAAGGAAGTTTGGTTGGATATCCAAGGATCCTATTCAACATCCATCTCTCCTTTTGTAAGTTTCCTAAGATTTATCTATGTCATAGATTAAACTACCTATGCGTTTTGTGATAAAGAGTGGGTTAATTATACATGGAGTTTAGTTATGGATTTAAAGATGTTATGGGAAGATTAGGTTGATCAAACAGAAATTTGGAGTTGATGGATGCAAATTCAAGGCAATAGTGGGCATAGCTGAAGGTTTCTGGAATTCTGGGTAAATTCCATGAATTATGGAAGTTGTGGCTGATATCATAAGGTAAGGAGTTTCCTTACGAGCAGTCGGAACTTCGTCGATCCTGATTTGGATTTGTATATTAAAAGTTATGCCCAAATCTGTATGGTATTGTAGATACATTTCGGGAATTCGTTGAATCCCTGATCATCAGGCGATTAAACAGGTTTAGGCGTGAGCTTGCGACATTAAACTCGTCCAGGCAAGTTATTTGTGATTACTTACGTGTTTGTTATAAATTTAGGCTATTGGACTATGCATGAAACCGTAAATGCATTACATATGCATAATGTTTGTTCCTTGACTTTGTATCTCGATATGCATTTGTATATGAAGTGATATTGGTAATTTGGTATTCTTCCATGATAGAATTAGTATTATTTGTGTGTAGACATCGTGGATATGTTTGTTTATGAAATACTCGTTTTATTGATTTCTTTGAGAAGTGACAACACTTGTGGATATGATTTGTGCGGGTAAGGATTGTTCCGACCCCCGCTTAGCATGTAAATGGTTTTTAAAATCATTCCTTGATCGATTCCCGGTGTTCGGGTGGATCATGGAAGGTGCTTTACTTGTGTCGTGGTAGGGGGGGTTCGTCTAGCTAACGATACCGCGTCCCTCCGGCAGGTAAAGGTTTTTACCCATAGTTTTGGGTTAGAAGGTACCTTCGTTGCCAAGACAGGCTTGGTCATGTTTTCAAAAGCGTTTTCGTAAAAGTTCCTTCTTTTTGTTTACTATGTGATGTTGTATGTATAGTCTCTTACATACTTGTTTGCTTTGTAATGTACTTTGTGGTATCTGCTTATTCTAATCCCTTTTATTTATGCTATTCTACGTAATTAATTTGCATATATACTTGCTAGTCTGGTTGGAGACTAACCCCCATTTCGGTGGGGGAACTGGTTGTGTTTTTGACATGACCAGGTACGCAGGTAGTATCGGAGCGTGGAGGTGAACGTGCGACGTGATGCGAAAGTTAGGATGGGTTTAATTTTTGCATGTTTATTTTTATGTGTGTTTTGCTATTCTGGTTCTTGAGATGTCTTTGGTGAGACTCTTGTTGGATGGTTGTGCTTGGTTGTACCAAGCTCGTTTTGACGGGTTGTTGTAGCGTCTGTGAACGCCGACCCATGTAAATATGTCCTTCTCTTTGGAAGTGGTTGTTTGAACCAGGTTTTATCTTGTGATTGAATGTTGTTAGTTTATGTGCTACAGGTTGAATTTCATTTATTAAGAATGCCTAAGGGAATTTCTGTCGGAAATTCCTGGCGCTGTGACCCCCCATTAAGAGTAATTTTTGGGGCGTTACAGAAGTTGGTATCAGAGCCTAGGTTTCTAATATCTTTGGGAATGGGTAGTGTCAGCATCACACACGTCGCATTGTAATCTCCATGTGTAGTCTATAAATAAATAAGTTCTTAAATGTTACATATGTGTACAAGGTTATATGTCTATGTGTGCATGTTTGAATTAACATCTGGTTGTGCAGATGTCTGGTAGAGGTACCCGTGGCAGAGGTCGGCCTCGTAAGTTTCACGGGGTACAACCAGAGGTTTCTAGGGATAGCCTCACAGATATACCCCCGATGGAGGACATAGAAAGTCAGATGGGTCCCAATCCAAGAGTGGCTGAAAGGAATGTCCCTCAACAGGTGCAACCCGAGGGTCCACGAGTAGTTCCTCTTATTTCTCCAGGTGCACCAGTACCGGCTAGTATGCCAGCTGGAATTAATACTGAACTATACACTGCTCTTCAACAGATGATTGGGCAGGCGATGCAAGCAGCATATGCCCAAACAGTTCCTCCACAAGTACAAAATCAGCCGCCTTTAACTCCAGGAATACCTACAAATGATGGAAGGAGGGATGTTGTTAGTATAGTAATGGCATTAGAGAAGCTGAAGCCACCAACTTATGATGGAACTGGTGAGCCAGTAGAAGTTGAACATTGGCTCAAGCAGATGGAAAAGCTCCTTGATAGAGTCGAGTGTCCAGTAGAGCAAAAAGTATTGAATGCTTCATTTTATCTTGCAAAAGATGCCGATGACTGGTGGGACACGGTTAAGCCTACAGAAGGAGTAATGAGTTGGGAGAATTTCAAGGAGAAGATTCATGCTAGGTTCTATCCAATGTCCCTCCAGAGACAGAAATACCAGGAGTTTTTACACCCACCTTCTCAAGGGATGCCAGTAGCACAAGCAAGTGTAAGATATCACCAGCTTCTTCGCTATGCATCAGCAGCGGTTCATAATGAGAGGGACAAAATCTTTTATTTTGAGCCCTGGATACCTCCGCGGGTCAGGACTTATATGTCGGGATGTTCATGTGCTACCTTGGAGGAATATTATGATAAGGCATTAGAAGTCGAGAGGAAACTTGAAGATGAGAAGCTCCTGACTTCAAGCTATAAGAAACAGAAGACTGAATCAACCCCCTTTGGTGCCAAAACTGATGTTCCAAGGAGATTCCCTCCTCAGGCAAAAACTGATCAAGCTTTCGGGTCTCAGGGTTTTCGTAATCAAGATAGAGTTCCACCTAAGGATTACCACTGCCATAACTGCAATAGCAATCAACATTATAAAGCTGATTGTCCAAGGGAGCCCAAGGAGTGTTACAATTGTGGCGAGAAGGGTCACCTTTCCATTTACTATAGGAGAGAGAAGGCGAACCCTACCAGGTCACAGACTTCTGTAATGGGACCACGAGGACAGAGTCACCAACCTCGTCCAACACAATCACATTCTCAAAAACAACCCCGCCCAACTCCACCTCAATCTCAGCAATCTTCAGGAGGATCTAAGGCAAAGGGTCGTGTTTATGAAATGAGAACTGAAGAACCTAATGCATCTGTAGTTGCAGGTACGCTCCACATTCACTCTCAACCTGTGTGCATATTATTTGATACTGGTGCCACCCATTCTTTTATCTCTGAGACGTGTGTGAAAAGGCTCGGTCTTACTTGTGCTCTAAATTGTGAGTCTTTTATTGTTGGATTACCAAATGGTAGTAAGCTTGTGGGAAACCGTGAGTTTAGGAGTTGTCCCATTCGTATCGGTGATCAGGAGTGGGAAGTTGATTTGATTGAAATCAACTTACAACATTATGATGTGATTTTGGGTATGGACTGGCTTGTACATCATGGGGCGGTGATGGACCTGCGTAAGAGAACTGTCACGCTCACCGCCAAGGATGGCTTAACGTTGTTGTTTCAGGGACATGACCCTAGTAAAGTTGGGTTAATTATTAGTGCAATGGAAGCCTTGAAGCTATTAAGGAAGGGATGTCAAGGATACATGTGTTATGCCTTGGAAAAGGAAAAACAAAAGCCTGAATTATCAGAAATTCCCATTGTTTGTGAATTCTCAGACGTATTCCCAGAAGATTTAATGGATCTACCTCCTCATAGAGATGTGGATTTTGCAATCGAGGTTGAGCAGGGAACCGCTCCAGTGTCTAGGGCGCCTTATAGAATGGCACCACCGGAAATGCTAGAACTGAAGAAGCAACTTGAAGAACTGATGGAGAAGGGATTGATTAGACCGAGTGCATCTCCGTGGGGTGCACCAATGTTGTTCGTAAAGAAGAAGGATGGTTCCTTACGTCTCTGCATTGATTATAGAGAATTGAATAAGGTGACAATCAAGAATAAATATCCATTGCCTCGGATAGATGACCTATTAGATCAATTGCAGGGTGCAACTGTTTTCTCAAAAATTGATCTAAGATCAGGCTATCATCAGTTAAGGATTCGAGAAGAAGATATTGCTAAGACGGCATTCCGTACAAGGTATGGTCACTATGAGTTTGTGGTGATTCCGTTTGGACTAACTAATGCTCCAGCTGCATTCATGGAATTAATGAACCGTATTTTCATCCAATATTTGGACCAATTTGTCGTGGTCTTCATAGATGATATTCTGATTTACTCCCGAAATAGAGAAGAGCATGTAGAGCATCTCAGAACAGTTCTCAGTATATTGAGGCAGCAACGGTTGTTTGCTAAGCTATCAAAGTGTGATTTCTGGATGACTGAGGTGGCATTCCTAGGTCACATAGTTTCTCATGAAGGAGTAAAGGTTGACCCACAGAAGATCCAAGCAGTAGCTGAATGGATGCCACCAAAGAATGTGAAGGAGGTAAGGAGTTTCTTAGGCTTGGCAGGATATTATCGTAGGTTTGTGGAAGGCTTTTCCAAGATCGCCCAGGCACTCACTAATCTATTACGAAAGGCAAAGAAGTTTGAATGGGACAAACAGTGTCAAGAGAGCTTTGCAGAGCTTAAGAAAAGACTTACCAGTGCACCAGTCTTAGCATTACCCCAGGGAACTGAAGGCTTTGTTATATATAGTGACGCCTCGAAACAAGGCCTTGGTTGTGTTTTGATGCAACATGGTAGGGTAATTGCATACGCTTCCCGTCAATTAAAGACCCATGAAGTAAACTACCCTACTCATGATTTAGAACTTGCAACTGTGATTTTTGCTTTGAAGATCTGGAGACATTATCTCTATGGGGCGAGTTGCCAGATTTACACTGACCATAAGAGTTTGAAGTATATCTTCACTTAGAAGGAATTGAACATGAGGCAGAGAAGATGGTTGGAGCTGTTGAAAGATTATGATATTGAGATATTATATCATCCAGGCAAAGCCAATGTGGTGGCCGACGCACTAAGTAGGAAGTCAACCCAAGATACTATGATTGCAGGCCTAACACTGCAACCAGAATTGCAGAAAGAATTGACTCGATATGAGATCGAGGTCAGGTTTCAAAAACACCAAGGGCAACTTTATTTCTTGGAGATCGAATCATCTTTATTAGAGGCAATTAAGCAGAAGAAGGTTGATGACCTCGTATTGAACAAGATCAAGGATGGCATCCTTCAAGGTAAGTCTCCGGGCTTTATTGTTCATGATGACGGGATCCTTAGGTTCAAGAACCGAATATGTGTGCCTGGAGACGATCAAATAAAGACCATGATTTTGAAAGAGGCCCATGCTTCTCCATATTCGATTCACCCTGGAGCTAATAAGATGTATAAGGACCTCAAAAAGAATTTCTGGTGGAGTAATATGAAAAGAGAGGTCGCTGAATTTGTAGCTAAATGTCTTACATGTCAGCAAGTGAAGATTGAACATCAAAGACCTTCTGGAGAATTACAACCATTACCAATTCCAGAATGGAAATAGGACGATATATCCATGGGCTTTGTGTCGGGATTGCCCCCAACGTCAAGAGGCATGGACACCATCTGGGTCATAGTAGACCGATTGACTAAATCTGCTCATTTTCTTCCTATTAAGAAAACGTGGGGACCAGATAGACTTGCTGCAGTATATATTCAAGAAATTGTACGTCTGCATGGTATTCCCAAAACTATAGTGTCTGATCGTGATGGACGCTTTGTGTCACATTTCTGGAAGTCACTACATGCAGCCATGGGAACTGAGTTGAGGTTCAGTACTGCTTTCCACCCACAAACTGACGGTCAAACAGAGAGAACTATACAAACTCTCGAGGAAATTTTAAGAGCGTGTGTATTGGACTGGCCAGGTAAGTGGGAAGCTAAGTTACCATTGGTAGAATTTACTTATAATAACAGTTGGCACGCATCAATTGAAATGGCCCCGTATGAAGCCTTGTATGGTCGTAGATGTCGATCACCGCTATGCTGGGATGACTTATCAGAAACAAGCTTCACGAGCCCAGACATTTTAAGGAAGACACAAGAAGAAGTAGCCCTGATAAGGCAAAGGATGTTAACAGCACAAAGCCGCCAGAAATCTTATGCAAATATTCGTCGTAGACCACTGGAATTCAAAGTAGGTGACCATGTGTTTGTTCGCGTTTCACCTACTAAGGGCGTATTCAGATTTGGCAAGAAGGGCAAGCTAAGTCCTCGATATGTGGGTCCTTTTGAGATCTTGGATAAGGTTGGAGCATCAGCCTATCGGCTTGCCCTACCCCCAATTATGAGTCGGGTGCATAGTGTATTCCATGTTTCCCAGCTAAGGAAATATGTTCCCGACCCTTCCCATGTAATCAAGTATGAGGATATTGTGTTTGAAGGAGATTGCACGTATGAGGAGGAACCGATCAAAATACTTGCTTATGAAAAAAAGCAGTTGAGGAATAAAGTAATTCCGCTAGTGAAGGTGTTATGGTCTAAACATGGTACTGATGCAGCCACATGGGAGACAGAAGCCAACATGCGAGAGAAATACCCAAACCTCTTTGAATCCTAGTTTCGAGGACGAAACTTTTTATAAGGGGGGTGGAGTGTAATACCACCTTAGTTTCTGTTTCAGAAATTTTATTTTGATAAACCTAATATGTATTTATAGATTATTTTGATAAAAGACACAAGTATGTTTTATTTTCGCGATTCTTGAAATCTTATCGTCTCGCAAAACGTACATGATTTATGTACGACATTGAAATTATTTTCGCAAGGATTAGTCCGATTTTTATATTTTTATAAAGTTAATATCTGTAATATCCTAATACTTATTAAGCGGACATTATTATAATATTTCCCGAGCTTAATTATATAAACCAACTTTCTTTTATCCGTTCATTATTAAGCCCCCGTTCACATAACTTAATTAAACTCATTTCCTTAACCTTTTAATTTTCCTTTGATTATATATCAATGTCGGTTTACCATCTCATCTCATTAGTTATATATATGCTCCACTTAGCTCATTTATTAATATACCTTCCAAGACTTCACCATTAAGCTTAAGCCTCGAACGATCGAAGCTCACCGCCACAGTTTTTTAGCACACCATCTCCGACTCCTACCATTACTTATCATATTTTCACCTCTTAGCCAACTCCACCCACTCTCTTTGTCAATCTTGCTTATCTTCCTCGTTGAATCAAGCTCAATCCAAGTTTTCTTCCACACCTTGGTCCGTTACGTCTCGTGGACGCCATGCGGGAAGTCGTTTCAGCTGCACTAGTCATCGTCTTTACCTTTCGGTGCTAAGGAAGTTTGGTTGGATATCCAAGGATCCTATTCAACATCCATCTCTCCTTTTGTAAGTTTCCTAAGATTTATCTATGTCATAGATTAAACTACCTATGCGTTTTGTGATAAAGAGTGGGTTAATTATACATGGAGTTTAGTTATGGATTTAAAGATGTTATGGGAAGATTAGGTTGATCAAACAGAAATTTGGAGTTGATGGATGCAAATTCAAGGCAATAGTGGGCTTAGCTGAAGGTTTCTGGAATTCTGGGTAAATTCCATGAATTATGGAAGTTGTGGCTGATATCATAAGGTAAGGAGTTTCCTTACGAGCAGTCGGAACTTCGTCGATCCTGATTTGGATTTGTATATTAAAAGTTATGCCCAAATCTGTATGGTATTGTAGATACATTTCGGGAATTCGTTGAATCCCTGATCGTCAGGCGATTAAACAGGTTTAGGCGTGAGCTTGCGACATTAAACTCGTCCAGGCAAGTTATTTGTGATTACTTACGTGTTTGTTATAAATTTAGGCTATTGGACTATGCATGAAACCGTAAATGCATTACATATGCATAATGTTTGTTCCTTGACTTTGTATCTCGATATGCATTTGTATATGAAGTGATATTGGTAATTTGGTATTCTTCCATGATAGAATTAGTATTATTTGTGTGTAGACATCGTGGATATGTTTGTTTATGAAATACTCGTTTTATTGATTTCTTTGAGAAGTGACAACACTTGTGGATATGATTTGTGCGGGTAAGGATTGTTCCGACCCCCGCTTAGCATGTAAATGGTTTTTAAAATCATTCCTTGATCGCTTCCCGGTGTTCGGGTGGATCATGGAAGGTGCTTTACTTGTGTCGTGGTAGGGGGGGTTCGTCTAGCTAACGATACCGCGTCCCTCCGGCAGGTAAAGGTTTTTACCCATAGTTTTGGGTTAGAAGGTACCTTTGTTGCCAAGACAGGCTTGGTCATGTTTTCAAAAGCGTTTTCGTAAAAGTTCCTTCTTTTTGTTTACTATGTGATGTTGTATGTATAGTCTCTTACATACTTGTTTGCTTTGTAATGTACTTTGTGGTATCTGCTTATTCTAATCCCTTTTATTTATGCTATTCTACGTAATTAATTTGCATATATACTTGCTAGTCTGGTTGGAGACTAACCCCCATTTTGGTGGGGGAACTGGTTGTGTTTTTGACATGACCAGGTACGCAGGTAGTATCGGAGCGTGGAGGTGAACGTGCGACGTGATGCGAAAGTTAGGATGGGTTTAATTTTTGCATGTTTATTTTTATGTGTGTTTTGCTATTCTGGTTCTTGAGATGTCTTTGGTGAGACTCTTGTTGGATGGTTGTGCTTGGTTATACCAAGCTGGTTTTGACGGGTTGTTGTAGCGTCTGTGAACGTCGACCCATGTAAATATGTCCTTCTCTTTGGAAGTGGTTGTTTGAACCAGGTTTTATCTTGTGATTGAATGTTGTTAGTTTTTGTGCTACAGGTTGAATTTCATTTATTAAGAATGCCTAAGGGAATTTCTGTCGGAAATTCCTGGCGCTGTGACCCCCCATTAAGATTAATTTTTGGGGCGTTACATCTAAGGTGTCTTTCAAATAGTCTATTGATAAATGTATCGGATCATGATGTCATTTCACGTTGTTTAAATTCAACAGACCGAGATACTCTAATTTGAGGAAGTTTTTTTCTTCAAACGGTGAGAAAAAACTTTTTTTTAAAAAGATTTCTAATATTATACACTTGTGTATTTATAAAATGCACCGCAATTACCTATTAAATTGAACCATCAATTTCAAAACATATACGACCATACAAAATCTAAAATGTCTAAAACGGTATTAAGAGAATTTCTCCAATTAAGAGAAATTTACTACTTTAAAGTCTTTTTGATGAATACAAAACCATTCCATGATATTTATATTTAAAATTTGAAATATAAATGTCTTACTATTTTTGAGAGATTTTAAAGTCCAAATTTCTTGGATATAAAAGAAGAAAGAGATAATCTTTTATGGTAAATTTATACGCCTAAATAAATTGTGCTACACTAAACTAATAAATGCATTGTGTCGTATGAAATAATGCAATCAGATTTACCTCATATATAATGATGCTTTCTAAATCACTATCAACACAAAAACCCAACACTTTGAAAGATAGAGAGATTGTCACAAACAAAAAAATGTGTATAAAGTCAATTTTTGTCATCTTCTTAGTAATCTCAACAATTCTTGTTCCTTCAAATGCAAGTGTCTTTGGTGTCGTGAAATGTGTAAGTATTTGCGGTTTTAAATGTCGTACATCCCCTCTTTGTCTTGGACCGTGCCTTTTCAATTGTAGAAAAATCTTTCCTCTTGACGTCGAAGGAAGAGATGAACACTCTTTGTGTAGAACAGGTTGTGTCATTTCAAAATGCTTCACTGAAGCAAAACTCTCTGAAGAAGAAGGTACATATGCATAAATAATTATTGTTTTTGATACCATGTCTTTTTAGCGATTTACAATCTTTGAAATAGATTATTAACTATTTTTCTATATTAAAACTTCTTGTTTTATTTTTATTAATTATGATTCAAACATCGGATTTTTTAATTGACATGATATGTTCATCTTTTTTTTATTGAATAGGTTTAACGGAAGAGAAGTTGATGAATAAGTGTGTACAAGGATGTGACAATTCATGCAACTGATAGTGAAGTGACAAGCCAGCGCGGAGTGTTGCGCAAATTATTAAGAAGCGGAAATACCCACACATGTTATTATTCTTATTATTCTATGATAATTAAAATATTTGATTTGTATCTATGGGTTGGCATTTGACCGATATATTATGTATTTGAGATTTTTATAATGCTAAAAAAATTGAAATTTATATTATTCATTTTTTATTTGAGCCTCTTAATTTAGAAATCATAGAAAAATTCCTTTCAGATACATATATATGCATAAAAATATATACAAATTGAAAAATTCAATTACCCTATATATGATTTATTTGTCATTGTTTTTTCAAAAACATACCAATTTCCCATATATGGAAAAAAGTGGTACTAATCAATTGTAATAAAACAACTTGTTACGTGTATAATAGGTTAAGTTCCATACCTTTCCACAAGATAAAAAACAAGACATACATATTCAATATAAAGTTTAAGACTTTTAATTTACCAAGAATATTTAATTAATATGAAAAAAAAAACTAGTTGATATGAATCACCCAAGAAACGATGCATTAAAGCTCTGTAGATAATGTCGTAAATGTTTTATGGAAGGGGTCATCGAATTATATGTACTTATCAATATGAAAGTAAGAGAAAGGTTCGGATAGGAGGAGGGATCAGGGTAAATAATGAAGTGTTCGCCCTCACAGATAACAAGCTATTGTTCATATTCTAGATGATAATGTTCATAATCCGGGGGTTGAAAATTCTAAAAATTTTAAATGAGTTACGCGGTGGCGATTTTGTAAATTCCATGAAAAGTGATTTTTCAAATAATATTACCGAAATTTACCCGATTTACAAATCATGAACGTTACCATCCATAGTATGAACATTAGCTTGTTATCTTTGAACGCGAGAGATTTGTTTTTCCTACGTTAACCCATCTTCCTACTCGAACTTTCCTCATGAAAGTAATATGATATTTAACAAAAACAATATTTTATACAATGGAAAATGTATCTCTAAGATGTCTTTGAAATAGTCTATTGATAAATGTATCGGATCATGATGTCATTTCACGTTGTTTAAATTCAACAGACCGAGATACTCTAATTTGAGGAAGTTTTTTTCTTCAAACGGTGAGAAAAAACTTTTTTTAAAAAAGATTTCTAATATTATACACTTGTGTATTTATAAAATGCACCGCAATTACCTATTAAATTGAACCATCAATTTCAAAACATATACGACCATACAAAATCTAAAATGTCTAAAACGGTATTAAGAGAATTTCTCCAATTAAGAGAAATTTACTACTTTAAAGTCTTTTTGATGAATACAAAACCATTCCATGATATTTATATTTAAAATTTGAAATATAAATGTCTTACTATTTTTGAGAGATTTTAAAGTCCAAATTTCTTGGATATAAAAGAAGAAAGAGATAATCTTTTATGGTAAATTTATACGCCTAAATAAATTGTGCTACACTAAACTAATAAATGCATTGTGTCGTATGAAATAATGCAATCAGATTTACCTCATATATAATGATGCTTTCTAAATCACTATCAACACAAAAACCCAACACTTTGAAAGATAGAGAGATTGTCACAAACAAAAAAATGTGTATGAAGTCAATTTTTGTCATCTTCTTAGTAATCTCAACAATTCTTGTTCCTTCAAATGCAAGTGTCTTTGGTGTCGTGAAATGTGTAAGTATTTGCGGTTTTAAATGTCGTACATCCCCTCTTTGTCTTGGACCGTGCCTTTTCAATTGTAGAAAAAGCTTTCCTCTTGACGTCGAAGGAAGAGATGAACACTCTTTGTGTAGAACAGGTTGTGTCATTTCAAAATGCTTCACTGAAGCAAAACTCTCTGAAGAAGAAGGTACATATGCATAAATAATTATTGTTTTTGATACCATGTCTTTTTAGCGATTTACAATCTTTGAAATATATTATTAACTATTTTTCTATATTAAAACTTCTTGTTTTATTTTTATTAATTATGATTCAAACATCGGATTTTTTAATTGACATGATATGTTCAACCTTTTTTTTTATTGAATAGGTTTAACGGAAGAGAAGTTGATGAATAAGTGTGTACAAGAATGTGACAATTCATGCAACTGATAGTGAAGTGACAAGCCAGCGCGGAGTGTTGCGCAAATTATTAAGAAGCGGAAATACCCACACATGTTATTATTTTTATTATTCTATGATAATTAAAATATTTGATTTGTATCTATGGGTTGGCATTTGACTGATATATTATGTATTTGAGAATTTTCTAATGCTAAAAAAATTGAGCTTTATATTATTCCTTTTTTATTTGAGCCTCTTAATTTAGAAATCATAGAAAAATTCAATTACCCTATATATGATTTATTTGTCATTGTTTTTTCAAAAAAATACCAATTTCCCATATATGGAAAAAAGTGGTACTAATCAATTGTAATAAAAACAACTTGTTACGTGTATAATAGGTTAAGTTCCATACCTTTCCACAAGATAAAAAACAAGAGATACATATTCAATATAAAGTTTAAGACTTTTCATTTACCAAGAATATTTGTTTTATATGGAAACAAAACTAGGTGATATGAATCACCCAAGAAACGATGCATTAAAGCTCTGTAGATAATGCCGTAAATGTTTTATGGAAGGGGTCATCGAATTATATCTACTTATCAATATGAAAGTAAGAGAAAGGTTCGGATAGGAAGAGGGATCAAGGGGTGAGCTGCTGCGCAGAGGAGACGAAAGGACGAGCTGCTGCGTGAGGAGGAAGAAGACGCGAACAAAGCTGCGCGGGCTGAGCAACAACGTGAAGAGACAGGAGATGGGTGAGCCGCTGGCTGAAGGAAGGAGGAGGGGATTGTTTAGAAGATTGTGTGAGGAAAGAAATGAGTTGAAGAGAGTGTAAAAAAAAACGTGAATGGGGGTAAGGGGTGGGGTCAATAGAAGATTATAGAAAATTCTAGATGGAAACGATGGATTAAATTATGGGTATATTTTCTTCGTGGAAATATTAGATAAAATATGTCGGGTTTTTCTAACAAATCCTGATAAAACGAGGCAAACGCCGATAATCGATAATAACTCAATTATATGGAATAGACAAGAGCCCGAAAATTCCTAACTGAAATACCTAGCTATTAATCCGAAAGCTTCCAAGGGCAAATCAAGGTCGACATAATTATATTGCAATATGTCACTGATAGTAAGAGAGCTCGATATCGCAACATATTTTAGACCCAATAATTCACGGGGCATTTCATCCATCCCCCCTTAAAATGAGTTTCGTCCCCGAAACTAAGCATCAAATAAGAACGGGTATCACCCCCTTATCTCTCCTTCTGTCCCCCATGTGGCTGCATGTAATGACTTCAAGAAATGTGATACATACTTTTTGTCATGTTCAGACACAATAGTTTTGGGGATTCTATGTAATCTTATTATCTCTTCGTTATACGACTCTGCAAGTCTCTCGGGACCCGAAACTTGTTTAACGGTTAGAATGTGAGCAGATTCAGTCAGGCGATCGACAATGACCCAAATGGCATCCATCCCTCTCTGTGACGGTGGTATCCCTATTTCAAAATCCATAGAAATGTTCTCCCACTTCCATTCTTGAATTGAAAATGGCTGCAATTCTGCAACTGCTCTTTGATGCTCAATCTTAACTTGCTGACAAATAAGAAACTTAGCCACGAATTAGACTACTTCCTTCTTCATGTTATTCCACCAAAAGTTTTGCTTGAGGTCCTTGTACATCTTGTTAGCTCCGGGATGTATTAAGGAAGGTGAGGAGTGGGCTTCTTACAAAATCAAAGTCTTCATTTTCTCATTTTTATGCACAAAGATTATGTCATTGAACCTAAGAATATCATCATCATGCACCACAAAACCTGGGGCCTTTTTCTGGCTCATGTCATTCATGATCTTGCTCAACCTTGTGTCATCCTAATGTCTCTGGCTTATCATTTCTAATAATGATGATTTAATGTCGAAAAGAAAAGCTCCTCTTGACTCCTTTGAAAACGAACCTCGATCTCACTTCGCATAAGTTCCCTTTGCAATTCTGGTTGCAAGGTCAGACATGCAATATATGTCTCCTATGAGGACTTTCTGCTTAATGTAATCTCAATGTCATAATCCTTTACCATCTTTAACCACCTTCTTTTCCAAAGATATATTTTAAGCTTTTGGTCAGTATAGATTTGACAAGTTACCCCAAAGAGATAGTGAAATGCCCCGTAAATTATTGAGTCCGTATTATTTAGCAATATTGACTAGATTATATGTGGCGGTTATCAATATGTCGAACATGATTTTTTCCCTTGGAAGCTTTCAGATTAATGACTACGTATTTCAGTGAGGAACTTCAGATCCTTGTCTATTACAAATGAGTGGGTAATTATCGATTGTCAAGCTTTGCCTTGTTATATCGGAATTTATTTAAAACCCGATATATTCTATTTTATTCCTACATGAAAACAATATATCCAAGAATTAATTTAGCCTTTCCATCTAGAACTCTCTATCATCTTCTATTAGACCCCACTTTTCTATTTTTCTTCTCGTTTTTTTTAAAAGCCATGTACCCTCCTCCACCTCCATTCTCTTTCACGCAGCTCTACACTCCACCCTTCACCTTCCTTGCTCCAGCAACCTGAGCTCAGTACACGTACAACAGCTCCGCCTCGCCACGCTGCCCGACTTAAGCTCTCCGCCGTGCCACGCTGCTGTCATCTTCTTCCCCTGGGCGCAGCAGTTCGTTCCTCCGCCTCTCCTCTGCGCGCAGCAGCTCTGGGGGTAGTCTCCAGCGTAGTAGCAGCAGCAGCCACCACCCAGTTCGTCAACAAGCTGAGCACCACCTTAGCTCAGCCACACCATCTCATTGGAACCACCAACCCTTGCCAATTACTCCTTGTGAGAATTTTTCCCTAATTCTTTAGAACCCTAGTTTTTCAATTTGGGGGTTTATGTTAAAATTGATGTTTGGGCTGAAATTGATGGAAGTAATGGATGACTTAGGTTGTTTGAAGTTGATAATTAGATGAACAAGTGAACGATTTGAGCTTTGGGCTCTTATTTGTGAATCTGAAAATTCTGGGAAAAATCCGTAATTACTGGAAAGTTGTGGCTGATGTTTGAAGGTGAGGAATCTCCCTACGAGTATGAGGAATTTTACGGTTTTCGATTTAGATGTGTATGTGATGAGTTACGACGTTTTTCGTGAAGGTTCGACTTAGGCGACCGATTCGCGACATCTTTTAACGACAAACGGATTACTTGAGGTGATCGTCAACTGAGGCAAGTTATTTGTGAGCGTTTGCGTGTCATAGTTTAAGTTTAGAATAATAGATTATGCATGTCATCAAACCATCAATTCTGCATGCATATAACTATATCAAATTATAATGTTAGGAACTCATGTTCTTGTTGTTGATTTGGTTGTCGTTGTTGATCTATTTCATGAATTGATGCATTGGTTATTGTTGATGTGTTAGATCTTATCGTTCATGTTGACATCGTTGTTATTTTCGTTGCCTTGTTGTCTTTATTCGTTATGCCATGTTGTCATTCGATATGTTTGTTAAGTTTGGAAAATTGTTGTTATCGAGAATATAGACGTTTTCGTTGCATATGTTGTTGATTTGTGGTATTGGTTCATTGTGCCTTGTGCCATCTTGTGTCGTACTTGTTCAGCTTCTTATGGACATACATTGGTCGTGGAAATTCTTATTATACTGAAAGATCTGTTGAGTTGAATGGTGATTATCGATTGAATTAAATGTATCGGTTGAATTATCAGTTGAGACGTTATACACGGGGTAAGGATTGTTCCGATCCCCGTTTGATGTCAAATTTTTTTTATGTCATGGCACCCTCGATTATGGCTCTACCGGAAGAGTGGGTCGTTGGTGTTGCTTAACAATTGTGGGAGGCCGGGTCGTCTAGCTAACGATGCCGTTACCGACCCTTTGATAAGTGTGATTTTGGCCCAATGTACGGGCAAGAAGGTACCTTCGGGTCCAATACAGACTTGGACTTGTTTTTAAAATGTTTTCCTATTTTGAATTTGGAATGGTTTTATTTAAATGACTTGCTTATAGGTTGCTTGTGAATTATTGCTCATTGTTTTGAAATTTGTGACTTTCCTTGAACCTGACTGACGAATATGTGAAGTGTAATTGATTACTATATGATCATGATGGGCGTATATACAAAAAAGTGCACATTGTTGGTGATGTTGTGTAGTTATCAGTGTCTAAGCTAATGCTATTATATAAAATATTCATCTGTATCATCTCTTGTATACTTGAAATGATGAAATTATTGTTTACATGCTAACTTCTCTACATATCTACATGTTGGGTACATAGACTTACTGCTTGTTTGCATATCTGCATCTTCGCACTTCTGCACATCTGCATATAACTTTATTGCATGTCTGTATGTTGCATATCTTTACCACATATTTATATGTTTGTATTTGACTTTATAGTATGTTTGTATATCTGCAAGTTGTGTGTAGCATGTTTGCATGTCATCTTGGTCTGTGACTTCTATACTTATAACTATTACATGTTTACTGCTCATATAACTTGCTAGTCTGGTTGGAGACTAAACCCCATTTCGGTGGGGGAATGGTTGTGTTTGTGCATGGCCAGGTATTCTACAACTTCAGGGCATGGAGGAGGTTAGGCGACTCGATGCGTTGCTAGGATGGGCTGTTATAATTTGTTCATTATTAATTTGGGAATGTCACTTCTAGCAGAATCATATTACCTTGTCATCTCCAATGTTGGTTTTTAATTCCTAATTCACTCTCGAGATTCAGATCTTATTATTCTGCTAGAGATACGTCAATTTCCTAGTCTTGTTAGCCTTGTCCCTTTTGTTTTAAACTTGCTTCCACTGTCACATTGTTTTCTCGTATCAATCTTTGCCCTTAACCGCCTGAGGGGATTCCTATCCAGGGATCCCTAGCACTGTAATACCCTCCATTTTGGGGCGTTACAGATAGTGCCTCCAAATCTTAAGAGCGAACACCACAACTGCTAGTTTTAAGTCATGGGTGGGGTAATTTTTCTCATGTGATTTTAACTGTCTGGAAGCATATGTGATGACCCTTCCATGTTGCATCAACACACAACCACGACCTTGTGCTGAAGCATCACTGTAAACAACAAACCCATCAGTTCCTTGAGGCAACGCTAACACCTAGGCACTAGTGAGTCTTCTCTTGAGTTCCCCAAAGCTTCCTTAACCTTACTCATCCCAAATCAAACTTCTTTGACTTGCCCAATAATTTAGTCAATGGTTGGGCAATCTAATAAAACCCTTCCACAGCCCTTCTGTAATAGCCAACCAAGCGTAAGAAGCTCCTTACTTCATTGACGTTTTTCAGAGGCTTCCATTCTAATACTGCTTAAATCTTCTGTGGGTCAACCATCACCCCTTCTGCAGAAACTATATGCCCAAGTAAAGCTACCTCAACATCTAGAATTCACATTTTGATAACTTAGCATATCACTTGTGTTGCCTTAACAACTCGAGAACAATCTGGAGATGCTCAATATGCTCTTTTTTACTCTTAGAATAGACCAAAATAAAATCTATGAACACAACGATAAACTGATCTAGGTATTCTGTGAATAGTCGGATCATCAACTCCATGAATACAACAAGGAAATTTGTTAGTCCAAAGGGCATCACCACAAATTAAAAGTGACTATAATTTTTATGAAATGTCGTCTTGGCAATATCTTCATCTCGAATCCTCAATTGATGGTAACCTGATCTTAAATCAATCTTTTGGAATACAGTTGCCCCTTGCAGTTGATCCAACAAGTCATCAATCTGGGGCAATGGATATTTGTTCTTTATTTTTACTTTATTAAACTCCCTTTAATCAATGTAGAGTCGAAGGGAGCCGTCCTTTATCCTCACAAACAACAAAGGTGCTCCCCGAGATGACACACTTGGCCTAATATAGCCCTTCTCAATCAACTCCTCTATGTGTTTATCAAATTCTTGCATCTCTAGTGGCGCTTTTTTGTGCGGGATCTTAGAGACAAGATTTGTTTTTGATTCAAACTCGATTGAAAATTCAACCTCTCTACTAGGAAGCAAAACCAGGTAAGTCTTATGAGAACACATCTTCAAAATCATATGCAACTGGTATCCCATACAATTTAGGTTTCCTTTATCATCATCTCCTACAACATAACACAAGCATCCCTGACACCCCTTCCTTATCAATCTCACAACTTCCATAACCTTAATGACTGACCCTGACTTAGCGAGATCTCTACCTTCAAACACATACATCAATCCATTCTCGATTGTCACAATAATAGTTATCTTACGTAGGTCCACCACCGCTCCATGACGCACAAGTCAATTCATGACCAAAATGACATAATGAATTAAATCAATTTCAATCAAGTCCGCTAGCCAATCCTGATTCCCAATACAAACCGGACAATCCCTAAACTCATGATTATCAACTAATTTGTACCATCTCATAACTCAACAACAAATGACTCGCAACCATTGCCCACAGTCACACATGCCTTGGAAATAATTGAAAGCGTAGTACTAGTGTCAAACAGTATACAAACAGATGGAGGTACTTGTTGAGGATGCAACATAGAGTATGTCTAAAAGCTTATCTGATCATCAGTTGAAGCATCTAAGGAAATCCAACATCCATACTGCATAAGCTTCAAACGAAATTTCAATTTCAATCACTGGGAGTCAAGTTGGTAACCCTTGCTCCTATTTGGAACTCATGACCCCTTTGACTCTCAGCATTCTCAACCTGAAGAACTTAAGCAAGGTTATCTTCCACCATCCTCGGGTGGCCCCTACGTGGTCGAACTCTACTAGGAACGCCTCTACCACTACCTACCATCCATAGATACTTACTAATTTGGATCTGAACACACATATATACTACTATCAACAACTAAAGTGCGCAAGGAGGTCATAGTGCGACATGTGATGCAAATTCTACTCCTTCCCCAAAAGAATTTCCAAACCTAGCTCTGATACCAACTTCTGTAACGCCCCAAAACCGAGGAGTGTTACAGCGCCAGGGATCACGTGCTTGGAATCCCCACAGGCAGTTTAAAGGAAGAGAAAAACTTTACAAAAGAACAATTAGAAATGAAAACAAATAGATAGCCTTGCAAGAGATCCATACAAGTACGTCGATAAAAACCTAACATGATCATACGATCAAAATGCCATAAAAATAACTGCTTCAAGAGGATTCTCAAACCAAGTTTAGACGAAAGGCTACTGACGCATCAAGGTAACACAAGATGCCTAGTTTAACCAAAGCAACAGAATTAAAACCCAAAATAAGAATGGACCGGAATAAACCCCATCCTAGAATGCATCATGTCGCCTGACCTCCTCCATGCTCTCCAACTGTCTAGGTACACCTGACCATGTCAACAACACAACCTGTTCCCCCACCGAAATGGGGGTTAGTCTCCAACTAGACTAGCAAGTTATGTATAAGCAGAATACGAGTAATAGGGCAAGTAAAGGAGTCACAGATTAGCAGACATGCAAACCTAGTCATATTTTCAGCAATAATTATCCAAAAACCCTCAGTTCACATGTTTACAGATAAACAGAGAAAGGTACAAATATCGTATCCCAGCATGTCATCAATTCTGACACACGATGAATATCATCAATGCTCATACTCATAATGCATATCATGCACCAGTAACGATTACTTACCGATTCAGCAAGTGATCAATCACAAACAACACACAAGCAAGTATATCAAGCAAATGAAATCCAATCAAAATACAATTTACGAAAACATTTCAAAAATAGGTCCAAGTCTGTCTTGAACCCGAAGGTACCTTCTTGCCCGTACATTGGGCCAAATCATTCCTAAACCAAAGGGTAGGGAACAGAATCACGGGCCAAGTGATCCGGTCTACCCAATTGGCAAGGCCCACCAACGACCCACCCTTCCGGTAGAGTCATAATCGAGGGTGTTACGACATAAAACCGTTCGCAATCACGTGAGTGATCGGAATAATCCTTACCCCACATATAAATCTCAAGGACAATGTATATACACCAATAACTTCATGTAGTCACATCTCAAACATATAAGCACAATCACAAGGATAAACATATCATCGGGATTCTCATGTAAGAAAGCATGTTAAACATAGCATATAATCATGTAATCACGACAAAGCATATAATCGTGTAATCACAACAATTGTAGTTACTAACATGACATTCATTTTCCATACTAACCTAGCAATCATTTTTCATACTACATTAAGGTTAAAATGCGTATACTTTTTAAAAGTTTGATGACATGCATAATCCGATAACCTAAACATAACCTACGACACACAAATGCTTATAAACAACTTGCCTCACTTGCCTCAGTCGACGATCAACACAAATAATCTGTTTGTCGTAAAAAGATGTCGCAAGGTCCACGAATCGGTCGCCTAAGTCGAACCTTCACGAAAAACGCCATAACTCATCACATATACATCCAAATCGAAAACCGTAAAATTCCTCATACTCGTAGGGAGATTTCTCACCTTACAAAGTCAGCCACAACTTTCCAGTAATTACGAATTTTTCCCAGATTTTCCAGCAAGTTTACCTAATGGCCCAAATTCAAATCCTTCCTTATTCCTCCAAATCTCAACTTCAAAAAACCTAGATCATCCATTACTTCCATCAATTTCAGCTCAAACATCAATTTTAACATAAACCCCCAAATTGAAAAAACTAGGGTTCTAGAGAATTAGAGATTTCTCACAAGATGTTAAATGGATGAAGGTAGGGGTGGTTCACCGGCCTCCCGATGTACTGCAAGGTGTCTGCCACCAAGACGACGCCGGAGACGAGCCATCGAGCTGCTGCTGCGCAGAGGAGACAGAGGGGTGAGCTGCTGCGCAGAGGAGACGAAAGGACGAGCAGCTGCGTGAGGAGGAAGAAGACGCGAACAAAGCTGCGCGGGCTGAGCAACAACGTGAAGAGACAGGAGATGGGTGAGCCGCTGGCTGAAGGAAGGAGGAGGGGAGTGTTTAGAAGATTGTGTGAGGGAAGAAATGATTTGAAGAGAGTGTAAAAAAAAAACGTGAATGAGGGTAAGGGGTGTGGCCAATAGAAGATTATAGAGAATTCTAGATGGAAACGATGGATTAAATTATGGGTATATTTTCTTTGTGGAAATATTAGATAAAATATGTCGGGTTTTTCTAACAAATCCCGACAAAATCAGGCAAACGCTGATAATCGATAATAACTCAATTATTTGGAATAGACAAGAGCCCGAAAATTCCTGACTGAAATACCTAGCTATTAATCCGAAAGCTTCCAAGGGCAAATCAAGGTCGACATAATTATATTGCAATATGTCACTGATAGTAAGAGAGCTCGATATCGCTACATATTTCAGACCCAATAATTCACGGGGCATTTCAGAACGTTACCATCCATAGTATGGACATAAGCTTGTTATCTTTGAACGCAAGTGATTTGTTTTTCCTACGTTAACCTCTCTTCCTACTCGAACTTTCCTCATGAAAGTAATATGACTTTTAATAAAAACAATATTTTATACAATGGAAAATGTATCTCTAAGATGTCTT
This sequence comes from Oxyria digyna, assembly GCA_029168935.1. Classification (NCBI taxonomy): domain Eukaryota; kingdom Viridiplantae; phylum Streptophyta; class Magnoliopsida; order Caryophyllales; family Polygonaceae; genus Oxyria; species Oxyria digyna. The sequence continues at coordinate 16,952,415 of JAPVLV010000013.1, forward strand.
TCAAATAGTCTATTGAAAAAAGTATCGGATCATGATGTCATTTCACGCTGTTTAAATTCAAAAGACTGAGATTCTCTAATTTTAGGATGTTTTTTTTCTTCAAACGGTGAGAAAAAACTTTTTAAAAATAAGATTTCTAATATTATACACTTGTGTATTTATAAAATGCACCGCAATTACCTATTAAATTGAACCATCAATTTCAAAACATATACGACCATACAGAATCTAAAATGTCTAAAACACTATTAAGAGAATTTCTCCAATTAAGAGAAATTTACTACTTTAAATTCTTTTTGATGAATACAAAACCATTCCATGATATTTATATTTAAAATTTGAAATATAAATGTCTTACTATTTTTGGGTGATTTTAAAGTCCAAATTTCTCGGATATAACAGAAGAAAGAGATAATCTTTTATGGTAAATTTACAGGATTCTTATATACCGCCCGGCACTTTATTCAAACAACGCCGGGTCACTCGCGTTCTGCGAGGACACGTGCACTCGCGTTCTGCGAGATTAGCAAAAAATTAGGTTAATTACATGCATGCTAATCTCGCGTTCTGCGAGTGCACGTGTCCTCGCAGAACGCGAGTGTACGTGTCCTCGCAGAACGCGAGCTTAGCATGTCAGATTGACGTTGTTGTGCGCCATTACTACATGTCTTGTCCCCACCTAACTATAATAACTACCCCCTTATTTTAAGTATTCCGTAACACCTATTAACCCTACCCTAACACCTCTTTTTATCATCTTTCACCTCTTTCACCCTCCATTAAAACCCATTTTCAAAACCTTAAAACTTCAAAACACTCTAAAAACACCTAAAATAATGGAAGATGAAGAGGAATTCAACAAAGGAGGGAATGAAGATGGTGGTTCATCAAGTTACCATTCAAATGAGGTAATGTTCTTACTTATTTTTTGAAATTTAATTTGTTTTGCACCATTAAGAGCTAAAATGAACTTATTATGTTGTATTTCATGTTAAATCTAGTAGTAGTGGTAAGTGTTGAAGAGATGACTTTTGCATATAATGTCAAAAACTTAGATGTGTTCATGTTTTTAGGGTTTTTATGGTTTTGAATGTAGGAACTCATGTTATGTTAAATTATCCCGTTCAATAACTAGTTTCAGGAAATAGCAACTTCTCGCGTTCTGCGAGAGGAAGCCACTCGCAGAACGCGAGAAGTGCCTCCCTCGCAGAACGCGAGAAGTTGCACATTACAGAGTATTAACAGAAGCATTGTGTATAGGTGAATTTTTCTTTGTTCACTGGATTGAATGCAATCCAGTTGAATGACTACACCTACCCCTCGCGGAATACGGTGCCCGTTTCGCCACCGTCATTTGATTTAGGGATTGACGACTTTGGATATTATCATCAACCATCTTTATATGAACAACATGTGCCATCTACATTTGAATTGCCTGTGCCATCTACTTATGAGTTGCCCGTGCCATCTACTTATGAATTGCCATGTACATATGAGGTGCCATCAAGCTATGATGCGTTTGATTCACAATTTGCTAACCCACCAACAAACGTAGGAGAGGAGATGTGTTTTCTTCCCTCTTTACGCACTGCACCAAAGTTTGATAGTCCCGTATGTGAGGAAGAGGTTGTTTCTAGGGATTATTCGGAATATTTCACTACGGAGCAAGTGTTTGCCTCTAAGGAGATTGGTCATTTGTGGGCTTTGAATGTTGCAAAGCAACACAAGTTTATGATCTCTATTGGAAGGACTGTACCAGCTAAACTGGGGCAAAGTGGTAAGATTCAAATCATTTGTGAGAAAGGGGGAAGCCATAGGCCTAAAGGTGTCGGTGTTAGATCAAACACAAAGAGCAAGAAAACGGGGTGTAAATTTCAGTTGAAGCTCATGGAGAACCGGGTTGAAGAGAATTGGAGATTAGTGGTTGTTTGTGGTTTGCACAACCATCCTATTGGAGATAGTTTGGTCGGGAATGCATTTGCCGGGAGGCCAACCCCGGATCAAAAGAAAAAGGTTCGTGAGATGGTACTTTCACATTGTTCTCCAAATCAGATTTACACTGAGATAAACAAGGATCCCGGAAGTTGCACAAAGAAGAACCAAGTGTACAATTTGGTAAGACATATAAGGGAAGAGGAAATGGAAGGTAGAACCGTGGTTCAAGAATTCTTTCACCAATGCAAAGAGAGCAACTACTTCATGGAGTATAGGCCAAGTGCAACGAATCCTTCGATAGTAGGCGACTTGTTCTTTGCTAGCCCCGAATCAATGAAACTCTTAAAGGCGTTTCCATATGTCCTTTTGATGGACTCGACTTATAGCACGAACAGGTAAGTATTTATCATTCTGTTTTTATGTTGTATTTATCTTACTGTATTTTGGTTCCAGGTACAATGTTCCCTTCCTGGAGATAGTCGGTTTGACTTCTACATGGAAGAATTTTGTTGTGTGCGGGGTATGGTTAGAGGCTGAGAGCGAGGATAGTTATTTATGGGCGTTGCAGCAGCTGCAGACGATGCATTTGAGAATAGGAGCATCGCCTACTTGCTTCGTCACTGACCGTGAGATGGCTCTTATGAATGCAACAGACAAGTTATGGCCAAATGCAAAGTTTCTCTTATGTAGGCGACATGTAAGGAAGAACATAGAGGCGAGAGCCAAGATAGCTATGGGCACACAAGCATTGGGGGTTAATATTTCAAATGATTATTATAACGTGTTCGAACAAACCACTGAAGAAGATTACAAGAGTACTTTGAAGAAACTTGAGGACGAATGGCGAGCTTATCCAACCGTATTGAAGTACGTGAGAACGAATTGGCTAAACCGTTACAAAGAAAGACTTGTTTCAGCATGGACGGATAATGTCTTCACTCTCGGGAATAACACGACAAACAGGTATGTTCTGTTATTTATGTCTACCTTCTACATATGATAAAAAGAGCTTCTGTAATGCACACCTCACAGAACGCGAGGGCATACCACCTCGCAGAACGCGAGTGAATTCCTTGATTCAGTGTTGATGCATTTTCGAATGCAAAGATCCTGGAACAATGTATGAACTCGCAGAACGCGAGGTGTACACACCTCGCAGAACGCGAGGAGTTACACATTACAGAAGGATCCACAGGTTCTGATTTGTATTTGCATTTTATTGTTTTTCGAACATTTTAGAGTTGAAGGAGCACATTCATGTCTTAAGTCATACTTGTCAAGTGGAAATGCTAGGCTAGACACAATGTTCAAAGAATACAAAACAATGGCGGAGAACCAACTTAAGGAGATTACTGTGTCATTCACCGAGAGTTTGAATAAGAGCTTCACAGTTGTTGAAGGGGCCGACTTGTTTAAAGTCTTGAAGTTCAAAGTCTCTTACAAATGCATAGAATTTTTGCTTAAGGAATACACGAAGGGGGAGAGATTAGGTGCGCACTTTAATATGTTTTGTACCTGCGGGATCAAGATTAGAGATGGGTTGATGTGTGTTCATCAGATTGTAAGACATTGGAAGGAGCAAAGACCACTAAGAGTATCAGAGTTGCACCCTTTCTGGAGTACTTTGAGTTTGGAAGAAGTTGATGTTCCCGGCATACTGGAAGTTAAGAGTAAGGTGGCAAGGCGTCTTTTTCAGACTTTCTATGAGGAAACGTTTCCGAAATTGTGCCCCCATGCTCAAGAAAAGTGTGCACAAACTGTTTTAGACATTGGGAAAGTAAATACTCCTCTAAAAGAGCCGGCTATTTCAAAGCACACCGGAGGTCGTCCAGTCGGAGCTCCTAACAAACAACCTAGGTCAACGCAAAGAAGACCGTCTGCATGGGAGCACACTAATGTTGAGATGGATGCTAGAGATTTGGAAGAAACACCCCCAAAGAAGCAAAAAAATGCTTCTAATTCTGAAACATTCAAGAAACCAAAGATTAAGGTGATTGGCAAGTACAAGTCTCACATACCCGCGTCAATGCGCACCCATGTGAATGGTTGGTTTGAGGTAAATGGAGATGGAAATAAGAGATTTGATGATAGCTAAGGTCAAAGAGATTTGGCACCTAGTTCAAGGAACTTGGATTGGACCTCCACAACAACCAACTTTGGAGAGCGCTTTACACCAACTTACATGGGAAGGAATAGGAAGGGCTCCAGAAGATCACTGGCTAGCTACCCCGGAAATGGGATGCCTTGTGGCATCCACATTCAACATAGTGTTCGTAACGGTGGGAAAAAATGCTAACTACACTTACCTTCCTCTACAACGTCCTACTTGGTTAGAAGATGGTGACACACTTCCGACGTTCTGCTTATTCTATATTCAGAGTGAGAGACATTTTGTTCCGGTAAGTTTTTGGATCTACTTATGAATTACTATCTAATATGCAACTTCCTAACGTTGTTGTTTTCTTGTAGTTGTGTCTTGAAGAAAACTGCCCATTACCTCATGTGTTTACTCCTTGGTGGCGAAACGCTGAAAGAGATGCTTTTTCTTTGCACGATCTTGTGTCACATCGATGTGCCGCCTTTGAAATGTAATGTTGAAGTTATGTTTTATTCGCTGAATTTGTAATGTAATGTTGAACTGGAGATGGTTTTTTAAATTCTTAAACTGGAACTAATGTCATGGACATTTTTTAGAAAATGTCATTCCTCGCGTTCTGCGAGGATGGTGTCACTCGCAGAACGCGAGTAACACCAACCGTGCCACAGACCGTGCATATCAACTGAGAGCACCCTGTTTCCTATAGGGCAGACTCGCGTTCTGCGAGTGGTGTACACCTCGCGTTCTGCGAGGTTATGCAAAAAACGAACAGAATTGAAGCAACACCAACATATCCCTAAACATAATCCAACAAAATTATCCAATCAACAAAACACCTAAGAAAGCAATCCAAAACACAATCCAAAACACAAAACGAAAGGCTACTCGTCTTCTCGTGGTCGGAAGGGAGCGAGATTTGACATACTTAGTAGCATTTGGGCGTGATATGAATCAAAATCCTCTGGAGTGGCAAACCGATACCGGTCCATGTCATTGTACACCCGGCCAATCACCTATACGCAAGTAAACATTCATTCTATGTTAATATTCGAGAAAAACAAAGACTAGAAACGCAAGATAAACCAAAACAATTAATATTACCTGTCTCTCAGTCATCATCCCAGGGATTGCAGGACTGATATACCTATGGGTCCTCTTGATGTACCAATCCATGTAATCATGGGAGCATTCATGTGGTGCATAGGCAACTGGCCCCATATCATCGAGAGACAAAGAGTGAACATCTCTTGACTCCCAAAGCCATTGGTTGGCGTCATAAAAAACACTATAACACCTAATGTTTTTCAACCTATGAGCTTTGAGCGGTTCGATGACTGGCCTAGGAATACGCTGCACTCTCCCAAATTGTCTGGGACACCTATCAGGCATGTGTGGTTCGGTGATGTCACAGCAAGATAGCACCCCGTGAAATAGAGCGGGAGCAAGCTCAGGATCGGTGAAGTCTTGTGCTCCATACGGGTTCCAACATACCTAACAAAATGACAGAAAAACGCATGGTGAAGTCTGTAAAACACCAGAAACTGCAGAAACTATGACAAAAGAATATCGAGCGCTCCCCTATAGTCCCTTCCGACTTGCCCCTTCTTCAGCTTTACATTCTTAGGCATCCACCGGTATGCCCATGGTTGCTCCGCTCTCCACCGAGGACATTCAGTAGGTCGGAAGTGTGGGAAGTAGTTGTAGATCCATGCCTAAGAAATACAAAGTACGTTAAATATGAAAATATATATAAGTATGTAAATTAAATGCTTAGAAAGTATAATACCTGCAACAAGGTGTAACAGAAAGACATCTGCGCACAACCCTGTCGTGTGCATACCCCCAGCTGCCTATACAGATGGGCCAAAGCAGCTGAACCCCACGATATGCCCGTAGCATGGGCATAGGTTTCCAAAAAAGGCCCATATCTAAGCCGAATCAAGTTCTGTGACTTGTCCGGAAATAAGAGCGAGGAAGCAGTATACAACACCCATCCTAAACCCTTTCGCTCTGGACCTAGGTTTTCACAATGCCTTCTAAACCAATCAGCTTTCACCATCCCAGAATCTAAAGTGTGCGGATCTACTCCAAAAATTTCCGCCCCCTTCCTACCATAGTATTTTATAATCTCATCATGACTAAACTTGGCACCCAGTTTCTTACAAGTAGTCATTGCTTTCCCTTCTATAGGTAGGCCTAAAATCATATGTACATCCAGAAGGCCAATAGTGATCTCACCACAAGGGAGGTGGAATGAGTTAGTCTCCGGTTGCCATCGTTCGATGAACGCTTCAATCAACGGATAGTCGATTGCTTCGTACATCATGTCAGGTAGATCTGACAATCCAACAACACCGGGAATCTCTGACCAGTCATCGTTGTCCAATGGCCAATCACTGCTTTGCTTTGTCCGTTGTTGTGGCTTCATCGGACCTTTCAACTGCAGAAAAATACAAAATTACACACTGCAGGCCAAATTTACAAAAAATACAGTTTCTGCAGAATTATCAGCTTCTGCAGAAACCAAGCATTTTCTCGCGTTCTGCGAAGAGTAACACCCTCGCGTTCTGCGAGTATGCCACTCCTCGCGTTCTGCGAGAAAATGCACAGAAATTGCATTTTCTGATAATTCTGCAGAATTTCTGTTAATGTATTAAAAATGCAGAAAATCAATAAATTAGTAAATTACCTCCCCTTTCTGGATGTGGAACGCCACATGTGCTTCAAATCCCTTAAGCAACTCGGGATCTTCTGGACCGCCAGGTGTGGCATGAGTGAGCTCAGGATCATACTTTGGCTCATTCTTCTTGGACTTCCTCTTTCTTGTTGGTTTCTGGACCAATTCTTCTTCTTCTTCTTCTTCTTCATCATCATCATCATCATCACCTTCTTCTTCGTGTTCTTCCCCAACACCTTCATCCTGGTACTCTTGTTCCATCGGTTCTGGTTGAGGATTGTAAGAAGAAGAACAAGCTTGTCCACTTCCTTGACCCATGTCTTCAGGAACACTTCCCTCACCAAATGCACCTCCCCAACATTGTCCACCGACCCAACTTTGTCCACCCCACCCTTGTCCAACTTCCACTACAGCATACTGAGGAATGAAATTGTCCCAGCTACCCGATTGTTCATATGGAGTTGATTGTGGTGCCCATTGAGTTGACGGTTGTGCACATGAAACTGACTCTTGAGAATAAAGGTCCCAATCATCATTTCGATACCCTTGATATGTATCTGCTCGTTCTATCCCACTAGGCACAGAACAGTCTTCCCCGACATAACTATGGACACCACTGTACCGCTCTATGGGGCGATAATCAACGTCGGGGAGCCCCTCGGGGAAGAGCTCTACCGGTGTTGTATTCTTTGCTCTCCTTTTCCCTTTTGCATTTTCAACCGGTGGATTTTCTCTCACAGCGTTCCTATTTCTTCGACGGGTTGAACGTCCAGGAAGATCCATTACCTAAAAAAATGTAAAGTAGAATCAGTATATAAATATAACATTATATAAAGTAAAATCAGTATATAATAAAAATCTGCAGAAGAGGAAAGAATTTCCAGTTTTGTCAATTACTCGCGTTCTGCGAGGGTCATGGTACTCGCGTTCTGCGAGTACCATGACCCTCGCGTTCTGCGAGTAACATGACCCTCACGTTCTGCAAGTATACTACACCCCTCGCGTTCTGCGTCAATTTGCACAATCATGAGTTTCCGACAACAGTTTCCGGCGAGATTTTCCGACGAAAATTCAATATTTTAGCTAAAATACCTATCAATTTAAGTAAATTACCAAATAAACATCAAAACCCTAAATAAAATCAACAACCCTAATCAAAAACCCTAACCCTAATGAATTTCAACATAAAACAACATCCACTCATCCACCATAATTCAAAATCATCATCTTTCATCCATTATACAACCATTTCTAAATCAACATTCAATATCAAAACATCATATAATATGCAATTTTCTATACTAACAACATATATTCATCTAAAAACAACATTAAAAAGCATAAGAGTATTAGAAACATACCTTATATGGAGATTTGAATTGAAAAGAGGAAGAAGAAGTAGGTTGAAATTGAGAGAGATGGTAAAATGAGAAGAGAGCGGCGGAATTTTTTTATGGTGGCTGTAAAAATGGGCCGAGTAGGGTTTTTCCCCTTTTATAGGGAAAAAAAACCCCTCGCGTTCTGCGAGGTGACGCACCCTCGCGTTCTGCGAGGGGACGCACTCTCGCGTTCTGCGAGGGGACGCACTCTCGCAGAACGCGAGGGACCGGGCGTTATTTAGAAAACGCCCGGGCGGTATTTAGCAAGGGCCTAAATTTATACGCCTAAATAAATTGTGCTACACTAAACTAATAAATGCATTGTGTCATATGAAATAATGCAATCAGATTTACCTCATATATAATGATTCTTTCTAAATCACTATCAATACAAAAACCAAACACTTTGAAAGATAGAGAGATTGCCACAAACAAAAAAATGTCTATAAAGTCAATTTTTGTCATCTTCATAGTAATCTCAACAATTCTTGTTCCTTCAAATGCAAGTGTCTTTGATGTCGTGAAATGTGTAAGTATTTGCGGTTTTAAATGTCGTACATCCCCTCTTTGTCTTGGACCGTGCCTTTTCAATTGTAGAAAAAGCTTTCCTCTTGACGTCGAAGGAAGAGATGAACACTCTTTGTGTAGAATAGGTTGTGTCATTTCAAAATGCTTCACTAAAGCAAAGCTCTCTGAAGAAGAAGGTACATATGCATAAATAAGTATTGTTTTTGATACACTGTCTTTTTAGGGATTTACAATCTTTGAAATAGATTATTAACTATTTTTCTATATTAAAACTTCTTGTTTTATTTTTATTAATTATGATTCAAACATCAGATTTTTTAATTGACATGATATGTTCATCTTTTTTGTTATTGAATAGGTTTAACGGAAGAGAAGTTGATGAATAAGTGTGTACAAGAATGTGGCAATTCATGCAACTGATAGTGAAGTGACAAGCCAGCGCGGAGTGTTGCGCAAATTATTAAGAAGCGGAAATACCCACACATGTTATTATTCTTATTATTCTATGATAATTAAAATATTTGATTTGTATCTATGGGTTGGCATTTGACTGATATATTATGTATTTGAGAATTTTCTAATGCTAAAAAAATTGAGTTTTATATTATTCCTTTTTTATTTGAGCCTCTTAATTTAGAAATCATAGAAAAATTCCTTTCAGATACATATATATGCATAAAAATATATACAGATTGAAAAATTCAATTACCCTATATATGATTTATTTGTCATTTTTTTTTCAAAAAAATACCAATTTCCCATATATGGAAAAAAGTGGTACTAATCAATTGTAATAAAAACAACTTGTTACGTGTATAATAGGTTAAGTTCCATACCTTTCCACAAGATAAAAAACAAGAGATACATATTGAATATAATGTTTAAGACTTTTAATTTACCAAGAATATTTAATTAATATGAAAAAAAAACTAGGTGATATGAATCACCCAAGAAACGATGCATTAAAGCTCTGTAGATAATCACGTAAATATTTTATGGAAGGGGTCATCGAATTATATCTACTTATCAAGATGAAAGTAAGAGAAAGGTTCGGATATGAAAAGGGATCAAGGTAAATAATGAAGTGTTCGCCCTCACAGATAACAAGCTAATGTTCATATTCTAGATGATAATGTTCATAATTCGGGAGTTGAAAATTCTGAACGTTTTAAATGATTTACGCGGTGGCAATTTTGTATTTCCATGAAAAGTGATTTTTTAAATAAAATTACCGAAATTGACATAATTTAAAAATCATGAACGTTACCATCCATAGTATGAACATTAGCTTGTTATCTTTGAACGTGAGTGATTTGTTTTTCCTACGTTAACCTCTCTTCCTACTCGAACTTTCCTCATGAAAGTAATATGATATTTAACAAAAACAATATTTTATACAATGGAAAATGTATCTCTAACATGTCTTTCAAATACTCCATTGAAAAATGTATCGGATCATGATGTCATTTCACGCTGTGTAAATTCAAAAGACCGAGATTCTCTAATTTGAGGAAGTTTTTTTTCTTCAAACGGTGAGAAAAAAAATTTTAAAAATAAGATTTATAATATTATAAACTTGTGTATTTATAAAATGCACCGCAATTACCTATTAAATTGAACCATCAATTTCAAAACATATACGACCATACATAATCTAAAATGTCTAAAACAGTATTAAGAGAATTTCTCCAATTAAGAGAAATTTACTACTTTAAATTCTTTTTGATGAATACAAAACCATTCCATGATATTTATATTTAAAATATAAAATAAAAATGTCTTACTATTTTTGAGAGATTTTAAAGTCCAAATTTCTCGGATATAAACGAAGAAAGAGATAATCTTTTATGGTAAATTTATACGCCTAAATAAATTGTGCTACACTAAACTAATAAATGCATTGTGTCGTATGAAATAATGCAATCAGATTTACCTCATATATAATGATGCTTTCTAAATCACTATCAACACAAAAACCCAACACTTTGAAAGACAGAGAGATTATCACAAACAAAAAAATGTCTATAAAGTCAATTTTTGTCATCTTCATAGTAATCTCAACAATTCTTGTTCCTTCAAATGCAAGTGTCTTTGGTGTCGTGAAATGTGTAAGTATTTGCGGTTTTAAATGTCGTACATCTCCTCTTTGTCTTGGACCGTGCCTTTTCAATTGTAGAAAAAGCTTTCCTCTTGACTTCGAAGGAAGAGATGAACACTCTTTGTGTAGAACAGGTTGTGTCATTTCAAAATGCTTCACTAAAGCAAAACTCTCCGAAGAAGAAGGTACATATGCATAAATAAGTATTGTTTTTGATACCATGTCTTTTTAGCGATTTACAATCTTTGAAATAGATTATTAACTATTTTTCTATATTAAAACTTCTTGTTTTATTTTTATTAATTATGATTCAAACATCGGATTTTTTAATTGACATGATATGTTCATCTTTTTTGTTATTGAATAGGTTTAACGGAAGAGAACTTGATGAATAAGTGTGTACAAGAATGTGACAATTCATGCAACTGACAGTGAAGTGACAAGCCAGCGCGGAGTGTTGCGCAAATTATTAAGAAGCGGAAATACCCACACATGTTATTATTCTTATTATTCTATGATAATTAAAATATTTGATTTGTATCTATGGGTTGGCATTTGACTGATATATTATGTATTTGAGAATTTTCTAATGCTAAAAAAATTGAGCTTTATATTATTCCTTTTTTATTTGAGCCTCTTTATTTAGAAATCATAGAAAAATTCGTTTTAGATACATATATATGCATAAAAATATATAGAAATTGAAAAATTCAATTTCCCATATATGGAAAAAAGTGGTACTAATCAATTGTAATAAAAACAACTTGTTACGTGTATAATAGGTTAAGTTCCATACCTTTCCACAAGATAAAAAACAAGAGATACATATTCAATATAAAGTTTAAGACTTTTAATTTACCAAGAATATTTAATTAATATGAAAAAAAAAACTAGTTGATATGAATCACCCAAGAAACGATGCATTAAAGCTCTGTAGATAATGTCGTAAATGTTTTATGGAAGGGGTCATCGAATTATATGTACTTATCAATATGAAAGTAAGAGAAAGGTTCGGATAGGAGGAGGGATCAGGGTAAATAATGAAGTGTTCGCCCTCACAGATAACAAGCTATTGTTCATATTCTAGATGATAATGTTCATAATCCGGGGGTTGAAAATTCTAAAAATTTTAAATGAGTTACGCGGTGGCGATTTTGTAAATTCCATGAAAAGTGATTTTTCAAATAATATTACCGAAATTTACCCGATTTACAAATCATGAACGTTACCATCCATAGTATGAACATTAGCTTGTTATCTTTGAACGCGAGAGATTTGTTTTTCCTACGTTAACCCATCTTCCTACTCGAACTTTCCTCATGAAAGTAATATGATATTTAACAAAAACAATATTTTATACAATGGAAAATGTATCTCTAAGATGTCTTTGAAATAGTCTATTGATAAATGTATCGGATCATGATGTCATTTCACGTTGTTTAAATTCAATCAGAATATTTAATTAATATGAAAAACAAACTAGGTTATATGAATCACCCAAGAAACGATGCATTAAAGCTCTGTAGATAATGCCGTAAATGTTTTATGGAAGGGGTCATGGAATTATATGTACTTATCAATATGAAAGTAAGAGAAAGGTTCGGATAGGAAGAGGGATCAGGGTAAATAATGAAGTGTTCGCCCTCACAGATAACAAGCTAATGTTCATATTCTAGATGATAATGTTCATAATCCGGGAGTTGAAAATTCTGTACGTTTTAAATGATTTACGCGGTGGCAATTTTGTAAATTCCATGAAAAGTGATTTTTTAAATCAAATTACCGAAATTGACCTGATTTACAAATCATGAACGTTACCATCCATAGTATGAACATTAGCTTGTTATCTTTGAACGCGAGAGATTTGTTTTTCCTACGTTAACCTATCTTCCTACTCGAACTTTCCTCATGAAAGTAATATGATATTTAACAAAAACAATATTTTATACAATGGAAAATGTATCTATAAGATGCCTTTCAAATAGTCTATTGAAAAATGTATCGGATCATGATGTCATGTCACGCTGTTTAAATTCAAAAGACCGAGATTCTCTAATTTGAGGAAGTTTTTTTTCTTCAAACGGTGAGAAAAAACTTTTTAACAATAAGATTTCTAATATTATAAACTTGTGTATTTATAAAATGCACCGCAATTACCTATTAAATTGAACCATCAATTTCAAAACATATACGACCATACAGAATCTAAAATGTCTAAAACACTATTAAGAGAATTTCTCCAACTAAGAGAAATTTACTACTCTAAATTCTTTTTGATGAATACAAAACCATTCCATGATATTTATATTTAAAATTTTAAATATAAATGTCTTACTATTTTTGAGAGATTTTAAAGTCCAAATTTCTCCGATATAAAAGAAGAAAGAGATAATCTTTTATCGTAATTTTATACGCCTAAATAAATTGTGCTACACTAAACTAATAAATGCATTGTGTCGTATGAAATAATGCAATCAGATTTACCTCATATATAATGATGCTTTCTAAATCACTATCAACACAAAAACCCAACACTTTGAAAGACAGAGAGATTGTCACAAACAAAAAAATGTCTATAAAGTCAATTTTTGTCATCTTCATAGTAATCTCAACAATTCTTGTTCCTTCAAATGCAAGTGTCTTTGGTGTCGTGAAATGTGTAAGTATTTGCGGTTTTAAATGTCGTACATCCCCTCTTTATCTTGGACCGTGCCATTTCAATTGTAGAAAAAGCTTTTCTCTTGACGTCGAAGGAAGAGATGAACACTCTTTGTGTAGAACAGGTTGTGTCATTTCAAAATGCTTCACTAAAGCAAAACTCTCCGAAGAAGAAGGTACATATGCATAAATAAGTATTGTTTTTGATACCATGTCTTTTTAGCGATTTACAATCTTTGAAATAGATTATTAACTATTTTTCTATATTAAAACTTCTTGTTTTATTTTTATTAATTATGATTCAAACATCGGATTTTTTAATTGACATGATATGTTCAAAATATTTTATTTGTATCTATGGATTGGCATTTGACCAATATTGAAATACCCCGAAAGGTGCGTATTAAAATAAAATTAATTTTTATGCGCATAATCTCCGTGTTAGAATTATTCCTCAGATATCCTACTCCCATACCTACATATATACCTCTTATAAATAATCCAATAATAACCTACTAGTAATATAAAGAGAAAAGGAATACTTACACATTAAGTATCTCCTATTATCCTTATATCTTTTTCTTTCTTTAACTCTTATTTATCAGATTTGGGGTTCCTGAAACTTCTTACAACTTCATCTCCTCACATCTCCTCCATTATCTCCTTCACCCCTTGTCTCTCTCTCCTTCCCGTAGCTCGTTCAAGGCTTGTAGCCGCTGTAAAGGACCAGCCACCATGACTTCTCCTTCTCCTCTGTCTCTCCTCAGTTCAGTTGCAGTTTAGCTGCAGTTCAGCTGCGTTTCTGGACTGGTTCAGCTGCAGTTCAGCTGCTGTTCGAAGGCTCCTATTGTCGCTGTATAGATTGGTTGTGTTTTGCTCTCATTATAGAAGCTTCAACCCACTTGTTTAAGCATCTTGCACCCTTCCTTGCCCAGAAATTTTGAGGTAAATTTCCTTAAGTTCCTTAGCCCTAACTTCTCAATTGAGAGGCTCATGTTAAAGGGTGGGAATTTGGGTGCAATTGATTGTTAATTCCATGCCCATTGATGTTGCATTGGATTTGAAGGTTCAAGTTGATATTGGAAATCTGGGCGTTTTGCTGCTGTTCTGTAAATTATGGGCACGTTCTGCAGTTGCTGGGAATTTTTGGCTGAGCTTATAAGGTGAGGAATCTCCTTAGGTTTATGGGGAACTTTACGGATTTTGATTTGGAGTTATAAATAATAAGTTATGCCTGAATTTGCGGTGTAGTGTCTGTATGAGCTAGACTGCACGTCGACTTCGCTAAGTTCCAATACTAAGACGATTAGGGGATTGTGATCGAGGGCTCTTACTGTGTAACGACTCTAAGGAAAGCTATTTGCGAAGTTTATGTACTTAGTATAGATTTAGGTTATCGGTTTATGCTTAAATGTCGTGAATGCAATTACATATATATATGTGGTTTCAATTGTTGACTTTAGTATACTAGAGATGCATCCTATATGTGTTTGATATGCTTCCATGCTGAAAGTATTTATGTTTTATGAGCTCAGGTATAAGGATTCATGTTTATAAATGGATATTAACGATATCATGCTAAGATATGGTTAATCTTGAACATGAAAGCATAGTATGCTTGTTATTGCATATAGACAAGGGCTATATAGAATTGGTGTGAACTTGTTGATTTGATCATGGTTATGATGTGGTTATGGTGTTGACTCTTGCGGGTAAGGATCGTTCCGAGCCCCGCATTATATTATGATGGTTGTATCTGAGATATATCCCTCGATTAGGGCTCTTACCGGAGTCCGGGTTGAGTGGGTCGTGGGAGTTCCTTTACCAATATTGGGAAGGCCGGATCACCTAGCTAGTGAGGCCGTTTCCGACCCGTTGGTAAAGTTTTGATACCCATAATATGGGTTAGAAGGTACCTTCGTGTCCAAGACAGACTTGGGCATATTTTCTTTGAATGCGTTTTAAATGTTTCTTTTATATTGTGTTTTCCTGATACGAAAAGTATACCCAGGTATAGGTTTTGAATGTTGGATTTGTAACCGTTTTGAATATTGGTTGGAGTGGATGTGTTGGACATCACTTCCGTCAAGATATAGTATTATGTATACTCGTTCTGGGAATGATTAGATAATTGAAGTTCCAATGATGCATTTTCACATGAATATACTATGAATAGATAATTGTTTATAGTAGTCTTCCATACATTATCATATATGTAAGTAGTGTACTTTACGGTATTCGCATATTCATGATTCCTATATTTATACTTATGTACATGATCAATCGCTTATATTATTGCTTAGTCTGGATGTAGACTAATCCCTTTATGGGGGAAATCAGGTTATGTTTGTGCATGGCCAGGATCACAAGCAGTGCCGGAGCGTGGAGGAGGTCTTGCGACATGATGCTGTTTAGGATGGGTTTTCCTTTTTGGTTCAAATCTTTAGTGTGATATACTAGTGTTGGTCAAACTTATAAAACTTGCCTATGTATTATCTTTTTGGTTAGACTAGCGATGATGTCTTGTGCTAGATTCTTTTGATGAGTTGTATATATATGTGTGTGTGTCATCCTAGGTGAGTGAAGTATTATATCAACACTCTTTTGGGCATGCTTTAAGTTATGAATTCTTACTTGTCTTGGATTTGGGTTCTAGAACTAACAGGTTTAATCTAGTATTTTACATTGCTTGAAGGGGATTTCTGTAAGAGATCTCTGGCGCTGTGACATTTCCTTAATTGTATATTTTGGGGTGTTACAAATATATTACGTATTTGAGAATTTTCTAATGCTAAAAAAATTGAGCTCTATATTATTCCTTTTTTATTTGAGCCTCTAAAATCATAGACAAATTCCTTTCAAATACATATACATGCATAAAAATATATATTCAAATTTAAAAATTCAATTACCCTATATATGATTTATTTTTCTTTTTTTTTTCAAAAACATACCAATTTCCCATATATGGAAAAATGTGGTACTAATCAATTGTAATAAACACAACTTGTTACGTGTATAATAGGTTAAGTTCCGTACCTTTCCACAATATAAAAAACAAGAGATACATATTCCATATATAGTTTAAGACTTTTTAATTTACCAAGAATATTTAATTAATATGAAAAAAACTAGGGGATATGAATCACCCAAGAAACGATGCATTAAAGCTCTATAGATAACGGCATAATTGTTTTAGGGGCGGGGTCATCGAATTATATCTACTTATCAATATGAAAGTAAGAGAAAAGTTCGGATAGGAAGAGGGATCAAGCTAAATAATGCAGTGTTCGCCTTCACAGATAACAAGATAATGTTCATATTGTAGATGATAATGTTCATAATCCGGGGGTTGAAAATTCTGCACATTTTAAATGAGTTACGCGGGTGGCAATTTTGTAAATTCCATGAATAGTGATTTTTAAAATAAAATGATGGAATTGACCTGATTTACAAATCATGAACGTTACCATACATAGTATGAACATTAGCTTGTTATCTTTGAACGCGAGTGATTTGTTTTTCCTACGTTAACCCCTCTTCCTACTCGAACTTTCCTCATGAAAGTAATATGATATTTAACAAAAACAATATTTTATACAATGGAAAATGTATCTCTAAGATGTCTTTCAAATAGTCTATTGAAAAATATATTGGATCATGATGTCATTTCACGTTGTTTAAATTCAACAGACCGAGATACTCTAATTTGAGAAAGTTTTTTTCTTCAAACGGTGAGAAAAAACTTATTTAAAAAAAGATTTCTAATATTATACACTTGTGTATTTATAAAATGCACCGCAATTACCTATTAAATTGAACCATCAATTTCAAAACATATACGACCATACAGAATCTAAAATGTCTAAAACAGTATTAAGAGAATTTCTCCAATTAAGGGAAATTTACTACTTTAAATTCTTTTTGATGAATACAAAACCATTCCATGATATTTATATTTAAAATTTGAAATATAACTGTCTTACTATTTTTGAGAGATTTTAGAGTCCAAATTTCTTGGATATAAAAGAAGAAAGAGATAATATTTTATGGTAAATTTATACGCCTAAATAAATTTTGCTACACTAAACTAATAAATGCATTGTGTCGTATGAAATAATGCAATCATATTTATCTCATATATAATGATGCTTTCTAAATCACTATCAACACAAAAACCCAACACTTTGAAAAACAGAGAGATTGTCACAAACAAAAAAATGTCTATAAAGTCAAATTTTTTCATCTTCTTAGTAATCTCAACAATTCTTGTTCCTTCAAATGAAAGTGTTTTTGTGTCGTGAAATGTGTAAGTATTTGCGGTTTTAAATGTCGTACATCTCCTCTTTGTCTTGGACCGTGCCTTTTCAATTGTAGAAAAAGCTTTCCTCTTGACGTCCAATATTTCAAAATGCTTCACTAAAGCAAAACTCTCTGAAGAAGAAGGTACATATGCATAAATAATTATTGTTTTTGATACCATGTATTTTTAGCGATTTACAATCTTTGAAATAGATTATTAACTATTTTTCTATATTAAAACTTCTTGTTTTATTTTTATTAATTATGATTCAAACATCGGATTTTTTAATTGACATGATATGTTCATCTTTTTTGTTATTGAATAGGTTTAACGGAAGAGAAGTTGATGAATAACAGTGTACAAGAATGTGACAATTCATGCAACTGATAGTGAAGTGACAAGCCAGCGCGGACAAGCCGGCGCAGAGTGTTGCACAAATTATTAAGAAGCTGAAATACCCACACATGTTATTATTCTTATTATTCTATGATAATTAAAATGTTTTATTTGTATCTATGGGTTGGCATTTGACCAATATATTATGTATTTGAGAATTTTCTAATGCTACAAAAATTGAGCTCTATATTATTCGTTTTTTATTTGAGCCTCTTAATTTAGAAATCATAGACAAATTCCTTACAGATACATATAAATGCATAAAAATATATACAAATTTAAAATTCCATTACCCTATATATGATTTATTTGTCATTGTTTTTTCAAAAAAATACCAATTACCCATATATGGAAAAAAGTGGTACTAATCAATTGTATTAAAAACAACTTGTTACGTGTATAATAGGTTAAGTTCCATACCTTTCTACAAGATAAAAAAACAAGAGATACATATTCCATATAAAGTTTAAGACTTTTTTATTTACCAAGAATATTTAATTAATATGAAAAAAAAACTAGGTGATATGAATCACCCAAGAAACCATGCATTAAAGCTCTCTAGATAACGCCATAATTGTTTTAGGGATGGGGTCATCGAATTATATCTACTTATCAATATGAAAGTAAGAGAAAAGTTCAGATAGGAAGAGGGATCAAGCTAAATAATGAAGTGTTCGCCTTCACAGATAACATGCTAATGTTCATATTCTAGATGATAATGTGTTGTAATACCACCTTAGTTTTTGTTCCAGAAATTTTCTTTTGATAAACATAACGTGTATTTATAGTTTAATTTGATAAAAGACGCAAGTATGTTTTACTTTCGCGATTCTTGAAGTCTTATCGTCTGGCGACCCGTACATGATTTACATACGACCCGTACACGATTCTTGAAGTCTTATCGTCCTTATTCCCTTCCCCATGTCCAGCCATCTCCTTCACTCCTCCTCCATATTCTAGCTCATTTCTTCATCAAAACACAAGTTTTTCTAGGATTTCTTATCAAAACCAAGTGGAAATCTCAACTAAGGTAAGAATTTCTCTCTTTGGATCTCCCTTGTCATGGTCAAATCATCCTAGATCATTCATGTGGCTGTCATGTTATGTTAATGTTATATTTGAGTTCCTTATGTAAAAAGGAAGCTATTGGTAAGGCAAGGAAGTCATATTTGTATAAGAAAGCTCAAGGAAAGCTTAGTCTATGTTTTTGGGGAAAAATTCAAGAAGTGTTAATGTGTATATCAAGTCTGAATTTGTATGTCAATCATGAGTTATTAGAGATGGTTTGATGACTTTAGAAGCATGGATGGATTGGATTTGAGGTTTGGAAGTTAAACTAGTGAAGTTAGGGATGAATTGTTCACTTCTGGAAATATCGTTCTCGTTATGTAATTATGAAAAATAAAAGGACAGATTCAGTAAATAGAGGACTTTCATACGAGCGTCTGGAATTTTTCGGAATTCAATTCCGAGTTCTATAATGAAAGTTATGGTCAAAATTGTTTTGTATGCAGATTCGGGAATCTCACCAAGTTGAGTTGAGTTAAGGTCACGTCTGAGGTGATAGCTCATAAGTTTCTTTACGTACGAGACTTGTCGAGGCAAGTTATTTGCGTTTACTTACGTGATTGGTATAAATTTAGGCTATTGGACTATGCATGAAACCGTAAATGCATTACATATGAATGATGTTTGTTTCTTGACCTTGTGTCTTGATATGCATTTGTACGTGAAGTGATATTGGTAAATTGGTATCCTTCCATGATAGAATTAGAATTATTTGTGTGTAGACGTCGTGGATATCCTTGTTTATGAAATACTTGTTTTATTGATTTCTATGAGAAGTGACAACACTTGTGGATATGATTTTTGCGGGTAAGGATTGTTCCGACCCCCGCTTAGCATGTAAAAATGTTTTAAATCATTCCTTGATCGCTTCCCGGTTTCCGGGTGGATCATGGAAGGTGCTTTACTTGTGTCATGGTAGGGGGGGTTCATCTAGGTAACGATACCGTGTCCCTCCGGCAGGTAAAGGATTTTACCCATAGTTTTTGTGTTAGAAGGTACCTTCGTGGCCAAGACAGGCTTGGTCATGTTTTCAGAAGCATTTTCAGAAAAGTTTCTTCCTTCGGTTTTGTAACGCCCCAAAAATGAAGAGTATTACAGTGCCAGGGATCCCTGGATAGGAATCCCCTCAGGCGGTTAAGGGAAAGCATTGATATGAGAAAACAATGTGTTAGCGGAAGCAAGTTTAAAACAAAAGGGGGTTAACTTTAGCGGAACAATAAGATTTAAAACTCGAGAGTGAATTAGAAATTAAGAAAACAATGATGGAGATGACAATGTAGTGTGATTCTTCTAGAACTAACGTTTCCACATTATAATGAACACAACTAATAGCCCATCCTAGCAACGCATCAGTCGTCTGACCTCCTCCATGCTCTGAAGCTGCACGAATACCTGGCCATGCACAAACACAGCCAGTCCCCCACCGAAATGGGGGTTAGTCTCCAACCAGACTAGCAAGTTATATGAGCAGTAAACATGCAATAGTATAAGTATAGAAATCATAGACTAAGCATAATGCAATACACAACTTGCAGATATATAGACGTACTGTAAAGTCAAATAAAAACATATAACGATGCTGTAAAGACATGCAACATACAGACATGCAATTAAGTTATGTGCAGAAGTGCGAAGATGCAGATATGCAAACACACAGTAAGTCTAGGTACCCAACATGTTGATTTACAGAGAAGTTAACCTCTAGCATGTTAATCCTAATTTCATCATTTCAGATACACAAGAGATCATACTAATAAACATTTTATATAATAGTAGTAGCTTAGACAATGAAAACTACACAACATCACCAACGATATGCACATTTTGATATATACACTCATCATGATCATATAGTAATCAATTACACTTCACTTATTCGTCAGTCAAATTCCAGACAAGTCACAAATTCCCAAACAAGGAAACAACAATTCACAAGCAACCTATAAACAAGCCATTTAAATAAAACCATTCCAAATTCAAAATACGAAAAACGTTTTGAAAACAAGTCCAAGTCTGTCTTGGATCCAAAGGTACCTTCTCACCCATATTATGGGTATCAAAACTTTACCAACGGGTCGGAAACGGCCTCACTAGCTAGGTGACCCGGCCTTCCCAATATTGGTAAAGGAACTCCCACAACCCACTCAACCCGGACTCCGGGAAGAGCCCTAATCGAGGGATATATCTCAGATAAAACCATAATAATATAATGCGGGGGCTCGGAACGATCCTTACCCTGTGTATAACGTCTCAACCGATACATTTAATTCAATCGATAATCACCATTCAACGCAACAGATCTTTCAGTATAATCAGAATTTCTACGACCAATGTATGTCCATAAGAAGCCGAACAAGGCACAATGAAACAATACCACAAATCAACAACATATGCAACGACAACGTCTATATTCTCGATAACAACAATTTTCCAAACTTAACAAACATATCCAATGACAACATGGCATAACGAATAAAGACAACAAGGCAACGGAAATAACAACGATGTCAACATGAACGATAAAATCTAACACATCAACAATAACCAATGCATCAATTCATGAAATAGATCAACAACGACAACCAAATCAACAACAAGAACATGAGTTCCTAACATTATAATTTGATATAGTTATATGCATGTAGAATTGATGGTTTGATGACATGCCTAATCTATTGTTCTAAACTTAAACTATGATACGCAAACGCTCACAAATAACTTGCCTCAATTGACGATCACCTAAAGTAATCCGTTTGTCGTAAAAAGATGTCGCAAGATTCACGAAACGGTCGCCTAAGTCGAACCTTCACGAAAAACGTCATAACTCATCACATACACATCTAAATTGAAAACCGTAAAATTTCTCATACTCGTAGGGAGATTCCTCACCTTCAAATGCCAGCCACAACTTTCCAGAAATTACGGATTTTTCCCAGAATTTTCAGATTCACACAAAAGAGCCCAAAACTCAAATCATTCACTTGTTCCTCTAATTATCAACTTCAAACAACCTAAATCATCCAATACTTCCATCAATTTCAGCCCAAACATCAATTTTAACATAAACCCCCAAATTGAAAAACTAGGGTTCTAAAGAATTAGGGAAAAATTCTCACAAGGAGTAATTGGCAAGGGTTGGTGGTTCCAATGAGATGGTGTGGCTGAGCTAAGGTGGTGCTCAGCTTGTTGACGAACTGGGTGGTGGCTGCTCTTGCTACTACGCCGGAGACGACCCCCAGAGCTGCTGCGCGCAGAGGAGAGGTGGAGGAACGAACTGCTGCGCGCTGGGGAAGAAGATGACAGCAGCGTTGCACGGCGGAGAGCTTAAGTCGGGCAGCGTGGCGAGGCGGAGCTGCTGTACGTGTACTGAGCTCAGGTTGTTGGAACAAGGAAGGTGAAGGGTGGAGTGTAGAGCTGCGTGAAAAAGAATGGAGGTGGAGGAGGGTACATGGCTTTTAAAAAAAACGAGACGATAAATAGAAAAGTGGGGTCTAATAGAAGATGATAGAGAGTTCTAGATGGAAAAGCTAAATTAATTCTTGGATATATTGTTTTCATGTAGGAATAAAATAGAATATATCGGGTTTTGAATAAATTCCTATATAACAAGGCGAAGCCAGACAATCGATAATTACTCACTCATTGTAATAGACAAGGATGTCAAATTCCTCACTGAAATACGTAGCCATTAATCCGAAAGCTTCCAAGGAAAATCAAGTTTGACATACTAATAACCTCCACATATAAGCTAGTCAATATTGCTAAATAATACGGACCAAATAATTTACGGGGCATTTCATAATTATCATAGAATAATAAGAATAATAACATGTGTGGGTATTTCCGCTTCTTAATAATTTGCGCAACACTCCGCGCTGGCTTGTCACTTCACTATCAGTTGCATGAATTGTCACATCCTTGTACACACTTATTCATCAACTTCTCTTCCGTTAAACCTATTCAATAAAATAAAAGATGAACATATCATGTCAATTAAAAAATCCGATGTTTGAATCATAATTAATAAAAATAAAACAAGAAGTTTTAATATAGAAAAATAGTTAATAATCTATTTCAAAGATTGTAAATCGCTAAAAAGACATGGTATCAAAAACAATAATTATTTATGCATATGTACCTTCTTCTTCAGAGAGTTTTGCTTTAGTGAAGCATTTTGAAATGACACAACCTGTTCTACACAAAGAGTGTTCATCTCTTCCTTCGACGTCAAGAGGAAAGCTTTTTCTACAATTGAAAAGGCACGGTCCAAGACAAAGAGGGGATGTACGACATTTAAAACCGCAAATACTTACACATTTCACGACACCAAAGACACTTGCATTTGAAGGAACAAGAATTGTTGAGATTACTAAGAAGATGACAAAAATTGACTTTATACACATTTTTTTGTCTGTGACAATCTCTCTATCTTTCAAAGTGTTGGGTTTTTGTGTTGATAGTGATTTAGAAAGCATCATTATATATGAGGTAAATCTGATTGCATTATTTCATACGACACAATGCATTTATTAGTTTAGTGTAGCACAATTTATTTAGGCGTATAAATTTACCATAAAAGATTATCTCTTTCTTCTTTTATATCCAAGAAATTTGGACTTTAAAATCTCTCAAAAATAGTAAGACATTTATATTTCAAATTTTAAATATAAATATCATGGAATGGTTTTGTATGAAATGCCCCGTGAATTATTGGGTCTGAAATATGTAGCGATATCGAGCTCTCTTACTATCAGTGATATATTGCAATATAATTATGTCGACCTTGATTTGCACTTGGAAGCTTTCGGATTAATAGCTAGGTATTTCAGTTAGTTATTTTCGGGCTCTTGTGTATTCCAAATAATTGAGTTATTATCGATTATTGGCGTTTGCCTCGTTTTATCGGGATTTGTTAGAAAAACCCGACATATTTTATCTAATATTTCCACAAAGAAAATATACCCATAATTTAATCCATCCTTTCCATCTAGAATTCTCTATAATCTTCTATTGGCCCCACCCCTTACCCTCATTCACGTTTTTACACTCTCTTCAACTCATTTCTTCCCTCACACAATCTTCTAAACACTCCCCTCCTCCTTCCTTCAGCCAGCGGCACACCCATCTCCTGTCTCTTCACATTGTTGCTCAGCCCGCGGAGCTTTGTTCGCGTCTTCTTCCTCCTCACGCAGCAGCTCGTCCTTTCGTCTCCTCTGCGCAGCAGCTCACCCCTCTGTCTCCTATGCCCAGCAGCAGCTCGATGGCTCGTCTCCGGCGTCGTCTTGGTGGCAGACACCTTGCAGTACATCGAGAGGCCGGTGAACCACCCCTACCTTCATCCATTTAACATCTTGTTGTTTGAAGTTGAGATTTGGAGGAATAAGGAAGGATTTGAATTTTGGGCCATTAGGTAAACTTGCTGGAAAATTTGGGCAAAATTCATAATTACTGGAAAGTTGTGGCTGACTTTGTAAGGTTCGACTTAGGCGACCGATTCGTGGACCTTGCGACATCTTTTTACGACAAACAGATTATTTGTGTTGATCGTCGACTGAGGCAAGTTGTTTATAAGCGTTTGCGTATCGTAGGTTAAGTTTAGGTTATCAAATTATGCATGTCATCAAACTTTTAGAAAGTATATGCATTTTAACTTTAATGTAGTATGAAAAATGAATGCTAGGTTAGTATGGAAAATGAATGTCATGTTAGTAACTACAATTGTTGTGATTACATGATTATATGCTTTGTCGTGATTACATGATTATATGCTATGTTTAACATGCTTTCTTACATGAGAATCCTGATGATATGTTTATCCTTGTGATTGTGCTTATATGTTTGAGATGTGATTACATGAAGTTATTGGTGTATATACATTGTCCTTGAGATTTATATGTGGGGTAAGGATTGTTCCGATCCCTCACGTGATTGCGAACGGTTTTATGTCGTAACACCCTCGATTATGACTCTATCGGAAGAGTGGATCGTTGGTCGGCCTTGCCAATTGGGTAGACCGGATCACTTGGCCCGTGATTCCGTTCCCTACCCTTTGGTATAGGAATGATTTGGCCCAATGTACGGGCAAGAAGGTACCTTCGGGTTCAAGACAGACTTGGACCTGTTTTTGAAACGTTTTCGTAAATTGTATTTTGATTGGATTTCATTTGCTTGATATACTTGATTGTCTGTTGTTTGTGATTGATCACTTGTTGAATCGGTAAGTAATCGTTCCTGGTGCATGATATGCATTATGAGTATGAGCATTGATGATATTCATCGTGTGTCAGAATTGATGACATGCTGGGATACGATATTTGTACCTTTCTCTGTTTATCTGTAAGCATGTGAACTGAGGGTTTGTGGATAATTATTGCTGAAAATATGACTAGGTTTGCATGTCTGCTAATCTGTGACTCCTTTACTTGCCCTATTACTCGTATTCTGCTTATAGATAACTTGCTAGTCTAGTTGGAGACTAACCCCCATTTCGGTGGGGGAACAGGTTGTGTTGTTGACATAGTCAGGTGTACCTAGACAGTTGCAGAGCATGGAGGAGGTCAAGCGACATGATGCATTCTAGGATGGGGTTTATTACGGTCCATTCTTATTTTGGGTTTTAATTTTGTTGCTTTGGTTAAACTAGGCATCTTGTGTTACCTTGATGCGTCAGTAGCCTTTCGTCTAAACTTGGTTTGAGAGTCCTCTTGAAGCAGTTATTTTTATGGCATTTTGATCATATGACCATGTTAGGTTTTTATCGACGTACTTGTATGGATCTCTTGCAAGGCTATCTATTTGTTTTCATTTCTAATTGTTCTTTTGTAAATTTTTTCTCTTCCTTTAAACTGCCTGTGGGGATTCCAAGCACGGGATCCCTGGCGCTGTAACACTCCTCGGTTTTGGGGCGTTACAGAAGTTGGTATCAGAGCGAGGTTTGGAAATTCTTTTGGGGAAGGGGTAGAATTTGCATCACATGTCGCACTATGACCTCCTTGCGCACTTTAGTTGTTGATAGTAGTATATATGTGTGTTCAGATCCAAAAAAGTAAGTATCTATGGATGGTAGGTAGTGGTAGAGGCGTTCCTAGTAGAGTTCGACCATGTAGGGGCCACCCGAGGATGGTGGAAGATAACCTTTCTTAAGTTCTTCAGGTTGAGAATGGTGAGAGTCAAAGGGGTCATGAGTTCCAAATAGGAGCAAGGGTTACCAACTTGACTCCCAGTGATTTAAATTGAAATTTCGTTTGAAGCTTATGCAGTATGGATGCTGGATTTCCTTAGATGCTTCAACTGATGATCAGATAAGCTTTTAGACATACTCTATGTTGCATCCTCAACAAATATCTCCATCTGTTTGTATACTGTTTGACACTAGTACTACACTTTCAATTATGTCCAAGGCATGTGTGACTGTGGGCAATGGTTGCGAGTCATTTGTTGTTGAGTTATGAGATGGTACAAATTAGTTGATAATCATGAGTTTAGGGATTGTCCGGTTCGTATTGGGAATCAAGATTGGCTAGCGGACTTGATTGAGATTGATTTAATTCATTATGTCATTTTGGTCATGAATTGACTTGTGCGTCATGGAGCGGTAGTGGACCTACGTAAGATAACTATTATTGTGACCATCGAGAATGGATTGGTGTATGTGTTTGAAGGTAGAGATCTCGCTAAGTCAGGGTCAGTCATTAAGGTTATGGAAGTTGTGAGACTGATAAGGAAGGGGTGTCAGGGATGCTTGTGTTATGTTGTAGGAGATGATGATAAAGGAAACCTAAATTGTATGGGATACCAGTTGCATATGATTTTGAAGATGTGTTCTCGTAAGACTTACCTGGTTTTGCCTCCTAGTAGAGAGGTTGAATTTTCAATCGAGTTTGAATCGAAAACAAATCTTGTCTCTAAGATCCCGCACAGGATAGCGCCACTAGAGATGCAAGAATTTGATAAACACATAGAGGAGTTGAATGAGAAGGGCTATATTAGGCCAAGTGTGTCATCTCGGGGAGCACCTTTGTTGTTTGCGAGGATAAAGGACGGCTTCCTTCGACTCTACATTGATTAAAGGGAGTTTAATAAAGTAAAAATAAAGAACAAATATCCATTGCCCCAGATTGATGACTTGTTGGATCAACTGCAAGGGGCAACTGTATTCCAAAAGATTGATTTAAGATCAGGTTACCATCAATTGAGGATTCGAGATGAAGATATTGCCAAGACGACATTTCATAAAAAATATAGTCACTTTTAATTTGTGGTGATGCCCTTTGAACTAACAAATTTCCTTGTTGTATTCATGGAGTTGATGATCCGACTATTCACAGAATACCTAGATCAGTTTATCGTTGTGTTCATAGATTTTATTTTGGTCTATTCTAAGAGTAAAAAAGAGCATGTTGAGCATCTCCAGATTGTTCTCGAGTTGTTAAGGCAACACAAGTGATATGCTAAGTTATCAAAATGTGAATTCTAGATGTTGAGGTAGCTTTACTTGGGCATATAGTTTCTGCAGAAGGGGTGATGGTTGAGCCGCAGAAGATTTAAGCAGTATCAGAATGGAAGCCTCTGAAAAACGTCAAGGAAGTAAGGAGCTTCTTACGCTTGGTTGGCTATTACAGAAGGGTTGTAGAAGGGTTTTATTAGATTGCCCAACCATTGACTAAATTATTGGGCAAGTCAACGAAGTTTGATTTGGGATGAGTAAGGTTAAGGAAGCTTTGGGGAACTCAAGAGAAGACTCACTAGTGCCTAGGTGTTAGCATTGCCTCAACGAACTGATGGGTTTGTTGTTTACAGTGATGCTTCAGCACAAGGTCGTTGTTGTGTGTTGATGCAACATGGAAGGGTCATCACATATGCTTCCAGACAGTTGAAATCACATGAGAAAAATTACCCCACCCATGACTTAGAACTAGCAGTTGTTGTGTTCGCTCTTAAGATTTGGAGGCACTATCTCTTTGGGGTAACTTGTCAAATCTATACTGACCAAAAGCTTAAAATATATCTTTGGAAAAGAAGGTGGTTAAAGATGGTAAAGGATTATGACATTGAGATTATATTAAGCAGAAAGTCCTCATAGGAGAAATATATTGCATGTCTGACCTTGCAACCAGAATTGCAAAGGGAACTTATGCGAAGTGAGATCGAGGTCCGTTTTCAAAGGAGTCAAGAGGAGCTTTTCTTTTCGAGATTAAATCATCATTATTAGAAATGATAAGCCAGAGACATTAAGATGACACAAGGTTGAGCAAGATCATGAATGACATGAGCCGGAAAAAGGCCCCAGGTTTTGTGGTGCATGATGATGATATTCTTAGGTTCAAGGACATAATCTTTGTGCATGAAAATGAGAAGATGAAGACTTTAATTTTGTAAGAAGCCCACTCCTCACCTTCCTTAATACATCCCGGGGCTAACAAGATGTACAAGGACCTCAAGCAAAACTTTTGGTGGAATAACATGAAGAAGGAAGTAGTCGAATTCGTGGCTAAGTTTCTTATTTGTCAGCAAGTTAAGATTGAGCATCAAAGACCAGTTGCAGAATTGCAGCCATTTTCAATTCAAGAATGGAAGTGGGAGGACATTTCAATGGATTTTGAAATAGGGATACCACCGTCACAGAGAGGGATGGATGCCATTTGGGTCATTGTCGATCGCCTGACTGAATATGCTCACATTCTAACCGTTAAGCAAGTTTCGGGTCCCGAGAGACTTGCAGAGTCGTATAACGAAGAGATAATAAGATTACATAGAATCCCCAAAACTATTGTGTCTGAACGTGACAAAAAGTATGTATCACATTTCTTGAAGTCATTACATGCAGCCACATGGGGGACAAAAGGAGAGATAAGGGGGTGATACCCGTTCTTATTTGATGTTTAGTTTCGGAGACGAAACTCATTTTAAGGGGGGAAGGATGAAATGCCCCGTGAATTATTGGGTCTGAAATATGTAGCGATATCGAGCTCTCTTACTATCAGTGACATATTGCAATATAATTATGTCGACCTTGATTTGCCCTTGGAAGCTTTCGGATTAATAGCTAGGTATTTCAGTTAGTTATTTTCGGGCTCTTGTGTATTCCAAATAATTGAGTTATTATCGATTATCGGCGTTTGCCTCGTTTTATCGGGATTTGTTAGAAAAACCCGACATATTTTATCTAATATTTCCACAAAGAAAATATACCCATAATTTAATCCATCCTTTCCATCTAGAATTCTCTATAATCTTCTATTGGCCCCACCCCTTACCCTCATTCACGTTTTTACACTCTCTTCAACTCATTTCTTCCCTCACACAATCTTCTAAACACTCCCCTCCTCCTTCCTTCAGCCAGCGGCACACCCATCTCCTGTCTCTTCACATTGTTGCTCAGCCCGCGGAGCTTTGTTCGCGTCTTCTTCCTCCTCACGCAGCAGCTCGTCCTTTCGTCTCCTCTGCGCAGCAGCTCACCCCTCTGTCTCATCTGCCCAGCAGCAGCTCGATGGCTCGTCTCCGGCGTCGTCTTGGTGGCAGACACCTTGCAGTACATCGAGAGGCCGGTGAACCACCCCTACCTTCATCCATTTAACATCTTGTTGTTTGAAGTTGAGATTTGGAGGAATAAGGAAGGATTTGAATTTTGGGCCATTAGGTAAACATGCTGGAAAATTTGGGCAAAATTCGTAATTACTGGAAAGTTGTGGCTGACTTTGTAAGGTTCGACTTAGGCGACCGATTCGTGGACCTTGCGACATCTTTTTACGACAAACAGATTATTTGTGTTGATCGTCGACTGAGGCAAGTTGTTTATAAGCGTTTGCGTATCGTAGGTTAAGTTTAGGTTATCAGATTATGCATGTCATCAAACTTTTAGAAAGTATACGCATTTTAACTTTAATGTAGTATGAAAAATGAATGCTAGGTTAGTATGGAAAATGAATGTCATGTTAGTAACTACAATTGTTGTGATTACATGATTATATGCTTTGTCGTGATTACATGATTATATGCTATGTTTAACATGCTTTCTTACATGAGAATCCTGATGATATGTTTATCCTTGTGATTGTGCTTATATGTTTGAGATGTGATTACATGAAGTTATTGGTGTATATACATTGTCCTTGAGATTTATATGTGGGGTAAGGATTGTTCCGATCCCTCACGTGATTGCGAACGGTTTTATGTCGTAACACCCTCGATTATGACTCTATCGGAAGAGTGGATCGTTGGTGGGCCTTGCCAATTGGGTAGACCGGATCACTTGGCCCGTGATTCCGTTCCCTACCCTTTGGTATAGGAATGATTTGGCCCAATGTACGGGCAAGAAGGTACCTTCGGGTTCAAGACAGACTTGGACATGTTTTTGAAACGTTTTCGTAAATTGTATTTTGATTGGATTTCATTTGCTTGATATACTTGCTTGTCTGTTGTTTGTGATTGATCACTTGCTGAATCGGTAAGTAATCGTTACTGGTGCATTGATGATATTCATCGTGTGTCAGAATTGATGACATGCTGGGATACGATATTTGTACCTTTCTCTGTTTATCTGTAAGCATGTGAACTGAGGGTTTGTGGATAATTATTGCTGAAAATATGACTAGGTTTGCATGTCCACTAATCTGTGACTCCTTTACTTGCCCTATTACTCGTATTCTGCTTATAGATAACTTGCTAGTCTAGTTGGAGACTAACCCCCATTTCGGTGGGGGAACAGGTTGTGTTGTTGACATGGTCAGGTGTACCTAGACAGTTGCAGAGCATGGAGGAGGTCAAGCGACATGATGCATTCTAGGATGGGGTTTATTCCGGTCCATTCTTATTTTGGGTTTTAATTCTGTTGCTTTGGTTAAACTAGGCATCTTGTGTTACCTTGATGCGTCAGTAGCCTTTCGTCTAAACTTGGTTTGAGAGTCCTCTTGAAGCAGTTATTTTTATGGCATTTTGATCATATGACCATGTTAGGTTTTTATCGACGTACTTGTATGGATCTCTTGCAAGGCTATCTATTTGTTTTCATTTCTAATTGTTCTTTTGTAAATTTTTTCTCTTCCTTTAAACTGCCTGTGGGGATTCCAAGCACGGGATCCCTGGCGCTGTAACACTCCTCGGTTTTGGGGCGTTACATTGTATTCATCAAAAAGACTTTAAAGTAGTAAATTTCTCTTAATTGGAGAAATTCTCTTAATACCGTTTTAGACATTTTAGATTTTGTATGGTCGTATATGTTTTGAAATTGATGGTTCAATTTAATAGGGAATTGCGGTGCATTTTATAAATACACAAGTGTATAATATTAGAAATCTTTTTAAATAAAAGTTTTTTCTCACCGTTTGAAGAAAAAAACTTCCTCAAATTAGAGTATCTTGGTCTGTTGAATTTAAACAACGTGAAATGACATCATGATCCGATACATTTATCAATAGACTATTTGAAAGACATCTTAGAGATACATTTTCCATTGTATAAAATATTGTTTTTGTTAAATATCATATTACTTTCATGAGGAAAGTTCGAGTAGGAAGATGGGTTAACGTAGGAAAAACAAATCTCTCGCGTTCAAAGATAACAAGCTAATGTTCATACTATGGATGGTAACGTTCATGATTTGTAAATCGGGTAAATTTCGGTAATATTATTTAAAAAATCACTTTTCATGGAATTTACAAAATCGCCACCGCGTAACTCATTTAAAACGTTCAGAATTTTCAACCCCCGGATTATGAACATTATCATCTAGAATATGAACAATAGCTTGTTATTTGTGAGGGCGAACACTTCATTATTTACCCTGATCCCTCCTCCTATCCGAACCTTTCTCTTACTTTCATATTGATAAGTACATATAATTCGATGACCCCTTCCATAAAACATTTACGACATTATCTACAGAGCTTTAATGCATCGTTTCTTGGGTGATTCATATCACCTAGTTTTTTTTTCATATTAATTAAATATTCTTGGTAAATTAAAAGTCTTAAACTTTATATTGAATATGTATGTCTTGTTTTTTATCTTGTGGAAAGGTATGGAACTTAACCTATTATACACGTAACAAGTTGTTTTATTACAATTGATTAGTACCACTTTTTTCCATATATGTGAAATTGGTATGTTTTTGAAAAAACAATGACAAATAAATCATATATAGGGTAATTGAATTTTTCAATTTGTATATATTTTTATGCATATATATGTATCTGAAAGGAATTTTTCTATGATTTCTAAATTAAGAGGCTCAAATAAAAAGGGAATAATATAAAGCTCAATTTTTTTAGCATTATAAAAATCTCAAATACATAATATATCGGTCAAATGCCAACCCATAGATACAAATCAAATATTTTAATTATCATAGAATAATAAGAATAATAACATGTGTGGGTATTTCCGCTTCTTAATAATTTGCGCAACACTCCGCGCTGGCTTGTCACTTCACTATTAGTTGCATGAATTGTCACATCCTTGTACACACTTATTCATCAACTTCTCTTCCGTTAAACCTATTCAATAAAAAAAAAAGATGAACATATCATGTCAATTAAAACATCCGATGTTTGAATCATAATTAATAAAAATAAAACAAGAAGTTTTAATATAGAAAAATAGTTAATAATCTATTTCAAAGATTGTAAATCGCTAAAAAGACATGGTATCAAAAACAATAATTATTTATGCATATGTACCTTCTTCTTCAGAGAGTTTTGCTTCAGTGAAGCATTTTGAAATGATACAACCTGTTCTACACAAAGAGTGTTCATCTCTTCCTTTGACGTCAAGAGGAAAGCTTTTTCTACAATTGAAAAGGCACGGTCCAAGACAAAGAGGGGATGTACGACATTTAAAACCGCAGATACTTACACATTTCACGACACCAAAGACACTTGCATTTGAAGGAACAAGAATTGTTGAGATTACTAAGAAGATGACAAAAATTGACTTTATAGACATTTTTTTGTTTGTGACAATCTCTCTATCTTTCAAAGTGTTGGGTTTTTGTGTTGATAGTGATTTAGAAAGCATCAGTATATATGAGGTAAATCTGATTGCATTATTTCATACGACACAATGCATTTATTAGTTTAGTGTAGCACAATTTATTTAGGTGTATAAATTTACCATAAAAGATTATATCTTTCTTCTTTTATATCCAAGAAATTTGGACTTTAAAATCTCTCAAAAATAGTAAGACATTTATATTTCAAATTTTAAATATAAATATCATGGAATGGTTTTGTATTCATCAAAAAGACTTTAAAGTAGTAAATTTCTCTTAATTGGAGAAATTCTCTTTATACCGTTTTAGACATTTTAGATTTTGTATGGTCGTATATGTTTTGAAATTGGTGGTTCAATTTAATAGGTAATTGCGGTGCATTTTATAAATACACAAGTGTATAATATTAGAAATCTTTTTAAAAAAAAGTTTTTTCTCACCGTTTGAAGAAAAAAACTTCCTCAAATTAGAGTATCTCGGTCTGTTGAATTTAAACAACGTGAAATGACATCATGATCCGATACATTTATGAATAGACTATTTGAAAGACATCTTAGAGATACATTTTCCATTGTATAAAATATTGTTTTTGTTAAATATCATATTACTTTCATGAGGAAAGTTCGAGTAGGAAGATGGGTTAACGTAGGAAAAACAAATCTCTCGCGTTCAAAGATAACAAGTTAATGTTCATACTATGGATGGTAACGTTCATGATTTGTAAATCGGGTAAATTTCGGTAATATTATTTAAAAAATCACTTTTCATGGAATTTACAAAATCGCCACCGCGTAACTCATTTAAAACGTTCAGAATTTTCAACCCCCGGATTATGAACATTATCATCTAGAATATGAACAATAGCTTGTTATCTGTGAGGGCGAACACTTCATTATTTACCCTGATCCCTCCTCCTATCTGAACCTTTCTCTTACTTTCATATTGATAGGTACATATAATTCGATGACCCCTTCCATAAAACATTTACGACATTATCTACAGAGCTTTAATGCATCGTTTCTTGGGTGATTCATATCACCTAGTTTTTTTTCATATTAATTAAATATTCTTGGTATATTAAAAGTCTTAAACTTTATATTGAATATGTATTTCTTGTTTTTTATCTTGTGGAAAGGTATGGAACTTAACCTATTATACACGTAACAAGTTGTTTTATTTCAATTGATTAGTACCACTTTTTTCCATATATGGGAAATTGGTATGTTTTTGGAAAAACAATGACAAATAAATCATATATAGGGTAATTGAATTTTTCAATTTGTATATATTTTTATGCATATATATGTATCTGAAAGGAATTTTTCTATGATTTCTAAATTAAGAGGCTCAAATAAAAAAGGAATAATATAAAGCTCAATTTTTTTAGCATTATAAAAATCTCAAATACATAATATATCGGTCAAATGCCAACCCATAGATACAAATCAAATATTTTAATTATCATAGAATAATAAGAATAATAACATGTGTGGGTATTTCCGCTTCTTAATAATTTGCGCAACACTCCGCGCTGGCTTGTCACTTCACTATCAGTTGCATGAATTGTCACATCCTTGTACACACTTATTCATCAAATTCTCTTCCGTTAAACCTATTCAATAAAATAAAAGATGAACATATCATGTCAATTAAAAAATCCGATGTTTGAATCATAATTAATAAAAATAAAACAAGAAGTTTTAATATAGAAAAATAGTTAATAATCTATTTCAAAGATTGTAAATCGCTAAAAAGACATGGTATCAAAAACAATAATTATTTATGGATATGTACCTTCTTCTTGAGAGAGTTTTGCTTCAGTGAAGCATTTTGAAATGACACAACCTGTTCTACACAAAGAGTGTTCATCTCTTCCTTCGACGTCAAGAGGAAAGCTTTTTCTACAATTGAAAAGGCACGGTCCAAGACAAAGAGGGGATGTACGACATTTAAAACCGCAAATACTTACACATTTCACGACACCAAAGACACTTGCATTTGAAGGAACAAGAATTGTTGAGATTACTAAGAAGATGACAAAAATTGACTTTATAGACATTTTTTTGTTTGTGACAATCTCTCTATCTTTCAAAGTGTTGGGTTTTTGTGTTGATAGTGATTTAGAAAGCATCATTATATATGAGGTAAATCTGATTGCATTATTTCATACCACACAATGCATTTATTAGTTTAGTATAGCACAATTTATTTAGGCGTATAAATTTACCATAAAAGATTATATCTTTCTTCTTTTATATCCAAGAAATTTGGACTTCAAAATCTCTCAAAAATAGTAAGACATTTATATTTCAAATTTTAAATATAAATATCATGGAATGGTTTTGTTTTCATCAAAAAGACTTTAAAGTAGTAAATTTCTTTTAATTGGAGAAATTCTCTTAATACCGTTTTAGACATTTTAGATTTTGTATGGTCGTATATGTTTTGAAATTGATGGTTCAATTTAATAGGTAATTGCGGTGCATTTTATAAATACACAAGTGTATAATATTAGAAATCTTTTTAAAAATAAGTTTTTTCTCACCGTTTGAAGAAAACAACTTCCTCAAATTAGAGTATCTCGGTCTGTTGAATTTAAACAACGTGAAATGACATCATGATCCGATACATTTATCAATAGACTATTTGAAAGACACCTTAGAGATACATTTTCCATTGTATAAAATATTGTTTTTGTTAAATATCATATTACTTTCATGAGGAAAGTTCGAGTAGGAAGATGGGTTAACGTAGGAAAAACAAATCTCTCGCGTTCAAAGATAACAAGTTAATGTTCATACTATGGATGGTAACGTTCATGATTTGTAAATCGAGTAAATTTCGGTAATATTATTTAAAAAATCACTTTTCATGGAATTTACAAAATCGCCACCGCGTAACTCATTTAAAACGTTCAGAATTTTCAACCCCCGGATTATGAACATTATCATCTAGAATATGAACAATAGCTTGTTATCTGTGAGGGCGAACACTTCATTATTTACCCTGATCCCTCTTCCTATCCGAACCTTTCTTTTACTTTCATATTGATAAGTACATATAATTCGATGACCCCTTCCATAAAACATTTACGACATTATCTACAGAGCTTTAATGCATCGTTTCTTGGGTGATTCATATCACCTAGTTTTTTTTCATATTAATTAAATATTCTTGGTAAATTAAAAGTCTTAAACTTTATATTGAATATGTATTTCTTGTTTTTTATCTTGTGGAAAGGTATGGAACTTAACCTATTATACACGTAACAAGTTGTTTTGATTACAATTGATTAGTACCACTTTTTTCCATATATGGGAAATTGGTATGTTTTTGAAAAAACAATGACAAATAAATCATATATAGGGTAATTGAATTTTTCAATTTGTATATATTTTTATGCATATATATGTATCTGAAAGGAATTTTTCTATGATTTCTAAATTAAGAGGCTCAAATAAAAAAGGAATAATATAAAGCTCAATTTTTTCAGCATTATAAAAATCTCAAATACATAATATATCGGTCAAATGCCAACCCATAGATACAAATCAAATATTTTAATTATTATAGAATAATAAGAAGAATAACATGTGTGGGTATTTCCGCTTCTTAATAATTTGCGCAACACTCCGCGCTGGCTTGTCACTTCACTATCAGTTGCATGAATTGTCACATCCTTGTACACACTTATTCATCAACTTCTCTTCCGTTAAACCTATTCAATAAAAAAAAAGATGAACATATCATGTCAATTAAAAAATCCGATGTTTGAATCATAATTAATAAAAATAAAACAAGAAGTTTTAATATAGAAAAATAGTTCGTAATATATTTCAAAGATTGTAAATCGCTAAAAAGACATGGTATCAAAAACAATAATTATTTATGCATATGTACCTTGTTCTTCAGAGAGTTTTGCTTCAGTGAAGCATTTTGAAATGACACAACCTGTTCTACACAAAGAGTGTTCATCTCTTCCTTCGACGTCAAGAGGAAAGCTTTTTCTACAATTGAAAAGGCACGGTCCAAGACAAAGAGGGGATGTACGACATTTAAAACCGCAAATACTGACACATTTCACGACACCAAAGACACTTGCATTTGAAGGAACAAGAATTGTTGAGATTACTAAGAAGATGACAAAAATTGACTTTATAGACATTTTTTTGTTTGTGACAATCTCTCTATCTTTCAAAGTGTTGGGTTTTTGTGTTGATAGTGATTTAGAAAGCATCATTATATATGAAGTAAATCTGATTGCATTATTTCATACGACACAATGCATTTATTAGTTTAGTGTAGCACAATTTATTTAGGCGTATAAATTTACCATAAAAGATTATCTCTTTCTTCTTTTATATCCAAGAAATTTGGACTTTAAAATCTCTCAAAAATAGTAAGACATTTATATTTCAAATTTTAAATATAAATATCATGGAATGGTTTTGTATTCATCAAAAAGACTTTAAAGTAGTAA
Source organism: Oxyria digyna (assembly GCA_029168935.1). Lineage (NCBI taxonomy): Eukaryota > Viridiplantae > Streptophyta > Magnoliopsida > Caryophyllales > Polygonaceae > Oxyria > Oxyria digyna. The sequence goes on from JAPVLV010000013.1 coordinate 16,990,022, forward strand.
ATTTCTCTTAATTGGAGAAATTCTCTTAATTCCGTTTTAGACATTTTAGATTTTGTATGGTCGTATATGTTTTGAAATTGATGGTTCAATTTAATAGGTAATTGCGGTGCATTTTATAAATACACAAGTGTATAATATTATAAATCTTTTTAAATAAAAGTTTTTTCTCACCGTTTGAAGAAAAAAACTTCCTCAAATTAGAGTATCTCGGTCTGTTGAATTTCAACAACGTGAAATGACATCATGATCCGATACATTTATCAATAGACTATTTGAAAGACATCTTAGAGATACATTTTCCATTGTATAAAATATTGTTTTTGTTAAATATCATATTACTTTCATGAGGAAAGTTCGAGTAGGAAGATGGGTTAACGTAGGAAAAACAAATCTCTCGTGTTCAAAGATAACAAGCTAATGTTCATACTATGGATGGTAACGTTCATGATTTGTAAATCGGGTAAATTTCGGTAATATTATTTAAAAAATCACTTTTCATGGAATTTACAAAATCGCCACCGCGTAACTCATTTAAAACGTTCAGAATTTTCAACCCCCGGATTATGAACATTATCATCTAGAATATGAACAATAGCTTGTTATCTGTGAGGGCGAACACTTCATTATTTACCCTGATCCCTCCTCCTATCCGAACCTTTCTTTTACTTTCATATTGATAAGTACATATAATTCGATGACCCCTTCCATAAAACATTTACGACATTATCTACAGAGCTTTAATGCATCGTTTCTTGGGTGATTCATATCACCTAGTTTTTTTTCATATTAATTAAATATTCTTGGTAAATTAAAAGTCTTAAACTTTATATTGAATATGTATGTCTTGTTTTTTATCTTGTGGAAAGGTATGGAACTTAACCTATTATACACGTAACAAGTTGTTTTATTACAATTGATTAGTACCACTTTTTTCCATATATGGGAAATTGGTAAGTTTTTGAAAAAACAATGACAAATAAATCATATATAGGGTAATTGAATTTTTCAATTTGTATATATTTGTATGCATATATATGTATCTGAAAGGAATTTTTCTATGATTTCTAAATTAAGAGGCTCAAATAAAAAAGGAATAATATAAAGCTCAATTTTTTTAGCATTATAAAAATCTCAAATACATAATATATCGGTCAAATGCCAACCCATAGATACAAATCAAATATTTTAATTATCATAGAATAATAAGAATAATAACATGTGTGGGTATTTCCGCTTCTTAATAATTTGCGCAACACTCTGCGCTGGCTTGTCACTTCACTATCAGTTGCATGAATTGTCACATCCTTGTACACACTTATTCATCAACTTCTCTTCCGTTAAACCTATTCAATAAAATAAAAGATGAACATATCATGTCAATTAAAAAATCCGATGTTTGAATCATAATTAATAAAAATAAAACAAGAAGTTTTAATATAGAAAAATAGTTAATAATCTATTTCAAAGATTGTAAATCGCTAAAAAGACATGGTATCAAAAACAATAATTATTTATGCATATGTACCTTCTTCTTCAGAGAGTTTTGCTTCAGTGAAGCATTTTGAAATGACACAACCTGTTCTACACAAAGAGTGTTCATCTCTTCCTTCGACGTCAAGAGGAAAGCTTTTTCTACAATTGAAAAGGCACGGTCCAAGACAAAGAGGGGATGTACGACATTTAAAACCGCAAATACTTACACATTTCACGACACCAAAGACACTTGCATTTGAAGGAACAAGAATTGTTGAGATTACTAAGAAGATGACAAAAATTGACTTTATAGACATTATTTTGTTTGTGACAATCTCTCTATCTTTCAAAGTGTTGGGTTTTTGTGTTGATAGTGATTTAGAAAGCATCATTATATATGAGGTAAATCTGATTGCATTATTTCATACGACACAATGCATTTATTAGTTTAGTGTAGCACAATTTATTTAGGTGTATAAATTTACCATAAAAGATTATCTCTTTCTTCTTATATATCCAAGAAATTTGGACTTTAAAATCTCTCAAAAATAGTAACACATTTATATTTCAAATTTTAAATATAAATATCATGGAATGGTTTTGTATTCATCAAAAACACTTTAAAGTAGTAAATTTCTCTTAATTGGAGAAATTCTCTTAATACCGTTTTAGACATTTTAGATTTTGTATGGTCGTATATGTTTTGAAATTGATGGTTCAATTTAATAGGTAATTGCGGTGCATTTTATAAATACACAAGTGTATAATATTAGAAATCTTTTTAAATAAAAGTTTTTTCTCACCGTTTGAAGAAAAAAACTTCCTCAAATTAGAGTATCTCGGTCTGTTGAATTTCAACAACGTGAAATGACATCATGAACCGATACATTTATCAATAGACTATTTGAAAGACATCTTAGAGATACATTTTCCATTGTATAAAATATTGTTTTTGTTAAATATCATATTACTTTCATGAGGAAAGTTTGAGTAGGAAGATGGGTTAACGTAGGAAAAACAAATCTCTCGCGTTCAAAGATAACAAGCTAATGTTCGTACTATGGATGGTAACGTTCATGATTTGTAAATCGGGTAAATTTCGGTAATATTATTTAAAAAAACACTTTTCATGGAATTTACAAAATCGCCACCGCGTAACTCATTTAAAACGTTCAGAATTTTCAACCCCCGGATTATGAACATTATCATCTAGAATATGAACAATAGCTTGTTATCTGTGAGGGCGAACACTTCATTATTTACCCTGATCCCTCCTCCTATCCGAACCTTTCTCTTACTTTCATATTGATAAGTACATATAATTCGATGACCCCTTCCATAAAACATTTACGACATTATCTACAGAGCTTTAATGCATCGTTTCTTGGGTGATTCATATCACCTAGTTTTTTTTTCATATTAATTAAATATTCTTGGTAAATTAAAAGTCTTAAACTTTATATTGAATATGTATGTCTTGTTTTTTATCTTGTGGAAAGGTATGGAACTTAACCTATTATACACGTAACAAGTTGTTTTATTACAATTGATTAGTACCACTTTTTTCCATATATGGGAAATTGGTATGTTTTCGAAAAAACAATGACAAATAAATCATATATAGGGTAATTGAATTTTTCAATTTGTATATATTTTTATGCATATATATGTATCTGAAAGGAATTTTTCTATGATTTCTAAATTAAGAGGCTCAAATAAAAAAGGAATAATATAAAGCTCAATTTTTTTAGCATTATAAATATCTCAAATACATAATATATCGGTCAAATGCCAACCCATAGATACAAATCAAATATTTTAATTATCATAGAATAATAAGAATAATAACATGTGTGGGTATTTCCGCTTCTTAATAATTTGCGCAACACTCCGCGCTGGCTTGTCACTTCACTATCAGTTGCATGAATTGTCACATCCTTGTACACACTTATTCATCAACTTCTCTTCCGTTAAACCTATTCAATAAAATAAAAGATGAACATATCATGTCAATTAAAAAATCCGATGTTTGAATCATAATTAATAAAAATAAAACAAGAAGTTTTAATATAGAAAAATAGTTAATAATCTATTTCAAAGATTGTAAATCGCTAAAAAGACATGGTATCAAAAACAATAATTATTTATGCATATGTACCTTCTTCTTCAGAGAGTTTTGCTTCAGTGAAGCATTTTGAAATGACACAACCTGTTCTACACAAAGAGTGTTCATCTCTTCCTTCGACGTCAAGAGGAAAGCTTTTTCTACAATTGAAAAGGCACGGTCCAAGACAAAGAGGGGATGTACGACATTTAAAACCGCAAATACTTACACATTTCACGACACCAAAGACACTTGCATTTGAAGGAACAAGAATTGTTGAGATTACTAAGAAGATGACAAAAATTGACTTTATAGACATTATTTTGTTTGTGACAATCTCTCTATCTTTCAAAGTGTTGGGTTTTTGTGTTGATAGTGATTTAGAAAGCATCATTATATATGAGGTAAATCTGATTGCATTATTTCATACGACACAATGCATTTATTAGTTTAGTGTAGCACAATTTATTTAGGTGTATAAATTTACCATAAAAGATTATCTCTTTCTTCTTATATATCCAAGAAATTTGGACTTTAAAATCTCTCAAAAATAGTAACACATTTATATTTCAAATTTTAAATATAAATATCATGGAATGGTTTTGTATTCATCAAAAACACTTTAAAGTAGTAAATTTCTCTTAATTGGAGAAATTCTCTTAATACCGTTTTAGACATTTTAGATTTTGTATGGTCGTATATGTTTTGAAATTGATGGTTCAATTTAATAGGTAATTGCGGTGCATTTTATAAATACACAAGTGTATAATATTAGAAATCTTTTTAAATAAAAGTTTTTTCTCACCGTTTGAAGAAAAAAACTTCCTCAAATTAGAGTATCTCGGTCTGTTGAATTTCAACAACGTGAAATGACATCATGAACCGATACATTTATCAATAGACTATTTGAAAGACATCTTAGAGATACATTTTCCATTGTATAAAATATTGTTTTTGTTAAATATCATATTACTTTCATGAGGAAAGTTTGAGTAGGAAGATGGGTTAACGTAGGAAAAACAAATCTCTCGCGTTCAAAGATAACAAGCTAATGTTCGTACTATGGATGGTAACGTTCATGATTTGTAAATCGGGTAAATTTCGGTAATATTATTTAAAAAAACACTTTTCATGGAATTTACAAAATCGCCACCGCGTAACTCATTTAAAACGTTCAGAATTTTCAACCCCCGGATTATGAACATTATCATCTAGAATATGAACAATAGCTTGTTATCTGTGAGGGCGAACACTTCATTATTTACCCTGATCCCTCCTCCTATCCGAACCTTTCTCTTACTTTCATATTGATAAGTACATATAATTCGATGACCCCTTCCATAAAACATTTACGACATTATCTACAGAGCTTTAATGCATCGTTTCTTGGGTGATTCATATCACCTAGTTTTTTTTTCATATTAATTAAATATTCTTGGTAAATTAAAAGTCTTAAACTTTATATTGAATATGTATGTCTTGTTTTTTATCTTGTGGAAAGGTATGGAACTTAACCTATTATACACGTAACAAGTTGTTTTATTACAATTGATTAGTACCACTTTTTTCCATATATGGGAAATTGGTATGTTTTCGAAAAAACAATGACAAATAAATCATATATAGGGTAATTGAATTTTTCAATTTGTATATATTTTTATGCATATATATGTATCTGAAAGGAATTTTTCTATGATTTCTAAATTAAGAGGCTCAAATAAAAAAGGAATAATATAAAGCTCAATTTTTTTAGCATTATAAATATCTCAAATACATAATATATCGGTCAAATGCCAACCCATAGATACAAATCAAATATTTTAATTATCATAGAATAATAAGAATAATAACATGTGTGGGTATTTCCGCTTCTTAATAATTTGCGCAACACTCCGCGCTGGCTTGTCACTTCACTATCAGTTGCATGAATTGTCACATCCTTGTACACACTTATTCATCAACTTCTCTTCCGTTAAACCTATTCAATAAAATAAAAGATGAACATATCATGTCAATTAAAAAATCCGATGTTTGAATCATAATTAATAAAAATAAAACAAGAAGTTTTAATATAGAAAAATAGTTAATAATCTATTTCAAAGATTGTAAATCGCTAAAAAGACATGGTATCAAAAACAATAATTATTTATGCATATGTACCTTCTTCTTCAGAGAGTTTTGCTTCAGTGAAGCATTTTGAAATGACACAACCTGTTCTACACAAAGAGTGTTCATCTCTTCCTTCGACGTCAAGAGGAAAGCTTTTTCTACAATTGAAAAGGCACGGTCCAAGACAAAGAGGGGATGTACGACATTTAAAACCGCAAATACTTACACATTTCACGACACCAAAGACACTTGCATTTGAAGGAACAAGAATTGTTGAGATTACTAAGAAGATGACAAAAATTGACTTTATAGACATTATTTTGTTTGTGACAATCTCTCTATCTTTCAAAGTGTTGGGTTTTTGTGTTGATAGTGATTTAGAAAGCATCATTATATATGAGGTAAATCTGATTGCATTATTTCATACGACACAATGCATTTATTAGTTTAGTGTAGCACAATTTATTTAGGTGTATAAATTTACCATAAAAGATTATCTCTTTCTTCTTATATATCCAAGAAATTTGGACTTTAAAATCTCTCAAAAATAGTAACACATTTATATTTCAAATTTTAAATATAAATATCATGGAATGGTTTTGTATTCATCAAAAACACTTTAAAGTAGTAAATTTCTCTTAATTGGAGAAATTCTCTTAATACCGTTTTAGACATTTTAGATTTTGTATGGTCGTATATGTTTTGAAATTGATGGTTCAATTTAATAGGTAATTGCGGTGCATTTTATAAATACACAAGTGTATAATATTAGAAATCTTTTTAAATAAAAGTTTTTTCTCACCGTTTGAAGAAAAAAACTTCCTCAAATTAGAGTATCTCGGTCTGTTGAATTTCAACAACGTGAAATGACATCATGAACCGATACATTTATCAATAGACTATTTGAAAGACATCTTAGAGATACATTTTCCATTGTATAAAATATTGTTTTTGTTAAATATCATATTACTTTCATGAGGAAAGTTCGAGTAGGAAGATGGGTTAACGTAGGAAAAACAAATCTCTCGCGTTCAAAGATAACAAGCTAATGTTCGTACTATGGATGGTAACGTTCATGATTTGTAAATCGGGTAAATTTCGGTAATATTATTTAAAAAAACACTTTTCATGGAATTTACAAAATCGCCACCGCGTAACTCATTTAAAACGTTCAGAATTTTCAACCCCCGGATTATGAACATTATCATCTAGAATATGAACAATAGCTTGTTATCTGTGAGGGCGAACACTTCATTATTTACCCTGATCCCTCCTCCTATCCGAACCTTTCTCTTACTTTCATATTGATAAGTACATATAATTCGATGACCCCTTCCATAAAACATTTACGACATTATCTACAGAGCTTTAATGCATCGTTTCTTGGGTGATTCATATCACCTAGTTTTTTTTTCATATTAATTAAATATTCTTGGTAAATTAAAAGTCTTAAACTTTATATTGAATATGTATGTCTTGTTTTTTATCTTGTGGAAAAGTATGGAACTTAACCTATTATACACGTAACAAGTTGTTTTATTACAATTGATTAGTACCACTTTTTTCCATATATGGGAAATTGGTATGTTTTCGAAAAAACAATGACAAATAAATCATATATAGGGTAATTGAATTTTTCAATTTGTATATATTTTTATGCATATATATGTATCTGAAAGGAATTTTTCTATGATTTCTAAATTAAGAGGCTCAAATAAAAAAGGAATAATATAAAGCTCAATTTTTTTAGCATTATAAATATCTCAAATACATAATATATCGGTCAAATGCCAACCCATACATACAAATCAAATATTTTAATTATCATAGAATAATAAGAATAATAACATGTGTGGGTATTTCCGCTTCTTAATAATTTGCGCAACACTCCGCGCTGGCTTGTCACTTCACTATCAGTTGCATGAATTGTCACATCCTTGTACACACTTATTCATCAACTTCTCTTCCGTTAAACCTATTCAATAAAATAAAAGATGAACATATCATGTCAATTAAAAAATCCGATGTTTGAATCATAATTAATAAAAATAAAACAAGAAGTTTTAATATAGAAAAATAGTTAATAATCTATTTCAAAGATTGTAAATCGCTAAAAAGACATGGTATCAAAAACAATAATTATTTATGCATATGTACCTTCTTCTTCAGAGAGTTTTGCTTCAGTGAAGCATTTTGAAATGACACAACCTGTTCTACACAAAGAGTGTTCATCTCTTCCTTCGACGTTAAGAGGAAAGCTTTTTCTACAATTGAAAAGGCACGGTCCAAGACAAAGAGGGGATGTACGACATTTAAAACCGCAAATACTTACACATTTCACGACACCAAAGACACTTGCATTTGAAGGAACAAGAATTGTTGAGATTACTAAGAAGATGACAAAAATTGACTTTATAGACATTATTTTGTTTGTGACAATCTCTCTATCTTTCAAAGTGTTGGGTTTTTGTGTTGATAGTGATTTAGAAAGCATCATTATATATGAGGTAAATCTGATTGCATTATTTCATACGACACAATGCATTTATTAGTTTAGTGTAGCACAATTTATTTAGGCGTATAAATTTACCATAAAAGATTATCTCTTTCTTCTTATATATCCAAGAAATTTGGACTTTAAAATCTCTCAAAAATAGTAACACATTTATATTTCAAATTTTAAATATAAATATCATGGAATGGTTTTGTATTCATCAAAAACACTTTAAAGTAGTAAATTTCTCTTAATTGGAGAAATTCTCTTAATACCGTTTTAGACATTTTAGATTTTGTATGGTCGTATATGTTTTGAAATTGATGGTTCAATTTAATAGGTAATTGCGGTGCATTTTATAAATACACAAGTGTATAATATTAGAAATCTTTTTAAAAAAAAGTTTTTTCTCACCGTTTGAAGAAAAAAACTTCCTCAAATTAGAGTATCTCGGTCTGTTGAATTTCAACAACGTGAAATGACATCATGATCCGATACATTTATCAATAGACTATTTGAAAGACATCTTAGAGATACATTTTCCATTGTATAAAATATTGTTTTTGTTAAATATCATATTACTTTCATGAGGAAAGTTCGAGTAGGAAGATGGGTTAACGTAGGAAAAACAAATCTCTCGCATTCAAAGATAACAAGCTAATGTTCATACTATGGATGGTAACGTTCATGATTTGTAAATCGGGTAAATTTCGGTAATATTATTTAAAAAATCACTTTTCATGGAATTTACAAAATCGCCACCGCGTAACTCATTTAAAACGTTCAGAATTTTCAACCCCCGGATTATGAACATTATCATCTAGAATATGAACAATAGCTTGTTATCTGTGAGGGCGAACACTTCATTATTTACCCTGATCCCTCCTCCAATCCGAACCTTTCTCTTACTTTCATATTGATAAGTGCATATAATTCGATGACCCCTTCCATAAAACATTTACGACATTATCTACAGAGCTTTAATGCATCGTTTCTTGGGTGATTCATATCACCTAGTTTTTTTTTCATATTAATTAAATATTCTTGGTAAATTAAAAGTCTTAAACTTTATATTGAATATGTATGTCTTGTTTTTTATCTTGTGGAAAGGTATGGAACTTAACCTATTATACACGTAACAAGTTGTTTTATTACAATTGATTAGTACCACTTTTTTCCATATATGGGAAATTGGTATGTTTTTGAAAAAACAATGACAAATAAATCATATATAGGGTAATTGAATTTTTCAATTTTTATATATATTTATGCATATATATGTATCTGAAAGGAATTTTTCTATGATTTCTAAATTAAGAGGCTCAAATAAAAAAGGAATAATATAAAGCTCAATTTTTTTAGCATTATAAAAATCTCAAATACATAATATATCGGTCAAATGCCAACCCATAGATACAAATCAAATATTTTAATTATCATAGAATAATAAGAATAATAACATGTGTGGGTATTTCCGCTTCTTAATAATTTGCGCAACATTCCGCGCTGGCTTGTCACTTCACTATCAGTTGCATGAATTGTCACATCCTTGTACACACTTATTCATCAACTTCTCTTCCGTTAAACCTATTCAATAAAATAAAAGATGAACATATCATGTCAATTAAAAAATCCGATGTTTGAATCATAATTAATAAAAATAAAACAAGAAGTTTTAATATAGAAAAATAGTTAATAATCTATTTCAAAGATTGTAAATCGCTAAAAAGACATGGTATCAAAAACAATAATTATTTATGCATATGTACCTTCTTCTTCAGAGAGTTTTGCTTCAGTGAAGCATTTTGAAATGACACAACCTGTTCTACACAAAGAGTGTTCATCTCTTCCTTCGACGTCAAGAGGAAAGCTTTTTCTACAATTGAAAAGGCACGGTCCAAGACAAAGAGGAGATGTACGACATTTAAAACCGCAAATACTTACACATTTCACGACACCAAAGACACTTGCATTTGAAGGAACAAGAATTGTTGAGATTACTAAGAAGATGACAAAAATTGACTTTATAGACATTTTTTTGTTTGTGACAATCTCTCTATCTTTCAAAGTGTTGGTTTTTTGTGTTGATAGTGATTTAGAAAGCATCATTATATATGAGGTAAATCTGATTGCATTATTTCATACGACACAATGCATTTATTAGTTTAGTGTAGCACAATTTATTTAGGCGTATAAATTTACCATAAAAGATTATCTCTTTCTTCTTTTATATCCAAGAAATTTGGACTTTAAAATCTCTCAAAAATAGTAACACATTTATATTTCAAATTTTAAATATAAATATCATGGAATGGTTTTGTATTCATCAAAAATACTTTAAAGTAGTAAATTTCTCTTAATTGGACAAATTCTCTTAATACCGTTTTAGACATTTTAGATTTTGTATGGTCGTATATGTTTTGAAATTGATGGTTCAATTTAATAGGTAATTGCGGTGCATTTTATAAATACACAAGTGTATAATATTAGAAATCTTTTTAAAAAAAGTTTTTTCTCACCGTTTGAAGAAAAAAACTTCCTCAAATTAGAGTATCTCGGTCTGTTGAATTTCAACAACGTGAAATGACATCATGATCCGATACATTTATCAATAGACTATTTGAAAGACATCTTAGAGATACATTTTCCATTGTATAAAATATTGTTTTTGTTAAATATCATATTACTTTCATGAGGAAAGTTCGAGTAGGAAGATGGGTTAACGTAGGAAAAACAAATCTCTCGCATTCAAAGATAACAAGCTAATGTTCATACTATGGATGGTAACGTTCATGATTTGTAAATCGGGTAAATTTCGGTAATATTATTTAAAAAATCACTTTTCATGGAATTTACAAAATCGCCACCGCGTAACTCATTTAAAACGTTCAGAATTTTCAACCCCCGGATTATGAACATTATCATCTAGAATATGAACAATAGCTTGTTATCTGTGAGGGCGAACACTTCATTATTTACCCTGATCCCTCCTCCTATCCGAACCTTTCTCTTACTTTCATATTGATAAGTACATATAATTCGATGACCCCTTCCATAAAACATTTACGACATTATCTACAGAGCTTTAATGCATCGTTTCTTGGGTGATTCATATCACCTAGTTTTTTTTTCATATTAATTAAATATTCTTGGTAAATTAAAAGTCTTAAACTTTATATTGAATATGTATGTCTTGTTTTTTATCTTGTGGAAAGGTATGGAACTTAACCTATTATACACGTAACAAGTTGTTTTATTACAATTGATTAGTACCACTTTTTTCCATATATGGGAAATTGGTATGTTTTCGAAAAAACAATGACAAATAAATCATATATAGGGTAATTGAATTTTTCAATTTGTATATATTTTTATGCATATATATGTATCTGAAAGGAATTTTTCTATGATTTCTAAATTAAGAGGCTCAAATAAAAAAGGAATAATATAGAGCTCAATTTTTTTAGCATTATAAAAATCTCAAATACATAATATATCGGTCAAATGCCAACCCATAGATACAAATCAAATATTTTAATTATCATAGAATAATAAGAATAATAACATATCATGTCATCAAATTCTCTTCCGTTAAACCTATTCAATAAAATAAAAGATGAACATATCATGTCAATTAAAAAATCCGATGTTTGAATCATAATTAATAAAAATAAAACAAGAAGTTTTAATATAGAAAAATAGTTAATAATCTATTTCAAAGATTGTAAATTGCTAAAAAGACATGGTATCAAAAACAATAATTATTTATGCATATGTACCTTCTTCTTCAGAGAGTTTTGCTTCAGTGAAGCATTTTGAAATGACACAACCTGTTCTACACAAAGAGTGTTCATCTCTTCCTTCGACGTCAAGAGGAAAGCTTTTTCTACAATTGAAAAGGCACGGTCCAAGACAAAGAGGGGATGTACGACATTTAAAACCGCAAATACTTACACATTTCACGACACCAAAGACGCTTGCATTTGAAGGAACAAGAATTGTTGAGATTACTAAGAAGATGACAAAAAATGACTTTATAGACATTTTTTTGTTTGTGACAATCTCTCTATCTTTCAAAGTGTTGGGTTTTTGTGTTGATAGTGATTTAGAAAGCATCATTATATATGAGGTAAATCTGATTGCATTATTTCATACAACACAATGCATTTATTAGTTTAGTGTAGCACAATTTATTTAGGCGTATAAATTTACCATAAAAGATTATCTCTTTCTTCTTTTATATCCAAGAAATTTGGACTTTAAAATCTCTCAAAAATAGTAACACATTTATATTTTAAATTTTAAATATAAATATCATGGAATGGTTTTGTATTCATCAAAAACTCTTTAAAGTAGTAAATTTCTCTTAATTGGAGAAATTCTCTTAATACCGTTTTAGACATTTTAGATTTTGTATGGTCGTATATGTTTTGAAATTGATGGTTCAATTTAATAGGTAATTGCGGTGCATTTTATTGTAATACCACCCTAGTTTCTGTTCCAGAAATTTTATTTTGATAAACATAATATGTATTTATAGATTATTTTGATAAAAGACGCAAGTATGTTTTATTTTAGCGATTCTTGAAATCTTATCGTCTGGCAACCCATACATGATTTACATACGACGTCGGAATATTTTTAAGCGTTTGTACATAAATTTATATATTATTATAAATTTATATTATGGCTTAAATATTTTATTTTTTGTACACTACAAGACAAAGCAAGTAGATAATTCTTATGTTAAATAAATAATTCTTATAAATATCTAGTACCTAGATAAGCCTACCCTCTTCCTCTTGCTTATCTTCATCGTCCTCATCCTTTCCTCCATAACCAGCCCCTCTACACCTCTTCCTTCATCTTCCTAACTCATTTCTTCATCAAAACACAAGTTTTTCAAGGATTTCTTATCAAAATCAAGTGGTTATCTCAACTAAGGTAAGAATTTCTCTCTTTGGCTCTCCTTTGTCATGGTCATATCTCCCTAGCTTATTCATGTGGCTGCCATGTTATGTTGATGTTGGATTTGAGTTCCTTATGTCAAAAGCATGCTATTGGTAAGGCAAGGAAGACATATTTGTATAAGAAAGCTCAAGGAAAGCTTGGTTTAAGTTTTCCCCAAAATTTCAAGATTTGTTCATGTGTATGTTAAGTCTGAATTTGAATGTCAATCATGAGTTATTAGAGGTGGTTTGATGATTATAGAAGCATGGATGGTTTGGATTTGAGGTTTGGAAGTAAAACTAGTGAAGTTAGGGCTGAATTGTTCACTGCTGGAAATATCGTTCTCTTTATGTAATTATGAAAAATAAAGGGACTGATTCTGTAAATAGAGGACTTTCATACGAGCGTCTGGAATTTTGCGGAATTCAATTCCGAGTTGTATAATGAAAGTTATGGCCAAAATCGTTTTGTATGCAAATTCGGGAATCTCCCCAAGTTGAGTTAAGTTAAGGTCACGTCTGAGGTGATAGCTCATAAGCTCCTTTACGTACGATACTTGTCGAGGCAAGTTATTTGCGATTACTTACGTGATTGGTATAAATTTAGGCTATTGGACTATGCATGAAACCGTAAATGCATTACATATGCATAATGTTTGTTCCTTGACTTTGTATCTTGATATGCATTTGTATATGAAGTGATATTGGTAATTTGGTATTCTTCCATGATAGAATTAGTATTATTTGTGTGTAGATATCGTGGATATGTTTGTTTATGAAATACTCGTTTTATTGATTTCTTGGAGAAGTGACAACACTTGTGGATATGATTTGTGCGGGTAAGGATTGTTCTGATCCCCGCTTAGCATGTAAATGGTTTTTTTTTTAAATCATTCCTTGATCGCTTCCCGGTGTTCGGGTGGATCATGGAAGGTGCTTTACTTGTGTCGTGGTAGGGGGGGTTCGTCTAGCTAACGATACCGTGTCCCTCCGGCAGGTAAAGGTTTTTACCCATAGTTTTGGGTTAGAAGGTACCTTTGTGGCCAAGACAGGCTTGGTCATGTTTTCAAAAGCGTTTTCGTAATAGTTCCTTCTTTTGGTTTACTATGTGATGTTGTATGTATAGTCTCTTACATACTTGTTTGCTTTGTAATGTACTTTGTGGTATCTGCTCATTCTAATCCCTTTATTTATGCTATTCTACGTAATTAATTCGCTTATATACTTGCTAGTCTGGTTGGAGACTAACCCCCATTTCGGTGGGGGAACTGGTTGTGTTTTTGACATGACCAGGTACGCAGGTAGTATCGAAGCGTGGAGGTGAACGTGCGACGTGATGCGAAAGTTAGGATGGGTTTAATTTCTGCTTGTTTGTTTTTATGTGTGTGTTACTGTTTTGGTTCTTGAGATGTCTTCTGGTGAGACTCTTGTTGGATGGTTGTGCTTGGTTGTACCAAGTTGGTTTTGACGGGTCGTTGTAGCGTCTGTGAACGCCGACCCATGTATATATGTCCTCTCTTTGGAAGTGGTTGTTGAACCAGGTTTTATCTTGTGATTGAATGTTGTTAGTTTATGTGCTACAGGTTGAATTTCATTTATTAAGAATGCCTAAGGGAATTTCTGTCGGAAATTCCTGGCGCTGTGACCCCCCATTAAAAGTAATTTTTGGGGCGTTACAGAAGTTGGTATCAGAGCGAGGTTTCTAATTTCTTTGGGAATGGGTAGTGTCAGCATCACACACGTCGCATTGTCATCTCCATGTGTAGTCTCTAAATAAATAAGTTCTTAAATGTTACATATGTGTAAAAGGTTATATGTCTATGTGTGCTTGTTTGAATTAACATCTGGTTGTGCAGATGTCTGGTAGAGGTACCCGTGGCAGAGGTCGGCCTCGTAAGTTTCACGGGGTACAACCAGAGGTTTCTAGGGATAGCCACACAGATATACCCCCAATGGAGGACATAGAAAGTCAGATGGGTCCCAATCCAAGAGTGGCTGAAAGGAATGTCCCTCAACAGGTGCAACCCGAGGGTCCACGAGTAGTTCCTCCTATTTCTCCAGGTGCACCAGTACCGGCTAGTATGCCAGCTGGAATTAATACTGAACTGTACACTGCTCTGCAACAGATGATTGGGCAGGCGATGCAAGCAGCATATGCCCAAACAGTTCCTCAACAAGTACAAAATCAGCCGCTTTCAACTCCAGGAATACCTCCAAATGATGGAAGGAGGGATGTTGTTAGTATAGTAATGGCATTAGAGAAGCTGAAGCCACCAACTTATGATGGAACTGGTGAGCCAGTAGAAGTTGAACATTGGCTCAAGCAGATGGAAAAGCTCCTTGATAGAGTCGGGTGTCCAGTAGAGCAAAAAGTATCGAATGCTTCATTTTATCTTGCAAAAGATGCCGATGACTGGTGGGACACGGTTAAGCCTACAGAAGGAGTAATGAGTTGGGAAAATTTCAAGGAGAAGATTCATGCTAGGTTCTATCCAATGTCCCTCCAGAGACAGAAATACTAGGAGTTTTTACACCCACCTTCTCAAGGGATGCCAGTAGCACAAGCAAGCGTAAGATATCACCAGCTTCTTCGCTATGCATCAGCAGCGGTTCATAATGAGAGGGACAAAATCTTTTATTTTGAGCCCTGGATAGCTCCGCGGGTCAGGACTTATATGTCGGGATGTTCATGTGCTACCTTGGAGGAATATTATGATAAGGCATTAGAAGTCGAGAGGAACCTTGAAGATGAGAAGCTCCTGACTTCAAGCTATAAGAAACAGAAGACTCAATCAACCCCCTTTGGTGCCAGAACTGATGTTCCAAGGAGATTCCTTCCTCAGGCAAAGACTGATCAAGCTTTCGGGTCTCAGGGTTTTCGTAATCAAGACAGAGTTCCACCTAAGGATTACCACTGCCATAACTACAATAGCAATCAACATTATAAAGCTGATTGTCCAAGGGAGCCCAAGGAGTGTTACAATTGTGGCGAGAAGGGTCACCTTTCCATTTACTGTAGGAGAGAGAAGGCGAACCCTACCAGGTCACAGACTTCTGTAATGGGACCACGAGGACAGAGTCACCAACCTCGTCCAACACAATCATATTCTCAAAAACAACCCCGCCCAACTCCACCTCAATCTCAGCAATCTTTAGGAGGATCTAAGGCAAAGGGTCGTGTTTATGAAATGAGAACTGAAGAACCTAATGCATCTGTAGTTGCAGGTACGCTCCACATTCACTCTCAACCTGTGTGCATATTATTTGATACCGGTGCCACCCATTCTTTTATCTCTGAGACGTGTGTGAAAAGGCTCGGTCTTACTTGTGCTCTTAATTGTGAGTCTTTTATTGTTGGATTACCAAATGGTAGTAAGCTTGTGGGAAACCGTGAGTTTAGGAGTTGTCCCATTCGTATCGGTGATCAAGAGTGGGAAGCTGATTTGATTGAAATCAACTTACAACATTATGATGTGATTTTGGGTATGGATTGGCTTGTACATCATGGGGCGGTGATGGACCTGCGTAAGAGAACTTTCGCGCTCACCGCCAAGGATGGCTTAACGTTGTTGTTTCAGGGACGTGACCCTAGTAAAGTTGGGTTAATTATTAGTGCAATGGAAGCCTTGAAGCTATTAAGGAAGGGATGTCAAGGATACATGTGTTATGCCTTGGAAAAGGAAAAAGAAAAGCCTGAATTATCAGAAATTCCCATTGTTTGTGAATTCCCAAACGTATTCCCTGAAGATTTAACGGATCTACCTCCTCAAAGAGCTGTGGATTTTGCAATCGAGGTTGAGCAGGGAACCGCTCCAGTGTCTAGGGCGCCTTATAGAATGGCACCACCGGAAATGCTAGAACTGAAGAAGCAACTTGAAGAACTGATGGAGAAGGGATTCATTAGACCGAGTGCATCTCCGTGGGGTGCACCAGTGTTGTTCGTAAAGAAGAAGGATGGTTCCTTACGTCTCTGCATTGATTATAGAGAATTGAATAAGGTGACAATCAAGAATAAATATCCATTGCCTTGGATAGATGACCTATTAGATCAATTACAGGGTGCAACTGTTTTCTCAAAAATTGATCTAAGATCAGGCTATCATCAGTTAAGGATTCGAGAAGAAGATATTGCTAAGACGGCATTCCGTACAAGGTATGGTCACTATGAGTTTGTGGTGATGCCGTTTGGACTAACTAATGCTCCAGCTGCATTCATGGAATTAATGAACCGTATTTTCATCCAATATTTGGACCAATTTGTCGTGGTCTTCATAGATGATATTCTGATTTACTCCCGAAGTAGAGAAGAGCATGTAGAGCATCTCAGAACAGTTCTCAGTATATTGAGGCAACAACGGTTGTTTGCTAAACTATCAAAGTGTGATTTCTGGATGACTGAGGTGGCATTCCTAGGTCACATAGTTTCTCATGAAGGAGTAAAGGTTGACCCACAGAAGATCCAAGCAGTAGCTGAATGGATGCCACCAAAGAATGTGAAGGAAGTAAGGAGTTTCTTAGGCTTGGCAGGATATTATCGTAGGTTTGTGGAAGGCTTTTCCAAGATCGCCCAACCACTCACTAATCTGTTACGAAAGGCAAAGAAGTTTGAATGGGACAAACAGTGTCAAGAGAGCTTTGCAGAGCTTAAGAAAAGACTTACCAGTGCACCAGTGTTAGCATTACCCCAGGGAACTGAAGGCTTTGTTATATATAGTGACGCCTCGAAACAAGGCCTTGGTTGTGTTTTGATGCAACATGGTAGGGTAATTGCATACGCTTCCCGTCAATTAAAGACCCATGAAGTAAACTACCCTACTCATGATTTAGAACTTGCAGCTGTGATTTTTGCTTTGAAGATCTGGAGACATTATCTCTATGGGGCGAGTTGCCAGATTTACACTGACCATAAGAGTTTGAAGTATATCTTCACTCAGAAGGAATTGAACATGAGGCAGAGAAGATGGTTGGAGCTGTTGAAAGATTATGATATTGAGATATTATATCATCCAGGCAAAGCCAATGTGGTGGCCGACGCACTAAGTAGGAAGTCAACCCAAGAGACTATGATTGCATGCCTAACACTGCAACCAGAATTGCAGAGAGAATTGACTCGATATGAGATCGAGGTAAGGTTTCAGAAGCACCAAGGGCAACTTTATTTCTTGGAGATCGAATCATCTTTATTTGAGGCAATTAAGCAGAAGCAGGTTGATGACCTCGTATTGAACAAGATCAAGGATGGCATCCTTCAAGGTAAGTCTCCGGGCTTTATCATTCATGATGACGGGATCCTTAGGTTCAAGAACCGAATATGTGTGCCTGGAGACGATGAAATAAAGACCATGATTTTGAAAGAGGCCCATGCTTCGCTATATTCGATTCACCCTGGAGCTAATAAGATGTATAAGGACCTCAAAAAGAATTTTTGGTGGAGTAATATGAAAAGAGAGGTCGCTGAATTTGTAGCTAAATGTCTTACATGTCAGCAAGTGAAGATTGAACATCAAAGACCGGCTGGAGAATTACAACCATTACCAATTCCATAATGGAAATGGGACGATATATCCATGGACTTTGTGTCGGGATTTCCCCCAACGTCAAGGGGCATGGACACCATCTGGGTCATAGTAGACCGATTGACTAAATCTGCTCATTTTCTTCCTATTAAGAAAACGTGGGGACCAGATAGACTTGCTGAAGTATATATTCAAGAAATTGTACGTCTGCATGGTATTCCCAATACTATAGTGTCTGATCGTGATGGACGCTTTGTGTCACATTTCTGGAAGTCACTACATGCAGCCATGGGAACTGAGTTGAGGTTCAGTACTGCTTTCCACCCACAAACTGACGGTCAAACGGAGAGAACTATACAAACTCTCGAGGACATTTTAAGAGCGTGTGTATTGGACTGGCCAGGTAAGTGGGAAGCTAAGTTACCATTGGTAGAATTTACTTATAATAACAGTTGGCACGCATCAATTGAAATGGCCCCGTATGAAGCCTTGTATGGTCGTAGATGTCGATCACCGCTATGCTGGGATGACTTATCAGAAACAAGCTTCACGAGCCCAGATATTTTAAGGAAGACACAAGAAGAAGTAGCCCTGATAAGGAAAAGGATGTTAACAGCACAAAGCCGTCAGAAATCTTATGCAGATATTCGTCGTAGACCACTGGAATTCAAAGTAGGTGATCATGTGTTTGTTCGCGTTTCACCTACTAAGGGCGTATTCAGATTTGGCAAGAAGGGCAAGCTAAGTCCTCGATATGTGGGTCCTTTTGAGATCTTGGATAAGGTTGGAGCATCAGCCTATCGGCTTGCCCTACCCCCAATTATGAGTCGGGTGCATAGTGTATTCCATGTTTCCCAGCTAAGGAAATATGTTCCCGACCCTTCCCATGTAATCAAGTATGAGGATATTGTGTTTGAGGGAGATTGCACGTTTAAGGAGGAACCGATCAAAATACTTGCTTATGAAAAAAGGCAGTTGAGGAATAAAGTAATTCCGCTAGTGAAGGTGTTATGGTCTAAACATGGTACTGATGCAGCCACATGGGAGACAGAAGCCAGCATGCGAGAGAAATATCCAAACCTCTTTGAATCCTAGTTTCGAGGACGAAACTTTTTATAAGGGGGGTGGAGTGTAATACCACCCTAGTTTCTGTTCCAGAAATTTTATTTTGATAAACATAATATGTATTTATAGATTATTTTGATAAAAGACGCAAGTATGTTTTATTTTAGCGATTCTTGAAATCTTATCGTCTGGCAACCCATACATGATTTACATACGACGTCGGAATATTTTTAAGCGTTTGTACATAAATTTATATATTATTATAAATTTATATTATGGCTTAAATATTTTATTTTTTGTACACTACAAGACAAAGCAAGTAGATAATTCTTATGTTAAATAAATAATTCTTATAAATATCTAGTACCTAGATAAGCCTACCCTCTTCCTCTTGCTTATCTTCATCGTCCTCATCCTTTCCTCCATAACCAGCCCCTCTACACCTCCTCCTTCATCTTCCTAACTCATTTCTTCATCAAAACACAAGTTTTTCAAGGATTTCTTATCAAAATCAAGTGGTTATCTCAACTAAGGTAAGAATTTCTCTCTTTGGCTCTCCTTTGTCATGGTCATATCTCCCTAGCTTATTCATGTGGCTGCCATGTTATGTTGATGTTGGATTTGAGTTCCTTATGTCAAAAGCATGCTATTGGTAAGGCAAGGAAGACATATTTATATAAGAAAGCTCAAGGAAAGCTTGGTTTAAGTTTTCCCCAAAATTTCAAGATTTGTTCATGTGTATGTTAAGTCTGAATTTGAATGTCAATCATGAGTTATTAGAGGTGGTTTGATGATTATAGAAGCATGGATGGATTGGATTTGAGGTTTGGAAGTAAAACTAGTGAAGTTAGGGCTGAATTGTTCACTGCTGGAAATATCGTTCTCGTTCTGTAATTATGAAAAATAAAGGGACTGATTCTGTAAATAGAGGACTTTCATATGAGCGTCTGGAATTTTGCGGAATTCAATTCCGAGTTGTATAATGAAAGTTATGGCCAAAATCGTTTTGTATGCAGATTCGGGAATCTCCCCAAGTTGAGTTAAGTTAAGGTCACGTCTGAGGTGATAGCTCATAAGCTCCTTTACGTACGATACTTGTCGAGGCAAGTTATTTGCGATTACTTACGTGATTGGTATAAATTTAGGCTATTGGACTATGCATGAAACCGTAAATGCATTACATATGCATAATGTTTGTTCCTTGACTTTGTATCTTGATATGCATTTGTATATGAAGTGATATTGGTAATTTGGTATTCTTCCATGATAGAATTAGTATTATTTGTGTGTAGACATCGTGGATATGTTTGTTTATGAAATACTCGTTTTATTGATTTCTTGGAGAAGTGACAACACTTGTGGATATGATTTGTGCGGGTAAGGATTGTTCCGATCCCCGCTTAGCATGTAAATGGTTTTTTTTAAAATCATTCCTTGATCGCTTCCCGGTGTTCGGGTGGATCATGGAAGGTGCTTTACTTGTGTCGTGGTAGGGGGGGTTCGTCTAGCTAACGATACCGTGTCCCTCCGGCAGGTAAAGGTTTTTACCCATAGTTTTGGGTTAGAAGGTACCTTTGTGGCCAAGACAGGCTTGGTCATGTTTTCAAAAGCGTTTTCGTAATAGTTCCTTCTTTTGGTTTACTATGTGATGTTGTATGTATAGTCTCTTACATACTTGTTTGCTTTGTAATGTACTTTGTGGTATCTGCTCATTCTAATCCCTTTATTTATGCTATTCTACGTAATTAATTCGCTTATATACTTGCTAGTCTGGTTGGAGACTAACCCCCATTTCGGTGGGGGAACTGGTTGTGTTTTTGACATGACCAGGTATGCAGGTAGTATCGGAGCGTGGAGGTGAACGTGCGACGTGATGCGAAAGTTAGGATGGGTTTAATTTCTGCTTGTTTGTTTTTATGTGTGTGTTACTGTTTTGGTTCTTGAGATGTCTTCTGGTGAGACTCTTGTTGGATGGTTGTGCTTGGTTGTACCAAGTTGGTTTTGACGGGTCGTTGTAGCGTCTGTGAACGCCGACCCATGTATATATGTCCTCTCTTTGGAAGTGGTTGTTGAACCAGGTTTTATCTTGTGATTGAATGTTGTTAGTTTATGTGCTACAGGTTGAATTTCATTTATTAAGAATGCCTAAGGGAATTTCTGTCGGAAATTCCTGGCGCTGTGACCCCCCATTAAAAGTAATTTTTGGGGCGTTACATTTATAAATACAGAAGTGTATAATATTAGAAATCTTTTTAAAAAAAAGTTTTTTCTCACCGTTTGAAGAAAAAAACTTCCTCAAATTAGAGTATCTCGGTCTGTTGAATTTAAACAACGTGAAATGACATCATGATCCGATACATTTATGAATAGACTATTTGAAAGACATCTTAGAGATACATTTTCCATTGTATAAAATATTGTTTTTGTTAAATATCATATTACTTTCATGAGGAAAGTTCGAGTAGGAAGATGGGTTAACGTAGGAAAAACAAATCTCTCGCGTTCAAAGATAACAAGCTAATGTTCATACTATGGATGGTAACGTTCATGATTTGTAAATCGGGTAAATTTCGCTAATATTATTTAAAAAATCACTTTTCATGGAATTTACAAAATCGCCACCGCGTAACTCATTTAAAACGTTCAGAATTTTCAACCCCCGGATTATGAACATTATCATCTAGAATATGAACAATAGCTTGTTATCTGTGAGGGCGAACACTTCATTATTTACCCTGATCCCTCCTCCTATCCGAACCTTTCTCTTACTTTCATATTGATAAGTACATATAATTCGATGACCCCTTCCATAAAACATTTACGACATTATCTACAGAGCTTTAATGCATCGTTTCTTGGGTGATTCATATCACCTAGTTTTTTTTTCATATTAATTAAATATTCTTGGTAAATTAAAAGTCTTAAACTTTATATTGAATATGTATGTCTTGTTTTTTATCTTGTGGAAAGGTATGGAACTTAACCTATTATACACGTAACAAGTTGTTTTATTACAATTGATTAGTACCACTTTTTTCCATATATGGGAAATTGGTATGTTTTCGAAAAAACAATGACAAATAAATCATATATAGGGTAATTGAATTTTTCAATTTGTATATATTTTTATGCATATATATGTATCTGAAAGGAATTTTTCTATGATTTCTAAATTAAGAGGCTCAAATAAAAAAGGAATAATATAAAGCTCAATTTTTTTAGCATTATAAAAATCTCAAATACATAATATATCGGTCAAATGCCAACCCATAGATACAAATCAAATATTTTAATTATCATAGAATAATAAGAATAATAACATGTGTGGGTATTTCCGCTTCTTAATAATTTGCGCAACATTCCGCGCTGGCTTGTCACTTCACTATCAGTTGCATGAATTGTCACATCCTTGTACACACTTATTCATCAACTTCTCTTCCGTTAAACCTATTCAATAAAATAAAAGATGAACATATCATGTCAATTAAAAAATCCGATGTTTGAATCATAATTAATAAAAATAAAACAAGAAGTTTTATTATAGAAAAATAGTTAATAATCTATTTCAAAGATTGTAAATCGCTAAAAAGACATGGTATCAAAAACAATAATTATTTATGCATATGTACCTTCTTCTTCAGAGAGTTTTGCTTCAGTGAAGCATTTTGAAATGACACAACCTGTTCTACACAAAGAGTGTTCATCTCTTCCTTCGACGTCAAGAGGAAAGCTTTTTCTACAATTGAAAAGGCACGGTCCAAGACAAAGAGGGGATGTACGACATTTAAAACCGCAAATACTTACACATTTCACGACACCAAAGACACTTGCATTTGAAGGAACAAGAATTGTTGAGATTACTAAGAAGATGACAAAAATTGACTTTATAGACATTATTTTGTTTGTGACAATCTCTCTATCTTTCAAAGTGTTGGGTTTTTGTGTTGATAGTGATTTAGAAAGCATCATTATATATGAGGTAAATCTGATTGCATTATTTCATACGACACAATGCATTTATTAGTTTAGTGTAGCACAATTTATTTAGGCGTATAAATTTACCATAAAAGATTATCTCTTTCTTCTTTTATATCCAAGAAATTTGGACTTTAAAATCTCTCAAAAATAGTAACACATTTATATTTCAAATTTTAAATATAAATATCATGGAATGGTTTTGTATTCATCAAAAACACTTTAAAGTAGTAAATTTCTCTTAATTGGAGAAATTCTCTTAATACCGTTTTAGACATTTTAGATTTTGTATGGTCGTATATGTTTTGAAATTGATGGTTCAATTTAATAGGTAATTGCGGTGCATTTTATAAATACACAAGTGTATAATATTAGAAATCTTTTTAAATAAAAGTTTTTTCTCACCGTTTGAAGAAAAAAACTTCCTCAAATTAGAGTATCTCGGTCTGTTGAATTTCAACAACGTGAAATGACATCATGATCCGATACATTTATCAATAGACTATTTGAAAGACATCTTAGATATACATTTTCCATTGTATAAAATATTGTTTTTGTTAAATATCATATTACTTTCATGAGGAAAGTTCGAGTAGGAAGATGGGTTAACGTAGGAAAAACAAATCTCTCGCGTTCAAAGATAACAAGCTAATGTTCATACTATGGATGGTAACGTTCATGATTTGTAAATCGGGTAAATTTCGCTAATATTATTTAAAAAATCACTTTTCATGGAATTTACAAAATTGCCACCGCGTAACTCATTTAAAACGTTCAGAATTTTCAACCCCCGGATTATGAACATTATCATCTAGAATATGAATAATAGCTTGTTATCTGTGAGGGCGAACACTTCATTATTTACCCTGATCCCTCCTCCTATCCGAACCTTTCTCTTACTTTCATATTGATAAGTACATATAATTCGATGACCCCTTCCATAAAACATTTACGACATTATCTACAGAGCTTTAATGCATCGTTTCTTGGGTGATTCATATCACCTAGTTTTTTTTTCATATTAATTAAATATTCTTGGTAAATTAAAAGTCTTAAACTTTATATTGAATATGTATGTCTTGTTTTTTATCTTGTGGAAAGGTATGGAACTTAACCTATTATACACGTAACAAGTTGTTTTATTACAATTGATTAGTACCACTTTTTTCCATATATGGGAAATTGGTAAGTTTTTGAAAAAACAATGACAAATAAATCATATATAGGGTAATTGAATTTTTCAATTTGTATATATTTGTATGGATATATATGTATCTGAAAGGAATTTTTCTATGATTTCTAAATTAAGAGGCTCAAATAAAAAAGGAATAATATAAAGCTCAATTTTTTCAGCATTATAAAAATCTCAAATACATAATATATCGGTCAAATGCCAACCCATAGATACAAATCAAATATTTTAATTATCATAGAATAATAAGAATAATAACATGTGTGGGTATTTCCGCTTCTTAATAATTTGCGCAACACTCCGCGCTGGCTTGTCACTTCACTATCAGTTGCATGAATTGTCACATCCTTGTACACACTTATTCATCAACTTCTCTTCCGTTAAACCTATTCAATAAAATAAAAGATGAACATATCATGTCAATTAAAAAATCCGATGTTTGAATCATAATTAATAAAAATAAAACAAGAAGTTTTAATATAGAAAAATAGTTAATAATCTATTTCAAAGATTGTAAATCGCTAAAAAGACATGGTATCAAAAACAATAATTATTTATGCATATGTACCTTCTTCTTCAGAGAGTTTTGCTTCAGTGAAGCATTTTGAAATGACACAACCTGTTCTACACAAAGAGTGTTCATCTCTTCCTTCGACGTCAAGAGGAAAGCTTTTTCTACAATTGAAAAGGCACGGTCCAAGACAAAGAGGGGATGTACGACATTTAAAACCGCAAATACTTACACATTTCACGACACCAAAGACACTTGCATTTGAAGGAACAAGAATTGTTGAGATTACTAAGAAGATGACAAAAATTGACTTTATAGACATTATTTTGTTTGTGACAATCTCTCTATCTTTCAAAGTGTTGGGTTTTTGTGTTGATAGTGATTTAGAAAGCATCATTATATATGAGGTAAATCTGATTGCATTATTTCATACGACACAATGCATTTATTAGTTTAGTGTAGCACAATTTATTTAGGCGTATAAATTTACCATAAAAGATTATCTCTTTCTTCTTTTATATCCAAGAAATTTGGACTTTAAAATATCTCAAAAATAGTAACACATTTATATTTCAAATTTTAAATATAAATATCATGGAATGGTTTTGTATTCATCAAAAACACTTTAAAGTAGTAAATTTCTCTTAATTGGAGAAATTCTCTTAATACCGTTTTAGACATTTTAGATTTTGTATGGTCGTATATGTTTTGAAATTGATGGTTCAATTTAATAGGTAATTGCGGTGCATTTTATAAATACACAAGTGTATAATATTAGAAATCTTTTTAAATAAAAGTTTTTTCTCACCGTTTGAAGAAAAAAACTTCCTCAAATTAGAGTATCTCGGTCTGTTGAATTTCAACAACGTGAAATGACATCATGATCCGATACATTTATCAATAGACTATTTGAAAGACATCTTAGAGATACATTTTCCATTGTATAAAATATTGTTTTTGTTAAATATCATATTACTTTCATGAGGAAAGTTCGAGTAGGAAGATGGGTTAACGTAGGAAAAACAAATCTCTCGCGTTCAAAGATAACAAGCTAATGTTCATACTATGGATGGTAACGTTCATGATTTGTAAATCGGGTAAATTTCGCTAATATTATTTAAAAAATCACTTTTCATGGAATTTACAAAATTGCCACCGCGTAACTCATTTAAAACGTTCAGAATTTTCAACCCCCGGATTATGAACATTATCATCTAGAATATGAATAATAGCTTGTTATCTGTGAGGGCGAACACTTCATTATTTACCCTGATCCCTCCTCCTATCCGAACCTTTCTCTTACTTTCATATTGATAAGTACATATAATTCGATGACCCCTTCCATAAAACATTTACGACATTATCTACAGAGCTTTAATGCATCGTTTCTTGGGTGATTCATATCACCTAGTTTTTTTTTCATATTAATTAAATATTCTTGGTAAATTAAAAGTCTTAAACTTTATATTGAATATGTATGTCTTGTTTTTTATCTTGTGGAAAGGTATGGAACTTAACCTATTATACACGTAACAAGTTGTTTTATTACAATTGATTAGTACCACTTTTTTCCATATATGGGAAATTGGTAAGTTTTTGAAAAAACAATGACAAATAAATCATATATAGGGTAATTGAATTTTTCAATTTGTATATATTTGTATGGATATATATGTATCTGAAAGGAATTTTTCTATGATTTCTAAATTAAGAGGCTCAAATAAAAAAGGAATAATATAAAGCTCAATTTTTTCAGCATTATAAAAATCTCAAATACATAATATATCGGTCAAATGCCAACCCATAGATACAAATCAAATATTTTAATTATCATAGAATAATAAGAATAATAACATGTGTGGGTATTTCCGCTTCTTAATAATTTGCGCAACACTCCGCGCTGGCTTGTCACTTCACTATCAGTTGCATGAATTGTCACATCCTTGTACACACTTATTCATCAACTTCTCTTCCGTTAAACCTATTCAATAAAATAAAAGATGAACATATCATGTCAATTAAAAAATCCGATGTTTGAATCATAATTAATAAAAATAAAACAAGAAGTTTTAATATAGAAAAATAGTTAATAATCTATTTCAAAGATTGTAAATCGCTAAAAAGACATGGTATCAAAAACAATAATTATTTATGCATATGTACCTTCTTCTTCAGAGAGTTTTGCTTCAGTGAAGCATTTTGAAATGACACAACCTGTTCTACACAAAGAGTGTTCATCTCTTCCTTCGACGTCAAGAGGAAAGCTTTTTCTACAATTGAAAAGGCACGGTCCAAGACAAAGAGGGGATGTACGACATTTAAAACCGCAAATACTTACACATTTCACGACACCAAAGACACTTGCATTTGAAGGAACAAGAATTGTTGAGATTACTAAGAAGATGACAAAAATTGACTTTATAGACATTATTTTGTTTGTGACAATCTCTCTATCTTTCAAAGTGTTGGGTTTTTGTGTTGATAGTGATTTAGAAAGCATCATTATATATGAGGTAAATCTGATTGCATTATTTCATACGACACAATGCATTTATTAGTTTAGTGTAGCACAATTTATTTAGGCGTATAAATTTACCATAAAAGATTATCTCTTTCTTCTTTTATATCCAAGAAATTTGGACTTTAAAATCTCTCAAAAATAGTAACACATTTATATTTCAAATTTTAAATATAAATATCATGGAATGGTTTTGTATTCATCAAAAACACTTTAAAGTAGTAAATTTCTCTTAATTGGAGAAATTCTCTTAATACCGTTTTAGACATTTTAGATTTTGTATGGTCGTATATGTTTTGAAATTGATGGTTCAATTTAATAGGTAATTGCGGTGCATTTTATAAATACACAAGTGTATAATATTAGAAATCTTTTTAAAAAAAAGTTTTTTCTCACCGTTTGAAGAAAAAAACTTCCTCAAATTAGAGTATCTCGGTCTGTTGAATTTCAACAACGTGAAATGACATCATGATCCGATACATTTATCAATAGACTATTTGAAAGACATCTTAGAGATACATTTTCCATTGTATAAAATATTGTTTTTGTTAAATATCATATTACTTTCATGAGGAAAGTTCGAGTAGGAAGATGGGTTAACGTAGGAAAAACAAATCTCTCGCGTTCAAAGATAACAAGCTAATGTTCATACTATGGATGGTAACGTTCATGATTTGTAAATCGGGTAAATTTCGGTAATATTATTTAAAAAATCACTTTTCATGGAATTTACAAAATCGCCACCGCGTAACTCATTTAAAACGTTCAGAATTTTCAACCCCTGGATTATGAACATTATCATCTAGAATATGAACAATAGCTTGTTATCTGTGAGGGCGAACACTTCATTATTTACCCTGATCCCTCCTCCTATCCGAACCTTTCTCTTACTTTCATATTGATAAGTACATATAATTCGATGACCCCTTCCATAAAACATTTACGACATTATCTACAGAGCTTTAATGCATCGTTTCTTGGGTGATTCATATCACCTAGTTTTTTTTTCATATTAATTAAATATTCTTGGTAAATTAAAAGTCTTAAACTTTATATGGAATATGTATGTCTTGTTTTTTATCTTGTGGAAAGGTATGGAACTTAACCTATTATACACGTAACAAGTTGTTTTATTACAATTGATTAGTACCACTTTTTTCCATATATGGGAAATTGGTATGTTTTCGAAAAAACAATGACAAATAAATCATATATAGGGTAATTGAATTTTTCAATTTGTATATATTTTTATGCATATATATGTATCTGAAAGGAATTTTTCTATGATTTCTAAATTAAGAGGCTCAAATAAAAAAGGAATAATATAAAGCTCAATTTTTTTAGCATTATAAATATCTCAAATACATAATATATCGGTCAAATGCCAACCCATAGATACAAATCAAATATTTTAATTATCATAGAATAATAAGAATAATAACATGTGTGGGTATTTCCGCTTCTTAATAATTTGCGCAACACTCCGCGCTGGCTTGTCACTTCACTATCAGTTGCATGAATTGTCACATCCTTGTACACACTTATTCATCAACTTCTCTTCCGTTAAACCTATTCAATAAAATAAAAGATGAACATATCATGTCAATTAAAAAATCCGATGTTTGAATCATAATTAATAAAAATAAAACAAGAAGTTTTAATATAGAAAAATAGTTAATAATCTATTTCAAAGATTGTAAATCGCTAAAAAGACATGGTATCAAAAACAATAATTATTTATGCATATGTACCTTCTTCTTCAGAGAGTTTTGCTTCAGTGAAGCATTTTGAAATGACACAACCTGTTCTACACAAAGAGTGTTCATCTCTTCCTTCGACGTCAAGAGGAAAGCTTTTTCTACAATTGAAAAGGCACGGTCCAAGACAAAGAGGGGATGTACGACATTTAAAACCGCAAATACTTACACATTTCACGACACCAAAGACACTTGCATTTGAAGGAACAAGAATTGTTGAGATTACTAAGAAGATGACAAAAATTGACTTTATAGACATTATTTTGTTTGTGACAATCTCTCTATCTTTCAAAGTGTTGGGTTTTTGTGTTGATAGTGATTTAGAAAGAATCATTATATATGAGGTAAATCTGATTGCATTATTTCATACGACACAATGCATTTATTAGTTTAGTGTAGCACAATTTATTTAGGCGTATAAATTTACCATAAAAGATTATCTCTTTCTTCTTTTATATCCAAGAAATTTGGACTTTAAAATCTCTCAAAAATAGTAACACATTTATATTTCAAATTTTAAATATAAATATCATGGAATGGTTTTGTATTCATCAAAAACACTTTAAAGTAGTAAATTTCTCTTAATTGGAGAAATTCTCTTAATACCGTTTTAGACATTTTAGATTTTGTATGGTCGTATATGTTTTGAAATTGATGGTTCAATTTAATAGGTAATTGCGGTGCATTTTATAAATACACAAGTGTATAATATTAGAAATCTTTTTAAAAAAAAGTTTTTTCTCACCGTTTGAAGAAAAAAACTTCCTCAAATTAGAGTATCTCGGTCTGTTGAATTTCAACAACGTGAAATGACATCATGATCCGATACATTTATCAATAGACTATTTGAAAGACATCTTAGAGATACATTTTCCATTGTATAAAATATTGTTTTTGTTAAATATCATATTACTTTCATGAGGAAAGTTCGAGTAGGAAGATGGGTTAACGTAGGAAAAACAAATCTCTCGCGTTCAAAGATAACAAGCTAATGTTCATACTATGGATGGTAACGTTCATGATTTGTAAATCGGGTAAATTTCGGTAATATTATTTAAAAAATCACTTTTCATGGAATTTACAAAATCGCCACCGCGTAACTCATTTAAAACGTTCAGAATTTTCAACCCCTGGATTATGAACATTATCATCTAGAATATGAACAATAGCTTGTTATCTGTGAGGGCGAACACTTCATTATTTACCCTGATCCCTCCTCCTATCCGAACCTTTCTCTTACTTTCATATTGATAAGTACATATAATTCGATGACCCCTTCCATAAAACATTTACGACATTATCTACAGAGCTTTAATGCATCGTTTCTTGGGTGATTCATATCACCTAGTTTTTTTTTCATATTAATTAAATATTCTTGGTAAATTAAAAGTCTTAAACTTTATATGGAATATGTATGTCTTGTTTTTTATCTTGTGGAAAGGTATGGAACTTAACCTATTATACACGTAACAAGTTGTTTTATTACAATTGATTAGTACCACTTTTTTCCATATATGGGAAATTGGTATGTTTTCGAAAAAACAATGACAAATAAATCATATATAGGGTAATTGAATTTTTCAATTTGTATATATTTTTATGCCTATATATGTATCTGAAAGGAATTTTTCTATGATTTCTAAATTAAGAGGCTCAAATAAAAAAGGAATAATATAAAGCTCAATTTTTTTAGCATTATAAATATCTCAAATACATAATATATCGGTCAAATGCCAACCCATAGATACAAATCAAATATTTTAATTATCATAGAATAATAAGAATAATAACATGTGTGGGTATTTCCGCTTCTTAATAATTTGCGCAACACTCCGCGCTGGCTTGTCACTTCACTATCAGTTGCATGAATTGTCACATCCTTGTACACACTTATTCATCAACTTCTCTTCCGTTAAACCTATTCAATAAAATAAAAGATGAACATATCATGTCAATTAAAAAATCCGATGTTTGAATCATAATTAATAAAAATAAAACAAGAAGTTTTAATATAGAAAAATAGTTAATAATCTATTTCAAAGATTGTAAATCGCTAAAAAGACATGGTATCAAAAACAATAATTATTTATGCATATGTACCTTCTTCTTCAGAGAGTTTTGCTTCAGTGAAGCATTTTGAAATGACACAACCTGTTCTACACAAAGAGTGTTCATCTCTTCCTTCGACGTCAAGAGGAAAGCTTTTTCTACAATTGAAAAGGCACGGTCCAAGACAAAGAGGGGATGTACGACATTTAAAACCGCAAATACTTACACATTTCACGACACCAAAGACACTTGCATTTGAAGGAACAAGAATTGTTGAGATTACTAAGAAGATGACAAAAATTGACTTTATAGACATTATTTTGTTTGTGACAATCTCTCTATCTTTCAAAGTGTTGGGTTTTTGTGTTGATAGTGATTTAGAAAGCATCATTATATATGAGGTAAATCTGATTGCATTATTTCATACGACACAATGCATTTATTAGTTTAATGTAGCACAATTTATTTAGGCGTATAAATTTACCATAAAAGATTATCTCTTTCTTCTTATATATCCAAGAAATTTGGACTTTAAAATCTCTTAAAAATAGTAACACATTTATATTTCAAATTTTAAATATAAATATCATGGAATGGTTTTGTATTCATCAAAAACACTTTAAAGTAGTAAATTTCTCTTAATTGGAGAAATTCTCTTAATACCGTTTTAGACATTTTAGATTTTGTATGGTCGTATATGTTTTGAAATTGATGGTTCAATTTAATAGGTAATTGCGGTGCATTTTATAAATACACAAGTGTATAATATTAGAAATCTTTTTTAAAAAAAGTTTTTTCTCACCGTTTGAAGAAAAAAACTTCCTCAAGTTAGAGTATCTCGGTCTGTTGAATTTAAACAACGTGAAATGACATCATGATCCGATACATTTATGAATAGACTATTTGAAAGACATCTTAGAGATACATTTTCCATTGTATAAAATATTGTTTTTGTTAAATATCATATTACTTTCATGAGGAAAGTTCGAGTAGGAAGATGGGTTAACGTAGGAAAAACAAATCTCTCGCGTTCAAAGATAACAAGCTAATGTTCATACTATGGATGGTAACGTTCATGATTTGTAAATCGGGTAAATTTCGCTAATATTATTTAAAAAATCACTTTTCATGGAATTTACAAAATCGCCACCGCGTAACTCATTTAAAACGTTCAGAATTTTCAACCCCCGGATTATGAACATTATCATCTAGAATATGAACAATAGCTTGTTATCTGTGAGGGCGAACACTTCATTATTTACCCTGATCCTTCCTCCTATCCGAACCTTTCTCTTACTTTCATATTGATAAGTACATATAATTCGATGACCCCTTCCATAAAACATTTACGACATTATCTACAGAGCTTTAATGCATCGTTTCTTGGGTGATTCATATCACCTAGTTTTTTTTTCATATTAATTAAATATTCTTGGTAAATTAAAAGTCTTAAACTTTATATTGAATATGTATGTCTTGTTTTTTATCTTGTGGAAAGGTATGGAACTTAACCTATTATACACGTAACAAGTTGTTTTATTACAATTGATTAGTACCACTTTTTTCCATATATGGGAAATTGGTATGTTTTTGAAAAAACAATGACAAATAAATCATATATAGGGTAATTGAATTTTTCAATTTGTATATATATTTATGCATATATATGTATCTGAAAGGAATTTTTCTATGATTTCTAAATTAAGAGGCTCAAATAAAAAAGGAATAATATAAAGCTCAATTTTTTTAGCATTATAAATATCTCAAATACATAATATATCGGTCAAATGCCAACCCATAGATACAAATCAAATATTTTAATTATCATAGAATAATAAGAATAATAACATGTGTGGGTATTTCCGCTTCTTAATAATTTGCGCAACATTCCGCGCTGGCTTGTCACTTCACTATCAGTTGCATGAATTGTCACATCCTTGTACACACTTATTCATCAACTTCTCTTCCGTTAAACCTATTCAATAAAATAAAAGATGAACATATCATGTCAATTAAAAAATCCGATGTTTGAATCATAATTAATAAAAATAAAACAAGAAGTTTTAATATAGAAAAATAGTTAATAATCTATTTCAAAGATTGTAAATCGCTAAAAAGACATGGTATCAAAAACAATAATTATTTATGCATATGTACCTTCTTCTTCAGAGAGTTTTGCTTCAGTGAAGCATTTTGAAATGACACAACCTGTTCTACACAAAGAGTGTTCATCTCTTCCTTCGACGTCAAGAGGAAAGCTTTTTCTACAATTGAAAAGGCACGGTCCAAGACAAAGAGGGGATGTACGACATTTAAAACCGCAAATACTTACACATTTCACGACACCAAAGACACTTGCATTTGAAGGAACAAGAATTGTTGAGATTACTAAGAAGATGACAAAAATTGACTTTATAGACATTATTTTGTTTGTGACAATCTCTCTATCTTTCAAAGTGTTGGGTTTTTGTGTTGATAGTGATTTAGAAAGCATCATTATATATGAGGTAAATCTGATTGCATTATTTCATACGACACAATGCATTTATTAGTTTAATGTAGCACAATTTATTTAGGCGTATAAATTTACCATAAAAGATTATCTCTTTCTTCTTATATATCCAAGAAATTTGGACTTTAAAATCTCTTAAAAATAGTAACACATTTATATTTCAAATTTTAAATATAAATATCATGGAATGGTTTTGTATTCATCAAAAACACTTTAAAGTAGTAAATTTCTCTTAATTGGAGAAATTCTCTTAATACCGTTTTAGACATTTTAGATTTTGTATGGTCGTATATGTTTTGAAATTGATGGTTCAATTTAATAGGTAATTGCGGTGCATTTTATAAATACACAAGTGTATAATATTAGAAATCTTTTTTAAAAAAAGTTTTTTCTCACCGTTTGAAGAAAAAAACTTCCTCAAGTTAGAGTATCTCGGTCTGTTGAATTTAAACAACGTGAAATGACATCATGATCCGATACATTTATGAATAGACTATTTGAAAGACATCTTAGAGATACATTTTCCATTGTATAAAATATTGTTTTTGTTAAATATCATATTACTTTCATGAGGAAAGTTCGAGTAGGAAGATGGGTTAACGTAGGAAAAACAAATCTCTCGCGTTCAAAGATAACAAGCTAATGTTCATACTATGGATGGTAACGTTCATGATTTGTAAATCGGGTAAATTTCGCTAATATTATTTAAAAAATCACTTTTCATGGAATTTACAAAATTGCCACCGCGTAACTCATTTAAAACGTTCAGAATTTTCAACCCCCGGATTATGAACATTATCATCTAGAATATGAATAATAGCTTGTTATCTGTGAGGGCGAACACTTCATTATTTACCCTGATCCCTCCTCCTATCCGAACCTTTCTCTTACTTTCATATTGATAAGTACATATAATTCGATGACCCCTTCCATAAAACATTTAGGACATTATCTACAGAGCTTTAATGCATCGTTTCTTGGGTGATTCATATCACCTAGTTTTTTTTTCATATTAATTAAATATTCTTGGTAAATTAAAAGTCTTAAACTTTATATTGAATATGTATGTCTTGTTTTTTATCTTGTGGAAAGGTATGGAACTTAACCTATTATACACGTAACAAGTTGTTTTATTACAATTGATTAGTACCACTTTTTTCCATATATGGGAAATTGGTAAGTTTTTGAAAAAACAATGACAAATAAATCATATATAGGGTAATTGAATTTTTCAATTTGTATATATTTGTATGGATATATATGTATCTGAAAGGAATTTTTCTATGATTTCTAAATTAAGAGGCTCAAATAAAAAAGGAATAATATAAAGCTCAATTTTTTCAGCATTATAAAAATCTCAAATACATAATATATCGGTCAAATGCCAACCCATAGATACAAATCAAATATTTTAATTATCATAGAATAATAAGAATAATAACATGTGTGGGTATTTCCGCTTCTTAATAATTTGCGCAACACTCCGCGCTGGCTTGTCACTTCACTATCAGTTGCATGAATTGTCACATCCTTGTACACACTTATTCATCAACTTCTCTTCCGTTAAACCTATTCAATAAAATAAAAGATGAACATATCATGTCAATTAAAAAATCCGATGTTTGAATCATAATTAATAAAAATAAAACAAGAAGTTTTAATATAGAAAAATAGTTAATAATCTATTTCAAAGATTGTAAATCGCTAAAAAGACATGGTATCAAAAACAATAATTATTTATGCATATGTACCTTCTTCTTCAGAGAGTTTTGCTTCAGTGAAGCATTTTGAAATGACACAACCTGTTCTACACAAAGAGTGTTCATCTCTTCCTTCGACGTCAAGAGGAAAGCTTTTTCTACAATTGAAAAGGCACGGTCCAAGACAAAGAGGGGATGTACGACATTTAAAACCGCAAATACTTACACATTTCACGACACCAAAGACACTTGCATTTGAAGGAACAAGAATTGTTGAGATTACTAAGAAGATGACAAAAATTGACTTTATAGACATTATTTTGTTTGTGACAATCTCTCTATCTTTCAAAGTGTTGGGTTTTTGTGTTGATAGTGATTTAGAAAGCATCATTATATATGAGGTAAATCTGATTGCATTATTTCATACGACACAATGCATTTATTAGTTTAGTGTAGCACAATTTATTTAGGCGTATAAATTTACCATAAAAGATTATCTCTTTCTTCTTTTATATCCAAGAAATTTGGACTTTAAAATCTCTCAAAAATAGTAACACATTTATATTTCAAATTTTAAATATAAATATCATGGAATGGTTTTGTATTCATCAAAAACACTTTAAAGTAGTAAATTTCTCTTAATTGGAGAAATTCTCTTAATACCGTTTTAGACATTTTAGATTTTGTATGGTCGTATATGTTTTGAAATTGATGGTTCAATTTAATAGGTAATTGCGGTGCATTTTATAAATACACAAGTGTATAATATTAGAAATCTTTTTAAAAAAAAGTTTTTTCTCACCGTTTGAAGAAAAAAACTTCCTCAAATTAGAGTATCTCGGTCTGTTGAATTTCAACAACGTGAAATGACATCATGATCCGATACATTTATCAGTAGACTATTTGAAAGACATCTTAGAGATACATTTTCCATTGTATAAAATATTGTTTTTGTTAAATATCATATTACTTTCATGAGGAAAGTTCGAGTAGGAAGATGGGTTAACGTCGGAAAAACAAATCTCTCGCATTCAAAGATAACAAGCTAATTGTAACACCCCAAACCTAAGAGTTACAGTGCCATGAACCCCACCCGGAATCCACAAGGCTAGAGTATATAAATAAGGATTGTGCAATAAAAACCTCAATAGATAATGAAACCTTAATGTTGAATAAACCAAGTCATGGAACTAGTTGTTATAATAAGGTCTAATAAAATTTAAGAAGAACAATTTCCCAAAGCAAAGCTATCTAATTAACGTCGGTTGGCACCAATCCCATCATGTTGCTCCTGGGTCTGTGCAGCACTAGTACCTGGATGTCGAAACAGAGCCAGCCACAACGGGTCAGCTACTAAACAAGCAAGACACTCAATTAATTATTTCATGCGTGAGTGTAAAACAGCTAGATACAATTAAACAAGTGCAAGACGACTACACATACAAACATCTTTTAACTCAATCATTTTCCTTCCAACCGCAACTGGAAAGGGAGTAAATCCTCTTAGGCATTTACCCTGGAACGTTCCCTGCACAACGTACCCCAGAGAATAATCTCTGAGACCCTTAACGTACCTCGGAAAATCCGAGACCCTTACACGTACCCCAGAGGTGCACCTCCGAGACCCATACAATTTACAAATATAAACACCGCGTACTACATATAACATATAATCATAAAATAGCTTTACAAAAACCACTAACACATGATATTGAATAACAAGCATCTACTAATCAAGCAACTGAGCAAGTCAAAGAAACTTGCCTGAAATTCCTGAAGCTCTAATAAGGAAATTATATTTAGCTTATCCCGGGACACTTAAACACCTGTATATTATACGAATAACTTACTTACATATATGGCTTATAAACTAATTCCGAATATATATACAAAAACTATTATAATACAATTCAATAATTGAGGATAACGATCCATATAATTTAACTATATGATATAATATAATTTAACTATTACAACTACATACCTAAGTCGAATAAGAAGTTCCCCAATAAGAACTACCCGACAGTTTATATCAAGTGTTATAGATCAAATTATAAACTAAATATATATACTAACAATCATTCTCTAATTGCAACACTAGTACGTAAATCATACTCCGTAGTAATGTTTCTTTTACCCTCCCCCTACTCCAATTTCATAATAACTAATTATTATCTAGGCTATAGAAGTCTAGATCTGAACAAAACATGCATGCTTTACATAGTTTAATATATACTTACTTGGTACAGTATAATAGTTACTCTACTCTGACACATGTATACACGATTCACCAGGTTATGAATGGTATACTCTGTATACCACTATCCTACTATACCTACTATACTGCTCTTATAATATGTACTCCGTATAATATAATTCCTACTGTTTCCCATCAAACTGATAAACAATCTTTTCTACTGTTCAAGAAGTCAAAATATCGAATCATTCCCGTAATGTTAAATCAAAGAAAGAAGAAGGAAATTGAACGGTACTATAATGGAGAATGCTAACCACAGTAACTTGAAGAACTCTGCAATTTTCCGAGTACGGCGGTATGAGGTAGGTTATCTAAACTGCCTATCCTTATAACAACAGAGTATATATATATATATACAGATCCTTTTTATACGGGCCGATCCCTACGAACTTAGTTTCTATTGGGCTAATTAAAGAGTTTAAATATATAGTTAATTATTTCTAACCAATAAATACTTAAATGATAAATTTTAATAATTATTATGTCAACTAAAATTATAAATATCTTACCGTAACTAGAGTCATCACATACACCCCCACTCAAAAGGAGTTTCGTCCCCGAAACTAAGACGAAAACAACTCGGGATAACGCTTTCGCATGCTATCCTCAGTCTCCCAAGTAGCTTCCTCAACTCCATGACGAGACCACTGTACCTTTACCAATGGTATTACTTTTGTCCTCAATTGTTTCGATCGACGCTCTAGAATTGCCACAGGATGCTCTTCATAAGTGACGTTATCAGCAATCTCAATCTCCTCATAACTGATTATGTGTCTAGAATCAGCAACATACTTTCGTAATTGAGATACATGAAAAACGTTGTGCACTCTACTCAAAGATGGTGGTAAGGCCAAACGATAAGCGAGTTCTCCGACTCTTTCTAGGATCTCAAAAGGACCTATATATCTTGGGCTTAGTTTTCCCCTTTTCCCAAAGCGGAAAACTCCTCGAGTTGGTGACACTTTGACTAGTACATGATCACCAACTTCAAACTCCAAAGGGCGTCTTCGTTTATCAGCATACGACTTTTGTCGACTCTGAGCGGTCAACAGTCTCTCTCGAATCAGCTTGATCTTTTCCTTTGTCTCCTGAAGTATGTCAGGCTCAGTCCCGATGGAATCTGCTCTATCATCCCAACAAATTGGTGAGCGACAACGTCGACCGTATAACGCTTCATATGGTGCCATCTGAATAGATGCATGCCAACTGTTGTTGTATGCAAACTCTACTAGCGGTAACTGAGTTTCCCAATCTGTTTTCCAATCAAGTGCACAAGCCCGCAACATGTCCTCTAAGGTCTGAATAGTCCTCTCCGACTGACCATCGGTCTGTGGATGGTAGGCGGTACTGAAACATAACTGGGTCCCAAGTGCTGCATGAATTGATTTCCAGAACCTCGATACAAAGCGACCATCCCGATCAGACACTATTGTCTTTGGAGCACCATGCAATCTCACAACCTCTCTAATAAACATATCTGATAGCTTCTCAGGACCCCAAGTCTCTCGAATCCCAAGGAAGTGAGCTGACTTGGTCAATCGGTCAACTATCACCCAAATCGCATCCATACCCCTCCTAGTCCTTGGCAGTCCAGTAACAAAGTCCATGGAGATGTCCTCCCACTTCCACTCAGGAATTGAAAGTGGATGGAGCATTCCTGTTGGCCTCTGATGCTCAATCTTGACCTGCTGACAAGTCAAGCACTTTGAAACAAACTCTGCAACGTCATTCTTCATGTTAGTCCACCAATAAAGTTGCTTCAGGTCTTTGTACATCTTACTAGTACCAGGATGTACAGAATACGGGGTTGTGTGAGCTTCAGTCATAATAGTTGTTCTTAACTCTTCATCAGCTGGAACGCAAAGACGGTTTCTAAACCTTAGAATTCCATCCTCGTGCACTAAAAACCCTGGGGCTTTTCCTTGGATCACCTCTTCTCGTACTCGAACTAACAACGGATCCTTATCTTGCCCTTGCTTAATAGACTCAAACAATGATGATCGCACTTCTAGCATGTTTAGCTGACTTTCTTCTCCTGAAAGTATAACTTCAATGCCACCTCGAATCAAATCTTGTTGCAATGTTGGTTGTACCGTTAACTGAGAGAGCATCTGCTCTTGAACTGACTTCCTGCTCAAAGCATCTGCCACCACATTAGCCTTCCCAGGATGATATAAGATCTCAAGATCATAATCCTTAATCCACTCCAACCATCTTCTTTGCCTCATATTTAACTCCTTTTGCGTAAAGATGTACTTTAAACTCTTATGATCGGTAAAAATTTGGCAAGTTACCCCGTAAAGGTAGTGACGCCAAATCTTTAGTGCAAAAACTACAGCTCCAAGCTCTAGGTCATGTGTTGGATAGTTAGCCTCATGAGACTTCAGTTGACGTGAAGCATATGCAATGACTCGTCCATGCTGCATCAATACGCATCCCAATCCTTGCCTTGATGCATCACTATACACCGCAAATCCATCTGTACCCTGAGGTAAGGTCAAAATTGGCGCCGTTGTCAACCTTTTCTTAAGTTCCTCAAAGCTGCTCATACAAGAATCATCCCACTCAAACTTCTTACTCTTGCGTAGAAGATTGGTTAGTGGTTGAGCAATACAAGAAAATCCTTCCACAAACCTCCTGTAGTACCCTGCTAAACCAAGAAAGCTCCTAACCTCCTTGACGTTCTTAGGTGGTTGCCATGCAGAGACTGCTTCAATCTTTTGAGGGTCAACCTTGACACCCTCCGCTGAGATGACATGGCCAAGGAAAGTAACTTCTGAAATCCAAAAATCACACTTAGAGAGCTTGGCATACAATCGGTGCGTTCTAAGCCGACCCAAAACCAATCTTAGATGTTCAGCATGCTCTTCCTGACTCTTAGAATAGATCAAAATATCATCGATGAAGACAACGACAAACTGATCCAAATACTCTATAAACACCCGATTCATCAACTCCATGAAGACTGCAGGGGCATTAGTCAAACCAAAAGGCATCACCACAAACTCGTAATGTCCATACCTTGTACGGAAGGCAGTCTTAGGAATATCTTCATCTTTGATTCTCAACTGATGATAACCTGACCTTAAGTCGATCTTGGAGAAGACAGAGGCTCCATGTAGCTGATCCAACAAGTCATCAATTCGTGGAAGAGGATACTTGTTCTTGACTGTAACCTTGTTCAACTCTCTATAGTCGATGCATAGTCGCATAGAGCCATCCTTCTTCCTTACAAACAAGACAGGTGCTCCCCAAGGTGACGCACTTGGCCGAATATACCCCTTCTCGGCCAACTCCTCCAACTGCTTCTTAAGCTCATGCATCTCAACAGGTGCCATCCTATATGGTGCTCTTGAAACAGGCGACGTCCCAGACTCCAAATCAATAGTGAAGTCAACCTCTCGGCGTGGTGGCAATCCGGGCAACTCATCAGGAAATACATCAACATATTCTTGCACTATGGGTATATCACCTATCTTTGACTCCGAACTTCCGTCACGCAATACATAGCACCAATAGCCAACGCAACCTTGATTCAGTAATTTGGAAGCTTCCATTGCATTGATCAACTTCCCAGATTCGTTAGGTTGGCGACCCCTAAATACATGCTTAGTTCCATCTTCTGCAGTAACTGTAATTGTACGTTCTTTTAAGTCCATGACTGCTTGGTGTCTTACCAACCAATCCATTCCAAGAATGACATCATCATGGTGCAATGCCATGACAAGAAAATCACACGCCCAATCCCGATCACCTATACGGATTGGACAATCTCTAAGCTCTCGGTTCCCTACTATCTTACTCCCATCAGGCATACCCACGATAAAAGGCTGACAATCATGAATACAACTAAGGCCAAGTCTTTCTACACATACATCAGATATAAACGAGTGGGTAGCCCCAGTATCAAAAAGTATGCTAACAGGCTGAGAGCAGATCCATAGCGTACCTGTAGTGGTGGGAGCATTAGGCGCATCAGCCTTCCTCATCTCAAACACTCTGTGTTGATCTGTTCCAGAACTATAAGTACCACCCCCATTACCTCTTCCTCCACCTCTGACTGATCCTGAAGTCTGCTGATGTGATTGTGTCGACGTTTGCCTGCCCTGGTAACTCCTACTACCCTGAGCTGGCGCAGAAGCTTGAGATTGAGTAACATTCTTCTGACGACAATAGAGAGCAACATGACCATCTCGATTACAGTTATAGCACCTTGAAGGAGGCTTAGGGCATTCATTCCTCATATGAAAAGGACTCTTGCAATTGTAACAACGTCTACCCCCATTTACTGATTCAGATTGTTGGAGCGCCTCTGTACGGTCATTCCTCAGAGGCAGATGTGACTTTCCAGAATGTGTAGGTGTAACACTAGGCTTCTTAGATGCATTGTCCCATGCAGCTGAAAGAGATGATGGTGTTCTCTGCCTCTTGTTACTCTGATCGGGTTCCTTGGCAGAAGGTGCCATCTCAAATGCTAAGGCCTTATCTTGGTACTCTCTCAATGTGCTGCACTGGAAACCAGAGACATATCGTTGCACTTCTGGTTTCAACCGGGCCTCAAAATGACAAATCTTTTCTTCCTCAGTGCCAACCAGATGGGACACATGACATAACTCTTTCTTGTACTGCCGAATTGCTTGAGCTACTGAAATATCCTGAGGTTGAGGAGCAAAGAACTCCCTCACCCTAGCTCTACGTACTGGTGCCGGACAATATTCTTCGTCAAGCATGTTTCTGAACTCTTCCCAAAAGACAACACGTCCTTCAGGTTTAAAGACTCTCCACCACTGAGCAGCATTCTCCTTCAGCAAGTATTGAACAACTTCCACCCTTCTCTCCTCCGGGCATCTCATACCCTCTAGCAAAATTTCTAGCTCTGCCAGCCATTCGTCGAGGTCTCCAGTACCATCAAAGGTTGGAGGCTTCATCTTTTGTAGCTCAGTAAGATATCGATCAAACCCGGTTCCTTGAGGTGCAGGTTGGTGAATAGGTGGCTGAGGTTGTACGGCTGGGTTTGGTGGTTGTGCTTGATTTAGTGCAGCTTGGATGGCTTGTGTTACTATAGTCTGAATCATGGCTTGCATCCCAGCAACATCCAAGACTGGAGGTACACCTTGTGGAACTCCTCCCCCTTGTACACCCCCGGAAGGTGCTACTTGACTACCCACTGAGACTTGCTCCTCGGGCTCCTCCATTGGTGGAGGATTAGCAGCCTCCCCACGTCCGGCAACTCTGCGAGGCCGTCCTCTTCTTGGCTCACCTCTACCTGCAGCACCAGCACCTCTTCCCCTACCTCTACGCGTCATAGCTGCATCCAATATGTAATTAATACTAGTAGTAATATGCAACACATAAAGAAGCGATTTACCTGCACAGACCACATGGGAGGTTGGCTACCGACGTTCCTAACCCTAGACTCAACCCAACAAATGTGAACCTGGCT
This sequence comes from Oxyria digyna, assembly GCA_029168935.1. Lineage (NCBI taxonomy): Eukaryota > Viridiplantae > Streptophyta > Magnoliopsida > Caryophyllales > Polygonaceae > Oxyria > Oxyria digyna. The sequence continues at coordinate 17,033,646 of JAPVLV010000013.1, forward strand.
CTGATACCAACTTCTGTAACACCCCAAACCTAAGAGTTACAGTGCCATGAACCCCACCCGGAATCCACAAGGCTAGAGTATATAAATAAGGATTGTGCAATAAAAACCTCAATAGATAATGAAACCTTAATGTTGAATAAACCAAGTCATGGAACTAGTTGTTATAATAAGGTCTAATAAAATTTAAGAAGAACAATTTCCCAAAGCAAAGCTATCTAATTAACGTCGGTTGGCACCAATCCCATCATGTTGCTCCTGGGTCTGTGCAGCACTAGTACCTGGATGTCGAAACAGAGCCAGCCACAACGGGTCAGCTACTAAACAAGCAAGACACTCAATTAATTATTTCATGCGTGAGTGTAAAACAGCTAGATACAATTAAACAAGTGCAAGACGACTACACATACAAACATCTTTTAACTCAATCATTTTCCTTCCAACCGCAACTGGAAAGGGAGTAAATCCTCTTAGGCATTTACCCTGGAACGTTCCCTGCACAACGTACCCCAGAGAATAATCTCTGAGACCCTTAACGTACCTCGGAAAATCCGAGACCCTTACACGTACCCCAGAGGTGCACCTCCGAGACCCATACAATTTACAAATATAAACACCGCGTACTACATATAACATATAATCATAAAATAGCTTTACAAAAACCACTAACACATGATATTGAATAACAAGCATCTACTAATCAAGCAACTGAGCAAGTCAAAGAAACTTGCCTGAAATTCCTGAAGCTCTAATAAGGAAATTATATTTAGCTTATCCCGGGACACTTAAACACCTGTATATTATACGAATAACTTACTTACATATATGGCTTATAAACTAATTCCGAATATATATACAAAAACTATTATAATACAATTCAATAATTGAGGATAACGATCCATATAATTTAACTATATGATATAATATAATTTAACTATTACAACTACATACCTAAGTCGAATAAGAAGTTCCCCAATAAGAACTACCCGACAGTTTATATCAAGTGTTATAGATCAAATTATAAACTAAATATATATACTAACAATCATTCTCTAATTGCAACACTAGTACGTAAATCATACTCCGTAGTAATGTTTCTTTTACCCTCCCCCTACTCCAATTTCATAATAACTAATTATTATCTAGGCTATAGAAGTCTAGATCTGAACAAAATATGCATGCTTTACATAGTTTAATATATACTTACTTGGTACAGTATAATAGTTACTCTACTCTGACACATGTATACACGATTCACCAGGTTATGAATGGTATACTCTGTATACCACTATCCTACTATACCTACTATACTGCTCTTATAATATGTACTCCGTATAATATAATTCCTACTGTTTCCCATCAAACTGATAAACAATCTTTTCTACTGTTCAAGAAGTCAAAATATCGAATCATTCCCGTAATGTTAAATCAAAGAAAGAAGAAGGAAATTGAACGGTACTATAATGGAGAATGCTAACCACAGTAACTTGAAGAACTCTGCAATTTTCCGAGTACGGCGGTATGAGGTAGGTTATCTAAACTGCCTATCCTTATAACAACAGAGTATATATATATATATACAGATCCTTTCTATACGGGCCGATCCCTACGGACTTAGTTTCTATTGGGCTAATTAAAGAGTTTAAATATATAGTTAATTATTTCTAACCAATAAATACTTAAATGATAAATTTTAATAATTATTATGTAAACTAAAATTATAAATATCTTACCGTAACTAGAGTCATCACACTAATGTTCATACTATGGATGGTAACGTTCATGATTTGTAAATCGGGTAAATTTCGGTAATATTATTTAAAAAATCACTTTTCATGGAATTTACAAAATCGCCACCGCGTAACTCATTTAAAACGTTCAGAATTTTCAACCCCCGGATTATGAACATTATCATCTAGAATATGAACAATAGCTTGTTATCTGTGAGGGCGAACACTTCATTATTTACCCTGATCCCTCCTCCTATCCGAACCTTTCTCTTACTTTCATATTGATAAGTAAATATAATTCGATGACCCCTTCCATAAAACATTTACGACATTATCTACAGAGCTTTAATGCATCGTTTCTTGGGTGATTCATATCACCTAGTTTTTTTTTCATATTAATTAAATATTCTTGGTAAATTAAAAGTCTTAAACTTTATATTGAATATGTATGTCTTGTTTTTTATCTTGTGGAAAGGTATGGAACTTAACCTATTATACACGTAACAAGTTGTTTTATTATAATTGATTAGTACCACTTTTTTCCATATATGGGAAATTGGTATGTTTTTGAAAAAACAATGACAAATAAATCATATATAGGGTAATTGAATTTTTCAATTTGTATATATTTTTATGCATATATATGTATCTGAAAGGAATTTTTCTATGATTTCTAAATTAAGAGGCTCAAATAAAAAAGGAATAATATAAAGCTCAATTTTTTTAGCATTATAAAAATCTCAAATACAAAATATATCGGTCAAATGCCAACCCATAGATACAAATCAAATATTTTAATTATCATAGAATAATAAGAATAATAACATGTGTGGGTATTTCCGCTTCTTAATAATTTGCGCAACATTCCGCATTGGCTTGTCACTTCACTATCAGTTGCATGAATTGTCACATCCTTGTACACACTTATTCATCAACTTCTCTTCCGTTAAACCTATTCAATAAAATAAAAGATGAACATATCATGTCAATTAAAAAAATCCGATGTTTGAATCATAATTAATAAAAATAAAACAAGAAGTTTTAATATAGAAAAATAGTTAATAATCTATTTCAAAGATTGTAAATCGCTAAAAAGACATGGTATCAAAAACAATAATTATTTATGCATATGTACCTTCTTCTTCAGAGAGTTTTGCTTCAGTGAAGCATTTTGAAATGACACAACCTGTTCTACACAAAGAGTGTTCATCTCTTCCTTCGACGTCAAGAGGAAAGCTTTTTCTACAATTGAAAAGGCACGGTCCAAGACAAAGAGGGGATGTACGACATTTAAAACCGCAAATACTTACACATTTCACGACACCAAAGACGCTTGCATTTGAAGGAACAAGAATTGTTGAGATTACTAAGAAGATGACAAAAATTGCCTTTATAGACATTTTTTTGTTTGTGACAATCTCTCTATCTTTCAAAGTGTTGGGTTTTTGTGTTGATAGTGATTTAGAAAGCATCATTATATATGAGGTAAATCTGATTGCATTATTTCATACGACACAATGCATTTATTAGTTTAGTGTAGCACAATTTATTTAGGCGTATAAATTTACCATAAAAGATTATCTCTTTCTTCTTTTATATCCAAGAAATTTGGACTTTAAAATCTCTCAAAAATAGTAACAAATTTATATTTTAAATTTTAAATATAAATATCATGGAATGGTTTTGTATTCATCAAAAACCCTTTAAAGTAGTAAATTTCTCTTAATTGGAGAAATTCTCTTAATACCGTTTTAGACATTTTAGATTTTGTATGGTCGTATATGTTTTGAAATTGATGGTTCAATTTAATAGGTAATTGCGTTGCATTTTATTGTAATACCACCCTAGTTTCTGTTCCAGAAATTTTATTTTGATAAACATAATATGTATTTATAGATTATTTTGATAAAAGACGCAAGTATGTTTTATTTTAGCGATTCTTGAAATCTTATCGTCTGGCAACCCATACATGATTTACATACGACGTCGGAATATTTTTAAGCGTTTGTACATAAATTTATATATTATTATAAATTTATATTATGGCTTAAATATTTTATTTTTTGTACACTACAAGACAAAGCAAGTAGATAATTCTTATGTTAAATAAATAATTCTTATAAATATCTAGTACCTAGATAAGCCTACCCTCTTCCTCTTGCTTATCTTCATCGTCCTCATCCTTTCCTCCATAACCAGCCCCTCTACACCTCCTCCTTCATCTTCCTAACTCATTTCTTCATCAAAACACAAGTTTTTCAAGGATTTCTTATCAAAATCAAGTGGTTATCTCAACTAAGGTAAGAATTTCTCTCTTTGGCTCTCCTTTGTCATGGTCATATCTCCCTAGCTTATTCATGTGGCTGCCATGTTATGTTGATGTTGGATTTGAGTTCCTTATGTCAAAAGCATGCTATTGGTAAGGCAAGGAAGACATATTTGTATAAGAAAGCTCAAGGAAAGCTTGGTTTAAGTTTTCCCCAAAATTTCAAGATTTGTTCATGTGTATGTTAAGTCTGAATTTGAATGTCAATCATGAGTTATTAGAGGTGATTTGATGATTATAGAAGCATGGATGGTTTGGATTTGAGGTTTGGAAGTAAAACTAGTGAAGTTAGGGCTGAATTGTTCACTGCTGGAAATATCGTTCTCGTTCTGTAATTATGAAAAATAAAGGGACTGATTCTGTAAATAGAGGACTTTCATACGAGCGTCTGAAATTTTGCGGAATTCAATTCCGAGTTGTATAATGAAAGTTATGGCCAAAATCGTTTTGTATGCAAATTCGGGAATCTCCCCAAGTTGAGTTAAGTTAAGGTCACGTCTGAGGTGATAGCTCATAAGCTCCTTTACGTACGATACTTGTCGAGGCAAGTTATTTGCGATTACTTACGTGATTGGTATAAATTTAGGCTATTGGACTATGCATGAAACCGTAAATGCATTACATATGCATAATGTTTGTTCCTTGACTTTGTATCTTGATATGCATTTGTATATGAAGTGATATTGGTAATTTGGTATTCTTCCATGATAGAATTAGTAATATTTGTGTGTAGATATCGTGGATATGTTTGTTTATGAAATACTCGTTTTATTGATTTCTTGGAGAAGTGACAACACTTGTGGATATGATTTGTGCGGGTAAGGATTGTTCCGATCCCCGCTTAGCATGTAAATGGTTTTTTTTTAAATCATTCCTTGATCGCTTCCCGGTGTTTGGGTGGATCATGGAAGGTTCTTTACTTGTGTCGTGGTAGGGGGGGTTCGTCTAGCTAACGATACCGTGTCCCTCCGGCAGGTAAAGGTTTTTACCCATAGTTTTGGGTTAGAAGGTACCTTTGTGGCCAAGACAGGCTTGGTCATGTTTTCAAAAGCGTTTTCGTAATAGTTCCTTCTTTTGGTTTACTATGTGATGTTGTATGTATAGTCTCTTACATACTTGTTTGCTTTGTAATGTACTTTGTGGTATCTGCTCATTCTAATCCCTTTATTTATGCTATTCTACGTAATTAATTCGCTTATATACTTGCTAGTCTGGTTGGAGACTAACCCCTATTTCGGTGGGGGAACTGGTTGTGTTTTTGACATGACCAGGTACGCAGGTAGTATCGGAGCGTGGAGGTGAACGTGCGACGTGATGCGAAAGTTAGGATGGGTTTAATTTCTGCTTGTTTGTTTTTATGTGTGTGTTACTGTTTTGGTTCTTGAGATGTCTTCTGGTGAGACTCTTGTTGGATGGTTGTGCTTGGTTGTACCAAGTTGGTTTGGACGGGTCGTTGTAGCGTCTGTGAACGCCGACCCATGTATATATGTCCTCTCTTTGGAAGTGGTTGTTGAACCAGGTTTTATCTTGTGATTGAATGTTGTTAGTTTATGTGCTACAGGTTGAATTTCATTTATTAAGAATGCCTAAGGGAATTTCTGTCGGAAATTCCTGGCGCTGTGACCCCCCATTAAAAGTAATTTTTGGGGCGTTACAGAAGTTGGTATCAGAGCGAGGTTTCTAATTTCTTTGGGAATGGGTAGTGTCAGCATCACACACGTCGCATTGTCATCTCCATGTGTAGTCTCTAAATAAATAAGTTCTTAAATGTTACATATGTGTAAAAGGTTATATGTCTATGTGTGCTTGTTTGAATTAACATCTGGTTGTGCAGATGTCTGGTAGAGGTACCCGTGGCAGAGGTCGGCCTCGTAAGTTTCACGGGGTACAACCAGAGGTTTCTAGGGATAGCCACACAGATATACCCCCAATGGAGGACATAGAAAGTCAGATGGGTCCCAATCCAAGAGTGGCTGAAAGGAATGTCCCGCAACATGTGCAACCCGAGGGTCCACGAGTAGTTCCTCCTATTTCTCCAGGTGCACCAGTACCGGCTAGTATGCCAGCTGGAATTAATACTGAACTGTACACTGCTCTTCAACAGATGATTGGGCAGGAGATGCAAGCAGCATATGCCCAAACAGTTCCTCAACAAGTACAAAATCAGCCGCTTTCAACTCCAGGAATACCTCCAAATGATGGAAGGAGGGATGTTGTTAGTATAGTAATGGCATTAGAGAAGCTGAAGCCACCAACTTATGATGGAACTGGTGAGCCAGTAGAAGTTGAACATTGGCTCAAGCAGATGGAAAAGCTCCTTGATAGAGTCGGGTGTCCAGTAGAGCAAAAAGTATCGAATGCTTCATTTTATCTTGCAAAAGATGCCGATGACTAGTGGGACACGGTTAAGCCTACAGAAGGAGTAATGAGTTGGGAGAATTTCAAGGAGAAGATTCATGCTAGGTTCTATCCAATGTCCCTCCAGAGACAGAAATACTAGGAGTTTTTACACCCACCTTCTCAAGGGATGCCAGTAGCACAAGCAAGCGTAAGATATCACCAGCTTCTTCGCTATGCATCAGCAGCGGTTCATAATGAGAGGGACAAAATCTTTTATTTTGAGCCCTGGATACCTCCGCGGGTCAGGACTTATATGTCGGGATGTTCATGTGCTACCTTGGAGGAATATTATGATAAGGCATTAGAAGTCGAGAGGAAGCTTGAAGATGAGAAGCTCCTGACTTCAAGCTATAAGAAACAGAAGACTCAATCAACCCCCTTTGGTGCCAGAACTGATGTTCCAAGGAGATTCCTTCCTCAGGCAAAGACTGATCAAGCTTTCGGGTCTCAGGGTTTTCGTAATCAAGACAGAGTTCCACCTAAGGATTACCACTGCCATAACTACAATAGCAATCAACATTATAAAGCTGATTGTCCAAGGGAGCCCAAGGAGTGTTACAATTGTGGCGAGAAGGGTCACCTTTCCATTTACTGTAGGAGAGAGAAGGCGAACCCTACCAGGTCACAGACTTCTGTAATGGGACCACGAGGACAGAGTCACCAACCTCGTCCAACACAATCATATTCTCAAAAACAACCCCGCCCAACTCCACCTCAATCTCAGCAATCTTTAGGAGGATCTAAGGCAAAGGGTCGTGTTTATGAAATGAGAACTGAAGAACCTAATGCATCTGTAGTTGCAGGTACGCTCCACATTCACTCTCAACCTGTGTGCATATTATTTGATACCGGTGCCACCCATTCTTTTATCTCTGAGACGTGTGTGAAAAGGCTCGGTCTTACTTGTGCTCTTAATTGTGAGTCTTTTATTGTTGGATTACCAAATGGTAGTAAGCTTGTGGGAAACCGTGAGTTTAGGAGTTGTCCCATTCGTATCGGTGATCAAGAGTGGGAAGCTGATTTGATTGAAATCAACTTACAACATTATGATGTGATTTTGGGTATGGATTGGCTTGTACATCATGGGGCGGTGATGGACCTGCGTAAGAGAACTTTCACGCTCACCGCCAAGGATGGCTTAACGTTGTTGTTTCAGGGACGTGACCCTAGTAAAGTTGGGTTAATTATTAGTGCAATGGAAGCCTTGAAGCTATTAAGGAAGGGATGTCAAGGATACATGTGTTATGCCTTGGAAAAGGAAAAAGAAAAGCCTGAATTATCAGAAATTCCCATTGTTTGTGAATTCCCAAACGTATTCCCTGAAGATTTAACGGATCTACCTCCTCAAAGAGCTGTGGATTTTGCAATCGAGGTTGAGCAGGGAACCGCTCCAGTGTCTAGGGCGCCTTATAGAATGGCACCACCGGAAATGCTAGAACTGAAGAAGCAACTTGAAGAACTGATGGAGAAGGGATTCATTAGACCGAGTGCATCTCCGTGGGGTGCACCAGTGTTGTTCGTAAAGAAGAAGGATGGTTCCTTACGTCTCTGCATTGATTATAGAGAATTGAATAAGGTGACAATCAAGAATAAATATCCATTGCCTTGGATAGATGACCTATTAGATCAATTACAGGGTGCAACTGTTTTCTCAAAAATTGATCTAAGATCAGGCTATCATCAGTTAAGGATTCGAGAAGAAGATATTGCTAAGACGGCATTCCGTACAAGGTATGGTCACTATGAGTTTGTGGTGATGCCATTTGGACTAACTAATGCTCCAGCTGCATTCATGGAATTAATGAACCGTATTTTCATCCAATATTTGGACCAATTTGTCGTGGTCTTCATAGATGATATTCTGATTTACTCCCGAAGTAGAGAACAGCATGTAGAGCATCTCAGAACAGTTCTCAGTATATTGAGGCAACAACGGTTGTTTGCTAAACTATCAAAGTGTGATTTCTGGATGACTGAGGTGGCATTCCTAGGTCACATAGTTTCTCATGAAGGAGTAAAGGTTGACCCACAGAAGATCCAAGCAGTAGCTGAATGGATGCCACCAAAGAATGTGAAGGAAGTAAGGAGTTTCTTAGGCTTGGCAGGATATTATCGTAGGTTTGTGGAAGGCTTTTCCAAGATCGCCCAACCACTCACTAATCTGTTACGAAAGGCAAAGAAGTTTGAATGGGACAAACAGTGTCAAGAGAGCTTTGCAGAGCTTAAGAAAAGACTTACCAGTGCACCAGTGTTAGCATTACCCCAGGGAACTGAAGGCTTTGTTATATATAGTGACGCCTCGAAACAAGGCCTTGGTTGTGTTTTGATACAACATGGTAGGGTAATTGCATACGCTTCCCGTCAATTAAAGACCCATGAAGTAAACTACCCTACTCATGATTTAGAACTTGCAGCTGTGATTTTTGCTTTGAAGATCTGGAGACATTATCTCTATGGGGCGAGTTGCCAGATTTACACTGACCATAAGAGTTTGAAGTATATCTTCACTCAGAAGGAATTGAACATGAGGCAGAGAAGATGGTTGGAGCTGTTGAAAGATTATGATATTGAGATATTATATCATCCAGGCAAAGCCAATGTGGTGGCCGACGCACTAAGTAGGAAGTCAACCCAAGAGACTATGATTGCATGCCTAACACTGCAACCAGAATTGCAGAGAGAATTGACTCGATATGAGATCGAGGTCAGGTTTCAGAAGCACCAAGGGCAACTTTATTTCTTGGAGATCGAATCATCTTTATTTGAGGCAATTAAGCAGAAGCAGGTTGATGACCTCGTATTGAACAAGATCAAGGATGGCATCCTTCAAGGTAAGTCTCCGGGCTTTATCATTCATGATGACGGGATCCTTAGGTTCAAGAACCGAATATGTGTGCCTGGAGACGATGAAATAAAGACCATGATTTTGAAAGAGGCCCATGCTTCGCTATATTCGATTCACCCTGGAGCTAATAAGATGTATAAGGACCTCAAAAAGAATTTTTGGTGGAGTAATATGAAAAGAGAGGTCGCTGAATTTGTAGCTAAATGTCTTACATGTCAGCAAGTGAAGATTGAACATCAAAGACCGGCTGGAGAATTACAACCATTACCAATTCCAGAATGGAAATGGGACGATATATCCATGGACTTTGTGTCGGGATTTCCCCCAACGTCAAGGGGCATGGACACCATCTGGGTCATAGTAGACCGATTGACTAAATCTGCTCATTTTCTTCCTATTAAGAAAACGTGGGGACCAGATAGACTTGCTGAAGTATATATTCAAGAAATTGTACGTCTGCATGGTATTCCCAAAACTATAGTGTCTGATCGTGATGGACGCTTTGTGTCACATTTCTGGAAGTCACTACATGCAGCCATGGGAACTGAGTTGAGGTTCAGTACTGCTTTCCACCCACAAACTGACGGTCAAACGGAGAGAACTATACAAACTCTCGAGGACATTTTAAGAGCGTGTGTATTGGACTGGCCAGGTAAGTGGGAAGCTAAGTTACCATTGGTAGAATTTACTTATAATAACAGTTGGCACGCATCAATTGAAATGGCCCCGTATGAAGCCTTGTATGGTCGTAGATGTCGATCACCCCTATGCTGGGATGACTTATCAGAAACAAGCTTCACGAGCCCAGATATTTTAAGGAAGACACAAGAAGAAGTAGCCCTGATAAGGAAAAGGATGTTAACAGCACAAAGCCGTCAGAAATCTTATGCAGATATTCGTCGTAGAACACTGGAATTCAAAGTAGGTGATCATGTGTTTGTTCGCGTTTCACCTACTAAGGGCGTATTCAGATTTGGCAAGAAGGGCAAGCTAAGTCCTCGATATGTGGGTCCTTTTGAGATCTTGGATAAGGTTGGAGCATCAGCCTATCGGCTTGCCCTACCCCCAATTATGAGTCGGGTGCATAGTGTATTCCATGTTTCCCAGCTAAGGAAATATGTTCCCGACCCTTCCCATGTAATCAAGTATGAGGATATTGTGTTTGAGGGAGATTGCACGTTTGAGGAGGAACCGATCAAAATACTTGCTTATGAAAAAAGGCAGTTGAGGAATAAAGTAATTCCGCTAGTGAAGGTGTTATGGTCTAAACATGGTACTGATGCAGCCACATGGGAGACAGAAGCCAGCATGCGAGAGAAATATCCAAACCTCTTTGAATCCTAGTTTCGAGGACGAAACTTTTTATAAGGGGGGTGGAGTGTAATACCACCCTAGTTTCTGTTCCAGAAATTTTATTTTGATAAACATAATATGTATTTATAGATTATTTTGATAAAAGACGCAAGTATGTTTTATTTTAGCGATTCTTGAAATCTTATCGTCTGGCAACCCATACATGATTTACATACGACGTCGGAATATTTTTAAGCGTTTGTACATAAATTTATATATTATTATAAATTTATATTATGGCTTAAATATTTTATTTTTTGTACACTACAAGACAAAGCAAGTAGATAATTCTTATGTTAAATAAATAATTCTTATAAATATCTAGTACCTAGATAAGCCTACCCTCTTCCTTGTTGGATCGTTAGTTCAATTACTTCTGAGGGAACAAAGTGTATTGTTCCTTCAGAGGTGTAGCAGCGGAATATTAACGCAGGAAGTATAGAAGAACACAAGTATTTAGAGTGGAAAACTCAACCGCTAAGAGTTGAGCAAAACCACTACCTTCAAGCTTCTCACTTGAAGGATTTGAATGAGTATACTTATCTTATTGATTTCTTGTTTGTTACAAAAGAAAGCAAGGATTACGATCACGAATCTCTTCTTTCACTCGAGCCCAAACTCAACGCCTAAGACTAAGTATTGCTCACTCTTTCTCTCTTTTCTTCTTGTTCTTCTTTTAGACGATCACACTTGATTCGCACAAGTAAATCTCTCTCAATCGTCTCCCAATTCCCAAGCCTAAGACTAGTTTATATAGCAAAGATAAAACTAGGTTTAAACTAGGAAATAAACAAGATTATGGAAAATATATCTTTCGCATAAGAAGATATTATTTCCATCTTTTAAATATATCTTATTCCTTAAAATCTTCATGAAATCTTTGCAGCTCAATCATATTTTCCATAAAGGAAACGAGATCTCTTCGTCATTCTCTTCAGCCATTTCTTTCCTTATTTAGTTCGCCTCTGTTGAGTAACGTTCCTGCTCAGAGTAGACATCCTGAAACACTCAAGTATACATTAGTAGGAATGTTTGTTACCATCAAAACCAGAAGGAACTTTACTTCAGCAGTAGCTTCAACAAATTCCCCCTTTTTGATGGTGACAAACATACTCATTGAATACTTCTAAAACACATCTAAACAGTTCTCCTAAGGGAACATTACTTATAAGGTTTAAATACAGATGTTCCCCCTCAAACCTTGACCGTTCCTTTCTTCCCCCTTTTGGCATCATCAAAAAGTAAGTCTAAACATGTACTTGAAATAAAAGAACTCCAGAACTCATCAAAACAAACTAATCATAGATTTAAACAAGCGTCATAAGAACGGACGCTGATACAGATACTGGACAAGGAAAAGAAAACACAAGCATAGAGAAATTTAAAAGAAGACACATAAAACCCTAAGCAAAGGGTACAATAAGCGCAAAAGAAGAAGGATAGATGTGCTAGGAACAGAGAGTGGGGGTCAGATAGAGGAGGAAAGGTGTGGAGAAGAGACTGTTATACTGCCAAGGGAACCTCTAGTTGGATGACGTCCAACGACGTATCTCAGCCTTCAAGGCAGCAACTTCATTCACCAGAAGCCTTTGTTGTTCAGTCAAGGTGGCAACCAGTGAGCACAACTCTTCCATCCTCTGATGTTGATAGACCATAGTTGGTTCTTCACTCTGTTCCTGTGGAGGGTCCTCAGTTACATGCTCTGTTTCACAAAATTCAGCAGAGCGGACCCAATCACCATCTTCATTCTTTTCAAACTTCATCTTCCTTAAATTTGCTTCAGCCAACTCCCTAGCAAACACAACGTCAGAGGGACCAGCTTCATACACCCTCAGGTACTCTAGGATCTTCTTTACTACTCCTGGGAAGGGAAGACCATGCCTATCGTTCCTCCTGGCATGGGCCATGTGTAGCATAATAATCTTTGGTAGATTAATGGCTTGCCTGAGGAGGAGTTTGTCCATGAGAAGGCAGTCCTGAATGAGAATGGTTGTGCGCTTCTGCTCTCTGGGGGTAATGTTACTGATAAGGTAGCTGTGCAAGATCCGGTTTGCTACCCCCATGGACGAGGTGGTCATCTCCCCAACAACTTCAGTTGAGTAATCCTGTGAAACCCTTTGGATAGCAGCCAGCCCTATATCTTTTGGCCACTGCCCTTTGACGTACTCTTCAAATCCTTCGTGAGGAACCCCGAGTATGACTCCCAGTTCGGTGCTTGAGACCACGTGGGTGTCCTTCCCAAGGACGAAGGAGGCTTGTATGGCATGAGGCCTCTCAGTAATGGTGAAGGAGCTGTAGAACTGCTTTATCATCCCCTCATTCACCTTTGGAGCAGTGCAGAATAGATTTTCCCAACCTTGGTGGCGTATGATGTCCACCAGGATGTCCATCCTGTTGGCGACCAGAAACTCCTCATCAAACAGAAGGTCTCTGATGATGGTTCGTTTCCCCAAGGCCTTTCCTGCAGCCACTTGTTTGGGAACTTTCCTTCCTTTGGGTGGCTTGGCTGCAGCGCTCCTTGTACGTGGACGAGAAGGCTCCACTTTTGCTCTTTTGAGCACTGGTTCCTGAGGCTCGTCATCTTCCTCACTGAGCTCTAGAATTTCAGGGAACTTTCCCTTAAATAAGGGCGAGTTCTCCTCCTGGATTTCGGCAAGGATTAGGTCAGTTTGTGGGAGAGAGGAGTTTGGAGGGCTAGGCGTGGTTTCTTGTTGGGTTTTTTCTTGAGAGATGGGGCTTGGGATTTTTTCAGTGGTAGGGGAGGCTAACTTTTCAGTAGAGGTACTAGACTGGGATAAGGTGGGTGTGGCCGGCGGTGTTGTTTCTTTTGCCGGCGAGGGTTCTTGAAGGGTTTCTTTAGGAGACGATGAAGGTTCTTTGGGGGTTTCTTTTGGTGGGGATGTGGGTTCTTTGGCTGGGGATTGTGGCTTTGGGGATTCTGTGGGGATGCCCAGGGAAGCCAGGATGCGACGTAGAGTCTCTGGGCTTTCATTCCCTGTGAGAGAAACAGATGTGGTGTTCACCATTGTTGCAGGGAGGGTTTCTGAGAGAGTTTGTGTTTGGGAGAGGGTAGAGAAAAGTTGTGGACGATGGAGATCTGGGAGAAACATTTAAATACTTGCCGAATTTTCCATATCTGAACACCAGATCACACTTTTCAAATTCAAAAATCCTTTTTCCAAATCTGAACGGTTTTTCCATAATTGTGCCGCTTTTTCCTCCAATCAAATAAACTCAAAAGCCATCATTACTTTCTCGGTTCCAGAACCTATTCTAGCCCTTTAGGCTTCTGCCGTGTGCATGTATCTGTCACCTCAGAGCAATTAATCCCCTCAGCAATTTCAAATCTCAACCCTTATCCTTTCCTTTCTCAATCTGATATCGAAGGTATTGTGATGCTTGGGGTATGTTTACCAGAGATGGTACAAAAGAACATCACATAGAAAAATATCACATAATATGAATTAAAACATTTTATATCATGATGAGGGAGTCCAGTTGTGGATGGAAAACATGGCTCATAGGACTATCGATCATGAAGGTTTATAGGGTGGCCGTAGATTCCCTCTATCCTTTGGGCTTGTATTGAGGGATCAGTACATCAAGAGGGATCTTTTGGGTTGAAAATAAGACCTTTGCCTAAGGAATCATGCATTTATCAATTTCAATCTCTAGCAAGGTATCTTTCCTAATCACGTATAGATCATGCAAGCAGTTCAAAGGACTCAGGTTTATTTCATAGAAGAGCAGGTATTAATATGCTTGAAGGACTAATACTCAAGATGAATAAACTCACTAATTTCTCCAATCATTGGGGGTTTCAAGGAAGATCAAGATTAGTTGAGAGAAATCATACCTAGACCCATACGTAATTTCTCAAAGGGAGCCTTGTTTAGTGGCTTTGTGAAGATATCCGCGATTTGATCCTCAGAGCGGACATGTTCCATAGAGACAATCCCTTTCTCCACGCAATCACGAAGGAAGTGATGTCTTATGTCAATATGCTTAGTCCTAGAGTGCTGCACAGGATTCTTAGAAATATCAATAGCACTGGTGTTATCACAAAGTATAGGAACGTTACCTAAAATGATGCCAAAGTCACTTAGCTGTTGTTTGAGCCATATGAGTTGAGAACAACAAGCTGCGGCGGCGACATACTCAGCTTCGGCAGTGGAAAGGGCGACAGTGGTTTGTTTCTTTGATCCCCAAGACACAAGACAAGGGCCAAGGAATTGAGCCATCCCAGATGTTGATTTCCTATCTGGCTTGTGTCCGTCAAAGTCAGCATCTGTGTACCCTAGTAATTCAAGACTTCCCCCTCTTGGGTACCACAGACATAGATCATCAGTCCCCTTAAGGTAACGCAGGATCCTTTTCACAGCAATGACATGAGTTTCTCTAGGACTTGCTTGAAATCTAGCACAAAAACATACACTTTGCATGATATCAGGCCTACTTGCGGTTAGATAAAGCAATGAGCCTATCATTCCACGATAGACCTTTTGATCAGCTTCTTTCTTGTCAACATCCATTCCTATTGAGTCATTTGGGGACATAGGAGTTGAATAATTCTTTGCATCCATCATACCAAACTTCTTGATGCACTCTCGTAGGTACTTTTGTTGATGCACCTTTGTTCCTTCCTCTGTTTGGACAACATGTAGGCCTAGAAAGAACTTAAGTTCGCCCACCATACTCATCTCAAATTCACTCTCCATCAGCTTTGTGAACTTGGTAACTAAGTGCTCGTTGGTGGAACCAAAGATTATGTCATCCACATATACCTGTACTACCAAGGTATGCTTTCCCTCTCTTAATAGAAATAAAGTTCTGTCTACTTCCCCTCTTACGTAACCATGAGATAAGAGGAATTGAGAAAGTCTTTCATACCAGGCACGAGGAGCTTGCTTCAGACCATAGAGTGCCTTATCAAGTATGTAAACGTGGTCAGGATAGGAAGAATCTTCGAATCCAGGTGTTTGTTCCACATAAACTTCTTCCTTTAGTACCCCGTTCAGGAACGCTGTCTTGACGTCCATTTGTTGCAGCTTGAATCCATAGTGGGCAGAGTAGGCGATCAAGAGGCGTATTGCTTCTAATCTTGCAACTGGCGCAAAGGTTTCATCATAGTCAATTCCCTCTTGTTGATTGTAGCCTTTTACAACCAGTCTTGCTTTGTTCCTTATCACTTGTCCTCTCTCATCCATCTTGTTCCTGAACACCCATTTGGTACCTATGACGGAGCGATCCTTAGGTCTGGGAACTAGTCTCCATACTTTATTCCTCTCAAATTGATGAAGTTCCTCTTGCATAGCATTGACCCATTCAGGGTCTTCTAGGGCATCTTTCACTGTTCTTGGTTCAGCTGTGGAGACAAAAGCACAGAAGGCATGATATGTAGGATCTAGTGTAAGTATGGAACAAACCTTCTCATTGGGTTCTGGAGATATATCAGAGGAGGGAAGCGAAGCACAGTTGCATACGTAGTCCATGAGTCTTGATGGGGGCCCATGGATACGAGTGCTGCGTCGCGTTTCTTCCTCTTCATGGTGTGTAGCTTCTTCAGATTGTTCCTGAGATGGGGATTGGTCCTGAGATGGGGATAGTTGTTCCCCCTGAGTTTCAGAATCTCCATTTGGTACACTTGCATCTTGATCTGGGGATGCTTCTTCTTCAATGTTCATGTCCGTAGTGGGGATGAATTCCTCAGCATCAGCGAGATTGAACTGTTCCCTGTCTGCTTCAGTCAGTGGAGGAGCATTTGGATCATGGACAACGTTACCTGCCATGATCTTTTCATCAAAGACCACATGGATGCTTTCCTCCACCTTCCTTGTCCTCTTGTTGTAAACTTTGTAGGCTCTACTATGTGTGGAATAACCCACAAACGTTCCTTCATCACTTCTCGGATCGAACTTGCCCAGATTGTCCTTTCCATTGTTGTGGACGAAGCACTTGCACCCAAAGACTCTTAGATGGGAAATGTTCGGCTTCCTTCCTCTGAACAGCTCATATGGTGTCTTCTCAATCATAGGTCTCAACATGGCACGGTTCAGTACATAGCAAGCAGAGTTGAGTGCTTCAGCCCAGAAGTTTCTTGGCAAGCCACTCGCAATTAGCATTGTCCTTGTCATATCCTCCAGAGTCCTATTCTTCCTTTCAACAACTCCATTCTGTTGAGGCGTTCTTGGTGCAGAAAAATTATGATTTATGCCTTTGTTCCTGCACAAGGAAAGAAACCGGGAGTTCTCGAACTCTGTACCATGGTCAGTGCGTATAGCCCTTAGATGAAATCCAGATTGATTTTCAATAGCATATAACCAAAATTCAAACTCATCAAACACATCCTCCTTTGAAGCAATGAAAATAGTCCAAGTAAACCTGGAGAAATCATCTACAATGACGAACACGTACTTGTTTCCCCCACGGCTAAGTGTGCGCATAGGCCCACACAAGTCCATGTGAATTAGCTCTAAGGGTTCAGAGGTACTTACCTGGTTTTTGGACTTAAAGGATGATCTTACTTGTTTTCCTCTTGTGCAAGCAATGCACACCTCTTCAGATTGACTCTCTATCTTTGGTAAACCAATAACTAGGTCTTTGTTGTGAAGTTTGTGTAGAAGTCTAAGGCTTGCATGAGAGAACCTTTGATGCCATAGATTGGATTCCTCAGATTGTGCAGAAAGGCACAGTTCCTCTTCAGGGATAAAAGATGGGTCTACTTTGTATAGGTTGTTCTCTATGATTCCCCTGAGGAGAACTTTCCCTGTCTCAACATTCTCAACCAAACACTCATTAGTAGTAAAGATAACCCTATTTTGACCATCCTGGCACATTTGACGTACGCTCAATAGATCAAAGGTTAGGTTATCCACTAAGGTAACGTTATTCACAACAAGATTGTCAGAGATCCTTACCTTTCCCATGCCAATTACTTCCCCTTTACTGTTGTTCCCAAAGGTTATAGAACCTTTGTTTTCAGGATGGAGAGATATAAACCATGCTTTGTTCCCAGTCATGTGTATTGAGCAAGCGCTATCTATATACCAGGAACTCTTCTTCTTTCCATCCTGCAAGTAAGGGATTAGTTTTTGCGCACCCAGGCAAGCCTAGGCTTACCTGGGATGAAGAACAATTTTCTATCCTCATTATCTTTTAAAACAACCTTGATCCTGGGAGTGTTCCTAACAGAAGAATTATTGCAATAATTGTAGGCTATCTCCTCATCTCTTGATTTTTTCCAACACTCTTGTTGATGATGTCCTGACTCACCACAGTACCAGCAAACCCTGTGGTGTTTCAGATTGACATACCTACTTTGTCCAGGCCAGATGGTTTTGTTTTCAATTCTAGACCTAAAATCCACCTCTACTGGCTTGGTGCTATTGGCTTGTTTTTGCCATATCTTATAGGCCTTCTGTCCATCAAACCACACCTTCTCTTCCTGATCAATTTTCTTCCCTTTATCTTCAGAACCATTGTGGGAACAATGTGTTATTGATCCTCCACAGGGTCCTTTATGACAGAGGGAATTTTGTATACCAGGAGACGAGGTGGCAGTTTGTGAACAGGAGGCGCTATCATAGCCTAATCCAGCACGTGGTACAAAGCGTTTAGAGAAATCAGCCTTCTCCTTATCAATTTTGGAGGTGATATATTCATCTAACCAAATTTTCCTTTTGTTTTCTTCCTCTATTAGAAATTCATCAACTTTCTTAGCAAATTTTGAATTCTCCTCAGTCAAAGTTTTAATTTCAGTTTCAAGAATGACAATTTTCTTTTCCAGGGAAGCTATATCAGACACATACTTAGGACAGGATTTGCACAAGTCCGACGAAGGGAACGAAGCCTTTTCAAGTCTAGCAACCTTAGAAGCCCAAAGCTGGTTTTCTTCAATCAGACATGAAATGGTTTCGTCCTTCTCATCGATCAAAGAATTCAGATTACTTTGTTCCTTTCCTAAAGAATGAATGAACCTAATAATCTGAGCTTTTGATTTGTTTTCTAAGAAAGAATCAAATTCAGAAGTGTTTACCTCATCTTCGGATTTTTCTCCTGTAGCCATTAGACATGTGTAGGGAGATTCTTCTTTGGAGTCTGAAGTCCCTCCTGTAGCCACTAGACACGTTTCCTTGGGAGTGTAGAGAAATTCGTCTTCAGAGTCAGATGTTCCCCATGTTGCAATCATTGCTTCCTTCTTTTCCCTTTGAGGGACATTTGCATCTCCTCCCTTCTTTTTGAAGCAATTTCTCGCGAAGTGTCCCTTCTTCTGGCAGTGATAGCAGATGATAGTACTCATGTCTTTGTTCCCATCAGGGAGACGTTGTTTTTCTCTGCTATCCTTCCAAACTCTTCGAAAAGCTCTTGTGAAGAGAGCAACTTCTTCATCCTTATCAATAATTTCGTCCTCTTCCTGAGCAAGATCGAAGGCTTTTTCGATTTTTAGAGCAATGTTCTGGGACTTCTCTGCCTTCTCTCCTTCCCTTCTTAGCATCTTGCTCTGTTGAATCCCCGCATTGCTCTGGAGACGAGCAACTAGTTCCTCCAAGGTGATGTTTTTGATATCATTCTGAGCTTGGAGTGCAAGAGAGAACGCGTCCCATTTAGAGGACAATCCCTGAAGAAATTGATGCGTCAGTTTCCACTCAGGGATCGTTTCCCCTAAGAACTCGAGTTGGCCTACGTATCCCTGGAAACGTGAATGGTAGTCATCCAAAGACTCATTCTTTCCTTGAACAGCACTATCATACTCCTTGATGAGAGTCAAGATCCTATTTTTCTTGATGTCTTCATTCCCCTCATACATCCTTTTGAGGGATTTGAATATGTCGTGAGCAGTCTTGTACTTTAGAACCTTCCTTTGATCGGATGGACCAAGGGCAGCGAGTATGACCTTCTTTGCTCTCATGTTGAGCTCCAAGACTTTGTAATCAGCATCTTGATAATCTTCTCTTTTCTTGAGTGTTCCTCCAGTCTCATCTGAGGGATCAAGAATCTTCACATCTCCAAATTCTACAATCTTCCACATCTGTCCATGCAGGGAACATATATGTGATTCGATCTGTTCCACCCAGTATGAGAACTCTCCTGATTTGAGCATTGGTGGCTTCCAAAAGGAGTCGTTGATGGCTGTTCCTGACATTCTTCCTGCAAGGGTAACAATCTAGAGACCAGGCTCTGATACCAATTGTTGGATCGTTAGTTCAATTACTTCTGAGGGAACAAAGTGTATTGTTCCTTCAGAGGTGTAGCAGCGGAATATTAACGCAGGAAGTATAGAAGAACACAAGTATTTAGAGTGGAAAACTCAACCGCTAAGAGTTGAGCAAAACCACTACCTTCAAGCTTCTCACTTGAAGGATTTGAATGAGTATACTTATCTTATTGATTTCTTGTTTGTTACAAAAGAAAGCAAGGATTACGATCACGAATCTCTTCTTTCACTCGAGCCCAAACTCAACGCCTAAGACTAAGTATTGCTCACTCTTTCTCTCTTTTCTTCTTGTTCTTCTTTTAGACGATCACACTTGATTCGCACAAGTAAATCTCTCTCAATCGTCTCCCAATTCCCAAGCCTAAGACTAGTTTATATAGCAAAGATAAAACTAGGTTTAAACTAGGAAATAAACAAGATTATGGAAAATATATCTTTCGCATAAGAAGATATTATTTCCATCTTTTAAATATATCTTATTCCTTAAAATCTTCATGAAATCTTTGCAGCTCAATCATATTTTCCATAAAGGAAACGAGATCTCTTCGTCATTCTCTTCAGCCATTTCTTTCCTTATTTAGTTCGCCTCTGTTGAGTAACGTTCCTGCTCAGAGTAGACATCCTGAAACACTCAAGTATACATTAGTAGGAATGTTTGTTACCATCAAAACCAGAAGGAACTTTACTTCAGCAGTAGCCCCTCTACACCTCCTCCTTCATCTTCCTAACTCATTTCTTCATCAAAACACAAGTTTTTCAAGGATTTCTTATCAAAATCAAGTGGTTATCTCAACTAAGGTAAGAATTTCTCTCTTTGGCTCTCCTTTGTCATGGTCATATCTCCCTAGCTTATTCATGTGGCTGCCATGTTATGTTGATGTTGGATTTGAGTTCCTTATGTCAAAAGCATGCTATTGGTAAGGCAAGGAAGACATATTTGTATAAGAAAGCTCAAGGAAAGCTTGGTTTAAGTTTTCCCCAAAATTTCAAGATTTGTTCATGTGTATGTTAAGTCTGAATTTGAATGTCAATCATGAGTTATTAGAGGTGGTTTGATGATTATAGAAGCATGGATGGATTGGATTTGAGGTTTGGAAGTAAAACTAGTGAAGTTAGGGCTGAATTGTTCACTGCTGGAAATATCGTTCTCGTTCTGTAATTATGAAAAATAAAGGGACTGATTCTGTAAATAGAGGACTTTCATACGAGCGTCTGGAATTTTTCGGAATTCAATTCCGAGTTGTATAATGAAAGTTATGGCCAAAATCGTTTTGTATGCAGATTCGGGAATCTCCCCAAGTTGAGTTAAGTTAAGGTCACGTCTGAGGTGATAGCTCATAAGCTCCTTTACGTACGATACTTGTCGAGGCAAGTTATTTGCGATTACTTACGTGATTGGTATAAATTTAAGCTATTGGACTATGCATGAAACCGTAAATGCATTACATATGCATAATGTTTGTTCCTTGACTTTGTATCTTGATATGCATTTGTATATGAAGTGATATTGGTAATTTGGTATTCTTCCATGATAGAATTAGTATTATTTGTGTGTAGACATCGTGGATATGTTTGTTTATGAAATACTCGTTTTATTGATTTCTTGGAGAAGTGACAACACTTGTGGATATGATTTGTGCGGGTAAGGATTGTTCCGATCCCCGCTTAGCATGTAAATGGTTTTTTTTTAAATCATTCCTTGATCGCTTCCCGGTGTTTGGGTGGATCATGGAAGGTGCTTTACTTGTGTCGTGGTAGGGGGGGTTCGTCTAGCTAACGATACCGTGTCCCTCCGGCAGGTAAAGGTTTTTACCCATAGTTTTGGGTTAGAAGGTACCTTTGTGGCCAAGACAGGCTTGGTCATGTTTTCAAAAGCGTTTTCGTAATAGTTCCTTCTTTTGGTTTACTATGTGATGTTGTATGTATAGTCTCTTACATACTTGTTTGCTTTGTAATGTACTTTGTGGTATCTGCTCATTCTAATCCCTTTATTTATGCTATTCTACGTAATTAATTCGCTTATATACTTGCTAGTCTGGTTGGAGACTAACCCCCATTTCGGTGGGGGAACTGGTTGTGTTTTTGACATGACCAGGTACGCAGGTAGTATCGGAGCGTGGAGGTGAACGTGCGACGTGATGCGAAAGTTAGGATGGGTTTAATTTCTGCTTGTTTGTTTTTATGTGTGTGTTACTGTTTTGGTTCTTGAGATGTCTTCTGGTGAGACTCTTGTTGGATGGTTGTGCTTGGTTGTGTAACGCCCCATAAAAATTTCACTTAATGGGGGGTCACAGCGCCAGGAATTTCCGACAGAAATTCCCTTAGGCTTTCTAAAAAAAAATATTCAACCTGTAGGACATAAACTAGCAGCTTTCAATCACAAGATAAACCTGGTTCAAACAACCACTTCCAAAGAGAGAACATATATACATGGGTCGGCGTTCACAAACGCTACAACGACCCGTCAAAACCAGCTTGGTACAACAAAGCACAACCATCCAACACGAGTCTCACCAGAAGACATTTAAAAAAACAAAAAAAAAACAAAACAGTAACACACACATAAAAACAAACCAGCAGAAATTAAACCCATCCTAACTATCGCATCACGTCGCACGTCCACCTCCACGCTCCGATACTACCTGCGTACCTGGTCATGTCAAAAACACAACCAGTTCCCCCACCGAAATGGGGGTTAGTCTCCAACCAGACTAGCAAGTATATAAGCGAATTAATTACGTAGAATAGCATAAATAAAGGAATTAGAATAAGCAGATACCACAAAGTACATTACAAAGCAAACAAGTATGTAAGAGACTATACATACAACATCACATAGTAAACCAAAAGAAGGAACTTTTACGAAAACGCTTTTGAAAACATAACCAAGCCTGTCTTGGCCACGAAGGTACCTTCTAACCCAAAACTATGGGTAAAAACCTTTACCTGCCGGAGGGACACGGTATCGTTAGCTAGACGAACCCCCCCCCTACCACGACACAAGTAAAACACCTTCCATGATCCACCCGAACACCGGGAAGCGATCAAGGAATGATTTTAAAAACCATTTACATGCTAAGCGGGGGTCGGAACAATCCTTACCCGCACAAATCATATCCACAAGTGTTGTCACTTCTCAACGAAATCAATAAAACGAGTATTTCATAAACAAACATATCCACGATGTCTACACACAAATAATACTAATTCTATCATGGAAGAATACCAAATTACCAATATCACTTCATATACAAATGCATATCAAGATACAAAGTCAAGGAACAAACATTATTCATATGTAATGCATTTACGGTTTCATGCATAATCCAATAGCCTATATTTATATCAATCACGTAAGTAATCGCAAATAACTTGCCTCGACAAGTCTCGAATGTAAAGAAACTGATGAGCTATCACCTCAGACGTGACCTTAACTCAACTCAACTTGGCGAGATTCCCGAATCTGCATACAAAACGATTTTGGCCATAACTTTCATTATACAACTCGGAATTGAATTCCGCAAAATTCCGGACGCTCGTATGAAAGTCCTCTATTTACTGAATCAGTCCCTTAATTTTTCATAAATACAGAACGAGGACGATATTTCCAGAAGTGAACAATTCAGCCCTAACTTCACTAGTTTTACCTCCAAACCTCAAATCCAAACCATCCATGCTTCTATAATCATCAAACCACCTCTAATAACTCATGATTGACATACAAATTCAGACTTGACATACACATGAACAATTCTTGAAATTTTGGGGAAAAACCTAAACCAAGCTTTCCTTGAGCTTTCTTATACAAATATGTCTTCCTTGCCTTACCAATAGCATGCTTTTGACATAAGGAACTCAAATCCAACATCAACATAACATGGCAGCCACATGAATTAGCTAGGAAGATTTTACCATGACAAGGGAGAGCCAAAGAGAGAAATTCTTACCTTAGTTGAGATAACCACTTGATTTTGATATGAACCCCTTGGAAAACTTGTGTTTTGATGAAGAAATGAGCTAGAATATGGAGGAGGAGTGAAGGAGATAAGTAATGGTAGGAGTAGGAGATGGTGTGCTAAAAAAAACGGTGGCAGTGAAGGAGGCTTAAGCTTAATGGTGAAGTCTTGGAAAATATATTAATAAATGAGCTAAGTGGAGTATATATATATATACTAATGAGATGAGATGGTAAACCGACATATATAATGAAAGGAAAATTAAAAGGTTAAGGAAATGAGTTTAATTAAGTTATGTGAACGGGGGCTTAATAATGAACGGATAAAAGAAAGTTGGTTTATATAATTAAGCTCGGGAAATATTATAATAATGTCCGCTTAATAAGTATTAGGATATTACAGATATTAACTTTATAAAAATATAAAAATCGGACTAATCCTTGCGAAAATAATTATGATGTCGTACATAAATCTTGTACGTTTTGCGAGACAATAAGATTTCAAGAATCGCGAAAATAAAACATACTTGCGTCTTTTATCAAAATAATCTATAAATACATATTATGTTTATCAAAATAAAATTTCTGAAACAGAAACTAAGGTGGTATTACACTCCACCCCCCTTATAAAAAGTTTCGTCCTCGAAACTAGGATTCAAAGAGGTTTGGATATTTCTCTCGCATGTTGGCTTCTGTCTCCCATGTGGCTGCATCAGTACCATGTTTAGACCATAACACCTTCACTAGCGGAATTACTTTATTCCTCAACTGCCTTTTTTCATAAGCAAGTATTTTGATCGGTTCCTCCTCATACGTGCAATCTCCCTCAAACACAATATCCTCATACTTGATTACATGGGAAGGGTCGGGAACATATTTCCTTAGCTGGGAAACATGGAATACACTATGCACCCGACTCATAATTGGGGGTAGGGCAAGCCGATAGGCTGATGCTCCAACCTTATCCAAGATCTCAAAAGGACCCACATATCGAGGACTTAGCTTGCCCTTCTTGCCAAATCTGAATACGCCCTTAGTAGGTGAAACGCGAACAAACACATGGTCACCTACTTTGAATTCCAGTGGTCTACGACGAATATCTGCATAAGATTTCTGACGGCTTTGTGCTGTTAACATCCTTTGCCTTATCAGGGCTACTTCTTCTTGTGTCTTCCTTAAAATATCTGGGCTCGTGAAGCTTGTTTCTGATAAGTCATCCCAGCATAGCGGTGATCGACATCTACGACCATACAAGGCTTCATACGGGGCCATTTCAATTGATGCGTGCCAACTGTTATTATAAGTAAATTCTACCAATGGTAACTTAGCTTCCCACTTACCTGGCCAGTCCAATACACACGCTCTTAAAATGTCCTCGAGAGTTTGTATAGTTCTCTCCGTTTGACCGTCAGTTTGTGGGTGGAAAGCAGTACTGAACCTCAACTCAGTTCCCATGGCTGCATGTAGTGACTTCCAGAAATGTGACACAAAGCGTCCATCACGATCAGACACTATAGTCTTGGGAATACCATGCAGACGTACAATTTCTTGAATATATACTTCAGCAAGTCTATCTGGTCCCCACGTTTTCTTAATAGGAAGAAAATGAGCAGATTTAGTCAATCGGTCTACTATGACCCAGATGGTGTCCATGCCTCTTGACGTTGGGGGCAATCCCGACACAAAGTCCATGGATATATCGTCCCATTTCCATTCTGGAATTGGTAATGGTTGTAATTCTCCAGCCGGTCTTTGATGTTCAATCTTCACTTGCTGACATGTAAGACATTTAGCTACAAATTCAGCGACCTCTCTTTTCATATTACTCCACCAGAAATTCTTTTTGAGGTCCTTATACATCTTATTAGCTCCAGGATGAATCGAATATGGCGAAGCATGGGCCTCTTTCAAAATCATGGTCTTTATTTCATCGTCTCCAGGCACACATATTCGGTTCTTGAACCTAAGGATCCCGTCATCATGAACAATAAAGCCCGGAGACTTACCTTGAAGGATGCCATCCTTGATCTTGTTCAATACGAGGTCATCAACCTGCTTCTGCTTAATTGCCTCAAATAAAGATGATTCGATCTCCAAGAAATAAAGTTGCCCTTGGTTCTTCTGAAACCTGACCTCGATCTCATATCGAGTCAATTCTCTCTGCAATTCTGGTTGCAGTGTTAGGCATGCAATCATAGTCTCTTGGGTTGACTTCCTACTTAGTGCGTCGGCCACCACATTGGCTTTGCCTGGATGATATAATATCTCAATATCATAATCTTTCAACAGCTCCAACCATCTTCTCTGCCTCATGTTCAATTCCTTCTGAGTGAAGATATACTTCAAACTCTTATGGTCAGTGTAAATCTGGCAACTCGCCCCATAGAGATAATGTCTCCAGATCTTCAAAGCAAAAATCACAGCTGCAAGTTCTAAGTCATGAGTAGGGTAGTTTACTTCATGGGTCTTTAATTGACGGGAAGCGTATGCAATTACCCTACCATGTTGCATCAAAACACAACCAAGGCCTTGTTTCGAGGCGTCACTATATATAACAAAGCCTTCAGTTCCCTGGGGTAATGCTAACACTGGTGCACTGGTAAGTCTTTTCTTAAGCTCTGCAAAGCTCTCTTGACACTGTTTGTCCCATTCAAACTTCTTTGCCTTTCGTAACAGATTAGTGAGTGGTTGGGCGATCTTGGAAAAGCCTTCCACAAACCTACGATAATATCCTTCCAAGCCTAAGAAACTCCTTACTTCCTTCACATTCTTTGGTGGCATCCATTCAGCTACTGCTTGGATCTTCTGTGGGTCAACCTTTACTCCTTCATGAGAAACTATGTGACCTAGGAATGCCACTTCAGTCATCCAGAAATCACACTTTGATAGTTTAGCAAACAACCGTTGTTGCCTCAATATACTGAGAACTGTTCTGAGATGCTCTACATGCTCTTCTCTACTTCGGGAGTAAATCAGAATATCATCTATAAAGACCATGACAAATTGGTCCAAATATTGGATGAAAATACGGTTCATTAATTCCATGAATGCAGCTGGAGCATTAGTTAGTCCAAACGGCATCACCACAAACTCATAGTGACCATACCTTGTACGGAATGCCGTCTTAGCAATATCTTCTTCTCGAATCCTTAACTGATGATAGCCTGATCTTAGATCAATTTTTGAGAAAACAGTTGCACCCTGCAATTGATCTAATAGGTCATCTATCCGAGGCAATGGATATTTATTCTTGATTGTCACCTTATTCAATTCTCTATAATCAATGCAGAGACGTAAGGAACCATCCTTCTTTTTTACGAACAACACTGGTGCACCCCACGGAGATGCACTCGGTCTAATGAATCCCTTCTCCATCAGTTCTTCAAGTTGCTTCTTCAGTTCTAGCATTTCCGGTGGTGCCATTCTATAAGGCGCCCTAGACACTGGAGCCGTTCCCTGCTCAACCTCGATTGCAAAATCCACATCTCTATGAGGAGGTAGATCCATTAAATCTTCTGGGAATACGTCTGAGAATTCACAAACAATGGGAATTTCTGATAATTCAGGCTTTTCTTTTTCCTTTTCCAAGGCATAACACATGTATCCTTGACATCCCTTCCTTAATAGCTTCAAGGCTTCCATTGCACTAATAATTAACCCAACTTTACTAGGGTCACGTCCCTGAAACAACAACGTTAAGCCATCCTTGGCGGTGAGTGTGACAGTTCTCTTACGCAGGTCCATCACCGCCCCATGATGTACAAGCCAGTCCATACCCAAAATCACATCATAATGTTGTAAGTTGATTTCAATCAAATCAGCTTCCCACTCCTGATCACCGATACGAATGGGACAACTCCTAAACTCACGGTTTCCCACAAGCTTACTACCATTTGGTAATCCAACAATAAAAGACTCACAATCAAGAGCACAAGTAAGACCGAGCCTTTTCACACACGTCTCAGAGATAAAAGAATGGGTGGCACCGGTATCAAATAATATGCACACAGGTTGAGAGTGAATGTGGAGCGTACCTGCAACTACAGATGCATTAGGTTCTTCAGTTCTCATTTCATAAACACGACCCTTTGCCTTAGATCCTCCTGAAGATTGCTGAGATTGAGGTGGAGTTGGGCGGGGTTGTTTTTGAGAATATGATTGTGTTGGACGAGGTTGGTGACTCTGTCCTCGTGGTCCCATTACAGAAGTCTGTGACCTGGTAGGGTTCGCCTTCTCTCTCCTATAGTAAATGGAAAGGTGACCCTTCTCGCCACAATTGTAACACTCCTTGGGCTCCCTTGGACAATCAGCTTTATAATGTTGATTGCTATTGCAGTTATGGCAGTGGTAATCCTTAGGTGGAACTCTGTCTTGATTACGAAAACCCTGAGACCCGAAAGCTTGATCAGTCTTTGCCTGAGGAGGGAATCTCCTTGGAACATCAGTTCTGGCACCAAAGGGGGTTGATTGAGTCTTCTGTTTCTTATAGCTTGAAGTCAGGAGCTTCTCATCTTCAAGTTTCCTCTCGACTTCTAATGCCTTATCATAATATTCCTCCAAGGTAGCACATGAACATCCCGACATATAAGTCCTGACCCGCGGAGGTATCCAGGGCTCAAAATAAAAGATTTTGTCCCTCTCATTATGAACCGCTGCTGATGCATAGCGAAGAAGCTGGTGATATCTTACGCTTGCTTGTGCTACTGGCATCCCTTGAGAAGGTGGGTGTAAAAACTCCTGGTATTTCTGTCTCTGGAGGGACATTGGATAGAACCTAGCATGAATCTTCTCCTTGAAATTCTCCCAACTCATTACTCCTTCTGTAGGCTTAACCGTGTCCCACCAGTCATCGGCATCTTTTGCAAGATAAAATGAAGCATTCGATACTTTTTGCTCTACTGGACACCCGACTCTATCAAGGAGCTTTTCCATCTGCTTGAGCCAATGTTCAACTTCTACTGGCTCCCCAGTTCCATCATAAGTTGGTGGCTTCAGCTTCTCTAATGCCATTACTATACTAACAACATCCCTCCTTCTATCATTTGGAGGTATTCCTGGAGTTAAAGGCGGCTGATTTTGTACTTGTGGAGGAACTGTTTGGGCATATGCTGCTTGCATCGCCTGCCCAATCATCTGTTGAAGAGCAGTGTACATTTCAGTATTAATTCCAGCTGCCATACTAGCCGGTACTGGTCCACCTGGAGAAATAGGAGGAACTACTCGTGGACCCTCGGGTTGCACCTGTTGAGGGACATTCCTTTCATCCACTCTTGGATTGGGACCCATCTGACTTTCTATGTCCTCCATCGGGGGTATATCTGTGTGGCTATCCCTAGAAACCTCTGGTGGTACCCCGTGAAACTTACGAGGCCGACCTCTGCCACGGGTACCTCTACCAGACATCTGCACAACCAGATGTTAATTCAAACATGCACACATAGACATATAACCTTGTACACATATGTAACATTTAAGAACTTATTGATTTAGAGACTACACCTGGAGATGACAATGCGACGTGTGCGATGCTGACATTACCCATTCCCAAAAAAATAGAAACCTAGGCTCTGTAACGCCCCATAAAAATTTCACTTAATGGGGGGTCACAGCGCCAGGAATTTCCGGCAGAAATTCCCTTAGGCTTTCTAAAAAAAAATATTCAACCTGTAGGACATAAACTAGCAGCTTTCAATCACAAGATAAACCTGGTTCAAACAACCACTTCCAAAGAGAGAACATATATACATGGGTCGGCGTTCACAAACGCTACAACGACCCGTCAAAACCAGCTTGGTACAACCAAGCACAACCATCCAACACGAGTCTCACCAGAAGACATTTAAAAAAAAAAAAAAAAACAAAAAAAAAACAAAACAGTAACACACACATAAAAACAAACCAGCAGAAATTAAACCCATCCTAACTATCGCATCACGTCGCACGTCCACCTCCACGCTCCGATACTACCTGCGTACCTGGTCATGTCAAAAACACAACCAGTTCCCCCACCGAAATGGGGGTTAGTCTCCAACCAGACTAGCAAGTATATAAGCGAATTAATTACGTAGAATAGCATAAATAAAGGAATTAGAATAAGCAGATACCACAAAGTACATTACAAAGCAAACAAGTATGTAAGAGACTATACATACAACATCACATAGTAAACCAAAAGAAGGAACTTTTACGAAAACGCTTTTGAAAACATAACCAAGCCTGTCTTGGCCACGAAGGTACCTTCTAACCCAAAACTATGGGTAAAAACCTTTACCTGCCGGAGGGACACGGTATCGTTAGCTAGACGAACCCCCCCCTACCACGACACAAGTAAAACACCTTCCATGATCCACCCGAACACCGGGAAGCGATCAAGGAATGATTTTAAAAACCATTTACATGCTAAGCGGGGGTCGGAACAATCCTTACCCGCACAAATCATATCCACAAGTGTTGTCACTTCTCAACGAAATCAATAAAACGAGTATTTCATAAACAAACATATCCACGATGTCTACACACAAATAATACTAATTCTATCATGGAAGAATACCAAATTACCAATATCACTTCATATACAAATGCATATCAAGATACAAAGTCAAGGAACAAACATTATTCATATGTAATGCATTTACGGTTTCATGCATAATCCAATAGCCTATATTTATATCAATCACGTAAGTAATCGCAAATAACTTGCCTCGACAAGTCTCGAATGTAAAGAAACTGATGAGCTATCACCTCAGACGTGACCTTAACTCAACTCAACTTGGCGAGATTCCCGAATCTGCATACAAAACGATTTTGGCCATAACTTTCATTATACAACTCGGAATTGAATTCCGCAAAATTCCGGACGCTCGTATGAAAGTCCTCTATTTACTGAATCAGTCCCTTAATTTTTCATAAATACAGAACGAGGACGATATTTCCAGAAGTGAACAATTCAGCCCTAACTTCACTAGTTTTACCTCCAAACCTCAAATCCAAACCATCCATGCTTCTATAATCATCAAACCACCTCTAATAACTCATGATTGACATACAAATTCAGACTTGACATACACATGAACAATTCTTGAAATTTTGGGGAAAAACCTAAACCAAGCTTTCCTTGAGCTTTCTTATACAAATATGTCTTCCTTGCCTTACCAATAGCATGCTTTTGACATAAGGAACTCAAATCCAACATCAACATAACATGGCAGCCACATGAATTAGCTAGGAAGATTTTACCATGACAAGGGAGAGCCAAAGAGAGAAATTCTTACCTTAGTTGAGATAACCACTTGATTTTGATATGAACCCCTTGGAAAACTTGTGTTTTGATGAAGAAATGAGCTAGAATATGGAGGAGGAGTGAAGGAGATAAGTAATGGTAGGAGTAGGAGATGGTGTGCTAAAAAAAACGGTGGCAGTGAAGGAGGCTTAAGCTTAATGGTGAAGTCTTGGAAAATATATTAATAAATGAGCTAAGTGGAGTATATATATATATACTAATGAGATGAGATGGTAAACCGACATATATAATGAAAGGAAAATTAAAAGGTTAAGGAAATGAGTTTAATTAAGTTATGTGAACGGGGGCTTAATAATGAACGGATAAAAGAAAGTTGGTTTATATAATTAAGCTCGGGAAATATTATAATAATGTCCGCTTAATAAGTATTAGGATATTACAGATATTAACTTTATAAAAATATAAAAATCGGACTAATCCTTGCGAAAATAATTATGATGTCGTACATAAATCTTGTACGTTTTGCGAGACAATAAGATTTCAAGAATCGCGAAAATAAAACATACTTGCGTCTTTTATCAAAATAATCTATAAATACATATTATGTTTATCAAAATAAAATTTCTGAAACAGAAACTAAGGTGGTATTACACTCCACCCCCCTTATAAAAAGTTTCGTCCTCGAAACTAGGATTCAAAGAGGTTTGGATATTTCTCTCGCATGTTGGCTTCTGTCTCCCATGTGGCTGCATCAGTACCATGTTTAGACCATAACACCTTCACTAGCGGAATTACTTTATTCCTCAACTGCCTTTTTTCATAAGCAAGTATTTTGATCGGTTCCTCCTCATACGTGCAATCTCCCTCAAACACAATATCCTCATACTTGATTACATGGGAAGGGTCGGGAACATATTTCCTTAGCTGGGAAACATGGAATACACTATGCACCCGACTCATAATTGGGGGTAGGGCAAGCCGATAGGCTGATGCTCCAACCTTATCCAAGATCTCAAAAGGACCCACATATCGAGGACTTAGCTTGCCCTTCTTGCCAAATCTGAATACGCCCTTAGTAGGTGAAACGCGAACAAACACATGGTCACCTACTTTGAATTCCAGTGGTCTACGACGAATATCTGCATAAGATTTCTGACGGCTTTGTGCTGTTAACATCCTTTGCCTTATCAGGGCTACTTCTTCTTGTGTCTTCCTTAAAATATCTGGGCTCGTGAAGCTTGTTTCTGATAAGTCATCCCAGCATAGCGGTGATCGACATCTACGACCATACAAGGCTTCATACGGGGCCATTTCAATTGATGCGTGCCAACTGTTATTATAAGTAAATTCTACCAATGGTAACTTAGCTTCCCACTTACCTGGCCAGTCCAATACACACGCTCTTAAAATGTCCTCGAGAGTTTGTATAGTTCTCTCCGTTTGACCGTCAGTTTGTGGGTGGAAAGCAGTACTGAACCTCAACTCAGTTCCCATGGCTGCATGTAGTGACTTCCAGAAATGTGACACAAAGCGTCCATCACGATCAGACACTATAGTCTTGGGAATACCATGCAGACGTACAATTTCTTGAATATATACTTCAGCAAGTCTATCTGGTCCCCACGTTTTCTTAATAGGAAGAAAATGAGCAGATTTAGTCAATCGGTCTACTATGACCCAGATGGTGTCCATGCCTCTTGACGTTGGGGGCAATCCCGACACAAAGTCCATGGATATATCGTCCCATTTCCATTCTGGAATTGGTAATGGTTGTAATTCTCCAGCCGGTCTTTGATGTTCAATCTTCACTTGCTGACATGTAAGACATTTAGCTACAAATTCAGCGACCTCTCTTTTCATATTACTCCACCAGAAATTCTTTTTGAGGTCCTTATACATCTTATTAGCTCCAGGATGAATCGAATATGGCGAAGCATGGGCCTCTTTCAAAATCATGGTCTTTATTTCATCGTCTCCAGGCACACATATTCGGTTCTTGAACCTAAGGATCCCGTCATCATGAACAATAAAGCCCGGAGACTTACCTTGAAGGATGCCATCCTTGATCTTGTTCAATACGAGGTCATCAACCTGCTTCTGCTTAATTGCCTCAAATAAAGATGATTCGATCTCCAAGAAATAAAGTTGCCCTTGGTTCTTCTGAAACCTGACCTCGATCTCATATCGAGTCAATTCTCTCTGCAATTCTGGTTGCAGTGTTAGGCATGCAATCATAGTCTCTTGGGTTGACTTCCTACTTAGTGCGTCGGCCACCACATTGGCTTTGCCTGGATGATATAATATCTCAATATCATAATCTTTCAACAGCTCCAACCATCTTCTCTGCCTCATGTTCAATTCCTTCTGAGTGAAGATATACTTCAAACTCTTATGGTCAGTGTAAATCTGGCAACTCGCCCCATAGAGATAATGTCTCCAGATCTTCAAAGCAAAAATCACAGCTGCAAGTTCTAAGTCATGAGTAGGGTAGTTTACTTCATGGGTCTTTAATTGACGGGAAGCGTATGCAATT
This sequence comes from Oxyria digyna, assembly GCA_029168935.1. Taxonomy (NCBI): domain Eukaryota; kingdom Viridiplantae; phylum Streptophyta; class Magnoliopsida; order Caryophyllales; family Polygonaceae; genus Oxyria; species Oxyria digyna. The sequence goes on from JAPVLV010000013.1 coordinate 17,067,239, forward strand.
ACCCTACCATGTTGCATCAAAACACAACCAAGGCCTTGTTTCGAGGCGTCACTATATATAACAAAGCCTTCAGTTCCCTGGGGTAATGCTAACACTGGTGCACTGGTAAGTCTTTTCTTAAGCTCTGCAAAGCTCTCTTGACACTGTTTGTCCCATTCAAACTTCTTTGCCTTTCGTAACAGATTAGTGAGTGGTTGGGCGATCTTGGAAAAGCCTTCCACAAACCTACGATAATATCCTTCCAAGCCTAAGAAACTCCTTACTTCCTTCACATTCTTTGGTGGCATCCATTCAGCTACTGCTTGGATCTTCTGTGGGTCAACCTTTACTCCTTCATGAGAAACTATGTGACCTAGGAATGCCACTTCAGTCATCCAGAAATCACACTTTGATAGTTTAGCAAACAACCGTTGTTGCCTCAATATACTGAGAACTGTTCTGAGATGCTCTACATGCTCTTCTCTACTTCGGGAGTAAATCAGAATATCATCTATAAAGACCACGACAAATTGGTCCAAATATTGGATGAAAATACGATTCATTAATTCCATGAATGCAGCTGGAGCATTAGTTAGTCCAAACGGCATCACCACAAACTCATAGTGACCATACCTTGTACGGAATGCCGTCTTAGCAATATCTTCTTCTCGAATCCTTAACTGATGATAGCCTGATCTTAGATCAATTTTTGAGAAAACAGTTGCACCCTGCAATTGATCTAATAGGTCATCTATCCGAGGCAATGGATATTTATTCTTGATTGTCACCTTATTCAATTCTCTATAATCAATGCAGAGACGTAAGGAACCATCCTTCTTTTTTACGAACAACACTGGTGCACCCCACGGAGATGCACTCGGTCTAATGAATCCCTTCTCCATCAGTTCTTCAAGTTGCTTCTTCAGTTCTAGCATTTCCGGTGGTGCCATTCTATAAGGCGCCCTAGACACTGGAGCCGTTCCCTGCTCAACCTCGATTGCAAAATCCACATCTCTATGAGGAGGTAGATCCATTAAATCTTCTGGGAATACGTCTGAGAATTCACAAACAATGGGAATTTCTGATAATTCAGGCTTTTCTTTTTCCTTTTCCAAGGCATAACACATGTATCCTTGACATCCCTTCCTTAATAGCTTCAAGGCTTCCATTGCACTAATAATTAACCCAACTTTACTAGGGTCACGTCCCTGAAACAACAACGTTAAGCCATCCTTGGCGGTGAGTGTGACAGTTCTCTTACGCAGGTCCATCACCGCCCCATGATGTACAAGCCAGTCCATACCCAAAATCACATCATAATGTTGTAAGTTGATTTCAATCAAATCAGCTTCCCACTCCTGATCACCGATACGAATGGGACAACTCCTAAACTCACGGTTTCCCACAAGCTTACTACCATTTGGTAATCCAACAATAAAAGACTCACAATCAAGAGCACAAGTAAGACCGAGCCTTTTCACACACGTCTCAGAGATAAAAGAATGGGTGGCACCGGTATCAAATAATATGCACACAGGTTGAGAGTGAATGTGGAGCGTACCTGCAACTACAGATGCATTAGGTTCTTCAGTTCTCATTTCATAAACACGACCCTTTGCCTTAGATCCTCCTGAAGATTGCTGAGATTGAGGTGGAGTTGGGCGGGGTTGTTTTTGAGAATATGATTGTGTTGGACGAGGTTGGTGACTCTGTCCTCGTGGTCCCATTACAGATGTCTATGACCTGGTAGGGTTCGCCTTCTCTCTCCTACAGTAAATGGAAAGGTGACCCTTCTCGCCACAATTGTAACACTCCTTGGGCTCCCTTGGACAATCAGCTTTATAATGTTGATTGCTATTGCAGTTATGGCAGTGGTAATCCTTAGGTGGAACTCTGTCTTGATTTCGAAAACCCTGAGACCCGAAAGCTTGATCAGTCTTTGCCTGAGGAGGGAATCTCCTTGGAACATCAGTTCTGGCACCAAAAATTACTCTTAATGGGGGGTCACAGCGCCAGGAATTTCCGACAGAAATTCCCTTAGGCATTCTTAATAAATGAAATTCAACCTGTAGCACATAAACTAACAACATTCAATCACAAGATAAAACCTGGTTCAAACAACCACTTCCAAAGAGAAGGACATATTTACATGGGTCGGCGTTCACAGACGCTACAACAACCCGTCAAAACCAGCTTGGTACAACCAAGCACAACCATCCAACAAGAGTCTCACCAAAGACATCTCAAGAACCAGAATAGCAAAACACACATAAAAATAAACATGCAAAAATTAAACCCATCCTAACTTTCGCATCACGTCGCACGTTCACCTCCACGCTCCGATACTACCTGCGTACCTGGTCATGTCAAAAACACAACCAGTTCCCCCACCGAAATGGGGGTTAGTCTCCAACCAGACTAGCAAGTATATATGCAAATTAATTACGTAGAATAGCATAAATAAAAGGGATTAGAATAAGCAGATACCACAAAGTACATTACAAAGCAAACAAGTATGTAAGAGACTATACATACAACATCACATAGTAAACCAAAAGAAGGAACTTTTACGAAAACGCTTTTGAAAACATGACCAAGCCTGTCTTGGCCACGAAGGTACCTTCTAACCCAAAACTATGGGTAAAAACCTTTACCTGCCGGAGGGACGCGGTATCGTTAGGTAGACGAACCCCCCCTACCACGACACAAGTAAAGCACCTTCCATGATCCACCCGAACACCGGGAAGCGATCAAGGAATGATTTTAAAAACCATTTACATGCTAAGCGGGGGTCGGAACAATCCTTACCCGCACAAATCATATCCACAAGTGTTGTCACTTCTCAAAGAAATCAATAAAACGAGTATTTCATAAACAAACATATCCACGATGTCTACACACAAATAATACTAATTCTATCATGGAAGAATACCAAATTACCAATATCACTTCATATACAAATGCATATCAAGATACAAAGTCAAGGAACAAACATTATGCATATGTAATGCATTTACGGTTTCATGCATAGTCCAATAGTCTAAATTTATAACAAACACGTAAGTAATCACAAATAACTTGCCTGGACGAGTTTAATGTCGCAAGCTCACGCCTAAACCTGTTTAATCGCCTGACGATCAGGGATTCAACGAATTCCCGAAATGTATCTACAATACAATACAGATTTGGGCATAACTTTTTGTAACGCCCCGAATAATAGGGTGTTACAGTGCCAGGGATCCCCGATTAGGAATCCCCTCAGGCGGTTAGAGAGAAAGGAATATAATACGAGAAAACAAGTTGATGGCGAAAAAAAATTTAAAACAATAGGATCAAGGTGTAACACGATAAGTAAATCAACAAAACTCAAGCAAAATATTAAGATCTGAACGTTGGGAGTGTGTTACGAATTAAGAAAGCGATCACGAAGAAGACAAGGTAATATGAGTTCACTGGAGTAGACATTTTTAAATTCTAGTGTAGGAACCATAATAACCCATCCTAGTAACGCATCAGTCGCCTGACCATCCTCCATGTTCTGAAGCTACACGAACACCTGGCCATGCACAAACACAGCCAGTCCCCCATCGAAATGGGGGTTAGTCTCCAACCAGACTAGCAAATTATATGAGCAATAAACGTGTGATAGCATAGGCATAGAAGTCACAGACTAGCAGACATGCAAACATGCAACACAAAAACAAGATATACAAACATACGGTACATTCATATACAAACATACAAATATGCAATAAACATATGCAAACATGCAAATATACAATAAATTCATATGCAAACATGTAGATTTCCGAAGATGTAGATATAAGACATTTAGCTACAAATTCAGCGACCTCTCTTTTCATATTACTCCACCAGAAATTCTTTTTGAGGTCCTTATACATCTTATTAGCTCCAGGGTGAATCGAATATGGCGAAGCATGGGCCTCTTTCAAAATCATGGTCTTTATTTGATCGTCTCCAGGCACACATATTCGGTTCTTGAACCTAAGGATCCCGTCATCATGAACAATAAAGCCCGGAGACTTACCTTGAAGGATGCCATCCTTGATCTTGTTCAATACGAGGTCATCAACCTGCTTCTGCTTAATTGCCTCTAATAAAGATGATTCGATCTCCAAGAAATAAAGTCGCCCTTGGTGTTTTTGAAACCTGACCTCGATCTCATATCGAGTCAATTCTTTCTGCAATTCTGGTTGCAGTGTTAGGCCTGCAATCATAGTCTCTTGGGTTGACTTCCTACTTAGTGCGTCGGCCACCACATTGGCTTTGCCTGGATGATATAATATCTCAATATCATAATCTTTCAACAGCTCCAACCATCTTCTCTTCCTCATGTTCAATTCCTTCTGAGTGAAGATATACTTCAAACTCTTATGGTCAGTGTAAATCTGGCAACTCGCCCCATAGAGATAATGTCTCCAGATCTTCAAAGCAAAAATCACAGCTGCAAGTTCTAAATCATGAGTAGGGTAGTTTACTTCATGGGTCTTTAATTGACGGGAAGCGTATGCAATTACCCTACCATGTTGCATCAAAACACAACCAAGGCCTTGTTTCGAGGCGTCACTATATATAACAAAGCCTTCAGTTCCCTGGGGTAATGCTAACACTGGTGCACTGGTAAGTCTTTTCTTAAGCTCTGCAAAGCTCTCTTGACACTGTTTGTCCCATTCAAACTTCTTTGCCTTTCGTAACAGATTAGTGAGTGGCTGGGCGATCTTGGAAAAGCCTTCCACAAACCTACGATAATATCCTGCCAAGCCTAAGAAACTCCTTACTTCCTTCACATTCTTTGGTGGCATCCATTCAGCTACTGCTTGGATCTTCTGTGGGTCAACCTTTACTCCTTCATGAGAAACTATGTGACCTAGGAATGCCACCTCAGTCATCCAGAAATCACACTTTGATAGCTTAGCAAACAACCGTTGCTGCCTCAATATACTGAGAACTGTTCTGAGATGCTCTACATGCTCTTCTCTATTTCGGGAGTAAATCAGAATATCATCTATGAAGACCACGACAAATTGGTCCAAATATTGGATAAAAATACGGTTCATTAGTTCCATGAATGCAGCTGGAGCATTAGTTAGTCCAAACGGCATCACCACAAACTCATAGTGACCATACCTTGTACGGAATGCCGTCTTAGCAATATCTTCTTCTCGAATCCTTAACTGATGATAGCCTGATCTTAGATCAATTTTTGAGAAAACAGTTGCACCCTGCAATTGATCTAATAGGTCATCTATCCGAGGCAATGGATATTTATTCTTGATTGTCACCTTATTCAATTCTCTATAATCAATGCAGAGACGTAAGGAACCATCCTTCTTCTTTACGAACAACACTGGTGCACCCCACGGAGATGCACTCGGTCTAATGAATCCCTTCTCCATCAGTTCTTCAAGTTGCTTCTTCAGTTCTAGCATTTCCGGTGGTGCCATTCTATAAGGCGCCCTAGACACTGGAGCGGTTCCCTGCTCAACCTCGATTGCAAAATCCACATCTCTATGAGGAGGTAGATCCATTAAATCTTCTGGGAATACGTCTGAGAATTCACAAACAATGGGAATTTCTGATAATTCAGGCTTTTCTTTTTCCTTTTCCAAGGCATAACACATGTATCCTTGACATCCCTTCCTTAATAGCTTCAAGGCTTCCATTGCACTAATAATTAACCCAACTTTACTAGGGTCATGTCCCTGAAACAACAACGTTAAGCCATCCTTGGCGGTGAGCGTGACAGTTCTCTTACGCAGGTCCATCACCGCCCCATGATGTACAAGCCAGTCCATACCCAAAATCACATCATAATGTTGTAAGTTGATTTCAATCAAATCAACTTCCCACTCCTGATCACCGATACGAATGGGACAACTCCTAAACTCACGGTTTCCCACAAGCTTACTACCATTTGGTAATCCAACAATAAAAGACTCACAATTAAGAGCACAAGTAAGACCGAGCCTTTTCACACACGTCTCAGAGATAAAAGAATGGGTGGCACCGGTATCAAATAATATGCACACAGGTTGAGAGTGAATGTGGAGCGTACCTGCAACTACAGATGCATTAGGTTCTTCAGTTCTCATTTCATAAACACGACCCTTTGCCTTAGATCCTCTTGAAGATTGCTGAGATTGAGGTGGAGTTGGGCGGGGTTGTTTTTGAGAATGTGATTGTGTTGGACGAGGTTGGTGACTCTGTCCTCGTGGTCCCATTACAGAAGTCTGTGACCTGGTAGGGTTCGCCTTCTCTCTCCTACAGTAAATGGAAAGGTGACCCTTCTCGCCACAATTGTAACACTCCTTGGGCTCCCTTGGACAATCAGCTTTATAATGTTGATTGCTATTCCAGTTATGGCAGTGGTAATCCTTAGGTGGAACTCTGTCTTGATTACGAAAACCCTGAGACCCGAAAGCTTGATCAGTTTTTGCCTGAGGAGGGAATCTCCTTGGAACATCAGTTCTGGCACCAAAGGGGGTTGATTGAGTCTTCTGTTTCTTATAGCTTGAAGTCAGGAGCTTCTCATCTTCAAGTTTCCTCTCGACTTCTAATGCCTTATCATAATATTCCTCCAAGGTAGCACATGAACATCCCGACATATAAGTCCTGACCCGCGGAGGTATCCAGGGCTCAAAATAAAAGATTTTGTCTCTCTCATTATGAACCGCTGCTGATGCATAGCGAAGAAGCTGGTGATATCTTACACTTGCTTGTGCTACTGGCATCCCTTGAGAAGGTGGGTGTAAAAACTCCTGGTATTTCTGTCTCTGGAGGGACATTGGATAGAACCTAGCATGAATCTTCTCCTTGAAATTCTCCCAACTCATTACTCCTTCTGTAGGCTTAACCGTGTCCCACCAGTCATCGGCATCTTTTGCAAGATAAAATGAAGCATTCGATACTTTTTGCTCTACTGGACACTCGACTCTATTAAGGAGCTTTTCCATCTGCTTGAGCCAATGTTCAACTTCTACTGGCTCACCAGTTCCATCATAAGTTGGTGGCTTCAGCTTCTCTAATGCCATTACTATACTAACAACATCCTTCCTTCCATCATTTGGAGGTATTCCTGGAGTTAAAGGCGGCTGATTTTGTACTTGTGGAGGAACTGTTTGGGCATATGCTGCTTGCATCGCCTGCCCAATCATCTGTTGAAGAGCAGTGTACAGTTAAGTATTAATTCCCGCTGGCATACTAGCCGGTACTGGTGCACCTGGAGAAATAGGAGGAACTACTCGTGGACCCTCGGGTTGCACCTGTTGAGGGACATTCCTTTCAGCCACTCTTGGATTGGGACCCATCTGACTTTCTATGTCCTCCATCGGGGGTATATCTGTGTGGCTATCCCTAGAAACCTCTGGTTGTACCCCGTGAAACTTACGAGGCCGACCTCTGCCACGGGTACCTCTACCAGACATCTGCACAACCAGATGTTAATTCAAACATGCACACATAGACATATAACCTTGTACACATATGTAACATTTAAGAACTTATTTATTTAGAGACTACACATGGAGATTACAATGCGACGTGTGTGATGCTGACACTACCCATTCCCAAAGATATTAGAAACCTAGGCTCTGATACCAACTTCTGTAACCCATTCAACCTGTAGCACATAAACTAACAACATTCAATCACAAGATAAAACCTTGTTCAAACAACCACTTCCAAAGAGAAGGACATATTTACATGGGTCGGCGTTCACAGACGCTACAACAACCCGTCAAAACAAGCTTGGTACAACCAAGCACAACCATCCAACAAGAGTCTCACCAAAGACATCTCAAGAACCAGAATAGCAAAACACACATAAAAATAAACATGCAAAAATTAAATCCATCCTAACTTTCGCATCACGTCGCACGTTCACCTCCACGCTCCGATACTACCTGCGTACCTGGTCATGTCAAAAACACAACCAGTTCCCCCACCGAAATGGGGGTTAGTCTCCAACCAGACTAGCAAGTATATATGCAAATTAATTACGTAGAATAGCATAAATAAAAGGGATTAGAATAAGCAGATACCACAAAGTACATTACAAAGCAAACAAGTATGTAAGAGACTATACATACAACATCACATAGTAAACCAAAAGAAGGAACTTTTACGAAAACTCTTTTGAAAACATGACCAAGCCTGTCTTGGCCACGAAGGTACCTTCTAACCCAAAACTATGGGTAAAAACCTTTACCTGCCGGAGGGACGCGGTATCGTTAGCTAGACGAACCCCCCCTACCACGACACAAGTAAAGCACCTTCCATGATCCACCCGAACACCGGGAAGCGATCAAGGAATGATTTTAAAAACCATTTACATGCTAAGCGGGGGTCGGAACAATCCTTACCCGAACAAATCATATCCACAAGTGTTGTCACTTCTCAAAGAAATCAATAAAACGAGTATTTCATAAACAAACATATCCACGATGTCTACACACAAATAATACTAATTCTATCATGGAAGAATACCAAATTACCAATATCACTTCATATACAAATGCATATCAAGATACAAAGTCAAGGAACAAACATTATGCATATGTAATGCATTTACGGTTTCATGCATAGTCCAATAGCCTAAATTTATAACAAACACGTAAGTAATCACAAATAACTTGCCTGGACGAGTTTAATGTCGCAAGCTCACGCCTAAACCAGTTTAATCGTCTGACGATCAGGGATTCAACGAATTCCCGAAATGTATCTATAATACCATACAGATTTGGGCATAACTTTTAATATACAAATCCAAATCAGGATCGACGAAGTTCCGACTGCTCGTAAGGAAACTCCTTACCTTATGATATCAGCCACAACTTCCATAATTCATGGAATTTACCCAGAATTCCAGAAACCTTCAGCTATGCCCACTATTGCCTTGAATTTGCATCCATCAACTCCAAATTTCTGTTTGATCAACCTAATCTTCCCATAACATCTTTAAATCCATAACTAAACTCCATGTATAATTAACCCACTCTTTATCACAAAACGCATAGGTAGTTTAATCTATGACATAGATAAATCTTAGGAAACTTACAAAAGGAGAGATGGATGTTGAATAGGATCCTTGGATATCCAACCAAACTTCCTTAGCACCGAAAGGTAAAGACGATGACTAGTGCAGCTGAAATGACTTCCCGCATGGCGTCCACGAGACGTAACGGACCAAGGTGTGGAAGAAAACTTGGATTGAGCTTGATTCAACGAGGAAGATAAGCAAGATTGACAAAGAGAGTGGGTGGAGTTGGCTAAGAGGTGAAGATATGATAAGTAATGGTAGGAGTCGGAGATGGTGTGCTAAAAAACTGTGGCGGTGAGCTTCGATCGTTCGAGAAGGAGGCTTAAGCTTAATGGTGAAGTCTTGGAAGGTATATTAATAAATGAGCTAAGTGGAGCATATATATAACTAATGAGATGAGATGGTAAACCGACATTGATATATAATCAAAGGAAAATTAAAAGGTTAAGGAAATGAGTTTAATTAAGTTATGTGAACGGGGGCTTAATAATGAACGGATAAAAGAAAGTTGGTTTATATAATTAAGCTCGGGAAATATTATAATAATGTCCGCTTAATAAGTATTAGGATATTACAGATATTAACTTTATAAAAATATAAAAATCGGACTAATCCTTGCGAAAATAATTTCGATGTCGTACATAAATCATGTACGTTTTGCGAGACGATAAGATTTCAAGAATCGCGAAAATAAAACATATTTGCGTCTTTTATCAAAATAATCTATAAATACATATTAGGTTTATCAAAATAAAATTTCTGAAACATAAACTAAGGTGGTATTACAAAGACAAAGAGGGGATGTACGACATTTAAAACCGCAAATACTTACACATTTCACGACACCAAAGACACTTGCATTTGAAGGAACAAGAATTGTTGAGATTACTAAGAAGATGACAAAAATTGACTTTATAGACATTTTTTTGTTTGTGACAATCTCTCTATCTTTCAAAGTGTTGGGTTTTTGTGTTGATAGTGATTTAGAAAGCATCATTATATATGAGGTAAATCTGATTGCATTATTTCATACGACACAATGCATTTATTAGTTTAGTGTAGCACAATTTATTTAGGCGTATAAATTTACCATAAAAGATTATCTCTTTCTTCTTTTATATCCAAGAAATTTGGACTTTAAAATCTCTCAAAAATAGTAAGACATTTATATTTCAAATTTTAAATATAAATATCATGGAATGGTTTTGTATTCATCAAAAAGACTTTAAAGTAGTAAATTTCTCTTAATTGGAGAAATTCTCTTAATACCGTTTTAGACATTTTAGATTTTGTAAGGTCGTATATGTTTTGAAATTGATGGTTCAATTTAATAGGTAATTGCGGTGCATTTTATAAATACACAAGTGTATAATATTAGAAATCTTTTTAAAAAAAAGTTTTTTCTCACCGTTTGAAGAAAAAACTTCCTCAAATTAGAGTATCTCGGTCTGTTGAATTTAAACAACGTGCAATGACATCATGATCCGATACATTTATCAATAGACTATTTGAAAGACATCTTAGAGATACATTTTCCATTGTATAAAATATTGTTTTTGTTAAATATCATATTACTTTCATGAGGAAAGTTCGAGTAGGAAGATGGGTTAACGTAGGAAAAACAAATCCCTCGCGTTCAAAGATAACAAGCTAATGTTCATACTATGGATGGTAACGTTCATGATTTGTAAATCGGGTAAATTTCGGTAGTATTATTTAAAAAATCACTTTTCATAGAATTTACAAAATCGCCACCGCGTAACTCATTTAAAACGTTCAGAATTTTCAACCCCCGGATTATGAACATTATCATCTAGAATATGAACAATAGCTTGTTATCTGTGAGGGCGAACACTTCATTATTTACCCTGATCCCTCTTCCTATCTGAACCTTTCTCTTACTTTCATATTGATAAGTACATATAATTCGATGACCCCTTCCATAAAACATTTACGACATTATCTACAGAGCTTTAATGCATCATTTCTTGGGTGATTCATATCACCTAGTTTTTTTTTCATATTAATTAAATATTCTTGGTAAATTAAAAGTCTTAAACTTTATATTGAATATGTATGTCTTGTTTTTTATCTTGTGGAAAGGTATGGAACTTAACCTATTATACACGTAACAAGTTGTTTTATTACAATTGATTAGTACCACTTTTTTCCATATATGGGAAATTGGTATGTTTTTGAAAAAACAATGACAAATAAATCATATATAGGGTAATTGAATTTTTCAATTTGTATATATTTTTATGCATATATATGTATCTGAAAGGAATTTTTCTATGATTTCTAAATTACGAGGCTCAAATAAAAAAGGAATAATATAAAGCTCAATTTTTTTAGCATTATAAAAATCTCAAATACATAATATATCGGTCAAATGCCAACCCATAGATACAAATCAAATATTTTAATTATCATAGAATAATAAGAATAATAACATGTGTGGGTATTTCCGCTTCTTAATAATTTGCGCAACATTCCGCGCTGGCTTGTCACTTCACTATAAGTTGCATGAATTGTCACATCGTTGTACACACTTCTTCATCAACTTCTCTTCCGTTAAACCTATTCAATAAAATAAACGATGAACATATCATGTCAATTAAAAAATCCGATGTTTGAATCATAATTAATAAAAATAAAACAAGAAGTTTTAATATAGAAAAATAGTTAATAATCTATTTCAAAGATTGTAAATCGCTAAAAAGACATGGTATCAAAAACAATAATTATTTATGCATATGTACCTTCTTCTTCAGAGAGTTTTGCTTCAGTGAAGCATTTTGAAATAACTGAAATGCCCCGTAAATTATTAAGTCCGTATTATTTAGCGACATCAAACTCGCTAACTATTAGTGTCATATTACGGTATGATTATGTCGAAGTTGATTCTCCATGGAAGCTTTCAGATTAATAGCTACGTATTTGAGTTGAGAATTTCAGACCCTTGTTTATTTAATATGATTGGGTGATTATTGGTTGTCTGAATTCGCCTTGTTGTATCGGGATTTATTACGAACCAAACTTAATTTATTTAATCCTAACCCAACATTAATTTAACCCATACCTATGTAGAATTTTCTACCCTCTTCATAGAAAGGACCCACCTCATTTTCTAGATATCTCCTTACGTGTTTTTATTGTACAGCCCATGTAAACTTTTCTCTTCTCTTCACACAACCCCATCTCCACACTCCTTCATGCTACACCTCCTCCTTGCTACAACCACCTAAACCCAGCTCAGCCAGCAATGCCGCTCGACCTTGGGCTCTCAAACCATCAATTCTGCATGCGCATACTTATACATAGTTATAATGTTAGGCATTAATACTCTTGTTGTTGATTTGGTTGTCGTTGTTGGTGATCATTGTCATGCGTTTATGCCTTGGGATGATTTGTTGGATCTTATCGCTCTTGTCGTTATTCGTCAGGCCTTGTTGTCATGGATTGTCCTTTTCAGATACGTTATTCCTCAATCATGGATATGTTTGTTAAGTTGGGAAATTTTCGTTATCAAGAATGTAGATGTCGTGGTTGCAGATGTTGATTTGTAATTCTATTAATTGTGCCATGGGTTGTGTCGTTCTTGTTCGGCTTCTTATGCGACATACATTGTCTTGGGAAATCTCGTTATTCCGAAAAACCTATTGTCGCTGAATTTTGGTGAATTGTATTGAATTATGGCTATTGGTTGAAATATGATTAGTGATTGCGTTATCGCTTTACATATAATAATGTTGAGGCATCGAGTTACATACTCTTGGATTTCAGAGGTTGAGTTATAAAACACGATAAATTCGGGGTAAGGATGGTTCCGATCCCTATTTGGTTTTATAATGTTTTTGGTCAGCATGGTGCCCTCGATTGCTCAATTTGAAGAGTGGTCGTAGGGACTGTCTTATCAATCTGGGTCGGCCGTTCACCTAGCTAGTGTTCGTTCTCCGACTCTTGGTAAGACATTGGTACCCAAGATACGGGTTCAGCCCAAGGTACGGGTTAGAGGGTATACCTTCGGGTCCAAGACAGACTTGGACTTGTTTTCTAAACGTTTTCGAAAGTTGAATTTGAAATAATTTTATTTAAGCGGCTTTCTTATATGTTGATTGTGAATGATTGTTTCCTTCTTTGGATGGATTTTAACTTGCCTGGAATTTGATTGACGAATATGTAAAGTTTAACCGATTACTATATGATTGTGATGAGTGTATATACCAAAGTGCATATCGTTGGTGAGGTTGTGTAGTTATTATTTCCTAAGCTAATGGTATTATATATATATATGGTCATCTGTATGATCTCTGATATATCTGAAATGGTGAAATTAGGAATTAAATGATGCATTAACTTCTTTGAATGTCTACATGTCTCTACAGAGATTTACTACATATTTGCATATCTACATCTTCGGAAATCTACATGTTTGCATATGAATTTATTGTATATTTGCATTTTTGCATATCCTTATCGCATATTTGTATGTTTGTATATGAATTTACCGTATGTATGTATATCTTGTTTTTGTGTTGCATGTTTGCATGTCTGCTAGTCTATGACTTCTATTCCAATGCTATCACACGTTTATTGCTCATATAATTTGCTAGTCTAGTTGGAGACTAACCCCCATTTCGGTGGGGGACTGGCTGTGTTTGTGCATGGCCAGGTGTTCGTGTAGCTTCAGAACATGGAGGATGGTCAGGCGACTGATGCGTTACTAGGATGGGTTATTATGGTTCCTACCCTAGAATTTGAAAATGTCTACCCCAGTGAACTCATATTACCTTGTCTTCTCCATGATCGCTTTCTTAATTCGTAACATACTCCCAATGTTCAGATCTTAATATTTTGCTTGAGTTTTGTTGATTTACTTATCTTGTTACACCTTGATCCTTTTGTTTTAAACCTTTTTTCGCCATCAACTTGTTTTCTAGTATTACATTCCTTTCCCTCTAACCGCTTGAGGGGGTTCCTATTCGGGGATCCCTGGCACTGTAACACCCTCCTTTTTGGGGCGTTACAGAAGTTAGTATCAGAGCCAGGTTCCAAAAATTTTTTTTTTTTTGGGAAGGGTTAGAACTTGCATCGAATGTCGCACTCTGACCTCTCTGCTTACTGAAGTTGTCGATACAGGTATATATATATATATATGCGTTTCTGTATGTAAACTAGTAAATTTCTCTACATAGTAGCAAATTGGTTGGTACTCGTTAGTTTAGGAATTGTCCCATTCGTATCGGGATTCAGGATAGCTTGCTGACTTGATTGAGATTGCTTTAACTCATTATTATGTCATCTCGGGCACCGATTTGGATTTGCCTTATGGAGTGGTGATGGATGGGCATAAGAGTACAATTATTATAACCACCAAAAATGGATTGGTGCATGTGTTTGAAGGTAGAGACTTTCGCTGAGTCAGAGTTGGTCATTAGTGTTATGGAAGCTGCAAGGGTGATTAGAGCAGGATGTCAGGGTGATTAGCCCTAACTAAGAAGACGACTTTCTCCACTATCACATTCGCAGTTCTCGCACGTATATCTAATACTGTTCAAGCCACACAACTCATCTCATAACTCAAACTCCACCAGAATGCATTATACTAATCTCAACAAAGTCAACTATTTAGTTCTAAACTCTACTGCAACAAGGGCAGTCAAAAACTCAGAAGTTTTTAACCAACTGTAATCATTCACAACTCTCAATCTTGCAAGTAAGAAAGACCAAGTCGAGTCACACAAGCCTTAGAAGCAATTTAGTGCACAACTCCTTACTTAAGTATATGGACAACCCGAGATTAGAATCAAGAGTGTACCTGTATTGTTGGGTGTTGTCGGTTCCTCGACCCTCATCTCGTGCACTTGTCTTTTTCCCTTAGATCCTCCAGCAGACTGTTGTGTATGAGATAGTACTGGAAGGAGTTGATATGGAAGATATGATTGTGATGGGTGAGGCTGATAAGCTGATCCGCGTGGACCCGGAACAGATGACTGAGAATAAGAAGGATATCCTTTTCTTCCCTACAATGGATTGCAAGATGGCCTGGCTTTCCACACTTGTGGCAAGTCCTATTCTCATGTGAACAGTCAGATCTGAAATGCTTGTCACTGTGGCAATTATGGCAGCAATAGCCCTCTAGTGGTTGTGTTCGATGTCCACTAAATCCCTGAGATCCTGATGTGTGATTTGCCTTTGCTAGAGATGGAGATGATTTGAATCCTTCTCCTATAGTGCCAGAAGAGGTGAGTTGAGTCTTTTGTTTCTTGCAACTCTGAGTCACGAATTTCTCATCCTCTAGTCTCCTCTCAACTGTCAGAGCCTTGTTATAATACTCTTCCAAGGTAGTACAAGTATGGCCTGACATGTATGTCCTTAGCTTATCATGTCTAATAACGACGACCTAGTCTCCAAAATGTAAAGCTCTTCTTGATTCCTTTGAAATTGAACCTCGATCCCACTTCTCACAAGCCCCCTTTGCAATTCTGGTCATAAGGTCAGACATGCAATCAATTTCTCATGCGAGAACTTTAGCTACTACATTAAACTTGCTTGGGTGGTATAGAATCTCAATGTCATAATCCTTTATCATCTTAAAAGATATATTTCAAGCTCTTGGGGTCAGTAAAAATTTAACAAGTTACCCCAAAAAGGTAATTCCTTCATATCTTAAGAGCAAATACCACAGCTGCTAGTTCTGACTTCTAAGTCATGGGTTGGATAATTTTCTCATGTGATTTCAACTGGCGGGAAGCATATGCGATAACCCTTCCATGTTGCATAAAAATACAACCAAGGCCTTGCGCTGAAGCATCACTGTAAACAACAAACCCATCAGTTCTTTGAGGTCACGCTAACACCGGGGCAGTGGTTAGTCTTCTCTTAAGTTCTTCGAAGCTCTCTTCACATTTCTGGTCCCAATCAAATTTTTTTGACTTACGCAACAGATTAGTCAATGGCTGAGCAATGTTAGAAAACCCTTCTACGAACCTTCTGTAATAGGCAGCCAAGCCTAAGAAGCTCCTTACTTCCTTGACGTTTTTCGGAGGCTTCCATTCAGATACTGCTTGAATCTTTTGCGGGTCAACCATCACACCTTCTGCAGAAACTATATGCCCCGGGAAGGCTACTTCGGTCATCCAGAAGTCACATTTTGATAACTTTGCCTACAACTTGTGCTGCCTCAACAACTCGAGGACAATCCGGAGATGCTCAACATGCTCCTCTTTACTATTAGAATAGACCAAAATATCATCTATGAACATGACCACAACCGGTCTAGGTATTCTATGAATACCAGATTCATCAACTCCATGAATACAGCAGGGGCATTTGTTAGTCCAAAAGGCATCAATACAAATTTATAGTGACCGTACCTTGTACGAAATGCTGTTTTGGCAATATCTTCATCTTGAATCCTCAATTGATGGTAATCTGATCTTAAATAAATCTTTTAGAATATAGTTGCCCCTTGCAGTTGATCTAACAAGCCGTCAATCCGGGGCAATGAATATTTGTTCTTTATTTTCACTTTATTCAACTCTCTTTAATCAATGTAGAGTCAAAGGGAGCCATCCTTTTTCCTCACAACAGCACAGGTGCTCCCCAAGGTGACACACTTGGCCTAATATAGCCCTTCTCAATGAACTCTTCTATTTGTTTATCTAATTCCTGCATTTCTAGCGGTGTCATCCTTTACGTGGCCTTAGAGACAGGAGTTATACCCGATTCAAACTCAATTGAAAATTCAACCTCTCTGCGAGGAGGAAAAACCCGGAAAATCATCCGGGAACACATCTTCAAACTCACATGCAACCCCAGACAATTTAGGTTTCTCTTTATCATCTCCTACAACATAACACAAGTATCTATGACATCCCTTGGTTATCAATCTCGCAGCTTCCATTACCTTAATACCGACCTTGACTTAGCGGGATCTCTACCTTCAAACACATACACCGATCCATTCTTAGTGGTTACAGTAATAGTCCTCTTACGTGATCATGCCCAAAACGACATAATGAATTAAACCAATCTCAATCAAGTCTGCTAGCCAATCTTGATTCCCAATACGAACCAGATAATTCCTAAACTCACGATTACCAAATTACTCGCAACCATGCCCACAAGTAAGACCAAGTGTAGTCACACATGCCTTGGACATAAATGAAAGGGTAGCACTAGTGTCAAACAGTTTACAACAGATGGAGGTCCAAGGAAATCCAAGGAAATCCAGCATCTAAGGAAATCCAGCATCCATAGTGAAGAAGCTCCAAAAGAAATTTCAATTTAAATCACTGGAATCAAGTTGGTAACTCTTGCTCCTCTTTGGAGCTCATGACCCCTTTGACTGACAGCATTCTCAACCTGGAGAACTTAAGCAAGGTTATCCTCCACCATCCACGGGTGGCCCCTACGTGGTCGAACTCTACCTCTACCTACCATCTATAGGTAGTTCCTAATATAGATCCGAACACACATATATATACTAGTATCAACAACTAAAGTGAGCAAGGAGGTCATAGTGCGACATATGATGCAAATTCTACCCCTTCCCCAAAATAATTTCAAAACTTGGCTCTGATACCAACTTCTGTAACGCCCCGAAATACAAGGGTGCTACAGTGCCAGGGATCCCCGAG
Source organism: Oxyria digyna (assembly GCA_029168935.1). Classification (NCBI taxonomy): domain Eukaryota; kingdom Viridiplantae; phylum Streptophyta; class Magnoliopsida; order Caryophyllales; family Polygonaceae; genus Oxyria; species Oxyria digyna. Next base: position 17,084,921 of record JAPVLV010000013.1, read on the forward strand.
ATGGAAATCCCCTCAGGCGGTTAGTGTAACAGCCCGAAACACAAGGTGTTACAGTGCCAGAGATTCTCCAAGAATCTCCACAGGCAAAAGAAGGAATGAACTAACATAACTTAAATATACATAAGGGATATATAAGCAGAACATAACTTACAACACCATACCAAGCGCAGACAACTAACCATCATACAAGTTTGGCGACAAGCCAACATTTAGAAGGTTCTAAACCCAATTTGGAGTAGCTAGATATAACATGTAGGACTCTAACATAAGAAGGCTAAGAGTTTACAAAATGATTCCTAAGAGACCGAACTCAAGGACTCATCCTAGTAACCATCACGTTGCTTGACCACTTCCATGCTCCACTACTGCACCAGAACCTGATCATGCAGAAACACAATCAGCCCCCACCGAAATGGGGGTTAGTCTCCAACCAGACTAGCAAGTGTATAGATAATGTAATATGTGCAAGAATCAAGATAAGAAAAGTAGAAACATGCAAAAAGTGATGCATTCCTCAACATATATATATATAATATTCAGATACACATACGAGCAAACGAATAAACAAACATCTCAATCTCCTCATGTAAATACAACATTTACACGAAAATCATTAATAATAACACACATCATAATTAAGAATTACCGGCTTCCCGGTATCGAGCGGACTACCCACCTATATGGGAGTCTCCCATAACATGGGCAAACATGATAATATGGAAATCACCCCAAACATGGCCATAAAAGTAACATACGGACTATCCACCTCAAATGGAAGTCAAGGCCCACAATAGCTATGGACGCCCAACGGACTATCCACCACGTGTGGAAGTTAGGGCCCACAATAAAATGGACACCCAAACACATATGGCTAGCCATAGCACAACCAAACATGATTCTATATCTTTAGCTCATAACTAATCATAGCCTTAGCTATCAACTAGTAAACAAGCCCTAAACTTCAAAGTACATATATATGCTTAAACATCTTCACATCTAGATAGGTATATGATTCATGTAATATTCCTAAATTCCTTAACCTTTCATCAAAACACATAAGCATCCACAAACACTTGCCTTAGAGTCGACGATCGAGTCCGAGCCTTTCAATGAGTCGATTCCAAGTGACTTACTTTCAATAAGCCCTCTCTAGATCCAGTCAAGGTTTCCTAAATAATTATTTAACCAACCAATTACTAATTAAGCTTCACATAAAAAACAAAACCCCCAAATTGAAAATCTAGGGTTTCAAGACTTAAAGAAAAATCAAAGGAAGCATCAAGGGTAGAAACAAGGCTCACAAATTGAGTAGTAAGGTTGCAAAGGAGTCTTGTCGGTGTCGTTCCGAGGTGGTGGTGGTCAACCACATGCGTTTCCAGCCCAAAACGCAGCAGCCAACACAGTTTGCGGGGTGGCTGAACGGTGGAGATGGTTCGTCTTGGTGATGGCTGGGCTGATTCGGATGAAAAAGGGTGTATATATGGCAAGTGGGCTGGCTGTTCTACAAGTATTGCAGCTGCTGGCTGAGCACAAGGAAACCTACGAAGTAGGCTAGAGAAATGAACGAAAAAAAAAGGAAGGAGGAGGAAAGGGAATAAGGAAAGGAAGAGAAGTAGAAAAATGGGTTGTCTAAATAATACCCAAAATAATTTATATATATAAATATATATGGTGATAGTCAATTACTTAACTAGGTAGAAATCATCACTCGTAATGCCAACGGAAATTATTTAATGTCGACATGAACCAAACTAATCTTCCCGAAACTTCTACCCGAATTTCCAACACCCGGTCAATCAAAGGAAATTTACGATTCAAAATTATATTTACCACATATTAGAATTATAAAGTATTTTATATTAACGGGATATCACATACCTCCCCCGTTAAAAGAAGTTTCGTCCCCGAAACTAGACGCCAAAGAGAAATGGGTAAAGTTGTCTCATTTTCTCCTCGGTTTCCCATGTTGCTGCATTTGTCCCATGCTTGGACCATAACACTTTCACAAGAGGAATCTTCTTATTCCTAAGTTGCTTCACCTCATATTCTAGGATTTTGATTGGTTGCTCCTCATATGTGCAATCCTCTTCGAATTCGATATCATCATAGCGAATCACATGAGAAGGATCAGCTAGATATTTCCTTAACTGGGAGATATGAAACACACTATGAACTCTGCTCAAGGATGGTGGCAAGGCAAGGCGATATGCTAAAGATCCAACCTTTTCTAGAATTTCAAATGGACCGACATAACGTGGGCTCAGCTTACCCCTTCGCCCAAATCTAAAAACACCCTTAGTAGGCGAGACTCGTACAAAAACATGATCACCAATTCCAAATTCAAGGGGTCGACGACGATTGTCTGCATAAGATTTTTGTCGGCTTTGGGCTGTCAATATTCTTTGCCTAATAACAGCAACTTCATCACGTGTACGTTGTAATATGTCTGGGCTCACTAGATTTCTCTCTGATAAATCATCCAAACAAAGTGGGGAACGACATCTACGACCATACAAAGCCTCATATGGGGCCATCTGAATGGATGCATGCCAACTATTGTTATACGTGAATTCCACTAGAGGCAATTTAGTTCCCCAGTTTCCTGGCCAGTCTAATACACACGCCCTCATAATATCCTCCAGAGTCTGTATTGTTCTCTCTGTTTGACCGTCTGTCTGAGGGTGAAAGGAAGTACTAAATCTTAACTCAGTGCCCAAGGCTCTATGCAATGATCTCCAGAAATGTGATACAAACCGACCATCACGATCAGATACTATGGTCTTGGGGATGCCATGTAGGCGCACAATCTCTTATAAGTATAGCTCAACTAGTCGATCAGGACCCCAAACCTTCCGCACAGGAAGAAAATGGGCAGACTTGGTTAACCGATCGACTATAACCCAAATGCAGTCCATCCCCTTTTGAGTCGTTGGCAAACCTGAGACAAAATCCATAGCAATATCTTCCCACTTCCATTCTGGTATTGGGAGGGGTTGTAACTCACCAGCTGGCCTTTGATGTTCAATCTTCACTTGTTGACATGTGAGGCACCTAGATACAAACTCAGCTACCTCCTTCTTCATGTTACTCCACCAAAAGTTCTGCATAAGATCCTTATACATCTTATTGGCTCCGGGGTGTATCGAGTAGGGAGAAGCATGAGCTTCCCGTAAAATGATGCTCTTAATTTCATCATTAGAAGGCACGCATATGCGATTCTTAAATCTTAAGATACCATCATCATGAACCACAAATCCTGGTGTCCTCCCAGGAGAAATTTCACCGATAACCTTGTTTAATCTTGCGTCCTGTAATTGCTTCTCCCGAATGGAATCTAACAAGGATGACTGAATCTCTAATAAACAAAGTTGACCTTGATTCTTTTGGAACTGGACTTCAATCTCGTATCGCATAATCTCCTTCTGTAATTCAAGTTGACAAGTTAGGCATGCTATCATTCGTTCTTGACTCGACTTCCGACTCAAGGCATCTGCTACTACATTAGCTTTCCCTGGATGGTAGAGCATTTCAATGTCATAGTCTTTTATCAATTCCAGCCACCTTCTTTGCCTCATATTCAATTCCTTCTGGGTGAATATATACTTCAAGCTCTTGTGATCAGTGTAAATTTGACAACTCACACCATAGAGATAATGTCGCCAGATCTTAAGTGCAAATACTACCGCTGCAAGTTCCAAGTCATGCGTGGGGTAATTCATTTCATATGATTTTAACTGTCGGGAAGCATATGCAATCACCCTCCCTCGTTGCATCAAAACACAACCCAGACTATGCCTTGAAGCATCACTGTAAACAACAAAGTCTTCATTTCCTTGAGGAAGAGCTAGCACTGGAGCACTTGTTAATCTATGCTTAAGTTCTTGAAAACTATGCTGACATTGTTGATTCCACTCGAATTTCTTCGTTTTCCGAAGCAGATTGGTTAATGGTTGAGAAATTTTGGAGAATCCTTCCACAAATCTTCTATAATAACCTGCGAAGCCAAGAAAACTTCTCACTTCCTTGACATTCTTTGGAGGTTGCCATCCTGATATAGCCTCAATCTTTTGAGGATCTACTTTTACACCTTCAGCAGAAATGATGTGTCCTAGAAATGTTACTTCAGTCATCCAAAAATCACACTTGGATAGTTTAGCATACAACTGATGTTGCCTTAGCGCCTGAAGGACAAGTTTAAGGTGCTCTTCGTGCTCTTCTTTGCTTTTGGAATATATCAAAATATCATCAATGAAAACGACAACAAATTGATCAAGATATTCGATGAACACCTGATTCATTAACTGCATAAACACGGCTGGAGCGTTTGTAAGACCGAAGGGCATCACTATAAATTCATAATGACCATATCTTGTTCTGAAAGCTGTTTTAGCAATATCTTCCTCTCTAATCCTCAACTGATGATAGCCCGACCTTAAATCAATCTTGGAGAAGACTACTGAACCCTGTAACTGATCCAACAAATCATCAATGCGAGGTAAAGGGTATTTATTTTTCACTGTAACCTTATTCAATTCCCTGTAGTCAATGCAAAGACGGAGACTTCCATCCTTTTTTTTTTTACGAACAATACAGGTGCTCCCCATGGAGATGCACTCGGTCTAATATACCCCTTATCAGCTAACTCCTCCAATTGCTTCTTTAATTCATGCATTTCACAAGGCGCCATTCGATATGGTGCTTTAGAAACTGGTCTTGTTCCTGGTTCAAGCTCTATAGTGAAGTGAAATGCCCCGTGAATTACTGGGTCTGAATATGTAGCGATATCGAGCTCGCTTACTATCAGTGACATATTGCAATATAATTAAGTCGACCTTGATTTATCCTTGGAAGCTTTCGGATTAATAACTAGGTATTTCAGTTGGGAATTTCGGACCCTTTTCTTTTTTTCAATAATTGGGTAATTAGCGATCGTCGAAATTTGCCTCTTTTATCGGGATTTATTAAAAACCCGACGTATTTTATGCCTACATCAAGAAAAATATACCCAAATAAATTTAACCTTTCTATCTAGAATTTGCTACAAGCCACTTTTGGGCCCCACCTTAATCTTATTCACGCTCTTTTTTTAAGCTTGTACAACTAGCTTCTTCATGGCATTCTTCATGTCATCTCCTTCCCAATCTCACACCTCCTCCCGACCTGAACAGTTCAGCTCACACACAGCAGCAACGCGGCAGCTCCGTCCAGCTGCCTTGTTCGACTTGGCTCTCCCCGCGCAGCAACTCGGTTCTCTCTCCTTCTCTGCACTGCAGCTGTGCAGCAGTTTGTGCAGCTCGTGTGCAGCAGCTCGTGTGACTACAACCCACATCCCAACAGCATTTCGTGTGCAGCAGCTTGCGTCTTCTTGCTCTGCGTAGCAGCTCTTGCCTTGTGAGTTTTTCCCCAATTTATGAACCCTAGTTTTTCCAATTTAGGGGTTTAGGTTAAAATTGATGTTTGAACTGATATTGGTGGAAGTAATGGATGATATAGGTTGTTTGAAGTTGAGATTTGGAGGAATAAGAAAGGATTTGAGTTTTGGGCCATAAGGTAAACTTGCTGGAAAATCTGGGCAAAATTCGTAATTTCTGGGAAGTTTTGGCTGACTTTTTAAGGTGAGAAATCTCCCTACGAGTATGAGGAATTTTACGGTTTTCGATTTGGATGTATATGTGATGAGTTATGGCGTTTTTCGTGAAGGTTCGACTTAGGCGACCGTTTCGTGAACCTTGCGACATCTTGATACGACAAACGGATTACTTGTGTTGATCGTCGATTGAGGCAAGTTATTTGTGAGCGTTTGCGTGTCATAGTTTAAGTTTAGAACAATAGATTATGCATGTCATCAAACCATCAATTCTGCATGCATATAACTATATCAAATTATAATGTTAGGAACTCATGTTCTTGTTGTTGATTTGATTGTCGTTGTTGATCTATTTCATGAATTGATGCATTAGTTATTGTTGACGTGTTAGATCTTATCGTTCATATTGACATCGTTGTTATTTTCGTTGCCTTATTGTCTTTATTCGTTATGCCATGTTGTCATTGGATATGTTGGTTAAGTTTGGAAAATTGTCGTTATCGAGAAAATAGACGTTGTCGTTGCATATGTTGTTGGTTTGTGGTATTGATTCATTGTGCCTTGTGCCATGTTGTGTCGTTCTTGTTCGGCTTCTTATGGACATACATTGGTCGTGGAGATTCTTATTATGCTGAAAGTACTTATGCTTTATGAGCTCAGGTATAAGGGTTCATGTTTATAAATGGATATTAACGATATCATTCTGAGATATGATTAATCTTGAACATGAAAGCATAGTATGCTTGTTATTGCATATAGACAAGGGCTATATGAAATTGGTGTGAACTTGTTGATTTGATCAAGGTTATAACGTGGTTATGGTGTTGACTCTTGCGGGTAAGGATCGTTCCGAGCCCCGCATTATATTATGATGGTTTTATCCGAGATATCCCTCGATTAGGGCTCTTCCCGGAGTCCGGGTTGAGTGGGTCGTGGGAGTTCCTTTACCAATATTGGGAAGGCCGGGTCACCTAGCTAGTGAGGCCGTTTCCGACCCGTTGGTAAAGTTTTGATACCCATAATATGGGTGAGAAGGTACCTTCGGGTCCAAGACAGGCTTGGACTTGTTTTCTAAACGTTTTCGAAATTTGAATTTGAAATGATTTTATCTAAGCGGCTTGCTTATATGTTGATTGTGAATGATTGTTTCCTTCTTTGGAAGGATCTTAACTTGCCTGGAATTTGATTGACGAATATGTAAAGTTTAACCGATTACTATATGATTGTGATGAGTGTATATACCAAAGTGCATATCGTTGGTGAGATTGTGTAGTTATTATTTCCTAAGCTAATGGTATTATATATATATATGGTCATCTGTATAATCTCTGATATATCTGAAATGGTGAAATTAGGAATTAAATGATGCATTAACTTCTTTGAATGTCTACATGTCTCTTCAGAGATTCACTACATATTTGCATATCTACATCTTCGGAAATCTACATGTTTGCATATGAATTTATTGTATATTTGCATGTTTGCATATCTTTATTGCATATTTGTATGTTTGTATATGAATTTACCGTATGTTTATATATCTTGTTTTTGTGTTGCATGTTTGCATGTCTGCTAGTCTGTGACTTCTATGCCTATGCTATCACACGTTTATTGCTCATATAATTTGCTAGTCTGGTTGGAGACTAACCCCCATTTCGGTGGGGGACTGGCTGTGTTTGTGCATGGCCAGGTGTTCGTGTAGCTTCAGAACATGGAGGATGGTCAGGCGACTGATGCGTTACTAGGATGGGTTATTATGGTTCCTACACTAGAATTTAAAAATGTCTACTCCAGTGAACTCATATTACCTTGTCTTCTTCGTGATCGCTTTCTTAATTCGTAACACACTCCCAACGTTCAGATCTTAATATTTTGCTTGAGTTTTGTTGATTTACTTATCGTGTTACACCTTGATCCTATTGTTTTAAAATTGTTTTTTTTTTTTTTTCGCCATCAACTTGTTTTCTCGTATTATATTCCTTTCTCTCTAACCGCCTGAGGGGATTCCTAATCGGGGATCCCTGGCACTGTAACACCCTATTATTCGGGGCGTTACATGAAGTCCACATCCTGACGAGGAGGTAAACTAGGTAATTCCTCAGGAAACACATCTCAAAACTCGCAGACAATGGGTATGTCAGATATGTTAGGGATCTCCTTAATATCTTCAAGAGCATAGCACATAAAGCCTTGGCACCCTCGCCTCAAAAGTTTCACTGCAGCCATAGCACTAATAACCATCCCTGACTTCTCAGGATCACAACCTTTAAACACATGACATAATCCATCCTCAGCGGTAATACTAACTGTTTTCTTGCGAAGATCCATCACTGCTCCATGACTCTCTAGCCAATCCATACCCAGAATTACATCATAATGATGCATATCTATTGCGATTAGGTTAGCTACCCAATCCCGATCACCAATACGGATCGGACAATTCCTAAACTCACGAGAGCCAATCAACTTACTACCATTGGGCAAGCTAATCACAAAGGATTCACAATCATAAAAGCAAGTAAGATCCAGCCTAGCCGCACATGCCTCTGAAATAAAGGAATGGGTTGCCCCAGTATCGAATAAAACACATACAGGATGAGAGTAAATACTAAGTGTACCTGTAGCAACAGGAGCATTGGAATCCTCAGTTCTCATCTCATACACACGTCCCTTTCCTCTAGTTCCCGCTGTGGTTTGTTGGGATGTTGATGGTGTTGAACGAGCTTGTTGATGAGGGTACATAGACGATGAACGAGGTGGTTGAGCTGACCCCTTGGAAGTATACTGAGAGACAGAGGAAGGGGAAGGTGTTTCCTTACGTTGTCTATAGAAAGTTGTAATATGACCCTTCTCTCCACATTGAAAACATGTCTGAGGAGCCTTAGGACAATCTCTTTTTAAATGTTGAGTACTCTTACAGTTATGGCACTGATATCCTTTAGGTAATGTCCCACGAGAATTACTTGATCCAGGAGGTCCAGAATTCTGGATGGGTCTCGAAAAAGGAGGAGGTGGTCTTCTAATTCCACCCTCCTTTGTATTAGGTGGGGCCGAATGGGTCTTCTGTCTCTTGTAACTATGAGTAACCGCCCTTTCAGCATCTAATCTTTTCTCCACTGCTAGAGCCATATCACAGTACTCTGCTAGGGTAGAACACTTATGTCCTGCCATATAAGTCCTAATCTCAGGTGCCACCCAAGGTTCAAAGTAATCAATCTTATCCTCTTCGCTACGGACTATCTTCGAAGCATAACATAGGAGCTGATGATATTTTGCACTAGCCACAGTTACTGGCATCCCTTCGGGTGGAGGGTTCATAAAATCCTTCAACTTTTGCTTCTGTAAGGTCACTGGATAAAACCTTGAACGTATCTTAGTCTTAAAATCTTCCCAACTCATCTGACCTTCCGTGGGCTTTTCTGCATCCCACCAATCATCTGCATCCTTTATGAGATAATAAGAAACATTTGAAACCTTCTGATCATCAGGACATTTTACTCTTTCAAGACACTTCTCCATTTGTTTCAGCCAAAATTCTACTTCTGTTGGGTCACCAACACCGTCGTAAGTAGGTGGTTTCAGTTTCTCAAAGGTAGATGTAATACTAATAGCATCCACTCTATCAATCTCAGGTACTACTTGAGTAGGATTTGGAGGTGTAGTAGACACAGGAGGAGGCATAGGATGAGGTTGTGCCTGAGAATAGAAATTCTGGACAGCTTGTCCAATCATCTGTTGGAGAGTGTCCATAAATGCAGGGTCCATTCCTGCAGGAACATTTGGAGCTGTCGGATTTAAAGGCTCTCTAGGAGGAATAACTTCTTCCGCACCTCTAGGCTCACCACCCATACGACTTTCTGCATCACCCGAAGGCTGCATATTGTCGGAGTTCCCTCTTCTGACTCCCCCTCTATCACCACGAGTGCCTCGTGGTCTACCTCGGTTACGATAACCTCTTCTCATCATCTGCATATGTACTTACAAGTTTATAGAAAACTATATATATATATATATATATATATATATATATACAATTAATTGAAGTATCAACAAATACTATTGACTGCAATGGAAGCGGTTAAGCAGCGCGTGACGGTAATTCTACCCTCCCAAGGAAAACTCAAAACCTAGGCTCTGATACCAACTTCTGTAACAGCCCGAAACACAAGGTGTTACAGTGCCAAAGATTCTCCAAGAATCTCCACAGGCAAAAGAAGGAATGAACTAACATAACTTAAATATACATAAGGGATATATAAGGAGAACATAACTTACAACACCATACCAAGCGCAGACAACTAACCATCATAAAAGTTTGGTGACAAGCCAACATTTAGAAGGTTCTAAACCCAATTTGGAGTAGCTAGATATAACATGTAGGACTCTAACATAAGAAGGCTAAGAGTTTACAAAATGATTCCTAAGAGACCGAACTCAAGGAAACTCATCCTAGTAACCGTCACGTTGCTTGACCACTTCCATGCTCCACTACTGCACCAGAGCCTGATCATGCAGAAACACAATCAGCCCCCACCGAAATGGGGGTTAGTCTCCAACCAGACTAGCAAGTGTATAGATAATGTAATATGTGCAAGAATCAAGATAAGAAAAGTCGAAACATGCAAAAAGTGATGCATTCCTCAACATATATATATATATATAATATTCAGATACACATACGAGCAAACGAATAAACAAACATCTCAATCTCCTCATGTAAATACAACCTTTACACGAAAATCATTAATAATAACACACATCATAAGTAAGAATTCCCGGCGTCCCGGTATCGAGCGGACTACCCACCTATATGGGAGTCTCCCATAACATGGGCAAACATGATAATATGGAAATCACCCCAAACATGGCCATAAAAGTAACATACGGACTATCCACCTCAAATGGAAGTCAAGGCCCACAATAGCTATGGACGCCCAACGGACTATCCACCACGTGTGGAAGTTAGGGCCCACAATAAAATGGACACCCAAACACATATGGCTAGCCATAGCACAACCAAACATGATTCTATATCTTTAGCTCATAACTAATCATAGCCTTAGCTATCAACTAGTAAACAAGCCCTAAACTTCAAAGTACATATATATGCTTAAACATCTTCACATCTAGATATGTATATGATTCATGTAATATTCCTAAATTTCTTAACCTTTCATCAAAACACATAAGCATCCACAAACACTTGCCTTAGAGTCGACGATCGAGTCCGAGCCTTTCAATGAGTCGATTCCAAGTGACTTACTTTCAATAAGCCCTCTCTAGATCCAGTCAAGGTTTCCTAAATAATTATTTAACCAACCAATTACTAATTAAGCTTCACATAAAAAACAAAACCCCCAAATTGAAAATCTAGGGTTTCAAGACTTAAAGAAAAATCAAAGGAAGCATCAAGGGTAGAAACAAGGCTCACAAATTGAGTAGTAAGGTTGCAAAGGAGTCTTGTCGGTGTCGTTCCGAGGTGGTGGTGGTCAACCACCTGCGTTTCCAGCCCAAAACGCAGCAGCCAACACAGTTTGCGGGGTGGCTGAACGGTGGAGATGGTTCGTCTTGGTGATGGCTGGGCTGATTCGGATGACAAAGGGTGTATATATGGCAAGTGGGCTGGCTGTTCTACAAGTATTGCAGCTGCTGGCTGAGCACAAGGAAACCTACGAAGTAGGCTAGAGAAATGAACGAAAAAAAAAGGAAGGAGGAGGAAAGGGAATAAGGAAAGGAAGAGAAGTAGAAAAATGGGTTGTCTAAATAATACCCAAAATAATATATATATATAAATATATATGGTGATAGTCAATTACTTAACTAGGTAGAAATCATCACTCGTAATGCCAACGGAAATTATATAATGTCGACATGAACCAAACTAATCTTCCCGAAACTTCTACCCGAATTTCCAACACCCGGTCAATCAAAGGAAATTTACGATTCAAAATTATATTTACCACATATTAGAATTATAAAGTATTTTATATTAACGGGATATCACAGTTAGTGAACAAGAAATAGGATACGAGAGATCAATATGAAGGCGAAAGCGGATACAAAAGGGTTCAAAGAGTCTGTAAAGATAAACGAACTAGAATACAAACACAACCATATGATCAAGTATCAAGGTAAAACCTAAAATCTGACGTATTCCGGAGAGGTCGCTAGCATAGGCTAGGATCAAAAGAAAGGACAAAGGGGATTAGCTCGACAAGAGCATCAGTTTACAAAAGAGAAATCAAGTCTGCAAAAGACCCATCCTAGAATGCATCAAGTCGCCCTATCTCCTCCGTGCTCTGGAACTGAACGTATACCTGACCATGCACAAACACAGCCAGTCCCCCACCGAAATGGGGGTTAGTCTCCAACCAGACTAGCAAATTATATGAGCAATAATACATGTAATAGAAAAAGTCACAGAGTCACGAATATGCAAACCTATAAGTGTGCAGACAAGCAGACATGATTATATTGGAAAATAGCAAGTCAAAGACACTACTCTAATACTGACGGATATGCGAGAAGGTTTACAGATGAAGAAGAAAGTTAAGAGATGAACCAGTCGTAACATAAGATCAACATGAGTAAATACCTAAGGACACTTGGTACAATCAATACGCTTATCCATATCAAACTACAATATAAATATCATCACTAGACGACCCTTACTTACAGTTATCAGATTGATCAATCAAATTATAGTGAAGTCAAAGAATTCAAAACAAGAAGGCAATCATTCACAAGCACACGCACAAATAGCATAAAAGCACATACAAGCAAGCAATGCAAAAGAAAACTAAAGAAAAACATAAAGTACGAAAAATCGTTTCGAAAATAAGTCCAAGTCTGTCTTGGACCCGAAGGTATACCCTCTAACCCGTACCTTGGGCTGAACCCGTATCTTGGGTACCAATGTCTTACCAAGAGTCGGAGAACGAACACTAGCTAGGTGAACGGCCGACCCAGATTGATAAGACGGTCCCTACGACCACTCTTCAAATTGAGCAATCGAGGGCACCATGCCGACCAAAAACATTGTAAAACCAAATAGGGATCGGAACCATCCTTACCCCGAATTTATCGTGTTTTATAACTCAACCTCTGAAATCCAAGAGTATGTAACTCGATGCCTCAACATTATTATATGTAAAGCGATAACACAATCACTAATCATATTTCAACCATTCGTATCACCATGGCCGTAGTTAACTCATAAAAATCACCATATAATAAGACATCTCTACACAACTACACATAATGCAGCAAGTGACATCAACCAAATAACAATTAAAAGACATCACCAAGGAACCAACAATAGCAACAAGAGACAACTTATATGATTAGACGTATGTACAACTAAATGTTTGAGATTCGTTCATCCTAACTCTTTACTACGACATGGAAAACGCTCACAAATAACTTGCCTCAATCGACGATTCAACACAAGTAATCCGTTTGTCGTATAAAGATGTCGCAAAGTTCACGAAACGGTCGCCTAAGTCGAACCTTCACGAAAAACGTCATATCTCATCACATATACATCCAAATCGAAAACCGTAAAATTCCTCATACTCGTAGGGAGATTTCTCACCTTAAAAAGTCAGCCACAACTTCTCAGAAATTACGAATTTTTCCCAGAAATTTCAGATTCACACAAAATATCCCAAATCTCTTACTTCTACCTCCAATCTCCAAACTCAATCAACCTACACATACCAATGCATCAACTAATTGCTATTATTCCCCAATTGGTTAGGAGGACCTCTATTCCTCATAAAATCGAAAATTGAAAAGCTAGGGTTCATAAATTTGGGGAAAAACTCACACAAGGCAAGAGCTGCTGCGCAGAGCAAGAAAACGCGAGCTGCTGTTGGGATGTGGGTTGTTGTCACACGAGCTGCTGCACAAACTGCTGCACAGCTGCTGCACAGAGAAGGAGAGTGCGAGAGTGCGAGCTGCTGCGCAGAGGAAGAAGACGCGAGCATGGTCGGGCTGAGGTGCTGGTCGAGCGCGCGGCTGAACAAGGGCTGCAGGCTGAAGTCCAGAGAAAGGAGGAAGAATGTGGAGGTGCAGCGTGGTGTACGGGAAAAAAAATGAAGATGGAAGAGTTGAGAGGTGAAGCACAAATAAAGCTACGTACAAGGGGTTGGGTTTTAATGTATAGGAAGATGTAATTTGTAAAGGAGGGAAGTATATTAAAGTAAGGATAAGGTTTATTTAGCTTGTTATCTGTGAGGGCGAACACTTCATTATTTACCCTGATCCCTCCTCCTATCCGAACCTTTCTCTTACTTTCATATTGATAAGTACATATAATTCGATGACCCCTTCCATAAAACATTTACGACATTATCTACAGAGCTTTAATGCATCGTTTCTTGGGTGATTCATATCACCTAGTTTTTTTTCATATTAATTAAATATTCTTGGTAAATTAAAAGTCTTAAACTTTATATTGAATATGTATGTCTTGTTTTTTATCTTGTGGAAAGGTATGGAACTTAACCTATTATACACGTAACAAGTTGTTTTATTACAATTGATTAGTACCACTTTTTTCCATATATGGGAAATTGGTATGTTTTTGAAAAAACAATGACAAATAAATCATATATAGGGTAATTTAATTTTTCAATTTGTATATATTTTTATGCATATATATGTATCTTAAAGGAATTTTTCTATGATTTCTAAATTAAGAGGCTCAAATAAAAAAGGAATAATATAAAGCTCAATTTTTTTAGCATTATAAAAATCTCAAATACATAATATATCGGTCAAATGCCAACCCATAGATACAAATCAAATATTTTAATTATCATAGAATAATAAGAATAATAACATGTGTGGATATTTCCGCTTCTTAATAATTTGCGCAACACTCCGCGCTGGCTTGTCACTTCACTATCAGTTGCATGAATTGTCACATCCTTGTACACACTTATTCATCAACTTCTCTTCCGTTAAACCTATTCAATAAAATAAAAGATGAACATATCATGTCAATTAAAAAATCCGATGTTTGAATCATAATTAATAAAAATAAAACAAGAAGTTTTAATATAGAAAAATAGTTAATAATCTATTTCAAAGATTGTAAATCGCTAAAAAGACATGGTATCAAAAACAATAATTATTTATGCATATGTACCTTCTTCTTCAGAGAGTTTTGCTCCAGTGAAGCATTTTGAAATGACACAACCTGTTCTACACAAAGAGTGTTCATCTCTTCCTTCGACGTCAAGAGGAAAGCTTTTTCTACAATTGAAAAGGCACGGTCCAAGACAAAGAGGGGATGTACGACATTTAAAACCGCAAATACTTACACATTTCACGACACCAAAGACACTTGCATTTGAAGGAACAAGAATTGTTGAGATTACTAAGAAGATGACAAAAATTGACTTTATAGACATTTTTTTGTTTGTGACAATCTCTTTATCTTTCAAAGTGTTGGGTTTTTGTGTTGATAGTGATTTAGAAAGCATCATTATATATGAGGTAAATCTGATTGCATTATTTCATACGACACAATGCATTTATTAGTTTAGTGTAGCACAATTTATTTAGGCGTATAAATTTACCATAAAAGATTATCTCTTTCTTCTTTTATATCCAAGAAATTTGGACTTTAAAATCTCTCAAAAATAGTAAGACATTTATATTTCAAATTTTAAATATAAATATCATGGAATGGTTTTGTATTCATCAAAAAGACTTTAAAGTAGTAAATTTCTCTTAATTGGAGAAATTCTCTTAATACCGTTTTAGACATTTTAGATTTTGTATGGTCGTATATGTTTTGAAGTTGATGGTTCAATTTAATAGGTAATTGCGGTGCATTTTATAAATACACAAGTGTATAATATTAGAAATCTTTTTAAAAAAAAGTTTTTTCTCACCGTTTGAAGAAAAAAACTTCCTCAAATTAGAGTATCTCGGTCTGTTGAATTTAAACAACGTGAAATGACATCATGATCCGATACATTTATGAATAGACTATTTGAAAGACATCTTAGAGATACATTTTCCATTGTATAAAATATTGTTTTTGTTAAATATCATATTACTTTCATGAGGAAAGTTCGAGTAGGAAGATGGGTTAACGTAGGAAAAACAAATCTCTCGCGTCCAAAGATAACAAGCTAATGTTCATACTATCGATGGTAACGTTCATGATTTGTAAATCGGGTAAATTTCGGTAATATTATTTATAAAATCACATTTCATGGAATTTACAAAATCGCCACCGCGTAACTCATTTAAAACGTTCAAAATTTTCAACTCCCGAATTATGAACATTATCATCTAGAATATGAACAATAGCTTGTTATCTGTGAGGGCGAACACTTCATTATTTACCCTGATTCCTCCTCCTATCCGAACCTTTCTCTTACTTTCATATTGATAAGTACATATAATTCGATGACCCCTTCCATAAAACATTTACGACATTATCTACAGAGCTTTAATGCATCGTTTCTTGGGTGATTCATATCACCTAGTTTTTTTTTCATTTTAATTAAATATTCTTGGTAAATTAAAAGTCTTAAACTTTATATTGAATATGTATGTCTTGTTTTTTATCTTGTGGAAAGGTATGGAACTTAACCTATTATACACGTAACAAGTTGTTTTATTACAATTGATTAGTACCACTTTTTTCCATATATGGGAAATTGGTATGTTTTTGAAAAAACAATGACAAATAAATCATATATAGGGTAATTGAATTTTTCAATTTGTATATATTTTTATGCATATATATGTATCTGAAAGGAATTTTTCTATGATTTCTAAATTAAGAGGCTCAAATAAAAAAGGAATAATATAAAGCTCAATTTTTTTAGCATTATAAAAATCTCAAATACATCATATATCGGTCAAATGCCAACCCATAGATACAAATCAAATATTTTAATTATCATAGAATAATAAGAATAATAACATGTGTGGGTATTTCCGCTTCTTAATAATTTGCGCAACACTCCGCGCTGGCTTGTCACTTGACTATCAGTTGCATGAATGGTCACATCCTTGTACACACTTATTCATCAACTTCTCTTCCGTTAAACCTATTCAATAAAAAAAAAGATGAACATATCATGTCAATTAAAAAATCCGATGTTTGAATCATAATTAATAAAAATAAAACAAGAAGTTTTAATATAGAAAAATAGTTAACAATCTATTTCAAAGATTGTAAATCGCTAAAAAGACATGGTATCAAAAACAATAATTATTTATGTATATGTACCTTCTTCTTCAGAGAGTTTTGCTTCAGTGAAGCATTTTGAAATGACACAACCTGTTCTACACAAAGAGTGTTCATCTCTTCCTTCGACGTCAAGAGGAAAGCTTTTTCTACAATTGAAAAGGCACGGGTCCAAGACAAAGAGGGGATGTACGACATTTAAAACCGCAAATACTTACACATTTCACGACACCAAAGACACTTGCATTTGAAGGAACAAGAATTGTTGAGATTACTAAGAAGATGACAAAAATTGACTTTATAGACATTTTTTTGTTTGTGACAATCTCTCTATCTTTCAAAGTGTTGGGTTATTGTGTTGATAGTGATTTAGAAAGCATCATTATATATGAGGTAAATCTGATTGCATTATTTCATACGACACAATGCATTTATTAGTTTAGTGTAGCACAATTTATTTAGGCGTATAAATTTACCATAAAAGATTATCTCTTTCTTCTTTTATATCCAAGAAATTTGGACTTTAAAATCTCTCAAAAATAGTAAGACATTTATATTTCAAATTTTAAATATAAATATCATGGAATGGTTTTGTATTCATCAAAAAGACTTTAAAGTAGTAAATTTCTCTTAATTGGAGAAATTCTCTTAATACCGTTTTAGACATTTTAGATTTTGTATGGTCGTATATGTTTTGAAATTGATGGTTCAATTTAATAGGTAATTGCGGTGCATTTTATAAATACACAAGTGTATAATATTAGAAATCTTTTTAAAAAAAAGTTTTTTCTCACCGTTTGAAGAAAAAAACTTCCTCAAATTAGAGTATCTCGGTCTGTTGAATTTAAACAACGTGAAATGACAACATGATCCGATACATTTATCAATAGACTATTCGAAAGACATCTTAGAGATACATTTTCCATTTTTTGTTTTTGTTAAATATCATATTACTTTCATGAGGAAAGTTCGAGTAGGAAGATGGGTTAACGTAGGAAAAACAAATCTCTCGCGTCCAAAGATAACAAGCTAATGTTCATACTATGGATGGTAACGTTCATGATTTGTAAATCGGGTAAATTTCGGTAGTATTATTTAAAAAATCACTTTTCATGGAATTTACAAAATCGCCACCGCGTAACTCATTTAAAACGTTCAGAATTTTCAACCCCCGGATTATGAACATTATCATCTAGAATATGAACAATAGCTTGTTATCTCTGAGGGCGAACACTTCATTATTTACCCTGATCCCTCCTCCTATCCGAACCTTTCTCTTACTTTCATATTGATAAGTACATATAATTCGATGACCCCTTCCATAAAACATTTACGACATTATCTACAGAGCTTTAATGCATCGTTTCTTGGGTGATTCATATCACCTAGTTTTTTTTCATATTAATTAAATATTCTTGGTAAATTAAAAGTCTTAAACTTTATATTGAATATGTATGTCTTGTTTTTTATCTTGTGGAAAGGTATGGAACTTAACCTATTATACACGTAACAAGTTGTTTTATTACAATTGATTAGTACCACTTTTTTCCATATATGGGAAATTGGTATGTTTTTGAAAAAACAATGACAAATAAATCATATATAGGATAATTGAATTTTTCAATTTGTATATATTTTTATGCATATATATGTATCTGAAAGGAATTTTTCAATGATTTCTAAATTAAGAGGCTCAAATAAAAAAGGAATAATATAAAGCTCAATTTTTTTAGCATTATAAAAATCTCAAATACATAATATATCGGTCAAATGCCAACCCATAGATACAAATCAAATATTTTAATTATCATAGAATAATAAGAATAATAACATGTGTGGGTATTTCCGCTTCTTAATAATTTGCGCAACACTCCGCGCTGGCTTGTCACTTCACTATCAGTTGCATGAATTGTCACATCCTTGTACACACTTATTCATCAACTTCTCTTCCGTTAAACCTATTCAATAAAAAAAAAGATGAACATATCATGTCAATTAAAACATCCGATGTTTGAATCATAATTAATAAAAATAAAACAAGAAGTTTTAATATAGAAAAATAGTTAATAATCTATTTCAAAGATTGTAAATCGCTAAAAAGACATGGTATCAAGAAGTGTTCATCTCTTCCTTCGACGTCAAGAGGAAAGCTTTTTCTACAATTGAAAAGGCACGGTCCAAGACAAAGAGGGGATGTACGACATTTAAAACCGCAAATACTTACACATTTCACGACACCAAAGACACTTGCTGAAATGCCCCGTGAATTACTGGGTCTGAATATGTAGCGATATCGAGCTCGCTTACTATCTTAGAGATACATTTTCCATTGTATAAAATATTGTTTTTGTTAAATATCATATTACTTTCATGAGGAAAGTTCGAGTAGGAAGATGGGTTAACGTAGGAAAAACAAATCTCTCGCGTCCAAAGATAACAAGCTAATGTTCATACTATGGATGGTAACGTTCATGATTTGTAAATCGGGTAAATTTCGGTAGTATTATTTAAAAAATCACTTTTCATGGAATTTACAAAATCGCCACCGCGTAACTCATTTAAAACGTTCAGAATTTTCAACCCCCGGATTATGAACATTATCATCTAGAATATGAACAATAGCTTGTTATCTGTGAGGGCGAACACTTCATTATTTACCCTGATCCCTCCTCCTATCCGAACCTTTCTCTTACTTTCATATTGATAAGTACATATAATTCGATGACCCCTTCCATAAAACATTTACGACATTATCTACAGAGCTTTAATGCATCGTTTCTTGGGTGATTCATATCACCTAGTTTTTTTTCATATTAATTAAATATTCTTGGTAAATTAAAAGTCTTAAACTTTATATTGAATATGTATGTCTTGTTTTTTATCTTGTGGAAAGGTATGGAACTTTACCTATTATACACGTAACAAGTTGTTTTATTACAATTGATTAGTACCACTTTTTTCCATATATGGGAAATTGGTATGTTTTTGAAAAAACAATGACAAATAAATCATATATAGGGTAATTGAATTTTTCAATTTGTATATATTTTTATGCATATATATGTATCTGAAAGGAATTTTTCAATGATTTCTAAATTAAGAGGCTCAAATAAAAAAGGAATAATATAAAGCTCAATTTTTTTAGCATTATAAAAATCTCAAATACATAATATATCGGTCAAATGCCAACCCATAGATACAAATCAAATATTTTAATTATCATAGAATAATAAGAATAATAACATGTGTGGGTATTTCCGCTTCTTAATAATTTGCGCAACACTCCGCGCTGGCTTGTCACTTCACTATCAGTTGCATGAATTGTCACATCCTTGTACACACTTATTCATCAACTTCTCTTCCGTTAAACCTATTCAATAAAAAAAAAGATGAACATATCATGTCAATTAAAAAATCCGATGTTTGAATCATAATTAATAAAAATAAAACAAGAAGTTTTAATATAGAAAAATAGTTAACAATCTATTTCAAAGATTGTAAATCGCTAAAAAGACATGGTATCAAAAACAATAATTATTTATGTATATGTACCTTCTTCTTCAGAGAGTTTTGCTTCAGTGAAGCATTTTGAAATGACACAACCTGTTCTACACAAAGAGTGTTCATCTCTTCCTTCGACGTCAAGAGGAAAGCTTTTTCTACAATTGAAAAGGAACGATCCAAGACAAAGAGGGGATGTACGACATTTAAAACCGCAAATACTTACACATTTCACGACACCAAAGACACTTGCATTTGAAGGAACAAGAATTGTTGAGATTACTAAGAAGATGACAAAAATTGACTTTATAGACATTTTTTTGTTTGTGACAATCTCTCTATCTTTCAAAGTGTTGGGTTATTGTGTTGATAGTGATTTAGAAAGCATCATTATATATGAGGTAAATCTGATTGCATTATTTCATACGACACAATGCATTTATTAGTTTAGTGTAGCACAATTTATTTAGGCGTATAAATTTACCATAAAAGATTATCTCTTTCTTCTTTTATATCCAAGAAATTTGGACTTTAAAATCTCTCAAAAATAGTAAGACATTTACATTTCAAATTTTAAATATAAATATCATGGAATGGTTTTGTATTCATCAAAAAGACTTTAAAGTAGTAAATTTCTCTTAATTGGAGAAATTCTCTTAATACCGTTTTAGACATTTTAGATTTTGTATGGTCGTATATGTTTTGAAATTGATGGTTCAATTTAATAGGTAATTGCGGTGCATTTTATAAATACACAAGTGTATAATATTAGAAATCTTTTTAAAAAAAAGTTTTTTCTCACCGTTTGAAGAAAAAAACTTCCTCAAATTAGAGTATCTCGGTCTGTTGAATTTAAACAACGTGAAATGACAACATGATCCGATACATTTATCAATAGACTATTTGAAAGACATCTTAGAGATACATTTTCCATTTTTTGTTTTTGTTAAATATCATATTACTTTCATGAGGAAAGTTCGAGTAGGAAGATGGGTTAACGTAGGAAAAACAAATCTCTCGCGTCCAAAGATAACAAGCTAATGTTCATACTATGGATGGTAACGTTCATGATTTGTAAATCGGGTAAATTTCGGTAGTATTATTTAAAAAATCACTTTTCATGGAATTTACAAAATCGCCACCGCGTAACTCATTTAAAACGTTCAGAATTTTCAACCCCCGGATTATGAACATTATCATCTAGAATATGAACAATAGCTTGTTATCTGTGAGGGCGAACACTTCATTATTTACCCTGATCCCTCCTCCTATCCGAACCTTTCTCTTACTTTCATATTGATAAGTACATATAATTCGATGACCCCTTCCATAAAACATTTACGACATTATCTACAGAGCTTTAATGCATCTTTTCTTGGGTGATTCATATCACCTAGTTTTTTTTCATATTAATTAAATATTCTTGGTAAATTAAAAGTCTTAAACTTTATATTGAATATGTATGTCTTGTGTTTTATCTTGTGGAAAGGTATGGAACTTTACCTATTATACACGTAACAAGTTGTTTTATTACAATTGATTAGTACCACTTTTTTCCATATATGGGAAATTGGTATGTTTTTGAAAAAACAATGACAAATAAATCATATATAGGGTAATTGAATTTTTCAATTTGTATATATTTTTATGCATATATATGTATCTGAAAGGAATTTTTCAATGATTTCTAAATTAAGAGGCTCAAATAAAAAAGGAATAATATAAAGCTCAATTTTTTTAGCATTATAAAAATCTCAAATACATAATATATCGGTCAAATGCCAACCCATAGATACAAATCAAATATTTTAATTATCATAGAATAATAAGAATAATAACATGTGTGGGTATTTCCGCTTCTTAATAATTTGCGCAACACTCCGCGCTGGCTTGTCACTTCACTATCAGTTGCATGAATTGTCACATCCTTGTACACACTTATTCATCAACTTCTCTTCCGTTAAACCTATTCAATAAAAAAAAAGATGAACATATCATGTCAATTAAAAAATCCGATGTTTGAATCATAATTAATAAAAATAAAACAAGAAGTTTTAATATAGAAAAATAGTTAACAATCTATTTCAAAGATTGTAAATCGCTAAAAAGACATGGTATCAAAAACAATAATTATTTATGTATATGTACCTTCTTCTTCAGAGAGTTTTGCTTCAGTGAAGCATTTTGAAATGACACAACCTGTTCTACACAAAGAGTGTTCATCTCTTCCTTCGACGTCAAGAGGAAAGCTTTTTCTACAATTGAAAAGGCACGATCCAAGACAAAGAGGGGATGTACGACATTTAAAACCGCAAATACTTACACATTTCACGACACCAAAGACACTTGCATTTGAAGGAACAAGAATTGTTGAGATTACTAAGAAGATGACAAAAATTGACTTTATAGACATTTTTTTGTTTGTGACAATCTCTCTATCTTTCAAAGTGTTGGGTTATTGTGTTGATAGTGATTTAGAAAGCATCATTATATATGAGGTAAATCTGATTGCATTATTTCATACGACACAATGCATTTATTAGTTTAGTGTAGCACAATTTATTTAGGCGTATAAATTTACCATAAAAGATTATCTCTTTCTTCTTTTATATCCAAGAAATTTGGACTTTAAAATCTCTCAAAAATAGTAAGACATTTACATTTCAAATTTTAAATATAAATATCATGGAATGGTTTTGTATTCATCAAAAAGACTTTAAAGTAGTAAATTTCTCTTAATTGGAGAAATTCTCTTAATACCGTTTTAGACATTTTAGATTTTGTATGGTCGTATATGTTTTGAAATTGATGGTTCAATTTAATAGGTAATTGCGGTGCATTTTATAAATACACAAGTGTATAATATTAGAAATCTTTTTAAAAAAAAGTTTTTTCTCACCGTTTGAAGAAAAAAACTTCCTCAAATTAGAGTATCTCGGTCTGTTGAATTTAAACAACGTGAAATGACAACATGATCCGATACATTTATCAATAGACTATTTGAAAGACATCTTAGAGATACATTTTCCATTTTTTGTTTTTGTTAAATATCATATTACTTTCATGAGGAAAGTTCGAGTAGGAAGATGGGTTAACGTAGGAAAAACAAATCTCTCGCGTCCAAAGATAACAAGCTAATGTTCATACTATGGATGGTAACGTTCATGATTTGTAAATCGGGTAAATTTCGGTAGTATTATTTAAAAAATCACTTTTCATGGAATTTACAAAATCGCCACCGCGTAACTCATTTAAAACGTTCAGAATTTTCAACCCCCGGATTATGAACATTATCATCTAGAATATGAACAATAGCTTGTTATCTGTGAGGGCGAACACTTCTTTATTTACCCTGATCCCTCCTCCTATCCGAACCTTTCTCTTACTTTCATATTGATAAGTACATATAATTCGATGACCCCTTCCATAAAACATTTACGACATTATCTACAGAGCTTTAATGCATCTTTTCTTGGGTGATTCATATCACCTAGTTTTTTTTCATATTAATTAAATATTCTTGGTAAATTAAAAGTCTTAAACTTTATATTGAATATGTATGTCTTGTGTTTTATCTTGTGGAAAGGTATGGAACTTTACCTATTATACACGTAACAAGTTGTTTTATTACAATTGATTAGTACCACTTTTTTCCATATATGGGAAATTGGTATGTTTTTGAAAAAACAATGACAAATAAATCATATATAGGGTAATTGAATTTTTCAATTTGTATATATTTTTATGCATATATATGTATCTGAAAGGAATTTTTCAATGATTTCTAAATTAAGAGGCTCAAATAAAAAAGGAATAATATAAAGCTCAATTTTTTTAGCATTATAAAAATCTCAAATACATAATATATCGGTCAAATGCCAACCCATAGATACAAATCAAATATTTTAATTATCATAGAATAATAAGAATAATAACATGTGTGGGTATTTCCGCTTCTTAATAATTTGCGCAACACTCCGCGCTGGCTTGTCACTTCACTATCAGTTGCATGAATTGTCACATCCTTGTACACACTTATTCATCAACTTCTCTTCCGTTAAACCTATTCAATAAAAAAAAAGATGAACATATCATGTCAATTAAAAAATCCGATGTTTGAATCATAATTAATAAAAATAAAACAAGAAGTTTTAATATAGAAAAATAGTTAACAATCTATTTCAAAGATTGTAAATCGCTAAAAAGACATGGTATCAAAAACAATAATTATTTATGTATATGGACCTTCTTCTTCAGAGAGTTTTGCTTCAGTGAAGCATGTTGAAATGACACAACCTGTTCTACACAAAGAGTGTTCATCTCTTCCTTCGACGTCAAGAGGAAAGCTTTTTCTACAATTGAAAAGGCACGGTCCAAGACAAAGAGGGGATGTACGACATTTAAAACCGCAAATACTTACACATTTCACGACACCAAAGACACTTGCATTTGAAGGAACAAGAATTGTTGAGATTACTAAGAAGATGACAAAAATTGACTTTATAGACATTTTTTTGTTTGTGACAATCTCTCTATCTTTCAAAGTGTTGGGTTATTGTGTTGATAGTGATTTAGAAAGCATCATTATATATGAGGTAAATCTGATTGCATTATTTCATACGACACAATGCATTTATTAGTTTAGTGTAGCACAATTTATTTAGGCGTATAAATTTACCATAAAAGATTATCTCTTTCTTCTTTTATATCCAAGAAATTTGGACTTTAAAATCTCTCAAAAATAGTAAGACATTTATATTTCAAATTTTAAATATAAATATCATGGAATGGTTTTGTATTCATCAAAAAGACTTTAAAGTAGTAAATTTCTCTTAATTGGAGAAATTCTCTTAATACCGTTTTAGACATTTTAGATTTTGTATGGTCGTATATGTTTTGAAATTGATGGTTCAATTTAATAGGTAATTGCGGTGCATTTTATAAATACACAAGTGTATAATATTAGAAATCTTTTTAAAAAAAAGTTTTTTCTCACCGTTTGAAGAAAAAAACTTCCTCAAATTAGAGTATCTCGGTCTGTTGAATTTAAACAACATGAAATGACAACATGATCCGATACATTTATCAATAGACTATTTGAAAGACATCTTAGAGATACATTTTCCATTTTTTGTTTTTGTTAAATATCATATTACTTTCATGAGGAAAGTTCGAGTAGGAAGATGGGTTAACGTAGGAAAAACAAATCTCTCGCGTCCAAAGATAACAAGCTAATGTTCATACTATGGATGGTAACGTTCATGATTTGTAAATCGGGTAAATTTCGGTAGTATTATTTAAAAAATCACTTTTCATGGAATTTACAAAATCGCCACCGCGTAACTCACTTTAAACGTTCAGAATTTTCAACCCCCGGATTATGAACATTATCATCTAGAATATGAACAATAGCTTGTTATCTGTGAGGGCGAACACTTCATTATTTACCCTGATCCCTCCTCCTATCCGAACCTTTCTCTTACTTTCATATTGATAAGTACATATAATTCGATGACCCCTTCCATAAAACATTTACGACATTATCTACAGAGCTTTAATGCATCGTTTCTTGGGTGATTCATATCACCTAGTTTTTTTTCATATTAATTAAATATTCTTGGTAAATTAAAAGTCTTAAACTTTATATTGAATATGTATGTCTTGTTTTTTATCTTGTGGAAAGGTATGGAACTTTACCTATTATACACGTAACAAGTTGTTTTATTACAATTGATTAGTACCACTTTTTTCCATATATGGGAAATTGGTATGTTTTTGAAAAAACAATGACAAATAAATCATATATAGGTTAATTGAATTTTTCAATTTGTATATATTTTTATGCATATATATGTATCTGAAAGGAATTTTTCAATGATTTCTAAATTAAGAGGCTCAAATAAAAAAGGAATAATATAAAGCTCAATTTTTTTAGCATTATAAAAATCTCAAATACATAATATATCGGTCAAATGCCAACCCATAGATACAAATCAAATATTTTAATTATCATAGAATAATAAGAATAATAACATGTGTGGGTATTTCCGCTTCTTAATAATTTACGCAACACTCCGCGCTGGCTTGTCACTTCACTATCAGTTGCATGAATTGTCACATCCTTGTACACACTTATTCATCAACTTCTCTTCCGTTAAACCTATTCAATAAAATAAAAGATGAACATATCATGTCAATTAAAAAATCCGATGTTTGAATCATAATTAATAAAAATAAAACAAGAAGTTTTAATATAGAAAAATAGTTAATAATCTATTTCAAAGATTGTAAATCGCTAAAAAGACATGGTATCAAAAAAAATAATTATTTATGCATATGTACCTTCTTCTTCAGAGAGTTTTGCTTCAGTGAAGCATTTTGAAATGACACAACCTGTTCTACACAAAGAGTGTTCATCTCTTCCTTCGACGTCAAGAGGAAAGCTTTTTCTACAATTGAAAAGGCACGGTCCAAGACAAAGAGGGGATGTACGACATTTAAAACCGCAAATACTTACACATTTCACGACACCAAAGACACTTGCATTTGAAGGAACAAGAATTGTTGAGATTACTAAGAAGATGACAAAAATTGACTTTATAGACATTTTTTTGTTTGTGACAATCTCTCTATCTTTCAAAGTGTTGGGTTTTTGTGTTGATAGTGATTTAGAAAGCATCATTATATATGAGGTAAATCTGATTGCATTATTTCATACGACACAATGCATTTATTAGTTTAGTGTAGCACAATTTATTTAGGCGTATAAATTTACCATAAAAGATTATCTCTTTCTTCTTTTATATCCAAGAAATTTGGACTTTAAAATCTCTCAAAAATAGTAAGACATTTATATTTCAAATTTTAAATATAAATATCATGGAATGGTTTTGTATTCATCAAAAAGACTTTAAAGTAGTAAATTTCTCTTAATTGGAGAAATTCTCTTAATACCGTTTTAGACATTTTAGATTTTGTATGGTCGTATATGTTTTGAAATAGATGGTTCAATTTAATTGGTAATTGCGGTGCATTTTATAAATACACAAGTGTATAATATTAGAAATCTTTTTAAAAAAAAGTTTTTTCTCACCGTTTGAAGAAAAAAACTTCCTCAAATTAGAGTATCTCGGTCTGTTGAATTTAAACAACGTGAAATGACAACATGATCCGATACATTTATCGATAGACTATTTGAAAGACATCTTAGAGATACATTTTCCATTTTTTGTTTTTGTTAAATATCATATTACTTTCATGAGGAAAGTTCGAGTAGGAAGATGGGTTAACGTAGGAAAAACAAATCTCTCGCGTCCAAAGATAACAAGCTAATGTTCATACTATGGATGGTAACGTTCATGATTTGTAAATCGGGTAAATTTCGGTAGTATTATTTAAAAAATCACTTTTCATGGAATTTACAAAATCGCCACCGCGTAACTCATTTAAAACGTTCAGAATTTTCAACCCCCGGATTATGAACATTATCATCTAGAATATGAACAATAGCTTGTTATCTGTGAGGGCGAACACTTCATTATTTACCCTGATCCCTCCTCCTATCCGAACCTTTCTCTTACTTTCATATTGATAAGTACATATAATTCGATGACCCCTTCCATAAAACATTTACGACATTATCTACAGAGCTTTAATGCATCGTTTCTTGGGTGATTCATATTGTAACGCCCCGAATAATAGGGTGTTACAGTGCCAGGGATCCCCGATTAGGAATCCCCTCAGGCGGTTAGAGAGAAAGGAATATAATACGAGAAAACAAGTTGATGGCGAAAAAAAAAAATTAAAACAATAGGATCAAGGTGTAACACGATAAGTAAATCAACAAAAACTCAAGCAAAATATTAAGATCTGAACGTTGGCAGTGTGTTACGAATCAAGAAAGCGATCACGAAGAAGACAAGGTAATATGAGTTCACTGGAGTAGACATTTTTAAATTCTAGTGTAGGAACCATAATAACCCATCCTAGTAACGCATCAGTCGCCTGACCATCCTCCATGTTCTGAAGCTACACGAACACCTGGCCATGCACAAACACAGCCAGTCCCCCACCGAAATGGGGGTTAGTCTCCAACCAGACTAGCAAATTATATGAGCAATAAACGTGTGATAGCATAGGCATAGAAGTCACAGACTAGCAGACATGCAAACATGCAACACAAAAACAAGATATACAAACATACGGTAAATTCATATACAAACATACAAATATGCAATAAAGATATGCAAACATGCAAATATACAATAAATTCATATGCAAACATGTAGATTTCCGAAGATGTAGATATGCAAATATGTAGTGAATCTCTGAAGAGACATGTAGACATTCAAAGAAGTTAATGCATCATTTAATTCCTAATTTCACCATTTCAGATATATCAGAGATTATACAGATGACCATATATATATAATACCATTAGCTTAGGAAATAATAACTACACAATCTCACCAACGATATGCACTTTGGTATATACACTCATCACAATCATATAGTAATCGGTTAAACTTTACATATTCGTCAATCAAATTCCAGGCAAGTTAAGATCCTTCCAAAGAAGGAAACAATCATTCACAATCAACATATAAGCAAGCCGCTTAGATAAAATCATTTCAAATTCAAATTTCGAAAACGTTTAGAAAACAAGTCCAAGCCTGTCTTGGACCCGAAGGTACCTTCTCACCCATATTATGGGTATCAAAACTTTACCAACGGGTCGGAAACGGCCTCACTAGCTAGGTGACCCGGCCTTCCCAATATTGGTAAAGGAACTCCCACGACCCACTCAACCCGGACTCCGGGAAGAGCCCTAATCGAGGGATATCTCGGATAAAACCATCATAATATAATGCGGGGCTCGGAACGATCCTTACCCGCAAGAGTCAACACCATAACCACGTTATAACCTTGATCAAATCAACAAGTTCACACCAATTTCATATAGCCCTTGTCTATATGCAATAACAAGCATACTATGCTTTCATGTTCAAGATTAATCATATCTCAACATGATATCGTTAATATCCATTTATAAACATGAACCCTTATACCTGAGCTCATAAAGCATAAGTACTTTCAGCATAATAAGAATCTCCACGACCAATGTATGTCCATAAGAAGCCGAACAAGAACGACACAACATGGCACAAGGCACAATGAATCAATACCACAAACCAACAACATATGCAACGACAACGTCTATTTTCTCGATAACGACAATTTTCCAAACTTAACCAACATATCCAATGACAACATGGCATAACGAATAAAGACAATAAGGCAACGAAAATAACAACGATGTCAATATGAACAATAAGATCTAACACGTCAACAATAACTAATGCATCAATTCATGAAATAGATCAACAACGACAATCAAATCAACAACAAGAACATGAGTTCCTAACATTATAATTTGATATAGTTATATGCATGCTGAATTGATGGTTTGATGACATGCATAATCTATTGTTCTAAACTTAAACTATGACACGCAAACGCTCACAAATAACTTGCCTCAATCGACGATCAACACAAGTAATCCGTTTGTCGTATTAAGATGTCGCAAGGTTCACGAAACGGTCGCCTAAGTCGAACCTTCACGAAAAACGCCATAACTCATCACATATACATCCAAATCGAAAACCGTAAAATTCCTCATACTCGTAGGGAGATTTCTCACCTTAAAAAGTCAGCCAAAACTTCCCAGAAATTACGAATTTTGCCCAGATTTTCCAGCAAGTTTACCTTATGGCCCAAAACTCAAATCCTTTCTTATTCCTCCAAATCTCAACTTCAAACAACCTATATCATCCATTACTTACACCAATTTCAGTTCAAACATCAATTTTAACCTAAACCCCTGAATTGGAAAAACTAGGGTTCATAAATTTGGGGAAAAACTCACAAGGCAAGAGCTGCTACGCAGAGCAAGAAGACGCAAGCTGCTGCACACGAAATGCTGTTGGGATGTGGGTTGTAGTCACACGAGCTCCTGCACACGAGCTGCACAAACTGCTGCACAGCTGCAGTGCAGAGAAGGAGAGAGAACCGAGTTGCTGCGCGGGGAGAGCCAAGTCGAACAAGGCAGCTGGACGGAGCTGCCGCGTTGCTGCTGTGTGTGAGCTGAACTGTTCAGGTCGGGAGGAGGTGTGAGATTGGGAAGGAGATGACATGAAGAATGCCATGAAGAAGCTAGTTGTACAAGCTTGAAAAAGAGCGTGAATAAGATTAAGGTGGGGCCCAAAAGTGGCTTGTAGCAAATTCTAGATAGAAAGGTTAAATTTATTTGGGTATATTTTTCTTGATGTAGGCATAAAATACGTCGGGTTTTTAATAAATCCCGATAAAAGAGGCAAATTTCGACGATCGCTAATTACCCAATTATTGAAAAAAAGAAAAGGGTCCGAAATTCCCAACTGAAATACCTAGTTATTAATCCGAAAGCTTCCAAGGATAAATCAAGGTCGACTTAATTATATTGCAATATGTCACTGATAGTAAGCGAGCTCGATATCGCTACATATTCAGACCCAGTAATTCACGGGGCATTTCATCCTTCCCCCCTTAAAAAGAGTTTCGTCCCCGAAACTAAGCCTCAAATATTAACGGGTTTCACCCTCTTATCTCTTCTTTTAACCCCCATGTGGTTGCATGTAATGACTTCAAGAAATGCGATACATACTCTTTGTCACGATCAGACACAATAGTTTTGGGGATGCTATGTAATCTTATTATCTCTTCAATATACGACTCTGCAAGTCTGTCGGGACCCCAAACATGCTTTACGGTTAGAATGTGAGCAGATTCAGTTAGGCGATCGGCAATGACCCAAATGGCATCCATCCCTCTCTGTGACAGTGGTATCCTTATTTCAAAATCCATAGAAATGTCCTCCCACTTCCATTCTGGAATTGAAAATGGTTGCAATTCTGCAACAGGTCTTTGGTTCTCAATCTTAACTTGCTTACAAGTAAGAAACTTAGCCATGAATTCGACTACTTCCTTCTTCATGTTACTCCACCAAAAGTTTTGCTTGAAGTCCTTGTCCATCTTATTAGCCCCTAGATGTATCGAGTAAGGTGAGGAGTGGGCTTCTTACAGAATCAAAGTCTTTTATCTTCTCATTTGCATGCACAAAGATTTGGTTCTTGAACCTAAGAATCCCATCATCTTGCACCACAAATCCCAGTGCCTTTTTCTCGCTTGAGTCATTCATGATTTTACTTAGCCGTGAGTCATCTTGTTGTCTCTAGCTTATCATATCTAATAATGACGACTTAGTTTCCAAAAAGCAAACCTCATCTTGATTCCTTTGAAATTGAACCTCGATCTCACTTCTCATAAGCCCCCTTTGCAATTCTGGTTGTAAGGTCAAACATGCAATCAATTTCTGATGCGAAAACTTTAGCTACTACATTAAACTTGCTTGGGTGGTATAGAATCTCAATGTCATAATCCTTTATCATCTTTAACCACCTTTTTCTTTCAAAGATATATTTCAAGCTCTTGTGGTCAATAAATTTGACAAGTTACCCCAAAAAGGTAGTTCCTTCAGATCTTAAGAGCAAATACCACAACTGCTAGTTCTAAGTCATGGGTTGGATAATTTTCTCATGTGATTTCAACAGACGGGAAGCAAATGTGATAACCCTTCCATGTCGCATCATAACTCAACCAAGGCCTTGAGCTGAAGCATCACGGTAATCAACAAACTCAACAGTTCTCTGAGGCAACGCTAAACCCAGGGCACTAGCTAGTCTTCTCTTGAGTTCATCAAGGCTTTCTAAACATTTCTCATCCGAATAAAACTTCTTTGACTTATGCAGAAATTTAGTCAATGGTTGGGCAATCATAGAAAACCCTTCTACAAACCTTCTGTAATACCCAGCCAAGCCGAAGAAGCTCCTTACTTCCTTGATGCTTTTCTGAGGCTTCTATTATGATACTACTTGAATCTTCAGCGGGTCAACCATCACCTCTTTTGCAGAAACTATATGCCCAAGGAAAGCTACCGCAGTCATCCGAAAATCGCATTTTTATAACTTAGCATACAGCTTGTGTTGCCTTAACAACTCGAGAACAATCTGGAGATGCTCAACATTCCCTTCTTTACTCTTAGAATAGACCAAAATATCATATGTGAACACAACCACAAACCGATCTAGGTATTCTATGAATACTTGGTTCATCAACTCCATGAATACAACAGGGGAATTTGTTAGTCCAAAGGGCATCATCACAATTTAATAGTCACTATATTTTTTAGGGAATGTCGTCTTGGCAATATCTTCATCTCGAATCCTCAATTGATGGTAATCTGATCTTAAGTAAATCTTGTAGAATACAGATGCCCCCTTGCAGTAGACCCAACAAGTCATCGCTCTGGGGAAATGGGTATCGGTTCCTTATTGTCACCTTATTCAACTCGCTTTAATTAACGCATAGTCGAAAGGAGCCATCCTTTTTCCTCACAAACGACATTGGCGTTCCCCAAGGTAACACACATGGCCTAACATAGTCATTCTTAATCAACTCTTCTATCTGTTTCGTTAATTCTAATACCAACAGCGGCGTCATCCTGTACGGGGCCTTAGAGACGGGAGTTGCTCCCGGTTCAAGATCAATTGCAAATTCAACCTCTCTGTGAGGAGGCAAACCCGATAAGTCTCCCGAAAACGCATCTCCAAACAAACACGCAACCGGCATCCTAGACAATTCAGGTTTCTCTTTATCATCATCCCCTAAAACATAACACAAGTAACCCTAACATCCCGCCTTAATCACCCTTGCAGCTTCTATAACACCAATGATCAACTATGGCTTATCGAAAATCTCTGCCTTCAAACTCATGCACCTATCCATTCTCGGTGGTTATAATAATTGTACTCTAACGTATATCCATCACCACCCATGAGGCACAATCCCATCGGTGCCCGAAATGACATAATAATGAGTTAAACCAATCTCAATCTAGTCAGCTAGCTATCCTAAATCCTGATAAGAACAGGACAATTCCCAAACTCACGAGTATCGACCAATTTGCTACCATCTAGAGATATTTACTAGTTTACAACTTAAGTGAGCAGGGAGGTCAGAGTGCGACATTCGATGCAAGTTCTACCCCATCCCCACAAAAATTTTGAAACTTCGCTCTGATACCAACTTCTGTAACGCCCCGAATAATTGGGTGTTACAGTGCCAGGGATCCCCGATTAGGAATCCCCTCAGGCGGTTAGAGAGAAAGGAATATAATACGAGAAAACAAGTTGATGGCGAAAAAAAAAATTTAAAACAATAGGATCAAGGTGTAACACGATAAGTAAATCAACAAAAACTCAAGCAAAATATTAAGATCTGAACGTTGGGAGTGTGTTACGAATCAAGAAAGCGATCACGAAGAAGACAAGGTAATATGAGTTCACTGGAGTAGACATTTTTAAATTCTAGTGTAGGAACCATAATAACCCATCCTAGTAACGCATCAGTCGCCTGACCATCCTCCATGTTCTGAAGCTACACGAACACCTGGCCATGCACAAACACAGCCAGTCCCCCACCGAAATGGGGGTTAGTCTCCAACCAGACTAGCAAATTATATGAGCAATAAACGTGTGATAGCATAGGCATAGAAGTCACAGACTAGCAGACATGCAAACATGCAACACAAAAACAAGATATACAAACATACGGTAAATTCATATACAAACATACAAATATGCAATAAAGATATGCAAACATGCAAATATACAATAAATTCATATGCAAACATGTAGATTTCCGAAGATGTAGATATGCAAATATGTAGTGAATCTCTGAAGAGACATGTAGACATTCAAAGAAGTTAATGCATCATTTAATTCCTAATTTCACCATTTCAGATATATCAGAGATTATACAGATGACCATATATATATAATACCATTAGCTTAGGAAATAATAACTACACAATCTCACCAACGATATGCACTTTGGTATATACACTCATCACAATCATATAGTAATCGGTTAAACTTTACATATTCGTCAATCAAATTCCAGGCAAGTTAAGATCCTTCCAAAGAAGGAAACAATCATTCACAATCAACATATAAGCAAGCCGCTTAGATAAAATCATTTCAAATTCAAATTTCGAAAACGTTTAGAAAACAAGTCCAAGCCTGTCTTGGACCCGAAGGTACCTTCTCACCCATATTATGGGTATCAAAACTTTACCAACGGGTCGGAAACGGCCTCACTAGCTAGGTGACCCGGCCTTCCCAATATTGGTAAAGGAACTCCCACGACCCACTCAACCCGGACTCCGGGAAGAGCCCTAATCGAGGGATATCTCGGATAAAACCATCATAATATAATGCGGGGCTCGGAACGATCCTTACCCGCAAGAGTCAACACCATAACCACGTTATAACCTTGATCAAATCAACAAGTTCACACCAATTTCATATAGCCCTTGTCTATATGCAATAACAAGCATACTATGCTTTCATGTTCAAGATTAATCATATCTCAGCATGATATCGTTAATATCCATTTATAAACATGAACCCTTATACCTGAGCTCATAAAGCATAAGTACTTTCAGCATAATAAGAATCTCCACGACCAATGTATGTCCATAAGAAGCCGAACAAGAACGACACAACATGGCACAAGGCACAATGAATCAATACCACAAACCAACAACATATGCAACGACAACGTCTATTTTCTCGATAACGACAATTTTCCAAACTTAACCAACATATCCAATGACAACATGGCATAACGAATAAAGACAATAAGGCAACGAAAATAACAACGATGTCAATATGAACAATAAGATCTAACACGTCAACAATAACTAATGCATCAATTCATGAAATAGATCAACAACGACAATCAAATCAACAACAAGAACATGAGTTCCTAACATTATAATTTGATATAGTTATATGCATGCTGAATTGATGGTTTGATGACATGCATAATCTATTGTTCTAAACTTAAACTATGACACGCAAACGCTCACAAATAACTTGCCTCAATCGACGATCAACACAAGTAATCCGTTTGTCGTATTAAGATGTCGCAAGGTTCACGAAACGGTCGCCTAAGTCGAACCTTCACGAAAAACGCCATAACTCATCACATATACATCCAAATCGAAAACCGTAAAATTCCTCATACTCGTAGGGAGATTTCTCACCTTAAAAAGTCAGCCAAAACTTCCCAGAAATTACGAATTTTGCCCAGATTTTCCAGCAAGTTTACCTTATGGCCCAAAACTCAAATCCTTTCTTATTCCTCCAAATCTCAACTTCAAACAACCTATATCATCCATTACTTACACCAATTTCAGTTCAAACATCAATTTTAACCTAAACCCCTGAATTGGAAAAACTAGGGTTCATAAATTTGGGGAAAAACTCACAAGGCAAGAGCTGCTACGCAGAGCAAGAAGACGCAAGCTGCTGCACACGAAATGCTGTTGGGATGTGGGTTGTAGTCACACGAGCTCCTGCACACGAGCTGCACAAACTGCTGCACAGCTGCAGTGCAGAGAAGGAGAGAGAACCGAGTTGCTGCGCGGGGAGAGCCAAGTCGAACAAGGCAGCTGGACGGAGCTGCCGCGTTGCTGCTGTGTGTGAGCTGAACTGTTCAGGTCGGGAGGAGGTGTGAGATTGGGAAGGAGATGACATGAAGAATGCCATGAAGAAGCTAGTTGTACAAGCTTGAAAAAGAGCGTGAATAAGATTAAGGTGGGGCCCAAAAGTGGCTTGTAGCAAATTCTAGATAGAAAGGTTAAATTTATTTGGGTATATTTTTCTTGATGTAGGCATAAAATACGTCGGGTTTTTAATAAATCCCGATAAAAGAGGCAAATTTCGACGATCGCTAATTACCCAATTATTGAAAAAAAGAAAAGGGTCCGAAATTCCCAACTGAAATACCTAGTTATTAATCCGAAAGCTTCCAAGGATAAATCAAGGTCGACTTAATTATATTGCAATATGTCACTGATAGTAAGCGAGCTCGATATCGCTACATATTCAGACCCAGTAATTCACGGGGCATTTCACATATCACCTAGTTTTTTTTCATATTAATTAAATATTCTTGGTAAATTAAAAGTCTTAAACTTTATATTGAATATGTATGTCTTGTTTTTTATCTTGTGGAAAGGTATGGAACTTTACCTATTATACACGTAACAAGTTGTTTTATTACAATTGATTAGTACCACTTTTTTCCATATATGGGAAATTGGTATGTTTTTGAAAAAACAATGACAAATAAATCATATATAGGGTAATTGAATTTTTCAATTTGTATATATTTTTGTGCATATATATGTATCTGAAAGGAATTTTTCAATGATTTCTAAATTAAGAGGCTCAAATAAAAAAGGAATAATATAAAGCTCAATTTTTTTAGCATTATAAAAATCTCAAATACATAATATATCGGTCAAATGCCAACCCATAGATACAAATCAAATATTTTAATTATCATAGAATAATAAGAATAATAACATGTGTGGGTATTTCCGCTTCTTAATAATTTACGCAACACTCCGCGCTGGCTTGTCACTTCACTATCAGTTGCATGAATTGTCACATCCTTGTACACACTTATTCATCAACTTCTCTTCCGTTAAACCTATTCAATAAAATAAAAGATGAACATATCATGTCAATTAAAAAATCCGATGTTTGAATCATAATTAATAAAAATAAAACAAGAAGTTTTAATATAGAAAAATAGTTAATAATCTATTTCAAAGATTGTAAATCGCTAAAAAGACATGGTATCAAAAACAATAATTATTTATGCATATGTACCTTCTTCTTCAGAGAGTTTTGCTTCAGTGAAGCATTTTGAAATGACACAACCTGTTCTACACAAAGAGTGTTCATCTCTTCCTTCGACGTCAAGAGGAAAGCTTTTTCTACAATTGAAAAGGCACGGTCCAAGACAAAGAGGGGATGTACGACATTTAAAACCGCAAATACTTACACATTTCACGACACCAAAGACACTTGCATTTGAAGGAACAAGAATTGTTGAGATTACTAAGAAGATGACAAAAATTGACTTTATAGACATTTTTTTGTTTGTGACAATATCTCTATCTTTCAAAGTGTTGGGTTTTTGTGTTGATAGTGATTTAGAAAGCA
The DNA here is from genome assembly GCA_029168935.1 of Oxyria digyna. NCBI lineage: Eukaryota > Viridiplantae > Streptophyta > Magnoliopsida > Caryophyllales > Polygonaceae > Oxyria > Oxyria digyna. Next base: position 17,122,404 of record JAPVLV010000013.1, read on the forward strand.
TCATTATATATGAGGTAAATCTGATTGCATTATTTCATACGACACAATGCATTTATTAGTTTAGTGTAGCACAATTTATTTAGGCGTATAAATTTACCATAAAAGATTATCTCTTTCTTCTTTTATATCCAAGAAATTTGGACTTTAAAATCTCTCAAAAATAGTAAGACATTTATATTTCAAATTTTAAATATAAATATCATGGAATGGTTTTGTATTCATCAAAAAGACCTTAAAGTAGTAAATTTCTCTTAATTGGAGAAATTCTCTTAATACCGTTTTAGACATTTTAGATTTTGTATGGTCGTATATGTTTTGAAATTGATGGTTCAATTTAATAGGTAATTGCGGTGCATTTTATAAATACACAAGTGTATAATATTAGAAATCTTTTTAAAAAAAAGTTTTTTCTCACCGTTTGAAGAAAAAAACTTCCTCAAATTAGAGTATCTCGGTCTGTTGAATTTAAACAACGTGAAATGACAACATGATCCGATACATTTATCGATAGACTATTTGAAAGACATCTTAGAGATACATTTTCCATTGTATAAAATATTGTTTTTGTTAAATATCATATTACTTTCATGAGGAAAGTTCGAGTAGGAAGATGGGTTAACGTAGGAAAAACAAATCTCTCGCGTCCAAAGATAACAAGCTAATGTTCATACTATGGATGGTAACGTTCATGATTTGTAAATCGGGTAAATTTCGGTAATATTATTTAAAAAATCACTTTTCATGGAATTTACAAAATCGCCACCGCGTAACTCATTTAAAACGTTCAGAATTTTCAACCCCCGGATTATGAAGAATTATCATCTAGAATATGAACAATAGCTTGTTATCTGTGAGGGCGAACACTTCATTATTTACCCTGATCCCTCCTCCTATCCGAACCTTTCTCTTACTTTCATATTGATAAGTACATATAATTCGATGACCCCTTCCATAAAACATTTACGACATTATCTACAGAGCTTTAATGCATCGTTTCTTGGGTGATTCATATCACCTAGTTTTTTTTCATATTAATTAAATATTCTTGGTAAATTAAAAGTCTTAAACTTTATATTGAATATGTATGTCTTGTTTTTTATCTTGTGGAAAGGTATGGAACTTTACCTATTATACACGTAACAAGTTGTTTTATTACAATTGATTAGTATCACTTTTTTCCATATATGGGAAATTGGTATGTTTTTGAAAAAACAATGACAAATAAATCATATATAGGGTAATTGAATTTTTCAATTTGTATATATTTTTATGCATATATATGTATCTGAAAGGAATTTTTCAATGATTTCTAAATTAAGAGGCTCAAATAAAAAAGGAATAATATAAAGCTCAATTTTTTTAGCATTATAAAAATCTCAAATACATAATATATCGGTCAAATGCCAACCCATAGATACAAATCAAATATTTTAATTATCATAGAATAATAAGAATAATAACATGTGTGGGTATTTCCGCTTCTTAATAATTTGCGCAACACTCCGCGCTGGCTTGTCACTTCACTATCAGTTGCATGAATTGTCACATCCTTGTACACACTTATTCATCAACTTCTCTTCCGTTAAACCTATTCAATAAAATAAAAGATGAACATATCATGTCAATTAAAAAATCCGATGTTTGAATCATAATTAATAAAAATAAAACAAGAAGTTTTAATATAGAAAAATAGTTAATAATCTATTTCAAAGATTGTAAATCGCTAAAAAGACATGGTATCAAAAACAATAATTATTTATGCATATGTACCTTCTTCTTCAGAGAGTTTTGCTTCAGTGAAGCATTTTGAAATGACACAACCTGTTCTACACAAAGAGTGTTCATCTCTTCCTTCGACGTCAAGAGGAAAGCTTTTTCTACAATTGAAAAGGCACGGTCCAAGACAAAGAGGGGATGTACGACATTTAAAACCGCAAATACTTACACATTTCACGACACCAAAGACACTTGCATTTGAAGGAACAAGAATTGTTGAGATTACTAAGAAGATGACAAAAATTGACTTTATAGACATTTTTTTGTTTGTGACAATATCTCTATCTTTCAAAGTGTTGGGTTTTTGTGTTGATAGTGATTTAGAAAGCATCATTATATATGAGGTAAATCTGATTGCATTATTTCATACGACACAATGCATTTATTAGTTTAGTGTAGCACAATTTATTTAGGCGTATAAATTTACCATAAAAGATTATCTCTTTCTTCTTTTATATCCAAGAAATTTGGACTTTAAAATCTCTCAAAAATAGTAAGACATTTATATTTCAAATTTTAAATATAAATATCATGGAATGGTTTTGTATTCATCAAAAAGACTTTAAAGTAGTAAATTTCTCTTAATTGGAGAAATTCTCTTAATACCGTTTTAGACATTTTAGATTTTGTATGGTCGTATATGTTTTGAAATTGATGGTTCAATTTAATAGGTAATTGCGGTGCATTTTATAAATACACAAGTGTATAATATTAGAAATCTTTTTAAAAAAAAGTTTTTTCTCACCGTTTGAAGAAAAAAACTTCCTCAAATTAGAGTATCTCGGTCTGTTGAATTTAAACAACGTGAAATGACAACATGATCCGATACATTTATCGATAGACTATTTGAAAGACATCTTAGAGATACATTTTCCATTGTATAAAATATTGTTTTTGTTAAATATCATATTACTTTCATGAGGAAAGTTCGAGTAGGAAGATGGGTTAACGTAGGAAAAACAAATCTCTCGCGTCCAAAGATAACAAACTAATGTTCATACTATGGATGGTAACGTTCATGATTTGTAAATCGGGTAAATTTCGGTAATATTATTTAAAAAATCACTTTTCATGGAATTTACAAAATCGCCACCGCGTAACTCATTTAAAACTTTCAGAATTTTCAACCCCCGGATTATGAAGAATTATCATCTAGAATATGAACAATAGCTTGTTATCTGTGAGGGCGAACACTTCATTATTTACCCTGATCCCTCCTCCTATCCGAACCTTTCTCTTACTTTCATATTGATAAGTACATATAATTCGATGACCCCTTCCATAAAACATTTACGACATTATCTACAGAGCTTTAATGCATCGTTTCTTGGGTGATTCATATCACCTAGTTTTTTTTCATATTTATTAAATATTCTTGGTAAATTAAAAGTCTTAAACTTTATATTGAATATGTATGTCTTGTTTTTTATCTTGTGGAAAGGTATGGAACTTAACCTATTATACACGTAACAAGTTGTTTTATTACAATTGATTAGTACCACTTTTTTCCATATATGGGAAATTGGTATGTTTTTGAAAAAACAATGAAAAATAAATCATATATAGGATAATTGAATTTTTCAATTTGTATATATTTTTATGCATATATATGTATCTGAAAGGAATTTTTCTATGATTTCTAAATTAAGAGGCTCAAATAAAAAAGGAATAATATAAAGCTCAATTTTTTTAGCATTATAAAAATCTCAAATACATAATATATCGGTCAAATGCCAACCCATAGATACAAATCAAATATTTTAATTATCATAGAATAATAAGAATAATAACATGTGTGGGTATTTCCGCTTCTTAATAATTTGCGCAACACTCCGCGCTGGCTTGTCACTTCACTATCAGTTGCATGAATTGTCACATCCTTGTACACACTTATTCATCAACTTCTCTTCCGTTAAACCTATTCAATAAAATAAAAGATGAACATATCATGTCAATTAAAAAATCCGATGTTTGAATCATAATTAATAAAAATAAAACAAGAAGTTTTAATATAGAAAAATAGTTAATAATCTATTTCAAAGATTGTAAATCGCTAAAAAGACATGGTATCAAAAACAATAATTATTTATGCATATGTACCTTCTTCTTCAGAGAGTTTTGCTTCAGTGAAGCATTTTGAAATGACACAACCTGTTCTACACAAAGAGTGTTCATCTCTTCCTTCGACGTCAAGAGGAAAGCTTTTTCTACAATTGAAAAGGCACGGTCCAAGACAAAGAGGGGATGTACGACATTTAAAACCGCAAATACTTACACATTTCACGACACCAAAGACACTTGCATTTGAAGGAACAAGAATTGTTGAGATTACTAAGAAGATGACAAAAATTGACTTTATAGACATTTTTTTGTTTGTGACAATATCTCTATCTTTCAAAGTGTTGGGTTTTTGTGTTGATAGTGATTTAGAAAGCATCATTATATATGAGGTAAATCTGATTGCATTATTTCATACGACACAATGCATTTATTAGTTTAGTGTAGCACAATTTATTTAGGCGTATAAATTTACCATAAAAGATTCTCTCTTTCTTCTTTTATATCCAAGAAATTTGGACTTTAAAATCTCTCAAAAATAGTAAGACATTTATATTTCAAATTTTAAATATAAATATCATGGAATGGTTTTGTATTCATCAAAAAGACTTTAAAGTAGTAAATTTCTCTTAATTGGAGAAATTCTCTTAATACCGTTTTAGACATTTTAGATTTTGTATGGTCGTATATGTTTTGAAATTGATGGTTCAATTTAATAGGTAATTGCGGTGCATTTTATAAATACACAAGTGTATAATATTAGAAATCTTTTTAAAAAAAAGTTTTTTCTCACCGTTTGAAGAAAAAAACTTCCTCAAATTAGAGTATCTCGGTCTGTTGAATTTAAACAACGTGAAATGACAACATGATCCGATACATTTATCGATAGACTATTTGAAAGACATCTTAGAGATACATTTTCCATTGTATAAAATATTGTTTTTGTTAAATATCATATTACTTTCATGAGGAAAGTTCGAGTAGGAAGATGGGTTAACGTAGGAAAAACAAATCTCTCGCGTCCAAAGATAACAAACTAATGTTCATACTATGGATGGTAACGTTCATGATTTGTAAATCGGGTAAATTTCGGTAATATTATTTAAAAAATCACTTTTCATGGAATTTACAAAATCGCCACCGCGTAACTCATTTAAAACGTTCAGAATTTTCAACCCCCGGATTATGAAGAATTATCATCTAGAATATGAACAATAGCTTGTTATCTGTGAGGGCGAACACTTCATTATTTACCCTGATCCCTCCTCCTATCCGAACCTTTCTCTTACTTTCATATTGATAAGTACATATAATTCGATGACCCCTTCCATAAAACATTTACGACATTATCTACAGAGCTTTAATGCATCGTTTCTTGGGTGATTCATATCACCTAGTTTTTTTTCATATTAATTAAATATTCTTGGTAAATTAAAAGTCTTAAACTTTATATTGAATATGTATGTCTTGTTTTTTATCTTGTGGAAAGGTATGGAACTTAACCTATTATACACGTAACAAGTTGTTTTATTACAATTGATTAGTACCACTTTTTTCCATATATGGGAAATTGGTATGTTTTTGAAAAAACAATGACAAATAAATCATATATAGGATAATTGAATTTTTCAATTTGTATATATTTTTATGCATATATATGTATCTGAAAGGAATTTTTCTATGATTTCTAAATTAAGAGGCTCAAATAAAAAAGGAATAATATAAACCTCAATTTTTTTAGCATTATAAAAATCTCAAATACATAATATATCGGTCAAATGCCAACCCATAGATACAAATCAAATATTTTAATTATCATAGAATAATAAGAATAATAACATGTGTGGGTATTTCCGCTTCTTAATAATTTGCGCAACACTCCGCGCTGGCTTGTCACTTCACTATCAGTTGCATGAATTGTCACATCCTTGTACACACTTATTCATCAACTTCTCTTCCGTTAAACCTATTCAATAAAATAAAAGATGAACATATCATGTCAATTAAAAAATCCGATGTTTGAATCATAATTAATAAAAATAAAACAAGAAGTTTTAATATAGAAAAATAGTTAATAATCTATTTCAAAGATTGTAAATCGCTAAAAAGACATGGTATCAAAAACAATAATTATTTATGCATATGTACCTTCTTCTTCAGAGAGTTTTGCTTCAGTGAAGCATTTTGAAATGACACAACCTGTTCTACACAAAGAGTGTTCATCTCTTCCTTCGACGTCAAGAGGAAAGCTTTTTCTACAATTGAAAAGGCACGGTCCAAGACAAAGAGGGGATGTACGACATTTAAAACCGCAAATACTTACACATTTCACGACACCAAAGACACTTGCATTTGAAGGAACAAGAATTGTTGAGATTACTAAGAAGATGACAAAAATTGACTTTATAGACATTTTTTTGTTTGTGACAATATCTCTATCTTTCAAAGTGTTGGGTTTTTGTGTTGATAGTGATTTAGAAAGCATCATTATATATGAGGTAAATCTGATTGCATTATTTCATACGACACAATGCATTTATTAGTTTAGTGTAGCACAATTTATTTAGGCGTATAAATTTACCATAAAAGATTATCTCTTTCTTCTTTTATATCCAAGAAATTTGGACTTTAAAATCTCTCAAAAATAGTAAGACATTTATATTTCAAATTTTAAATATAAATATCATGGAATGGTTTTGTATTCATCAAAAAGACTTTAAAGTAGTAAATTTCTCTTAATTGGAGAAATTCTCTTAATACCGTTTTAGACATTTTAGATTTTGTATGGTCGTATATGTTTTGAAATTGATGGTTCAATTTAATAGGTAATTGCGGTGCATTTTATAAATACACAAGTGTATAATATTAGAAATCTTTTTAAAAAAAAGTTTTTTCTCACCGTTTGAAGAAAAAAACTTCCTCAAATTAGAGTATCTCGGTCTGTTGAATTTAAACAACGTGAAATGACAACATGATCCGATACATTTATCGATAGACTATTTGAAAGACATCTTAGAGATACATTTTCCATTGTATAAAATATTGTTTTTGTTAAATATCATATTACTTTCATGAGGAAAGTTCGAGTAGGAAGATGGGTTAACGTAGGAAAAACAAATCTCTCGCGTCCAAAGATAACAAACTAATGTTCATACTATGGATGGTAACGTTCATGATTTGTAAATCGGGTAAATTTCGGTAATATTATTTAAAAAATCACTTTTCATGGAATTTACAAAATCGCCACCGCGTAACTCATTTAAAACTTTCAGAATTTTCAACCCCCGGATTATGAAGAATTATCATCTAGAATATGAACAATAGCTTGTTATCTGTGAGGGCGAACACTTCATTATTTACCCTGATCCCTCCTCCTATCCGAACCTTTCTCTTACTTTCATATTGATAAGTACATATAATTCGATGACCCCTTCCATAAAACATTTACGACATTATCTACAGAGCTTTAATGCATCGTTTCTTGGGTGATTCATATCACCTAGTTTTTTTTCATATTTATTAAATATTCTTGGTAAATTAAAAGTCTTAAACTTTATATTGAATATGTATGTCTTGTTTTTTATCTTGTGGAAAGGTATGGAACTTAACCTATTATACACGTAACAAGTTGTTTTATTACAATTGATTAGTACCACTTTTTTCCATATATGGGAAATTGGTATGTTTTTGAAAAAACAATGAAAAATAAATCATATATAGGATAATTGAATTTTTCAATTTGTATATATTTTTATGCATATATATGTATCTGAAAGGAATTTTTCTATGATTTCTAAATTAAGAGGCTCAAATAAAAAAGGAATAATATAAAGCTCAATTTTTTTAGCATTATAAAAATCTCAAATACATAATATATCGGTCAAATGCCAACCCATAGATACAAATCAAATATTTTAATTATCATAGAATAATAAGAATAATAACATGTGTGGGTATTTCCGCTTCTTAATAATTTGCGCAACACTCCGCGCTGGCTTGTCACTTCACTATCAGTTGCATGAATTGTCACATCCTTGTACACACTTATTCATCAACTTCTCTTCCGTTAAACCTATTCAATAAAATAAAAGATGAACATATCATGTCAATTAAAAAATCCGATGTTTGAATCATAATTAATAAAAATAAAACAAGAAGTTTTAATATAGAAAAATAGTTAATAATCTATTTCAAAGATTGTAAATCGCTAAAAAGACATGGTATCAAAAACAATAATTATTTATGCATATGTACCTTCTTCTTCAGAGAGTTTTGCTTCAGTGAAGCATTTTGAAATGACACAACCTGTTCTACACAAAGAGTGTTCATCTCTTCCTTCGACGTCAAGAGGAAAGCTTTTTCTACAATTGAAAAGGCACGGTCCAAGACAAAGAGGGGATGTACGACATTTAAAACCGCAAATACTTACACATTTCACGACACCAAAGACACTTGCATTTGAAGGAACAAGAATTGTTGAGATTACTAAGAAGATGACAAAAATTGACTTTATAGACATTTTTTTGTTTGTGACAATATCTCTATCTTTCAAAGTGTTGGGTTTTTGTGTTGATAGTGATTTAGAAAGCATCATTATATATGAGGTAAATCTGATTGCATTATTTCATACGACACAATGCATTTATTAGTTTAGTGTAGCACAATTTATTTAGGCGTATAAATTTACCATAAAAGATTCTCTCTTTCTTCTTTTATATCCAAGAAATTTGGACTTTAAAATCTCTCAAAAATAGTAAGACATTTATATTTCAAATTTTAAATATAAATATCATGGAATGGTTTTGTATTCATCAAAAAGACTTTAAAGTAGTAAATTTCTCTTAATTGGAGAAATTCTCTTAATACCGTTTTAGACATTTTAGATTTTGTATGGTCGTATATGTTTTGAAATTGATGGTTCAATTTAATAGGTAATTGCGGTGCATTTTATAAATACACAAGTGTATAATATTAGAAATCTTTTTAAAAAAAAGTTTTTTCTCACCGTTTGAAGAAAAAAACTTCCTCAAATTAGAGTATCTCGGTCTGTTGAATTTAAACAACGTGAAATGACAACATGATCCGATACATTTATCGATAGACTATTTGAAAGACATCTTAGAGATACATTTTCCATTGTATAAAATATTGTTTTTGTTAAATATCATATTACTTTCATGAGGAAAGTTCGAGTAGGAAGATGGGTTAACGTAGGAAAAACAAATCTCTCGCGTCCAAAGATAACAAACTAATGTTCATACTATGGATGGTAACGTTCATGATTTGTAAATCGGGTAAATTTCGGTAATATTATTTAAAAAATCACTTTTCATGGAATTTACAAAATCGCCACCGCGTAACTCATTTAAAACGTTCAGAATTTTCAACCCCCGGATTATGAAGAATTATCATCTAGAATATGAACAATAGCTTGTTATCTGTGAGGGCGAACACTTCATTATTTACCCTGATCCCTCCTCCTATCCGAACCTTTCTCTTACTTTCATATTGATAAGTACATATAATTCGATGACCCCTTCCATAAAACATTTACGACATTATCTACAGAGCTTTAATGCATCGTTTCTTGGGTGATTCATATCACCTAGTTTTTTTTCATATTAATTAAATATTCTTGGTAAATTAAAAGTCTTAAACTTTATATTGAATATGTATGTCTTGTTTTTTATCTTGTGGAAAGGTATGGAACTTAACCTATTATACACGTAACAAGTTGTTTTATTACAATTGATTAGTACCACTTTTTTCCATATATGGGAAATTGGTATGTTTTTGAAAAAACAATGACAAATAAATCATATATAGGATAATTGAATTTTTCAATTTGTATATATTTTTATGCATATATATGTATCTGAAAGGAATTTTTCTATGATTTCTAAATTAAGAGGCTCAAATAAAAAAGGAATAATATAAACCTCAATTTTTTTAGCATTATAAAAATCTCAAATACATAATATATCGGTCAAATGCCAACCCATAGATACAAATCAAATATTTTAATTATCATAGAATAATAAGAATAATAACATGTGTGGGTATTTCCGCTTCTTAATAATTTGCGCAACACTCCGCGCTGGCTTGTCACTTCACTATCAGTTGCATGAATTGTCACATCCTTGTACACACTTATTCATCAACTTCTCTTCCGTTAAACCTATTCAATAAAATAAAAGATGAACATATCATGTCAATTAAAAAATCCGATGTTTGAATCATAATTAATAAATATAAAACAAGAAGTTTTAATATAGAAAAATAGTTAATAATCTATTTCAAAGATTGTAAATCGCTAAAAAGACATGGTATCAAAAACAATAATTATTTATGCATATGTACCTTCTTCTTCAGAGAGTTTTGCTTCAGTGAAGCATTTTGAAATGACACAACCTGTTCTACACAAAGAGTGTTCATCTCTTCCTTCGACGTCAAGAGGAAAGCTTTTTCTACAATTGAAAAGGCACGGTCCAAGACAAAGAGGGGATGTACGACATTTAAAACCGCAAATACTTACACATTTCACGACACCAAAGACACTTGCATTTGAAGGAACAAGAATTGTTGAGATTACTAAGAAGATGACAAAAATTGACTTTATAGACATTTTTTTGTTTGTGACAATATCTCTATCTTTCAAAGTGTTGGGTTTTTGTGTTGATAGTGATTTAGAAAGCATCATTATATATGAGGTAAATCTGATTGCATTATTTCATACGACACAATGCATTTATTAGTTTAGTGTAGCACAATTTATTTAGGCGTATAAATTTACCATAAAAGATTCTCTCTTTCTTCTTTTATATCCAAGAAATTTGGACTTTAAAATCTCTCAAAAATAGTAAGACATTTATATTTCAAATTTTAAATATAAATATCATGGAATGGTTTTGTATTCATCAAAAAGACTTTAAAGTAGTAAATTTCTCTTAATTGGAGAAATTCTCTTAATACCGTTTTAGACATTTTAGATTTTGTATGGTCGTATATGTTTTGAAATTGATGGTTCAATTTAATAGGTAATTGCGGTGCATTTTATAAATACACAAGTGTATAATATTAGAAATCTTTTTAAAAAAAAGTTTTTTCTCACCGTTTGAAGAAAAAAACTTCCTCAAATTAGAGTATCTCGGTCTGTTGAATTTAAACAACGTGAAATGACAACATGATCCGATACATTTATCGATAGACTATTTGAAAGACATCTTAGAGATACATTTTCCATTGTATAAAATATTGTTTTTGTTAAATATCATATTACTTTCATGAGGAAAGTTCGAGTAGGAAGATGGGTTAACGTAGGAAAAACAAATCTCTCGCGTCCAAAGATAACAAGCTAATGTTCATACTATGGATGGTAACGTTCATGATTTGTAAATCGGGTAAATTTCGGTAATATAATTTAAAAAATCACTTTTCATGGAATTTACAAAATCGCCACCGCGTAACTCATTTAAAACGTTCAGAATTTTCAACCCCCGGATTATGAAGAATTATCATCTAGAATATGAACAATAGCTTGTTATCTGTGAGGGCGAACACTTCATTATTTACCCTGATCCCTCCTCCTATCCGAACCTTTCTCTTACTTTCATATTGATAAGTACATATAATTCGATGGCCCCTTCCATAAAACATTTACGACATTATCTACAGAGCTTTAATGCATCGTTTCTTGGGTGATTCATATCACCTAGTTTTTTTTCATATTAATTAAATATTCTTGGTAAATTAAAAGTCTTAAACTTTATATTGAATATGTATGTCTTGTTTTTTATCTTGTGGATGAAATGCCCCGTAAATTATTGGCTCTGTAATATATGGCGATATCGAATTCACTTACTAGTAGTAACATATTCCAGTATAATTATGCTGAACTTGATTCTCCTGGAAGCTTTCATATTAATAGCTACGTATTTCAGTCGGGAACTTCTCATTCTTGTATATTTCAAATAATTGGGTAATTATCAATTGTCGGAATTTGCCTTGTTTCATCGGGATTTATTAAAAACCCGACGTGCTCTATTTTATCCCTACATAAAGGATATATACCAAAAATTAAATTAACACCCTCTTTATCTAGAATTTTCTACAAATTACTACCATTGGGCCCCACCTCTTTCTCTTTCACGTTTTTATTCAAGCTGCTACACCTCCTCTCTTCCCTTCACGCTGCACCTCCACATTCTTCCTCCTTTCTCTGGACTTCAGCCAGCAGCCCTTGTTCAGCCGCGCGCTCGACCAGCACCTCAGCCCGACCATGCTCGCGTCTTCTTCCTCTGCGCAGCAGCTCGCACTCTCGCACTCTCCTTCTCTGCGCAGCAGCTGTGTAGCAGTTTGTGCAGCAGCTCGTGTGACAACAACCCACATCCCAACAGCAGCTCATGTGCAGCAGCTCGCGTTTTCTTGCTCTGCGCAGCAGCTCTTGCCTTGTGTGAGTTTTTCCCCAAATTTATGAACCCTAGCTTTTCAATTTTCGATTTTATGAGGAATAGAGGTCCTCCTAACCAATTGGGGAATGATAGCAATTAGTTGATGCATTGGTATGTGTAGGTTGATTGAGTTTGGAGATTGGAGGTAGAAGTAAGAGATTTGGGATATTTTGTGTGAATCTGAAATTTCTGGGAAAAATTCGTAATTTCTGAGAAATTGTGGCTGACTTTTTAAGGTGAGAAATCTCCCTACGAGTATGAGGAATTTTACGGTTTTCGATTTGGATGTATATGTGATGAGATATGACGTTTTTCGTGAAGGTTCGACTTAGGCGACCGTTTCGTGAATCTTGCGACATCTTTTTACGACAAACGGATTACTTGAGGTGATCGTCAATTGAGGCAAGTTATTTGTGAGCGTTTGCGTATCATAGTTTAAGTTTAGAACAATAGATTAGGCATGTCATCAAACCATCAATTCTACATGCATATAACTATATCAAATTATAATGTTAGGAACTCATGTTCTTGTTGTTGATTTGGTTGTCGTTGTTGATCTATTTCATGAATTGATGCTTTGGTTATTGTTGATGTGTTAGATTTTATTGTTCATGTTGACATCGTTGTTATTTCCGTTGCCTTGTTGTCTTTATTCGTTATGCCATGTTGTCATTGGATATGTTTGTTAAGTTTGGAAAATTGTTGTTATCGAGAATATAGACGTTGTCTATGCATATGTTGTTGATTTGTGGTATTGGTTCATTGTGCCTTGTTCGGCTTCTTATGGACATACATTGGTCGTAGAAATTCTTATTATACTGAAAGATCTGTTGCGTTGAATGGTGATTATCGATTGAATTAAATGTATCTGTTGAGACGTTATACACAGGGTAAGGATCGTTCCGAGCCCCCGCATTATATTATGATGGTTTTATCCGAGATATATCCCTCGATTAGGGCTCTTCCCGGAGTCCGGGTTGAGTGTGTCGTGGGAGTTCCTTTACCAATATTGGGAAGGCCGGGTCACCTAGCTAGTGAGGCCGTTTCCGACCCGTTGGTAAAGTTTTGATACCCATAATATGGGTGAGAAGGTACCTTTGGATCCAAGACAGACTTGGACTTGTTTTCAAAACGTTTTTCGTATTTTTAATTTGGAATGGTTTTATTTAAATGGCTTGTTTATATGTTGCTTGTGAATTGTTGTTTCTTTGTTTGGGAATTTGTGACTTGTCTGGAATTTGACTGACGAATAAGTGAAGTGTAATTGATTACTATATGATCATGATGAGTGTATATATCAAAATGTGCATAGCGTTGGTGATGTTGTGTAGTTTTCGTTGTCTAAGCTACTACTATTATATAAAATGTTTATTAGTATGATCTCTTGTGTATCTGAATGATGAAATTAGGATTAACATGCTAGAGGTTAACTTCTCTGTAAATCAACATGTTGGGTACCTAGACTTACTGTGTGTTTGCATATCTACATCTTCGCACTTCTGCACATAACTTAATTGTATGTCTGTATGTTGCATGTCTTTACCGCATCGTTATATGTTTTTATTTGACTTTACAGTACGTCTATATATCTGCAAGTTGTGTATTGCATTATGCTTAGTCTATGATTTCTATACTTATACTATTGCATGTTTACTGCTCATATAACTTGCTAGTCTGGTTGGAGACTAACCCCCATTTCGGTGGGGGACTGGCTGTGTTTGTGCATGGCCAGGTATTCGTGCAGCTTCAGAGCATGGAGGAGGTCAGACGACTGATGCGTTGCTAGGATGGGCTATTAGTTGTGTTCATTATAATGTGGAAACGTTAGTTCTAGCAGAATCATACTACATTGTCATCTCCATCATTGTTTTCTTTATTTCTAATTCACTCTCGAGTTTTAAATCTTATTGTTCCGCTAAAGTTAACCCCCTTTTTGTTTTAAACTTGCTTCCGCTAACACATTGTTTTCTCATATCAATCCTTTCCCTTAACCGCCTGAGGGGATTCCTATCCAGGGATCCCTGGCACTGTAATACTCTTCATTTTTGGGGCGTTACAGAAGTTGGTATCAGAGCCAGGTTACAAATCTCTTTTGGGGATGGGGGTAGAACTTGCAACGCATGTCGCACTATGACATCCTTGCTCACTTTAGTTGTTGATACTAGTATATATATGTGTGTTCGGATCTATATTAGGAAGTACCTATAGATGGTAGGTAGAGGTAGAGGTGTTCCTAGTAGAGTTCGACTACGTAGGGGCCACCCGAGGATGGTGGAGGATAACCTTGCTTAAGTTCTCCAGGTTGAGAATGCTGTCAGTCAAAGGGGTCATGAGCTCCAAAGAGGAGCAAGAGTTACCAACTTGATTCCAGTGATTTAAATTGAAAATTCTTTTGAAGCTTTTGCAGTATGGATGCTGGATTTCCTTAGATGCTTCAACTGATGAACGGATAAGCTTTCAGTCATACTCTCTGTTGCATCATCAACAAGTTCCTCCATCTGTTTGTAAACTATTTGACACTAGTGCTACCCTTTCATTTATGTCCATGGCATGTGTGACTACACTTGGTCTTACTTGTGGGCATGTTACGAGTAATTTGGTAATCGTGAGTTTAGGAATTATCTGGTTCGTATTGGGAATCAAGATTGTCTAGCAGACTTGATTGAGATTGGTTTAATTCATTATGTCGTTTTGGGCATGATCACGTAAAAGGACTATTACTGTAACCACTGAGAATGGATCGGTGTATGTGTTTGAAGGTAGAGATCCCGCTAAGTCAAGGTCGGTATTAAGGTAATGGAAGCTGCGAGATTGATAACCAAGAGATGTCATAGATACTTGTGTTATGTTGTAGGAGATATGATTAAGAGAAACCTATATTTCTAGGATACCAGATGCATGCGAGTGTGAAGATTTGTCCCCAGAAGACTTGTCGGGTCTGCCTCCTCACAGAGAGGTTGAATTTGAAATAGAGCTTGAACTGGGAACAACTCATGTCTCATAGGCCCTGTACGGGATGACTCCACTGGAGATGCAGGAATTAAAGAAACAGATAATAGAGTTGATTAAGAATGACTATATTAGGCCAAGTGTGTAACCTTGGGAAGCGCTAATGTTGTTTGTGAGGAAAAAAAAAAAAGGAGCTGAATATGACTCTGCGTTGATTAAAGAGAGTTGAATAAGGTGACAATAAAGAACATAAGAGAAGACTAACCACTGCCCCGGTGTTAGCGTGACCTCAAGGAACTGATGGGTTTGTTGTTTACAGTGATGCTTCAGCGCAAGGCCTTGGTTGTATTTTTTATGCAACATGGAAGGGTTATCGCATATGCTTCCCGCCAGTTGAAATCACATGAGAAGAATTACCCCACCCATGACCTAGAACTAGCAGCTGTTGTGTTTGCTCTCAAGATATGGAGGCACTACCTTTTTGGGGTAACGTGTCAAATCTATACGGACCATAAGAGCTTGAAATACATCTTCACACAAAAGGAGCTGAATATGAAGCAAAGAAGGTGGTTAGAGATGATAAAGGATTATGACATTGAGATTCTATACCATCCAGGCAAAGCTAATGTGGTAGCTGACGCCCTAAGCAGAAAGTCGACACAAGAGAAACTGATTGCATGTCTGACCTCGCAACCAGAATTGCAAAGGGAGTTGATGAGAAGGGGGTCTGATTTCAAAGGAGTCAGGAAGAGCTTTGCTTTCTAGAGATTAAGTCGTCACTATTAGAAATGATAAGCCAGAGGCAACTAGATGACCCGGGCTAAGTAAGATCTTAAATGACATTAGCCAGAATAGGGCACCGGGATTTGTGGTGCACGATGATGGGATTCTGAGGTTCAAAAACCGAATCTATGTGCCTGCAAATGAGGAGATAAAAACTTTGATCCTGAAGGAAGCCCACTCCTCACCTTACTCAATACATCTGGGGGGCTAACAAGATGTACAAGAACCTCAAGCAAAACTTCTGGTGGAGTAACATGAAGAGGGAAGTAGCTGAATTTGTGGCTAAGTGTCTTACTTGTCAGCAAGTTAAAATTGAGCATCAAAGACCTGCTGGAGAACTACAACCACTTCCAATTCCAGAATGGAAGTGGGGGGACATCTCTATGGATTTTGTTATGGGGTTATCACCGCCACAGAAGGGGATGGATGCCATTTGGGTCATTGTTGATCGATTGACTAAATTTGCTCACTTTCTACCCATTAAGAAAGTTTGGGATCCAGACAGACTTGCAGAGCGTTATATTCAAGAGATAGTATGATTACATGGCATCCCCAAAACTATTGTGTCTGATCGTGACGGAAGGTTTGTATCACATTTTTGGAAGTCATTACATGCAGCCATGGGTACAGAACTGAGCTTTAGCACCGCCTTTCATCCACAAATAAATGGTCAATCAGAAAGGACCATTCAGACCTTGGAGGATATTCTGAGAGCATGTGCTCTAGATTGGCCGGGAAGGTGGGAAGCGAAGTTACCACTAGTGGAGTTCACGTATAATAATAGTTGGCATGCCTCCATTCAGATGGCTCCATATGAAGCTTTATACGGCCGGAAATGTAGGTCTCCACTGTGTTGGGATGACTTATCTGAGAGATTATTAGTGAGCCCAAACATCATGAGAAGGACACAAAATGAAGTTGCATTGATCAGGCAACGAATGCTGACGGCGCAGAGTCACCATAAATCATAAGTTGATGTGCGTCGCCGACCCCTTGAATTCCAAGTCGGAGATCACGTGTTCGTCCAGGTTTCACCTACCAAAGGTGTATTCAGATTTGGCAAGAGAGGGAAATTGAGTTCTCGCTATGTTGGAACCTTTGAGATTTTGGAGAAGATCGGGACATCAGTATATCGTCTTGCGTTACCACCATCAATGAGTCAGATACATAATGTCTTCCACGTTTCTCAACTAAGAAAGTACGTCGGTGACACTTCGCATGTAATTCGTTACGAGGAGATCGAATTTGGAGAGGATTGCACTTACGAAGAACAATCAATCAAGATCCTTGGTTATGAGGAAAGAAAGTTGAGAACCAAGGTGATTCCTCTGGTGAAAGTTTTATGGTCTAAATGTGACACCGATGCAGCCACATGGGAGACAGAGGCAGACATGAGAGAACGATACCCGTTCTTATTTGATGCTTAGTTTCGGGGACGAAACTCTTTTTAAGGGGGAGAGGATGAAATGCCCCGTAAATTATTGGGTCTGTAATATATGGCGATATCGAACTCACTTACTAGTAGTAACATATTCGAGTATAATTATGCTGAACTTGATTCTCCTGGAAGCTTTCATATTAATAGCTACGTATTTCAGTCGGGAACTTCTGATTCTTGTATATTTCAAATAATTGGGTAATTATCAATTGTCGGAATTTGCCTTGTTTCATCGGGATTTATTAAAAACCCGACGTGCTCTATTTTATCCCTACATAAAGGATATATACCCAAAATTAAATTAACACCCTCTTTATCTAGAATTTTCTACAAATTACTACCATTGGGCCCCACCTCTTTCTCTTTCACGTTTTTATTCAAGCTGCTACACCTCCTCTCTTCCCTTCACGCTGCACCTCCACATTCTTCCTCCTTTCTCTGGACTTCAGCCAGCAGCTCAGCCAGCAGCCCTTGTTCAGCCGCGCGCTCGACCAGCACCTCAGCCCGACCATGCTCGCGTCTTCTTCCTCTGCGCAGCAGCTCGCACTCTCGCACTCTCCTTCTCTGCGCAGCAGCTGTGTAGCAGTTTGTGCAGCAGCTCGTGTGACAACAACCCACATCCCAACAGCAGCTCATGTGCAGCAGCTCGCGTTTTCTTGCTCTGCGCAGCAGCTCTTGCCTTGTGTGAGTTTTTCCCCAAATTTATGAACCCTAGCTTTTCAATTTTCGATTTTATGAGGAATAGAGGTCCTCCTAACCAATTGGGGAATGATAGCAATTAGTTGATGCATTGGTATGTGTAGGTTGATTTAGTTTGGAGATTGGAGGTAGAAGTAAGAGATTTGGGATATTTTGTGTGAATCTGAAATTTCTGGGAAAAATTCGTAATTTCTGAGAAATTGTGGCTGACTTTTTAAGGTGAGAAATCTCCCTACGAGTATGAGGAATTTTACGGTTTTCGATTTGGATGTATATGTGATGAGATATGACGTTTTTCGTGAAGGTTCGACTTAGGCGACCGTTTCGTGAATCTTGCGACATCTTTTTACGACAAACGGATTACTTGAGGTGATCGTCAATTGAGGCAAGTTATTTGTGAGCGTTTGCGTATCATAGTTTAAGTTTAGAACAATAGATTAGGCATGTCATCAAACCATCAATTCTACATGCATATAACTATATCAAATTATAATGTTAGGAACTCATGTTCTTGTTGTTGATTTGATTGTCGTTGTTGATCTATTTCATGAATTGATGCATTGGTTATTGTTGATGTGTTAGATTTTATCGTTCATGTTGACATCGTTGTTATTTCCGTTGCCTTGTTGTCTTTATTCGTTATGCCATGTTGTCATTGGATATGTTTGTTAAGTTTGGAAAATTGTTGTTATCGAGAATATAGACGTTGTCGTTGCATATGTTGTTGATTTGTGGTATTGGTTCATTGTGCCTTGTTCGGCTTCTTATGGACATACATTGGTCATAGAAATTCTTATTATACTGAAAGATCTGTTGCGTTGAATGGTGATTATCGATTGAATTAAATGTATCGGTTGAGACGTTATACACAGGGTAAGGATCGTTCCGAGCCCCCGCATTATATTATGATGGTTTTATCCGAGATATATCCCTCGATTAGGGCTCTTCCCGGAGTCCGGGTTGAGTGGGTCGTGGGAGTTCCTTTACCAATATTGGGAAGGCCGGGTCACCTAGCTAGTGAGGCCGTTTCCGACCCGTTGGTAAAGTTTTGATACCCATAATATGGGTGAGAAGGTACCTTTGGATCCAAGACAGACTTGGACTTGTTTTCAAAACGTTTTTCGTATTTTTAATTTGGAATGGTTTTATTTAAATGGCTTGTTTATATGTTGCTTGTGAATTGTTGTTTCCTTGTTTGGGAATTTGTGACTTGTCTGGAATTTGACTGACGAATAAGTGAAGTGTAATTGATTACTATATGATCATGATGAGTGTATATATCAAAATGTGCATAGCGTTGGTGATGTTGTGTAGTTTTCATTGTCTAAGCTACTACTATTATATAAAATGTTTATTAGTATGATCTCTTGTGTATCTGAATGATGAAATTAGGATTAACATGCTAGAGGTTAACTTCTCTGTAAATCAACATGTTGGGTACCTAGACTTAATGTGTGTTTGCATATCTACATCTTCGCACTTCTGCACATAACTTAATTGCATGTCTGTATGTTGCATGTCTTTACCGCATCGTTATATGTTTTTATTTGACTTTACAGTACGTCTATATATCTGCAAGTTGTGTATTGCATTATGCTTAGTCTATGATTTCTATACTTATACTATTGCATGTTTACTGCTCATATAACTTGCTAGTCTGGTTGGAGACTAACCCCCATTTCGGTGGGGGACTGGCTGTGTTTGTGCATGGCCAGGTATTCGTGCAGCTTCAGAGCATGGAGGAGGTCAGACGACTGATGCGTTGCTAGGATGGGCTATTAGTTGTGTTCATTATAATGTGGAAACGTTAGTTCTAGCAGAATCACACTACATTGTCATCTCCATCATTGTTTTCTTTATTTCTAATTCACTCTCGAGTTTTAAATCTTATTGTTCCGCTAAAGTTAACCCCCTTTTTGTTTTAAACTTGCTTCCGCTAACACATTGTTTTCTCATATCAATCCTTTCCCTTAACCGCCTGAGGGGATTCCTATCCAGGGATCCCTGGCACTGTAATACTCTTTATTTTTGGGGCGTTACAGTGGAAAGGTATGGAACTTAACCTATTATACACGTAACAAGTTTTTTTATTACAATTGATTAGTACCACTTTTTTCCATATATGGGAAATTGGTATGTTTTTGAAAAAACAATGACAAATAAATCATATATAGGGTAATTGAATTTTTCAATTTGTATATATTTTTATGCATATATATGTATCTGAAAGGAATTTTTCTATGATTTCTAAATTAAGAGGCCCAAATAAAAAAGGAATAATATAAAGCTCAGTTTTTTTAGCATTATAAAAATCTCAAATACATAATATTTCGGTCAAATGCCAACCCATAGATACAAATCAAATATTTTAATTATCATAGAATAATAAGAATAATAACATGTGTGGGTATTTCCGCTTCTTAATAATTTGCGCAACACTCCGCGCTGGCTTGTCACTTCACTATCAGTTGCATGAATTCTCACATCCTTGTACACACTTATTCATCAACTTCTCTTTCGTTAAACCTATTCAATAAAAAAAAAGATGAACATATCATGTCAATTAAAAAATCCGATGTTTGAATCATAATTAATAAAAATAAAACAAGATTTTTAATATAGAAAAATAGTTAATAATCTATTTCAAAGATTGTAAATCGCTAAAAAGACATGGTATCAAAAACAATAATTATTTATGCATATGTACCTTCTTCTTCAGAGAGTTTTGCTTCAGTGAAGCATTTTGAAATGACACAACCTGTTCTACACAAAGAGTGTTCATCTCTTCCTTCGACGTCAAGAGGAAAGCTTTTTCTACAATTGAAAAGGCACGGTCCAAGACAAAGAGGGGATGTACGACATTTAAAACAGCAAATACTTACACATTTCACGACACCAAAGACACTTGCATTTGAAGGAACAAGAATTGTTGAGATTACTAAGAAGATGACAAAAATTGACTTTATAGACATTTTTTTGTTTGTGACAATATCTCTATCTTTCAAAGTGTTGGGTTTTTGTGTTGATAGTGATTTAGAAAGCATCATTATATATGAGGTAAATCTGATTGCATTATTTCATACGACACAATGCATTTATTAGTTTAGTGTAGCACAATTTATTTAGGCGTATAAATTTACCATAAAAGATTATCTCTTTCTTCTTTTATATCCAAGAAATTTGGACTTTAAAATCTCTCAAAAATAGTAAGACATTTATATTTCAAATTTTAAATATAAATATCATGGAATGGTTTTGTATTCATCAAAAAGACTTTAAAGTAGTAAATTTCTCTTAATTGGAGAAATTCTCTTAATACCGTTTTAGACATTTTAGATTTTGTATGGTCGTATATGTTTTGAAATTGATGGTTCAATTTAATAGGTAATTGCGGTGCATTTTATAAATACACAAGTGTATAATATTAGAAATCTTTTTAAAAAAAAGTTTTTTCTCACCGTTTGAAGAAAAAAACTTCCTCAAATTAGAGTATCTCGGTCTGTTGAATTTAAACAACGTGCAATGACATCATGATCCGATACATTTATCAATAGACTATTTGAAAGACATCTTAGAGATACATTTTCCATTGTATAAAATATTGTTTTTGTTAAATATCATATTACTTTCATGAGGAAAGTTCGAGTAGGAAGATGGGTTAACGTAGGAAAAACAAATCCCTCGCGTTCAAAGATAACAAACTAATGTTCATACTATGGATGGTAACGTTCATGATTTGTAAATCGGCTAAATTTCGGTAGTATTATTTAAAAAATCACTTTTCATGGAATTTACAAAATCGCCACCGCGTAACTCATTTAAAACGTTCAGAATTTTCAACCCCCGGATTATGAACATTATCATCTAGAATATGAACAATAGCTTGTTATCTGTGAGGGCGAACACTTCATTATTTACCCTGATCCCTCTTCCTATCCGAACCTTTCTCTTACTTTCATATTGATAAGTACATATAATTCGATGACCCCTTCCATAAAACATTTACGACATTATCTACAGAGCTTTAATGCATCATTTCTTGGGTGATTCATATCACCTAGTTTTTTTTTCATATTAATTAAATATTCTTGGTAAATTAAAAGTCTTAAACTTTATATTGAATATGTATGTCTTGTTTTTTATCTTGTGGAAAGGTATGGAACTTAACCTATTATACACGTAACAAGTTGTTTTATTACAATTGATTAGTACCACTTTTTTCCATATATGGGAAATTGGTATGTTTTTGAAAAAACAATGACAAATAAATCATATATAGGGTAATTGAATTTTTCAATTTGTATATATTTTTATGCATATATATGTATCTGAAAGGAATTTTTCTATGATTTCTAAATTACGAGGCTCAAATAAAAAAGGAATAATATAAAGCTCAATTTTTTTAGCATTATAAAAATCTCAAATACATAATATATCGGTCAAATGCCAACCCATAGATACAAATCAAATATTTTAATTATCAAAGAATAATAAGAATAATAACATGTGTGGGTATTTCCGCTTCTTAATAATTTGCGCAACACTCTGCGCTGGCTTGTCACTTCACTATCAGTTGCATGAATTGTCACATCCTTGTACACACTTATTCATCAACTTCTCTTCCGTTAAACCTATTCAATAAAAAAAAGATGAACATATCATGTCAATTAAATAATCCGATGTTTGAATCATAATTAATAAAAATAAAACAAGAAGTTTTAATATAGAAAAATAGTTAATAATCTATTTCAAAGATTGTAAATCGCTAAAAAGACATGGTATCAAAAACAATAATTATTTATGCATATGTACCTTCTTCTTCAGAGAGTTTTGCTTCAGTGAAGCATTTTGAAATGACACAACCTGTTCTACACAAAGAGTGTTCATCTCTTCCTTCGACGTCAAGAGGAAACCTTTTTCTACAATTGAAAAGGCACGGTCCAAGACTGAAATGCCCCGTAAATTATTAAGTCCGTATTATTTAGCGACATCAAACTCGCTAACTATTAGTGTCATATTACGGTATGATTATGTCGAACTTCATTCTCCATGGAAGCTTTCAGATTAATAGCTACGTATTTGAGTTGAGAATTTCGGACCCTTGTTTATTTAATATGATTGGGTGATTATTGGTTGTCTGAATTCGCCTTGTTGTATCGGGATTTATTACAAACCAAACTTAATTTATTTAATCCTAAACCCAACATTAATTTAACCCATACCTATGTAGAATTTTCTACCCTCTTCATAGAAAGGACCCACCTCATTTTCTAGATATCTCCTTACGTGTTTTTATTGTACAGCCCATGTAAACTTTTCTCTTCTCTTCACACTGCCCCATCTCCACACTCCTTCATGCTACACTTCCTCCTTGCTACAACCACCTAAACCCAGCTCAGCCAGCAATGCCGCTCGACCTTGGGCTCTCCGCGAAGCAAGACAGCTCACGTCGATTCTCCTCCCCCTGCACAACAGTTCGTTTTGCGTTCTTCCTCGTGCGCAGAAGCTGTTCAGCAGCTTGTGTGCAGCAATATCCATCAACGACGTCAACAACGGCCACCTCCAGCTCATCGGTACATAGTGAGCCGCCACCACCTCCATCCATTTAGCCTCTTGTGAGAAATTTCAAAATCTCAAGAACCCTAATTTTTCAATTTGGGGTTTTTATGTTAAAATGACGTTTGAGCTGAAATTGATGGAAGTAATGGATTATATAGGATGTTTGGAGTTGGTATTTGGAGGAACAAGCGAAGGATTCGAGCTTTGGGCCATTTGGTAAATTTTCTGGAAAATCTGGGCACATTTCGTAATTACTGGAAAGCCAGGACTGACTTTATGAGGTGAGGCATCTACCCACGAGCATGGCAAATTTTACGGTTCTTGATTTGGATGTATATGTGATGAGTTATGACGTTTTTCGTGAAGGTTCGACTCAGGTGAGCATTTCGTGAATCTTGCGACATCTTGCTACAACAAACGGATTAGTGGAGTTGATCGTCAACTAAGGCAAGTTATTTGTGAGCGTTTTCCATGTCGTAGTAAAGAGTTACGATGAACGAATCTCAAACATTTAGTTGTACATGCGTCTAATCATATAAGTTGTCTCTTGTTGCTATTGTTGGTTCCTTGGTGATGTCTTTTAATTGTTATTTGGTTGATGTCACTTGTTGCATTATGTGTAGTTGTGTAGAGATGTCTTATTATATGGTGATTTTTATGAGTTGACTACGCTCATGGTGATACGAATGGTTGAAATATGATTAGTGATTGCGTTATCGCTTTACATATAATAATGTTGAGGCATCGAGTTACATACTCTTGGATTTCAGAGGTTGAGTTATAAAACACGTTAAATTCGGGGTAAGGATGGTTCCGATCCCTATTTGGTTTTATAATGTTTTTGGTCAGCATGGTGCCCTCGATTGCTCAATTTGAAGAGTGGTCGTAGGGACTGTCTTATCAATCTGGGTCGGCCGTTCACCTAGCTAGTGTTCGTTCTCCGACTCTTGGTAAGACATTGGTACCCAAGATACGGGTTCAGCCCAAGGTACGGGTTAGAGGGTATACCTTCGGGTCCAAGACAGACTTGGACTTGTTTTCTAAACGTTTTCGAAAGTTGAATTTGAAATAATTTT
Organism: Oxyria digyna; assembly: GCA_029168935.1. NCBI lineage: Eukaryota > Viridiplantae > Streptophyta > Magnoliopsida > Caryophyllales > Polygonaceae > Oxyria > Oxyria digyna. The sequence goes on from JAPVLV010000013.1 coordinate 17,147,192, forward strand.
ATTTAAGCGGCTTGCTTATATGTTGATTGTGAATGATTGTTTCCTTCTTTGGATGGATTTTAACTTGCCTGGAATTTGATTGACGAATATGTAAAGTTTAACCGATTACTATATGATTGTGATGAGTGTATATACCAAAGTGCATATCGTTGGTGAGGTTGTGTAGTTATTATTTCCTAAGCTAATGGTATTATATATATATATGGTCATCTGTATAATCTCTGATATATCTGAAATGGTGAAATTAGGAATTAAATGATGCATTAACTTCTTTGAATGTCTACATGTCTCTACAGAGATTTACTACATATTTGCATATCTACATCTTCGGAAATCTACATGTTTGCATATGAATTTATTGTATATTTGCATTTTTGCATATCCTTATCGCATATTTGTATGTTTGTATATGAATTTACTGAAATGCCCCGTAAATTATTGGCTCTGTAAAATATGGCGATATCGAGCTCACCTACAAGTAGTAACATATTCCAGTATAATTATGCCGAACTTGATTCTCCTGGAAGCTTTTGGATTAATAGCTACGTATTTCAGTTGAGAATTTAAGGTTCTTGCCTATTTCAAATAATTGGGTAATTAGCGATTGTCGAATTTGCCTCATTTCACCGGGATTTATTAAAAACCCGACGTACTCTATTTTATCCCTACATAAAGGATATATATCCAAAATTAATTTAATATCCTCTATCTAGAATTTTCTACAAACTACCTTTTGGGCCCCACCTCATTCTCTTTCACGTTACTTTTCAAGCTCCAAATTCTTCATCTCTTCCTCTCTTCACGCAGCACCTCCATTCTTCCTCCTCCCTCTTTGCTTCAGCCAACAGTTCAGCAAAAGCTCAGCCAGCAGCCCTCGTTCAGCCGCGCGCTCGACCAGCACCTCAGCCCGACCTGCCTCGCGTCTTCTTCCTCTGCGCAGCAGCTCGTCCTCGTCTTCCCTCTGCGCAGCAGCTGTTCGCGTAGCTTGTCTCCGGCATGGCCATCAACGACGTCGACATGACCACCTTGCAGTTCGTCAGGGAGCCGGTGAGCCGCCCTCCCCTCCATCCATTTCAACTCTCTTGAGAAATTCCTAATTCTTTAGAACCCTAGTTTTTTTTAATTTAGGGGTTTATGTTAAATTGATGTTTGGACTGAAATTGGTGGAAATAATGGATGATATATGTAACACCCCAAAATATACAATTAAGGAAATGTTACAGTGTCAGGGATCTCCTACAGAAATCCCCTTCAGACAATGTAAAAATACTAGATTAAACCTGTTAGTTCTAGAACCCAAATCCAAGACAAGTAAAAAATAACTTAAAGCATGTCCACAAGAGTGTTCATATAATACTTCACTCACCTAGGATGACACACACCCACATATATACAACTCATCAAAAGAGTCTAGCACAAGGCATCATTGCTAGTCTAACCAAAAAGATAATACATAGGTACGTTTTATAAGTTTGATCAACACTAGTATATCACACTAAAGATCTGAACCCGAAAGGAAAACCCATCCTAAACAGCATCATGTCGCATGACCTCCTCCACGCTCCGGCATTGCTTGTGATCCTGGCCATACACAAACATAACCAGATTTCCCCCATAAAGGGGTTAGTCTACATCCAGACTAAGCAATAATATAAGCGATTGATCATGTACATGAGCATAAATATATGAATCATGAATATGCCAATACCGTAAAGTACACTACTTACATATATGATCATGTATTGAAGACCACTATACACAATTATCTATTCATAGTATATTTATGTGAAAATGCAACACTTCAACGTCAATTATCTAATCATACCCAGAACTAGTGTACAGAATACTATATCCTGACGGAAATAATGTCCAACACATCCACTCCAACCAATATTCAAAACGGTTGTAAATCCATCATTCAAAACCTATACCCGAGTATACTTTTCGTATTAGGAAAACACAATATAAAAGAAACATTTAAAACACATTGAAAGAAAATATGCCAAAGCCTGTCTTGGACACGAAGGTACCTTCTCACCCATATTATGGGTACCAAAACTTTACCAACGGGTCGGAAACGGCCTCACTAGCTAGGTGACCCGGCCTTCCCAATATTGGTAAAGGAACTCCCACGACCCACTCAACCCGGACTCCGGGAAGAGCCCTAATCGAGGGATATATCCATTTATAAACATGAACCCTTATACCTGAGCTCATAAAACATAAATACTTTCAACATGGAAGCATATCAAACACATATAGGATGCATCTCTAGTATACTAAAGCCAACAATTGAAACCACATATATACGTAATTGCAATCACGACATTTAAGCATAAACCGATAACCTAAATCTATACTATGTACATAAACTTCGCAAATAGCTTGCCTTAGAGTCGTTCCACAGCAAGAGCCCTCGATCACAATCCCCTAATCGTCTTAGTATTGGAACTTAGCGAAGTCGACGTGCAGTCTAGCTCATACCGACACTACATCGCAAATTCGGGCATAACTTATTATTTATAACTCCAAATCAAAATCCGTAAAGTTCCCCATAAACCTAAGGAGATTCCTCACCTTATAAGCTCAGCCAAAAATTCCCAGCAACTGCAGAACGTTCCCAGAATTTATAGAACAGCAGCAAAACACCCAGATTTTCAATATCAACTTCAACCTTCAAACCCAATGCACCTAATCCTTCCACAACATCAATTGGCATCGAATTAACAATCAATTTCACCCAAAGTCCCACCCTTCAACATGAGCCTCTCAATTGAGAAGTTAGGGTTAAGGAACTTAAGGAAATTTACCTCAAAATTTCTGGGCAAGGAAGGGTGCAAGATGCTTAATCAAGTGGGTTGAAGCTTCTATGATGAGAGTGAAATATAGCCCAAGCTATACAGCGACAATAGAAGCCTCGAACAGCAGCTGAACTGCAGCGGAACCAGTCCAGAAACGCAGCTGAACTGAGGAGAGACAGAGGAGAAGGAGAAGTGATGGTGGCTGGTCCTTTGCAGCGGCTACAACGCCTTGAACAAGCTACGGGAAAGAGAGAGAGACAAGGGGTGAAGGAGAGAATGGAGGAGATGAGGTTGCAGGAATTTCAGATTTGATAAATAAGAGTTAAAGAAAGAAAGAAAAAAAATAAGGATAAAACGAGATACTTAATGTCTAAGTATTTATTTTATCTTTATTTTACTAGTAGGTTATTATCGGATTATTTAAGTGGTATATATGTAGGTATGGGAGTAGGATATATCATTAAGTACTTAGGAATAATTCTAATACAGAGATTATACGCATAAAAATAAATTTTATTTTAATACGCACCTTTCTGGGTATTTCATACCTCCCCCCTTAAAGGAGTTTCGTCCCCGAAACTAGGAACCAAATAAGTGGGGATAGCGTGCCATCATGTCTTTCTCAGCTTCCCATGTAGCAGCATCGGTTCCATGCTTAGACCATAAAACTTTGACGAGTGGAATCACTTTATTCCTCAATCGTTTTGTCTCATAGGCAAGTATTTCGACTGGTTGCTCTTCATAAGTACAATCTTCCTCAATCTCAAGTTGCTCATACTGTATTACATGCGAAGGATCATGAACATATTTCCTCAACTGAGAGACATGAAACACGTTATGTGCTCGACTCATAGCTGGCGGTAAGGCAAGTCGATAGGCTAATGATCCAATCCTTTCCAAGATCTCAAAGGGTCCTACGTAACGAGGGGTCAATTTTCCTCTTTTTCCAAATCTAAATACACCTTTAGTAGGCGAGACACGAACAAACACATGGTCACCAACTTGGAACTCAAGGGGTCGTCGACGAACATCAGAATAGGATTTCTGACGACTTTGTGCTGCCAACATTTGTTGTCTAATCAAGGCTACCTCATCTTGAGTCCTTCTCAGAATATCCGGGCATACCAAACTCGTCTCTGACAAATCATCCCAACATAACGGTGATCGACATCTTCGACCATACAAAGCCTCATATGGCGCCATCTGAATTGAGGCATGCCAACTATTATTGTAAGTGAATTCAATCAATGATAACTTGGTTTCCCACTTTCCAGGCCAGTCTAGCGTACATGCTCTCAAGATATCCTCCAAAGTTTGTATGGTTCTCTCTGATTGACCATCTGTCTGTGGATGGAAAGCGGTGCTAAATCTGAGTTGCGTACCCATTGCTGCATGAAGTGATTTCCAAAAGTGTGACACAAAGCGCCCGTCACGATCAGAAACTATGGTCTTGGGAATGCCATGCAAACGTACGATTTCTTGAAGATATAACTCAGCGAGTCTATCTGGTCCCCACGTTTTCTTAATAGGAAGAAAATGAGCAGATTTGGTCAATCGGTCTACTATGACCCAGATGGTGTCCATGCCTCTTGACGTTGGGGGCAATCCCGACACAAAGTCCATGGCTATATCGTCCCATTTCCACTCGGGAATTGGCAACGGTTGTAGTTCACCAGCAGGCCTTTGGTGTTCAATCTTCACTTGTTGACATGTGAGACATTTAGCCACAAACTCAGCTATCTCTCTTTTCATATTACTCCACCAGAAATTTTGTTTAAGGTCCTTGTACATTTTGCTAGCCCCAGGGTGAATCGAATATGGCGAAGTATGCGCCTTTTTTAAAATCATAGTCTTTATCTCTTTGTCCGTAGGTACACAGATCCGGTTCTTGAACCTCAGAATTCCATCATCTTGTACAATAAACCCTGGTGACTTCCCTTGAATGATACCGTCTTTAATCTTGTTCAACCAGACATCATTAGATTGTTTCTGTCTAATCATCTCTAACAAAGATGATTCAATCTCAAGGTAGCAAAGTTGTCCCTGGTTCTTCTGAAATCGAACCACAATCTCATAACAAATTAACTCCTTTTGCAATTCTGGTTGTAGTGTTAGGCATGCAACCATTGCCTCTTGAGTCAGTTTCCTACTTAAAGCATCAGCTACCACATTAGCTTTGCCAGGATGGTATAAAATCTCAATATCATAATCCTTTAACATCTCTAACCACCTTCTCTGCCTCATGTTCAAATCCTTCTGAGTGAAAATGTACTTTAGGCTCTTATGATCTGTAAAAATCTGACAACTTACCCCATAAAGGTAATGTCGCCATATTTTGAGGGCAAAAATTACAGCAGCCAGTTCCAAGTCATGCGTGGGGTAGTTTACCTCGTGTGTCTTTAATTGACGGGAGGCATAAGCAATTACCCTGCCATGCTGCATCAAAACACAACCAAGTCCTTGTCTAGAAGCGTCACTATACACAACAAACCCATCAGTTCCTTGGGGTAGTGCTAAGATTGGAGCACTAGTGAGTCTCTTCTTAAGCTCCTCAAAACTTGCTTGACATTTCACGTCCCATTCAAATTTCTTCGCCTTGCGTAGCAAGTTAGTCATTGGTTGGGCGATCTTAGAAAACCCTTCTACAAATCTTCTGTAATACCCGGCCAAGCCTAAAAAGCTTCTCACTTCTTTCACATTCTTTGGAGATTTCCATTCAGATACTGCTTGAATCTTTTGCGGGTCAACCATAACTCCTTCCGCAGAGACTATATGACCAAGAAATGCCACTTCTGTCATCCAGAAATCACACTTTGACAATTTAGCGTACAACTGTTCTTGTCTTAATACACTAAGAACGATTCCGAGGTGTTCAACATGTTCCTCCCTACTTCTTGAGTACACTAAAATGTCATCTATGAAGACCACAACAAACTGATCAAGATATTCGATAAAAATACGATTCATTAATTCCATGAAAACAGCTGGGGCATTGGTGAGTCCAAACGGCATCACCACAAATTCATAATGACCATACCTTGTACGGAATGCCGTCTTAGCAATATCTTCATCCCGGATCCTCAACTGATGATACCCAGATCTTAAATCAATCTTTGAGAAAACGGTGGCGCCTTGCAGCTGATCCAATAAATCATCTATCCGAGGCAATGGGTATTTATTTTTCATCGTGACCTTATTCAGCTCTCTATAGTCAATACAAAGGCGAAATGATCCATCTTTCTTCCTTACGAATAGCACAGGTGCACCCCACGGAGATGCGCTCGGCCTAATGAATCCTTTTTCCAAAAGTTCCTCAAGTTGCTTCTTCAACTCTTGCATTTCTGGTGGCGCCATTCTATACGGCGCACGAGACACCGGAGTAGTTCCTGGCTCAAGTTCAATTGTGAAGTCCACGTCCCTATGAGGGGGTAAACCCGGCAAATCCTCCGGAAACACATCTTGGAACTCACAAACAATAGGAATTTTAGACAATTCCGTCTCTTTCTTGTCCTCCTCCAGGGCATAACACAAATAGCCTTGACATCCCTTCCTCAACAACTTTGAGGCCTCCATGGAACTGATAATTAATCCAGATTCACTAGGGTCACGTCCCTCAAACACATGAGTCGACCCATTCTTGGAGGTCAACGTGACAGTTCTTTTACGCAGATCCATCACCGCCTCATGACGTACAAGCCAATCCATACCCAAAATCACGTCATAATGTTGAATATTAATTTCTATCAAATCAGCTTCCCACTCCCAAACACCAATGCGAATGGGACAATTTCTAAACTCGCGGTTTCCTAGGAGCTTGCTACCATTTGGTAAACCAACCATAAATGACTCGCATTCAAATGCACAAGTAAGACCAAGCCTATTCACACATGACTCAGAGATGAAACAATGAGTAGCTCCAGTATCAAACAATATGCGTACAGGTTGAGATTGAATGTAGAGCGTACCTGCCACTACGGACGCATTAGGTTCCTCGACTCTCATCTCGTAAACACGACCCTTTCCCTTTGATCCTCCGGTAGACTGTTGAGATTGAGCTGGATTTGGTCGAGTTTGTTGATGAGAATATGACTGTACCGGACGAGGTTGTTGATTCTGCCTTCGTGGACTAAGTACAGAAGCTTGTGATTGAGAAGGATTCACTCCTTCCCCTCTACAGTAGACAGAAAGGTGGCCCTTCTCGCCACACTTATAGCACTCTTTAGCTTCTTTAGGACAATCTGACTTGTAATGTTGGTCACTACTGCAGTTATGACAACGGTAACCCACGGGTGGTACTCCTCGAGGCCTATGAGAACTCTGAGATCCTGAAACATGACCGGTCTTTCCTGGCACAAGACGTTTCTTGAAGACATCACCTTTGGTGCTAAAGGAAGTCGGTTGCGTCTTCTGCTTCTTATACCCATGTCTCAATGACCTCTCAACCTCAAGTTTTCTCTCGACTTCTAAGGCCTTATCATAATATTCCCCCAAGGTAGTACATGAGTGCCCGGACATGTAGGTCCTAATCTGCGGAGGTATCCACGACTCAAAATAATAGATCTTGTCTCTCTCATTGTGAACTGCAGATGATGCATAACGGAGGAGCTGGAGAAACTTTATACTAGCTTGTGCCACTGGCATCCCTTCAAGAGGCGGATGTGAAAACTCATAAAATTTTTGCTTTTGTAGTGATACCGGATAAAACCTTGTGCGAATCGCTTCCTTGAATTCTCCCCAGCTCATCGTACCCTCTGCAGGCTTTACAGAATCCCACCAATCATCAGCATCCTTAGTGAGATAAAATGAAACATTGGATACCTTCTGATCCTCTGGACACTTCACTCTATCAAGGAACTTCTCCATCTGCTTAAGCCAATGTTCTACCTCCACCGGCTCACCAGATCCATCATATGTAGGGGGTTTCATCTTCTCAAATGCCGCTGCAATAATACTAGCGTCAACCCTTTCAGCCGTTGGTGGCATCACTTGTGGAGGGGCTGGTTGATTTTGTGCTTGTGGTGGTACTGTTGGAGGCCATGCCGCTCGAATAGCTTGTCCAATCATCTGTTGAAGAGCGACATAAAGTTCAGGATTAATGCCAGCAGGTAAAGTTCCGGGTGTTGGAGCATCTGGAGCTACGGGAGGAGCTTCTCGGGGAACCTCTGGAGGAACATTCCCTCCTTCAACTCTTGGTTCATGACCCATCTGACTTTCGACATCCTCAACTGGAGGCATATCAGCAAGATTACCTCTACCGACCCCCTGATGTCCCCCGCGAGATCCACGAGGTCGACCTCTACCTCGAACACCTCTACCCCTACCTAACATCTGCATAGACAGATGCTCATTCAAGCACATATATACATATACATAAAACATACATTACCTTAAGTAGTTAAGGAAGCGAGCGTGGAGATGGCGGTGCGACGCATGATGTTCCTTCTACCCATGCCGACAATAAAAAAGGAACTTAAGCTCTGATACCAACTTCTGTAACACCCCAAAATATACAATTAAGGAAATGTTACAGTGTCAGGGATCTCCTACAGAAATCCCCTTCAGACAATGTAAAAATACTAGATTAAACCTGTTAGTTCTAGAACCCAAATCCAAGACAAGTAAAAAATAACTTAAAGCATGTCCACAAGAGTGTTCATATAATACTTCACTCACCTAGGATGACACACACCCACATATATACAACTCATCAAAAGAGTCTAGCACAAGGCATCATTGCTAGTCTAACCAAAAAGATAATACATAGGTAAGTTTTATAAGTTTGATCAACACTAGTATATCACACTAAAGATCTGAACCCGAAAGGAAAACCCATCCTAAACAGCATCATGTCGCATGACCTCCTCCACGCTCCGGCATTGCTTGTGATCCTGGCCATACACAAACATAACCAGATTTCCCCCATAAAGGGGTTAGTCTACATCCAGACTAAGCAATAATATAAGCGATTGATCATGTACATGAGCATAAATATAGGAATCATGAATATGCCAATACCGTAAAGTACACTACTTACATATATGATCATGTATTGAAGACCACTATACACAATTATCTATTCATAGTATATTTATGTGAAAATGCAACACTTCAACGTCAATTATCTAATCATACCCAGAACTAGTGTACAGAATACTATATCCTGACGGAAATAATGTCCAACACATCCACTCCAACCAATATTCAAAACGGTTGTAAATCCATCATTCAAAACCTATACCCGAGTATACTTTTCGTATTAGGAAAACACAATATAAAAGAAACATTTAAAACACATTGAAAGAAAATATGCCAAAGCCTGTCTTGGACACGAAGGTACCTTCTCACCCATATTATGGGTACCAAAACTTTACCAACGGGTCGGAAACGGCCTCACTAGCTAGGTGACCCGGCCTTCCCAATATTGGTAAAGGAACTCCCACGACCCACTCAACCCGGACTCCGGGAAGAGCCCTAATCGAGGGATATATCCATTTATAAACATGAACCCTTATACCTGAGCTCATAAAACATAAATACTTTCAACATGGAAGAATATCAAACACATATAGGATGCATCTCTAGTATACTAAAGCCAACAATTGAAACCACATATATACGTAATTGCATTCACGACATTTAAGCATAAACCGATAACCTAAATCTATACTATGTACATAAACTTCGCAAATAGCTTGCCTTAGAGTCGTTCCACAGCAAGAGCCCTCGATCACAATCCCCTAATCGTCTTAGTATTGGAACTTAGCGAAGTCGACGTGCAGTCTAGCTCATACCGACACTACATCGCAAATTCGGGCATAACTTATTATTTATAACTCGAAATCAAAATCCGTAGTTCCCCATAAACCTAAGGAGATTCCTCACCTTATAAGCTCAGCCAAAAATTCCCAGCAACTGCAGAACGTTCCCAGAATTTACAGAACAGCAGCAAAACACCCAGATTTTCAATATCAACTTCAACCTTCAAACCCAATGCACCTAATCCTTCCACAACATCAATTGGCATCGAATTAACAATCAATTTCACCCAAAGTCCCACCCTTCAACATGAGCCTCTCAATTGAGAAGTTAGGGTTAAGGAACTTAAGGAAATTTACCTCAAAATTTCTGGGCAAGGAAGGGTGCAAGATGCTTAATCAAGTGGGTTGAAGCTTCTATGATGAGAGTGAAACATAGCCCAAGCTATACAGCGACAATAGAAGCCTCGAACAGCAGCGGAACCAGTCCAGAAACGCAGCTGAACTGAGGAGAGACAGAGGAGAAGGAGAAGTGATGGTGGCTGGTCCTTTGCAGCGGCTACAACGCCTTGAACAAGCTACGGGAAAGAGAGAGAGACAAGGGGTGAAGGAGAGAATGGAGGAGATGAGGTTGCAGGAATTTCAGATTTGATAAATAAGAGTTAAAGAAAGAAAGAAAAAAAATAAGGATAAAACGAGATACTTAATGTCTAAGTATTTATTTTATCTTTATTTTACTAGTAGGTTATTATCGGATTATTTAAGTGGTATATATGTAGGTATGGGAGTAGGATATATCATTAAGTACTCAGGAATAATTCTAATACAGAGATTATACGCATAAAAATAAATTTTATTTTAATACGCACCTTTCGGGGTATTTCAATATAGGTTGTTTGAAGTTGAGATTTGAAGGAATAAGGAAGGATTTGAGTTTTGGGCCATTTGGTAAACTTGCTGGAAAATCTGGGAAAAATTCGTAATTTCTGTGAAGTTGGGGCTGACTTTTTAAGGTGAGAAATCTCCCTACGAGTATGAGGAATTTTACGGTTTTCGATTTGGATGTATATGTGATGAGTTATGGCGTTTTTCGTGAAGGTTCGACTTAGGACCGTTTCGTGAACCTTGCGACATCTTTATACGACAAACGGATTACTTGTGTTGATCGTCGATTGAGGCAAGTTGTTTATAAGCGTTTGCGTGTTGTAGGTTAAGTTTAGGATATCGGATTATGCATGTCATCAAACTTCTAAATAGTAAATGAGCTTTAATCTTAATGAAGTATGGAATACGAATGCTATTTTAGTGATTACATGAATATATGCTCTATTGTGATTATTTGATTATGTGTTATGTTGAACATGTCTTCTTTCGTGAGAATCTTGACGATATGTTCATCCTGGTGATTGTGCTTATATGCTTTAGATGCGATTATGTGAAGTTATCGGTGAGTACACATTGTGCTTGAGATTTATATGTGGGGTAAGGATTGTTCCGATCCCTCACTTGATTGCGAACGGTTTTATGTCGTAACACCCTCGATTATGGCTCTATCGGAAGAGTGGGTCGTTGGTGGGCCTTGCCAATTGGGTAGACCGGATCACTTGGCCCGTGATTCCGTTCCCTACCCTTTGGTATAGGAATGATTTGGCCCAATGTACGGGCAAGAAGGTACCTTCGGATCCAAGACAGTCTTGGACCTGTTTTCAAAACATTTTCGTAATTTATTTTCCAATTGGATCTCTGTTTACTTGATACACTTGTTTGTATGTTGCTTGTGATTGATCGCTTGTTTGTTGTGAATCTGTAAGTAATCGTTACTCATGCGTGATCGTTTCTAAAAACATAACTTAGGTTTGCATGTCTGCTAATCTGTTACTCCTTTACTTGCCCTATTACTCGTATTATGCTTATGAATGACTTGCTAGTCTGGTTGGAGACTAACCCCCATTTCGGTGGGGGAACTGGCTGTGTTTGACATGGTCAGGTACCCAGTCTGTTACAGGGCGTGGAGGAGATCAGGCGACTTGATGCAAGCTAGGATGGGTTTATTCGGGTTCACTTTCACTTTGGTTTTCAAAACTGTTGTTTTGCTAAACTAGGCATCTTTTGGTACTTTGATGCATTTATAGTCTTTGTGGACAAACATGTTTGATGACCCTCTTGAAGCAGGTTTTGGTACTTTGATCGTACGACCATGTTAGGTCCTTATCGACGTACTTGTATGGACGTCTTGCGAGACTATCTATTTGTTTACATTTCTAATTGTTCTTTTGTACATTTTTTTCTCTTCCTTTAAACTGCCTGTGGGGATTCCAAGCACGGGATCCCTGTCACTGTAACACTCCTCGGTTTTGGGGCGTTACATTTACCGTATGTATGTATATCTTGTTTTTGTGTTGCATGTTTGCATGTCTGCTAGTCTATGACTTCTATGCCAATGCTATCACACGTTTATTGCTCATATAATTTGCTAGTCTAGTTGGAGACTAACCCCCATTTCGGTGGGGGACTGGCTGTGTTTGTGCATGGCCAGGTGTTCGTGTAACTTCAGAACATGGAGGATGGTCAGGCGACTGATGCGTTACTAGGATGGGTTATTATGGTTCCTACCCTAGAACTTGAAAATGTCTACCCCAATGAACTCATATTACCTTGTCTTCTCCATGATCGCTTTCTTAATTCGTAACATACTCCCAATGTTCAGATCTTAATATTTTGCTTGAGTTTTGTTGATTTACTTATCTTGTTACACCTTGATCCTTTTGTTTTAAACTTTTTTTTCGCCATCAACTTGTTTTCTCGTATTACATTCCTTTCCCTCTAACCGCCTGAGGGGTTTCCTATTCGGGGATCCCTGGCACTGTAACACCCTCCTTTTTGGGGCGTTACAGAAGTTGGTATCAGAGCCAGGTTCCAAATTTTTTTTTTTTTTTGGGAAGGGTTAGAACTTGCATCGAATGTCGCACTCTGACCTCTCTGCTTACTGAAGTTGTCGATACAGGTATATATATATATATATATATATATATATATATATATGCGTTTCTGTATGTAAACTAGTAAATTTCTCTACATAGTAGCAAATTGGTTGGTACTCGTTAGTTTAGGAATTGTCCCATTCGTATCGGGATTCAGATAGCTTGCTGACTTGATTGAGATTGCTTTAACTCATTATTATGTCATCTCGGGCACCGATTTGGATTGTGCCTTATGGAGTGGTGATGGATGGGCATAAGAGTACAATTATTATAACCACCAAAAATGGATTGGTGCATGTGTTTGAAGGTAGAGACTTTCGCTGAGTCAGAGTTGGTCATTAGTGTTATGGAAGCTGCAAGGGTGATTAGGGCAGGATGTCAGGGTTACTTGTGTTATGTTTTAGGGGATGATGATAAAGAGAAACCTGAATTGTCTAGGATGTCGGTTGCGTGTTTGTTTAGAGATGCATTTTTGGGAGACTTACCGGGTTTGCCTCCTCACAGAGAGGTTGAATTTGCAATTGAGCTTGAACCGGGAGCAACTCCCGTCTCTAAGGCCCCGTACAGGATGACACCGCTGTTGGTATTAGAATTAAGGAAGCAGATAGAAGAGTTGATTAAGAATGACTATGTTAGGCCATGTGTGTTACCTTGGGGAACGCCAATGTCGTTTGTGAGGAAAAAGGATGGCTCCTTTCGACTATGCGTTAATTAAAGCCAGTTGAATAAGGTGACAATAAGGAACCGATACCCATTTCCCCAGAGCGATGACTTGTTGGGTCTACTGCAAGGGGGCATCTGTGTTCTCGAAGATCGACTTAAGATGAGGTTACCATCAATTGAGAATTTGAGATGAAGATATTGCAAAGAGGGCACTCCATATAAGGTATGGTCACTACGAATTTGTGGTGATGCCTTTTGGACTAACAAATGTCCATACTGCATTCATGGAGTTGATGAACCGGATAATCATAGAATACCTAGACCGGTTTGTCATTGTATTCATAGACGACATTTTGGTTTATTCTAAGAGTAAAGAGGAGCATGTCGAGCATTTCCGGATTGTCCTCGAGTTGTTGAGGCGGCACATGTTTCATGCTAAGTTATTAATATGCGATTTCTGGATGAATGAGGTAGCTTTCCTTAGGAATATAATGTTTGTTGAAGGTGTGATGATTGACCCGCAGAAGATTCAAGCAATATTCGAATGGAAGCCTTCTAAAGACGTCAAGGAAGTAAAGAGCTTCTTGGGCTTTGCTGGCTACTACAAAAGATTTGTAGTTCTAAGGTTGCCCAACCTTGGACTAATTTGTGCGTAAGTTAAAGAAGTTTGATTAGGATCAGAAATGTCAAGAAAAGCTTCGAGGAATTCAAGAGAAGGCTCACTAGTTCCCCGATGTTAGCGTGAGCTGATGGGTTTGTTGTTTACAATGATGCTTCAGCGTAAGGCCTTGTTTCATTCTGATACAACATTGAAGGGTTATCGCATATGCTTCCCGCCAGTTGAAATCACATGAGGAAAAAAAAATAAAAATATATATATATATATATATATATATATATATATTTTACACCACCCATGACATAGAATTAGCACATGTAGTGTTTGCTCTTAAGATCGGGAGGCCCTAACTTTTTGGGGTAACTTGTCAAATCTATATTGACCAAAAGTGATTGAAATACATCTTCACATAGAAAGAGCTGAATATGAGGCAAAGGTGGTTAGAGTTGATAAAAGAATATGATATTGACATCCAATACCATCAATGCACGTTAATGTGGTAGTTGACGCCTTAAGGAGAAAGTTTTCACATGAGAAATTAATTGGATGCTTGATCTTGCAACCGAAATGGCAAAGGTAACTTACGCGTAATGAGATCGAGGTCCGAATTCAAAGGAGTCAAGAAGATATTTGCTTTCTGAAGATTAAGTTGTCATTATTAGAGATGGGAAGCCAGAGGCAACAAGGTGACCTTGGGCTAAGTATGATCATGAATGGCAAAAGCCAGAAAAATGCACCGAGATTTGTGGTGCATGATGATGGGATTCTTAGTTCAGGAATTGAACCTATGTGCTCTAGTTTGGATAAGAGAGTTGGAAGCGAAGTTACCAGTAGTGGGGTTCCCTTATAATAACAGTTGGCATGTCTCCATTAAGATGGCTCCATACGAAGCTCTATATGGCTGAAAATGTAGGTCTATGTTGTTTTGGGATAGCATATCAAAGAGAATATTAGTGAGCCTAGACATCAGAAGAAGGACATAAAATGAAGTTCCATTGACCAGGCAAGGAATTTTGACGGCGCAGAGTCGCTAAAATCATGTGTTGATGCGAGTGGCCGACCCCATGGATTTTAGGTCGGAGATCACATGTTCGTCCGGATTGCACCTACCAGAAGTGTATTCAGATTTGGCAAGAGAGGGAAACTGAGTCCTCGCTATGTTGGGCCTTTGAGATTTTGGAGAAGATGGAGTCCTCATCATATCGTCTCGCCTTACCTCCATCACTAAGTCAAATACACACAATGTCTTCCATGTTTCTCAACTAAGAAAGCACGTCTTTTACCCTTCACATGTGATTCGCTATGAGGAGATTAAATTTGGAGAAGATTACACTTACGAAGCACAACCAATCAAGATTCTTGGCTATAAGGGAAGAAAGCTCGAACAAGGTGTTCCTTCTAGTGAGTTCTATGGTCTAAGCATGGCACAAATGCAACCACATGGGAGACAGAAGCAGAAATGAGAGGGTTGAACCCGTTCTTATTTGTGGCTTAGTTTCGGGGACGAAACTCTTTTTAAGGGGGAGATGATGAAATGCCCCATAAATTATTAAGTCCGTATTATTTAGCGACATCAAACACGCTAACTATTAGTGTCATATTACGGTATGATTATGTCGAACTTGATTCTCCATGGAAGCTTTCAGATTAATAGCTACGTATTTGAGTTGAGAATTTCGGACCCTTGTTTATTTAATATGATTGGGTGATTATTGGTTGTCTGAATTCGCCTTGTTGTATCGGGATTTATTACAAACCAAACTTAATTTATTTAATCCTAAACCCAACATTAATTTAACCCATACCTATGTAGAATTTTCTACCCTCTTCATAGAAAGGACCCACCTCATTTTCTAGATATCTCCTTACGTGTTTTTATTGTACAACCCATGTAAACTTTTCTCTTCTCTTCACACAGCCCCATCTCCACACTCCTTCATGCTACACTTCCTCCTTGCTACAACCACCTAAACCCAGCTCAGCCAGCAATGCCACTCGACCTTGGGCTCTCCCCGAAGCAAGACAGCTCACGTCGATTCTCCTCCCCCTGCACAACAGTTCGTTTTGCGTTCTTCCTCGTGCGCAGCAGCTGTTCAGCAGCTTGTGTGCAGCAATATCCATCAACGACGTCAACAACGGCCACCTCCAGCTCATCGGTACACAGTCAGCCGCCACCACCTCCATCCATTTAGCCTCTTGTGAGAAATTTCTAAATCTCAAGAACCCTAATTTTTCAATTTGGGGTTTTAATGTTAAAATGACGTTTGAGATGAAATTGATGGGAGTAATGGATTATATAGGATGTTTGGAGTTGGTATTTGGAGGAACAAGTGAAGGATTCGAGCTTTGGGCCATTTGGTAAATTTTCTGGAAAATCTGGGCACATTTCGTAATTACTGGAAAGCCAGGACTGACTTTATGAGGTGAGGCATCTACCCACGAGCATGGAAAATTTTACGGTTCTTGATTTGGATGTATATGTGATGAGTTATGACGTTTTTCGTGAAGGTTCGACTTAGGTGAGCATTTCGTGAATCTTGCGACATCTTGCTACAACAAACGGATTAGTGGAGTTGATCGTCAACTAAGGCAAGTTATTTGTGAGCGTTTTCCATGTCGTAGTAAAGAGTTACGATGAACGAATCTCAAACATTTAGTTGTACATGCGTCTAATCATATAAGTTGTCTCTTGTTGCTATTGTTGGTTCCTTGGTGATGTCTTTTAATTGTTATTTGGTTGATGTCACTTGTTGCATTATGTGTAGTTGTGTAGAGATGTCTTATTATATGGTGATTTTTATGAGTTGACTACGCTCATGGTGATACGAATGGTTGAAATATGATTAGTGATTGCGTTATCGCTTTACATATAATAATGTTGAGGCATCGAGTTACATACTCTTGGATTTCAGAGGTTGAGTTATAAAACACGTTAAATTCGGGGTAAGGATGGTTCCGATCCCTATTTGGTTTTATAATGTTTTTGGTCAGCATGGTGCCCTCGATTGCTCAATTTGAAGAGTGGTCGTAGGGACCGTCTTATCAATCTGGGTCGGCCGTTCACCTAGCTAGTGTTCATTCTCCGACTCTTGGTAAGACATTGGTACCCAAGATACGGGTTCAGCCCAAGGTACGGGTTAGAGGGTATACCTTCGGGTCCAAGACAGACTTGGACTTGTTTTCTAAACGTTTTCGAAAGTTGAATTTGAAATAATTTTATTTAAGCGGCTTGCTTATATGTTGATTGTGAATGATTGTTTCCTTCTTTGGATGGATTTTAACTTGCCTGGAATTTGATTGACGAATATGTAAAGTTTAACCGATTACTATATGATTGTGATGAGTGTATATACCAAAGTGCATATCGTTGGTGAGGTTGTGTAGTTATTATTTCCTAAGCTAATGGTATTATATATATATATGGTCATCTGTATAATCTCTGATATATCTGAAATGGTGAAATTAGGAATTAAATGATGCATTAACTTCTTTGAATGTCTACATGTCTCTACAGAGATTTACTACATATTTGCATATCTACATCTTCGGAAATCTACATGTTTGCATATGAATTTATTGTATATTTGCATTTTTGCATATCCTTATCGCATATTTGTATGTTTGTATATGAATTTACCGTATGTATGTATATCTTGTTTTTGTGTTTCATGTTTGCATGTCTGCTAGTCTATGACTTCTATGCCAATGCTATCACACGTTTATTGCTCATATAATTTGCTAGTCTAGTTGGAGACTAACCCCCATTTCGGTGGGGGACTGGCTGTGTTTGTGCATGGCCAGGTGTTCGTGTAGCTTCAGAACATGGAGGATGGTCAGGCGACTGATGCGTTACTAGGATGGGTTATTATGGTTCCTACCCTAGAACTTGAAAATGTCTACCCCAGTGAACTCATATTACCTTGTCTTCTCCATGATCGCTTTCTTAATTCGTAACATACTCCCAATGTTCAGATCTTAATATTTTGCTTGAGTTTTGTTGATTTACTTATCTTGTTACACCTTGATCCTTTTGTTTTAAACTTTTTTTTCGCCATCAACTTGTTTTCTCGTATTACATTCCTTTCCCTCTAACCGCCTGAGGGGGATCCTATTCGGGGATCCCTGGCACTGTAACACCCTCCTTTTTGGGGTGTTACAAAGACAAAGAGGGGATGTACGACATTTAAAACCGCAAATACTTACACATTTCACGACACCAAAGACACTTGCATTTGAAGGAACAAGAATTGTTGAGATTACTATGAAGATGACAAAAATTGACTTTATAGACATTTTTTTGTTTGTAACAATCTCTCTATCTTTCAAAGTGTTGAGTTTTTGTGTTGATAGTGATTTAGAAAGCATCATTATATATGAGGTAAATCTGATTGCATTATTTCATACCACACAATGCATTTATTAGTTTAGTGTAGCACAATTTATTTAGGCGTATAAATTTACCATAAAAGATTATTTCTTTCTTCTTTTATATCCAAGAAATTTGGACTTTAAAATCTCTCAAAAATAGTAAGACATTTATATTTCAAATTTTAAATATAAATATCATGGAATGGTTTTGTATTCATCAAAAAGACTTTAAAGTAGTAAATTTCTCTTAATTGGAGAAATTCTCTTAATACCGTTTTAGACATTTTAGATTTTGTATGGTCGTATATGTTTTGAAATTGATGGTTCAATTTAATAGGTAATTGCGGTGCATTTTATAAATACACAAGTGTATAATATTAGAAATCTTTTTTAAAAAAAGTTTTTTCTCACCGTTTGAAGAAAAAAACTTCCTCAAATTAGAGTATCTCGGTCTGTTGAATTTAAACTGTAACGCCCCAGAAATTTCTCTTAATGGGGGGTCACAGCGCCAGGAATTTCCGACAGAAATTCCCTTAGGCATTCTTAATAAATGAAATTCAACCTGTAGCACATAAACTAACAACATTCAATCACAAGATAAAACCTAGTTCAAACAACCACTTCCAAAGAGAGGACATATATACATGGGTCGGCGTTCACAGACGCTACAACGACCCGTCAAAACCAGCTTGGTACAACCAAGCACAACCATCTAACAAGAGTCTCACCAGAAGACTTCTCAAGAACTAAAACATTAACACACACATAAAAACAAACCAGCAGAAATTAAACCCATCCTAACTATCGCATCACGTCGCACGTTCACCTCCACGCTCCGATACTACCTGCGTACCTGGTCATGTCAAAAACACAACCAGTTCCCCCACCGAAATGTGGGTTAGTCTCCAACCAGACTAGCAAGTATATATGCGAATTAATTACGTAGAATAGCATAAATAAAAGGGATTAGAATAAGCAGATACCACAAAGTACATTACAAAGCAAACAAGTATGTAAGAGACTATACATACAGCATCACATAGTAAACCAAAAGAAGGAACTTTTACGAAAACGCTTTTGAAAACATGACCAAGCCTGTATTGGCCACGAAGGTACCTTCTAACCCAAAACTATGGGTAAAAACCTTTACCTGCCGGAGGGACACGGTATCGTTAGCTAGAAGAACCCCCGCTACCACGACACAAGTAAAGCACCTTCCATGATCCACCCGAACACCGGGAAGCGATCAAGGAATGATTTTAAAAACCATTTACATGCTAAGCGGGGGTCGGAACAATCCTTACTCGCACAAATCATATCCACAAGTGTTGTCACTTCTCAAAGAAATCAATAAAACGAGTATTTCATAAACAAACATATCCACGATGTCTACACACAAATAATACTAATTCTATCATGGAAGAATACCAAATTACCAATATCACTTCATATACAAATGCATATCAAGATACAAAGTCAAGGAACAAACATTATTCATATGTAATGCATTTACGGTTTCATGCATAGTCTAATAGCCTAAATTTATACCAATCACGTAAGTAATCGCAAATAACTTGCCTCGACAAGTCTCGAATGTAAAGAAACTTATGAGCTATCACCTCAGACGTGACCTTAACTCAACTCAACTTGGGGAGATTACTGAATCTGCATACAAAACGATTTTGGCCATAACTTTCATTATACAACTCGGAATTGAATTCCGCAAAATTCCAGACGCTCGTATGAAAGTCCTCTATTTACTGAATCAGTCCCTTTATTTTTCATAATTACAGAACGAGAACGATATTTCCAGCAGTGAACAATTCAGCAAAACTTCACTAGTTTTACTTCCAAACCTCAAATCCAATCCATCCATCCCTCTATAATCATCAAACCACCTCTAATAACTCCTGATTGACATACAAATTCAGACTTGACATACACATGAACAATTCTTGAAATTTTGGGGAAAACTTAAACCAAGCTTTCCTTGAGCTTTCTAATACAAATATGTCTTCCTTGCCTTACCAATAGCATGCTTTTGACATAAGGAACTCAAATCCAACATCAACATAACATGGCAGCCACATGAATTATCTAGGAAGATATGACCATGACAAAGGAGAGCCAAAGAGAGAAATTCTTACCTTAATTGAGATTTCCACTTGATTTTATTGAGAAATCCTTGAAAATCTTGTAAGTTTGATAAAGAAGTGAGCTAGGAAGATGGTGGAGGAGGTTTCGAGAGGTTTGATATGGAGGTAAGAGTTAGGGTGATGAAGATAGGCAAGAGAAAGTCAAGATATTAGGCTAGGCATATCTAAGTAGTAGATATTTTATAAGAATCATTTATTTAACATAAGAATTATCTACTTGCTTTGTCTTGTAGTGTAAAAATAAAATATTTAAGCCATAATAGAAATTTATAATAATATATAAATTTATGTACAAACGCTTAAAAATATTCCGACGTCGTATGTAAATCATGTATGGGTTGCCAGACGATAAGATTTCAAGAATCGCGAAAATAAAACATACTTGCGTCTTTTATCAAAATAATCTATAAATACATATTATGTTTATCAAAATAAAATTTCTGAAACAGAAACTAAGGTGGTATTACATAAACAACGTGAAATGACATCATGATCCGATACATTTATCAATAGACTATTTGAAAGACATCTTAGAGATACATTTTCCATTTTATAAAATATTGTTTTTGTTAAATATCATATTACTTTCATGTGGAAAGTTCGAGTAGGAAGATGGGTTAACGTAGGAAAAACAAATCTCTCGCGTTCAAAGATAACAAGCTAATGTTCATACTATGGATGGTAACGTTCATGATTTGTAAATCGGGTAAATTTCGGTAATATTATTTAAAAAATCACTTTTCATGGAATTTACAAAATCGCCACCGCGTAACTCATTTAAAACGTTCAGAATTTTCAACCCCCAGATTATGAACATTATCATCTAGAATATGAACAATAGCTTGTTATCTGTGAGGGCGAACACTTCATTATTTACCCTGATCCCTCCTCCTATCCGAACCTTTCTCTTACTTTCATATTGATAAGTACATATAATTCGATGACCCCTTCCATAAAACATTTACGACATTATCTACAGAGCTTTAATGCATCGTTTCTTGGGTGATTCATATCACCTAGTTTTTTTTTCATATTAATTAAATATTCTTGGTAAATTAAAAGTCTTAAACTTTATATTGAATATGTATGTCTTGTTTTTTATCTTGTGGAAAGGTATGGAACTTAACCTATTATACACGTAACAAGTTGTTTTATTACAATTGATTAGTACCACTTTTTTCCATATATGGGAAATTGGTATGTTTTTGAAAAAACAATGACAAATAAATCATATATAGGATAATTGAATTTTTCAATTTGTATATATTTTTATGCATATATATGTATCTGAAAGGAATTTTTCTATGATTTCTAAATTAAGAGGCTCAAATAAAAAAGGAATAATATAAAGCTCAATTTTTTTAGCATTATAAAAATCTCAAATACATAATATATCGGTCAAATGCCAACCCATAGATACAAATCAAATATTTTAATTATCATAGAATAATAAGAATAATAACATGTGTGGGTATTTCCGCTTCTTAATAATTTGCGCAACACTCCGCGCTGGCTTGTCACTTCACTATCAGTTGCATGAATTGTCACATCCTTGTACACACTTATTCATCAACTTCTCTTCCGTTAAACCTATTCAATAAAATAAAAGATGAACATATCATGTCAATTAAAAAATCCGATGTTTGAATCATAATTAATAAAAATAAAACAAGAAGTTTTAATATAGAAAAATAGTTAATAATCTATTTCAAAGATTGTAAATCGCTAAAAAGACATGGTATCAAAAACAATAATTATTTATGCATATGTACCTTCTTCTTCAGAGAGTTTTGCTTCAGTGAAGCATTTTGAAATGACACAACCTGTTCTACACAAAGAGTGTTCATCTCTTCCTTCGACGTCAAGAGGAAAGCTTTTTCTACAATTGAAAAGGCACGGTCCAAGACAAAGAGGGGATGTACGACATTTAAAACCGCAAATACTTACACATTTCACGACACCAAAGACACTTGCATTTGAAGGAACAAGAATTGTTGAGATTACTAAGAAGATGACAAAAATTGACTTTATAGACATTTTTTTGTTTGTGACAATATCTCTATCTTTCAAAGTGTTGGGTTTTTGTGTTGATAGTGATTTAGAAAGCATCATTATATATGAGGTAAATCTGATTGCATTATTTCATACGACACAATGCATTTATTAGTTTAGTGTAGCACAATTTATTTAGGCGTATAAATTTACCATAAAAGATTCTCTCTTTCTTCTTTTATATCCAAGAAATTTGGACTTTAAAATCTCTCAAAAATAGTAAGACATTTATATTTCAAATTTTAAATATAAATATCATGGAATGGTTTTGTATTCATCAAAAAGACTTTAAAGTAGTAAATTTCTCTTAATTGGAGAAATTCTCTTAATACCGTTTTAGACATTTTAGATTTTGTATGGTCGTATATGTTTTGAAATTGATGGTTCAATTTAATAGGTAATTGCGGTGCATTTTATAAATACACAAGTGTATAATATTAGAAATCTTTTTAAAAAAAAGTTTTTTCTCACCGTTTGAAGAAAAAAACTTCCTCAAATTAGAGTATCTCGGTCTGTTGAATTTAAACAACGTGAAATGACAACATGATCCGATACATTTATCGATAGACTATTTGAAAGACATCTTAGAGATACATTTTCCATTGTATAAAATATTGTTTTTGTTAAATATCATATTACTTTCATGAGGAAAGTTCGAGTAGGAAGATGGGTTAACGTAGGAAAAACAAATCTCTCGCGTCCAAAGATAACAAACTAATGTTCATACTATGGATGGTAACGTTCATGATTTGTAAATCGGGTAAATTTCGGTAATATTATTTAAAAAATCACTTTTCATGGAATTTACAAAATCGCCACCGCGTAACTCATTTAAAACGTTCAGAATTTTCAACCCCCGGATTATGAAGAATTATCATCTAGAATATGAACAATAGCTTGTTATCTGTGAGGGCGAACACTTCATTATTTACCCTGATCCCTCCTCCTATCCGAACCTTTCTCTTACTTTCATATTGATAAGTACATATAATTCGATGACCCCTTCCATAAAACATTTACGACATTATCTACAGAGCTTTAATGCATCGTTTCTTGGGTGATTCATATCACCTAGTTTTTTTTCATATTAATTAAATATTCATGGTAAATTAAAAGTCTTTAACTTTATATTGAATATGTATGTCTTGTTTTTTATCTTGTGGAAAGGTATGGAACTTTACCTATTATACACGTAACAAGTTGTTTTATTACAATTGATTAGTACCACTTTTTTCCATATATGGGAAATTGGTATGTTTTTGAAAAAACAATGACAAATAAATCATATATAGGGTAATTGAATTTTTCAATTTGTATATATTTGTATGCATATATATGTATCTGAAAGGAATTTTTCTATGATTTCTAAATTAAGAGGCTCAAATAAAAAAGGAATAATATAAAGCTCAATTTTTTTAGCATTATAAAAATCTCAAATACATAATATATCGGTCAAATGCCAACCCATAGATACAAATCAAATATTTTAATTATCATAGAATAATAAGAATAATAACATGTGTGGGTATTTCCGCTTCTTAATAATTTGCGCAACACTCCGCGCTGGCTTGTCACTTCACTATCAGTTGCATGAATTGTCACATCCTTGTACACACTTATTCATCAACTTCTCTTCCGTTACACCTATTCAATAAAAAAAAAGATGAACATATCATGTCAATTAAAAAATCTGATGTTTGAATCATAATTAATAAAAATAAAACAAGAAGTTTTAATATAGAAAAATAGTTAATAATCTATTTCAAAGATTGTAAATCGCTAAAAAGACATGGTATCAAAAACAATAATTATTTATGCATATGTACCTTCTTCTTCAGAGAGTTTTGCTTGAGTGAAGCATTTTGAAATGACACAACCTGTTCTACACAAAGAGTGTTCATCTCTTCCTTCGACGTCAAGAGGAAACCTTTTTCTACAATTGAAAAGGCACGGTCCAAGACAAAGAGGGGATGTACGACATTTAAAACCGCAAATACTTACACATTTCACGACACCAAAGACACTTGCATTTGAAGGAACAAGAATTGTTGAGATTACTAAGAAGATGACAAAAATTGACTTTATAGACATTTTTTTGTTTGTGACAATCTCTCTATCTTTCAAAGTGTTGGGTTTTTGTGTTGATAGTGATTTAGAAAGCATCATTATATATGAGGTAAATCTGATTGCATTATTTCATACGACACAATGCATTTATTAGTTTAGTGTAGCACAATTTATTTAGGCGTATAAATTTACCATAAAAGATTATCTCTTTCTTCTTTTATATCCAAGAAATTTGGACTTTAAAATCTCTCAAAAATAGTAACACATTTATATTTCAAATTTTAAATATAAATATCATGGAATGGTTTTGTATTCATCAAAAAGACTTTAAAGTAGTAAATTTCTCTTAATTGGAGAAATTCTCTTAATACCGTTTTAGACATTTTAGATTTTGTAAGGTCGTATATGTTTTGAAATTGATGGTTCAATTTAATAGGTAATTGCGGTGCATTTTATAAATACACAAGTGTATAATATTAGAAATCTTTTTAAAAAAAAGTTTTTTCTCACCGTTTGAAGAAAAAAACTTCCTCAAATTGGAGTATCTCGGACTGTTGAATTTAAACAACGTGTAATGACATCATGATCCGATACATTTATCAATAGACTATTTGAAAGACATCTTAGAGATACATTTTCCATTGTATAAAATATTGTTTTTGTTAAATATCATATTACTTTCATGAGGAAAGTTCGAGTAGGAAGATGGGTTAACGTAGGAAAAACAAATCCCTCGCGTTCAAAGATAACAAACTAATGTTCATACTATGGATGGTAACGTTCATGATTTGTAAATCGGCTAAATTTCGGTAGTATTATTTAAAAAATCACTTTTCATGGAATTTACAAAATCGCCACCGCGTAACTCATTTAAAACGTTCAGAATTTTCAACCCCCGGATTATGAACATTATCATCTAGAATATGAACAATAGCTTGTTATCTGTGAGGGCGAACACTTCATTATTTACCCTGATCCCTCTTCCTATCCGAACCTTTCTCTTACTTTCATATTGATAAGTACATATAATTCGATGACCCCTTCCATAAAACATTTACGACATTATCTACAGAGCTTTAATGCATCGTTTCTTGGGTGATTCATATCACCTATTTTTTTTTCATATTATTTAAATATTCATGGTAAATTAAAAGTCTTTAACTTTATATTGAATATGTATGTCTTGTTTTTTATCTTGTGGAAAGGTATGGAACTTAACCTATTATACACGTAACAAGTTGTTTTATTACAATTGATTAGTACCACTTTTTTCCATATATGGGAAATTGGTATGTTTTTGAAAAAACAATGACAAATAAATCATATATAGGGTAATTGAATTTTTCAATTTGTATATATTTTTATGCATATATATGTATCTGAAAGGAATTTTTCTATGATTTCTAAATTAAGAGGCTCAAATAAAAAAGGAATAATATAAACCCCAATTTTTTTAGCATTATAAAAATCTCAAATACATAATATATCGGTCAAATGCCAACCCATAGATACAAATCAAATATTTTAATTATCATAGAATAATAAGAATAATAACATGTGTGGGTATTTCCGCTTCTTAATAATTTGCGCAACACTCCGCGCTGGCTTGTCACTTCACTATCAGTTGCATGAATTGTCACATCCTTGTACACACTTATTCATCAACTTATCTTCCGTTAAACCTATTCAATAAAAAAAAAGATGAACATATCATGTCAATTACAAAATCCGATGTTTGAATCATAATTAATAAAAATAAAACAAGATTTTTAATATAGAAAAATAGTTAATAATCTATTTCAAAGATTGTAAATCGCTAAAAAGACATGGTATCAAAAACAATAATTAGTTATGCATATGTACCTTCTTCTTCAGAGAGTTTTGCTTCAGTGAAGCATTTTGAAATGACACAACCTGTTCTACACAAAGAGTGTTCATCTCTTCCTTCGACGTCAAAAGGAAAGCTTTTTCTACAATTGAAAAGGCACGGTCCAAGACAAAGAGGGGATGTACGACATTTAAAACCGCAAATACTCACACATTTCACGACACCAAAGACACTTGCATTTGAAGGAACAAGAATTGTTTAGATTACTAATTAAGAAGATGACAAAAATTGACTTTATAGACATTTTTTTGTTTGTGACAATCTCTCTATCTTTCAAAGTGTTGGGTTTTTGTGTTGATAGTGATTTAGAAAGCTTCATTATATATGAGGTAAATGTGATTCTATTATTTCATACCACACAATGCATTTATTAGTTTAGTGTAGCACAATTTATTTAGGCGTATAAATTTACCATAAAAGATTATCTCTTTCTTCTTTTATATCCAAGAAATTTGGACTTTAAAATCTCTCAAAAATAGTAACACATTTATATTTCAAATTTTAAATATAAATATCATGGAATGGTTTTGTATTCATCAAAAATACTTTAAAGTAGTAAATTTCTCTTAATTGGAGAAATTCTCTTAATACCGTTTTAGACATTTTAGATTTTGTAAGGTCGTATATGTTTTGAAATTGATGGTTCAATTTAATAGGTAATTGCGGTGCATTTTATAAATACACAAGTGTATAATATTAGAAATCTTTTTAAAAAAAAGTTTTTTCTCACCGTTTGAAGAAAAAAACTTCCTCAAATTGGAGTATCTCGGTCTGTTGAATTTAAACAACGTGAAATGACATCATGATCCGATACATTTATCAATAGACTATTTGAAAGACATCTTAGAGATACATTTTCCATTGTATAAAATATTGTTTTTGTTAAATATCATATTACTTTCATGAGGAAAGTTCGAGTAGGAAGATGGGTTTGTGATAAGCGGTGTTTTACATACCGCAACTATGGATTATTAGCTAGTTTTGTTCAGGATTATGTTATTTGTTTCTATGTAATCTGTATCATGGAGTTGTTCGAGAGAAGATTTACATACGAGATTCCAAGAGACGATACGAAGCATTGGAATCCTTGAAGCATAAGGAAGAAGCTGTTGATGACGAAGACGAAGACTTAAGAAATCAGTAGCTACTACCTCAGACAACACAGCCGCACCCGCGGGTCTCAAGCCGCACCCGCGGGTTTCACTCTCAGCCAAGGATCCGAGAAAGCACAAGCTGCGCCGGCGGGTCCCAACCGTGCTCGCGGCCCTCTGCCATCCTGAAAATCTGGAGAAACCAAAATCGCGCCCGCGGCTCTCAACCCGCGGGTGCGGTTCCTCGACAGAAGAATCAAATTAATGTCTTTTGCCATTTGAAGTAATTTGTGTTCAATTCTGTAACTTTCCATACGTTTTTATCACCTTAATTTGGCTGTTACATTAGATGATGACTATTTAGGTTGTGGATGATCATCCTTGATCATCTTACCTTTTGTTTTGCTTAAGTTTTTGGAGATTTTTTCACAAACTTATGAGTTGCTAAATTTCTTTGTTTCACTTGGCGTTTGAAGCTTTTGGATTCAACAAGTTGTGAGTTTATCCTTTCCCTTTGTCTACTCTTTGATTGTCTCAACTCTCTTGTTTGTATTGTCGATGAACTAGATTTGCTACTTTAGATTGATCACCTAAGTTAGTTTTATCTTATTCATATTGCTAGAGTTTGATACTTCTAGTTGAATTATCATACTTGTTGTGTAACACAATCTATTTGCATGAACTAGTTGTGATTGTTATTAGAGAAGAGAGTTGAGTACATGTCGAGTATCCGACTAGTTGTCCATGATATTGCATGTATCTATCTATTCCTGAATGCATTGCTACTTTGTTATTGAACTTTGATAGTTTCAAAGTTATAATCGAGTAAGGGTTGTTAGGACTAGTTGGACTAATAACTATTCAAGAACAGGAATTAGAACGATCACTTGAGAACTTGACATAGGGATGAAAAGGATTCTAAGATCAACTTGTTAATCTAATTGTGGATAATCGCTAAGTGGAACACTTCGCTTAATATTGTTATAACCAAGTTGACATTCGATACTTCGTATCAAAACCATAAAAACCCCCCTTTTGGTTACGTTTATTGGTTAGTCATTGTGATAACTTAAGAATTTGATAAACTGATTCTCTTGGGATTCGACCCTTGCTTGCGCACTATATTACTCAGTTTGCATGTTAGGATTACTTGACTTGGCACACGACAAATTCGCCTCGTCAAATTTGGCGCCGTTGCCGGGGAATCAAATTTTCTTATTTTTAAGTTCTTATTTTGATTAACTTAAGTGTTGACTAGTGAATGGTCAACACCCGTTCTACTAATCAGCCTCTTTCTATTCTTGATTCAGAGATCGAGAGAACTTTTCATCGGAATCGAAGAGAGAACAGAGTCGGGACTGAGACAGTAGAAATGGCCGATCGAGAAGCTCTTGCTGAAGTGCAGCGTCAATTGGCTGACATGCAGTTGGTCGTTAACGCTCAACGGGAGCTAATTGAGACAAGGCTACCAGGAGGTGGTGTTACTCGCAATTTGAGAGAGCGGCAAACACCGAACCTGACACGGCAACCTCAAGCTGTGGTTATTCCACCCCTTGCTCATGGGGTGACTTTCGAGCTCAAGTCGGGGGTGATCAATTTGCTCCCAAGTTTCCATGGTTTGGCTGGTGAGGATCCGATCAGGCATTTGAACCAATTTCATGACATTTGCATGACGACCAAACCACCAAACGTCACGGAAGAGCAGATCAAAATGAGAGCCTTCGGGTTCACTTTGAAGGATGGTGCTCGTTCTTGGTATTACCATTTGCCAACCGGTTCGGTTGATAATTGGGAAAAGTTGCACAAGGTGTTCTTGAGCAAGTATTTTCCGGTGAAAAAAGCAAATGCTCTCAAGAAGGAGATAGCCCATGTCGAGCAAAGTGAAGACGAAACTCTCTATGACTACCTTGAACGCTTCAAGGGGTTGTGTGCTTCGTGCCCTTTTCATGGGTATGATACCGAGGATCTAGTGCTTTACATTTGCAATGGTCTCCTTAACCAAGAAAGGAGGATGGTTGATGCTGCGTGTGGTGGGAATATTCTCAACATGACGCCGGAGGATGCCATGGAGAAATTGCAAGATATGGCTGAGAGCACAAGGAGTTTGGTAGGATATACACCAAAAAGGGAGTGCACGCAGCAAGTTCAGGGGATCCCGCTCTTGTAGTTGAGCTTGTAGAGTTGAAAAAGATGGTCTCTCAGTTGCAAAAAGGACAACAACAACAAGTAAAGGTATGTGGTATTTGTGCTGACCCTTCTCATTTTACAGATAAATGCCCTGAGCTTGAAGGTGAAGACGTTGCTGAAGTCAATGCTGCTGCTGGTGGGTATGGACCCCCACGACCTCGTGGTGATCAACAAAACAACTACAACCCGAGGTATATAGATCATCCCAATTTTCGGTGGCGTGATCCAAATGAGCCCCAACAACAAGCTCAAGGCCTTCGACCCAATGCTGGACCATCTACTGCGGAGCTGCTGAGATCCTTGACTCAACACTTCACAACTCATGTTCAAACGACCGAGTCGAGCATCAAGAACATGGAGAAGCAAATTGGGCAGTTGGCTGAAGCTATAACCACCATTGCACAACAAAATTCCAATTCTCTACCATCCCAAACGGTGGTGAATCCAACCAGAAATGTAAGTGCAGTAACAACAAGAAGTGGTAAGATGTTAGGGGAAACCAAAAATCTTGTTGAGGCTTCTGCAGAAAAGGTGAATTCTGAGGACAGCCGAGAGCCGCGCCCGCAGGTCGAAAACCGCGCCCGCGGCTCCTCTAATGAGCCAGAAATCAACTTTTCTGAAGAGTCGTGCCCGCGGGTTGAAAACCGTGCCCGCAGCTCCTCTACTGAGGCAAATGTTTCGGAATTTCCATCACAAAATGCTGAACTCGAAGTGGAGGATCGGGGGGATTTTCAGTTGAGACAGGACAACTACGTTCGCCCCAACTTTCCTCCTCTCGACTCCACCAAGCCTCCTGCCCCGTTTCCCGATGCCCTTAGGAACACCAAAAGGCCGGAAAATGACAAGGAGTTGTTTGTGACGTTCAGCAAATGTGAGGTAAACATTCCCTTGCTCAAATTAATCAAAAGCATTCCTCGATATGCAAAGTTTTTAAAAGAACTTTGCACAATCAAGAGGAATCAAAAGGTGACGGTAAGCGAGCGTGTCTCCGCTGTATTTCAAAGGCCAATGCCTAAGAAGTGCAGCGATCCGGGCATGGTCAGCATACCTTGCTGTATAGGTGACACACATTTTGAACGAGCCATGCTCGATTTGGGTGCATCGATAAATGTGTTGCCTTACTCTCTCTATAAGATTCTTGGGTTAGGTCCACTTCATGAAACCGGAATTGTTATTCAACTAGCCGATAGGTCCATCGTGTATCCTAAAGGTGTAGTTGAAAACGTTTTGGTTATGGTGGATAATTTGTTCTTTCCCGCTGATTTCTTTGTGTTAGACATGGAACATGATGGGCAAGCTGCTCCTATTTTGCTTGGGAGGCCCTTCATACGAACCGCTAACACAAAGATTGATTTGGCTAATGGATCTCTTACTTTAGAGTTCGATGGGGAAATGGTTCAATTTAACATTTTTGATGCTATGAAACACCCCGTCGAAGATGTTGCGTCTATTTGTTCAATCGATGTAATTGATCCTATAGTCCAAGATGTTTTCAATATCTTTGGCTTAGATTAATTACAAAGTGTATTAGAACACAATATCGTTCACTCACCAACACGTGATTTGTCTCTTCCACCAGAGATTCAAAGTGTTCTAGCTCGTCTAGACGCTTCGGGTAGAATTTTGGCCGGTCGGCCCATGCTACTAACTTTGGAGAGCGAAAAGCTTCTTCCTTCTATTGTGCAGGCACCGGTTGTAGAGCTCAAGAAATTACCCGAGCACTTGAAGTATGCTTTTCTTGGGGAAAATGATACCCTCCCGGTAATCATTTCGAGCAAGTTGACAGGTGAACAAGATTGAAGGTTGGTGATGGTGTTGAAAGAACACATTACCGCTCTTGGGTGGACCATTGCTGACATCAAGGGAATTAGCCCTTCCACCTATATGCACAGGATCCTTCTTGAGGAAGGTGCTAAACCCTCTAGGCAACCCCAAAGAAGGTTAAACCCACCTATGATGGAGGTGGTCAAGAAGGAGGTGCTGAAACTTCTTCAAGCTGACATGATCTACCCCATTTCGGATAGACAATGGGTGAGTCCAACTCAATGTGTCCCTAAGAAGGGGGGCATAACATTGGTAGAGAATCAACAAGGTGAGATGGTTCCTACCCGAGCTCAAACGGGTTGGAGAGTATGCATTGACTACCGCAAGCTGAACGCGGTAACCCGAAAAGATCATTTCCCCCTCCCTTTTATTGTTCAAATGCTTGAACGACTTGCCGGTCGTCCGTATTATTGCTTTCTAGATGGGTATTCAGGGTATTTTCAGGTGGCTATTGCACCCGAAGATCAAGAGAAGACGACGTTTACATGTCCCTTTGGCACTTTTGCATATCGTAGGATGCCTTTTGGATTATGTAACGCGCCCGGCACCTTTCAACGATGTATGGTAAGTATCTTCTCGGAATACATTGAACATTTCATAGAAGTTTTTATGGATGATTTTACGGTACATGGGGATAGCTTTGATGCATGTTTAAATCATTTGTCACTCGTGCTTAAAAGATGTGTAGATAGTAATCTAGTATTGAATTCTGAAAAGTGTCATTTTATGGTTGAACAAGGGATAGTATTGGGGCACATAATTTCAGCTAGGGGTATTGAGGTCGATAAGGCAAAGATTGACGTCATTCAATCGTTGCCTTATCCTACTAATGTGCGTGAAGTGCGTTCTTTCCTAGGCCATGCAGGTTTTTATCGCAGGTTTATCAAGGACTTCTCTAAGATCTCCACGCCACTATGTGAGCTTTTGAAAAAGGAAGCTACTTTTGACATGTCGAATGTGTGCAAGAAGGCATTCGACACTCTGAAAGCCCACCTCACCGAAGCACCAATCATCCAAGTACCCGATTGGTCTCTACCCTTTGAGATCATGTGTGATGCTAGTGATCACGCGGTGGGAGCAGTTCTTGGTCAAAAAGTCGGAAGAGCAATGCACGTCATCTACTATGCTTCCACGACTTTGAACGGAGCTCAGAGGAATTACTCCACCACGGAAAAGGAGTTGCTAGCCGTGGTGTTTGCCCTTGAAAAATTTCGGCAATATCTTTTGGGCACGAAGGTGATTATCCACACGGACCACGCTACTCTTCGTTATCTCATGACGAAGAAGATGACGAAGAAGGAATCAAAGCCAAGACTCATTCGATGGGTTTTGCTCTTAAGCGAGTTCAATGTGGAAATCTAGGACAAGGAGGGAGTCGAAAACTCCGTAGCTGATCATTTGAGCCGGATTGTGCAAAAGGACGATAAATTAGAGGTTCAAATTCAAGGTACGTTCCCGGATGAAAACTTGTATCAAATTTATTCTGTAGATTCTGCTTCTGCTGAGAACAAGCCGCACCCGCGGCCTGAAAACCGCACCCGCGGTTTGTGCTCTCAAATATTCTCGGAAAAAGGCGAACTGCGCCCGAGATTTGTGTTTGCCAGAATTCTCAATTCAAGGAGAACCGCGACCGCGTCTCGATAACCGCGATCGCGGTTTTCTGACAGCAGAGTATGCAGAAATTGACCCCGAATACAAGCTTTTCGCCCTCCGGTCTTTCAAACCATGGTTTGCCGACATCGTGAACTACCTGGTTCGCGAAGAATTCCCGCCGAACTACACCAAAGCTCAAAAAGATAGGATCAAGCGGGAATCACGTTTCTACGTTTGGGATGACCCCTACCTTTGGAGACATTGTGTTGACAAGGTAATCCGACGATGCCTCCCGGATAACGAGGTACAGTCTGTCCTTACTTTTTGTCATTCTCATGCATGTGGGGGGGCATTTTGGGGCTAACAAAATGGCTAGGAAGGTATTGGACGCTGGCTTCTATTGGCCACACATCTTTCGAGATGTGTTTTCCTTTTGCAAAGCTTGCGACCGATGCCAAAGGGTCGGGAAAATTTCTAAACGAAATGAGATGCCACAAACACCATTAGTCTTTTGTGAGATTTTTGATGTTTGGGGTATTGATTTCATGGGACCCTTTCCTAGTTCGTTTGGGAATTTATACATTTTACTTGCGGTTGACTACGTTTCCAAATGGGTGGAAGCAAAGGCCACCATAACTGATGATTCCCGAGTGGTAGCAGGTTTCTTGAAGGAGAATATATTTTCTCGTTTTGGGATTCCAAAGGCTCTTATAAGTGACCAAGGTACTCACTTTTGCAACAAGACGGTGAGTGCACTTTTAAAGAAGTACCATGTCACTCAACGAGTCTCAACTACTTATCACCCCCAATCCAATGGACAAGCTGAGGTGTCCAATAGGCAAATCAAGGGGATTCTCGAAAAGACGGTGGCTCCTAATTGGAAGGATTGGAGTCTAAGGTTGGATGATGCACTTTGGGCGTATAGGACCGCCTACAAAACTCCAATAGGAATGTCCCCATATCGACTTGTGTTTGGGAAGGCTTGTCACCTTCCGGTGGAGTTAGAGCACAAGGCATGGTGGGCGGTGCAAAAATGCAACATGGAGTTGGATGAGGTAGCCGACTTTAGGAAGTTGCAAATCCAAGAGCTTGAAGAGATACGCCGGGATGCGTATGAGAATGCGGTGATCTACAAGGAAAAGACGAAGGCTTGGCACGACAAGAACATCTTGAGGAAAGATTTCAAGGTGGGAGACAAGGTCTTGCTCTACCAATCTCGTCTTCAACTTTTTCCGGGTAAGTTGCGATCCCGGTGGAATGGCCCGTATGTTGTTGCTCGCGTCTTTCCTCATGGCGCCATAGAGTTGTTTGACAAGGACAACCACAACGTCTTCAAGGTGAATGGTCAAAGGTTAAAACCTTACCATGAGGGATTCACCAAAGTGTCTTTAGATGAAATGGCTCTAGAAGAGCCAACTTTTGAAAATTGAAGACGGGAAACCAAGTCGAGCCACGACTCTAACCAAGGCGCTGCTTGGGAGGCAACCAAGGGTATTCTTCTTTTCCCTTGAATTTCATTTTCTTTTTAATTGTTTTGTTTTCTATTTTCTAGGAATTCAAGACGAGAAGACGATGGTCATTTGCTACTAAAGGAATTGACAGTTTTTCTTTTCGTTTATCGAAAAAAAAAAGAAAAAAAAAAAAGAAAAAAGAATTGACGGTTCATCTTCTACCCTTCTCCATCTCAGATTTCATCTTCTACCCTTCTCCATCTCAGATTTCATCCTCTACCTCCCACCACATAAAACCCTAACTCCCACTTCCACCATTCTCCACCTCCCACTTCTCTTTCCCAACACCAACATCCTCCCACCTTCCCTCTCCTCCACACCACAACACTGTCCACTGCAACCGCACCCGCGGCTCAAAAACCCGCGCCCGCAGCTTCGCCTTACCGAGAAGTTCTCTGCCTCGACAAAACCGCACCCGCGGCTCCAAACCCGCGCCCACGGCCTCGCTCTGCCAAGAAGTTCTCTGCCTCGCAGAAACCGCACCCGCGGCTCCAAAACCGCGCCCGCGTCTCCCTTCTTGCCAGAAATCAGAAAACGCAAAAAAATCGCACCCGCGGCTCCAAAACCGCACCCGCGGCTGTCACCTCTGTCGTCCATTTTTGCTGATTTCGGTAAGCTTTTCCGACAACTACAATCATCGTTGTTGATTTTCTTACGCCTCGGGGAGGGCTATTGCTACAATAGCTGCTGCTGCTTGGTCTCTTTGTTGTGTTGCGGATTTGTGGTTGCATTCGGTTTGTGTAGACATTTTGAGAGGCTGCAGCAGTTGGTGAATGACTTACGGCTCGACATGCAGGCTCGTTGGCCCGACTATCCATACCGGCATGACCCGGATCAGTGAGCACTTCAAGTATGGGGGAGGGAAATTAGTTCATTGCTTATCCTAGAGTAGTTTCATTTCCTTGTTATTTCCCTTCGGTTTTATTTAATTTGGTTTGTACTTTGCATGGAATTAAAAACAGAAAAAGCCACAAAAATACGAAAAAAGGCAAATGAAAATCCTAGGATGGAAAAATCCATGCAATAAGCGGGTAGTTCGGCTTGCATTAGGCTTGGAAAAAAAGGACTTGAGGGCGGTAAGTAATGGTGAGATTGAAAATGAAATGAGTGGCTAGGTAAAAACCCTTCGGGGCGCCTAGGCAAAATGAGTGAAATGAGTGTCTTAGGACAAAATTTTTTGCATGTTAACCACTATGGAGGACCAAATTGATAGATTTCTTTCTCATCATATTGTTTGTATACTAAATGTGTTAGTGATTTGTAGTTTCTTTCTTTTTCATACTTCCTGAGATCTTTGAGTGATTATTGTAAAAGAGTAAGTTCCTTTTAGCTTACTCGGGGACGAGCAAGGTCTAAGTATGGGGGAGTTTGATAAGCGGTGTTTTACATACCGCAACTATGGATTATTAGCTAGTTTTGTATAGGATTATGTTATTTGTTTCTATGTAATCTGTATCATGGAGCTGTTCGAGAGAAGATTTACATACGAGATTCCAAGAGATGATACGAAGCATTGGAAGCCTTAAAGCATAAGGAAGAAGCTGCTGATGACGAAGACGAAGACTTAAGAAATCAGTAGCTACTACCTCCGACAACACAGCCGCACCCGCGGGTCTCAAGCCGCACCCGCGGGTTTCACCCTCAGCCAAGGATCCGAGAAAGCACAAGCCGCGCCCGCGGCCCTCTGCCATCCTGAAAATCTGGAGAAACCAAAACCGCTCTCGCGGCTCTCAACCCGCGGGTGCGGTTCCTCGACAGAAGAATCAAATTAATGTCTTTTGCCATTTGAAGTAATTTGTGTTCAATTCTGTAACTTTCCATACGTTTTTATCACCTTAATTTGGCTGTTACATTAGCTGATGACTATTTAGGTTGTGGATGATCATCCTTGATCATCTTACCTTTTGTTTTGCTTAAGTTTTTGGAGAGTTTTTCACAAACTTATGAGTTGCTAAAGTTCTTTGTTTCACTTGGCGTTTGAAGCTTTTGGATTCAACAAGTTGTGAGTTTATCCTTTCCCTTTGTCTACTCTTTGATTGTCTCAACTCTCTTGTTTGTATTGTCGATGAACTAGATTTGCTACTTTAGATTGATCACCTAAGTTAGTTTTATCTTATTCATATTGCTAGAGTTTGATACTTCTAGTTGAATTATCATACTTGTTGTGTAACACAATCTATTTGCATGAACTAGTTGTGATTGTTATTAGAGAAGAGAGTTGAGTACATGTCGAGTATCCGACTAGTTGTCCATGATATTGCATGTATCTATCTATTCCTGAATGCATTGCTACTTTGTTATTGAACTTTGATAGTTTCAAAGTTATAATCGAGTAAGGGTTGTTAGGACTAGTTGGACTAATAACTATTCAAGAACAGGAATTAGAACGATCACTTGAGAACTTGACATAGGGATGAAAAGGATTCTAAGATCAACTTGTTAATCTAATTGTGGATAATCGCTAAGTGGAACACTTCGCTTAATATTGTTATAACCAAGTTGACATTCGATACTTCGTATCAAAACCATAAAAACCCCCCTTTTGGTTACGTTTATTGGTTAGTCATTGTGATAACTTAAGAATTAGATAAACTGATTCTCTTGGGATTCGACCCTTGCTTGCGCACTATATTACTCAGTTTGCATGTTAGGATTACTTGACTTGGCACACGACAAATTCGCCTCGTCAGTTTGTAACACCCCAAAATATACAATTAAGGAAATGCTACAGCGCCAGGGATCTCCTATAGAAATCCCCTTCAGGGAATGTAAAATACTAGATTAAACCTGTTAGTTCTAGAACCCAAATCCAAGACAAGTAAAAATAACTTAAAGCATGTCCAAAAGAGTGTTCATATAATACTTCACTCACCTAGGATGACACACACCCACATATATACAACTCATCAAAAGAGTCTAGCACAAGACATCATCGCTAGTCTAACCAAAAAGATAATACATAGGCAAGTTTTATAAGTTTGATCAACACTAGTATATCACACTAAAGATCTGAACCCGAAAGGAAAACCCATCCTAAACAGCATCATGTCGCATGACCTCCTCCACGCTCCGGCATTGCTTGTGATCCTGGCCATACACAAACATAACCAGATTTCCCCCATAAAGGGGTTAGTCTACATCCAGACTAAGCAATAATATAAGCGATTGATCATGTACATGAGCATAAATATAGGAATCATGAATATGCCAATACCGTAAAGTACACTACTTACATATATGATCATGTATTGAAGACCACTATAAACAATTATCTATTCATAGTATATTTATGTGAAAATGCAACACTTCAACGTCAATTACCTAATCATACCCAGAACTAGTGTATAGAATACTATATCCTGACGGAAATAATGTCCAACACATCCACTCCAACCAATATTCATAACGGTTATAAATCCATCATTCAAAACCTATACCCGGGTATACTTTTCGTATCAGGAAAACACAATATAAAAGAAACATTTAAAACACATTGAAAGAAAATATGCCCAAGCCTGTCTTGGACACGAAGGTACCTTCTCACCCATATTATGGGTATCAAAACTTTACCAACGGGTCGGAAACGACCTCACTAGCTAGGTGACCCGGCCTTCCCAATATTGGTAAAGGAACTCCCACGACCCACTCAACCCGGACTCCGGGAAGAGCCCTAATCGAGGGATATATCTCGGATAAAACCATCATAATATAATGCGGGGCTCGGAACGATCCTTACCCGCAAGAGTCAACACCATAACCACGTCATAACCTTGATCAAATCAACAAGTTCACACCAATTCCATATAGCCCTTGTCTATATGCAATAACAAGCATACTATGCTTTCATGTTCAAGATTAACCATATCTCAGCATGATATCGTTAATATCCATTTATAAACATGAACCCTTATACCTGAGCTCATAAAACATAAATACTTTCAGCATGGAAGCATATCAAACACATATAGGATGCATCTCTAGTATACTAAAGCCAACAATTGAAACCACATATATACGTAATTGCATTCACGACATTTAAGCATAAACAAATAACCTAAATCTATACTATGTACATAAACTTCACAAATAGCTTGCCTTAGAGTCGTTCCACAGTAAGAGCCCTCGATCACAATCCCCTAATCGTCTTAGTATTGGAACTTAGCGAAGTCGACGTGCAGTCTAGCTCATACCGACACTACATCGCAAATTCGGGCATAACTTATTATTTATAACTCCAAATCAAAATCCGTAAAGTTCCCCATAAACCTAGGGAGATTCCTCACCTTATAAGCTCAGCCAAAAATTCCCAGCAACTGCAGAACGTTCCCAGAATTTACAGAACAGCAGCAAAACGCCCAGATTTCCAATATCAACTTCAACCTTCAAACCCAATGCACCTCAAAATTTCTGGGCAAGGAAGGGTGCAAGATGCTTAAACAAGTGGGTTGAGGCTTCTATGATGAGAGTGAAACATAGCCCAAGCTATACAGCGACAATAGAAGCGCCTTCGAACAGCAGCTGAACTGCAGCTGAACCAGTCCAGAAACGCAGCTGAACCAGTCCAGAAACGCAGCTGAACTGAGGAGAGACAGAGGAGAAGGAGAAGTGATGGTGGCTGGTCCTTTGCAGCGGCTACAACGCCTTGAACGAGCTACGGGAAAGAGAGAGAGACAAGGGGTGAAGGAGAGAATGGAGGAGATGTGCAGGAGATGAGGTTGTAAGAAGTTTCAAGAACCCAAATCTGATAAATAAGAGTTAAAGAAAGAAAAAGATATAAGGATAATACGAGATACTTAATGTGTAAGTATTTATTTTATCTTTATTTTACTAGTAGGTTATTATCGGATTATTTAAGTGGTATATATGTAGGTATGGGAGTAGGATATATCATTAAGTACTCAGGAATAATTCTAACACAGAGATTATGCGCATAAAAATAAATTTTATTTTAATACGCACCTTTCGGGATATTTCAGGGTTAACGTAGGAAAAATAAATCTCTCGCGTTCAAAGATAACAAGCTAATGTTCATACTATGGATGGTAACGTTCATGATTTATAAATCGGGTAAATTTCGGTAATATTATTTAAAAAATCACTTTTCATGGAATTTACAAAATCGCCACCGCGTAACTCATTTAAAACGTTCAGAATTTTCAACCCCGAATTATGAACATTATCATCTAGAATATGAACATTAGCTTGTTATCTGTGAGGGCGAACACTTCATTATTTACCCTGATCTCTCTTCCTATCCGAACCTTTCTCTTACTTTCATATTGATAAGTACATATAATTCGATGACCCCTTCCATAAAACATTTACGACATTATCTACAGAGCTTTAATGCATCGTTTCTTGGGTGATTCATATCACCTAGTTTTTTTTTCATATTAATTAAATATTCTTGGTAAATTAAAAGTCTTAAACTTTATATTGAATATGTATGTCTTGTTTTTTATCTTGTGGAAAGGTATGGAACTTAACCTATTATACACGTAACAAGTTGTTTTATTACAATTGATTAGTACCACTTTTTTCCATATATGGGAAATTGGTATGTTTTTGAAAAAACAATGACAAATAAATCATATATAGGGTAATTGAATTTTTCAATTTGTATATATTTTATGCATATATATGTATCTGAAAGGAATTTTTCTATGATTTCTAAATTAAGAGGCTCAAATAAGAAAGGAATAATATAAAGCTCAATTTTTTTAGCATTAGAAAACTCTCAAATACATAATATATCGGTCAAATGTCAACCCATAGATACAAATCAAATATTTTAATTATCATAGAATAATAAGAATAATAACATGTGTGAGTATTTCCGCTTCTTAATAATTTGCGCAACACTCCGCGTTGGCTTGTCACTTCAGTATCAGTTGCATGAATTGTCACATTCTTGTAGACACTTATTCATCAACTTCTCTTCCGTTAAACCTATTCAATAAAAAAAAAAAGATGAACATGTCAATTAAAAAATCCGATGTTTGAATCATAAGTAATAAAAATAAAACAAGAAGTTTTAATATAGAAAAATAGTTAATAATCTAAATTAACCGATTCGCCTCGGGATTGACACGTCGTTAATGAGAGCAACCCGACGATGCTCCTAGAATCAAAGGATCGAGTAAACTCGTATTAAACGATCTTGAATAAATATAGAAAACGATATCGAAACGAAACCGAAACGGTATCGAAACCTTACCGAAAGCTTCTCGATTCTGCTCGGGAATGAGATTCGAATAAGGTCTGGTGTGCAGGGATGAACGGGCAACTTCGAATCTGGGATTGAAACGAAGGTTACGGTTTGAATCTTGGATGTTTGGAAAACAGAGAAATAACAAATGGTACCTTCGTCTTTGATAGAAGTGAACGAGGATGATTCCCTAGACTTTCTTGACTTGATGTGAGTATACGAACAACGAAAACAAAGGTATGAAGAATAGGGATATGCCCTCGGTTTGAACTAAAAGGAAAACAAAGAGATGCGAATGCGATGGAGTGATGAAGGCTGTACAAACAAACGAAGGAAGGATATAATATATACCCGGTAATTTCAAAAGTTCAGCCCTAAAAACTTGCCAAAAGGTAGAGATAAAGGAGCGTAAGTATTTGTACATGAAAGGAAAATAATTTGTTTTGGAAGAACTGGTACGAAGGGATCAAGGGAAGCAGAGATCGGGTTTAAGGCAATTGGGATTATTCTCAATTTTTATTCCTTCTTTTACTGAAATTACAAAGACTGACCTAACTTAATTTTAAATTAAGTGCGGTATTCGAATTTTATAAAGAGTTAACCGTTGACTTTAAAGGGTTTATAGAAATGAAGAATGGCTTAAAAGAATCACTAGAACGCGAGAAAAGATAAATTTGAGCTAAAAAGATTGAAGAATAATAACCGTATTTAAATCTTATCATAGACTTGTTAATGTGATTTAAATATTCTAGGTTATATATTATAAGTTTAAATTAAGTGTGACATTGCATACTTGTACAACTCTATGTAACAAGTTTTAATTTAGTCTCATAATTAATTAACATAATTATAAGAAAATTCTCTTTATAGAAAATTACCAAAATACCCTTATTGAAAATGAGGGATATTACAAAAGACACTTGCATTTGAAGGAACAAGAATTGTTGAGATTACTAAGAAGATGACAAAAATTGACTTTATAGACATTTTTTTGTTTGTGGCAATCTCTCTATCTTTCAAAGTGTTGGGTTTTTGTGTTGATAGTGATTTAGAAAGCATCATTATATATATGAGGTAAATCTGATTGCATTATTTCATACGACACAATGCATTTATTAGTTTAGTGTAGCACTATTTATATAGGCGTATAAATTTACCATAAAAGATTATCTCTTTCTTCTTTTATATCCAAGAAATTTGGACTTTAAAATCTCTCAAAAATAGTAAGACATTTATATTTCAAATTTTAAATATAAATATCATGGAATGGTTTTGTATTCATCAAAAGAATTTAAAGTAGTAAATTTCTCTTAATTGGAGAAATTATCTTAATACCGTTTTAGACATTTTAGATTATGTATGGTCATATATGTTTTGAAATTGATGGTTCAATTTAATAGGTAATTGCGGTGCATTTTATAAATACACAAGTGTATAATATTAGAAATCTTTTTTTAAAAATGTTTTCTCTCACTGTTTGAAGAAAAAAACTTCCTCAAATTAGAGTATCTCGGTCTTTTGAATTTAAACAACGTGAAATGACATCATGTTCCGATACATTTTTCAATAGACTATTTGAAAAACATCTTAGAGATAGATTTTGCATTGTATAAAATATTGTTTTTGTTAAATATCATATTACTTTCATGAGGAAAGTTCGAGTAGGAAGAGGGGTTAACGTAGGAAAAACAAATCTCTCGCATTCAAAGATAACAAGCTAATGATCATACTATGGATGG
The DNA here is from genome assembly GCA_029168935.1 of Oxyria digyna. NCBI lineage: Eukaryota > Viridiplantae > Streptophyta > Magnoliopsida > Caryophyllales > Polygonaceae > Oxyria > Oxyria digyna. The sequence continues at coordinate 17,189,695 of JAPVLV010000013.1, forward strand.
TAACGTTCATGATTCGTAAATCAGGTCAATTTGAGTCATTTTATTTAAAATATCACTATTCATAGAATTTATAAAATTGCCACTGCGTAACTCATTTAAAATGTTTAGAATTTTCAACCCTCGTATTATGAACATTAGCTTGTTATCTGTGAAGGCAAACACTTCATTATTTAGCTTGATCTGTCTTCCTATCCGAACCTTTCTCTTACTTTCATATTGATAAATAGATATAATTCAATGTGTAACGCCCCAAAACCGAGGAGTGTTACAGCGCCAGGGATCTCGTGCTCGGAATCCCCACAGGCAGTTTAATGGAACTGAAAAACTTTACAAAAGAACAATTCGAAATGAAAACAAGTAGATAGCCGCGCAAGAGATCCATACAAGTACGTCGATGAAGACCTAACATGTTCATACGATCAAAATGCCAAATGCATGCTTCAAGAGAACTATCAAACCAAGTTTAGCCCAAAAGCTACAAGCGCATCCAAAAACCAAAAGATGGATAGTTTAACGAGTTAATATTTTTAAAACAAAATAAAAGTGGACCAAAATAAACCCATCCTAGCTTGCATCAAGTCGCATGACCTACTCCATACTCTACAACAAACATTCTGGGTACCTGACCATGTCAACAACACAACTTGTTCCCCCACCGAAATGGGGGTTAGTCTCCAACTAGACTAGCAAGTTATCTATAAGCAGAATACGAGTAATAGGGCAAGTAAATGAATCACAGATTAGCATACATGCAAACCCAGTTATACATTTAGCAATGATCATCCATGAGGCATCAATTTACATGCTTACAGATATGAAAAGAAAGGTACATATATCTTATACCAACATGTCATCAATTCCGACAAACCGTATCACCAATGTCCGTACTCATAAATGCATATCATGCACCTGAAATGCCCCGTGAATTACTGGGTCTAAATATGTAGCGATATCGAGCTCGCTTACTATCAGTGATATATTGCAATATAATTAAGTCGACCTTGATTTATCCTTGGAAGCTTTCAGATTAATATCTAGGTATTTCAGTTGGAAATTTCGGACCCTTTTCTTTTTTCAATAATTGGGTAATTAGCGATTGTCGAATTTGCCTCGTTTCATCGGGATTTATTAAAAACCCGACGTACTCTACTTTATCCCTACATAAAGCATATATACCCAAAATTAACTTAACACCCCTTTATCTAGAATTTTCTACAAACTATTACCATTGGGCCCCACCTCTTGCTCTTTCACGTTTTGTTTCAAGCCTCATCTCTTCCCTTCACGCAGCAGTTGTTCTTCCTCCCTTCTCTTGACTTCAGCTCACACACAACAGCTCAGCCAGCAGCCTCTCGCAGCCCGACGTTGCTCGCGTCTCCTTCTTCATCTGCGCAGCAGCTCGCACTCTCCTCTGCGCAGCAGCTGTTCAGCAGGTCGTGTGCAGCAGCTCGTGTGACTACAGCTCAAAGCCCAACAGCAGCCCGTCCGCAGCAGCTCGCGTCTGCTTCCTCTGCGCAGCACCTCTTGCCTCTTCTTTTGCCTTGGGTGAGTTTTTCCCCAAATTTATGAACCCTAGTTTTTCAGTTCAGGGGTTTAGGTTAAAATGACGTTTGAGCTGAAATGATGGGAGTAATGGATAATATAGGATATTTGGAGTTGGTATTTGGAGGAACAAGTGAAGGATTCGAGCTTTGGGCCATTTGGTAAATTTTCTGGAAAATATGGGCACATTTCGTAATTACTGGAAAGCCAGGACTGACTTTATGAGGTGAGGCATCTACCCACGAGCATGGCAAATTTTACGGTTCTTGATTTGGATGTATATGTGATGAGTTATGACGTTTTTCGTGAAGGTTCGACTCAGGTGAGCATTTCGTGAATCTTGCGACATCTTGCTACAACAAACGGATTAGTGGAGTTGATCGTCAACTAAGGCAAGTTATTTGTGAGTGTTTGCGTGTCGTAGTTTAAGTTTAGAATAATAGGCTATGCATGTCATCAAACCATCAATTCTGCATGCGCATACTTATACATAGTTATAATGTTAGGCATTAATACTCTTGTTGTTGATTTGGTTGTCGTTGTTGGTGATCATCGTCATGCGTTTATGCCTTGGGATGATTTGTTGGATCTTATCGCTCTTGTTATTATCGTTATTGTCGTTATTCGTCAGGCCTTGTTGTCATGGATTGTCCTTTTCAGATACGTTATTCCTCAATCATGGATATGTTTGTTAAGTTGGGAAATTTTCGTTATCAAGAATGTAGATGTCGTGGTTGCAAATGTTGATTTGTAATTCTATTAATTGTGCCATGGGTTGTGTCGTTCTTGTTCGGCTTCTTATGCGACATACATTGTCTTGGGAAATCTCGTTATTCCGAAAAACCTATTGTCGCTGAATTTTGGTGAATTGTATTGAATTATGGCTATTGGTTGAAATATGATTAGTGATTGCGTTATCGCTTTACATATAATAATGTTGAGGCATCGAGCTACATACTCTTGGATTTCAGAGGTTGAGTTATAAAACACGATAAATTCGGGGTAAGGATGGTTCCGATCCCTATTTGGTTTTATAATGTTTTTGGTCAGCATGGTGCCCTCGATTGCTCAATTTGAAGAGTAGTCGTAGGGACCGTCTTATCAATCTGGGTCGGCCATTCACCTAGCTAGTGTTCGTTCTCCGACTCTTGGTAAGACATTGGTACCCACGATACGGGTTCAGCCCAAGGTACGGGTTAGAGGGTATACCTTCGGGTCCAAGACAGACTTGGACTTGTTTTCTAAACGTTTTCGAAAGTTGAATTTGAAATAATTTTATTTAAGCGGCTTGCTTATATGTGGATTGTGATTGATTGTTTCCTTCTTTGGATGGATTTTAACTTGCCTGGAATTTGATTGACGAATATGTAAAGTTTAACCGATTACTATATGATTGTGATGAGTGTATATACCAAAGTGCATATCGTTGGTGAGGTTGTGTAGTTATTATTTCTTAAGCTAATGGTATTATATATATATATGGTCATCTGTATGATCTCTGATATATCTGAAATGGTGAAATTAGGAATTAAATGATGCATTAACTTCTTTGAATGTCTACATGTCTCTACAGAGATTTACTACATATTTGCATATCTACATCTTCGGAAATCTACATGTTTGCATATGAATTTATTGTATATTTGCATTTTTGCATATCCTTATCGCATATTTGTATGTTTGTATATGAATTTACCGTATGTATGTATATCTTGTTTTTGTGTTGCATGTTTGCATGTCTGCTAGTCTATGACTTCTATGCCAATGCTATCACACGTTTATTGCTCATATAATTTGCTAGTCTAGTTGGAGACTAACCCCCATTTCGGTGGGGGACTGGCTGTGTTTGTGCATGGCCAGGTGTTCGTGTAGCTTCAGAACATGGAGGATGGTCAGGCGACTGATGCGTTACTAGGATGGGTTATTATGGTTCCTACCCTAGAATTTGAAAATGTCTACCCCAGTGAACTCATATTACCTTGTCTTCTCCATGATCGCTTTCTGAATTCGTAACATACTCCCAACGTTCAGATCTTAATATTTTGCTTGAGTTTTGTTGATTTACTTATCTTGTTACACCTTGATCCTTTTGTTTTAAACCTTTTTTCGCCATCAACTTGTTTTCTCGTATTACATTCCTTTCCCTCTAACCGCCCTAGGGGGTTCCTATTCAGGGATCCCTGGCACTGTAACACCCTCCTTTTTGGGGCGTTACAGAAGTTGGTATCAGAGCGAGGTTTCAAAATTATTTTGGGGAAGGGGTAGAATGTGCATCATATGTCGCACTATGACCTCCTTGCTCACTTTAGTTGTTGATACTAGTATATATGTGTGTTCGGATCTATATTAGGAAGTACCTATAGATGGTAGGTAGAGGTAGAGGCGTTCCTAGTAGAGTTCGACCACGTAGGGGCCACTCGAGGATGGTGGAGGATAACCTTGCTTAAGTTCTTCAGGTTGAGAATGCTGACAGTCAAAGGGGCCATGAGCTCCAAAGAGGAGCAAGAGTTACCAACTTGATTCCAGTGATTTAAATTGAAATTTCTTTTGAAGCTTCTTCAGTATAAATGTTGGATTTCCTTAGATGCTTCAAATGATGATCGGATAAGCTTTCAGGCATACTCTTTGTTGCATCCTCAACAAGTACCTCCATCTGTTTGTAAACTGTTTGACACTAGTGCTACCCTTTCATTTATGTCCAAGGCATGTGTGACTACACTTGGTCTTACTTGTGGGCATGGTTGTGAGTAATTTGTTGTAGGGTTATCAAATGGTACAAATTAGTTGGTAATCGTGAGTTTAGGAATTGTCTGGTTCGTATTGGGAATCAAGATTGGCTAGCAGACTTGATTGAGATTGGTTTAATTCATTATGTCATTTTGGGCATGATCACGTAAGAGGGTTATTACTGTAACCATCGAGAATGGATCGGTGTATGTGTTTGAAGGTAGAGATCCCGCTAAGTCATGGTCGGTATTAAGGTAATGGAAGATGCGAGATTGATAACCAAGGGATGTCATAGATACTTGTGTTATGTTGTAGGAGATGATAAAGAGAAACCTAAATTGTCTGGGGTTGCATGTGAGTTTGAAGATGTGTTCCCGGATGACTTGCCGGGTTTTGCCTCCTCGCAGAGAGGTTGAATTTTCAATTGAGTTTGTACCGGGTACAACTCCTGTCTCTAAGGCCACGTAAACGATGACGCCGCTAGAAATGCAGGAATTAGATAAACAAATAGAAGAGTTGATTGAGAAGGGCTATATTAGGCCAAGTGTGTCACCTTGGGGAGCATCTGTGCTGCTGTGAGGAAAAAGGACGGCTTCCTTTAATTCTGCGACGATTATAGAGAATTCAATAAGGTGGAAATAGAGAACAAATTCCCCTGTTGTATTCATGGAGTTGATGAACCAAGTATTCATAGAATACCTAGATCGGTTTGTGGTTGTGTTCACATATGATATTTTGGTCTATTCTAAGAGTAAAGAAGGGAATGTTGAGCATCTCCAGATTGTTCTCGAGTTGTTAAGGCAACACAAGTTTTATGCTAAGTTATAAAAATGCGATTTTCAGATGACTGAGAGCTTTCCTTGGGCATATAGTTTCTGCAGAAGGGGTGATGGGTGACCCACAGAAGATTCAAGGAGTATCATAATGGAAGCCTCCGAAAAACGTCAAGAAGGTAAGGAGCTTCTTTGGCTTGGTTGGCTATTACAGAAGGTTTGTAGAAGGTTTGTAGAAGGATTTTCTAAGATTTCCTAGCCATTAACTAAATTTTTTGCGCAAGTCAAAGAAGTTTGATTGGGATCGAAATGTTTAGAAAGCTTTGATGAACTCAAGAGAAGACTAGCTAGTGCCCTGGGGTTAGCGTTGCCTCAGAGAACTGTTGGGTTTGTTGATTACCGTGATGCTTCAGCTCAAGGCCTTGGTTGAGTTATGATGCAACATGGAAGGGTTATCGCATTTGCTTCCCGTCAGTTGAAATCACATGAGAAAATTATCCAACCCATGACTTAGAACTAGCAGTTGTGGTATTTGCTCTTAAGATCTGAAGGAACTACCTTTTTGGGGTAACTTGTCAAATTTATTGACCACAAGAGCCTGAAATATATATTTGAAAGAAAAAGGTGGTTAAAGATGATAAAGGATTATGACATTGAGATTCTATACCACCCAAGCAAGTTTAATGTAGTAGCTAAAGTTTTCGCATGAGAAATTGATTGCATGTCTGACCTTACGACCAGAATTGCAAAGGGGGCTTATGAGAAGTGAGATCGAGGTTCAATTTCAAAGGAATCAAGATGAGATTTGCTATTTGGAAACTAAGTCGTCATTATTAGATATGATAAGCTAGAGACAACAAGATAACTCACGGCTAAGTAAAATCATGAATGACACAAGCGAGAAAAAGGCATCGGGATTTGTGGTGCAAGATGATGGGATTCTTAGGTTCAAGAACCAAATCTTTGTGCATGCAAATGAGAAGATAAAAGACTTTGATTCTGTAAGTAGCCCACTCCTCACCTTACTCGATACATCTAGGAGCTAATAAGATGGACAAGGACTTTAAGCAAAACTTTTGGTGGAGTAACATGAAGAAGGAAGTAGTCGAATTCGTGTCTAAGGTTCTTCCTTGTCAGCAAGTTAAGATTGAGCATCAAAGACCTGTTGGAGAATTGCAACCATTTTCAATTCCATAATGGAAGTGGGAGGACATTTCTATGGATTTTGAAATAGGGATACCACCGTGACATAGAGGGATGGATGCCATTTGGGTCATTGTCTATCGCCTGACTAAATTTGCTCACATTCTAACCATCAAGCAAGTTTGGGGTCCCGAGAGACTTGGAGAGTCGTATATTGAAGAGATAATAAGATTACATAGCATCCCCAAAACTATTGTGTCTGATCGTGACAAAAAGTAGGTATCGCATTTCTTAAAGTCATTACATGCAGCTACATGGGGGATAGAAGCAGAGATAAGGGGTGAAACCCGTTCTTATTTGAGGCTTAGTTTCGGGGACGAAACTCTTTTTAAGTGGGGAAGGATGAAATGCCCCGTGAATTACTGGGTCTAAATATGTAGCGATATCGAGCTCGCTTACTATCAGTGATATATTGCAATATAATTAAGTCGACCTTGATTTATCCTTGGAAGCTTTCAGATTAATATCTAGGTATTTCAGTTGGAAATTTCGGACCCTTTTCTTTTTTCAATAATTGGGTAATTAGCGATTGTCGAATTTGCCTCGTTTCATCGGGATTTATTAAAAACCCGACGTACTCTACTTTATCCCTACATAACGCATATATACCCAAAATTAACTTAACACCCCTTTATCTAGAATTTTCTACAAACTATTACCATTGGGCCCCACCTCTTGCTCTTTCACGTTTTGTTTCAAGCCTCATCTCTTCCCTTCACGCAGCAGTTGTTCTTCCTCCCTTCTCTTGACTTCAGCTCACACACAACAGCTCAGCCAGCAGCCTCTCGCAGCCCGACGTTGCTCGCGTCTCCTTCTTCATCTGCGCAGCAGCTCGCACTCTCCTCTACGCAGCAGCTGTTCAGCAGGTCGTGTGCATCAGGTCGTGTGCAGCAGCTCGTGTGACTACAGCTCAAAGCCCAACAGCAGCCCGTCCGCAGCAGCTCGCGTCTGCTTCCTCTGCGCAGCACCTCTTGCCTCTTCTTTTGCCTTGGGTGAGTTTTTCCCCAAATTTATGAACCCTAGTTTTTCAGTTTAGGGGTTTAGGTTAAAATGACGTTTGAGCTGAAATTGATGGGAGTAATGGATAATATAGGATGTTTGGAGTTGGTATTTGGAGGAACAAGTGAAGGATTCGAGCTTTGGGCCATTTGGTAAATTTTCTGGAAAATCTGGGAACATTTCGTAATTACTAGAAAGCCAGGACTGACTTTATGAGGTGAGGCATCTACCCACGAGCATGGCAAATTTTACGGTTCTTGATTTGGATGTATATGTGATGAGTTATGACGTTTTTCGTGAAGGTTCGACTCAGGTGAGCATTTCGTGAATCTTGCGACATCTTGCTACAACAAACGGATTAGTGGAGTTGATCGTCAACTAAGGCAAGTTATTTGTGAGTGTTTGCGTGTCGTAGTTTAAGTTTAGAATAATAGGCTATGCATGTCATCAAACCATCAATTCTGCATGCGCATACTTATACATAGTTATAATGTTAGGCATTAATACTCTTGTTGTTGATTTGGTTGTCGTTGTTGGTGATCATCGTCATGCGTTTATGCCTTGGGATGATTTGTTGGATCTTATCGCTCTTGTTATTATCGTTATTGTCGTTATTCGTCAGGCCTTGTTGTCATGGATTGTCCTTTTCAGATACGTTATTCCTCAATCATGGATATGTTTGTTAAGTTGGGAAATTTTCGTTATCAAGAATGTAGATGTCGTGGTTGCAGATGTTGATTTGTAATTCTATTAATTGTGCCATGGGTTGTGTCGTTCTTGTTCGGCTTCTTATGCGACATACATTGTCTTGGGAAATCTCGTTATTCCGAAAAACCTATTGTCGCTGAATTTTGGTGAATTGTATTGAATTATGGCTATTAGTTGAAATATGATTAGTGATTGCGTTATCGCTTTACATATAATAATGTTGAGGCATCGAGTTACATACTCTTGGATTTCAGAGGTTGAGTTATAAAACACGATAAATTCGGGGTAAGGATGGTTCCGATCCCTATTTGGTTTTATAATGTTTTTGGTCAGCATGGTGCCCTCGATTGCTCAATTTGAAGAGTAGTCGTAGGGACCGTCTTATCAATCTGGGTCGGCCGTTCACCTAGCTAGTGTTCGTTCTCCGACTCTTGGTAAGTCATTGGTACCCACGATACGGGTTCAGCCCAAGGTACGGGTTAGAGGGTATACCTTCGGGTCCAAGACAGACTTGGACTTGTTTTCTAAACGTTTTCGAAAGTTGAATTTGAAATAATTTTATTTAAGCGGCTTGCTTATATGTGGATTGTGAATGATTGTTTCCTTCTTTGGATGGATTTTAACTTGCCTGGAATTTGATTGACGAATATGTAAAGTTTAACCGATTACTATATGATTGTGATGAGTGTATATACCAAAGTGCATATCGTTGGTGAGGTTGTGTAGTTATTATTTCCTAAGCTAATGGTATTATATATATATATGGTCATCTGTATGATCTCTGATATATCTGAAATGGTGAAATTAGGAATTAAATGATGCATTAACTTCTTTGAATGTCTACATGTCTCTACAGAGATTTACTACATATTTGCATATCTACATCTTCGGAAATCTACATGTTTGCATATGAATTTATTGTATATTTGCATTTTTGCATATCCTTATCGCATATTTGTATGTTTGTATATGAATTTACCGTATGTATGTATATCTTGTTTTTGTGTTGCATGTTTGCATGTCTGCTAGTCTATGACTTCTATGCCAATGCTATCACACGTTTATTGCTCATATAATTTGCTAGTCTAGTTGGAGACTAACCCCCATTTCGGTGGGGGACTGGCTGTGTTTGTGCATGGACAGGTGTTCGTGTAGCTTCAGAACATGGAGGATGGTCAGGCGACTGATGCGTTACTAGGATGGGTTATTATGGTTCTTACCCTAGAATTTGAAAATGTCTACCCCAGTGAACTCATATTACCTTGTCTTCTCCATGATCGCTTTCTTAATTCGTAACATACTCCCAATGTTCAGATCTTAATATTTTGCTTGAGTTTTGTTGATTTACTTATCTTGTTACACCTTGATCCTTTTGTTTTAAACCTTTTTTCGCCATCAACTTGTTTTCTCGTATTACATTCCTTTCCCTCTAACCGCCTGAGGGGGTTCCTATTCAGGGATCCCTGGCACTGTAACACCCTTCTTTTTGGGGCGTTACAGCACCAGTAGCGATTACTTACGAATTCACCAATAAACAAGTGATCAATCACAAGAAGCACACAAACAAGTACATCAAGCAAATGAAATCCAATCGAAATACAATTTACGAAAACGTTTCGAAAACAGGTTCAAGTCTGTCTTGAACCCGAAGGTACCTTCTTGCCCGTACATTGGGCCAAATCATTCCTATACCAAAGGATAGGGAACGGAAACACGGGCCAAGTGATCCGGTCTACCCAATTGACAAGGCCCACCAACGACCCGCTCTTCTGGTAGAGCCATAATCGAGGGTGTTACGACATAAAACTGTTTGCAATCAAGTGAGGGATCAGAACAATCCTTACCCCACGAATAAATCACAAGGACAATGCGTATACACCGATAAGGCGATGACTTCACATAATCGCATCTCAAGCATATAAGCACAATCACAAGGATTAACATATCATCAAGATTCTCACGAAAGAAGACATGTTTAACATAACACATAATCATGTAATCACAACAAAGCATATATTCATGTAATGACTAACATAACATTCATATTCCATACTTAATTAAGGTTAAAGCTCATATACTATTTAGAAGTTTGATGACATGCATAATCCGATATCCTAAACTTAGCCTACAACACGCAAACGCTTATAAACAACTTGCCTCAATTGACGATCAACACAAGTAATCTGTTTGTCGTAAAAAGATGTCGCAGGGTTCACGAAACGGTCGCCTAAGTCGAACCTTCACGAAAAACGTCATAACTCATCACATATACATCCAAATCGAAAACCGTAAAATTCCTCATACTCGTAGGGAGATTTCTCACCTTACAAACTCAGCCACAACTTCCAAGTAATTACGAATTTTGCCCAGATTTTTCAGATTCGCACAAAGGAGCTCAAATCCCTTACCTCTACCTCCAATCTCCAAATTCAATCAAACTACACATACCAATGCATCAATTAACTGCTATTATTCCCCAATCGGTTAGGAAGATCTCAATTCAACAAAAAAATCGGAAATCGAAAAGCTAGGGTTCATAAATTTGGGAAAAACTCACACAAGGCAAAAAGAGGAGACAAGAGCTTGATAATGGTCTTCCATGGCGTTACTAGTCACCATGGGTTGCGGGTTTGAGTCAGATTTCAAGGGAACATGGGCTGCTGCACACGAGCTGCTGAACTGCGCAGAGGGAGAGAGAAACGAGTTGCTGCGCGGGGAGAGCCAAGTCGAACAGTGCAGCTGGGCGGAGCGGCTGCGTTGCTGTGCTCTGGTGGCTGGCTGAGTTGCTGGCTGAGCTCCTGAGTCTGTGTGCAACACTAGTACGTAGATGTCGAAATAGAGCCAGCCACAACGGTTCAACTACTAAACAAGCAAGACACTCAATTAACTATTTCATGCGTGAGTATAAAACAACTAGATACAATTAAACAAGTACAAGACAACTACACATACAAACATCTTTTAACTCAATCATTTTCCTTCCAACCGCAACTGGAAAGGGAGTAAATCCTCTTAGGCATTTACCCTGGAACGTTCCCTGCTCAACTACTAACACATGATATTGAATAACAAAGCATCTACTAATCCAGCAACCGAGCAAGTCAAATAAACTTGCCTGAAATCTTTGAAGCTCTTAAAACACTTGCATACACCAATCACGGAAACACGATCAAATACCTATATCATAACATGACTAAAAATTCATTACATGCCAACATAGTGCTTTAAAGCAACAAGGTGATTAATAGATAAAACTCGCATTCCTAGTGATTTGCTAGAACATATACAGGAACCGATGTATAATTACTATATAGATTTCATAAATTAAGACATACAAAGTTCTTAGATTAAACTAATAATTTTCACCTCACTCTAATACTCCGTATAATATAGTAATTTCATCAACTACACTAATCAAATTCAATTAGAATTCTTGGCACGTATTTCTAGGCTAGAGATACTATTAACATACAATTACCACATGAGACTAACTGATATCATTCGATCCATTAGTACATCAATACACAGTAATGATTTCTAAGTACATGAAGCAAAATTCATACCTTAGATGACTAGGTAATACACGACACACAACAATACAAAACAATGCTTCAGTACTGACTTCAATCGGGACGGCAGACCAAAACTCCAACAATTAAGAGTATATATATACAAGTAAAATAGGTTTAGGCTCTCTAGATATAATGGGCTATGTATTTTTGTACGGGGTTCAAATTTAGGCCCATGACTAAATATTGCTACTTATATATATTTCTAAATAAAATTAAGTAAATGAACCATAAGATTTATAGGAATCAAGCAACACTTTGCTTGGGTGAGTAGACACGTCATGATATAAATTCAAATTCGGGCACATACACCTCCTCTTAAAAAGAGTTTCGTCCTCGAAACTAAGACGTAAAATAATTTGGGTTATCACGCCATTTGTAAGGCTCCAAGCCTTAGAACCGCTATTCCCATGTCAACGTGGGAACTTCCCAGGAGGTCACCCATCCCAAGACTACTCCCACCCTAACACGCTTAACTTCCTAGTTCTTTGTCCTCACCCGAACCAGGAAAAGGAAGAGCTCTTGTTCATGTATATATATACACGGACAACCTAGTTAATTAACAACCAATTTTTGGGTAAGTACCCCAAAACTCCAATGTTTTTTAAGTTTCTGCATCACTTTTTTAAGTTATAAGAAAATACCCTACTATATAAGCAATAAAAAACATTAAATCTGAAACATTCCTTACTCACCTTCTTCCCCCAAATCAAAACGCTTTGCCGCCGACAAAATCTCTCCCACCTCCTCCGACTTCTTCATCTTCCGTCGCGATAATTCTCCGGTGATTCTCAAGAGATTCTCCGGTGATTCTCCCACTCGTTGTCGGCGCCTCAATCGGAAGAAACTTCTCGATATAGTTGGCGATCCAACCTTCTCCATCTTCTTCTTCCTCGTACTGTCAGACATACAGCAAAACCTGAAATTCTAGAACAAAAACGCAAGCGAGAAGGAGATTCAATTCAGGAAAACAGAATAAGAGATTACAGAGAGATCAAAAACAGAGGCAGACAAAAAACGCAATTGATTCTCTCGAAACATATACAAAAAGGGGCATATCTACTGCAAACACAATGCTAAGCGCCGAATCTGTAAACGACACCAGCAAATCCATCGAACAAGAGGTAAAATCATGTTAATAATGATACAACACTTATTTGGTTGACAGATTATGATATAAATATATAGTTTGATGCCAGAGAATGAAATACATTAAGATTTTTATGAATTGTTGCGAGATTCCATCAAGGATTAAGAAAACAGCTTTTGTTGACAAGTTTTGACAATGTATTCTTGTCAGATATTACTAATCATGATTCTATTGGTTGTCAGACAAATATATTGACAATGTATTGTTGTCAGACAAATGTATTGACAACTTTGATTCTATTCACAATGTATTGTTGTCAGGCAAATGTTATAGAACATGATTATTTAGGTTGTTGACTAATGTTAAATATTATTTTTGAAGATAATAGATTTATGTTTGTTGACAGATATATGTTGATTGATTTCTTTTTATTAACACGTAAGTGAACGAAGCGCGCTACGCGCGCCTCGTAAGAATAATAAACTTACAAAGCGCGCTGAGTGCGCTTTGTTAGTAATTAGGAATACACATTTGAACCTGATTGAACATTGTTGACAGATAAAAAAGAAATGTTTATATTCCATATGCAAAATGTTGACAGATAGATTAGTTATACTGGTCTAATAAAACATTATTAAATATATATGCAGATAAAAATGCACATTCTGGCAGTCTCCTATGGCGAAGAGATACAAATCAGAGATGGCATTATGGTTTCTGATGGTGGAATCATATCGAAAGCATTTTTAGTTGATAAGAACATTACCCTGCAAGCAATGAAATCCTTGATTTTCCAACGGTTCAAACTAGAAACAGAGGCAATGAGTCTCCAGCTCTGCCATCTTAATCCGTTCCAGAAGATCAAACTCAAATATACTGTTGATACAGATGATGATCTTGCGTCATTCATGGAAATTAATGACACAACACATGTCCAATGGATTTGTCCACTATATGTATCAAGAGAATACATGATTTATGAACAAAAAAAAGCAAGAGAAAATGGATGCAGTAGTATAGTGTTAATTAACATGGATGAAGACATGTTTCTACTTATGGAATACGAACTGCCAACACAAGGGAATAGCGAAATTAATGATTGTAAATCTGCAAGCAAGATAATAACAGTAAAAAAAAGGGGAGGATGAAATGAGTCATAGTGGAACAGATGCAGACTTTGTCCAAGTCGGAAAGCTATTTGACACAAAAAGGAAGTTGATTGAAGCTTTGAAAAAGTTGGCAAAGACTGAGAACTTTGCTTACAAAGTTAAAAAATCAGATCCAAAGCTTCTAACAGTGATGTGCACAGATAGAAGCTGCAAATGGAGATTGAGGGCAATTGCATTACAAGACACTCCATTCTTTGAGGTTAGAAAATTTCAAAGAGAACATACATGTTCCTTTGACTTTAGATGTCAACATGAGTGCAAAACAACATACAAAATGATTGGGGAGCAAATAAAGACCAAGTAATTTGTATAAAAGTTTTTGTATCATAATATGAATATATTAATTGCTTGACCCAAAACAGAGAAGTAATATTAATATGATAAACATGCAGGTTTGAAGGTGTTAAAAATGGACCAATACCAAAGAGCATTTGCAATGATATGAGGAAGGAACATTACATGGATGTTAGCTATTGGAAAGCATGGAAAGCAAAAGAACATGCACAAGATCTAATACGAGGAACACCAGAAGAGAACTATGCACTCTTACCCATGTATTTTCACATGCTCAAAGAAGTGAATGTAGGATCATACACATGCCTAGAAGTTGGTGAGCATGACGACTTCAGATTCGTGTTTGTATCTATAGGAGCATGCACAAGAGGTCCAAATAATGAGAAAGGTATGCCGGTTTTTTACTGCTGACAGAACATAAATTAAATGACATATTGATTAAAACAATGATTTATTGTTGCAAGATTCAATTAAACATCTTATGACAAAATATAAAGTGTAAAAATTAGGTCTGCTTTTGACATTTTAATTGTTGTTGACAACTTTCATTAATAAATTAGAAATTTAAAATAAAAAAATGGAAAAACATAATACATTGTTGACATAAATATATATCTATCTCTATATAAAAATTGATGAGTTTGCAGCAGTACATTCCGCTTGCTTTCATGCCCCTCCTTCAACTGTCTTCGCCTGAATTGCCCTTCCTTCGACGTCTGTTCCTCTACTGCAATTCGTAAGGTCCAGTCTCTTTTCTTTCATCAGCAACTCCGACAAATCGAGGGGGAAGGGATTCCTGAAACACTTGAGTGTGGCCGGTGCATCAAGCCACCGTGAAGAAGTTTTCTCCCCTTTTCGGAGTTGACTCACGATTCCGAATATGGTAATGATAAATGATGTGCATATCTAGAGAAATTCCAAGATGAAAAAGCATCAGGAGTTCATATGTAAAGTAAGAGAAAAAAAGAGTACTTTGGGTTGCCTTTTCTTTGAAATTTGATATTCACAGTGACATTTGTTTGATAAACAGGGCAAGTTGTTCTTCTTTAATGATATTGGAGATGTAGGCCTACTGATGTTTTCAGTTGTTCGCTTGCTCTCTCCTTGCAGTTTTGATGCTTCATCCGCTCACTTGCTCATCGTATTGCATTGTAACCCTTGGAGGTAACCAAAGGGAGAAGAAATACTGTTCTTTTTTTTAGAAGTACTCAGTTCAGATGTTAATATTGAGGTGGAATGGATTTAAAACTTACTTAGCACAACTAACAACACTTGATTAAGATAAAACCTCATTTTACAACTTAAAGAGACCAGTGGACTGCTTTATAGCAGTACAAGAAAACCCAAAGACCTCTCTGCTAACTTCTCTGATATGTTACAAACACAAGTACCATTTTTGGATTGCTTAAAGAACAGTAGGGCCACAACTTCTTAAATAGTACAAATTTATGATATATTTGCTAGGACTACCATCTATATGCGGTTGCAAAATTATTTCCCCTTGGTTATACGTTTTGACCAATATAATAATCTTATTCATTATAGATTGTTCTTTATAGATAGTATCGTAGTATTGACATGTATTCTTTTGTATAAGAAAAGTCTTTCCTTCTCAGTGTCAACATACTTTGATGTTATTATATTTCTTGTCTTAGTTTCTGCAATTGCACTTGAATACTTGCTTTCATATATGTGGATATGAGATTGCTTAGAATGTCCTTATGCATAGCATGATGAAAATTTGTTAGTTTTTTAAACAAGCAGCCAGGTTTGTTTCCGTTCAGCTGAACTGTATTCCAAAGTTACCAAGCCCATCTATACCAGAATATATCTCATGTTGTATAGCAAACAACACCATACTGATCGTTGTGCATTTTTCAATTAGTATAGTTGAACACAGATATATGAAGTGGTGGAGGTTTTGTTATTTTATCAAGTATATCTTTTCATATTTTTGTGCTTTGTTTGCTGTGAAATATCTGCTGTTATGTTGAATTTTTATTTTGTAATAGGAAGAAAGAGTTTGAGACATTGAAAGTTAAAGAATCAAATAGGTCGGCTGAAACTGTGTTTGTCGAAGTTTCAACAAGGATGCAAAATTGAATTTTGGGCCCAAGAGAAGATTTCACTAGAGGTTGCGTGTGATCTGATGAAGAAACTCCGAGGTCAGAGTGTGTTCTTTAAGTTGCAAATTCTTGCTTGCCCTTGAACATGAAACTGCGCTTTTTGCTTTTTTGGGAGTTTGTATCTTTTCATGTTAAAGTTGTTAATAAATTTGATACACTTTTTAGTAAATGGGTGATGATGAACCAAAATACACGACGACTTGAAAGAGTCACTGCAGAAATCCATGAACAATATTTGGTGTGTAAGAGTTACTTATATGTATGTGCAACTCTTTTGTTCATTCACTCTCTCTCATTATCAATATAGAAATTAGCAAGTGAAACCCTTTCTATTTTTGGTTCTGGATTAGCATTTTCTAAGAAGAACAGTTTGAGGATAACACTATAGCTCTACTTTCTTCCTTTCTTTTCCTGTGAGTTCCTTTTTATTATGCTTGATACTCTTATGCTCTTATTGACCAAAAGAGCATATCTTGATATGAATCAACATGTAAACAGTTTGACGTATATTGGCTTGCTTTTAGAGGTAGGTGGGGTTTTCCCATTTGACAAAACATTGTTTCCTGACAATCCTAGATCACATTATTCCGAGTGAAATTACTAATGCCTTAATCCATTTTATGTGGTAGATCATTATCTATTAGCTTACTGTTTATGTTATATGGGGCAAGTTGTATTTCATTTATTGGGCCAAAGTTGATTTTAGGATTCCTATGTATGGTTTGATGCACCGATTGGATATGTTTCTATCATGGCATGCTACACAGTAGAATGGTAGAAGTGCATCAAACCAGACATAGAAAATAGGTTAGATAGCGAGGCAAATTGGTATATGATTATGACCATATCAAATCATAAATCAAATAGCCAGTGTGCTGATGTTTTCTTATCTCTTATGCCACATGATAAAGGATGAAGAAACAATTGAACCTGAAAATGCCACAAGGGTACAATTCGCTAAAGAGGCGGAGTCAACACCTATTGAACTTGCAGATGAGTTGAGGATTGCTAGAACTGTTGAGTCTAATGAATTTCCAAAGCTTAGACAACCAAAGAAACAGATGCATCAAGTGCCTCCTATGGGAACGAACGCGCAGCAACTGACCCTTCGTCCTCAACTACCTCTGCCTTTTCAAACCATCTCGCTGAACGAGAAGATGGATCTGATCCCCTACCTTCTTGAACCCTAATTTTGTAGGTTCACTAAGGTACTTTGAACCCTAATTTTGAATATCTTTGTTTCCTTCAATATTTTTGACAATTGGGATGGAACTGTTGTCAAGCAATACATGGTGATCTGCCCAACTATTATCTAAATTCCATTTAAAGAACTATCGTGCCATGTCAAAGCTCCAGGAACATATGGTGGGTCGTATAAAAAAACAAAAAGCAGCTTAATTTGCCTTAGTTGATTTCTCCATATAAGAGGAGTTTAAAATCTCCTTACCATGGGATGTTGTAGTTGAACTTTCATCTTGGTCGTCATGTCAGTTATTATGAATTTACTCACTATTATCTTTATGTTTTAAAATTTCATGTGTCACAATTTTCAATTGAAAATGTGTGGATTTTTGTCAGGTTTGTATTACCTAAGAAATCTTTGTTTTATATGTTCTGTAGAAAGCATTCATGCCAATATGGTAAAGAAGGTGAAGGCCTCATTGAATGTCAAACTTGCACCTACTCTTACTATTCGAAGTACTTACTTCAAAAATTGAAAGCTCCTTATCCTGGAGATTGGAAGTGTCATGAGTGTGTATAAACTCTTATTTAAGAATTAATAATGACTTACAAGTTACAAGTTTATCTTGGTTCAAGTGTATGATCTGCAATGATTTTCTTTTTACAGGTGAGTCCTTTTAGTGAGGTTGAGAAAGAAGGTTGCAACTTCTTTTGATGGAGAGATATGACAAGTTCCTCCAATAATCTCTGCAATTAAGGTAATAAAATATCTTATCTGATTTTAGTTGGAAATATATCTTGATATTTCTATGCACTATTTGTCTTTTATCATTCAAAAGTATCTCATTATTTCAAACAATATGGTTACAAACTTTGATAAAGTATTAAATATAGACTAAAGTGTGGGAAAGAATTATGCAATTCCAATAATAAGAGAAATTCGTAATAAAAGAGATTGCATGTTGTAACCAACACTCTTTAGTTTTTACCATGGGGGAAGGTGGAGATCACAATTTGTATTACTTTGATTTGGCCTTTGGGTTTGAGAAAAAGTATGTGCTAATCATATGGAAGGTGTGATTGCCAATGGTGGGGAAGCTAAATTTATCGTATATGATAATTTACATGATGCCTTTGAGAAAGTAATAACAATTGGTACGGGGCTTGTACCGCTAAATGGTCAGTGGGTGTGGTACTGCATTCGGTTATCCGAATTCACCCTAATTTATGTATGCCTTTGTGGCTCTACAACATCACTTACATTTCCTCTTTTCTCTGCAATGGAAGCGGCACTGCGTCCAGTTCAACCTCCTTCGGCAGTCGCATTGCTCCCTAGGTCCACCGTCATAAGCTATGCAGATGCAACTTTGAGCTCAACCTCCGCAGAAGCTTCAAAGTCTCTACTTCCTATGGCACTGGCGATTCTGGTACTCTCTTCCTCACTTCAATTGCTATTCTAGATTGATTTTGGCACTATGACTTATGCTTTGTAATGAATTTAATGGTTTATTAGTTGTTACGCTGCTTGATTATGGAGTTGGCAATGTGAGGAGTGTCAGGAATGCAATTCGCCGACTTGGTTTTAATATCAAAGATGTGGGTATTTTAGGCAGTGTTATACTGCTATGAGTTCTTGGTGTTGCATGTTTTTTATTAAATTTTGTGATGGATATTTTCGCAGGTGGAGACACCAGAAGATATTTTGAAGGCTGATCGCCTCATTTCCTAGAGTTGGTGCATTTTCACCTGCAATGGAATTTCCTAATGAGAGAGGGTAAACTTCAATTTTGTTTCTTTGGGGTTTCTTTTTTGCTTGATATTATTAATTGGAAAGAAGGGAAGGAAAAGGTTGTAGTGATGATGTTCATTTTTTCAACTTTCTTAATTGAGTTTGCCAGGCGTTTTTAATCCAGTTCACGTCTTTTCAGCCCTTCTCTGCAACATATTCCTTCCTCCTCCTCCTTCAGAGAATGTGATGACTATCTGCTATATGCTTATGGATTGATTGATTTAGGTTAGTTTATGTTTGAAATGTTTGCTTGATCAATATGCAATAGTTTATATGAGTTGTCTGGTGAGGACGGTTAAAGATTGTTGAGCTGTTCGGTGAGGAATGAGGATGATTTAGAGTTGTCATGTGTAACCATGATTTAGTGTTGATCCTCACATAGAGCAAAAGTTACTTACATTGCCTTTTTCAGGGCCATCTTTTAATTCTGGGTAGTAGGGGGAAGCCACCAAATGCTCACAAAGTAGCTTCAGATATGAGTTTTGTTCCTTCTGTGATTGATGGATGTAATGCGCAAAATTGTTTTTGAACCACACTGGTCTTTGGAGGATGTTAATGAGGCCTTAAGTGTAAGTATGAATTACAATAGGCATGCAGTGGATTGGGCCAGAACTTATGTATAGTATCATACTGCTTCAGCTACAATATATTAACAAACTGCACTGTTTTGGTAGAAAGGTGAGGTCTTTTAAGCCACATTTCGTGTAAATGCACACAACAGACTTCAGGTTTGTCATTGTCTGTTACTCTTTGTAGCTCTCTTCTTTACTTTTGTTTGTTGTGCAGAAATTCACCCGATTTTGTTCTCCCTTTGTTTAGGGATTTTAAACACAAGAGCTACTAATGGCTATGGCGGGGATTTACAGGCGGGTTTCTCCCTTCTCCAACCTCTATTGATTTCACTTCCCCCAAGGAAGTGTTCATATTTTCTGATGGACATTATGTTGATGCCTGCCTATTATGTTTCGTGACGTATGTTGCAAGTTTGGGTAAGAAGAATGTACAAATAGTTGATACAACTTGCCCTTGGGTGGTCAAGGTGACTCTGATAGTTTTTGCCGCTACAGTTTTATATTTGCATATTATTTGTATTTATATAACACCGTACATTTTTCACATAATTCATGAATTATTGATTTAGTCTTCAGTTAAAATTCTCATAAATGAAAATATCAAATTCCTAAACTAGGATAATATGAATCTTTTGTAAAAGTTTTCTATGCTTTAATGATGAATTTTCAATCAACGGGTTTGTGTGTTTTAATGTTTGATGACTGATGTAATAGCCCGAATTTCGATAGAAATTGTATTTGTTTGAGTGATTTTAAAAATTGGTTTTACAGAAAGAGGTATAATTTTTAAAAGGTTATTGATTGTTTCAATAAAAATAATACGTATATTTTATCTTGAGTTGTGTATTTTTAAATACTTCTATCGACTCATATATATATTTTGAGATTCTAACAACTTAAGTTGAATTATATTATATATTAAGAATTATAATTTATTATTATTCTCAATTAGTAATTAAGTTAATTCTATTAGTTTTTCTAAGCCTAGTATATATATACCCTACATCAGTTTAACCTAGTATATAAAGTTATTTTAGACCTAAACAAACCCTAGCCTCCTCTCTTCAGCCTCCATTTTCTCCAATTCGTATTGCAGAATGAACGATCGATTTGGGTAAGTTACTAAACTCGAAAAATTGTGCTATTTTAGTAGCAAATCATATACATTATCAGGAGTATGTATGTAAAATTTCGAGATGTTTGGATAAGAATACTGTGAGATATAAATCGAAAACTGGTCGTTTGAATTTCTGAAAAACTGGTTGGAATGATCTGCTTTATAAATTCGTAATTATTTGGATTTAGGTCTGATTGAAGAGTATGATATATGGTTGGAATCGTCTTGAAGTCTAGTTTCTGTATACGAAATTGCATAATTTTTGATAAACGTTATCTTCTGAGGTTCTAAGGAAACCGAATAGGGTACGAATCTTGATCGTTTTAGACAGTCCTTGAGTATATTAATTATATAGATTTCGTTTGATATCGGATTTAGATAATTCTTGACACATTAGGTTTGTAACCTTTAAGGCTATGGATCTGTAAAGTTTGATGATTTTAGGACGTTTTTTAATATTTATTTTCATTTTACAAGTTGACTTGCAGATTCTGGAATTTGGAGTCTTTTATATATAAGTGTGTTTGTATAAGGTTTCGTGTTGACATGTACTTTTGTATATCTATGTCTTGTTTAGGCCGGGTTATGATTGATGATGAATCTTCATTGGATAATATATGCTTGGATTCGAGGTGAGTCATCCCCCGACTTACTTAGTTGCTTGCCTCAGACTGGCCCGCTTGACGATTGCGTTGATGGACTCTGGCTGTAATGTTGTGTGTTTCCTTGTTTGTAATTTGGATTAAGTTCGTAAACGTTTTATGTGATTACCTTTATATGCGACTTGTTGTGATGCCTAATCTGTCGAGTTGTTGTTTGGCTTGTATGGTAGATTAGAATTTGCTTCTATTATTGATGTTGTTGTGGTTAATAAGTTGAAGTTGTGTGTGCTTGTAGTTGATGAACTTATTCCCTGGTGTGTGGTTTGTTGATGCGCGTTGGAGGTGTATTTGTTGTGTTATCTTGTGTTGATGTGGATAAAGAATTGATGTTGTTGTGCTAGTGTCAAAGTGGTGTTATCTAATGATGTGTTGCATTGTATGATTAATTGTATGTGGGTGAGCTCCTTTGCTTAAATTGTATTTCATTGACTTTAAATTTATGTGATGTTTGGTGTCAATTTCTTCTTCTGTTTGTTGATTAACATAACCTTTGTCGTAAGAGAACTTGAATCATAATTTCATCAATTTTATTATGAACTAGGAAGAAGGTAGAAAGGAAGTTGGACATAAATCCCTTAAGAGTAGACATGGGTGTCAATCCTGAGATCATTCTTGAGTCTTAGCGCCGTAGTTACGCCGGTGTAGAAATCGTTGATGAAATAATTCATCTTGACCAAGAATAGCGCAAACAATTGTGCTATATGGTTGTAACAACTTGCTGTAAAATGATGGTCTTTGTAGGGAAATGACTCGGTTTACTTTCAGATTTCTTTTTCCTCTCTAATGGTTTGGTGTGCAGTTTTGATAGTTTTGTAGCTTACGTTAACCACTTTTAACCTTCCTTTCTCTACTTTAGACAAATAAACGGGTGCAAGATGTTTATGACACCTCTTTAGTATTTACAAGTAGGGTATAGAGCATCATATATAAGTTTAAACCATGTTTAGGGTTGTTATTATGTTTATTTAGATGAGTTTGGACAAAAGATCGATAATGAGGCTCTTCCATCTGATTGAGGATTTAATTAGCGTTTGAGGATTAATTTAATAGAGATCTGTTATAATGACAAATGAGTGTTGACAGAAGAATGAATCCGAACGCCTGAACCCAATCCCCCCCCCCCCCAATAGTTATCATGGCCCATGGGTGTGGTGTGGGTCCTCCACCAATCAACCTCGCATTTTCACTTCTTACCTTCCTAAACTTTGATTACCTCAATGCCACACTGAGTTAATTGATAGAATATTAACGAATCTAAGAATCCATATTTTCTTGCCAACTGTATCATTATAATTTTTCCGCTCAGATTTCAAATTCATGAGCTAATTCAGGTTGTAATTCGTGACTGTGTATACAGAGGTTTCTATTGTTGTGTTACAGTTTCCTAATTTCTATGCACTTCCTAATTTAGAGTGACAACATTTCTTCTATCACCAACTTAAGTGGATGCTATAATGAGTTAATCTGACCTATACTCACTGTGATTTTCTTTTTCAAGTTATTGATGTGACTCACTCTTTTTTCTCCAAATAATCCTGAAAATGTGTGTATGTGCAACTTCATTTTTGAGTACTTGACAGAAATATCTATTCGTTTCGTTTCTCTTTTACTTATGCAGCCTTCTCCTACCACATATGATGTGGTCTTCAATTCAGTATTTGACTACATTGATCATATGTTTTCAATGGTTCGGCCAAGGAAGATTCTTTACATGGAAATAGGTAAGTTGAAGTCTTTCTGATTGCATCTGTTGTACTAAAATCAACGTTAAGCTAGGAAAATAATAATGTTATTCTAATATGGAAAGATGAACTTGCACCAAGAGCTAAAATGAAAGCGTTCAAGGCGCTTTTGAGCTGAGAAAGATGTAGCTGATGTCGTAAGATTGGTTTTTCATTCTAGCTTCTCACCATGTGAGTGCTAATTGATGTTACTATTTTACTAGGAAGCTGAGGAGGAAAGATTGAGAAAAGAAATTGAGTTTGAAGGACAAGTTTTGAAACCTAAAGGAAGACGGGAGATATCCGACTCCAATGTTATTACCCTGGGACACTATTTATATTGGTGCTCTCAGTATTATACACAGAAAAACTTTAACCGCAACTGATACGCTGCACTTTGTATAGCGTAACTAGGGATTATTACATTTGTTTAGGAGTATTATCATATGTGTTTCGAGTCATTATTATGTTCTGAGATATTTATTAAGAAGTGAAGAAATGAAGATTAGAACCGAAGAAGAAGAGATCAAAGATTGAAGACATGAAGACTTAAAGATATTCTGTGTAGAGCAGCGATCGCCACTACCATCCAGGCGATCGCCATTCTACAAAAGAAGAGTTATGTGAGTTCGAGAGATTATGGCGATCGCCATAACTCTACGGCGATCGCCATGGGGTGACAGAGGCTACGGCAGAGCTTTATATGAAGATGGCGATCGCCAGGCATCTATGGCGATCGCCACAACAAGGCCGAAGATATTCCGGACTTTCCTTATTTTTCTTTGTTTTTATTTCTTTTATTATTTTCTTATTTTCCTTATTTTAGTTTTAGGATTTATCTTTTACCATATATCTTTAGGGTTAGACTCTTTATATACCCTAGTTCTTTCTATCTTTTCATCATCTTTTCCACCAGACAATTTAGTTCTGCAACCATGAGCAGGAACTAATCTCCATTGTTTTACCTAGCGGTTGAAACCTTCAGTTATTAAGTTGTGAGATATCTAAACTCTTGTTCTTTTCCTATGGGTTTGTATTAATTCTCTTGTTCTTCATCTATTGATTTCTATTAGTTTTGCTAGCTTGATCACCTAGTTTGATTGATAGTTTTCTATTGCTAGACTAGGAATATACGGTGGAATTCCTTGTCATTGTAGCATTCATATCTGCATGATCTGGTAGTTGATTGCTTTTATGAAAGAGAATTGATTGCATGTTAATACTTGACGGTTGTAAGTTATTGCATGCATCTTTATGATTCCTGTGCTCTTTGCTGCTATTTCATCTAATCTTGAGAGGTTTCCCTGATTGTTGAATAGTAAGTATTATCAGGACCGGTTGGCCTGCTGATATATTAAAGATTGGAATAGGAACATTCCCTAGGATTGAATAGAACTTGAGATAAATCTATGATCAACTTGATTGACTGTTGTGTGGATACTTGCTAGGTGAAACCCCTTCGCATAATATTCTCACCCAAACTGCCTCTGCTTGTTACTGGTTACTTGTGTGTTCTTGCAATCAAAACCCCCCCTTTGGTTACTTGTTACTAGTTGATATTTCACTTGACTGCATTGATTTGGTGTTTTGATTCCCTTGGGTTCGACCTCTACTTACTTGCTATACTCTAGTTAGTGTTTAGGGTTTTCTTTGATTTGGCACTACGACTTTAGCCTTATCAGCAACCCTGGATAGAGGAGAGAATAAAGGTATTCTTTTGTTCATGTTATTTTTCTATGTTAAGACTGATCCTTCTAAATCATTTTTCCATACATTGAAAATCAGGATGATTTATCTTTTAAAATATCGGACTGCATTCGGTACATATTTGAAGGTTATTCTGTCTGATGCAAATGGTCCTGGCGAGGGAGAGCATAAGATTATGTCTTATATACGGCTGCAACACAATCTTTCTGGTTTTGATCCAAATACCAAGCATTGTTTGTATGGATTAGTAAGTGATGTTTTCCATTTTAAGTTTCTTCTTCTGGCATATAGCATCTTTTTTTGCATGAAGATTGGTTGATGCAATCTGTTTTCTTTTTAATCAACACGATGTTGATTTAATCATGTTGGCTCTAGCTACACATGAGGTGCACATCTCAATTTTGTGAGAGGTTGGTCCTTGATCTTATAAAGTGATAGCTTGCTTCTAAATGACGGTCTTTGTAGGGAAATGACTCCTACTGTCAGATTTTTTTCTCTCTCTAATGGTTTGGTGCTCCGCTCTTGAGACATCAGTCTTTAAATTTCATTTGTTCTTTTTTACGTTGCTGACATATTTTATAAGTTTTGTTGCTATGTATTGTTTGTGTTTCGAGAAATAGGTAAAACAAAACGTTTGTTCCAGTTGATGAATTTGAAAGAAGTTCATATATTATCTGTAATTGGAGTGGTTTTAAATTTTATGTTAGGATGCTTGGGTATAAATTCTCTAGAGTTTATACAATAGTTTGAGCAGTAACTTGGAGTAGTAGCATACTAGCATATGGTTGTTGAATGCTCTAATGATGACCCCTATTAAACTATTCTAAATAATGCAAACAAACTGAAGTATATAAAGAAGAAGATCGAGAGAGGTGTTGCCTTTCCTACGTGCATTTCCATAAACAAGAGTATAATCACTCTTAAGCTTCACCATCATCTTTGTTTCATATATGCTTTTCTGTATCTTTTTACTATTGTTCACTTCGTCCTTTCTATCATGCTTTGATTTTTTGTAACCTTGCGAAAAGAGTTGTTCCTGAGACAATCAGAATTAGAATTCAATGAAGAATTAATGTTCAGGATAACGATTAGAAGATTGAAATTGCTACTTTTTACAATATTTGAGGCATTGTACTGTGTTTCATATGGATTTGGCCTTTGGTATTATGTTAGGTGGAAAATGAGTGGTTATTCAGAGAAGGTTCTTTGATATCACCATATCTTTGGTTGTGCTATTATTATAAAATTGAAGAGATTGGTAATCACCTAATTGTTGGGATGGGAATAAGTAATTTGGCATGTATTTCAACTCACATCTTACAAATGGTTTTTTTTGTTTAGATGTGTATTGGAAGCTCTCCTAGATTCATTGCACACTAAATTAGTTTTCAGGTAGATGAACTCTGAATGCTTTTTTTGTTTAATTCTTTTCTTTATGTGTTTTGAGTTCTTACTTAACCTTGAGTGGAATGGCGAATTAGGAAAATTTGCCAACCATGCATTCAGAGGTAGATGAACTCTGAATGCTTCTTGATTGCTAAGCTTAATGCACCGAAATTGATCATGTTGTTGCAATGAAATTGAACATGTTGCTGCAGTTAATACACCGAAATTGCTGGCTCCGAAAACTCTTAAAATAAAAGGCTTTCACTTTGTCTACTTCAAATTCCTATAGATCTTGAAATCTGTAATTCAATTCTTAAAATAAAATACTTGGCATGAAAACTCTTATGCAGATTGCAGAGAAATAGCTTGACCTGAATCAGCGCCTTCAAATTCCTATCGATCTTGCATCCCTAGCTTTTGATTTTCCTTTTGACCAGAATCATGCCCTCTCACAATCTCTCAGCCTTTCACTTTCTCTTTCTCACTTCCTTAATTCTCATAGGAAACCGCAAATAGACACTATATATTGGGACAAATGGAGTATATCACAACCAATTCCGCTATAGAAACTGAAGCAATGGAGGCGCTTTTTGCGGCTAAACTAGCTTTAAAATTGAAACTCATTAATATCATTATCTAAGCTGATACTTTGGCCGTTATAAAAAACATATGAGAAATTCCTTGAGAAATAAGAAACATCATTAATGACATTCAAAAAATTTCTCCCAACGTAAAAGTTTTACATTGCTTAAGATAAGCAAATAGGGTGGTTGATGTTTTAGTCAATCCTCACAACAATTCTCATTTCATCAAAAATATTCTAATGTGCAACCATTATTCCAGACTATCTAATGATTATATCAGAACTCTTAGACCTCACTTTCTTTCACCGAGAAGAAATAAAATGGGAAAGAAATAGTGATAGATACGTGTAAGAAGACAATAAAAAAAACACTAGGTAACAAAACATTCGACCAAATGCAAAACAAGATGTAACGGGAAGAAAAATTTATAACATACAAAAAAACGCGTATTAGGTTTCTGGATAATAGTCACAGTAATTAAAAGCCAGGACAACATAACAGAAACATAAGCCTTAAACGCGAGTGGCCGTTAGGGATATAAAATGATACTAACATAAGTTAACCGTTTCATACCCGCGCAAAGCGCGGGTTTCCGCGTCTAGTTTGAATTATAAAATGATACATTCGATTGGTTTGACAGGTAATCATGGTAGATGGAACTCACTTTCATATAAAACACAAAGGACATATGCTTGTTGCTACAACTCAAGATGCAAACCAGAAGATCTATCCCCTTGCATATGCTGTAGTGGATAATGAAAATGACATATCGTGGACATTCTT
Organism: Oxyria digyna; assembly: GCA_029168935.1. NCBI lineage: Eukaryota > Viridiplantae > Streptophyta > Magnoliopsida > Caryophyllales > Polygonaceae > Oxyria > Oxyria digyna. Next base: position 17,217,398 of record JAPVLV010000013.1, read on the forward strand.
CTTTACACAGCTTCTGAAAGTCATACCATGTATAGAAGATTTGGTAATAGTGTCAGATAGACATCTCAGCATTGCCAACGCCATTCAGAGAGTGTACATAACAGCAACTCATGTTGTGTGCAAGTGACATTTAAAGCAAAATCTGAAGACAAGATTCAAGGATAAGGGTGTGCACAAGCTATTCTCTCTGGCTGCTGATGCATACACGCTAAAGGATTTCCAAGAGAATTATGGGAAAATTTGTGAGATAAATAAGGAGATGGGGGAATACTTGGAAGCAGTAGGATTTAAAAAATGGGCAAGAGCACATTGCAAAGGGAATAGATACAACATAATGACAACGAACAACTCAATGACAATAAATTCAGTAATACTGGAAGCAAGGTATGACAAAATTATAGATATGTTGACACTTTACCAACTATGAAGCGTCAAAGATATTTTAAAAGTTGTTGACACTGTTGAAAATTGATCTTGACAAGTCTTTCCAAGTTGTCGCTCTACTAGAGTTTCTGCCAGATGTGCTGTCAAGGTGGTTTAATGAGATGCGCACAGAGGCTGAAAAAGGAAATAGCAAGGTGACACCAAATATCGGGAAAATACTGGAGTCTAGGTACCAAATGTCAAAGGGGTATGAGGTGAGAAAGCTCAATCAAGCTCAATCAAGCTCAATATCATATACTTGGTGGAGATTTCTTTAGGGTGGTCAATCTAGTAGAAAGGAAATGCACTTGGAAAGCAGCATATAGAGAAACAATCTACACTGTGCCAAGAGAGAATGAAAACAGTGTACCCAATGAAGTAACCAATACAATCTGCATGCCACCGATTGTGCAGACAGATAAGGGAAGAACAAAAAAAGAAAAGATACCCATCTGAAGGTGAGTTCCCAAACAGAAGCAAGAAGAGAAAAGGAGCAAGAAAGCCAGGAAAATGCAGCCTCTGTGGTAATATGGGACATAACAAGACTTCTTGCCAAAAGAACTTTGCTGACAAGATTGGGATAGAGTTATCAGTATGGACAACATTTTTGGATTTTAATTTTAATTTTTTTACTTTAATTGAAAGGAATAATAGTTGTATATCCTGCCAACATTGATATTTCATACTGTAAACAGGTTTTACACACACAACCATTTTGGGTTTTAAGATAATGTCAAAAGTTCTTATTTTGAGAATAATGTATACAGGTTAATGTTGAGAAGTTGACATTGTGATAAAAATGTTGACAAAATTGTGTTTATAGATTTTGTCGACAACTTGTCATATTGTGATGATAGATTGTGAAAACAGATTGTCACATTAGGTTGACAAATTGTGTGAAGAGTTTAACAAAATGTGTTGATAGAAATGTGATGTAAAGCAAACCAAATGGTAACAGGTGTGGAATATTGACAGATTGTGATGACACGATGAAAAGTTTATTACAGATGTGAAATGTTGACATATTGTGATGACAAAGATTGTGGAATGTTGACAAGTTATGCTGACAGGTTATGCTGACACATTGTAACAGGTTATGCTGACAGATTGCGATGACACGATGAAAAGTTTATTACAGATGTGAAACTGTAGACAGGTTATGATGACAAAGATTGTGGAATGTTGACAAGTAATTATGGTAGATTGTGGAATGTTGACAAGATATGCTGACAGGTTGTAACAAGTTATTTAACAGTTTTGTATGTTAACGAAGCGCGCTACGCGCGCCTCGTAAGAATAATAAACTTAGGAAGCGTGTCGAGTGCGCTTCGTTAGTAATTAGGAATATACCTTTGCACCTGAGTGAGCATTGTTGACAGAAAAAAAGAAATGTAATATAACCAATGGGAATAATTTCACAAAAAGCTGACAAAGCAATTGACTATAGCACAAACTGACTTACACACAAATTGCCTTGACAACAAACTGGATTCACCACAAACTATTGTGGTAAACAAAAACTGTCTTACAAAAGTGGAATGGAAATGTCTTACACAAAGATAACTGAAACCATAAGTTGTCCTAAAAAACCATAAAGGTTGTACACAACCACTGTCAAACACACATAGCAACAGCACACTAACAACAAAGACATATTACATGAAAATTTAACATTCAAGGACAAGCTTGAGGTGTGTTCTTTTCAGTTGGCAATGGCTTGAACTCCCATTTCTCATTAAAGAACTCGATCATCATCTTCTCTCGATGAGCCCTCATGTGTTGGCCGTCCAGATCATCCCAGCTGGTGCCAATGGCCAAAGACTCAATGAACTTGAGACAGTATACACCACAATTCCCACTGACAATCAACCAAATAAAAAGAGAGAAATCAGGAAATGAATAACAGAGCAACAATAAAGATAGAAAAATCTAAAAAAATCATATAAGTTGTCAACACAGTATTATCATATAAAAAAAAGGCATGAGACGGAATATATCCTATAATTACCTCATCCCATCCTGAGGGTCATCTTTGCTCCTTGACCATGAAAAATCCTTGTCCAAAGCATTGAGATGGCCAAACAAGTTGGACTTTTTCATAACAAGAGGGAGCATATGGCATAAACTTTTAATCCTAGCTCCAACATAAATATCATTGTTGATCAGAAGGCTGGAATCAAACACATTCACATGCCACATAGCTAGGTCTATCTCCAAGGCAACCCAATGCTCATTCTCAAAGTTGAAGAGGGTATACACCCTTGTCACAGATTCAGACTAGCACCTCCCCTCATGTTTTGGATAGAGACCTATGAAGTACTTCTGGAAAAAGAGACGCTTTGTTGGATCATCGTTCTGAATAAGACCTTCCCTCATTGAAATGCCCATACCAGATCTAATCCATGATCAAAACATCCTTGAATTTGTCACTGTTTTCGTTCAAGTGCTTCCGGAAGAAATATAGTGCTTTAGAGATGTGCTACATAACAAAAAACAAAAGAAAAAGAATACTGTTAAAAAGAGAAATAAAAAAATAAAATAAAACTATATAATAACAACACCAATAATAAAAATCTGCAAACTGAAAATAGCAGAAATAATACAAGACTGACAACACAATTATGACTGATTGAATACGAGACAACAAATATTAAAAACTTTAAAAATGTTGACACACGACATATACAAAATAAATGAACTTACACAATCATTTAGCCAGTTGGCTTTTCCAACAGAACTTGTGCTTTTCAACAACAATTTGTTAAAGAAGTCCTTGCTGAAGTCAAAATCATGTTCCTTACGCTTAATAACTGCCTTCTTATTACTGCAACAAAAAGAAGAAAATTAGTAAACACAAATACGAAAAATATAGAAAATAAAATAAATGAAAAATATAAACATACGTCAGAGTACCATTCATAGAACTTTCTGCGATCGTCAACTTCATAGAATGAATAGGGTGGACGACTAGGCATGAAAATTTTCTTCTTCTTCCCAACAGTGAAAGGGATTTGAACAAGAACACTTGGGGTTAGGACCCTGGAAGACTTCCTCAATTGCTCTTCTGACTCATCATTGTTCTGGGAAGCATGAAGTACTGTATCCAAAGTGTCTTGAGAAAGTATGTTTCCAGAAGAGATGAGTATGGGATCCTTCTCTAACAATTCAGGGATGTTGTCAAGATACTGATCAATACACCCACTATCATCAAGATACTGACTAGAAGCACACATAACATCAGAAGTGTCAACACCTTGTGCATCAGGTAAGCTGTCAACATCTGGCCCCACTCTCATGTTGTCAACATCTTGCACCACTTTCTTGTTGTCAACATCTTGCCCCACCGTCATGCTGTCAACATCTTGACCCACTATCATGCTGTCAACTTTTTTGTTGTCAACTTTAATGTTGTCAACATCTTTGGCGATTGTAGGAGTGTCAACAATGTCTTCATTGGGCTCTACAGATTCAGCTTTTACTGGCAGACATTCAGCACTGTCAACTTTGAAATCTCCATCTTTCGCCACACCACATCCACCAACTACAACACCATATTCACCAGGTCCCTTTGCTTCTCTGCAGCTCTATTCTTCTCACAAACGGCGTTTCCATCAAATATTGAAGAGTTCACCAAGCCGTCAACATTCTCATGTGTGCTGACATCTACAAAATCTTCAAATTCATATTAGGTGCTCTTATCTTGAAACGAGGCCTTGATGTTGCTCTGCATCAGACTAGATAGGTCGTGCAGCTTGTTGGCCACTTGAACCAACGTCAAGCCATGTTCTTTGGTGGAAGATTGAACTTCGGACATGGCACCGTAGAGAAGTTCAATTTTCTGGCTCAAAACTTCAAACCTTCCAACCCAAGCAGCATCATTTCCTTCTATGTCAGCTGAGGGACGAACGGACGCTGTCCTTTCACTGTCAACAAAATCGGATGCACGGCCAGCTACATTTGTTTCTATGTCAACATGAAAAGAAGAAGATGACGGATGACCAGCTGATGGCTTCCCATGGGGCATCTTGGGCAACTAGATCCGGGATGTCTAACCTCAGCTTTTTGATTATGTTGTCAACATCAACTTTGACAGGTTCGTACAACACAAGGGTCTTCACAGATTCCTGGTTTGGCTTCTTCAATTCTGGCTCTAAACCACTAACTTTGAAAATGACCTTGGGGAAAGCAGCGGGCGGAGACTTCCTCTTCTTGGATACAACATTCAAATTAGAAGCATGCTGATCATCTCCAACTTTACCAGCAGACCTTGTTGCTCTTCGAGAAGAAAAATCTGAAGGGACCGCAGAAACACCAGCAACATGTTGTCCATCTCCAACCTTCACATCAGCTTTCTTAGAAACAACCACAATGTGCTTGCCGGGTTGATTGCTCTCACCTTTCAATAACCTTGGAGACTTTCTTGGAGACTGATAAAAAACAAGGATTTTTCGATCTTGTTTGTTGAGCCTTCGTGTATAAGTTCTGACAACTAGAGGGGAATCTGTCAACAAAGTATAAAGAATTGTCAAAAACAGGAAAAAAAAATGTCAACCAAACAAAAATATGTACAACAGAAAGGGAAAAAAACACATGACAATAGTGTAAAAAAATGTCAAAATATAACATACCTGGAGTGCTGACAGGTTGCTTCCTCTTACCAACAGCTTTGCCAGCGGTTGACACATTAGGACCTGAATTGCTGACAGGTTGCTTCTCTTGGCCAACAGCTTTGTCATCCTCTACTGCCTTCTAAACTGAACTGCTGACAGGTTCCTTCTCTTTGCCAACAGCTTGGCCATCCTTCGCGGCCTTCTGAATTGGCTTCTTCACATTCCTATTGGGGGCAGTTTTTGCAGGCTTAGTCACAAACTTCTTGGCAGTCTTATCTGGACGCTAGGATATTACCGTATCAGAAATAGCTTGCTCTGAATACTCACGAGCAGTGACAAGAATTTTTTCAGCATATGCATTGAACAAAGGATCTTCAACCTCGTCGACAAAGTTCAGATGCCGAAATGTAGAATGTTCAGAGTATGGAGAAGGTTTGCACAACTAAAAAAATAAAAACAAAACACAAAGAATTATATAAATATGCTGTCAACAAAAAATCTTAAATACAAAATAACACAGACAAAACAGAAAATGTATAATAAGATATAGAATAATATCATAGCATGATGATCAAAATGATCTGAGATAGAATGATACCAAGCAAGCTTGGAATTACTTGTGAACCAACGATCGCCATATGGAATAGTCTTAAGTGTCGCAGTAGCAGCTCCAACAAAATTGCGAAACTGATGGAAATGTTCAAGCACCCAAACCTACAAAAAAAATTAAGGATTAAAAAGGGAAAAGGAATAAGAATGAAAATAAACAACTAATTGAGATAGAGGGATGATAAAATAAATACCTGAAAAGCAAGAGGATAACCATGTAGAGTATACCAAGCTCTGTCGTTTGAAGAACCACCTCCTGTACGTTTTGCATTGACTGGAGCATCTTGTAAAGCCCGGATAGTCTCAAGATATACTTCCCTACCCCAAGGGTAGTTCACAAATGCTTCAAAGTTGCTTGCAAGCTTTAAAAACTTCAATCTGACAATAGAACCTTTCCTCTAAGGCATCAGGACACCTTCAACAATAATAAGGTGTGCGAGAACCATTTTGCGCTCACCAGTCGAAATAGAAAACTCTGCAATAATGTCATCGAGAGTGAGCTTGCCTCGGGTTCCAAGAGAACATTGAAAGACAACATCTGGGATGGGGTGGCCTTCAAAATCAGTGCACTTCAACCCCGTTATTGCAGAAAAATCTTGAAGGGAAAAAGAAAGAACATTGCCTTTCATATTAAACCACATTTCGTACTTCTTCTCTGTCTTAACCGCACGCATTAAAGCCTAATGAACTAAGACGTGCGAATAGCTGAGCTGGGATGTCATGTTTAAAATGGTTTTGAAGACACCGGTAGAAAACAACAGATTACTGACATCATCAAACTGCCCCTCAATCTGATCAATAATAGCAAATCTGTGGTATGTTGTTGTAACCTTGGGCGCCACAAACAAATCTTCGGAGGCCGGGAACTGTAACTTAGACACATCCATAACCAACTGTCAACAAAAAAACACATACAGAGTGTCAAAATTATATCACAAAAAGACATAAACACAGAGCAAGGTGTAAACCATAAAAAATAACAATATGATGTTGGTAATCTATCAAAAAATAAATCATTTCAGACATACAAAGCTGTCAACATGTCATATTCAAAACAAAACATAAACAAAGCAGTCAACAATAATATCTACAAACACAATAAAGCTTTTAACATGCCATATTCCACAACATAAACATAAACAAAGTTGTCAACAATCAGATATCCAGACAAAACAAGCTGTCAGGATGCAATATTTAAAGATGTCAACATGAACAAGTTGTCCACAATCAGATCTCGAGACACAACAAGCTGTCAGCATGCCATATTCAACAACATAAACATAACAAAGTTGTCAACAATAAGATCTCGAGACACAACAAAGCTGTCAGAAGTTGCACAAGGTGCTAGGTCCTGGTACAATCATTTGCCTACCGGTTCGGTAGATAGCTGAGAGAAGTTGCACAAGGTGTTCTTGGGTAAGTATTTTCCAGTTAAAAAGGCAAATGCTCTGAAGAAGGAAATTGCCCATGTAGAGCAAGGTGAAGATGAGACTCTCTATGATTACCTTGAGCGTTTCAAGGGGTTGTGTGCTAGTTGCCCTTTTCATGGGTATGATACCGAGGACCTGGTCCTACATGTTTGCAATGGTCTCCTTAATCATGAAAGGAGAATGGTAGACGCTGCTTGTGGTGGGAGTATTCTCAACATGACACCAGAAGATGCCACGGAAAAGTTGCAAGACATGGCTGAGAGCACTAGGAGTTTTGGTAGGACATACACTAAGAAAGGAGTGAATGCAACAAGCTCAGGAGACCCCGCTCTTATGACCGAGCTCGTTGAGTTAAAGAAGATGATCTCTCAGCTGCACAAAGGACATCAGTAGGTAAAGGCATGTGGTATTTGCTCTGACCCTTCTCATTTTAAAGACAAATGCCCTGAGCTTCAAGATGATGATGTTGCTGAAGTCAATGCTGCTGGTGGATATGGACCTCCACGACCTCGGAATGATCAGCCGAACAACTACAATCTGAGGTATAGAGATAATCCAAATTTCAGATGGCGTGATCAGAATGAACCCCAACCTCAAGCTCAAGCCCCACGACCCAATTCTGGACCTTCAACTGCAGATATGTTGAGATCATTGACTCAGCATTTCACAACCCATGTCCAAACTACCGAGTCTAGTATCAAGAACATGGAGAAACAGATAGGGCAATTGGCTGAAGCTGTGACCACTCTTGCACAACAAAAATCCAATTCTCTACCATCTCAGACGGTAGTGAATCCGACCAGAAATGTTAGTGTTGGAAAATGCTGCTGCTGAAAATGCAAATTCTAAAACAGGTGAAAATCCGCGACCGCGGGACGAGAACTGCGATCGCGGAACATGTTCTGAGGAAACAGGAACAAATCCGCGATCGCGGAAATGCTCCTGGCGAATTGGTTTTGGAGGACTTTTCAAAAGATGCTGGAGCCGAGGACCGGGACGACTTCCGATTGAGACAAGACAACTATGTCCGCCCCGACTTCCCACCACTTAGCTCAACCAAACCTCCCGCACCTTTTCCAGATGCTTTAAAGGATACGAGGAGGCCGGAAAATGATAAGGAGCTATTCGAAACCTTCAGCAAATGTGAGGTAAATATCCCTTTACTAAAACTCATTAAAAGTATTCCTAGATGTGCTAAGTTCTTGAAGGAACTCTGCACCATCAAGAGGAATAAAAAATTGAAGGGACAACAGAAGGTGACGGTAAGCGAGCGTGTCTCCGCTGTATTCCAAAGGCGAATGCCTAAGAAGTGCAGCGATCCGGGCATGGTAAGCATTCCTTGTCGTATAGGTGATACTCACTTTGAGAGAGCTATGCTTGATCTTGGTGCATCTATAAACGTTTTACCTTACTCGTTGTATAAGATTCTTGGTTTAGGTCCTCTTCATGAAACCGGAATAATTATTCAACTAGCTGATAGGTCTACTGTTTATCCTAAAGGTGTAGTTGAGAATGTTTTGGTAATGGTTGATAATTTGTTCTTTCCTGCTGACTTCTTTGTGTTAGACATGGAACATGATGGTCAGGCTGCACCTATTTTTGTTAGGAAGGCCTTTTATGAGAACCGCTAACACAAAGATTGATCTAGCTAGTGGGTCTCTTACTTTAGAGTTCGATGGGGAAGTTGTACAATTCAATATTTTTGATGCTATGAAGCACCCCATTGAAGATGCTGCTTCTATTTGTTCTATTGATGTGATTGATCCTATAGTTCAAGATACTTTTAATATCTTTGGCTTGGATGAATTGCAATGTGTTATGGAAAACAACATCATTCACCCACCACAAGTTAATCTCTCTCTTTCTCCTGATATTCATAGGGTTCTAGCTCAGCTAGACACGTCAGGTAGATCTTTGGCCGACAGGCCCATGTTACTGACTTTGGAGAGCGAGAAGCTCCTCCCTTCTGTTTTGCAGGCACCAGTGATTGAGCTTAAGCAATTGCCAGAGCACCTGAAGTATGCTTTTCTTGGAGAGAATGATACCCTCCCGATAATCATCTCTAGTAAGTTGTCAGGTGAGCAAGAGAAGAGATTGGTGATGGTGTTGAAAGAGCACATTACAGCTCTTGGGTGGACTATTGCCGACATCAAGGGAATTAGCCCTTCCACCAGTATGCACAGGATCCTACTTGAGGAAGGAGCTAAGCCCTCTAGGCAACCCCAAAGAAGATTAAACCCACCTATGATGGAGGTGATCAAGAAGGAGGTGCTGAAACTTCTTCAAGCTGACATGATCTTTCCCATCTCGGATAGTCAATGGGTAAGTCCAACACAATGTGTCCCTAATAAGGGGGGCATTACAGTTATTGAGAATCAACATGGTGAGTTGGTTCCCACTAGAGCTCAAACAAGTTGGAGGGTATGCATTGACTACCGTAAGCTGAATGCGGTTACTCGAAAGGATCACTTTCCTTTACCTTTCATTGATCAAATGCTTGAACGACTTGCCGGTCGTCCCTATTATTGCTTTTTGGATGGATACTCAGGTTATTTTCAGGTGGCCATTGCGCCCAAAGATCAAGAGAAGACAACCTTTACATGTCCTTTTGGCACTTTTGCATATCGTAGAATGCCTTTTGGATTATGTAACGCACCTGAGACTTTTCAACGATGTATGGTAAGTATCTTCTCGGAATATATTGAGCATTTCATTGAGGTATTCATGGATGATTTTACGGTACATGAGGATAGCTTTGATGCATGTTTTCATCATTTGTCACTTGTGCTTAAAAGATGTGTAGACACTAATTTAGTGTTGAATTCTGAAAAGTGTCATTTTATGGTTGAACAAGGTATTGTTTTGGGTCATATAATTTCAGCTAGGGGTATTGAGGTCGATAAGGCAAAGATTGACATCATTCAATCGTTGCCTTATCCTACTAATGTGCGTGAAGTGCGTTCTTTTCTAGGCCATGCAGGTTTCTATCGCATGTTTATTAAGGACTTTTCAAAGATCTCAACACCTCTATGTGAGCTTTTGAAGAAGGAAGTGACTTTTGAGATGTCTACCGAGTGCAAGAAAGCATTCGACACTCTGAAATCCCACCTCACTGAGGCACCCATTATTCAGGTACCCGATTGGTCTCTACCTTTTGAGATCATGTATGATGCTAGTGATTATGCGGTGGGAGCTGTTCTTGGTCAAAAGGTTGGAAGAGCAATGCATGTGATCTATTATGCTTCCACAACCTTGAATGGCGCTCAGAGGAACTACTCCACCACAAAGAAGGAGTTGTTAGCTGTTGTGTTTGCCCTTGAGAAATTTCGATAGTATTTGTTGGGCACAAAGGTGATTATCCACACTGATCACATTGTTCTTCGTTATCTCATGACGAAGAAGGAATCCAAGCCGAGACTCATTCAATGGGTCTTACTTTTGAGCGAGTTCAATGTGGAAATCCGGGAAAAGAAATGAGTCGAGAACTCAGTAGCTGATCATCTGATTTGGATTGTGCAAGAAGACGGTGAGTTACGGGCTCAGATCCAAGGTACGTTCCCGGATGAAAACTTATTTCGGGTATCTACAGCAGGAAATCCGCGACCGCGGGACCCAATCCGCGATCGCGAAATTGCAACAGAGGGTTTTCCGCGATCGCGGGCCTCAAGCCGCGACCGCGGAATTCCTGACGGTGAATTTGTTCATCGGGATCCCGAGTACGAGCTTCTCGCTTTCCGATCCTTCAAGCCTTGGTATGCCAACACAGTGAACTACCTGGTTCGTGAAGAGTTCCCGACGAACTACACAAAAGCTCAAAAAGACAAGATCAAGCGGGAATCGCACTACTATGTTTGGGATGACCCCTAACTTTGGAGACATTGCGTTGACAAGGTAATCCGACGATGCCTCCCGGATAATGAGGTACAGTCTGTTTTAACTTTTTGTCATTCTCTTGCATGTGGGGGACATTTTGGGGCAAACAAAACAGCTAGGAAGGTATTAGACGCAGGTTTTTAGTGGCCACACATCTTTCGGGATGCTTACGCCTTTTGCAAAGCCTGCGATCGATGCCAAAGGGTCGGAAAAATCTCTAAAAGGAATGAGATGCCACAAACACCATTAGTCTTTTGCGAGATTTTTGATGTTTGGGGTATCGATTTCATGGGACCCTTTCCTAACTTGTTTGGGAATGTATATATCTTGCTTGCGGTGGACTACGTTTCCAAATGGGTGGAAGCGAAGGCCACCAGAACTGATGATTCCAAAGTGGTAGCAGGTTTCTTGAAAGAGAATATCTTTTCTCGTTTTGGGATTCCCAAGGCCCTAATTAGTGACCAAGGAACTCACTTCTGTAACAAGACGGTGAGTGCACTCTTGAAGAAGTATCATGTCACACAAAGGGTCTCTACCGCTTACCACCCTCAATCCAATGGACAAGCTGAAGTGTCCAATAGGCAGATCAAGGGGATCCTTGAAAAGACGGTAGCTCCGAATAGGAAGGATTGGAGCTTGAGATTGGATGATGCACTTTGGGCGTACAGAACCGCCTACAAGACTCCTATTGGTATGTCTCCTTTTAGACTTGTCTTCAGCAAAGCCTGCCACCTTCCAGTGGAACTGGAACACAAGGCATGATGGGCTGTGCAGAAGTGCAAAATGGAGATGGATGTTGTAGGTGAGTTCAGAAAATTGCAAATCCAAGAGTTGGAGGAGATACGCCAGGATGCGTATGAAAATGCTGTGATCTACAAGGAGAAGACGAAGGCTTGGCATGACAAGAATATATTGAGAAAAGACTTCAAAGTGGGAGATAAAGTCTTGCTATATCAGTCTCGCCTTCAACTTTTCCCTGGAAAGCTGAGATCCCGATGGAGTGGACCCTATGTTGTAGCTCGCGTCTTTCCTCATGGCGCCGTGGAGTTGTTTGATAAAGACAACCACAATTTTTCAAGGTGAATGGTCAAAGGTTAAAACCTTACCATGAAGGGTTCACCAAGGAGTTTCTTGATGAGATGGCTCTCGAAGAGCCACGTGCTGATGATTGAGACCTGAGTAGGAAGTCAAGCCACGACTCTAACCAAGGCGCTGCTTGGGAGGCAACCCAAGGTATTTCTTTTCAATTTTATCTCATTTTATTTCTTTTTACTTGTTTTTGTTTTCTTTTGTTTACTAATCTGTAGGAATAAAGCACGGGAAGAAGACTGTCTTTTAGCTTTTACTGAAGGAATTGACGGTTTTCCCTTTCGTGTATAAAAAAAAAGAGAAAAAAAAGAAGAAGAAAGAGAGCTATAAAAAAAAGACGAGGGGAAAAAAAATAGGTAAAAGAAAAAAACAAAAAAAGAAATCCAATTTCCATCTCCCAAATTTCTCCCCTACCAAACCAATTTCCCATCATCTCTACCATTTCTCACCAAAATCTCTTCAATTTCTCCTCTCCCAAATTTCTCCCCAAAATATCAATTTCTCCTCTCATTTCCCACCTACTACCCCACCTTCCTTCTCTAACCCTACCTCCATACCATCTCTTTCTTCCCCAACACAAAAAAAAACGTAGCAGCCTCTCACTCTCAATTCCCAATTCCCTTCAACCTTTCCCTTTAACCTTTCCCTCACCACTCTCCCTCACACCAGCCTCGCCGGATTCTCACCAGAGCCTAGTCACACCGCGCTCGCCATGCTCAGACCCATTTTGGCGCCGGATCGTCTAGTGGAGCTGCTTATAGCTCCAGTATCCCCTGGGAGCAGAGGTTGTTTGATCAGATGCAGGGGATGCAACAGAGTTACACTCAGTTCTACTCTGAGTTTGACTCCTTCAGGTCGTCTTATGCTGCTGATATGCGAGGTTTGCAGCAGTCGATGAGTGGGATGCAACTGGAATTTCAGGGCTGGAGAGAGGAGGTTCGGAGTTCTTGGTTCCATCAGAACCCCGATCTTCCACCACCGGGTAACCCGGATCAGTGAGCTACTCTCTTCTCTTCCTCATTTATTTTCTATGTCTTTCACACTGAGGACATTGTGTACTTCAAGTATGGGGGAGAGGGATTTAGTTTACTGCTTATCTTTAGAGTAGTTTCCATTCGGTTGTTTGAATTCAGTTCGTATTTATTTAAAAATAATAATAATAATAATAATAAACAGAAAAAGCCACAAAAATGTTAAAAAAAGGCAAATGAAAATCCTGGGATGGGCTGAAAACCTGAAAGGGCGGTTCCATGCAAAAAGCAGGTAGTCTGGTCGACAATAGGCTGAGGCAAAAGTGGACTTGAGAGATGTGAGCCAATTGTGAGTTATCTAGCAAAATGAAATGAGTGGCTAGGTGAAAACCCTTCGGGGCGCCTAGGCAGAATGAGTGAAATGAGTGTCTTAGGACCATTTGTTGCTGCTAGCGAGGTGTCATAAGAAGGTGGTGATATAAGGAGGAAAGGGTAGGCCACTATGGAGGAATAAGATGCTAGATAGGAGCTAGGATTAGATTTATCTTTTGTACTCACTATGGTGTTTGGAGGCGAAGTGTGTTTGTAATTTGTAGTTCATTCTTTCTCTATACTTCCTGAGATCTATGTGTGCATATTGTAAGGGTAAGTTTCATTTAGCTTACTCGGGGACGAGAAAGGTCTAAGTATGGGGGAGTTTGATAAGCGGTATTTTACATAGCGCTACTATAGGTTATTAGCTCATTTTGTATAGGATTATGCTAGATGTTATGATGTATTCTGTAATCATGGAGTTCTGGAGAGTTGAGTCACATATGAGATTACAGAGGATGATGCGAAGCATTGAAGCATAAGAAGAGGAGTCGAAACTGATGAAGACCACAGGATGAAGACGAAGACGAAGCATTGGAAGCAGCTGAAGACGAAGCCACAGAAGCAATTCCGCGACCGCGGGTCCCAAACCGCGATCGCGGAATTTCCACCGGACCAGCCTTGTTTACAGAACAAAATCCGCGATCGCGGGTTCCAAACCGCGATCGCGGAAATCCGCCAGAGAAGACATTTTTCATTTTCCCGATTTAGTATGTTGTTTTTACTTCTGTAACGTTTTTCACACGTTTTTAGCTTTAATTTGGCAGTTGAATTCTGCAGAAAACTTATATGTTTAGGTCTTGATGATATTCTACATTCCATTTTCCAAGTTTTAGAGTTTTCTCCCAAGAACTTCATGAGTTGCTGAAGTTTCCATTGTTTTGCTTGACATTTGAAGCTTTCGGATTGATTAAGTTGTGAGATTCCTTTCCTTTGTTCTATTCATATTGATTGTCTCTATTATCTTGTGTGTATTGTTATTGAATTAGATTTGCTCATTTAGATTGGCCATCTAAGTAGTTTCATCTCATTCATATTGCTATTGTTTGGTTATTTCTAGTTGAAATATCATACTTGTTTGTAGCACACACAATTTGAATGAACTAGTTGTGAATGTCAATTGTGAAGAGAATTGAGTACATGTCGAGTATCTGACTAGTTGTCTATGGTATTGCATGTATCTATCCATTCCTGAACATAAATCTGCTTTATTATTGAATCTTGATAGTTTCAAGGTTATAGCTAAGTAAGGGTTATTAGGACTAGTTGGACTAATAACTACATTAGAACAGGGATTAGAACGATCATATGAGTAATTCGACATAGGATTAAAAGGAGTTTATGATCAACTTGTTAATCTGTTTGTGGATAATTGTCGAGTGAAACACCTTCCATTGATATATTTACAAACCAAATCAACCTTCGTTACTTTGTTCTTAGAACATACCAACCCCCCCCCCCCCTTTGATTACTTACACTCGTTAATCATAATTGTTACTTTAAGAATCGATAACCTGATTCCCTTGGGATTCGACCCTTGCTTGCCTACTATACGTGTTAGTGAGATTGTTAGGATTACTTGACTTGGCATACGACAATTCGCCTCGTCAACAAGACATAAATATCTCACCGAGACTAGCTTCATCACATACACCCCCTCTGAATAGGAGTTTCGTCCCCAAAACTAAGACGAAAACAACTCGGCATAACGCTCTTGCATGCTATCCTCAGTCTCCCAAGTAGCTTCCTCAACTCCATGTCGAGACCATTGCACCTTTACTAATGGTATCACTTTTGTCCTCAACTGTTTCGATCGACACTCTAGGATTGCCATTAGATGCTCTTCATAAATGACGTTATCAGCAATCTCAATCTCCTCTAATGTGTCTAGGATCAGCGACATACTTCCGTAATTGAGATACATGAAAAAGATTGTGCACTCTACTCAATGGTGGTGGTAAGGCCAAAGATAAGCGAGTTCTCCGACTCTTTCTAGGATCTCAAAAGGACCTATATATCTTGGGCTTAGTTTTCCCCTTTTTCCAAAGCGGAAGACTCCTCGAGTTGGTGACACTTTGACCAGTACATGATCATCAACTTCAAACTCCAAAGGGCGTCTTCGTTTATCATTTACGACTTTTATCGACTCTGTGCGGTCAACAATCTCTCTCGAATCAGCTTGATCTTTTCCTTTGTCTCCTGAAGTATGTCAGGCTCAGTCACGATGGAATCTGCTCTATCATCACAACGAATTGGTGAGCGACAACGTTGACCGTATAACGCTTCATATGGTGCCATCTGAATAGATCCATGCCAACTGTTGTTATATGCAAACTTTACTAGCGGTAACTGAGCTTCCCAATATGCTTTCCAATCAAGTGCACAAGCCCGCAACATGCCCTCTAAGGTCTGAACAGTCCTCTCCGACTGACCATCGATCTGTGGATGGTAGGCAGTACTGAAACATAATTGGGTCCCAAGTGCTGCATGAATTGATTTCCAGAACCTCGATACAAAGCGACCATCCCGATGAGACACTATTGTCTTTGGAGCACCATGCAATCTCACAACCTCTCTAATAAACATATCTGATGGCTTCTCAGGACCCGAAGTCTCTCGAATCTCAAGGAAGTGAGCTGACATGGTCAATCGGTCAACTATCACCCAAATCGCATCCATGCCTCTCCTAGCCCTTGGTAGTCCAGTAACAAAGTCCATGGAGATGTCCTCCCACTTCCACTCAGGAATTGAAAGTGGATGGAGCATTCTTGCTGGCCTCTGATGCTCAATCTTGACCTGCTAACAAATCAAGCACTTTGAAACGAACTCTGCAACGTCATTCTTCATGTTAGTCCACCAATAAAGTTGCTTCAGGTCTTTGTACATCTTACTAGTACCAGGATGTACAGAGTACGGGGTTGTGTGAGCTTCAGTCATAATAGTTGTTCTCAACTCTTCATCAACTGGAACGCAAAGACGGTTTTTAAACCTTAGAATTCCATCCTCGTGCACTAAAAACCCTGGGGCTTTTCCTTGGATCACCTCTTCTCGTACTCGAACTAACAACGGATCCTTATCATGCCCTTGCTGAATAGACTCAAACAATGATGATCGCACTTCTAGCATGTTTACATGACTTTCTTCTCCTGAAAGTATAACTTCAATGCCACTTTGAATCAAATCTTGTTTCCACGTTGGTTGTACTGTTAACTGAGAGAGCATCTGCTCTTGAACCGACTTCCTGATCAAAGCATCTGCCACCACATTAGCCTTCCCAGGATGATATAAGATCTCAAGATCATAATCCTTAATCCACTCCAACCATCTTCTTTGCCTCATATTCAACTCTTTTTGCGTAAAGATGTACTTTAAACTCTTATGATCGGTAAAAATTTGGCAAGTTACCCCGTAAAGGTAGTGACGAAAAATCTTTAGTGCAAAAACTACTGCTGCAAGCTCTAGGTCATGTGTTGGATAGTTAGCCTCATGAGACTTCAGTTGACGTGAAGCGTATGCAATGACTCGTCCATGCTGCATCAATACACATCCCAATCCTTGCCTTGATGCATCACTATATACCGCAAATCCATCTGTACCCTGAGGTAAGGTCAAAATTGGTGACGTGGTCAACCTTTTCTTAAGTTCCTCAAAGCTTCTCATACAATAATCGTCCCACTCAAACTTCTTGCTCTTGCGTAGAAGATTGGTTAGTGGTTGAGCAATACAAGAAAATCCTTCCACAAACCTCTTGTAGTACCCTGCTAAACCAAGAAAACTCCTTACCTCCTTGACATTCTTAGGTGGTTGCCATGCAGAGACCACTTCAATCTTTTGAGGGTCAACCTTGACACCCTCTGCTGAGATGACATGGCCAAGGAAAGTAATTTCTGAAATCAAAAAATCACACTTAGAGAGCTTGGAATACAATTGGTGTACTCTAAGCCGACCCAAAACCAGTCTCAGATGTTCAGTCTGCTCTTCCCGACTCCGAGAATAGATCAAAATATCATCGATGAAGACAACAACAAACTGATCCAAATACTCTATAAACACCCGATTCATCAACTCCATGAAGACTATAGGAGCATTACTCAAACCAAAAGGCATCACCACAAACTCGTAATGTCCATACCTTGTACGGAAGGCAGTATTAGGAATATCTTCATCTTTTATCCTCAACTGATGATAACCTGACCCTGATCCAACAAGTCGTCAATTCGTGGAAGAGGATACTTGTTCTTGACTGTAACCTTGTTCAACTCTTTATAGTCGATGCATAGTCGCATAGAACCATCCTTCTTCCTTACAAACAAGACAGGTGCTCCCCAAGGTGACGCACTTGGCCGAATATACCCCTTCTCGGCCAACTCCTCCAACTCCTTCTTAAGCTCATGCATCTCAACAGGTGTCATCCAATATAATGCTCTTGAAACAGGCGATGTTCCAGGCTCCAAATCAATAGTGAAGTCGACTTCTCGACGTGGTGGCAACCCAGGCAACTAATCAGGGAATACATCATCATACTCTTGCACTACAGGTATATCAACTATCTTTGACTCCGAACTTTCCTCACGCAACACATAGCACCAATAACCAATGCAACCTTGATTCAATAATTTGGATGCTTCCATTGCATTGATCAGCTTTCCAGATTCGTTAGGTTGGCGACCCTTAAATACATGCTTGGTCCCATCTTCTGCAGTAACTGTAACGGTACGGTCCTTTAGATCCATGATTGCTTGGTGTCTTACCAACCAATCCATGCCAAGAATAACATCATCGTGGTGCAGTTCCATGACAAGAAAATTACATGCCTAATCTCGATCACCTATACGGATCGGACTATCTCTAAGCTCCTGATTCCCAACTATCTTACTCCCATTGGGCATACCCACAATAAAAGGCTGACAATCATGAATGCAACTAAGGCCAAGTCTTTCAACACATACATCAGATATAAACGAGTGTGTAGCCCCAGTATCAAAAAGTATGCTAACAGGCTGAGAGCAGATCCATAGCGTACCTGTAGTGGTGGGAGCATTAGGCTCATCAGCCCTCCTCATCTCGAACACCCTGTGTTGATTCGTTCCAGCGCTAGAAGTACCACCCCCATTACCTTTTCCCCCACCTTTGACTGATCCTGAAGTCTGCTGATGTGATTGTGTCGGCATCTGCCTGCCCTGGTAACCCCTACCACCCTGAGCCGGCGAAGAAGCTTGAGATTGAGTAGCATTCTTCTGACGACAATAGAGAGCAACATGACCATCTCGATTACAGTTATAGCACCTTGAAGGAGGCTTAGGGCATTCATTCCTCATATGAAAAGGACTCTTGCAGTTGTAACAACGTCTACCCTCATTTACTGATTCAGATTGCTGGGGTGCTCCTGTACGGTCATTCCTCGGAGGCAGATGTGACTTTCCAGAATGTGTAGGTGTAACACTAGGCTTCTTAGATGAATTGTCCCATGCACCTGAAGGGGATGATTGTGTTCTCTGTCTCTTGTTACTCTGATCAGGCTCCTTGACAGAAGGTGCCATCTCAAATGCTAAGACCTTGTCTTGGTACTCTCTCAAAGTGTTGCACTGAAAGCCAGAAACATATTGTTGCACTACTGGTTTCAATGGAGCCTCAAAATGACAAATCTTTTCCTCATCGGTACCAACTAGATGGGACACATGACACAACTCTTTCTTGTACTGTCGAATTGCTTGAGCTACTGAGATATCGTGGGGTTGGGGAGCAAACAACTCCCTCACTCTAGCTCTGCGAACTGGTGCAGGACAATATTCTTCGTCAAGCATGCTTTTGAACTCTTCCCAAAAGACAACACGCCCTTCAGGTTTAAAGACTCTCCACCACTGAGCTGCATTCTCCTTCAACAAGTATTGCACAACTTCCACCCTTCTCTCCTCGGGACATCTCATACCCTCTAGCAAAATCTCTAGCTCTGCCAGGCATTCATCGAGGTCTCCAGTACCATCAAAGGTTGGAGGATTCATCTTTTGTAGCTCAGTAAGATATCGGTCAAACTCGGTTCCGTGAGGTGCAGGTTGGTGAATAGGTGGCTGAGGTTGTACGCCTGGGTTTGGTGGATGTGCTTGATTCAGTGCAGCTTGGATGGCTTATGTTACTATAGTCTGAATCATGGTTTGCATCGCAGCAACATCCAAGACTGGAGGTACACCTTGTGGAACTCCTCCCCCTTGTGCACCACCGGAAGGTGCTACTTGACTACCCACTGAGACTTTCTCATCGGGCTCCTCCATTGGTGGAGGATTAGCAGCCTCCCCAAATCCAGCAACTCTGCGAGACCGTACTCTTCCTGGCTCACCTCTACCTGCAGCACCAGCACCTCTTCCCCTACCTCTACGCGCCATAGCTGCATCCAATATGTAATTAATACTAGTAATAATATGCAACACATAAAGAAGCGATTTACCTACACAAACCACATGGGAGGTTGGCAACTGACGTTCCTAACCCTAGAATAAACCCAACAAATGTAAACCTGGCTCTGATACCAACTTCTGTAACACCCCAAAACCTAAGAGTTACAGTGTCGAAAACCCCACCCGGAATCCACAAGGCTAGAGTATAGAAACAAGGAATGTGCAATAAAAATTTAAATAGATAATGAGAACTTACCGTCGGATAAACCAAGTCATGCAACTAGTAGTTAATAATAAGGTCTAATAAAATTAAAGAAAAAAATCCCCCAAAGCAAAGCTATCTAACTAACGTCGGTTGGCACCAATCCCATCATGTTGCTCCTGAGTCTGTGCAGCACTAGTACCTGGATGTCGAAACAGAGCCAGCCACAACGGGTCAGCTACTAAACAAGCAAGACACTCAATTAACTATTTCATGCATGAGTATAAAACAGCTAGATATAATTAAACAAGTACAAGACAACTACACATACAAACATCTTTTAACTGAATCATTTTCCTTCCAACCGCAACTGGAAATGGAGTAAATCCTCTTAGGCATTTACCCTGGAACATTCCCTGCTCAACGTACCCTAGAGAATAATCTCTGAGACCCTTAACGTACCTCGGACAATCCGAGACCCTTACACGTACCCTGGAGGTGCACCTCCGAGACCCATACAATTTACAAATATAACACCGCGTAGTACATATAACATATAGTCACAAAATAGCTTTAAGAAAATTACTAACACATGATATTGAATAACAAAGCATCTACTAATCCAACAACCGAGAAAGTCAAAGAAACTTGCCTGAAATCTTTGAATCTCTTAAAACACTTGCATACACCAATCACGGAAACACGATCAAACACCTATATCATAACATGACTAACAATTCATTACATGCCAACATATTGCTTTATAGCAACAAGGTGACTAATAGATAAAACTCGTATTCCTACTGATTTGCTAGCACATATACAGGAACCGATGTATAATTACTTTGCTAGCACATATACAGGAACCGATGTATAATTACTATATAGATTTCATAAATTAAGACATAAAAGTTCTTAGATTAAACTAATAATTTCCACCTTACTCTAATACTCCGTATAATATACACTAGTAATTTCATCAACTACACTAATCAAATTCAATTAGAATTCTTGGCACGTATTTCTAGGCTAGAGATACTATTAACATACAATTACCACATGATACTAACTGATATCATTCGATCCATTAGTACATTAATACACTAATGATTTCTAAGTACAGGAAGCAAAATTCATACCTTAGATGACTAGGTAATGCACGACACACAACAATGCAAAACAATGCTTCAGTACGGACTTCAATCGGGACTGCAAACCAAATTAAGCTCCAACAATTAAGAGTATATTTATACAAGTAAAATAGGTTTAGGCTCTCTAGATATAATGGCCTATGTATTGTTGTATGGGGTTTAAATTTAGGCCCATGACTAAATACTGCTACTTATATATATTTCTAAATAAAATTAAGTAAATGAACCATAAGATTTATAGGAATCAAGCAACACTTTGCTTGGGTGAGTAGGCACGTCATAATATAAATTCAAATTCGGGTTATCACATAAGTCAGGGTCGGTCATTAAGGTTATGGAAGTTGTGAGATTGATAAGGGATGTCAGGGATACTTCTGTTATGTTGTAGGAGATGATGATAAAGGAAACCTAAATTGTATGGGATACCAGTTGCATATGAGTTTGAAGATGTGTTCTCGTAAGACTTATCGGGTTTTGCCTCCTCGTAGAGAGGTTGAATTTTCAATCAAGTTTGAACCGGGAACAACTTCTGTCTCTAAGATCCGGTACATGATGGTGCCGCTAGAGATGTAGGAATTAGATAAACAAATAGAGGAGTTGATTGAGAAGGGCTATAATAGGCCAAGT
The DNA here is from genome assembly GCA_029168935.1 of Oxyria digyna. NCBI lineage: Eukaryota > Viridiplantae > Streptophyta > Magnoliopsida > Caryophyllales > Polygonaceae > Oxyria > Oxyria digyna. The sequence continues at coordinate 17,239,147 of JAPVLV010000013.1, forward strand.
GTTTCATCTCGGAGAGCACCTTTGTTGTTTGTGAGGAAAAAGGACGGCTCCCTTCGACTCTACATTGATTAAAGAGAGTTGAATAAAGTGAAAATAAAGAACAAACACCATTGCCCCGGATTGACGACTTGTTAGATCAACTGCAAGGGGCAATTGTATTCTAAAAGATTTATTTAAGATCAGATTACCATCAATTGAGGATTCGAGATGAAGATATTGCCAAGACGACATTCCCTGAAAAGTATAGTCACTATTAATTTGTGGTGATGCCCTTTGGACTAACAAATTCCCTTGTTGTATTCATGGAGTTGATGAACCAAGTATTCATAGAATACCTAGATCGGTTTGTGGTTGTCACTACTAGAAAACGCTGGAATAGCAACGACTGTAGCAATGGACTTAGCGACGACTGTAGCGATGGATTCTCTTTAGCGACGGTCGTAGCGATGAACCCATATCCCCATTGTTATACGGCTCGTCGCAATTAGCAACGGCGGTTAGCGACGATTATTAGCGACGTATTCATGGTTTGTGCCTGACGTCGTTGTTATTCGACGAATCTATTAAGCCATTACAGCAACACTATTACCAACGCTTCTACCTCGATGCAAATATGCAACGCTAAGGACGTCTCAACCTTTGTCGCTACGTCTGCCGCTACAGACGTCGCTAATGTCGTAAAACTATGCGTTGCTACTGTTGTCCCTATTTTCATGTCTACACTCGTTGTTATTCTCATCAGTATTGGTGTGGCTATGGTCGTCGCTAAAGATGTTGTTATGTTTGTCGCAAAACTTGTTGCTTTGTCCATCTTTGTTGTTGTTGCTATATCTGTTGCTCAATTGTTGCTATTGTGACGACCAATCTTCAAAGGTCGTTGCTATTGGCGTTTCTATTATCGTTACCAACTTCATCCCTATGGTCGTTGCTAAATACGTTGGAACGTTCGTCGATACAGTCGTTGCCAAGGCATTGTTAGAGTCGTCTCCAAATTTGTTGGTATTGTGGTTGTTAAATTCGTTAAATATTAGTTACTATTCATCACCACTGTTAATACTAGTTGCTATAAAAAACAAATCACTAAATATAAGTTCTTCAAATCTAAATCATATCATTATAGAGTACTAAAAAAAATTAACACTTAGATTCAACAAAGCTACAATAATCCATATTCTAAAATACTAAATAAACATTAATTTAAGGATCAAACATACAATTCTAAGAAGAATTGTTAATCATCTCTTTCATGGAAGTGAAGAATGAATTCTGATTTGCCATTATTTTTTCAAGAGCTCGATCCAATTTGTTGTTGTTTTCTTGGCCCTGAGTCTTAACTTCATCAACAACAATGCATATTTTATCCACTTTATCCTCCACAAGCTTCACTCTTTCTGCAAATTCTTCATTCACATTTTCTTTAAATTGTGTGAGCTTGTCAAGAACAAACGAATTGAACTTTTTGATCTCAGAAGCTACCTCCTTTCGAACCTCTTCCTTAAAATGATCAGCATTATGATATGTAGAAGAAGATGTCTTATCATGCATATCATATGTACTCACTTGGTCAAGAATACTTGAAGACTCGGATCCCATGAATGGCACTCTTCCCTTACTCACACCACCTGTTGCCTCAATCCACAATTGGTACTGATTCACAATAGTCCCATTGTTGTCAGCCTCTTTGTTTGCTTTTTCAACCATAGCATCAAAATTGTCCTACATCATAAAAGTCATACACAAAAACTTAAACTAAAAAAACAAGGTGCAGATATTGATAGTCAATATATGTTCTTCAATTTTCTGAATCGATTGCAGATTTTGGCAGAAAGAGCATCAAAGAACATGGCAAGTCAAGAAAAATCTGGAGCATATGTGCTGAGAATGCTAGAAGGAAAAAATATTGAAGAATATATAATAGAACAAAAATATTGAAGAATATACAGCAGCACATAACTTACTAATTTGTAATGTTGAAGACATACACAAACCACAAACTAAACTGATTTGTAATGTTTTCTGTAGGAAGTAGATCAATTCAAAATAGACTTACCAAAAGATCCTTAGCTGCAGGCGTCAGAGAACCGTCCTTCTTACCGTAACATTGTACGAACATTTCCTTTATTGACGGCTCTACTCCAAATTGCGCTTTCTGTCAAAACAATAATTAATGGCATTACATACTTCTAAACCAATGCAATTATATTGAAAAAGTTGCAACAAAGAACAAGATATACTAAAATGAAAGGGGAAAATAGCAACATGAAAGGGGAACAGTGTCTACAACAAGCTTCATGAAAAGGAATAGATTAGAATATATATAAAGGAATATTATTCATACACATTGTAACACAAATGCACCAACATTAGAATTTTCTCATAAAAACAGTTGGTTTAATATAAAAATATATTTGAAAGTGGCTTAACGGAAGTAACGAAGTACAAAAGCAACTGAAATAAAGGGATCCAGAAATCCCACTCACAGCAGCCTTCTGTTTTGTAGACATAAAGCTTTTGGAGACAAAGTATATTCGTTGGCTTGCTGCAAAGTATATACACTCACAGAAGCCTTCTTACAGCAAAACTGTATAATCCAAGAGCCTTGAATAATGATCAGAAAATAAAACATCACTTGCTTGATCAGACATTATAAACAGTTTTAAGTGTTGGCTTGCTGCAGTTTTTTCTACAAATAAGTTCAGTTAGCTAAGACCTAACACCTTCCTAAACAGACAGCAGACAACAACAATATGAGATGCTAGACACAACATAATGTAGCAAAACAGACAGCAGCAATATGAGATGCTAGACACAACACAATGTAGCAAAACAGACAGCAGCAATATGAGATGCTAGAACCAAATTTACAGCAGCTAGGCACAAGCAAAAGCATCAAAACCACAAGACAAAAAACAGACAAGAACATGATTATACCCTTAATAAATAAAAAATATCTTACCGGTTTTTTTTTGTTCTGTAATACTTGAAGATCCACCATGATAGCTAGGAGTTCCTTTTTCGAGTGCAATCCCTCTATTCCGCTTGTTTACTGTCGACCGTTTTATAAATTTTTCATCATTCTCCCAGAGATAACAAAGTTTCTCCCATATTTCTTGCTTCATCAAACTAGGCTTAGTCTCACTATCTCTTGCTCTGTTAAAAATTCCCCTTAAGTGATTACCACCTCTTGAATTGAAGACAGCAAAAACTTTTGTCTCCTGGAATAGATTTTCATCCCATTTGTACAATCTGTGAATGTAAGCAAGGTTAAATATATTAGTATAACTAGTAAAAAAAACAATACAAATATTGAGTTGAGCATTGCCATACCTTGAATGCAGTCCACAAGCCAAAGAGTGCTTTTTCTGTAACATCTGACCAGCAAGTATACGGTTCATCGAAATGTGAATGCACAATTTGTTGTAATGTATTATTTGCAGGCTTCGAGGGAATAAAATTTTTCCTGTCAGATAAATATGTTGTGAGTAATATAAAAACAACAAAGTACCTTCAAAAAAGGATCATATCAATAAAACTCAAAGAAAAACTTACTTTTTCTTATCAATTGCAATTAGTGTCCTTTTATCAGTCGGTGGGGCAGATTCCGACATATCTGATGGACGGTTACTCTCTTCGTTGTTTTCAAATCTATCCTCATTTCCTTGAGAAGGGGAGGAATGTAATGGTGAAGAATATCCAGGAGAGTAATGCCTCTGAGCAAGAGAGCCTAAAGGGGAAGAAGGCTGAAAAGTAGATGTAGGCGGTGAAGAGTGAGGAAGTTGGTTTGGAATTGGAGAAGGCTCAGATACAGATGCGTGAGGGCGAGGCTGAGATGGTGTAGGAGAAGGTTGGGTTTCATTAATAAGCACGGGTTGAGATGGAGTTGAAACAGGGGGGAGAGGGGGCCGAGAAGCTAAGCCTGAAAGAGTGCGCGGTTACACCCTTTTCTGGATATTTTTAAGAGAGACTCTAGGCATACTATTTGTGTAGCTCCTACAAGTTCAACCAAAGGGATATGCAATTTCAGAAAATCAAGACAGGTGTGCAGTGAGAAATCATGCTTAACATACCATAAATATGATTGCTAATAGAATCCAAAAACATATGTGATGTAAAAGAAAATTGACAGGACAATGCCAATGGAAAGACTAGGTAGTTCAGCTTATTATGTGTTCCACAATAATATATGAAACTGTACAGTTGACGAGTTTGTACTGTTTTGGAAAAATAATGAAGTCTTACATATTTTATCAATATGGAGTCACCATTCACTAGTAATTAAATCTAATTTAATTATATTCATTGCGTAAGTTAAGGGTAATCCATCTTCATTATTAACAAAGTTGTTAGACCCTAGAAAATCATTGTCCATTGTCAGCTAGCTAGGAACACTAATTTGATTATCCTAGACGTGGCCAAAGTTGAACAATTAAGGCAGACTTGGGGCACTGCTACAACATGAACTGATGCCAAAGTCAATCCTCACTCTAGCTGCGGACTTGGACACAAAGGCTTTAGACAAGACCCCAAGATTCGGTGTAGCTCTAGCGCTTAGCCCTTGATCATACCATTATTGCAAAGGAAACAAGTTTGTGTTTCATCTCAGGCATAACAAAACAAAGCAAAAATCTATAGATCATTTCATTCAGTTTTAGGTTAATTCCACTTACTCTTGTCATTTGTTATTGGTCAAATTGTTCTGCATCGTACTACTCTTGTTATTTGCTATTGGTATTATAGAGGGGTTTTTATAAGAGGGGTCTCGATAAGAGTTTCGTTAACCAGAGCTATATGAAAAGAGGAGTTTCGATAAGAGGAGTCACAGAATTTTATACTACAACAATAACATGGTACAAAACACAAAAACTGAATAGGTTGCTCCATCCAATATTCCAATCTTTAACTAGACACAAACTGAATAGATTGCTCCATCCAATCTTTCACAAAAACTGAAACAACGTGCATCAATCTTGGATAGCAATATGAGTGTGTAATGAAACATTGACATTCTGAAATTATAAAACCTGTAACTACACAAACTGAACAGCTCCAATCTTTCAGAGCAATAAGAGTTTCAGAAGCTGTGTAAAATACTAATGACGAAATGGATTGAAACTGAAACTAATATGATATTATGGAACATTTACTGAATTGAAATGAAAGCAAATATAGCATAATCATTAGTTTCATAATTCAAAACACCAAAGTAACACAGGAAACCAAGTAGGTCTAAAGAGCAACTTGATTCAACATTCATACCTAAGAAATATTATATTTATAAGCATACAAACCAAGATTTATTAGCAATATTATATTTATAAGCATTCATATAGAATTGACCACTACCAAGGGTATATAGAGTATTAATTAAAGGAAGATGACTATCATTAGTACTATAACACCAGAGAAGGAAATTATTATTTTTCTGATAGAATCTATAATTCCAAAACATCCAGATCATAGAAATACAAGATCGAACTATCGATTTGAATTTAAGACAGATTTGCTCCTGAAGTTTGGTTGTTTTATTTTCTTCTTCAAATGACCCAATAATCTCTCGGGTTTGTACATCCATCGATACTGCGGTGGTCCCCCTACTCGAGTCTCATATGGAAGGTGAAGTAACAGATGTTCCATAGAATCAAAAAGTGATGGAGGAAAAATACGCTCCAACTTACATTATAGCACACGTGTTGTAGACTGCAATTGCTTCATATACTCAACAGACATTGATGATGAAGAAATAGAACGGAAGAAGTAACTCAACTCACATAAAGGGCCCCAAACTTCAGGAGGCAACAACTCTTTGAAGGCAATTGGAAGGAGCCGCTCCATAAACACGTGACAATCATGACTTTTCATCCCAGTTAGCTTGCAATCATCAATTTTGACACATCTACCCATGTTAGAAGCATAACCATCAGAGAACTTCAAAGATTTGATCCACTCAAGTACTTTTATCTTCTGATCTCTTGTCAACGAGTAATCTGCCTTTGGTTTCTTACCATTATAATCTGAGTCAACCTGAAACCGAGGGCGACGACAATATATGGCTAGATCCTTTCTTGCATTCAAATTATCCTTAGTCTTCTCGGTAAAATTCATCACGGCATCGAAAAAGTTATCAAAAACATTTTTTTCAATGTGCATAACATCTAGGTTGTGACGAATCAAAAGATGCGGCCAATATTCAAGTCTCCAAAAAATACTTTGCTTTATCCACTTATGAGAAGTTCCATAGCCAGCTGGTTTGTTGTTTGGGTCATCAATAATAGTCGGAAAATGACGGACACGCTCCCAAATTTGTTCCCCTGTCAACATCGGAGGCGGTGGTTCACTTACCACCCGATTAACAATGAAATCTTTCTTATTTTTGCAAAAGGATGATTGCTTTCCAAGAACCGTCGGGAACAGTCAAACCAACAAGCCTTTCTACCATGTTCTAAGAAAAATGAATCTGTGTGCTCCATGCAGTGCGGACAAGCTAAATTTCCTGCAGTACTCCATCCTGACAGCATAGCATAAGCAGGGAGTCATTGATCGTCCATAGTAAAGTTGCACACGTCGTAAAGTTTTCTTTCCTTGAAACATCATAAGTGGTTGTGCCAAACTCCCACAACTGTTGTAACTCATCAACTAGAGGTTGCAAACACACATCTATTAACTGTTTTGGATTTTTAGGACCAGGAATTAACATTGACAAAAACATGTATTCCCTGTTCATGCACATATCAGGCGGAAGATTGTAAGGAGTCGCAATGACTGGCCAACACGAGTATGTTTTTCTTGTTGTATTGAAAGGTGCAAAGCCGTCAGTGCATAAACCTAAGCGGACATTACGGGGCTCTGAAGCAACATCAGGAAATGTTGCATCGAGCTTTTTCCATGCCTCACCATGTGACGGATGACTCATTATTCCTTCATCTGGTACATAACATGCATGCCAAGTCATAGCCTCAGCAGTAGGCTCGGCTGCATATAATCTTTCCAGTCGCGGGCCTAAAGGGAAGTACCATAAAACCTGATGTGGAATTCCTGAATTTCGATTGCCTATACGTTCATACCTCTCATGGCCACAATGCTTGCAAAGTTTTGCATCAGAATCATCCTTCCAGTACAACATACATCCTTTAGGACACATGTGGATCTTCACCACAGGCAATTCTAAACCCCGATATACTTTCTTTGCTTGGTAGTAATCTTTCGGAACCTTATGACCTGAAGGCAACATGATGTGGGACACCCCTTGACATTGACAGAGGCACAAGAGGAAGAGATGTTGAGTGTTCGTTCAAACGGACCAATTACGAGAGCACGTGCCCAAGAAATGGAGTGTCCTCCAATCACACACCATCCTCCATCATGTTATCAATGGCTACTTATAGTGAAGAGACGTCCACATCCTAAGATCCAGCATGATACCGAGGACGACTTGCACTGAAGGGACGTCCTAGACTTAGGCGTCCGTCCTAGAACTGTTTTCTATTGTTTTTAAAGTCTTTTGCATTACTTACTATCTTTAGCATTAGCAAGTTATTATATTTAGTAAACCTAGTTAGGAGTCCTATATATATGGACTTGGAACAACAGTTGTTTTTACGTTGAATTTTATAGCAAGCCTAGTTGTTGAGATTTTCTCCACCCCTTGCTTTCAACGCCAAACCCTAGTTCGGGCTCGAACCTCCACGAGCCAATTATCCGATCACTGTTACTTAGTTCAGTTTGTCGCCGCTTTCACAGTTCCAAACCCTAGCCGCCGCCGCCGTCATCTCCATCAAACCCTAGCCGTCGCCGCCACCCTTGCAAACCCTAGTTTGCCGTCATCTTCTTCCAGCCTCCATTTCGTTGTTCCAACACCTCATTCCACTTCACAAACCCTTCATCATCATCCCTTCACCAAATCGTTTCCTCCGTCACCATTTCTATCCCAGTCCGTCAACGCAGATCCGTCCTAGGACGACGTCCTACCCAGATTCACATTCGTCCATCTTGTGAGATCAGTCTTTGACCTAGTTCAAGCAAGTATTGCATCTCCAAAGATTCTCCAGCCACGCGTCCTGCCTAGATCCATCCCCCGCGAGCCTTGCAAGAGGATTTCACATCAACTGGTATCAGCTTCCAGGGGTACGACGTGTGGTAGATTCTTCTCTTGTTTTCAATTTCCCCCTCATTTATTGTTATTCCCTATAGCTTTTTCATCATTTCATTAATCTTCCATCAGTTGTCTAAACAAAATTAAAAAAAAAAAAAAGTGACCGAAACCCTAGGAGATTTGACTTGCACTACAAGTTTGAACCAAACCGAGCGTTTGTTTTTGTTTGCGAGTAGCCTCACCTCCTTGGTTGCAATAATTTATCTTGCTTTGTCTATCTTGCGATTGTGCTTGTGATTATTTCGCTGCATCATATATCTTGCATGAATGATAAGTTCGTGATTGTTGCATCAAGTCTATAATTCCTCTCTTAAACAGGGTTGCATTCCACGAATACGCTGAAATTTGTGCTGCTTACCTTTTTTTCTTCTTCTTAAATCTCATTGTGTTGTCTGACTCCAAATCAAAAAGAAAAGTCACGACTTAAGACAAAAAAAAAAAACAGTTCGTCCTACACAAAAGTTTCAACACAACAACAACAAAAAAATCTCTCTTCTAGTCTAGCACAATCTATAAAAGACCTTATCTGGCATCGATACTTGCTTTGATTTAATCATCTTAGGACGATATTGCTTGCTTGATTTGGCTTGAGAAGGTTATTGCATACGAGTTCACTTCCTTGCCTTGACCTCCCTCACGGATTGCCTAAACTAGATACCGGGAGACTTTGATTCTTGAGTTGAGTTCTCTGCCTATTGTAGCTCTTGTTGTTTCTTCCTTTAGTTGTATAACCCATTTGCTATGTCTGTGCATGGGGAGGACTACGAGGCGACAGCCGCTGAATTGTTGGAGACAAAGGAACTCCTTGCTAGGAAAGAGGCAGACCTTGAAAGATCAGAGGCAGAGGGCCTTGAGGCAACCGATCGCCTTGCTCATTTGACGCGGTTGATGGACGCTCAACATGGTCCTACGACCGTAGTGGTAGATACATCGTCGCATGCTAACAATGGCCAAATCACTTCTCGACCTTCTCGCTTTGACAAAGGCAAAGGCATTGCGTCCTCATCCCAACATAATACTGAGTCTCAACGAGAAAATGGAAGGTTAAGGTCCATCATTGAAAAACCGGCGAATTACCCATTTGAGGATAGATGGGAGCCACGATCCCACTCACGGGACCATGATGACAATGACCACTATTCGGACCAGTTCGACACACAACGTCAACACATTCACTCTTCTGACAGACCAAGGTATGACAACTCGAACCATGATCCTTATTATGATAACCGTCATACGGCTGTTGCAGGACTCCCGTCTAGACAATGACATGGTCGACTGCAGCAGGGTTAGAGAGCCCCATCTAGACAATATTCCATTCAAGCCTTCGGTGAATATGACGAGGAGGAGATGGATTTCGCTGGTCAAGTAAATCCAGGGAACTTTCACCCACCACTAGCCGAGCCTATCGAAAATCAGACTCATCCGACTGGATGGATACCGCGTAAGCTTCCTACTCCTATGTCCTATGACACTAACCCCAATGACTATGATGAGTATGATCAGGGACGCCCTAGACGTCATAGGGGACAAAATGGAGGTCGTGGCAATGCTCATGGTTTCCATGGAGAGCGAGAACGAGAAGAAAGACGCCAAGTCCAACCAAACCACAACTCTAGACGAGACATTAAGGTAAAGATCGAACCTTTTCTCGGTGAATACGATGCGGCTTTCTTTTTGGATTGGTTGCAAGGTACGGAACATGCACTTCAGCATTGCCACTATACCGAGGAGGAGAAGGTAGAAATTGCAACCTTACATTTCCAAGGAGCCGCACGTTCATGGTGGCATAGAGACATGACGAACAGGGAACGTCTTGGACAAGACCCTATTGAGCAATGGCACCAACTTGTCTTTGTCATGACGCAGAAATACGTCCCTCCGGAATATAAAAACGAGATGCGCTTGAAGATTGCTCTTGCACGCCAAGGTACGAGCACACCTCTTGAGTTCCTTGCTCACCTTGAGGATTTGTACTTCAAGACGGGCATGAGCGTCACTCCAGCGACGATACGGACGAAGTTCCTCCATGGGTTGCATGTCGATCTACGGGAAGAGGTCGATGTGTTGCCTATCAATGACTTGACCACTCTTGCACATGCTGCTCAAAAAGTACATCAAAGACTTGTGCGCAAGAAGGTCTACCCATGGCTCTCGACATCAGCGTCGCGAAGGTATGATCCTAAACCAAATCCTACTCTTTCCACTAACCAAACTGTGAGTGCGCAACCTAGGTCCCAACAACCTACTTCGAGCCGACCTCCTCTTCGTTCAGAAGCTCCAAAGTTGCCCACGGCTCCACCTCATCCAAAGACGGACGGTCGACATGAGAAGACCAGCGACCGCGTTTGTTTCAAGTGTGGCGGTCGTGGTCATTTCATTCGTGACTGCTCCAATCCCAGACGAGTCTTGTTCTCCCAAACAACGAGATACGAGTCCTATGAGGATGATGAGGACTCTGAGAACGCACCACAAGCTGCGTATGACGACTATGAAAACGATGAGCCATATGAATGTGGTCCACTAGACTTGAATGACGACACACCTCTAACCCTAGTTGCTCGACGTGCTTTGACAGTGAAAGACGCATCGATAGGGGATCAACGGGAGAACTTGTTCCACACCCGCTGTATTGTGGGCACTTCCTCCTTGAGAGTAATTGTAGACAGTGGTTCATGTTGCAACATCTTAAATGAGAAGGTGGTTCAGGTCCTAAGCTTACCTACTTCTCCACATCCACAACCATATAGTCTACAATGGATTTCAGAAGGTAACGGTGATGTGGTAACAAGGCAATGTCACATTACCTTCTCTATTGGTAATTACATTCACACAATTACTTGTGATGTTGTTGTTATGGATGCCACTCACCTCCTTTTAGGACGACCTTGGCAATTCGACAAGAAAGCGGTCCATGACGGCTTCTTGAACACTTATACATTCCAAAGTAATGGACGTCGGGTGACACTGCTGCCTATGACTCCACAAGAAATCATACATGATAAGGTGGAAAGAGACAGAATCAAGGCAATAGAGAGGGCAAATACAGCAGCACAAAAACTGAGACCTACCGACCACACGAACCCGCCCAGGACCAGGAATCCAACAAGGAGGATACGTCGTCCGACACAAACTCCTTACAGCTGGTTCCAAAGACCATTGAGCCCATGGCTCATACTAGACCCGGAGAAAATGTTTCTAAGACGCAACCAAAACAGCAACGATCAGGTCGCATAGAAACAAATCTGAGCCGCCCGACAGAAGTGGGTGACGCAGGACACAAAGATCCTGCGTCCAAGGATCCAACTAACACGATCCAGGGTCCTTGTGAGCGTCATTTGCTCATTGCTCGTTCACGGGATATCACTCCAATTATTCAGGGACGTTCTCCTTGCTTTTTATTGTTTCCATCTGCGTGTCTTACTGTTACCGAGAATGTCGATAATCTACCATCGTCTGTGACATCTCTTTTGCAGGAATTCGCGGATGTCATGCCAGATGAAATACCTGACGGACTACCTCCTTTGTGCGAAATTGAGCACCAGATTGACTTGGTACCGGGTGCCTCTTTGCCTAACCGAGCGGCATACAGGGCAAATCCGGAGGAATCCAAAGAGTTGCAAAGACAAGTCACCAAACTCTTGGACAAGGGCTATGTTCGAGAGAGCCTAAGTCCGTGTGGTGTTCCAGTGATATTAGTGCCAAAGAAGGAGGGATTGTGGAGAATGTGCATGGACTGTCGCGCTATCAATCAAATAACGATGAAGTACCATCATCCAATCCCCCGCCTCGACGATATGCTAGACGAGTTACATGGTTCCGTGCTCTTTTCCAAGATTGATTTAAAGAGCGGCTACCACAAGATTCGCATGAAGGAAGGCGATGAATGGAAGACGGCATTCAAGATGAAGTATGGTCTCTACGAATGGCTAGTCATGTCGTTTGGACTCACCAATGCTCCGAGTTCTTTTATGACGTTAATGAACCACGTCCTTCGTCACTTTCTGGGGAAATTTGTGGTTGTATACTTTGATGATATTCTAGTTTATAGTAGGACGTTGGATGACCATGTTTCACATCTTAGACAAGTTCTAGATTGTCTTAGGACCGAGCGGTTGTATGACAACTTGGTAAAGTGCGTGTTTTGCTCGGACACTACGACTTTTCTAGGATTTGTAGTTTCTAAGGATGGGTTGCGGGTAGATGAAGAAAAAGTCCGGGCTATCAAGGAATGGCCTACCCCGACAACACCGACTATGGTCCGATCCTTCTTGGGGTTGGCCGGATTTTACAGGCGCTTTGTGCGTGACTTCAGTACCATAGCTGCGCCCCTTCATGAATTGACTAAGAAGGGCAACACCATTACTTGGGAGCCAAAGCATGAGGCAACCTTCGAGAGTCTTAAAGACAGTCTATGTCACGCACCATTGCTACAACTGCCAGACTTCAAAAAAAAACTTTGAGGTTGAGTGCGACGCATCCAACATCGGTGTTGGTGGGGTTCTGACTCAGAATCGTCAACCACTGGCGTACTTCAGTGAGAAATTATCAGGTGCGACACTCAACTACTCTACATTCGATAGAGAACTGTATGCTCTTATCAGGGTTTTGTAGACTTGGCAACATTACTTATGGCCAAAAGAGTTTGTCATCCATACGGACCATGAGGCCTTGACATATCTCAAGCACCAGTCTACTCTAGGTTGTCGGCATGCTCGATGGGTAGAATTTATGGAGACATTTCCATATGTGGTGATGCATAACAAAAGGTAAGGAGAATGTGGTAGCCGACGCCCTTTCTCGCAGGTATGTTCTCTTAACTTCCCTTGATGCTAAAGTCTTCGGTTTCTCTTTGATTCAGGAATTGTATTTTCATGATACTTTCTTTAAATCTATTTATGAGACTTGCGCATCTCAGGGGACCTTAGATACCTATTTCCTTGACCAAGGGTACCTCTATAAGGGTGGAAAACTATGCATCCCATCCTCATCCATTCGAGGGTTGTTAATTAAGAAAGCACATGAGAGTAGGGCACATTTCGGCATAGCCAAAACTGTAGCAGCCCTTAAGGAACACTTTTATTGGCCACACATGACTAAGCAGGTAACAAAATTTTGTAATGCCTGTGTCCCATGCCATAAAGCCAAATCTAGAGCGAGTCCCTCACTGTACACTCCCTTACCTATACCTAATGGCCTCTTGGGAGGATATATCCATGGATTTTGTGATGGGATTGCCTAGGTCTAAGAAGGGGAGGGAATCTATTTTTGTAGTGGTCGATCGATTCTCCAAGATGGCGCATTTTATACCATGTAAGGGAACTAACAATGCTGCAGAATGTGCTTCACTTTTCTTTGAGCATGTGGTTCATTTACATGGTATACCGCGTTCTATTGTTAGCGATAGAGACGTGAAATTTGTTAGTCACTTTTGGAGAACTTTATGGGGTAAGTTAGGTACAAACCTCCTATTCTCTACTAGCTACCATCCATAGACAGATGGTCAGACCGAGGTGACCAACCGAACCATAGGGACCTTACTCAGAACCATGCTTAGGACCAACCCACGCCATTGGGAAAACTTACTTTCTTTTGTCGAGTTCTCTTATAACAGGTCTGTCCATTCATCGACAAAGATGTCCCCGTTTGAGGTGGTCTATGGGAGGAACCCGTTGTCGCCCCTAGACCTTGTACCGCATCCCTTGAAGGACGGTGATCACGTCCGTGGAGCTGCTCGAGCGGAGATGATTCAGGAGCTGCATCATAGGACCAAGGAACAGCTGGAAAGGAGGGCCCGACAGCTGGAGCAGAGAGCCAACAAGGACAAACGACGAATCACATTCGCACCAGGGGACCTGGTCTAGCTGCATTTGAGGAAGGACCGATTTCCCGCTAGACGACGATCCAAGCTGAACCCAAGAGGTGATGGTCCATTCAAAGTACTGGAAGCATATGGTCCAAACGCATACAAGCTGGAGCTTCCAGGCGATTATGGTGTCCATGCGACATTCAACATCGGCATTCTTTGTTCATCATTCAACTGTCCATACAAATTTCCTCGATTATCTTGCCTCTTACTCAAAGGAGGTACAAACGGTTTAGCTGGTTCACCATGTGAGTCCACCAATAATAGTTAGGCATAAACCCACGCCGGTATAAATGCTCTTGAACTTCATCCTTCGTAAAAAATTTGCAATTACGACATCTCGTACATGAACATTTTATTTTGTTCCCGTCCATGAAATCGACTTTGGCAATTTCAAAATTCAAAAAAGTAGGTGTCAACTCCATCGAAAAATTCAGCCTTGTAACTTCCATGGTCATACCTATCATACATCCATGCACGATTATTATCCATCTTTCACCTGCATATCAATCGTACATGTTTACAAATACATCATTCACAAAAAAATTTAAGCAATCTTCAACACTACAATCACAAACCAATCTGCAATTACTTACCTCACGATCTGAATAAGCTTGGATCTAGAAATAATCAAAGGATAATGAATCTTAGAATTGTAATACCATCTTAGTTTTTATATCAGAAATTTTATTTTGATCAACATAATATGTATTTATAGATAATTTTGATAAAAGACGCAAGTATGTTTTATTTTCGCAAGTTTTGAAATCCTATCGTCAGACGACGCGTAGTCGGTTTATGTACAGCATCGGAGTTATTTTCGAGTTGGATCCGATTTTTTTTAACTATACATACTTACATATACATATGTGTAATATTATGATTTAAAATTTATTTTCCCTAAAATACAAAGCAAATAAATTAATCTTACAAATACCTAGGTGCTAGATTTTTCCTAGCCTCTTTTCTTGACTTTTCTTACTTATCTTCCACGAACCCTCTTGTTCTCCATGTCCAGCCATCTTCTTCACTCCTCCTCCATATTCTAGCTTAAATCTTCAACAAAAACATAAGTTTTTCAAGGGGTTCATATCAAAACCAAGTGGTAATCTCAATTACGGTAAGAATTTCTCTCTTTGGCTCTCCCTTGTCATGGTCAAATCTTCCTAGATAATTCATGTGGCTGCCATGTTATGTTGATGTTGGATTTGAGTTCCTTATGTCAAAAGCATGCTATTGGTAAGGCAAGGAAGACATATTTGTATAAGAAAGCTCAAGGAAAGCTTGGTTTAAGTTTTCCCCAAAATTTCAAGAATTGTTCATGTGTATGTCAAGTCTGAATTTGTATGTCAATCATGAGTTATTAGAGGTGGTTTGATGATTATAGAGGGATGGATGGATTGGATTTGAGGTTTGGAAGTAAAACTAGTGAAGTTAGGGCTGAATTGTTCACTGCTGGAAATATCGTTCTCGTTCTGTAATTATGAAAAATAAAGGGACTGATTCAATAAATAGAGGACTTTCATACGAGCGTCTGGAATTTTGCGGAATTCAATTCCGAGTTGTATAATGAAAGTTATGGCCAAAATCGTTTTGTATGCAGATTCAGGAATCTCCCCAAGTTGAGTTGAGTTAAGGTCACGTCTGAGGTGATAGCTCATAAGTTTCTTTACATTCGAGACTTGTCGAGGCAAGTTATTTGCGATTACTTACGTGATTGATATAAATATAGGCTATTGGACTATGCATGAAACCGTAAATGCATTACATATGAATAATGTTTGTTCCTTGACTTTGTATCTTGATATGCATTTGTATATGAAGTGATATTGGTAATTTGGTATTCGTCCATGATAGAATTAGTATTATTTGTGTGTAGACATCGTGGATATGTTTGTTTATGAAATACTCGTTTTATTGATTTCTTTGAGAAGTGACAACACTTGTGGATATGATTTGTGCGGGTAAGGATTGTTCTGACCCCCGCTTAGCATGTAAATGGTTTTTAAAATCATTCCTTGATCGCTTCCCGGTGTTCGGGTGGATCATGGAAGGTGCTTTACTTGTGTCGTGGTAGGGGGGGTTCGTCTAGCTAACGATACCGTGTCCCTCCGGCAGGTAAAGGTTTTAACCCATAGTTTTGGGTTAGAAGGTACCTTCGTGGCCAAGACAGGCTTGGTCATGTTTTCAAAAGCGTTTTCGTAAAAGTTCCTTCTTTTGGTTTACTATGTGATGTTGTATGTATGGTCTCTTACATACTTGTTTGCTTTGTAATGTACTTTGTGGTATCTGCTTATTCTAATCCCTTTTATTTATGCTATTCTACGTAATTAATTTGCATATATACTTGCTAGTCTGGTTAGAGACTAACCCCCATTTCGGTGGGGGAACTGGTTGTGTTTTTGACATGACCAGGTACGCAGGTAGTATCGGAGCGTGGAGGTGAACGTGCGACGTGATGCGAAAGTTAGGATGGGTTTAATTTTTGCATGTTTATTTTTATGTGTGTTTTGCTATTTTGGTTCTTGAGATGTCTTTGGTGAGACTCTTGTTGGATGGTGGTGCTTGGTTGTACCAAGCTGGTTTTGACGGGTCGTTGTAGCATCTGTGAACGCCGACCCATGTAAATATGTCCTTCTCTTTTGAAGTGGTTGTTTGAACCAGGTTTTATCTTGTGACTGAATGTTATTAGTTTATGTGCTACAGGTTGAATTTCATTTTTTTTAGAAAGCCTAAGGGAATTTCTGCCGGAAATTCCTGGCGCTATGACCCCCCATTCAGAGTAATTTTTGGGGCGTTACAAGAATATGAAGCAATTAATGAGGCTCAGGCACTGAATTATTATCAATGAAAAACAAGATACCGCAATAATTAGTATTAGGGTTTTTCGGAAAATAGCAACGGTGTTTCCCACGAAAATTGCGACGGCTATGGCAACTGCAGTAGCGATGACTGCAGCGACGACATAATCAACATGTATGGCCGTAGCGACGACATAATCAACATTTGCGATGACTATTCCAACGGTCGGAGCGACGAGTCTTATAAATTGAATGTTCAATGAGAATTCGTATCTGAAATGTTTTTCCGTTGCTAAAGGCGTCACTATTTTAGCAACGGACTACATGTCGTCGCTAAGTATGTAACTAAATTGACACGAATGGCTTGACGTCTCTATTCACTAAGAACTAGCGACGATTATAGCGACAAATGTCATGGCCGGTGTCGTATTTGCAACAAGGTTAACAAATCGTCGCAACGGTCGTTGTGCAACGACTGTATCCACGTCGTTCCTTCCGTCACGGATTTAGCCACGAAATTTACAACAAACTCGCAAACGTTTCTATTTGCGATGGATAATACCACAAAATTAAAATTTTGTCTCTAATTTAGCAACGAAATCGTAAAGTCGTATGTATCAGCGTCGCTATTTAGCAACGATTACTTGTCGTCGCTAAAATGTCGTTGTTGTTTCAGTGTTTTCTAGTAGTGTGTGTTCACAAATGATATTTTGGTCTATTCTAAGAGTAAAGAAGGGAATGTTGAGCATCTCCAGATTGTTCTCGAGTTGTTAAGGCAACACAAGTTGTATGCTAAGTTATAAAAATGCGATTTTCGGATGACTGAGGTAGCTTTCCTTGGGCATATAGTTTCTGCAAAAGAGGTGATGGTTGACCCGCTGAAGATTCAAGAAGTATCATAATTGAAGCCTCAGAAAAACGTCAAGAAAGTAAGGAGCTTCTTCGGCTTGGCTGGGTATTACAGAAGGTTTGTAGAAGGGTTTTCTAAGATTGCCAACCATTGACTAAATTGCTGCATAAGTCAAAGAAGTTTGAATGGGATGAGAAATGTTAAGGAAGCTTTGATGAACTCAAGAGAAGACTCACTAGCTCCCCGATGTTAGCGTTGCCTGAAGGAATTGATGGGTTGTTGTTTACAGTGATACTTCAGCACAAGGTCTTGGTTGTGTTCTGATGCAAAATGGAAGGGTTATCACATATGTTTCTTGCCAGTTGAAATCACATGAGAAAAATTACCCCACCCATGACTTAGAACTAGCAATTGTGGTGTTCGCTCTTAAGATCTGGAGGCACTATCTCTTTGGGGTAACTTGTCAAATCTACACTAACCACAAGTTCTTGAAATATACCTTTGGCAAAGAAGGTGGTTAAAGATGATAAACGATTATGAGATTCTATACCACCCAAGAAAGGCTAATATAGTAGCTTAAGTCCTCGCATGAGAAATTAATTGCATGTCTGACCTTACGACCAGAATCGCAAAGGGAACTTATGCGAAGTGAGATCGTGGTTCGATTTCAAAGGAATCAAGAAGAGCTTTTCTTTTTGGAGATTAAGTCGCCATTATTAGAGATGATAAGCTAGAGACAACAAGATGACCCAAGGATAAGTAAGATCTTGAATGATATAGCCAAAAAGAGGCATCAGGATTTGTGGTGCACGATGACGGGATTTTTAGGTTCAAGAACCAAATCTGTGTGCCTGCAGATGAAGAGATATAGACTTTGATTCTGAAAGAAGCTCACTCATCACCTTACTCAATACATCCAGGAGCTAATAAGATGTACAAGGACCTCATGAAAAACATTTGGTGCCATACATGGAAGGAAGTGATCCTCAAATGGTCATCAATGACTTTGTTAAGAAGAAAGAATGTTGCAGTGCATATTACTTTGATTATCATATCAACAAGGAGAGCCAGTTGTGTCGGTTGTTTTGGTGTGATCCTATAAATTGCAAGAGTTTCTCTTATTTTGGTGATGTCGTGCCGATTGATGCTACATACCAATTGATCAGGTGAATCATATGTACTCTTACTTATTCATGCACTTATGTTTAGTCATCCATGATACTATCCTCTACAACTGATGCACATTTTATTTACCAATAATGCACCTTTTGGTTTTACTACTCATGCACCTATCATATATCACTAATGCACCTATCTTTTACTACTGATGCACCTATCCTCTACTAGTGAATCACCTATCCTCTACCACTGATGCACCAAATGCTTAACTCTTGTACTTCTTTATTGCAGATATAATATGGTTTATGTGCCATTTACTGGAGTGGATAATCATAAAAGGTATATAACATTCGTTGTTGTTCTGCTTTTGCATGAAGATATTAAGTCCTATGTGTGGTTATTTGAGAATTTCAAGAAGGCGATGGGGCATGAACCGCATGTCTTTATCACCGATCAAGCTGTGTCTCTCAAGGCTGATGTTGAACGAGAGTTTTCTCATTCTGTCCATCGGTTGTGCATGTGGTGTAACGCCCCAAAAATTATTCTTGATGGGGGGTCACAGCGCCAGGAATTTCCGGCAGAAATTCCCTTAGGCTTTCTAAAAAATGAAATTCAACCTGTAGCACATAAACTAGCAACATTCAAAAACAAGATAAAACCAGGTTCCAACAACCACTTCCAAAGAGAAGAACATATATACATGGGTCGGCGTTCACAGACGCTGCAACGACCCGTCAAAACCAGCTTGGTACAACCAAGCACCACCATTCAACAAGAGTCTCACCAGAAGACATCTCAAAAACCAAAACAGTAAAACACACATAAAAACAAACATGCAGAAATTAAACCCATCTTAACTTTCGCATTACGTCGCATGTTCACCTCCACGCTCCGATACTACCTGTGTACCTGGTCATGTCAAAAACACAACCAGTTAACCCACCGAAATGAGGGTTAGTCTCCAACCAGACTAGCAAGTATATAAGCGAATTAATTACGTAGAATAGCATAAATAAGGGATTAGAATAAGCAGCTACTACAAAGTACATTACAAAGAAAACAAGCATGTAAGAGACTATAGATACAACATCACATAGTAAACTGAAAGAAGGAACTTTACGAAAACGCTTTTGAAAACATGACCAAGCCTGTCTTGGCCACGAAGGTACCTTCTAACCCAAAAACTATGGGTAAAAACCTTTACCAACCGGAGGGACACGGTATAGTTAGCTAGACAATCCCGTTTCCTCCAATTTCTTGAATTTTGACTCAAACAATATCGAACTATACTTTGACTCAACAAAACGTAAAATAAATGTTGACTTGAGACTATCTTTTCTTTTCCTTTTTTTTGTATTTTTCTTTTCTTTTCTCTTTTTTTTTTGAATTTTTTTTTTGTCTCAGTAAAACGAAAATACAGACTCGATATATGAGATATTAATCTCAGCAAAATAAAATAAACAAAAGACTAACCAACTTGATTTCCTTGTTGAAGAGATAAGATTGCCTTGTAGAAGATTTGTCTTGGGCTCCAAAGAATGAATTTCTTCAACAACTCTAGGGTTTCTTGACGGCTGCGTTTTTGGTGGGCAACGATGAATTTGTGATGGGGTGATGGGATGAATGGATTTTTGGGACAAGGGTGCTCCAAACTCTAATCTATCGATCTCCACAAACACGAATCGATCCAAGCTTCTTCTACACAACCTGAAACAGACTCAACAAGAAAGATCAAAGTATCGAAGACTCAAAAATCAATTTCTCAAAGAAACTGACTAACAAGAAAATAAAACTCACTCTTTTTGTGATTTTCTGAATAGGGGTCTCGTAACGTTCTTGTGAAGACGGGATGGTGTCAACACAGCTCTGATACCAATTTGATGCGGGGATAAGCCGCTATTGTCCGATCTAGACACCAAACCTCGAACAGAGAAGAAAGGCGGAATTAGAATGAGATGAAAGAATGATAAGTCGAATGATAGGCCAATTGGAACCAAATCAAACAACGATAACACCCTTGAACTTAGGAACAAGAACCTTACCGAATGATGAAGAAACCTCAATGGATTACAGCCAAACACAATGGCTATGGTAGGCCAAGGCACCTGGAGGATGCTCTATGGAGTCCCGATAGCACCAACCTTATGGAAGAGATTGAAACACACAATTACAACTAGGGCGAGTTCAACAACAATGCACACAGGGCACTCTGCTCACAAAAACACTCTTTTGGGAGGAAAAACGATAAATGTTGTATTCAATATCAAAGTCTGGGTGCCCTAAAACAATAACTAGGGCAAACCTTATATAGAGTCAATAAGGTGGCCAATTAAAAGAAATAAGTAATTAAAAGTATTTCCTAAAAAGATAAAACCAATGGAAAGAAATAAATCCCGAAAACGAATTAAAACAAAGAGGTCTCGGCAGGCTTGCATCACGATCCGAGGGCGCGGATTTGGAGCCATGTCGCCGACAACTCTTTTTGAAACGGCTTGTTCTCTCTCGTCCGAGATCGGAATTGAGCGATTCCAAATCCCAGAGTTTCGTCTTGAAGTCTAGTTTATTTCATATTCAATACTTGACTTCTCATCTTGACTCGAACTGGATATCTACGAGCTTGAATGGGTACAATACGAGCTCGGGCTACTATCAAGGACTTCAATGATGGCTCATAGCGATCTTTAGCCCTTGCTCCAGTGGTTAGCACATCTCTAGATTTAGGACGAAATGTACTCGATGAAAGCTCGGAGGCTCTTGATGGTAGCTCAGATGCTCCCGCATCAGTTGTAGACCAGGAGGTTGTTTGAAGCCTGAGAAAATGGTCAGATACTTTGATTTTAGTTGTTAAATGCTCTTATCGTGTCTGTTTCGTTTTTCTGATAGAGACTATGCTTTTCTTGGTTTTAAATTTACATAAGTTGATGGGCTGAAGAGGAAATTATCAAGCAAGCTTGGTGCTAATTCCCATCTTCAACCTAACTGGCAGGTACATGCTTTTCCGACTGTTGTTGATTTTGAATAATCATCTTATGATGATTTGTCTAGTCACTGCTGTTGATTTTGATCTCCTAAGATTGAAGCTAATGCACTTAGATTTTGAGAATTTGATAGTGTTTTAGTTAGTGATAGTGGATTTGCGGTTAAGTATTTTGATAGTAAAAATTAAAAAGGATGTTTATCATTCTCATTTGCGCTAATTTTATAGCATCTTTTTATTTCAGTTTCTCAAGTGTATCTACTTGATGCAAACGTAAGATCATGACTGATTACCATGTTTTGGGTCTAAGGGAAGCTCTAAGGAAAACTGGGGACTGAGGTTTAGAGAATAAGATCACTTTGTTTCTGGATTCGAAACAGTGGCCTCTCATATTATATAGGTCTTTCACCTTTAATCTGTTATTCCTTGCTTGTATTTTGTTTGCATTGTTTTTTCTTTCTTAAAACAATTCAGTCATAAAATGAGAAAGAGAGATGTTTTAGATGCTTCTATGTTGTACGTAAGTGCACTTAAATTAGGCACTTCAGCTTGTGAATATATATTCTTCTTTGTTTCTTGACTTTCTTGTTAAGCTTTTTCGAGTTATGAAGTTCATCTCTTTGCTATTATCTTACAAAGTTTCAGTCTGTTGTTTTCTTTGTATAATGTGATTAATGTCCCTCGGATTTGTGGCTGTTGATTTTATACATTCAATAAGAATAACGAGAGGTCCTAATAAACAGTCCAAACTTAACATGCATACTTACATCTACATTTCATGTTTGTTTTATACTTTCAGTTTTTAGACTTGTTTAACAATGAAATATAGAAATTATAAGTATTTTTTATCTACTGCAGGTAGCTTAAATAATTTAGTACGGTTGCATTGTCACAAAACTTAACATACTTACATTATATTTTTCTGATTGTTTATGCTTTCAATTTTCAGACCTATTTAAGAATGAATTATAAAATATTTATATTATGTGTATATTATCCGACTAAGCCTATATAATTTAGTATGTTTACTAAGTGTGACATATGTGTGCTTCAGGAGTGCTGGAGCTACAATCAACTAAGAGTAGATGGAAAAAGGTAATCATCATCCTTTTTATTGTGTTATGACACGGGGAAGTAAAAGAATATTAAACAGGTTAATTAGTTGTTCTACTGAGATAATTTTCATAATACACGTTTTATTTCTAGTACACTCAAATTTGCATAATTTAGGAGATTATAGCATGGTTTAGTTTATTGTTATATCCTTAGTATACAAAGAATTTATGAGTCACATCAGTATAAAAAAAATGTTTCACACATAGATTTTTAAATAACATACCTTGAAACAGTCGATTTCTATAGGTATCCACATATCATCCTAATTAATATGCAAGTTTTTCATATGTGTTCAAAGGAATATAGATGCTTTCAATCGGTGCAGGATATAAACATAGATTTAAGTAAAATAGTAGGAATATAGATGCTTTTAATAATAAAACCAACACAAAACATCTATTGAAATAAAAGAGAAGGAATAGAGAGATGTTGATGACCTGTATTTGGTTGTCTCGATTAGAATGAGCTGCAGCATGTTGTAAATCAAGTGTATATAGATGATTTTTAGAATCTAACAAAAACAGAACATCGATTGAAAAAAAAGAGAAGTCATAGAGAGTTGCTCATGACCTGTATTTCGTTTTCTCTGGTTAGAATGAACTTCAACATGCTGAAAATCAAATAACTCTAGCAGTGAGTGTATACTTTCCGCGACCAGATCGAACATCCTTCACTTTTATGATGTTAGACATGATCTGCAATTAGACATAAACATTAGATATTATTAAATTTGTAATAAAATATATACAAATGAACTGGTAGTTGTGGTTTGGACTAATGTGATGATTACTGTAATGAATGAGAATGGAGAAGAGAACATGAGACAAACCTTTCTTGTGTTGTTCTGTGTATAGGAATTGAATGAATCGTTGTTGTTTTTTGATGTGTTCCATAATTATACTATGTAGAAAAGATTATAGAATATTATGTTTTCCATATGTAGAATCGATCTTGTGATGGTATGTATTAATTAGGCTGTGCAGATCTCCTATATAAAGAAGTTTATGAATTGGAAGATCCTATATTTAATTTTTTGGAAATCAGATATTAAACTTGTACAATGGAGATCTGCACTGATTTTTTTTTTTTTTTGTAATTTATAGTCTGAAATTTCGTTATAACTATTTACATATAGACACTTGATTTTTTCCTTCTTTAATAATTAGGTTGTTTGTCACTTGATTTTACATAGTGTAATACACTTGATTAGGCTGTTTGAATAATACAATTGATTTTAGTGTACAGGATGTAAAAAAGGAGGTGCAGAAATGGAGAAATGATTGTTTAGCTGAGTAAAGAGATGCAGATATTTTAAATGGTTTATCATATGTAAAGATTTTGGAACGTTTTTTGAACTGTATTAGAGACATTATGGACTGTATTAGAGACATTTTGGAATATTTTTTTTGGTTTAAACTCACCAAAAAATGCAGAATATGGAAAGATCTGCCAGCCCATATTAAATGAATGCTATCTCGGTTTGTACAGGATGTTTTTTAATGGACCGAATATTGTACAGGATATGCAGAATATTGTGAAAGGTAGCAAATAGAAATGATTTAACGTTTTTTTTAAAAAAATTCTGCACAAATTTATAGGATGTCACGTGGCAACCTATTGCAGGGGAAGCAAAGTTGAAAAACTGAATTAGAGAACTGTCACATGGCATGGTTAATGGGAGGATGTCATGTGACAGAAAGATAGGTTTACTTTAATAGTTTAATAGTAGATTTGATAACTTGTTAATTCTAAAATTTAGAACACTTCGTATAATAGATATATATTTTCTTATTTTATACAAAATATTAATTTATCATTCACACACAATTTTATAGTTCCCGTACATAATGTTAACAAACAATCTATGAGATCAATTTACCTATATAAACGACAAAATCATGTATAAATTGTATATTGGTTCATAAAATCAAATATATTTGTTCATTTAGATGGATAAATTGGGTTCAAGGTTGAGTCATTCGGATTTGGGTCAAATGGAATTCATATCATTTAAGTTATTATAATTTTGGATTTGACTGTTTCAGCTCGTGTCGACCAATTAGATTGAGCAATTCAGTTCTTGTGATTATTATCAAAAAAAATAAAAAAACTAATCAAAATTTTAATCATAAGTATTATTTAATAAAATATATTAAAATAATGAGTAAAATATAGATACATAGATTTGTTAAGAATTGACCTATAATGATTTGATTAAATAGGATTATTGTATAAAAGCTCATTTATATTTGTAAATTTAAATTCAATTATGTAGCAATATCATTTCAACTATTAACTTATTTTCAAAATAAGTTTCTACATGAAATTACTGATCGACTATACACAAACCTGCGAATGACGCGAGAACTAGACTAATATCATATGTATGTGGGGTCAAAAAGTCATGTTCATGGTACACATGTCAAATACATAGTGAATGCTCACTTTTTCCTCATGGCCATCACAAAGCCGTGAATATTGTGTCTCTCTCCTCAAAAATCTAACATTTCACTATTATATTAATATTCTCAATTTCTCTCTCTCGATGTCTATCGTATATAGTGAAGGTATGCTCTAAGAGAATCCAACCCTCGATACAATTCATTTACTCGTAATACTCTACTTGACCAATCTCTTCTGGATAATTTATTTTGGGGTTTTTCAGAAAATCACCCGTTATTTGTCGACTTTTGCACAGAACCACCCTTTTATATCGATAATTATATTAAACCGCCCAAATTGTAAAGAAGTTTTACAAATAACCACCCTGAACGAATTCCGTCATTATTTCCGTTAATGACGTAAAATGTGTGTTTTACCATTATTATTTTACATGAAAAATAAACAAAGACAAGGGTTAAATGGTCAAATCATGTATTCTTCCTTCTTACTTATTCTTCTTCCTCTCTCCCCTATGTCCACCCTTCGCTCCATCTCCGACGACTTCCACCGACCCACATTGCCGCCGCCAAGGTGAAATTCGAGTGTTGATTCTCACTCGATCTCCACAAATTCAAGAGAAAGTCATCACCTTTTCCGAAATCTCCGTTGTTTACGGAAATCTCAATAAGCACCTTTTTCCATATTGAATTGTGTGAATCAGATTGGAATACGAGATGAAATAGGTGATTTTCTAGACGAAATTACAACTTCAATAGGAGGGACTGGTCTTAGATTAGAGAGGAAGAAGGGAAATGTTAAGCTCTTAAATCATGAGTCGGCTCACGGAAAAGCGATTGTCGATGGTGGACAAGTCTTGCATGAACGCCACTGTTGCTCTGAAGAAAACATAGTAGCCTAAGATACAGGGATGAGCTTGGGAAGTCGGAGGTGAAAACAGAGGATGGAGAAGAGGAAACAGAGTAGAGTTTGGGGAGTTTTCATGGTGTTTTGAGTTGTTAGAGATCTTTCCACTTTGTAATTTTTTTGGTTTATTATAGATGAGAAGAAATTTATGCAATATTTTGAATTTTATATAGTTTGATTAGTAAGAGTGAGTGATAATTGGTCAAGATCGATGTGCTTGTTGGGGTGTGTGGTGTCAACACTAGTGGAAAAAACACCTGTTGAGGCGGGCAAAAACCCCTCTTTTGAGGCGGGCAAGGGTCGCTGCAACAGAGGGGGCTGCAACAAGTGAACACTTGTTGAGGCGGGCATATGTTCGCCTCAACAAGTCACTTGTTGAGGCGGTCAAAATACCGCCCGCCTCAACAAGTAGGCAAAAAGTTTGCCTCAAACTAGTAGTGCCCGCCTCAAGAAATGATGCATGTTGAGGCGGACGAGCATGTGCCCGCCTCTAATATCTGCTGGGCTGAAATAATTACGATTGAAATAATTAAATGATGCTTGTTGAAAGCTTCAGCTCATTTTCCAAACCAAACTGAAATAAGTGCGAACAAATAAATCAACGAACAACTTCAAGTAAACAAATTTGTCGATTAACCGATTGAAATAATACATGAACATATCGATCTGATAATTTACAAGAATATGACTATATAAATAATTTAATGAAATAAATAAACAAATAAAAATAAAATAATACAAGAGTATCAGCTTCAATGGAGCTTCAATGGAGCTTCAATGGAGCTTCGATACATATTGCATATTTGAACTTGGATCTGAGGCGATGTGAGTCGATTTCGAGACTCCGACGCTCGGATCTGAGGCGATGTGAGTCTCCGCCCTCGATTCTTTCAGATTTGGCTCGTCTCCGCTCATTTCCATCCTGAATTCTTCCAGATCTGGCTCGCCTCTGAACCTCTTTCAGATTCAGCTCTTCTAGGAACCATTGACTCGCCTCCGAGATCGCCTCCGTCCTCCGTCCTCCGAGATCGCCTCAGATCTGACTCGTCTCCGTCTGCTCGGTGCCTTTAGACAAAAAAATCGCCTCCGTCCTGCGCTTTTCTCCGGGATTTGAGAGGAAGAAGAACCCGGATAGCAGCGAGAGGGATTTGAGAGGATGGGAGGAGGGGATGAGATTGAGAGGATGAGAGGAGGCAACGAGAGAATGAGATGGGATGGGAGATTGACGAAGATGAGAGGAGGACGTGGGTGGAGGGGACGGAGGAGAAGAGCACCGCGAGGGTGTTGGAGTCGTTGATGTCGGCCTGTGCAGCGAGATGTTGTGGAAGGAGAGGCTGCAGGCGTTGAACGAGGGAGGAAGAAGGAGACGATGGGAGGAGGAAGGAGATGAGACGTTGACAGGAGAAGGATGTTGTGGAAGGAGAGGCTGCAGGCGTTGAACGAGGGAGGAAGAAAGCACAAATTATTTTAAGCCGTCAGATTAAAACATTTAGACCTAATCAACGCCTCAAAATGATGATCCGTGGGTATATATGGGTAGGGTACGTTTTTTGAGGCGGGCGCATGACTACCCGCCTCTAATGTTTGTGTTATTTTGAGGCGGGCGCCTTACTGCCCGCCTCTAATCTCTTCGTCGCATCATTTGAGGCGGGTGTCTTACTGCCCGCCTCTAATTTTGGGTTCTGTTGAGGCGGGCGCATTACTGACCGCCTCAATAAGTCAAAAACACAAATATTATTTGAGGCGAACGGATATTTGCCCGCCTCTAAAGTACCTGTTGCAGCGAACTAAACGACTGACCGCCTCAACAGATAGTAGAATAAGACTTTTTGCGTCGGTTTTTAAGGTGACCGCCTCAACAGGGGGGCTGCAACAGGTGTTTTTTCTACTAGTGCAATATGGTAGGGAGCTTTCATTTGATTATGATTATGGAGGATGACAACATTTGATTTTAATTTGGACGAATTGAGAATGTAGATTGATAATTGAGAGGTCGGTGGAAGTCAGAAATGGAGCTCAGGGTGCACAAAGTGTGAGAGGAGGAAGAAGAAATGAATTGACAATTTTACCCTTGGTTTTATTTACTTGCCTTTTAAACGAGTAAGGGTAAAATAGTATTTTACTTCATTAACGGAATTGAAGACAGAATCCGTTTAAGGGTGGTGATCTGTGAAAATTCTATAATTTGGGTGGTTTAATATAATTATCGATATAAAGGATGATTTTGTACAAAAGTCGACCTAGCGGGTGGTTTTATGCCAAAAAAAAAAAAAAAAAAAAAAAAAAAACCGTTTATTTTTAGAGAACGGTTCGGGTGGGAATAAGGGGCTTTAGAGAGAAATACGAACGCTTCGCGTTCGTTAGATCAAAGCTTCCAGCTTTGATCGGACGGCTGGGAGAAGAGGTGGGAAAAAGGAGCCACGTAGACGAACGTGCTTTTTGAAACCTCCACGCGCCCACCTAGTCGCTTCATGTGCAGCACGCGCAGCGTGCGTAGCACGCATATATATACCCAAAAAAAAGCAGTTCCAAAACAACGCTTCAATTTCATCCTCTTCCCAATACTCTCTCAGTAACAACATCAGTAAAAACCCTAGAAATCATTCCGAGGAGAATTCCAGTCGTGTCTACTCGCAAAATCTACGAAGATGGAAGGATCGATGCAAGAGAACACTCAAACTTCAGGTATGAACTCGTAATCGCTCGTTTCCTCGCACAGATAATGCTCAAATTATGAAGATTGTGCAAGAGTTTACAGTTTTGCTGGTTGTTATAGTGAACTCGTAACCTCTCGTTTACTCGCACAAATAATCTCTTCAATTATGCAGTAAACTGTTGTTTACATGGTGATATACAGTAAACTGGCTCAATAACATAGCATGATGATTTTACCGAGTCAAAGAGAATGCATGTCCAAAAAAATGATGAAATGTGCATCAATATGTGAAGAATAAGCATCGGGATCATTGTAATATGTGCGTATATTTCTCTATGTATGTGCATCAATATTACCTGAATGTGCATCAATTTTGTCATTAGTGTGCATCATTTTTATTCTAAATGTGCATCAGTTTCTTTTTGAATGTGCATAAATTTTGTCCTGAATGTGCATCAATATTCTAAATGTGCATCAGTTTATTTCTGAATGTGCATCACTTTTTTCATGAATGTGCATCAGTTTGTTTCTGAATGTGCATCACTTTTGTCATGAATGTGCATCAAATTTAAACTATATATGCACTAGTTTTGTTTGGAATGTGCATCGCTTTAATTCTTTGAATGTGCATCACTTTAATTCTTTATGTGCATCAGTATTATCATTTAATAAGTTTTCATTATCTATGGATTTCATCAAGAAGCTAGTGCATCATTATCATTCAGAGAAGCTCTTGTAAACCAAGAAGCTCTTCCTCAACCATCTCATGTACATGAGCAACCTGACGTACCTGAAGAATCTCCCGTACCTGGGGAATCTCCTGTACATGAGACATCTCCTGACGAAGAAAACAGAACAAAAAATAAGAATGACAAAGCCAATGAGAAAGGTGCGTTAATATCATTAATAATCAGTTTACATTTGTAAAATGTGCATCAATTTGTTTATGCATGTGCATCAACTACCTGATTAATGTGCATCATTATCATTCAGATCAAACACCTCTTAAGAGAAGAAAAACAACAGCTCACAAACAAATTATACCTATTAGATGTTCGCCAAGGTTCAGTTCAAGTCAAGAGGATAGCGATGACGTACCAATTCAGCAACGAGCAGAGAAACTGAATTTGCGTCAGAAGCAAGAGAAGAAATCTGTAAGAAAACCACAGCCTCCAAAGAAAAAAGAACCTGCTAAGTTGCCTAAGCCATCCAAAAAACAAGAGCTTGCAAAAATCCCTCAGCCTGCCAAGAATCAAGCACAAACAAAGAAACTGGAGCAAATTGTAGGTTCCAAAAGAAAGAATGAGATTGTTGTTGTAGAACCAGTGAAGAAAGCTAAAATTGGGATGAGAGAGATAAAGAAGAACTTTCCAACATTAAAATGCAGAAGTTCTCCTATGTGTATGGTGGATACATTAAAGCAGATGACTGATGAGCAAAAAATGGCTGTAAGAGAGTGTGGATTTGGTCCATTGCTGCAATGGAATATGGATAAGCTTCCAGGGAAGCTTAGCCATTGGCTTCTTACAAACTTTGATCTTGTATCCTGTAATTTGATGCTGAGTACAAATGGAGAAAAGCACCACATCACCAAATATGACGTGCATGGCTACTTGGGATTGCCAGTTGGGGGAAAGGTTATTCATCTCACAAGGAGTACAACTGAAGAAGAAGATATTTTTTCTCAAGAACTCTTGGAGGAATTCCGCGGACAGTTTGGAGAAACTCTTGATACAAAGACTGGACAAATGAAGCCTATGGATCTGGATAAAATTCATACATCAACTCTTTCTGAGAAGCTTCTGAGTTGTAGGGTACCCGATGAATGGTTCAAGAGGAACCTTGTGATTTTTATAATAAACACAATCATGGAGAGCCATCAAAGTGGCCGCCTTAATGTGAAAGTCATAGGGCAACTTGAGAACACTAGTAGTATTCATAAGTATGACTGGTCAGCTCTTATGATTGATCTGCTAGTCAACGCAAAAGAGGCATGGGATAAAACTAATAGTGGGAATTTCAGAGGGCCAATATTGCTTCTACTGGTATGTGCATGAATATTACTCTATATGTGCATCAATATTACACTATATGTGCATCAGTTTCGTTTTGAATGTCCATCAAGGTCAATATAAATGTGCATAAATTTCTTTAAATAATGTGCATCAGTTTCAATATGAATGTGCATCAAGTTCAATATAAATGTGCATCAATATTACACTATATGTGCATCAGTTTTGTTCTAAATGTGCAACACTTTGATTATGAATGTGCATCAAAATTAATAGTGTTATTTTTTTTTCTTTTACAGATGATATATGTTGATCGGGTGGCACTGCGAACTCAAGAGATTGATAGGCACGTTCCAGTCATTACCAACTGGAATTCTGAAATGCTGAGAAAGAGGGAGATTGAGGAAATTAAAATTGGAAGTTTTGGAAAAGGTTATGTCAGGATAGCTCTGGACTTCAAGGAGCAAACACTGTTGAGAGAATCAAATGAGAAGATAGAAGAATCTGAGAGAAAGGAAGAGAGTAAGAGAGAAGAAGACAATGCCAGTAAAGAAGATAATGATGCTACATTTTTGGTAAGCCTTTTTTATTGTGCATCAGTTTTAATTTGAATGTGCATTAAAATTATTCTAAATGTGCATCAATTTCATGAAACAGAAAGAGTTGGAAGACCACATTAAGAGCAGCCAAACACTTGCTCTTGAAATCAGGAGATATGTTGAGAGAGTGTCTAAGGCTCCAGAACGTTTGGCCAAGAACAATTTGTTCAAGATGGTCAACGAAGCAATAGACAAAATGTTGAAAGTCAAGGTCTCTCTATCAGAGGAGGAGTCACAAGAGGAAGTGGAGGTTAATCCAACCTTGAATGAAGAAATGTTTTGGGATGAAGCTTCAAAGTGCCTAGAAGAAATCGAGAAGACAATAAAGGCAACAGAGGTTTATAATCGAGAAGACAATAATCGAGAAGACATTCCTTCATTCAGTTTGGGGATTAATGGTACTCCACCAAGACAGATCCCTCATATTCCTGTGCATGATATAGGCTCAAAGTTTTATAAACGCACTTTGTTCAAGGTAAATGGACTTATAACTTTTGTGCATCAATATTACTCTGAATGTGCATCACTTCTGTTATTAATGTGCATCAAATTAATACTAATGAACATTTAAAATTATTCTGCTTTTTTTACAGATTCCTAGAGAAGTAGTAATGAGGTCAAACAATGAAATGGAATCTGAACCTTCTACCACTGTTGATGCTGAGTTGGAAAAGCAGCCATCAACAGATATAGATGTGCAGGTATTCTAAAATGTTCTCTCTCTTTTTTCCTCTAAATGTACATCAGATTTCTAATAAATGATCATCATATTTGCTATGTGTTCAGCAGGGAATTGCTGCATCTATTGTAGAACAAGTGCAACAAATGGCACAAGAATGTGGGGAGGACTTGACAGAGAAAGAAATTTCAAAGGAACATGAGAAGGAAGCACTGCCTCAGATTAATGTGGAACATGAGAAGGAACCACTGCCTCAAATTAATGTGCAGAACTTTAATTCTATATGTGCATCAATCTTATCTAAATGTGCATCAGTTTGTTGATAAAATATTTTATTTGTTGAATAGGAACCACTGCCTGAGAAGATGTCAGAAACAATGCCGATGACTATTGATAGCGAGGAACCACCACAACAAACAGAGAGGAGGGAAAAGACGGAGAAGGTAATTTCAAAGGAACCTGAGATTGATATTGGAAAGGTAAGAAATGTGCATCAATTTATTGAAAATATGCACCGGTTTGGTGTTAAATGTGCATCAATATTACTCTGAATGTGCACCAGTTTTGGTATGAATGTGCATCAGTTTGTTGATATATAATTTTATTGTTGAATAGGGAGCACTTCCTGAAAAGATGTCGGAAACGATATCAATGCCAATTGATCCCAAGGAACCACTGCATGTGGATGCTGGAAAGGAAGTTGGGAAAGAAGTTGAAAAGGATGTCATAAAGGATGCTGGAAAGGAAGTTGCAAAGGAAGTTCCGAAAGAGGTTCCAAAGTCTGTCGGAAAGGAAGTAATTAAGGATGTTGATGCAGGGAAATCAAAAAGAAGCCAAACAGTCACATATGCCCTTAAATCACCATACAAGGAGAGGAAGGTAAATATAATGGAGAGACCATCAATAATTGAGAGCAAACTGTTCAATTGGATTGTTGTAGATGGAACGGAACCAGAATGTATTGTGGTAAAAACAGAAGAAATGCAACTTACCAAGAGACAGTTCAAATGCATGAAATTTAACTCATATATGGAAGAAGATGTGATGGACTGGTGGGTAAGATTGCTAAACCACAAAGAAATGATCAAGAGTGATGATAAACCACTACGATATTTCCCTGACTTGAAAACTACGGTAAGAATATCTTTTTGTTGTTCTCCACAATAGTACTAAATATTATAGAAAATGCATTTCTGAATAAAATCTTTAAACTCTTTATTCCTAGACTTATCCTCTCATGGACTCTGTGGAAATTAAAAATGGTCAATCATGGTTCAATGAAAGTATGGATAAAGGCATAAAGAAGCTGCACAACAAGAAGGTGGATGATATACAACTGGTAAGATTTTTCTGTTAATTGTGCATCATTTTTATAATATATCTGCACCAGTTTTGGTGTGAATGTGCATCCGTTTGTTGATATATAATTTTTTTGTTCTTTTGTGCAGTTTGTCTTCCCCATTTATCAGTCAGAACACTTCTATGTCATCGCTATCAATCTCACAAAAGCCAGATATGACATCCTGGACAACTCGTCCAAGAATATGAGCATGAAGAACAAGTATGGCAATATTCCTGGGAAATTGGTAAGTATTTACAAATGAATGTGCATCAATTTACTTCTGAATGTGCATTAGTTTTATACTGAATGTGCGTCAGTTTACTAAATCAATTTTCATCATTTGATCAGAGGGAATATTTTTCAAGCTACTTAGAAAGCCATGGTTTAGTGGGAAAAGCATCAATAGTTCGAAACCAGAGGAAGATGCCAGCTCAAAGAATAGCGATGCCATGGCGAGACACCAAAAACAAAGTAGACTGTGGTATTTATGCTATGCGGCACATGGAGACTTATTTTGGAGCTGGAATGACAAACTGGGAAAGTGATCTGATTCCGGGGGATGAGAAACAAATGCAAACAATCCGCATTAGGTACTTGAAAGAAATGATTGACAACAAGTACAACCTAGTGGGAAAAGATGTTCTTTCAAAATTGAAGTACTAATTTGTAAGATGTGTACTTTTTTTGTGTCACTTAGACAGTTTGAATCGTTTTGTGTGCTTGGGGAACTTTGACACTTAGACAGTGCAACAAATTGTTAACAGGGTGCAACAAATTGCTTCACAATGTGCATCAAATTGCTTAACAATGTGCATCAAAATGCCTAACAATGTTCATCAAACGCTAACAATGTGCATCAAAACGCCTAACAATTGTGCATCAAAACTTAACAATGTGCTTCGAAAATCTTCACAATACGCATTGGAGTGCTAAACAATGTGCGTCAGGAAATGCATAACAAATGTGCATTAAAATTCTAAACAATGTGCACCAATTATCTGAAGGATGTGCATCAAAAGTCTTAATAATGTGCATCAAAAAAAGAAATGTGAAAATCAAACAACTGGTAAGGATTCTGGCTTAAACTTGCATGTCTTCTTGTTGTGACCAGGCTTTTGACAGATGCTGCAAACCCTTTTATCCTTTGATGAACCAACGATGACATTCTCAGAAATGCTTTTTAACCTACCTTCTTTTGGCCGGCCCTTGTTCTTGGATTGAGGAGGTGGAAGAACAAAAATTTCCTCTGGAATAGGACCAAGGAATGTCTCAAATCTACTCATCTTCCTCTTGCTAGGTGAATCAGTATTAGCACATGCTTCTCTAGAATACACTTGTTTCTTCTCCTTGATCAAACTCAAAAGATCTTTCAACTTTTCAGGGTTATCATCAATCATATTAATGCAACAATGGATTTCAGAGAGCAACTCAAATACCAGAACTTTCTTATCATCCAAATCATCACTACCATTGAAGACAGCCCCATCAATCTCAAAAGCAGGCTTCAAAGATGATTTTTTTGTCCACCTAGGGTTGATATATTTCTCAGGCAACTTAATCCTGAGATTATTAAACACCATGAACATATGACGACATGGTATACCCATGTTCATAAACAAGTTGCAAGAGCAACTAATATCTTGAGTTGTTATACTATGGTGCACAACACTTTCAGGGCCAATAGTACCACTCACATGCCAATATTTAACATCATCTTGAGTGTTGAGATCTGTCAGACGACAATCATATACTGAAGCAATTATTTCTTCCTGCACATCCTTGAAGACATTAAGCGTATAAACTGATGCACATTCAACTTCAATAGGCATCTTTGTCTCATATATTGGAACTAAAGTGCATGATTCCATGTCAAGCTTCCTTTTATTGTCACGCTGTGCATCAATTGCATTATCAAATTGCAACAAAAACAGAATCAAAGACGATGATCGTCCAATGAAGTTGGAGAAGAAAGAATTCTGACTTTCTGACCTAGATGTTGTCCTTAGCAAACCACCCATATGATAACCTTGGAAGAATGCAGGAATCCAGTATTGAAGCAAATCAAAGATTGTTTACAACCAAACATTTTCCTCAAGCCTAAAGTCAGTAATAATAGAACGCCAAGCTTCCTCAAACTCAAGGGCCCTCAAATTGTGATGACTCTAGTTACGGTAAGATATTTATAATTTTAGTTTACATAATAATTATTAAAATTTATCATTTAAGTATTTATTGGTTAGAAATAATTAACTATATATTTAAACTCTTTAATTAGCCCAATAGAAACTAAGTCCGTAGGGATCGGCCCGTATAGAAAGGATCTGTATATATATATATATACTCTGTTGTTATAAGGATAGGCAGTTTAGATAACCTACCTCATACCGCCGTACTCGGAAAATTGCAGAGTTCTTCAAGTTACTGTGGTTAGCATTCTCCATTATAGTACCGTTCAATTTCCTTCTTCTTTCTTTGATTTAACATTACGGGAATGATTCGATATTTTGACTTCTTGAACAGTAGAAAAGATTGTTTATCAGTTTGATGGGAAACAGTAGGAATTATATTATACGGAGTACATATTATAAGAGCAGTATAGTAGGTATAGTAGGATAGTGGTATACAGAGTATACCATTCATAACCTGGTGAATCGTGTATACATGTGTCAGAGTAGAGTAACTATTATACTGTACCAAGTAAGTATATATTAAACTATGTAAAGCATGCATATTTTGTTCAGATCTAGACTTCTATAGCCTAGATAATAATTAGTTATTATGAAATTGGAGTAGGGGGAGGGTAAAAGAAACATTACTACGGAGTATGATTTACGTACTAGTGTTGCAATTAGAGAATGATTGTTAGTATATATATTTAGTTTATAATTTGATCTATAACACTTGATATAAACTGTCGGGTAGTTCTTATTGGGGAACTTCTTATTCGACTTAGGTATGTAGTTGTAATAGT
This sequence comes from Oxyria digyna, assembly GCA_029168935.1. Lineage (NCBI taxonomy): Eukaryota > Viridiplantae > Streptophyta > Magnoliopsida > Caryophyllales > Polygonaceae > Oxyria > Oxyria digyna. The sequence continues at coordinate 17,275,590 of JAPVLV010000013.1, forward strand.
TAAATTATATTATATCATATAGTTAAATTATATGGATCGTTATCCTCAATTATTGAATTGTATTATAATAGTTTTTGTATATATATTCGGAATTAGTTTATAAGCCATATATGTAAGTAAGTTATTCGTATAATATACAGGTGTTTAAGTGTCCCGGGATAAGCTAAATATAATTTCCTTATTAGAGCTTTAGGAATTTCAGGCAAGTTTCTTTGACTTGCTCAGTTGCTTGATTAGTAGATGCTTGTTATTCAATATCATGTGTTAGTGGTTTTTGTAAAGCTATTTTATGATTATATGTTATATGTAGTACGCGGTGTTTATATTTGTAAATTGTATGGGTCTCGGAGGTGCACCTCTGGGGTACGTGTAAGGGTCTCGGATTTTCCGAGGTACGTTAAGGGTCTCAGAGATTATTCTCTGGGGTAGGTTGTGCAGGGAACGTTCCAGGGTAAATGCCTAAGAGGATTTACTCCCTTTCCAGTTGCGGTTGGAAGGAAAATGATTGAGTTAAAAGATGTTTGTATGTGTAGTCGTCTTGCACTTGTTTAATTGTATCTAGCTGTTTTACACTCACGCATGAAATAATTAATTGAGTGTCTTGCTTGTTTAGTAGCTGACCCGTTGTGGCTGGCTCTGTTTCGACATCCAGGTACTAGTGCTGCACAGACCCAGGAGCAACATGATGGGATTGGTGCCAACCGACGTTAATTAGATAGCTTTGCTTTGGGAAATTGTTCTTCTTAAATTTTATTAGACCTTATTATAACAACTAGTTCCATGACTTGGTTTATTCAACATTAAGGTTTCATTATCTATTGAGGTTTTTATTGCACAATCCTTATTTATATACTCTAGCCTTGTGGATTCCGGGTGGGGTTCATGGCACTGTAACTCTTAGGTTTGGGGTGTTACACAAATCATTACTCCACACAATAGAGTTAAATCTCCTCCTAAAGTCTTCCGTTAATGATGAATCAAGCTTAACCTTAACAGGGACCTTAAACATAATGTGCCACATGCAGAATCGATGAACTACGTTGCTAAACACCTGCTCAATAGCTGCTTTGATTGCGGCCTCTTGATCAGTTAGTAAAATATATGGTTCATGCCCCATAGCCTTTTTGAAGTTCTCAAACAACCACACATAAGAAGCAATGTCTTCTTTCAACAATAGGCCAAACCCAAAGGTAATAGAGCTCTTGTTATTATCAACTCCAGTAAAGGAACAAAAACCATATCATACCTATATGAAATCAATCAAAAAAGTGTCAATTTGCATCAAAGTTGCATTGAAAGTGCACCAATAAGATCTATATGTGCATCAGTTTCGTTCAGAATGTGCATCAACATTGCATTCAATGTGCACCAATATTTTCTATATGTGCATCAGTTTCGATACGAATGAGCATCAAATATTTAACCATGTGCATCAATAATAATAGAAATGAAAAGTATGAAATAGTACCTGTTTGACTTATAAGTCGCATCTGCTGAAACAACATCACCAAAGAAAGAAAAACTCTTGCGTGAAATAGGATCTGAATAAAAAAGTCTGCAAAGTTGATTCTGATCATTTACTTCATAATCAAAGTAGAATGCCTCACATCTCTCCTTTCTTCGAAACAAATTGTCAATAAGCATTTGGCCATCACATCCAATCATGTAAGTATTCAAGTCCCTCTGAAAATTCTTGAAGTCCACAAGTGTAGCACCCACATTTGAATAAGAACCAACATAATTCTTGAACAACTTGTACGCTTTGCTAGTGCCAATATTTGTTTTTAAGCAATTGATGATGAAATCTTGATGAAAAAGCGTGAGTTTTCTGTTGTCGGGTGCAATATGTCTCTGTGAAGGAGGTAACAACGGATGGTTGTGACGTTCTTCAAACATTTTCAAACAAAATCCATCCCTTCCTGCTTGCCGAAATATAAAATGTGCAGGACAGCCACAACGATTAGACATCCTCCTTCGCTTAGGCTCACTATTTTCACCAATGGAAGTTTTGTATGGACCCAAATTTCCTTGCCTATTACAAACAAGATACCGCCACAGTTTAGTACCATCTTTCGCCTTTGTTCCAGTACCTCTTCTCATAGTAAAACCTACTTCAAGAGAGTAAAACTTGTAAAATGCTTCAGCCTCATCATAGGTTGCAAACATCTGCCCCTCATATGGCTTGATATCATCACTACAGATCGGGGCATAATAAGTTGTATTATTCGGAGAAACAGAAACAACAACACTAGCTTCATCTCCTATAGTTAAGAAAACAAAACAAATAATTAAAAGGATTGAAACAATGTGCATCATAATAAAACACAATGTGCATCAATTTATAACAATTGTGCACCAATATGCTAGTAATGTGCATAATATTAGGCAATGGCTATATGCACGCGAATCGAGGCATATATGCACGCGATTCTGTGCGCGCAACTTATGCGCACGCATCTGTGCACAGTTCTTATGCGCATACGTGTTTTACGGGGTATTACGGGTACTTTTCGTAAATTTTCAGAGTCTGTAACACCTTGTGCGCCTAACTACTGCGCACAGGTTGAGAATCTGTGCGCCGTGTTTCTGCGCACTGTTCAAACATAGTAGCCGTTGAAATTTTTGAAAAAAGTAGCCGTTAAATGTAAAACTGTGCGCTTAGGTTCTGCGCACAGGTGTTTTAGGGTTTGGGTTTGTGCGCGGATGGTTAGAGCACAGGTCTTTACAGTTTCATTTGGACCACAACGGTCATAAATGTGCCTATATAAAGCCATAATCTCTTCATTTCCAACAAATTCATTCAAAACCTCTTCGTTTTCCAACAAATTCATTCAAAATGTCTCGTCGTAATCAAAACTCTCGTATGTTAGAGTTGATTAATCAAAGTTGTGAAGATAGTGATGAAGCACACGATTGGGATAGCGGATCACAAGAAGAGGAAGACGACCCGAACGACGACGAATGGTTGGATGGTTTCTTAGAAGACGAAGAGTTCGGCGACTGGGATCCGAGTGGTGAATTTGTGGTTAGTATAATATGTTATAATTTGAAACATATGGTAGCGTAATTAGTTTCAAATTAGTTTCATATGCTAGCGTAATTAGTTTCATATGCTAGCCTAATTAGTTTCTTATGCTAGCCTAATTAGTTTCTTATGCTAGCCTAATTAGTTTCTTATGCTAGCCTAATTAGTTTCATATGATGGCCTAATTAGTTTCATATGCTAGCCTAATTAGTTTCATATGATAGCCTAATTAGTTTCATATGATAGCCTAATTAGTTTAAAGTAATGATTCGTATTTTGCCTTGTTATTTTGGTAGTAGTGTAATTGTCGCTCTACAATTACGTATAGGGGAAAGATTATTCGGATTATTTTAGAACCGCACAATATTGGGATACTCCGCAAGAATTGTACGAGTGGGCGAGAGATAGAGGAAAGGAGTTAGTGATAGCTTTGGTAACGCGTAATTCAAGTCCGTACCAAATAAGTATTGTGTGCGATAGATTTGGAAAACGAAGATCTGGGAGGCCAAAGGTGAACAAAGAGAATCCAGAGTTGGCTGTTCCTAGGCTTAGAAAGTCGAAGTCGAAGAAGTGTGAGTGTAGATTTCAGCTACTGGCAGTGTGAAAGAAAAACATTCCCGGGGTCGCAGGAGAAAAATGGATTTTAGGTGTGATAGAAGGTCGGCATAACCATGTGCTACTTGCTAGTTTTCATGGGAATGCATTCATGGGTCGAATGACGGAGGAGCAAGAGCTTTGTGCTAGGCGGTGGGGAGATGGAACTGGACGCAAGACGCCAAAAGAAATTATCTCTAAATTGAGGGAGAAGTACCCTGGTAATGTTACTTCAAGGAGACAAGTTGCAAACTTTTTGCAGAAGGTGAATTACGAAGATCGCGGAGAGCTAAACGTGACACAGTGGTCGCTTAAGTTTTTGCGAGACCACGACTACGTAGTTCACCCACATAGAGACACGACAAACGGAGAGGTTGCAATATTATTCTTTGCTAACCAAGAGTCGTTGCGTTTGTTGAAGAAGTACCCGTACGTGGTAATTATCGATGCGACGTACAAGACAAACAAGTAAGTCTCTACAATACCTTGGTCGATATTTAGTTCGGATAATGATATATGTTCTGTAGTGATATATGTTAATGTTTCAATAGATATGAAATGCCGCTCGTAGAGATCGTTGGATTCACCAGTACACACAAGACGTTCAACATCGCGTATGCATTCACTAAAGCGGAAAGGATTTATCATTACACATGGATAATGATTCAATTGAAGTCATTATTCATAGATTTGGGAGTGATGCCAACGGCTATAATGACAGATTGCGAAGACGCGCTGATAAAAGGGATAAAGACTGTTTTCGGGAGCGAAGTTCAACATCTGTTGTGTTGGGTGCATATCAAACACAACATTGAGGCACATGCTTCGACCATCCTAAAGAGACAAATTAAAGTGGAAGCCTTTGCAGGACAATGTTGGGGACTATTTTGCTCAGCTACTGAAGAGACCTATGAACTGCGGCTCGAACAGTTGAAGAGATCTTGGAAGAGCGGCCTTGTGGGATACGTCGAGAGAACATGGCTTAATCCTCACAAGACAAGTATAGTGAGGGCTTGGACAGATCATAAGCTTCATTTCCTTACGAGGACTTCAAACAGGTAAATATTGATATTTTTTAGTTAAAGACGATTATATCATAACGGCGTACTTTCTGAACTTACCAACTTAACTGTTTTTTAGAGTTGAAGGGATGCACAAGGTTTTGAAAGATATTATTGGTTCTAGCAGAGGGGGCTTTAACAGAGTGATCGTACGGATCCATCATTCAGTACTCCTTCAGATTGATTCAATTAGGGCGAGCATGAACATGTCTCTCTCCAAACGACCAACTGATTTTGATGATCCAAACATGCATCCGCTTGGAAGGGCTATTTTTTCCCGACTATTCTACAAAGTGTCAGACAGGTGTTTTGATCATTTGTTGGCTACTTATGAGATCATGTTGACGGGGAAATTTCCTGAACAATGCACCGACCATTGGGTGAGGAACTGTCTTGGGTTGCCGTGCGTCCATCAAATTGCACACGCTATCATTTCAAACACACCCCTGATTGAGGATGACATTCACCCGTTCTGGAGGGATTTGCATTGGGATGACACTCCTGAAACAGAAGACGACCCAAATCTGAAGGTCCGAATGAACATTATAGAGTTGCGACTCCATGAAATGTTCACCAAGTTGGAACTTGGAACCTTGAAGAAAAGCACGGCATACCAGCTAGGTGAGTTGTATCAGGACTTGGAGCATCCTGAACTAACTACCTTGAAAGAACCGACAAATGTGAGAAGAAAAGGCAGGCCAAAGGGTGCAAAGAACAAGGATAAGGAGGAGGTTGACAGTGAAAATGACAAGGAGGATGACATAAAACAAGAAGATATGGAGCAGTATGAGATGGAGGAGGCAAAGCAGAAATCAAAAGGAAAGAAGAGTACAAGAGCAAGACGGCCAGGTCGTCCTAAAAAGGAGGAGGATGACAGTGAAAATGACAAGGAGGAATCGAGAGAGAAGAGTTATTTTGAGCACAAAAAAGAAGAGCTGGAGAAGTATGAGAAGGAGGAGGCAAAGCAGAAATCAAAAGGAAAGAAGAAGGCAAACAATACAGGAGCAAAACGACCAGGTCGTCCTAGAGAGCAAACAACGACATCACTTCCCGTGGTCATTGAGGCCGAGGAGTTGCATTCTCAACCCATGCCCGACCTATCACAACCTGAAGGATCAAACTACACTGACTTCGATCAGTGCCCTGAAGAACTTGGTGTTCCTCTCATTCATAGGGGGGTTGACTTCGGCATTGACAATTTGGATGATTTTTGGCTTCCATACATCACAGATGTTAGACAGGTACGTTCTGACGGACATTGTGGTTATAGGTCGATGGCCTTACTTCTGGGAAGAAAAGAACAAGAGTACGGAAACGCTGCCCTTTTTTATTGTAAATGTGATCGACCAGCGGTAATGAGGAGTTCCGAATCTCGAAGAAACCTCGCTCGAAGGTTCTGGACATGCGCTGGTACTGGTGGTTACATTTGTGAATTCCGCGAGTGGATCGATCCACCACACACTTGTTACTCCTTAGCTGCAATAAGAGATCTATTCTCGAAGATACGTACGTTGGAGGAGGAAAACGCCGATCTTAAGGCAACCCTGGCTTCCAATCGTTAGTTAAGTGGTTGTTTTAATCGTTAGTTCGTTGTTGTAATTGTTAGTTAAGTGGTTGTTGTAATCGTTAGTAAACAAGCATAGCACTGGACAAAGAGAAGTTGAGGAGGGACAACCTATAAAGATCCCCAACCGATATTGGTTTCGATGTTCGGATTTAGCAAAATGTACGAACTAATAAGAGTTTGGAAACTGGTTATTAGTTGGTACATATTGCCGACTCCGAACATCGAAACCAATCATCGGTTTGGGGATCTTCATAGGTTGGTCTTCCTCACCATCTCTTTGTGTAGTGTTGTTGTTGAAATTTGTATTTCGTTTTCAAATCAATATAGTTTTTCACGTCTTGTTGTTCAGATTTGTATTTGCATTATTGTTCGGAGTCGTTTTGAATATTCAAACAAGCAAAACATAAAATTTAAAACCATCACACAAGAAAAATGCATACATAAAACATCCATCAAACAAAAACAGACGTCAAGCGTCTAATCCTGAGTCTCCTGAGTATAAGGCGGAGCATCTTCCCGAGGCACATCACCCTGAGTCATATCATCTTGGTGCGCATCCTCCTGAGTGCCGCATCCACTCCCTTGGCCACTCTCATGAACAGAATCTCGGAAAACAGGAGGTGGTGGTGGTGGTGGCATCCGCGATGCACGTGGGGGAGATGGTGCCAAAGGTGCCTGAGGTGCCTCTAAGATTACAAGCCAACCACGAATCACATCTTCAGTGGCCCAAGGTCGATCCGAGATAGGGGTGTCTAGAAAAGAGTGCATCATGGCTTGAAGGATCTGACAACGCTGCAAACAAAACGTAAATTTAATCGTTAGTTAAGGTCTAAAGCTAAGTTTTGTACAAACTTTATAAAATTTTACATACCGCTAATGCATCGATAGGCACCGGGGTATATCCATAGCGAGGCGGGCGATCATGTCTCTCAGAGGATGGATCGACGACGGGATGTGAGAACTCGTCCAGCCAATCCATATAGTCATCAGACATCTTCCATGCTGGCTCTGCAACCGGCCCATCCAGATCGATCAGAGGCCTCGGCTCTGCGTCCCATGCAAGAAGAAGCCCAGGTGCATAAACGACGTCATACCTCGTGCAACCCATGGGCCGATGAAATGACAACGGCTGAATGGGTGGGTCGGGAACGGGCTGAGCCCGCCCAAACTGCCGCAGGACTCTCCTAGGGTTGTAGGCCTCATGAAATTTCCAGATGCTCAATACGCCCTCAAATCTCGTAGGAGAAACCTCTGGTGAGTTGAAGTCCAAATCTCTCCATGGCTGCCAGTTAACCTGAAACAAATAACAAGCCAAATTAGACACGTATTGCGGTAATGAAATAAAAAATATAAGAAATTAAATCCAAACCTGCTCATATCTCATGCTGTCGAGCATGCGACGGATGGCAACCAAACGCCCAGTATCCGAGCTAAGTGGTGTATACAATCCTACAGCAGCATCTCCATGGGCGAATGCAGGGTTCGTGACAAAGTGATCACGAAAATGAGGAAAGTATGCCCAGATCCAGCGCTACATATAAACAATTACAGATTATTAGTAAAACTACGTGAATAGTTAAGAGTTATTCACCAAGACGTTAACGACAAGATCTTACCCTCAGAAGAATCCCACATGAACCAATGGTTGCCGTCTCGACTCTAGATGCAGACCCTAAATTGTGATACACTAACGCAAGTATGCCGGCTCCCCATGCAATGTCCCCTGTACGATCATGGTTGAGAACAAGCACCGCGTACTGGACCTTGACACCCTTTGTCGACCTGTCCACCAAGACAGTCGAGCCCAGAAGCAAAAGGAGATATAGAGTGGCAATGTGACTCTCATTCCTGACTGGCGCATCAAACAAAACTTCCAACCGAGCATTGAGGGCACCGAAATGAATGCCACCTGAGCTATAACATGCCTTCATGTCATCAGCCTCCTGACCCATAGCGTCCGCAAGCGCCGCATAGATCTGGTCATCTGTCATAGGTGAATTGCAGCTACGACCATGTATACGGACTCTGAGGATCTGCATCACGTCATGTAGGCAGATGGTCCTCTCAGCAAATGGCATGTGGAAAGTGTTGGTCTCTGGATGCCACCTCTCCACAAAAGCAGAAATCAATGCAGCATCGATCTGAGACGCTATGCCCACTCGGCGCAGCTCTGTCAGCCCAGAACGCTCAGCAAGCCTGAACCATGTACCCTCCTCAGCTGAAATATGATGCTCATAATCATGAACCTGTGCAGATCTGTACATCACCCTCAGGAGCTTCCTAGCCTAAATAAGTACAGAAAAAAATTTGCGTCCGGTTAGTAAATAAGAAACGTATAACTTATTATAAGCATTCAGATCAATGTTATTGAACATACCGGATCTAACGGAGCCGCCTCAGCCTCGGCCTCATCCCCGTCCCCATCCTCTGGCTCATCCTCTGCCTGAATATCTCCTACTCGTCGTCTCTGCCTGGGACGACGACCACCTCTAACTGGAGCCGCAACCTCCTCAACTGCAGCCCCCTCAGCGACTCCCTCAGCAGCAACACCCTCACCACCAACTCCCTCAGCACCCTCCTGACCTCTCCCTCTCCCTCTCCCTCTCCCACCACCTCGGCCTCTGCCTCGGCCTACAGCTTCCCCCGCACGGGCACGCTTCCTAACCTGCACCGGGGGCACCAATGGTACATCGGGAGCGGGCCCTGGAAGAGGACCACGCGACCATATCCATCTCGCTATATGCGTCTCATAAGAACACAATAGGTGAGGCGCACGTGGACGACAAATGTCCTGCATCGACTCCCCGAGCCAAGGAAAATATGTCTGTGGGGCATGGTCATCGTCGTCTAAATCTCCCGACACTGGCTCTGAAGATGCGACTGGCTCTGCAGATGCGACCGTAGGAGGAGAAGATGTCGACGTTTCTGCATCTGTCACTGCAGGTAAATCCTGCTCTGTATGCTCTGAACTGCGAGGTAAAGCATCCTGAAACAGAGGTGCGTCCTGGATATCATAGTCATCCGTGGTCACCTGCGCCTGTACTGGTGTGGGCTCGATAGGGTCGAACGCAGTAACATATCGACCAGGATAATCTACATCGTCATGGAAATCTGCTCTCTGTCCATCCATCTCCATGTGCGAACCATCTATCTCCTGCTGGTGCAGCTGTGCCTCCTCGTACTCATTCCCTGGCTCACGGCGCTCAGGTGATCCGGTGCCGAAAAATCGTTCGAGGGCCTCGAACGATAATCGCACACCGGCTGCCACATCATGTCGACGTGGAAGCCGTTCCGCTACTGGTGCGGGCATCGTGTTGCCCGTCTGATCCATGACGGCTTGTATAGTCTACATGTTTTTACATTTTTAGTATGACTAATTCATACTAAAATATTCGGAAATAATTTGCAACTTCGTAATCAAAGTCGAGTCTTTATATCTACGAAAACTAAATTTTTTAATAGAAATTGTTAGAAATTTAACAATTAAGTCATAACTAGTTATGACTGTTAAGTTTCTAATATTTAATTCATAATTACTAAAAAATAAACATCTCAACTAATACGAAATAATAATCACTACTATTACTAAAAAATTACAATTAATACAAATTCATAATAATTCGATTAGGCATTCGATTAATGCATAATAATCTGAAACTTAATCGTAATTATAAAAAATTACGATTAATAAGAATTCTAATATTTAATTCATAAAAAACTGAAATTTAATCGTAATTATGAAAAATTACGATTAAATTACAATTAATACGAATTGTAATATTTAATTCATAAAAAACTGAAATTTAAACGTAATTATGAAAACTTACGATTAAATTACAATTAAGATACGAATTCTAATATTTAATTCATAAAAAACTTAAATTTAATCGTAATTATTACAAAAAAAAATTACGAATAAATTTCCAAAATTAAATACGATAAATATTTGAAAAAAGCGGGTTTAGAAATTTTATACCGAATAAAGATCGTGCGGTGTCTCCGGAACCCGAGTCGCCGGAACAGTCGTCGGAGGAGCATTTGCCGCTGCCAACGCCGCTCGAGTCGCATACCGCCGGCCGCCTCCATCCACCAACGCTTCATCGTCGGACAAGGTCGCCGGAGGTGGCTCTGTTCGGACGGAAGTCGCCGGAGGTGTTGGGATTGGGACGAAAGTGGTGTGGTCGGGACCGGAAGAATGAGGGGGTTCGGAATCCATTGACGGAATTGTGTTTAGACGAGGGAAACGCTCGGAAATGGGAAAAAACTGATCGGCGCCGTCGAGTTACTGTGCGCAGAAAATAAAAGAACGGAGGAAGGAGAAGAAGCTGCGGCGCAGGGTTTAATAGCCCCTGTGCGCAGTTCTTCTGCGCACTAATATGTGCGCACAAGTTCAGCGCACACGTTCGGGAATCCGAAACGTCGTGCGCTGAACTTTTGCGCATTATATCTTATGTGCGCTTTGTTACTGCACACACATTTGACAGACATCGTCAGAATTTTCACATTTATCCCGAAAATATCCTTGTGCGCAAGAAAACTGCGCACCAACCTATGCGCATAACATCTGCGCACCAAATCGCGTGCATATAGAGAAAAAGTCGCGTGCATATAGGCGTTTCGTAATATTATAGATAGAGATACACATTTTACAAACAGTGTGCATCAATATAGAACACAATGTGCATCAATATAACAAAAATGTGCACCAATATAGTAGAAATGTGAATTAGCACATAATGTGCGTCATTATCATTGAGAATGTTCATAATGATCCATAATATTGCGTTGTGCATCAAGTTCAACAAAAAGTTCACCAGTTCACTTGGATTTGAGGAGAGCGATCAGTATGTTTGATCATATAAAACTTCAAAATAAACAGAGGAGAGCGATCGATAACAAAATTGCAAAAGAATAAGAACCTACAACCTGAATTCATGACAAATTGAAGGAGATTTGAAGATTGAAACCGCGAAATCTGCAGGATCAACGAAAGAGCGTAATTAATCGAAAAGATAAACAAAACAGAGAAAAAAACAACAGGATCAACGATTACTTACAGGAAGACGAAGGGAAGAACTAGAGCGAGCTAGGGCTTGGGAAGACGGCAGGAAGAACGAGAGCGAGCAAGCTAGGGCTGGAAGCTTGGGGGAAAAGAGATCGCGAGCTTCATGTAACAGAAAGGAGAGAGAGAAAAAGAGATCGCGAGCTAAATGATATACACGCGCGATCACACGCGCCGAATCCCAGCCATCCGATGCGTTTCAGATCAACGGCGCACAGCCATTCTCAATTCTCATGGGGCATAAGTTTCTCACCGGACACTTTCCCTTAATAAAACATCACTTTAAAAAATCAATTCATTTAAGAAAGACTTGTTTTATAGCCTAAAACTAGCGTGTGTTGCCGTACCATGTACGGGGTCTCATGTAATAAATATTTTAATAATATATTTATATTTTAGACTATTAATTAATTTATAGATTGTAGTTTATACTTTATGATTTATAAGTTATAGATTACAGTTTACGATTTATGTTTTATAGTTTAAGTTCATTAATAACTCAACTTAATTAGATTCATAAGATAATAATAGATAAAGATATTTATACATATAAGGTAAAGATATAATATGATAAAAGAAAAAAAATCGATATTTCTTTTTGTTATATAACCTACTGTATTAGATATCTTTTTAATTTTTTACTTATTTAATTCAAAGATATATATCAGAATATAAAGTTGAATGATGTGGAAGATTACATGGTGGATGATATAGCATATCTCAGAGGTCGATACATAGGTTAATTGAACGTAAGACGACATGTGTTAAAATATCGCTCTGTTTTAGTATATGTATAGATTGTCCTAAGACCATAGACTAAGAAAGACTTGTTTTTATATGATCAAACAAGAATTTCACTATCTCCTTAAAGGTTTTAAGCATTTTCTTCCGGGAAAAGTTTGTCAAAGCAAAAAGTATTAGGAGAAAAGTTAGAAAAACAGTTTGGGACTAGCAATTTCTTCTGACTATTAGGTCATCGCCCTGTGTAGTAATGTCTCAATATTTTGGTAATTTAGATATTATTTTTATATATGAATTTATGTTGTAATCTTTTTATAAAACATTAGATGTTTTAATTAATAAAATATATGAATTTTAACATATTAATCTTGTGTCAAGATCCACGGGCCAAAGGACAATCTCAGGTTGATAGTGCTCAGATTAGTGGTCAGATTGCTCTGCATCGTCATACAGATTGGAGGCGAAGAACGAAGAAGATGAAAAAAGTGAGAAAGCATGGGGTGTAGGAAGAGTATATGATTTCATTGGACATTTAATGAGTCTAGATTGCCTTTCCTTTTGACAATATTAACCAATTTATATATAGAAGATTATTTATACCAGCTCGATATATATATATATGAAGGCTTAATTCACCTCTTGATTGTATTTCGGTGAATAACACTAGTTGCAATTCCAGTGAGAACAATTTTTAAAGTGAGAACGTGAGAATGACTGATGTTTGTCAAAATATACATTTTCATCAAAATGTTCTCAAATGTTTGTCAAATTTATTGATGCACATTCTTTGAAAAAGTGATGCACATATACGATTTTTACATGAATGTTTTTCAGCTTCTCAATAAATGTTCTTTAAAAAAACAAGTGTTCTTCAATTTTTAATTTTTTTTAATTTTGTCAACGAATGTTCATCAAATTAGTAATAAATGTTTATCAATTTCATACTAAATATTCATCATTCTCACGCTCGCATTTTAAAGTTTGATCTCTTCCGATAATTTTCTCTTTAATTTAAACTAGTTAAAAGTTTATGGACCTATAAACTTTAAAAATAAGGGGTCTAACTTTAACTACTCCGTAGTCAGATAATTTCAGCTAGTTGTACCAAAGAAAGCTTAAACAATCATTAGAATGTCAAACAACTAGACCCAAAAAAAAAAGTGATCACACAATTTTTTTTTCTCACAACAACGTAAGACCTAAGAATAAGGCCTTGACACGATCGTATATGAAAGCGAAAATAAACGAAGGCAAACGTATACAAAGAAGAAATCAACAGCTTCATTCCTTTTGATCAAGAAAATGGTTTACAAACTTCTCTCACAGGGCATAATACTAGCATCCTCTGTGAGGAAAATCCTGCAGATCTCCCATACTTTATACACATCTAACCCACACAATCTTTCATGGGTCATCTTGGGTTAGAACTTAAATGGAAAAAAAAAACAAGTATAGGGAAAAAAAATTCCCTAAAAAACCCACATCCGAAATGGGGTGATTGATCCCCAAAAGAATAAATCCAACGCCAAGAACCCACCCAACATGAAGAATCAAGAAGAAAGATGCTAAAAAAAAGACAGAAGCCATATCTTGAATGGCTTCATCTTTTATAACCCAATCTTTCTTTCAAAACATGGCCTAGAATCTTCAGGTGAGCATGGATGTCAAAGAGCGAAAAAGGACTTCTTCACAAGGCAGAGTAAGGCCTTTATCATGGCAGAATCCAAACTCCTCCTCTGCTCGATGAAGGAGGCATTGAAATTGTGGGTATGTGAGGAAGGAGATGGGTACAATGTACCTTGTTCTGTTCTCTCCAACATAAACTGCAAAATGACCCTTTGGGACATCTATTGGAAGATCGTCTTCGTTGTTGCCGTACCCCTGTTTTTTCCCCAGGCTTGAGCATCTCTTTAAGATCTGCTTTAGCACAGCTGCTTGTGGTAGCTTGGCTGATTTCCGGATCGCCATTTCTTTTGTGTTTTGTTTCTTGTTTTTGGAGGAGTGTTGTGTTTTTATAGAGGAAATGTCATCTGGTGTGGGTTCGAATCTCTAGGGAAGCGGATAACCGAAAATAGGTGGGATTCGATTATTTGGGTAACCGGATAAACTGATTTGACTGATGTAGCCGATTTGGCTATAGATTAAGATGATAATGGGGATTGAGAAGTCAAAGTTGATGATTAATGGAGAGGAGGGTTCATGTGGGGTGTAGGGATAGAGAGGTGTTTTTGAGGTATGTGAGAGAGAGCAAAGGACAAGGTGGGTGTCAATGGGCCATTTTCCATTCATCTCTTTGCTTTCCTTCCAAATGACATTGTCCCTATTTGGACCCCATTTGGCCCTAACTTTCTCTAACTAGACCTATCACTCACATTAGATTCAATCTAGTTTTCGACTATTCTTTTATATTATGTTTTTTTTAGGGTTCCGTCTGAAAAGTCATGAGCCCATGGACTCGAGGTCGTGCACGTAGGCTACGTAGCAACGCACATGCATATGACACATAATTCTAGTAGATTATTATTTTAATAATTTTTAAAATAGGGATGATATACTAATTACAAAAAATTAGTATATCATCGATTTTTAAAATAGTAGATTATCGTCGAAAAATTAAACGACAATAGAGCCTCTATTCTATTAAACTTACATCGATTTTTCTAAAATTTCTCGTGCATAGGAAGATTTGGTTAGTTTTAAGTTTTATATTTTTTGTCTTAGGGTTTATGTTTTTATTTTGTAGGAAGCAGTTATGTTAGAAAATCCGAACTTAAATAATAGAAATTGATATCCATCCGCTTCGAAATATGGAATAAGTTAAATCGTCATTATATCAAATCACTACTTTCTAATAATAGGGTAGGAAAGTATTGTACTTTGAGATCACGGATCTAGCCACGACACATTTTGAGATGTAAAAATGAAATTGGTTGACACTTGGCAGTACTTATCAATCTCACTCAAATTAGTTCTACCAAAAAAAAAAAATCTCACTCAAATCTTCACCCTGTTGAAGCATGTTCTTCAAGATATTACATCTTTGGGGAAGATCTAGCTAGCAGTTCCTAACAGTGGTGGTTTGAATTCTTTGCCCAAATCATATGATTTAATAGTATCCATTAATGAGTGCATCTTGCTGTTATACAGCTTATGCATTTAGATACATATGAAACAAAAACAGAGCAAGGAAATGATTAAGATGGAAGCTTGCTTGATTAGAATTAGTGTGTCACCAACTGCATTGATTAAGCACCGGATATGATCAAAAGCCTGGCAATTTCAAGGAACCACTCACTCCATGGAAGATCATTCAGGTTGAATTGAAATATCACACAAGAACAAGATACTGAAGCATGTGAAATATTCCATGCCCATCAATGAAGTTCAGTAATAATTTTTCAAAATAAAGGAAAAATCCAATGACTAAGAAAACACAGATCTTATTTAAACTCATATTTAATCTTTATGCATCTGTGGAATCACGGACAGAAATGTGCCTATATGTGTACTGAACAGTACAAAGCAGAGTTTAAAAAATAGTGTGGATTTTAGTGATTGTCTTTCCTGAAAGATTCTCTGGAAGATGTTTTGAAGAAACAAAAACACACATACAGAAGTGAGAGAATTCCACATGTTACCTAAATGCAACTGCCAGGTTTAGCAAGTTAAAACCCATGTGTAAGCCTGTCTCTTTGGATTTCTAGTTTCTTCAACCAGAAATCAAAGTAACTACTGCATGCCTTAACATTCATCCTTTCCCATGAACCAGATTTTTTAACCAAATGTTAAATTCCCAAAGCCCCAAGGGTAATTCTGTACTTTTAAAAGGAGTAGTTACACAAATTCACAACCAAAGGAACTGAGTATAATTTGACCCAACTCGAAGATCAGACCTAAACTGTTTGTGAGTCATCACTCGGAAAGTTAAACTAGTGGTAATATATCTGAAGTGTTGTATGGAAGATAAAATTGGTAATATATGTGAAGTGTTGTATGGAAGATAAAAATTTTAAAAGCACACCCCAAAATTCTATTTAACACATCTCGAGATTCGTCACCGATGAATATAGCAAGTCGTTCGTCACAAATCTCTTTTACTTCCCATTCGTCACGGACCAAAAGGCACGGTTCGTAAGGGGCAAATCTTTTTAAAAAATTAGTTCGTCACGAAGAAAATGATATGGTTCGTCAGTCGTCACTGACCAAATTTTTTTTTAAAAATAATTCATAATCTTGTAGAGAATTTCAATATGAGTTCGTGCATATAAAATAAGTCCAAAATGGACATTGTTTGCCTTTCCAAAAGCTCCCAAAACAAAATAGTCGCATGCGATAAGTTCGTAAAAACAAAACTTATACATAAATTTATTATTTATATAATATAATTATTTATTATAGTTAAAAATCATGCAATTAAAATTACATACTATAGTTATATTATCATTTAATATTACTAATTTATTACTTATAAAGTATACTTATGCATTATGTTTAAATATTACGAATTTAACGGAATCGACTATAGACTTTTCTATTTGGTTTTTAGAGCTTTTGGAAGGGCAAACGATGTCCTTTTTAGACGAATTTTATACGCACGGACTCGTATTGAAATTTTCTACAAGATTTTGAAATGCTATTTTTTTTAAAGATTGGTCCGCGACGAACCACCGCATTTTCTTCGTGACGAACCAAATTTTAAAAAAAAATTGCTCCGTGACGAACCATGTATTTTGGTTTGTGTAGAACATGTCCGTGTTTTGCTCTGTGACAAACTTAACCTCTATTTGATCCGTGAAGAATATATCTCTGTGTTAAATAACAATTTTAGGGTGTGTCTAACACTAATCCCCTATTTTTAGATCCACCAACCTCATAGAGAAGTTGGGCCTAACCCCAAGGACAATTCACCAATACAAATTCTACGATTAGTACTACTCATCTGTCCCTTCATCATTTCATCGTCATTACTATTAGTGTACATATTACTACTATTAGGCTTGAATTTGAAATGAAATAATCCTGCCCTCCTTATTGCATTTTGCTATTCTCTCATCCACACAATCCACCGCTACATGCATGCAGCTTATATCACGCCTCTAATTGCTGACAAAATCCAACTACTTTTTGTCGATGAATCCATTTATACCGTTGTTAATAAGAGTATTTTTATCCATGTTACATGTTGAGTAACATAGATATTATTTTAATATTAAATGAATTTTCATCTAAAATCATGTTATTTATATTAAGTAACATACATTTTCCTTTTACTTTTTTGTATAAATTTAGATAATATATTACATAGTTGATATGAATGTCAATATATAGATAAAAATAAATTAAAAATATTTGAAAAATAATTATAATAAAATTTTATGTATTATGAGTGTTATAAGGATTAAACTAATAGAAAAGTAAGAGAATTTTGTTATTGGGCCATATGTTAACATGTAATTGGAAGAGTGAGTTGATTTGTGTAAGAGGGAGTAACAAAGAGTTGTTACTCATGCATTGATTCAAACAATGTCATGAGTGGAGAGAAGTAACAAAGAAGTGTTACTCACTCTTACACAAATCACTTCATGTGTCCAATCATTTATCAACATGTGGACCAATAATAAAGTTATATTACTTAGTTATTGGTAAATACCTCCATCCAGCTCTTCTTTGGGGTAGAGGGCGACCAAAGAAGAGCTGGATGGAGGTCATCCGCAAGGACCTCGCCGCTCTGGAGCTTTCAGTTGACGTGGCTCAATACAGAGCTTTATGGAGGGAAAGGATTTGAGTTACAAAAGCTTGATCTGGGATTCATGGAGTGGTGTATCCTTTTACTCGGGCTTGGAGCCGTATAATCTTTCTCTCTGTTTTGACCTTTCTGTTTTCGGTTTTTAGCTCTTGTGGTATTCCCATGTATTGTTAGGTCATATCGGTTACTTCCTCCCAACCTGTTGGGGTAAGGAAATACCAATCCCGACCACCTCATACCCCGTTTTTCGGGATAAATGGGGTTTGATGTTGTTTGTTGTTTTATCTAGATATTGATATCCATATTGACTATGTAGTATATTATTTAAATTTATAATAAAAATAAAGATAAAATCTATGTTATTTGACATGAGTAACATGAATGTTGATGAAAACTCATTTAATATTAAAAAAATAGACTATGTTAAGTTACATGATAAAGATGGTTAAGTTTCGAGTTCAAATCCATCAAAACAATGCCTGAATCACATTTTCGTAGCTTTCACAATCAGTTTCAGAGTAGATCCTGCCACTTGAAAACATAAGCTTTTATTAACTTCAAAACTGTCGACTTTAACATTAAAATGATGCTGGTGTTCTACAGAATACAGTATATGTTTTAAACTTTTTTGGTAAAATTATTGAAGGATATAAATTTACTTCATAATGTTTATAAATGAATAGTATTTCTATTCTTTAACTCGTCACTGTAGATCTCGTAATCTTTTTTTTTATCTTCAAGCTCGGTTTAATCAGTCAGAATCGTTTCCAATTAAGACGCATTTTATGAAGATGATTCAAATATGAATATTAGGTATAGGACCTAGTAGTACTAGGTATAGGACCAAATACCACAACCATTAGAATAACTTGTGATTGATAGCATCTATGTGAGTTAAGCATTATATCAACATCGAAGAAAAATATTATGAAATAAATAGACTGCAATTTCTGTTAAAAAAATACACCAATGACTACATATATATTGACAGGAAAACGGGAATCCTAATTTTCTTTTCACAGTAGTAATAATCAACAGCACATTAACTGCCTTGCATGTTTCCACTTAAGCTAGATTGTGTCTACATATATACTGGACAAATTCATGTAAGTTTTCTCTGGTAGACGAGCATGGGTCCATGAGATAATTATTGTCAAACACAAAGTAGGCAACAAATTGAATCTGTGGATCGAATTGAAGACTTGTACATCAGCTAAAAATGGGCAACTCATAAAACTGAATGCTTTGCTTTTCCTATTGTGGTCCTTTTTTACTTGGATATGCATGCGAAGAAAGGATGAAACCATAAATAATAAACCTTTCTTTCTTTCTTTCTTCCCTAGTTTAAATGAGCACCACTAATATGTTATATCTAAAATGTGGGCTCGTGACTGTATTCATCTTCTGGGGCTCCAACAAGCTGGATGAATAGCAATGGTACGGTTACATTGTCCTCTTTCTTGTCCCCCTATTATTTCAACCTCTTATTAATTCCTCCAATCATACTTAATCTATATATACATATTTATTTGTATCAAACTATATGCATATTTATGGTGTTATATGAAATGTATTTGGTTATGTTGTTGAGTAAAAACACTACCATTCTAATGAACTCTGAATTACAATTGGTCTTGCTAATCCTAAAAAATTTAAAAGTTCAAATCTTAAGAAAAACCAATAAGGCATATGTGATAAGAAATCGTATATGTGAGTACACCTGTCAAAAGCTGACCCGACCCGTTGGGTCGATCCAACCCGACCCGAAAATACTCGACCCAAACCCGACCCGAAAAGTGTTTGAATCCGTTTGGGTCAGATCCGTTTTCGACCCGAACTCATTGGGTCGAACCCGGGCCGACCCGAACTTCTCGAAACTCGTGGAGGGTCTCACTTTTCACATATTTTATTATAAAAATATTTTTAAAATTTTATTTTCATTATTACGATAAAGAAAAGCGAACATTCGAAACTCGCTGGGTCGACCCGAACCCGTTCAACCCAAAATTTTTGTCAACCCGATTGACCCAAACCCGTTTTTGACCCGAACCCGACCTGTTCGACCCGTTTGGCAGGTCTAGAAGATAGCCAAGAAGGATTTAGATCAAGAGGACTCCAACAAATGCGGATGAGAAGATTTTTGCATTTTTTATCTTTTACGAAATAAGACTATAAGATATACTTCCTCCGTCTAATAATATATACTCTCTGTCTCACTATATAAGCCTCATTTCATCCTCGCACGTATGCCGATGCGTGTTTTGTTTTTGTCTATCTCTAGTTACGTATTAGTAAAAAATATAAAAATTTGAAATTGTTATAGTACTTGTTAAGACGAATCAAACAAGACTCACACATGACTATGTTTTCGCTTGTAAATTGAAAAAAATCGAGAAGATTCTCTCGGATTGTAAATAGTGTCGGAAAATAAAGGGACCTAGGCATGCCACCTGGGGTGCTTAGCCAGCGATGAACATAAGGTTTTTTCTTGTGTATTCATTTTTATATAGAGAATAGGTATGGATCGGATTAATACAGATATGGAAAATTAGTACATCATAGTATTCGTACTGGGATTGTAATTTTAACATTTAGTAGCTGCTTTGATCACTTTCCTAACTACTTCTTGGGTAGCTTCCATTTTACACATGAAATCAGTCAACTACTATTTTTGTTGCAGTCAACAAACCCTAAATCACGCTTTTCTCAAATGGAAAGAAAATTGCAGCTCTTAAATGATCATGAAATCTGCTCTACTCATTCATGAATCAGATGATAACCAAGCAAAACAAGTCTGCACATTCTGTGCAAGTTCAGTGAGGTGTTGTGACATTAATAGAGCATGTGGAGTTTATTGCGTGGGCCAGTATCAGCCTTATGGGCCGCCTCAGTATTAGCCTTATGGGCCGCCTCTTTTGGACTTCGTTTCTGCTAGAGTAGTTAGCTTCCTTTACTGTCTGTATAAATAACCATCGTTGTATTGCTTCTTTGCTTAAGTTCTTGAAGAACAATAAACGATTGTATTCGATTACCAGAGAATTCTCTGGTTTCCAAATGGTATCAGAGCTGCAGGACTACATTCCTGAGCTGCGATTGATGATTTCTTGCTGATCTATACTGGATTTGCGCGCTTTGGTGTAGATTGGTCCAAGATTCAACCTAATTTGTTGAATTGGGGCTGTTGTCATGGAAAGAACGGGAGAGAATGACGTGAACAACAACAATCAAGGTAGGAATGGATACAGCGATCCTCTATTCTTATCTAATTCAGATCATCCAGGTTCTCAGATAGTTTCGACTTTATTCAATGGTTCGAACTTCAATTCCTGGAGTAGAGGAGTTAGGATGGCTCTAGGTTCCAAAATGAAATTAGGTTACATAGATGGAACGATCATGATTCCATCTGATTCTGAAGAGAAACGTGCTATGTGGATTCGTGTTGATTACATGATTAGATGTTGGATCATAAATTCTATGATTAGTGAAATTGCTGAGGGATTTATGCACGTACAGTCTGCGAAAGAATTATGGAGTGAGGTTCTGGAAAGGTTTTCTGAGTCTAATGCTCCTTTGGTTTATCAGATCCAGAAGGATCTTGCTAACATTAGACAGGAGAATCTTAGTATTGCTGCCTATTATGGAAAAATCAAGAAACTGTGGGATGAGTTACAACTTCTTGAGGGAATTCCAGTATGCGAATGTGGAATAATGGAGAATTGCAGATGCCTTTTGCTCAAGAAATTAGTTGACAAGGAACAAAAGATGAGAGTGTTACAATTTTTGATGGGACTCAATGATTCATATGAACATGTGCGCAGTAATATCTTGTCATTAGAACCTTTACCAGGAGTCAACAAAGCTTTTCAGATGGTAATGAGGATTGAAAGGCAGAAAGGCATTACTTCAGCTAGTATTCCTTCTGCAGACAGTCAAGCGTTTGCTGTGAATAGATACAGACAGTCTAATGGAAGGAATGAGGCTCCTAGACCAGGGGAAGGATATAAGAGAGACCTTAACAGTGATCGAGTTGACAAGAGGAATCTCAAGTGTGTTCACTGTGGTGCAAGAGGTCATTTAAAGGACTCATGTTTCAAGATTGTTGGATATCCAGATTGGTACAAAGGTGCTAAAGATGGATCTAGCAACAGATTTGCTCCTCATGTTCAAGATGCTGAGATGGAGGAATATCCCTTTGATTTTGGAGAAAATTCTGGTGCACAACAGGCACAAATACCAGATCAGTCCATGGTGAATGCAGTATTTCAGGAGATAGTGAAAATGATGAAGGGAAAAGGCCTAGGAGATGGAAATGAAGGCAGTGGACATGCACATGTCAACTTTGCAGGTAACCTTCATTCTTCTATCTCTGATTCCTTGACTGATCATAGTAAAACAACCTGGATTATAGACTCTGGTGCAACAGACCATATTTCTTTTGCTCAGAGTTTGTTTACTGAGATGCATAGATTGGAGAGAGTCATATATGTCTCTCTTCCTGATGGTTCTACAAAAGTAGTTGAATATGTGGGAACTGTGACCATCAACCCTCATTTGGTTCTTAAGAGAGTTTTGTTTGCTCCAGACTTCAAACACAATCTCATGTTTGTGTCAAGACTGGTTAGTGATGGCAGTGTTTCAGTGTTTTTTGATGAGTTGAATTGTATACTGCAGGGCCATACTAGTCATGAGAAGATTGTCACTGTTCCAGTTCAAGGAGGGCTCTACAGATTAGAGGTGCAGTCAATGGAGGGTAATGGATTGCAGAATAAGATTTCTAATTCAAATACTTCAGTTTTCAGTTGTAAAGTGGATGATCAATTGTTGCTACAACATGCTAGACTTGGACATACATCTTTGTCCAAGATGAAACATATTCCTGTGTGTAATTGTTCTCATATTCAGACTTTGGAATGTGAATGTTGTGTTTTGTCTAAACACCATAAGTTGCCTTTTGATCGAAGCTCTTCTATTGCTTCAACACTATTTCAACTTGTCCATATGGACTTATGGGGGCCCTATCGTGTACCTGCAATGGATGGATCCAGGTACTTTCTAACTTTGGTTGATGACTGTTCCAGAGGGACATGGACTTACTTGCTTCAAGATAAGATGCAAGTGTTTAAGGTGGTACAAGGTTTTGTTGCTTATGTTGAGAATCAGTTCAAGACAATGGTTCAGATATTTCGATCAGATAATGGTACAGAATTTACTCAAAGAGTTTGCCAAGAATTTTTCAGAGTTAAAGGCATTGTGCATCAGAGGTCATCTCCTGGTGTGCCAGAGCAAAATGCTCGTGTGGAACGAAAACATAGGCACCTAATGGAGACAGCTCGAGCTATTAGACTTCATGCTGGGCTTCCAATCAAGTTCTGGGGTCATTGATTATTGGCGGCCACCAGCATAATCAACAAGCTGCCATCTTCCATATTACATTGGAAGACACCATTTGAGGTAATACACAAAACCAAACCTCAGTATGATCAACTTAGGGTCATTGGTTGCTTGTGTTTTGCCTTGAAAACAAACCTGCCTGGTGACAAATTTAGCAACAAGGCAAGGAAAAGCATTCTTTTGGGATACCCTCCTAATCAAAAGGCATATAAACTATATGATCTTGAAACACATTCAGTATTCATAGCTCGCCATGTTGTGTTCCATGAAACTTCTTTCCCTTTCAAACCAACTTACACACAAACACCTAATCCTAGTCCTACAACTTCTACACAACAATCTTTACCTCTTGTCAATCCTGCTGCAGGATTTGATACTGAATCTCAAAATGCATCTATTCCTATACATTCCCATATTCCTGTACATTCTCAGTCACCTTCTTTTCCTCTTGTAAATATTTCTGGTTCACCTTCTTTTCTTAATTCTGGCTTGCCCTCACCAGTTCCTGAATCCACACTACCAATTCCCCCACCAACTGAGTTGGTCCCTAATTCAAGAAGATCCAATAGAACTCATAATCCTCCTGCTCATCTCAAGGATTTTGTTTGCCCTACTCTGCCCTCTTCATCCTCTGTGTCACAATCCTTCCTTGCTTATCAGGATTTTTCTCAATTTCCTGCTGCTTATGTGAGTTCTTTATTCAATGTACTTTCCACTGTCGAGCCACAAACATATGAGCAAGCCAAGGATCATCCTGAGTGGATTTCTGCAATGGAAAAGGAGATACAGGCTCTTGAAGAAAACCACACCTGGCAACTTACTGAAC
Organism: Oxyria digyna; assembly: GCA_029168935.1. Taxonomy (NCBI): domain Eukaryota; kingdom Viridiplantae; phylum Streptophyta; class Magnoliopsida; order Caryophyllales; family Polygonaceae; genus Oxyria; species Oxyria digyna. The sequence continues at coordinate 17,299,603 of JAPVLV010000013.1, forward strand.
TTCCTCCAGGTAAGAAGGCCATTGGCTCGAAATGGGTCTTCAAGGTGAAATTCAGGCCTAATGGAGAAGTTGAGAGATATAAGGCTCGCTTGGTGGCAAAAGGATACAATCAAATCAAAGATAGAGATTACAAGTATACTTTTTCACCTGTGGCCAAGATCACTACTGTAAGAGTTGTTCTTGCCATGGTTGCATCAAAGGGTTGGGATTTACATCAACTTGATGTAAATAACGCCTTTCTTCATGGTTATGTTGATGAAGAAATATTCATGAAACCTCCTCCAGGATATACAAAAGCCACCAAGGATCAAGTCTGCAAATTATCTCGATCCCTATATGGTTTGAAGCAGGCAAGCCGTCAGTGGAATATTGAATTAACTAAACACCTTGTTGATCTTGGATTTGTGCAATCAAAGCATGATTACTCATTATTCACAAAAGATGATTCAGGGGAGTTCACTGTTGCTCTGGTATATGTAGATGACATGTTATTAACAGGTACTTCCTCTGAGACCATTGCTTCTGTCAAGAAGTCCTTAGATGCTGCTTTCACCATTAAAGATCTTGGCCTTGCACGCTATTTCCTGGGAATAGAGATTGCACACATGGCTTCTGGGATTATGTTGAATCAACGAAAATATGTGCTTGATATCCTCACAGATATGGGCATGATTGACTGCAAAGCAACCTCTTTTCCTATGCAACAAGGTCTCGAGCTTTCTACAGACAAAGGAGCTATTCTACCAGAACCTGAGATGTATCGCAGGTTAATTGGAAGACTGCTTTACTTGACCTTCACACGACCAGACATTGCATTCACAGTGCAACAACTAAGCCAGTTCCTGGCATGTCCTCGTCTTCCCCATTATCAAGCTGCCATCTATTTGCTTCGATACCTCAAAGGATCATTCAATGCAGCTTTGTCTTATCCTGCAGACAATGAACTCACTGTGCGAGCATTTAGTGATGCAGATTGGGGAAACTGTGAGTACACAGGTCGCTCTATCACAGGCTATTGTGTGTTTCTCGGGAAATCCTTGGTGTCTTGGAAAGCCAAGAAGCAGAAAACAGTGTCTAAATCCACATGTGAGAGCGAGTATCGGAGTATGTCTATGACAGCAAGTGAACTGGTATGGATTCATGGGTTACTTGGTGATTTACAGATTCCAGTCACACTGCCGATCCCTTTACATTGTGACAATAAGGCTGCACAGAATTTGGCGGACAATCCCGTATTTCACGAGAGGACTAAGCATATTCGTATTGATTGTCACTTCATTCGAGAGATGGTGCAAGAGGGATTTCTGAGGACTCAACACTCTGCAGTTAGTTGACATTCTAACGAAGCCATTAGGTGCCCAGCCACATCGATTTCTTGCTTCCAAGCTTGGCTTAGTTCTTCCCATCACTCATCCAGCTTGAGGGGGGACTGTGGAGTTTATTGCATGGGCCAGTATCAGCCTTATGGGCCGCCTCAGTATTAGCCTTATGGGCCGCCTCTTTTGGACTTCGTTTCTGTTAGAGTAGTTAGCTTCCTTTACTGTCTGTATAAATAACCATCGTTGTATTGCTTCTTTGCTTAAGTTCTTGAAGAACAATAAACGATTGTATTCGATTACCAGAGAATTCTCTGGTTTCCAAAGAGCATCTGGCTTCGTAGTATATGGTTCAATTTGAAACCACAATTAGAATATGAAGGCAGGTAAATCAAGCATATGCTATGGTCTACCATGTGTTGTGGACAAAATTTATAGGCAATCAAGGGGAAAAAGTGGGTCACCGCATGAAAACTTCAACTGTGTCGTATCGTGTCCGTTTACGTTTTTGGTGTTATATCCTCTATTTGATAAGGAAAATAATAGGTTCAGCTCCATGTCAATGGAGACTTAGATTGGGTGCAGTGATTTTTGAAGACAATAAATGTTAGAAGTGTTATAATTAAACCAAAAGAGAAGCAGAAAGCTAGAACTTAGAACTTCTTGTATGAAATTTAGTAAGTGTTCAAGTGTTTTTTATTTGTGTAAATTAGTCAAGAAATGCCCTCTATTTATAGGAAAGGGTGTGCTTACAAGTCAAGGATAATGTCCCACTTAATAGTGAAGTTATGCTTACAAGTCAAGGGTAATGTCCCAATAATAGTAAAATTTAGATGGTAACAATAATGAAGGTTAATCATTCATCTTGTGCAATATATGTATAACACTCCCCCTTGAATGCTCAAGTGTTTCTTGTTTGTGTAAATTAGCCATGAAATGCCCTCTATTTATAGGAGAGGGTGTGCTTACAAGTCAAGGATAATGTCCCACTTAATAGTGAGGTTATGCTTACAAGTCAAGGATAATGTCCCACTAATAGTAAAACTTAAATGGTAACAATAATGAAGGTTAATCATTCATCTCGTGAAATATATGTATAACACTCCCCCTTGAATGATCACCTTTCATTATACACAACTTCCATCTGGGGTATATGTTGTCTCATTAAAACCTCGTCAGGGAAAATCCATTGGGATAAAACTCGAACGTAAAAAGGGTACAACCAACTCATTGTTATATGCTTTGATGATGTTGCCTCATTAAAAACCTTGTCAGGAAAAACCCTTTGGGATAAAAACCTGAACGAAGGGAAAAAGAGTGCAGCGCATATAATGCTCCCCCTGAGCTTTATACATTTAGTGGATTTCTCGAAGTCGGCACATTCCAATCTTCCGCACAAGTTGTTCAAACTTCTTGGGGCTCGGTGATTTTGTGAAGAGATCTGCAAGATTTTCTTCCGATCGAATTTGTCGAACTTCAATTTTCCCTTTCTTCTCGAGTTCATGAGTGGAGAAGAACTTTGGTGATATGTGCTTCGTCCGATCTCCTTTGATATAACCCTCTTTCACTTGAGTGACACATGCAGAGTTGTCTTCATATATCATTGTTGGATTGCCTTTGATTGATGTAAGTCCACACTCTTTCTGTATGTATTTTATCACCTTTCTTAACCATACACATTCTCTTCCTGCTTTATAAAGAGCAATTAATTATGCATGATTGGATGATGTTGCAGTCAAAGTTTGCTTCGTTGATCTCCATGATATGGTTGTCTCTCCATAAGTGAAGACATAGCCATTTTGAGATTTGGCTTTGTGTGGATCAGATAGATATCTTGCATCTGCATAACCAACAAGAGTAGTATTTGGGGAATTACGATAAAATAATCCAAGGTCATTAGTACCTCGTAGATAACGGAATAAATGTTTGATTCCGTTCCAATGTCTCCTTGTTGGTGCTGAACTGTATCTTGATAATAGGTTTACAGAGAAAGCAATATCTGGCCTTATATTATTGGCCAGGTACATCAGAACACCAATAGCACTCAAGTATGGTACCTCAGGCCCAAGGATTTCCTCGTCATCCTCTCGAGGACGAAATGGGTCATCATGTATATTGAGAGAACGACCTACCATTGGTGAATTTAGAGGATGGGCTTTATCCATATGAAATATTTTCAAGATTTTCTCTGTATAGATGGACTGATGGACAAAAACTCCATCTTTGAAATGTTCAATTTGCAAGCCAAGACAAAACTTTGTCTTGCCTAGATCCTTCATCTCGAACTCTTTCATCAAGTATTTTGCGGTATTTGCAATCTCATTTGGTGTTCCTACGATATTCAAATCGTCAACATAGACTGCAATGATAGCAAAACCTGATTCAGTTCTCTTGATAAAAATGCATGGACATCTTGCATCATTATTATATCCTTCTTTTGAAAGATACTCACTAAGACGATTGTACCACATTCGCCCAGATTGTTTTAGTCCATACAAGGATCTTCTCAATTTTATAGAGAACATTTCTCGGGGTTTTGATGTGCAAGATTCAGGCATTTTTAGTCCTTCAGGAACTTTCATGTAGATGTCAATGTCTAGTGACCCATAGAGATATGTAGTCACGACATCCATTAGGCGCATTTGTAGCTTTTCCGCAACAGAGAGACTAATTAAGAATCTTAAGGTAGTTGCATCAACTACCGGTGAATATGTCTCTTCATAGTCTATCCCTGGCATTTGGGAAAAACCTTGAGCTACAAGCCTTGCCTTATATCTTGCTACCTCACCCTTTTCATTTCGTTTTCTCACAAACACCCATTTATAGCCCACTAGTTTCACACCACTTGGTGTATGAGCTATAGGACCAAGTACTTCTCGTTTTTCAAGCGATTTCAACTCAGCTTGAATTGCTTCTCTCCATTTTGGCCAATCCTTTCTTTGACGACATTCATTAACCGTTTTAGGTTCAATATCATCGTCATCAGTCATCATTTCTAATGCTTCTGAGTGGACAAATGTGTCATTGATCACGACGCTTTTTCTATTCCATTGCATCCCTGTGGATACATAATTTATGGAAATTTCATGATTGTCAATTTCTTTGTCTTCCTCAGGAAGATTCTCATTTTTATCTTCTTCGGGAAGCTTCTCTTCCTCTAAGATATTTTCATTATTCACTTCATTGCCTTTGTTTTCAAAGGTTGCATCACTTGGATGAACTATGACATCACTAGTCATCTCCTTTTGCCTTTTTGATTGCCTCGGTTTCAAATTCTTTGAACCAAGTGACCTGCCCCTTTTTCGACGTGCGGTAGATCCATTGGCCAAAGATTTATCTGTCAAATCCTTAGGGATTTCAATTCTTTTTGGGGCATTCACAGCTGGTATGTGTGACTTTGTCACTTTATTTGTATTCGTAAAGGCATCAGACAATTGGTTAGCAACACTTTGTAAGTGAATTATCTTTTGCACTTCTTGTTCACAAACTTTGGTTCGTGGATCAAAATAAAAAAGTGTGATTGCATCCCATGTGATCTCTTTTGTGCCTTGGTCCACTTTGCTCTTTTCTTTCCCCAAAGTTGGGAATGTACTTTCATCAAAGTGACAATCAGCAAACCTTGCCGTAAATAAGTCACTCGTAGTTGGTTCAAGATATCTAATAATAGAAGGGGAATCAAAACCAACATATATTCCCAATCTCCTTTGAGGACCCATTTTTGTGCGTTGTGGTGGAGAAATTGGAACATATACTGCACACTCAAACACCTTTAAGTGTGAGATATTTGGTTCCTTTCCAGACACTAACTACAATGGAGAATATTTGTGATATGCAGTTGGTCTTAAACGAATCAAAGTCGCTGCATGCAATATTGCATGTCCCCATACCGAAGTCGGTAACTTTGATTTCATTAATAGCGATCTAGCTATTAGTTGTAATCGTTTAATTAACGATTCTGCAAGACCATTTTGTGTATGCACATGGGCGACTGGGTGCTCAACCTCTATCCCAATTGACTTACAATAGTCATTAAATATTTGGGATGTAAATTCTCCTGCATTATCAAGCCGGATTTTCTTTATTATATAATCCGGGAATTGAGCTCTCAATCGAATGATTTGAGCAAGAAGCTTAGCAAATGCAACATTTCTTGTTGACAATAGGCTTACATGTGACCAACGTGTAGATGCATCAATGAGCACCATAAAATATCAAAATGGTCCACATGGTGGAGCAATTGGTCCAAATATGTCTCCTTGAATTCTTTCAAGGAATGAAGGAGCTTCACTTGCTATCTTATTTTTAGAAGGCCTGATGATAAGCTTGCCTAATTAGCAAGCGACACAACTACGATCACTTGTTGAAAGCACATTCTTGTTCTTTAATGAATGGCCCAATGAATTTTCAACAATTGTTTGCATCATTGTTTTTCCCGGGTGACCCAATCGGTCACGCCATAAGGTTAATAACCTTCGGTTGTCTAAATTGTATCTAGACACCATATTGGCTTCAAATGGACTAATGTCAGTATAATATAGTCCAGAGGAAAAACTTGGCATTATTCTCAAGCATTTGTCTTTTGCCAGACACATGTGCAATCAGGCACATGTATTCCTTTTCATTTTCATTCATGGTTTCCATATGAAATCCATTTTGACACACATCTTTAAAACTCAATAGATTTCTTTTGGATTTGCTTGAGTATAATGCATCTTTTATTCTCAACTTTGTTCCTCTTGGAAGCACAATATATGCTTCTCCAGACCCTTCTATGAGTCTTGCCACACCCGATATTGTATTGACATTTCCTTCGAAAATAGTCAATTGAGTAAAATACTCTTTTCCTTTCAAAATGGTATGGGTAGTGGCACTGTCCACTAAACATTGCCTTTCGCAGTTTGAGTGAACTTCATATTGATGCATAGCTTCAAGATTAAGAGAATCAATGTTAATACAAACATAACTTTATATTACATAATAGCTTTATATTACAATAGAGTCATGCATCACACACATATCATACATAATTAAACATCAGTGAAACAAACATAAAAATATTAACTTCATGATTAGAAATTTAGAAACTCGGATTTCCACTCAGACCAAATTCATCACCATTTTCTACATTGTCCATGTAGAAGGCCGAGACATCCAGACTTTGATCTTGTTGATTATTTTCAACAACAAAGTTCGCCTCAACGGCCTTGCCTTTATCTTTAAGAGACGCTTGATAGGCTTCAACTACGTGTTTAGGTGAACGGCATATTTTAGCCCAATGGCCAAACCTTCCACACCTAAAACACTGCGTCTTTCTCTTATAATTAGGTCTCGTCGGACCCCTTGGAAGATGTGGGTTATCTCCCTTGGAGTATGATCCTCCATTATTGTCATTTTTCTGACCGGGGTTTTGATCTCTCCCATGTCCTTGCTTTCGGCCTTTGCTGCGCCATTTACCCCTCTTGTTCCAACGCGGGTTTTTATATTCGTTCCCCGCTGGAGGAACAACTGCAACATTTGCTTCTGGGTATGGCGCTGCACCAACAGGTCTCATGTTATGGTTTCTCATTAAAAGCTCATTGTTCTTTTCCGCAACAAGCATCACATTTATAAGTTTAGAATACTTATCGAAACCACACTGCCTGTATTGTTGTTGTAACACCACGTTTGAGGCATGCATCGTGGATAATGTTTTCTCCAACATTTGCTCCTCTGTTATTATGTGGTCACATAACCTCAATCTAGCAGTTATGCGAAATACGATCGAAGTATACTCCCTTATAGTTTTAAAATCTTGAACTCTTAAAGAGCTTCATTCATGTTGAAGCTGAGGGAGTAATATGTTCTTTAAATTTCCAAATCTTTCATTAAGATTTCTCCATAGATCCTTTGGATCCTCCACCAATAAATATTCAGATTTTAGGCTCTCGTGAATATGGTGGCGGAAAAAGGCAATGGCCTTAGCCTTTTCCATCGGAGTGGTGGTATTTTGTTCATCAATGGTTTCAACAAGACCATTGGCCCTTTAATGGGTCAAGGCATCCACCCTCCACTCCAGGAACCTATCTCTTGACAGGTCCAGGATGTCAAATTCTCTTTTGGTGATATTGGCCATGAAATCTCTACAAGTAAGATTGATGATTAGTATTATTAAGATAATATATCAAGAGTATGTTTTCTCTTATAAACATGACAAAATAAAGTGTAACAATATTAGCCGGTATATGACAATCATCAAATGTCATATTACCAAATTTAACAAGGGTGAGATTGAATTAAATATGTAATCAACATATGTGTTAAGTATAGGAAATACATGAGTGATAATCATGTTAATGAACAAAATATTTAATTTCAAGTTGTATATGTACATGTCATAAATTTGAATTATAGTATAGACATGTTACGTGAGATGAAATTGCAAGAATGCATGCTATCACTTAATATGATTTGATCTACTTGCTATTTCAGTAACCATTAACATAGTAAAGACATATTACATCTAGTCTACGAATAGGTGGTCTAGTAAGTCAAAATTAGCATGCAAAATTTCAATAAGCCATTGAATTGTAACTAGTATGCTATAGTAATATCACTAAGATGATATCTATATAAGGCATGCAAAAGTATGAACGTAAGTAAGAAAACAATAAGAAGTATGGAAACGCCTCCGGGGTTTCTCGTATACCCGGTTATATTTTTCCCTTTTTATACCCCTTATCCACTTACCTTTACCATTCATCCACATTTTCCTCATCCTTATCCACATCTCCCTCATCCTCTCGTCCCAACACCCAATTTTCCGGTCACTCCTCCGGCTCCTCCTCCGACACCGGTTCACCATTTGTTTCCAGATTATCAGAGTCATGTCAGAAACCGATTTGGTTTTGCTAAAGATGGCCTTTAGCATGTCCATGATCATGGCTATTATCGTAGCTTATATCATGTGGGTCTCAAAGCATTGTCATTGTGATTAAGGGATGAAGGAAGATGGTCCGAGCACAAGTCCGAAGTAGTAAGACGTTATGTCGTTTTCTTTCTTAAATCAGTTTGTAAAATAAGTAGATTTCTTAATCTACATAGTGTGTGGTGTGTATGAACATTATTGTAATGAAAGTTTCATGTTTTAGTTCATATATCTTGTTTGTACGCAAAATTACCAAATCTCTAAAATTTATGTTGATAGAGATATATATGGTCTTAAGTCGAAACAAGAACGAAATAATATTAGAGTTTCTGATGTAGAAGATCCCATAGATTTTGGGTAACTACAGAGCATACTTATCAAAAATAAAAAAACTGATTAACTTGTTAATGATATGATAGATATTATAATTATCTAGATTATAAGAAGATCATACCTTAAGTATGTTTGAGAACTCAGCTGGATTTAGGGCTCGTGCTGATAACGTGTTATAATTAAACCAAAAGAGAAGTAGAAAGCTAGAACTTAGAACTTCTTGTACGAAATTTAGCAAGTGCTTAAGTGTTTCTTGCTTGTGTAAATTAGCCATGAAATGCCCTCTATTTATAGGAGAGAGTGTGCTTACAAGTCAAGGATAATGTCCCACTTAATAGTGAGGTTATGCTTACAAGTCAAGGATAATGTCCCATTAATAGTAAAATTTAGATGGTAACAGTAATGAAGGCTAATCATTCATCTCGTGCAATATATGTATAACAAGAAGGACTTATCTCTGTTTATCTTTTGATGGTGACAAATGACAGTACATGTGTTGCAGCACATGGAAAGCCATGTACTCTTGCCCCCCAAAAACTCTCCTGTAAAAACTTGGAACAATAATCCCCTGGACCCAAAAAAATATATGGAAGATAAAAAAAATGAAATGAATAAACAACCCTAACTACTAAAAACGGCTCAACATATTCCAAATAAATTCTGCGGGAAACTTGTGATTTCCTAGGAACTGTTACTGCTGATAAGGAATCTTAGTAAGTTACTAGATTTTTCTCTGGTCCTATAAAAGGTGTCTTTCTTGGGAAAATGCTGAGTACTGACATCAGTTAATTCATTTAAAATAATCCATAAAGGATAAGAAAACGATATACAGATTCAGGGATTAAAATAAAAAATTAGCAACATATTTCAAGAATTCTCTGTTCCTTGAGAGGTTAGTTAGCATGATATTCTTGGGAAAACTATGGGCAGCAGTGACATCAGTTAATTATAATATAGTAAATCGATAACAATAAGATGATGCAGCAAAAAAATGCAGAAAACTGAGATTGTAAAGAGCAGAATTGATAAAAATAAGGCAAGTGCCTAGTTAAAAAGCCTTCAAAATCAGGAATACTGACCAATTTCATGTCCTGAAAATGAGGGCAACATAGAAAGCAGCCTTTTGTTACAGTGCCTCGAGAATACGAAGCCTTGAACTGATTACATGTCCTGAATTAATTGAATCGAATAGGTAAGCGGACCCATTGAATAAAAGGCAATTGATTTCGAGATACAAAAGAGTCAAAGAAACCATACCTTAATGATGAATAGACCAAATCACATCCGAAAAAGGAGCCACAGCGCGTGCCTGTCTAAGCCGAGCTGAAGAGGGACTACGGAGTTGCTGCTTAGCGTACTGCCATGAGACTTCAATATGATTATGACATTCAATCAGAAACTCAAAAGAAATTCAATCAAATTTCCAGGATATTAATTAATCATAATGGCCCGGTCTTTAACTTCAGCACCAAAACCAGGTTGTCAGCTTAATTAGAGGTCCAAGGAGATTGAAGTAGCTATTAGTCAGCTCAAAATCTTAGATGGGTATCACCATCCCTAGCAAGAGAAATGCAATCTTAAGATGCTGTAAGTTCATACAGCACACTCGATTATGAAACTTCCATGGATGATATATAATAGGTTATTTTCAAACAAAATGAATCAACTAAATATAAGCAGAGTAATTCCAGATGTAAGAAAATCACCTTTCCTTCAAATTGTTACAAAGTTACATGTCTTTCGGAAAAAATGAATAAAACAACATTTAAACGTTCTTAGATGCTCCTCCTTTTTGTTCTTTTTTTGGGGGGGGGGAAGAAGAAAAAAATCCCAGACCAGAACTGTAACTTTTCTCGTTACACTTCACTAGGGATCCTTTGGGATAATGAAATGCTCGAACACCTCTCAAAGCTGAAAACAATTTTCATTCAGTGATGGTGGCTTTCAGTTGCTGAGGCTGTCCATCTACCAGACTCAGTTGCCTCCTAAGTTTCGCAATGTGAGCTTGCACCTGAGGCAATGGATGAGATCAAAGAGAAAATTAATGTATTCTCTATGTAAAGATTCAAGGCAATACTGTGTGATACAATTTGTGAGGTTGAACATTTACAACATGTCAAAATTCAAATGTCATCAATCTTGCCTCTCTAGTATATCTAACGAAGGCCTAGCCCCAACCTATACTATTTAGCAGTCAGAATTCGGCCAAAATGTGGTACCCTTTTCTGGCCACCATCGGAGATAAGTTTTAAGGATAGAAGGACAAGGTTGACAAGGAGAACAAGGAGAACATTTACACAAATTGATTTTATGGACTTTCCAAAGTATATTTAATAAAAACTTGAAATAGATCAACAATCAATGGCGTGAAATGGAAAATTATGTCACTGTCTTTTGTCCAAATCAAACAAAGCATCGTGGAAGTTCCGAACAAAATTCAGAAAATGTTAATTTCCCAGTTGTGATATAACCATATCACAACAATTTACTGGGGCCTGCCTCATGTACCCACCTCATCTAGGCAAGATGAGAACACCTAGTAAGCAATTTCCTAGTTTCCCCTAGCATGAATCTAAAGCACCCTTATATTATTAAGTGAACAGCCATACAATCTGGAGCTTCCCATACTCACCAATGAGCCGATGAGGCATATAATGGAACGGTATACTTCTGTAATTACAATGATATCTAGCATCTGAATGCAGTGTACCCTATTTTGCACGAGGCCAAAAATCTACAACCATTTAGAATAATGTCTTCACACGAAATAAAAAGGTATCAGCTTCTAAAAACCCTTCTGGTTTGAAAGTTAGCCAATGAAGATAACTGGATCACCAGTTTAGGTATCCAGATGCATTCCAGACCTAAACATGGTTGTTCTTGTTCTTGTTCTTGTTCCTGTTCTTGTGCTTTTATCATATTTGTCTAAATACTTTTCTTAAATTATCATACCTTATTTTAGCACTTTCATCCATTAAATCACTCCAATTTATTCTCGAACTACAGAATTCTTCTGTCAGGCTAGCTAGCTTTCCAGACACATATCTTCCTAACCACTACCAGCGCTAAATTAGGTCTAATCTTCAGAAGCAGGCTTTCCATTGTAATATGACATCAATAATAGGCAGGATTTCTAGCACAGAAAGTACTTATTAAGATAGCTAACATCCAGCATAATGCATTCCATTCGGTATTTCTACATATAAACAACACTAATCGTACAGCAAGAGGACTGAAGCTGTGGAAATATAACCAACCAAAAGATAATAGGAATTACTTTTAAGTAATAACAACGATACAATAATCATTGGAGAAAACATGTAAAGCGGGAATTTAGATTAGAGAATCAAAGGAAAAAAATTCTGGAGGGAACTAATTCGGGAGAAGGATTTTCCAAGTCATGATAAATCTATCATATGAAACCAAGAATGAGAACAAGGTCAAGCATGCTGACCTGCTGTCTTGCAGCTGCAAGCTTTAACAGCTCATCTGCCTCTGAAAAATTTGTAAACCACTGAACATGAGGATTATCTTTTGTATCACCCCTCTTTCTCTTCTCAATGTCCTCAACTGGAACTACATTAAACTTCCGAAATTAATATACTTTCAGAATGCAATGCTAAGAAAATGAAAGTGGAAGGAAGATAACAATTCAACAGACCGGGTGGAGGCAATGTGTAGCCAGGAGGTAATCTTGGAATGTTTATGGATGGATGATTCTGTACCCGAGCCAGAAACGCATCTGATGGGTCTGGAAAGACAACTTCATCATATGATTCTACAACCACTGGTTTCTTAGTGGATAAGGGACCAGATTCATCCTCTGGATACAATTTTAAATGGTGATATCTGCATTTAACCTATTCACTATTAGTATAAAAGCTACCACATTACATAAGTGATTTCAATTTGTGTTCTACAGCTTACAGGGATAGAACATCAGCATGTATTCAGAATTTTGAGCTTCAATAACAGACAGCAAATGAAGAAGGTCAAGTCACTCACAAACTTAGAGGCTTGTCACAAACATCACTGTGGAAGTAAAGTGTTATTGCAATCTCGAATTCACCCCATCCCGATTCCGATAACTCAAATGGAGGTGCATCAAGTACCCTCGTGGGATTATTGAAACTTGAGTGCAACTGGAAAACAGCACGCTTTACCACTACACCTAAATCCTCATTGGTAGCTCCACGGACATAAATAGTCCACTTATGAGACAGATACCTAAACAGTAACATACATAAGAGTAAGACACGTTGATTCTATTTGCATCCCAGCACAAATTTTCTGAATTGGAACAGAAATGCGACATATTTTACTCACTCGCTCGCCTTCTTCCCCAGCCAAAACGCAATGTTTCCGTAGACTATGGGAAGACTGATGTCAAAATCTTTCCCTCTCTTGTTCCCGCTCTGTTGCACAGTTAAAAAGAAATTATGAATAAACAATAGTCGAGGAATTTTGTTCGAAAGAAAAACTTGCGACCTAGCTAATTGAGCAATAATGGAACACAAATGGGCATCCGTAACTTGAAATGGTTTGAAAATTGTACAAATTCCAAAGAAGGTGGAATTGGTTGTGCAGAGACGGGATTTTTACCAATTTGGAGCGTTGTGATTTGGGAGCAGAGCCAGAGATTTCCGGCTGGTCGGGGACGTTCTTTTTCCCAGATGAACTGTTGGGCATATCTGATGATTGAGCGTGAAATATGTTGAAAGGAGGGATAAGAAAAGGGGATTTAGGGTTTATAGAAGCCAAGATTTGGGATTCCGGTGTTTTGCCGTTTGAAAGAACATGTACGGCCTCAATGTACTCCCGAGTCCTGACCAGACTCCTCACTAGACCGCTTTTTCGAATCCGGATTGATCCGATACGATTCAATGCGTTTATAGTGTTTTGAAAAATAAACCCACACCCACGCTGCAGCCTCTGCTTCAATCTTGCCTAAGCGAGCAACCCATTAAGTATTAACCCAACTCAATTACTAACATTAACTTTTTACTTTAACTTAAATTTAATTAAAATATTAAGATTAACAACATAATTTTAGAAAAAAATTACGATAAAATGGATTGAACTGATAAAAATCAAAACAATGCAATGGTTATAGAAAAAATGTGGGCTAATATTGCCATAACTAGGTCTCAATCACATCGGCGTGTTTGGTTCACACTCTGCGCTAACTCTATATTTTTTCCACTTTTCAATTCTATCCTTGAAGCCGTTATCCCAACCTTCAACAGTTTTGTCTTTGAATTGATTCCAATAGAATGAAACGGGCGGTAGTGGAGAAGTATCACGGAGCCACACCTACAATAAGATAAACAAAAAATTATATTATAACTTTCAATAACATATGCTAAACAAAATATTTATTGAATTTACTTACTTACCGGAATGAAGTAGTTACTGAATAGAGCAATAGAAAAGATCTCTGTTGGTGGTTCGGGATCATGACTAGAAGCCGTCATCGGCAAACATAAGCATGAACCACCCCAGGACAAAAACACAAAAGCTACTTGAAATCGAGTTGCAAATGATAAGCCAGCCATGGGCATCTCCATCCAGTATGTTCAAGAGCAAGGACTATGTAAATAGTTGACATTTATGCAAAGTTCATCATACGGAGTAACCACGAGAGATAGGCTCTCGTATATATGTTGGTTCTCCACCAGCTCCATCCCGATCTCCATGCGGACTCTCCAAAATTCATGCTCGGGCCATTTCTTTAGTACATATAAGCTTCCATAACCACAATGTTCGTCATCTTCCACATTTCGAGCCTGGGTAATGTAGGCAAACATGAAATTGTCTATACTCTCAGTTGGAAATTTAATCCCCCAACGCTCCAACTCCATATGTGGTAGTTGGCCAACAATTTGCTCATCCGGACTCTCACCCTCATTCGTAGAAGACGCTCTACTACATGTCATGCTCCTTGGGGGTCGTCCTCGTTTAGGCTTACAAGCTTTTAAGGTATGCTCCCACTCACTGGCATCCCTTTTGTTATCCCATTTGTTCCCTCTAGCTTTTGGAGGTCTACCTCTGGGAAGGACGCATGTAGGCTCCTTCAGAGATGTTTCATGCGGCCTTTTCAAGGTATTGTACAATGAGGTGACCTCTGATAAAAAGTCCTCACTCATTTCACCAGTAGCCACATAAGATGTCATCTCCCTCCATCTAATATAAGGTATTGATACTGGAATTGTGGTATCTTGCTCGATATTTGGATCTGTAACCCCTTGCCACGTCACTTGTCTCCAAAAGAGGTGTATCTCTGACTCTATAAGGGGAGTATTTTGAAGCATGGCAGTTCCAATTCTATGGATACATGGTAGCCCAAGACATGTTCTCCACCAATGATCAGTGCAAGATTCTGGGATGTTGCCGTTCAATATAGAGTAATACAGATCCAACAACATCATCAAGCACTTCGACGTGACTTTGCGGAACAGAGGAGAAAATAAGGCAAAGATCTCAGGGTCAAGGTCATATACCTCCCTCAAAACCTTTGTTCGTGACATCTCGATTGTTTCCCTAATCCTATCACGTTGAGCCTCCAAAGCATAGTGTATCCTCACAACCAATGAGTTGAATCCATATCGAGAAGATTGCAAAATTTCTTTCAAACTTTTGTGGATGCCCTCAACTCTATAGAAAAATAAAAATATTAAAAAAGAAGTTGCGCAATCAACTTAAACATGCATACATATCTTATACAAGGTTACCTGTCTGTGGTCCTTGTGAAGAAATGAAGATGAAGGTCAGTCCAAGCTCGGACTATATTCTCCTTGTAAGGATTGAGCCATGTATCTTCCACATACCGAACAAGGCCATTGTTCCACGATTCTCGCAACTTCTCGAGCCTAATTTCATAGCTCCTCTCTGTACACGACATAAATAACCCCCAACATTGCTTCACAAAATTGTCAGCTTGGTCCACGTTGTTCATGACACGCAAACCATATGACTGGATGTTGTGCTTAATGTGAACCCAACACAACAAATGTTTCACTGTATCCCCGTAAACACTTTGAATTGCAGAGATGAGAGCCTGATCCCGATCAGTAACTATTGCAGTTGGATTCTCTCCCACAAATACAAATAACTTCTTCAACCGCTCTAATATAAACACGTAACGAGGAATATCCTCCCCCCTCGTGAATGCAAAAGCAATGTTGAATGTCTTTCCCGTGGAGGTAAACCCAACCATCTCAATCAAAGGCATGCCATACCTCATACCTGTATATATATATCTATATATTATTACAAGTATATCATAACTACTAGAAGAATCATATAAAAAATTAGTAAAACAATAACAATACCTATTAGTCTTGTATGTGCCATCAATAATAACAACATAAGAGAATAGCTTCAGCAGATGCAATGTCTTTGGGTTCGCAAAGAATAAGAGATCCACTTGATTAGTAGGGCGCTCATTCCTATGATACACTTTGTATCCCTCTTGTTTTAGGTACCTAAGTGCCCATTGCGTTATGGTTAATTCTCCCTGATCCTCAAATTGCATCTTCTGGTGAAAGTTGTTGATTTGTTTGGAGGATGTAACATTTCCTGGAAACCGGTCTCTAAGCTTAGCAATAATCCAACTTGCCTTGTTTCCCATCTCGGTCCACCTCCTAACCAGTCTCTCTTGTTCTGAGGTCATTTTGCCAACATATGCATGCCCAAGGAAACTTGTAGGAAGGGCATGGTTGTGGTATCCCCATGTTTATGCTTTTGTTACCTTGTCTACGGTCAACCTATATTCAATCACCATGAATCGACAATTGCACTTTTTTGTTTGAGTTCTCCTCCCTTCCACATTATTCTTGAGCTTATACACACCATAATTCTCACATACCATTATCACTCTATTAGGATTTGAGTTTTTAGTAACGATAACCATCATCAACTCTTTTTCAAATTCTCTAACCCAATTGAACATTTTCTTCGAGCAATCCCACACATAGTCCACAGTAAAATCATCTGAGTAGTCTATTGTGCATATCTATTTACAATATCGTTATTTAGATAAAGTAACATTATTATTCGAAAATAGACACATCGTTATTAGATTTCAAAACTAAGTACAACCATACAATAAATACAAATACTACAGTTTCACGCAGTTTTACCTCCTTAGGATCAATATAGTTTGACCTCAATTCTCCTTGCACCGATGACTCTCCATCTTGATTTGACATTGTTTTTCTTATGGTGTGTTCAAATTGGGATAGAAGAAAAGAATAATATAGGTTTAGGTTTTATGCTTGCAAGACTAAAATTTTACTCCCCAAATTTCGCCGGAAAGAATCTTTTGAAAATCTTCCGTTCAAATTTATTACCTTATAAGATATTGTGTCGGTTACACAAAAATTTTCCATTAAAAACGGTAAACCCACGCACACGCATAGCGTACGCGTGGGTCTTAAAACCAAAAAAAAGGAGCAAAGGCACGCCTGCGCTAAGTGTGTGGGTCTTGTTTTTAATTTTTTTTTTTCCAATTATGCCCTACGCGTTTACGAAGCGTGGGATTGACAAAAAAAATTTATACCCACGCTCATGCGATGCATACCCGTGGATTAAATGTTTTGGATATCCGTAAAATTATCTCGCTCACAGCTTGTATTTGCGTGGGTCATACCCACGCCCACGCTTCCCAATTGCGTGGGGGTAATGAGTGTATATAGACAAAAAAATGAGTGTATATAGCCGTTACGTATTAAAAATACGATATTGTACTTAATAACCGTCCATTTTATTAAAATTTTATTTTTCACCATCCATTAAAAACATTTCGTAAAAAATTAACCACCCAGAGCATGCTTCAATAAAAAAATATGTTACATAAGATGAAAGGAGGTTTTACCTCTAAAAAATTACAATATTTACATGAGATTGTCATTCAATAAAAAAACTCGATACGTATATCTTTGTTCTCAACACGCCTTACGAGAGTTTCCCAATGTTGTTGAAACTGTACCAAATCCTTCAACATTATAATCACTCGCTCATCCTCTGCAGGAACCTTCAATGTTAAAATTTGGGTTTATCATGGTTGTTGAAGCTCCACAAATGGCAAGCCATGCGCACTCAAGAACTTCATAAATGGGTCGAGTTGCTTCCTCGCTTAGGCGTTGCCATGAGACGCACAAACGGAAAGTCATACGCAGTCAAGAACTTCACCCTACCACCACATCTATCGTTGTCGGGGATGAGACTTAAATCGAGCCCAAACTCAGAAATCGACGACTTTCAGGGAGGAGAAGCATGAACTACAAAAAGAGGATGAAGTTCAAGATCATTTCAGATCTGAATATTTGTGGAAATTAGGTCAAAATCAATTTGGGTATTTGTGATTTTTTATGTAAAATATATGAAGATTCAAGACAAG
This sequence comes from Oxyria digyna, assembly GCA_029168935.1. NCBI lineage: Eukaryota > Viridiplantae > Streptophyta > Magnoliopsida > Caryophyllales > Polygonaceae > Oxyria > Oxyria digyna. The sequence goes on from JAPVLV010000013.1 coordinate 17,317,556, forward strand.
GTGAACTAAAATCTTCAAAATTATACATAGTTTCTATTTACCGCCCACTCAAATTGCTATTTACCGTCCAGTCTCATGCGTCACGCATGGATTGAATCCGTACGTCACGTATCGATTGCAACATTTCAAAAAAAAAGTCAACACGCCACGTATGGAATACACCCACACGTCACGTGAGGATTGTAACCATACGTGACGCATGGCATCATCCATACGCGACGTGTGGATCTACATATGTTAATTGAGATATATGTAATCATATTCAATGTATTTGTAGTTATGTGTGCAAAATAACTCATTTTTGGTGTCGTTTTTAAGGTGATAAAGCCCAATTCGGCAAAAACGTCGTCGAAACTTTATCGGAATGGAATTAAACTTAGTTTCAATCCTTATAATGCCTATTTGATCATGTGTGTAACTTCAAATCAAGATTTCTTCCTTTTGAAGTGAAACCTCGTTTGAAAACCGAACGAGGTCGCAATATGTATGGCGCACCATATAACAAAGAAATATAATAAGGTTCAACATTTTTCAACATAACAACAAAATAGACACTCTAAAGAAAAACAAGTAGTTTTTGCAACATAATAAGATTCAACACTTTCCAAGTAGTTCTAAACAAACAACATTCAAAGGAACAAGCAAATAAAGAAGGTCGATAAATTCTCAAAAGAAAGATCTAACGACGAGGGTTGAACGGCCTGAAGAGGTTCATGTATTGTTGTGCGGTATACCCTGGGATTCTTGGTTTAGTGGATGATTCCCCTCTCTCCCTTCTACGTTCTTGTCGCTCTCGTTCACATCGCTCCTGAAACTTCTGCTCTCGTTTGCGATGCTCCTTGCGCTGCATCTTCATAGCTAGAACCTCATCAAGACTTTTTTCCATGGTCGCCTGGATTCCAACAAGCATATCAGTCAATTGTGCAAAGTTTTCTGCCATGCTAGACGCCGTACTATTTTTAGATTCTTGATCGAAATAGGACATATTTAACAAGTAGAGCTCGAAAAGAGCTTTCTTTTGATATATTACAGTATCGAATCGAATACCCGAAGACAAATTTTTTAGTTTTTTATGTTTTACGTTTTGAGTCGAGATAACATATTTAGAAAATGTTGAGAAGAGTTGACGGGTGCGATCATACCAGCACTAATGCACCGGATCCCATAAGAACTCCGAAGTCTCTATAATCACAAACATAACCAAATTAGTCAATCAAATTCATAATCTATCCAAACAACAACAATGCTTTTAATCATAATATTCTGAAATATCATCAAAATTTTAATCTGTATATCATCAAATAAATCAGAGACATTACTCAATCAAGTTCTGGAATGTGCAATTCCATACGTGGCGTGTGGATACCATCCATACGTCACGTATGGTTGCAATCCACACGTCACGTATGGAATTGCACATTCCAGAACCCTAATTCTGCATTCTAGAACCCTAATCTCAACATTTTTTTCCTGCATCCAATAGTATGTCAATAATTTCATTAAAACCATATCAAATTTCAACACCCTAATTCACAAAACCCAAATTCAATATCAAAACCTTAATTACACTATCTACACATAAAAATATCAAATTCGACAAGAAACTCTCAACAAAGTATACAATTCATTCATACATTACAAGTTTAATCCTTTCTAATCAACTAATTAACATACACATTGGATTTCGAAGTAAGTAGCATCAAAACAACATCGAAACCTCATATATACATCAATATCATACCATAACAGTGAAATCTTAATGTTTATATACCTTATATGCAAAGAGTTGTTGAAAATGGTTGATTTTGGGGTAAATCTGTGCGTTTGTGCTATTGCTGTCGTGGTAGAGAAGGAGGAAGAGAACGAAATGGCAGGGTTTCGATGTTGGGCCTTATATAGGCAAAACAATCCATACGTCGCGTATGGATTGTGTCCATGCGTCACATATAGATTTATTCCATGCGTCACGTATGGATTGCTTTGATACGTGACGTATGGATTAATTCCATACGTGACGCACGAGACTGGGCGGTAAATAACAATTTGAGTGGGCGGTGAATAGCAAGGGCCTAATTATATACCTTTGAGTTTGTTTTAAAAACATTAAGCCATTGAAGAGATGATTGATCTTTCGTGAACAAGAGAGAGGTTGAAGAAGAAAGACATTTTGGTCTTGATCCAATGGCATTTGTCTTTTCGCGTCACTTAACATATATTTTGACGGAAAAGATCGATCGGTGGTTAATTGTTGACTGAATGATTTTCTTGGGTGGGTAAAAATAATTTTTGATAGAGTGGGTGGTTATAGGTAATATTAACCTATTTAGCGGGTGGTTTAATCTAATTTTGCCAACTCAAAATGTGATATCCCGTTAATATAAAATACTTTATAATTCTAATATGTGGTAAATATAGATTTTGAATCGTAAATTTCCTTTGATTGACCGGGTGTTGGAAATTCGGGTGGAAGTTTCGGGAAGATTAGTTGGTTCATGTCGACATTATATAAATTCCGTTGGCTTTACGAGTGATGATTTCTACCTAGTTAAGTAATTGACTATCACCATATATATTTATATATATATATATATAAATCATTTTGGGTATTATAGAGACAACCCATTTCTTTTTCTACTTCTTTTCCTTTCTCTTTCCTCCTTTCTCCTCCTCCTTTCCCGTTCTTTTTTTTTGGCTGTGCGTTTCCTCTTCTTCTAGCCTCAGCCAGCTGCTGCCACTCCTTCAAATCAGCAGCCCCTCCACCCAAATTAAACCCCTTAGCCACCGAACTCAGCCCAACCATCCTCGGAACGAGCCGTCCTCGCCAAATAGCCATCGTACGGGTTGTGAAGTCCGATCATCAACACCTCGGAACGACGCCGTCGAGCCTCCCTAGCAGCCTATTACTCCATTTGTGAGTCTTGATTCAATCCTTAAAGCTTTCTTTGATTTCTTCTAAAATCTTGAAACCCTAGGTTTCAATTTGGGGGTTTTGTTTTTATGTGAAGCTTAATTAGTAATTGGTTGGTTAAATAATTATTTAGGAAACCTTGATTGGATCTAGAAAGGGCTAATTGGCAATAAGTCATTTGGAATCGACTCATTGAAAGGCTCGGACTCGATCGTCGACTCTAAGGCAAGTGTTTGTGGATGCTTAAGTGTTTTGATGAAAGGTTAAGGAATTTAGGAATATTCCATGAAGTATATGTGTTTATTAATTTAAGTTATCTATCTTATAAATCATATACCTATCTAGATGTAAAGAGGTTTAGGCATATATATGTACTTTGAAGTTTAGGGCTTGTTTACTAGTTGATAGCTAAGGCTATGATTAGTTATGAGCTAAAAATATAGAATCATGTTTGGTTGTGCTATGGCTAGCCATATGTGTTTGGGTGTCCATTTTATTGTGGGCCCTGACTTCTACAAGTGGTGGATAGTCCGTTGGGCGTCCATAGCTATTGTGGGCCTTGACTTCCATTTGAGGTGGATAGTCCGTATGTTACTCTTGTGGCCAAGTTTGGGATGATTTCCATATTATCATGGTTGCCCATGTTATGGAAGACTCCCACATAGGTGGGTAGTCCGCTCGATATCGGGACGCCGAAAATTCTTACTTATGATGTGTGTTATTATTAATGATTTTCGTGTAAAGGTTGTAATTACATGAGAAGATTGAGATGCTTGTTTATTCGTTTACTCGTATGTGTATCTGAATATTATATATATAGACATATATATATATATGTTGAGGAATGCATCACTTGTGCATGTTTCTACTTTTCTTATCTTGATTCTTGCACATATTACATTATCTATACACTTGCTAGTCTGGTTGAAGACTAACCCCCATTTCGGTGGGGGCTGATTGTGTTTCTGCATGATCGGGTTCTGGCGCAGTAGTGGAGCATGGAAGTGGTCAAGCAACGTGATGGTTACTAGGATGGGTTTCCTTGAGTTTGGTCTCTTAGGAATCATTTTGTAAACTCTTAGCCTTCTTATGTTAGAAGCCTTACATGTATTGTATCTAGCTACTCCAAATTGGGTTTAGAACCTTCTAAATGTTGGTTTGTCGTCAAACTTGTATGATGGTTAGTTTTCTCCGCTTGATATGATGTTGTAAGTTATGTTCTGCTTATATATCCCTTATGTATATTTAAGTTATGTTAGTTCATTCCTTCCTTTGCCTGTGGAGATTCTTGGAGAATCTCTGGCACTGTAACACCTCGTGTTTCGGGCTGTTACAGAAGTTGGTATCAGAGCCTTAGTTTTGAGTTTTCCTTGGGAGGGTAGAATTACCGTCACGCGCTGCTTAATCGCTTCCATTGCAGTCAATAGTATTTGTTGATACTTTAATTAATTGTATATATATATATATATAGTTTTCTATAAACTTGTAAGTACATATGCAGATGATGAGAAGAGGTTATCGTAACCGAGGTAGACCACGAGGCACTCGTGGTGATAGAGGGGGAGTCGGAAGAGGGAACTCCGACAATATGCAGCCTTTGGGTGATGCAGAAAGTCGTATGGGTGGTGAGCCTAGAGGTGCGGAAGAAGTTATTCCTCCTAGAGAGCCTTTAAATCCAACAGCTCCAAATGTTCCTGCAGGAATGGACCCTGCATTTATGGCCACTCTCCAACAGATGATTGGACAAGCTGTCCAGAATTTCTATTCCCAGGCACAACCTCATCCTATGCCTCCTCCTGTGTCTACTACACCTCCAAATCCTACTCAAGTAATACCTGAGATTGATAGAGTGGATGCTATTAGTATTACATCTGCCTTTGAGAAACTGAAACCCCCTACTTACGACGGTGGTGGTGACCCAACAGAAGTAGAATTTTGGCTGAAGCAAATGGAGAAGTGTCTTGAAAGAGTAAAATGTCCTGATGATCAGAAAGTTTCAAATGTTTCTTATTATCTTATAAAGGATGCAGATGATTGGTGGGATGCAGAAAAGCCCACGGAAGGTCAGATGAGTTGGGAAGATTTTAAGACTAAGATACGTTCAAGGTTTTATCCAGTGACCTTACAGAAGCAAAAGTTGAAGGATTTTATGAACCCTCCACCCGAAGGGATGCCAGTAACTGTGGCTAGTGCAAAATATCATCAGCTCCTACGTTATGCTTCGAAGATAGTCCGTAGCGAAGAGGATAAGATTGATTACTTTGAACCTTGGGTGGCACCTGAGATTAGGACTTATATGGCAGGACATAAGTGTTCTACCCTAGCAGAGTACTGTGATGTAGCTCTAGCAGTGGAGAAAAGATTAGATGCTGAAAGGGCGGTTACTCGCAGTTACAAGAGACAGAAGACCCATTCGGCCCCACCTAATACAAAGGAGGGTGGAATTAGAAGACCACCTCCTCCTTTTCCGAGACCCATCCAGAATTCTGGACCTCCTGGATCAAGTAATTCTCGCGGGACATTACCTGAAGGATATCAGTGCCATAACTGCAAGAGTACTCAACATTTAAAAAGAGATTGTCCTAAGGCTCCTCAGACATGTTTTCAATGTGGAGAAAAGGGTCATATTGCAACTTTCTGTAGACAACGTAAGGAAAGACCTTCCCCTTCCTCTGTCTCTCAGTATACTTCCAAGGGGTCAGCTCAACCACCTCGTTCATCGTCTATGTACCCTCATCAACAAGCTCGTTCAACACCATCAGCATCCCAACAAACCACAACGGGAACTAGAGGAAAGGGACGTGTGTATGAGATGAGAACTGAGGATTCCAATGCTCCCATTGCTACAGGTACACTTAGTATTTACTCTCATCCTGTATGTGTTTTATTCGATACTGGGGCAACCCATTCCTTTATTTCGGAGGCATGTGCGGCTAGGCTGGATCTTACTTGCCTTTATGATTGTGAATCCTTTGTGATTAGCTTGCCCAATGGTAGTAAGTTGACTGGCTCTCGTGAGTTTAGGAATTGTCCGATCCGTATTGGTGATCGGGATTGGGTAGCTAACCTAATCGCAATAGATATGCATCATTATGATGTAATTCTGGGTATGGATTGGCTAGAGAGTCATGGAGCAATGATGGATCTTCGCAAGAAAACAGTTAGTATTACCGCTGAGGATGGATTGTGTCATGTGTTTAAAGGTCGTGATCCTGAGAAGTCAGGGATGGTTATTAGTGCTATGGCTGCAGTGAAACTTTTGAGGCGAGGGTGCCAAGGCTTTATGTGCTATGCTCTTGAAGATATTAAGGAGATCCCTAACATATCTGACATACCCATTGTCTGCGAGTTTTTAGATGTGTTTCCTGAGGAATTACCTAGTTTACCTCCTCGTCGGGATGTGGACTTTACTATAGAGCTTGAACCAGGAACAAGACCAGTTTCTAAAGCACCATATCGGATGGCGCCTTGTGAAATGCATGAATTAAAGAAGCAGTTGGAGGAGTTAGCTGATAAGGGGTATATCAGACCGAGTGCATCTCCATGGGGAGCACCTGTATTGTTCGTAAAAAAAGAAGGATGGAAGTCTCCGTCTTTGCATTGACTACAGGGAATTGAATAAGGTTACAGTGAAAAATAAATACCCTTTACCTCGCATTGATGATTTGTTGGATCAGTTACAGGGTTCAGTAGTCTTCTCCAAGATTGATTTAAGGTCGGGCTATCATCAGTTGAGGATTAGAGAGGAAGATATTGCTAAAACAGCTTTCAGAACAAGATATGGTCATTATGAATTTATAGTGATGCCCTTCGGTCTTACAAACGCTCCAACCGTGTTTATGCAGTTAATGAATCAGGTGTTCATCGAATATCTTGATCAATTTGTTGTCGTTTTCATTGATGATATTTTGATATATTCCAAGAGCAAAGAAGAGCACGAAGAGCACCTTAAACTTGTCCTTCAGGCGCTAAGGCAACATCAGTTGTATGCTAAACTATCCAAGTGTGATTTTTGGATGACTGAAGTAACATTTCTAGGACACATCATTTCTGCTGAAGGTGTAAAAGTAGATCCTCAAAAGATTGAGGCTATATCAGGATGGCAACCTCCAAAGAATGTGAAGGAAGTGAGAAGTTTTCTTGGCTTGGCAGGTTATTATAGAAGATTTGTGGAAGGATTCTCCAAAATTTCTCAACCATTAACCAATCTGCTTCGGAAAACGAAGAAATTCGAGTGGAATCAACAATGTCTGCAGAGTTTTCAAGAACTTAAGCATAAATTAACAAGTGCTCCAGTGCTAGCTCTTCCTCAAGGAAATGAAGACTTTGTTGTTTACAGTGATGCTTCAAGGCATGGTCTGGGTTGTGTTTTGATGCAACGAGGGAGGGTGATTGCATATGCTTCCCGACAGTTAAAATCATATGAAATGAATTACCCCACGCATGACTTGGAACTTGCAGCGGTAGTATTTGCACTTAAGATCTGGCGACATTATCTCTATGGTGTGAGTTGTCAAATTTACACTGATCATAAGAGCTTGAAGTATATATTCACCCAGAAGGAATTGAATATGAGGCAAAGAAGGTGGCTGGAATTGATAAAAGACTATGACATTGAAATGCTCTACCATCCAGGGAAAGCTAATGTAGTAGCAGATGCCTTGAGTCGGAAGTCGAGTCAAGAACGAATGATAGCATGCCTAACTTGTCAGCCTGAATTACAGAAGGAGATTATGCGATACGAGATTGAAGTCCGGTTCCAAAAGAATCAAGGTCAACTTTGTTTATTAGAGATTCAGTCATCCTTGTTAGATTCCATTCGGGAGAAGCAATTACAGGACGCAAGATTAAACAAGGTTATCGGTGAAATTTCTTCTGGGAGGACACCGGGATTTGTGGTTCATGATGATGGTATCTTAAGATTTCAGAATCGGATATGCGTGCCTTCTAATGATGAAATTAAGAGCATCATTTTACGGGAAGCTCATGCTTCTCCCTACTCGATACACCCCGGAGCCAACAAGATGTATAAGGATCTTAAGCAGAACTTCTGGTGGAGTAACATGAAGAAGGAAGTAGCTGAGTTTGTAGCTAGGTGCCTCACATGTCAACAAGTTAAGATTGAACATCAAAGGCCAGCTGGTGAGTTACAACCCCTCCCAATACCAGAATGGAAGTGGGAAGATATTGCTATGGATTTTGTCTCAGGTTTGCCAACGACCCAAAAGGGGATGGACTGCATTTGGGTTATAGTCGACCGGTTAACCAAGTCTGCCCATTTTCTACCTGTGAAGAAGGTTTGGGGTCCCGATCGACTAGCTGAGCTATACTTACAAGAGATTGTGCGCCTACATGGCATCCCCAAGACCATAGTATCTGATCGTGATGGTCGGTTTGTATCACATTTCTGGAGATCATTGCATAGAGCCTTGGGCACTGAGTTAAGATTTAGTACTTCCTTTCACCCTCAGACAGACGGTCAAACCGAGAGAACAATACAAACTCTGGAGGATATTATGAGGGCGTGTGTATTAGACTGGCCAGGAAACTGGGGAACTAAATTGCCTCTAGTGGAATTCACATATAACAATAGTTGGCATGCATCCATTCAGATGGCCCCATATGAGGCTTTGTATGGCCGTAGATGCCGTTCCCCACTATGTTGGGATGATCTGTCAGAGAGAAATCTAGTGAGCCCAGACATATTACAACGTACCCGGGATGAAGTTGCTGTTATCAGACAGAGAATATTGACAGCCCAAAGCCGACAAAAATCTTATGCAGACAATCGTCGTCGACCCCTTGAATTTGGAATTGGTGATCATGTTTTTGTACGAGTCTCGCCTACTAAGGGTGTTTTCAGATTTGGGCGAAGGGGGAAGCTGAGCCCACGTTATGTTGGTCCATTTGAAATTCTAGAAAAGGTTGGATCTTCATCATATCGCCTTGCCTTGCCACCATCCCTGAGCAGAGTTCATAGTGTGTTTCATATCTCTCAGTTAAGGAAATATCTAGCTGATCCTTCTCATGTGATTCGCTATGATGATATCGAATTCGAAGAGGATTGCACATATGAGGAGCAACCAATCAAAATAGTAGAATATGAAGTGAAGCAACTTAGGAATAAGAAGATTCCTCTTGTGAAAGTGTTATGGTCCAAGCATGGGACCAATGCAGCAACATGGGAAACCGAGGAGAAAATGAGACAGCTTTACCCATTTCTCTTTGAGGTCTAGTTTCGGGGACGAAACTTCTTTTAACGGGGGAGGTATGTGATATCCCGTTAATATAAAATACTTTATAATTCTAATATGTGGTAAATATAGATTTTGAATCGTAAATTTCCTTTGATTGACCGGGTGTTGGAAATTCGGGTGGAAGTTTCGGGAAGATTAGTTGGTTCATGTCGACATTATATAAATTCCGTTGGCTTTACGAGTGATGATTTCTACCTACTTAAGTAATTGACTATCACCATATATATTTATATATATATATATAAATCATTTTGGGTATTATAGAGACAACCCATTTCTTTTTCTACTTCTTTTCCTTTCTCTTTCCTCCTTTCTCCTCCTCCTTTCCCGTTCTTTTTTTTTGGCTGTGCGTTTCCTCTTCTTCTAGCCTCAGCCAGCGGCTGCCACTCCTTCAAATCAGCAGCCCCTCCACCCAAATTAAACCCCTTAGCCACCGAACTCAGCCCAACCATCCTCGGAACGAGCCGTCCTCGCCAAATAGCCATCGTACGGACTGGTTTGGTGTGGTGTGTTGCACAGCTGCGTGTTGGGTTGTGAAGTCCGATCATCACCACCTCGGAACGACGCCGTCGAGCCTCCCTAGCAGCCTATTACTCCATTTGTGAGTCTTGATTCAATCCTTAAAGCTTTCTTTGATTTCTTCTAAAATCTTGAAACCCTAGGTTTCAATTTGGGGGTTTTGTTTTTATGTGAAGCTTAATTAGTAATTGGTTGGTTAAATAATTATTTAGGAAACCTTGATTGGATCTAGAAAGGGCTAATTGGCAATAAGTCATTTGGAATCGACTCATTGAAAGGCTCGGACTCGATCGTCGACTCTAAGGCAAGTGTTTGTGGATGCTTAAGTGTTTTGATGAAAGGTTAAGGAATTTAGGAATATTCCATGAAGTATATGTGTTTATTAATTTAAGTTATCTATCTTATAAATCATATACCTATCTAGATGTAAAGAGGTTTAGGCATATATATGTACTTTGAAGTTTAGGGCTTGTTTACTAGTTGATAGCTAAGGCTATGATTAGTTATGAGCTAAAAATATAGAATCATGTTTGGTTGTGCTATGGCTAGCCATATGTGTTTGGGTGTCCATTTTATTGTGGGCCCTGACTTCTACAAGTGGTGGATAGTCCGTTGGGCGTCCATAGCTATTGTGGGCCTTGACTTCCATTTGAGGTGGATAGTCCGTATGTTACTCTTGTGGCCAAGTTTGGGATGATTTCCATATTATCATGGTTGCCCATGTTATGGAAGACTCCCACATAGGTGGGTAGTCCGCTCGATATCGGGACGCCGAAAATTCTTACTTATGATGTGTGTTATTATTAATGATTTTCGTGTAAAGGTTGTAATTACATGAGAAGATTGAGATGCTTGTTTATTCGTTTACTCGTATGTGTATCTGAATATTATATATATAGACATATATATATATATGTTGAGGAATGCATCACTTGTGCATGTTTCTACTTTTCTTATCTTGATTCTTGCACATATTACATTATCTATACACTTGCTAGTCTGGTTGAAGACTAACCCCCATTTCGGTGGGGGCTGATTGTGTTTCTGCATGATCGGGTTCTGGCGCAGTAGTGGAGCATGGAAGTGGTCAAGCAACGTGATGGTTACTAGGATGGGTTTCCTTGAGTTTGGTCTCTTAGGAATCATTTTGTAAACTCTTAGCCTTCTTATGTTAGAAGCCTTACATGTATTGTATCTAGCTACTCCAAATTGGGTTTAGAACCTTCTAAATGTTGGTTTGTCGTCAAACTTGTATGATGGTTAGTTTTCTCCGCTTGATATGATGTTGTAAGTTATGTTCTGCTTATATATCCCTTATGTATATTTAAGTTATGTTAGTTCATTCCTTCCTTTGCCTGTGGAGATTCTTGGAGAATCTCTGGCACTGTAACACCTCGTGTTTCAGGCTGTTACACAAAATTTGTTGTGTTAGACTTGAAACTCCACCTGACCAAACGACTTATTATTCATATATTTTTTGTTTTATATAAATATAAAAATAATTATATATTTATTAAATAATAACATTTTATCATTATTATTTTATGAAAAATTTGTTTATGTTTTAATTTTCTTTATTAAAAAAAATGAGTACTTGAAACTCTTTGGGCCGATCCAAACTCACTGATTCGGAAATTATAATGACCTGGTTAACTCAACTATGTTTTTTATTGGAACCTGAATAAACCAATTTCGGTCGCCCCTACCTTTTTGCCAGTTCTAGTGAATGTTCGAAACACTCATTAGATCTCGTTAGGTGAAAAAACACAACTCTATTGAGATTATACTTATAAATGTTTTGATATGATTTCGAACAGATTTCGAACCTCCATAAAACGCAGCAAACCCGTGAGGACTTTAAGATGCTCGATTTTTTTTGGGGTCTTTGACTGATTCTGAAACCTCTCACTCTCAGCCCATTTCTGCTTCATAATAATCCAATGTTCTTCATTAATCGAAGGAGGTTTTTTGTCTGCCTCTCGAGCCTTGAATAGTATGCCCCTCAATAACAAGGAATTTCCAATATGGAAGTTGCCAAAATATACTCTGCTTTGTCAACTTATGGCACTCACAATAACCATGAATTTTTGAATGTGGCTCTTCAGTTACCATTGGAAAATGTTTCACTCGCTCCCATAGTTCTTGACCTGATATAATATATAAAATATTGTCATACATACAAATAACATTGTGTACGTACATAATTTAAGTTGATGATAGAAACTTTCCTTTTAGGCGAGAGGGAGGAAATGACTTATCAACTCGGCCTTTGTAAAATCCTTTCTCGTCATTTCTGAAAGGATGATCACTCGGTAAGGATATCCGACTGCATTCAAACCATGTATGCTTTTTACTGTAATCTAACCGAAAGGCTTTAGTTTTTTCATACACGTTGGACAACCCATTTTTCGAGTTGTACTCCATCCATAAAGCATTGCATAGGCAAGAAAGTCATTTATCGTCCATAATAAAGTAGCTCGCATAATAAGCATTTCATTTCTAGAAGCATCAAATGTAGGTGTTCCATAATAAAGTAGCTCACATAAGAAGCATTTCATTTCTAGAAGCATCAAATGTAGGAACACCATGAAGCCACAACATGAGCAATTCATCAATAAGAGGTTGTAAGCAAACATCTATTAACTTTTTCGGGTTGTTGGGACTAGGAACAATCATTGACAAGAACATGTAAGGAGTTGTCAAGCACATCAAGGGAGGAAGATTGTGTGGAGTCAGAATAACATGCCAATATGAATAAGGCCTTCCCGATTGACTGAACGGTGCAAAACCATGAACGCATAAACCTAATTGAACATTACGAGATTCTAATTCAACGTCAGGATATGTTCGATTCAAATGTTTCCAAGCTTCACTATCAGAAGGATGAGACATTTCTCCTTTTGGTTTATGCTCTGCATGCCACCTCGTATGCTCAGCTAAAGCTTTTGATGCATACAATCTCTGCTATCTTGGAGTCAAAGGAAAATAATGCAATTCCTTATAAGGAGATATTGATGGCCCGTCTACACTTTTGTACCTTGGAGGGTTGCAGTGCTTACATGAATCTTTATTGACATCATCCTTCCAAAACAACATACAATTGTTTGGACATATGTCATATTTTATCACAGGCAGCTCAAGCTCTTTTACAAGTTTTTCTGACTCATAAAAATTTCCAGGAAGTTGGTGATCACGAGGCAAACATTTTCCAAATAACTGCATTACTGAATCATAGCAAGCGCTTCAAACATATTAACTCTGACTCAATGTTCAACATCCTAGAAAGTGCAGATAGTTGAGTATGGCTTTCGCAGTTTGCCCACAATGGTTCATCTGCAGATTTTAAAACATCCAAGAACTTTGCAGATAATGCTATCTCTTCATTTCTATCATTAAATGCATCATGGATAATTTCTGGGTTGCTTGAGGAAGGGTTACCGTCCAGAGGTATGTTTATGTTTTCATATGAGAACATCCCTGGCATATGAGAATTCGGCCTTTCATCTGTCCGATAAGGAACAAAATTGGGACCAACAACATCAAACACCATTCTTTGTTGTGGGTTTATTTAACCATGTCCGAAACTTGTTGAAGGATTTTGATTCACATGTGAGTTGCTCGACATACGATTTGTCTCTAACTCATTATAATCAATTGATTCCCCATGACAATTCCAATAATAGTAATCAAGAGGGAAAACTTTTCGACGTAAGTGTTCTTTGATGGTTTCTACCTTCCGAAATCTTTTATTTTCACATTGATAGCATGGACATATAATTTCACTTCCAAGATCTTGAGACAATGCAAAATTCAAAAACTCGTTAACCCCATCAAAAAATTCATTCCTAACTTTGGCACGTCGAGGCAATTTTTTCTTATACATCCAACTCCTTCTAAACTTTTTCTCCCGTGGATATGTTTTTTTTCACAAAATAATGTGCATAACACTAATTTTAGTTTTTTGTGTTAATTCTTATTATATATATATAAATGCATCTAATAAAAATTCCAAATAGAAAAATAGAAAAATCAACAACTAACTGTAATAATATTGTATAGTGTAATAAGAAATTACCTCTAATCCCATTGTTAAATGTAGTATGAACTGTGTAAAAAAGAGTAAATCAAAAAATTATAGTCAAACATAAAAATAATATAGATACATAACTAAAATAAAAGTTAAATTATACCAATTGAAAGCTCATACCTCTTTTACTTTTTTCTATAAAAATGGAAGCTTCATCTTCCTTCTTCTCTCTAAACCACAAATTTTGTAATATGTGAAAACTTCAAATGTGAAAATGATTACACTCTCTCATATCTACGTACCTAACTACAATATAAGGGAGAAGCCAAGTCTTCACAAAATATTGCGCCACCTCAGCGCCATGTCACCATTTAAAAAAACAAAAAAACAAATAATGAATTAATCAAATTTTTAAATAAAAAATCATTTTTTCCATAATTATCCACCTTCTCCATGATCTCCTACAAATATACAAATCAAGTTACATATTAAAAAAAAATTGGTCATTTATAAACCGTGTTTAGGAGGAGCATACAATAAATGGCATACAATAAGCTTTGATCATTTCAGTTAATCTCTTTAAATAAGAAGTTAATTTTAGAAATTTACGAATAAGTGTTACCATATTTTAGTGATTCTTTTGTAATGGAATTATCCATTTACTTGTAGGATAATTTATTTAATTATGTTTATCATATGCCCTAGGTTAGAAAACCGATTATTGAACTAAAATGTTCAAGCTTTAGAGAGTATGATGTAGAAAAATTATATTTACGGTATTATTTTGTTGATAGTCCGGTCATTATTTTATGTTTAGATAAGACTATCTAATTGAGTTTTGATACTATACGATAGGTTAGTGTATATTTTATATTGGAGGTTGATCATTCAGTGTTTTTCACTCTATTCTTACATACATATACTTTACAATGAAAACATGTATTAATATGTTTATTATTATTTATCTTTCACAAATATAACTATAACTTATTTATTATTTTAAAATGTTTGAATAAAAACTATAAACATTCTATAAATATTAATCCCGTGATATTCACGGGGCCTACACTAGTAATGAATTAATGAGATACAACAACCAACCAATTCTAACTTAAATTTCCATTATTTTTATTTCTTAAAATTATAGTCAAAATAGCCATGGTTCTCGTGTGGCGAAATGTTATAGCTAATTATTTAGCCACAGAGCAGTAGTTGATATAAGTCATTCCTAAATTAGCCACGACATATCTGTGGCTATATATCCATAACTAAATTTCAGCCACCTTAGCCACGACATATCCGTGGCTATATGCCTATATATCAATGGCTAGAATTCAGCCACAGAATGGTGGAAAAAAGTCTCTTCATCACCTGGCCATGACTTACCTTTTCCGTCTCGAATTTCATGCCCATTTAGCCATGTATATGTACCATGGTCCCAAATTCCATGCCTATATTGATTTTTTAGTAGTGTGCTATGACTAAGATATTAATTCAGACTAAAAAACCAACTAAGCAAAACTAAATATACTTACTAAAATGATGAGGAAAGGTAATATAATATATGCGTACTTAGAAATGTAACCCATGTCAACTTTGCGTTAAAGAACTCAATGAGTCAAGTTGTAAACGCCAATTAATGGCATCCTAACACTTCCAATCCACAACTCTCCATCCCTTTCTTCAACTTCACTAACTGCCCTTAGAATTTCTCCTCGATTATCTTCCAAAATCTCACCTTCTTCACTCAATCTCACAATGGTTGCATGGGGACTATTTCCCAATAGCAAACCAACGAGTTGATTAGTATTCAAATGAAGTTTCGAAAGAACCCAACCGGCAAATCGACTCCTTTTGGCAGCCAAAGCCACCCAAAATTCTCCTTTGGAATTCCTTCTTATGTTATCTGGAAAACCAGGTAGCTGCGCGAATGATTCAAGACTTCCGGTCTTCGGACCTCGAAGCCAATACCTCATGATCCTAAACTTGGTAGTTTCCGCCACCAATACGAAGGAGTTGTCCTTGTTTAGAACGACACCGTTTGCGTTTGCAAGGCCTTTTGCAAGAACTGTTTGTTGGAACTCGGATCACTCCGAATTCCCGAGTCTTTATCTTTTCTTCTACTCGCGAGCTATCTAGACTTCTTGATTCCAAGCGGAATGCTTCTCTTCGAATCTCATGTTTCTCTCTCAGAGGCGGACCTCGCGACTAGCTTTGAAATGTTCTCTCTTGCTTCTAGGTGGAATCTCATTCTCCAAGTTTCCTGCAAAAGCCAAACCCGGAGGTGGGGCTCTCCGGGAAGGGCACTCCGACGCCCAAGTCAGAAATGATACAAATAATGTATTCGAAAAATTAGCGAGTATAAAGAGTTGTAAGAGTTTGAGGTTTCGTATCCGAATGACCGCCTTTAGTTCATCGAGGCATACACAACGGATATGAACATATAAGCAACTTGGGCATCTGGTTAGTCGAGTCATGTCTCCATCAAATCGGGGAAGAGGGTGGCCGGCGACAGGCTCAAGATGGATGCGATGAGGTCCGTCTGGAAATACCTCACGAATCACCATCAAGGTCCAACCGAGCTTCGCCAGAGATGGGGAGACGGGGATCGATGGTCGAGCTTCTCGGGAATTCGCCGGGTGTGGGATCTCGTTGCGGGTCAAAGATGACCGAGCGGCTCCGAATCCTCTTAACACCCTGAGCTAACACATCAACCTCAAAATGATTGAATGGTTGAATTCCATGGTCACGAGAAGAACCGAGGGCCAACTCGGAGGTTGGAGGTGAAGCTCCTTCGCTCTTCCCCCTTTCTTGTCTGCTTTTCCCATCTCAGCCCCCTTTCTCCATTTCAGTGTTCATCCTTATATAAACTTTTCTTATTTAACCTATTAGGCCTTTGCATTGTAATAAGATTTGGGCCTGCTTTTACCCGGGTCCAACACAGCTCCCCAAGCTCTTCATTGTCTCAACGAAGGCTTGGTTCATTGGACCTCTTGTAAGTCTTACGCCCACTCAGTGATCTCGCGAGTATGTATTATCAGCGCCTCGCTTGACCATTTCGTACATAAAACTAACTTGAATAAGGTCATAAAAGAACTCAGGCTTGCGTGCCTGAGGCGCTAAGTCTTTAGAGGTACTTTAGAGTTTGAAAATGAATTCAATGTGTTGGTGCGAAAACACCGAGGGTTTACTTTCCAAAATTCGAGTATGAACTCGAAGAATAGGAACAAACTCGTAGTCATTTGCATGTTCTTTATACTTTATCTCTTAATCTTGTATTTCATGCGTTATTATTTATACTCTAATTCACTTATAGTCCTAGTTTCAACTCTTTACAGCTTGTGAAAGATTTTCACAAGGGAGTAAATCCAAAGAATGAGGAAGAGAGAATATGACCTTCATTCCAAGCATTCGCGGAGAAACCATCAAGAATATATAGCATCCACGAATGAACATAGGCTTACGTACGGCATGGAGCTCCAACGTTTTAGCTTTTTCAGAGCTCGCGAGAGGACCTCATGATGAGTTCAAAGTGCTTTTAAACTTCTTTAGGAGAATCTTGTTTTCATTAACCGAGCTCGTCTTACGGTAGTGCGAGATGGTGATCTTGAGGATGAATCGCGACCGACCTCCCCTCGATACTCCTCTTTATATTTTGTTTGAGTTTTAGTTCGCGTCTTCATATCGTTCAACTTTAGCATTCGCGAGGACTGGCTCCAAAGGATAAAATCAATGGTTGAGAAGCATAAAAATGGCTCATTCTCTAAAAGTTCGTAAGGAATCGACGAAAGAACGCGACACTTGTAGATGAATAAAAGCCAAGGGAAGCTTCCGGCCTAATGTGAATGAAAAAAGGCTAAGGGAAGCTCTCGAGCTTAAATGAAGAGTCAACTTAGTCTTGCTAGGTTTTACGCTCGCGAGCGCTCTAGCGAATGAACAACGCTAAGGGAAGCTCCCGGCCTAATGTGGATGAACAAAGACTAAGGGAACCTCCCGAGCTTAAGTGAAGAGTCAACCTAGTCTTGCTAGGTTTTACGCTCGCGAGCGCTATAGCGAATAAATAAAAGGACTTTGCGACTTGAGTGAGAATACTTGTTTTGGAGCTCCACCGTCACGGCTTCGCGACCTAGGTGAGTGTATACTCCCTCTAGCGACACGGTTTCATGGTCCGGGTGAGGATACTTGCCACTCAACCTCGTGATCTTTCTAGGCTCTTTGGCCTGTTACAAACTCTTTCCTTAGTCATTTTTCCATGCATCATACCGATGATCTTGCATCTCGGGTTTTCACGTGCATAGGTGCTAAGTTCTTTTCAAGCCCCATAACGTTGGTTTCATGTGTCCTAGCCACAAGCCATGAGGCGTGAAGCCCTAAGTGCCCCCTTAGAGTTCGAGAGTAAACTTAATGCACGCGAGCTTGTCAAAGGGGGAAACCCAATGACAAGGAAGCATAAAAGTAGTCTTTGCCTTAAACGCTCGTGAAGAGACGATGAAAAAGCGTGACTCTCGCGAATGAACAAAGGTCGTAGGAGAGGTGGGGAGCCTCAACAACACTCCCGGATCTTGTGAAAAGACTTCGCGAGTACCTTCATAACTCTTAATGAGTGTTGCTTTAGCTTTGCTTAGTACGTCTTTCCTTCATGTGTATGGAAGCTAAATTCTATATGAGCTCCATACCATTATTCTCGCGTTTTCGTTCTTCTTTCGTTTCGTTCATCACACTTGCTTACTATATATCTCAACTTGATTTAAATCAAGGCTTAAAGATCGGATGCAAAGAGAGAGAGAAAAGACTAGTCAGAGTATTAATGACGAGGTCATGAAAGCCCGATCGAGTCGACTCCACATCTCTCCCCTTGTCTCTTTCAATTCACTCAAACATAAATTATGCGAGGTGAATAGGAAGAGGGATGAAGGTGGTGTCTATCTTGTTGGTTCTAACACCCTCGTGAGGTGGGGAATGCAAGTTGTTATTCTTGATACAACTTTACTCATGAATGAGGTTTAGGAGATATACCCGAAGGAAGGTCTAAAAAATAGCAGAATGATGCATGAAACTTTAAGGGCCTTGCGACTAAAGTGAACCGAAACTTACCTTAAAGGTAGGCTTTCCACTACAAGGGTATTTCTCCCTATAAAGAAAGAGTAGTATAAAGGTTAGCAAGGAAATGCCTTAGTGTGAGGATTCACATGAACACATTATTTTCAAAGCAACATCTCCTTACGATGTTTCTCCTTAGTGACCACGTTTAACACTTGGATCGATAAGTGTTGAGAGCAACCTCTTTTTCAACAACGCAACCTGTTTTTAGGTGCTCTAAGTTTGTGACCTTTCCCGGAACAAGGGATTCTCATTGCACAACGATAGCTTAAGCAAACAAGCTAATTGAAACTAGGTAAAAGTGAGTGAAACAAGTGAAGTCAATGCTTCCTGAAGGCGAGCAAGATGCTTCACAAAGACGGGGAAAGCAATTAACAACGGTACTTCACAACACTAAGCAAGTAAAAACTTCATGACGCGAATCGAGACCCCACGACACAATTCGAGTGAGTTCAAGGCTTCACGAAATCCAGCAACACGAGTGAAGGAAAAGCTTTGCACATGCAAATGAAGCGAGAGAGTAAAGTCTTACAAAAGTGGTTAATAAGAGTGAAGACAAAGCTTAACGAAAGTAAGCAACACTCGCCACACAAATGACATTCATGCGTATGGGTGTCAACACTTGTTAAGCCTCACACACCTGATCTCGCGTGCGGGTAGCACAACTTCGCGCCTAGGTGAGTGCTATACTCATCCTAGCGTCACGACATCATGGTCCGGGTGAGAATACTTGCCACTCAGCCTCGGTCCCACGGCTTCGCGACCTGGGCGAGAATAATTACCTCTCGAGCTCCAGCGTCACGGCTTCGCGACCTAGGTGAGTGTAGACTCACTCTAGTGACACGGCTTCATGGTCCGGGTGAGGATACTTATCACTCAACCTCGATCCCACGGCTTCGCGAACTGAGCGAGAATACTTGCCTCTCGAGCTCCAGCGTCATGGCTTCCCGACCTAGGTGAGTGTAGACTCACTCTAGTGACACGACTTCATGGTCCGGGTGAGGATACATATCACTCAACCTCGATCCCACGGCTTCCCGACTTGAGCGAGAATACTTGCCTCTCGAGCTCCAACATCACGGATTCGCGACCTAGGTGAGTGTAGACTCACTCTAGTGACACGGCTTCATGGTCCGGGTGAGGATACTTGTCACTCAACCTCGATCCCACGGCTTCGCGACCTAAGCGAGAATACTTGCCTCTCGAGCTCCAGCGTCACGGCTTCGCGACCTAGGTGAGTGTAGACTCACTCTAGTGACACGGCTTCATGGTCCGGGTGAGGATACTTATCACTCAACCTCGATCCCACGGCTTCGCGACCTGAGCGAGAATACTTGCCTCTCGAGCTCCAGCTTCACGGCTTCGCGACCTAGGTGAGTGTAGACTCACTCTAGTGACACGACTTCATTGTCCGGGTGAGGATACTTATCACTCAACCTCGATCCCACGGCTTCGCGACCTGAGCGAGAATACTTGCCTCTCGAGCTCCAGCGTCACGGCTTTGCGACCTAGGTGAGTGTAGACTCACTCTAGTGACACAACTTCATGGTCCGGGTGTGGATACTTGTCACTCAACCTCGATCCCACGGCTTCGCGACCTGAGCGAGAATACTTGCCTCTCGAGCTCCAGCGTCACGGCTTCAGGGCCTAGGTGAGTGTAGACTCACTCTAGTGACACGGCTTCATGGTCCGGGTGAGGATACTTATCACTCAACCTCGATCCCACGGCTTCGCGACCTGAGCGAGAATACTTGCCTCTCGAGCTCTAGCGTCACGGCTTGGCGACCTAGGTGAGTGTAGACTCACTCTAGTGACACAACTTCATGGTCCGGGTGAGGATACTTGTCACTCAACCTCGATCCCATGGCTTCGCGACCTGAGCGAGAATACTTGCCTCTGGAGCTCCAGCGTCACGACTTCATGGCCTAGGTGAGTGTACAGCTCACCTAGGTCACGGTATATTTCGCGTGCCCGGTGACTAGCCCGATGCCGCTAATTTTAAACAAATCAATCAAACAGAAGAAAGCCTAAGTAAGGTAAAAGTCACGCAAGGTGCAATGTAAGGACTTTCTGTAAAGCAAAGCGAAGCATGATCCACCAATCAGGTAATAGCATTCATGCAAGACTAAAAACAATGGACTCTCCGTAAAACAAAGTACGAGTCACCAGTCAAGCAATCACATTCATGCAAGACTAAAATGGATGGACTCTCCGTAAAACAAAGTACGAGTCAAGGAGGACTTAACTGGCCCTTTGCCTTTTATCTTTTGTTAATCTTGTGATTGGTTTTCCATAGAGTGAGAATGGAAATCTCTAGTCATGACGGATGCCAAACTAGTTGTGTGAGGAAATTCCCACAGACGGCGCCAGTGTTGGAACTCGGATTTATTGGAACCTCGTTCCAACGGAAAGGAAACCGGCAACACTCCGGATTCCCGAGTCTTTATCTTTTCTTCTACTCGCGAGCTATCTAGACTTCTTGCTTCCAAGCGGAATGCTTCTCTTCGAATCTCATGTTTCTCTCTCAGAGGCGGACCTCGCGACTAGCTTTGAAATGTTTTCTCTTGCTTCTAGGTGAAATCTCATTCTCCAAGTTTCCTGCAAAAGCCCAACCCGGAGGTGGGGCTCTCCGGGAAGGGCACTCCGACGCCCAAGTCAGAAATGAAACAAATAATGTATTCGACAAATTAGCGAGTATAAAGAGTTGTAAGAGTTTGAGGTTTCGTATCCGAACGACCGCCTTTAGTTCATCGAGGCATACACAACGGATATGAACATATAAGCAACTTGGGCATCTAGTTAGTCGAGTCATGTCTCCATCAAATCGGGGAAGAGGGTGGCCGACGACGGGCTCAAGATGGATGCGATGAGGTCCGTCTGGAAATAACTCACGAATCACCATCAAGGTCCAACCGAGCTTCGCCAGAGATGGGGAGACGGGGATCGATGGTCGAGCTTCTCGGGAATTCGCCGGGTGTGGGATCTCGTTGCGGGTCAAAGATGACCGAGCGGCTCCGAATCCTCTTAACACCCTGAGCTAACACATCAACCTCAAAATGATTGAATGGTTGAATTCCATGGTCACGAGAAGAACTAAGGGCCAACCCGGAGGTTGGAGGTGAAGCTCCTTCGCTCTTCCCCCTTTCTTGTCTGCTTTTCCCATCTCAGCCCCCTTTCTCCATTTCACTGTTCATCCTTATATAAACTTTCCTTATTTAACCTATTGGGCCTTTGCATTGTAATAAGATTTGGGTCTGCTTTTACTCGGGTCCAACACTGTTACTTGTCTTGTTTTCATGTCGTATTTCATCAACCTCCGTGTCGTATCTACGGCATAACAAGAAAGTATATATTGCCTGAAACATGAATCAATTCAAACCCATATACCAATTGAAGGATCTTAAAAAAGCTTAAACAAGAATAAAGTTTACCATCGATAGAATGTGGAGCTTGTATCTGTGAAGTAAATAACGTGTTGTTGCTCATCGATATCAAGATCGTTGGTGAAGCGAAAGGGTATGTCTTCAGCTGTGGAAGCCAATTGAGTGGCCAAACCCCCAACAGAGCCAACAACTAGAAGCCCAAAATAAGCATCGGCAATGTACAAATCTCCTGTCTTACTCTCAAATCTCAGCCCCAATGGCCTCCCGCACATGCTCTCCAACTCTGCTTTTATTGGGTGGACACATATATCATTGTTCCTGAAACTCAACCGCAATTATAACGCTTTCAGCGATAAAAACAGAGAAGTTAAATAACAACAAATAAATATTAGCAATAATCACTACCATCGAATCCAACAATTAAATTCGTAACCGATCATTCTAATCCATATAGAACGTGATAATTCCTCTTTTTTTTTTTTTTTTTTTTTTTTGGATAAAAGAGAGGCGACACTCTCGCACACTAAATAAATAAGCTAACTTTCGAAAAAACGGGGAGTAGCAAAGCCCCTAACATAGAACGTGATAATTCCTAATATAGTGGATAGAGTAGAAAATAAAATAAAAAGTAGTTATGTTAAATAAATAAATGAAGTTAGTGATAATTAAGTTGGATAATATATTTAGTAGGGCGTATTACGGCTGACCTTTTGGGGGAGGTGATGGCAAAATGGATCCAAGAAGCGGAAGGTGGGTCCCACTTGAGGATTCGACCGTCGGAGACACCAGTGTAGGGGCCGTTGCCACGTGGATCAAATGCGAGGCTCTCGGGACCGAAAGCGCCATGTAGATGGATGACGTGAGCACGGTGGAGGTGGTGGAGAGCGGAGGGTAACACGGGAGGTTACGTTGGAGGAGGAAGAGATTTACAAGGGTAGGAAGGCTCAAAGCTGCCAGGAGAATCCATAGAGATGCAACTAACTTCATTGTGCTGGAGCTAGCTATCTTTTTGTCTAACTCTTCTACCTTGCCTTTTCTTTTCTTTTCTTTTCTTTGTATTTGGTGTCGGCTGATGCAGCTTCACGTACACCACGTAGCCTTATTATTACGTGGAAGGTTAGATCGGTAGGAGCTGATTTACTTAATCTTATAAGAACGTGGGATAAACTTTTGGACTGGGTGACAGAGATGGGATCAAATGCTAACAGTACCTCCCATGTGGATACAACGAGAGCCTTCAGATCAAATTCAATCAACGACGGAGATGCCTCTGCTTCCCCCATGCATTTTTAAAGAGACAGGGGTATTTTCCTACTTTTAAACTCAAATCCTTTTCCAGGTTTAGGCGACTCTTCCTCCTCGCATCTCTAGTGGCGACGATCGATCACCAAGCAACACCCACTCGATGCCTCTCTGACTCCCCCCTTACATGTTTGTGATGGCGGTTCCTCTTTCCTTCTTAGGATTTATGAAGCGAAGACGGAGGTCATGATCTCCCATCGTCGCCGCCAAAGTCTAGGTCTAAATCGAGGTTTTATCTCCCTTCTACTCTTCTTACTTCACTTCACATCTCTATTTCATAATGGTCATAATCGCCTATTTATGCTTGATGCTTTCAAGTAGTATAAATTCAGTTTTCCTTACATAATTTCAAGCTTTTTCTCAAGTTCATTTTTTATGTGTTCCTACTACAACTTCGAATTTTGTACTTTTCATCTTTGAAATCCAAAGATTGTTGATTTCTATTTAGTTTTGTTGAAATCTGAATTTTGTATTTTCATTGTTGAAATCTGAAGCTTTTAAAAATTGTAGAATCCTGCGATCTAAGTTACTGAGATTTCACTCAGGTTTTTTGGCTTTCATATTTGATGAATTTATTGTCTGATTATTTTATATCATACACATAGTTGATGTTGTTTTTTACTTAATTTTTTGTGCTTCTAATTCATACGAAAGGCCATATCTAGGGTGTAGATATTACTAAAATGCATCGGAAGAACTGCATATGAAGATATTGCCTTTTGAGTTCAAGTCCCTTCTTGTAGGTGCCTAGAGATGGAGGTATTGTTTTTAGTTGATGCATATAAAATTATCTGCCTATTAATTAAATAAAATATACCATTTGCATTAACCAACAATCGAGTTGTGTCTTTTCAGATGCTAAGTGTTGGAGAAGTAGGCTTATCCTGATGTGGGAAGAAACCGCAGGATCAAAAGCTTACAAGATTCAATCTTTAATCTGTGGTTCTTACAATCATTATTCTTTCATGGTTGTTCTCAACTCGAAGAGTTACCAGCTAACATAGGCAGGCTACAAAATCTTAGGTTTCTCACTCTGACAATCCTCAAGCAAATCTTACCAGAAATACTAGGAGAATTCACCACTCTTCGGACTCTTGGTCTGACCAGTTTCCCAAGGCTAGCTTCTCTCTCACATGGAAACGTTAGCCGTTTTGAACTGTCCGGAATTGGACCTAGAAGCCATTTCTTAAGTTGCAACATTCACTAGATTGGATGTTATTTAGACTCTGCTCCTCTCACACCTGCCAAAGTTCCAAGCGTTGCACTTAGGCTGCATGGATTAGCAGTTTACGTCCCTTCGGTCACTCATCATCAATGTTTTTCCTAAGCTACTGGAATGAGATGCTGGCTTTTCCGAGCTCAAAAACCTGGAGAGGATGGAAATCAAAGGCTGCATCTGATGGAGAAAGGAAATATCATAGGTCAAAAGAGGATTGTTATAGTCCACAAAGATCTTAAACCTTTTGAGCAAACATTTTAGAAGAAGGTATATATATTCTTTCAGGGTGGTATTCCAATTTTGCTAAAGTAGCAGGCACACTTAGATTGGGATCTAATATCTTGTATTTGATACTGTTACAGAGTTTAGTATCAAATTCCAAATCCTAGATGGCTTGTATCAATAGGAAGTTGTGCAAACCATGGAGATCCATACCCCGCTCTTTTAAAAAAAAAAAGTTGAACCTTTTTTTATTATGATTTTGTCATCTCTGCCATGTTTGAGTGCTGTCTTGTTCCTCATGTGTCACTGAGACCTTTGCGATGTAAGCTTTAATTTGTATAACTGCAGGCACATAATATAGAAAGGATTGTAGAGAAGCTCTTGATGCATTCAATGAGAATGAGGAGAAAGTATATCTCATCAACATATTTGTTGATGTAAAACTCACATTGCAATTTAGAGTTACCTTTCTTTCTTTTATTCATTGATAATTATTGTGTAGTGCTCTAAACGATGATGCTCCATCATGGGTCATGGCAGCCTATGAAAGAAGGCGAGAAGTTAAGGATGACGAAGCTGGAGAAGCTTAGTAAAAGCGTCAATTATCTACAGTATTAGTTGACCCAACCAATTGATGTTCATAACAAAATAGATTTGTGTGATGTAATTTAACATGTTATTTTATGGTGGGGGTTGCTACAACTTTTGAGTTCAGTTCCATGTCTAGACCAATGACTGTGAACCACTGATATATCTTTATGAACCCGACGTATAAAGTTTCTGAACCTTTATTATATATTTTATGAACCTGCACGACTATTGTCATGAACCTATAAAACTATCAAAATGAACCTAAGATATTTTTATTACAAGTGTTCATAACAAACTAAACCGGGCTAAAATTCATGAACATGCAAGACTATCGGCATGAACCTCTAGGCATATTATCATGAACCTCAAGGCATATTTTCATGAACCTCTAGGCATATTTTCATGAGCCTTAGGCATATTTTCATGAACCCCAAGTGTGTATTTTCATTTACCTCTATACATATTTTCATGAACCTCTAGGCATATCTAAATCCTTTTACTGCAATGTGTTAATAACAAAAACAAACGAGCTTAAAAACTTCATGAACCTGCATGAGTATCAGTATGAACCTCTACACATATTTTCATGAACCTCTAGGCATATTTTCGTGAACCTCTAGGCATATTTTCATGAACCCCAAGTGTGTATTTTCGTGAACCTCTAGGCATATTTTCTATGAACCTCTAGGCATATCTAAAGCCTTTGACTGCAATGTGTTAATAACAAAAAAACAAGCTTAAGAACTTCATGAACCTGCATGACTATTAGTATGAACCTATAAGCATATTTTCATGAACCTCTAGGCATATTTTCATGAACCTCTAGACATATTTTCATGAACCTCTAGGCATATTTTCATGAACCTCTAGGCATATCTAAAGCTTTTGACTGCAATGTGTTAATAACACAAAAAACAAGCTTAAAAACTTCATGAACCCGCATGACTATCAATATGAACATCTAGGCATACTTTCATAAACCTCTAGGCATATTTTCATGAACCTCTAGGCATATCTAAAGCCTTTTACTGCAATGTGTTAATAACAAAAAAACAAGCTTAAAAACTTCATGAATCTGCATGACTATCAGTATGAACCTCTAGGCATACTTTCATGAACCTCTAGGCATATTTTCATGAACCTCTAGGCATATTTTCATGAACCTCTAGGCATATTTTCATGAACTTTTAGGCATATATAAAGCCTTTTAGTGCAATGTATTAATAACAAAAAAAAACAAGCTTAAAAACTTCATGAACCTGCATGACTATCAGTATGAACCTCTAGGCTTACTTTCATGAACATCTAGACATATTTTCATGAACCTCTAGGCATATTTTCATAAACCTTAGACATATTTTTATGAACCTCAAGTGTGTATTTTCATTTATCTCTAGGCATATTTTCATGAACCTCTGGGCGTATCCAAAGTCTTTTACTGCAATGTGTTAATAACAAAAAAAAACGAGCTTAAAAATTTCATGAACCTGCATGACTATCAGTATGAACCTCTACGCATATTTTCATGAACCTCTAGGCATATTTTCATGAATCTAAGATAATAACTTTTGATATCCGGATTGATAAAAAAATGGTGAAGGTAACTAGATAATAATTTTGACAATAATATAGGGATCACTTTATTTACTCAAACTGATTCCTCATTTTCTTTGTTTCCAGATCCTTGAAGAAGTAGGTAAATATGCCACAAGTTTATTTATTCATTCAGATGGTTCATGGGAAGCTCACCAAAATGAAGTGCAACTAGAAGCTATCGGCATGGAAACTGATCCTGTAATAATGTCAAGCCTCTTATAAAAGTTCCAAAAAAATAAAAATAAAAACAGTTGATGGTTATGTCAAGCCTGGCAAAAGAAATGAAAAATAACATTGGCAACACACCAAGAAACATTCTCGTGGATTTCTGGAATCTTATAATGCTTAAGGCGACCCAAAAATTAAGGAGGTTATGCGATTCACTATTAATGAGTATCACTGCCAAAAGGATTCCGATTCTTGCCTTTTACACACAAGAAAAACCTGCTGAGGAAATATGTTCTTTAAGCATTACAAATGTTGCATATATAACTATCCAAGTCTGTATCACTCTTGTAAGCGGCCTGATGATCACACTGCATGCTCTTCAATAATACTAAACTACTATACTCGAATGATGGATGCCTGTGTATCTTCACAGTTTTCGCAGTATTGAAGTTCCACAAAGGTACCACCCACTATACCCTTCGCAAGCCTCCCTAGATTCACACATATGCAGCTCTTGAGCTGGTGGCACTACAACTGCTACTACGGCCTGAACCTCCTCCCATCCTCCAGCAACAGCAGCAACTGGAGCTGCATTACCAAAAACAAATCACAATCAGAAAAAGTTTGTTAAAATAAAAAACTTCAAAGATACATGGGTTTGTATATATGATTATTACCTTCTACTTGTTGCCAATCGGCAGCAATGGGGGCGGTTTCAACAGGTGCAACGGGTGCAACATCAGCTCCCCATTGAGCATCAGCAGGTGAAGCATCCCATTGTTCAGATGCAGGCTCTTGAAGCACCCCAATGAATATTATGTACCTGCTCCCTCTTTCGCAATTCTGACTCTTTAGCTTGAAGTTCTCTTTCTTTTTCAAATCCTAAATTAAATCTTCTTGAAGCACCCTAGTTATAGAATTTCACTGGATAGATGAAAATTGGAACAATAAAAAAATGAACCACCGTAAACTAAATCCTACATTAAGAAGTAAAGCAAATTCAGCAAGCATAGCAATGGTTGTAGGAATTAACATTACCATTTTCGAGTCAAGAGGAATATTAATAGTGGCAGTAGGATTGTAGAAATCAGCTGGCTCTGGAGGAAGTGGCGAAAGTCTTGAGTTTGTTACAGAAGGCATGCTTCCAGGAGTCTGAAACCGAACAAAAATTTCAGAAAATGATTTAAAAATGTGAAGTCTGGAAAAGCAGAATAAACAGTAAAACCACTTCAAATAAAATGCAACTTCTAATCATACAGGAAGCAAATCTAATCATGTCTGTAGTTCTACTAAAGCATTTACAACAATATTAATTTAGAGAGACCATATGTTTCTTTAGCTCTTATAAATTCAGTCACTTACTTTACTTCTACGCTTTGATTGCAGAAACCAGGTGGCATCATTGCACTTCTAGATGAAGCATGGTATGTGTATTGCACTGCTGTCAAAAACAACTACTTGTTATACATGGTTACTCATCCTTGACTACCCTCTGTTTTGCTCTAGTATGTTCCCTGGATCAACATACGAAACATTTGCTTAGAGGCTTTACCATACATACAACAACCACAAACGCTTTACCAAACCAAAATTGTCGCGTACTGACTTCACCATTAGTCATTATGCCGGTGACATAACTGCTTGTTTATTTCATATAATTGTAATTTACCTGCTCTAAGTAATGGATCTGTTGGAAGATTGTTGATTCAGGTGACTTATCAAACTAAGCAATTCCTGGAAAAGAACAAAGACTATGTGATTCCCGATCATCAAGCAACACTGGGTGCTTCCAAGTGCCATTTTGTGGCAAGCTTGTTCCCACCTTTACCCCATGATTCTTCTAAGTCTACAAAGCTTTCTTCAATCGGCACATGCTCTAAGGTTTGTTAGAGTCGTATATGTACGGAGTGTTTTTCATTGGCGTCTAACTCTACTTGTCTTTGTTGATTATCCAGCTACAATTGCAATCCTTGCTTGAGACACTCAACTCGACACAACCACACAATATACGATGTGTGAAGCCCAATAATCTTCTTAAACCTTTTATATTTGAGAACAATAATGTTCGGCAGCAGCTTCGCTGTGGGGTAGTCTTCTATCCACTGCACAAATTTCATGCAAACAAAATTATATGTAGCAACAACAATGGCAAGACTAAGAAAATATGAAATCTAGCAGCATACATCAGCTGACAAGACCATTATCTACAGTCCAGTATGCCTTGCATATTTTCTCAACAAAATTTAGTTGCTGATACAACTTCAGCAACTAACTCAATGACACAAATCTGTTGTTGAATACAGTTTTGAATCTCCAATCAGACATAAGACGTGAGACATTATGTTCCTCCGCGGCCAATTTCTGATGGGTGACTCGAGGACAAACGCAGACGTAAGTAGACATTTGATGGCTGCCATGGGAGGGAAGCAAAGACTGAGCGAGTTCCATACAATTGAATGACTATGAAATCAATTAGCAAAAAAAAAAACTCAGAGATTGGTACAGATTAGTTACCCAGAATCATCAAAAACAACCCTAGAAATTAGGACAGAATTGGTGGCGTCAATTTGCAGATCTGGATTCAGGAACCAAATTAGGGCTTGGTTATAAGTCGAATGAAAGAGGACAAGTCCGTAGCTGCAAGGACTAGGGTTCAAATTGTTGATGGATAAGGATAACGGGTGAAGACGAAGCATGCTCCTCCTCCATGGATGGACGAAAAAAGGAAGAAGGCAGAAGGTGTCGTCTTCGTCTTCTTCAGATCCTCGGCCTTGAGAAGTAGAAGACGAGGGCAGAGTCGTCTTTTTAAAATGTTTTGTCTTAAATTTTCAAAATTGCCACCGTCTCCTTTAAGTGAGCGCAATTGTGTGCGAAGCACTGAATTATTTTCCTCTTTAAATCTCCACCGTTTATTTTTTGTTCTAAGGTTGAAAATTGTCCTCATGTCACCCAATCATTTGTCCTCGCATGAGCGGCACTAATTAACCGAGAGCACTCTTTTTCTCAACCAATGAAGTACGGCTTAGATATGTCTTGTACCTGATCAAGTGATCATATAATCCCTCCGTCGTTATGTTTCTTTTTTAACACTATTCACGACTCAAGAGAAACTTAGTAATTTCAGCCAATATATAAATAAAAACATAGTCATGTGTGGTCTTGTTTAATTCGTCATATGTGAGAATAGTGAACATTTAGTACAAATTTGGTGCACATTCGTTGACAAACTTAAAAGCATCAAAAATCTGAAGAACAATAATTTTTTAAAGAACATTTGTTGAGATGTTTACATTCATGTAAAAATATTATATGTGCTTCACTTTTCAAATGATATGCATCAATAGTTATGATGAACATTTAAGTACATTTTGATTCACATTAAAGTATATTTTGATACATATCAACCATTCGCACGTTCACACTTTAAAAATTGTTCTCGTCAAACCAAACTCATATATGTATCATGTTATATCTTTATTACCATATTTTATCAATATCTTATACTAATAATGATAGATAATTATATATGACATTTATATATGATTTTAGCCTTTATCTCCAAGTAATAAATAATTGTTATATTATACTTGGGAGTAATTCACTTCGTTAACTGTTCTATACAACCCAAATTCTACAGGCTTACCGGGCCTGGAGATTCACTTGATCTAGTTCGTAAACTCTAAGTGTGTGACCTCATAAGACACAATTATTCTAGCCATGAGATAACTTGTTTAATCTCATAAGTCGTATTGGCCACTACCACGCTTAATACACTACTAGAAACACGGACCAATTTCGACGCTTTTGCGAAGCGTCAAAACAAGCACTAGACACGCTACAATTCTCGACGCTTTTAATAGTCGAAAATCGCGACGCTTTAAATCGTTGAAAGTGTGAGAAGGGTCGATAGTGGAACATATGTTATAATTATTTTAAAAAATATATTTAAAAACCCTAGACAACCTAAAATCCCAAATCTGGAGACTGCGACTGCGGGGGGCTTTTTGTGATTTGAGTCGAGGAACGAGACAAGACGAGGAAGCTGGAGATTGCGATTTGAGGTTTCGTATAGTTGAGGTCTTCCCCCAAATCCCCCAGTTCCTGCACAAGTATATATCTCTGAGTTTGCATCATCTCTTCGCGAACATATGATACAAAATTGTTGTAGGTCTTCTGATAGTTGAGGTCTTCCAGTTACTAGGAATGGTATATTCTTCTTAATTGTTTTCTCTGAGTTTGCATAATCTCTAAGCTAAAAATGAAAAAGGAATTAGTGGATAGTTTCAATATTTATTTAACATTATCGCCTTAATTTTTACATACGATACTAAACTGTTGTAGATCAGGAGGTTGAGAATACAACAGAGAATTAGGAGTGCTGAACTTGAAATCTTGAGTGGGAAGCAGGAAAACAAGCTTCCAAATTTCCCATCATCTATGCCATTTCTGCCTCCATTGGAAGTTCTAGAACAAGATCTTGATGATGGAGCTTGTGGATCGGTTGCAAATTTGCATGGCCAAGTCTTTTATGCCATTGTTGCATGTCACTAGAAAGTGATGCAAAGAATAATTCCTCCTAGGGTTTGAAGTTGTTGTCCACAATGTACATGTTATTGTGCCTTACGCCTCTTAGCACTCATCCGAAAGAAACACTGTCTTGATGTTCCCCTGATCAAATAACTGGGAATTACAGAGTAGACTAAAGCCAAGTTGATTTACAGGACTTACCTTAATTATCTTGACGTTTGGATTGATCTAAGGATCATAGATTCCTAAAATCTCTCTTTGTCTTTTACCTCCAAGGGATACGCTTCCCATAGAGTGTTTCTGATGAGGTGAGTAAATCTCTTTTTCATGTCATGTGACAGGAACAATCACTATCTGTGTACCATATCTTGTTGTTCCTCACTTCAACCTGTAGAGAAGATATTAGTTTTTGACGACCCATGTATGGAGAGTCTTACCTGATCACGTGGAGATAAACTCATTCACAATAGTATTGCTTTGAGTATTTTTCTTCTTTTTCTTTTATTTGGATTTCGTTGATCTTGAAGTGGAGAACTTAGCAAATTTATCATAGAAATTTTTCATGCCAGCACCGTAGCTAGTGATGTTACTCCTAGGACTAGAAATACTAATAATAGTGTCAAATTTGCTCAATTTGCCTTCTTTATTGGCTTGATTCCATTTAGCAGCTTGCGCAGTAAAAATCAGAATCGCGATATCATTCAAGGATGTGTCGGAGGTAGTAAAATTATTGTTCTTGGCATAACTTTCACATTGTTATCAAATTAATTTTGTTTACCATTTGCAACTGCTTCACGTCATTTAGCAGCATAAAACTCATATGGTTCTTAGGATTCACTTTCAGGATCATCCATAGGATCATAAATAGATTTATCAATCTCTCTACCATACTATTTGAGAAGTTTTTCACTGACATATCATCTTTTCTTAACACATGAATCAACATTATGAATAACATATCCACAGAATGAGCATAGCAAAATGTATTTGTTCCTATCATGCTTTTTAATAGATCTATGGTCATTATGAACAACAAAAACAATTTCATGATGAACATTGGAAAATTCACCTTTTCTCTGTCTCATTAAGATGTCTCTATAGTCCTTTTCACTTTCCTTGTAATGCAAATAGCTACCAAGACGAGATTTTTCATTTCTAGGCTTATCAAGTTCCTTTTTCTTGTTCTCGATATTAGCATTTTGATACAAGAGAGACTTCCGAAACACTTTCATCTCGTTCTTAATTGCATGCAACTCATTTTTAAGTTCAGAGGAGAAACATTAAGAATCCCTTTTTACTTCACAAGTAGCACATGGAACAACAAAGAATCCCTTTCACATTCAAATTTAGACATAGTAAGATTATGGAAGGTATCATTTTGATTATTTTTCATTTCTTAAATGATATCAATCAATTCATTCTTTTCTCATTTGCCTTACATTGACTGTTGGATTCTGACTTTGTTGAGGATTTACAACATATTTCCTTCGCGACGTCATCCTCTTCATTGATGGCCATGTGCATTTTTCTCCTGTTTCACTGAATCATCAATGCTTTTCTTTGGCTTGGAATATGAACTGAAGCAGTGACCTTTCTCGTTACAATTGTAACAAGTGACGTCCTTTACATCTCGGCTATCAACATAATTGTTCACTTGGCTTCTTCTTCCGTTGTACATTGATTGTACAACTTTGGTGAGACATGCTATCTTTGGATCCTATGATGAGATGTCATCATCTTCATCTTCAGCCATTTCAATTTCTTTCTCCATTTTGAGAGCGAAGCCTTTTTGAAAGTTTGCATTGCCTCTCTTTTGTCCTTTGTCATACTTCTGGATCTTTCCAAAAACTTCATGGAACCTTAGAGTTGCAGTGTTGGTTGTTTCATTAAGAATGGCCTTTGTCATGTTGTGCCTATGAGGAAGACCATCAATAATGGCAAAGATTTTTTCGTCAAGAAGTATCTCAGAGTCTTTGATACCATGAGCAGCCAAGCGAGCGGTGATCTTTTCATATCGGGATTGATAGTTTCCAACCTCTTCTTCTTCCATCATGGAAAAGTTGTAGAAATCATTTTTAGTTATGAACCTATGAAGCTTCCTTATATCCTTGCGTCCCATGTACATCTATTTAAGAGCTATTCATTTGACATTGGTTGTTTCACATGATTGAATTTTGAAACATCCTCACCACTCAAGGCGTGTGTGATGTACTCAACAACTTTTGAGTTCTTTTCCATTTTCTGCAAATCCTCTTGCTTCCATTCAAGGAAATTTTATTTCTTAGCCAAGTCTTCCCCAAAGAAAGTCACCAATGGTTATAATCAATCAACATTGATAGTCATTTGATGCGGCCCATTTTTTAAAGAGATCCTTTCAATGTTGATATTGACCTTGAATAAGTAGTGGAGGCTTGTTGTTTCCAATTCTGGCATTTCTAAGACTACCATACATTATCACATGTCTAAAATATTCTGCAAGTAACACATCATCTAGAGCACTAGGCTCTGATACCAATTGTATTAACGTTGTATGTTAGACAAGAAACAATGAACTGTTCCTTAGGCAACAAAATAGTAAAATGCAGAAATAAACAAAGGACAATATTCCATAGAGAGGAAACCTCAAGTGACCAACTAGTACCCTTGATAAAAACCTCTACCTCTAGGCTTTTAACTAGACCTGACCAAATGCAGGCCGGGGCCGGAATGAGGTCGTTTTTTCAGTCCATTTTCACGGGCCCGGCTAGCCCGAGGCCCGGATGTAGGGCGTAACACCTTGTCCATACCCGGCCCTCTATTTGGGCCGGGTATCCCGGAGGATAGCCCGGCCCGGTTTTTTAAATGAAATTTAAAGAAGAAACTAATTAAAAATGTTTAAAAACAATGCAATAAACTTGTTTCAAAATACTGTATTGAGAGTGAAGCGGAGGCGGAAGGAAAGTGATTTAATTAAGTTAGACTCAAATGGCGCTTGTACTAATTTTTTATTTTTTTGGCTAGACTTTTGATATATAAATTTTTAATTAATTTTATTTAATTATATATAATACGGGGCGGGCCTACTGGCCCTCCAAGGCTTGGTGTCTATACCGTATCCGGACCTCGTACCCTTACAGGCCAGGCTTAGCGGCCCGACCGAGCTTTACCTAGTGTCCAAGCCCGCGAAGCTAGAGGGTCGGTCGGGCGGGCCAGGCGGGTCAGCCCTAGTTTGGTCAGGACTACTTTTAACCTAATAGGATTTGAACCGTGTACTTATATTATCACTTCTAAACTGTTACAAGGAAGTCAACTCACTCTACCTGAATTCGTCACAGGTATCAAAGCTATCTTTACTTGTAAATCCTAGTCCTATCAATATAACTCACATGGTCACAATCCTAAGAACACTTTCACATTCATGAAGTTCTGTTGTTTGGCCAGTCGTCTTTCTTCAACGAGTTCTTTATCTTCAATGCAGCCGACTTGGACAAGTAACAATAGACGACACAATCTTCTATTAATACTTAGTGAACAAACCCTAAGAAAAACCTACAACTAACGCCAAGCAAGATCTCAGTTTGTTCCAAAATTACATTAAAAGAAAATGAGGAAAGTACAAGATAATATCCCAGGGGATCTTTCTTGGAGCGCAAGGTGTGAGTGAAGATCTTCTCCATATTTCTTTTTCGTGCCGCTTTCCAAAAATAAAAAGTTGTTTTACAACCCTAGGCCCGCTTATCAACTTTGTTTATTGTGCGCGTTGGTCCGCTGGACTTTGAGTTGTTCCTCTCTTCAGTTTTTGCTTTCTTCACTCTTTTGTCTCAATTATTCCTTTAATCATTTATCCATGTGGAAACACTAATGAAATACTCGAGGACATTTAATGCAATTAAGTTTGTTATCACTAAAATCCTGAGATATACACTTTTATGAAACAGATGACATATTGACATAGACTGTTCCAACAAAAAAACTTAAGATTTTTGAAGTATAAAGAGTCTTTAATATATAGAAGATCTTTTTCAAACACAACACAACTATCAATTATGGAAAATACATGGTAAGCTTGGAATTTTTTTTAAATTACTCAAGTTTCTGATCGAGATGTAGAATTATGACATGAACAATGAGAAAAAGTCATGTACGAAAAACATATTTATGGCCATTATGGGCGACGAATGTTTATATGAATTATAAGTTCCATGCAATATTACTTAACTACAACAAAATATCGATTACTTGACAATTCTCTTGTAAATCAGTACGAGCCATTCAATTGAGCAATGAGATCAAGAAAACAGCACTCACTACAGGGAACCCTAACCCCACCCATCCCGTACTCGTACCCAAACTCGTCTTCAGCCTTCCTTAACAACTCCTGGAACAAAGGGTTCTTCAAGTAAGTTATCGGAACAACAAATCTGCTCGTCTTCTCCTCCGATTGTCCTTTCGATACGTAAACTGCAAAGTGACCCTTTGGAATGCTAAGCATTCGACCCAACGACGCCTTTCGAACTTGATAAGTTGACAAACTAAGACACTTTAAAAATCGACTCACACCCATTTCGATCTTCTAAGGAACTAAGTTTGTGTACATGTAATATAGTTTTGTTACATATGTGTGTGTGTGTGCGCAGTACTAACACTATAATGTATGTGTATATATAGGTGTGAATGTGGGAGAAGATTACTTGTATATAAGAGATCGACAATGTGGACCAAGAAGACTGTAGAAGTTTTATAGCAAGGTACATAGTTCAGATATATATCACGAATAATGTTACTATATCATTGATGTTACGGTTTATGTGGGGTTTGTCAGGTGATGTAGTTAAATATGATTTGGATTGAACATTAGGGAAGATTTTTGGTGGTAGCTAAAAAAATAGCTAGCACATGGCAGGCATGACATGGAGATGCATGACAACAAAATTGAGCTACTCAAATTGCAGGAGAAATTAATTTATAAATAATTATATTGCAAAGTTACCCATAGTTTTTCAGTAGTCGATTATTCAGCGCCCCTGATTTGACGGGTAGTGAGTTCAATCATGTTGGAAGATTTTTCGGGTTCATCCATATGTATACCAATTTGATTATGTATCTCTTTCGCATTAGCTACTTGATCCTACAAAAGCAATAGATGGGTGAGGGAATTGAATGTGCTGACTACTGAGTTGTATGGTAGAATTTGACTCTAGATCTAGTCCAATGAAGGCCGTGCTATCCACGATCCCTGCGTCGTAGTACTTTAGCAGAAATGCGATTTATAATGTCGGTATTTTTGGTTTTGTACCGACTGCAATATACAAATTAATATTAGTTGTTTATTGTCTGCATTGTTTACGATACGGGAAAACGATAGAATATGGACAATCATACATTCTGTTATTAAATATCGTACATCATTTAATAACAATAAAAATAGCATAGTATAAGATATCTTCTAAGAGGGCAGCTGTTTGGAAGCTCTAGTTTTTGGATGATTACGACAACTTCTACTTTGTTGGATGAATATCATCATCGTGCAAATCTTGAAGAATGTCAAGAAACCGATCGAGCAACAAAGCATCTACTCAAAATCCAAGAAAAAATTATTGGCTACCTTAGTTTTTTTTGTAAATAGAACATTAAAGATTGAATCTTGAAAAAGAAATCTAGAAGAAAAAGAACCCCTTTACTAAAGAAAGATAACATAAGAATAGAGAAGAGAGAGTGCATGGTTCTTATTATGAATGAAGTATAATCATGATTATGCTTTACCTAATCATAGTATCGATCTATCACGACTATCATCTATGTGATGTATGTACTCATAGGCATCAACTGTGTAACCATCATCATTGTGCACCCTGTTGCTATCAGACATGTCAAATGCATGTTCTTTGCGGTTGTTAAAAAAAGCCATCCTTAAATATATAAATATCATATATGCATACATGCTATGTTCATGAAATGTATTTAGATCATGATATGAATCACATGACTTATCATGTCTTCTAGGTTTCCTATCAAAGGGACATTCTTCTGTATAGCCTCTCATCTTAGCTTGAGAATAGATACTAGTAGAAGGGTCGCCCCTGCTGTAAGGCCCACGCCTTAGAAGCGCTATCCTCATGTCAACGTGGGAACTTCCCAGGAGGTCACCATCCCAGGACTACTCCCACCTTAGCACGCTTAACTCCCTAGTTCTTTGTCCTCACTCGAACCAGGAAAAGGAAGAGCTTTTGTTAACATGGATAACAATCTAATCCTTATAATGGACTACAAACACGGGGTGTTACACCTGCCTAAACTACAAAAGGGTTAAGATTAGATGCAATAAATTTCAAGTTTATTTAAATTGCCGTAAAATATAGTGCACCGATTGAACTCACCAGAAATTCGGCTCGGAGTTGTGCTATACGATTTAAAAGCATATGGATTGAAGAAAATAAAGAAGGTCAAGAATAGAATATCACACTAATAGGGTGATTTATTAAAAGTGAAACCACGACTTGTTGTCGCTTTGGACTGAGGCGTCGCTGAAATGTTTACCAATCAACCATCTGCAAATCGAAATAAGTTAGAAACACAGGAATTGTATGAAAGTATAAATATAAATACAATTTAAATCATGGGAATAGATACTTTTTAGATTATGAATTTTTGCAACACAAATAAAATTTAGCTAGTAACAAGAGGTCAAACGCTGTTGGGTGGCGTTTTAGTTAGTCGGTTCAAAATATTAAAAATCCGGCTCTTAACTAAATTCCCCGTACAAATTAAAAATCCGGCTCTTAAATAATATTTTGAAATTAGATTTATATAATAGACTACTTATAAAGTATAATAAATTATTGAAATTCCAACATACTTGTTGGAAACAACGAGCGAAAAACAAACATTTAAACAATATGGATAAAAATGCCAAGTAAATCTAAACTTCAGTCAAAATTAAAAAATTTAAACAAAAAATAATGTTATGAGTCACTTTAGAATATTAAGTACTTTAATATGGAAAATATAAAGAAGTCTATTACAACAGATTTGCAAACAAGATATCAACCTTTACACAAGATTTCGATTCGAGATAAAAACATCAAGATTATTCCAAAACATATAATAGAAGAGGACAATAAAATCTGTTATTAAACCCATCGGAATCAGAGATAAAAAAAAGTAGTCTTTCAATTACCTCACAACAAGACCCCAGGTCCAAATGATTATAATGCAAAATTTTATCAATCATGCTGGAATATTGTTGGACCTTTGTAATACATGTTATTCAATCTTTCTTTTATTCTTAAATAGTGCTATCAAACTGTGCTAAATCCTTCATATCATTAATCCCAAAAGTAGATAATCCAATTACAATAAAACATTACAAGCCTATCAGTTTATGTACGAAGATATACAAAATAGTCACCAAAATTATAGCAAATCGGTTACAAACATTTCTCCCAAAACTAATACACCCCTGCGAAGTAGCGTTTGTTCATAATAAATCAATCGTTGATAATATATTAATTGCGCACGATGTATTACATTCCTTCTATTCCCCTAAGAAAAGAAAGCGAGGGTGGATGGCTTTACAACTTGATATGGAAAAAGCCTACGAAAAAATAAATGGCCTTTTATTGTTAATGATGAAGGATCATCTGAGCATCAACCAACTCCGGTGGTTCCCGAGTTCGAGGGTGCGTTGACTCGTTCGAGAGCAAAGGAGGTCCAACAAGAGTTAGACAAGTTAGTCGCCTTTATCTTGTCTAAGGAGCTTATGAGTACAAAGGACCTCTTGGAAACACCCATGAGAATGGTGTTTATTATCAGCGTTCGAGACGACCCGGGCGAAGGCAACGAAGGAAACCCGCAGGAGAGCGACCGCGATCGCGGGCTTACTATGGTGATCGCGAGGAAATAAAATGCAAAAGCCGTAGCGAATTAACAATTACCGCGATCGCTACATGGCCATGCCGATCACCATCTTACGGGCGGCTGATGTGTTTGAGTTTTCCTTATTTATTTGTTTTCGGGATTATTTGTTTTTAGGATGTTTTTTTTGGAAATACTTTTTATTTACTTTATTTCTTTTAATTGGCCACCTTATTGACTCTATATAAGGTTTGCTCTAGTTATTGTTTTAGGTTCCCACACTTTGATATTGAATACAACGTTTATTGTTTTTCCTCCCAAAAGAGTGCTTTTGTGAGCAGAGTGCCCTGTGTGCATTGTTGTTGAACTCGTTCTAGTTGTACTTGTGTGTGTCAATCTCTTCCATAAGGTTGGTGCTATCGGGACTCCATAGAGCATCCTCCAAGTGCCTTGCCCTACCATAACCATTGTGTTTGGTTGTAATCCATTGGGGTTTCTTCATCATTCGGTAAGGTTCTTGTTCCTAAGTTCAAGGGTTTTATCGTTGTTTGATTTGGTTCCAATTGGCCTATCATTCAACTTATCCTTCTTTCATCTCATTCTAATTCCGCCTATCTTCTCTGTTCGAGTTTCTGTTCTAGGTTTGGTGTCTAGATCGGACAACAACGGCTTATCCCCGCATCAAATTGGTATCAGTGCTGTGTTGACACCATCCCGTCTTCACAAGAACATCACGAGACCCCACTATCAAAAATCACAAAAAAAAGAGTCAGTTTTGTTTCTTGTTTGTCAGTTTCTTTGAGAAATTGATTTTGAGTCTTCGATACTTTGATCTTTCTTGTTGAGTCTGTTTCACGTTGTGTACAAGAAGCTTGGATCGATTCGTGTTTGTGGAGATCGATAGATTGGAGTTTGGAGCACCCTTGTCCTAAAATCCATTTATCCCATCACCCATCACAAATTCATCCTCTCTACAAAAAACGCAGCCGTCACAAACCCTAGAAGAAGTGCTGGAATTTCTTTTCCTTGGAGCCCAAACAAGATCTTCAAAGAAGGAAGTCTTATCTCTTCAACGGGGAAATCAAGTTAGTTAGTCTTTTGTTTTTATTTTATTTTGCTTAGATTAATATCTCATATCGAGTATGTATTCTTTATTTTGCTAAGACAAAAAAAAATAGAAAAAGAAGAAAAGAAAAATACAAAAAAAAAAAAGTCTCATAGTCAACATTTATTTTACGTTTTATTGAGTCTTGTTAGAGTCGGAATTCAAGATTTGGAGGAAACGTGATTGCCACGAGCCCGTTACGAAGACGAAGAATTTTTCAAGTCGGCAAAATTCCCGCGATGGCCACCCATTCCCCGCGATTGCGACCATCATTAGCCAACTTTCTGCAGAACCCTCGGATTGAGCCTTGCGATCACCTGGCGAGCATCCTGCGATCGCCATCCTGGCCTGGCGACCGCCGTCATCCTGTTCGAGCTACTGTAATTCTTCCGAGCCATACCCGAGCCTACCCTGCCCCTCTCGACTCCGTCTTCGATCCTTCATTGACACCAGTCGGGACAAGTTAAGGTACGCTTCCTTTTGGCCCTCTTGAGTTCGAATTTTGAGTCTGACTGTTGTTTGCATTTACATTCTTGGAAACGTCTTTTGAGTCTTTGTTTTCTTTCTTTTGTTTAGTCGTTTTGCTTTGAGTCAGAACCTTGATTTGAAACCCCGCCCCTACACTAGCCATCTCCATCTCTACCATCACTCATTATAGTGCTAGGAGCCTGCTAGTTTCAGTCTATTGGGTTTTTGATTCACACAAGGCAATCCATCAAGCAAAGCTTGTTACAACAACAATTGAGAGAGAGTGCAGAGGAAAACATACGAGAGTAAACACTTGCGAGTTGTTTTCATTTACACTCACTTAACATTGATCTGTGTTAGTCTTTTCTTTGATAATGGACAGGTCAGTTTCTCCCAACAAGAGAACCCCAGGGGACTCAACGACCAGCCCTGTCACCACGGAGTTGATGAACTTCTTGGAAAGGTTTAGTGAATCCCTTGTCAGTGGGCTCACTACGACCATCAGGCAGGAGCTACGTCCGACCCCACCAGCTACGGAGCATATTGGAGGTTCCCGAGACGCTCCCGTAGACGCTCCCCGAAGACCCTTACTAGACCAACGGGAAGTGTATGAGGCTGCTCAGGTAACCCGGAGAGCCAGAGAGGAGGCAGATGGGATTCCTCTCGATCCCAGAGGCAGGACCTCACCCAGAGTTGACAACCTTCAAGCTCGAAGAGAAC
Source organism: Oxyria digyna (assembly GCA_029168935.1). NCBI lineage: Eukaryota > Viridiplantae > Streptophyta > Magnoliopsida > Caryophyllales > Polygonaceae > Oxyria > Oxyria digyna. The sequence goes on from JAPVLV010000013.1 coordinate 17,359,501, forward strand.
GTTTCTATAATTCTCCTGTGCCTCATAATAATAGATACAATGCTGTTAACCGTTTTCATGATAGATTTCAGGCTCTAGGTGATAACGAGGACTATGAGGAGCATGATGATGATGCAAGATGGCGACCCCATCGCCAACAAGGAGGATACCAGGGAAGAAGAAGAGAGCCTGAGCAAGATGGAGTTGGGAAGATCAAAGTGAAGATTCCGAGTTTTGAGGGCAAGTGTGACCCAAATGTCTACATGGAGTGGGAGACGAAGATTGAGCAGATCTGGAATTGTCACAACTTCCCCGAGCATAAGAAGGTGCAACTTGCATCTTTACAGTTTAATGGCTATGCTCTAGTTTGATGGGACAGCTTAGTGAGAGGGAGAGCTGGAAATGGAGATTATCCCGTTGCTACTTGGGATTTAATGAAGAGAATGATGAGATCTCGATTTGTTCCCCCACATTATACTAGAGAGCTTATACAACGGCTTGAGAATTTGAAGCATGGATCTATGGGAGTAGAAGAGACCTTCAATGCTATGCAAATAGCCATGGTCAGAGCCAATTTGGTTGAGGATGAAGAGACAACAATGGCTAGATATCTTCGTATTCTCCATCCATATGTGGCTAATGAGATTGAGATGTTTCCCTATAATTCTATGACTGAGCTGCTGCACTTGGCTATCAAGGTGGAAAGGAAAACTAAGGCTAGGAATCAGGGAAGCATAAATGCAAGCGGGTCTTCCAACAGTTGGAAAAATCAGCAGGGAAGATCTTCTTATCCATCAGCCCGAGACGTCCCTTCCAAAGAAGAAAGTGGTTCACAAAGGAACCCACCACCAGCTGCCCAAGTGCCTACAAAAACTACAATTGGCCCTTCTAATGGACCCCGAGGGAGTACTTCTAACCCTACTTCTAGAGCTAGAGATATTGAATGTTTTAAATGTAGAGGAAAGGGTCACATGATGAAAGATTGTTCTAATTCTAGAGTCTTAATTATTAATCAATTAGGGAAATATGAAAGTGAAAGTGATAAGTAAGAGAACCTAATTGAAAGTAATGACGAGGATGAAATTGGATATGAGCATGGTGATTCTTTGATATGTAAGTGAACTTTGCATGTACAACCCGCCCCTTATGAAGATAACCAAAGAGAAAAATTGTTTCATACTAGATGCTTGGTTAAAGGGAAGGTTTGTAATATGATCATTGATGGAGGAAGTTATTGCAACATTGCTAGTACTGAATTGATTTCTAAATTGCAAATTGCTACTATTTTCCACCCTAGGCCATATAAATTGCATTGGATGAATGAATGTGGTGAATTAAAAGTTCAAAAGCAGGCTAGAATAACATTTACATTAGGGAAATATGAAAATACAATTTTGTGTGATGTTGGTCCCAAGCAGGCTTGTCATATATTGTTAGGTAGACCATGGCAATACAATAGGAAAGTTGTTCATGATGGTCATACTAACCGCCATTCATTTACTTTTAATAATAAGACTGTTACTCTTAAGCCTATGACTCCATCACAGATAGCAGATGCTTATGAAAAGAGAAAAGGCAAAAGAGGACCAAACTCGAATGAGGAGGACAAAGCAGAGGCAGAAGCCGCATGGAGCGACCGCGGGACATCCCTGGCGATCGCGGCCACAAATCTAGGAGTTTCTGCAGACAGCGACCGCGATAGCGGGAAATCCCTGGAGATCGCGGGAGGCATTGTAGAAGTCCCCGTGAAGAGCACACGAGGACGAGATCGCGGGAAATCCATGGCGATCGCGTCGAGGCACTCTGCGCAGATATTCCCGTCACCTCCAAATGCTCTTTTGGCTTCCAAGGCCGAGCTGCAAGGTGAGTACCTACCTTTAGACACTACTTTAATGATGCTATGCAAGAACTTTGTGTTGACAGGTACCAACTCTCAAACTGATCTGCCCCCGATCATACAAGCTATTTTAGAAGAGTTTGGTGATGTTTTCCCGGATTAGATCCTAGTCGGCTTACCACCCTTTAGGGGTATTGAGCATCAAATTGATCTTATGCCAGGAGCTTCATTACCTAACAGGCCAACTTACAAAATGAACCCTCAGGAGTGTCAGGAGAGAGTCTTAGTCCATGTGTTGTCCCGGTTTTGCTGGTACCTAAGAAATGCGATTATTGGAGGATGTGTGTTTATTGCCGAGCTATCAATAACATAACTGTCAAGTATCGTCATCCTATACCAAGGCTAGATGACATGTTGGATGAACTTCATGGAGCCACCAATTTTACCAAGATTGATCTTAGGAGTGGCTACCATCAAATAAGGATGAGAGAAGGTGATGAGTGGAAGACTGCCTTCAAGACCAAATTTGGTCTATATGAGTGGCTTGTGATGCCATTTGGATTTACTAATGCTCCCTCTACGTTAATCAGGCTTATGAATCATGTCTTGAGAAAGTTTATAGGGAAGTTTATTGTTGTTTATTTTGATGATATCCTGATTTACAGCAGGTCCCTAGAGGAGCATGAACAACATCTCAGGGAAATGTGATTTTTTCACTGATAAAGTTATATTTCTTTACATTGTAGTGAGCTCCCAGGGATTACAGGTGGATGAAGAGAAGATTAAGGCCATTCAGGATTGGCCAACCCCCACTACTAGCAGCCAAGTCAGAAGTTTCCATGGATTAGCTAGCTTCTATCGGCGTTTTGTGAAGGATTTCAGCACCATTGCAACACCCCTAACTGAAATAACAAAGATTAATTGAGACTTTTAGCAAAACATTCAGGAGGATAAATTCCATTCCATCCATCTACAGGTTGACGAAGAGAAGATTAAAGCCATTCAGGAATGGCCGACACCCACGGCCAGCAGCCAGGTACGCAGTTTCCACGGGTTAGCAAGCTTCTATCGGCGCTTTGTGAAGGATTTCAGCACCATTGCTGCACCGCTGACTGAGGTAACTAAGAAGCATTCAACATTTGTTTGGAAGGAGGCTCAAGAAAGGGCGTTTGAGGAGCTAAAACGCAGATTGACCGAGGCACCTTTGCTTGTGCTTCCCGACTTCACTAGGCCTTTCGAAGTGGAATGTGATGCTTCCGGAGTTGGCATTGGAGGAGTACTCATGCAAGAAGGTAAGCCTATTGCTTTCTTTTCTGAAAAGTTGAAAGGTGCAAGTCTCAATTACTCTACTTATGATAAGGAATTGTATGCATTGTTTAGAGTACTTAAGACTTGGCAGCACTACTTATGGCCTAGAGAGTTTGTTTTGCATACCGATCATGAGTCTTTGAAACATTTTAGGAGCCAAGACAAACTTTATAGGAGGCACGGTAGATGGATGGAATTTATTGAGACTTTTCCTTATATCATCAAATACAAGAAGGGAAAGGATAATGTTGTTGCTGATGCACTTTCTAGGAGATATGCATTGATTGTTCAACTTGACTCTAAGGTGTTAATCTTTGTTTACATGAAAGAGTTATATCGTAATGATGCCGATTGTGGTGATATTTATAAGCAATATTTGGCTAAAAGAACTTTGGATAAGTTTTACTTGTTTGATGGTTTCCTGTTTAGAGCTGATAAAGTGTGCATACCTAAGTGTTCTTTGAGATTATTGCTTGTTGAAGAAGCCCATAAGGGTGGGTTGATGGGACACTTTGGTAGAGATAAGACATATCATATGTTGCATACTCATTTTTATTGGCCACATATGCTTAGGGATGTTGAGCATTGCTTGAAAACATGTTTGGAGTGTCTTAAGGCTAAATCTAGAGTTAAGACACATGGATTGTATACTCCCTTACCTATTCCTACGTCCCCTTGGGTAGACATTAGTATGGATTTTATTGTGGGGTTGCCTAGGATCAAGAAGGGGAGAAATTCTATTTGTGTGGTTGTTGATCGATTCTCTAAGATGGCTCATTTCATTGCTTGCAACAAGACTGATGATGCTCGTAATGTGGCTGACTTGTTCTTTACAGGAGCTGTTAGGTTACATGGAGTACCAAAGACTATTGTGAGTGATAGGGATGTGAAATTCCTAAGTTACTTTTGGAAAACTCTTTGGGGGAAACTAGGAACTAAATTGTTATTCTCTACATCTAGTCACCCTCAAACTAATGGCCAAACTGAAGTAACCAATAGGACCCTAGGAACCCTTTTGAGAGCCATTCTTAGGAAGAATTTAAAAGCTTGGGAAGAAGCCTTACCCCATGTTGAGTTTGCCTATAATAGAGTCATCCATTCCTCGACCTCACTGAGTCCCTTTATATGTGTGTATGGTTTGAATCCACTAACCCCTTTTGATCTTATGCCGTTACTTACGAAGGAGCGAGTGGATTTCAATGCAGGAAAACAGGTTGAGCACATCAAGGAGATTCATGAGAGGACAAGAGCTAAATTTCTAGAGGTGGCTGCAACAAATGCTAGCAAGGCAAATAGGAAGAGGAAGAAGGTCCTATTCAAGGAGGGAGACCTTGTGTGGGTCCACATTAGGATAGAGCGTTTTCCCAACAAACGTCACTCAAAGTTGTCCCCACGAGGTGATGGACCATTCAAGGTGCTTAAGAATCTTGGAGATAATGCTTATGTGTTGGAGCTCCCCGCTGACTATCAAGTGAGTGCAACTTTCAATGTGCAAGATCTTAAACTTTTTGAGGGAGAAGAGGAGGTGTTGGATGATTCTAGGGTGCGTTGACTCGTTCGAGAGAAAATGAGGTCCAACAAGAGTTAGACAAGTTAGTCGCCTTTATCTTGTCTAAGGAGCTTATGAGTACAAAGGACCTCTTGGAAACACCCATGAAAATGGTGTTTATTATCAGCGTTCGAGACGACCCAGGCGAAGGCAACGAAGGAAACCTCCAGGAGAGCGACCGCGATCGCGGCCTTACTATGGCGATCGCGGGGAATTAAAATGCAAAAGCCGTAGCCAATTAACAATTACCGCGATCGCTACATGGCCATGGCGATCGCCATCTTACGGGCGGCTGATGTATTAGAGTTTTCCTTATTTATTTGTTTTCGGGATTATTTGTTTTTAGGATGTTTTTTTTGGCAATACTTTTTATTTATTTTATTTCTTTTAATTGGCCACCATATTGACTCTATATAAGGTTTGCTCTTGTTATTGTTTTAGGTTCCCACACTTTGATATTTAATACAACGTTTATCGTTTTTCCTCCCAAAAGAGTGCTTTTGTGAGCAGAGTGCCCTGTGTGCATTGTTGTTGAACACGCCCTATTTGTACTTGTGTGTGTCAATCTCTTCCATAAGGTTGGTGCTATCGGGACTCCATAGAGCATCCTCCAGGTGCCTTGGCCTACCATAGCCATTGTGTTTGGTTGTAATCCATTGGGGTTTCTTCATCATTCGGTAAGGTTCTTGTTCCTAAGTTCAAGGGTTTTATCGTTGTTTGATTTGGTTCCAATTGGCCTATCACTCGACTTATCCTTCTTTCATCTCATTTTAATTCTGCCTATCTTCTCTGTTCGAGTTTCTGTTCGAGGTTTGGTGTCTAGATCGGACAACAGCGACTTATCCTCGCATCAGTTAAGGTTCTAGAATCATTTGGTTTTATTCCAAATGGATTGATTTAGTCATGACATGTAAAAAATCAACCTCTTTTTCGATATTAGTTAATAATGAATCTGGACCAACCTTCAAACCAAAATGCGGACTTAGACAATGCAATCCCATTGCTCCTTTCATTATTATTTTGGTAATGGAATATCTGGCTAGAACATTACAAAAGGATGCAGAAAAAACGAACCACAGAGTTTGCATTCAATTGAACAAAAATGGGTTGCGACTACCTTTCCTTTGCGGATGACACTATAATTTTAGCAAATGCAAATATGAAAAATATGATATACATTAAAAATCTTTTACAAAATTCACTGATATTTCGGGCTTACACAAGAGAAGAAAAAATCAATCAAATTCACTATATGCACACTGGAGCATTATTATATAAACACATACGTATTTGTGATGAACACATACATAAGTGATGCACACACATGTTGTTTTTAATGCACACGAAATTTACATAGTCAGTGATAAACTAAAATATATCAAAATCGAAAATAAAAAAAGGCTTGGTCTATATGCACACGTTTTTTTTGCTAAATGCACACTAATCTGTGCGGTAAGGGCTCCAGGGCATTGTTGGAATGTTTTCTGAAATGTATATGAATCTGGTGCAGTAATTCTTACCGCACAGATATGTGCGTTAACAATTAACGCACCACGTTAATACGAGATTAACAAAAAAAAAACAGATTTTGATTAACTTAAACACCTGTGCGGTAACTCTTACCGCACAGGATATATAAAATTTAAAAAAAAACAAAATTAAAACCAGGAATTAAATAATGAATAACCACACCGGTTTTTTTTAATAATTATTTGAAAATAATTAAATTAATTTTTTAAGAAAATAATAAATATAATCTGTGCGGTAACTGTTACCGCACAAGTTTTTTTTGAAAAAATGCCAGTTGGTGCGTTAACTATTACCGCACCAACGGGCATAAAATTCCAACGGGCTTTTTTTGGTTGTATATAGAGGTTGATCTCTCTTGTTGAAGTTTTGCAATGCACACCACAATGTCTTATAATTATGAGAGTAGTGAGGATGATGGTAACGACAATTGGATATCAGGGGTCGTGGAAGAAGAATACGAAGTCGATGAACAAGAGGAAGTGGACAAAGAAGACGAAGAAGTCGATGAGGAAGTGGACGAAGAAGAGGAAGAAGGCGAAGCAAATGTATCAATTGCATTAGACGATTGGACTCCGTTACCGATTTTGGTTAGTATATTATGAATTTAAATTTTGTATTTAATTGAATGAGATTTAGGTTAATTAGTTAAAATTGCGTATCTAAGTAATGTAGTTTAATGAATATAGGAAGAAGACTTTAGACCACATTTTAGTACTGCGCAAATGTGGGATAGTAAAGAAGAGATGATGGAATGGACAAAACAGAGAGCAAGGGATTTAATGATAGTTTTTGTACATCGTACATCTAGCAAATATTGCGTTGATTTTGTATGCGATAGGTTTGGAAAACCTAGATCGGGTAGGCTGAAAGTGAATTTAAAAAATTCAGAATTGCCGGTTCTGAGGCTTCGTGACCGAAAATCGAAGAAATGTGGTTGTACATTTGAGTTATATGGGGTTCGTATAAAAGAAGGGCCTTATAGTTATAAATGGATCGTGAATGTTGTAGAAGGTCGTCACAACCACACCCTTCCTACTAGTTTTCATGGGAATTCATTCGTGGGTAGAATGAGCAAAGAGGAGGAGAAAATAGCAAGGGAAGCGGGGGATGATCGCAAGACGCCAAAAAACATACTTATTCAGCTTAGGAAAAGAGACCCGCAAAATGTGACATCCATGAAGCAGATTGCCAATTTTTTGCAGAAGATCAATTTTGAAGATCGTGGTGAATTGTCAGTTACTCAGTGGTCTCTAAATTTTCAGAAAGAGAACAAGTATTTTTGTCAACCTTTGAGGAACACGAGGACGAATGAGGTTGAAGTCCTTTTTTTCGCTCACCCGGAGTCGAATCACTTGTTCAGGAAGTTTCCTCACATGATTATCATGGACGCCACATACAAGACAAATAGGTATGATATGACTTTAGTGGAGATGGTTGGTTTCACTTGCACGCACAAGACGTTCAACATCGCATATGCATTCATGGCTCAGGAGACAGTAATGCATTACAAGTTTGTGATGATGTGCGTTCATGAGTTGTGTAGAAATTTGGGAGTGATGCCGAAGGCTATAATGACCGACTGTGAAAAGGCTTTGTTGAGAGCAATCAAACTTGTGTTCAAAGACACTGATGTGAAGCAACTATTGTGTTGGGTGCACATTAAGCACAACATCCAGTCACACGCAGAAAAAGTGATTAAAAATACTAAAAGGGCGGAGAACTTTGTTACGCAATGTTGGGGGATATTTTGCTCGAGCACCGAAGAAATCTACGAAGAGAGGTTGAGAAAGCTGAGAGATTCATGGAAGAAGGGCATTGTTGGTTACGTTGAAAAGTACTGGTTTACTCCGTACAAGAAGTTCATAGTTAGAGCGTGGACGGACTACACTCTTCACTTTCACACAAGGACTACAAACAGGTATCTTTGTTTGTTTAGTTGTTAATTTGGACCACCATGTTATTTATGCTAATGATTAGAAATTGTGTTTATTTAGGGTGGATGGGATGCATAAGGTGTTGAAAGAAATTGTGGGTTCTAGTAGAGGAGGCTTCAACAGAGTGATCGTGAGGATCCACCATGCGGTCATAGTTCAGATGGACCTGATTAGGGCGAAGATGAACCAAGCACTTACCACTCGGCAAATGGTCTTCGATGACCCAACCTTTCCTCCTGGCATTCGAATGTTGTTTTCAAGGCTATTTTACCGAGTGTCAGATAGGTGTTTTCTGTTGTTGTTGGAAATGTACCAGCAAATATTGAAGGAGGAGTATTCAAATGTTTGTGATGATCATTGGGTTCGAGATTGTCTTGGGATGCCATGCGTACCTGGCTGATAGAGCTCCTCGATGTCCAGACAACGGAAAATGCCCTCAAACAAAGACGGGGCGTACTGCGGAAGTCTGAAATCCACATTTGAAAAGGGAAACCAGTTAACTTGCAACAAAACATTACAAAACAGTTAGTATAGTTTACATTCACACAATATAACGAAAGCATACATTCTTAAAATCTGACCTCCTCATAACGAACACGGTCAAGCAAGCCACAAATGGCAACCAAACGATCCGTGCTCTTCCCATGTGGCACCTCTCTGCCCTCCCTCATAGCAGTTGCGGCGTGGTCCATAGAAAGTGGATCTGTCACAAAATGTCCACGAAAATGTGGAAAATATGCCCAGATCCACGACTGCAAAAAAAGGATAATTAGAACTCGACTTCCTAAACATAGCCAATCGTATAGTTGTTTGCGTACTAACCCGAAAAAGAATGCCAGAACTCCCCATCCCCATAGCCAATCGCCTCGACGCCTGTCCAAGGTTGCGATACAGATGAGCTAACACTCCAGCTCCCCAAGCATATCGGCCAGTGCTGTCGTGATCGGCCAAAAGAACTAACCACCAGTGCTTGACTGCTGTAGTCGACTTGTCCACTAGAACTGTAGTGCCAAGAAGCAACAGTAAGTACATAGACGCAATGAGGCTCTCATCTCTCTGTCCATCCTCCATCCGCATCATATCCTTCAATCTCTGTTGAAGATAACCCAAAGGAATGCCTTCATCCCTATACCAAGTCTTCACTAGTGCCTCCTCTACGTGAAGCATCTCAGCAACAAAAGTGAAGATCTCCTCCTTAATCAAAACTGAGCTACAACTCCTGCCATGTATAGGCAGCGACAGGATCTCAACCACATCGTGAAGTGTAGGACCAATCTCTCCAAATGGAAAATGAAATGTGTTGGTTTCTGGGTGCCATCTCTCGACGAAAGCAGAAACCAACACATGATCGACAGGACCGGACCCGATATAGCGTAGATCAGTCAATCCAGATCGCTCTGCAAGCTGAAACCACGAATCTGGACCAGGTCTCCTAAACGCCTCTAGTGGAGTGCAGTAGGCGGTGTGGAAGTGAACCTTGACGACCTTCTGTGTCTGAAAAAAAAGTAAAAAAATAACACAGTTACTTCTACAGAATGCCAAAATATTTCACATATGAACATTATAGTTCAAATACATACCAAATCAAGAGGAGCCTCGCCTTCTGGAAGATCAGCAGGCTGTGGAAGATCAGCATGATCTGCAGCACGTCCACGTCCACGTCCTCGTCCTCCGCGTGGAGCGCGTCCACCTCGTGCTGGAGGATCAGCAGCGTCTGCATCAGCAACATCATCATCAGCCTGAGCTCCTCGGCCTCCTCGCTGTCTCTGTATAAATGGAGGAAGAGGACGGGGGCCAGCTGGAATCACAGGTGCGGGAGGATCAACAACTGTAAGCTCATAAATAGCCCTGGCGATGTGCGTCTCATAACTCTTCAGCAACTCATTTGTAAAAGGACCTCCGGGCATCCAAGGTACAGCAGGAGGTGGTACAGGATCTGCATCGGGAGGTGGTACAGTCGGGGGAGGTGGTACATCTGGCGTAGGAGACGAAGGACCTAAATCTGTAGGAGCTGGCGATGAAGGCCCCATACCAGCATGATCCTCTGAAATAATAGGAGGGTCGTCTCTCCTAAGCTGATCTGTCGGTATCTCGGGATGAGATACAATATAATCTGTACCTAAACCCTCACCGTCTCCCAGCATATCATCATCCAAATCAACAGCTGTATCATCGACGTCCATATCCTCCTCCTCACTCTCACTGTAACCCTCATCATCAGCAGACGGATCAACATCTAGACCACAATCCCTAACTGCCCCAGTAACATCAGTGGGTGTCGAACTAGAAGCATTCAGCTGGTCTCGAGCAGTAGCAAAACTCTGACGTATGGACGCTGTAATCTTCGTCCTCCTAACACGCTCTGCAGCAACAGGAGCCTCCGGAACAAAACCACTAGAAGCCATCGTATCTCGCACCCCCTAATGTTTATGTTATAGCGTAACGTTATTTTCATAGCGTTACAAAAATAACGTCAAATTCAAAAACGTCTTTTCCATGACGTCGTAACGTTACAAACAGTTGTTGTAACGTCAATCCTAATCAAAATCTTCTCTAATTTCTAAACATTTTGTTCATAACGTTACGAAATTAACGTTATAATTCACCTAATTTCAATACTTTATATACTAATAATTCATAACGTTACAAAATAAGAGAAGAACAATGTCATATTTCATAAAATAATTAATTCATTAATTTTACAATATAGAATGTCATATTTCATAACATTATGAAATTATTATATTTCATAACGTTATAAAATTTCATTAATTTGATAACGTTACGAATAAATTAATTAATTTCATAATGTTACCAAATAATATAATTTTATAACGTTACGCAATAAATTACTTAATTTCATAACGTTACGCAATAAATTACATAATTTCATAACGTTACCATATAAATTAATTTCATAATGTTATAAAATAAAATAAATAAATTGATAACGTTACGAAATTAAATAACTAATTTCATAACGTTATAAATTTAATCAATTAATTAAATTAAATAAATTGATAACGTTACGAAATTTATTTAAATATTTCATAACGTTATCAAATATTATTAAATTCATAACGTTATGAAATTAAATAACTAATTTCATAACGTTATAAATTTAATAAATTAATCAAATTAAATAAATTGATAACGTTATGAAATTTATTTAAAAATTTCATAACGTTATCAAATATTATTAAATTCATAACGTTAATTAAATAACTAATTTCATAACGTTATAAATGTAATAAATTAATTAAATTAAATAAATTGATAACGTTACGAAATTTATTTAAAAATTTCATAACGTTATCAAATATTATTAAATTCATAACGTTATGAAATTAAATAACTAATTTCACAACGTTATAAATTTATTAAATTAATTAAATTAAATAAATTGATAACGTTACGAAATTTATTTAAAAATTTCATAACGTTATCAAATATTATTAAATTCATAACGTTATGAAATTGAATAACTAATTTCGTAACGTTACGAAATAAAATAATTAAACTATTTAAAAACATTACAAAAGTTATAGAATATTTAATAAAAATACATACTTGATGTAGATCTACGGGAGTCGAAAAAACTTCCGGTTGCGCCTCGGTTTGTGGATTCAACCTTCTATTTGCTCGAGTAGCGTACCCGGGACCGACGTTTTGGACGGGTCGCTTTCGGTTTCTTGGCCTCGGAGCGGGTTCGGGTGCGGGTATCGGGGCGGGTTGGGCTGCTGGTATTGAAATGCCCCGTAAATTATTAAGTCCGTATTATTTAGCGACATCAAACTCGCTAACTATTAGTGTCATATTACGGTATGATTATGTCGAACTTGTTTCTCCATGGAAGCTTTCAGATTAATAGCTACGTATTTGAGTTGAGAATTTCGGACCCTTGTTTATTTAATATGATTGGGTGATTATTGGTTGTCTGAATTCGCCTTGTTGTATCGGGATTTATTACGAACCAAACTTAATTTATTTAATCCTAACCCAACATTAATTTAACCCATACCTATGTAGAATTTTCTACCCTCTTCATAGAAAGGACCCACCTCATTTTCTAGATATCTCCATACTTCTCCCTTCTTCCCCCTGGATGCAGTGCAACTCTTCTTCTTCCTCACGCTGCATCTCCAATCCTCCATTCATCTGCCTAGTTTAGCCCGCGCAGCAGCTCTGCTCGGCCAGCAGCTCAGCCCAGCTCGCCGTCTCCTCCTACGCGCAACAGACAGCAGCCAGCTCACCTCTGTTGTGGGGCGTCGTCATGGTCGTTTTTCCTGAGCTGCAGGCCGTGGATGAGCTCATTTTGAGCCTCCTTCAAGCCTCTATATGTACTTTCATCCAATTTGTTTTCTTGTGTAAGTTTCCCCAATTTCTCAAACCCTAACTTTTAGATTTTGATGTTTGCCTCTAATTCGTGAGATGTATCTGCAATTGGACTGTATTAGATGTTAATTGGGGCTTTGAAAATACTTAGGTTGGTTGATTTGGATTTGGAAGTGGATGAATCGGGATTTGGGGCTTTTGGTAATCTTTCTGGAAAATCTGGGCACATTTCGTAATTACTGGAAAGCCAGGACTGACTTTATGAGGTGAGGCATCTACCCACGAGCATGGCAAATTTTACGGTTCTTGATTTGGATGTATATGTGATGAGTTATGACGTTTTTCGTGAAGGTTCGACTCAGGTGAGCATTTCGTGAATCTTGCGACATCTTGCTACAACAAACGGATTAGTGGAGTTGATCGTCAACTAAGGCAAGTTATTTGTGAGTGTTTGCGTGTCGTAGTTTAAGTTTAGAATAATAGGCTATGCATGTCATCAAACCATCAATTCTGCATGCGCACACTTATACATAGTTATAATGTTAGGCATTAATACTCATGTTGTTGATTTGGTTGTCGTTGTTGGTGATCAATGTCATGCGTTTATGCCTTGGGATGATTTGTTGGATCTTATCGCTCTTGTTATTATCGTTATTGTCGTTATTCGTCAGGCCTTGTTGTCATGGATTGTCCTTTTCAGATACGTTATTCCTCAATCATGGATATGTTTGTTAAGTTGGGAAATTTATCTTTATCAAGAATGTAGATGTCGTGGTTGCAGATGTTGATTTGTAATTCTATTAATTGTGCCATGGGTTGTGTCGTTCTTGTTCGGCTTCTTATGCGACATACATTGTCTTGGGAAATCTCGTTATTCCGAAAAACCTATTGTCGCTGAATTTTGGTGAATTGTATTGAATTATGGCTATCGGTTGAATTTATTGGTTTGTGGTATTTTCCTTGAGACGTTATTCACGGGGTAAGGATTGTTCCGATCCCTATTTGGTTTTATAATGTTTTTGGTCAGCATGGTGCCCTCGATTGCTCAATTTGAAGAGTGGTCGTAGGGACCGTCTTATCAATCTGGGTCGGCCGTTCACCTAGCTAGTGTTCGTTCTCCGACTCTTGGTAAGACATTGGTACCCAAGATACGGGTTCAGCCCAAGGTACGGGTTAGAGGGTATACCTTCGGGTCCAAGACAGACTTGGACTTGTTTTCGAAACGGTTTTTCGTACTTTATGTTTTTCATTAATTTTCTTTTGCATTGCTTGTATGTGCTTTTATGCTATTTGTGCGTGTGCTTGTGAATGATTGTTTCCTTCTTTGGATGGATTTTAACTTGCCAGGAATTTGATTGACGAATATGTAAAGTTTAACCAATTACTATATGATTGTGATGAGTGTATATACCAAAGTGCATATCGTTGGTGAGGTTTTGTAGTTATTATTTCCTAAGCTAATGGTATTATATATATATATATGGTCATCTGTATGATCTCTGATATATCTGAAATGGTGAAATTAGGAATTAAATGATGCATTAACTTCTTTGAATGTCTACATGTCTCTACAGAGATTTACTACATATTTGCATATCTACATCTTCGGAAATCTACATGTTTGCATATGAATTTATTGTATATTTGCATTTTCGCATATCCTTATCGCATATTTGTATGTTTGTATATGAATTTACCGTATGTATGTATATCTTGTTTTTTTTGTGTTGCATGTTTGCATGTCTGCTAGTCTATGACTTCTATGCCAATGCTATCACACGTTTATTGCTCATATAATTTGCTAGTCTAGTTGGAGACTAACCCCCATTTCGGTGGGGGACTGGCTGTGTTTGTGCATGGCCAGGTGTTCGTGTAGCTTCAGAACATGGAGGATGGTCAGGCGACTGATGCGTTACTAGGATGGGTTATTATGGTTCCTACCCTAGAATTTGAAAATGTCTACCCCAGTGAACTCATATTACCTTGTCTTCTCCATGATCGCTTTCTTAATTCGTAACATACTCCCAATGTTCAGATCTTAATATTTTGCTTGAGTTTTGTTGATTTACTTATCTTGTTACACCTTGATCCTTTTGTTTTAAACCTTTTTTTTTCGCCATCAACTTGTTTTCTCGTATTACTTTCCTTTCCCTCTAACCGCCTGAGGGGGTTCCTATTCGGGGATCCCTGGCACTGTAAAACCCTCCTTTTTGGGGCGTTACAGAAGTTGGTATCAGAGCGAGGTTCCAAAAAAAAAATTTTTTTTTTTTTTGGGAAGGGTTAGAACTTGCATCGAATGTCGCACTCTGACCTCTCTGCTTACTGAAGTTGTCGATACAGGTATATATATATATATGCGTTTCTGTATGTAAACTAGTAAATTTCTCTACATAGTAGCAAATTGGTTGGTACTCGTTAGTTTAGGAATTGTCCCATTCGTATCGGGATTCAGGATAGCTTGCTGACTTGATTGAGATTGCTTTAACTCATTATTATGTCATCTCGGGCACCGATTTGGATTGTGCCTTATGGAGTGGTGATGGATGGGCATAAGAGTACAATTATTATAACCACCAAAAATGGATTGGTGCATGTGTTTGAAGGTAGAGACTTTCGCTGAGTCAGAGTTGGTCATTAGTGTTATGGAAGCTGCAAGGGTGATTAGGGCAGGATGTCAGGGTTACTTGTGTTATGTTTTAGGTGATGATGATAAAGAGAAACCTGAATTGTCTAGGATGCCGGTTGCATGTTTGTTTAGAGATGCGTTTCCAGGAGACTTACCGGGTTTGCCTCCTCACAGAGAGGTTGAATTTGCAATTGAGCTTGAACCGGGAGCAACTCCCGTCTCTAAGGCCCCGTACAGGATGATGCCGCTGTTGATATTAGAATTAAGGAAGCAGATAGAAGGGTTGATTAAGAATGACTATGTTAGGCCATGTGTGTTACCTTGGGGAACGCCAATGTCGTTTGTGAGGATAAAGGATGGCTCCTTTCGACTATGCGTTAATTAAAGCCAGTTGAATAAGGTGACAATAAGGAACCGATACCCATTTCCCCAGAGCGATGACTTGTTGGGTCTACTGCAAGGGGGCATCTGTGTTCTCGAAGATCGACTTAAGATGAGATTACCATCAATTGAGAATTCGAGATGAAGATATTGCAAAGAGGGCACTCCATATAAGGTATGGTCACTACGAATTTGTGGTGATGCCTTTTGGACTAACAAATGTCCATACTACATTCATGGAGTTGATGAACCGGATAATCATAGAATACCTAGACCGGTTTGTCGTTGTATTCATAGACGACATTTTGGTTTATTCTAAGAGTAAAGAGGAGCATGTCGAGCATTTCCGGATTGTCCTCGAGTTGTTGAGGCGGCACATGTTTCATGCTAAATTATTAATATGCGATTTCTGGATGAATGAGGTAGCTTTCCTTAGGAATATAATGTTTGTTGAAGGTGTGATGATTGACCCGCAGAAGATTCAAGCAATATTCGAATGGAAGCCTCCGAAAGACGTCAAGGAAGTAAAGAGCTTCTTGGGCTTTGCTGGCTATTACAAAAGGTTTGTAGTTCTAAGGTTGCCCAACCTTGGACTAATTTGTGCGTAAGTTAAAGAAGTTTGATTAGGATCAGAAATGTCAAGAAAAGCTTCGAGGAATTCAAGAGAAGGCTCACTAGTTCCCCGATGTTAGCGTGAGCTGATGGGTTTGTTGTTTACAGTGATGCTTCAGCGTAAGGCCTTGTTTCATTCTGATACAACATTGAAGGGTTATCGCATATGCTTCCCGCCAGTTGAAATCACATGAGAAAAAAAAAAAAATATATATATATATATATATTTTACACCACCCATGACATAGAATTAGCACATGTAGTGTTTGCTCTTAAGATCGGGAGGCCCTAACTTTTTGGGGTAACTTGTCAAATCTATATTGACCAAAAGTCATTGAAATACATCTTCACATAGAAAGAGCTGAATATGAGGCAAAGGTGGTTAGAGTTGATAAAGAATATGATATTGACATCCAATACCATCAATGCACGTTAATGTGGTAGTTGACGCCTTAAGGAGAAAGTTTTCACATGAGAAATTAATTGGATGCTTGATCTTGCAACCGAAATGGCAAAGGTAACTTACGCGGAATGAGATCGATGTCCGAATTCAAAGGAGTCAAGAAGATTTTTGCTTTCTGAAGATTAAGTTGTCATTATTAGAGATGGGAAGCCAGAGGCAACAAGGTGACCTTGGGCTAAGTAAGATCATGAATGGAAAAAGCCAGAAAAATGCACCGAGATTTGTGGTGCATGATGATGGGATTCTTAGTTCAGGAATTGAACCTATGTGCTCTAGTTTGGATGAGAGAGTTGGAAGCGAAGTTACCAGTAGTGGGGTTCCCTTATAATAACAGTTGGCATGGCTCCATTCAGATGGCTCCATACGAAGCTCTATATGGCTGAAAATGTAGGTCTATGTTGTTTTGGGATAGCATATCAAAGAGAATATTAGTGAGCCTAGACATCAGAAGAAGGACATAGAATGAAGTTCCATTGATCAGGCAAGGAATTTTGACGGCGCAGAGTCGCTAAAAATCATGTGTTGATGCGAGTCGTCGACCCCATGGATTTTAGGTCGGAGATCACATGTTCATCCGGATTGCACCTACCAGAAGTGTATTCAGATTTGGCAAGAGAGGGAAACTGAGTCCTCGCTATGTTGGGCCTTTGAGATTTTGGAGAAGATGGAGTCCTCATCATATCGTCTCGCCTTACCTCCATCACTAAGTCAAATACACACAATGTCTTCCATGTTTCTCAACTAAGAAAGCACGTCTTTTACCCTTCACATGTGATTCGCTATGAGGAGATTAAATTTGGAGAGGATTACACTTACGAAGCACAACCAATCAAGATTCTTGGCTATAAGGGAAGAAAGCTCGAACAAGGTGTTCCTTCTAGTGAGTTCTATGGTCTAAGCATGGCACAAATGCAGCCACATGGGAGACAGAAGCAGAAATGAGAGGGTTGAACCCGTTCTTATTTGTGGCTTAGTTTCGGGGACGAAACTCTTTTTAAGGGGGAGATGATGAAATGCCCCGTAAATTATTAAGTCCGTATTATTTAGCGACATCAAACTCGCTAACTATTAGTGTCATATTACGGTATGATTATGTCGAACTTGTTTCTCCATGGAAGCTTTCAGATTAATAGCTACGTATTTGAGTTGAGAATTTCGGACCCTTGTTTATTTAATATGATTGGGTGATTATTGGTTGTCTGAATTCGCCTTGTTGTATCGGGATTTATTACGAACCAAACTTAATTTATTTAATCCTAACCCAACATTAATTTAACCCATACCTATGTAGAATTTTCTACCCTCTTCATAGAAAGGACCCACCTCATTTTCTAGATATCTCCATACTTCTCCCTTCTTCCCGCTGGATGCAGTTCAACTCTTCTTCTTCCTCACGCTGCATCTCCAATCCTCCATTCATCTGCCTAGTTTAGCCCGCGCAGCAGCTCAGCCCAGCTCGCCGTCTCCTCCTACGCGCAGCAGACAGCAGCCAGCTCACCTCTGTTGTGGGGCGTCGTCATGGTCGTTTTTCCTGAGCTGCAGGCCGTGGATGAGCTCATTGTGAGCCTCCTTCAAGCCTCTATACGTACTTTCATCCAATTTGTTTTCTTGTGTAAGTTTCCCCAATTTCTCAAACCCTAACTTTTAGATTTTGATGTTTGCCTCTAATTCGTGAGACGTATCTGCAATTGGACTGTATTAGATGTTAATTGGGGCTTTGAAAATACTTAGGTTGATTGATTTGGATTTGGAAGTGGATGAATCGGGATTTGGGGCTTTTGGTAATCTTTCTGGAAAATCTGGGCACATTTCGTAATTACTGGAAAGCCAGGACTGACTTTATGAGGTGAGGCATCTACCCACGAGCATGGCAAATTTTACGGTTCTTGATTTGGATGTATATGTGATGAGTTATGACGTTTTTCGTGAAGGTTCGACTCAGGTGAGCATTTCGTGAATCTTGCGACATCTTGCTACAACAAACGGATTAGTGGAGTTGATCGTCAACTAAGGCAAGTTATTTGTGAGTGTTTGCGTGTCGTAGTTTAAGTTTAGAATAATAGGCTATGCATGTCATCAAACCATCAATTTTGCATGCGCACACTTATACATAGTTATAATGTTAGGCATTAATACTCATGTTGTTGATTTGGTTGTCGTTGTTGGTGATCAATGTCATCAAACCATCAATTCTGCATGCGCACACTTATACATAGTTATAATGTTAGGCATTAATACTCATGTTGTTGATTTGGTTGTCGTTGTTGGTGATCAATGTCATGCGTTTATGCCTTGGGATGATTTGTTGGATCTTATCGCTCTTGTTATTATCGTTATTGTCGTTATTCGTCAGGCCTTGTTGTCATGGATTGTCCTTTTCAGATACGTTATTCCTCAATCATGGATATGTTTGTTAAGTTGGGAAATTTTCGTTATCAAGAATGTAGATGTCGTGGTTGCAGATGTTGATTTGTAATTCTATTAATTGTGCCATGGGTTGTGTCGTTCTTGTTCGGCTTCTTATGCGACATACATTGTCTTGGGAAATCTCGTTATTCCGAAAAACCTATTGTCGCTGAATTTTGGTGAATTGTATTGAATTATGGCTATCGGTTGAATTTATTGGTTTGTGGTATTTTCCTTGAGACGTTATTCACGGGGTAAGGATTGTTCCGATCCCTATTTGGTTTTATAATGTTTTTGGTCAGCATGGTGCCCTCGATTGCTCAATTTGAAGAGTGGTCGTAGGGACCGTCTTATCAATCTGGGTCGGCCGTTCACCTAGCTAGTGTTCGTTCTCCGACTCTTGGTAAGACATTGGTACCCAAGATACGGGTTCAGCCCAAGGTACGGGTTAGAGGGTATACCTTCGGGTCCAAGACAGACTTGGACTTGTTTTCGAAATGGTTTTTCGTATTTTATGTTTTTCATTAGTTTTCTTTTGCATTGCTTGTATGTGCTTTTATGCTATTTGTGCGTGTGCTTGTGAATGATTGTTTCCTTCTTTGGATGGATTTTAACTTGCCAGGAATTTGATTGACGAATATGTAAAGTTTAACCGATTACTATATGATTGTGATGAGTGTATATACCAAAGTGCATATCGTTGGTGAGGTTGTGTAGTTATTATTTTCTAAGCTAATGGTATTATATATATATATATATGGTCATCTGTATGATCTCTGATATATCTGAAATGGTGAAATTAGGAATTAAATGATGCATTAACTTATTTGAATGTCTACATGTCTCTACAGAGATTTACTACATATTTGCATATCTACATCTTCGGAAATCTACATGTTTGCATATGAATTTATTGTATATTTGCATTTTCGCATATCCTTATCGCATATTTGTATGTTTGTATATGAATTTACCGTATGTATGTATATCTTGTTTTTTTTGTGTTGCATGTTTGCATGTCTGCTAGTCTATGACTTCTATGCCAATGCTATCACACGTTTATTGCTCATATAATTTGCTAGTCTAGTTGGAGACTAACCCCCATTTCGGTGGGGGACTGGCTGTGTTTGTGCATGGCCAGGTGTTCGTGCAGCTTCAGAACATGGAGGATGGTCAGGCGACTGATGCGTTACTAGGATGGGTTATTATGGTTCCTACCCTAGAATTTGAAAATGTCTACCCCAGTGAACTCATATTACCTTGTCTTCTCCATGATCGCTTTCTTAATTCGTAACATACTCCCAATGTTCAGATCTTAATATTTTGCTTGAGTTTTGTTGATTTACTTATCTTGTTACACCTTGATCCTTTTGTTTTAAACCTTTTTTTTTCGCCATCAACTTGTTTTCTCGTATTACTTTCCTTTCCCTCTAACCGCCTGAGGGGGTTCCTATTCGGGGATCCCTGGCACTGTAAAACCCTCCTTTTTGGGGCGTTACAGGTACCGGGTCGGGTCGGGCAACAGGTATCTGGTCGGGTCGGGCTATGGGTATGGGATCGGGTCGGGCTCGGGATTTTGGCCGGTTCCGGGCACCATTACTGTAAATCAGTGGCACCTCGGCTTCCTCCTCGTCTTCATCCTCCACAGCCAGCCACGGAGTCGCCGCAGGAACGGCCGTCGTCGTCGCAGGGAGAGGTGCCGTCGGCGGGAAGCTTGGACCCTCGTCTCCGGCCAGATTTTTGGGCCCAGAAGATACGGCTTGCTTGGGGGAGCTCGAATCCATCATTAATTTGTGGATTTGGTGGCTTAATCGACGGGAAAATGGACGGAGGAAGAAGGACGGCGGCGGAGGGAAAAGATAAGAAGAAGGACGGAGGACGAAAGGTCGGGGAGGGAAAATTTTGGGTTACAAATAACCTAAATTGGTGCGGTAATTGTTACCGCACAGATTTATTATTTTTTAAATAGATAAAACTGGTGCGGTAACGATTACCGCACCATATTTTATATTTTTTTTATATATTAAACATGTGCGGTAATTGTTACCGCACAGGATATTATTATTTAAATACTTTTTAAAAAAATTATTAATTACGTATTAACGTGGTGCGTTAATTGTTAACGCACATATCTGTGCGGTAAGAATTACCGCACCAGATTCATATATGTTTCAGAAAACATTCCAACAATGCCCCGGAGCCCTTTTGTGCAGTAATCCTTAACGCACAGAAGTGTACTGCAACTTTTACCGCACAGATTAGTGTGCATTTAGCAAAAAAAACGTGTGCATATAGACCAAGCCTAAAAAAAAGAGTAGATCCAAATATCTCAAACAAATTGAACATCAACAAGGAAATTCTAGAGTAAAGAGGACCAAACCGACGGCCGTAGTAATGGCGAGAAGCATCAACCGAATCTACAATGCCGAAATTGAAATCCATCTTTGAAAGCTATCAAATCCCTAATTTCTGAGATCTGATTATCAGATTTGGTTGTTTTCTTCTATCTACTTCAATGGGGGGGGGCGGGGGGGGACCTCCAATGCTTGCGAGCTCACATCAAACTATCAAATCCCTAATTTCTGAGATCTGATTATCAGATTTGGTTGTTTTCTTCTATCTACTTCAATGGGGGGGGGGGGGGGCGGGGGGGGACCTCCAATGCTTGCGAGCTCACATCAGATTTTGTCTGATCCATGACCATGGATTCTTAGAATTTAATGTCAGGGAGGGAGGTTTGAAAGAGGAGCGAAATCGATTTTGGCTTCAGCGTGAATAGCGTGAGGAAGAAAGTGAAAGGAGAGGAGGGATATATAAGTGCGTTTTTGCAATGCTGATTTTGGCATGTTGGATACCTTATTCTTAACACTAGATGGTGGTCTCACTCGAAACTAACTCCTAATTTATTACTTACAAAGTATAATTAGGCATTATGTTTAAGTATTACGAACTTAACGGAAACAATTGTTTTGTTTTTGAAGCTTTGAAAGGGCCAACGAGTTCCGTTTTGGACAAATTTATATGCACAGACTCGTATTGCAATTCTCTACAAGGTTATGGAAACAAATTGGCACGTGACGAACTAACCCATTTCCTTCTCGTGACGAACCAATTTTTTTTTTTTGCTTCGTGACGGATCTAGCCTTTTGGTCCGTGGAGAACCTGTCCCATTTTTCGTCTTTGATGAACTTGTCCCATTTTTTGTCTGTGTCCCATTTTTCGTCTGTGACGAACCTAGTCTTGTTTGGTCCGTAAAGAATCTTTTCTTGTGTTAAATAACAATTTTGGCGTGTGCTAAATAGAAATCCTCTATAAATACACACAGACACACATATATATGTATGGGTTAAGTTTCGGTGAGGATTAATCTTAAGGTGAGGAATAAAGACGATGAACACAAACAGTGTTACGCGTGAACACACACATTATAATGTATTAACACATTTTCGCCAATGACACACAATGTGACATATGAACACACACTATGACATGCACATACTCTGACGTATGAACACATACGTTATGACTGATGAACACACACATTATAACCCATGAACACAAAAGTGTGTTGAGTCTTAACCTAATAACTTATCCTCACCGAATTGTTTTCCTATATATATATTTATATATTAAAACAAATCTCTCTTCTTACTACATGACATATTTATATTTAATTTGTCACATGACAATCTCTAATTTCATTTGCCACATGTCATTTTTCCTTCTTTCATTTTTAAAATTTTTAGTTATACACTAATATATATAATATAATAAATTAAAAATATATTATACAATAACAAACTTTCTATATCTCAGAATAAATTTTTAATATTGGTTTTTTTTTATTAAGTACATTATATACATATAATTATATATAGAGGTTTTTGCGCCAAACCACCCCTTATTTGGGTCAATTTGCGCCAAACCACCTCTTATTTAACTTTTTGCAAGAAACCACTCTTTTGTGTCATTCTGTTAACGTCGAACCACCCTTCACTGAAGTCCGTTAGTTGCTCCATTTAATGTTGTGAAATGTCAATTTTACCTCACTTATTTCAAAAAATTGAGGGCAAAAATGGAATTTTGAGGTTGATGATATATTGACCTATTTGTCGCGAGATTTTGAAAACTATATTTTGAGATTTTGACAACGTATACGCACCATACAGTACACTATGAAGAATGGCCATCACCTTTATCCACATTAGTACATAATCAAATATAGCTGGTTCATTCTTCCATAATCCAGTTTCAAACAAATCAATTCTTTTTTTCCCTTACAAACACTATGAAGATTTAAATTAACAGAAAATCTAACCAGCACAAACAAGTCACATAGCAACAAAAAATTAAATTAAGCCCATTAACCATAAAAGAAATCAACAGAAACATAAACAAATAAGAAAAAGATGAAGATGAAAACAACCTAGCAAATGGGAAGAGGAGCAGCATTCCAGTCCTTCAAACACTCCAACAACGAATCAATCATCTTCCCCTGGCAGATTGCACTGAACACCTTGTCAAAGTCCTCCCCAGGTGACCTGACTTTCTCCCCAGTCAACAAGCTTGTACCGAGCTCTTCCCTCACAAATTTGTACAATGGACGCCATTCCTGAACAATAGACGCCATTCCTGAACAAATTTGTACAAGCGCAGAGATAATTTCCGCAGCCAGAGCCAGAATATTGGCTTCAAACAGAACAATAGACGCCATTCCTGAACCAACAGCAGTTCCATTAACCAACGACAGTCCCTCCTTTGGCTGGAGCTCGAAGAAGCCGGACTCGGCGCCGGCAAACTGGAAGGCCTCGGTCGAGTCCGGCCTACCACGTATACGCACCTCTCCATCTCCTCCTCCGCCGGCTGCTTTAACTTCCGACGGCGTCGGGTTTCGGAGACGGTGGGCATGTAGGCGAGGCTGCGGAGGGATAACCGGGTTCGGTCGAGGCTGACCACTGGTGGCGATGGCTTCTGATTGGGCTTTCGAGGCTTTCTGAGTTCACTCGCCATTGATTGTTCGTTGAGAGAGAGAGAGAGAGGGGAAGGATGATGGATGGTGCGTATAGGTTTTCAAAATCTCATGATAAGTTTTCAAAATTTCGCGGGAAATGGGTCAATATATCATCAACCTCAAAATTCCATTTTTGCCCTCAATTTTTTGAAATAAGTGGGGTAAAATTGACATTTCACAACATTAAACGGAGCAACTAACGGATTCCAGTGAAGGGTGGTTCGATGTTAATAGAATGACACAAAAGGGTGGTTTTTTGCAAAAAAGTTAAATAAAGGGTAGTTTGACGCAAATTGACCCAAATAAGGGATGGTTTGGTGCAAAAACCTCTCATATATATAAATTATACAATAACCAAGTATTTATGATTTCAATTAGACATAATATTAATTGAGTTAATGAAAGTTTGACTATTTGAGTTATTGGGTGGTTTTTTCAGATGTTAGAGTGAAATAATGAGTTAAAGAAGAAATAAATAAAAGTGAAATAAACATGTCTTCACTCAAATTTTGCCAAGTGGCGCAATTTTTTGTGAAGACATGACTTCAACTTTAACATTGTATATATTAGATTAATTATAGATCTCACTATTTCTTTTTATATTTAGTTAAAATATAATTATATATAACAAATACTTATATGAATCTTTTAAGAAAAATATTTTCATATACAAAATAGAAAAACAATCAAAATTTTATATATCACTAAAAATATAATAATTCAACGATAACAATTTTAATTTATTAATTTTATTATTTAAGTTATATTATACTCTCTTCATCTCATAATGTAAATCTTATTTTATTTTCTTTAACATTATTCACAAACCAAGAAAATCTTGTATATTTATTCCAATATATACGAAAAAATATACTTATGTAGGGTCTTGTTTGATTCGTCTAATTAAGTACTTTCATAATATTAAAAAATTATAATTTTTACCAGCATGTAATTAGAGATATTAATGATACAAATCATGTATTGCCGAATTATATTATGGAACATAAGGAGTAGCTAGGAGTAGTACATTGAAAGGAAGGTTCAAGTAAAACAAGAATTGGGAAGAAACGAGTGTATCAAAGAGAGCAGTTAGATTAGATGTGATAGACGGTTGGATGAATTCACAAAATATTATCAATTAGGTATTAAAGAAAAAAAGATACTTAAAGATATTATCAGTTACCAAAAAAATAGAGAGAGGATTGTTACTGTTTCTTGCAAGCTCGAATGAATAACATACATGATATATTGAATAACTCCAGTTTGTGATGATCAATTTATTATGATATTCATTCATTATTCCTGAATATTCATGGTGTTGTTTTCCATTATTTTCTTGTAGATATTCAGTCATAGTAGGTTTGAGTGGCTTTAATTATGAATTCACCATATTTTTCTGTTTGATTATAAATTTGTGTGTGCTTGAACAAAACTATACTGATATTCATGAATACTCATTTGATATTTAATGAAACTATATTAATGTGGTAGTTTTATTCGTTAATTTTGGGTGGATATTCGTCAGCGTATAATTGCATTCTTAAAATAAAATGAACAATTGTAACACCTCAAATCCCGGGCGTTACCGCCGTGGATTTCAACCCGAAACCCACAAGGCTAAATACGAAAATAAAACCGTAACTACAACGGAAACGGCTATAATACAAGGAAATTCTAAAATCCATTATGAAAATTATACAATAAAGTATGAAACTCTAGACACTAAACTAGCACCACCGTCGAGCACTTTCAACTCCTCCATGCAGCTATCAAGTTGTACAAGCTAATATCCTGTAACCAACGGAACCAAAAGAAAACCCCAGAGTAACCTGGGTTAGAAGTTGGGATCTCAAGGGATGAACCCACAATCAAACTACATCTCAAGAAACTAAACTGCAATTTACAAACAACACATCAGCCAAAGCATAAACCCAGTCAACATATAAAACTCACAACGATACTTAACAAGAACATCGGAATCAACACTTAGTTCAACACACAAGATAACACAACACAATACATTTTATGCGCACTCACACATACAATCAACACATAGCACAACACATCATAGATAACACCACAAAACATAAGCACAAACAACATCAATTCACTATCCACAGCAACACCATAACACAACAAATGCACCTCCGACGCGCATCAACAAACCACACACCAGGGAATAAGACCACAAAACACAAGCGCACCCAACATTGACTTATTAACCACAACAACACCAATCATAAAAGCAAACTATAATCTACAATACAACGCTCAACAACAACTTGACACATTAGGTATCACAACAAGTTACATATAAATTTAATCACATAAAAATTTCATGCACTTAATCCAAATTACAAAACAAAGGAACACACAACATTGCGATCAACGTCCATCAACGCAATCATCAAGTGGGCAAGTCTGAGGGAAGCAACTAAGTAAGTCGGGATGACTCACCTCGAATCCAAGCATATATTATCCAATGAAGATCCCTCATCAATCATATATCATCCTAAACGATCAACATCAATACAAGAATAAATATCAACACAAGAGTCCTTGAAGACACAATTTTAAATATAAACTCTCAGTTTTCATAATATACGAGTCAACTTATAAAACGTAAATTTCATATCAAACAATGTCCTAAAATCGTCAAACTTTTCAGATCAATAGCCTTAAGGATTAAGAACCTAATGCTTCAAGAATCACCTCAATCCGATTTAAAACAAAATCTATATAATTAATATACTCCAGGACTGTCTAATACACTCCAGATTTAAACCCTACTCAGTTTTTCATTATAACGCATACTCTAACGTTCTTCAAAAATCATGAAATTAAATATACAGAAACTAGACTTCAAGAAGATTTTAAATATATATCAGAGTAATTCAGATCTAAACTAAAATAGTTACGAATTTATAAAGCAGATCATTCCAACCAGTTTTTTCAGAAATTCAAATGACCACTTTCTTATTTATATCTCACAGTATTCTTATTCAAACGTCTCAAAAATTTGCATACATACGCCTGATAACGTATCCGATTTGCCACTAAAATATCACAATTTTTCGAGTTTAGTAACTTACCCAATTCGATCCTTCATTCTGCAGTACGAATTGGAGAAAATGAAGGCTGAAGAGAGGAGGGAGAGGAGGCTATGGTTGATTTAGGTTTAGAATAACATGTATATTAGGTTAAGTAAGAACATTAATTCTTTTTAAAGAATTAAAAGAGTACAAATTATTCACACACTAGTATTAGGGTATTTTATGATATTTATTAGTTTCCTGTAACAATTAACAAGAAGCTAAGCCTTCACAAGTTCACATACAAAATCGCGTATAATACATCATATAATTTATAATTTTATTCTCGTACATAACACATCATATATTAGATACCATTCTAGACCATATATAGATATTTTCAATCAAAATAAGGGGTATTACATATACTCCCCCTTAAAAATAATTTTCGGCCTCGAAACTAGAAGTAAGCAACCACATTTAATAGGAAACAAAAAGACCCCTAGCTACAAGATAATCAATAATCCAAACACACAAACAAGACAATGTGGTGAGACTATCATCACCACAACTAACACAAGTAAATATAAACATTTGAGAAATTCATCACCTCATGTCAATTATCAGACGCAACGTCGTCCTCGTAATGGACGAAGCTATCAAACACCACTAGCTAGTCTCAATTGACATCAACTATATACAACAATCACACATAACAAATATTATCTGTATAGAATAGAAAACTTACAATCAATAGATATATAATTATGTAACAGAATGAGCAAGAATCATCTTACACAATTCCCACCATTTTCACAACAACTATCAACTAACATAATTAATTAAAAGAAACCATCTCTTCACAACATCTGACAGACATACTCACATCAATTAGTTAACAAACATCGTCGAAGTTAACTCAGATGTCCCAAACCAATCTCAGCAATTTAAAAAATTACATGACTCTCAAGTCACAAACTAATCTCGTATCAACAACCCTCATAAGTTAATACAACTCATCAATCTCAAATCAATTTCATAATAACCATCTTTCAAAACAACTCAAAGAGATCAAAAACCTTTTCATGGCACCCTCCGGCCTCAACTCATGGCACACAACGATCATCATCCAGCTCTACACGTTGCCCATTATCAAATAATCAACTTCTTTCCCCGGCTGAGTCTCTACTTGAGCACTCGCCAAAACATTTTTTTGTTTTTAGAAGGGGTCCCTCCTAGCCGCATGGTCATACCCGGGAGGTCACTTCCTCATTGACTTACCCCGCACCCATAACCATACCGCTGGAAACCAATATATAAAAACATACAATAATGTAACACTAGTAACAAAAACAACTTAGTAACCACAAATACCATGGAAGACGTTGGAGGCTCGACGGTGCTATTTCTAGACTCACTTAACATTAAAGTAAGACAACTACATCCAACCCCCAAAACACAGATCTCCAAAACACAGATCTCCTAACCTGGCTCTGATACCGATTTGTAACACCCCAAATCCTGGGCGTTACCGCCGTGGATTTCAACCCGAAATCCACATGGCTAAATACGACAATAAAACCGTAACTACAGCGAAAGCGGCTATAATACAAGGACATTCTAAAATCCATTACGAAAATTATACAATAAAGTATGGCACTCTAGACACTAAACTAGCACAACCGTCGAGCACCTCCAACTCCTCCATGCAGCTATCAAGTCATACAAACTAATATCCTGTAACCAACGGAACCAAAAGAAAACCCCAGAGTAACCTGGGTTAGAAGTTGAGATTTCAGGGGATGAACCCGCAATCAAACTACATCTCAAGAAACTAAACTACAATTTACAAACAACACATCAACCAAATCATAAACCTAGTCAACATATAAAACTCACAACGATACTTAACAAGCACATCGGAATTAACACTTAGTTCAACACACAAGATAACACAACACAATACATTTTATGCGCACACACATACAATCAACACATAGCGCGCGCAACACATCATAGATAACACCACGAAACATAAGCACAAACAACATCAATTCACTATCCACAACAACACCATAACACAACAAATGCACCTCCGACGCGCATCAACAAACCACACACCAGGGAATAAGACCACAAAATACAAGCGCACCCAACATCGACTTATTAACCACAATAACACCAATCATAAAAGCAAACTATAATCAACAATACAACGCTCAACAACAACTTGACACATTAGGTATCACAACAAGTCACCTATAAATTTAATCACATAAAACATTCATGCACTTAATCCAAATTACAAAATGAAGGAACACACAACATAGCAGTCAGCGTCCATCAACACAATCATCAAGCGGGCAAGTCTGAGGCAAGCAACTAAGTAAGTCGGGGATGACTCACCTCGAATCCAAGCATATATTATCCAATGAAGATCCCTCATCAATCATATATCATCCTAAACGATCCATATCAATACAAGAATAAATATCAACCCAAGAGTCCTTGAAGACACAATTATAAATATAAACTCTCAGTTTTCATAATATACGAGTCAACTTATAAAATGTAAATTTCATATCAAACGATGTCCTAAAATCGTTAAACTTTTCAGATCAATAGCCTTAAGGATTAAGAACATAATGCTTCAAGAATCACCTCAATCCGATTTAAAACGAAATCTATATAATTAATATACTCCAGGATTGTCCAATACACTCCAGATTCAAACCCTACTCAGTTTTTCATTATAACGCATACTAACGTTTTTCAAAAATCATGAAATTAAATATACAGAAACTAGACTTCAAGAAAATTCTAAATATATATCATACTATCAATTCAGATCTAAATCAAAATAGTTACGAATTTATAAAGCAGATCATTCCAACCAGTTTTTATGAAATTCAAACAACCACTTTCTGATTTATATCTCAAACTATTCTTATCCAAACATCTCGAAATTGTCCATACATACTCCTGATAAAGTATCCGATTTGCTACTAAAATATCATAATTTTTCGAGTTTACTAACTTACCCAAATCGATCCTTCATTCTGCAGTACGAATTGGAGAAAATTGAGGCTGAAGAGAGGAGGGAGAGAAGGATGCTAAGGTTGATTTAGGTTTAGAATAACCTTATATACTAGGTTAAGTAAGAATATTAATTCTTTTTAAATAATTAAAGGAGTACAAATTATCCACACACCAGTATTAGGGTATTTTATGATATTTATTAGTTTCCTGTAACAATTAACAAGAAGCTAAACCTTCACAAGTTCACATACAAAATCGCGTATAATACATCATATAATTTATAATTTTATTCTCGTTATAACACATCATATAGTAGATACCATTATAGACCATATATAGATATTTTCAATCAAAATAAGTGGTATTACAACAATAATCATGAAATATGCACATAACTATGATCCTCAATTTATATGATATTATTCGTAATCGTTATTGTATGTGTGAAATTTTAAGATGTAGCTTATTTTCGTTTGCGTATTCATAAAACTGTGTGTTGTTTAGGTAATATAGCAATGGAGGATTTTAGCGATGCTGGACTATTTGGTAGCTCTGGAGAAGATATTGATGTATCTGATGATGAAGATAACAGTGAAGAAGAAACTGAATTTCAATTTGGTACAAAGTGTATTATTGACCTAGAAGACAGAAACTCAAAGTATTGGGTATCTAAAACATATTTTAAGGTTTATTTGATCAATTCAAATTCAGTTTGTAATTCGAATGAATATTCATATACAATTATTTGATATTCGTAAGAATACTGAGAATGTTTTATAGCTATTCCTTAATATTGCATAAATATTCAACAATGTATTAATGTATTTACCATATTTGATATTCATGTACAAAAATTTGACATTCAAACAAACTGTTTTGACGTTGCGTAGATATTCGTGAAGATGGGTAGATATTCTTTAGGGTATTAGTGCTTTTTACAAACTCGGTATCACTGGATATTCATGGTGTTGTTGTTCATTGTTTTTTTGTAGATATTTTGTCGCAGTAGGTTTGAATGGCTTTAATTATGAATCCACCATATTTCGGGGTTTGATTATGAATTTGTGTGTTTGAACGAAATTGCATTAAGATTAATGAATACTCATATGATATTCAAACAAACTATATTAATGTGGGAGTTATATTCGTTAATTTTGGGTAGATATTCGTGAGAGTATAATTACACGATGAATATTATCAAGTAATTGGAAATATGTTTTCACCCGATTTTTTCACCATCCGAGAATCTCCAGAGATTTAAATATTTTTTCCTATCTAGTTATGAATTAGAAATATATGGAGAGACAATCAAATCTCTAATTCTTCCTAAAATTTTGCTAAGGAAAGTAATTTTTAGTGAATTTCGCACATTTAATCTAACTACTCCATAACTTCATTCAATCTTGTACATTTATTTTCTATCATCCAATGGTTTGGAATCTTTAGGGGAGAGAGAACAAAACACGTTTTTTATTTTTTATAGATTTTCTTTTATTTTTATAGATTTTGTTCTTTTACTTACTTTTGATCATAAATATGGTTTATTAATTAGTTTAAGAATATCAACCATATTTTTATGAATATCGTCTATTTTTATCAGGCTTATTAATTTAAGAATATCAACTATCGTCCATTTTTATCATAAATATGATTTATTAGTTTTAGAATAGTATTCATCTTTCTGTGAATATCACCCATATGAATGTCGTTTATATTTGTATGAATATATCTGCTTGGTATGTGAATATTTAGTTTCTTAAAAGCATAAATATAATCACTTAAAATATGAATGTTAGCACTAATTGAGAACATATATATTATAAATCAATTATAAATATTCACATCGAAATACATGAATATAAGAACTCAATTCATGAATATCAATCATTAGCCAAACATTAATATGTTTGACCAATTACATAATATGAACACATAATACATGAATATCAATTTAGTATTGTGATTGATGCAACTTGTCATAATACATGAATATCAATTTAGTATTGTGATTGATGCAACTTGTTGTACTTTGCTGTAACTTATTGCTTCCCTTCTTCCCCATTTTTTATGTAATGACTCTCTTTAACTTTAATACAATTTATCGAAAAGCTTCAAAACAAAAATGAATATTTGTCACTACTCTATTACACTTATATATTACCACCCAATTCAAGAATATTAACTACTCCCTCCGTCTCATAATGTTCTTCTCATTTCTTCAACGATACATTTTCCGAGACATGTTTTGTATTCTTAATATCTCTCGTTGTATGTTAATATAAATAATTAAAATTTGATATTATTAAAACTACAAGAGAAGTTTAATATAGCCACACTTAAAATGATAGGTTGAGTTACACTTATCTATATATTGTTGATAAAAGCAACACTCATTTATGTGTAGGAGAAGTGTGGCTATATAGACTGACGGTAAATACACAACATTTAATAGTTTGGAAAATATCCACACTTTTAACTGTGATAAGATAGTTATAAAATTTAGTGTTGGAAATTCGCACACTTAACTTATTAATAAATTATCATAAATTAATAAATATATATACCTATTAACAAATTATCATAAATTAATATATATATATATATATATATACATAAGCTTGTTATTTTTATACTCCCTCCGTTTCAAAATAGATGTCATTCTAGTCTCTCAATTTTGTTTCAAAATATTTGTCG
Source organism: Oxyria digyna (assembly GCA_029168935.1). Lineage (NCBI taxonomy): Eukaryota > Viridiplantae > Streptophyta > Magnoliopsida > Caryophyllales > Polygonaceae > Oxyria > Oxyria digyna. Next base: position 17,392,237 of record JAPVLV010000013.1, read on the forward strand.
TTATAGAATTTCAAGACAATTAATACCATGAAAATTATAAATTTGTGTATTGAAATTTGATATTGTTGATTTTCTCCACCCATGCATTGGTGGTAAAAGAAGGTGAATGTTTATTTTGAGAAAAAGTTAACTTTTTAAAATATAATCAATCATTTTCTTAATGGAAAAGTGTCCGGTGATAATAGTTGCTACAATAATAAATGAGAATGATTATGGGTCGTTTGATTTCGCCAGATCGGATGGATGTGGATAATTCACTTTTGGGCGCGTGTACAAGCGCGTTCAACAGTTCTCGTAAATTTCCTTCTTCTTCTTCTTGCCTTCGTTTTCTTTTCCCCCAAGTTTTTTCAACAAAACTTCTTCGGATCTTGCCTTCTCTTCTCTCCTCTCGCATTCGTATTTAATTTTGTTTTCCTCATCTTGTTTACGTTTCTATATCCTTTGTTTTTGCGTGAGCTGATTTTGTTGATTTTTTGTATTCAGGTGTTCTTGTTCTCTTGATTGCTCTGTTCGCTAATCCAACACATCGATTATCATTCGTTAGCTTGTTTCTCCTTCATTCTACCTATGGATCTAGGTTTTGCTTCTATTTTCTTTGTTTCACCAGTTCATCCCCCTGTTTCTCTCCAATTTGAGCTTATTTGTTGAAGTATTACGATGATTCGTGTATAATGAAGCAGTTTTTATCTCAAATTTGATCAACATCATCGATGAACTATTGTTGATTATGTTTAAGCTTTGAAAAAGCTTAATATCATACTTCCGAGGTAATTAATGAACATGTACAAGACATATGATGAACGTTAATAAGACTGTTAATGAACATATATTGGACATTTAAAAAATTGAAGATGAATCTTTAGTGATGTGATGAACATTTAGAAGAATTGTGATGAACATTTATAACGGATTTGATCAACATTTATAGCGGATTTGATGAACAACAGTAATAAAAGTGATGAACATTCTATTGGACATATAATGAACATAGACAGTATTTGTGATGAACTTTTATAAAACATGTGATGAACGTTGAATGCAGTCTTAATGAACTTTTAATACTGATTTGATGAACTTTGTTCTAGATGTGATGATCATTCACAGCATTTTAATGTGTAATGAACATTTACAGGATTTGTGATGAACATTGATAAGTAGTTTGATGAACATTGATAAGTAGTTTGATGAACATTGATAAGTAGTTTGATGAACATATGTTTAATATCTGATGAACATTTTTCTAGGTGTTGATCAATCCAATGCCAATGGTGTAGTTTCTATTTCTCCTGGAAATACGAAATACTTTTTACCATTATGTGAAGATTCTTACAAGCCATATGTTGGTCAAGTGTTTGCTTCAATTGAAGATGGTATCGAATTCTATAAAAAATATGCCATCAGGGCAGGCTTTAGTGTACGTATCATGTCAGGGACTAGCACTAAAGATGTGAACAAAGTTCCAATTTGGAAGTATCTTTGTTGCAGTAGGCAGGGATATATGAAAGTAGATGGAAATACTGCAGATGACTCCACTTCATCAAAAAGGAAGAGGAATTCAGATAGATGTGGTTGTGTTGCTAAATTAGCACTTCGCTATCTTAGTCATGATGGCTATTCTGTTAAGATTTTTGAGGAGCGTCATACACATTATATGGTTGATGAATCACAACGACATCTTGCCAGGAGTAACCGGAAATTGACTGCATTCCATGAAGACTTTATTATTAATTGTATCAAGTCCAATATTGGGACTAGAAAAGCATTTAAGATGTTCAAGAATTCTGTTGGATCTTAGACAAATGTTGGTGCCTCGCTGGTTGACTTCAAGAATTTTAACCGAGATCTCAATGCGTATATGGTTGGTTGTGATGCTCAAATGGTAATTGATAGCCTTTTTCGCAAGAAAGAGAGATGTGAGGCTCTCTATTTTGAATACTATGTCAATGAGCATAATCAACTAACTCGTTTATTCTGGGCTGATCCGATTGCACGCAAGAGTTTTTCATTCTTTGGTGATGTAGTGACTGCTGATGCAACATACAAATCAAATAGGTATGTTGATGAACATTCTTACCTGTTTAGGAGAATTTTTCTAAGTAGTTATGTTGAACAATGTTAAATTTATTAATGAACATTCCTATTTGTTTTGGTGAACAATCATTGTAGTTGTGATGAACTATGTTTTATTTATAGATGAACATATAAAAATTTATTGATGAACATTGCTAGTTTATTGATGAACATTCATACAAGTTTTGATGAACACTGTTAGATTAATTGATGAACATTCATACCAGTTGAGGAACATTCTTATCCCAGTTTTGATGAACATTGTTATCAGTAATGATGAACATTGTTCAATCATTTGATGAACAAATAATACAGTTTTGATGAACATTATGAGTTTTTGCTTTTTGTTTTCAGGTATGATATGGTGTTTGTTCCTTTCACTGGAGTTGACAACTACAAGTGCTCAATCACCTTTTCATTTGGCTTATTGTTGAACGAAGATATTCCATCTTATGTGTGGTTGTTTGATCATTTCAAAAAGGCAATGGGACATGAACCTTTTGTTATTTTGACTGATCAAGATGGTGCTGTCAAGGCTGCTGTTGAGGAGGTTTTTAGCTCAAGTGTTCATCGTTTTTGCATGTGGCACATAATGTTCAAAGTGCCCGGTAAGATTAAGGTTGAACCAGAGCAAAATAAAGATTTCAGGGATAGATTCAATGCTATTGTTTGGAGTGATGAGATTACTCCTGTGGATTTTGAGGAGCTTTGGCATGGTATTATAGATGATTTCAATCTTCAAGACAATGTTTGGCTCAAGACAATGTTTGATCTACGAAACTTATGGATTCCCGCTTTCTTTCAAAATGTCCATATGGGTGGCCTGCTTAGAACAACTTCGAGGTCTGAATCTCAGAACTTCTTCTTCTCACATTTCATTGGCTCATCATCATCCCTTATAGTGTTCATGTTGCAATTTGAAAATGCAATTGATTCTCAAAGACATACTCATCGTAAGCATGACTTTGAATCTTCCACTCGCCGTCCGACTCTCAAGACACCGACCCAAATGGAAATTCAGCTTTGTGATGTCTATACACTGCCTATTTTTGATGATTTGCAAACTCAGCTTCTCTCATCTGCCTATGATTGTGCCTTGGTTAATTCTCTCACAGAGGGTGATGTCCATTACTACCGTGTTCGTGGACATTTTGAGAAATCATTTGTGGTTCAGCACTTACCATCCACAAATGAATATAAGTGCTCTTGTAATAGGTTCTTGCAGATAGGTCTTCCATGCTGTCACATGATATTGGTAATCAGATGTGTTGGTCCACCTTTGGATGTGAAAATGCCTGACCAATATATATTACCACGATGGAGTAACAGCACAACATTGAAGCCAACTTTTGAGATTGATGGTTTAGTATTTAAAGAATCTGTTGAGATGGATGAGAAGAAGCTTTTAGTGTATGATGTTATGTCTGAGATACATAGTATTATCAATGAAATTGAGCATGATTCTGATCAATTGAAAGACTTGTTGATTGTTCTAAAGGAGAAGCGTGAGTTGTACAGTTCATCCATTCAGGCTGAGTCGTCTTCTATGAGTAACAACAAGACTCCTACAAAAAGCAGAGAGGCAAGATTTGAGAAGTTTGTTGGTCCTTTACCAAATACAATATCTGTCCTTTCACCTCCACAATCAAAGAACAAAGGAAGGCCAAAAACATCACGTTTGAAAAGTACAATTGAGAAAGTTAGATTGAATTCTAACAAGGTGAAGAAGTGTTGTTCAATATGTTTGAAATCCGGACACAATCGCTCTACATGTCCTGAGAATACTTCAACAAGTGTTTGAAGTTAGATAATTCTAAAACTATCATTTAAGTCTTTATGTGTAAATCTAGTTCTGGTGAACATTTGTAATCTACTTGGTGAACAATTATATATAATCTGGTGAACAACATGGGAAAAATTGATGAACATCGATATCAAATTAGATGAACTCTCTCTGTTAATGTGGTGAACTTGTTGTGTTAATTTGATGAACTTTGTATCTAAGCTCGATGAACATTCATTATTAATATGATGAATATTTGTGAAAAAGACAAGTAAAATTACTTATCATATTGATGAACTTTTGAGATTAACGTCAATGAACATTCAGTGTTAATATGATGAACTTTGGCTAAATATTCAATGAACATTCACAGTTAAGTTGATGAACATTGTTCAGTGATTTGATGAACATTCTGTAATATATAGATGAACAAAAGAATTCTTGTTCTCATTGTCAAACTTCTACATTGTGCATTTTCCATTTACCCACTCTATAAGTTGTGGGTAAGCATTGTTGAATCTATTGGTTAACAACTCTGAAATGTACTTGACCCTTATCATGTCCATTTGCTTATTGTCACCTTTCTTCAAAGAAGTTGTAAAATTTGTCAGCCCCTCCCCAAAGTACGTTTCCATGTGTCGCATGGTATATATACCACAATCCTGCTTGTTCTTGTCATCTCTCTAGTACATTGAAAGACGTTCAGCTGGGACCTTTTTCTCGTCTTCGAATAGAGATGCTTTGGCTTCCATGCCATGCTTCCTTAGAAATTCCACAAACATTGCTCTCTGTAAAATAAAAACACAATAATATCAAACATATTGAAAAACAATGATGAACATATTTAAAACATACAGTTATATGATGATGAACATACAGTTATATGATAATGAACATACAGTTATATGATGATGAACATACAGTTATATGATGATGAACATACTGAAATATAATGATGAACATTACCAAATAAACTGAAGAACAATATCCAGTATTAAAACTTACCATCACTTTAGGAACGTTGTTATATTTCACAAGCTTCTTGCCTTGAACACTGGAGTTATCAATGAAATCTATTCTTGGGTTCTTGAGATTGAAAACAATGCAGTAATAGTGTTCACTCTGGTATATTGGGAAGACAAACTGCACAGTGAACTTCCTTTGTTAGTTTGATGAACAAGTTTAAAAAATATAGTGAACATGTATAGATAGTCTTATGAACAAGTTTAAACAACACAGTGAACATTTTCCTATAGAGTGGTGAACCTTTATAGATAAGTTTAATAGAATACTTACCAACTGAATATCATTCAATTTGTGAAGTGGCAGTCTTGCTAACTGAGTTTCCATTTCACCATTGAAGAATGTGATTGAATCTTTTAGTTCAAAACCCACCATAGTCGGGACAGACTTTTATAAAATATCAAAAGATTCCGTTAGTTATGTTTCCACATGTTAATGACAAAATTGTTCATATAAAAAATTCCTACCGTTGTATCAATTGAAGCAAAGAATCTAAGAGGTTTTGCTTCATCTCTTTCTTCCTCTTTGAGATTCAGCAAGTGTACCCATGCGTCAATCACATTGCTTTCAACATATAGATTGTTTTGTATGCTCAGAAAGTCATTCTTCTTGAAATTTAAATGCCCCACGCTGAAAACAATGTCCTTGACAAAAAATGATAATATGAAAGCACTGATAAACAAATATAAAAACAATGAAGATCATCTAGAACAGAATTGATGAACAAAATGTGACAAGGTGATGAACATTTATAAAACCAGTGATGAACTTTAGAAGAAAACTAATTAAACTTTTCTTACTCTAGGTGTGTTAAATCTTCCAACATCCAGCTGCTGAGTTTCATTTCTAGAGCAGTTGGTTTCTCTTTGATGTCCACAATCCTTTGCTTGTATGGAGATTTGTTTGCCCAAGAAATTAGTCTCTTTCTTTTGATTACTTCTGGGTCATTCTCACTCCCCGTCTTCCAAACAAACATTGTTTTCTCAGTTAGTGTCTGAATATGATTGATGAACATATGTGAGAAGTTTGATGAACATAAGTGAGAAGTTTGATGAACATGTATAAGAAAGTTGATGAACAAATGATGATAAAGATCACCTTCTCAACCTGCTCCTCTGTCTGTTTTCCTTCACTCTCCACCTTGTCCTTTCCCTTTTCTTTCCTCTTCTCCTCATCATTTTGCCTCACATCTTGGGCTTCTATTTCTTCCTCTTGAACAGGAACCACCTCTTGAACTTGTACACTTTCCTTTTCTTTTAGTTGTGGTTCAGAAACCACCTCTTCGGATTGTATTTCCATCCCTTGTATTTGTTCCTCAACTCCTTCTTTCTCGCCCCTGTCCTCAGATTGTGTTTCCATTTCCTTCCCTTGTTCCATCCTTTCCACCTCCACTCTTTCTGGTTCCTTTCCTTGTTCTTTCTCTATCTGTAATTAGAAATAATGATGAACATAACTCAATTATTTGATGAACATTGATAGAACAATTGATGAACATTTATAAGCAAAATATGTACCTCATTCTCTTTCTCAATTCTTTGTTCTTCCATCCTCACCTCATCACCTATAGGATCAATTTCCTCGACTGTCTCGTCAACATTGTTGTTAACAACAGGAGTACTTTCAACGATATCTTCAGAGTGCGTGGTAGCTGCATCCAACCTCTTTTGTCTTTCAACCACAGATTTAGGAATCTACAATTGAAATAAAGCACAACAAGTTATTACACATAAAAGCATAGATAGTAATAAGAGTTAAGAAGCCTTGTATATTACCTTGAATGAAATTTTCCTCTTGTACTGTCTTGTGGTTTCTGTTGTCACATCAACTACCACTGGAGGCATCTCAGGTGATATTGTAGTTTCTTCTGGCGGATCAACTACCACTGTAGGCCTCTCAGGTGATTGGGAGAATATTCCCAAAGAGAAGGATGGAATATCTGAAATGTAATCTCTAGCAATGCTTTGACAAGTCTCACCAATGACTTCATCTTGTGTCTTCTCTGGAACTTCATCTTCAGCTTTCACAACATAACTCTTCTTGGCCTTCATAGTTCTCTCCACTTCTTCCAAACATTTAGATGCCTCGCGCCAAAACTGTTGTTGGGTCAATGTCTCTTCGTCTTCCTCTGTTTGATATGGTTGCTCTGCATTTTCTTCATCATCCCTCACATTTAGCATTCTTTCAATAGCTTCATTCACCTTCTTGAACAAGCTATTACTTGCTATACGTGAGGGAGCCTGCTCAATTCTTCCCAAGAAGTTTCTAATCTTGGTAGCAAGTTCTTGTCCCTCTTTTATATGGTCCTCTAAGAAACCTTGTTTCAATATTAAACAATGAAACATTAATGAACAAGAAAATAAATTATAGTGAACCAATAAAGCAAAATTGATGAACATTGTTCAGAAATTTGATGAACATTGTTTAGAAACTTGATGAACATTGTTCAGAAATTTGATGAACATTGTTTAGAAACTTGATGAACATTGTTCAGAAATTTGATGAACGTTGTTCAGAAATTTGATGAACATTTTTCAGAAGTTTGATGAACATTGTTCACAGATGTGATGAACATTATTACAAAATTTGATGAACCTTGTTCACAGATGTGATTAACATTATTATAAAATTTGATGAACAGATAGAGACAATCTGATGAACATATAAAACAATGTTGAGGAACTTTCATAAGGAATTTGATGAACACATATTGGAAAACTTACCAGTAAACTTGCATCTTCAGTTGCTTCTTCTTGTGAATGATATAAGGCGGATGGACTGTCTCTTATGTTTACAGCATTGTTAACATCATCATCTGTAAAAATTGGAGGATCTCTGACATAACCCTTTCCAAATCCACCAATCTTGATATCTTCTGCCTCTCTAGCCCTCAGCATGGCTGCATCCCAATTAACAATTATTGGAAACTCTCTCTCATGTTCAACATTCTTGAGAATAACACGATCAAAATATATCAACTGCAAGCAAATAAAGTAAATGAGTAAATATTAGTTTGATGAACATATATGATATGATAATGAACAAAATGATTAAAATTGGTGAACACTAACTTGTAGTAGAAGGATTGGTCCTCTGGAAAAACTAGCATTTGTTGTCCTATCAAAAGACTCCTTTGTCTTTATCAGAAGGTCAACTAGCAATTTTGACCAGTCGTAGTGATTAATCATCTCGGTGCACTCAAGGTAATGAAGAATATTATAATTCAATCCACCATTTGGCTGATTGTCCATAATGGTTGCAACAAGCAACATCATGAAATTTCTCTTGAACCACTCTCCAGGTACTACAGTTTTTATCAAAAGCTCTGCGACATGTGATGCATGAATCTTTGAGGCGTCACGCAACTTGACTTCATCCAATTCAGTGTCGATTTCCAGTGGAAATTGATTCCTGAACCTTCGGTGAAGATCTTGATATTGTAAATCCTCATGTTCAGTAAATGTTCTCTTCAATTCTATTTGCATCCCACCAACAGGAATTCCAAGGTAGTCGTGAACATCTTGCGTTGTAATTTTGTGCCTCACTGACTTGGCAAGCTTCATTGTGCAGGATACAACATTAAAGTTCTTCAACAACCAGTGACTGATTTTAGCTGGAAGTTTGTCCACTTTCCATTTAAGCAAGCATCCAAATCCCATCTCTACTATGCAGCTTTTTTGAATTGGACTCATTCTAGCCAAAGTTGAAACCAGAAGCGCTGGAGAACTTCTACATTTTTGAGCAGGGAACTGCTTCTTGATGCTTTCATTCACTTTTTCTTTCCCTTTCCTTGACTGCACAATTTCAGACTTGTTTGTCCTGGATGCTTGTTCTGGTTGGTCTTCAACATCTCTTATCACAATTCCCCCCCTAGGCCTTTTCAAGTTCTTCATTATTTGTGTTACAGGAATTTATGGGCTGTACAACTGAATCTCTTTTCCCTTGGTCTGAGAACAGTGTATCCTTTGGCTACTTCTTTTTCTCTTGTTTGTTGTAGCAACTACTTTCCTGGATTTTGCCATCTTATGTTTAGGGGATGCTATAACATTAAAAGTAACTTATTAGTATAAAGACATGTAAAAAGTTGATGAACAAAATTAAGGATCATGGTGAACAATATCAAACAAGATGGTGAACATATTGAAATACAATGATGAACATTATTAAACATACATATGAACTATATATGAGAGGAATGATGAACATTATTAAACATTCTGATGAACATTATGAAGAATTGTGACGAACAAAGAAAAAAGAGTTGATGAACATTAGTTACCATGAACTGTTTCTTCCTCCTGTTGTTGTTGTTCTTGGGATGACAAATTTCTTTGTGATCTGTCATTTGTTTTTTTGCTTCTTATCTCTGTAATATTGAACATACAAGTTATATATTGTGCAAAAATACAAAGTTTATATTCATACCTCTTGGACATTCAATAACAAGATTTATGATGAACAAATAAGAGAAATCTGATGAACAATCTTAAGACATATGATGAACTTTTATAGGAAATGAGATGAACAATCACAAAATTTTTGGTGAACATTGAAAAGAAATCTGGTGAACGTATATACAAGATACGATGAACAAATACAAGATATTTGATGAACATTTAGATGTACTGTGATGAACATGTATTTTGATGAACTTTGTTAGGAACTTTGATGAACATATATACAAGATCTGGTGAACATAGAGTAAAAACACAGTCATGATCAAATAATGACCACTCAGTACATACAAATGAACATTTCACACCGAATATAGTAGATCTACTCATACAAATATACTTTTCACACTCAGTACATTCAAATCAAACATCCATGTAGCGAAATCTAACATGTCGAAGCAAAAACCCAACTCCAAATACCAGATTATACTCCATACCTTTTGGTACTTGGCTTCTCTGAGATCCTGCCATTTTTAGTAGCGAGTTGATGGATTTTGGTGAACGTCGGAGTGAAATGAAGAGAAATCAGTGAGAAATCACAGGAAAAAGCATCGTATACGCTAAAATTAGGGATTAAACACCATACCTCTTCCTTCGTTGTTCTTCTGTGAGCCAGACATCGCGAAATTTGTAGGAGTATGTTGTTTTTGATGATCGGCGAGAGAAAACGAAGTGATTTCATTGAGAAATCGAAGAAAAAGCAAGCGAGTAGGAGGTTAGGGTTTGATCGCCTTTGCGAGAGAGGTTTTCTGTGGAAGTTTTGAGAAGAATGGGAAGAGACGGTTTTCGCTCCAATTTTGAATCACGTTGGAACGATGTAGCGCGTGTGTTTCACACAAAAAGCTAGCGAGTAGGAAGTTGCCAGTGTGGGAAGTGAGAGAGATCTGGGCCGTTAGATCAATTCGAATGAACGGTCTCCGTTCATTCTCATTTATCACTTAGGGGCTGTTTATGACCAGATTTTGACCCTTTTTTAATATGTGTGAAAAACTCTAGAATGACATCTATTTTGAAACGGATGGAGTATTAATTATGCTTTTATTTTTTATTTTCTAACCCCTATTGTTATAATTCGTACTATTATAGTTGAATAATTCTACTAAAATTGAAATTTAATAACAAACTTAATACAAATGAAACTCAATTGACAAAATTTAAAAAAAATATAATATGCATTACAAAATATTGAGTGCTTGAAATTTAATAACAAACAACATGCTTGTAAAGTGTAGGATTTTGTTGACGAAAGACTGGACTTCCTGTTGTCACTTAGAATTGAACCCCGATTAGCTCAAACTCCTTCCCGCACACCATGTGTCGCTGCCACCGACTCTTCAGCGGAAGTTGCCGGCACGACTCGCGATGACCAACGACGACGTTGGATTATGGGCTCGATTACGACTCGCTGAGGCGGCGGATGTAGACTCGCCGACGGGTCGCGACTTGTACTCGCGATGGCTCCGTGCCCACCTCGTCGTAACCTCCGAATTCCAACGAACACGCACCGCTTCCTGTCACCATGGCTCGTGAAACTTACAGAACTTGCTGTTCCCTAGCACACCCTTGCTACACTCCGCCGCCTGGCACCGTCGCCTTTCGCCATGGGAGATGCACAACCCCGCCTGGCACCGTCGCCCTCCGTGTGCAGTTCTCAACCAGGCACCGTTTCTCGTCGCCTTCCCCTCAGCGCTCCTTAGTACCCACCTTTTCGCACAAGGTTGCTTATATGCACACAATTTGTGGCCTATATACAAGTGAATCTGTGCGCACAAGGTTTTACGCCGTACAAATCTGTGCTCGTATGTTGTGCGCACAGATTAGTGTGTATTTAGCAAAAAAAAAAAAACGCGTGCATATAGACGTTCCGTATTATTATTGGACTGGACCTTTAATAAAATAATTTCTTTCTTTTTTTTCTTTTTTCTACAATACGATCAATTTTGGAAAAAATTATAATTATACGTCATATATAATCTGGTGTTTCTCAAATAATATACTTCCTTTATGATATAAAAATAATCAAACCGTCATTATACACAACAATATCAATCACAAAATAATTGTGATTTTAATTTCTTAATTATGTTAATGAATTTCATATCACGAATTTATCTAGATATTATATATAAAATCATATAATATTATCTAGGTATTAGATTTAATTAATTATAAAGCATAATATTCAACTAAAATAATGTATGGGAAAAGTTCCATTATTTTATTAATAATTGTGTGAATAGTGTAGGTAAATTTTTTAACTATTATTTAAAGTGTTGGAACTAAATGTAATGTGTTCTCCCACACTTCTCTAACACTTAAAAGTGTGAATTGTGAAAATCAACAATTTAAAGTGTGGAAAATTTATTTCACAATATTAAGTGTGGTGTATTACAGTGTGGGCATATTGAAGTTCTCTTGTATTGTTAAAGTACACATTAATACGAATCAAATAAGATCTCACATGACTATATATTTTCTTATATATCAAGATAAAACGAGAAGATTCTCTTCAACCGTGAATAGTGTGCACTATTCGAAATGGGAAGAACAATATGGGACGGAGGGAGTATTACACAATAACAATCCATGTATTATGAATATAACATGAATATCACAACTAAATTTATGAATATAGCATGAATATTACAACTCAATTTGTGAATATAACATGAATATCACAACTCAATTTGTGAACATAACATGAATATCAAAACTAAATTTATGAATATCGATTATCTTTCAGTTACATTTATAGCAAGAATATCACCATACAACATCGTGAATATAACCAATTAAGTTCATGAATATCATCATACAACACCCTGAATATCACCAACTAAAATTGTGAATATCAACATCCAATACACCCTCTTGAAAGATTCAATTAATGACGTCTCACAAACTCCATGAATATAATCAAATAATATTCGGAATATCAACATCCAATCTACTTTTTTCGAAGCTTGAATTATTCAAAGACTGAGGCTCTAATAATATCACATTTGATGTCTTCTTCTCCTAATGGTGATGGCTGACCCTACAAAGACGAGCGGCAATAATACAAAACATATATGATAGAAACAAGGATTAAAACCCATGTTGATAACCAGATACACTTTAGGTTTTCGTTAAGAAATTTCGGCTTAAACCACAGATTACAAAAATTCATAAACGTCATTTAAATTTCAAACTCAATAATAAATTAATAAAAAATGAAAATCAGTTACAAAAACCCTACCTCCAAACTCCAAAACTTTTCTAGGCGAGCATTACAATTTCTTATTTGGCTAGATGAAATCATCGAAAGTATAAACAAAATCAAAGGAGAGAGGTATGAAAACGGATCTGGTGAGAATATATTATATGGTGAGAATTGAGAATACACATGGGCCGTTCAAAAAATCAATTCAGCTGGACTACACGGTCCATCAAGGTAGAAGCCAAGCAAGAGAGGTTTGGAAACACGCGCTTGATTTTACTATTTTACTGCGTTGCATACACGCGCTCAATAATGAAGCTTCATACTTCCAAAACTATTCCGTTGCAGAAACTGTAATATCAGTCTCTTCCCAAATCTTCTTTCAAAATTCAGAGAATCCTCCGGTAGAATTCCAACAAACACGAACACGAACCCTAGGTTTTACACGAACACAAAACCTAGATTACAGCCAAAATCCATCAAGTTATCAAGGTAACACTCCAAAATCAAACAAGTTTACAGAGAAAAGATGGAGAATCCAACAGGAAATCCACTGGAATCACAAGGTAACTCTCCAAATTTCTGAGAATATTCCTCATAAATATGCTCGTCGTTCTCAGTTTAATGTGTATCAGTTAAGGTGATGAGGCTAATTTTGTGATCAATTTGATTGATTAAAGTGTGTGTCTTTTGGTTTTCACAATGAATTTGATAAAAAATTGACACAAACTGCGTCTAGACATATGAATGTGTTCTTGTTGATTTTAACTCTTGAGCATGCATATCTACTAGATCTAAAATTGACAAAAATTGACACACTGCGTCTACACATATACGTGCTTGATTATGAGAGAGGATGGTCATCTAGGATGTGTGCTTGAATCTGAGTGATTATGTGCATGTGGATATGTTAAATGTGATGTTAATATGACTGAAAGTGCATGTAGTTGAAGGTGTATTTACTTGATTTTGGAAGAAGAGGTGCCAACTAGGATGTGTGCTTGAATCTGAGTGATTATGTGCATGTGAATATGTTAAATGTGCATGTTAATATGATTGAAAGTGCATGTAGTTGAAGGTGTATTTACTTGATTTTGGAAGAAGAGGTGCCAACTAGGATGTGTGCTTGAATCTGAGTGATTATGTGCATGTGGATATGTTAAATGTGCATGTTAATATGACTGAAAGTGCATGTAGTTGAAGGTGTATTTACTTGATTTTGGAAGAAGAGGTGCCAATTAGGATGTGTGCTTGAATCTGAGTGATTATGTGCATGTGGATATGTTAAATGTGCATGTTAATGTGACTGAAAGTGCATGTAGTTGATGGTGTATATGTTAAGCATACTTACTTAAAAACTTTCCTATATTGATAGCTAAATGTAAAGCAAAAAATAATAAAGTAGCAGCTTCAAAAAAACAGAAAAAAGATCAAGAAAAGGATAGCACACCTAGAGTAATACATTTCTGGGACGCTACCATGACTATTGGGGAAACAACTTTGCATAGAGGTCCAACTTTGATAATTTAGTACTTAATCTATGTCTTCCTATGAAATATTGTACTACGTTCATTACTAATCTTATATTGTTTTTGTTCAAGTAGCAAATCGAGAAGGCAGGACAAAGAATGTACAAGACACCAATGTCACTGATACTGTCATGGGTGTTGTATCAGACTTGGAAAAAGAAATAAGTGACGTTCCAAACACAAGTGAACAACCAAAAGATCCAAATCCAATCACAACAAATGAAGCGCAAGGTAAAGTAGATTTCATATAAATGTACTCTATATTGTTGTGCATGAAATTTATGTTGGGAGAGCATCAAATTTTGCTTGTGTGTGAATATGATTGATAAAGGAAAAGGTTAATTACTAGTCCATGTATTTTCTCTGGTAATGATAATGTGTGTGCATGTAAATATGCATATTGTGCATGTGTATTCACATATGGTGCACGTGAATTCCCATATTAAGACATGCACAGAAAATTGCAATTTTACAGGATGTGCATGTGTATTTACAAATTGTGCATGTGAATTTCATATATGTGCATGTAATTCTCTGATTTGTGCATGTATTTCTATGTGTTTGGGAAGTTGTAACAGCTGACTAATTGTTGATTTATTTCTGAATTTTACAGTTGTAAAGGTAAAGAAAGTAAAGCAAACAGCAATGAAGAACAAAAAACCAACATCAAGACCATTGGTTATAAGAGAAAGAACTAGGACGAGTCCTAGATTAGCAAAAGCTTCGATTACTTCAACAGGAAAAGGTAAGGAACCAATGGTTCATAAGGACAAGGATCCTGTGGAAAAAATTATGAAAAAGTTTCAAAGGCAAGAAGGTTCATCAAGACAAGATGTGGGGAATCCCAAAAAAACAAGAGTTGGAATTAGAGAGCTGAAATCTGGATACGAAACCATCAAGACAAGAAGTTCACCACTATTGTTGGTTGAAACAATTAATAATCTTGAACCAGTACAAAAGCAAGCCATTAAGGATATGGGTTTCGGGTGCATGTTGGAATGGAATATTGGGAAAATTCCTTGGAGAATGTCATATTGGATATTAAGCCAATTCAACCATGTTGCTTCTTCAATAAAGATTGGAGATGAAGGAAGTATTATCCGGATAGAAGAGGATGATGTTCAGACGTACTTAGGCTTTCCTCACGGTGATACTAAAATTAACATTCCTTCTGCTGTAACTGATACAGAGTTGCTTAATGGTTTTATAGAGCAGTTTGACCCTATTGAAGATCCCAAGAGTGGAGAGAAGAAATTAAGGGATGTAAAGAGTCTTACACCAACCGATCTTAGCTGTGTTCTGCTTAAAAACAAAACGGCGGATGTTTGGTTTAGAAGGAACATCATCACCCTTATGTACACACTGGTTGTAGAGTGTAACCTATCTGGAAAACTGAACACAAGAATCCTAGATGCCCTGAAGGACACTAGCAAGATAGGTGAGTACAATTGGTGTGAGCTTGTGATGAGAAACTTAATTAATCACACTGAGGTATGGGTGAAAACTATGGAGGAAGGTTTCCGAGGTCCAGTTCTATTACCACTGGTAAGTGACTAAAATTATAATTATGTATGTGTTTGCCTCAGTTTTGCATGTTATTGTACAATAATTGCATGTCTTTGATCACAGTGTGCATGTGATTGTACTTGTTGTTTTCCTTAAAAATATGCATCTAATTTTCTTCTTCTTATTTTATACAGATGATGTATGTTGACAGAATGTTGATTAAGAATCAGAAACCAAAGAGGGAGTTGCCTATAATTAAAAACTGGGACACAAAATCTTTGAGAAAAAGAGAAACGGATGAGATTATGATTGGAGGATTTGGCTTGGGATATGTTCGAGAAAGCCCGCAAAAAGAAGATAAAAAAACAAGAAAATCCTGAAGAACAAAAAGGCAAGGATAAGCCTACAGAACAACCAAGAACTGAATCAAAGGAAGATTTACTGGTAAGATATTCACATGCACATATTTGCTATTCACATGCATATGATCACTATTCACATGCACATATTCATATATTACATTAATGTGCATGTATATACATCAAATGTGCATGTCAATTACATTAATGTGCATTTCAATTTCATGAATGTGCTTGTCAATTTTAATGTGGACAGGGATTTCTTCGTAGCGTAATAGAAGAAGGCGAGGAGCTTGCAAAGTTCATAAGCAGGTACCTAGAGAGAATTAAGGCAGCCCCTGCACAATTAGCCAACAACACTTTGTTTGTTAAGGTTTATGAAGCTCTAGAGAAGATGTTAAATTTGAAATTGAGTCCACTTGGCACTCAAAAGCAACCAGAGGAGGTTGTAGAGACATCAACGGAGCAAGAATTCTGGGAGGAGGCTGAAAAGTGCATTGAGGAAATTGAAAGGACAATAAAGCTTAAAGAGTCTTATGCTGGACCATTGTTTACCTTGGGTATTCCTGGTGTATGTCCAAGCGGTTTCCCGGATCCAACACCATACACTGAAACATTTTGGGATGCACAAACAGCTAGAGAAGGTGTGCCGGACATACGACAGACATATACCAGAATGGAGGAAAACAGTGAGAAGAGAACTAGAATGGAGGAAAACATCAATATAGCTCAGGTATAGGTTGAATCATTGTTCATATATTTTCAGCTGTCATGATGAATTTTAATATGTTCTTTATTTTGTTCATGTCTTTATAATGTTGATAAGGGATCAAGTGTGGATGAAGAAACCATGATTCAGGATAAGGTTTATTTCTGATCATGTCTTAAAATTGGTTGTGCAGGTCAATATGGATGATTGTGCATGTATTTCTAACATTTTATTTTGAAATATTTTTGAAGGATGGAGCATTGAATCAATCTAGTAATGCAGAAGACATTAATCAAGGAAAGAAAATTGAAAAAAACGTTCAAATTGTGCAGCCGGAATATGGAACAAGAGAGAAGAGGCAATGGAAACCATCTGAGCACCACAAGTCACCTTGCAAGCCAAGAGCGATAAATTTGAATGTCAAAACAACGGCTGCAGAGAACAAATTGTATAATTGGTTAACTGAAGACTCATCCAATGCCAAGTAAGTTATTCACATGCATATTTTCAGTATCCACATGCATGTTCTCAGTATACACATGCACATTCTCAATATTCACATGCATATTCTCAGTATTCACATGCATGTCAATTTTCAGGGAATTGGTGGTAAAGCTTGGGAATGTAACTGCAACAAAAGAAGACTTTAAATCAATGAAGCATGGGCAATATATAGATTCAAACATAATTGACTTGTGGACAGATGAGTTGAATATGAATGAACAATTCAAAAGTGATAAAAAAGCTCGAAGGTTCTTCGTCAGAATAGAAGTTTCGGTATGCATTAACTATATTGTATAGTTTAAGAGATCATAAACTAATTGTTCACATGTTAATGTTATGTTAAATGATTTGCAGAACTGGTCAATTTTAGTAGATGAACCATTGGAGGATAGGTCTAGTTTGTTCAACAGCGAAATGGAAAAGGTTATGAAAGAGTATTCATTTTCAACAAAGGAAGCAATTGATTTGGTAAGTACAATATATATTTAGTGTGCATGATGTTACTTTTGTATGTGCATGTTATTAAATAAAATTGTGCATGTCATTCCTTGTTTTGTGCATGTCATTCCTTCTCTTGTGCATGTCATTCCTTGTCTTGTGCATGTCATTTCTTGTTTTGTGCATGTTATTCTTGGTTTTGTGCATGTCATTCATGGTTTCTAACTTTCTGATTCTTGTATTTTCTACAGTTTTTATTTCCAATATGTCACTCTGAACACTACTATGTGATTGCCATAAATGTCAAGAACCCGAGATTTGATATCCTAGACAATTCAGCTGTTGATGTTGGTGTACAAGAGAAGTATGGAAAAGTACCATCCAAATTGGTGAGTTTTTTAATAAATAATCACATGTACTTTCTATTCTACTAAGAATGGATCATTAATTGTTTATTATTTCTTTGGAATGCAGAGAGAGTTGTTTGTGAACTACTTAATGTCACACAAAATGGATAACGTGGCTGCAGTCTTAAGAGATGAAACCCAAGTGCCTACTGTAAGACTGGAAATGCCATGGAGAAGCAATGCAAACAAGATTGACTGCGGGTTATTTGCATTGAGACATATGGAAACTTACTTTGGAAATGGTGTGGATGATTGGGACAGTCAACTAAAGAAAGAAGATGCAAAGCAAATAGAGACTATGAGGATTAAGTATTGCACTTCAATCATTGATAATCATTGGAATTCAGAGAAGAATAAGGTTGTAGCAATGGTCTCGAAGGCAAAAAAGAAGACAACATCTGATTGAATACATGTTGGAGTATCAAGACTAATATGATCATGTATTGTGTTATTTTGGAGGATATATTACTTGTTGGATGTTATTTTGGATGATATGTTTTTAGAACACTGTAATTGAGTGGTGTGTTTTTACAGTGGGGTATTTGCAAATGAAATGTTTTTAGAGTTATGAAAATTATGATGTGCGTGCATGTTATTTCAACAGGATGTGCATGTGAATTCACATAATGTGCACGTGAATTCACATAATGTGCACGTGAATTCCCATATATGAACACTTGGACAGAAAAGTTGCAATTTTTAAGGATGTGCATAAGAATTTCCAAAATTTGCATGTGAATTTCATAAATGTGCATGTAAATATGCATATATGGGCACTTGTACAGAAAGTTGCAATTTTACAGTATGTGCATGTGAATTTCCAATATTTGCATGTCAATTCCATAAATATGCATGTAAATGAAAGTGTATATCATTAACAGAAAAGTAAAACAACTGTCACACGTATACCAAATTCAACAAAAATATCATGAAAATAATTGTTGTTTTGAATAACAGAAATAAATTTCAAACAATTGGAGTATCCTTCTTGCATGTTCTACTGTTGTGCCCAATCTCATGACATATTGTGCAACGCCTAATCTCCTTGGATGCATTGTCTCGGATTGCCTCTGCAACACCAACTAAGCGAGTAGATTTTGGTCTGCCCTTTTTCTTGGTATGTGGAGGAGGAAGAATATTAATAACCTCGGGAACTGGACCAACAAACTTCTCAAATCTACTTTGTGTTGATCTACATGCAAGTGTAGAATCAGGAAGCATTGACTTTTGGAACAATTCCTTCTCACGTCTTACCACACTCAATAGATGATTCATGGCAATCGGATTATCCTCAATAAGATTGACACAACCATGCATCTCAGAAAGTAGTTGAGAGACAAGCACCTTGTTTTCATCCATATTTAAACCTTGATTGTAGATGGCACCATCTATCTCAAATGATGGCTGAATCATTGACTTCTTCGTCCACCTAGACTTGATCAAATTGCTAGGGAAGTCTTCAATATTCATACTTCTTAAAGCTGAAAACATATGAGAACAAGGCATTCCAGTGGTTATTAGCTTGTTGCAACCACAACTCACTTCTTTGATGGATAAAGCATAATGCACATCATAAACTTGCCCACCACATAGAATGCTGCAAGTTCTAACATCTCCATCCAATGATTGACAGACAGGAATGCAATTATATATAGCAGCCCATAGTACATCCTGGATATCATAAAAGACATTGATAGTATAAATCTTTGCAAGTTTTTTCTCCAAAAGCAACGGAGTCTTAAATGTTGGAACACTTGTAGATGATTCAAGGTCAAGTCTTCGTTGAGTATGTCTCTGAGAATCAACAGCATTCTCATACTGTAACATGAAGACGACTAGTGATGAACTTCTTCCAATGAAACCAGAAAAGAAGGCATTCTGACTTTCAGACCTAGAAGTTGTCCTAAGCATACTTCCCATGCAAACATCTTGAAAGAAGGCAGGGATCCAAAACTGACGTAAATCAAACAAATTTGCCAACCATTTGTTTGACTCAAGGTTGTAGTCATCGATTATGTGCATCCAAGCCTCTTCAAACTCATCTTTCTTCAACTCATCACTCCACACAATCTCATTGAACCTTTTCTTGAACTCCTCAGTTTCTGATGATGAATTAAGATGAACCTTCACAGGAACCTTGAACATTATGTGCCACATACAAAATCGATGAACAGCATGACTGAAAACTTGTTCCACAGCACTTTTAACAGCAGCGTCTTGATCAGTTAAAATGACATGTGGCTCATGACCCATTGCTTTCTTGAAGTTCTCGAATAACCACACATATGATGGGATATCTTCATTCAAGAGTAAACCAAAACCAAAAGTGACTGATTTCTTGTTATTATCAACTCCGGTGAATGGGATGAAAACCATATCATACCTAAAAATATGTTAATAAACAAAAAACAGAAGGTGAGTATAGCTAGTCATCACATACAAACTTAAGGTGCATGTAATTTGAACATATGTGCATGTGAATTACTCAATTATGCATGTGAATTACTCAATTATGCATGTGAATAAACAAACCAGAATAACTGGGCATAGGTATGCATCACTAACAAACTTAAGGTGCATGTAATTTGAACATATATGCATGTCAATTACTCAGGTATGCATGTGAATAAACAAAACAGAATAATTGGATATAGGTATTAATCACATACAAACTTAAGGTGCATGTAATTTGTACATATGTGCATGTGAATTACTCAAGTCTGCATGTGAATGTGATTTTATTGTACATACCTATTAAACTGGTATGTTGCATCGGCTGAGACAACATCACCGAAGAATGAATAACTTTTGCGACTGATGGGATCAGAGTAAAACAAACGGCTCAACTCATTCTTTTCATTGACAGCATAATTGAAATAGAACGCCTCACACATTTCCTTCTTACGAACCATATTGTCAATTATCATTTGACCATCACAACCAATCATATACGAGTTCAAATCCCTCTTGAAGTTTTTGAAGTCAATCATTGTAGCACCAATACCGGAGTATGTACCAACAGAATTCTTGAGCAGCTTGTATGCTTGACTTGTACCAAGATTTGACTTTAAACAGTTAATAATGAAGTCCTGGTGGAATGGAGTCAGTTTTCGATTGTTCTTCAAGAAATGTTGATGAGATTTAGGAACCATATCATGAGTGTGAGATTCCACAAATCTCTTTACACAATAGCCATCACGTCCACCATATCGAAGAGCTATCTTTGCTTTGCAATCGCATCTGTCTGAAGTCCTTTTTCTTTTCTTTGACATCTGGGAACTTGGGGTTAAAACACGTGTTTTTGTGAATCCTTCCTTGCTACAAACCAAATAGTTCCAGAGAACTACTTTACTGGAATCATTCGCTTTTGTACTTGTACCCATACGAACATTAAATCCACATTCATTTGCATAGTTTATATAAAACCGAACCCCTTGATCAAGTGAAGAAAATATTTGACCAATAAAAGGCTTAGCAACATCATTGCAAACAGGAATGCAATTTCCTGAATATCAACAAAGCAACAACACAAAATATCAAATACAGAACAATGGAAAAATACTGATTAATAGCTAAAAGACCTAAAACCTGGAATCAATTGCAAGCAACTACAGAAAGTCGAAATTGAAGCAACAATCATACATAGGAATACTAATAAGATGAAATCAACACTGAAATCAATCAAAGGGATATCTCGTACCCAATAATTCAGAAAAATTCAACAACAGATAAACAAACAATTTGAAAAACGAGAATGAAACCTATTTAAACAAATTAACCTGGTTCCATGACGCGAATTGATGTTCAACGAGCTAAGCACACCTGCAACACATGAACAAAAACCAAAAATCAATTTCAAAACAATAACAGATGAAATCAAGAGAAATAGAGAACGATAAGGAGAATGGAGAATGGAGATTAAAACGAACGAGGAAGGAGAAGAGGAGGAGGAGAAGAGGAGGAGAAGAAGAGGAGGAGAAGAGTAGGAGGAGAGGAGATCGACCGCAGAAAAGAAAAGCGCGAGGAGGAGGAGAAGAGGAGAACGACAATAACAGAAAGAATTTAATACAGTGAAAGAGAGACACGCGCTAGCACACGCGCGCGATGTGAGCCGTCCGATTGCTTTAAAATGGAGGGTGGAGATTCATTCCCAATTCTCACCATATAATATATTCTCATGTGATACTTACGAACTTGATTGGATTAATATGTTTCTAAAATAGTGAAATCTAGTCCATCCAATATATTACATCCGACGATTGTGATTAGTATTCTCGTTTCACTCTAAGACTAAACAAGATCTTAAACCAGTACATTGAATAGGTCAAAGTCTGCGTAACCACCACAATGAAATTTCAATCAACATCAATGGTCAACTTCATGGCCCAAGACGTAAGAAAGGGTTGTCACTCTCCCTCCGCCTCATATGAATCTTCCTCAACAAGACAAAAAATGCAATAGTCCGGTTGCGAATCGGCCATACAATGCAATAGTCCGGTTGCGAATCGGCCATTTGTACGTGCTCTGAAGACGAACTATTGCTCTTTCGTGAGAAGTCTTCCGGAAGTTGAGAAAAAAAAAATTATTATATAATCACATTGATTACTCCTATTGGCAATTGATTTTATGATAAAATTCAATGAGTTTGTATGGTGGACCAATGCACATATGCACTCGTATACACAATCTAGTGTTTACCCACAAGAATTTATCATGATATCATAGCGTGTTCTGTCTGGATTCGAGTTTGGTGGGCTACTAGGCCAAACTAGTTACCACTTGAGGAGGGTGTGTGAAAATAGACTTCACATCTGAAGTTGAGAGAATAAAAACATACGGGAAAGCTATATGGACGCTATTTTTTGTCTAAATGGACGCGATTCCGTACGCATAAGTTACGAGTACCACATTTCTCCGCTTTATCTATGCGTAACACAACTAAGGGGTAAAAATGGAAACAAATTTGACTACCGTAGTCGAATACTACGCATACTTTAGGCGTACAACTGACGTATAACCTAAATTTGCACGAGAAATATTTTCCCTAATTTTTTCCGTCTAACCTAAATTTGGGGAATTTATGCCCTAAACATTACGCATAGTTTATGCGCAGGGACACTAAGTAAACCTAAATTATGCACTAACCCTAATCATGTTGACAAATATTTACCCAAATTATACCAAAACATTTAGGCATAAGTTAGGCGCAAGTTCGACGCATACGCAGAGCGTAGGACTGGACAACCTAATGTAGACATATATGCATCATGTAGGACTGGACAACACTAATCTGTCCAAATTATGATCAAATGCGCACGCATAATTTAGACGCACGTTATACGCATAGACAGAGCGGGGGATTGGACCCCAAGGCATAAGTACGCACACACTTTTTATGCGTGTATATTAGGGCTTGATCAACAAGCCACTTCTCGACTTCTCTTCTACAGCGGTAAGATTAGGGTTAGGGCAAACAATCCGATCACCGTAGACGCACTTTTCCACCGGCGATTACTTCTCAACTTAAACATTCTCAATGGAATCACAATCTCCACCGGAATCCGCACCCAAAGAGACACAAGAAACTCAACATCCCGGAGCTTCTACGTCGGCTACAATGGCGAAAACGCCGACGATTATTTCTCCGGCCATTCAGATGGAGACGACGGTGGGGTCGGAGGCGCAGTCGAACAACAACGAGTTATGGAGAGATTTGAATGTGAATTGGTCGGCGTTGTCGAAGGCGGAATCGTCGGAGGCGCAGTCGTCGACACCGGAACCTCCATCAAAAAGGCAGAGATTGTTTGATTCCATGACGGTTGATGAGACAATTGACGAGGAGTCACTGCAGTCTTACGTCCAAAAATTAGTGGGTGAAATTGAAGGAGGAGGAAATGATGATGCTGAGGCTAAAATCCTAGAGGTCGATGGTGATGTCGAAGGAGGAGGAAGAGAAGGAGAAGGGCAACAAGGAGGAGGTCGGCGGTATCCTACCCGTCTGGCGGTGAAGGCGGGGACGGCTGCGCAAAACCCTACTATGGGTCCGCCTACTGTACTGGTGAGGTCGACCGCTCCGACGACTTCTACGGCTCCGACAGCTAGTGCCTCTGCTGCAGCGGGGAGTTCCACTGGTGTCGAAACGTCGACGGAGACCCCATGCACCCCGATCGGCGGACTAAGGAAATCGGTTAGTTATTTACAACCTGTCGTTGAATTAAAAATGCATGAATTGATTTGATTAGATTTGCATGTAATGATTACATGATTAGATTAATTATAAAACTTGCATGTTTATGAAACTTGCATAAATTGTGGATTAATGATGTAGTTATGAAATAATGTAGTTATAAAACTTGCATGAATTGTGGATTAATAATGTAGTTATGAAATAATGTAGTTATGAAATAATGTAGTTATAAAACTTGCCTGAATTGATTAGATTAGATTAGAATTTCTATTTTGAACTTTGTAGTTTGTTAGAATTGAGTAACCTAATTAATAAGTAATTTGAAATCCGTGTTATAGATCTTCCATACGGTGATAGACATTGGATTGACCGAGCCTACTCCAGTGAAAGAGGGTCCTAAACGACAGACTGGTATTTCAAAGGAGATACGTGCTCGTAGTAGGATCGTCCACACAAATATTATGGATTTTAATGAAACGGGTTATGAGAGGGATGAGAGGGAGGAGGATGATAGTGACCGTTTGATGAAGCTTCCCGCGGGTGATGAAAGTCCTGAAAATCCTCATGAGTATGTTGAGCGTATCAGTGGTAGAGATGAAGGTCAGGAGCCAACTACAGAGGCTACTAAAGAGTTTCTTGAAATTCCTATTGGCGATTTAGGGGTTGAGGATTTTGATTTCGCGTTTTCCTCACCGATATTTCATGATACGTCGAGTCCTATAGATGATGTTCCTCCAGTTGTTCCTCCAGTTGGTTCTGCAGTTGTTCCTCCAGTTCTTCAACCTGAAGTTGTCCAGGCTACTGAGGTTCGAGATGTTGCCACAGGACCTGTGTGTACATATTGCCAATGGCTCGATAATGTTCCCCAACCCCGTTGTCCTCACCTACTTCCCAGCTTCGAGACCCACATTGCTAAGGCAATTTATGAGAGACCGCTACCTGAGGCTGCTCTAGACGTCGTTCCACTAGTACAGTACATGAGACGAAGACCTAAACGTAAACCTAATAAAGAAGACTCTACTGAAGAGGACACTGATGATCAAGATGTTCCTTATGGAGGTCCTGGTGCTGTTAGAGTTCGAGGTGCTGGAGGTGCTGGAGGTGTCGGAGCTGGAGATGCTTGTAACGCCCCGAAATACAAGGGTGCTACAGTGCCAGGGATCCCCGAGATGGAAATCCCCTCAGGCGGTTAGTGAACAAGAAATAGGATACAGGAGATCAATATGAAGGCGAAAGCGGATACAAAAGGGTTCAAAGAGTCTGTAAAGATAAACGAACTAGAATACAAACACAACCATATGATCAAGTATCAAGGTAAAACCTAAAATCTGACGTATTCCGGAGAGGTCGCTAGCATAGGCTAGGATCAAAAGAAAGGACAAAAGGGACTAGCTCGACAAAAGAGAAATCAAGTCTGCAAAAGACCCATCCTAGAATGCATCAAGTCGCCCTATCTCCTCCGTGCTTTGGAACTGAACGTATACCTGACCATGCACAAACACAACCAGTCCCCCACCGAAATGGGGGTTAGTCTCCAACCAGACTAGCAAATTATATGAGCAATAATACATGTAATAGAAAAAGTCACAGAGTCACGAATATGCAAACCTATAAGTGTGCAGACCTGCAGACATGATTATATTGGAAAAATAGCAAGTCAAAGACACTACTCTAATACTGACGGATATGCGAGAAGGTTTACAAATGAAGAAGAAGGTTAAGAGATGAACCAGTCGTAACATAAGATCAACATGAGTAAATACCTAAGGACACTTGGTATAATCAATACGCTTATCCATATCAAACTACAATATAAATATCATCACTAGACGACCCTTACTTACAGTTATCAGATTGATCAATCAAATTATAGTGGAGTCATAGATTTCAAAACAGGAAGGCAATCCTTCACAAGCACACGCACAAATAGCATAAAAGCACATACAAGCAAACAATGCAAAAGAAAACTAATAAAAAACATAAAGTACGAAAAACCGTTTCGAAAACAAGTCCAAATCTGTCTTGGACCCGAAGGTATACCCTCTAACCCGTACCTTGGGCTGAACCCGTATCTTGGGTACCAATGTCTTACCAAGAGTCGGAGAACGAACACTAGCTAGGTGAACGGCCGACCCAGATTGATAAGACGGTCCCTACGACCACTCTTCAAATTGAGCAATCGAGGGCACCATGCTGACCAAAAACATTATAAAACCAAATAGGGATCGGAACCATCCTTACCCCGAATTTATCGTGTTTTATAACTCAACCTCTGAAATCCAAGAGTATGTAACTCGATGCCTCAACATTATTATATGTAAAGCGATAACGCATTCACTAATCATATTTCAACCATTCGTATCACCATGAGCGTAGTTAACTCATAAAAATCACCATATAATAAGACATCTCTACACAACTACACATAATGCAACAAGTGACATTAACCAAATAACAATTAAAAGACATCACCAAGGAACCAACAATAGCAACAAGAGACAACTTATATGATTAGACGTATGTACAACTAAATGTTTGAGATTCGTTCATCCTAACTCTTTACTACGACATGGAAAACGCTCACAAATAACTTGCCTTAATGTCGTTAAGCAAGATCCTCCAAAAGTCGGAGCACCAACAACTCAAGTAGTTCGAGGCTCCACAAAATCTAAATAATGCAACCACATTAATATCTAAGCATCTACCAACAACATAAACAATTTAATTACTCAACTCATATCAACAACTTACCCTTAAACCTTCAAATCAACACCAATGCTCTTCAAACCCCAAATCTCAACTTGTATCACCAAAAACCCACTTCAAACAACCTAATAAGTAAATATCAAGCATCAATTTCTATCCAAACATCACTTAAATAGAAAAGCCCCAATTTATAAAAATTAGGGTTCTAAGGTTTGGGATAACTCTCACAATGGGATAAAATTGGCAAGGCTAGGAAGGGAGATTTGCTCCACCACGACCTTGGTGGTTCGCAAAGGGCTGTTCGACGACACCACCCTGGCTGGAGAAGGGCTGTTCGAGCGGGACTGCAGCTGGCTCACGGTGGCTGCTGCGCTGCTGTATGGAGAAGGACGAGCTGCGACGATGCTGCGAGGAGGAGCTGCGACGATGCTGCGAGGAGGAGCTGCGACAGCTGCGAGGAGGAGTTGCCCCGCTGTATGGAGAAGGAAGAGCTGCAAGGAGGAGCTGTGACAACTGCGAGGAGGAGCTGCACCGCTGCGAGGAGAAGGAAGTGCTGCGAGGAGGAGCAGCGATGGCGGGCTTGGTGGCTGGACGAAGGAGAAGGCGGAGCTGCAAGGAGGAGTTGAGCGTGGTGTACGGGAGAAAAAAAATGAAGGTGGAAGAGTTGAGAGAGGTGAAGGACAATAAAGCTACGTATAAGGGGTTGGGTTTTAATGTATAGGAAGATGTAATTTGTAAAGGAGGGAAGTATATTAAAATAAGGATAAGGTTTATTTAGCTTAGGGTTAAATTCTCACTATACGATACGGGGAAATAAATTAAAACCAACCCAAACGTATCCTAATAAATCACGGAAGCATGAAAAATAATTTCTACAACTAGATAGTAAAACGCACGTCATCATACATCATATGGGCAAAACCCGACACATCCAACTCAGAGCACATAAACATTTATTAAAACATTCCAAAGAATTCAAATCCAACACATAAGCATGAACCGCTAATTAAAATTATTAATCGTTGCCAAAAAAAAATTTAACACGAAACTAA
Source organism: Oxyria digyna (assembly GCA_029168935.1). NCBI lineage: Eukaryota > Viridiplantae > Streptophyta > Magnoliopsida > Caryophyllales > Polygonaceae > Oxyria > Oxyria digyna. Next base: position 17,420,160 of record JAPVLV010000013.1, read on the forward strand.
AAAATTACCGGGTATTACAATGCTGGCGGTGTCGGAGCTGGAGATGCTGGCGATGTCGGTGCTGGTGATGTCGGTGCTGGAGGTGTCGGTGTTGGAGTCGGTGTTGCTGGTGGTAATGGGAGAACTGCCGATGAAGGTGTTGGAGGGGGAGATGAGTAAGAGGCCGAGGATGGTTCAGTAGCTGCACCTGTTGGTGGTAAAGCTCAAAGGGCTGCTACACAGGACTTCGTAAGTCTTCATTGCAGTGTATTTTATAAAATTTGTGACACTAATTAGCTGCATCTGAAATTTTAATTTTAATGTATGCAGAGATATAAGATTCTGAAGGTCTATTTTCAGTCAACAAAGTTGTACAAGTTGGAGCGTTACATTAGACCAGACCCAGGCAGCTGGTTTAGGATTGCTGAGCGGAGTGGCTTTACCTCTCTACGCACTCTTTTTTTTTTTTTTTTTTTGGTTTAAAGAGGGATGGAACCCTCGGTTAATTTGTATAAATATGACCCTACAAAAGAGGGTAACAAACATTACAAGAATCAGTTCAATGCAATAAACAAAGCCACATTTGGAGAAGCACATAGGCCTTCCAAACTGTGAGCAAGGTGTATATGGGTAGGCAAACAAGCCATCCAAGCTACACAAACCAAGATAAAGTGTATGTGGAGAGGCAAACAAGCCATCCAGGCTACACAAAAATCAAACCAGGTGTATATGGATGGTACACAGGCCCTCCAAGATACACAAAACAAAAGTACACAAAATAACAAAGTAAACAAAGTCCAAACACACACAAACAAGGAAATAACAATCAAACAACCAACAAACAAACAAAACAACACTACAAACCCATAACCATGCAAGGCGGGAAACGTTCATGCAGAAGTCTAAAAACACTAACAAAAATCAAGCGCACAATGTCCTTCCGAGGAATCCGGTTGCCCTGAAAAATAAGAGAGTTCCGTGCATGCCACAAGTAATAAACAGTAGAGGAAAGGGAACATACCTGAGCCTGGGCAAGACAGTCTCGAGTAGAAGCGCGTCTCCGAAGCCAGCGAAGAGAAGACTTGATCGTCGAAGTTGTAGCCAAGATACCAAATCTGACTCTAATCTCTCTCCAAATGGTATCCGAGTAAGGGCAATCAAAGAACAGATGCTTATGGTCCTCCAGAGCAGCCCCACACATCCGACACCCCGGGTGAACACCCAAGAACGACAGGCGATCATACGTAGAGAGCTTCCCGAGGTTAGCAAGCCAAAGGAGGAACATATGCTTGGGCGTGTTGTGTCTAGCCCATACCTCTCTATACCATCTGACAGTAGGCCGCTTCATGCGTAGAGCCTCATACGCCAAGGACACCTTGAAGTGGCCGAGCTTGCACCACTCCAAGAGAGACTCCTCGACATTGAGAACCCTACTATCAAGCTAAACAACCGTGTCCCGAGCATGCAGAATACCCTTGATCAACGGAGAGTCACACTTGTGCATAGTCCAATCAAGCGGCCCAACAACCCCTAGGTACCTGTGATGAATCCAGCGAGTCCACATACTATCCCTCTGGCTAAAGATGTGCCAATAGTGCTTGATCATGAAACACTGGTTCCAAACACCAATATCAATGAGACCAAGTCCCCCTTCCTTCTTAGGCTTGCACACCTCATCCCATCTCACCTTAGGACTTCTCCACAGGAAGCCCCGACAAATGCTAATCAGACTCTTCCGGACGCCCACAGGAATGGACAAGATAGACAACCAGAATCCCTCGACCCCCTGTAGAACCGACGCAATCAGCTCCCGCCTCCCAGCAAAAGAGATGGACTTTTTAATCCAAGCAGTGAGGTAGTTACTAATCTTGTCAAGCAGGGGCTTGAAGTCCAAACTCCTAAGCCCATGGGGGTTGATGGGAATCCCCAGATACCTGAACGGGAAAGTACCAACTCTGAAACCAGAAGCCTCAATCAGGGAAGATCTCACCGGATCCTCAACCGAAGCCAAGAACATAGACGACTTACCCACATTCACACTCAGCCCAGCCATAACCTCAAACTTCCGGAGGCAGCCTAGAAGCACATCAGTAGACCCCCAATCACCCCTGCAGAACATGACCACATCATCAGCGAAAGTCATGTGAGTGAGCCTGGTGCTCTCACAGTGCTGATGGAAGTGGAATGAACTACAGGAGGTCTCCTTCTTGACTAAGCGGGAGAACATCCCCATGCATAGGACAAAGAGGAGAGGGGATAAGGGATCCCCTTGCCTAAGGCCCCTTTTACCCGGAAAGAAACCATGAATGCTCTTGTTGACCTTAATGGAATAGGTGGGAGAGCAAACACATTCCATCACCCAAGAAATGAACTTGGGCGGGAAACCAAGATGGCCAAGCGTGAAACGCAGGAAGTCCCAAGAAACCGAATCATAAGCCTTGGCGAGGTCCACATTAAGGAAGCACCGCGGGGTGTCCCTAATCACATTGTAGCGTCTGAGAAGCTCCTGAACCAAAAAGATGTTGTCTGACATGAGCCTTCCCCCAACAAAAGCACTCTGAGCCTGATCCACCAAAGTCCCCAAAATCTTACTAAGGCGGGAAGTCATGATCTTGGAGATGATCTTATAGACCACATTACAGCAGGAAATGGGTCTAAAGCTCTCCACTCTATCCGGATCCTCCACCTTAGGAATCAAAGCAACAATGGTGTGATTGAAAGACTTCAGAAGCTTCCCCGAAGCAAAGAACTCCTTAATTGCAGCACAAACCTCAGCCCCCGTGATGTCCCAAGTGGCCTTGAAGAACTTGGCATTGAAGCCATCAGGCCCCGGGGCCTTGTCCACTCCAATAGCCCAGATAGCCTCCTTGATCTCAGCATTGGACACAGCTCCAACCAGCATAGAAGCCTCCTCAGCACTAACCGACGGCCCCTGAGCAAACTCAGTGGTACTGGGAAGCACCACCCGAACCTCAGAACCCAAAAGACTCTTGAAGAAGCTAATGAACGCATCATGAACTTTCTTAGAGGACTTGGTCCTGGTCCCATCAGTCTTGCAAATGGAAGCAATGTGGTTCCGCTTGCCATTAGCCTTCATGAGAGAATGGAAATACCTAGAGCACTGATCACCCTGGAGAATATACTTGGCCTTGACTTGTTGCCCAAGAAACGAGGCCTCAGCCTGGTTGAGTCTCTTGGCTTTAGCCATAGCCTCCTCAACCTCCCTCCTGCCCTTCTCAGACTCCGGAGACACACTCAATCTGGTAATGGCACTAGCAAGCAGACAATTGGCCTCCGCAGCCTTCCTAGAAATGTGACCAAACTCCCTGGTGTTGAGCGCCTTCAGAGGCCTCTTCATACCCTGGAGGAGCTTAGCAAGCCTGAACTGGTAAGTACCCCTCTCATCCGTCTTCTAACCCTCCTTGACCACCTCCAAGAAGCGAGGATGGTCCGCCCACATGTTGAAGAACTTGAAGTACTTCTTCCCCTTCCCGGTATCCCTCACTAAAGAGACAACCCCTACCTTATGATCCGAGATGTGCCACTTCTCAAGGAAGCTCGTCTGGCAATGAAACCCAGAGTTGGTCCAAGAGGAGGTAGTAAACACTCGATCAATCCGGCTCCAGACCGTATTGTTGGTCCAGGTAAAAGGAGTCTCATTAGAGCAAGGAGCGTCCAAAAGCCCGTGTCTCCTACACGCATCAACCATGTCGTTGCACTCATAATTCGAGACCGGTCTCCCATTGACCCTCTCGTGATCAGCCATAACACAGTTGAAATCACCCATAATCAACCAAGGCACAGAAAGAGGCTCAAGCAACGCATCAACACTGTCCCAAATATCCCTGCGAGCCACAACACTATGAAGCCCGTAGACGAAGCAGACACCAAACTCTTCCCCTGTCGTTTTGCAAGTCAGGGCACATCCAATGTGCTGGATAGACATGCTCACAACACTCAAAACCACACACGAGGGATCCCACATCACCAGAATACGAGCCCAGGGATCCAAAGCAAAGTTCTCCACAAACTGCCAACCAGGAGCCACCCGGCGAGCCACGTTCTCCATCCTAACACCACCACACTTGGTCTCGTAAAGCCCGCACACCTTGGCCTCAACCTCACGGATGACACCTCCGACGCCATTTTGTTTCAGGGCTTGGCAAAGCCCTTGCACGTTCCACGAGACAACAATCATCGGGAAACCTTAGGGGTGGGACCCCGGTTCCTAAGTGAGTGTCTCGTAGGGATGACCGACTTGCCCCACTTGTCTGGGGCCGGGAGGGCAATATATAACTGAGTAGTGTCAAACCTAGCCTTGTTAGCTCTAGCCCGAGCCTTCTTGCGCTGAGACTTGGAGAGCACACTCTCCATCTCCTTGGTGCTCTCGTCAACCTCGGACCCACTGCCACGTTTTCCAACACGCTCTTGGGATTCACACTCTCCCTCTTCCAACTCCTCATCCGACTCCTCACTCGAGGATGTGTCCTCGCTCTCCTCTCCGTCCACTCCGGACCCTAGGTCCTCGGTCTCGCTCTCCTCCTCAGCATCAGGCGCAACCACTGGAGCCTTGCCTCGGAAAGGCAGACCTAACACTGCCGAGACATTATCTTTGGCACCCTTCCCACTTATGGTACCATCCCTCCTACCACTATCCTTAGAAGTACCTGGGGGTGTCATAATGGGACTAGCAGCACCCGAACTCTTCCCGCCTCCCTTCCCTACACTCTTAGCCTTCGGAGTAGCCTCAGGGATCCCTTCTAGACCCTTACCAACCGTCGAGGTTAGCATCTCCTTCCTAGTGGCCTCGGCATAAGTCTCCTTACCTTTTCCATTCTCTCCAACCTTGCTCACACCATGAGCCCTCTTAGCCTTAATACCAACATTCTCCTTCTTCTCCTTGAACTTACACTCCTCCAACATATGACCAAACGAGCAACACTCGGTGCAATACTTAGGCTCATTCTCAATCACAAAGGAGAGGGTGACCTTTTCCCCATCATCAAAGTTCACCTCAACCTCCTTAGGGTAAGGTAGAGCGAAGTTAATCTCCAAAAGCACTCTAGCATACGACCCTCTCTTCCTTGAATCCGTGACCGGGTCCATGAAGAGGGGCTTGCCGACATGCGAACAAATACGACTCAAGATATCATGTGTCCAAAAATTCCTAGCAAGGCCATTAATCCTAATCCATTGGGGGATAGTAGCAATATCTCTACGGTTAAAAGCAAACTTGTCCGGGATATTCTTAAGGACCATAGGCTTACCATGAATGAAATAGGGGCCATTTCTAAGTACGTTATCCCTATCCTCTTCGGAGTTAAAGTAAAAGATCATCCATCCCTCTTCCTCCTTAAAGTGCGCCTTAACCCCCCAAGACCTAATCATGGTGTTAATCATAAAGCTGCCCGGGTGGAATCCTACATATTGACCTAAGAGGCTCCAACCCCAAATTTCATGCGTAGTAAAACCTTCGGAAATCTTAATGCTAACATCATAAGACAAAGGAGGTTCATAGGATAACTTACCTCCCACTCCGGCATTCATGTAAACCCTCCGAGGCGTCGAGGACCAAGCATTAGCCTTTGGAACCGAGGGATCCCCGGAGCCCAAAGCGCCATCCCGAGACCTCGCCACGCCTGCGCCCGGTCTTGCCTCCTCAGCGTCCGTCTTTCCCGTTTTCTCCATGTCACAAGCCACCTTCGCCTGACATGACACGTCACCATGACATGCCACATCAGCCTGCATAGCCACGTCATCCTTGGCGCCAAAATTTGAAGCCAAATTCAAACCCAAGATCGAGTTCAAATCTTGCTTCCCGCCAACTTTTGGCGCCAAAGTTTTTTGAATCTTAGAGGAGGGCCCCACTTGATCATTGCAGCCCTTAGCCACATCACTCTTCCCTCCTAAATTTGAATTCAAATTCAAATTCAAACTCCCGCCCAAACTTGGAGCCAAAAGCATGGAGCCGTTGGGAGTAGTGGACCCGGGCTGTCCTTGTTGTCCTTGTCCGAAGCTTTTGCAGCCCTTGGCGGGGACCAGGCGTGCCATGGAGCTGCAGGCTGTCATCCCTACCAATGCCTCCATGCCACCATTGCAGCCCACCAAGCTTCCCGGAGCCACCTCGCCATCACCGGCCACCTTGCTCGAGGGATCTTTTTGTTGAACCGAGAGCATGGTTGTGTTAGCAATCTTCTTGGCATCCTTTATCCTTCCATTACCATAAATTTCAGCCACCATAAGATCCTCCAAATCCTCATCGGAGCTCTCGTCGGAGAACTCATTACCCTCCTTAGCCGCCTCCTCACCACCACTATCATCCTCCTCTTGCAATTCCGCAAGCATAACCTTTTTCAAGTGTTTCTTAGCCTCAGCCAACTCAGCCCTTAGGGCCTGGTTTTGTTCCTCCAAAACAGCCTTAGAGCCCTTGTTTCCATCACCCTTCGCCTCCAACACCACATTGGACTTAAACTTGCTCTTTTGGAACGAAGGAGAGCCAACCTTCATCTTGTTTTTGCCCTTTGCCATTGCAGCCGGAGCTCACAAAGCTTGAAGCTTTGGAAGTGGTTCGAAAGGATACCACCTACATGGAACCAAGGAGATCGAGAGGAAGCACCTTGGGGAAGAAGAGAGGAGAGAAAGGAGAAGAAAAGACACCGCCGACAAGCAAGGGAGCCAACTGGAGCAACACCACCAAAGGCCGAAGTTTTTTGGGTTTTTCCTTGGGAGTGTTTTTTACTACTACGACTTTTTTTTATGATCGCACGCCTCTCTACGCACTCTTGGTATTGCATCGGGTGTGGACTTTGCGTTAATATCAGCTTTTGTGGAGAGATGGCAACCAGACACGAACACGTTTCACATGCCATTCGGTGAGATTACCATCACACTTGCGGACATTCTATGTATTCTGAAAGTTCGCATTCATGGGAAGAGCTGCATATCATCTATGACTGACGATGAGCTGTACTCTCTTGTTGCCGACCATTTGGAGGTGGACTTGAAGCTAGTTAAGAGCTGGAATAAGGCTGGGGGCATTCCTGTAAAGTGGTTTAGGCGTTGGCTGAGGCATAAGATGTGGTTGCCAGAGGCTGAACAGCCTGGGTCTCGTATTGCTATATACTACATTTTATTGTTGCTCGGATCGACTGTCTTGGTGGACAAGAGCACTAATGCCGTAAAGATCAAGTGGCTACGTTTTTTGTTTGACCCAGACCACTATGATGAGTACGCATGGGGTGCTGCCATTCTTGCTTATGTTTACCGCAATCTGGGAGAGGCATCTAGGGCTCATGGTCAGGGGATTGCTTCTTGCGGGATATTGATTATGGTAAGTCCTGCTCCGTTATTCTATCTATCAAAAAAAAATTATATTCATATTATAATTCTCTTCTATTGTTCAATTACAGTGCTGGGTTTGGGCATATTTCCCTCATTTTCGTGGGAAATGGTTACCAACCCCCTATTTCTCGGCGACGATAGAGGAGCTACTCAAGATCTGGGAGAGGTGCCACGTAGCAAGGATCCAAAGCGTCTTGTTGCTATTCGTCTATTACTAGACGAGTTGAGATATGAGGAGGTAATCTATTTTATATGTTTACACAACTTATGTTACTTGATAGTGCTACATAGTGATTCCATATGTTATATTTTCTTATGTAGGTGAACTGGGTCCCATGGCCCAATCTTGACTATAACACTCTGGAGTTGTCGCCGGCTCGTTTTGAGGGAGTGTTGAGTTGTGAACATGTGCATGAGGCTTACAACCCTGGCAGAGTCTTGCGTCAGTTTGGACATTTTCAGCCAGTTCCAGATGCCCCTATTCAACCTAGCAATGTCGTAAGAAAGCTGGAGATCAATGGATACAAGGTTGAATTTACCAAGGAGCATATTCAGGTATGGGATGCGGACCCGAGGACGTTGATTGACCTTGAGCAAGATCACCCCAATGCAAAGCGCAAATGGGACATGGCTGACGACTACTTGGATTGGTATGACGAGATGTCGCACCCTTTGGTGAACCCCGGGTATATTAGACAGGATCGTCCAATTCCTCCTGTTCGTGTTGTACGTGCTGTTGATCACCTTGTGGTATGTCTTTTCGTAATTAAATTAAATTTGATCATCTTATTATGTAGTTACATTAAGTTGTTAATCTTTTTGGAATGGTTTGCTTACAACGTTGTCAGATTGTTGTCGCCGCTAATCAGTCGTACTTGGAGTCTGATCCTGTGGACAGGCGATTGAGCGAAGACGTGTTTCGACAGTGTTTAGAGACACTGACATCTGAAGAAGGGCCTATGGCCCCACCTACACCTCGTGCTTCACAGACCATGAACCCAGCTCCTATTCTGTTTGAGGATTCTGTAAACGAGGTTGGTCAAGGGAGTGGTAATCATGCAGCTGCGGATGATGAGAATGTTCAGGACTTGATGTAGCGTTTTCAATATTCTTTCTTATGACACGTTTTGTTATGTACTTTTGAACATTACGTTCGCTCAATGAAGTATTTGGTTTTAGTTAGTAGGTTTCTGTTGTGTGATAATATAACCATTGATACTGATAAGAATTACATTAGATAAGATTCATTGATACTGATAATTCAACACAACAACATAAACAAATAAGGCAAAACGCATGCACTACGATTACACAATACTATAGGCAACACACTAGAACTGCATCGTCGCTACTTTTGAAGATCCCCAAGGATTCGGAGTGTCTCATGAAGACGCTTGACATCATTTTCAAGCTCCGCCAATCTCGTAAGAAGGCCCTCCAAAACTACTTTGGTGTTGTCGTCGTACTCGGGATCAATCCATTTGGTAAATCAACAACCCGTTGAACAGTAGTCACCCGTGCGTTGTGGACATGCATAATATTTCCGCCCATAGTGTATGTCCTGCTTCGACGTTCGGATTTCCGCCCTTTTGTCACAAGCACACATGAGAGGACCCGAGTTCGCATTTGATGCAGTGCATGAATTCTTTGATGATGCCATAACGCAGTTCGTATTGTGGATTTGACTTGCTGATCACCTTGTCGTCCCCACCTCCATGCACATGCACCCTTTTATAGTAATTTTTACACCACTACCACCATGCATACGCATATATTAGGCGTGTGACTTGATCCAAGACGAAAACGTTTCTACGCATAACTTATGCGTAGAGTTTTGTCTGTTGCGAAACTTTACTTGTGCGTGCTTTATTTACGGTTAATTTCTACACGCTTTTATTATTCGTACCATAGTCACAAAGGTTGTGTTATACTCGGGAGAGAATGGTGAGAAAACTGAATCATAACAGTGAGATAAATTTTTAACAAATGATTTGGACTAAAGAGAAAACTAATTCTTAACGGGGGAGTATTATTATTGAAACGGGGTACAATGAACAAACAGAAAATACAAATACAAGAGTAATCAATATCTAGTTTTCACCTCCCCTACTTTTTGTCGTTCGCTGAACACAAAAATCAAGAAATTCAAACTCAATATGGAGATTGTTAATTTTTTCCAGCAATTGTCTAATAATCTGAATTAGTCCATCGCTATATTCAGGATCGATCCAGACGATGTACGAACACCCTTCAGGACCTCTGTCACAGCGTAGTGAACATCCATAGTACCGTCTTCCATAAGATTCTGTAGCCCGAGACGTTTTCACAGAAGGTAATTTATTGCAACTGCACCGTCGTCGTGAAGAGCAGGCAGTAGATCCAAAAATGTCCTTTGCGTTTGAAGTCATACTGAATGCTGTGTTGGAGGAGGTATCTATAGAATTTACAGAAGAGTTTATGGAGGTAGAAATATGAAGACGAAATGATTGAAAACTGTCCGGGGCATTTATATCCGTCTTTTCCTTGCAATCCAAGGGGTTAGGCGTGTAGTATAGGGTTTTGATACATTTAACCTATGCGTGTAATTTAGGGTTTAGGGTTTAGGTTTAGGGTTAAGATGTTATCGTTACATTTGACTAAAGTATTGATCGTATAAACGGGATTAAAACGGGATTAAAACAGGATTAAAACCGACTTAGAACGACTAATGTCGCGAAAATCGAGTAAAACCGACTTAGAACGACTAATGGCGCGAAAATCGAGTAAAACCGACTTAGAACGATTAATAGCGCGAAAATCGAGTAAAATCGACTTAGAACGACTAATGGAGCGACAATCGAGTAAAACCGCCCTAAAACGATAAAAATCGACTAATGGATGTGGATAGTGGATAGTGAATAGTGAATGTGGATAGTGGATGTGATAAATGGATAGTTTGGGCCCAATTCGTTTAAACGCCCTAAAACGATAAAAATCAAAATTTCAAAATTGTAACATGATAGCAAATAAATCCCATAGTCGTTTTCATTTGTCGGAATCAAAAAAAAATCATCGAAAACGTCAACGGGCCTAATAAGGCCGAATGGAAATTTAATGAGGCCCATTATCAAAAAACGACATAAAACGGCTCAATAAGACCTTAAATCGCAAAAAACTTGAAATGTAAAAGTTGTATTTGAGCATTACCAATATGACGGTTTTGTTTTTATAAGAAATTAACAAAATGAACTCTTCGAAATATCTAAACGAGCACTTTCACCTAGTAACGAATTAATCTCAAGAATATAAGTCGTATAGTTTTACTCATATATGTGTGATATCACTTCGTTACTCAAATAAAGTTTATATAAAACTTTCATTAAATGTTATGAAACACTCAAATAATCCAAAATAATAACATTTCACATCTTCGTATTGTCGTTATTGCTTGTTTAATGACATATGTATGAGTATTTCATTAAAACTTTCATTAAATATCGAGTAATCAAGCAATAACGACAATACAAAGATGTGAAATGTTATTATTTTGGATTATTTGAGTGTTTCATAACATTTAATGAAAGTTTTATATAAACTTTATTTGAGTAACGAACTGATATCACACATATATGAGTAAAACTATACGACTTATATACTTGAGATTAACTCGTTACTAGGCGAAAGTGCTCGTTCAGATATTTCGAAGAGTTCATTTTGTTAATTTCTTATAAAAACGAAACCGTCATATTGGTAATGCTCAAATAAAACTTTTACATTTCAAGTTTTTTGCGATTTAAGGTCTTATTAAGCCGTTTTATGTCGTTTTTTGATAATGGGCCTCATTAAATTTCCATTCGGCCTTATTAGGCTCGTTGACGTTTTCGATGATTTTTTTCCGATTCCGACAAATGAAAACGACTATGGGCCTTATTTGCTGTCATGTTACAATTTTGAAATTTTGATTTTTATCGTTTTAAGGCGTTTAAACGGATTGGGCCCAAACTATCCACTTATCACATCCACTATCCACATTCACTATCCACTATCCAGTATCCAAACCCTATACCCTAAACCATATACCCTAATCCCTATCCACATTTTACTCGATTTGCGTGCCGTTACTCGTTTTAAGTCGGTTTTACTCGGTTTTCGCGCCATTAGTCGTTCTAAGTCGGTTTTACTCGATTTTCGCGCCATTACTCGTTCTAGGTCGGTTTTACTCGATTTTCGCGCCGTTAGTCGTTTGAAGTCGGTTTTACTCGATTTTTGCGCTGTTACTTGTTTTAAGTCGGTTTTACTCGATTTTCACGTCGTTACTCGTTCTAAGTCGGTTTTACTCGATTTCCGCGCCATTAGTCATTCTAAGTTGGTTTTACTCGATATAATTTTCATTATATTAGAATCTTAAAACATACAAACTAAAACTTCGACATTCCTAGAGAAGCTTAAAGCATACAAACTACATAGATTACACATTAGCGTCTCCATAGCATGGTATGTCCAAACGAATGTCCATGTCCTTGCTCGGGGGTTTGAAGTCACGCCTCCACCTCCTTTTCAGCTCCAAAGGGTGTTGATCGGTGACAATGAAGATCTTGATTAGGGCAACGGTCCTTCCTAGATCGGCAAGGGCATGGGCATCACGTGAGTGCTGCAAGGCTCTTATAGTGTTCCTCCCTCCATGAGCATGAACCATCTCAAAAAAATAGTCTATGTTGTTCTGGCGGTTATTGAGGGTCCATAACTGTCCTCTTAGCCAATTGATGTCTCTCACACTATCTGTCGTTGGAGCCCAATCTTCACACAGACCACCTTCGTATGTGTGGCTCGTGACAGTGGTCATTCGTCCGCTGGTGGGGACAAGGGAACCACCATAGTGAACTTCAGTATACACTCTCGTCAAATCCATAACGCGATCCATTTTTGTGATAATTTATAGAATGAGAACATGAACAATGGTGGCATTTCATGTTACGTATTTATAGGGTGAACCACCATAGTGGTCTATGAGAGGTCGTTGATAATACAACACAACAACAAACAGCTTATCCTACGCATAGGTTAGGCGTGTATATCTATTTTTGCTACACTCATAAGCTTTGCGTAGGACTAAGCCCAATTCTGCCTATTTTGTCACACGCATAACCTAGGCGTAGGAAAGTTTCACAGTATTACTATATAAAGGTGGTTGTTTGGGACCACTCAATAGAAATCCGTACATATTTTAGAGTTTGGTTGAACTGTGATTCGCTAACACCTCCATAAGTTAGTTTGTATTCATCGGCCAAACACTCTATAGAGGTGTTGACGAATCTCAGTTCTATCCAACCCCAAAATATTGGCGCACTCATAGCGTATGCGTACGACGTTGGAAGAGTTGGCAGGTGATCTCATCAAATGTCCACGCATAATATGGGCGTGTGATCATCAACTGCCCACGCATAATTTGTGCTTGTGAGTAGTCGGGTCCCCTATAAAAACATTGCAGTGGTATTGTCATTCTCACTAAACGATTTCTTTCGATAATCTCGTTGAATTTTAATAACTTTTTATAACTATCACATGGCGTCCTCCTCATCAGCACCGTTTTCCGATGAGCCAGACTTTATGGTTCGAATGTGCCAGCGCGGTTTGCCGGTTAAATTGTACACATGTGATGAGCGCGGGTTTTCTTGCTACAAGAGACGGTACTATGCATGTCAGACTTATTGGGAAAAGAAGAGGTTTCCAGGATCTTGTCGTACATTTCAGTGGACTGATCCAAGATATGAAGAGAGGGCAAGAGACATTATCAAAGAGTTGATTACAAGAAACTTCGAACTGCAGAATGAGATAAAAATGCTTCGTGATATGAACGGCAACTTAGTTGATGATATATTGGATTCCGTATAAGATGTTCCTTTTTTTTACTGTCGTTCAGTTATATTGTAATTTTAATTAATATATTGTCTTCGGAGAAATGATATATGTTTTTTCTAACGTAAGTTCATTCTCTATTTATTGCAAATACCGTACAAATATCAGTCAATTACAAATACAGATCCGTTTCCAGAAAACATAAAAGGATCTGGCGGGCGACCATTGGAAATCCGATAGTCTCGATAGTCCTTCAAATTCTCAGCAAAGACTGTTTCCCACCACAATATGTTTGGATCAACATTTCCACGCCAAACACCTGAAGCGTGGGGTAATGGTGAACCAGACATGAGAACAACCTATAAAAAGTGAATTAGCGCAAAAACAGTACGTGGATTAATTGTTAATTGCGTAACGAATATACAAAACACTTACAGGTATAAAATGGTCGCGGTTACCAACATGTGCCATTCCATAAATTAGTGTCGGAGGGCCATTCCCTAAAGACCTCGACCTTAGTTGTAAGCACAACGTCGGGACATCCCAACTCAAAACTACTAGAGCAACCTGATATAATGTGGTGAAAACTAAACCCATGAATGGCATGTGACACCAATATTTTGATGTGCATGGGCTTCTACAGTGGTTCACATTTTGTATAAGTTGTTGCCAAGTACCTGGGCGCATACGGGCCCTTATGGGCTCGTACATTTCTCGGTTCTGAAGTAACTCCCCAACCAGCTCGCGTCGAACTGTTGCAAATTCGGACTCTTCCCTTCCGAGCAACAAGGCCATGGATCTGTATCCACAATGTCCATCAGGACGTACATCTCTAACACTCGTAATGTACGGGAGCCAGAAGTCATCAATATTGTCGAAACCAAAGTTAAACCCTAAATGAATAAGAGGGGCTCTTTGTTCTGTACCACACGCATACTCCTCTGCTTCTGATTCCTCGGGTATAGGTTGAGATGACATTTGATCACAATCCATCTCCACTGCTATTGAACATTCTTGTTGCTTCCTAGGACGCCCTAGCCGTTTTTTTGGTGGAACAGGTTCGGATGACATCCCATTCACATTCACCTTACTCTGGGGTTTCGGTTTTGCATTCTTTTCGCCTCTTCTTTCTCATATTGTTCCAGTTCTTTCTTCTTGTGCTCAAAATAGCTAGGTTCCCTCTTATCGACCTTCTCCTTCTTGTCCTCCTTATCGTCCCCCTTGTCCATGTTTTTCGCACCTTTTGGCCTTCCTTTTCCCTTTATATTCGTCGGTTCCAACATACTACTCTCTTCTGGGTGCTCCAAGTCCTGATACAACTCTCCTAGTTCATATGCAGTTCCTTTCTTCAGGGTTCCGGAATCCAACCTCGCAAACATTTCACGAAGTCTTAGCATCGAAATGTCCATCCGGGATGAGCGGTGTGCTCCAAGTCCTGATGCAACTATTGTATCATTGTCATTTTCCCAAAGAATGTCCCTCCAGAACTCATGTACGTCTTCTGGAATGAGCGGTGTGCTAGAAATTATTGCATTCCCAATGGCGTGGACACTGGGCAACCCGAGGCAGTTCCTAATCCAATGGTCAGTACATTCTTCTTCATATTCATCTCTCAATAGCCGGCTATACGAAGCCAACAACATATCCCAGCACCTGTCGGAAATTCTGTAGAAGAGCCTAGAAAATATTGCTCGCACAAGTGGAGGGAACGTTGGGTCATCAAAATCTGTTGGTCTTTTCGTTAATGCAACATTCAGGCTCGCCCGTATCGAATCAATTTGAAGGATGATGGCATGATGGATCCTCACAGTTACTTGGTTGAAGCCTCCCCTACTAGAACCAATTATATCTTTCAAAACCTTGTGCATTCCCTCCACCCGGTTAGACGTCCTCATAAAAAAATGAAGATGATGATCTGTCCAGGCTCTTACTATGCTAGTCTTGTGAGGAGTAAGCCATTCTCTTTCCACGTATCCCACAAGGTCGCTCCTCCATGATGTCCTCAATGCATTCAACCTCTCTTCGTATTTTGCTTTAGTGGTTGAGCAAAATAGTCCCCAACATTGGTTTGCAAATGCTTCCACTTTGTTTTTTTTCTTCAGGATTGATGACGCGTGTGCCTCGATGTTGTGTTTTATATGTACCCAACACAATAGGTGTTGAACGTCACTCCTGAATACATCGTTGATCCCTCTTATGAGTGCTTGCTCACAGTCAGTCATAATTGTCGTTGGCATCACACCCAAATCTAAAAACAATGCCTTCAACTTTCTCATTATCCACGTGTAATGAAAAGTCTTTTCATCACGTGTGAAAGCATAAGCAATGTTGAATGTCAAATGCGTGTTGGTGAATCCCACAATCTCCACGAGTGGCATATCATATCTACGATAACATCTTATATTAAAAAATACAATCAAATCAATAACTACACAAACTTGTTTAAAATAAACTCAACTTACTTATTTGTCTTGTACGTCGCGTCAATGATTACCACATAAGGGAACTTTTTCAGCAGACGCAACGAATCTTGGTTAGCAAAGAATAAGATTGCAACCTCATCGCTTTCCTTCTGCCTTAGAGGATTAACTACGTAGTGGTGGTCAAGTAGAAATTTCAATGACCACTGAGTAACCGTCAGCTCTCCACGATCCTCACACTGCAGCTTCTGCAAATAGTTCGCCACTTGTTTCCTTGAAGTCACATTTCCGGGATATTTCTTTCGCAAAAGGGAAACGATTTCCTTTGGTGTCTTGTGCCCATCTCCCCACCTACTAGCATATTTCATCTCCGCTTCGGTCAATCGCCCCATGAATGCATTTCCATGTAAGCTAGTTAGAAGCTTGTGGTTATGCCGACCTTCTACCACTCCCAACTTCCATTTCTCACCATCCATCAAGGGATCTTTCTTCATCTGAATCCCCATTAGCTCAAACCTACACTCGCACTTCTTCGAATGAGACTTTCTAATCTTGGGTACCGGCAAATCAGGATTTTCCAAGTTCACCTTTGGCCTACCGGATCTCGGTTTCCCAAATCTATCGCATACCATACTAATTTGATACGGGTTGGAGTTACACTTTATCAAAACAATCACCATATGCTCTGCTCTATCTTTTGCCCAATTATACAATTCTTCTTTACTATCCCACACCCGGTCACTAGTAAAATGTTCCGAGTAATCTTTGCCCTATATAATATTAATAACAAGAATTTTGTCATGACTAATTAACTAAGTTCTTACTTATGACTATTGAATTAGTTTAACAACTAATAACAACAACAATTTAAAACTAACTAACAAATTGCATCATAATATAACAACATTTAATTGGATATAATTGCACACTAACCACAAATTCCCCACTTGGATCCCAATCGCCAAATTCTTCATCATCTATGAATCCCGCCAGCGTTGCTCCCTCCAAGCCATTGTCTTCTTCACTAGGAACCCAATCCCTTTCCTCATCACTACTTTGATTAGCTTCACCACTAACATATTCATTCAACATTTTGAAAATGAAATTTTCTGTATTTTGGATCTGAAACCTACATACACCTACTATATAGCCTCCTTTTATTTGCTTCTCGTTGGAATAATGCGTAAAAACTACATTTTATCACACGCATAGCTTGGGCGTTTCCTAAGGCTTACTTTTTTATAGTATTATCCATGAATCTCTGACAGCGACCCCCTCCCCGGACAAAAAAAGCCCTACTCCTAACTCATGCGTACCAGTTAGGGCATTTATTGCCTTCAATGCTGACAATGTCAAATGCTGATCCCTGATAGGCGATTAATATTGACCTACCCCTGTACGCATAGTATAAGCGTTCACCTTACCTGTGATTTAGCTCAGTCTTCCACCAGATTCCCTGACATGTCAGATATTTGGACCACGTGAAGTTATATGCTAAACTTCTACGCTGAGCTTATGCGTGCAATGTAGTGCAAAGTACATCAATTAGCTCAGTCTTATACACTCAACTTATGCGTGCAATGTAGTGCAAAGTACATCAATTCGGGTAAAAAATTAGGTCAAATGATTAGGGAAAACAATTACGTATTGTACGCATTACCTGAGCGTGTGATTAGGGCAAAAAATTGTTTGCACTAATTACGTTACTACAAATGATATTGAAATCATGTGTACGCATATCATATGCGTATACATATAGCCAGATACAAAAAATTGCCACATTTTTTCCATTTTTACCCTTCTTCATGGACAAGCTCAATATAGGCGTAGAAAAGGTGGACGCCTTGTTTATGCGTGCGTTTTCGCGTCCATTTAGACAAAAAATAGCGTGCATATAGCCATTGCCAAACTTATGCATAAGCTCTTTCTTTCTGGATGCAGACAATGTTATCCCCCAAGAAAGTCCTTAAGAAGGTTGAAGCTATTTGCATATCTTACTTATGGGCTGGTGCTATTGACACTAAGAAAAGCCTTGTTGCTTGGAAAGTGGTTTGCAGGCCTACAAAAGAAGGTGGATTGAATTTCAAAGAGCTGTTTTCTTGGAACAAAACACTGTTATTCAAGCTTGTTTTTGAGTTGCACATGGGTCACAACAACCTATGGACAGTCTGGGCTACTCAGAACCTCACTAAAAGGCAGAGCATTTGGATCACTAAGGCCTCTAGCACGATCTCTTGGATTTGGAAAGTTGTGCTCAAGACTAAGGAGGTGGTTCTTGAGCTCTTACAAGTCCAAACTATTTCTGAGCCTATCTTCTCAAAAGCTAATGGTAAGATGGATTGCCTCATATTGTATAATTCTATTAGAACCTCAGAAAATAGCTTGCCTAGGTGTGACATTATCTGGAATGGATATCAACCTAGAAAGTGGAGCTTCATGTGTTGGCTTGCCACTTTGGATAGGCTTCCTACAGCTAGTAAATTGTATAGATGGGGATTGATTGCTAGTCCCACCTGCTCCCTTTGCCATCTGGAAGAAGAAACTAGTGACCACCTCTGGTTCAAGTGCCCCATTGTCACCAGCATTACAGATATTGTCCTGAATTGGCAGGGGATTGGGCTCAGGCATACTACCTTGCTTCATTGGTGGAACTGGTTCAACCTAAGTGCTAGAAGAAGGAACAACATCTATAGAAGCAAGCTACTGGCAATCATGGGTTGTGTCTACAACACTTGGAAACTCAGAAATGATGTCATCTTTAATAATGTGGTAGCTGATGTGAATGTGTTTGCCACACAGATTATAAATGATTGTAAATTCAAGATTATACACAAAGCTAACATTACTGGGAGAAGAGGTAGTGCAATGAGATATAGATTGAGGCTTTAGTCTTGCATAGTTTTCCCGGCCTTTCTTTGGTGTTTGGCTTGTACTTACACTTTGAGTTGTAAACTGTTAGTTCTTGGGTCTTTTGGCCCCTACTCAATGTACTTACCACGTGGCGGAAACATATTATATAAGGAGTAAAATTAATCATCTTACTGATAAATTCGTTTTGGGATTGAATTCAATAAGCTTGTACGATGGACTTAATTCACATATACACTTGTATACATGGCACCAGACTTTATCATCTTCTCTCGCGGTAGTATGATTTATCCAAAGATCCTTAAATCAGCAAATAATGAATTTGAAAGACTCTCTCTCGGATAAGCGCATCGTAAATTAACATAGTTTCTATTTGACGCCCACCCCTTTTGCTATTTACCGCCCAGGTCATCCGTGCGTCACGCATGGATACAATCCGTGCGTGACGCACGGATTGCACATTCCAGAAAACGCATGGATTGTATCCATGCGTGACGCACGTATTTGCATATATGAAACTTCTAACTTTCAATGTATTCAATGTATTTCTAGTTAAGTGTGCAAAGAAACACATTTTTAGTGTCTTTTTTAAGGCGATAAAGCCCAATTCGACAAAAACGTCATCGAAACTTTATCGAAATGGAATGAAACTTTGTTTCAATCCTTATAATGTCTATTTGATCATGTGTGTAACTTGAAAATCAAATTTAGACCTTTGTAAGTGAAACATAGTTTGAAAACCGAACAAAGTCGCAATATGTATGGCGTACCATATACAATTTGAAATATAATAAGGTTGAACATTCGTCAACATAACAACAATATAAGCATTCTAAATATAAAAATAAGATTTTGCAACATAAAACCATGCGTCACGCATGGAATTAATCCACACACGACGCATGGTTTTACACCATACGTGACGCATGGATTTTCATATGTTTTTTTGTTGCTTATATGATTCATGTCAATGTATTCAATGTATTTTTAGTTATGGCACACAAAATAATGCATGTTCCGTGTTGTTTTTAAAGGCTTTAAAACCACAATTCGCCATAACGTCGTCGAAACATCATCGGAATGGAATGAAACTTGTTTACAATGCTTATTAGAGATATTTAACCATGTCCGTAACTTTGCATCAAAACCTTTTGCTTTTAGAGTAACACGCTCTTTGTAAAACCATACCCAATTTCAACAACCTAATTCATAACCCTAATTCACAAAACCCTAATTCAATATCAAAACCCTAATAAACTATATACACATGAAAATATCAAATTTGTCAATAAATTATCAACAAAGTACACAATCCATTCATATATTACAAGTTTAATCATTTCTAATCAACTAATTAACATACACATTGGATTTTGAAGTAAATATCATCAAAACAACATGAAAACCTCATATATACATCAATACCATACCATAACAATGAAATCTTAATGTTTACGTACCTTATATGCAAAAAAGATGATGAGAAAGATGGATTTTGGGGTAAAATGGTGCGTTATGGATTGCAGCCGCCGTTGTTGTTGTTGAAGAATATGACAAAATGGTAGGATTTGATGTTTTTGGGCTTTTATAGGAAAAAAATCCATGCGTGACGCATGGTTTGTGTCCATGCGTCACGCATGGTTTTGTTCTGTGCGTGGCGTATGGATTAAAACCATGCGTCACGCACGGATATAATCCATGCGTGACGCACGGCGCCTGGGCGGTAAATAGCGAAAGGGGTGGGCGTTAAATAGTAAGGGCCTAAATTAAGACTAAACTATCTTTAACATATACTAATGGATGTATTTATACAACTTGATCCTACAAGTAACAAACACAAAATTATTATTGTTCCATTGGACCGTGCAAATCTACGTACCTACGCTAGTAACAACAAATTGATCCCTTGATAATTAAGCTTTCACAATCGATTCTACTCACATATAAACCGTGATTGACTTTGTTCAATCACCTAGAATTCATGTGCAAAGTAAGTTGAAGAAAATCATCTTGAGTGCAAGGAAGCGTAAGGCCACCCATGGGATGGTTAAACCCAAACTCGTCTTCGGCTTTCCTCAACAAGTCTTGAAAAAGAGGATGTTTCAAGTAAGCTATCGGCACGACGAACCGGTTTCTCGTCTTCTGATCCTCTCCCACGTAAACCGGAACGTGTCCTTTTGGAACGACGTCGTTCCCCACCGCCATTGAATGACGTCGGGCAGTGCCTGAGGCTTGAAGAACTATCTTCGGTAACCTGATATGCATTTTGGTAAGTCTTTTTGTTGTTTGAGAGTGTGTAGTAGTAGTACTAGTACGTTGATTTAATTCGGTGTATTTTGAGGAATTTTGTTGATCCTTGAGGTGTATTTATACCGAGAGAGGTGTGGGTGTGGGTCCATTTGGGTTTCAGTGTTTGAGTGAGGAGTAGCAGATGCATGTGATTTCGCTATTCCGGCTATGAGCACGAGCACTTAATGACATAAAAGTTTATGCCAAGTTGGAGATTTTTGCCATAGAAAGTTGATTATGTTATCCCAAACTTAGGGTAGATTAATTATTGTGAAAGTGCAACTTGGCCTCGTGTTTTGTAGCAAAACTAGAAACTGCCCACGGTTTTGTGAAACCATATCGCGTCATTGGTTTGCATAAATTTTACTGCATACTACATACGCCAGTTTTTGGGTATTTAATATTTTTTAAGTTTTTGCATCACTTTTTTAAGTTATAAGGAAATATCCCTTCGCTAACGTGACAGTTATAACAGAGCTATCAACAAAATTTGTCAACAATTTTTAACAGAGTTGTCAACAAAAAATTTAACAGAGTTGTCAACAAAAATTTTAACAGAGTTGTCAACAAAAGTTTTAACAGAGCTGTCAACAAGAATAATAAGTTGTCAACACCAATAATAACTGTTTTCTCACGTGGAAATTATAACAGAGTTGTCAACACCAATAATAACTGTTTGCTCACGTGGAAATTATAACAGAATTGTCAACAAAAATTTTAACAGAATTGTCAACAAGAATAATAAGTTGTCAACACGACTAAATAAGTTGTCAACCCAACTAAATAAATTGTTTACACGACTAATAAATGGTCAACACCATACAACACGAGTAATATTACAAAATTGTCAACATTGTCAATACTTTACAAAACTTGTCAACACCACTAAATTACATTGGCAAAAAAATAATTGTCAACACATTAATTTTTTTACACACTAAAACAAACTGCATTGTCCCTGAAATTAAAGGCACATAACGTCAATAATTCAGAGAGTAGGAGAGTAATAAAAAATTAATCATTTATCTGATCAGAGAGAAGGCTAGAATGAACACATCTGCACCACGATAACTCATTGGTCTTAATCTGTTGTAATCCTCTTGTCCTGTTAAGCATAACAGGATATTAGAAGCAGAGTCAATTGACTTGGTCAAATGAAGATAAAAAGATATAAATCCATAACCTGCAGTGTCCCATAAACCGAGATTAACTGTAGCTCCATTGACAACCACGTTTGCGCTGAAATTGTCAAAGACAGTAGGGACATAATCTTGTTCCATGAAGAAAGAAACCTCCTTAGGATTGGAAATTAGATACTGTATCATCATTCCATATTTTGTGTTGACTTAACTTATCCCAATATCATCATACATTCATAATGCAGTTCAAACTGTATTGAATTTCAAGAACAAGCATAAGTATAAGCCAATTATCAAACCTAGAAATAGGTTTCAATTCCCTAAAATCCAACTAAATTTCAAGTATTAATGTCATTAATTACTAGTTAATGAGTCCCATGTAATTGTCAAGAATCAAGATTTCAACCTAAAGTCAAACCAGATATAAGAAGGACAAAAAAGCATGAACTAAAATGCAGCAGCAAATTGTGGAAATGCTATAGGGACATTGAGGAGAAGAAGTTGTCTAACCGTTGGGAAAGTGTTGCTGGTGTAGGAAATTAGCAAATATGTCTTGCCGACGGCACCGTCACCAACAGTGACACATTTTATGAACCTGGAAGCACTCATTTCTGCTCCTCCTTAATCTTCCTCGCTTAGATCTTCAGCAGAAAACCTGGCCAATTATTAGTGTTCTTTTTCGTTTCGTCCGTGGGCGCTTCCGTCCTTCAATTCGACATGATAAGCCTGAAATTTCATCAAGAAATCGATTAGGCAATAACACATTGCAAACTGAAACCCTAGAAGAAGAGCAATGAAAAGCCCCAAGTGATCCGAAAATGTGGAATAGCAGCAAGGGAGAAAGGCGGTTTGCAGACAGAAAACAGTAGGAGTAGAGTTAATAGATCTGGGAGTACAGTGGAGGTCGGAAGCTTAGATCTAGACGGAGGCGGTGGAGGTCGGAAAGAAGATGGAGTCGGAGAAGCCTTGGATTTGAAGAAGTAGTGTTTGGGGAGGAGGACAGCGGGAGTTGAATCGAAGACGGAGAAGCTTTACTTTGTACTGAGATTGAGCGAGAGAGGAGCATGGAGGAAGAAAGTGTGGAATAGATTTGGAGGAGAGCGAGGGGAAGAGGAGCGCGTGTGTTTGGGTTGGGATGGGACAAGGGCAGAAACTAACTACTTAGTTTGGGAGTGCAATTGTTACAAATATAGTGCCCAATAGGGCATTGGGCACAAATCCTTCCTACATATAAGAACGAATAGTATAGTATAGGTTGGTTTTATTTATGAGGAATGAAGGTTTATATAACTGAATTTCCACTCTTCGTGGCAAGTAACTTTTTTTACACTCTCATTTGTATTTTCTAACCCTAAAAATTTATAGTGTGTTAATTGACCTTTTTTGTGTTGGCGACAATTTTGTTGATGACAATCTGTATTTATAACAATTTGTGATGATGACAATAATTGTGTTGACGACACTATTTTGTTTTGATGATAATATTTTGGTTTGATGAGTATTTTGTTTTGATGACAGTAATTTGCGTTGATGACAGTTTCAGTCGATGACGATTGGTGTTGATGGCAATTTTAATTGATGACAGATTGACATATTTACTTGATACACTTTATTTTGATGATAGTATTTTGTTTTGATGACAATAAATTGTTGTCTCCAACACCAACCTCGAGCTCATGGTCTGCATTGGCAATGAACTCCTTGCGAAAATTAAAGATCCAAAACAAACGCATTATGGCTACATTACAACGTCAAGCCTCATCTTTCAGCCACCAACATCACCGCCATTGTTGTCGGAAACGAGGTCTTGACGTTCAACAACACAATCCAGAGGCAGAATCTCCTCCTAGCTCATCAAGCGTTCACTTTGCTCTCCAATCACTAAGGTTAGAGAATCAGATCGTTGTTTCCACGAGGCACTCACTATCGATTCTTGAAATCTCCTACCTTCCCTCATCAGGCTTGATTCGCAAGGATATGGAATTATTCGTCTCGCAGATCTTGAACTTCCACGCCAAAACCGGATTTGCGTTTCTGCTGAACGCGTATCTATTCTTCGCGTATAAGGCGAATCCAAAGCAGATCCTGCTAGATTACGTGCTCTTCAAGACGAATGAAGAAAACGTAGATCCTATCTCTGGTCTCCGCTACGAGAATATGGGGTTCACGCAGATCGATGTCGTTTATAATTCCCTAGCTTCGCTAGAGAATTAACAATGTGCAGATTCATTTTTGTGAGACTACTTGGTCGTCGAAGATGAATTCAAAGAAAATCTGGAGAATGCAAAGAAGTATAATGGAAATCTAATCAAACTGACGACGGAGAATTAGTCTACACCGATGAGGCCGGATTTGGATATGAAGTTCTCCGTGTTTGCGATGTTTAACAAGAATATGAAGTTGGGACCGACTTCGGAGAGGAATTATGGCTTGTTTAAGCTGGATGTAACGACGGAGGAAGATAACAGGCGCTGGAAATCAGAAGAAGTAAATTACGATTTGAAAATGGTTACTTTATCTAATATAAACACTAGTGGAAAAAACACTTGTTGCAGCACCCTTGTTGAGGCGTACATTATATTGTTCGCCTCAACAGGGGTCTGTTGAGGCGTACATTATATGTTCGCATCAACAAGTCTTGACTTGTTGAGGCGAACATAATTTGTGCGCCTCAACAAGTGTAACTCTACTAACCCTGTTGAGGCGCACAAATTATGCCCGCCTTAACAAAGTAATTTTAATAATATAAAAAAGCCTTACTATTTTCTCAACCGTTACATTGAATTAATCAACGACTATGAAAAAATCTACTAAGTCACACAGATTGACCTATAACACCGTTAGATCTCATCTCTCAATCTAGACCATTCATCTTTCCAAACAAAAATCCCTAAAAAATCTTCTCATCTTTTTCTCATTCACTTCCCAGGTAGCCTCCTCTTCTAAACTCTCTCGATATCCTCATACTCCTCCATTCTCCTCCATTCTGCAAATCATCATACTCCTCCATTCTCCTCTCCAATCTCCTCTTCCAAAAATGAGCAGATCTTTTTCTCCTCCATTCTCCTCCATTCTCCTCTCCTCCATACTCCTCCATTCTGCGTCGAAGGTCATCAGATCTGCGTCGAAATGACAGATCTTCATTCTCCTCTGCGTCGATTTCGTCCAGATCCGGTCTGAATGTTGTCCACAATCGATTTGCGATGGAAGCTCGCCGTTCCTGCCTTCTTTTAAGAGCCAAAAGTTCAGATCCAGAAGTTCGCCGTTCCTGCCTTCGTCTTCTTCCTTCAGAAGTTCAGATCCAGAAGTTCCTGCCTTCGCCATCGCCATCTCAAGTCACCATCTCAAGTCGCACATGCCATCCAAGGTGGTTCGCAGCCACACAGTCGCTCTCTCCTTCGCTGTCACCATCTTCGCCGAGGATGATTCCAGGTTTGCAGCCTTCGTTCGACCATCCCTCTGGTCCGACCCCGGCAAATCGAGATTAGATTGTAAATTACGGTTTGATGTCGTTCAATTTAGGGATTCTAAGTTCATATTAAGGGTTGTTTCTGACGGATTTTTTTTTATGTAAATCGAGATTAGTTTGTAAATTATAGCTTTGTAGATCTGTGTACCAGATTTAGGGTTTCATCTTTGATTTCGGTTGTAAATCGAGATTTTGGGTTTCATCTTTGATGTCGTTCAATCGGATTTTTTGTATGTGAATCGAGATTAGTTACGTTCATATTAAGGGTTGTAAATTATAGCTTATAAATAAAGGTGAGTGGTTTTACTGAAATTTCTTCAGTAAAATTTTACTGAAATCTTATTGTGCTTCTATTAGTTTTGAGGCGGGCAAACTCAATAAATTAGAGGCGGGCAGTGCTTTGTCCGCCTCAACAAGCATAGTCTTTTGAGGCGGGCACTTGAACTTGTAGGCATAATTTTGCGTGTTTGTTGAGGCGGGCAGTACAGTGACTGTTTGTGCCTAAAAATACGACGAGTGTGGAACGCGTAGAAGGACATCGTCGATGTGACAAGACGTGGCAAATATCTCGTTCTTCTTAAGGATTAGGTCGGCCGAGTATATATTTTATCCTATTCTGTATTGTATTATTGTAATTGGTAAAAGATATGGTAAAAAATATCTTTTACCTAGTTTGTTATATCGTTATTTAGATAAAAGGAAAAGATAAGATCTCGTTTCCTAAAGATATTATTAGGGTTAGCCTATAAATAAGGGCTAACGCCTGCTTTGTAATCATCTGAGCCGTCATTCGAGTAATACCAAGCTAAAGTTTCAACCCTAATTTCCTGTCTTGTTCTTGAGTGTTGAGATTATACCGTATTTTTTGATCTTTGCCCTAAAATTGCTTAGTTATCTTTTCGTAGGTAATTTCGCTACAAACAATTGGCGCCCACCGTGGGGCAAGATCAAAAAGGTATCGTCTTTCCATACGAAAAGAGCTTCTTTTTTGCATGGAATCGTGACAAGTCCGACCAACAGCCCGCGCAATGGTGAAGAGAGGTTCGAAGAGGAGGATCACACAACGTTTCCTCTGGCTTCGGTGAATGAAGATACAGAAAAAGGTCCTGAGAACACTCCTGACACTCCAAAGAACAGCGCCCCTACAGGACAAAAGGGGACGAGTGACGATATAGTCAACGTGACCTCTGTTAGAGCCCACTTCGACACCCTCCAGAAAGCGTGGACAGAAGCTAAAAACGCCAGCGAAGAGAACACGTCGGGACTCACCAAAGAGAATGAACGACTACGCTCCATCATAAAAAAGCTTAGGATGGAATCAGCGAAGCCGCAAACCTATGTTCGTAGTCAAAGCGCCGTTCGCCGCCTAGATATGGGTGCCGTCGCCGAAGAAGGAGAGGATTACGGGTCCCAGGAGTGCCCAAACACCGTCCCGTCGAGAGAAACAAGCCAAAGAGAACGGTCTCCTAAAGAGAACTTGACCTCAGACGCCGTCGCTGCGCTCGTAGCACAACAGGTCGGAGCCTTGAGGAAAGATATGGTATTGATGCCCGGGGCCCCTAAATCCATAGTCCCTGAAGACGAGTTCGGATTCGAGGAAAGCCCGTTTGTTGCCACTATCGCCGTCCAAAAAATCGCCAAGAAGTTCACCGTCGCAGACCTCCCCGTCTACGACGGATCAGACGACCCGAAAGAACACACCTTTCTCTACAAAGCTAAACTCTCCACAAGTCCGATCGAACCAAGATTGAAGGAAGCAATGATGTGCAAGTTCTTCAGCTCGACGCTGAAAGGCCCAGCCTTGACATGGTTCATCCACTTGCCCAAGGGAAGTATCTCCTCCTACGCCGAGCTCTCCAACCAATTCCGATTGCAATTCTCCAGCAGTAAGTTGTTCGCAAAACAACCCTCACATCTCCATAACATGCGTATGAACAAGAGCGAGACCATAAGGGCCTTCTTGAAACACTTCAATGACGAGAAGATTACGATCCCAGATTGTACTGAAGCCACCGCCGCCGACGCATTCAGACGCGCACTTCCCCGAGATAGTGAACTGTACAAGGAACTGACGAAGACTCGCCCTGAATCATTCGTCTCAACTAGGGAAAGGGCCATGGAAGCCATACGCCTTGAAGAAGACCTCCTAAGCCACGCTGAAGAAAAGTCTCGATCTCCACGTAGACGTACTCCTCCGCGCAGAGATTCTCCCTAGCGAAAGGATGGCGAACGTTACGATAGAAGAAATAAGCCATTTCATAGAGAACCCCCCATGGTGCACAACGTGAGCGAGATCAATAGCGTCTACGCGGTCGAAAGAGGCGTATGCATGAAGTCCGACGCGTTGAGAGTCATGAACGCGATGGAAAAGCTCCACGACGTAAGGTGGCCTAAAAAGCCAAATCCCGAGAAGAAATCGGGATCAGGAAGAGGATACTGCGAGTTCCACAACGATTTGGGAAATTCAACAGATGACTTCTACACTCTGAGAAAAGAAGTCCTACGTCTCCTAAAGAGGGGGGACCTATTAGATTTACTTTCCAAAGAGGGGAGGGACGCGTTCGAAGGAGCAAGGAAGGGAAAAAGATCTGCAACACCGCCGCCTCCTTCATCAAGTCGTTCAAGAACAGTCAACACGATCTTCGGAGGTTCCCCCATAAGCGGCTACACTGCCTCCGCCGCCAAAAGAAACATTAAAGCATCGCGTGGCGAAGGGAGTGCCTTGCTGATCTACCGCGTCAGGACCGTTAAGAAAGATTGTCCGATCACGTTCGAGGAACCCAACGGGAGTGTAGATCATCACGACGGGTTAGTTATCTCCTTAACCATTAGTAATTTCAAAGTTAAAAGATTCCTCGTTGATAACGGAAGCTCGGCCAACATCATCACCTTGTCCGCGATCAAAGAGCTCGGGTTATCTAGCGACGACGTGGTGAAAAAGTACATCCCTCTAGTGGGCTTCAGTGGCGAAGTCGCCGATATGCTAGGAGAAATCACTCTAACCACTCTGGCGGAAGGGGTCAACATGCAAACCAAATTCGTGGTAATGGAGGCCGAGTCGCCCTATAACATAATCCTGGGAAGGCCGTGGTTACACGACATGAGAGCTATACCCTCAACGTACCATCAATCCCTGAAGTTCCCATCTCCGTGGGGAATTCAAGAGATCAAGGGCGAACCACAAATAGCAAGGGAGTGCTACAACATTGGAATGAAGAATATACCTAACGCGTCCCTAGAGAGAAAGAGCAAGGCATAGCAATTAAAGGACCATGAAGAAAATGTGAGATACGCTCAACGAAGGCTCTACGAGATAAAAGAAGAAATAGGCCGGGTAGGCGACGAGACATACGTCCTAGAAGTAAAATCATACGCCATCCGAAGAATAGAAAAGAGGAAAGCATCTTCATGGTCCTAATCATCAAGTAACAAAGAGTCCAAACGCCTGAAAACGAGGAAAAGCCACAGGAAGTCCAAGAAAGAGGCTAGGGGTGGAAGAGTAAACCCCGACGCGTCAAAGAGAAAGCCATCCATGAAGCGAGATAAAGGCGTCGATAAGCACGACACATTTCTACGGAAGCGTAAGCAAAATCTCCGAGTTCAAACATGGAGGAAATTTATGGCAGAAAATCCCGACTTAAGCTACATGTTCTTGAAACGTCATCCACCATAAAGGCATCATCAGGAAAGAGTTTGAGATAATTTTTATGCGTCTTTTATTTCCCTTTTATTTCCCTTTGCATGAGTAGCACTAAGTTTTCAATAAAAGCATGTCGTTATCTTTAGGTCAAAACGACAAGGGGTCGTGGCGATTAGGGGTAGGCGTCAAAGTCAACGTTTGGTAAAGCATGATGCATCTTTTATTAATATACAAGTAGACCTTTTCTTTCCAACGTGTTAAGCATGCTGAGTTGTTTCATTTCCACGAGTTGCTCTATGTCTATTAAGAGAATGTGTCTCTTGAGTACGGTGTACCAAATAAGAAGCAAGAAGGCCGTGGTGAAAATCCGTGCCGGGGGTGAATTTCGTTAGTCTACGCGTTCGAGGCTTCATCTACGCGTAGGCAACGTTAGCCGAACCGCCGACCCCGAGTCGACGCTTCCCATGATTGTTAGCGACGTGTGGCAATGGTCATGGGGAATGAAGCCCGGTACCTCACGAAGTCGGCCGGATCCTCTGAGCAAATAAGGTCGAACCTATTTGACACGATCACTCTCCAGGAACGCGTCTTCACGCCTTCCAGCCCCTCTGAAAGTCATGAATCCACGGGCAAAACGCCAAACCGGCAGGGATGCGTACACCGGCATCGTAAGTCCTAACAATCTAGAAATCAGACGCCACACGATGAATAGGCCCATCGATTAAAAGAGTTCGACGTCGACCTAAACGCTAGCGTGAGGCAACGGACCCACCTTAAAAGTAAGGGGTAACGTCACAAGCTGATAAAAATCACACGCTGACCTATGTCCGCCACTCGCTTCAGGGTTCGGAGGAAATGCTGGACCCAACCTTCATGTAAGCCGGAAACGTAACTAAAGCAGCCGCGATGACCATACCATACTACTAAGTAAGCAAAACACTCTAAACGTGTTCACTACGAGCAAAGTATCACACTAGGGGTAGAAAACCACACCCTACAAAGATAAAGTAGGAGCCAAAGAACCAACCCTACGTACTCATAAATAAGCTACGCGTAGAAGATCACGAAGGTAAAAAGCCAAAGGTTCTTCACACACGCGAAACAAGACACGCGCACCAAAACAAAGTGCATAAGATATCAAGGCCAGATAAAGGGTAAGCTCCCAAAACATCTTCGGCGTGAAAAACAATGCAAGGAACAAATGAAGCAAACACGAGAATCTTTGGTAGCTTTAACCTAGTCTACGAAGAGTCTAAGTCAAACCTACCAAAAGGGGTAAGATTACCCCAAAAAGAATAAAAGAATACTTAAAGAATAACAACGACGCGAGAACAAGAAAGCTAGCGGCGACGGAACAAAGTCACCAAAGATATTGATCCGAATTCAGAGACAAAGGACAACAACGTTTTAAACGAGAAAGAAGCGTTCCAAACTACAAGCAACGCGTACAAATACCCTAAACTAAGAAAAAGTTGATAATTACAAGGATTTGGACTCACCCTCAAATGACCCAGATCCGGATGCGTGACCATCACCTTCCTCCTCATCAGTCGGAGCCTCCTCTTCGTCGACGTGCTCCTCGCCCACAGCATCCGCAACATCGGGACGAGCATCCGGACGCCTCCAAGAAAGACCATCATCAACGTCTTCAGGAATTTCCGGATAAGCCTCCCTAAACTCAGCGCGTTCGCCCACCGGATCCCAATCCTTGTGCTCGCCAGCAGCATACTCCTCGTAAACCTCCACTCTGGATAGCCAAGACCAATAGATTTTCGCCTCGGACAAGTCCTTATCGTGCTGCGCCTTATTCCTTTCCACATCCTCCTTCAAAGTACGAAGATCCTTCTCCAAACCCTCGACGCGCTTGGTGATCGTCTCGTTAAGGGAAAAAACCTCGGTAACCTTATCTTTCGCCGTCTTCTCTGCGTCACGAGATGTTTTCAACAAGTTGTTCAAACGCGCGACCTCCGACGAAGCGTCAGACGCCTTTTTCTCCAACGCCTCCATCCGTTCCGGATACCTAGACAAGAGCGTCCAAGCGCATAGCGACGCCTGAATCCCCTGAAAGAAGGAACGAGAAAAATTGGAAAAGAAGTCCTCGAGAAAGTCGTCAAGAAAATAGAAATTACAACCCTACCTGCCATTGAGCGGAGAAAGCTTCTCCCATAACGTCGGCAGGGTCCATCGACGCGTAATGGTCGAGGGACGACGAAGATCGAAGCCTCATCAAAGCCTTCAAAAGTTCCCTTCCCGGAGCAAAAGAATTCGAAATCACACCAGGGAACTCATCCACAGATGTGTATTGCTCCTCGGGGACCTCGACCACCTTCTCCTTCCCCTTCTTTGAACGTGTCGCCTTGGCCAGAGAAGGAGACGACGTAGATTCCAAAGTAGCCATAAGGTCGACGTCCAAAGGAGCGGCGGACGAACACCCTTTTTTGGCAAGCTGCCTCTTCCTTGACGTCACAAGATCAGTGGCAGACTCGGCGCGAGCACGAACGCGAGAAATTGAAGTTGCATCACCAACGTAGAGCAAACGATTAGAGCACAAAAATAAGGAAATAAGCTGGTAAAAATTAAACGGGGAGAAGCCGACTTACCAGATAGCGTCGCAGGGCCGCAACGATGACCTTCTCCATCAGGACCAAAGAAGGTCCGATCAACTTCAGGAATCGCCAAAAGTGTAGCTATAGCCTTTTTTTACTCCTTCCTTGTCTTGAGAGCCTCCCCGTTAACTGCAAAGCATATAATGTTATACGTAAGTAAAGCATCGACGAGCAAAACATACGTCCGTCTGAAAAGAAAAAGTTGTTAAGATAAGGTAACGAAACTTACTCTCGGGATTCCACTCCTCGATAAGCCAAGAGCACGCATCTCCAAGGGAAGATTTCTCCACGAAGTAAAAGACCTCAGCCCAACCCTGATCGGCCGTACTCTTCTCAAAGGCTATCCTAGCCTTCTTCTGCTTAATCTTGAAGTAGACCCTGCCCGTTGAATTAAGAGAGACAGTTAAAGAATTGGCAAGATCCGCCGCGACGAAATTCAAGCCATGTTTTTCAATGGCGTCGTCGAGAGCACCCAAGATGCGCCATGCCCCGAGAAGAAGTTGACCTACCGCCAGACCTAGAACAAGCATAAAAGATTTAACCAGAGGCGGGAACGGGAACCGATGCCCCGCTAGAAAAGGATACTCGTAGACCGCTATCCATCCAGGCCGATGAGCATCCGCGCAAACCCCCTCTGGAGGGATCTCAATCTTCACATCTGGACCAAGTTCGGCAATGGTCCTTAGACGGTTAACGTCATGTGCTTGAGATTAGTAGCGGTCCGACTCACGGAGCACCTTTCTTGGTTCATAAAGTACTGGAGTTGCCATTGGGAAAGAAGTAGATGAGAAAATGGAGCAATAGGATGATCAGACGAGGAAGAGACGAAGAGAGCAGAGAAATGTTCGGGAAAGATAAAGATTAGAAGAAGCGTATGAAGAAAGAAGAGGTCTCCGCTCATTTATAGGAAGAAAATCGCGAGAATCTCAGAACGATATTCTCTAACGGCAATATTCTCCACTAGAGAAACTAGCCGTTGAAGATGAACGTTATCGGCACAGATAACAAAGCTCCTCGCCTGCCACATGTAAATGATTGAAGAAGAAGGACGATCAAAGCTCTGCGACGATAATAAAAATTCAAGTGACGTAATCATCAACGCGATAAGTGTTACAAGTTGCGAGGTTATCCTGCAAATTAGAAGTCTAAGCATGATAGAAAGGCTAATTCAATAGAGATGGATAATCCACTAGGGGAGCAAGAATCAGTTGATCCTTGGATGAGTGTTATCTATGGTGCAACGGACCATATGATCTTTGATATCCTAGGCTATTTGTGTCTCAAAAGAGGCTACATAAATCCTATCAAACTTGTGTTGCCAAGTGATGAAGTTAAATCAGTTGAGATTGTTGGCTCTGTGAAGATTAATGAAGTTCTTTTGATTAAAAATGTGTTGTTAGTGGAAGGTTTCAAACAGAATTTGTTTTCTGTAACTAAGCTCCTACTTGAGAATGGTGTATGGGGTCATCTAGAGCCTAACAAGGTTTGTTTCCAGGACCATATCACTAAGAAAATTGTGGTAATTGGACATACGGCTATATATGTTGAAGTCTGAACACAAGATGAAGCAACATTTTAGTTCTAAGGATTTGAATAATAAGTCTTTTACCCTTGCTTGTAAAGTTGATGTTAACACATTACATGCTTGACTAGGTCATTGTTCTAGTAGCAAGATTAAGCACTTGTTATTTTATGCATCTGAGGTTGTACCTGACATGGTCATGTGTGAGAGTTGTATTCTGGCTAAGCATTGTAATGACTCTTTTGTTAAAATCAATTCAATTGCCTTGGCACCTTTATAACCTTGTTCATATGGATCTGTGGGGACCATATAGAGTTCCTAGTACTTCCGGTGCATCATATTTTCTTACTATCCTAGATGATTGCACTAGTTTACTTGGGTGTATCTGTTACAACACAAGCATCAAGCATTGGCAGCTATTGAATCTTCCTAGATTATGTTAGGAATCGATTTGATACCATTGTCAAGGTGGTAAGGAGTGACAATGGGACACAACTCACTCAAAGCAAGTGTCAAGACTTATTCTTAAGATGGAATAGTACATCAAAGAAGCATTCCAAAAAACTCTCAACATAAGGGAAGGGTCGAAAAAAGCATAGGCATATTATTGAGACAACCAAGCCAAATTTGCATGTAAAGTTTTGGGCCGAATGTCTAATTGTTACAGTTCATCTGATAAACCTTATGCCCATTTCAGTTTTGAATTGGAAAGGGCCATATGAGTTGTTGAAACAAATGCAGAATATGACAACTTAAGAGAGCTTGGTTTCTTATGCTTTGTAAAGGTAAGAGCAGAAAGGAAGGACAAGTTTGGATGTCAGTCTCACAAATCTATATTCATAAGTTATCTTTTTGATCAAAAGGGATACTCAGTTCTATGTATTTCGAGATGTAATTTTAAAGGAAGATGTATTTCCTTATAAAACATCAGATAAGTTGGTGGTTCAATCTTCAATCATGCCACGGACATGCACACTTCCGGATTTTGATGATAGTGAGGATGAAGAGTATGTAGGCCAAGATGAATCAAGGTTAGAGGTCACAATAGTTGATAATACTACATCTGACATTGCTTTACCTGTTGGTTCACCTGTAGTGATTAGAATGAAGTTGTACATGAGCCAAGGAAATCCAATAGGCTAAGATGTCAACCGGCCAAGCTACAAGATTATTTTTGCAATGCAAAACAATCCATGTCTAAAGGTAAGGAAAAATTATTTGACTTGACTTAATATATAGCTCTTTTGTACAATGTATGTACTGTGAGTGAACCTAGTAGATATGCTCAAGCTAAAGGACATTTACAGTGGGAAGAAGCAACGAGAAAGAAGATTTTGGCTTTAGAAGAAAATGAGACTTGGATACTAATAGAGTTACCTCATGCAATAGAGCAATAGGATCAAGATGGGTATTCAAGGTGAAATTTGAGCCAGATGGAAGCAGAGAGATACAAGGCAAGATTGGTGGCAAAGCAATAAACACAGGTGGAGGGAAAGGATTACAAGTACACATTTTCACATGTTGCTAAGCTAGCTACTGGTAGGGTTATCTTGCCTAAGCCACTACTGAGAGCTAGGATGTACATCAACTAGATATAGACAATGCCTTTTTGCATGATTTTCTAGAAGAAGAAGTGGCCATGGTTCCACCAGAAGGGTATCGCAAGGCAAAGCAAGAAAACGTTTGTAAGCTTCAAAGATCCTTGTATGGATTGAAACAAGCTTCAAGGAAATGGAACATTGAGTTGACTAGATACTTGATCAAACTGGGATGCACAAACTCAAGGCAAGATTATTTTTTATTTGTAATGAAGTCAAATGGTTTGATTGCTATAGCTCTAGTATATGTGGATGATCTGCTATTAACTAGTATTGATGTGGATATGATGAAGCATACAAAACCAGGGTTGCATGAAACTGAATGGCTAATCATTATACAATTATTATCGATATGCTATAATTATGCCTTATTGATAGTCTTGTCAATAATTGAACCCGAGAAACCGACTTAACCGACTTGTTTTAAACCCGATCCGACCAGATCGAAAACCCAAATTCACCAAACCCTGAAGCTTATCAGAAAATAGATGACTTGTTCCTGACTGATTCGTAACCCACTCGATTAATGAATAAATGTCGTCTATCAATAAAGTGTAACACAAAGTATATATGATATTTGATATATACATAACATTCACATGCTCTAGTATAATAAAAAACGAATATGATTGTATTTATGTAGTTTTTTTATAATTAAGAAATTTATAAATTAATATATTATGAATTTTAAATAATATAAATATATTATTTTAGTACAATACTACGAACTGTGTATGTATAATTAAATAAAATATTTTTTTAAATTTACTTTAGTTATTTATATGTATTCTTTAAATTATTTTTAATAATTTAATGAATAAAGTATTTAAAAAGGACGTTGTATATTAATATTTTGGATAACCTGAACCGTCCGATTACTTGTAGTGAACCGACCCAACTTGACTTGTTATCCGAATTAACCGGACTCTTTCTCAACCAGAACCAGAAATGAACGAACTCAAACCTGACTTGACCGACCCATTTGACAACTCTAATTATTGTTAAAAATCAATAACTTATAATTTATATACTATAATTATACAATATGATTGGCGATCACAAATTTCTAACTAATAAGGTAGAAGATTATTATTGGTTAGATTCTAGATGTTGCAAGCACAATTTGAAGGATAATCATTCTTTCAAAATGGGATTGTTTAGCTAAAAAAATCGCATTATTTGTATACGAAAACATTAATAAAATAAATTACATTAAACTCTCTTAACAAATCTCACAGGACTTTTGTGAGCCAATCAACAAACACTTGTAAAATATCTTTTTGTGAATAAAATAAGAATTCAACAGAATTCATATCAAACATATACACAAACAAAATTAATAATCAGATCAACAATATTCACATCCGAGATCAAGGATATATATGACTAAAATATTCACATCAGTTCATCATTATATATTCACAACACAACACAATTGAGCATAATTTTTTCTAGTCATACAAAAACTTTAAATCATAATCTTTTAAAAAATCAACTAAATATAAATATGTTTCTAGTTTGTAACTCTTTCAGTTAAACAAAACAAAAAAAACGTGTGAACTAAAAGAAAGACTTTTAGATATAATATATTCACTAGTGCTTAATTTGGTTTATGACCTAAAATGTCAAACATAAAAAAAAAACAAAGGCTAAAAGGTAAAAATAATTAAATCATAGAATTACATTTTTGAGAAGGAGAAAAAACCAAAGGCTAAATTTTTCTTATATATGGAAAATGATCAAGTGAGAATGAAATTTAAGGTGGGAAGTGAGAATTAATATTAGGCTTTAGATCAAAATTAAACTAAGGGTGTAGATTAACTCTCTCAAAAAGTCAACAGTCAACTCCGGTCAACGGTCAAACTTTGACCGGTCCAAAAATATATCCACAAAAAAAATTTCTCGCCAAAAATTTTTTCCCGCCAAAAAATTTTCTGACGATTTTTTTTCCCCTGCAAACATTTGTTTCTTGGCCAAAAAAAATATGTGTACATTTTCTACACAAAATATGCACATAAATAGTATAAGATGTGCATTGTTTTTCCAAGCACAATTTTGAACTTGTTTTATTACGAGCTCTTTTTTCCCAGCAAATTTTCATTTCTGTCCCAGAATTATATTTGCACATTTTTCTGCACAATAGTTGTATAAGTTATGCACATTTTTTCAAACACAAAATATTAACTTGTGTTTTTCAAGCCTTTTTCAATGAGAAACTTTCGTTTCTGGGGCAAAATTACATGTGCACATTAAGCTGTATAAGGTGTGCACATTTTCTCCAAACACAACTTTTGAACTTGTTTTGAGGAGCTCTTTTTTAATGAAAAGCTTTCGTTTTCATGACAAAATTACATGTGCACATTGTCGACGGTAAACAGTCAATGGTCAACAGTCCTGTCAAATTTTTTTCCGTCAAATTTTTTTTTTTTGGCCAAGAAAATATGTGCACATTTTCTACACAAAATGTGCATATTGTCGACGGTCAACGGTCAACAGTCCCACCAAATTTTTTTCCGCCAAATTTTTTTTTTGGCCCAAAAAAATATGTGCACATTTTCTACACAAAATATGCACATTGTCGACGGTCAACGGTCAACAGTCCCGCCAAATTTTTTTTTTTGGCCCAAAAAAATATGTGCATATTGTCGACGGTCAATGGTCAACAGTCCCACCAAATTTTTTTCCGCCAAAAAAATATGTACATTGTCGACGGTCAACGGTCAAAGGTCAACAGTCATGGTCAACGGTCAAATATGCACATTTGATATCCAAGGGATGTATATTATTCTCATTTCTCACTCTAAGGGCCCTTCCCACCGGATGAAGACCCTACATATATATATATCTTATATTGTTTGAAAGATAATGATAAAGATTTCAACAAAATTCTCATTTTCAGCTTTTACTTCTATATTATGTAACTCTAGTAAAATTGTGTTCATGATCTACCTTACCGGTTTCAGGCGTATCTTCCTGGATTACCACACTCAATACACCGACATTGTTTCAGAAACAACTTGTTGGTTTTAGAGTTATCATGTATAGGCTCTCGAGTTTAAATCAAAGGCCAAAGACGGTTTCGTGCATCACGATCTCAGTGCTAACATCGGATGTGAAGGACAACATGATAGTTGAGTGTGCCTTCTAGCCTCTAGAGTGATCATTTCAACAATTTCAGAATTTTTGGTTCCTTCTTTTCATCGACGTTTATACATTCTAATTTTTCATTAGTTGAATCTACTTCATTTCGATCTTGGCCATTAAACGGATGATCTTAGAAAAAATTAGATTAATTAATTAAATAATTGACATCCTACTATTTCTCGAAGACCGACAGACGTGTTGAGACACCATTGTAGAACAGGATTGAGTGGAAGGAAAGGCCTTTCACTCCAATAAATCCGGATAGTAACCACTTTGATTTGTCCACTTTAGAAACGAACAAGCTAACAAAAGTTACCAGCGTAATTTTAAGCTCATAATCATATCTCTTTTAGGAATCAAATTTCTTTCTTCAACGTACGTAAATGAACTGCAAGCTGATGATATGGATATGATATGATTCAGCTAAGAGAATGCATAATATATTTGCATGCAGTAGTACTGCGTGGAGTATTCTCTCCGTTTCATAATGTTTGTCCTGTTTCAAATTTTGACACTATTCACTAATAGAGAATCTTCTAAATATCTTTCAATATATAATATAAAACATAGTCATGAGTGATCTTGTTTGATTCGTTTCGATTAGTACTTTAAGAATATTAAAAAATTATAATTTTTAATAACATATAATTTGATATATTGACGATACAAAACGTACATCGACAAATATGTCAAAGTCAAACAGAACAACCGTTATTATGAGACGGATGAGTATTATCTTTCTGCAGATCGAGTTGATAATGATAACATTGAAAACAATAAATTAATGCAATTCGTAGCTTCAGAGTTTGTGCGAATCAATTGGATTACGTACTCATCGTCATCTGAGTATCATCCACCGCCCACCGCAACGCAAATTCTGAAATCTTCTGATGATCAAAAAAAAAAACTGAAATCTTCTGCACCCGTCACACATTATTATTATTTACTATAGCCAGCCATAAAATCTGTTCCAATAGTGTCCATAGTATATGTAGAACATGTGTTTTTAATAACAAACTTTATTGTATTAAGTGTCTTTGAGTGTTTCTCTAGTATTTCCACATTAATAAATGTCTAGAGTGTTTCTTTAGTATTTCCACATTAATAAAAGTATGAAGAAACAATTAGGATAAAAGAGTAAAGGAAGCAAAAGTTGGATAAAGGAATAATTGAAATCCACCGAACCAACGCCTCAAAAGAAGAAAGTTGAGAAGTGTTGCCTAGGGTTGCGAAACAGCTTTCTAGAAATAGAAGGTGACACACTTCTTGGCAGAATGGAAAAGATTCCTTGGAGAAGATTTTCACTCTCTCCTTGCGCTTTAAAAAAGAATCCGATGAGAATATTTATGTAGTTTCCCTTTTATATTTTGATGTATTTTTTGGAACAATCTAGGATTTTGCTTGGGTGTCAGGATTTATATTTTCCTAGAGTTAATTCATCAAGTAATAATAGAAGACAAGCTCTTCTATGGTTTGTTGTTCAAGTCGATTGCATTGAAGGTCAAAGAGTTTATTGAAGAAGGACGACTAACGAACCACAAGGTGTTCCATGATTTTGTAAGTGTTTCTATAGGATTTGGGAGTGTGAGTTATATTATTGAGAGACTAGGAATTACAAT
The DNA here is from genome assembly GCA_029168935.1 of Oxyria digyna. Lineage (NCBI taxonomy): Eukaryota > Viridiplantae > Streptophyta > Magnoliopsida > Caryophyllales > Polygonaceae > Oxyria > Oxyria digyna. Next base: position 17,459,629 of record JAPVLV010000013.1, read on the forward strand.
TGTGAGGGTAGGTTGGTTACCTTTGGCGAATTTTAGGTTGAGAGAGTTGACTTGCTTGTAACAGTCTCAGATTAATAATATAAATACACGGTTCAAATCCTGCCAGGTTAAAAGCCTAAATGTAGAGGTTTTTCTCAAGAGGATTAATTGTCGCTTGAGGTTTCTTCTCTAAGGAACATTGTCCTTTTCTTTATTTTTGCATTTTATTATTCCGCTGTCCAAGGAACAACTTATTGTTCCTTCTCTAACGCACTACGTTCCTACAATTGGTATCAAAGTTTGGTTCTCTAGATTGTGTATTACTTGCAGAATTATGTTAACAGGTAACAATGTGTGGTGGTCTTACAAATGTTGGAATCGAAAACAACAAACCTCCTCTGCTTGTTCCACGACAATGTCAACACAGGAAAGATTTGTTTCAAAAATGGATGGAATCAAACTACTATCAATGTTGGTTGATCATAACCATTGGTGACTTCCCAGTGGAAGACTTGGCTAACAAAAAGACGTCTCTTGAATGGAAGCAATAAGACTTACTAAAGATGGAAAAGAACCAAAAAGTGGCTATGTACATCACAAATTCCTTGAGTGTTGAGGATGTTTTAAAACGTCAATCATGTGAAACAGTCAATGCCAAATCAACTCTCGAACCAATGTACACGGGAAGTAAGGATCTAAGGAAGTTGGCGGGTTCATAGTCAAGAAAGACTTCTACACCTTCTCCATGATGGAAGGAGAAGAGGTTGAAAGCTATCAATCTCGATATGAAAAGATCATCGCTCTGTTAGCTTCTTATGGTATCAAGGACTCCAAGATTCTACCCGATGAGAAAAATTTGTTATTATTTATGGCCTTCCTCACAGGCACAACATGACAAAGGTCATTCTCAATGAAATAGCCAATACTGCAACTCTAACGTTCCATGAAGGATTCAGAAAGATCCAAAATTATGACAAGGAAACAGGAAAGTGGGAAATGCAAGTCTTTAGATAGGACTAGCTCTCAAAATGGAGAAAGCATTTGAAATGGTTGAAGATGAAGATGATGATACTTCATCGCAGGATCCAGAGATAGCATGTCTCACTAAAGTTGTTTGATCAATGTACAACAACAGAAGAATTCAAGGGAATAGCTCCACTGAAAGAAGGGATACAAAGGACATCACCTGTTACAACTGAAAGAAGAGATACAAAGGACATCATCTTTACGACCGCGAGGAGGGAGCAGGTGACGTTGCAGTGCGCAGAGAGAAAGATGAAGATCACTCACTAATGGAGATTTTAATTTTTGAAGTAAGAGTTGTTAGTAAGAAGCTTGTTTATGCATTAACGAAGTCTCTTCGAAGTTTTAAACATAGCGTTGTTGTTTTGGTCTTGTTGATGTCAAAGAGAAGTGACACTCTTTCATCACCCTTAAAGTAGTCCTCTTTATGTTGATCCTCTTTATGTTACTTTGGGAGTTCTTCCTCCACAAGATTAAAGTAATCAATCGTCTTCAAGATGAAATTTGATTTTTTTCCAATTAAAATTTAACGGGTGGTTTTAAATAGTTAAAGGGTGGTCTTTTATAAACAAAATAGATATAACGGGTGGTTTTAAATTAATAGACATATGGTTCGATGCAAAATCCTCTTATTTCTTTATCATTTTAAGAAGTTTTATCGCATAAACTTTTTCCTTTCTTACGGTTTAGATTTTTCACTTTTGATGAGTATTTCAAATCGCAATAGTTCTATTTTATTGAAGGTCAGATATCTAAGATATTCTTAATAAGTTATGAATTAATAATCTTTTCAAATTCAATAAAGATCTAAAAAGTACAGTCACTTTTGCAAAAGAATTGTGTTCATCGATTTTCCTTTAAATTTATACAAATATTTAAAGAAAAGTATTAGGTAAGAATAAATTTTAAAAAGAAAACTTGAGAATGGTGAACATTTAATAGTAAATTGGTCAAAACTGAATAAAAATTTGGTGAACATTCGTTGACAAATTTATAACTATCCAAAAATTCAAGAGCACTAGAATCGGACACCCGCGCTACGCGCGGGGTTATTACGGTTTTTCGTCTCAAAACTGGATTGGGCTAATTATATATTTACAATCTTTTTCATGACGTATTTTATCCAATTCAGGCCAAAGCAAATCTAACCTGCAGATCAAGACATTAACACAAAAATAAACGAACAATAGAAGTGATAAAAATAGCAAATTGATTGGTTCAATTACAAATTGACAATAACCATGAGTACCGACGAAATACAATACGCAGAAGAGTAGCGACGACTTGATGGGAGAATTCAATACGAAATCCCATTCGGAGAAGTCGAAAAATTAAAAGTTGAAATTAGAAGAGGAATTCAAGAGGCCACGTAGTAATGGCGACTTAATGACAATTTTCTAGGTCATTACCCGCGTTTTGCGCAAACCAAACACTTTTTATTTTTGTCTATATTCATATACTTAATATATGTTTTCTTATATGTATGTTTTAGTAAATTATAATAAAATGAATTAAATATCTCTTATATATGTACCAAAATCACATAGTCGTTTACGTTGTTCGGATTGCTCTTCATCGTCATACGGATTGAAGGTGAAGAGCGGGAAAAAAAATTAAAATGGTGGAAATACTAACCAATTAAGCACATAATTATGGTTTTATTAGACATTTAATAAGTCTCAATTATCATTGGATAATGAGAAATAGAATAAAGAGAAAAATTAAGTTTAAACATTAATGAGTATCAATTGCCATTACTTTCTCAAACTCATGAATTTATATATATATATATAGATTCATTTTTTTTAAAACATTTATTGAGAAAATTGAAGGAGCAAAATCGATTTTCCATCCTAGAAATTTTCTAATTGAACCCATCACAACCACAAAATATAACTATAAATCTAATATATCAAATAATAAGTTTCAGGGTGTCCTATGTTATTGCCTTACGATTCCCTTATACCTTGTTGGTTTTACTTACCCTTGCTACTCTTTCAAAATTATGGATTGCTTTGGGGATCATGTTGTGCATTTTGGCAACGATATTGGTCTTAAATTTCGTCATCACTTGGTTCGTGATGTGTTGGGGATATTTGTAATCAGGTTGATGTTGTTGTGCAAAAAGAGGTGTTGCTTGAGTTTTTGTCTGAGGAGGAGAAAAATCTTCGCCCCCCACCTTCTTGTTTATTCTTGGGACAAAGGAAAATATGTATTCTTGGATGTTACATGTGTTTCTCCATTCATAGGGGGGCGAAGTTGATGCATTGTCCCTGAAGCTGCTGTTTCTAACGTCTTTGTTAGGAAGAACAAAAAGTATGAATACAAGTGCATAGACAATGGATATAGTTTTATCGCTTTTGCTTTTTCCACTTTTGGTGAGTTGGGGGTGATGCTTCCGATTTTATGTCTAGGGTTACACGTGCGACTCAAAGCCATGTAATTAACGCTAATATCCGGCTTTTATTTTTCAGATGTTGGGCCGAGTTAGTTGGTAGGCTCTCTTTCAAATTTTTTGTAAATAATTAAGGAAGGAAGGAAATATTAATTTTGTAAAAAAAATATGTTAGTTTGGATTATGTTCATTGGAAGGTGTAAAATAAAATATATATCAAATATGAGATTTAATACAAGTATATAAGTACCTAAAACAGGCCTGAATCTTCAATATATACAAGTTGCATGGATAATACTTGACCTTCATCAATACAATGAATCTATCATTTGATCAGTCTTAATATTTATTGAATTAGAATTAATAAGCGTGTGCATGGAAATATATATGGTATACGTAACTGCCATACTGATACAAGTTGCTCACCTCTATTATGATGAGTTCCAAGTTCCAACAAATAAAAATATACAAAATTCCTCTCTGATATCGATCGATATATACTGGACCACAATATGATCGCTGAATATATATATATACCAAACCGCACTTTCAACATCACAAATATCAAACCAACATCACAACTATCATTTCCTTTCTCAAATTAGTTAACCTTAACATACATACACTATAGATACAAGGAAGGATGCATATTAGGTTGCCTAAGGTTGTTCAACGACGAAGTAAAAAGTTTGAGAGTCATAAAATCATAAAGAGTGCGATTGGAAACAATATTCCGAAGGGTTACTTGCCTGTTTATGTAGGAGATGAGGATGAAAAGACGAACCGGTTTGTGATTCCCATCACCTACTTGAAGCACCCTTTGTTCCAGGAGTTGTTGAAGAAGGCTGAAGAGGAGTTTGGTTTTGATCCTCCGATGGGAAGCCTCACTCTCCCTTGTAGTCAACATGATTTTCTTCTACTTATTACTTGTCTTTTAAATGGATTATAGTTGATGCAAACTAAACGAGTGGATGTAAATTAAAGCTATGTCTAACTTCTTGATAGTTGCCTCGTTCGTGTTTCATTTGTCAAGAACTAAGTGTAATATACGTGTAATTTATAAATTTAGGTATCCATTGCATCAAATCAATTTTTAAGTAATGTTAACGGTTCATTGTTGGTATACGGATCGAGTATCTATTATCGGAGTTAAGGGATTTTTTATTTGAGATAGCGACACAGAGCGCCAACTCGAATGACATGATAACTCCTTATCATCGTAGTTGATGATCCGAAGAAAGATCGATATGATGCAAACAAGCTAGCTTGAATCTATAAAGTGAGACATGATTGTTCTAATATAGTTATCATAGTTATCAGATAGTACGCAATCATTATTTCATCTTAAAATTGTTTTATTAAATTCAAATAAATATAAATAAATTCTAAAAATGAAAGCATATATATGCTAAAAAAAGTTCAATCTATATTCTACAAATCTTGTTAAAAGCTAAGGAAATGCTTTATAACAATATATTCTTAATATATAAGTTAGAAAAATGAACGTATATATATTTTTCTAACAAGCTAGGAACGGGGTCTCCTTCATGAGGGCAGACCTCACACCCCTATATAACGGGAGCATGTCATTAGTGAGAGTCGAACTCCCGATGTGTGGACAAGGGGACAAGCCCCTTACCACTTGAAGAATTTTGTTACTCTTTCTAAATTCTCTTTTTAAATTAAATATTCTCCTTCTCCCCTCTACTTTTAATTAAATATTCAGACAGTTATGTTCATAATATGACATCATGTATTATTAGGTCATTTTCAAAACAAAAAAAATCATATAAATTACAAAATGGCCACTGCATGACTCACTTAAAAATAAAATATCACCGTCCAGATTATGAGCATTATCATCTAAAATATGAACATTGACAAATGTGCATGTATTTATCTCTATATGTGCATGAATATGAAGAAATGTGCATGCGTATTTTCCATTCGTATTCGTACATAAAAAATATTCTTACATTAAGTGAGACTAGTATTAGTTTTTTATAATTAAATAATTTTTAATACATATCATTAACATATATATGTTTGTTACCGAACAATTAACATATATGGAAAAAAAAAATTACATAAATTATACAACTTTGTTTCACCATAATATATAAATTTATCCTCATCGAGGTTTACCTCTAAAATTAAAGTTAATGTTGATTAGTTGTACGTTGAGCCGTTGTTTAAGAAATAATATTTTTGTTAGGAAGTGGGTCGTCTGAACGGAAACTGCAGTAGAACGACTCCTCTTCAAGGGTTTGATCAACGGTTACTTGACTCGGATAAGATTTGAATCGTGATGAAAACACTTTCCGAAATCAGTATTTTGCCCCTATTAAGCCTAATGGTTCCACAAAATCTGAAGTGAGATAAGACAAATCTTCTAGTTCTTATCGAGGCTTCCAACAAGAACTAAACTAGTGTTTTGGATTATTTCTTTTGTTAAAGATGCAAGTTCAGTTCTTTCATCCATTACCGACACCAACGCTCAGAAATCCTTTATATAGGCTTTAGATAGAGAAAACAAAACGGTTACAAAAAAATAACTGCTGCAGTTGGGCAGTTCCCGACGGTTATGGCGGTTATAACCACCATGTACACATGGCTGCCCGCTTTTATCGATTGTTACAAATTCGTTACGCCGGAAATGGCGGTCATTTACTTAATTAACACGTGTTAAAATATATTAACAGTCAAATAACCGCTTCAGCCACAAGGGAACTGAGATTCAGTTCCCATGACCGAATACCAGTCAGTTTCCTTTACAGAAACTCAAAAGATGTTTCAAAAGATCTTGACTTTTACGTGTAACATATATCCTTGGTTCCTCTGGAACTAAATTCATTTACACAAGCGTGTACTCTACACACCCGGACTTGTGTTCTAATGAAGTGAGTTCCTATGATGTCGCATGAACCCCGATTACACTAAATGGCAATGATTTCACTAAAATCACCAACAATCCTCCCCCATTTTAGAGCAATCCTTGATTCACAAAATTAGTAAGTGTTTTTCCTCAAACTCATGCATAAATGAAAATACACGAAGATTGAATTTCCACTTAGTGTAACTACACATTCCAAGCACCCATGAATCATGCATGGTGTTCTACGGATTGAACCAATCAACCTCTTTCTGATGCAGGGATAAGCCGCAGTTGCCGACCTAGACACCAAACTCGAATAGGAACTCGAACAGAGAAGAAAGACGGAATTAGAATGAGATGAAAGAAGGATAAGTCGAATGATTGGCCAATTGGAACCAAATCAAACAACGATAAAACCCTTGAACTTAAGAACAAGAACCTTACCGAATGATGAAGAAACCCCAACAGATGATTACAACCAAACACAATGACTTTGGTGGGTCAAGGCACCTGGAGGTTGCTCTATGAAGCCTCGATAGCACCAACCTTATGGAAGAGATTGACACACACAAGCACAACTAGGGCCAACTCAACGACAATGCACACGGGGCACTCTTCTCACAAAAGCTCTCTTTTGGGAGGAAAAACGATAAACGTTGTATTCAATATCAAAGTCTGGGGGGCGGCTAAAACAACAACTAAGGCAGCCTTATATAGGGTTCATAAGGGTGCCAACTAAAGAAATAAACAATAAAAAGTATCTCCTAAAATAATAATCCCGAAAAACAATTAAACATCCGAAAATAATGTTTCAAAAGGAAGCCTCAGAGAAGTTAAAGAACTCGCCGAGTCTCCTGGCCGTGGGCGCGGTTATGGAGCCGCGGGCGCGGTTTGCGAGTGAGCCGCGGGCGCGGTTTGCGAGTGAGCTGCGGGCGCGGTTTCCAGCTGCGGTCGCGGTTCTTCTCTGTCGTCCTCTGCTCGTTCTCGAACCTCGATCATTAGAACAGTCTTCAATGGTGGTTCTTCGTCTGTATTCAACTCCTTGGACCTGAAGAACGCTACTAACTTGTCTAGCTCTTGTTGGACTTCCTTAGCTCTCGAGCGCGTCAATGCACCTTCAAACTCGGGGACCGGAGGTGTCGGTTGCTGTCCAGATGATCCTTCATCATCCTCCCCTTCTTGAAAAGGATTCGACCTCGAATCATCCAGCTCCTCTTCTTCTTCACCCTCGAATAAAGTCAAATCTTGCACATTGAAGGTAGCACTCACTTGATAGTCACCGGGAAGCTCCAAGACATAAGCATTATCTCCAATCTTCTTAAGCACCTTGAATTGTCCATCGCCTCTTGGGGACAGCTTTGAGTGGCGTTTGCTGGGGAAACGCTCTCTCCTAAAGTGGACCCACACGTGGTCTCCCTCCTTGAAGATGACCTTCCTCCTCTTCCTATTTGCCTTGCTAGCATTTGTAGCAGCTACTTCTAGCAATTTAGCTCTTGTCCTCTTATGAATTTCCTTGATGTGATCAACCTGTTTTCCTGCATTGAAATCCACTCGCTCCTTCGTAGGTAACGGCATAAGATCAAAAGGGGTTAGTGGATTCAAACCATACACACATTCAAAGGGACTCAACGAGGTTGAGGAATGGATGGCTCTATTGTAGGCAAACTCAACATGGGTTAAGACTTCTTCCCAAGCTTTCAAATTCTTCTTAAGAATGGCTCTCAAAAGGGTTCCTAAGGTCCTATTGGTTACTTCAGTTTGACCATCAGTTTGAGGATGACTAGATGTAGAGAATAGTAGTTTAGTCCCTAGTTTTCCCCAAAGAGTTTTCCAAAAGTAACTTAGAAATTTCACATCCCTATCACTCACAATAGTCTTTGGTACTCCATGTAACCTAACAACTCCGGTGAAGAACAAGTCAGCCACATGATGAGCATCATCAGTCTTGTTGCAAGCAATAAAATGAGCCATTTTAGAAAATCTATCAACAACCATAAAAATAGAATCTCTCCCCTTCTTAGTCCTAGGCAACCCTACAATAAAATCCATACTAATGTCTACCCAGGGGGTCGTAGGAATAGGCAAAGGAGTATACAATCCATGTGATTTAACTCTAGACTTAGCCTTAAGACACTCCAAACATCTTTTCAAACAATGCTCAACATCCCTAAGCATATGGGGCCAATAAAAATGAGTATGCAACATATGATATGTCTTATCTCTACCAAAGTGTCCCATTAATCCACCCTTATGGGCTTCCTCAACAAGCAATAATCTCAAAGAACACTTAGGTATGCATACTTTACTAGCCCTAAACAAGAAACCATCAAATAAGTAAAACTTATCCAAAGTTCCTTTATCTAAGCATTGCTTATAAATAGCACCAAAATCATCATCATTACGATATAATTCCTTGATGTAAACAAAGCGTAACACCTTAGAGTCAAGTTGAACAATTAAAGCATGCCTCCTAGATAGTGCATCAGCAACAACATTGTCCTTTCCCTTCTTGTATTTGATAATATAAGGGAAAGTCTCAATAAATTCCATCAATCTACCATGCCTCCTATCAAGTTTGTCTTGGCTCCTAAAATGTTTCAAAGATTCATGATCGGTATGCAAAACAAACTCTCTAGGCCATAGGTAGTGTTGCCAAGTCTTAAGTACTCTATATAATGCATACAATTCCTTATCATAAGTGGAGTAATTGAGACTTGCACCTTTCAACTTTTCAGAAAAGAAAGCAATAGGCTTACCTTCTTGCATGAGTACTCCTCCAATGCCAACTCCGGAAGCATCACATTCCACTTCGAAAGGCCTAGTGAAGTCGGGAAGCACAAGCAAAGGTGCCTCGGTCAATCTGCGTTTTAGCTCCTCAAACGCCCTTTCTTGAGCCTCCTTCCAAACAAATGTTGAATGCTTCTTAGTTACCTCAGTCAGCGGTGCAGCAATGGTGCTGAAATCCTTCACAAAGCGCCGATAGAAGCTTGCTAACCCGTGGAAACTGCGTACCTGGCTGCTGGCCGTGGGTGTCGGCCATTCCTGAATGGCTTTAATCTTCTCTTCGTCAACCTGTAATCCCTGGGAGCTCACTACAAAACCAAGAAATATAACTCTATCAGTGCAAAAATCACACTTCTTCAAATTAGCATATAGTCGCTGTATACTAAGAGTAACAAGTACTTCCCTGAGATGTTGCTCATGCTCCCCTAGGGACCTGCTGTAAATCAAGATATCATCGAAATAAACTACAACAAACTTCCCTATAAACTTCCTCAAGACATGGTTCATAAGCCTCATAAAAGTAGAGGGGGCATTAGTAAGTCCAAATGGCATAACAAGCCACTCATATAGACCAAATTTGGTCTTGAAGGCGGTCTTCCACTCATCGCCTTCCCTCATTCGGATTTGATGGTAGCCACTCCTAAGATCAATCTTGGTGAAGTTTGTGGCACCATGAAGCTCATCCAACATGTCATCCAGCCTTGGTATAGGATGACGATACTTGACAGTTATGTTGTTGATAGCTCGGCAATCAACACACATCCGCCAAGAATTGTCTTTCTTAGGCACAAGTAAGACCGGAACTGCACAAGGACTAAGACTTTCTCGAACATACCCCTTATCTACAAGCTCCTGCACCTGCTTCTGAATCTCTTGACACTCCTGAGGGTTCATTCTGTAAGTTGGCCGGTTAGGTAAAGAAGCTCCTGGAATAAGATCAATTTGATGCTCAATGCCCCTAAAGGGCGGTAAGCCCGGTGGAATCTCATCCGGAAACACCTCAGCAAACTCATCAAGAATAGCTTGAATGCTAGGGGGTAGATCAACTCGAGAATCGGTACCTGTCAACACAAATCTCTTGCAAAGCATCATTAAGGTAGTATCGAAGGGTAAATACTCACCTTCCAGCTCGGCTTTGGACGACAATAGGGCTCGATTCGTCAATGCAGGAACCAGCGTCGCGCCAGAAGGATGACCCGCGGGCGCGGCTGAATTACCGCGGGCGCGGTTAGGCGAGTGCGACGCGGGCGCGTCCTCGGGACCGCGGGCGCGGTTCTCGTGCTGGTCCTTCTGTTGCGATCTGCCGTGAACCGCGGGTGCGGCATCTGAACCGCGGGTGCGGTTTTTGGTCGCTGCTTTTGTTGCTTCGGTTCTGTCAGAAGCCTTTTCCTTGCCTTTGCTCTTTTCGTAAGCTTCTGCTATCTGCGATGGACTCATAGGTTTAAGAGTAATAGGCTTATCATTAAAGATGAATGTATGACGGTTAGTATGACCATCATGAGTAACCCTTCGATCGTATTGCCATGGTCTTCCTAACAATATATGACAAGCTTGCATAGGAACTACATCACATAAAACCGTATCCGTATATTTTCCTAAGGTGAATGTTATCTCAGCTTTTGTTAGAAATTTTAATTCACCACATTCATTCATCCAATGCAATTTATAAGGTCTAGGATGGAAAATAGTAGCAAACTGCAATTTAGTGATCAATTTCGTACTAACAATATTGCAACAACTTCCACCATCAATAATCATATTGCATACCTTTCCTTGAACTAAACACCTAGTGTGAAATAAATTTTCTCTTTGATTATCTTCACAAGGGGCGGGTTGTACATGTAAATTTCTTTTACAAATCAAAGAATCACCATGTTCATAACCAATTTCATCACTAAGATCATCCTCATCATGCATATCACCTAGGTTCTCTTCTTTTTCACTTTCACTTTCAAGTTCTCCTAGTTGATTAACAATTAATACTCTAGAATTAGGACAATCTTTCATCATATGACCCTTTCCTCTACATTTAAAACATTCAATATCCCTAGCTCTAGAAGTAGGGTTAGAAGTACTCCCTCGGGGTGGATTAGAAGGGCCAAGTGTTGTCTTGGAGGGCACTTGAGTAGTGGGTGGCGGATTCCTTCGAGAACCACTGTCTTCCTTGTTAGGGACCTCTCGGGTTGAAGGATAAGAGTTCCTTCCTTGCTGATTTTTCCAGCCACCTGCGTTTTTGCTCCCTTGGCTCCTAATTTTGGTCTTTCTTTCCACCTTGATAGCCAAATGTAGCAACTCAGTCATTGAGTTGTAAGGGAACATCTCAATCTCACTAGACACGTATGGGTGAAGGATACGAAGATATCTAGCCATGGTTGTCTCCTCATCCTCCACCAAATTAGCCCGAACCATCGCTATTTGCATAGCATTGTAAGTCTCTTCGACTCCCATTGATCCTTGCTTCAAATTCTCGAGCCGCTGAATAAGTTCCCTAGTGTAGTGTGGGGGAATAAATCGAGCTCTCATCATCCTCTTCATAAGTTCCCAAGTAGTGACAGGGTAATCTCCATTGGCAACTCTCCCTCTGATCAAGCTATCCCACCAAACTAACGCGTAGCAACTAAACTCCAAAGATGTCAGCTGCACCTTTTTGGCTTCAGGAAAGTTGTGACAATTCCAGATTTGTTCAATCTTGGTTTCCCACTCCATATATATGTCTGGATCACACTTTCCCTCAAAACTCGGGATCTTAACCTTTATCTTTCCTACTCCATCTTGTTCAGGCTCTCTTCGCCTTCCTTGGTAACCTCCTTGGGGACGATGGGGTCGCCATCCCGCCTCATCTTCTTCTTCAGGCTCTTCTTCGTCATCATTATCACCTAGGTCCTGAAATGCATCATCAAAACGGTTAGCAGCATTGTATCTATTAAAGTGAGGTATAGGAGAGTTACGAAAGCGTCCTCTCCGAGCTTGTGGGAGATCGTCTCGGGGTGTAAGCCTGCGTCTGGGTTCCCGACCCGTGCGGGCAGCCTCATAGGCTTCTTGGTGAGGAGGCAGGGGCCTCCGGTTGTCGACTGGAGCATCATAGGAGGTCCCGATGTGCTCTAGAACCCTTGGGGACGGGGTGGATCGCTGCTGCCGCTCTATGGCGGTGGTAATCGCCGACGTCATCTCCCGAAACATGTTGGTCATAAATTCCGGGGTAATGGCGCGGGTCTCCGGGGCTTCTTGCCTCCCGTGGGGAGAAACTGACCTGCTCATCACTAAAGAAAAGACTAACACAGAACAATATTAAGGTAAGTGTAAATGAAAACAACTCGCTAGTGTTTACTCTCGTATGTTTTCCTCTGCACTCTCTCTCAATTGTCGTTGCAACCAGCTTTTCTTTGATGAATTGACTTGTATGGATCAATAACCCACTAAGTTGAAACTACCTACTCCTAGCAATATATGAATGCTGGTAGAGATGGAGATGGCTAGCGTAGTGCGGGGTTTCGACTGTAAGGTTCTGACTCAAACAAGAGACTGACTCAATGAAAGAAAGAAAATAATACTCGAAGACGTTTTGCAAGAATGATAATGCAAAACAGAGATATGAGTTAAGCTTCGAATTTCAAGAAGAGCCAAAAGGAAGCGTACCTTAACTTGTTCCGACTGATGTCGATTGAAGGATCGAAGATGGAGTCGGGAGGGTTAGGTAATAATTGAGGCTCGTATCTGAAAGGAATGGAAAGGCAACAGCGACGGTTCCGCGGGCGCGGTCTGAAGTCCGCGGGCGCGGATTTTGAACAGTGGCCTCTGAGGCTAAGCCGCGGGCGCGGCCTGAATTCCGCGGGTGCGGCTACTGAGCCGCGGGCGCGGTTTCTGTCGCGGCCTGGTGGTTTCTCACTTCCGTTCGGGCTCGTTCAACCCGATTTCCTTTGAGTTCTTGAGATCCGACTTAAACAATATCAAACTAGACTTTGACTCAACAAAACGTAAAATAAACTACTGACTTTGAGACTTTTCGATTCTTTTTTTTTGAATTTTTTTTTTTTTGTCTCAACTAAACAAAACGAAATTACAGACTTGATCTGAGATACTATCTCAGAAAATTCGAATTTTAAAATAAAAGATACTACTAACCACCTTGATTTCCTTGTAGAGAAGATAAGATTTCCTTCCTTGAAGATCTTGGCTTGGGGTGCAAGGACTGAAATTTTCAGCAACTCTTCTAGGGTTTTGACGGCTGCGTTTTGGTAGGGATGGATAGATTTTGTGATGGATGAAGGGCTGAATGGATTTTGGGGAACAAGGGTGCTCCAAACTCCAATCTTTCGATCTCCACCAACACTAATCGATCCAAGCTTCTTACACACAACCTGTAATGACTCAACAAGAAATATCAAAGCAATGGAAGACTCAAAATCAATTTCTGAAAGAACTGACAACAAGAAAATAAAAGCTTACTCTTTTTGTGATTTTCTGGATAGGGGGTCTCTTGATGTTCTTGTGAAGACGAATGGTGTCAACACAACTCTGATACCAATTTGATGCAGGGATAAGCCGCAGTTGCCGACCTAGACACCAAACTCGAATAGGAACTCGAACAGAGAAGAAAGGCGGAATTAGAATGAGATGAAAGAAGGATAAGTCGAATGATAGACCAATTGGAACCAAATCAAACAACGATAAAACCCTTGAACTTAAGAACAAGAACCTTACCGAATGATGAAGAAACCCCAACGGATGATTACAACCAAACACAATGACTTTGGTGGGTCAAGGCACCTGGAGGTTGCTCTATGAAGCCTCGATAGCACCAACCTTATGGAAGAGATTGACACACACAAGCACAACTAGGGCCAGCTCAACGACAATGCACACGGGGCACTCTTCTCACAAAAGTTCTCTTTTGGGAGGAAAAACGATAAACGTTGTATTCAATATCAAAGTCTGGGGGGCGGCTAAAACAACAACTAAGGCAGCCTTATATAGGGTTCATAAGGGTGTCAACTAAAGAAATAAACAATAAAAAGTATCTCCTAAAATAATAATCCCGAAAAACAATTAAACATCCGAAAATAATGTTTCAAAAGGAAGCCTCAGAGAAGTTAAAGAACTCGCCGAGTCTCCTGGCCGCGGGCGCGGTTTGCGAGTGAGCCGCGGGCGCGGTTTGCGAGTGAGCCGCAGGCGCGGTTTGCGAGCACGGTTTGCGAGTGAGCCGCGGGCGCGGTTTCCAGCCGCGGTCGCGGTTCTTCTCTGCCGTCCTCTGCTCGTTCTCGAACCTCGATCATTAGAACAGTCTTCAATGGTGGTTCTTCGTCTGTATTCAACTCCTTGGACCTGAAGAACGCTACTAACTTGTCTAGCTCTTGTTGGACTTCCTTAGCTCTCGAGCGCGTCAATGCACCTTCAAACTCGGGGACCGGAGGTGTCGGTTGCTGTCCAGATGATCCTTCATCACTTTCGGTACATGAAGATTACACACACATAAGAATTTACTTTCAACTCTATAGTCTTCTTGACTCTATTAAGGGCCTTGAGTTCTTATCCATTCATGAGCGTATGTGAAGCCAATCCTTCATGAAGTGCACCTACAATCTCCACTTTCTCAAAGGTACTATTAAGAAATCGTTTCAACCTCATACTTGTAGGAACTGAGCACAACCTGGGGATAGTTCCTATGTACTCTCAAGTCTCTAGGTGTGAGCTTTCCACATTGAACTTTAATGTTTGCTTCATCATCTTTTGTTTAGACATAGGGATGCCCAAGTACTTTCCGAGATCATCTGTGACTGTAATTCCCCCGACCTGACATACCTGATCAACAATATTAGCAGGAGTCGAGTCGGAGAAGCATATCACAGACTTGCTGAAATTTATTTTTATCCCCGGAGGCAGTGCAAAATATGTCCAGGCAACATCGAATAACTCGCATTTGCTCAGGTGGTGCTTCAGCAAACAATATCAAGTCACCCGCGAAAAAGAAATGTGACAGTCCTGGTCCGTGAGGAGATAGGCTGATCGGTTTCCATGCTCTTGACGAGACAGCTTCATCTATAATATGCCCTAGCCGCTCCATGCATAAAACAAAAAGGTACAGTGAGAGGGGGTCTCCTTTTCTGACTCCTCGAGAAGGTCTGAAATGGCTCCTAATGCACCGTTCCATAGGGGTGGGCATAAATAACTGAAACCGGAAATCCGGACCGAAAAAACGGAAAACCAACCTATTTTTCAATTAACCGTACCGAAATAATTAAAATTTTGGATACAATTAACCGAACGATATAATTTGCGGTTAAACGGTTAGGAAACGGTTAAATTAATTGTATTTGTGGTTAACCGAAATAACCGAATATAATATATATATATATATATATATATATATATATATATATTGTTAATATAAAACAATATGACTATAATAGATTTGTATAATGAAATTTTATCTTCCAATACTATTCATCTTCTTTATTTTTGAATCGATCTATTTACATAGTATAAGATTACCGTGACTTTTTTAGGTAACAAAACTTTGTTGCTTTTGTATGACCAACAGAACTTTGTGGCTTTTTAGTTCTTTATTTATGTTGTGTATTTGAGATTGTAAGATTTTACTTCTTTGAACTAATTCATTTTAGTGTTCTTTTAGTTTTGTTTATTTTCTTAACAATTTTAAGAGCATATTTTTTTAGTTTTTGTTATATTGGTTAACCGAACTAACCAATTTATTTGTACCAAAAATTTGGTTAACCGATATTGTTTAACCGAGAATTACGGTTAGATAAATGGTTATTAGAAATCACTAACCGAACATTTGGTTAACCGAACATTGGTTAACCGAATGACGGTAACCGACCACGCCCACCCCTACCGTTCCATAGAATCCTCATGCTACAAGATGAGATACAATCCATAATAATCTTAAAAAGCTGAGATGGTAGTCGAAGATCATGTAATGTATTTCGAACAAAGGCCCAGCAAACTCGGTCATAGGCTTTCTCTAAGTCGATCTTAATTGTCATGAAGTGAGCACCCTTAGTGTTTATCATAGAATGCATAACTTCTTGTGTGATGACAATATTATCAGTAATCTGCCTACCCGGGACAAAACTGGATTGGGTTGGAGCAACAACTTTCCTCATAATAGTCTTCAATCTCAAGACGAGAGCTTTGGCACATGCTAATCTTTTATATATTTAACCTTGTATCTTCCTGTGTAGTGTACGTATTTGAAGAATTTTGTAACTTTTTTTTTTGTTAAGGCTCCGTTCGGCAAAGCATTTTGTGCACATTACGGAACATAATTTTTATTTACATCTAGTACGTTATTAAGTGTTCAGTAAAATCATTAATCTAGCTTAACAAGCTTAATGTAGATTAAAATAGCTTAATTTGTTAATGTTATACCCCAAGATTAATGGAGCTTAACAAGCTTAATTTAATTTTTAATCCATCATTACCCTTTATCAATAAAGATTTAAATAATTCATTATATCTTTTTTGTAATTTTACTATTATTGCAAATTAAGCTAGAAGTAACGAAGATTCAAGTAGCTTTTTGAACAACAATTTCATCTTCAGCTCCAACTATTCATTCAGCTCCAACTCCAGTTTCAACTACTATTTCAGCTACTTTTTCAGCTCCAGCTACTATTTCAGCTCAATATATATCGAACAGATCTTAAATCAAGACCGTCTATTCTTTATCGTCCACCGTCTCACACGATATTATCGTTTCACCATAATAACCTGTTTCACTATAAACTAGTTTGATATATCTATAAATCGCTAAACATCAATATACCAACAATACAACATGCTTTGATTAAATTACACCGTCCCGTAATATATGTCGGTACCTTATCGTTTCTTGCAATGTCAAAGCCATGCGCATAGCCCGAGGTTAATTTCTAGCATTAAAAAAAATTCTCTTTTGGGCCTTGTTGTTTGAAAGTAGAGTATCCAATAAATGCCCAAAAACACCAGCAAGTCTAATGGGCCTCGATTAAATGTAATCTTCTTATCCATCAGCAACAGACCACCTCTGCTCTTCCCTGGATTGTGCAGCCCTTATCAAGCAATCAATGAAGCAATTCACCTTGGTAAATTGGACAATGAATAAGGATCTTCTTCCTTGGGAGCATGCTCAATTCTCCTGTTTAATTTCTTAGCATGTCTATCCATTTTGTCTCGTTTCTCTCTTTTGTAAACAATCACTTGCGGTAAATCCTCTTTCTCAATTCTAACAAGCATCAAAAAACATAGAGATGTAATTTTTCAGTTTTGATTTTTTGTCTATCTCTACTAGAATAACGCATTAAGGTTTTGAAAGAACTTTTAACTACTCGAAAATGCATTCGTCTGACTAGTTATAGATCAGAATATGTACATTAATTTTAACTTCCTAGACACCATCCAGACGACATCTACACTGGTTTTAATTGTTGCTGCTTTCATAATGATCGACTTTTCTAATACTAATATTTTGTTTTTCTAACCTATCCACTTAAGAGAAGTTAAGAAACTTATAATGGAAATAATTACAAGATATTTTGATTCTTAGTTATATTTTTTGTGTAATGAATTTATATTTTTCCATGTAAGGAGCAATATCCATTAATTAAGGACATACCAGTATGTTATATAACCGTAGATATATGAGCTTTATATTTGCATTTTGTTGTTGTGATGAGTTTATAAATTTCAAATAAAAAACTGTTAAAAAGTAAGCTTAACCTATGTCTCAAGGTAGAACATAAAAATCAGTAGTATTTTATTTTTCCTCTTTGAAATTTCGTAACTTTTAGTCCATATATGGATAACTCTTGTACTGAGTTAAACATTGGTATATTTAAACAATTTTTTTTTTTCTGAAATGGGCTTTTTTTGAAAAAAATTCCCGATATAGACTAGATTTGAAACTTATTCCCAACATAGACGCTCTTTTTTGATTCAAAAAAAATACACGTCTGGTTTTGTCAGCGTCTCCCAACCGAACCATAATTTTTTTTTAAAAACATTTATGTTTATACATCAAAATTCTTTAAAAAAAAAACTTTGCAGAAAAACTAGCGTCTCATACAAAGTACCGGTCTTGTTTTTCAAGATTTACATGCCCAATCAAAATAATTCACATAAGAATCAGATGATTTTCTTGCATGCCCAATCAAAATGATTCACATACGAATCATTCTGACACGTGCTCCCACAAGCATTTTTTTTAAGTTTCATTCCTCTTATACGTGGGAATTAAAAAAAAGCCCATATGTATAAGAGATGCTTGAAAAACCAGCGTCTTTTATACTGAATTTTTTTTTTTTAAACTCTACGTATAAGAGACGTTGGTTTTTTTTTTAAAAGGAAATTCTGCCTTCGGATGAGAGACGCTCATACGTGAAAAATTTTCGAGCCTCATAAGAGTGCCTATGTTGGAAATTAGTTTCAAAATGAGCCCATATCGAAAAAAAATTCTAAAGAAAAAGCCTACTTTAGAAAAAAATTCCAAATAGCTCTAGCCTTATTATATATAAATGGATGTTACGAGCAAGTAGACATTATTACGACTAGTTTCATCAATAGCATTATTACGACTAGTTTCATCAAATAGTAACATACATAAATAGCTAGTGGAAGTTGGAAACACAAGGCCCCTAACATAGCAAGGACATTAACTACAGAAAACTTATATTGTGTAGTAAAAAACAAACCAAAAAACTTGACATATTTACATTTGAAAATCAATGTCCGCTAAGATGAGAAAGGAGATAAAGAAAATGATCTTCAGTACAAGGAAGAGTAAGGCCTCCCATGGGATGCTCAAACCCAAACTCCTCTTCAGCTTTGTGCAGCAAATCTTGGAACAATGGGTGAGTCAAGTATGTTATAGGGATAACAAATCGGTTCATCTTTCGCCCATTGCCAACATAAACCGCCAAATGACCCTTCGGAATGTTCCTTGGCACGTCGGCAGCTGCTGATGGACTAGTCGATCGCCTTCGAGGTCTAGAAACTTGATTAGAGCTTTGCTTCATGGCTCCCTTGGCTTGAAGTAGGATCTTTGGAACTGTGATTATAGGCTTAGGCATATTTGTTTTGTGATTGAAAGACAAAGTTGTAGAAGAAGACTCCTTTTTTTAGGGCTTGAAATGGTGAGTGATGCATAAAATGTGTGCATGGATGATGCTTTATATAAGCTAGCTGATTGTCAGACTCAAAGCTAATTAACTAGCTAGCTAGCATCTGCCTGACTGATGGAGAAAGATCTTTATTCACTTTTTTCTTTTAGAAGGTCCCATTATTAATTGAAATTATTAAATATAAATCGGTCATTATATATACGAAACGCCTATATGCACGCGACTTTTTCACTATATACACACGATTTGGTGCGCGGAAGTCATGCGCATAGGTTGGTGCGCTGTTGTATTGCGCACAAGGGTATTTTCGGGATAAATTTGAAAATTCTGGCAATGGCTGACAAACTCGTGCGCAGGACGCCAGCGCACATAAAAGGTAATGCGCAAACATTTAGCGCACAACTTCGGGAATCCGAAACGTCGTGCGCTGAAAGATGTGCGCATTTGGCCTGCGCACAGAAAGATGTGCGCAGATCCAATGCGCATATAAGGCCTTTTAGCGTTTTTGCGTATTTTCGAGTCACTTCTTGTGACGGGGAGACCTTATACGCACTTTATATGCCTAATAACACTAATTTGTATAAGTTTTTCAAACATAATCAAATATTGAAAATAACACAACCTTGTGCGCTGACCTAATGCGCACAAAGTAAGCAAATTTCAAAAATTTCAACGGCTACTTCTTTAACCTGTGCGCAGAATCTAGGCGCACATATGTTCAACCTGTGCGCAGTCGTTCCGCGCACCAGTTGTTACATATTCTGAAAATTTACGAAAAGTACCCGTAATACCCAAGTGCGCAGAACATCAGCGCACAAAATGCGCGCACGGAATCGCGTGCATATAGGTCTCGATTCGCGTGCATATAGTCATTGCCTATATATATAGTGACCTTACGACCAAAAATACACAGTATATAAGTTTCTTTGATATCCTCATATGCACTTTATATCCACTTTATTGTAAAGTTGCTGAATCTGAGGTCATGTACAATGAATCTTAATAGACTAAATAAAAGTTTAGAGACTTATTTTATTTGTAACATTTTCAAATTCAAGAATTTCAATGACAAGAAACGTATATCTGTTAAACAAGGAATCAAAATTATTTCTTGGGCTTCCTTTAGTTTTGCTTTCTCTGTCCTTTTTGTTCCTCTCATTTATTTTTATCTGTAGATTCATCTCAAGGAAAAAATTCTACATATAAGTGTAATGAGGTTTCTTATCACCAAATTCATTATCATTGTTCCAACATGACCTATTTTTAACTTCTCTGAATGTTTAAGGACAATGTATCTGATTTATACGTACTTCACAACAAGCTTGGACACATTTTGAACACCAGATCGATCAAGATTGAAACCTAAGAGAACTTAGAATTGTCAAGACTACAGTAACCCTAGCTAGCGCCCAGACTGGCCAGACAATTAATTTTTGAAGGATAAGATAACTCACATTCAATATTTAACACACACACATGATCTGAAACAATTGATTAGCACTAGCGTATATTGAAGGGATTTATATATTTGCAGCATGCAGTAAAATAGTACTGCAGTTCGAAGATGATGGAGCATGCAATTTATAGAGGGAGGACCCAGTTAGTGTTCTTAATAAATTGCACCCATACATCTCCATATATGAACAATCACCATCCTCGCCATCTCATATGATAAAACAATGTAGTGTGGGAGTCACTCTCAAGCAAATTATTCATCTAAAACTCGTGACGAAGTCATCGACATAGACTAAGTTCGCGCTGTTTTACATGTTATCGTTATCGAGCTTGTGAAGAAGACATACCATGTCATAAGGATGAAATAATCATAATTGATTAGGCATCATATCTTATGGATCATTTAAAACAAGAAAAAGTGAAGATGATGGCCACACTAATCATGATATATAGGTCTTGTTTCAGATCTAATGAGTCCGTCATTCAGTATAATTAAGCATGCGATAATTGGTTGGTCTATACATGAAGGATTTGATGGATGAGGGAGATTTATTGGCGCTAACGAACAACGAAATGGGGAAGAGCTTGTTGTAAGGTGAGGGCACATTTATCCTCAATTAGCGGGACCAAGCATGCATATATGAATAAATATTGCACTTCATTCTTACATCTTTTTTTTACTCCGTATAGCACACCAAGGACGTGAGTTATCGAAAGATGCATAAAAAGAAGATTCAACGATGTTAAACTTCGATAGCACAAAACGTCATTAAACTATTATGGTTTCATGTTTTAAGCTTGAAGTAGGATGTTTATATTACAAGAAGATTCAAGATAGTGTATAATTACTAAGAATCGAATTCATAACTTTTAAAGTTTGACGTCGCATAACTATTTTATTACTACTATATCCAATTATGAGATGCAGCATCTCACTGCAGAAGTACACCTGCTGAGGCAACAAGAGGATAAGTATGGGTCATCCGGAATAATATATATCACGGTCGACTAAAGTTATACTTGACAACAACTAAAGGATATCCGATCAATTGTAGTACGTACTATCTATATTTTTAAGATTGTTCTCTTTTGACCCAAAAAAAAAAAAATTAAAATTGTACTTTTCTTTTTTATCTTATTGAAATCGACGAAATTTTAATAATTTACTAACTATTTACTTTAGTATAAGTGAAGTCTTTCTCAAATCGAAAGTGAAAAGCTTAGTATATAAGTAGATGACTTATTCATCAATTAGTTTGGGCTTGTATTTTAGATCCAACACGTACACGCACTTGTTCGCACGATCTTAATCCGTTACTGTCACGGATCTACTGTGACCCAATAAACTGTAGGTCCTGTACAAAGTTAGTTCAAGAGTATGTATTATATTAAATGCAGAAGTGTGATACTCCAGTAGCTAGCTAAGCTAGTTTGAGCTAAGTTCCATGCTGAAAGTGGAATGCACGGAAGGGAGCACAGTTACGTCGATTCTCATCTCAAGTTAACAGCCAAGTTCGAATTGAAAACTCGGAGTCAAGTGGAGCCACCTGCTATCTTCATCATATCGTTCGAGCCAGGGTTGGCTCCCGGTCCGGTCCGGTGCCTGAACCGGGAAAAACCGGTTCCACCGGTTACGGTCCGGTCCGGTTCAATCCGGTTCTGGGTTCGAAACCGGAACCGGCCGGTTTTTTATTTTTAAAAAAAAAAACAAAACCGCCGGTAATTTATAAATTTATAAAACTGAAAAAAAACCTAAAAAAATGTAAACATAATTTTTAAACTTAAAAAAAGTGATTATAAAAAAACGCTATTAAAAAAGAATGTTTTGTCATTTTTTTTAAGTTTAAAAATTATGTTTAAAAAACTTAAAAAAAATGATTATAAAAAAACGCTATTAAAAAGAATGTTTTTATTTTTTTTTAAGTTTTTTAAATTAAATATGAAGGAACAAAAAAATTAAAAAAATTGGGCTTGCACTTAACAGTGACTTACTTGTTAAGTTGCCTACGTATCCTCTCGGGTTAGAGGAATCAAAGCCCACGTAGTTCTTTACCTTTTTTCAAAACCCGTTACCTAAGTCGAATCTTCGGCGGATGAATCGGTGCGTATCGTAGTAGAATCTCCAATCCACTCGTCTTCCGATGACTCGATAATGTTACGTTGTTGCCTAATTGCGGCTCTCTTCCAATCGCAAACACAACATTGCGCCTCCAATGACTCCGGTGCCAAATTTGATCTCTTCCTCGTTAAAGTGTTGCCTCCTGCACTAAAAGTTTGTTCCACCGCCACGGTTGAAGCGAGGACGGCAAGAACTTGAGCCGCAATCTTCGCAAGCGTTGGAAACATGCTCCTATGATCCTCCCACCACTTCAAAACATCTAAAGTTTCACAACTAACAAACTCAAAGTTGGTGTTAAGATAGTTATCAATTTCCGCATTCGTGTTTGTAACTCTTGGTCTTTTACTAAAATACTTAGCTCCAAAGGCCCCCAAGCTAGAGCCCGAAGAAGCCAGAGGTAATTGTGAAGTAGTCGGAGAATCAGAAAAATGAGTAAATAAAGTTTCAATGTTTGTTCTAGTTCTAGAAACCATACCTAAAATATCCTCTAGTTCACCGTCGGCTAAAATATATCCATAATAGTCATTTAAAAGAGCGTGTAAAACGGATAATTTAAGTCTAGGATCTAAAACACAAGCAACAAGAAAACAATCGGGAATATACCTATAGTAGAGCAACCACTTACTCCTCATGCTTGCAACGGATTCCTCAATGCCGGGAATTTTAGCTCCCTCATTTAAACCACACATAACATTACAAGCTTCCAAGACAAAAACATTACTACTTGGTGTATAAACATGACTAAATCTCTTTGTTGCATCACTAAAACATTTTAAAAACGTTGCAATACTTTGACATATATCCCAACCTGATTCGCTAAAATAGAAAGGAGAGCCAGAAAGGTTTTGAGAAACAAAAGACGTTAAAACTTGTTTATATTCTATACATTCACATAGTAATATGTAAGTAGAGTTCCATCGGGTACCCACATCTTTTGAAAAACGTTTTGGGTGCACCCCGTTAGTTTTACAAAAGGTCATCCAATCTCTTGTAACTTTAGGATGCCCCTAAATATACTTAATAACGTTCTTAATTGGCTCAAAATGAAAACTCATAGCACGTAAACCATCTTGAACACATAAGTTTAAAATATGACAAGCACATCGAATATGAAAAAAATTCCCACCAAATAAAGGTTGACACATTTCTTGTAAATCTCTAATAGATGCGGTGTTAGCAGATGCATTGTCGAATCCAATTGAAAAAACTCTATTAAGTAGTCTATATTCTTCTAAAATTGCACGAATCATCATAGCAATATTTTGTGCGGTATGTGAATCATCAAAGACTCTAAATGCCAATAAACGTTTTTACATTGTAAAATGATGATCTACAAAATGACATGTAACACCCATGTAAGAATGGGTTTGAGTATTATCACTCCATATATCACTACAAATAGAAACATGCATATCATTTTGCGAAAAATAAGAAACTAATTCGGCCTTGCGTCTTTTATAAGCCTTAATTACGTTTTTCTTAATCACTTTCCTAGATACGGATGTAAAAGCGGGTTGTGTATGATCTTTAATGTACTCATTAAATCCTACATTTTCACTAAATCGAAATGCTAAATGATCAACACAAATAGCTTCGGCTAATGCTACACTATTAGCTTCATGATCAAAACGAAATAAAGGGTTACCGCTAGTAGAAGATGCAAATCCGCCGGAAATTTGTGTTTGTCCCCCTAGCATTCCCATCTCGGCGACGTGTTTGTGCTCCATGTGCCGTTGAAGGGTTCCATATCCTCCACTTTTCTTCCATTGGAATGTCGCCTCGCAAAAGTTACAAGAAACAATAATTAGACCGGGATCATAATCCTCGGCCTCGAGTTCCTCGAGACCGGGTTCTAATTTAGTAAACCACTTTACAAAAATAGGAGATGTTAGTTTCCGGGATTGGTTCCCGGAGGACCCGGACCTCCCCCCCTAGGGGCCCTAGCTGGCCTCGAACCGCTAGCTTGCCCTTGAGGCCTAGCGGTCCTACCCCTACCGGACCTAACTTGGGAGGTGGGAGTGGGAGTGGGAGAAGTGACATTATCACTCTCTTGGGTGTCAAAATGTTCCGCCATATGATTAAGAACAATTAAATAATATGATTAAAAGCAATTAAAACAATTAAAACAATAAAACAATAAAACAATAAAATTTAGAACAATATAATAATGTGATTAAAAATGTAAAAGCAATAAAATATTGAAAGACAAAAGCTAATTAAAAGGAAGAGATTAAGAGAGATTGTTGATGGTATTTGAGAGATTATAAGATTGAGATTTGAGAAAGAGAAGAGAGATTGTTGTTGTTGGATGTCTGATTTGAAGATTGTATGGTATAGTATTTATAGGGGTTTGATATGGGTTATTTTAATATTAAAAAATTAATTTTTTTTTTTTTTAATTTCCTAACGGCTAATTGTATAAAAAGCCGTTAGGACCGCCGGTTAACCGGCAACGGCTAGTTTTCTAGCCGTTGGAACCGGCGGTTTACCGGTGGTTCCAACGTTTTTTTTAAAAAAAAAACAACCGGCGGTTCCGGTTAACCGCTGGTTTAGTTTTTTAATTTTTAAAAAAAAAACCGGCGGTTCCGGTTAAACGCCGGTTAAAAAAATTAAAAAATAAAAATAAAAAACCGGCGGTTAACCGCCGGTTTTGAAAAACGTTTTTCGTGAACCTGAACCGGACCGTGACCAAACCGGTTCCGGTCCGGCCATCACTAGTTCGAGGTCACCTCAGGCTCGTCACTCTTAGGCTTAGCTACACATAATTTATGATATATCATAATCTGAAATCATATTCCGATCGAATAAGTTTAACACTTTATACAACTAGATTGGTCCAACATATCATCCAAATTTAGCTTCTTACCTTTATATATACCCGTCTTCTTCTAACAAACCAGTCTTTCTCGGTCTTGATTTATATTTGATATTATTATATCATAAAACAAGAGAGGAATTCCATGATAGCCATAGATGAGGAAGCATGAGGGAGTGAGAAGAGTTGCAGAGTAAGAAAGCTGCTGTATTTCTTAATTTTGGTTTGCTCATTACAAAGGAGTATATATACTAGGTCAACATATTGACTCAGCACATATAATATAATAATATCAAATATAAACTCTAACACCCCCTCTCAAGATGGAGAATGATCTAACATGCCCATCTTGGAGAAACTAGACTCTAAACGAACTCCCGACAGAGATTTTGTGGGAAAATCTGCCAACTGTTGATGAGTACTGACATGAGAAAGCGAGATCAATCCTTCAAGCAGTTTCTCCCTTGCGTAATGACAATCAAGCTCTATGTGCTTGGTTCTTTCATGAAAGACGGGGTTCTTGGCAATATAGATGGTTGACTGATTATCACATCTGACAGGGATTGGGGTTATGTCACTTACTCCCAATTCTGCCAACAATCTACTCAACCAAGACAACTCTGCACAAACTCTCCTCAGAGATCTATATTCTGCTTCAGCTGAAGACAATGACACACTTTGTTTCTTCTTAGACTTCCAGGAGATCAAAGTACCTCCGAGAAAAACAACGAACCCACTAATCGATTTCCTTGAGTGTGGACAGGTCGCCCAATCAGCATCACAATACGCTCGCATCTGTGTATGAGGCTTAGAATCTAAAAGCAAAGCCTTAGTTTGGTTACCCTTTACGTAAGAGAGAACATGTATGGTTGCTCCCCAATGTGGTTGTCTAGGATTTTGATTGAACTGACTCAAAAATTGCACAGAGAAAGCTAAATCTGGTCTGGTGTTGACGAGGAAAGTGAGCTTTCCAACCAATCTTCTGTAAAGCAGAGGTTCACTCAGTAGCTCTCCCTCATTTGGTAAGAGCTTACAACGCAGATCCAAAGGACTTGCCACATCCTTCATCTTAGCAGAAGAAAACTCTTCCAACATCTCGCCAATAAATCTTCTTTGGCTCATAAGAAGACCATTTGAAGTAGGAATAAATTCTATTCCTAAGAAAAGGTGTAGGCTACCCAAATCTTTGAGCTTGAACTCTTTATCAAGATGACGCTTCAAATCTGTAATCTCAGTTAGATTATCCCCCGTCAAAAGGATATCATCAACATAGACAGCTACAAAAACATTGCAAGAAGTTGTTTTCTTATGGAACAAAGAATAGTCATTCAGACTTTGTTCATAACCTCTTCCCTTTACGCACTGAGACAACTTTGCATACCATTGCCTGGAAGCTTGTTTCAAACCGTACAAGGATTTCTTCAGCTGACAGACTTGCTCTGGCTTCTCAGATGTCATTCCTGGTGGTATCTTCATATACACCACTTCATCCAAATCCCCATGGAGGAAAGCATTGTTAACATCCAGCTGACATATCTTCCATTGTTTCTTCAAGGCCACTGTGACAAGGGTTCTAACAGTTGTCATCTTGATAACAGGAGAAAAAGTTGTTGTATAGTCTACCCCCTCTTGTTGAGTGAAACCCCTGACCACCAGTCTGGTTTTGTACCTCTCCACCGATCCATCGGCCTTTTTCTTTACTTTGTAAACCCATTTGCATCCTATGGCCTTTTTTCCCTTACGAAGATCAACCAAATCCCAAGTGTGGTTCAACTCCAGGGATGCAAACTCAGTCTCCATAGCCTTTTTCCAGACCACAAACTCGCATGCCTGCTCATAAGAGAAGGGTTCAATCTCTGGGGATTCAGTAGAAGGTGAGACTGAGCCAGAAAACTGAACAGTAGATGTGAGAGTGTGCCCGCAAAAACAAGGACTGCTGATGGCTGCATTACAGACGTAATCGGCAAGATATGAGGGAGCACTATGTTCTAGTGTAGACCTTCGTGGCAAGGAAGGCGAGTCAAGAGGTAATGAGACAATGAATGGATCAAGAGATAAGGCCGGTGGTGAATTTGTTTCCTCTGAAGGTAAAGGAGTGGATGGATATGTGGGAGGTATAACTGTATCAGAAAGTGTGGGACTATGGAAAGGAAACAATTTCTCATGAAAAACAACATCCCTGAATATCACAATCTGATATGTTTCTAGGTTGTAGACCTTATAAGCCTTTTTCCCAAAGGGATAACCCAGGAAAACACAAGGCATAGCTCTTGCAGCAAACTTGTCCCTGCCTTGCTTCAGAGTAGAAACGAAGCATAAACAACCAAAGCTTCTCAGGTGAGAGTACGAAGGTTGCCTATGATACAACAGTTCATAAGGGGTCCTGTTCTTCAAAACCTTAGAAGGTAGTCTATTGACTATGTAAGCTGCTGTCAAAATGCTCTCTCCCCATAACTTCTTAGGCAACTTAGAATGAAACATGAGAGCTCTGGCGATTTCTAGGATGTGTTTGTGTTTCCTCTCCACAACTCCATTCTGTTGTGGTGAACAATTCCTTTGGAGAGAAGATACTTAGCCTCTTCTCTACCAGTGCCTAGTTCGAACGCATTATCACTTCTGATGATCTTTGTTGTCCTGTCAAACTGTCTATGAACCATTTCAACGAAAGACTTGAGCAAGTCAAAGGCATTACTCTTAGCTGTCATCAAATGCACCCATGTAGAGCGTGTGTAATCATCAACAATGGTAAGAAAATATCTATAACCATTAAAAGTGACAGTATTATATGGTCCCCAAACATCTACATGAATCAATTCAAAAGGAGATGTAGAGGATATATGACTTGAAGGAAAACTCCGTCTAGTCTGTCTAGATCTTGCACAAACATTACAGGAATCTAGTTCAACTTTGTTTAAAGGGGTAATATCAGTCAATCCCAAAATGTGCAGCTTATAAACTGGTAAATGTCCAAGACGAGAGTGCCACATGTGCGGATCTCCCGACATGATTACTGAAACTGTTGCAGAAACTACGAGACCATTCCTCACACCTTGTCTTGATTCGAGCAGATAAAGATCCTTATACGCCTTACCAATCACTACAGCCTTCTTCATAAAAGGAGCCTGCAATACACAACTCCTAGGTGTGAACAAAACATTGCACCACAAATCTCTAACCAACTTGCCAACAGACAATAAATTGCACTTAAAGGTCGGAACAAACAGAACATCATGAAGAGTGAGTTCAGGCAACACATTAACGGAACCAGTAATCTGAACTGAGGCATGTTCACCATTAGGCAAGCTGATCTGAAAAGGCCTGCCTAACTCTCTAGTTGTGACAAAAAGGCTCAAATCACTTGCCATGTGACAACTGGCTCCAGTGTCAAGAATCCAAGTAGTATGATTAAATACAGTATCAAGAAAGGATGAAGTACCTGCAAATCCTGCAAAGTCATCTGCAGGATTCTCATGTTCCCTTCCGTTGTTCACGCCGAGCATGTTCATCAACTTTGACACTTGTTCTGGGGTGAGATCAGATAACGAACTGGTGTGTGCAGCTCCTGCAAACTTCTTATTTGTCCCTGAAAACCTCTTATCTTCCCCTGGCTTTCTATTCCTCTCTCTGTAATTCTCAGGAAATCCAGTAAGAAAAAAACATTTCTCTATTGTATGATTTGTTTTCTTGCAATTGGTGCAAAAGAGGCCCTTGTTCTCAGAAGTGTGTCGACGAGAGGGTTGAAAACTGGCTCTCGCTGCAACAGCATTCATGGATGCATTGTCACCAGAGATGGAAGAAGAGTTTTGCATTTCTCTTTGTTTTTCCTCTTGCAGCAGCATACCATAGCTCTTAGATAAGCTTGGTAATGGGGATAACATCAAAATTGCTCCCCGAATAGTTGTATAGGAATCATTTAGGCCCATAAGAAAATGCACAAGTTTCTCATCGTCCTCAAATTTCATGAACTCTTTCACCGAGCCACAAGAGCAAGCAGGAAAACGCCTCAAACTCTGCAGTTCATCCCACAAAATTTTCATATTAGTGTAATAGGTGGAGATAGAACCTGAGCCTTGAGTCAGATGGTTAATCTTCTTTTTGACTGCATACAAACGTGCTCCATTCAGCTGACCAAACCGATTGCTCAATTCTTCCCAAATGTCATGTGCATCTTGAGTATAAATAACACTACGCTTGATTTCCTTAGTGACGTTGTTGAACAACCAGGCACGTACCATGTCATTGCACCGCTCCCAATGAGCATATGTAGGGTCGGTCTTCTCAGGTCGGGGAAGGCAGCCTGTGATGAAACCGGTCTTGTTCTTAGCAGACAGGGCCACTTGCATCGAAATTTGCCACTCTCCAAAGTTCTCGCCGTCGAAGATGTCGGTGACGAGCGAGAGACCCGGATGGTCGCTGGACAGCAGGTAAAGGGGATCATTACTGTTGTTGTTGTCTCTGTTGTTGTTGTTGTTGTTGTTGTTAGGCATATTGGATAGAAATTTGTAGGATAGAAAGAAAATCTAGGGTTTAAGAAATTTGGGGGTTTTAAGAAATTTGGGGCTAAATCTTGATCGACGGAAGGCGAGTACGAGATATGAACGACAAAGATCAAACCTTTATGCTCTGATACCATGAAATCATAAAACAAGAGGGGAATTCCATGATAGCCATGGATGAGGAAGCATGAGGGAGTGAGAAGAGTTGCAGAGTAAGAAAGCTGTGGTATTTCTTAATTTTGGTTTGCTCATTACAAAGGAGTATATATACTAGGTCAACATATTGACTCAGCACATATAATATAATAATATCAAATATAAACTCTAACATGAGGCAACAAGAGCATAAGTATGGGTCATCCGGAATAATATATATCACGGTCGACTAAAGTTATACTTGACAACAACTAAAGGATATCCGATCAATTGTAGTACGTACTATCTATATTTTTAAGATTGTTCTCTTTTGACCCAAAAAAAAAAAATTAAAATTGTACTTTTCTTTTTTATCTTATTGAAATCGACGAAATTTTAATAATTTACTAACTATTTACTTTAGTATAAGTGAAGTCTTTCTCAAATCGAAAGTGAAAAGCTTAGTATATAAGTAGATGACTTATTCATCAATTAGTTTGGGCTTGTATTTTAGATCCAACACGTACACGCACTTGTTCGCACGATCTTAATCCGTTACTGTCACGGATCTACTGTGACCCAATAAACTGTAGGTCCTGTACAAAGTTAGTTCAAGAGTATGTATTATATTAAATGCAGAAGTGTGATACTCCAGTAGCTAGCTAAGCTAGTTTGAGCTAAGTTCCATGCTGAAAGTGGAATGCACGGAAGGGAGCACAGTTACGTCGATTCTCATCTCAAGTTAACAGCCAAGTTCGAATTGAAAACTCGGAGTCAAGTGGAGCCACCTGCTATCTTCATCATATCGTTCGAGGTCACCTCAGGCTCGTCACTCTTAGGCTTAGCTACACATAATTTATGATATATCATAATCTGAAATCATATTCCGATCGAAGATTGGTCCAACATATCATCTAAATTTAGCTTCTTACCTCTATATATACCCGTCTTCTTCTAACAAACCAGTCTTTTTCGGTCTCGATTTATCAGATGACGGCTCTCTAATTCAAAATACTCTCTTCCTCCGTTCCATAATATAATTTCTGTTTCTACATTTGCTGAGACAGTATCATCAATATCTATAACTATATGTTAATAAAAAATTATAAATATATAATACGCGGTACGAATCAAACAAGACCCCACATGACTATATTTATTCTTATAACTTAAAAGTTATACTATTCAAATTTAAATATATTCCCAAGAAAATGATCTAAGAATCTGCATCTACAAAAGCAAGGTTATAAACTTATAATATTATAGTGGGGTTGATACGTTCCATATTCACGTTAAGGTTCAAGGTACCTTCAAAATTAATAATATTTTTATACACAGGGGTCTAATCACCCCACCAATGCATATATTATTATTATAATATAGTGTATAGATTTTGAAAAAAATAACTCCAAACAATATAATTACTTATAATTTCTAAACGAAAAATTATACAGATAATTAAAAGATCTTCAAACTATGTCACGAAATTATTAACCAAAAATGACATTAGTTAGGGCTGGGCACGGGTTGGGTAAACCCGAAACCCAAACCGGATTGAACCGAAAAAACCGGACCGAACCCGGACCGAAGTAATTTCGGGTCGGTTTTCGGGTTAAGTTATATGAAATTTCGGTTTTCGGTTTGGGTTGGGTTCGGGTTCGGGTAAACCGAACTATTTGGGTAAACCGAAGATGATTTAATTAGGTTAGGCCAGTCTCCCTTCGCACGCTTTCTCAGTTTCTCTTCAACCCTTCCCTCAGGCGTCTTTCCATTCTCCCTTACGCTCTTCAACCCTTCCCTCGGTCTCCCTCAGTCTCCCACTCTCCCTTCGCGCTTTCTCTCCCTTCCCTCAGGCGTCATCTTCAACCCTCAGTCTCCCTCAGGCGTCTTCTTCAACCTTCCTTTGGGGCTTTCAATAGGTACAAATATCCTAGTTGTGCTGAATTGAAATTGAAGTCAATATCATTCCCGCTTTTACTTTGCATTTGAATCGATGCATAAATTTTAGTTTTTTTGATCCAGAGATGGCTCAGTTTGAGGCTGATTTCATAAATTAGGGATTAGGTTATGGCTTGTTTTGTTTGTATCGGGTGCCCTTGGTATAGCCTAATGAACATTAAGCATATGAGCTTATCAAAAATATCAATGATTCATATGGTTGGTTCAGTATCATTAAGATGTTGCTGGTTGTGTGGGTAATTAAGCAGAGTTAACACTCGTATTCAATAAAAAATTGCTCTCGTATGGTTTTGGATGGAACCTACAAAATATATTTAGGTCATTGTATCCATTTGCACTGTCATGTTGTGTTTGTTTTGGGTAGCTGAATATTAGGGTGCCTCTTGTTGAGCATAAATGAGATCCCATTTCTTTTTACAGAACATAAAATGTCATCATTAAAATGTCATAATTGGGGGTGGAGGAGGAATAATCCGGGATTACAGTGGAGGAGTTGTTGCAAAGCACAAGTGTTTGTTTGTTGTTGACAAACAACATGAGCAGGGTCACAAGCATGCAATTTCCTCTGCTGTATGGTATCCAATTGACACGGGTTTGTTCATCACGGGCTCGTATGATCACTACATCAATGTTTGGGATACCAATACCACACAGGTGGATGCTTCTTTTTGGTATGAAGTTTTGGCCTATTTCTCCTTTATTTTTTAAGTGCTGGAGTTTGATGCATGTGATATATTACACGTAGGTAATTATGAATTTTAAGATGCCTGGGAAGGTTTATAGGACTGCCATGTCTCCTCTTGCAACTTCCCACATGCTTATTGCTGCTGGAAGTGAAGATGTTCAAGTGCGTCTCTGTGATATTGCTTCTGGAGCATTTGCTCATACATTATCTGGTCACCGTGGTAAGCTCAGATGCTTAAAGCAATAACTATATTTTTTCATATTCATCTTGTAGTTCTGGTCATTGGTTAAGTTACTGTATGCACTTATTAGGGTGAACGAACAACTGTATTTTGCCATTTGGTGTAATTTGCATGATATAATGAAATATGCAGATTATGTAAAAAAGTCATGGGACTTATGCAAAATATGTACTTGATTTGTCATCGGACATAAAGGAAATGTGATTTTTTCGAGTTGCATATTAAGCATGAAATTCACAATTATACTAGCCCACAAATGTTTTCATGTGGTACTGCATATGCTTTCGTTGGGTTAAAATTCATTAAACTTTTTAATTCTCGAAGTTTTCGTGAACTACATTGATGATTGATGTCCTCTGCAGCACTGTAATAATCAAATGCAGTCAGATTAGTAATTTCTTTTAGTTATGCTCCTTTGGAACAGTATTTATCACTTCAAAAGTAATGTTCCTGGTAAATAGTGTCATGATATACTTACTGTATATTATTCGAGGGGGCTCTCATTCATGACAATTTATATATGATGGCAGATGGAGTAATGACAGTGGAATGGTCTAAATCAAGTGAGTGGGTTTTAGTAACTGGTGGCTGTGATGGCGCAATTCGATTTTGGGATATCAGACGCGCAGGATGCTTCCGTGTTTTGGATCAGGCGAAGTCTCAAGTAGGGAGGCGCCAACCACTTCTGAAATGTTCCGATGCAAATAAGGTTGAATTCTTATCAGTTCTCTTGTTGAAATTGGATGTATTGGTAATGAAGTGCTGGAATTATGTCAATGATGAAAAGTGCACCCATATTTTTTTTGCTATCAAAGATTGCTGCAGTTAGTCTACCTAGATGCAATACGGTTGTTGATGTGAGAATAGATACAGCAATCTTTGCTATCAAAGATTGCTGCATGTAGCTCTGCAACATATACAAAGCAATCACTAAAGCAAAGGGTTCATCCGGGTTTGTTATCCATTCAAGATCGTTCTACTGCTCATTATGGAGCTGTCACTGGATTAAAAGTTACAGAAGATGGCATGTACCTTTTGAGTGCAGGTTGCATGTTCTTACTATTACATTCTTGTTTCTCATTAAAAAGGTCATTAAAATAACAACTACAAAATATATGTAGTTGTTATTTTATCTTGTTTTGAACTTATTTTGAATTTAGGTGAACATTAAAATGTCATCATTTATCATTTATATGTGTTTTTGAGTTTACAGCTTACAGGTTTACAGCTTACAGAAATGTGGTCATATACTTGTTTTGTACTTTGACCCGTTCGGTCCTATTCGGTTTTTTATTGGACCGGACCGAACCGACCCAAACCCGGACCAACCCAACCCGAAAGATTTCGGTTCGGTTTTCGGTCCAGATTTTTTGGGAATTTCGGGTTTCGGTTTTTCGGGTTCGGTTCGGTTCGGTTCGGTTTTTGACCCATGCCCAGCCCTAACATTAGTACATTTTCCGACTATTGATTACGGCAGAAATGGTTTTTTTTTGTCATCCTTTTGGCAGAAATGTTGAGACAGAGTTAAAGATTGATTTCTCAAAAGATAAATGTATACATCAATTTCACTTCATAATCTCATATGTATATGGTTGTGACGGATTTGAGAATAACGAAACATAAAACAGAAAAAAACGAGAAGATAACAAATCACATATAGATTTATGTGGTTCGCTAACATTGTGTTGACTATATCTACGGGGAGAAGAGATCGGATTCTATTTCTGAAGAGGAAACAGGTTACAGATTTTAAAGGCTCTGAGTAACGCTCTCTAGACCTGAAAAACGCTCTCTTTTTGTGGTGGTGGCTACAAGATTCACACACACAAAAACCTAGCTACAAGAAAGTATATATACTCTCCAGAAAATACTAGGCCCAATGCCCCTTTTAAGATTTTTTATAGTTTCTAACCCTATTTTATAAAGTTAGTATTTTTCAACCTTTTAACACATCGTGATGACAATTTTTTGTCATCATTCGATGACAACTTTCTATCATTATCCGATGACAATATTTTGTCATCATTTAATGACAATAATTGTCCTCGGCGAAACGTCATCAAATACTTTATAAAAGTGTCATCATATGTAAAAGGGTTAGTTAACCATCATAAGTTTTTTAAGGTTAGAAAATACACATTTATATTTAAAAAGGGTTATATACCCTAAAGAGGGATACTCTCCATCTAGGCATAAATCTTCCAATGGGCTTAAAAGCCCAAATGATTCAAGACATAAATCCTCCAAATCTCCACCTTGACTTGAATCTCCCGACACAGATGTACCAGGCGCATTATGAATGTGCCATATGTACCACCATAACAGTGTTAGATGTACCAGACGCACCATAACAGTGTCAGATGTACCAGGTACACCTTGACGATGTCATATGAACATGCTTGACTTCTTCGGACTCAGATGTACCAAATGCACAACAAAAGTGCCAAATGTACCAGACGCATCATGACGATGCCAGATGAACATACTTCTTTGATGCCTCAAATTTTATCAAATGCACTATACAGTGTCAGATGAACAGACTCCTCTCCATTCCAGATTTGTCAGATGCACTATAACAGTACCAGATGAGCAGACTCCTCTCTACTCTAGATTTGTCAGATGCACTATAATAGTGTCATATGAGCAAACTTCTCCTTTACTCCGGATTTGTCAGATGCACTAGAATAGTGCCAGGTGAACAAACTTCTCTTTACTCCAGATTTGCCAAATGCACCAGGGCCGGCGGTGCAAGATGAGCAAACTTCTCCTTTGCTCCAGACTTGCCATGTCAACTTGTGACATTTAGCAAGTCCAAACAATGTTCACACTTGCTCCGAGGAACCGGCTTGGTGGACATATGAGCAGAAATATCAACACTACCTACCTTCTTCACCTCGATCCTCTTCTCACATAATGACTAAGCCTCATATTACATAACTTAGTCAGATCAACTGATGCAACATTACCAGAACTTATTACCGTAGAACCTTGTAGACAATACAAAGTATTGCTTTAATCTCGGATATTTTCACAGCCTTAAATAGACATTCACCCACCACCTAGCCATCATTAATTCCAAGCATAAGAAATGAAAGAAAGAAAAGGCAATGGAACTTGCATAGTGATCGAGTTCGTACACCTTTAGTTACGTAAATAATCCGTAGTGATCATTTAGAAAAGGCATGTTATGGTAGGGGTTGTAATTTATGAGTTGTTGAGATCGAGCCATATATATGGATGTGGACATATGATCCAAGAGTCAATATATACAACAAGTAAGGGGTGAGGTAGGGTTTCGAGGGCGTGGGCGTTCGTATACGAAAAAGACCGTACATCAATATTTGTTTGATTGAGAAATCCCCACTCTGCTTTCTTGTCAATCTTACTTACCTTCCTCCATTTAAAGTCTAGCTACTGCATCTACATTATATGTTGGTCTGTCCTTCCTCCCGCACGCCATGCTCTTCATTATCTACTACACTTAACGCATGCTACCACATTATTCTCAAAAATAGATTAGAAGTTTTCTTTTTATACAACTTGCATATTACATGTGACTACTTTTTTTTTTTTTTTTTTTTTTGCAAATAGGCAAGAACCGAGACTCCATGCATAAGAGCAATGGAGGTCCCTGATCATCTTTAAGGATGATCTGAAAAAAAGACAGTAAGGTTGGGGAACAACCATGTGAAAGTAAGAAACCTCTAAGGTTCCTGATATTAACATCAGGTAAGCACATACTATTATGGCCATATAGAGATAATTTAATCGCCGTAATATTAATATTTTTATCCGCTGAGAAATCTGCGGCTCTGTTCGCCTCCCTAAAACAATGTTTAAAAGTGCAATTAGGAATACATTTTAGAAGATTCCAGCAATCCGAAATAATTGTTTTGATCTCCCAAGGGATTTTCCATAATCGTGAAATTGAGTTGATAACTGTGAGATTATCTCCTTCGAAAATTATGTTATTTAGGTTATGAAAAATTGCAAACTGTATGGCTTGAAGAGCTGCAAAAGCTTCACTCTGAAGAATGTTGTGAAGGTTTGTCTTTTGACTATTGACAAAAATGATTTTACCATTATTTGTTCTGCAGATGTTAGACACATAAGCTTCTCTATCTTGTTTTAATGAACCATCAAAGTTGATTTTGACCCCTAGTTATCGGGTGGCGAAACCCATATGTTATTTTTCCTTTTATATCTATTACGACGTACACTAAGTTTTGGACCGGTTCCTTTTGTTTGATTTGTTTCCCAACTCTTAGAAGTTGAAGTAGGATATATCAGCGGGATCTCTATTATCTGTGCTTGCTCTATTAAAGACAGTTTTATATCTGAATAGCCATAATTCATACGAGAAGAAGATGAGGGGTTGTAAGAATTTTTTATTTTTTGAATTAGAGATAACTATATTCTCAATGTATTCCGTAAATGTTATATCGATGGGAAATGAAAATTGTATATTAAGTAGTCTTGAGAATTTATGAAATTGTTGTATGGTATGAGGACATTGGAGGAAAAAATATTGTGTATCCTCTGTTGTATGATTACAATGTGAACATTGAGAAGGTACTCTATTATAGTATCTATTAAGTCTTTCTGTTGTAGGTAAATTATCCGAAATGGTTTTCCACATGAAGTTTTTAAGCTTTGGTGGAATTTTGAGATTCCATATCCAGTCAAAAAGGTTAGTATGTGTGTGATGCAATCTGTTTGTGTAAAGTTGTCGAGTTGAACTGGTCGTGAAGGTCCCTAAATTTTCCAGTTTCCAGACAATCTGATCCGGACAAGGAAGTCTTGGTATATATATAGCACATATTTGGTTTACAATGTCTATAGGAAGCAAATTTCGGAGTCTTGGTATGTTCCATGTATTGGAGTATGTGATATAACAACTAATTGTTTCATTAATATCAGATAATAAAGGATTGAAGTAATTGGTCAGATCAATTAAGTTTGGAATCCATTTGTCTGTCCAATATTTAATCTTACGGCCATCACCTAATTTTCAGAAAAGCCCCTCTTGGAAAACATTTCGTAGATGAAGTAATCGTGAGAACTGCCAGGATTGATTTTTATATCCTGTTTCATATTGTAGAATATTGTTTGTTTTGAGATATTTTTGTGTAATAATTTTAACCCAAATGTTGTCATTGTCAGTCAGTATCTTCCATAGTAGTTTCATTTGTAGGGCATTGTTGATATGTTTAGCTTTATGGAGTCCAAGCCCCCCATCCGACTTTAATTTGGCCTACAGATATTGTCCCAGGAGGTTAGGGGTCTGTAGTTTGGATTTGCACTATTCCAGAAGAAGTCTTTATTAATTTTGTCCATTTTTTCACATATATTATTAGGTAGCGAAAAACATTGCATTAAATGATTGGTTGTAGAGATAAGGTTGGATTGAATCAATATTGCTCTACCAGCTTGCGATATTGGGTTAGCTTTCCATTTAGAGAGTTTGTTATTCATATTATGAATGATGTATTCAAAGCTTTCGCTTTTAACTCTACCCGTGACAATAGGAATTCCAAGATACTTTTCCATAGAGTTTGTGAGTTGAAGGTTTAGTATTGAAGCTAATGCTTGTTTCTGTATGTTTCCTAGGTTTGGTGTCGTCTGAAAAGTACTTTTGTGGTAGTTAATTGATAAACCTGAGAAAGTTGTAAATTTATCTAGGTTTTTTTTAATAAATTACATATTAGCAAGATTTGCATTCGCAAAAATCAAGGTGTCATGCGCGAAACAAAGGAATGGAATTCACGTTCCATGTTGAGAAAGTTGAATGCCAACTTTATGTTGGGGTTTGTTAGCTTCTATTTGTAATGACCTAGCCAAATATTCCATTGCAATAATGAATAGGAAGGGCGCAATAGGATCTCCCTGTCCTAATCCACAATTTGGTCTGAAAGTGGGTCCTGGAACATTATTTACCAAGACTGAAAAAGAAGTTGATTTAATACAAGTCATTATACGATCAATCCATGTATTATGAAAGCCAAATTGTTGAAATACTCTTGTTAAAAAAGGCCATTGTAATTTTTCATAGGTTTTTTCCAAATCAAGTTTAAGGGTCATCCACCCTCGTGTTCCTTTTTTTCTTTTATGGAAAGAGTGAAAGACTTCGTGAGAGATTAGGATATTGTCAAAGATTGATCTTCCTTGAACAAAGGCTCATTGGCAAGGGTGGATTGTTTTTGGTAATAATATTTGTAATCTGTTTGCCATAATTTTAGTTATAATTTTATAAATGGATGTACAAAGGCTAATGGGACGAAAATAGTTAATGGTTGTGGGACTTTCTATTTTCAGAATAAGTGTTATAAAAGATTGTGCGCCGTTGAACGATAAATTTATATACAATCCGGGCAATCAAAGTTGAGGGAGTAAGATTTAAATGAACGAGGGGTTATACCAGTTATATATTCTTCAAGGTTTGAGTATATATGTTGGTGCATATATAAATTATATAATTGTGGTTATTCATTAATCATATATGTATGAACAAATTTAGCTCTTATAATACGTAGGTCATGTTAATTAACATAAGCCTACTTAGGACATGCTCTTTTGTTTTGTTGACTTGTTAAAAATGGAGCCATGTACGTATGTATAATATGAAAATGCACCTTTCTACCAAAAAAAATATGAAAATGCACCTACTCATTCTAGTCAAAGCTACGTGACTGCTGTTCAAATAGTGGGAGGAGTTTCTTTTTTTTGGTCTACCGTACGTAACAGTCATTTTAATTGGGATCCTACTGTTCCCACGCGTGTCAGACGCTATTTACACGTCAAATAGCTCGCCTAACTTAGGTGAATAACTTGAGCTCGTTTAAGTTAGGCGAGCAATCAAATCCAAGGGTAAAATAGGAAAAAAAGTGTAATTCTGGAAGTACACAACTTTAGTTCGCCTAATATAGACGAGCGACACATTTTAACAAAAAAAAACAAATTTTCAACGTAAAATACAAAAAATGGGATTTGTAATTTTTTTTTTATAAACCTTGCTCGCCTACATTTAGGCGAGCAATATTAGGCGTGCAATAATTTAGTTTTTTTGCAAAATGTTTTTTGGAAAAAACATTAAAAAAACAATTAAAAATTTAATTTGTTTTGATAATCATGTAGAGCATTTCGATACGATTCTGTACATATAAAATTTACACAAAACGGATATCGTTTGCCCCTCCAAAAGACTAAAAAACGAAGTCCTTTAACGTAACACACACGATTTTAAGGCCTAATTTGGCAAAACGATGCCCTAACGATATCGAAATGGAATGAAACTTGGTTCCAATGCTTACTAGAGATATTTAACCATGTGGGTAACTCCTAATCAAAACCCCTTACTTTTGAAGTAACACATCCTTTGTAAAAACCTTACTAGTCATAACTCTGTAACTTAGTCACAATATGTATAGTCTACAACATCGTTGTTTATTATGTTTGACAAAATTATATAACTTAGTGTTATTAGGCATATAAAGTTCCAATAAGGTCTCGCTCACACAAAACGAGGCTCGAAACTATACGTAAACGCTAAAAGGCCTTAAAAGGCCTTAAGGGGCTTTAAGACCCAATTTGGCGAAACGATGCCCTAACGATGCCGGAATGGAATGAAACTTGATTTCAATGATTATTAGGGATATTTAACCATGTGGGTAACTCCCAATCAAAACCCCTTACTTTTGAAGTAACACATCCATTGAAAAAATCTTACTAGTCATAACTCTCTAACTTAAT
Source organism: Oxyria digyna (assembly GCA_029168935.1). Classification (NCBI taxonomy): domain Eukaryota; kingdom Viridiplantae; phylum Streptophyta; class Magnoliopsida; order Caryophyllales; family Polygonaceae; genus Oxyria; species Oxyria digyna. The sequence goes on from JAPVLV010000013.1 coordinate 17,500,457, forward strand.
CGCAATATGTATAGTCTACAACATCGTTGTTGATTATGTTTGAAAAAATTATATAACTTAGTGTTTTTAGGCATATAAAGTTCCAATAAGGTCTCGCTCACACAAAACGAGGCTTGAAACTATACATAAACGCTAAAAGGCCTTAATGGGCTTTAAGGCCCAATTTGGCGAAACGATGCCCTAACGATGTCGGAATGGAATGAAACTTGGTTTCAATGATTATTAGGGATATTTAACCATGTGGGTAACTTTCAATCAGAATCTCTTACTTTTGAAGTAACACATCCTTTGTAAAAACTTTACTAGTAATAACTCTCTAACTTAGTCGCAATATGTATAGTCTACAACATTGTTGTTGATTATGTTTGAGAAAATTATACAACTTAGTATTATTAGGCATATAAAGGTCCAATAAGGTCTCTCTCACACAAAACGAGGCTCGAAACTATCCGTAAACGCTAAAATGCCTTAAAAGACCTTAAGGGGCTTTAAGGCCCAATTCGGCGAAACGACGCCCTAACGATGTCGGAATGGAATGAAACTTGTTTTCAATGCCTATTAGGGATATTTAACCATGTTCGTACCTCCTAATCAAAACCCCTTACTTTTGAAGTAACACATCCTTTGTAAAAACCTTACTTGACATAACTCTCTAACTTAGTAATATGTATAGTCTACAACATCGTTGTTGATTATGTTTGAAAAAATTATATAACTTAGTGTTATTAGGCATATAAAGTTCAAATAAGGTCTCGCTCACACAAAACGAGGCTCGAAACTATACGTAAACGCTAAAAGGCCTTAAAAGGCCTTAAGGGGCTTTAAGGCCCAACTTGGCGAAACGACGCCCTATCGATGTCGGAATGGAATGAAACTTGTTTTCAATGCATATTAGGGATATTTAACCATGTGGGTAACTCCGAATCAAAACCCCTTACTTTTGAAGTAACACATCCTTTGTAAAAATCTTACTAGTCATAACTCTCTAACTTGTCGCAATATGTACAGTCTACAACATCGTTGTTGATTATGTTTGAAAAAATTATTCAACCTACTGTTATTAGGCATATAAAGTTCCAATAAGGTCTCGCTCACACAAAACGAGGTTCGAAACTATAGGTAAACGCTAAAAGGCCTAGTTGAGTATTTTGGTCTTTTGGAGGGACAAACGATGTTCGTTTTGGATAAATTTTATAGGTACATAATCGTCTCGAAATGCTCTACATGATTATCAAAACATATTTTTTTTGCTCCTTTATTATTTTTTTATTGTTTTTTGTTTGCAAAAAAACTAAATTGTTGCACGCCTAATATTGCTCGCCTACATTAGGCGAGCAAGGTTTATAAAAAAACATTTCAAATCCCAGATTTTATAATTTTTCGCTGAAAATTTGTTTTTTTGTTAAAATGTGTTGTTCGCCTACATTAGGCGAATTAAAGTTGTGTACTTTCAGAATTTCACTTTTTTTTTCAATTTTACCCTGTATTTGGTTGCTCGCCTAACTTAAGCGAGTTAAAGTCGTTCGCCTAAGTTAGGCGAGCAATCTGGCGTGTAAATAGCATCTGACAAGCGTGGGAATGGCAGCATCCTTTAATTGCCTGCCAGTATTCTACATTATGAGTAGTTTAGTCTATAGCATATAAAAAGATGCAAAGATGCTGGTGACGATTAAAAAAAGACGAAGAAAGGACGAATGAAAGAAAAAAGAGAGACACAAATTTCACTTGTCTGCAGCAAGAAACGAGAGAAGAAATTTAGAAGATTGTTGAGATCCATTTCTTTCGATCAACTCAGGCAACAACAGTGAGTGGGCTTTCCTTTTTAAATATATGAATTGATATGTCTACTTATCATTCCTTTCTTTGATCGTACTGCAGGCCATGGTCCAATTGACTCGAAGTTCATATGTTAACGGGTCACAATATACCAAAACATAGATGTTTCTACGTGGATTCACCATGTTTTGCTAAAGCGAAACAGAGGTGTTTCTATGTAAATTCATGATGTTTTATCCAAAATTGAAACGGTTGCGTTTCTTCAAACAAAACAGAGATGTTTCTACGTGGATTCACAATGTTTTGCTAAAACGAAACAGAGGTGTTTCTATGTAGATTCATGATGTTTTATCCAAAATTGAAACGGGTTCGTTTCTTCAAACAAAACAGAAATGTTTTTATATAGACTCATGATGTTTTGCTAAAGCGAAACAGAGGTGTGTCTATGTAGATTCATGATGTTTTATCAAAGTTGAAACGTGTTCGTTTCTTAAAACGAAATAAAGTGTTTCTCATGTAGATTCATGATGTTTTATCCAATTGAAACAAAATGTTTCTCATATCGAAGAAACATCAACAAAACAACGTTCCTCTCATGTCGAAACAAGACGTTTCACATTAAACTGAAACATAATGTTTTCTATACAAGAGCAAACAAAATGTGGAGTCACCTTCTCGTTCATGTCGGTCATTGTTACGGACGGAACGTCACCCATAATGCTCAAACCTACATAAAACATGAGCATAAATTAATATAAGAGAGGGCAAGTGAAATCTTGAATCTATTATATAATTATTAAAGAAAAACACCAATTTTGTCACATGTCATCTCTCCATTCAAATTGCCACATGTCATCCAAATAAAACTTCTTGTCACATGTCATTTAATTAGGAATTTTTAAAATTATTTATAAAGATTTGATTACACAATTATATAGAAAGATTTGATGATACAATATCTAAAACGTTCATAAGTTAGATATATCTAAAATTTAAACAATTTCTAATTAAAAAGAATTGCCTATAAAGATTATAATAACTTATAAATTAATTTCAGATCGGAATTGAGATTTAAAGATTCACAAAAATAAATATTTTTCATATAAATACTTTTTCATAATAACATATAATATCCAAATATGTACTTATATAATATTAATTATATTATTACATTTATTTTTAAAAATTAAAATAAGATATTTAATTATTTTTAACTTTAGGAGATGTACTTTATGAAAAACAATATAATCTCAATTCTTATAAATACAAGCTTATTTTTTACCGCGGTTGTATACTTAAAGTCATTTTTATTAAAATCTACTATATATATTAAAGTAAAAGCTAGATTTTTCCAAATGACGTTTTTGTATTGAATTTGTCATGTGACGTTCTCTTACTCTATTTGTCACCCCACGTTTATTTATTTTCGAAAATAAATTATATAAAAGACTATCCTTAATCTATATTTGTTCTTTATTTATTTGAAAAAATCAATTAAGATTGAAAACCAATCATGAGTTCTATAATTTCCTTTTTATTATTTTAAACATTAATAAAATAAATTTGATTATATACTGAATATATTAATATAAGTTATAGAACTTTTTAATAATTTAAACATTTATTAAATACATTTGATTATATACTATATATTAATTTAAAAAAAATATTATTATGCAATCTCGTGCCTTGCACGGGAGTTAAGCTAGTTATTGATAAAAAATGCAAACGGACTCACTCAGAAAATTGGGTGTCTTGTTCGTATGGCGCTCTTCCTTTGTTTCTCTGTAAAAACTCAAATCCTGCAGGGTAGGTTTATAAAGAAGATGATTGAGAATCTTAAGTTACCTTGTATATTTGATCTGTATAAACAAGTAGGAGGACATAATTAATCATAATGTACTATGTACACACATGCAGAGGACCATTGCTGTCATATACTCCCTCCGTCCCATAATATAATTCTTCTTTCACTTTTCACATTTGCCGAGACACGTTTTGTATCGTTAATATCTCTAACTATATGTTAATAAAAAATTCTAAAATTTTGATATGTTAAAGTACTCATTAAGACGAATCAAACAAGACCCCATATGACTATGTTTGTTTTTACATATTAAAAGTTATACGACAAAATGTGTTAGAAGGTGAATAGTGTCAAAAATGAAAGAGGAATTATATACCGGGACGGAGGGAGTATACTCGTACATGGAAATCAAAATAGTATATTACCTTCGTATGTAATTGTAATAAATATGGCATAGAAAAGGCAATATGTGAGATTATGCATATCATTATATGTCAAAGCTGATCCTCCTAACATACGTTACACTAAGATGATTACACGAGTTGATATATATGTATATATACGTGAGTTTCACTCTGTCAATTCTTTAAAATGTGCTAAACCGAATGACATGTATATATATATATCAAATTCATATCTCTTAATCTCATTTTAAGTACAGATTTAGAACCAAAATTCTTAATTTACCTACCATATGGGTTAATTAATTAAAATTTATTCACATAAATGCGGCATGAAAATTTGGACTAATATTTATGTCTAGTCACTATAATTTAGAACCCGTTCGGGAACTGTTTGAACTACGAGGATTTGATTCCCCTATATATATATAAGTGGATACGTAGGACGTTCGTTACAAAAATATAAAAGAGTAACGAATTCAATCACATGCCCGAATTTAAGAACAAATATCAAAATTGTTCTTTTTCTAGAACTACGTGTGATTTGATCCCTTTTAAAAGCGTACGTAGGAAATTTGATATAAAGTTATCGCTCATCGAGTTCAATCGCAAACAAAAATAAAAAAAATTCACCAAAATGATATAAACATATATAGTGAAAAGTTAGACAACCCTTTCTAGAAGGTGGGTTTAATCTCTTTCACGACGTACAAATGATAGTTGGATCGCGTCTAGGAAACCCTTCCTAGAAGGTAGGCTTAGACTCGCTCCTCTGATGTACGATAAACAAATCACTCTGAACTACGTAAGGCTTGATCCTTCTTAAGAAGGTACGTAGGCAACCCGTCATAATCCGGGTGCAACCCGTCATAATCCGGGTGCAACCCGTCATAATCCGGGTGCAACCCAAATCATAAAACAAATCTATAAGTGTTCAACGTATCTATATTATTAGAATTGTAAGGATATACAGATAAGGGTCGAACTCAAATAAAATCAAATAAGATGTGTTCGTGCATAGTTGTTTTCTTTTAACAATTTTTGCCTAACATATTTTTGGCACGCCTAGTGAGACCTTTTCTTTCTTTTCATCTTTAAGTAATATTGATACTAATATTCTCTTTCTTTTGTTGAAAGGAGATTGCACCACAAACAACTGTGAACTTCAATGAGATCCCGGTGACTTTCATTGTCAACAGGGTTCGATGGGTCAAGACACGGTCCTTTGAAGTGCACTTCAACATCACTAGGGACTCAAATTCGGCCGAGATCCCACTTGAGAATCTCTTTGATGCTCTCCCCCTGACTTAGGAGATTGTTGCTAAGGGAGCGGAGTCAACGCCCAAGGTTGTGGCTACCAACAAAGCGGGCATGAAGCCCAAATATGTCAAGGTTGATCGCCCATCAGGGAGCGTGACTAAGGCCTACCACGTTTCTAGTGGAATGGCTCCATATGCTAGTCTCGCCAAGCCCGTGGCGAGTGCCCGACGCGAGCCTACGATTCGTGTCATCAAGAGGGGTGATGGGCCTATGAACCCACCGACTAATCTGAACCCCAAAGCCAACAAAGTCCGTAAGACTAGGAGGAGGGGTAGGAAGAATGGGTCGAAGAGGGGTGGACCATTTCGCCGTTTGGCCAATTCTGCCATGCTAGAGTTAGCAAAAAAGACTCTATGTGAGGCGGCTAGTGAACTCTTTACTCCGAGGGAAATGACTATTGCCCCTCGCGTGACTATCCCGACCCATATCTATATAGGGTCCATTCCTATTTACATAGGGGGGTTGAAGAGGTCAATATGGCTTCTTATGCCGAGGAGGTCCCATCAATGGCCTCTAAAATCAAAATAATCAAGACCACGAAGTCCAAGACGGTCCAAGAAGATCAACTTGCTACTGAAGTTGAGCGGGTGCAACCAAAGAAAAAAGGTTCCCTCAAAGCAAGAGGATCAACTTCGCGCTTTGTGGGGTCCCAACTATATGACGAGGCAATTACTCGGTCGAAGGCAAAAGATCCGTTTTTATGAAAGCATGCTATCGAACACCTTCTCCACCTCCGCCTGTGTTGATTCCAGAAGAGGTGGCAGAAAAGACTCCAAGTTCTCCACTATATGGGAACCTTGACACTCAGTTTCAAGAGGAGGAGTTTCCGCTAATAGTCTCTAAGCCGAAGGTAGTGATTATCCCAAGGGATGAGATAGAGAGCATGCCAGTATTGACTACTGGTACTTCTAGTTTTGAAGAGCAACTAAAAGAGTTGCAAAACCAATTGAATGAAAGAGATGCTCAAATAGCGTCACTTATGGCTCAGATATCTAATCAAGGCCTCGAGAGTAGGAATGATCACAGTGGGGCCCATGATGGTGTTGCAACTAGTAACTTGAGTATCACGCCACAAGAAGTTCAAGAGATGATAACTCGAGGAATAAGAGAGTTTCAAGCATCACAAAACCCCCCTGTTGTGGGATACCAAAAGCCATATCCCACACACTATGATTCCGTTCCTTTCCCGCCCGGATATCAAAGGCTAAACTTTGACAAATTCGATGGTATTCATGGTTCGCCACAAGAGCATCTTGCTCACTTTTATTCTGCATGTGGCGAGACTGCGTTGAGTGATGAATTATTGATCATGCAGTTTGACCAATCTTTGAAGGGGTCGACATTCACATGGTACACACAACTACAGCCGGAGTCGATCCAAACATGGGACGATCTTCAAAGGGCATTCTTAGCCCAATTTGTAAGCTCAAAGGCCAAGGTCTCAATCATGGACCTTGCAAATGCATGTCAACGGTCTAATGAGTTTGCAAATGACTTCATCTCAAGGTGGAGAAGTTTAAGATTGCAATGTCCCGAGAAGTTGAGTGAGTTGGCATGCGTACAAATGTGTACAAATAACTTACTCTCGGAGTTGGCCGTTCATGTGGGTAGTGCAGAACCACTATCATTCGATGCATTGGTGTCCAAGGCTTCTAATGTTGAGCATCAGCTTGCTCGAAGAAGGACAACAACATCTAGTCGGCCTCAATCAAACGAGAACCGAAGAGATGATAACAAGAAGCCACAAAAGAAGAGCGAGTCAATGACGACTTTTGTCAAGACGAATAACAAGACTTTTAAGGAGGGAGGTTCCAAAAATCAAGATAGGAGTAGGACCAAAGAACCCTCTAAAAAGCTTACTCTTCAAGAGAGAAAGCAAAAGCAATACCCCTTTGACGATGATGATGTTCAAGGGATATTTGATGAGCTAATGAAAGCTAAGGCTTTGACACTCCCTGAGTAAAAAAGGCCTATTGAGGTAGACATGGTCGATGATCCAAAGTATTGCCCATTCCACCGTCTTCTCGGTCATACAATCCAGGATTGCCACGTTCTTAAAGACATAATAGAAAGGATGATCAACAAAGGAGAGATTGAGGTCGAGGGAGAAAAGTCAAAAGGTTCATCTGCCTCGTCGAACGTGATATCAACGGTGGAGGTTGAGGATGTTCCTTCGTCTCATCATCAAAGCCATGGCTCTATAGCGGAATCTGAAGTGATTGTAGCCACGGGTGACGAAGGGATCCCTACCGTATCATTTCCTAACATGGCTATACCGGTGCAATTTCGAGTAGGTAATGATGTTCGGGTCGTGTGGGCCTATCGTGATATGCCAAGAGTTGGTCCGGGTTATCAAACATTGTATGACGTGGTGACATGTCCTGAGTTTGAAATTTTTTTTTCTTATGAAGAGGAAAGTAGTCCCTTTGAGTGGCATACCATTACCGAATGAAAGAGCTCCCGTCAAAATGTTGCTCTAAGTTCTAGTTCTCCAGGCTTCAGAATTATCGGACGAAAATCCGACAAGAAGAAGGCAAAGAAGGACAAGAAGAAAAAGAAGAAGAGCAAGAAGGAAAAGAAGCTTGAAGCGGATTCCGAAGAGGAGTACATACAACCTCGGCGAGTTCCTTTCACTTTGAAAGACTTTGTTCCCAAGGATTTTCTTATGGAGGATTCCTCGGATGAAGAGGACTTATTCTGGGCGGAAGAGGTCGTGCAATGTTGTATGGTCTCTAGTGTTGATGATGATGAAGAAGATATAGCCGAGGTCGATGGAGTTTCCCTCCGATCAGGTCGCCCGTTGGCGGATGTCCCGCCTGCAAAGAAAAAGGGAAAGGGGAAAGAGCCAAGCTTAATTGAAGACCCGATGGTGAAAGGCTTGGAAGATCATGATGTTAACCAAGTCCCTACATCTTTGAGAAAACATGGGGGTAACAAGAGTGAGCCGAGCAAGGATTTTGATCGAAGAGTTCCGATGTCTCTTCAAAAAGCTCCTTATAAGGAGCGAATCCGCTATGATGTTGTGGGCCACCTTAAGCACATTCCATCACGCTTGAGTGTCTATGACGCTTTGCAAATGTCTAGTGATCTAAGAAGAGCTCTCATTCAAGCCCTTATGGACCCCGAAGATTACAAAGATCAAATCGATCCGATTGAGGTCGACGAGGTTTCTTTGACCCCGTCAACACATTGTGCTTCATGTATGGCGGCCGTTACATTCTCGGATGAGGACCTCCAATTGGGAAATGAGAACCATAATCGTCCATTGTACGTTACGGGTTCTATTGGAGACACTAAAATCAACAGAATTCTTTTGGATTGTGGTTCAGCGGTAAATCTTCTTCCATTGAAGTCTTTGAAGGCAATCGGGTTGACAGCATCTCATCTATCCCCGAAATTGCTCACTATTCAAGGATTTAATCAAATGGGGCAACAAGCCATGGGGACGATTGCTTTGAAGATCGTGTTGGATGATCTATACAAAGATGCTCTTTTTCATGTCATCGATGCTAGCACTTCCTATAACGCTTTGCTCGGAAGACCTTGGCTTCATTCAAGCAGGTCGGTCGCTTCCACACTTCACCAATGTCTCAAATACACCGGTGATGAAGGGAATGAAAGAACTATCCGAGGAGATCCTAACCCTTTTTATGGGGAGAATGTGAATTATGCGGATGCTAAGTTTTATAAGCCGGTAAATTTTGGTCTCTCTTCATCTCTGAAAATGGGAGCTAAAGTTGAGAAGCTTCAAATGAGTGAAGTGGTCTGTGAAGTTAGTCAAATGTCAGATACCGCTCATGAGCAAGTGAAGGAGGAGAAAGGTTCACAATCTAAAATCTTGTTTAGGTACACACCGAAAGACAAGAGAAAGGTTGGACAAAAACCTATGACGTCCATTGACAAGGTTATGCATTCTCTAATGACAAGCTATGCTTGTCCTCTTCGGAAAATTGACCAAACCTTACGTAAAGGAAATTTGGTTATCCATAAAGTCCTTGGAGATGAAGGGGGCAAAAATAAGAGAATTGTAAAATGGGAAGAACCTCATTGTGCCGGTCAATCGTCCACTTTGAAAAAGAAGTATCAAGTTAAGGTGAAGAAGTCACAATCTTTCGTTAAAGGGAAAACTCAAAGGGAGCGTGTAGACAAACACGTGTTTGATAATCTTCAAGTTTCCCAAGAGGGGGGACTTTTGACAGCAAGTGTTGTAGAACCAATGACGTTGACCCCTATGGAACAAAACATGTTCTATGAAGAAAAGAAAATTACTCCTCGAGTGTCGTTTTTTCAAAGACTAGACACTTCACCTACAACATCTCGACAATATGTCTTCCAAAGGCTGGAAAAGAGTGAGGATGTTGGAGTCAAGAAGGTTTACATTCGAAAGACTAAGGAATGGAGGGTGAGAAGAAATATGCAAGTTGAGGAGTCTCTTCAGGGAGGTGATGCTTCACATATCGAAGAGGTCAATGTTATGTCTTCTTTTGAAGAAGGTAATTCTTCTCGAGAAATAAGTAATGAAGATGATTCATCGAATTTCATCAACATGGTTCAACCTGCTCCACCGGAGTTGGAAAATGGTGGTCAACCCACCGTGGATGATCTACATGAGATCAATCTTGGAACCCTTGATGACCCTAAGCCAGTTTTTGTTAGTGCATTGCTAACGGAAAAAGAGACGGTGATATATGAACAACTCCTTCATGAATATAAAGATGTTTTTGCTTGGGGTTATCAAGATATGCCCGGCTTGGATAAGCAAGTAGCCATGCATAAATTGGCTTTTTCTAAAGAAAAGAAGCCCATTAAGCAAGCCCAACAGTGTTTTCGCCCTGAGTTAACTTTTCAGATTAAAATTGAAGTCAATAAGCTCATAGAAGCTGGTTTCATACGAGAGGTTCAATACCCGATCTGGTTGGCTAACATTGTTCCCGTAAGGAAGAAGAAGGGCAAACTTCGAATATGTGTAGCTTTTAGGGACTTGAATGAAGCAAGTCCTAAGGATGAATTCCCACTTCCGATCACTGAGCTCTTGGTTGACGTTACTACTGGGTTCAAAGCTTTGTCCTTTATGGATGGGTTCTCTGGTTATAACCAAATCAAAATGCACCCTGCAGATGAGGAGTGAACTGCTTTTCGAACACCTTTGGGCACATTTTGTTATACGGTGATGCCTTTCGGTCTGAAGAATGCTGGGGCAACCTATCAAAGGGAAATGACCGTCATTTTTCATGATCTACTTCACAACACCGTTGAGTGTTATGTAGATGACTTGGTGGTTAAAACCAAAGAAGAAAGGATCACCCAAATGATCTTCTGAGAATTTATGAGAGGTTGCGCAAGCATCAACTCAAGATGAATCCCCTTAAGTGCGCATTTGGTGTGACATCGAGAAATTTTCTCGGGTTCATAGTAAGGTACCGAGGAATCGAAATTGATCCTGATAAAATCAAGGCTATAGTTGAAATGCCACCTCCAAGGAACCTGCGAGAGCTTCGGGGTTTGCAAGGCAAGCTTGCCTATATCTGATGCTTCATCTCAAATTTGACAGGAAGGTGTCAACCATTTCTAAGGTTGATGAAAAAGAATGCACCATTCATTTGGGATCGGTCATGCCAAGATGCGTTTGAAAGCATCAAGACTTATCTGACCAATCCGCCAATCCTATTAGCACCGGTGCAAGGAAGACCTCTTATCCTTTACACGGCATCGCTAGAGCGGTCTTTCAGAGCTATGTTAGCTCAAAATAATGAGGATGGAAAAGAGATCTCCTTATATTACATCAGCCGAACTTTGGTAGGGGCAGAACAAAATTATTCCACCATGGAGAAAATTTGTTTGGCTTTGATTTTTGCCATTCAGAAGTTGCGTCACTACCTTTTATCCCATCAGATCATTCTGATCTCTAAAGCTGATCCTTTAAGGTTCATTCTATCAAAGACCGTGTTGTCTGGAAGATTAGCTAAGTGGGCTATGTTGTTGGCTCCATTCGACATCAAATTTGTGTCACAAAAGGCGGTGAAAGGCCAAGCTTAGGCTGATTTCCTAGAAGCTCATCCAACACCTGGTAATGAGGAATTGCATGATGATTTTCCCGATGAAGAAGTCTTTAATGTTGAGGAAAATACATGGCAACTATATTTTGACGGTGCTGCAAGAAGAGTTGGAGCCGGGGTTGGGATCATATTTGTTACGCCTTCTGGTGGTCTGGTGCCTTATTCTTTCTCTTTGTTGGAGAATTGCACAAACAATGTGGTTGAATACGAGGCGCTAATCATTGGTCTTGAAATCTCTTTGGAGATGCACATCGATCCTTTAAACGTGTTTGGTGACTCTCAACTAATTGTTCGGCAAATAAATGGACAATACGAAGTAAGAAACCCAAATCTGGTTCTTCTTCATCAAAGGGCAAAGTACCTCATAGGTCAATTCTTTCAAATTGAGATTGAGCATGTTTCAAGGTCTGAGAATGCAAAGGCTGATGCCTTGGCTAAATTAGCCGCGTCACTCATACTTCCCGGTGAAAGGGAGATCCAAGTAACTATTGGAGAGCGACACTTACTTGCTCCTGCATTAGAGCGCGTTGATCAGGTCGAAGAAGTCAAGGTGGTCTATGTTTACGAGATCGATGAAGATGTTGATTGGCGCCAACCCATCTTGGAGTATTTAAAGTATAGCATTCTACCTGATGATACAAGAAGGAAGGTAGATATCAAAAGGCGAGCACCCCGTTTCTCATTAGAAAATGATATGTTGTATAGAAGATCCTTCGAAGGGAAGTTGCTAAGGTGTTTGTCTAAGGAAGAAGCACAAAATTCTCTTGCAAAGACTCACGCGGGGTTATGTGGAGCGCATCAAGCTGGTCCTAAGTTGGCGGACCAAATTAAGAGACAAGGTTATTATTGGCTAACTATGGTAAAGGATGCAATGAAGTTTGCAAAGGCTTGTCATGCTTGTCAGATCCATTCGGACTTTATTCACCAACCCCCACAACTTCTCCATCCGACAATATTGTCATGGCCATTTAATGCATGGGGTCTAGATGTTGTTGGACCCATAAATCCATCATCTTCTCGTGGTCATCAATACAACTTGGTTGTGACAGATTATTTTTCTAAATGGGCCGAGGCTTTACCGTTAAGGGTGGTTGGGGCAAAAGAAGTTGCGAATTTCATAAGAGTTCATCTGATTTATCGTTATGGAGTTCCGTCAAAGATCATTTCAGATAATGCTTTATATTTCAAAAATCAAAAAATGCTGGTGAAGATGGCTGAAAAGTTTGGATTTCAACACAGTTTTTCTTCAAGCTATAAGCCTTCCTCAAATGGCCAAGCTGAGGCATTTAACAAGGTGTTCACGAAAATTCTCAAGAAGATGGTGTCAAAGACAAAAAGAGATTGGCATGATCGTCTACCTGAGGCTCTATGGGCATACCGTACGACCGTTCGGACATCAACGGGATGTACGCCCTATAATTTGGTCTTTGGTTCTGAGGTTGTGTTACCCCTTGAGGTGCAATTTCCTTCTTTGAGAATTGATGTACAATTGACCGATCCAGATGAGAATGCTAAAGTTCGTTTGGCTGAGCTTGAAGCGTTGGATGAACATCGATTGTCAGTCCAACAAAGGCTCGAGATATATCAAGCACAAGTTGCTGGTGCATTTAATAAGCGGGTCAAGTTTCGGTCATTTTCGGTTGGTGATTTGGCGCTTACAATAAGGCGGCCCATTGTCATTAATCGTAAGTCAGGTGGAAAGTTTAAGCCAAAATGGGAGGGTCCATATGTTATTACCAAGGTCTTTCCTAAAGGCGCTTATGAGCTCTCAACTTCAGAGGGCAACGTAGTTTACCAGTGCGTGAATGCAAAGTTTGTGAAGAAATATTTCTTATAAGATGACCAAATATCCTTGTATGCAAATGATAGTCGAAGTGGTTTGAGCAACTCTTCCTAGAAGGTGGGTTCATGCCATTTCGGTGATGCGTACGAAAAAGGATATATATATATATATACAAAAAAAAAAATACAAGAAGATCAAATGGTGATTTGATAATTTGGTTTTCTTGAACTACGAATGGCTTGATCCCTCACAAAGGGGTACGTAGGCAGTCTAGTCAATCGAAACGCTAGATGCAGCCACACAAATAAAAAAAAAAGAAAAGGTTGATGTACTTAATGAGTGACATGTTAAATCAAATCCATGTCGTTTTATTAAGAATAATAATAAACCATGCAAGAGTCTCATAGTGACAAATGAAGTGCAAAACAAAACAAAAATAGGGAAATGTGAAAAGGGAAAACAAAGCAACAATACAAAGTTCGCTAGTCACTGGAAGCAAAAGAAGATAAATCAGCAACAATAATATTGAGATGAGACTGAATCAGATTCAGTTCTTCAACATGGACCTGGCTTGCTTTCATAGTTTCTTCCAATTCTAGCTTCTTTGCCCTGTCAAGTTGGATGCACTGCTCTACTTTATCGGTGCTTTTCTTGATCTCTTCTTTGTCATGAGCGAGGTCCTCCTTCATTTTACGAAGCTTGGCTTCCAACTCTAAGACTTCTTTCTCTCGTTCTTCAATTGCGGGAATTTTCTCTTGAAGACGAGTTAATGTCGCCTCACTGGCTACCAGTTTTGCGTCACAAGTATGAATCTCGCCAGACACACGGTTCAAAGGGGCTATTGCGATCTTGCTCTCCAACTGTGTCGCAACAGTGACCTTGTCAAAAAACTCATGAACCTGAGAATTGATCCATTCCATGCACGTGTCACTGACTTCGGCTACTTTGGCAATCTGTTTAAGCGCCTCTAGATTCTTAAAAACCTCAATTCGTGTTGATAATGAATCTTGGGAGGAATGTGGCTTTGAGATGGCCCCAACGACTGCTTTCACCCCTTCTACCACGGCCATGCGAACGAAAGTTGGGATGGAAACCGAAAACAAACTCTTCAAGGAGTCAGGTATACACTGAGGAGGGGGAGGAACATTCATAGAATCTTTTACCGAGTCTGGATCATGTACCTCGGTCAAATCCATGACCTCATCGTTACCTTTTTCTTCAGAAATTGGCGAAGGAGCCCCTTCTGTTGAAAGCAGGTCAAAAGTGTCAAAAATCGGCCCTGAGATTGGTCCATCGTAATAGTCCACCTTTTCTCCCGAACAAGACTCATCTGATCTATCACGTCATCTCAATCGCTTGAAGTGCACATCATCAACTGGGTGATATTTCCCTTTCTGGTCGCTTCACTGAAATGATAGTAGGTGGCGGGGAATAAGATTCATTAGACGACGACTGAGAACTGGTAGAAAATTTAACAGTGCCTCTTAAACCATGAATGACGCTTCTCATATTGGAGATAACATACACCTCTTCCTTCGGCTGGGTCTTTTTCCCTGAGAGGGTTACGTTGACCTTATTTATTGATTGACTCAGGAAGGGAGTTGAAGTTATGACCCACCATGTGCAATAGCCCCAAGTACATGTCCCGTGATAACTATATTGAGGAATGCAGAAAAGTGCTCCACTGTCTTTGTTAAACATGCGAGCATAGTGGTATGCGATATCTCCCAGGGATCTTTGGCTCCTCAACGCACAACTGAACTTTAATGAATTGGTAGGGATAGCTTGATCAAAACCAAATTGGAGAGCAAACCTGTTCGGGTAGTAGGGTTGCAAGATCAAATCTGCCCCTACTCTCACCGGTAGCAAGCATGAGCGTATACAAAGCAGCTGCTCAAAACTAGTGTCAGAAATCCCTTCTATGTTCAGGTACTTCGCATTGTCTTTCCCACCAAAAGAGAGTCTGCGATAGGCAACGTGTTGGGAATGTCGGAGTATTATGCGAGTTGTATGGATAGATATCTCTTTATTCCGTACTCCTGCATAATATGCCAATCTGGGGTAGTCTTCCGAAAAGTCGCTCTCAGAATGAGAATTGTACAGAGCAGGGAAATATTCAGCCAACCAACCAATTACAAAGTGCATCCCTAAACAAGAATCGGCTCTTCCTGGGTCGATAGGATGGGTGGCCATCTTATTCAACTCATGATAGATGTGCCCTAAAACAGCAGGAGCAAGTGAAATCCGCTTGCCTTCGGCTATAAAGCATGCCATCACAAATGTTTCCGGTCGCACCACCTGTGTAATCTGCGGGAAGAAGAACCTACTAAGCAAGAGGGCCAGAAACACTGCCAACTCGCCTTTGTCACTTACAGAAAGGGTTTCCAAGGGTTTCACGTGAGGCAAAAAAATTCTTGTTGCTTGCCTTTCCCTTTACGTTTCCCCTCTTTTTCTGTGGCTGATTGGTAGTATATTCACCATATGAACGGTAAATGGTGATCACCTCTGTAAAAATGGGCTAGTCACTCATCCCACTTCACTTCTTTCTTACCGAGATGATGACAGATATCAGCATGAATCTGAAGAAGTTCCAGAACTGTGGGAGGAAAATCTCCTCCTTCCTGCAACTGTTTGTTTGTGGGTATGAATTCTTCATAGGGGTCTCCGAGATTCGGCAAGCCTGCTATTTGCTTTAAATCATTTAGGGAAATACTCAATTCACCTCCTCCGTGATGTAAAGTATTGGTCAGAGGTCCCCAAAGCTCACAAAAGCCCTCCATACGTCTTGATGAAGTGTGTAAGGGAAGCGTGAAACAACCACGGTTCCAAAAATATCAGCTTGACGAAGAGTTTTCTCGTAACGCTCAAGGGTTTGCTCATCCACTCCATCAAACATGGAGTAAAAGTTGCTAAGCCGCGGAAAGAAAAATTAGTTCCCCAACTCTTTTGTTGCTGCAACATCCGTTTGAGAGTAGGATAGAACTCTTCAGCGACTTTGAACTTATCAACACGGTCATCTTCCTGGCATGTCTTGTCTAGGAAGGTTCCTTTAAAATGCATCCCCCTGTGCTTTCGGCTTTGGAGACATCCTCTCTCATCCTCATGCCGAAAACTCAGGTGGCCCTCATACACTTCTTCCGTCTTTGTCCAAGCGGATTTGAGTTGGAATTCCCTCGGAAGCCCAATCTCCTTAAGAGAGCCAGATCTTCTATAAGTGGGGCTATGCTCGCAGATTTCACCATTTCGTCCCGGAATTTTCTCATAACCGATTTCACCATAGGCATTCATGACAATAGTCTGCAAAATGGTGAAAAGAAAAAGTCAGAATATTAGAAAAATCGAACTTTGTGAATGTTGATTAGTTTCAGACACTCAAAGTTCGGGGGCAACTGTTGAACGATAAATTTATATACAATCCGGAGAATCAAAGTTGAGGGAGTAAAAATTAAACAAACGAGGGGTTATACCCGTTATATATTCTTGAGAATGTTTATATGTTGGTGCATATAATTGTGGTTATTCATTATTCATATATGTATGAACAAATTTAGCTCTTATAATACGTAGGTCATGTTAATTAACATAAGCCTACTTAGGACATGCTCTTTTGTTTTGTTGACTTGTTAAAAATGGAGCCATGTACGTGTCTAATCTATCTAATATAATATAAAAATCGCGAGAGAGAAAATTAAAGACCTAACATTAAATTCTCTTTCATTTTGATTGGTTAATTCACACTCCTCAATTCAATGTTGCTATCTTTTTATTGATGGTTTTTATATATTATAGATATAGATAGATGGATTAAGATCCATAAAATAAAAACTTGAATATATGAAGATTTAATTAAAACTTACACTTTCTAAGATAATTATTTTCTTTTTCATAAAAATAAAAGAGAACTTTTATCCTAACCGATTCAAACTTCAGTTTAATTATATAAACGGTGTTTAAAATAATATAAGTTCAACATTTATATATATGTCACTTTTCAAATAAGATAATTATTTATAAATAAATAAAAGCAATTCTTTTGTAAATTCTACTAAGAAAAATTAATTCAAAATCATATATAGTTGAAAAATATAAATAATGCAATACAAATAACATATTTATAGCTTCAAACATTTGAAATAAATATTCACCTCTATTACCTATAATGCAAAATTCAAAAAATAATTATACACTTTGATACATAGTCTTAATATATATTATTTTTTTTAAAAACATATTTTTTCTTACGCGTAGCAAAAATATTTTTACCTAAATAAAATAAAAAAACCTAATGGAAACACGAATACACATCAAAACAATAAGACCCGCGCGGAGCGCGGAAACCTTCTCCCTAGTGTATATACTCCCTCCGTCCCATAATATAATTCCTCTTTCACTTTTCACATTTTCCGAGACACGTTTTGTATCGTTAATATCTCTAACTATATGTTAATAAAAAATTCTAAAATTTTGATATGTTAAAGTAATCATCAAGACGAATCAAACAAGACCCCATAAAACTATGTTTGTTCTTACATATTAAAAGTTATACGACAAAATGTATTAAAAAATAAATAGTGTCAAAAATAAAACAGAAATTATATACCGGGACGGAGGGAGTATATATGAAGTACATGATGAGTCAGGTTTGCAGTAATATGAAAATGCACCTACTCATTCTAGTGAAAGCTACGTGATTGCTGTTCAAATAGTGAGAGGCGTTTCTTTTTTTTGGTCTACCGTAACAGTCATTTTAATTGACTGCCATTACTCTACATTATGAGTAGTTTAGTCTAGCATATAAAAAGATGCAAAGATGCTGGTGACGATTAAAAAAAGAAGAAGAAAGGACGAATGAAAGAAAAAAGAGACACAAATTTCACTTGTCTGCAGCAAGAAACGAGAGAAGAAATTTAGAAGATTGTTGAGATCCATTTCTTTCGATCAACTCAGGCAACAACAGTGAGTGGGCTTTCCTTTTTATATATATGAATAGATATGTCTACTTATCATTCCTTTGTTTGATCATACTGCAGGCCATGGTCCAATTGACTCGAAGTTCATATGTTAACGGGTCACAATATACCAAAACAGAGATGTTTTTATGTGGATTCACGATGTTTTGCTAAAGCGAAACAAAAGTGTTTCTATGTAAATTCATGATGTTTTATCCAAAATTGAAACGGATGCGTTTCTTTTTTTTGGTCTACCGTAACAGTCATTTTAATTGACTGCCATTACTCTACATTATGAGTAGTTTAGTCTAGCATATAAAAAGATGCAAAGATGCTGGTGACGATTAAAAAAAGAAGAAGAAAGGACGAATGAAAGAAAAAAGAGAGACACAAATTTCACTTGTCTGCAGCAAGAAACGAGAGAAGAAATTTAGAAGATTATTGAGATCCATTTCTTTCGATCAACTCAGGCAACAACAGTGAGTGGGCTTTCCTTTTTATATATATGAATTGATATGTCTACTTATCATTCCTTTGTTTGATCGTACTGCAGGCCATGGTCCAATTGACTCGAAGTTCATATGTTAACGGGTCACAATATACCAAAATAGAGATGTTTTTACGTGGATTTCATGATGTTTTATCTAAAATTGAAACGGTTGCGTTTCTTCAAACAAAACAGAGATGTTTCTATGTGGATTCACGATGTGTTAAAGCAAAACAGAGGTGTTTCTATGTAGATTCATGATGTTTTATCCAAAATTGAAACGGGTTCGTTTCTTCAAACAAAACAGAAATGTTTTTATATAGACTCATGATGTTTTGCTAAAGCGAAATAGAGGTGTTTCTATGTAGATTCATGATGTTTTATCAAAGTTGAAACGTGTTCGTTTCTTAAAACGAAAGAAAGTGTTTCTCACGTAGATTCATGATGTTTTATCCAATTGAAACAAAATGTTTCCCATATCGAAGAACGATGTTTCGTCGGAACAAAACAACGTTCCTCTCATGTCGAAACAAGACGTTTCACATTAAACTCAAACATGATGTTTTCTATACAAGAGCAAACAAAATGTGGAGTCACCTTCTCGTTCATGTCGGTCATTGTTATGGACGGAAAAAAATGCAAACGGACTCACTCAGAAAATTGGGTGTCTTGTTCGTATGGCGCTCTTCCTTTGTTTCTCTGTAAAAACTCAAATCCTGCAGGGTAGGTTTATAAAGAAGATGATTGAGAATCTTAAGTTACCTTGTATATTTGATCTGTATAAACAAGTAGGAGGACATAATTAATCATAATGTACTATGTACACACATGCAGAGGACCATTGCTGTCATATATACTCGTACATGGAAATCAAAATAGTATATTACCTTCGTATGTAATAAATATGGCATAGAAAAGGCAATATGTGAGATTATGCATATCATCATTATATGTCAAAGCTGATCCTCCTAACATACGTTACACTAAGATGATTACACGAGTTGATATATATGTATATATACGTGAGTTTCACTCTGTCAATTCTTTGAAATGTGGCAAGGGATCCCAACCACCCAACATGAGGTCTCGAGTTCGAGGCTTGGTGGAGGTTAAAAATTGTTTCTTGGAAGAGTCACCCACGCAGCTCGAACTCTATATGTAAGGGTAGTAGGAGAGTACCCTAACCGCTGAACTAGAGTGGGAAACCAAAAAAAGAAGAAGTTTATCCTCCTAACATACGTTATACTAAGATGTTTACACGAGTTGATATATATGTATATAGATTTAAGTTCTGGTGTAACAGCCTCTTACGGTGTAACGAGTATTCACCCTCAATGGTATTCATGTTTGTTAAGGTTGATATTCAACTTAAATAACCTATATCAATATAGGGTTGATATTCAACTAAAAAAACATGAATAAATAGCGTAAAAGAATGAATAGAGGCACAAACATATGAGAATACGATTAGTGCATATTAGCCTAAATCTACATAAAGTTGAATATCAACCTTAACAAACCCGAATACCATTGAAGATAAATACTCGTTACACCGTTACACCACAATAGTCGTTACACCGGAACTCAGCTCTATGTATATATACGTGAGTTTCACTTTGTCAATTCTTTAAAATGTGCTAAACCGAATGACATATATATATATATATATATATATATATCAAATTCATATCTCTTAATCTCATTTTAAGTAGAGATTTAGAACCAAAATTCTTAATTTACCTACAATATGGGTTAATTAATTAAAATTTATTCACATAAACGTGGCATGAAAATTTGGACTAATATTTATGTCTAGTCACTATAATTTAGAACCCGTTCGAGAACTGTTTGAACTACGAGGATTTGATTCCACTATATATATATAAGTGGATACGTAGGACGTTCGTTACAAAAATATAAAAGAGTAACGAATGACATGTATATATACGTGAGTTTCACTTTGTCAATTCTTTAAAATGTGCTAAACCGAATGACATGTATATATATATATCAAATTCATATCTCTTAATCTCATTTTAAGTAGAGATTTAGAACCAAAATTCTTAATTTACCTACAATATGGGTTAATTAATTAAAATTTATTCACATAAACGTGGCATTAAAATTTGGACTAATATTTATGTCTAGTCACTATAATTTAGAACCCGTTCGAGAACTGTTTGAACTACGAGGATTTGATTCCACTATATATATAAGTGGATACGTAGGACGTTCGTTACAAAAATATAAAAGAGTAACGAATTCAATCAAATGCCCGAATTTAAGAACGAATATCAAAATTGTTCTTTTTCTAGAACTACGTGTGATTTGATCCCTTTTAAAAGGGTACGTAGGAAATTCGATATAAAGCTATCGCTCATTGAGTTCAATCGCAAACAAAAATAAAAAAAGATTCACCAAAATGATATAAACATATATAGTGAAAAGTTAGACAACCCTTCCTAGAAGGTGAGTTTAATCTTTCACGACGTACAAATGATAGTTAGATCGCGTCTAGGAAACCCGTCTTAGAAGGTGGGCTTAGACTCGCTCCTCTGATGTACGATAAACAAATCACTCTAAACTACGTAAGGCTTGATTCTTCTGAAGAAGGTACGTAGGCAACCTATCATAATCCGGGTGCAGCCCAAATCATAAAACAAATCTATAAGTGTTCAACGTATCTATATTATTAGAATTGTAAGGATATACAGATAAGGGTCGAACTCAAATAAAATCAAATAAGATGTGTTCGTGCATAGTTGTGTTCTTTTAACAATTTTTGCCTAACATGCGCAATCAGCTAAGAGAACTCCTGAATGAAAGAAAGATTAGATTGCTGAGACCATTGTTTTAGAGATGATGGACCAATAATGTTGATAGAATTCTGCAGTGAAGCCATCTGGTCCAGGAGTCTTATTATGAGGAAGTTCAAAGATAACGTTCTTAATTTCTTGAGTAGACGGTTGTTGCAGCAGCATATTGTTATCTTCGTCAGTGATTAATTTTGGTATCATTTTTAAGTCTGTGTTTGTAATATTTGTTGAGTGACTTGGTTGAAACCTTACTTGTAGATCCTTTGTAATATGTTGTGTAATCTCTTCCTGAGTGTAATACTTGTTATTATCCAGGGCTACATAAAAGTTTATTTTTTTCTTAAACTTTCTAATCTTAACCGTATTTTGGAAGTATTTAGTATTCACGTCCATTTCAGCCATATGTTTAATTTTTGCTCTTTGTTTCCAATATGTGTGTTGGAATTGTAGTAGTTTATTATATTTATGAAGGTGTCTTATATATCTTTGGTGGATATTGTCTTGTGTATCTGGGGATGTACAAAGTTGTTGGAGTGTTTTTAATGTGTTCTTTGTTTGTTTTAATTGTTCAAAAATGTTGTGGGTGTGTTTTTTTAGCCAATTCTTACTCTCCATTTTAATTCGCTTAGCTTCATAAATATTTGGAACATAAAAGAACCTTGGAAATTATAATTTCAGACTCTCGTAATCATCTTTCCAAAGTTAGGGTTTTCAAACCAAGCATTCTCCATAATGAATGGGAAATTTTTAGGCGTTGTGTTATTTCCTAGTTGAAGAGTAATACAGCAATGATCCGTGTAAATGGTAAATGTTCTAGCTGAATATTATTAAAATAATTAACAATCTCCGGGTTGATTAGAACTCTATCTAATCTTTCTAATATAGTTGATGAGTTATGCATTGATTTCCGCCAAGTAAAAGGAAAGCCACTACATTTTGTTGGTAAGAGACCATGGTTGTTAACAAAGGTATTTAGTCTAGAGAAACGATGATGTGTACAAGGGATGCCACCTAATTTATCCTCAGGAGCTAATAGATCATTAAAATCATCAATAATGATTGAAGGCTCTTGGTGGGTATTGATTATTTGTGAAAGGAATTTCCAGAAATTTATTTTTTCATTTTTCTTACTAGGAGCATAAATAAAGATCATAATAAACCGTTTTATGTGATCTTTATACTGGATTACTATTATATTAAAGCTATGAAATAAAATTCTAAATTTATTGTGGTCTATAAAGTTTGCGATAAGTAGCCAAAGACCACCCTTACTACCATCAACAGGGGAAATAGTAATTTGTTTGAAACCAATCGTTCCTAGAAATTGGGAAGAAGGCGTTTCATTATTCTTTGTCTCAGCTAAACAAAACATATCAATATTACGAGTTCTTTTTAGGTAGGAAATTTCAGTCTAAAAATGTGGTATTCTAACACCCCGACAATTCCAATATGCAACTTTCATTTTAAACTATTGATTAAATAATGAAAAGTAAAGAGTATATTGAAAAGTTTGGAGCTGAATTTTCTTAAGCAAGTATATTGTGGTGAATGATGTGAAGAAGGATTGTTGAATTTAGAATTATAGGCTATGGGGTTCAGATTATACTTTGTACACACTAGAGTAACATGCAAGTTAGTACAAGAGCCGAATAAATTGGTATGAGTAAATCGCAGAAGATTATGAATGTATATCCAGAGATTGTAAATCTTAAAAAAGGATTTGAGTGTAATCATGAATGTGATGTTCAAATTACGAGTAAAACTTAAAGGGTTTGATGAGTTATTGGTGTTAATATGTGATATAATGTTCCGGTAATTGGTGACAACACTGAAATCATTAAGCGGAGTGAAGAAGATCATAGAGATATTAATACCTTGTAATTGGTGTAGATAACACTTCAGGTAGAAGAAATCTAATATTCTATGATCATAAAATTTAAGATGAGGGATGTTGTAGTTAGTAGTCAAACTAATATTTTTGTTACTAATTTTACCAATTTTACAGTGGATAATATTATGTAAGTAAGATTTAGTTTTAATGTGAAATCTGAAGTTTAATGTGTTATAATCCTTTATCAAAAAAGGTTAAACTTGTTACAAAACAGATAGGAAAGAAGTTTATATATTAACCGTAAGGTATAAATTTTGTAAGAAGAATACATGATGATGGAGGACTGTAATCTAAGTTTAACCATTATGAAATAGGCAATGCAAACTTTAATGTAAAATCTGTAGTATTTATTAAAAGATAACAAATAGTAGATTGCAGTCATAGTATTAAGTTCACTACAAGAGAACTTGAGTATGCCCACACCGGAATTTCTCACACTTAAAAGTATTGAATGAATTTTCCACACTTTATTTTGTTGGATACCACATGTCATACTTAAAAGTGTTGGTTAAAGTGTAGCAAAATCCACAAATATCATTCCAACACTTTAAACAGTAGTTAGTAAATTATCCACACTACATACTCATACTTTTTATTGTTGATAATTGTCCCACACAAAATAGTATTGGATATCACTTTTCATTATCCAATATACAATTAACTATACATATATTTAAAGTATATGTATATCTTACTATTACATACTCCGTACATAGAACATATTCAAGTGAAATATATAAGTATCAAGTTAATTAAATCAATTTATAATATATTATATCCATGATAATTATCTACTATTTATAGAAGCTGATTTTATCTTATCTATTTTAACATAAGTATGTACAATATATCTTACTAACTTAAATCTAAATACTATAATCCCTATATAATAACTAATTCTATTTTAATAATTAATTAATTAAATATAATTATATATTATATATTTTTATTAATATTATTACTATGTGCTTATGAATTTTATATACATTTATAAAAATCGTTACGTAAATTCCGCACATAAAGCGGTAATAAATTGGCTTATATTAATAGTGATACACGTAATAACATACAATACATTGAAATCTAATCCTATTTTAAGTTATTATTTTCTTTTATCCTTAATTTAAGTGTTGATGTAATTAACTGCTTCTCCATTATACCCATTCTCCACGTTCAAGCACTATGCCCACGTTCTCAAGTCCACCACTATGCCACATAACCGCTTCGTAGCTTCCTTATAATGGCCGGAGTTGGATTCTCAATCCTCGTCCTTCCAAATTCTAATTTTGTATTTCCTTTGTTCCACAAAAATGCAGACGACATCTCTTATCTCCTTACAAACATAGCTTTGTTAGTTTAGAGGGGTAGGTTTGAAGATAACTCCAATGGATTCCAAAGGTGAAGGTGGAGAAGTACTTCCAGAGGTAGGCTTCCAGTTCCGATCTCAGAGAAGCTTCCCTCTTCCGTACTTCAGTCACATTCTTTATATGTGATTAATTATATGCATTCTTCATGCAGTAGGGACTGTCAACCACGGCGGACGGTCTTCAATCATATAAAGAAGAGGGAGGCGCGTGCTATCAGCGGGGAGACGGAGGACGGTTTTTGTTTGTGTCGGTATGTGATTTCGTGATTCAGCAGCACGACAAGCGCAAGAGTCGACGAGAACATCTAACTGTCGAGTGATCCGGCGTCAACCACGGCGATGGCGATGTGCGATGGCATAGCATCTAGTCTCCGGGACGGAAAGGAGATATGATATGTGTTTGGGATAAATAATTTAATTATATTTATATGTTAAAGTGCCTCGTGTTTGTATTTGGTGGTAATGAATGATTATATGCAGATTATATTTGATTTAGTTATTAGTAGAATTAATTTTTTGTCATGAAATAAGGTTAAATCCCTATGATTTATTAATCTAAAAACTAGAAAATAAGTGACCCTATATATTTGATAATAATAGAGGATATAATTAAGAATAAAAAACAAGTATTTAATATGTATACAAATAAAAATAAAGATAATAAAATACATTTCAATTTTTATATATATTTATCATAAATAATATGTATACAAATAAAAATAAAGATAATAAAATAAATTTCAATTTTTATATATATTTATCAATTTATGACAATATAATATTTATTATAAAGTGTTGGAATTTAAAATAAAATTTAAAGATATATGTGTGGGTGTTTTCCACAACTTTGAATGTACAACCATTATCCACAGTCCATATAGCCACAATCTATCTCCACATAATTAAGTATTGTTTTTACCAACACAAAATTAATAAGTGCAAGTAACATTAGTACTTTTAAGTGTGGATATATAGAATTTCTCTTGTAGTGGTTGAATATTCATAGAAGATTCACTGCATAACTGAGAAAATGTATTAGACAGCTTGTAGTAAATAGAAGTGTAATGGTTTGTGGTAAGAGTTATAGAGTAAATAAAGAGAGTTAGAGTAACAACTTTAAGATTGTATGTACACATGATTTGAGCATTGGGAGTAGAAATAAGAGTAGGATATAGTTTGTAATAGGGTGTAAGAGAATTTAGAAGTAGGTTTGACAATGAATTTAAAGCAGGATAATAAGTAGAGAAGAAGGAGGAGGGTACGAAGACCCTCAAAGCAACAACCATATAACAATACTTAGTAGTCGAAGTCCTTGGGATTACAATGCTTCAAAGAGCGAGACACTTATTCTACTAATGCTACCAAGTTGGATATACCCCAACAAGGAAGCACTCAAAATAGTGGGGACGGCAATATCACACATAAAGAAACTTCCCATCATCGCCAAGCCAGCTAATACAACAGTTACTAGTAATATTACTAAGTAAAGACCCACCAGAGGAAAACTTACTCAAAGCAGAACCAAGACTTAAGGCAAACTGGCTTGTAAAGTAGCAAAGTACAACAGAACCAAGGACTTTAAGTTGTCTTACCATGATCACTCCATGACCTGCTTCCCCTTGTCCCTATTCTTGCGCTTCTTGGTTGCAGAGGAGTGGTGGTCAGGGCTTTCTTCAGGGGAGGTAGTCTCAGAGCTACTGTCTTTCACCAGGGAGGCTTGATCATTGCTAGAACGAATGGTGATTCCTCCAAGCTTGTTGTTGATGGTGTTTGTAGTCTTTTTGGAGGCACCATTAGCAGAGCGGTACGATGAATCAACTGAAGCATCAAGGTTGACATTAGGGTTGACAACTGAAGGACCTGCACCGTCGTCCTGCTTCTAGAAAAAGTGTGACATCAAGGCGGGGAGAGCTTGCTTGATAAATTCTTCTGACATAGGTTGTATAGGCTGAGTAGTCTGAGTAGTTTGAGTCACGTACTGGAGTCCTGGGTAACCTTCAACTGGGAGAACTTGGTGAGGCATGGTAGAGGAGCGAGCATTGACAAGGATGATAGAAACCCTAGGCCTAGTAAAAGTAGGAGGAGTAGGGACAAACATAGAACCTGTAGTGATACAAGGATGGATAAGTGGAGAAGCAGTAGTAGGGCTGGAGTTGAGGGAGAAGTGGTTGCCATACAGTCTCCGAGCAGTTTCTTCAAAAGCAGTGGCTTGGTTGACGGTGCCAACAAAGTTTGCAACAATAGAGCCAGTGCGGTGGTTCATGACCGAGCAGTGCTTAAAAACAAGGTTGGGAGAAGTGCAGCATCCACAACCAGTTGAGAAACCTTCGTACCAAACTCGAAGAGTAAGTCTGGACCTGTCAAAGTGTTGAACCTGAATGTATTCTCTGAACTCCACCTGCTCACCAATGGGCATGTTGATGAGAAGCCTGACAAATCGATTAAGAGTACGAGCATTGGAGGCCTCGTCAATCCTCAGAAGCGTTCCAAGATCATTGAAGTGAAGAATGTGGTTGAGCCCAACTTCGTTAGCAAAGTAGAAGGGGAGAAACGGAATACGGATCCAGATATCGATCGAGGTTAAAGGTTCAAAGTTCAGATTAAAGTGAGGAGTAAAAGGACGATAACCACTAACCGACTAGCTGCATGGAAAGGGCGGTTGTTCCAAATGAGATCACGATCCTCTCTGTTGTTGAAGATGAAGTGAATCCAATTGTTTCCAAAGTATTGAATTTGTTGCTCTCCTCGAATAAACTTCCAAATGTGTCTTAGTCTGTTAGCAACAAGAGGAGGATCCTGCTCCCCATCCACTGCTCGAGCCACCAGACTGAAGTGAGTGAGCTGAAGGAGTTGGTTCTGAATCTCACTGAAGAAAGCCTCATCCGGGTCTCTTGGGGGTTGAAAAGCAGGTTCTTGTTGAAGAGAAGCTGGAGTGTAGGACGCCGACATAGGTTGAGGGAATTTGATGTGCTCTTCTTCCTGCATGTCATGAATTTCACCAACTGGGAAAAGGATTTGTTTTCTTCCATGGAAGAAGAAACAAACAAAGGAACGTGTGTGTAATTGACAGTGGAGTGGGGAGAATAGCAGTGAAGAGTCAGGTGGTTGGTAGCAGGGTAGGGTAGGGTAGGGTGGGGGTATAAAAAGGGAGAAAGTGCAGTGAAGAAATGGGAGTGGGAGGTTGAGGGTAGAGTTTGAAATTGTTTAAAATATTGGAAAGAATTGGGTGGGGCGTAGGGTTTCTGCAACGTGGCAGATGGTTTAAAAAAACACAGGCTAGGGCAAAACCTGGGGAAGAAAGCCGTGTAAATATGGGGCATAGTGGGAGTATTCAAAATGGAGTAACATGATGACATGGATATCAGTCAGATACACACGACACCCAAATAAATGCACAACAAAATTGAGTCGGTGGGGGCAACACGTGTTGATCTGGGAGAGCCTGTTGATGGCAGTGGGAATCCAGGGAAAGATTTGGAGAAAAAAACTCTCTTGCAGGAGAAAAATTAAAGCTAGTGTAATTAATGCTAGAATTGACAAGTTGGTTGAGAAACAAATTGAAATAATTACCAGGGCGATGGAAAGCATGCAGATTGTTAAATAGATGAGTATACGGTTCAATGTCATGCAAATTATGAGATCTAGGCAAGACATAGATAAAGAGCAGATTGTTATTAAAAGGTATAAACATAAAGTGGTTATACAGCCGGGTATCACAGTTGAAATTAGAAATTTGACAGTAATGGCTATGTGAACGATGCAAGATAATAATCAGGCTATTAAGACTATACTGAGTATTAACCATATACATGTTCAAGGAATAATTGTAATGAAAGTATTGGACAATAATGATATACAAGCAAAGGATAGTATAAACAAGATGAAAAGGATTGGTACTGACCTTGTAGACTTCAACGATGGTGTGATATTGATTTGATCTATTCACTCGACAACAGAACCGATTGTTCTCTAACCACAAACGATTCAATGAACAATCAAGTACAAAATCTGAATGCAAGAGGACACACAGTATGTTCACGCGGTTCGGCAAACCCTAATCCTCAGAGTCTCAGTGGGGAGACTCAGCCCAACAATGCACTAGGATACTCAGGGAGTTCGTACAAAAGTTACAAAGCAAGGCAAGAACGGCGAAACACAAAATACATGTAAGATCTAACACAGATCTAACAAAGAGATGAGGAAGAGAAGGAAATTGGGATTCGGCCCCCAATAGGCTGTTGTAGCTTCAAGGCAGAAGCTACAATGAGAACTCAAGTCTTCTATCGCCAGAAATCGCCACCCTAGGACCTCTGCAGAAGCTCTTCAAGAACTCTCTCTCTTTCTCTGAAATCTCTCTCTCTCTCTCTCCCTCTCTTTCTGTAATGAGCGTCGCGAACAGTGATCGATCTAGGGCAAGCTTCCTCTTCAAGAGAAGCTTATATAGCTAGGTCTTCTTGTCAACAAGTCTCACCAGATAGCTCAAGCGGGCTTCGTCCACTTGATCAAAAGATGCGGCCCAAACAAACAACACAACCCAAGAACAAAGCCCAACTCCAGATATAACCCAATACCAGATTATGCCATCCAACCGGTTACCCTGGGTTGCATGATATCCGGTTTCAGATTAATCATAAAGCTAGAACAAGTCCTAGGCAATCTACCAATCCCTACACTTAAGCTTTGTCATACTAATGTGCGAACTACTTAGGTCATACATGAACTTAGGATTATGACACTTACAAATGCCCTCCTAATCCAAAGTCCATTAACCCCACCCAAGAAATCCTAATGCATTGTCGAACTCTTCTCCCCATGTCATCATTGACCCAACCTCACACCTCAGGTTACATCATCGATGTGAAGTGCATTTCTGCAGAAAACAAACTTGTTAGTAGGCACAATTTTAGTTCCAAAATCAGCAGGATTCACATCACCTTTAATTTTCTTCACATCTATAACCTCTTTTTCAACCAAATCTCGAATAAAGTGTAATCTTACATCAATATGTTTGGTTCTCTCATGGTATACAGGATCCTTACAGAGAAATAAAGCACTCTGGCTATCAGTATAAAGTATAGGTAGATACTCTTTACCTTCAATCTCTTTCAGAATACCTTTCAACCATATAGCTTCTTTGGAAGTTTCAGTAGCTGCTATATACTCAGCTTCTGTGGAAGACAAAGCCACTATGGATTGTTGTTGGCTTTTCCACGAAATACAATTACCTGCCCAAGTGTAGTAGAAAGCAGTAGAGGATTTTCTGGTGTCCTTGTTACTGCCATGGTCAGAGTCAACATATCCCTTCAACTCATTTCTGGAATCAAACTCAGAATAAACAAGACCAAGATTATTAGTCCCATTAATATATCTAAGCATATATTTCATGGCAGCCCAATGTCTAGGACCAAGTCCAGACATGTGACTACTGAGTACACTCACAGAGAAGGCCAAGTCAGGTCTAGTGCATAACATAGCATACATCAAAGAACCTACAGCTACATCATAGGGAACATTTTCCATAGACTTATGATCATCTTCTGTGACAATATATTCTTTCCTGGACAACTCCATATGCCCTCCTAAGGGGATAGGAGCAGACTTAGACTGAGACATAGAGAATTTGTCAAGCACCTTCTTCAGATAATCAGATTGTGAAAGAAACATAGTTTTATTTTTTCTATCTCTAACAATCTTGACACCTAAAATTTTTTGTGCAGGACCAAGGTCCTTCATATCAAAATGTCTCTTTAAGTCATATTTCACACCAGCAATGACAACCTTAGAGCCACTGATAAGTAAAATGTCATCAACATATAATAGAACATACAGAGGATGAGCTGACTTTATGTTTTTAAAGTACAGGCATGTATCATATTGACTCCTATGAAAACCCAAAGAAATCAGACATGCATCAAACTTTTTATTCCATTGTCTAGGTGACTGTTTAAGACCATAGATAGATTTATTTAATAAACACACATGATCAGGTTTATTTTTATCTATAAAACCCTTAGGTTGACTCATATGTATAGTCTCAATCAAATCACCATGTAAGAAAGCAGTTTTCACATCCATCTGTTCAAGTTCCCAGTCAAACACAGTAGTCATAGCAAGGAATAGTCTCATGGTTTTATATTTCACAACTGGGGCAAAAATATCATTATAATCCATTCCTTCCTTTTGAGTAAAGCCTTTGGCTGCTAGTCTAGCCTTAAATCTAGGTGGATCATGTAAAGAACTACCCTCTTTTAGTTTGAAAATCCATTTACAATCAATGACCCTAGCTTTATCTGGTTTGTTAACTAAAGTCCAGGTATCATTAGCATGCATAGACTGAATTTCATAATTCATGGCTTTAAGCCACTCATTTGACTGTTTACAATGTATAGCTTGTTCAAATGTGTCAGGTGTATAAGACTTCACAACATCAGCAACCATGAAAGCAAACTCAACAATTTTATTGTAGCTCTCAACCAGATTAACATTATACTTTCTGTTAGGAATCCTAGTTCTAGGTTCTCTATCCCTAACAAGCTGATAGTCAGCTAAATCATGCACAGTAGTATTAGAAACACTAGAGTTTGGGGATTCAACTATAGCATCAATGTTATTAGGTGAGTTTTGAGAGTTACTTACTGCCCCACCTAATTGGTGAGGGTGCAGAGCAGCATGGTTGTCCTGATTTTCTCCTTGAAGTCCTTCACTTAGAGGATTCTCCATTCCTTCTTGAGAAGTTCCAATCTCTGAAGACTGGATGCTGTGAGAGTGACCAATGTCAAACTCCTCCTCTTCAGCTTGTGGTGGATCATTATTAGCATAAAACTGAGCTTGTGCAATCCAGGGAGAGCACTCTTGGGTACCTATAGGCTCAACAGAGGGTGTTAGCATTGCTTTAAAGTGAAAATCCTTCTCATTGAAGGTAACAGACCTAGAGGTGATAATTTTGTAACCTCCAGGTTGGATTAGAAGCAATTTATATCCCTTAACTCCTTCAGGATATCCCAACATGACACATTTTTAAGCTCTAGGTTGCAACTTGCCTTGTGAAACAAGAGCATAGGCAATGCAACCAAAAGGCCTAAGATGTGTTAGGTCAGGTTTCCTATTGGTCCACATCTCCTGAGGGGTTTTGAATCCTATCACAGAAGATGGTGACCTGTTAATGAGGTAGGCAGCTGTGATAACAGCTTCATCCCACATAACACTTTTCATGCCAGAGCTAATTAACATACATCTGGCTTTCTCAAGGATTGTTTTGTTCATCCTCTCAACAGTTCCATTCTGCTGAGGGGTACCAGGAACAGTTAGGTGTCTTTTGACACCAC
Organism: Oxyria digyna; assembly: GCA_029168935.1. Taxonomy (NCBI): domain Eukaryota; kingdom Viridiplantae; phylum Streptophyta; class Magnoliopsida; order Caryophyllales; family Polygonaceae; genus Oxyria; species Oxyria digyna. The sequence continues at coordinate 17,532,434 of JAPVLV010000013.1, forward strand.
TAAGCTTACAGTACTCATTGAAAGAGGCATTACAGAATTCAAGACCATTATCAGTTTTTAAGCATTTGAGTTTATGACCAGATTGACTTTCTACCATAACTTTCCATTCCTTAAAGTTTTCAAAAGCATCACTCTTACTCTTGAGTAGGTAAATCCAGACTTTTCTTGAGTAGTGATCTATGAGAGATAGGAAGTAATTCCTACCTCCCACAGTTGCTACCTGAGCTGGACCCCATAGATCAGAATGAACATATTCTAGAGGCCTAGCTGCCACATAAGAAGTTTTACTAAAACTATGAGCAATTTTCTTTCCAAAAATACAATTCTCACAGAATTCAAGTTCAGAGGGTTTCTTATCAATCATGCCATTTTTGAACAAATGAATAAGGCCTCGATTTCCTATGTGACCAAGCCTAGAGTGCCAAAGCTTAGTGACTTCAGAATTGTCACCCTTAATAGCATCAATGGAGACATTAATCTCAGGTGGGGCAATAGAATAGTAAAGCCCACCCTTCTTAATGCTTTTGATTAGGACAGTGTTATTTCTAATCACTTCCCTAACTCCATTATAAGTATTAATGTGACAGTTTAAGTCATCAAAAGCAGATTCAGATAAAAGATTTCTTCTTAAGTTAGGCACCGACCTAACATTTTGCAAGACTCTAATAACACCATCATGCATCCTAAGAGGAACTCTTCCTACTCCTTTTATAGGCAAGGAAGTGTGATCACCTAACATGACCTCACCTCCATCAAACAGTTGTAAAGAGCAAAAATATTTCCTATGTGGGGTAGCATGCATAGTGCACTCTGAATCAAGGATCCAGGAGTCACTTTCAGACAAAGAGCTAACAACAAGAAGTTCAGAATCATACTGAGGGCTATCTTCTAACACATTAGAGTGATTAGGCTTGTCTTTATTCTTTTCATCCCTTTTCTTTTTATGACAGTCAGAAGCATAATGACACATCTTATTACAGTAGAAACACTTAACATTAGTAGTGTCTTTATCATGTTGTTTTTCAGGTTTAGGTCTACATCCTTTTCCTTTGTTCTTATACTTGCCTTTAGCCATCATCACCTCATTCTTAGAATCAGTTCTAGTCTCAGATTTGGTGCCCATTTTAAGTTTGAAGACCTTAAGGGTCTCATTTTTCTGAATTATGGACTCAGTTATCTTAGACAAGGTAAGCTCATCCCTACCATACTGAATTACATCTTTTAAGGTATCAAATTGACTAGGCAGAGAGTTAAGCAACAAAACAGCTTGGTGAGTTTCTTTTATCTCATCATCACATCTTTTAAGGTCTTGTGTCATTTTCAGAAAAGCATCAAAGTTTTCTTGCACAGTGGCAGACACATCCATCTTAAAAGTAAACAATTTGCACAACAAAGATATTCTACTAGGGAAATATTTAGAGAGAAATATGGACTCCAGTCCATCCCAAAGAGCTTTAGGTTGAGAAAAACATACCACCTGATGAGCCACGTCGTTAGTCAACCTAATCATTATCTCTGAGTGTGCAAGGTCTTGCATATCCTTCATTTCTGCACTGGTGATCCCAATTGGCCACTCCTCAGATACAACTTTGAAGCACTTCTCCCTAATTAGGATTGCCTTCATCTTTACTTTCCACATGGCAAAGTCACCATTGCCATCAAAAGGCTTGAGTCTTGCGTTGTCAGACATATCTCCTGTCAGACAAAGCACACAGATTAGACTCAGAATCAAGCTTGAGAAATATTGAAAAAACTCAAGAAACAAGATTCAACACAGGAAACCCTAGGTCTAGCTCGAATACTTCAAGAGACGAGAAACAAGAACTAGGAGTCAAATCAGATTGGCGCAGCGGAAGCAACCAAGGACGAAATCAATATCAGAAGCACAACCTGGCTCTGATACCAATTTGTGATATTGATTTGACCTATTCACTCGACAACAGAACCGATTGTTCTCTAACCACAAACGATTCAATGAACAATCAAGTAAAGAATCTGAACGCAAGAGGACACACAATATGTTCACGCGGTTCGGCAAACCCTAATCCGCGGAGTCTCAATGGGGAGACTCAGCCCAACAATGCACTAGGATACTCAGGGAGTTCGTATAGAAGTTACAAAGCAAGGCAAGAACGGCAAAACACAGAATACATGTAAGATCTAACACAGATCTAACACAGATCTAACAAAGAGATGAGGAAGAGAAGGAAATTGGGATTTGGCCCCCAATAGGCTGTTGTAGCTTCAAGGCAGAAGCTACAATGAGAACTCAAGTCTTCTATCGCCAGAAATCGCCACCCTAGGACCTCTGCAGAAGCTCTTCAAGAACTCTCTCTCTCTCTCTTTCTGTAATGAGCGCCGCGAACAGTGATCGATCTAGGGCAAGCTTCCTCTTCAAGAGAAGCTTATATAGCTAGGTCTTCTTGTCAACAAGTCTCACCAGATAGCTCAAGCGTGCTTCGTCCACTTGATCAACAGATGCGGCCCAAACAAACAACACAACCCAAGAACAAAGCCCAACTCCGGATATAACCCAATACCAGATTATGCCATCCAACCGGTTACCCGGGGTAGCATGATATCCGGTTTCAGATTAATCATAAAGCTAGAACAAGTCCTAGGCAATCTACCAATCCCTACACTTAAGCTTCGTCATACTAATGTGTGAACTACTTAAGTCATACATGAACTTAGGATTATGAACTTAGGATTATGACACTTACAGATGGAATCCAGGAGGAATTGAGGGGACTGCGAATTCTGCTTTTGATGCTTGGGGGAGTTGATGATGATGGTAGAATGTTTCATGAAATAGTAATTGTATAATGGGTTTATAATAGGGGTACATATAGTTTGTAATAAGTTTAGGGGTTTTTGCAGGAAACCACCCGTTATTTGTCGAAATTTGCAGGTAACCACCCGTTATAAACGTATTTATTCTAAACCACCCAAATTCTATACTTTTCTTACAATTCACCACCCGTAAACAGTTTCCGTCCAAGTTGTCGTTTGAGTCTGTGAAATGACCATTATAAGGGTAAAAATGTCATTGTAATATCCGATGAATCTGACGAGAATTTGAAAGATATTTTCAATTTCTCGTATGACTCCTGCAATTTATCATTAAGGTAAAACTTCATCTTAGGTAAAATGTTCATCAGGAAAGGGGCGAACTCTCGATCGGCGATTGGAGATTGATCGAAGAATAGGATTCTCGCAATTGAAGATCGAAGCTTTCCTCTCAGGAATCAAAGAACGAAGCTTTCGTCGCAGGAGTCGTGGTAAGTAATCCTCAAACCAATGTAGTCCGCAATTAGGGTTTATTCGAAAACGAATATTAGGGCCTTTACGTTCTCGAATTAGGGCTATATGTAATCGAATTGGGGCTAGGTTGTTCTGTACGTGAGTTTTGGTTATCTAATTTGTTGAAGTAAGTTAAGTGAATTAGGGATTTCGAATTAGGGGATTCAAATTAGGGATTTCTTTCGAATTAGGGTTGTTGTTAAATTTGTGTGTAAAAATCATCTGATAATGTGCAGGATCATGTCATCTGAATCTCAATCCTATTCTTCACACAATGGTAGCATATTTTGTCATTGCAATATGAGGCCTGTAATTCTTACAGCTTATACTCCTAAGAATTATGGAAGGAAATTTTTAAGATGCCCATCAAGATGCTGCAAATTTTTTCAATGGATTGATGCTCCATTGGAGCCCAATGCCAGTGACATAATTCGGAAATTGGAAGAGAAAAATCTGCAGCTCAAAGCAACAGTGAAGGCCAAAGATAAGCAGATTGGGAGGTTGTGGTTACTTGTATTTGTATTGGTTGCTGAGATTGTATTTTTTAGGTTTTATAAGTAGGGCTAATGTGTTATCTTAGTATCTTTGAGACATGACAAAATGTTGTATGAATCTTATTTGTAAGTCTTATCTAAGTTTCAATTTATGAATTATGTAAGTCTTAATATTGCATCAGATTACAAGTTTGAATTTGCCTTATAAAATGGTACATTGGTTGCATGAAAAGGTGCACTGGTAAGCTGCAGGTGCATTGGGTTTTGCTTGGTCAAAAGTAGGTTAATACACACATACTGATGTTTAGGTGCATTGGTTATTGTTTGACCAAAAAATAGTTAATGCACATTTGTAACCCTAGTTGTTAACTATATATATGGAGTCTTCCTACAGTTTGGTTTCATTGTGTGACTTGTTCGAACAAGCTCAAGGGGAAGAGAGGTTGGGTTTGCTGAAGTTTTTTTGAAATGGCTCAAAATGTTGATCCTGGGGTGATTGTATTGAGTTCAAACAATTCATCATCTGATTAGTTCTCTGATTGGAGTTCAACCGAGGAGTCTTCTGATGTCGAGGAGATCAACAATCCAGAAAATCGACATATAGTTGAAGTAGGAGGTGGAGGCGAAGCAACACTTGAAAGAGCACGCAGTTGCCCATGTGACAAGAAGAAGAGTTTCATTGTTTCAATGAAGAAATCGTTTGTCGAGGACGATTGTCGACTAGTACTTTCTTATCTCTTGTCTTATAAATTGGTGTTATACTTGTTTGATATTGACATTATTTTGTTGTGTGCAGCCACTCCCTTACAAGCATGCAGATAGGTTTATGAAGAGATTCAAAAAAATCAAGCTATCAAATGGTTATCATCATTGGCATGTACTTGTGAAACATAGCAACAATGCGTATAGGTTGGGAAAAGGCTGGAGGACTTTTGTTGAAGAAAACAACATGCGCAAGGATGATGCGTGCCTATTTGAGCTATTGGGCGTAGGACATGACGGTGCTGTCTATGATGTCAAGATCTTCAAGTCTTGAACAATTGGGTGTTCTATCCTTCTAGGTGTTTCTCTGCTTGTTTTTAAGTGTGCTTTGTTAGCAACAATGGTTTTTTTTTAATGTAAGCTTGGTAATGCAACGTATTCCAGATATTTCACCTAATCAAACCAAAATGACATAGAAAGTAGTCTGACATAATTAGATGCAAATTTTTTCCAAACTAAGATATGGTCATTTTGTTCCACGTGAGCTTGATCTTGTCGATGTGCCAACTTGTGATCTTTTTGTAGTTCCAGACCTGGATGCAACTTGTGATCTTGTTGTAGTTCCAGTGGTAGGCTTCTTAGAATGTCTCGGAGGATGGAACTTCCTGGCAGTAGTAGGTCTTAGAGCATCAACCTGCGATAAATAAGTAGGCCTCAGTAACAACAAAATAAGTAGGAAAATCAGTGCAAAAATCAAAATGGCACTCACATTATTAGAAGTTGGTGCTTGGGATGACTGTGTAGATGGAGGTTGTGTCATCTCTTGGATAAGGAGTGCATCCTTCCAAAATAAAATGAAGTAATGGTCAACCAAAACAATGAAGTATTGGGAACCATAGTAAGCAATGAAATTACCACATCATAATCTTCAACATTTCCCATCTGCACTGTTTCATCAGGGACTGGAGTTGCTCTTGCAGGTGATGCTGGATCTAGCCTCAGATCAACCAACATTACCTGCTTCCTGGTGTACTTTCTTTTCTTTGGATTAACAGGCATGGCATTATTACTTGGTGGTCTTCCTCCAGTGTTTTCTAGCCCTAGGAATCTCAGTTGAAGGTGGTTTAGGTGGGTTTTTACAAGTCTTCCTGATGTGGCCTTCTTCTCCACAATTACCACACTTATTTTTCCTAGTCCTTAATCTTGTCTGTTTTCCAGTCTCTCCAGGTTCTTTGTTTATGGATTTCTTGGGCCTTCCAGCTTGTATGATTAGCTTAGGAGGTTGAAGTGGTGGGTAAACTGTCTTCTCCCATTGGTCTTGTCCAGGCATAGGATTCACATATAAGCTGTATGTCTTCATGTAGGTCTCTTTTGTATAATAATGTGACACATAATCTTCAAGCTTGTGTCTCCTCTTTAAAATGCAGGAAATAGCATGTGTACAAGGCATGTCAGTTATGTCCCACATGTTGCATCCACAGCTCCTCCTAACCAGATCAACCACATATGTCTTTCCACCACAATCCACTTCATAGCAATCTGCATCCCCATAGCATCTGCACCTATACAAACTATCAGTTCTAAGAGCATTCAGCCTCTTTGCAGCTTCTGGAGTTAGATATCCCTGGTGTGCATTCATTTTGGCTCTCTTGCTTATAAACATCTTCATGAGTTTTCTCCTAATCCACTCACACATACTAAGGATAGACATCTCTCTGGCAGACAAGATACAACTGTTAAAAGACTCACATGAGTTGTTGAGTAGCATATCTGACTTCACATAATGCTTGAAACCATGTAGAGACCATGTACATGGGTCTTGTCTCATAAGGTAGTTATATGCCTTCTCATCCATGTCTTTTATCTTCTCCATTTCCATCTCAAAATCAGGTAGAGTGGCAGCCTTTGCAGCTGCACCAACAGAGTCTCTGTATGACTTCCCAAGCCACTGTTGGGCAAAGTTTTTTTGAAGATGTCTAACACATACACGTGTGTCAGCATTAGGAGCAACCAACTTCAATGCCTCAAGCAAACCCTGCAATATCAAATACATAATCAGTTATTATGTTCCTTTATTTTTAAAAATACCAAGAAAAATAAAAAGAATGATCATTTACCTTCTGCCTATCTGACATGAAAGTCAATGGCTCACCACCAATATCTCTTAGCAAATTTTCCAGGAACCAACACCATGTAGATTTCTTTTCTGACTCCACCACTGCAAAAGCAATTGGAAATATGTTTTCATTTCCATCTTGTGCAACTGCATACAACACTTGTCCTGTATAAGCTCCCTTCAAATCACACCCATCTAGTCCTATAATTGGCCTACAACTGCCTTGAATCCGTCTTTGCAAGCTTGGAGACAAACATACATCCTCTGAAAGATAGGCTTCTCTGGATTCTCTGTATTCTACTCAGGCCTTACATACACTGTGCTGCCCTCATTGTACTTAATAATTGTGGCTGCATAATCCCATACTCTTGCATATTGTTCAGGTGCAAAACCTTGTGTCAACATGATTGCCCTAAGTCTAGCTCTCCAAGCCTGGTGATAAGAAATGTTCACACTATGCTCCCTCTTTACTGTGAGGATAAACTGTCTGATCCTCCATTGTGGATCATCTCTGTAATGCTCAAGATATCTTTTAGCAAGCCAAATAGCATCCATCTTGGTGTTCTTATCCTGCCAACCACACTGATGTTCAGGTTCCCAAGTCTTGAGTTGGAAACTTCCATCAGTTCCCATCCTCCTTGCTGCTGCTTTGAACCCACACAATGAAACTTTACACTTGCAATTTTTCCTACTATGTTTGAACCCACACTCACACTTATTCAAACAATAAGCTGAAACTTTAGACTTGTCATTATGCAAGTAATAGTAGTCAAAACCATTCTCCAAGGCATACTGTTTTAAAGCTTTTCTAAAAACTTCATTAGATGCAAATGTCATATGTTTCTTGAGACATATCTTGTGCTTGAAATCAACTAAATGATTAAACTCTGGAAACTTAGCTTTGGGAACCTTATCTTCATCAGAACTGGAGGTCACATAGGTGTCCTCATCAACTATGATGTCAAAGACATCTTCTCCATCATCTGCACCCACCTCAGTGTTGATATTCTCATCAAAGACATCCTTGTCTACATTTGCTTCAAAGGCAACATTGTCCTCATCTGAATCCCCAAAGATATTGTTCTCATAAACCACATCATCATCATTTGAGGACTCCTCTCCTAACAGCTCAGCATCATCATCTCCTGAGTCATCTTCAACATATGTGGTTTCAAAAGGGACTTGGAAAGGATTGCTGAAAGGGGCAGATCTGGTGGTAAATTGGCTTTCAGTACCTAAGGGGGCTTGTGTAGCTCGAGAGGATACTTGGCTTTGGCTGAGATTGGGAGGTTGATCAATAATTGGGGATGAAATAGGGTTCTCAGTTGGGCCAACACTGATGGGCCTTCCATAGCTCCTTGATGGACTACCCATATTAGAAGGTTGGGCCATTACAGTTAATGGACTTAAATCTGCCCCATGAATGACATACACTTCCAAAGTATGATCATTCCCTACAGATTCACACCACTGCAATATATCACTGTCTCCTATGATCTGTTTGATCCCCCTTTGCAGTGGCATACCAGACCTTGCATACCATAGTTCCTTAATATCTTCAACTCCCACAGCCTCCTTAATGAAATCCTCTAGTTCAATCTTAGAAATTAAATCAGGATCTACATTATCCTTCTTATAAATCTTATTTCTCCTATAAGACAATCTGTCTTGAGACATATTTGGACCCAAATAAAATGTCCCATCATAAAAGAACTTGATGCTAACACTCATCTGGAGCCATAAGACAAACAATAAACAATTAACATTTAATAACTATACATATCTATACTATAATAACTAAGGCATAGGATTTCCATGATTTGTTTATACTATATTGGCACATATATCGAAATTCATCATCCACATCATCTATCTACACATGCTTGAAAGCTGAAAAAAGATTCCAAAACAAAGAAATGAGACCATGATCACATGCTTCAAAGCTGCAAAAAATATTCCATATCCACTTACTTCCAAAGCATTGAATTCAAGTCAACAACCACTACCAACAACCATTCAAACATCCATTCAATTGAAAAATCCGAAACAAACACTAATTGAAACCAGCAAACCCTTAAATCATCTCATAAGAGAGACAGGGAGAGTGAGAGAGAGAATTACCTTCTGTTGAACACCCTTGGTTGTTCTACGTCTTCAATCGAAGCTCAAACCTCCAGAAATGGCCTCGTCTTCTCCCTCGATCGAAACTCCCAAATTCTGCCTTCTGAAACCCTAGATCTCCGTCTTCAATACAAACCCGATATGATGCCTTCTCAAGCCCTAAACCTCCAACCTCAATCGCAACCCAGAAATTCCCCCTTTTGAAACCCTAAACCTCCATCCCCAATCGCAACCCAGAATTAGAACAAGAAAACCCTAAATCTTCTCCCTCAATCGCAAGCCCCTTTCTCACCCAAAATCGACAGATTCCGAGCTCGCACAACCTATCTCCCTTCGTAATCTCGCACAACCACCTATCTCCCTTCGTAATCTCGACGAGATCGAACTCAATCGCCAAGAAATCGGATCCCCAAATGTAAAAAGTAATTTTGAAATTAGGTTAAAAGTTTCAATCGACAATTTCTCGCGATATAATGAAACCGGGTTGGGAATGGGTTGGCAAATCCGGTTATTTGGTTAAAAACAAGGGGTATAATGGTCATTTCACAGACTCAAACGGCAACTTGGACGGAAACTGTTTACGGGTGGTGAATTGTAAAAAAATTATAGAATTTGGGTGGTTTAGAATAAATACGTTTATAACGGGTGGTTACCTGCAAATTTCGACAAATAACGGGTGGTTTCCTGCAAAAACCCCATAAGTTTATAATAGTTTTGGAGTTGGGTTGAAGATAGTTAACAGAACGAAAAGGGAGATGCAAAGAGATACTACCTTTCTTACCACAACAATGATCATTGCGATGGCCACTAGAATGAGTCGTATTAAGAACTGCATGAGGACTATATACAAGATGAGTATTTACATGGTGGAAGGTAGGATAATGATCAAACTCCAACTTGAAATGTAGAGAGAGTTCTCTCAGATCAAATCTTTTTCAAAAACTGCCCCCTATTACATGTGACTACTAGATCGATATGTATAGCATAGCTCGTAACCAAACGTATACTCAATGGTACGTGGGTACATTATGGGTGAATAGATGTGTAATATAAAGTCATATGAGTTGATAGACATAAGTGTCGTACGCACTCGAGGGTATAAATCGGGTTTTACAAACCCACTTTAATCGTACACACTTATAGTATCAGTGATTCATATCTAAAGATCATACCCAGACTAATTACTAACTAAGATAATCTAACCCTTCTTAAACAACCGACTGTTGATGAGATTGAAAGAGTGATTTTGAACTCCCTGTTGTATAAGGGGTGTGTCATTGATCAATCTTGGTGCTTAGATACGCAAACGAATCGTGCTAAACGCAGTTTCCAAAACCAATATTTCGACCATGTTCAATGCCTTTGGGTTACACAAAATTTGGAGTGGGATAAGACGTTGCAAACTCTAGAAGATCAAGGATATCTACTAGAAACACTTAAAGTTTTTCAGTTGTTGGAAGATGTAGAGAATTCCTTGTTGTTCATCACTAACTTGGGCCAAAACTTGTCAAACATCACCCTTATATAGGCTTAAGGGTCGCTATTCAGTTACTAGAACACCATCCAATGGATAAGGACGTTAAAATCGGTTGAAAACACACTAACCGTCCAAAACTGCCAAAAGCCAAGGTTTGTGACAAACCGTTCCGTTTTACAGAACCAAATATTGAGGCATCCGAGCATCCGCACGGTTTGTGACAAACCGTGCCTTTATGTCACAAACCGTGCCATTCTTCAGAATGTCCCATTTTTCGTCTTTTGGCTCCCGGATTCAAACCATACGAACCCAGGATGTACTTATGTACATCCCGACATATCCTTGGAACACCGAGTTCAATTTCACGTACTCGAGTCGTGCACTCCGCACTCCCAAGACTCATCGAACGTAAACGAGCTCCTCAAGCTTTGAGCGAATCCCGATCACCTTAAAATGACCGACGACACTAAAATCACCAACACTCCCACGTAATTAAACACCTGGACCTCATGGGTAAAACGCAGAATTTTATCAGCAATATTGGTCAATTGTTGGACAATTAGTTATGCAAACGGTACAATTGATGAGGCTAGAGTCGTCGTGCCTAATCAAAATAAACCTTAAACACCTAACTAATGTAGCTTTGGTAAGTAAGGGTCGAATCCCACAGAGAATCAAGTTATATATCCTATTTGTAAAATCATTCACCAATTGATAACATAGACGAAAGGGGGGATTATTGTGGTAATCAATCTAGCTAAGAAAACAATAAAAGATAAACAGTCTGGCTAGACAAATATCCACTTTCAGTTTGTCAGGTTGATCATAGATATCTCAAGTTCATTCAATTCTATGGTTGTTCCTATTCCAATCTTTAATATATTGGCAGGCCAACCGGTCCTGATAATACTTACTATTCAGCAATCAGGGAAACCTCTCAAGATTACATGAAATAGCAGCAAAGGTCACAAGAATTATAAGGATGCATGCAATAACTTACAACCGTCAAGTATTAACATGCAATCAATTCTCTTTCATAAAAGCAATCAACTACCAGATCATGCAAATATGAGTGCTACAATGACAAGGAATTCCACCGTATATTCCTAGTCTAGCAATAGAAAACTACTAATCAAACTACGTGATCAAGCTAGCAAAACCAATAGAAATCATATGATGAATACAACTACCCGTAGGTGATAAGAGTTCCAACCAGGAATACTATCCTAGCAAGGCCCGTAGATTCAATCCGATAAACACAAGAGAATTAATACAATCCAAATAGAAAATAGAACAAGAGTTTAGAATCTCACAACCAAATACAAACGAAAGCTTCAATTGTCTAGCCAACTCTAAAACAAAGGAAAAAGGAAAAAGGGTTCAGAAGAAGACCCCCCTTCAAAACTAGGTCTAAAACAATATATAAAAATCTAACCCTAAAAATATATGGTAAAAGATAAATCCTAAAACTAAAATAAGGAAAAAGAAAATAAAATAACAATCATAACAATATCGAGTCGGTGGCTTCAAATTTGGTTGATCTGCTTGCTTCCAACTCAGCCCAAGTCCACCAGCTCCATGGCAAGCCCAAGTGCTCAGCCCATTCCGTCTTCTTCAGCCCAACAAATCAGCAGCAGCTTTCTTTCTACGTGGGCCGGCTCCCATGTGGGCTTCCTCCAAGCGGGCCGCCAGCTCTTCTCCTCACGTGGGCTGGCTTCTTCGTGGGCCTCTTCTTCTTGGATTTGATCACATGGACTCCTTCAATTTACTTATTTAATGGGCTCACCAACAATTCATAAATCCGAACATCTTCGTTTCTACTTCGTCTTCAATTCTTCACTTGATATCTTCTAAGTCTTCATAATAACTCAAATGATCCATAACATATAAATGTCTCTAAACTCTTATGGAATCACTCATAATACAATATAATAATCCCTAGTTACGCTATACAAAGTGCAACGTATCAACAATCTTTCTCTCATTTCGGTATTATGCTTTTAGATTGTGCACAATTCTTTGATTCCAAAGATTGATAGTCCTTCAACTATTAATCATTTTAGACCTATTAGTTTATGTACTACAACATACAAAATTATCACAAAAATAACACCAAACATATTAGAGATTCTGTTATCAAAGATAATTTACCCATGTAAAAATTCTTTTGTACAAGACAAGTCTATTTTCTACAATATCCTAATTTCACATGAGATTATCGGAAAAAAAAGCAAAAAAAAGAGGTTGGATGAAACAAAATTGGATATGTAGAAGGCTTATGGAAAACTACAGTGACCATTATCACTTAAATATTACAAGCCTTTGAATTCCATTCAACATGGATTCACTCTACCTTTTCTATTTTAGTTGATAATGAGTCAGAACCAATTTTAAGCTATAGTGTGGACCCCGTAAAGGAGATCCAATATCATCCTTCAATTTTATTATTAATGGAATACGTGACTGTACAAAGGAAGGCAGAAAAATGTCAACATAGAGTTGGACTACAATTTACAAAAAATGGAATGTGAATTCCTTCTCTATGCTTTGCCGATACCTTGATTTTAACTAACGCAAATGTTACTAATATAAATTTCATTAAAAATTATATTCCATTTTTTTAAATTTGTTTAGTTTAGTGATAAATTATCATAAAAGTTTTTTTCAAACCTCGGCTAACATTCCAAATACTCAAAAACAAACTTTAGCTGCAATCTTGAACTTACAACCAACAAATGCTATGGAAAAATATTTGAGGATCCCAATTGTTAGGTGTCTGGCTAAAAGAGATTGTTTTGATTATGCGGTCCAAAGTATGCAAAACAATTATCCAAATGAAAAGTTAATTATATCTCACAAGCTGGTAAACCTATACTTATTAAGTCAAATATTCCCTCCAAAGCAAACAATTTAACACAATGCTTCTCGTTTGGAATAAAAATATATCAGATTATCATCCTTAACAAATTGGGATCTTATTTGTAGACCAAAACAGTGCCGTGGTCTTGGTCTACATAAAGGAGAACACCTTAATAATGCATTACAAATGGAATTGCTAAAAAAATCCTTTCAGAAACGGATAATATATGGGTTGAACTAATAACACAAAAATATCTAAAATCGCAGTCGCTCTTTAACAATAACAAAGAGGATAAAATAATCATGACAATTTGCTAGACTATTACATCTTTGCCAAAATTTCAAAAATGACATTCAATGAGAAGTCGGTAATGGTAATAAAAAATATTTCTGGACCAATCAGTGGATTAAGAATACCAACATTTTGCAGTATTTTAATCACCAAAAATCAGATATACAGATTAAAGTGCCATCATGCATAACAACCAATAGAGAATGAGGTATTCATAAACTAAATAGTTTGTTGTTGTCCCATATCGTGACTCATATCAAAACTATATATATCCCATAACAATATATTGAGGATTAAATAGTTTGGAAACTCTCCTCTATGGAGAGTTTAGTACTTCTTCAACAAGACAATTAAATAACGTTAATCAAATTAATGATTATTCTCGGTGTATATAGATGAAAGATATGGAAATTGGTGTTCCACCAAAATTACAAAACATCATTTGAATGAACATTGTCAGATTATCTTCCAACAACTTAACATCCTAACCATCACTTTAAAACGTTCTGAATTATTGCTTTTGTGTAATAATCCTACTGAAATTAGAGAAATAGGAGACTATGTTCTAACAGATCTTGGCAAAAGCCTCCAAATAGTTGGATAAAAGTAACTTTTGATGGTTTCTTTAACACGCCAAATAATATTCACATACGGTGTGTCAGTACAAATGATAATAGAAATATATTCTTTATTGACAATAAGAAAATTGTTACTACTTCCACACTTAAAGTAGAAGCTTTAAGGGGACCTCTAGCGGTCAACAAGGCATCCCCACTCCATTATAAGAATTTATTCTTGAAGGCGACAACCTTACTATAATTACTTCAATTGAAACGATTTGGAAAATACCATGAGAAGTTAGAACTATTATTGAGGATATTCGTCATTATCTTAATAAATTTCATAATTTTAAAGCTTTCCATTATTGTAGAGAAGCAAATAAAGTTGCGGTTTTCTAACAACCCCGACAATGAACAATGATTTGATAAAGAATATTATGTCTTGTAATCATAATACGTCTTTACCCGATATTTATATCATGAATTGTAGATCTACTCTTCTAGACCCAGGACTTTATCCTAGTCAATCGAACTTTTTCAGGATCATCTATTTGGATGGCCATGAGTTGTCATCCAATTGGAATAGATCTCGAGTTCTTACCTAAGATACACTTTTTTTTCTCTAGATTATATAATTATTAAAGCAAAACTAATTTTTTTCAAGTGTCACCATTTAATTTATTTTGACAAGTGCCACAATTTCCTTAATTTGGCAAGAGAATCAGGAAAATGAACAAATAAAAAAATATTGAAGTCATGCTATTTTTTATTTATCAGAGTCGCGCCGCAAAACAAAAACGTGATCACACCACAAATATGTTTGCAATATTCACGCCAAACGATAGTACATGTTCCAATGCTACGGGACGTGAGGTATCCAAAGCGGAGAACGACTATTTATGAAAACTATTGAATGCGATAGGCGGTGTATAACAACTCACATCCAACCATCCATATTGAAACAAATATAACATGTGTCCAAACTACAATGTACATACAAAATCATTACTATGTATTAATAGCATGGCATCAACGAACTGTCCATCACACTTTTGAGCACACGCAACAACCATCTCTACCGATTATTTGAAGAGACAACTACAACCCAATGTACTACAACCAAAGGTAAATAGCGCAGAGAATAACATTTAAAACACTTGCAACTTCCATGATATCCTAGAGCGTCAATAGTACATTAAGTAAGACGCGATGTATTAAGAAAACAAGGGACATGATTTTAATGTTACTATGAACCAAGGATTTTCTACAGGCGCGACACATCGAGGGTCATATGAGAAGAAATTAAACCCAGCGTTGTTATACAACAACTTGGTATATGATGCATTTATGTGATTAAAATAAATGAGCGGCAAAGCTGTTAGACGTGGCTTATTCAACAGACACATATTATGTCTTTAATATGAATGAGCGACTCAGCTATACATGCGGCTCAGTTATCAGGAAAATAATATAGATATATCCAAGAGTATAATGTCATCAAACAGATGAAATAATTAAGTACAGAATTGTATAAAAATGCACTGATAATAATGGCATCCCAATGCAAACCCCTTGTCACACCAATCACAGTCGATACCTGCAATGCCAAATACACAAAAATAAACATAGACACAATAAAAGAATTAAATGAAGCCTCCTAAAGCTTACACACGCCATACCATTCCCAGAAACACGACGCTTAATAGGGGGAACGAATAATTCATCGTGATAGCGCAAGCGCTTCGTAATGTTGATAGATGCATCGCCACACAACAAGTGCGATGATAAATCCATACATACATACATATAATGGGAGTCTCCTTTTCCGATTACACATGTCTTGTTTTCCAAAGATATGATTTCCGATATTTTGAACTAAGAAAGAAAGGAATGCAAAACTGTAAAAGCTTTGGTTGATGGGTCGGCCCATTTAATAGAGGTTTATAATCTCCCAACAATAAAAGAAGGGGAAGCGGTGTAATTAGGAACTATACCGCCGATTATTATTTGGCTTCTTT
This sequence comes from Oxyria digyna, assembly GCA_029168935.1. Classification (NCBI taxonomy): domain Eukaryota; kingdom Viridiplantae; phylum Streptophyta; class Magnoliopsida; order Caryophyllales; family Polygonaceae; genus Oxyria; species Oxyria digyna. Next base: position 17,548,376 of record JAPVLV010000013.1, read on the forward strand.
TGTCTGTTCACTTCACTCTGTCGTGCTCAAAATTAATAAATGTTCAGCGTATTACATGCACTTGTAATTGATTGTGCGCGCAAATTTTCATGTGTATTATCATTTCGTGTAATACTTTACCTAATGTGCTAATTGATTCCACTTATTGAAAGGGGTTTATTTTGCAAATTAGGGTTATTCGTTGTCGCCGATTGGGTGTTCATATTGCCATATATTGCGCCTGGACCTTCCTACTCACCCGAATGATATTTTAAAGATGGTATAGAAATATATTAAACTGATAAGGGTATATAAATTTTTCCAGGTTTGTTATTTGCCTCTTTATAGGCTATTATATTTTAAAGATGGTATAAGAATTGCCCTCATTTTGTACATTGTACTAAACTGATAAGGGTATAGAAATATATATATATATGTCGCGTTATATGCTATGATATTTTTAATACACATCCCAAAACCAAACAATGACTTTAACATCTTAATTACAACTAATTAAGTGATGTTTTATGTACAAAGAATAAGCAAACCTACAATTCACTACTAACGAGGTATGTCGCAACATCAGGCGTCCCTCCTACACCAACGGATATGGTTTCTAGCTAGAAATGATATCCTCGAGTAATTGAAACGACTCTGAAAATACTCCTACAAAAAAAGGTTCTATGACCGTCCTCATACAGTCAGAGTTGAATACATAGTCGTCCAGTTCCTGTTTCCTCATTTTTATCCTTATGAGAAGACCCAGCTAGACTGTTTGTTGTTTTCCCATCATTTTCATCTTGATTTTCAAAAACAAGAGGATTTCTAACATAACCTCTTCCAAATCCCCCGACCATAATCTTTTCGGTTTCTCTTGTCCTCAACATTGTTGAATTCCAATAACCATTAATGAAAATGTTCTCTTTGATTCAACATCCTTGAGACTTACACGATCAAAATATATCAAAAGCAAAATAATAATGAAAATGTTTATATAATAATTTTGATGACCATATAATAGAATGTTAATGAACTTATATAAAGAAATTGATGAACAATTACCTACAATAACAATATTGGTCCTATGAAAAAACAAACATTCTTTGTCCTATCAAAGGACACTTTTGTCTTTATCAGAATGTCAACTAGTAATTTTGACCAATCAAATCTTGTAATCCTTTCTATGTCCTTGAGGTAATGTAGGAAATAGTAATTCAGCCCTCCATTAGGTTGACTGTCCATTACTGTTACAGCTAACAACATGATGAAATTTCTCTTAAAAAACTCTCCATAGACTCTAGACTGTTTCAAAAGTAGAGTCACATCTAATGCATGAATCTTTGATGTATCACGCAACTTTACTTCACCAATTTCGGTATCAACTTCCATACCAAATTGGTTCCCGAAACTTGCATGCAAATCTTGATACGCTAAATCTTCTTCTTCTGTAAAAGACCTCTTCAAATCAATTTGCTCACCACCAACAAGAAATCCGAGGTAGTCATGAACATCTTGCTTTGTAATTTTGTGTCTCACCGCAGACTTTCTAAGCTTCATTGTGCATTAAATTACATCTAAATTATTCAACAGCCAATAGCTGATTTTCCTAGGAAGCTTATCTACTTTCCAGTCAAGCAAACATCCAAATCCCTATCTCTTATACATGTTTGATGTAGAGCATTCATTTCACTCATTTTTCGTTACAAGGAGAGAAGGAAAACTTCTACATTTTTGGGTCTTGAACTTCTCCTTAACTTCATTCATTCCTGGATTACTCTTCTCTCTTGATTCAACTAGAATAATTTTTTATTTGCTTTTCCTTGATTGCACAATTTCAAATTTGTTGTTCCTTTTGTTTGTAGTTTGTGCAGCTTGTGCAGCTTGGTCTTGGACATCTCTGATAATTATCCAGTTGGCCTTCTCAAGTTTTGCATAATCTGTGTCATAGGAACATCACAACTATCTTTTTCATACAATTCTATCTCCTTTCCTTTTGTTTGAGCAGTGTGTTGAAGCCTTTGACTCATTCTTGTGCCCTTACTTGACTCAGCTGTAACTCTTTTGGTTTTATTCTTTTTTTTTTGAGGAGTATCTAAAATATTAAAAGTCATTCATTAATAGATAGAAATGAAAGGGAAAGAACAAAAGTGATGAACATAATCAGAAACATAATGAACATATATATAGAACAAAAGTGATGAACATTATTAAACATAGTGATGAAAATTCAGAAATATCATGATGAACATTATTACACAACATAATGAACACATAGAACAAAAGTGATGAACATTCTCTGAAAACATGATGAACATATAGAACAAAAGTGGAACATTATTTGAATGAGGTATTCAACTCCCAGGATGAATCGAAAAAGAAATCTTTATTGGTTCCACCTCCTATTTTTTATGAAGAGAATGAATCTTTTTATCGAAGGATGAGAAAAAAATGGCTTCGGATATCTCAACTTTTTTAGAGCTAAAATATCAAGTATTTTATACTTTCATTTTATAATAGAAAGTAGAAACATATTGAGATGGTGTTAGAAATTTATTTATTATTTAAAATCATTTTGTTGGAACAGTATAAACTATGCATAATTTTCAATGTGCTAAAGTTACAAATTGATTTAAATAAATCTGAACAATTTTCAAGAGCTAGAATATTAAAAGAAGTTTTGAATGATTACGTTGAAATTTTATTAGGCAAAAAATTATATTTTATATCTAAATTTTGTTAACAAACTTTTCTTATCTCACTATAAATTTTCTTTTAATAAATTAATGAATTATAAATCTAACAACTAATTCCTACAAACATCTGTTAGAGCTTGAAAGGGCTTAACTTTAATATATTAGATAGATTAAAATGTTTTTTTTTTTTATAATTTATATAAGCCTAATATTTCGTTGAAAGACTATATTTTATTACTAACATAAAAATTTATGAGAACCATTGGATCAATTTTAATCAATGGTTGAAAAGTGGTCCTCCATTCCTATGTAATCCAAATATGGGATACATAAGATGTAACCCAAGCATGAGTTACATAGCAAAAAATACATTTTGCTATTTAACCAATTATTATTTTATTCTATGTAACCTTTATTGTGGGTGGTCTTAACAGATACCGGTGAGGCAGGATAATATCCCGAAGTAGAGAACGATCACATGTCGTATGGAACAAAGCACCTGTATCCAAAATCCAAGTTAAAAACTTGTCAGAGGAGAGGTTGGACTTGGGATCCAAGGATTGAAACATTGTGAGAACAATATTCCATTGTTCAACATTGAGAGTCAGCCCAATAGTTGCCCGGTCTTGCTGAATTGGTTGAAATATGACAGGAGAAACAATGCATGTACGAGCAACCTTTGAAGCAGAACCCAAACCACGATCGCGGGTAATTATGGTCGCGACTGTGGGTGAAGGGATTTGCAGTACCGAGGTTTGTAGCTTCTATATTCCGAGAAAACTTCGGTGAATGATTCTTCTGAAGCACCGGACGATTCCTTCGGGTGCGCCATGACGAAAGGCACGAAGAAAGGAGGCTAGAGGCCGGTGGCTTACAGAGGTGACAAATTAGGGTTGTGGAGGCGGTGGGAGGGAAAAAAAATTAGAGTGTAACCTGCTCGATATCATGAAACAATTAGGATTTTGGGAGAATAATTTGACTTGTTTCATTAACCTCTCAAGAGAATATATATATACATACCTAGATAGAAGGAAAAAATATCTACACAAAAAGAAATACAATATAAACATTATCACAAATAATAGGGTCCTCATCCGGTGCGAAGGGCCCTTAGAGTGAGAAATGAGAATAATATTCATCCAAGGGATGGATATCAAATGTGCACATTTGACCGTTGACCGTTTCATGACCGTTGACCATGACCGTTGACCGTCGACAATGTGCACATATTTTTTTGGCCCAAAAAAACATATTTGGCGGAAAAAAATTTGGCGGGACTGTTGACCGTCGACAATGTGCACATTTTGTGTAGAAAATGTGCACATATTTTTTTGGCTCAAAAAAATATATTTGGCGGGACTGTTGACCGTTGACCGTCGACAATGTGCACATTTTGTGAAGAAAATGTGCACATATTTTTTGGCCCAAAAAAAATATTTGCCGGAAAAAAATTTGGCGGGACTGTTGACCGTTGACCGTCGACAATGTGCACATATTTTTTTAGCCCAAGAAAAAAATTTGACCGTTGACTGTCGGTCAATTTTTTTTTCTTCACCTGATTTGTGTGCATAAAGAAGAAATGTGCACATTTTTTATCATGATGCGCACATTTTACAAATAAAATGTGCACATTATAACTAATGTGTCTATTTTGTGCAGAAAATGTGCACATATAACTTTGTCTTAAAAACGAATGTCTGTCATAAAAAAAATTGGCGGAACGAATGTCTGTTTGAGAAAAATTTGCACATCTTATTATATTGTGTCTATTTTGTGTAGAAAATGTGCACATGTAATTTTGGCCCAAAAACAAAAGTTTTTCATGGAAAAAAAGCTCTGAAAAACAAGTTCAAAAATTGTGTTGAGAAAGATGTGCACATCTTTTAAAACTAATGTGCCTATTTTGTGTAGAAAATATGCACATGTAATTTTGTCATGAAAACGAAAGTTTTTCATTAAAAAAGAGCTCGTCAAAACAAATTCAAAAGTTGTGTTTGGAGAAAATGTGCACACCTTATATAGCTAAATGTGCACATGTAATTTTGGCCCAGAAACGAAAGTTTCTCATTGAAAAAGGTTTGATAAACACAAGTTAATATTTTGTGTTTGAAAAAATGTGCACAACTTATACAACTATTGTGCAGAAAAATGTGCAAATATAATTCTGGGACAAAAATGAAAATTTGCTGGAAAAAAAGAGCTCGTAATAAAACAAGTTCAAAATTGTGCTTGAAAAAATAATGCACATCTTATACTATTTATGTGCACATTTTGTGTAGAAAATGTGCACATATTTTTTTGGCCTAGAAACAAATGTTTGCAGGGAAAAAACAAAATTTGGCGGGAAATTTTTTGGACCGGTCAAAGTTTGACCGTTGACCAGTGTTGACCGTTGACCGGAGTTGACTGTTGACGTTTTGAGAGAGTTAATCTACACCCTTAGTTTGATTTTGATCTAAAGCCTAGTATTAATTCTAACTTCTCACCTTAAATTTCATTCTCACTTGATCATTTTCCCAAATAGTATATCTTTAAGAAACGTATGATATCAAAATCTACACGAGCGATTTATCCCGGAGTATTTTTGTGAAAACAAGCTTCAAGGTAAGAAGAATTGGGATATGTTGGTATATATCGTCATGCAAAGTGATATATATTGTCTTCATAATGCAGAATGTAAGGATAGATGGTTAAACGTTCTAAATTTTTCAACAGAATGAAAATATTTAGTATTCTGATTACTGTCTTTTTTAATTGTACTAAGGATATTAAAATTGCTTACCAAGAAAAATATATTGAAACTAGACTCGGACACCCGCGCTTCGCGCGGGAATATCGCGCTTTACTTTTGTCAAAATTTATATATATATTATTATTTTCGTGATAATTATGTAATACAAGAATAGATGTTATTTTTTAACTAAATATATTAATATATATATTAACATTAATATATTGTATTTTAAATATTAGTAATATATAATGTTTAATTACTAATTAGTGTTATAATAAAATCATTATCTATATAATGGTCAATTTAAATTTGTTACAATTGAAAAAACTCAATTAGTCAATTTGACGAATTGAGCGAAGAAGAGATTGAGTGAAGTAGAAAAGAATAATTTATTGTCAATTTATCAGTAATTGGTAAGGAAACAGTCAACCATTTATATAGTTCCGGTGAGAACAATTTTTATAATGAGAACGTGCGAATAGCTAATGTGCATCAAAATATACTTAAATGTGCATCAAAATATGCTTAAATGTGCATCAAAATTTCTAATGCATATCATTTGAAAAAGTGATGCACATATACAATTTTTATATGAATGTTGTCTTGAGTTTCTCAATAAATGTTCTTTAAAAAATGAATGTTCTTCAAATTTTGAATGTTTTTAATTTTGTCAACGAATGTGCATTAAATTAGAACTAAATGTTCACCAATTTACTACAAATGTGCACCAGTCTCACGTTCGTATTTTAAAAGTTATTCTCACCCGACACTTTCCCTAAATTTATTGCCAAACACGTTTTATTTTATCAGTAATTGGTAAGGAAAAAACTCAATTAATTTATTTTCAAACACGTTTTATTTTTGTCAATATTCATATGCTTAAGATATTTCTTCATATATATATATTTTTTAGTAACTTTTAATAAAAGAATTGAATATCTCTCATATATAAACGAGAATTATATAGTCATTGACAGTGCTCGAATTTCTCTTCATCGCAATACGTATGGGAGGTGAAGAGCAAAGAAAAAAAAAATTAAAATGTGGAAATTCTAACCAATTAAGCAAATAGTTATGTTTTTTAGACAGTTAATAAGTCTCATCTATGATTGGGTAATGGGAGATAGAAAGAGAGAAGAAAGACGGTGCTCATATTTCTCTCCATCGACATACATATTGGAGGTGAAGAGCAAAGAGGAAAAAAGGAAGAAAAATGTGAAAATACTAACCAATTAAGCACATTGGTAATGGGAGATAGAAAAAGAGAAGAAAAATTAAGTTTAACATTAATTAGTCCCAATTGACATTACTTTCTCAAACCATCAATTTTTATATATACTAGAACCGGACCCCCGCGCATAGTGCGGGAAATAACAAAAAAATTTGTACGAGGATATGAATACATCAATGTTCATGCATAATTTGTTTCCTTAATATAAATGGTTGAGCAACGCGTTTTAAACGAAGACGATAAATTTGTTGATTTCAAGTAAACTTGTTGATTTAAGCTTTGATTATTTTTTTAATGGATTTCCTATGATTTTTGTCGAACCTTTCTTCAATATAAATGCTTCGTGCGGGCCTAACACGTTTACTTTTATCGTATTTATATATTTCTTATTATTTTCACATATGTATTTATGCTGTAACTTTTAATTAAAAATAGATGTTTTTAATTAATTAAATATATAAATTTTAACATATTGATTAGTAACGGAATCTAAAAGGTATAATTACTAATTAGTGATATTTTAAAATCATTATAATAATAACAACCTGCTAAAAGAGAATCTCAAAAGACAACCAACATGTCCAAGGAGAATCTCAAAAGATATACGCATGGAGTATATAAAAATCAATGAGAAATACAATACAAAAACGAACATACACTCAAAATATAACTAAAAGACCTAAATTAAGTGATTAAATGTAATATTTTTATAATGTATTAACTCAATGTATTAACCTTTCAAAAAAAATCAATGCATTAATTAGGTAAAAGAAAAAAATCAATACACTCAAAATATAACTAAAAGACCCAAATTAGGAGATTAAATGTAATATTTTTATAATGTATTAACTCAATGCATTAACCTTTCAAAAAATCAATGCATTAATTAGGTAAAAGAAAAAAATCAATACACTCAAAATATAACTAAAAGACCCAAATTAGGAGATTAAATGTAATATTTTTATAATGTATTAACTCAATGCATTAACCTTTTAAAAAAAATTAATTCATTAATTAGGTAAAAGAAAAAAAATCAATACACTCAAAATATAACTAAAAGAACCAAATTAGGAGATTAAATGTAATATTTTTATAATGTATTAACTCAATGCATTAACCTTTCAAAAAAATCAATGCATTAATTATGTATCAATTGTCATTACTTCGTCAAACCCAACAATTTTTATATAGATATAGATTGTCTATCGACATTCTAAGTTTTCTAACAAATGAAATGATTTTAGAGGTTTTGAGTTAATTTTTTTTTACAGATCCATGTAAAAAATATTGAATTAAGTCTCTTCTTGGGTCAGTTTCACTCTCCCTCATATGCACATGCATCTATGTGTACCATATAGCTTGTCATGGTCTTGTCTATATATCGTGTAAGAACAAGAAATGGTCAGTTCGAGAAGCAAACAGAATACGCAACAATTATACATTAAAAGTGTTTTCATACTTTTTATATAAATTAAGAATTCCGAAGTAAACATTACTTGTGAAGATTTTACATACAATAACTAATTTTTCGGTTGATTTACCAATTCAAATGTTACTATATAATTTTCATTTTAGAAATTTTAAGACAAATAAAGGATTCATTTTTACCCTCATTTTACTCTTATTTAATTTCTTAAATATCTATTTCTAAAATAAAAATTACTTAAAATTTCAAATCAAAATATTACGAAAATAACAATTAAATAAGAATCAGGAGAATACCTAAAACGAAAATTATACAAAAACGAAGAGTATACTATGTAAGTCATTGTAGCGAAGTTAACACATACCTAAATATAATATAAAGAAGAAGATATTTGTTTGTTAAAATTTATGTCACAATCACTTCATGCTTTAACCCTTACTTTATTATTTAGCAAAATAAATTTATTTAACTAACAACTGACTTTCTCTACAACTATAACAACCCATTACGGATTACTTTGATCGTTAAGATTTGAAGTGTTGTACGGTATTGTTACAACAAATTATTTCATGTTAATTTGCTAGAAATCTTTTTACATTGGTGTCAGACACCAGATAAAATCACTCGAACTTTGTGGGGAGTCTAACTCCGCGCAGAGCTGAATAGGTGAAAAGCTAGCGGATTATAAATCTCTCACCTATTCAAAGCTCAAAAGTTGGAAAATTATAAATTCGTCAGTTGTTCAAAACTGAAAAGATGGCGGACTATGTAAGTCCGCCAGGTCGGTCGGGGCTAAACGTCGCACAAAACTCATCTCCGCGTAGAACTTAGATATGCCTGAAAAGCGAGTTGGTCATTTATCCGATCAATCTATAAAATCTAGTGTATTTAGTATCGCCTTTAATTTGGGTGGTAGATTCTCTGCAGAGAATACTACGTATGTAACCGACCCCACCTGTAATCAACGCACCACTAACAACCACATGCAATCAACGCACACTCTCACACTCTCGATCTCTTATATATACGAAGTTGGTGAGTATGAAATGAGAGATAGCGAGAAACTTACGTAGGAAAGGGAGAAAAAGCGAGTGAGATCCACATATGTCAATGAATGCTATAGTTCATAGGTTAGAGGATTTTGAGACGTCATTGATGTCATTGGGGAAGGGCTTTGGAGATTGGTGTGAGTCTTGGTCCTTCCGCTACTAGTAGTTGAGTTATGACTTTTTCTCATTATGTTATTCGTCAATGGTTATTCAGTCAACGTTATAGTATTCTTGTGGATGTGTTTTTCTTCATCATATCTTGCTCTATTTCACTTTCGATCTTTTTTAGTGGGCTTACTAGTGTGCCTATGATATTCGTCGGGTGTGCCTACATTGTCTGGGTGTGCATGATCAAGATGATTTTTTATTTGGCTACGTTGATGGGGATGGTCGTATCAGCTACGATCTCGTTCACATTCAACGTCTCTTCATTTGAGCACCACAACACTAGATGGAACATGTTTATTTGCGGGAAATCTTTTTACATTGGTGTCTGACACCAGATAAATTCACGCAAACTCTGTGCGGAGTCTAACTCCGCGCAGAGCTGAATAGGTGAAAAGCTGGCGGATTATAAATCTGTCAGCTATTCAAAGCTCAAAAGTTAGAAAATTATAAATCCGTCAGCTATTCAAAGCTGAAAAGATGGCGGACTTACAGTCCGCCGGGTCGGTCGGGGCTAAACGTCGCACAAAACTCATCTTCGCGTAGAACTTAGATCTGCCTGAAAAGCGAGTTGGTCATTTGACCGGTTAATCTATCAAATTTAGTGTATTTAGTATCGCCTTTAATTTGGGTGGTAGATTCTCTGCAGAGAATACGACTTATGTAACCGACCCCACCTGTAATCAACGCACCACTAACAACCACATGCAATCAACGCACACTCTCGATCTCTTATATATACGAAGTTGGTGAGTGTGAAATGAGAGATAGCGACAAATTTGCGTAGGACAGGGAGAAAAAGCGAGTGAGATCCAGATATGTCAGCGGATGCTATAGTTCATAGGTTAGAGGATTTCGAGACGTCATTGATGTTGTTGGGGAAGGGATTTGGAGATTGGTGTGAGTCTTGGTCTTTCCGCTACTAGTAGTTGAGTTATGACTTTTTCTCATTAAGTTTATTCGTCAATCGTTATTCACTCAACGTCACAGTATTCTTGTGGATGTGTTTTTCTTCATCATATCTTGCTCTATTTCACTTTCGATCTTTTTTAGTAGGCTTACTAGTGTGCCTATGATATTCGTCGGGTGTGCCTACATTGTCTAGGTGTGCATGATCAAGATGATTTTTTATTTGGCTACGTTGATGGGGATGGTCGTATCAGCTACGATCTCGTTCACATTCAACGTCTCTTCATTTGAGCACCACAACACTAGATGGAACATGTTTATTTGCGAGAAATCTTTTTACATTGGTGTCTGACACCAGATAAATTCACGCAAACTCTGTGCGGAGTCTAACTCCGCGCAGAGCTGAATAGGTGAAAAGCTGGCGGATTATAAATCTGTCAGCTATTCAAAGCTCAAAAGTTAGAAAATTATAAATCCGTCAGCTATTCAAAGCTGAAAAGATGGCGGACTTACAGTCCGCCAAGTCGGTCGAGGCTAAACGTCGCACAAAACTCATCTCCGCGTAGAACTTAGATCTTCCTGAAAAGCGAGTTGGTCATTTGACCGGTTAATCTATCAAATTTAGTGTATTTAGTATCGCCTTTAATTTGGGTGGTAGATTCTCTGCAGAGAATACGACTTATGTAACCGACCCCACATGTAATCAACGCACCACTAACAACCACATGCAATCAACGCACACTCTCGATCTCTTATATATACGAAGTTGGTGAGTGTGAAATGAGAGATAGCGAAAAATTTACGTAGGACAGGGAGAAAAAGCGAGTGAGATCCAGATATGTCAGCAGATGCTATAGTTCATAGGTTAGAGGATTCCGAGACAACATTGATGTTGTTGGGGAAGGGATTTGGAGATTGGTGTGAGTCTTGGTCCTTCCGCTACTAGTAGTTGAGTTATGACTTTTTCTCATTAAGTTTATTCGTCAATCGTTATTCACTCAACGTCACAGTATTCTTGTGGATGTGTTTTTCTTCATCATATCTTGCTCTATTTCACTTTCGATCTTTTTTAGTAGGCTTACTAGTGTGCCTATGATATTCGTCGGGTGTGCCTACATTGTCTAGGTGTGCATGATCAAGATGATTTTTTATTTGGCTACGTTGATGGGGATGGTCGTATCAGCTACGATCTCGTTCACATTCAACGTCTCTTCATTTGAGCACCACAACACTAGATGAAACATGTTTATTTGCGGGAAATCTTTTTACATTGGTGTCTGACACCAGATAAATTCACGCAAACTCTGTGCGGAGTCTAACTCCGTGCAGAGCTGAATAGGTGAAAAGCTGACGGATTATAAATCTGTCAGCTATTCAAAGCTCAAAAGTTAGAAACTTATAAATCCGTCAGCTATTCAAAGCTGAAAAGATGGCGGACTTACAGTCCGCCGGGTCGGTCGGGGCTAAACGTCGCACAAAACTCATCTCCGCGTAGAACTTAGATCTGCCTGAAAAGCGAGTTGGTCATTTGACCGGTTAATCTATCAAATTTAGTGTATTTAGTATCGCCTTTAATTTGGGTGGTAGATTCTCTGCAGAGAATACGACTTATGTAACCGACCCCACCTGTAATCAACGCACCACTAACAACCACATGCAATCAACGCACACTCTCGATCTCTTATATATACGAAGTTGGTGAGTGTGAAATGAGAGATAGCGACAAATTTACGTAGGACAGGGAGAAAAAGCGAGTGAGATCCAGATATGTCAGCGGATGCTATAGTTCATAGGTTAGAGGATTTCAAGACTACATTGATGTTGTTGGGGAAGGGATTTGGAGATTGGTGTGAGTCTTGGTCCTTCCGCTACTAGTAGTTGAGTTATGACTTTTTCTCATTAAGTTTATTCGTCAATCGTTATTCACTCAACGTCACAGTATTCTTGTGGATGTGTTTTTCTTCATCATATCTTGCTCTATTTCACTTTCGATCTTTTCTAGTAGGCTTACTAGTGTGCCTATAATATTCGTCGGGTGTGCCTACATTGTCTAGGTGTGCATGATCAAGATGATTTTTTATTTGGCTACGTTGATGGGGATGGTCGTATCAGCTACGATCTCGTTCACATTCAACGTCTCTTCATTTGAGCACCACAACACTAGATGGAACATGTTTATTTGCGGGAAATCTTTTTACATTGGTGTCTGACACCAGATAAATTCACGCAAACTCTGTGCGGAGTCTAACTCCGCGCAGAGCTGAATAGGTGAAAAGCTGGCGGATTATAAATCTGTCAGCTATTCAAAGCTCAAAAGTTAGAAAATTATAAATCCGTCAGCTATTCAAAGCTGAAAAGATGGCGGACTTACAGTCCGCAGGGTCGGTCGGGGCTAAACGTCGCACAAAACTCATCTCCGCGTAGAACTTAGATCTTCCTGAAAAGCGAGTTGGTCATTTGACCGGTTAATCTATCAAATTTAGTGTATTTAGTATCGCCTTTAATTTGGGTGGTAGATTCTCTGCAGAGAATACGACTTATGTAACCGACCCCACCTTTAATCAACGCACCACTAACAACCACATGCAATCAACGCACACTCTCGATCTCTTATATATACGAAGTTGGTGAGTGTGAAATGAGAGATAGCGACAAATTTACGTAGGACAGGGAGAAAAAGCGAGTGAGATCCAGATATGTCAGCGGATGCTATAGTTCATAGGTTAGAGGATTTCGAGACGTCATTGATGTTGTTGGGGAAGGGATTTGGAGATTGGTGTGAGTCTTGGTCCTTCCGCTACTAGTAGTTGAGTTATGACTTTTTCTCATTAAGTTTATTCGTCAATCGTTATTCACTCAACGTCACAGTATTCTTGTGGATGTGTTTTTCTTCATCATATCTTGCTCTATTTCACTTTTGATCTTTTTTAGTAGGCTTACTAGTGTGCCTATGATATTCGTCGGGTGTGCCTACATTGTCTAGGTGTGCATGATCAAGATGATTTTTTATTTGGCTACGTTGATGGGGATGGTCGTATCAGCTACGATCTCGTTCACATTCAACGTCTCTTCATTTGAGCACCACAACACTAGATGGAACATGTTTATTTGCGGGAAATCTTTTTACATTGGTGTCTGACACCAGATAAATTCACGCAAACTCTGTGCGGAGTCTAACTCCGCGCAGAGCTGAATAGGTGAAAAGCTGGCGGATTATAAATCTGTCAGCTATTCAAAGCTCAAAAGTTAGAAAATTATAAATCCGTCAGCTATTCAAAGCTGAAAAGATGGCGGACTTACAGTCCGCCGGGTCGGTCGGGGCTAAACGTCGCACAAAACTCATCTCCGCGTAGAACTTAGATCTGCCTGAAAAGCGAGTTGGTCATTTGACCGGTTAATCTATCAAATTTAGTGTATTTAGTATCGCCTTTAATTTAGGTGGTAGATTCTCTGCAGAGAATACGACTTATGTAACCGACCCCACCTGTAATCAACGCACCACTAACAACCACATGCAATCAACGCACACTCTCGATCTCTTATATATACGAAGTTGGTGAGTGTGAAATGAGAGATAGCGACAAATTTGCGTAGGACAGGGAGAAAAAGCGAGTGAGATCCAGATATGTCAGCGGATGCTATAGTTCATAGGTTAGAGGATTTCGAGACGTCATTGATGTTGTTGGGGAAGGGATTTGGAGATTGGTGTGAGTCTTGGTCCTTCCGCTACTAGTAGTTGAGTTATGACTTTTTCTCATTAAGTTTATTCGTCAATCGTTATTCACTCAACGTCGCAGTATTCTTGTGGATGTGTTTTTCTTCATCATATCTTGCTCTATTTCACTTTCGATCTTTTTTAGTAGGCTTACTAGTGTGCCTATGATATTCGTCGGGTGTGCCTACATTGTCTAGGTGTGCATGATCAAGATGATTTTTTATTTGGCTACGTTGATGGGGATGGTCGTATCAGCTACGATCTCGTTCACATTCAACGTCTCTTCATTTGAGCACCACAACACTAGATGGAACATGTTTATTTGCGGGAAATCTTTTTACATTGGTGTCTGACACCAGATAAATTCACGCAAACTTTGTGCGGAGTCTAACTCCGCGCAGAGCTGAATAGGTGAAAAGCTGGCGGATTATAAATCTGTCAGCTATTCAAAGCTCAAAAGTTAGAAAATTATAAATCCGTCAGCTATTCAAAGCTGAAAAGATGGCGGACTTACAGTCCGTCGGGTCGGTCGGGGCTACACGTCGCACAAAACTCATCTCCGCGCAAAACTTAGATCTGCCTGAAAAGCGAGTTGGTCATTTGACCGGTCAATCTATCAAATTTAGTGTATTTAGTATCGCCATTAATTTGGGTGGTAGATTCTCTGCAGAGAATACTATGTATGTAACCAACCCCACCTGTAATCAACGCACCACTAACAACCACATGCAATCAATGCACACTCTCACTCTCTTATATATACGAAGTTGGTGAGTGTGAAATGAGAGAGATAGGACAGGGAGAAAAAGCGAGTGAGATCCAGATATGTCATGCTATAGTTCATAGGTTAGAGGATTTCTAGACGTCATTGATGTCGTTGGGGAACGACTTTGGAGATTGGTGTGAGTCTTGGTCCTTCGATGATCTTGCGAGGAGAGAGTTTGGCTTGTTTCTTTTTTGTTTCTTTTCAAAAATATCATTCTGTGCATTTGTGTGGGAGATGACTGAGAGTAGTGTTCGCGGAGCTTATTTTATTTTTCCCATTCTTCTTCCGCTACTAGTAGTTGAGTTATGACTTTTTCTCATTAAGTTTATTCGTCAATCGTTATTCAATCAACGTCATAGTATTCTTGTGGATGTGTTTTCTTCATCATATCTTCCTCTATTTCACTTTCGATCTTTACTAGTGTGCTTACTAGTGTGCCTATGATATTCGTCGGGTGTGCCTACATTGTCTTGGTGTGCATGATCTAGATGATTTTTTATTTGGCCACGTTGATGGGGATGGTCGTATCATCTACGATCTCATTCACCTTCAACGTCTCTTCATTTGAGCACCACAACACTAGATGGAACATGTTTATCTGTGCTCCGGTTATTCTTGGCCTTTTCCTTATCTGTTTCTCTTATAGAGAAAGACATTTCATACCCAGGTTTTATCTATTACTACCCCGCTCCCGATATTCTTACAGCAAATTATTTCACGTTAATTGGAGGAGAAGTCTTTTTGCAGTGGTGTCTGACATCAGGTAAATTCGTATGAACTCTAACTCTGCGCGGAGTGTAACTCCGTGCGGAGCTGAATAGCTTAAAAGCTGGCGGATTATAAATTTGTCAACTATTCAAATGGGGTTAAAATTGTAGGAATCTATATTTCTACAACATATGATTTGTATAAAATACAATAAATTAAACATAATTAAGGTAAGAAAAGTCGATTGAACCACTACCGAAAGTCGTACGGTAGAACTTGAACGGAGTCGAGAAATTATCTCTTTCCTTAATTTTGAAAATGCCCCATAGTGTGACTCTTACCGATGTTCCGAATTCCAGGATAAACCCGCTATCGCTTCTGATTTGCACAACCCAAAAGTAGAAGCAGACGAACGCTAGATTAATGTGTGTACTCTCAGACACGAAGAAGAGAAGAGGTGAAGAGACTGTTGAAAAAAGTGGGGAAGAGTGAAGAGAAAGGACTGTTCGAATGTGTGTGTTTTGAGTGTTGCAGAGCCACTTTTTATAGGCTACATGAGAGAATTATTTGTAATGAATGGCTCAATCCGCGTGAATTAATGGGCGGATCTGGTGGCTTAAATGGGCTGGTCCAAGTCAATACCGTGTGGCATTAACTTGATCAGATTCTCCACGTGGCATTAATGCCCGCAATCTGCAGCTTGAATGCTCAGGTTGACTTTGAACGAGGACCAAAAAGATAACCTCCTCCTCGGGTGTACGACCCATCCAAGGAGCCCACGTGCCGAGCCGATCTGATCCGAACTGAACCGAATCTAACCGCGTGCGTGTGGTCTTCGAAGGCCCAAGCCCACCAGGATAGCCTCCTCTGGCCTAATCACATCCATTACAATCCACTCCTAGTTTATATACTAGTGAGTTTATTTCCTCCTAATCAATGTGGGATGCACATTAATTCTCAAAGTTCAACTTAGTTATATTAAATATAACTCCCTTATTTCTCATTCAAACGGAACCTGAATTTGACATATGTGCATACTACGGAATAATGCTTGCGGAGACGAAGTCAACACTCCCATAACCCGACACCAACGGTGGCCGAAAAATTCTGTTCCAACAATCCCCCACATGACTAGAAATGACTCTATAACACGTGAAAACGAGTTGATAGAAAGACTTTTGATAGTACGGTCGAAGAATCACTGCATTGGAACTGATGGCATTTTTTCATCTTTGAACCACCCATAGTGAATAGCCATCAGGTTTACTCGGCCAGGTAGTGAACGTGTTGTCTTGAACCACCCGGAATTTGATGTAAACCTAGACAACGACTACCACACAATTTCATCTTCTCACAAAACTAGGTTCTCTGATTGTGTTCATTTTGGCCTTGAACATCCCTGGTTAATCATGAGTGAGCTTTAGAGAATCCAGCCTCTGTAATTCTCCTGGAAACGACCCCATTTCACACTCATAAGGTGATTTTACCATAAGGAGTATATTATTATACGTCACTTTGATTTTCAAAGCTTATGGAATCATTAAAAGTCAAAGCTTTATGGATTAACCTATACTTTAACAACACACTTTAATCATCCTAGGACTGGGAGAAGATGTAAATCTCCAAGTGCTCTTTAGATTCAACTTGATTTCGTTGTCCCTTTGAACTTACATCTTGGGATCTCCAATCACGTAAGTAGGGTAACCATCAAGCGTCATCGTTTTTCATAGGCTTTTGACCCATTCCTCTTGATGATTTCACAACTTGCTTTCGAGACAAACCTTTAGTAAACAGATCCGCTAGGTTGTCAGCCGATCGGATATAATCAGCCGTGATTACTCCATTTGGGAGCAATTGTCTTATTGTTTTATGTCGTCTTCTACTATGACGAGACTTACCATTATACATTGAACTCAATGCCCGAGCTATTTCCGCTTGACTATCACAATGGACGCACATAGCCGGCACTGGTTTTTCCCACATTAGTATATCCTCCGGGAAATTTTGAAGCCACTCTGCTTCTTCTGTTGCTTTGTCCAAGGCAATGAATTCAGATTTCATTGTGGATCTAGCCAGTAGCGTTTGTTTGGAGGATTTCCAGGATACAGCCACACCACCTAGAGTAAAAACATACCGGCTTGTGGATTTTGAGTTTTTGGAGTCTGATATCCAGTTAGCATCACTATAGTCTTCCATCACTGCTAGATATCGTAAATAGTTCAATACTCTTGTTATGCATTTCCAGTGACTATGTCCCAGATTGCTAGTGTAACGAATTAAGACGTTCACCGAGTGCTAAATCTAATCTTGTACAATTTGTTAAGTACATTAGACTTCCAATCACTCGTGCATACTCTACTTGAGATATGCCATCACCTGAGTTTTTAGTTGAGGGTCCACGGGACTCTTAGCATTACCGCTTGAGTATATCTTGAACCGTTCAAGTACCTTTCGGCGTAATGATCTTGGGTTAGGATGATTCCTTCGGAATGTCTAATGACCTTTATTCCTAAAATCACATCCTCTAATCCCAAGTCTTTCATGTCAAACTTTCCACTAAGCATGTTCTTAGTTTGTTGGATCATATCTTTGTTACTACCAATAATGAGCATGTCATCAACATATAGGCACAACAAGATATATCCTTTTGGAGTTGTTTTGACATAAATACTTATGTCACATTCATTTATATTGAAACCGTTTGACATCATGACGTTGTCAAATTTTTCATGCCATTGTATAGGTTCTTGTTTCAACCCATATACAAATTTTACAAGTCTACACACTTTGTGTTCCTGTCCAGGCACAACATACCCCTCAGGTCGTTTCACATAAATTTCCTCTTCTAATTCTTCGTTTAGAAAAGTCGTTTTTACATCCATTTGATGTACTTCTAGATTACATAGAGCCGCTATCACTATTAGTACTCAAATAGAAGTAATCCTCATTACCGGCGAGTATGTATCACAAAAATTTAGACCTTCTTTTTTTCTAAATCCTTGTACTACAAGCCTTGCCTTGTACTTCTCTATTGTGCCATCAGTTTTCAATTTTCGTTTGAAAATCCATTTACATCCCAATGCCTTAGTCCCTGAGGGTAAATTAGCTAACTCCCAAGTATGATTTTGCATAATGGAGTCTATTTCACTTTTAACCGCTTCCTTCCATGAAGGTGCGTCTGGCGTAGACATGACTTCCTTAAACGTTCAAGGTTCGTTTTCTAGAAGACACACCATTGTAAAGTCTGATCCAAATGATTTTTCCTTTCGAGCTCTCTTGCTTCGTCTAGGTTCATCATTTTCTTCTTCTGTTTCTTGAACAGAAGTACACACTATTTGCATAGAAGTGCTTACTTCTTGCATAGATGTACTTGTTTCTTGAACAGATTCGCTTGCATCTCGTTGTTCATGAGTTCTTTTGGGATATTCTTTATCCTTGCATGGAAACACATTTCAAATAAAGATTTGTTTCTTGACTCCATTATTGTATTAAGATGTATATCTGGTAGATCTGACTTGTATACCAAGAGACGATATGCACTACTATTATGTGCATACCCGATGAAAATACAATCAACGGTTTTTGGTCCAATTGAGACCTTTTTAGGAGGTGGTACCGCTACTTTTGCAAGACACCCCCACACTTTGAGGTATTTGTACGAAGGTACATTACCTTTCCATAGCTCATATGGCGTTTTGCCAGTCACCTTATGTGGTATTTTGTTGAGAATGTAATTTGAGGTAAGCAAAGCTTCCCCCCACATGTTCTAGGCTAACCCAGATTCTTGCAACATTGCATTCATCATCTCTTTAAGAGTTCGGTTCTTACGTTCCGCTACTCCGTGGGATTCTGGTGAATAAGGAGCGGTAGGTTTGTGAACAATGTCATGTTCTCTACAGAAAGCATTAAAAGGTTCACTATACTCACCTCCTCTATCACTTCTTACGATTTTAATTGTTTTACTAAGTTGGTTTTCAACTTCCAACTTGTATTCTTTGAACTTTTCTAAAGCTTCATCTTTGCTACGTAACAAGTACACATCGCAATATTTCGTGCAATCATCTATGAAGGTCACAAAGTATTTTTTTACCGCCTCTAGTTTGCACAAACTTTAAATCACATAAATCAGTGTGAATTAATCATAGAGGTTTGGTTGTGCTCTCTACATGGGGTGATGGTGTTTTTGTGAGTTTCGCTTGTACGCATACTTCACATTTATCTTTACTCGTTTTGCATTTTTAGAATCATATTCAAACTTATTAATCTGTTTATAGACTTACAGTTAACATGTCTCAATCTTTCATGTCAAATATTAAAAGACTCAACAACATAAGCAATAGGATTATTCTTATTCATTGAAACATCGGTTACAATAGCATTTGGAAAGACTGTCATTACATTCATTTTGATCAGTTCATCCTGTACATAACCCCTACCCACATAGACCCTTTTCTTGTAGAGAACCAGCCTGTCAGACACGAAGTTGATCATGAACCCGTTCTTGGAGAATAGGGTTCCCGAAATAAGGTTCTTGCGAATGTTCGGCACATGAAGGACGTTGTTCAGTGTCAACTCCTTCTCGGAAGTCATCTTCATCACGATCTTCCCATATCACTGAACCTTAGAAGTGGCGGAGTTTCCCATGAAAAGTTGCTCTTCGGTGTTGCTCTTCTTATAAGTCGTGAAAAGACCCTTATCCGAGCATATTGGCCTAGTGGCACCGGTGTCATACCACCACTCCTTTGGTTGCTCCCAACCATGTTCACTTCAATAAGAAAGCACACAAATCATCCGTTGTGAGCGACCCTTCAACTAGGTTGGCTTGACACTTGCTTTTGTCCTTCCTTGTGTCGACTTGCTTCGACACTCATCTGTCTTATGCCTAATCTTGTTGCGCTTGTGTCATTTCCCACTAAACTTCTTAGCTCCTTGCTTCTTGAAGTTGTTGGAGCTTTGGGGTCGAAACTTCCTTTTCTTCCTCCTGTTCCGATGCTTTGCCAGGTTCGCCTTGTTAGAAGGTCCATATCCATTGGGCCTCTTGTTGTTCTCCTCAACCTGAAGCCTCACAATCAAGTCTTCAACCCTCATTGCATTTTGCTTTAGCAACAAGAAGACCTTGAATTGTTCCCACGATGGAGGAAGCTTCTCAATGAAGGCACCTACTTGGAATGTCTCGCAGATGTTCATGCCTTCGGAGATCACCTCATGGACGATCAGTTGCAGCTTTTCAACTTGATCCACTACCGACCTTGAATATACCATCTTGTAATTCAAGAACTTTTCCACTACCGCTTTCTTTGTGTCAGCGTCTTGTGTCTTGTACTTCTTAACCAGAGTTTTCCGCAATTCCTTGGTGGTTTCATGGTTGCAATAAACTTTGTACAGCGAGTCAATCATGCGGGCCTTCACATAGTTTGTGCATACATAGTCCCCTTTTCCCCAATAAGCAAGGGCATCAATGTTGTTCGGGGAGAACTTTGGTTTCTCCTCCGTCAGAAATCTGTCCTGATTCATCGTTAGTAATTTTTTTCTGAAGTGCATCAACAGGTTTCTTAGCTCCAATACGTTGGCCAATACACCATATGTAAAAAAGGAACTAATCTAGTTGTTCCATCCTGATGAAATTTTAAAATACTTTTTAAGAATATACTTACAACGCTCCAAATTAAGTAGGCATTGCCTCTTCGGATCACCTTATTGCATTCTTCGGAGCAATAGTTGAGTGTATTCCCAAATACTCCTTACTCAAAAAAGTGAATCTCGTTCGGTCTTCAGGTCCTTTATACACTGATTGGCAATGCGCAAGTGGTCAACCTTGACAGTGGCGTCCACCTGCAATGATTGAATCTTGATGTCTCTTTCCCGAATCCTTTTTTTCATATTTTCTATTTCTACCTCAATTCTATGTGTAAGTTTTTCCACAACCGTTAGACACTGCTTGAAAATAAAGAAGAAAATAAAAACGTCCCAACTGAAACATGCTCATTACAGATACAAAATGATATCAAGTTGCATATCATTTTCATCTCTCGGAAAGCGTCCCTTGTTGCAGTCTCGTCTGAAATAGTGGTGGATGTATGAATTGCAGACATGCAGATAGACCCTTCCCTTTGAGAAACGAGGCTTTCTTCTCCCGCTCTATCGACTCTCCTATTATCCATGCCACAATATTCGAACTTCACCAATTCGTTCACCTGGACATGACTCTCCATAGCTGATAGAGCGACTGCAACAAAACGTGCTCTCTCAGGGAAGGTTCCTTCTCTAGCTGCTCTTGCAGACGAATTTTGTGCTGAAATCCACCCAACTATTGTACATGGGATTGATTGCTCAACACAATAGAACTTTATAGCTTTACTCAAGAACTCTAAAATACAGATACTGACATTGTTGCTTTAGGCTAGTTTCTTGATACTCGGGAATGTGTCTATTCTATAACAATTTGTAGTATCTATAGAATCAGTGCAACATGAAGAAAAAAACGCCGCAAAGCGTGTTGCAATCTAGGTCGGGGCCAACACAAAATAATTGCGCTTTGTAATAATAGAGTGGCAGAACCTGTTGTAGACGCAAAAAGTAGAAACAAAAGCATAAGTTGTCTTACAAATGCAAAAACAAATGCAATCAAGGATGGATTCAACAGATCACTCGTTCGAGGGACGAAAGCCAACAATAATTGTATTCACTCACACAAAAAAAAGGCCCGCAAGAATTTCCAATACAAAACTATAATTAGGAAAAATCAGCAAAGAACAGAACTATAGGTTAGTAATAATTTACAATATCGATAAGCGAAGAGAGGGGTCGCAATGACGTTTATGAAATATAATACTCGAGCACTCACTTTACTACATAGGTTCAAAATATTTCAGCAGCCACTTCACAACACTATGATTGGTCAAGAACAATGAAACATGCGAAAGGGTCATAAAAAAGAAACAACCTTGAAGTTTTCATTCCAAATTTTCAAGTGAAAGTTCTTTCTCATGCATCGACGAAACAATAACAGAATTAAACAAAGCAATTTCATAAGCATGAAAAATGAAACACCCACCTACAAGCAATTCCTATAATACTTATATTTGAGCGCGCATATCTAGCAGCACCTCGCACACACGCGTCTGGGAACTAAGCGCAAGAGACGCAGTCTCGTCGATGACGGCAAAGTCACACCCTTTCCCGCAAATAAAATTGTAAGCAAAAGAATGAAATATGCCGCATAACATCCCATCGGGAAACATAAACATTATCATACCGTTCAACAGAAACAACGCTTATCACAGAACGAACAATAATATTTGGAGCCCACCGAAAACACACACCCTTTCCTGCAATGACTACACCCGAATGAGTGGCAGAACTAATAGAAGCATCAACGTAGGTAACTCTGAAATTTAATCTTATACAAACACTGAGGATCAACATTGGACACCTAGAACATAAAGCGCGGTAATAAGAATCTACACAAAATACAACACCTTAGGCGAAGAAACAAGAAAATAATAGATCCTTCATAGCAATATGTGAAGAAGTAGAACACGCCTCCAAACGCGGCCTATTAGACTACTCTGAATCAGACGAGACCCCACGCGTACAAATAGTATCTTTGTTCTCCTTGAGCCTAAATACATAAGGGGGAAACAATACTGAGATGGCAACAATAACAACATAACAAGAAGAAATCAAAACGGTGAACAATATAATTAGCACCATCAGAAGCCGCGCAAACCCAACAATCAAACCATATACTAGAAGACAAATATCCTACAACAAATGTACAATTAGAAAACGCAAAAAAAGCGCAACATTTTTAAAACACTCATATCGATTCAAACATCAGAATAGGTTCTTCCTAAGGCCTTCAAAACCAATAATAATTGGATCACCACTAACCGGCACCAGACCGCTGGCCTTTCAGACAATAGAAATCATAATACGACATTCACGACGTGTTCGCAACTGCGAGAAAATCGACAAAATAAATTGCTAAACCTGACAGAAAGTTCGATAGACGACACGAGATTGACTTACATAACTATCGTCGGTGACGTCAACCTTATACATATAACCATATGATCCACTGCGATTTTTCTTACCATCGATTGGGCTAATGTGTAAGACAACCGCTAGCAAGCCTGAAGACAACATTAACCCCGCAATTTATGAAGTAGTCCCAACGGGAGAAAGAAGCGCAATTTAATGAAGGTGATAACTAACCAAAACTTTGTGATAACGTTATGGAGGCCTTTTACATAAATAGTCAAGTAACGACACAAAAAAGAGAGTCAGACGATCTCAACTATTGAAAGATATTAGTCTAGATACTAGAATATCTTGTATATCTTGTTTCTATCTTTTGCATATACGTATCTCTATCTTTGGCTAGGATATCTTGATCCCCAAGCTATGTAATCCTATTTATTCAGCCTTCTCAAGGCACAATACATACAATCATATTTCTCCATTTTTGTGTTCCTACATGGTATCGGAGCAGGTTTAAATCCTTGCAATTTTTTTTTTCCTTCTTCTTCTCTGTTCGTTCCATCCTCACGATGACGAACGATGACTCCACCACTTCTAAGCGGCCCAAGCGTCCGATTAACGACGTCGACTCGCCGTATTATCTCCATCCGTCCGACAATACCGGTCAAAACATCGGTACTGTTATGCTCAAAGGTGAAAACTTTCAGGAATGGGAGTTATCCATGGTTAATGCTTTCCAAGCCAAGCGCAAAATTGGCTTCATCAAAGGCACCATCGCCAAGCCGGAATCCGCTGACGATCTGGAGGACTGGGCTTGTGTTAATTCCATGATTCAAGGGTGGATCATTCAATCCATTGATCCCTCTATTCGCTCCTCTGTTTCCTATGCGAAATCTGCTCATGCGCTATGGGAAAACATCAAACAACGTTTCTCTCTTGGCAATGGTCCGCGTATTCATCAAATCCGGGCTGATATTGCAAAGTGTCGACAAGGCGGGCAAACAATTTCTGCCTATTTTGGCATCCTCAAGAAGCTCTGGGATGAATTAGAGCAGCATGTCCCTGTTCGTTCTTGTTCCTGCGGTCTTTGCAAGTGTAGCATCTCCACCAAAACCGCCAAAGATCGTGATGATGAACAAATTCATCAATTTCTGATCGGCCTCGACGACAACGACTATCATACACTCCGGTCGAATGTCCTCTCTCAAGATCCTCTGCCTTCGCTGGATCGTGTTTACTCGCTTGCTGTCCAAGAGGAACGCCATCGATCTGTAGTTCGTGATCGTGATAGCAAGCCTGATCCCATGGCGCTTGCCGCGCAGCGTCCCTCAGGTGAACGCACACGTCCTCAGTGTACTCATTGCGGTCGCCTAGGGCACACCGTCGACAAGTGCTATCGTCTGCACGGTTTCCCTGAGGGCTACACTCCGCCTCCTCCTCGTCATGGTGGGCGTGGCTCTTCCCAGCACAGCAGTCATCCCTCCTCTACTTCTTCCTCTGGTTCAGCACAAGGAAGGGGCCGAGGTCGTGGCTCTCCTCTCGCCAATGCTGCTCACCAACCGTCTTCGTCATCAGGTGGTCCTCAATTGACTGCCTCAGACCGTTCCGCTCTTGGGTCTTCCATCACTCAAGACCAATGGAACACCGTCATGCAAGTTTTCTCCTCTCTAAACACCAAGTCAGGACCATCGGATTCGGCATCTGGTAAGTCTTGTGATTGGATTTTGGATACAGGTGCCTCCCTGCATATGACTGGGAATTGCAACCTCCTTCAGGATCTTGTTCCTATTGCTCCTGTGTCTATTAAAATGCCCGATAATCGGTTTGCTACTGCTACTCAGGCCGGCTCTCTTGTGTTCTCTTCTACTGTCAGAATTGATCATATTTTATATATTCCACGGCTTGATTGCAATCTAATCTCTTTATTTGAGCTTACATCCAAAGCTAATTGTCTTGTCACTCTAACTGATAAGCTTTGTCTCATCCAGGAACGCAATTTGAGGACGCTGATTGGTGTGGGTGAAGCTTGGGGCGGGGTCTACTGGCTGCGCAGTTTCGGACCTCAGCTTGCTCAGTTCTGTCTTGCTGCATCGTCTGTGTCCTCCGCACTTCTACATCAAAGGATGGGGCATCCGTCATCTCAAGTTTTGAGTTCTATTAGTTTAGAAAATTCATCTACTGTTTCTAAGAATTCTCCATGTGATATCTGTCATAAAGCCAAGCAAACTCGTCAATGTTTTCCATTAAGTAATAATACAGCATCTCATTTATTTGAACTTGTGCATTGTGACATTTGGGGGCCATACAGTACTCCATCTTCTATTGGTGCTTCCTATTTTCTGACTTTGATAGATGACCACTCTCGCTCTACTTGGGTTTTTCTTCTCAAATCTAAGGCTGAGGTTGGTACTATTGTTCGTAATTTTGCTGCCATGGCTCGAACTCAATTTCAGCACACCGTCCAACGGTTTCGGTCCGACAATGGAGCTGAATTCCTGGCTCTTCAATCTTTCTTTGCCTCCGAAGGCATACTCTTTGAGAGTTCTTGCACATATACGCCCCAACAAAATGGGCGAGCCGAGCGAAAACACCGCCACCTACTCAACGTTGCCAGAGCCATTCGTTTTCAAGCATCGCTGCCACTTCTCTTCTGGGGGGAATGTATTCTCACTGCGTGCTACTTGATAAATCGAACGCCGACTCCGCTTCTTGGCAACAAAAGTCCGTATGAGATTCTATTCCACAAGCCGCCCTCTTATTCCCACTTACGGGTGTTTGGTTGCCTTTGTTTTGCTACCAAACAACCGCGCTCCTCCGACAAATTTGCGGCTCGTGGCATCAAGTGCGTGTTCCTTGGGTATCCACCTGGTAAGAAAGGTTGGCGGGTCTATGATATCGACACCGGGCACACATTTATTTCCCGCGATGTTGTTTTTTATGAAGAGCATTTTCCTTATTTGCTCCCACCGGTTTCCCCGACAAGGGGAGTTCACCCTCGTCCGCACCCGGCGGTTTATGACTCGCCTCCTGAACTGAGCCTCAGTGAACAGGTTGTTGCCACAGATTCTCCTACGCCATTACCACCGGCTGACTCCTCACCGCCTGTTCCCCAGCCCACTGTGCCATTGGATCGCGGAGCTCGTTCTAGACAACAACCGGCCCGCCTTCGGGATTATATAGTCAGCACTGTTCTGTCTCATGACCCCCCCGCCCCACTTCTCACAGCTCCCACGCCATCAGTTCCCTCAGGTAATCCTTACCAAATTGCTTCCTATGTTTCCTGTGACAAGTTTTCTGCCTCTCATGCTAGGTTCTTGGCCGCTGTCACTATTGAGCACGAGCCGAGCTCTTTCCGTGATGCTGTTCAGTACGATCACTGGCGTGCGGCAATGCGTGATGAGATACGGGCCCTTGAACAAAACAGGACTTGGGAGGTCACTACTCTTCCCGATGGCAAGAAACCTATAGGCTGCAAATGGGTATATCGAATCAAGTTCAAATCAGATGGGTCGATCGAACGGTATAAGGCTCGTCTTGTTGCTCTTGGAAATAGGCAGGTTGAGGGTATAGACTTTACGGAGACCTTTGCTCCGGTTGCAAAGATGGTCACCGTACGTGTGTTTCTATCGGTGGCGGTCATACATGGTTGGGAACTTCATCAAATGGACGTTCACAATGCCTTCCTTCATGGCGATCTTGATGAGGTCGTCTATATGTCTCCGCCACCTGGTTGTCCCGACATTCCGGCTGATCGCGTCTGTAAACTCAAGAAATCCTTATATGGGCTTCGGCAAGCCCCACGGAATTGGTTTGCCAAATTAGCTACGGCTCTCCGAACCTTTGGGTTTACGCACAGCTACGCAGACTACTCCCTTTTCTCTCTTCATCGGAATGGTCATGTTCTTCATGTCTTGGTCTATGTCGACGATCTTATCATTGCCGGAAACAACCATGCTGCTATCACATCTTTCAAACAGTATTTAAGCAAGTGCTTTCACATGAAGGATCTAGGCATCTTAAAATATTTCCTCGGTCTTGAGATCGCGCGCAGCTCCGCTGGGATTTTTGTCTCTCAGCGCAAGTATGCCCTTGAAGTCATCGCTGATACGGGCTTGCTTGGTTCTAAGCCCTGTGATTCGCCTATGGATCCGAATCATCATTTGGCTCTTGCTTCTGGCGCCGATCACTCCGACCCGGAAGCCTATCGTCGTCTAGTGGGGCGCCTCATCTACTTGACGATCACACGGCCTGATTTGTGTTTCGCTGTACACACGTTGTCTCAATTTATGCAGCAGCCTAAGGAGGAACATTGGTTGGCTGCCTTACGAGTGATCAGATACATCAAAACTCACCCCGGTCAGGGTCTTCATCTCAGCTGCAACAGTGCTCTTCGTCTCACTGCCTACTGCGACTCCGACTGGGCGGCATGTCCTCTTACCCGTCGTTCAGTTACTGGGTACTTTGTCATGTTGGGTCAAAGCCCGATCTCTTGGCGTACGAAGAAGCAGCCAACTGTATCCCGCTCCTCCGCTGAAGCGGAATATAGATCTATGGCTGCCACATGTTGCGAGATTGTTTGGCTACGATCACTTCTGCTTTCTCTTGGCATTGATCATTCATCTCCTGTTCGTCTGCATTGTGACAGTCAAGCAGCCCTTCATATCTCAGCCAATCCGGTTTTTCACGAGCGCACGAAGCACATCGAGATCGATTGTCATTATGTTCGTGATTTACTCCTATCCGGCACTATAGTCACGTCTCATATCTCCACGGCACATCAGCCTGCGGACATGTTCACCAAAGCGCTCGCGAAGCCTCAGTTCATATACTTATCTTCCAAGTTGGGCATTCTCGATCCTCATGCTCCAACTTGAGGGGGAGTATTGAAAGATATTAGTCTAGATACTAGAATATCTTGTATATCTTGTTTCTATCTTTTGCATATACGTATCTCTATCTTTGGCTAGGATATCTTGATCCCCAAGCTATGTAATCCTATTTATTCAGCCTTCTCAAGGCACAATACATACAATCATATTTCTCCATTTTTGTGTTCCTACATCAACGTCAACACGAGCGAAGGAAGACAAATTATGAGCATATATAAGCTTATCGGAAGAAAATTTGTAGTCATTATCGTGTATACTAACACCCGACATGTCAAAGGTGTCTTCTTCGTGCAATATGTCTATATACGTGTCAATGTTTCCCCCAAACAAAGTTAGGCGACCGCCATTACCATGCACCAAAAAAACACGACATGAAAAACAATGTCGCACACAACTCTGGAAACCAGAAATAACCCACCCGTGAAGATACCCTATCGTTGTGTCCCAAATAACAAACACACGATAGAGCACATGGGAAATCAGGACAAATCGAATAATTAAAACGGTCGAAATCAGACACCATCAAACAGCTTAAACAGAGAGAGTAGAATCCCTACGATGAACAAAATCAAAACAATGACGCGGAAACTAAACGAAACACGACCCTTGTTCATAATAACAACAACCAAATCATAACGACAACAATGTAGAAACCACTACGATAAACAAGTTGAAGAAAGCTAACCAGAGCAACAGAAAGCAACGCAGAAAGAACGCAAAAACATGAATGAAGTCAGATAAATAAAACTCTTAAACCAACGACAGCGAAGAAACCGGAAGGAATCTCGTTCTTTCTTCATAATCTCAGCAACCGAGAAAGAAACAGAGCAACAATGAAGACCACACAACCAGAAAAACGCAACGAACAAGAAACCGAGCAATACACCGACGGCAAGCCGGTTGCAAAAGGCTATAACCGGAGCAACAATAAGCAACCTAAAACAAACCCAAAAATTCACCAAGAAAGAAACTATGAAGAGCGTTATGCAACTCTTCCTAAAAATAAAATTTTCGACCAACACAAATAATGAGGGTGAAATTGTATATCCAAAAAGAAATGAAAGAATTGTCAATAAAAGAGTGATGTAATTCATAATAAAAAGTAAACACTTAAGAATCAAAGTGGATGAAGTGTATTCAATTTTAGCAATTGAGAAAAATTAAGATGAACTAGTAAATAGATAATGTTCAATTCTATGCAACCGAATTGCTTAGAATTACACAATTATATTTCCTGCGAAGTAGATAAGTTACAGCCATATTGCATTGGTTTATTTTGTTTTTTTAAATGGAGAATTAACAAAATAAAAGGACATATGTCACATTCAAATTATGTCAAATAACTCAATTTTTTGTGAAGACATTCCTTCATCTTTAATATTGTAGTTATTAGATTTTTGTTTTCTATTATCTCTTGATTTGAATGATATACTTTATATTTTTTACTTCTCATTAAATTTTGGTTTATCCCTATCAATTCAGAAATTATATATTTTTTCAATCCTAAACTAAAAAATCTAAATAGAAATTGAATTTACTTTAGATTTTTTAAAAATAATTTTAAATCTTTACTAATAAATTTAGAGAAATTGAACCTCATACCCCATTTCAATATCTCATTTGCAAAAATACCTACTTGCTTAAATGTTTGCAAATATACCCCACTGACATTTATTTATATAAGGGTGACATTTTTTCTTCAGTATTTATTCATTTGCAAATATACCCCGACATTTTATTTAATAAGACCGACATTTGTAGTAATAAGCCCGACATTTTTAATAATAAGCACGATATTTTTTCTTCTGTACTTATTCATTTGCAAAAATACCCTACTTCATGTATTTTGCAACTCTAAATAAATTGGATATTCAAGCGATCATTTATTGAGATAGGGTATATATGCAAATCCGTGATAAATTTAATCAAATTTTCGTGCAATGCACAGGATAAACTAGTTAATAAAATTATAGGTAGGTTTACATATGTCGTGTATGATTCCGATATTAATACTATTATCAAATAATGTTTTTGAAAATATATCGATCAATTTTATAATTTTTCTTTTAAACATATTTTGTAGGAATGAAGCTAGTTCTTTCTCCTTCCTTAAGGTAAATATTCTTTTTTCCACATTCACTTATATTTGTTAACCCTAATTTCTTTCCAAAAGGCTTCTTTGCACCCAATTTTTTAATTTTTAAACTGGCATATAGAACGCCATATGGTGGCGTTCAAACTTTCCTTGCATTTATTTTTTAAACGCTACAATATAGCGTTTAATAAGTCAGCTCAATAATGGAAAAAATCGGCTCAAATATCAATTCATTTTTTTAGTGTATTAACTAATCATTTTATACATGACGACAGTTTGTGTTGATGACAATTTCATTTTCAATTGATGAGAGATTGTGTTGATGATAATTTCAGTTAATGACATATTGTGTTGATGACAGTTTCATTTGATGACGGATTGTAATTTGTTACGTTATTGGACCTAGTAATTCGGTTTTCGTATAAAGTATTGGGCTTTGACACGGCCCAGGTTGTGATGCATTTAATCACGGGCCGTGCTGGCAGCACAACCCATTTCAGGATCATTGGCGCACTTAATCTCATGCCTAGGTGTGTAAAAGTATTAGAATATTGGATGAGCACTTTAACCAAAAAAATAAAGAATTGGATGAGCACTTCGTGAGTTTTTTGCAGTGATTACAGAAAGTATCAGCCAATGTTTTTTTTTTTTAACAAGCAAACAAAAGCCGTTTGATAAACACAAATAAAACCTAAATCATCTTCGCGGATGATCTTGAAGGACTTCAACTGGGAGGCTCTAGCATCCCGAGAGAGGAGAGTTCTCTGAAGTGTGGCAAAGTCGAGTCTTGATGAAATGTTGTTCCATCTGGAGATAGTTGACCGAAGGTCGTCAAGAGGGATGTCCTTGAAAGCCAGGAAATCACCAGCCCTATTACAAGTTCTAGAAATATGAAAAAAACTACAAGTAGCAAAAGAAGAGCAAATAGACTTAATGTCCGAAATGATAGATCTAATCTCCCAAGGGGGGTAGTTTTAAGTAAAAGACAATTAATAACGGTGAGGTTGTCACTTTCAATAATGACTTTGTTAGTAGAGAGACGAACAGCTGCACGCACAACTTCAAGCACAGCAGCAACTTCCGTAACGAGCACCGAGGAGGAAGGGATCTGTAACTTCTCAACAAAAGAGACAAGTCCAGAAGCATTACGAATAATAAAACCAATACAAGACGAAGAACTGGCTCTACACGAGCCATCACAATTAATCTTAAAGGTATTCCTGGGAGGTTTTTTCCAACACCTCAAATTTCTACGGGCCTTCCTGTTAGTAGTTTTTGTAGTATCGTTTGGCATAGTATTTTTTCACTCTAGGAAGTGAAACATGGCTGATTTGGCTAACTCAAGAGGGGCAGTGAGCTGGTTAGGCTGAGACTGTCGAAAAATAGTTGAGTTACGAAAGTTCCAAAGAGTCCACCAGGTAAAGAAACCTAGCTCAACATTAGAGTTAGATATGCAAAAGGTGTTGAAAGAGACTTCACAGTCTTGGGAAGGGTGGAGTGAAAAGTTATTATTGCTAATTTGGTTAAGGCATTGAAAAACCTTATTGGTAAAAGGACACTTGAAAAAGAAGTGATTTTTTTCTTCATCGGTATTGTTGCAGAGAGCACACGAAGAGTAAACCCTATGATAATGGCGATTGAGTCTCTCAGTAGTGGGAAGACAATCTGAGAAAGCTTTCCCTAGGAAGTTTTGAATTTTTGGAGGGATTTTGGAGTTCCAGAAGAGATTGAGGTCGATGATAGGGTTTGAAATGGGTCGAATGATTTTGTAGGCCGACTTGACAGTGAAAGCACCGTCCTTTGCTGGAGTCCAACACAAACGATCGTCCGTTGGAGTAATAGGAATACGGTGGCTAAAAATTTTCCGACAATATTATGGGGAAGACTAAGCAAAAGCTTATGAGTATCCCATTGGCGAGAAGGCGTGATAAAATCGGCAACTGTTTGGGAGAAAGGAGCATTGTTACGAAAGGAGTTGAGATTGGTGTTAGGCAGCCAGCAGCAATCAGACCAGAAGTTGATACTTCTGCCATTGCCAATCTCCCACTTAAGGCCTTTTCTAAAGTTAGGCAACAACAGCAAAAGCCGACTGAATTGCCAAGACTGGGTCGGCTTTATCACTATATGGAGAAAGTTACCTTGAGGAAAGTATTTCTCTCTAAGAATACCCAAATGTTATCGGGTTGACTGATAATTTTCCAAATAAGTTTCATCTGAAGAGCACGGTTATTGTCCCACGCTTTACGGAGGCCTAGGCCACCTAAAGATTTGGGCTTGCAGATATTGTCCCAGTGAAGAAGAGAGTGGCTAGAAGGGTTTTGTTTATTCCAAAAAAACTTTTTATTGATATCATCAATATCATCACATACACCCTTGGGGAGGAGGAAACTTTGCATAAGAAAATTAACTTGTGAAGTTAGATTAGTCTGAATAAGGAGAGATCTCCCTGCTTGAGAGAGAGAGTCAGCTTTCCATTTTGTTCTTTGTTTTTTAAGTGAAGAAATGGAATCATCGAACATGTCATTACACACTCGACCTTGAATAATGGGAATTCCAAGATATTTCTCCATTTTACTGGTAAGCGGAATATTGAGATAAGAGGCTAAATCTTTAGCAAAAGGTCTAGGAACATTATTAGAAACTTGAAATGAACTCTTATGAAAGTTAATAGAAAGTCCACTCTGCTTGGACAATCCAGTGAGAAAATTATGGATGAATATGATGTTACGGGTGGAGGCATTTGCTAATAAGATAGTATCATCTGCGAACGTAAGAAAAGGAATAGGAGAACCTTGTCTTGTGAGCCTTATCCCAATGTGAGGATCATCCATAGCTGCTTCCAAGTTGAGAAATCAAGCCATGAACTCCATGGCTATAACAAACAATGTCGGAGCTAAAGGATCGCCTTGTCGGATTCCACAAGAAGGTTTGAATTCTGGGTCTGGTTGATTATTGACTAATACAGAGTAAGAGGCACATTTGAGACAAGCTCTAATAATATTAATCCATTTCTGAGAGAAACCAAACCGGAGAAGGACTTTGCAGAGAAAGTCCCAGTCAAGTTTGTCATAAGCTTTTTCCATATCAAGTTTAATAGCCATCGATCTGGAGTTACCTATTTTATTCTTGTGGAATGAATGGAAGATCTCATGGGCTGCTAGTATATTGTCCTGAATTAGCCTCCCTTCAACAAAGGCTCCTTGATGGGGGGAGATAATCTTGCCTAGTAGGGGTTTAATCCTGTTTGCCACAATTTTAGTAATGATTTTATACGAGCAACTACACAGGCTAATGGGTCGAAAATGGTTGATAGTGGACGGGTCATCCGTATTTGGAATAAGAGCAATAAACGAGTGATTAATAGCAGAAAGCATCTGTTCCGAGTGGAAGAAAGCTTTGATAGCAGAGAGGAACGAGGTTTTTATAATGTTCCAATATTTTTGATAGAATTCAATACTAAATCCATCTGGACCAGGAGTTTTATCAGGAGGTTGATCAAATATTGCCTTACGGAGCTCAGCTTCTGATGGTGGTTTACACAACATATCATTGTCTTGGGGAGTGATGATACTCGGGATAATATTAAGGTCATCCTCAGAGATGCCAGAAGCACAATTATGTTGGAATCTCGAGGCTAATTCCTTAGAAATTTCAGAGGTGATTTCATTTTTGACCTTCGATAATGAGGTCGTCCTTGTTGCAAAAGCGGGTCATAACCTGCCGGAAACTTCTTTGTTTGGCCACCGCATGAAAGTATTTAGAATTACGATCTCCTTCTTTAATGTGCTTGGATTTAGCTCTCCTTCTCCAGAAATCTGTCTGAAACTGAATCAGAGATGAATATTTCCTAGATAGATTGCCAATGCGTTGGATGATTCTTGGATTGACCGGGTCTTTAAGGAACTCGGATGAATTTGCTGGAACTTGTTTTCAGTAAGCGAGAGTTGGGAAAAATTATTGTCATTGTGGGAACGGGCCCAAGATTTTGAGTAGTTTTTGAGTAGGCGAAGTTTTTGGTTAAACTTATACATAAAGGAGCCATGGATTTTGTAATTCCATACTTTCATGTCAAGATTAGAATATGAAGCATTAGTAGCCCAACTAGGTTCATATCGAAAGGGAATCCGCCGAGGGGAGGATGAGTCGCCAAGAGAAAAGGTGATTAGTGCCTGATCCGAAGAAGAGAAGGGGTGATGATGGATTAGCAAATTAGGGAACATAGGGACAAGGGAGCAGTGAACTAAGACCCGATTTAAACGGTGTGCAAAGGTTAAAAGAAAAAATAAATTGTAGTATAAATCTTTCACATGGTTCTACTTTATTACATTCTTTGTTATAATATAACAGATATGATATTACGGTTTTTATAATCTATGTCTTTAAAAAAATTGTTACTAATCTGTATGATAACAATTTTATTGTGCAATGAATTTATAAATTTTCAATTTAGGACAACAATTTATCTAATCAATTTTCAAACACCGTGTACACTACTTTTTATTACATTCTTTCTTATTGCAATTATTAGATACCTTAAGTTGAGGATCAACAACCTAAATCATTTGTATATGTCAATAATCAGGCTTGCTTAAGTCCACACGCATTAGGAGAGTTTGGCTTCCTTTAATGTTGACTCTGTCTGTCTGTTGAACCTTCCTTGCTTATTCTTTCACTATCCTCCTATTCTTGGTTTGGTGTTATATCCTGTGAGGATGTTCATTATGTTTGATATATGTCGGGTACTGTTCCAAGATTTCACCTTACTATGCTTAACATAAGTCTTTGTCAATTCAACGTAGACTAACCAAACTACCAAGGGACGAACTTGAGTACTCGATCTTATCTGTAACCCAATCTTCAGGTTCCTTGATTGACCCCTCATATATGTCAATTTATGGGCCACAAAGAATCACCCACAGGCCACACCCTCACATGGTTTGATTCTCTGTTTTTTCTATCATACACATCAATTCAAATGGGTCCATATGTCATCCATTCCTACATTACATGGGTATTTTACAGCTTAAACTGAATAAAATGTTCAAACTAAGGTTAAAACAGTTGGGATCTTTGTTCATATATACATTTGGGTCTCAGATAAAACCTCCTGCATATATAAATAATAGAAATGGTTTATTTTTGTAATTGGTAGTCAAGAAAAATCAAACACCCATGTGAAATGTTGATATTCTGGGGCCTGCCAATCTGATCTTCCTACTTATTTCATACAATCACCTTATGTCTATAAATAGAAGCAAGGAACTCTCCCTATAACCACCAACTTCATATTTTCACATTATCCTTCTTTCTTTAAGGAAAAAAACTTGCAAAAACAAACTTTTTTTTCAAATCCATCATGGGTTTCAGATTGGTTTCTGTGATCTCAACCACAAAACGCGCACTCAAACATCAGCGTCAGCAGGGAGTTCCAAAAGGCTATGTTGCAGTTTATGTTGGAGACGAAGAAGATAAGCAGCGGTATTTGGTGCCATTGGCTTACTTGAACCACCCTTTGTTCCAAGATTTGCTTAGCCGTGCAGAGGAGGAATACGGGTTCAATCATCCAATGGGCGGTCTTACGATTCCTTGTCATGAAGATACATTTGCTGATCTCATTGGTCAACTCAACTCAAACTTATGAACATACTAGATGACATTCTCTGATTGTACATAACAGTTTAAGCCACCATTACATGTGATGGAATGTGCTTGTGCTTATGTTTTTGGCTACGGCTTTGTCTGGCCAAATAACATTTTTTGGCAGCTTCATTTCAAAGCTAGCTGCTTTTTTTTTGTCAAGAGAGATGTATCATGTCTGAATCATAAGTTTAATGAGAATCCAATTCATTGGTTTTGATTTATGGAATATTGTTGTGTATGAAAGTAGATTTTATGTGCAGTTAAGTCAGAGAACAACTTAACAAGCTAACAACAACGATGCTCTAACCATTAATAATAGATTTTTTTATAAAAAAAAAGGTTCAGTCAAGAACTTTAGATCATTATATACAATTTAGCTCATATAAATCCACTTCTCATTGTTATGAAACATGCACAACTTCTCACTTGACCCAACCTGCAAGTTTCAAAATTAGGGTGAAAAGTACATTTTGACCCACAATTCGAAATTAATCAATAGCTAAGTAATCAAGGAATATAACACAATTGAAGATAAGGGAGATTTGACAAGTAACTGCAGTAGTTTAGACTGATAATCTAAAGTTCAAATGATTTGATAAACATATTCAAAGTAAAAAGTTATCAGATTATATCTCGGTCAACTGGCATTGGCATTCGCTAAGCTGTCAAACTTTAAGTCCATGAAAAAATGCAACTGATTTTTTTTGGTAACAAATGCAACTGATTTGATGAACATATTCAGAGGAAAATAAAATATTGAAGATAAGAAATATTTGATATGTAACTGCATTAGTTTAAAAAGATAGTTGAAAGTTGATATGATTTGATAGACAAATGAGTTGAAATGATCAGATTATATCTTCTTCAACTGGCATTGGCATTAGTTTAACTGTCAAACTTTGGAGACTTGATACAATGAACTCTAGTCTTAATTAGTTGTATTTAGCTGGAAGAGGTCAACAATGAAGAGAAATACACATGGGTTTGTTGTACAATCATTTTCCAATTACAATTATAAAGAAGGTGGCAAGAAGGTGGGTTCAGAAGAACAATGAGCAATCCCATTCCCATGTGATGATTTGATACAGAGGGGTCTTCCCCTGATTTACAGGTTGGTGAAAGTCCTACTAATTTAATAATTAAAATTTCTAACCTCCTTTACATCTACCTTCTTATGACTTGTAAGGCCCTTGTGTGAAAGTCCATAGGCCCACGTCCGTTAGGACAGACGGACTGGGCGGAATTTTTAACCAGCATATTTATGGAGGGCCAGTTTTGATAACTTTGACTGTGTGAATCAAATTAATCTGAATAGTTTGGTATTTAGAACAGTTTTTAACCAACATAGTTATGGCTGTATATTTTGTTAGAAAAGAATGGTTTATGTTTGGAATTGTGAAACTTTGATGCTGTCCTGCTATTTCCCCATAGGATAAGTTTCATGGTAAAGGCTTATATCATGAGCAGTATTTGTAGTCCATATCTGAATAAAACAGTAGTCCTTTTATTAAGTGATCTCTCTGCTCAACTGAGTAGCAAGGAGATTAAAAAGTATATACAGTAAGAAGATTAAAAATCTACAACTCTAACAACTCAAAGCAACATGATGCTTGAGTCAAAAAAATTTACAACCCTCTTGCTATATTCATTTCTGGTGTTTATGAGGATCTTAATTGAGAAGTCACTTGAAAAAACACTTGTTCATCACATGGAATGGTTAGCCCGCCAGTAGAATAACTGAATCCAAACTCTTCTTCAGCTGATTTGAGAAGTTGTTGGAATGAAGGATGGCTTAGATAAGTAATTGGCACCGTGTGTCGTCTTTTCTTCTCTGCATCGCCTACATAGACTGCAACGTGACCTTTTGCAACTGTTTGTTGTTGTCTGCTGACAAAAGATTGCAGTTTCAGAATCTGCAAAGCGGAAAGAAACCGGGCAGTCCTCATTATGACTGAAATTAAAATTGGAAGGAAAATGTAGGAACGATGAATTAGAGAAGAGATTTTGTTGGTGAGTTGATGGAAAACAAAAGGGATGTGATTTTGTTTATATAGAGTGTTCTTGTGGTCAGAAATTGGTCCTATCTTATGAAGCTTCCATCACATGGGTTTGTTAGGTGTTACCCTACATACATGTTGCATTATAAGAGAGATTTGTATATGGGCCAAACTCTTAGTTTTTTGTCCATGTATTATGGTGACTTGTTAGTGTATATGTGGTGGGGGTTATGCATGAAGATCACTGGATTAATAATACCATGTGAAGATGAGTTCCACCAAACTAACATTGTATTTAAAGCGGGCCGACAACCGTCATTTCATCCAACTTATGGCCACCTTTGATCAATGGAGACCTCTTTGGTACTAGGCAAGATCATTAGACCTACCATGTGATAGTGTATTTCCTTATTAGTCATGGATGAGTGCTGAAAATCTTTTGCTTAAGAAATTTGAATTGCTATTCTGGAACTAAAATGTTGTGGATGAGGTTTATTGACATGTGTCTGTAGCATGTGAAGTAAGATGAGGATTTTGTGTGTCACTCTACTATCACTTGTAATTAACAGAGTGATTCAGCCAATTCAAGAGAGACTAATGGACTGTTTATGTTTTCTGGTCACTTGGATCTCTAGTACATCATCAGATTTCCACTTTTAGAAACTGTTAAGAAAAATACTTTTGAAGTAACTCCAATCATGCTTGAAATGGATAAACATGTCATTTAAATGGTAAAAGCTGCATGGAATTTGTGAATTAAATGGTCACTTTTATTTTATCAAACATATGATTCAGAAACCAGCAATATTAATGTATAGATCAGAAGATAAATATAATCATCAGTTATCTCATTAGCATTTCACAGGGGTTACAACCCGTCAAAATACAATGGGGGAATATCTTGTACACCTATTGTTTACATAATTCTGAACCTAGAAAACAAATTCCATGGGATGAGATCAACAGCTAATAGCTACAGGATTAGAAGCTCAAAATTGTAGGGAGACCCTTTTTTGTTTTTACACGGTTCAATTCAACTGAGAGATGAGATCAACAAAGGTGTGTTCTTCACAAGGAATTGTGAGGCCTCCCATAGGATGATCAAACCCGTACTCTTCCTCTGCACGGCTAAGCAAGTCTTGGAATAAAGGGTGGTTCAAGTAAGACAATGGCACCACATACCGACTCTTTTCTTCGCCAAGTCCAACATAAACAGCAAAATGGCCTTTTTGTTGGCTGATGTTCTTGCTGGAAAAAGAGCTTTGTTTGATCATTTTCTTGGTGGTTGAGATCACAGATGGAAAACGGAAACCCATGATGTTTACTGGAGATTTTGATGAGAAAAAATGAGAATTGTGATTTGAATCTGAAAAGCTTCTTGGAAGGCAGAGAAATGTGGTGTACAGAATTTGGATTTGTGATCAAATTTATAGATGGAAATCTGTCACCATCGGCATCAAATGAAGAACTTCACATGGGTTTGTTTATTTGGTGCTCTAAAACCTACAAGCTCTTGACACATGACACTTCCATATAACTACAGATTTCTGGAGAACCACACATCCAAAATAGATAAAGATAGTAGCAAATTTATTAAAGAATTTTGTCTCCTAATTTAATCGCATATAACTACATATACATCTTCACATGGCTTGTTATCCACCTCCCTAACTTCAGTATCAGTCTGTTAGTCAGCTCACTTAGCATTTGGCCTAAGCTTTAAGTGCACAATAAAACACAGAAGAAAGAAAACAGTAACCACAAATAAATCAAGAGTGATAATCATGGAAGCAATGGGAGCATGTGGGGGTTAGCATTTGGGCTTGTTAGTTCTAGGCTCTAGCACATAAAAATCAAGAAATTTAATAATTTATCCTTTATACCATCACAACCTGAAATCTATTTGCTGTCCAAAGCCAGCGTTAAAATCCCACCTTAATCATTACTGTTTTGCGGTTTTTGTGTACTCTCATTAGCTTCCCATTTTATAACCTGCTGGCGTTGCAACTTCAATAAAAATTGCTTGAAATTGGACCATGTCTTCTCAGCAAGGAATCTTTGCATTGCATCAAAACAGCTCTTGAAACAAATGAGAGTTCAAAATATAAGTTGGGTCTGTATGACTGTATCTAATTGAGTCCTAGTACAGGCTTGATACATCCAAGAAAGTTCTCAGCTCAATATTTATCGAGTTCCTTCCTTAATATTTGCTTGTACTCTGACAAAATAAGGTATACATTTATGTACATTTAAATACAAAAATTCATAGTAAGGTGAAAAGGGCAAAGGATTTAGATTGACTTCCTGCTGCACTAACAAAACTCGCAATACCATTTGAAATCACGTACGCCCAATAGGATAGGCTCGTAAAAACAGCTTAGTTGCATCCTAAAACCAATTGGTAATAAGAATGAAAATCTATTGAGCTTTATATATTTTGTGGCTTACTCATGTCAGGACCTCTCCCCTCTTTCTCCGGAAAAAACATAGAACAATCTTTTTAACTAAATAGAAACTGGAAAAATAAACTGCATAATCTGTGGATATGTATATAAGAAGAATATGACCATAGTTCATTAGTATTTCAAAACGGAAATTTACAACCCATCAAAATACAATGGGAAAGGTTCTCTACACTTGACATTTTCTGAAGTTAGAGAGAAAAAAGAGCTAACAGCTACAAAAGATTAGAAGATCAAAATTGTCGGCCTTTGTTTACACACAGCTCAATTCAGCTGAGAGATGAGATCAGCAAAGAAATGTTCTTCACAAGGAATTGTTAGGCCTCCCATAGAATGATTGAATCCATATTCTTCTTCTGCACGGCTAAGCAAATCTTGGAACAAAGGGTGCTTCAAGTAAGACAATGGAACCACATGACGCCTCTTGTCTTCGTCAAGTCCAACGTAAACTGCAAGATGCCCTTTTTGAGAGCTTTGTTTGATCACTTTCCTGGTGTTTGAGATCACAGATGGAAAACGGAAACCCATGATGCAGTTAGTGTTTTGTTTTTCAAAAAGTGGATGGTGATTTTGAAGATTGTTTGCTTTAGGTTCAATATCAGTTTGTTGACGAGTTAACTCAAATTTATGTTGACAGTGACATAGAAGAAAAAGAACTACCACATATTTTGAATTTTTTTCTTAAGTAGGCCTTTTTTTTGAAAAAATTCTCATATATCGGGCTCGTTTTGAAACTAATTCCCGATATAGGCACTGTGAGGAGATTTGGAATTTTTTCACGTATGGTCTCTCATCCGAAGCTGAATAATTTTTTTTAGAAAAACTTATGTATAAAAGACGCTGGAAAAACCAGCGTCTCTTATATATGTAATTTTTTTTTTAACCTACGTATAAGCGTCTCTTATACGTGGGGTTTTAAAAAAAAGTTTTTCAGTGTTCACCTAAAAAAAAGAAGCATGGCCATAATCTTTGTCAATAACTCGTGAACTCTTGTGGGTGGGTCCCATTTGAAGTCATGCTAAGTGGGTGTAAGAGACGTTGGTTTTCACCGAAAAACTTTTTTTTTACCAGCGTCTCTTATACGTGGGTTAAAAAAAAATTACATGTATAAGAGACATAAGTTTTTTTTTAAAATTTTTTTTGCTTCAGATGAGAGCGTCTCTCATACGTGAAAAAATTCCGACCCTCCCCAGAGTGCCTATGTTTGGAATTATTTTCAAAACGAGCCCATATCGGGAATTTTTTCTAAAAAAAGCCTATTTTAGAAAAAAAAAATTCTCATATTTTAGTAGCAAATAATAATAATTATATAGGACATATGGGGCTTGTACTAGTTGGGTTTTCTTTAGCCAAGGAAGCATGCCCATGTGAATATTGATTTGGTAGGATCATTCCATATTTTCCAGAATCAAAAACCTTACTCGTAAGCCATCAAAAACCAAAAGAAGTTCCACTATAATTCATTCAGAACTTCATCTTTTTTTCGTACTCTCAAGTGCGCACTATAACTACTCTATTTCTTACTGTTAGGATTAGTACTCTCAAATGCTACTCTTATGATCATGGGCTTTCTGCTGCTAGCTTCCATAAGCTCAAATAACAACAGAGCTCTCTACTTGCAGTCTGTGTTTAACAAGAGTCAAGCAGGAGTTCCAAGAAGCCACATTGCAGTTTATGTAGGAGCTGATGAAAAGAAGCGGCATGTGATTCCTTTATTATACTTGAACCATCCTTTGTTCCAACAACTACTTAGCCGTGTGGAAGAAGAGATGAAAATAATTTGAATATTCTTGGAGACCCCCAAGTTGCTTAATTAAGCTCTAGATAAACTCATCACTTATCCACCTCAATAAGATATACAGAGTACTGTTTTTAGGCTATTCTGATCAAGGCATATAGTATTCACATGGACTTGTTGTTGTCCTCTTTCTCAGTCTTCATTGTAAACTGTAAAGTGGGGTGTTTGGTGTATGCTCAATATCAATAATCAGTTGGCTGATGATTTAACAGCCAATTAGCCCCAATTCTCAGTTGACAGTGACAAACAGAAGAATAGAAACTACCGTAGCACATATTTAAGATGCATTACCACAATATTAGACAAATTGTGATTTGTCATCATTCTGTTGAGCAGCAACATCAGAACTATGCAGGTTTGAAGGAAATTTGACATTCATTGCCTCATGGTAACCTTTCCATGTATCCTTTATATAAGTATCATATAAAATGCTAATTATACTATTCTATTCACTTCCACCTCCTTATACATGTAATTAATATTACCATCACTTCATTACCATAATATTTGATAGAATTGGTACTCGAATCTACTC
This sequence comes from Oxyria digyna, assembly GCA_029168935.1. Lineage (NCBI taxonomy): Eukaryota > Viridiplantae > Streptophyta > Magnoliopsida > Caryophyllales > Polygonaceae > Oxyria > Oxyria digyna. The sequence continues at coordinate 17,591,150 of JAPVLV010000013.1, forward strand.
TAATCTTGGCACAAACAGAAAGTAAAGAACACGATCAAATGTTATCGAGGTTCGGACTCAGCCTATTTCCCGTGGCCTCAAGATTGGAAGTCAAATCCACTAAGCAAGACAAAGCGTTTACAAGAGAGCATTACACAGAGGATCTCAGAACAAGCTCATGCAATACAGAACAAGAGTAAAGCAAAGGTAAAGGAAACTCCCTAGGATCTGTCGCCAACAAGAAAGTCTCTCGCGAGCCCGATGAGCATCCGGGGATCTCCAAGACAACCTTCAGCAAAGCTAGCACCAACAAGACCACTGTCTCCCTGGAAACACCAGAAGCAAGGCTTGCTTATTCAGTGAACAGATCAACGAACCACTGTCGAAGATCTGGCTAACCTCTCGAACCAGAAACCCTAGAGCTCTCTCTCTTTCTCTTTGAAGTGGAGCAGCGGAATGAATCGTATCAGAGGAGAGAGAAGATCATCAGATTATATATCAGCCCGCTAGGTCACACGCGGAGCCCCGGATTCCCTCAAACCGGGTCGAGCAACGCTTCTGGGCATCAGATCACTATTGGGCTAATCCCAGCTATATGGACCAAAGCCCAAACACTAACTTTACCCTTATATTTTATACATGAACTTATTACAGATAGATCCAATAAATTATGGGTTGATCCACAATAGGAAATCACCCATTACATATGCCCTCCTAATTTGCTATGTCTTACAATACCTAACTCAAGCTGTAGAACACAGCCCTTTACTGAGAGAGGAGTGGTTTTGAAGCTTTCCTACCATCGTCGGCCAATCATACCTGCTAGTCATCAAGGAACATCCCAAATATGCAAGAAGTCCCTGCAGAAAGCAAACTTATCAGCAGTCACAATCATAGTTCCAAAGTCAGTAGGATTAAGGTCACCCTTAATTTTCATCACAATGATTTGTTCCTTCTCCATAAGATCCCTAATAAAATGATGTCTAATGTCTATATGTTTAGACCTCTCATGATACATAGGATCTTTGCACAGATACAATGCACTCTGACTATCAGTATGTAAAATAGGAACATAGGTCACACTCTGAATCTCATTCAACAAACCAGTCAATCAAATTGCTTCTTTAGCTGCCTCAGCAACAGCTATATACTCAGCTTCAGTGGAAGACAAGGCAACTACTGACTGTTTCTGAGCTTTCCAAGAAATACAATCGCCTGCCCAAGTGTAATAGTAAGAGGTAACAAACTTTTTGTTATCCTTATTATTACCATGACCAGAATCAACAAAGCCAAGCAACTGTCTTTTCTTGTCATGATCAGAATAAAACCAAACCTAAATTTTTGGTTCCACAAATGTATCTCAGGGTATATTTCATAGCAATCCAGTGAACATTACCAGGATCTGACATGAACCTACTCAACACACTAATAGCAAAAGCTAAATCAGGTCTGGTGCAAATCATAACATACATTACTGATCCAACAGCAACATCATAAGGAATTTTAGACATAGCACCTCTCTCAATCTGGTTTTTGGGACAACCAGTACTCTTGAGTTCTAAGTGCCCTCCTAAAGGTATAGATGTAGGTTTAGTGTTATCCATATTGAACCTATCTAGCACCTTTTGAATATAATCCTTTTGAGACAACCACATAAGTTTCTTCTTCCTATCTCTTATAATTCTAACTCCTAGAATCATCTGAGCTGTGCCTAAGTCTTTCATGTCAAAATGCAGTTTCAGGTCTCTTTTTACTCCAGAAATCAAGACTTTAGAACTACACATTAGCAAGATGTCATCCACATATAGTAATACATACAAAGCAGAATCAGACTTGACATTTTTGAAATACAAACAGGTGTCATAACTACTTCTGGTGAATCCAAGTTTCTTCATACATGCATCAAACTTTAAGTTCCATTGCTTAGGGGATTGTTTTAAACCATAGATGGACTTGTTAAGTAAGCAAGCATGATCAGGATTATTTTCATCAATAAAGCCTTTAGGCTGCCTCATGTAAATAGTCTCAACAAGGTCACCATGTAAGAAAGCAGTTTTTACATCCATTTGTTCTAATTCCCAGTCAAACACAGTACACATAGCAAGAAGTAACCTCATAGTTTTATATTTAACCACATGAGCAAAGATGTCATTATAATCAATTCCTTCTCTTTGGGTAAACCCTTTAGCCACAAGCCTAGCCTTGAACCTAGGTGGGTCATTAGGGCTATTCCCTTCCTTAATCTTATAAATCCATTTGCACTCAATAAGTTTAGCATTCTCATGTTTAGAAACTAGAGTCCAGGTGTTATTAAATTTCATGGATTCTATTTCCTCACTCATAGCACTCAGCTACTTCTTAGAATCTAAACACTGAATGGCTTGATCATAGGTATCAGGAGTATAAGTGGGTTTTTTAAGCACATCAGCAGTTATAAAGGCATAATCAACAAAACCAATATGAACTGCAGCAGTCACAAACTCAACAACATTAGAAGATAACTTCTTACTGGGTATTCTCATCCTAGGTGTTCTATCTCTAGTTAACTGATAATTATCAAGGTTATTATCAGTTACATGCTATTCTACACCACTGGAAGAACTAGCAACAACAGTTTGAACATTATTAGTAAGAGTAAGAGGGAGTTGAGAAGTTTCTTCCCTGTTTCCTTCCCCTAATTGTTGTGAGTTTTGAGCTCCTAGCACAGGTTCCACAGAAGACTCATCTTGATCTCCTCAGGATTCAGTTAACCTGGCATCACTGCTTGCATCTCCTTGACTCATGGAGAGATGTCCAAGATCAAATTCTTCTTCTTCTGGGAGAGGATTCTGATCTGGAGCATAGAAATTTCTACTGGGGTTTGAGTCTTCACCTTCTTCTTCTGAATTTGTACTTGTCTTCTCAGTAGCAGCTGTTAGAATATTCTTAAAATGAAACTCATTTTCATTAAAAGTTACACTTCTGGAAACTATCACTTAATAACAGTAGTCCCATTCTTGATGACTTCTCTTATACCATTATGAGTGACAATTTGACACTTAAGATCATCAAAGGCAGATTCAGATAAAAGGTTTCTTCTAAGTTCTGAAACCCATCTCACACTCTGTAAGACTTTAACCTTACCATCATGCATACAGAGAGGAACATTTCCCACCCCTCTAATAGCTAAGGAACTATGATCTCCTAACATAACTTTCCCACCACTGAACTCAATCAAGGAACTAAAGAAAGACTTATTAGGAGTAGCATGCATGGTACATCCAGAATCAAGAATCCAATCATCATCAATAGAAGAGTCAGAACACATAAGGAGCTCACAGTCATAGTAATCATTAAACTCAAGTAATGAAGCAGAATTTTCATTTTCATTTTTACTAGAGTCAGCTTTCTTCTTTTTATGACAGTCCTTAATGAAGTGTCCTATCTTGTTGCAATAGAAGCATTTTTTCTTCTTATCATTTTCATTTCCAGAGTTAAAGGACTCAAACTTTTTATCCCTTTTCTGAATGAACTTCTTTTTAGCCTTGTCCTATCTTGAAGCGCTTCAGCTTTAACCTCAGGTTTCTTCTCAGAATTTTTGGTCTTAAACACTTTTAAGGTCTCATTCTTCTGAGTGATAGATTCTATAATCTTAGCTTTGGTTAAAGTTTCAGTCCCATATTGAATAACATCCTTAAAGTTATCAAATTGAGCAGGCAAAGCATTCAAGAGTAAAACAGATTGATGTGTTTCCTCTATTTTATCATCACATCTCTCTAAATCTTGTGTCATCCTAAGGAATTTATCTAGATTATCATTCAAAAGTCAGATTTGTATCAATTTTGAAAGTAAATAATCTACACAGAAGAGAAATCCTAGATGGCATGGATTTAGTAAGGTAAAGTGCCTCAAGGGCATCCCAAAGTGACTTAGCAATAGTGAATTTTACCACTTGTCGAGTCACATCATCAGATAGCCTGATCAAGATCTCAGAATGTGCTTGCTCATCCATTTCCAGCCTCCTAGCTGCAGAGGTCTCATCCATTTCCAGAATGTGCTTGCTCATCCATGTTCTTGAGCTTAAACAAAAGTCAAGAATGCTCAGTTAACACACACAGTAACTTTCAGGTTCAAGATTTAAGTAGATACTGAGTACACAAACTGTGAGCGGAAGCAAAGGACCAAGATCTTATACAGAGCCACACAGAGAACCCTAGAAATGTCAATCTAATCACACAAGATCAGAGAAGACACATAAATTAGGGAAACATGGCTCTGATACCAATTTGATAGAATTGGTACTCGAATCTACTCTAATCTTGGCACAAACAGAAAGTAAAGAACACGATCAAATGTTATCGAGGTTCGGACTCAGCCTATTTCCCGTGGCCTCAAGATTGGAATCCAAATCCACTAAGCAAGACAAAGCGTTTACAAGAGAGCATTACACAGAGGATCTCAGAACAAGCTCATGCAATACAGAACAAGAGTAAAGCAAAGGTAAAGGTAAAGGAAACTCCCTAGGATCTGTCGCCAACAAGAAAGTCTCTCGCGAGCCCGATGAGCATCCGGGGATCTCCAAGACAACCTTCAGCAAAGCTAGCACCAACAAGACCACCGTCTCCCTGGAAACACCAGAAGCAAGGCTTGCTTCTTCGGTGAACAGATCAACGAACCACCGTCGAAGATCTGGCTAACCTCTCGAACAAGAAACCCTAGAGCTCTCTCTCTTTCTCTTTGAAGTGGAGCAGCGGAATGAATCGTATCAGAGGAGAGAGAAGATCATCAGATTATATATCAGCCCGCTAGGTCACACGCGGAGCCCCGGATTCCCTCAAACCGGGTCGGGCAACGCTTCTGGGCATCAGATCACTAATGGGTTAATCCCAGCTATATGGACCAAAGCCCAAACACTAACGTTACCCTTATATTCTATACATGAACTTATTATAGATAGATCCAATAAACTCTGGGTTGATCCACGGAAATCACCCATTACAATATTAGACAAAACCATTTTATTGGTGATTTTATTATATAGAAAGCTCTCTACTGTGGCCACCAAAGAAATAAGCAAGACACCTAAAGTTAGTAGATAAAAATTCTAACACAAAAGCTATCACTGAACAATGAAGGTTTGTCAGTGTCTAAACTGGGATTAAATAAGTAGAAACAAATCAGTAAGATACATGATATCATGTAATTGTTTCCTAACATCAACTTGTACAGCAATCACATCGTGAAAAAAAAAAAAGAACAATCAAAGCAGGGAAGAGGACAGTTAACTAGTCCATATGCTGAATCAAACAAAAACATGGATTCTGTTTCTAAAAAACTCAACAACTTACTCCATTAACATGAAAATAATAGAGGAAACAAAGGACAAACGCACAAGTTGATTGAGAATTATGAACCGACGATGGTGGTGAGGAGTGCGAAGGAGAGGCTAATAGAAAATTAAGAGTTGAATTGGGCAGAGGCCGCGCGAACGCAGGCCCCCTCAGGAACAAATATTGACGTACACTCTTCCACATTGGGAAGATGTTAAGTTGGAGCTCCCACCTCATGTGCAATGTGGGCCGCCATCTTAGGCCACGGTTCTTCTTGATCGACCGTTCACCCCGTCCAGGTAAGTGATTTTCAAGCCCTTCTTCGCTTGGTTTTTATACTCTCACCATTCCCCTTCCTCTCTTTTTACATCCGATGTGGGAAGTCAATTGTTCCTGATTTCCAGCCGAAAAAATAGTCCCAGCATCAATCGTTTCTTTATCAAATAAGTGGAACATGATTCAGAAACTGAAAAGCATGAATAGAAACACAAGTAGTATCACCTATGCATAAATTAGAAGATATATATGTGCTCATTAGCATTTCAGAAGGAATCAGGATTAGTTACAAACCAACCCATCATGTTACATTTCTGAACCTACAAAAACAAAAACCTAAACTCTCATGCCCAAAATTGTAGGGAGAATGACTCTTTTATGTTGTGCTATGGCCTAGTTCAACTGCGAGATGAGATCAACAAAGGTGTGTTCTTCACAAGGAATTGTGAGGCCTCCCATCGGATGATCAAACCCGTACTCTTCCTCTGCACGGCTAAGTAGTTGTTGGAACAAAGGGTGGTTCAAATAAGACAATGGCACCACATAACGACTCTTTTCTTCGTCTACTCCAACGTAAACAGCAAGATGGCCTTTTTGTTGGGTGTTGTTCTTGCTGGAAAAAGATCTTTGCTTGATCATTTTCTTGGTGTTTGAGATCACAGATGGCATGCGGAAACCCATTATGCAGTAATAGTTTGAGTTTGGAGGAGGAGATTTGAATCTGAGAAGCTTATTGGAAGGCAGAGGAATGTGGTGTAGAGAATTTGGATTTGTGATGAGATTTATAGATGGAAATGTGTCACCATCATCATATCAAATGAAGAAAAACTTCACATGGGTTTGTTTATTGAGTGCTCAAATTCTAATTAACACTTGACACCTCTGTAATCCACATAACCACATAGTTTTGGAGACCCACATGTTCCCTTCAATATCATAGATAATGAGAAAATTGAATATGTAGTTGGTTTGTCAAATCTTATACAGTCAAGTTTAGCAAATTGTCCCCATTCTTAAGTGGGAAAATTAGCACACACATGACACATCTATCTCGATAATAATACAGTTTAATGGCTATGCTGAATAAGGCACATACATTTTTAAGTGGGACTTGTTGTTATCCATATAGATATGGTGCTGCAAGATTTTTATAATTTCTGGAGCTAAACAAACAGACCCTTGTTGATTATTGATTCGGTAGGGTTATTCCTGAATTACCCAGTTTCAAAAACTTGATATACTCTAATGTATATAAAGATATCAAGACCTTCAGTACTCTCAAGTGATAGCAACAAATACTCTATTTGCTTATAAAATCTAGAGCCTAAAAAATCCCAATCTAATCATTGTGGGTTTCCGGCCGTCAGCTTCCATGATCTCCTCAAACACCAATGAGCTCTGCGGCTGCATTCCGTCCTAGCTTTTGAGGACCAAGAACAAGCAACATTCTAGAACATTTAGGACAGAGCTTAAGAATGATCGACTAATATAGATAGGTTACCTGATTATGTATAGAGAGAAAGAGTTGAATAAGGTACGAATGAGCTCCTACGTGATCAACTAATATAGATAGGTTACCTGAATATGTATAGAGAGAAAGAGTTGAATAAGGTACCAATGAGCTCCTACGAATACCAAAGTGAAGCGTAGAGTCCCTAAGTTACGAATTGCAACAAAGCATCTATTCCATACGAATACATACACACGGACACCTTTCTATATTCATATGCACATTCCTTCACATTCACATGCACATGCACATGCTAAAGACATGCTCACATGTGCTAATGTTCATGTATTTACATCTGTAAGTGCATGTCAATGTGTAGAATTGTGCATTCGTATTTTCGTACATTAATAATCATTATCACATGAATCTTTTCGTAGAGAGAATTCTTCTCATTTATTGTCATCTGATTTCATTGGTTTTCAGACGATGAATTACAAACATCTTTGTCAATTGTATTCTACACTTCTATTGATCACCAAATTAGAACTCATCAAAAAAGGATGTTTAACCCTGCACTCGTAAAACTATATCCCGCCCCCATTCTGGTGCAAAGCCAGGACCAAGCCAACAATAAAAAAATAAGGAGTTCGATTTCCTTCTTGTAACCAAAATACGCACAAGCAAATCGGATAAGACCCTGGGCGCATCCGAAATGAGCCGAATTTTATTTTATCTTATTTTCCTTCATATTATAAAAAAAAAATCGATCTGGTTGTAGCACATTCAAACCGAACCGGTTTTATTTCATAAAACTCTCGACGTGTTGTTAGTGCGCCCAACACTAAATACTGTTTTACACAGTTCAACATCGGAAGTTGAGATATAAGTTGACTACTATATAAACTCATGAATTACTCCTTTTATTGCTGATTGTTTTTTTTTCTCTAATCTACCTACTCTAAACGTTGTCATTCCTCCGTCAATCACGTCGTTCGACACTCCTCTCCAACGACCTCTCCTCCGCCGACTCTCCATCTTATCCTAGACTCGCTCGCAGTCACGTCTTTACAAATCTTTTCTCGGGTTCGTCTTAGTCGGATTTGTACGCATTACCGTCGCCAACCACATTGAAATCAGATATGAGATTGTGGTCAAGGAACTCGTTTCTCTTGGTTCGTCCTCTCAAATCGCAGTTCTGCTCAATCTTTTCGTAGTTCTCAGATTTGTTTTTCAACCGCCTTCAGACCGACCTCCCGAGATCGAACCGCCTCTTTACTTGATGCAGTGCTCGTTGCTGCTCATTGGCTCATTGCAGATTTCAATTTGTGCTCTAAATAACCTAGGTTTCGTGCTATTTGCTTATTGCTCGTGACCCGGACGGAATAGGTTTCAATTTGAGTTTTGCTACCAAATCTCATTTGTGATTTGTTTTCTTAAAAAAATCAATGGATTTTACAGTTTAAATTTGATAGGAGGTGGTCATCAAGCTAATACCACTTGTTTGAGTACCTCTTGGGGCAATGTCTTCGTGCCAACTGCCTCTGATCGAGCAACCATAGGTCAGAATTTGACCAGTGATACTGATCAGTTTAATGTTGTTGTTCAATTGTTTAATTTCACTGATAAGTTGTCTTCTTTGATTTTGGATATCGGAGCTTCTTTTCATATGACAAGAAATCGTTCTATTCTTTATGATATTGTTAGTGTTGATCTGATCTCTATTGAACTTTCAAGCAACCGTCTTGTTCTAGTTACGAAGGAGGGTTCATTGATGCTTTATGTTCTGGTACATTGCATCATGTGTTGTTTGTTCCTCAATTAGACTACAACCTGATATCTTTTGCTCAATTTTTATGTGATAGAAAGCTCCTAGTTATTCTTACTGAGTGCTTGTGTGTGCTTCAGGAAAATATTTCGGGAAAGGTGATTGGAATGGGTGCGCAACGGGGTGGAGTTTACCAGCTTCACACGCTAGGGTTATCTGCTCGTGTCTTCCATACAACTGCTTCATCTTCAGAATCTTTGTTTCTTTGGCATAAACGGATGAGACGTCCGTCTCTTTCTGTGTTATCTTCTATCGCTGCAGTAAGTCGATTTATTCGTTCAGACAATAAGATTTATCCATGTGATGTTTGTTTTCAGGAAAAACAAGTTCGTAACAGTTTTTCCTTGAGTTCTAATAACACTGATGTTATATTTGATTTGATTCACCGTGATATTTGGGGCCCCTATAGTGTCTCTTCTACAATTGGTGTCAATTATTTCTTGACTATTGTTGATGATTATTCCAAAGTTGTGTGGACCTATCTTATAGTGCACAAGTCAGAGGTTGCAGAGTTCATTCGAAAGTTTTATGCAATGGTGCAAACACAATTTCAGACACTTGTTAATCATTTTCATTCGGATAATGGCACGAAATTTCTATGCTTGAAGCCATATTTTGATGATCAAGGTATCTTACTTGAGACTACTTGTGTCTATACGCCTCAACAAACGGGAAGAGTAGAACGCAAGCACCGTCATATCCTTAATTTGGCTTGTGTCTTGCGTTTACAAGGGTCATTAGCCTTAAGGTTTTGGGGTCAGTGTGTTCTCACAACATGCCATCTTATTAAACGATCGCCAACGCCTCTCCTTGGCAACAACTCTATTGGAGCTTCTTTATCAGCGAGCCCCAAGTTATTCTCACATTCAAGTATTCAGATGTTTATGCTTTTCCTCCAAGCTTCCGCACAGTCATTACAAATTTGCTTCTCGTAGTCGCAACTGGCAAGTGTGTCTTCTTAGGTTACCCTAGTGGTACTCGAGGTTGGAAGCTCTATGATCTTGAGATTCATCAAGTGTTCAACTCTAGAGATGTCATATTTTTTGAGACAGTTTTCCTTATGGAGAACTCGTGGTCTCGTCATCACCACATGTCAGCTTCCCGTCACCAGCGATTTATGATGATCCGCCCTTGTGTCCTACTTTCCCTGCCTTGACCGACTCTTCAACATCTTCTGTTGATGTTTCCTCTCCTGTCTCATCCTTTGAGAGCCATCTTCTAGTTCTCCGTATGAGTCGGTATCCGTTCAACTCCGTCTGAGACAAATGTTCAACGTACCACTCGTACCCGACAACCTTCTGTTCTGCTAAGAGATTTTGTCTGCAACACCGATTGCAAGGCTACTACCCCACCCTCTACTCCATTTACACTCACTCCACTACCATCCTCAGGTATCTATTATCGTATAGATGCTTATGTATCTTGTGCTAGAGTTTCTCCTTCCTAGGCACATTTTTTGGCGGCCATCACTGCCACTACCGAGCCTACCCTATTTTCTGAAGTTGTCTAGCAGGCTGCCCCCATGGAGAGAGGCAATGCAGAGCGAAATTGACGCTCTTGAGAGGAATGACACATGGGTTTTATTTGACTTGTCCGCAGGAAAAAGGCTACTGGATGAAAATGGGTGTAAAAAATAAACTATCGGGCCAATGGGGGACATTGAGTGCTACAAGACGCGACTGATTGTATTGGGTAACATACAAGTGGAAGACATTGGCTTCACTGGGACCTTTGATCTAGTTGCAAAGATGGTCATTATTCTTGTTTTTTCTCCCAGTAGCTGCTATTCGAGGTTGAGATTTGCATCAGATGGATGTTCACAATGCATTTCTTCATGGTGACTTGGATGAGGAGGTTTACATGCCCCCTCCTCTTGGATATGATGTTTCTTCTTCAGGAAAAGTCTGCAAATTGCATAATTCTCTATATGGTTTGAAGCAAGATCCAATGAATTGGTTCTCAAAGCTTGCCTCAACTCTTCGTGCTTTCGACTTTCAATAGAGTAGAACAGACTATATATATTCTCTTTTCTCCTTGAGTCGAGGTGACTCTATTGTTCATTTGCTTGTTTATGTGGACGATCTTATTATTGTTGGAAATACATCCACTGGAATTACCGGTGTCAAGTCTTATCTCAACAGTTGTTTCTATATGAAAGATTTGGGGACTCTCATGTAGTTTCTTGGTCTTAATATTGCTCGCAACTCTTCATGCCTTTTTGTATCCCAAGTAAGTATGCATTATGGACTTCTCGGTTGCAAGCCTTGTGAGTTTCCTATGGACTCACATCATCAATTGGGAAAGATCAACGGTCCCGCTTTAGAGGACCCTGAGCGGTATCGACGATTGGTCGGTCGTCTTATCTATTTGACTATCACTAGACTTGAGCTTTGCAATTCTGTGCATATCTTGTCCCAGTTTATGCAACACCCACTTCTTGATCATTGAAATGCTGCATTACGTGTTCTACGGTATCTGAAAGGCCACCCGGGTCAGAGTCTTCAGTTATCTTCATCTAGCTATCTTCGTCTATCCACTTTCTGTGATTCTGATTGAGCCACTTGTCTCACGACTCGCCGCTCCATTAGTGGCTACTTCATCATGCTTGGGGAATCACCTATCTCTTGGAAGACGAAGAAGCAGGTTACAGTTTCTCGGTCTTCTGCTGAAGCAGAATATCGTGCCATGAGAGTTACATGAAGTGAGATCACCTGGTTGAGGTATCTCTTATGTTCTTTAGGAGTTCGTCATTCAAGTCTTATTCGCCTATTTTGTGATAGTCGGGCAACACTCCATATTGTTGCAAACCATGTGTTTCATAAACTTACGAAACACATTGAAATTGATTGCCACTATATTCGTGATATGATTTTTGCCGATCTGGTAGCTACATTCCACATCTCTACATATCAGCAACATGCAAATATCTTCACTAAGGCACTGGACGAAAGACAATTCCAGTTTCTATTGGGGAAGTAGGGCGTTGTTGATCCACATACTTCAACTTGAGGAGGAGTACTAAAAATATATTTTATATATCTTTATGGTTATATTTGTATATCTTATCTTTAAGCTTGAAATCTTAATTCCCTTAGATATATCTTTGTGTATATATATGAGGTTTTTGCGCCAAACCACCCCTTATTTGGCCGAATTTGCGTCAAACCACCCCTTATTTAACTTTTTGCAAGAAACCACTATTTTGTGTCATTGTGTTAACACCGAACCACCCTTCTCTCAAATCAATGCTCGACTCCATCGCAGCCAGATTCGGTGCCTTATCCTCCCCCGAACTGCTCACGACGTCGTCGAAGGCCGAGTACTATGGCCTCCAGAAGTTTAAGGTGGTGGAGGATCCGAAAGAGATCGAAGCTCTGAATGCCATAGCTGAGTCCTTGAGCTTTGAATTTGGTCAATTTTGCCCCCACGTTGGCGCTTCCCCTGCACCTTCTCCTTCTCCGGCGTCAGGACTTGAGGCTCCCGCCGTGGCTCCCACCAGCGCTGCTGCCGTCAACTCTAAGGTCGGGCTATGTAATTTGAGTTGAGATGGATTACAAGAAGGATACTACCGTATTTGGCTATTTGCGATGTTAGTGTTGTTTAATCTTTGGATTAATAGAAATTTTATTATATTTAATTATTTGATCAAGCAACGATTGCTATTAATAAATATACTTGGTTTTTTGGTTGTGCAAATCTTCGTTCCAGTTTATATAAAATTCAAAATATCGCCATATATCTTCAGCCATCAAATTCCATTTTTGCCCTTAAATTTTTGAAATAAGTGGGGGTAAAATTGACATTTATATATTAAACGGAGCAACTAACGGATTTGAGCGAAGGGTGGTTCGGTGTTAAAAAAATGACACAAAAGGGTGGTTTCTTGCAAAAAGTTAAATAAGGGGTGATTTGGCGCAAAAACCTCTATATATATTGTCCTTTGAGAAACTAATAAAATCATCAGAAATTCTCTCTATTCTATTATTTTCAAATGTATCAGAGCCACCCACGATCCTATTCTAGTTCAAGTGTTGGGTTCTTACCCCGTACACTTGTGGGGGTGTTAAACGGAGTGTCACATAAGAAGTTGAGAGATAAGTTGCCTACTATATGAACTCCTGGATTACTCCTCCTATTGCCAATTGGTTTTAGGATGAAACCTCATGGGCTTATCTGTTGGGCGAGCCCAATGCGAACATTGCGCTTATCCATGTTTCAGGTACCCCTTAACCAGGCTTTAGTCCCGGACAGTCTATGATTGTCTCATGACCCTCGTAGTGAGATTGACGTTTGAGCCCACGAAATTTCGCAAATACAGAATCCCCGACATGGGGAGATGGAGTGTGGTCCCCCGAGAAGAGATCGAGAGGGTGGTTGGTTACATCAGGCGAATTCCTTGAATCTTCGATTCATATATTTTGTTGGCTCTGACTCTCTCGAACTTTGTTCTAGCTAGTAGCTTAGTGGTGTAATTTGGAGTAACATAGTCATTTTAAAAAAAAAAAGAATATTAAATGTCAGATTTTTGTTTTTACCAATGATAAACGGAGTAACACTTCTTTATTATTCCTTTATTGGTTCATTAAGAAGATATGATCCATCAGTTTTTCAAAAACTACATTAGTATATGAGTCAGTGATACATGGAATAGTTAAGATAAATCTAGGGGATTATTATTTGACACACCCTAAAATTGTTATTTAACACAGGGGTAGATTCCTCACGGATCAAATAAAGGTTCGTTTGGTCACGAAGCAAAACACAGGTCCGTCACAGACCAAAAGACACGATTCGTCACGAAGCAAAGAAAAAAGTTGGTTCGTCACGAAGCAAATGAGGTGGTTCGTCATAGACACAATTTTTTTATATAATCTTAGATAGAATTTCAATACGAGTCCGTGCATATAAAATTCGCCAAAATGGACATTGTTTGCCCTTCCAAAAGCCCTACAAACAAAACACTCGTTTCTGTTAAGTCCGTAATATTTAAACATAATGCATAATTATACTTTATAAGTGATAAAATAGTGATATTAAATTATAATATATAATTTGAGTTGCATGATTTTTAACTATAATAAAAAATTATATTATATAAATAATGAGTTTGTATAAACTTTGTTTCTACGAACTTAACGCATGCGATTATTTTGTTTTGGGGTTTTTGGAAGGACAAACGATTTCCGTTTTGGACGTATTATATATGCACGGACTCGTATTGAAATTCTCTACACAATATTATGATTTTTTTTTATAAAAGAAATTTGGTCCGTGAAGATTTATCTCATTTTCTTCGTGACGAACCAATTTTTCTAAAAACTTTTGCTCTGTGACAAACAATGTCTTTTGGTCAGTGACGAATGTGGGAAGTGAAAGAGATTCGTGACGAAGTACATGCTTTATTTATCCGTAACGAATCTCGGAGTGTGTTAAATAGAGCTTTTGGATGTGTTAAATAGAAGCTTTTGTAAATATAATCATCAGTTATGTCATTAGCATTTCACAGGGGATCAATCAATTACAGCTTACAACCTATCAAAAGAGAACCTTTTTACATAATTCTGAACCTAGAAAGTAAAAGCAGCTACAGGACTAGAAGGTCCAAATGAATCTCAAAATTGTAGGGAAAATGATCCCTTTTCTGTTCAGCTAGCTCAGCTGAGAGATGAGATCAATAAAGATCTGCTCTTCACAAGGAATTGTGAGGCCTCCCATAGGATGATCAAATCCGTACTCTTCCTCTGCACGGCTGAGTAGTTCTTGGAACAAAGAGTGGTTCAAGTAAGACAATGGCACTATTAGAATAGATTTGGGAGAATAATGTGATGATGTGATTAGGCCTCTTAGGGCAGAATATATACAACATAGACAATCTTATCTAAAGATAAGATATGGAAAATATGGAAAAGATAACAATACAAAGATATATGGAAACAATATCTAATCCTATCGTTAATACTCCCCCTCAAGTTGGAGCATGAGGATCTAGAATGCCCAACTTGGAAGACAGGTAGACAAACTGAGGTGATGGTAATGTCTTTGTAAGAATGTCTGCAGGCTGATGTGTCGTAGAAATGTGAGAGGTGACGACCTTGCCTGCGACAATCAAATCTCGAACGTAATGACAGTCTATTTCTATATGCTTGGTTCGCTCGTGAAATACAGGATTAGAAGATATGTGAAGTGCTTCCTGACTGTCACAGTAAAGTCAAACCGGAGGTGAGTGATCAAAGTCAAGTGAAAGAAGAAGAGATCATAACCACACAATCTCACAACAAGTGACCGCCATGGCCCTATATTCAGCCTCAGCAGACGAACGAGATACCGTCGGTTGTTTCTTGGTGCGCCATGAGACGGGAGATCGACCAAGCATTACAAAATAACCGGTGACGGGGCGACGAGTTTTAGGACAAGTCGCCCAGTCCGAGTCACAGAACGCAGAGAGACGGAGCGAGCTGTGACGAGATAGGTGAAGGCCTTGCCCGGGATGAGTCTTGAGAAACCGAACGAAACGAAGAGCAGCTAGCCAATGTGCTTCCTTTGGTTGGCGCATGAACTGAGACAAGATATGAACGGAGAAACATAGATCCGGGCGGGTAATGGTCAAGTAAATTAGTCTCCCAATGAGACGCCGATAAGCTTCCGGGTCATGATGATCAGGGCCTGTAGCGTTGGCGAGCTGATGATTGGAGTCCATAGGCGAGTCACATGGTTTGGATCCAAGAAGGCCTGTATCAGAAATAATCTGAAGAGCATATTTGCGTTGCGAAACAAATAGACCGGATGGATTACGAGCAATTTCAAGGCCAAGAAAATACTTAAGTACGCCAAGGTCTTTCATGTGGAAGCAACGACTCAGGTAAGCTTTAAAAGACGAGATGGCTGCCGAGTTGTTACCTGAGATGATCAAGTCGTCCACATAGATGAGAATGTGAATAACGTTGCCATTCTGATGCATGGAAAAAAGCGAGTAATCAGCGTAACTTTGTTGAAAACCAAAAGCTCGAAGGGCGGTGGCCAACTTAGAAAACCAATTTCTAGGAGCTTGACGAAGACCATAGAGTGACTTTCAAAGCTTGCAGACCTGACCCGGAGGAATACGAGAGTAGCCAGGAGGTGGAGTCATATATACCACCTCATCAAGATCGTCGTGGAGAAATGCGTTGTGAACGTCCGTTTGATGAAGCTCCCAACCACGAATAGCAGCGACGGAGAGGAATACTCGTACAATAACCATTTTGGCAACGGGGGCGAAAGTCTCGTTAAAGTCGATGCCCTCAATCTGCCTATTTCCAAGAGCCACAAGGCGAGCTTTGTATCACTCGATGGTGCCGTCAGATTTGTATTTGATGCGATAGACCCACTTGCACCCAATTGGTCTCGTTCCGACAGGTAAATCAGATATCTCCCAAGTCGAGTTACGCTCTAAAGCAGCTAATTCCGAGAGCATTGCAACGCGCCAAGGAGCATGTTGAGATGCTTCTTTGAAGGAGGTTGGGTCATGACCAACAGTAATGGCGGCGAGAAATCTGGCATGGTTAAACGAAAAATTATTGCAGGAAATATATGCAGCGATAGGATATTGCTTACCTAAGGAAACTGACTGTGGGGGTGACGTGAGAGGGGGGTCTTGACTTTGCAGCGTATGACATACATAATCTTTGAGAAGCACAGATGTGTGGCGAGGGCGTTCACTTCGCCGAATTTCCGGAGCCGGCGAATCAGAGGGAAGCAGAGGACAAGAATCCGATGAAGATGGCAAAGGAGAAGTGGACTGAGAGGGTGGAGGCATACCCGACAGAGGTGGTTGTGATGGTTCAGCTAGAGGTTCTGAGGGAATCGGTGTGTCGTATATAGCTGGAGTAGACGCCATTGGCGGGACAACTCCCCCTGTCGTTGAACTTGGATTTGACAGGAAGGGAAAAGAGTCTTCGTAAAACACCACGTCACGAGAGACGAAGATGCGTCCAGTGGAGATGTCGTAGATACGCCATCCACGCTTTCCTGGTGGATATCCTAGAAAGACGCCTTTGATGCTGCGGGCTGCGAACTTGTCAGTTGGTTTTGGTTGACGAGCAGCGTAACAGAGGCATCCAAAAACTCGAAGCTGAGAGTATAAAGGAGGTTTGCCGAACAGCAGCTCGTATGGAGTACGATTGGAGAGCAGCGGGGTTGGCATCCAATTGATGAGATAGCAGGCCGTCAGAATGCATTCACCCCAAAAAGTGACCGGGAGTGTAGCTTGAAATCGTAGGGCTCGGGCAACATTTAAAATATGTCGATGTTTGCGCTCTGCCCGACCATTCTGTTGAGGTGTGTACACACATGAGCTTTCAAAGAGGATGCCTTGACTTGCAAGATATGGTTGTAGGGAGATAAATTCGGCTCCATTGTCTGAACGAAGACGCTGAACTGGTTTGGAGAACTGAGTCTTCGTCATGGCGATGAAGTCACGAATGATTTTGGAGACCTCTGACTTATATTTCATAAGAAACACCCATGTAGATCTAGAAAAATCATCTATAATGGTTAAAAAATATGAAGCACCGGTACTAGAAAGGGTGCTATAAGGACCCCAAATATCACAATGAATCAAGTGAAACAAATCTTCAACTTTATTTGAACTTAAAGGAAAAGAATTTCTGGTTTGTTTTGCTTTGAAGCATACATCACAAGGGTTGTTTTCTACGGGAGAACTAGATAATTTTAAACTAGCTAAGACCGATGAAGAGGGATGTCTCATACGAAGATGCCACAGAGATGGAGAAGCGGTTGATGCAGAGAGACAATGTTGTTGAAGCTGATGTCTGAAGCTGCGCAGCCAGTAGACCCCTCCCCTTGGTTCACCCACACCAATCAACATCCTCGAATTGTGTTT
Organism: Oxyria digyna; assembly: GCA_029168935.1. Taxonomy (NCBI): domain Eukaryota; kingdom Viridiplantae; phylum Streptophyta; class Magnoliopsida; order Caryophyllales; family Polygonaceae; genus Oxyria; species Oxyria digyna. Next base: position 17,608,867 of record JAPVLV010000013.1, read on the forward strand.
CTGAATAATAATAAGTCTATTAGTTAGTGTAATCACACAAGAACCATCGTTGGCAAGTTGCCATAGAGAAATAAGATTGCAATCTAATTCAGGAATGTAAAGAACGTGATCAAGTTTAGTGTTTGGTGAGAACACAAGAGATCCTTCTTGAGTAGCGGAAGCGAAACGATTATCTGGAAGTTTAATGGACACAGGAGGAATAGAGACAAAATTTTGAAGAAGATCTTTGTTTCCAGTCATGTGCAGGGATGCTCCTGTGTCGAGAATCCATGAAGTAGACGTACCAGAGGAGTTGTCTGTGGCGCCAGGCTGAGATTTCAGAGAACTGATGACTTTGAGGACAGTTTGCCAGTCACTGTTTGATACTGCAGGGCCGAGTGCTGATTTATCTGATTCAGTGAGAGGAGGGTTCGAGGAAGGGTGAAGATAATAAGGAGAATCAACGTTACTGATTAAACGTTTTGTTTTGGGATCAACCATGATGTAGGTTGTGAAGAAACGTCAGAAGAAGGGAGAAAGAAGATAGGAAAAAAACGTGTTTTTAGAAAACTTGCTCCGATACCATGTTAGATTTGATTTGGGAGAATAATGTGATGATGTGATTAGGCCTCTTAGGGCAGAATATATACAACATAGACAATCTTATCTAAAGATAAGATATGAAAAATATGAAAAAGATAACAATACAAAGATATATGGAAACAATATCTAATCCTATCGTTAATAGGCACCACATAACGACTCTTTTCTTCATCGAGTTCAACATAAACTGCAAGTTGGCCTTTTTGAGAGCTTTGTTTAATCATTTTCTTGGTGTTTGAGATCACAGATGGCAAACGGAAACCCATGATGCAGATAGAGTTTGGTTTTGGAGGTGTTGGATAAGATTTTGAAGAGAAAAGATGTTTTGCTCTGATCAGATAATGAAAATCTATTAGAAGGCAGAGGAATGTGGTGTAGAGAAGTTGGATTTGTGTTCAGATTTATAGATGGAAAAAAGTCCCCATCAAATGAAGAACTTCACATGGGTTTGTTTATTTGGTGTTGTCCAGCTTTAAACTCTCGCATCATAACATTATTCTGAGACCCACACGTTCCCTGAAATCTCACAAGTTATTAGATAGCTGATTCTTTCCATGTCCCCGCCCTCTATGATTTAATGATTTGTTTTAAGAAACTTGTGCTATAGATTAATTCACATATCCACCTCGGTCAATAAATAGTACTGTTTTTAGACAATGCTGATCAATGCATTTACAACTTCACATGGACTTGCTGTCTCTTCCCCACCCTTATTGGGTAGGGTTGTTTGTTGTATCTTCCATATCATTTTAGATTTTCCAGTATTATAAACCTTAGATGTAAGCCACCCAACCGTACAAGAAAGTCCATTATCTATAAATTCATTCAGACCGTGGCCTTCTACCATCAAACTTTCTAAGTACACTCTAGTACTAACTTGAGGTTTGTGTTTAATAAGAGAGGTTTTTATCGAAAATCACCCGTAAAATATCATATATTGTCCAAACCCACCTCATTAATCAAATATTACCGGAAATCACCCATATAACACTCTCCGTTAGCGAAACGCCACCCATTTTCATATTCCGTTAACTATTTACAGATTTAACCCGAAAATTTTATATTTATTTACTTTTCTTCACAACTTGAAAAGTTGGTAAATAATTGTAATTAGGTAAACAATTGGGCTAGCAACATCATCTTCTTCAACCCAAAACCACAACTGAGACATCGATGTTGCTCACCACCTTCCCCAACCTCGCCCCCCTCTTAATCAACCCCACAAGATCGATATGAAAAAAAAAACAGTGGATAAACTCGGAATTAATGAAAATAACAGTAGATATTAAAGAATTGAATATAACCTCTTCCCATCAATCCCAAATTGATACAGTTCCTGCACACACAAAAAAATTGATACAGTTCCATGGTGCAGACAAGAGGGTTTCAAGGAAGAGGGTATATTTAAGGAAGCCGGAATTATCCATGGTGCAGGGCTGCTGAATATATATCGACTTGAGATTTAGGGTTTCATGGTGCAGGCTGCTGAATATACCGACTTAAAATTTAGGGTTTCAAAGAAGCCGAAATTATAAGGTTGCTGAAATCCAGATTTGTAAAAGCCTTCGTCTACCATTAAAAAATTGTCCGACGACACAAGAACCTCGTCTTCGTCGGCGGAAACGGCGGCCGCCGTAGTGTGGTGTGATTCGTTGCCTTTGGGGTTGTGAATCTGCGCCTATAGCTCTGAAATCATGCTCATTCTCGGAATGAAAGCGAGAAACTGTAAGCTTGTAGGAGAGTCGTCGGAGGCGGTGATTGTGTAGAGGAGGAGGCTACCGTTCAATTCCCATATCTGATTTTTTGTTGTTGAAGAACAGGATTTAATTAGCCCATTTTTTTACTTAATTACAAATATTTACCAACTTTTCAAATTGTGAACAAACATAATATTTCCGGGGTAAATCTGTAAATAGTCAAACGGATTTTAAACGGAATATGTAAATGGGTGGCGTTTGGCTAACAGAGAGTGTTATATGGGTGGTTTTCGGTAATATTTGATTAATGAGGTGGTTTTGGGCAATGTACGGTATTTTACGGGTGGTTTTCGGTAAAAACCTCTTAATAAGAATCAAATAGGAGATGATGAAAAGAAGTGGAATGTGGTTCCTTTATCTTACTTGAAGAACGGTATGGAATTAGTCATGGTAATGGTGTTCTTACACCTGTCTGCAAGGAAGACACATTCATCAGTCTTTCTAATAATAAAAAAAATTGATATTCTTGCAAGGAGACAACATGCTTCTTTTTTTGAGTGGAGGTTAAGTGCATGGCATATGATGCTTCTGTGATCAGGAAATCCGAATCAAAATGAAAACATGATATTTCTACTGTGTGGACATGAGTTTATTCTAATTCATCCAATCAAACCTTGAGTATACGGTGATCTTCTGAATTGCGACCTTAAATGAGGTATGTAACTTAAGAGATGTATAATTCACACTGCAGTATATGGTGTGAATTATATGGTGTGAATAATCTACCTTAAATCTTATAATAAAAAAATATCAAAATTAGCAGGACCCTCATCATATGCAAACCAATTCATCTGACATGAATAACAAAACCTGCCCGATTGCCGCCTCGGCCTAAAAGTACGTTGTGAATGAGATTCAATGATATATTCTCGTGCAGGGCAAGGCCGGCTTTTGTGTAACAATCTTAGCGATTGGTTGGAAAAATTGGTACATATTGTTAGCTGTAGAAACTGCTAAGAAATATATTGGTATAGCTGATTTTCTTGGAGCAGTTTGACAATGATAAACATATCTTTTTATTTTTACGGCCAAGATGATAAAAACTGGTGCATAGGGTATTTGAAGAACAAAGACCTTGAAAAAGGAGATATATGTTCATGAATTAGTTAGCTCTTTAACATTTCATAAGGAGATTTTGTATTCAGCTGGTTTTCCGACTCTAACCTAACTTTGTGTAAATAATTCTATATCTTATTTCATGAATTGATAAGAATCAATGATAAGAAGATAATAAGCATAACGACTTAGGGTATTTTAACAATTTAGCTCTTCTATAGAACAAGAGAATGCGGAACGAGTGAATGAAGTTGTATTGTATTGTATTGATTGAATTGATAATATTACATAAGAAGGCATAGCCTTTATACAAAGAAGAAGCAACGGTCATGAGAAGTGAGTGGAGGAAGGAAAGGCTAATTACAAGCAATAATAGCCTAATAAGGATAATAATAATATGTTGATAATAAACTTCTATAATTGTAAGAACATAACCTCTAATACTCTCCCTCAAGTGGAGTGTATGTTTATGACACTCAACTTGGATAAGAGTTTAGAGAATACCGTCGGACCCAGGTTTTGTGAATAAGTCAGCTGGTTGTTCCTTTGTGCGGATATGCATTGTGCGGATGTGACCTTGCTGAATTTTCTCTCGAATAACATGACAATCGATTTCAATATGCTTTGTTCGTTCGTGAAACACCGGGTTGGATGCAATGTGGATGGCTGATTTGTTGTCACAATAGAGGTTGGCTGGTTCCGGGTGAGGGACGTTGAGATCATTTAGGAGTGTGCGGAGCCATGTTAGTTCACAACAGGTGGTGGCCATCGAACGATATTCTGCTTCTGCACTTTTGTTTGCGTGTCTTCCATGAGATCGGGGCACCACCTAAGAAGACAATGTAGTCGGTGGTGGAGCGACGAGTGTCCCGACAACGTGCCCAGTCGGAATCGCAATATGATGTTAATTGAAGAGTTCCGCTGCTCGGCAGAAAAATACTTTGACCTGGTGTGGCTTTAATATAGCGAAGAACTTGGCGGGCTGCGTTGAGATGTGGTTGCCTTGGGCTGGACATGTAATTGGCTCAGGATGTGGACTGCGTAAACTAGATCTGGACGAGTGATGGTGAGGTAGATGAGTCGTCCCACGAGTCGCCGATAGATGGAAGGGTCAAGCAGAAGATCAACATCAGTCTTATTTAGTACTACGTTCTCGTCTAGTGGAACTTTGGTCGGTTTGGCGCCGAGGAACCCAGTGTCATCAAGAATCTCCAGGGCGTATTTCCGCTGACAAAGAGTGATTCCGCGCTGCGATCGTGCTACTTCAATGCCAAGAAAGAACTTGAGTGGGCCCATATCTTTGAGTTTGAACTGATTAGCTAGAAAAACCTTGGTGTCTTTGATGTCCTGCAAGTTAGTTCCGGTAATGATAACATCATCAACATAAATTAAAAGGACGGTGAACATACCTTTGTGTTGTCGAATGAAGAGAGAGTAGCCGGCCCATGATTGTCTAAATCCAGCTTGTTTGAGAGAAGTAGATAGCTTTAAAAACCATTGACGAGAGGCTTGTTTGAGTCCATAGAGAGACTTATGGAGCTTACAAACTCTCGTCTCCCCCTTGCGGTGAAATCCGGGTGGCAACTTCATATAAACATCTTCCATGAGATCTCCATTGAGGAAGGCGTTGTTGACATCTAGTTGGTGCAAAAGACAACCATGTATGGCAGCCATGCCAATAAGGACTCGGACTGTGGTGAGTTTGGCTACGGGTGCAAAGGTCTCACGGTAGTCAACACCTTCGATTTGGTTATATCCTTTTGCAACAAGGCGTGCCTTATATCGCTCGACTGTTCCATCAGGATTATATTTGATTTTGTACACCCATTTACACCCGATGGGACGTTTGTTGGGTGATGGCGGAACTAGACTCCATGTTTTGTTGTCTTCAAGAGCCTTTATTTCATTTGCCATAGCGTCTCTCCATTGTGGGGATCGATTAGCCCGCGTGAAATTTCTTGGTTCTTTCTCAAGCATAATGTTAGAAACAAAATGTCTATAATTATCGGAAAGCTTCTCATAAGATAAAACTTTTCTAAAGGAAAAGGCTTACCCGAGGTAATGTTGTGAGAGGAAGACGGTTGAGTCGATGAACGAGAGGGTAGATTTGCCTCAACATGGAAATTACGTAGAAGAGTGGATGGTTTAGTAGGTCGAGAGATGCGACGAGGTGCAGACGGGAGCAAAGGTGGTAATGTGGAATTTGGTGTAGTGGATACGGTCGTAGAAGTTTGTACGGGTGAAGAGATTTGTGGTGGTGTGAGATTTGCAGCAGTCGGTACAGCCGTAGAAGTGTGTACGGGTGCAGAGATTTGTGGTGGTGTGGGGTTTTCAGTAGTCGGTACAGCAGTAGAAGTTTGTACGGGTTTAGAGATTTGTGGTGGCGTGGAATGCAGCAGTCGGTACAGGCGTAGAAGCTTGTACGGGTGCAGGGATTTGTGATGGTATGAGATTTGCAGCAGTCGGTACAGCCGTAGAAGTTTGTACGGGTGCGGAGATTTGTGGTGGTGTGGAATTTGCAGCAGTCGGTACAGCCGTAGAAGTTTGTACGGGTGCAGAGATTTGTGGTGGTAAGGGATTTGCAGCAGTCGGTACAGGCGTAGAAGTTTGTACGGGTGCGGAGATTTGTGGTGGTGAGGGATTTGCAGTAGGTGGTACGGGTGTATGAGTTTGTACATGCAATGTGTCCTCCCAAAAAACAGATGGCGGTGTAAAAGTCGGAAGAGATAAATCATTATGGTTTTGGGAAATGTTGGAAATTTTGAGGTAAGGATATTCAGTTTCATGAAAAATTACATCACGTGAAATAATGGTTTTCTTATGAGTAAAATCATAGACTTTGTAACCTTTAATACCGGGGGGATATCCAATAAAAACACACTCCATTGAGCGATGTTCAAATTTGGTGGGGCGGAGAGGATGTGTGGAAGCAAAACAACGACAACCAAAAACACGTAAATGAGAGTAATTAGGAGATTTTGAAAAGAGTATTTCAAAAGGAGTTTTATTTTGCAAAGTACGACTTGACATACGGTTGATTAAATAAGTGGCGGTAAGAATGACATCGCCCAAAAACATTTTGGTAAATGAGATTGAAGAAGGAGTGCACGAGCAACGTTCAATAAATGACGGTGTTTGCGTTCAGCCACACCATTTTGTTGAGGTGTATTGATGCAACTAGTCTATATCTATATAAAAGTTATTAGACTTGATGAAGTAATGACAATTTGTACCTAATAAATGTTAATATATTGGGGTTTTTGCAGGAAAACACCCGCTATTTGTCGGAATTTGCAGGTAACCACCCGCTATTAACGTATTTATTCCAAACCACCCAAATTCTATACTTTTCTTACAATTCACCACCCGTAAACAGTTTCCGTTAGATATTCTGTTAAAACTTGTGAAATTACACTTTTACCCCTCCATTTTTACAGAAAATAACAAGTTTGAAAGTTATGGGGCAATTTTTGTAATTTCCTTAAAACGGATTGAAAACCTAGTTCATCTTCTTCTTCCCCAAATCTCAATCTCCACCTCCACCTCCATCTCTGAAACCTGTCCCTCCAGTTGTATGCACATACCCAAATCTCAATTTCCACCTCCACCTCCATCTTCAAACTTGAGATTTGGGGAAACAAATTGGAAGAGTGACCGCCTCAAATAATGTTCAACATCTCGTAAATTGAAGCGTATTGGGGTATGAACAATGTTCAGCATCTCGTAAACCCATCTTTTGTAAATCAATAAATTAAAATATAATCTGAGAAATATATTGGTATGAACAATGTTCAGTACATGAACTGATCAACAAATACGACCTAGATTTACAGTGAATGAAAAAAATCCGAGGATAAGATTTACAATGAATGAACAAATAGATTTGAATGAACAATTTAGAAACTTATAGAACTTATATGGCCTGTAAATCTGAGGACAAATATCTGAGGACGAAGGGAACCTTAACCTATTTGGATCTGCACTTTTGGAGCATCTCTTAGGAGCAACCCTACCATTCGAAATTTAAAGAATGAACAATTCGTCTCAGCCCGAGACCGACTTCGTCCCAGTCTAAGCAACCCTAACGATTTTGGATCTACACTTCTCGAGGATGATTTGTACGGCGACGAAGGCTGGATCTGCGGCTCTTTGAAGAAGGCTGGATCTGTACGGCGATGACGACGAACACGATCAGGCCGGATCTGGACGGCGATGACGAACACGGCTCTTCTCTTCCTTCTCCGACCCTCACATATCGATTGCGGGCCGCAATCAGGCCGGATCTAGACGACGACGATGAACGCGACTCCTCTACCTTTTACAGATCGACGAAGAGGAAAGATCGAGAGGGGAACGAAGTGGAGAAAGAACATTGGATCAACGAAGTGGAGAAAGAGGCTGAACGGCCTGGATGACGTCGTTGGATTGAGATAGAAGAATGAGGCTGGTGAAGTATTAGGTTTTTTTTGTTTGGGGAAGAATGAAGTTGATGAAGCGTATTGGAGTAGCAGGTTTGAGATAGAAGAATGAGACGAACGGCCTAGATGGCTAGATGGAATATGGGAGATGAGATCCAACGGTTATAAATACCGATCCGAGTATTTAAAGAATGAACAATTCGTCTCAGCCCGAGACCGGCTTCGTCCCAGTCTAAGATTACAAAAATTACAAAAATTGAGATTTGGGGAAGAAGAAGATGAACTAGGTTTTCAATCCGTTTTAAGGAAATTACAAAAATTGCCCCATAACTTTCAAACTTGTTATTTTCTGTAAAAATGGAGGGGTAAAAGTGTAATTTCACAAGTTTTAACAGAATATCTAACGGAAACTGTTTACGGGTGGTGAATTGTAAGAAAAGTATAGATTTTGGGTGGTTTGGAATAAATACGTTAATAGCGGGTGGTTACCTGCAAATTCCGACAAATAGCGGGTGGTTTCCTGCAAAAACCCCTAATATATTTTAAATAATTATCCTAATTATTTATTTTCTTAAATCTTAATTTCATCACTAACTAAGAACACATTATCTTCGTCTTCTTCCTCTACCACAACCTCCAAACTCATTCCCATTAATTGTGTTCGTCAATCTATTCGTTTTATCTCGACGCCCTCTCCTTCTTCGGTTAAAAAATAATATAGGTTAATTATATATTTTAATCTATCTATATTATATATATATATATATAAAAAAAAAAAATTGATGGATTTGACAAAGTAATGTCAAGTCGTACCGCGCTACCGTAATTTAAATTTGATTTATCGATTAGGCTTTATTTCTTTCGTTGATATTCAATCCTTCTTTTTCCCTTTAGCCTTTAATCTTTCCACTTGATTGCTGAATTGAAGGATGATTTTACTTAGGGCTTATTTGATATAAATATATCTTGCCTATTGCAGTATCCAAACGCATTCTCGAGTTTTTCATTATTGATTTTGGTTGTAACCATTGTTGCAATAGTTATATTGCATTTTACGAGTTTGTAGAATTGTATTATATCATCGTTAACTCATTTTAAATTTAGGGCTTATTTAATGACTAATCGCAAACGAAAAACCGGGGTTCTGGATCTAGTTTGATGTAAAATCCCTTTGGATGAGTAAAAATCAAAACATTTGAATTCCGGTCCATTATCACTTCGAACGATTTTTAGACGTCTATCAAATTGATTTTCGATGAGTGTCAGAAATTGGATGACAAGAGGGTGGGCCTCGGCTTTGATTTTCATAAGATAAATCCATGTAAATTTTGAAAAGTCGTCTACAATAGTTAAGAAATAGCGTGCCCCTGTTAAAGAAGGAACATAGTAACCTCCCCAAATATCCATATGAATAAGATCAAAACATGAAGAACTTGTAGATGTATGAAGTGGAAAAGGCATTCGAGTTTGTTTGGCCAAAGGGCAAATTTGACAAGAATGTTCAAGTGAACTTTTGTTTTGAAAAACAGGAAGAAGGGAAGATACTTGTTGCGATGGATGTCCAATGCGTTGATGCCATAGGAAGGCTGAAATTGTGACATTACATGAAGTGATTTGTGGCTGGGAGTTGAGGTAGTATAGACCATCTCGTTCATATCCATTCGTAATCGTCTTCCCCGTGAGGAGGTCCTGAATCACACAAATTCTTCTTAGAAATATAGTAGCATAGAAATAATCGTAGTCCAATTTACTAATTGAAACAAGGTTAACGGAAAAACCAGGAACTCAAAGGACATGCGAAATTCTTAGTTGAGATGTAAAAGTTACTGTTCCGATATGTGAAACGGCATAAGATTTGTCATCAGGTAAACGAATAGAACGATTTGTAGTAGGTTGATAAGAGTAAAAAAAATGAGTATTATAAGTAATGTGGTCACTCGCTCCACTATCCAAAATCCATGAATCTGGAGGATAAGAAGGGTGAGGTTGGATATTACCTGAAAAGTGCTGATTTTGAGAGGATTTACCGACTTGGTTTGCGGAAGTGTATTGGATGGAATGAGTCGAGGCCGAGGGATGTTGTGAGGCCATGATGTGTTGAGTTATTCGCCTGAGCAAGACCATCATTTGTTGATGGTATAAAGGAGATGATTGATCTATTGTTGAGGCACCGAATTGATTTGAATCGGGCTTATGTTGTACTCGTTGGCTATTACTCACTGTGAAGACATTTCGTGAATTCGTATGTTGGAATTCATGTGTTGAACGATTGAGTTTCTCCCATGACTTGGATCGTGTACCATCTTTATGTGTAGATGGGTTGATCGACATGAGGAACAAGTGTGAGGATCGATTGATTAAACCTAAGAAGCTGATACCGTATAGAACAAGAGAATGTGGAACGAGTGAATGAAGTTGTATTGTATTGTATTGATTGAATTGATAATATTACATAAGAAGGCATAGCCTTTATACAAAGAAGAAGCAACGGTCATGAGAAGTGAGTGGAGGAAGAAAAGGCTAATTACAAACAATAATAGCCTAATAAGGATAATAATAATATGTTGATAATAAACTTCTATAATTGTAATATCATAACCTCTAATATCTTCAAATATTGAAGATAATAAGCATTGATAAGAAGATATATGTTCATGAATTAGTTAGCTCTTTAGCATTTCATAAGGAATCATTTACATTACAACCATTCAAAATACAACAGGGACAGTTTTGTGTTCACTTGTTGCACTTTCTAAACCTAAAATGAAAAAGGAACTGAAACAGTTGGATTAGAAGCTCAATTGCAGCCCAAAAATGTAGGGAAACTGATCCCTTTTGTGCCCTTCATGTGGTTCAGTTCAGCTGAGAGATGAGATCAACAAATGTATCTTCATGACAAGGAATTGTTAGGCCTCCCATCGGATGATCAAACCCGTACTCTTCCTCTGCACGGCTAAGTAGTTGTTGGAACAAAGGGTGGTTCAAATAAGACAATGGCACCACATAACGACTCTTTTCTTCGTCTACTCCAACGTAAACAGCAAGATGGCCTTTTTGTTGGGTGTTGTTCTTGCTGGAAAAAGATCTTTGCTTGATCATTTTCTTGGTGTTTGAGATCACAGATGGCATGCGGAAACCCATTATGCAGTAATAGTTTGAGTTTGGAGGAGGAGATTTGAATCTGAGAAGCTTATTGAAAGGCAGAGGAATGTGGTGTAGAGAATTTGGATTTGTGATGAGATTTATAGATGGAAATTATGATGATGGTGACACATTTGTATGGGCTTTATTGGGCCCATCAGTTTTGTTGTTGGGCTTAAGGTTGTTTAGCGCTATATATAGCGGCTTATGTGTAAACCCTAATTGTACTGAAACTGTATTACCGCCTCCGTATAATCTGATCTCCCTCTCCTGTGGACGTAGCCAAATTTGGTGAACCACGTATATCTGTGTGTCTTTTTTGCGTTTACTTTGTTCTCGTTTCGATTCTGTTACAACATGATTGATTAATACTAGCTCACTATCATTTCAGAATGAATCAGGATCGGTTACAACCAACCCATCATGTTACATTTTCGAATCTACAAAAAAAAGCTCCTAAACTCATGCCCAAAATTGTAGGAAGAATGAGTGCCCCTTTTATGTTCCAATGTGATTCAGTTCAGCTGAGAAATGAGATCAACAAAAATCTGCTCTTCACAAGGAATTGTGAGGCCTCCCATTGGATGATCAAACCCGAACTCTTCCTCTGCACGGCTGAGCAAGTCTTGGAACAAAGGGAGGTTCAAGTAAGACAATGGCACAACATACCGACTCATTTCTTCGTCGACTCCAACATAAACTGCAAGATGGCCTTTTTGTTGGTTGCTGTGCTTGCTGGAAAGAGAGCTTTTTTGTTTGATCATTTTCTTGGTGTTTGAGATCACAGATGGCATACGGAAACCCATTATGCAGTTAGATTTTGGAAGAAGCTTTGATGAGAAAAAATGGGAGTTTGTGATTTGAATCTGAGAAGCTTATTGGAAGGCAGAGGAGTGTGGTTTAGAGAATTTGGATTCGTGATGAGATTTATAGATGGGAATGTGTCACCATCAAATGAAGAAGAATTTCACATGGGTTTGTTTATTTGGTGCTCTCAAAGCTCCAAACTCTAATTAACACTTGACAACTCCATAGTCCATATAACTACATATTTTTGGAGACCCACTGGTTCCCTTGAATATAATATAGACCATTAGAAAACTGAATAGTTAGATTAACCATTGGTTGGCTTTTAACAAATAGTTGTTTGTCTTAAGAAATTAGTGTTTTGGATTAACACAAATTTAATGGCTATGCTGAAGAGGGCATATACTGATATACATCTTCACATGGACTTGTTGTGCAATTACCTAACCATTTAAGTGGGATTGTATGCTATAACTTCAGAATCAGTTGATTGACAACTGGTTTAGCAATTAGCCACACATTTATCAAAAGCATTAATCATAGAGACCAAATTAAGCAGCATGTAGGGCATTGTTGTTATCCATATAGATATAGTTCTGCAAAAACAAATTCCTGGAGCTAAGCAAACAGACCCTTGTGGATATTGATTTGGTAGGGTTATTTCTGAATTACCAAGTTTCAAAAACTTGAGATACTCCTATAAATATATCAAGAACTTCAGTACTCTCAAGTGTTCTATTTTCTAACAAAATCTAGCTCCTAAAAATCATACTCTAATCATCATGGGTTTTCGGTTGCCAGCTTCCATAATCTCAAACACCAAGAGAACTGATCTGCTGCATTCCTTGTTCAACAAGAAAAGGCAGAAGTTCCAAGAAGTCAATGATGAAAAAGAAGCGGCATGTGATTCCTTTATCATACTTGAACCATCCTTTGTTCCAGCAACTACTTAGCCGTGTGGAAGAAGAGATTTCCATGCAATTGGATATGTCCTTGTGAGGATCAAGAACAACCGAGATTCTATATATAGCATTTAAGTCTCATCTTATTTCACCCTAGGTTAGGAAAGATCAACAGATGTATATATGTTTCTTGAATGTTTATAGGGAGAATTTCTCTCATTTACTGTCAGCTGATTCATTGGACTTTCAGATGATGAATTACAATTCCAAACATCCTTTGTCAAGTGTATTCTACTCTACTAAATGATGGGTCGAGTTCTGGTAAATCTGGATATTTGGCAGAGTTTGGTCTTCTGTAGTTGCCAACTTCCATAATCTCAAATAGGAAGAGAGCACTACGGCTGCTTTCCATGTTCATCAAGAATCAGGCAGAATCCAAAAGGCCACATTAATTTATGTGGGAAATGATGAGAAGAAGTGGTCTTAACATTTCCATGCAACAAAGACATACCATCAGTACAATCTTTGGTAGTGTCTTGTATGCGTCTTCTAGAAGGGTTTTTTGTAGGCGTCTTGTAAATGCCTTTTGAACTTGTTGCAAAGTCTTATAGGAGTCACTAGCTGCTCTACATGTCACTTGTCAGTACCCAAAATGCAAGAAACCGAACCCAGAGTATGGAGAGATTGCGTTGTAAGTTGTAACTATATGCTCAATTTCAATACAAACTAAATTGGCATCAAGAACTGCAGAAAGAGCCACTGCATTAGACAGCTTAGACTATGATGATGATCACCAACTAACCACATTGTATCAGATGTATGATACATTTTACAAGCCATTAAAGTTCAAAAAAGAAAACAATTCAGAGTGATTCCCTTGGAAGCCACCTCCAGCAATGCTTCTTGACAGAAATGGCCTCCATTGCTAAGCTCTTACATTCGCCATATTCATTTTCTTCCTCGGTAACGAACTCTTTGGTCCGGCAGTCTGTCTACGATTGCCTCCACCAAGTGCATCACATAGTATCCAGGCAGCCCCGAATACGTGAACGAATCTTGTTGCTCAACTTTCTTCTCATAAGAATCTGGCAAGATCTTGACGATTTAAGACAAATACACAAACTTGAGTATCAGTTCGTGGGTATGACATTGTCGATTTAAGACAAATACACAAAATCTAGTGGATATGATGCTTCAATTCAACATGATAAAAGGACCGTGCAAGTTTCTTGAGTTGGGAAATCCCGCGTTTGTTCATTTGAGTTTTAGTTATGCAAATAAAAAGAAAGTCTCAAAACCATTATTATGTCATTAAGCAAGTGCAAAATGATTCAGAAACAGAAGAGGTATCATGTATGTTCATTGATTGATAACTCAATAGCATTTCAGAAGGAATCAGGATCACTTGCAATCCATCATGTTACATTTCTGATCCTAGAAAAACAAAGTCCTAAACTCGATCATGCCCAAAATTGTAGGGAGAATGACCCTTTTTTATGTTCTGATGTGGCATATTAGTTCATCTGAGAGATGAGATCAATAAAGATTTGTTCTTCACATGGAATTGTGAGGCCTCCCATCGGATGATCAAACCCGAATTCTTCCTCTGCACGGCTGAGCAGATGTTGGAACAAAGGGTGGTTCAAATAAGACAATGGCACCACGTAACGACTCTTTTCTTCGTCAACTCCAACATAAACAGCAAGATGGCCTTTTTGTTGGCTGTTCTTACTGGAAAAAGAGCTTTGCTTGATCATTTTCTTGGTGGTTGAGATCACAGATGGTAAACGGAAACCCATGATGCAGTTAGAGTTTGATTTTGGAGGAAGATATTGATGAGCAAAAATGATAATTTCTTTTATGAACAGAGAATCTTCTTTGAAGGCAGAGGAATGTGGTGTAGAGAATTTGGATTTGTGATGAGATTTATAGATGGATACGTGTCACCATCATCATGTCAAATGAAGAAGAACTTCACATGGGTTTGTTTATTTGGTGCACTCCAACCTCCAAAATCTAATCAACACTTGACAATTCCATAGTCCATATAACTACATATTTTTGGAGACCCACATGTTCCCTTGTATATCATGGATAGTAACTTAGCTGAAAGAAAATTTATAAAGCCAGACTGGTTTACCAAAAAAAAATTGTTGTGTTAATGATGGAACATAGTCCACATGGAGGCTCAAACTGCATTTGGGAGCTGCAGCATTTCTGATCACTCGTCAGTCATCACTCATCTTAAATAGCCAAGAAGGATATAATAACAGCAGCAGTGCTATGATTTATTTTGCTTCAAGGAAATTTGTGTTTCAAACTTACACATACATGACACATCCATCTCAATAATGATAAATTTTCACATGGACTTGTTGTACAATTACCTAGCATCTAAGTGGGGTTATATGTTATATCTTCAGAATCAGTTGGTTGACAACTGGTTTTAGCAATTAGCCACACATTTATCAAAAGCACTAATCATAGAGACCAAACTAAGGAGCATTGTTATTATCCATATAGATATCTTGCTTCAAGATTTTTTTAATTTCTGGAGTTAACAAAACAGACCCTTGTGGATGTTAATTTGGTAGGGTTATTCCTGAAATACCCAGTTTCAAAAACTTGAGATACTCAAATGTGTATAAATATATCAAAAACTTCAGTCATCTACCATCAAAACTTTCTATCTTCTTCTAAGACCTTAAATACTCTCAAGTATTTGCTTACAAAATTTAGATCCTAAGGGCCCCCACTGTAATCATCATGGGTTTTAGGTTGCCAGCTTCCATAACCTCAAACACCAAGAGAGCTCTCCGGCTACATTCTGTGTTCAACAAGAATCAAGCAGAAGTTCCAAGAGGCCACATTGCAGTTTATGTGGGAAGTGATGAAAAGAAGCGGCATGTGATTCCTTTATCTTACTTGAACCATCCTTTGTTCCAACAACTACTTAGCCGTGTGGAAGAAGAGTATGGATATAGTCATCCTATGGGTGGTCTTACATTTCCATGCAATGAAGACGCATTTATGGATCTTGCCTACCAATTGGATCAGTCGTTCTGAGGATCAAGAACAAGCGACATTCTATAGCATTTAGGACTGAGCTTAGGAAATTAAGATCAACTGATGTAGATATGTTTCTTGACTATGCATAGAGAGAATTCTTCTCATTCAATGTCAACTGGTTCACTGGATTTTACTCTTCTGATGATCATGAAATCAGAATCTATCTTTACACTATAATCCAGCCTCTAGAATTACACTGAATCTACGTCATCTTACTTGCAGCATCAATCTAGAATAATACTGAATCAATCTGCATCACTATGTTTGTTCTATTCCCAGCATATTAGTTTGATCTAGATTTAGAAATGTTTACAGTTAATGATCCTGTAAATCTGAAACTAGTAACTGCGCGGAGTTCACTTTACAAGATCTAATATTCCGTAAAGAGAAATACAGCTAGAAAGATAAATACATAGCCTAAAACAATTGCCTGATTATTGAAATTTAATCTCAAGCTACAGCAATTAAGACATGATGTTATCATCTCAATCGTTCAATCAAGTAACACAAGTCATGCCAGGAATATTGATTGCCTAACCATACTGTCTTCCTTTATATTGACATATATTTATGAAAAGAGGACAGACAGGGCACCTCAGCATGATCTTAAACTGCTATCTTTGTAAACAATGTATGTGGTGGTTAAATAACAACTGCTTGATATTGGGCAGAAGCAAGAGAAGGCCAAGGATTACAAGTCTTACCATCCATTCGAGTACAGGTTCACATGGAATTGTCGTTGTTAATTCATTCTCTATCCTCAATCAACCACAAGTTTCAGCTGAAAAATAGACACGTACAGAGAGTATCTTTATTATTTCCCAATCATTTTATGATCAAGGCCTCACATCAGAGCCTTGTTAACATGTAGGGAAGCATGACCCTTAATTCATTCAAGATTAAGTCTTTACCTAATTGAACAAACCCATGTGATCCTTTAAGAGTTCGGTATCATGCCAAATCTTGAGCCCCACATCCAGATAAGGTTTGCCACAGCAAAAGGCAATTCAATCTGCATAAATAGAAGAGAAAATTAGACTTGCGAAACCAAAAACCTTCAGCTCATAAGATCCTTTGCTAATAACCATATTCCCAGCTTTCTAAAATGGGTATCCGTTTACCTTCTGTGATCTCAAACGTGAAAGAAGCTGTCAAGTCCCAGAAAAGAGTTCCAAAAGGCCATATCACAGTGTACGTGGGAGATGCCGAGAAGAAAAGATACACGGTTCCAATATGGTATTTAAACCATCCTTCATTTCAAGAATTGCTCAAGTTTGTAGAAGAAGAGTTTGGCTTCATCCATCCCATGGGTGGTCTAACCATTCCATGCAAGGAAGATACTTTCCTCCATCTCACACATCAGCTGAGTTCCATGCGAGCATGAATAGACAATCAGAAATCGGCGCTCCACAACTTTTCTGAAGGAGCTTACTTTAATTAGACTAATCACTGGAAACTAGCAGTTGAAATAGATTAATGCTAGTTTACTTATAGAAACTTACCTGCAAGCTGCAGTAACTTAATCATAGCAGTCTCTCCTTTGTGCACAGTAGCGGAATTAATGAACGTTAATTTTCTCATTCAGTTCTTTGGAAACAATTTTGCTATGATCTACATTGTCAACTTCTTTGTACAATACCAACCATAGAAAAATAGATACAATATTCAGTTCTGCTTGAAATTTCTGTCATGAAATTTCAAAATAGAAACAATGATCAAATGCTATCACTCAGAAAATTATTGCTTCCAGGAAAACGGTATAAGTTCATGCCTAAAAAGAATGCCGACCTCGCAGAAAATTCCTAAATTCTGCAACCAGTTACCAGTACTACAACTCTACATGTAGCCTAGCTTGCTGGTTCCAATAAGGGGAATTTCATGAAATTTCTTTCGCGACGCGTACGAAGTATTTTCTCACCCATAATTTTTTTTTAAAACTACCTACAGCTCAAAACTAAAACATTGATATATGAGTATAACTATATATTTACTACTGTATTAAAATCATTTTTCATATAGTTTAACAAAAAAAAACACCTTGCATTAATTTTCATTTTATATGATGTTTTTGCTCTGACAGGTATATTTTGTTTCTAATCAAGGAAAACTTTTTATTTAAATTTATAAAATTTAAGACATTATAGGGCCACTAATTTTTTGTTACGAATGCCTTACAAAAGTAGAATCTTGTGCTGATCTGACTTGTAAATCTCAAACCTGCTATGGGATTATGAGAATATTAGGAATGAAGGGATACAAAGCAAGAGGAATCGTATCTTTATTTTTAGCCTTCTCGTGTGTTCTTTCAGCTCCTGCCATGGCAGAAAACTGGAAATCTTAGGCTTCCCGCCAAGGCAACCAACTAACTTTCAACATTGCTCCAAATCAAATCCCCTGCTCCTAAACTTGAACAAGCAATGAATATATGCATTGCCCTATCTTATAACCAATAAAAACCTCTCACATTTGAACCTTCCCCTCCTAATCCATTCTTTCAAATCGCCTACTTCATATAATTGATTGCAGATTGAATCGAATAAACCAAATATGGAGCTTGACTTGGGACTGAAGATCTCTAGGGATGCAGATCATCAAAGCTCAACTGACTTCCACATTGCCAAGGACCGAGCTGGTCCCGTTTTCGTGTCTACAGAGACAGATTCAGTGTTCATCCTATCTGCACATTTGAAAGGTTTTTCTTGAGCAAGCTTCATTTTCGTTGCGAATTGAATCAAAAGTAACAAAGTGAGATGGGTGTGTTTTTTTCTTTCTTTTTGCATAGGGTTTGAGAAGGAGAATATCAAGATCAACATAAATGAAGATGGGACTATGATGAACATCAGCGGAGAGAAGCTGGTGAGCGAGACGATTATGAGTGGATGGAGACTATACAAAACAGAGGGGGAGGTTAATGTTTTTAGAAAGGCATTCAAAATCCCAGATGGGGTGGTTTTGGATAAGATTAGGGCAAAATTTGGGGAAGAGAACTTTAGTTTGACGGTTTACATGCCAAAGTCTGAAAAGGGGATACTCGGGCATGGGATTGCAGAAGTAAAGAGGGAAGAGGAAGATGGGCATGAAAAGCAAGAGCTCAAGAAGCCTGCAGAAAAGAAACAAGAAGATGAAAAATTAGAAAAAGTAAAGAAACAACCACCCGAAACAGAAGCGGGGTCAAGTGCAAAAAAATCACCAGAAATCAAGAAACCAGATTTGGATGCTAAACCTGATGCAGATGTCCATGGTGCAGCTTCAAAGCAGAGGTTGACTCCTGGGGATGAAGGTGGTGTACATGAACATGAAAATGGTGAAGCTTCTAAGAACCAAAAGGAAAGTGCAGAGAATTCAATACAGAAGGAAGGTGAAGGAGCTGTTGTAGAGAAGAAACCAGCCTTCTTTGCTCCTCGCTTTTTCATGGGGTCAGCTTTGATTGCGTCTTTAGTTGTGCTTGTTGTTGGTTGGGTTAGAACTAACTCAGCAAAGAAGCAATGATGTGTAACTGATCTAACCATTTCCAGATTTCTTGTAATGAAATGTTCTTTTCCAAGTAACTTCCTTTATCAGCCGAGTTGAAACTTGAAACCATTCTCTTACGGGAGTAACAAAAACATTTAAGAGCTGATATATAATATTTTTCACGCAATGAAATATCTTCCATTTGGCAGAAATGATCACTCAAAAAACAAGGAGCCTTCGTTCATCAAAAAAATAATCTACTACACTACATAAACAAGATCAAACACGTTCTTACCTGTATAAAATGTGATGCAGACAATATAATTGGCTTCCAAACCGATATAAATTCTAGACCACTTGTGAAGCTGACACAGCAGTCAGGAGTAGTGTACAACCTCAGAGCATAATACAACTAGGAAAGATAATACAGCAACATACTCCAAGATGACAATAAAATTTCAAAGCTCACTAGATTTTGGCAGCTCTAATCTGAATCTGATGAATCCGGTTGTTCACTTTGTCGCACACTTCTACCCTTAGCCTTATTTCTCGACGCATTTGCTGCTGATGATTCGCCCTCTGAGAATATAACCTGAGATCTTGCCAATCTATCCTCCAGTTCCTCCGTGCTAAATTCATCAGTTCCACCAAGCTCATCAAATCCCACCTACAATAATGGAAGTAGCACAGATTTACAAAATGGAAATCAGTCGATGTTTAGAAAGAAATCAATCTTCTACGCATACCACATAATCTTCTACTTTGGCATTCTTTATAAGGGCAAGAGTAGGAAGAACAACAATCTTGAGCTTATCAGCCAGAAATGGGCTTTTCTCAGCATTGATCTTCACAAATCGTGTCTCAATGTGTTGCTTGGCTAATATACTCATATGCTTATCCATCACCTGCATTTACAAATACCATTTTTCATGTACATCTGGTAATGAAAAACTCTACAGAATGAAATTGGGACTAATAGGAACAGAAAAATCGTATAGTGAACAGCGATTTTATACAAGTCTCAATTTTGAAATCGGAATTCAGATTCCAACTCAAGAGGCAAAGTAAAGTTAGTACCTTGCAAGGCCAATTCTCCCTGTAGAAATGGCAAACAACGCGTTCGCTAGCTTTGACGGCGGAAAAGAAGTCCTTTTCTGAGGGAATCTCAGAGTAATCGGCATGGCCGAGTGAAATCCAACGGTTACGTTTCTCAGCCATTTTCTTCATCTGTTGAAGACGGCGCTCTCTGAGGACCTCGATGTCATCGAGATCCAGGCGATCTAGAGCCGCAATTTCATCGTCAAGCTTTTCCTCAACTGCTTTGACCACCGTTAGTACTTGCTTCTCCAGAATCTGACATTTTTGTTTACATTCGAAATTAGGGATTCAGAAAACTGGAAACCACGTAAGAGAGAGAGAAAGAGAGAGGAAGGGTTAGAGTGTTGAACCTGTTTGACACCGGGATGCTCCATTTTCAGCGGAATGAAGCAAGTTGGGAGGAATGGAGATGGGAATGGGTGTTCGTCTTTCGAAATCGGAAACTATACGAGTGAGACTGAGAGAGGGAGTCCGTCAAAGAAGAAAGAGGCTCCGATTAAAATGTTTCAACTTTCAAGCAAGAAATTATATTGAAACACTAGACGTAGCCTAGTCTTTTTTCCATTTTTTGTCATGGCCCGGCCTATTGATTTCCAAATTTATAAAACGTAAATCTAAATTGACATGGACTATTAGAGACGCTTTGATCTCATTCAATATCGAGGGATTTTAAAGATTACAAACAAACGATTTATGACTCGATAATCAATTGAAACCATCGATCCTAGGCTCATATTCGGAGTCGGGTAGATGATCCTTGAAATGAGTGTTATACATGCATATTTTTAGAGAAAGCAAATCCACTAGACTAAGTTACATCCAACTGCTTGTCAAACTATCTGGTTGCACGAGCATCTTGCTTGTATCAGCTACCTGCATCAACTGCATGTATCAGCTGATTGTATAACAAACTTAATTGTCGCATTTTGATCAAAGTTTATGCTTTCGTTATAGACGCGAAGATTGAAGACGACGTGTGTCATTTCGTAAGAGTTAACGCGTTATGTCGCGTTTGTTAAAGCTTTGGTGTATCGTGTTATTAGCCTTTAAACTCTCTTCTTGAAGGCATTGTGTAGGTCAAGAAGCAATCGTGTTAAACGAGACTCCATAACAGTCTCATGGCTTACCCATGGTGACAATGTGGGTAAGACATTCCGACAAAGTTTCGACGACGTTTTACCAAATTGGGCTTAAAACCTTAAAACGACACTGAAAAATGATTTATTTTGCACACATAACTACAAATACATTGAATACATTGTACGTCACGTATAGACATTATCCATACATCGTGTATGAATCTAGTGAAGTATGAATTTTTTTTGGAAATGTTGCAATCCATATGCAACATATGGATTTGGTCCGTACACAACACACAAAACTGGACGGTAAATAGCAATTTGCGTGAGCGGTAAATAAAAACCATGACTATTTATGTCTAACTTTCTGCAAGTGTTTGAGCTCTTGCTTAAGAGTTGTTCGAGCTCCGCCACTCAGTATTAACGATGAAATAAAATTATGAAAATGAATGGATGTCAAAACAAATAATGCAATAAATGCAAAATTAGCTTATGAAAATGCCTTTACGATGGAATGACATTTCTCAATGTTGCAGGCTGAAAACATATACATAAATACATGTATCTTACTATCTTTTCCACTACCACCAGAGAAGAACTACAATGGCAGCAGCTTTTGCAACTCAAACAGATTGCTCACCATCCAATGTATCGTCTACATTTTCACTTGACAATGAAAGCAAATCCTTCAGCTGCATTCTGTATTCGAGTCCTCTAAGGTAGTGTCCCAACAGCATACACCTTCAAAGTAATACAATGAAATAGCATTAGACTTTGATCTGATCTCAGTAGCTCATGGCATTATGTGTCTACTAGCATTAGAATTTGTGCTGTAAATTCTGCAACATTCTACAATTTTGGATCCAATCTGACACTAAGAGTACGAAGGAAAGGGTAGAAAAACTAACCAGAATAGTAACCGTGCAAGATAGTCTCGCGTAAGTGAGATCATGGGCTTGAAAGGCAGGAATGAATTCTCGGTAAGTTCTGCATATTCTTCATTTCCGACATTGAGAGTTGCAGTATTTTTCTCAGAATGAGGTGGAGGCTTTGTATGCATCCGTGGGGACAACGTTGCAAGGAGACCATGGACAACAGATTGGATTGTTTCTCTTAATTCAGGTGAGGTTGGCTGTGATAGCTCAGCAACCTAATATAAAATTATGAATAATAACAGTCAGAATATTATGCTCCTTTGACGAAAGCAGAGAGAACATAAAATTTATCAACTCTGCGTCAAATCTGTTTGTTTGGACAAAATGCAGATTATATACCAAGTTCTTAGAGGAACCAAGAGAATTATTAACACAAATACAAGCCCTCCCTACATTCACAACATAAGATCTTCGTCTACTAATCATGAAAGATTGTATAACAGAGAATTGAACATGAAATGCAGAAAGGTGCGAACTGTTTTGAGGGTTAAAGGTTTGTATAGTACATGGAAATGAAAACTCAATTAGACACGGGAATATAGTTTGCAATATTATATACAAGAAGACAAATAGCAAGAAATAGCTTATGAATGATTAATTTGACTATCAAACAATTTCAAAACCTTTTCTGGATGAAGTGAACGTAGGTAATCCAGTAGATCATTTTTTTCCTCTCCTACAAACTGTTGCATTTGGAGAGCAGCATTTTTTCTCTTGACTTCATGAAGTTCCTGCCAAAGTAAAAATTATTAAGTATATACCAAGAAAAAGAAACCATTAGGCTGAGATGATGGTGAAGAGAAACAAAATACCTTCTTGATGGAAGACAAGCGAGACTGCAGATCCAGAATATATGACTGTTCTTCAGGGGTCATTTCCCCAAAGTCGGGAGGATTGAGGTCATCTGATTGATTTTCACCATCTTTCCCAGATTTGGAAGATACCCCGTTTTCATCAGGACTTTGGATTGTTCTGACACTGTCAAGCAACATCCCAGAAACATCGAATTTTGCAGCTTTGGTTTGGTCATGCTGAATATCCTCTTCATGAATGTCAAGGTTTCTTTCAAGGCAAAGCCTATATTCAGCATTTCGTAATGTATACCTGCATTACATCACAGGAAGTAAACCATTACATCTTTGATTCTTAAGTCTTAACCATCTATAATTTATTGAGTGAATACAAAGACTCCATCTATTTTCTCAATGACAATAATTAGCTTTCCAAGGTTAAAATGTAAACATACCCAGTCATCATAGAAGATATTAACAGCTTGGAGAGTGATTCCCACAAAGCTTCAACATGAACCTGAAATTGATTAGAAGGAAGCAAGCCTAGCATGCCTGAGATAGTCCTCTTCATAGCATCAATAGTGGTAGGTGGGACATCTCTTTGAATTAGGCTAACATCCAATGGTTCTATCTCCTGTATCAGGTCTGATAGAAATGTTTTCTGGAAGAAAAGATTGCATCAGCACAAAGTCTATCATCAAACTATACATAGAAAAAGAAGCTCTTTTTATGATGATACAAAGGTGCCGTAGCTCTTCCCCTCTGCAAAAGAAATTAGCACCATACAGCTTCTAACCACTTGAACAATGTGATCATCAATTGATCCAATCCATACGCTAGTAATTTGACTGACATCAGTCATGAGGTAAGAGAATCCTTGTACCAAATCAGCAATTTAAACAGCTCCAAATTCAACTAAATTATGCGTTTTGAATGTTACCCACAACTCCTAATTGGTAATTAAAGCCCACCAAATTGACACGAGAAGAGAACAAGGGAGGTGACCTTTGAGTTTGACCGGGAAGAGGCATCCTCTCTGGAATTGAGATCCCCGGAGAAGGAGGAGGAAGCAGGAGTACAAGAGACGAGTAGGGGATGACGAGGGCGGGAGGAAGAAGTGGAAATCGATCTGAATCGGAGAGGAGAGAAGAGGTGGGTAGGGAAGTGCGGCGGTGGAGAAGGAGAAGGAGGAGTCCGGGAAGAGGAGGATGAGGAGAAGAAGGAAGAGGAGGAGGAGGAAAGGGAAGCCATGAGGTAAACGCAGAGGAAGAGGGGATTCGAAGTTGGCCGCCCTCTTGCGCTTCCTGATGGCTTGTCCGTCAAATTTCCTCCGCCAATTCCTTGAGACAAAGACGACAAATTCATCCAACTCTCTATATATCATCACCACGCCTTCTCTCCTTTGGGCTTAGTTGTGACTACCGACTAACAATACTTGGATTTTGCTTTCCACACCACATATTTCTTCTCTCTTTTTTCTTCACTGGTTTTTTATTCATATTATAAATTGAGATGTTTTACACTAGGAAGGTGTATATCATAAGATGAACATAGCAAATCACATTTTTACCGTTAAAAATTAAAAATAAGTGGGATATATATTAGTCATTTCACTGAAACAAACGGATGACTTTACATATTGGAGGGAGGGGTGGTTTTATGTTAACGGAATAGCAAAAATGAGTGGTTCTTTGTAAAAAGTGAAATAAGAGACGGTCCAGGGCAAATTTGACCAAATAAGAGATGATTTGGCGCAAAAGCCTCAAATAATTATTACAAATCTGATCAATTTCTACATTTCAAAGATTACAAATCTGAAAATTTTCATATCGTAAAGATTCTAGAAAATTTTATTGGAAATCTAATCCAATTTCTTATTTAAGATTAATATAATGTTTATATAAACAAGAATATACAAAAATACGGGTTAGATTCGGGTGAGGACACCCTCTAGTGTTAAGAATAAGGATAAACTTCATCCGTAGGATGGAGTTTGATCCAACAGCCCACAATCAACACTGCAAAACACACGCTTATATATCTCTCTCTCCTTTCACTTTCTTCCTCACGCTATTCACGCTCAAGCCAAAATCGATCCTCTTCCAAACCTCCCTCCTTGACATCAAATTCCAAATCCATGGTCATGGAGACGAATCTGATGTGAGCTCACGAGTTTTGTAGCTTGCTCTAATTGAAGGTCTCGTTCCCACCGTTGGAGTAGATAGAAGAAAACCTTCAGATCTGATAATCTGATATTCCAAATATTAGGGATTTGAAAGTTTTCAAAGATGGATTTCAATTTCGACGTTATAGATTCGGTCGGTGCTTCTCTCCATTACTAAGGTCGTCGGATTGGTCCTCCTTACTCTAGAATTTCCTTGTTGATGCTCAATTTGTTTGAGATGTTCATATCTACTCTCGTTTTTCTTTTCTCGATTTGATATATTTTAGTGCATCATTGACTATCTGAATCTCGTGTTCATTACAAAGAACATGAGTGTTCATCACAAAATACGTATGTGTTCATCACAAAATACGTATGTGTACTATAATAATGCTTCAACGTGCATACAATGAATTTGATAGATTTTTTCTTCTCTTTTGTTTATTATGAGTATGAGTGTGTTCATCATTATACGTGTTTGAGTGTATATGCAATTGCTTTTGTGTTCAGCAAAATAACATTTTCATGTGATCTTGAGTTCATTAGGAGATATATGAAATCCACATGTGAACTTGTGTTCATTAGAAAGGGTATGTGTTTTCAACATTATGTGTGTTTTTATTTATAGACTAATGCATTTATGTTCAATGATACATACATAAACCAAAGCTCAACATGAATGAATATCTTATTTATTTATAAAAAAACTCATGTGTTCATATAAAAATATTGGTGTGTGCATTAAAAATTACTTATGTGTTCATAATGAAATGAATATGTTGTCTCTAACAGGTGTAGAGTCATCACAAAAAGCAAGAGATAAATGCAGAACACATCTCAATCTCCAAGATGAAAAGGTGGTAAGAATAATGAATACTTGTGTTCATCGTTATATACTGTTGTGTTCATTTCAGATTTTGCTCGTGTTCATTTCCCTGATATACTTGTGTTCGTCAATAAATCTATATGTGCGCAAATTCTAATGCTTCTATGTGTTTAATATACAGATTCATTATTGGATTCACCTGAGGTTGAAGAAGAAAATCCTCTTGCTGTGATTATTGTACACAATCTAGTTGAAGTTGAAGCATCAACAAATCTTTTGCAAATAAGTGAACCACACAACGAAGAGAGTAGTAGGAGGAAAAAATAGTAAAGGATGCTTGTTATATTTAGTTGAGAACACATGTAAAAATATTGATAGTTTTGACTAGTTTTGCTAGTTTGAAATATGTAAATACTTAGTTGATTGTTTATATTGGTTTGTGGAAGTACTTTTGTGATGTACACATGTATTAGTTTAACCATTATAATGTATAATACCTTAATACGCAAGTGTTTATCCAAGACAACATGTGTGCGCATGAGTTTAAACCATTGTGTTCATAAGTGATCAAGTCTATGTTCATTGGTATATTGTATGTGTTCATGTAGGCCAAATAAGGTGTACATACAAAAAAAAACAATTCTAACTTATGTGTTCATGTAAAACAATGCATGTGTTCATGTAAACAACGCATGTATACACGCGTATTAGTCTTATAATTTATGTGTGAAAACGAGAACCATTTTAATGTGTTTGAAGTTGAATTTCATGTGTTTTTATACATGGATGAATTATGTGTTCATAGGTGATAACATATGTGTTCATCGACGACAACATATGTGTTCATACGAGCAAAGCAAAGTGTTCATATGAAAAAATTGCTAAGCTATGTGTCTTTGTGAAAACACACGTGTTCACATAAAATAACGCATGTGTTCATGTGTATTAGTCTTACAAATTTATGTGTGGAAACGAGAATCTTTTTTATGTGTTTTTAGCTGAATTACATTTGTGTTCATGTGTGGATGAACCATGTGTTCATATTTGATTACACACGTGTTCATCGATGTCAAAGTATGAGTTTCAACGGTAAAACAAAATGTTCATATAAAAAATGGCTAAGTTTTGTGTCTTTATGAAAACACATGTGTTCATGTAACAACAACGCATGTGTTCATATTAGTCTTATAAATTTATGTTTGAAAACGAGAATCATTTTTATGTGTCTATAGCTGAATTACATGTGTGGGTTCATAGCTAATTACATATGTGTTCATCGGGGACAATGCATGTGTTCAAACAGGGCAAACAAAGTGTGTTCTTGTAAAACATATATAGTTTCATGTGAAACAACGTAGGTGTGGATGTGAAACACCGCATTTATGCATGTGCAATAGTCTTACAAATTTATGTGTGGAAAGAGAACCATTTTTATGTGTTTATACCTAAATTACATGGGTGTTCATACGTGGATGCAGTTTGTGTTCATCAGTGATAACGCATGTGTTCATCAGTGAAAACGCATGTGTTCAAACGGGCCAAAAAAAACTGTGCTAGTGTGACCAAATTTCGGCCGTGCCGTTTTTTTACGTTTTTTAATGTTTTAATCATATGGCTGAGATTTATCCTCATTCTTAAGATATAGAAGCTTCCTCATGTGATCTTTTTCCCAAAAATACTCCAATTCTCATTACTTTATAAATCTGGACGAAATATACATAGTGCTGAAATAAAGAAACATACTGAACTTTATTTAATTTCTTACAAATATCCACAATTCTTCAAACTATATATGTTGAATTGGTTCAATTTTGTTCATTACAATTAATTCTAAAACTAGGTTATTCTTAAAGCGTGTGGTTCAATTTTATTAAAAGGGATATCTCTTATATATGTACTACAATCATCAATTGCTCTTCGTCGTCATACGAATTGGAGACAAATAGGGAATAAAAGGGTAGAAATACATACTCCGTACTAATAGTTATGGTTTTATTAGAGATTTAAGGGGTCTCATTTGTCATTACTTTAAGCAATATCAACCAACTTTTTTTATATAGATATAAACTTAAAAATTGTTAACTATATTTACTTATTATTGAATATTAATAATTTGTTAGTATTCAAAATTTATTAATTTAGTGCATTCATAAGCTAAATTTGATATCATTGAATCAAAGAATATAAAAAGTTGTAGATATTAGTGGTATAGCTTGCAACTAAGAGAAGATAATAGTTTTGGATTAAAGATTCATGATGAGATGAGAAAGGTTTTATTCATGAATTGGGTACCGATTACATTTACTTTCACCATTATATATATAGATAGACTAGTTAATATTGTTTTCATATACTCCCTTCGTCCCAATTTGATAGTCCCATTTGATTTTCTGACACTATTCACGAACCGAGGGAATCTTGTAGATTTCTTCCAATATATAAAAAAGAACATAGTCGTGTGAGGTCTTATTTGATTCGTCTTAATGAGTACTTTAACAATATTAAAAAATTGTAATTTTTAGTAACATACAATTAGAGTTATTAACGATACAAAACGTGTCTCGGCATATGTGTCGGAATCTAATGGGACTATCAAAATGGGACAGAGGGAGTGTGTACTTATGAAGTAACTTTTACCGTATTTATATCGCGGGCCTAACACGTTTATTTTTATCGTATTTATATATTTCGTATTGTTTTCATATATGTACTTATGAAGTAACTTTTAATAAAAAAAATTAGATTTTTTGAATTAACTAAATATATAGATTTTAACATATTAATTAGCAACGGAATCTGAAAGATATAATAACAAATTAGTGATATTTCAAAATCATTATCTACATAATAACAACATGCTGAAAGAGAATTTCAAAACACAACCAACATGTCAAAGAAGAATCTCAAAAGGCATACGCATTGAACAAATAAAAATCGGTGAGAGAAATACGATACCGAAACGAACATACGAACATACACTCAAAGCATAACTAAAAGACCCAAATTAGGAGATTAAATGAAAGTAAGAGCAACTAGCAGAAACGAACAGACGTGAGACGACTATTGTAAGAGCCTAATTAAAAGTGATATTTTTTTAATGTATTAACTCAATGTAATAACCTTTCGAAAAAATCAATGCATTAACTAAGTACCAATTGTCATTACTTCATCAAACCCAACAATTTTTATATAGATATAGATAGACTAGTTTATTCCCCGCGCTTCGCGCGAGCCTAACACGTTTACTTTTATCGTATTTATATATTTCGTATTATTTTTACCTATGTATTTATGTAGTAACGTTTTATAAAATAATAGATGTTTTTAATTAAATAAATATATAAATTTTAACATATTGATTAGTAACGGAATGTGAAGTTATAATTACTAATTAGCGATATTTTAAAATCATTATTTACATAATAACAACCTGTTGAAAGAGAATCTCAAAAGACAATCAACATGTCCAAGGAGAATCTCAAAAGACATACGCATGGAACATATAAAAATCGATGAGATAAATACGATACAGAAACAAACTTACGAACATACACTCAAAACATAACTAAAAGACCCAAATTAGGAGATTAAATGAAAGAAAGAGAAAATGACAGAAACGAACAGACGTGAGACGACTACTGTAGCGTGTAGGAGCCTAATTAAATGTGATATTTTTTTAATGTATTAACTCAATGCATTGACAAAAAAATTAATATATTAATTAGGTATCAATTCTCATTACTTCATCAAACCCAACACTTTTTATATAGATATAGATTATACTCTTTTTTGGTGAAAGATCGTATAATTACTCTAGACCTGACAAACAAGTTGAATAGGTAAAGGTTCGAGTTCGGGTCAATCAGGTCGATAAAATTTATGGGTTGAAAGGGTTCTGGTAGAGAAGACCTAGTGGGTTTCAAATGCTCGATTTTTTTATTTTAATAAAGAAAATAAAATTTCAATAAATTTTTATAGTAAATTAATAATATAATTATTCTATTATTTATAAATTATATTGTTATTTTTTAATCAAATGAAATAAAATAGGTGAAAAGTGAGTCCTTTCACGTGTTTTGAGAAGTTCAGGTCCATCCGGATTTGACCCACCGGGTTTCGGATCGGCACAGATTTAGCATGAACTTTTCGAGTCAGATTAGATTGAGTTTTTTGGAGATCGAATCGACCCACGAATTGAGGCAACTTTTAATACGTCTACTTTGTACTCTTCTATCATGAGTTTGGATTAATAAAGTACTCTTCTAATGAGAATAATGACATTTGTATAAAATTAGTTTATTATAAAAAAGAAATGAATGAAGTCATATAAATATTTGGGGTTACTATTTAACACACCCCAAAATTGTTATATAACACAGGGATAAATTCATCACGGACCAAATTGAGTTTAGATTCGTCACATAGTAAAAGACGGACAAATCCGTCACGGGGCAAAAGACGGACACATCCGTCACAGACCAAAAGTAACGGTATGTCACGGACCAATTTTTTTTTTAAAAATTGGTTCGTCACGAAGGTAATTGGTTGGTTTGTCATGGACGATATTTTATTTTATTAAATTCTTTTTCATATTCTTGAAAACAATTTCAATACAAGTTTGTGCATATAAATATTCGTCCAAAACAGACATTGTTTGCCTTTTTAAAAGCCCTAAAAACAAAATGGTCATTTACGGTAAATCGTAATATTTGTTGACCATTGACCGTTGATAATGTGCACATATTTTTTTGGCCCAAAAACAAATATTTGGCGGGGAATAAAACTGGCGGGACTGTTGACCGTTAAAAATGTGCACATTTTGTGTAGAAAATATGCACATATTTTTTTGGCCCAAAAACAAATATTTGGCGGGAAAAAAAATTGGCGGGACTGTTGACCGTTGACGATGTACTTTCAGTGTAAGCCTAAAAAAAAGGGGGTGACTTGTATTAAAGGACACTTCCTGCAACCAAAAAAAGCGGTAGGGATTCTCTAGTCCAAAATGATAGTTTATTTTATAGTCTAATTGTTGTGATTGGTTACAATGATATTAAAAAATGCTATATAACTATTTAGTTTTAAAAAAATAAAAATAAAACACTTATTTAAACCAATCAAAATGAATGGACTATTATTTTGACTAGAGGATCTATGCCGCAAAAAAAAAACTTCCTCCAGCATTCTACCAAAAAAAGGACACTTCCTGCAGCTTTCTACCAAAAAAGGACACTTCCTGCAGCTTTCTACCAAAAAAGGACACTTCCTGCAGCTTTCTACCAAAAAAGGACAGCTCAATATTTTATGCGTCTCAGAGATTAGATGAACGAGGGGGTGACTTGAGATGAAGCTGGTTGATGAACGAGGGGTGACCTGAGATGAAGCTGGTTTTTTCTAGATTAAAGAAACTGAATTTTTTTTTAATATCACGTACAAGAGACGCATATCTGAATTAAAAAAAAAGTACATGTATATGAGACGTTGGGTATAAGTTTTTCTTTAAAAAAAAATCTACTTCGGATTGATTAGAGAGTAGCATGTAACTAGCCTATTACATGAATAAAGCGTATAAGAGTGTCGTCTCTCTATATCACTTTAAAACTGAATTATACGGAGTATATACATACCTAGTGAGGAATTCAGAGATAGGGTGGGAAGAGTCTCTTTCCACCTGTTCGCTGGAATCAGAAAAGAGCAGTGAGCGCAGCTTGTCAGCACATTGATATATGTTTGTGCAGAACATGTTATCATCGAGCCTACTTTGCGCATCTTGTTCGAGTATCAAACAAGGTCCGAATGGGGCAAGGTCAGAGGCTATGGAATCATGTTGCTGCAAAGATTAAGTCAAAGAGCCTGTAATCAGTCACCGAAATCAGAAGAGTGACACAAACAAGGCCTGAGAGTACATCGCTATATATTTTTCCAGCATTACATTTGCAAGAAGCTAAGTTCAAGCTGCCCGTTAGAGGATTAAATGAGGTCCGAATGGCGCAAGGTCGGTGTCTACGGACTCGTGGTGTTGCACAGATTTGTCGAATATGGGCCGCAGAGGCCGAGTCCAATCATCAGAGTCCGAAAAGTAGATTCTTCATAAGGGCATGAACATGGCATGAAAAGGACATTTTATGAAGTCAAAACATGGCTAGAATAAAGGTACGTACCATCAATTTTCACTATATATTACGATTTTGTGATAGGTACATCACCACTCTCGTATAGAGGTGAAACCACACAAGCAATATCATCTATATATTTGCCTTGGAGTTGTATGAGCATAAGTTGTCATCCATTTCTATTGGCCTACGGGACACTGGGATTGGGATTCGGACGTGTGTTTCTATCTATTCTCATAATCTATGCGCACAACGCATGAACTTCAATCTCATTATGTTATGGCACAAGTTGTCACTTCATTTCTATTTAGCCTATATATGGGACGCTTGTGACATGAGTTCATATTATACTCATTTTATTTTGTGATGCATGCACGAGGCCGGGACATAAGTTCCTGTCTTATTTATATCAGCCCACAGATTGCAAGGGCACAATATGCCATCTTGTTTATATCTATGCACATGCACAAGGGCATCATCGCCATCTTCTATCAATGCATGAGCGCATGTACACGAGTATTCGTCTCATTCTATTAGCTCATTGGCATATGAGTGTGAGTATCTATCTTATTTCAACATATCTAAAGTCGGCATCTACTTATCGCACTCTAAAGCCGATATCTACTTGTCGCACTCCAAAGCCGGCATCTACTTGCCGCACTTTGAAACCGACACCACGTTGTCGTCGACTCCACGAAGTCGCTAATTAAGTCGGTCCCACTAGATCGCACCTAAACCGACACCACGTTGTCGTTGACTCCACGAAGTCGCTAATTAAGACAATAGGTTGAAGAATGAAGAGAAGGTCATCTGCTTCACGAAACAAAGCAAAACGAGTCTATAGCATCTCAGATCGGATCACGCAACCCGTACCGGACTTACGAGATCCGAGGGGCAATTGTGAAGGCAAGAAATATCAGCATATTATTTGATATATCTTTTAATGAGATATTGCTTGGGAAAGAGGTCAACTATCCTATTTAAATAGAACATCTCTAACCTTAATCAAGAGAGCATTCAATTGTAGTTCAATTCATGCTCATAAAGAAGAAAATTGGCTTGATAACCCACAGATGTAGTCATTAATTCATTAATGGCGAACTGGGTCAACAAATCTCGTCTCTTTACTTTCGTTTTTATCATTCAATTGTAGTACTAAATTATTATTGTGGAGCGGATTTTTTTGTACACAGTGTACTATCAACATCCTTGTAATGACATTTTGGTCATCTTCATTCCAGTCTACAAACTAGATTCAACAAGAGAGAAAATGAGTGCGTAAAAAACCCAAAGATAGACAAATGAAAAATAGAGATCAACTGAAAAATTTCCTGAGCGTTTATCAGGGACTCTCCTTGGTTGTCGAGCAAATGAAGAAGGCGTTGCTTGGCCTGGCTAACTCGGATTTCGTGCCCGCACCTCTGGGACCTGAATCTGCGCTTCTCGAAAGTCTTCTTTCAGCGTCCTCTGCAGAAGGAACTCCTCGTTCTGCAGAGCGAGGCCTTTCACGCCGTCGGTCTAGATTCCCTGTTGAGCGACTAGAGTGGGTTGTCTGAAGAAGGGATGATCGTATTCCGCTGGTTCGAGATGCATATGAGGAGGTCCTTGTAGTCTCCTTGTAACGAGAATTGTCACCCCGAAAGTTCCCCTCGAACCTCTCATCACGCCATCTTCTATCGCCGAAATCTCTACGAGCGAAGTTGCTGAGGACAATCCGTGCTCGAGAAAAGTCGGGCCGCGCCCGCGGATTTCGCGCTGGTCGCGAACTTGTCCATGCTCTCCGCGCCCACGGGTTTCTTTCTGTTCCCCGGACTCGTTCCTTTACTCTTCTCTGCGCTCGCGGAGATTCCGACCGCGCTCGTGGATGTGCCCTAGGTCGGGAGATACAACGCCTTGCTCATGGCCATCAGGCAATTTGATGACGCTGGCTAGACGGTGAAGACCCCGACCTGAATTTGATGCAGCGACTAGCTTCCCTTTGGCTCGTTCCAATGACTTCTTGGTGGCTTCGACCTCTCCTTGGATGGAAAGGATATGACTTGTCTTCTCCTTTGCAGCATCGACAAGTTCAACATTTCTTTGCTCGGATGCTGCCACAGACGCCTCAAATTCAATTAGGGATGCACAACCGGTCCGGACTGTTCCGGACCGGAATCCACCTGTCCTGTCCGGACCGGAGACCGGAAATTTGAGAAATTTCGGACCGGTTGGACCGGGAATCTTGTTCACTCTTACCCTCAATTTCTTCTCTTTCAGTTTTATCAGCTGCTTCGCCCACATCTTTCATTTCAGAATCTTTCTTAACGTTAGTTTCGACCTTATTGTCATCATCAGTAGCTTCCTTGTTCTTTTCTTCGCCCTCCTTACCATCAATTTCTTCTCTATCAGTTTTATGTGTTGCTTCACCGACATCTTTCATTACAGAATCTCTGTCTTTTTTTGTGTGCTTCCTCCTTTGGGAGTATACTGTAAGCAGAAAGAAAACGTTATAGCCGGAATTAGTCGACGGCGATGGTGAGACTGAGTGGGCGAGACGCAGACGGCTTGGCGAGTGGGCGACGGTAGGCTTGGCGATTGGGCAACGGTCGGCCGGCTTGCCGATTGGGCGACGGCTTGCGGAGGGAGAAAGAAAGCAACAGTGAGGGTGAGCAACCATTCTTGACGGTAGGAACTAGGAAGGTGAGGCTGTGAAGTTAGGGATGCACTGCTGAGCGAGCGGCACTGTAGGGATTAGGGAAATACTACCTCCGTCCCACAGTGTTCTTCCCATTTTGTCGAGGTACGTTTTGTATCCTTAATATATCTAGTTTTATGTTAATACAAATAATAAAAATTTGATATTATTAAAGTACGCATTAATACGAATCAAACAAGACCCCACATTACTATATATTTTCTTATATATCAAGACAAAACGAGAAGATTCTCTTCAACTGTGAATAGTGTACACTATTCGAAATGAGAATAACAATATGGGACGGAGGGAGTAGAAGGAAAGGAACCCTACAATCCTACATGTAAAATTAATTATTATTTTTAAAACATATCCGGGTTTCCGGTCCGGGCAAATTCTGTGCATCCCTAAAATCAGTATGACGACGCTCGACTTCAGTTCTAACAACCTCCAAATCGTCCTGATGAGACGTGTTAGATTGGTTCACATATCTTCTCGCGGTTACCATGTTGGCTCTTCCCACAGACGACGCCAAATGTGAGAGCACAAAAATGTCTCAATAAAAGATCCAGGGAGAGAGCTTCGATTCCCGCAAAAAGACCGTTGAAGTGCTTGCTTGATCTGCAGACACAAGGAAAAGTGAAGTGGCGGGGGTGGAATCCCCTGATTCACCTCGGACGCTCAAGTCAGTAATCAAACAATCAATAAGCTCTCTAGGCTAGAAGAGAGGCAAAAAAAACTGCAGATAATTTTATAAATGAGAGAGAGTGGAAACTAGGATTTTATCAGCTTTCATACCTGATTGAAGAACTTTCCACTTAATGAGCCTATCTCTTAATGGGCCGTGTTTGTGCCTAAAAAACGACGAGTAAGGAACACGTCGAAGAGATACGCGTAGAAGACCACGTCGACGAGATGAAGAAAGTACGAAGGCGTCAACGTGACAGAAACGGGGTCGGTCGAGCGTATTTAAGTTATTTATTGTATATTCCTTATGTGTCAATCAAGTAACCAAAGGGGGGTTTTGTTTGTCTTAAGTAACCAAGCATGCAAATAGTAACCAGTAAAAGATGATGGAATCAGTAATTGGGAAATAGCTCAGCCAAACAAATATCCACACTTCGTATGACAAGTTCATCTTAGATAACTCACTCAATATCTCATGCAATGGAAATTCCTATTCCTTTTCTGAATTAGCTATTAGCACAACCAGATACTAATAGCTCTAACTAATTAAACAACCATGAAACTATCAAGATTCAGTTTAATAGCAGCATTAGGATCAGGAATATAATCAGGATACATCAGCATAAAACAACCAGCTTTTATCCTAGATGTAAATCAATTCTCTCCACATAAGACTAACACAACCAGATACTAGCACGATGCAGTTGCTACTACGAATTAGATATGCTCAACCAGTAACAATCTAATTCTGCAATAGATCAATAAAGACGATACCTAGATGATCAGGCTAGAAACAATCAATATTAATCATGAAAGATTCAAGCAAGAGAATAGATTAATTCCAAGCAATTGATAAGGAACGAGAAATCTCACAACTTAAACAAAAAGAATGCTTCAATTATCTGACTAAGCAAAAGGGCTTAGTTCTTCATAACTAATATCTGCTGATGAAAAGAAAAGTGTAAACGGGGTTAGAGAAGAACGAGCTCTCCTCTAACCTAATTATATAAAACATATCCTAAAATAAAACATAAAAACGAGTTTAAACAAATAAGGAAAAATAACAAAAACAATAGAAAATAGAGATTACAATTTCGGATCTGAGAGAGGCAGCGGTCACTGCCTTTTGGGCAGCGGTCTCCGCCAGAACAAGACTTCAAATTCTTCACGTGGATGGGCGGCGATCGCCGTAGGTTTGGCGGCGGTCGCCGCCAGTAGATGTCTTCGTCTTCTTCTGTCTTCTTGTCGGTCTTCTGCTGGCTTCTCTTCTTCTTCTGTAACAAGTCTCTAATATCAACATAAAGCTCCATACGTCGTCTTCACTCCAAATGCATGAATAAGCATGGTTGTTACTAGTGTGCTGATTTTCATAGCAGGGATGATCAAGTATCTGGAGCTCGTGATTGTTCCATGGAGGCTTACTGAGATTCTGTAATGCCGAGGCCGAAGATGAAAGTGGGTGTTCTTGACCGATAAGCAAGACTTCCGAGACAACAACATCCGAATAACCTACACTCTCCTCGTGGGTGCAATTAATTGTTTGCATTCCTGAGGCTGAGGATGGTCAGACTGGACCCTAGTTCAATCCCGGAATCAGGGGTTGGCTCAACAACAACAAGCGCACTTGAATTGGGTGGGGGAGTTATTCAAGAAAGGAGCATCCTCCCAATGACATGTGGGAAAGCAAGCTTCAGGCCGGAGAAAGCAATTCAGTCACATCCACCACCAAGAATATATCTTAACCTTCAACATAATATTTATTCTCAATAAAATAAAATAGCTTGTATATTTGTTGTTGAAAGAAATGATAATTTTATAAGATTTATTTGTTAATATACTATCCAATCTATTTATAATTCAAATTAAAAAAATGTGTAACAAACTAAGCCTAAAATCACTGCAAGAGCTCTAAAAAGCTCAGCTTTAATATATAAGATAGATTTGTGACACTCTCTCCTTATTATACAGGTTCACTAATTTAGTTTTAATAAATAGAGTGTTAATCAAGCATTGTTTAAATATTTAAATATATTTAGTTTAAAGTATTTAAAATTTATGATTTATAAGATGAAATCTTTTTATATAATTATTAAATAACTCTTTATATATTAATGTACATAAAATATGATTTGGAAAATTTTAAAAAAATAAATAAAGAAGCATAGTATCTTTCATATCTTAATTATCCTAAAATAAACATTTACATATATTTATAATTTTCTTATTATATGATTTTTGTATCAAAAAAGAAAATGGTTGAAAAATGACATGTGGCAAAATAAATAATGAAATGACATGTGGCGACTTTAGTGAGGAGGTGACATGTGACGAAAATTGAGAATTGCTTTAATAATTTAATACTCCCTCCGTCCCACTTTGTTTGTCCTGTTTGACTTTGACACACTTGCCGATGCACGTTTTATATCGTCAATATATCAAATTATATGTTATTAAAAATTATAATTTTTTAATATTCTTAAAGTACTAATCGAAACGAATCAAACAAGACCACTCATGACTATGTTTTATCTTATATATTGAAAGATATTTAGAAGATTCTCTCGATTAGTGAATAGTGTCAAAATTTGAAACAGGACGAACAAACAGGGACGGAGGGAGTAGTAGATTTGCATTTTATTGTTAATTGACTTTAAGATAGAACTTCATCAAAAAATATTCTTTCAAAAGGTTAATTTTTAATATAGGCGCTCGACAAATTTAATTCCTAATATATGCACAATTTTGTGGTTTCGAAACATAATCCGAACCTAAATCTTTAAAATAATTCTTAATTCACAAGAAACAACGTCTCTTGTGAGTAATAATATTTAAAAAAAATTAATGTCTATATTGTTAATTAAGTTTAATAAGCGTGTATGTGGAGAATTATTTTATAAAAATGCTTAGTTAAGAAAAATATTCAAACTTCATCGGGTTTGTACATTGGACATATCGATCATATTGAACCTAACATTTACGTTACAATCATGCTCTCAGTCTATATAGTTATCTAGTACTCCCTCCGTCCCAAAAATGTGAATTCTGTTTTCCTTTTTAGGCGTTTCGAAATGTTAGTTTTATTTCCATTTTTGTCCATAAACTTCTTCCAATTATACCTTTATTCATATTATTTTAATACTTTACATTCATCATTTTCAATGCACTTATGTATTTGTAAACTCTTCTCCCATTGGTTAATGAATTATTTTAATATTTTACATTCATCATTTTCAATGCACTTATATACTTTTCATCATTTGCCTTAATCCAAGAGATTTTTGTACAATAAGATTAACATTTTGAGATGGAGGGAGTATTAAATTCAATGATACATCTTGGAAGCTGTTACTAACCAGAGACTACAGGACACGCAGAAACAGCTCAAGCGCATGGGAGACACGAGACTACGGATGGGGTATATTTACACGGTTCTTATATACAACCCGGTGCTTTATTCAAACAACGCCCGGTCACTCGCGTTCTGCGAGGACACGTACACTCGCGTTACGCGAGATTAACAAAAAATTAGGTTAATTACATGCATGCTAATCTCGCGTAACGCGAGTGTACGTGTCCTCGCAGAACGCGAGTGTATGGGTACTCGCAGAAAGCGAGATTAGCATGTCAGATGGACGTTGTTGTGCGCCATTACTACATGTCTTGTCCCCACCTAACTGTAATAACTACCCCCTTATTTTAAGTAATCCGTAACACCTATTAACCCTACCCTAACACATTTTTTATCATCTTTCACCTCTTTCACCCTCCATTAAAACCCATTTTCAAAACCTTCAAACTTCAAAACACTCTAAAAACACCTAAAATAATGGAAGATGAAGAGGAATTCAACAAAGGAGAGAATGGAGATGATGGTTCATCAAGTTACCATGCAAATGAGGTAATGTTCTTACTTAATTTTTGAATTTTAATTTGTTTTGCACCATTAAGAGCTAAAATGAACTTATTATGTTGTATTTCATGGTAAATGTAGTAGTAGTAAGTGTTGAAGAGATGACTTTTGCATATAATGTCAAAAACTTAGATGTGTTCATGTTTTTAGGGTTTTAAGGGTTTTTAATGTAGGAACTCATGTTATGTTAAATTATCCCGTTCAATGACTAGTTTCAGGAAATAACAACTTCTCGCGTTCTGCGAGAGGAAGCCACTCGCGTGACGCGAGATGTGCCCCCTCGCAGAACGCGAGAAGTTGCACATTACAGAGTATTAACAGAAGCATTGTGTATAGGTGAATTTTTCTTTGTTCACTGGATTGAATGCAATCCAGTTGAATGACTACAACTACCCCTCCCGGAATACAAGGTCATGTTCGCCACCGTCATTTGATTTAGGGATTGACCACTTTGGATATTATCATCAACCATCTTTATATGAACAACATGTGCCATCTACATATGAATTGCCTGTGCCATCTACTTATGAGTTGTCCGTGCCATCTACTTATGAGTTGCCCGTGCCATCTACTTATGAATTGCCATGTACATATGAGGTGCCATCAAGCTATGATGCGTTTGATTCACAATTTGCTAACCCACCAACAAACGTAGGAGAGGAGATGTGTTTTCTTCCCTCTTTACGCACTGCACCAAAGTTTGATAGTCCCGTATGTGAGGAAGAAGTTGTTTCTAGGGATTATTCGGAATATTTCACTACGGAGCAAGTGTTTGCCTCTAAGGAGATTGGTCATTTGTGGGCTTTGAATGTTGCAAAGCAACACAAGTTTATGATCTCTATTGGAAGGAGTGTACCATCTAAACCGGGGCAAAGTGGTAAGATTCAAATCATTTGTGAGAAAGGGGGAAGCCATAGGCCTAAAGGTGTCGGTGTTAGATCAAACACAAAGAGCAAGAAAACGGGGTGTAAATTTCAGTTGAAGCTCATGGAGAACCGGGTTGAAGAGAATTGGAGATTAGTGGTTGTTTGTGGTTTGCACAACCATCCTATTGGAGATAGTTTGGTCGGGAATGCATTTTCCGGGAGGCCAACCCCGGATCAAAAGAAAAAGGTTCGTGAGATGGTACTTTCACATTGTTCTCTAAATCAGATTTACACTGAGATAAACAAGGATCCCGGAAGTTGCACAAAGAAGAACCAAGTGTACAATTTGGTAAGACATATAAGGGAAGAGGAAATGGAAGGTAGAACCGTGGTTCAAGAATTCTTTCACCAATGCAAAGAGAGCAACTACTTCATGGAGTATAGGCCAAGTGCAACGAATCCTTCGATAATAGGCGACTTGTTCTTTGCTAGCCCCGAATCAATGAAACTCTTAAAGGCGTTTCCATATGTCCTTTTGATGGACTCGACTTATAGCACGAACAGGTAAGTATTTATCATTCTGTTTTTATGTTGTATTTATCTTACTGTATTTTGGTTTAAGGTACAATGTTCCCTTCCTGGAGATAGTCGGTTTGACTTCTACATGGAAGAATTTTGTTGTGTGCAGGGTATGGTTAGAGGCTGAGAGCGAGGATAGTTATTTCTGGGCGTTGCAGCAGTTGCAGACAATGTATTTGAGAATAGGAGCATCGCCTACTTGCTTCGTCACTGACCGTGAGATGGCTCTTATGAATGCAACAGACAAGTTATGGCCAAATGCAAAGTTTCTCTTATGTAGGCGACATGTAAGGAAGAACATAGAGGCGAGAGCGAAGATAGCTATGGGCACACAAGCATTGGGGGTTCATATTTCAAATGATTATTATAACGTGTTCGAACAAACCACTGAAGAAGATTACAAGAGTACTTTGAAGAAACTTGAGGATGAATGGCGAGCTTATCCAACCGTATTGAAGTACGTGAGAATGAATTGGCTAAACCGTTACAAAGAAAGACTTGTTTCAGCATGGACGGATAATGTCTTCACTCTCGGGAATAACACGACAAACAGGTATGTTCTGTAATTTCTGTCTACCTTCTACATATGATAAAAAGAGCTTCTGTAATGCACACCTCGCAGAACGCGAGTAATGTATTAACTCGCAAAACGCGAGGTGTACAGAACTCGCAGAACGCGAGGAGTTGCACATTACAGAAGGATCCACAGGTTCTGATTTGTATTTGCATTTTATTGTTTTTCAAACATTTTAGAGTTGAAGGAGCACATTCATGTCTTAAGTCATACTTGTCAAGTGGAAATGCTAAGCTAGACACAATGTTCAAAGAATACAAAACAATGGCGGAGAACCAACTTAAGGAGATTACTGTGTCTTTCACCGAGAGTTTGAATAAGAGCTTCACAGTTGTTGAAGGGGCCGACTTGTTTAGAGTCTTGAAGTTCAAAGTCTCTTACAAATGCATAGAATTTTTGCTTAAGGAATACACGAAGGGGGAGAGATTAGGTGCGCACTTTAATATGTTTTGTAGCTGCGGGATCAAGATTAGAGATGGGTTGATGTGTGTTCATCAGATTGTAAGACATTGGAAGGAGCAAAGACCACTAAGAGTATCAGAGTTGCACCCTTTCTGGAGTACTTTGAGTTTGGAAGAAGTTGATGTTCCCGGCATACTGGAAGTTAAGAGTAAGGTGGCAAGGCGTCTTTTTCAGACTTTGGAGAGCGCTTTACACCAACTTACATGGGAAGGAATAGGAAGGGCTCCAGAAGATCACTGGCTAGCTACCCCGGAAATGGGATGCCTTGTGGCATCCACATTCAACATAGTGTTCGTAACGGTGGGAAAAAATGCTAACTACACTTACCTTCCTCTACAACGTCCTACCTTCCTCTACAACGTCCTACTAGGTTAGAAGATGGTGACACACTTCCGACGTTCTGTTTATTCTATATTCAGAGTGAGAGACATTTTGTTCCGGTAAGTTTTTGGATCTACTTATGAATTACTATCTAATATGCAACTTCCTAACGTTGTTGTTTTCTTGTAGTTGCGTCTTGAAGAAAACTGCCCATTACCTCATGTGTTTACTCCTTGGTGGCGAAACGCTGAAAGAGATGCTTTTTCTTTGCACGATCTTGTGTCACATCGATGTGCCGCCTTTGAAATGTAATGTTGAAGTTATGTTTTATTCGCTGAATTTGTAATGTAATGTTGAACTGGAGATGGTTTTTTAAATTCTTAAACAGGAGGAATGACATTTTCCAGAAAATGTCATTCCTCGCGTTCTGCGAGGTAGGTGTCACTCGCGGAACGCGAGTGACACGATCTTGTGCCACAGACCGTGCATCTCAACTGGGAGCACCCTGTTTCCTATAGGTTCATCTCGCGTTCTGCGAGTGGTGTACACCTCGCGTTCTGCGAGGTTATGCAAAAACCGAACAGAATTGAAAACACAAAACAAAATTATCCAAGCAACAAAATTATCCAAGCAACTAAATTATCCAAGCAACAAAATTATCCAAAACACAAAACAAAAGGCTACTCGTCTTCTCGTGGTCGGAAGGGAGCGAGATTTGACATACATAGTAGCAAATTGGCGTGAATTGAAGAAAAATCCTCTGGAGGGGCAAACCGATACCGGTCCATGTCATTGTACACCCGGCCAATCACCTATACGCAAGTAAACATTCATTCTATGTTAATATTAGAGACAAACAAAGACTAGAAACGCAAGATAAACCAAAACAATTAATATTACCTGTCTCTCAGTAATCATCCCAGGGATTGCAGGACGGATATACCTATGGGTCCTCTTGATGTACCAATCCATGTAATCATGGGAGCATTCATGTGGTGCATAGGCAACTGGACCCATATCATCGAGAGACAAAGAGTGAACATCTCTTGACTCCCAAAGCCATTGGTTGGCGTCATAAAAAACACTATAACACCTAATGTTTTTCAACCTATGAGCTTTGAGCGGTTCGATGACTGGCCTAGGAATACGCTGCACTCTCCCAAATTGTCTCGGACACCTATCAGGCATGTGTGGTTCGGTGATGTCACAGCAG
Organism: Oxyria digyna; assembly: GCA_029168935.1. Lineage (NCBI taxonomy): Eukaryota > Viridiplantae > Streptophyta > Magnoliopsida > Caryophyllales > Polygonaceae > Oxyria > Oxyria digyna. The sequence continues at coordinate 17,652,341 of JAPVLV010000013.1, forward strand.
GATAGCACCCCGTGAAATAGAGCGGGAGCAAGCTCAGGATCGGTGAAGTCTTGTGCTCCATACGGGTTCCAACATACCTAAAAAAATGACAGAAAAACGCCTGGTCAAGTCTGTAAAACAGCAAAAAATGCAGAAACTAGGACAAAATGCTGAAACTAGGACAAAATGCAGAAACTTGTATTTTCTCGCGTTCTGCGAGTGTGTGCATCCTCGCGTTCTGCGAGGAGCCACAAACTCGCGTTCTGCGAGAAAATGTTGCATAATCAAACAAATTACTGCTGCGTACTCAAAAATGCAGAAAGCCCAGAAAATGCAGAAACTTACCATCTCCGACATAAGAATATCGAGCGCTCCCCTATAGTCCCTTCCGACTTGCCCCTTCTTCAGCTTTACATTCTTAGGCATCCACCGGTATGCCCATGGTTGCTCCGCTCTCCACCGAGGACGTTCAGTAGGTCGAAAGTGTGGGAAGTAGTTGTAGATCCATGCCTAAGAAATACAAAGTACGTTAAATATGAAAATATATATAAGTATGTAAATTAAACGCTTAGAAAGTATAATACCTGCAACAAGGTGTAACAGAAAGACATCTGGGCACAACCCTGTCGTGTGCATATCCCCAGCTGCCTATACAGATGGGCCAAAGCAGCTGAACCCCACGATATGCCCGTAGCATGGGCATAGGTTTCCAAAAAAGGCCCATATCTAAGCCGAATCAAGTTTTGTGACTTGTCCGGAAATAAGAGCGAGGAAGCAGTATACAACACCCAACCTAAACCCTTTCGCTCTGGACCTAGGTTTTCACAATGCCTTCTAAACCATTCAGCTTTCACCCTCCCAGAATCTAAAGTATGAGGATCTATTCCAAAAATTTCCGCCCCCTTCCTACCATAGTATTTTACAATCTCATCATGACTAAACTTGGCACCCAGTTTCTTACATGTCGTCATTGCTTTCCCTTGTATAGGTAGGCCTAAAATCATATGTACATCAAGAAGCCCAATAGTGATCTCACCACAAGGGAGGTGGAATGAATTTGTCTCCGGTTGCCATCGTTCGATGAACGCTTCAATCAACGGAAAGTCGATTTCTTCGTACATCATGTCAGGTAGATCTGCCAGTCCAACTGCACCGGGAATCTCTGACCAGTCATTGTTATCCAATGGCCAATCACTGCTTTGCTTTGTCCGTTGTTGTGCCTTCATCGGACCTTTCAACTGCAGAAAAATACAAAAATTACACACTGCAGACCAAATTTTCAAAAAATTCAGTTTTTGCAGATTTATCAGGAAATGCATAATATGTGCATTTCCTCGCGTTCTGCGAGTGTGCCACTTCTCGCGGAACGCGAGAAGATGCATATATCTTGCATTTTCTGATAAGTCTGCAGAATATGTGCAATGTATTGATTGTGTGAAGAAGAACCAGCTTGTCCACTTCCCTCGGCATATCCACCGCCCCAACTTTGTCCAACCATCCCTTCTCCACCGCCCCAACTGCCTCCCGCCCACCCCTGTCCGACTTCCATAACTGCATTATGTTCAAAAAACTGGTCCCAGCAACCCGGTTGTCCAGTAGAATAACTATCTTGGGAAACAAGGTCTCAGCCAACTGGGTATGACTCCCAACTACTACGCGGTTGTCCAGTTGAATAACTACCTTGGGACCAATTGGGATTGGGACGTTCTTCAACGTCGGGGAGTCCCTCTGGGAAGAGCTGTACGGGGTGACTCTTCTTTGCTTTCCCCTTCCCCTTTGGTTTTTCAACCGGGGGTTCTTCCCTAACAGCATCTCTGTTTTTCCGACGAGTCGAACGACCAGGACGATACATTGCCTAAAACAATACAAAGTAAAATCAATAAATAAACGAACGCAGAAAATAAAATCAGAAAACAGAACAAACAACCAAAAAACACAAACATATATTCTGCAGAACAAACAGAATTGCCAGTTATGGCAACTCCTCGCGTTCTGCGAAGGACATGACTCTCGCAGAACGCGAGGGACATGATTCTCGCAGAACGCGAGGGATGTAGCGTTCTGCGTGAATTTGCACGCATCAACCAGGCAATCCTATTTTTTTTTATGAATTTCAACATAAAACAACATCCACTCATCAACCATAATTCAAAATCATCATCTTTCATCCATTATACAACCATTTCTAAATCAACATTCAATATCAAAACATCATATAATATGCAATTTCCTATACTAACAACATATATTCATCTAGAAACAACATTAGAAAGCATAAGAGTATAAGAAACATACCTTATATGGAGATTTGAAGTGAAAAGAGGAAGAAGAAGAAGTTTGAACCGAGAGAAAACGCGAGAGCGGCGGTAGAAAATATTGTGTGATGTAAAAAATGGGCCGAGTAGGGTTTTTCCCCTTTTATAGGGAAAAAACACCCTCGCGTTACGCGAGGGCCCGAGCGTTATTCAGAAAACGCCTGGGTTGTATTTAGCAAGGGCCTATATTTAAAACATAAGAACTATCTAACCGTAAATGTTGTTGATACATTTTGACAATTTTTATTGATTAACTAGCTTTACGGAACCCGTGCGATGCACGACTCCTGATTTTCAAGTAAATTCTAAGCTTTAACTATCTCATCTGATTATAACGGTATAGTTTCATTGTTGTTATTCTTTCATGTTGGAAGTATATTGTAAGTGTGTATGATTACACTTAGTTGTAGAGTTAAATATGAAAAAAGGTTAGGAGAAGAAGTTGTGCACAATCACTTCCTCAAAGAATGTGTAATATCAAAAGTCCAAACTAATTACACATTTCAGGACTAAATTGGATAAGAGTAAACAAAACGTACAATATACATAATTTTTCTCTCGATACATATAGTCCTAAATCACATTTAAATATAGAGGATAATTAAGTCTCATACCATTTAGAAATTCAAAGCCTGAAAATAGTGGGAACCCACTCAAAAAAATAAAATTGTGGAAAGTAAGGGCTTGGGAATTAATGGAGAGGATATATAAAGGTGTTTAACCATGCATATAAATCATCTAAGAGTCTATTAGTATTTTTTTAATCCAACAAATTTTATTGAGATGACAGAATATATATTGAGATAGTAGTAATATAATATTTATTAATTACATTCTAAACTCCATCAATCCAAAAAAGTTAACTTCATATTCATATTTACAATGGGTTAACTTCATATATTAGAGTAGAAACAACTGTTATTACAATTTTTTACTACCCAAGCCATCAATTCAAATTGCCTATAGCAATCTCGAAACATCTAAAAGTAGAAGAAAGAACAATCAATCTATGTAGTACTAATCTCTAAAGCAAAACTACATCCTAATTCACATATATAGCAGAAAAAGTTGATTGATATATAGAATACAGAGCGCCTTAAAATTTCAAAATCCGGAAAATCAAATCACAAGAAGAATTAGCGAGTGAAAAAGGAGTAAAATAACATACCTCTTTGTTCGAACTCTTTAAAAGATAAAACCTTTCAGAGGCAATGGGCAAGATGGACTTGGCAGTCCAATCCAAGTGTTTCTTCTTCCCCTTTAATAAAATGAAACACTCAATTGAAACTCAGTAGAGCTAATTCAAAAAATCTCAGAGAAATCTATGAAATATGTATGTGTTGCATCTTCGTATTTTTATTCAAGCACTCCACCAGGTGATACTAAAAAATAAGGTGTCTAGTATGAGGAATATATAAACGAATATAGGAGTGGGGCGAATGGGACAGATGGATCATGGAAAGAGCTTTTATCGCCGCTCGATTACACATCTCTTTTCAGATCTGTTGAACATCTTCCCGACATAAAATCATGTGTAGTAATACTCAAATACTCCATATAAATTGAGCACCAATGATGAACCTAGCAACATGAACCTCAAAATGGCAGGTTTTTATGAACAATTTCACATGAAGAAACCTTATACACCTTCAACGAAAATTCATAATTTTGTTACCTGAGAACTTGGGGTCTGCAATTTTCGGACGAATTCTCGCTTGGGCTTATCCGTCGATGGTGTACGGTGGGGTTACTCAAAACTTGTGCGCGCTCCACTGCTAGCATCCGAGCGGAGCGACCACCTGTTTCCATTCGCTTGAGCAATTGTAGAAATGATGAACCCGGGAAAGAGAAATAGGAGAACATCATATATACCAAAGAGCCCTTAAATTACCGACTCAAGAGTCACACTTCATCCCCGAACATCAATCGTCTTTGAAAACGCCTCTATGACATAGCAAAGGAAACAGAGGGACGTCATCTACCGAGGGCGGGAATGGGCATTGAAGTGGGAAAGGTCGGATAAAAATGAGAAGCAAAATTTCTCTAATTTTAATGCTAGGCGGCTCCATCTTCTCACGCAAGGTAGAGATTTCAAAACACAAAAAACACTAAATGCAACTCTAAACCTTTTAAATGCAACTCTAAAAGCTTTAAATGCAACTCTAAAATCACTAATTGCTTAAATTAAAGGTCAATTTTATATGTTTTATAGATTTCTCCAGGGGAAACAGTGAGACGGTTTGCAGGCTCATACGTGTGGAGGTGGAGCGGTATCGTAAATATAGGCCCTTACTATTTAACGCCCACCCTTTTTTCTATTTACCGCCCAGGCGTCGTGCGTCACGCATGGATTATATCCAGGCGTGACGCATGGTTTTAATCCACACGCCACGCACAAAACAAAACCACGCGTGACGCACGGACACAAACCATGCGTCACGCTTGGATTTGTTTACCTATAAAAGCCCAAAAATGAAACTCTACCACATTATCATCTTCCTCAACATTGTTCCACGACGGCTGCGCTCTCAAACGCACCGATTTACCCTATTTTCAACAATTCTCATCGTCTTTTTGCGTATAAGGTATGTAAACATTAAGATTTCATTGTTATGGTATGGTATTGATGTATATATGATGTTTTCATGTTGTTTTGATGATATTTACTTCAAAATCCAATGTGTATGTTAATTAGTTGATTAGGAAGGATTAAACTTGTAATATATGAATGGATTGTGTACTTTGTTGATAATTTCTTGACCAATTTGATATTTTCATGTGTATATAGTAATATTAGGGTTTTGATATTGAATTAGGGTTTTGTGAATTAGGGTTATGAATTAGGTTGTTGAAATTTGGTATGGTTTTAATGAAATTATTGAAAAACTATTAGAATTTTGGAAAAACTGTTGAGATTAGGGTTTGAAACATGGAAAAACTGTTGACGAACAATTTCTGGAATGTGCAATTTCACACGTCACACATGGATTGAAGCCATGCGTGACGTGTGGAATTGCACATTCCAGAAATTGTTCGTCAACAGTTTCATATTGGATTTGAAATTGTTCGTCAACAAACGCAACTGACTCATCTCAGGCATTTGATGTACGATTACATTGATTATCCGCTCATCTGTGCCTTTATTGAAAGGTGGCATCCTGAGACAAACAACTTCCACATGCCATTTGCTGAGATGACAGTGACGTTGCTCGACATCAAGAAGCTGATGTTGCTTCCTATTCACGGGAAACCTATGGTGACCGACCCCACCGCTATAGTCGGGAGAACTACCAACAAGAACTTTTTTGGTGAAAAGGGACGAAAAAAATTTCATCTTGAAAATGAACCGCTCGATAGTTATTGGATTAGAGCGAAAGAGTTTAAGGCGCACATTGAGAGCCTAAATGATCCCGTAGTTCATGGAATGGGCTATATATTCCACTTGTTGGCTTCCACAATCTTCACAGACAAGTCACAACAGAGACTCCCTGTGAGATTTGATGCATTTCTAGGGAGTGTTGAAGAGGCAACAAGTATGTCATGGGGATCTGCGGCACTAGCATATTTCTATCGCCAAATGGGCATCGCTACACGCCAAAATTGTAATTTGATCTCATTTTGTTTCACTCTCCTTCAAGTAAGTTTTTAATTATTTAGGAACTACATTTTTTAGCAATCCTAACTTATTTCTATGGTTTTAATGCTAACTATATTTTTTGAATGTTAGGGTTGGATATACACGTACTTCCCATCCTTAGCAGTTGGTGTTCCCCGGAATCGTGATTGGTCAGTTGATCATCCTTATACGTTTCGGTTTCAACCAAATGTAGCGTTGCCAAACTACGACCCTGAAGCACGAAACTACCGAGCTGAACTAGCAATGAGGGCGGATCAGGTATTTTTGTTGCATTTTGTTTATATTTTTAAGCCTCAGTTGAAGTCCTCTTTCATTGGTGCATTCCTCTTCATTCTCCATATAGAAAGAAAGGAAGATAGTTAAAAATGGTGTTTTGCTCTAAAAAATGTTCAACAATGGTGTTAAAAGGGTTTTGACATTTGAAATATGGAAAGAAAGGAAGATAATAGGGATTAATGTAGGTTTTACGGAAATAGTTAAAATATTAATGGAGTTATTACAGTAGGTGAGACAAGACGTACGTGCTGGCATGAGTTGTGAAAAGAAAATTTGTGCGTCACGCACGGTTGATGTCCACGCGTCACGCATGGATATAATCTACGCGTGACGCACAAAATGACACATGATCCCTTTGATTCTTAGTAACACTGATGTGTGCATGATTTCCAATCAAAATAAAATTACATATTGTCAAAGGTTGGACATTTAGGCCACGTAAGAAGTCCAAACAAAGGATATGCTACTTTACAAGTTAATAGGTGTTATTGGGAGTTACCCACATGGTTAAATATCCCTAATAGGCATTTAAAACAAGTTTCATTACATTCTGACATCGTTTGAGTGTCGTTTCGCCAAAAACCGCCTTAAGTCCATTTAAGACATTTTTAGTGGTTTTAGCGTTTACGTGCCTCATTTCGTGTGAGCGAGACCTTGTTTCTACTCAATATCCCTAATAAGAGTAAGTTGTATAGTATTTTCAACAATAATCACCGTTAATGTTGAAGAATATACATATTGCGACAAGTTTGAGAGTTACGACTAGTATGTTTTTTACAAAGGAGGCGGTACTTTAAAAGTTAGAAGTTGTGATTGGGAGTTACCCACATGGTTAAATATTCATAATAGCCATTGAAAACAAGTTTCATTATATTCGGACATCGTTCGAGTGTCGTTTCGCCAAAAACCGCCTTAAGTCCATTTAAGGCGTTTTTAGTGGTTTTAGCGTTTTGGCATAGTTTCGAATCCCGTTTTGTATGTGTGAGACATTATTGAGACTTTATATGCCTTATAACACATTTGTGTATAAATTGTTCAAACATACGATAACATCAATGTTGCAACCATATATATTGCAACAAGTTAAGCTTGTGGTGAGTAGTTTGATGTTTTACAAAGAGGGTGTTACTCTAAAAGCAAAAGGTTTTGATGAAAAGTTACCTACATGGTTAAATATCTCTAATATGCGTTGTAAACAAGTTTCATTCCATTCCGATGAAGTTTCGACGACGTTATGGCGAATTGTGGTTTTAAAGCCTTTAAAAACAACACGGAAAATGAATTATTTTGCGTGACATAACTACAAATACATTGAATACATTGACATGGATCACATAAGCAACAAAAAACATATGAAAATCCATGCGTCACATATGGTGTAAGACCATGCGTGATGTGTGGATGCATTCCACGCGGGACGCATGGTTTTATGTCGCAAAATCTTATTGTTATATTTAGAATGCTTATATTGTTGTTATGTTGACGAATGTTCAACATTATTATATTTCAAATTGTATATGGTGCGCCATACATATTGCGATCTCGTTCGGTTTTCAAACTATGTTTCACTTACAAAGGTAGAAATTTGAATTTCAAGTTACACACATGATCAAATAGACATTATAAGGATTGAAACAAAGTTTCATTCCATTTCGATAAAGTTTCGATGACGTTTTTGTCGAATTGGGCTTTATCGCCTTAAAAAAGACACTAAAAATGTGTTTCTTTGCACACTTAACTAGAAATACATTCAATACATTGAATAACCCTAGATTCATATATGCAAAACTATGGATCATGCATGCATGTATGAATTAAGAGAATTAAGAGAATTACAAGTGAAGAAGAATGGGAAGTGGGAGTTCATAGCAAAGGTGTGGGGACAACTTCTTTATTATGCAGCCTTTCACTGCAAACCAAGTGTGCACGCATCCAAGTTGAAGCAAGGTGGCCAATTTCTCTCTTTTGTAGGGTTGTTGTTGTTTCAACTAGGGATTGGTTTAAACCAAAATGAAAATAACAATCCATGAGCTCAAAAGTATGTTTTTTTTTTTATACTGTGCCACTTATTAGTAACTTAGTACGGAGTAGCATACAACCCATGAAAATATCTCATGGTTTTACAGCTGCTAGAGCATTTCATTTTGTCTTGTCTTATGTCGATATGATGTCAGCTGCCTCGCTTGTTATGCCTATATACAATATTTTGTCTTGTCTTACAGCCGGTGGGCGTGGTCACCAATCGGTTAACCGAACTTGGTTAATCAATATTCAGTTAGTAATTTCTAATAACTATTTATCTAAATGTAATTCTCGATTAACCAATATCGATTAATTAAAATTTCGGTATACATAAATCGGCTAGTGCGGTTAACCCATATAATAGAAAAACTAAAAATATGCTCTTAAAACTATTAAGAAAAAAGAACAACTATAATCATTCTTCGCCTTTATATCCTCCCATATATCCCACAACTTATGCAACGCTCTATCAGACACATTATGGAATAAATGCCGAAATATCAATTTCACTTGTGGATTCATTCGTCTGAAAACCCCGGGTGTCTTGATCCGATCCTCTTCCATGGTGGCCCCCACCTTCACAATCTGGCCCTCGATGGCTGCATGGATCCTCACAACCATTCGATTAAAACCGCCTATACTTGAACCGATTATTTTCTTCAACACCTTATGCATTCCCTCAACCCTATGTTTTATTCATTCAATGTCGCGTTTAAGTAAAACAACTGTTACATAATAAACTAATAAATAAATCGGAAACGTTTAAGTAAGTTAAAAAAAAATTACCTGTTTGAGGTCCTCGTGAAGAAGTGAAGATTGTGTTCCGTCCATGCGCAAACAATGTTTGTCTTGTAAGGGATAAGCCACACCTTTTCAATGTATCCGACGACGCCGCTTCTCCAAGATGTTCTCAATCCTAGCAGTCTTTCCTCATATTGTTCCTCCGTTCTTGATAGAAAAAGTCTCCATACTTGCGAGCACAACCTTTTCACCGATTCCTTATTTTTCAAAATTCTGGTAGCGTTTACCTCGATGTTGTGCTTGATATGAACCCAACACAAGAGGTGTTGAACCGGAAGATCTTTGAACACATATTTGATTGCAGTGATGAGAGCTAGTTCTCGATCGGTCATTATTGCAGTCGACATTACTCCGGCATCCTCAAACAACTTTCTAAGCCTCTGAATTATCCACAAGTAGTGCATTGTTTCCTCCTTACCCGTGAATGCATATGCAATGTTGAATGTCTTATGCGTGCAAGTGAAACCGACAATCTCCACAAGAGGCATTTTATACCTGCATAATATATTTAAATAATGAAGGAAGAGGCATATGCAATATATTTAAACAAAAAAATTTTGATATACAACTATTATGTACCTATTCGTCTTGTATGTGGCGTCAATAACCACGACGTACGGAAACATCTTCAACAAGTGCAACGAGTCTTGATGGGCAAAAAACAAGATTTCCACCTCGTTTGATTTCTTCTTGCAGAGGGGATGCACTACATAGCTGCGCTCCTTCAAAAACTTCAAGGTCCATTGTGTAACAGTCAAATCTCCACGATCCTCAAAATGCATCTTCTGAATAAAGTTGGCGATTTGTTTTGTGGATGTTGTATTCCCTGGAAAGGCCGCACTCAACTGAGTAGCAATAACAGACGGCGTAGTCAAGCTGTTCGCACATACCGTCACAAATTTCACCTCGTTCGGCGTCATTCGACCCATGTACGGATGGCCAATGAAGCTAGTGGAAAGCTTATGATTGTGTTGTCCGTATTTTACCTTCACATACCATCCATCTCTCGCATCCCTCGCCCTGAACCTATATCCTCGGATCTCAAACTTGCAATCCGACTTCTTATCCCTACTATCCCGCTCTGTATTAACAACCTCCTCTGTTTTGCCATCCTCTCTTTTCTTTTTCCCTGATCTATACACTCCAGCATGCGAGCACATTATATTCATTTGACGCTCATTGCTATGGCGAGTCACTCATACCATCATAAGTTGTCTACCAATACTCTGAACCCAACGCCTCAAGTGTTCCTTAGTAGGAAACGTTTCTTCGGTATCAAACGAATCATAGTAATCCATACCCTATAATTAATAAAAACTACCATATTTATCACAACTAAAACTTAAAACTACGAGTCCACATCAATCTAAACTATCACTTCTACAAATTATTTGCAACTAAATAACGTAAATAAATACGAAACGATTCTAATTAATTACTAACCGGAAAATCTCCGGCGTCGAAGTCTCCTCCTTCTTCGTCGGTATCGTCGTCCCACATCCCGTCGTCGGGTTCACTAAAATACTCTTTCTCATCCACGATCGCATCGTCTTCGTCACTCCCATGCTCGTTCTCTTCAACATGCTCGTTCTCTTCACCGCTCCCATACTCAATCTCCGTCACATATTCAAACTCCTCACCATCACTTAAATTTGTAACTCTCCTATTTGACATTTTTGACTTCAACATCCATCCGAAGTTCCTACATTTATACACATACTACATCCCAAACGGTCATATTCTGAAAAAATAGCCGTTGGGATAAAAAAAATCGTACGCCCATTATGGGCGTACAGGCAAAATATACCCCAACGGTCACTTCTGACTTTGGACAAATAGCCGTTACACCAAATTTTTAACTCGTACGCCCATAATGGGCGTACGAGTTAAAAATTGAATTTCCCCAACGGCTATTTGTAAACGGCTATATTATTACAATTTATACTGTACGCCAGTTTTGGGCGTATACATAATACCGTATTTTGTATTTTGCCTCACAATCGATGTTGGAATTTTGCACTGTCCGCCCAAAACCAGCGTACGCCCATTTTGGACGTACGACAATGTAGTGTGGAAAGTTGCAAAATGTAGTGCGTATAGGCGTACGACAATGTAGTGTGGAAAGTTGCAAAATATAGTGCGTATAGCTTTTGCCTTTATTAAGTTGTGTTTCCGTGTGCTTCAACCCGTAATAAGCGACTACGATGGACTCCGATTCTATTATCTCAATATCTTCTTTTTTTCTCTTACCTTAGCCCCCTTAAAAAAGTGATAAAGTCCGGTGGGCCGATAAATACGGGGGTCGTGTATATTAGCGCATATGCGCATTGAGCCCACAATACAAGCTCATGGGGTTCCATCTTAAAACCAATTTGCAATAAGAGGAGTAATCCGTGGTATTATATAATAGGCTTTTTATTATCTCAACTTCCGACGTAAAAAGCCTAATCTAACATTAAGTTTGTTTGCCCGCTTGCGACTATCATGTCAGATGGGAATGAGCGGTGGATATTCCATGTTGCCTTTTCGAGTCCTTGCAGTGTTTCTGTGTCAGCTTGGAAGGTTCTACATTTCTTTCTTTTTGCTTTTTTGTTTACGTTTGGGATAATATTGTGAGTGCTAACTGTCAATAGTAACTTTTCAGGCACTTAAAACTGCTTGCCCACGTTACAACAACTGAAAAACAAACAATAGTATCGTTATGTCTGCTACATATTGTATACATTTGTTCATTAGCTACAATGGATGCTTTTTCTCGTTCTTTTGCATTCCAAGTTAACTTGTGTGGTGATTTTTTTGTTTGATATATGAATGGTTATATTGTTATCCACTTGTGTAATGTTGTGTGTTCACCGTTGGATTTGAGGTGCATTCCACCTCCTCTCATTCTAAATGTCTACAAGTAGTGTAGTTCAGATTGTTTTTGTTATAACAGAAACGAAACGAGAACAATAAACGCAAGAAAGACACAGAGGTTTACGTGGTTCACCAAATTTAGCTACGTCTACAGGAGAGAGATCAGATTATACGGAGGCGGATTACAGTTTCGATACAATTAGAGTTTACACATAAGCCGCTATACTGTCGCAGTGTGTGATTCAGATTCAAGGCATAGTAAGAGTTTTCTTAGCAAGGTGCATTTCAGTTATTTCTCTTTCCAGTCATGCTACCTCGAATATTTTGCGATATTGAATTCATGTTTGTTTATATTTTGTTTTTGTTTTCATTGTTATCTATTGTGCGGAGTTGATTCCTCACATATTCATTTGCGTTGTTATTTCACTTTAGGTTTGCGCAAGTGCGACTTTTTATTCACTGTGTGGAAGATTGTAGCTTCGCCTGGACAAAATGGTAATCTTGAGAATTATTGTTTATCATAATATGTTTGTTATGCCCATTATGCGCATGGTTTTATTTCGTATTTTTTCACACCTATAATTGTCTGGATTACGCGGTGCGTAAACTTTCATATCCACCCAAGCTTGTCCCGTACACGGTAGCAACGACGAACTTTGATATTTCCGCCCCTCTCCCGTGAGTCCGGCGAATCCAGCCACGAGTTCATGGTCTGCACCACCAGCTCCGGCGACTGCGGAGGCGGCGAGCGAGCTCTTTCTCCGGCAACAACGAGATAGGGGAGCGAAGGTCAGACAAGGAGGTCAGTGGAGTGACATGGGACGGTGGAGGATGGCTGACTTTTATTTAGGGGAAGGGCATTTACCATCAGTTTAGTTTTCTAAGGTAGAAACCTACAAAACTATAGACATTTGGGACATTTACCCAAAAACGGGATAAAATACTCCAAGAAATGTACTAAATTGGGCTGAGCGAGGACTGGAATGCAAAGCCCAAATTCCAATTAACGTTTTGTGTGTTCGTAACGAGTAACAACCAAATCCCTCTATGACCAGAAAAAAGAAAATAGAAAAAACATCCCTCGATTGATAGCGGCAAAAAGCAAACACGAGAGAAATCCGTCTACTTCGTCGGAGCTCTCCGGTAGCACCATTCTCATCGATCCTGGTTCCGCAATCTCAGAAAATCACCCTCATCCCTTCATAGAATCCATGTCTTTCCGATTAAGATTCTAGCTCAAGGTCGTCCAGGTAAAGCTTCAACCTATACCGGCATTTTACTCCGCGGATGCCGTTGGATTCTCTTTTCTTCATAAAAATTCCATGTTCCGAGATGTTTCTGCTATGAAATCCAACTCCAGCTCATCTGTTCTTGCGATTATCTTTCTAGCTTCTTCTCCTTTTTGAAACCGGAAAATCAGAGCTTCCTGTCACACTTTTTCTCTGTTTTGCGCGGTGTGCAAGTTGCTTAGCTGCGTCTTTCACATTTGTTACCTAAATTTGGTCGCTTCTTTTCTCCCTTGCTTTTATGAGGTTTTTTTTTCCTTCCATTATGATAAAAAATGCGGTTTGCACTTCGAGAGATGGTAATTTGCGGCTTGAATTATCTAGGGTTATATGGAAGGCCTGCAATTTTGATGTTCTGGTGTTGGTTTGTATTGTTTAATTGTGGCGCTCTTGATTATTATCTGTTTAATTCTGGTTGTATCTTAATTTATATAGCTGCGATTGAACCAGATATGTCGAAAACATGCATTTTCCAGGAGTACGAATATATTATTCTAAAAAGTATGAACAAGTGTTCTGGGTGGGCGGTTTTTAGTTTCATTCTTGTAGGCATTACTTTAAGCTTTGTTCTTTGGCGAGTTGTTGGATGTAACACATTGTATTTGAAGAGCTGGAAGGACAAGACAGTAAGACGCACAAGTACATTTTCTATTTGGACAAGAAACGGATTTATATTGCTATTTCATTTCGTTATAGTCGGTGGATTTTACCTTGTGTATTTGGTTTAATCCAGTTTCCATGGGTGTTTGTGCTTAATGCTAGGTACATTGTATGTATTGTTTGTATAATTCTTTTTAAGCTGATTCTTTGGGAGTTTTACCTATGTGCTGAGTATAGTCATGCAAGGATATGTGTTTTTTTTTGCTTGTAATGCTTTCTTAACAATAAGAGAGTTCCGCATTTTGACGATTTCGTAGATTAGTCTCCTTTTAAGGATCTTGTAGGAGTTTGGCTTTGTATGTCAAAACAGATTTTCTTTTTATGTAAGAAACATTGAATTATAGAGTATATAACCTTTTCTTTTAAGGATCTTGTAGGAGTTTAGCTACATGACTCGACATAAACCTATTCAATTACATTATTCTAATTTTACACAACTGTGATATGTTTCCAGGGTTTTGATCAATCCATTCTTTATCAGTAGCTTCTAACAACCATGCAATAAAGGCTTCTTAATCAGGCTTCATTGTATGAAATGACTGAAGCTGAAAATGCAAGTCAAGTTACAGACAAGGCAGAACATTTGGACCAATCTGGCTATGACCCATTACTAGAAAAATGTAGGACCAACCTTAAAAATTCTGCTTGTGAACTGACAAAGAATTGTTCTGGACTCATCCCCAACAATATCAGCCAACATACCACGTTAGAGGGTGTCAGCTACGTATCTTCTGATGTTATTGGTAGGTCAGTTGAGAACAGTGACAGAAACTCAAAGTACAGTGAAATAGTTAAGGAACCACTATGTGAAGCTGATTGGGATGGCCTGCTTTTTGAGTCATTCGAACAGATAGATCCCATTGCCAAAACAGACCTTCAATCTAATGTATTAGAATCTTGTACAGTGGTTTCTGGTTTTAGTCATGCAGAGCAACAGAAAGAGTGTTCACATCCTGAAGAAAATCCAGCTGCACAGTCTCATTATCATGGTCATGATGCCATTGTTCCTGGTCAATTGACAAACAATTATGAACCATCTTTTCAGGAGATAACCGAGAAATCTATGTTGGAGAATGTCGAAGATCTTCCAGATGATACATCCCAGAGCAACAGCTGCCAATATCAAGTAGTCATTGCATTACAGTCTTCTTCCAAAAGCTATTCTAGGTCAAATGAAACTCCATCCAGGAAAGCTGCTGCCGAACTAAAATCTTCAACACTAAATATTTGTAGGAGCTCAGGCTTACGGTTCAGAAAAACTCCGAAAACAAAAGTGGAAAGTGAATATACACTCAGATCTTCTAGTGGGGGAAGGAGAAGGTGGAACTCCGATATACTGGAGGAAACTGCTGCTTCTGAGCCTGATAGTAATCTGGATAAAGCTAATGATGGTCGAAAGAGAGGGGCAGGGAACAGACAAGGAAATAGAAAATCACATGACGAATTCTCAAAGATGAAAATTCGTCTCAGATACTTGTTGCATAGAATGAGATATGAACAAAATCTGATTGATGCATATTCTAGTGAAGGCTGGAGGGGACAAAGGTTAGTATTTTATTATCCCTAGTTCTTTTTGTGGGTTGATGATTTACTTAAGTATATGATGTTTGCGCCCTCCAGCTTATACTAACTGTAAACTTATATTCTTTCGTCCCAAGATTAGTCAACTTTGGTATTTGCTCTTTGTCCTGAACTGTGTTCTAGGCTACAGTTTCAGCCCATTGTTTTAGGTTCATCCTCGAATGAATTGATCCCACTTTTCTCTGCTGGCTAGCTTTTCTGAATGAGGTTCTTCTTTAATTAGTTCCTAAGAATAATCAGAAAAAAAAGGTAAAGCTAAAACTCTGCATAGTACTACTGCTATACTGCTGTAGACTCTTAGTTCATATCCAGCCAGTGTTTCCCCTTGAGTGCATTGTTTGTACTCGTATTATATTCTGGTCTCCAAATCTTATTTGTTGGACTTTTTATTTATACTGATTGTTCTATTGTATTTCCTTTTGATACAACAGCTTGGAAAAATTAAGACCAGAAAAGGAACTTCAGCGTGCCAAGTTAGATATAAATCGCAGCAAATTTAAAATTAGAGGCTTGTTCCAACATATTGATGCAATTTGTGCTGAAGGGAAATTCCCGGAGTCCTTGTTTGACTCGGAAGGACTAATTCACAGTGAAGACGTAGGATTCCTTTGCATCATACTTCTTTTATTATCTGCCATTATAACACTTTCAGAGAGATACTAGGAAGCCATTATTACTGGAGCTTTGGTTTTTGTCTTTCAGATATTTTGTGCAAAATGTGGGTCCAAAGATTTGTCAAGTCAGAATGATATTATTCTCTGTGACGGAACTTGTGACCGTGGCTTTCACCAGTTATGTTTAGATCCACCTTTGCAGACAGAAGATAGTAATATCTAAAACCCCTTCCTATGAGATGTATCATAAAAAATGGAAATTGCATGAGCTTTCTTCTCACTGCCTATGTCTTAAATTATGCAGTTCCACCTGGAGATGAGAGCTGGTTCTGCCCTGCATGTGATTGCAAATCTCATTGCATACAGTTGCTTAATGACTCTGTGGGAACAAAGATTTCAAATAGTGAGAGTTGGGAGGTTAGTTGAATTATCTTTCATTAATTCTCGGTATTGTTCAAATTATAATACTTATTTAATTATTCAATGCCTGTAGCATGTTTTCCCCGAGGCAGAAAAGACTGTAAGTACATTAGATGATGCATCTGAACTTCCATCGGATGATTCTGCGGATGATGATTATAACCCTAATGGAGTGGATGATTATGATGATCATGATGATGACTCAGTGGGGAATGAATCAACCTCTGATGAATCCGATTTTTCCTCTGCATCAGAGGATTTGGGGGCTATTCCAAAGCAAAATAATGATTATAATCCTAATTTTGCACCTGCCGAAAAACAGCCCAAGCAGGGAAGTTCAAGTTCTGATTACGTATCTGCTTCTGAGGATTTAAATGATATTTCTAATAATGAAGTTGTTAGAAAAGACGGAAGCGAGATATCTCCATCTCAGCTAGTTCATGAGTTGGATAATTCATTGCTTGTTTCTGGTAGAAGAAAAGCAGGGAGGTTGGACTACAAAAAGCTGCATGATGTAAGCCCGATGTTCATCTTGTCCTTTTCTAGTAGTTTCCATTTTATGATTACTCTAATGGAAGAGCTCCGAAGAGTATAAATGAGATTCATTATCTGAATATTTAATTTAATCAAGAGTCTGATAGCCAGCAGCTTGTGGCAGTAATTAGTTTGCCATATTTTGTGTCCAAAGTAGTGCGGAAAGGGATGACAAGTGGCTGTTACCAGGAATGCTTTCTTTCTTCTTTTTTTGGTAAAACCAGGAATGCTTTCTATAAGTGAATTGCTTTCTGTATTTTAACATGATTTGATCATTGAAGGAAACATATGGAAATACTTCAACTGCTTCAAGTGATGATGAAGATTGGAAGGATGCTTTGACACCAAAAAGAAGGAAGAAAGTACGTAGAAGGATCTCTTCCGAGTCAAACGAAGGTGAAGAATGGGAGGATGTAGTGACACCAAAGAGAAGGAGATATGTCCCAAAAAGCGCTTCATCTCTCAATCCAGGTAATGGCTTCCCAGTTGCTGGTGGTGGAATGAGTAGTGTGGTTGGGGACACAAGTACAACTGGAAAGACTCCTCCAAGTACGGAAATTGGAGTTTCAGATATTTCGCGAACTCCAATAACAAGTTCTGGTTGTAAGAAGCAACCATACAAAAGACTTGGAGAAAATGTTACCCAGGTATGCCTTTTTAGAAGGAAAAAAATTCTGTTTCATTTCATCTGTTTCATTTTTACTAATAGTGTTAGTTTGCCTAGTACGTATACGGAGCATTGGGTATCTCGTGTTTGGGATGATGCCTTTATCTGTGCATAATATGTATGCCCGATTGGTTAAGGCTAATGGATAATCTTGTAGTTGACAATTTTTTATGTTATATGCTGCACAGAGACTCTACGCGTCCTTCAAGGAAAATCAATACCCTGATCGTGCAACAAAAGAAAAGTTAGCTGCAGAGCTTGGGCTGTCAACTAAGCAGGTAAAACATTTTAGTTATATGACTTATATCTTGGGTTTCAGCAATGAATCATAGAATGTGCTGTTTTGGACAGGTAGACAAGTGGTTTGGTAATGCTCGTTGGAGCTTCAATCACTCTCCAGCTGTTCAAGATTCTAGTACATCTGGAGTTGCTTCGAAGGGGATTGATAATGCTCCTAATGTTGGAGAATCAAGCGGCACCAAAACTATTCTTTGATCCAAGAGAAGAAATTGTGCTAAAAAGAGGGCCAGGATTCACACGTGGAGACATTTGACGATGTTTAGAGTTGAGAAATTTAACTATTCAGTGTAAGCCTCCGAGGTAAAATCATCTGGCTTCGGAGATCAATAGAGCCATGACAACGTCGTAGTGGCCCAGAAATCTACATTTCAACAGCAAGAATGGAGTTATGATCGCGGTTAAACTTCCAAGGAAGCAAATTTAATTTTATTGTATGTTCTTTAAATCGAGGAACATGGATGTAGAAAATTATATTTAGGCTTAGTTCGGATGCAGCTTAATTAGTACTTTTAAGTACTTAAATTTGCTGGTGCTTATTTCCGTCCGATAATAAGTACGCGTGGGCATGTTTGGATGTTCTTCCTCCCTCAGCTTATTTCATGTACTTCTCCCATTTCTTCTCCTTAAAAGTACCAGAAAAAAAGGTTGATATCCATACTTCTGTAAAATCTGAAGTACTAATCTTGCCCCCGATGTTTCCTGTTCATCTTTGGGGGAGAGTTGAAGATTTGCGATTTGTTCTTCCTTTTGCAAATCCGAGTTAATCCGATCCTCTCTCTCCCTCTCGCCGCTTGATTTCCTCTCGTCTCCCTCTCCTACTCTTTCTCAGACTTCTCCTCTCCAGATCCGGCGAAGTCAAGGCTTCTCCTCTCCGGGTCCGACGAAGTAGAGGTCTCTTCTCTCCAGATCCGAAGTCGAGGTTCTCCAAATCCGACAAGTTGAAGTTCAGATCATAGGGTTGACATCTCCTCTTCATATTCGACAAAGTTGGGGTTTGATTAAGCTTGCTTTCTAGTTTTCTCCTGTTTTGTTGTTCATTCACATGACTTTTGACCAAGTTTGATAGTTCTGAAATCTGAATTACTGTGATATTGATTGAAGCCTCTGGAGGCTGTGTTGTGAAATTGCTTATGGATCTTGATAGTTTGATCTATCATCTATGTGTTGAACATTGATGTAAATTGGTGATGGTTACACTAGTTTATTTATAATCTAGTTCACGATCGCTTTTTTTATCACTCAATTCTCAAGGATTAAGATGGAAGAGAACATTGATGTAATGGCATGTTAGAAATGGAAACAATTCAGTTGCAGCTATATGGCAATTAAAATGAGCTTTTTGTCATTTGGTGGTACGCCACGTGATGCGGGGATAAGCCGCAGTTGCCGACCTAGACACCAAACTCGAATAGGAACTCGAACAGAGAAGAAAGGCGGAATTAGAATGAGATGAAAGAAGGATAAGTCGAATGATAGGCCAATTGGAACCAAATCAAACAACGATAAAACCCTTGAACTTAAGAACAAGAACCTTACCGAATGATGAAGAAACCCCAACGGATGATTACAACCAAACACAATGACTTTGGTGGGTCAAGGCACCTGGATGTTGCTCTATGGAGTCCCGATAGCACCAACCTTAAGGAGGAGATTGACACACAAAAGCACAACTAGGGCCAACTGAACGACAATGCACACGGGGCACTCTTCTCACAAAAGCTCTCTCTTTTGGGAGGAAAAACGATAAACGCTGTATTCAATATCAAAGTCTGGGGGGGGCTAAACAATAACTAGGGCAAACCTTATATAGGGTCAATAAGGTGGCCAATTTAAAGAAATAAGTAAATAAAAGTATATCCTAAAATAATAATCCGAAAAACAATTAAACATCCGAAAATAATGTTTCAAAGAGTTCCTGGCCGCGGGCGCGGTTATGGAGCCGCGGGTGCGGTTGGCGAATGAGCCGCGGGCGCGGTTATGGAGCCGCGGGCGCGGTTGACGAATGAGCCGCGGGCGCGGTTATGGAGCCGCGGGCGCGGTTGTAGACATGTCGCCGACAACTCTTTTTGAAACAGCTCGTTCTCTCTCGTCCGAGGTCGGAATTGAGCGATTCCAAAGCCTAGAGTTTCGTCTTGAAGTCTAGTTTGTTTCATCTTCAGTACTTGACTTCTCATCTTGACTCGAACCGGATCTATACGAGCTTGAGTGGCTACAATACGAGCTCGGCTACTATCAATGACTTGAATGATGGCTCATAGCGATCTTTAGCCCTAGCTCCAGTGGTTAGCACATCTTTAGATTTAGGACGGGGCGTCCTTGATGATAGCTCAGATGCTCCCGCATCACCACGCCACCATTGTCTAGCAAATCATTCTGACCTTGACTTTGATTGTGAAGCCTTGAGCTTATTTTGGGTTTCCGTTTAAGCAAAATTCCTTTATTCTTGAATAATTGCCACTTGGTTAGGATTAAGATGGAAAAGAACATTGTGGAATCATTAATAGTAAAAATGATAGCTTCAAAACTCAAAAGAAGCAAAATTAGAAGTATAGTTTAGTGTAGTTCTGTTATCTGGAAATTGCATTTTGTGTCATTAATGAGTTTAACTTATCTTGCTTTATTCTCCATAATCATATCATCTTCTCCTTTGTCTTCTTCTTTTGAGATTTCCTGTTGTGCTTAAACTAATACATCAATCCATGGTGAACTTTACAGGAAAATTGATGGAGGTAACTTGCCAGATGCTGAGAAGATTTGGACAGGATTCTCGCATCACCACTTGCCAATGAAAAAATCCCCCACCAGCACATATTAACACATTGAGTTTCCTTGTACTTCTTTGAATCTCTTTGTTTTACATGATTTTTCCTACTCGACAAATTTAGGGTTTAAACCACCATTTTGGTCGATTACGCTCTTAATAGTTATGTTAATTCATGTGTTCAAGCTGTATTGTTTTCAAAGCCTTGGTTTTCTTTATTTAATCATATATTTTATTTCCCTCTACATTTGACTTAGCTTGATGACTTTGATGCTGCTTTGTTCTGAGCTTATCTTTAGTCACTGAAAAGGCTGGAAATTAGTTGTGAGGGTTAATTAATCAAAAACCTATTAGCTCAAAAAGGAAGAGCAATGTGCTTGTTGCACATGATGTGGGTTCGAATCCCACATAGGTTGAGCAAAATTTGAGTAGCTGAACAAGTCAGGTTATATAAACAGGGAGTTGAGGTCATTATTCTCTTCTAAGTAGGATGATGGTTGAGTCGCCAAGTGTGTCTAAACTTGCTGTTGTTGACATATTCGGCAAAGATATGAGTTTGTTATGCAGATTAGTATGACCACTCTAAAAACATGTCAACTACTGAAGAAAGTATATTGGATGTCCAAGTATTGAACAATGATATCACTTCGTTATATATATGAAAAGTTGTTACAGTGAGTACTTGATGCCTCCTTTCTTGCTGATATATAGTGTCAACTGTCAAGCATGATCAGTATTTGGTTGGTATGTAGTTCATCATATATTTCAAAAGCAAGTAATTGATGCGGGGGAGGGTTAGAGACACTTACTAATTACTATAGTCATGCATTTTTGCAAAGAGATATGGCTGGTCAATTTGATTGACATCCTTTAGTGATATATAAGACTGCGGATCATATAAGAAACTTTAGTGATATAATAAATCACAAAGCCAGCAGAGGTACTAATATAATTATATCTTGGGTTTCAGCAATGAATCATAGAATGTGCTGTTTTGGACAGGTAGACAAGTGGTTTGGTAATGCTCGTTGGAGCTTCAATCACTCTCCAGCTGTTCAAGATTCTAGTACATCTGGAGTTGCTTCGAAGGGGATTGATAATGCTCCTAATGTTGGAGAATCAAGCGGCACCAAAACTATTCTTTGATCCAAGAGAAGAAATTGTGCTAAAAAGAGGGCCAGGATTCACACGTGGAGACATTTGACGATGTTTAGAGTTGAGAAATTTAACTATTCAGTGTAAGCCTCCGAGGTAAAATCATCTGGCTTCGGAGATCAATAGAGCCATGACAACGTCGTAGTGGCCCAGAAATCTACATTTCAACAGCAAGAATGGAGTTATGATCGCGGTTAAACTTCCAAGGAAGCAAATTTAATTTTATTGTATGTTCTTTAAATCGAGGAACATGGATGTAGAAAATTATATTTAGGCTTAGTTCGGATGCAGCTTAATTAGTACTTTTAAGTACTTAAATTTGCTGGTGCTTATTTCCGTCCGATAATAAGTACGCGTGGGCATGTTTGGATGTTCTTCCTCCCTCAGCTTATTTCATGTACTTCTCCCATTTCTTCTCCTTAAAAGTACCAGAAAAAAAGGTTGATATCCATACTTCTGTAAAATCTGAAGTACTAATCTTGCCCCCGATGTTTCCTGTTCATCTTTGGGGGAGAGTTGAAGATTTGCGATTTGTTCTTCCTTTTGCAAATCCGAGTTAATCCGATCCTCTCTCTCCCTCTCGCCGCTTGATTTCCTCTCGTCTCCCTCTCCTACTCTTTCTCAGACTTCTCCTCTCCAGATCCGGCGAAGTCAAGGCTTCTCCTCTCCGGGTCCGACGAAGTAGAGGTCTCTTCTCTCCAGATCCGAAGTCGAGGTTCTCCAAATCCGACAAGTTGAAGTTCAGATCATAGGGTTGACATCTCCTCTTCATATTCGACAAAGTTGGGGTTTGATTAAGCTTGCTTTCTAGTTTTCTCCTGTTTTGTTGTTCATTCACATGACTTTTGACCAAGTTTGATAGTTCTGAAATCTGAATTACTGTGATATTGATTGAAGCCTCTGGAGGCTGTGTTGTGAAATTGCTTATGGATCTTGATAGTTTGATCTATCATCTATGTGTTGAACATTGATGTAAATTGGTGATGGTTACACTAGTTTATTTATAATCTAGTTCACGATCGCTTTTTTTATCACTCAATTCTCAAGGATTAAGATGGAAGAGAACATTGATGTAATGGCATGTTAGAAATGGAAACAATTCAGTTGCAGCTATATGGCAATTAAAATGAGCTTTTTGTCATTTGGTGGTACGCCACGTGATGCGGGGATAAGCCGCAGTTGCCGACCTAGACACCAAACTCGAATAGGAACTCGAACAGAGAAGAAAGGCGGAATTAGAATGAGATGAAAGAAGGATAAGTCGAATGATAGGCCAATTGGAACCAAATCAAACAACGATAAAACCCTTGAACTTAAGAACAAGAACCTTACCGAATGATGAAGAAACCCCAACGGATGATTACAACCAAACACAATGACTTTGGTGGGTCAAGGCACCTGGATGTTGCTCTATGGAGTCCCGATAGCACCAACCTTAAGGAGGAGATTGACACACAAAAGCACAACTAGGGCCAACTGAACGACAATGCACACGGGGCACTCTTCTCACAAAAGCTCTCTCTTTTGGGAGGAAAAACGATAAACGCTGTATTCAATATCAAAGTCTGGGGGGGCTAAACAATAACTAGGGCAAACCTTATATAGGGTCAATAAGGTGGCCAATTTAAAGAAATAAGTAAATAAAAGTATATCCTAAAATAATAATCCGAAAAACAATTAAACATCCGAAAATAATGTTTCAAAGAGTTCCTGGCCGCGGGCGCGGTTATGGAGCCGCGGGTGCGGTTGGCGAATGAGCCGCGGGCGCGGTTATGGAGCCGCGGGCGCGGTTGACGAATGAGCCGCGGGCGCGGTTATGGAGCCGCGGGCGCGGTTGTAGACATGTCGCCGACAACTCTTTTTGAAACAGCTCGTTCTCTCTCGTCCGAGGTCGGAATTGAGCGATTCCAAAGCCTAGAGTTTCGTCTTGAAGTCTAGTTTGTTTCATCTTCAGTACTTGACTTCTCATCTTGACTCGAACCGGATCTATACGAGCTTGAGTGGCTACAATACGAGCTCGGCTACTATCAATGACTTGAATGATGGCTCATAGCGATCTTTAGCCCTAGCTCCAGTGGTTAGCACATCTTTAGATTTAGGACGGGGCGTCCTTGATGATAGCTCAGATGCTCCCGCATCACCACGCCACCATTGTCTAGCAAATCATTCTGACCTTGACTTTGATTGTGAAGCCTTGAGCTTATTTTGGGTTTCCGTTTAAGCAAAATTCCTTTATTCTTGAATAATTGCCACTTGGTTAGGATTAAGATGGAAAAGAACATTGTGGAATCATTAATAGTAAAAATGATAGCTTCAAAACTCAAAAGAAGCAAAATTAGAAGTATAGTTTAGTGTAGTTCTGTTATCTGGAAATTGCATTTTGTGTCATTAATGAGTTTAACTTATCTTGCTTTATTCTCCATAATCATATCATCTTCTCCTTTGTCTTCTTCTTTTGAGATTTCCTGTTGTGCTTAAACTAATACATCAATCCATGGTGAACTTTACAGGAAAATTGATGGAGGTAACTTGCCAGATGCTGAGAAGATTTGGACAGGATTCTCGCATCACCACTTGCCAATGAAAAAATCCCCCACCAGCACATATTAACACATTGAGTTTCCTTGTACTTCTTTGAATCTCTTTGTTTTACATGATTTTTCCTACTCGACAAATTTAGGGTTTAAACCACCATTTTGGTCGATTACGCTCTTAATAGTTATGTTAATTCATGTGTTCAAGCTGTATTGTTTTCAAAGCCTTGGTTTTCTTTATTTAATCATATATTTTATTTCCCTCTACATTTGACTTAGCTTGATGACTTTGATGCTGCTTTGTTCTGAGCTTATCTTTAGTCACTGAAAAGGCTGGAAATTAGTTGTGAGGGTTAATTAATCAAAAACCTATTAGCTCAAAAAGGAAGAGCAATGTGCTTGTTGCACATGATGTGGGTTCGAATCCCACATAGGTTGAGCAAAATTTGAGTAGCTGAACAAGTCAGGTTATATAAACAGGGAGTTGAGGTCATTATTCTCTTCTAAGTAGGATGATGGTTGAGTCGCCAAGTGTGTCTAAACTTGCTGTTGTTGACATATTCGGCAAAGATATGAGTTTGTTATGCAGATTAGTATGACCACTCTAAAAACATGTCAACTACTGAAGAAAGTATATTGGATGTCCAAGTATTGAACAATGATATCACTTCGTTATATATATGAAAAGTTGTTACAGTGAGTACTTGATGCCTCCTTTCTTGCTGATATATAGTGTCAACTGTCAAGCATTATCAGTATTTGGTTGGTATGTAGTTCATCATATATTTCAAAAGCAAGTAATTGATGCGGGGGAGGGTTAGAGACACTTACTAATTACTATAGTCATGCATTTTTGCAAAGAGATATGGCTGGTCAATTTGATTGACATCCTTTAGTGATATATAAGACTGCGGATCATATAAGAAACTTTAGTGATATAATAAATCACAAAGCCAGCAGAGGTACTAATATAATTATTTTCTGCTGTTAACATTACAGATATGAAAACCATACAAATTTCCCAGCAGCCATTGACATTTGATACAACTAGCTAACTCAGAGAGCAATGCAAATGCATAAGCATTCATTCTCTAGCCTTTGAGCAAGTGTCTCATTTGCAAAAAGAGATTTTATTCTTCTGATTGTATGAGAGAGAGGTAAAGGATTAAACTTTGCTTATGGTTTGCACTCTGTTTTTTCTTTAAAACATCAATGTATTGGAGTAGTCAAATACCATTAGCTCAATGTATTGGAGTATTCAACTCATTAGCTAATGCAGTAAAATGTTACGGTGTTTTATTTGTATAATCAAACACTTAAAGAGATAATATAGGATGCTTAAAATTAATCAAAAACCTATTAGCTCAAAAGGAAGAGCAATGTGTTTGTTGCACATGATGTGGGTTCAAATCCCACATAGGTTGTTGAATATTGGATGGAGAAGCTTCTTGAATATATTGTTGTAAAGTTCACGCAGGCTGGTTTTATCCATGTCATTAGAGGATGACATTGCTTCACTTATTTCTGATGGCTTGATTATCTTGTTGATTTTTCAGACTTTATTGATAAACTTCTGGAAATATTCTCCAACTATATTGCCTACAGTCAGACTAATAACCATATTCCAAATCTACACACCTCAACAATCCTAGTAAAGCTCATCTAATTCAGCTACAAAATTCAAGCCAACACACACTCAAGAAAAAAGGTGGAAAATCTTACTGTTGCAGGATGCAACTGATATGGTTGGAATGAATGGCAGGCTTGAGCGTGCTGACTTATTGAAGGCTTCTTGTCTTTTTTTCTTCTTCATCTTTTTCGTTTGATTTCATAGTCACTCTACATGTTATTAGTACAATTTAGAGACATTAGTAGGTCATTTCCTACAAGGAAACAATCATCCCAATGACTTATCACAGTACATGATAGCTGAATCTAACAAGTGTTTCTCTTTTCCTAACTGAGTTCTAAGAATATCATATAATGTTGGAGTCTATGTGGGATTCGAACCCACCTCATGTGTAATTACACATTGCTCTCCCCTTGAGCTAATAGACTAGAGTTAAACCATATATATAAGGCTATTAACATAACTATAAGATCATAATTATTTTTCTGTAGGTGAATGTCTATGAACATGCGAACACTTGTTCCTAAAATATAATTTTCTGATTGGATATTGGGTAATAAGCTACGAAACCAATATAAACAACTAATTAACCCCGATTGTTTCATACTATTGCCCAAGTAATTCACCGTGTACTATAAGATTCAATTCAGTGCATCAAATCTTCATCTATCACTAATGCTCAATGTGCAAATAAATCATGAGCTTATCATGATCCACAAAAAAACAATCTGGAACTTTCCACATAATCTTCTCAGTATATACTATATGAGCACAGATGAATCTAACAACTCAAGTGGATTGCACAAATGAATCTAACAACTCAAGTGAATCCAGTCTCATCTCATTTTTCTCATTTTCCATCAATGTGTCAACTAGTTGAGAACCAATGAATCCAACACCTCCAGTGACAAAAATTCCCAGGTTATACTGTCAAAATTCAGTCACAAAAAAGAACTGTGTTAAAAACGAAAAGAAAGTTATAAAAATGCTTAGTAAATACATTACTTGAGAGATGCAAAGACCCGAATTACTCCAATTTGTAACCAATAGAAGTAAATTGAAATCATAGTCCACTCGTAGAGGTAAAAAGAGATAAGTATCAACTTAATTACCAAATAATGAGTTAAAGCTAAACAAACTCAATCAAAATTTGAGTCAGGTCTAGCTAACAGAGTAAAAAAAGAAAGAATTTTATACTAGAAGAGGGATGAGAGGCGTCGTCTCCGGCAGAAGAATACAAGCAGTTGTCCATCTCAGAGTTTGCAGAGGAGTAGAGAATACATGGAGGCTAAGAAAGCTTATCAATTTTGGCAGCCTCAGCCTGCCACCACAAAAATGAACCTAACCCTAACCACTTCCACATAGATGAACAATAGAGCGTCAACGGTGAGTTTGAAACTCCGACGAAGATCTTCCACCACTACAACGACGAAAGAAGCATTTCCTCCTCCAACCCTAGGTCTTCGAGTTTGAGAGATGGAAGAGAATGAAGATCGGTCTTCGAGTTCGAGTTGCAACCCTAATTAGCTAAGAACACGATCTCCATCGAAAAGGTTTGCGAAGCGCATTCGCCGTCGGGGTTGCAACCCTAATTTTGTGTTGTTTTGGGGGAGAAAGGGTGTTACAGAGATAACAAAAACTGAGCCATTTGGCTCCATGTATGAATGAAATGGGTTGAAGACGAGGTCACGTGACCAGTACATGTGCCCATCACAACACTCATGAAATGCATCACGTGCATTGCACGTGTTAAGTGTAGTCGTCCGAACATACCATTCAACATTTCAGTAATAGCATCAGCATTAAAATCAGTAACAGTACCAACATCAACATCAGTATCAGCATCAGCATCAGCACCGTGCATCCGAACTGAGCCTTAGTCCTGAAATCAATAGGAAAACTTACTGTTATGTAACTTCTATTCTTGATGAGTAACGTATATCATTCCATTTCATATTGTTGTTGTGGTTGTTGAGAAGAATTGTTTTCTGCTACAAATTGAAAAAAAGACCCTCGCCGAGTTACTCCCGCAGTGTATTTCCATCAGAAAATAATATGCTAAAGTATAATGGTAGTATTGATGAATGAATGAGAAACCTGTTAAAAACTCAAAACAATAGCATTGCAACTTCTTCTTTTTTATCAATGTCATCGACAGTAAGCTTCCGCCATTTATGATGTCTCAAGAAATAAAATGAAACAGATTATTATTTCTGCTGCTGTAGCCCAAGTTAGTGCAACAAAATACAACTATCAGTGATCACCTATCAAGAGGTCCAAGGGTGTCGTGCATAATAAATTTCTAAAAAGGTAGATGTAGCAGTGACAAATCATGCATAAGTTTGCAAAAAGACTAAGCTTAATTGTATAAAAATCTGACTGCTCAAGAGTTCAGACAAAAAAAAAAAAGACTGCTCAAGGGTGCTCTGTAATTTGGATAGCTCACGTACCTGCAATGAAAGACATGACAAGAGTAAGTCAAGATAATCCCAAGTGTGTTAAAGCTGCTCATAATTAGAGGAGCTAGAATTTAAAAATTTCACATATAAGGGTCATTTAAATCAGATGACCACAGACACCAAGCAGAAATAGCAGGACAATACTAATATTTTCAACCCTAACCCAGATACAATAAAAAATTGTTTGGTGCCATGCTAATGTGATACTTTTCTGATAAAATCCTCTATAAGGTGAATAGCATGTTGACAAGATGGTCAAGAGACCATTTATTTTACCCAGAAAAATAGTATCTGAAGTTTGTACAGAATTAGATAAACCTAACTCTATATGCATAAACAGTAACCTTTTACAAATGACAGTTGAAACTCCATCAGCATCACCATCATACCAAAAAGAATGAGTTGAATGAGACATACTAGTTCAATTTATAGGTTTTATTGCTTGGTTCCCTTATCTGAAGTAGGAGGTGGCAGCATGAAAACATGAGCAGAACAATAAGAAACAAAGATCGGATTGGTTACAACTTACAAGTCCAGGTTTTAACCTATCCCTACCCATCTTCCCTCTAGAGTCCAAACTATTCCTTATTTACAAGTTCGCTTTCGTATTCAATGAATAACTACTAACTACAGCCATATAAAAAAACATATTAGCAACAATTGCCATGAGAGAATAACTCAATACTGCATAAACCAAAAGGGACAAATAAGGGAACCTACATTTTCCATCAAACTCGACTTGATCATTTTGATGACTTTGCAGCGTGCACCATCACCCATCTTTACAGTTCTTCCCTATAAATCCATAGTCCAAACCTTCTCAAAACACAGACTAATCGGGAAAAAAACAGTACAGCAAAGACAAACTATAGACATTTCCCAGTCTTCCATTTATAATTAATCATACACATTACACGCATCACAAATCAACTAGCAAAGAACTTAGGGCAACTAGTGAGGATAAAAAGCATCGAAATTTGATTGTATCTAGGTGTGGGAGGCAGAAATAGAAACAGAAAGCAGTAGTAACTTCCATAGCAATAAAGCCAGAAACGGACTCACGAAGATAATATTATCGATCCTGACAAGAACGGCGAAAGGTACCATGGAAGAGCTCACAGGCAGCCCGCGCTCCTGCGGGAAGGTGAGAAGTGGCCGCAGAGGTACTAATGAGCGGAAGAAACGAATAAATCGCTCCTAATTCCCCCAAATTCCTACATTCATAGACATTGAAATCAAAGCACAAAACATGGAAATGAATAGAGAAGAAGAGGAATTTTGCAAGGGAGCAGACCTGGTAGTGGAAGCGGGAAAGCGGAGGGTGGGGCGGCGGTTGTGAAGGCGAGGGGCGGAGACGGGGGGAGGACGTAAACGCGGAGAGTTGATGGCGGAAGATCTGGCGGCGGAAAGGAGAGATCTCGAGAGGGAACCATAGCGTCCCGCCATTGATGCTGGATTTTCTCTGATGGAGCTTTCTTCTCTCTTCTGCAGGTGGCGCTGATTGATGCTCGAGTCGGGGACGAGGGTTTTGTCAAGGTTTATGTTCTGGCGAAAATTACTTCTTCGGCTTTCTTCACATTAATACATTAATACTTGAGTAGCTTAAATTCCATAAATAAATAAAAATTATAATTTTTTTTATTAATATAATATTATTATAGTTGATTTATTATATTTCTTTATTGATATATAAAATTTTCCTTATTTTTCTATTTTGTACATAAAATTATATTATTAGGCCTTACTAAATATCGCCCGTGTAAAATTCTCAAACACCGTCAGGGTTTTCGCGTTACGCGAGAAATGGCTTATTATAAATAGATCAAAACCTACTTCAACCCTCTTTTACACTTTTACAGCGTCGTTAAACTCCTTTTGCAACCTTAAATCTCCTTCTACACTCTATACAGAGGAAAGTTCCGGTGCAAATAACTCTTAACGTAGGAAAAACGAACAAATCGTGTTCATAGATTACACGTCAATGTTCATATTCTGAATGGTAATGTACATAATCTAGGACATAGATTTTTCTAGAACGTTTTCAGTGAGGTCGCGGTGGCATACTTAAAATTACTGCGAACTTGGAGTTTTTTTTTTTTGAAAATGACCTCAAAATTTTTTATCGCCGGATTATGAACATTATCGCTCAAACTATGAACGTTAACTTGTTATTTGTGAACGCGAAAACTTAATTTTTCCTACGTTAAGCCATATTCTCACCAGAACTTCTCCCCTCTATAGTTCCGGTGAGAACAAGGCTTAACATATGAAAAACGAAATTTTAGCGTTCACATATAACAAGCTAATGTTCATAGTTTGAGCGGTAATGTTCATAATCTCGACGATAAAAGTTTTTGAGGCATTTTGAGAAAAAAAAATAAAAAAAACAAAGTTTGAAGTAATTACAAGCATACCACCGCATCCCTCACTGAAAACGTTCAAAAAATTGTATGACCTAGATTATGAACATTATCATCCGGAATAGGAACATTGACGTGTAATATGTAAACGCAATCTGTTCGTTTTTCCTACGTTAAGAGTTATTTGCACCAGAACTTTTCTCTCCATAATCCATCAATTAAGGTATGTTTTTTTTATTGTGTCATGCATTATAGTGTTGATTGTAGATGAAAATGTTGATAGTTTTGATAATGACTGAGTGTGGTTTGATAATGAGAGGAAGGATCAAATAAGAACCTCTCTTAAGATAAAAACTAAGAACTCCTTAGGGTCGTTGATCTATGATTATCTAACGGTCAGGATTAGATCTGGCGCTTATATTGCACACAAAGGGGTATTATGGTCATTTCCGTTCTATTCTGTTCTCTCACCTCTCTTCTCTTCTCGCACGAGGCGATTCACAGGAGATTTTTTGCTGTCGTTCGATCTTCAGTTTGTTGATATTGGCAGTGTTTGTGCCGAATTCGTAGACATACTTGTTGTTTTCTATCAATCTAGTTGTCTATAATCATGGATTCAGGTATTTTTGCGAAATTCCCCTATTTTCCCGAACCCTAGAATTCACATATTCGACGCCATTGTTGTAGCTTAGTAATTTTTTGTTTGTTGTTGTTGTTTTCTGTCGTCGACTATTACTTTACTCGTTTCTATTTGGTTGAATCACTTAGATTGCAGTGCACTGGTTGTTTTCATTCAATTCATCTTTGTTTACAACTTTGAAATTCCTAAACTTTGAATCTGTTATGATCTCTTTTTTTTTCCCTGTGTTTTTCGTCATTATTGTTTTCATTGTTGGACAACCTTTGTCTTTGTTCTTCACTGTCAACGTTTTTGCTGCATTATAAGTATGATGAACCTGCATCAATTCTATCATGAGCTTGGCTCCATCATTAGTAGTATGAGCCTACACTAATACCTAATGAACTTGCCTCTCTCATTAGAAGAGGATGAACTTGGCTTCACGATTTGTAGGATGAACATGTACAATATTCCATGAACTTGGCTCCATTATTAAGTACTATGAACCTGCATCAAAACTATCATGTACTTGCCTGCTTTGTATCATGAAATTTGGTTTAGAGTTCTTAGAATGTTGTCTATTACTTCGATGAACTTGTGTGTACTATCATGAACTTATTAGCATTGCACCTTAAACCTGTACTATTTCTGTCATGAACCTACATCATTACTTGGATGAACCTGTAGTTACACCGTCATGAACTTGTCTCCATCATTAGTACGATGAACTTCCATCAATAGTATCATGAACTTGGCAGCTTTGTAACATGAAATTGCCTTCAGAGCACCTAGATCTTCGTCTATACTTGGATGAACTTGTTTGTGTAATAATATGAACTTATTAGCATCGTTCCTCAAACCTGCACCATTTCTGTTGATGCTATGCTGTTGATGCTTCTGTCGAGGCTAAGTGGATTGCTTTGTTAGATTCATTTCCTTTGGTAAGGCGGCGTTGGTTTGATGAAATGTATGCGACTCGTCAATTTTGGATTCCAACGTACTTCCGAGATGTTATGTTTGGTGGCTTGGTCAGGACAACTTCCATCTCAGAATCAGCAAATAGCTATTTTTGTTATTTCACTGACAAGTACTACCGTTTAGTTGAGCTAGTTATGCAATTTGATATTGCTATGGACAGTCAAAGTGATGCGCCCCTGCCTAGATCCAAGACTAGCCTAGTGGCTCATCCTAGGCTCACTCAACACACAAGGCGAATCCTGCCTGACATGGACAAGGTGTGGATCCAAAGTGCAAGACAAGGTGCCAAGGGCCAAGCAAGGTTGAGGTTAGGCGCCCGGAAGCGAGCCAAGCACAAGTCGCCTCCATGTCATGCTATGACCTTGAGGCCTCGTCTAGGCTCTCCAAATCAAGCCACAAGCCCTTCAAGTGTCAAGCTTCCAAGCGCCTGGACAGTGGCACCATGCGCCCGGCCAACGACGACCATTCAAGTCAAGCTCGAGGACTTCTCTGAGTGTTCCTTCCCTTTTGGCGAGCCATCTCCAGCACTTGACCTTGGACCACCCCCAGGGTTCGAGAACATAAAGGAATGCCCGTGGAAGCCACCCGCAGAAGCTCCAATGCCTAGGAGCACTAGACCTCGCCGACCCCCGAATCACCTAGCCTTGATGAAGGCTCATCTACAGTTCCAGCTGGCGCACAAGGGCTCATATTGAGCGCAACCCCATGGTTGCCGGTGAATCTGGACTCAGCGCTCTGGTGGCCTTCCTCTGCGTCGAGATTGCCTGAAGGTGAACTTTTAAGACACGGCGCAACTATGTGGTTTTTGTTGTCTGTATTTGGTTTTGTTGTCTCAAACAATATTTGCTTCTATTTGGGAATTGTTGTCCCTATTTGGATTTGTTGTCTCATTTCCATGTTCGGAGACTTACTATTTTTAGAAATGTGTTAAGCTCGGGTTTTGCTAGCGTTTTAGAACTTTCTATTTTTAGAAAGTTTCTAACTATGAAGTGGTCCAACCTTGCATGGTTTGGGCCGTCCTAATGGGCTCTTGGCACTCAAGCCCAAGAACACCCAACCCTAGTAAAACCCTAGTCGTCACCCCCTAGCAAACCCTAGTCGTCTTCCCCTTTGTTTTCCTTTATATTGGCTTTGCCCCCATTGTAATCTTTCACGCTTAGAATATTGAATCAAGAACCTTGTTGAGACAAATTTCCTCCTCTTCTCGATCTGGGTGTCACAATTCCTACGGGCTCTGTCTTCTCATCTCCTTCACTATAGACCTCTAACCTCTTCGTCTACATCCCCAACCTAAAGTTCCCATATCTTCTAGACCCTTTCTTCTACATCTTGTCCCCTTTTCCTTGTTTGAGCAACCCTCAATCGACATCATCGA
The DNA here is from genome assembly GCA_029168935.1 of Oxyria digyna. Lineage (NCBI taxonomy): Eukaryota > Viridiplantae > Streptophyta > Magnoliopsida > Caryophyllales > Polygonaceae > Oxyria > Oxyria digyna. The sequence continues at coordinate 17,686,160 of JAPVLV010000013.1, forward strand.
CCCCCTCATCAAACAGTTTGTTGAAAGCCCCTCAACACTCATATCCCAATTCGGAAAACCTCTTGTCCTCTATATCAAATCCTTCTGCTGCCTACTCCATATCGACCCTCATCTCCACAAAAGACACCCACATCACTTACTCGATTGTCAAACGAAGATCCTCAAGAGCACCAGTGTCCTTCCCGGAGACCAAGGGCGCATCACAGAGACATAATCAGGCCAAACTTAATTATGACTCAGCTACACCACATCCAGAGTTGAAGACACAATTTCCCTTTGAAAAACATGCATCTGAGGTCTACACGCTATCGACTTTTAAAGTTGTTCAAGATCAGATGCTTGAGGCCTTTTTATCTTGCTTTATGGCCAATATGCTCGATGATAATTCACAAGACCATGTACACACATATTCAGTCAGAGATTGTTATTCTAATATTTTCTCAAATCAACATCATGTAGCTGAAGGCGACTTCTTATGCAACTGCCATATGTTTCAACGTGTGGGTCTCCCTTGCTGCCACATCTTCTTTGTTTTCAGAAATCTTCGATATGATAGGATTCCAGAAAAGTTTGTTCCCACTCGTTGGACAAAGGATGTCACCATCACCCCTGTGTTTACGCTTGACAATACTCTTGTAAATCAGTGCAACACTCTAGAAGAGAGTGAGTCAATCCTGAATGAGCTGATTTTTTGACTTCTACAGCTGTGTTGGATTGCTGATGACAAGCTGAATCAAATGAAATAGTTTTCTACGTTGCTGAAGGAGAAACGCACATCATTGTTGGCTGCTTCAGGTTCTTTATCTTCTGTTGGCCCATCCACTCTTGCCCAGTTGGAGTCTTATGCAGGAGTTGAGGTGCCTTCTACCATTGAAATCCATCCACTACCCCAAGCTAAGAACAAAAGAAGTGGGCAACGTATTTGGAGTTCAATAGAAATATCTCAAGCTCGTGGTCCTTCAGGGCAGCATCGTTGTGATCGTTGTAAGGAGTTTGCCACTCACAATGCCCACATTTGTACTAAAGAGCTTCAATCTTAGTAGGCTCTGTGTCATTTGTGATATTATTTGAACTCGTTTCAATGTAAATGAACCTACTATATATATGTGGAACCTATTTTTGAACTCATTTAAGTATTAATGAACCTACTCTATATTTTGATGAACCTATACTGCAGTTTGAACCTACATCCTTCATAGAGGTGAACTTCTTTTTATTCAGGGGAATGAACCTACTTGAAACTCGTACGGTTGATATTCATCGTTGTACACTATTATCAGAAAATTTATCAAACCTATTTTTTATTCCAGAACCTATCATTTTTAATGTCTGAACCTATTACATAAAACTAATAAACTTAAATTTATTATTTATTCTTAACATTTAATCATCTTCAATTCATGTTTTAAATTTGTCAATACAACTCATCTTTGATTCAGTTATGTTTATTAATAATGTTTTATATGTTGTATGAACCTCATATTAAGATATATATAATATTCAAATATTTTATGAACCTTGAATACTGTATTTGTGAACCTGTAATAGTATGCAAATGAACCTGTGAACCTAGCTGGTTACCTTTTTTTTTATGTCGCTCTGTTAAAACATGTTTTAAGATGTATTAATAACAATGTCATAAAGGGAGCAATACTTTTGAAAAAAATGATTGTTGTAATTGATTAAAATGTACTGATTTACTACTGCAATACTAACAATGAACTTTGTAGTATAATAATGAACCTGAATTACTAGTATAATGAACCTGCAACCAGCCAACAATGAACCTCTTTCATAAAAAGAATGTACCTCTCTTTCATTCTTTATGAACTTAACAGTCAATCATGAACTTATAATGATCCTACAAGCAGAAACCTAATGAGCCTACATGGTAATTTATCCATGAACCTAAAATCACTACTGTTGAACCTGGTCCTAGTAATCTTGGGAGTCCGACTGAGTTTGCAGTACCGATTCCTCAACCAAATCCCTCACTCGGCTTGCTTCTAAACTTACAATCGTATGCACATATTTGACCCTCATTCTTTTCATGCTTTCCTTCTTGTTCTCTTTAGTCATTTGAGTCTCTCATTTGTTTGTTGATTTGCCCATGCCCATGAACATCTCCATATGCCTCATGCAAACACACCTGAATGGTATGTGTCCTTTTCTTCTTTCCATGGTAGATCTACAGGATTGTGTTTTTAATAGCAGTCATTACAGAATTTCTCTTAAAGCTCATTTTTATGTTGTGGAGAAATTTTCCCAGAAATCCAATCTGCATACGTAATGACAAGGCAAAACATTTTAATTAAATTATATCAAGGAAGTTTTTGATTTCAATGCAATGAACTTGTATGACAAGTTTGTTGAACTTGTGATAATAAAAAATAAAATAAATACTGACCACAATATACAATTTTGGCTTGTAATCACATATTCCGTTGTTGTTTTGAATGTTGTCCAACACATGAATTCCGGGATTTGTCAAATTTATTGCAACCAGAAAGTAATGTTCTTCTCTGTCCAGTACAAGAATTAGATCCTGAAATATTCAAAAATTCCTTGTGTTAATAATTTATCAAATCTCATTTGTATAAGGTAATTTATCATATCAAGTCAACATCTGTGATTTTTCTTCCTTGCACTTGCGCTAGCCCAAACTCGAGACTGCTTACGAACTTCATATACTCTGTATTTTTGTCCAATTTATACTTTTCCTGCAAATACATTTTTATGTTAATAATTCAACTGGTTAACAAAATTACACGTATACAAGAAAAAATAGTTTAAAGTCACATGTTCATGACCTCTGTTGTAACAGAATCGAAACGAGAACAAAGTAAACGCAAGAAAGACACACAGATATACGTGGTTCACCAAAGATTGGCTACGTCCACAGGAGAGGGAGATCAGATTATACGGAGGCGGTATTACAGTTTTCGGTACAATTAGGTTTACACATAAGCCGCTATATATAGCGCTAAATAACCCTAAGCCCAACAACAAAACTGATGGGCCCAAAAAGGCCCATACAACAGATACCCCCGTGCTACATGTCGCAGCGAGACCCCCGTGCTACCTGTCGCAGTGTGTGATTCAGATTCAAGGCATACTAACAACCTCATTTGTTCACAGTTTTATAGTTTCAATAAACCTACACGAGTAAATCAGTGAACCTACATTAGTAAATCAGTAAATCAGTAAATCTACATGAACAAATCTTTGTAGGAAAATTTGTTTGGTTAAGTTTGACAGTGATAAAGTAAGTGAAAGAAGGAAGATAAGTGGTTTAATTTCGGTGGTTGTGGAGATGATTGCATTTGCTTGTTGATTTGGTTCTAGCGCCATGGTTGGCTGCTCGAGAAAACTTGGGAGAAAAATTTGAAGAAGAAGGGAGCGAAAATTTTCTTGGATCAGGAGGACATTTGTGAAAGAGATGGTCTGGTATCATAGCAGAACAGAGGTAGTGGAGAGTGACAAAACTTTGTCAACTTTCAATCTATCGGTTACATATCTAGGCTAGATATGAGATCGTTGTTCATTGGCTTACATTCTAGAATCATCTGCTTTACATAATATGTATGATTGTATAAACATAGGATGGTTTTTTATACTATACTAGTTGCATTACTAGTTAGATATCAAGGGCAAATCAACCTCATCACACCAGTCCATACACCTAGTTTCACAAAAAGAAGTCTTAACCTGAGTAGGGCAATAACTCAGCCATACCTTACCCCCTATTCTCCACTTCAACACACTCCCTTCCATCTCCTTACTGACCCTCCATCTGACCTCCTCCCCACACTCATCTCCCGTGAAAACGACCCCCTTGGACTTGGTAAATGCTCGGTTCCCACCCTGATATCGTCTCCTAAACTCGTCTTCTTGCCCCGGTTTCGACGCGTAAAGCTCCACTCCGCCCGTGGTATCACACAAAACCCCATCGTATAACACCATGTTCCCCTCGGCATCTTGGTCCCACCTCCACCTCCTCGTCTTTGTTCTCATGCTCGTCGCCAACTTACCCCTCTGCGTCTCCACCTCCCTTGTCGACTTCCCAAGGCTCAAACTTGTAACATAATTGGACCCTAACTCGGGACCGATCCAAACCCGTATCCGAGACGGGAAGTACGTCTCCTGGCCGTACTCCACGTCCTCGCCACTATTAAACCCTAGCCTCACCACGTGGAAGCGTAGATTGTCGACACGTGCCTTCACTTGGATGTGGTCTTGGTTAAACGTGACCGAGTATTCCAGCTGGACAACCGACTCCAACTGCTGGTGGGCCAGGGAGTATCTCAACGCACACTCCTTGGCTCCAACTAGAAACGGGTGTGTGTTAGCTCTAGAGCGCGTGGGTTTCATCGACCACACTGGCGCGTAGCTTCTAAGCAGCCACAAGCCATGTGCCTCTGTGGCGTAGGACAACCCCATGTCGTATACGGGTTTCAACCCCACGCTCATCTCCTTAAGGACCAAGCATTTCACCATCATGTAGCCAATGGCGCGTGATACACACCGCTCTACGTCAATCCCAGAAGAGAGGAAAAACGCCTTTAGAACAGGCATGTGACTCTCATGCGCAAGCAGCTCCAGGTTCGGTTCCAAGAACGAGTCGAAGTAAAACGAGCCTACCGCGCTCGGAGCATCGAATGAGCAAAGCCAAAATAGTCGTGTCAGGAAAACGAGGGAGAAAAAGGCTGACAAGGACTCGGCCGAGTGGGTCTCGAGGATCCAAGAAACTGGTTCGGGCTTCAGCTTTTGAGCTTTTGGACCCATCCCCTGGTCCACGATTTCTTGGATGAGCTGGAGAAGGAGGGGAATGAAGGGTTTATCGGATAGTAGAGGACATGCATCAGAGACCCAAAGTGTCTTCTCATAAGTGTGAGCTTCAAACCCTACTATTTGGATCGAAAACGTCGCCCATTTTCCCGTATCCAATCCTGACTTGGATATGACCCTCTCCGCTTGAACCTCGATTGATTGACCCTCTCCGTGCATTGGGTTTGTGCTCGCCAGTTCGTAGACCAGCGGCGAGTTGGAAGTGGTCCACTCGGGCGAGTTGCATAGGTCGGAAATCCATTGCCAAACATCCATTTTGTTTGTGTAATATTGAGATTACTGTGTGGAGTAGATTAGGGTTTAGTTGGAGTGACATTTATATTGGGAAATTGAATGGTGGAAGAAGTGGAAACATGGAGGTGGTTATATCCACGTAGTGGAAATAAAATCGAATGATATCGAACGTACGTATATACAAACTGATCAAGCGGTCGCTATATTACTTAAGTATATTGTCTTATGGCGTTCATCCAAATATGACTTCGTTTTCTTTTCGTTTGGAATTTAAGATTTTCGTCACAGTTACTTGTTGCCAAGGTTGTTATCTGGATGTGTGTTTTTAATTTTTTGGACACAATATTTAGCTTTTTTATAATCGAGCGGTCATCAGGGACGATGGTGATCGGAATTTATGATTGAAGTGTCTGAACAGACACGTACTGATCGACGAATTCCATGAATGAAGGAATCAATATGTGCATTGTTGCCCAAATACAAGCAACAAGATCAATAAGAAGGATACTGGACCAAGGATTAATTACGTGATTCGATTTCATGCCACACATCTCTATATGTGTACAAAAGACAATGATTATAATATAAATTATATTATTAGGAAAAATATACTCCCAGTACCTATTTGTTTGTCCACTTTCCTTTTCGGGTGTCCCTTTTTGTTTGTCCACTATTTCATTTATGTTACTTTATTATACCCATTTTATCCCTACTATCAACTTATAATTACCACATTTTCACTTTTTTTCTCTCCCAAATTTCAATCTTATCTACTATTTCTCTCTATCTCTCTTCTTCAACCATTCACTTTATACTTTTCTCTCCTATAATCATTATATTCCTATAATTCCTTAATTCCCACGAAAATTGTAGTTGTGGAAAAACAAAAAGGGAAGGACGAACTATTATGGAGGAGTATATAAGTTGAGGATGAGAGTGGAGGACCCATTCTACGAGTATTATAATATTGGTTTATATTTCAATTAAAATTACAAAAGTTGTATATATTTTTTAAATAATTTTTGCGTATAAAATCATGCATAAATGTGAGATGTGTAAATGTTTTTTCTTGTGCGCATGTATTTTAGATTTGGGTTAATTTGAAATGTGTATTAATTATGTCTTGTATATACCTCTTATTTAAAGTGTGCGTCATTTTGCTTATATAGTTGATTTGGCACTTCAAATTAAAAGTTTATACATACGTTTAGGCCTACTTGATGTTCATGATTATTCTTGTGATGTTCATGTTTATTAACGTATTATTCGGGATATATTTAAGGGTGTGAATCCAATAATAAACCCTCTTATAGAGATAAATAATAATGAATCTAAGTCATTGAACTAGCTACCTCCACTTGTATTGGTGGTCCGGCGGCCTTCCGGCGACCACCCGGTGGTTGTCCGGTAGAGGTCTGGCGACGGTCCGGAGGAGGTCCGGCGACGGTCCGGAGGAGGTCCGGCGACGGTCCGACGGAGGTCTGACGTGGTCCGGCGACGGTCCGACGGAGGTCTGACGTGGTCCGGCGACGGTCCGACGGAGGTCTGACGTGGTCCGGCGGAGGTCTGACGTGGTCCAATAATAAATGAAAAAGTTAAAGTATAAAAATAAATGAAAATTTAAGTCTAATTCAAATTGGTGAACATTTAAATATAATGTGATGAACATTTAATTATAATGTGATGAACATTCTTTTGGTGAACATGTAATTAAAATGTGATGAACATTCAGTAGAGTATATCAAAATGAACGTTTATAAACATTTTGGTGAACATTTATGAACAACGTGATGAACATTTAAGCTAATTGTAATGAACTTTTGAGTAATGAACATTTTATTAAATGCTTGTGAACATTTAAGGATGTTTGATGAACATTTAGGTAATTTTTGATGAAAATCAAGTGTTTTTCTACTCGAAATTATATTAAAGTGATGTTTGATGAACATTTAAGTAAGAGATGATGAACATTTATCAACATTTTGATGAACATTTATGAACAACGTGATGAACATTTAAGTCGATTGTAATGAACTTTGGCTAATGAACATTTTATTAAATTCTTGTGAACATTGAAGTATGAGATGATCAATATTTAAGTATGAGATGATGAACATTTAGGTGAACATTCAGTTGGTGAACTTTTAAGTATAATGTAACTTTTAAGTATAATGTGATGAACATTTAGTAGAGTATGTACAAATGAACATTTATGAACATTGTGATGAACATTTATGAACACTTGATCTTCATCAAAAATTGGTGAACATTTAAGTAGAATGTGATGAACATTCAGTTGGTGAACTTTTAAGTATAATGTGATGAACATTCATTAGAGTATGTATGATGAGGCTAAAGTCGTAGTGCCAAATCAAAGAAAACCCTAAACACTAACTAGAGTATAACAAGTAAGTAGAGGTCGAACCCAAGGGAATCAAAACACCAATCACTATGCAGTCAAGCGAAATACCAACTAACGAACAAGTAACCAAAGGGGGGGGGGGTTGATTGCAAGAACACACAAGTAACCAGTAACAAGCAGAGGAAGTTTGGGTGAGAATATGATGAGAATGAGTTTCACCTAGCAAGTATCCACACAACAATCAATCAAGTTGATCATAGATTTATCTCAAGTTCTATTCAATCCTAGGGAAAGTTCCTATTCCAATCTTTAATATATCAGCAGGTCAACCGGTCCTGATAATACTTACTATTCAGCAATCAGGGAAACCTCTCAAGATTAGATGAAATAGCAGCAAAGGGCACAAGAATTATAAGGATGCATGCAATAACTTACAACCGTCAAGTATTAACATGCAATCAATTCTCTTTCATAAAAGCAATCAACTACCAGATCATGCAGACATGAGTGCTACAATGACAAGGAATTCCACCGTATATTCCTAGTCTAGCAATAGAAAACTATTAATCAAACTAGGTGATCAAGCTAGCAAAACTAATAGAAATCAATAGATGAAGAACAAGAGAATTAATACAAACCCATAGGAAAAGAACAAGAGTTTAGAAATCTCACAACTTAATAACTGAAGGTTTCAACCGCTAAGTAAAACAATGGAGTTTAGTTCCTGCTCATGGTTGCAAAACTAAATTGTCTGATGAAAAAGATGATGATAAGAACGAAAGAACTAGGGTTCTTAAATAGAGACTAACCCTAAAAATATATGGTAAAAGATAAATCCTAAACGAAATAATAAAATAAGGAAAAAGAAATAAAACAAACAAAGGAAAATAAGGAAAGTCCGGAATGTCTTCGGCCTTGTTGTGGCGATCGCCATAGATGCCTGGCGATCGCGGTCTTCATGTAGCGTCTTCTGTGGTCTATGTCGCCCCATGGCGATCGCCGTAGAGTCATGGCGATCGCCATGATCTCTCGAACTCATGTAGTGCTTCTGTTGTAGAATGGCGATCGCCATAGTGATGGTGGCGATCGCCGCTGCTCCGCAGAATGTATTCGTCTTCATGTCTTCAATCTTTGATCCTCTTCTTCTTCGGTTCTGGTCTTCATTTCTTCACTTCTTCATAAACAACTCAGAATATAACAATAGCTCCAAATACTTGTGATAACACTCCTAAACTAATGTAATAACCCCTAGTTACGCCATACAAAGTGTAGCGTATCAATGTACAAATGAACATTTATGAACATTTATGAACAACGTGATGAACATTTAGTAATAAATAATTTTGTAATATAGGTGAACAATTTTATACATCTTTGTGACAATTTTATTCCGGCGAGGCCCAAAGATGGTCCGGCGGTGGTCGGAGGTGGTCGGTGATGGTCGGAGGTGGTCTGGCGGTGGTCGGAGGTGGTCCGGCGGAGGTCCGGCGGTGGTGACAAGGGTGCCACGTGTCATCATATGGGCTCTTGGATCTCTCTTGATCCAAGGCTCCACATTCATTCTCATTTATCATTTTAACAAGTATTATTACATTACACTTTTCCAGGTGAGTATATATGTGTACGTATATACCGTACATTTTGCTTTTTTTTTCTTTCTTTTTTGCATAAGGCAAGAAACGGGGTGTCATCTACGACGAGATGACCACCCTGACCATATTCAGCGATGATCCCAAAGAACGGCTTATATAGATTGTATTGTCCGAAGCCAACAAGTTTGGCCTAATACTTGTTTTGATAATCAACAGAAATAGTAGAACTCGGGTTGCATTTCAAAATAACTTTAATGAAATGCGGGTTTATGTTTGGGCAAGCAATGAAATCTGCTGCCATGTTTGCTTCTCGGAAACAATGAATAAATTTAGTGAAAGTTATAGACTTAATATTTTGAATTGCATCATGAAGTATATTTTCAATATCCCACGGAATTTTCCATGTTTTATTAACCGAATTAATTACAGTTAAGTTATCACCTTCAAATATTAATTTATTATGTTTTAATGTTAAAGCAAATTTCGTAGTAATTAGGAATGCAGTGGCTTCCGTTTGAAGAGCAGACGCAACCGTAATATGTTTGTTGTAAACGTCAATAACCTTACCATTACTATCCCTAGCAATACACGCAACAATTGAATGTGAATTTTCTTTGTATGATCCATCAAAGTTAATTTTGATCCAGCCTGCAGGAAGTGGGATCCAAGATCTATTATGAATCTTAGATTTATTTCTTTTGGTTTTTATTTTCGGACCTTTACTACAAATAATAGTATTTTCCCATTGTTTGAACTGATTAAAAGCGCTTTCATATGTTTTATTTTGTGATATATTCTCCCCTCTGAATATGATAGCATTCCTATGTAATCAAATTTGATACCATAGAAATATTAAGCTTTCAATTTTATTTTTTTCAAGTTTTGAATTTTGTATAACTGTAGTTAAGGAGTTTGCAAAATTATCTTTAACTGTGATAGAGAATTTTGTATTTGTAAGTAATTCATATTTTGCAATTTGGGATTTAGTGTAGATACATTCAAGAAATAAGTGTGTTCTTGATTCATTATTATGACCACATAGTGAACAATTTGAAGGTACCCTTTTATAGTATTTATTGAGTCTGTTTGTAGCAGGGAGATTATCGGATACTATTTTCCAAAGAAAATTTTGAATTCTAGGTGGCACTTTCAAGTTCCATATCCAATCAAATAATTCGTTGTTGTTATTGGGTACATTATTTTGATAAATTTTCCTTGCTGACGAAGTGCTAAATTTGCCGTCTGATGTTAAATTCCAGATAATTTCATCTTTTTTCTCATGATAGGGTATATAGGTATTCATGATTTTTAATACTATATGATTAGGTAAAACATTTCTAAGTTTGTCAATATACCATTTTTGTATCTGTAGTTATGTAATCAGAAACTAACTCATTAATATTGCTTTTGTGTTCATCAAAATACTCTAAAATGTTTGAATCTTGAAGCCATTTGTCTGTCCAGAATTTAATAGATTGACTATTATCAATTTTCCATTTTATACCTTTTTCAAACATTTTAGAGTATTTTGCAATGGTATATTGACAAAAATGAGTTAGTTTCTGAGTTAGTCAATGGATAAACTTAACAGATAATTTTCCATTTTGCTTTTGTCAATGGATAAACTTAATATTGCTTTTTAATACTTATGTAATCAGAAACTAAGCCATTTGTCTGTCCAGAATTTATATGATCCAATAGCTCCTTTTATTTTCATTCTAGCAATGGAATATTTAGCACAAACATTACAAATTAAGTGAGATAAATCTAAGCATAGAGTAGGAATATACTAGCAAATATTTATACTAGCATATTCCTACTCTATGCTTAGATTTATCTCACTTAATTTGTAATGTTTGTGCTAAATATTCCATTGCTAGAATGAAAATAAAAGGAGCTATTGGATCACCCTGCCTAAGGCCGCATTTAGGTTTGAAAGTTGGGTCAGGTTCATTATTGATCAAAACCGAAAATGATGCAGATTGTATGCAATTCATTATTAAGTTTATCCATTTTTTCTCAAAACCAAAAGATTCTAAAACTTTAATAATGAAAGGCCATTGAATTTTATCGTAAGTCTTTTACATATCTAATTTTATCGTACGTTTTGCTATTTTATGCTCAATTTTCATGCTTAATAAGGTGATGTCCGTCCAGGTGTGCTAAATAAAACTTATTTAACGTAATAAAGAACGCTCTCAATGAACCCCTTGTGGCTACCTCTCCGACCACCGGAGACGACACAAACGCTCAAGTGGAAGCCGACCTGGTGCGGCGATCCACCAAAAAGATGAAGAGAGGCCTATCAGAGGCTTTTGAAGGAGGGTTGCAGGACATCCCTACCCTTATGGAGGCAGGACAAGCCCTTGTCTTTCAAGGACGCAATGACTAGAGGCACAAGCAATGCAAATATAATGGAGGAGAAAAATCCGTTATGGGAAACGGAGATCGCTGACGACGAGAAACATCACATCAGGCAACCGTGGAGGAATTATGTCATCATCAAGGTGTTTGGACGGAATGTCGGGTTCATATACCTTCGCAAAACACTTGTTCAAACATGGAGAACTAAGGGAGAGTTCAACATGATTGACGTCGGGAATGATTACTATGTCGTAAAATTTCGTAATAATGAAGACTTCAACCATGTTTTACTTGGCGGGCCATGGTTGGTCGGCGACCACTATCTCACGATCCAAAAGTGGCGCCCTAACTTCATATCACTAGACGAACCGATCCGATGTATTGCAACATGCGTGAGGATCCCCAATCTTGAAATGGAGTATTTTAATCGTGGAATACTTACAAGAATTGGGTCACGAATTGGACGAGTCCTCAAGATTGACAAGACAACAAGCATGGCAGAAAGAGGCAAGTTCACGAGGCTCAACGTGGAAGTTGACATCACCAAACCCTTGATCTCTAAGTTCAAAATGAATGGGAAAATTTGGAGGATTCAGTACGAGGGCCTCAAGATGATCTGCTTCGGGTGTGGCAGGGTAGGACATACAAAAGGAAAACTGCACAAGTAACTTCGTGGTAGCAGAGGAGGAGATGAAATAAAAGACAGAAGAGCCGCCTGAACCATCGGAATGTCATGAGAACTGGGGTAGATGGATGCTCCCGGAAGCAACGGTGAGGCGAGCACCAGGAAGGAAACCAGATTGTCATCAGCAAGACAAAGGAATGCCGACTAGTGCTCAGACCGGAAAGGCCGATTCCGGACCGGGGAAGACCAGCAAGGTTGCCACGGATTCGGAGGGATTTCAGGCGCCGAAAAAAGTGGCACACATTAGGAAAGAAACGGATTCGTCGCAACCTCAGGATCCCGGTACAACTTACTAGCAAGAATCGCGGAGGATCACGGGGAGGAAAAAGAGGAAACAGAGATACAAAATGAGATACAAGGAAAAAATACAGGAAACGAGAGCAGAAAAGGGAAGGAAATTATCACGGAGAATTCGGTGACAGGGCAACAAAGCAAGAAAAAGAATGGAAGGAAAAATAAGATCAAAGCAGAAAAGAATCTCTGGACTCAAGATTGTGGCTCAAAAAAGTTCGGCCCATAATAAGCCTAGCCAAAAGTTCTTAAGGGTATTCAATGCACAGAATGGAAGTGTCCAACATGATCTTTACAAGGAAAAGATAGCAGGATCTCAAGACAAGGAAAATAACAGGATTTTTTCACATGATATTCAAAATAAGGTGACCCCACAAATAACAGGAAAATTTTGGAAAGAAAAATATATCATACCCCAGGCCTCTCTTTCTCCGTCCTCTGAAAATATAGTTGGGAAGACTCAGAAGGAGAACCCGAAACATACACAATCAGGAGAACATACAAACGACCCCCAAGCAAGCATGACGGCTCAATGGAACTGGACCCTGATGAAAACGGGACCAAGAGTGGACTTTACCAAGCGTTGGACAACAACATGGAGATTTCAGTTCAGGACAACAATGAACAAGCATCAGAATGTACCAAGGCTACTGCAAAAGGCGACGACACCGCAATGGTGTCTACCTGTGCTTAACCGTCTGTCTGCCTAAACATCGGAAGACAACTCTCTACGCCAATTTTTATCCATGTTGATTCCAGATTTAAAAATCATCACTTGGAACACTCAGGGAGCGGGCAGTAAGATTTTTCTTGTAACTTTGAAAGACTTGATCCGGGTGCATGATCCATCCATCCTTGTTCTTCTCGAAACTCGACTGAGTGGAACACAGGCTGATCAGGTTTGCTCCAGACTCGGATTTGACGGAATCCTAAGGGCTGAGGCAGTGGGTTTCAGAGGTGGGATATGGGTTCTTTGGCGCAAAGAAAGAGTACAGCTTGACCAGGTGGATGTTCACCAACAGGTAGTCACAGTGCAAGTTAGTAGAGCAGGGCAAGATAAGTGGTTGTTCTCCGCCATCTACGCTAATCCGATGTCGGCTAACAGAGAAGTGCTCATGAGCAAACTCTTAGATTTCTGCAATGAAAATTAGCTTCCTTGGCTACTCATGGGTGACTTCAACGAAACGAAGACCCTTGAGGAACATACTGGGCAGTCATATGGCATGAGACAAAGATGCGAGAAATTTAATTGATGGATTAAAGAGATGTGCTTACTAGACTTGGGGTTTGCTGGGCAGAAATTCACTTGGCACAGAGGGTTAGACCCGAACTCTAGAACGAGCGCAAGACTGGACCGGGGCTTATGCAATATGGAATGGAGAAGTATGTTCGAGGAGGGAGCCATCAAACACCTCTCGACTAACCAATCTGATCATACTACCCTGCTCTTGAGCGTGAGAGGCTTCAACAACTACAGGCCATTCAACAGACCGTTTAAGTTTCAAGTCACATGGCTCTTGCACCATGAGTTCCAATCCCTGCTAGCTGAAAACTGGGCTTATGGTGCACCGCTCACTGAGGCACTGAACAACCTTGCTTGCAGCCTTGAAAGTTGGAATAGAGATGTGTTTGGAAATCTGTTTCGGCGTCAAGATTGTTTGTGGAGACGACTCGAGGGCATTCAGGCCCGTGTTTGTGATACAGTGAACAGGGGCATGCTTCAGCTAGAAAGAAAGTTGCGTACTCAGCTGGATAATACCCTAGAGCAGATTCATCTATTTTGGATGTAGAAAGCTAGATCTGACGTGTTTCTGGATGGCGATAGGAACACGAGATTCTTTCATGCCTGTGCGGTAGTAAGACGAAGGCAAAACAGAGTTGAAGGCCTGCGCAATGAGAATGATGAGTGGTTCTGGGATCAGCCGTTCCTGCGCAGCATGGTCTCGAACCACCTTCGTGTGTTATATTCTGATGAAACTGATTTCATGGGACCTTTCGATACTCCACGAGGATGCTTCCCTTCCATAAGCCCAGTGGGAATGGATGACCTTTGTCGACCATTCTCTGATTCAGAAATTAAAGAAGCAGTGGACAACATGGGTGCGGTGAAGGAGTCGGGCCCGGAAGGATTTCTTGTTGTCTTCTATCAAAAGAATTGGACTGCGGTGCAGGCTGAAGTGGTTACTGGAGTCCGAGATATCCTCGAGGGTAAGCCAATCCCCAACTCCATGAATGAGACCCTTCTTGTCGTGATCCCTAAGATCGACATCCCGGAGACAGTGAATCAACTCAGACCCATCAGTCCGTGTAACGTGGCTTTCAAGATTGCTACAAAAGCCTTGTTTTGAGACTAAAGCCACTTATGAGACAGATTGTCGCCCCAACCCAAGCCAGTTTTGTCCCGGACCGTCAGATAACGGATAATATCGTTATTACGCAAGAGGTGATGCACAACATGAGTCACAAGAAAGGCCGTCGTATCATGGCCGTAAAGATCGACCTTGAGAAAGCGTACGATAGGGTTCGTTGGCCGTTCGTTCGTGACACGCTGCGTGAGATTGAGCTGCCTTCACAAATGACCATGACTATAATGAACTGCATATCCTCACGCAGCATGCGAGTACTATGGAACGACGAGATGGGAGAAGTATTCAAGCCGACTCGCGGAGTTCGACAAGGAGACCCTTCATCCCCGTATCTCTTTGTTTTGTGCATGGAGCGACTCGTTCATATAAGTGATGAAGCCGTGAGCTCTAGGGAATGGAGGCCAATACAATTATCAGATAACGGCCCGAGTTTAACGCACCTATTCTTCGTCGACGATCTCATTCTATTTTCCGAGGCTGACCCGAACCAGATGCGAGGGATTAAATGTTGCTTACAACGCTTTTGTGAGGCTTTCGGGGCAAGGGTCAACTACGGTAAATCGATGTTGTGCTGCTCAGATGCTACACCATTGGACACAGTTGCTCAGATTAGTGCAGAGGGCGGGATTAGCGCAACCGACGATCTTTGAAAGTACTTAGGCATACCCATGGCTAAACAGAAACTCTCCAAGACATCCTTCAAATACATTATTGATCGAGTGGAAGCAAAACTCGCAGGTTGGAAGGCAAAACTCCTATCAATGGCGGGATGGGTGACATTAGCTCATTCGACAGTGGCGACTATTCCCTATTATGCAATGCAAACGAACCAACTCCCCTTGTACACCTGCGATGAAGTAGAAAAACGCACCAGGAGCTTTGTATGGGGATCTTCGCAAGAAAAGAGAAAAATGCACCTTGTTCACTGGGACAAAATGAAACGGCCAAAGGCTGCTGGAGGGCTTGGGATGCGCAGCATGAGACAGGCTAACTCGGCCTTCATGGTGAAGATGGGTTGGAGAGTCATGAACGAGCCCGACTCACTCTGGTCTCGTGTGCTCCGCAATAAGTATTGTCATAGCAGACGAGACAAAGACATGTTTACAAAGAGGAGCGGAGCCTCGAACCTATGGAACGGGATAGTGAAAGCTAAGGATCCCTTGCTTAAAGGACTCACAACGGTCATTGGAGATGGAAGTCAAACTCTATTCTGGTCCCATCCATGGATAGACAACATCATCCTGGAAGACATTGCAATCGGGCAGATCGATGACGAGAATCTGGGGAAAACTGTTGCGGAATATTGGAATGGCAGCACATGGGATTGGCACCTTTTTTCGCACTTGCTTCCTCCAGAATGTTTACTGAGAATAAGCTCAATCACCCTCAAAACTGAAGGCACTGCAGATAACTTCGGATGGAGTGGATCGAGCTCCGGCAAATTTTCTGTCAAGTCAGCACTCCAGATCATAAGAAGCAATGAAATAGAGGAAAACAATGGGGAATGGAAGAGCATATGGCGCCTCGCAGCACCGAAAAGAATCCGCAATTTTCTCTGGTTAACGAAGCACAAGGCAATCATGTGCAATGCTAACAGAGTACGCAAACACATTGGAGAGGATCCCAACTGTGGCTTGTGCAGTAATACTGCGGAGACTGGGCTGCATATATTACGGGATTGTACGTTTGCTTCTGATCTGTGGCTCCAACTGGTTCCGATGGATCATCGGGGCGAATTTTTTGCGTTGAATCTGTAGGACTAGATAGGCAAAAATCTGAGAAAAGCATCAGCTTGGCCGACAATCTTTGTGTTTGGCGTATGGTGGTTATGGAAATGGCGGAACGCCAGTCTTCGGGGCGTATCTTGGGATCCCATCGTCACCGGATCAGTTCCTCCTCGACAGAGCCAAAGAGTATACTGAACTGGCTGCTTCAAAGGGACAAGCTTCTGTTAACAACCCTCATGTTGCAGCTGTATGGACTCGGCCAGCGGTTGGATGGGTTAAACTGAATTGTGATGGCGCCTATTCAATGGGAGAAGACAAGGTGTTTGCAGGAGGTGTCATAAGAAATCATGGGAGAAGACAAGGCATGGGGAAAATCAGCTCTCCAGGCGGAGCTCCTAGGTATTATTCGTGGGTTGGAGCTGGCCATGCAGATTGAATCGAGATGCCTCATTGTTGAGACTGACTCATCTAAGGCTTTGGAGCTGATTTCCTCGGCTGAACCACCGTCGACGCTCCTCCGGGATCATATCCTCCGCATCAAAACCATGGTTAACAACCCCTAATGGACAGTAATACTTGGCCATGTCCCTAGGCTGGGGAATCGCCATGTTGACTGGATGGTGAAGCACAGCTCCTCCTGCACCGAAGACTACTCTGTCTTCCTCATTCCACCTGAGGGCCTTTTTCCTTTGCTAGATTCTGATTTCATTATTAGCAGTCAAATTTGATGCATTTTTTCCCGATTAATAAAGGGTAATATCCACCTTTCACACCAAAAAGAAGAAGAAGGTGATGTCCATGCTTAAATAGGTAACGTTCATGTTTAATCAAGTGATTTCATGCTTTAGAAAGAATGGCATATATAATAAGTTTTAATTTTTAGTATTCATAATGCATGTTCATATATTAATCTTGTCATTATAATGTTCAAATCATTGACAAAAGCATGTCCTTAGGTTTACAAGTATAAATTTTATGATCAAGTAAATTACATAAAACGTTTTTGCATATTTTTGTTTGAGTCTTTTCTGTCTCAACGTTATAGCTATCTACGAGGGCTCTATCTATTCATCACAATTTTGAGGAGGAAAATAATAATCCGATTCTCCATATTGCAAATAAAAAGTTAACATCCATCATAAATCTGTTGAACAAACTAGTAACAAATTATGTCAAAGGAAAGTGACAAACATACACTGTTTACATGTGTCTCATTGCAAGAGTTCAAATCACCACCGATCAAACGACGGGAGTGAAAACCACCCACCATAAGCGCGAACTGAAACCCACAAAGGGAGAGACTAATAACAACAAGAAAACAAGTAAAATACATAAAACTATAAAATTGGGGCTTATCATCGACACATGAATTGACTTATAGCCTCGAAGTACCACGATTACAGTGGAGGAGAGAACGATTACAGTTGATCGAGAAAGTTTCTTTTTTAGAGAGACCGATATATGAATGACTTTAATTTGTTTTAAGAATAACAAATTTTTTACGGGGACTTGTTTGAATCAAGATTTTTTGTTTTTACACCGAAATAAAAACGCTATCACGTGACGCTTAACTTTTGATTTTAAAAAAAAATTTACTGTTCACCACGGTTCTGAAAATTTCGGGGTTTAAAGTATGAAAACGCCACGTCGTCGTGACGTTTTAAAATCAACTTTATAACCCGGATTTCAAACCGTTAGGGATTTATAACCCGGAGTTTTCGAAAACCGAGGTAAAGGTTTACTTTTTAACCCCGACTTTACCTAAAGTCAATCTTTAAACTACACGTTATATCGTTTTAAACCGGTGCAAAACTCAATTTTTTCGTCTCAAAAGTTTATCCCCATTTTTTATTGCCCTTTTTTTTTTTACTAATTTCCTTTTTTTTTTCTTGATTTGAATGATAAACTATCTAATTTTATTTTATTTTTACTTTTATTATATTTATTTATTCATTTTAACTCACAATTTACAAAGTTTTTTCAATAAGAAATTATTATTTTAAAATGAAAACTTAATTAATTTTACAGTTTATATATAATATTAAAACTACTTTAATAAATTTATTCCAATCGGCCTAAAAAAAGTAAAACCAAGAAGATTTGAAATGCCTTTCTTGTACTTCAGGTTTTTATTATAAATCACCTGTTATTTATCAAAATTTACAAAGAACTATAGGAACGTATTTATTATAAACCATCCAAAAGAGCCAAAATTCTTATAAACGGTTTTCGTCATATTTTCTGTTAATTAGTGTGAATTGTCCATTATACCCTTGATAGAAAATCGAATTTTCAAAACAATGCCATTGTTCTTCTTTCTCTGCATATTCAAAGCTATGTCAATTTGACCCCGATTTCTACCGACTTGTACCAAATTCAACCGCTCGAGGCCGATTCACACCAAACCAAGACTAAATCCCGCATAAGCACATGATTTTCAACCCCAATTTTACAGACCCGAGACCGAAATCAACCTTTCGAAAACCCTAATTTGCGAAGTCTTCAAATTCGAACCAAATTCTCAAGGATCTTGACCGGAATGATCGATTAACGCCAAGAAATCACCGATACCCACTTCAATTGCAGCAATCCGTTGCCCAAATCCGTCGAATTCGAGCCCTAAAATTTATCCCTATGAACCCTAATTTTGAAGCTATCGTTTTTTTGCTTTTCTTTTTGAAATTGCAGAGAACATTGCCAGTGATGGGGGTTCCTATCGAGCCAAGTTGTGGTTGACATAGTTTACGTACACCTTTTGGGACAAATGGGAATGATAATTTATTTGGTGTCTTTGATGGGCATGGTGAATATGAGACTCAATGCTCTCAATTTGTGAAGCGTTGGTTGTGTGAAAATATATTAAGAAATGGTCATTTTCATACAGAATATCCCTTTTCTTTTGAGGTGAAATTCCTTGGAAGAGACGAGGGTATAATTGTCAGATTTGTAAAAAGAATAAGGGTATAATAGTAATTTTGTATAAATTAACGGAAAACCTAATAGAACAAGGAGTGGTGCAAATTTTGGTAAATAACGTGTTGTTTAAAGTAAAAACCTCTTTGTACGTTGTAGACAACAACTTCTTTCAGTTTTGGGGCTTTGCTTTCATAAATTTGAGGTCGGGTGCGTGTTCCAACTCTGTAGCCTCCAATCCTCCATTATCTTCTCAGTTCTCACCACTCGCTCACCAGGACGTACAAAATTACATTTGGGGCTCTACAGAAGGTCTAATTTATAACTTTTTGTAATGCAGAATGTCAACTGATTTGAATTAGCTCGACTATTTGGTTGATTTTGATTTTATTTTAGGATGCACCCAGGTGTTTTCTATGAAATTACTAGTACTCCGAGGGGGAATCATGGAGATGTGCTGCGTCAAGCAATTTCACATTGCCACTAACGCCCACCAACTGCTTGCGTTTTTGCCAGACTAATATTTTCTCTGGTAAGAGTTGCTACTTTTATTATACTTTATCTCATCCGTTGACAGTGAATTGTGCATTTCAGAATTTAAAATTCAAGGTTTTTTCATACTTGCTGAAACAAAAGCTTGAACATCACATTGTGCATAAACTAATTCCTAAAATCTCTACAAAGACAACAACGACAGAAAACCTACTTAAGTTACCAACTAATTACTCTAAACTTAATCCTGAACAACTGAGTTCTTTAGCAGAAACATAGACTCACTTTTGCCCTTGTGTCTGGATTGCTACAGGACTCCTGACATAGTAAGTTCCATCTGACCACGTCAACCCACCGAAAACATATCCAGTCGTTGGAGCATCAACTGTAACCGTCAGTTTGTAACTAATCTCCTGACCAGGATGCTCAAAAACCAACACCGTTGGCTCAACCGACATTCTAACCCAACTTGGCTTGTGAATCTCGGCCGAGTAGCTGCTTATTGGGCCCACATTCTTGACCCTTCTAGTAACCGTCATAGCCTCTCCAACTGTCATATTTGGAAGTGAAATTGATGGGTAGTTAAAGTCATATACACTCTTTGTTCCATCACATTTGTATTGACTTTTCCTCACAAAAGGGCCAAGCATTGTCTCGTTGTAGCCAATTGCACACAAGAAATCCAAGTAGTCAGTGGGTGTTAAGTCATAAACCAATCCCGGGTCCATTGCTGAGTTGGGTCGTATGTGTCCTGACCCGTACATGAAAGGAGTTGCTTTCTTGGAGTTGTCACGGTCAAGCATTCTGCTCATTCGGTTGTCTCTTGTTCGTGCTGTGGATTTATATGATTGTAGTTTAGTTATCTTTTTGTTTAAGGATAATAGAGAAGATTCTTTTGAAGGTTTATATACCTGATGTCATGAGTGCAGATTTGATTGCAGCTGGGCTCCAATCAGGGTGAAGCGATTTTAGAAGTCCAGCCACTCCGGCAACATGAGGGCAAGACATGGAAGTGCCAGATATCATATTGAATTCACCAAGGCGGGGGTCGTTAGGTATTTCCGAGAGAGGCACTGTTTCGGTCCAGGCAGCAATGATGTCGACTCCTGGCGCCGTAACATCAGGCTAACCATGCGCATAGCAGCAACAAAACATACAGATAAGTAAGTACTGTACTTTTAACTAATTGTTATCAAATTCTAAAATAATATAAACCAACCTTGAGAATCTCTGGAATCACAGAGCTTGGTCCTCTAGAAGAGAAACGTGCGACACTGGGCGCGTGCTTCTGATTCAAGACTGGTCCAGGAGTAGTAATGTAACCCAACGGGTCGCTGTTCATAACATATCAATTCAAACTCAGTGCTTAATTAGGAAATGTTTATGGTAGAGGTAAGAGATGAAGAGCAACCTTGTAGAATTAATATAAGCAAGAAGGCGCAATCCATCTTTATAACCAATATGTGCTGCAGGTACAAAGTGCATATCAGGCTCAAGGTCATCTCCATACTCCTCATCATTGATAAGAATCATCCCAGCAGCTCCACTATCATACAGAACCTGGCTCTTCAATATCCTGGGATACAAGCCTCGAACACACACAACAATCTTTCCCTTGACCTTACTCGGATCCAACGACCCCATAGTGCAGTAGGCACTCTGGTTGGCATTAGGCAAAAGCGATGCCCCTTGTACCCCTGTCATAAGCTGATAAAACCCGTCTTTGGGCAAACCCGAGGAAAGACTCTTCCCGTTGAAGCGTTGGCCGTCCCGAAGCTCAACCGAGTTCTGGAAATCTCGGTCTGTGGTACTGGCAGCAACTGTAATCAACCAAGGGGCGACATTGGTAACAGAGGATTCAGCTGGACCGCTGTTTCCAGCTGAGGCAGCTACAAAGATCCCCTTCTTGGCTGCGTGGAAGGCTCCTATCGCGATCGAGTCGAGAGCGTAATCGATGTTCGGGGAGCCTAAGGAGATGGAGATGACGTCGGCTCCGTCGGATATGGCCTGGTCTAGTGCGGCCAAGGTGTCAGCGTCGTAGCAGCCACCTATCCAGCACACTTTGTAGGTGGCCACTCGAGCACCAGGGGACCCGCCTTTCACCGTTCCTGTAACGTTGGCGAAGAGTCGGGATGTCACCATGTTGCCGCCAGCTGTCGAGAGTGTGTGGGACCCGTGCCCCTCGAAGTCACGCGCCGATGCTAGCGTCATATTGACTACATCTCCGCCTGCTATTGCACCTTTCACGAAGTACTTGGCTCCGATCAGCTTCCTGTCATGTTCATAGTGCTCAATGTTAAACCAATTTAGTTACCAGATCGATTGGCATTAGATGAATCAACGAACTCACTTGTTGCAAGGGATTTTCGAGTCCTTGCAGTTCCCTTTCCACCTCGACGGAATGGGGCCGTAGTTTTCATCGCTGAAGCTCTTCGATTCAGGCCAAACACCTTCGTTCAACACCATCAACAAATCAGTTTTTAAGTTGCATTTAGATTATCCATGTCAACCAAACTTATCATAAACTTACCAGTATCAAGATGAGCAATGATGACATCTTTACCATATCCAGCCTTAGGCCAGATCGAAGACCGATGCACTACCCCTTCTTTCTCCATCATCATAAACTCCCATGAGTGTGATGTGTGCAACTGTTTAACTTGGCTCAAGAACACAGACACCACCTCCGGATGCTCTGTAATTTCAGATTAACCTTAACTCAAATAATCAACTACAGTTTAAGAAAAATAAGTGTATATAATTACTCGCAATCTCAGCAACTTGCTCTTCTTCAAGATTTGCGGCAAACCCATTGATGTGGCGATTATAGGAGTAGAAAATTGCATCCTTGGCCTTGTCGTGACTACCAAGAAACAAAATTTGATCATCAACATTGGTTCATACACACAAACTAATTTACAAGAACTATAATACCTTCCGAGAAAAGAAGCAAGGAAGTGGTGATGGAAATCGGTGGCTCGAGCGGAGTCATCTTCGGTAGGATCATCGCCATGAGAGTGTTCTCCCATGTACACGATGTATGGCTGCATGCACAATTATGCATACAAATTTAAACCATGTAAATTTAAGTCGGAAACTTGAAGCTTTACATGAGGGAGACTTGCACATACCTTTGTGGCTGCGAAAACATGGGTTGATTGGAGTACGAAAGTGGCGAGTAATGTAAGAGTGATTAATTCTTTGCTTGAGATCGCCATTTTTCTTCCTTGAGGAAAGAAAGAGAGCTTAGAATGCTAAGTTTGTGCTAGAGATTTGGGTTTATATCTCGATTCTTTTTGCCAAATCTTTCTGCAAACAATAAAATCTTAACTGGTTAAGCAATTTTAAATATTTGAATCTGATTTACCCTTCTTTCTCCCGTGTCAAAGTCGCTAGACGAATCTGTTCAGTGTTTTTTTGTAAGATAAAAGAGTAAAATATTTAAATATGATGTGTTATTTAGTTTTTTTGAATTTTTTTTTTCTGAAATGGGCTTTTTTTTAAAAAAATTCCCGACGCAGGCTCTTTTCAAAAGAAATTCCCAATATAGGCACTTATGCCAGCTTCGGATTTTTTTATGTGTGAGAGACCAGCGTCTCTCGTCCGAAGCTGGTAATTTTTTTTTGAATTTTTTATGTATAAGAGACGCTGGCCCGACCAGCGTCTCTTATACGTTAAAACATAAAAAAAATTTATATGAGACGCTGGTCGAACCAGCGTCTCATATAAATGGTCTTTTTTTTATTTGAACATGTATAAGAGACGCTGGTCGATTTGTATTTTTTAATTCCCCCGTGTAAGAGACGCTGGTCGAACCAGCGTCTCTTACACGTAAAATGTTTTTAAAAAAAAATTATTTGTATAAGGCGCTGGGACAAGCCATTTGTTCAAATAATTTCTAAGGCAGGGGACGAGCATAGTGACTTTTCTAAACAAGCTAAGGGAGGAAGCTTTTGTCAACTGGGCGAAGATGAGATTGCAATAATGTAATACCTAGTGATGGCCGGACCGGACCGGGACCGCCGGTTCGAATCGGGTCAAAACCGGAACCGGTAGGAACCGGTTTGGTCACGGTCCGGTTCAGGTTCACGAAAAACGTTTTTCAAAACCGCCGGTTTTTTATTTTTTTTAATTTTTTTTTTTAACCGGCGGTTAACCGGAACCGCCGGTTAACCGGTTTTACCAACGGCTAGAAAACTAGCCGTTGCCGGTTAACCGGCGGACCTAACGGCTATTTAGCCAAAATAGCCGTTAGGAAATTAAAAAAAAAAAAAAATTTAATTTTTTAATATTAAAATAACCCATATCAAACCCCTATAAATACCATACCATACAATCTTCAAATCACACATCCAACAACAACAATCTCTCTTCTCTTTCTCAAATCTCAATCTTATAATCTCTCAAATTCCATCAACAATCTCTCTTAATCTCTTCCTTTTAATTAGCTTTTGTCTTTCAATATTTTATTGCTTTTACATTTTTAATCACATTATTATATTGTTCTAAGTTTTATTGTTTTATTGTTTTATTGTTTTATTGTTTTATTGTTTTATTTTTTTAATTGTTTTAATTGCTTTTAATCATATTATTTAATTGTTCTTAATCATATGGCGGAACATTTTGACACCCAAGAGAGTGATAATGTCACTTCTCCCACTCCCACTCCCACCTCCCAAGTTAGGTCCGGTAGGGGTAGGACCGCTAGGCCTCAAGGGCAAGCTAGCGGTTCGAGGCCGGCTAGGGCCCCTAGGGGGGGAGGTCCGGGTCCTCCGGGAACCAATCCCGGAAACTAACATCTCCTATTTTTGTAAAGTAGTTTACTAAATTAGAACCCGGTCTCGAGGAACTCGAGGCCGAGGATTATGATCCCGATCTAATTATTGTTTCTTGTAACTTTTGCGAGGCGACATTCCAATGGAAGAAAAGTGGAGGATATGGAACCCTTCAACGGCACATGGAGCACAAACACGTCGCCGAGATGAGAATGCTAGGGGGACAAACACAAATTTCCGGCGGATTTGCATCTTCTACTAGCGGTAACCCTTTATTTCGTTTTGATCATGAAGCTAATAGTGTAGCATTAGCCGAAGCTATTTGTGTTGATCATTTAGCATTTCGATTTAGTGAAAATGTAGGATTTAATGAGTACATTAAAGATCATACACAACCCACTTTTACATCCGTATCTAGGAAAGTGATTAAGAAAAACGTAATTAAGGCTTATAAAAGACGCAAGGCCGAATTAGTTTCTTATTTTTCGCAAAATGATATGCATGTTTCTATTTGTAGTGATATATGGAGTGATAATACTCAAATCCATTCTTACATGGGTGTTACATGTCATTTTGTAGATCATCATTTTACAATGCAAAAACGTTTATTGGCATTTAGAGTCTTTGATGATTCACATACCGCACAAAATATTGCTATGATGATTCGTGCAATTTTAGAAGAATATAGACTACTTAATAGAGTTTTTTCAATTGGATTCGACAATGCATCTGCTAACACCGCATCTATTAGAGAATTACAAGAAATGTGTCAACCTATATTTGGTGGGAAATTTTTTCATATTCGATGTGCTTGTCATATTTTAAACTTATGTGTTCAAGATGGTTTACGTGCTATGAGCTAGTTTTCATTTTGAGCCAATTAAGAACATTATTAAGTATATTTGGGGGCATCTTAAAGTTACAAGAGATTGGATGACCTTTTGTAAAACTAACGGGGTGCACCCAAAACGTTTTTCAAAAGATGTGGGTACCCGATGGAACTCTACTTACATATTACTATGTGAATGTATACAATATAAACAAGTTTTAACGTCTTTTGTTTCTCAAAACCTTTATGGCTCTCCTTTCTATTTTAGCGAATCAGGTTGGGATATATGTCAAAGTATTGCAACGTTTTTAAAATGTTTTAGTGATGCAACAAAGAGATTTAGTCATGTTTATACACCAAGTAGTAATGTTTTTGTCTTGGAAGCTTGTAATGTTATGTGTGGTTTAAATGAGGGAGCTAAAATTCCCGGCATTGAGGAATCCGTTGCAAGCATGAGGAGTAAGTGGTTGCTCTACTATAGATATATTCCCGATTGTTTTCTTGTTGTTTGTGTTTTAGATCCTAGACTTAAATTATCCGTTTTACACGCTCTTTTAAATGACTATTATGGATATATTTTAGCCGACGGTGAACTAGAGGATATTTTAGGTATGGTTTCTAGAACTAGAACAAACATTGAAACTTTATTTACTCATTTTTCTGATTCTCCGACTACTTCACAATTACCTCCGGCTTCTTCGGGCTCTAGCTTGGGGGCCTTTGGAGCTAAGTATTTTAGTAAAAGACCAAGAGTTACAAACACGAATGCGGAAATTGATAACTATCTTAACACCAACTTTGAGTTTGTTAGTTGTGAAACTTTAGATGTTTTGAAGTGGTGGGAGGATCATAGGAGCATGTTTCCAACGCTTGCGAAGATTGCGGCTCAAGTTCTTGCCGTCCCCGCTTCAACCGTGGCGGTGGAGCAAACTTTTAGTGCAGGAGGCAACACTTTAACGAGGAAGAGATCAAATTTGGCACCGGAGTCATTGGAGGCGCAATGTTGTGTTTGCGATTGGAAGAGAGCCGCAATTAGGCAACAACGTAACATTATCGAGTCATCGGAAGACGAGTGGATTGGAGATTCTACTACGATACGCACCGATTCATCCGCCGAAGATTCGACTTAGGTAACGGGTTTTGAAAAAAGGTAAAGAACTACGTGGGCTTTGATTCCTCTAACCCGAGAGGATACGTAGGCAACTTAACAAGTAAGTCACTGTTAAGTGCAAGCCCAATTTTTTAAATTTTTTTGTTCCTTCATATTTAATTTAAAAAACTTAAAAAAAATAAAAACATTCTTTTTAATAGCGTTTTTTTATAATCCTTTTTTCTTAAGTTTTTAAAACATAATTTTTAAACTTAAAAAAAATGACAAAACATTCTTTTTTAATAGCGTTTTTTTATAATCACTTTTTTTAAGTTTAAAAATTATGTTTACATTTTTTTAGGTTTTTTTTCAGTTTTATAAATTTTTTTCTTTTAAATAAAAAAACCGGCCGGTTCCGGTTTCGAACCGGAACCGGTCCAGAACCGGATTGAACTGGACCGGACCGTAACCGGCGGAACCGGTTTTTCCCGGTTCCGGTTCCGAACAGGAACCGGACCGGGAGCCAACCCTAGTAATACCTTGTATAAGGCGCTGGTTCTCCCAGCGCCTTATACATAAAAAATTCAAAAAAAAAATTAACCAGCGTCTCTCACACATAAAAAAAATCCGAAGCTGGCATAAGTGCCTATATTGGGAATTTCTTTTGAAAAGAGCCTACGTCGGGAATTGTTTTTTAAAAAAAGCCCATTTCAGAAAAAAATTCAGTTTTTTTAGTGTATTATGAAATAATTCCTGTTCATATGCTATAAGCTATTGGAGTTGCATTATTTGGGTTATATAATTTATTTTTTTGTGTTTATTTATATATGTCCTTTATATTAGATAAGAATAAAAAATATTAAAACATAGTTATAAAACAAAAAAAATGAAATGCAACTCTCATTTGGATTGCATATCATGCGATTCTCATTTGGATTGCATATCATGCGATTCTCATTTGGGTTGCATATCATGCAACTCGTGCTTGAGTTGGATAGCAAAAAGACCAAATATTAAAATAATCTATGTAACCCCCATTGTGGGTAATAGTATGAATAGCAAAAAGACCAAATATTAAAATAATCTATGTAACCCCCATCGTGGGTAATCTTACTATTGAAATACTATATCTCTTGAGAATAAAGAAAATTGCATTTCTAAAACTAACAAAAATGCGTTGTATCTTTTATACGTCTTCTCCAACACAGAGCATGGTTTATAAATCAATTCTGCAGTTAGATCAACTTTGGTCAATGTTTGTACTTTACACAAATATACTAAGCTATTCTTTACTAAATAAGGTCCTCAGTTGTTTAGTTTAGACTGAAACAATAGGAGAATTCAAATTAACATAGCAATGACAATCTATTTTAAAAAGGCCTCAACTTGCACCAGAATCCTTGAATGTTGAGAACTCCTTGAAGGTGGTGCTAACCCACATCTACTGTGTCGTGAGTAGGAAAGCATTTGACATTGGAAATGATCCTAGAATGTTGCGTAAGCAAAAAATTCATTGACATTGGCAATAAAGATAATGTCATGGTAGTCAACAAAGGTAGGCGTTGTTCCAAATTTCCACTTAAAGAAGAGTTATAGAAAACAACCTGAAGCTAGCACGATTCAATATGTACCCTACATCAATGAAGGTTACATGTAAGATTGTAAGAGGAGTTCAGTGCAAGGACACACTTTTTTTATTTCACCCATCTAACAAACTCGAACCACAACTAAAGAATTTCTTAAAGCTAAAGATATTTTTCTCTTGAAAATTCCTACCGACAATCAAAAATCAGGTTGCACAACTCACAATCAGAACAATCTAAAATCTAAATTCCCTTACATATGTGAACCCAATAAGAAACCCTAAACCCATAAGTAAGTGTGCATACGCCTTAAGGAAAGGTTAAATGATCAATAATTGTTAATTCAACATTCGGTGGTGCATAATTAAGTAGATGGAAACCAATCTATAAAATTACAAATGAGAGGGGAAGGTCGGGTAACTCAGAAATCTTATAGTATCATTAACTTCGCTGGGCCTAGAGTTTTCATACCTATACTCTATTGCACTCAAGTCACAAGTTCATAGAGAAGTACCTTAATGGACAAGCGACACCTCACCACTTCGTTTAAGAATATGTAAGGGAGTTCAAAATATTTGTCCATTTCTTTTTTGCATTAAATCATCAACACCTCATAAAAAAACGCGGCGTCTATACGCACTACATTTTGAAACTTTTTAAACTACATTTTCGTACGCCCATAATGGGCGTACGCCCAAAATTGGCGTACAGTGCAATTTCTCGAGTATATGTATGCATACGTATACGTATACGTATACGCTAAAAAAATTGAAAATTGGTTCGTACGCCCAAAATGGGCGTACGCCCATTTCCAACGTACCGTAATGATAATTTTTTTTCCCAAATAAATTAAAAATTAAAAAAAAAAATTAAAGAATTCCGTACGCTGGAAATGGGCGTACGCCCATTTCCAACGTACAACATTTTTTTTCGAAATTTTTTTGTATTGCGATTTTTTTTTAAATTAATTAATTACGTTATTATATAATAACAATAATAGGTCATATATCATATCTGCCTCTTTGCTCTAGTGGTAAAGAGCTTCATTGATTGCCTAGAGGTTTTGAGTTCGAATCTCAACACTAACATCTCACCTTTTTTATTTTTTGGTAAAAATTGATGAAAAGAGAGGTGGGGGAGAGTCGAAATTGAGACCTCATGGGATATAATGAAGTGAAACCACTAGACTAGGGAATCATATTGATATATTTGTAATATTAATAGTACAAGTTACAATCAAATCTGGGTTCACCTCACTATTTTATTAGAATAACAGATTTTTTGATCTATTTGTAATATTAATAGTACAAGTCTCATATATCAATAGAATTAATTATTTTAATAATTTCGAGAAAAAATATTTATTTAAATAATAATGTGTATCTTATTGGTATTATTTATAATATTAATACTACAAGTGATGATCGAACTTGAATCTACCTCATTTTTTGTTAGAAAAATAGATTTTTTATTTTTTTCCCACATATTTATTGATTTAATTATTTTAATAATTTTGAGGAAAAAGAATTATTCAAATAAGCAGGTGTGTAAGCTTTTTTATATTTATAATATATTTTAAGATAAAAAACTATGATAATCCATATCATTCCCAAAATATTTTCTTTGTATTTCTAATATTGTTATTTAAATAATATATATTAATAAATAAATCCTTATTCAATATAAAACAAAATATATTTCAACAAAAACTACAAAATTTATACAATATATGACAAATGATAAATTATGTTTGAAAAATTTCAACACAAACTTGGATTAAAGATATCAACACCATCGATGGTTAATTATGTTTGAAAAATATAAAACTTAGTCTTATTAAGTAAAACACACTTAAAACGAGTAACGGCACAAAAAATCGAGTAAAACAGACTTAAAACGAGTTGGCGCGAAAATCGAGTAAAACAGACTTAAATTGAGTTGGCGGAAAAATCGAGTAAAACCGACTTAAAACGAGCAAATCCGACTTAGGGTATAGGGTATAGGATAGTGGATAGTGGATGTGGATAGTGGATAGTGGATATTGAATGTGGATAGTGGATGTGTTAAATGGATAGTTTGGGCCCAATTCGTTTAAACGCCCTAAAACGATAAAAATTAAAATTTCAAAATTGTAACATGATAGAAAATAAAGGTCATAGTCGTAATCAATTCTCAGAATCGAAAATAAATCATCGAAAACGTCAACGGGCCTAATAAGGCCGAATTGAGATTTAGTGAGGCCCATTATCAAAAAAACGACATAAAACGGCTTAATAAGACCTTAAACCGCAAAAAAAATGAAATGTAAAAGTTGTATTTGAGCATTACCAATATGACGGTTTCGTTTTTATAAGAAAATAACAAAATGAACACTTCGAAATATCTAAACAAGCACTTTCATCTAGTAACGAGTTAATCTCAAGTATATAAGTCGTATAGTTTTACTCATATGTGTGTGATATCAGTTCGTTACTCAAATAAACTTTACATAAAACTTTCATTAAATATTATAAAACACTCAAATAATCTAAAATAACGACATTTCACATCTTCGTATTGTCGTTATTGCTTGTTTAATCATATATGTATGCGTATTTCATTAAAACTTTCATTAAATATAGAGTAATCAATCAATAACGACAGTACAAAGATGTGAAATGTCATTATTTTGGATTATTTGAGTGTTTCGTAACATTTAATGAAAGTTTTATATAAAGTTTATTTGAGTAACGAAGTGATATCACACACATATGAGTAAAACTATACGACTTATATACTTGAGATTAACTCGTTACTAGGTGAAAGTGCTTGTTTAGATATTTCGAAGTGTTCATTTTGTTATTTTCTTATAAAAACGAAACCGTCATATTGATAATGCTCAAATACAACTTTTACATTTCAATTTTTTTGCGGTTTAAGGTCTTATTAAGCCGTTTTATGTCGTTTTTTGATAATGGGCCTCACTAAATCTCAATTCGGCCTTATTAGGCCCGTTGACGTTTTCGATTATTTTTTTCCGATTTTGTGAATTGATAACGACTATGGGCTTTATTTTCTATCATGTTACAATTTTGAAATTTTGATTTTTATCGTTTTAAGGCGTTTAAACGAATTGGGCCCAAACTAACCACTTATCACATTCACTATCCACTATATATCCACATTCACTATCCACTATATCATATACCCTACGTTATACCCTATACCCTATACCCTATACCCTATACTCTATCCACATTTTTTCGATTTTCGCGCCATTAGTCGTTCTAAGTCGGTTTTACTCGATTTTTGCGCCGTTAGTCGTTCTAAGTCAGTTTTACTCGATTTTCGCGCCATTTCTTACATAACTATTTGTACGTTAAGTATTATGCAAGATTTTATTCATCTTGCATAACTATTTTGAATCGAAAATACGTAAAACTATTATGCAAGATTGGTTGTTAGATGTGTTATATGCAAGATTTTATCCTTATCTTGTCTACAATTCGTTAGAATCCTATCTTGCCACTATATCAATTTTTAGATGTGCTATTTGAAAATATGTTTTAAGTAATTAATTCAATAAATATTTGAGACAAATAAGATACATCTTATTATTTAAGTAATTAATTCAACAAATAATGAGGTAGATTGAAGTTCGATCATCACTTGTAGTATTAATATTACATATATGTCAATAAGATACACCATATTATTTAAATAATTATTTTTTAGAAATTATTAAAATAATTAATAGTCTATAGATATAGATATTTGAGACCAAGATTAAAAAAACTGTTATTGTAATAAAATAATGAGGTGAGCCCAAATTCGATTGTAACTTGTAGTATTAATATTATCAATATATCAATATGATTCATTAGCCTAGTGGTTTCACTTCATTACATGTCCATGAGGTCTCAAGTTCGACTCCCCCTCCTCTCTTTCCATTATTTTTTACCCAAAAATAAAAAAAGTGAGATGTTAGTGTTGAGATTCGAACTCAAAACCTCTGAGCAATATATGCAGCTCTTTACCACTAGATCAAAGAGGCAGATGTGAAATATGACCTATTATTGTTATTATATACTAACGTAATTTATTAATTTTTTCATTTATTTGGGGAAAAATTATCATTACGGTACGCCCATTATGGGCGTACGAGTTAAAAATTGTATTTCACAACGGCTATTTTCAAACGGCTATATTATTAAAATTTATACTGTACGCCGGTTTTGGGCGTACGCCGGTTTTGGGCGTACGCCGGTTTTGGGCGTATACATACGACCGTATTCTGTATTTTGCCTCACAATCGATGTTGGAATTTTGCAATGTCCGCTTAAAACGAGCGTACGCCCATAATGGGCGTACGAGAATGTAGTGTGAAAAGTTGCAAAATGTAGTGCGTATAGATTTTGCCTAAAAAAAAGGAAAGATCCATTATTACTCCATACGATACATTCCACTGAGATCTTGTATTAGAATGATACCCGAAGATCTACATCCGCATTGTAGCAAGAAGACTACCTTCTGCCTAAGTAAGAGAAGATAAAAATTGAGAGTATGTCAACAGAGAGACTTATTAAGCATAAAAAACAAATGTACCTCAAATAGTTGATTGATGTTGTTTGTTGAGCTTGCAACTGTCTTCATAAAAACATCGAATTCTTCTTTGCATATTCCTTGTCATCCTACAGATATCAACAAATCTCTCAGTATAACAGAAAAAGTGCTGCTTCTTAAATACAAGGAAACAAGAAATGAAGTGATATAGGGAGTTGGTACTCCTAATTAAATGGATCACAATGATTAATAAATCCATTAAGATAGAAAGTGTTAACCCATGACAAAAACATAACAACTATAACAATGGGCATAGAGTTTTTTAAAATTTGCAATTATGAGTTGCTAGTAATATATTAATTACCTTCTTATACAAGATATCAACATGAATTTAAAGATGAAGCATGAGTCTTGCTAGCCATATCTCCCCACTACCCAGAGATCAAACCTCGAAGTTGTATGTTAGGACAATTCACATTCCACATTGAGTTAAGCTCTCCTAACAAAACAAATTTCTCAGCACAACAATGTAAAAGCTAACAACATCATAGAAGTTTACTAAATGATGTACTCCTAATCTCTTATGCTATCTTTTCGTAGTTATATGTGCCTTTAAGAGACATTAATTTATTTTTTTAAAATCTGGTATAAGACTATACATACTACTATTCAATATGCTCTACTTAATTATACATATTACTCATGCTTACAAGTAAGCTCAAAACTGATCTTCGACATTGAAGCTACAAGTATTTAATTGATGTCCAAGCAATGATAATCAAATCCATATAAACTCTATAAGAGACACATAGTAATCATATTTGTCTCATATTTTATTGAAGTAGTGGTAAAAATTTTGATTGATGAAAGGATGAGGGAAAATATATTAGGACACCAGACCTAAAGGACCTAAGTAAAACATTAGGGTCTTCTTCCTTGAAAATTTGAATTAGATGCTCTTCTGCTTCCAACTACATCATCAAATGCTTGAATTTAAATTGCATATCAATCATGTGCTTCATTTTGATCAAAATAAAGTTAAGACTTTAAGCGCTAAAATAAATTGATCCATTGCCTAAATTTAAATCTAGATTCAAACCGTAACACATAAATCAAATAAAAAAGAAAAGAAAGAAAGAAGAGACATAGAAGTGCACAAGTACCTCATAACCAATGGAGATTTGCACTTATCATGTTCCATTGCTCCATAGAACCAGATGAGAGTAGCAAAGGTGATAAATAAGCATAAGAATTTCAAGAGAAAATTGCGTCAATTTTTAGGTGATATACACAGAGTATGACAGTTGCAAAGGAAGTGGCGTGAGATAGTGCGATCATGGGGAGGAGAGAATTTAGGTGGAAAAGTGGATAAATAATTATGAAGAATTGAAAAAAAAAAAAGGAAAGAAGTGAGTTTAATTAATTAATTTTTAACTTTTCATTTTTGGCAAAAATGATGAGATGACGTTGAGGTGGCACAATTTTCTTCTAAGGACTTGGTTTCTCCCTTATATTATAGTTAGGTAGATTACACCCACACGATAATACATATATAATCAGGATGTGTTTGTTAAACGTCAAACCTAGCTTGAAAATTTAAACTGCATTTTTTAAGAAAACTTACCAAGAATTACTCCGTATTTGGTACGTTTTTAAGCAAATTAATCATGTACTTATATTTAGTGAGGCGGTTAGGCAATAAAAAGCATTTGATGATTCCAAAAAATAAAAAGGAAAACAAATGGTCTAAATGACTTTTTTAATTGAAATTTTGCGTAACCTTAAGATGGTTACTAGAGATTGTTTCATAATTGGTCATAGTAATTGGTCATAGGAGTGTGTATAGCTTTGGAGTTGGTCATCCTGGTATGAATTTGGAACTAGTGGATAAGAGGGAATTGAATTCAGCTTCCATGGTTGCTCTCCATTTCGGGTGTTTGTTGGCTTGAAGGAAAGATGACGGACATTAGGAATGAGGATGTGTTCGAGCATTCTGATTGATTGGGAGAAGGCCAAGGCACTCTGCCATCCATACGGATTTTGGATTTGTGGATATTTTCTTTGGACCGAGTTTGCATGATATGATGGTCCAGGTGAAATGGGTATGGGTGACGAGTCGAGTTAAGGAAGGGATTAACATAGGGGAATTGAGCTACATTTGTGGGTCACGATCAAGATGTGGATTGAAATTAATTTGTGGAGTGGCATGGGCATGGGCGGGATTTGTAATGCTAGTGGACTGGTTAAGATTAGGAATTGGGTTGCAACAAGTCATGTAACATATGTGTAAGCAATGGGAGATGAGTAGTGTGTTGTGAGGTATATGGGGTGTTATAAAGAGGATGGAAGTCATTCTCATGGAACATGACGTCCCGGGAAAAGTAGGTTTGATTGTTGACCCAAACGACACAAATATAACCCATATAGCTAGATGTATTACTCATAAAGATAACAACATTATTAATATACGCAGAGGCTTTACACCCTACATTTTTCAACTATCCACACTATATTTTTATACGCTAGAAATTGGGGTACGTCCAAAACAAACAAACATTCAAAATTCCCAACACATATGTATATAATTTAAAAACTTGTACAAAATACAAAATACAGGTATACATTGGAAATGAGTGTACACTTTTAAAAAAAACAAATTCAAACATCTATACGTTTGAAATGGGAGACGCCCATTACCAGCGTACGCGAAGATTATAAGAAGACAACTTCGTCTTCTTCCTCGCCTCGCCTGTTCTTCTCTCTCCTCGACTGAAAATCCTAAAATTCGCCCCCGATTTCGATCTCTTCCAATTCTCGTCCATTTTCGTGTGTTTTAAATCCAATCTTCATCCCCTTTTCTCAATTCCAATCATAATCCTTTATCAATTTCAATTGAAGTCGCCCAAAAATGCCTCCAAAAATTAAAAAAAAAACCTAATTCGGCTCCGACGAAAAAGGAGGAAGGTGGAGGCGGCACTAGTACAGAAATAGGCTTTTACCCCGGTTATTTGACAAAGAATACTACGGTTTTGAACCGGGGTTAAAGTGTCTGGCGTAAACGTGTTTACCCCAGTTACGCAATTACCCCGGTTACATATTTACCACGGTTCATGAATCGTGGTAGATCGAACAACCGTGGTAAAATTACTTTAATTCGTACTCAGGATATACCGTGGTAACTTGAACAACCGGGGTAAATGTGGACGTGGTAAAAAGATAAAACCGGGGTAAATATGGATGTGGTAAAATAATACAACCGAGGTAAATGTGGGTACAGAAAACATATTTTTCCGACGTAAGAGTATATAACCGAGATAATTTGGACGTGGTATGTAAGTTTGCTAAACCGTGGTAAAATACATTCCAATGAATTATTAATTTTACAATCAAAACCTGATTTAAAATAAAAATAATATACCTTATTTATAATAAAATAACTATATATATACAATGAATTTTTCATAAATTCAAAAGTTTTCAATTGTCTTTACAAACTTAAACTAAATAACATAATCATAAATTATTTCTAACATAATATTGTACAAAATTGCTCCCCGGATAAAGATAGAAAAACACTCCAAACTATTTTTGTTTTATCACCTCTCATGAAATCTCGAAAGGCACCTCTTGTTGGATGATACAACAACTTATGAAGTTGTAAGAGACAGGTTATAGCAACTGTCCCTTCCTTGACGTGCACATCCATAGCATCACATCTTCTGATTGATCAACAATCGCGTGGAACTCTAAGTCGTGGTTGAAAGACTCTGCAAAACTGATTCAAATTAGCTTTAAATTTCAACCTAATTAGCTTCAGAATAGATCAATAAACTCATTCTCAGTTAAATCTCTACAAAATTTGTCCAAATCGATCATGAAGCAGTAGAGTTGATTTGAGACAAAAAAACAAACTAAAACAGTAGAACTGACCGATTTCACAAATCCAAATGAATTCAATCAGTACACTCATTCAATCAGGACACTCATTCTCAATCGATCAGTAAACGCACACTTGATTTAGCCTGCAAAAACAATTTCAAATCCTAGGGTTGTCAAATTTATTTTTAACAAAGGTGAATAAACAGATAAATTGTGAGAACGAGAGGTAACAAAATCTGATTTATATCAAACAAGCTCATTCCAAGCAACCGATCCATCATGAAACCCTAAGACACTCAAAAGTTTCAATAAATTCCAAAAAAAAAACGAGCAGTAAACATTAGTAGAAAGAGAGAATACCTCAAAAACAAATCTATAAGGGAAGAAACGAATGCATGGGAAAGATGCAGCGAAAAGCGGAATAACAACGAAGTCTCCATACTCAGGATATGACTCTTGTTGCCAGTAAGATAATATATAATAATAAGAAAGAGAAGGATATCTTATATTGTTGAAAACACTATACAAGAAAACTAAAAACAATACAAGCTAGCTGAGGTCAAGTTTCACTTTTTCAAAGAGCTCACATATATTTTGATTAAGTTATGCACTATAATATGTTAGATTATCATCATGTAAACAAATTGGAAGTTCAGTGTACACTAATCAGACTCGGATATCTCAAACACTTATTGAAGTTATACACAATGAAAGAAAAGTGATTAAATGTGACAAGAATAAATAAACACAATGAAATCCAAAGAGCTCATGTTACCCAAACTTAGATGAAAAAACAATATACCTCATATTCCAAAATACTTCAACATTTTTTCTCACATTCATTATTTTTCAAAAGCAAGAGAAACTTTATAAAGAACATGAAGTATACACGTAGTATACAAATCATTCACCTTTCCAATCAGAACAGATTTCGTTTTCTTGAAGCTAGAAGCAAGCTGCTCATACTCTGGAGCAAGCCTGTGACAGTGGCCACACCTGTGAAATAAGAGCAAGAACAGCTTTAATACCAATCATCATGATCATGAAATTTGCATTGTAGTTGTATCTGTTATCAAGTGTATTCCCCACCATACAACACAAGTCAACTATAAGGCCAAGAGTAAGGTTATTTACTTATTTATCAAATCTAACTTCAAAGTGGTATTGTACGAAGAAAGAATAGAAACTAATTCGTAAGACAGCATAACCTACATCTTCACTATGGAACTTATACTCAATCAGCATAAGCAAAAAATAAAACAGACTCTCTGTCTGAATAGTAGACTCAATAACTGAAACGTGAAAGCATATCCAACCTCATTAAGCTATAGACCTAAAAAAACAGCAAAAGATGTACTTTAATACGAAATCCCGTTTCAGAGGTCTGATATAGGCATCACTTACTGCATATGGAAATCTATCCATTACCTTTAACACCAAAGAGCATACAACGACAAGTAAATCTCATCCAGAAATCCATCACTTCGTCAGTTAGCTACTACATCTCGACTAATTGAGGAGGAGATGGAAGCTCAAAACTTTATGGATTGAGGAGCAAAATTATGGAAACCAGATCGAAGATCTACAAAATGGAATTTGAATTCTCACTGAAATCCGATCTATTAAATTACAACATTTCTAATCAATAAGCATGATGAACCCTACAAGTACAGATCCATTTCACAATCCTCATGCAGATCGACAAATCAATCCAATTGTTGGCAAATCTCAAATCGATCAAGTCACAGGGGCGAAATAGATTCCAAGCGGATTTATAAAGAAACGATAAGAGGTAGACAGATATGCATGTAAGAGTTAAAGAGAGAGTAAATACCATGGAGCGCGCATAGAACTCGACAAGGGCGGCGCGATCTTGACCGAACTCATTGTCAAAGTTGGCCTTGTTAAAACGACAACGTAATCAGCGATAGCGGAGGAGAAGAAGAGAAGAACTAGGGCTACAATGGAAAACCAGATCTGCGATCTCACCATAGTTGTGAATGTTGAACTTGTCAACAGAGCGTGGGTGATGGGAAGAAGAAAAAGGCGTGTTATGAGAACAGGAGGGGCTAGGTAAAAAAAAATATTCCATGACGTATTTACCTCGGCTGATGTATTTATCCCGGTTGAAATATTTACCCCGTTATTTCACAATCGGGGTAATTTAATTGTATGCGGAAATTTACCCCGGTGGATACGATTACCTCGGTTCCTAAAATAACCGGGATATTTTTAAAAACTGGATTAAATTATCATAAAAAACTACCCCGATTGTGAAATAACTGGGGTAATAACACCAAAATATATAAAATTGGGGTAAAATGATAAACAAATTAAATAACTTGGGTAATTTGTCAACATTTTTACCACGGTTGGTAAATTAACTGGTGTAAAAATTCCAATGTTGTCGAAACACCCCAGTTGTTTTGTAACCGTGGTAAAAGCGTCGTGGTAAAAGCCTGTTTCTGTACTAGTGTGGTGTCCGTACACTCTCCAACGGTGTTTGTACACTCGCCTATGGTGTCCGAGTCCGCGGCGGTGGAAAGAAGAAGGTGGGAAGTGGTGGGAAGTGGCAGGGGGAGGTGGCAAAGGTGATAGAGGTGGTGGCGAGGTGGCTGAGCGCGGTGGTGGTGGTCCGGAAGCTTAATGCTTCTATTCGTCGTGGATCTCCCAGAGCCCCACCTCTTGCAGACATTCCATAGTTCACACAGGAGATGCAGGCCAGGCTCAACAACTGGACGTCGGTGAGGAGGAGGAGGTGAGGAGAAGGAGGAGGAGTTGCATCTGGAAGAGACATAGGCTGCAAATCTCTCACAATTGTAGGTTGGATATCTGGAGGCGCAGTTGCGGGATTATTTTTATGGGGAGGATCCATTGATTCAGCCATCTCCAGATGTGTCTATGTCGCCTCCCCCACAGGATACCCAACACGGGATTCATGAGGCGCATCAAGATATTGCTCAGGATCCCCCAGTAGCCCGCTCAGCATCCCCCTCAGGTTCTCGATGCACTGGTTCTAGGGGATCCGGTTTATTTGTAGGCACCTAGAGGTCAACTCAGTTTACGGCTTCTGGTGGACTACAACACCCACTTTGCTTCTGTCATATAAACTAATAAAAAATATGAAATGTTTAAGGATAACGTACATATTTGAGGTCCTCGTGAAGAAGTGAAGATTATGTTATGTCCATAAACATACAATGGTTGTCTTGTAAGGGGTAAGCCAGGTGTTCTCAATGTATCCAACGATTCTGCTTCTCCATGATTGCCTCAATCGTAGGAGTATCTTCTTGTATACTTCCTCCGTTCTTGATAGAAAAAATCCCCATACTTGTAACATGCACCCTGGATTTGTAATCCCTTATAAGGATTAGATTGTTACTCATGTCAACAAGAGCTCTTCCTTTCCTGGTTCGAGTGAAGACAAAGAAGTAGGAAATTAAGTGTGATAGGATGGGAGTGACCTCCTGGGAAGTTCCCACTTTTAAATGGGGATAGCGCTTCTAAGACCTCGTGTCTTACAATAATTGCCCGCACAACCTTTTCACCGATTCTTTATTTTTCAAGATTTTGGTAGCCCTTGATTCGATATTATGCATGATATGCACCAAACACATGAGGTGTTGAACTGAGAGATTTTTTAGCACTATCCGTATTGCAGTGATGAGAGCTTGTTCTCGATCGGTCATTATGTCAATCGACATTACTCCAACGTCTTCAAACAAGCCTTTAAGCCTATGCATTATGAACAAGTAGTGAAGAGTTTCCTCATGACGTGTGCATGCATATGCAATCTTAAATGTCTTATGCGTGCAAGTGAAACGACAATCTCCACAAGAGGCATCTTATACCTGCATAAGATATTATATTATATGACACCCATTACATTAAACAAAAAGGTATAAAGATAGTATTATATACATATTTGTCTTGTAGGTGGCGTCAGTAATTACGACGTACGAACACATCTTCATCAAGTGCAACGAGTCTTGATGGCCAAAAAACAAGATGTCCACCTCGTTCGTGTGTTTCGTGCAAAGGGGATGCACTACATAGCTCCATTCCTTCATAAACTTTAAGGTCCATTGTGTAACACTCACGATCATCAAAATGCACCTTCTGCACAAAGTTTGCGGTTTGTTTTGTGGATATTACATTCCCCGGAAATGTCTTTCTCAACTGATCACCAATAGTAGTATGCGGAGTGAATAAACTCGTCAACATCGTCAAAAATTTCACCTCAACTGGCTTCATTCGACCCATGTACGGATGACCAATGAAGCTAGTGCAAAGTTTATGATTGTGGTGTCCGCTCTTTACCTTCACATACCATCCATCTCTGGAATCCCTCTTGAACTTATAACCTCGAGCCTTAAACTTGCAATCTGTCTTTTTATCCCTACTTTCCCGCTCCATCTCAACAACCTTCTCTGTTTCATCTTCTGCTAAATCGTCTTTCTTTTTCCACGATCTATACACTCCAAAATGCTCACACATTATATTCATCTGACGTATATTACTATGGAGAGTCACTAATACCATCATAAGATCTCTACCAGTACTCTGAACCCAAAATCAAATGAAACTTAGTAGGAAACGTTTCTTCGGTTTCAAACTCAATAGAGTAATCCAAACTCTATAATTATGTTTACATCCACACAATTAATACTAGCATATGAACCACAACTAAATCTTAATTACTAGAAACTCACATGAATCACAACTATCAATTCTACGAATTATCTACACTACTAAATCGTAACGTAATTGAAAATAGAAAGAAAAACAATTAAAAAAACTAACCAAAAAATCACCAACGTTGAATTGTCCTTCTTCTTAGCCGCCATCGTCCCACATCCCGTCTTCACTTTCACTAAAAAAAACTCTTTCCACCCTCGATCACATCTTCATTGTCGTCGTCACCGTCACTCGCATACTCATTCTCTTCATCAATTGCATATTCAATCTCTTCACCACTTTCATATACAATCTCATGTTCATCACTCAAATTTGTAACTCTCTTATTTGACATTTTCGAATGGCTTGAATGTCAAACACAATTGATGTGGGTGACTATGCATACAGTTTTTCTCAACGGTCATATTAAAAAAACTAGATGTTACAGAATTTTGGCATGTACGCTGGAAACAAGCGTTCCCTAGAACTCAACGTACAAGCCAAAATTCTCCAACGGCTAGTTTTTGTAGAAAATTCGGCATGTACGCGTATTTCAATGTACGCTCATTCCCAGCGTATAAGCCAAAATTTCTCCAACGGCTAGGTTTTCCCAACGACTATTGGAAATGGTCATACACCCAAAACATATATATACATCTCATATATTTTGTATTTTGCTTCACGTATTCTCTTTTGAGTTTTTCCTATCAGTTTGTTTTGAACGTTCGCCTATTTTCAATGTACAAAATATAATATGGAAAGTTAAAAAATGTAAGTTAAACCCCAAGCCCGTTTTTTTACACTTGGCACCAGATTTGGACACATTCTTATCGCGCCTAAATAAACCGAGTTGTGGTTTACACATGCTCGCGTTTAAATTACTTTTTTTTATTTTGGCAAAAGTTACTATTCAATCCGTGGTTTTACCGTATGCAAATTTGATTCGTAAAAATTAGGCAAATGTTACTATTCATCCTTGTTCTCCCGAACCTTAAATTAAACCACACAAAATTGGGCGATGTCGGCTCGGCGACAGAGGATGGACCCGGACCTTCGGAGGAGGAGCTTGGGTGAACGGTAGGTGGCCGGAGGGGATGATTTCGTCTGAAGACGCCGACCTAGTCACCCACACCGGTCCACCAAACGCGTAAACAACACTTTGACGGAAGTTAAACTGATGTTAGGTTGAAGATGGAGTAGTAATACTATATGGGCTCTTATGGTCCATTTGATGATAAAAAACAACGCTACCACATAGCGCTTTCAAAAGCACTAAAACGCAATTCTATGGCGTTTAATATTGGACCAGTTCTCGCTATTGTGCCTTCAAATTTCAAATTTCATAAAATAAAACGGGTTTATTTTAGGAATATCCATACCACGCCCGAAGTTAAAACTCGATTTAAAAAAAATTAGACGCAACAAAACTCGTCCAAAATCGAATGCAAAGTTATAAATTTCCGGGTCGCCCAATCTCGATCTATCTTATATATTAAAGTTGGGTATTTTAGAGCTCTTAGAGTGATTTTAGGCATAATTTGTTACATAATTATTATTTTTTATCTTTAATTTCAATTATTAATAGATTGGATAATTATATTAATAAATAAATCTTAAAAAATATCATTCATTTCAACAACATATATACAAGCTATTTTATTGAGAATAAATATTATGTTGAAGGTTAATATATATTCTTACGATACAATTATGAAATAAAATATATTTTTATAAAGTCTTTACAATAAAAAAGTTAACCTTAATTTTTTGACGAACTCGATTAA
Organism: Oxyria digyna; assembly: GCA_029168935.1. Classification (NCBI taxonomy): domain Eukaryota; kingdom Viridiplantae; phylum Streptophyta; class Magnoliopsida; order Caryophyllales; family Polygonaceae; genus Oxyria; species Oxyria digyna. Next base: position 17,729,193 of record JAPVLV010000013.1, read on the forward strand.
AAAGATGTATAATTTTCATATGAATAATATGGAATTTTCCGTGCATGAAACATGTCACTACACTAGTATATTTTCTTTCAATAATTACTTTAATAATATAAAATTTATTATTATATAAATATATCATAAAAAATAATTCCATAAATATGTCATACACAAATGTCCCTTAATAGATTAAGGGACTAAAAAAGTAATAAAAAAAGTGGAATCCAATCTCCCGTCCATGAATTAAAAAGTCGAATCCAATCTCCGGTCCATAATTAATTAACGTAGAAGTGCGGTTTAGTTGGACTGAACCGGTCCAGTTGAGATTTAATAAAGTTTGGATTCCGGATAAAGAGTATGCTTTGCTCAGCTACACTACAGAGAGAGAGAAGAAGAAGAAAGTCAGGGACGGAGAAACCGTGTCGTTTAGTTGAGGAAGACGAAGGAATTCACTTCGCTTGCTCAAGATATTGCTCAATTTCTTCCATATTCCTTTTCCGGAGATTCATTTTTCTCTTTGCTTGATTTCTTTTCTCATTAAACTAGCGTGTGTTCCCGTACGTACGGGGTCGCACGTAATAAATATTTTAATAATATATTTATATTTTATATTATTAATTAATTTATAGATTGTAGTTTATGATTTATAATTTTTAAATTATAGTTTATAGTTTATAATTTATGTTTAATTTAATAACTTAAACTTAATTAGATTGATAACATAATAATAGATAAAGATATATATAAATAAGATAAAGATATAATATGATAAAAGATAAAAATCAATATTTCTTTTTGTTATATAACCTATTAGATATCTTTTTGATTTTTTTACTAATTTAAATCAAAGATATATATCAAAATATAAAGTCGAATGATGTGGAGGATGATATGGTGAATGATGTAGCATAACTTAGAGATCGACACATAGGCGAATTGAATATAAGGGCGACATGTGTCAAAACAACGTTCTGTTTTAGTATATGCAATGGCGGACCCAGGATATCCATCCAGTGGGGTCTGTTTTGCCAAAAAAAAATCTTACTATACGAGAAAAAGAAATTCGATGGTACGATTTTTCTTTACATAAACTCTCTCAAGAATCTATCTGGTTCATAAGAAATTACAGTAACATAATAATTTATGAGATCATCTCTCAGTCGACATAAATCTTACAATAACATTTTTCGAGGTGTCATGTTCTGAAATCTCATAAGAACCTCATTGATGCCAGCAGATCTAGCTAAATCTTTTTCAATGTTAAAAACTAAACAAACATTCATTAGATCATCTCCTAGTCGATTGCGTATTTGAAAAGAATAGATGAAACCGAAATAAAATATATTAATTTTGATAAAAAATAAAAATTTATTTTTTATTTTTTTCAATATATTTTTAAAAAATTTAGTGGTCCTTCACTGGGTCCGCCAGTGAGTATATGTATAGATTTATTTAATAATTTCTCTATAACTTTTTCTCCTAGATCTCTGCATACCATCCCTCGACGGTTTCGGAGTTCAATCTTATGTGTTTCTACTTCATTTCATCTTCTATAACGCTTTGTCCCGCGATCATTTCAATATTCTGGACATTTTCCTACAAAATTTTCTTAAATTTGTCATTGATTCATTTTTAGGAATTTCGTGAAAGATGGCTCGAATTTGCACTTCCTTGCTCAACGATTTCTGCTTACGTTGAAAATTTTAAAGTAAGAGCATGATTGTGATATTTAAATAAGGTTTGGTAGGTCTGAAACGTTCACTTCTTCGTTTCTTCTGACTATGTTTCACCTGACGGATGATAAAATACCGAGTTTTCGTGCTTTCAAGACGGTACCTATATTTTTTAGATTACTTATTTACACGGAAACTGGTGTATTAGTTTTTATTGATGTTGAATGTATCTTATATATTAAAGCTGAGCCTTTTAGACCTCTTAGAGTGATTTTAGTTTTAGTTTCTTACACAATAATTAATTTTTATCTTTAATTTCAATTATTAATAGATTGAATAATTATATTAACAAATAAATTTTAAAAAAGTATCATTCCTTTCAACAACATATGTACAAGCTATTTTATTGAGAATGAATATTATGTTGAAGGTTAATATATATTCTTATGATAAAATTAGTATTATTTTCGATAATAAAAATTAAATCAAGCTACGTATATAAACTTCATGAAATAAAATATATTTTTAAAAATAGTTTTTACAAGAAAAAAGTTAATTATAATTTTTTGACGAACTCGATTAAAATAATATGTAATTTTCATACGAATAATATAAAATTTTCTATATATGTCATTAGTCACTACACTAGACCGTCCAACACTCGAAAACAAAGTCCGTATGTTTGATTCTTCATTAAAACCAAACCTTCCAGAAATCATTTGGGTATTTACCCGCTGCAGGCAAGTTGAGAGCGGTAGGGTATCTTCTCTCATTGCATTTCTTTCTTCCGTCCATTCATCTCTCTCTTTCAAAATGTGCTTCATCACTGCTTATTAGTGCTTGGTAAGTGTCCATTTTCAGACCTCGCCCGTTTTGGGGGTTTAGCCTCTTATTGTTGCTTCTGCTGATCTGTTGTTGTCTTGCTGTAGAAACACTTGAAACTTTCAAGGAATTTCTGAAGTGGACTGTTATGTACCTTGATTCACTAAAAAGACTTGATCTTTATACTTGGTAGACAATTTGATAGCTTATGGGTTGGGTTTTTTCTACTCCCTCAATCCGGAGTTTCTTCCCCTTTAGATTTCATTATCTGAAATTTTGGGTTTAGCTTTACCATTTTTGTCATTGTTGTTGCCGCTTGTGCTGTTCAAAAACTTGTAACTTTGAAGAAATATTCATATGGACTTTTATCTTCGATCTTTCCCTAAAAGTTTTGTTTTTTGTATTTAGTTACTTTCTTGGGAATTTTTTTAGTTGGGTTGAAATCTTCAATGGACAAGGAAGAAGAAAGCTGTCCACAGTTCAGCCAGATCATGATGCCTCACATACTTGAAGCTGGAATTCTTGTAAGTTTTCTCCTTAATCTCTTCTGTGTATGTACATGCTCGAAGATACAAGCTGCAATGATTATACAGGATCAAATATGAAGGCAGAAAACAAAGAAGGGCAAGTGTGTTAAATATGGTCTACACTGAACAGTGAATCAAAGAAGAGATTTGGTTCAGGAATGGATAAACAATTAGTGAATTTCAGTACCTGAATTTCTTGATTATATGCAAAAGAAAATAGAAAACTACAACAGAAAAGACTGAGGCTACCTAATCCAACATAGTAAAGAACAAAAGATATAAAAATACAATCCAAGGGAAGTAATTTGGTGTGATATGCCTGATGGGAGCTGCCTTTTCTAATTTTTGACCTTTTCCTGCACATTTTCAACAGGAAATTCCCCAAAGGTTTCTGAAGGAGGGTGGAATCTACTTGTCTGAGTATGCTTTCCTCGAGGTAAAGACTGGTGAAAGGTGGAAAGTAGAGCTAACAAGACGTGATGGGCGCGTTTGGCTGCACAAAGGCTGGCAAGAGTTTGTTCAGAGCTGCTCCATCAAATCTGGACATTCCTTGGTGTTCAGATATCAACGTGGGTCAATTTTCCATGTCTTCTTATTCGATACAAGACACTTGGAGATCCAGTATCCTGCCAAAAATGTCAATAAAAGCCAAAGGGTCAATTTAGACCAATCCAAAGTCCCAATGATCAATTTGGAAGATAGTGACGATGATATCCCTGCTGAGAATCTAAATGAACCGCCACGAATTTCCAACCATTCTAGTAAGAAAAACTTCTTACTTTTCAAGCATATTGTTTCTGCTATGAATTGGATGTTAACTTATCTATACTTATTGTAAAGGAAAGAGACTTTCTTGTTCTAATGCAAGGGAGATAGTTATTCAAAGAGCGAAGGCCTTTCTGAGTAAAAATCCTCGTTTTATTTCCACCATTCGACCGACTCATCTAACTTATCTGGTATGTTTAATCTACAGTTTGTAGTAAACTTAACAACAGTTTGATGCATGTCAATTTAACTTCTGTTTTGTGCAGTATGTCCCAGGAAGTGATGCAAGAACGTATTTCTATGGAAGAAATGAAAATAGCCTCCACCTTATTGGTCCAGATGGAAAATCTTGGGCTATGGAGTATCGAGTTCTAGGCTCTCCTCTTCACCAAGTAAGAATCACTACAGGATGGATTGCATTTGTGCGAGAATACCATCTTCAAGATGGAGATACATGCGTGTTTGAGCTTATCGACAGCACACTCATGGCATTCAATGTAATCATATTCCGATTAACTGATGAAGAAGTCGAAAAAGAAGACCAAACATCGCTTGAAAGCGCTGAATCCTTGCAATGCAACAAGCCCTCTTTCACGGTTGTGATCAAATTCAATATTCAATCCCTATATTATCTCTATACACTGGTATGGCTTCTACTTTCTCCATTTCCTGTAATATGACCAGTTCTAGCTGCTGTAAGAAAAAACTTGATTTTCTATAATATTTTCACAATGAGATTCTTCTTTTTGCAGCGTGTACCAAACGCTCATGCTTCAAGCTACCTTTCGGATCAGCATGAAAAGGATGTTTTCCTCCATGGGGTTGCTGGGGATATTCGGCCTGTTAATTGCACTGTTCATGGTTTAGTTGTAAGATTCTCTTTGGGCTGGAAGGATTTTGTAGTAGACAATGATGTGCAAGAGGGGGATGCTTGTGTATTTGAGTTGCTTTCTCAAACACCGGTTCGCTACAATGTCACCATTTCCCGCGCTGCTGAATCAGGAAAACCAAATTAACCGAAGAATTCATTGCACTAGTCAGCAAGTAGGAAGCCAATATAAGCTAATTTAGTACTTTCCTAACTGAGCACTCTGTTAGTTAGTTTGTTTGTGTAGATACAAGTAGCACATGTCTGAGTTAAGTTATCTGTCCATTTCTGTCAAATTCTTATATAATCTTATGCAGTATTGGTCTAGGGAAGTAAGCTAGATTTATCCTTAGGCGAAGCCGCGAAATAATTCAAAATCAACGAAGCCAAATTGCAGTAGAATTTAACAGTCTTCATAATCAGCAGGTTATATGCTCCTAAAGTTTATTCAAGTATTAACAGTTAATAACTATTGGGCTACGAAATCCGACCAAGTCACGCTTCCAAATACATAACCCCCACTACAAAATCCAGCCTTGATCTTCACTTCAAAGCTCTTCTCTTCACCGACATTGGAGACCGTCTTGGGTCCAGGCCCTTGGTTTCCAGCAGACGCGACAACAACAATCCCTGTTGACTTTTGTGATTGTTGGAGCCCAGAAATTGATATCTCGCGATCAACACCTCGCGGGATAATGGGGAACAGATCTTCAATTAAGTGCCGAAGACCTCTTCTACAATTCTGGACAAACAACTTGAAGTTAACAATTCACTCGATCAAACTCCGCTTTACTCCATCTTCTCCTTGAGCAAATCCTTTGTTCTTGAGCTTCAAACACCTGCGCAGCCAAACCAGGAGGGGGGAGACTCCGGATTTGGCTCTCTGATGCCCAAGTCAGCAAATGTGCAAAACAGTGAAAGGAAGAGCGAAGCGAAATGACACAAATGAATGGAGAGTAAGGCAAAGAGAAAGGAAAAACTAGCAACCAAACTCCATTAGCAAGCTCAAAAGCTCATTCTTACACTTTATTCAAATCATCTCGGAACTCACTCATTCCTATCACAAAAGCTTGATCTTAGCACCGAGAGTCGGAATCCAAGTGTCGATCGTCCAAACGCCTCGGGAATAAGGTCGATTGGGAGGATTGAAGCAATGGAGAACTTCGGTGTTTTTCGCTCTCGAGAGGAAGAAGGATATTTTCTGGTAATGATGGTTTGTCCATTCTTTCTCCTTTCGGTTAGGATTTTATACCTTCACTCGGGCCTCACGCGAGTCATTTACGATATTACCCCTCCTAAGCCTGATCTTACCGGACTTTCTCCTTTGGGCCTTGCATGCTCGTGGGCTGCTTGAACTCATGTGGGCCGATCTTGGGCTTGATCCGGATCGCGTGCTATAACTGAACTTGATTCTTTTGGGCTTCGCGAGGCCCTCGAGAACCGGCTCCAACAGTGATCCCAATTAAATGCAAGCAACTAACACATTTGACTCTTTCGCCACCTTTCACATTGCTTTTGTAGTTTTGATCGGAAGTTCATTGTTGCTTTTGTTCAGCAGCATCAAAAAACACCTTTGTAAACCCTTCTTCTTCCTCTTGATAGTGAAGTTCTCCGCTTTGTGTCGTGGTTTTTTCCCGATAGGGTTTCCACGTTAAATCTTGCCTGTGTTCCTAACTTTCTGCTCGTTTCTTTGTTTCGAGTCCATTGCTAACAAGTGGAATCAGAGCACTGGTCCGTTTTCCCGTCTAGGGCTCGTTCGGCATGGCGTCGTTGAAGTACGATCTTCCGTTGTTGGATCGGAACACTCGATTCTCGTTGTGGCAAGTGAAGATGCGGGCGTTGCTAGCACAAGCTGATTATGATGATGCGTTGGATGGATTCGGGAACAAGAGATTTGAAACCTGGACCGATGAAGAGAAGAGAAAGGATCGGAAGGCTCTGTCAAATTCAACGAGAAGACTGTTGCTTCTCTTTGGCTGAAATTGGAGTCAATTTGCATGACTAAGGATCTCACAAGTAAGATGCATCTCAAGCAAAAGTTGTTCCTGCATAAATTGCAAGAAGGAGGTAATTTGCTAGACCATATTTTTGATTTTAAGGAGATTGTTTCTGACTTGGCTGCAATGGAAGTCAAATATGATGATGAAGATTTGGGTTATATAGTCATGATACTCTCACTCTAAATGACGTTTATGAAGCCTTGCACGCTAAGGAGAAAATGAAACAAATGGTGTCTTCTGATGGATCAAGTTCTCAACCCGAGATCTTGTCAGTTCGTGGCAGGACAAAGGAGAAGAGTTCAAATAAAGGATCTCGAGGTAAAGGTTCGAATTGCTATAAAGGCCGATCGAAATCTAAAAGTAAATACAAATCTTGCAAATATCGTAAGAAGGATGGGCATGAAATATTTGAATGTTATAAGCTGCAGAACAAGGAAAGGAGAAGTGGCACATACAAACCGAAAGGTAATAAACAAGATGTTAGAAAAGTGGGTATTATCTTTCTCTCACATGGTATCAGGCTCTCCTCTCTTTTCTCCAAAATTTTAACGATCATCTTCCTTTTCTCTCCACCAGTAACCACCTACCACCACCACCACTCTTCCGCCCCAAAATCATGTCAGACCATTCCTCCGACAATGAATCTGAGCGAACCATCTCTTCTTCTCCCAAAGACAAAGGCAAGCAATCTGCCAATGTTAACCCTACTCCCAACATAGCCTCATCCTCCTCTTCTCTCTCCCCGGCTGCGATCGCCGTCCAACAAGCACTCCACGTTGGATCCATCGGCAATCATGTTCGCGTCGTTCTCAAACGATCCCCTTCCAACTACACCCTCTGGCATCATGTTTTCCTCATCACTCTTGGAAAATTCAATCTCCTCTCCCATGTTGATGGCACTCCGCCCTCTGATGATGAAAGTTGGCCAATCCTGGACTTTACTGTCGTGTCCTGGATCTATGCAACGATCACCGAAGAAATCTGCGCCCTAATCATGAAAACTGATGCTCCTGCCTTCGATGTATGGAAGGCCATTGAGAATCTCTTTCGAGATAACAAAAAGGCGCGCGATCCAACTCGAATCCGAGTTTCGCGGCCTTCGTCAGGGATCTTTGTCGATCAACGACTACTGTCGGCAACTGAAAGAACTCGCTGATGGTCTCGCCGATGTCGACAACCCGGTGTCTGATGAGAACCTTGCCCTGCAAACAATCAGCGGTCTGAACGAATCCTTCTCCAACATTCGAAGCTTGATTCAATTTCAGCGCCCATTCCCTTCGTTTCAAGAGGTACGTAGCAGCCTAATTCTTGAAGAAACTTGTCGTGCAAATACAGCAGCGCCATCCACGGCCCTTACTGTCACCGCCGACTCCTCTTCCCAGCCACCCTCCTCTGGCAGATCCCCTTCACCGGCACCTCCTGTTGCACTCCCGCAGCACCCACCGCAGAACAACCACAACAATTACTCCGGGCGTAGCCAACGTCGACTCCGTGGCGGCGGCCGCGGCCATGGACGTGGGAATGGCCGTGGGAATGGCCGTGGGAATTTTCAACAACAACTTTGGCAATTTTTGAATGGCCAATCTCAGTGGAACCAACCTTGGAATAATCAAGGTATTCTTGGCCCTCGTCCAAATCAGCCTCAGCAAGCCATGTATTCTCAGCAATCGGCTCCTTCGTGGGATCAACAAAGCCTCGTCAATGCTATGAACGCCATGACGGTTCAGCAACAACGTCCCTTCGATCCATCTTGGTTCCTGGATACCGGTGCATCTTCTCATATGAGCCCTAATGCAGGTAATCTCTTTCCTATTTTTAATCCGGGTAAACATTCTTCTTCACATATCATAGTGGGTAATGGACAACTTCTCCCTGTTACAAACATTGGCCACAAAACATTAAGTAGTAATCCACCTCTCCATCTTAACAATGTTTTAGTTACCCCTAATCTTATTAAAAATCTGATTTCTGTGCGAAAGTTTACTAAGGATAATAATTGCTCTGTTGAATTTGACCCGTTTGGTTTTTCTATTAAGGATCTTTCCAGCAAGACCGTGATCCATCGGTGCAATAGTCGAGGAGACCTCTACCCGTTTGTCTACTCTTCAACCGCCTCAAACTCCCTTCATGCCCTCTCGTCCGAAGTTCACACACCACCATCAATATGGCATTGTAGATTGGCACATCCGGGTCCCACAACTCTCAATCATCTCATTCAAAATAAATTTGTTCATTCCAATAAAGCAGACTCCTCTATATGTCGTGCATGTCAACTTGGGAAACACTTTAGATTACCTTTTGTTTCTTCAAATTCCACATCTATGCATTGCTTTGATCTCATACATTGTGATTTATGGACATCACCTATTTTCAGTGTTAGTGGTTTCAAGTACTATCTGGTTATTATTGATGATTATTCCCAATTTATTTGGACATTTCCTCTCAAAACCAAATCAGAAACGTCAAATACACTCAAACACTTTCATACATATGTTCAAACACAATTCTCTACCACAATTAAAAAAGTTCAATGCGATCATGGACGAGAATTTGACAACAAAGATCTAAACTCATTCTTCACAGACAAGGGTACTCAATTTCGTTTCTCATGTCCACATACATCACAACAAAATGGAAAAGCTGAACGAATGATTCGAACCATCACAAATGCCATTCGTTCCCTACTGTTCCATAGCCACCTCCCACCAAAATTTTGGGTTGAAGCTCTAAATACAGCCACATATCTACTCAATATCACACCCACCACCACACAAAAAATGCGGACCCCGTTCGAGTCACTCTACCAAAAACAACCTACATACGACCACCTTCGAATTTTCGGTTGTCTTTGCTATCCAAACCTAACCGCGACCACAAAACACAAGCTCGAACCCCGTACCAAACCATGCGTCTTTCTCGGCTATGCAACGCACCATAAAGGGTATCGCTGTCTTGACTTGGAAAATCATAAGGTAATTATTTCCAGACATGTTATATTCGATGAGCATATATTTCCTTTAAAGAATAAACTTTCTGAAACAGGTTCGGATATAAATTGGGATACAGATGAAAACCCTCCTCCCATAATAAATCCAGCCGGCCCTTGTTCCCCAAAATCTCCTAACTCCTCTCCATTACGCCTGTCACACCCACCATCCCCTCAACAGACGGGCCCCACCTCCCCTCTCTCTCCACAAATTGCCTTGTTTCCCACGTCCAAATCCCATCAAAATCGTCCTTCCTCGGATTGTAGTGGACCCACACAATCTTCACCAATTCAAACTCCCTTGAATTCTCCGTCCACTCCTCCACTATCCCATATTTCTAGTGATCCCACCACCTCTAATTCCTCACCCCCTACCCAACTCCCATCTCCTTCGGTCAAAAATTCAACCAAAACCCTACTTCCCCAAAGTCACCCGCCGTCACCCACACCCAACCCTAGTGCTCCACAAAACTCGACCACTACCCATAACATGGTCACACGTGGCAAGTCTGGAATTTCTAAGCCAAAAATCATGTTCAACCTCAATTCTCAAACCATACCTCTTCCTACGTCTCATAAAACAGCCCTTCAAGACCCACTATGGTATAATTCCATGAAAGAAGAATATGATGCTTTGATTAAAAATGGGACTTGGGATCTTGTACCAAGGCCAAAGGATGCTAACATTGTTTCCGGCAAGTGGCTCTTCCGCCATAAATTTGATGTTGATGGAAAGCTCTCTCGATACAAATCAAGATGGGTAGCTCGAGGTTTCTCTCAACAACAAGGCCTGGATTTTGAAGAGACTTTCTCCCCCGTTGTGAAACCAACAACCGTACGCACCATTCTATCTCTTGCGGTTGCCAAAGGATGGTCTATTCATCAATTGGATGTGAAAAATGCTTTTCTTCATGGTCATCTCAATGAAACTGTTTATTGTCAGCAACCTCCCGGGTTTGTTCATCCTCAATTCCCACACCATGTATGTAAACTCAGAAAGGCGTTGTATGGCTTGAAGCAAGCCCCAAGGGCGTGGTATCAACGGTTCGCCACGTACATCACCCGTCTTGGCTTTTCCAGTTGTCGGTCCGACACATCTCTCTTTGTGTTCCAATCCGGCAGCCTTCAAGCACATCTACTCGTGTACGTGGATGACATTATTTTGACAGCTTCATCAACCGAGTTCCTGAACAAAATCATTGCAGCCCTCAGTTCAGAATTTTCCATGACTGACCTTGGCCAACTTCACTATTTTTTGGGAATTGCTGTCACTCAGCACAAGTCCGGGATTCATCTCAGTCAGGAAAAATATGCACTGGACATTCTTCAAAAGTCAGGTATGGCTTCTTGTAATCCCTGTAAGACACCAGTGGACACGAACGCCAAGCTCAGTGCATCCGCAGGCCCTCCGATTCAAGATCCAACAGAATACAGATCTATTGCCGGCGCTCTTCAATACTTGACATTCACTCGTCCAGATATTAGCTATGTTGTCCAACAATGTTGTCTTCACATGCATGATCCACGAGAAGAACATCTCCTTGCTATTAAACGAATCCTTCGATACATAAAAGGTACATCATCCCTCGGCCTCAGCATCCTTGGAGATCCCTCTGATCAGTTGACAGTATACTCAGATGCTGACTGGGCGGGCTGCCCCGACTCTCGCCGCTCCACATCAGGTTATTGCATGTTCCTCGGCCCAAACCTCATTTCATGGTCGTCTAAACGCCAACCCACTGTCTCCCGCTCCAGCGCCGAGGCCGAGTACAGGGCCGTCGCTAATGCAATAGCGGAGTCTTGCTGGATTCGTAGTCTTTTGCAGGAACTGCATGCACCAACTTCACGAGCCACCATAGTCTTCTGTGACAATGTCAGCTCCGTCTACATGTCCTCCAATCCGGTCCAACATCAGCGAACTAAGCACATTGAAATTGACATTCACTTTGTGCGTGAGAAGGTTGCCTTAGGACAAGCTCGTGTCTTCCATGTTCCCACCACCAGTCAGTTCGCTGATATCATGACAAAAGGGTTGCCTTCACCACTCTTCTTGGATTTCAGATACAGCCTCTGCCTCCGAGATCCTCCGGCTTCGACTGCGGGGGGCTGTTAGAAAAGTGGGTATTATCTTTCTCTCACACAAGATGAAGGTAATGCTAATTGTGCTCGTAATGATAGTTCTGATGGTGAGATGCTTGTTGTTACTGTGTTTGCTGGATGTGTTGAGATTAAGGATGATTGGATACTTGATATTGCTTGCACTTTTCATATGTGTCCGAATAGAGATTGGTTTGCAACCTTAGAACCCATAAATGATGCTGGCTCAGTTTTGATGGGAAATGATTCAGCTTGTAAAGTTGCAGGAATTGGTTCCATTCAGATCAAGATGTTTGATGGCACAATCGGAACTTTAGCAGGTGTTCAATTCATTCCCTAAGATGAAGAGAAATTTGATTTCCTTGAGCGCTCTTGGTGATAAAGGGTACAAGTATTCAGGTGGGGGTGGAGTCTTGAAGGTCACAAAGGGTTCCTGTTAGTATGCCTTGAATCTGAATCACACACTGCGACAGGTAGCGGGGGGCCAAACGGTATACAATATCTGTTGTATGGGCTTATTTGGGCCCATCAGTTTTGTTGTTGGGCTTAGGGTTATTTAGCGCTATATATAGCGGCTTATTCTGATCTCCCTCTCCTGTGGACGTAGCCAATTTTTGGTGAACCACGTATATCTGTGTGTCTTTCTTGCGTTTACTTTGTTCTCGTTTCGATTCTGTTACAACAGTTCCCTTATCGTGATGAAGGGTTATCTTAGGCAAACAAATAGCCTTTATTACCTTCAAGGCACTACAATTTCAGGTAGTGCTGCCCTGTTATCTCAAATAATGTTTCTGATTGTGATATTGTTGACCTGTGGCATAGACGTCTTGGGCACATGAGTGAACTTGGTCTATCAGAGTTGAACAAGAGAGGACTTCTTGATGGCTACAGTGCAGGCAAGCTGAAGTTCTGCGAGCATTGCATTTTTGGCAAGCATAAGAGGGTGAAGTTCAACACTTCAGTTCATACAACAGAAGGCATTCTAGATTATGTGCATTCTGATTTATGGGGGCTAACTAGGAAAGCATCCATTGGTGGTGCTTACTACATGATGGCCATCATTGATGATTATTCGAGGAGAGTTTGGCCTTACTTCTTGAAGCACAAGTCTGAAGCTTTTTCAGCTTTCAAGGAGTGGAAGACTATGGTTGAAAAACAGACTGAAAGGAAGGTAAAGAATTCGGACTGATAATGGGATGGAATTTTGTTCTAATGATTTTGATTCATTTTGCAAGGCTGAGGGCATTGTCAGGCACTACACTGTAGCTCACACTCCTCAGCAGAACGAAGTTGCTGAGCGTAGACTATCATCTCCAAGGCACGTTGTATGTTGCCAAATGCCGGTTTGGACAATCGCTTTTGGGTTGAAGCTGCTTCCACAGCCTGTTTTCTCATTACTTGCTCTCCTTCTGTTGCTATTGGCAAGAAGACCCCAATTGAGGTATGGTCTGGCTCTCCAGCAAATTATTCAGAATTGAGAGTTTTTGGTTGCATTGCTTATGCTCATGTTGATAACGAAAAGCTAGAGCCAAGAGTTGTTAAGTGTATTTTTCTTGGTTACAAGTATGGTGTTAAAGGCTACAAATTGTTGAATCTTGAAACATGTAAGGTTGTGATTAGCAGAAATGTTGTGTTCAATGAATCTGCTATGCTACATGATGTTTCATCTACTAATCTTGATGTTGTGAGTGAGCATAAACCAAATGTCCAGGTGGAGCATGTTATTGATTCAAGTGATATATCACATAAGGAATCAAAGACAATGAATGTATCGGAGGAGAGGAGTTCGGGGGAGGAGAAAGAGGGGCCGACGAGCTTGATGTGGATGGAGACTGGAATGGAAAGGGAGAGGAGAGAGGGGATGGATGAGGAGAAGACGGCGGATCGAAGCAGGAGGGTGTGGAGGTGGGAGGGAAGGGAGTGGAGGGTGTCGTTTCCGGCGAGGGGATCTACACTGGATTGTTGAGAGAAGTAGGCATCCAGGCCGGGGATTCAGAGGGGTTCGCCGGAGGTTGAGAGAACAACACAGAGGAAGACGAGGAGACTGATGTAACTGCCTGCGCCAGATGACATTTTCAGAGCCGGACACCTCCGGTAAGGGCAAGTTTCAGTGGAGAAAGGGATTGGTACTACTACTACTACTAGTAGGACTGCTTCTTCTCTGATGCATTTTCTATTATGTGTATGTTTAATGCTGATTGTGCTTTAGTTTCCTGATAGCTCGACCTCTAGTGAAAGACTGCAGAAATATCATATATTGTATTTGTTGTTTATTTTCTTTCTATGTTATGGTAGCATCATATCATTCATATTGACTTGATTCATGGTTTTGTAAATTAGATGAAATCTTATGTCTGGCTTCAAACTGCTGATGGCTCAATACAACAAGTGGAGAAAGAAGTTGCTGTGTTTTGCCCCATGATATGCCGAGAGATACTTTAAAAAGGCTCATATCCTCTAAAAACAATGCTATTACATTTCCTGAGAGGGTCAACCCCTTAACACTTTTTGGTTTTATGAGGGTAATGACACTTTTTATGTGAGTTTATGAGTGTGGAGTGTGTAGACAGTTTTATGTGATTTTATTAGTGCAATGACACTGTTTAATGTGGTTTTATAAGTCTAATGACACTTTTTATTTGGTTTTATGAGTGTAATGACACTTTTTATATGAGTTTATGAGTATAATGACACTTTTTAATGTGGTTTTACAAATATAGTGACACTTTTTATTTGGTGCTAGGAGTGTAATGACACTTTTTAATTGTGTAAATGAAAATTTCTATGAATATAATATAATGACACATTGTAAAAATGACACTTTTTAATTGTGTAATGACAATTTCTATGAATATAATGACACATTTTATTAATATAATGACACTTTTTATTCAATACATAAAAGTGTCATTTTAGACCAAAAGTGTTATATGAAACCAATATGAAAGTGTCATAAGTTTGAGAGTGTCATTTACTTGACAGTGTCGTTAATTTAAAAGTGTCATTAGTGTAAAAGTGTCATTAGTATAAAGTGTCATTAAAAAATAAGTGTCATTAGTATAAAACTGTCATTAAAAAATAAGTGTCATTAGTCGGAAAGTGTCACTAAAAAAATATTATTAAAATTATTAGAAAGTGAGGAGAGAAACTTGGTGAAGGGGGTTAGTTTTTAAGGGGGCTAGTTTCTTAATAAAAACATTACACAAAGGTCATTTACCCTACTCACCGGTTATTTTCAGTCACAAGGTTGCTACTCAACCGTGTTATCTCTTTTTCGGATCATCCTTCAAGATGGTCCATCTATCTAGGATGAGATTAAGAAAAAAAAATATTACTAATGCAATAAAGCTACTAGATTGTTGTCTAATATGTGAACGAAAGAAATGTTGGATGTGCATGTGCGAAATTTCAAGAATTATGACGCGAGTCATTTTAAATAATGACATGATGGAAAAGCACTGATTTTTTTTTATCAAGGTCAAAGATTTTCATAACAGGAACACGTCAAAGTGTTAACTACTCCCTCCGTCCCTTAATGTTTGCAACATTAAGGGAATGGAACAATATTTAAGAAAAGTGAGATGAGTGGAGAGAAGAAGAAAAAGGAAGTTGAGTAGATGGTTGATTTGATTGATAAAGTGTTAAAAGAAGAATAAAATATTGAGTAAAGGTATTAATGGTGGAAATTAGATAGAAAAGATGATATAGATGGTTGATTTGATTGATAAAGTGTTGTTAGGATATGAATAAAATAAATAAAGTAAGGGTATTATGGGAAAAAATTAATGGATAGAAAAGGAATGTTGCAAACATTTTGGGACGCCCGAAAAGGAAATGTTGCAAACATTAAGGGACGGAGGGAGTATTACTCTCTCTCTCTGTCCCTCGATGTTTGCACACAGGAATTAAGGCAAAACAGAGCAAAAGTAAAGTAAATGCTTCAGCCAATCAGATTTTAAGATTGAATCTGATAATTAAATGCAAAATACTTACAAACCAAAATCCCTAAGCTACCCCTAAGACACAATACAGATCTGGACCAAATCCCTTCCCTTCGCCACCCACTTCGCCCCGCTCTTCTCTGCTGGATCCAGTCGATTCACCGCCGGAATCATCGAATTGTCACCGCTCGACCCCAGATGCTTCCTCCTCAACACTCCTTAAGCCGAAATCGGATATTTCCAGATCTCCTTTCTCATCGAGGAGGAGAATCTTCGGCTTCAGATCGTTGTGGTAGACGCCTCGGCTATGGAAGAAATCGTCGGCGTTGATGAAAAGAGAACGGAGAGGAGACCTTGGATCTGTTGGCCATGACCTAGTGGATCTGGAGTTGGAGGATGCTGGGATAACGAACCAGAAATGAAAAAAAGAGAACGAAGAGGAGAAAAAACAGAACTGAAAGATTAGGAGAGGAGAGGAGAAGAGAACAGTGGAAGAAGAAATCAGATCTGGAAGATTAGGAGGAGCTGTCAAAATGAAGAAGCGAGAAAGAGAAAGATGCATTAGGGTTTTCTTTAAAATGGGTTATTAAATTGGGCCATGGGCTAGTATTTGGGTTAATTAGTTTAATTGTGTTTTGGGCTGGGTTAATTCGGGTTTAAAAAAATAATCTGGGTTGTTTAACAATTTTTAAGGTTAATGAAGAATTATGATATGTAAAAATGGAAGAAATTTAACGGAGATGAATGTGGTTGATTAATTAATGGTGAGAATTAGATAGAGAAAGTGATGTAGATGGTTGATTTGATTGATAAAGTGTTGTAAGTATATGAATAAAATAAAATAGATTTAGGGTATAATAGGAAGAAATCTAGGGATAGAAACATAAATATTGCAAATTTTAAAGGACGCCCGAAAAGAAAATGTTGCAAACATTAAAGAACGAATGAGCACCAAAATTTATTACATTGAAATGATAGAAACGGAAATATTAGAAAAAAGTTTCACTCTCACCCCGCATATTATAGAATGTCAAAATCTTTAGACAATATCTATTGTTATTGATTGTTGAGCCGAGTAAGTCTTTCACAAATTAGATCGGATCAAACTAACGAGTTGAGTTAGTTTTTAACCGGGAAACAGAAGAGGAAATGGCTCTTAAGCGCGTGTTTGGCACCATCCCTTAAGCGCGTGTCTCTACCGCAAACCGGAAAACGGCTTCTATCTTGAAGAAACCGTCCGAGTCAATCCGGTCAGGTGAGAGTACTCTGTTTTTTTTGCTTGGAAGAACTAAACCACGGCTATCTCGGGCCGGGTTTATGTTTGACCGTTTGCTTCCATTACCCAACAAAAAACGCCTCGGAAAACCCATTTCTTCGCTCATCCTCAAACAAACAAACAAACAAACAAACAAACAAACAAACACAAGAAGAGAGCATAGAAAAATCTGTCTTTAATGGCGGCAGAAGGTGGGTTTGATTTCGACAGGGAAGTAAATCTCCCCGGCGGAAGCTTCTCAAGGCTACTTCTATCAGACGACGTCGTTTCTCCTTCTCCACAGACTTCTCTGTTTTCTCTCGACACCCCCAAAATGCTTTGTTTTGGTGGATCTTTGATCACTTCACAGACTGTTTCTGTTTCTACTTCCACTGTTTCTAAATCTCCCAGCAATGCAAGCATCACCAGCTTGCACAAGAGGCGAAATGGGTCGTCGGAGAAGGAAGATTCCGGCACCGGAAAGAGAATCCGTCCGGTTGCAGGGATCAACGGACATGCAAAGGTGAAAATGAATTTATGTGCATGCAAATTTCATAGCTGATTTATACTGAATTTGATTTAATTGATTCAGGCGAAAAAGAAGGAGAAGCTGGGTGAAAGAATAGCGGCGTTACAGCAGCTGCTTTCTCCTTACGGAAAGGTTTCAATTTTCTGATTTTGAATCCCAATTTTGTGCTCTGTTTTTTTGTTAGTTGGTGTGTTAATTGACATGATGAAATTGAATAGACGGATACAGCTTCAGTGCTGCATGAAACGATGGGGTACATAAAGTTTTTGCAGGATCAGGTGAAGGTTTTGTGTACTCCATATCTGCAACGTCTTCCGCCATCTCCTACTACTGTCACGACTGTGAGTGTTTTTTTTTTTGCTTTTTGTTCAAAGTTGCTTTTTGTTCAAAGTTGATGTTTGTGTCTTTACTGTTTACCACTGCTTTTCTTTTCTGTGTGGTTGAGTTTTTTTCCTGTAAGAGTAAAAATGAAAATGGTAATGATAATTTTAGGGTTGCAATAATTTGATGATGCTTTTGCTGGTATAGAGGGCAGCAGTTTTGTATACAAAGTCATCAAAAGTTTGAACCCTATCCATATTTTAGGGAGTGTTGAGTAAATCTCAGGTAGCAATAATAATTGGCTTGGTGGTAGCTTCAATTCTGGTTATCAAAACTTGAATCATGTATACTTTTACCTTGACCCTACCAAATTGTGAGTTGTGACTTTTAGCCCTTTGAATAAGTTGAATACTGTACATTGTAATTCCTAATATATTGAAAAATTGCAATTTTAATGGGACAAGAACCAAAGGAAATTTAACTTTATTCATCAAAATCTAATCTAAACCCCGTCAAAGCAGATTTTGGCCCATATGAGCTAGAAATATGTGCCAAAATTCCCTAATTTGAAAGTAGCCGTTGATCATTTTGCAATAATTGTTTTCTTGTAGAGAAATGATGACAAGTGCACAGAAGACCTGAAGAGCAAATGCCTATGCTTGGTTCCGGTTAATGCGATCACTGACATGGAAATCGCCACAATGGGAGCCGACTTCTGGTCACCGGTCACCATGAATACCACACCCATCAACGGCAACTCTTCAATGTCGAAGCAGTAAAAAGTTAATCTTCCCTACCATTTTTCAGTATGGCGGATGAATTACCAGTAGAATCTTACTGCACAATTTTTGTAGTTGAAATCACATGACTGAATATGCAGAAATGATATGGTAGCAGCCAAAATTATGTGCTGATATCTTGAACCTAAGTAGTATTACTTCAGACCGGTAAAAACAACCGGAGTAAATTTATGTAAACAAAAGAAAATCATATCTTTTGTCTTTGTGAAGGTCGTTTTTCTTGATATTTTGGTGGGAGGAGTGAGTCCCAAATTTTAATATTACTTGGTACCACTCTCTCACCTATCTTCTTTTATCCCCCAAATTTGGCGGATTTATAGATGTAAGCATTGTAAATAAAATTGCGACATGGGTCCAAAATATACAAAACGATTCGAATCATATAGAAATAGTCGTACGCGGTAAAGTCGTAATTGATGGATTATAGCATGAGCGCAATAATGTTTCGCCGTTGTGAAGACAATTGCCTCAAGATCAAGCAACCAACCAAGGAGGAAGGAGGAAAATCAATGTGAAAAGCTCACATTTAGAGATTGGAGTACACGTTCATGTCATACCAAAGTATGTGCTTGGACATGTAAGAAAGGGTTAGGTTGAAGATGGTTTTTTTAATAGATCTCTTGAAAAAATGCATTGATATGTTAATTTCTACATAATTGAAAGGATCTACCTATGTGACAATCGTTTAAAAAAACTGTGTTTCACTTATAAACGAACATATAGATATTCATTTTCATCCTTCTGTATCTAAATGTTCATCAACTTTATATGTATGCATGCTCATTCTTTTCTCTGTTCGTTATGTTTCATTGTAAACATATCATAAATATTGATGTTCATAAATCATAACCATACACCCGAATCTTGGTATCCAGAGCAATGTACATCAGTACATGCGTAAATGTTTATGAACATTTTATAATCAAGCCATAAACATTAATAAAAACAAACAAAAATTAAGCATTTCCAGTTTTGACCTAAAACTAGTATGTCGATCACAAGAATCCACTCTTATAAAAAGAATTATGTTGAAAATAGTATCTCACATTGGAAGTTGAGAGTAAAAAAGTCTAGTATATAAGCATATAGATTACTCCCTATTGTCAATTGGTTTTAGGGTGGAACCCCGTTGGACTTTACTGTTGAGCCTAATGTGCATATGCGCTCGTGTGTGCACATCCTCCAGTCTATCTAACCAGTCCACGCTGCACTCCAGTCCGTGAACCCCAGATTGTCACAAATTAAAGTTCCACATTCACTTGCATTGCATGCATGTTTTATTTAATAATACATACATATATTTAGTTAATAAGTTCTTCTACCATTCTAAATTTCTTATGGACTAAGAATATAATAGCATAATTAAAGGTGGCTCTAATAATATAATGTACACCCTTTAATTGACAAATAAAAAAGGGATTTTTCATTTCATAATTAGCTTGTAACATAAAGATGAAGACAGATTGTGATGCTAAGACAAAGAATTTTTTGCTTCAAGCTACCAAACCAACACCATCATATGATAAGCACCACTAAATGTTTGAACCAAACACAACCTACAACTCTCACTACAAACACTCTCATTTACTTATCTCTACTAGCTTATCCAACTTTTTCCAAACATTTTCGAATCGACACATTTTCAATCTTTGTGTTCCTTTTATTTAAGTCTCAAGAATTCCAATCCAAGAGCTCATAAAAACATGAGGCCTCTCTTCAGCTTGAGCTTCATTCTCATTATCCTCTTCACCACAATCTCCTTCCAAATGCATGTTGAAGGCTCGAGACGTCTAAGAGATCACACGTTTTTTCCTCCTCCTCCTACCACTTCATCGTTCGTTGCCTCATCTTCATCATCCGATGCAACGAGCATTTCACAATCGAAGTTTGTCATGAACCAAGCCTACTCTAGTCCGAGCCACCACGGAGCCGGTCACTAGCTATTAAACATACAAACAATTAGGAGTGTTGCGATAATATATATATGTAATTTTTATTATTAGAGCTACTACTCGTACTAGTCCCATTTTGTACTACGAGCTTGTGGAATCATATTAACATAAATATACATGGCATTCATTTTGGGAAATTTTTAGTTTCCATCTTTGGAAGTTGTCCACCTTCGAAATCATGAGACTTGTTATTGCTTCTAAAGTTTCAGATTACTTCATGCAAGATTATAAAATAATGAATAATATCTGATTATTTAATTGATTAATGAATTAATTATTCCACTCCATTAACCGTCTATATATACTCACCAACACGCCATTCTCACGGAATCAAGAAAGTATTTGCAAGAACGAAGATCAACAGCAATTCAGATGGCTTCCATCCCCGATCAACAACCTTCCTTTCCTTCCATCCCCGAAAATCCCAATTTCTAGAAAGATCTTACCCAGAGATCGTCGATTCCTCTGTCTCAGTTCCAGAATTCGGGTCCAAGATTCAACCTAAATGTGTCTATCGCTCAACAAATCCCCTCGCCTAAGGTGGGTTTTCTAATTTCGCTCGATTAATTTCTGATTCTCAAGGTTTTAATTGAATCTGGGTGTTTGTTATAGAGGTTGAAGAAAATGGATCTGATTGAGAGGATTAAGCAGATCAAACAACTGTGTGATGAAGTGGTTTAAGAAAATGATGGCTTGGCAGAAAATGTCGTTGCAACTGACAAGGTATTTCCTTGACCTCAACTCCTATTTTCTTTTACTTTGAGAATCCACTGTATCAAAAACAGACCCGTGTTCTGTAATTAGGTGATAATGGAAGATGAAGGGGAGGAGGAGGAAGAAGAAGAGGATGAGGTGAGTGCAAAGAAGGTTGGAGACAACACTCATCTGAGATTCAA
The DNA here is from genome assembly GCA_029168935.1 of Oxyria digyna. Lineage (NCBI taxonomy): Eukaryota > Viridiplantae > Streptophyta > Magnoliopsida > Caryophyllales > Polygonaceae > Oxyria > Oxyria digyna. The sequence continues at coordinate 17,750,610 of JAPVLV010000013.1, forward strand.
GTGCAGCTGTGGATCTGGATATAATGTTGTCATTACTGGAGACCGTTGCTTCTACAAACTCATTTAGGCTTTTCGATCGCCTCTTCAATCTTGTCTGATATGTGTGTACAAATTAGCAACAGATTGGTTCTAATGTTGTTTCTTTGAGTTAGGTTTTGTGAGTAAACGGGATGGAATTGTTGGTTGATGTTAGGAAAATTGACTTGGGAAGAATGACAGATGATGTAATTCAGTCAAGATCAGTATTGACGGAAATTCTAAATAAAGCATTGATCTGTGGTGTGTTCCTGTTATACAGTGCCAAAATGAAGCGTTAATGTTAAGGTATGATCATTTGGATCGAATCCGACCATAGGAATTTTGTACGCAAAAAATAAAGATATTTGGAGCTATGGGAGAACCACTGACAAGAATAGTTTTTACAGTAATATTTAATTTTCACTTGTTATTGTCATTGCTGTCTTGAAAACGCTTATGGGTGGACATAACGAACCAGAATGAAGAAATGCATGTACAATGAAAAAAGGGGAAGAAATCCATGTTTCGTAAAGAAGCTTATAGTAGTAATAACTACTGTAGTATAATCCCAGGCATGACGTGAGTTTAGATAGGGTGTTCCCCCACCTCGGAAAATTATTACCCGTTGTTGGACGCATCCTGGGTGCATCCAAATGAATCGGGTCAATTTTGAGCGCATCCTAATTGAACCAGATTTTTTGAAAATGGTTTTGGACGCACCCAGGATGCGCCCAAGAGCGGGTGCCTGTAATAAATTTCCGGGTGCGGGGTTTTTCCCCGTCTAGATAACTTATGAAGCAGTAGTTAGTAATTTTATACATAACTAGCCCTACGGAGGTCAGGGGTGGGAGTGGTCGGTTAACCGTCATTCGGTTAACCAATGTTCGGTTAACCAAATGTTCGGTTAGTGATTTCTAACAACCATTTACCTAACCGTAATTCTCGGTTAACCAATATCGGTTAACCAAATTTTCGGTACAAATAAATCGGTTAGTTCGGTTAACCAATATAACAAAAACCAAAAAATATGCTCTTAAAATTGTTAAGAAAAAAGAACAAAAAAGAACACTAAAAGGAATTAGTTCAAAGAACTAAAATCTCACAATCCCAAATACACAATATAATTAAAGAGCTAAAAAAGTCACAAAGTTCTCTTAGCGACACAAAAGCAACAAAGTTTTGTTGCCTAAAAAAGTCACTAATCTTATACGGTGTAAATAGATCGATTTGAAGATAAATTGTGTTGGAAGATAAAATTTTATTATACAAATCTATTATAGTCATATTGTTTTATATTAAAAATATTTATATATTATATATTTGGTTATTTCGGTTAACCACAAATACAATTAAATTAACCGTTTCCTAACCGTATAACCGCAAATAATATCGTTCGGTTAATTGTATCCAAAACTTCTATTATTTCGGTACGGTTAATTGAAAAATCGGTCGGTTTTCCGGTTTTTCAGTTCGGTTTTTCGGTTTCAGTTAATTATGCCCACCCTCACACGATGCGTGGCTTTTGTATGGTAGTGCTTCAGCGGAGGTGTGATTTTTAATGTTGGTATTTTAGATTTTGTACTAAATATAATTGTCATGCAAACTAATATTAGTTGTATTATTGTCTGCATTGTTTGTGGTACGGGAAAACGATAGAACATGGACAATCATAATGTCTATAACCTTTCTGCAACTTCGGCCTTTTCACTTCACCCATAAAATTAACATCAGTAAATAGAAATGGCTTATAAAACCCCATTTATAAGCCAAATTTCAACACACTCACTTGACAAAACGTTGTTATTAGCTTGGGTCTCAAGATATAGAATCGGGAACCAAGACCAACATATTTTGCATCATGTGGTGTCACTCTCATCAAATCCAAAAGGTAATGCCTAAAAATATACATGGCAAAAAATATTCCAATTTAGACTAATGAAGACCAAGATATTTCAAGTTTGACTGATGAAGACCAAGATATCAACAAATGGAAGACCATACTTCTATAACTTAATATCACAGAACGGAGTGCATAGAGAAAAAACGCCAGTCAGAGTTCATTCAACCATCAATAGATCATGTGATTTCCAATCTAAGACATGAAACTCCAACTAACAGAAGATGAAAAACACAAGCTCTCATTTTTGGAATAATTATGGTACGAATCTTGTGAATTAATACAAATCAAACTTCTCCCCTGCAACCCCACAACAAAATATAGAAACAAAACTGACCAAGTATGAAATGGAACACACAAGTTCTCATCTGCCACAATTTTGTGCAACCGGAGTATTTAAGAAATTAGATAAGTTAGCATTCCTCTAGGAAATTCTTTTAGCTCTCTCACCGTTAAGTCTTAATTGTCCTTTTATAAATTTTCAGTCGAAATAATATTTTACCAAAATTACCCTTGATCATTAGTAATTAAAAGCATGACTAATTATGAAGCCAAATTTGGTAAAATTAGACCAAAATATGTAAATAACATTGAAAACTTAACATAAGACTTGAGGCTAAGAGGACAATTAAAATTTAACGGAGGGAGCATTTTTAAATGCACTTACCTCAAGTTGAAGGTGATGATCCATGGCAGGTTCGACTTCCTTCTGCAGCTGAGAAAACGTGCATCTCTCAGCTGCAAGCTCCTCCTCAAACATACTTTTCTGCTTCTCCCATGATTGAAAATTCAACAGAGTCGTCTTCTCGCTTAATTTGGCTTCTTCACAGTGAACAGATGACTCTGCAGCCCTTAGCTTAGCAGCTTCCATCTTATGTCTTAATTTTGTATTCTCCATCCCAAGATGCACAACAATAATTTCCGCCAGCTCTACTTGTCCACTTGCCATAGAAAAAGCATTTTCCATCTCAGCTAGCTTCTTCATGGTGCTCTCTTCTAATGCTTAAAAATAATAATTTGCACTAACCAATCAGAATTGTCAAAAGCATTAGATGAATCCCTAACCAATCAAAATTTAATCCCACAATGTCAAAACAAATTAAACTATAAAAACCAAAGCTCTGCCTGAGAAGAATTGATATTGCTTGAGATCTGAGGGTAGAAATTCCAGAATAATTCGGATAAGGAAGAGGCGAATTTCTCTTGCTTTGATGCTCCAACAACGTCGTCGGTCCAAGCAAGCTATTGTGCAGTAGATTGTGTCCTATTGAATTACTCATTGCCGAACCCTTGCAACAATCTCAAATCGTGAACAAAAAACAACAATGGCGGATGTTTACATTATTACAAAAATCAATCAATTTCCCATAAAATCCATAATGAAATGACTGAAAGTTTAGCGGAATGTTAACTTACATAGAAGCATTTTGGAATGTTTATCCAGACATGCTCATCTTTGTGCTTTTGTTCCTGAACATCTTATTCTAGTGTTCTAAGGTAAGGCAAAAAAAGCATAAGGAAAAGGGGAAAAAGATACTGAAATTGTAAGTTTGGAAACAACTGTAAATATTATATCAAACTCACTATCATTTCATACATGAAACTCCATTTAAACTATTGCATTCCATCATTAATCATCTTCACCTTGTAATCATTCATTTTCGTAGCTGAAACCAATTTGATTGGTCAAATTTCATGAAGCAACAAAATAACATGTGTATAATTTGAAAAGCATAATTGAGAGCTCTTTCCTGTTGTTGGTTTTCTTCAATTCGATTTCACCTGCAGTTTTAGTTTTACAGCTCACCTAGCTGATCCATTCATGCAAATACTTCAAGTCTCTGTTGAGCTCCGAAGATATACTCCTAGATACACTTATATATCTGTGTAGAATTTTCTTTTTGATCATTCATTATTTAGAGTTTCATTCTAAAACTGAGATATGTAAAACAAGCACAAGCTCAAAGTGTAGTTTCATTCTAAAACTAATTTCTTGTCAAAGTTTTTTTCAATGTGGGGGTAGTTGTTGAGATGAAGTAGCATTAATCTTATATTATAGAGAACATACCAACATAGTATCTGATCAACCTTGAAATCATATGCACTTCAATCTTAGCAGCCTGTTCAAATGGCTTTGCATTGTCCCATGTTTCGAGTGCAGCTATGTAGTCATTGCGTTGGTCAATCAGATCTGTAAATTTGAAAAAGATCTTTGACATTTCCTGAACAAATCAAACCAAACCAAAATCGAAACAATTATTTCCTCTGTATTGTTCATGCTATATGTTTAAGTGTAAGAGGATAATTATATAAACAACCATTCTTGTCCAAGGTCCATGATCGAACGCCTTTCGAGCAACAGCCACCACTCGATTGATTTCCTCGACATCAGCTTCGCTACATGAGTGATCACATATCCCGTTCTTGGGTCACATGTGGGGAATGTCTTGGCTGCAATTAAATTCAATGGTTCAGCAGATGGGTTACATTAAAATAAAAGTAGAAGATTCAATCATACCTGATGCAGAGTCTTGGAATTGTCTATTGATGAAGAGCTTGGTAAATTCCGGTTTGACTGAAGGAGTTATAGGCTCCTCTAGAGATGCAGTAGTGCTATATTTACTCAAGTGCACTTGCACTGCTCTTTTCAAGCACCAGATGAAAATCAAGACGGAGACAAATAGGTAATGGAAATGATATATGTTGTGTTCGGGAAATATCACAATGAACAGAAGGAATCCCTAAAAATCCATGAAAACAAAAAGACCCAATCTCTCAAACAGAGCCAAAGAATGAAATGATTGAATCAGATATGGAAAAACAAAAACCGATCTACATGACTAAATGATCGAGCACTGACCTACAACTGCAAATACAACAGCAAGGACAAACATAATCGGTTTCGCCATTACAAGTCAGATCTACACTCAAGAGAAGAACTTCCTCTCACACCTCGTCTCTTTGTTTTCTCACATCGAGTGAGGCGGGGGTGTACTATATGAAGGAAAGGTAAAAGGATCCGCATAGAAAAGAACCAGGAAAGTCTGAATCATTTCAGAGGAGGCTATGGATTCTGGAATCGATTGCCCAAATCTCTTTTCTTCTTATTGTGTTAGGGTTTTGGGAAATAATGAAAGTGTGCATTAGAGGAGTAAAATAGCACATATCCGACCCCTCAACTACGCAAACCAAGCATTTGGAACTCGAATTGAAGCCCACCATTAATATGCCAGTCCAAAGGAGAGGAAGGTGAGGAACCTATTGCCGGAGAATTAAGATGCAGCGTCGGTGGCCTCAATTGAATGTTTTTTTAGCATTGAAGGAGATGCATCAATGGGTTGAATCAAATTGCACCAAAACAACTTCGGCATTTAACGCAGCATAAATATCACAAATTCAATGACGTAACTAAATGCACCCCTAAATTCATTAATTGCTATTCATCGAGTGAGGCGGGGGTGTACTATATGAAGGAAAGGTAAAAGGATCCGCATAGAAAAGAACCAGGAAAGTCTGAATCATTTCAGAGGAGGCTATGGATTCTGGAATCGATTGCCCAAATCTCTTTTCTTCTTATTGTGTTAGGGTTTTGGGAAATAATTAAAGTGTGCATTAGAGGAGTAAAATAGCACATATCCGACCCCTCAACTACGCAAACCAAGCATTTGGAACTCGAATTGAAGCCCACCATTAATATGCCAGTCCAAAGGAGAGGAAGGTGAGGAACCTATTGCCGGAGAATTAAGATGCAGCGTCGGTGGCCTCAATTGAATGTTTTTTTAGCATTGAAGGAGATGCATCAATGGGTTGAATCAAATTGCACCAAAACAACTTCGGCATTTAACGCAGCATAAATATCACAAATTCAATGACGTAACTAAATGCACCCCTAAATTCATTAATTGCTTAATCTAGAGGTCAGTTTTATATGTTTATAGATAGATTTTAGGCCGTTGCTATTCATCGCCCACCCTAAATTCCTATTCAGAGTCCACGTCTCTTATGTTTACGCGACGTAAGGAAAGAAAATTCTTACACGACGTAAGGAAAGAAAATTCTTACGCGACGTAAGGATTTATTTTTTGTATAACCCCAACTGCAGAAACCCTGCTCACTTTCATATTGTTCCTCTTCTTTTCCATTTTGTTCTGCGGCACAACACATCAGAAATGTAGGGTTTTGCTCCTCTTTTTCCATTTCAATGCTTTCATTGTCACTGTAAGATTAGTAAACATCATTATTTCATTGTTATGGTATGATTTTGATGTGGATACAAAGTTTTGATAGTTTTTTAATGATATCAATTTCGAAATAGTATATATATCTCAAGTTATTGATAAGAAAGCATGGAATTGTTCTTCTTTGGATGGATTATGAAGAGTATGTATTGATGATTTGATTATTTTTATGATTAGATTGTATAATTAGGTTTTTGATATTGTATGAATTGATTTAGTTGAAGGGATAGGTTTTTTTGTTGAAAATATTTGATTAAGTGTTGAAATTGCATTATGGGTTCCGGAATTTGTGTTGAAACTTCATTCAGGATTCCTTACGCGACGTAAGAAATTTCATTCTGCAACATAATATTATAAAAATTGATTTTTTAGTAAAATGTTGATTTTGTTATTGAAAAGATGTAGGAGTGGATCGTCCAGGGAGCTCTTCTCATTTCAGGAACAAAGAGGAGAAGAAAAAAGAGCCACAAGTTTATAAGGGAAAGAGGAAGAAAAATACTAAGAAATTGCCTCCTCCTCGTCTAGAGTTTCCGGATGAAACGATGTAGGAACCACAACATGTTCCTCAGACGTCCACCGACGATTATTGACCTCCCTTGAGTCCTGATACTATGACTGGCCGTGACATGAAGGGCTACCCATTTGCTCATGGTCAACAAAACCCAGAAGGGTCATTTTCACAGATGATGTTGTTGGAAAACCAACCCTATTTCAACCGTCAATGGGTAAGTCAACCTCCTCATCCTCCTCCTGTTGGCATGGGCCCTCAATGGGACCAGTATTATCATAGAGCTCCACCTTGTGGACCTGGAGGGACATCAAGGTGATCAACACAACCTCGACGTATGTAACCCTCTGATGCGGAGAGTGAAGAGGAATAAGTTGGGGAAAAACTTGACCAAGATCCAGAGGGAGATGATGAAAGAGGAAGAGGAAGAGCCAGTTGTACATGAACAAGCTAGATGTCGCCGACCGCAACCAGTTGCAATTCAGTATGACCCTTACTTGAACCACACTACTTCTGGAGGTCCACAGAATCTAGAGTTGCTGAGAGGAATTCCTGCTCATATTGCCTTCTATGTGCAATATGGAAAGGTAAGTAATTAAAATTGTCTTATTAATTTCAATTAATTTGTGGTAATAATACATGAATTATTCATACTTAAATAATAGTCGTTTTGTTAAATTGGCAAGATTGATTTTTATTGGTTTAATTTGCTATAATTATTTGATAGTATTTTTGGTTGAAATGTTATAATGAAATTACATTTGGTGAAACATATGCTGAATTGTTTGTATTGTATTAGAGTCTTAGCATGAATTGCATAAGCTTCATTTTGCCTAACATGTGCATTTCCTTACGTGATGTAAGGAAATGCACATGTTAGGTAGAATGCAAATTATGATCCTTCATATGCAGATCATAAATAAGTAAATTTGTAAGGACGAGAGTTTTTGAGGAATCAGACGAGAAAGGGTCAGATTAGTGATTGGGCTCGTGTGGAAGATGTGAATTGGATGATTGTTGCAGATGCAACCCATCTCACACATCTCCAGTTTATGATGTACGATGAAATTTACTTTCCGTTAATTAGTGCATTTATCGATAGGTGGCAGCTAGAAACTAACTCCTTCCACATGGCATGTGGTGAGATGACAGTGACATTGCTAGATATGGGGAAGATATTCCATATTCCTATCAATGGCTTGTCTATGGGGCCTCCTACGGAAGCAGGTGATAGTTGCACTTTGTACGGCGTAACTAGAGATTATTACACTACATTTAAAGTTGATTTGTAAGGTTTTGAAGACAATTCTGTGACTTGGAGGATCATAGCTGAAGTGAAGATATGCAAGGATTTACAAGTGATTTGGAGACAATGTTTTGAAGATGATCAAAGTTGAAGACTACAATTCTGGAGCAAGACGTGATCGCTATCAATCAACCGCGAACACGGTTTTGGAGCAGAACTCAACATAAGCTACAGAGGCAAACCGTGATGTAATTTCGTTTAGTGGACTTTCCTTTTATGTAATTTCAGGATTTTTAGAGTTAGACTCTCTTTTCTCATCCCTATTCTCATATTTACGCTTTCTCTCTTCCATCTAGAACTCTTGTCTTGAAATCTATGAGCAAAAACTAATTTCATTGTTTTGCCTAGCAGTTGAAACCTTTAATTGATCTAGTTGTAAGATTTATAACTTTTGTTCTTTTCCTATAGGTATGTATTGATTCTGTTGCTATTATCCATATGATTTCTATTGGATTTTTTAGATTGATCACCTAATTTGATTAATAGTTACTTTGCTAGACTAGGAATAAACGTTGGAGTTCCTTGTCATTGTAGCATCCACAATAGCATGAACTGGTAGTTGATTACAATTGTGAAAGAGAATTGATTGCATGTTCAATACTTTGCGGTTGTTAAGTTGTAGCATGCATCCTTTTAATTCCTTTACTCTTTGTTGCTATTTGATTCAACCTAGGAGGTCTTTTAGGTTATTGAATAATAAGTATTATCAGGACCGATTAGCCTATTGATATACTTAAGCTCGTAATAGGAACATTTCTTAGGATTAATAAGAACTTGAGATAATCGATGATCAACTTGTCTGACTGTTGTGTGGATACATGTTAGGTGAAACCCCTTCATAATCATATTCTCAACCATCGTTGCTTTGCTTTTCTTTGTTTCTTTCTATTAGTTAGTTCGTAAACAATCAACCCCCCATAAGTGTTCGTTAGTTGGTATTTCGCTATTGCATAGAATTGGTGTTTTGATTCTCTTGGGTTCGGCCTCTACTTACTTGTTATACTCTAGTTAGTATTATAGGGTTTCTTTGATTTAACACTACGACAATTTTCTCAATAAAATTTGGCATCGTTGCTGGGGAATTTAATTATTCTTTTTCAGTGCTAATTTTTTATTTATCAACTATTGGTGTGAGCCTGCTGTATGGTTCACACCCGTGCTATTAATTCATTTCTTGTTGTTTTTGATTCAGAGATCGAAAGGACGTTTCATAGGAACCGAAGAGCACTCTTGAACCAGGACAACGAGATGGATGACTTAGTAGCACCACCATAGACTTTGAGGCAGTTAATTGCCCCGAATCTGAAGCAACAACCTCTGTCAATGACTATTCCAGAGTTAGCAGATGACCTGAACTTTGAGTTGAAGGCTAGGTTAATCCATGAAGTGTCACACTTCCATGGCTTGAATGGAGAAGATCCAAAAAAGCATCTAGCTCAATTCCATGATGTTTGCACTAGTATGAAGCCGAGAGGGATCACTTAAGATCAAATCATGTTGAGGGCATTTGGATTCACTCTGAAAGATGAAACCATGATTGGTTGTATTATCTTACCCCAGGAAGAATTGTTACATGGGCAGAGCTGAAGAAGGCGTTTTAGAAAAATAATTTCCTGCCACAAAACTCAACAACATGAAGAGAAGCATCGCCACCATTGAGCAGTAAGTTACCGAGAGCTTGTTCAATGGCCTCCTTGATGGGGATCGTAGAATGGTGAATGCAGCCTCTAGGGGTAATATTCAGAAGTTGACCACAACACAAGCATCTGAAATGTTTGAGGAGTTGTTTGAGAGCTCGAGGCAATTCAGTAACAGACAAGGTCTTCAAACAACTAAGGTAGTTGATTCTTCTTCATCTAGAATGCAGACTGATATGAATGAGTTGAAGGAGATGGTGAAGTCTTTGATGCTCAATAATGGCACTCAGCCTCATGTGAAAGCTTGGGGGATATGCGCAGATGTGGGACATCCTACGGATGCGTGTCCACAACTTCAGGAACCGAATGTTTAGGTAAACACTGCAGGAGGATGGCAGCCAAGGCCTAGGTATAATCCTTTCGCAAATGCTTACAATGAAGGTACAAGGGATCATCCAAATTTCAGATGGGGTATTCAACAAAATTTTCAAAACCCTCATCTCCTGCAAAAACAACAAGCCATGCCACCACAAAATTCTACCCAATCAATGTCTACTAAAGACATGATCAAATCTCTAGCTCAGAGTGTGATGTAACAAAATGGAGTCCAAAAGGTTCATGAAGTTGGAAAGTTTGTAGATGGATCGAACGTTAATGTGGGTCAAACGTTACCCAAGACAAACGAAGAGGCCATATCTCAAATCGCCGAAGAATTGGAGTCCAAAAAGGTACAATAATGTACAGTCGCTAAGAAGTCAATTGCATGAAAAATGTTACGTGAATCGTTGCAAAGTTTGTAGATGCATCTTGACAAATTCAGTTCGGGGACTTACGATTCGATGGTGTGGTACGAAAAACTAGTCAATTGTCTCGACTTGATTTAAAACTTGGCCAAGCTTTCCTTCGGCGATGATCTGAGTTTGAAGATTTCGACATTTTGCCCAATTTTTTTACAGATTCCTTTTACATCAAATCGCTAATCGATTTTGTAATTTTGCAAGTGTGAAGAACCAACCAGGGAATTGAAGCGTAAACTGGAGACTTGCAGCAGTTGCAGAGGAAGAGGTTGGAATCGAACGGAGAATTGACACCGGAATTTCGTGGCGGAGAAAGTTGTTGGAGATGGACCGGAGAGTATATAGGAAGAAGAAGACAAGATTTAATCATTTTACCCTTGTCTTGTTTACTTGTATTTTAAAAGGACAAGGCTAAAATGGTCATTTCACTTAACTAACGAAAAATGGAAACGAAATTAAAAAGTTGGTGAATTGTAATAAACTAATACAATTTGGGTGGTTTAATATAATTATCGAATAGCAGGTGATTTTCTGTAAATACGGACAAATAACAGGTGACTTTATTCAAAAATCCCTCAATTTTATTTCATTTTTAATGTTCATTATATTTTTTCCTTATAATTTTTTTTGTCTCCGGTTTGAAACCGTAACTATAATCGGGTCAAAATCATTAAAAATCAAAAGTGTAACCATAAGCAAAACCGACAACCGCCTACATCTAGACCCGGCAGAATTAACCCGACCCAACCCGATTTTTCTGGGTCATAACCCGTCAAATTATACCCGTGACACGTTTTCTGTCAAACCCGATTGACCCGAATTTTTTGGGTCAAAAATGGGTTGACCCACCTCAACCCGTTTTGACCCGAAAATTTGGCCAAAAAAAAGTAGTCCCTCGGTTAATATTTACTTGTCCCTGGAGCAACTTTAGGGAGAATTTATTTATAGAATTTTTAGACAATTATACTCTTTGAATTTTTAAAAATGACATACTCACTTACATATTATTAAGAGATAAATTATGATTATTTATTTTTCATCCTTCTATTTTCCTCTTTTGAGAAGATTTTTCTTTTCCGTTTGGAGAAGATTTTCCTTCCTTTATCTTTCTGTGTCCATCTCATGTCCTCCAACTTCCTTAAATTTTGGTTTCCCTCTTGAATTTGCAGTTACCGCCAACTTCCACAAATTTAAATTTCTTATCAAAATCAAATTTCACTTGTAGCCAAAATAAAATTGAAGTGTCGGAATATCAAAATGAAATTACGTATGTACTCCTACTTTGATATGAAATTGGAGTGCCGGCATATCAAAATCAAATTTCACTAATCGCTCAATTTTTTGTAATCGGTGGATTAGTTCTGTTTAGGGTGATGCTTTAGATGAAATCAAGGAGAATCTCAGGGAAAATCCACATAGCTTTAGAGGCAAATCAATATAATTATTTAACAAATAATTTGAATTTCAGGAACAAGTTATTATTAACGGAGGGAGTAATAAAGAAGCGGAAAATTATAAATTTTACCAAACAAAATGACAATAATTGATAATTTCCCAAAAAATTATATATTTAAATTATATGAATTGCTACACTTGTACTACAAATGAAGATAAGAGCTAGAAGATGTTGCACAAGTACATATATAACATGTGAAAATGAATTTTATATATTTAAATTATATGAATTAGAATGAATTTTAGTTTTTACATAGGTATTATAATTTCATATAATTTTTAAAATTATATAATGAATTATAAAATATCTATGTAGTTTAAGTAATAAAACAAGCATAGAAAAAATAGAAAATAAGTCATTAGTTTAAACTGTATCAAAGCCGTCTAGAAGGCCGTCCAACCGTTGATACACTGGACTCTCTTTCACCGTACCTCTCCCGTACAACACTTTATAGAACACTGCCTATTAGAGATATTTGACTATGTGAGTAACTCTAATAAAAACTTTTACATTTTCATGTAACACCTCCTTTCTAAACATCGAACTAGTCATCACTCTCTAACTTGTTGCAATATGTATGGTCAACAACATCGATTTATTACTATGTTTGAAAATATTATACAACGTAGTCTTATTAGGCATATAAAGTAACAATAAGGTCTCGCTCACACTAAACGAGACTCGAAACTATGCGTAAACGCTAAAAGGCTTTAAAAATGCCTTAAATAGGCTTACGGCCCAATTTGGAAAATCGGCGTCCAAATGATGTCAGAATAGAATGAAACTTGGTTTCAATGCCTATTAGAGATATTTTACCATGTGGGTAACTTACAATCACAACTTCTAACTTTTCAATTAGCACCTCCTTTGTAAAAACCAACTAGTGATAACTCTCTAACTTGTCGCAATATGTATGGTCTAATACATCGATGTTGATTATTGTTGAAAAAATTACAACTTAGTCTGATTAGGCATATAAAGTACCAATAAGTTACTATGCCCAAGTTATTCAAATAAACGAAAAGAAGGTAATTGTGTCGCTATCGAAGCGTACCTTAAAATTTGCAATCAAGATTATCCAAATTTAACATGAAAATTTCATAACGACTAAACTTTTTTTGTCTCAGTAAGTTTTTGCTCAAAGCAACTCGATCTGATAATAAATCCGTAACAAACCGACCTGATTGACTTAGCAATTTTAGACCCGAACCCGACACGACCCAACTATAAACCCGTAACAACCCGACATGTTTGATCCGGTAATCTTAGACCTGGGCCCGAACTCGACCCGACCCGCCTATAAACCCGTAACAACCCAATAGTTTTTGACCCGAACCCGACCCGACCCGCAGATAAACCCGTAACGACCCGACCTGTTTTGACCCGATAATTTTAGACCCGAAATGACCCGACCCAAAAAATACCAGACCGGGAAGCACTCTAACCCGAACCCGTCCGACCCGACCCGATTGCCAGGTCTACCTACATCTGATTTCGATTTCGTTTTATGATTCTCTAAACCATAACTAGTGATTTTTAAACCTTAACCGTCAGTTATTGCGGTTTCAGAACCGTGAAGATCACAAATGATTATCTATCTAATCTAATCTAATCTAATCTAAATCTAATATAAAATTGGCATGGTACAAAAAAGTTGAATGCTCCTCATTAATCACATTTATTGAAGACTTTAATTCTTTCTACTCTCTTCATTTAAATGCAACTCTCTCCTTTTATTGTTGATTGACCTATTAACAAAATAATATAATTGACAATTTTGTAGAGTAATAAAAATTAGATCAACACTCAATTCAAAGATGTTATACAAACAATAAACTACATTCATATGTTAAACTAAACAAAAAATCAGGACATTTTAAAAATTGAGTATATAATATCGTATCTTACAGTGTCAAAGTGTCTCGCGTAGCGCGGCGTTTAAATTCTAGTCTAATATAAAGAGAGCTTTGTACAAAAAAGTTGATTGTCCTTCATTAATAACATTTATTAAATATTTTAATTCTTTCTTATTCCTTCGTTTATTTTTCTCCTCTCCTCATTTAAATGTAAATCTCTCTTTTAATTTTGTTTATCAATGACCAAATAAACAATAATATAATTGACAATTTTGTAGGGTAATACAAATTAGACCACCTCTTATGTCCAAATATCTTTGATACAATTCAAAGATATTATAAAAACAATAAAACTTCATTCCTATATTAAACTAAACATACATTTTAAAAATTGAATATATAATATTGTATCTTATTGTGGCAAAGTGTCGCGCATAGCGCGGCGTTTAAATTCTAGTCTTAATCTTATCTTAATATACTATAAAAATAGGGGTTTCCCAAATTAAACACACTGCATTTAATGCTTTGTTTTTAATCTATAATATACATGTATTGTTGGGTCAAAATATTCATTTGGGCGACATATTCATAAACGTAGGAAAGAAAAGGGAAAAGAAAAAAAAATCAAAAAATGATAAATTAAAACAAAACATTAAATGCAATGTGTTTAATTTGGGAAACCCCTAATTTTATAGTATATTAAGACTGGACTTTTGGGGTTCCCCAAATTAAACACACTGCATTTAATGCTTTGTTTTTAATCTTATCTTTATAGGCCGTAAAACCTCGCGTAGCGCGGGCCCAAAAGTCTAGGGCGTTGAGGAATCAAAGGTTAGAAGATAATGATATGTTTTGGATCCACTATATACATGTGTTGTTGTGCAAAAAAATCTTCATTTGGTCAAACATAGGAAACAATAAAAACTAAAAAAATAGATTAATTAAAAACAAAGCATTAGATGCATGTCATTATTATGGGAGAACCCCTAGCTTTATAGTATACTAGACTTTTGGGCCCGCGCTACGCGCGGGTTTTACGGCCTATAAAATTTCACAATAAGACGTTGCGGAATCGAAGATTAGAAGATGATGATATGTTCCATATGAATCCATTAGAGACATGTGTTGATGGGTCAAAATCTTCATTTGACGACATATTCATAAACGTAGGAAAGAAACGGAAAAAAAATCAAAAAAATGTTAGATTAAAAACAAAGCATTAAATGTAGTGTGTTTAATTTGGGGAACCCGTAATTTGGGAACCCCAAAAGTCCAGTATTAATGTACTATAAAATTAGGGGTTTCCCAAATTAAACACATTGCATTTAATGTTTTGTTTTAATTTATCATTTTTTTGATTTTTTTTCCTTTTCCCTTTTCTTTCCTACATTTATGAATATGTCGCTCAAATGAATATTTTGACCCATCAATACTATAAAGCTAGGGGTTCTCCCATATTAATGACGTGTATTTAATGTTTTCTTGACCAAATGAAGATTTTTTGCCCAACAATACATGTATATAATGGATCAAAAACATATTATTATCTTCTAACCTTCGATTACTCAACGCCCTATGGTGAAATTTACCTTCGATTTCTCGACAATCTATTGTGAAATTTACATGTCGCAAAATCGGACCCAAAAACCTAGTGTAACTAACATAAGGAAAAGTGTCATGTAATAATACTTGTTAAAATGATAAATGAGAATGATTGTGGACCATTGGATCAAGAGAGATCCAAGAGCCCATATGATGACACGTGACACCCTTTGTCATGCCTTGTCACCTTCGTCGGACCTCCGCCGGACCATCGTCGGACCACCACCGACCACCGCCGGACCACCGCCGACCACCTCCGACCACCGCCGGACCACCTTTGGGCCTTGCCGGAATAAAATTACCACAAAGATGTATAAAATTGTTCACAAATATTTCAAAATTATTTATTACTAAATGTTCATCACATTGTTCATAAATGTTCATCACAATATTCATAAATGTTCATTTGTATATACTCTACTGAATGTTCATCACATTAGACTTTATAGTTCACCAACTGAATGTTCATCATATTCTACTTAAATGTTCACGAATTGAATGTTCATCATATTATACTTAAATGTTCACCAACTGAATGTTCATCACATTATACTTAAATGTTCATCAAATTATATTTAAATGTTCACCAAGTTTATTACACTTAAATGTTTATGTTATTTGGACAAACGGCGAACCACCACCGGACCACCACCGCACCACAACTTATGTGGAACACCACTTTAATATAATTTCCTTTAAAAACACACTTAATTTTCAACAAAAATCACCTAAATGTTCATCATCTCATACTTCAATGTCCACAAGAATTTAATAAAATGTTCATTACTCAAAGTTCATTACAATCGGCTTAAATGTTCATCACGCTGGTCATAAATGTTCATCAAAATGTTGATAAATGTTCATCAAATGTTGATATTTTTTCATTTGATATACTCTACTTAATGTTCATCACATTATACTTAAATGTTCATCAACTGAATGTTCATCACATTATACTTAAAAATGTTCACCAACTGAATGGTCATCACATTATACTTAAATGTTCATCAAATTATTTTTAAATGTTCACCAAGTTTATAACACTTAAATGGTTATGTTATTTGGACAAACGGCGGACCACCGCCGGACCACCACCAGACCACCACGACCGCACCACCACTAACCCACCATCAAGCCACCGTTGGACCACCAGACCACCACTTATGTGGAACACCACTTTAATATAATTTTGAGTAAAAAAACATTTGATCTTCATCAAAAATTACCTAAATGTTCATCGTCTCATACTTAAATGTTCATCAGACATCCTTAAATGTTCACAGACATTTAATAAAATGTTCATTACTCAAAAGTTTATTACAATTAGCTTAAATGTTCATCACGTTGTTCATAAATGTTCATCAAAATGTTGATAAACGTTCATTTTGATATACTCTACTGAATGTTCATCACATGTTAATTACATGTTCACCAACAGAATGTTCATTACATTATAATTAAATGTTCATCACATTATATTTAAATGTTCACCAATTTGAATTAGACTTAAATTTTCATTTATTTTTATACTTTAACTTTTTCATTTATTATTGGACCACCGCCGGACCTCCACTAGACCACGCCGAACCACCGTCGGACCGTCACCGGCCCTTCGCCGGACCGTCGTCGGACCTCCGTCGGACCTCTATCGGACAACCACCGGGTGGTCGCCGGGAGGTCTCCGGACCACCACAGCTACCCCCACTTGTAGTGAGGGTAACTAGTTTAATCTAAGTCATTGGATGCCTTATTTATCTTTATAAGAGATTTTATTATGGGATTCACACCCTAACATAAAGGGTGCAAAAAAAATTCATGCGACAAGGACTCGGTCACGCTTTAAAGATGCTAGGCTGCTGAAGATCACAAGTGTTTTAAGTATCAACAAATGTCTAAGATCATCCCCTCCAACCCAAAACGAGATTGGTAATTATTGAAAGACAAGTTGGACATGTTTGTAAATTTCACTAAACCTCCACCTTTTTATGCACTTGGCATTTTCCAAAACCCTATTTCTACGTGCTTCAATTCTCTCTTGATTTTTCAACTTTCTTGAATTTCTCCACTTCAAATGCTCTTCGGAACTTGCTCTGTTTGTTCCCCTGGCCTCCTTCAATGGCAACCAATTGCACGCAATTTCTTTTCCAAATTTGCTTCATGTCAATATATATACATCAAGGCACAAGACAACTAAAACTCTATAACAACACAACACACTCTTTCATTTATTTGGCAAATATTACAATGAGCTACCGGCAAAAGCAAAATCATTTCCAGCTTGCGCTTCTCCTTCTTCCATTATTCCTAGCTCTTCATCATCTTCCCCTTATTGCGGATGCGCGAGTATTAAATATTGATCATGATCATGAGAATGTTTTGGTGGGTGTGATAAAGAATTCTGGCCCGAGCTCCGGTGGTGGTGGTCATAAGACTGCCTACAACAATGGTGCCGCTCCATGCCGCGGCATGGAGTGCACTTTTAGGACGATGCCGCGGCATCGTTTGCGTTTCTCCCAGTGGTGTCGCGACATCGTACATTAAATATGTTTATTTTATAAGGTTTTGGGGTTAAAAATACGAAGAGACTATACGCACTACATTTTGAAACTTTTTAAACTACATTCTCGTACGCCCATTTTGGGCGTACCGTGCAATTTTGTCGAACATACGTATACGTATACGTATACGGTGGAAAACTGAAAAATGGTATGTACGCCCAAAATGGGCGTAGCACTTCAGACGAGAGGAGGAAGAAGAAGAAGCTCGAGTTTTAAATCCTGGGCGTACGCCCATTTTGGGCGTACGCCCATTTTGGGCGTACGCCCAGGATATAAAACTCGAGCTTCTTCTTCTTCCTCCTCTCGTCTGAAGTTTACTGTTCAACCGTAACCTTAAAAATCGCCGCCGTCCATTCTTCTCCTATTTCACTCGTTTTCTTCCCCAAATCTATCCCATTCGACTCGTTTTTCTCATTCAATCCAAATCCCTCAATCAATTTCTTCAATTTCACTCGGAATCATGCAATCCGAAGAAATGGGGAAAACTGTGGAGGCGGCGACGGTGGAGGCTGCGGCGGTGGTGGAGGCGACGGTGGAGGCTGCGGCTTCGTCTGTTCTCCCTCCCGTCCGTATTTGTGCTGGTGGCGCAAGGGTGCGAGGTGGAGGAGTAGGGCGGAAGAGGAATCCGGCGAAAAAAAAAAGGGGGGGTGGTGGTGCTGCGGTGGTCGGTGGCGAGGGCTCTGGTGGTGGAGGGGAGGAGGTTGGTGGCGCCGTCGAGGTGGCTGGAGGTGAAGCTGGTGGAGCTGGTGGAGCTGGTGGTCGGGGTGGTGGTCGGGGTGGTGGTCGGGGTGGAGCTCGGGGTGGTCGGGGTGGTCGTGATCGGGGCGGTGCGGAAAAACGGGCCCGTTCGATATCGCCGGAGAAGACGCTCTCGATCCACGAGGTACGTTAATATTATTTGTTATTTATTAATAAATTATTAATTAGTCGTTATTTATCGTTTAACGTTTAAATAACGATTAAAAAAAGATTTATTAATGAATTATTAATATAATATTATTTGGTCGTTATTTATCGTTTAACGTTTCACGTTAATCGATAAATAACGATTTAAAGAATAAGATTAATTAGTAAATAATATTTATTAATATAATATTAGTTAGTCGTTATTTATCGTTTAGGTAAAAGAAAATAATATTATATTAATAAATAATATTTATTAATATAATATTATTTGGTCGTTATTTATCGTTTAACGTTTCACGTTAATCGATAATTAACGATTTAAAGAATAAGATTAATTAGTAAATAATATTTATTAATATAATATTAGTTAGTCGTTATTTATCGTTTAGGTAAAAGAAAATAATATTATATTAATAAATAATATTTATTAATATATTATTAATTGGTCGTTATTTATCGTTTCACGTTTTACGTTAATCGATAAATAACGATTTAAAGAATAAGATTAATTAGTAAATAATATTTATTAATATAATATTAGTTAGTCGTTATTTATCGTTTAGCTAAAAGAAAATAATATTATATTAATAAATAATATTTATTAATATAATATTATTTGGTCGTTATTTATCGTTTCACGTTTTACGTTAATCGATAAATAACGATTTAAAGAATAAGATTAATTAGTAAATAATATTTATTAATATAATATTAGTTAGTCGTTATTTATTGTTTAGCTAAAAGAAAATAATATTATATTAATAAATAATATTTATTAATATAATATTATTTGGTCGTTATTTATCGTTTCACGTTTTACGTTAATCGATAAATAACGATTTAAAGAATAAGATTAATTAGTAAATAATATTTATTAATATAATATTAGTTAGTCGTTATTTATCGTTTAGCTAAAAGAAAATAATATTATATTAATAAATAATATTTATTAATATATTATTAATTGGTCGTTATTTATCGTTTCACGTTTCACGTTATTCGATAAATAACGATTTAAAGAATAATTAGTCGTTATTTATCGTTTCACGTTATTCGATAAATAACTTGTAAAAGAAAAAGATATAATATTTATTAATATAATATTAATTAGTTGTTATTTACTAAGAAATGAATTAATTTGTAATTAATACATTATTAAATAGCGTCTTAATAAATTATTAATAAGTCGTACCTAAGAAAAAATTAGTAATTAATACATTATTAAATATTTAAAAGAAAAACGTCAAATAATATAAAATAATAATTCGTAAATATGAAAATAGGCTTTAGAGAAGGCTATTGCTCCGCCGGGTGGTTCTGTTAGAAAGAAGAAGAAGGGCCCTCGTCACCCTAGCGCACGCGGGATCACAGCTTCCCGACGTCGTGGATCTCCTGCAGACATTCCAGGAGTGCATATAGGAGATACAGGGAAAGATTTGATGGATGATTTGGATGTTAGTGAGGCGGAGGAGTTTTCAGAGGAGGTGGCGGAGGCAACCGAGGTTGCAGATCAGCCAGAGGTTGCAGATCTAGGAGATTTGGAGGCGCAGATGCATGATGATTACTATGAGGGATCACCTCTGCGTGAGCCATCTCCAGTTGGATCATTGTCTCCTTCTGCAGAGGATCATCAGCAGGAGATTCAGGATCAGCCAGACCTCCAGGAGCCCATTCAGGATCCTGTTCAGGAGCCTGTTCAGCACATTGATCCGGGCTTAGCTGTACCGGTTCCAGGGGATGCAGATTATGTGGGGCATCCTGGAGGTCCTCTCAGTTCACGGCTTTTGGTGGATTACAGCACCCACATTGCTCCGGTGATATGGACTGAGACGTCGTCTCTTGCAGAGCGTATTGAGCATGACCCGGCTTATGTGATACCGCCCTTATCGAAGGTATGCGTTGTTTTCTAAATGAATTTGTGAGGTAAAACGATCCACACGCTTTTCTAATTCATTAATTTCTCTTTCGTACATCAGCTGAAGAGGGTGTTGGATATATACACCCGCAAGGACTTCTTCAGGGAGTATGATAGGCATAAATCTAATGTGCCTGGGTCATGGTGGCAGCTCGTTCAGCGGAGCCACTTACATGTCCTTGCAGATCCCCGGCTCGAGTACAACAGCATCGATCCGATTCTGATTTCTGCATTTGTGGAGCGTTGGTATCCAGAAACCAACACGTTTCACTTTGCATTTGGTGAGGTTGCTCCTACCTTGTTAGACGTGCTGAAGATTCTGGAGCTTCCGATCCATGGACGAGCTGTCAGATCTGCTGAGGCAGACATAGATGGGTTTGTGCATCCTCATGTGCAACGGATGTTTGGGTTTGCTACGATCGAGGAGGCTGCTGCGCTATGCTTACGTACGTAGAGTCTATTTTATTATTTATATTTGATTCCATTTTTTAGTTGATTCAATTAAATATTTATAATCCTTGACATCCATGAATGCCTCAGCGGCGGCTATCCGGGAAAACAGCAAAGTCAGATACCATAAGGATCCTGCTCGACTAGTTTCCCTCAGACTGGTCCTTGACCAGATCACATATGCAGAGGTAAGTACTATTTAATTAGTAATTTCATCATATGTTATGCAATTATTATTTTTAAAAATACGTTTGTCATTTAAAAAAAACATAGGTTCAGTGGAACCCCTGGGGCAAGTTGGATCTCAACGACCCCCAGTATAGGTTAGGTCTATTTCGGGGGCCTCTAGAGTCCTTTGAGGTCAGGGAGTCGCACCATCCTGACCGATGTTTGCGACAGTTCGGGTATGTGCAAGGCATACCCGAACCCCCGATTACACCACCTACTGCGATCAGAAATGATTCTGCATCGGGGTACACTGTCACATTCGGGGATGAGGACTGCACTTGGGCCCCAGAGACCCTGTCGGATCGATTGATCACCTTAGACGAGCAGGATCGACGAGGACTTCGAGAGTATGCATGGGATTGCAAGGATGGATACCGGACATGGTTTAATGCCATGTCACATCCTTATGTTGATTCCAGATCACCCAGGCAGGACCCACGGGCACCGTTTGACCACCGTGCCGAGCACATACAGATACCTGCGACAGCCTCTGTAGTTGTGGTACGTATTTCAATCAATATCGCTCAAGTAATAATTATAATCTATTTTATTCTACTTATATTTACATTTTGAAAATGTAGCGGGGCAACATACTCGCCTCTGAGATATCCAGTTTCCTACGTGCATATGGTGACACTCTGCCTTCAGGACAAGCGAGGATGATGAGGGGGTGGATCAGCATATGGACTGGTGATGTAGTAACAGAGGAGGATGGGCCTGTGCAATGATTTGATTGTGTTCAGTATTATATTTTGGATGTTTGTTTGATGTATATTTTGATGTATATTATTAGGATTTTCGCACTTAAAACGGGCTAAGACGAGAAATGACACGGAAATCGAGGAAAAATGACTTAAAACGGGCTAAGACGAGAATCTGTGCAAAAAACGATGAAAAACGACTTAAAACGGGCTAAGACGAGAATTTGTGCGAAAACCGATGAAAAACGACTTAAAATGGGCTAAGACGAGAATCTGTGCGAAAACCGATGAAAAACGACTTAAAACGGGCTAAGACGAGAATTTGTGCGAAAAACGATGAAAAACGACTTAAAACGGGCTAAGACGAGAATTTGTGCGAAAAACGATGAAAAACGACTTAAAATGGGCTAAGACGAGAATCTGTGCGAAAACGATGAAAAACGACTTAAAACGGGCTAAGACGAGAATTTGTGCGAAAAACGATGAAAAATGGGCTAAGACGAGAATTTGTGCGAAAACCGAGAAAAAACGACTTAAAACGGGCTAAGACGACAAATGACGCGGAAACCGAGGAAAACCTAGCTAGGGTATAGGGTTTAGGGTATAGGGTTTGGAGAGTGGATAGTGGATATTGAATGTGGATAGTGGATAGTAGATAGTGAATGTGGATAGTTGTGTTTGAAATGGATAGTTTGGGCCCAGTTCGTTTAAACGCCTTAGAACGCTAAAACTCAAAATTTGAAAATTGTAACATGATAGAAAATGAAGTCTTTAGTCGTTATCAATTCTCGGAATCGAAAAAAAATCAACGAAAACGTCAACGGGCCTAATAAGGCCGAATTGAGATTTGGTGAGGCCCATTACCTAAAAACGACATAAAACGGGTTAATAAGACCTTAAACATTGAAAAACTTGAAATGTAAAAGTTGTATTTGAGCATTACCAATATGACGGTTTCGTTTTTATAATAAAATAACAAAATGAACACTTCGAAATATCTAAACAGTCACTTTCACCTTGTAACGAGTTAATCTCAAGTATATAAGTCGTATAGTTTTACTCATATGTGTGTGAAATCAATTCGTTACTCAAATAAACTTTACATAACACTTTCATTAAATGTTATGAAACACTCAAATACTCCAAAATAACGACATTTCACATCTTCGTATTGTCCATATTGTTTGATTACTCGATATTTAATGAAAGTTTTAATGAAATACGCATAAAATTATGATTAATCAAGCAATATGGACAATACGAAGATGTGAAATGTCGTTATTTTGGAGTATTTGAGTGTTTCATAACATTTAATGAAAGTTTTATGTAAAGTTTATTTGAGTAACGAATTGATATCACACACATATGAGTAAAACTATACGACTTATATACTTGAGATTAACTCGTTACAAGGTGAAAGTGACTGTTTAGATATTTCGAAGTGTTCATTTTGTTATTTTATTATAAAAACGAAACCGTCATATTGGTAATGCTCAAATACAACTTTTACATTTCAAGTTTTTCAATGTTTAAGGTCTTATTAACCCGTTTTATGTCGTTTTTAGGTAATGGGCCTCACCAAATCTCAATTCGGCCTTATTAGGCCCGTTGATGTTTTCGTTGATTTTTTTTCGATTCCGAGAATTGATAACGACTAAAGACTTCATTTTCTATCATGTTACAATTTTCAAATTTTGAGTTTCAGCGTTATAAGGCGTTTAAACGAACCGGGCCCAAACTATCCATTTCAAACACAACTATCCAAAGTTTTTACTATATACCCCTTCCTTTTCAAATTTTTCAAGTTTTCTTGGCTAAATACCCCTTGCATTATGAAAACTATTTCTTTTTGCTAAATACCCTTTTCTTGTCATTTTTCGTTGTACGTCCCTTCATAAACTCGATTTTCGCGCCGTTTTTCGTTTTAATCCCGTTTTACTCGATTTTCGCGCCGTTTTTCATTTTAATCCCGTTTTACTCGATTTTCGTGCCGTTTTTCGTTTTAATCTCGTTTTACTCGATTTTCGCGCCGTTTTTCGTTTTAATCCCGTTTTACTCGATTTTCGCGCCGTTTTTCGTTTTAATCCCGTTTTACTCCATTCATTGGGCTTGGCTGGGCTGAATTATTTGGGCTTGGCTGTGCTGAATTATTTGGGCTTGGTTGGGCTGAATTATTTGGGCTTGGCTGGGCTGAATTATTGGGCTTGACTGAGCTGAATTATTGGGCTTGACTGAGCTGAATTATTGGGCTTGGCTGGGCTGAAATGTTCGGCTGATGGTTTGAATTGTTGGGATGAATTCTACATCTAGCATACAGCTGGATGTCACTTATATGAAAATGAATGTGTTACAGCTACTACACAGCTGTAAGTCACAGAAGTCACAGCTGGATGACATAATTTTAAGTTATTGGGCCTTTGTTGTTGTGGGCCTTTTGTCTACACCGACCCAATTTTTCCCTAACCCTAGTAAAACTTCGGCTATAAATTCACTGCCTCAGTGAACCCTTTCATCACATTCTCACTCCGCCGTAAAATCTTAATTGTTTCAAGTTCTTACTCTGTAAGTTTCATTTTTTACTGATTTGGATAGATATCTTCATTGTTTCTAAAATGTTTTCTTACTTTGTATTACAGATTCAAACAAGCATGGCATCATCTTCATCCTCCCCAGTTCCAGCTGAAGGCACTCAGATCCAGTGCCCTAGTAGAAGGTGCTCAAAGACACTCACCGTGTTATCTGCTAATAACAAGGACAATCCCCATACGTATGGACGAAGGTTTGTTACATGTGATTGTAACTGGAGGATCGTGTATCTGGAGCCAGAATACGACCCTCATCATCTCCGAGTCATGGCCAAACTGTTGAAGGAACACGCTGACATGGAGCTCAAACTTCGTATTTTTCACAGGTGGGACAAAGAATCAGCCTTATTCCACCTTGGAGTTCTGTTTCCCAATGAATATGGCCGTGGTCCTCCTTCCCCTGATTCCGATTAGGATGTAATGTTGTTATGTGTCTTGAATGTTGTTACGTCTTTGCTAAGTCTGTTGTAGTTTCTGGAGTGTCTGTTTTAATTTAACAAGTAATCCCTTGTAGTGAATTCAGAACTTGTTTCATTTAACCCATCTAAAACATTAAAAAATAACAGACAAGACAATACTATAAAAAAGGAGTCAAGATATTAAAAGCATAACAGACATACAACAGAAGTCATCAACTAGAATTTCAAAAGGTGAAACATTCAACACATCCGAATTCACTACAGATCAACATCTATACTACCATAATTAATGCGATAGTCCTTCCATTGCTGCATCCTCAGCGCGAACCCGCGATCCAATTCATTCGCACTAGGATCCTTGAACATGCGCCAAACTCCAGGTACAGATGGTACCGGACAGTCTTCTCTAAGGCACACCTAAATTACAAAACATAAATACCATGTTAAGCATTAAGAAAATTGAGTGAAAATCACAAATACTTTAGTGAAAATCATACCGGTATGTAGTGGTTTGCTAAGCCCACACGAGCCATTGCATAAATTTTCAAACCATGACTGGAGCATTGTTGATACACCTTCATCGGTAAGCACAAATATGATCGGACTTTGGATAAGTATATCAAACCAACCTGAAACTTAGTGGCAAATGCTAATCCAATCATGGGCATACTCATCCAGTATCTTTCAGGACATGGTGATCTGCTATAGTTGACCTCTTGAACAAGAGCGTCGAAGTTGTTTGCCAAATCCGGGCGTAGTCTGGTCATGACTCGTCTGTAGATATCACTGTTCTCTAACAGCTCCGTAGTCAGTTCCATGCGAATGCGAGGATATTCTTGTTGGTGATGCCCCAACAACATGGCTAGTGACCGATATCCACAGTGTCCATCCGCCCTTACGTCTTGTGCATCTACAATGTATGGAAACATGAAGAGATCAACATTGTCAACCCCGAAGTCTACCCCACATTTCGTCATTGTTGGCTGAGGGAACTCATCTGTAAGAGTGCAACCTGATAATCCGAACCCCTCTCCACCAGTGCCACTTGAATGACCAAACGCCTCTGCCGCAGTGCACCCAGCAACTTCAAACTCCCTCATTATAGTAGGCTCGTTGAAAGTAGGTTGTGCCGCCGTTGCTTTTCCCTTTCCTCTAACCGTCTTATTCTTCGCCTTCGCAACATCATTTTTCTCTAATTCTTCCCTTGCGTACTCAAACGCGCTCATCTCTCTCTCGGTTCCCCACTTCTTTCCTACCGCTCCTCTTGGTCTGCCAGGATCCTTGATTCCCGTCGGCTCCAACGCAAGACTTTGATGTGGATACTCCAACATTGTGTACAAGTCCGCTATCTGAGACCACTGACTTTCAGGAAGTTCCCCCTTTTGCCATCTATCGTTGAGCTCAATGAATCTCAACTCCCGCATGGTCTGAGGTACACCAATCTCTACCTCCCCGTTATCAAGTTCAATCCTATCCCATTGTAGCTGCCTCCAAAATCTGTGAATCTGATTGAGCTTGAATGGCTTCTTCTGAATAATATGTTGCACCATCTCGTGGATGCACGGTAGGCCTTGACATTCTCGCATCCAGTAATCTTCGCAATGTTCCTCATAATTCTTCGCCTTTATATCCTCCCATATATCCCACAACTTATGCAACGCTCTATCAGACACATTATGGAATAGATGCCGAAATATCAATTTCACTTGTGGATTCATTCGTCTGAAAACCCCGGGTGTCTTGATCCGATCCTCTTCCATGGTGGCCCTCACCTTCACAATCTGGCCCTCGATGGCTGCATGGATCCTCACAACCATTCGATTAAAACCGCCTATACTTGAACCGATTATTTTCTTCAACACCTTATGCATTCCCTCAACCCTATGTTTTATTCATTCAATGTCGCGTTTAAGTAAAACAACTATTACATAATAAACTAATAAAAAAATCGGAAACGTTTAAGTAAGTTAAAAAAAAATTACCTGTTTGAGGTCCTCGTGAAGAAGTGAAGATTGTGTTCCGTCCATGCGCAAACAATGTTTGTCTTGTAAGGGATAAGCCACACCTTTTCAATGTATCCGACGACGCCGCTTCTCCAAGATGTTCTCAATCCTAGCAGTCTTTCCTCGTATCGTTCCTCCGTTCTTGATAGAAAAAGTCTCCATACTTGCGAGCACAACCTTTTCACCGATTCCTTATTTTTCAAAATTCTGGTAGCGTTTACCTCGATGTTGTGCTTGATATGAACCCAACACAAGAGGTGTTGAACCGGAAGATCTTTGAACACATATTTGATTGCAGTGATGAGAGCTAGTTCTCGATCGGTCATTATTGCAGTCGGCATTACTCCGGCATCCTCAAACAACTTTCTAAGCCTCTGAATTATCCACAAGTAGTGCATTGTTTCCTCCTTACCCGTGAATGCATATGCAATGTTGAATGTCTTATGCGTGCAAGTGAAACCGACAATCTCCACAAGAGGCATTTTATACCTGCGTAATATATTTAAATAATGAAGGAAGAGGCATATGCAATATATTTAAACAAAAAATTTTTGATATACAACTATTATGTACCTATTCGTCTTGTATGTGGCGTCAATAACCACAACGTACGGAAACATCTTCAACAAGTGCAACGAGTCTTGATGGGCAAAAAACAAGATTTCCACCTCGTTTGATTTCTTCTTGCAGAGGGGATGCACTACATAGCTGCGCTCCTTCAAAAACTTCAAGGTCCATTGTGTAACAGTCAAATCTCCACGATCCTCAAAATGCATCTTCTGAATAAAGTTGGCGATTTGTTTTGTGGATGTTGTATTCCCTGGAAAGGCCGCACTCAACTGAGTAGCAATAACAGACGGCGTAGTCAAGCTGTTCGCACATACCGTCACAAATTTCACCTCGTTCGGCGTCATTCGACCCATGTACGGATGGCCAATGAAGCTAGTGGAAAGCTTATGATTGTGTTGTCCGTATTTTACCTTCACATACCATCCATCTCTCGCATCCCTCGCCCTGAACCTATATCCTCGGATCTCAAACTTGCAATCCGACTTCTTATCCCTACTATCCCGCTCTGTATTAACAACCTCCTCTGTTTCGCCATCCTCTCTTTTCTTTTTCCCTGATCTATACACTCCAGCATGCGAGCACATTATATTCATTTGACGCTCATTGCTATGGCGAGTCACTAATACCATCATAAGTTGTCTACCAATACTCTGAACCCAACGCCTCAAGTGTTCCTTAGTAGGAAACGTTTCTTCGGTATCAAACGAATCATAGTAATCCATACCCTATAATTAATAAAAACTACCATATTTATCACAACTAAAACTTAAAACTACGAGTCCACATCAATCTAAACTATCACTTCTACAAATTATTTGCAACTAAATAACGTAAATAAATACGAAACGATTCTAATTAATTACTAACCGAAAAATCTCCGGCGTCGAAGTCTCCTCCTTCTTCGTCGGTATCGTCGTCCCACATCCCGTCGTCGGGTTCACTAAAGTACTCTTTCTCATCCACGATCGCATCGTCTTCGTCACTCCCATGCTCGTTCTCTTCAACATACTCGTTCTCTTCACCGCTCCCATACTCAATCTCCGTCACATATTCAAACTCCTCACCATCACTCAAATTTGTAACTCTCCTATTTGACATTTTTGACTTCAACATCCATCCGAAGTTCCTACATTTATACACATACTACATCCCAAACGGTCATATTCTGAAAAAATAGCCGTTGGGATAAAAACAATCGTACGCCCATAATGGGCGTACAGGCAAAATATACCCCAACGGTCACTTCTGAATTTGGACAAATAGCCGTTACACACAATTTTTTACTCGTACGCCCATTATGGGCGTACGCCCATAATGGGCGTACGAGTAAAAAATTGTATTTCCCCAACGGCTATTTTCAAACGGCTATATTATTAAAATTTATACTGTACGCCCATTTTGGGCGTATACATAATACCGTATTTTGTATTTTGCCTCACATTCGATGTTGGGATTTTGCACTGTCCGCCCAAAACCAGCGTACGCCCATTTTGGGCGTACGACAATGTAGTGTGGAAAGTTGCAAAATGTAGTGCGTATAGCTTTTGCCTAAAAATATTATTGGTAAATAAAATTCTTTGTTATTGTTAATATATAGGTTAATGTATTATTATTATAATAAAATTCATTAATTATTTCTATTTTGAATTTAAATAATTTTAAATAAGGAAATTTAATTAATATACTAATGCAAAGTTATTAATAACAAATTACTTATATTAAACAATCAAACTAACAAAACAATAATTAATAAAGTAAAAGACAACATGTTACAAAACGTGAACTGCAGAAAATGATCGAATTGAACAACAAACATAAATTAATGCATCGAACTTAAAACAAACAAGACACACGATTGATGAAGCTCGGACATTCAACCCATCCTGTAAATATGTTGCATCAAGTCTGAAGTGAGTTTTTCATGCGTGTTGACGCTATGCATTTGACGGTGAATATTCATGTAATCTTGGAGAGAGTTTATTGTAGAAGACGCCTGACGGATATGAATGTCATCATTTGAATTCCCAATAGTTTCCCTGGTATCTTGTTCGAAGTCCATCCTCAAGCTTTCCATTTCTCTATCATAGTTTCTGTATTTGTGGCGCTCATCTTCAACTATCATGTTGTGGAGAGTGATGCAACAATCCATGATCTTGCGGAGTGTGGATCTGTTGTGAGCAAGAGCCGGATTTCGTATAATTGCAAAACGTGCTTGCAAAACTCCAAAAGCACGTTCCACGTCTTTCCGACAAGACTCTTGAAGTTGAGAGAACTTTGCTTCCATATGAGTTATCGGATTACGAATGGCACTCACAAATGTAGCCCAAGCTGGATAGATGCCATCTGTAAGGTAGTACGGCATGGTGTATTGATGGCCATTCACCGTAAATTCCACCGGAGGTGCTGTGCCGTTCAGAAGATCATCAAAAACTGGTGAACGCTGCACAATTGTTAAGTCATTAAATTTACCAGAAACCCCAAAGAAGGAATGCCATATCCAAGTGTCTTGGGACGCTACAACTTCTAGGACAAGGGTAGGTGTTTTGCTCTTTCCTTGGAATTGACCGTGCCACGCCGTGGGACAATTCTTCCATGCCCAGTGCATACAGTCGATACTCCCAAGCATGCCCGGGAAGCCTCTTGCACCGTTGATTGATAGAAGTCTCCTCACGTCGTCTTCATTGGCCCTCCTCATGTAGGTTGCACCAAACTTCGCAACCACAGCGTCACAAAAATGCGAGAGACATTCCAGAGCCGTACTTTCGCCCATGCGGCAATACTCATCAACTGCGTCAGCAGAACACCCGTAAGCTAGCATTCGAATGGCTGCAGTACATTTTTGGAGTGTGGATAACCCCGGACGCCCAGCAGCGTCTGGCTTGGGCACAAAGTATTCATCTTCTTGCACCACACCAGCAACCACTCTTTCGAACAAGGACCTCCTCATTCTGTATCTGCGTCGGAACTTATCTGCATATATTGCATTAGGAACGAAGTAATCTCGTTCCAATTGCATAGCATGGTCGACTCTGCTTCTGTCAATATATTTACGCTTGTTATTCGAAGTTCTTTTTTGTGGTTGTTGGTGTTGGTGTTGGATGGACTGCATCATATGAGGTATACTGGACATTAAGAACCTATGAACTTTGTTGAGGTGATTGGAGGAAGAAGCGGAAGAAGATGCATCAATCAAACTTTCATCGGACGATGTAGAGTTTGATGTAGCGGACATGGTTGTGTTTGAGAAGAGTTGGTGTATCTGAAATGGAAGAAAAGTTGGTATATTTGAAATGAGTTCCAAAATCTGCATTATATAGGCATGACTTAGATAGATCCGACGGTGGAGAGAGGCTATTATTGTGCTTTCTCTAGATCGATCCAACGGTGGATAGAGACTATCCTTGTGCTTTCTCTAGATCAATCCGACGGTGCCACGTGGCTATCTATGTGCTTTCTCTAGTGTTGAAACAAACCGCGGGATCATCTGAGAGGGAGGAGACACAAAACCTCCGGGTGAGTTTTGAAACAAACCGCGAGCGACATTCGGTGGAGGTGTGTTTGATAAGGACATACTAAGCATTCTCATACAATGCTCGTACTGCGCGGGATCATTTACCCTTAAATAATCAAGCATGGCTGGATTTAAAAGGCTCGCGCTGAATCCGTCCATCGTATCGGAAAAAATGAAGTGTTTAGAGTGTTTGGGATGGAATGCTCCAAACTTAGGCAATTTTGGTCTCTATTTATAGAGCTTAGAAATTGTGCTTTCTCTAGATTGATCTGACGGTGGTAAGATGTTGAAATTGTGCTTTCTCTAAATTGATCCAACGGTGGATACAACCTATCTGTGTGCTTTCTCTAGATCAATCTGATGGCGCCACGTGGCTATCCGTGTGCTTTCTCTAGATCAATCTGATGGCGCCACGTGGCTATCCGTGTGCTTTCTCTAGATCAATCTGATGGCGCCACGTGGCTATCCAAAGAAAACACAATTACATCCATATTACGATTAATTTAATTCGAATAAAATTAACTAATAAATTTATAATAATTATATTCACAATTTAACAATATATTAACAATAGAATAAATAATCGGAATTGAGAGATCGAGGTAGGAGGCTCCAAATATAATCAATATTGGTCTCTATTTGTAGATCTCGGAAAAATAAAGCCGCTGGTAATTTTTATTTATTTTTATCATTTTTATATTTTAAGTTATAAGCGTTTTAGTGATTAGGAGGTGTAATGTGAAATTAAATAATTAATACAACTCACCAATCAGGGGCTGCCACGTGACAGCCCCTTTAAAAAAAAATAAAAAATATAAAGCGGAAGATTGGGAAATCTTCCACGCCAGCCGGCGTCGCATGCCGTGGCGTTGCTTGTCATCTCCCTTGCCGTGACATGGTGTCATCAATGGGGAAGAAAACTCACGGCATCCTTGTCGTATCTCCTTGCCGGCACCACGCCGATACCATTGCAGCTGGTCTAAGTACAACGATGCCTTGTCATCTTTTGTAGAAATGAAAGATTCTCCACCTAGCTCGGGCAATGGCCACTGATATAAATATGTCAGTACATCTAAACATTCTCTTTCCTAATTTTTTGTGAGAAGTATTAGGGCCATGTAATCTCTTATTGCCTAGTTCGAACCACTCCACATAAAATTCTCTTATGCGTCGAATTCTAATGATTCCAAATTACGTTATCGGTTTGATAATAAAAAACCTCAAGATTGAAGCTCACTATTCATGAACTTCTCGTGAGCGTGGATTACGATCCGATCCTCCTCTTACGAGAATGATTGGTGCTCCAATTCATGCGAGAGCCAATTACACCACGAAAGCCTACATGTTTTCCCTGATCTTTATGGCACTGATATGCGGATTAATATATAAATGTCGTGTATTATCTCGACTCACTTGATCTTGCAGAATTCGTCTTACTCCCTCCGGGCTATTAAGATTTAAGACTATCATGATTAACCAAACTCAATTGGACTAACAAATTGTCTAAATGGACTATTGTAATGAGTTATTTAATGGTTTGTTACCTATATCTTAGTTAAACCATCAACATGTAGAAAATGCACTGAATTTAACTAAACTATATACTGAGGGCCACTTATAATTAGGTTAAATTGCTCTTGTAACAAATGTCATCTTTAACAAGATGTTGAAAGTGCTCTATTATCCAAAAGTGAATAAAAAATCAAGTTTTATATTTACCATCTAATTACTCTCTTTTTGATCTTTCGTTGGTTTGATGCAGTCATGGCTCCCGGTCCGGTCCGGTTCAATCCGGTTCTGGACCGGTTCCGGTTCAAAACCGGAACCGGCCGGTTCAGGCTGAACCGGACCGGTTTTTTATTAAAAAAACAAAACAAAACCGCCGGTTAACCGGTTCTAACCGGTTAACCGGCAGTTTTGTTTTTAAAAAATAATTTTATAAATTTATAAAACTGAAAAAAAACTTAAAAAAATGACAAAACATTCTTTTTAAGTTTAAAAATTATGTTTAAAAAACATAACAAAAAACTTTAAAAAAACTTAAAAAAAAATGATTAAATATGAAGGAACAAAAAAATTTAAAAATTTGGGCTTGCACTTAACAGTGACTTACTTGTTAAGTTGCCTACGTATCCTCTCGGGTTAGAGGAATCAAAGCCCACGTAGTTCTTTACCTTTTTTCAAAACCCGTTACCTAAGTCGAATCTTCGGCGGATGAATCGGTGCGTATCGTAGTAGAATCTCCAATCCACTCGTCTTCCGATGACTCGATAATGTTACGTTGTTGCCTAATTGCGGCTCTCTTCCAATCGCAAACACAACATTGCGCCTCCAATGACTCCGGTGCCAAATTTGATCTCTTCCTCGTTAAAGTGTTGCCTCCTGCACTAAAAGTTTGTTCCACCGCCACGGTTGAAGCGGGGACGGCAAGAACTTGAGCCGCAATCTTCGCAAGCGTTGGAAACATGCTCCTATGATCCTCCCACCACTTCAAAACATCTAAAGTTTCACAACTAACAAACTCAAAGTTGGTGTTAAGATAGTTATCAATTTCCGCATTCGTGTTTGTAACTCTTGGTCTTTTACTAAAATACTTAGCTCCAAAGGCCCCCAAGCTAGTAGAGCTCGAAGAAGTCGGAGGTAATTGTGAAGTAGTCGGAGAATCACAAAAATGAGTAAATAAAGTTTCAATGTTTGTTCTAGTTCTAGAAACCATACCTAAAATATCCTCTAGTTCACCTTCGGCTAAAATATATGCATAATAGTCATTTAAAAGAGCGTGTAAACCGGATAATTTAAGTCTGGGATCTAAAACACAAGCAACAAGAAAACAATCGGGAATATATCTATAGTAGAGCAACCACTTACTCCTCATGCTTGCAACGGATTCCTCAATGCCGGGAATTTTAGCTCCCTCACTTAAACCACACATAACATTACAAGCTTCCAAGACAAAAACATTACTACTTGGTGTATAAACATGACTAAATCTTTTTGTTGCATCATTAAAACATTTTAAAAACGTTGCAATACTTTGACATATATCCCAACCTGATTCGCTAAAATAGAAAGGAGAGCCAGAAAGGTTTTGAGAAACAAAAGACGTTAAAACTTGTTTATATTGTATACATTCACATAGTAATATGTAAGTAGAGTTCCATCGGGTACCCACATCTTTTGAAAAACGTTTTGGGTGCATCCCGTTAGTTTTACAAAAGGTCATCCAATCTCTTGTAACTTTAGGATGCCCCCAAATATACTTAATAACGTTCTTAATTGGCTCAAAATGAAAACTCATAGCACGTAAACCATCTTGAACACATAAGTTTAAAATATGACAAGCACATCGAATATGAAAAAATTTCCCACCAAACATAGGTTGACACATTTCTTGTAAATCTCTAATAGATGCGGTGTTAGCAGATGCATTGTCGAATCCAATTGAAAAAACTCTATTAAGTAGTCTATATTCTTCTAAAATTGCACGAATCATTATAGCAATATTTTGTGCGGTATGTGAATCATCAAAGACTCTAAATGCCAATAAACGTTTTTGCATTGTAAAATGATGATCTACAAAATGACATGTAACACCCATGTAAGAATGGGTTTGAGTATTATCACTCCATATATCACTACAAATAGAAACATGCATATCATTTTGCGAAAAATAAGAAACTAATTCGGCCTTGCGTCTTTTATAAGCCTTAATTACGTTTTTCTTAATCACTTTCCTAGATACGGATTTAAAAGCGGGTTGTGTATGATCTTTAATGTACTCATTAAATCCTACATTTTCACTAAATCGAAATGCTAAATGATCAACACAAATAGCTTCGGCTAATGCTACACTATTAGCTTCATGATCAAAACGAAATAAAGGGTTACCGCTAGTAGAAGATGCAAATCCGCCGGAAATTTGTGTTTGTCCCCCTAGCATTCCCATCTCGGCGACGTGTTTGTGCTCCATGTGTCGTTGAAGGGTTCCATATCCTCCACTTTTCTTCCATTGGAATGTCGCCTCGCAAAAGTTACAAGAAACAATAATTAGATCGGGATCATAATCCTCGGCCTCGAGTTCCTCGAGACCGGGTTCTAATTTAGTAAACCCGGGATTGGTTCCCGGAGGACCCGGACCTCCCCCCCGGGCCCCCCTACCCCTAGCCGGCCTCGAACCGCTAGCTTGCCCTTGAGGCCTAGCGGTCCTACCCCTACTGGACCTAACTTGGGAGGTGGGAGTGGGAACCGAGGGATAAGAAGTGACATTATCACTCTCTTCTTGGGTGTCAAAATGTTCCGCCATAATATGATTAAGAACAATTAAATAATATGATTAAAAGCAATTAAAACAATTAAAACAATAAAACAATAAAACTTAGAACAATATAATAATGTGATTAAAAATGTAAAAGCAATAAAATATTGAAAGACAAAAGCTAATTAAAAGGAAGAGATTAAGAGAGATTGTTGATGGAATTTGAGAGATTATAAGATTGAGATTTGAGAAAGAGAAGAGAGATTGTTGTTGTTGGATGTGTGATTTGAAGATTGTATGGTATGATATTTATAGGGGTTTGATATGGGTTATTTTAATATTAAAAAATTAATTTTTTTTTTTTTTTTTAATTTCCTAACGGCTATTTTGGCTAAATAGCCGTTAGGACAGTCGGTTAACCGGCAAACGGCTACTTTTCTAGCCGGTTAACCGGCGGTTCTTTATTTTAATTTTTTTTTATAAAAACCGGCGGTTCCGGTTAACCGCCGGTTTTTTATTTTACATTTCGTGAACCGGAACCGAACCGTGACCAAACCGGTTCCGGTTCGAACCGGCGGTCCCGGTCCGGTCGGGCCATCTCTAGTTTGATGGGCTCATATTGTTCCAATCGAATTACTTTATTAGAATAAATCATACTTGATAAATAGTACAAACTCAATAAACAATCCCTACACACTAGTAGGGAAAATGACTTTTAGCAACACTTTCGATAAACCTTTTGCGACGCAAAAAAACGTCGCAAGCACTTGACATGTTTTACAAAATCTCGCAACCTAGCAAATCCTTCTAATTCTAAACTACAACTAAACCTTACATCTACTAATTTGAACCTGCCTCAACTCAAGTCAGGCTACGATGAGCTCATGGAGACGGAGACCTTGGCGTCCTTCTTAGTGTGTTTTTATTATTATTACGACTATTATCTTTCTAGTTTTAGAACTTTCTATTATAGCATATGTTATTTTTAGTATTTTCTGTTTTAGTATTTCATTTCTAGACTTTATTTGATTTATTTATTTCCCCTTTTAGGTATGACATATATAGTAGTTTCTATTATGGGTGTATGTCTTCTTTTAGGTATGACATATATATGTAAGGAGTCATAAGTCCTACTTTGTTATTTATGATTAATTGAAGTGAGAGTTTTAAAGAAGAGAAGAATCTCCACCCTCTTCCATTTAGGCGACAACCCAATGATTGTATCCGAAATAATTCTCTTCGGCGAATTTGTCACTAGGGATGACATCGGTCCAAATCCGGGCCGAACCAAACTGACCCGGATCTGGAATTCCGGAAATTTTGGTCCGAAACTCGGACCGGAATGGACCGGTCCGGTCCAAGATCCGGTCCGGGTCGGGTTCGGGTTTGGATCGAAATTTATAGTTTTTGCAAAATTAATTATAAAATTATAAAAAATCAAAATCAAAATTATTTATTAATATATTGAAAAATATTAGTATAGAAATATATAATTTTATTAAAAAATATTTATAATTTATAGAATATATTAATTTTTATATCAAAAAATAAAAACTGAGTCGACCCAGACCATACCGGATTTTCAGAAATATGTGGTCCGGAGCTCGGATCGGAATGGACCGGTCCGGTTCGGTCAAAAAAACCGGGTCGATCCGAATTTTGCTAATCCCTACAATTTGTCTTCTCCATCTCCTTGTTGGTCTACAAGGATTTTGAATGCAACATTGTCGATTCACGAATCAAAACCGATCCGTAGAGTTAAACGATAACTTGTCTCTGCCTAGATCGTCTCTGAAAAAAGATTTTGAAAGAGATTTGTATCAAGGAAGTTTGAAACATATATCATATTGTGTACCCTACCTTAACCACCATTAATAAAGAACCCATCCCTTTTAATCATATATATATATATATATATATATATATATATATATATATATATATATATATATGAGGTAGGATCAAATGAGAACTCTCTTTAAGATAATAACTAAGAATTTTTGAAGGTCGTCCGATCTCTAGATAGACGCTCCAGATTAAAACAAAATAAAAAAGCTCGATTCTGTATTTTTATAAAACACGCTGGAAATTTTGTAAATTATAAGGATATTGTTGAAGCTACAGCTGAAGTAAAGTTCCTTCTGGTTTTGATGGTAACAAACATTCCTACTAATGTATACTTGAGTGTTTCAGGATGTCTACTCTGAGCAGGAACGTTACTTAACAGAGGCGAGCTAAATAAGGAAAGAAATGGCTGAGAAGAGCGCAACGAAGATATCTTGTTTCCTTTATGGAAAAATATGGTTGAGCTGCAAAGATATCATGAAGATCTTAAGGAAAAAGATATAATTAAAAGATGGAAATAATATCTTCTTATGCGAAAGATATTTTTTCCATAATCTTGTTTATTTCCTAGTTTAAACCTAGTTTTATCTTTGCTATATAAACTAGTCTTAGACTTAGGAATGGTGTGACGATTGAGAGAGTTTTACTTGTGCGAATCAAGTGTGATCGTCCAAAAAGAAGAACAAGAAGAAAAGAGAGAAAGAGTGAGCAATACTTTGTCTTAGGCGTTGAGTTTGGGCTCGAGTGAAAGAAGAGATTCGTGATCGTAATCCTTGCTTTCTTTTGTAACAAACAAGAAATTAATAAGATAAGTATACTCATTCAAATCCTTCAAGTGAGAAGCTTGAAGGTAGTGGTTTTACTCAACTCTTAGTGGTTGAGGTTTCCACTCTAAATACTTGTGTTCTTCTATACTTCCTGCGTTAATATTCCGCTGCTACACCTCTGAAGGAACAATACGCTTTGTTCCCTCAGAAGTAATTGAACTAACGATCCAACAGATATTATAAAAAAAGACCACGCACACCCTTGTCATTTTCCACAAACCTTCTTCGAAGAAACCCTTCAATTGCGATTCTGCCAAGCTTGAATCTGATCCAAGCTTGAATCTGGTACAATGGATTTTCTGACTAGGTTTTCATAAGAGGAAAACGCCAAATCTGCTTTGCGCCTTTCGTCTTCCGACGAGCAAGAGGGGGAAACGTTGTCGTTTTCGTCATCCTCTTCTCCCAACATCTTTTTATTGAAAGACGCTAAAAGTGGCTCTGAGGAGGAGCAAAGGTTGGAGGTTAATCTTCTATGGCGTTGCACGAACAAGATCTTAACCCTACATACTACATTGGAGAAGGCGTAGATGAAGGCGAGGAGGAGAGCTCCCGATTTTCTGAATGTTTGAGGTGTAGAGAATTTAACTAGTGGAGGATTTGGTCGCTGATTGATCACCAATACTACGGTTTCTATCCTTCTCCGACGGCTTCCTTGTCTTCGTCGAAGAGTCCAACTCCAACACTACGGTTGTCCTCGATATGTTTGATGCAATGTCTCCATGAGCTTGCAATTACTGATTGATCGGTCCATTTAGAAGCTTGTACTCAAGCTGCACAAACCAAGCGGTTGCCAATAAGAACCATAGTCCAGGTGCTCTTCTTTGAGGAGCTTGAGTTCAAGGTGTAAATGCCTCATAGATATTATTATCCTTGACTATGTTCTGAATATATGAACCTAACATTCTAATTATATGGACCTTGCATTTGTATATATGAACCAAGCATTGACAAAAGCGCGCGTCAATTGCGAAGCACTTTCATTTCAACTGGACCCTTGCTTCCTCGCTCTTCTGGCGACGAAAATCTGGCATGAGGTAGGTTCTAATGTACGTTTGTGAGTTTTCATTATTTTGATGTGGAAATGGGACTAAATTTTAATGTTTGCGGTTGGTTATTATATGTAGCATCTGTTTTGGTATCCCAATTGAGCTGCCGAAGCACATCAATTCCAAAGATATAAGTAGAAAAGGTCCATTATTTTTGTTCACTATAGTTGTTGCCAACTCTATGCATGCTTCTTGCTGACTGGTGGGGATGGTGTTAGTAGATGCAGTGACGACATCACTCTAGGGAGAATGAAACTCCCGCTCACACTTACTAGAAAACATGGCCAAAGTCGACTCATTTCTTTTTCCTATTTCGACGATTTAACACGTCGTAGAATTTATGGTCTACGCTTTTCAAAAGCGTCGAGAATTTCACTGTCGATTTGAGTCGACTATTATAAGCGTCGACTTTTGTCGATGATCATAAGCGTCGAGAACCAGTTTCTCTACGTTTTTTTACCGATCCAAATTTTGGCAGGTCAACTAATTCTCGATTCTGAAAAGCGTAGTGTATGGCGTTATTCTAGACACTTTTTTGGGCCACGAATTACTCTACACTTTAAAGCGTTGAGTATAGTTCAGATACTTCCTCCACACTTATACATTCTACGACAACATAAAAGCGTCGCGATTTATCGGGTCGAAAAATAAAAAATTATTCATTATTATATTTTTGCTGCTGAAACCTGTTTCTACCCTACATTTTATAAATTAGTATAAAAAATAGAGAATAACATATAATCCAAACTATTATATTTATGTTTCTAAATTCAAACTCATATAGATGCTACAAGGTTCAAACCCTGTTGTTTCAGGTGCTGAAAACTCTGATTTGTTTTTTGTAAAAATGACGTGGGACTACATTTCTAATGAAAGGAAACGTTGTACCAGTGGGCTAATATTCTATGTCAATGATCTAATATTCCATTTCCATTTCCACATAAGGTTGATTTTTCTGGTTCATATTCCAATTCTTGATGATTTTGCTATGTTCTTCATAAACTTCTTTAACAAAAAAGTTCTTTTCTTCCTGCATAGCTTGTTGTAGCACACAATTATAGGTTATCATAGGAACTTATGTTAGGTAGATTATAATCCTTTGTAATACAAATGTTGGACTTGCTTATTATCTGTAACCAGGTTGTGACACTGGGCCTACAAGAAATCCCAGATTATTTAATCTGGCTGGTTCGCTTGGGCCGTGTCATTGGGCTTGGTATGCAGATGAGGAAGCTTGGCCCATTATCACTTGAAGCTGCTAAAGAAGCATATAAGCTCTCTTGTCTGGCTGCTAGGGTTACACTGTTCACACACATAACTCATTACAGAGAGAGAAAAGAGAGTTCCCAGGCGGCGATCTTGAAGAGAAAGAGTTCTCCTCGAGTGGTGATTCTGCTGGTGTTCTTAGTTGTTGGCTCTTGGAGTTACCGACGACGATTGTGGCCATTTTCTTTGGCTCCTTCTCTCTTGCTTCTTCTCTGTATCTTCGAGTTGATCTGTGTAGACTTAGGGTTTACATTTGCCAACTTTGTTCTTGTGTAACCTGCTTGAGTGACTTTGATCGTTATAGTGCATAAGGACGAGTCTCCCTTCTTGAGGCTCCGCAGACGTAGGGCTTATGCCCGAACTGCATGAACAACTCTTGGTGTTCATCTTGCTTTCAATTTCGATATTGTCATATTGCGATTGAGCTTGTCAAGATCTGTCGGATCTGTTACCACTCTGATTTTAACAAGTTCATGGTTGAATGAGTCTAGGTTCATGATGGTAAGTGCACATGTTGAGAGTACTATGGAAGTAGGTTCAGGAAAATATATTTCATGTTTCATCTCAATCTCGTAGGTTCATAGCTTTTTCCAAGTTCATGCCATAGGTCAAACATTTACTGTCATAGGTTCATAATTTTTTTCAATATAGTTTTGCACTTATGCCTCAACAAAAAACGGTGCATCTTATGTTGCTTTTTTTTATTAGGAGCATGTGTGATCCAACTTTTCTCATATTGTCTTTGTATTTCTTTTTTAGATCTAAGCAGTTAACCTGAATCTGAATAGAGAAATCGTAGGTTCAGTTGAGTAACTTCTTTACCAAAATTTTCATATTTGTTTTGATCAATGCAGAAGCAAGACATAAATCGAAAATGGTACAAGAAATACTTGAACTTTGTCTGGAAGTCACTAGAGAAATCACAGAGACTGAAGAACAATCTGAAGCAGACATCAACAAATTGAAAGCTACATATACAAGTGAGAAATGGTCATCAAGTTCAGATATGGATCTCACTTTATCAAAATTGTTCAGAGCCAAGTTCTCTGATATTGGTTCATCGTCTTCCGCTGCCTTGTTCTTCCTTATTTGCACAGATTATGTGATATTAGGTTAACTGCTTAGATATGAGGATTCCTGTCATTAGGGTTTCTAAATTTGAGTTTCTTGAATCTTGCCTTCAAGCTGAAAGTTTAGCCCTTAGGGTTTCTTTTCAAGTTTATCTACTGCAGTTGTCTAATTAGGGTTTTTTGTCTCTCAGGTGCAATCTTGAGCGGAAACCAACTCACTGGAAAATCTTGTTTCTCGACTCCTATTCGAGCAAACTTCCAGACCAGGATTAGAATTTCTCAATTAATTCTTGTCTTGTTTTCAGTTTGACTGATATATCTGTTTTTACATCTTGATTGCTTGTGTGTATCTCAGGTACCAACAAGATGACAGACAATGTCAAACTAAGGCCCTACGATGGGGTTTCTACCTTTGCCATGTGGAAGGTCAAGATGAGGGCAACTCTTGTCAAGGGAAAGTGCTTCAAGGCCGTCTCTGAGGATTGGCCCATAGGCATGACAAGTGCTGAGATGAAGGATATGCAGGACCTAGCTCATGCAGAAATCATGATTCATTTAGCTAACGACGTAGCTCGTCAGGTTGTAAGTCATTCTCAACCTAAGGCTTTATGGGATGCTTTGGAAATGATTTATGAGTCTAAGTCCTTGCCTAGTAGAATCACACTTCTCTACAAAATGTTTAATTTCAAAATGACTATAAACTTGATTATGCATGAGAATCTTGATGTTTTTTCTGAAAATGACACAAGACTTACAAAGGTGTGAGGATGCTGTTAAAGAAGAACACCAAGCTGTGCTTCTTCTTAATGCCTTACCCCCTCAGTTTGACACCATAAAAGATGTTATTCAGTATAGTAGGGATGAACTCACTATGACTAAAATAACTGAGTCTATTATTCAGAAAAATGAGTCTTTGAAAGTGTTTAAGACTAAAGGTGGAAACAAAACTGAGTCTAAATCTGAAGTCCTTATGACTAAATGTAAAGGTAAGAAGAAACCTCATAGTAAATTCAAAAAGGATAACTTTGAGAAGAATAATGATGATAAGAAAAATTCTAAGTGTCATTATTGTAACAAAGATGATCACTGGATTAAAGATTGTCATAAAAGAATTAGAGATGAGAAGAATAAGGAGAAAAACAAAAATGATCCTAATGTTTCTGGTTTCTCTAATGTTTGTGAAAGCTGCACTCATTACTCTAATGAATTACTCATGGTTGCTCCTATGTCTGAGACTAACTCCTGGATCCTAGATTCAGGATGTACTATGCATGTCACTCCTTTTAAAAGAATGTTTTATTCCTTGAATGAGCATGAGGGAGGTGAGGTCATGCTAGGTGATCACATTTCTCTACCCATTAAGGGAGTGGGTAGTGTTGCCCTTAGGATGCATGATGGGGTAGTTAGAGTTGTGCATAATGTTAGGTGGGTTCCTAACCTTAGAAGAAACTTGTTGTCTGAATCTATGTTTGATGATCAGAACTGTCATATTAATACTCACCATGGTATAAGGGATGTTATCAGAAATGGAACAATCCTTATTAGGAGCATTAAAAAGGGAGGATTGTACTATGTGCAAGCTTCTCCTGAAATTAATGTCTCCAAGAGAAACATTAATATACACAGCTCTGATCATACTAGAGTCTGGCATACTAGGTTAGGTCACATTGGTCGAAATAGGCTTACATCACTTAAATAAACAAGGCATAATCACTACTAAAACTAGTGACTTAAAATTATGTGAAACTTGCATTCTTGGTAAGAAA
Organism: Oxyria digyna; assembly: GCA_029168935.1. NCBI lineage: Eukaryota > Viridiplantae > Streptophyta > Magnoliopsida > Caryophyllales > Polygonaceae > Oxyria > Oxyria digyna. Next base: position 17,793,846 of record JAPVLV010000013.1, read on the forward strand.
ACTGCTAATAGTTTTCCTAAATTCACCTATATTGCTGAGAAACCCCTTGAGTATGTTCATTCAGACCTATGGGGTCCTGCTCAGGTTGATACTATTGGAGGTAAGAAATACTTTTTGTATCTTATTGATCATTTCTCGAAAAAGGTATGGATTTATCTCTTAAGAACCAATGATGAAGCTTTTGATTATTTTAAAATCTGGAAAACTAGAGTTGAAAGTGAGTCTAGCTTTAAGTTGAAATGCCTAAAAACTGACAATGGCCTAGAATTTTGCAATACCTTGTTTGATAATTTCTGTAAAGAACATGGCATAGAAAAACACCTAACTGTCCCAGGAACTCCTCAACAAAATGGCACAACTGAGAGAATGAATAGAAATCTCTTGGAAAGAGCCAGGTGCATGTTGATTAGTTCTGGGATGAAAGGTTCTTTGTGGGGATAGGCTGTTACTACTGCAACCTATCTTATTAATAGGTCTCCTTCTTCATCTATAAACTTCTTGACACCTCAAGAAAAGTGGACAGGCAAGAATCCCAGCTTAGCACACTTAAAGCCTTTTGGATGCAGTGCTTATGCTCAGATATCTCAAAGGCAAACTGCAGCCAAGGGCCCAAAAGTGTGTTATGCTAGGCTACCCTGAAGGGGTAAAGGGCTATAAGTTACTCCTTGTTCAACCAGGGGGTTACAAAGTCATTACCTCAAGGTCTGTCATATTCAATGAAGAAGATTTTGCATTTTAAGAACTCTCTAACCCCATCTTCTGAGAATACATGTATCAAAGACAAGGATGCAAAGATTGGCATACCCACTGGACAATTCTTTGAACCAGATGACCACTTGGAGCCATTAGGAGAGGAACTTGACATGGATCAGGACTCAATGGCCCAAGCAACAGAAAGTGTAGACCAAACAACTGATGAATCTCATGATACAGGTCAGCAGCCTCACCAATTAGGTAGGGAGGTAAGTCACTCTAACCAAGGATCAACTCATGTTAATATAGAACGTGCTTCTAGTTCAGGCAACTCTAATATCAACATGAATAATGACCTTACTGATTAACAACTTGTTAGGGATAGAGAACCTAGAGTCAGAATTCCTAACAGAAAATTTGATATGAACTTGGTTGAGAGTTTTGCTAATATTGTTGAGTATGCTTTCTTGATTGTTGATGTTGTTAAAGACTACACTCCTGAGACTTATGAACTTGCCTTAAAGTCTAAAAATGCTAATGACTGGATGAAAGCTATGCATGAAGAAATACAATCTATGCATGTTAATAACACCTGGAAACTTGTTCCTAAACCTGCTAAAGCTAGGTTAATAGACTGCAAATGGATTTACGGAGTATAAACTAAAAGAAGGTGCTAGTCATAATGACCCCCTAGGTTTACAGCTAGACTTGTAGCCAAAGGATTCACCCAAAAAGAGGGTGTAGATTATAATGAGATCTTTGCACCTGTTGTTAAGTACAAAACAATGAGATTACTTTTAGCCATGACTCATGTCTATGATTGGGAACTTGAACAAATGGATGTTAAAACAACTTTCTTACATGGAGACTTGATAGAAACTCTACATGAAACAACCTAAGGGTTTTGTTGATAAGAACTATCCTGACCATGCTTGTCTTCTAAATAAGTCCATCTATGGGTTGAAGCAATCACCTAGACAATGGAATAAGAAGTTTGATGCTTGCATGAGGTCTCTAGGGTTTTCTAGAAGTCAATATGATACCTGCCTTTACTTCAAATTAATCTGTAAAGTCTAATAGTCCCTTATTTGTATTGCTCTATGTTGATGACATTCTGCTTATTTGTAAATCTAAGGTGATTATCTCTGGTATTAAAAATGACTTGAAAAAACACTTTGACATGAAGGACCTTGGTCCTGCTCAGAAAATCTTGGGTGTTCATATAATTAGAGATAGAGCTAAGAAAACTATTAATCTGTCTCAGCGTGATTATTTAGTTAAAGTTCTTGATAGGTTTGCCATGTCACATGCTAAATCTACCAAAATTCCTTTAGGTGCACATCTTGAATTCTCTAAACTTGATTGTCCTAAAACTAACAGTGAAAAGGAAATAATGAAAGATGTTCCTTATGATGTAGCTGTAGGGTCACTCATGTATGCCATGTTATGCACTCGACCTGACCTTGCCTTTTCCATTAGTGTTCTCAGTAGATACATGTCCAATCCAGGTGAAAAACACTGGCTAGGCATGAAATATATGTTGAAATACATTGCTGGTACTGTGAACCTTGGTTTGACTTATTCTGAGCATACTTCTAGGACATAATTACATGGCTTTGCTGATTCTGATTATGCTAGTAATAAAGATAATCGAAAATCTACTTTTGCATTTTATTATACTTGGGCTAGGAATTGCATATCATAGAAATCCCAACAACAACCTATACTTGAGGGTAAGGCTTATCTGCATGTGTTACACATGGATAGCCAGAGTGCCTTATATTTGTGTAAGGATCCTGTCATTCATGAGACGTCCAAACACATTGATGTCAGATATCATTTCATTAGAGATCAGGTTGAGAATCAGGAGATAAATGTGAAGAAGATTCTTGGAGCCATTAACCCAGCTGATTTTGGTACTAAAATTGTACCATCTAATAAGTTTGTGTTTTGCAGGGATGCTCTTCACATCCATGATGTTCACTAAGAAGAAGAGCACTTGAGCTGATGATGGATTGGAGACAACTTGTCCAAATGCACTGTGATGAATTGGAGTCCTAGATGATAAACTATGGATTAAGAGGGTGTTTTGTAAATGCTTGATATAATCCAAGTTTACCATTTAGCACAAGTATAGGTTATCATAGGAACTTATGTTAGGTAGATTATAATCCTTTGTAATACAAATATTGGACTTGCTTATTATCTGTAACCAGGTTGTGACACTAGGCCTACAAGAAATCCCAGATTATTTAATCTGGCTTGTTCGCTTGGGCCGTATCATTGGGCTTGGTATGCAGATGAGGAAGCTTGGCCCATTATCACTTGAAGCTGCTAAAGACGAGAAGCATATAAGCTCTCTTGTCTGGCTGCTAGGGTTACACTTCTTGTTCGCTTGGGCCGTGATATTGGGCTTGATGTGCAGATGAGGAAGCTTGGCCCATTATCACTTGAAGCTGCTAAAGACGAGAAGCATATAAGCTCTCTTGTCTGACTTCTAGGGTTACACTGTTCACACACATAACTCATTACAGAGAGAGAAGAGAGAGTTCCCAGGCGGCGATCTTGAAGAGAAAGAGTTCTCCTCGAGTGGTGATTCTGCTGGTGTTCTTAGTTGTTGGCTCTTGGAGTTACCGATGACGATTGTGGCCATTTTCTTTGGCTCCTTCTCTCTTGCTTCTTCTCTGTATCTTCGAGTTGATCTGTGTAGACTTAGGGTTTACATTTGCCAACTTTGTTCTTGTGTAACCTGCTTGAGTGACTTTGATCGTTATAGTGCATAAGGACGAGTCTCCCTTCTTGAGGCTCCGCAGACGTAGGGTTTATGCCCGAACTGCATGAACAACTCTTGGTGTTCATCTTGCTTTCAATTTCGATATTGTCATATTGCGATTGAGCTTGTCAAGATCTGTCGGATCTGTTACCACTCTGATTTTAACAAGTTCATGGTTGAATGAGTCTAGGTTCATGATGTAAGTGCACATGTTGAGAGTACTATGGAAGTAGGTTCAGGAAAATATATTTCATGTTTCATCTCAATCTCGTAGGTTCATAGTTTTTTCCAAGTTCATGCCATAGGTCAAACATTTACTGTCATAGGTTCATGATTTTTTTTCAATATAGTTTTGCACTTATGCCTCACCAAAAACGGTGCATCTAATGTTGCTTTTTTATTTTTTATTAGGAGCATGTGTGATCCAACTTTGCTCATATTGTGTTTTGTATTTCTTTTTTAGATCATTCATCTTACTTGTCTGTTATTCTGACTCTATGTTTTGCAATTTTTTAGCCTTCTAGAGCTTTTTGTAACATATGTTCTTGAAGCTCTAGAAGAACATAGAGTCAGAATAACAGACAAGTAGAATTTCCAAAAAGCAAGAACATATGTTACGAAAAGCTCCCCAGCAGACAACCATAAACCCCCCTTTTCGTAACATATGTTCACATTGTCTTCAATAACCTCACCAGCAGTATTTTTATATCTCCTGCAGATGGAACAAAGGGGGGCTTATGGTTGTTATGTACCAATTTCCAAAAAGCAGAATTTTTTACCATTATCCATGTGGGTTATAACACTATTGTAGCTAAATATGAAGAACGTAATACTCACTATATAATAATTTTCATTTATGCACCCAGTGTGGAACACCTCAAAACTGAGTTTTGGAATTTCATCTCTAATATTATCCACACACATAAAGAACCTTCTGTCATAATAGGTGATTTCAACGACATCTTAGAACCAGAAGACAAATCTGGAGGTATTAACCCGAATACAAATAGATTTACTAGACTAACTACTTTTATGACTAACCATGGGTTACTTAATAAAAAATATCAGGGTTCGCCATATACTTGGAAAAGAAGTAACAAATATACTAATACGACTATCTTAGAAAGACTAGATAGAGCTATGATTCATCCAACTCTCATTAATTACTACAACAAGGTTACATTGAATCACTTACCTTTTACAACTTCCGACCATTGTTGTATTACATTACAGCTGGGGCAAGAAACCACTATTAAAAAGTATCCATTTCGTTTTGAGAACATTTGGACACAAAATAAAAATTATGAACAATTGGTAAAAAGGATTTGGAATTACAATTTCTACGGCTCATCCATGTTTAAACTATTTATGAGACAAAAGAAACTAAAACAAGAAACAAAAACGTGGTTAAAGAAAAATAATAACAATGTAATGGAACAAATCAAATTAACGGAGGATCGATTGCAATTTGTACAAAATGAATGTTTTATTAATAATCAACACCATAAAATTCCCCTTTATAATAGACTTGTAACAAAATACAATAATCTTCTAGAATTCCAACATACATATTGGAAACAAAGAGCAAAAATAAAAAAAAATAAAAGAAACACATAGAAATACGAAATATTTTCAAACTACAACCAAAATTAGATGTTATAAACAACAAATAAACTATTATGAGGTCTTAGATAAAACAACATACTACGACCCTGAGGACATTAAAAAGGAAATTACCAAGGATTTTCAATTACGTTTCCAGTCAATTCATAATACGCAATTGTTAGATAGTCATTTTGAGATCATTCCAAGTTTAATTACTACAGCTGATAATAACGAGCTGTTATTACAACCTACTCCCAAAGAAATTAAAAACGTAATCTCTCAATTACCTCATAACAAAACACCGGGACCAGATGGATATAATGCTGAGTTTTATCATAAATATTGGTCTTTTGTAGGACCGTCAGTAGTACAAGCGGTTCAAGGATTTTTTCATTCGGGAAAGATGCTAAAAGACTGTGCACAATCTTTTATTGCTCTAATACCAAAAATTGAAAATCCAATAACAATCAATCACTATCGTCCTATAAGCTTGTGCTCCACGATATATAAGACTATAACAAAAATTATGGCAAACAACGTGGAGTTGTAAACGGATATCTTATAACCCGGATTTGACAAAACCGTGATAAAAAGTCAATTTTTAAACTGCACGCTGTAGCATTTTAAATCGGTGTAAAACTTAATTTTTTCGGATCAAAAGTTTATCCCCATGTATGAACTTCATTTTTATGCGTAAATGGTTTACTTGAAGTTGTGAACCTATAAATTCGTGAACTTGCAAACTGTGAACCTGTGAACCTGTGAACTTACATGTTAATAGATTTTTTCTTACAATAAAATAAAATCATTTCACTTGTATGCATGTAAACATATGAATTCATAAAAAAAATGTATCTTAAGTTCATGGATTTCTATTTGCAAATTCATTAGTTTCCATATTTGGGTTCATGAGTTTCACTTGCAGCTTCACTAGTTTTTATATAACCCAAATTTTGTTTTCCATGAAAAGTACTATAATATTTTTCAGGTCCATGAAAAGAAAAATGTTTCTTAAGGTCATGAATTTCTACTTACAGATTCATTAGTTTTTATTTGTAGATTCACTAGCTTTTACTTACAAGTTCATTAGTTTTCACTTGCGGATTCAATATTGTAGACATTTATTAGTTCTCACTTGTGGGTTCATTAGTTTTCACGTGTTACTAGTTTGTGAGAGTTTTCACTTGTAGTTTCGTTAGATTTCACTTGCAGGTTCACGAGTTTCACTTACAGGTTCATCAATTTGAACTATAAGTTCAACAAATTCATGTGTTCTGATTTGGTTTAGAATATCATTTGTTTCCTTGAGATCAAATCTTGCGGTTTAGGATATCATTTGTTTCCTTGAGATCAAATCTTGCATCTGCTTGAGAACAAAGAGAAAGCAATATCCTAATCATGATTTCAGCCTTATTCGTTCTTTTTTTTGGTTGGGATTTTCGTCCCTTTGTAATCTTCTTTTTATTTGCTGGATTTTCTTTAGGCACTAAATCCTTTTCATTTTTAGGCAGCAGTTGCTTTTTACTTCTTGAATCTTGGAAATCAATGTTTTCTTCATCTCTTTGATGGATTTGTCTTCCTTGACTTTATCTGCTCAAATTACTACCCATGTCGATTAGTTGTCAAATGAGTGCTGAATGGAGAATCAACAACACGTTAAGGTCGAAGCTAAGAGACCGGGAGTTTGATGTGGGATGGACCGATACGAGAGATAGAGAGGTAAGATGTGATATGACTTTTTAAGTTAAATGGGTTGTATTTTATAATATAACTTTGAAAATTGAATCATTTATTCATACATATACTTGTTAAATGTAACTGAGCATATGCGTTAAAAACTGGTGAACATTTTTTAAGAGAAGATGAACATTAGTGAAAACAGATTTCTCTAGTGAACTCGCCTACGTCTTTGTCTCCAATCTAACTATTTGTGCATGCTCTTATCTCTCTACTAGTAATATTTTGTTCTCGTAATGTCCTTTTTAACAAGCATGAATTGATATCTACCGTCTAATTTCGTCTAGTTCGATAGACCTGAGTCGCTCCAATCTAGTCGCTTTATTATAAAAGATCATTTGCACAAACTCAATAAAGAATCCGGAAAAAACAGAACTTAATAATGTCTAGCTAGCAAATACCTAAACCTTTTAAATACGAAAGGGCAACCAAACCCCTTAACCTAACCAGCATTAAAGCAACCTTCCATTTCACTTAAATACTTGTTTACCTCCGACTTGACCAAATCCTGTATTGCCGCCGTCATCTCAGGCGGCAACGGCATCGCTTCCTCTTTTACCACCACCATATCTAACTCGTCCCGCTCCGGACTCGTCCGATTCTTCTCTTCAGTCGCCCAAGGCGGAAGACACAACTTAAGATCCAACATATGATCATCCATCTTCGTAGAAGTCTGTCCGAGGTCACTAGTGTCTTTATCATATCTATTCGGGATCTCCGGTCCAATAGGCAGTCCATCGGACGGGCAAAGTCTTTTATCGGGCCGATCCCGACACTCTGAATAAAACTTCCTCTTGAGCGTCGAGTTCCAGTGGTTCTTGACTGCATTGTCTGTTCGATTCCTCAACAATCTCGAGATGGAAGCCCACCGGTTCCCGATACTCTTGTGTGCGTCGATTATGATCTGATCCTCCTCGGGCGAAAAGGGTCGGTGTTGTACGTCAGGTGATAGCTGGTTACACCAACGTAGCCGACATGATTTTCCCGATCTCCCCGGCACAGATTTGCTTATTATCGTCCAATTACGAGGACCGTCTCGGTTCACCAGTTCTTGCAGTATTTGGTCTTCTTCTGGACTCCACGGGCCCTTCACACGATCCGCACCGGAATATGCCGACGACGGATTAGTCCGACGGTCCGTCGACATATCAGATCGAGGAAACCAAAACCTAAATAATTTATAGAGAGGAGATATATAGCGATATAACAGAACGTGGAAAATTAGTAGGCGCTGAGTTTTTTATTTTCTCTAACCAATTTGATTACAGTTTTTGATGTGCAGAATCTGTATAAGATCTCGCCAAGAATTCCATATATTCTGCTAAGCTAGTACTTCACGTACGGATCAAGCAAAATGAAACTAACCTAACAAAACTAAATATTTTGCAACTGATATCTATTTTTTTTGCACGTGTTATCTATGATACTTATCATCATTTCCTAAAATGTTAAATGCATGTCTTGTTTTATATTATCGGATTTTGTATTTTATAAGATCAGAAACGGAATCACTCCAAAGTCCAAACGGACGGTAAGGTAAATAATGTGCCACTACATATTTTTTTAATATTTTTTTAAAGTTTAAAAATATTGTTTTTGAATTAGGGTTATAGACACTGTACTGTAGTGTTTTGAGTTTAGATGTAGAATTTAAAACTTAAAAAAAAAAAATGTGCTTTAACCTGCTATATCATATTGAGTTAGGGAGGATCAGACTAATGAGATTTTGCTATGATAAAAGTTAACTAATTATCTCTTATATTATGACTATTTTATTTAAATAACTTTTTAATAGAAAAAACACGAATTTATATACATATACTTTTTAATAAATCACAATTTTTATCAATGAATAATTCCACTAAAATGGATTAGATTCGTTTCCTTTGCGTTTTTGTTTTCGAGAATCTAGACAAACGTCATCTAAAATATTATGGCGAATATTAAAAGAGGTAGATATTTTTACAAATTAATATATGAAAATTGAAAATGGATGGCGTGTTATTGTTTGTTGGAAAAAACCGTTAAGCCATTTTATTTTTGAAATTCTGGTATAGCTTTTTTTTGATCCCCTGGTTTCAACAAATGATTTTTTGAACATAAACATCAATTTGTTTTTTTGAACTTTAACATAAACATCAATTAATCGGTTGTTTGTTTATGTTTAAGAAAAACACGATTATTTTCTTTTTCTTTTTCTTTTTTCTTTTTTTGAGGATGTACAAATTTCTCTCCTGTCGTGCTTGGCAAATCGCACCGCCTTTCTTTTCGCAGTGACAAAACCCTAAAATCGCCATGGAATCGCACTATCTATCCCTCCATCGAGCTCTCGGCGGTGGCTATGGTACTCCCTCTATATTCCCTTTGAAATCCTCGGATTTTCGTATCTATGCTGTAGCAAATTAGGAACAATTTTGTCCGTTTTCAATATCTGTTTGTTGATCGTATTTTCTGTTGTTCATTCTATGAGTTTACCAACACTGGTTTTTTCAGAAGTTTCAATTTTTGGAAGGTTCCGGTGAATGTGATATTTGACTGTTCTTTATTTGTTTTGGTGTGAATAGTAGCCGACATTGTGCTATGGAGATGGTGGTCTGCAAGTCTTCTTGTTCTAATTTCTTCCACATCCCTTTGGTTTCTGTTTGAGTTCGGGGGATATAACTTCTTCTCCTTCATCGCAAATGTGTTGTTGCTTCTTGTCACAATCCTTTTTTTCTGGGCGAAATCTGCCTCCCTCTTGAACAGGTTGGTGTCTTAACTGATTATTCTTTTGGGGTTTTCATCATCCACTGTGTCTTATGTTCGTTTTTTGGACTGTTGCATATCGGAATTCTGATACAGACCTTTGCCGCCCATACCTGACTTGGAAATCTCGGATGCTTCAGTGGAGAAGGTTGCGGATGTATTGCGTGTGTGGATTAATCACATTCTCTCTATTGCCCGTGAGATTGCTGTTGGTGCAAATTTGAGAGTTCTACTTCAGGTGCCTTTCTTTGTTCTCTCTAAATCTCAGAGTTTTTGCTCTGTGATGATGATGATAACTGAATTGGCAGGTGGTGTTATGCTAGTATTAATGCTCTTAGTTTGGAATTTTTGTGTTCAGATTGTAGTTTCTTCATGGGTGATCTCATACATCAGTAGTTTCTGTGATCTCCTCACCTTTGTGTACATCGGTGAGTTGCCTATGAAGAATTTGGATGATTCAGTGTGTAGTGGTGTATGTTAGTTATACTTCTAAAAAGAGATGTATTTTATTGATGATGCTACTTCACTTTTTATAGGTGTTCTTCTATCTCTATCACTCCCGGTGCTGTATGAAAAGTTCCATGATCCAATGTATGAACTGAACAAAGCCATTCAAGTGCAGTGGACAAAGATCGATGAAAGTTTTCTAAGCAAGATTCCTGTTCCCATGTACAAAAAGAAGAAGACTCAATAGGAACAATGTAATTTCTCAATCTCTGTCTTTTTTTAGAGAGTGAAGATCCTTTACAGAACATTGTTATTTGATTTTTCTTATTAGAACAAGAAGTCCATGTGTCATTAACATACATGCACATTGTAAACTAAATTATACTATTTCACAATTACAGTGACCCATTAAAATGTTCTGAAATGTTTTATAAAGTATGAGAATTGAGATTATGATAAGGCTTAAGTGGATTATCATGCATAGCCCTGCACTTCTGCACAATCTTCTGAAACTCTTTTACTTGTTTGAGCTATGGCAGGTTTAAGAATGTACTGAATTACTTGAAAGGAAAAAATTGCTACAAACGAAACTTGGCTACATGTACTCCTTTTAGGTGCCCGTGCCATGATATCTTTGTTCTGCCTTTAGTGAAATATTTTCTGTTTATATTTTTATTTTTTCTTCATCGAATCGTAGCTACATGCATCATGTATTGAAACTATGTCAAACTGCCTACTGTTGCACGTGAAACGGTGATTGGTGGATGAGATGATGTGTATCTAGAACTGTATTACAGTACTGAGTTTATAGTGTGAAGTGAGAGCAAATTCTGTTACTTTTCTTCTTTGTCTTCCGTACTCCTGTCATTAGAGTACTAAAACTATCCCTGGCAGCTTATCGTAATACGTCTGTATAAACTTTCCGACAGTTCATTCAGAAGGGTCCATGCGTCTGAAAGTGTATAGCTATAAGATGATGGATCACTTGCCAACTTTAACTCACAATCTTGTTACTTGGAGTTCTGGATGCTTCTGAAAGTGTATAGCTACATCTGTATAAAAAAACTCTGAAATGAGTCAAATCTGCTTTATGCGGAGAAGTGGTAGTGTTAGGATCAGGAGGGATAGGGCTGAGTTGCAAGAATCTCACAAAACAGCTACATCATAGAAAGATACTTCAGTTCTGAAATTTATCTTTCATTAACCAAAACATGTCTTACATAATAATTCCCAGGCCTATTTATAGATGAGATCATATGAATAGTAGAGGAGAATTCTCTAGAAATTACAGTAAGCAAGGAATTCTTTAGAATTACCAAAAGTACAAAATATCTAGATTAGTTCTTATCCTTAGGAAAACTCTTGAACTAGATAAGGATAATTCATAATGAGACTATTCTAGCTAATAGTTTAAGGATTATATCACATGACTGACTTTATTAGTTTTCTAGAACGTGGTGCTTCAGCGATAGGAAGAACGTGGTGCTAGCTAGTGCTCACATTATTTAGGTCATATCGGTTACTTCCTCCCAACCTGTTGGGGTAAGGAAATACCAATCCCGACCACCCCATACCCCGTTTTTCGGGATATAATGGGGATTGTTGTTGTTGTTGTTGTTGTGAACTTGCTCTTAGTCATATGGCATACTGTTTGTGTATTCATTCAATAGTAAAAGTGACAAATATGCTTTGACATGATTATTAGCTGCTGGATGTGAATTTACTTTTAACTAATGATCTGCTTGCAGTACTTGATTTTCACCCGAAAGATTGGTTTGAATGTTCATGAAGTAACATTTCATTTTTCATTTTTGTTAATTATTCTTTTCTATGCCATCTTTCCTTTTACTATTGATACCAGTTTCTTGTATTGTTCCCTCGTTTTACAGATTTGTTGTGCCGAGCTGCCATGGTTCTGCATATAGATTAATGAAATATCAACCAGTACAACTGATTATGAAGCTGATCATCAACTCTTGGAATATTGGGGGAGCTCGGTTTGTTAACCTAAAGCACGCAGCTGAATTTGGCAGCGTTCTATTATGTTCGGGGTCTATGCTTGACAAGTCTTCGTGGTGGGTACTGCTGTCTTAGATTGATGAGTTTTGGTAGGATAGCTTTCACATTCAAGACACTAACTCAAACTATTAGTGAGGTAAAAAATTAGCATTAGCAATGCCCAGTGTCCTTGTAAAGGTTATCTTTTCATGAATGCAGTATTTGGTTTCCGAGTCCTGATTGGTCAATACACGAGAATTACGCATATTATTATGGTGTCCCTATTTACAATATTTTTAACCCTCGGTTTACTGGTCTGGCTGCTAGGTATGGTAATACTAAATTTGACAACTTGCACAAGATGATGAAATAGCACAATGTGCATGGATAATTTCTGTAACGCATGTTTGAATTCTCTAAGCCTCAATAGCATGAAATGCAATGTTTGGCTGATCATCATTATGGACTTTGGTGATGCATTAGGACGTTGTCACGAAAATCAGAACCACAAAGCCTAATGACCAATGTTATTAAAAGCGAGATTCTAGGATCGCGCGATCCCCTCTAAAATCGGATCGTAGAAAAAAAAGTGTATATATTTAAAACTTAGTATAACTTTCGTTACAAACTACGTTTTAGAATATTATGAATATAGTATACAAGGTCACTACTAATTTTATCAAGATAAATCATAATGATAATTAACTACTAACAATAAATACTTAAAAACAAAGATATAATAGTCATTTGTGTGGAATCGTATGCAAAATCAAAATCGTATACAGGATTCTAGTGATTTTATTTCGATAAATTAAGATTCTACTGTAAATAGATTCTACATAAAATCGGAGACCGCTCACCCTGTTGTAAAATCGTTAAAATCGTAGATTTAAATATAGATTTTGATAACCACAGGGCGTTTATCATATAAGTTCCGGGATAAAAATGTAATTAATCAAATAATACAAAGAGAATAATGAGGCGCCAGGTTGAGAGGAGAATCTTTCTTTCGTTCCCGTTTCTCTCCTCCCCCATTTCCCATCGCTGTCTCACCTCTGATCCGATCGATCAAACCCTAGATTGAATCAGTTTTGAGGCAGTGGATGGCTAGCATCGTGGTGGTGGGAGCGCTAGGCGGCGCCGTGGGCGGCACAATCGCTCTTCTCCGGGAGAAAGACGACATAAAGAAGCGAGACGAAGAGATCGGTGAGGAGAGAAAGCGGGAAAGAGAAATCGAGATAGAGAAAGAGGCGAATAGGCCGCTCGAAGTCGGAATGATGCATCATCACCACGCGCATCCTCTAAACGAGGTCGATGCCAAGGAAAAGGAGTTCGTCTGTGGAGGATGTAACAGAACCGGTCGGGGAAGAAGGTACTCCTGCGAAAATGCCGACTGTAATTTCCAGATGCACCGAGTTTGCACTTCCTCTCCTGTCATGCTCGTTGGAGATTTTCAGCCTGACGCCGCTGCCGTGCAAACGCTGGATACGTTCGCCCACTCCGGGCATTTGGTCAAAGAGGTTTATAAACATGCTGAGAAATACGATTGTCGCCATTGCAAGATCCCTGGCGAAGGCATCAGGTAATCAATTCATCCATTCTTCGCATTCTCTGACTAATTCAGAATTGAATTTTTGAAAGTGTTGAATTCTGTACCATTGCTACTTTTCTGTGTCAATAAACAGAAGAAGAGGACATAATAAACTGATTTTTATGTGTTTTTGATGAGTGATAATCAATCTGTTTATCGATTTCAGCATCTGATTTACATGTTGATTCTGCAATTACAGATACCGTTGTGACCAATGCGACATCAACTTGCATCCAATCTGTGCCAAATCTCCAACTCGACTATCCACCTTCATGCATCCAGAGCACGAACTCGAATTAATGACACGCCCGCACTTTGCAGACTGTGCAGTTTGTGGACATGGCAAGAAGAGCAACAACAGGGTGTACGCTTGCCTCGAATGCAACTTCTTCCTCCACCCAACTTGTTCCCAATGGCCACAGTACCTTTTCCACGAGCTACATCCGGTTGTTCATCCTCTGCAATTTGAGGTATTGTCGTCTTCCTCTTCGCTGTTTCAGCGTAAGTGCAGGGGTTGTAAGAAGAAGTGTAAGGCTACAGTTTACCATTGTGAGAATTGTGATGAGAGCTTTCACCCTGAGTGTTTGCTGAGGTTCTCACTTAGTGGGAATATGGATGGGAAGATGGACAAGTTCAGGAAGGAGGTGATGAAGCACTCGGTGTTTCATGTCGGGTTTATCGGACTTAAGACCGCTGTCGGTCTTGTATAGGTCTGATAATTTCTTCATGTGTGCGTGTATATTTGTTTGATGCTATTTGATTGAGCCTTGTAAGTGTTGATTGAGCTAACATATTGTGGAAAACAGAATTTGGAAATGTATTCTCTCAGAAGATATTCAATTGTGCAATTACGTACAATGAAAAAATGTTTCTAATAAACAATTGGCAAATCAGACTAAAAACGTAACTGGATTGCTTGATTTGTAGTAGCTACCAAACTCTCATCCTCGATGCCACGTGTCACTAGAAAGCTTTATTTCCTGGTGACGTTGCAACCAGTCAGTCTATCCTTGAATTTTTCAATACAAAGTACAAATCAGGACAAAGATGGAGGTGGGAAAGATTTATCAGATAGGAAATGGGAATGGGGCTTGAAACAAGTGACCAAAATTCATGTTGTTTTCTAGTAATAGAAGATGTGTAAATTATGTACAACTCTTCTATAAATGGATCTACCGTCACTTCCCTTGCAAACTCCACCTACCAGAGTCCAGAATTTCAAGAAGTGAACTATGCCTTTTTCTTTTTACAGATTCGAACTCAATTTGTACACGTCTATGATTTTAGTAATTTTCCTAATAATAGTAGTTTCCGAGGAAGTTCAGTAATGGTGATGATAAGGGATGTATAAAATTAAGGTCACTTCTTTCCTTGTACCAGAATCCAGAGTTTCAAGAAATTGTAGCGATGATCTCCTCCATTTGGGTGTTATTAACTACAGTGGTGTTGTCCTGGTTGTTCTGGAATGCGGTGGAGTGGATTTGGTTTAAGCCCAAGAGGCTGCAGAAGCTGCTCACAAAACAAGGCCTCTCTGGTAACCCCTATCGTCTCTTCTACGGCGACATGAAAGACCAGTCCATGTTGCAAAACCAAGCTCGCTCCAAACCCATCTCCTTCACCAATGACATCCTTCCACGTGTCATGCCCCAACTCCATCATACCCTCCTCCACCACGGTATCATCCCAATTACACTACTTCTTTGTTCATTGATGTTGAAATGTCTATCACTTTCAAGTAACATGCACAGAAATTGAAATTTCAAATATGTTCTAGGCAAAAACTCATTTGTGTGGATGGGTCCTATACCAACGGTGTATATCACAAGGCTAGAGTTGATAAGAGAGGTTTTAACTAGGATGGCCGACTTTGTCAAGCCCAAAAATAATCCAACCGGCAGATTTCTATCTCCAGGATTAAGCCATTATGATGGCGACAAATGGGTCAGGCATAGAAAGATGCTAAACCCGGCTTTCCATATCGAAAAACTAAAGGTTATCTACCGTCTTCTTTATCATTTGATGTTAAGTTATATGATGAGATAAAAACTTGGAATCTCGATGCCACAGCTGATGCTGCCGGCTATGTACACGAGCTGTGCTGAGATGATCAAGAAATGGGAGGAGATGACACATGAAACCGGATCGGTGGAGCTTGATGTGTGGCCGTACCTTGTCACACTATCGGCTGATGTCCTCTCTAGGGCTGCATTTGGTAGTAGTTTTGAAGAAGGAAGGAGGATATTCGAGCTAATTTCCGATCAAATTGAAGTTACTGCCCGGATGTTTCGATCAGTTTACATCCCCGGTTTGAGGTGCATATAACAATGGATCAAGAATTTCTAGGTGCTAATGTAAGAGAAACCTTATGTTGAATTTCTTATGGGCGTAGGTTCATGCCGACAAAGACGAACAGGAGAATGCAAAAGGTCAATGGAGAAATACAGGCTTTACTGGTGGGAATTATTGAGAAGAGAAGGAAGGAGATGGAAGAAGGGGAAGAAACAGAGAAGGAAGACTTGCTTGGAATGTTACTGGAGAATGCTTTCCATTCGGAAAAGCTGAACAAGAGAGATCACAAGAAACGGGTTATAGGGATTACAATGAGAGAAGTGATTGATGAGTGTAAGATGTTCTACTTTGCAGGCCAAGTGACCACCTCTGTGTTGCTGGTTTGGAGTATTGTTATGTTAAGCAAGCATCAAGAGTGGCAAAAGCAAGCACGAGAAGAGGTCTTGGCGGCATTTGGAAAGACGAGCCCTGACTTTGATGGACTCAGCAAGCTAAAGAAGGTCAGTTTTTATTTTTGTTGTTGCTTTAGAACTTGGCAAATGCATCATATATCCATATGTATTCATGTTTGTACGTCTTGAATCACAGGCTTCATTGATTAGCACATAGATCTCTAATTAGGCTCTGACAGAGTTTACAAAACTGTTACATAAACTTTTATCATACCCTACTTTGTAATCTGAATTCTGTCTATTATGTTAAGCCAGCATCAAGATGGACTGTTTTTCTGTTGTCTTTTCTCACATTTGCTATTACAATTCATATCTAAGGGCTCTTTTTGTTACAGTTAGATATAACATTTGACATTCATATCCGTTTTCAGGTGAGCATGATAGTGCATGAGGTTCTGAGGCTATACCCACCCGCTATTGGACTAAACCGAATGACCACACATGACGTCAAGCTCGGGAATCTACATCTACCAGCAGGTATCAATGTTCATATCCCCATCCTTCTTGTTCATCAAGATCCTCAGCTTTGGGGTAAAGACGCATTGGAGTTCAAACCCGAGAGATTTGGTGAAGGGATTGTGAAGGCAACAGAAGGCAACAACGCCTTCTTTCCGTTTGGTTGGGGGCCGAGGATATGCATTGGCCAAAACTTTTCTCTATTAGAAGCCAAGTTGGCATTGGCAATGATTTTGCAACGCTTCTCCTTTGAGCTTTCGCCATCCTATACCCATGCTCCCGCCACAAAGCTAATGCTTCAACCACAGTTTGGCGCACATGTTGTGTTACACCGGCTTTAGATTTGTGCAGCGTCTTATGTAGCTTGTGAAACATGTAATAAGGTTAACCTACAAAATTATGCAGCTATTTCATACATTCAGTATGTATGTATATTTGTTACTGAATAATGTTGATGTGCTCATGTCATGTCATGTATGTATATAAACATAATTCCGTATAACATGACCAAACACTTCCAATAATGATAAAGCTGTCTATTGAATAATGTTACATTCACTACAATTTCTTCCTTCTTTATTAGAACATGATAGGGTGAATAGTGTCATGAGAACTTCCTCCCATTCATTGTGAGCAGAGTACATAATATATAGGAGATGATAAGAGGTTACAATGGATAGCTGTTCTCTTTCCACATATTCTACAATAGTCCTAGCATAGGACCGTTACATATAGGTTATGCATTTCTATTCCCCCGCGATCATAGCGGAGAGTAAGCAGAGCTGGGATCGTAACTGAGCGAAGCGGGCAGACGGTAGGGCCTTGGTGAGAATGTCAGCTCGCTACATATAGGTTATGCATTTCTATTCTGATAAACTTTAGAGAGAGTAGAGATTTTGTGGAAAATACTTCCTTGCTCTTTTCATTGATTAGGTCATGTATATATACTTTACAGAGATTCTATCTATAAGGAAAAGATTGCTCCTTGGAGCCTAAGATACAATATATGCTAGAATAAAGATATTCCTAAAATATCTTCAATACTCCCCCTCAAGTTGGAGCATGAGGATCAAGAATGCCCAACTTGCCCAATAGAAGCTGAAATTGCACCTTGCCAAGAGCCTTTGTAAACAAATCAGCTGGTTGTTCTGTGGTATGGATATAGGCAGTAGCAACATTGCCCGATTGAATCTGCTCACGAACCAAATGACAGTCGATCTCAATATGTTTGGTTCGTTCATGAAAGACAGGATTTGCAGCAATATGAATGGCTGCCTGACTATCACAAAATAGTCTCATAGGAGTAGAATGTCGGACTCCCAAAGAACGCAAGAGCGATTTGAGCCAGATCATCTCGCAACAGACCGAAGCCATAGCCCGGTATTCCGCCTCTGCCGACGAACGAGACACAGTAGCCTGTTTCTTTGTCTTCCAAGCGATGGGAGACTGTCCAAGCATAACAAAGTATCCAGTGAGAGAGCGTCTAGTTTTGGGACATGTTGCCCAATCAGAGTCACAGAAGGCGGTAACCTGTAAAGAACTCGTAGCTGACAGGAGCAGACCCTGTCCTGGATGGCCCTTTAAGTAGTGAAGGACACGATTAGCAGCATCCCAATGATCAGTCTTAGGAGCCTGCATAAATTGTGCTAATATGTGGATAGAGTAAGCTAGCTCAGGACGAGTAATAGTAAGATAGATAAGACGACCAACTAGACGCCGATAACGCTCGGGCTGATCAAACAGACGACTAGAGGACTTCGCAAGCTGATGATGTTGCTCCATAGGAAACTCGGCAGGCTTGGCACCGAGAAGTCCTGCCTCAGACAAAATATCAAGAGTATACTTGCGTTGGGAAAGAAACAATCCTGAAGCATTTCGAGCAATCTCAATTCCGAGAAAATACTTCAAATGACCAAGGTCTTTCATGTGAAAACAGGAGCAAAGATAGACCTTGAATCGAGCAATAGCGCCAGAGTTATTTCCTGCTATAATAAGGTCATAGACATAGACGAGAACATGTATACTGATATCCCTCAGCGTATAAGAGAAAAGAGAATAATCAGCATAACTTTGAACAAAGCCAAAAACACGCAGAGCAGAGGATAATTTGGCAAACCAATTTCTTGGAGCCTGCTTAAGACCGTATAAGGACTTCTGCAATCGACAGAAATGTCCGGGAGGGACGTGCAGAAGACCAGGCGGTGGAATCATGTACACCTCCTCGGCCAGGTCACCATGTAAGAATGCATTGTGAACATCCATTTGATGAAGCTCCCATCCACGAATGGCTGCAATAGATAGGAAAACGCAAACAGATGCCATTTTGGCAACGGGAGCAAATGTCTCTGAATAATCTATGCCTTCAACTTGACGATTGCCAAGAACAACCAATCGAGCCTTGTATCTTTCAATAGACCCATTAGAATTGTACTTGATGCGATACACCCATTTGCAACCAATTGGTTTCTTATCAGGAGGTAAAGTGGCCAACTTCCAAGTACCATTTCGTTCAAGAGCCTGAATTTCTGAAAACATTGCGTCACGCCATGGTTTATGCAGAGCTGCCTCTTTAAAAGAGGATGGTTCGTGACCTGCTGTAACAGCGGCTAGAAATCTAACATGGGAAGGAGAAAAATTAGCACATGAAACAAAAGTTGCTAGGGGATGAGATGTACCTGAGGACGATGATTGTGGCGCGGGAGTAGAAGGGAGAGCATGGGGTGTTGCTTGAAGTACTGTCTGACAAACATAGTCTTTGAGGCGAGTAGGTGGTTGCTTAGTACGAGCACTGTGTCGAACTGCAGAAGGCTGAGGATCAGCCACAGACGAAGAAGGAACGATAGCAACATCACTCCCCCTGTCGTCAGACGGGGATGCCTGAGATGTCTGATCCAAGGAAGACGACTCAATCGAAGGAGAAGGAGTTTTAGAAATTTCCCCAACGACCGCAGGTAATGGAACATCATCATATATTGCGGGAGATGACGTTGAGATCGGCTCTGGAGATGATACAGGAGGAGTCGTAGCAAAGGGAAAGAATTCCTCGAAGAAAATAACATCACGACTGACAAACATCTCTTTGGTCTCTAGATCATAAAGAGACCAACCTCGTTTTCCTTGCGGGTATCCCATGAATACACATTTTCTACTGCGGGAGGCAAACTTATCCCTATTCTTTGGATTCCGAGCAGCAAAACAAAGACTACCAAAAACTTTAATGGAGTCATATAAAGGTGGATGCTTATATAATACCTCATATGGCGAGCGATTTCCCAATAGTGGTGTGGGTGTACGGTTGATCAGGAATGCTGCTGTTGTGACACATTCTCCCCAAAAAGCAAGAGGAAGATGTGCCTGAAACCGAAGAGCACGTGCTACATTTAGCAAGTGACGATGTTTTCGCTCTGCTCTACCATTTTGCTGAGGTGTAGCGACACATGATGTTTCAAAAACAATACCCTGATCCTCAAAATAGGAACGTAGTGGCAGAAATTCAGTGCCATTGTCAGCGCGAACTCGCCTGACTTGAGTGCGGAATTGAGTATGGACGAAAGCACAAAATTTCTGAAACCGAGCAGCTACCTCTGTTTTGGATTGAATAAGACAAACCCAAACTGTACGAGAGTAATCGTCAACAATAGTAAGAAAAGATCGAGCGCCACTTAAAGAAGGAGTGCTATAGGGACCCCACACATCACAATGAACCAATTCAAACAATTCAGTGGCTTTATTAGAACTCTCTGGAAAAGACAATCTAGTTTGTTTAGCTTCAAAACAAGAAGTACATGGAGGTAGACTCACAAGCGAGTCTTTATTCAAACAAAATGACGAAATAGACGACAAGACAGACGACGACGGATGACCAAGTCGACGATGCCACAAAATAGCCGAATCAGCAGAAGACTGAGCAGACGAAGCCCGAACATCTGCACCAATTGTCTGCAGCCAATAAACCCCACCATGCTCTCTACCCACGCCAATCACCGTCCTCGAACTGATTTCCTGAAGTACAATAATCGCAGGTGTTAAAAGAACAAGCAGTTGAAGATCTTTAGACAATTGAGCAAGAGAG
Organism: Oxyria digyna; assembly: GCA_029168935.1. Lineage (NCBI taxonomy): Eukaryota > Viridiplantae > Streptophyta > Magnoliopsida > Caryophyllales > Polygonaceae > Oxyria > Oxyria digyna. The sequence continues at coordinate 17,814,704 of JAPVLV010000013.1, forward strand.
AGCAAATTGCAGGTTAAGTTTGGCACAAAAAGAACATTGGACAAACAAATATTGCCCATATAAATACGACCCTCCTGAGTAGCAGAGGAGAGTCTCCCATCCGGTAATTTAATATTGACGGCCTGCACATCAACTATATCCCGAAGACTAGACGAATCGCCGGTCATATGGAACGACGCACCGGTATCTAAAATCCAATTAAACAACATACCGGACTGATTTTTGCTGGTCTGTAATGTGTTGAACATGTTCAACACTGCTGCCATCTGAGTTGGAGTCAAAGCCGGACTGAGTGCTGCTTGATCAGCAGGTGAAAGCGGCGTGAATGAAGCCGGCGAGGGCTGCACTGCAGCGTTAGCGACACCGGACTGATGCGGTTTTGACTGCGTTTTTGCAGCATCACGAACAGCCCAGCGCTCCTTGAGCCAGTCGGGATAGCCAATAAGTTGAAAACAACCAGCTTTCTCATGACCTTTACGATCACAATGGGTACAATGCAGGTTCTTTTTGTTAACCCGCTGATGTCCGACAGAAGTTGACGAAGGTGGTGCGGAATGCTGCTGACGAGCAGCAAAGGCAACTGTATCCGTCGGGGTTGGTGTTTGAGAGGCGACAATAGTCTTCATTCGTTCTTCCTGGATAGCAAGAGCGTACACCTTATTCAACGGGGGTAAGGGGTCTTGCGCCATGATCTGTGATCGAAGAGACCCAAATATATTGGCGTCCAAACCAATCAGAAACTGGTGAACACGTTCTTCAGTGTGTTCGTTTGACCAGAAAGAGTTTAAGTTGCATTTGCACAGTCCACATGAGCAGTTTCGAACCGGAACATAATGATGCAATTCCTCCCATAATTTGTGAAGAACATTGTAGTAGGAGGCAACACTTTGTCCAGATTGACGACAACTATAGATCTGCTCACGAAGTTGAAGTTTTCGAGCACCGTTTCCAATGCAGAAATGTTGCTGCAGATCGTCCCATAATTCTTTCACAGTGGGGAACCATGTGATAGAAGAACGAAGAGAAACGTCGATGGATTGCAGAACCCAACTGACCAACATAGAGTTGACCATACACCAATCTTCAATAGTCGGATGAGTTGTCGAAGTAGGAGCAGGCCTGACAAGAGATCCGTCAATAAAGCCAAGCTTTCTCTTGGCGCACAGTGAATTGTGAAAAGCAATAACCCATTCATCAAAGTTATCACCTTTGAAAATCACGGGACAAATTGAAAGACCCGGATGATCCGAAGGATGAAGGTAGTAAGGTGAGGAAAAACTCACGGGTATTTCTTTGGTTGTATCTCCCATTGCAGGAAAAGACAACTTAGCGACGTCGATGAATGAAACCGACGAGTAGGAAGGCTGAGAAGACGGCGGCGGCCGAAATTAGGGCAAAACTGAGGGGGTGGCGGAAGGGTTGTGTTTGGAAGGATCGAGATTAGGCTGATACCATGATAAACTTTAGAGAGAGTAGAGATTTTGTGGAAAATACTTCCTTGCTCTTTTCATTGATTAGGTCATGTATATATACTTTACAGAGATTCTATCTATAAGGAAAAGATTGCTCCTTGGAGCCTAAGATACAATATATGCTAGAATAAAGATATTCCTAAAATATCTTCAATATATTCCCCCGCGATCATAGCGGAGCGTAAGAAGAGTTGGGATCGTAACTGAGCGAAGCGGGCAGACGGTAGGGCCTTGGTGAGAATGTCGGCTCGCTGATCTTGAGTGGAGACGAAGGCCACTTGAAGAGTCTTGTTGCGAACCCGTTCACGCACAAAATGGTAATCGATGTTGATGTGCTTGATGCGGTGATGCATGATCGGGTTGACTGCCAAGTAAGTTGCACCCAAATTATCACACCAGAGGATGGGTGCTTGATGAAGGGGAATGCAGATATCAGCCAACATAGATTGTAGCCACAGTGTTTCACAGGTCGCAAGGGCCATGGCTCGATATTCGGACTCGGTGGTAGAGCGAGACACGATCGGCTATTTCTTTGAGGACCATGAGATGAGGTTGTTACCAAGGAAAACGCAGTAAGCGCTGGTCGAGCGAGTGCCAACCGGATCACCATTATAATTGGCATCAGAGAAAGCATAGAGAGTAAGGTCCAGCTTGGAGGATATGAAAAATTTGAGCTCTGCAGTACCATTTAAATAGTGAATCACACGCTTGATGCCCTGCCAATCTCGTTCACAGGGCCGATGCATATGTTGACAGAGGTGGTTGACACTGTACGAGATATTCGAGCGAGTGAATGATAGGTACTGAAGGCCGCCAACAATGATCCGGTATTTAGAGGGATCAGGAAAAGGCGGAGAAGGATCAGTGTTGGACACGAAGTCTGTTGCCATGGGGGATCGCACCGATTTGGAGTGAGCCATGTCTGCACGGTGGACCAATTTCTTGATATACTTCTTTTGTGACAAATGGAAGCCACAAGAGTCCTTTGCACCTCAATACCCAAAAAATAGTGAAGATCACCCAAATCTTTCATAGGAAATTGGTCAGATAAGGCCTTAACAAATTGTTCAGCTAAAAGAACAGTGGAAGAAATGACGAGTAAGTCATCGACATATATCCACACGAAGACCGTCTCCTCTCCTTGGCGATGAATGAAAAGGGATGAATCGGCTCTAGACTGGGTGAAACCCATAATGACAAGAGCATCACTAAGCCGGGAAAACCAAGCGCGAGGCGCTTGTTTGAGACCATAAAGGATTTTTGAAGTTTGCAAATATGACGGCGAAGAGAGGGATGTATAAAACCGAGGGGTTGAGAAACAAATACCTCTTCATTCAAGGTACAATGTAGGAAGGCGTTGTGGATATCGAGTTGACGAACCGACCACTTCTTCATTGCCGCCAAGGATAAAAGTAGCCTGATGGTGGATGGGTTAACTATGGGGCTGATGAGGCTAAAGTCGTAGTGCCAAATCAAAGAAATAAACTCTAAACACTAACTAGAGTATAGCAAGTAAGTAGAGGTCGAACCCAAGGGAATCAAAACACCAAATCAATGCAGTCAAGTGAAATATCAACTAGTGAACAAGTAACAAGTAACCAGGGGGGATTTTGATTGCAAGAACACACAAGTAACCAGTAACAAGCAGAGGAAGTTTGGGTGAGAATATTATGCGAAGGGGTTCCACCTAGCAAGTATCCACACAACAGTCAATCAAGTTGATCATAGATTTATCTCAAGTTCTATTCAATCCTAGGGAATGTTCCTATTCCAATCTTTAATATATCAGCAGGCCAACCGGTCCTGATAATACTTACTATTCAACAATCAGGAAAACCTCTCAAGATTAGATGAAATAGCAGCAAAGGGCACATGAATTATAAGGATGCATGCAATAACTTACAACCGTCAAGTATTAACATGCAATCAATTCTCTTTCATAAAAGCAATCAACTACCAGATCATGCAGATATGAATGCTACAATTGACAAGGAATTCCACCGTATATTCCTAGTCTAGCAATAGAAAACTATCAATCAAACTAGGTGATCAAGCTAGAAAAACTAATAGAAATCAATATATGAAGAACAAGAGAGTTAATACAAACCCATAGGAAAAGAACAAGAGTTTAGAAATCTCACAACTTAATAACTGAAGGTTTCAACCGCTAAGTAAAACAATGGAGATTAGTTCCTGCTCATGGTTGCAGAACTAAATTGTCTGATGGAAAAGATGATAGAAAAGATGAAAACTGGGGTCCTTAAATAGAGAACTAACCCCAAAATATATGGTAAACGAAAGATCCTAAACGAAATAATAAGGAAAATAGGAAAATAATAAAAAGAAATAAAAGCAAAATAAAATAAGGAAAGTCTGGAATATCTTCGGCCTTGTTGTGGCGATCGCCATAGATGCCTGGCGATCGCGGTCTTCATTCAAATCTCTGCCGTGTTTCTGTCGCCCCATGGCGATCGCCATAGAGTCATGGCGATCGCCATGCTCTCTCGAACTCCTGAATGCTCCTGTTGTAGAATGGCGATCGCCATAGTGATGGTGGCGATCGCCGCTGCTCCGCAGAATGCCTTCGTCTTCATGTCTTGAATCTTGAATCCTCTTCTTCTTCGGTTCTGGTCTTCGTTTCTTCACTTCTTCATAAACAACTCAGAATATAATAATAGCTCCAAATACTTGTGATAACACTCCTAAACTAATGTAATAACCCCTAGTTACGCCATACAAAGTGTAGCGTATCAAATACCCCCATACTTAGACTTTTACTCGTCCCGAGTAACTTACAGAAAAGCTACCCTTACAATGAAATGCTCAAAGCCTCAGGAAATACAAGAATATCTCCTAGTGATTACATACTCAATAAACCCAAAGCATACAAAACGCAACAACAACAATCAAGAACAAATGTGATACAATAAGCACAAACTCAGAACTACACCTTATTCCTCCAAGTGGCCTACCCGAATCCTCCTATATGCCTCCTTCTTATGTCACCATAACGCCAAGATGATAATGATCCTAAAACACTCAATTTTTTTTTTATAACACTCATCTTGCTTGGGCGCCCTTTCGGGTTTTCATCCCAACCACTCAATAATTGTTCCGAGCTCACCAACTCACATCTCTCAAGACTTATTGTTGCCTCAGCCTAATGCCGGCCAAGCCACCTTCTTATTGCATAGATCTTGCTATCCAAGGATTTTGTATGCCTTTTTCTCAATATTTTTGGCTTTTTCTATTTTTTAATTTTTTTGAATTTTTGATTTATAACATGCAAAATGAAATGCTAGGAAAGTAAATATGTACAATTACTCATATCATCCCCTCCCCCATACTTGAATGAAACATTGTCCTCAATGGAAAATAAAGGACATACAAATGTAAATGGGGAAGCAAAGATAATACTCACTGTGGTGATGGTGGTGGATGGTGTGGATAGTAGGGGTTTGCACCCCTAAAGAACTCCTCCTGCCTCTGTTGCAACGTCTGCATGGTCTGCTCGATGTTGGTGAACCGGCTGTCATAGTTGCTCACTGTTCGGCTCACCTCAGCTAGCTGTGTCCCGAATGCCTGCTGCTGAAGAGACATACTCTCCATCAGACTGTACATCCGCTCATAATCAAATCCCGGGGCAGCAGCCTGAGGACCTCCCTGATCAGCCCTTGGAACACCATCATGACCTCCCATGTCAACTTCCATCTCCGCCTCCTCGTCAGACTCCTCAGCCTCAGCACCATCAGGCAATAGTCGAAAATCCCTTGCAAGAGGACCAAAGGGAATGAATCTAGGTAGACGCATCTTGTGTGTGCCCTCATGCTTGGACAACCACGTATAAATATCCCGGCGCACATCTAGAAGCAGTGCACGCCTCAGCCCTGGAACATCATAAACATAGTTGGAGTTGCTGCTACCACTAGGGATAGCCTCATCTCCTAAACAGAGTCGGGCAATGAGAGTGACCATTCCTCCCATACTTATCTTGTCCACCTTCTTGCCCATCTTCCTGTATTTGGCCACACTATGGCAAAAAAGCAGGATCCAATCTGGAACGGTCTCACATTCAGGTGTGAGGCTCCATAAAAACTGTAGATCCTGAGCAGAGACCTTGTTCACCTCCCCACGCCCCAAGAAACACATGGCTATCACCTTGTGAGCTAGCCTAAGACAAGGATGAGTGAACTCGTAATTGTACTGAGTAATAGAAGGGTTCAGTACCTGTCCTGTAGGATGAAACCAGAAATCTGCAGCCCTCTGATCAGGCTCACTCCAACCTTTACTAGGGTCCTTGGTCACCCCAAATAGTACACTCAAATCATCAAAACCAAGAACATACTCTTTACCTTGCAGCATGAAAACAATATTTCGTTCCTCCGTACTGAATGAAAAAGTAGCAATAAAGTCTCGTGTCAAAGTCTCATCAGTGGGAGCGTTTTTGGTCATAAGTCCACCTAAACCACCATGGCTCAGCAATGCCAATGTGCATTCTTCCAAACCCAACAATTGCAAAGTGGGTACGCAAAAAAACTTAGTAGTAACTACAGCTTTAGAATCCACAAAATCTCGAACCTCTTTCTGCTTTTTAGTCATACATCTCTTGACTCCTCTCACCATTGTATAATAAGGGGATGAATAGCAAAGGAGAGAAACGAAGTTTTACTCATAGAATTTTCGAAGCAAAATAAATGCTGCAGAACAGAATGGCGATCGCGGATGGACTATGGCGATCGCGGATGGCTTCTGTATTGCACTGGCGATCGCGGATGGATTATGGCGATCGCGGTCGCCTGGGTTTCCGAGGTCGAGCTTCTGTCACCAGATGGCGATCGCCGTGAGATGGAGGCGGTCGCGGTGGCTGGTTTCCGGCGAACTCCGGTGGATTTAGGTCGGCTTTTGTGGTGGTTTGAGGGAGATGGGAATTTGGGAGGTTTTGGGGTGGTTTGAGGGAGATGGGAGCTTGGGAGGTTTCGGGGGTGGCTAGGGTTTTAGAAGATGAGGGAGAAGATGGGGGTGGATGAGGGGTTTTATAGTGGGGCTGGTGGGGTTTTATTGGTGAGGGTAGGTATGAGATTGGGCTTGGGCTTCGCTTTTTATTATCATGGACCTTTTCAGCTGGCCCACCTGCAAAACTGATTAATCCATGTAGCTTTATCAATTTATCGTCTCCACATCAGCTAGTCACCGTTCCGTCAGTGCCCCGTCAGCACAAAGTCAGCGCCACGACATCCTAAATATCCACGTCATCTTTTTTTTTTTTTTTATATCCGATATATTCTTCTTTTCTCGGAATCTGATATATTCTTCTTTTCTCGGTTTTTTTTTTTTTTTTTTTTTTAGAACGGGAGAAGACTTACAGCGGGATTGGCTACTGACTGTAGCGGACCCTAAGCTTCGGTGCTTTCCTCCTGTCCATAGAAAAACTAACAAGAAAATTACCCCGAACAAAAACAAAGACAAACTCAAACCTCGGGTTGCCTCCCGAGTAGCGCCTTATTTAACGTCGTGGCTCGACTTCATGCCTTTCAATCAGGTTTCATCAATAGGCTCAGTAAAATATTGCTCATCGATGGCCTCGTTGGTGAAACCTTCATGATAGGCTTTCAATCGTTGCCCATTTACCTTAAATACCTTATGAGTCTCCCCATCATATAAATCCACTGCTCCATGGGGAAAGACTTGGGCAACAACATAAGGTCCTACCCATCTAGACTTAAGCTTACCTGAGAAAAGTTTCAGACGTGACTGAAATAGTAGAACTTTATCACCTGTTTTGAAGTTCTTTCTCAAAATGTTCTTGTCATGCCAAGCTTTCGTCTTTTCCTTATATATGACAGCATTGTCATAGGAGTCGAGTCTTGCTTCCTCTAGCTCACTCAATTGTAGCTTCCTGAATTCTCCAACTTCACTAATTTGCATGTTGCATTTCTTGACAGCCCATAATGCCTTATGCTCAAGCTCCACTGGAAGATGACAACCTTTACCAAAAATTAATCGATAGGGTGACATACCTATAGGAGTTTTGTAGGCTGTGCGGTAGGCCCATAATGCATCATTAAGTCTTAGGCTCCAATCCTTCCTGTTAGGAGCTACTGTCTTCTGTAAGATGGTCTTGATCTCCCTGTTTGACAACTCAGCTTGTCCATTGGTCTGTGGATGATAGGCAGTGGAGACCCTCTGAGTGACATGATACTTCTTCAGCAATGCACTCACCGTCTTGTTACAAAAGTGAGTACCCCTGTCACTTATGAGAGCCTTGGGAATACCAAAACGAGCAAATATGTTCTCTTTCAAGAACCCTGCTACAACTTGAGAATCATCAGTCTTGGTGGCCTTCGCTTCCACCCATTTGGAAACGTAGTCCACCGCAAGCAAAATATATAAGTTCCCGAATGAGCTAGGGAAAGGTCCCATAAAGTCAATCTCACAAAAGATGATTGGTGCTTGAGGCATCTCATTCTTTTGAGACATGTTCCCAACTCGTTGGCATTGATCACAGGTTTTGCAATAGGCATAAGCATCACGAAATATGTGTGGCCAATACAAACCTGCATCCAATACTTTCCTAGTTGTTCTATTTGCCCCAAAGTGACCCCCACATGCATAAGAATGACAAAAAGACAAGACAGATTGTACCTCATTATCAGGAAGGCATCGACGAATCACTTGATCATTACAGTGTCTCCAAAGATAGGGATCATCCCACACATAGAATCTAGCTTCGCTTTTCATCTTATCCTTTTGAGCCTTGGAAAAATTAGGGGGGAACTCGCCTATGACAAGAAAGTTCACTAAATTTGCGTACCAGGGTTTGAAGGTTTTTTGAGCGAGGAGCGTAGCTTCAAGATCGACGTTAAGGTAAGTGTCTGCGAGCCAACGGCGATCGCCACCAATGAATGGCGATCGCGGTCGCGGTCTAGAATCGACTGTAGCTTCTGTGGAAGCATGGCGATCGCCAATGGTTTGTGGCGATCGCGGTCGTGACTCAGTACTCCTGTAAACATTAGAATAATCATGGCGATCGCCACTAGATGGTAGCGATCGCGTCATGGCCACAATAGCCACTCCGAACAGATTGTCATCGGGGAAATTTCCCTGAATTTGCTCCTGCATATCTGGCTTGTCATCTGCACTGACTAATCTACTCAAGTGATCAGCCACCAAATTTTCAGCACCTTTCTTGTCTCGAATTTCCACATCAAACTCACTCAGCAATAAGATCCATCGAATCAATCTTGGTTTGGCATCCTTCTTCGTCATAAGATAACGAAGTGCTGCATGGTCAGTATAAACAATTACCTTGGTACCAAGTAGATATTGTCTGAATTTCTCCAAGGCAAACACAATTGCTAGCATCTCCTTCTCAGTGGTGGAGTAGTTCCTTTGCGCTCCGTTCAAGGTCATAGAAGCATAATGAATTACATGGGAAGCTCTTGCTTCTTTTTGTCCAAGAACTGCTCCCACTGCATAGTCACTAGCATCACACATGATCTCAAAAGGTCGAGACCAATCTGGCGCCTGAATAATTGGTGCACTTGTCAAACGAGTTTTCAACTCATCAAACGCCTTCTTGCACTCGTCATTAAGCTCAAAATCAACCTCCTTTTTCAGCAGCTCACATAGTGGTGATGAGGTCTTTGAAAAGTCTTTAATAAACCTGCGATAGAAACCTGCATGGCCTAGAAAAGAGCGAACTTCCCGCACATTAGTAGGATAAGGCAAAGATTGAATTACATCAATCTTCGCCTTATCGACCTCAATACCCCTAGCTGACACAATATGCCCTAACACAATACCTTGCTCAACCATGAAGTGACACTTTTCAGAATTAAGAACCAAGTTAGTTTCTACACATCTTTTAAGCACTAGTGTCAAATGGTTTAAACATGCATCAAAACTGTCACCATGAACTGTGAAATCATCCATAAAAACTTCAATGAAATTTTCCACATACTCAGAAAAAATACTCACCATGCACCTTTGGAACGTACCGGGTGCGTTACACAACCCAAATGGCATCCTGTGGTATGCAAAAGTACCAAAAGGGCATGTAAATGTCGTTTTCTCTTGATCCTCTGGGGCTATGGCAATCTGAAAATAACCTGAGTATCCATCCAAAAAGCAATAGAAAGGGCGACCAGCAAGTCGCTCAAGCATTTGATCAATAAATGGTAAAGGAAAGTGATCCTTTCTAGTTACCGCATTCAGCTTACGGTAATCAATGCAAACTCGCCAACCTGTTTGTAACCTGGTAGGAACCAACTCTCCTTGTTGATTCTCTACAACCTGAATACCACCCTTCTTGGGGACACATTGTGTAGGTCTAACCCATTGACTGTCAGAGATAGGAAAAATCATACCTGCCTGCAGGAGTTTCAGTACCTCCTTCTTCACCACTTCAGTCATTGGTGGATTGAGCCGCCTCTGGGGTTCTCTGGATGGTTTGGGATCCCCTTCTAGCAAAATCCTATGCATACATGTCGAGGGACTAATCCCTTTGATGTCTGCAATGGTCCATCCCAAAGCTACCTTATGATCTTCAAGCACTGCCACTAATTTCTCCTCTTGCTCCTTGGAAAGATGGCTTGAAATAATAACCGGTAATGTTTTACCTTTTCCAAGAAAAGCATACTTCAAATGTTTGGGCAGCTCCTTCAATTCAACTTCTGGTGCCTGCACAATAGATGGTAGGAGCTTCTCGCTCGGTACTATTAGTTCTAAGGGGCCATTGCCCACATAAGTGTAGGGAGGATTACCTTCAGCGTTCAATTGTGCCAAGACTACCTGCACGTTAGTGGATAGAGACATATATGCATGTGGATCCTCCACATCATTCTTAATGATCGATTTCAGCTCATCACAACAAGTCACATCAAACACATCTTGCACAATAGGCTCAATCACATCAATAGAACACAAAGAATGGTCATCAATGGGATGTTTCATAGCATCATAAATATTGTATTCAACCTTCTCCCCATCAAATTCCATTGTCAGTGTCCCACTGTTCACATCAATCTTAGTTTGAGCAGTTTTCATAAAAGGCCTACCTAGCAAAATAGGTGTTGCATGCTTGTCATGCTCCATATCCAAAACAAATAAATCAGCAGGAAAAATCAAGTCACTAACCATAACAAGAACATCTTCAACCACCCCTTTCGGGTACACATTAGATCTATCAGCAAGTTGAACAACAATTCCTGTTTCATGCAATGGTCCTAAACCTAGTGATTCATACAGAGAAAAAGGCAAAACATTGATTGATGCTCCTAAATCTAGCATAACTTTTTCGAATTTAGTTTCACCAATCACACATGGAATGCTAAACATGCCTGGGTCACCACATTTCTTAGGCATACGTCTTTGGAACACGGCAGAAACTTGTTCACTAACTTTAACCTTTTGTCTTCCCTTAAGTTTTTGATTCCTTTTAATTGTGCAAACTTCTTTCAAAAATTTTGCAAATCTAGGAATACTCTTGACAAGTTTAGGTAAAGGGATGTTTACCTCGCACCTACTGAAGGTTTCGAAAATTTCCTTATCGTTTTCTGGCCTTCGAGTGTCCTTCAATGCCTCGGGAAAGGGAGCCACAGGCTTCTGTGAGAATAGAGGAGGAAAGTTGGGGCGAACATAATTGTCAACCGGCTCAGATGACTCATGGCGATCGCCATTCATGGACAGCGATCGCGGTCGCGACCCTTTAGCCTCTGTTGAAATATGGCGATCGCCAATTATTGGTGGCGATCGCGGTTCCTTCTCGGCCAGATTCTGCTTGCTCTCTGTAATGTTACCGCGATCGCCTCCAATGACTGGTGATCGCAGTTGGTCTTCTGGAGTTTCTGTCTCGGGATGTTGCTTCTGTTTGCCCTTTTCAGCATTAGATTCCTCAACTAATAATTTTCCACTTCTCAATGTCACAGCACTGACACTTTCTCTCGGGTTTACTACCGTTTGAGATGGTAGCTTTCCTGAATCTCTAGCTTCTAAGTTGCTCACAGCTTGAGCAATTTGTCCTATCTGTTTCTCAAGATTCTGAATACTCGATTCTGTTTTAGCATTTTGTTGCATCACAGATTGAGCTAAGGACTTAATCATCTCTTCAGCAGTCAGAGAGTTTTGAGGTCTAGGCGGATTTTGGTGATTTTGCAACACTTGAGGGTTTTGAACATTATTCTGATTATCCCACCTCAAGTTAGGATGATTCCTTGTACCTGGATTATAATGATTAGCATAAGGATCAAATCTAGGCCTAGGTTGCCATCCTCCTACAGCATTTACCTCAGCACTCGGTTCTTGGAGTTGTGGACACTCGTCAGTAAGATGCCCTGTGAGTGTGCATACCCCACAAGCTTTCACGTGTTGTCGACCACCACTTTGCAGCATAAATGACTTCATCATATCTTTCAGTTCATTCATATCACTTTGAATTTTAGCGGGATCAAGTGAACTTACTGGCTGTGTTCTTTGCCTGCTACCAAACTGCCTTGAGCTCTCAGCTAATTCCTCAAACATTTCAGTAGCCTGAGGTACAGTTAATCTTAAAAAGTTACCTCCACATGATGCATTCACCATACGACGATCTTCATCAATCAGTCCACTGAATAAATACATGAGAAGATCATGATCAGTGTAGCTGTGGAAAGGACAACTTGAGCACAACTTCTTGAATCTCTCATAATATTCATAGAGACTTTCAGTTGCGTGTTGTTGGAGATTTGTAATGTCCTTTTTCAGGCTGCTCAGTTTAGTTGCTGGAAAGTATTTCTCCAAGAAAACCTTTTTCATCTTAGCCCAAGTATCAATACTCCCAGGGGCTTGATAGTAAAGCCAGTCATTAGCAGCGTCTTTCAGAGTGAATCCGAAAGCTCTTAACATTACCTGTTCCTCAGTGACACCCCTCGGCTTCATGCTAGAACATATGGCATGAAACTGAGCCAAATGTTTGTTTGGATCCTCACTTGTTAAGCCATGAAAGTGTGGAAGTTCATGAATTAATCCAGCTTTTAGCTCAAAATTCACACCCTCAGCTATCTCAGGAAACCTCACTGCCAGAGGTTGTTGATCTAAGTTCGGGGCAGTAAGCTGCCTCATAGTAGGCAATGGCGGTCCATGTCGATCACCCATCTCGTTATCTTGGTTCAGAGCTGCTCTTTGGTTCCAAAGGAACGTCCTTTCAATCTCTGGGTCAAAGGAAACAAGAGATGAATCAGTAGCACGGGTCTGAACCATAAAGGTTCACACCAAACAGTTGATAATTTCACAATTAGCACAAAATTGGAATAATTCAATTCCCCGGCAACGGCGCCAAATTTGATGAGGCTAAAGTCGTAGTGCCAAATCAAAGAAATAAACTCTAAACACTAACTAGAGTATAGCAAGTAAGTAGAGGTCGAACCCAAGGGAATCAAAACACCAAATCAATGCAGTCAAGTGAAATATCAACTAGTGAACAAGTAACAAGTAACCAGGGGGGATTTTGATTGCAAGAACACACAAGTAACCAGTAACAAGCAGAGGAAGTTTGGGTGAGAATATTATGCGAAGGGGTTCCACCTAGCAAGTATCCATACAACAGTCAATCAAGTTGATCATAGATTTATCTCAAGTTCAATTCAATCCTAGGGAATGTTCCTATTCCAATCTTTAATATATCAGCAGGCCAACCGGTCCTGATAATACTTACTATTCAACAATCAGGGAAACCTCTCAAGATTAGATGAAATAGCAGCAAAGGGCACAGGAATTATAAGGATGCATGCAATAACTTACAACCGTCAAGTATTAACATGCAATCAATTCTCTTTCATAAAAGCAATCAACTACCAGATCATGCAGATATGAATGCTACAATTGACAAGGAATTCCACCGTATATTCCTAGTCTAGCAATAGAAAACTATCAATCAAACTATGTGATCAAGCTAGCAAAACTAATAGAAATCAATATATGAAGAACAAGAGAGTTAATACAAACCCATAGGAAAAGAACAAGAGTTTAGAAATCTCACAACTTAATAACTGAAGGTTTCAACCGCTAAGTAAAACAATGGAGATTAGTTCCTGCTCATGGTTGCAGAACTAAATTGTCTGATGGAAAAGATGATAGAAAAGATGAAAACTGGGGTCCTTAAATAGAGAACTAACCCCAAAATATATGGTAAACGAAAGATCCTAAACGAAATAATAAGGAAAATAGGAAAATAATAAAAATAAATAAAAGCAAAATAAAATAAGGAAAGTCCGGAATATCTTCGGCCTTGTTGTGGCGATCGCCATAGATGCCTGGCGATCGCGGTCTTCATTCAAATCTCTGCCGTGTTTCTGTCGCCCCATGGCGATCGCCATAGAGTCATGGCGATCGCCATGCTCTCTCGAACTCCTGAATGCTCCTGTTGTAGAATGGCGATCGCCATAGTGATGGTGGCGATCGCCGCTGCTCCGCAGAATGCCTTCGTCTTCATGTCTTGAATCTTGAATCCTCTTCTTCTTCGGTTCTGGTCTTCGCTTCTTCACTTCTTCATAAACAACTCAGAATATAACAATAGCTCCAAATACTTGTGATAACACTCCTAAACTAATGTAATAACCCCTAGTTACGCCATACAAAGTGTAGCGTATCAGGGGCTGAATGTTTCGTCGTAGTCCAATCCATGAATTTGGTGATATCCCTTGGCAATGAGTCTCTCCTTGCGTCGCTCAATGGAGTCGTCGGCATGCCGTTTAGTTTTGAAGACCCACTTGACGCCAAGGACATTTTGAGATGTTTGAGGAGGAACGAGGGTCCAAGTTTTGGTTTCAAAAAGGGCTTGGAATTCTTAGCCATGACGGTATGCCATTCGGGAAATTTGAGAGCGTGAGAGACACATGAGGGTTCATCAAGAATTTGAGTGGTAAGGGAGGCAGACGGTTTGGGCCAGGGAATTGTGCCGTCGGTCCGTTGTTTGGGGTGAGATATGTTGGATTTGGATCGGGTGATTGTTTTGGACTGGGGAAGAGAGGTAGGTGGGTCAGTCTCAGATATGGAGGGAGTTGGATCAGTGGGTAATGGGCTAGAGTTGGCGCGAGAGGTATTTATGTTGGAGGGAAGAGATGGGCCGAATGAGGTAGGGGACTGAGGAGGTGAGGTTGGGTTGGACCGAAGAGGCCCAGTAGGAGAGTCTGGAGGATTTGGGAGAATGGGCTGGTTGGAAATGGAAGGAGACGGGGGCCCAGAGATGTAATCAGGAATGTGTAAGGATGGGAGAGTGACTGTAGTCGAGGATTGATCTGAGGAGTTGGAGTGAGTGGCAAACGGAAATTCTTGTTCATGAAAGATAAAGTCCCGAGAGATGTAAGTGTGATGGTCTTTCCAATCAAAACAAATGTAGCCTTTGTGGTTGGGACTATAACCAAGGAAGATGGTTGGAGTGGAGCGGAAATCGAGTTTGTGGCGGTTGTAGGGTCAGAGATTGGGGAAGAAAAGACAACCGAAGACACGAAGAAATTTGTAGTCGGGAGGCGTTTTGAAGACGAGTGCAAAGGGATTTTTGCGAGAGAGGAGAGGGGTAGGCAAGCGATTGATGAGGTAGGATGCCGCCTCAAAGACATAGTCCCAAAATTTGAGCGGAAGGGATGAGTGTTTGAGAAGAGTGAGACCGGTATCAACGATTCTCCGGTGACGGGTTTCCACACTCTCGTTTTGTTGATGGGAGTATGGGCAAGTGAGGCGGTGGGTAATACCGAGAGATTGGAGAAATTTAGCGAGGGGTTTGAACTTGGTGCATTATCGGTTTGAATGTATTGAATTTTGATGGATAAGAATTTTGTGACGAAGTTGATAAATGTGATGACTATTTGAGAGACGAGATTTTTTGTGCTAAAGGAAATAACCAGATGTATTTGAAATAGTCATCAATAACAGAGAGACAATAAGAATTTCCTTTGATTGAGAGAGTGTGGGCTGGGACCCATACATCATGAAATAAAAGCGAAAAGGGCCGGTCTGAACGACTTGGGCTTGAAGGGTGAGGCAATTTGTGGGCCTTGGACCAGGAGCAATCTGAGGATTGGGCTGGACAAGATTGGCCTTTTGTTTGAGAAGGAGAAAGGAGATAGAGAACGACGTCTGTAACCCTATACGAGAGATGTCCCAAGCAGCGATGCCAGGTGACGGCGGGCGAGACTCAGGCAGTGTGAAGCTAAGGCGACAATGGAGAAGTGGTGTCCGGAAACTCGTACAAGCCGTCCTTAATAGTGCCTTATATTAGGAGAGCCTGGGTCTGAGGATCCTTCAAAACAAAATGGTTAGCATGAAACTCAAAAAAGACTTGATTATCTGTGCAAAATTGTCTAACTAAGAGAAGATTTTTGGTGATGAGTGGAGTATGTAGTAAATGAGTAAGGCAAAAATGATGATTGAAAGAGGAAGAGAGAGTAAAGGAACTATGGTTCTGGATGGGAATTTGAGAGCCATCGCCCAAGGAGACTTGATCGGTGCCTTCGTATGGATAGCTGTCGATGCGCAAATTCGTCAAATCGGGTGTGAAGTGGTGGGTGGCAGCCGTATCAGGGAACCAGTTCTGCATCGACCGATATTGAGTGTTGTTGGCTTGATAGCTTGGAGTCACTGGTGGGTGAATCCCTGGAGTAGGTGGTGCTTGGAAGGCCTGATCGAACATATGCCAACAACGAAGAGGTACGTGTCCTGGCTTCGAACAAACTTGACAAATTGGCCTGGAGTATGGAGCTCATGAGAAAGTGGTGGGACCTGTTTGTGCCTAAAAATATGACGAGTAAGGAAAGCGTCCAAGTGCTACGCGTAAAAGATCACGTCGACGTGACGAAGAGAAGACGAAGACGTCGGCATAACGTAAAGAGAGTCGGCCGAGTATATTAAGTTCATTTATTGTATATTCCTTATGTAAATAGTAAAAGATATTAGAAATAATATATTTTACCATATTTTATATCGACATTAGAGAGAAGGATAAGATATTATTCTATTTCCTTAAAGATAGAACTAGAGTTAGCCTATTTACAGGTTTACGCCTCCTTTGTGACTAAGTTTCATCTCGATAGGCAATACACAAGTACAAGCTGTTGGGCCCAGATTTTGACGGTCCAGTTTGTCCGGGACGCCCATAAATATCAAATCGGATATGGAGCTCCGACGACCAGCGACACAAATAGAGCCATTATGGTAGGATTCAGGTCGAAAGAAATCAAAGGAACCGGACCCGAATTGAAGACGATTCCGACCATTGTCCATTTGGTCCAAGTCAAGACAGACGCACAAAAAACCCAATGTGCATATGGATCCTCGGGAATAGATGCCATGGATAGAGTCGTTATAGACAAGGCCATGTCATCAGGAATCACCCGAATTAGATTCCAAGCAACAATTCAAGTACTGTTTTTTTAGTTTAGGAGCTTGGAGCAGAGCAATGCCTTATTTAAGAAAGGTAAACAAATATGTTGTCACAATGCTTGAGTTTTTTGTCACTTGTCAATATATTTTTGTCAATGTTGATATGTATGTTGTCACTTCACTTATATATTGTCACTTCGTAAATTTGTGTTGCTATTGCAGGTGATAACAGTGGATGGTACCCATTTGGGATCAAAATACAAGGGTCATCTTCTATTAGCAGTGGCACAATACGAAAACAGACAGATATTTCCAATAGCATTCGCTATAGTTGACAACGAGAATGACAACTCATGGTCATATTTTTTTCATCACTTGCGATCCGTTGTAGCAGATGAGAACGACCTAATCGTTGTGTCTGACCGTCATGGAAGCATCTTCAAAGGTTTGAGAGACAACTACATCTTGGATAAGCATGGTTGTTGCGCACTTCACCTATATCAAAACTTGAAGGTCAGATATAAAAGGAATGACTTGTGGGGTTTGTACCAAAAGGCAAATCAAGCATACACCAAATATGAGTTCAACCATCACTTCACACAACTTTGCACTGAATCTCCAGAAGTGGGTGTCTACCTAAGGGAAGCAGGATTTCACGCATGGGCAAGGTCGTATATGTCTGCAAACAAGTTCAATATAATGATGTCCAACAATGAAGAATCTATTAATAGTAGATTACTGGTGCCTTGTGGATTGCCGTTGATTGGTCTGATTGATGGTATAGTGAAAATAATGATGAAGTGGCTTTGTGAACGGAGGCAAAAAGGAGAATCTTGTTTAGAATTGTTAACTCCTACATTGTGCAGTGAGGTGGATGTGAATTATGAAAGGTCATTAACCATGGTTGTCTAAAGGATGAATCAATATGAGTTTCAAGTGCATAGCAATGGGACAACATTCTTGGTAAATCTTGTAGCTCGCACATGCTATTGCAATGGTTTTCAAATTGATCAGATATCTTGCCCTCATGTCATAGTTGCTGCTAAGATTTGTGGTGTCGACCCTAAGCAGCTAGTTCACCCTTTCTTTACGGTTGGAAAGTGGAAGGAAGTATACAAAGAAACATTGTATCCAGTCCCTTACTTTGAGCATTGGGAAGTTCCTGAAGTGTTGATGAACAAAACATGCTTTCCCCCAAATGTTAGGAGGAAATCTGGAAGACCTATGAAGAAAAGAATTCCATCGCGTAGAGAATATAGGGGTCCGAATGTGGAAGTTGTCGCACACTTGGCCATAACCAAAGAAATTGCCCCAATCCTTCGTGATAGGTTCCCTAACAGACTAAAGGAGCACTTTTGATTTGTTTTGGATACATGAAGATGGTATTGTAATGCTCCTTAATATTTTTGTGTTCCTTTTTGTGATGTGCTTAACACCAATGTAGTTGGTCCATACACTGGCCTCTTTTGGCTATGTGGAATGGTCAGTTGATGGACCAACACTATTCCCATGTACTGGTAATTCTAAAACTAAGGTAATTCATTAATATGGTTCTTGCTTTCTATAAATTTAATATGTTGAACAAATCCCCATTTCTATGTCATCATTCATTGTATACAATTAGGTGAAATATTTTGGTTATGTGACATTTTTATTTGATTGTCCGACATTCGTATTCTTCATCGTGACACAAAAACAATGACATCGCTACAAAATTATATGAAACTTGCAAGCTTCATTCAAACGCAAAATAACATGTTGTCGTTAATATGTAACAACTACATCTTGGCAAACTAACCTGCTAACACACATATTTTCCAAGGATACAACACAAGTCACAACTATTGTGTTTTCCTTCTAGCAAAATAACCCATCATCTGTTTTTTCTTCTAGGAAAATGTACAAAATCCAGCTAATTAAGAACACTTATCTAGTCATCCCATTTCTTCTTGAAAATGCTAACTGCCATCCTCTTCTTGTAGTGATCCACAAGCTTATCAAACACCGACGCCACACTTCCACGACATCCAGTACTAAGCATCTCGATGTACTTGATTGTGAATACTCCACAATCACCCCTACACAAACAACAAAAGTATAATTTTTAACTAACATCATATCTTTCACACAAAAAAATAAAAACTTAGAGAACCTTGCTCACCCTCTCTCATTTCTCTTTAATGAATCAATACGAATCTAAACTCCGTGTTGAGAAGTATTTCATCTTACTCTTGTTAACCACATAATTATCCTTATCTAAACTCCATTTCTTCAATTCCTTATTCAGGTCAATCTGAAAATAAGTATCTAATATCGCCGCTGACTTGTTTTGAGCACGAGACCTGATATAATGCAAACATTCGTCCAAGTGCTACAAAATAGAACATATTGTATAAAGCCACACCTTTTAATCCTATTAACATAATTTCAAATAAAAAATTTAGAGAAACTTACCGGAGCTTTCAACCACCCTGATGGTTGCAAAAAGATTTTTAAAAATTCCCTATCTAGGATATATCCAAGTTCGGATTCAATATCATCCCTGCAACATGAAATTAGTGTAAGCAAAACACAATAACCTTAACATATTATAAACAAAATTCAGTTATTCCTAACCCTTTTGTTGAGCTTAACCAAGCGCACAACGCACTCTTGTCTGAAAGACTTGTAGAGGAGGAGACTTTGCCTCGTTTTGGCAATTGTGAATTGTCATTGTTCTCTTGAATCACAATTGAACTTGAACGAATCGTTCTTTTTAATGCTCTTGTTGGTTCTTTGGTAACTTCTTCCACTTGAGCTTCTTTTGTGCATGCAATCTGCTTTACAACAACAATATTTCAGTTTATTTCATACTTCTTGCAGCATATTTCTCATTGAGAGCTATCGTCTCTTCAATTTTGGATTTAGGAAATTTGAGTTTAAAAGATAAAGAGAAATTGTCCATCTCATTATTTGTCTCCAACATTAAAGATAAATTGTACATTTAATTTATCTTTATTTTTATAAGGTATCTTTGTTCTCTGAAATTTAATAGAAACGGAATATTTGTATAAACTAGGGTCCGGGACCCGTGCTCCGCACGGGCTATACAATTTTTTTTTATACAGAAATTAAGATTGTATTTAGGCATATTCCACATTATACACATGAAAACCGAAGGCATAAATGAGACAAAAAAAGTACAAACATAATTCCGCTATACAAAGTGCTTATTTAAACAGAGGATGAATAAGTTTTAAGTAGAATAAAAAATGGATTTATATACACGGCAAACTCTCCATGCAATCGTTCTACCATCATTTTACAATTAATCTGAAATGAATTATTTCAAAAATAATTTTAATATCATTAATAAGCAAAAATTAATGGTAAAATCACATTATGAATCGGTACATAAAAATAACATTGTAATCAAGGATTTCATACATTTGTGTTGACCTTGTCCTGTATAGGATAACAAACAATATTTCACAACATAACAAACAACCCAGGCAGAAATTCTTAAACATATAGAGTTACTAAAACAGTAACTTAGCCCTCCAGATAAGGCAACAATAGTCCCTCAAGATCAGTCAAGAAGATAAAATCATCAAGTTGATCATATATTCCTCCTAAATCAGCAGCACCGACAACTTAGAGTTGATCGTTAACACAGCTAATTCAGCACAACTTAGAGTTGATCATTCTCTTAAACAAACAGATTCATGGCAATCTCCATTAGTATATCCAAGATAAAAATTATCACTAAAGCTTCTCTGTTTGCTCAATTAGAGAAGAACACATATAACATTATAATATTATAGTATTAGTATGTAATTTTAAGAATAAAATATTCTATTCTAACTATTGTGATACAGTAAGAGAGAGCATCAAAAACAGGGTAATCTTCTTTCCCAAAAATACAAATGCAAAATTCTCTTCACAACTCATCAATGCTAGAGTTGATCATTTATTTCATCAATATATGGTCCAATACTAAGCCATTTATTTTTTTCATCAATACAAAAGTCCTCCTCAGCTATATAGACTTGGTGAGATTCAGTTTCATGCCCCCATTATTTATGTTATAAGTAGATATGTTTACTCAATGTATAATGAAAAGAAGACTTCAATACAAGTTCACAGCACTAGTAAAAAATTACACGTCTTAAACTTCTGAACTACATCAGTGAAAGAACTACATTAGTAATTTAAATTGAATCAAACATCTCAAATTCTCAAAATCAAGCGAAAAAACACAATGAAAGATCATATGATCCACAAATTGAAGAGTTACCATAGCCCCAGATCACTACAGAAGGAAGATCATATGATCCACAATTTTCAACCTTACAATAAGATTCATCATATACATAAATCAATTCTGTTTGGTGTATAGAATCAATCATCAAGTCAACTCATGACAATGCAGATACATATTTTGCTTCACAAATTCCATATGCTTTGAGATTGGATAACAAAGCAATACTATTAAATATCAAAAGATTTTCTACAATAATTGCATTCCCAATTATACAGCAAATTTTCAAAACCAGCTTCTTCCATGAATAGCTTCTTCTTTCAGAAATTGAATGAAGATCCAGCTGATTGTAGTCAATCAACGATTGCTGGAACCAAATACCATAGAACTCATTAACCTAACATTCACATATACATAATAGTCAAAAAAAAATAGAGTATGCAACAGAAAATAATAAGAATAAACGATTATAGTCTAAAATTCTCACCGTTTCTGGATCATGAGTAATTTCTTCTACTTCAGTTAGAGGGATGGCTGCATTTTCCAAAGCAGAAGCAGTACCTCTAGTTGAAGTAAACACATGAAAATCAGCATTGTAATGAAAATAAAACTTAAATATTTGGAAGAGTATTCTTCAATGCCAATATCTATTATTGAGTAAACCGTGTCAAGTTTCATAGAGAAAAGTTGTAGGAAGCATAACTTAGTTTGTAAAGTATATTCTCACCAGCTGTGCAGCAGAAACAAATATCAAGCTCACGTTTGTATATATCAAGTGGTGTTTATATCAAGTGGCACACCAGACAACCAATGAGAAAGTGGTCTCATAACTCCTTACACATTGATGAGTAAAAAATTAATAAGAATATGCAGGTTCTATTAGTATGTTGATTTCAAATCAAAGAACATATATCATGCATACAGTATAGTTAGATTATTGTGAATTTGAATCATGACAAGTGATTATATGAAAAGAGACTTACAACTGAGGGTCGGACACCACCAAGTGCGGTGTATATAGCAATTTTCCCAACTGGTATACCCATTCCCTAAAAAATCAACACAAATCAGATCAAACAAAAAGAAAAACTTACAATCTCAGATAAAGACAAAAATTCACAATAATCACCTGGCATCCGAGATCTCCGGTTCAAAGGCATTTAGAAAAGCAACCACATAGAGAAAACAACATGTAATCACTCTACAGTCTACACGAAAATTCAGAAGAGAATTAATTCAGATCATACAGAATCAACTTAAGGATATTAGCATAATCCTTACCTTCAATCCGACGTACCCATAAATTTTCCCATCTTCTTCAAAAAAGTTGCCTAAGTCAATTGAAGCAATGCAGTATCCACCTCCTCCTTGCTTGAAACTACATAATATTATATAAACATTTTTAGTGTCATCTAGCAAGGCCTTAGTGAACCGACATTACTTTTTCCAGGATGCAACAATACTTGTCAAAAGGACAAGATTCTCAAATCTAAGCAACATAGTTACGTAGCCTACATTCCAAGTACACATCCTCTTAAGAAATACAGCTGATATACATTTTCAAGGTCAATGACTGGACTACAAAAGGGCATTTTCTCGTCCCTTCTAGATACAGATACAAATACACAACATCGCCTTATAGTACAACATCAAAAGGGGGAATAAAACAACCATCAATGGGATGGTTTCAATGGAAAATTAAAGAGCAAAAATTGCAATTATGGCGGAATTGAAGGGCTCATCAATGGGATGGTTTCAATGGTAATTTTTAAGAGCGAAAATTGCAAATACTAACAACGGTTACGTCATTGACCAAAAAATTAACAAACAAAAAGTGAATGATTGGGAAAAAAATAAAGGGAAAAGAAAACAACCAGTAAATAAGCTAACATCTATATTGAAGACAGAACTGAAAAGGGTACTCTGTAGTCCATATCTTTACCACTCCAATGCAACAAACAAAAATTATAAATGGAGTAATATGTAAAAGCAGATTAGCTAAATGTAGGTTGTATACATTACCGTGCTATATCCAGTGCGTACTTCACTGCAACTGATGGCCTTAATGCTCTTTTTTTTTTAATCCAAGAATGCGCGTAGATCCCCCTAAAGATATTGATTATTATTACTCCATCATGTATATATTTATGAGAAAAAATAAATTATAACAGCAAACTGAATAAAAATAAGCTTTTGAAACAGCATTACTCACTGTTTATACCAAATTGACAACCGACCTCTACTCATGGTAAATCTGACATAACCTTTTTTCCGTTCGGACAAAATATACCAATACTCCACCAGAAGATAAAGTTTATATTAAAGTCCCTATATTGCGTTATACCTATGTTATTGAGACCAAAAGGTGAGTGAAAACATGCAACACTTACAATTAATACCACTAACAGCAGAAAGGGTGATTTCTCTTGTCCCTTTTTCATAGACCTTCTTAGTCGAGCAGTCACCGGAAAATACTCTGTCTACCAAAAGCGTAAAAAGAAGAGAAGAAAATGGAAGTCAAACAAGGGTGTAAGCAAGACAATGTGCTCAAAGGAAACCATATATAATTTCAAGAGTCATTATCAGAGATCATAAGCATATAAAATCACAGAACCAGGTCAGAGTGCTAGCCCATGGAAATTCACTGGGTTAGATGAAGCATAAACCCACCCACTAATTATCTGACAGAACCCACTGCATGTTTGGTCTTAAAAATGATAAATTATTTGATAAAACCCAACCACTACATAGCAAGACAAAGTAAAACGAAACTTTTTTAGATGAAGCATGAAAACAAAATCCCTAGAAGCAAGTCCAGTCAAGTTCATTTAAGTGACAAGAGATATGTATTGCATTATAAAGTAGCATTTACATACCATATGTATAGGTGGTTGGGAGGCCAGACCGCTCCTGAAGGCTATTTCTGTACAAGACGCTGCTGTCATTGATGCATTCCCAATCTGGTCTTCCCGTTCTGCTATCCCTCCTTGTGGTTTATCCCATTTCTTCAGCTCTTCAAGACTAATTGATTGCGTTTCCAGGCATTACAATGAACAGGACACCCATTTCAAAAACAATGGAAGGAGCAAGCTTCTTATCTCTTTTCTTCTAAACTGTAAAAAAAATAAACACGAGATCTCACTATGTTCGTCTTTTCAGCCTCAAAAATAAGTTTGTTAATTTCACATCACGACAGAGCAATTATCTTTGGTTAGAAGCAGTAGAACTCAACAACTACCGAAAGTTAATTGAACACATTATCTAACACCATTAAAAAAGGCCATCAATTAGAGGAGCTAATCATGGGTAAGTTGGGAAATGATAATTTTTGTTTCATCTTTGTTTCTAAGCAAACAATAAAAAGAATTTAGGACATCAAAACATCATGATAGAGTTGTTCACTGATATCCCCACCCATAAAGCTTCTACGTCAAGCAAGATTAAATTGATCAAAGCTTGGTTGTTTTCTTGTATGAAAAAATCTCATTATCAACAAAAGAAATAGTGAAAAGTCTGCTAGTTAAAAAACTCTTGTAATAAAACTGACCAATTCAATAAAAAATGATCAATTTCCTAACACAAAAAAAATAAAGAATTCTCACTTTTGTGCTTATTCAGACGTTATACATCCAGTGTGGTCGGAAGTTTAAAGATTTGCACACACCCTAAAGAGAAGCATAATAACAGAATTTTGGACCATAATAGCTAAACTCATGCAGTAGCCATATGCTAAGTTCTCAAATATCATTTGGAGGTAAATATATACAAGAATGATGATCCACTCTTTTGATCTAAAATTCCAGGAATCCCCACAAAACCTGACAAATTGACTATACCGCAAGAGAACTAAGAACCAACATATAATTTTTGTTACGCAAGAAGAGAATCAGAAGATACTGCTCAACCCAAGATCCTACATCATTAGAGACATTAACACAAAATATTTGGCTAAGGAAGATCAGAAAACAAGGAACAGAGGAAGCCCCTATGTGTTTGAACTTCGAAAAAAGAAGTAAAATATATTGTGTTATATTAGCTCTACACACGAAGCATTTAGTGATGAAGTATTCACCTTGAATATGCTGAAATGAATTCATCTAGCACGAAACTGTCCTCACTGCTCCACACCCGTCTGCAAAAAACAGAGCCTCTCTTAACTGATTCTCATCCTGACAAATGCACAACCACAATCAATTATGATATGTATTATAATCCTATCATATGATCCATTTGCAAAGATTTCTGAAGCATTCAGGATTCAGTTACATGTATAATAATTAAGTAGAGACACACCTGTAGTATTAGTTGGCTTCACCTTCATAGCAACAACCTTGTCCTTAAATTTATGCATAAATTGGATTCATACATTTATCATATTCAGTATGTTAATTAAAAACCAATCATAACCAAGATCCAGAGTTCTGCACAAATTGGATTCATACATTTATCTTATTCAGTATGTATGTACTTCAAAAACAATCATAACCAAATTCAGAGTTGAGCATGTATTAAAGAGTTGACAAACATACCTTAGTATGAAACCTACAACCTCCCGATCCCTCAGTGATCAGTAGAAGCTTAAGATTAGGATGAAACAACTTTTCGAACACCACCTCGTCATCATTAGGATCTTCTTTTTTCTCAGGAATTTTATTTCCTCCTCACTTATCTGCCAGGTTAACAAAAAAAGTTCTTACTAAAATAATCCCATCAAGCTCTATTCTGATCTGATACAAGACTAAAGAATCTCAAAAAAAGATTTGGAGAGAAAATGCTCAGTAAAACAAATTATTAACAAGAAAAATAATTAAGAAATATGAGAATGCATTTGTATAAGAGACTAAAGATGCATTTGTATACAAATGGAGACTAAAGATCTGATACAAATGCTCAGCAAGGGTATCGTGTGGAGAAAATGCTCAGCAAAACATATTATGAACAAGAAAAATAATTAAGAAATATGAGAATGCATTTGTATAAGAGACTAAAGATGCATTTGTATACAAATGGAGACTAAAGATCTGATACAAATGCTCAGCAAGGGTATCGTGTTCGCGTATGCCAACGACGGACACATTCCACTGACTGAAACAACTGGACCCTAATTCAAATCCCTTTCTCTCTCAAGTTACTGCTAATGTGCTAAGCAACTACAGAGCAACAAAACAATGAATGGGGCCTTTCCTTTTGGAATAAAGTTTTTGAAACTCTTCGGTCTTTTCTCCCACACTGTATTAAAATAGTGGAAGATTAAAGCACTCTCTTCGCTCCCCTTTTTCCACATTACAACACACGACTTCCGTTATCTTAATACATACATGCAATTCCTTAGATAGATCATCTCAAACACTAATAAAACAGTTCACAGATAACATAAAAAGATTCGACAACCAAAAGCAGTTTACTATTTTTTTCCAAAATAAGAATTGGGCGTTTTAAATCACTGGTGAAGTAGTAACCGATTCTAATTTTTTTTTAAAACCACTATTAACACATAACTTCCGGTAAAAGAACAGCAATGCTCTTTGTTTACCATGAAGAAGATACTATCACACTTCCTACTTAAATTTCATGCAAACCAAAGATGATGTTAAACAGATGAACTATGCAGCAAAACAGAATTATAGCAATAATTTTTAGTAAAATATAGAATCAGGCAAATACATAACAAAACACAGCATAGCAGCTAAAATTAGAAAGAACAAAAGATTGCATCTTTCTTCCCCCCATTCATCTTTAGATTGTTGTTTAAAGCTCAAGATCAGGAAAACCTAACTAAGCAGCAACTCCTTCGAAGATGAGGAAATTAAGCGTCTCAAGATTGAAATAGAAGAAAGTACCCTTTGAATGAGTAAAGTAGCACCCAAAATTTGAACCCACAACACACTGCCATCCTCCTCCATATCTCTTATCAAATTGCCGAACAAGATTTCATAACTTAAACCCTCCAGAAATTAACCAAAACCAAATGCAACCAATTAATTTGTTACCTTCTTGATATGAGCAGCAATGGATCTACAGTCTAACACATCATAAATATCCAAAGCTTCAGAAGCAGAGGCCATTGCTTGGATCTGCATCTTCATAGGCATATCTGTATCTTGAATCATAGCTTTACCTTCCAACATCTTAAACCGAAGCACGGGAGTGGCGATCGGTGGTTGCGATTCGGCGGAGGAACCGGCGGCGGGGGTGGGTTGAAGGACGGAGAGTGGAAGAGGACGCCATTGTCGATGGAGAGAGGGAGGTTTTTCTTTGGAATTGTGTGTTTCAGATCTGAGCGAGATTGTGTGGAGAAACAAAATGAAAAAGAAGAGATGGGCGGTGGAGTTGAGGAATGTGATTTGTGAGGGTGTAGGTTTCGTCAGAGGGCGGAGGCGTGTTGGAGACGAGGGACTGAGGGAGGAAGAATTGTTCAGAAAACGCGTTAAGAGAGGAAGCGATGTGTAAAGTCGCGACTACCCTTCTGGCAATTTTAAATTGAAAGAATTCCAATGGCATTTTTTGTAATTCCTACGAAAATCCAAGGTATGTTACAAAGCCAAAAACTTGAAACGAAATCTCAGCCATCCATTCCTATTTTAAGCTTATGTGGCATATGTTAGAGTCATTGATAAAAATATCTCTTATACAATTGCATTTGCACATTTATTGTAGTTTGGATGTCAAAAAAGTTGGATATTTATACAAATAAGATTTTCAAACCTTTAATAGAAAAAGAATATTTGTACAAATGTCAAAAAAGTTGGATATTTATACAAACAAGATTTTCAAACATATGGAATGCAATTTCTCATATAAAAAAATTCTGGCCATCACTATTATAGGATTCTCTATTCTACATCTCTTGTTTCCTCTTTCTCCCTCTCCACTCGATAAAATCCATCTACCAGAGTCCAGAGTTTCAAGAAATTATGGCGATGATCTCCTCCGTTCCGGTGATTTTAACTGCGGTTGTGTTGGCGTGGTTGGTCTGGAGGGCGTTGGAGTGGGTCTGGTTTAAGCCAAAGAAGCTGCAGAGGCTGCTCACAAAACAAGGTCTCTCTGGTAACCCCTATCGTCTTCTCTACGGCGACATGAAGGACCTCTCCATGTTGCGCAACCAAGCTCGCTCCAAACCCATCTCCTTCACCAATGACATCCTTCCACGTGTCAATCCCCAACTTCATCATACCCTCCTCCACCATGGTATCATCTCAATTACTGCCTTGTTCATTGCTGTTGAAATTGCCCTAATTTGGTTTGCACTTTTCACTCAATAATTAAATTTATGTCTGTATTGCATCCATCGGCCATGGAAGCACCCTAATTTGGTATCCAGAGAACCAAATGAAACCCAGTTCTTAATTTAGAGCCATCAATTCATTTACAGTATCATTTTATACTATGGGTTCAGAATTCAGATCCTACTGTCCTGTTTCACTTGGAATATATTTGTTCTAGGCAAAACCTCATTTGTGTGGATGGGTCCTTTACCCATGGTGTATATCACAAAGCCAGAGTTGATAAGAGAGGTTTTTACTAGGATGACCGACTTTGTCAAGCCCAAAATTAATCCTACCGCCAGATTGCTGGCTCCAGGATTAGTCAAGTATGATGGCGAAAAATGGGACAAGCATAGAAAGATGCTAAACCCGGCTTTCCATATCGGAAAACTAAAGGTTATCTACCGTCTTCTCTATCAGTAAATGATTAGGAAAAAAAACACATATCTTAATGAATTTGATAGGAATTTGATTCCACAGCTGATGCTGCCGGCTATGTACACGAGCTGCACTGAGATGATCAACAAATGGGAGGAGATGGCACATGAAACCGGGACGGTGGAGCTTGATGTGTGGCCGTGTTTTGCTAAACTAGCGGCTGATGTTATCTCTAGGGCTGCATTTGGTAGTAGTTTTGAAGAAGGAAGAAGGATATTTGAGCTAATTACCGATCAAATTGAACTTACCACCCAGATATTTCAATCAGTTTACATCCCAGGTTTGAGGTACATATAACAATGGATCAAGCATTTTTAGGTGCTTATGCAACAGAAATCTTATTTGAATTTTTTGTGAGTGTGTAGGTTCATGCCTACGAAGACAAACAGGGGAATGAAAAAGGTCAATGGGGAAATACAGGCTTTACTGATGGGAATAATTGAAAAGAGAAAGAAGGAAATGGAAGCAGGGGAAGAAACAGAGAAGGAAGATTTGCTTGGAATGTTGATGGAGAATGCTTTCCCTTCGGAAAAGCTGAACAAGAGAGATCACAAAAAACGGGTTATGGGGATGACAATGAGAGAAGTGATTGATGAGTGTAAATTGTTCTACTTTGCGGGCCAAGAGACCACCTCTGTGTTGCTGGTTTGGAGTATTGTTATGTTAAGCAAGCATCAAGAGTGGCAAAAGCAAGCACGAGAAGAGGTCTTGGCAGCATTTGGAAAGACGAGCCCTAACTTTGATGGACTGAGCCAGCTAAAGAAGGTCAGTTTTTCTTTCTGTTGTTGCTTTAGAACTTTAAAACTTTATGTTGTTGCTTTAGAACTTGACAAATGCATTATAAATGTATTCATGTTGGGATGTGTTGAATGTTGATTAGCAATGAGGTCTACCGTTGGGCTTCTATTTCGGTTTTGTGCCCTTTTTACGGACCTTATATGTATAATGTTTTGCATAACCATTTTATATAATTTATAAGAATATAGAAATAACATTAGCATAAATAAAAATATGGATTATGTAGGTATGTTTATTTCAATTCATTTTTAAACCAACACTTAGATTAATAAAAAGAAATTGTGAGATATTGTAATTGATTTGTAATCTTTTTAATTGATTTGTGTTCAAATAAGGAAATGATAACAAACGATTTAGGATAATAAAAGGCAATTATAAGATTTATAATTTGTTTGTAATCTTTTTAACTGATTTATGTTCAAATAAGGTAAAGTTAGCAATAGATATAGGATAGTGATATCTAAGGAAATACATATATTAAATTTTGTTTTATTTCTAAAAAATGACATGTGTCGAGTATGTGGCATAGCTAGTTATTGAGCATAAACTATTGTTTTAGTAATTATGTAGAGATTTAGGCTCCGTTCGGCAAAGCTTTTTTTGCACATTACGGAGCTTAAATTTTTATTCCATCTAGTTATTAAGTGTTCGGTGGAAAAAAATTCATCTAGCTTAATGTAGATTAAAGTAGATTAATTTGTTAATGTTACACCCCCTAGATTAATGGAGCTTAACAAGCTTAATTTCATTTTTAATCCACTATTACCCTTTATCAATAAAGATTTAAATAATTCATTGTATCCTTTTTCGTAATTTTACTATTATTATTACAAATTCAGCTAGAAGTACCGAACATTCGAGTAGCTTTTTAAACAACATTTTCAGTTTCAGCTTCAGCTATTCATTCAGCTCCAGCTCCAGTTTCAGCTACTTATTCAGCTCCACCTACTACTTCAGCTCAATATACCGAACGGAGCCTTAAATGCTATATATACTCTATTTTATACCTTAATTTGTTATTTGAATCATGTTTAAAAAAATCACTAAAATCGGTTCTCCTCAGCTCGTGGATGTAGCCAAGCCTTTGTTCTTCAGTTTACTGATTTCTGTTGTCTTACAGTCGTTATAACAATTCATAGCTAAGTTACAAGTTTGTTTTTCATCTTTTTCAGGTGACCATGATAATTTACGAGGTTTTAAGACTATACACGCCCGTTGTTGGACTAAGCCGAATGACCAAACATGACGTCAAGCTCGGGGAGCTATGTCTACCAGCTGGTATCATTGTGAATATACCCATCCTTCTTGTTCATCAAGATCCTGAACTTTGGGGTAAAGACGCACTGGAGTTCAAACCCGAGAGATTTGGTGAAGGGATTGCGAAGGCAACAGAAGGCAACAACGCCTTCTTTCCGTTTGGTTGGGGGGCGAGGATATGCATTGGCCAAAACTTTTCTCTATTAGAAGCCAAGTTGGCATTGGCAATGATTTTGCAACGCTTCTCCTTTGAGCTTTCGTCATCCTATACTCATGCTCCCTCCTCAAAGGTAACACTTCAACCCCAGTTTGGCGCACATGTTGTGTTACACCGGCTTTAGGATTTGTGTAACAGAGTCTTGTGTACATTGTACTCATGTTTAGCTTGTACAATATGTAATGTAGCTATTGGTTACATTTAGTATGTACGTATATTGGTTGCTGAATAATGTTGATGTACTTTATCATGTAATGACCAAACACTTTCACCAATGACAAAGCTGTTTATTGCTGGCTTGCTGCCACAATGTTACATTTCTCAAACAAGAAATGATGTTACAACCGTGGAGATTTATATATTTGCACTTAGAGGAAAATCGGCAATTGTCTTCAGTCTTCACTACTATACTTCCCTTCTTTCACCATTTTGGCATACAAGTAACAAATTCATCGAGCACGCTATTGTTCCTATTAACTTAACAGCTTACACAATGCAACTATGAGCCAGGTAAGAAAGGAACATGGGCAAGTGTAGTAGGCAACGAAACATTAAGGTTATGTAACGCTAAATAAGCTGCGATTCCAGATGCATATCCTGCAAAAGCGAAACCACTCACCTGCAACGATAACATGAAATAGTTTTGAGATAAGGGAGCCTAAAGTAAATCAGCTTTAGCAATTTTTGACAATGCAACGGTAATCAGATAATTTACCTTCTTCAGGTACCAGAAAAAGTCGACCTTTTCCATGCCCATGAAGGCGACTCCAGCAGCAGAACCGATAACGAGCATGGACCCACCAGTCCCGGCACAAAATGCTACTAACTGCCAGAACTCGGCATCCTGGGGAAATGAAGTGAGGTCGTACATCCCCATTGTAGCTGCAACGAGTGGAACATTGTCTATGATGGCTGATACCACGCCGATTGCACTTGCAATCAGTTCAACGTTTGGAATATGGGAATCCAGGTAATTTGCCAGCTCTCTGAGAATACCAGCTGCTTCCAAGCTAGTTACCGCCAAGAATAGACATCAAAAGGAAATAAAAGATTTAAAGATCATAATTTACAGTATGTTGATTTACTTGAAAAGATTAAGATCATAAAATTGATTTACTTGGAATTATGTAGAGCAAGTTGTGTCAGATCCAAAATGACAAAATGAACGGAAAAAAAAGAGAAGAAAAAACTGAATGAAAGCCTGTAATCCTATTACTAGTCTTAGTACACTAATTGAGTTTTCAGAGGTTTAAGAGAAAAGGATTAATCAAGCTTACCTGCTTACTGACAAAAGGATGCCTAGGAAGAACAAAGCTCCTTGAGTATCTATACGAGATAACGCCTGCGGTACTTTCAATCTCTGCCTTTCTGATTCACCATAGTGAATTGCATCGGTCAGAATCCCTAGAACTCCTAGTCCAAGCAACATACCCATAAATGGAGGCAATCCAGTAAGGGCCTTGAACACAGGTACAAATACTAAAGCACCGATGCCAACATACCCATAAATTGAGCTTAACCAAGCGCACAACGCACTCTTGTCTGAAAGACTTGTAGAGGAGGAGACTTTGCCTCGTTTTGGCAATTGTGAATTGTCATTGTTCTCTTGAATCACAATTGAACTTGAACGAATCGTTCTTTTTAATGCTCTTGTTGGTTCTTTGGTAACTTCTTCCACTTGAGCTTCTTTGTGCATGCAATCTGCTTTACAACAACAATATTTCAGTTTATTTCATACTTCTTGCAGCATATTTCTCATTGAGAGCTATCGTCTCTTCAATTTTGGATTTAGGAAATTTGAGTTTAAAAGATAAAGAGAAATTGTCCATCTCATTATTTGTCTCCAACATTAAAGATAAATTGTACATTTAATTTATCTTTATTTTTATAAGGTATCTTTGTTCTCTGAAATTTAATAGAAACGGAATATTTGTATAAACTAGGGTCCGGGACCCGTGCTCCGCACGGGCTATACAATTTTTTTTTATACAGAAATTAAGATTGTATTTAGGCATATTCCACATTATACACATGAAAACCGAAGGCATAAATGAGACAAAAAAAGTACAAACATAATTCCGCTATACAAAGTGCTTATTTAAACAGAGGATGAATAAGTTTTAAGTAGAATAAAAAATGGATTTATATACACGGCAAACTCTCCATGCAATCGTTCTACCATCATTTTACAATTAATCTGAAATGAATTATTTCAAAAATAATTTTAATATCATTAATAAGCAAAAATTAATGGTAAAATCACATTATGAATCGGTACATAAAAATAACATTGTAATCGAGGATTTCATACATTTGTGTTGACCTTGTCCTGTATAGGATAACAAACAATATTTCACAACATAACAAACAACCCAGGCAGAAATTCTTAAACATATAGAGTTACTAAAACAGTAACTTAGCCCTCCAGATAAGGCAACAATAGTCCCTCAAGATCAGTCAAGAAGATAAAATCATCAAGTTGATCATATATTCCTCCTAAATCAGCAGCACCGACAACTTAGAGTTGATCGTTAACACAGCTAATTCAGCACAACTTAGAGTTGATCATTCTCTTAAACAAACAGATTCATGGCAATCTCCATTAGTATATCCAAGATAAAAATTATCACTAAAGCTTCTCTGTTTGCTCAATTAGAGAAGAACACATATAACATTATAATATTATAGTATTAGTATGTAATTTTAAGAATAAAATATTCTATTCTAACTATTGTGATACAGTAAGAGAGAGCATCAAAAACAGGGTAATCTTCTTTCCCAAAAATACAAATGCAAAATTCTCTTCACAACTCATCAATGCTAGAGTTGATCATTTATTTCATCAATATATGGTCCAATACTAAGCCATTTATTTTTTTCATCAATACAAAAGTCCTCCTCAGCTATATAGACTTGGTGAGATTCAGTTTCATGCCCCCCATTATTTATGTTATAAGTAGATATGTTTACTCAATGTATAATGAAAAGAAGACTTCAATACAAGTTCACAGCACTAGTAAAAAATTACACGTCTTAAACTTCTGAACTACATCAGTGAAAGAACTACATTAGTAATTTAAATTGAATCAAACATCTCAAATTCTCAAAATCAAGCGAAAAAACACAATGAAAGATCATATGATCCACAAATTGAAGAGTTACCATAGCCCCAGATCACTACAGAAGGAAGATCATATGATCCACAATTTTCAACCTTACAATAAGATTCATCATATACATAAATCAATTCTGTTTGGTGTATAGAATCAATCATCAAGTCAACTCATGACAATGCAGATACATATTTTGCTTCACAAATTCCATATGCTTTGAGATTGGATAACAAAGCAATACTATTAAATATCAAAAGATTTTCTACAATAATTGCATTCCCAATTATACAGCAAATTTTCAAAACCAGCTTCTTCCATGAATAGCTTCTTCTTTCAGAAATTGAATGAAGATCCAGCTGATTGTAGTCAATCAACGATTGCTGGAACCAAATACCATAGAACTCATTAACCTAACATTCACATATACATAATAGTCAAAAAAAAATAGAGTATGCAACAGAAAATAATAAGAATAAACGATTATAGTCTAAAATTCTCACCGTTTCTGGATCATGAGTAATTTCTTCTACTTCAGTTAGAGGGATGGCTGCATTTTCCAAAGCAGAAGCAGTACCTCCAGTTGAAGTAAACACATGAAAATCAGCATTGTAATGAAAATAAAACTTAAATATTTGGAGGAGTATTCTTCAATGCCAATATCTATTATTGAGTAAACCGTGTCAAGTTTCATAGAGAAAAGTTGTAGGAAGCATAACTTAGTTTGTAAAGTATATTCTCACCAGCTGTGCAGCAGAAACAAATATCAAGCTCACGTTTGTATATATCAAGTGGTGTTTATATCAAGTGGCACACCAGACAACCAATGAGAAAGTGGTCTCATAACTCCTTACACATTGATGAGTAAAAAATTAATAAGAATATGCAGGTTCTATTAGTATGTTGATTTCAAATCAAAGAACATATATCATGCATACAGTATAGTTAGATTATTGTGAATTTGAATCATGACAAGTGATTATATGAAAAGAGACTTACAACTGAGGGTCGGACACCACCAAGTGCGGTGTATATAGCAATTTTCCCAACTGGTATACCCATTCCCTAAAAAATCAACACAAATCAGATCAAACAAAAAGAAAAACTTACAATCTCAGATAAAGACAAAAATTCACAATAATCACCTGGCATCCGAGATCTCCGGTTCAAAGGCATTTAGAAAAGCAACCACATAGAGAAAACAACATGTAATCACTCTACAGTCTACACGAAAATTCAGAAGAGAATTAATTCAGATCATACAGAATCAACTTAAGGATATTAGCATAATCCTTACCTTCAATCCGACGTACCCATAAATTTTCCCATCTTCTTCAAAAAAGTTGCCTAAGTCAATTGAAGCAATGCAGTATCCACCTCCTCCTTGCTTGAAACTACATAATATTATATAAACATTTTTAGTGTCATCTAGCAAGGCCTTAGTGAACCGACATTACTTTTTCCAGGATGCAACAATACTTGTCAAAAGGACAAGATTCTCAAATCTAAGCAACATAGTTACGTAGCCTACATTCCAAGTACACATCCTCTTAAGAAATACAGCTGATATACATTTTCAAGGTCAATGACTGGACTACAAAAGGGCATTTTCTAAGTCAATTGAAGCAATGCAGTATCCACCTCCTCCTTGCTTGAAACTACATAATATTATATAAACATTTTTAGTGTCATCTAGCAAGGCCTTAGTGAACCGACATTACTTTTTCCAGGATGCAACAATACTTGTCAAAAGGACAAGATTCTCAAATCTAAGCAACATAGTTACGTAGCCTACATTCCAAGTACACATCCTCTTAAGAAATACAGCTGATATACATTTTCAAGGTCAATGACTGGACTACAAAAGGGCATTTTCTCGTCCCTTCTAGATACAGATACAAATACACAACATCGCCTTATAGTACAACATCAAAAGGGGGAATAAAACAACCATCAATGGGATGGTTTCAATGGAAAATTAAAGAGCAAAAATTGCAATTATGGCGGAATTGAAGGGCTCATCAATGGGATGGTTTCAATGGTAATTTTTAAGAGCGAAAATTGCAAATACTAACAACGGTTACGTCATTGACCAAAAAATTAACAAACAAAAAGTGAATGATTGGGAAAAAAATAAAGGGAAAAGAAAACAACCAGTAAATAAGCTAACATCTATATTGAAGACAGAACTGAAAAGGGTACTCTGTAGTCCATATCTTTACCACTCCAATGCAACAAACAAAAATTATAAATGGAGTAATATGTAAAAGCAGATTAGCTAAATGTAGGTTGTATACATTACCGTGCTATATCCAGTGCGTACTTCACTGCAACTGATGGCCTTAATGCTCTTTTTTTTTTAATCCAAGAATGCGCGTAGATCCCCCTAAAGATATTGATTATTATTACTCCATCATGTATATATTTATGAGAAAAAATAAATTATAACAGCAAACTGAATAAAAATAAGCTTTTGAAACAGCATTACTCACTGTTTATACCAAATTGACAACCGACCTCTACTCATGGTAAATCTGACATAACCTTTTTTCCGTTCGGACAAAATATACCAATACTCCACCAGAAGATAAAGTTTATATTAAAGTCCCTATATTGCGTTATACCTATGTTATTGAGACCAAAAGGTGAGTGAAAACATGCAACACTTACAATTAATACCACTAACAGCAGAAAGGGTGATTTCTCTTGTCCCTTTTTCATAGACCTTCTTAGTCGAGCAGTCACCGGAAAATACTCTGTCTACCAAAAGCGTAAAAAGAAGAGAAGAAAATGGAAGTCAAACAAGGGTGTAAGCAAGACAATGTGCTCAAAGGAAACCATATATAATTTCAAGAGTCATTATCAGAGATCATAAGCATATAAAATCACAGAACCAGGTCAGAGTGCTAGCCCATGGAAATTCACTGGGTTAGATGAAGCATAAACCCACCCACTAATTATCTGACAGAACCCACTGCATGTTTGGTCTTAAAAATGATAAATTATTTGATAAAACCCAACCACTACATAGCAAGACAAAGTAAAACGAAACTTTTTTAGATGAAGCATGAAAACAAAATCCCTAGAAGCAAGTCCAGTCAAGTTCATTTAAGTGACAAGAGATATGTATTGCATTATAAAGTAGCATTTACATACCATATGTATAGGTGGTTGGGAGGCCAGACCGCTCCTGAAGGCTATTTCTGTACAAGACGCTGCTGTCATTGATGCATTCCCAATCTGGTCTTCCCGTTCTGCTATCCCTCCTTGTGGTTTATCCCATTTCTTCAGCTCTTCAAGACTAATTGATTGCGTTTCCAGGCATTACAATGAACAGGACACCCATTTCAAAAACAATGGAAGGAGCAAGCTTCTTATCTCTTTTCTTCTAAACTGTAAAAAAAATAAACACGAGATCTCACTATGTTCGTCTTTTCAGCCTCAAAAATAAGTTTGTTAATTTCACATCACGACAGAGCAATTATCTTTGGTTAGAAGCAGTAGAACTCAACAACTACCGAAAGTTAATTGAACACATTATCTAACACCATTAAAAAAGGCCATCAATTAGAGGAGCTAATCATGGGTAAGTTGGGAAATGATAATTTTTGTTTCATCTTTGTTTCTAAGCAAACAATAAAAAGAATTTAGGACATCAAAACATCATGATAGAGTTGTTCACTGATATCCCCACCCATAAAGCTTCTACGTCAAGCAAGATTAAATTGATCAAAGCTTGGTTGTTTTCTTGTATGAAAAAATCTCATTATCAACAAAAGAAATAGTGAAAAGTCTGCTAGTTAAAAAACTCTTGTAATAAAACTGACCAATTCAATAAAAAATGATCAATTTCCTAACACAAAAAAAATAAAGAATTCTCACTTTTGTGCTTATTCAGACGTTATACATCCAGTGTGGTCGGAAGTTTAAAGATTTGCACACACCCTAAAGAGAAGCATAATAACAGAATTTTGGACCATAATAGCTAAACTCATGCAGTAGCCATATGCTAAGTTCTCAAATATCATTTGGAGGTAAATATATACAAGAATGATGATCCACTCTTTTGATCTAAAATTCCAGGAATCCCCACAAAACCTGACAAATTGACTATACCGCAAGAGAACTAAGAACCAACATATAATTTTTGTTACGCAAGAAGAGAATCAGAAGATACTGCTCAACCGAAGATCCTACATCATTAGAGACATTAACACAAAATATTTGGCTAAGGAAGATCAGAAAACAAGGAACAGAGGAAGCCCCTATGTGTTTGAACTTCGAAAAAAGAAGTAAAATATATTGTGTTATATTAGCTCTACACACGAAGCATTTAGTGATGAAGTATTCACCTTGAATATGCTGAAATGAATTCATCTAGCACGAAACTGTCCTCACTGCTCCACACCCGTCTGCAAAAAACAGAGCCTCTCTTAACTGATTCTCATCCTGACAAATGCACAACCACAATCAATTATGATATGTATTATAATCCTATCATATGATCCATTTGCAAAGATTTCTGAAGCATTCAGGATTCAGTTACATGTATAATAATTAAGTAGAGACACACCTGTAGTATTAGTTGGCTTCACCTTCATAGCAACAACCTTGTCCTTAAATTTATGCATAAATTGGATTCATACATTTATCATATTCAGTATGTTAATTAAAAACCAATCATAACCAAGATCCAGAGTTCTGCACAAATTGGATTCATACATTTATCTTATTCAGTATGTATGTACTTCAAAAACAATCATAACCAAATTCAGAGTTGAGCATGTATTAAAGAGTTGACAAACATACCTTAGTATGAAACCTACAACCTCCCGATCCCTCAGTGATCAGTAGAAGCTTAAGATTAGGATGAAACAACTTTTCGAACACCACCTCGTCATCATTAGGATCTTCTTTTTTCTCAGGAATTTTATTTCCTCCTCACTTATCTGCCAGGTTAACAAAAAAAGTTCTTACTAAAATAATCCCATCAAGCTCTATTCTGATCTGATACAAGACTAAAGAATCTCAAAAAAAGATTTGGAGAGAAAATGCTCAGTAAAACAAATTATTAACAAGAAAAATAATTAAGAAATATGAGAATGCATTTGTATAAGAGACTAAAGATGCATTTGTATACAAATGGAGACTAAAGATCTGATACAAATGCTCAGCAAGGGTATCGTGTGGAGAAAATGCTCAGCAAAACATATTATGAACAAGAAAAATAATTAAGAAATATGAGAATGCATTTGTATAAGAGACTAAAGATGCATTTGTATACAAATGGAGACTAAAGATCTGATACAAATGCTCAGCAAGGGTATCGTGTTCGCGTATGCCAACGACGGACACATTCCACTGACTGAAACAACTGGACCCTAATTCAAATCCCTTTCTCTCTCAAGTTACTGCTAATGTGCTAAGCAACTACAGAGCAACAAAACAATGAATGGGGCCTTTCCTTTTGGAATAAAGTTTTTGAAACTCTTCGGTCTTTTCTCCCACACTGTATTAAAATAGTGGAAGATTAAAGCACTCTCTTCGCTCCCCTTTTTCCACATTACAACACACGACTTCCGTTATCTTAATACATACATGCAATTCCTTAGATAGATCATCTCAAACACTAATAAAACAGTTCACAGATAACATAAAAAGATTCGACAACCAAAAGCAGTTTACTATTTTTTTCCAAAATAAGAATTGGGCGTTTTAAATCACTGGTGAAGTAGTAACCGATTCTAATTTTTTTTTAAAACCACTATTAACACATAACTTCCGGTAAAAGAACAGCAATGCTCTTTGTTTACCATGAAGAAGATACTATCACACTTCCTACTTAAATTTCATGCAAACCAAAGATGATGTTAAACAGATGAACTATGCAGCAAAACAGAATTATAGCAATAATTTTTAGTAAAATATAGAATCAGGCAAATACATAACAAAACACAGCATAGCAGCTAAAATTAGAAAGAACAAAAGATTGCATCTTTCTTCCCCCCATTCATCTTTAGATTGTTGTTTAAAGCTCAAGATCAGGAAAACCTAACTAAGCAGCAACTCCTTCGAAGATGAGGAAATTAAGCGTCTCAAGATTGAAATAGAAGAAAGTACCCTTTGAATGAGTAAAGTAGCACCCAAAATTTGAACCCACAACACACTGCCATCCTCCTCCATATCTCTTATCAAATTGCCGAACAAGATTTCATAACTTAAACCCTCCAGAAATTAACCAAAACCAAATGCAACCAATTAATTTGTTACCTTCTTGATATGAGCAGCAATGGATCTACAGTCTAACACATCATAAATATCCAAAGCTTCAGAAGCAGAGGCCATTGCTTGGATCTGCATCTTCATAGGCATATCTGTATCTTGAATCATAGCTTTACCTTCCAACATCTTAAACCGAAGCACGGGAGTGGCGATCGGTGGTTGCGATTCGGCGGAGGAACCGGCGGCGGGGGTGGGTTGAAGGACGGAGAGTGGAAGAGGACGCCATTGTCGATGGAGAGAGGGAGGTTTTTCTTTGGAATTGTGTGTTTCAGATCTGAGCGAGATTGTGTGGAGAAACAAAATGAAAAAGAAGAGATGGGCGGTGGAGTTGAGGAATGTGATTTGTGAGGGTGTAGGTTTCGTCAGAGGGCGGAGGCGTGTTGGAGACGAGGGACTGAGGGAGGAAGAATTGTTCAGAAAACGCGTTAAGAGAGGAAGCGATGTGTAAAGTCGCGACTACCCTTCTGGCAATTTTAAATTGAAAGAATTCCAATGGCATTTTTTGTAATTCCTACGAAAATCCAAGGTATGTTACAAAGCCAAAAACTTGAAACGAAATCTCAGCCATCCATTCCTATTTTAAGCTTATGTGGCATATGTTAGAGTCATTGATAAAAATATCTCTTATACAATTGCATTTGCACATTTATTGTAGTTTGGATGTCAAAAAAGTTGGATATTTATACAAATAAGATTTTCAAACCTTTAATAGAAAAAGAATATTTGTACAAATGTCAAAAAAGTTGGATATTTATACAAACAAGATTTTCAAACATATGGAATGCAATTTCTCATATAAAAAAATTCTGGCCATCACTATTATAGGATTCTCTATTCTACATCTCTTGTTTCCTCTTTCTCCCTCTCCACTCGATAAAATCCATCTACCAGAGTCCAGAGTTTCAAGAAATTATGGCGATGATCTCCTCCGTTCCGGTGATTTTAACTGCGGTTGTGTTGGCGTGGTTGGTCTGGAGGGCGTTGGAGTGGGTCTGGTTTAAGCCAAAGAAGCTGCAGAGGCTGCTCACAAAACA
The DNA here is from genome assembly GCA_029168935.1 of Oxyria digyna. Lineage (NCBI taxonomy): Eukaryota > Viridiplantae > Streptophyta > Magnoliopsida > Caryophyllales > Polygonaceae > Oxyria > Oxyria digyna. The sequence goes on from JAPVLV010000013.1 coordinate 17,856,168, forward strand.
AGGTCTCTCTGGTAACCCCTATCGTCTTCTCTACGGCGACATGAAGGACCTCTCCATGTTGCGCAACCAAGCTCGCTCCAAACCCATCTCCTTCACCAATGACATCCTTCCACGTGTCAATCCCCAACTTCATCATACCCTCCTCCACCATGGTATCATCTCAATTACTGCCTTGTTCATTGCTGTTGAAATTGCCCTAATTTGGTTTGCACTTTTCACTCAATAATTAAATTTATGTCTGTATTGCATCCATCGGCCATGGAAGCACCCTAATTTGGTATCCAGAGAACCAAATGAAACCCAGTTCTTAATTTAGAGCCATCAATTCATTTACAGTATCATTTTATACTATGGGTTCAGAATTCAGATCCTACTGTCCTGTTTCACTTGGAATATATTTGTTCTAGGCAAAACCTCATTTGTGTGGATGGGTCCTTTACCCATGGTGTATATCACAAAGCCAGAGTTGATAAGAGAGGTTTTTACTAGGATGACCGACTTTGTCAAGCCCAAAATTAATCCTACCGCCAGATTGCTGGCTCCAGGATTAGTCAAGTATGATGGCGAAAAATGGGACAAGCATAGAAAGATGCTAAACCCGGCTTTCCATATCGGAAAACTAAAGGTTATCTACCGTCTTCTCTATCAATAAATGATTAGGAAAAAAAACACATATCTTAATGAATTTGATAGGAATTTGATTCCACAGCTGATGCTGCCGGCTATGTACACGAGCTGCACTGAGATGATCAACAAATGGGAGGAGATGGCACATGAAACCGGGACGGTGGAGCTTGATGTGTGGCCGTGTTTTGCTAAACTAGCGGCTGATGTTATCTCTAGGGCTGCATTTGGTAGTAGTTTTGAAGAAGGAAGAAGGATATTTGAGCTAATTACCGATCAAATTGAACTTACCACCCAGATATTTCAATCAGTTTACATCCCAGGTTTGAGGTACATATAACAATGGATCAAGCATTTTTAGGTGCTTATGCAACAGAAATCTTATTTGAATTTTTTGTGAGTGTGTAGGTTCATGCCTACGAAGACAAACAGGGGAATGAAAAAGGTCAATGGGGAAATACAGGCTTTACTGATGGGAATAATTGAAAAGAGAAAGAAGGAAATGGAAGCAGGGGAAGAAACAGAGAAGGAAGATTTGCTTGGAATGTTGATGGAGAATGCTTTCCCTTCGGAAAAGCTGAACAAGAGAGATCACAAAAAACGGGTTATGGGGATGACAATGAGAGAAGTGATTGATGAGTGTAAATTGTTCTACTTTGCGGGCCAAGAGACCACCTCTGTGTTGCTGGTTTGGAGTATTGTTATGTTAAGCAAGCATCAAGAGTGGCAAAAGCAAGCACGAGAAGAGGTCTTGGCAGCATTTGGAAAGACGAGCCCTAACTTTGATGGACTGAGCCAGCTAAAGAAGGTCAGTTTTTCTTTCTGTTGTTGCTTTAGAACTTTAAAACTTTATGTTGTTGCTTTAGAACTTGACAAATGCATTATAAATGTATTCATGTTGGGATGTGTTGAATGTTGATTAGCAATGAGGTCTACCGTTGGGCTTCTATTTCGGTTTTGTGCCCTTTTTACGGACCTTATATGTATAATGTTTTGCATAACCATTTTATATAATTTATAAGAATATAGAAATAACATTAGCATAAATAAAAATATGGATTATGTAGGTATGTTTATTTCAATTCATTTTTAAACCAACACTTAGATTAATAAAAAGAAATTGTGAGATATTGTAATTGATTTGTAATCTTTTTAATTGATTTGTGTTCAAATAAGGAAATGATAACAAACGATTTAGGATAATAAAAGGCAATTATAAGATTTATAATTTGTTTGTAATCTTTTTAACTGATTTATGTTCAAATAAGGTAAAGTTAGCAATAGATATAGGATAGTGATATCTAAGGAAATACATATATTAAATTTTGTTTTATTTCTAAAAAATGACATGTGTCGAGTATGTGGCATAGCTAGTTATTGAGCATAAACTATTGTTTTAGTAATTATGTAGAGATTTAGGCTCCGTTCGGCAAAGCTTTTTTTGCACATTACGGAGCTTAAATTTTTATTCCATCTAGTTATTAAGTGTTCGGTGGAAAAAAATTCATCTAGCTTAATGTAGATTAAAGTAGATTAATTTGTTAATGTTACACCCCCTAGATTAATGGAGCTTAACAAGCTTAATTTCATTTTTAATCCACTATTACCCTTTATCAATAAAGATTTAAATAATTCATTGTATCCTTTTTCGTAATTTTACTATTATTATTACAAATTCAGCTAGAAGTACCGAACATTCGAGTAGCTTTTTAAACAACATTTTCAGTTTCAGCTTCAGCTATTCATTCAGCTCCAGCTCCAGTTTCAGCTACTTATTCAGCTCCACCTACTACTTCAGCTCAATATACCGAACGGAGCCTTAAATGCTATATATACTCTATTTTATACCTTAATTTGTTATTTGAATCATGTTTAAAAAAATCACTAAAATCGGTTCTCCTCAGCTCGTGGATGTAGCCAAGCCTTTGTTCTTCAGTTTACTGATTTCTGTTGTCTTACAGTCGTTATAACAATTCATAGCTAAGTTACAAGTTTGTTTTTCATCTTTTTCAGGTGACCATGATAATTTACGAGGTTTTAAGACTATACACGCCCGTTGTTGGACTAAGCCGAATGACCAAACATGACGTCAAGCTCGGGGAGCTATGTCTACCAGCTGGTATCATTGTGAATATACCCATCCTTCTTGTTCATCAAGATCCTGAACTTTGGGGTAAAGACGCACTGGAGTTCAAACCCGAGAGATTTGGTGAAGGGATTGCGAAGGCAACAGAAGGCAACAACGCCTTCTTTCCGTTTGGTTGGGGGGCGAGGATATGCATTGGCCAAAACTTTTCTCTATTAGAAGCCAAGTTGGCATTGGCAATGATTTTGCAACGCTTCTCCTTTGAGCTTTCGTCATCCTATACTCATGCTCCCTCCTCAAAGGTAACACTTCAACCCCAGTTTGGCGCACATGTTGTGTTACACCGGCTTTAGGATTTGTGTAACAGAGTCTTGTGTACATTGTACTCATGTTTAGCTTGTACAATATGTAATGTAGCTATTGGTTACATTTAGTATGTACGTATATTGGTTGCTGAATAATGTTGATGTACTTTATCATGTAATGACCAAACACTTTCACCAATGACAAAGCTGTTTATTGCTGGCTTGCTGCCACAATGTTACATTTCTCAAACAAGAAATGATGTTACAACCGTGGAGATTTATATATTTGCACTTAGAGGAAAATCGGCAATTGTCTTCAGTCTTCACTACTATACTTCCCTTCTTTCACCATTTTGGCATACAAGTAACAAATTCATCGAGCACGCTATTGTTCCTATTAACTTAACAGCTTACACAATGCAACTATGAGCCAGGTAAGAAAGGAACATGGGCAAGTGTAGTAGGCAACGAAACATTAAGGTTATGTAACGCTAAATAAGCTGCGATTCCAGATGCATATCCTGCAAAAGCGAAACCACTCACCTGCAACGATAACATGAAATAGTTTTGAGATAAGGGAGCCTAAAGTAAATCAGCTTTAGCAATTTTTGACAATGCAACGGTAATCAGATAATTTACCTTCTTCAGGTACCAGAAAAAGTCGACCTTTTCCATGCCCATGAAGGCGACTCCAGCAGCAGAACCGATAACGAGCATGGACCCACCAGTCCCGGCACAAAATGCTACTAACTGCCAGAACTCGGCATCCTGGGGAAATGAAGTGAGGTCGTACATCCCCATTGTAGCTGCAACGAGTGGAACATTGTCTATGATGGCTGATACCACGCCGATTGCACTTGCAATCAGTTCAACGTTTGGAATATGGGAATCCAGGTAATTTGCCAGCTCTCTGAGAATACCAGCTGCTTCCAAGCTAGTTACCGCCAAGAATAGACATCAAAAGGAAATAAAAGATTTAAAGATCATAATTTACAGTATGTTGATTTACTTGAAAAGATTAAGATCATAAAATTGATTTACTTGGAATTATGTAGAGCAAGTTGTGTCAGATCCAAAATGACAAAATGAACGGAAAAAAAAGAGAAGAAAAAACTGAATGAAAGCCTGTAATCCTATTACTAGTCTTAGTACACTAATTGAGTTTTCAGAGGTTTAAGAGAAAAGGATTAATCAAGCTTACCTGCTTACTGACAAAAGGATGCCTAGGAAGAACAAAGCTCCTTGAGTATCTATACGAGATAACGCCTGCGGTACTTTCAATCTCTGCCTTTCTGATTCACCATAGTGAATTGCATCGGTCAGAATCCCTAGAACTCCTAGTCCAAGCAACATACCCATAAATGGAGGCAATCCAGTAAGGGCCTTGAACACAGGTACAAATACTAAAGCACCGATGCCAACATACCCATAAATTGAGCTTAACCAAGCGCACAACGCACTCTTGTCTGAAAGACTTGTAGAGGAGGAGACTTTGCCTCGTTTTGGCAATTGTGAATTGTCATTGTTCTCTTGAATCACAATTGAACTTGAACGAATCGTTCTTTTTAATGCTCTTGTTGGTTCTTTGGTAACTTCTTCCACTTGAGCTTCTTTGTGCATGCAATCTGCTTTACAACAACAATATTTCAGTTTATTTCATACTTCTTGCAGCATATTTCTCATTGAGAGCTATCGTCTCTTCAATTTTGGATTTAGGAAATTTGAGTTTAAAAGATAAAGAGAAATTGTCCATCTCATTATTTGTCTCCAACATTAAAGATAAATTGTACATTTAATTTATCTTTATTTTTATAAGGTATCTTTGTTCTCTGAAATTTAATAGAAACGGAATATTTGTATAAACTAGGGTCCGGGACCCGTGCTCCGCACGGGCTATACAATTTTTTTTTATACAGAAATTAAGATTGTATTTAGGCATATTCCACATTATACACATGAAAACCGAAGGCATAAATGAGACAAAAAAAGTACAAACATAATTCCGCTATACAAAGTGCTTATTTAAACAGAGGATGAATAAGTTTTAAGTAGAATAAAAAATGGATTTATATACACGGCAAACTCTCCATGCAATCGTTCTACCATCATTTTACAATTAATCTGAAATGAATTATTTCAAAAATAATTTTAATATCATTAATAAGCAAAAATTAATGGTAAAATCACATTATGAATCGGTACATAAAAATAACATTGTAATCGAGGATTTCATACATTTGTGTTGACCTTGTCCTGTATAGGATAACAAACAATATTTCACAACATAACAAACAACCCAGGCAGAAATTCTTAAACATATAGAGTTACTAAAACAGTAACTTAGCCCTCCAGATAAGGCAACAATAGTCCCTCAAGATCAGTCAAGAAGATAAAATCATCAAGTTGATCATATATTCCTCCTAAATCAGCAGCACCGACAACTTAGAGTTGATCGTTAACACAGCTAATTCAGCACAACTTAGAGTTGATCATTCTCTTAAACAAACAGATTCATGGCAATCTCCATTAGTATATCCAAGATAAAAATTATCACTAAAGCTTCTCTGTTTGCTCAATTAGAGAAGAACACATATAACATTATAATATTATAGTATTAGTATGTAATTTTAAGAATAAAATATTCTATTCTAACTATTGTGATACAGTAAGAGAGAGCATCAAAAACAGGGTAATCTTCTTTCCCAAAAATACAAATGCAAAATTCTCTTCACAACTCATCAATGCTAGAGTTGATCATTTATTTCATCAATATATGGTCCAATACTAAGCCATTTATTTTTTTCATCAATACAAAAGTCCTCCTCAGCTATATAGACTTGGTGAGATTCAGTTTCATGCCCCCATTATTTATGTTATAAGTAGATATGTTTACTCAATGTATAATGAAAAGAAGACTTCAATACAAGTTCACAGCACTAGTAAAAAATTACACGTCTTAAACTTCTGAACTACATCAGTGAAAGAACTACATTAGTAATTTAAATTGAATCAAACATCTCAAATTCTCAAAATCAAGCGAAAAAACACAATGAAAGATCATATGATCCACAAATTGAAGAGTTACCATAGCCCCAGATCACTACAGAAGGAAGATCATATGATCCACAATTTTCAACCTTACAATAAGATTCATCATATACATAAATCAATTCTGTTTGGTGTATAGAATCAATCATCAAGTCAACTCATGACAATGCAGATACATATTTTGCTTCACAAATTCCATATGCTTTGAGATTGGATAACAAAGCAATACTATTAAATATCAAAAGATTTTCTACAATAATTGCATTCCCAATTATACAGCAAATTTTCAAAACCAGCTTCTTCCATGAATAGCTTCTTCTTTCAGAAATTGAATGAAGATCCAGCTGATTGTAGTCAATCAACGATTGCTGGAACCAAATACCATAGAACTCATTAACCTAACATTCACATATACATAATAGTCAAAAAAAAATAGAGTATGCAACAGAAAATAATAAGAATAAACGATTATAGTCTAAAATTCTCACCGTTTCTGGATCATGAGTAATTTCTTCTACTTCAGTTAGAGGGATGGCTGCATTTTCCAAAGCAGAAGCAGTACCTCCAGTTGAAGTAAACACATGAAAATCAGCATTGTAATGAAAATAAAACTTAAATATTTGGAGGAGTATTCTTCAATGCCAATATCTATTATTGAGTAAACCGTGTCAAGTTTCATAGAGAAAAGTTGTAGGAAGCATAACTTAGTTTGTAAAGTATATTCTCACCAGCTGTGCAGCAGAAACAAATATCAAGCTCACGTTTGTATATATCAAGTGGTGTTTATATCAAGTGGCACACCAGACAACCAATGAGAAAGTGGTCTCATAACTCCTTACACATTGATGAGTAAAAAATTAATAAGAATATGCAGGTTCTATTAGTATGTTGATTTCAAATCAAAGAACATATATCATGCATACAGTATAGTTAGATTATTGTGAATTTGAATCATGACAAGTGATTATATGAAAAGAGACTTACAACTGAGGGTCGGACACCACCAAGTGCGGTGTATATAGCAATTTTCCCAACTGGTATACCCATTCCCTAAAAAATCAACACAAATCAGATCAAACAAAAAGAAAAACTTACAATCTCAGATAAAGACAAAAATTCACAATAATCACCTGGCATCCGAGATCTCCGGTTCAAAGGCATTTAGAAAAGCAACCACATAGAGAAAACAACATGTAATCACTCTACAGTCTACACGAAAATTCAGAAGAGAATTAATTCAGATCATACAGAATCAACTTAAGGATATTAGCATAATCCTTACCTTCAATCCGACGTACCCATAAATTTTCCCATCTTCTTCAAAAAAGTTGCCTAAGTCAATTGAAGCAATGCAGTATCCACCTCCTCCTTGCTTGAAACTACATAATATTATATAAACATTTTTAGTGTCATCTAGCAAGGCCTTAGTGAACCGACATTACTTTTTCCAGGATGCAACAATACTTGTCAAAAGGACAAGATTCTCAAATCTAAGCAACATAGTTACGTAGCCTACATTCCAAGTACACATCCTCTTAAGAAATACAGCTGATATACATTTTCAAGGTCAATGACTGGACTACAAAAGGGCATTTTCTAAGTCAATTGAAGCAATGCAGTATCCACCTCCTCCTTGCTTGAAACTACATAATATTATATAAACATTTTTAGTGTCATCTAGCAAGGCCTTAGTGAACCGACATTACTTTTTCCAGGATGCAACAATACTTGTCAAAAGGACAAGATTCTCAAATCTAAGCAACATAGTTACGTAGCCTACATTCCAAGTACACATCCTCTTAAGAAATACAGCTGATATACATTTTCAAGGTCAATGACTGGACTACAAAAGGGCATTTTCTCGTTCCTTCTAGATACAGATACAAATACACAACATCGCCTTATAGTACAACATCAAAAGGGGGAATAAAACAACCATCAATGGGATGGTTTCAATGGAAAATTAAAGAGCAAAAATTGCAATTATGGCGGAATTGAAGGGCTCATCAATGGGATGGTTTCAATGGTAATTTTTAAGAGCGAAAATTGCAAATACTAACAACGGTTACGTCATTGACCAAAAAATTAACAAACAAAAAGTGAATGATTGGGAAAAAAATAAAGGGAAAAGAAAACAACCAGTAAATAAGCTAACATCTATATTGAAGACAGAAACTGAAAAGGGTACTCTGTAGTCCATATCTTTACCACTCCAATGCAACAAACAAAAATTATAAATGGAGTAATATGTAAAAGCAGATTAGCTAAATGTAGGTTGTATACATTACCGTGCTATATCCAGTGCGTACTTCACTGCAACTGATGGCCTTAATGCTCTTTTTTTTTTATCCAAGAATGCGCGTAGATCCCCCTAAAGATATTGATTATTATTACTCCATCATGTATATATTTATGAGAAAAAATAAATTATAACAGCAAACTGAATAAAAATAAGCTTTTGAAACAGCATTACTCACTGTTTATACCAAATTGACAACCGACCTCTACTCATGGTAAATCTGACATAACCTTTTTTCCGTTCGGACAAAATATACCAATACTCCACCAGAAGATAAAGTTTATATTAAAGTCCCTATATTGCGTTATACCTATGTTATTGAGACCAAAAGGTGAGTGAAAACATGCAACACTTACAATTAATACCACTAACAGCAGAAAGGGTGATTTCTCTTGTCCCTTTTTCATAGACCTTCTTAGTCGAGCAGTCACCGGAAAATACTCTGTTCTACCAAAAGCGTAAAAAGAAGAGAAGAAAATGGAAGTCAAACAAGGGTGTAAGCAAGACAATGTGCTCAAAGGAAACCATATATAATTTCAAGAGTCATTATCAGAGATCATAAGCATATAAAATCACAGAACCAGGTCAGAGTGCTAGCCCATGGAAATTCACTGGGTTAGATGAAGCATAAACCCACCCACTAATTATCTGACAGAACCCACTGCATGTTTGGTCTTAAAAATGATAAATTATTTGATAAAACCCAACCACTACATAGCAAGACAAAGTAAAACGAAACTTTTTTAGATGAAGCATGAAAACAAAATCCCTAGAAGCAAGTCCAGTCAAGTTCATTTAAGTGACAAGAGATATGTATTGCATTATAAAGTAGCATTTACATACCATATGTATAGGTGGTTGGGAGGCCAGACCGCTCCTGAAGGCTATTTCTGTACAAGACGCTGCTGTCATTGATGCATTCCCAATCTGGTCTTCCCGTTCTGCTATCCCTCCTTGTGGTTTATCCCATTTCTTCAGCTCTTCAAGACTAATTGATTGCGTTTCCAGGCATTACAATGAACAGGACACCCATTTCAAAAACAATGGAAGGAGCAAGCTTCTTATCTCTTTTCTTCTAAACTGTAAAAAAAATAAACACGAGATCTCACTATGTTCGTCTTTTCAGCCTCAAAAATAAGTTTGTTAATTTCACATCACGACAGAGCAATTATCTTTGGTTAGAAGCAGTAGAACTCAACAACTACCGAAAGTTAATTGAACACATTATCTAACACCATTAAAAAAGGCCATCAATTAGAGGAGCTAATCATGGGTAAGTTGGGAAATGATAATTTTTGTTTCATCTTTGTTTCTAAGCAAACAATAAAAAGAATTTAGGACATCAAAACATCATGATAGAGTTGTTCACTGATATCCCCACCCATAAAGCTTCTACGTCAAGCAAGATTAAATTGATCAAAGCTTGGTTGTTTTCTTGTATGAAAAAATCTCATTATCAACAAAAGAAATAGTGAAAAGTCTGCTAGTTAAAAAACTCTTGTAATAAAACTGACCAATTCAATAAAAAATGATCAATTTCCTAACACAAAAAAAATAAAGAATTCTCACTTTTGTGCTTATTCAGACGTTATACATCCAGTGTGGTCGGAAGTTTAAAGATTTGCACACACCCTAAAGAGAAGCATAATAACAGAATTTTGGACCATAATAGCTAAACTCATGCAGTAGCCATATGCTAAGTTCTCAAATATCATTTGGAGGTAAATATATACAAGAATGATGATCCACTCTTTTGATCTAAAATTCCAGGAATCCCCACAAAACCTGACAAATTGACTATACCGCAAGAGAACTAAGAACCAACATATAATTTTTGTTACGCAAGAAGAGAATCAGAAGATACTGCTCAACCGAAGATCCTACATCATTAGAGACATTAACACAAAATATTTGGCTAAGGAAGATCAGAAAACAAGGAACAGAGGAAGCCCCTATGTGTTTGAACTTCGAAAAAAGAAGTAAAATATATTGTGTTATATTAGCTCTACACACGAAGCATTTAGTGATGAAGTATTCACCTTGAATATGCTGAAATGAATTCATCTAGCACGAAACTGTCCTCACTGCTCCACACCCGTCTGCAAAAAACAGAGCCTCTCTTAACTGATTCTCATCCTGACAAATGCACAACCACAATCAATTATGATATGTATTATAATCCTATCATATGATCCATTTGCAAAGATTTCTGAAGCATTCAGGATTCAGTTACATGTATAATAATTAAGTAGAGACACACCTGTAGTATTAGTTGGCTTCACCTTCATAGCAACAACCTTGTCCTTAAATTTATGCATAAATTGGATTCATACATTTATCATATTCAGTATGTTAATTAAAAACCAATCATAACCAAGATCCAGAGTTCTGCACAAATTGGATTCATACATTTATCTTATTCAGTATGTATGTACTTCAAAAACAATCATAACCAAATTCAGAGTTGAGCATGTATTAAAGAGTTGACAAACATACCTTAGTATGAAACCTACAACCTCCCGATCCCTCAGTGATCAGTAGAAGCTTAAGATTAGGATGAAACAACTTTTCGAACACCACCTCGTCATCATTAGGATCTTCTTTTTTCTCAGGAATTTTATTTCCTCCTCACTTATCTGCCAGGTTAACAAAAAAAGTTCTTACTAAAATAATCCCATCAAGCTCTATTCTGATCTGATACAAGACTAAAGAATCTCAAAAAAAGATTTGGAGAGAAAATGCTCAGTAAAACAAATTATTAACAAGAAAAATAATTAAGAAATATGAGAATGCATTTGTATAAGAGACTAAAGATGCATTTGTATACAAATGGAGACTAAAGATCTGATACAAATGCTCAGCAAGGGTATCGTGTGGAGAAAATGCTCAGCAAAACATATTATGAACAAGAAAAATAATTAAGAAATATGAGAATGCATTTGTATAAGAGACTAAAGATGCATTTGTATACAAATGGAGACTAAAGATCTGATACAAATGCTCAGCAAGGGTATCGTGTTCGCGTATGCCAACGACGGACACATTCCACTGACTGAAACAACTGGACCCTAATTCAAATCCCTTTCTCTCTCAAGTTACTGCTAATGTGCTAAGCAACTACAGAGCAACAAAACAATGAATGGGGCCTTTCCTTTTGGAATAAAGTTTTTGAAACTCTTCGGTCTTTTCTCCCACACTGTATTAAAATAGTGGAAGATTAAAGCACTCTCTTCGCTCCCCTTTTTCCACATTACAACACACGACTTCCGTTATCTTAATACATACATGCAATTCCTTAGATAGATCATCTCAAACACTAATAAAACAGTTCACAGATAACATAAAAAGATTCGACAACCAAAAGCAGTTTACTATTTTTTTCCAAAATAAGAATTGGGCGTTTTAAATCACTGGTGAAGTAGTAACCGATTCTAATTTTTTTTTAAAACCACTATTAACACATAACTTCCGGTAAAAGAACAACAATGCTCTTTGTTTACCATGAAGAAGATACTATCACACTTCCTACTTAAATTTCATGCAAACCAAAGATGATGTTAAACAGATGAACTATGCAGCAAAACAGAATTATAGCAATAATTTTTAGTAAAATATAGAATCAGGCAAATACATAACAAAACACAGCATAGCAGCTAAAATTAGAAAGAACAAAAGATTGCATCTTTCTTCCCCCCATTCATCTTTAGATTGTTGTTTAAAGCTCAAGATCAGGAAAACCTAACTAAGCAGCAACTCCTTCGAAGATGAGGAAATTAAGCGTCTCAAGATTGAAATAGAAGAAAGTACCCTTTGAATGAGTAAAGTAGCACCCAAAATTTGAACCCACAACACACTGCCATCCTCCTCCATATCTCTTATCAAATTGCCGAACAAGATTTCATAACTTAAACCCTCCAGAAATTAACCAAAACCAAATGCAACCAATTAATTTGTTACCTTCTTGATATGAGCAGCAATGGATCTACAGTCTAACACATCATAAATATCCAAAGCTTCAGAAGCAGAGGCCATTGCTTGGATCTGCATCTTCATAGGCATATCTGTATCTTGAATCATAGCTTTACCTTCCAACATCTTAAACCAAAGCGCGGGAGTGGCGATCGGTGGTTGCGATTCGGCGGAGGAACCGGCGGCGGGGGTGGGTTGAAGGACGGAGAGTGGAAGAGGACGCCATTGTCGATGGAGAGAGGGAGGTTTTTCTTTGGAATTGTGTGTTTCAGATCTGAGCGAGATTGTGTGGAGAAACAAAATGAAAAAGAAGAGATGGGCGGTGGAGTTGAGGAATGTGATTTGTGAGGGTGTAGGTTTCGTCAGAGGGCGGAGGCGTGTTGGAGACGAGGGACTGAGGGAGGAAGAATTGTTCAGAAAACGCGTTAAGAGAGGAAGCGATGTGTAAAGTCGCGACTACCCTTCTGGCAATTTTAAATTGAAAGAATTCCAATGGCATTTTTTGTAATTCCTACGAAAATCCAAGGTATGTTACAAAGCCAAAAACTTGAAACGAAATCTCAGCCATCCATTCCTATTTTAAGCTTATGTGGCATATGTTAGAGTCATTGATAAAAATATCTCTTATACAATTGCATTTGCACATTTATTGTAGTTTGGATGTCAAAAAAGTTGGATATTTATACAAATAAGATTTTCAAACCTTTAATAGAAAAAGAATATTTGTACAAATGTCAAAAAAGTTGGATATTTATACAAACAAGATTTTCAAACATATGGAATGCAATTTCTCATATAAAAAAATTCTGGCCATCACTATTATAGGATTCTCTATTCTACATCTCTTGTTTCCTCTTTCTCCCTCTCCACTCGATAAAATCCATCTACCAGAGTCCAGAGTTTCAAGAAATTATGGCGATGATCTCCTCCGTTCCGGTGATTTTAACTGCGGTTGTGTTGGCGTGGTTGGTCTGGAGGGCGTTGGAGTGGGTCTGGTTTAAGCCAAAGAAGCTGCAGAGGCTGCTCACAAAACAAGGTCTCTCTGGTAACCCCTATCGTCTTCTCTACGGCGACATGAAGGACCTCTCCATGTTGCGCAACCAAGCTCGCTCCAAACCCATCTCCTTCACCAATGACATCCTTCCACGTGTCAATCCCCAACTTCATCATACCCTCCTCCACCATGGTATCATCTCAATTACTGCCTTGTTCATTGCTGTTGAAATTGCCCTAATTTGGTTTGCACTTTTCACTCAATAATTAAATTTATGTCTGTATTGCATCCATCGGCCATGGAAGCACCCTAATTTGGTATCCAGAGAACCAAATGAAACCCAGTTCTTAATTTAGAGCCATCAATTCATTTACAGTATCATTTTATACTATGGGTTCAGAATTCAGATCCTACTGTCCTGTTTCACTTGGAATATATTTGTTCTAGGCAAAACCTCATTTGTGTGGATGGGTCCTTTACCCATGGTGTATATCACAAAGCCAGAGTTGATAAGAGAGGTTTTTACTAGGATGACCGACTTTGTCAAGCCCAAAATTAATCCTACCGCCAGATTGCTGGCTCCAGGATTAGTCAAGTATGATGGCGAAAAATGGGACAAGCATAGAAAGATGCTAAACCCGGCTTTCCATATCGGAAAACTAAAGGTTATCTACCGTCTTCTCTATCAGTAAATGATTAGGAAAAAAAACACATATCTTAATGAATTTGATAGGAATTTGATTCCACAGCTGATGCTGCCGGCTATGTACACGAGCTGCACTGAGATGATCAACAAATGGGAGGAGATGGCACATGAAACCGGGACGGTGGAGCTTGATGTGTGGCCGTGTTTTGCTAAACTAGCGGCTGATGTTATCTCTAGGGCTGCATTTGGTAGTAGTTTTGAAGAAGGAAGAAGGATATTTGAGCTAATTACCGATCAAATTGAACTTACCACCCAGATATTTCAATCAGTTTACATCCCAGGTTTGAGGTACATATAACAATGGATCAAGCATTTTTAGGTGCTTATGCAACAGAAATCTTATTTGAATTTTTTGTGAGTGTGTAGGTTCATGCCTACGAAGACAAACAGGGGAATGAAAAAGGTCAATGGGGAAATACAGGCTTTACTGATGGGAATAATTGAAAAGAGAAAGAAGGAAATGGAAGCAGGGGAAGAAACAGAGAAGGAAGATTTGCTTGGAATGTTGATGGAGAATGCTTTCCCTTCGGAAAAGCTGAACAAGAGAGATCACAAAAAACGGGTTATGGGGATGACAATGAGAGAAGTGATTGATGATGTAAATTGTTCTACTTTGCGGGCCAAGAGACCACCTCTGTGTTGCCTGGTTTGGAGTATTGTTATGTTAAGCAAGCATCAAGAGTGGCAAAAGCAAGCACGAGAAGAGGTCTTGGCAGCATTTGGAAAGACGAGCCCTAACTTTGATGGACTGAGCCAGCTAAAGAAGGTCAGTTTTTCTTTCTGTTGTTGCTTTAGAACTTTAAAACTTTATGTTGTTGCTTTAGAACTTGACAAATGCATTATAAATGTATTCATGTTGGGATGTGTTGAATGTTGATTAGCAATGAGGTCTACCGTTGGGCTTCTATTTCGGTTTTGTGCCCTTTTTACGGACCTTATATGTATAATGTTTTGCATAACCATTTTATATAATTTATAAGAATATAGAAATAACATTAGCATAAATAAAAATATGGATTATGTAGGTATGTTTATTTCAATTCATTTTTAAACCAACACTTAGATTAATAAAAAGAAATTGTGAGATATTGTAATTGATTTGTAATCTTTTTAATTGATTTGTGTTCAAATAAGGAAATGATAACAAACGATTTAGGATAATAAAAGGCAATTATAAGATTTATAATTTGTTTGTAATCTTTTTAACTGATTTATGTTCAAATAAGGTAAAGTTAGCAATAGATATAGGATAGTGATATCTAAGGAAATACATATATTAAATTTTGTTTTATTTCTAAAAAATGACATGTGTCGAGTATGTGGCATAGCTAGTTATTGAGCATAAACTATTGTTTTAGTAATTATGTAGAGATTTAGGCTCCGTTCGGCAAAGCTTTTTTTGCACATTACGGAGCTTAAATTTTTATTCCATCTAGTTATTAAGTGTTCGGTGGAAAAAAATTCATCTAGCTTAATGTAGATTAAAGTAGATTAATTTGTTAATGTTACACCCCCTAGATTAATGGAGCTTAACAAGCTTAATTTCATTTTTAATCCACTATTACCCTTTAACAATAAAGATTTAAATAATTCATTGTATCCTTTTTCGTAATTTTACTATTATTATTACAAATTCAGCTAGAAGTACCGAACATTCGAGTAGCTTTTTAAACAACATTTTCAGTTTCAGCTTCAGCTATTCATTCAGCTCCAGCTCCAGTTTCAGCTACTTATTCAGCTCCACCTACTACTTCAGCTCAATATACCGAACGGAGCCTTAAATGCTATATATACTCTATTTTATACCTTAATTTGTTATTTGAATCATGTTTAAAAAAATCACTAAAATCAGTTCTCCTCAGCCCGTGGATGTAGCCAAGCCTTTGTTCTTCAATTTACTGATTTCTGTTGTCTTACAGTCGTTATAACAATTCATAGCTAAGTTACAAGTTTGTTTTTCATCTTTTTCAGGTGACCATGATAATTTACGAGGTTTTAAGACTATACACGCCCTTTGTTGGACTAAGCCGAATGACCAAACATGACGTCAAGCTCGGGGAGCTATGTCTACCAGCTGGTATCATTGTGAATATACCCATCCTTCTTGTTCATCAAGATCCTGAACTTTGGGGTAAAGACGCACTGGAGTTCAAACCCGAGAGATTTGGTGAAGGGATTGCGAAGGCAACAGAAGGCAACAACGCCTTCTTTCCGTTTGGTTGGGGGCCGAGGATATGCATTGGCCAAAACTTTTCTCTATTAGAAGCCAAGTTGGCATTGGCAATGATTTTGCAACGATTCTCCTTTGAGCTTTCGTCATCCTATACTCATGCTCCCTCCTCAAAGGTAACACTTCAACCCCAGTTTGGCGCACATGTTGTGTTACACCGGCTTTAGGATTTGTGTAACAGAGTCTTGTGTACATTGTACTCATGTTTAGCTTGTACAATATGTAATGTAGCTATTGGTTACATTTAGTATGTACGTATATTGGTTGCTGAATAATGTTGATGTACTTTATCATGTAATGACCAAACACTTTCACCAATGACAAAGCTGTTTATTGCTGGCTTGCTGCCACAATGTTACATTTCTCAAACAAGAAACGATGTTACAACCGTGGAGATTTATATATTTGCACTTAGAGGAAAATCGGCAATTGTCTTCAGTCTTCACTACTATACTTTCCTTCTTTCACCATTTTGGCATACAAGTAACAAATTCATCGAGCACGCTATTGTTCCTATTAACTTAACAGCTTACACAATGCAACTATGAGCCAGGTAAGAAAGGAACATGGGCAAGTGTAGTAGGCAACGAAACATTAAGGTTATGTAACGCTAAATAAGCTGCGATTCCAGATGCATATCCTGCAAAAGCGAAACCACTCACCTGCAACGATAACATGAAATAGTTTTGAGATAAGGGAGCCTAAAGTAAATCAGCTTTAGCAATTTTTGACAATGCAACGGTAATCAGATAATTTACCTTCTTCAGGTACCAGAAAAAGTCGACCTTTTCCATGCCCATGAAGGCGACTCCAGCAGCAGAACCGATAACGAGCATGGACCCACCAGTCCCGGCACAAAATGCTACTAACTGCCAGAACTCGGCATCCTGGGGAAATGAAGTGAGGTCGTACATCCCCATTGTAGCTGCAACGAGTGGAACATTGTCTATGATGGTTGATACCACGCCGATTGCACTTGCAATCAGTTCAACGTTTGGAATATGGGAATCCAGGTAATTTGCCAGCTCTCTGAGAATACCAGCTGCTTCCAAGCTAGTTACCGCCAAGAATAGACATCAAAAGGAAATAAAAGATTTAAAGATCATAATTTACAGTATGTTGATTTACTTGAAAAGATTAAGATCATAAAATTGATTTACTTGGAATTATGTAGAGCAAGTTGTGTCAGATCCAAAATGACAAAATAAACGGAAAAAAAAGAGAAGAAAAAACCGAATGAAAGCCTGTAATCCTATTACTAGTCTTAGTACACTAATTGAGTTTTCAGAGGTTTAAGAGAAAAGGATTAATCAAGCTTACCTGCTTACTGACAAAAGGATGCCTAGGAAGAACAAAGCTCCTTGAGTATCTATACGAGATAACGCCTGCGGTACTTTCAATCTCTGCCTTTCTGATTCACCATAGTGAATTGCATCGGTCAGAATCCATAGAACTCCTAGTCCAAGCAACATACCCATAAATGGAGGCAATCCAGTAAGGGCCTTGAACACAGGTACAAATACTAAAGCACCGATGCCAACATACCCATAAATTGAGCTTAACCAAGCGCACAACGCACTCTTGTCTGAAAGACTTGTAGAGGAGGAGACTTTGCCTCGTTTTGGCAATTGTGAATTGTCATTGTTCTCTTGAATCACAATTGAACTTGAACGAATCGTTCTTTTTAATGCTCTTGTTGGTTCTTTGGTAACTTCTTCCACTTGAGCTTCTTTGTGCATGCAATCTGCTTTACAACAACAATATTTCAGTTTATTTCATACTTCTTGCAGCATATTTCTCATTGAGAGCTATCGTCTCTTCAATTTTGGATTTAGGAAATTTGAGTTTAAAAGATAAAGAGAAATTGTCCATCTCATTATTTGTCTCCAACATTAAAGATAAATTGTACATTTAATTTATCTTTATTTTTATAAGGTATCTTTGTTCTCTGAAATTTAATAGAAACGGAATATTTGTATAAACTAGGGTCCGGGACCCGTGCTCCGCACGGGCTATACAATTTTTTTTTATACAGAAATTAAGATTGTATTTAGGCATATTCCACATTATACACATGAAAACCGAAGGCATAAATGAGACAAAAAAAGTACAAACATAATTCCGCTATACAAAGTGCTTATTTAAACAGAGGATGAATAAGTTTTAAGTAGAATAAAAAATGGATTTATATACACGGCAAACTCTCCATGCAATCGTTCTACCATCATTTTACAATTAATCTGAAATGAATTATTTCAAAAATAATTTTAATATCATTAATAAGCAAAAATTAATGGTAAAATCACATTATGAATCGGTACATAAAAATAACATTGTAATCGAGGATTTCATACATTTGTGTTGACCTTGTCCTGTATAGGATAACAAACAATATTTCACAACATAACAAACAACCCAGGCAGAAATTCTTAAACATATAGAGTTACTAAAACAGTAACTTAGCCCTCCAGATAAGGCAACAATAGTCCCTCAAGATCAGTCAAGAAGATAAAATCATCAAGTTGATCATATATTCCTCCTAAATCAGCAGCACCGACAACTTAGAGTTGATCGTTAACACAGCTAATTCAGCACAACTTAGAGTTGATCATTCTCTTAAACAAACAGATTCATGGCAATCTCCATTAGTATATCCAAGATAAAAATTATCACTAAAGCTTCTCTGTTTGCTCAATTAGAGAAGAACACATATAACATTATAATATTATAGTATTAGTATGTAATTTTAAGAATAAAATATTCTATTCTAACTATTGTGATACAGTAAGAGAGAGCATCAAAAACAGGGTAATCTTCTTTCCCAAAAATACAAATGCAAAATTCTCTTCACAACTCATCAATGCTAGAGTTGATCATTTATTTCATCAATATATGGTCCAATACTAAGCCATTTATTTTTTTCATCAATACAAAAGTCCTCCTCAGCTATATAGACTTGGTGAGATTCAGTTTCATGCCCCCATTATTTATGTTATAAGTAGATATGTTTACTCAATGTATAATGAAAAGAAGACTTCAATACAAGTTCACAGCACTAGTAAAAAATTACACGTCTTAAACTTCTGAACTACATCAGTGAAAGAACTACATTAGTAATTTAAATTGAATCAAACATCTCAAATTCTCAAAATCAAGCGAAAAAACACAATGAAAGATCATATGATCCACAAATTGAAGAGTTACCATAGCCCCAGATCACTACAGAAGGAAGATCATATGATCCACAATTTTCAACCTTACAATAAGATTCATCATATACATAAATCAATTCTGTTTGGTGTATAGAATCAATCATCAAGTCAACTCATGACAATGCAGATACATATTTTGCTTCACAAATTCCATATGCTTTGAGATTGGATAACAAAGCAATACTATTAAATATCAAAAGATTTTCTACAATAATTGCATTCCCAATTATACAGCAAATTTTCAAAACCAGCTTCTTCCATGAATAGCTTCTTCTTTCAGAAATTGAATGAAGATCCAGCTGATTGTAGTCAATCAACGATTGCTGGAACCAAATACCATAGAACTCATTAACCTAACATTCACATATACATAATAGTCAAAAAAAAATAGAGTATGCAACAGAAAATAATAAGAATAAACGATTATAGTCTAAAATTCTCACCGTTTCTGGATCATGAGTAATTTCTTCTACTTCAGTTAGAGGGATGGCTGCATTTTCCAAAGCAGAAGCAGTACCTCCAGTTGAAGTAAACACATGAAAATCAGCATTGTAATGAAAATAAAACTTAAATATTTGGAGGAGTATTCTTCAATGCCAATATCTATTATTGAGTAAACCGTGTCAAGTTTCATAGAGAAAAGTTGTAGGAAGCATAACTTAGTTTGTAAAGTATATTCTCACCAGCTGTGCAGCAGAAACAAATATCAAGCTTACGTTTGTATATATCAAGTGGTGTTTATATCAAGTGGCACACCAGACAACCAATGAGAAAGTGGTCTCATAACTCCTTACACATTGATGAGTAAAAAATTAATAAGAATATGCAGGTTCTATTAGTATGTTGATTTCAAATCAAAGAACATATATCATGCATACAGTATAGTTAGATTATTGTGAATTTGAATCATGACAAGTGATTATATGAAAAGAGACTTACAACTGAGGGTCGGACACCACCAAGTGCGGTGTATATAGCAATTTTCCCAACTGGTATACCCATTCCCTAAAAAATCAACACAAATCAGATCAAACAAAAAGAAAAACTTACAATCTCATATAAAGACAAAAATTCACAATAATCACCTGGCATCCGAGATCTCCGGTTCAAAGGCATTTAGAAAAGCAACCACATAGAGAAAACAACATGTAATCACTCTACAGTCTACACGAAAATTCAGAAGAGAATTAATTCAGATCATACAGAATCAACTTAAGGATATTAGCATAATCCTTACCTTCAATCCGACGTACCCATAAATTTTCCCATCTTCTTCAAAAAAGTTGCCTAAGTCAATTGAAGCAATGCAGTATCCACCTCCTCCTTGCTTGAAACTACATAATATTATATAAACATTTTTAGTGTCATCTAGCAAGGCCTTAGTGAACCGACATTACTTTTTCCAGGATGCAACAATACTTGTCAAAAGGACAAGATTCTCAAATCTAAGCAACATAGTTACGTAGCCTACATTCCAAGTACACATCCTCTTAAGAAATACAGCTGATATACATTTTCAAGGTCAATGACTGGACTACAAAAGGGCATTTTCTAAGTCAATTGAAGCAATGCAGTATCCACCTCCTCCTTGCTTGAAACTACATAATATTATATAAACATTTTTAGTGTCATCTAGCAAGGCCTTAGTGAACCGACATTACTTTTTCCAGGATGCAACAATACTTGTCAAAAGGACAAGATTCTCAAATCTAAGCAACATAGTTACGTAGCCTACATTCCAAGTACACATCCTCTTAAGAAATACAGCTGATATACATTTTCAAGGTCAATGACTGGACTACAAAAGGGCATTTTCTCGTCCCTTCTAGATACAGATACAAATACACAACATCGCCTTATAGTACAACATCAAAAGGGGGAATAAAACAACCATCAATGGGATGGTTTCAATGGAAAATTAAAGAGCAAAAATTGCAATTATGGCGGAATTGAAGGGCTCATCAATGGGATGGTTTCAATGGTAATTTTTAAGAGCGAAAATTGCAAATACTAACAACGGTTACGTCATTGACCAAAAAATTAACAAACAAAAAGTGAATGATTGGGAAAAAAATAAAGGGAAAAGAAAACAACCAGTAAATAAGCTAACATCTATATTGAAGACAGAACTGAAAAGGGTACTCTGTAGTCCATATCTTTACCACTCCAATGCAACAAACAAAAATTATAAATGGAGTAATATGTAAAAGCAGATTAGCTAAATGTAGGTTGTATACATTACCGTGCTATATCCAGTGCGTACTTCACTGCAACTGATGGCCTTAATGCTCTTTTTTTTTTATCCAAGAATGCGCGTAGATCCCCCTAAAGATATTGATTATTATTACTCCATCATGTATATATTTATGAGAAAAAATAAATTATAACAGCAAACTGAATAAAAATAAGCTTTTGAAACAGCATTACTCACTGTTTATACCAAATTGACAACCGACCTCTACTCATGGTAAATCTGACATAACCTTTTTTCCGTTCGGACAAAATATACCAATACTCCACCAGAAGATAAAGTTTATATTAAAGTCCCTATATTGCGTTATACCTATGTTATTGAGACCAAAAGGTGAGTGAAAACATGCAACACTTACAATTAATACCACTAACAGCAGAAAGGGTGATTTCTCTTGTCCCTTTTTCATAGACCTTCTTAGTCGAGCAGTCACCGGAAAATACTCTGTCTACCAAAAGCGTAAAAAGAAGAGAAGAAAATGGAAGTCAAACAAGGGTGTAAGCAAGACAATGTGCTCAAAGGAAACCATATATAATTTCAAGAGTCATTATCAGAGATCATAAGCATATAAAATCACAGAACCAGGTCAGAGTGCTAGCCCATGGAAATTCACTGGGTTAGATGAAGCATAAACCCACCCACTAATTATCTGACAGAACCCACTGCATGTTTGGTCTTAAAAATGATAAATTATTTGATAAAACCCAACCACTACATAGCAAGACAAAGTAAAACGAAACTTTTTTAGATGAAGCATGAAAACAAAATCCCTAGAAGCAAGTCCAGTCAAGTTCATTTAAGTGACAAGAGATATGTATTGCATTATAAAGTAGCATTTACATACCATATGTATAGGTGGTTGGGAGGCCAGACCGCTCCTGAAGGCTATTTCTGTACAAGACGCTGCTGTCATTGATGCATTCCCAATCTGGTCTTCCCGTTCTGCTATCCCTCCTTGTGGTTTATCCCATTTCTTCAGCTCTTCAAGACTAATTGATTGCGTTTCCAGGCATTACAATGAACAGGACACCCATTTCAAAAACAATGGAAGGAGCAAGCTTCTTATCTCTTTTCTTCTAAACTGTAAAAAAAATAAACACGAGATCTCACTATGTTCGTCTTTTCAGCCTCAAAAATAAGTTTGTTAATTTCACATCACGACAGAGCAATTATCTTTGGTTAGAAGCAGTAGAACTCAACAACTACCGAAAGTTAATTGAACACATTATCTAACACCATTAAAAAAGGCCATCAATTAGAGGAGCTAATCATGGGTAAGTTGGGAAATGATAATTTTTGTTTCATCTTTGTTTCTAAGCAAACAATAAAAAGAATTTAGGACATCAAAACATCATGATAGAGTTGTTCACTGATATCCCCACCCATAAAGCTTCTACGTCAAGCAAGATTAAATTGATCAAAGCTTGGTTGTTTTCTTGTATGAAAAAATCTCATTATCAACAAAAGAAATAGTGAAAAGTCTGCTAGTTAAAAAACTCTTGTAATAAAACTGACCAATTCAATAAAAAATGATCAATTTCCTAACACAAAAAAAATAAAGAATTCTCACTTTTGTGCTTATTCAGACGTTATACATCCAGTGTGGTCGGAAGTTTAAAGATTTGCACACACCCTAAAGAGAAGCATAATAACAGAATTTTGGACCATAATAGCTAAACTCATGCAGTAGCCATATGCTAAGTTCTCAAATATCATTTGGAGGTAAATATATACAAGAATGATGATCCACTCTTTTGATCTAAAATTCCAGGAATCCCCACAAAACCTGACAAATTGACTATACCGCAAGAGAACTAAGAACCAACATATAATTTTTGTTACGCAAGAAGAGAATCAGAAGATACTGCTCAACCGAAGATCCTACATCATTAGAGACATTAACACAAAATATTTGGCTAAGGAAGATCAGAAAACAAGGAACAGAGGAAGCCCCTATGTGTTTGAACTTCGAAAAAAGAAGTAAAATATATTGTGTTATATTAGCTCTACACACGAAGCATTTAGTGATGAAGTATTCACCTTGAATATGCTGAAATGAATTCATCTAGCACGAAACTGTCCTCACTGCTCCACACCCGTCTGCAAAAAACAGAGCCTCTCTTAACTGATTCTCATCCTGACAAATGCACAACCACAATCAATTATGATATGTATTATAATCCTATCATATGATCCATTTGCAAAGATTTCTGAAGCATTCAGGATTCAGTTACATGTATAATAATTAAGTAGAGACACACCTGTAGTATTAGTTGGCTTCACCTTCATAGCAACAACCTTGTCCTTAAATTTATGCATAAATTGGATTCATACATTTATCATATTCAGTATGTTAATTAAAAACCAATCATAACCAAGATCCAGAGTTCTGCACAAATTGGA
Organism: Oxyria digyna; assembly: GCA_029168935.1. Classification (NCBI taxonomy): domain Eukaryota; kingdom Viridiplantae; phylum Streptophyta; class Magnoliopsida; order Caryophyllales; family Polygonaceae; genus Oxyria; species Oxyria digyna. Next base: position 17,880,295 of record JAPVLV010000013.1, read on the forward strand.
TTCATACATTTATCTTATTCAGTATGTATGTACTTCAAAAACAATCATAACCAAATTCAGAGTTGAGCATGTATTAAAGAGTTGACAAACATACCTTAGTATGAAACCTACAACCTCCCGATCCCTCAGTGATCAGTAGAAGCTTAAGATTAGGATGAAACAACTTTTCGAACACCACCTCGTCATCATTAGGATCTTCTTTTTTCTCAGGAATTTTATTTCCTCCTCACTTATCTGCCAGGTTAACAAAAAAAGTTCTTACTAAAATAATCCCATCAAGCTCTATTCTGATCTGATACAAGACTAAAGAATCTCAAAAAAAGATTTGGAGAGAAAATGCTCAGTAAAACAAATTATTAACAAGAAAAATAATTAAGAAATATGAGAATGCATTTGTATAAGAGACTAAAGATGCATTTGTATACAAATGGAGACTAAAGATCTGATACAAATGCTCAGCAAGGGTATCGTGTGGAGAAAATGCTCAGCAAAACATATTATGAACAAGAAAAATAATTAAGAAATATGAGAATGCATTTGTATAAGAGACTAAAGATGCATTTGTATACAAATGGAGACTAAAGATCTGATACAAATGCTCAGCAAGGGTATCGTGTTCGCGTATGCCAACGACGGACACATTCCACTAACTGAAACAACTGGACCCTAATTCAAATCCCTTTCTCTCTCAAGTTACTGCTAATGTGCTAAGCAACTACAGAGCAACAAAACAATGAATGGGGCCTTTCCTTTTGGAATAAAGTTTTTGAAACTCTTCGGTCTTTTCTCCCACACTGTATTAAAATAGTGGAAGATTAAAGCACTCTCTTCGCTCCCCTTTTTCCACATTACAACACACGACTTCCGTTATCTTAATACATACATGCAATTCCTTAGATAGATCATCTCAAACACTAATAAAACAGTTCACAGATAACATAAAAAGATTCGACAACCAAAAGCAGTTTACTATTTTTTTCCAAAATAAGAATTGGGCGTTTTAAATCACTGGTGAAGTAGTAACCGATTCTAATTTTTTTTTAAAACCACTATTAACACATAACTTCCGGTAAAAGAACAGCAATGCTCTTTGTTTACCATGAAGAAGATACTATCACACTTCCTACTTAAATTTCATGCAAACCAAAGATGATGTTAAACAGATGAACTATGCAGCAAAACAGAATTATAGCAATAATTTTTAGTAAAATATAGAATCAGGCAAATACATAACAAAACACAGCATAGCAGCTAAAATTAGAAAGAACAAAAGATTGCATCTTTCTTCCCCCCATTCATCTTTAGATTGTTGTTTAAAGCTCAAGATCAGGAAAACCTAACTAAGCAGCAACTCCTTCGAAGATGAGGAAATTAAGCGTCTCAAGATTGAAATAGAAGAAAGTACCCTTTGAATGAGTAAAGTAGCACCCAAAATTTGAACCCACAACACACTGCCATCCTCCTCCATATCTCTTATCAAATTGCCGAACAAGATTTCATAACTTAAACCCTCCAGAAATTAACCAAAACCAAATGCAACCAATTAATTTGTTACCTTCTTGATATGAGCAGCAATGGATCTACAGTCTAACACATCATAAATATCCAAAGCTTCAGAAGCAGAGGCCATTGCTTGGATCTGCATCTTCATAGGCATATCTGTATCTTGAATCATAGCTTTACCTTCCAACATCTTAAACCGAAGCGCGGGAGTGGCGATCGGTGGTTGCGATTCGGCGGAGGAACCGGCGGCGGGGGTGGGTTGAAGGACGGAGAGTGGAAGAGGACGCCATTGTCGATGGAGAGAGGGAGGTTTTTCTTTGGAATTGTGTGTTTCAGATCTGAGCGAGATTGTGTGGAGAAACAAAATGAAAAAGAAGAGATGGGCGGTGGAGTTGAGGAATGTGATTTGTGAGGGTGTAGGTTTCGTCAGAGGGCGGAGGCGTGTTGGAGACGAGGGACTGAGGGAGGAAGAATTGTTCAGAAAACGCGTTAAGAGAGGAAGCGATGTGTAAAGTCGCGACTACCCTTCTGGCAATTTTAAATTGAAAGAATTCCAATGGCATTTTTTGTAATTCCTACGAAAATCCAAGGTATGTTACAAAGCCAAAAACTTGAAACGAAATCTCAGCCATCCATTCCTATTTTAAGCTTATGTGGCATATGTTAGAGTCATTGATAAAAATATCTCTTATACAATTGCATTTGCACATTTATTGTAGTTTGGATGTCAAAAAAGTTGGATATTTATACAAATAAGATTTTCAAACCTTTAATAGAAAAAGAATATTTGTACAAATGTCAAAAAAGTTGGATATTTATACAAACAAGATTTTCAAACATATGGAATGCAATTTCTCATATAAAAAAATTCTGGCCATCACTATTATAGGATTCTCTATTCTACATCTCTTGTTTCCTCTTTCTCCCTCTCCACTCGATAAAATCCATCTACCAGAGTCCAGAGTTTCAAGAAATTATGGCGATGATCTCCTCCGTTCCGGTGATTTTAACTGCGGTTGTGTTGGCGTGGTTGGTCTGGAGGGCGTTGGAGTGGGTCTGGTTTAAGCCAAAGAAGCTGCAGAGGCTGCTCACAAAACAAGGTCTCTCTGGTAACCCCTATCGTCTTCTCTACGGCGACATGAAGGACCTCTCCATGTTGCGCAACCAAGCTCGCTCCAAACCCATCTCCTTCACCAATGACATCCTTCCACGTGTCAATCCCCAACTTCATCATACCCTCCTCCACCATGGTATCATCTCAATTACTGCCTTGTTCATTGCTGTTGAAATTGCCCTAATTTGGTTTGCACTTTTCACTCAATAATTAAATTTATGTCTGTATTGCATCCATCGGCCATGGAAGCACCCTAATTTGGTATCCAGAGAACCAAATGAAACCCAGTTCTTAATTTAGAGCCATCAATTCATTTACAGTATCATTTTATACTATGGGTTCAGAATTCAGATCCTACTGTCCTGTTTCACTTGGAATATATTTGTTCTAGGCAAAACCTCATTTGTGTGGATGGGTCCTTTACCCATGGTGTATATCACAAAGCCAGAGTTGATAAGAGAGGTTTTTACTAGGATGACCGACTTTGTCAAGCCCAAAATTAATCCTACCGCCAGATTGCTGGCTCCAGGATTAGTCAAGTATGATGGCGAAAAATGGGACAAGCATAGAAAGATGCTAAACCCGGCTTTCCATATCGGAAAACTAAAGGTTATCTACCGTCTTCTCTATCAATAAATGATTAGGAAAAAAAACACATATCTTAATGAATTTGATAGGAATTTGATTCCACAGCTGATGCTGCCGGCTATGTACACGAGCTGCACTGAGATGATCAACAAATGGGAGGAGATGGCACATGAAACCGGGACGGTGGAGCTTGATGTGTGGCCGTGTTTTGCTAAACTAGCGGCTGATGTTATCTCTAGGGCTGCATTTGGTAGTAGTTTTGAAGAAGGAAGAAGGATATTTGAGCTAATTACCGATCAAATTGAACTTACCACCCAGATATTTCAATCAGTTTACATCCCAGGTTTGAGGTACATATAACAATGGATCAAGCATTTTTAGGTGCTTATGCAACAGAAATCTTATTTGAATTTTTTGTGAGTGTGTAGGTTCATGCCTACGAAGACAAACAGGGGAATGAAAAAGGTCAATGGGGAAATACAGGCTTTACTGATGGGAATAATTGAAAAGAGAAAGAAGGAAATGGAAGCAGGGGAAGAAACAGAGAAGGAAGATTTGCTTGGAATGTTGATGGAGAATGCTTTCCCTTCGGAAAAGCTGAACAAGAGAGATCACAAAAAACGGGTTATGGGGATGACAATGAGAGAAGTGATTGATGAGTGTAAATTGTTCTACTTTGCGGGCCAAGAGACCACCTCTGTGTTGCTGGTTTGGAGTATTGTTATGTTAAGCAAGCATCAAGAGTGGCAAAAGCAAGCACGAGAAGAGGTCTTGGCAGCATTTGGAAAGACGAGCCCTAACTTTGATGGACTGAGCCAGCTAAAGAAGGTCAGTTTTTCTTTCTGTTGTTGCTTTAGAACTTTAAAACTTTATGTTGTTGCTTTAGAACTTGACAAATGCATTATAAATGTATTCATGTTGGGATGTGTTGAATGTTGATTAGCAATGAGGTCTACCGTTGGGCTTCTATTTCGGTTTTGTGCCCTTTTTACGGACCTTATATGTATAATGTTTTGCATAACCATTTTATATAATTTATAAGAATATAGAAATAACATTAGCATAAATAAAAATATGGATTATGTAGGTATGTTTATTTCAATTCATTTTTAAACCAACACTTAGATTAATAAAAAGAAATTGTGAGATATTGTAATTGATTTGTAATCTTTTTAATTGATTTGTGTTCAAATAAGGAAATGATAACAAACGATTTAGGATAATAAAAGGCAATTATAAGATTTATAATTTGTTTGTAATCTTTTTAACTGATTTATGTTCAAATAAGGTAAAGTTAGCAATAGATATAGGATAGTGATATCTAAGGAAATACATATATTAAATTTTGTTTTATTTCTAAAAAATGACATGTGTCGAGTATGTGGCATAGCTAGTTATTGAGCATAAACTATTGTTTTAGTAATTATGTAGAGATTTAGGCTCCGTTCGGCAAAGCTTTTTTTGCACATTACGGAGCTTAAATTTTTATTCCATCTAGTTATTAAGTGTTCGGTGGAAAAAAATTCATCTAGCTTAATGTAGATTAAAGTAGATTAATTTGTTAATGTTACACCCCCTAGATTAATGGAGCTTAACAAGCTTAATTTCATTTTTAATCCACTATTACCCTTTAACAATAAAGATTTAAATAATTCATTGTATCCTTTTTCGTAATTTTACTATTATTATTACAAATTCAGCTAGAAGTACCGAACATTCGAGTAGCTTTTTAAACAACATTTTCAGTTTCAGCTTCAGCTATTCATTCAGCTCCAGCTCCAGTTTCAGCTACTTATTCAGCTCCACCTACTACTTCAGCTCAATATACCGAACGGAGCCTTAAATGCTATATATACTCTATTTTATACCTTAATTTGTTATTTGAATCATGTTTAAAAAAATCACTAAAATCAGTTCTCCTCAGCCCGTGGATGTAGCCAAGCCTTTGTTCTTCAATTTACTGATTTCTGTTGTCTTACAGTCGTTATAACAATTCATAGCTAAGTTACAAGTTTGTTTTTCATCTTTTTCAGGTGACCATGATAATTTACGAGGTTTTAAGACTATACACGCCCTTTGTTGGACTAAGCCGAATGACCAAACATGACGTCAAGCTCGGGGAGCTATGTCTACCAGCTGGTATCATTGTGAATATACCCATCCTTCTTGTTCATCAAGATCCTGAACTTTGGGGTAAAGACGCACTGGAGTTCAAACCCGAGAGATTTGGTGAAGGGATTGCGAAGGCAACAGAAGGCAACAACGCCTTCTTTCCGTTTGGTTGGGGGCCGAGGATATGCATTGGCCAAAACTTTTCTCTATTAGAAGCCAAGTTGGCATTGGCAATGATTTTGCAACGCTTCTCCTTTGAGCTTTCGTCATCCTATACTCATGCTCCCTCCTCAAAGGTAACACTTCAACCCCAGTTTGGCGCACATGTTGTGTTACACCGGCTTTAGGATTTGTGTAACAGAGTCTTGTGTACATTGTACTCATGTTTAGCTTGTACAATATGTAATGTAGCTATTGGTTACATTTAGTATGTACGTATATTGGTTGCTGAATAATGTTGATGTACTTTATCATGTAATGACCAAACACTTTCACCAATGACAAAGCTGTTTATTGCTGGCTTGCTGCCACAATGTTACATTTCTCAAACAAGAAACGATGTTACAACCGTGGAGATTTATATATTTGCACTTAGAGGAAAATCGGCAATTGTCTTCAGTCTTCACTACTATACTTTCCTTCTTTCACCATTTTGGCATACAAGTAACAAATTCATCGAGCACGCTATTGTTCCTATTAACTTAACAGCTTACACAATGCAACTATGAGCCAGGTAAGAAAGGAACATGGGCAAGTGTAGTAGGCAACGAAACATTAAGGTTATGTAACGCTAAATAAGCTGCGATTCCAGATGCATATCCTGCAAAAGCGAAACCACTCACCTGCAACGATAACATGAAATAGTTTTGAGATAAGGGAGCCTAAAGTAAATCAGCTTTAGCAATTTTTGACAATGCAACGGTAATCAGATAATTTACCTTCTTCAGGTACCAGAAAAAGTCGACCTTTTCCATGCCCATGAAGGCGACTCCAGCAGCAGAACCGATAACGAGCATGGACCCACCAGTCCCGGCACAAAATGCTACTAACTGCCAGAACTCGGCATCCTGGGGAAATGAAGTGAGGTCGTACATCCCCATTGTAGCTGCAACGAGTGGAACATTGTCTATGATGGTTGATACCACGCCGATTGCACTTGCAATCAGTTCAACGTTTGGAATATGGGAATCCAGGTAATTTGCCAGCTCTCTGAGAATACCAGCTGCTTCCAAGCTAGTTACCGCCAAGAATAGACATCAAAAGGAAATAAAAGATTTAAAGATCATAATTTACAGTATGTTGATTTACTTGAAAAGATTAAGATCATAAAATTGATTTACTTGGAATTATGTAGAGCAAGTTGTGTCAGATCCAAAATGACAAAATAAACGGAAAAAAAAGAGAAGAAAAAACTGAATGAAAGCCTGTAATCCTATTACTAGTCTTAGTACACTAATTGAGTTTTCAGAGGTTTAAGAGAAAAGGATTAATCAAGCTTACCTGCTTACTGACAAAAGGATGCCTAGGAAGAACAAAGCTCCTTGAGTATCTATACGAGATAACGCCTGCGGTACTTTCAATCTCTGCCTTTCTGATTCACCATAGTGAATTGCATCGGTCAGAATCCATAGAACTCCTAGTCCAAGCAACATACCCATAAATGGAGGCAATCCAGTAAGGGCCTTGAACACAGGTACAAATACTAAAGCACCGATGCCAACATACCCATAAATTGAGCTTAACCAAGCGCACAACGCACTCTTGTCTGAAAGACTTGTAGAGGAGGAGACTTTGCCTCGTTTTGGCAATTGTGAATTGTCATTGTTCTCTTGAATCACAATTGAACTTGAACGAATCGTTCTTTTTAATGCTCTTGTTGGTTCTTTGGTAACTTCTTCCACTTGAGCTTCTTTGTGCATGCAATCTGCTTTACAACAACAATATTTCAGTTTATTTCATACTTCTTGCAGCATATTTCTCATTGAGAGCTATCGTCTCTTCAATTTTGGATTTAGGAAATTTGAGTTTAAAAGATAAAGAGAAATTGTCCATCTCATTATTTGTCTCCAACATTAAAGATAAATTGTACATTTAATTTATCTTTATTTTTATAAGGTATCTTTGTTCTCTGAAATTTAATAGAAACGGAATATTTGTATAAACTAGGGTCCGGGACCCGTGCTCCGCACGGGCTATACAATTTTTTTTTATACAGAAATTAAGATTGTATTTAGGCATATTCCACATTATACACATGAAAACCGAAGGCATAAATGAGACAAAAAAAGTACAAACATAATTCCGCTATACAAAGTGCTTATTTAAACAGAGGATGAATAAGTTTTAAGTAGAATAAAAAATGGATTTATATACACGGCAAACTCTCCATGCAATCGTTCTACCATCATTTTACAATTAATCTGAAATGAATTATTTCAAAAATAATTTTAATATCATTAATAAGCAAAAATTAATGGTAAAATCACATTATGAATCGGTACATAAAAATAACATTGTAATCGAGGATTTCATACATTTGTGTTGACCTTGTCCTGTATAGGATAACAAACAATATTTCACAACATAACAAACAACCCAGGCAGAAATTCTTAAACATATAGAGTTACTAAAACAGTAACTTAGCCCTCCAGATAAGGCAACAATAGTCCCTCAAGATCAGTCAAGAAGATAAAATCATCAAGTTGATCATATATTCCTCCTAAATCAGCAGCACCGACAACTTAGAGTTGATCGTTAACACAGCTAATTCAGCACAACTTAGAGTTGATCATTCTCTTAAACAAACAGATTCATGGCAATCTCCATTAGTATATCCAAGATAAAAATTATCACTAAAGCTTCTCTGTTTGCTCAATTAGAGAAGAACACATATAACATTATAATATTATAGTATTAGTATGTAATTTTAAGAATAAAATATTCTATTCTAACTATTGTGATACAGTAAGAGAGAGCATCAAAAACAGGGTAATCTTCTTTCCCAAAAATACAAATGCAAAATTCTCTTCACAACTCATCAATGCTAGAGTTGATCATTTATTTCATCAATATATGGTCCAATACTAAGCCATTTATTTTTTTCATCAATACAAAAGTCCTCCTCAGCTATATAGACTTGGTGAGATTCAGTTTCATGCCCCCATTATTTATGTTATAAGTAGATATGTTTACTCAATGTATAATGAAAAGAAGACTTCAATACAAGTTCACAGCACTAGTAAAAAATTACACGTCTTAAACTTCTGAACTACATCAGTGAAAGAACTACATTAGTAATTTAAATTGAATCAAACATCTCAAATTCTCAAAATCAAGCGAAAAAACACAATGAAAGATCATATGATCCACAAATTGAAGAGTTACCATAGCCCCAGATCACTACAGAAGGAAGATCATATGATCCACAATTTTCAACCTTACAATAAGATTCATCATATACATAAATCAATTCTGTTTGGTGTATAGAATCAATCATCAAGTCAACTCATGACAATGCAGATACATATTTTGCTTCACAAATTCCATATGCTTTGAGATTGGATAACAAAGCAATACTATTAAATATCAAAAGATTTTCTACAATAATTGCATTCCCAATTATACAGCAAATTTTCAAAACCAGCTTCTTCCATGAATAGCTTCTTCTTTCAGAAATTGAATGAAGATCCAGCTGATTGTAGTCAATCAACGATTGCTGGAACCAAATACCATAGAACTCATTAACCTAACATTCACATATACATAATAGTCAAAAAAAAATAGAGTATGCAACAGAAAATAATAAGAATAAACGATTATAGTCTAAAATTCTCACCGTTTCTGGATCATGAGTAATTTCTTCTACTTCAGTTAGAGGGATGGCTGCATTTTCCAAAGCAGAAGCAGTACCTCCAGTTGAAGTAAACACATGAAAATCAGCATTGTAATGAAAATAAAACTTAAATATTTGGAGGAGTATTCTTCAATGCCAATATCTATTATTGAGTAAACCGTGTCAAGTTTCATAGAGAAAAGTTGTAGGAAGCATAACTTAGTTTGTAAAGTATATTCTCACCAGCTGTGCAGCAGAAACAAATATCAAGCTTACGTTTGTATATATCAAGTGGTGTTTATATCAAGTGGCACACCAGACAACCAATGAGAAAGTGGTCTCATAACTCCTTACACATTGATGAGTAAAAAATTAATAAGAATATGCAGGTTCTATTAGTATGTTGATTTCAAATCAAAGAACATATATCATGCATACAGTATAGTTAGATTATTGTGAATTTGAATCATGACAAGTGATTATATGAAAAGAGACTTACAACTGAGGGTCGGACACCACCAAGTGCGGTGTATATAGCAATTTTCCCAACTGGTATACCCATTCCCTAAAAAATCAACACAAATCAGATCAAACAAAAAGAAAAACTTACAATCTCATATAAAGACAAAAATTCACAATAATCACCTGGCATCCGAGATCTCCGGTTCAAAGGCATTTAGAAAAGCAACCACATAGAGAAAACAACATGTAATCACTCTACAGTCTACACGAAAATTCAGAAGAGAATTAATTCAGATCATACAGAATCAACTTAAGGATATTAGCATAATCCTTACCTTCAATCCGACGTACCCATAAATTTTCCCATCTTCTTCAAAAAAGTTGCCTAAGTCAATTGAAGCAATGCAGTATCCACCTCCTCCTTGCTTGAAACTACATAATATTATATAAACATTTTTAGTGTCATCTAGCAAGGCCTTAGTGAACCGACATTACTTTTTCCAGGATGCAACAATACTTGTCAAAAGGACAAGATTCTCAAATCTAAGCAACATAGTTACGTAGCCTACATTCCAAGTACACATCCTCTTAAGAAATACAGCTGATATACATTTTCAAGGTCAATGACTGGACTACAAAAGGGCATTTTCTAAGTCAATTGAAGCAATGCAGTATCCACCTCCTCCTTGCTTGAAACTACATAATATTATATAAACATTTTTAGTGTCATCTAGCAAGGCCTTAGTGAACCGACATTACTTTTTCCAGGATGCAACAATACTTGTCAAAAGGACAAGATTCTCAAATCTAAGCAACATAGTTACGTAGCCTACATTCCAAGTACACATCCTCTTAAGAAATACAGCTGATATACATTTTCAAGGTCAATGACTGGACTACAAAAGGGCATTTTCTCGTCCCTTCTAGATACAGATACAAATACACAACATCGCCTTATAGTACAACATCAAAAGGGGGAATAAAACAACCATCAATGGGATGGTTTCAATGGAAAATTAAAGAGCAAAAATTGCAATTATGGCGGAATTGAAGGGCTCATCAATGGGATGGTTTCAATGGTAATTTTTAAGAGCGAAAATTGCAAATACTAACAACGGTTACGTCATTGACCAAAAAATTAACAAACAAAAAGTGAATGATTGGGAAAAAAATAAAGGGAAAAGAAAACAACCAGTAAATAAGCTAACATCTATATTGAAGACAGAACTGAAAAGGGTACTCTGTAGTCCATATCTTTACCACTCCAATGCAACAAACAAAAATTATAAATGGAGTAATATGTAAAAGCAGATTAGCTAAATGTAGGTTGTATACATTACCGTGCTATATCCAGTGCGTACTTCACTGCAACTGATGGCCTTAATGCTCTTTTTTTTTTATCCAAGAATGCGCGTAGATCCCCCTAAAGATATTGATTATTATTACTCCATCATGTATATATTTATGAGAAAAAATAAATTATAACAGCAAACTGAATAAAAATAAGCTTTTGAAACAGCATTACTCACTGTTTATACCAAATTGACAACCGACCTCTACTCATGGTAAATCTGACATAACCTTTTTTCCGTTCGGACAAAATATACCAATACTCCACCAGAAGATAAAGTTTATATTAAAGTCCCTATATTGCGTTATACCTATGTTATTGAGACCAAAAGGTGAGTGAAAACATGCAACACTTACAATTAATACCACTAACAGCAGAAAGGGTGATTTCTCTTGTCCCTTTTTCATAGACCTTCTTAGTCGAGCAGTCACCGGAAAATACTCTGTCTACCAAAAGCGTAAAAAGAAGAGAAGAAAATGGAAGTCAAACAAGGGTGTAAGCAAGACAATGTGCTCAAAGGAAACCATATATAATTTCAAGAGTCATTATCAGAGATCATAAGCATATAAAATCACAGAACCAGGTCAGAGTGCTAGCCCATGGAAATTCACTGGGTTAGATGAAGCATAAACCCACCCACTAATTATCTGACAGAACCCACTGCATGTTTGGTCTTAAAAATGATAAATTATTTGATAAAACCCAACCACTACATAGCAAGACAAAGTAAAACGAAACTTTTTTAGATGAAGCATGAAAACAAAATCCCTAGAAGCAAGTCCAGTCAAGTTCATTTAAGTGACAAGAGATATGTATTGCATTATAAAGTAGCATTTACATACCATATGTATAGGTGGTTGGGAGGCCAGACCGCTCCTGAAGGCTATTTCTGTACAAGACGCTGCTGTCATTGATGCATTCCCAATCTGGTCTTCCCGTTCTGCTATCCCTCCTTGTGGTTTATCCCATTTCTTCAGCTCTTCAAGACTAATTGATTGCGTTTCCAGGCATTACAATGAACAGGACACCCATTTCAAAAACAATGGAAGGAGCAAGCTTCTTATCTCTTTTCTTCTAAACTGTAAAAAAAATAAACACGAGATCTCACTATGTTCGTCTTTTCAGCCTCAAAAATAAGTTTGTTAATTTCACATCACGACAGAGCAATTATCTTTGGTTAGAAGCAGTAGAACTCAACAACTACCGAAAGTTAATTGAACACATTATCTAACACCATTAAAAAAGGCCATCAATTAGAGGAGCTAATCATGGGTAAGTTGGGAAATGATAATTTTTGTTTCATCTTTGTTTCTAAGCAAACAATAAAAAGAATTTAGGACATCAAAACATCATGATAGAGTTGTTCACTGATATCCCCACCCATAAAGCTTCTACGTCAAGCAAGATTAAATTGATCAAAGCTTGGTTGTTTTCTTGTATGAAAAAATCTCATTATCAACAAAAGAAATAGTGAAAAGTCTGCTAGTTAAAAAACTCTTGTAATAAAACTGACCAATTCAATAAAAAATGATCAATTTCCTAACACAAAAAAATAAAGAATTCTCACTTTTGTGCTTATTCAGACGTTATACATCCAGTGTGGTCGGAAGTTTAAAGATTTGCACACACCCTAAAGAGAAGCATAATAACAGAATTTTGGACCATAATAGCTAAACTCATGCAGTAGCCATATGCTAAGTTCTCAAATATCATTTGGAGGTAAATATATACAAGAATGATGATCCACTCTTTTGATCTAAAATTCCAGGAATCCCCACAAAACCTGACAAATTGACTATACCGCAAGAGAACTAAGAACCAACATATAATTTTTGTTACGCAAGAAGAGAATCAGAAGATACTGCTCAACCCAAGATCCTACATCATTAGAGACATTAACACAAAATATTTGGCTAAGGAAGATCAGAAAACAAGGAACAGAGGAAGCCCCTATGTGTTTGAACTTCGAAAAAAGAAGTAAAATATATTGTGTTATATTAGCTCTACACACGAAGCATTTAGTGATGAAGTATTCACCTTGAATATGCTGAAATGAATTCATCTAGCACGAAACTGTCCTCACTGCTCCACACCCGTCTGCAAAAAACAGAGCCTCTCTTAACTGATTCTCATCCTGACAAATGCACAACCACAATCAATTATGATATGTATTATAATCCTATCATATGATCCATTTGCAAAGATTTCTGAAGCATTCAGGATTCAGTTACATGTATAATAATTAAGTAGAGACACACCTGTAGTATTAGTTGGCTTCACCTTCATAGCAACAACCTTGTCCTTAAATTTATGCATAAATTGGATTCATACATTTATCATATTCAGTATGTTAATTAAAAACCAATCATAACCAAGATCCAGAGTTCTGCACAAATTGGATTCATACATTTATCTTATTCAGTATGTATGTACTTCAAAAACAATCATAACCAAATTCAGAGTTGAGCATGTATTAAAGAGTTGACAAACATACCTTAGTATGAAACCTACAACCTCCCGATCCCTCAGTGATCAGTAGAAGCTTAAGATTAGGATGAAACAACTTTTCGAACACCACCTCGTCATCATTAGGATCTTCTTTTTTCTCAGGAATTTTATTTCCTCCTCACTTATCTGCCAGGTTAACAAAAAAAGTTCTTACTAAAATAATCCCATCAAGCTCTATTCTGATCTGATACAAGACTAAAGAATCTCAAAAAAAGATTTGGAGAGAAAATGCTCAGTAAAACAAATTATTAACAAGAAAAATAATTAAGAAATATGAGAATGCATTTGTATAAGAGACTAAAGATGCATTTGTATACAAATGGAGACTAAAGATCTGATACAAATGCTCAGCAAGGGTATCGTGTGGAGAAAATGCTCAGCAAAACATATTATGAACAAGAAAAATAATTAAGAAATATGAGAATGCATTTGTATAAGAGACTAAAGATGCATTTGTATAAAAATGGAGACTAAAGATCTGATACAAATGCTCAGCAAGGGTATCGTGTTCGCGTATGCCAACGACGGACACATTCCACTGACTGAAACAACTGGACCCTAATTCAAATCCCTTTCTCTCTCAAGTTACTGCTAATGTGCTAAGCAACTACAGAGCAACAAAACAATGAATGGGGCCTTTCCTTTTGGAATAAAGTTTTTGAAACTCTTCGGTCTTTTCTCCCACACTGTATTAAAATAGTGGAAGATTAAAGCACTCTCTTCGCTCCCCTTTTTCCACATTACAACACACGACTTCCGTTATCTTAATACATACATGCAATTCCTTAGATAGATCATCTCAAACACTAATAAAACAGTTCACAGATAACATAAAAAGATTCGACAACCAAAAGCAGTTTACTATTTTTTTCCAAAATAAGAATTGGGCGTTTTAAATCACTGGTGAAGTAGTAACCGATTCTAATTTTTTTTTAAAACCACTATTAACACATAACTTCCGGTAAAAGAACAGCAATGCTCTTTGTTTACCATGAAGAAGATACTATCACACTTCCTACTTAAATTTCATGCAAACCAAAGATGATGTTAAACAGATGAACTATGCAGCAAAACAGAATTATAGCAATAATTTTTAGTAAAATATAGAATCAGGCAAATACATAACAAAACACAGCATAGCAGCTAAAATTAGAAAGAACAAAAGATTGCATCTTTCTTCCCCCCATTCATCTTTAGATTGTTGTTTAAAGCTCAAGATCAGGAAAACCTAACTAAGCAGCAACTCCTTCGAAGATGAGGAAATTAAGCGTCTCAAGATTGAAATAGAAGAAAGTACCCTTTGAATGAGTAAAGTAGCACCCAAAATTTGAACCCACAACACACTGCCATCCTCCTCCATATCTCTTATCAAATTGCCGAACAAGATTTCATAACTTAAACCCTCCAGAAATTAACCAAAACCAAATGCAACCAATTAATTTGTTACCTTCTTGATATGAGCAGCAATGGATCTACAGTCTAACACATCATAAATATCCAAAGCTTCAGAAGCAGAGGCCATTGCTTGGATCTGCATCTTCATAGGCATATCTGTATCTTGAATCATAGCTTTACCTTCCAACATCTTAAACCGAAGCGCGGGAGTGGCGATCGGTGGTTGCGATTCGGCGGAGGAACCGGCGGCGGGGGTGGGTTGAAGGACGGAGAGTGGAAGAGGACGCCATTGTCGATGGAGAGAGGGAGGTTTTTCTTTGGAATTGTGTGTTTCAGATCTGAGCGAGATTGTGTGGAGAAACAAAATGAAAAAGAAGAGATGGGCGGTGGAGTTGAGGAATGTGATTTGTGAGGGTGTAGGTTTCGTCAGAGGGCGGAGGCGTGTTGGAGACGAGGGACTGAGGGAGGAAGAATTGTTCAGAAAACGCGTTAAGAGAGGAAGCGATGTGTAAAGTCGCGACTACCCTTCTGGCAATTTTAAATTGAAAGAATTCCAATGGCATTTTTTGTAATTCCTACGAAAATCCAAGGTATGTTACAAAGCCAAAAACTTGAAACGAAATCTCAGCCATCCATTCCTATTTTAAGCTTATGTGGCATATGTTAGAGTCATTGATAAAAATATCTCTTATACAATTGCATTTGCACATTTATTGTAGTTTGGATGTCAAAAAAGTTGGATATTTATACAAATAAGATTTTCAAACCTTTAATAGAAAAAGAATATTTGTACAAATGTCAAAAAAGTTGGATATTTATACAAACAAGATTTTCAAACATATGGAATGCAATTTCTCATATAAAAAAATTCTGGCCATCACTATTATAGGATTCTCTATTCTACATCTCTTGTTTCCTCTTTCTCCCTCTCCACTCGATAAAATCCATCTACCAGAGTCCAGAGTTTCAAGAAATTATGGCGATGATCTCCTCCGTTCCGGTGATTTTAACTGCGGTTGTGTTGGCGTGGTTGGTCTGGAGGGCGTTGGAGTGGGTCTGGTTTAAGCCAAAGAAGCTGCAGAGGCTGCTCACAAAACAAGGTCTCTCTGGTAACCCCTATCGTCTTCTCTACGGCGACATGAAGGACCTCTCCATGTTGCGCAACCAAGCTCGCTCCAAACCCATCTCCTTCACCAATGACATCCTTCCACGTGTCAATCCCCAACTTCATCATACCCTCCTCCACCATGGTATCATCTCAATTACTGCCTTGTTCATTGCTGTTGAAATTGCCCTAATTTGGTTTGCACTTTTCACTCAATAATTAAATTTATGTCTGTATTGCATCCATCGGCCATGGAAGCACCCTAATTTGGTATCCAGAGAACCAAATGAAACCCAGTTCTTAATTTAGAGCCATCAATTCATTTACAGTATCATTTTATACTATGGGTTCAGAATTCAGATCCTACTGTCCTGTTTCACTTGGAATATATTTGTTCTAGGCAAAACCTCATTTGTGTGGATGGGTCCTTTACCCATGGTGTATATCACAAAGCCAGAGTTGATAAGAGAGGTTTTTACTAGGATGACCGACTTTGTCAAGCCCAAAATTAATCCTACCGCCAGATTGCTGGCTCCAGGATTAGTCAAGTATGATGGCGAAAAATGGGACAAGCATAGAAAGATACTAAACCCGGCTTTCCATATCGGAAAACTAAAGGTTATCTACCGTCTTCTCTATCAATAAATGATTAGGAAAAAAAACACATATCTTAATGAATTTGATAGGAATTTGATTCCACAGCTGATGCTGCCGGCTATGTACACGAGCTGCACTGAGATGATCAACAAATGGGAGGAGATGGCACATGAAACCGGGACGGTGGAGCTTGATGTGTGGCCGTGTTTTGCTAAACTAGCGGCTGATGTTATCTCTAGGGCTGCATTTGGTAGTAGTTTTGAAGAAGGAAGAAGGATATTTGAGCTAATTACCGATCAAATTGAACTTACCACCCAGATATTTCAATCAGTTTACATCCCAGGTTTGAGGTACATATAACAATGGATCAAGCATTTTTAGGTGCTTATGCAACAGAAATCTTATTTGAATTTTTTGTGAGTGTGTAGGTTCATGCCTACGAAGACAAACAGGGGAATGAAAAAGGTCAATGGGGAAATACAGGCTTTACTGATGGGAATAATTGAAAAGAGAAAGAAGGAAATGGAAGCAGGGGAAGAAACAGAGAAGGAAGATTTGCTTGGAATGTTGATGGAGAATGCTTTCCCTTCGGAAAAGCTGAACAAGAGAGATCACAAAAAACGGGTTATGGGGATGACAATGAGAGAAGTGATTGATGAGTGTAAATTGTTCTACTTTGCGGGCCAAGAGACCACCTCTGTGTTGCTGGTTTGGAGTATTGTTATGTTAAGCAAGCATCAAGAGTGGCAAAAGCAAGCACGAGAAGAGGTCTTGGCAGCATTTGGAAAGACGAGCCCTAACTTTGATGGACTGAGCCAGCTAAAGAAGGTCAGTTTTTCTTTCTGTTGTTGCTTTAGAACTTTAAAACTTTATGTTGTTGCTTTAGAACTTGACAAATGCATTATAAATGTATTCATGTTGGGATGTGTTGAATGTTGATTAGCAATGAGGTCTACCGTTGGGCTTCTATTTCGGTTTTGTGCCCTTTTTACGGACCTTATATGTATAATGTTTTGCATAACCATTTTATATAATTTATAAGAATATAGAAATAACATTAGCATAAATAAAAATATGGATTATGTAGGTATGTTTATTTCAATTCATTTTTAAACCAACACTTAGATTAATAAAAAGAAATTGTGAGATATTGTAATTGATTTGTAATCTTTTTAATTGATTTGTGTTCAAATAAGGAAATGATAACAAACGATTTAGGATAATAAAAGGCAATTATAAGATTTATAATTTGTTTGTAATCTTTTTAACTGATTTATGTTCAAATAAGGTAAAGTTAGCAATAGATATAGGATAGTGATATCTAAGGAAATACATATATTAAATTTTGTTTTATTTCTAAAAAATGACATGTGTCGAGTATGTGGCATAGCTAGTTATTGAGCATAAACTATTGTTTTAGTAATTATGTAGAGATTTAGGCTCCGTTCGGCAAAGCTTTTTTTGCACATTACGGAGCTTAAATTTTTATTCCATCTAGTTATTAAGTGTTCGGTGGAAAAAAATTCATCTAGCTTAATGTAGATTAAAGTAGATTAATTTGTTAATGTTACACCCCCTAGATTAATGGAGCTTAACAAGCTTAATTTCATTTTTAATCCACTATTACCCTTTAACAATAAAGATTTAAATAATTCATTGTATCCTTTTTCGTAATTTTACTATTATTATTACAAATTCAGCTAGAAGTACCGAACATTCGAGTAGCTTTTTAAACAACATTTTCAGTTTCAGCTTCAGCTATTCATTCAGCTCCAGCTCCAGTTTCAGCTACTTATTCAGCTCCACCTACTACTTCAGCTCAATATACCGAACGGAGCCTTAAATGCTATATATACTCTATTTTATACCTTAATTTGTTATTTGAATCATGTTTAAAAAAATCACTAAAATCGGTTCTCCTCAGCCCGTGGATGTAGCCAAGCCTTTGTTCTTCAATTTACTGATTTCTGTTGTCTTACAGTCGTTATAACAATTCATAGCTAAGTTACAAGTTTGTTTTTCATCTTTTTCAGGTGACCATGATAATTTACGAGGTTTTAAGACTATACACGCCCTTTGTTGGACTAAGCCGAATGACCAAACATGACGTCAAGCTCGGGGAGCTATGTCTACCAGCTGGTATCATTGTGAATATACCCATCCTTCTTGTTCATCAAGATCCTGAACTTTGGGGTAAAGACGCACTGGAGTTCAAACCCGAGAGATTTGGTGAAGGGATTGCGAAGGCAACAGAAGGCAACAACGCCTTCTTTCCGTTTGGTTGGGGGCCGAGGATATGCATTGGCCAAAACTTTTCTCTATTAGAAGCCAAGTTGGCATTGGCAATGATTTTGCAACGCTTCTCCTTTGAGCTTTCGTCATCCTATACTCATGCTCCCTCCTCAAAGGTAACACTTCAACCCCAGTTTGGCGCACATGTTGTGTTACACCGGCTTTAGGATTTGTGTAACAGAGTCTTGTGTACATTGTACTCATGTTTAGCTTGTACAATATGTAATGTAGCTATTGGTTACATTTAGTATGTACGTATATTGGTTGCTGAATAATGTTGATGTACTTTATCATGTAATGACCAAACACTTTCACCAATGACAAAGCTGTTTATTGCTGGCTTGCTGCCACAATGTTACATTTCTCAAACAAGAAACGATGTTACAACCGTGGAGATTTATATATTTGCACTTAGAGGAAAATCGGCAATTGTCTTCAGTCTTCACTACTATACTTTCCTTCTTTCACCATTTTGGCATACAAGTAACAAATTCATCGAGCACGCTATTGTTCCTATTAACTTAACAGCTTACACAATGCAACTATGAGCCAGGTAAGAAAGGAACATGGGCAAGTGTAGTAGGCAACGAAACATTAAGGTTATGTAACGCTAAATAAGCTGCGATTCCAGATGCATATCCTGCAAAAGCGAAACCACTCACCTGCAACGATAACATGAAATAGTTTTGAGATAAGGGAGCCTAAAGTAAATCAGCTTTAGCAATTTTTGACAATGCAACGGTAATCAGATAATTTACCTTCTTCAGGTACCAGAAAAAGTCGACCTTTTCCATGCCCATGAAGGCGACTCCAGCAGCAGAACCGATAACGAGCATGGACCCACCAGTCCCGGCACAAAATGCTACTAACTGCCAGAACTCGGCATCCTGGGGAAATGAAGTGAGGTCGTACATCCCCATTGTAGCTGCAACGAGTGGAACATTGTCTATGATGGCTGATACCACGCCGATTGCACTTGCAATCAGTTCAACGTTTGGAATATGGGAATCCAGGTAATTTGCCAGCTCTCTGAGAATACCAGCTGCTTCCAAGCTAGTTACCGCCAAGAATAGACATCAAAAGGAAATAAAAGATTTAAAGATCATAATTTACAGTATGTTGATTTACTTGAAAAGATTAAGATCATAAAATTGATTTACTTGGAATTATGTAGAGCAAGTTGTGTCAGATCCAAAATGACAAAATAAACGGAAAAAAAAGAGAAGAAAAAACCGAATGAAAGCCTGTAATCCTATTACTAGTCTTAGTACACTAATTGAGTTTTCAGAGGTTTAAGAGAAAAGGATTAATCAAGCTTACCTGCTTACTGACAAAAGGATGCCTAGGAAGAACAAAGCTCCTTGAGTATCTATACGAGATAACGCCTGCGGTACTTTCAATCTCTGCCTTTCTGATTCACCATAGTGAATTGCATCGGTCAGAATCCATAGAACTCCTAGTCCAAGCAACATACCCATAAATGGAGGCAATCCAGTAAGGGCCTTGAACACAGGTACAAATACTAAAGCACCGATGCCAACAAAGAAAACAAGCTGGCCTCGAGGCGCCATCTGTTCAGATGTCAAGACATTGGGAGTGTCTTGTCCTTTCCCATCAACCTCACTGTTTTAGCATGAAAAGAGTCACAACATCTTCAAGATGAAAAAAACCATCCTAATTCCTCACTACCAAAGCTTAGTTATATACCTAGTAAGAGACATAAGGGCTAATGGGACAATCAAAGAGATAGCAGACGGAATCAGCAAGTCCTGAAAGTAAAGCAAAGGATAAGTACAAAAGATGTATCACATTATAATCAAGACAGCTATTAATATTATTAATATGGAAATGAAAATGACCTTCATTGTCGGCAGTGTTGTAATCTGACCATGTATCCACAGCATAGTTGTCGTGACATCACCAATAGGAGTCCATGCACCTCCGGAATTTGCAGCTATCACAACAACAGCACCAAGAAGCCTGTTGGCAACTTCTGTTTAATGAATGCACTTGATGAAAAATCTAAATAGGTCAGAAACTATCATTCAGCATTAGGATGATTTCAAACTAACACTGATCCACTGAACTAAGAAAATACCCTATAACAAAGCTCCTAGACGAGCGATGGCACAGTTTGAGAACAGCACCTCCCACATTATTATCTTGCCAATTTCCAACTGTTCATGGCGATTGGCGAGGTCATACAACTGGGCTATGCTACTCCTGGAATATCCTAGGATACGTCCTCAGGTTGTTTATACAACTTACTAGTCATTTTTATTGGCAAGGAATCGTTTCAATTAAGATAAATGCACGACTAGGGTTGCTTACACCGGTTGAAACTACCAATGTGCTCTACCCCAGACTTATGGAAGTGATTCTACAACAGCTGATGCTGTTAAAAAGTATGAATCAAATATATAAATCCCCATAAAGGAGCTGCAGCACTATCAATAAAGAGAATTGGCATACTTGCGGTACTCTGATTGGGGCACAAGCTTCCTCAGCAGAGAGACCATGACGATAGTAGAAGTCAAGTTGTCAAGGATTGAACTAAGGAAAAATGTCACAAAACCAATCTGCGATAATAATTTGAATTTCAGCATCATTAGCCATACTGAAGAAGTTGAGCTATAAAAAATTAAAAAGCTTTCTTTCAAGAAAGAATGAGCCATAAGCTTAAAACTTCCAGATAAGCATATATTCAGCTTCTTTGTGAGGTAAAATATTTTGAACAAAAGCATCTGGCATAGTAAGGAATATATACAATACAACGCCAAACAAGATAGCACTCACCACCCAGAGGAGAGTTCTTGGCTTGCGTGTTGTTATATTGTCAGTAACAAGCTTAAAACCTTGATGAGCATCAATTATTTCAACAATGGTCATTGCACCAAGCAAAAAGAACACAATCTGACTGACTTCAGCAGAGGCGTGCTCTAGCTCTGTAACAACTACCTCAGTTGATGGTGCCTGCAAATTATTTAAAACTTCAACATTGTTGAGTTCCAAAATATTAAAAAATAAAATAGAAAAATTCCTTGATTAACTTGTTACAGGGTCAAGTGATTATTTATGCCAGAACTAATTTTTGTAACTAGCTTGTGATAAGCCAACCAAGCCAGTACCATTTGGAATTACTAAAAGAGATTATTCGTATTATCGTATATATAGTGATCACCATATAGGGTATAATTCACAAAATATGCTAACAAAAATTAGAGCCTAGCGACCAACTTACCCCAATACTTCTTATGACCCATAAACTCACAGCCATGAGCAATCCTACACCGCTTTTGTTGAATGCCAAAGATTCTTCAAAGATTATACCCACATATCCTATCCCAAATAGCAAAGTCATAGCAAGATCCTGCAACATGTCTCCCACTTCAGAATATTTTCACATCACAAGTATCTCCTTTACTGCACAGCGGGTATGTGGAAGAAAAAACAAAGTATAGAAACAACCTGGTGAGAAGCAACCCATGAATGATTTATTGCAACAGCTCCAGTTAAAGCAGCTGCAAAGATGGCTATTGCTTTCAGCAAGTCAGTCTTTGGCTGGTAAGTGGCCTCTAAATCTTCGGAACTTGTTTCATCAAGAGAGCATAATGGATCACATGGTCCAGAAGAAGAGAAATCCTGACAAAGTATACAATATGAAATAATTACTTTCTGTTTCAACCAAAAAAAATCAGAAAAATACTAAAATGTGTAGTATTAGAACCAAACTAAAGCATAGTTATGACTTGAGAGTGAGAGTCAATCAAAGGAAGCATATAGGTGTGTTGCATCATTTTAGGAGCTTCAGATGCTAGAGAGATACGGAGTACTTACTACTTCCTTAATTCTCCTCGAGATGAACAACATAACCGAACTCTTTCGTCTTGAACCAAGCAGGTAAAAGTCAGGTAGATTTCCATCACAAGTCAAAGAATAAGAAGAAAACAGTGAAGGTATCACTGCAGGTTTGAGTTGGGTAAACAAGCAATTTTCTTAATCCAGTAGTATAAGAAGCTCAGGCCAACTAACAGGCAAAACAACAACTTAGCAGTTATGAAATCGTTAGTTCTAACTCTCTGGACTCACACAAATGATGCCAAAATCAAACTACACTTGTAAGAATCCAACTGGCGGATACTAAAGCTAGCCTTGATTCCGTAAACCCCTCGATTATAATGCTCACACAACTAAATTGACCAAATGAACACAAAAATTAGCAAGGATGAGGAGGATCAGGAAGAAACTCTAACCTTATCTTCAGCTCGTGCAATCACGCGCTCGCTTTTGAAAAAATCCCGACTCTTGAGACCCCATGGAGAGGTCAAAGGCGAGGATTGAATAAGATTGGGTCGGCGAGACAGCAGAACTGGTGGTGGAGGAGAAAGAATGGGGCGTTTGTTCAACGGCCGTGATATGAGCCGATTACCGGCGACTGAGAGAGAAGCCGACATTGGATTTGGAGGAGCAGGGGAGAAAGAGATTGGGTGAGTACAGAATATGATATGTTTCACAGTCATTATAGACACGTGTTGGTGGGTCAAAATCATCGTTTAGGCGACATATTCGTAATCGGAGGAAAGAAATGGAAAAAAAAAATCAAAAAAAATGATTAATTAAAAACAAAGCATTAATTGGAGTGTGATTAATTTGGAGAATCCCTAAATTTATAGTATACTACTTTTTGGGCTCGTGCTACGCGCGGGTTTTACGGCCTATAAAACTTCACAATAAGACGTTATGAAATCGATGAGTATAAGATGATGATTTGGTCCATACGAATCCATTATATACATGTGTTGATGGGTCAAAATTTTCATTTGGGGACATATTCATAAACGTAGAAAAGAAACGGGAAAAGAAAAAAAATTAAAAAAAGATAAATTAAAAACAAAGCATTAATTGCATTGTGTTTAATTTGGAGAACCCCTACTTTTATAGTATATATACTAGACTTTTTGGGCCTGCGCTATGCGCGGGTTTTACGGCCTATAAAACTTCACACCTTGTGGAACGAAAGAGTAGAAGATGACGATAAGTTTCATGTAGATCCACTATTGACATATGTTGGTGGGTCAAAATCTTCATTTGAGTGACATATTCGTAAACGTAGGAAAAAAATTGGAAAAGAAAAAAATCAAGAAAATACATAAATTAGAAACTAAACATTAAATACAGTGTGATTAATTGGAAAAATCCCTAATTTTATAGTATATATAGGGAGAAGGTTTTCGCGCTCCGCGCGGGTCTTATTTTCTTGATGTGTATTCATGTTTTCATTAGCTTCTTTTTGTTTTATTTAGGTAGAGATATTTTTGCTACGTGTGAGAAAAAATATGTTTTTATTTTTAAAAGTAATATTAAGACAATGTATCAAAGTGTATAATTGTTTTTTAAATTTTGCATTTATAGGTAATAAAGGTAATTTTTATTTCAAATGTGTGAAGATATGAATTGAATATGTTGTTTATATATTAGATTATTTATATTTTCAAGTATATATGATTTTGGATTAACTCTTCTTAGTAGAATTTACAAAATAATTGCTTTTCTTATTTATAAATAATTACATCTTATTTGAAAAGCGACATATGCATAAATGTTGAAGTTATATGATTTTAAATACCGTTTATATAATTAAACTAAAGTTCAAATCGGTTAGGATAAAAGTTCTTTATTTTTATGAAAAAGAAAATAATCATCTTGCAAAGCTTAAGTTTTAATAAAATCTTCATATAGTCAAATTTTTATGGATCTTAATTCATCTATCCATAATGTATAAAAACCACCAATTAAAATATGGGTGTGAATCCCATAATAAACTCTTTTATAGAGATAAATAAGAATGAATCTAAGTCAAGGCATCCAATGACTTAGATTAAACTAGCTACCTCCACTTGTAGTGGGTGTAGTTGTGGTGGTCTGGCGGCCTTCCGACGACCACCCGACGACTTCCCGACGACGGTTCGGCGGTGGTCTGACGTGGTCCGGTGGAGGTCCGGCGGTGGTCCAATAATAAATGAAAAAGTTAAAGTATAAAAATAAATGAAAATTTAAGTCTAATTCAAATTGGTGAACATTTAAATATAATGTGATGAACATTCTGATGACGAACATTTAATTATAATGTGATGAACATTCTGTTGGTGAACATGTAATTAAAATATGATGAACATTCAGTAGAGTATATCAAAATGAACGTTTATCAACATTTTCATGAACATTTATGAACAACGTGATGAACATTTAAGCTAATTGTAATGAACTTTTGAGTAATGAACATTTTATTAAATGTTTGTGAACATTTAAGGATGTTTGATGAACATTTAAGTATGGGATGATGAACATTTAGGTAATTTTTGATGAAGATCAAGTGTTTTTCTACTCGAAATTATATTAAAGTGGTGTTCCACATAAGTGGTGGTCCGGTGGTCCGACGGTGGCTTGATGGTGGGTTAGTGGTGGTGCGGTCGTGTTGGTCTGATGGTGGTCCGGTGGTGGTCCGCCGTTTGTCCAAATAACATAACCATTTAAGTGTAATAAACTTGGTGAACATTTGAAAATAATTTGATGAACATTCAGTTGATGAACATTTAAGTTTAATGTGATGAACATTCAGTTGGTGAACATTTAAGTATAATGTGACGAACATTCAGTAGAGTATATCAAATGGACATTTATCAACATTTTGATGAACATTTATCAATATTTTGATGAACATTTATCAACATTTTGATGAACATTTATGAACAACGTGATGAACATTTAAGTCGATTGTAATGAACTTTGGCTAATGAACATTTAGGTGATTTTTGTTGAAAATTAAGTGTGTTTTTAAAAAAAATTATATTAAAGTGGTGTTCCACATAAGTGGTGGTCCAGTGGTTGGTTGTTGGTGGGTCAATGGTGGTGTGGTGGTGGTCCGGTAGTGGTTCTCCGTTTGTACAAATAACATAAACATTTAAGTGTAATAAACTTGGTGAACATTTAAATATAATTTGACGAACATTCAGTTGATGAACATTTAAGTATAATGTGATGAACATTCAGTTGATGAACATTTAAGTATAATGTGATGAACATTCAGTTAGTGAATATTCAATTGGTGAACATTTAAGTAGAATGTGATTAACATTCAGTTGGTGAAATTTTAAGTATAATGTGATGAACATTCAGTAGAGTATGTACAAATGAACATTTATGAACATTGTGATGAACATTTATGAACAACGTGATGAACATTTAGTAATAAATAATATTGTAATATTTGTGAACAATTTACATCTTTGTGACAATTTTATTTCGGCGAGGCCCAAATATGGTCCGGCGGTGGTCAGAGGTGGTCGGCGGTGGTGACAAGGGGTGCCACGTGTCATCATATGGGCTCTTGGATCTCTTTTGATCTAAGGCTCCACAATCATTCTCATTTATCATTTTAACAACTATTATTACATGACATTTTTCCTTAAAATATAACAATATTGAATTGAGGATTGTGAATTAACCGATCAAAATATGGAGAATTTAATGCTAGGTCTTTAATTTTCTCTCTCCGCGATTTTTATATTATAATATTAGATATTAGATATTAGATATTAGATTAGATAGATATATTAGATTAAGATTAAGATAAAGATTAAGATACCCAAGGGCAAATTACCAAACACTATCAAGTTTCTCGCGTAACGCGGGAATTTTTTTTGCGTTACGCGAGAAATGCAATATTTCAAAATACAGATCTCTCGTTACGCGAGAGATAGACCAAAAATAAATGTTCAATGTTTCTCGCGTAACGCGAGATATGCACGCGATCGTATTGAAATTATCTACAAGATTATGGAAAAAAAGCAAAAAAATAAAAAAAATCCATACGTGACGTATGGTTTTAATCCATGCGTGACGCATGAATTTTTTTGAAAAAAAAATTTCATGCGCGACGTATGGTTTTATTCCATGCGTGACGCACAAAAACTGGGCGGTAAATAGCAATTTGAGTGGGCGGTGAATAGAAAGCATGTATATTTATCACCCATAAACTATTTATAAACAACTAACCCTTTATAAACACTTTTACCAAACAAATTTTGTACAAGATAGATCTCCACAATATTCATCTTCAACTTCTATAGAAGCGAAGAGGTACAGATCTCAAACCTTCTCGTCGTTCTCCATCTCTCCTTCTTTTCTCCTCTTCTCCTCTTCTCCTCTTCTCCTCTTCTCCATTCGATTTGCAGTTGTTCGATTTGAATAATATTTCGTTCGGTTTGATTTTGATTAGTCGCCGCACTCGTTTCTGAGGAGGAAAGTGCCATCTCCAAGAAGGGGTTTTACCTCTAGTGAGACGATGTTGTTGAAGCCATGCTTCGTTACTTTGACGTCAGCCTCTCCACATTCCACATGGCCGATCACTGTTAGACCTTCTCTGTCTCTTTCTAAACTCTTATTATTTTGAGCTTCTTCCATTGTTTTGATTTTTGTCCATTTGGTACTGATGCAGTAGATTTTGCAAGTTTTACATTTTAGAAACTTAAAATGTTGGATTTTGGCTACTAGCACAATTATTTTAGTGTATTGTGCTATATTTGTTGCCTTTTTGGTTGAGGTAGAGAAATATTTAACTGGAAGAAACAACTTCTAGCACTCAGCATATAAGCAGTTTCAAAGAGAAAAAAAAAAAACTTCCTTAAGCAAAGGTTTTTCTAAATCTGCCGGTTCGACCGGATCTACAGTCGGCGGTGAGGTATGAACCGCATTGGCAGCCCGTTCGACCCGTCGGACCATCCAGTTGGGGCTTCGAAAGAGTGGAAGGTTTCACATGGAGCTTTAAGTCGGTGCAAGGAGAGATTTCAAATGAAGTGGGAGGTTTCCATGGAAACCACCACCGAAGATGGCAAGAGGAAGCCGTACAAATCTGGGTTTTTCGAGCAAGAAGGATTTGGATCTGGATCCTTTGGAGGAGATGAAATTTCTAGGGCTTCGAAATGCCTAACCATAATTTTGGGGCTTCTAATTAATTACTCAGATTTGCTTCTTCTTGTGACTTGATGCTTGGATGAGATTTTAATGGAAGTTTGAATATGGTGGGGGAGAAAGGTGAAGAAGGTGGTCAATTTTACCCTAAATTTTAATTTTAATTTAATTACAATGTTTACCCAAGTTTTGAAAATGTGAAGAAAATAAAGGAAAATAAAAAGTTTGGCTTAAATTTGTAAATATTTAATGGAAATTCAAACGGAGTATGAGAGCGGGTGGTTGTTTGGTGACGGAGTGTCTTATGAGGGTGATTTTCGATAAATAGTTGTTATAAGCGTGGTTTATGACAAATGAGCCTATTGGACGGGTGATTTTCAGTAATTGACCTTTTTTTGAAATGTTATCTTTTCTGAATAATTAATATTGCTTCTTCTTCTCTTAATAATAGATATCACTAAACCTGTTTATTGTAAACTTTTGATTTAGATTTAGATTTTTTTCCAACAAAAAAATTATTTAGTTTTTGGTATTTTGCTACTTGCTAGCATGCCAATAGTGGAACATTACACCAGGTATAACAAGAAGTGAATTGTTAGTGCTAAGTAAGGTAGTCACTCTAGCTAGCTGGATGATATTATCAATCTAAGCCAGGATATAGGCCTGGCTCAAGAACTTTGGTGGCATTCATCATGGCGTGTGGGGAGCTGTTAGAAACTTAGAATTCAGAATCGGGCAAGAGCTACATTCTTGCTATCTCTGTATGGTTTATGCAGGCCCCGAGATTCTTGAGGCTTGTGCTTGAGCTAAAAAGCTAAAAAACAATTAACAATCAGCTCACTAGTCTTTAATCTTTATACCTTTGGTTGGGCTTGGGCCGCAATAAAGGCCCATCTTCCCAGTAAGTGACACGTGTCCCAGTTTTGGCAAAATCCAATAGCGGGACGGGCTACTTTACTTGGTCGCTACTCGCTCCAGATAAGGAAGTAGCTTAAACCACAGCTTCCCGGTGGAGTTGGCGGCAATTCTTTTCCCACCCACACATCAACACATGGCTGCTTCCCTTCTGTCCGTCTCCTCCAACCTCTTCCAGCTTCAAGGTCTGTTCTCTGCATCTCCTTACTATATCTCTCTATCCATATCTCTCACACGGACCTTATTACGCTGCAGATTCCCGTCCGACTAAATCCTTCCCCGTTTCCGCTCCAATTCCTGTGCCAAGTTTCCATCCTAATGTCAAATCTTCTCTCTATGGATGCCCGCTCTGTAAGTGCTATTTGTTTTCAGAACAGAACCATGCCTTGATTGAATTAGCTTCCCTTTAAATTCATCCGTTTTTAGGCCCACTGCTCAAAATGCTTGTTAATTAGTCCAAATTGATATCAATTTCGTGATTTAGCCGCTCTATTCTCACCATAAAATGGCACTAACCAATTAGTTCAAGGATTGGGGGAACTAAGTATGTGAGTTTTGAGCTGGAGAAGCTGACTTTCTGAAACTGCAAGTTAAAGTATTCAACTATTTAAACTGATGGCTTCACGCACACAAACGGGAGGGGACATGTGATTGCGGAGGAGCTAACCGTTGGGCACTCTAATCTAATTGCTCTAAGGCCTGTTCAGCTCCTTTATTTGGACCTTCTTGCTATGATGCCAATATGGGGCTGTAAACAACCATTTATATTTTGAGCATAACTAATAAGCAACAGTAAGCTAACCCCCGTCATTGCTGATGGATTTATGAAGGATGTTTGGCCATAAATAAGAAAGCACATCTCTCACTAGAGCAATCAGCTTGTACTTTGTAGTCTTCTTCACATTCATGCTCAGTCTCAGTGTTGAAGCTAAAATATAAGTTGATCCTGAAAAATAGTGTTTGTACTGAATTTTTAGTTCAATAGTTATGATTTAGATACCATTTTCTGTAAAATCCAAAATCCACTATCAAAAGTCATAATTTGGTTAGTTTTAAACTATTTTCTTCTCTGTTTGGATTAAAAGGAAAAGAGAACATTGCATCGGATCTTATTGTTGGGTGGGGAGAAAGCCAACTCTTGGTTTCCAATATTCAACCAATGCTTTTTTCTCCATTTCAGTGATTCGGGTAAGTTCCCATCCACTTCAACCTTCGCATCGATCAAGGTCAGTATCAGTGAGATGCGAACAAAGTGCGAAGGGAGGAAACAGTGTGGATGTGTGGCTTGGCAGGACTGCGATGGTTGGGTTTGCAGTGGCTATTAGTGTGGAGATAGCAACTGGCAAGGGACTCCTGGAGGTATAAAATCTTTAGTTATTTTATTATTTCTGTCCTTTTTCAACGCACTGTAACATGTCCTGCAACAATTTTAGCATCATTTATGTGGAGTTGTATATATTCTTATATGCCTCTTTACACACAATATTATGTTTATATACTACTGAAACTCCAACACTATGCTTTTCCAATTTAGAAAATATAGCTTTTCTTCAAGCTCTCTCTCTGCTTATTCAGGAGAGTGAGTTGGAGATCTGAAGCAGAGGGATTAGGAGTTTAGTGAAGGGCAATATATAAAAGCAAGTAGAATATCTACAGTTTTTTTGTAAATCTCTTGTGTGCCCATCTTCATTTAGGCTATGTAAACACTGATCCTTTTGTATGCATAGCTCAAGGACAACGATAATATATGCTTTGTAATTTCGAAGTTGTTGAGGTGAAGCAAGCTAATAATTTTATATGTTTAGCTACTCAAGGGTAATCTATATCTATATATTAAAGGAGAGTTTTTTTAAAGCTCTTTCTTTAATTCTATCTCTACATTGTTGATGTATCAATTTGTGGTTAAAGCTTAATTGTTTTAATTATTAATATTTAAATTTGTTTTCTTAATGTCTTCACCAAAATAATTATTTCATCACATTTTAAATTGAAACTATTGTATCTTGACATAATTAATTAATTTAATATTAGATATTTTCCAAACCTTTCATTTTTAACTCAACGAAAATTATATCATAAATCTTATACATATTTACTGTTTTTCCATTCTAATTAGTATTAAATTATCTGACTCAAGGTTATATAACCTCGCGCATGGCGCGGGAACTACACTAGTTATAACTAAAAGTTGTATAAAGTCATAGCGCATTATATGTGACATATAATTTACTTGTGCTAAATTTCTCATAAGAAGCACGTAGTTACATATGGTTCTTTTCTTTCATGTTTCCAACAGATAAGTCCTATACATACTTGTCTCATTGTGGTATTTTGTTCTTGTAGATCTAGCTTTGGTGCTAGGCTGAAAATTTAAGAGTTTAGAGGAAAAGTTATACTTAATTGAATGTCTGTGCCCAGGAATGAAATCGTTTGCTCATTTTTATATTGAATTGAACTTGTGCCACACATGTGATTCTTTTGTTTTTTCTACTCTTATTTTTCTTGCTTGTTTGACTGGGTTGTCCTGTCCAGAGAATGTAACATTTCTTTTATGTTCAACACAATTTATGCTCTTTCTAAAGTTGGGATGTTGTTCAATTTTCCAATTATTATAATTTGCCTGCAGTATCAAAAGTAGTAGAGCCTTCTAATTGTCAATTATGAATTTAATCTTCACTTATTCATTCTTTGGAATTAATTAGCATCCTCTAAATTTTGCAGAATTTCGGTGTTAGTGGCCCTCTTCCAATAGCTGCCTTGGCACTTACAGCATTGGTGGGCACTCTGACAGCTGTTTTTATATTCCAATCTGCATCAAAGAATTAAATTGTGATATTTTTGGTGCTGTAAAGTTTGTACTTCTTCCATGATACCTTTTACCACTAGAGGCCTCAATTGTAACTTTTAATAGGTACCAATCATAAAGGATATGGGAATGTCTGAATACGCTTAAAACGTTTGTGTCTTGATTCATCTATTTCACATGTGGTTTGTCAACTAAGACCTCATGTCATCCTAGCATCTCTTCTGTCTGATGCTCTAGCTTTGATCTCATATATTTCGAGTGCCTTTTGTTTGGTAAACTATGTGACAAGAATGTCAATTAATGTAAACATATCAATGCTTTTATATTATTTTTCCCATAGAATGTCCACTTCTATATTATTCTTCTGTGAAGCTTGTATCTTGTTACTCATGGACACACCGATCTTAAATTCTTTAATTTGTCAGGCCAAGATTTAGTTCTGATTTTCTGTTTTGGATTTGGAGATATTCTGTTGCTTTGTGGAAAGGTTTCTTGCACAAAGTTGGTTAAAATTGCGCCTGTAGCAGGCCCTGTAATTGAAACAACAAGAACGATCAGAAGTAGCCGTGGTAGATGCTCATTATTCTCTAGCTTTATATAAGAATCTCATTCTCTTGCTTTTCTTCCTATAAATTGTGCAGTTGATGATTACCTAGATACAACATCTGTCAAATTTTCTTTGCTCTCAGAAAGTTGTAATTTGCCTTTTGGAGTCTTGCTTTTGCTTAAAATTGTGCCATCGTGAACATTTGAAGCTTTAGCACAAAATTTGACATGGGTAGTAGTTCATCTCGACTAATGAAGAGGTTACTGAGTAAGCGTGAAATGAAGATTTTGATGGTCGGTCTAGATGCTTCTGGAAAGACAACCATTCTCTACAAGATTAAGCTGGGAGAAGTTGTAAGGACTCTCCCTACCATAGGTATCGTCCTTGAAAAACCCTTGCCTTTTTTATTTATGATTAATAAGTGGTCAGAAAGAAATATGTGTGAGAATATACATCCCACGTCGGAAGTGGAGAGCTTGGTGGTCTAGTATATAAGCACATGAGCTACTCCTCCTATCACTAATTGGTTTTAGGATGGAACCTCATGGGCTTGTGTGCTAGGCCCAAATGCGCATACACGCGCTTGTCCGCACAATTTCAGTCCGTCACTGTCACGGACCTACCGTGGACCCAATGGACTTATACAAAGTTCAAGAATATCCACCTACTTCTTAAGGATTTATTTTTTACTTAATTGTTTTGTGGTGTTTGTTTTTTGGTGTTCGTTCTCCTTTGTTAACAGGTCCTGATCTTGTGCTGTTTTACCTCAGGTTTTAATGTTGAAACAGTGGAATACAGAAATGTAAGTTTTGCCGTGTGGGATGTGGGAGGCCAAGATAAGGTAGAATCACCTGCACCTTTGAAAGGATTTAAGGAAACCAACAAAATAACAATCTTATGCATATTTTTAAGAAACTTTCTCCAGGATTCTTTAGAAAGGCTGTCTTTGTTATTATGTTTGTTCCTACTGTTTATTTACTTTATAAGAAAAATGGTACTTGGCTAGCTTACTGCTAACTGGTAGAGTTATTTCCTTGTACTGCACAGATTCGAGGTTTATGGAAGCATTATTTCCAGTATACACAAGGAATCATCTTTGTGGTAGACAGTGTTGACAGAGGGAGGATTTCTGAAGCTCGTAGTGCGCTCCATCGCATTCTCAGCGAGGCAAGTGAAATCTAGTTGTGGTTGTGTTTTATAACTTTCTAATGAAAGCATTCTAAAATGGGTCTTTCTTTCGAGTAACAAGTTCAATTTGAAATCTATTTCTATATTATTCCCTAAATTGGAATGGGTAAACCCGTAGGAAAAGAAGTTAAGTTAATAACTAATCAAGATTTTCTCTAACCATGGAACTTCTCGCATTAGAAAAAGTCTTCTAAAATTGCTTTTTCCACGTGTAGTCCTATAGAAGTCCTTTTACTTTTGTGCTATCTACCTTTGATTATTATTTACATTCTGATTTTGCACCTTTCTGTGCAGAGAATAAAAAATGAACGAGTTTAAGAGTAGAGATGATTTGGCTTTATGCATTTCATGTTTGAGATGCCACTTTACTTTAAGCAATTTGCCAACCAATATTCCTGCTGTTCCAAATTTCCTTCCTCACATTATTTTGCAAGTATCCAGATAACATAAAATCTAATTGTTCTAATTCCGAGAGTCTTGATGTTATTATTGCAACACAGAATGACTTGCGGGATGCAGCTTTACTCGTCATTGCTAATAAGCAAGACCTTCCAAATGCTATGCACATCTCAGATGTAGCCCATAAGCTTGCTCTGCACTTAGTCCATGTCCGAAGATGGTAATAATGCATTCCGAAGCTCATTTAACATTTCTAATAATGTTTTGGATCTTATTTGCTCTCAACAATCTGAAATTGTACAGGTATATCCAAGGCGCCTCAGCCATCACTGGCAGTGGACTTTACGAGGGTCTGGAGTGGTTGTCCGGTAACATTGCAATGAAACAAGTATAATGAAGTCGTATTTGGCATGCAATGAAACATGTTTATTTACTTTGAATGGCAAGCAAATGAATTGGATTTGAGGATTTCTTTGTCGTTGATGACACTTACTCTACTTGTCCTTGTTTTTTCCTCTCTCTTTTTCAGATGAAAGTCTGTTTCTTTCCATTGCCTATTAATGTTGTGCTTATGTGTGTGACTAGCAATTATATTGTTGTAAAGTTTTTTCTAAAGCTATGGATATTGTAAGGAGTTTTTGCATGACAGAACTGCCTGTTAAGAATATTGGCTTCAAGTTTCTTCGTTACAGTGATTACATTTACATTACAGCCTTACAGGCGTGCTGATCCTCATTGACAGCTGACTTGATAAGAGTTTAGTTAGACTGAAAAAAACGGTCCAGATCTTCTGTACGAATATGCGAATGAATGCACATTTAAGTCATTGACATGCACTCTCTTCAGTAATGACATGCACATTTAAGCTAGCGACATGCACTATTGACAGATTTGCATGTCATTGATAATATGTGAAAAATACATGAATGCACATTTAAGTCATTGACATGCACTCTCTTCAGTAATGACATGCACATTTAAGCTAGCGACATGCACTATTGACAGATTTGCATGTCATTGATAATATGTGAAAAATACATGCACACACCTCGCGTGTACATGTCATTACTGAAGAAAGTGCATGTCGCTGGTATATTCGTACAATAAAAATTCGCACCTCATCCGTATTCTTGATTTATTCCATATCCAAAATATCCATATCAATTTCAACAATATTATATAAATTTTTTAAGGTACGTATATCAAGCAAGTGTTTGTTAAATATCACATATTTTGAAAATTATCACTTTTTTTTGTAATGGATATATAAACTTTCAAAATAAAAATAAGCAATATTATGACTTTTTAAAATGGAGAGAGGTTCCGATAGAAAATAAGTTATTTTGTGAAGCGCTCACGTTTACAAATTACAATGTAATGTTCATATTCTGGATTGTAATGTTCAAAATCTGAGAGGTGACAATTTTGAACCTTTTAATTGAGTCACGCGGTTAAAATTTTGTAATTTATGTGAATTTTTTTTTTTTTTTTGAAAATGACCTGAACAAACATGTTGCCAAATTATAAACATGACCGCTCAAATTATGAACATTAGCTTGTTATCTATGAACGAGAGTACTTCACACCGTAAAATTTATTCTCTCCAGAACGTTTATCTCTATAGTGGGGGTGGTTTATATAAAAATGATTATTAACTTAAAATTACGAATACCCTAATCATTGGCCTATAAAAGTATATATATAATACAAGTATATATATAAGCTAAGTTCATAATTTTTATGTATTTACGATTGTGTACAACAACAACATGCTTTATTATATCTCAGGATATGGGGTCTGGGGGTCGGATGTGTAAATCCTTTCCCCCAATAAGTTGGGAGGACTTATCCGAGGTGACAAAAAAGCATGGAAAACAAAACCACATAAAAAACTACATCGAGACCAACAAACATAAACAAAAACCAAAATCAAAATAAAACCACGTACACCACCCACAACCGACCGCGAGTATAACCCTCGACCCAAAACAAAGACTTGAGCATGGACCAACGAGGCCATACTCCAAGGCACAAAATGCCTAAACTTTTGTAACCCATATCTTGTCTCCCCATAGCGCTTTGTCCTCAGTTATAGCTTTTGTAAGTGTCAAAGGAGGGAGGTCTTTCCGGATAACCTTCATCCAACTCTTTTTCGGTCGACCTCTATTGCGACGAAAACTCCCCAAATCCAAAACCTCACAACTGCGAACTGGAGCACTAGAACAGTGAAGGTATTCTGGACTTGATGTCTTTAGAACTCCAGAGGCACGCCGCCATCAATGCCAACCTATCTGTATTCTGGACTTGATTTCTTTATCCACACCTCCATCTTTTTGCATGACATATCCAAGGCATTTAAAGGAGTCTCTTGTTCGCACCGTGCTATCACCAAGCATCATCTCAACATTTTTATCTGACGGGGTCCCAAAGTTAAACTCCACACATTCGGTCTTAGCACGATTAAGTCTGATGCCTTTTGACTCTAGAGCAGATCTCCACGCTTCTAATTTGTTACTCGCTTCCTCTTTGGACTCACCAACCAACACAATATCGTATGTGAATAACATACACCATGGAACCTCTCCTTGCAAACTACATGTCAACTCATCCATCAATATCGTGAAAAGAAAAGGGCTTAAAGAAGATCCTTGGTGTAACCCTATACACACTGCAAAGTAGTTTGTATCTCCTTCTGGCGTGCAAACACCAGTCTTGGCATCATCGTACATATCCACAGAATCCGTAATTATGTTCCAGACACACCCTTTACTTCCAAACATTCCCAAAGCAGCACCCTAGGCACTCTGCCATAGGCCTTCTCAAGATCAATAAGGACCATATGTAGACTCTTCTTCCTCTCTCTGTATATCTCAATGAGTCGCCTCATCACATGAATAGCCTGCATAGAGGACCTCCCAGGCATAAAGCCAAATAGGTTTGCAAAAACCCTAACCATTTGTCTCAACCTCAACTCAATCAGCTTTTCCCAGATCTTCATAGTATGAATCAAGAGTTTGATTCCCCGATAGTTACCACAATGTTACAGATCTCCTTTGTTCTTGTAAACTGGAACCAACTTACTACACCTCCATGCATCTGGAATTTTGGATGTTTTTCAGGATGATGTTAAACAGAGTTGTAAGCCAGTCCAAACCTCTAACTCCTAGGCATTTCCAAGCTTCAGTTGGGATCTCATCTTCTCCTATAACGCGCCTATTCTTCATACCATGAATTACATATTTCACCTCTTCAGTCGATATATGCCTACTAAAAGTGTGTAATATGCTGCTCTCGGGACTCTGAAATCCTTCTTCCAACTCAGAACCCTCATTCAGAAGCCCTGAAAAATACTCTTGCCAACGATCCTTAATTTGTGTATCGTCTATCAAAACTCGACCATCTTCAGCTTTAAAACATCTTACTCTGTCAAATTCTATGCGGCCACCCTCTCTAACATTAGCCCAACGGTACAAAAAATGTGCACCCCCTTCTCATCCAACGCTTTGTAGATGTGCTCGAACGCCTTGTCCTTTGCCTGGGCCAAAACTCTTTTGGCTTCCCTCTTAGCTACTTTGTATAACAGTAGACTGGCAACTCTAACGTCCTCACTTGTGCAGAATCTCGCTTGCTTGTAAGCCATCTTTTTAGCCTTAACCTTAGCTTCAACATCTTCATTCCACCACTCCTCCCCTTTCCAATCACT
Organism: Oxyria digyna; assembly: GCA_029168935.1. Lineage (NCBI taxonomy): Eukaryota > Viridiplantae > Streptophyta > Magnoliopsida > Caryophyllales > Polygonaceae > Oxyria > Oxyria digyna. Next base: position 17,917,682 of record JAPVLV010000013.1, read on the forward strand.
TACACCTGCCACTCTTCGAATACAATCTGACATCTTAACCCACATCGAATAAGCACTACCCTCTGTGCACCACGTCCCCTTCCTATCTGCTTCTTCATAAACCTTTTCTCTAATGCAAACCCCAGTCGGCTCTGACAGAGAACCCCACTTGATCCTAGACTGGACCTTAGTCTTTCTCTTTGGTTTATCTCCGACCAATGCCAAATCCAGGAGAAGCAAGTTATGTTGGGTCGTCAAACCCTCAAACGGGATAACCTTGCAGTCTCAGCACTTACTCTTATCTCCCCCCTTACAAGAAAGAAGTCAATTTGAGTAGTAATAGAGAGGACTCTGAAAGTGATAAGATGATTGTCCCTTTTGCGAAAAAATGAGTTCATAAGAATACAACCAAAAGCCATTGCAAACTCCAACAAAGCGACTTCGCTGGGATTTCTGTTCCCTAAACCAAAACCTCCATGCACCTCCTCGTAATCCTCCCTACCTTGGCCAATGTGGCCATTGAAGTCTCCCCCAATAATCAAACTCCCGGAATCTGGGATACCTCTAAGCAGACCGTCCAACTCCTCCAAGAAACACCTTTTCTCTTTGTCCCCTAGGTCCGCATGGGGAGCCGAAGTGAATTCGTTACAGGAATATGCATAACTTTTATTTGTATGTGTACATATTTATTATTTTGGATCTAGTAGTTAAAATATCCGTAACGCCTTTTACTTTCTAATTAATTTCTTTTAAACAAATTATAAGATGATTAATTAATGTTACAAGGTGATGTGTAACCAATAGGCAATAGTTGATGATCATGTGTCAATTAATGTTGATTATATTATAGTTGATGAACTTGTGATTATCAATACTCCATCTTTAGTATGGGTATAATTGAAGTATTTTTTTAATAAATGTAGTCTGTTGTACTCCGTCTGTCTCATTATATAATTTTTGTTTTCGTTTTTTTACACTATTTACAATTCAAGAGAATCTTCTAAATTTTGACCAATACATAAAGAAAAATGTAGTCGGGGTGATTTTGTGTGATTTATCTCGATAAATATTTTAAGAATATCAAAATTTTATCTATTTTACTAATAAAAAATAAAAAATATTAACAATACAAAACGTGCATCGACAAATGTGTCCATCACAAACGGGAATTATATTACGGGACGTAATAACTTCATATTTTTTGGGGTAAAATGTCATAACTTCATTTCAACCTAGCGTCCCCACACAAATTGATGGCATAGTTTCGAATCTTATGTCAAATGTTTATAATCATACAATACTAGCATTACGGACCCCTGTGTGGTAGTGCTATAACAAGAGTACGACTTTTAATATTGGTATATTAGGTTTTGTACCGATTGTTACTATTATATAAATTAATATTGGTTGTATTATAGTCTGTTGTTTGTGATACAGGAAAAGGATAGAAGATGGACAACCATAACGTCTGTAACTATATATCATATATCATTTCAACAACAAAAACAATAGTATAGTATACGACGTTTTCTAAGACGGTAGTTTGGAAGCTCTGGTTTTTGGAAGATTACGACAACTTCTACTTTGTTTCATTGATATCATTGTCGTACAAATTTTGAAAACTGTCAAGGAATCGATCAAGCAACAAAGCGTCTACTCAAAATCTGAGAAAAATAACATTGACTACCGTAGTCTTTTTTTAAAAAAGAATTAAAACATTATTATGAATATTGAGTAAGACATATAGAAGAAAAGCAACTCATTTAATCAAGAAAAAAATACCAAATAACTCACTAATTACAACACTAAAAACACTAAATGCTTAATCAAGAGGTCAAATTTATATTATACTAGCCCTACAGAGGCGGATGCACGGCCCCTTTTCTCTAGTGGGTTTGTTTTGTGTGTTGTTGTTCTGTCATCTTTGTTGTATGTTTGGCTGGGACATCTCGTGATGTTTGTTAGTGTGTATCTCGGCTCCGCAGCACTTAAACGTCATTGTCCTCGAGCATAATGTGTATAAGTTTGATACACACTTCTTGTTATTGTGTTTATAGTTTACATGTGCGTCTGTTTCTCTACTGATTATATTATGGTGATTGTTATTCGGTGGTTGTAATCGTTCGACTGCCTGTTGGAGCCGGTTCTCGATGGGCTCGCGAGGCCCATAGAGAGTTGGGTCAGGCCCACGAATCGCGTGCCGGGTCGGTCCGGGAAGTCAGCCCAGAAGAATAAAGCGGCCCATAAACAGGTGAAGCCCAATAAGAGGATACAACGGGACTAAGTATCGAGGGGCAAAACGGTAATAGACTCGCGTGAGTCCCAGGTGATAGTATAAAAACGCAACCCTATGGATAAGGAAGGGGATCCGGATCATAAGAGAAAAACGCTTGACCTCCCTCTGAAGAAGAAGAAAAGCACAAGAGCAAACCCTAACTACAATCTTCCGAAACACTCATCTCCTAGAGGAATTTAAGCATAAAGCACTTGTTGAATCACTTATAGTTTCGTTGTAAAGCCTTAGTGTTGTTATGAGTGGTATCTGAGTTATTAGGTTTATTGTAAAGCTCGAAACGTGAAACGTCTTTGATAATATACTCTTCTTTCACGTTGCTTTTCTTTACCTTTGTGTATACTTGCGTTGTTTCTGTGTGTCCGGTTTTACGTTAATCTTTCTTATCGGAGCTTAAAAGAGCCGGAGCCGGTTTCCTTCTCGGTTAAGTTTCGCAAGTGTCAGGTGTCGAGAGTGAGGTTAATTTCGAGGAAGAAGACGACGAATTGTATTACATAAGTTGATTGTCCAGACGCCCTGTGTCACGCGAAGTGTTGTGTCGCGTGATCGCAATTTTTGGGCTCCAACACTGGCGCCGATCGTGGGGACCTCCTCGCACAAGTAAGGCTTACTATCTATACTCGCGAAGTGTTTTCTAATACAACTATCTGAGAAGATGAATACTAGTGGCGAAAGAAGCGACAACACCCCTCCCCAGATGAGAACTCAAGACATAAGTAGCACGCGACCACGTTTTTCACATGTGCATGAGGAGGAAATTGTTCTGGCAGGACCCGCACTGGTACAATATCGTGCTTTCCTGCAGACGATGGGACAAAGTGCGGGCGGAAGCCGAAACCAGCGGCAACCAAGGACTCGATCACGCGAGCACGAACAGAATCAGAGCGGACGAGAACAGTCGGTCGCGGAAGAGAGTGCTGAACACGTACCTGACGACGGAATTTCAGTGTCGCATGGAGCAAGGGTCGAAGGACGCGAAAGGCCTTGTCACCCTAGTAGATTCGATTTGAATCAACCCCCTGCGAGCCACGCGGAAGATCAATCTTACAGGGGGAGAACCGAAGGAAGAGGACAGGGGATTCACGCCGAACAAAGACCTTCCCGCCGCCGGTACGAGGGGGAACCTTTTTACAACCAGGCCACCCACCCGCGGCAAGCCTTTGAGGCCTATCCGTCTGTCAACCCGACACTCTTGTTCGGCCCGACTGCTTTCGCGGGGCATATAGTCAGGTCAGTCCCTCTGCCTAATTTCAGATTTCCTATCATAAAAGAGTACAATGGTAAAGAAGATCCCAGCGAGCACCTAGCACGCTACAAGTATGCTATGCTCGCGAGGTGTCCTGATGAGGCCACAATGTGCAAAGGTTTCCCAGGCACGCTCGCGGGACCCGCCATGACCTGGATGCTCAACCAACCGTCAGAAAGCATCCATTGTTTCGCCGATCTAGAGAGAAGTTTCTTGTTGCATTTCGGCTCCTCGAGGAAGAGAAAGGTGACAATGCAAGAAGTAGTAGGGGTCAAACAAGGGCCACATGAATCACTAGAGGATTACGTTAAGAGGTTCGCGGAAAAGATCTTGGAAGCTGAAGATTTCCATGATAAAACCGCTCGGGTCGCGTTCCTTGACGGGCTCAATGATGGAAGCGCCTTCAAGCAATACCTATACCGCAAGAGAGATTTAGACTACCAAGGCATGCTCGAGAGAGCATACACAGAAATTAATGTGGAAGCACACTCAGGAATCGCTTTGAAGGGAAATAATCAGAACAAGCCCGCTCAGGGTCATAAGAAAGAAAACCCGAACTGGGGGAGTAAGCGCCATCAGGGTAATCAGGGGAAGGAACAGTTCGATTCGCGAGCACCCGGTTTACAGATTCAAGATCAGAATCAGGGTCAAAGACAGTTCAGGGGCCAAAATCACGATCAGAATCAATTTCAATCGCAGAATTTTGTGGCCGAACAAGACAACCGACGCGATGTTGAGGGGAGAGGTGGTCGCGGTCATAACCGCCAGGGGCCTACCACCTGGTGCGAATACCACGGAGTGAATACTCACTCTACATTAGAGTGTCGGTCGCGACAACATCACCCAAGTGAGCAGGAGGTCCTGACTGCTCGGAGGGGAAGCGTTGATGCAGATCACGGCGTCACATACAGAGGAGCGTGGAGTAAAGGGGGAGGCAGTAGAACGCAAAATGAGACGAGACAGCAAACCCCCGCGAGAAATAACCAGAATCAGGGGCCTAATCGCCACCCGTCCCAGAACTTCCCTCGCATGGACGGCCATGTAGGCACGATCGCGGGCCGCCATGAACCCATGCCCCTGGGCAAACGAGAGCAAAGACTCGTTAACAACGCACCCAAGCCTCAGGGAAAACCGATCTATAGTGTCGCGAGATCGAAGTCTGAACCTTACACGCTTGCCTTCAGTGACAAAGAGGTAGATACCTGGGCTGTCGAGGCCGCTGATCCACTGGTCATCCATGCTCAGATAGGAACCAAGCTGGTAAAAAGAATCCTCGTGGATACTGGGAGCTCAGCCGATATACTATACTGGGACGCGTTCGAGAAAATGGGAATTGATCAGTCTACACTCAGGCCCACTAAAACCACGCTGGTAGGTTTCGCGGGTGACAGCGTAAGGGCCTTGGGCGTCGTCACCCTAGATCTCATCTTGAGTGAAGAGAAAGGGTCAAGAAGGTCATAAAAGATAGATTTTGTGGTGATCCCAATAACATCCTCCTACAACGCGATACTGGGACGCGAGACGCTGTGCAGGTTTGAGGCGGTCGTATCGATCTGCCATTTTTGTTTAAAATTTCCAACATTGACAGGAGTAGGGGTCGCGAGAGGAAACCAAGAGGAGAGCCGTATCTGCTACGTCTCGTCCGAAAAGGGCAGCACCAAGACCTTGCTTGCCAACCAGTTATTTATTCCAGGGTTGCCCCGCGTCCTGGAAGAAGCTGAGTTAGAAGTTCGCGCCTCACCCAGACCGCGAGACACTGAGGGAAAAGAAGAAGGGCATAAACCGCATTTTGATGGGTTTGAGAAACAGGTAATCACTCCTTTCCCCAACAAAGAGGAGAAACTTTACGTAGGGGGGAGACTGAATCAAAAAGTCGTACAAGAGATCGAGACCTTACTCACCCGCTCCCGGGATGTGTTCGCGTGGACGCCAAAGGATTTGAGAGGGATCCCGGCAAGTGTCATGACCCACTCCCTGAACATTAGTCCAGAGGTTAAGCCGCGTAGGCAGAAAAAAAGAAAACAAGCAGGACCAAAGAACGCGGCGGCTGCGGTAGAGCTCGCGAAGCTGATTAAGGCAGGGTTTGTAAAACCAGTGCAATACCCAACGTGGCTGTCAAACGTTGTAATGGTAGAGAAAAATCCCAAAGGGACGGGGAAGTGGCGCATGTGCGTAGATTTCACTGGTCTCAATAAAGCATGTCCCAAAGACAGTTATCCATTACCCTCGATCGACCAGTTGGTAGACTCCACCGCAGGTCATGAAGCTCTAAGCTTCCTGGACGCGTACTCTGGATATAATCAGGTTATGATGAACCCAGCCGACTCAGGGCACACTGCTTTTATCACAGACAAAGGAACCTTCTGCTATAAAGTAATGCCGTTCGGTTTGAAAAACGCGGGGGCTACATTCCAGAGACTAGTGGACATGATCTTTAGCGACCAAAGAGGTGACACTGTAGAGGCCTATGTTGACGATATAGTGGTTAAAAGCAAAAAGCAAGCGGATCATACTCGCGACCTGGCAGAGGTCTTTGAGACCCTGAGAAAGTACGGTATGAGCCTCAATCCAGAGAAATGCGTCTTCGGAGTCACCGAAGGCAAGTTCCTAGGCTTTCAGATCAGTGCACGCGGTATCGAAGTCAATCCAGACAAAGTCCAGGCCGTAATAGATCTACAACCACCAAGGTCCATTCACGACGTCCAAAGATTCGTGGGAAAGGTCAACTATTTAGGAAGGTTTTGCGCAAAACTCGCGGAGCGAAACCTTCCCTTCTTCCACATACTAAGGAAGCCTAAAAACTTCGAATGGTCTGAGGAATGTGAAAGGGCATTTATGAGTCTTAAAGAACATCTGGCTAAACTCCCAATCCTCGCGTCCCCAATACCTGGTGAAGGCTTGCAGCTGTACCTCGCGGCAGGCACGCGTGCAGTTAGCGCTGTGTTAGTAAAAGAACAACGGGTCCCCGTCTATTTCGTCAGTAAAGCACTTCTGTCGGCCGAGACCAGATATTCACCCATTGAGAAAGCAGTACTCGCGTTAATAACAGCCGCTCGTAAACTCCGACCTTATTTCCATGCTCATCCCATCGAAGTACTGACGGATTTACCACTACCGTCTTTTATGAGTAAACCAACAACCTCTGGAAGGCTCGCTAAATGGGTCATTGAAATGACAGAGTTTGACGTAGTCTATAGACCACGGCCCGCCATCAAGGCACAAGCTTTGGCAGATTTCATAGTTGAAACAAGTTTCAGAGAGCTAGAAAAAGATATTATAACTCCTGAACACCCCGCGTGGGTAATGCACATTGATGGATCGGCAAACGTAGATGGTTGCGGGGCGGGAGTCGTCCTAACTTCCCCGGCTGGGGATAAGATAGATCACGCGATTGCGCTAAGATTCAAAGCCACGAACAATGAAGCAGAATATGAAGCACTCATCGCAGGGCTGGAAATTGCCGTTAACGCGGGTATTCATGTGGTAAAGTGCATGAGCGATTCCCAGATCGTCGTGAATCAGATCAATGGGACCTACGAGGCCAGAACAGGCAATCTCCCCAGATATCATGCGAGGGCCACAGCCCTGATTTCGTTGCTCGGGCATTTTGAAATTGAAGCTATATCAAGAGAGGAAAACACGCGAGCTGATGAACTCGCGAAGCGGGGTTCCCAAATTCAGTATGCAAATATAGAATGTACTAGCGAGGGTCCCACCGCCATTACTAAAGAAGGAAGGGCCCCATACTTTTGGTTCGTGAAGTCTGAGAGCGCCATAAGCAATCAGGTGGAACTGATGGAGATAAGCGAGCCAGTCAGCGACTGGCGCACCCCTATAATTCAATATCTTGCTAGCGGAACAGGGCCTTCAGATCCGAAAGAAATGAGAAAGCTTGTCTCCATGGCTGCACGCTTTTACATGTGTCGTGGAGAACTTTACAAAAGGGGATACGGACCACGCGAGCTTAAGTGCTTGACTAAGACAGAAAGTGACGTGCTGATAAAGGAGCTTCACGCGGGATTATGCGGAACTCACGCGGGTTGGAGACCAATGGTCTATAAAGCGTTAAGGCAGGGAAGTTTCTGGCCCACCATGAAACAAGACGCACAACGCGAGTCTCAGAGTTGCAAGCCATGCCAGTATTTTGCCCCAGCATCTCATCAATCAGGTGTTGAGTTGCAGATAATGTCAAGCCCTTGCCCCTTCGCGATGTGGGGACTAGATCTATTAGGACCTTTCAAACCAAAAGCGCCTGGTCAACTAGAGTACATCATTGTAGCAGTTGATTATTTCACCAAATGGATCGAAGCCGAAGCCCTCGCGAGCACCACCATCCCGGCAGTTAAAAAGTTCCTTTGGAGAAACATCATCTGCAGGTATGGCCTCCCTCACGAGATCGTAACCGACAGGGGACCACAATTCAATTCGCCGCAATTGTTTACATGGTGCAGAGACATAGGGATCACTTTAAGGATTGCTTCAGTCGCTCACCCGCATTGCAATGGCCAGGTAGAAGCAATGAACAAGAGCATTGTCATGGACTTGAAAAGACGGCTAGAAGGCTCCAAAGGCATGTGGGCCGAAGTGTTACCCCTAGTACTCTGGGCAAACAGGACCACAGTAAAGAAAGCAACTGGAGAAACGCCATTTGCTCTCGCTTATGGAATAGAGGCCACAGTACCAGTCGAGTTCATTGTGCCTACGAACCGCGTGATTCAGTATAGTCCGGACGACAATGACGAAAAAATGCAGCTAGAGTTGCAAATGCGAGAAGAGACTCGCGACCTGGCCACCATCAGAGCAGCCAATCATAAAGCGGGCGTTGCAAAATATTATAACAAGCACGTAAAACTGAGGGGATTTGCCAGAGGAGACCTTGTGCTACGTAGAACAGAGGGGGGAAAGCTCGACCCCAACTGGGAAGGACCTTACATTATAGATCGCGAAGTCGCGCCCGGGGCTTATCGCCTCAAGGACCACTCTGGAAATCACATTGCCAACTCCTGGAACGTGATGCGACTTCGTCGTTTCTACGCCTAGTCCTCCCATAAAACTCAGGTACGTTCACAATACTTGTGGTTATTATAACATGAAAAGCACAGGTAATGCAGTCGGATCGCGTGTCCTGCTTCCAGCTTCCAGGGCTGAGCTAGAAAACTCCCCCTGGTCGCGAAAGAGAGGACTGCTCGTGCTTCCAGCTTCCAGGGCTGAGCTTGAAAACTCCCCCTGGTCGCGAAAGCGTAGACGGCTGGGCCGGGTATGGCTAAAAACCCCCCCCCCGGTCGCGTGTCCTCCTTCCAGCTTCCAGGGCTGAGCTAGAAAACTCCCCCTGGTCGCGAAAGAGAGGACTGCTCGTGCTTCCAGCTTCCAGGGCTGAGCTTGAAAACTCTCCCTGGTCGCGAAAGCGTAGACGGCTGGGCCGGGTATGGCTAAACCCCCCCCCCCCCCCCGGTCGCGTGTCCTCCTTCCAGCTTCCAGGGCTGAGCTAGAAAACTCCCCCTGGTCGCGAAAGAGAGGACTGCTCGTGCTTCCAGCTTCCAGGGCTGAGCTTGAAAACTCCCCCTGGTCGCGAAAGCGTAGACGGCTGGGCTGGGCTAAACCCCCCCCCCCCCCCCCGGTCGCGTGTCCTACTTCCAGCTTCCAGGGCTGAGCTAGAAAACTCCCCTTGGTCGCGAAAGTAAGGACGGCTCGTGTTTCCAGCTTCCAGGGCTGAGCTAGAAAACTCCCCCTGGTCGCGAAAGCATGGGCGGGTTTGCATCATGTCCAATGCTACTACCTAAGGATAAAAACCGAAAGCTAAATGCTCCTCTACATGTGCAGTGCTTGGTATCCCACGCGAGAGCAGCACCATGACTAAATGCTTTACAAAGACCAAGAATACTCCGTGACAATCACACCAAGGAAAAGCTGTCCTACTGCGCCGCGGCTAACAAAGGCTAAAGGTGAACCTCGCGTGTAAAGATCATGCAGCAGTTAGCAAAAGAATAGTTTGCGATGCTCACTCACAAGATTATGTAACAAGTCAGTTTTGCCTTACTATACAGGATGGACCGTAATTGTGACTTATCTCTTTGCGTTTTCCTTTTTCGCGAACTTACTCATTTTTCCGAAACAAAAAACGGGGGGAACGAGACGAGATAAGTATGTACGAAACAAGCAAACAAAAGCAAAAACAATAATATAGAAACAGCATAAAGGTCGCGACCATTATACCCGCGATATATATAAAAGTTGATTACAAAATGTCACAATTCCTAAATACAGAAAACATTGTTCAAGACAAAAGACATTACTTAGAAACAGTCTTGGCAGCAGTCCCCGCGTCCTCTACACTATCCGCATCCAGATCCACGACGTCGCGAACACCAGCCACTCGTGAACCTGAGCCCCCCGCTTGATCTAAACTAGAACGCTTTGAAGGCTGAATGGTGTCGAGAAGGGCATCAGACGCGAATACCTTCCTCTTGCGAGACGAGAGGGATGGAGAAGGAGGGCTCGGAACTGACTTCTCAAGCGAAGGGGGAGCGACCACTTTCGGGAGAGGGGGCCTGAAAACCTGACTCTCTTTGCCCTTAACAATACCCCTCTCAGGCGCAAGACGCGTAATCCCCCATGCCTCGAGTGGAGTCTCCCCGTCATCAATGAAGGTTCCGGGCAATGGGGGCTGGTACTCAGGAAGATCAGTAGAAAGCCCGCACAGGTCCTGAGCATTGAAAGGGAAGTCCTTAACCTTGAACTTCAGCATCTGCATCTTTACCATGCAAAGGAGAAGCGTGTTGGCAGCATTCTTGTAAAAATCGACGCGAGCACGCTGGCGATAACCCCCACAATACTCCTCCACCGCCATGTTCCTCTCGTAAGCGATTCTCTCAGACATCGTCGCGTGGAGCTTCTCGTTTTCCTGTCTAAGGTCGTTCAATTGCGTATTGTACTCAGTGACGATGTTGACATGAGTGGACCTCTCATACGCAAGCTGAGCTTCCAGCTCCTTTATCCTCGCGTCTTTCACTGACAGGAATGCGAGCTCACCCTCCATCTCCTTCATCGTCGTCTTAGCTCTCGAAAGCTCCTCCTCCAAGGCTTTCTTTTCTCCCATAAGCCTAGACTTGGCCGCTCTGTGGGCATCGCGGGTCGACTGATCCTCTGCCCTCAGCTCCTTAAGTTCATCTTCAGCGGCAAGCACCTTTTGAGTCGCGCTCGCGATGAGATTCATCCCCTGCAAAAATGAAGAGTTAAAAACACCCCAAGAAAGCAAGAAATAGGTAGAAACAGGAGACTTACGGCGAAAAGAAGTTTGGACAAGCCGCCAGGCCTTTCCGAAATTTCCTCGTAGAGGCTAGGTGCGGGAGGGAAAACGGTCGGTATCGTCTCAACGAACACACGCGTCGCGGATAAGCTATGGATGAAGGTCGGGTTCGCGACAGGGGTATCAGTAGGCTCCGGAGAGGAGACAAACTCCACTTCCGTCGTCCTCTTGCGTTTTTTCTCGGCAACTTTCTGCTTCCCCTTATCGCGAACCGAAAGTACGCGAGACGTCTGGACCGGAGGAGCGTCCTCAGAAACTGTCGTCGCAAGCTCCATTGGTGTTTCCGAAGCAGCGGCTGGGGGAGTAGGAGTCGGATCGAGGACGGATGAAACAATGCGGGTAGGCGCCTCGATGGTTGTTAGCGCGCCCGACTCGTCAAGGGCCAACCCCCCCAGATCCGGAAGATCGGCGAAAAAGTCAGCATCTACAAAAGCCACCACAAGTGAGTATAGTGTAAATAATCGTAATAAACGCGAGCGTCGAAACAAAAACGAACAAAAACCTAGGGCATGAGCCTTGAGACTAAGTCCCCTGGCGACCAGTAAAGAGTCCGAGATAGCCAGCTCAAAACGTTTTTGAACTGCTTTGTCGGGGTAATCCTTGTAATCACGAATGAATCTGTCGCGAGTCTCCTTGGGGAAAAAGCATGGGGCCCTTCTCGCAGTGGGCTCGCGTACCTGGACGGAAATTTCAGAGCCAGGAGGGGGACAGACTAAAAACCAACAAGTTTTCCACCCCTCGATCTTCGAAGGCAATCGGAAGGCGCTAGGAGTCTTGGCTTGAGCAGTGTAAAACCCATCCTCGCGTGAGTTCTTCTTATACGAATTGATGAGCGCGTAGTGAGGAGTATTAGGAACTATCCCAATGTCCTGACATCGCATGATGTAGACAATCAGAGAGCTCCAGAAGTTTGGATGCATCTGAGAAGGGCTGAAGCCTAGATCTGCCATTACTTCAGTCTGGAAGGACGTCCAAGGGAGACGGAAGCCGGCTTCTAAAGACTGCCTACTCAAAGCAAAGAAAGACCCATACTGGTCGAGGGAAGTGCCTTCAAGATCGGGGAGGGCAAAGACGGTCCCCTCAGGGAAGGGATATTGCGTAGCAAGGCGACGAAGATCGTCAAAGGTAAGACTGCTACGTTGGGCGGTGTTGGGAACTAGGGTGCGAGAATGCGTAATTCTCTTTGTAAGGATACTCACGCGTCCGGGGCCCGCGAGAAAGGGTTTCTCTATAACTACGTGGGGCAAAGACCCCTTGTGAGAGAAAAAGCTGGCGAATTGACCGTAATTGGTCTCGGCTCGCTCTTGAATGACGCGAGACGGGAGTCTGGTTTTGGATCTTTTGGGCGTCTTCGCTTTGCTCCTCTTAGATTTTCTAGAAACACGAGATCGTCTACGAGATCCTGGCTCGCGATCACCAGAACCCCCTTCAGATCCGGACGTGGTACGCCCTGAATACTCAGCCCGAGCTGAGCGTTCATAAAAATCATCGCTACCTGAAAGCATAGGCAAAGTAAGTTTCAGTTTTCCAGGGATGGAAAGAAGGAAAAAAGAACATCAAAATTAGGAGCAACGCGTGTCTAAAGGTAACTAACGCGAGGCTATAACAAACAAGAAATCCCTGGAAAAGCTGAAACTCAAGAATCAAAAGGGAAGCCAAAACGACATCAGAATGGACCAAGCCCAAGAACACGAAGAACATCACGAAGGTCGAAGATGGCAGAAATTGACCAAAACACGTTTTTTCCCAAACGAGCGCATCAAAGAATAAGAGTCGAAATGGGATACAACGCAAAAACACCCAATGAACAAAAAGTGACCTTTAGAAGCCTCTCAATTCAAAAGAACCGAATGAAATTTCTGCGGGCGAGATCAAATGGAACGACGATGGAGGCCCTAAAAAATCGAAGAAACGAAGTAGAAAAGAGAAAGGAGAGCGGAAGACTAACCTGCCATGGAGAATCGACTGCGAACGACGGCGAAGATGACGATGGAGAAGGAAGGAAAGCACCGGCGGGTTTGAGGAGTTGCAGAGAAAGAGGAGAGAAAGAGGAGGTTATGGCGGAAAAGGAAAAGAGGAAGACGAGAATGGGTATATATAAGAAAAAATCGAGGGAAAGAGGGTGCAATAATGAGTCAACACGTGGACGACATGCGCTCGGCGCGGGAATTCGTAAAGTTTTTGAATTCAAAACGTCGCCCAGAGAAAACGAAGCAGAAATACACGCGACCCTATCACGCGATGGGAATGTGCAAAGTTTAAGAGCCAAGCTTACATCGAGAACGCGACTTCAAGAGGACAGGCCCAAGCCTTCAGCTAGTCAGCATGAAAGCTTGGGGGGCTGGATGTTGGAGGCGGTTCTCGATGGGCTCGCGAGGCCCATAGAGAGTTGGGTCAAGCCCACGAATCGCGTGCCGGGTCGGTCCGGGAAGTCAGCCCAGAAGAATAAAGCGACCCATAAACAGGTGAAGCCCAATAAGAGGATACAACGGGACTAAGTATCGAGGGGCAAAACGGTAATAGACTCGCGTGGGTCCCAGGTGATAGTATAAAAACGCAACCCTATGGATAAGGAAGGGGATCCGGATCATAAGAGAAAAACGCTTGACCTCCCTCTGAAGAAGAAGAAAAGCACAAGAGCAAACCCTAACTACAATCTTCCGAAACACTCATCTCCTAGAGGAATTTAAGCATAAAGCACTTGTTGAATCACTTATAGTTTCGTTGTAAAGCCTTAGTGTTGTTATGAGTGGTATCTGAGTTATTAGGTTTATTGTAAAGCTCGAAACGTGAAACGTCTTTGATAATATACTCTTCTTTCACGTTGCTTTTCTTTACCTTTGTGTATACTTGCGTTGTTTCTGTGTGTCCGGTTTTACGTTAATCTTTCTTATCGGAGCTTAAAAGAGCCGGAGCCGGTTTCCTTCTCGGTTAAGTTTCGCAAGTGTCAGGTGTCGAGAGTGAGGTTAATTTCGAGGAAGAAGACAAAACGTTGCGCAATCCCCGTCCTAGCAGTGCAGAGAATGGAGTTTCCCAGACAGGACAATACAACATTAGAAACCAAACATCCATACAAACCAAGGTACCCATTTAAAATGTGCAGAGAGATATTTGTGCTACTAATGTATTCAACATGGTTACACAAAATACATACACACAATTATATATGCGTAAAGATAATTCAACATGGTTGACCCTTTTATAGGCAAAATCTATACGCACTACATTTTACAACTTTTCACACTACATTCTCGTACGCCCATAATGGGCGTACACTCGTTTTCAGCGGACAGTGCAAAATTCCAACATCGATTGTGAAGCAAAATACAGAATACGGTCGTATGTATACGCCCAAAACCTGCGTACAGTCTAAATTTTAATAATATAGCCGTTAGAAAATAGCCGTTGGGGAATTTAAATTTAATAATATAATAATCGTACGCCCATAATTGGCGTAACGGCTATTTGTCCAAATTCAAAAGTTAAAAAGGTGGCCGTTTGGGATGTAGTTTGTGTATAAATGTAGGAACTTTGGATGGATGTTGAAGTCAAAAATGTCAAATAGGAGAGTTACAAATTTGAGTGATGGTGAGGAGTTTGAATATGTGACGGAGATTGAGTATGCGAGCGGTGAAGAGAACGAGTATGTTGAAGAGAACGAGCATGAGAGTGACGAAGACGATGCAATCGTGGATGAGAAAGAGTATTTTAGTGAACCCGACGACGGGATGTGGGACGACGATAGAGACGAAGAAGGAGGAGACTTCGACGCCGGAGATTTTTCGGTTAGTAATTAATTAGAATCGTTTCGTATTTATTTACGTTATTTAGTTGCAAATAATTTGTAGAAGTGATAGTTTAGATTGATGTGGACTCGTAGTTTTAAGTTTTAGTTGTGATAAATATGGTAGTTTTTATTAATTATAGGGTATGGATTACTATGATTCGTTTGATACCGAAGAAACGTTTCCTACTAAGGAACACTTGAGGCATTGGGTTCAGAGTATTGGTAGACAACTTATGATGGTATTAGTGACTCGCCATAGCAATGAGCGTCAAATGAATATAATGTGCTCGCATGCTGGAGTGTATAGATCAGGGAAAAAGAAAAGAGAGGATGGTGAAACAGAGGAGGTTGTTAATACAGAGCGGGATAGTAGGGATAAGAAGTCGGATTGCAAGTTTGAGATCCGAGGATATAGGTTCAGGGCGAGGGATGCGAGAGATGGATGGTATGTGAAGGTAAAATACGGACAACACAATCATAAGCTTTCCACTAGCTTCATTGGCCATCCGTACATGGGTCGAATGACGCCGAATGAGGTGAAATTTGTGATGGTATGTGCGAACAGCTTGACTACGCCGTCTGTTATTGCTACTCAGTTGAGTGCGGCCTTTCCAGGGAATACAACATCCACAAAACAAATCGCCAACTTTATTCAGAAGTTGCATTTTGAGGATCGTGGAGATTTGACTGTTACACAATGGACCTTGAAGTTTTTGAAGGAGCGCAGCTATGTAGTGCATTCCCTCTGCAAGATGAAATCAAACGAGGTGGAAATCTTGTTTTTTGCCCATCAAGACTCGTTGCACTTGTTGAAGATGTTTCCGTACGTCGTGGTTATTGACGCCACATACAAGACGAATAGGTACATAATAGTTGTATATCAAAAAAAATTTGTTTAAATATATTGCATATGCCTCTTCCTTCATTATTTAAATATATTATGCAGGTATAAAATGCCTCTTGTGGAGATTGTCGGTTTCACTTGCACGCATAAGACATTCAACATTGCATATGCATTCACGGGTAAGGAGGAAACAATGCACTACTTGTGGAGAAAGTTGTTTGAGGATGCCGGAGTAATGCCGACTACAATAATGACCGATCGAGAACTAGCTCTCATCACTGCAATCAAATATGTGTTCAAAGATCTTCTGGTTCAACACCTCTTGTGTTGGGTTCATATCAAGCACAACATCGAGGTAAACGCTACCAGAATTTTGAAAAACAAGGAATCGGTGAAAAGGTTGTGCTCGCAAGTATAGAGACTTTTTCTATCAAGAACGGAGGAACAATACGAGGAAAGACTGCTAGGATTGAGAACATCTTGGAAAAGCGGCGTCGTCGGATACATTGAAAAGGTGTGGCTTATCCCTTACAAGACAAACATTGTTTGCGCATGGACGGAACACAATCTTCACTTCTTCACGAGGACCTCAAACAGGTAATTTTTTTTTAACTTACTTAAACATTTCCGATTTATTTATTAGTTTATTATGTAATAGTTGTTTTACTTAAACGCGACATTGAATGAAGAAAACATAGGGTTGAGGGAATGCATAAGGTGTTGAAGAAAATAGTCGGTTCAAGTATAGGCGGTTTTAATCGAATGGTTGTGAGGATCCATGCAGCCATCGAGGGCCAGATTGTGAAGGTGAGGGCCACCATGGAAGAGGATCGGATCAAGACACCCGGGGTTTTCAGACGAATGAATCCACAAGTGAAATTGATATTTCGGCATCTATTCCATAATGTGTCTGATAGAGCGTTGCATAAGTTGTGGGATATATGGGAGGATATAAAGGCGAAGAATTATGAGGAACATTGCGAAGATTACTGGATGCGAGAATGTCAGGGCCTACCATGCATCCACGAGATGGTGCAACATATTATTCACAAGAAGCCATTCAAGCTCAATCAGATTCACAGATTCTGGAGGCAGCTACAATGGGATAGGATTGAACTTGATAACGGGGAGGTAGAGATTGGTGTACCTCAGACCATGCGGGAGTTGAGATTCATTGAGCTCAACGATAGATGGCAAAAGGGGGAACTTCCAGAAAGTCAGTGGTCTCAGATAGCGGACTTGTACACAATGTTGGAGTATCCACATCAAAGTCTTGCGTTGGAGCCGACGGGAATCAAGGATCCTGGCAGACCAAGAGGAGCGGTAGGAAAGAAGTGGGGAACCGAGAGAGAGATGAGCGCGTTTGAGTACGCAAGGGAAGAATTAGAGAAAAATGATGTTGCGAAGGTGAAGAATAAGACGGTTAGAGGAAAGGGAAAGGGAAAAGCAACGGCGGCACAACCTACTTTCAACGAGCCTACTATAATGAGGGAGTTTGAAGTTGCTGGGTGCACTGCGGCAGAGGCGTTTGGTCATTCAAGTGGCACTGGTGGAGAGGGGTTCGGATTATCAGGTTGCACTCTTACAGATGAGTTCCCTCAGCCAGCAATGACGAAATGTGGGGTAGACTTCGGGGTTGACAATGTTGATCTCTTCATGTTTCCATACATTGTAGATGCACAAGACGTAAGGGCGGATGGACACTGTGGATATCGGTCACTAGCCATGTTGTTGGGGCATCACCAACAAGAATATCGTCGCATTCGCATGGAACTGACTACGGAGCTGTTAGAGAACAGTGATATCTACAGACGAGTCATGACCAGACTACGCCCGGATTTGGCAAACAACTTCGACGCTCTTGTTCAAGAGGTCAACTATAGCAGATCACCATGTCCTGAAAGATACTGGATGAGTATGCCCATGATTGGATTAACATTTGCCACTAAGTTTCAGGTTGGTTTGATATACTTATCCAAAGTCCGATCATATTTGTGCTTACCGATGAAGGTGTATCAACAAAGCTGCACTCATGGTTTGAAAATTTATGCAATGGCTCGTGTGGGTTTAGCAAACCACTACATACCGGTATGATTTTCACTAAAGTATTTGTGATTTTCACTCAATTTTCTTAATGCTTAACATGGTATTTATGTTTTGTAATTTAGGTGTGCCTTAGAGAAGACTGTTCGGTACCATTTGTACCTGGAGTTTGGCGCATGTTCAAGGATCCTAGTGCGAATGGATTGGATCGCGGGTTCGCGCTGAGGATGCAGCAATGGAAGGACTATCGCATTAATTATGGTAGTATAGATGTTGATCTGTAGTGAATTCAGATGTGTTGAATGTTTCACCTTTTGTAACTTTACAGGACTTGCCCTTGTATGCTTTTGAGATTCTAGTTGATGACTTCTGTTGTATGTCTGTTATGCTTTTAATATCTTGACTCCTTTTTTATAGTATTGTCTTGTCTGTTATTTTTTAATGTTTTAGATGGGTTAAATGAAACAAGTTCTGAATTCACTACAAGGGATTAAAACGAAACACGGCGTGAAAATCGAGTAAAACGGGGTTAAAACGAAAAACGGCGCGAGAATCGAGTAAAACGGGATTAAAATGAAAAACGGCGCGAAAATCGAGTAAAACGGGATTAAAACGAAAAACGACGCGAGAATCGAGTAAAACGGGATTAAAACGAAAAACGGCGCGAAAATCGAGTAAAACGGGATTAAAACGAAAAACGGCGCGAAAATCGAGTTTATGAAGGGACGTACAACGAAAAATGACAAGAAAAGGGTATTTAGCAAAAAGAAATAGTTTCCATGATGCAAGGGGTATTTAGCCAAAAAATACTTGAAAAGTTGAAAAAGGAAGGGGTATATAGTAAAAACTTGAGATATGATGTTTGAAATGGATAGTTTGGGCCCAGTTCGTTTAAACGCATTATAACGCTAAAACTCAAAATTTCAAAATTGTAACATGATAGAAAATGAAGTCTTTAGTCGTTATCAATTCTCGGAATCGAAAAAAAATCAACGAAAACGTCAACGGGCCTAATAAGGCCGAATTGAGATTTGGTGAGGCCCATTACCTAAAAACGACATAAAACGGGTTAATAAGACCTTAAACATTGAAAAACTTGAAATGTAAAAGTTGTATTTGAGCATTACCAATATGAAGGTTTCGTTTTTATGCCTATCATACTCCCTGAAACGACTAATTAATATTATATTAATAAATATTATTTAATATTAAATCTTTTTCTTTTACTCGTTATTCATCGAATAACGTGAAACGATAAATAACGACTAATTAATATTATATTAATAAATTTTATTTATTAATAAATATTTTTCTTTTAATCGTTATTTATCGAATAACGTGAAACGTTAAACGATAAATAACGACTAATTAATATTATATTAATATTATATTATTTATTAATATAATATTATTTTCTTTTAGCTAAACGATAACTAACGACTAACTAATATTATATTAATAAATATTATTTAATAATAAATCATTTTCTTTAAATCGTTATTTATCGAATAACGTGAAACGTTAAACGATAAATAACGACCAATTAATATTATATTAATAAATATTATTTATTAATATAATTTTATTTTCTTTTAGCTAAACGATAAATAACGACTAACTAATATTATATTAATAAATATTATTTAATAATAAATTTTATCGTTTTAATCGTTATTTATCGAATAACGTGAAACGTTAAACGATAAATGACGACTAACTAATATTATATTAATAAATATTATTTATTAATATATTATTAATTTATTTGTAGTCGTTATTTATCAAATAACGTTTCACGCTAAACGATAAAGAACGACTAATTAATAATTTATTAATAAATAACAAATAATTCATATTTTATTAATAAATTGTATTTATTAATAAATATTTTTTTAATCGTTATTTATCGAATAACGTTTCACGCTAAACGATAAATAACGACTAATTAAAAAAAAAATTAACGTACCTCGTGGATCGAGAGCGTCTTTTCCGGCGATTTCGAACGGGCACGTTTTTGCGCACCGCCCCGACCCCGACCACCACGAGCTCCACCCCGACCACCACCTGCTTCACCTCCAGCCACCTCGCCGGCGCCACCAACCTCCTCCCCTCCACCTCCAGACCCCTCACCAGCTCCACTGACCACCTCCGGAACCACCGCACCACCACCACGAGCCCTTCTACCTTTCGCCGGCTTCGTCTTCGCCCGAGGCGCAACTCCTCCACCTCGAACTCTTGCGCCACCAGCACTCCGCCGGACGGGAGGGAGAACAGAACTAGCCGTCGTCGCCTCCACCGTCGCCGGAGTGGCTTTTGAAATTTTCCCCATTTCTTCGGATTGCATGATTCCCAGTGGAATTGATGAAATTGATTGAGGGATTTGGATTCTATGAGAAAAACGAGTCGAATAGGATCGATTTGGGGAAGAAAACGAGTGAAATGGGAGGGAATTTTGACGGCGGCGCAAAATAAGGTTTCCGGTGAACAGTATCGAGACAGGGAAAATGAGAGGAGGAAGAAGAAAGCGTGGCGGATTTTTATATCCGCCTCGTACGCCCAAAAGGGGCGGACCATTTTTTCAATTTTTTTACGTATACGTATACGCATACATACGTATACATACGTATACTCGAGAAATTGCACTATACGCCGATTTTGGGCGTACGCCCATTATGGGCGTACGAAAATGTAGTTTAGAAAGTTACAAAATGTAGTGAGTATAGACCCCGCGTATATATAGTACTCCGTATAGGAAAGTTTGAGTGACAACCATTTTTTAGGAGCATCTTAACTTAATTATTAATATGTAGATGCAATATTACGAAATTTGAAAAAACAATGATTTATGATACTTTGAAAATGACCATTCAATCTAAATTTCTACAAACAAAAATGTTCTAAATCTATTATACGATTGTTGGGTCCAGTGAAAATCATAGTGTTTCTGTTATTAGGAGGTGTTCGATTAAATAAAAAATGGTCATTCCACTCATGTCTCGAACCCATTATCAAATTTTACTAAGTTCCATATAAGAACTCATTATCAAACTTGTCTGATATTTATATTTCTAAAGTGGCTTAACTTCAATATGAAAAATGTCAGTTCATAGAAATTGAAGGCGAATACACAAAAATATAAGCCGGTTAAGGAATCCACTATTGGGCAGGTTCGCATGTTTAAACTGACATGAATAGAAACATGAAGGAAACAAGGTTTAAACTTAATTGAAGGAGGTTGGAAAGAAAAGGCATATTCCACTGCTGGACAAACTTGCACATTTAAACGGACATGAACAGAAACATGAGAGCAAAGAGGGTATTAAGAAGCAACCATACGTATATATATGATGTCTAATCATTTGGACATCTCAGTTATAATATGTCCAAACCACCCCAATAATTGAGCACACAAAGAACATACATATCTATATTTTTGAAGTGGCCTAACTTTAATCTGCAAAACATCAGATCAAATAAATATAAGATGAGTAAAGCCTTACCGGGATCCCTATATACACACCTGCAAATCAGAAACGATTAAGGCAACCCCTATATACTTCCATGTGAGATACGTAACATCCCATTGCATGCATCCCAGTACGCGGACCTCAACATCGATACCATCCACCAATTGGGATAAATAAACAGCGGAATTCACCCGAACTACCACCGTAAATTAAGTTGGACACGCCGCTCCAGATTTGCTACTAACACCACGGTAGGTCCGGGCCTCCTTGGGAACCAATGAATCTTTCTTCTTGCCACCAACCGAGCAAACAAATGGAATGCAAAGAGGGAATCATGATAAATAGGCAAGATTCGACCGATGCCATTCTCCCCAAGACTCTAACGCTCCCACATGTACTCAATAATGAGGCTCAAATGAGGAACGCACTTCTAATATATTACTCCGTGTGTCCCCGATAATTCATCTTTCTTTTTTCACATTTATCGAGACACGTTTTGTATCGTCAATATCTCTAACCATATGTTAATAAAAAAATTATAAAATTTTAATGTATCCATTGAGACGAATCAACCAAGACATCATATGACTATATTTGTTCTTATATGATAGAAGTTAGGCAACAAAATGTGTTGAAGTGTGAATAGTGTAAAATGTGAAACATGTATATATCTATTAAATTAAACCTCAATTTTAGCCACATGTCATCTCCACATTTAAATTGTCAAATGTCATCTCTACATTTAAATAGCCACATGTCATCTTCATACTTAAATTATCATATGTCATTTTTAATCATTTTTCTTTTTTTACAAACAAAATTATATAAGGAATGTAGTTTGTTTATTTTAGGCTAATTAAAATTTGCATTTATCCCATTATAAAATACTTAGTTATATATCCTTTTCACCTTTTTCAAACTATTTTTATGTGCTCTAATATACAAAATTTTTAATCACATAACAAATTTTAATTTCAAAATTTTTAAATTTTAAATGTTTCTAAAGAATCTATATATAAAACTTTAAAAAAAATCTCGACTAATACTTCTAAGAAAACTTATTCATACAGACTTAACTACTTTATTTAAACTCTTATGACTTTAGTTCTTAGGTAATAAGGAGTAATTATTGTGGAGTTAAAAAATTATTATGGGATATTGTATTAAATATTTGTATGAAGTAGACATTTATAACTTTATATACAAACTTAAAAGTTTGTATGAGATAAAAAAGAACTATATCTATTTATTTCAATTTTTTTAACTTCAATTTATTAAGTTAATAGATTATAATTTTATAATTATAAATATAGTAGATATATCATTTTATAATACTCGTGCGACGCACGAGAATCTAAGCTAGTAACAGGAATATGAGTGGGCATAAATTCGACTAAACAGCCGTGAAGACAGAAAGAGTGGAAGAAGGGTATTAGGTCAAACAGGAAATTAACGCCTTCCTAGAAGCACCGCCTCACACGCAACACAAAACAATTTAAGCATTTAAATGCAGCCCTAAACATACTTAATGCTTAAACAAAGGGTCAACTTTATATTGTACTCCCTCTGTTCCGAATTGATAGTTCTATTTGGGACTTTGCACAAGAATTAAGGCTAATCAAAAGTACAACAGAGGAAAGAGAAAAGGAGAGAGAAAAAATTATTTTTTTATATTTAACCAATCAGATACTAGTATGCATTTTTATTCAACCAATCAGAATCAAGTATTCAAGTCACATGGATCACCACAATTACATACCCAAAATACCCCTAACAGCTATTGTTCACTTTTCCTATCCTTCCCTATTAAATTCCTGTGTACATTCTTCTTCTTATTCCTTCTTCTTATTCCTTTACAGTAAAAAATACAGTTACAGACAGAGCATTTACTCATTCAGTTTCTTCTTCACTTCCACTTCACTTCACTTCACTCTCTTATTTGTGGAGCATCATTGCCGGGGTGGATGTCTTCAACATTTGATTTAAATTATGCCCCACTTCTGGATGATGACGACAGCTATGAAGAGGACATGGATGAAGAATGGTCCCAAGAAGGAGGGTCAGTTGGGGACATGGATAACTATGACTTTGATCTTAACTTCTTACCTGAAGCCAATCATCCAGAAGCAGAAGCAGGGCATGAAGAGGCAGCAGAGCATCATCAAACACCCATTACCCGGCTCAGCAGTTTGGATAAGATGCAGATCCTAACCTTTCTTCTCCAACGAACTACAGGGGACAAGCTACCACATGGTGCCATAAATGAAGTTGCAACACATTTTAACAGAGCACGTAAGACTATAAGCAGAATATGGCATATAGCAAAGCAGCAGGCAGAGCAAATGGAAAATTACAGATTCACTACAAATTTTCACCTCAGTGGAAGGAAGAGAGTTCAGATAGACCAAGCAGCAATATCAGCAATCAACATGGGGGACAGAACATGTGTTAGGGACTTGGCAGCTTCACTGAACATATCAAAATCAGCATGTCATAGGCTAATCAAAAAAGGAGAAATCAAGCCACATAGCAATGCCATTCATCCAGGTTTGTCAAATGTACATAAATTGAATAGGCTAAAATGGTGTTTGAGGCTGCTAAAAGGGGACACAGCAGAATCAAAAACAGAGTACTACCCTATGTATGATTTTGTACACATAGATGAGAAATAGTTCTTTCAAACAAGGAAATCACAGAAAGTGTATCTAGGTAGGAATGAAAAAGGCCAATACAGATCATGCAGTTCAACCAAATTTATTCCAAAGGTTATGTTTACAGCTGATGTTGCCAGACCAAGATCCAACTCAGAGGGGATATGCACTTTTGATGGGAAAATAGGTATATTTCCATTCTCATTTGAAGAACCAGCAAAAAGGAATTCTAAAAACAGAGATAAGGGGACAATGGTCACCAAGTTGGTGGAAAGGGTCAACAAAGATGCAACAAGAAACATGTTGATTAATCAAATTGTTCCAGCAATCAAAGAGAAGTGGCCAACTGAGGGAAGACATTCAACAATATTCATTCAACAAGACAATGCAAGGTTACACATAACTCAGCAAGATCCACAATGGCAAGAAGTGTATCAACAAGAAGGATTCACATTCATATTGATACAACAACCAGCAAATAGTCCAGATCTTAATATTCTAGACCTTGGATTTTTCAGGAGCATCCAATCATTAATGCACAAAAAAATGCCAAAGACCATTACAGAAATGCTAGCTGCAGTACATCAGGCTTATTATGAGTTGGCACCACTAACACTTCCAGATGTGTGGCATACATTACAATTTGTAATGAATGAAATTCTAAAATCAGAGGGTGGTAATGGGTATGACATGCCACATTTTAGTAAGCAAAAGATGAGAGCACTAGGCTTGCTACCAAGAGAAATAACTGCCCCAGACTGGGCTGTCAAACCAGCATGGGAGATAGTTCATGGTACAAGACCTCAGCAAGCAACAGAGGGGACATCAAACACTCAAGCAAGAACAACAGATGAAGAAGCAACACAACCAACAGCAGAGGGGACATCAAACACTCAGTAATATTAAGGCTTTCTATCAGTTTCTACATGTCACATTACTAGAGAGTAATGTGACATTAAGAAACTCTTTTGTATGCTAATCTTTTTTGGAAAATGGAAGAAAATATGAATGCTATGAATGAAGTTATGATTTCAAGGTCTCAGTTGTCCCCAAACATCATAGAATCAAACCCAATTTTAACAACTCATAATACCAGATAAGCCTAGCAATTCAGTTACAAGTAACTGGTGGCTTATAGCACATTTAAGTTGCAAAAATACTAGGATCATCATCTCAGAAATAAGGATTCATCATAAACCAGTTACCACAAAAAACTAATCTACACATACCAGATAGGCATCTACTTCATTGCAAATGAGAGTTCTTATGGAAATTTAAGCTAGTGATCTTAGTCGAGCATATAAAAGCATCACAAAAATTCATCACTGATATTACTGCAATATCTCAGATAATACACACGGCTACACACTAACTTAAAATATCACACAAGTCACAATCAAATGCAAAAGAGTTCCTATGGCACATATAGACAGTTTTTTGTGATATGTTCAAACAGAGCACCCAAAAATCCATCATCCACATTCAGACAGCAGAGAATGAGATAAAAAACCATCATCCACAGTCAGACAACAGAGAATCAAACCCAATTATGCACAACCATGCTCAGTAGATCATCAAATGTTACTCTGTAATTTGTGGATTACCAACCATGCTAATGCTCAATGGATCACAGATAATACACAAACTGAATAGATTAACTATTCAATTAAGAGTACCTGTCAACAAGCCAACCAAAATCCACAAGACAATGCAACAGAATAATCCACAAAATACATTAAACATAAGTCAACCACAAAACATCCACAAAACAACAAAACATTGTCCAGTACTGTCCATCAGAGGTCCAAAACCACAAAGGCAAAAACAAAATATGTGCAAGACTGCATAAGATAACAGGAGCGACTTAGCTAGATTGTATCCGATCGGGAATGGCTGTCAGGGATGACAATAATCTCAGGGGACACCGGCTCAGGGGACACCTCATCAAAGCCCTCAACAGCATCACCAGGAAGCATCTCAACAGCATCTCCATCGGGAATCACCTTCTCCGGCGTAGGGGCATCTGGGATCTGCAGCTTCGGCGTCGGCGTATCCGGGATGACTATCACCTCGCGAGGACGACAAATCGCCTCGTTGTCTGAAAGCTCCGGCGAGCAGTGAATCTCGACTGAGTGTTTGGGCTCCGGTTCTGTCCACTCAGGAGTGGTGGGGGTGCTTTGTCGCCGTTCGGGAGTGTAGAGGTGGTTCCCGTCGCATAAAGCCCCCTTTTCGCAAGGGAACGATAGAGAACACCCACCACTCGAGGTGTTGCTCTCCGACGTCGGATCTTCCTCCCTCATCCAGCTAGGGGAGCTTGATGGTTCCATGTCCGAGTAGTGGTGATTCCTCTCGAAAGAGGGAGGGGTTTCACTTTTGGTGAAGCTTTGGGAGGGACGAGTGTGAGTAGAGTCGATGGACATGGCGATTTTGAGGGAGGAAGATCCAACAGAGAGAGTAGAGGCGGTGAGGAAGAGAATAGAGTGTTTTAGGGTTTGTGAGTGGAGGCGGTGAGGAATAGAACGAGAGAGAGAGAAGAGATGGGTTTTAACAGATGGAGGTTTAGGGTTTGGTTTTGGGCTGGGTAGTTTTTGGGCTGGATTAGATTAGGCTAAGTGGATTGGGTTAGCTTAGGTTAATGGGTTTAAGTGATTTTTTTTGCCAGCAATTTAATAATAAAATTTTGATTAGATTAAGTTAAGTGTTTAATTAATGAAATCTGATGTTTAGTTAAGAAATGAGTTAAAAAATGGAAGAAATTTAATGGAGTTGAAGATAGTTGGGTGATAAATGAAGAAGATTAATTTGGAGAAGATGATGTAGATGGTTGATTTGATTGATAAACTTTTATTGAGGTTATAAATTGATATGATTAAATTGGAGTAAAATATTAAAAGTAAGGGTATTTTGGTAAGAAATTTATGGATATAAATGGAAACGAGACTATTAAAGGGGGACGATCAAAATAGAAACGAGACTATCAATATGGGACAGAGGGAGTATTAGATTAGATGTTGAATAAAATAGTAGTGATACAGTACATGGAAACATAACTAGACACAAGGGTGATATATTGGGCGATGACGACCCCAAAATCTAGACCTCGTTAACAACAATCACTACGAGTCCACAGCTGACACCGTATATTATACGGAGTATAGCCGTAATTTTGTACATACACCGACAAAACAAAATATTAAAAGATTTGAGCAATGAAGACCAAGCTAAGCTTTCCCACTGTAAACCTGGTTACACACAACCATGGATTTCTGCTCCGGCAGGCACAGCTCCGAACACCCTTCCAAACAATTACCCCCAAAGCTACCTGCACTGACCACCCCATCACCGGACAAAAACTCCGCTGGCACTTTTCCGATCAGATAATTCCCGTCGAGGAACAGCCTCCGGAGACTCTTGTTCGCATACTCCGACGGAATGGGCCCACGCAAGCGATTATACCTCATGGACAACGCCGACAGAGAGGGGTATAACAGGAAATTCACCGGCACCGACCCTTGGATTTCGTGAATTGGCGCTGAGATCGATTACTTCAATCCGATGGGATTCGGAGAAGGAAGGTTGCGATAAGATTGAGAGGCAATTTGGGGATGGAGAGGGAAATGAGGGAGGTGAGGTTGGAGAGATGAGGGGACATGGTTCCATGTGGAGAGAGGAGGAGAAGTTCCATGTGGAGAGACAAGACCAGGAGGGGATGGAGGATGGGTTGATTGAGGCTTTAAATGTGTTGGATGGATTAACGTATAAAAGTCATTCTTCCTTTATAAGTAAATAATGCAGAACGATAAACAATAATGTAAATCAAACCTGAACACGATGATATATAGTGGAAACACCCTAACTACCAAAAAGTCCTCGAGGCGGAAAACCACTCTTCTCTAGCTTTCACTAGAGAGAGTTTGAACGAGTCTACTTGTTGTATTGATATCTTGATTACAATAGAACTTAGATCACTCACCTAGACGTCCTAGCTAGATCTCGGATCACTCTTCTCACTTGAATCTCAATCTCACACACGTAGAACAACTCTAAACCGAGTATTAGGTTTTCGCTCTTCAAAGTCTTACTAAGCTATGCAATTCCCATGCAATATATAGCACACTAAATAGCTCAAACCTAACTACCAATCTAGCCGTTCTAATATTACCATAAATCTCAAAATATCTTTCTAAAAGGAAATCGCTTCTTAATATTTCATTCACAAGGAAATCTCTTCCTAAGAAATAATTCCTTCCGTGTGACATTCCAACTTGTTCTCTAAGTAGTCACCTTGGGCTTCATCTACTGTTTTTGGTTCTGCTAGAGAGACAAAAGAAGTGAAAGCACAAAATTCATTAGAGGGTAAGAGAGATGACGTACCTTCGCTAGGATTGTTCGTGATTGTGTTTGAAGGTAATGAGTCTTGTATGATTGCATTACATATGTACTAATCCAACCATCCTGGTGGTCCAGTGCTTCGAGAGGTGCGTCTGATTTCTGTGGCAGGTTCTTCGTTGATGCACTCTTCTGCTGTGTTCCCTGGGGAAGGACTTGCATCCGGACTGTCAGGATTGTTTTTGATTTCCTCATCACTTTCTTCCTCTATTTCCTCTGAGTTGCTTTCTCCTGATTTGTCGGACTCTGAGGCTTGATTTGGGTCACCATTGTTCGGGCTTTGTTCCCCGAGATTGGCAACTTCGACTAGATCGAAGTTATCTTCCTGAGTGTAGGGTGTGATATCTCCTTCTTGTATGGCTTCGCCAGTCATAGTGGACTCATCGAAGATGACATGAATACTTTCTTCAATTTTTCCTGTTCGCCTATTGAAGACCTTGTAGGCTTTGCTTTGGAGAGAGTATCCCACGAATGTACCTTCATCGCTTCTTGGATCAAATTTTCCGGAGTTTTCCTTCCCACTGTTGTGAACAAAGCATCTACATCCAAATACTTTAAGATGAGATACACTTGACTTTCTTCCATTTAGGAGCTCAGAGGCGGTTTTGTTGATGATAGGTCTGAGAGTGACTCTATTTAGCACGTAGCATGAGGCGTTGAGTGCTTCAGCCCAGAAGTTCTTTGGAAGATTGCTGGAGATTAGGAGAGTTCTTGTCATGTCTTCCAAAGTCCCATTCTTCCTTTCCACGACTCCGTTTTGCTGAGGAGTTCTTGGGGCTGAGAAGTTGTGGTTCTGTGGTCGGAGCGTATAGAGACTAAGGAGACTCCCAATTTCTTCTCCACGGTTTTTAGCCATGCTTCAAACTCCTCAAAGACTTCATCTTTTGAATACAAGAATATGGTCCAGGTGTACCTAGAGTAGCCATCCACAATAACAAAAACATATCTATTTCCTCCACGGCTCTGTGTACGCATAGGTCCACATAGATCCATGTGGATCATCTCTAAAGGACGAGAAGTGCTTACCTCCCTTTTGGATTTGAAGGAGGACCTTACTTGCTTGCCTCTTATGCATGACGAGCACACCATGTCTTGGATGACTTCTACTTTGGGGAGACCGGTTACCAGGTCCTTTTGGTAGAGCTTTTGAAGGTGTGACAAACCTGCATGACAAAATCTTTTCTGCCAAAGGAGAGAGTCCTCTTTAACAGAGGTAAAGCACAAATCCTCCTCAGGAATAAAGGTTGAGTCTACTTTGTAGATGTTGTTGATACATATTCCTTTTAGGAGAATCTTCCCTGAACTTAAACTCTCAACTTGACAGTCATTAGTAGTAAAGACAATCCTATTCTTCCCTTTTTGACACAGTTGAGCCACGCTTAACAAGTCAAAACCAAGATTGCCTACTAGATTCACATTATTGACAGAGAGTTTGTCGGAGATACTTACCTTGCTTGTTCCTTGAACTTCTCCTTTGCTTTTGTTCCCGAAAGTGATGGAGCCTCCGCCTTGGAAATTTAGTGATTGAAACCATTCTTTGTTTCCTGTCATGTGACATGAGCAGGCATTGTATATATACCAAGAATGAATAGGTACCCGGTTGGCGTCATCTTGATTACTCCCGCTTGCCATGAGACATAGGTTGTCTTTTGTTTCTTCCCAGGTTGCCATCATTGCGGATTTCTCTGGTTGTTCCTCTACTATTTCTTGAAGCAGTTCCTGGCGAAGTGACCTGCTTTTTGGCAATTATAGCAAATAATTTCTTTTGGACTTTGGTTACCTTCGGTGTGACGTGTCTCTCCTCCTCTCCATGCTTTCCTGAAGGCTCTTGTGATGAGGGAAACTGTGTCGTCCTCTTCAATTTCATGGTCTTCCATCTGAGACAGATCAAAAGCCTTTTCCACCTTTAAAGCAATTGATTTTCCTTTGTCCGTATCTTTCCTTGTCAAGAGCTTCCTCTCAAGAATTCCAGAGTGACTCTTGAGACGGCACACAAGGTCTTCCAAGGAAATTTCTTTGATATCGCTTTGAGCTTGAAGAGCATTGATGAACTCGTCCCACTGGGCGTTCAGTGCTTGCATGAATTGATAGGTGACTTTCCACTTAGGGAGCTCTTCACCTAGAAATTCAATTTGACTCACATAGCCTTCAAACCTTGTATGGAAGTCTTCCAAGGATTCACCTTTCTCCTGCACAGCTTGCTCATAGTCCTTTTGAGCAGCAAGAAGTCTGTTCCTCTTGACATCATTACTTCCAGAGTATGTCCTCTTTAGTGCATCCCAGATTTCCTTGGCGGTCTTGTACTTCAGAATCTTTTGAAGATCGCCCGAACTTAGAGCCATGTGAAGGATCTTTTTAGCCCTAGCGTTCTTTTCAAGGATTTTGTAGTCTGTGTCACTATAGTCAGATCTCTTTTTCTCTTTGGTTTTGTCATCATCATTCAATAACTCTCCAGATCTGGGCATCAAGAGACTGAGTATGTGACTCAAACTGAATAGACCACCAATCATACTCTCCTGGCTTCAGCATTGGGGGTTTCCAGAATAAATCGTTTATTGCATTGTTTGATGACATCTTTTCCTGCAAAGCTAATTGAAACAATCTAGGGACCAAGCTCTGATACCAATTGTTGGGTCGATTAGCGTATAAAAACTCAAGGAACAAAAGCTATTGTTCCTTGATAAGTAAATAATGTAGAAAGACAAACAATAATGTAAATCAAACCTGGACACGATGATATATAGTGGAAACACCCCAAGTACCAAAAAGTCCTCGAGGCGAAAAACCACTCCTCTCTAGCTTTCACTAGAGAGAGTTTGAACGAGTCTACTTGTTGTATTGATATCTTGATTACAATAGAACTTGGATCACTCACCTAGACGTCCTAGCTAGATCTCGGATCACTCTTCTCACTTGAATCTCAATCTCACACACGTAGAACAACTCTAAACCGAGTATTAGGTTTTCGCTCTTCAAAGTATTACTAAGCTATGCAATTCCCATGCAATATATAGCACACTAAATAGCTCAAACCTAACTACCAATCTAGCCGTTCTAATATTACCATAAATCTCACAATATCTTTCTAAAAGGAAATCGCTTCCTATTATTTCATTCACAAGGAAATCTCTTCCTAAGAAATAATTCCTTCCGTGTGACATTCCAACTTGTTCTCCAAGTAGTCACCTTGGGCCTTACACTTCGGCGCACCGCCTAGATCAAATAGGGAAACAAAGCGCATAAGGAAATATTCCTTGCGCGTAATATTTCCTTATTCCTTTGGCGCTTCTTCACACGCGCGTCGAATGCCCATCCTTCTTCCGAGTTGTCATTTTCCTTATTTGATGAGATCTTCTTTTCCTTCTTTGACAAGATCTTCTTTCCTTCTTTGAAATGCAACTCTTCCATAATTCTCCAAGTCCATTCTCCAAGATATCTTCGACCAATGATCTTCTTCGGATGAACTTTATTCTTCACAGCTGTCTTCCATTCGCCGTAACCTTACGCCTCATGGATTCCAGCAAGACTTCCTTCGTACCTGCTTGTACTTCCTTTGTTCCTGTCTACGCACAAGTAGACTTCCTTCGTTCCTGTCTACACACAAGTAGACTTCCTTCGTTCCTGCACACACTAGTAACAATACCTACGCACTCAAGTAAACCATTAGTGGATGTTTGTCATTTAATCAAAACTTCATCATATCTCAACAGAATGCTTTTAGAGCTGAGATGTCTGAAGGGTGAGTCAGAGAGGTGGTTGTGGAGATGAGGGGGAAGAGGAAGACGATGGACTGGGGGTTTCTCATGCTGCTACTCAATCAAACTTTGTATTAACTAACAAGTGAAGTAAGTTACTAGGAGCTAGAAGAGAAGATAATCAGTGTGTTTTAACTGCTATATACATGTTTTGGAGATGGGAGAAGTGGCATCAGTGCATCACCTTTCTATTTATCTCATCTTCTTAGATATTGCACTTGTTCCATACGACGAGGAAGGATCAAATAAGAACAATGCTTAAGATAAGAACTAAGAATTATCTTGAGCCGTTCGATCTTCTAGATCAACGCTTCAGATTTAATCTGAATTATAAAATAAAAAAGGAAAAATCAAGTAATCCGGTGGCAATTTTGCAAATAACTAATGAAAATAGGAAAATGACTCAACTACCCTCTATCTAAAAAAAAACCCAAAAATCCCAAATTCCGCCGCTATCTCTTCGGCCCTTCTCCCATGGCGATTGGCGACCGACAACTTTCCTTCGCCGGTGTCGATATTCTCTCTTCTTTCCTAAATCCAAATCCATACATCTCTGCAAATCCAGCTTTGTGTTCCTTGTCCGTTGATGGTTGGAAAGGGAAGGGAGGCTTCGACTGATTTTTCTCGCGACTGCGTGTAATAGGAAGATTAATGGAGCTAGGGCTTTGTATAAGGGGTATAAAGCGGCGCGCGGAAGGCCGATTGATGAGAAGGTTGAATCAAAGTCGTCGAGGGATCGGTTTCCTCCATATTATAAGGATTCTATTGCAATAGGAGCTTTTGGGGCTGCTCAACATGGGGTTTTAGTCTCTTGTTCAGCCGGAAACTCGGGCCCTGACCCTTACATTGCTAAGTTGAATGTTGGTGCTTCAATCATTGACAGAGAGTTCCCTGCAAACGTTGTTTTGGGAGATGGAAGAGTCTTCAAAGGTGTTTCATTGTACTTCGATGCTTCCTTGCTCCGGAATGAAACCATGGAGTTGATCTATGCTGGTGATTGTGGGAGTAAATACTGCTATGAAGGTAAATTTCGTACTCTTTGTGTATTCTGTGTGATTTGGTTGCATTTGAGTTTGAAATGCTTGATCTATGCTGGTTTCTCCTCAGTTTTGTGAACCTCTAGTTTAAATTTGACTATGAACCTTGCAGTCTGATTATATGAACCTAGCAGTGTTATTATATGAACCTTGCATTGATGATATAAGGAATTTACTAGTCCATGATCCTTCCTTCAAGTTCTTATTCCATCAACATTTTATTATGTTTATCACATTCAGCAAAAACAGTTGACTGTTTGTTTGTTAAGGATTGGAACTCCTAACCTAAAATCAATTCTAAAAATGAAGCTTAGCTTGCTTTTAGAGTTTGAAGCATTTCGTAAAACACTAAACTTGTTGATGTTGCAGTGAAAGATTTTTGAAAGATTTGACGAGATTCCTGTAGCATCTGGTAGTATAGCTCAGGTGCATCGAGCTTCTTTAAGATTCCGATACCCTGGTAAAAAAAACAGCTAAACTTGTTGATGTTGCAGTGAAAGTTAGGCATACTGGTGTTGGTGAGTCGATCAGTAGAGACTTTGTTATCATCAATGCAGTGGCAAAGATTTCAACTTTGATACCTACATTGGAGTGGTTGAGACTAGATGAAAGTGTGCAGCAATTTGCTGTATTCATGATGTCTTAAGTTGATCTTTCTAGAGAAGCTGCTAATTTGAGCCATTTCATCTATAACTTCTGCAGATGGAGCCTGCTGATCATAGTGAATCATGCTGCTGATGCTGAAGTTCAGATTGAGTTTGCCCCTGATCATAGGAATCTTCAATGGAGGAATTTCAGTTTAAGTTTCAACAAGAGAAAACCTCAATGAACTTGGACATGTCCTTTTGAGTTTTTGTATTATCTTGTTGAGTGGTACTCTGTTTTTATATTATGCATCTATGCATACAACAAGATGTATGTTTTACATTTATTATGTACCATACACAAGAAGAATGAAGCAAAGAAATGAATAAGAACCTCAATGAACATGTATGGATTATTATCTGGGTTTAGTAGATCCATTCCTTTGGTAGAAATATGTCTGGAGAAGTGTGCTTTTGTTCAATTTGAGTGATGGAGTTTGCACTTGTGAATTCGTCTATATCGGTCGATTTATTGTTCTTTTTTTGAGGACTGATCTTACCCAAAGCATGCACATTGAGGTTCAAAGCATGAACCACACGAGATGGGAGTAGAACAGGGGAACAAGCTGCAAGAATTTAGAAAATAAAATTGTTGGATCGTTAGTTCAATTACTTCTGAGGGAACAAAGTGTATTGTTCCTTCAGAGGTATAGCAGCGGAATATTAACGCAGGAAGTATAGAAGAACACAAGTATTTAGAGTGGAAACCTCAACCACTACGAGTTGAGTAAAACCACTACCTTCAAGCTTCTCACTTGAAGGATTTGAATGAGTATACTTATCTTATTAATCTCTTGTTTGTTACAAAAGAAAGCAAGGATTACGATCACGAATCTCTTCTTTCACTCGAGCCCAAACTCAACGTCTAAGACTAAGTATTGCTCACTCTTTCTCTCTTT
This sequence comes from Oxyria digyna, assembly GCA_029168935.1. Lineage (NCBI taxonomy): Eukaryota > Viridiplantae > Streptophyta > Magnoliopsida > Caryophyllales > Polygonaceae > Oxyria > Oxyria digyna. Next base: position 17,952,022 of record JAPVLV010000013.1, read on the forward strand.
TCTTCTTGTTCTTCTTTTGGACGATCACACTTGATTCACACAAGCATAAACTCTCTCAATCGTCTCATCTATTCCTAAGTCTAAGACTAGTTTATATAGCAAAGATAAAACTAGGTTTAAACTAGGGAACAAACAAGAATATGGAAAATATATCTTTCGCATAAGAAGATATTATTTCCATCTTTTAATTATATCTCTTTCCTTAACTTCTTCATGATATCTTCTCAGCTCAAACCATATTTTCCATAAAGGAAACATGATATCTTCGTTGCGCTCCCTCAGCCCTTTGTTTCCTTAATTAACTTTCGCCTCTGTTGAGTAACGTTCCTGCTCAAGTAGACATCCTGAAACACTCACGTAAACATTAGTAGGAATGTTTGTTACCATCAAAACCAGAAGGAACTTTACTTCAGTCGTAGCTTCAACAAAAATCAATACAATCACATCATTAATACGAAAATTTGAGAATTAAGAAGTTAATTACGTGACTTTTGCTTTGGTTGAAAGTCCGAGCCTGCTCAGATTTATACTTCAATTAGAACTTTTTATCTGAACCCCTTAAAACGTGAACTAGGTTCATCGCATACGTGAACTAACTAGGTTCATCACATACATGAATTAGGTTCATCGCATTTTTTATGAAAATGTGAACCGAGTGAACCAAAAAAACAAGAATATGACAATAATGAAACTAAAGAGGAAGACATTAAGAGTCAAGACCCATATAATAATTGGTTAAGCTTAGGGTATCAATGAGGTTCGTGAACTAGGTTCATCGCATACGTGAGCTAGGTTCATCGCATACGTGAGCTAACTAGGTTCATCGCATACGTGAACTAACTAGGTTCATCGCATACGTGAACTAACTAGGTTCATCGCATACGTGAACTAACTAGGTTCAGCGAACTATGACATGTTCGATCATATACATGCATCTTTCCTATAACATTTGTCTTTTCAAGAACCTGGAGAATGTTAGAGTATTTTTTATGGAGGACAAAAAATGTATTATAAAAAAAGTAATGAACTTGCCAATGACACTCATGAACTCGTACGTGAAAACAAATGAACCTGAGAAATGTTAGAGTATTTTAGATTAAAGGTTCATAAATATACACAATTTTTTTATTTCACATGTTCATAGCCTCCACAATTCAAGAACCTATTTTTTAAATATTTCCGAAATTTAAGATTAAAGGTTCATAGAGGTTTTTTAATTACAGGTTCATAGCCTTCACAATTCATGAACCTACGTATTAATATTTACGAATGTTTAGATTGAAGGTTCATAAGATTTAGAAATTTGGTTCACAAACTTATAACTAACAGTTCATGAGTTTGAATTTGCTTGACTTGTTTTTTGAACTTTCATCATATCCACCATTTTTCCTTCTTAGTATCGTCCATGAACCTCAATGTATAATTTCATGAACCTACTATTACACTGCTATGAACCTAACCATTTTGTATCGAATTTTGTTCCAGATTAACCGGATTTTTTATGCGTATTCATCATTTTTAACTTACTGGTTCATCGGTTTTTTCTTATGGGTCATGAGATTTTCCATGCGAGTTCATCATTTTTAACTTGCAGGTTCATTAGTTTTATTTTACGTGTTCATGAGATTATTCATGTCGGTTCATCAAGATTAGTTTGCAGGTTCATTAGTTTTTTTTCTTATTTTACTTGTACGTTTTAATATCTATGTTCATGAGTTTTAATTTTAGTTCACGAGTTCTAACTTACGGGTTTATGAGTTCTAACTTGCGGGTTCATCAGTTTTGTGTTAAAAGGTTAATGAATTTTGATCTTGCAGGTTCATGAATTTTCTCTTGTGAGTTCATGAATTTTATGCACTAGTACATGACAATCCTTTATCAGTATAAATCAAATGAAAGATGTATGCTATACTAGGCAGGTTCATGGCTTTCAACATTCAAGTTCATGGCTACCAATGAAAGTTCATGATATTATCAATGTTTTTTCTCCACATGTTGCACAAGGCCAAAATGATGAAGTTGGAAAGAAAATTCTTCTGCTGAATTTACTGATTTCATTTTGACTTGTAGGTTCATTAGTTTTCTCATGTAGGTTCAAGTGTTTTTTCTTGCAAGTTCATTTTTTATTTTCTTGTATGAGGATGAATTTCATCTTGTAAATTCATGACTTTATCACGTTTATTAATTTCATGTTGTAGGTTCAATAGTTTATTATTGCAAGTACATATGTTTACACTTGTAGGTTCATTGCTTTCACTGTGAGGTTCATGACAGTGTAGGTTCATGAATTTAGACTTGCAGGTGCAGAGTTTGACTCTTGTAAGTTCATTAGGTTTTTTTAAGGATTCATTAACTTTATCTTGTATTCATTAGGTTTGCTACAGGTTCATTAAATTTATCTTGTAGGTTCATGAGTTTTCCCTTGTAGGTTCATGAGTTTTCCCTCGTAGGTTCATTACTCTTTTATTTCTATTTTGTAGTCTATGTGAGATTCGAACTCACATCATGTGTCATAAGACAGATTGCTCTTCCATTTGAGCTAATAGACTTTAAAATACATTTAAGAAAGTCCTGCCAAAAATGATAACCTATTTCACAAGCAAAAACAATCCAGGTACAATGATTTGAAACTAACAAAAAAGCAGTCAAATAATTATTGATGTTTAAACATACAATTACAGTTTGGTATAATTAATTAAGTTTCTTTGGGCCTAATGTTGTGATATTCTCCTCAAAATCTGCCTAAATCAAAGTTATTTTTTTTATAATTCCACCTTTCATTAGATCATTTTAAATTTCTGACTTCATGTTGAGGGTTTTGTGATTCTTTCTGGTAGTAACGCACATAAGACACCTATATATTGGACTCCAAGGTAGAAGTTTATTCCAGAATAGGACACCATTCAAATGTTCAATAAAAGGACAATGCTTTGAATATAGAGCCGGTAATAACACTATTGAATCTTTCATTTAAATGATAGGCACATAAATCTTACATCTTTCTGGTTCTTGGTTAGTAGAAATATATAGGGGTTGATGTCACTTCTTTTGTTCGACAATGAGCAAGGTTTGTTCTTATTTTATGTGTAATGAGTGCTCTCTATCTCACCTACACTTTTTCATGTTGAACTAGTAAGTCTTGATTTGGCTATATCATACTTATGTGTTGGTATATCTATGAAACCAAGACTATTTAGGATTTTATGATGAACGAAGAGGTCTTTGTGTGTCCTACAAACTAATTCTTCATATCCCTTGAGCCGATAGTGTTTGTTGATTGCTTTGTGTATTTCTGTTTATTTGATGTGATACCGGTGTTTTTTTTCATGCCCATGCTCTTCATAATATCATATTCAATTTGTGTGAGTCAGCTACTACAATAAGAATATGAGATCATTGTATATCATTGAATTAACTATATTTATTTAGATTATTAAAATTTTAAGTATTTACTTTAATAGGTTTATAATTAAAATGGGAGTGCACCATTCCTGATTAAAAAAATTCAGCGTTCTTTGCTTTTGGTGTTGAAACTTTCAGGTCTAATTCTTTAAAAACAACTAAATCTCTCTCTATATATATCATGTGATGGAACATTACTTGCAGCAAGTTCTTATGAAGGTACAATCAAGGATATGAAGCAAAGATGGGTAATTTATTAACTTTTAAATCTCTAATGGTTGAAAGAATAACAAGAAAATATATATAAGGACGGTCTGTGTAGCATCCATCTTATTTTGTCGGTTGGTTTTGCTTTGCATTTTGTGTGATTTTGTAGTTTTCAACTTGGACTGGAGTATACAGTTTTTCCTGGTTTGGTTTTTGCATGTACCTTTGGTGCAAAAATAAGAAGACATAGGCTTTGGAAAAGAGATCATGGGAGTAGTTTAAAAGAACATGGTTTCCTGATGTTATTGTATAACTGTGCTATTTATTTCGGTTGAGATTCAATATATGTTCTTTACTAAGTTGGAGTCTTGACACAACTGCAATTTTCATAGCCATTTCTTTCATTGTGGACTCCATTAGCTCCTTAGTGGCCTGATATGATCTACCTTCATGATGAAGTGGAATTTGGATACGCAAACCAAAGGGAATTCGTACTATGCTTTAAATTTGTTAGAAAAGTCTTTCAATTATAATCCGAAAACAAGAATAAGTCCACAACAAGTTTTAGAGCACATGACTTATATCTCTCAGAACAAAGAATATCAATTTTTTTTGCCAAGCTGTTGCATTTCTGCAAATCATTTATTCCTATCATACTCCGATAACGTTCCTTTTCTTTGACGTGTATTTATTTTTTATAGCGAAATTTAATACATAATTTAAATTTATCAATATGATAATTAGCCCGATTCAATTTCGGAACGTCTATTCAACAACATTAAACCTTTTAGAAAACACGTTCATACCCGCTCAAAGCGCGGGTTTCCGAATCTAATACCAAATAAAATTCTAAAGGATCATCAATTAAAGGAACATTAGATAGTACATATATGCGGAGCACGTACATGATGCAAAATCTTCCCATAAAAATCACTCTTTTTAAAAAATAATACGGAGTACATAGAACATGCAATCAATTTTTTGACAAACAAAGAATATGTAATCGATGTCTGTTGTCTCTTACTCCCTCCTTTCCATAATGGTAGTCCTATTCTTTTCGTGATACTATTCACAAACTGAGATAATCTTGTACATTTCTCCTAATATATAAGAAAAAACATAGCCATGTGGGGTCTTGTTTGATTCGTCTTAATGAGTACTTTAACAATATTAAAAAATTATAACTTTTATTAACATATAACTAGAGATATTAATGATGCAAAACATATCTCGGCATGTGTGCCTGATTGAAATGGGACTAACAAAATGGGATATAGGGAGTATTTAGTAATTTATCAACTTAATGCATACAAACAACACAATACGTATATGATGAATTATTTGTGTCCCACTAGATTCGGAACCCTGCGCTCCGCGCGAGAAAATCACGGTTTTTCGGTTGCGGTCAGTCATTAAATAAGCCCTAAATTTAAAATGAGTGAACGATGATATAATACAATTCTACAAACTCGTAAAATGCAAATACAACTATTGCAACGGTGGTTAAAACCGAAACCAAGAATGAAAAACTCGAGAAGGCGTTTGGAAAATGCAATAGGCAAGACATATTTATACCAAAAAAACCCTAAGTAAAATAATCATTCAATTCAGCAATCAAGTGAGAAGATAAAAGGCTAACATGAAGAAGAAGGGTTGAATATCAACGGAAGAAATAAAGCCTAATTGATAAATCAAAGTTAACCCAATAACCCAATTAAGCCCGATGGATTAATTACGGTGACCCGGTACAAATTGACATTAGTTTGTGAAATAGATCAATTTTTATATAGATATAGATACATTTTCCTCCACTAAAGCCTATGTATATACACTCCTCTAAGTTTGTAGTAAATACCCCGGTCCCACCTCCACGCCCTTCTTATCTGGTTTGTACATATGCTACCCCGACATCTTCTCCTCCCTCCCTTCCTCCTCCACCTTCCGACCTCAAATCCGCCCTGTGTTGAAGCTACGGTTGAAGTAAAGTTCCTTCTGGTTTTGATGGTAACAAACATTCCTACTAATGTATACTTGAGTGTTTCGGGATGTCTACTTGAGCAGGAACGTTACTCAACAGAGGCGAAAGCTAATTAAGGAAAGAAAGCGCTGAGGGAGCGCAACGAAGATATCATGTTTCCTTTATGGAAAATATGGTTTGAGCTGAGAAGATATCATGAAGAAGTTAGGGAAAGAGATAGAATTAAAAGATGGAAATTATATCTTCTTATGCGAAAGATATATTTTCCATATTCTTGTTTGTTCCCTAGTTTAAACCTAGTTTTATCTTTGCTATATAAACTAGTCTTAGGCTTAGGAATAGATGAGACGATTGAGAGAGTTTATGCTTGTGTGAATCAAGTGTGATCGTCCAAAAAGAAGAACAAGAAGAAAAGAGAGAAAGAGTGAGCAATACTTAGTCTTAGGCGTTGAGTTTGGGCTCGAGTGAAAGAAGAGATTCGTGATCGTAATCCTTGCTTTCTTTTGTAACAAACAAGAGATTAATAAGATAAGTATACTCATTCAAATCCTTCAAGTGAGAAGCTTGAAGGTAGTGGTTTTACTCAACTCGTAGTGGTTGAGGTTTCCACTCTAAATACTTGTGTTCTTCTATACTTCCTGCGTTAATATTCCGTTGCTACACCTCTGAAGGAACAATACACTTTGTTCCCTCAGAAGTAATTGAACTAACGATCCAACACCCTAGCACCTCCTCCTCTCTCGCCTTCACTATCCTCCCCGCCTCCGACGCATTCCTCTTCTCCTTCACCGCCTTCGATGATCAAGAATCCCTCTGGATTGCACACAGCGGCCAGATCTCCACTTACGACTCCTTGCTGATCCACTCCTCCACAATTATAACGCACCTCGACGAGATCTCCTCCATCTGACCGTTGCCAATCCGGAAACTCGTCCAAATCCTCCGCCGTCGCGAAGCGGAGATGGACTTCGTCCTTGTCGAGAGCTCAGTGTCGTCAGGCGGATTCGGCTGCTCAGGCTACATCCGCATATGGGATCCGCGCTCAGGCGATGTGGTCTGGGAGGTTTGTGAGCCGGGATCTGGACGGAGTAGCCGATTCGGTGACGCGCTTGGATAACTCAAGTAGCTTCTCCTGCTTGGGTCACCTTGTAAGTTTAGCATTAAACATTCCACAAATCTACAAATCTGATTATCTCCTTGTTTTGAATTTTTATATCCAACTTTTTATGATTCATTCTTGTTTCATTATTATGAACAAACAGGGGAGAAAGAATTCATCAAAGGAGTAGATTGTCAACACAAATTTACTATTCTGAATCTACATTGCAAAAAGAGTCCTAGTTTGTCATCAGCAACAGATTTGAGTTTATCAGTACAAAATGTAAGTTGCATACTGCCACCTGAATATTTGACAATTTTGTTATGTTGTTGACAAATTATTATTCGTGTTGACAGTTTAGTTTAATGTTGTTGACAATACTGTTGAAAATTTTGTTGACAAATTATTATTGTCAAATCAGCAAAGGGGTATTTTCATATAACTTTAAAAAGTGATGGAAAACTTAAAAAACAGTACACTTTTGGGGTATTTACCAAAAACTGACGTATGTGGTGTACACGAACAACACCAAAAATCTCAAATCAACGAATTTTACACTAAAATATCATGTCAGAAAAAATATAGGAATTAATACTTTGAAAATCGAAGAAAACGTCGGAGAAAATAATTAGAGAAAATGAGCTAAGATAACAACAAGAGAGGTAAGTTTTATATTATTATTTGTACTTTCCCTAATTCTTAGAATGGATAAAAATTTGGATTTTCTTAAAATATAAAATTATTGAAAATTTTATTTTTTGACTCGAATGTGAAATCATCATTTCTGTTGTGGATAAAAATGAAGGTGAATAGTTCACCCTTTTACTGTACCTTGGCCATGGTGGTCGGAATTAGAGAGGAAGAAGATGGAGTAAAAATGGATAAGGATGAAATTTTAGAGGTGGATATTTAAAGAGATAAAGTGGTAATAGTAAATGATTAAAAAGATAGGATTAAATGGATGGAAGAAATAGGAGATGTAGAAAGTTATATCATCTTCTCATAAATTTTTGAAGATCATAGTTTTCATCTTGAAAGGCTTTTTTGAAAGGAAATATTTGTTCATGCAAGAGATGAACTTAAAAGCTTGAAACATTGCTAATGAAACTATAAAGTAGTCTAGCTTGTATGAGTTTTCACGTGAACAACAATTTCAAAATGAAGAACCTTTTTCTTACAAGTCTACTACTACAAGCAAAAATGATGATTTTTTACCATCATGTGAATTATTACTATTCATACACTATTCATTGGAATGACTAGATATATATCATCAGATTACTAGTTAACTTGTGCATGTGAATTTGACTTGTTAGAATACATGTACATATACAAGTGTAGAGAAGAGTAGTCCATATTTTTATCCGTACAAACTTCATATACATAAGACATAACTTTGTTCATGTATATATATATGTAATCTTTTAAGTATTTCATATGTCCCATGCATATATATTTAAGAAAGCATTTAGACTAATGTAATAATATACTTAGCTAAATTAACATAATTAATATATGTGTTCATTTTTGTAGTTATCAAATGGCAAATATTATAAAACGAGAGTTTGATATTCTCGACTTGTCGGGCCAAAGGTATCTGGAATGGAGAGTTGACGCACTGGCGCACCTCCAAGCAAATGGCCTGCAAGAGACGATAAGAGATGTTGAAAATACTTCCCCACATGATAAGGCTAGGGCGATTATATTTCTTCGCCATCATGTGCCTTAAGTCTGAATATCTGCTGGTGGAAGATCCTAAAGAATTGTGGGAAAGTCTTGGACAAAGATATAGCCATCAAAAGGAGGTCTTGCTCCCAAAAGCCACATATGACTGGGTGAACTTAAGGTTTCAAGACTTTAAGTCAGTCATTGATTATAATTCTGCCTTATTCCGCATAACATCTCAACTGCGTCTGTGCGGGAAAATAGTCACTGAGCAGGACATGCTTAATAAAACATTTTCAACCATGCATGCCTCTAATTTGTTATTGCAACAGCAGTACAGAGAAAGAGAGTTCAAAAAGTTTTCTGATTTGATATCAGTATTACTTGTGGCTGAGCAGAACAATGAGCTCCTTATGAAAAAACACAATATGAGGCCAACAGGTACTATGCCGTACCATGAGACAAACGCCACACATGGAGTATTTTCAGGTCCTTATGCCTCCCAAAGTAATGGTAGCAGGCATCAAGAGGATCGCGGACACGATGGTGTTCGTGGTCGTGGTCGAGGCCGTGACAGAGGTCGTGGTCAAGGACATGGACGTAGAAAGGGTCCTGGCAAATACCCAAGGCAACATGCTCCTGAAGCATCCTCTTCTAGGGGGAATGATAAGCAAGTTGTCCATAATGGTCCTACAAGACCTCACCAAAAATCCAAATCTGTATGCTACAGATGTGGAATGACGGGTCACTGGGCAAAGGTGTGTCGCACAGCCAAACACTTGGTTGAGTTATACCAGGCTTCCCAAAAGAATAAGGGGAAGAACGTGGAAACTCATCTTGTTGACGACGCTTCCCCCATACCCAACCTAGACGTCTCTGACTTCATCATCGATGATGAGTTTGGGATAAATGAGAATATCAACTAAACAGAAATGATGACCCCTTAATGTAATATATATCATGTAAGATAGTGTGGTGTGCTATTTTTCCTTATCAACATGCATGTATCATATAGCTACTCTGATGTACTATAACATGATGTATCATAAATAAACTCGATGTTAAGTTTGTAATAATATTTGTTTCATCTTTGAAGATATGGATGGAACTAAAGACCTATCAAGTGGCAAGGATTAATGCCTAGTGGACAGTGCCACTACGCACACCATCTTGAAAAGTAAAGAATACTTTACACAGTTGACATTACTTGAAGCGAATGTCAACACAATCTCGGGTGTGACGAAACTTATTGAAAATTCTGGAAGAGCTTGTATTTTACTTCCTAAAGGAACAAAATTAGTCATAAATGACGCATTATATTCAAGTAAATCTCGAAGGAACTTATTGAGTTTCAAAGATCTGCGTCAGAATGAGTTTCACATAAAGACTGTGAACGAGAGTGACAAAGAATATTTGTGCATCACAAAACAAATATATGGCAAGAAACATGTCCTAGAAAAATTGCCAGCCCATTCCACTGGACTTTATCATACATTAATAAGTCCAATAGAAGTCAATGCAACATCTGATATAAAATCAAATGATAGAAAGGTGTTTACACTGTGGCATGACCGTTTGGGTCATCCAGGTCATGGGATGATGCATAAAATAAGTGAGAGCTCAACTAGACATCCACTCAAGAGTGTGAAAGTCCTCAAAACAAGTGATTTTAGTTGTAGAGGTTGCTCAGTTGGTAAATTAATCATCAGACCTTCCAAGAGTAAGGTTAAAAGTCAGAACCCAACGTTCTTAGAACGAATACAAGGAGATATATGTGGACCAATAGTTCCACCATGTGGGCATTTCAATATTTCATGGTGTTGATCGATGCATCGACACGATGGTCACATGTGAGCCTCTTATCAACAAGAAATGCGTCCTTCGCTAAACTCTTGACCTAGATTATCAAGTTAAGAGCCCAATTTCCGGATTATACAATCAAAAGAATCCGACTTGATAATGCGGGAGAATTTACATCCCAAGCATTTAATGATTATTGTATGTCAATTGGGATTATTGTTGAACATCCAGTGGCTCATGTTCACACACAAAATGGTCTTGCAAAGTCCCTCATTGGATGCGCAGTTTATGTTCCTATTGCTCCACCACAACGGACAAAAATAGGTCCACAAAGAAGATTGGGGATTTATGTTGGTTTTGAATCCCGATCGATTATTAAGTATCTTGAACCAACAACAGGTGATCTATTCACTGCAAGGTTTGATGATTGTCATTTTAATGCGAATGAATTTCCAAACCTTGGTGGAGAAAGGAATAAAGAAATTACGTGGAATGCTCCATTATTATCTCATCTAGATCCACGAACAAAAACGTGTGAACAAGAAGTGCAGAAACTAATACACTTGCAGAGTATAGCAAATCAATTGCCTGATTCATTTACAGACACGAAGAAAGTGACAAAATCACACGTGCCTGCTGTAAATGTCCCTGAAAGAATAGAAATCCCCATAGGGAAGTTAAGCAAGATTCCTACAAATGAGCCTACAATACGCCGAAAGCGTGGCAGGCCACTTGGCTCCAAAGACATAAAGCCAAGAAAGAGTAGGCGACAAGATAACATAATAAATCTTACACCAATTTTCGATTCAGGGGGAGATCAGGACAAAAATGAACATGACATAGATAACTCTGAGAATCTGGAAGATATATCTGAAAAGGAAATTATTCCAGATGAGGATAGAAATGTTGAAAATTATGAAATTTCTATCAATTATGCTTTCACTGTAAAACAATGGAATAGAAAAGAGATTATCCTTGACGAGATATTTGCATACTCCGTCGCTACTAAAATAGTAGCACACGATGATGATATATAGCCACAAACTATTGAGAGTGTCGTTAAAGACACGACTAGCCAAAATGGAAAGAGGTAATCCAGACTAAATTGAAATCGCTTGAAAAGCGTGAAGTGTTTGGTCCTATAATACCCATCCCAATGGGTACAAAACCAGTAGGCTATAAATGGGTATTTGTACGAAAAAGAAATGAGAAAAACGAAATTGTAAGGTACAAGGCAAGACTTGTAGCCCAAGGATTTTCTCAAATACCCGGGAGAGACTATGAACAAACATATTCTCCGGTAGTTGATGCAACTACATTAAGATTTTTAATAAGCCTATATGTTTCAGAGGAACTACAAATGCGACTTATGGATTCCGTAACTGCATATTTATATGGATCACTTGATAGTGATATCTATATGAAAGTTCCTGAATGACTAAAACTTCCAGAAAGATACAAAGCAAAACCTTGGGAAATGCTTTCTATAAAAACAAAGATCATTATATGGTCTAAAGTAGTCTGGAAGAATGTGGTATAATCGCTTAAGTGAGTACCTCATTAGAGAGGGGTACAAAAATGACACAATCTGTCCATGTGTTTTTATCAAGCAATCTAAATCCGGATTTGCCATCGTTGCAATATATGTTGATGATTTGAACAGTATCGGTACAACCGATGAACTTGAGAATACTACAAAATACTTAATGAAAGAATTTGAAATGAAAGATTTAGGGAGAACCAAATTTTGTCTCGGACTACAAATTGAGCATTTAAATGGTGGGATTTTCATCCATCGAACCAGTTACACCGAGAAAGTTTTGAAAAGGTTCTACATGGACAAAGCACACCCATTAAGCTTACCTATGATAGTTTGTTCTCTTAGCGTGCAAGATGACCAATTTCGACCTTGTGAAGAAGATGAAGAAGTACTTGGTCCTGAAGTCCCGTATTTAAGCGCGATTGGTGCATTGATGTACCTTGCAAACAATACGAGACCAGATATTGCCTTTGCTATAAGCTTGTTGTCAAGATACAACTCACAGCCAACAAGGCGACATTGGAACGGAATAAAGCATGTGTTCCGTTACTTACGAGGTACCGTTGACCTTGGATTGTATTATCATATAAATGCAAATGCTACTCTTGTCGGCTATGCAGATGCAGGATATCTTTCAGATCCCCACAAAGTAAAATCTCAAAATGGATATGTATTCACATATGGAGACACTGCGATATCTTGGAAATCAACAAAGCAAACGCTTACGGCCACATCGTCAAATCATGCAGAATTAATTGCACTCTATGAAGCAGGAAGGGAATGTGTTTGGTTAAGGTCGGTGATTGGATATATACACAAGGAATACAAAATGAAGACAATCACTGACTACCCAACTATGAAGACAATTATGCATGCATCACACAAGTGAAAGAAGGATACATCAAAGGCGATCGAACAAAGCACATCTCGCCGAAATTGTTCTCAACCCATGATCTAGAGAAAGAAGGCAAGATTGATATCCAACAAATCCGATCATGTGACAACCCTGCAGACTTATTCACCAAGTCATTGCAACCCAAGAAGTTTGAAGAGCTTGTGTACAAGATTGAAATGCGAAGATTCAAGGAAATACATTAAACTCAGGGCGAGAATTACACGCACTGTACTCTTTTTCCCTTCGACCAGGTTTTTATCCCACTGGGTTTTTCCTGACAAGGTTTTTAATGAGGCAGAATTATGAAGCGTATAATACAAGTTGTACTCTTTTTTCCCTAGGCTGCGGTTTTGTCCCATCGGGCTTTCCGAGCCAGGTTTTTAATGAGGCAGCATATACCCATACCGTGAAAAAGGATGAACATTCAAGGATGAGTGTTGTGGATAAAAATAAAGGTGAATAGTTCACCTTTTTATTACCTTGGCCTATACGGCCCTTTTCCATTACGACCTTTAAAGAACAGATGCAGATGGTTGGCAAATTTTGATTTTATAGAGCTACAATCTTGCTATAAATTGCATGCTCGTACAAACCAATCAAGAAAGACAAGGGCAATTCGGGGAATTACTTGTGAAATCTCAACGCATGTACTTGATATGACATAGAGCGAGAGGCTGTATTCATGTCCAAACCTCAGTGAAGGGTTTTTCAGTCGCCGTGACCTCTTCAAAGAAACAAATCTGCTTTGTGAAAGTAGCCAACCCCCAAAATGGAAGGCGCCTCCTACCAGAGATTTCCCCGTGTGAAAATCAGGGAGATGAGGAACGACTACATGAAGTTCGAGCTCCGCGACACCGACGCTAGCGTCGCCAACGCTCTCCGTCGCATCATGATCTCCGATGTTCCCACCATCGCTATCGACCTCGTCGAAATTGAGGTCAATTCCTCCGTCCTTATTGACGAGTTTATCGCTCATCGTTTAGGGCTCATTCCTCTCATTAGCGACCGCGCCATGGCCATGCGCTTCTCCCGTGACTGCGACAGCTGTGACGGTGACGGACAGTGCGAGTACTGCTCTGTTGAGTTCCATCTTAGGGCTAAGTGTATCAGCGATCAGACTTTGGATGTTACTAGCAAGGATTTGTATAGTTCTGACCATTCTGTTGTCCCCGTCGATTTTTCTGATTCCACGGCCGATGATTCTTCTGATAATAGGTCTCTCTTTCTTCCCTGCTTCTGTATCTCCTAAAAATGGAGTTAAATTGCTTTCCAATTAACCTAATTTATACAATTATTAGTTTCTAGGGTTTGCTTTATTATTGTTTTTTGCACTGCTTTAGAGCTCAAGAAGCTTTTCAGATCTCCTGTCATTTCAATTACACTTTGATTTATGCATCACATTGCAAGCTATGGCCTTGAAAATGATACAGGAAGATGCTGCATGTCGAAAATTTGATATATATTAGTTATAGTCTTACTAGAAGGCAATGCATTGGATATGGTTACATGCATCAGAAAAAGGTGTGTGCTTTCGTTGATGTTTTGGATATAAATGTGCAGGGGAATTATAATCGTGAAGTTGCGCCGTGGTCAAGAGCTGAGTCTTAGGGCAATAGCAAGAAAGGGTATTGGGAAAGACCATGCAAAGTGGTCTCCTGCAGCAACTGTTACCTTCATGTACGAGCCAGAGATTCATATCAATGAAGATTTGATGGAAACCTTGACGCTTGAGGAGAAAAAAAGCTGGGTTGAAAGCAGTCCTACCAAAGTGTTTGACATTGATCCTATAACTCAACAGGTTTCTTTTCCCTTTCTGATTTCAAATTGACTCATAAATTTTATCCCATTCCCTAAAACGAAAGGACCACAATGTGTATGGTCTTGTAGTTTTTCTAACTTGCTTTTATCAATTACTGTAAAGTACTGAGGAGATATTGCTTCCTTACCACCTATAGAAACTCTAGGCTGTGTGGCATTAGTTATGAAGAGTATTTTGCTTATAAGAGGGTGTTTGGTAAAATTTAATTTACGGGGTTAGAATCAAGAACAGGGTTTACAGGAATAGAGTTTAAAATTTGTATTCCCTACATATCTAGCTAGGTTCTTTTTGTCGGAATAAATTAATATGATTCCATATGTGTTGGAATTGTACACGAGGTTCCTAACTAGGGTTTGAATAATTGGATTCAGTAAATATAAAAAATACCAACCAATTCCGTAAATATTCTACAAGGATTTAACTCTTGATAAGTCTTTCATATTATAGGTTATGGCATTCTACATAATTTAAATTAGCAAGTCTATACAGTTGGTATGACATAATGCATGTTTAGGTCATATTACTAATTAAGTCTCTCTGTAACTTGCTGCGGGTAATAAATAAATATCTGAAAATGAAAACTTAATATTTAGAAAGAAATCTACTTCCCTGCCAAACATCCTGCACATGTTGTCCATTTTCCTAAGTACGTATTGAAAATGCTGGGTATTTCGTATTTGCATTCTAATCTTGCCATGTAGATTTCCTTTTAAAGTGTATCGGATATCATAAAATCTTGACAGTGTTGTGCTTAAGGATAGAACAAGTGATACTCTTCTGTTTCGCTATTACTTATTTAATTGTCGTTTGGAATAATAGTATAATACACATTAAGCAAGGCAATAAATTTTTCCATGAACTAACACATAATGATGAATTAATGCCGTATGAGTATTTGAATTTGTTTTAATTTAACAAAAAGAACTTTACTATTGGTGACTTTCATACTTATTCTAAACTCATTTATTAGTTTTTTATTTTCGATGTATATAAACGTGAATATGTTTGAGAAATGTGAATTTTTGTATTGAAATTGACAAAACGACAAATAATTTGGAAACAAAATATTTGCTTTGAAACGACAGATTATGAAGCGTAGGGAGTACTATTTATGGCCTATCTGTACATAGTTCTGCTTTTCTACACATAAATTTTCAAGTTACATATTGTGCAAGAACGAATATAATGGCTGTTTCCAATGACTTGGAAGTATTATATTCCAAAAGACCTAACATGGGTGTATCCTGCAATCTTAGGGCTAGTATTAGTGTAGAATACACTTGGAAGTATTATATTCCAAAAGACCTAACATGTATGTATTTGCACTCTGCCTTTCGTGAATTCAGGTGATTGTAGTCGATCCTGAGGCTTATACATATGACGATGAGGTAATAAAAAAGGCTGAAGCAATGGGGAAACCAGGACTTGTTGAGATATATCAGAAAGAAGACAGTTTCATTTTCACAGTTGAATCAACTGGTGCTGTTAAAACCTCTCAGTTGCTTTTGAATGCAATCGAAATCCTTAAACAAAAACTTGATGCAGTTCGCTTGACTGAAGATACTGTTGAAGCAGACGATTTTGGTGAACTGGGTGCACACATGCGTGGTGGTTGATCTTTTTTAATAATTATGCATTTTCTGTAGGTTTGTAACCTTGCAACTGTCTTCATTTTGCTCATGTATGTGCTTCTGTATGAAACAAGTTCATAATGTGTTGTTCTGCTGCTAGGGGAAATTGCATATGAGCTTGTTTAAAAGCTAAACTGGGATGCATTTGACATTTTAAAGTGTATCCAACGTATTAATCTTATCCAGTTACCGGCGGTGCTTTAGTTTTATCTATTCTGGTGCAAATATGGCATTTGGTTGGTGTAATAATTGCATTTTGTAATCAGGGGCGGATTTACTCGAGGCCCAGGGAGGAATCATGCAGAATTTTAACCCCTCCCGGGATAAATTCCTATGTACGCCACTGTCGGTAGTAGTTCTGTTAATCAATTACAGTATGAAGTATGTTTCTTCTTGATTTTTTCTCTTCTGTTTACTAGAAAGTTCAACTTCCAGAAGTTCTGTTTGTGAATTTTATATCTGGGTATCACTGCATACTATTGCATCATTGTTGTATGAAGAACTCACTCATGAAAATTGGTCAATTCTGGTTTTGAATAGACACTCTTTGAATTGAATCTTAGATAGATATGACGAATAGTGTTATTAATAAACTGTGTCTCGTCTGTTGTAAGTTTTGGACACAAGAACAAATGAAACCAAAAGTTAATTGTCCCTTAGTATGAGTGTGTAACTGGTGGGAAAACCTTGGTTGTATCCCTTCTTAACATATGGTTGATCTATCATGATACCCATAGATGAAACTTGAAACCAAAAACTAGGAATGATTGATAAAAGCTACTCGATCATGTTACGACACATATTTAGCATGTCATTAAATTTTGTTTGAATTTGTAGTCAGATATTTGCTGCCCCCACATTTTCAGTTTGCAGCCTGGATGCAGTGAGCACGGGTCTCAGGCTCTCAGCCCAGGCCCAGATTCTGGATGGCGAGTTGCCCATCTTTCTTGTTTCTATGTATTCAATTGAAAATTGATTCAACGCGATTTTTTACCTGCACTAAATTCTGGTGGTGGTAGATCTATTAATTTCTGCTGTTAGCTTCTGTTTTATGAAATACTACAATCACAAGCTTTTTGATGGTCTGACTTTTGAAAAGGCAATAATAGTACCTTCAAACTGCAGTTTTTACTTTTACTCCTGTCAATTTTTACTGCACACTTGCCATCTTTTGGCATGATTGAGGTTTTAACCATATCACAAGCTTAAAATTGAGATATCAAAACTTTCATTACAACTTTACAAGTATATAACATTACCATGATTTGAGTTTTGTTGGGTTGTGGAGTTTGATTAGGTTCGACTATTGATAATCACGACCCAATTATGATATTTGGTTGAGTTGGATAGGAATCTTAGGCAAAGTCTCTAAGAAAAATATTCTGGTCGATGATTAAGTTAGGATTAGTGTTTTCTAGGTTCAAGTCTTAAATATACCTTTTTAACTTATTGTAATTCGGTATTCACAAAAGTAGTAAAAAAACACGGGCTTGGTAGCGCCTCAAGACGTAGTAACATTCGTGGCGAGCTGGTGAAGAATTCCTGTGTTCTTTGCTTTCAGTTTCTCTCTTAATCGTGTCCAGATCCTATCATGTTTATGATCATACACTGCTGGCATTTCAACTTTAGTGTCTGTTCGGTAAAATAGAAAATAAGCTAGTTTATTGTTACTAAAAGCTTGAAATCCTAGCTTATTGAAAAAATAAGCTAGCTTATTTTCTTTGTAAAATGAAGGCAAATGGAGTTTGCCGAACAGACCCTTAATCTCTTTCTAACTACAAATACTGAATGATAAGTAAGTGGTATTACACTATTATGTGAAAGCTGAAAAGAGATCAGTTGACATTTCAATGTGACCTCGCTCTGTTCTGCAAGCTCAAATTTTGTGCATTATTTGCTGATACATCTGAAACCCTCTCTCTTTCTTTCTTTCTATCTTGTTCTGTAATGCTGTCTTATTCCTATCTGTGATGTTAGCTACAATCCTTTGCTTGGCCCCAAAAATAATTGACTTGATGCCCTTGTTTTACCAATTCCCCTGGACCACATCAAACACACACTCTAGCCTTATTGAACATCTTTACAGAATGAAAATGAAGGTTTTTTCGGCATCTAGGGATGCTGCGCTAATATCGGCTTATCTCATTTGAACCTATACAAATCCAAAACAAGAGCTAGCTTCTAAGAAAATGGCCTTATGCTATGTGTGAGCATTGATTATGTGTTGAGTTGGAATAGAAGATAGAACCCTACAAGCTGAAGTTATATCACATGATCTTATACAATGCAACAAGGCTTCATTTAACCTACCTGTGCAGTAAATTCAGAGAGCCAGCTAGCTTATATCCATTGGCATACGTAGGCGGGCGTCCATTTTCAAATTATATGCACCGCTATAAATGCTTCTAACTTCTAAGCATGGCCGAATGTCTGTCACAGATTCCATATACAATAAATACTTCAAATTAACCTACCTAGGTATGAAAACATCAAGCTAGCTTTCCTTAACATGAATCATAAGAAGAAGAAAAACCCATCAAGCTATAGTTTTCCTTAATATGAATCCTATCTTGGTTTGAATTGGATTAGCGTCTGCACGAGTTTGATGGACATCGGATACCATTCGCAAACTGAGCTTGTGTTTTGGTCTGATGATGAGCATTTACTATGTGCAGAAAACATCAGTGGGGGAGGGTGGACACTTATGGAACTCACGCTTTGAGTGTGGCCATGAAAATCTGACCAAGATTGACCCCCCTTTGTCTGTTGAATCCAGATGATGATATCAATAAGAGAGATCCACCTTCTGATTCACTTGGTCCCTTCCCCATTGATTGAGAGTTTGAGACCAATGAAACTTTCAAACAAGATTGAATCTTACAATTTTAACTCAGTTGTTTTAGCTCATAAGTTCTATCTAATATACAACTCTGATAGGAGGCTTAGATGAGAAATAAGAACAATAAACACATATGTTTTAAATCATGGATACAATCTATGACACATGCACGCATTCTGTGCATCTCACTGCCCACAACGTTTGTGGATGAGTCACAATATAATATATATCATCTTTAGTATTCATCTAAACCTCCATTCTCACGTGATCTTTCTTCTCATTTAAGTACGAAACTGTACATACTAAACCATACTTCGTATAATGTACTACACTACATAATATTATTGAACAATGGAAGAATACAAGCTTTTTTTCTCCACATTGCAATGCATTGATCAAATCACCCTCCATTGACAATTGTCTTGTCGTGAGTACACATTTGGGTAACTGCACAAAGTAAGCATTGTAATTGTGACTAGATGGAAAGTTGAGATGATAGGCGTACACTACAAAATAAAGGTCCTCTCTTATTCCTTGCCTTTTACAACTTTACACCTGTAGCCATGAAAAAGCAAAGGGAAGCAATTTGCAACAAATTTTTCTCATTTCTCCTCATAAAAGACATTTCCTATACCAAATTACTAGTAAGAACAAAAATATCACATTGGATGATTATACAAATTATTATAAAAACTGCAATTGTTAAAGTTCTGACTATCCAATTTACAAGTATTTTTCATATAAGTGGTATAAGATAGAAACTCAATCAATCACTTAATAGTGACAAAGCTGATATGCAAGATATCACCTAGTAGTAACGAGGTTGATATACAAGATGGCCAAAAGATAGACGACATGATTAAATTCTAGAAAGAAATGAAAGACCTAGACAAAATATTCCGATAGAAAGTCTAGAACATCAAAACCCACGGTTTTAATTGCCCATAAAATTTATCAAATTCACTTAATAACATTAATGATTCGAGGTTGGTCTGTGGGAATGCCTCTCTTTTGTTTGGTAGAAAAAAAATAGGACACTTACAGATTTACATATGTCTCACGTCAAAGAAACTACGGGGAATAAAACCGCAACCTGATCCGATTCGTGTCATGCTCCACTAGACCAATTCCTTGTGGTTTTATGGGAATGCCTCTAAGAGAGGTAAATAAAAATGAATATACATCCCTTGGTTGTCTCTCATCCAATAATAGAAATGTA
Organism: Oxyria digyna; assembly: GCA_029168935.1. Classification (NCBI taxonomy): domain Eukaryota; kingdom Viridiplantae; phylum Streptophyta; class Magnoliopsida; order Caryophyllales; family Polygonaceae; genus Oxyria; species Oxyria digyna. The sequence continues at coordinate 17,972,116 of JAPVLV010000013.1, forward strand.
ATGTGCATATTTGACCAGTTATTGACCGATCGGTTTTAAATTATTATTATATGTCTTGTACCAAATTTTTCTCCCTTTTTCTTCAACCGTAATCTTCATTTTTATGGATCGAATATTTATGTATTTTTATTAGTAATGATGTACACTTTCGTAAAAATTTACGCTTACTTTTTCCCAACCAAAGATATGCATATTTACTATTAATAAGACATTATCTTTCATCAAATGCTCAATTGATATAGTGATTTGACACTAGGTATTTTTAAGAGTTCTATGCAGAAGGCTCGAGTCTGATTCTTGTTGGAAACGTGTATGGGGTTTGATTCTCGAGTTTACTACCGGGCGATTTGACAAAAAAAACAATACATTGTCTTTTACGAAAATGTGACTATAAAAATTTTGCTTGAAATATAAAAAATTTCATACTACAGTACAAAATTTCCTAACAATCTCAAATCGGTAGAAGCTAATTTTCAAGTGAATCCTACTACCAAATTAATTCTTCTTTTTTTTTTATCAAAAATGACATTGCTTGGTAAGTAAAATGCATAAAGAGCATGTGACCCAAACTTATACTACTATATATACTTTTTTATATTTTATATTAGAATAGATAAGCAGAATAACAAAAATTTCTCATAGTCTCCAACTTATGAACCCCACCCCACTACCACAATATTTATATTTTTCTTATCCCTCCTATTTTACTCTTTCACTTCCAAAGATGTAAATTAGGAAATAACAAGACGAGAAACTCATTCTTGGACATTGTCTCAAAACAGGAACCAACTAATTAAGCCAACTTATAGCGAGTGATGAGGGCTGCCAACAGCATCCACAAACAACCTCAACGGCATGTACTGCTCACGAACCCTCTTCTTAAACCCTAGCCCCGGTGAGGATGACGACGACCACGACTGGTTCGACTCTTCGCCATTGAAAAACTGAGCGTCGATCACTCCGCTCGGGCTTCTCGGTGTCTCCTCACGCTTCCTCTTCATGCCTGAACTCGAAGGGCTCGTCTCAGTCGGCTCGGTTCCAGTGGTTTTTGCTGCCTCTACAATCATCTCGTAGCATTGCTTCACTTCCTCCTGTCATGTATCAACTATGGCATTAGATTGCTTTACTACATAATGACATGGAAAAAAGTTGAGGTAGAAATGATTATAAACAAACCAGATTATTCACGTACACATTCATTTACATTATATTGGAATTATTTATACCTTGGGAATATTGAGAACACCCAGAAGTTGGTTTTGGTAGTCAATGGGATTGGAAGGCTCGATCTGGTCAATAACATGCATCATTGTGGCTGTTGCCAATACAGAGGGTAGGTACCCAACCAACCTTGAATCTACAAAATAAATACTAATCAGTACTGTACTTAAAGATCAACACTGGATGACGTACGACATCATTATCATGCTAGCCAGCGAAGGAGTTAAAGTGGGCATTGACTATGCGCAACTGACTGCCGGATACGTTTAAATGGTTCATTAAATGGGATTTTTAACTACTCACCGGCGACAATGGAGAGGAGGACTTGCTCAGATCGCCGGAGAAACTCCCAGTGAAGATGGGTTTTGAGGTCGAGTCGACGAATGATGTGATCCAGGAACGAAATGGGAGTGACAGGGTTCATTTTCCAGTCGAGCGTCGAGAGAATCAGAAGCTCCATTTTCTGGATGGCCTTGCCTTCAAACATGTACTTGCTGTCCTCCACCTGTTCGATGAAATGCCACACAGAAAGCAGCTAGTTTAGATCACTCTACAAAAATTTCATGTCCGTGTTGTTTTGGGTTGACGTACTTGGAGATCTAGGAGTAAGGGGACGTGGGTCTCTTCGACTTTAGCAGCAAGAGAGAGGCAAGTGACAGCTGCAAGCTGGATCATCCATGGCTTGTTTTTGTTGTGAACATGGGGGCTTTTAGAGAGGAAGTTGTCCAGGTAATTAATGGACAAAATGGCTGTCAGGGTTGAGAATCCGTAGTAAGAGTTGACTTTAAGCATCCACTCTACAGGTTTTCTTCTTGCAAGGGAGAGATAGCAAGGGTCTGAAACAGCTGTTGGATTAAGATAGATCTGCTTCTCTTTTGAGAACAAACAGTGCAGCTCTTCATCTTCCCAGAACATATCCTGCTCCAAAAGAAGAATGGGCAAAAGACAGGGGCTTTGCTCTACTTTACCCATCATCTTCATCTCTGGTTCATCCTCTTCATCCCACAGCTCCTCTGCCTCTTCACAGAACAAAGCATCAAAGAGAGGAGAGTATGAAGAGGAGGAAGAAGAAAGAGTATGGTGATGGTGAAAGATTGGCATTGCTACTGGATTTTCTCAAGACACAGTATGGATAGGCTTAGACTTGTTGGCCTGATGTTGTATTGATTAAAGAAGTCATTTTGAAGCTTCTGTGACTTTTGATGGGCAGAGAGAAAAACCCAAAACCCAAAGCGAGGAAGAAGGAGAAGATAGAGAGGCAAAGCAGAGAAGAAGAGATTGAGGGAGAGTTGTCACGCCTGTCCTTTTTTTATACACTACTTTGGTAAATACTCGAATGCTTTTTTCTGGGTTTTGGTGTTTCTTTCCCTTTTCTTTATTCTTATTTTTTTGTATTAGGGTGAAATGAAAAAACTGGAAAACCAAAGTTGTATTGGGTTTGAGGGGGCGTGGCTCTTCTTCTTCTTCTTCTTCTTCTTCTTCTTCTGTAGCTATGGCCTGTGTTTGTGGTTGGTGTTCATCAATGGCGGGCAAGGCACACCACCCGAGCAAGGACCCCCCAGATATAAAGAGATACGTATAATCTTTGTTTATGGCAAGTGGGAACAAAGCCGAAATACAGCAAAGTTGTGGGGCAGTTGTTTGTAACTTTTTGTATTGGGTTAAGGGTCGTTTGACGAATCGAAATGATCCAACTCTTTTTGACTCCACGTCTTTTTTGCATTCAAGTCCTTGGTCTTTTATATAATCATCAAACCTAACTCATTGAAACATAACCTTATTTTAAGGTGGAATTCTTATTGCATTTTTCATCTTTCGAGACTGTATTTAAATATGCCAAAAATGAGCATACGCTTGTTATTAACATATATGCTTTAAATAAATCGATGTACCGAATTTAAAATTTCTATTATAGAGAGGATGCCTAATTGTGTCACCTACGTGGCAGCCCTAGTTGGTTAGTCTAAGTATTGTCACTGATGTGGCAGCTGTAGGTGTTAGGCTAATTGTATTTGTAACTAACCGAATATAGTCTAACAAACTCCTGAATGGAGCTTTCCCACATTTCTCTCATCTCGACTATCTCGACTTCGTTCATCTCTGTTCATCCCTAACTAGATTTAGAGTCTTCACATGGTATCAGAGCTGCTAGGTCGATCCAGATCATTTGTGCTTCGTCCTTCTTTGTGATTGAGATCAGATTGACTCAATTTCGGAGGCGTTTCTTGATTTTTCTGATTTACGGAGTTTTCTTTGCAATTCTTCGATTGATTCTTGCGATCTAGATTTCCATGGCGGAAGATCGTGCTTCAGTTACTCCCACAGGTCGTCGATCTCGTCCTGTTGATATGGAGGATGAAATTCCTAATCGGCAATCTGATCCACGCCGACCTAATCCTGCGATTCCTTCTTTTGGCCGCAATCACGGTGCTTATGGAGGACAGCGATCTTTTGTTCCCAATCATGGCGCTAATACTGGTGCGAATGTGAGGTATGATCCTCTTTCCCTCTCTAACTCAGATCATCCTGGAATGCAACTAGTCACTGCTCGTTTTACTGGTTCGAACTTTCAAAGTTGGAGTAGGAATGTTCGTTTAGCCCTCGGTTCCAAGAAGAAGCTAGGTTTCATCAATGGTACTATTCCTAAACCTGATGATGATTCAGAGGATTTTGAGGATTGGGAACGAGCTGATAATATGGTGATGAGTTGGATACTTAATTCAATAGTTGATGATGTTGCTCAAACTTTCTTGTTTGCTAATACTGCTTCTGAATTGTGGAATGAGATTGTAGAGCGTTTTGCTGAATCTGATGCTCCTCTGATTTATCAATTGCGTAGAGAAATTTGCAATACTAGGCAAGAGAATTTATCTGTTGCTGCCTATTTTAGCAAGCTTAAGAGGCTATGGGATGAATTACAGACCATAGATCCTATTCCTTTTTGTACATGTGGTGTTATGACAAGATGTTCCTGTGTTTTGTTGAAGAGAATTGTGGATAGGGAATCTGATGCCAAAGTCCTACAGTTTCTCATGGGGCTTACTGATGCCTTTGAGAATGTCAGGAGTACTGTTTTGTCTACAGAACCACTTCCATCTTTAAACAAAGTGTTCCACATGGTCATGCAAATTGAGAGACAAAAGGAGATTACAGGTGTTCTTTCTCAAACTCCTCATGATGCTTTAGCTGTTAATCGAGCTAGTAATAGTGGACAGTTCAGGGGAGGTGTTACCAGAGACAGTAAGAGGTACAAGATGGATAGAAAATGTGACTTTTGCCAAGAGATTGGACATGTTAAGGAGACATGTTTCAAGCTTGTTGGTTATCCGGAATGGTGGAAGGGACCAAAGACACCAGGACATCAGAATTCTGGCAAGCTGCTTGCTCATGTTCAAGACACAGGAGTTTATGGGAGTCCCTTGGACTTGGAAGAGTGTGAACCACATGTTACTAAACCAGATAATGCTCTTGTTAATTCTGTTTTTCAGGAAATCTTAAAGATGATGAAGGGAAAGGGTAACACAGAGGATGGAGTCAACGATGGCTACATGAACAACATCAACTTCGCAGGTAATGTAGCCCTATTGTCTTCTGACTCAGCTTATAAACACAGACAGTGTACTTGGATCGTTGATTCAGGTGCAACTGATCATGTTACTTATAACAAAGAGATTCTTACTGAGATCAAGGATTTGCTTCATCCAATTAAGATAGGACTGCCAGATGGTTCTATTCAGTTGGTTGAGCAACATGGCACAGTCTGTCTGTCCCCTGATCTCAAGCTCCTCAATGTGCTGTTTATGCCAGCATTCAAGCATAACTTGATATCTGTTCCGAGGCTCTTGACTGATGATTCTCGTTTGTTTATCTTTGGCCTACATGGATGTTTTCTACAGGACCTTACAACTAAAAGGATCCTTGCTGCTGGGAAAAGGATTGATGGCCTTTACAAGTTCAGCGCAGCTGACTCAGAGAACAATGTTGCTTCTTTCCCAGATTTTAGTTTGCTTCCTTCCAATTTTGGCTCATCCACAGTGATGAATACTGTTTGTAATAAGCCCAACACTTTGGATTTGCTACATGCCAGGATGGGCCATGTTTCTGTTTCTAAAATGCAACGTATGCCTTGTTTCTCTGGCTATGGTTTACAACACTATAACTGTGATGTATGTACTCTTGCGAAGCATCATAAGCTTCCCTTTGTCAAAAGCATGTCTTGTGCTTCTCGGATTTTTGAATTGGTTCATCTGGACTTATGGGGGCCATTTCGCACTCAGACATATGGTGGCTCAAGGTATTTTCTTACCATTGTCGACGATCATTCTCGAGCCACTTGGACTTACCTGATGCATAATAAGGAGCAAGTTTATCGGCTTTTACTTCAATTTGTTTTCTATGTTGAGAATCATTTTGGTATTAGCATCAAAACTATTCGCTCGGATAATGGTTCTGAGTTTATGCAACGCTCAGTCCAGGATTTGTTCGTTGATAAAGGCATTATCCATCAACGGTCTGCTCCTGGAACTCCAGAACAGAACGGCCGAGTCGAACGAAAGCATCGACATCTCATTGAGATTGCTCGAGCTCTGCGTCTTCAAGCAGGTTTACCTCTCATGTTTTGGGGCGACTGTGTCTTGACTGCTACGCATCTGATTAATTTGTTACCTTCAGCTTCGAATCATTGGAAGGTACCATACTCAGTATTGTTCAACAAGGAACCTGACTATAGTTCTCTTCGAGTCATGGGTTGCCTTTGCTTCTCTTTGATTCCAAAACAAATCCGTTCAAAATTTGATGCCTCTGCTCGAAGGTGTATCTTCCTGGGTTATCCACCAGGGCAAAAGGCCTTCAAGGTCTATGATTTGGACACGAAGCAGGTCTTTGTGTCTCGACATGTCACCTTCCGAGAGCACATCTTTCCATGGAAGGATAAGTCTCATCTATCTGTTCCTATTCCTTCCATTATCTTACTTGACTCTGATGATTCAGACGATGGCTTTGTACCTGCTTCAAGACCTACTTCACACCAAATTTCACCTCCACCTCCTTCCATTCCTCATGACAACCCTTCTTCATCTTCTAATCATCCACCACTTACCACTACACTTCTTCCATCTCCCACCACTTCACCTCTTCCACCTCACTCCACCACTTCTCTTGTTCCTGCCTCTCCTGTACATTCTTCACCTGTTTCTATTCCTCCTCCTATACCTGCTCTTCGTCGTTCTTCTAGGCCCACTACTGTGCCAGAGAGGTTCCAGGACTTTGTTCATCCTCCTCTTCCCACTAGACAAATTCCTACAGACTTGACTTTTCTCCCTTCTTTTCTGGATGCGACTAAGGATGAGTCTTTCCCTCAAGCATTTCACATTGTAGCTTCAACAGATCTTCATGGATATTCCTCTGACTATATTCATTCCCTCTGCAATGTCTTCTCTGTTCAGGAGCCTTATTCCTATGCTCAGGCTAAGTTAGATCCTGCCTGGGTGATTGCCATGGAAAAAGAACTTGCTGCATTGGAGTCAAATAATACTTGGGATCTTACCGAGCTACCAGCTGGGAAGCGAGCCATTGGTTCGAAATGGGTTTATAAAATCAAGTTTAAACCAAATGGGGAAGTGGAGAGATTCAAGGCTCGATTGGTTGCAAAGGGGTTCAACCAAATCAAGGACAAGGATTACAAACATACATTTTCACCGGTTGCTAAATTCACCACAGTCCGAGTCTTAATGGCTTTAGCTGCTGCTAAGTCTTGGGGTTTACACCAGCTCGACATAAACAACGCATTCCTTCATGGTTACATTGAGGAAGAGGTGTACATGGTGCCTCCACAAGGTTACACTAAGGCCTCTTCTAATCAGGTTTGTAGGCTCAGACGCTCCCTTTATGGACTGAAGCAAGTGAGCCGTCAATGGAATCACGAGCTGACCAAACATCTTTTGGGCTTGAACTTTGTTCAATCCCACCAGGATTATTCCCTATTCATCAAACAAAGTTCAGGTCTTTACACTGTGGCTCTTGTTTATGTCGATGATATGATTTTGACTGGTGATAATGTGCCTGATATCATGGCCACCAAAGCCTCTTTGGATCGTGCCTTCACCATCAAAGACTTGGGCTTGGCCCGATATTTCCTTGGGTTGGAAATTGCTCGTTCAGCCACAGGAATTCAGCTTAATCAACGCAAATATGTGCATGATCTGCTCACTGATACTGGTTTTCTGGATTGTAAAGCTGCACCCTTTCCTATGCAACGCAATTTGAAACTACGATCTGATACTGGGCGCTTCATCCCTGATCCTGAGTTTTATCGACGTCTGGTTGGGAGACTCCTTTACCTTACCCTTTCTCGCCCTGACATTACATATTGCGTTCAACAGTTAAGCCAATTCCTCGCTTCGCCTCGTGCTCCACATCTTCATGTTGCTTTCTATCTTTTACGATACCTTAAAGGCACAATTCATTGCTCCCTGTTCTACCCAGTCGATAATACTCTGTCTTTGACAGCTTATTGCGATGCTGATTGGAGTACTTGTGAGGAATCTTCTCGGTCTGTCTCAGGATATTGCGTTTTTTTGGGTAATTCCCTTATATCTTGGAAAGCCAAGAAGCAGCGCACAGTGTCTAAATCTTCAGCTGAGAGTGAGTATCGTAGCATGTCATATACTGCTGGGGAATTAGTTTGGCTTGAAGGACTTCTTAAAGATCTGGGAGTCGTTGTTCCTTTGCCTATTCCTTTGCGTTGTGACAATACAGCTGCTCTCCAATTGGCCGAGAATCCTGTTTTTCATGAACGCACGAAGCATCTTCGCATCGACTGCCATTTTGTTCGTGACTTGGTCCAGGAGAATTTTATCAGTACTTCTCATATCCGCACACATGTTCAGTTAGCTGATGTGCTTACGAAGGCGCTTGGATCTCAGCAACATTTCTTCCTTTGTCGCAAGCTCGGCCTCTTACTCCCGAGTCCGACTTGAGGGGGGTATATAGAGAGGATGCCTAATTGTGTCACCTACGTGGCAGCCCTAGTTGGTTAGTCTAAGTATTGTCACTGATGTGGCAGCTGTAGGTGTTAGGCTAATTGTATTTATTGCACTTTTCTGTCATTCTTGTAACTAACCGAATATAGTCTAACAAACTCCTGAATGGAGCTTTCCCACATTTCTCTCATCTCGACTATCTCGACTTCGTTCATCTCTGTTCATCCCTAACTAGATTTAGAGTCTTCACATCTATACACGTCAAAAATTGGTGTACATTCCAGCGTATGCAATAGTATAGCGATGGTTCAGAAAGAGTCATGTAAGGATTGAATGTTATATCATATGATCAATAAGATAAAATAACAAACTATGACTTCGACATAGCAGAATATGATGTCATCAACTAACTAACAACTTAAATACTCTTCATATGCCCCTGAAATTGATAGTGTCTTGAGACAATTCCAGTCTTCCCATTAGAGATGTATGTCTTGGTCCAGAGAGTGCTTTGGTTAGCACATCGCCAATTTGAAGATGAGTGAGAAATGAGATAGGCTTATCATGCCTTGTGTCAACTTTGAGCGAACAAAGTGACCGTCTATCACTATATGTTTTGTTCACTCATGGTAGATTGGATTGCGAGCATGTGCATCATCTTGATCAAAATCCTGCAATACTTCTTGTAAGAATTTCCATGGGACATAATGATTCATTTGTCAATGTGCATAGATTCAATGCCAAGGAATAAGATTAGGCATCCAAGATCTTTGTTCTTCCTGAATGTTTTATCCAGATAAGATATGATTGAAGTCATGCCCTCAATATCTGTTCACGTGATCAATATGTCATCTAAATAGACTCCAAGGAATATCGCCAATTTCCCTCGTTTCCTATGTGTAGTGACGGATGTGAGGAAGACAAAACAGATAACAGATATAAACAAGAAGAAAATAAAGCACACACAGATATATGTGGTTCACCAACGTTGTGTTGGCTACGTCCATATGCAAACAAATATCATATTGTATTTCAATAGGAAACAGATTACAAGACTCACAAGAAACGTTCTAGATTTAAGAACACTCTTTCTTGCTACTTTGACGGTTATCAAAAACCCTAACTTTTCTCTTTACTAGGTTAAGAGATAATAGAGAATATATATACTACTTTCCTAAAACACAAAACTTAAACATGCTCAATTGAACCCTATAAGCCCAACTTGGGATTCAAGACACAAATCTTACAAACTTCCACCTTGACTAGAATCCTCCAAACACAGATGTACCAGACGCACCATAAGAATGTCAGATGTACCAGACGCACCATGACGATGCCAAATGAACAAACTTGACTTCTGATACACACGATATCATAGTGTGTAAGTATGGTGTTTTAGGGTGAGATTACTGAGTTTTAGGAGCGTCTTGGAGCTTATTCATGCATTTGGAGTGAAGACGACGTATGGAGCTTTATGTTGATATTAGAGACTTATTACAGAAGAAGAAGAGAAGCCAGCAGAAGACCGACGAGAAGACAGAAGAAGATGAAGACTATTGCTGGCGGCGACCGCCGCCAAACCAACGGCGATCGCCGCCCATTCCACATGAAGAGCTGAAGATTTATACTGGCGATGACCGCTGCCTCTGTCAGATCCGAATTACTATCTCTATTTTCTATTGTTTTTGTTATTTTTCCTTATTTGTTTAAACTCATTTTATGCTTTATTTTTAGGATATTATTTCTATATAATTAGGTTAGAGGAGAGTCTGTTCCTCTCTAACCCCGTTTACACTTTTCTATTCATGAGCAGACAGTTTGTTATGAAGAACTAAGCCCCTTTGCTTAGCCAGACAATTGAAGCATTCGTTTTGATTAAGTTGTGAGATTTCTCGTTCCTTATCAATTGCTTGGAATTAATCTATTCTCTTGCTTGAATCTTTCATGATTAATATTGATTGTTTCTAGCCTGGTCATCTAGGTATCATCTTTATTGATCTATTGCAGAATTAGATTGTTACTGGTTGAGCATATCTAATTCGTAGTAGCAACTGCATCGTGCTAGTATCTGGTTGTGCTAGTCTTATGTGGAGAGAATTGATTTACATCTAGGATAAAAGCTGGTTGTTTTATGATGATGTATCGTGATTATATCCCTGATCTTAATGTTGCTATTAAACTGAATCTTGATAGTTTCATGGTTGTTTAATTAGTTAGAGCTATTAGTATCTGGTTGTGCTAATAGCTAATTCAGAAAAGGAATAGGAATTTCCATTGCATGAGATATTGAATGAGTTATCTAAGATCAACTTGTCATACGAAGTGTGGATATTTGTTTGGCTGAGCTATTTTCCAATTACTGATTCCATCATCTTTTACTTGTTACTATTTGCATGCTTGGTTACTTAAGACAAACAAAACCCTCCTTTGGTTACTTAAGACAAACAAAACCCTCCTTTGGTTACTTGATTGTACATATATTTCATACAGAACTAGAATCTGTCTCCCTGAGGACTCGACCCTTACTTGCCTAGGACTGCATATTAGGTTTGTTTGGATTACTTGCATAGGAGCAATTAGCACGACAAATTGTTGTTATCAACTTCTCTCCGGACTCTGATGTACCAGATGCACAATAACAGTGCCAGATGTACCAGACGCATCATGACGATGCCGGATAAACACACTTCTCTTATGCCTCAGATTTACCAGATGCACTATAACAATGTCAGATGAGTAGACTGTTCTCTGCTCTAGAGTTTCCAGATGCACCAGGGTCACTAGTACAAAAAGGTTAACTAATACCGCAAACATGCATACCGGTTGCTAAAAAACGGTATAAAGAATGAAACGGATACCGGTTTTATGAAAAAACCGATATATACTCGTCTTTCCAAACTTCTATAAAACCAAGTATGTAGAGAGATCGGTTATAAAAAAAAGGTGGTATGAAAATTCTTTTTAAAGAAAAATAACCTACACTCTCTTCCTCCCATCTCGATCCAAATTTTATCACTTTCTCTATGCTCCGCCTCAGAGATCGACGACCCTCTTTTCTTCGTCAATTCGGCGTTCAAGCTTGGCGATTTCATTTTTCTTTGTTCCTCCTCATAGATCGACGACCCTCTTCTTTGTCAATTTAGGCGTTCAAGCTCGCGATTGCAGGTGCAAACATTCGATTGCAGCGTAAATCAGGAATCCAGTGCAGTTTCTTCAACCTTCTTAGTCGTTGGAATTTAAACAATCAGAGTGGAAGAAAACCCTAGTTTCTTCAGGACCTCATATAATCAGTTCGTACTCTTATATGCTCTTTCACAACCTTCTTCTTCGCGTTCTAGGGTTCAAACGATTCGCCGTCATGTCTCTTGATTGTGGAGTTTGGGGTAGGATTTATAAGCCTAAGTCTTTGACTTTATCGTAATTCGTAGTCTTTACATAACAACACAAAATGACGAATTGAATGTTTTACAATTCACATACTAGTCATATGTAATATCCTTCATATGGCTTTACAAAATTTGGGGACGGTTGTTGTTATCTTTGGAATAACATTAAATTTCTCTTTGTTACTGTTTTCAGGTGGCTACACTTATTGCTAGAGGATTCTGTGGCTTCGCGTCTTGGGGGTACAACATTCTTCCTGGATTTCAAGCTGGTTAAATTGTAGAAAATTTGCATCCAGGATTGCTGCACTTGATTGTTATATGGGTTTGCACTTTGTTTTGATAATAAAGTTGTAGGATAGCTTTTTATGAAACCTAAATATAATGTTCTAGCTAGTTACACTTTTTTTTGGGTTTCATCATAATGGTGGATTGGTAGTGTGATGAGGAAAGAGCCTTACATTTAACTTATAAGACATGTACGACTAGTTATGGAAGCCTTACATTTTTAATGTTTCAACCTACTTTGTGGTGTCTTTAGAATTTGCCTCTTATGTGTGTTTCCTGCCATGGAAGGTGAATTTAATTTCAAAGTTGTGAATCGTGTTTTTTTTTAAAGCCTGTCGATGTTCACGTGTGCATAGGCGTCATCTGTCAAATGATATAAAAGAGCTCACATGCAGCGCAACTGAGTGTAAGAACCTCCTTACAAGTATTTTTTTGGGCAGCTTGGACATCGACAGTTGAAGAGATTATGTTTTCTTGTGTTCCCTCAAACAGTTGAAGAGATTATTTTTTCCTTGATATGCTATGTTAAGTTTATCATATCGTCTGGTTTTCAATCCCATTTTATGTATAACTTTCCTATGTTCTTTACCTAATGTTGATACAGTTGTTGTCATTTATGAAAATATTATACATTGCAGGAAAAGGAAGCTTTAAAAAAAAAGGATGATTGGATCAGAGTTTCCCTACAACCACTAAAGAAGACTCTTCTATGCATTCCATATTGTCACTATATCATCTAGACATAGCTCGATGTGTGTTTGATAGAGTTCTTGATATTCTCTTATACATTTGTCTATCATATATGGGCTAATCAGATTAGACAAGGCAAGCTTTAAGCCACTGGTCAAAACCTTGTGCGAGAATAAATAATGGTTTGTAATGTCATGAAAGCACATGTCAGCAAAGACTTCGTTGAGGTTTGTGTTAGAGACGAAACTCGAATTCTTGATCATTGTCATCATTATTGCACATGATATTAATTATAGAAAACAAATGCTTATTATATAACTCACTTTGGATGCACGGATGCAACCATGCAGGCAAGCTTTATTGATATTATATCCACTGTAGATGATACACTAGTTGCAATTAGATTTTGATGATTTTGCAAATAAAAATTGCATTTTTTGTTTAAGAACGACAGTATATGTATTTGAGATCACATATTACATTTGAATTCTTTCATTTATATAGTGGATCTGAACTACTACTTGGATAAGGTCTCTTTTATATAGTTTGGAAGATCAAACTAGGATTTGAGAGTATGGATCTTTGAGAAACGGCACCATTCAAATTTTTTTAAAATTAGATTAGTGGTGGGGTACGGGTTTATAATAAGCCGGTATGACTTTTTTTATTTTTTTAATAAAAAAAACTCCATATCGGTTTTCCTAAAAACCGGTATCCGTGTCAAAACTCATACCGGTTTTTCTATAACAGGTATACGGAGGTGGATATCGGCTCATCTAATACCGGTTCCATAACCGGTATCCTTTTCATTAAAAAACCGGTACAAGCTAACCTTTTTGTACTATTGGTGGTGCTAGATGAGCAACCTTCTCTTTACTCCAGATTTTTTCAGATGCACCAGGGGCGGTGCCAGATGAGCAAACATCTCCTTTGCTCCAGATTTGCCCCACATGGCAAATTATCAGCTTGTGATATTTAGCAAGTTCAAACTTGCTATAAGGAACCGACTTGGTGTTCATATGAGCAGGAATATCAACACTACCTTGTGATTAACTCGTTATTTGGTGAAAGTGTTCGTTTAGATATTTCGAATTTTTAAGTTTGTTCATTACTTGTAAAAACAAAAGGGTTATATTGCTAAATTACTTTTATATTTCATTTTTTGCGCCTTAAGGTCGTTTTATTCAGTTTGTGCCTCATTACATTTTCATTACGCCTTATTAGCTAGGCTCGTTGACCTGTACGATGCTTATTTTCCTTTTCCGACCAATGATAATGAGCACAAGCCTTGTTTGGTGTCATTTCACAACTTCAAAATTATGTTTTCATCATTTGTTGACATTTAAACGAATTGGACCCAAATAACCCACTAATCTCACCAAATTTAGGGTAAGTAACCCTTATTTCACTTTGAATTGTATTTTCTAACCCTAAAAATTTCTAGTGTGGTAACTAACCTTTTGGGCTGATGACAGTTTGGTTTGATGAAAGTTTGGATTGATGACAGTTTGGGTTGATGATAGTTTGGTTTGATGACAGTTTGTATTGATGACAGTTTGAGTTGATGACAGTTTGTGATGATGACAGTTTGTGTTGACGACAGTAATTTTTTTTTTATTGCAGTAATTTTCATCGATGACAATAATTTTCGTTGATGACATTATTTTTTATTGATGACAGTAATGTGATGTCATTGATGACAGTAATTTGGATGATGACAATGTTGGTTGTTATTTATGATGACAATTTGCGTTAATGACATTCTTTATCACATTTGATTACATTTTTTGTCATCCGACTTGTAATATTGTCCTCGTCTAAAATAAAATATCGTCATCATCACTAAATGAATAAAATAATCTATATTTACACATTGATGAAAGTTGAAAATAAATTACAATTTGGAAACCAAACTGTCATTGATGACAATTCATTGACGAAGGTGTAAGAGAAAGCTTGATGACAGTTTGTTTTCCGGCTGAACCAGACAATGAATTGTCATCAATGACAACTTGATGACATCTACCTCAACAAACTTGCATATATATAATCAATTTGTTAACAACTAAACACAAATTTAATGTCATCAACTTGTTATTGTCACCATAAAACTTTCTTTGCTCCTGCATTCATCGGTCATGGATCTCAAGAACTGTCATCAACTTCTTATTTAGCTTCAGATTATCAGCCAAAAGCACTTTAGACTTGAACACTCCACTTTAGACTTAACATCAGCCTCCTGCTAACATCACTGACAAGACTCAATACACCAAAATAAACTGATCCAAAATTGTCATGGATGACAAAAATCACCTGTCATGCTCTACAACCTCTCAATCAAATAACACCAGAACCTATCTTCCTCTTACAGTCTTTGTCATCGGATGACTGAGACTCTCATCAACGTCTTCTTCCTTCTTCAACGAAATTGTTGCTTTAGATCTAGGTTTTTCTTTACAATTCCGATCTGCGCAGGTCTATTTATATGGATAAAGTTACACAAATTCAAAATCCCCAATTTCGTAGCAACATTAATTATTATTGTTCAGCCAAAACAAAATTAGGATTTCAGCTCTCGAAGGGAGAGATGATTGAATAAAGGAGCTTTCGAATTCAGATTTGTCGAGATCCAAACGGAGAGCTAGCGATTTCCGATTCGAATTCTCTGTTCATTCTTCACATCGTCTTCGGCTGCTCCACTCTCCATTCACAGCTCCTTGTTTTTCCGATATCGAACGTGCTCCTTGCATCGTAAAACCTAGACTTGTCAATCGACCTCTGAAGTGCCTCCGGCGAATCACCAGATCTGGTTCCAGTGCCTTTGAATGAAGCTAAATCGATGGAATTGAAGGGAAGGAAGAAGTTGATTGTGTGTGGCGTTGATTGTGTTGGATTTGCAGACCGGGAAAAGGGCGAGGAAGAAGATGGAGTGTGGAAGGGAAGGAAGGTGTAGGAGCAAGAAAAAATGACGGCTGTTTAAGATTAGGTTAGGTTAGAAAAGTATTTAGGTTAGATAATTGAATCAAATAAACGAGGGTTAGAAAATCCTCTAAATACGTAAACAGTGTCATTGGGCCCCGTATTGCGCTGATCTCATCATTTTCCATTGTTTTTGCCCAAATACTCTAATTGTTTCAATACTAAGTTTTAACCCTTTTTTCCAAAAATAACTCATTCTAACCTCTTTATTCTATTTTCCTCATTTTCAGCATTTTCTCACCCAATTTCTATAATTCTCGAATTTCGCGCTATTGGTCGTTTTAAGCTGTTTTTTTATCGATTTTCGCATCATTTGTCATTTTAGTCGCTTCTCTCTCGATTTTTCGCACCATCGGTCGTTTTAAGTCGTTTTTTTCTGGATTTTTGTGTCAATGGGCCGTATAAGCCGTTTTCTCGATTTTTGCGCAATTGGTTGTTTTAAGTCGTTTTTGCAGGTGCTAATGGTGCATGGGGATCAATACCAGTCGAAATGTTGATCCACCCCTCATCATTGCTTTAGTTGTTGGAGTGACAGTGTGACTATACCTACACAAAAAAACTAGATACCTCAGCGGCGAGGATGTTGCCCCGCTACAAGTAATGAAAATACAATAAAATTAGAAATAAACAAAATAACATTATAACATTAATGCTTAAAGTCCCAAATACTGTCTGAAATATGTACCACAACTATAGAGGTTGTCGCAGGTAGCTGGATGAGATCAACACAATGGGCAAGCGGTGCACATGGGTCCTGTCTCGGAGATCTCAAATCCACATAAGGATGTGATATTTGATCGAACCATGGCAGAGAGCCTTCCTCTAGTCCCATGGATAGTCTCGAAGTCCAAGTCGATCCAACTGGTCTAAGGCAATCAAGCGGCTCGACAAGTGCATGGAATCCCAAGTGCAATTATCATCTTGAACTCCACCTAATACGTCGCTACTCTATCCTTTCTAATAGCAACATCTGGTGTAATCGCGGGTTCGAGTATGCCCTGCACATACCTGAACTGCCTAAGACATCAATCAGGGTTGTACCCCTCCTGAATGTCGAAAGCCTCTAGAGGCCCACGAAAACGAGCCAGTATGTACTAGGGGGTCGTTGAGATCCAACTTTCCCCAGGGGTTCCACTTAACCTATATTGATTTGTTTAAAGGCAAGACATAATTAAAAAATAATTAAATTGCATAACACGACATAAATTGATATGCTAAATATTACTTAACTCTGCAAATGTAATATGATCCAAAACTTGGCGGAGAGAGACAAGCCAAGAGGTGTCCTTTCCATACTTAACCATGGTGTATCAAGTATAGCAACCACTGGGGCATTTATGGTTGCCAAGTAATGTGTCACTTGACCTCGACTATTACCTTAAGAAGGAACGAGCATCCAACGAAGCCCTTGGCCTTTTGCCCGAGATGCTTGATCCAACTGTATTGGTTACTAATTTAAGAAGATTACGCATACCGACGATGAAGGCGGTATCGCGTAGTCATGGTCTATGGTAAGCTCCCCAACAATCAACTCTGTGTGGGTCCATATGACAGAAGCAAACTGAATGTTGTAGTCCACGACAACTTGCGAACTAAGTGGACCTCCGGATGCCCCCAAATAATCCGGATCCCCTGGCGCCGAAGCACCGAGAACATGAGCAGCCTGTTGAGCGGGCTCCTAAGCGGGATCCTGAGCAATATCTTGATGGGGCACGTGGATCTCCTGCTCAGTATCCTATGGGGGCGGCGTAATAGATCAATATGGAGATGGATGAATCAATGGACCCCCCTCATAAAAATTATTCTACAGTTGCACCACCAGATCTCAGATCTCCGACCTCCACATGGGACTGATCTGCATCCTCCAAATGCAAATCCTCCTCCTCCTCCTCCTCCTCTTCCTCACTTACATCAAGCTGTTGTTGATCCCCACTTGTATCTCCTATGTGAACTCCTAAAATGTCTGCAGGAGGCGGGGATCTAGGAGATCCATGACGAATAGAAGAAGTCAGCTTCCGCCCACTGGCATTGCGGGGGCCCTATACTTCTTTCTAACATAAGCACCATCGGGCGAAAGAGCCTTATTAACTAATTATAATAAATAATACTCCTTCCGTTTGCTTATGTTAGTCGTTTGGATGAAAAAACGGTTGTTCACTTTTATTTGTCGTTTAAATTAAAGAACTATATATTCAATCAATAAAATATAATTAATGAATGTTTTATCCAATTTTCTTTTTTATATGGAGTTAGTCCGATACAAGTTTTCATAAAGCCGATTTTTCTAAATCCTAATCAATCACTTTGCTTGAAGAACTTCAAAAAGTGGGTGATAAATCAAATTTTTTTTTTCCATTGAACGAATTACATACAAAAACGGAGGGACTATATATTTTTATATATTTACTAATATTTATTTAGTAAATATTAAATAAATAAATGAATAATAGAAACCTACTAATTAATATAATATAATATTATAACAACGTTACTAATATAATAAAAAAACATTATGTAACGGTTTTTCATTAGCTAAATAGTTACTACAAAACCGTAGCATAAACGTTAAACTGATACCCTAAATTTTATTAATGCCATACTTATGCGTAATTCAACGATCAATTAACAACTTTAGTAATTTAGTTATTAGTAAATCGTTGCATTAACGTTAAATTGTTACACTGAGATCGATTATCGTTCACATGTTAATCGAGAAATAACGAATATTTAATAAGCCTATTATTTTAATTGTCTTTTCGCGATTAATGTGTGAATGCTAATCGAGAAATTATGACTAGTTCAAAAAGCTATACCATTTGAATTAATCGGTATCTCTCGATTAACGGGTAGCATTAATCGAGAAATAACGACTATTTCAAACACGTTACAAGATTTATGATTAAAAACGTTCGTTATTTCTCGATTAACCTAATTGGGAAATAACGTCTATTTTAAAAACGCTCCACGTTTTATGAGAAATCAAGATTAAAAGCATTTTTTAATCGTTAATAACGACTAATTAAAAAACACTTGACGTTAATATCGAGATTTTATTTATTTCCTAAATTACGTACCTTGTACTCCCTCCGTCCCACAATATAAGCAACATTTGCTTTAGGCACATATGCCGATGCACGTTTTGCGTCGTTAATATCTCTAGTTATATGGTGATAAAAATTATAAATTTTTGATATTATTAAAGTATTCGTCAAGACGAATCAAACAAAACCCTACATCACTGTATTTCTTTATATATATTGGAATAAATTTAAAAATTAGTATTGAAGTGTGAATAGTGTCAGAATTTCAAATGTTGCTTATATTATGGGACGGAGGGATTACATGAGCGTTTCCCCTCGATTTCAAACGGGCTCGTTACTTGGATTTTATGCCGCTTTGGGACTCGCTCGCCTCGGCTCTGCTTCGCTCACCTCTGCGACCACCACCTCTGTGCCCTCCACCACCGCGCCCACTACCAGACACTTCTCCACCTTCTGCGCCACCACCAGAACCACCCTCGCCTGTGTTTTTCTTCCCACCACCACAACCAACTCTGTTCCGACCACCACCACCACTGTCGCGCACTTAGACGCCGCTTAGGAGAGTTCGGACGCCGCCAGGTAGCTCCGTCGTTGTCGGAGGAGGAGGCGAATTGTTTTTAGGGTTTGAACCCGAAATCTCAAGATATATTGTTTGGGTTTTTTGATGAAATTGATTGCGGAATTGTGATCTAATGCACAAAACGAGTCAAATGAATGAGAATTAGGGGAGAAAAGACGAGAAATGAAGAAGAATCGAGCGACGATTTTTAGGATTTTTGTTATTGGGGAAGAACAGAGAGAAAGAGAGGAGAAAGAAGGCGACACGAGATTTATAATCCCTAGAGTAGGCTACACCCATTTCCATTGTACAGACTTACAAGGACTATACGCTTACGCCCGTTTGTAGCGTACAGACGTATTTTGTATTTGATTTCAAAGTTTATACGTATACGCCCATTTTGAGCATATGAAATTGTAGTGTGGATGGATAGAAAATATAGTGCGTATAGATCTCATGCTTAGAAAAGAGATTTCCTAATTATACATATAACAGTATATGATGAAAAAAGACAGCAAAAGAGCTATTTGATACGACTAGTTCTCTCAATTTCATTGATCAGAAGCTCCCCATTTCTCTCCAAGCCCACTTCATCTACGGCCTGTTCCACCCCCGGGCTGCTGCTGCTGCTGTTGTTGTTGCTGTGGTTCATATCCAGCTACAGGCCGAACGGGTGGTGGGCCCGCAGATCCATAAGCCATCTGAGTCTGTGGATCATAAGCAGGCGGCTGCCTTTGCATTCCAAAACCCGCTCCCATTTGTGGGTCATAACGCTGAGCATTGTACTGAGTGTCGTAGTATTGGGGGGCTCTTGGGGCCTCGTATGTGGGGCCCCTCTGGAAATCATAAGCCGGCCTCGTTGGAACTTGTGCAGTAGGTTGAAGTCCACCGTAAGCCGGTGGAGCACCGCTAACTGGTGGTACACCACCAGGAGCCACATTTGTAGGAAGCGGAACATGTGCCTAAACAAAGGGAAATTTAACACAACACAACCATTAGTGATTAAATACTCCATTTACAAAATCTTATGTTTCATCAGTTGGAAATTGGCAGAAAGCCGCAATTTTTCCTTTTCCTATTTAAAAAGGAAGAAAGGCGCATTTTTTCATTGTAGGGATGTCGACAAAAAAAGCACAATACTCTTAACCATAAAGCTTGCCATATAGGATGAGTTCAGCAGTAAGAACAGGTTGGTTTTGGAAAAATGAGCAAGTTTTAGAAAGATGATTAACCTGAGGACCACCATAAGCATCTTCATAAGCATTTTTCCCCAGAGCAGATGCGTTGTTCACTCCATAACCAACCGCACCCGCATAAGCTGAAGCTGCATCACAGATATACAATGTTAGGTACAACTAGATATTCGGGTAGAAATGGAACTAAAAGATTGCTGAATTAGAAAGCACCTGCTCTTTTATCAGCACCGGCGGTATTATTTAACTCAGCCCGAAGCTTTTCCACCTCTAGAGCCATGGTGTTATAATTCTTCTCCATGGACTTCAGAGATTCAAGATGGTCATTGTAAAGTTTCTTTTCAGATTCATAAACAGCCCTGCAGCGTATAAATATCAAGCAGTACCTTAAAGTCACAAACTCATACTTAATGGGGAGGGTAAAACATAATTTGCAGTTCCAGGAGAAAAAAATAACCTGCAATGCTGATACTCGAGCCTTAGGCCGTCAAGTTGGGACATCAGTGCCGGTATCTGAGCCAGTTGTGGATGGACTTTTTGAAGATCCTGGTTCAATTGCTGAAATTTAGATATAAGTTCCTGCCTTGATTTAACTAAGCCCTGGGCTTCAGTGTGTGCCTTTTGGAGCTCGGTCTTTACAGAATCAGCTGTTTTTAGCTCAGCTTCCATTTTACCAATTTTCTCCTTAAGGGCCCTCATTTCTTGTTCTCTTTCTGATTTAATAGCCCCTACTCGAGCTTCTGTTGACTGTTTCTCCTGCTCTACAGACGCAAGCTGTTGTCTTAAAGACCCGTGTGTAGCAGCAAGCCTTCGGTTCTCTGTCAGAAGTCTTTCCATCTCCATATCTTGTGCTGCAATCTTTTGTTCCAAAACATGTGGCAACATGTCAAAAGGCAAACCTCCAGGCGGGGGATGCATCCCAGGACCGAATGGATCAGGATGGACCATACCGGATCCAGGAGGAGGTCGCCTCATATAAGGGGGTGGCATTCGGCCTTTGCTTCCCATTTATATCTGTTAACAGAGAATGGAAAACTTGATAAACAAAGAACCAAACTGAATCCTTCATAGCACCTATCTAAGAGAGAGATCACACAGTAGTAATTCAATATATGATAGTTGGACAGCCAGCCAACAAAAGAAGAAGTTAAGTGAAAAGACAAAATGATGCTAAATGACAGAACTGGTAACATCAAGGAAAAATGTAATATCTTGCATCATCCAAACACACCTGCCAGCTTAAAACATAAATTGTGAAAATAGGCAATGATTTTAAAGGGTAAATAAAGCTATTTCTTGAGGTAACACATTTAGTTGACCTATTTGTGCAATTGAGGAACAAATGAAGGGTCTGTTTGGATTCCGTCGTGATGTCATTATTGAGGGAATCCAAACGGACCCGAAATATTTTGGCAAATGGCCCCTAGTAATGTTTGGGCTAAGTATAGAGCATCATAGCAAGATTTTATTTAGGGAACCAGAACCAGATTGTATCTCGGCTCCCCACTAATTTTTTGTAGTTATTTCTACCGTATATAGCAGATAAATTTATATTTAAATAGATACTCCAAGAAATGCATTCATTCTCAACTAAGAAATATTGTCCCATCCCACTAGCTTAATTTCCCGTGTCTTGTTGCACGGAATTTGTATAACGTTATTTTATTTAGTGTATATAGTTTAGAAAATTGTAAGGTTTATGATTGGATTGCAATCTTGTTGATTGATTTGTTTTCAAATAAGGAAAGGATAATTACATATTTAAGATAGTCTTCTATATAAAATATATTTTAGAAAATAAAAAATGAGAGAAAATGACACATGGCAAGTAGAGTAGAAAAGCGCCATGTGGCAAATTCAATACCAAAACGCCATATGGAAAAAAGCTAGTTTTAGTTTAATATATATAGTAGATTAACAACTTATTTATATGTATAAAAGCTATAATCTTATCACCATAAGAATGTAACAAATGCATCAAAATGTGTAGTTACTATACATGCCTCCTGTTGCAACACCGCCAGCAAAATGGGTATACCCAAACTCAAGCAAAAGAACAAAACAAATTCTCATGAAACACCGTCTAAGTAATTCTACATGTTTGCTTCTTTCAAAATTAAATCACATTTTTGTCAACCCATCACACAAGGAATGTACAACCAAGATCAGGACAAAATTAGATGGCAGGCTTATATAGAACAGAGAAATGTAAGAGACAATGCTTGTTTGTGCCCAATATATTCTGGATATAACCTCTGAAACGTTTTAAACAATGGCCCTCAATTTTTAACACCGACTAAGTAACTCCACAAAGTTTGCTTCTCTCAAAATTAAATCACTTTTACGTGTACCCATTACAAAAGGAATGCAAAGCCAAGATCAGGACAAGGTTAGATGCCAGTCCCATATAGAACAGAGAAATGTAGGGCCATGCTTCTTTGTACCCAATATATTTTGGATATAGCCTCTGAAACGTTTTAGACAAGGGCCCTCAATTTTAATACTATAAACACATAGAAGTACACCTCTAAATTACAACATACGACACAACCACGCATTCACAATACTTAAAATTTAAATCTTATATACCTCTTTTTCTTTCATATCTCTAGCATTATATGGAAATGACGGGACAATAGAAAAATCTCAACTCTAGCGCAGTTTAAAAAGAGAAGAATGTTAATTCAACTGTTATCTCTGAAGGTATGTATGAGTTTTTTTTTTTTTTTTGTAATTAGGAATTTAAGCATATTCATTCACTTTTTGACAAGATAATGAGTATATCTCATTTTCTCTAAATTGGGGAAATAGGCATCTATCACAACGAAGCCTGAAGATGCCATCAGGATTCGTGATACCAAATAAGTTGGTTTCCATTAGAAAAAAGAAGTAGATATGACAGATATCCTACAGGCTTGCTAATATTCAGCATACCACAAACAAAAAGACAAATTTGGTAAGAACATACTACTGAAGCAAAATGAAGTTCTTTCGATCAAGAGAAAGTAGAAACTCTTTACCCAGTCTCTGTTCAGTTGAATGTAAAATCAGGATAGATTTAGGAAACTGGAATGCTTACTCATTACAAGAAACTATATCCACCATCTCAGTTGAAACATCCACCCCAACTGAGCTTGGATAATTCAGCATTACAAACTTCTATTGGCAGTTTGGCACACATTAGTTTTATATGCTAAATTTATTGTCTTGGGAATTTGGTAATAGCTATCCTTTCACCAAATAAATATTACTGGTCCAATATACTGACACAATGATGCTAGTCGTGTGCACATACTCAATTGGTTTCATAAAATAAACTGACAATACTCGTCTACTCTATTGCTAAAGCCTTAGACCTTATACTAATCCTTGAACACATAACTTCTCTAATTGATTTCCTATTAAATTTCACAAGATTTTAAAAGGGACACCTGCAATCAATCTATTAAAATGTTTATATGGCCAGAAGAGTTAACAGCTTAATTTCTTCTCAGGTTTTGTACTAAGATTCCACAAAAAAACTCGATTTCAAATTTATGGGCATCTTCAATATTAAACAGAGAGCACTATGAAATTTGTGAAGGCTGAATTTCATTCACACAAGAAAAATAGAGTCTCCGAGAGAGAAATAAATCACAACTAAAATGAGTGGCGGATCTAGGTGGGGGCTTGGGTGGGCGACCGCCCCTGCTTCCACCGAAGATCCGTTCATATTACCTTAACTTGTGATGCCGGAGACAGACCGAAGTTGCTCAGCTCCTCCGGTAAGCCGCTGTCGATCGGTTGCAGGAAAGAATTTAGAATTGGGAAAAGGTGTTGCTCAAAAACAAAAATCATTCAAAGTTAAGGTAAAGTTTGTTTTCTTGTTAATCCGGGTGAAATAGTGGGCCGGGCTTTTAATGGCACACGACATTTCAAGGAGCTGGGCTTATGACCCATCTCAGAAAGGATTTGTGCTCAATATCCTATTGGGCACTATATTTATAACAACCGCACTCCCAAACTAAGTAATTAGTTTCTACCCCTGTCCCATCCCAACCCTAACACACCCGCTCCTCTTCCCCTCACTCTCCTCCAAATCTGTTCCACACTTTCTTCCTCCCTGCTCCTCTCTCGCTCAATCTCTGTACAAAGTAAAGTTTCTCCGTCTTCGATTCAACTCCCGCTGTCCTCCTCCCCAAACACTACTTCTTCAAATCCAAGGCTTCTCCGGCTCCATCTTCATTCCGACCTCCACCGCCTCCGTCGAGATCTAAGCTTCCGACCTCCACTGCACTCCCAGATCTATTAACTCATGCCTACAAATCTTAGTTCAGAAGTTGTTGAAAGAAAGGTTGTTCCGTCTACAAATCTTCGTTTCTCCATTTGCTGAACTAGAGAACGTTTGGTTGCTACTTCTCTTCAAAAGCCAGAAACAGAGGTATCGAATCTACCGGTCAACCCCATCCTATTTCTTTTCTTCGATCTCTTCTTTCTGAGTTTTATTTATATGCGTCAGAACCAACCTTCAAGCAAATATTTTCCCAACTTCTCAACAGATTCAACAACACATATCCAGGTGAATTACCATAAAACAATGCTACATCAATATATTGTCTCACATTCTTTCTGCTTCGAGAAAACATTGAGGAATCGAAATCGACATAAACTCGATGTGCCTTGAATTCGAGTTCCTATGGAGGTCTGTAACTCTCTTCTTAACTACTGTTCTTGTCATTTTCCGAAGTTTCGAATTCGATAGTCAATATATTTGTGCTTTGTTTCTAAATAAATAACTGCATGACTCGGATCTCGGCGGAGGAAGGGGAGATGGAGATGAAGAGGACGAGGAGGAGAGAAATTGATGTTGACAACTTAGTGTGTTGACAATTTATTTTTTTACAATGTAATTTAGTGGTGTTGACAAGTATTGTAAAGTATTGACAATGTTGACAATTTTGTAATATTACTCGTGTTGTATGTTGTTGACCATTTATTAGTCGTGTAAACAATTTATTTAGTTGGGTTGACAACTTATTTAGTCGTGTTGACAACTTATTATTCTTGTTGACAGCTCTGTTAAAATTTTTGTTGACATCTATGTTATAATTTCCACGTGAGCAAACAGTTATTATTGGTGTTGACAACTTATTATTCTTGTTGACACCTCTGTTAAAATTTTTGTTGACAACTCTGTTAAATATTTTGTTGACAGCTCTGT
The DNA here is from genome assembly GCA_029168935.1 of Oxyria digyna. Taxonomy (NCBI): domain Eukaryota; kingdom Viridiplantae; phylum Streptophyta; class Magnoliopsida; order Caryophyllales; family Polygonaceae; genus Oxyria; species Oxyria digyna. Next base: position 17,997,650 of record JAPVLV010000013.1, read on the forward strand.
TAAAAATTTTGTTGACAAATTTTGTTGACAACTCTGTTATAATTTCCACGTGAGCAAACGGTTATTATTGATGTTGACAACTTATTATTCTTGTTGACAACTCTGTTAAAATTTTTGTTGACAACTCTGTTAACATTTTTGTTGACAGCTCTGTTAAAAAAATTTGTTGACAAATTTTATTAACAACTCTGTTATAACTGTCACGTCAGCAAAGGGGTATTTCCTTATAGCTTAAAAAAGTGATGCAAAAACTTAAAAAACATTACAGTTTTAGGGTATTTACCCAAAAACTGGCCCATCTCAAGCTTAAAATTGATCGGCCGTTTTTAAAGGTTATACATAAAAAAAAAATGATAGACACCCGTTCTTAATTAATTAGGAAAACTAGTTTTAAATAGTTTTTTTTAAGAAAACTAACTCATTCGTTTCTCTTTTCCCCTTAGGATAAATGATTAGTTTCTAAAAGGGTCGTTTTCCTAAAATAAACGTATAAAATAGTTATTTACCTAACTCACCGTAAAAAAATCCTAAAATATTTAATTTTTTTATATGTACGGTGCTTATGATTTTGAAACATCTTGACCATCAATTTAAATTTAATGGTATAATTAATTTATTCTCTCTAAATCTTTGATATTGTGATGGGTTTACCATCTATACTATGAAGCCCGTTCTAGGGAGATTTTACCTTAAGATATTAACTAAGAACCTATTTAAATCATCCGATATGAAAATTGAACTGAAAAGATTAATAGAAGAAAAACAAACAAACAACTACATACTCCCTCCGTCCCATAATTATCTTCCTGTTTCTCTCTCCTGACACTATTCACTATTCAAAGTAATCTTCGTAATTTCGGTCAATATATAAATAAAAACATAGTCATGTGTGGTCTTGTTTGATTCGTCTTATCAATTACTTTAATAATATTAAAATTTTATAATTTTTACAAATTTATAATTAGAGATATTAACGATACAAAATGCACATCGACAAATGTGCTCAAAAGAAACAAGAAGATGATTGTGGGACGGAGGGAGTATTAGATAAGCATGGTGGAAAATTTACAATTACTGAAAAAAATAGAAATAATTACCACCATGCCCTTTCATGTTACAAGCGGGCAAACACGACAGAAGCTCCAATGGCGACGACCTTGAGTGATTCCTTTTTCCTGCTCCAATGGTCTCGACTCCGCTTCTGAGCACGACTTCGGTTGCGTCGTCCTTCATCCCACCACATACCTTCGGTTGGGTGTCTCATGCAGTTGTAATTGGTCTGATGGCGAGGAAGCGTCTTCGTTCTAATGGAGAGATCTGCTTCACGGGATGTGTTTGGTTTGATGGATTGTTGTGAAATATCGAGGTTGTTGTTCGCTAGCGTCTCAACGACGTCGCCTCTTATATCCAGGATGTGGTTGCGCAAGGAGTTGGGGATGTCGTTGGTCACCATGATCGGCGCCTTGGGCTTATTTTTTGAACCAGACGCACGAACTTGGGGACGACGGTCGGACCTCCCACCACTATTGGGATAACTATGCTCATCTGAATCCTGTCGATTGTTGTTGTGGATGCATCGTTTGTCTGAGTCTCTTTTGTTGTCCTCCTCCTGACGAGTAATTCACTCCTGCCATCGCCACATCTCCTGCCCACCACATGTTCGTCATATTTCCCTACTCTCTTTGCTCTTGCCTTCTCAGGTACTTCTAATGAACCTCCTCTAACTTCGACTCTCACAACAACTTTGTCTCTCATAGTAGTTGGATTTTTTATTTTGTAGAAACACCAAATATTAGGCTCACAGACTATGTTTGTTCAGGACTTCCACCTTCCTCTACTGATTCATTCTCCCACGCCTTTCATGTAGTCAAACTTGATGATCTCAAGTTTCACTCATCTGACTATGTTCACTCACTGTTCAATATTCTTCAAGTGTATGAGAGAGTTGAGCATGAACAAAATTACACTTGGGAGCTCACCTTGTTACCACCAGGAAAGAAATGTTGGAGATTAAAGAGGGAAACACAACTCTAATTCTTGAGGAGCTCACACTAAGGACACTTGTGTTTTGAAGGAAGATGATTTTTGTTTCTCAACTTGATACTTACAACTCAATGGATGGTCCCTTTTATAGTGGGAGCAATCCACTTCATACAACTTTCAACAAACTCATTTAATGCTTCTACAACATTCTATACTCTTCTTCTAACTTCTACCACATTTTAGGATATTCTTTTATCTTCTACTTTCTTCTAGCATTTTCTTGGACTTGGGCTAGATTTGGATTTGGGCTAGATTTGGACATGCACTTTGACATATACACTTGGGCCTTATTAAAACAAGTTTATATTTCAACACCCCCTTTTAAACTTGTTTTATAAGGCCAAGTGAACTTCTTAATCTTGCAAAGTCATCGAACTTGAGTGGCTTGGTGAAGATATCCGCGATCTGGTCTTGAGACTTCACTTTCTCCATCTTCACGTCCTTCCTAGCAATGCACTCCCGTATATAATGATAACGAGTGTCAATGTGTTTGGTTCGATCATGAAAGACCGGGTTCTTTGCCAAGGCAATGGCTGACTTGTTGTCAACGCAAATCTCAGTCGGCTCTTCTTGCTCCAAGTTAAGCTTCTTCAACAGATTCCTCAGCCAAACTGCATGACAGACACATGAGGTAGCGGCCACATATTCCGCTTCACAAGTGGATAATGTCACAATTGGCTGCTTCTTCGACGCCCAAGTGAAAGCCGTGTTTCCCATGAAGAAAACAAGTCCAGTTGTACTCTTGCGATCATCAATGTCTCCACCCCAATCGCTGTCGCTATATCCAACAAGCTTGTAATCGTTAGAAACTGAATAGAACAGACCAAGATCAATCGTACCTTTAAGATAGCGAAGAATCCTTTTGGCTGCCTGAAAATGGGTTGTTGTTGGAGACTCCATGTAGCGGCTAACAAGTCCAACTGCGTAGAGGATGTCGGGTCTTGTACAAGTCAGGTAACGGAGGCTTCCGACCAGACTTTTGAACAGAGTTGGATCTACTCTTTCGCCGTCTTCATACTTGGACAATTTAAAACTGTACTCAGTCGGGGGGCTTATTGGCTTGCAATTCTCCATTTTGAACTTCTTTAGTATCTCCTTGGCATAACTTTTCTGGGAGATAAAAATGCCCTCCTTCTCTTGCTTCACCTCAATTCCAAGGTAGTAAGCCATTAAGCCGATGTCTGTCATCTCGAACTCTTTCATCATTGCATCCTTGAACTCTTGAAATAGACTTGGATTGCTTCCAGTGAAGATCAGATCATCCACGTATAGGCACACAATCAAAATATCTCCATCCTTGACCTTCATATAGAGTGCATGCTCATATGGACACTTAACGAACCCATTCTTCTTGAAGTAACTGTCAATCCGACTGTTCCATGCTCTCGGTGCTTGCTTTAGGCCGTAAAGGGCCTTCTTTAGCTTCAAGACTTTGTCTTGTTGCCCACGAACTTCATACCCAACTGGTTGCTGAATGTAGACTTCTTCTTCAAGGATTCCATTTAGGAAAGCGGACTTGACATCCATTTGATGGATCTTCCATTGGTTTTGAGCTGCCATTGAGATGATGAGTCTAATGGTTTCCAGCCGAGCAACGGGCGCAAACACTTCATCATAGTCAATTCCAGCCTTTTGACTATATCCCTTTGCGACTAATCTTGCCTTGTATTTTTCAATTTCTCCCTTAGCATTCTTCTTTGCTTTGTATACCCACTTGACACCAATTGCCTTGTGTCCTGTTGGAAGGGTTGCTAACTCCCATGTATCATTCTTCTCAATGGATTTGATTTCTTCATCCATTGCAACTCTCCATTTTTCTTCTCCTGCAGCTTCCTCAAAATTTACTGGTTCACAGTCAGTAAAGAGACAAAATAGAGTAAGATTTTCCACCTGTTCAGTAGTATCATAAATGTCCTCTAGACTCCTCATGCGCGGCGTCCTCTCGTTTGAACTTCCACTTGAAGATGATATATCACCATTGATGTTTGCCACACGTGACATAGGGGGAGTTACATGCTCGTGTGAGAGACCTTCAGGCTGCTCTATGGGTGGTTGCTCTTCAACTTCATAGAAGTTGTAATCTTCCTTATGAGGATTGAAATCCCATTCTCCCTCTTCATCGAAAACCACGTCTCGACTGATTACAATCTTCTTGTTGTTTGGGTTATAAAGCTTGTACCCCTTCGAACTAGCATCATATCCAATAAAGATGAAGCTTTGACTCTTATCATCCAGCTTCGTTCTCCTTTCGTCTGGAACATGTACATGTGATATGCTTTCGAAAACGCGAAGATGAGATATTCCAGGTTTTCTCCCGCTCCATGCTTCTTGTGGTGTCATTCCCCACACACTCCTAGTTGGGGATCGGTTCAACAAATACACTGCACAAGCCACTGCTTCAGCCCAAAACTCCTTTGGCAACTTCTTGCTCTTGATCATACTTCGTGTCATATCAAGGATCGTTCTGTTCTTCCTTTCAGCAACTCCGTTCTGGTGGGGAGATCTTGGGACCGTCAAAGGTCGAAGAATCCCATTGGCTTTGCAGAACTCTAAGAACTCCTTGGAAGTGAACTCTCCTCCTCTATCTGATCTCATTGCTTTGATTTGGGCGCCACTTTCTTTCTCTACACCAGCCTTGAATTTCTTGAATACTTCAAATACTTCTGATTTCTGCTTCAAGAAATATACCCAGGTTTTCCTTGAATAATCATCAATGAACAGAAGGAAGTAGTTACTCTTACCGAGAGAGCTTGGTTTGATCGGACCACACACATCGGTATGGATGAGCTCGAGCGGCTTCTTAGCTCTTGACTCTGTCTCCTTTGGAAAGCTCTTTCTGAATTGTTTTCCAACCAGACATCCTTCACATAGCTGCTCGGGATGTTTTATGCTCGGAAGTCCCCTCACCATGTCCTTCTTGGATAGTAATTCCAAACTTCCAAAGTTGAGATGCCCAAATCGGAGATGCCATAGCCATGATTCATCTTTGTAGCAGGTCTTGAGACACTTTGCAGTATCGTTTCGAATGTTCAGCGGAAACATTCGATTCTTTGTCATCTTCACCTTGGCAATTAGATCGCCTTTTCGATCTGTTATGAAAAGGTTGCTATAATCTTTCATGTGGATATCATAGCCCTTTTCTAAGAGTTGCCCCAAACTCAGGATATTACTTTTCATGTTAGGAACATAGTAGACGTTTGAGATTACCTGGTGACTTCCATCCTTGGCACGGAACAAAATATCTCCTTTTCCTTTCACTGATATTTGTGAGTCATCACCAAAGGAAACACTGCCACTTACTGACTCATCAAGGTCCACAAACATGCTTCTTCTTCCACACATATGATTGCTTGCACCAGTGTCAAGATACCATGTAGTCTGTTCCTCGCCACTCTTTTCCTTGTACGCCAACAATAACGTACCCTTCTCTTCGTCCTTTATCTCCGCATAATTTGTCTTTTCCTCGATCTTGTTTTTCGGGGCCCAACAATCTGAGGCATAATGTCCATACTTCTGACAATTATAACACTGAACTTGAGACATGTCATACCTCGAGTCTGGATGATGTCCTCTTCCACGACCTCGTGGCAAACTTTCTCCTCTCTCATAATTGTTGTTGGAATTTTGTCTACTGGAGTTCCAACCTCGTCCACGTCCAATGCCTCGACCTCTTCCTCCTCGTCCTCTGCCTCTTCGGTTACCACCTTGACATCTCTCGTAGCCTCTGTTTTCTTCTTTCTCCTTGAACTGCGACTTGAGAAGTTGCTCAGTAGTCTCATGCTTCTTTATATGCCTTTCTTCATATGCTTGCAATGATCCTTCTAATTGCTCGATCGTCATTTCCTTCAAGTCCTTGGTTTCTTCTATCGTCACCACAATGAGCTCGAATTTGGGATCCAAGGTGCGAAGTATCTTCTCCATGATCCTCACATCCTCTAACTCCTCTCTGTTTCTCCTTAACTGATTGGAGACGGCTTGGACCCTCGACACATAATCCGAGATAGACTCCGAAGGTTTCATATGTAAAGATTCAAACTCACCTCTCAAAGTTTGAAGACGAACCTTCTTTACTTGCTCAGCTCCTTTGCAAGAAGTCTTGAGTTTCTCCCATGCTTCCTTGGATGAAGTTGCACTTGAGACCTTCTCAAAACCATCATCGTCCAACACCTGGTAGATAAGAAACAGGGCCTTCTTGTCCCTCTTTCTTGAATCCTTCAAACTTTCTCTTTCGGGGGCGGTCAAAGCAGTTTCGCCTTCAACCTCATTTAGGCCATTTTCAACGACCTCCCAAACATCATGTGCTCCTAGTAGAGCTCTCATTTTGATGCTCCAATTGTCATAGTTGTTGGTTTTAAGTGATGGAACTTGAAAAGAAGATACGTTGGCCATACCTCAAACAATCAACTCGGATAGATTTGGACAGCAACCTTCAAACAGCTCCTGGCGGCGCGTCTGGACTCCGATTAGGACGATTCCTTTTCCTCTGGATTCCTCTCTTCGAGATCTTCAGTTTGATATGCAATAGTGCATATGTTGGACAGCTCTCGGACCTCAGCTCTGATACCACTTTGTTGGAGATTAAAGAGGGAAACACAACTCTAATTCTTGAGGAGCTCACACTAAGGACACTTGTGTTTTGAAGGAAGAGGATTTTTGTTTCTCAACTTGATACTTACAACTCAATGGATGGTCCCTTTTATAGTGGGAGCAATCCACTTCATACAACTTTCAACAAACTCATTTAATGCTTCTACAACATTCTATACTCTTCTTCTAACTTCTACCACATTCTAGGATATTCTTTTATCTTCTACTTTCTTCTAGCATTTTCTTGGACTTGGGCTAGATTTGGATTTGGGCTAGATTTGGACATGCACTTGGACATATACACTTGGGCCTTATTAAAACAAGTTTATATTTCAACAAGAAAGTCATAGGGTGCAAGTGGATTTACAAGGTTAAATTTCAATCTAATGGAGAAGTTGAAAGACTCAAAGCTAGATTGGTTGCAAAAGGGTTAAATGAGGTGAAGGAAAAAGAATATAAAGATACTTTTTAACCGGTTGCCAAGTTCACCACTGTAAGGATTCTGGTAGCCTGAGTCACTAGTTGGTCACCTACTATAACTCACACTCACCAGGCCAGATATATCCTTTCTAGTCCAGCAATTAAGTCTTTTTATCCAATCCCCTAGAGTTCCTCACATGCATGTTGCACAGTTTCTCCTCAGATACCTCAAAGGCACCATTAATTGTTCCTTGAGGTATCCATCTATTTCTGATTTCACTCTCAAAGCCTAATGTGATGCAGATTGGAGCACTTGCAAACATTCTAGTAGGTCTATATCTGGATACTGCGTCTTCTTAGGCAATTCCTTGATTTCTTGGAAATCAAAGAAGTAGAAAACAATATCAAAATCCTCTACAGAGAGTGAGTACAGAAGCTTGTCATACACTTCCAATGAGTTGGTATGGTTAGAGGGTTTGCTCAAGGATTTGTTTATCACTGTTCCATTGCTTATCCCACTGCACTATGATAACAAAGATACTTAAATTTTAGCTGCAAATCATGTGTTTCATGAACGCACAAAACACATCAGGATTGATTTTCATTTTGTTAGGGAGAGGATTCAAGATGGTTTTCTTCACACAACTGATGTGTCCTCTGGACTACAGCTTGTTGATCTTCTCACTAAGCCATTAGGAGACGAGCAACATATTTTTCTTGCTTCCAAGTTGGGCCTTGTCTTTCCTCATACATGTCCATCTTGAGGGGTATATGGAATATATGTGGTTATTTACTTTGTTGCTTTTGTCAGTGACGACGTGACACCCCTAGTTAGTTGTATATATAGTCTAGTGTTGGTAAGATTTTATTACAACTTTTTCATAATTTATTAATACAGATACTCATTCTCACTCTCTTATCTCTCCTTTTCTCCCTGGAGTCTCATCTGATATTGAGATTTGATATAAACATCTAAATTATCAATGAATAAGTAGAGGAAAATATTCTACTCCATATTTCATGTGTGATTCTTCTCTAAGATTTGAATGAAAGAACGCAATTAAGGAGAAGCGCTTTCCAGAAAGCATAAAATATCTAAAGACCAAAACAGCACGACTGCATACATGATACCTATATTCCATAAATAAAGTCTCGGTGTAATACAAATTATTTATCATATATGGGGGTGTTATATAATAATCATGGCTTAAGATTTTGACATCTAACACTCATGATATGTCAAGCTGGAGGGATTAACAATCTAGTGAAGCAAATGTGTCCAGAAATATGAATCAATAGTGTTACTGATCCCTTCCGAGGTAGAAGCTGTCCTAGAAGCATCCCCATACTTGGCAACTGTTGTGGTCTCGTCAGACTGAAACATTTGGTTCAGCATTGAAGCAGAAGGAATCCAAGGTGAAGTCGCGGGGTTTTGAAAGAACAAATATGGAAAACGAGCCATGTTCGAGGATGAAAAGAGGTCAGGATCTAGTACCAGTCCTTGTTTAATTTGTCGGGGTTGTTATGGAGAATTTTACTCTCAAGAGGTTGGTGGGGAATAGGAGTCTCCAATGATGGTGGATTCAAAGGGAATTGGTTTCTTAATAGGTCAATGGTGTTGTTTGTTGTGGTGTCGAAGGAAGCTGTGAAATCTTGGAGACTGGTACGTATTTGGGGGATGGAGTAGGAAGTGCAAGTATTGTATCTTCGCCAATTCTGATTGTAACTTTACGTACGTAATGCATGTGAGGAGAGCTCGTGTCTCCTACAACCAACTCTCTGAGATTTGCTAGGGCTATGAAGTGGCGCAGACTCGATAAGGCGTCTGTACGAGGCTGGTGGGTGTCTGGATCAAAACCCATCCGGTTCAACTTCTTCTTCAACTGGGTATTCCAGAAGTTTTTTATTTCATTATCAGTACGTCCAGGGAGTTCACTTGCTATCGTAGACCACCTATATACAAATAATACAATTCTTAATGATTCGTTAGTTGTATATATATAATATATATGTACCTGCAAGATTGGGAAGAGTTCTCCAATTTGTAAGGCCATTTTGTTGGATGTAGGAAACAAGCTTGCGGTCTTCGTCAGGGGTCCAAGGCCCTTTCTTGAGACCAGTTGCAGTACGAGAGGGAGATCTTCCCATTTTCCACAATCTTAATTTTATAGCTGCCCACGTCTGCTACAATGAATATTATAAATTCGCTAGATTATATATATGATGCACATGGATACAAATCAATGAAATCATACAAGCATTCAATTAATTAGCCTAGTTGGGTGACAAATCCACCTGACTACCCTAACTCTAGTAACGTACGTGGACGCCATCAAATAATATTTGTCGAAAATATTTTTATATAGAGATCTCTAGAAACATGTACGAAGAGATTGATGTTGAGAGAGGTCAACCCTTTCGTGGGCCAACAGTACCTCGACCCATTAGACTGGGCGATAAGACAAAAAAAAGGAGACCAACATATGTTTAATTATGTCAGCAAAAAGACAATTTAAGCGAAAATCATCAAATTGTGAATGGATATCAAAGGAATCACGGAAAATCTTCTTTAAATTGGTCGAAATTGCATCGACTTCATCCAGAAAATCGTCGAGTAGATTTACAATGAAATTTCTTTGAATTGAGCGGGAATCAACTACGACTTCCGCTCTTGAATCAACTTCATTGCTTCTGCACCGAGTTGAAGAGGAATTTTCTCTTGAAATCGATCGAAACGATTTGAGGGGAAGAGAGAGTGAAAATTTTAGATCTGAATTGAACGTAGAGTAGGAGGAGAGTAAGTGGTGTACAATATCTATTTCGCGTGCGTGGCCCACCACTCCTATAGTAATTTATGTCATTTGGATGAACTTCGTCTAGAAAGCTTCCTCATCAGAATTTCACCCATTAATTATTCCTAATATATTTTTTCTTGATAATCTTGAACTAGATATTCTCATGATCATATATAATTTTTCAAATAAGTTTCATTTGTGGAGCCACACTATTTGTCAAACCTTTGCCAAAACCTAAGGACATTATTATTCCCACGGTGATAAATATGATCTCAACTAATCAATGGTCGGAAGGAGGAACCAACAACATTCTAAAAGGATTTTTCATTGATATCATCTATAGCATCACACTCTTCTTCTTGAGAAGAAAAAAGCTTTACACAAGGAATTTGACTTGGGAGGATAAAATTGTTTCTATGAGAATGACACACACAACTTGAGAAAGTGAGTCACTCTTTCATTTAGACATTTTTATAAAGCCTTTAAAGAATCATCAATAATGACATTACAGACCTGATCTCACATAATATAAATACCATAATATTTTTCAAAATTTTCTCTTATGCAAGATATTTTTCAAAAAAATTTCTTGCAAGATACTCTCAACTTTTTGGAGTAATAGGAATTTTCATTACATTTGCTAGAAAGAGGATTGTGCTGTGTTGTTGAAATATTTTGGAAACTTGAAATGAGTTTTTCTGAAAATTATATCAAGATCACTTCGAAACGAAAATTGATATGAAAGATCCTTGATAAAATGAAATTATTATTGATTTGAATTGACCAATAGTAATAGTATTACATATTTTGTAATATCTAGTTTTTGAATCTAGAAAATGATACAATTACATAAACAATTTGAAACATGTAAATCATATTTATTCATATCTTATTATTTAATAAACTCATGTTTATTTAATATTTACAAATACTTAATATTCTATTTTTAATCATGTCAGATTTTTTATATATTTTTATGCTAAATTTGGGTTTATTCACTTTTAATTAATAAATATTGTTCACCCTAAACACTTTTCTTATAATAAAAAAGTCCTAATATGAGCCAATTTAGTCGCTAAAATGAATTGAATTATATTATGAAAAGATCTATGAATAATCCAGTATAAACGGCCAAATAAAGTGTATAGAGTTTAAAGAAGGATTGTAGTTATTTTATTTAGATATGAATATATGGGACGTATACTACAAACACATATGTATATAATGAAGTATACAGTTCAAAATTTAAATAAAAGTATCACGATGTAAGATTTGACTTACGAGTAGTAAAGTGTTATTTATGTCAAGAAGATCCCCTTTTTTTCTTTGTACAAATGAGGATCAATAACGATGAAGTTAAATGTGCTAAACCGAAAGTATTATCAGAATGTGTGGCCTTATGGAAAGTCATCGAGCTGACATAGGTTGGCGCTTCTTAAGCCTTGAGTCTTATAAACACTATCATAGTCATCTCCAAGTTAAGAGTGGATTGTCCTAAACAGAAGTATTTAATCCTTGACTAGGTCTGCAAGGTTTTTATATGGAGGTGATTGTAACACCTTAAAACATGGTTAAATAGATTAAATACTACCATTTCAACAAGATCTTTTTTTTTCAAGATTCGAATGATGATTAAAAAACGTGTTAAGATGAGAGTAGTAATGGCAAGCATGACTTCATTAGAAGCTCTTGTGTTGGTATGGATTAGTGTTAGGGCCTTCTAGATGTTACTAGTCGTGGCTTATAAAGTTGAAAATTCATACTTCAAAATAAGTTCAATAACTTTGATATATTAATGGATCATATCTTATTCTGTTCTAATACGAAAAGATATTCCAATGTCTATCATCTGATTGTTTTCTTCTCTATAAAAATATTAAACTACATAAAAAAATAAAAACTTACATCGTGTGTAAAACGTATATGTTTTGGCTATGCCATTAGTGCAAAATAGCAAAAGAAGTTATTGGATTATTTAATATGATTTGATTTTGAGCAAAAATTAGAAAAAGATCTCAACAAACATTTAATAGAACTAGTGTATAGACCCGTGCCATGCACGGGTAATCGAGACTACTTATTATTTTATAATTACTTTAGTAAACTGTTAAAATAAGAATTGATATTTTCATGATAACTTATTAAACTACTAATAACTTTATATTGATTAATAATTTTATAAAATAACCTAAAGAAAAAAAAATTATATATCAAATGATATAAAATCTCTTCTTTAAAAGAAATTCATGAATCAAATCGAGAAAACAAAGCTCATAGTTATATAAATTAAATACTAATAAATAATAAATTCTAATGCAACTTCAAAAAACTTATATCCAAAGAAATATTGGTTTAGAAGTTAGTTAGAACAAATTTTATCAGTGATTCCTCATATAGTTTTTGTTGAAATGTTCTCATACGTTAAGTTTATTATTTGTTGGAAAACTCGGTTAATAAAACACAACATAAAATATTAAAAATCATCTTAGAGACTTAATAAATCAAGAAGCCAAGTTGTATTTGTTAAACATTTAGAAAATGTTAAAAATATATTGGTTTAATAACAAAATGAGTACTTGACACATAGAATTGATGAAGCTATTAAATACATTTTCTTTAATATTTTTTAAGCACCCTTTGCTTTAATATACATGTAGAGATATTAGATAGATATATAAAATAGATTAAGATTATTTTTTAAATTGATATATCTATTTACTAAACAATAACTTAAGTAAAGAATAATTATTAAATCAATTTATAATCATTCAGTTTACGATTTGTCAGAAGGCTAAAATTGGTGAGGACTTTAAAAAAAGTGAAAATATGTGTATATTATAAGATATGACACATTAATGTAACAAATGTTTAAGTAGTATTTTATTTTAGTAGTATAGTTTGTAGTCAAATTTGTTAGAAGTGATGTTTATATATATATTTACCTACAAAAGTGATTAGAAAATAATGTTTTATTTTAAATCAAATAAAAATATAAAAACAATTAAAAGAGAACCAATAACAAATTACCACATGGATGTGGTGGAGCCAGAATCAAGGAGAAGCCTTGAAAAGTCTCAGCTTTAATAGATTATATAGATGTCTTATCTTATCTATTTGTCTGTCTGTTTGTTTACAGAAAGGCATGAAAGGAAGAGATATCCTATAAAAAATCATATTGTCTTAAAGACTAATTAATTACTTGGTGTGTTTGATGCACTTTTTATCAACGCAAATAAAACTTATATTCACCTACTTAATTTATTTGTACAAGTAAATATCGAATCATCGCATCACATCAATTAATCACGAAAGTTGTATAAAAGAAATTTACGAAAGTTGTATAATTTTTTTTTTCATAGTCACATATATCACTGATTGATATGATATCTAATATAATATAAAAATCGTGGAGAGAGAAAATTAAATGCCGCATTAAATGTTTTTGTTTTCTTATTGGTTATATAATGACACTTCTCAAATTAGTACTATTACTTTCTAATTGTTGAGTTTTATACATTATAAATGGATCAAACTTTATAAAAAGAATTTCTAATTGTTGAGTTTTATACATTATAAATGGATCAAACTTTATAAAAAGAATTGAATGTGTGAAAGTTTATACAATTAAAACTCACATTTTTAAAAGATGATTATTTTTATTTTCAATCTAATCTATCTAATCTAATATATAAATTACGATTTTTGACAAATGGATCAAACTTTATAAATGATCTTTTATTATTTGAATGGTTTGCTAAACATTTATGTCTGATGCGTCCCATTTTTACAAGTCTTATATTTTTTTGGAGTTGTCAAGCAAAAAAACGGCCCATTACTTTGGATTAAAACAAAAGACACAAACCTTCTTCTTCTCAAATTTCTTACTCTATGTTAGTTTTGAATTTCAAATTGGGTTAATTTGATGATAAATCCCAAATTCGCCTTTTTCCTATCTTGCTCTTGAGTTATGTGAGTGAGTGATTTATGTTAATAGTTTTATTGGGTATAAATATACTAATGAATTAAGCATTGTTTCTTCAATGAGTTGGTGAATGTTGACTTGTTTTGTTGTAGTTTGATTATAAGGTGGATGCTTGATATTTTTTGTTATAGTTTTAATTATAAATTGGATGTTTGATATTGAACCATACCGAAAAGGTAAGTTTATAGTATGATTTAACTTCTCATTAAATTATGAAGTCTTAGACTTCATAATTTAATGATAAGTTCCATATTTTTATTGGATAAAAATCTTTCATTAAATTATGAAATCTTTCGCAATAATTTTTATAATAAAAATGAATTATCATCTCAATCTAAAAAAAATTATTGTCTTGGAGATTATTTCAGAAGTTGGTAAAAATTACAAATTATGTCTATATACAATAATATCAACTTATGTAATATCAACATGAATCACATATCCAAATTATCTTTCTAGAGAAACACTAAGATGACGAGAAACTCAACAAAGAGCAATCAAGAAGACGATCAATCAAGGGCTTATAACATTTTTTATTACACAACACATGGATTTTTCTTACAAATCAGTAACGTTTATATAAAATGATATAGCCTCGCGCGTAGCGCGGGCCCCAAAATGCTAGTAACATCTATAAAATCTACTATCAATTATAGAATTATGTACTATAAAATCTCAATAAACTAGACAAGTTAAGTAATTACTAGTACTTTACCTATTATTAAATTTTTAATATAGAGAAAATCTTCAACACAATAAAAATTTAGGTAAAATATAATTTAGGGATCAATAGTAAATGTGATATTGGGAAATATTATTATTCATCCATGAGACTAAAAAATGTTTCATAGACTTTATTACATTAAAATAATTGAAGATGACTTTTTTTTTTTGATATAGGCTAAAATCAGAGCCTCACCTAAAAGCAGGTGACAGCTCTTGACCGTCCATACGAATGGCCCTGAAAAAGTCAGCATGAGAGCTCATCATGCTAGACTGGATGAACAATGGTCTCATAATTCTGGTATAATCATCAGATATGACGTTGTCCTTATTACAATTAAGGACAATTTTAAGGAAGTGCACATTGGCATCCGACTTTGCCAATAAGTCCGCATGCTTATTTACTTCCCTAAAGCAATGAAAAATCTTAACATTATCAATGGTTTTGAGAATAGTTTGAATATCAATAATGATATTTCGAATTTCCCATAGACATTTCCAAATATTCTTGATAGAGTTGATCACAGTGAGATTATCTCCTTCTAAAATTAAGTTTTTACAATTAATTTTCTTTGCGAGTTTAACAGCAAAAAGAGCGCTTAACGCCTCCGTGTGTAGGGGTGAACTTGAAAACAACTTTTTATTAAATAGATCAAGCGTTTTCATTTTTGGTTCCTTTGTGTATGATGTGTTATTTTCCCAAAACTTGAACTGTTCAAAAGCAATTCTATAGGGATCCTTTGTGTTATTGTTAATTTTACCAAAGATAAGTGAGTTTCTATGTATCCATAATGAGTACCATAGATAAATTAAAGCTTCCATCATGTTCTTATTATTTTGTAAGTTATTAATAATGTTTTTTAAATTCTCCTGTAGAGGGACATCACTTTGAACATTAAATTTAAAACCGAGTAATGATTCAAATTTTTGTAGCTGGGAAATAGTATGAGGACACTGGAAAAAAAAATGTCTAGTTGTCTCTGTCAAACTATTACATCGCGAACAGTAAGACGGAACTCTGTTATAATATTTATTAAGTCTTTGAGTGGTTGACAAATTATCTGAGATTGCTTTCCATAAAACATTTTGATATCTTGGGGGAATCTTTAAATTCCATAGCCATGTATATAAATCATTTCTATTTATTTGTCTGTAATTAGTGTTGTGTTTCCTAGCTGAAGCTGTATTAAACAACTTGATTTATCTGGGAGCCAGACAATTCTATCTTCCTCATTTCTAGTCGATATATATATACTAGCAATTTGTAGAACTATATGATTGGGTAATACTTCATTAAGTTTAGACATATCCCATTCTTTATTATTAATAATAAAGTAGGCAACTTTAGTATTGATATTGTTCTTATTTGGGTCGTGATATTCTCTCAAGTTTGTCTTTAACATCCAGTTATCCGTCCAAAAATTTATAGTATTATCATTTCCTAATTCCGACCCAATTCCTTTTTGAAATTGTTCTCTTAAATGTAACAGTCTTGTGAATTGCCAGAATTGTTTCTATTTATTTTTGAAGCTAAAAATAGAAGAGTTCTGTAGATACTTTTGATATATTATTCTGACCCAAATATTGTTCCTATCGGCAATAATTTTCCATAACATTTTTTGTTGTAAGGCTTTATTTAATTCTCCCGCTTTATGTAACCCTAATCCACCCTCCTCCTTAGGTCTACAAATTGTATCCCATGAAGTAATTTCTCTATAACCTGGGTTGCTATTGTTCCAAAAGAAATCCTTATTGATCTTATCAAATTGAGCGCATATTCCTTTTGGAAGTAAGAAACATTGCATAAGATGATTGGCTTTAGACATTATATTTGATTGGATCAAAATTGTTCTCCCGGCCTGAGAGATAGTATTTGCTTTCCATTTAGATAGTTGTTTTTGCATACTTTGTACCGCATATTGAAACCAACCATTTTTAACTCTGCCACGTACTATAGGAATTCCAAGATATTTTTCCATAGATGTAGTTATTTGAAGATTTAGAACTGATGCAAGAGCTTGTCGTTGTGGCATTGAAATGTTGGGGGTTGTTTGGAAGGAGCTTTTATGATAGTTTATTGCAAGTCCAGATAGGTCTGTGAATTTTTGTAGTAGATTTTTAATGTAATTCATATTATTTAGATTAGCATTAGCAAAAATAATCGTATCATCAGCAAAACAGAGAAAGGGAATACGCATACCATTTCTCATAGTTGGATTCCGACCTTATGATTTGATTTTTCTGCCTCTTTTTGTAAATTTCTGGCTAAGTATTCCATTACAATAATTGAAGATGACTTTGAGATAAGAGGTAGAGTCTCAAAACAAACAATTCTTTAGCTTGAGACTCTCATCCAAGGTTGTGTTTGATAGAGAAAAAAAATAGTCCTTTTCACCAAAAAAAAGAGGGGGGAGGAATAGTCTGAAGACCAAAACCTTTAGAAAATGACTTACTCTTGTATACTGTAGTTGTAGCATGAAAAGAAGACATGACACTTGTTGATCTATTACTAGAAGGCAATTTTCATAATTTTGTTTTAAAAATTAATTTATCTTACAGTATAAACATTTAAAATATAAAATAAAAATATCATAATTCTAGTTATTAATTTATGTATTTGTAGACATCCATTCATTGTATTAAATAGTTTTGATTCTTTATTTATATTATATTGATGAGTTTATTGATGAATGTGTAGAATTTGAATTGGTCTCAAATGAATCCATTCCGATCTCATGAATAAATAAAATATGCTTTTTACACACCTAGTGGATGAATTAACAATATCTATTTCTAAAAAAACACCCTTATTGATTACAAAAAGATCAAAAAGGATTTTTTTTACCGAAAAACACCCATATAATAGGTCATGTTGTCGTAAACCACTCATTTAACTCGATATTATCGTAAATCACCCCCCGTTAGCCAAGCGTCATCCATCCTCTAATTCCGTTTATAATCATTTAAACCCGGAAACCACTTTTTTTATTTGATATTATATTTCTAATTTTTTTAATTATGAAAATAATTCATCAACTTATTAGTGACCAAATGACCATATCTGGTCATTAATTTTTTTTTAAAATGTCATGTTTATCTTCAACATGAAAGAGTTAGTTCCTTCCTCCTTCGTCTTGTCCTATCGGAACTAGACATCGACGTTGATGTCGTGCTCAATGACTCCTCTTCTGCTTTTCCCCCTCTACACAAAATGTAACCCAAGCAACGGGCTCGCGCTCAATTGAATAAACCCTAACCCTAAGTGATTTAGGGGTCGTCATGTTCAATTGAAGAGTCGAAGGAGGCTTGAGTGGTGATGAGAAGGAAGATGGAAGAGAAGAAACTAGAAGAAGAATTTCAATGAAGGAGTTGAATTTGGATTTCGAGGGGAGAGAGAGCGAAGCCGGCGATCTGCAGGGAGGGCGAAAGGTGGAGTATGCGGAGTTTAAGGAACTGTGACAAAGACAACGACGACGGCTCGAGGGGGGGCCGGATTGGAGAAAGAAATGGGGACAATGAGAGAGATGTAAAGCAAATGGATGAACTGAATTTTGTGAACAAACTTGTTTTATTGCTTTTCAGTGTCCAGAGAGACAATTTACATGGGTATATATACCCTTCATAGACTAACTGTACATAAGAGAAGTTATTTAACTGTCAAGTGAAATAACTGTTTCTAAAGGCTTGTAACTGTTTCTAAAGGCTGGTTAAAACACAATTGTACATCAATATATAAATCAAACATGTTGTATATATAATGCAACGTCCTAATACCCCCTCAAGTTGGCGCATGGAGATCATGAATGCCCAACTTGGAAAGAAACGAATCAAAGTGTTGTCGACCCAAAGCTTTTGTGAAAATGTCCGCTAATTGGGCAGTAGTAGGAACAAATACGGGGGACAAAGTCCCATTTGTAACTTCATCACGAAAGAAGTGACAATCGACCTCGATGTGTTTAGTACGTTCATGAAAAATCGGATTGCGAGCGATATGAAGAGCAGATTGACTATCACAATGAAGCGGTATAGGAGTTGAATGGAAAACTTGGAGGTCGCCCAACAACCCTTTTAGCCACTTAAGTTCACATGTAATCATGGCCATAGCGCGATATTCGGCTTCAGCGGAAGACTTAGAAACGACTTGTTGTTTCTTTGTTCTCCAAGAAATTGGAGAGTCGCCAAGAAAGATTAACCAGCCTGAGAGCTATCGTCGGGAAATAGGACAACTAGCCCAATCCGAGTCGCACCATCCGTGCAATTGAAGATGACTCGAAGACCGCAAAAGTATGCCTTGTCCCGGGTGCTTTTTGAGGTAAAGAGTTACCCGAAGAGCAGCGTGCCAATGTTCCTGTGTAGGTTGCTGCATAAATTGGGAGAGTATGTGTACTGAATAGGCCAAGTCGGGTCTGGAAAAACAGAGATAAATAAGTCGTCCCACAAGGCGACGAAATTTTTCTGGATCGTGCAACAAAGGTGCGGATGAAAGTGCCAACTTGTGATGTGTATCCATGGGAAAATCGACGGGCCGAGATCCCAACAGACCAGCATCAGATATAATATCAAGTGTATACTTACGTTGGCTGAGGTAAATACCTTGCGGAGACCGAGCAACCTCGACACCAAGAAAGTATTTGAGATGTCCAAGGTCCTTCATTTTGAAACAAGAGTTTAGGTAGGATTTTACCTTTGATATGGCTATGGAATTGTTTCCAGACACAATTAAATCATCAACGTAAATAAGAATATAAAGTTGTACCTCTTGAGACACTAATGTGAAGAGGGAATAATCATAGTAGGATTGAGAAAATCCATATTCACGTAACTTAGTTGAGAGTTTAGCAAACCAACATCTCGGGGATTGACGAAGCCCATACAAAGATTTGTGTAGCTTGCATACGAGCGAAGAATCTGAAGGTTTGAAACCCATTGGTGGTCGCATATATAGTTCTTCATCTAAGTCGCCGTGTAAGAATGCATTATGTACGTCCATTTGGTGTAATTCCCAATTTTCAATTGCGGCGACCGCCATCAATGTTCGAACGGTAACCATTTTGGCGACGGGGGCGAAAGTGTCTACATAGTCAACACCGGCTACTTGATGGTTCCCGAGTATGACAAGTCTTGCTTTGAATCGTTCGATCGAGCCGTCGGATTTGTATTTTATCCGATAAACCCATTTACTCCCTAATGATCTCTTTCCATTCGGGAGACGACAAAGGGTCCAAGTTTTGTTTTCAGTGAGTGCCTGAATTTCAGATTCCATAGCTTCCCTCCATCGGATGTCCTGAACTGCTTGAGCATATGACTTTGGTTCGACATTTTCGGAGATACTAGCCAAAAACCCACGATGAGTGGAAGAAAAACGATCGCAAGTTACATACCGAGACAACGGATAACAATTAGTGGAGGCAGATGATGTGATTAGTTTTGCTGTTGTTGAGGCTCCTTCATGTTTTGAATGGAAACAAACATTCTGCTAATGAATTGTCTGAGTGTTTCAGGATCGTTACTGAGAAAGGAACGTTACAGAGCAGTGTTCTATTTTAGGAAAGCTCGATCGGAAAGAGAGCGAGATAAGGGAAGATCTGATTGAAGATATATTCGAAGAAGATTACAATCTTGGCAGTTGGTCGAATGAGTTTTTAAAGAAGGAAATATTATCTTTTCCTAAAAGATATTATTTCCTTATAGATTTATTCCCTTGTGTTTTAACCTAGACTATCTTAGTATAAAAGCTAGTTTTTAGGTATAGGAACTAGTCTATGCATCGATTGAACTTACACGGCTGAGAAATTCAGAGAAGAAGAAGAAGAGCAATTCTTAGGCTTAGAGGTTGAGTTCGGGCTCGAGTGAGAGGAGTGATTCGTGATCGTAATCCGAGCTCTCTTTTGTAACGAACAAGAAATCAATAAGATAAGTATACTCTTCTAAATCCTTCAAGTGAGAAGCTTGAAGGTAGTGGTTTTACTCAACACAAATCGGTTGAGGTTTCCACTCTAAATCTTGTGTCAAAGTTTACTTCTTGCATATTATTATTCCGCTGCTATACCTCCTGAGGAACAATACCTATTGTTCCCTAGAAAGTAACTGTGCTAAACGATCCAACAATTGGTATCAGAGCCTGGTCTCTAGATTTGTGTTAGCCTTGCAGGAAGTATGGGTTCACAAACAGCCATCAATGATTCGTTCTGGAAACTCCCGGTGCTCAAATTCGGAGAATACTCTTATTGGGTGGAACAGATCGAGTCGCATATCTGTTCTCTTAATGGACAGATGTGGAAAGTGGTAGAGTTTGGTGATATCAAAATTCTTGATCCTACTGATCCCACTGGAGTCAAATTAAAGTCGAGGGCTGATTATCAAGATGCTGATTACAAGGTGCTGGAACTCAACATGCGAGCCAAGAAAGTCATGCTCGCAGCTCTTGGCCCTTCTGATCAAAGAAAGGTCCTCCGCTACAAAACTGCCCATGATATCTTCAATGCACTAAAAAGAATGTATGAGGGAAACGAAGATATCAAGAAGAACAAGATTCTCACACTCCCTAAGGAGTATGACAGCGCTGTTCAAGGAAAGAATGAATCTCTTGATGAGTTTCATTCTCGCTTTCAGGGATATGTAGGTCAATTGGAGTTTCTAGGAGAAACAATTCCTGAATGGAAGATTACTCATCAATTTCTTCAGGGATTATCAGCAAAGTGGGATGCCTTTTCTCTGGCTCTTCAGGCACAAAACGACATTAAGAACATTACTCTGGAGGAGTTGGTTGCTCGACTTCAGAGCAATGCAGGCATTCAACAAAGCAAGGCCTCTAGAAGAGAAAGTGAAAAATCTGAAAAATCACAAAGCATTGCTCTAAAGGTTGAAAGGGCTTTCGATCTTGCTCAGGAAGATGATGAGGATGAAGATGGTGATGAAGAAATTGCCCTTATCACTCGGGCATTTCGCAAAGTCGGGAGTGGAAGTCGCAACATGCAACGTTCCACTGATGGAAACAAAGATGTCAAAGACATTGTATGCTATCACTGCCAAAGGAAAAGACATTTTGCAAGGAATTGTTTCAAGAAAAAGACAGGAGAAGCACCTGTCCCTGCTCGGGAAAGAAAGGAAGCCATGGTAGCTGCATGGGGTGCGTCTGCTCAGATGATGACTCTACCTATATCTCAAAGGAAACGTGTCTTATGGCTGCTGGAGGAAAATCGGAAGATGAGGTAACTGATTCTGAACTCGACTCTATTTTACATACCAGAACCAAATCTCAGATCATAAAAGCTATAAAGTCCTTAGGGGAAGAAAATGAAAATCTAAATTTACTTTTGGAAGAAAAGAATGAGACTATCTCTAACTTGGTTGAGGAAAACAAGCTTTGGGTTTCAAAAGTCACCAAACTTGAGAAAGTTTCATTCTCTTCCCCAGATGTCTGCAAGTCCTGCCCTACCTATCAATCTACCATCACTTCCCTTGACAGTAAAGTTACTGAGCTTGAATCAGAAATTCTTATGTTAAAACTGAGTAACTCTAAGTTAGCTAAAGAAGCAGTAGATCTAAAGGGAAGTGAGGAAGAAAGAAAGAAGATTTGGCTGGATGAGTATGTTGCTTCCAAGATTGAAAAAGAGAAGGCGGACTTCTCCAAGCGATTTGTACCTCGTACTGGACTAGGCTACAGAAAGACTTTTAGTTCCCAAACTAGTAACATTCCCTCAGATACTCGAACTCCTTCTCCTTACAAGGAAGATTGTGGTGGATCCAGCTCTGGCTGCTCCCACAGTGGATCCAAGGGGGAAGAAAAGTTCAAGAATAGTGAGGAGAAAGTCTGGTTTGATGGACAAAAGGCTTACCACATGTGGCTTAAACAAGTTCAGAACATCAAACTGGTACAGATCGACTTTCAATCAAGGATTAACAATAAACCAATTTGGCCAGGTCAAAGCAAGTATGTGAATCTATGGAATCATAAAGTTTGCTGGTATTGTGGTAAAGCAGGCCACTACAAACAGAACTGTAATCTTAAAAGGAAAGATGATGAAAGAGCTTACCATTCTAGGCAACAATCCAATGTTAGGAACACTCCTAGGATAAAAATTGTCCTTAATGAACCAAGAAATAGAAGGGTCTTTTCTAATCCAGGTAAGCCTAAGCTTGCCTTGGTTCGTAAAAACTAATATTTTACTTGCAGGATGGAGGGAAGAAATGTTCCTGGTATATAGATAGTGCTTGCTCGATTCACATGACAGGGAACAAAGACTGGTTCATATCTCTCCATCCACAAACCAAGGGTTCTATAACCTTTGGGAACAACAGTAAGGGTGAAGTAGTAGGAGCGGGAAAGGTAATAATTTCTGACAAACTCTTTGTGAATAACGTTACTCTGGTAGACAACCTTACCTTTGATCTGTTGAGTGTACGTCAAATGTGCCAGGATGGTCAAAATAGGGTTGCCTTTACTACTGATGAGTGTTTGGTTGAGAATGTTAAGACATGGAAGGTTCTTCTAAGAGGCATTACTGAAAACAACCTATACAAAGTGGATCCTTCTTTCATCCCAGAAGAGGAACTATGCCTAACTGTCCAAACTGAGGAATCAAACTTATGGCACAAACGGTTTGCACATGCTAGCCTCAGACTTCTATCCAAACTTCACAAAAAGGACCTAGTGGTAGGTCTACCAAAGATAGTCTGTCAAGCTGAAGAGGTATGCATCGCATGTACAAGAGGAAAACATGTAAGATCGTCCTTCAAATCGAAGAAACAGGTAAGTACTTCCAAACCTCTGGAACTCATCCACCTGGATCTGTGTGGGCCTATGCGTACTCAGAGTCGTGGAGGAAATAAATATGTGTTTGTCATTGTGGACGATTACTCCAGGTACACATGGACAATTTTTCTTGCATCTAAGGAAGATGTGTTTGATGAGTTTAAGTATTGGTTGCATACTATTGAAAATCAGTTAGGTTTACACTTAAAGTCTATTCGTACTGACCATGGAACAAAGTTCGAAAACTCTCAGTTCCTTTCCCTGTGCAGGACCAAAGGAATTAATCATAACTTCTCTGCTCCAAGAACTCCACAGCAAAATGGAGTGGTTGAGAGGAAAAACAGGACACTGGAAGACATGACGAGAACAATGCTGATTGCAAGTGGTCTTCCTAGGAACTTTTGGGCTGAGGCACTGAATGCTGCTTGCTATGTGCTCAACCGTGCAATGCTAAGGCCCATGATAGAGAAAACCCCATATGAATTGTTTAGGGGGATAAAGCCTAATGTTTCACATCTTAGAGTTTTTGGTTGCAAATGTTTTGTACACAACAACGGGAAGGAAAGCTTGGGAAAGTTTGATCCAAGGAGTGACGAAGGAACCTTCGTCGGATACTCACCACAAAGCAGAGCTTATAAAGTGTACAACAGGAGAACCAAAAAGGTTGAGGAAAGCATACATGTAGTCTTTGATGAAAATATTATGGCTGGTACCCTCGTGCAGGATTCAAATGTTCTTCCCCTGACTGAAGTAGACAAGGAACATTTTCAACTCTTGGAAGATGATGTACAGGATCCCAGTGTAGTAGATAATCAAGTAGAAGGAATTCTCTCTACAGAAGCAAACAATGATCAAACTCAGACAGAAAGCGTACTAGAGGAAGTATCTGGATCTCAGGGGGAACAAATCCCTTACGAGGAACAAACAGGTGTTGAAGAGCCACAGGTAGGAGGAACTCGTCATAGCACTCGTATCCATGGTCCTCCATCAAGACTCATGGACTACGTGTGCAACTGTGCTTCTGCTTCAACTTCCGATA
The DNA here is from genome assembly GCA_029168935.1 of Oxyria digyna. Classification (NCBI taxonomy): domain Eukaryota; kingdom Viridiplantae; phylum Streptophyta; class Magnoliopsida; order Caryophyllales; family Polygonaceae; genus Oxyria; species Oxyria digyna. The sequence goes on from JAPVLV010000013.1 coordinate 18,021,994, forward strand.
CATCACCTGATCCAAATTCGAAGGATTGTTCCGTTCTAACCTTAAATCCTATATTTCATGCCTTTTGTGCTTTTGTTTCTGTAGTTGAACCAAAGACCATTGGAGAAGCTCTCAAAGATCCAGAGTGGGTAAATGCTATGCAAGAAGAGCTTCATCAATTTGAGAGAAACAAAGTGTGGAGATTGGTTCCCAAGCCTAAGGATAGATCCGTCATTGGTACCAAATGGGTTTTTAGGAACAAGATGGATGACAAGGGACAAGTTAGAGGAACAAAGCTAGACTGGTTGTTAAGGGTTATAACCAGCAAGAAGGAATTGATTATGATGAGACTTTCGCTCCAGTTGCAAGGCTGGAAGCTATACGTCTTTTGATTGCTTACTCTGCTCATCATGGATTTAAGTTGCAACAAATGGATGTAAAGACTGCCTTTTTGAATGGTGTTCTCAAAGAGGAGGTGTATGTTGAGCAGACACCTGGTTTTGAAGACCCTTCCAATCCCGATTATGTATTCATCCTTGATAAGGCACTCTATGGTCTCAAACAGGCTCCACGTGCATGGTATGAAAGGTTATCTCAGTTCCTCTTGTCCCATGGTTACGTAAGAGGTTAAGTCGACAGGACTTTGTTCCTACTGAAGGAAGGTAAGCACACTCTGGTTGTGCAAGTATATGTTGATGACATTATCTTTGGTTCCACCAACGAGCAACTAGTTACAAAATTCACTAAACTGATGGAAAGTGAATTTGAAATGAGCATGGTGGGAGAACTTAAGTTCTTTTTGGGATTACAAGTGGTCCAAACTGAAGAAGGAACAAAGGTTCATCAACAAAAGTACCTCAGGGAATGCATCAGAAAGTTTGGGATGGCAGATGCCAAGGATTGTTCCACTCCTATGTCCCCAAATGACACAATAGGAATTGATGCAGACAAGAAGGAAGCTGATCAAAAAGTCTACCGTGGAATGATAGGCTCATTGCTTTATCTAACCACCAGTAGGCCTGATATTATGCAAAGTGTGTGTTTTTGTGCTAGGTTTCAAGCAAGCCCCAGAGAAACACATGTCGCTGCAGTGAAGAGGATTTTGAGGTACTTAAGAGGAACAGATGATCTTTGCTTGTGGTACCCAAGAGGAGGAAGTCTTGAACTGCTAGGTTATACAGATGCAGACTTCGATGGTTACAAACCAGACAGGAAATCCACCTCTGGGATGGCTCAATTTCTTGGTCCATGTCTTGTGTCATGGGCTTCCAAGAAACAAACCACAGTTGCTCTCTCCACTGCTGAAGCTGAGTATGTAGCCGCAACTGCTTGTTGCTCTCAACTCATATGGCTCAAACAACAGCTAAGTGATTTTGGTATTATTCTAGGTAACGTTCCTATTTTGTGTGATAACACAAGTTCTATTGATATTTCTAAAAATCCTGTGCAGCACTCAAGGACCAAACACATTGATATTAGACATCACTTTCTACGTGATTGTGTGGAAAAGGGAATCGTCTCTATGGAACACGTTCGGTCTGAGGATCAAATCGCGGACATATTCACAAAGCCACTAAATAAGGCCCCTTTCGAGAAGTTACGACTGAAGTTAGGTATGATTTCTCTCGAATGATCTTGCTCTTCTATAAAACCCCCAATGATTGGAGAAATTAGCTAATTTATTCATTCTGAACTTGATCTTTTGAAGCATGGTCACACTTGATTTCCTATGATATGAATTCATGTCTTTTGTGCCGCATGCTAGTACTATTCATGCTCGTGAAAGTTACCAATCACTGCATTCATTTGATGTCATGTTATTTTAAGCAAAGGTCTTATTTCTAGCCCAAAAGATTCCTCTTGATGTACTGAACCCACAATATAAGCCCAAAGGATAGAGGAAATCTACAGCCACCCTTAGCCTTCACGGATGATAGTCCAATGAGCCTTGTTTATCCATTCACAACTGGACTCACTCGCCATGATATAAAATAATTGAAATTCCTGTTATCTGTGCTATTTTCGTGTGATGTTCTCTTTGTACCCCTTATGGTAACATTACCCCAACCATCACACACCATCGACATCAGATAAGGAAGGGAAGGTGAAAAAGGCTGTGTTTTGAAATCTGCAAGTGGGAACATTATGGTTATTAGCACCGTATGAAATGAATAAATATGACAGGAGTTACAGATCAATAATGGTAGTTTTTCTCCCGAGGTTCATGATGAAAATGGAAGGTTTTTGATTGGAGAAAATTGCGACAACCAACTGGTGGATTTATGGAAATAAATTCACACAAGGAAAAATTTCAGATTTGAAAAGATGGCTTCTGCAGACGTCTGATTATAAAGAGAGTAATCTTGATTCTTCTCCTCCACGCTCTCAAATCACTCTCAAGATCAAACCCTCAAAATCTCAAACCTCAAAAGCTCTCAAAAATGGTGAACACCAACTCCATTTCCCTCACCGGCAAGGAGAGCCCTAAAACCATAAGAAGAATATTGGCCGCCATAGGAGTTGCCATCGAATACCCTGAAGAATCCCCAAACCCTGAGCAAAAAACCCAATCACCTCCTCCATCGCAGACCAAATCAAAAACTCCCTCTCCATCGCCAGCCAAATCAAAAACTCCCTCACCAAAGCCAGCCAAAACAAAGATTCCCACACCATCTCCGGCCAACTCTAAAACCCCTCCGGTCACTCCTGTTCACACCTCCTCCAATGCTTCCACGGAAAAAATCTCCACTCCTTCCACAGTAAAACTCCTCAGTCCGCCTCCCTCCACAGAGCCCTCTCCAAAAAATCCTAACCCTAACCTTAGCTCCGTCCCTGACTCCAGCACTGCTCCAAAATTGGCAGTGTTGGAGGCAGTCCCACAAGAAGCCAAGTCGGAAGGCACCGCCTCTGCCACGACGCCACTTCCAGACTCACCTCATCTCGCAACAGATCTAGGTGTTGTTAATGTCCTAGAGGAAATAGAGGAAGAAAGTCGAAGGAAGGAGAAGGGAAAAGGTCTGGAGGTCACAGACTTGACAATGGAGAATGAGGATGAGCTCATCATCAAACGGAAGACTCGATCTACTCCTCAACGGTCGTCAACCGTCGTCTCTGAGGAAACCGATGAGCCCTCTCTCAAGAAGGCCAAAATTGAAGCCTCTCTCTCTCGCCCTCGCACTCGGAGTCTTGCAGCAAAACCACCCAGAGCCAAGAAAACTCCAAAATCAATTGCTGAGGGCAAAGCTCTGGGAAAGAGGGTGGTCATCAGGGACCTGATCTTCAACGCCCAGTTCTTGATCAATAACGAGATGGAAGTATTGGTTGATATGGTTCGCTTCCAAGGATGGGAAAAGTTGTTCTGCTCCGCTGAAGAGGTAAATGATCATCTGCTCCGTCAGTTCTACACATCCCTCACCATCACTGAGAAACCCCATGCCGTGCAAGCATCCTTCAAACTGGGTAAGGAAACCCATGTTTTCTCAAGCACTGAATTAGGATTAATCCTTGGAGTTCCTCACTGTGGGTTTGAGGAATATGTTAAAGGTCAGTGGCCTAAGGATGTTAGTCTGGTTGCTATTCAGAGGATCTCTCAAGACTTCAACACTGAAATTGTAGGGGAGATGTCTACAGCCTCCATGGGAATAGTGAATTGAGTGCTTCACAATTACATCATCAGTAACATTACACCCAGAGAACAGAAGCGCACCACAATCTTGATCCAAGACTTTCTAATCATGGATAAGATGCTCCTCAGGAAAGACATCAACCTGCCTAAGATCATCATGCTGCACATGGCTCATGCCAGAAAGAATGATAGGCACGACCTTCCTTTCCCTGGAATTGTGAAAAAGGTCTTGGAGTATATGAAGGTGTATGAATCTGGGACTGTTGATGTTGTGTATGCACGAGAGCTTGCTGAGGCTAACTTGAAGAAAATGAGGTTTGACAAGAATGCTGATGGTGCTTGGGTAAGGGCCTTGGACAATATTGAGATGGACGCCATGTCTGAAGACCCTCAAGAGGAACAGAATGAAGCTCCTACTATGGTCTATCACAATGATAAGTTGGAAGAATTGTGCACGCTTGTTGGACTTCTCTCTGAACAACAACAAAGGCTAGCTAAGGAGATTACTGCCTTGAAGGATGAGATCCGTCATTGGACGAAATCAAACCAGTAAGGTTCCCTTTGTAGTATCAAGACGCTGCCATGCACCCTTCATTCCTTACATCTGACCCCCACATTCTGTTCCCTAGCACATCAACCTCTTCTCTTCTATGCTTTATTGTACCCTTTGCCTAATTTGCTTGACTTTCTTTTATTTGCTTTGTTTGTGTTTTCTTTTCCCTGTTTGAATGTGTACCACCGTCAGTTCCTTAGACGCTTATTAATCAATGGAACGCTTGTTTTGTGACCTGACTTGATTAGCTTTAAGTTCTTATATGATTACGTTAGCTTTTTGATGATGCCAAAAGGGGGAAAATAAAGGAAGATCAAGGTTTTAGGGGAAATATCAGATCCTTTCTCTACGAGTAACAATCCTAAGGGAAACTATTTATGTGTATATTGTGAATACACTTTTCGTGTCTTATATCTTAAGTGTATGTATGCCTTAAAGAAGAGAATGTTTGTCACCATCAAAAAGGGGGAATTTGTTGAGGCTCCTTCATGTTTTGAATGGAAACAAACATTCTGCTAATGAATTATCTGAAGTAACTGTGCTAACCGATCCAACAACTGTGTTGGTCACATAGTCTCGAAGGCGTGTGGAAGGAATTTTGATACGACATCCTCTTCCTTCGTTGGACGCCCCGGTGTTGAATTCTGTTTGAGGCACCTCAGTTAAGTTAGTAACGTTGGTGGGTTTGAAGAGATGACCATCTCTGTTTGTTGCTCATTGGCATCCATATCTATTTTTTGGTCAACTAATGTATCATCTAGGAATGTTGAAGGGTTAGGTAGCATCTCAGGAGACCGTACACATGATTGATCCTCCTCATGTGCTGCACCATTTTCTACTAAACAATTAGAGAATAATTGATTATTGCCCAGTGATTCCTCATGTGCTGTTTGAGCAAATGGGAAAATGTGTTCATAAAAGATTGCATCTCTTGACACAAGAAACTCGCTAGTGGAGGGATAAAAAAAACGCCATGCCTTCTTACCCGAAGGATATCCAACGAAAACACATCTCCGTCCTCTACTAGCGAATTTATCGCTTCTTATTCTTGATGTGTGCACATAACTTAAGCACCCTAGTACATGGATATGGTCATAGGCAGGCTGAATTCCATATAATAATTCAAATGGACTCTTACCTTGCAATAGAGGTGAAGGCAAGCGATTAATTAAGTATACCGTTGTCATTGTGCATTCACCCCAAAAAGCAATCGGAAGGTGTCCTTGGAACCGTAGCGCCCTTGCCACATTCAATATGTGTCGGTGCTTTCGTTCCACTCTCCCGTTTTGTTGAGGAGTCCCGACACATGATGTTTGGAATATAATTCCATCTACTAAAAGATTAAAGTCATCCCCCCTTCAAGCCTCTATCTTGCAGCCACGTGGCAACATATTACAGGCCCAGAAAAAAATTAAAATCTAATTTTTTCAGCCCAAAAATTAAAACCAATTATTAAAATCAAATCCCATTCTAAAACCGTTGTCGTCTTCGTAACTGCCCCCACTCTTCTTCAATTATTCCTTTGAATCCTCCTATTCCTCCGCCCACGATCTAAAATAGCTCCACCCATTTCTCTGACTTGCTCTCCATCTTCTCCTCCAACTCCTTCGTCGTCGTCACTCTTCGGCTACTTCTCCTCTGGCTCGGAAACCTAATTTACCTCTGCCGCCTCAACCTCCAAGGCTCCCTTCTTGCTCAAGTCGTACATCGGGCTGGTGATGGCGTTTTCGGTGTTCTTCAATTCCACCCGCTGTAATCCTTCTCTTCCGGACTTCACCAACACCGTGAATCCCCAGGATTTGACCTCTCTGTACTACGTCGTCAAAGACGGAGTTTTTGATCTCTTCCTTTGCCTCTTGTGACGTACAACAGGTTGTTTGTATTTAGGTTCCATCTCGGCCTGTTTATCGTATTCTGTAAGTACTGTTTACTTGAATTCTCGTCAATTTGCAAATTTAGGGTTACAGAGATTGAAATTCGTATGTAACTGGATTTTAGGGTCCAATTTAGGGGAAATATTAGGATAGAGAGTGGTGTACGCGGCGTTCAATTGCATTTTAAGGTGTTACCTACTGCATTAAGTTCTGATTTAGGTTAGCTCTAATGTAAATTGTGATTTATAGGATGAAGAAGTCGGCTGGAAATGTTGTGGAGATTGATAAATTCTTTGGCTGCTTGGCTGCTCCTCTTGAAATACGGTGATAGTGGGAGAATGACGGTGTTGTGATCTCGATTAGATGGATGAATACAACCTTAACATTCTCCAGATATGCCCTCACTAAAGGTTCTGTTTCCACTACATACATTTAATTGCGGCCAACTGATTTCGGATTTTGAAGGAGAATTCATAAGGAAAATTCTCTGCGCAGGATAAGGCAGATTTCGGTACATCTTCTTTGCTGGATACATCTTCTTCGAGAGGCTAAACCACCCGTTTACATTCGGATTTTAGGGAGTATGTACAACATCTTTTTTGCTCACAGGTACTAATGTTTGCAATATTTTCTATAGGTATTTCATACTGAGAATACTCTTTCATATGTGTAAGTAGTGTCTAAGTGATACATAGACACTCAAGAAGTTAGAATCCATTCTCAAGTCAGTGCTTGATGTATCCAGTTAGTCTTTCTTTCCTTTCACCCAGTCTGTCTTTTCTAATGATTGTTATATTTTCTGAAGTAAATTCGTGTGGGTTTCTGCCTTTTTGAAAAGATCAATGGTCTGCGTAATAATTTTTAAACCAATGGCATATTTTGATGAGCCATATCGTTTTTACAAGATTTTTTGTTGCATGGACTATAGTGTCACCTACTTTTGCTTCTACCATCATCCTCATGATTTGATATTACGATCTCGAAGGAAAATGTATCTGAAGTGTTACATTTTGCAATTTTTTGTTGTAAATTATGGATTCAATATCTTGATCCTTAATACGCTGCATAAGAGAATATAATGAGTAAAAACATGAGAAATTTAGGTTATTGACTTCTCTTTAATTCTGGTCCGTTTCTCAATATATGAAAGTTTGGATGATGGTCTTTTAGTATTACTGAACTTAAGTAGGGTGGTGTTTGAAATAGTTGTCTTGACTTTTTTCCTGGATTGATGTTTCGCCACTGATTTCTTGCTTAGCATGTGTATTTGAGTATGGTTAGTAGACTTAGATTCTAATGATTCAATTGTCTGCTCATGTGTAGCGACTCAACTGCTTAGTTTTGTGACGTTTTTGCGTTAGGTTCTAATTAAAGGTTGGACACTTATTTTGGCTTTTTTCCTATTCTTTTTAGCTTGCTTTTTACAGGCTCGACACTTACTGGAAAAAAAAAAGGTACTCCAAGAAGCATCAAAGAGCAATTTCACTTCAGTTAGTCTAGAGCTAGGAGAAAAATCCCCCTTCATAGTATGCAGAGATGCTGATGTAGACAAGGCAGTTGAGCTGACGCATTTTGCTCTCTTCTTTAACCATGGACAACGTTGTTGAGCTGGATCTAGAACATTTGGCATGAAAGTGTGTATGATGAGCTTGTAGAAAAGTCGAAAGCACGAGCCATGGAGCGGATGTTGGAGATCCATTTAAGGAAGGCATTGAACAAGGGACCCCGGGTAGTACATAAATCCTTTAAAGAAACCTTAATAAAATTTCCTAACAATTTTTTTGACAGTTTACTTGATTATTTTTGTATCCAAGATTGATCAAAAGCAATATGCGAAGATCTTAGGATACATAAAGTCAGGGATCGGTTGTGGAGCCAAACTTGAAACTGAGGGTGAAAACTGTGATTGTTGAAATATCAAATATGTATATATATATATATATATCATTTAGGAGGGGTGAAAATTCAAGCTAGTGGGAAAGGTGTATTTGGTAGCCTTCTAAAACTTATTCTTAGTGTAGTGCATGCTTTCCTGAAGTATATCTTTTGTATTTCTATTGGTAAAACAAAAAAAACTCTAACTTGCTTAACATTTTTATTACTGTTTATTGCCTATAGATAGCTGAAGTCATATCATATTGGTGGTGTATTAAGTTTTGCCTCCCTTCTTTTTCACAGGTTTTAAGCTGGCAACCCCGAATTCTGTATTTTCCAAAATTTGCAACCGCAGAACAGTGTGAGGGCATCATTGATATGGCAAAGCCAAGTCTTGAGCCATCTAGATTGGTTCTGCGTCAGGGAGTAGTAAGTTGAAGGTGAGCTGCATGTACTTGCAATTTCTGATGCCATTGAGAAGAAGAAATTGAGATTGTGGCTATACACTTCAAAAAGAATAAAACTTCTCAAGATTTTGCAATATTTTGAAACCACTACCTGGCTGTTTTTGTGCAAGTTATTCTATATGAGTAAAGATTTTTTAAGTTGTATGTTTTGAGTTCGTGAGAATCCTATAAACTGAATCCATAGCTTACAGTAACCTACCTCTATCTCATTCACTGCTAACTTCCCCAAAAAAGATGACTGCCATCATTTTCTGAATATTATATTTTTCATGACATTCCGCTGCTTATATGTAAGGTGGATTATCAAAATCATCAATTAATTTATTTCTTTCATTTTCAGTGTCATGGCATATGCATATTATATTTTTGAGATTCTTTTTACAAGTAATTGAATTCCACTTTAATGGCATATAGATATCGTTTTTATGTTAATTGAACTTCTCCATAGTAGCTTTATATATGTGGTTTCTTCTATTGGTCTACTGTGCAGTATCATTACATGCAGTTAATCAATTTGTTTTCTATTTTTGTGCAAACAGGAGAAGTTTCGGGGTGGAGCTGGGGCTGGTGTTAATGGCAGGCAAAGAAGCTCTTTGAAGTGACAAGGGGGATTGACCATGGGTGATGGTGGTGGATCCAAATGAGCTCTCCCCTCTCGCTCAATTGCTTCTTTCTGTTTTTGTGCCAGTGTCAGTGCAACACTCAACATTCTGTTGAAGATTTGGCCCGGTATCATTAATTAGTACCGATAACACTCAACATTCTGTTAACCTTAAAAAATCTGTATTACTCATTTATGGTGAATTAACAGATTTGTGGTCATAACATGAATGTTGAGGTTGAGATTTTAAATAATCTGTGTTTAAAAAATCTATATTACTCTTATTCTCCTCTTTAGATCATACCCTTTATTAATGCTGCAATGGAATTATATGTGATAAACCTGTTAATCCAGTCTTTCTTTATGCGATTAAATAAAATTGAAGCTCATGTTACTACTCATGGACATGAAGACCATATTGGTGAATCGCCTTGGGTAATGCCTCATGTGTTCTCTTAGCATTGTATTTCATTGATTATAAGAAATGGGGCAGGAGCAAGTTGTTTCTGTATAACAAGGGCTTGAAATACTTTGTAAAATATGCATAAATGGTCATTTTCAACTGTCATAATTTAATCACTTATTAGAATTAGGGTATGTTGTAAGGCTAATTACACAAATGTTTGGAGAAAGCAAGGATGTCCAAATGATAAGAGAGTGGAGAACACGAAGATGGTTAAGGTTCTGAAACAGAATTCACTGATATTGATGATGGATGATAGATCATTGATGCAAGGACTGGTGAGTCTAAAAATTAAATGAAATCATGAAGCAAAGCTGAGTAGCTATCTAATTTTGGCCAAATTTAATTTTAATTTGTTGCACATTTCACATTTAATACAGGTGTAAAATTTTTTACACCAAGCTCAAGATTAAAATTGGATTGTCATTGCTTGATATGTATACGACCGTTTAATATTTTAAGGTCATGTTTGTATTCGACAATTCGACACAGTTATGTATACGACCATATAATATTTTACAGTCATGTTCGTATTCCTCTTTTTAAGTCTTTTTTGTGTCTTATTATTATTTTATTTTATACATTTTTTGCGTTGAGAATAATAATTAAAATAATCCAACTTAGAAGGTATTAAAATTATATGTATTTAGATAAAATTTTGATTAATAATATAATACTTAATACAAATTAAGTCCATTTTCTTAAACCCTAAACACCGATCTCTTTCTGTCCTAATCTTGTAAAACTCATGTTCGGCAAATCGACACAGATATGTATACGACCGTTTAATATTTTAAGGTCATGTTCGTATTCGACAATTCGACATAGTTATGTATACGACTGCATAATATTTTACAGTCATGTTCGTATTCCTCTTTTAAGTTTTTTTTGTGTCTTATTATTATTTTATTTAATACGTTTTTTTGCGTTGAGAATAATAATTAAAATAATCCAATTTAGAAGGTGTTAAAATTATATGTATTTAGATAAAATTTTGATTAATAATATAATACTTAATACAAATTAAGTCTATTTTCTTAAACCCTAAACACCGATCTCTTTCTATCCTAATCTTGTAAAACTCAATCTTCATTCAACTTTCATCTTCTCCACCACCTCCTCCCTCCATAATCGATCAAGCACTGTGACTATTAAATTGTGTATCATGGTGTAATGGTGGAGAATTTTGATACGATCACTACTAGAAACACGGACCAATTTCGACGCTTTTGTGACTATTAAATTGTGTATCATGGTGTAATGGTGGAGAATTTTGATACTATATATGGAAGAGAATTTTGCTCCGTGTATCATATCTTGAGATATAAAATGAGGTCGTAAGCCAGTTTGCTTGAGTAAAATATGTTAATGTATGTCAGAAGCCAATTTGGTTGAACATAATGCATCAACAAAAAACTAGAACACTGATGTTGAAGAAGATAACTTGTGGTTATACTTTATCATTGCCAACTGTATTTTTTTTTTTTGGTGTACACTTTAATTTCTTGTAGTCTTTTGTAGTTTTTCAGTTTGATTGCACGAGCAACAGATGCTAATGGAGGATTAAACTTTTTTTATGCAGGTGATAAGTGACCTACTTGATCTAAATGGTTTTATGTATTAGAGAAGATGTGCAAGTTTGTTATTATCAACAATCATGTTACTTTTTCTTACCATAGTGAACTAATTATTTAACATTGAAAGGTTCTATATTCAATGGTGAATTTGTGATAGTTTGTTTAAATTTATGAGTTTGGTTTTGGTCAACTACTTAGTCTTTCTAGCTGATGGTTTTCAAAACATATGGATTTCTGTTGGATCGGTTAGCACAGTTACTTCCTAGGGAACAATAGGTATTGTTTCTCAGGAGGTATAGCAGCGGAATAATAATATGCAAGAAGTAAACTTTGACACAAGATTTAGAGTGGAAACCTCAACCTTTTTGTGTTGAGTAAAACCACCACCTTCAAGCTTCTCACTTGAAGGATTTAGAAGGGTGTACTTATCTTATTGATTTCTTGTTCGTTACAAAAGAGAGCTCGGATTACGATCACGAATCACTCCTCTCACTCGAGCCCGAACTCAACCGCTAAGCCTAAGGATCACTCTTCTTCTTCTTCTCTGAATATCTCAGCCGTGTAAGTTCAATCAATGCGTCAATTAATTCCTATGTCTAAACCTCGCTTTTATACTAAGATAGTCTAGGTTTAAAAACAAGAAAGTAAATCTATAAGGAAATAATATATTTTAGGAAAAGATAATATTTCCTTCCATAAAAGCTTATCCGCCCAACTGTCAAGATTACAATCTTCTTCGAATATATCTTCAATCAGATCTTTCCTTAAAAACTCATTCTTTTATCTCGCTCTCTTTCCGATCGAGCTTTCCTAAAATAGAACACCGCTGTGTAACGTTTCTTTCTCAGCAACGATCCTGAAACACTCAGACAATTCATTAGCAGAATGTTTGTCTCCATTCAAAACATGAAGGAGCCTCAACAATTTCTTTTACTCCTCCATTGATTAATATGATCTATGTTAGCTCCACCACTATTATAACGTTGTCATGGAATTTCGGTATCATACATGTTGTGACTTGAGTTGCCAATTGTCATATATATGTTGAATTTACATTGCAATTTGCAACATGTTGAAAGTGTTGTCAAATGTTCTTTGGCCGCTCGATTCAACCACTCTCCAACAATGCAAGAAATGTATGCAAAAAAAAAAATGTGCTTTCTTATATATATCTCTGAAAAGTTTTGGATAATCTGCAAAAATCTGCACACTTGTAACATGAACATCATTTTTTTTTATGACATATGGGATTTGACTTTGTTGCCAAAGCCCCATATACAATGTTGTATGGGTCGGTGTTTTTTATTGTTCATGGAGTTGCTGAGTTTCTCGACTCAAAAGTGGATAACTGTTGGAGGGCTCGAAACTGTTTTGTTGAGGCTTGTTGTTTTTTATTGTTCATGGAGTTGCTGAGTTTCTCAACTCAAAAGTGGCTAACTGTTGGAGGGCTCGGAATTGTTTTGTTGAGGCTAGCTGGTCAAGAAGGCAGAATCATGTTCTTGAATTTACATGGAATCTGCCAATTCTGTTTATTGTGCTTATTTATATTGTTTTTAAGATTGCAAAATTTTATCGAATTATATAATTTTGTACGGCCCGTGCAAGAGGAGATCATATTACTCGGCTTGATTCTAATTTGATGTGTTCCTATGAATAATTCCGTTGATTTTGAATTTTGTAAAGAAGGGATGATTCGATGCCACACAGGGAAATGATAGTCGGCGTAGGATCATTCAAAATTCTCCTGCAGCAGACGACATGTCCACAAGTTCGATCAGGAAACTTACTTGTAATTCAAGAACAAATCTTTGTTGAATACTCACTGAATGCTGATGGTGGTGAATCCAGTGATGCCTCTGTTAGAGTATAAGCATTTGATTTCTAGCCTTAATCTTTGTTAATAGTTACATCTAGACAATCTTCTGGTGATTTTGTAAAATTTGACACGATGTGATGCATGTCTAATGTTTTAAATGTTTTGTGAACTTTTAGACAAATATTTTTCATAAAACATACAATTTAAGTCTCTGTGCCTTTAAAAGGCACGAGACCGAACACTAGTTTTCTTCGAAGTAGTTATGTAAGCATGTAAATTCCGTTCCATTATCGCTACGGAATGTCTTAATTTTTGAATTGAATTGGCAATCAATTAAGGCAAAAAAATTCAGTAGCGTCTTCTTTACTTCCTTCTCATCAATGAGTAAATAGATCCAAACGATGGTCAAGAAATAATGTGCTCCACATGAGGACACTTCCCGGTAAGGACCCCATAGATCGCAATGAAGTAAATCAAAGGCATTGTTGGCTCTTGAGTAGCTTAAGGGAAATTTATTTCTTGTTTGTTTTGCCTTGTGGCATACATCACACGGTGCAGAAGAATTAAAACACAAATCATCCTTACATATGCTAGTTAATGTTAAAACATCATCTGAGGGATGCCCCATCCTTTCATGCCATCTCTCCTTGGTTAGGCTTATTTTTGCTGCCATACATGTGTTGTGATAAACCGGCATGAAATAGTAGAGGTCGCCCTTGCGTTTACCCGCTCCAATCACCGTCTTCGTACGTCGGTCCTGGACAACACATATATTTTCAGAGAATTGCACAAGACATGCTGATTGGGCTGTCAACTGACTCACAGAGATGAGTTCACATGAAAGATTAGGCACATATAACACATCAGCAAGTGTTAATATTTCACTCATGGGTATGGTTCCTGTCATATCCGTATTCGTCGTTCTACCATCGGCTAATCTAATCAGCCAACCCCTCGTCTTGTTTAATTTGGTGAATCGATCCTTGTGTCCCGTCATGTGATTAGATGCACCGGAATCGATAATCCAACCTAAATCAAGTTCAGTACCTGTGGAATTCTCGATGTCGGTGGCCGCTTGACTTTGAAACAGTTGAACCAAAGTCTCAACTTGCTCTTCTCCTAATACTAGGATTTCCTTAACCTCCCTTTCAACATCAGTTACTGAAGTGCTCTCATTATTTCCATTTGTTATCGCCATGTTGGCGCGTGCACCGCTGCTTCTTCCTCCGCCGCGGTTCTGTCCAGAGCCTCCCTTGCTTACGCCAGTTTCACGGCGTCGCTCGCCCCACCATTCCGGGTATCCGACGAGCCTAAAGCATCCCGACATTTCGTGTCCCTTTTGGTTACAGTTACTGCAGAACAGATTCGTTGTTCTTGAATCATGCCTTCCTTTGTTTCGAGGATTCAGTTGTGATGCAAAGGCCATCGTTTCCGGCCTTTCCTCTCCAACTCGGTTCAAAGAGTGAACCCTTTCTTCTTGAATGAGGATGGAGTAAATCTTGTTGAGTGAAGGCAACGGCTCCATGGTCAGAATTGTGGATCGAGCAGCACTGTTGGAGCCCAGAAATTGCGATCACGCGACACAACACTTCGCGTGACACAGGGCGTCTGGACAATCAATTTATGTAATACTATTCGTCGTCTTCTTCCTCGAAATTAACCTCACTCTCGACACCTGACACTTGCGTAACTTAATCGAGAAGGAAACCGGCTCCGGCTCTTTTAAGCTCCGATAAGAAAGATACGTAAAACCGAACTCACAAAAACAACGCAAGTATACGCAAAAGTAAAGAAAAGTAACGTGAAAGGAGAGTATATTATCAAAGACGTCACGTTTCAAGCTTTACAATAAAACGAGAAACTCAGATACCGCTTATAACAATACTAAGGCTTTACAACCAAACTATCAGTGATACAACAAGTGCTTTATGCCTAAATTCTTCTAGGAGATAGAGTATTTCGGAAGTTTGTGGTTAGAGTTTGCTCTTGTGCTTTTCTTCTTCTTTAGAGGGAAGTCTAGCCTTTTTCTCTTATGATCGGATCCCTTTCCTTATCCATAGGGTTGCGCTTTTATACTATCACCTGGGACCCACGCGAGTCTATTACCGTTTTGCCCCTCGATACTTAGTCCCGTTGTATTCTCTTATTGGGCTTCACCTGTTTATGGGCCGCTTTATTCTTCTGGGCTGACTTCTTGGACCGACCCGGCACGCGATTCATGGGCCTGACTCAACTCTCTATGGGCCTCGCGAGCCCATCGAGGACCGGCTCCAACACAGTACCAAACACGGATTCATCCAATCCCATAAGCAAGTTGTGAATTTTATCTTCTTCACATCTCTTAGCGTTTCTTTTTCCAATGTCACAACAACATTGTCCACATGAACAGGTTGGAATCGGATCGTATGTCGCCAATTCCTCCCATATTTTCTTCAATTTGTCGTAGTAATTTACTATCGACATCCCTCTCTGCTTTGCCTCAGCCATTTCTCGCTTCAGTTGCTGAATTCGGGGGCCGTTAGTAACAGAAAACCGTTCTGCTATATAGTCCCAGAGATCTTTTGCATTCTCCATGAAAGTAAGCGACGATCGGAGGCTTGGCTCTATGGTGTTTAGTATCCACGCCACGAGCATGGAATTCACCGTCCACCAGTCATCAGTTTTGTTTGATTCGGCGAGTGGCTCTTCGATCGATCCGTCGATGAACCCCCATTTTCGTCTTGCACGCAATGACGTCCGCATTGCTCGCGCCCATTCGTCGTAGTTCTCCCCCTTCAGTTGGACTTGTGTGATCACATTTCCGGGGTTGTCGTTCGTGTATAAATCGTATGGAGATGGTACTCTGTTCTTCATCTCAATTTGTTTCTCCAACTCTTCATCTGAGTCGTTCTTCTTTTTCAGTCCGTCGTCATCAATTTTCCCGTTCGTCATGGTTGTTTGATCTGAATGTCACTCCCGCTCTGATACCATAAAGCAAATGGATGAACTGAATTTTGTGAACAAACTTGTTTTATTGCTTTTCAGTGTCGAGAGAGACAATTTACATGGATATATATACCCTTCATAGAGTAATTGTACATAAGAGAAGTTAAGAAATAACTGTTTCTAAAGGCTTGTAACTGTTTCTAAAGGCTGGTTAAAACACAACTGTACATCAATATATAAATCAAACATGTTGTATATATAATGCAACGTCCTAATTGCGACCGAAGAGAAGGTTGTCGGCGTCGCCATGATCGGCGGAGTAGCGTTGGAGGAGGGAGACAAGAGCGAAGCCGACGATCTGCAGAGGTGGAAGGTCTCCTTCCATGGCGGCTGGAAATTAAGTGATACGCTGCACTTTGTATAGCGTAACTAGGGGTTATTACATTAGTTTAGGAGTGTTATCACAAGTATTTGGAGCTATTGTTATGTTCTGAGTTGTTTACGAAGAAGTGAAGAAATGAAGACCAGAACCGAAGAAGAAGAGGATTAAAGATTGAAGACATGAAGACTTGAAGACATTCTGCGGAGCAGCGGCGATCGCCACCATCACTATGGCGATCGCCATTCTACAACAGAAGCGTTACATGAGTTCGAGAGATCATGGCGATCGCCATGACTCTACGGCGATCGCCATGGGGCGTCAGAGACCACGGCAGAGCTTTACATGAAGACCGCGATCGCCAGACATCTACGGCGATCGCCACAACAAGGCCGAAGACATTCCGGACTTTCCTTATTTTCCTTTGTTTGTTTTATTTCTTTTTCCTTATTTTATTATTTCGTTTAGGATATTTCTTTTACCATATATTTTTAGGGTTAGACTCTTTTTATACCCTAGCAGCCTTGTTTGGCTATCATCATCTTTTCCATCAGACAATTTAGTTTTGCAACCATAAGCAGGAACTAATCTCCATTGTTTTACTTAGCGGTTGAAACCTTCAGTTATTAAGTTGTGAGATTTCTAACTCTTGTTCTTTTCCTATGGGTTTGTATTAATTCTCGTGTTCTTCATCTATTGATTTCTATTAGTTTTGCTAGTTTGATCACCTAGTTTGATTGATAGTTTTCTATTGCTAGACTATGAATATACGGTGGAATTCCTTGTCATTGTAACACTCATATCTGCATGATCTGGTAGTTGATTGCTTTTATGAAAGAGAATTGATTGCATGTTAATACTTGACGGTTGTAAGTTATTGCATGCATCTTTATAATTCCTGTGCCCTTTGCTGCTATTTCATCTAATCTTGAGAGGTTTCCCTGATTGCTGAATAGTAAGTATTATCAGGACCGGTTGGCCTGCTGATATATTAAAGATTGGAATAGGAACATTCCCTAGGATTGAATAGAACTTGAGATAAATCTATGATCAACTTGATTGACTGTTGTGTGGATACTTGCTAAGTGAAACCCCTTCGCATAATATTCTCACCCAAACTTCCTCTGCTTGTTACTGGTTACTTGTGTGTTCTTGCAATCAACCCCCCTGTTACTTATTACTAGTTGATATTTCATTTGACTGCATTGATTTGGTGTTTTGATTCCCTTGGGTTCGACCTCTACTTACTTGTTATACTCTAGTTAGTGTTTAGGGTTTTCTTTGATTTGACACTACGACTTTAGCCTCATCATTAAGCCTGGGATGGAGACACATTTTTGTTTTTTTAAATTTCTTTTTGATTTACTAAAAATGATAAATGATTTAATAAACGAAACGCCTATATGCACGCGACTTTTTCTCTATATGCACGCGATTTGGTGCGCAGATGTTATGCGCATAGGTTGGTGCGCAGTTTTCTTGCGCACAAGGGTATTTTCGGGATAATTGTGAAAATTCTGACGATGTCTGTCAAATGTGTGCGCATTAAAACAGCGCACATAATATCTAATGCGCAAAAGTTCAGCGCACAACGTTTCGGATTCCCGAATGTGTGCGCTGAACTTTTGCGCACAGAATTAGTGCGCAGAAGCACTGCGCACACATTCTATTAAACCCTCGCCGCAACTTCTTCTTCTTCCTCCTTCTTTCTTTCTTCTTTTCTGCTGTAGCTCGACGGCGCCGATCAAACAATTTCCATTTCCGACCGTTTCCCTCGTCTAAACACAATTCCGTCAATGGATTCTGAACCCCCTCATTCTTCCGGTCCCGACCACACCACTTTCGTCCCAATCCCAACACCTCCGGCGACTTCCGTCCGAACGGAGCCACCTCCGGTGACCTTGTCCGACGATGAAGCGTTGGTGGATGGAGGTGGCCGGCGGTATGCGACTCGAGCCGCGTTGGCAGCGGCAAATGCTCCTCCGTCGACTATTCCGGCGACTATTCCGGCGACTCGGGTTCCGGAGACACCGCACGATCTTTATTCGGTATAAAATTTCTAAACCCGCTTTTTTCAAATATTTATCGTATTTAATTGTGGAAATTTATTCGTAATTGTTTTTTGTAATAATTACGAATAAATTTCAGTTTTTTATGAATTAAATATTAGAATTCGTATTAATTGTAATTTAATCGTAATTTTTCATAATTACGATTAAATTTCAGTTTTGTATGAATTAAATATTAGAATTCTTATTAATCGTATTTTTTTATAATTACGATTAAGTTTCAGATTATTATGCATTAATCGAATGCCTAATCGAATTATTATGAATTCGTATTAATTGTAATTTTTTAGTAATAGTAGTGATTATTATTTCGTATTAGTTGAGATGTTTATTTTTTAGTAATTATGAATTAAATATTAGAAACTTAACAGTCATAAATAGTTATGACTTAATTGTTAAATTTCTAACAATTTCTATTAAAAAATTCGAATTAGTTTTCGTAGATAGAAAGACTTGAATTTGATTACGAAGTTGCAAATTATTTCCGAATATTTTAGTATGAATTAGTCATACTAAAAATGTAAAAACATGTAGACTATACAAGCCGTCATGGATCAGACGGGCAACACGATGCCCGCACCAGTAGCGGAACGGCTTCCACGTCGACATGATGTGGCAGCCGGTGTGCGATTATCGTTCGAGGCCCTCGAACGATTTTTCGGCACCGGATCACCTGAGCGCCGTGAGCCAGGGAATGAGTACGAGGAGGCACAGCTGCAGCAGCAGGAGATAGATGGTTCGCACATGGAGATGGATGGACAGAGAGCAGATTTCCATGACGACGTAGATTATCCTGGTCGATATGTTACTGCGTTCGACCCTATCGAGCCCACACCAGTTCAGGCGCAGGTGACCACGGATGACTATGATATCCAGGACGCACCTCTGTTTCAGGATGCTTTACCTCGCAGTTCAGAGCATACAGAGCAGGATTTACCTGCAGTGACAGATGCAGAAACGTCGACATCTTCTCCTCCTACGGTCGCATCTGCAGAGCCAGTCGCATCTTCAGAGCCAGTGTCGGGAGATTTAGACGACGATGACCATGCCCCACAGACATATTTTCCTTGGCTCGGGGAGTCGATGCAGGACATTTGTCGTCCACGTGCGCCTCACCTATTGTGTTCTTATGAGACGCATATAGCGAGATGGATATGGTCGCGTGGTCCTCTTCCAGGGCCCGCTCCCGATGTACCATTGGTGCCCCCGGTGCAGGTTAGGAAGCGTGCCCGTGCGGGGGAAGCTGTAGGCCGAGGCAGAGGCCGAGGTGGTGGGAGAGGGAGAGGGAGAGGTAGAGGGAGAGGGAGAGGTCAGGAGGGTGCTGAGGGAGTTGGTGGTGAGGGTGTTGCTGCTGAGGGAGTCGCTGAGGGGGCTGCAGTTGAGGAGGTTGTTGGTGAGGAGGTTGCGGCTCCAGTTAGAGGTGGTCGTCGTCCCAGGAAGAGACGACGAGTAGGAGATATTCAGGCAGAGGATGAGCCAGAGGATGAGCCAGAGGATGGGGACGGGGATGAGGCCGAGGCTGAGGCGGCTCCGTTAGATCCGGTATGTTCAATAACATTGATCTGAATGCTTATAATAAGTTATACGTTTCTTATTTACTAACCGGACGCAAATTTTTTTCTGTACTTATTTAGGCTAGGAAGCTCCTGAGGGTGATGTACAGATCTGCACAGGTTCATGATTATGAGCATCATATTTCAGCTGAGGAGGGTACATGGTTCAGGCTTGCTGAGCGTTCTGGGCTGACAGAGCTGCGCCGAGTGGGCATAGCGTCTCAGATCGATGCTGCATTGATTTCTGCTTTTGTGGAGAGGTGGCATCCAGAGACCAACACTTTCCACATGCCATTTGCTGAGATGACCATCTGCCTACATGACGTGATGCAGATCCTCAGAGTCCGTATACATGGTCGTAGCTGCAATTCACCTATGACAGATGACCAGATCTATGCGGCGCTTGCGGACGCTATGGGTCAGGAGGCTGATGACATGAAGGCATGTTATAGCTCAGGTGGCATTCATTTCGGTGCCCTCAATGCTCGGTTGGAAGTTTTGTTTGATGCGCCAGTCAGGAATGAGAGTCACATTGCCACTCTGTATCTCCTTTTGCTTCTGGGCTCGACTGTCTTGGTGGACAGGTCGACAAAGGGTGTCAAGGTCCAGTACGCGGCGCTTGTTCTCAACCATGATCGTACAGGGGACATTGCATGGGGAGCCGGCATACTTGCGTTAGTGTATCGCAATTTAGGGTCTGCATCTAGAGTCGAGACGGCAACCATTGGTTCATGTGGGATTCTTCTGAGGGTAAGATCTTGTCGTTAACGTCTTGGTGAATAACTCTTAACTATTCACGTAGTTTTACTAATAATTTGTAATTGTTTATATGTAGTGTTGGATCTGGGCATACTTTCCTCATTTTCGTGATCACTTTGTCACGAACCCTGCATTCGCCCATGGAGATGCTGCTGTAGGATTGTATACACCACTTAGCTCGGATACTGGGCGTTTGGTTGCCATCCGTCGCATGCTCGACAGCATGAGATATGAGCAGGTTTGGATTTAATTTCTTATATTTTTTATTTCATTACCGCAATACGTGTCTAATTTGGCTTGTTATTTGTTTCAGGTTAACTGGCAGCCATGGAGAGATTTGGACTTCAACTCACCAGAGGTTTCTCCTACGAGATTTGAGGGCGTATTGAGCATCTGGAAATTTCATGAGGCCTACAACCCTAGGAGAGTCCTGCGGCAGTTTGGGCGGGCTCAACCCGTTCCCGACCCACCCATTCAGCCGTTGTCATTTCATCGGCCCATGGGTTGCACGAGGTATGACGTCGTTTATGCACCTGAGCTTCTTCTTGCATGGGACGCAGAGCCGAGGCCTCTGATCGATCTGGATGGGCCGGTTGCAGAGCCAGCATGGAAGATGTCTGATGACTATATGGATTGGCTGGACGAGTTCTCACATCCCGTCGTCGATCCATCCTCTGAGAGACATGATCGCCCGCCGCGCTATGGATATACCCCGGTGCCTATCGATGCATTAGCGGTATGTAAAATTTTATAAAGTTTGTACAAAACTTAGCTTTAGACCTTAACTAACGATTAAATTTATGTTTCGTTTGCAGCGTTGTCAGATCCTTCAAGCCATGATGCACTCTTTTCTAGACACCCCTATCTCGGATTGACCTTGGGCCACTGAAGATGTGATTCGTGGTTGGCTTGCAATCTTAGAGGCACCTCAGGCACCTTTGGCACCATCTCCCCCACGTGCATCGCGGATGCCACCACCACCACCACCTCCTGTTTTCCGAGATTCTGTTCATGAGAGTGGCTAGGGGAGTGGATGCGGCACTCAGGAGGATGCGCACCAAGATGATATGACTCAGGGTGATGTGCCTCGGGAAGATGCTCCGCCTTATACTCAGGAGACTCAGGATTAGACGCTTGACGTCTGTTTTTGTTTGATGGATGTTTTATGTATGATTGATGTTTTATGTATGCCTTTTTCTTGTGTGATGGTTTTAAATTTTATGTTTTGCTTGTTTGAATATTCAAAACGACTCCGAACAATAATGCAAATACAAATCTGAACAACAAGACGTGAAAAACTATATTGATTTGAAAACGAAATACAAATTTCAACAACAACACTACACAAAGAGATGGTGAGGAAGACCAACCTATGAAGATCCCCAAACCGATGATTGGTTTCGATGTTCGGAGTCGGCAATATGTACCAACTAATAACCAGTTTTCAAACTCTTATTAGTTCGTACATTTTGCTAAATCCGAACATCGAAACCAATATCGGTTGGGGATCTTTATAGGTTGTCCTTCCTCAACTTCTCTTTGTCCAGTGCTATGCTTGTTTACTAACGATTACAACAACCACTTAACTAACAATTACAACAACGAACTAACGATTAAAACAACCACTTAACTAACGATTGGAAGCCAGGGTCGCCTTAAGATCGGCGTTTTCCTCCTCCAACGTACGTATCTTCGAGAATAGATCTCTTATTGCAGCTAAGGAGTAACAAGGGTGTGGTGGATCGATCCACTCGCGGAATTCACAAATGTAACCACCAGTACCAGCGCATGTCCAGAACCTTCGAGCGAGGTTTCTTCGAGATTCTGAACTCCTCATTACCGCTGGTCGATCACATTTACAATAAAAAAGGGCAGCGTTGCTTGATGATGAACTGTGCGACATAGCGAGTGTTAAGAGACAAATGGTGAGATTGGTGAGGTTAAGAGAGAGATGGTGAGATTGGTGAATTGAGGTGAGTGCAACCCCCTTTTATAGCTTCGGTTTTTGTTGCTGAAATATGACCGTTTCGTGCGCAGATGTTATGCGCACGCAACGGTCATATTTTAACGGTCTTCAACCGTGCGCAGATAAAATGCGCAAAGAATCCTGTGCGCAGATGTTATGCGCACACAACGGTCATATTTTAACGATCTTCAACCGTGCGCAGATATAATGCGCAAAGAATCATGTGCGCAGATGTTAGGCGCACAAAACGGTCATATGTATAAGTTTTACAAAGGAGGTGTTACTCGAAGAGCTCGAGTTTTCGACTTGAACTTACCGACAAGGTTAAATAGCTATAATATGCATTGAAAACAAGTTTCATTGCATTCCGACGTCGTTTGGGCATCGAACCGCCTATTCTCGACCTTAACAGGCCATCAGGACCGATAAGGCGTTTTTGCGTTTTCGCGTATTTCCGATCAACTTTTTGTGAAGGGGAGACCTTATACACTCTTTATATGCCTAATAACACATAATTGTATAAGTTTTAAAAACATAATCCACATCGATGTGCTAGACCCTTCATATCTCAACTACTTCGACTATTTCGAAGAATGGAAGACTAGTGAAGGTTTACAAAGGAGGTGTTACTCGAAGAGCTCGAGTTTTCGACTCGAACTTACCGACAAGGTTAAATAGCTATAATATGCATTGAAAACAAGTTTCATTGCATTCCGACGTCGTTTGGGCATCGAACCGCCTATTCTCGACCTTAACAGGCCATCAGGACCGATAAGGCGTTTTTGCGTTTTCGCGTATTTCCGATCAACTTTTTGTGAAGGGGAGACCTTATACACTCTTTATATGCCTAATAACACATAATTGTATAAGTTTTAAAAACATAATCCACATCGATGTGCTAGACCCTTCATATCTCAACTACTTCGACTATTTCGAAGAATGAAAGACTAGTGAAGGTTTACAAAGGAGGTGTTACTCGAAGAGCTCGAGTTTTCGACTCGAACTTACCGACAAGGTTAAATAGCTATAATATGCATTGAAAACAAGTTTCATTGCATTCCGACGTCGTTTGGGCATCGAACCGCCTATTCTCGACCTTAACAGGCCATGAGGACCGATAAGGCGTTTTTGCGTTTTCGCGTATTTCCGATCAACTTTTTGTGAAGGGGGGACCTTATACACTCTGTATATGCCTAATAACACATAATTGTATAAGTTTTAAAAACATAATCCACATCGATGTGCTAGACCCTTCATATCTCAACTACTTCGACTATTTCGAAGAATGAAAGACTAGTGAAGGTTTACAAAGGAGGTGTTACTCGAAGAGCTCGAGTTTTCGACTCGAACTTACCGACAAGGTTAAATAGCTATAATATGCATTGAAAACAAGTTTCATTGCATTCCGACGTCGTTTGGGCATCGAACCGCCTATTCTCGACCTTAACAGGCCATCAGGACCGATAAGGCGTTTTTGCGTTTTCGCGTATTTCCGATCAACTTTTTGTGAAGGGGAGACCTTATACACTCTTTATATGCCTAATAACACATAATTGTATAAGTTTTAAAAACATAATCCACATCGATGTGCTAGACCCTTCATATCTCAACTACTTCGACTATTTCGAAGAATGAAAGACTAGTGAAGGTTTACAAAGGAGGTGTTACTCGAAGAGCTCGAGTTTTCGACTCGAACTTACCGACAAGGTTAAATAGCTATAATATGCATTGAAAACAAGTTTCATTGCATTCCGACGTCGTTTGGGCATCGAACCGCCTATTCTCGACCTTAACAGGCCATCAGGACCGATAAGGCGTTTTTGCGTTTTCGCGTATTTCCGATCAACTTTTTGTGAAGGGGAGACCGTATACACTCTTTATATGCCTAATAACACTATTTTGTATAAGCTTTTCAAACATAATCCACATCGATGTGCTAGACCCTTCATATCGCAACTATTTCGAAGAATGAAGAGTATAGTGCGCAGTGGTAGAACGCACAGAAATTTCAGCCATGCGCTAAGGTAAAGCGCACCTATTCTGTAACTTTTTGAATCTGTAACTTTTGGTGCGCAGGTGTAACGCGCACAGAAAATTACCGTTAAAAATTTGTGCGCAGCTACATAGCGCACTTTTAGTTACCGTTATTTTGAATCGGTAACTCCTTGTGCGCAGAAGCAACGCGCACCATATACATAAATTCCTATAAAACCAACGGTTTGAAGGTGGTGATTTCTTCATCCATCTCAACTAGTTCATCCATCTCAACTAGAGCAAAAATCGAAGTTTCCCTACTAACCGGTAAATTTTTATTTTGTTCATTTTTGTACATGCTTTGTTTTTTGTATATGCTTTCATGTTTATAACTAAAGTTTTATTATTTACTTATTTCGAAGAACATAACTACGAATATGGCATCATCATCATCCCCAAGACGTGTGACGCCTGACCCTCCACAGATAATGTGTACTGGTACAAAAAGGTGTCGCCAAATGTGTAATGTTCACGTTAACAATGACGAAGACATGCCTGACCAGTATGGACGAAGGCATTATGCATGCAATTGTTTCTTCGGAATCAGGTTTATTGATCCAGAGCATACCCCTACTGCTTTACGTGCTATCACGAAATTAATCATCAAGAAAAAGAAGAGTGACAATAGAGTGAAGGTCCTGATGGAAAGGTTTAAGATTAAAGAAAAAGAATTGCGGTTGATGGTTTGTAGTATCGTCTATGCTTCCGACTGCTCTTCCTCTTCTGCCGACGACGCCTAAATCGTAGACATCTAATGTTATGAGCATTGTGTACTTTCATTACGTACTTTCATTACGTACTTTCATTATGTACTTTCATTATGTATTGATGTGTGCAGTTTTTGCCGACAAGACTTGCTTTTTATTCAAGGAAATAAATTAAGAAATCCAATATGCATGGTGTACTATTGCACTGTCACTCTATTAATCGAGTAATTTCCTGTATTACGGAGTATACAGGAAATGTGGTGGACAACAATACTTAATTTTGTAGTGTCAATGTCAATATCTATCAGAATTTGCCTTATTAATCCTCAACTACAACCATTTAATATTTAATAGTGTTAGACATGCATCCATAGTTTAAATTCATCCTCCAGAAACTCACAAGCTCTTCATGTTCACTCCAGCTTTGAAAACCAAGGCATTACAAACTAAGAAATTCCAATGCCTTTTTTACTTTACTAAAATAACAATGCAATCTGATCCATTCATTGTTATATAAAGCACAATTACACTACTACCAAAATAACAAATACGAAACATTAAAAACCAAGGCATTACAAACTAAGAAATTCCAATGCGTCTTCTAATTATTACATGACAATCTCACTCAGTCAGATATGTGAACGGGTTCGGTCCCTCCTTTATACATGAATGGATCTGGTGCCCGGCCATTTGAAATGCGGTACTCTCGATACATCCTCAAATTGTCCCCAAATGTTTCTTCCCACCATTGAATGTTTGGATCTACGTGTTTCTTCCACGAACCGGGAGTATGCGGTAGTGGCGAACCAACCATCAACGCCACCTATATAAACACAATCGACTTAAGACATTAAACAAAAAACTATGATTACACAAGTATCAAGTACAATTGTCTACTTTACCGGTATGAAGTGGTCACGGTTGCCTACGTGTGCCATGCCGAAAATCTGTCGTGGAGGATCAGCGTTTTCTGTTCTACACCTTAGCGGTAAGCAAAAGGTCGGAGCATCCCAACACAATAACACGAGACCAACTTGGTATAGGGTGGCAAACACTAAGCCCATCAGTGGAAAGTGCAACCAGTACAGTTCTGAACAAGGGCTTCTGCAATGGTTAACTTGGAGAATAAGATCCTCCCAAGTACCCGGACGAAGACGACGACGAATAGGCTCGTACAATTCTCGGTTCTGAAGCAGCTCCGTTACCAGCTCACGCCGAATGTTTCCGTACTCTTGTTCTTTTCTTCCCAGAAGTAAGGTCATCGACCTATAACCACAATGTCCGTCAGAACGTACCTGTCTAACATCTGTGATGTATGGAAGCCAAAAATCATCCAAATTGTCAATGCCGAAGTCAACCCCCCTATGAATGAGAGGAACACCAAGTTCTTCAGGGCACTGATCGAAGTCAGTGTAGTTTGATCCTTCAGGCTGTGATAGGTCAGGCATGGGTTGAGAATGCAACTCCTCGGCCTCAATGACCACGGGAAGTGATGTCGTTGTTTGCTCTCTAGGACGACCTGGTCGTTTTGCTCCTGTATTGTTTGCCTTCTTCTTTCCTTTTGATTTCTGCTTTGCCTCCTCCTTCTCATACTTCTTCAGCTCTTCTTGTTTGTGCTCAAAATAACTCTTCTCTCTCGATTCCTCCTTGTCATTTTCACTGTCATCCTCCTCCTTTTTAGGACGACCTGGCCGTCTTGCTCCTGTACTCTTCTTTCCTTTTGATTTCTGCTTTGCCTCCTCCATCTCATACTGCTCCATATCTTCTTGTTTTATGTCATCCTCCTTGTCATTTTCACTGTCAACCTCCTCCTTATCCTTGTTCTTTGCACCCTTTGGCCTGCCTTTTCTTCTCACATTTGTCGGTTCTTTCAAGGTAGTTAGTTCAGGATGCTCCAAGTCCTGATACAACTCACCTAGCTGGTATGCCGTGCTTTTCTTCAAGGTTCCAAGTTCCAACTTGGTGAACATTTCATGGAGTCGCAACTCTATAATGTTCATTCGAACCTTCAGATTTGGGTCGTCTTCTGTTTCAGGAGTGTCATCCCAATGCAAATCCCTCCAGAACGGGTGAATGTCATCCTCAATCAGGGGTGTGTTTGAAATGATAGCGTGTGCAATTTGATGGACGCACGGCAACCCAAGACAGTTCCTCACCCAATGGTCGGTGCATTGTTCAGGAAATTTCCCCGTCAACATGATCTCATAAGTAGCCAACAAATGATCAAAACACCTGTCTGACACTTTGTAGAATAGTCGGGAAAAAATAGCCCTTCCAAGCGGATGCATGTTTGGATCATCAAAATCAGTTGGTCGTTTGGAGAGAGACATGTTCATGCTCGCCCTAATTGAATCAATCTGAAGGAGTACTGAATGATGGATCCGTACGATCACTCTGTTAAAGCCCCCTCTGCTGGAACCAATAATATCTTTCAAAACCTTGTGCATCCCTTCAACTCTAAAAAACAGTTAAGTTGGTAAGTTAAGAAAGTACGTCGTTATGATATAATCGTCTTTAACTAAAAAATATCAATATTTACCTGTTTGAAGTCCTCGTAAGGAAATGAAGCTTATGATCTGTCCAAGCCCTCACTATACTTGTCTTGTGAGGATTAAGCCATGTTCTCTCGACGTATCCCACAAGGCCGCTCTTCCAAGATCTCTTCAACTGTTCGAGCCGCAGTTCATAGGTCTCTTCAGTAGCTGAGCAAAATAGTCCCCAACATTGTCCTGCAAAGGCTTCCACTTTAATTTGTCTCTTTAGGATGGTCGAAGCATGTGCCTCAATGTTGTGTTTGATATGCACCCAACACAACAGATGTTGAACTTCGCTCCCGAAAACAGTCTTTATCCCTTTTATCAGCGCGTCTTCGCAATCTGTCATTATAGCCGTTGGCATCACTCCCAAATCTATGAATAATGACTTCAATTGAATCATTATCCATGTGTAATGATAAATCCTTTCCGCTTTAGTGAATGCATACGCGATGTTGAACGTCTTGTGTGTACTGGTGAATCCAACGATCTCTACGAGCGGCATTTCATATCTATTGAAACATTAACATATATCACTACAGAACATATATCATTATCCGAACTAAATATCGACCAAGGTATTGTAGAGACTTACTTGTTTGTCTTGTACGTCGCATCGATAATTACCACGTACGGGTACTTCTTCAACAAACGCAACGACTCTTGGTTAGCAAAGAATAATATTGCAACCTCTCCGTTTGTCGTGTCTCTATGTGGGTGAACTACGTAGTCGTGGTCTCGCAAAAACTTAAGCGACCACTGTGTCACGTTTAGCTCTCCGCGATCTTCGTAATTCACCTTCTGCAAAAAGTTTGCAACTTGTCTCCTTGAAGTAACATTACCAGGGTACTTCTCCCTCAATTTAGAGATAATTTCTTTTGGCGTCTTGCGTCCAGTTCCATCTCCCCACCGCCTAGCACAAAGCTCTTGCTCCTCCGTCATTCGACCCATGAATGCATTCCCATGAAAACTAGCAAGTAGCACATGGTTATGCCGACCTTCTATCACACCTAAAATCCATTTTTCTCCTGCGACCCCGGGAATGTTTTTCTTTCGCACTGCTAGTAGCTGAAATCTACACTCACACTTCTTCGACTTCGACTTTCTAAGCCTAGGAACAGCCAACTCTGGATTCTCTTTGTTCACCTTTGGCCTCCCAGATCTTGGTTTTCCAAATCTATCGCACACAATACTTATTTGGTACGGACTTGAATTACGCGTTACCAAAGCTATCACTAACTCCTTTCCTCTATCTCTCGCCCACTCGTACAATTCTTGCGGAGTATCCCAATATTGTGCGGTTCTAAAATAATCCGAATAATCTTTCCCCTATACGTAATTGTAGAGCGACAATTACACTACTACCAAAATAACAAGGCAAAATACGAATCATTACTTTAAACTAATTAGGATATCATATGAAACTAATTAGGCTATCATATGAAACTAATTAGGCTAGCATATGAAACTAATTATTCTAGCATATGAAACTAATTATTCTAGCATATGAAACTAATTATTCTAGCATATGAAAATAATTTGAAACTAATTACGCTACCATATGTTTCAAATTATAACATATTATACTAACCACAAATTCACCACTCGGATCCCAGTCGCCGAACTCTTCGTCTTCTAAGAAACCATCCAACCATTCGTCGTCGTTCGGGTCGTCTTCCTCTTCTTGTGATCCGCTATCCCAATCGTGTTCTTCATCACTATCTTCACAACTTTGATTAATCAACTCTAACATACGAGAGTTTTGATTACGACGATACATTTTGAATGAATTTGTTGGAAAACGAAGAGGTGTTGAATGAATTTGTTGGAAACGAAGAGATTGTGGCTTTATATAGGCACATTTATGACCGTTGTGGTCCAAATGAAACTGTAAAGACCCGTGCGCTAACCATCCGCGCACAAACCCAAACCCTAAAGGCACCTGTGCGCAGAACCTCAGCGCACAGTTTTACATTTAACGGCTACTTTTTTCAAAAATTTCAACGGCTACTATGTCTGAAGAGTGCGCAG
This sequence comes from Oxyria digyna, assembly GCA_029168935.1. Taxonomy (NCBI): domain Eukaryota; kingdom Viridiplantae; phylum Streptophyta; class Magnoliopsida; order Caryophyllales; family Polygonaceae; genus Oxyria; species Oxyria digyna. Next base: position 18,051,781 of record JAPVLV010000013.1, read on the forward strand.
AAACACGGCGCACAGATTCTCAACCTGTGCGCAGTAGTTAGGCGCACAAGGTGTTACAGACTCTGAAAATTTACGAAAAGTACCCGTAATACCCCGTAAAACACGTATGCGCATAAGAACTGCGCACAGATGCGTGCGCAGTTATTATGCGCACAGAATCGCGTGCATATAGCCATTGCCTTAATAAATGAAAAGAAAATAAAAAATTGTTAACTTGAAAACTGACGAAAAACAGCTAAAGGAGGGTGTTATAGGGCTGATTTTCGGTAATATATTAATATCTAGTAATGGGTGGTTTACGACAATATTACCTCTATTATAGAGGTGATTTTCGGTAAAAATAAAAACTCAAAAATAACCCAAAACAATTTGGCAATTTCAAAATTGCTACACTTAAGAAACATATTTCACCTGGGTTAACATGGGTCCCTGGGCGCCTTGACATGTCTTGACATGCCATTCTACACGTAGCTTATGACGCGTTCCTTTCTCGTCGTATTTTTCGGCACAAACAATTCCCCTAAGGCGTTTGGGAGACGCCTTGATTCAGTCTTAGAGAAGCTAAGTAGTGAGGTGCATGATGAAAAGACACTTAGGTTTGTGATTCAAGATGATGGGTCACTAGGTGATGGGACTAATATAAATTTTTGGACACATAATTTACTATAAAATATTGATCTTTATAAAAAAAATCCCCAATTTTCTAACATATCTGATAAAGTCAATAACTTTATAATTTCTAACATATATGATACATCTACTTATATACCACAAATAAATATTCATGACAAAGTGACTTGTACTTCAAGTGCTAATGGGGATTTTACAACTACATTCGTCACCTTCTCAAAATCTCGCAACATATTAATAATTTGGATAACCTATATAACTGGATGTGGAAGTAAAATTAAAAATTTCATTTGCAAAGCACTAAAGTATCTCATAATTTACCTACCACAAAAAGATTAAATCGATATTTTCGTAGAGTACCCATATATTACTCCTTTGTGTAATAGTTTAATAGAAAATAAACATTTCTTTTTCACAAGTCCTCAAACACAACACAACCTTCATAAATTTCAGAGAATTCTCGGCACACAGTTCCGTATACACAATGACTTGGCATTCTCCCAAACTCTAAGTAACATTATTAATAATGGTAAAACATATCCTAATAAAATAAAATCTTTATTATTTTTATGGCATGAACTCTGGAACCATAGAAACAGTAAAATATTCAGAAGGGGTTATAATAATAAGGGTGACTCCGCGAAAATTGCATTTTTTCATTTCAAACAATGGCAAACAGTTTGTCTCCACAACAAAGAGCCTAAGCTGACTTCGAGAAGAAATCAAACACATAAGAAACACATCACATGGATTTGCCCCGTGAAGGTTGATGTAAAAATAATTTTTGATGGATCGGTTAATTTATCGAATAAAGCTTATATTGCTTGTATATCTAGAAATGCATATGGTAAATTTATATTTGTGGATAACAAGAAAATCTCTCAAACATCAATCTGAAAACTGAAGCTTTATCTGCTCTCAACGATATTACATTTAATATTACTAGAGAAAAGTTCGGTTGAGAACACCGATTAAAAAACGAAGTGCGAAGTTTTTCGCGTTTACAGATAACAAGCTAATGTTTATAATATGGACGGTAATGTTCACAATTTGGGGATGAAATTTTTTAAGGTCATTTTGAGGGGAAAAAATCAAACAGCCAAATATCTGATGAAAATATCAAAAAATTGAGATATCAAATTCATGAATATTTTTCTGAAATGGGCACTTGTTTGGAACAAATTCTCGTTATAGGCGTAGTTTGAAACATCCCAATATATGCTCTTTTATCAGGTTCGGAAATTTGCAACGAAAGAGAGACGTTGTTCTAAACAGCGTGTCTCCCTGAATCAAGTTTTTTTTTTTAAAAAAAAAGCTTCGTATGAGGCGCTGTTATGGACAACGCCTCACACGAAGAAGAAAAAAATTAGCTTTAAATTGTTTTGTTGTTGTTTTTTTAACATTTGACATACTTCCGTGAGTTTGGGTGACTCGTCAGGGCTCGTTTAGGATCAAGTGACAGACATATCTGGTGAAAGTTGGGATCGATACGGACCCAGCGAAACTGGTGTCGCTCGATTCCGATTCAGAATGGTCCCAAACGAGTCACCGGAGTCGGAAACTAAGTTGGGATCAATACGCACGAGACTTACGCGGGTTCGGGTGGCTCGTTTGGAATCGTCGGAATTGAGTGAGACCAATTTCGTTGGGTCTGTATCGATCTCAGCTTTCACCAGATATGTCTCTCACTCGATTATGATTTCGAACGAGCTCTGACGAGCCACCCGAACCCGTGTAAGTCTTGCTACTGTAAATGGGGTTTTACAGATTCGTGCCTCAATATCAGACGATGAGACACATATGTGGCGAAAGTTGGGATCGGTATGGACCCAACGAGACTAGTCTCGCTCAAAATAAATTTGTTGCAAATTTCCGAACCTGAAAAAAGTGCATATATTAAGAATTTATTTCAAATTACGCTTATAACGAAAATTTATTCCAAAAAAATGTCCCAAATTTGTTAAAAAAAAATGTCCATTTCAGAAGAAAAGAAATTCGATCTTTGGCGGGTAAACCAAACCTACAACAACACACCGAAGATACATCTCGTAGTAAGATGGAGTGGCCAATAAAGTTCATGTATAAGATCTGCACACTCTTTCTACAGTGCTCTGCACCTTATATGAGCTGATAGAGGCCGATATTTTTTTTTTCCATGATCGATATGGAAAGTCATTAAATTTAAACTCACTTTCAAACACACACAAATCACACACATACTATACATAACATATAATAAAAATACAAGACCCTGATAATAAAACTTAATAGTTATGAATCTTATACATGATCCTAGTGTCTATTATACATAAACCTACAAAACTATACCACGTAAACCACATATTGATCCCACAATTTAAATATGTGAATTTCCATTGTGGTTCCTCAATTCAAAATTTGAACTTGACATCTACATATGAACATGATAATAAAGATGCAATGTGCTTGTGTATCTCAATACAATGCTAAAACACAGACCCCATCTAGCCCTACCCCTGGCCTAGCCCTACCCCTGAATGATACACAACTTTGGACATTGTTACTCTCCAAAATAACTATCTGAAAGTTCATCATAAACATCGTTAACGTGCATGTAACAATTTATGAGACAAGGTTACATGAAGGCCCGTTGCTAAAATCGACGAACTATTTAAGGGCTCGTTTGGTATCGTAATAGGAAAGGGGTTAGAATGAGAAAGAGTTGGGTGCGAGGAATGGGAAGAAAATTATATTTTCCTAGTCATCAAGATTCAAGAAAACGCTCGACTTGTTCATGACAACAGCATGTGAATCTCCTATGATGCACAAAATGAACCATTTCATTCATCGAATGATTCAGTAGCCACACCCAAAGTGAAAATATATTCCAGTTTGAAAACGAGCCCAAAGTGAAGAAAATCATTGCATATTGCCATTTTACCACTATATAGTTGTTCCAGCGTTTCACAAGCAAACAGGAAAACTGTTCAGAGTAAGAAAGAGATTAAAAAGAAGATGTTGACGACAATGCGCAAAGTGGGTACAAAAACATAGCAATTTGCTTTAATTGTGATTTGTGATCATGAATGATGGATATAAACAATGCTAAACCTAAAAAATCATGCAGTTTATACCAAGTAAAGTACAGAGGGTTTGGCACCTTTAATCTATGCTGGATCATCTTCCACCTGATAACTCAATAGCATCCATGTTATTAATGGAGTCCTCTCCCCAATCAAATCTCCTTTGCAGTCTTTCGTATTCTTGTCGGCGATTAACTTCAATGTGTTGCCACTCCTCCCACCTCTCAGCTAAACCCTCTCCTTCTAGCATCCTCACCACTTCTGACATGATTGGTCGTTCTTCGGGAGATGGTTGGGTGCAAAGCAATGCAACCTGGATCATCATCTCTACCTCTTGTTCCTCAAAGTTCTGGCATAAGTTTCGATCCACAATTGCATCTAATCGCCTCTCCCTTTCTAGCTTTTTAACCTTCATAAGTCACAAGAACCATAAAATGAACATCACATTACAAGAGGTCACTTCCCACTCAACAGTTTTATGTACATAAGGGGGCGTTTGGGTACAAAATATTATTTTAGCATGATGTAATATGGGTGCATTTTAGTACAAAGTCAGTAAGGTCTTACATGATCAAGCAGCAAGACATCATCTTCTTCTTCAAGGCGGGAGAAGTCAATTGCACGTTGACCTGTAACGAGCTCGAGAAGCATAATCCCGTACCCAAAGACGTCAGTCTTCTCTGACGACTTTCCAGTGGAAAGGTACTCGGGTGCAATGTGGCCCATGGTCCCGCGCACTTGTGTGGTTACATTGGTTTTTCTGATATCAACCAATTTAGCTAAGCCGAAGTCACCAACAACTGCCTCAAAATCTTCATCTAGTAAAACATTAGCAGCTTTAACATCACGATGGATGATCTTGGGGTTGCAGTGTTCGTGAAGGTATTCTAATCCACGAGCAGTGCCCAAGGCGACCCGTTTTCTTGTAGGCCACTCTAAAACAGCCTCACCAGGTTTTATCTCTACAAAAGAATAGGAGTAAGGAACACAACAAATGCATTTGGGAAAAATAGTTACACTTTATATCAAGAGCTGGCAATTTTATATTTGAAATGTTTCGGCATTAAAGAGATGCAAGAATATGGTTTTGAAGATACTAGCTAAAATTGACTCAAGCAATAATAGGGTATGTCTAGAAAACCCATTTCCAATATTTTAGTGAAAGATGCAACGTTTTTACTTTATACTACAACTTTTGCATAGCACCTCAAACTTCAACCTCACCTTCCCAAAAAATAATACACCACTGGGATAATTTAAATTGTAGGTTCCCACTAAGACAAGATCAGCATACTTGATTATTATCAAGCAGATCCTAGCCTATTGCATTTATATTCATAGGAGAAGATTTCTGCTAAGAGCTTGGATATTAGTATAGTCATTTATAATTCTTTTAAAATTAAATACCTCGTAAACGGTAAGCAACACTCAGGTTCTGCATATATGGATAAACCAAAAGACGCTCTGTTGTTGTGGTGCAAAACCCTATCAAACGCAGTAGATTTCTGTGTACAGCTACACTTATCATCTCAACTTCACGATGGAAGGCTGCATCACCACCAGGGCTTTCATAATCTGTCAATCTTTTCACAGCAACCTTTGTGTTATCTGACAATACACCTTTATACACCTTTCCAAAGCCTCCTTGGCCAAGAACATTTTTCTCACTGAAGTTGTCTGTGGCTATCTGCAACTCACGATATGCAAACCGCTTAAGCTGCCCGAAAGCAATTCTTCGATCAACTTCACCTAAACAAAGAGCAACAAACAGAATATGTAATTTATATTGTCGTAGTTGAAGGTAGAACATAAAAAACCTAAATCCTGAAGCTAAACCTTCTGCAGAAGGAAAAAGATTGCATCTATACACCCCAATATTTATCAGAACCTTAGTGTTTACAGGCATCGAAAGTGACTAAATACTAATTGATTCTTATTACCAATTTCTTGTTTCCAAGTTCTTCACATCTGGGAACGTGATATCACTTTCTAAATCATGTTGGACAAACAGCCACCACTTAGCCCATCCATTAAGCTAAGGGCTTAAGGACAAGTCTTGAACATACCTAGTGAATCTTATCATAAAGTAATTCTTTTACGGATTAACGTCTCTCAAACTTTTCAGATAGTCGGTCTTATTGTGACGTATTTTACTCTGCCTGAGTTGAAGATAATCATGTCATAAAATGCACAAGCAACTGAGTTCCAAAATCAAAAAATGAAAAGCATTTCCAGAGTTCAAGGGAAAAAATCAGATTCACAGCCTTCTTCGGTGTTCCAAAATGGAGATTTGTATGTTTTAGGGAATCAAGGATAGGTAGCATAAAAATTCAGAAGGGAGAATTTGAGCAAACCTGCAACATCTACATATATTTCACGTTTGTGGCTTCTATATCTTCCCTTGTATGCAAAGCACACCAAGCCAACAACTAAAAATACACCAACAACTCCTCCAATTATTCCAAAGATTATTCCAAACTTCGATTTCCTTGAAGAACCTGATATGATAACAGAGGAGGTGTTTGTATGTCAGTTCATAAATTATTGGGTTACACTATAATAAATGATGAGCATTGATTTAAGACAAACCAAACCTGAATTGCCACTATTAGATGCACATAGATGAGTTGAATTTCCACCACAGTTTAATTTGTTCCCTGTAAAACTGTTACACAATTTATAAGAATAAGATCCTGGGAAAGCAGCAGCATATATGTATTGCAGAAATTATTGGTGGATTATGTTACACGCTCAAAATTATAGAATTAATGTATCCATTAAATAGTTCAATACTTAAAAAATAGCTTTATCACGACCACAACTAAATCGAGGGGAAGTCAACGCATACTTATAAATTGCTACTTTAAATAGCTGAGCAGGTAGTTGACCGCTGAGGTGATTCGAATCAAGCTGCCTGCAAAAGTGAAAACATTGGATTCCTGTATACCCATTCAACTTACAGCCTCACATAGGAGTTAAAAAAAAAAAGAGAAGGGCTGAAGCGTAAACAAGTTGAAAGTTCACATACAGACTGATCAAGTTGGCAAGGTCTGAAAGAGAGTTGGGAACTGTCCCTGTGAGATTGTTGTTGCTCAAAATCCTACTTGAACAAAAAAATAATAAGCAAATAAAAGAAGCAACCAAAAGCCGAGTATGGAGATAACTGACCAATAAATGGCTAATAAAGCTTCACAAGAGTATCAAATATTGCAAAAATAGTTCTACTCACATATATTTAAGGCTAGTAAGATTCCCAAGTGAAGATGGTATTTCACCACTGAAGTTGTTGCTCTCTAAATCCAAACTTGTTAGACTTGACAAATTTCCAATCTCCACCGGAATCTTGCCAGTAATACCATTTCCTTGAAGTGACCTGTATGGAAAGATGCATTAGTGATCCACCTAAACTACTTCCTTCTAACATAAATATTTAGAATGAATATATAAGGGAGAAACATTCATGAGTCCAAGAATGTTTTATGAATCAACAGTAATCACAATAGATTGTACTTGACTGTTCTCGACTACAGTAAGGTGGCGTTTGTTACACCACTCCAGAAAGGGAAAGGGAATCAAAATGAATGTAGACAACATTTAGTATTGTGGTTCATGGATTACAATATTTATGTTTGCAAGATGGGGATGATTGTTTTAAAAGAGTCACCAAATACAAGAGGGAGAGGGATGCTTCATGGTTTTTGAAACCCACCTCATAGTTGAGGAGTCAAAAGGGGTGATTCACTCCCCTCACTTTTCCCTTCCCCTTCTTGAACATGCATTTGTCATTTTTCTTAATAAAATATTATTATTTTGTTTTCTAAATATTGTCTAGATACATTTTGATTCCCTTTCCGGAGTGGTGTAACAAACGTCACCTAAATTCATTTAAGCCTGAATCCCCTCCCCCAAAAACAAGAAGGAAGAAGAAGACAATTAAATAAAGACCAAAGATTTCCAATCACATGAATTTATAAAATAAACTGAATCCAGAAAACAGATTGTGAGACGTGATTTTTTAGAACAAATTGTGAAATCTGATTCTGAAAACTGTTTTTTCAGATACCTGATTGTGAATCCAGAAAAGAAAGACCAAAAGACAGTTGTGTACATCTTTAAGGAAGACGAAACAAATCTTCAGGGAAGACATTAAAAATTATGATAAGAAAGGCACATAATGTAGATTGTGAAACCTGATTTTTTCTACAAAGGAAATACCAAAAGCACCGACAAAACCGAGGAATGAGAATACGAAGGTAGTCAAGGCAAAGATAAAGGCCGTCCCAGGACAAGGATACTGAAGGCAAGGGGAAAAAATCCATAAGTTGGATCAGTGAGCCAAGAAAGAGAACTCTAACAGATGAGCTAGGCTGGATCGTTGATGTTACTTATGATTAGGGCCATATAAAAACAAAAGGCTGGTATGGGATCATCGTTAATGGGAAGACTTTGGTCTTTATTATTTTCAGCTAAATATAGTTAAGGACTCTAGAGTGAAGTCTTCTTTGCTTACAAATCTCAATAGCAAATGGTAGACATTATGCATCTTTAACTAAAATAGTGAAATGTCTCAATATTTGTTTCAAAGAAGTTGTGGTACTTTCATATACTAATACAAAAGAGTTAATCTTTCCTGGACTTCCTTCTTTGGAATAAACAAAGGTTATAATTAAAGTTAGAACCGTCATAATACACATTAAAGGCTTTCACAAGAAAAATGAATTAGTTACAATCAGTGTGGATAGCACAAGATTTAAGAAGATTTTCAAACAGTAAGAAAATGGGGAAAAGAACAGCTATAGTTCTTGTAAATGGTTGTAGGCTTCAAGGTATTTGTACAAAATTACACTCAGCATTGAGCACGTTTTATAATCTTGGACCACAAAATTAGTAGTGTTATTGACTTTTTTTTATCGTCCCTGTATGACATGCAAAAGCTCCACTCTTTTATGAATTTATTTTTGCTAGCATAAAAACAGCTAAAACACAAATGAATAACTAGTGATATGAAGACCCCTACAATGACATATAATCCTATATCACACATTCACACCAAACAATAGGAACCTCCGAGGTCAAGCATACATACAGTGTATTGAGAGTCTTCAACTTCCCGATTTCAGGTGTGACATATCCAGAAAATCCCATGGATGACAATGTCCTGCAAGAAAATAGAGTATGTATGGTAATCACAAGTTTATTAAAAAATAGTAGTGACTTGTAAGGCAAATAAATGGTGAAATTATACCATTACTGAGACACTTACACAGAAATGACTTTGTAATTTGCATCACACCTAACATTTGACCAAGTACATGGATTTACTAAGTTAATATTCCAATCTGATAGTTGATTGTTTGAAGCATTGAGTGATTGTCGCAATGCATTAAGTATCTCTCCTGAAACAGAAAAAATATTAGGCACCATCATGAAACTGATAATGCAAATCATGCAACCCTAAAAATACCCCAATCCATCGTATAAATGCACCACAAAAATACCCCCAAGCCATAAATGCACCACAATCCAAAACAACAGATTCAGTTACAAAAGCTAAGTAGATATTAGAAAAATAGTCAAGACTTTCCGGTATTGTCACATGGAAGGACTCTCACTTGCATGATATTGAAAATGAGCTGGTAGAAATCATATTGTACTAGTTCCATAAAGGCATACCCTTTGATGTACAATTCGAACTTAAAAGGCAGCTAAAGCCATAACATACCTTGTTGGTCAGCCAGGACAAAAGAAAGCAAGCAGATATATACAAGGGCAACAAGAGTATGTTCCATCTCTAAATAACTTGAACCAATCTTCAATGCTTAAAATATACAAGGCCTGCACAATAGAATAGTAAATATCTCATAAAGTAACCAGATGAGTTAGACAGCAAATGAACCCTAGTTGACATAAATTGCCACTGATACCCAAACCCAATAAGAAGCATTCACTTGCTGAAAGCTCTCTAACTTATTAATTAAATTGATAACATTCCAATCCTGTATCGGCCAAAATATCCAAATCAGGCAGCAACTTAGTTCATTTTATCATTTAACATCTACTTCAATATTAGAGCTACTTCTAAGTCTACTTCTCACAGAGACAAATGAACGCTTATATACCCTATTCGCTTCAAAAAAACGAACCAAATAAATACTGAGCAACCAGACTTGCCCAACACTAGAATAACATAATCCACTTTCAACCATGGTCAAAGACACAAAATCAACCGCCAATTTTCCCATTACTAGCGTGACACATAAAGTTGTTGGCGACTAATACAACACTCAGACAGTTGAATTGACTTCATTTTTAACCAACAGCAAGAATCAACCACTGGAATTCCAGGGGAAACAAATCCGAATCTTGAGTTAATTTCAAATTGGATCCAAGCCCGAGCATAACGTAACACAGTTATACCGCATATGATCATCTGAAAACACAAATCAAAGCTTGAAAATAAGAACGCCTTTACCTCGTTGAAAAACTAGAGAAAACGCGAGTATCTACCATGGTAGCCCCCAAACAGTTTTTCCCTCTTGATTTACACTTGGGTCGGTGCAAATTCCAATCGGAGCCAAGCAGGCAAACAGCTTTTTTCTTGTAAATTTCAACATTCGAATACATTTGATTATTTAATTAATAAGGAGCATTTTTCAACAGTCAATTAGTCAAAGTTTCACAACAGTCAAAGGCCGATTACTAAACAACAACTTGGGCCGGTTTCTTTGTAAAAACGAAAAAAGAAAACGGAATGAGTAGGCCCGAGTTGTGGAAAGGAGTGATAAGTTGCATTTATGAACAACTAAACTAATTCAAGGATTTGGATGAGTGAGTTGTTAATGGCACGCTTTGTCATAATTGTCATGATTTTATGCTGTAGGCGAAAGGCACGACGGCACGAGACCATCAAGTCGGAGATTAATGGATTTCATCATTTCATAAGTTAAACTCTTCAATTTTATATACTCTCTTTCTAAATAATTAGCTCTTTTATAATAGAAACATTCATAAATTTTAATGAGACACTACATTTTTATCCTCAACTATTAGGGAAAAAGTTTCCGCGCGGATCTTATTTTTTTTATGTGTATTCATGTTTTTGTTAAGTTTTTTTTGTTTAATTAGGTAGAAATATATTTACTGCGCGTGAAAAAAGATATATTTTTTTTAAAGTAATATTAAGACTATGTATCAATGTGTATAATTGTTTTTATAAATTTTGCATTTATAGGTAATCAAGGTGAATATTTGTTTCAAATGTGTGAAGCTATGAAAATGTTGTTTATATATTGCATTATTTATATTTTTCAACTATATATGATTTTGGATTAATTCTTCTTAGTATAATTTACGAAAGAATTTCTTTTTTTTTATTTATAAATAATTACATCTTATTTGAAAAGCGACATATATATAAATGTTGAAGTTATGTGATTTTAAACATCATTTATATAATTAAATCGAAGTTCGAATCGGTCAGGATAAAAGTTCTCCTTTATTTTTTATGAAAAAGAAAATGATCATCTTGCAAAGTGTAAGTTTTAATAAAAGCTTCATATATTTAAGTTTTTATGATCTTGAATCTTGATTCATCCATCTATAATGTATAAAAACCACTAATTAAAAGATAGAAATATTGAATAGAGGAGTATGAATTAACTAATCAAAATGTGGAGAATTTAATGCTAGGTCTTTAATTTTCTCTTTTCGCGATTTTTATATTAGATTAGATTAGATAGATAGATTAGAAGATTAGATGTTATAGTTGAGTAAGTATAAAAATTTCGTCATTAAAATATGTACTCAATGAAGTAGAAAACAAAAAAGTGTTACACTCAAATATCAATATCACTAGACCTTTCTTGCCCGTGTTACGCACGGGTCAAATGAATTTTAATCGAAGACATATTATATATTTAATATATGGTAATATGATATAATAGCATAGCTTTTTTAATAAAACTTATTTTTCTTCTATAAACGATAGTGCTTTTTCCTTTTTGACAAGAATTATATAACAATTTTTTCTCCAAAAATTTATACTATATATTTCATTCAACTTTAATAATATCAAAATGTATATTTTATATTGTATATTGATGTATGATAATATGATATATTAACATATTCTTTTTTAATCCAAAAACAAAATTTGTATATTTTATACAACATTTCGGAAAATTGATACAAAAATAAATTGTTATTATATAAAAATATGGAGCTTTTTCCAATAGGTTATTGCTCAAAAATTATGATGAATATATTGATGAAGGCCATTTTGAATATATTGGAGGAAGACCTAGTAACTATAACGATATAGTGTCTCTAATCTCTGTATTGGGTGAATATTTTTCTCCTATCCAAAAATGATATATTATGATATGATGATATATTATGATGATCATGATAATATGATTTTTTTATATGCATGTAAAAGATTATATGATTGTCATTTGAGTGTATCATGGGATATGAATTTATAGCATATTTTGCTATTTATAAATGATGGATTTTTTTTCCTTTTAAAATATATTGTTTTATAGGATAAGAATAAGATTGTTTATTTAACTTTCAGGTTGTCTAACTAAAAAAAGGTGGATGTATTTAATATTGGAATTTTTTAGTACACTAATAAAGGATAAAAATTATTCATTTTTGACAAGTTTTTTTATTTGATAATATCTCTAGAGAATATAAAATTCATAAATAACGGATATGATAACATACTATACACTATAATAAATATTATTTTATCAAATTTTAATATAACTTAAGTATGTTATTGTAAAGATATAGTGTAATCTCCAACCACTAACTGACAATCTATATGTGAAGTACGTTCTCAATTAATGATGAGATCCCGGTCCATATATTCCACTATCAATGTCGAAAACCTCAAGATAAATAGTTATTTCACGACGGCTCTGTTCGGGAATAATAGGATAAGCTAGCTTATTTTTCCAAAAAGCTTGAAAACCTAGCTTATTGTTTTCATAAGCTAGCTTATTTTTCTTTGAAATTAAGTGGAAAAAATTTATTACCGAACAAGCACGTAGTCATGGAAGAAGGGAGTCGATCATGCATATTTGGCCTTTGATATTCTCAAGTATAGACCATGATCTCGGCTAGCTTGTTTAGTTTAATTAATCATATCAAGTACTTTGTGTCTCTGTGTATGTCATAAGTACTTTTATTCAAAATACATAGTAAATTAAGAATGAACCAAAAAATATGATATTATTATATTAATTAAACTCGGTCATCCTATTAAATATAAAATTAATACTTTTATTATATATGTAATGTAAGTGTTAATTACTAACAAAATGAAAACTTTCCCGTGTTAATAATATTTATATTTGATACGATTACGATGTTTATGGATATCTCTAATAACATTTTTTCAATTAAGAATCTTAAAAAATATAATATTTTTTGATTTATTTCTGGTGGGATAAGGAAAAGCTCAAAATTATAATGAATATATTGATGAATATTTTTTTGAATATATTAGGTGAATATTTTTCTCCTATCTCAAAAATCGTGATATGATTATATTCTGATTATGATAATTACGATTATAATGATTATGATGTTGCAATATTCATAACATCAATCAATTTAAGATTAAAAATTATTCTTCTAATTAATATTTTTTTTCATAAAAATAGACACCTACGTACTATAGTATTTAGTATTTCATTAATATTAATAATAAATTATAGCAACGTAGTTTGAGTAAGTTATCGCAATTATTGAAGTTCGTATATTTTCCACAGACTTTGCTATGTGATTTATACCTAACATATTTTTTTTTATCTTTCTTCAATTAAAATATTTTTCAGTATATCTTTTAGATATGATATTTTTCCAATTATAAAAAACATTATTTGTTTTTAAATATTAGACTTTTTTCTCGTTAGGTCAAGCAAAAGCCCAACCCTAGATGAATATATTAATGAATAGCTTTGTGAATATATAATAAACAAATATCTTTAATAATAGATTTTTCCAATTATATGATGAATATTTCGTTTATAAAATTAATACAATAATAAAATACTAATTACAAAAATATTTTTTTAATTATATAATCTTTATAAAATATAATTTCGTTTTTAACTTAATAAAAGATAAAATCTCTATTAGAAAGTAGATTGATGTAGTTTCTTAAAAGATAATGAAGTAATGAACTGGCGAGATTGATTTAGTTAAATGCTTTCTCATAATGAAGTAATGAACCGCGTCACTGAACGATATCCGGAGAAGAGATTCAAACCAAGAATATACAGAATTCATGTCCACAATATACATCCGAAACACACATTTTGCAAAGCCAAAGCTAGGTAAACCACACTAAGCAGTGAACATCTGCTAGAACATTCTTGTCCAAAATCCATGTAAAACTATACTAGGATGAAATATGCTCACATACTTGTTTAAGATTGCAGCTGCTAATGTTCGCATTACCTCAGTATGGTGCTGGAGGATACATTCTATAGGGACCTAATCAAGGAATCTCAGTCAGAAAAATCTTCAAAAATAATGGTATATTTGCCATGATAAGATAGCTAATTTGAAAAAAATATACTTATATCTCATCCCACTTGTCATGCTTAACAAAAGAAAGTAACAGTGATCTTCTAGTCCCTAAACATGCCAACCTTTTCCAAGAAAATGAAGAGTTAAAATAATTCTTTTGTAAGTATATTTCCATGGATAAAAATCTGAATTTAGAAGCACATCCCTACCAAATGTCAACAAAAAGCAACAAGAGATGAGCCAATTTACCTGGAGGACCATAAGGAGAAGCATGTGGTGGAGGTGGGTATGGCGGCGGAGGGTATGCTGAAGGAGGGGGATACGGTGGCGCAGGGTATGCTGCAGAGGGAGGAGGAGGAGGATATTGTGAGAGAGGATATTGTGAGGCAGGATATGGTGCATGGTGTTGATACATTGGAGGAGCGTACATTGATGGATCAGGGGGAGGTGGGTATGTTGAAGGTGGGTATGTTGAAGTTGGGGCTGGATAGGCTGTGTGTGGAGATGGAGATGGGTAACCAGGGTTTGTGTAAAAAGGAGCTGATGCCACGGGACGTGCAGAATATGGCGGGACATGAGATTGGGATGGTGTAGAATAAGGTGGGGCAGAAGGAGAATAGCTTGCTGCTGCTGGTTTCTGCAATGAACGGAAAGAAGGTTTAAGTATTGTAGGAAAAAATGGGGCTTGCTTAATTCAGACAGTACTGAAGCAGAATTTAACTTACATTGACTTGTTGATGGTGCATTATCAGTTTAATTTCTCCAGCAGATCTGAGGCAGGTTAAGGTTAGTGTTAGAGGACTACCGCACCTTATGCCACAAGATAATCATGTCCAAGAGGCATATATATAACTAGGGAATCACATTAATGCTAACACTTAGAAAAATGCTAAGTTGAATCTTTGTAGGTTTTTGTTTTGTTTCGCTCATCTTATCATTCACCACCTATAAAACTAACTTCTTCAATGAGAAGGAAAAGTAACTCATCCATGATAAGTACAGATAGACAAAAGAATGCTCATTTGTTGATAGACAGGTGAATCTGTGACGAAAGATAGAATTATGATACCAGGAAAACAATACATGTGAGTTGCGACAAAACAGCTAAGAGTATAATTAATACAATGATTTAATACTTAACCCAATCAATTTAGAATAAAACAAAACAGCTAGAAAAAGAGAGGAAAAGGTTATACTTGTGACAAAAAAGGATAGCTTGGTGAACGGTGATACGACAACTTTAGATAAGATTATTGAGGTTTATGCTACAGGGAGGAGAAATTACATATTTACATATAATATAAATGTCTACAAGTCAAAGCCTAATCCTTGGAGAACTTAGGAGCATTAGTTAGAAACTTAGAATTATAATTGGTATGAGTAACGATATTGAGTTTGGATTATATGGTATTTTGCAAAAACATTTAAGGTATGGAGTTTCGTCACAAGCATTAGACAATGTATCAATAGATTGAACACTAACGCCAGAATACAGCAGCAGCAGCAGCAGCAGCAACAACAACAACAACAACAACAACAACTCATAAATCAGAATATAATATTGAAAATGCTATCATAAATCACAAAATTATCAAAAAATCATAAAAGGCAAAGTGTTAGCAGTATATGCACCTGCCAGTTTTGGTATGAAGAGACCAAAATTGATCACAAAACCCCCGAGAAAGAACTTGTTGAAGCTGAATCCTGAAGTGGGAAAATCCAAAGAGGAACAAAAGAGCAATCAATCAAACTCAACAACCCAAAAAAGCACCTGATTTGCAGTTTCGTAACAATAGAACTTGATTCAAATATGAGAATATGGGGAGTGAAATGCAATTACTTTCCACTGCCAATGAAATCATCGGTGCTGAGGGTATTGCTGTTCCAAACTTGAACATTGATCTCCCGCAACCCTTCAATCAGCGTGAACAAGAACTTCTCTTGAAACTTAGGGTTTTTCCCTCCATCTAGAAACAAAGAATGCAATATTGCACAACATCAATCACGTGCAACAAGAACAGATACAAGAATATGATTCAAGAGATACGGTCATGGATCCAGAAGAAAAACCTGTGCAAGTGCGAGTTCGGAATTTGTTGCTCCCGTATTCCAGGCAAACGTAGGGATCTTGCCTTGAGATCCATTCAGTATCCTTCAATTTCCTGCACTCAACAACTGCAGCAAAGAAACCATGTTCGAATTCAGAAAAGGGTTTTGAATTTCAGAAGTGGAGGACCACTTTTTTGGGTGCTTTCTCACCGGTAACTTCGAGCAATTGGCCATGGATGGCAGAAACCGACATCTTCGAAGGCTACTCTTTGTTTGTTGTAAACAAGATGAAGATGAAGATGAAGAATTTATTTGGTTGGTTGCGGTGATATCAAGCAGGGAGATGAAATCTCAAGTCTCAACCTAGGGTCGGTGATATGAGTTGAGTATATGATGCTGTTCTAAGAGTTAGAACAACCCACGGCTATTTAAAGAGAGAGAGAATATTCTATGAGTGAGAATCGATCTGGATAAGGGTCCGAGAGGGAACACTATTTCATTGATTTAAGATAGCAAATGCTAGTATTACCGGGCTTTAAACTGACATTCAAATATGGAAGACGAAGGATTGCTGCAGATTCACACTGGGTTGTACCGCGTGGGGATTGAGACATAGGAGTTGACTCAAGCGAAATAGTGTGTGTCTATGGAAGATCAATAAAGGAAGCAACTAGGGGAATCCCAAGTGATCAAGAAAGGGCCAAAACAAGTAGGTTGAGCCCGTTGAGGGCCATTTGTTGCTGCGTATAATTACAAGTGTAAGCGTTTGGTTGACTCATTCAGCAATGGTGACTGCTCTGTCGGATAGGCGTATTGGCCAAGTTGGCTAATTTTGAGCTCAGGTTTTGCATTTGAGTATAGGGTTATCTGTTGGAGTACAGAAAATGCAGTCTCGCGACACAACACCTCGCGAGTCTGGACAAACTACTTGTATATAGTATTTCACCTCGCTTTCTCCCTAAAGATCAACTTTGTTCTTGACATCTGTTGTACCGGCGCAAACACACCAGGAGGGGGTGGCTCCGGATTTGGCTCTCGACGTTCAAATCAGCAAACATGCAAATAAGCAACCAAGGACTACACAATTTGATACAAGAGCAAAAGAGGAAAGGAAGAAGCTACGTAATGAAAAGGAGAACTCAAAATGTCATTTAAAACGTTTCAAGTTCTACGCTATAAATTCCCGAATGGCCTTAGAAATTACTCATTTCAACGTTAAAAGCTCGACAGCTACTCCGGGAGTTATAACCCAAACGTTGATTGCCCTAACGCCTCAAGGAGAAGGTTATTTAAGAAGAATTGAAGCTTTGGCACGCTTCTGTGTTTTTCTTGCCCTCTAGAGGAAGAAGAAAGGAAAATTTATCCAGTAATGAGGCCCCTGCTCTTCTCTCTGGACGGGGTTACGCTTTTATACTCTCACCAGGGCCCACGCGAGTCAATTACCAATTTGCCCCTCCGATACCTAATCTCGTCGGATCCTCTTTTTGGGCTTCGTATGCTCATGGGCCGCTTTCGTTCTTTTGGGCTGACTTCGTGGGCCTAACTTGATTCCCTTTGGGCTTCGCGAGCCCATCGAGAACCGGCTCCAACATCCAGTCCCCCAAGCTTTTATGCTGAATAGCCTAAGGCTTGGGTTGTCTTCTTGAAGTCGCGTTCTCGATTCGATAGCGGCCACCTGACTTGGTATGATTACCTCGCGTGTAAGGGTCGCGTGTGTTTTGGTTAAATTTCTCGGGGCGACGTTTTGAATTCAAAAACCTTTACGAATTCCCGCGCTTGGCGCATGTCGTCCACGTGTTGCCTTCTTATTGCATCTTCTTTTCCCGATTTTTCTTTATAAATAGCCATCTTCGTCTTCCTCCTTTCAATCCGTCTCAACTCCTCGTCGCTCTCTGTAAATTGCGTATAAACCTCTCCGCCGGTGTTCTCTCCTCTTCTCTACGGTCGTCTTCGCCGCCGCTCTCACCCGATTTCCGATGGCAGGTTAGTCTATTGTTCTTCCTCTTCTTTTCTACTTGGTAAGTGTTTGTTTTTGCTTGATTTTAGGGTTTTCCACAGATTCGTCACTCGTTCTCTTCTTGCTTATGACTGTTAGAATTTCTGCTCGGGTTCCTCATTTTGATAGATGATACGCTGCACTTTGTATAGCGTAACTAGGGATTATTACATTAGTTTAGGAGTATTATTATATGTGTTTCAAGTTATTATTATGTTCTGAGATATTTATTAAGAAGTGAAGAAATGAAGATCAGAACCGAAGAAGAAGAGATCAAAGATTGAAGACATGAAGACTTGAAGATATTCTGCGGAGCAGCGGCGATCGCCACTACCATCCAGGCGATCGCCATTCTACAACAGAAGAGTTATGTGAGTTCGAGAGATCATGGCGATCGCCATGAATCTACGGCGATCGCCATGGGGCGACAGAGACACGGCAGAGATTTAAATGAAGACCGCGATCGCCAGGCATCTATGGCGATCGCCACAACAAGGCCGAAGATATTCCGGACTTTCCTTATTTTGCTTTGCTTTTATTTCTTTTTATTATTTTCTTATTTTCCTTAATTAGTTTTAGGATATTTCTTTTACCATATATTTTTAGGGTTAGTCTCTATTTAAGAACCCTAGTTCTTTCTTTCTTTCATCATCTTTTCTATCATCATCTTTTCTATCATCTTTTCCATCAGACAATTTAGTTCTGCAACCATGAGCAGGAACTAATCTCCATTGTTTTACTTAGCGGTTGAAACCTTCAGTTATTAAGTTGTGAGATTTCTAAACTCTTGTTCTTTTCCTATGGGTTTGTATTAATTCTCTTGTTCTTCATCTATTGATTTCTATTAGTTTTGCTAGCTTGATCACCTAGGTTGATTGATAGTTTTCTATTGCTAGACTAGGAATATACGGTGGAATTCCTTGTCATTATAGCGCTCATATCCGCATGATCTGATAGTTGATTGCTTTTATGAAAGAGAATTGATTGCATGTTAATACTTGACGGTTGTAAGTTATTGCATGCATCCTTATGATTCTTGTGCCCTTTGCTGCTATTTCATCTAATCTTGAGAGGTTTCCCTGATTGTTGAATAGTAAGTATTATCAGGGCCGGTTGGCCTGCTGATATATTAAAGATTGGAATAGGAACATTCCCTAGGATTGAATAGAACTTGAGATAAATCTATGATCAACTTGATTGACTGTTGTGTGGATACTTGCTAGGTGAAACCCCTTCTCATCATATTCTCACCCAAAATCCCTTTGTTTGATACTTGTTACTTTTGTGTTTCATACAATCAAAAGCCCCCCTGGTTACTTGTTACTTGTTCGTTAGTTGGTATTTCACTTGACTGCATTGATTTGGTGTTTTGATTCCCTTGGGTTCGACCTCTACTTACTTGCTATACTCTAGTTAGTGTTTAGAGTTTATTTCTTTGATTTGGCACTACGACTTTAGCCTCATCAAATTTGACGTCGTTGCCGGGGAATTGAATTATTCCAATTCTGTGCTAATTGTGAAATTATCAACTGTTTGGTGTGAACCTTTATGGTTCAGACCCGTGCTACTGATTCATCTCTTGTTTCCTTTGACCCAGAGATTGAAAGGACGTTCCTTCGGAACCGAAGAGCAGCTCCGAACCAAGAGAACGAGATGGGTGATCGACATGGACCGCCATTGCCTACTATGAGGCAACTCACTGCCCCAGACTTAAACCAACAACCTTTAGCAGTGAGGTTTCCTGAGATTGAAGAAGGTGTGAATTTTGAATTAAAAGCTGGTTTAATTCATGAGCTTCCACACTTCCATGGCTTAGCAGGAGAAGATCCCAACAAACACTTGGCTCAATTCCATGTCATATGTTCAAGTATGAAGCCAAGAGGTGTTACTGAGGAGCAGGTCATGCTGAGAGCTTTTGGATTTACTCTAAAAGACGCTGCGAATGATTGGCTCTATTATCAAGCTCCAGGGAGTATTGATACATGGGCTAAAATGAAAAAGGTCTTTTTAGAGAAATATTTTCCAGCTACAAAACTGAGCAGCTTGAAGAAGGAAATCACGAATCTTCAACACCACTCAACTGAGAGTCTCTATGAATATTATGAGAGATTCAAGAAGCTCTGCTCAAGCTGCCCATTCCATAGTTATACTGACCAAGATCTCCTTATGTACTTATTTAGTGGCCTGATTGATGAGGATCGTCGAATGGTGAATGCATCCTGTGGAGGCAACTTTTTAAGATTGACTATACCTCAGACTACTGAAATGTTTGAGGAATTAGCTGAGAGCTCAAGGCAGTTTGGTGGCAGGCAAAGAACACAGTCAGTAAGTTCACTTGATCCCGCTAAAATTCAAAGTGATATGAATGAACTGAAAGATATGATGAAGGCTTTTATGCTGCAAAGTGGTGGTCAACAACTCCAAGAGCCGAATGCTGAGGTAAACGCTGTTGGTGGATGGCAACCAAGGCCAAGGTATGATTCTCATAATTTTAATTATCAGCAACCTAGACCTCAGAATTCCATGACTGTTGAAGATATGATCAAGTCCTTAGCTCAAACTGTGATGCAACAAAATGCTAAAACGGAATCGAGTATCCAAAATCTTGAAAATCAGTTAGGACAGATTGCTCAAGCTGTGAGTAAATTAGAGGCCAGGGAACCGGTAAGAAACCCGAGGGAGAACGTCAGTGCAGTGTTCTTGAGGAGCGGAAAAACTTTAAATGATTGTTCTGTGCCAAAACCACGATCGCCAGATCTGAGTGGCGATCGCCATGAGACTACAGAGAGCAAAACAGGATCTGCATCGCGACCGCGATCGCCATTCCATTCCAGAAGTTGAGGTCCAAAATCATCCGCGACCGCGATCGCCAGTTGTTGATGGCGATCGTCGAGAGTCCCTAGAGTACATTGACGATTATTTTCGCCCGAATTTTCCCCCTCTGTTCTCTCAGAAGCCTGTTGCCCCCTTTCCTGAGGCATTGAAGGATACTCGAAGGCTGGAGAACGACAACGAAATCTTCGAAACCTTTAGTAGGTGTGAGGTAAACATTCCTTTGCTCAAACTTGTTAAGAGTATTCCTAGATTTGCTAAGTTTTTGAAAGAAGTTTGCACTATCAAAAGAAATCAAAAACTGAAAGGAAAGAAGAAAGTTGAAATAAGTGAACAAGTTTCTGCAGTGTTTCAAAAACGCATGCCTAAGAAATGTGGTGATCCAGGCATATTTAGCATTTCATGTGTGATTGGTGAAACTAAATTTGACAAAGCCATGCTAGATTTAGGTGCATCAATCAATGTTTTGCCTTACTCTTTGTATGAATCACTAGGCTTAGGACCTTTGCATAAAACAGGAACTGTTATTCAACTTGCTGATAGGTCTACTGTGTACCCGAAAGGGGTTGTTGAAGATGTTCTTGTTATGGTTGGTGATCTGATTTTTCCTGCTGATTTCTTTGTGTTGGATATGGAGCATGCTAATAATGTCACACCTATATTGTTAGGTAGATCTTTCATGAAAACTGCACAAACGAAAATTGATGTTAATAGTGGGACTCTCTCTATGGAGTTTGATGGAGATAAGGTAGAATATAATATTTATGACATGGATCCCATTGATAAGAATTCTCTATGTGTTATTGATGTGATTAAGCCTACTTGTAAGGATAAATTGCAACCTGTTAGAGAATCTCTTAGAGCCCCCAAAAGTAGATTTTGTTTTGTCTACTAATATGCAGGAGTGTCAGGCTAAGCCAGAGCCTAAAGGTAAGCTCTTTTCACACCCTTTGGGCAATCGCCCTCCATTACTGACCTTGCCAGGCAAGATACCATTGATGTCTAGTCTGCATGAACTTGACATTGAGCTTAAACAGCCGCCTGATACGGTCAAGGAGGAGAAAACCACCTTCATTGCTAAAGACAAGGTGGTCAAGGTAAGTGGGACGAGATTTAAGGCGTTCCATGAGTGGTTCAAGAGAGAATTCAGACAAGAGACGGTTTTCACAAAGCCAAATGGCGTTAGTTAAATCTCTTGAGTCTCATGTCGTGCCACGACATAAAATAAGGCGCTACTCGGGAGGCAACCCGAGGTTTGAAACTGTTTTTATTTGTTTTTGTTCGGTTTAATTTTCTTTTTTAGTTTTTCTATGGACAGGAGGAAATCACCGAAGCTTAGGGTCCGCTACAGTCAGTAGCCAATCTCGCTGTAAGTCTTCTCTCCCGTCCGTAAAAAAAAAAAAAAAAAAATCCGAAAATCATTCTGAGAAAAAAATAATATATCGGATTAAAAAAAAAAATAGAGTGCAGAAAAAAATATGAGAGAAAAGAAAGTAAGGAGTTGTATTTCATCAAGTTTGGTTTCATTGGTACTATCATTCTAGATCTACATTCGTTGGAGCTTAGCTTGTTGGTGACCATGTTCTTTGCAAGAAGTTGATTTGTTTGGGTCACCTTCTACATTGGAGGTATTCTTTCTTTTGCTTTAGATGAGCTATGCATTATTGGATTACATTTAGTTCTCATCTAGTTTCTCATTCTACCACACTTTGAGTTTTATTGGAGGAAGGTCATCCGACCTTGTATGTGAGTCTTCTGTCTCCTTCTCTGGGTTCGTTTTTATGACTTCCATTTCATTGAGGACAATGCAATGTTTAAGTATGGGGAGGAAAATGTATTCACATGTATTTATTTGGGTGTTGGTTGTATCTGCATGAGCTTATTGAATATATATTGTATGAAAAAGCCACAAAAATTGAAAAAAGGCATACAAAATCCTTGGATAGCAAGTTCTATGCAATAAGAAGGTGGCTTGACCGGCATTAGGCTGGGGCAAAAATAAGTCTTGAGTGATGTGAGTTTTGTGAGCCTGGAACAATTATTGAGTGGTTGGGATGAAAACCCGAAAGGGCGCCCAAGCAAGATGAGTGTTATAAAAGAAAAAAAATTGAGTGTTTTAGGATCATTATCATCTTGGCGTATGGAGACATAAGAAGGAGGCGTATAGGAGGATTCGGGTAGGCCACTTGGAGGAATAAGGTGTAGTTCTGGGTATGTGCTTATTTTATCACATTGTTCTTGATTGTTATTGTTGTGTTTT
The DNA here is from genome assembly GCA_029168935.1 of Oxyria digyna. Classification (NCBI taxonomy): domain Eukaryota; kingdom Viridiplantae; phylum Streptophyta; class Magnoliopsida; order Caryophyllales; family Polygonaceae; genus Oxyria; species Oxyria digyna. Next base: position 18,075,152 of record JAPVLV010000013.1, read on the forward strand.
GGAGGAGCTTATTGGCTATGTAATCACTAGGAGATATTTTTGTACTTCCTGAGGCTTTGAGTATTTTAGTGTATGGGTAGCTTTTCTGTAAGTTACTCGGGACGAGTAAAAGTCTAAGTATGGGGGTATTTGATACGCTGCACTTTGTATAGCGTAATTAGGGATTATTACATTAGTTTAGGAGTATTATTATATGTGTTTCGAGTTATTATTATGTTCTGAGATATTTATTAAGAAGTGAAGAAATGAAGATCAGAACCGAAGAAGAAGAGATCAAAGATTGAAGACATGAAGACTTGAAGATATTCTGCGGAGCAGCGGCGATCGCCACTACCATCCAGGCGATCGCCATTCTACAACAGAAGAGTTATGTGAGTTCGAGAGATCATGGCGATCGCCATGAATCTACGGCGATCGCCATGGGGCGACAGAGACACGGCAGAGATTTAAATGAAGACCGCGATCGCCAGGCATCTATGGCGATCGCCACAACAAGGCCGAAGATATTCCGGACTTTCCTTATTTTGCTTTGCTTTTATTTCTTTTTATTATTTTCTTATTTTCCTTAATTAGTTTTAGGATATTTCTTTTACCATATATTTTTAGGGTTAGTCTCTATTTAAGAACCCTAGTTCTTTCTTTCTTTCATCATCTTTTCTATCATCATCTTTTCTATCATCTTTTCCATCAGACAATTTAGTTCTGCAACCATGAGCAGGAACTAATCTCCATTGTTTTACTTAGCGGTTGAAACCTTCAGTTATTAAGTTGTGAGATTTCTAAACTCTTGTTCTTTTCCTATGGGTTTGTATTAATTCTCTTGTTCTTCATCTATTGATTTCTATTAGTTTTGCTAGCTTGATCACCTAGGTTGATTGATAGTTTTCTATTGCTAGACTAGGAATATACGGTGGAATTCCTTGTCATTGTAGCGCTCATATCTGCATGATCTGGTAGTTGATTGCTTTTATGAAAGAGAATTGATTGCATGTTAATACTTGACGGTTGTAAGTTATTGCATGCATCCTTATGATTCATGTGCCCTTTGCTGCTATTTCATCTAATCTTGAGAGGTTTCCCTGATTGTTGAATAGTAAGTATTATCAGGACCGGTTGGCCTGCTGATATATTAAAGATTGGAATAGGAACATTCCCTAGGATTGAATAGAACTTGAGATAAATCTATGATCAACTTGATTGACTGTTGTGTGGATACTTGCTAGGTGAAACCCCTTCTCATCATATTCTCACCCAAAATCCCTTTGTTTGATACTTGTTACTTTTGTGTTTCATACAATCAAAACCCCCCCTGGTTACTTGTTACTTGTTCGTTAGTTGGTATTTCACTTGACTGCATTGATTTGGTGTTTTGATTCCCTTGGGTTCGACCTCTACTTACTTGCTATACTCTAGTTAGTGTTTAGAGTTTATTTCTTTGATTTGGCACTACGACTTTAGCCTCATCAATAGATTTCCATACTGTTTGTCCATTGTGTGTTTCCTGTGCCGGATTCTCTTTCCGACTCTTGTTTCTCTAGGCGTTGTTCAGTAAAAGAGACCTTTTTTTTGATCAATTCCGCCATCTCAAACCTTCACAAGATCCTCTGTTTTTGGGCCTGGTTCATCTTGATGTCGTTTTAACTTCTCCTTTGATCTTTCGAGTTTCAGTTTTTCCAGGGATTTCTTGTTTGTTCACTTCCCACTGCCTCGCGTTAGTTCCCACTTGCGATGTTCTCCTCTTTTTCCTCTTTCCATCCCTGGAAAACTAAAACTTACTTTGCCTATGTTTTCAGGTAGCGATGATTTCTACGAACGTTCAGCTCAGGCTGAGTATTCGGGACGCACAACGTCTGGATCCGAGGGGGGCTCTGGTGGTTGCGAGCCCAGTTCTCGTAGACGATCTCGCGTTACCAGGAAATCCAAATGGAGCAAGGCGAAGAAGTCCAAAAAATCTAAAATCAGGCTCCCGTCTCGCGTTATTCAAGAGCGAGCCGAGACCAATTATGGTCAATTCGCTAGTTTCTTCTCCCATAAGGGGTCCTTACCCCATATAATAATAGAGAAACCCTTCCTCGCGGATCCGGGTCGAATAAGTATTCTTACGAAGAGAATAAAACACACTCGCACTTTAATTCCTAACACGGCCCATCGCAGCAGTCTTGGCTTTGACGATCTTCGTCGCTTCGCCTCGCGATACCCTTTTCCTGAAGGAAGTATTTTCGCCCTTCCCGACCACGAGGGCACTTCTCTCGACCATTACAGGCCCTTCTTCGCTTTGAGTAGGCAATCCTTAGAAGCTGGCTTCCGTCTCCCGTGGACGTCCTTTCAGACTGAAGTGATGGTGGATTTAGGCTTCAGTCCTTCACAGATGCATCCAAACTTCTGGAGTTCGCTGATCGTATATACCATGCGATGTCAGGATATTGGGATAGTTCCCAATACGCCTCACTATGCTCTTATTAATTCATATAAGAAAAACTCACGCGAGGATGGGTTTTATACCACTCAAGCCAAGACCCCTAGTGCCTTTCGATTGCGTTCGAAGATTGATGGGTGGAAGACGTGTTGGTTTTTAGTTCGTCCCCCGCTTGGTTCCGACATTTCTGTTCAAGTACGCGAGCCTAATGCGAGAAAGGCTCCATGCTTCTTTCAAAAGGAGACTCGCGATAAATTCATTCGTGATTATAAGGATTACCCTGACAAAGCTGTTCAAAAACGATTTGAGTTGACAATCTCGGATGCCTTACTGGTTGCCAGGGGTCTTAGCCTCAAAGCCCATGCCCGAGGTTTTTGTTCGCGTGTTTGTTCTTAGCGCTTGCGTTTTTTTTTTTTTATGTATGCTTACTTGTGTGGTTGTTTTTGCAGACGCTGACATGTTCTCCGATCTCCCGAATTTGGATGGGTTGATTTTTGACGAGGCCGGCTCCCTTACTCTCGCGACTCCTACTCACAACATTCCATTTGTTCCTGTCGAGACTATTGCTTTCCCTCCTGCTATATTGGAATCGCCGGTTGACGTCGCGACCACTGTTTCTGAGGAGGCCCCTCAGTCCAAGAGGCCTCGCGACCTCTCGTCACGCGATAAGGGGAAACAAAAGGTGTCTGAGAGAAGTCGCAAGAGAACGACGGAAGTGGAGTTTGTTTCGTCTCCAGAGCCTACTGATTCTCCTGTCGTGAACCCTACTTTCATTCATGGTTTATCCACCACGCGTGCCTTCTTTGACTTGATTCCAACTACTTTTCCCCCTGAACCTAGCCTTTATGAGGAAATCTCGGATAGACCTGGTGGCTTGTCCAAGTTACTCTTTGCGGTACGTTTCGCGTTCTTATTTATTTCTTGTTTCTTTGGGGTCTTTTTAACCCTGGAGTTGGTCATTTTGCAGGGGATGAACATTATTGCGAGCGCAAGTCGGAGGGTGCTCGCGGCGGAGGATAAACTTAAAGAATTGATGGAGGAGGACCAGTCAATCCGCGATGCTAATAGAGCGGCTAAGTCTCGGCTTATGGGAGAAAAGAAAGCTTTGGAGGTGGAGCTTTCAAAGGCTAATGCGCTGCTGGAATCTAAGGACGTGAAGATAAAAGAGCTGGAAGCACAACTTGCGTATGAGACACCCATGTCAACATCGTTACTGAATATAACACGCAGGTGAACGACCTCAGGCAAGAGAATGAGAAACTTCACGCGACGATGTCCGAGAGAATTGCATATGAGAGAAGCATGGCAGTGGAAGAGTATTGCGGTGGTTACCGTCAACGGGCTCGCGTGGATTTTTACAAGAATGTTGTTAACACGCTTCTCCTCTGTATGGTGAAGGTTCAGATGCGGAAGTACAAAGTCAAAGATTTCCCCTTCAGCGCTCAAGACCTATGTGGTTTTTCCACCGACTTTCCCGAGTATGAGCCCCCGGTGCCGGGAACCTTCATTGATGATGGAGATACTCCACTCGAGGCTTGGGGTGTAACTCGTCTTGCGCCTAAGAGAGGCATTGTTAAAGGTAAAGAGAATCAAGTGCCCAAGCCTCCTCTTCCGAAGATGGTTACTCCGCCTCCGCCCGAAAGGTTGGAATCTGCTCCTCACGCGCTTCCGAGCCCTCCTTCTTCGGCCCTCTCTCCTCGTAAGAGAAAGGTACTCGCGCCCGATGCTCTTCTCGACACCATTCAACCCTTCCTGAAGCGTTCTCGTTTGGACCAAGCAGGGGGGTCAGGATCGCGGGTAGCTGACGCTCGGGACGTCGTTGTGGATTTGGAGGCGGATAGCGTAGGGGATGCAGGGATTGCTCCTGAGTTTGTCGCTAAGTAATGTTTATTATTTCTGCTCGTTTCGAACCTTCTGACAGTCTGGTTGTCTTTCGAACAGTGTATGTTTTTGATATTACTGTCGCGAGAATTGGGATGTAATTATTCTTTTTGATGCGGCCATGGTTGTCGCGAGATATATGCTGTTTTGCTCTATATTTTTGGTTTTACTTATTTGTCTGCTTGTTTTGTATACACTTATCTCGCCTCATTCCCCCCACTGTGTTTCGAAAAAAGTAATTTTACGAAAAATTAAACGTAAGAGATGAGTGTTTCATAACGACGATCCCTCTTGTATAGTAAAAGGTGAAACCGACGGTGTTACATGGATTTCGCGAAACAATCATAAAGCATTGCAAACCATCCTCATGTTAGCTATCGCATGAACTTTACACGCGAGTCCTGGTCAGTACGTTTGCTCTAGCTGATGTCCGGGTTTCGCGTTTTAGCTCTTTGTGGCTTTTGATACTCGCGGGGATGGTTCTGAGCTCTTGTAGTCGCGAAGTCTCGAAATACATGAGTTTTTCTTCCGTATGGTTGCTGCAGAAAATTTCTTGCCTTTGTAGAGATGATCTGGGCATGAGGTTGCCATTGCGGGGGACATTAAGCACTGCACATGTAGAGAGGCGTTTAGTATTTGGTCTTTATTCTTTAGATGATTAAGAACTTTTAAAAGACGCGTGACCCATGATGTGAACCCGTCTATGCTTCCGCGACCAGGGAGAGTTTTTTTAGCTCAACCATGGAAGCCGGATACGCGACCTGGGGGGGTTTTTTAGCCCAGCCCAGTGAAGCGGACTCATGGCGCGTGAGCACATTGGCATGAACCCGTCCATGCTTTCGCGACCATGGAGAGTTTTTTAGCTCAAACATGGAAGCTGGACACGCGACCTGGGGGGGTTTTTTAGCCCATTCCAGTGAAGCGGACTCATGGCGGGTGAGCTCATTGGCACGAACCCGTCCATGCTTTCGCGACCAGGGAGAGTTTTTTTAGCTCAACCATGGAAGCTGGACACGCGACCTGGGAGGGTTTTTTAGCCCAGCCCAATGAAGCGGACTCATGGCGGGTGAGCTCATTGGCATGAACCCGTCCATGCTTTCGCGACCAGGGAGAGTTTTTTAGCTCAACCATGGAAGCTGGACACGCGACCTGGGGGGGTTTTTTAGCCCAGCCCAGTGAAGCGGACTCATGGCGGGTGAGCTCATTGGCATGAACTCGTCCATGCTTTCGCGACCAGGGAGAGTTTTTTAGCTCAACCATGGAAGCTGGACACGCGACCTGGGGGGGTTTTTAGCCCAGCCCAGTGAAGCGGACTTGACGACTTTTTGTCTTTTGAGTTGAAGCGCTACCTTTTTGGGTGGACGAGCATTGGTCGACCAGGCTGTGATACTCATTTCTTGGTAACCTTGACTCGCGTAATAACGAATTGGTGGTTCCACAACCTGGGTTTTGTGGGAGGATTAGGCATAGAAGCGACGGAGTCGCATCACGTTCCAAGAGTTGGCAACGTGATTCCCGGAGTGATCCTTGAGACGATATGCCCCGGGTGCGACTTCGCGATCTATAATGTAAGGTCCTTCCCAGTTGGGGTCGAGCTTTCCTCCTTCTGTCCTGCGGAGCACGAGGTCTCCTCTGGTGAATCCCCTTATCTTAACGTGCTTGTTATAATATTTCGCGACGCCGACTTTATGATTGGCTGCTCTGATAGTTGCCAGGTCGCGAGTTTCTTCCCGCATCTGCAACTCTAGCTGCATTTTTTCATCATTGTCGATCGGGTTATACTGAATGACGCGATCTGTGGGTACAATGAACTCGACTGGCACTGTGGCTTCTACTCCATAAGCGAGAGCGAAAGGTGTTTCTCCAGTTGCCTTCTTTACTGTGGTTCTGTTTGCCCAGAGTACTAGAGGTAATACTTCAGCTCATTTGCCTTTGGAGCCTTCTAGCCGCCTTTTCAGGTCCATGACAATACTTTTGTTCACAGCTTCTACTTGGCCATTGCAATGCGGGTGAGCGACTGATGCGATTCTTAAGGCGATCCCTATGTTCACAGCTTCTGTCGGTTACGATCTCGTGAGGGAGGCCGTATCTGCAGATGATATTCCTCCACATGAACTTTTTAACTGTCGGGACGGTAGTGCTCGCGAGAGCCTCGGCTTCGATCCATTTGGTGAAATAATCAACTGCTACAATGATGTACTCCAGTTGACCAGGCGCTTTCGGCTTGAAAGGTCCTAACAGATCTAGTCCCCACATCGCGAAGGGACAGGGGCTTGACATTATCTGCAATTCTACACCTGGTTGATGAGAAGTTGGGGCAAAGTACTGACATGGTTTACAGTTCTGCGACTCGCGTTGTGCGTCTTGTTTCATGGTGGGCCAGAAGCTCCCTTGTCTTAATGCTTTATAGACCATAGGTCTCCAACCTGCGTGGGTTCCACACAACCCGGCGTGTAGCTCTCTCATAAGCACGTCACTGTCTATCTTAGACAAACACCTGAGCTCGCGTGGCCCGTACCCTCTTTTGTAGAGTTTCCCACGACACATGTAGAAACGCGCAGCCATAGATATAAGTTTTCTCATTTCTTTTGGATCCGAAGGTCCGGTTTCGCTTGCGAGGTATTGAATTATTGGGATGCAACAGTCACTGACTGGCTCGTCTATCTCCATCAACTCCACCTGATTACTTATGGCGCTCTCAGACTTTACCAACCAGAAGTATTGGCTTTTTCCATCCTTGAAAATTGCGGTAGAATTCCTATCGAGATGTTCCATATTCGCGTATTGAGCTTGGGAACCTCGCTTCGCGAGTTCATCAGCTCGCGTGTTTTCCTCCCTCGAGACTGCTTCAATCTCAAAATGTCTAAATAACGAAATTAAGGTAGTAGCTCTTGCATGATATCTGGGGAGATTGCCTGTTCGAGCTTCGTAGGTCCCTTTGATCTGATTCACAACAATCTGAGAGTCGCTAAGACACTTCACCACATGAATACTCGCGTGAATCGCAATTTCCAGTCCTGCGATGAGCGCTTCATATTCTGCTTCGTTATTAGTGGCTTTGAATTTTAGCGCTATCGCGTGGTCGACCTTATCCCCGGCTGGGGATGTCAAAACGACTCCTGCCCCGCAACCGTTTACGTTTACCGCCCCGTCAATGTGCATAACCCACGTGGGGTGTTCTGGAGCTATGTCATCTTTTTCTAACTCTCTGAAACTTGTTTCAACAATGAAATCAGCTAAAGCTTGCGCTTTGATTGCGGGTCGCGGTCTATAAACTACATCAAATTCAGTCATCTCAATCACCCATTTTGCGACCCTCCCGGAGGTTGTTGGCTTACTCATGAAAGATGGGAGTGGTAAATTTGTCAACACCTCGATGGGGTGTGCGTGGAAATAAGGTCGGAGCTTATGAGCGGCTGTTATCAATGCGAGTACTGCTTTCTCAATGGGCGAATATCTGGTCTCAGCCGACAGAAGTACTTTACTGATGAAATAGACTGGGACCCGTTGCTCTCTTACCAATACTACGCTAACTGCACGCGTGCCTGTCGCGAGGTACAACTGCAAGCCTTCACCAGGTATTGGTGACGCAAGTGTTGGGAGTTTAGCCAGATGCTCTTTGAGGCTCACAAATGCCCTTTCACACTCCTCAGTCCATTCGAAGCTTTTCGGTTTTCTCAATATGTCAAAGAAAGGGAGGTTTCGCTCCGCTAGCTTGGCACAAAACCTCCCGAGGTAGTTAACCTTCCCTACAAATCTTTGGACGTCATGAGTGGATCTCGGCGGCTGTAGATCTATTACAGCTTGGACCTTGTCTGGATTGACCTCGATGCCGTGTGCACTAATCTGAAATCCCAGGAACTTGCCCTCGGTGACCCCGAAGACACATTTCTCGGGATTGAGGCTCATACCGTACTTCCCCAGTGTCCCAAAAACTTCTGTTAGATCGCGAGCGTGATCTGCTTGTTTTTTGCTCTTAACTACTATGTCATCGACATAGGCCTCCACGGTGTCACCCCTTTGCTCGCTAAAGATCATGCCCACCAGCCTCTGGAATCTGGCTCCCGCATTTTTCAAGCCGAACGGCATTACTTTATAGCAGAAGGTCCCCTTGTCTGTAATAAAAGCCGTGTGCCCCGAGTCGGCTAGATTCATCATAACCTGATTATACCCCGAGTACGCGTCCAAGAAGCTCAGAGCTTCATGACCTGCGGTGGAGTCTACTAACTGGTCGATAGAAGGTAACGGGTAGCTGTCTTTGGGGCATCCCTTATTGAGACCAGTGAAATCTACGCACATGCGCCATTTTCCTGTCCCCTTGGGATTTTTTTCTACCATTGCTACGTTTGACAGCCATGTCGGGTATTGCACTGGCTTAACAAAACCTGCTTTTAACAATTTCGCGAGTTCCACAGCAGCGGTCGCGTTCTTTGGTCCTGCCTGCTTTCGCTTCTTCTGTCTACGCGGCTTGACCTCTGAACTAATGTTCAGGGAGTGGGTCATGACGCTCGCTGGAATCCCCTTCAAATCCTTTGGTGTCCAAGCGAACACATCCCGGGAGCGGGTGAGCAAGTCCTCAATCTCTTGTACAACTTTCTGATCCAGTCTTCCCCCTACATAGAGCTTCTCCTCTTTGTTAGGGAATGGTGTGATTGTCTGTTTTTTAAACCCATCAAAATGTGGTTTGTGCCCCTCTTCTTCTTCACCAGTAACTCGTGGCCTCGGAGAGGCACAAACCTCCAACTCGGCCTCCTCAAACACGTGAGGCAACCCTGGAATAAATAACTGGTTGGCGAGCAAGGCCTTGGTGCTGCTCTTTTCCGATGATGCATAGCAGATGCGGCTCTCTTCCTTGTTTCCTCTCGCGACTCCTACCTCGGACGACGTTGGGAACTTTAGGCAGAAATGACAGATTGACACGACTGCTTCAAACTTGCATAGGGTCTCGCGTCCCAGTATCGCGTTGTAGGAGGATGTTATCGGGATTACCACAAAATCTATTTTCTCTGATCTTCTTGACCCGGTCTCTCCACCTAGGATGAGATCTAGGGTAACGACGCCCAGGGCCCTCACGCTGTCACCTGCGAAACCCATTAGAGTGGTTTTAGTAGGCCTGAGTGTAGACTGATCAATCCCCATTTTCTCGAACGCGTCCCAATATAGTATATCAGCCGAGCTCCCCGTGTCTACAGGAATCCTTTGCACAAGTTTGGTTCCAATCTGAGCATGGACGACTAGCGGGTCAGCGGCCTCGACGGCCCAGGTATCTACCTCCTTGTCGCTGAAGACAAGCGTGTAAGGCTCAGACTGCTGTCTCGCGATACTATAAACTGGCTTTCCCCGAGGCTTGGGCGCGTTGTTAATGAGCCTTTGCTCTCGTTTGCCTAGGGGAATGGGTTCATGGCGGCCTGCGATTGTACTTACATGGCCATCCAGGTGAGGGAAGTTCTGGTTTGGGTGGCGATTGGGACCCCGATTCTGGTTATTCCTCGCGGGGGTTTGCTGCCTTATCTCATTCTGTGCTCTACCTCCGCCTCTACTTCCTACCCCCCTTTCGGGTTGACGCGACTTCCGTCGCCAGCAGTTAAGACTTCCTGTTCTCTCGGGTGGTGAGGTCGCGACCTACATTCATCTGTAGGGTGAGTATCCACTCTGTGGTACTCACACCACGTTGCTGACTCGTGGTGACCACGACCGCGATCCCCCTCCTTTGGTCCTCACGACGGTTATCCTGTTCTGCTACAAAATTCTGCGAGTGAAATTGATTCTGGTCATGATTCTGGCCCCTGAACTGTTTCTGACCCTGAACCTGATCCTGAATCCGTAAACCGGGAACTCGCGAGTCGCTTTGTTCCTTTCCCTGACTACTTTGATGGCGCTTGTGACCCCAGTTCTGGCTCTCTCTCTTTTGACCCTGAACAGACTTATTCTGATTGTTTCCTTTCGACACGAAACCTGAGTGCGCCTCCACGTTAATCTCTGTATACGCTCTTTCGAGCATGCCCTGGTAGTCCAAATCTTTCTTGCGGTATAGGTATTGCTTGAAGGAGCTTCCATCTGTGAGACCGTCCAGGAACGCGACTCGGGCAGTTTTATCATGAAAATCTTCGGCTTCTAAGATCTTCTCCGAGAATCTTTTGACATAACCCTCTAGTGATTCGTTTGGTCCTTGTTTGACTCCCATTACTTCTTGCATAGTCACCTTTCTTTTCTTCGAGGATCCAAAGTGCAACAAGAAACTCTTCTCTAGATCAGCGAAAGAACGGATGCTCCCTGACGGTTGGTTAAGCATCCAGGTCATGGCGGGACCTGCGAGGGTGCCTGGGAAACCTTTGCACATTGTGGCTTCGTCAGGGCACCTTGCGAGCATAGCATACTTGTAGCGTGCCAGGTGTTCGTTGGGGTCTTCTTTGTCGCTGTACTCTTTGATGGTAGGGAATATGAAATCAGATAGAGGGACTGACCTGACTATGTGATCTGCGAAAGCGGTTGGACCGAACAAGGCTGACGGGTTAGCGGACGGATAGGCCTCGTGAGCTTGTCGCGGGCGTGTTGCCTGGTTGTGATAAGGTTCCCCCTCATATTGGTAGCGAGAAGGTCCTCGCTCGGCACGAATCCCATATCCCCTTGCTTCGGTTCTTCCCTTGTAAGATTGGTTCTCCGTGTGGCTCGCGGGGGCCTGATTCAAATCAAACCTACTAGGGTGACAAGTCTTCTCGCGTCCCGTGTCTCTGTTCCCACGCGATATTGAGACTCTGTCGTCGGGTACGTGCTCAGCACTCTCCTCAGCGACAGGTTGCTCTCGCTCACCCTGATTCTGCTCTTGCTCGCGGGCCTCAGCCCTTGGTCGCTCTTGGTTTTGACTCCTGCCCATGCCTTGTCCCAACGTCTGAAGGAATGCGCGATACTGAACCAGTGCGGGTCCTACCAGAACAATCTCTTCCTCATTTACACGCGGAAGGGGTGCCCGCAAGCTATTTACCTCTTGTTGCGTTCTCGTCTGGAGAGGGGTGTTGTCACTTCCCTCACCACCAGTATTCATCCTTTCTTGTTGGCTAAGTGTCATAAATACGCGAATAACTGTAGTAAACCTTACTTGTGCGAGGAAGTCCCCACGGTCGGCGCCAGTGTTGGAGTACAGAAAATGCTGTCTCGCGACACAACACCTCGCGAGTCTGGACAAACTACTTGTATATAGTATTTCACCTCGCTTTCTCCCTAAAGATCAACTTTGTTCTTGACACCTGTTGTACCGGCACAAACACACCAGGAGGGGGTGGCTCCGGATTTGGCTCTCGACGTTCAAATCAGCAAACATGCAAATAAGCAACCAAGGACTACACAATTTGATACAAGAGCAAAAGAGGAAAGGAAGAAGCTACGTAATGAAAAGGAGAACTCAAAATGTCATTTAAAACGTTTCAAGTTCTACGCTATAAATTCCCGAATGGCCTTAGAAATTACTCATTTCAACGTTAAAAGCTCGACAGCTACTCCGGGAGTTATAACCCAAACGCTAATTGCCCTAACGCCTCAAGGAGAAGGTTATTTAAGAAGAATTGAAGCTCTGGCACGCTTCTGTGTTTTTCTTGCCCTCTAGAGGAAGAAGAAAGGAGAATTTATCCAGTAATGAGGCCCCTGCTCTTCTCTCTGGACGGGGTTACGTTTTTATACTCTCACCAGGGCCCACGCGAGTCAATTACCAATTTGCCCCTCCGATACCTAATCTCGTCGGATCCTCTTTCTGGGCTTCGTATGCTCATGGGCCGCTTTCGTTCTTTTGGGCTGACTTCATGGGCCGTCCCGGCTCGCGTTCTATGGGCCTAACTTGATTCCCTTTGGGCTTCGCGAGCCCATCGAGAACCGGCTCCAACAATCTCCCTCAATCATTTCGCCAGGGTAGTCTATCTGGTATATGCCAAGATTGTCAAAGAAAAGAACAAGCCATAGAAGTAATCATTTTGACATGGAGATTAGTTGTATAACGAGCTGTTTTTTCATTGTCAAAATTAGGCTTTGACCTGGTTATGGAATTGAACTCCATGGCCCATAACTAATTTCTTAGAGTAATTTGTTAAAAAGCCAAAAACGGGTTAAGTAACCCTTTTTACATTTTGAGTTGTATTTTCTAACCCTAAAAATTTCTAGTGTGGTAACTAACCTCTTAGGTTGATGACAGTTTGAGTTGATGACAGTTTGGTTTGAGGACAGTAATTTTTTTGATGACAGTAATTTTTTTGACGACAATAATTTTGTTGATGACAGTAACTTTTTGATGACAACAATTTATTGATGACAGTATTTTGATGGCAGTAACTTTTTGATGACAACAATTTTTTGATGACAGTATTTTGATGGCAGTAACTTTTTGATGACAACAATTTATTGATGACAGTATTTTGATGGCAGTAACTTTTTGATGACAATTTGATAGTTTTGATTGATACATTTTCTGATGATGTCAGTTTGCCTAATGACATTTTTCATCACATTTTTATTACAGTTTTTGTCATCTACGTTTAATATTTGTCTAAAATAATGTGTTGTTCAAAGTATTGTCATCGTAATTAAATGAAAGGTAAATCTGCACTTTCTTGTCCATTTGACCACAAAATAAAGGAGAATATGCAATAATACAAAGACATTATCACCGAACATAGGAATCAATAGGAAAAACTGCACAGAGAAAACTGTCATGGATGACAAATGAAGGCGATGACAACATCATCGAACCTGGAAAACAATGATTGAAGCTAGTCGAGGTGATTAACGAAGGCAGCGTTTATGGAGAAGAGATTCCAACAGAGGCAGAGCTTCAGTCCTCTGATCCCGAGATGACAAAATTGTCGATGACATGACAGGATGACAGATACTGTAAATCTTCATCTTCATCCTTTGATTCTGAGATCCACCGAGAGAGATGGAGGAGAAAAGATTCCGACAGAGGCGGAGCTTCGGTCCTCTGATCCTGAGATGACAGAATTTGCCGATGACAGATGACATGATGACAGAAACTGTAAATCTTCATCTTCATCCTCTGATTCTGAGATACACCGAGAGAGATGGCGAAGAAGATCCACATCCCGATCTTCTCTTTCCTCCTCTTCGCTTCCTTATCCTTCTAATGTTACTGTTTGATTGCAGAACCAAGCATGATGATGACAATATCAAAACTATTCGAGCTCAGCCAAAATCTGAAACTTCTGAAATTCCAAGTCAAAATTAAGATTCCAAATCCGCATTTTAAACTCTAAACAGATCAACGAACATCAGTTATAGACTCAAGAACATACCTAGTTTCTTAGCGAGTCGCATCAGCAGGATCCTTGACGTCGGAAGGTGTAGCTCCTTGACGCCGGATTCGTGGCTTTCGAACTTCTTGGAGCAAAAAAGGGAGAACTCCTAAAGATTTTGTCCTTGTCGGAGTCCAATTTCTTCATCATTCGAGCGTCCTCCTCGGGCGATGAGTCAGATCCCAGGGTGGCGAGCTCGGTGGCGCTGATCCGGTCGTCGTTGTCTTGAAAAGGAGGCCAAGATCTGCAAAACGCGCCGATCCAAGGAAATGGCACCAGATCTGGTTCCAGTGCCTTTGAATGAAGCTAAATCGATGGAATTGAAGGTCGAATTCCGCTTCTTGCCGTATTCAGAGGCTGTCAATGGACGGATAGCAGGGCTAGGGCGTGTGGCGTTGATTATGGTGGAGTTGCAGACCGAGGAAAGGCTGAGCAAGGCAAGGATGAAGATGGAGCGTGGTGGAAGGAGGAAGAAAAAAAATGACGACTGTTTCATAATAGGTTAGGTTAGATAAGCATATAGGTTAGATAATTGAATTAAATAAAGGAGGGTTGTTAGAAAACCCTCGTAATATGTAGAAGGTGTTATTGGGCCCCGTAATGCGGTTAAAAAGAGATTAGTGTGCACTTCAAAGTTTGTGCACGGAAACACAAAGACCATGTTGGACCCGGTAAAAAGAGGCCCAAAGCCCAATATAAAAATGCTCAATATTCTACTCTTAGGTCGATCAATATAGATACAAAGTCTTTATTTGACACACCATAAAAGTTTATTTAACACACTCATACATTCGTCACGAAGGTATTTGGTCAGACATTCGTCACGAAGGTATATGGCCAGACATTCGTCACGAAGGTTCGAAGGACATCCGTCACGAAGGTATTGGGGAGATCCGTCACGAAGGTATTGAGGAGATCCGTCACGAAGGTATTGGGGAGATCCGTGACGAATCTTTTTTTTAAAAAAATAAAAAATTCAAAATCTTGTAGAGAATTTCAATACGAGTCCGTGCATATAAAATACGTCCAAAACGGACATCGTTTGCCCTTCCAAAAGCCCTAAAAACAAAACAGTCGTTTTTGTTAAGTTCGTAATATTTAAACATAATGCATAATTATACTTTATAAGTAATAAACTAGTGATATTAAATGATAATATACAATTATAGTATATAAATTTAATTGCATGATTTTTAACTATAATTAATAATTATATTATACAAATACTAAATTTATATAAGTTTTTACTTTTACGAACTTAACGCATGCGACTATTTTGTTTTGGAGGCTTTTGGAAGGGCAAACGATGTCGGTTTTGGACGTATTTTATATGCACGGACTCATATTGAAATTATCTACAAGATTCTGAATTTTTTATTTTTTAAAAAAAAAAAATTCGTCACGGAGCTCTCCAATACCTTCGTGACGGATCTCCCCAATACCTTCGTGACGAATGTCTGACAATATACCTTCGTGACGAATGTCTGACCAAATATCTTCGGTGTGTTAAATAAATTTTAGGGTGCGCCAAAGATAGTGGTGAACAGTACTATTGAAAGGGGATTGAATTCGGGAGAAAAAGGAGCAAGAGAGGATGACGGGAACTGAAGGTTGGAGGAGATTTCATCTTCTACGTCGAGATGGTACCACTGTCATCGGTTTCCGGCTGAGTCATTTCCCGGCTCATAAGCTCCTCTGAACCTCCATGGATGCGCTCCTGAACTCGATTACCTTTCTCCTGGCTCCGACGGTGCTCAGTAGGCACCTGGTGGTCGCACATCGTCCCTTGTGCACCATTTCCGAATTTGATTCCGGTTGTGAGCCATGTTCCATCTCACCTTCGACCGTACCTAGCCGTCATCGTCGACTTCCGACTAAGTCATGGTCCTGCTCGCGAGCTCGATCCGGTTTGTAGTATGACTAGGCACTTATCATGTTCGCGAGGTATGGCTAACATCAAGTGGACATGATGACTTGAGTGGTTTGGCCACTGGATAAAGCTAAATGTTCTTGATTAGCTCAGTTGGGGATGCGAGTGTTGATTTATTAATTAGTAGTCTCTTACGTCATTCATGCTAGTGTAATATCTTGTTCATGTAGTATTTATGGTAGCTAGTTAACGACATAAATGGTAGAATCTTAACCGTTTCCGAGAAGACTAGATTTCTTTCGTTATTGTCTAGGTAAATGTGTGCTCCCTCCGTACCAAAATGTTCTTTCCATTGTTATTTTTGATACTATTCACTTTACAAGAGAATCTTCGATATATCGTCTAATATATAAGAAAAAACATAGTAATATGAGATCTGTTTGATTCGTCTCATCGAGAACTTTAACAATATCAAAATTTTATAATTTTTATTAACGTATATTTGGAGATATTAACGTTACAAAACGTGTCTCGGCAAATGTGTCAAAAGTAAATGGGAAGAACATTAAGGGACGGAGGGAGTAGTTCATATTATATTCGATATAAGCTTGCGGAGAATGATTAATAAAAACTCTTAGATTAGGTTGTTTGGATGCAACTCTTGTAATCATTTGTAAATATATCATTTATATGATCACTGACTTGAGCGTCAGAGTGCCCCATCTCTGAGTTTGGCTTTTGCGGGAACTTGAAGACATTTCCTTTGAAAAGCTTACGAGCCTTGGAAAAAGCTTACGAGCCTGACAACTACTGGGCCTAGAGAGTTCGCGAGAAGAAGGAAAGATAAAGCTTCGAGAATCGGGAGTGTTTCGGGGATCCAACAGACCATGTCATTGATTGTGCACTCTCCAATATCTACACCGAACATCCCCTTACAGAGGCTAAGGACCAACTCTTAAAATGTACAGACGTACACTTCATCACTATAAAACAAAATGATAAAAGATTATTGAACAAGGAAATATTGGAGAACGCGCTTTCCCACGCGCGATAAAACCTTATTCTGTGTTTTCGAAGTTTGGCCAGTAGGGACTCTGACCGCCGAATTGTCCGAGGATGGCCACCTTCTCCTCGCAGCCCGTCGACAACAACAACCATGGATGTGGATCATGTTGCCCCCCCTTCCTCCATCGCAATGAACCCATTCCAAGCTAATCCAAATTCAGGATTCCCTGACATTGTGCAAGCAATGGGGATTATTGCTGCTAAAAAGAACACTGGAGACCTGGGTGAAATTTCGTATAAAGAAGCAATCTCCCAGAATGTTGCTCACCATGAAAAACAAATTCCTGGGCCGGATATCCTCCAGAATAGACCTGATTTGTATGATACCGACGACGACGGGAATCCAGAGGATCCTGACCCGAGTTGTCCTGAAGTTGTTCTTAATGTTGCTGAAAAGAGAGACCTCCGACGACCTTGGATTCGCCGCTGATCATCCACATGTTTGATAAAGGGCCAGGGTACATACAACTCAAGAGGAAATTAATTAGCACAAAAGTGGTCTCTCAAGGGTGCTTTCTCCCTTGTGGACATTGGCAATGACCACTACTACATTGTGAAATTCGCCAATGATGAGTACGATATTAACTTCGTGCTGACTCAGGGACTATGGCTTATCGGCGACAACTACCTCATGATTCGTCGATGGATACCAAACTATAATCCTTATCAAACTGAGTTGAAAATCCTTACGGCATGGATCCCTATTCCGGGTATCAGCATGGAATACTTCCATGATAGTTTCTTGAGGCTCGTGGGTTCGCTTATGGGAGAGGTCCTTAGAGTGGATAGAACGACGCTGCAAGCTAATCAGGGACAATTTGCAAGAATTGCGGTGGAAATAGACTTGGCCAAGTCGCTCTTGTCACGCTTTCGCTTCCGTGGACGCACTTGGTTCATCCAGTATGAGAGTCTAAAACAGTTATGCTACAACTGTGGGAAGATTGGGCACTTGGAGGATGATTGTCCCATTAAGTTTCCAGACAAGCCGTCGGGATCGGGTTGTGTTGTCGATCCAAATGTTGAGCTTGTGCCGGCTAATGAGAATAGGCCTTGGGGAGAGTTTATGAAACCAAAAAAGTTCCCCCGGAGACAATTCTCTGAAAAGCACTCAATGGGAGTAAATGCTTCTAACTCAAGGAATATGAAAACGTCAACGCAAAAGCAGATAGCAATTGTCCGAACTCCCCCTGTTTCTAGTCCGGTGAGCCCAAGGAGCCCTACTACGACCATTAACTCTGGCTCCATGTTTCATGTTGTCCTGCCAGATGAGGAAACGAATTCGGAAACCAGAGCGGCCATTGTCGGAGTGATCGCCGATATCGAAGAATTTTTTCCGGGAACTTTCGTCCAAATGGAAAATCAGAAAGAAGATTTCATTGATGACAAGATGGATTCAGTTATCCCACCAAATCCGGAAGTCC
Source organism: Oxyria digyna (assembly GCA_029168935.1). Taxonomy (NCBI): domain Eukaryota; kingdom Viridiplantae; phylum Streptophyta; class Magnoliopsida; order Caryophyllales; family Polygonaceae; genus Oxyria; species Oxyria digyna. The sequence goes on from JAPVLV010000013.1 coordinate 18,093,098, forward strand.
AACCTACGTCTCCTATTTTGCCGTCAAATTGCTTCACAAATAAGAAAGAAAGGCTTTAAAGGGATCCTCAACATATATGTTGCAAATTAAGTTACTTCCGGATTTGGTGGGATAACTGAATCCCCTAGTTGAGATTTTTTTTAGTATTATATTACGTAAATTTAGGTTACTTAATAGAATAGTACCTTTGTAGGATATTTTGTTATTTATTGTCTAATGATAATGATAAAATAACACATAATTTATTTTACCAAAGGAGAAATACTGAAATTTATAAAAAGTAATCTGTTTTAGCCTCAAATCTTTACTGACTAAGTCTTGTGTCATTACAGATATTTTTAAAACGGGAAAAATATCATAAAATTATATTAAAATATTGAATTTATATCTTATTATATCCTAAATAATTAAATTAAATTAATAAAAATTATCAAATAAGAGGTGAAAAAATTTGACCGAAAAATGAAGAGGTTAAGATTTAAAAAGTGTTTGCTAAATATATGTTCTTCTTTTTTATTTATTGAGAAAACATGTTACTTATAAATTTTTTAAATCATTTTTATCTTAACCCATAATTTTATTAATTTGATATGATTTATGTTGGTTTATTTTGTTTATTATAGATTTGATCTAAAGAAATTTTATTTATACATATCTTTGATATTATATCCAATTATACGATCCTTAAAAATTAAAAATTCTTTTATTTATTAAAGTTAATTTGTTAAAAACAATTTATTTTAATTATATGAGCCTTAAAACAATTTATTTCTATTAAATATGATTTATCATGTTTACAAAATATCATTTTTCTTAATTGGATTTATCGTTATTGGTTTGATGACTCTTTTGTTTACAATGAATTCGATCTATAGAAAATTTTATTTATAAATATCTCAGGTAACATTTTTTCTATTTATATGATACTTAAAAGAGATAGTTTTATTTATTTAAATTTTCTTATGAATATCTTTGAACACTATTTTTTTCCATTTGTATGATTCATTAATGTTGTTTTTTTCCAATTGTAGTCGGATTTTTCCTCTTTCTGTTTAGTAGATCATGTTATAAATATGTTTTTACCATTTTTCTTTGATTTTTATATTTATAATAGAGTTTATTACTATCTTCAATAAAAAAATATTGCCAATTAGAAATATTTAAAATATAGTTTTGTTTATTTATCTATACAAAATCGTAGAGCATGATCTTATATCTATTATGATTGTGATTTTTTTTGCCTATTTTATTCTTAAAAAAGTTAATATTTTTTCTTAAAAATATTCATTGATTTACTTTTTTTGACAAATCATGATAAATTATATTTAACCTCTTAACAAAGCTTTAATGAATCTCTTCTATTGTTCTAACTTCTAAGCCCTCTTTTAATATTTATTTAATTAATTTGGTATTTTGAACCAAAATCTTTTAATTTTAATCCTTTTATACTATATGATAATATGATTCTTATTTATAATAAAATTTGTCTACGTAAATTTTATAAATGAATATGTTTGATATGCATGCAATTAGATTTTTTGTCCAATTTCATAATTATCATCGTAAATTCGTAACCAACTAAAAATAATAATAATGATGGATTTCGAATATAAATAATCAAAAGAGAACATGTAATCATATATTATCCAATGATAAAACATTGTATAAATTATAAGGCGTAATATGAATAAAAAGCTATTCTATATGATGGAAATACAATTCTATAGTATATAATTTTTATATCATAATATAGTCTATATAGAATATTTTACTCCTTATCATTATAATAAAATGACTTTGTTATGTGAATTATATCTAACATATTTTCTTATCTTTTTTTCAATTATAATATTTTTCATTAAAATTATTTAATTTTTATATTAAAGGCAATATTTTTTAACATTGGACTTTTTTTTGATCGGCCAAGCAAAAACTCAATCCAAGATGAGTATATTAATGAATATCTTTGTGATTATCTTGTGTGAATATTTTTCAACCACCCCAAAAATTATATATTTTATGATATGATTATTATAGATTATAAATTATACATTATAGATTATAAATATAGATTATGATGATAGATACCAAGTACTTTGTATAATGACTTTATGAACAACAAAACTCTAAAGATAGTAAACTACAATAATCACACAATTATCCGAGCAACATATCCTATAGTAGGTCATGAACACAATCTAATTTCAGTAGTGTATATTAAATTTAGAGTAGTGATGATATAGTATTGGTCTAATTAGTTTGATTGTAGGTTCAATGTTCATCGTCTTTTCGTTTTGATTTTTTTCAATTTTTTTCTAATTATAGAAAACAATAATTGATATTTTTTTGATGGGCCAACCAAAATCCCAACCCAAGATAAATATATTGATCAATATTGTTGGTCAATATTATTTTTCAACCACCCCAAAAATTATTATTTTTTCATTTTTTTCTAATTATAGAAAACAATAACTGATATTTTTTCGATGGGCCAAACAAAAGCTCAACCCAAGATGAATATATTGATCAATATCTTTGGTGAATATCTTTAGTGAAAATATTTATCAACCACCCAAAAAATTATATATACTAGTCCCTTCTGCCCGTGCTACGCACGAGCCAAATGAATTTAATAAATAAAAATTTAATTATCTATAAATATGAATTAGTAGAATTAATGTTTTCCCTTATATTTTACTTTAAATTCTCATTATAACTTTTTAATCTATTATTCCTATGTTCACCTATTTTGTTATATCTTTAAAATAATTAAAAATAATTTGACATTAAATAATAATATACATAACATACTAAATGCATACACGACACGCAGAAAATAAAATTTGTAGCACGGGCCAAATGAAGTTAATAAACATTAATTAAATACTCTATAAATATGAATTAGTAGGTGTAATATTATTTTGTATGTTTAACTTATATTTTACTTTGAATCCTCATTATAATTTTTTAATCTATTATTGCGTTCAACTATTTTGTTATATCTTTAAAAGAATTAAAATTAATTTGACATGGTTAAGATTTAAAAAGTGTTTGGTATATATATATATATCTTCTTTTCAATTATTTATTGAGAAAACATGTTAATTATAAATTTATAAATCTTTTTTTTTACCTTAACCCATAATTTTATTAATTTGATATGATTTATGTTGGTTTATTTTTTTATAATACATTTGATCTAACACAAATTATATTTATACATATCTTTGATATTAATTTTTTAATCTTTTATTGCGTTCAACTATTTTGTTATATCTTTAAAAGAATTAAAAATAATTTGACATGGTTAAGATTTAAAAAGTTTTTGGTATATATATCTTTTGTTCAATTATTTATTGAGAAAACATGTTAATTATAAATTTATAAATCGTTTTTTACCTTAACCCATAATTTTATAAATTTGATATGATTTATGTTGGTTTATTTTTTTATAATACATTTGATCTAACAAAAAATATATTTATACATATCTTTGATATTATTTACCTTGGTGGATTTTATTTTATGTGGGCCTTCTAAACGTCTTTTACACTTTTTAACCAAAAATCTAATTTTAAGGTAATTAAATTGTCTCCTACAAATCTATATATATTATATGATGTTTACGATATATAGTATCTTCTGAAATTGAATTAGTAGATATAGTATTTTCGGATATATTTAATTCGTATTATTATTTGCGTCCATAATCATAATTTTAAATCCATAATTATGTTTAGTTAATTTGCTATCGTCTTCGATTGATAATATGGAATCTTATAAATAATCATATTGTTTTTAATCCATAATTACGTTCAAAGAATTTCTTATAGTTTTTGTTGAAAATATTTAATGTGAAATGTTCGGTGGTTTCAATTTATATAGTAATACGTGTTAAGTTTTTTTGGTTTTTTTATCAAACTTATCTTATTTTTATAGATAATAGATAGATAACAGATTTTTAGGTGTGTATATCCTATGTTATTATCTATCTTTTTATATTATCTTGTTAAATATCTTTTGTCACTATAGATAATAGAGTAATGATATTTTTTGATTATCTTGTGTGAATATCTTTTGTCAATATCTATCTTCTTTTATTATCTTGTGTGAATATCTTTTTTTCATTATCTTGTGTGAATATATTTCAACCACCCCCAAAAATGATATATGATATGATATGATATGATTATTTATTATAATAGATTTGTTTAAAAAATATATGTGAAAATTTCTTTTAAAAAATGTAAACTTTAATATTGGACTTTTTTTCGGTGGGCCAAGTCAAAAGTCCAACTCAAGATGAATATATTCATGAATATCTTTGTGAATATCTTGTCTGAATATTTTTCAACCACCCCCAAAAATTATATATATTATGATTATGATTATGATGGTTATGATATCATATGATATCTTTTGTCATTATAGAGTATTTTATCTTTTTATTATTAAATTTCAAATCTTGTTAATTCAAGAGTTGATTTATATTATTCGGTTGGAGATAGAATGTTATCTTTTAAAGGGTTGTTAGTTGTTATATATTGGTTATTTATTCAAGTTATGTAAAAGATTGCATTAGAAGATAATTAATTGTAAGAGATATTTATTTCCCTTCACAAAAAAAGAAGAGATAGATTTTATCCGAGATACGTAACTTTAAATTCCAAGCTTTCTCTTCTCAATCTCAAAGTAAGTAGATATTCGTAAATTCCAAGCTTTCTCAAAAGCCCAAAGCCCAACCCAAGAGAAATATAATGAGGAATATCTTTGTGAATATAATGGATGAATATTTTTCAACCACCCAAAAATTATATATACTAGTCCCTCCTGCCCGTGCTACGCACGGACCAAATGAATTATAATAAATAAAAATTTAGTACTCTATAAATATGAATTAGAATATGTAATATTGTCCTGTATGTTTAACTTATATTTTACTTTGAATCCGAATAATAATTTTTAAATCTATTATTGTGTTCAACTATTTTGTTATATCTTTAAAAGAATTAAATATAATTTGAAAAAATAAATAATAAAGTACATAAACATACTAAATGCATACACGACACAAGAAAAATATAAGCTTAAACTTTAATTGTTTAGGAACAACTAATTAAAATATTTTCAACTTTTACCAGAAGACTAAAATGTAGATCAAACAACTTTATTTACTAAAAATTAAGAAAATTCAATAACAACATGACACATAAAAATAGTTTTACGTACGTTGAAAAACATTCATCTTCGAATTTAGAAAATATTTAATTGAAATGGTAATTTTGTTGTTTTTGGTTTATAAATTTTAAATTGGGGTTCTTAATTTTTTATTGATTCAAAATTTGAGATGAATTTTATCTAAAGTAAAAATTGAGATTTTTTTTATTTTCGTATTGTATTATGTAAATTTAGGTTATTACTAAAGAATACCTTTGTAGGATTGTCTAATGATATAATAATCATATAATTTTATTTTACCAAAGGAGAAATATTGAAGTTTATTAAAATTAATCCTTTTTAGCGTCAAATATTTATTGATGAAGTTCTTTGTTATTATAGATATTTATAGCACGGGAAAACAGATCAAATAGTTATATTAAAATATTGAATTTATATGTTATTATATCCTAAGTAGACTTGTCAAAAGCTTACCAAACAATGAAGTCGTTTGGGTCAAACCTGAATCGATCCGTACTTCTCGAAACTCATCGAGGGACTCACTTTTCACATATTTTATTTCATTTAAATTAAAAATAATAATGAATTTTATTAAATAATAATAATATAATAATATTTTATTATAAAAATATTGTTTAAATTTTATTTTCTTTTTTAAAATAAAAATATCGATCATTTGGTTGACACTACCCGAACTCGACCAATGGTTGACCCGCTTAACCCAAACCCGTTTTCCATCCTAACTCAAACCCGACCCGTTTACCAGATCTAATTTCCCTTTATCAAATAAGAGGTGAAAATATGTGACCGGAAAATAAAGAGGTTAAGATTTAAGAAGTGTTATAATCTTTAATTTTTCAATTATATAATCCTTATAAAATATAATTTCGTTTTTAATTTAGTCTAAGATAAAATCTTTATTAGGAAATAGAATGATGTAGTTTCTTAAAGTATAATCTTTAATTTAATAGTAATAGATTTGTTTGAAAAATATATGTGGAAATTTCTTTTTAAAATATCTTGAGCGAATATTTTTCAACCACCCTCAAAAGTATTTTTTCAATTATATAATCCTTATAAAATATAATTTTGTTTTTAACTTATTAAAAGATAAAATCTTTATTACAAAATAGATTGATGTAGTTTCTTAAGAGATAATCTTTAATTTAATAGTAATAGATTTGTATGAAAATTATATGTGGAAATTTCTTTTTAAAATATCTTGTGTGAATATTTTTCGACCACCCCCAAAAATATTTTTTCAATTATATAATCCTTATAAAATATAATTTCGTTTTTAACTTAAAAAAAGATAAAATCTTTATTAGGAAATAGATTGATGTAGTTTCGTAAAAGATAATCTTTAATTTTATATTAATAGATTTGTTTGAAAAATATATGTGGAAATTTCTTTTTAAAATATCTTGTGTGAATATTTTTCAACCGCCCCCAAATATATTTTTTCAATTATATAATCCTTATAAAATATAATTTCGTTTTTAACCTATTAAAAGATAAAATCTTTATTAGGAAATAGATTGATGTAGTTTCTTAAAAGATAATCTTTAATTTAATAGTAATAGATTTGTTTGAAAAATATATGTGGAAATTTCTTTTTAAAATATTTTGTGTGAATATTTTTCAACCACCCCCAAAAATATTTTTTCAATTATATAATTCTTATAAAATATAATTTCGTTTTTAACTTAGTAAAAGATAAAATATTTATTAGAAAATAGATTGATGTAGTTTCTTAAAGGATAATCTTTAATTTAATAGTAATAGATTTGTTTGAAAAATATATGTGGAAATTTCTTTTTAAAATATTTTGTGTGAAATTTTTCAACCACTCCAATTTTTTTTTTTTCAATTATATAATCCTTATAAAATATTATTTCGTTTTTAACTTATTAAAAGATAAAATCTTTATTCGAAAATAGATTGATGTAGTTTCTTAAAAGATAATCTTTAATTTTATAGTAATAGATTTGTTTGAAAAATATATGTTGAAATTTCTTTTAGAAAAATGTAAACTTTAATATTAGACTTTTATTCCGGTGGCCCAAGCAAAAACCCAACCCAAGATGAATATATTTATGAATATCTTTGTGATTATCATGTGTGAATATTTTTCAACCACCCCAAAAATTATATATATTATGATTATGATGATATGATATGATTATGATATGATTATGATGATATGATATGATTAGGATATACATAAAATATTATGTGAATATCAGTAATGAAAACAAAATTTATAAGAGATGAACGTACACCATTTAGGATCAAATTTAGTTGAACGTAATATATTTACTTTTGATAAATATTCTATCAATTAATATCACTTTTCTATGTATTCAAATTTTTTTCTTCCAATTTTTATATTTTATATTTTATCTTTTAAATTTGGTTATATCTTTTAGTTTTGATATTTTCCAAATATAAAAAACAATATTTGTTTCAATATTGTATTTTTTTCGGTGAGTGAGAAAAAATCTAAGTGGGCTTTAATATTGAGCTTTTTTCGGTGAGCCATGTAAAAGTCTAACTCAAGATGAATAAATTCATAAATATCTTGTTGAATATCTTGTATGAATATTTTTCAACCACCCTAAAAATTATATATATTATGATTATGATACGATGTTATAAAGACAATTCCGTATTTCCTAAAGGGATTGGTTAACTCACCAACAAGAATTAAACAACCGATATTCAACAACTTGCTAAACAAGTTATCCATTATTTGCTGCACATATTGTTAAAGTACTAAAGTCATATATACATTCAACAACTTAGTAAGATCTTGAAGCTTGTATTGTTTATTCGTGGGGAAGAGAAAGGTATATAATCTCCAAACTTTGCGTTTTGTTCTATGTATGGATTGTACTTACAATCTTAGCAAGATGGAAACCAACTGTCTCCCTTTTGTTCAGTCACTTTCATAGTCATCTTCATCTCCAAATGTGAACACAGAAGCATCAGCAGCCATTGCCTTGAATTTGCTATTGACTCCATAAACAGGAGCCTCAATTCCCGAGACCGATCCGGAGGTAGTAGCGGTTTTAGGAGACTTTTCTTCAGCTACCGAGATTTGCCCAGTCTTATGTGTCAGATTTTCTACCTCGTCGGAGCTCGTTTTCGTCTCAGAGCTAGTTGCAGCTTCAACAACTGGGGTTGAGCCAGTGATTGCAATTTGATCTGCTCTATGGACAGAAATTTCAGATTCAGTTGGTGGTGGTTGTGGTGGCAATGTTGCTGGTGGAGGAGGGCTATCGTAATCTACAAGCACAACCTCAACACGGAAACCTGGGGAAGGCAATTTCCTCTGCAAAGTGCATAAAACCTGTATAACGAAGAAGATTCATGTTTATAACCAGGATAAAGTTGAGATCAAACCTTATCGAACGAATCCATGTCGCTTGTGTTCATAATCTTCCTATTCTCTGTCATTGTGGTGTTTAACCAGCTGAAAGCATTCAGATAAGAACATAGTTTAGCTCTCTTGAAAGAGTAAAAAGTGGAGTTATAGATGATGTATGGTTTTACGTACAAGTAAAAATCCCCTTGACGGTCATGGAAATGGACTTTAAAATCCCCTGCCAATTCAGTAAGACCCGACTCTCCTGGCAAAGCAAATACCATGATCCCTTTCTTGGGAGTGCTCAACCAAAATTCCTCAGGCTGCATTGGTATGTTATGAACACAGATTTCACGATGGTCAAATGATGGTAACAAACTTGATAAGATAGACGGATAAACTGCATACCGATAAATCCTTTGTTCTTGGATGTTTCTTAGTAGAGAAAAGAACACCTGCAGAATCCAAGACAGATCATATTACAACTGAATTCTTTTTCAGATAAATACTGCATGCCATTCTAAAACTAAGTACACTGGTGGGCAGTGGCTTAAACACTACAATAACATTACTTGGGAAGGGTTTATTTTTCCCTCCCTCATTTAGGATCTGAATACCAAGAATTCATGGGAGTTAATCGATATGTAGCCATATAGCCTATATAGGCAGATATCAGCATCATAAGCCAAATTCATATTGTAGTACATAATGGCGATTGAATGGCCAGCAAATTATAACTTTAAATTGTACCATTATGATCGGAGATAGTTATATGAGGCCTGATCCAAAAAGGGCAACGGTGGAGCCGAAATCCCCGAAGAATGCATCTGAAAATTTACCATCATACACATATAAATAGGTACAGCAAAATCAAATCTACAAAGAAGATCAAGCTAAATCTGTTAAGAGCAAGTCATACTCGTACCTACGGCCAGTTTGGTTCTCGCCGTTGAAGTATGTTTGTATTCGTTCGAAGTACTTTACATACCTCTGTAGAGTAAAAATAAATCAAAAAAGCAGGTCACCAAGTAAAACGTAAAGTCAAGAGAAAAAATAGTTTATTGTATATTTGTAGTTTAGCAGCTCTTACAATTTGACTGGGCAGAACCATGGCCTTTGCATCAAAACATCGTTTCTGATTGTAGAAATCAATTGACTCCTCAGCAGTTGGAAAGAACTGGGGATACAAATTGTATTTAGATATTGCACATATAATGAAAGTAGAATGACAGCTACAAGGAATTTAGTATGCCTATGCAAGAGTGCTTAGGATCTCACCTTCAAGTAAAAAAGAAGACTTGAAATCATTAATCCAGTTCTGGCCATACCAGCTTTACAGTGGACAGCCACAACATTCTCAATATCTTCTTTCAACCAGGAGTAAGCACTTTGACAAAATGCTTTTATAAGATGAATTGGCGGACAGTTGTGGTCATCAAATGGAAAACAAGCCACCTGGTCCACAAATCACAAATGGTGAAACCAAGAGTCGTACAAACAAGTCAGCAAGTCAAAACTTTTTCTTATATTCAAGCAACAAAGTTGTATAATTATGTCAACAAGAGGAGAACAGTGCTTGATTATATCTGTTTCTCTGCTTAATGAAGTATTTAGGGAAAAAAAGGGCTTGAACAAAGGGGGAATGAATAACATTCACTCCATAAAGAGACACTGACTTTTGACACATAATAGTAACTTTGAAAATTAAATTTAAGACTAATGCTACTTGGGATGCAAACATTCTCTTCACGAGCTAACTAACTAACTTGAAGTCATGATCAGACAGCCGACAGTCGATATTTAATGCGAAAAAAAGTATATTTTTTAAAGTTTGGAATGAAATGATAACTATGTGCCATCCTATAATAAACATCACACAATTATAGCACAAGTGCAGGAGTTATTATAGATATGATCAACTGGTATGCTAAGTGGTTTGCACTTTGCACACAATTCTAAGTTAAGCCAATTCATAATCAAAGTCACCTTTCAAATATAGTAGCACATTTGCTATTCAACAATTATATACCTTTCCTTCAAAAAGTGAAGCATCATATAGTCTTTCAGCACAAAGGTTGTAAACTTTATATTTTCCCTGCATGTAATGCATCAACTACAATGTCAAATCCTAGTAAATAGCAATATCTAATGAAGACTTCATTTATAAGACAAAATAAATATTTTAAAGAACAGTAGATCAAAGATATAATATATAGCATCCTCATTTCACTCGCAAGCATCTTGCATTTAGTTAAACCTTTGGACAAGCAATACCATAAACAGTGGATAAATGATTTTTGTTTGGCACAAACTCCTTATACATTATAAAGATTTTACGAGTGCTGCACCTTTTTCCCTACACAAATAAGCACTTTTACAAGTCCTTTAAAAAGTGTATGGAGCTTATGACTCATAAGCTGCATAAAATATCAAAGGCGTTTGCACCAAGACTTACAAGTACATTTTATACATAAAAAGCTACTTATTTGTGCTGAAAAAGTACTTATGGCTGACAGCGAAACCTAAAAATCAATCACAGATTCAATTGGGGTTCACGGATACTCGTTACAATGTGTAAGCAGTTTGCGCAAAACGAAGCTGGGTGCAAACTGATCACTCTACTGCATAGATCACATGCTCCATTTATTTGTATTAATCAGATATATAATATATACTAATTGTGTTTATTTAAGGTGATTTAAGGATATTGGATATTTGATGTATTGACATGAAATTCTTAATTAGGCAAAACTTAGGGAACTACCACATCCTCTTAAGAGCAGAATTTAAAATTAATCAGATCACCTTATGACGAGTTTCAAAAAATCTGATCACTTCTTCCATATGGTTTCGATACATTCCCTACATCACATGATTAGTGCATTATACTCAATCATGAGAGAACATAACATATAGTCACGGATTGAAACCACTCTTAATCAATTCAGTTGATTACCTCAACATATCCAAAGAAACCTGAACTCATATCTCCAGCAGGGAATCCCATAGCAATTATGTTCTCTGTGATATATGTCATATCCAAATCAAACCCATCTTCCTGAAATTATGATACGTAGGAAATTTACTCAAGAACTCGCAACTAATAAAAATTTGGCAAGCTATCATACAGCCAGCAGGGACAAAGCCTCTTTCATTACTAATTGCTAGTAATCCATAAAAGAGAGGAACAAAGATCCATTATAGTACATAAAAAAGCAGTCACCTCACCTGGTATCTTCTTTTGTTCTGTGAAACAACATGCCGAGCCTTGACAGTCACAACCTTTACAGCACTCTTAGATGAATCAACAATTCCTCTTGTGAGGGTTCCAAAAATATTTGACTGTGTTGACACCTCACTGGAACCTTGTTCTGAAGTTTGACCTCTAGGACTAAGAGACAATCGCTGAGAAATTTCATTAGTAAGCCTAGAAAATGCTGATTTAGCAGGACCTGGTTCCTCCTCTCCAGCTAGTGGATGCGGAATTTTTAAACTCTTGGCCCATGATGATATGCCAGATGTGACTGGTTTCTTTGGTTCATCAGCTGAGTCATTTGATCTAGAATCAGCCGGAGCAGTAGGTTTTGTACCCGAATCTATGATTCTTCTCGGTGAATCAGATTCATCATTCATTTTGTCAAATTTACTTGAACTCAGGAGCAAAAAATCTTGATGCAAAGGAAATCAATCCCACTTAATTGCAGTATCAGCTGCAGCACTTGCTCTGTCCCTTGTCGAACTAAATCAGAAAAATATTTGAGTAAAATTTTACCCCATATAAGTTTGTGCTCATGGGGGCAAAGCCTGAAAACAATCATGACTAAACTGCTCCCCCGTGTTACTACATTCAAAGAAATATTCTAAAAAAGCATTTGACCTAATTACCTAACTTAGGCTATTCTCAAGCTCCTGGAGGCAAACTCAGCTATCAAAGTTACTGAATAACACACAAAAAGAAGATAATCTCCCGATTTTAGAGCTATCATTTTCCGAAATCACACTAGTTGGATGAATATTCAGGTGACTATCTCGGATTATGGAATATAACATATTTCGCGATCCTCAGTGCTCGTAACTGCGTGATTCAACTCAGTAAACACAGCAATGAAATTACCTTCTAATTCAACTTACTAACGCACAAAACTTTAACAGTGAACTCCACGACCTCTGCATCTCAATTCAATTGGAGACAAACAAATGATATCGGATGCACAAAAAAGGGGGATAAACAGCTAGAATACGATAATCAAATTGGGGAGAAGAATTCGCAATATAAACAATCAAAATCCAAGACTTTAAACAACTTGTCACCTAGCTCGTTTACAGCAATTACAGGTGAAACGCGAAGGAGCAGCAGTTACGGTGGTCAATCCGTGATACACATTGTGAGCCGACGATGATGATCCGGGTTTGACTTGAAACAACTTGTCACTGAAGGACTGTTAAACGTACAAACTTTCCAATTTGGGCTTAAATATTGCGCTGTTTTGCTGGGCTATAAAGCCCAATAGACTGTGCGTTTAGATTTAACGTATAAAATCTGTACGCCTAATCTTAACGTACTGACGTTTGAAATTCTACCCGTGTGAATTATGAGTACTGTCCTTCCACATCCTATTACAATATATATTTCAAAATGTCTACTTCTAGTGATGAAAGTGAGAAATACAATTGGTTAGAAAGTGGAGATGACGGTGAGTACGATTGGGTACAAGGTCCAGAAGACGAAGAAGCCGATGAAGAATTGAACGACGATTGGATAGCTGATTGCGAAGACGAAGCGGAACTTTGTGATCCAGACCCCGATTTTTCCACGGTTAGTGCTGAATGCTGTTTGAGTAACTATTGTTGTCTTAATTGTCGTTTAGATAGATAAACATTTAATTTTTTTTGTATATGCATTAATCTCTTGTCTTTGTTTTAGTTTAAACTAGTGCAAGACCCGTGCATGGCACGGGGATATGTTTATATAATTACTTGATAATAATTCTATAATTGGTTTTGACATATGTTTTATATAATTTATAATATTTTATATTGCTACAACATCTATAATAAATAAAATATATTTATGTATTTTTTCATTGTTATCTATTCAAATTTTTAGTGCATAATTAAAAATATAATTGATATTGAGTTTTATTAAGGTTCTTGTTATTTTTTAACATGGTTAGATATTTATAGTTTTATATCTATTTCAAATTTAATTATATATCAAGAGTAAAATAGATGAATAATAATTAGATTAGATTAAGTTTACTTAAACCTAGAAAATAATTTGCTCCAAATTAATGATTTTATTTTTCTAGGGTTAGTGTTGAATGAAGTGTTGTTTGAGTAACTATTGTTGTCTTAATTGTCGTTTAGATAAATAAACATTTAAGTTTTTTTGTATATGCATTAATCTCTTGTCTTTGTTTTAGTTTAAATATAAGAAAGAACAATAGTATCACATACCCTGAACTTACAAATATACGTTATATACCTGTATTTCAAAACTCTTGCAGTTTTACTGCATGAGATGACTAAATTGTTAATGTTTTGCAAAATAAAAAATTCTGCATCAGCAACAAATACGTCTAAGACATGATAATTATTTAGGATTTGGAATACTCCCTCCGTTTTGTATCAGCAACAATCGTTGAGTCATTAGACGTATTTTTCTTCTTCTAAGAAGTGGGCTAGTAACTAATTCATTTTGTAACTTCAATTTTGATTTTATACATGGTAAAAAAATTCACTTTTCATATAAATTACAATTCATGAAATTTTGGAGTAGCACCATATAAACAACACGCTGGACATCATGAAAACATCAGTATTAGATGTGGAAAATTGGTGAAGAATTCAGCCTAAAAATTATAATGAAGCATTGGAGCAAATTGGTAGAGTTGGCATCAGCAACAATTCTTGCATCTTCCTGCGACTTCCTTTTTTCATTCTCATTTAGTGCACTTGGTGCCTCTGCTGCAGTCCTTGAGTCGTGGGTATCATTATGAACTCAAATCTTGCATCAACATACAAAGAACTAAATATAAGTCAGTTTAAGCCAGAAGTCATATTAACTAAATTTTGATAGAGGAAAAAGTTCAAGAAATACTGTTGGTACAAACTTTGAAGGTCTGTGTTGGACCCGAGTAGAAACAGGCCCAAATCCCATTAAGATGAAAAACCCAATAGGTTAAAGAAGGAAAGGCATATATAAGAATGAACATTAAATTCATAAAAAGGGAGGGGCTGGGCGAAAGAGGAAAAAAGGGGGTTCAATCGGGAAAGGGGAGATTTACCCAAGGCAGAATACTGGTGAGGCAACTTGACCCTCAACCAAAGTCTCCTTGCTCATCTTCTTCAGTCTCTTCTCGCATCAATGATGGGAATGGAGCTCGATCATTACGATTATCACCTCACTCGAACGCACAGAAGACGTGTCGGGGCTTTCGGATCGCCGACGGCTTCCGATTGAGCCATAATCCAGCTCGTCCCGGTCTTCGTGGTCCCTCACCTGAGCTCAACCCTTGATTCCCAATTTTCCAATGAATCACAATCGCCACTTACATCTCGCATGATCAAAGTCGGTAATGACTCCTTACCTTTGCCAGTTTCAGATCAATCGTTTTGGACTGATTTGAAATGTGAGTCTATGTAAACGATCCCTGAGCTGATCTGTATCTGTGCTTGAAATGCTTCTTTGATTACCTGTATGCTCGTGTACTTGAATGTCTTGTCATATATAGAAGAGGATTATATATATACATGCATCTCCTTGGACATTGTCAAAGCTCGTTTAATAATTGGTTCTGGTGACACCCATACATTAATTGGGAATGGATGAATGAGTTCAGTGCACTAGAACTTGACCATGTGACTTTATTAATTGAAGCGGATGACCTTTTGCTATGATATATGGTTACTGCATATATACACCTTAAGTGATTTAGTCCTTAGAAGTGACTATTTTGTTAGTTCGTGCCTATTAAACATAGCATCCATATCATGTTGATACAATGGCTTATACGTGTGATTGGTGAAATAAAGGTATAAATCCCCTTCAAGATAGGTTGACTATAGATCAACTATTAAATCATTATAATTCACTCATTTATCCGTCATATACATTATTTGTATCGTTTCTGACTTGGGCGTCGGAGTGCCCTTCACGGGAGCCCCATCTCCGGGTTCGGGTTTTGCAGGAAACTTGAAGAATGATATTCCACCTGGAAACAATAAGTCAAGATAGCTCGCGAGTAAAAGGAAAGACTTAGACTCGAGAATCCGGAGTGTTGCCGGTTTCTCTTCCGTTGGAACGAGATTTCAACAAATCCGAGTTCCAACGGTCCCAAGTCGAACTCAATTAGTGGAAAGTTACTGGTTAGAGCAGATGAATGATGCGATTGTGGGTTGGAAATGTCATATCAGGTGGATGAAATGAACAAATGGAAATAGAAGCAATGGGATTGTATTTTTTGTGTTGGGTAGCTCGATTTGTTTATTTTTTGGTTGACATGATTGCTCTAGTGGATGTCAAGTGGCTTTATTTTTTTTATGAAGACATGCTTGTAATTAGGTAGATTCACGTTGGTTATAGTAAAAGATGTTTAACTTTTTCAAAAATAATGTACCAAGTAAATTTTAACAAAAATACAATTTTGCTACCTTGAAATTCAGAAAAATGATATCTTTTGGTTGATAATTTCCTTATTTCTTTTTTAATAGTTTATTGATGAGAATGCATACATGTGTCGAATTGAGGAAGGGGTATGGACTTGGAGACGGGGCGACGGTCACAAGACACCAAAACAAGTTGTAACATCAAAGAAGTAGGTTGTCGACCTTTTGTAGAAGCTCCACTACGAGGATCATGAGGAGTTGAAGGTTACCCAATGGTCCGTGAATTTTTTGAAAGACAATGGGTATATTTTATATCCTCTTAGGCCTGTGGACAAACTACATGAGGTGGAGATTCTGTTTTTTGCTCACCCTGAGTCGCTACGATTGTTGAAGAAGTTCCCACATGTGGTGATCGTAGACGCCACATACAAGACAAATAAGTGTGTAATTCATTTTAGTAATAGTTAGTTATAGTTCTCTATGCTACATTATAGTTAGAAAGTTAAATATTCGAACACCTATTTTGTACCTTTATGAACAGGTATGGTATGGCTTTGGTGGAGATGGTTGGTTGCGCTTGCACTCAAAAGACGTTCAACATTGCATATGCATTCACCCGTGCAGATAAGTTTTTCCATTACCAGTTCATTGTGAGGTGGCTGAGAGATATGTTTGAGCAGGTAGGAGTAATGCCAAAAGCTATAGTGATCGATTTTGAAACGACTCTCATCAAAGCTATTAAAGATGTTTTCCAAGACGTCCCTGTAAAACATCTCCTGTGTTGGGTGCATATTAGAAACAACATCAAGGCACAAGCCGAAAAAGTTATAAAAGGAAGTGCTAGAGTCAATATGTTTACAAGTCAGTGTTGGCAAATATTTTGCTCAACCACCGAGGAAAGTTACGAGGAGAGGCTCCAAGCATTGAGAAAATCTTGGAAGAGCGGCATTGTTGGATACGTCGAGAAAAAATGGTTGACTCCTTACAAGGAAAACATAGTAAGAGCGTGGACGGATTGCACCCTACACTTCTTCCAAGGACGTCAAATAGGTATTCTTTTAACATTGTTTAGTTAATTGTTTATCTATATTGTGCATGAAAGACTTAACAAAGCAAGAAAAATTGACATTTTTGTAGAGTTGAGGGGATGCATCGTGTGTTGAAAGATATTGTGGGATCTAGCAGAGGGGGATTTAACAGAGTGACCGTGAGGATCCACCATGCGATCATTCTTCAAATCGATACCGTTAGGGCGACTATGAACAACTCATTGTTTGAACGGGTAGTGGAGTTCGATGATCCGGGGTTTTCAAAGCTTAAAAAAATGGTGTTTTCAAGACTCTTCTTCAAAGTGTCTCATATGTGTCTTTTTTTGTTGATGGACATGTACGATCGGATAGTCAGGGAAGACTATTCTATGCCATGTGACGATCATTGGGTGAAAGATTGTCTTGGAATTCCGTGTGTCCATGATATTGTGAATGCCATCCTTACAAAGACCGCTCTCAGTCTAGAAGATGTTCATGACTTCTGGAAGCAATTGCATTGGGAAGAGGAGCCAATACCATTTGTGCTTCCTGGGAACAATGTTCAGATATTCATTGCAAAGTTGAGATTGCGTGAGATGTGGTCTAGATTGCAACCCCGAAATCTGAACATAGGTACACTATGTCAATTGGGTGATCTGTATGTTGGCTCGGAGAATCCAAAATAGAGTACGTATATGGATCCGACTGACATATGCGGTAAATAGTCGTCATGAGAACGAAAGAGAAGAATTACTAAACTTAGAGAATGAGAAGAAAAATAATAAGGGAAAGGAGCGGGTGATTAATGATAGAGATATGCCTTCCCAACCCCAACCAACAAAATCAAAGTATGAACAAATGTACATGGAGACCGAC
The DNA here is from genome assembly GCA_029168935.1 of Oxyria digyna. Classification (NCBI taxonomy): domain Eukaryota; kingdom Viridiplantae; phylum Streptophyta; class Magnoliopsida; order Caryophyllales; family Polygonaceae; genus Oxyria; species Oxyria digyna. Next base: position 18,111,155 of record JAPVLV010000013.1, read on the forward strand.
AATGTGGAAGTGAGCTTCTCGAAGTGGCCTGAAGAATCCATGTTCCATTGTGGGGTAGACTTTGGAGTTCAGAATATCGATTACTTTTGGTTTGACTACATTAGAAATGTTGTAGATGTACGTTCAGACTGACACTGTGGATATCGGTCATTGGCTGTACTCAAGGGAATGAGTGAGGGTCAATATCCGTTCATCCGTAGCGAAATGGCAGCGGAATTGTGTAACAATCAGCAAATTTGGGAGCCGATACAAGAACTAACACGAGAAAGAGGGTCATGGGATGATCTAGTGTTCCAAATTAACTATGTGAGGACCCCTTGCGACAGAGATTATTGGCTTGACATGCCATTTATGGGTTTAGTGTTTGCCACAGTGTATAACGTTGTCGTCATCGTTTGGTACCCTTTAATGTGCTTACCAGTAAGGCCATCTGGACCAACCCTCGCTCCTCCCTCGCAATTTTTTGCTTTAGCACATGTAGGGATTCATAATCACTGGATTCCAGTAATATTATGTATCTATTCTTTTACTTAGATGTACTTGTTCATTTCTTGTATCTAATTGTATTTTGTTTGTTTGTTTGTTATATAGGTGTTGCTTAGTGATAATTCTCCATTACCACCCATTACAGATGCTTGGAGAAGACATTGTGATCCAAGAATTCTATGGTGGGAAGGGTTGTTTGCTTTGAGATTACAAGATTTTAAAAAATGTCGCATACATGCCGGTCGAAATGCAGATTATTTGGTGAAGTTGATCGATATACGTAGTAATTGATGTAATAATTTTGTGAGTTATTGCATTAATAAGCTCATATCATATATATATAAGTACACCTAAAAAAAATTGCAAGGAAAATGTCATGAATTGTTTATTTCTTGTAGTAAATTGCTTAATATTATCTACACTTTTTTCCTTCTTTTTCCAATTGTAGTGTCGTATATAGGCTAGCTGCTGCACATGTAACCCGAGAAAGAAGTTGATTTGGAGTCAGAGCTAAACTTGCCTTCAACATCAAATGGTCATGCAGGAAGAAACAATACACGGGCAAAACTTTAAAGTGAATCCGCTATAGTCTAAGTTGATACTAAGAATTATTTTATTTGAGAGGTTGAGTTTGAACTTAGGCTACCGGTTGCACGTCGTACATCTACTCGTGATTAGTTTTGATGTTCCATGTGGATCGCCTCTGTTTTAAAATTGTTGTCACTCCATAAAACTTTGTATAAAATTGTAACAAGCCTTTTTATGCAGGGTGACTGTGTAGAGCATCTATTGAAGGTGGTCGACAAGACTGGCTAGAGAATGAGGAGGTCGAGTGACATTAAACAGGTGAAAGCTTCAAATATCTTGTATTTGTGTTTGTCAATGAAATAGACCTTTCATTTTAGATACTCAGATAGTTAAACCATATAAGATCATCATTTGATTTAACGAGCGATATTTTGTACAAAAGAATTATTATATGTTTACATAGTTCAAAGTCTTAAGGACCTTTGGACTTAAGAATGTCATTACCTACAAAGATTAAGTTCAACCAAACTCCATAAACCAAAAGAAGAATATACACGCGTTGTACAAATTAGATACAAATCTCAAGATCACTAAAAAGATGAAAACAATTTATCTTCTGGACAAAGTGGAGAGGACCCTTGAGTTGGATAGAGGAGTGGATATTCTTTACATGAAGCCGACCTTCTTCATATTGAGTCTCATTAAATTGATTAGTCGTTATTGTATAATATAGATGCATAAAGAAACAAAAAGCACAATCAGCTTGCAATTGCTACAATAAAAGATTAAGAGCGCAAGTAAAGGTAGATATTTATGAAAAATATTAGAGGAGCTTGGAAGGACAAGAATACAAGTGATTTTAAGATTGGTTGAATTAGAAAGAGAAATGAAAGAATGAAAGGTGATTTTGATTCTTGATAATAAAAAAAGGAAAAAAAGTGATTATAATTGCATTAGCTATTGGGATTTGTGTCATTCATGCCCATAAGGAAGCAAATGAGATAGTATGCGGTTGTTGCTCCAACACGACTCTTCTGCATCGTCTACGATTGATAAGGAAGATTCGTGTAGTTATTTTTTAAAGGAAAAGAAGGAAAAATTCAGAAAATATCAAATAAATTAATAAGTTTCTTTAGGGAAAATTTCTAAAGGGTTAATTTGCATGTCTATAACAAGAACTACATTGTTAACAAATTAGCATCAATTATATATTTACACTTCAAGGGTAAATGATCAAATTCGTTTAAACATTGTTGAAATAATTAATTGGTTAATGGTCAAGAATCTTGATTACCCTGACCGCTTTTATGTAACAAGTATTTGATATTGATAAAGAACATTGAAAACTAACTTGTTTTATCCTATGACCCCAATGTTATTTCGGTGTCTTTTATCCTCATTTACAAATTATTAGTTGAGTTTCATGAATTAGGTTTCTCACTTGTGTCTTTACATATATACGACGATACGAGAGCAAGGTCGTGTGCGCACGCGACTTCAACTAGTATTTTTCAAACATGCAATGTTCTAGTTTTTTCCTCAGTTTCCGAATACTTGCATATACTTTTCTTTCCTCCTTTGGATTTCATAAGAAATGGATTGATCATGCAATGACGTGTATTACTTCAACATCTTTTTCAGTTTTAGTCAATAATGAACCTGGTCCCATTTTTAAACCAAAATGTGGACTACGTCAAGGTGACCCAATTGCACCTTTCATTTTAATCATTGTAATGGAATATTTAGCTAGAAAGTTACAAACTGAGGCAGAAAAAACAAAACACAAGATTGGTATACAACTTACCAGAAATGGTATGCGAATTCATTCATGTGCTTTGCGGACAATACTATTATCTTTGCTAATGCAAACTTAAATAATATGAATTTCATTAAATAAACTATTGCAAAAATTTAATGACCTCTCTGGTCTTGCCATAAATTATTACAAAAGTTCATTTCAGACGACACCAAATATTTCTCCAATACAACGACAAGCTCTAGCTTCAGTACTCAATCTCCAACAAACGACATCAATGGAAAAATATCTTGGCATACAAATTGTCAGGGGCAGGGTAAAAAATGATCGTTTGCAATATGCAGTACAAAGCATGCAAAAACAATTATCCAAATGGAAAGCAAACACTATTTCGCAAGCTTGAAGATCGATTCTTATACAATCAAATATTTTATCCAAAGCAAATCATCTAATGCAATGTTTTTCACTACCAAAAGGAATTTGTGACCAATTTAATAAAGTAGCTAAATATTTTTTCTGGAATAATAGCAATCCTACTTATCGTGCAATTACTTCTTGGGATAATATATGTAAACCTAAAGTCTGTGGGGGCTTGGGTCTACATAAAGCTGAAGATTTGAACAATGCTCTACAACAAAAATTGTTATGGAAACTTCTAACAGAACGAAATAATATTTGGGTAAGATTAATATATCAAAAATACTTACAGAATAATAATATACTTACATATAAAAAGAAAAACAAACAATCCTGACAATTCTCTAGACTATTACATTTAGGAAACAATTTCAAAAAGGAATAGGATGGGAAGTAGGTAATGGCAATAGTATTAATTTTTGGACGGATAATTGGATACCAAATACTAATCTTAGAGAATATTTTGATTCTACCCACCACAATATCAATACAAAAGTTTCGGAGTTTGTTACAAATAACAAAGAATGGGAAAAATCAAAATTGGATGAAATCTTACCAAACCATATAGTCTCGCAAATCTTATGCATATACATTCCTAAAATTAATATAGAAGACAAGATTGTATGGATCCCAGATAAAACCGGAGAATTCTCTACAACATCTGCTAGAAATTTCAATATTTTAAACAAAAATTTCACAACAAATGATATGTACTCATGGGTATGGAATTTAAAAATACAGCCCCGGTATCAAAACTTTTTATGGAAAATAATTTCAGATAATCTCTCAACTACGGAAAAACTCAATAAATATTATAATAGAGTTCCAACGCAGTGTTCTTTGTGTAATAACCCCTCAGAATCAAGAGAACACATCTTTTTTGAATGTTTCTATACTAATACTCAATTACAAAAATTTGAGAAGCTATTAAATTACAAATTTCATATTCCAAATCATAATGGTAACTCCTTTCAAGACAGATTGTTGCAAACAATCAATAGTCATAAAAAAGAAAAAAAGAAAATAGAAGCCCTAATCTTTCTTTGGTATTCCCTTTGGATTAATAGAAACGCAATAGTATTTCAAAAATTTACAAACACGCCGAAAGATCCATACATAACTGATTTTGAACAATTCAAATTCTTGGAAGCTAATCAGAATAATGTGAAAGGTCCGAGGATGCAAAATAAGAGGATTAGAGACAAAATTAAAAATAGAAGATGGTTTAAACGACCGAGGGACTGGATAAAGGTTAATTTTGATGGCTCCTTCCAATCAACAGACAACTCCTATATTGAATGCATTGCAAGAAATCATATAGGGAAAATTATTGGTTTTTATAATAAAAAGGTTTCCTCACCTTCGTCTCTATATACTGAAGCACTAGGTGCTTTATATGCAGTACAATTAGCGCTGAAAATGAAATGTAAAAATATTATTTTAGAAGGAGACAATCTTACACTGATAAATTCTCTAAAAGGTATTTGGAAAGTATCTTGGGAAATTCGGAACATAATTCTAGATATTAAACATATCTTGAGATCATTTGATAATATTATAATATATCACTGCTTCAGAGAAGCAAACAAGGCAACTGACTTTTTGACAAAGTCAGATTTAAACATGCACTTTTTAAAGACTAACCAGGATGGATTATTATCCGATTCTTATATCAGAACGATGCGTCCTATCTTCATGCAGTCGAGTTTGTTTGGTACTTACACTGACTTCTTTAGGATCGTCCGTGAGGATGGTCAGGAGTTGTTGCATGTTCACAGGTCAGACTCGGTTCTAGCCTTTATATATAAAAAAAACTTGCGTATACTTTTCATAAACGCTACTCCGTATATTCTAGTTATTTCCCTTTCCCATCAGATTTGTGAATTGAGCTTTTCAAGATTTGTGAATTGAGTTTTTCATGATACTGTGTCCTGTACCTAGTACTCCCTCCGTCCCACAATATAAGCTACATTTGAGGCGTTTCACGAGAATTAAGAAAAGTGTGAGTTTAATGATTAAAGAATGGTGAAAAGTGAAAAGTGTAATAGTTAGAGGAGAGAGATAGAGAGAAGAAGGAAAGAGGAAAGAGAAAATTGAATGATTAGAGGAAAGAGAAAAATGTATTGGGAGAAGATAAAGGAAAGTAAAAAGTATACTAAAAAAGAAAAATATTGCTTATATTTTGAAACGCTCGAAATAGAAATGTTGTTTATATTATGGGACAAAGGAGTATAAGCCAAATTTTAAACAAGTCTATCGCTTGTGAACTGAGTTATAATTTGCGTGAGCGCATTTCTGAATCTGTGATCTGTGCATGTGCCATGTTCAGGCTAGCTGGCTTTAGTTTCGAGTAACACTAACTTGCACCGAAAAGAAATATAATTCAAACAGAGTCTTTTGTTTCTTTACACTGAAAGCATTGAAAAAGCGACAAATTCTTTGATAAATTAGAAAGTAATCGATTCATCTGCTTGAATCTGTGTTTCTATATACAACCAGAAATCCAAATGGTGGACAGTAACATAATGTATTCCTTCTTCTTCGCTTATTCAACAATCTCCACCTCTAATTTCACTTCGATCATCTGCACAGATGCATGCCCCAAGCTTCCTCACATACCGATCTTTGGCAGAAAAGTCGCAGGCATTCTCTTCATGGCTTTAACACTCATTGGGCTATCCTTGCTCTATTCAATCACATAATCAAGATTAAGAAACCAATTCAATATCAAGAGATAATAATTAAGATCAAGAAAAATGGGAAAAAGTAACACTTACAATTTTGCAAGTTCCCTCATCAATGTCACAAACAGGGTATTCCTGTGGGCAACAGCTGTAGTGATCATCACAACAAGTGGCAGATTCAAGAGGGCAACATCCCCAACCAAAGCAGTAATCTCCATACTGATAAACACAGCAACAAGTGGTTCCAGCAGAGCAAGATGAATACTCGTCACATTGGTTAGTTGGTGCAGGTGGTGGAGACGGAGGAGATGGGCCTGGGTTAGGTGGGTTCACGCCTGTCTTGACAGGATATGAAGCCTCCATTGCAATACCACACTTTCCTGTGTCGGCTTTCTCGAGATTACGCTCCATTTTAATGTACCCACCTTGACCCCAGTCAGCTCCCCATGAGTTTCTTACGAGCCAGTAGTCAACGCCGTTTTCACTTCCGTATCCAACAGCAGCAACACCATGGTCAAGTTGTGTACCACAGCTACCGGTAAAAACGCCCTACAGAGATTGATTTAGGTTTAAGATTGATGAAATTTTAAATGTTTTAAGGTGAAATTTTGGTGAATCAACATACTGATTGATAAAGCTGGAAGGATCTTCCTCCTGCTTCAATTGCAACACTGACAGGCTGTGCAGCCACTGCTTTCCTCAGTGAATGCTCGTGGTTTTTGGGGACGTCTTCGTATCCGTCGATTGTAACAACGTTGGCATTCTTCTGCAAAAAGGTAAGAATATATTAAGAAACTAAAGAAGATTGTTATTAGAAAATGCGTTTTAAGGTTCAAGGAAAGGATACAGACCCTATACTGATCACAAGTGCCATCTTTGGCGGTGTAAGGATAGTCCTCCTCAGTATCGAGGCCACCATTGTTGACTATGAAATCAAAGGCGTAATCCATGAGACCGCCATTGCATCCTTCGTTGTATGTTCTGTCACAGTCAACAAGCTCCTGCTCTGACAAAGTGGTCAGATTGCCTGTGACAATCTGGTTTATGCCTTCAACAGCAGCAATTGTTGAGAAGGCCCAGCAACTCCCTGAATTCAGTTAAACAGATAAACATCATCAATGTACTTGTTGACAGATCATCGAATGAATAATAGAGTTATAAGTTGAGATTCACGGTCATACATCAGACTATTAACAAGAATATGATCATCCACCAATCACTATCAATGATATCAACGGATCCAACTTTCATCTAGGATGGATGAGGATTCAAACTATATCAAGAGAGATCATCATACACGTAAGTGCCTTAGCAAGAGACAAACATCAATCATCCATCATATTTCCCTTTTCAATTTACCTTTCTTCTGAAAAAAGTTTTAACTTTTTTCTTCAAAAGTTTGGTCAACGCCAAGAAAATTGGGGACCATCGCACATTATCAGTTTATCACACAACATCGTGGAGAATTTCAATCCGCTACTAATTAGATGGATAATTTGCACAAAAAAGTCCACAAACACAACTAATTTCCAGAAATTTATCAACGAATCTCGATGAATCCAAAGACTGTAAACAATAAACCAAAACCTAAAAAAGTAAAGGACGAAGAACACTCACCACATTGACCCTGATTCTTGACCGCCGCAACAGCGCCTTTCTCCCTCCAATCGACGGACTCCGGCAACTCCTCGCCTTCGCGAAATAAATACCGATCGCTACTCTTCCTCTTCAAGTTCCTCCTCCCTTGCACGTCCATCTTCGCTCCCAAATACATGGATCGGAACTCGTCGTTGGTCAAATCAGCGAACTTATTAAGCCCAAGCTTGTAGGTCGGGGCTCCAGCGGCGTTGTGCTCGTCGATATACCTCAGATTGTCTTTGAAGATCTCGAACCTCTTCTCCTTCTCTCCCAGTCCGTTGTAGTTCTTCTGGTGCTTCACCAGCCATGACTCGTACATGTGGTGGAGTTCAGCTTCGGATCTGGACGATGAGGTGACGTGGTGCTCCTCGTCGTAGCTGATGATCGACATGTCGAGAGCGGAGATTAGAGAGGCGCTGGCCAGGACTACGAGCAGGAGAAATCGAATCGCCATGGTTGAAAAAGTAGATGATTATTAGAGAGAAGAAAAAGTGGGGAAAGGAGGAGGGAAACGGATGTATTTATATTGAAAAGAAGGGATTAGGTAAGTGTTAATTTTGATAGGCTATAGATAAGAGTCCGAGTTGGAGAAGAAAAGCCCAAACAGAGGGGAAATTTATAAACAAACAAGAAATAGCTACTGGATTGAAAATTATTAGTAACTAGTGTAGATACCGTGACATTCACGGACAATTATGTAAATGTATTTTTTATGTATAATGTTTTATATATTTATACATTTTATTATAAATTATTTTATTAATAACTATTATAAAGAATAGAATTAGAATTTGTCAACTTATTTTAAAAATGATTTATTCTTAAACTCAATAAATAAATAATTTTAATATAATCAAAATGTGGAGAAGGTGGGTATAGTTTAATCTTTTTTTAAAAAAAATTGTTTTAAAATATATATATGGCCAATAAATGAGTGACACATGGCGCAATTTTTAACAAAGAATTGACTTCTCCCTTATATTGTAGTTAGGTAGATTATTTTAATCAATATACTAGATCAGTACCCATGTCCTGCACGGGATTTTTTTATATTCTTTTATTTTATTAAAAACTTATGAAATAATTAAACAACATATTATACTGGTTAAAGAGAGACAGTACTATCTAATAATTTTTTATATTCTTTTATAACATAGGACATTACTAACCATTAGAAATGACGGACAACGGGCTACGCTCATTCAATACTTATTTCAGTCTAACTCCAAGTATAGATCCTGCAACTGCTACATTTATATATAATTTTATTATACTAATATATTAATATGTTTTCAAATTATACATTCTAAAGTTTTGTTAACAATATCAAAAACGAATATTACCGGATTGATTTGAACTTGAACATTCTCCACGCATTACTTATAGCAATGATTGGATAACTCCATCGTATGCTCAATAAAATAATAAAATATAATATTAATCTACCATTAAAATATACTATCAGTAATTATTTGTATGCTAGTAATAAAAAATGAAATATTGTTTAATGCTGCTAACTCCCAAAGCTGCTGGAATTGCCTATACATTGTCACACACGCAGAAACAAAGACAAAATGTTCAGTTCTTTATTTAATTTTCTATTTGGCTAGTCATTTGAAATGGATTCAACACAAATGTCTAAGGGAGCAACTATACCTTGAAAAGAAGTCCATTTGTATCTTGGAAGAATAAAACATATTTCACATCTGCATTACGCCTGAACACGAACCAAAAATTTGATAATCAAATACTCATCAATAACCCACAAAAGGTGACAGTTCTACCACTTTCATTAATTAAAGAAGGAAAATAAATTACAGGCATAAAATGCAGCTAACAGTGAAAGGATAGACACGACATCAGTTTGGCAAAAAGGTTAACAGGGATTTCAGAGAAATAAAAAAAGAAATATAATGCGTGGCTAAACAAAGACAGATAAGGTTTCAAAAAAAACAAAAAACAAAGACAGATAAATACCGAAACCCTAGATCTCCATCTTCATTTCCTTTCTTCTCACTCTGCCTCACTCTCTTTCAGCTTAAATAGATCTAGGTTTTTGATCGAAATCCTCTTCCAGTTTCCCCTTGAGGCTTCTGCGCTTGTCGGCCGTTCTTCGCTCGCCTTTGATCCATGGTGAGATATGAGAGAGAGAGGGGAAGGTGGGGGAGAGAGAATTGTGCTTCTTTTCGAAATCTTCTTCCAGTCTCCGCGATCCATGGGAGATAGGAGAGAAAGGGGAAGGTCGGGAGAGAGGATGAGGTAATGGAGGAGGAGGAAGAGACGAAGAAGCCTCCGTACAAACAAATCTAGGTTTTTTTTGAACTAAATCAGGAAGACGGTGATGGATCTGTACATCTCTTCAAGTATTTTTTTTATCTTAAGATGATTTGTTCTTGTGCCTTTTTCATCTACTCAGATCTAGGGTTTCTGTTTGATGCTTCTTTCTTTTATTTTTTGAAGATGATTTGTTCTTTAAATTTAGACTTTGTAATGCTTTAACTTGCTATAAAAATCTCGATCTGTTCTTTGAATTTGTTTGCATGCTGATTTGTTAAAGTGTTTTCATTAAATATCTTGTGACTGTTTTGATATTAGACATCATTCTGATTTAGTTTTCAGATTGATGGAATAGGGGAAAAGATACGACGTGCCTTTGATTTCAAATCTTTGTAGAGGAAAGATATGTATTTAACCTGCTGAGTCACCCTCAGTACCTTCATTTGTAACTATGCTCCCTTCTGAAGTTAAGTGTATTGTTTTTGTCATCACGTGTCATGAGAGGAAGGAAATGGTGGATGTGTGTACACTCTTTCGTTTATTAATGGAGTTGATTGCTCTTGATTTTGTCTTAACTTCTGCACAGAAAATTTCATCAATCTAATTTGATCTTTCGTTTATTAATGGAGTTGATTGCTCTTGATTTTGTCTTAACTTATGCACAGAAAATTTCATCAATCTAATTTGATTGAGATTTTATAGTTCATCTATATGTGTGTGAACGTAATTGGTTGGAATTGTCAACTGCTAGATCTATTTGAGTGCCTTTTTGCTCCTTTTAAGGTTCTGTGCCTCACTCTGCAAGATTTATCAGGATCTACTTAATCAATGAAATAGAGCTTGGCTATAGGTTTCTCTTATGTTTTATGAGAAATTTATCTCCAACTCTATGTCAATTTGTTCTTACTCTACCTTACTAAGACTTAAATCTTGATCATTAGAACTAATCTCAATTGTGTAACCTGCAGGTTCCTAGTGATCAAAAGCTTCCATCACTGTATCTGCTAGATAGTATTGTGAAGAACATTGGAAGAGATTACATCAAGTAATAGACATCATTAAAGTATTTTTTATTTTCCAATATGTTTTACTAATTATTTATGTATGATATATATCCTTGGATTCTACTCGGCTTTTAACGATCCATCATCTGAGAGATTTTATGGGCTGCTTAAGTGAAAATAGTTCATTTCAGAAAGATTTAAGGAGAAAATTTGTTGATGACCTGATGAGTTTATGCTGATATCACCTTTAAGAAACCCTAAAATATGCAATTATGAGGTGTTCTCTACTCTTGCTGTATTAGTTGTCAGTTTGTCACCCGTGAAAGAGTTTGACATGAAGTAAGTTCAGTTTAGTATGTTTTTTGCTCTATTAAAATCAAGTTGTATGTAATCATTAAATTTAAGTTTTCTTTTGTTTTTTCAATCATGACTGAAAAGCTTCAAGAGCATTTTTTTTAGTGCTAGTCACAACCTGTCAAGTTGCTAAAATGAAAAAAAAATCAGAAAATAGTAGAAGTTAAACATCAAACAATAAAATCTGTCAAAGAGCTCTCCATTTTATACCTAAGTATATCTTCCAATGTGGCAATATCAGGAGAGTGACATGATTTTAAGTAGCATGATTATTTTATATGTAAATTTATGCACAAAACTAAATTGTTGTTTTGAATCAAGCCTTTAACTATCACTTTTACTTTATCCAAAACAAATTATTCAAATAAACCATCATACTTGTTTTGAAAGGGAAATTTTGTCAATCTTAGTGGACACCTCAATTCTTGTAAAGTTGGCCGATCATTGTTGGTTAGTCTTGTCAATCTTAGTGGTTGAGCTGAATTGTAATGTTTCTTATTATCTAGGTTATCAGTTATTGCATTATGAACAACCAGGAGATAGCAAGGAGGTATATTTAGTTTATTCATCTGGTAATTCAGTACATTGTTGTATAGTATCACTGTGTTCTAATGTTTGTTAGTGTATTTTTGAAGGCCAATGCAAATGAGCACCAAGAAGTTAGTTGCTAGATTTACAGAAATAATCCAACCTGCGATGGAGAAGGTGATTATAAAAAATGAACTGTTCTATTTTCATTTTTAGATATGAACATAGAAAATGTTTTAGCTTTTAACATTCTTCCATCTCCAAATTGGCTAGTACATAGCATGAATAAGATAGGTACAAATCTGGCTTAAACTGTAAAGAGTTCATGCTTATAAGATTTCTCCATGTGTTTATTGTTACTCTTGAAAGATCTGTCTTTAACTTTCAGGTTTATTACATAAATAATGAAATGGCTTTTGAGGGTGCATCACTTTTATTTTTCAACCTTTGTAATATTATGCTATTGCATTATCGTTTTATACCATGCAACTTTTTTATCCACTCACATGATGTATACTTTGTGTTTTTACATCCAGTCTCTATGCAACACTTTATGCAGCTACTACTCTATGCAAGAATGTGAGCCTTTTTAATAATTTTTTATAGAATTGCATTGCATTGTACTTTTGTAGTTACACTGCTTATTTTAGCCATTTCTTGTTCCAGTTATAGAAGCCCTAAACGTGCATCTGAAGGAGTGCAGCCAGGAAGAATGCTCATTATTTGAGGTAGTGTCATTAAAAGAAGATTTTGATGTCACATCAATGTCAATAATTGTAGTATCCTAATTTTCCTAAATAAAATATCATTTGTTAATAAGTAATTTATTTAAATTAAATAAAAACGTAGAAATCTCTTTGTGTATAGGACATGCATCAGAATCTAATGGCAGGGATGCCTCTGACAGGTTATGTATGTTGTATTCAGAAATCAAAACTTCAAATAGAAATCTCATGTTTAAGAATAACTTCAGTAAAAATCGACCCTTTAAAAAAATTGTGTGTCTGACTTTTGAACATTCTTATGGTTCCAATGGTTGCAGGTGAGGAGGATACACCTATTGGAGCTATGCTTGGATTCTATAGACTGAGATGGAAACATGGGCTCTTAGAGGAGGTAATGACCACTATTAATTTCAACATCTCTCAGTTTTTTATTTTCCTATTAGTCTATTGTTTTATTATTTAGGAAATCCATGCTTCATATTTCTACATTTTCATGCTTCTTTATAGTAAGAAACTGAAAACTGAAACCGACTCTATGATTTTAGGGTACTAAATACAAAGTAAAAACTCTACTTTATTGTTATAAGTGAGTCTATAAATAAATTCAAAGTGAAAACTCTATTCTTAGTGTTATAAGTGAGACTACAAATAAATACAAACTGAAAACTTAAATTTTTTATTTAAGTCTAAAGGTGATAAATCTTAATTTAAATACCTTACCTTGAAATAGACGGTTTCCGTAGGAATACATTGACTTGCAACCAACTTCTCACTCTTTGTAGATCTGTAAAAAGACATGGCAGAGTAGTACACATATATAAGAATGAACAACTCAAAGAAACTCATATTAATGAGAGAATAGAATTATACACAATATCTTTAGATTTGGTGTTGTTGTAGGTATGCAGTGAACATGTTATACAATATGTTAAGTAGATCTTAGGTGCTAGAAGAATGAATGAGCGTTCTATGATGTAGGGGAATAATGTCTACCTTTTTATCCATGAAAATAATGTTGGTGCTTGCGGATCCGCTTTCGTAGGAACTTTAAACACTCTTATGCAGAACTGAGACCATTGAGTGATTTCTGAATAACCAAAACACGTTCTTTTTATTGTGAATGGCTCTAGGTTTGTGATTCTCTAAAAACAAAACATCATATTTATAATGATAAATTAGAGGGAAGAATGGCTCTAGGTTTGTGATTCTGTGTGGGAGAGAAACATCATATTTAATGATACATTAGGTTAATAATAAATGTGCAGAATCATATCTTTTGTAATTCCGAAACTAAATATTTATGTGTCATGATTTGCTTCCAGATTTTTAATAGTGTATCTTTTGTTATGTATTATTAATTTCCTTTTTCAGGCATGGCGAATGATATTTACAACTTATGGTGAATGTGCTGAGTAGATTCTCTGGAGGCAAGTTCTAAAGGTGTAGCTACGTTTTTCTAATATTTTTGATATAGGGTTCAGTTTTTTTATGCAGAAATAAGTGTAGTAATGTGTTCAGTTTTTGTTATATATTTTTAATTTCCTTTTTCATGCATGGCGAATGATTTTTACAGCTTATGGTGAATGTGCTGAGTTGATTCTCTGGAGGCAAGTTCTAAAGCTGGCAAGTTTTAAAGGTGCAAAGTACGATTTTTTATTTATTTATTTAGGGTTCAGTTTTTATTTATGCAGAAATAATTGTAATAATGTGTTCAACTTTTGGTCTTTTGGGGTTTCATATTTGTGTAATTTATGCAATTTCATATCAGGTCTTTAGCTAGGTTAAAATGTAATAATGTCTTCATTTTTTATGTTTTTCAGTTAATTTTTTTGCATTACACGTTTAAAGCATTTTTCTCTTTTAGTTCATATCATCAAACTTGATTGTTACGTGCTAGTTTTATACTAATTTTAGGGCAACTGTTTATAACCTTTTAGGGCAATTGGTTAAAAAATAAATTAGCAAAAAAAGTTTCACACGTCAGTTTCCATAAAATTTACCAAAAAAAACGAAATTCGGTGTTGTACACTTGCCAAAGATATGAAAACACACAGTTGTGTTACAATAATTTTTTCTGGAAAAAAGAAGAAAAAACAACGAATTGCGGTAGGACACGTGGCAGACAGGTGGATAGGCTGGAAGCCTTCTTGCCACGTGGCATAGCTGGGGTGAGAGTAAGGGGATTTGCTTTAGTAATTATATAGTAAATTTTCACGAATCTTTTGAGAATCTTGTTTTTCATAGTAATAAACTAATAATTGGACGACAAATTTGTTTTTAAAACGTTACTATTAAGAGTAGATATAATGTTCACAAAAAAAAGGAGACATAGGGTTCGTTCGACAAGTATAAAATAGGGCTGAAGATGGCAGAAAAGAGTTGAAACAAAGGTTAAATTGTTAAAGGGCCTGTTCGATTCGGCGAAGAAATAAACTAGCTGAATTTGTTAGTAGTTGAAGCTGATGTGCTGTTTGTAAACTAGCTAAAGCTGAATTTATGTAAACTAACTAAAGTTGGTGTATTAAGTGATTGAAAAGTGTAAAAATTGTGAAATGGCGTGTTCGGCAAAAAATAATCTAGTTGATCGGTACTATTACAAATGCAAAATGACCAAAAAGGACATGAATATAATTTTGTAAATAGATTTTAGATTAATGTGTTTGTGTGTTATAGTTTTGTTTTGTTTTTATGAAATTCACTTATTTAATTTAATAAATCAAAGTATATAGTGAAATAATTAATTAAATCTTAATAATTCATATAGACTATTCTTTAAATTGTAAATAAAATACATTAATCTATTAAGTTAAATAAATATTTTATTCTAGATAACTCAATATTGAAAATAGAATTTTGCATAAAAAAAATATAAATAACACATGCATATCCTTATATATATGTAACTTTAAAACACTACCATTTTAATATTAATTAACACATTCATTTATATTTATATGACTTGATTATACATTAACCTAGGTCGAATTCGAACCTAAATCGATGTATGTTCATACTTTCTCATTTGCTCCCTTAATACACTATAAGAGATGTTATATAATTGTCCATTTTTTAGCCATTAGGTTTCTTTTACTCTTCTTTTTATCAACAAAGACAATGAAAATAAAATATCAAACGAATGAATGAATAAAACAAACTTTAAATCCAAAATCTACATCAAAGTCGTCACATAAATTGGTTTTGTGTCATTGTAAGACTTTACCATACATATGAGTCTACGTGAGAATCGAACCCACATCGATGTGTGTATCACATTGTTTTTCCAATTGAGCTAATAAGCTTTGTGTTAACAAAGTGAAAAGAGGTGACCTGAGCACATTCATCAAATGGGAGAAGACCATATATATATAAACTTAATACATGTCACCGAGATAACAAACAATTTTGGTCTTTGTTCACGTGTACATCAACATATGCTTCTTCCACATATGCAAAAACAATGCAAGATCAGCAACTACTACAATCTAATAAATATATACGAAAGAAGCTTTACATGATCAGGTCTATCAGCACCCCAGAACTCCTTGAGAAACTACAACCAACATGTGTATTTACATATGCTTCTTTTATATTTTGTCCTTCAATAATCAACCAATGCTACATTCAAATGTAATAAGATCCAACAAATTCTATTAAGGCTGAAAATCAGAAGCAAAAATCCAACTCGACTTGTGATCACACATAAAGCTTGAGCAGGAGACTTCTTTGCCCGTGGAAGATGTATTCAACCCATAAATGTTGAATGGAATCTAAATAACAAATAGCAGTCACACTCTGAATACAACAAACCATTGTACATAAAAGCAAGCCTACTTAATGAAATCTAATTCATTAGAGAATTTACTGTTCAAGATCACCAACTGAATTTAGCCATTAAAATGAATAGAAACAATAGAAATGAAATACATAGATGTGAGAAATGCAGTACCTCTTCCCCAGATTCGGTTTGGATCCATGCAATGCAGCTAACACAATCACAAGGCAACCAGAAGAGGTCACTTTCGGTGTCCAGTGCCACCAAAAATCTAATGATGGTGTTCCCACAGAAATGGGTACCTTAGAGAGCATTATGTTCTCGAAGCTGAGATAATCATTATGATCATGATTTTCATTCAAGCAAATTATCGAACACTTAGAGAGCATATGGTTCAAACACAAATTGCATTCATTAGAGAATAATAAGGCAGCACTGCATAACTAATAACTAATAGCATGATTTGCATCACTAGCATACTCAGAATTGGTTTTGATACTGAGGAAACCAAAATCTACTCATGATACCGAGGAAACCAAACTAAACTAAATCATGTATAATTCCTAGACCGATCTAAATCTAAATCAGCATAAGAAACTATAAGACAAATCAACATAATTCCTAGACCAATCTAAAACATGTATACAAATTAGCTGCTACTACCAATCAATAAGAAACTATAAGAATAGACAAAATCTACCCTGTCTTGCAACTGTCCTCCTTTATAAAAAAAGAAGGAGATGGTGCTATAGATGGAGGAGGTGAAAGAAGTGGATGCCTAGCTGGCGAGGGAGAAGTTGATGTGGTTTTACCTCCTGAAAATGTGACATAGAATTGGTAATTTGTATTTCAATGTCTAGATGACTTGCCAAGTATAAGTGTATAACATGAATACATGATATACCTCTTGGTATATGATGTTTCTTGGGAATATGTTTATATGTTGGACGTTTAGACCCAAAAAATGGTTTATGCAAATGATGATGCCTAAGCAGGATTGTGCAATCTGTTTACAAGTCAATGCTCAAAATCAGAAGGAAGTTCAGTCATTAGAACCATCTGCATCTATTCCTCCATAAATTGCATCAGTCAAGCTACTTTATAAACAATGATGCAAAGTTGACATTTCATCAAACACATAGAGGGCATAACTACACACTATTTATTTCACACTAAAATTAGGAATCTAGCAGAATACTTGTTGTTTTTATCTTAGAAATCATGTTACTACACATCAATGCCAAAGGAGGAACACAATCTGAAAACGCAAACACATAAAACTGAACGAATTTGGGTTTTCAAGTTATTGATTTTTGGGGAAATTTACCTTGAAACTTCTGAATCTTCAAATGTTAAGGACGAGGCTCTTATATTAGTTGTAGATTGTGATGTAAATCAAAGAAAATATTAACGAAGAACAAAATCTTACCTGAGAACCCTAGAAATTGAGGGAAAGTGCAAATCGATTGGAGGAGTGAAGCAGGAGGCAAAGAACGAACCCTAGAAATCCTGACTGAACAGCAATGCTTCAAATGAAAAATTCTTTCCAAATTCAAGGGTATTTCCAGAATTTGTGCAATCAACCATGGTTGAAGTTGATGAAATTCTATAATGTCGTCAACTACGGTGGTTTCGGGTTGAAGTTGATGATTTTTCATCAACTACTTCCGTCAACTTCAACTCTTTCGCCATGACAGGCCAAACAGGCCACCCTCTCGATCAACCAGCTGAAGATGACATTTTGGGCCGGATCAACTAGTTGAAGTTGCCAAAATTGACGTGTCGAACGCGCCCAAAGATGACGGATAGGAATTGAAATTTAAGGTAGTTTAAGAAAATTTCGTCCAATATGGTATATTGGAAGCAATTGCAAGCAAAATGGCATTGTATAAGTTGTCGAAGCAAATCTACGCGTGTGTTCGGTAGAATAGAAAAACAAGTATTAAAGTTAAAATTTAGGGAGGTTGAATTATGGGTTGAAGTTGAAATAGAGATTGAAAATGGTCTTGAAGTTGATTTAGGTGTTATTATTTTTAAAGACGTGTTCGGTAGATATTAAATTTACCGAGCAACTAAATTACATCTCACTTGCTCCCATCTTCCAGCTCACGTGCCAAACACTTATCTAGTCATCTCTCTCCCTCCCTCTCTCTCTCTCCCTCCCTCCCTCTAATCCTGTTTTGCGTCCATGGTTGAGCTATTGAGTTCCGATTTTCGGGTTAGGGCTTGTCAGGTTGAGCTTAGGTTGGTTCGTAGCAGAGCACATCAGTGATATTTGGCTTAAATCCTAGGTAAGTGTAAGATATGTATGTTAGTATCAAGAGAACTGAGACACATAGGGTCTGTTCGGATGGTCCTGAAAAATTACTTTAAAATGCTTTTATACTTCAATATACTTATTTTATCAAAAATAAGTACAGTGTACCTGTTCGGTGGTTTTTGCTTTTCTTTTTTGATCAGGAAACGAGGGAATTCTTCTGCGATATTATAATAAGTTAGCTAACAGAGTCATGAGCTAAAGAGCTCAGGATACAATCTGGAGGAGAGCAAAATTCAGCATAAGGTAAAGACAAAGTAAAGGCAAAATTTGCAAGAGAGTCAGCCACTCCATTGGCTGTTCGTCTGATGTGTGAAACTCGAACAGACCAGGTCGGGGAGGCCAGCAGACGACGACAACTATTGACGAGGTGGAAGTCTGGATTCATAACAACATTTGGTGAGCTGAGGAGGGTGCAAGCCTGGGAGGAATCGGACTGAACACTAACATGAGTGTAGCCAAAGGAGTTGGCCATTCGGAGACCGTAGAGGATGGCACGGAGTTCCACAGTAAGAGCAACGCAAGAGCCACAGGTGAATGCGAAAGCTTTGATGAAGGACCCGCTCGAGTCACGTAAAACACCACCCCCACCTGCCGGGCCTGGATTGCCCTTAGAGGCCCCGTCTGTGCAGAGTGAAATCCAATTTGGGGCAGGGGGATCCCACTTAGCACGAGCAGAGGCGATAGTAGTCGGGGGAGTGACTTCAGCATCAGGAATTTTAGAGGACGCAGTTTTAAAAGCTATCACAGTGCCACAAACAACAGAAGACAGCCGAGAAACTTTATCCACCTTATTGAAAGAGAGGTCGTTCCGAAATTTCCACGTGAACCACACCATTGAAGCAAAGGTGGAGCTCCAGTTATCAAGACGGTGGATATTAAGGAGGATCCAAGACACAAGGTCCATAGTAGAGAAGAACTTGGGGTGCAGATTATTACCTGACAAGGCAAGCCAGACATCTCGGATTACAGAGCAGTCACGTAACAGGTGCAAACCAGTTTCAGATAAGCCACAACGTAGGCAAGCATCGGAGTTGGTGAGATGGCGTCTCATTCTTGTCGCATTACAGAGGAACACACCGTGTGCAGCTAAGAAGAGGAAGTGGCGAGCTCTCTGTTGAACAGGAACACACCATATGAGGTTCCAAACTGAGACTTGAGGAGCAACTGTCGGACCACACATCAACTTGAGCCTCGATTTGGCCATGTATTTGCCCGACTGAGAGGCACCCCAATAAATTCTATCTAGCGCCTCGGGATCATCAATCAGACTGACGGATTCAATCATACTTAGGATGTTCGGTGCGAGGATGGGGGAGAGTGAAGCCCAGTCCCAGCTGCCATCTATCCAGTATTCAGCAACAGTGGAGAACATCTTATCCTCAGGAATATATGCAGCAGTGCAGTCACACAAAGGGACGTTCAAAACCCAGGGGTGAAGCCAAAAGAATGTAGAAGAGCCATTGCCCACGGATACCTGAAGACCTTTGGAGAGGATTTCCGAGCCATGTAAGACCCCCTTCCACATGTGCGATTGGTGATTCCGTTTACAAAACATGTCTAAGTCAAGACGCCCGTTACAATACTTGCTTCAAAGGACTCGGCTCCAGATAGAATTTGGTTCCTGAATTAGCCTCCACCCGAGTTTGGCTAGTAAAGCGGTGTTGGATGCCCTCATATTACGAATACCCAAGCCACCCTCGTTGAGGGGCGTGTGCAATAGTTCACCAGGAAGCAGATGGATACGGCGTTTTTCAGCAGTCGTGCCCCAGATGAAGTTACGGACGATCTAATCAACCGAATCACAAACAGACCGAGGAACGAGTGTGGACTGCATAGTATACAGAGGGAGGCTAGTCAGAACAACCTTGGCTAGGGTGACTCGCCCAACAACTGAGAGGGTATGAGCTTGCCAACCTCTAAGTCTGTTGGAGACTTTATCAAAGAGAAAGGAATACTGGTCTTTATTCATGCGACCACAAGTCAGGGGCACACCAAGATAGTTAGCAAATTCAGATTCGATGGGTATGGCCAAAGAGTTACTGATGAGTCCCTGGATCTGCGGGTCAACATCCTTGGCGAAAATCATGCTGCTTTTATCAAAGTTTACTCGCTCTCCCAAAACAGTGCAGAACTTGTCAAGGAATTGCTTGATCACAGCAGCTTGATTCAAAGAGGCTTTGGCGAAGAGGATAAGGTCGTCGGAGAAAAAAAGGTGTGAGAGAGTCACATTGCCGATGACAATCGGATTCCAGGAGCCTGAATCAATCTCGTCCTGGATAATGTGAGACAAGATCTCCATACAGAGGACGAACAAATAGGGAGAGAGCGGGTCGCCTTGGCGCACACCTCGGGAAGACTTGAAGGATCCCGCTCGCACACCATTCCATATTAATTCCATGTTGCCGCTGCGTTGACACTTCATGATAAGATCAACCATCTTAGGGGGCAAGTGCGCCTTAGACAAGGTTGATTCAAGAAAATCCCATTTAACACGGTCATATGCTTTCGCAAGGTCAATTTTGAGGATCATCCAGTCGGAAGCTTCAACTGAATTAGCCATTGAGTGAAGAACTTCTTGGACAACCACTACATTATCAATGATTTGACGACCCGGGATGAAGCTAGCTTGGGTAGGAGCAATCAAAGAGGACAAGCACGGCTTAAGGCGGTTCACAATCATTTTCGAAGCCAGTTTGAAAACCACATTCAGGAGTGCAATTGGTCTAAATTGAGCGGGGGAGGACAGAGACTCGGTTTTGGAAATTAAAGTGATAAGAGCGTCACCAATCTTGTCTGGGAGAGCTGCATTGTTGACCATATGAAGGACAGAACTGCTGACAGCGGGTCCAAGGATGGACCAATTTCTCTGATAAAATACAGCGTGGAATCCGTCTGGACCAGGTGATTTATAAGGACCCATTTGATTCAGAGCTTCCCAAACCTCAACTTCTACAAAGGGGGCTTCCAGACGAGTAAAATCAGACGACTCAAGTAGTGGGAAGGAGTTAAGGATTGGCTCCAACTCATGGGTGGAGGAAACCGATTCAGCAGTATATAAGTTGGCAAAAAAGTGAAGCACCAGCTCTTGAATCTCTAGAGGGTTAGTGATCCACTCACCCGTGGGATTCTGCAGGGTAAGCACCTTATTTTCTCTTCTCCGAATGATCGTTGATAGGTGGTAAAAGTGTGTGTTGCGATCACCATCTACAAGGAACGAAGCGTTCGATTTTTGAAACCAAAGTAATTGTTCTTGGTGGAGAACTAATTCCAGCTCTTTGCGCAGATCAATCTCGAGCGACAGTAAGAACTAAGATGGGCGTTGAGAAAGTTTCTTTTGGATGCCTTCGAGTCTAGCCCAAAGTTTACGTTTCCGGTGAAAAATGTTTCCGAATATGTCACGATTCCATTGAAGCAGATCATGGGACAGTGAGGCCAAACTTTCACAGATATCAGCCGCTGGTGTCCATTTTTCAGAGAGGAAGGGCGCAAAATTTTCATGAGAAAGCCAGGCCGCTTGGAATCTGAAGTGGCGAGCGACTGAAGGAGCAGCAGAACGGCGATCCAGAGAGATCAGAATAGGCCGGTGGTCCGAGTATGGTTCCGAGAGATGTGTGACTGAAGCCTCAGGGAAGAGTAAGTTCCAGTCAGAATTGCATAACCCTCTGTCTAACCGAGCAGCAATGTAAGTTTCCATGGTCTTACCCCGCGACCAAGTATACTTTGGACCATGGAAGCCCAAATCGATTAAATTCATCGAGTTCACCCAGTTACTGAAATGCACGGATGCTCTGTTTGTGCTTTCGCAGGAGCTGGTTCTTTCCATAAAGGATAAGGTGGTGTTGAAATCTCCAGCAAGGAGCCATGGTCGGTGATTGACTCGAGCAAAGTCCTCAAGTTCACGCCATAAGTCGAGTCTAGTAGTGTGGTTTGGTGATGCATAGATAGCTGAAAGAAACCAAGGTTCCTCTCCACGCCTAGCAACATCTACAGTAATGTGTTGATAATTAAGGGAGACCGGACGAACCACAACATCATTGGTCTTCCAGATAAGCCATATGCCACCTGAAAAGCCCTGTGTTTCGACCCTAAGAACACCATCAAAACCAATCTGATTGCAGACACGATCCGCTCTCAGTCCACTAATACGAGGCTCGACGAGGACCAAGACAAAGGGATTATGAATACGGAGAAGTTCTCTGAGAGCATCCAGAAAAGGAGTGGCGCCAGCACCACGGGGGTTCCAGATTATCATACTGAGGGGATTCATAGATAACAAAGACGAGGAGAGGTTACCGAAAACTGCAACGGTTGGATCAGACATTAAATTAACTAAAGTCAAGGACGAGTTTTGGAAACTCCTGAAGACATTAGACAAATTGGTGGGCATTGATACCCGACATAGCAACGGTTGAGTCTCCGTCACGAGAGGCAGAAATTCCAGTAACATGTGGTTCACAATCTGCGGCATTCTTGCTTGGAACGGACCCGTCCGGCGGTTTGAGATTAGGACACTTAGGCTCGATCTGACTATGCAACCTTGCATTATGAGACTCCGGAAATATTGAAGGTCGTCCATCGAAGATAGTCGGCTTCGACGAAGACATAGACGGTATTGATGATGAAGAGGCAGTTTCCGTAGAAAGCAGGGATGGTCCCTTGGTCTTGAGGAAAGTGCTTGTGGTTTGCTTGAGGACTAAGTCAGAGATTAGGGTTGAGCGTTTAATATCTGCTGCCTTAGATAGAATAGTTGTCTTCGTGGTAGGTTTGCCATAGGGTTTCCTTGCTGAAAAAAGAGCGGCTTCTCTCATATCTTTTTTTCCTTCTTTTTATTGAACTTGGACCCCACGGTATCTTTTTCTAACGTAATCTTCGCCTTGGGATCCTCTTTTCCCATAATCGGGGCTCCGATATATTTTGGGTCAACCGCACCAGATTTTATTGCCACTTCGGAGATTACGGTTGAGATCCCTGCTGCCACCTTGGCCGCAGGTGGCGCTGCTAACAGTGGTACCGGATTTGCTTCCTCTTCGTCCGTTTGTTTATCTTCGGTCGTAGTCGAGTCGACATCCGATGAGACATTAGCAAAGATCGCAAAGCGAGAACCCTGAGCTGTCTTCTTTCCCTTATTCACTGGTGGCTTTGGAGGGGCAATCACCGGAGCAGATGTTTGGGCAGGAGAAGATGCAGAGGTCAGGGGAGGCTTTTTAGGGGCTTTATCCGCTGGCTTTGGGTCGGGCCTTTGCTTCCTGAAATTCTTGACAACTTTGTTCCAAGGACCAATATACGCCGATTCTCTTTCGGCCTCCCGTTCCTTCTCCATGCTAAGATCAAGTAACTCCGTTTCAGACATGACATGTTCAGGCTCTTTCAAAGGACACTTATCAGCAGTGTGACCTATCTTTGCGCAACCATAACAGAGGCTTCTGATTCCCTCGTACTGAATAATCCACGTCCTGCCTCGCAGACGGAAACGAGTGAGGATAGGCTTAGCAAGATCAATTTCTACCCCTAGACGAACAAACTGACCACGATCTGCAGCAACTGTTGTTCTGTCAATGCGGATCACTTGTCCCACTAGTTGACCAATTCGCTTAAGAAATCCTTCGTGAAAATATTCAAGACTTAAGCCCGGGATTCGAATCCACGCAGTTAGAACTTTAGCTACCTCATTCTTCGGATCAAAGTTTGGGGTCCACCGACGTATCATGAGGTAGTTATCACCCAACATCCAAGGACCTTCAGTAAGCACATGGTTGTAATCAGTCTCATTGGTGAACTTGGCCACATAGAAGTTGTTACCAACATCGACCAGTGTTAGGGATCGTTTGAGGGCCCATTTCTGTTCAAGCCTCTTCTTGAGTGTCTGATATCCCGACCCTCGATCAAACATCCGAATAATCAAAGAACGGACCCAGGGCTTCCGAAGTTCCCGTTTCTCAGATGCATATAGGATTACTGTTGGACATAATGGGTCAGTAATCTCAGGCTCATCATCGTCGTCGGTGTTGTAGAGATCGGGACGTTCCTCCCAGATGTCCCTTTGAGATTGCACAACAGATTTGGTGCAATGGGACTGAACCATGTCCTTGAAGGAGGGTGGGGCAGATTTAGCCGTCAGGGGGATGCTGGGTGTTTGTTGACACAGGGTCAACACGACAGTCGTGACTGGAGGGGAGTGGATCACCGGGGCGTTGGGCGAGGCGTTCTGCACAAATAGAGGGTTGGAAATTTCCGACGACGAAATAGCCACCACTCCATCGAGTTCCATATCCTGGCTTGAGGAGTCAGGGGGGGTGGGTGGGAGTCAGGTGGGAGGGCCATGTCGACCGGAGGCGGAGCCACTTTCAAAATTTGAAAGTCGAGCAGGCGGGCAAACCCTAGTCAGCACGTGGCAGCGCGTTCAATAATTGATAAGATCTCTCCTTGTCAATGTCTCTGTCTGCTTCGGTTTTTGCTTTTCTAAACTTTCATCTACTTTCAATTGTTGTGAAATGCTTAAAAATGGCCAAAAAAAAAGATCACATCTGATGCTTTTGGGTACTTCTATTTGCTTATCTTCAAAATTTATTCATACATTCCCAATTACAACCCCGACAAAACGACAAAACGAGGGTAGAGACTCTTTCAACTTCAACCTTCAGAGGTGCCATTTGCAGCCTCTGACGACGAGGTTCTGCGGCGGCCAAATATAGTGAATAGGTGGCTCGTCTAGCTCCGAAGACGATGGTCCAGATCCGCGACATGGGTTTTGTGGTGGTCCATATCTACGGCGAGGTTATCCAAATTTACATCTTCGGGTTCAGATCCGGATTTTAAACGCCGGGTTGAGCGGTGATGGCTCATCAAGCTCCGACATGGCTTCATATCTAAAGATCGGGGCGGCGGTGGCTCGTCTAGCTCCGACGTGGCTTTAGATCTGGTTTAAAATGTCGGGCTATGGTGGCTCGTCTAGCTTCGATGTGGCTTCATATCTGGATTTAAGATGAGTTGGTATGGGAATGGAGGGAGGTTGAAGATGAGGTGGTACTGTGTGAGATGAAGAGGGAGGTGGTCACGTGGTCAATATTGGGAAGGGAGGATGAAGGTGATGAGGTGGTAGGGATAGTGTAGGGTATAGAGGCTGAGCAAAAACATTAAAAATATAAGGATATTTTAGTCATTTTAAGTTAAATTTTATAACTTTTAAGAATTAATAAGCATTTTTTACCGAGCGTACATATCAAAAATAAATATATACAAAAGTACCAGTAACATCAGTAAATAAAGTATCAGCAACAACATTAGCATAAAGTATCAACATTATAAAGTATCAGCATTGGCGAACCGAACAGACCCATAATTGTCCAGTTCCTAGGCACAACGGAACTAATAAGCAAGTTATCAACACGATTACTTAAGGTGGAAACCCTACATAACCAACTAGTTATCTTTGGATGAAAATCACCCGTCTTTCGAGGATTAAAAGTATACTTATATATTCAATATGTGAGTTTAGAGATGAACTTATATTACAAACTTATTCCTAAGTACTAACCTAGTTCCTATAAGAAACTCTCAAATCAAGACATAATAAGACTTACTTGATGTTCTTAAGCAATAAAAACTCTTTCAACCTTTCTTTCTCTTAGCAAGATGCACTCTTCAATCTCTTCAAATGCATAAGTTCCTAAGCTTCTAAGAATAGGTATTAATATGCTAGTAAGATCATGTCTAAAGATATCGGTTAAGATATAATACACAAGAGATTTTCATTCCATAAATATCCTTGCGTGATTGAGTTTACTAAATAAACTCGAGATCTTTTCTGTTCATTTACAACCGATTACAACTTCAAAGATATTCTAATTAAGGACAAAATCTTCACACGATCTTCAACTCTTTGCTGCATAATTATATGTTAGGTCAGTTCTGCGGTAGCTTCAGAGCGGTTCCCCTTCCATTTCCCTTGGACTTTAACATCTTGATTTCTTCTATCTTTTCACCTGAAACTCAATGATAATATTTGCCACAATATATAATGTAGTTGTTGTTTGTGCCTAAATATACGACTAGAAGACAACGTGTCCGAGATGCTACGCGTAGACGAGACGAGTACGAGAGAAAGGAGTACGAAGTCGTCGATCGAGTAATAAAAAGGGTCGGCCGAGTTAATTTAGTCCTTTATTATTATTGTTTATGTAAATGGTAAAAGAGATAGTAGAAGATATAAAAAAGAATATCTCCTTACCATGATTACATTAAGATATATAAGGAAAAAGATATTATTTTTTCCTTATAGATAAAATTAGGGTTAACCTATTTAAAGGAGCTTCCTCGCTCATTGTAATCAAGTAGGTCAGCCTCCACGAGAGTAATACAAAGTCAAAGTCAAAGTTTTCACCATTCGTAACCTTATGTTCTTGAGAGTTGAGTTGTTACTAGTCTTTATTATCGTAAACCCCCTAATTGATTAAGTCTCTACACGTAGTTACTTTTGCTACAAACAATTGGCGCCCACCGTGGGGCTAGATAAAAAAGTTCCATCTTTCCACACAAAGAGAACACATTTTCACCACAAAAATCACGACTAATCTCAACGATAGTCCAGTGATAGTTCGGTGGAGGATCGATGATAGTTCGGTGGTGGTCCGCTGGTGTTCTGCCGTATGACCAAATGACATGTACATTTTAGTGTAATAAAACTTTATGAACATTAAAGTATTATTTGATGAATATTTAGTTGAGTAAATCAAGATCAACATTTATGAACATCTTGATGAACATTTATGAATATCTTGATGAACATTTATGAACATCTTTATGAACAGCTAAGCCAATTTTAATGAACTTTTGAGTAGTGAACAATTTTGTACATTCTTGTGAATAATTTTGTACATCTTAGTAAACAATTTTGTTCGGCGAGGCGCGGAGGTGGTCTGTAGAGGTCCAGCGAGGTCCGGAGGTCGTCCGACGAGGTCGGAAGTGGTCTGGCGAGGTCGACAGTGGTCCGACGATGGTCGACGGTGGTCCGGAAAATGGTTCCAAGTGGTGAAACGTATCATCATCTTGCATCTTCTTTGATCGAAGACGCCACAATCGGAATTTTTTTCTGAAATGGGCAATAATTTGGAAATAATTCCAGTTGTAGGGGTCTTTTGAAATTTTAAAACCTAATTCGAACACAATAAATCTAAATATGAAATCATTAATAAAAAATTTAAAACTATTTAATATATTTAATTAGTATAGTGATTCAACTACACACGTATAGACCCAACCTTTCTTGACCAATAATCTAAAT
The DNA here is from genome assembly GCA_029168935.1 of Oxyria digyna. NCBI lineage: Eukaryota > Viridiplantae > Streptophyta > Magnoliopsida > Caryophyllales > Polygonaceae > Oxyria > Oxyria digyna. The sequence goes on from JAPVLV010000013.1 coordinate 18,138,924, forward strand.
TAATATAATCTATTCTCAATTTAACGCAACATAACTATCATGATTAACATCTTTAATTATAATACATAAACTAGAATCGGACCCCCGCGCAACGCGCGGGGTATTTACGGTTTTTTGTCTCAAAATTAGATTGAGCTAATTATATATTTACAACTTTTTTCAGGGCATAATTTTATGCAATTCAGGCCAAAGTAAATCTATCATGCAGATCAAGACATCAACACAAAAATAAACGAACAATAGAAGTGATAAAAGTAGCAAATTGATTGGTTCAATTACAAATTGACAATAACCATGAGTAACGGCGGAATACAATATGCAGAAGAGTAACAACGACTTGATGGGAAAATTCAATACGAAATCTCAGTCGGAGAAGTCGGAAGATCAACAATTTAAATAAGAAGAGGAACTCAAGAGGCCACAGAGTAATGGCGACTTAATGACAACTTTCTAGGTCATTGTCCGCACTTTGCGCGAGCCAAACACATTTTATTTTTGTCTATATTCATATACTTAATATATTTTTTCATATATGTAATTTTTAGTAAATTATAATAAAATGAATTGAATATCTCTTATATATGTACCAAAATCACATAGTCGTTTCCGTTGCTCGGATTGCTCTTCATCGTCATACGGACTAGAGGTGAAGAGCGAAGAAAAAAGAAAGATGAAAATGCTGGAAATACTAACCAATTAAGCACATAATTATGGTTTTATTATTAGACATTTAATAAATCTCAATTATCAATTGGATAATAGGATATAGAAAGAAATAGAAAAAATTAGTTTTAAACATTAATTAGTCCCAATTGCCATTAGTTTCTCAAACTCAACAATTTTTTTATATATATAGATATCTAAATACAATTAACAACCTCAATAACACTATTTAATTACCTACTAACTTGCCAACTATGATTACTATATTATAAAATATATGTGGTCGGATTGACATTCGCTCAATGAATATAAAGTCAAACATAAATATCGTATATAAATATTATAATATAAGACTAAAAAAAGACGAAGTCACAAAGAGTATTACATATATCTAAATACTACTTTTTAATACAATACAGTCTCGCGCGAAGCGCGGTGATCAAAATCTAGTTATCATTGGGTAATGGAAGATGAAAAGAGAGAGGGAAGAATTAGGTTTAACCATTAGTTAGTCCCAATTGATATTAGTTTCTCAAAAGATCAATTTATATATATAGATAGATAGATTAGATACCCCGGTTTGTTTTTGTTTTGTAGGTCCATATGTTGCGTCGATGCCTTCATTCGTTGCCTCGTTTGATTTAGGTATTTACTAGCTTTACTCCTGCTTCATGCGCGGAATTTGCACAACGATTTTTATAATTATATATATAGTTTATAAACACATAGAAATAACATTAATATAAATAAAAGTATGCATTATATAATTATATTTATTTTAATTGATTTTCAAAAAGATATTATATAAATAAAAGAAATTTCATTTCATTTTTATCTTTTATATTGATATACATTTAAATAAGAAAATGATATCAATAGATTTGTGGAGCCTTGGATCAAGAGAGATCCAAGAGCCTATATAATGACACGTGACACTCCTTGTCACCACCGCCAGACCTCCGCCGGACCTCTGTCGGACCGCCGTTGAACCTCCACCGGACCACCACCACCTCCGACCACCGTCAGACCACCTCCGACCACCGCCGGACCACCTTTGGGTCTCGCCGGAATAAAATTGTCACAAAGATGTATAAAATTGTTCACAAATATTACAAAATTATTTATTACTAAATGTTCATCACGTTGTTCATAAATATTCATCACAATGTTCATAAATGTTCATTTGTATATACTCTAGTGAATGTTCATCACATTATACTTAAAAGTTCACCAACTGAATGTTCATCACATTCTACTTAAATGTTCACCAATTGAATGTTTATCATATTATACTTAAATGTTCACCAACGGAATGCTCATCACATTATACTTAAATGTTCATCAACTGAATGTTCATCAATTTATATTTAAATGTTCACCAAGTTTATTACACTTAAATGTTTATGTTATTTGGAGAAACGGCGAACCACCACCGCACCACCACTGACCCACCATCAAGCAACCAGTGGACCACCACTTATGTGGAACACCACTTTAATATAATTTCTTTTAAGAACACACTTAATTTTCAACAAAAATCACCTAAATGTCCATCATCTCATACTTAAATGTTCATCATCTCATACTTCAATGTTCACAAGAATTTAATAATATGTTCATTACTCAAAGTTCATTACAATTGGCTTAAATGTTCATCATGTTGTTCATAAATGTTCATCAAAATGTTGATAAACGTTCATTAAAATGTTGATAAATGTTCATTTGATATACTCTACTGAATGTTCATCACATTATACTTAAATGTTCACCAACTCAATGTTCATCACATTATACTTAAATGTTCATCAAATTATTTTTAAATGTTCACCAAGTTTATTACACTTAAATGGTTATGTTATTTGGACAAACGGAGGACCACCGTTGGACCACCACCAGAACAACACGACCGCACCACCACTAACCCACCATCAAGCCAGCGTCGGACCACCACTTATGTGGAACACCACTTTAATATAATTTCGAGTAAAAAAACACATGATCTTCATCAAAAATTACCTAAATGTTCATCATCTCATACTTAAATGTTCATCAAACATCCTTAAATGTTCACAAGCATTTAATAAAATGTTCATTACTCAAAAGTTCATTACAACTAGTGGTCTATAGGTCGTGCTACGCACTACCGGATTAACTGTAAATGTTAATGAACATTGATGGATTCTCGAATGTCCTACAGACGGCCATATCATCTTGGTAGCTTTATTACTCAAAGACTATTCATACACACCTGAAGAATTACGACCAACTCCTAGTTTTTTTTGGTTTGGGAGGTATCCTGCGCGACTGTGTTAGTCATGGGCCAAAACCAGTATTAAAAATATTATGCATCTCCAACATTATGTTGTAGAACGTGGCCTTACTTTTTTTGTTTCGTATATGCCTTGCGCGAAACCATATTAGTGTCATCAGTTGATTTCTTTGCAATTTGGCCCGTGGAAACCGAATATGGGAAAATATGTATTGAAGTTATAAATTGCAAATGTTTTCTTCATATGGGTATCTAAAACAATTTTTTATTTATTTAATTTTTTACATGAATCTTTTTCGTGTTTATTGCCCACAAACTCTAACGTGCAGAAGCTCTCAATCATTCCATCTTGTCGTGTCATCTTTCTGTGGAGAAACTAGAGGATTTTTTTTTCGGGTATTGTGTCAATGATACATGTGGTTTTGTACACATTTGTTTGGACATAGAGTATGGTGAGTGCATTTGTTGGTGTTAAATTAACGTCATTTTTGTTATATGTCTACATTTTGTACGTTATTTACCTAGTGCACTGGTTTCTCCCGAAAGATGGAGGCCACCAGAAGGCATGTGTTTTCCCATCTATACGTGTCACGGTTCTGTGATGGAGCTGGATGGTTGATTTCTGACCCCCTAGTGTTTGCATGATACTTGTGGTATTGAAATCGGGGATGTATACATGGTTTGTGAGTGAATAAACCTATAGTTGTGAATAATATGTCGGTGATGTTACTTGATGACTTTATGCATCTCATTTTTGTTTGTTCGTTGAATGCATTTTCGAGCCGTATCCTTTTGATATGTGCACTGAGGGGATAAAATGGTGTAAAGATATGTGCATTCAAACACACACAACTTCATGTTATTATTTTAGGTTTTCTGATGCGTATTTAGCGAGTAACCTAATGTTATGTGTTTTTGAACCACCATCGGTGCACAACAACTCTCTATCTTGTCATCTGACCGCCTCACTGGTTTTGTCCATAACTGCATGGGAAAGTCCGGTGTAATGTGTTGAAAAAATCTATGCCGCACTCAAATTGAAGTAAGCCACTTATGGGTGGTAAAGTATTTCTCAATTAGCATACATTTTTTGGTGTTTGAGACATTTCTTCTTCTAGAGTCGGGAATTACGCTTCACGCGGGTCTATTATGACTAACATCTGCCTTGTTGGATCCCATCAAATACTCACGATGACTGGTTTAGGCTATAAGTCCTTTTAGATGGAGTAATGTTTGACATCAGAGTGCAAGAGTGCTAATTTCATCAAAAGGAGCATTTAGCTAAAATAGAAATGAGCAGACACGACAAATATAGAAGCAAAACCATAATATCATATGCTTCAAGTTCGTCTTGCTAAACGATCTATATTGCACATTAGTATTAACATGTGGAGCAGAAGAGTTCAAAGAGCTTAATGTATATACATTTGAATTAGCATTAACATACTCTGTATATTTGAATTCGCTCCTTCAGCTTCTAGTCTTTAGTCATGCATAAAATGTACACTTAAATAATTAGAAATATTCATTTGAAAATAAAACTACTGGAAAGGTGTTTGCACCCCGTGCAATGCATATATTATATTTTATATATTATAATATATGTTTATCATTAAAATATTACAAAAAATATACTCAATTTTGAAAATAAAAGATTTGCCGACGTTACACACACTTAGGGAGAGTTTCTGAGTCTGCAGATCCCTTGCCAATTAAAGGCGAAGGATTTTCAGAGGTTTGATCCAATGAATTGTTGAGAACTAATTCATCAGATTGGGAAATGACTTCTAGTTATGGCTCCTTTGTAGAGGCTACAAATGAAATGCAAGAAGATTGATTTATTATCCAATGAAGAAGATCTTGAGAAATCTTATCTTCTCAAAAAATTTCTCGACTTTGGTCTCAATTCTTAACTGAGCATATAGCTCATTAAACTGAACCACATGGACAAAAATCAAGCATTAAACTTTAAAAAAGAAGATGAAATCACAAATCAATTCAAGAATCCAAGAAAAATAGAAGAACCTTGGAATCCATGAGGTGCTCACCCTAATTTGCAGCATTCGAAGCAACTCTCTCAGGAGGCAATCTTCCTCTCAGGAATAAAAAGAGAATTTAGAGATGGATTCAAGACTGAGTCATAGTTGTTACTCACAATCTTTTTTGTGAAAGCATAAAAGCAGTCTAATCAACAAATGGCGATTGAGGCCAGTTTTGTTAATCTAAATTAATTAATTTTGAATTTTAATATAATGACACTACCCGAGATTGCATGTCAATGAGTTTGTGACCTTTATTGAGAGAATTTTGATGAATTTTTTTATTTAAGAATGTCAACATATTTTTTAAAGAGATATTACCTTCACCTTAGGCCTTCTAAACTTGGACAACTCAGTCACTTTAGCCGTCTGCTGATCAGGTTGGCTTGCAGAAACAAAGATCAAAGAGTATTAGTTACTCATGTCAATAAAAACAATGTGTAACACCATTTTGAGCCACCAAAGAACAAATAATATTGCACAATGGCTTAACCCTTAAGGTGAAAAACTCACAAATTAACAACAAAAGTTTCTATTTTTGTCTTGAACACAATAAGCTTCTGAATTACCAGTAAATATCATAATGCCATCTATAAGGTAAATAACACAACTGGGAAGTGCTTGAATTTGAGGTTGAGCTTGGAAGGGCATTAAAGATCTATCTCCATCTGAGGGAAATGCCCAAATTATTAGTTTAGCATGTTAGGAAGTCCAAAAGCCACAATATAAATCACATATCGGGTTTACAACGTTGAACAAACCACGCTGAATATTGAATATATATAGCAATATTATAATCTACATGGTTGTAAGTGAGTCATATTCTACCCATATTTGATGTTATATTGACCCACATTCACCTTTTATCCATTGAAACTCCCTAAAGCTTGCAAATTGCAACTTACACACTCAAGGTACATGTGGCGAAGATCAATATATAGAAAAATTCGATTATGAATGCTTATAATCAACTACATTGTAATGACGCTTCCTGCAAAAATATATGAACAAACAATGGAATCAAAAACATATGAAAGCTTAGTCAAAATCATTTATACAACAACTTAAGCAATTTATCTTTCATGAAGATAGTCATATGCATTTACAATCATATTCCTATCTACTACATTTTTATAGGCACATAAGAATTAAACGGTATGTAACTATATCGTTGTCAACCAATGTGTAGTCAAATAAGCACTACTTAACAAATGGGCAAACAATGAAAAAGAAACAATCAAACACATATTCTATTTATTCAAATTGATATATGGAAGGAATGCTAGAGAACATTTAGTATTTGGTAGACAACAATCCACAAATAAGAACCTATGAGAAATTGTTAGATCACACAGAGACAACAATGATATATGATACTAAGATGTTGCTGAAAATTTATGAAAATACTTAAATTTGTGCCAAAACATATATGTCCATCCATCAAAAATTCTTCTCAATGAGGCAAGTAAATCATTTTGAGAATTAGGGAAATCTAAAGAAATTTTTGGGTTTTCAAATGCCGAGACAAACAATGAAGTGGATACATGAACAAATATTGAAGTATCCGGATCATTCCAGTCAACATAGTGTAAAACTCTCTTATAATCCATGGTTCTATTATATGTATCACTCACTGTGTGTATGCATCATCCAACATTCCATTTCCAAAAATCCTATGTCCCATAAAAAAATCAGTTTTTTTTTTTTATCTAAAATACTTTATCCTAACCCACTCAAATTAAGCAATTTCAGCTACATTTCATAATCTACTTTTCAATGAAAATTGAAAATCAAATCATACTTAAGAAGATTGAACCGAGCTATTATCTAGGCGGACCATACACAACAGATAAAGATTTAAGTATTTTTTACTCTCTCGAGTCGATTGGCATCTATATATAGGGCTCGTTTGGTATCGAGGTAGGAATCGGGTTGGAATGAGGAATCAGGTTGGGTATGAGGAATGTGTTTGAGTGGTTCTTAGTCTTTAGTGTATGGTAGAGGGAGAGATGGATTAGAAACTTAGGTATAAGTCATAGCTTCATTTTTATTTGGGTATTAGATCTAGTGTAATTTGTTGGTATGAGAATGATTCATACCCATTCCACATACCCATACCTATTCTACCAAACACAAAAACAGGTTTAGCTCATTCCCATACCGATTCTCTATACCCAAGGTATACAAACAAACGACCCCATAGTGATTTAAGAATTAACTTCGATTGAGAACTTAAATAATAGGTGTCATACTTTCCTAAACTGCAAAAATATAAAATTTCAATTTTAGAACCATGAAAATTTCTTCTGGGGACTAAGACCAACAACATCTTGTAGCTTAAGCTAATTCAACCAAACTAAGTTACATAGAGAATAGAAAATAACAGGTTGTCAAAAAACCGAGCTCATAATACCAAATTTTAATCTACAAATATATTTTGAACCGTATGTCTGGATACCTGCGCTACGTGCTGGTCCTCTATGATTTATATATGCAACTGTGTGATATCGTAATCTTAATTAACTATTTTGAATTTTCTATTTGTGAAATTACAAAATTTAAATTCTTCATAATCAAGTTGTATATAATTCAGGGAACACCGAGTATATTGATATATTTAATATATACACATGATAAATTTTATTTAAAAGGAAAAGAAAATCGGAATCGGAATCAACTTAGTAAAAAAAAAAGCATGTCTTGAAAGGATTATACAGATCAAGTGGAAGACTGGTAGTCTTACAAAATAAACAATATGTCGAAAAATTATAGTTCCAACCAAATATAGGACAACCCAACCAACAATAAAAGAAAGTGTATTCATCACCTACAAATAATCAAATTTCCAATGAAACTAAGTCAATAAATACACCACATTAACAATCCAAAGTATAAAGAGTGTGGCTTAAGAAAGCGCGTTTAACCCCGCACCCGAAAAATTATAACCCGCACCCGTTTTGGGCGCATCCGTAACACGCCCAAAAAACCCAGATCATTTATGGATGCGCCCAAGATTTTTTATTTTTTATTTTCTTTGCCTTCAAACTGCTCAAAAATCCGGTCTGATTTTGGACGCATCCTAGGTGCACCCAAAACTGAACCGGGTTTTTAAAAAAGGTTTGGACGCGTCCCGGGTGCGCCCAAGAGTGGGTGCCAGTTATAAAAAAAGTGGGTGCGGGGTTTTTTGCCGTTAAGAAAAAGCTTTACTCGATAAAATAAGAGCACATAGGCATCTCGTGAGAACAATTCTCCTAGAATGGAGCATATAGTATAAATATAAATTCATTTTAATTAATTAAAATTCAATACTTTTTTTAACAAAAAACTTGCATAAAAATATATATATTAAAAAATAAAGATTGATTAAATTCATTTTGGAGGAATTCATAGATTTTGATGTGTACTAAGTGTAGTGGTGTTAAAGTACAAAACCCTCATTAGATACACAATGCACCAACTTTGATACGGTCAAATTTCAATTTGTTGCGTACCGACAGCCACAAAGCAACATAGTAAGTCTAAAGCAGAATTTGTAATTTTAATATAATAGCTTACCTACATTGAAAGAAATGTCTTTACCTGACCACCACGAAGAGTGTGTTGCTCATTCGGGCATGTGTTCTGAGATTTCATACACGCAAGGTCATCATCATGACATGTGGCATATTGTTCTTTGAGCTTCTTAACAGAGGTTGATATCATTATATTGTATTGCTAAGCTCCAGAGCAAGAAGGTCAATCAAATTATCATCCTCAATAGCAAACCGCCTGGAAGCGATGTGATTTTCTAATTGGTTACGCTCTTCATCCTCGGTTTTCACCCTAGCCGTTAATTCCTTCCACCACTAACAATAATAAAGACCAAAAACATATATGTACAACATATTAAGCATACAAAGCAGGATTGGTTGCACGTCTATGGATCTATTGGGATGGACACTGATGGGTCCTTCAAGACAGGAGGAGACCGGATCAGTTCGTCAAAGGGTTTGTTGCTCAACGTGCAGGTAATTCGGCATTTGCTGCTGAACTTTTTGGGGGTGCTGCAGGGACTTGATGTGGCTGTTCAGATGGGAATTGATAAGATCATTGTTGAGATTGACTCGAAAGAAGTCCTTGAGATGCTGAACTCAGCGGATGAGCAATCAACTGTCCACAGAGAATCGCTTCGTCGCATTCGAGAGCATCAGCGGCGGCGGGAATGGAGCATCACGTTCCAATTTATCCCTCGCAGTGGCAATAGGGTTGCGGATTTCATGTCCCGATTCTGTTACTGGTGCCAAGGAGCGTTTACGATTTTTGCATTTCCATTAGATGGGCTTATTAAGTTTCTAGATATTGATAAAGTCAGCTCTGAACTCATGTAATTGCTTCAGTTGAGTAATAAAATGGGTATAGCCCCCTTATGGATCAAAAAAAAAAAAACTAAAACACAATATAAATCACTTGAAAATATTCTGTAACGTTTTATTTTTATGATTTGCTCATCTAAATTGAACATCTATATATGCCTTAATGTTCCAAATCTATATAATTTGATACATATCTTTGACTTTACTCACTTTATGATGGCTATGGTGAATTTAACAATTGTAGCAGTGTTTCATCATAAGATCATTGAAAATTACAATTGACTAAAAATATATAAAATACCTATTTTTCGAAGACGCTATGCTGGCTTGTTTGGCACAATAGAAAAGTGACTGATATTGTAAAAATAGGGCCCTCAACCAGCTTCTCAACAAAACAGTGTGAAATACGATCTCTAGCAACACAGTGGATCACACCACCCTTGCAAAACAAACACAAGGAGAAACTATAGTCAACAAACCTAAAAATAAAACAAAGTTGAATAAATATAAAAACAACAATACCTTATCATCGAAGAGGAGGAACTCAGAGCTCAGATATTGCCCCTCTTTGTTCATGGCATCCCATTATCGACATGCCATGGCTCAGACTGTGCATCAACTCCAAGGCACAACTCAGTAAAAGGGGTGTAAACGACGGGACAAAGAAAACTGACATCAGTAGCAGACCTTTTGCCCAATAACGTATTGCTCACGACGAAGTTGGGGGATTCCAAACCACATGACTATGTCTTGACCGTGACAGAGGGGGAAGACATTGACAACAAAATTAGGGTAAGGGAAGTAAGAGAAAAATTTGAGGGAAACAGAGGTGTCGACGAACATAAGAGAGCAAATGGAGGCAATTTATACAAAACAAACCGGCTCTGATCAATAATAGTAGAATTATAACTGTTGATTTAGAAAGACGATGATTTCACCAGAGAAACCGCCTTCCCAATTGAAGGAAGGAAATTGAGGAGTAATGTATAGAGAAAACCTAAAAGAACAAAGCAAAGAGGAAAAAGAAGCGTATATTCAAACAATTGGGTAAACTACGCGATTGGCCCTCAAACTTTCAAACATTTTCCTTATCAGTCCCTAAACTTCAAATCATTTCAACTGAATCCCTAATCTATTATACTTTCTACTTCTGAATTTATTCGTTTATTAGAACCCTAAATTAATGTAGTAACCTTATATGGCACGTGACATGTAATAATGAGTTGGCAACAGATTATATTATTTTAAACAACTAAAGGGACAATGTTATTCCCTAATCCATCTTACACAATTTTCTACCTAAATCTCACAACCCTCCGACCTCCTCTTCAACTCTTCTCTCGCCGCAAATTTCATATACTTATCAACCTTATCAATCGACAATGCCATCAGAAGTGGTGAACGACCAATTATTTTAAGAATCTCGACCTCAAAAAATCCAGAATGCTGATAAATCGCCAGCTCCTTTTGGATCGTTTTAGCTAATGTAATCAATCTTCTCTTCATACAATTTGGATCGAATGATAAGAGTGGGGTGAGACAAAAGCAACAAATTAGGTTTGATTTGCCAATTCAATTCCAAATTGGGCATACATGTCAACATACATCTTAATCACTAATTTCCTCGGTAATCCAAATTGGGATTCGAGATTAAGGAGATCAGCATTGCTGAACGATGGAGTGAAGATTCGCTTTATATCAACTTCAGTACAACCCCGTACCCTCAAAACATCGAAAGCAAGTTTAGGTTGAGAAATATTGGTCCCTGGACATATTGGTCCTTGGAAATATTGGTCGTCTCTTTGTTCAATTGGGATGCGGCGGCGGAAGCTGTTGTTGCGACAACTATGGTGAAATAGAATAGAATCAGAGCAGAAGATAGTACAAAACGGTTTGATTGAGAATAGGATTATAATAGAATAGAATCGGACCTCATCATTGTTACATCTCATAAACTGGGAATATTTTAAAGCAATATCTCTAATTTTCTCATCTTTAACCCTCGTGAGGATAAACCCTAATCTTTTTTCATTTCCACAGCAAGGTAGAGCCTTTCCTATTCTAAATCTTGCATTTGGGCCATGTGGGAATAAGTTGGTTTGTTAAGCCACCGTAAAACTATACATTATTCTCCCAAAATGGAGTATTCTTGTTTCTTTAAGAAGATAAAATCAATTACCAACTAATGTATTTGTTTTGCAATGTCACGTGCCAAGTCAGCTCACTAACGGTTCTATAACGTCAGATTAGATGGAAGGATGGAAGACATGAAATATATATATATTAAGGGATTTATTTAGAATGATTCAAAGTTACATGATTAATAAGTAAAAAATAATTGAAAGTTTAAAGACAAACAATGTAATTTACTCTCAAACAATCACATATTGACTCACAATAAATAAGGGCCAATTATGTAATTTGAATGTTTTTTTTTCAAGTTCTTTTGTTCTTTTTTGTGATTTTGTTTCTGATTACTCGTAACACTGATTTGGGGAGTGTTGATTTCTCAATTTATATGGTTATGATTTCGTGTCAGGCATCTTCTTTGCATTGAGGGTTTTAATAAATGAGCTGACATATAAAACGCAATAGCATGACGTTCAAAGATTTCTTCTATTTATTTTTAAAACGCTACAATCTAGCGTTTAAAATTCCGGTTCAATAATAAAAAATTATTGGCTCAAATGTTAATCTCCTTTCGTGTCGATCATAGGTTTTCTCTTTAATGTTTCAGTTTTGGGGGGGGGGGAATTGAATGTTGGTGGGTAATTGTTGTGAAACATTTTAATTTTTAGGGTTTTCTTTACCGGAAACCACACGTATGATGGGCCATATTGTCCAAAATCACCCGTATTTTTCATTATTATCGAAAACCACCCCTATAAATCTCTATGTCACTCAACAACCACCCCTCTCTAACTTCCGTTAAATATTTATGTCACGGGTCATATTAAATTATTATTTTATTCTAAATTATTAAAACCACCCCTTTAAAATTTTATAATGGCATTTTTGACATGCATTCATATCTTTAAATCGTTTATGTAATTTATGAGAAAGTAATCAAAATCCAAAATTTATCATCTTCTCCAAATTTAAACGAAGAACCCTAAGTTCCAAACTCAACCCAAAAACTTCCAAAATAAGTCCAAATGCAGAATTTTAATTAATCCATTCACCCAAATCATGCAATTAAACACAAATCCAAAGAGCCAATATCAAATATCACCCATTTAGACGAACATATCTTAGACTCTTAAGATTTGGGGAAAGTAAAATATGAGGAGAGTGGAGAAGGGCTCGCGCGAGGTGGCCGGTGGTGGCAAACTACGGGCAGGGCTGCGGGTCGGAGGCGAAGAGGGTGCAGCAACAGGCGAACTACGGTTGCGGGAAGCAGCGGCACGCCGGCGACACAAATCGAAACCGGGAGGAGGCGCGGCCGGGTGAATGGTGGTGGTCGGGTGTGGGAAGAATTTGGGCTCCTGAAGTATGATGGAGAAAAGAACGCTATTGTGCGTTCCTTCTTCTGTCTTTTTTATTTAATTTTGGGTTGTGTTTTTGGTTTGATTTGTTCATTACTTCTCAGTTAGATTGTGGTTGAGTTTTGGAATTTAGAATTTTTACATTTTAATTTGGGGAAAGATGATGAATTTTAGGGATTTGATTACTTTTTCATAAATTATATAAATGGTCCAAAGATTTGAAGGCATGTCAAAAATGCCATTATAAAATTTTAAAGGGGGTGGTTTCAATAATTTGGAATAAATTAATAATTTAATATGACACGTGGCATAAATATTTAACGGAAGTTAGAGAGGGGTGGCTGTTGAGTGACAGAAAGGCTTATAGGGGTGATTTCCGGTAATAATGAAAAATACGGGTGATTTTGGGCAATATAGTCCATCATATGAGTGGTTTTCGATAAAAAAAAAAACCTAATTCTTAAGATGTTTTATTACAGTTTCAATGTGATTATATATGTGTGTGGCAGTGATATGTTTTGTTTCCTTTGTAGATCGACGGTGTAAATTTTATGTGTTTTAATTTGTTACATAAATGTTGCCTATATGCACGTCTTGTTCGATATGGGCATGATTTTTGTAGTTGTATTGTATACTTTATATGCACCTTATTTTTTGTTTTTTCCATGCTATCACATTTTCTTTTCTATATTAGACCTTTGAAAATGTAAAAATGAAGGCCTAAGATTGAATGAGAAAATATAAAAATCAATAGCTGCATTCAATGTCACACATTTAAGGTCTTGGGAATTACCAATGGACAACCTTTATATATATTATATTAAGATTTAGATAGAATTTAAACGTCGCGCTACGCGCGACACTTTGACACTATACCATACGATATTATATATATTCAATTTTGAAAATGTCTTTTATGTTTAGTTATATATGAATGGAGTTTTATTGTTTGTGTAATATCTTTGAATTGTATCAAACATATTTGGACATAAGATGTGGTCTAATTTCTATTATCCTACAAAATTGTAAATTATATTAGTATTGTTTAATTGATCAATCAACATGAAAAAGAGAGATCTACCTAACTACAATATAAGGGATAAGTCATTCCTTTGTTAAAATTTTCGCCACCTCAGCGCCACTTAAGCGCCATGTCACCTAATTGCCAAAAAAATTAAATATAAAATTCATTTAAAAAACCTAGGCCTATCTTCTTGATTACCCACTACCTCCTCTATTTTCTCTCCACGCTTCTCCTCTCCTCTAACATTCCGTAATTTCATTGCACCGCCCAATCTCCGCCCATTGCTTCTCCCATTTGCACCGCTCAATCTCTCATTGCAAGATAGCTTTCAAAGTCTTGAAAAACGTCAAGGTAACTAACCCTATTTGTTTAATTAATTGTTGGATTGAGATTGACTATGTGTTGTATGTATATATATTTTTGAGCATATTTCCTGGTGTTTAATGCTCTAATGTTCACATCTTATCTGATAAGTTGGCATGGATTATTGAATTTCCTGCAATTAGTTAATGTCTAATTTTTCTATTATTCTGTTTTTAGGATTAGTTTTCCCCACTTTTTACATACTATTCTGTTTTTAGGATTGTTATAAAAGTTTAGCATATTGTTTAAGAGAACTAATTGCTTCCCTTCTCTGCCACAGCTACAATTCATTGCTGAGACCATATTGTTTTTAGGATTAGCCATATGCAGTTATATCCTTATCATACCGAAGGATTGACATCTTTATCGATGAATGAGAATTGATCAATAAAGGACTAAAAATAAAGGTTCAGTATTGTAGCATCTTATTTTGAATTTGTCTAGTACTGGTGTCCATATGCTTGATTTAATTGTATCTTTTAAACCTTTTAATTCATTGGGTGAGTATATGATCAGTAAATATTCTACTCTCTCAGATTCCTGTGACAGTTTTGTATATTGCAGATTTGGGAGGCTTATTGCAGTCAGAAAGGTAGATCACAATTCAGAAAATACTTTACTTTTGTCTTCTTATAATTTTCAAGTCTGTCCCTTTTAATTTCGTGGTAAGTGGTACTACTTCTTTTTTCCTTCTGTTTGAGTTGTTATTTTAAGCTTTCCTTTGGAAATATCTACCTAACAACAATATAAGGGAGAAGTCAAGTCTTCACAAAATATTGCGCCACCTCAAAATATTACGCCACTTCAGCGCCACATTACAATTTTATTTTTACAAAAAAAAATCAAACTTTTAAATAGAAAAAAAAAAAATTTCACCATCTTCTACCTCCTCCATGATCTCCTACAAACATGTCAATCAAGTTACATACTCTACAACTTTGGTCATTTATAAATCATGTTTAAGAGAAGCATATAATAGGAGTATACAATAAGCTTTGGTTTATAAGAGAATAATTTTAGAAATTTATGATTAAGTGTTATCATTTTAGGGGTTAGGTGTTGTCATTTTAGTGATTTTTTTTTGTAACGGGTTGCCCTAGGTTAGAAAAACCGATCATTGAACTCAAAAGTTCAAACTTCAGATAATGATGTAAAACAATTATGTTTATAGTATTATTTTGTTGGTAGCTTGGTCATTATTTTATCTTTCACAAATATAACTATAACTTATTTATTATTTTAATAATATTTTAATAAAAAATATATTTTATAAATATTAATGTAGATTATAATCCCGTGATATTCACGGGACCTACACTAGTTTGTATATAAATGAGGAGAAGAGAAAGATTAATGAAGAGAGGAAAAATAATTAAAGACATTCAATTAATAGGATTAATGAAGATCATTCAACTTTTTTGTACAAAGCTAACTTTATATTAGATTTAGATTAGCTTAAATGTTCATCACGTTGTTCATAAATGTTCATCAAAATGTTGATAAACGTTCATTTTGATATACTCTATTGAATGTTCATCACATTTTACTTACATGTTCACCAACAGAATGTTCATCACATTATAATTAAATGTTCATCAACAGAACGTTCATCACATTATATTTAAATGTTCACCAATTTGAATTAGACTTAAATTTTCATTTATTTTTATACTTTTTTCATTTATTATTGGACCACCGCCGGACCGCCGTCGGACCTCTACCGGACAACCACCAGGTGGTCGCCGGGAAGTCGTCGGGTGGTCGCCGGAAGGCCGCCGGACCACCACAACTACCCCCACTACAAGTAGATGTAACTAGTTTAATCTAAGTCATTGGTTGCCTTCTTATTTATCTCTATAAGAGTGTTTATTATGGGATTCACACCCATATTTTAATTGATTTGTGTTCAAATAAGGATATAATATCATTAGAATTAGGTTAATTATCTTTAAACATATATATTTATTTATTCATTTTTGAAAAAAAGAAGACATATGTCTTATGACGTGACAAAGCTTATTGAGCAATATAATGTTTTTCTTTAGTAGTTATATAGAGATTGCATACTTAAGTGTGTATTTTTTTCTTGGTTACATGTAATAGAGAAGCAACTTGTAGATATTGTGATATAATATGTTTACGTACGAGAATACATGACCTTGTCCAGTTGTTGAGGGCATGCAGGGAATAATAATATAATTTTGCAAATTTGCTTTGTCATTTTTTACAGCAATTAATTTATAATTTTTTTTTCTTTTTTTCATTTGTATACATCAAAAAATCGAAAAAGATTCACACGGTTAAAAAAGGGATCTGAAAGATCTCCAATCTTTTGTGATATTTTGCATTGACTTTCCAAAAATTTATTAGAAAATAACAAAAAAATATAAGAAATACCAAGACCAATGATTGGCTGACACGTGGATGGCTGGAAATGCAGGAAGCCACATGGCATTGCTAGGGTGGGAGGAAAGAGAATTGATTTAATAATTATATAGAGAGATTATTCTATTTTTGGTGTATTGAAGGAAAAGAAATTAGCATTTGTCGATGTATAGATACACCTAGACCTTGGAAAAGGGTCGTGCGAGTCGGGTTCGGGTCAGAGTACATCGGGTTTAGTATTTCGGGTCAGGTCATTTTGGGTTTAAAATTTACCGAGTCAAAATAGGTCGGATTACGACGGGTTTATCTCTGGTTTAGATCAACCCATCGGGATCAGATTGAGCAATTTTTTTACAAAGTCTTTATTTAGCACACCCCCAAAATTTATTTAACACACCCATACATTCGTCACGGATGTATTACACAGGATATGCATCACGAATGTATAGAAGAAGACATTTGTCACGAAGGTAAATGGCAATACATCCGTCACGTATGTCAACAAGAGTTTCGTGACGAATGTACAAATCAGTTCCGTGACGAATGTATTGTGTACTTTCGTGACGAATGTAGCTATATCTGCAAAAATGAAGCTATTATGTCTAATCCACACCAACTACATTTAATTACCATCAAAATATCCGAACAACCTTCTTCTTCAACCTTTTTCACTTCATTTTTACACACATCAAACCCTAAACACTCTCATTCAAACCCAAGCTTCAATTGAAAATATCAAATTGGGATGACTACATACACCAAAATGTTGATGAAGGTGGTCCATCATGGGGGAACTACAATGAGGTATGTTATAGTTGTTTTAAATAATATACAAGTTAGGGTTTGTAGTAAAATTTATGTTTTTTTATGAAATTGAATAGTTTGAAGTTCGGTTTTGTGTTGATTGTGTGAAAATCATGTTGTAATATAGAAAATATGTGATTTTTAGGTGTTACATACAATGAGCATGATAAGAAGATGTTAAAATAATGTTGAAGTTAGGGTTTGTGTGAAATATTGTGTTTGTGTTGGAATTTAGGGTTTGATTCCAATTTAGGGGTAAAAATGTGTGAAAAACATTCTGAAATGGGGTAAAAATGAGATTCGTCACCGAAGCTTCATGGACCTTCGTGACGAAACTAATCAAAACATTCGTGACGAATGTATTTGCACAAAAATGTGCAAATGTGTTCGTCACGCAAGTTAGCCTTTCATCCGTGACGAAGGGTTGCATAATATTCGTGACGAAGGTGTTAAAATAAGGTTTTTGAGTGTATTTTTTGTGTATTTTTTTGTTTTACAGTATAATAGTTCAATGGTTTAAACAACTTATCGATCATTGTCGATGTTCGTTTGGGACCTTAAGGAGTGCCTTTGTTTGATCTTGGTTTGGATTTTGATAATCCGCCAATAGTCTCTCAGCTTAATCCTCCTCCATATCATTCCCATCAAAATGATTGGTCCAATGTTCCTCAATATCAATCTGTATCGCAACCATTTCAAGACATGGAGTATTTCCCGACTTTGAAGACAATACCACAGTTTGACAGTGTTGTGCATTATGAGGAGCCACATATATCATCGGATTATTCTGAAGTTTTCATCACTGATAAGATCTTCAGCTCAAGAGCAGACGCAAAAAAGTGGGCAAGAAATATTGGAAAAACTCATAACTTCATGTTGAAGGTTAGTAGAACCGACTTCAAAGGGAAGTTTGGAAGGTCTTGGCTTAAATGCGAGCACAGTGGACATTATATTCCTGATTCAGTGGGGAGAACTAGGAAAAACACTTCAACAAAGAAATGTGGTTGCAAATTTCAGATTGCATGTACAGAGACTGAAAAGGGGGAATGGATCTTAAGGGTTGATCATGGAACTCACACCCACATCATTGGTCAATCCTTACACGGTAATGCATTTGCTGGAAGACCTACACCAGAGGAGAAAAAGGTGTTACTAGACATGAGGAAGGGAAATGCTAGACCAATACAAATGTACACAAGACTCAATGAATCTCCTGACAACATGACTAAGAAGTCACAAGTCTACAACTTTTATAACAAGTTGAGAACAACGAGGATGGAGGGAAGAACTGTGGTCCAAGAATTCTTCTATCGTTCGAAGGAGTTGAACTACTTCGTAAGACACAAGAGCGACGAAGTCACAAATAAGATCACTGATGTGTTCTTCGCAAGCCCAGAGTCGATGAAACTGCTTAAGGCGTTTCCATATGTAATGTTGATCGATGCAACCTACATCACAAATCAGTAAGTATAATTAAGTTATAAATTATGATGTTTGTTTTTACTACATAAATTCTTATAGTAATGTATTATCTTGCAAAGGTACGGCATGCCCTTCATAGAGATTGTTGGAATAACATCAATGTGGTAGAACTATGCTGTTGCTGGGGCTTTTGTGTCAGAAGAGAAAGAAGAAAACTATGTGTGGTGCATGTATCAATTGGTTCAGTTGTTTAGGCTTGTTAAGATGACGCCAACTTGCTTAGTCACTGATCGAGAGAAAGCTTTGATGAACGCTTTGGATAGGATCTTTCCAGATTCTACTTTCTTCCTATGTAGGCGGCACATCCAAAAGAACATTGAGGACCATGCTAAGCTAGCAATGCGGTCAAAAGCAAGGGGGACCAATTTTGCAAGTGATTGTCTTAACTTATTCAAACAGTCGACGGATTTGGCATATAACATAAGGCTGGGGCGTATTGAAAAAGATTGGGCAAAATATCCATCTGAGACTCCAAGTTGGATCGTCTATAAATAAAATTTCAAACTAATACTTACAACACTATACGGACTCCAAGTTGGATCTTGTGCCTCATAGGTTGGAGTCATAGGGATATTCTGTTGTAATCAAATAAATTACATAAATTAATAATTTAATAATAAAAAATACACTAATATAAGTGAATTACGAAATAACTAACCGTGTTCTCGTAAAGGTTCGAATATGCTTTAGGGTCAGTTAGCTATTGTTTTTCATGCCAAGAAGGTTGCGGGACCTCTTGACTTGCGCTTGTACCCTCGTCAGCTCTTCCGCGCCTCTTCCTCGGCTTCGGTTGATAAGCGGGACGCTCTCCAACCTCGATGTCTTCTCGAGTCTGATTGCGAGTGTTCTTCCGCGCACTTCTCAAAGACTGATACATTCTATACAAACATAATATTTTGTCAATTTACGCATAACAAAACAACAAAACAAAAATCAGCCACATTATATGCAAAAAGATTCTGTCACGGAACTCCTTGATAGATCCGTCACGAAGGTCCTTAAGAGATCTGTCACGGAACTCTTTGACACATCCATCACGGATCTTCATGAGACCTTCGTCACGAAGGTTTAAAGGATCTTTGTCACGAAACTCTTATTCATCTTCGTGACGAAGCAAATTGCACAACTGCACAAACTCAGCAGCAACAATACTTCCGGTGATGAATGAAATTGCACTAACTTTGCACAATTTCAACAACAACAAACAGTTTTTCCAACTATCTAATTACATTAGCCCTAAATCATTTCATTCCATATGTTTCTTAACCAAAATCTCAAACCCTAATTCATGATTTCGTCAAATTTGGGGATTATATCAAAAATTTGAAACAACACTCAATTAAACATAAACAAAGAACAATTGAACTAAAAAACATGCTTAATACACATATCAATCTAATGTAATCACAACATATCAATGTTTTTGACATATCTTCATCTAAACATAGAACATTGCAAAAGAGAGTTATGAATTTACCTTATGAGTTGATTTGTTGATTATTGTGGTGAAAGAGATGAAGAAATGTGTTGAAGGAGATGAAGAAATGGTGTTGTTGTTGCGCCGAATATGAGAGGTGGTATGGGGATGAAGTTACATTTAGGGTTGGGTAAACAATCTCTTTTATAACTGCAAAAATTGACCTTCGTCATGGATGTTTGCAGTATCTTCGTCACTCATGTCTCTTGGACATTCGTCACAGATCTCTTTAGTACCTTCGTGACAGAAGTTTGAAATACATACGTGATGAAAGTGTGATATAGTTCCGTGACGAATGTAATCCTGTGCTAAATAAACAAAAAGGGTGTGCCAAACAGTAAGGCCCATTTTTCATTCCTTTTATACATATTTATAAATAAGTATTGATAGCTCAACCTCCTCGAGGATGCCAAGATGACACAGATCTAGATTCAAGGTGGGAAGTTCTTCTTGTTTTGAGATGGACGATACCTTGGAAAAGGTTGAGTGCTGGCGGAATTTGGTGAATAGTTGGCGTAGGCGGAAGACTTTGGATAAACTAGCTTCGAATGTGTATTCTAAGCTAGGGAAGGGTTGGAGGTTTGTGTTTAGAGAGGGACTTGAATTACTCACGAAACAAGGGAAGATAGGCTTCAAAGGGGACTTGAACCGCCTAGGAAGGATTTGACGCCAAGAAGCAAAGGGAAGGAGTTTTACTCAAATAGAAGCTTTGCTTTTCATTCAATCTCAACGTGCCTTACAAATGAGCCTAGAGAGGCTATTTATAATGGTGAAGACGTCCTTGGGCTGCAAGCCAAAGATCACTCTTCAAATCAAACATTAAAGAAGCTAAAATCAAGGAAATAAATGCTAAGTGTGAACAAATCAAAAGGAGAAACTTAAGGGATGTGCTAGGCACTTATGATGACGATCCTAAGGCTGAGAATGGTGATCCTTGTGAACCTCACACGGATTGATGACATGGCAATCAGATTGGAGAAGATTTAGGGATCACATTCAATGCTTGATGGCGACAAAAGGGGGATTGTGTCTTCCCCGGGTCAAAAGGCATTTGACACGCGCGCTTGAACCATGAATGGACTCTGTGGGTCCATTTAGGACCAATAGAGCCAAAAACACTCAGTCAAAATGAATGGAAGGCCATGGACGCCCGTAGCATAATTCTGGCGCGTAGGAGCGCCCGGGCACAATTAGGGGCGCTAGTCACTCTCACTCTTGGTGGACTTTTCATGGGCGTTCTTGGGCTTGTTCCACTTCTTTTGGGCTTCTGAATCCAATGGTTAAGGTTGCGCCTAGGAAAAGTGTCTTCGTTTGACCAGTGGCGCGCTATCTTCAACCTGAGGTTAACCTCCCAGTGGCTCCGGCGTGAATAGTAAAAGGCTCCGAGGTCCTGATTTTGACAAAGGACCTCAACTTGACTTGTGGCACCTTGGAGTGTGACTTGATGGGCTCGAACCCTCAAGTGAGAGCGCATCAAGTATGAATTGGGTTAAACAAATCGTTGAGCATTTATCTCTTCTTTATACTTTTTCAAGGAATATTTTGCCAAATTGGGAATTAAGTCCATTTAAGGCTGTTAAGCGTTTACGCATAGTTTCGAGCCTCATTTGAGTGAGCGATACCTTATTGGTACTTTATATGCGTAATAAGACTAAAATGTATAACTTTTTCATTAATAATCAACATCGATGATGTAGAACATACATATTGCTACAAGCTATAGAGTTATGACTAGTTTAGTATTTACAAAGGAGGTGCTACTTGGAAAGTTTTACGCACATGGTCAAATATCTCTAATAGGCATTGAAACCAAGTTTCATTCCATTCCAACACCGTTTGGGCGTCGTTTTGTCAAATTGGGCCTTAAGCCCATTTAAGGTCTTTTAGCGTTTACGCATAGTTTCGAGCCTCATTTGTGTGAGCGAGACCTCATTTTCACTTTATATGTCTAATAAGACTAAGTTGTATAATTTTTCAACAATAATCAACATTTATGTTGTAGACCATACATATTGCGACAAGTTAGAGAGTTATCACTAATTTGGTTTTTACAAAGGAGGTGCTATTTAAAAAGTTAGAAGTTGTGATTGGAAGTTACTGACATGGTCAAATATCTCTAATAGGAATTGAAACCAAGTTTCATTCCATTCTGACATCGTTTGGGCGTCGTTTTGCCAAATTTGGCTTTAATCCCTTTTTAGGCCTTTTAGCGTTTACGCATAGTTTCGAGCCTCGTTTTGCGTGAGCGAGACCTTATTGGTACTTTATATGCCTAATAAGACTAAGTTTTTCAACAATAATTAACATCAATGTTGTAGACCATACATACTGCGACAAGTTGGAGAGTTATCACTAGTTTGTTTTTTACAAAGGAGGTGCTATCTGAAAAGTTAGAAGTTGTGATTGGAAGTTACCCACATGGTCAAATATCTCTAATAGGCATTGAAACCAAGTTTAATTCCTTCGACATCGTTTTTCCAAATTGGGCCTAAGCCCAATTAAGGCCTTTTAGCGTTTACGCATAATTTCAAGCCTCGTTTTGTGTGAGCGAGACCTTATTATAACTTTATATGCCTAAGACTGAGTTGTATAATTTTTTCAAACATAATAATACATCGATGTTGTTGACCATACATATTGTGACAAGTTATAAAGTGATGACTAGTTTGATATTTATAAAAGTGGTGTTACTTGAAAATGAAGAAGTTTTGATGGGGAGTTACCCACGGTCAAATATCTTTAATAGACATTGAAACCAAGTTTCATTCCATTACAACGTCGTTTGGGCATCGTTTTGTCAAATTGAGCCTTAAGCCCATTTAAGGTCTTTTAGCGTTTACGCATAGTTTCGAGCCTCGTTTTGTGTGAGCAAGACCTTATTGGTATTTTATATGTCTAATAAGACTAAGTTCCTATTTTTATTTTCTAGTTTTTTTTGGTATGATCCAACGGATTGACCCGACCCGACCCGTTTTAACCCAGTAAAGTGTCTCGTCCTCGAGTCGGGTTAAAATCGAATTTCGGATTCAATTTAACGAGTTAACATCATAAAAATCGGACGGATTCAGGTCAGGTTCATGGATCGGGTGCGACTCCATACTTGTGAATCCTTAATTAATTTGCATTATGACAACACATATAGGCCAGATATAGCATATACCCGACATACAATACATATATCACTTGACATACTAATTAAACACATATCTAGTCGACGACTAGACTCAGTTCATTCATCAGACGTGGTGGCTAGGCAGTGGCACGCCATACACGTACATACACACAAAACAAACATAATATATAGTTCGTTACATTACTTATATAAGATATAGCACACATAGTTTTAAGGTAGAGCCTAGAAGTAACAAAAGCAGGCTTTGCCCTTGCCATCATAGTGGCACTCTCCCTTGCGAGCATGCTCGCGGGACTTGCAAAGGTTGTTGCAATTGGAATCGAAAAGGCATGGTCCTCTGTACTTCTGACTGTAGCATTTTTGAACCGCCGTTGCTGGCTTCACCATCTCTACACACAAATAAGTATACCGTTCAACAACAACACACACAACGTCATATAATTAGTTTTAGATAATTGTGAAAGATGCACATATATACCGTGGCTCGAAAGGAGGAGGAGAACGAAGCAGAGAGTGTAGCAGCTGAAAACGAAGGTGCCTGGCCTTGCCATGTGCCTTGTGACTTTTGTTGTTGGGGTGATGCCTCTTACAAACCAAGAGATGATAGGTATTTATAGTGGCTTGAACATAGCGACTTAGCTAGATTGCTTAACGTATAATCAACTGATCAATTTTTAATTAGTCACTTAGTCAATAGTTAACGCGGCTTAACCGTGATGCATGCTCTCTTATTGTTGTTTAGGAAATATATAAGAAAGATATAGATGATGGATAGGCATTTGACCGAACAAAAGATGATGAATTATCATCATTCAAAATTCCTAGCTTGTTTGACTAACCAATTATTTCAAAACTAAATATGTTTAAGGTAGACTTATTGGTTTTTCTTCGGTTGATCAATAAGGGGGCTTAAGTGGATACGTACGTTTTGCCATAGTTCGTTGATCGAAACAAAACAAAGAAGAAAGGAAAGAGTTCCAGTACTCTCTTATATGAACCGCTGTAAGCGAAAAATATTACGAATTAACTAAGAAGCTCACGTTAGTTGTCCTTGGTGTACGTATATTGGTTAGCTAATCTCTTATTCACGTTATATCACAATTCCCACGTTAAAAATAGCCTTATATCTCACGCATATGATTGATTCGTATCTTCGGAAATCACATATATTATCTAGTATGGGGCGGATCAGATGAGAAGCTGTGCATACTAAGCTCAACGTTAATCTGCTGATTAAAATGATGCACAAAAATAAAGGTGTTCAGCTTAATTTACTCAATCTAGTGATGTACAAAGTGATTTCCTCCCTTTGCTTATCCTGGTGGGCTCGGACACGCCTTTGAAGACTACACGCGCGCGGTTCCGCTCGGCTCGTGGCTCGTGGTCTTATTGGATGGGCCCTAGGCCTGAGGAGGAGGTTATCTTTTGGGGACTAGTCCATTCCGATTTGGATGAGTTAATGTCACACGTTTTTTACTTTGACCATATCTGAGCATTAGTGACACGTTCGAGCACTGAATGCTCCTGATTCTCTCATGCAGCCTATAAAAAGAGATGCAGAGGTCTCTTCTGAAGACACACTCAACAACATCTCATTCTTCTTTCTCTCACGGGTTTCAGTCTCTTCACCTTTTCCTCTTCTTTTGTTCGAGTCTGAGAGTACACACAGTCTAGCGTTCGTTGGCTTCTTGTCTTGAGTTGTGCAAACCAAAAGTGTTAGCGGTTTTATCCTGGGATATGGAACGTCGGTAACTGTCACACTACGGGGCGTTTTTATAATTAAGGAAATAGATAATATCTCGTCTCCGTTTCAGTTCAACCGTACGGTTTGGTATGGTATTGGATAGGATAACTTCTTCTCTCCTTAATTCTATTTTATTACTTTTTTTTATACAATTTTATATGTTGTAGAAATAAGGTTCCTACACACAACACACACAATCAAATCAATCTAAGCAAATTCAAATTCAATGTAAGCAATTCCAAAATCAATGTAACCATTTCCATTTTATTCAAAGTGAGGATTACAACCTCGAAAATACAAATACAATGAACAAAAAACACAAACAAAGGTATAAGAACTTTCAATTAGATCGAATAACCAATAGAACACAAAATCAAAGCTCGAAATAAAAAAATTACTTGTTTCAACAAAATCAAGACAAGAAAGGGCGGCGTGAGAGAAGAAGCGAGGACGTGAGCGAAGAAACGAGCACAATAAGCGAGCGAGGACACATGAGAAGTGAGGAAGAAGCTTGAGCGAAAAAGCGAGAGTGGGGGAGGAGAAGAGAAGGAGGGGCTCTGGAATTCTATTATAAGAAGAGGAGGAGGATGAGCGCCTGAAACCCCACTTTTAATCAACAAGTGAGATAGAACATGGAAGGAAGATTGGGATCAACGGCTTAGGTTCATCCACATTCTTTTCTTAGTATAGTGTCCTCATGTGATCTTTTTCCTCCAATATTATTGTTTTATCAATTTATTATCTTATCATTTCTCCCTAATCCTATCCTTATCCTAATTTAATAAAAGATTAAATGTGGTGTCATAAAATTAATATAATTTTTATTTACTTTGGTTAATTTTAGTCTCCCTAAATGATAATGCATGTAGTCAAAACTTAATAGTCCAAGTAAAACAACATCATCGCATGAAATTGAGAATTGTTTTTCTGAAATGGGCAATATTTTGAAAATAATTCCCATTGTAGGCGTATTTTGAAACTAATTCCCGAAATGGGCAATTTTTGTAGGTTCGGATATTGACAAAGAAGGAGAGGCGCTATCCGAGACGGCGCCTCTGCCCGAAGCTGAAATATTAAAAAATATATATGTATACGAGAGGCGTTGTCTCGGACAACTCCTCTCGTTCACATTTTCCTAAAAAAAAATTACATACAAGAGGCGTTGTCTGAGACAACGCCGCTTGATCTTTTTTTTCTAAACAAAAGAATTCTAAGTAGTACACTGTTTATACACGTAGGTTCACTTTGATTTTTAAAAAAAATTGTATTTGGAATACATACGCAGGTTTCGATGGATCGTATGGACTCGTTCGGAATCGGAATCGAGCGAGAGACATATCTGGTGAAAGCTGGGATCGATACGAACCTAACGAAATTGGTCTACCCCGGTTCCGATTTCGAACGATCTCAAACGAGACACCCGAACCCGCGTAAATCTTGTACGTACCTTCTACTTTAAATGGAGTTTTACAAATTCGTTCATCTATATTAGACAACAAGACACATATCTGGTGAAAGTTAGGATCGATACGGACCCAACAAAATTGGTCTGTTCGATTTCGATTCCGAACGAGCCCAAACGGGCGACTCGAACGCGCGTAAATCTTACGCGAGTATGCACGAGACTTACACGTGTTTGGGTTGCCTTTTTGGCCTCGTTCAGAATCAGAATCAAGCGAGAGACATATTTGGTGAAAGTTGAGATCGATACAGACCCAAAAAAATTGATCTCGCTTGATCCTGATTTTGGCACATACGAGCCATCCGAAGCCGTGTAAGTCCTAGTATATATAGGTTCTGGTATAACAAGCTATTAGGGTGTAACGAGTGGATAAATTTAAACCCTGGGATTAGAAAAAAATAAATGGTTGAGATTGATTGGAGTGGGTCGTACGGATTTAGTGTGGGAATGTTCACATCGTATCAATCATCCAATAGAGTCAATCCCGTAATTAGGGGATTTGAAATTATTCCCTTTCCAAATCTGATTCAGTAAAAACCTAAATACTCCTCCCTTTCCAAAACCGCCCCTCACTTCCCTCTCAAAACCCTAACCCATATTTCCAGTCGAACGCCATTGGAGCTCCTGAAAGCTCATCGATTGGCGCTCCTGACGACAGCGACCAAGAAGAAGAAGATGAGGTCCAGAGCTTCGACTGAGGGGGCCGCATGATGAGTATAGCATTGACTTCCTCTTTCGTGCAACTGGAAGTTCTAACCGCCGCTCCCATGGCGGTTACTGGAGTTTCCACGCCGGATGAATCGGACGAAGAGGGTTTGGGGTCGGATCTGGTGTCATGGCTTCTGCGGTGCTGGATTACGAACAACTCTTTCTTCTTGAACCCTAACTTCTCTTCTGCCTGTCCTTTTCCTTCCTTGCTCGCAATCTCTGCGCTCGGATTGTTGTTTTTGATTTTGGGTTCATCAAGTGAGTCAATTGGATTAGGTCCTTTTATATTGCGGATCTGATTTTGACTTTTTCAATCAACTGATGAATGTGCAGGAAGTGGCTATCAAGCTACTACGCAGGGAGATCAAAATCTTTGGGGAATTTGGACTATGTCAAGAGTGTCAACGATGTGCAAAAATATGATAATCCTTTGAAGCTGAGATCAGATTTGCCATTGAAGCTGAGATCTGCACCAACTGCAACCCTAATCCTCCAGTGTTCTACAATGCAGGCAAAACTCTTCTTCCTCCTCTCTCTTTCTCTTTTTAACGGGGAATGATTTTTGATTTTCTGATGTTGGAGTTCCAGGTGAAGCAGCAGAAGAAGAGCAGTAACAAGTGGACCTGCACGGTCTGCAACGAGAAGCAAATCGGTGTGCAAAGTGTTTGCTCGAGGATTCATGGCCAAAGACATCCGAAAGAGAGGCGGAAATCCTAATGTGGAAGGTGAAATATTAGAAGGACTATTCGTTTGATTTAGTGGAGCCATTTTGGTTTATTTTAGTATAATAATCTTCCCCAAGATTTTTGGTTAGTAGTGATTGTGAATATATAATGGTATGTGTGGATGTATCTGCGTCAATAATTGACCTTTCTATGAGTGAATAGTGGTGCTTCTTTTTTAGGAGAGTGAATAGTACTATTGATGTGTAAGGCAAACAAATACAATCGAGAATATAATGATGGGTGGAAGACAGATTGCTATAAATATTGTTCGCGTTTTTATTAGGTGATATTCACGTTTCTATTAGGTGATATTCTTGTTTAAGTGTAATATTATTAGGTGATATTATCGTTTTTATTAGGTGATATTCACGTTTCTATTAGGTGATATTCACGTTTCTGTAAATAATGTAAATACTGTTCGCCTTTCACAGTGGAATCCCCTATAACAGAATATATCAACAGTAGAACACGAATAACAAAGATGAACATCAGAATATTGTCTTCTTTATGTAGGCACAAAAGTCTTTCGTAATGGAATCCCTATAACTGAATATTCAACAGTAGAACACGAATAACAAAGAAGAACATCATAATATCGTCTTCTTTATGTTTTTTATTAATTACTTTCATAATGGAACCCCTATAACTGAATATTCAACAGTAGAACACGAATAACAAAGATGAACATCAGAATATCGTCTTCTTTATGTAGGCACAAAAGTCTTTTGTAATGGAATCCCTATAACTGAATATTCAACAGTAGAACACGAATAACAAAGAAGAACATCAGAATATCATCTTCTTTACGTAGGAATAAAAGTCTTTCGTAATGGAAACCCTAGAACATAATATATTACCACTAGAACACGAATAACAAAGATGAACATCAGAATATCGTCTTCTTTATGATATTCGTTAATTACTTTCATAATAAAACCCCTATAACTGAATATTCCACAGTAGAACACGAATAACAAAGATGAACATCAGAATATCGTCTTCTATATATAGGAACAAAAAGTCTTTCGTAATGGAAACCCTAGAACCTAATATATCACGAGTAGAACAAAACTACGGAAGATGAATATCTCACATTAGAATACGAATACACATACAGCGCAAAAACATGAATATTGCTTACATGATATCGAATATGTACTGGTTACGGGACAATTAATATATTCAGATGAACGACGAACATGATAGTAGCCATTACTGAATATCGAAATAATCTTGGACGATTGTGATGAAGAACGCAGAATAATTTTGCTGGAGAAAATTTAGGGTTCTTTCTCTTATTTTTTTTATAATTTTCCATTTTAATTAAATTAATTAATTAAGAGAAAACAATCAGAGTTGATTACTCCCTATAATTAAGGATTTAAATTTATTTTACCCTTTTTTCTCCTTTTAAATCAAGTCATCCAATTTATCTAATCCGACGCTCCTGATTTGTCCACTCGTTACACCATAAAACTCGTTACACCGGAACTCACCTCTATATAGATAGAGGTGAGTTCCGGTGTAACGGTGTAACGAGTATTTATCCTCAATGGTATTCATGTTTGAAAAGGTTGATATTCAACTTTCTATGGATTTAGGTTATATATGCACTAATCATATTCTCATATGTTTGTGCCTCTATTCAATCTTTTATGTTATTTGTTCATGTTTATTTAGTTGAATATCTACCCTATATTGATATAGGTAAATTAAGTTGAATATCAACCTTAACAAACCTGAATACCATTGAGGGTGAATACTCGTTACACCGTTACACCGTAAGAGGCTGTTACACCAGAACTTAAATCTATATATATATATATATATATATATATTAAGGATTTGATAAAAAAAAAAAGAAGGTGATTAACCGCTGATTTTGCTAGCGGATCATGCCTAACTTTTTTTTTGTAACATATTGAAAAACGTACAAGAGACGTTGGTTTTGCTAGCGGCTCATGCCTAACTTTTTTTTAATTTGTCAGCGTCTCTTATACGAGGAAAATGAGCATCTCTTATACATAAGTGTTTAAAATAAATAAATTATGGTTCGGTTGGGAGACGTTGTCAAAACCAGCGTCTCCCCAACGTGTATTTTTCCTAACCACAAAAGAGCGTCTGTGTTTAGAATAAGTTTCAAAACGAGCCTATTTTAATTTATTTATTTTAAAAAGCCCATTTCAGAAAAAAAAAATTGATTTAATATTTATATATAGAGTAGATTAAATCATATAAAAATTATTATATTAAATCTCTACTCTTGTCAATATTTCAGTCAAATTAAAAACCATCATAATCTTCCTTGGTTTTTCCATATGCATGTTTAAATAATAAGTTTAATTAAAAATATTTTTACTTAATCATATTATTTAATTTTAAAATTTATGATTATAAAATTAATTTATAAAAATAATATTTTAATTTAATATTTTTATAAAATTGTGCAACGCACGAGAACTAAACTAAGCATATACGTGTATAGATATCCAAGGATACGAAACCGTCATATGCGTGAAATATAGGGCTATTTTTAACGTGAGAATAGTGATTTCACGTGAATAAGAGAGTAGCTAATCAATACACACCAAAGACAACTTACGTGAGGTGATTCAACCCAATGTTTATAGCTTATATATATGGTTCATATAAGAAAGTACGAACTATGGCCAAACGTACGTATCTACTTAAAGTCCCCTTATTGTTCAACCGAATTAAGAAAACCTACTAAGTCTACCTTAAACAAGTTTAGTTTTGAATAAATTGGCTGGTCAAATAAGCTAAAAATTTGAATGATGATAATTCATCATCTTTTTTTGGTCAAATGCTTATCCATCGTCTATAAGATATATTTTGTAAACGCTAATAAGAGAGCATGCATCTCGGTTAAGCCGCGTTAATTGTTGACTAAGTGATATTAAATTGATCAGTCGATTATAGGTTAAGCAATCTAGCTAGCTAGCTGGCTAAGTTCAAACTACTATAAATACACGTTATCTCAAGGCTTGTAAGATCAGAAACCACATTCGATCAAAACAAATGGCAAGGCCAGGCACCCTCGTTTTCAGCTGCTATGCTCTCTGTTTCGTTCTCCTCCTCCTTTCTAGCCACGGTATGTGTGCATCTTTCACAATTATCTAAAGTTGAATATATAGTATGATTTTATGTGTGTGGTTGCTGAATTATATGTATTGAATGTAGAAATGATGAAGCCAACAACGGCACTTCAGAAATGCTACAGTGAGAAATTCAGAGGACCATGCGTTTCGAAGTCGAGATGCAACAGCCTGTGCAAGGGTGGTGAGCGTGCTCGCAAGGGAGAGTGTCACTATGATGGCAGGGGTGTCGCCTGCTTCTGTTACTTTTAGCTACTTCAAAACTATGCTCTAATATTTATATATGTAACCAACTATATCTATATGTTATGTATGTGTTATTTGTGTATGTGGCGTGTGTAAGCTTATAGCTAGCTATAGCTACCACGCCCGATGAATAGATTTTTGTTTATGGTAAGTGGAATATTATCACTTATTGTAGATACGATAAGGGAAGGCCTATATAAAGGGCTCATGTCGGTATTTTTACTACAAACAATTGGTGCCCATAGTGGGGCTTGATAAAAACAAGTGTCATCTTTTCAAAACCATCTTTTTCACCAATGAAACGTGATCAATCCAGAGAGTAACCACCAGAAAGTCGCCATTGACGATGTCGAAGGAATCACAAACGCGATGATCGCGTAGATGATGAAGTCACTCACTCCAAAGATCCAAGAACTCTCATTGGAGAGATGCCCTAATTCATAAGCTATCGATAATTTAAAATAGTTTAATTTGTCGGTAGACTCCTTCTATGAAACTCTCGGGCCCGGATTCAGATGTTTCTCAAACTTCTGGTTCAACACCATTGTGTAGGGACATTGTTCTAAAAACGGTTGGGACGGCCGTCCGAACGCCGTTGAGACGTTGGACGTCGGGCAACCGTCCCGTTTTCCCTGTGATCGGGGTAAATTCGGACTCAATGCCCAAAATAGCTCAAATAAACCAACACTGATATGGACTTGTTATGGGCTTAAAACTGAAGCCCACAACTGCACCATAGGGCCAATTTAAATGGAAAGGCCATAAAAATGTTACGGAATTTCTTGTCATTATATAGACATCAAAAACTTCAGTTTGAAAACATATTGTCGACGTGGGATTACAAACGAGTTGGCGTTGGCACTTTTTGATCTTCCTCAGATCATCTTGACCACACCAGATCTCTTTTCAGATCTGCTTCCATTCCCAAATTTCTTGTTCTCGATTCGATAATTTTTCTGACCTAGGTTTTCCATTTATGTGAAAATCAGGTTAGATCGTCGAATTGAAGAAACTTCCGCCTGCAAGAACTATTTTGGCAGACGAACTGTAACCCCCTAACAATGTTGGCTCTTCCTTCACCGGCATCCATACATAAAACCTTGAGGATTGTTAGATGAACAACATTGAAGCACATGAAAATGGTGAAATAGAAGAAGCAATCTCGGCTCTGCCAACCGAAGATGAAGTGCTCAGTCTCATCAACCTTTAAAGAAGAACGAGTTATTGTTCATCAAGATTTCCAGCCAGTTAGTATTTGGTTTCGCTCTATTCAAATTCGGTCGTTTACTATCTTAGAGTCGGTCGTTTACTAGCTTGTGTTCTGCAACCTCATATTTTCTTCAGATAATATATACTCCCTCTATCCCACTATATAAGCTCCATTTGACCTCGGTTCGGATGTCGATGCGCGTTTTGTTTCGTTGATATCTCTAATTGTTTATGAGTAAAAAACATAAAAATTTGATATTGTTAAAGTAATCATTGAGACGGATCAAACAAGACCTCATATGATCATATTTTTCGTTATATATTGGAAAAAATCGAAAAGATTCCCTCGAATTGTAAATAGTGCTGAAAAATGAAATGAGGCTTATATAAGGGTAGAGAGGTACTAATACGGAGTAGTAATATGTACGAAGTATGAATTAGAGATGCCTTATATAGTACCAAGTATGAATTAGTCTATAAATTGTTGGGCTTCGTAGATCACATGTGAAGATAAGAATTACTCTATTGCACGAGTACCAATTCGCTTATGAAAAAAATACATTATTTGACTGATTAGTTTAGGCCCTTACTATTTAACGCTCACCCCTTTTGCTATTTACCGCCCAGGTCATCCGTGCGTCACGCATGGATTAAATCCGTGCGTGACGCATGGTTTTAATCCATACGCCACGCACAGAACCAAACCATGCGTGACGCATGGACACAAACCATGCGTCACGCATGGATTTTTTTCCTATAAAAGCCCAAAAACATCAAACCCTACCATTTTGTTATCTTCCCCAACATACCTCACGGCGGCTGAAGCTATATCACGCACGGTTTTACCCAATTTTCAACATTTTTCATCATCTTTCTACATATAAGGTATGTAAACATTAAGATTTCATTGTTATGGTATGGTATTGATGTATATATGAGGTTTTCATGTTGTTTTGATGATATTTACTTCAAAATCCAATGTGTATGTTAATTAGTTGATTAGAAATGATTAAACTTGTAATATATGAATGGATTGTGTACTTTGTTGATAATTTATTGACAAATTTGATATTTTCATGTGTATATAGTTTATTAGGGTTTTGATATTGAATTAGGGTTATGAATTAGGTTGTTGAAATTGGGTATGGTTTTAATGAAATTATTGAAAAACTGTTATAATTTTGAAAAAAGTGTTGAGATTAGGGTTTGAAAGTCATGGAAAAACTGCAGAACACAACCCTGGAATGTGCAATTTCATGCGTCACGCATGGATTGCAACCATGCGTGACGCATGGATGGAATCCATGCGTGACGCATGAAATTGCACATTCCAGAAATTGTGTTCTGCAGTTTCAGATTGTATTTGATGATATGCTGATTGAGTTTTTGATGATATGCTGATTAAATTCAGTAAACTGATTAATTTTGTGGAATTGCACATTTTATGATGTAGATATGGATGGTGGTCGTCGACCTGGACGGGATACTCGTCAAAGAAACAGAGATCTGAAGAAAAAAGATCTCATAGTTCCAAAACAAAGGAAGAAGAAGAATAGACAAGAATCGCCTCCTCGTCGTTTAGAGTTTTCTGATGAGATACAACAGCAACAACAACAACAACAACAACAACACCAACAACAACAACAACAGCAACAGCTAGCTTTGTCTGCTGCAGGTTTCGATCCCCAGGGTTCCCCTCATTACTTTCCTGGCACCCCCATTCTGATCCCACATCAAACTATGTTTCCACAACAAACACAGTTTTCAGGCTATCCGGGCTATCCACAACATGACCAATCATTTGTGGAGATGATGAGGCAAGCTACTGGTTCTCATCACTTTCAGAACCCTCAGACGGGTGATGACCAGTACGCACTGGTTGCTTGTAGCAGTGCAGGGCCATCAGCTGGGGGTGCCAATGGTGATTCTGATTCTGATTATGAGCAGGAGCATGAGGAACAGGGTCAGGAAGAGGATCGGACCTATGGGAATGTTCATGAAGAACATGAAGAAGCGGAAGAGCAAGAGGAGCAGGAGGAACAACCCAGAAGACGACGACGACGACAACCTCCGGTCAAAAACATATACGTCCCTCAGTTAGAGGGGGGTACTCCTGGAGGTCCACAAATTCCGGAGCTGCTCATAAGCTTTGAAGCTCATACAGCCTTTTTTGTGCAAAAAGGAAAGGTATGTAATTAGAATTTGGTTTATAGATTCAATACTTATCATAACTTATTTGGTTTATAGAATTTGTGGTAATAAATTTGTTAATGTATGAATTGATTTGATTAACCAAATGGATTATTTGTTGAAATATTTGTAGTTTTGTTGAAAATTTGGTTAAGGTGTGCTGTACAGAATTTTCTGCATTCTGTGTAATGCAAATCCATGCGTGACGCATGGTTCATGTCCATGCGTGACGCATGGTTCATGTCCATGCGTGACGCATGGATTTGCATTACACAGAATGCAGAAACTGCTCTCTGCATTCTGTACATTGCACCTTAACCAAATTTATGCAGTTTCTGTATTCTGCAGTTTCTGGAAAAAATTTATGCGTTATTAAAATTATTTGTGTTACGTAATCAATTTACAGGATAGAGGCGTACTCCCTTACCAGACAAGACAATCTCAGCTGAAAGATTGGGAACTTAATTCTGACTTGTCATGGGGTAATCACGCAATTGCAACGGAGCTGACTCATCTCAGGGTATTGATGTACGATGTGATTGATTATCCGCTCATCTGCGCCTTTATAGAAAGGTGGCATCCTGAAACAAATAGCTTCCACATGCCATTTGGTGAGATGACAGTGACGTTGCTCGACATCAAGAAGCTGCTGTTGCTTCCTATTCACGGGAAAGCTATGGTGACCGACCCCACCGCTTCAGTCGGGAGAACTACGAACAAGAACTTTTTTGGTGAAAAGGGACGGCAAAATTTTCATCTTCAAATTGAACAGCTCGATAGTTATTGGATGAGCGCGAAAAAGTTTAAGGCGCACATTGAGGGCCTAAATGATCCCGTAGTTCATGGAATGGGATATATATTCCACTTGCTGGCTTCCACAATCTTCACTGACAAGTCACAACATAAGCTCCCGATGAGATTTGGTGCATTTCTAGGGAGTGTTGAAGAGGCAAGAAGTATTTCTTGGGGATCTGCGGCGCTAGCATATTTCTATCGCCAAATGGGCATCGCTACACGCGAAAATTGTGGTTTGATCTCATTTTGTTTCACTCTCCTTCAAGTAAGTTTTTAATTATTTAGGAACTACATTTTTTAGCAATCATAACTTATTTCTATGGTTTTAATGCTAACTATATTTTTTAAATGGTAGGGTTGGATATACACATACTTCCCATCCTTAGCAGCTGGTGTTCGGCGTAATCCTGGTTGGTCAGTTGATCATCCTTATGCGTTTCGGTTTCTACCAGAGGAAGCGTTGCCGAACTACGACCCTGAAGCACGAAACTACAGAGCTGAACTAGATGCACTTCTTCTATACATCTCTTGAAGTTGTTGCATTGCCCACAAATAATGCTCTTTAGTCTCGCCCTCAAGAAATGCCCCACAAACTACAAAGTTCCTCCATGTAGACGTGATTCCAACAATCTCGAAAAATGGCATTTTGTACCTGTAAATAAATAATTTGAAATAATATTATTGCAATGTTATGGAAAATCATATGTAATGGTCAATAATCACACAAAACTTACTTGATTGTGGCATATGTGGAGTCCATTATAAGTACATAGGGAAATGATTTCAAGAGCTTCATTGATTCAGGAGACGCAAAGAACATATCACCAATCATAGATGCATCATCTTTGCTTGTCCTATACTCCATGAAATAGTCGCTCTGTTTG
Organism: Oxyria digyna; assembly: GCA_029168935.1. Taxonomy (NCBI): domain Eukaryota; kingdom Viridiplantae; phylum Streptophyta; class Magnoliopsida; order Caryophyllales; family Polygonaceae; genus Oxyria; species Oxyria digyna. The sequence goes on from JAPVLV010000013.1 coordinate 18,175,479, forward strand.
CATTTGTAGAAAAACTCTTGGATAACAGTTCTTCCTTCCCTGTTTTCGATCCTCGTCTTGGCCATCAAATTGTATACTTGTTTTTTTTTTGTAAGGTTTTTTGGAGACTTGTTGAGCATAGTGTAAATCTCATTTGGTTTACAATGAGCCCTGGTCATTTCAACTACTGTACACACTTCATCAGGCGTCAATCTGCCTGCAAACGCATTCCCAAACAAGCTACTACCAATAGGATGGTTGTGGGTACCTAACATTACAGTAAGTTTCCAAGCCCCTCTATGCTCCTCTAGAAGTTTTAATTCGAACCAACATCTACATTTTTTCGTCTTGATGTTTTTCCTCACTCCCTTAGCTTTTGAGTAATTCACTCGTCCTCTATCACAGATAAGCTGAAGTTTTCCAGATTTTGTTTCGGTAGGTGCTCTACTCCTTCCATTGACTATGCAAAAGTTGTTGGCTTGTGCAATGTTAACGGCCCAATCCACTCCCTGTTGTCTAGAGGGGAATACCAAGTCATTTGCAAACAACTCTGAGTAATCAACAGAGACATATTGTTCTTCTTGAACTTCAATATCAAATTCTGGTGCAGTACGCAAAGGACGAAACACATTTAAGCTACTTGTGTCTGAAAGTGGCCTCATCAAATGCGAAGGCCATTGCGACAAACCGTAACCGGTTCCAAAAGATCCAGTGTTGATATCACCAAACTGTGATTGCGGTTGCTCCCATGTTGTCAAATCAATGCCCAAATCAAACGAAGGTATGTAGTCGAGGTATGACGGAGGTGGGCAGTCATTAAGAGTAATCTTGTCTAATCCAGTAAACACAGAAAAGTTCATCTATGCACAAACACACAGATAACAAACCAGTTAAGCTTCTGTATGGCAAATCCATACGTCACGTGTGGATCCATTCCATGCGTGACGCATGGTTACAACCCATGCGTGACGCATGGATTCACTCCATACGTGACGCATAGAAATACAACATGCAGTTTCATTCATCTTTTGTCATGGTTCGTATGATTCTGTTAACCACACTATGTTTCATTAACATTTCAAACATCATACATCATAAATTCAAAACTCAACATGTTTTGTCATACAACTAATACCTTTAACATATGAAGTCCATAAAACCCAACAAGTCAAACCCCTAAAACAAGTCAACACCTTAAAAACTAATATTATAATACTTTTCAAACATCATAATCACTAAAGTAAACAAAAATTCACAAATCAACATCTTTAGTCATACAACTAATACCTTGAACATTTGAAATCCATTAAACCTAACTAAATCAAACCCTAAAAGAAGTCAACACCTTAAAAATTAATATTATGAACAAGAAATGTTACCTTATTAAGATTGTAACTTGAAAATGGTGCTTCTCCACCTCTTTCATTGGTGCATTCCTCTTCATTCTCCATATAGAAAGAGCTTTTTTGGGATAAAATGGTGTGTTTTGCTCTCAAGAATGTTCAACAATGGAGTTAAAAGGGTTTTGACATTTGAAATATGGAAAGAAAGGAAGATAATAGGGGTTAATGTAGGTGTTACGGAAATGGTAAAAAAATTAATGGAGTTATTACAGTAGGTGAGACAAGACGTGCTTGCTGCATGAGTTGTTATTGGGAGTTACCCACATGGTTAAATATCCCTAATAGGCATTGAAAACAAGTTTCATTACATTCGGACATCGTTTGAGTGTCGTTTCGCCAAAAACCGCCTTAAGTCCATTTAAGGCGTTTTTAGTGGTTTTAGCGTTTACGTGCCTCATTTCGTGTGAGCGAGACCTCTTTTCTACTGAATATCCCTAATAAGAGTATGTTGTATAGTATTTTCAACAATAATCACCGTCAATGTTGTAGAATATACATATTGCGACAAGTTAGAGAGTTACGACTAGTATGTTTTTTACAAAGGAGGCGGTACTTTAAAAGTTAGAAGTTGTGGTTGGGAGTTACCCACATGGTTAAATATCCATAATAGCCACTGAAAACAAGTTTCATTATATTCGGACATCGTTCGTGTGTCGTTTCGCCAAAAACCGCCTTAAGTCCATTTAAGGCGTTTTTAGTGGTTTTAGCATTTTGGCATAGTTTCGAATCCCGTTTTGTATGTGTGAGACTTTATTGGGACTTTATATGCCTTATAACACATTTTTGTATAAATTTTTCAAACATACGTGAACATCAATGTTACGACCATATATATTGCAACAAGTTAAGCTTGTGGTGAGTAGTTTGATGTTTTACAAAGAGCGTGTTACTCTAAAAGCAAAAGGTTTTGATGCAAAGTTACGGACATGGTTAAATATCTCTAATAAGCATTGTAAACAAGTTTCATTCCATTCCGATGATGTTTCGACGACGTTATGGCGAATTGTGGTTTTAAAGCCTTTAAAAACAACACGGAACATGAATTATTTTGTGTGCCATAACTAAAAATACATTGAATACATTGACATGAATCATATAAGCAACAAAAAAACATATGAAAATCCATGCGTCACGTATGGTGTAAAACCATGCGTCGTGTGTGGATTAATTCCATGCGTGACGCATGGTTTTATGTTGCAAAATCTTATTTTTATATTTAGAATGCTTATATTGTTGTTATGTTGACGAATGTTCAACCTTATTATATTTCAAATTGTATATGGTACGCCATACATATTGCGACTTTGTTCGGTTTTCAAACTATGTTTCACTTACAAAGGTCTAAATTTGATTTTCAAGTTACACACATGATCAAATAGACATTATAAGGATTGAAACAAAGTTTCATTCCATTTCGATAAAGTTTCGATGACGTTTTTGTCGAATTGGGCTTTATCGCCTTAAAAAAGACACTAAAAATGTGTTTCTTTGCACACTTAACTAGAAATACATTGAAAGTTAGAAGTTTCATATATGCAAATACGTGCGTCACGTATGGATTGTATCCGTGCGTCACGCATGGAATTAATCCGTGCGTCACGCATGGATACAATCCATGCGTTTTCTGGAATGTGCAATCCGTGCGTCACGCACGGATTAATTCCATGCGTGACGCACGGATGACCTGGGCGGTAAATAGCAAAATGGGTGGGCGTCAAATAGAAACTATGTTAGTTTATGTTAGAAAAATTGAAAGTTACTATGTTATAGCTTAAGAGTATAAATTTTATATTAATATATAAATTTACTTATATTTTATATAAGAGGATATAGGGAAAAAAAAAGTTATTTTAATTTAAACCCTACAGAATCCGTCTAGAAGGCCGTACAACCGTCTAGACGTTGGACTCTCCTCCACCGTACCGTTTCCGTATAGCGTTTTTTAGAACACTGTGTAGGGATGTACAAAAAAGAGAAAATTGCATTCCATACCCTAATTGAAAATCTTGTTTGTACAAATACCCAACTTTTTTGGCATTTGTACAAATACCCCTTTTTTTATTAAATTTCAATGTTCTTTGCAAAAATCTTAATCTACTATAAAGTTAGGGGTTGGGCAAATTAATTACATTGCATTCAATGCTTTGTGTTTTTTGTGTTTTTTTTGTCTTTTCTTTCCCTACGTAGTCACTTATAGATTTAGGCCCAACAAAACGTGTACATAGTGGATCCATAAGAAACGTAATGTCATTTCGTACTCGTCATTTCATCAACGCCAAATTGTTAAGGTTTATAAAATCGTAAAATCCGCGCTACGCGCGGGTCCAAAAATGTTATCTTAATATATACTTTAAAATTAGGGGTTCCTCAAATTAAACACACTACATTTAATGCTTTGTTTTTAATTTATCTTTTTTTTCTTTTTGCATTTCTTTCCTGCGCAGAATATGTCGTCCAAATGAAGATTTTTACCATCAACACATGTCTATAATGGATTCGTATGGAACATTTCATCATCTTCTACTCCTCGATTCCGGAACACCTCATTGTGAAGTTTTATACGCCGTAAAACTCGCGCTACGCGCGGACACAAAAAGTCTAGTACCTTATAAAAATAAAGATAAATTAAATGTACAATTTATCTTTAATTTTGGAGAAAAATAATGAGGTGGACAATTTCTCCTACCTTTTGAACTCAAATTTCCTATACCCAAAATTGAAGAGACGATATCTGTTGCACACTTTCACCAAATTCCCCTTTTCTCTCCAGAACCCTAAAAACACAAATCTCATCATCTCTCTTGAGCTCTTTCTGACGAAAATAGGGTGCGGCCGTCCTCGAGCTACATTCCGACGAAGATCAGGGGGTGTGGCGGTTATTTCTCCTCGAGCTCTTTCCCAAGTCTCTCTTCACTCGTCAGTTATTTGATCTGAGAAACATTAGGTATGTAGCTACATTTCTCCTCTATGTATTCGGTTTCTTTATCTATGCTCTTTCCACTCTAAATTTCTCCCATAAACCCTAGAGCTTAGATTTGGGGTTCGGCCTTTGCCAAGAAAATTAAGGGAAGTGTTTGTCTTGGGCTGGATTTGTGTTTGTAGTCAGTTTGTGTGTTTGTCTAGGGCTTGAATTGGATCTGTTGTTCTTGAACTGTGCATTTCTTACTCTTGAGTCTTCTTAATGATGTACTAAAATATGTGTAATCTACTTCTTGAAATTTTGTAACTGAGCTCGTGCCTTGTACTCTAGGATCCACCAATTATATTTGGGTAGTAGGATCCGAGTCACTGTTGAACATGAATCTCAACATCAGTATCATGGTTTTTTAGATCAATTTGTAACCAACACCCATGTGGCCTGACATGACTTTGGGAATAAAATTCCAAATCATCAAGGGTAATTAGCTCTTTTTAAAACTCCTCGTTTAGGTTCGATCATTCTTCATTTAGGATATAAAAATTCTTTGTCATCTTAGAAAATTATGAAAGCAGAAAAACATAGTTAATTATGAGATAGGTTTTGTAAGGCACCAGTGCTATTCATGATTTTTCTAGTATTTAGTTTAGTTAAGGAGGTGGATCATATAGTGGTGTAGAGGTTAAATTAGTCATATAATCTCTGTTTATGAATGTTGATGTTTTATGTTGAATTAATTAAGAGATTTGGTTGATGAATGTGAATGAGGCTATCGGGCTTATTGCTTTGTAATAGTCATGGTGTTTTGCTTTGAAATAGAGTTACTATAATTCAGCTTGCATTTGTTACTTTGACCTCTTTAGCATATAACTCTTGCAGCAACATATTCCTTAATGGGTACAAAACAAAATCTAATTCCGGGGATCGACCTGGATTGTTGTCGTTAGAGGATGGTATCTCACATGTATATTAATTAAAGAAGAGGAAGAAGAGGAAAAAGTGGTCAATAGAGAGGAGGAAAAAGAGGCCAATAATCAGGTAAGTATTCATTTTTTGTTTAGTTTGTAATGATTTTGATACCAAATAACTAACTTTGTCAAATTGCAGAATTTAAATGTCATATTAGCTAATAAATATGTCATTATACCAAATAATTTTGTCAGATTGCAGAATATAAATGTCATATTAGCTAGTACAAATGTCATAATAACAGATAATTTTGTCAGATTGCATAATATAAATGTCATATAAGCTACTACAAATGTCATAATAGCAAATGTCATATTGCAGAATATAAATGTCATATTAACTAGTACAAATGTCATAATAACAGATAATTTTGTCAGATTGCAGAATATAAATGTCATATAAGCTAGTACAAATGTCATATTGCAGAATATAAAGGTTCCTTGAAATAATATTTTTTGTGAAACTTATGATGTTAGTTAACCATTCTACTTTTGTTGTTTGTGAAGGGGTGACTATGGAGTATTCACAATCAAGTACATCGAGATGATTATTACTGGATTACGTGAAATTGTGGTGTCGGTGTCTGATAAGCTTGTGGATCACTACATGAAGAGGATAGCCGTTAGTATTTTCGAGAAGAAATGGAATGACTAGATAAGTGTTTCTTAGTTAGCTGGATTCACATGTGAATGATTTAGCTATATTTTGTACATTTTCCTAGAAGAAAAAACAGATTATGGGTTATTTTGGTAGAAGAAAAACACACTGGTTGTGATTTGTTTTGTATCCTTGGAGAAACATGTGTCAGCAGGTTATTTTGCCAAGATATTAACATGTTATTTTGCGTTTGAATGAAGCTTAAAAATATTATATTATTTTATAGGGATGTCATTTTTTATTGTCACCGTGAAGAATACGAAGGCCACACAAGCAAATAATATGCCACATGACAAAAAAAATTCACTTAATTTAAAGTTGAGATGAATTGAAGATGGTGGCTGGGAATTACAATATCATTAATAAAAAAAATCACTTAATTAAAAGTTGAGATGAATTGAAGATACTGGGTGGGAATTACAATATCACAATTTATTACGTTTGTGTGTTATGCATTTTGGAGGGAAAGCTAAGGGAATATGCATTTTGGAGGAAAAATGTTATTTAAAAGGATAAAGTAGTATTTACATCAAGTTCTTTTCGTTTAGTTTCCTTTTTATTTTATTTTAGATTTAAAAGAAAAGATTTATTGATTTGCAAAACTACCCCATTTAGTGCATTTTTGCTAATCTAATATGATTTGGGCATTTTTGCAAATCAATTATGGAGATATGGTATTCATACAAATCCTTGTACAAAAAAGACCTGGTTCCCGGTCCACATATTTGAGAAATTTTGGGTTCCGGTCCATGAATTTTTCAGTCCGGTCCGGTCAATTTTTTTAAAAAAAAATTACCAAAGAAAAATAAAGTTTTATAAATTTTATGTATAAAAACCCGGTCCGGTCCGGTCCAAAAATGGCCGGAAATTTCCAGTCTGGTCCGGTCTCCGGTCCATGGATTTGAAAAATTCCGATCCCCGGTCCAAGTGTTTCAAAAATTCCGGTCCGTCGGTCCGGACCGACCCGGGAAATTCCGGTTGTGCAACCCTACCATTGTGTATGCTCGTTGGATGACCCAACCATGGTTGTTAGGATCGCGAATGTCAGGATTGGAAGTAGGACCGTATAGGATCGTACAGGATCGTAAGATCCTATGATCAGGATCGCAAATGCAAGATTTACCTCCTTTTACTGATTTTTTTGACTAAACTACTTCTGTAACTGAATTTTTCTTAAACTAAATTTATTTTTCAATGTTATTTAGGTGCATACAAAGAAAAGAAGTATTTTAAACGCACAAAAGATGAATGATTTGCAATGTAAACCTTAAACTGAAGTAGCAAAAATAAAAGAGAAATCGTTTACACACACTAATGTTATTTCTCAATAGTATTCGTAATGTACAACCTTAAACTGAAGCAGAAACAACAAATTTATTTTTCAATGACATTCTGATGTGATCTCACCATGGGGTTCAATCCCATCAAGCCATTACCATTGGACTCAAAGGCATCAAAGGAGTCCAATAAGGTCAAGAACGCCCATACAAGTGCCTCACAAGTTCAAAGTGACCAAGGTCATGCTTGACGCCCGACGCCGCCTACGCGACAAAGAAGGCTTGTGTGCGTCCGAGCCCTTCCAGCCACATTGGCTCGGCGCACATGGTTCCATAGGTCCTAAATGCACCCAAGGAGTCAAGATAAGGTCCAAGCGCGCGTACCAAAGGCCTCGGACCCGGAAGAGACACAATCCCCCTTTTTGCGCCATCAAACATTCAATGTGATCTCTTAAAATCCTCCAAGTTGAATTTCAATGTCATCAATCCGTGTGAGGGTCACATGGATCACCAATTTCAGCCATTGGATCATCCGAATAAGTGTCTAGCATAATCCCTTATATCCCTCCTTTTGATTTGTTCACACTTAACATTTATTTCCTAGATTTTAGCCTCTTTAATGCTTGATTTGAAGAGTGATCCTTGGCTTGCAGCCCAAGGATGTTTTCATGCCTATAAAAGCCTCACAAGGCTGCCATTGTAAACCACGTTAAGATTTAAGCAAAAGCCTTTAGTTGAGAAAACTCCTATCCTTTTGCCTTGGCGTCAAAACCCTATCAAAGGTGGTTCGAGTCCCCTCTGATCTATCTCTTCTTCTTCTTTGTGTGATAAAGATCTACAAAGAAACAAACCCCAACCCTTCTCAAGCCTTTGAATCACATTCAAAGTCTTGCTTATCCAAAGTCTTCTGCCTTCACCAACTATCCACCAAATTCCGCCAACACTCAACCTTCTCCAAGGTCTCGTCCATCTTCAAAACAAGAGAACTTCCCACCTTGAATCTAGATCCGAACGCGCCTTAGCATCCACGAGGAGGCTGAGTCTTCATTGGTATCAGAGCTCCAGGGATTCGAGTAAGTTTTTCTTGTTTCAATTTTCACTTATATCCATCCATATCATCATCCCATCTTCGACCATTCTTGTGCTTAAACTCCATTGTTGAAGCCAAGAACCCATCCACATTCATCCATACAAAAATCTGCCAAAGGAACCCATAAATCCCACACATTTTGCCTCATTAAAGCCTTCCATAAATCACTCCCTAAAATCACTCATTTGACCACAAAAATCAGCCAACAATCCCTCCATTCAATCCATTCCCACACGCATCAAGTCTTGTTTCATTTGCTGAATTTTTTTCTTTTTGAATTAATTTGAATGCATTTTGTAATCTTGAAGTTCTTGTTGCGATTATAGTGGATTGTTTTGCATGAAATTTGATAGGAAAAACTAGTAAGATGAGTCCCTTGTTCTACTACTTTCTTCTTGAGATTTGCATGCTACTTATCTTGCATTTCATTTAGTGAAGCTCGACCAAAAACAAAACAAAACAAAAAGTGTCAAAAAGCTCTCGGCTTGAGCAAAGAAAATCATCAAAAAAATTCTGGAAATTAAAATTGAGAAGGGAAAAGTCAAAAATAAGGCAAGCCTTTTCTCCCGTCAAGACCATAGCCAAAATAAGGTAACGTGCTTGACATTCACTTGAGCTATTCTTCCATCTCGCATCTATCCATCGTCTAGTCTCTCTTGCAAAAAATTTCTTTGACAATTGCATGCTATTACTTGAAGCTTTTCAATCTAGATGTTCAATATTACTTGCAATTTGAATTGTTTTGCTTAGAAAGAATTGTCGACAAAGAAATTAGACTTGTGCAAAACTTGACTTAACCACTAAAGAACCCTTAAGTGCTTATTGTTTCAAATCAAACTTGTCTCGTTTCTTGTCTGGTTCGTATATCATTTTCTTGTGCTCTTTGATCTTTGCGCTACCTTGTCTCATTAGGTACTAACATGTCAAGGACACACTCAAATTGGCGTATTCCTTGGCATACTGAATATGATATTGAATATGATGAAGTGGACTTGTGGAGTTACAATGTGCCTCGAAGGCATCCTGATTGGATTCCACCACCATGGCCACCAATTCAGCAAACAAGTCATGTTCAACCCTACATTGACCGTGGAGATGTTACAAAGGAGAGGTGCTACTCTTCACATCGACAACATTCTCGACCAACAACCACCAAGAGATATGACTACATGGACGGGCGTTTATCAAATTCTGCGGGCGTTTATGACTCATACCCTCATCAAACCCATGATCAAAATCAAAAAGTCAGAGAACGCCGAGCCCAAGTGGAAGAAGAAATGGAACGCTTGGAACGCCAACAAAGGCGTGAATCTAGGCGAGAATCAAGGCGCTCAATCCTCAAAAATGCAACTCCAGCATTTGCCACCCAAGCTCTTATTGACGAATTGAAGGCAAAATTGGACCAAGAGCTTGTTATAAATAAGCAACTCCGTCAAGAGATGGAATCACGACAACAAAGGGTCAAGGCAACCTCAAATGAAGTCACGAAGACCAATCCAAGCCAACTAGTTCAAGGCTCGTGCACTTCAGGTATTTCTTTGAGCCTTACTCTTAATTTTGACCCCTCTCCTCAATCTACCAGGGGTGCTCAAGACTTATCTTTGAGCGCCCCACCAAATGGTTCTAGCTCCCTTGAAAGGACTCGCGGCACCGGGACCTCAAATGGTTCAACGGTATCCAAGCCTTTTTATGGGGGAGCTGGACAGTCTAACCAGAGTTTTCCTCTCATAATGCAGGAAGATACATATGGTAAAGAGGATGCTCGAGAAAAATCACTTGGAACTCAAGTTCTCGAGAAGGGAAGCCAAGACGACGATGTGCACGCAAATTCGAGCCAAATCATAAATGGTTCGATCAAACCCACTTCTGTCTTGGGCCCTCCTCTTCAAAATAGGATACCAATTTATCCTCAAAGTGGAGCTCAAGAAAAATTGCTAAGTGCTCGGAAACCTAGCACTACATTCGCCACCACAACGGCCGCCGAATCAAAAGAACACATCAAGGACACACAACGGCCGCCATCGAAGTGCTTGTTTTACACACACTAATGTTATTTCTCAATAGTATTCGTAATGTACAACCTTAAACTGAAGCAGAAACAACAAATTTATTTTTCAATGACATTCTGATGTGATCTCACTATGAGGTTCAATCCCATCAAGCCACTACCATTGGACTCAAAGGCATCAAAGGAGTCCAATAAGGTCAAGAACGCCCATACAAGGGCCTCACAAGTTCAAAGTGACCAAGGCCATGCTTGACGCCCGACGCCGCCTACGCGTCAAAGAAGGCTTGTGTGCGTCCGAGCCCTTAGCCACATTGGCTCGGCGCAGATGGTTCCATAGGTCCTAAATGGACCCAAGGAGTCAAGATAAGGTCCAAGCGGGCGTACCAAAGGCCTCAGACCCGGAAGAGACACAATCCCCCTTTTTGCGCCATCAAACATTCAATGTGATCTCTTAAAATCCTCCAAGCTGAATTGCCATGTCATCAATCCGTGTGAGGGTCACATGGATCACCAATTTCAGCCATTGGATAATCCGAATAAGTGTCTAGCATAATCCCTTAGATCCCTCCTTTTGATTTGTTCACACTTAGCATTTATTTCCTAGATTTTAGCCTCTGCTTGATTTGAAGAGTGATCCTTGGCTTGCAGCCCAATGACGTTTTCATGCCTATAAAAGCCTCACAAGGCTGCCATTGTAGAGCAAGTTAAGATTTAAGAAAAAGCCTTTAGTTGAGAAAACTCCTATCCTTTTGCCTTGGCGTCAAAACCCTATCAAAGGTGGTTCGAGTCCCCTATGATCTATCCCTTCTTCTTCTTTGTGTGATAAAGATCTACAAAGAAACAAACCCCAACCCTTCTCAAGCCTTTGAATCACATTCAAAGTCTTGCTTATCCAAAGTCTTCCGCCTTCGCCAACTATCCACCAAATTCCGCCAACACTCAACCTTATCTAAGGTCTCGTCCATCTTCAAAACAAGAGAACTTCCCACATTGAATCTAGATCCGAGCGCGCCTTAGCATCCACGAGGAGGCTGAGTCTTCACATTCTCTCTCAGTTTGTCGAGAATGCTGAGCAATTTGTTATCAATGGCGACGACAAGAATGATATAACAGTTTGTTGCTTCTAGTGAGCCTAATGATTCTCGAAACATATGAACATAGGTTGTAGAAGGTAATGCAAATGGATTGACTTCACATTGATCATTCAGGTCACGATGTGCTTGTTGATGACGTGAACTTTGACGAAGATTAATTTTGTTGGTTTATTCACTATTTAGATTGATGACTTGAAGATGTAATACTTAGAAACAATATCTTTCTTGATTTTGAAAAATTGTAAACTTTAATTCACCCTTGTACAATCATTTTAACTATGTATGTCACTAATACCGATCGTATGTGAGCAAAAGTGTTTTTTTATGTAGTACTTTTACTAGACAGTCATGTCATAGTCATATTTTATCATTTCCATCGCTCATTTTCTGAAATCGTAGGATCTTACGATCCTACGATCCGATCCTACCCCCCTCTCCGATCCAAAGTAGGATCCCGATCCTGACAACCATGAACCCAACCCATATTAGTCTATTTTTTGAATTAGGCAAGGCATGGAAGTCCATCCGATATGGATGACAAACCCATATCATCCAAACAGATGATCCAAATAAACGCAAACAAATTATCATAAGAAAGTTGTGAGATCATACCATTAGACTACTGGTTACACAACAAAATGTATTTTTTGTTATGTAACCCATATTTGGATTATGTATTATAGGTTACATAAGAATTGAAGACTATTTTTTAGTCGTTGATCATCAATGATTCAATGGCTCTCATAAACTTGTACTCAAGTAATATAATATAATACTCTAACCATTTATTAGGCTTATATAAATTATGAAAATAAAAAATATATTTTAATATTTATAATTCACTTCCATCTACAAATAGACACCCACATTACAAATATATATGGATGTAACTTTTTTCTAATAAAATAAATTTAGTCAATGCTTCCACATAGTATAGTAACATATATTGATTACATTTCAATTATATTAATCTTACATAATAAAATTATAATATAGTATTTATTAAAAAATTAAATTTAAGATATATGTATTATTATATTGTTTAAATATATGATTGGTAAATAAATATGTACATATGTAATCCTTATCATGTAACCCCATTGTAAAGAGAAAGTGAGATGAGTTATATTGATGATGTGGAAGAGAGAAAAATGTGAAAAATGTGCTATGTAAGTATGTAATTCACTCCATGCAACTCCCGTTGTTGATAGCCATATGAACCATCCTGATACAAACATCAAATATCGCAGATTCATTGGTAACCTGTAAAGTAGGCATTATCCAATTAATAATTTAATTTTCATTAACCAACATATCTTCTGCTATATATGCTTCTCTTAAACAGTGGAAAATACGGATTCCATAGAATTTTTGGAGCATTGTCTCAGTATCCTGCACGATCGTTATTAATTCCCAAGATACTTTCCTAATTTTAATAATAACATTCATTAAAGTTAGATTATCATTTTCTAGACTAAGATGACTTATATTGTTTGCACTATCAATTTAGATGCATGTAAAGCAGCTAAAGCATGCAGATGTACTAGGAATCATTTTTTGGTCAACAAAGAACTTTACCATCACTATTTTTACAAATTCAAGTAATATAATCATTACTTTGAATTGTGGATGAGCCATCAAAATTAATTTTGACCCAACCAGCAGGCGGTTTAAGCCAAGTTCGATTTTAATAATTTTCCTATTATATTTCCTTTTAACAGGTACCTGTTGTTTATGCCTTGTTGTTGACTCGCAGTTTTTAGAGTCAAAAAAAGCTGTATTTGAAGGGTTGTTTAACATTTGGAACTTAGGTCAAAAGATGCAATCTATCTTATATATTAAAGCTCTCCTCTTTAGAACTTTGTAAGTGATTTTAGGGAAGAGTTGTTGAATTGTTTTCTTTTTCTAATCATATATATATATATATATTAAAACATAATGAAATGGAGCTCTCTCCTTCATTCTATGTTTTTTAATAGTACGTGTCATTTTGTAGATTTTTTGAATTTTTTTAAGCATTTTGATATTCTTAATAATTTAAATACTAAAAATTTGTGTAGTAGTTAGTTGCTATTATTTAGCTTCCTACTTAATAATAATTTAAGATTATTCAATAAGTAATTTAACTTATGAATATACATACATTTATACAATATTCACTACTTTGCTAAACCAATTTTTTTGAATAATCAATATAAAAATTAAAATGTGCATACATTTGAAACATATTCTTACTTATACTTATACACTATAATTTTGTATCCTCAATTTTTACACTTATACATATTTTGAATTATATAGTTTTATATGAATGAGAAAAGAGTTTAAATTAATATATAAATTTGTTAAAAATTGTCTTATGATAATTTGATCAAATAAGAGGCATAAAAGCTTATTTATATTTGTTGCATATTGTCTATATATAAAATATTAAACTTAGTTATGTAGCAATATCATTTCAAAACTATCTACATATTTTTCGGATAAATTTATATACAAGATTACTCATTAACTCATTAACTGATTCATGAACTAAATAAACTCATGCATGGTGCGGGGAATAGACTAGTACATATTAAAACTAATCCTTGTAAATCACTACAACGTTTTCATAAGCAAATTGTTAAGTTAAAATTATCAATATATATGTTAACTTGCATTTTATCAAGCTCAATTGTTTAGAAAAACTTATATAAAAGAAAAGTATGAAATAATATTCATGTAATTGTTTTTTGAAATATTTTTTCGAGTGAGTTCGGTTCGGAGAATCTCATATTTTTTGTGAGTTCGAAACGGACAATCTCTGGTCATCGGCGAGTTCGGGCTAATTCATTCAGGTGATTTTCCGGTTTAAGTTAATCCATCCAAATGAAAATTTTAAAAATGCCAAAAAAATCGTAAAAAATTTATAAAGGAAAAATATTATGTAAAAATAAACTTTATAAACATATTCTCGTACATGACACGAGTCACTTCACTAGTTATTTCTATAGCAATAGTGAATATATACCGAAATTCAATTTGACGAGATTCAATTTGACGAGATTCAATTTGATGGATATTTAACTTATTTAAAATAATCAATAAAGACTCTAGATGATTGTATATTATTAAACCCAGTATGCACCGAAACTCACTTCTTTTTTACAATGTAAAGGGATATTAAATATATAATATATAATCTCAGTTAAATTAGGTAAAATCTATACGCACTACATTTTGCAACTTTCCACAATACATTCTCGTACGCTCGTTTTCAGCGGATAGTGCAAAAATTCCAACATCGATTGTGAAGCAAAATACAGAATACTCTCGTCTGTATACGCGCAAAACCTGCGTACAATCTAAATTTGAATAATATAGCCGTTAGAAAATAGCCGTTGGGGAATTTAAATTTAATAATTTTTAACTCGTACGCCCATAATGGGGCGTACGAGTTAAAAATTAGCCCTAACGGCTATTTTTCCAATTCAAAATTTAAAAAAGTAGCCGTTCCCATTATGGGCGTACAGTTGTTTTTACCCAACGACTATTTTTTCAGAATATGATCGTTTGGGATGTAGTTTGTGTATAAATGTAGGAACTTCGGATGGATGTTCAAGTCAAAAATGTCAAATAGGAGAGTTACAAATTTGAGTGATGGTGAGGAGTTTGAATATGTGACGGAGATTGAGTATGTGAGCGGTGAAGAGAACGAGTATGTTGAAGAGAACGAGCATGAGAGTGACGAAGACGATGCGATCGTGGATGAGAAAGAGTATTTTAGTGAACCCGACGACGGGATGTGGGACGACGATACCGACGAAGAAGGAGGAGACTTCGACGCCGGAGATTTTTCGGTTAGTAATTAATTTGAATCGTTTCGTATTTATTTACGTTATTTAGTTGCAAATAATTTGTAGAAGTGATAGTTTAGATTGATGTGGACTCGTAGTTTTAATTTTTAGTTGTGATAAATATGGTAGTTTTTATTAATTATAGGGTATGGATTACTATGATTCGTTTGATACCGAAGAAACGTTTCCTACTAAGGAACACTTGAGGCGTTGGGTTCAGATTATTGGTAGACAACTTATGATGGTATTAGTGACTCGCCATAGCAATGAGCGTCAAATGAATATAATGTGCTCGCATGCTGGAGTGTATAGATCAGAGAAAAAGAAAAGAGAGGATGGCGAAACAGATGAGGTTGTTAATACAGAGCGGGATAGTAGGGATAAGAAGTCGGATTGCAAGTTTGAGATTCGAGGATATAGGTTCAGGGCGAGGGATGCGAGAGATGGATGGTATGTGAAGGTAAAATACGGACAACACAATCATAAGCTTTCCACTAGCTTCATTGGTCATCCGTACATGGGTCGAATGACGCCGAATGAGGTGAAATTTGTGACGGTATGTACGAACAGCTTGACTACGCCGTCTGTTATTGCTACTCAGTTGAGTGCGGCCTTTCCAGGGAATACAACATCCACAAAACAAATCGCCAACTTTATTCAGAAGTTGCATTTTGAGGATCGTGGAGATTTGACTGTTACACAATGGACCTTGAAGTTTTTGAAGGAGCGCACCTATGTAGTGCATCCCCTCTGCAAGAAGAAATCAAACGAGGTGGAAATCTTGTTTTTTGCCCATCAAGACTCGTTGCACTTGTTGAACATGTTTCCGTACGTCGTGGTTATTGACGCCACATACAAGACGAATAGGTACATAATAGTTGTATATCAAAAAAAAATTGTTTAAAAATATTGCATATGCCTCTTCCTTCATTATTTAAATATATTATGCAGGTATAAAATGCCTCTTGTGGAGATTGTCGGTTTCACTTGCACGCATAAGACATTCAACATTGCATATGCATTCACGGGTAAGGAGGAAACAATGCACTACTTGTGGATAATTCAGAGGCTTAGAAAGTTGTTTGAGGATGCCGGAGTAATACCGACTGCAATAATGACCGATCGAGAACTAGCTCTCATCACTGCAATCAAATATGTGTTCAAAGATCTTCCGGTTCAACACCTCTCGTGTGGGTTCATATCAAGCACAACATCGAGGTAAACGCTACCAGAATTTTGAAAAACAAGGAATCGGTGAAAAGGTTGTGCTCGCAAGTATGGAGACTTTTTCTATCAAGAACGGAGGAACAATACGAGGAAAGACTGCTAGGATTGAGAACATCTTGGAGAAGCGGCGGCGTCGGATACATTGAAAAGGTGTGGCTTATCCCTTACAAGACAAACATTGTTTGCGCATGGACGGAACACAATCTTCACTTCTTCACGAGGATCTCAAACTGGTATTTTTTTTTAACTTACTTAAACATTTCCGATTTATTTATTAGTTTATTATTTAATAGTTGTTTTACTTAAACGCGACATTGAATGAATAAAACATAGGGTTGAGGGAATGCATAAGGTGTTGAAGAAAATAGTTGGTTCAAGTATAGGCGGTTTTAATCGAATGGTTGTGAGGATCCATGCAGCCATCGAGGGCCAGATTGTGAAGGTGAGGGCCACCATGGAAGAGGATCGGATCAAGACACCCGGGGTTTTCAGACGAATGAATCCACAAGTTAAATTGATATTTCGACATCTATTCCATAATATGTCTGATAGAGCGTTGCATAAGTTGTGGGATATATGGGAGGATATAAAGGCGAAGAATTATGAGGAACATTGCGAAGATTACTGGATGCGAGAATGTCAGGGCCTACCGTGCATCCACGAGATGGTGCAACATATTATTCACAAGAAGCCATTCAAGCTCAATGGGATAGGATTGAACTTGATAGGATTGGGTCATGGTGGCTCCGCTGAACGAGCTGCCTCCAGATTCACAGATTCTGCAGGCAGCTAGAATGGGATAGGATTGAACTTGATAACGGGGAGGTAGAGATTGGTGTACCTCAGACCATGCGGGAGTTGAGATTCATTGAGCTCAACGATAGATGGCAAAAGGGGGAACTTCCAGAAAGTCAGTGGTCTCAGATAGCGGACTTGTACACAATGTTGGAGTATCCACATCAAAGTCTTGCGGTGGAGCCGACGGGAATCAAGGATCCTGGCAGACCAAGAGGAGCGGTAGGAAAGAAGTGAAGAACCGAGAGAGAGAAGAGCGCGTTTGAGTACGCAAGGGAAGAATTAGAGAAAAATGATGATGCGAAGGCGAAGAATAAGACGGTTAGAGGAAAGGGAAAGGGAAAAGCAACGACGGCACAACCTACTTTCAACGAGCCTACTATAATGAGTGAGTTTGAAGTTGTTGGGTGCACTGCGACAGAGGCGTTTGGTCATTCAAGTGGCACTGGTGGAGAGGGGTTCGGATTATCAGGTTGCACTCTTACAGATGAGTTCCCTCAGCCAGCAATGACGAAATGTGGGGTAGACTTCGGGGTTGACAATGTTGATCTCTTCATGTTTCCATACATTGTAGATGCACAAGACGTAAGGGCGGATGGACACTGTGGATATCGGTCACTAGCCATGTTGTTGGGGCATCACCAACAAGAATATCCTCGCATTCGCATGGAACTGACTACGGAGCTGTTAGAGAACAGTGATATCTACAGACGAGTCATGACCAGACTACGCCCGGATTTGGCAAACAACTTTGACGCTCTTGTTCAAGAGGTCAACTATAGCAGATCACCATGTCCCGAAAGATACTGGATGAGTATGCCCATGATTGGATTAGCATTTGCCACTAAGTTTCAGGTTGGTTTGATATACTTATCCAAAGTCCGATCATATTTGTGCTTACCGATGAAGGTGTATCAACAAAGCTCCAGTCATGGTTTCAAAATTTATGCAATGGCTCGTGTGGGCTTAGCAAACCACTACATACCGGTATGATTTTCACTAAAGTATTTGTGATTTTCACTCAATTTTCTTAATGCTTAACATGGTATTTATGTTTTATAATTTAGGTGTGCCTTAGAGAAGACTGTCCGGTACCATCTGTACCTGGAGTTTGGCGCATGTTCAAGGATCCTAGTGCGAATGGATTGGATCGCGGGTTCGCGCTGAGGATGTAGCAATGGAAGGACTATCGCATTAGTTATGGTAGTATAGATGTTGATCTGTAGTGAATTCGGATGTGTTGAATGTTTCACCTTTTGTAACTTTACAGGACTTGCCCTTGTATGCTTTTGAGATTGTAGTTGATGACTTCTGTTGTATGTCGTTATGCTTTTAATATCTTGACTCCTTTTTTATAGTATTGTCTTGTCTGTTATTTTTTAATGTTTTAGATGGGTTAAATGAAACAAGTTCCGAATTCACTACAAGGGATTACTTGTTAAATTAAAACAGACACTCCAGAAACTACAACAGACTTAGCTTAAATTAAAACAGACACTCCAAAAACTACAACAGACTTAGCTTAAATTAAAACAGACACTCCAGAAAGGCTAAAAGACTCAACATAAATTGAAACAGACTCATTAGAAAATAAAACAGACTTAACAAAGACGTAACAACTTTCAAGACACATAACAACATTACATCCTAATCGGAATCAGGGGAAGGAGGACCACGGCCATATTCATTGGGAAACACAAATCCAAGGTGGAATAAGGCTGATTCTTTGTCCCACCTGTGAATAATGCGAAGTTTGAGCTCCATGTCAGCGTGTTCCTTCAACAGTTTGGCCATGACTCGGAGATGATGAGGGTCGTATTCTGGCTCCAGATACACGATCCTCCAGTTACAATCACATGTAACAAACCTTCGTCCATACGTATGGGGATTGTCCTTGTTATTAGAAGATAACACGGTGAGTGTCTTTGAGCACCTTCTACTCGGGCACTGGATCTGAGTGCCTTCAGCTGGAACTGGGGAGGATGAAGATGATGCCATGCTTGTTTGAATCTGTAATACAAAGTAAGAAAACATGTTAGAAACAATGAAGATATATATTCAAATCAGTAAAAAAAATGAGACTTACAGAGTAAGAACTTGAAACAATGAAGATTTTACGGCGGAGTGAGAATGTGATGAAAGGGTTCACTGAGGCAGTGAATTTATAGCCGAAGTTTTACTAGGGTTAAGGAAAAATTGGGTCGGTGTAGACAAAAGGCCCACAACAACAAAGGCCCAATAACTTAATTCTGTCATCCAGCTGTGACTTACAGCTGTGTAGTAGCTGTAACACACTCATTTTCATATAAGTGACATCCAGCTGTATGCTAGATGTAGTATTCATCCCAACAATTCAAACCATCAGTCGAACAATTCAGCCCAGCCAAGCCCAATAATTCAGCTCAGTCAAGCCCAATAATTCAGCCCAGCCTAGCCAAATAATTCAGCCCAGCCAAGCCCAATAATTCAGCCCAGCCAAGCCCAATAAATCGAGTAAAACAGGATTAAAACGAAAAACGGCGTGAAAATCGAGTAAAACGGGATTAAAAATAAAAACGGTGCGAAAATCAAGTAAAACGGGATTAAAACGAAAAACGGTGCGAAAATCGAGTAAAACGGGATTAAAAATAAAAACGGCGCGAAAATCGAGTAAAACGGGATTAAAACAAAAACTGCGCGAAAATCGAGTAAAACGGGATTAAAACGAAACGGCGCGAAAATCGAGTAAAACGGGATTAAAAATAAAAACGGCGAGAAAATCGAGTAAAACGGGATTAAAACGAAAAACGACGCGAAAATCGAGTTTATGAAGGGACGTACAACGAAAAATGACAAGAAAATGGTATTTAGCAAAAAGAAATAGTTTCCATGATGCAAGGGGGTATTTAGCCAAAAAAATACTTGAAAAGTTGAAAAAGGAAGGGGTATATAGTAAAAACTTGAGAAATGATGTTTGAAATGGATAGTTTGGGCCCAGTTCGTTTAAACGCCTTAGAACGCTAAAACTCAAAATTTCAAAATTGTAACATGATAGAAAATGAAGTCTTTAGTCGTTATCAATTCTCGGAATTGAAAAAAAATCATCGAAAACGTCAACGGACCTAATAAGGCCGAATTGAGATTTAGTGAGGCCCATTACCTAAAAACGACATAAAACGGGTTAATAAGACCTTAAACATTGAAAAACTTGAAATGTAAAGGTATTTTTGTTGTCTGTACAGTTTAGCCAGCAAACCCCTTGGATTGAGCACGGGAGGCCTGACCCAACTGTCTGTACAGTTCAGCCAAGACGGCTGTCCCCCAAGCATAGGACCCTATCTCATTGTGATCTACGAGGATGCTAAGGTATTTCTGCTTCACCTTCATCCGAGACTTGTCTACAAATGTCGTAGTGCCTAACAGGGACAGCAAGTAGAGCGAACAATATCACTCTCTTGCTGAGGCTGAGTATGAGGCGCTTATACTTGGATTGCACTTGGCAGTCGACATGGGTATAGAGGATCTTAAAGTCACGTGTGATTCATTACTCATAGTTAACCAGGTACAGGGGTCATACGCTACAAAAGATGATAGGATGGCGGCTTACGTAGCCGTCGTTCGGGGGTTAACGGAAAAATTCAATACATTTGAAATATATCAGATCCCTAGAGAACAAAATACTCAGGTAGACGCATTGGCTAATCTAGGATCCGCCTTAGATCCCAAGGAATTCCCTATTATACCTATCATCCACGTGACGACTCCCGCTATATCTAAGACAAAAGGCACATTCCCAGAAGTTCTAGTTAATGAGGAAGACCCCAGTCAAGAGGAAACAGGAGACGCAGCGGAGGATTGGACTAAGCCACTCCTCGATTACATGGTCCGAGGCGTCCTACCAACTGACAAAGCAGCTGCCAAAAGACTTAAGGTACAAGCACTTTCTTATGACATAATTGACGGCTTACTTTTCAAACGATCTGTCACAAGGGTAAAGCTGAAATGCTTAACGTCGTCCGAAGCACAAGAGTTATTGCACTCAATCCACGATGGTGAGTGTGGAAATCACGCAGGAGGACGAAGCTTGGCTTGCAAAGCAAGGCGCCAAGGGTTCTTTTGGCCGACTATGAACAGAGATGCATTAAGCCATGCAAAGAAATGCGACGCATGTCAACGACATGCACCCGTCCCACATCAACCATCTGAGTTATTACATCCTACGATAGCCCCATGGCCCTTCATGAGATGAGGGATGGACATCGTCGGTAAACTCCCCCCAGCACCGGGGCAAAGAGTTTTCTTTTTAGCCATGACAGATTATTTCTCTAAATGGATTGAAGCTGAAGCTTATAGAGAGATAAAAGAAGCACATGTGATATCCTTCATTAAGCGTAACATTTTGTGCAGATTCGGCATACCCTCAGAGATTGTTTGCGACAATGGTTCCCAATTCATAGGGGGCAAGACCAGGGGCTTTTGTGCTCGATGGAACATAAATTTGGTCACTTCTACCCCTAGATATCCACAATCTAATGGCTAGGCAGAGTCCAGTAATAAGATCATCATCAACAACTTGAAGAAGCGACTGGAAGGAGCCAAGGGACGATGGGCCGATAAATTGCCTTACGTTTTATGGGCGGATCCTACGACACCAAAGAACGCTACTGGGCAATCCCCCTTTTCACTCGTGTATGGGTGCGAGGCAGTGATCCCTGCAGAAGTTCTCCTTCCAACCACAAGGTATGGGTTGCAAAATTTCGATACTAATGATGAAGCCTTGTCACACGATTTGGATACCGTTGGAGAGCTTAGAGAGAAGGCCAGGGTCCGGATGTTCAAATACCAACAACAGGTCGCAAGGAGTTACAACAAGAACTTCAAGGTCAAAGTTTTTAAGTTAGGAGATTGGGTCTTAAGGAAGACATTCCAAAATACCAGGAATCCCAGAGATGGAAAATTGGCTCCACAATAGGAGGGGCCATACAGGATCGTCGAGGCTCCTCCTATTGTGGAGCCATCGATATTTTCCACAGTAGGACAAGGAGCATACCGATTCAAAAATATCGATGGACATCCCATCACACGAAGTTGGAATGCGACCCACCTAAAGCTGTATCATTTCTAAGAACTTTTTTCATTCCTCAGTCGTAAAAGCGCAATAAACTTGTTATTTCTTAATTCTATCAAGCTAATAGTGACACTAGTACACAGGGGTAGTTGCGTCGTAGGACCGACTATCATCCAAAAGTACATTTGTCCCTTTTTCTAAGTAAACGCAGGTACGACGCTAAAGGACTAATGAGGAACAAGTGGATCCACATACACACACTCATGAGCTCACACACATACAGACACGATCGATCGGAACACGAAGGATCACATAGGCACGCCGTACCCTGTTCGCCTTATGCCAACGATAAGGTACGATCGACACACACCACACAAGTTCAATTGCTAAAAATCCTATCCTTCGGACATAGGTCATGACTCTAACACAGGCCACATCTTCTTGCCTTAGGTGGGGCCGACACACAAAAGATCTGAGCGATCCAACGACGGATAAGGACAAGACGCCTGGGCCAACATACCCTGCGACCTTATATACGTCATAAGGTATCGGATCTTAACATACACAAAAATCAAATACATACCCATCAAAAGGACTGTATAACTCATGTCCTACGAAATTATATCACAGGTCGTCATAAAGTAAAAACAACGGTGTATTAAAGGGGCCAACATGGCCGAAAGTCTTACCTAGTGGGATGCAATCCGCGATGGAGGACGGATTGCCAAAACCATTGTCTTATAAACCATGCAACCCGCGATGGTGGACGGGTCGCCAAAACAGTTCGAGTCATCAGAACAAAACACGTAAAAACAATTTTCAAGAACAGAAAGAGGGAGAAAATCAGATGTCGGTCTTGGAAGGACATTCCTTGGGCACAGACTCTGCAACAATCTCTGTGCGACCCGAGCTTGACTCAGCCTCACCGGCATCTTCCTCCGGCCTAGGGACCTCGTCCAGATACTCCGCGTGAGGGCAACCATCGGGAAAAGCAGTCGCTAATTGAGCCTTAGCCTCGTCTAGGTCCCAAGCCACATGTTGTCCCTTGGCATACTCTTCCATGATCTCAATACGAGATTTGGCCCCAAAGTACAAGCCAATAGCCACAACCTTGGTCCCACAAGAATTCTTCTCCTCCTCCAGCGCTTTATTGGCTCCGTCCAGGCGTTTGATCAGCTTGGCCTCAGCTTTCTCGGCCTTCTTCAGCATGCTCTTCGAATCCTTGACACGACCTTCAGCGGTCTCAGCCCGGTAGGTGAGGTCATCGATCGTCTTCACGAACTTGTCGTGGCATTCACGAATGTGATGAATAGCCTGCAACAGGGACGATACATTTTAAGGGACAAGAGTATAATAAAAAAAAAGAGGCATTCACAAGGTACGACTTACCGTCCACAGACTATCACCGGCGTGCGCTACATTGTCCTGGAGACTTTTGAGCTTGACATCATCAGGGATAATGACGTCCGAGATCTTAGAAGCGCTCGTCGAATCCCCAGCAGTGATGGCGTCTTTAGAAAGATCAATAAGCTCAGACGATTTCCTCTTTTCCCCTGATCTGGGTTTGGGAGGAAGGGCTTGGGACGAGGAGGCTTTACCTTTTCCTTGCACAACCATAAGATCCTTAAAAGACAAGCGGGCATTGGATCGCCCCGCACGAGTGCTCGTCGCTGCCATCACAACATGGCCTCACGGTGAGACAACGTGCCAACAAAAAAATAAAATAAGAGTACATCTGAGACACTTACATTTGGAAGGAGAAGGAGTTGGACCCATGGTGCCGGAATCGATAGGTTGAGTAATTGAAGCGTTCTGGAAGGTACGGTGGAGAGTCGGGACTGACAGAATCTATTAAGTTTAGCCTCAAGAACATGGTCAGATGGACGCTCGATTTCTTCCGGGGCTGCGAAGAGAGAAAAGTAAGACAAAAGTTAAAAAGTCACTAAAAATGACAAATTCAGGAAGGATGCAAACCTTGGCGCAACCAGCGGGTCCTCAGAAAACTACAACGTCTCTTCCAACCTCTATCGTTAGTGCTTTGACCTAAAGCAAGCGATTTGTAACCAGGACGGGCGGAGAAACAGTACATTTCGGATTTTATAGACATGGGGTGATGAATGTACTCGAAAGCAGCCAAATCGAACTTCAGATCAGGGTATCTATCATTTAAACGGTCAAGAATTCGAAGAAGCCTCCAACCATGAGGCATAATTTGGCAGCAGGCGAGGTTGTACTTAGTCAAGACATCCCGAACCAATTGGGAGAACGGAAAGACATGACCTATCCTAAAAGGGTACTCGAAGAAACATACCCAGTCGTCTTCCTCGTCGGCGGCCCGGTGATCTGCCTTCGGCACCCGAAACGTCGAATCGTCCGGAAAACCAAACCGACAACGGAACTGCTTCAGATCTTCTTCTGACAACTCACTGGCCACGACATCTTGATCGCATAGGCACGACAGGGGATCGGCAGGCTCAGCCGGAAGATTGAGCGTCATGGAAAAGGAAGAGAAGAAATTAAAGAAAGAAAGGGGAGGACCAACCTTGGGACTCATAGGCGGCAGAGAAATGATGTCTGAATGCGAAGACATCCCATCAATTTAAAGCCGAAACTTTGCGTGAGAAGATTCAAACCGTCGGATCTCACAAAGCCCAATCCACACTTTCTTTTTGGGGCAAATTGTTGGGCCAGGTTCCGGCCCATAGGGAAGAAGCATGAAGAAAAGCCCATAGCGCCCGATGATCCAGAAGGAGAGGACCGTTGCGTCCAGATGTCATAAGATCTGTCCGACCGAAGACTTAAAGGAGACAACGGTCACAAGGGAGGGAGTTACAGGATTATGTGTTAATTAGATAGTAACGGTCTTTGACTAGGAGGATAGTTAGGGATATAAAATAGGAAATATCCATAACTACACGGGGACGCTCCACTATCATCATTCTGAGACTTGTATTCAAAAGAAAAGAAAAGCTTGGGTGTTCTTCGTCAATATTAATCCAGGGATTTGTGTCCTGTGATTATCATTCTCCTGTCCAGATTCATTCGACCCTCATCTCATTCGATCCATCTCAGTGTGTTGCTTAGGAAGTCTGAGTATTTAAACTTGTTTCGATTGTTTTACCTCATCAAAAGGCAATTTAGTCCATTGAGATTATTTTCCCAAAACAGTCTTCTCCCATAACATCATCACATGCATACATTTTTTCATGACTTCTAGCTAAAACGCTTACTTTCATCAATCAAAACACTACCATCATAAACTGCACCATCAATTTCAAAAATAGGTTGTAATATTGATTTCTTAGTCCAACGAGTGTTGAGGAGGCTATGAGGAAGATCAATTGCATGACAATTTTTCAATGAAGTGAAGATGTGGCAAAAAGGAAAACATAGCTTGAGGAACTTATTGCAAGAACACTCAAATACATTACTTGCCTGCACATGTTCAACTTTGCAGATCCTACCAAATTCATCAAGAATTTGATAATAATGGATCTCGTCTTCTTTTTTCAACTCATGAAGTGTGCAATGATATGCACTACTCATGAACTCTTCATGAACTTCATAAAATGCATTAATGGTGTAAACATTGGCTATATTCTTCTCCATTTGCAATGGTGTTTTCATACGAGAAGTAGAAGTACATGAATCAAGATCAAGCTAGTTTTGGCCATGACGATGGGATTCAATTGCCCTATTGAACTTCATCATAAACACAGCTAAGCTAGGCTGAGAGCTTAGAAACATGTCAAAGAAGTTGTTTTGGCTTCCAGATCGAGACGTTGTCCTAAGAAGACGAGACATTTTCACATCTTGAAAAAACGAAGGAATCCAATAGCGGTGTAGCTTGAACATGTCAGATAACCACTCATGGCCTTGTAAACCAAATTCTTCCATAACTGAAAACCACTCATTTTCAAACTCCAAAAGACTAAGGTCATCGCTCCAAACAATATAATTGAACTTATCATGGAAATAATCAATAAAAGAAGGAGGTGTCACAGGAGGAAATTTGACCTTGTTGACAACCTTCATCATAATATGTCACATGCACAAATGGTGAACAAATCCAGGGAAAGCACGTTTAACAACGACTTTAACGACAACATCTGGACCAATTAAGATAACATGAGGATCATGGCCCATAACTTTCTTGAAGTTTTTAAAAAGCCACAAATACGATTCAATGTCCTCATGCAAAAGCAAAGCCACAACAAATGTGATGGACCTTTTGTGATTGTCAACTTCAGTGAATGGAATGAATATCATATTATACCTGGAAATAATAAACACAAAAGAAAAACATATGAAATACTTCTGTGTGTATAACTTATACTTTATGTGTGCATATGATTGATTGTGTGTGTGCATATGATTGATTGTGTGTGTGCATAACTTATTCTATGTGTGTGCATATGATTGATTGTACGTGTGTGTGCATAACTAAGGCATTTTCTTTGTGCATGACAAATTCAATGTATGTGTGCAGAACCTATTCTATGTGTGTGCATAACTAATGGATTTAAGTGTACAAAAGAAAATTAAGTGCCTTTGTGCTATTTTTTTTCAATGTGCACGGTAATTTGTCAAAAAAACTAAAGAAGATATAAATATCTGTTCAATTGGTATGTAGCATCAGCAGAAACAACATCACCAAAGTACGAGAAACTCTTCCTCATAATAGGATCACACTATAACAATTGGGTTAGTTTATCTGTCTTGTCTACATAATAATCAAAGTAGTACGCGTCACAACATTCCTTCTTTTTAAAAAGGTCATTAATGATCATTTGAGCATCGTTTCCATCCATGTATAAGTTCAAACCCCTCGTAAAATTCTTAAAATCAACAATCGTGGCGCCAACATTAGCATAAGACCTCACCAAATTCTTGTAAACTCTAAAGCTCTTATTTACACTGACATTTGATTTAATGCAGTTCAACATAAACTCTTGATGAAATGGGGTCACTTCTCTATTCCCTTTGGGGAAAACCATTTCAGAAGGCTCCAATAATGGATGTGTATGACGACTCAAAATTGGTCACTCGATATCTGCAAATGGGAATGCCTATTTGTATCCTTCCCTCGAACAACAAAGATACCTCCACTTAATTGTTTTCTCTAAATCGCTGAATTTCTTTGTTGAACACACACGAGTAGCAAACCCACACGCCTTTGCATAAGTTGCGTAAAATTGCATACCATGTAGAAGAGTTGGAAAGAGCTGAACAACATATGACGTTAATGCAACACCACACTCAGGGGTGTAAAACTGAGCTAAACTACCAGGAGAAATAGAGGACATGCTTCCTTCAATATGAGTTCCATCCTGAAAAATGAATGAAAGAACAAAACTCATTATTACTATTGTGCATCAATTATGTCCGATGTGTGTAGTGATAATGCCTCATGTGTGCATCACTTATTTCATGGATACATTATTTCAAAATTGTACATTAGTTATATCACATGTGTGCAACAGAAACTTCTTATGAGTGCATCAGAGTCACAAATCGAATGCTAACTCCAATTTTGTTCGTCGAAATTCCTATTTAGATGAAAAACTCTGTATTTGATGAGTATACAAGCCATTCCAACGAGAATACACTTGCGACTAACACATTCGACCTAAATCAGGAACTTATATACTTGTTTTGCTGTAGAATTCAACTAAAAGGCAAATTGTGTGCTTAAGCATGGCAAAACCTAACCTAATACACTTTACAATTCTAAATCAAAACTACAACAAACACATAAGAGCTAAAATACAATTCCACCTAACTGTATTAGCAATTCTGTACATTTGAATCACATAAATTATCAAAATCATATGAACAACAGGTAAAGTCGCCGACAAAGTGGAGAATCGTTAATGGAAAACATGTTCCTTACCTGAATCGATTAAAGCAGAACCGGTTTGGACGGAGGGAGTGAAGTCGCCGACAATGGAATTGAAGGAAGACTCCATTAATGGCGAATGCAACAGAAGAAATCGGAAGAAGGAGAAGGAGAAGAATAACGACAGAGAATGAAGAAATCAGGAGAAAGAGAGAAAAACAAATTTGGGGATAAATTATGCCACGTGGAGGGTGAGGATGATGTTAGGTTGTTAAGGAATGAAAGGTTATGATTTGTCCTCAATCCTCTCATATGGGAAGCTATCCTTATGTGATCTTTTCCCTTACATTATGACCTATATTTCTACTAAATAATTTTTTTCTAGTTAAAAATTATATAAATATAAAAATATTGTTTAACCAATGTAGTTAACTAAATCTAATATAAAGTTAGCTTTGTAAAAAAAGTTGAATGTCCTTCGTTAATCACATTTATTAAATAATTTTAATTTTTTTTCTTTCCTTCATTTAGTTTTCTCCTCTCCTCGTCTAAATGTAACTCTCTCTTTTAATTTTGTTCACCAATGACCAATCAAACAACCATATCATTGACAATTTTATAGAGTAATAGAAATGAGGAGATGGGATCATATGAGGACATGTCTCTTGGTGAGGACATGAGGACATGATTAGAGCCGTCAGATCATTTTAATCGTAAGGCTGAGATTAGACGCGCTTTTATGATCATTTAAGTTGTATAAGGGTATTTTTGGAAATTTATCCAAAATCTTACCTCTCTCTTTCTCGTTCTCTCCCGTAGCGATTTCAATGGAGGCGACCTTCTTCTTCTGGTAAAGCTCGCTCGCTCTCCTCTTCACTCGCTGATGGCAGCCTTCTTCTTCGGAACCGACGCCGCTAATCGTGTCCCTCAGGGAGAGGTAGGACTTGCAAGTCGCCATTCGAAGTCGCAGTAGAGATTGCGAGGTCGGCAAAAGCCATCCCACAGCTTGACGATTCCCTTGGCTCCAATGAGTTTCTCTCGAATCGAGGTTATGTCGACGACCAACGCATTTGACCATGGGAAACTTCCTCCAAGGCTGAGAAGTGAATAGTATTATTTAGGGTTCCTCAGTAATATCTCCAATTTGTTCATTTTCACTCCATGACAGTTCAGGTATCCTTCTTGTCTCGCTTGAATTCGTCATTTGTAACATCGCAATTGTAATTCAATACTTGTTGTTTGGAATCGAAATTGATTTGTGTGGGGTTCATTTCAATTTGGGGCTTTTTAATTTAGGGTTTATTTCCTCTTGATGAGCTAATTATGCTTCAGTGTTGTTGCACTTGAATCACGAGCTAGTTATGCTTTAGTGTCTGAAATCGAATTTTTGTTGGTCATTTGCTGGAATTCACTTCTGAATCACCGCGATTTTGTTTCTAGGGTTTTGGTCTCGCTTTGGTTCCACTCTCTCCGCGATTTCGATATCGGATTCCATCGTCGGAGGACGACAATCGAATTTACTGTGAATGTAACGATCATGGAAGCTATATAATCAATAATTATGGTCCTTTGATAGTGTATTAAATCTATATGTTGAGGTATCTATCCACAAAATCTTATAGTGGTCTGTTTAAAAGTATGCAGATCGAGGTTGAGTAGATGCATCACGTTGAGTTGAAATTTATAAATTTGGATGAAGTCGAACGTGTGATGATATAGCGGAAGCTGGAAGATGGAGGTGGTAGCCATGAATGAGTAAAAGCAATAACATTCATTCATAATAGTGTGATTCTGCATTTTTGCCTCCTTTGAAGCAAAACCATAGTCGCAGCTTCGTATTCTCCTTGTCTTCACTCCATTGCAGCGATGGTAACTCTGATCTCTTTGTTTCGCTTCTATGCTTGTCTGTTTGTTTTCATGGCGGATTGAAATAATTCTTACACTGTACTTTCTTTTTGTATAGACGTCAAAGAGGAAGACCAGAGAGCCCAAGGAGGAGACTGTCACACTTGGACCAACTGTGAAGCTCGGGGAGCATGTTTTTGGCGTCGCTCACATATTCGTATCATTCAATGACACCTTCTATAAGAAATTCTTCAAATCGTCAATTGTTTTCTTCCTCTTTTGGTTTTTGTAATGTGAGTTTATTTTCTTATCTGGACCTGCAACACGCCACTGATCTGTCTGGGAGGGAAACAATGGTTTGCATCACTGGTACGCTGGATTGTTTTAAATCTTTGTCTGATTACAATTGCTAGATCAATGTACTGATCGATGTAAATTATTGTTTTAAATCTTAGTTTGATTACAATTGCTAGTCTGATTACCTGAATCATAGTTCTTTTGTTCTTGCATCAATTTATTTCTTGTCATAGTTTCACATTATCCACGATCACCTGATATGAGTCTCCTTTGTATCTGATTGCAGGATGGGGAACCAGCCTATGGCGAACAAGAAATCCTCCGACAATGTTCAGATCAAGGGGCAACCGATCCAGAGTTCGAGCAACAGTTGTTGCAGTTAATTTAGCACATTTTCTGTATTTTTGGGCTTTGAAGTAGAAGTATTTCTGATGCTGATGTAGAAATATGAATTGTAATCGCTCTTTGCAAGACCAATATGATAGTGGATGTTTAGTTTTAATCAGATTATCATCTCCTCTTTATATATTTACTTGTGTGCAATCTCCTCTTAATTATGCATAGCAATTATTCAGGGGGCATCTATCATCTTTGCAATGTGCATTTTGTACCCAAAAAAACTCGCAGCAACTTGAAAACATTATTTTGTCCATGGCAATTGGTTTAAAAACTTAAATGCTTTTGAAGCTCCTCAATTTCCCAAAGAACATACAATATCTACATTCTACAGTGTAGACTTGTTCACAAACTCTTCCCACAGAACCTGTAAGTTTATCGACATGAATCTACACAATTATTGATATGAACTTAGTGTCTTTTAGTTCATTGCGTTCATTAAAAAATAAATTAGGCTAACTGAACCTGCAAGACTATCATCATGAACCTAAGTGTGTATTTTCATGAACCTCTATTCATATTTTCATGAACCTAATTGTATATTTTCATTAACCTCTAGGCATATTTTCATGAACCTCTAGGCATATTTTCATGAACCTCCATGCATATTTTCATGAACCTGTAAGTTTATCGACATGAACCTACACGGTTATCGACATGAACCTTTGGATTTTAGTTCAATGTATTTATAACATAAAAACCGGGGTAAGAAAATCAATGAACCTGAAAGACTATCAGCATGAACCCACAATTCTTCCAACATGAACTTACATGATAATTGATATAAACCTAAGGCATTTTTAGTGCAATGTGTTCATAACCAAAAAAAATCGGGGTAAGAAATTTCATGAACTTGCAAGACTATTAGCATGAACCTGTAAGACTATCGACATGAACCTACACGACTATCAATAAAACTACATTCATATAATAAACTATAAAACTACATTCATATAATAAACTAAACATAAAAAGACATTTTAAAACTTAAATATATAATATCGTATCTTATAATCTCAAAGGGTTGCGCCGTTTAAATTATTATTAGAGAAAGATTAGGAGTAATGAGAAATTCGGCAAAGTAACAATTACTCGTAAATTCGTAATACGTTTTTTTTTTCTGCAATTCTGCAAAGAGTCCGTGAATGATGCGACCCGGATTAGTCCACCAACAGGAGCCGAACCTGGAAAAACACAATCCGTGGCAACTAATTTAAAACAATATGCGCCGTTGATGTTTTGCGGATCAACGACTATAAACAACTTTGGTGACGGCACACGGATCAGCTTCTTAGCCGTCCGATCTGCTTTTAAAGAAACTGTGATCCAACGGCTATCGCTGTATGCCCCAAATCTAGAGACCACCTATATATTTCGCCCGGGAATAGGCTCTAATCCACACTTGCAAATCCAATTAATCTCTCACAATCCAATCGAAGGTTCAAGTTTGCCATCTGCATTCCAAAATGTCGGGCCGTGGAAAGGGTGGGAAGGGGCTAGGAAAGGGAGGAGCAAAGCGACATCGCAAAGTGTTGAGGGATAACATCCAGGGGATCACCAAACCCGCCATTAGAAGGCTCGCCAGGAGAGGCGGAGTCAAGAGAATCAGCGGTCTCATCTACGAGGAGACTCGAGGTGTTCTCAAGATCTTTTTGGAGAATGTGATTCGTGACGCTGTGACTTACACAGAGCATGCTAGGAGGAAGACGGTGACCGCCATGGATGTGGTTTATGCTCTGAAGAGGCAGGGCAGGACCCTCTACGGATTCGGCGGTTGATCTCTAGTTAGGGTTTCTGCCACTTATTGGTGGTCGGATTGTAATACCTTTAGTTTGCTCTTATTGGTTTGAATAGCTTGTTCAATGCTTATGATGTTAGGTTTTCCTGCTTCTGGTACGTATAATGTAATTTAGCTATCAATGGAAATGGATTTGCTTTATGAAATGAGTTGATGTGTTTTCAGATTAATTTCTGTTTTTTATTTGCGTTGTGTATTGCTATTGATTGTAGATTGTCTTCTGCTTTAAGACTAGGAATTCACTCGTATCTATGATTTTGAGCAGTTTGAATATGGCCTGACTGAATTTATTCTGGATCGAAGTGCTTGTTTTATTTCCTGAATCATTCTGACTGCAACTGATTCTAATGACAAAGCAATCTTTTCTTTTCTGTGAATTGGGTTCTTCCTTGGCAATGCTAGAGCTGTTAGGCAAAAATGTACACAGTTCCCCTATCTTCGTCAGGTCAGTGAATTGAAGCTACAGCATGAACCTCGAAGAATCTCACCTATCTTCGTCAGTCTTGTGATTAATGTGAGTGGAAATGCCTTGTTAATATCCTCTTGTCTTATTTTGCATATATTGTTGTCTTACAAACTGTTTACTTCCATTTTTAAACATTCAACCAACCATTAGTTTCCATCTTTGGAACAGTGTCTGTGTTTACTTGAATAGAAACATTGTAAGAAAGTTCACCCTATACTTTCTTAACACAGAAATCATGTCCATTGGTGCTTCAAGCTGACAACTGCTGTTTGTTCAGTGGTAAAAGGAAAAAATTGTGTTACAGTATCATATACATATGGATTTTGAAACATGAATGATTGTTGTATCAATCAAGTTTATTTTAAGTGGCACTGTTTGATAGTATATTCATGATATATGTGGTTAGTGTTCATATTTTAATTTGGTGCAGCACTGAAGTTTATCAATAAGGAGGAAGAAAGCGAGAAGAAATGCCTAAATGGCTCCTGAGTCACCCTGCACAATGAACGAACACATCCATTGACAACTTGGTACAAAGTCTTCTCCCTTGTTTTATTTATTCATATACAAACCTCGTTTGCACTACTGAACTGTCTTTTTATCCCACCATTAACTAAAATCATCACCCTCCTCCTAAGGACAAAATCCCCAGAGTATTGGTGCACAATGAGTTGCAATTCCTTGCGCGCTTCAATTTTGTTGGCATACTTTCTCATTATTCAGTTTTTCTGCTCTTCAGGCCTTGTAACTCCGGAAAATTGCGGTTGTGAGCCTGCTCCACCTCCTCCACCTCCACCTCCATCTCCATCACCTCCTCCACCACCACCTCTAAACGCAAGGCTGATGACATCACGCCAAGTAATCCAAGATCTCCACCAAATCATCAAACTAAACCCAGACGGGGACCCACAAAACAAAACATCCAACTGGGACGGCCCAGACCCATGCAACTACACTGGCTTCGTATGTAGTCCCAACCCGAGCTACGGTTTTGAGCTGACTATTTCAGACGTCCAGTTCAACGGCTTCGACCTTAGAGCCCCGCTTGCTGGCTTCCTTGACAAGCTCGTGGACATCTCCATCTTCCACGCCAACTCCAACCGCTTCTACGGGCCCATCCCTTCTGACATCGGCACCTCAAACCTCCCTTTCCTCTTCGAGCTCGACCTCAGCAATAATGACTTTGACGGCCCTTTCCCTCTCAGCGTTCTCGAGGCCACCAACCTCACCTTCCTTGATCTCCGCTTCAACCACTTCAACGGCACCGTTCCTCCAGAGGTATGTTTCCTTGCCAAATAATAAGCTTTTATCAAATTAAATATAAGAAAGAATAAGTTCATTTTCATAAACTTTGTTTCATTTTTAAATTGTAACTTATGTCTATACCCTAGGGTATTTTGTCAGGTTAATATATTACTATCATAGTATAAGAACTTGGCCTAGAGTTTTTTGTGTCTACACTTTTCGGTCGATTTTCCTCGTTTTGTACTCCCTCCGTCTTAATATGTTCGTCCATTTTTGGTCAACTTTTTCCTTTTTTACCCTTCTTTTTTTTGGACAAATATATATTGTCAAATATCAAAATTGGTTAAATTCTACCTAAGCCTCTTCAAGGGCTTATAAAATTAGACGGAGGTAGTATTGGTTTTTCATGCATATTTTTGGTTTTGGTCATTTTGATGTAACATTCATCCAATTTGTTCGAGTAGAGTATGCAAACATCTTGATCCAAGAATCTGATTAGGCAGGATTCTTAGTGGGCAATTTTGTTGTAGTATTGAAGCTATCAATCTTTGTTGTAGATTAGTGTCATAGTATAAGAACTTATGTCAGAGATTGTGCCTACTTTTCTTGGGTCAGTCAATCTTTGTTGTTTGTTGTTTTGTGTGTATTTTTCTTCATACTTTCAACCTCTTTTGATTCTTGATACCTTATTTCTATTCTCTTTGCAATTCTGGCTTTTGATCATTTTGATGGAACATCCGCCATAGTTGTTCGAGTGGAGTATGCGTACATGAAAACAGATCTTGTTTAGGCGGGATTCCCAGTTGGCTTTTTTGTTGTAGTATTGAAATGAGAAAGTGTTTATGAATCAACTATTGACATACAAATCCGAGAACTGATTATGAATCATATATGTTTGCACAAGGTGTTCACGCTGGACGTAGACGTGCTGTTCATCAACAACAACGACTTCATTGAACGACTCCCGTACGCCCTAGGGTCGACCCCGGCCCTCTACCTGACCTTAGCCAACAACAAGTTCATGGGCCCAATCCCGGGGTCAATAGGGGAGGCCCAAGACACCCTCGTAGAGGTACTCTTCCTCAACAACGGCCTCACGGGGTGCTTACCATGGGAGATCGGGCTCTTAAAGCTAACGCGAGTATTGGACATCAGCAAGAACAAGATCCACGGCCCCATTCCTTCCTCGTTCGGGTGCTTGGAGAATATGGAGATACTCAACCTTGGGTCCAACCTCCTGAACGGGGTGGTCCCGGAGGTGGTGTGTGAGCTTCCGGGGGTGAAGAACCTGACGCTAAGTGACAACTACTTTGAGGAGGTGGGTCCCAAGTGTAGGAGGCTGATAGAGGAAGGGGTGCTTGATGTAAGCATGAATTGTATTAGGGATCAGCCGGATCAGAGGCCTCCCGAGGACTGCCGTCACCGACCCCTGTGTCGTTGCCCCGACCGAAGCTCCTACTTTCGCTGTAAGGAACACAATAGACGAAGACAGGCTGCTGAGGTGCAGGGGCCCGGCTCTCTCACCTACCATGCCCTCAATCCTTAGACCTTCATTTGGCTTTTCAATCTGAGTGAGAAATGAGAATCATATGATATCAGACAGGAATATTGTTTGGTACGTGTGCATTTCCCTACAGCCATTATTGTTATGTACCAACTTTGTGTGGCGCTCTTATTAGTATTATTGGAGTTGTAATATATGGCCATCACCGACACAGTTATGCTTTAATTTACTACAGTAATATCTTGCTGCTGCATGTCCATTTGGTCACTCCATCCATCTATTCCGGCCTCACTCACGTGGCTCACACTATCAGACCCTACCATCGATCTTACGCAACTCAAATTCTTCATTTACGAATCGTATACAGACATACGTAACGACGACATAGATAGAATGTTCAAATGATAAGAAGATGGATTAATTATTAATCCCGATTAATTCGTACCCTGGTTATGCAACTTTCGATCGAGGTGAAAATGTTTTGTTTTCGATTATACTTACTGTATTTTGGTTTTGGGGCTATATTAAATTATACTCCCCCGTCTCTTAATCCTAACAATACTTTATCAATCAAATCAACCATCTATACCATCTTTTCTATCTAATTTTCACCATTAATACTTTTACTCAATATTTTATTCTTCTTTTTTATTTAAAAACACTTTATCAATCAAATCAACCATCTACTCAACTTCATTTTTTTTCTTCTCTCCACTCATCTCACTTTTTATTAAATATTGTGTCATTCCCTAAGAGACGGAGGGAGTACTCTGTTTATAAAAGTTATAAAACCGGATGGAAGAGACATTAGCGGGAGACAAGCACGTCAAACACGTCATGCGCCGGCCCGATCCCGACGCCTGGCTACTTTCATATCATACTAATAATTAATAATATAGTCTATACCTCTATGCTCTGTACCATTTATTGCCTCCCTAAAATTGAACTCATCTCTTCGTTGCCTCTTTTTATTATCCTATTCTATAAGCTGGTCACATATAAACTCATCACAGTAACAAATATAATTCTAAGATTCAACAGAAATGCTGTCGAAGTTAGGAAATGGCATTACACGTATTAAGTGGTGTTAATACGAGGAGTTAAACAAATTAAATAGTACTGCTGCTGCAGTATGAAAAAGACTTCCCTACACTTTACATAAATCGAATAAGGAAAAATAACGATGTAACCATAAACTGCTTGACAATGCCCCCGGCATGGCTTGTTTCACCGTCTTTCACGTCACGTCACGTATAATCATAGTATTAATTAAGGCTTGGTATATATGCACACTTTTTTTTTTTTTTGCTAAATGCACACTAATCTGTGCGGTAAGAGTTGCAGTACACTTCTGTGCGTTAAGTATTACCGCACAAAAGGACTCCGAGGCATTGTTGGAATGTTTTATGAAACGTATATGAATCTGGTGCGGTAATTCTTACCGCACAGATATGTGCGTTAATTCTTACCGCACAGATATGTGCGTTAACAATTAACGCACCACGTTAATACAAGATTAACAAAAAAAAAAAAGATTTTGATTAACTTAAACACCTGTGCGGTAACTCTTACCGCACAGGATTTGTTATTTTTTTAATTAATAATTTTTTTTTATAAAGTATTTAAATAATAATATCCTGTGCGGTAACAATTACCGCACATGTTTAATATATATAAAAATATAAAATATGGTGCGGTAATCGTTACCGCACCAGTTTTATCTATTTAAATAATAATAAATCTGTGCGGTAACAATTACCGCACCAATTTAGGTTATTTGTAAACCAAAATTTTCCCTCCCCAACCTTTCGTCCTCCGTCCTTCTTCTTATCATTTCCCTCCGCCGCCGTCCTTCTTCCTCCGTCCATTTTCCCGTCGATTAAGCCACCAAATCCACAAATTGATGATGGATTCGAGCTCCCCCGAGCAAGCCGCATCTTCTGGGCCCAAAAATCCGGCCGGAGACGAGGGTCCAAGCTTCCCGCCGACGACAACTCTTCCTGCGGCGACGACGGCCGTTCCTGCGGCGAGCCACGAGCGACATACTATTGGGCAGTCACATATGATTATCTCGATTGGTATGATCGAGTTTCTCATCCTCTGGTGGATCCCAGATCACGTAGACTCGATCGTCCAGTTGGTCCGCTGCATATTCCACCTTCGGTTGACAGTTTTGCGGTACGATTATAAATTTTATTAGTCATATTCATTCAATTAGTATATTTGATTATAATGTTTTGATATGTTGTTAATATAGCGGACCCAACTCGTGACTTGTGAGATTCGAGCTTTCTTGGAGACACCACCAGAGAGGAGGCCTGCAGATATCGATGAGTTCATGAGGCGTCTCCTTGGAGTTTTGACTGACGGGGCTCCACCGATGGCTCCAGCTCCGGTTCGTCAATCTCAGCTTTTTCGGCATTCAATCCATGAGGAAGGCCAAGGTAGTGGGCAAAGTAGTGAGAATGAGGGTCGTGACTTGGAGTGATGTCGCGAAAAACGACCAAGTACGTCAAATA
The DNA here is from genome assembly GCA_029168935.1 of Oxyria digyna. NCBI lineage: Eukaryota > Viridiplantae > Streptophyta > Magnoliopsida > Caryophyllales > Polygonaceae > Oxyria > Oxyria digyna. Next base: position 18,213,687 of record JAPVLV010000013.1, read on the forward strand.
TTGATAAAAATGGTTCAAAACATCTCGAAACGACTAAGAAACGAAAAAAACCGACTCAAAACGATATAAAACAAGCCAAATCGAAATTTGAAGGAATTCCGAACAAGTTGTAAAAAAGTGTAAAAATGTGGCCAAAATGATGGCATAATATGGCCAAATTGAGCAAATCTTAGCAAAACTTGAGTTTTTTGAAAAAGGTGAAAAACGACCAAGTACGTCAAATATTGATAAAAATGGTTCAAAACGTCTCGAAACGAAAAAAATCGACTCAAAACGATATAAAACAAGCCAAATCGAAATATGGATAATGGATAATGGATAGTGGATAGTGGATAATGGATAATGGATAGTGGGTAATGGATAATGGATGTCATATGTGTATAGTTTGGGCCCATATCGTTTTAACGCCTTGAAATGATGCAAATCGAAATTTTGAAATTGTAACATGACAGCAAATACGGCGAATAGTTATTTTCATTTTTCGGAATCAAAAAATTATTATCGAAAACGTCAACGGGCCTAATAAGGCCTAATGAATTTTGAATGAGGCCCAAACACAAAAAACGACAAAAAATGACATAAAACGGCTTAATAAGCACTTAAAACGTAAAAGTCAAGAAATGTAACATTAATATTTGAGCATTACCAATCAAACGCTATCGTTTTTATAAGAAATTAACAACTTTAACACTTAGAAGTATGTAAACGAAGACTTTCACCTGTATGCTACTACTCTCAAGTATATAAGTTGTATAGTTATACTCATATGCATGTGATACCACTTCGTTACTAAAATGAACTTCATATAATGTGTTTATTTCATCATATAACATTAGTTTAACACTTAATTGTTATCGTTTGACTCAACTAACCTCGTATTTCATTAGTATAATATGATTTTTTTATCATATAACTCTTCGTAATCTCATATTACATTAGTAAAACTTGATAAAATTATTCACAAAACTCTCAATAACGGCATATTTCAGTAGTATAACATTACTTTGGGTCATAAAACTTTTTATAATATCAAATAGTATAAGAAAACAACATAAAAAATGAATTTTTATGCAATTAGGGTTGGTACTACAACAGTTATTGCACCAACCCTAATACCCTAAACCCTACAAACACCAGAAACATTTGATTCTGGGTAAAAGGGTTGGTGCGTTAACAATTAACGCACCAGAATCTGGGCTGGGCTTGAATGTTGGGCTGGTCGTCTTTGTTGGGTTGGGATTTTTCTGTTGGATCTTGACGAAGTTGTGTTATCAGTTATGCGTTTATTGCTAACGCACCACCATATTTTGCTTGAGTGTGTTACAGCTACCACACAGCTGTAAGTCACTTTTGGATGACCGAATTACGTTATTGGGCCTTTGTTGTTGTGGACCTTTTGTCTACATCGGCCCAAATCTAAGTTACCCTAGTAAAACCTCGGCTATAAATTCACTGCCTCAGTGAACCCTATTATCTCATTCTCACTGCGCCGTAAAATAATTAGGTTTTAAGTTCCGACTCTGTATTTCAATTAAAAGTCTCATTTTTTACTGATTTCGTTAGATATCTTCATTGTTTCTAACATGTTTTCTTACTTTGTATTACAGATTCAAAAAACCATGACATCATCTTCATCCTCCCCAGTTCCAGCAGAAGGCAGTGAGATCCAGTGCCCGAGTAGAAGGTGCTCAAGAACAATCAAGGTGTTCACTGGTAATGACAAGAACAATCCCCATACGTATGGACGAAGGTATACCACATGTCAGTGTAACTACATGATCGTGTATCTTGTGCCAGAATACGACAGTCATCATCTCTGAGTCATTGCAAAACTGTTGAAGGAAATAGCTGACCAGCAGTTGAAATTGGTATATTTTCACCAGGCTAAGAGTATTGAAGTAGACAAACACTGGATACAACAGAGGTTTCCCAATGACCATGTTCCTAGTTTTTATGACAGTGACTCCGATTAGGGATCTTGGTATCAAATCAGTGAATCTCTGTTAAGTCTGTGTTTAGTTTAAATTTCAAGAATGAGTCTGTTGTCTTTCCTTAATGAGTCTGTTGTCTTTTTAATTTATGCTGAGTGTGTTGTAGTTTATGGATTCACTGATTTCACTTCACTGTTTCACCTACCTCATCTAACTCTACTGAAAACACTATTTAAAGCAAACAAGACAAGTCATTACATATTTCAAAGCAGACAAGACAAGTCATTACATATTATAAATCAATTCCAATCGAAGTCTAAAGATCAAGGCTACTAAACTATTACAAATCAAGTCATGTAGTCCATACGCTTTCCAGCAGTAAAGCGGTATTATCGAAACAAGTTCACTTGGCCAGCATATATCCCTTCCCACCACTTGATGTTGTCATCTGCAAATATTCTCCACGAACCGGAACAACGTGGCAATGGTGCCCCATCACGGAGCCAAACCTAGATATACAAAGAAAATTAATCAATAAGTATAAATGATTTCGACGTTTCAGGACGTTTGTTTAGATTACCACAGATTCTTACCGGTATCCAGTGATTACTGCATCCAACAAGAGCTATCCCAAAAATCTTCTGTGGAGGACCAGGGCTCACTGTAGACTGCCTTATTGGCAAGCATAAACACGGCGCATCCCAGGATAGTTGCACTAAACCAACATTATACACTGTGGCAAACACCAAACCCATAAATGGCATGTCCATCCAAAATGGTCTCTCACAAGGACTTCTCATGTAGTTAACTTGAGCAATAAGATCATCCCATGTTCCTACCCGTAGTCCACGTCGTATGGGCTCCCATGTCTCTTTGTTTCCAAGAAGCTCCGCTGCCAACGCAGCACGGATCATACGATATTGACTCTGTTGCATACCCGTAAGTAGAGCCATTGACTGATACCCACAATGTCCGTCTGAACGCACATCTTTCACAGAAGTCATGTAGGAAAGCCAAAAGTAGTCAATATTTTTCACCCCCAAGTTCACCCCCATATAACTTATGGCTTCTTCAATCTCTTCTTCATCTTCTCCTTCCTCTGTTTCGTTTCGATCTGGATAGCAAGCTCTTAGGGGCACGACATTCATGTCTTCGTCTTCTAAATCGATGGTCTCTGAAAACAATGGTTCAGGTTGGGACTGTGATCCGAAGTCGAACGACACTTGACTTGCTTGCTTTTTAGGACAAGTTGGTCGTTCACTTTGCCTATTTGCCTTCTCCTTTGCGACTTTTTGCGCATTCTCAATATTTGTTAAGTCTTCTCTAACGTACTCATGGTAACTCTTTTCCCTCTTTTCTCTCGGAGGAGAATTCCCATTTCGCTGCTTCTCCTTGTTCTTTGATCCCGGCGGCCTTCCTTTTCCTTTCCTAAACAAGTTTGTTGGCTCTACCAAAGAACTTTGTTCCGGATGCTCCAAGTCAATGTACAACTCACTTAATCTGAATAGAGTTCCATCCCTCAAATCTCCACTTTCCCATTTCGCCCACATTTCACGCATTCTGATCTCCGGAATAGACATTGAACGATTGTCGTCGGGTAAGGACAAATTTATTGCATCATCTTCCCATCTCAGTTCCTTCCAGAAGTCATGAAAATCATCCGGAACAAGAGGTGTCTTTGAAATGATTGCCCTAGCAAGATCGTGTACGCATGGCATCCCAAGACAATCTCGAACCCAATGATCATCACAAACATTTGAATACTCCTCCTTCAATATTTGCTGGTACATTTCCAACAACAACAGAAAACACCTATCTGACACTCGGTAAAATAGCCTTGAAAACAACATTCGAATGCCAGGAGGAAAGGTTGGGTCATCAAAGACCATTTGCCGAGTGGTAAGTGCTTGGTTCATCGTCGCCCTAATCAGGTCCATCTGAACTATGACCGCATGGTGGATCCTCACGATCACTCTGTTGAAGCCTCCTCTACTAGAACCCACAATTTCTTTCAACACCTTATGCATCCCCTCCACCCTAAATAAACACAATTTCTAATCATTAGCATAAATAATATGGTGTTCCAAATTAACAACTAAACAAACAAAGATACCTGTTTGTAGTCCTTGTGTGAAAGTGAAGAGTGTAGTCCGTCCACGCTCTAACTATGAACTTCTTGTACGGAGTAAACCAATACTTTTTAACGTAACCAACAATGCCCTTCTTCCATGAATCTCTCAGCTTTCTCAACCTCTCTTCGTAGATTTCTTCGGTGCTCGAGCAAAATATCCCCCAACATTGCGTAACAAAGTTCTCCGCCCTTTTAGTATTTTTAATCACTTTTTCTGCGTGTGACTGGATGTTGTGCTTAATGTGCACCCAACACAATAGTTGCTTCACATCAGTGTCTTTGAACACAAGTTTGATTGCTCTCAACAAAGCCTTTTCACAGTCGGTCATTATAGCCTTCGGCATCACTCCCAAATTTCTACACAACTCATGAACGCACATCATCACAAACTTGTAATGCATTACTGTCTCCTGAGCCATGAATGCATATGCGATGTTGAACGTCTTGTGCGTGCAAGTGAAACCAACCATCTCCACTAAATTCATATCATACCTATTTGTCTTGTATGTGGCGTCCATGATAATCACGTGAGGAAACTTCCTGAACAAACGAATCGACTCCGGGTGAGCGAAAAAAAGGACTTCAACCTCATTCGTCCTCGTGTTCCTCAAAGGTTGACAAAAATACTTGTTCTCTTTCTGAAAATTTAGAGACCACTGAGTAACTGACAATTCACCACGATCTTCAAAATTGATCTCCTGCAAAAAATTGGCAATCTGCTTCATGGATGTCACATTTTGCGGGTCTCTTTTCATAAGCTGAATAAGTATGTTTTTTGGCGTCTTGCGATCATCCCCCGCTTCCCTTGCTATTTTCTCCTCCTCTTTGCTCATTCTACCCACGAATGAATTCCCATGAAAACTAGTAGGAAGGGTGTGGTTGTGACGACCTTCTACAACATTCACGATCCATTTATAACTATAAGGCCCTTCTTTTATACGAACCCCATATAACTCAAATGTACAACCACATTTCTTCGATTTTCGGTCACGAAGCCTCGGAACCGGCAATTCTGGATTTTTTAAATTCACTTTCAGCCTACCCGATCTAGGTTTTTCAAACCTATCGCATACAAAATCAACGCAATATTTGCTAGATGTACGATGTACCAAAACTATCATTAAATCCCTTGCTCTCTGTTTTGTCCATTCCATCATCTCTTCTTTAGTATCCCACATTTGCGCAGTACTAAAATGTGGTCTAAAGTCTTCTTCCTATATTGATTAAACTACATTACTTAGATACACAATTTTAACTAATTAACCTAAATCTCATGCAATTAAATATAAAATTTAAATTCATAATATACTAACCAAAATCGGTAACGGAGTCCAATCGTCTAATGCAATTGATACATTTGCTTCGCCTTCTTCCTCTTCTTCGTCCACTTCCTCATCGACTTCTTCGTCTTCTTCGTCTTCTTCGTCCACTTCCTCTTCTTCATCGACTTCGTATTCCTCTTCCACGACCCCTGATATCCAATTGTCGTTACCATCATCCTCACTACTCTCATAATTATAAGACATTGTGGTGTGCATTGCAAAACTTCAACAAGAGAGCTCAACCTCTATATACAACCAAAAAATGCCCGTTGGAATTTTATGCCCGTTGGTGCGGTAATAGTTAACGCACCAACGGGCATTTTTTCAAAAAAAACCTGTGCGGTAACAGTTACCGCACAGATTATATTTATTATTTTCTTAAAAATTTAATTTAATTATTTTCAAATAATTATTAAAAACAACCGGTGCGGTAACAAATACCGCACCACATTTATTCATTATTTAATTCCTGGTTTTAATTTTGTTTTTTTTTAAAATTTTATATATCCTGTGCGGTAAGAGTTACCGCACAGGTGTTTAAGTTAATCAAAATCTGTTTTTTTTGTTAATCTTGTATTAACGTGGTGCGTTAATTGTTAACGCACATATCTGTGCGGTTAGAATTACCGCACCAGATTCATATACGTTTCAGAAAACATTCCAACAATGCCCCAGAGCCCTTTTGTGCGGTAATCCTTAACGCACATAAGTGTACTTCAACTCTTATCGCACAGATTAGTGTGCATTTAGCAAAAAAACGTGTGCATATAGACCAAGACTTAATTAAGTAGTGGATATTTTTTTTATGCTTCCTTTCAAGTGGAATACAGTTTAAAATCATTTATGCTCCCTTTCAAGTGGAATACACTTTAAAATCACTTAAAATGATGGTCTTCGTAAAGGAATAGAAATGAACAAGTAGTTTAACTTCTTATAATTAAGTACGCGAATTCTGGATATAATAATCAGGTAACTTAGGTTGATAAATATTTATTAAAACCCTTTTAAAAACAATATTATTAGCCGTTGGGCTTGTCAGTATATCAATAACTCGATTAACCACTTTATAGCAATGGAAAAACTTGATATTTTGAAACTTACAGAGAAGTTCATGTAAATAATGAATGATATTTCTAATTTCCCATGATATCTTCCATAATCTATATATAGAATTAATTACTGTAAGTTTGTCACCGTCTACAATGATATTTTTAAAATTAAATAAAGAAGTGATTTTTATTGCATTAAGAGCAGCTAGCGCTTCGTACCGACGAAGTCATCACTTTTTTGTTATCAACAAATATGATCTTGCCATCAGAGTTCTTTGCTATGCATCCAATAAAAAATTCATTTGACTCACTGAAAGAAGCATCAAAGTTGATTTTGATCCAATATTTTGGCGGGGCCTTCCATATCTGATTGTTAACTAATTTTCTATTTCGTTTTCTAGTTTGTGTTGGTCCTTAATTTCATCTGGTTAAGTGTGCTCATCCACTGTTGGAATTAAAAAAAGGCGATTTCTGCCGATAATCTATGATTAATTATTGTTTGAATTCTTGAATACGCAGTTATTTCTGTAAAGCCATAATAATACCAAGTACGAAAAACTCTTCCTCATAATAGGATCACACCAAAACAACCGGGTTAGTTTACATGCCTTGTCTACATAATAATCAAAGTAGTACGCGTCACAACATTCCTTCTTCTTAGAAAGGTCATTAATGACCATTTGAGCATCGCTTCCAGCCATGTATGAGTTCAAACCCCTCATAAAATTCTTGAAATCAACAACAGTGCCGCCAACATTAGCATAAGACCCCACCAAATTCTTGTAAACTCTAAAGCTCTTGGTTACATTGACGTTTGATTTAATGCAGTTAAACATAAACTCTTGATGCAATGGGGTCACTTCCTTATTCCCTTTGGAGAAAACCATTTCAGACGGCTCCAACAATGAATGTGTATGACGACACTCAAAATTGGTCACTCGATATCCGTCGTTGCCTGCATGTGGAAGTCACATCTTCACCTCACATCCACATCGATAAGAAACCCTCCTTCTTTTCACGACATTCTCACCTATTTGATTGAAATCTGCAAATGGGGATACGTATTTGTATCCTTCCCTCGAACAACAAAGATACCTCCACTTAATTGTTTTCACTAAATCGCTGAATTTCTTTGTTGAACACACACGAGTAGCAAACCCACACGTCTTTGCATAACTTGCGTAAAATTGCATACCAATATACCACGTAGAAGAGTTGGAAAGAGTTGACCAACAAATGACGTCAATGCAAGATCGCATTTAGGGGTGTAAAACTGAGCTAAACTACCAGGAGAAATAGAGGACATGCTTCCTTCAATATGAGTTCCATCTCCTGAAAAATGAATGAAAGAACATAACTCATTATTACTGTTGTGTGCATCAGTTATGTCGGGTGTGTGCAGTGAGAATGCCTCATGTGTGCATCACTTATTTCATTGATACATTAGTTATACCATATGTGTGCAACATAAACTTCTTATTTGTGCATCAGAGGCACAAATCAAATGCTAACACCAATTTTGTTCGTCAGAATTCTTATTTAGATGAATTTTTTTGTATTTGATGAATATACAATCCATTATAACTAGAATACACTTGCAAATAACACATTCGACCTAAATCATTCCAGAAACATAGTTTCAGTTTATTATCTGTAGCATGCAACTAAAAGGCATGGCAAAACCTAGGTTTTCCTTGTTCAGCTGTAGCAAATTGTGCTTAAGCATGGCAAAAGCAAACCTAATACACTTCCCAAATTTAAACCAAAACCAAAACAAACACATAAGAGCTAATGGAAAAAGCAAACCTAATACACTTCCCAAATTTAAACCAAAACCAAAACAAACACATAAGAGTTAAATGGCGAACAAACACTGTGTGCTTAATCACTTCTGAACATTTGAATCACACAATTTATCAAAATCATAGGAAAAAAGAGTTAAAGTCGCCGACGAAGTGTAGAACGTGTTCCTTAACAAAATCGATCGAAGCAGAGCCGGTTTGAACGGAGGGAGTGAAGTCGCCGGCGAAGGAATTCAAGGAAGCCTTCATTAATGGAGAACGAACGGATCGAGCGGAAGCAGAAGGAAAGCGGAAGAGAAGAGAACGACGGTAGAAAAAATCGCGAGAGAGAAATCGGGAGAGAGAGAAAAAAAAACAGATTTTGGGATAAATTATGTCACGTGAAAGGTAGGGATGGGGTTAGGTTGTTAAGGAATGAAGGGATAAGATTTGTCCTCAATTCTCATAGCCATTCTCATGAGATCTTTTCCTCATTTTTAGAAGAGGGTTTTATATATATATATATATTTAAGTTCTGGTGTAACAGCTCTTACGGTGTAACAGTGTAACGAGTATTCACCCTCAATGATATTCAGGTTTGTTAAGGTTGATATTCAACTTAATTTACCTACATCAATATAGGGTAGATATTCAACTAAATAAACATGAATAAATAGCGTAAAAGATTGAATAGAGGCACAAGTATATGAGAATGCGATTAGTACATATATAACCTAAATCTACATAAAGTTGAATATCAACCTTAACAAATATATATATAGGTGAGTTCCGGTGTAACGAGTGTTGTGGTGTAACGGTGTAACGAGTATTTACCTTCAATGATATCCGGGTTTGTTAAGGTTGATATTCAACTTTATGTAGATTTAGGTTATATATGTACTAATCGCATTCTCATATACTTGTGCCTCTATTCAATCTTTTACGCTATTTATTCATGTTTATTTAGTTGAATATCTGCCCTATATTGATATAGGTAAATTAAGTTGAATAACTACCTTAACAAACTTAAATACCATTGAGGGTGAATACTCGTTACACCGTTAGAGGCTGTTACACCAGAACTTAAATCTATATATATATATATATATAAACTGAAATTTAAATGTATGAAGGTTGAGGTTGACCATTATAATTTGAATATCAAGCAAAATGTTTTAGATAAATTTGAAGTTATTTATTTGGAGCGAATCTTTCTATAATGAAGTCAAATCTATACCTTAAGACTATATGATGCGCCCTTGGTCTCCGGGAAGGCCAATGGTGCTTTTGAGGATCTTCGTTTGACAATCAAGTTAGTGGTGTGGATATCTTTTGTGGGGATGAGGGTCGATATGGAGTAGCCGGCGGAATGATTTGATATAGACGACAAGTTGCCTTGTCGAATTGGAATATGAGTGTTGAGGGGCTTCAACAAACTGGTTGGTGAGGGGTTCGGTTAGGTCGATTGAGGGTTGCTCAAACAAGGGAAAAGGGGACGAGATGTAGAAGAAAAGGTCTAGAGGATATGGGAACTTTGAAGTTAGGGATGTAGACGAAGAGATTAGAGGCCTATGGTGAAGAGATGAGAAGACAGAGCCCGTAGGATTTGTGACACCCATACCAAGAAAGGAGGAAATTCGTCTCAACAAGTTATTGGTTCAATAAATCTAAGCGTCGAGTTACAATGATGGAGGCAAAAGCCTTATAAAGGAAAAGAAGACAATCTAACCTAGAAGCAAAGTGGGAAACAACTTGACCTAGGGAGGTGACGGCTAGGGTTGGGTGTTCTTGGGCTTGAGTGCCAAGAGCCCATTAGAACGGCAAAAAACCCCGCATCCACTTTTTTTATAACTGGCACCCACTCTTGGGCGCATCCGGGATGCGTCCAAACCTTTTTTTAAAAACTCGGTTCAGTTTTGGGAGCACCTAGGATGCGTCCAAAATCAGATCGGATTTTTGAGCAGTTTGAAGGCATAAATGACCTGGGTTTTTTGGGCGCGTTACGGATGCGCCCAAAACGGGTGCGGGTTATAATTTTTCGGGTGCGGGGTTAAACGGCCCATTAGAATGGCCCAAACCATGCAAGGCTGGACCACTCCATATTTAGAAACCTCCTAAAAATAGAAAGTTCTAAAACTCTAGCAAAAACCGAACTTAGACTTCCCTAAAATAGAAACCTGCTAATAACGCAAAGTTACTAAAAATAGAAAGTGCAGCCCTGCAATTCTATCTCGGAAAACGAAGACTAAAAATAGTACTTACTAAAAATAGCAACCGACTAAAAATAGTAAATGCTAAATATAGTAAGTTTTCTGAGTGCCTAAAAACAACCAAAAAAGTCTTAAATGTGAAAGGTAAGAATAGGCATGGAAAAACCATGGTTTGATCATACCAAGTTGACCAAGTATTTTGGTAAGGCGTCATAGTGTCTAGCCAAGGAGGCCGCCAAGGACGAGGCATGGGCACAAGGCGCTGGATGACCAAGACGTTGGGCAAGCTGCTAGAGCGGGCGTCGTCGGCGCCGACGAGGTTGCTTTCGACGCACATGAGGTGGTTGGCCGTCCATGGAGGACGCACTCGTAGAACCGACGAAAGTGCTGGTGGAGTTGGAGTGGCGCTGGTGGTGCTTGTCTTTGGGCTAATCTTGGCGTGCGAAGGTGGGAGGCGTCCAACAAGCTAGCAATGAAGCGCCAACGGTGCTTAACCTTAAAATGATCTTGATGAGAAGCAGATATAGGAGGTGCTCGTTGAGGCGATTCATGACTTGGTTCTAGACAAGGCAGAAGCGCATCACTATATTATCAGTGTACTGTATAATTTAGAAAATGGAAAATTAATTAAAAAATAACCGAACTATAATTTAGAAGCGCATGGCCCATGGCCAATTAGCCATATCCCTTTCAAACAACGAAATACACACTTCTTGAAAATCAATTAACTGCTTACAAAATGTCGGTGAACCTAAAATTTGTTAATTATTTGCAACTGTAACTCATAAGAATATCTTGAAAATTCTTTATTTTAAAATTCACAGAAAACTTGATGCGGTTGTGTACATTTGTAAACACAATTAAACGGAAGGAACTTTAAATATATTCATCCATTAAATACAGCAGTAACAGTTACACTAATATTTTGAATATTTGACAGTTTCAATTCAAACACATCCAAAACATTACCCGATCCCAAGAAATTCAAAACACCCCCTATTTCCTCTGGAATTTACGACAATGCCACTGAAACACCGACACCGCCTCCGTCCGTACAAAACTGAAAGCTCCCAGTCTCCATGGGAGCCACCGCGAAATGCGCTAGCGAGCCTCTGATCTCGACCAAATTCTCGTTACAGAGAAACTCGTCGCTGCTGACTCTCTCCACCTCCCTGGCGAAATCGTGCACGAAGACGTGGGTTTTGGCGTCGGCGGGGGCGCTCTTGGTCCGGGCGAGGACGGAGGCGGTGAAGATCGCGGAGGTCCTCCCCGGAGATTTGGGGGAGTATCCGTTTGGACCGTCGACGATGATGATATCCCAGGGGATGGAGTAGAGGTGATTAGGGAGGTCGTTGATGGCGAGGCGGCAGTCGGAGAAGAGGAGGTTCTGGACAGGGCGACAGTCGGATTTGAAGCGGGATTTTGCAGAAGAAATGAGGTGATGGAGTTTGGAGACCTTGGTGGTGTATTGGACATCGTAGGCTTCGAATTTGGGGAGAGAGGATTCGAATTTGGAGACCAGGTACTCGTTCTCGTCTAGGAAGACAGTACGCCCGCCTCGATTGAGTGCCTGCCAGAGGAGAGTTTCGGATGTGAGGCCGAAGACGAGGAGGTTAGAGGAGGGGGTTCGGCGGAGGACGGAGGCGATTGAGGCGAGCTCGGAGGCGGACATTCTGTCGGTGGAGTTGGTGGAAGCGGCGTAGTGGAGGAGGGCGTCGCCGACATCTGATGGAAGATTTGAGGTTTGATCGGTGTGGGTTGGAAGAGGACGGGGGTGGGGGTGGGTCAGGAGGAAGGTTAGGGCTGAGAGGGATAGGAAGGCTACGATCCAGAGGCGGTGCTGGTACGCGGCGGCGACGGCGGCTGAACCAGCTCCTCCTCCGCCTTGTTTGTGGATTGAGGGGTGGAACACGATCAGCCTGGCTCCTCCTCCGCCTTTCATTCTGCCTCTGCTAACTGCTTTAGGTTTTTTTTATAAGACAAGAGTTAGAAGAGAGAATATTGGAAGGCAGGGAGGAAGAAGGTGAACAACAACTCCTTTTAAATACGGGTTGCAACCGGGCAGCACCCATTTTGCGCCCGGCAGCACCCCCTCGTTCGGAACCCCATTCCGAACGAGGGGAAAAATTATTTTTTTTTAAAAAATTCGTTTCTCGTTCGGAATGGGGTTCCGAACGAGAAACGGTTCATTTAAATAAAAAAAAAAATAATGCCAAACCGGTTCGCATATTGCGAACCGGTTTACACCTCGTTCGGAACCCCATTCCGAACGAGGATTTTTTTTTTTTTTTTTTTTATGACGTCACACCTCGTTCGGAATGGGGTTCCGAACGAGGTGTAATTTTTTTTTTTAATTATGACGTCAGCATCTCGTTCGGAACCCCATTCCGAACGAGGTGTGACGTCATTTTTTTTTAATATGCCGTCATATCTCGTTCGGAATGGGGTTCCGAACGAGATGCTGACGTCATAATTAAAAAAAAATTAATCCTTGTTCGGAACCCCATTCTGAACGAGATTCGGCAAAAATTTTTGAAAATGCGAACGGCTATATTTTGACGGAGTCTATAAATTCGGGAGTTGTATGACCAAATTATCAAACCCAATCGGAAGAAACACAAAAAATGTCGTCTGAAAGCGATTCCACTAATTCTTCAAGGGCAGGTAGTTGGAAAGAAGGACGGGAGTGTTCTTCTAGTGAGACGTCGGTGGAGGAGGAGGTTGATTTGTCTGCGCCGGTAGATGATACATATTTCCAAGTAAGTATTTGTAAACCTTTTTTTTATAGCGTTTCATTATAATTTATTTTATTGGTATAGTAGTATTGATATTTGAGTAATTTTAAATAGGGATACTGTAGTGATGAGGAATATTTAAAAATCGACTATAGTGCCCATTTTACGACTAGTGAGAGATTTCCTACTATGGATCTTCTGAGAGAGTGGGTTAGAAAGGTCGGTTATGAGTTGTGTATGGTTATCACCACGAAATCATCAATGGCCAACAAGAGGATATTTCTGCACTGTGAGCAATCCGGTAGTTATAGAAAACATGGAAAGAACATTAATCTTGAAGGAGATGTAGCAGAACCATCGTCGCAGCGTAGCAACCTTAGTAGGTTAAGGAAGTACAATTGTCCTTTTATGTTAAGAGAATATTATCGACGAGCAACTCTTGTTGAGCCGCCTGGGTGGATACTAAAAGTTGAGAAGGCATGTCACAACCACTGTCTTTCCAGCAGCTTGATTGGCCATGCATTTGCTTCGAGGATGACGGGAGAGCAGAGACGAAAAATAATGATTGCATCAGCGGCCGGGGCAATGCCGAAGGTTATTTATACACAGCTGCTTCAGGAAAATCCGACTTCCACAATATCAAGAAGGCAAGTGTACACTGTGAGGGAAAAGGAGAGGAAGAAAGCATTGGCAAATCTAACCGTGACCCAGTGGTCATTAGATTTCCTCCATCATAGAGGTTATCGTAAAGACATTTACCACGAGACGAATCCGGAGACGGGGGAGAAAAAGTTGGCAGCGTTTTTCATATCTCATCCGGATTGTCAACATTTGTTGAGAATGTTCCCTCGGGTGGTGATCATGGACGCGACGTACAAGACTAATAGGTACACTAAAATTCATTATTATGAATTCAAATACCGTTATAGAATTATAATTATTAATATACCCTCGTTGATAGGTATGGTTGGCCGTTACTTCAGTTTGTTGGATTCAATTGCACCAACTATACATATTGTATTGCGCTAGCGTTCATCTGTTGTGAGACAGCCCCATACTATGCATGGGCATTGAAACGGGTCAAGTATTTGTTTCGTGCACTCGAAGGACCGGATTGCATCATGTCTGATCGAGAGCTGGCAACAATTAAGGCGGTTGACCATGTATTTCCTAGTGTGCGTCATATGCTTTGCCATGTCCACGTTGATCGGAATGTTAAGGCATTTGCTAAATTGAACAACCTGGACGAAAAAAGTGCATCTGCTAGCGTTCGACGGGTGATGCGGTCTCACACAGAGAAGCAGTATGAGGAGAGACTTGATCACTTCCGGAAAACATGGAGGAATGGTCATCTTGTACAATATGCTGAGAGCACATGGTTTACTCCTCATAAGGAAAAACTTATAGCTGCGTATTGCGATGATATACGCCATTTTAGCACAAGAACGTCTAACAGGTAAGATATTTGAATTTGTTTTTAACGAGAATGATCATGACATTTTGGCTAAAATGTTTAACATGTACAATGTTGTTGTCAGGGTTGAAGGTCAACACTCGATGTTGAAGCATATGTTTGATTCAGCTGTTGGAGGGTTCGACACTTTAGTGCAACACATTGACAATATGTTTGTCGATCAGCACCGTCGAATACGGGCCGAGATGGAAATGTCCAACCATACTAGCCCGAAGGAGATACAAGACGGGCCTCGGTGGATCAAGACTATATTCATGCGCATATTGAGGAAGTGCTCCGACAAGTGTTTGAGAATGCTACTGAAAGAAGTCCTTAAGGCAAAGGACGGAAAGATATGTGGCCCATGTGAGGATCCTTGGTGGGAATCAACACTCGGATTGCCTTGCCCACACAGGATTAAGGTGTTTGTAGAAGAAGGAACGCCATTGTTGCCGAGCGACATTGATATCTTCTGGAAGCAGATCAAGTGGGAAGGAGTGGAATTGAAAGACTTCGACTCTGACGACGACGTGCAATTGACTGCAGATAAGGTTCTTATGGATGATTTCTTTGAAGGGGTGTTTACCGGTAACGTTGATGATTTCGATATGAAGAGGATGGCTGATAAGTGGCGTGAGTGCAAGGATCCTTCTTCAGTTGATGTCCAGGACCCCCCTCGGGGAGAGACGAAGAGAGGAAGGCCTAAGATTCATGCGAAGAAGACGGGTACAAAGCGAGATCCGGGTTGGGATGAGAGGGCTCAAGCTAAGAAGGATAAGGAGAAGGCAGAAGCAAGGAAAAAGGGGATGAAAGAGGAAGAGGGTGCAACTGTGCCACCGAAAGCCGATTCACAAAAGAAATCGTCGGTTGCATCCAACAGAGCTTCAAGCGGGGCCACGACCGTAAAAGGGAGTGCAACTAAACCACCGAGGGCAAGAGGAAATGCTAGATCGAAATGTAGCGGTGGCAATTCAATCATTTATCTCGACTTCGACTGGGGGATAGATAATATAGACCTTTTCATGCTCGCATACATAGCTGCTGTGGAGAAAGTAGGTGATGACGGTCATTGTGGTTATCGATCCCTCGCTCGCTTACTAGGTAAACCAGAGCAACAGTTCGTTGAAATCCGATTTGATCTTTCGAAGCACCTCCAACAAAACGGGCATATGTATCATGAGATGCTAGAGGGTTTCAAGACTATCCCGCAACTCATTCGAGAAGTGAATCACATTCGATCGCCATGCTCTCCTGAATTCTGGATGTGCACACCTACAATGGGATTGGTATTTGCCACGAGGTATCAAGTTGCACTAGTGGTGTTATCATGGTTTGGTCCTTGTACATGTCTTCCGATGTTTGCTCCTCCCGGTTCAGAGCCTCCTACCACGGTGTTCGCCATTGCACATGTAGGCAGACGCAACCATTACGTACCGGTACGCATCGATATTTTCCGCTCTTGTACCTTATTTCACATATGTTATTTAGCATACAATAACAATTTTGTTTTGACAGATTTGGTTGGTTGATGACAATTGTCCAATTCCACCCCCTCCAAGGCAGTGGAGTATCTACAAACAGCCATCGGTGGACGGATGGGAACAGCGCTTTCAGAGTAGATTCGACAACTACGTATCCGAGAGAGAGTTTCATGGTGGCGGTCCCATAATGACCTAAATCTTGTATTTGTTTGATTAATGTTCGTATTAAGTATGTTGTTTGTTGACTTGATTAATGTTTGTTGAATTATATATGTTTGTTTAATGTTTTGGTGGACAATTTATAAATGTTTGAGTAATTTTTTTCCAGAATGATGTCAACATAATCATAGAAGCATTAATATTGAAACAACAACACAATTGAAAAAGAACAGCACGAGTACAACGCAGACGGTGAACAACTAACGATACAGGAAATTAAAAATACTTAATTCTCTATTTGTTACGTGTTGCTGCCAATTCTGCAGCAAGTGCAGCGTTTTCCTCCATGAGCTCGGTGTTTTTGGCTTTCAGTTCATCTATTTCGTTGGCCCATTCTTTTGTTCCAATCCTCAGCAGCTCCATCCCTTCCTCAATTCCTTCAGCCTTTGACCAGTTGCATAAGTTGTCTGCATTTAGTTCTTCAATAACGACCCTTGCACGACCTGTGTATGGTGGATCGATCCAATGTTTGTATTTGCACCCTTTCTCTTCCTCTTCTTCAGTAAGAGCATCCCAACATGCATCCGGACATCCCCAAAATCTTCTCCCATAGTTGACCTTGTCCCACTCTATTTGTTCGGTACACATATGCACCGTGGGCTTTTTCTGACACCAACACAATTTCGGACCAGGATCCATTGTCGAGGAAGAGGCGGGAAATAGAGTTGGACGATTTGGATACATATCGAAATTTGAGAGAAAATAAATATAATGGAATGATAGTGAATGTGTGTTTGAAATGGTTTGTTTTGGAGGTATTTATAGACGAAAAGATAAGATGTGTGACGGAAATATCTGACCGGGTCCCACACCATCTCGTTCGGAACCCCATTCCGAACGAGATGGTGACGTCAGCATCTCGTTCGGAACCCCATTCCGAACGAGATGCTGACGTCACCATCTCGTTCGGAATGGGGTTCCGAACGAGATGGTGTGGGACCCGGTCAGATATTTCCGTCACACCTTATCCCAAACAGATCTTATATTTTCGTCTATAAATGGCAGCCATGCGGTGAGTCCCGGATTTGCATCTATATCTATGTCCCGGATTTCTTTAACGTCATAACCGTGCAAACCAATGCCGCCTCTAAATATTAACCCGATACCCCAAGATGACGATGATGACGATCATGTAGTTGAAGATGGTGGTGAAGACGATGAAGACAACGAAGGTGAAGACGACGGTGACGACGAAGGTGAAGTCGAAGGTGAAGACGAAGGTGACGACGACGGTGAAGTCGAAGGTGAAGTCGAAGGTGAAGACGAAGGTGAAGACGAAGATGAAGTCGAAGGTGAAGACGAAGGTGACGACGACGGTGAAGTCGAAGGTGAAGTCGAAGGTGAAGACGAAGGTGAAGACGAAGATGAAGACGAAGGTGAAGACGAATCGGAAGAAGAACATGAAGGTGATTATGATGACGTTGAAGAAGATGGTGGGGAAGAAGATGATGATGATGATTAGAAATGGTAGAACAGAAAGTAACGGGATTATATTCCGAACGGGATAAGTAATGGTTCGAAATTCAAGGCTTATATATTGATGGCGCCGTTCGGGAAGCAGTGACAAACAGAAAGTAATGGTTCGAAATTCAAGGCTTTGTAATGCTCACGTTTATATACTTTGTAATGCTCAGTTGTGTTGTCGTCTTGTTACAACAAAGGACATCAATAAAGATATTTGCAACAAAGATATCATGTTGGTAGAACACTTGAAAACCACATCAAAAGACATACTAAATTGCAACAAAGAAGTATCTCGAGCTGAGAAGCAAAAAATTGAAGTGAAATTGGAATTGGGAACCAACAAGGAAGATGACTGCTGCGCGTTAGGCAAACAGTGCAAAGTTATTTTTACCTCTTTTTTTTGATGCTCTTTCAATTGAAAATCAGTTTTTGGATACTAGTACTGTATTAAATTTGAGACTGACCATGCATGCAAGTTAAAATTCAGTTTTCAGCCATTGAACAAGCTATCCATCATTTTAACATATCAATTTATTTAGTTTTAATCAAGTTAAAATTCAATGTTTTTGTTTGTACTGTGGATCGTTGATAAGTACTCTTGTTTCAGTATGAGGGATAAATATACAAGATTAATGTTGTTTAAATCTAACAACTATTATTTGGAGGAAATACTAAATTAAATTGATTGAAACGTAAGGAAACCAAATAATATTCATTATAACTTAAACAACAAATACAACGATTCAAATCCCCCAATAAGGTTCCGACCCGTAACCCACATTATCTTCCCATTCATTACGCCTTGCTTCTTGTTCCGGATGGCCTTGTCCCGCACCCATCCTTGCCCGCTCCCATATAGAAGGTGTGGCTCTCTCTTCTGCACTCCTGGACGACTCTGCTTGTGACATCCGTTGAGTTTGAGTGACCTCCTCAGCTGTAGGCGGATCGTCGATACTGAGCATCCGAATGTAGGTAGCCAAATTCTCCAGATTTGCCATCCCCTGTTGGTGATGTGTCCGCATAATAGCGAGTGTCGTCGATACACGCTGCAATACCAACAAATAATTAGGAGATGGGTCATATAGAAAACACAATACCAACAAATAAAATAATATAAGAATTACCCGGTTGAAATCGAGGGTAAGGATCGGGTTCGGGTTACGTGGCGGTCGAGGTCTTGCCGGGGCGTTTGGGCTCACATATGGATGTGAGACCTGAGCAAACCAATCGAGGTAAGCATCCTCAGCATCCCAAGGGATAAGAGCTGGTGGGCTTGACATGATGTACTGACACAGGTTGTCATAACGCTGGTCCCATCTATCCCATTCCGGGCCATACCGTACAGTGTATTCCCGGCCACCTCGCATTGATTTTGGCGGACAATAATACTCCACTGGCTCGGGAACATCCAAAGGCCGGGACTGACGGCGACCGAACTGTCTGCAAAACCGATCAGGGTTGTACATCTCCATAATGTCAAAGCACCGGATCCCACCACGATAAGTGGCCACTCTATGACGCCCTTGCGGTCCCACGTCCAAATCCGGATACGGCATCCAACACACCTGCACAAGTAGCTTATAACAATTAATAGCAATATTAATAACAACTTGGAATGACATTTAGACGATTCACTTACATCTTCCGGTGCATACTCATCCAAGATGCGTCTGTACTGTTGCAGTGTCCTCTTTTGCCTCAGCGGGGCTCGTCCAGTGGAATAACGGGACACACGAGCAGTAGCTTCTTGGGAGTTGACATCCAGGTTTGGGTTCCCAGGAAAATACGGGAAATGTAACCAAATCCAAATCTCAAGAAGCCTGACGCAACCAGAAAATTGCACGCATCTCGCCCTAGATGCTATACCCAGCTGCCTGTACAGCAATGCCAAACAACCTGTACCCCATGCGTATTCATGTATCCTGCTCGGATCCTCTAGTAGCGGCAGGAAGCATGTGTCTAACAGGTTGGAGGTCTTGTTCACGAACAAGGACTGCTGAATCAGGTGCCACAGAAAGCCGGTTGCAATGGAGCTCGGATCGGATCTTCTTCGAGAGTTGATCATCGAGACAACGTGGCAAAAGAATTCCCGCTCGCCGACTTTCCCCCTACCTATGAACTTGACCATAAATGCCTCCTCAGCGTCAAACGGGTTGTCCAGGTCAACGCCAAACAAATAGGAAAACAATTCGGCACAATGCGCTGAATCTGCATCTGGACCCAAATGTGTCCATGGCGTGGTGACAGCACCCCCGTCAATAGGCAGCTCCAGAATCTCCAAAACGTCATGGAGACCGATTCCAAGCTCCCCAAAGTTCAGATGAAATGTGTTCGTCTCAGGGTGCCACCTTTCCACGAATGCAGAAAGGAGGTTGTGGTCCACATTCCAAAATTGACCCTTCAGGATGTGAAGCAGCCCCGACTCCTGGGCAAGAGCAAACCATGATTCTGGCTCCGGGTCGGTAGGAATTCTAGGAAACCATAGCTCGAAACACTTTTGCCTTGTCTGCGCCTTTAGCTGACGGGGGACACTTTCATCGGGATTCGGATCTATCCAAATCTGATGAGCAATGTGTTGCTCATAACGAGTCAATATAGACCCCTCGTTGAGTCCTGGAAGAGGAGGAGCCGCAGCAGCTTCTGACTGCATCGGAGCAGGACCTGACTGCCGAGTATGTCGGGATCTACCCCGCGAAGAACCCGACCCACTCGGAGGAACATCTGGGTTAGGTGGGTTCCTAACCCCCGCAGCACTTGACCCCCGGGAACCTGACTGTTGCGGTCTATCACCACGCGATCTTCTATCCCCCCTCCTCTCAGAAGCAGTGATTCGCCTATCACCCAAATTTCTGTCCTCTCCAACTCTGGATCGGATATTTCTAACTACCTCCTAGTTTTAGCGAAATACATACAAATTTACCATCGATTATTATAACTAAAGTCCATATATGCGATTCTAAGTAGTTTTCAACCTTTTTGGTATTTTCTACAAAGTGTTGATACGCTTTCCACATGCATTAAACTATTTTTTTTTACCATGCATTGCAGTTAATATTGAAATGAAGCGTTTTCCACTATAAACTAATTTTACCTCCTAGTTTTAGCGAAATACATACAAATTTACCATCGATTATTATAACTAAAGTCCATATATGCGATTTTAAGTAGTTTTCAACCTTTTTGGTATTTTCTACAAAGTGTTGATACGCTTTCCACATGCATTAAACTATTTTTTTTTACCATGCATTGCAGTTAATATTGAAATGAAGCGTTTTCCACTATAAACTAATTTTAGCATGCATTTGAAATACAATTGAGCATTTTCCACTATTTCTACAAAATTAAGCGTATTTCAGGTTTTTAGAAATACTAACCGACTCCGTGTTTCGTCTCCGACGTGCTGCTCGGACATCCTCCTCCGCTTGCTCCGGCTCTGCTTGAGGCGTTGCTCCGCCTGTAACAGTTGCATCCCAGAACATGTGTTGTTGATGCCTTTGGAGATCACTGAAACTGGGGGTGGGAAGGTTGTAACTACTACTAGCTGCTCCGTCCATGTCGAAAAAACCACTACCAGAAGGACCAGCGTAGCTTGCATTCGGAACACCATAACCCGACCACCACTCGTTTCCTACGTAAATTTCTTCATCTGCAGCCGTCGGATCAGAAAAAAAAGGATTAGGAGGAGTTCCGGCCATTATCGAGACGAGGGAAAGCGTTTTTTGAAAGATTTAGAAGGGAGCGTTTTTTTGTAAGATTGAGAAGAGAGCGAATTCGAGTGTGGTTCGGAATGGCATCCCGAACGAACTATATATAGGCAAAAGCTGGTGAGAATGATGACGTCAGCTAGCCGTTGTGTAACGGCTAGCTGACGTCATCATTCTCGTTCGGAACCCCATTCCGAACGGGAATGATGACGTCAGCTAGCCGTTATACATAGCTGACGTCATCATTTTTAAAAAAAAAAAATTCTCGTTCGGAATACCATTCCGAACGAGAATGATGACGTCATCATGACGTCATCAAAAAACTATTCTCGTTCGGAATGGGGTTCCGAACGAGAATAGTTTTTTAAACCGGATTATTTTATTTATTAAATAAAACCCGGTTCATGAACCGGGTTCACAAATATTCTCGTTCGGAACCCCATTCCGAACGAGAATATTTTAATAAAAAAAAAATACAAAACTCGTTCGGAACGGGGTTCCGAACGAGGGGGGGGTGCCGAGTGTAAATTGGGTGCTGCCTGGTTGAATGGCCTTTAAATACGGAGTAACATTTTATTTATTATTATTCGATCCACACAAATCAGTATGACTTTTCGGGTTTTTTTTTTTTTTTTTTTTATAGTCCCTCCGTCCCCAAATGTTCTTCTCATTGTAATTTTTAACACGATTTACATTACAAGATAATCTTCGATATATCGTCCAATATATAAGAAAAAACATAGTAATATGAGATCTTATTTGATTCGTCTCGGCGAGAACTTTAACAATATCAAAATTTTATAATTTTTATTAACGTATATTTGGAGATATTAACGTTACAAAACGTGTCTCGACAAATGTGTAAGAAGGGAATGAGAAGAACATTAAGGGACAGAGAGAGTACCTACGAACAAAAGGGACAACCCTTGACCATCCAAACGAATGACCCTGAAAAAGTCAGTATGAGAGGACATCATACTAGACTGCAAGAACAGTGGTCTCATGATTCTGATGTATCATCAGAATCCCTAAATCCCTAAATCAAATGTGCATCATCATTTACATACATGTTTTAATTATTGTTAATTTAAACATAATTCCTATATAAAACACTTTTCTCTCACCCTAGTTATGTCACGTGAAATACTCTCCAGCCAGGTCATCCACTTATCGTAATTTTATTTTCAATGATTTTTTACTATTTTTTTTTTAAAAAAAAATTAAATTTGGAAAATAACGTACAAAATTTTTTGGGGTGGTGTTTGATCCGAGAAAATTCATTTGTGAGCCGGACTAACTAAAGGAAAAAGATCCAGTGAGGATGCCTTTACAAAGAAGGAGTGAAGATCAATCTCCACCGTCCGTCAAGTTTTAATCTCGTCCGTCCGTTTTTCCTTTTCTTTTTCCCTTTCCTTTCTCTTTCAACGATAAAATTCAGCCGCTCTCTCCCAACCTCTTCTTGTCGCCGACTTGCTCCTCCGTAGATCTCTCCATCACATCGCTCGAATTTGACGAATTCGTTCTCTATAGAAGAAGGAAAGCGGCGAAAATTCGGTAGAGGAGAATCATCCTCCATCGCCGTCATCGTATTCTTCTCATCGAATCCTTCTTCTGCTCGTTTACTCGCCGCCATTGTTGTTCTTCGGCTGTTCCTGGTGTTCCTTAGGCGAGAGTGTGTTCGACAGTGCTCGCGCCACTGTGTTTTCTCTTTTTGCGTTTGTCGCCGACCAAATGTCCTTCGTGATATGAATAATGCTTCTCCTAATTTAGGTTTAGATTTGTACTGTGTGTTTGATTTGATTGTTGTTTCTGCATATATATTGCATTTCATTACAGTATCAATATAATGTCTCAGATTTCTGGATTTTTGTACGTGATTTGGATGAGTGATGCACCTTTTACCATTGAGTGAGACACCTTTTTACAATTGAGTGATGCACCTTTTAATAGACTACGGTGCACCAGTTGAGAATTTTAATGATTCGTGTGCATAATGCATTAATGTTCATTGACTGATGCACCTTTTACCTTTGACTGATGCACCTTATAATATGCTATGATGCACTAGTTGAAAACATTGATGATTTCTGTGCATAGTGTATTAATGTTCACTGGTTGATGCACCTTTTAGCTTTAACTGATGCATCTTATTTCAGGATGTGATGCACCTAATTATAAGATTGACCAAACAAGCTATTCTACAACCAATTTTTCAAGTAGACGGTGCAGTGTATGATTCTAGTGTTGAGATTGATGAAAGAAAGCGTTTGTTGGCCGAAGTGATGACATAAATGTATTCTTGTGTTGACATTGTTGGTGATGACATGGATAGATTGAAAGAGTTTTTAGCTATTTTAAAGGATCAAAAGCCTTCTTTCACAAGATCTGAAGTAGTTGATCCTTCTTCCTTAACACCAGCTAGAAACTACAAGTTTGAGAAATTTGTTGGCCCGTTACCTGATCAAGTAAATATCCATCCTCCTGAAATGACAAAGAACAAGTTCAAGAAGAGGTGTATTAAAGGTGACCAAGAAGTTGAAATTGAAAATTCCAAGAAGAAAAAAAGGGTTAATTTATAAGAGGTCGGGACACAACATTACTACTTGTCCTCAATATGTCCATTAGTTTCTCTGAGCTTTCATTGTAATTAGTTATTAACCAGATATTTTGGTAATGCACCTATTAGTTATGGCTGATGCACCAATTGTATCTCGGTGATGCACCAATTGCATCTCAGTGATGCACCAACTTTTATTAACTGATGCACTAATTACATCTCAGTGATGCACTAACTTTTATTAACAATGCATAGCACCTTGTTTGCTTGACTGAATTAGTCTTGATTTCATTTTTCAGTTTTTTATCCATTCATTTTCTGTAGCTTATTCATCCACCGATTATCATTAAGTGATGCACCAAATATCACTAAGTGATGCACCAAATATCACTATGTGATGCACCATTTTCAATTAAGCTCACTACATTTCATTAAGTGATGCACAAACTATATATCCGGTGATGAATAAATTTCGATTCTGTGATGCACCATTTTCATCATGTGATGCACCAACAAACAACTACTCATGCATTTTCTGTCATTGTGAGTCATCAACAACCACAAACCATTTTCATGTGCAAACCACAAATACCTAAAAATCAAACTTGTCTTACAACCTAAAAACCAAACTTGTTTTCTAAAACCAAATATGTCTTATTACAAATGAAACTGTTTACAAACGTCCAAATTGTTCACATCTTCCTATTTCATCCCTATATCTTTCTACTCTTTATTTTGCACGTCCACGTCCCTTTTTGGCATGTGTCAACTTCTTCTCCACTTTCTGTTATCATTAAAAAGAACACATATATAATTAATAAAATGACAGACAATAGATATATCCTAGATGCACCAACTCTTACTAGGTGATGCACCAACAAACACTGGGTGATGCACCAAAACCAAATAGGTGATGCACCAAAACACACTGGGTGATGCACCAACACCCAATGAGTGATGCACCAACACCCACAGGGTGATGCACCAACACCCACAAGGTGATGCATGCACCAACACCCACTGGGTGATGCACCAAAACCAAATGGGTGATGCACCAAAACCAAATGGGTGATGCACCAACTCACACAGATTATTAAAAAAAATGGCAAAATGATTAGTGTTTACCATCAAGTGGAGTTGTTTCTCCATGATATTTTGATGAAGTTGATGGTATTTCCTCTTCTTCTGCCACTGTTAAACCATAGACGAACTTGAGACCTCATGGGCATGTAATGAAGTGGGCATGTAATGAACTTGAGACCTCTTCTGCCACTGTTGATGGTATTTCCTCTTCTTCGAAATGGGCGTACGCCCGTTCGAAACGGGCGTATGCCCATTTCAAAGGTACCTTAATGATAATTTTTTCCCCAAATAAGTGAAAAATTAAAAAAAA
Organism: Oxyria digyna; assembly: GCA_029168935.1. Taxonomy (NCBI): domain Eukaryota; kingdom Viridiplantae; phylum Streptophyta; class Magnoliopsida; order Caryophyllales; family Polygonaceae; genus Oxyria; species Oxyria digyna. Next base: position 18,239,117 of record JAPVLV010000013.1, read on the forward strand.
AATTAAAAAATTTCGTACGTTGGAAATGGGCCAACATTTTTTTCGAAATGTTTTTTTATTACGTTTTTTTTTAAAATTAATTAATTACGTTAGTATATAATAACAATAATAGGTCATATATCACATGTGCCTCTTTGCTATAGTGGTAAAGAGCTGCATAGATTGCTTAGAGGTTTTGAGTTCGAATCTCAACACTAACATCTCACCTTTTTTATTTTTGGATAAAAAATAATGGAAAGAGAGGAGGGGGAGTCGAACTTGAGACCTCATGGGCATGTAATGAAGTGAAACCACTAGGCTAATGAATCATATTGATATATGGGTCAAAATCTGGTGATAAACAGCCCTTAAGTGATAAATGAGAATGAACGGGGACCGTTCATTCGAATTGATCTAACGGCCCAGATCTCTCTCACTTCCCACACTGACAACTTCCTACTCGCTAGCTTTTTGTGTGAAACACACGCGCTACATCGTTCCAACGTGATTCAAAATTGGAGCGAAAACCGTCTCTTCCCATTCTTCTCAAAACTTCCACAGAAAACCTCTCTCGCAAAGGCGATCAAACCCTAACCTCCTACTCGCTTGCTTTTTCTTCGATTTCTCAACGAAATCACTTCGTTTTCTCTCGCCGATCATCAAAAACAACATACTCTTACAAATTTCGCGATGTCTGGCTCACAGAAGAACAACGAAGGAAGAGGTATGGTGTTTAATCCCTAATTTTAGCGTATACGATGCTTTTTCCTGTGATTTCTCACTGATTTCTCTTCATTTCACTCCGTCGTTCACCAAAATCCATCAACTCGCTACTAAAAATGGCAGGATCTCAGAGAAGCCAAGTACCAAAAGGTATGGAGTATAATTTGGTATTTGGAGTTAGGTTTTTGCTTCGACATGTTAGATTTCGCTACATGCATGTTTGATTTGAATGTATTGAGTGTGAAAAGTATATTTGTATGAGTAGATCTACTATATTCGGTGTGAAATGTTCATTTGTATGTACTGAGTGGTCATTATTTGATCATGACTGTGTTTTTACTCTATGTTCACCAGATCTTGTATATATGTTCATCAAAGTTCCTAACAAAGTTCATCAAAATACATGTTCATCACAATACATCTAAATGTTCATCAAATATCTTGTATTTGTTCATCGTATCTTGTATATACGTTCACCAGATTTCTTTTCAATGTTCACCAAAAATTTTGTGATTGTTCATCTCATTGCCTATAAAAGTTCATCATATGTCTTAAGATTGTTCATCAGATTTCTCTTATCTGTTCATCATAAATCTTGTTATTGAATGTCCAAGAGGTATGAATATTATCCTCTTTATAAACTCAGTTAGCAAGACTGCCACTTCACAAATTGAATGATATTCAGTTGGTAAGTATTCTATTAAACTTATCTATAAAGGTTCACCACTCTATAGACAAATGTTCACTGTGTTGTTTAAACTTGTTCATAAGACTATCTATACATGTTCACTATATTTTTTAAACTTGTTCATCAAACTAACAAAGGAAGTTCATTGTGCAGTTTGTCTTCCCAATATACCAGAGTGAACACTATTACTGCATTGTTTTCAATCTCAAGAACCCAAGAATAGATTTCATTGATAACTCCAGTGTTCAAGGCAAGAAGCTTGTGAAATATAACAACGTTCCTAAAGTGATGGTAAGTTTTAATAATGGATATTGTTCTTCAGTTTATTTGGTAATGTTCATCATTATATTTCAGGATGTTCATCATCATATAACTGTATGTTGATCATCATATAACTGTATGTTCATTATCATATAACTGTATGTTCATCATCATATAACTGTATGTTTTAAATATGTTCATCATTGTTTTTCAATATGTTTGATATTATTGTGTTTTTATTTTACAGAGAGCAATGTTTGTGGAATTTCTAAGGAAGCATGGCATGGAAGCCAAAGCAGCTCTATTCGAAGACGAGAAAAAGGTCAAAGCTGAACGTCTTTCAATGTACTGGAGAGATGACAAGAACAAGCAGGATTGTGGTATATATACCATGCGACACATGGAAACGTACTTTGGGGAGGGGCTGACAAATTTTACAACTTCTTTGAAGAAAGGTGACAATAAGCAAATGGACATGATAAGGGTCAAGTACATTTCAGAGTTGTTAACCAACAGATTCAACAATGCTTACCCACAACTTATAGAGTGGGTAAATGGAAAATGCACAATGTAGAAGTTTGACAATGAGTACAAGAATTCTTTTGTTCATCTATATATTACAGAATGTTCATCAAATCACTGAACAATGTTCATCAGCTTAACTGTGAATGTTCATTGAATATTTAGCGAAAGTTCATCATATTAACACTGAATGTTCATTGACGTTAATCTCAAAAGTTCATCAATATGATAAGTAATTTTACTTGTCTTTTTCACAAATATTCATCATATTAATAATGAATGTTCATCGAGCTTAGATACAAAGTTCATCAAATTAACACAATAAGTTCACCACATTAACAGAGAGAGTTCATCTAATTTGATATCGATGTTCATCAATTTTTCCCATGTTGTTCACCAGATTATATATAATTGTTCACCAAGTAGATTACAAATGTTCATCAGAACTAGATTTACACATAAAGACTTAAATGATAGTTTTAGAATTATCTAACTTCAAACACTTGTTGAAGTATTCTCAGGACATGTAGAGCGATTGTGTCCGGATTTCAAACATATTGAAAAACACTTCTTCACCTTGTTAGAATTCAATCTAACTTTCTCAATTGTACTTTTCAAACGTGATGTTTTTGGCCTTCCTTTGTTCTTTGATTGTGGAGGTGGAAGGACATATATTGTATTTGGTAAAGGACCAACAAACTTCTCAAATCTTGCCTCTCTGCTTTTTGTAGGAGTCTTGTTGTTACTCATAGAAGACGACTCAGCCTGAATGGATGAACTGTACAACTCACGCTTCTCCTTTAGAACAATCAACAAGTCTTTCAATTGATCAGAATCATGCTCAATTTCATTGATAATACTATGTAACGCCCCAAAAATGAAGGATATTACAGTGCCAGGGATCCCTGGATAGGAATCCCCTTAGGCGGTTAAGGGAAAAGATTGATATGAGAAAACAATGTGTTAGCGGAAGCAAGTTTAAAACAAAAGGGGGTTAACTTTAGCGGAAAAATAAGATTTAAAACTCGAGAGTGAATTAGAAATTAAGAAAACAATGATGGAGATGACAATGTAGTGTGATTCTGCTAGAACTAACGTTTCCACATTATAATGAACACAACTAATAGCCCATCCTAGCAACGCATCAGTCGTCTGACCTCCTCCATGCTCTGAAGCTGCACGAATACCTGGCCATGCACAAACACAGCCAGACCCCCACCGAAATGGGGGTTAGTCTCCAACCAGACTAGCAAGTTATATGAGCAATAAACATGCAATAGTATAAGTATAGAAATCATAGACTAAGCATAATGCAATACACAACTTGCAGATATATAGACGTATTGTAAAGTCAAATACAAACATATAACGATGCGGTAAAGACATGCAACATACAGACATGCAATTAAGTTATATGCAGACGTGCAGAAGTGCGAAGATGTAGATATGCAAACACACAGTAAGTCTAGGTACCCAACATGTTGATTTACAGAGAAGTTAACCTCTAGCATGTTAATCGTAATTTCATCATTTCAGATACACAAGAGATCATACTAATAAACATTTTATATAATAGTAGTAGCTTAGACAACGAAAACTACACAACATCACCAACGATATGCACATTTTGATATATACACTCATCATGATCATATAGTAATCAATTACACTTCACTTATTCGTCAGTCAAATTCCAGACAAGTCACAAATTCCCAAACAAGGAAACAACAATCCACAAGCAACCTATAAACAAGCCATTTAAATAAAACCATTCCAAATTAAAAGTACGAAAAACGTTTTGAAAACAAGTCCAAGTCTGTCTTGAACCCGAAGGTACCTTCTTGCCCGTACATTGGGCCAAAATCACACTTATCAAAGGGTCGGTAACGGCATCGTTAGCTAGACGACCCGACCTCCCACAATTGATAAGCAACACCAACGACCCACTCTTCCGGTAGAGCCATAATCGAGGGTGTCACGACATAAAAACATTTTGACATCAAACGGGGATCGGAACAATCCTTACCCTGTGTATAACGTCTCAACCGATAATTCAACCGATACATTTAATTCAATCGATAATCACCATTCAACGCAATAGATCTTTCAGTATAATAAGAATTTCCACGACCAATGTATGTCCATAAGAAGTTGAACAAGTACGAAACAAGATGGCACAAGGCACAATGAACCAATACCACAAATCAACAACATATACAACGACAACGTCTATATTCTCGATAACAACAATTTTCCAAACTTAACAAACATATCCAATGACAACATGGCATAACGAATAAAGACAACAAGGCAACGAAAATAACAACGATGTCAACATGAACGATAAGATCTAACACATCAACAATAACCAATGCATCAATTCATGAAATAGATCAACAACGACAACCAAATCAACAACAAGAACATGAGTTCCTAACATTATAATTTGATATAGTTATATGCATGTAGAATTGATGGTTTGATGACATGCCTAATCTATTGTTCTAAACTTAAACTATGACACGCAAACGCTCACAAATAACTTGCCTCAATTGACGATCACCTCAAGTAATCCGTTTGTCGTAAAAAGATGTCGCAAGATTCACGAAACGGTCGCCTAAGTCGAACCTTCACGAAAAACGTCATAACTCATCACATACACATCTAAATTGAAAACCGTAAAATTTCTCATACTCGTAGGGAGATTCCTCACCTTCAAACGCCAGCCACAACTTTCCAGTAATTACGGATTTTTCCCAGAATTTTCAGATTCACACAAAAGAGCCCAAAACTCAAATCATTCACTTGTTCCTCTAATTATCAACTTCAAACAACCTAAATCATCCATTACTTCCATCAATTTCAGCCCAAACATCAATTTTAACATAAACCCCCAAATTGAAAAACTAGGGTTCTAAAGAATTAGGGAAAAATTCTCACAAGGAGTAATTGGCAAGGGTTGGTGGTTCCAATGAGATGGTGTGGCTGAGCTAAGGTGGTGCTCAGCTTGTCGACGAACTGGGTGGTGGCTGCTGCTGCTACTACGCCGGAGACGACCCCCAGAGCTGCTGCGCGCAGAGGAGAGGCGGAGGAACGAACTGCTGCGCGCTGGGGAAGAAGATGACAGCAGCGTTGCACGGCGGAGAGCTTAAGTCGGGCAGCGTGGCGAGGCGGAGCTGCTGTACGTGTACTGAGCTCAGGTTGTTGGAGCAAGGTAGGTGAAGGGTGGAGTGTAGAGCTGCGTGAAAGAGAATGGAGGTGGAGGAGGGTACATGGCTTTTAAAAAAAACGAGACGAAAAATAGAAAAGTGGAGTCTAATAGAAGATGATAGAGAGTTCTAGATGGAAAGGCTAAATTAATTCTTGGATATATTGTTTTCATGTAGGAATAAAATAGAATATATCGGGTTTTGAATAAATTCCTATATAACAAGGCGAAGCCAGACAATCGATAATTACCCACTCATTTGTAATAGACAAGGATGTCAAATTCCTCACTGAAATACGTAGCCATTAATCCGAAAGCTTCCAAGGAAAATCAAGTTCGACATATTGATAACCTCCACATATAAGCTAGTCAATATTGCTAAATAATACGGACCAAATAATTTACGGGGCATTTCATACTATGTATCTCAGACATAACATCATACACTATTGGCATTGGATTGATCAACACCTAGAAAAATGTTCATCAGATATTAAACATATGTTCATCAAACTACTTATCAATGTTCATCAAACTACTAATCAATGTTCATCAAACTACTTATCAATGTTCATCACAAATCCTTTAAATGTTCATTACACATTAAAATGCTGTGAATGATCATCACATCTAGAACAAAGTTCATCAAATCAGTATTAAAAGTTCATTAAGACTGCATTCAACGTTCATCACATGTTTTATAAAAGTTCATCACAAATACTGTCTATGTTCATTATATGTCCAATAGAATGTTCATCACTTCTATTACTGTTGTTCATCAAATCCGTTATAAATGTTCATCAAATCCGTTATAAATGTTCATCACAATTCTTCTAAATGTTCATCACATCACTAAAGATTCATCTTCAGTTTTTTAAATGTCCAATATATGTTCACTAACAGTCTTATTAACGTTCATCATATGTCTTGTACATGTTCATTAATTACCTCGGAAGTATGATATTAAGCTTTTTCAAAGCTTAAACATAATCAACAATAGTTCATCGATGATGTTGATCAAATTTGAGATAAAAACTGCTTCATTATACATGAATCATCGTAATACTTCAACAAATAAGCTCAAATTGGAGAGAAATAGGGGGATGAACTGGTGAAACAAAGAAAATAGAAGCAAAACCTAGATCCATAGGTAGAATGAAGGAGAAACAAGCTAACGAATGATAATCGATGTGTTGGATTAGAGAACAGAGCAATCAAGAGAACAAGAACACCTGAATACAAAAAATCAACAAAATCAGCTCACGCAAAAACAAAGGATATAGAAACGTAAACAAGATGAGGAAAACAAAATTAAATACGAATGCGAGAAGAAGAAGAAGGAATTACGCAGCAGAGAAGAGAAGGCAAGATCCGAAGAAGTTTTGTTGAAAAAACTTGGGGGAAAAGAAAACGAAGGCGAGAAGAAGAAGAAGGAAATTTACGAGATCTGTTGAACGCGCTTGTACACGCGCCCAAAAGTGAATTATCCACATCCGTCCGATCTGGCGAAATCAAACGGCCCATAATCATTCTCATTTATTACTGTAGCAACTATTATCACCGGACATTTGTAATATTAATACTACAAGCTACAATGAAATTTGGGCTCACCTCACTATTTTATTAGAATAATAGTTTTTTTAATCTTGGTCTCAAATATTTATATCTATAGACTATTAATTATTTTAATAATTTCTAAAAAAATAATTATTTAAATAATAAGGTGTATCTTATTGACATATTTGTAATATTAATACTACAAGTGATGATTGAACTTGAATCTACCTCATTATTTATTAGAAAACCAATTTTGTTTTATTTTTGTCCCGAATATTTATTGAATTAATTGCTTAAATACTTTTGAATAAAATAATAATTATTTAAATAATCACATGTGTAAGCTTTTTTAATATTTATAATATATTTTGAAAACACTTTTTATCTAAGACGTTCAAGGTTGTACTTTGTGGTCTACCTATTTTGTCAACATATGGCCATGAGCAAAAACTGGTCTTGGTAGAAACAAACCTACCTGAAATTGTTGTTGAAATTGTGAGAGAAAGCAATGCTTTAATTATTGTATTTATAGGTTGATTTCATATCAATTTAAAAAATATTTTCATATAGCACATCTAATAAATTGATATGGTGGCAAGATAGGATTCTAACGAATTGTCGACAAGATAAGGATAAAACGAGCTAAGATGAGTAATGACGCAAAAATCGAGGAAAACCGACGTAGAACGAGTAATGACGCAAAAATCGAGGAAAATCGACTTAAAACGACCTAATACGAGTAATGATGCGAAAATCGAGGAAAATCGACTTAAAACGAGCTAAGACGAGTAATGACGCGAAAATCGAGTAAAACCGACTTAAAACGACCTAAGACCCTAAAATCGAGTAAAATCGACTTAAAACGAGTAATGGCGCGAAAATTGAGTAAAACTGACTTAAATAGAGCTAAGACGAGTAATGACGCGAAAATCGAGTAAAACCGACTTAAAACGAGCAAAACCGACTTAGGGTATAGGGTATAGGGTTTAGAGTATAGGATATTGGATGTGGATAGTGGATAGTGAATGTGGATAGTGGATATTGAATGTGGATAGTAGATGTGTTAAATGGATAGTTTGGGCCCAATTCGTTTAAACGCCCTAAAACGATAAAAATCAAAATTTCAAAATTGTAACATGATAGAAAATAAAGCCCATAGTCGTTATCAATTCTCAGAATCGAAAAAAAATCATCGAAAACGTCAACGGACCTAATAAGGCCGAATTGAGATTTAGTGAGGCCCATTATCAAAAAACGACATAAAACGGCTTAATAAGACATTAAACCGCAAAAAACTTGAAATGTAAAAGTTGTATTTGAGCATTACCAATATGACGGTTTCGTTTTTATAAGAAAATAACAAAATCAACACTTTGAAATATCTAAACAAGCACTTTCACCTAATAACGAGTTAATCTCAAGTATATAAGTCGTATAGTTTTACTCATATGTGTGTGATATCACTTCGTTACTCAAATAAACTTTATATAAAACTTTCATTAAATGTTATGAAACACTCAAATAATCCAAAATAACGACATTTCACATCTTTGTATTGTCGTTATTGATTGATTACTCGATATTTAATGAAAGTTTTAATGAAATACGCATACATATATGATTAAACAAGCAATAACGACAATACGAAGATGTGAAATGTCGTTATTTTAGATTATTTGAGTGTTTTATAATATTTAATGAAAGTTTTATGTAAAGTTTATTTGAGTAACGAAGTGATATCACACACATATGAGTAAAACTATTCGACTTATATACTTGAGATTAACTCGTTACTAGGTGAAAGTGCTTGTTTAGATATTTCGAAGTGTTCATTTTGTTATTTTCTTATAAAAACGAAACCGTCATATTGGTAATGCTCAAATACAACTTTTACATTTCAATTTTTTGCGGTTTAAGGTCTTATTAAGCCGTTTTATGTCGTTTTTTTATAATGGGCCTCACTAAATATCAATTCGGCCTTATTAGGCCCGTTGACGTTTTCGATGATTTTTTTTCGATTCTGAGAATTGATAACGACTATGGGCTTTATTTTCTATCATGTTACAATTTTGAAATTTTGATTCTTATCGTTTTAGTGCGTTTAAACGAATTGGACCCAAACTATCCATTTAACACATCCACTCTCCACATTCAATATCCACTATCCACATTCACTATCCACTATCCACTGTCCACATCCACTATCCACATTCACTATCCACTATCCACATCCACTATCCACTATCCTATACCCTATACCCTAATTCGGATTTGCTCGTTTTAAGTCGGTTTTACTCGATTTTTCTGCCAACTCATTTTAAGTTCGTTTTACTCGATTTTCGCGCCAACTCGTTTTAAGTCCGTTTTACTCGATTTTTTGTGCCGTTTCTCGTTTTAAGTGTGTTTACTCGATTTTCGCGCCAACTGGTTTTTGTCCGTTTTACTCGATTTTCGCGCCAACTCGTTTTAAGTCTGTTTTACTCGATTTTCGCGTCGTTCTCGTTTTAAGTCCATTTTTCTCTATTTTTGCGCCATTAGTCGTTCTAAGTCGGTTTTTCTCGATTTTCACGATATTACTCGTTTTAAGTCGGTTTTTCTCGATTTACACACCTTTTCGAGTCCGATTTCTGGTGAGAGAGACTTTATTTGGACTTTATCTTAATAAGACTAAGTTTTATATTTTTTCAAACATAATTAACCATCGATGGTGTTGATATCTTTAATCCAAGTTTGTGTTGGAATTTTTCAAACATATTTTTTGAAACATAATTTATCATTTGTCATATATTGTATAAATTTTGTAGTTTTTGTTGAAATATATTTTGTTTTATATTGAATAAGAAATTATTTATTAATATATATTATTTAAATAATAATATTAGAAATACAAAGAAAATATTTTGGGAATGATATGGATTATCATAGTTTTTTATCTTAAAATATATTATAAATATAAAAAAGCTTACACACCTGCTTATTTGAATAATTTTTTTTCCTCAAAATTATTAAAGTAATTAAATCAATAAATATGTGGGACAAAAATAAAAAATCTATTTTTCTAATAAAAAATGAGGTAGATTCAAGTTCTATCATCACTTGTAGTATTAATATTATAAATAATATCAATAAGATACACGTTATTATTTAAATAAATATTTTTTCTCGAAATTATTAAAATAATTAATTCTATTTATATATGAGACCAAGACTGTTATTCTTAATAAAATAGTGAGGTGAACCCAAATTTGATTGTAACTTGTACTATTAATATTACAAATATATCAATATGATTCATTAGTCTAGTGGTTTCAGTTCATTACATGCCCATGAGCGTACGTTGGAAATGGACGTACGCCCATTTCCAGCGTACGAAATTTTTTTAATTTTTTTTAATTTTTCATTTATTTGGGAAAAAAATTATCGTTACGGTACGCTTGAAATGGGCGTACGCCCGTTTCTAGCGTACAAGATGTATTTTGTATTTTTTACAAAATTGTATACGTATAAGAATACGTATACGTATACAAACGTATCATCCAATTTTTGCACTGTCCGCCCGTTTTGAGCTTACGCTCATTATGAGCGTATCGTTTTGTAGTGTGGTTAGAGAGAAAATGTAGTGCCTATAGACGCCACGGAAAAATAGTGTACACGTACTCCATATCAACGGGCCAAGCCTTGGGCTTGTTCGCAGATCACATCCTTTCTCCGAGGAAACACCCAACACGTTTTTTGATAACCTTAAATTAAAATCCTAGAGAATAGAATTAACGAAAAGCATAAAGATTACTTGACTTGATTACTTGGTAGGTACAAGTAATTATAAACATTCTTATTATAATGTTAAGCACGATTAGGATGCATGTAATGTAATTATGAGGATAGCGTATGTTGCTTATCCAGCTTGCAGATTAACTTTATTATATATTTAAAGTAATACAAAGTGATTACTCCCTCCGTCCCTGTTTGTTTGTCCTGTTTGTCTTTGGCACACTTGCCGATGCACGTTTTATATCGTCAATATATCAAATTATATGTTATTAAAAATTATAATTTTTTAATATTCTTAAAGTACTAATCGAAACGAATCAAACAAGACCACTCATGACTATGTTTTATCTTATATATTGAAAGATATTTAGAAGATTCTCTCGATTAGTGAATAGTGTCAAAATTTGAAACAGGACGAACAAACAGGGACGGAGGGAGTATAAGCTATTAATTCATCCACTTTACCGTTGTTTCCGGTTCAGTAAAGATCCATAAATTAAAGCACAGACACTGACCTTTTTCCATGCACTATGTAAATCATGCATCTTTTATATTCGGTAAAGTAGCCATTATACAAATATTCTGCATGTAGTCTATTGAATTCCATAATTTTGGTATTGAGTGGTTAATTATAAATGTAACGCCTTTAAATTATTTCGATATGATGATCGATTCTACGTAAATACTGTATTCGATTGCTTTTTCACGGATGCAGAAAAAATTATGATGTTAATGTTCGTAATTTCGTATGCACGGTTGTCATCCCGATCCTACTTTGAATCAGATAGTAGGTAGATCGACCGTAAGATTATATGATTTAATTTACAAATTGAGTGATTAAAATGATAAAATGTGACTAATATATTTTTATTTTTTTAATAAAAACAATACACAAAAACATTCTTTTGCTCACATAAATCGATTTTAATATCATACATTGTTAACACGATTCTACGAGTATTATTTTAAAGTGTATCATTTCCCAATATCCAAATAATACAAAGAATATTGTTTCTATACGATAATGAATGTCCTACTTTTTACTTTGTGCCTAAATATATGATTAATATATAGACGAACACAAAATATCAAGTGTCATGAGTCATGACTTATATTAAATTTAAACTTGCATATAATATAACATTATGGTCTTTTACGCATGATCGTAAGAACCGCATATACGATCATATATATAATCGAAGTTGTACGAACCGCATGTAAAAACCGCACCCTAGCCACCGCTAGGGTGCAGTGGAACTCCAGAATGTTACAAACTCTCAAGTACAGTCACCGCGGGTGCGGGTAGGGTGCGGCATGGGTGCGGTCAAACCCCTAAATTGCTCATCTTGGTCCGGGTCTAGTTCGTCTTGAGCAAGGATGGCTCATAGCGAATTTAGCTCTTGCTCTAGTGGTTAGAACATCTCTTGATTTAGGCCGAGGCGTCCTTGATGATAGCTCAGATTCTCCCGCATCATAAACTATTCAATCATTTATAATCCTCCAGAGTTGGAATAAAATTGCCCGATGTTAGGTAAAATAAAGAATGTGTGTGTGGACCCCCCCACACTACGTCAAAAAACGTCTAATATCACGTACAATATAACCCGAGCGTTCAAGTTGCGGATATAAAAGAAGTGCAAAAAAGGTACGATAACATATAACCCGAATATTTCTACACCCGGGTTATATATGACGGATAACATAACTTTATATCCCGTCGCCTTACAGATCCGACTTATATTTACATACAAGTAAATGTCAGCTTTACCATCCGGGTTATTTTGTATTTTTGAAAAATATCTTTAAACGCTCGTGATATTTTTGAAAAATATCTTCTTGCTCACCCACATACTCTACTAAAGACAAAACTAAAAAACCCCAAATCTAACATGGCCTCATCCTCCTTCTGTCTGCATCTCAATTATGCTCTCCATAACTACCGTCTTCTCTCCATCTTTCTCTTCGACTACTGAAAATGGCGGAGCCATTGAAGACTCATGAAGGGAAGGTGGTTATGGTCACTGGATCCTCCTCCAGAATCATCCTCGAGCTTTGTCTCGCCCTTGCAAGGCCGATTGCAAACTCATTGCTGCTGCTCGCCGAATCGAGCGCCTCGAGTCTCTTTGTGATGCCCTAATTAACAACGATTGCGTTAGAGGTGAAATTTGCGCGTTCTATTTGTTTTTTTAGCAACTAAGTAGATTAGGTTTTAGGTGTTAAAGGCAGGAGGATATGTGTAGCTAATCGGTGGCCTCAATTGCTATGCCTCCTTTGGCTCTTCCAACTCCAACCTTGATGTTATTTTTATCTCTGACATTTTTGGTTCTACTCCTTTCTATCTCTGCTTTCATATTTCGTATTCAGGTATGTTTAATTCGTTAATTGCTTGAGAAATAAACATAAAAAGTTTGTGGTCTCTTTATTTTGGTATGATCAGGAGTCAGAAGCAGATTTTTTGTAATTATGAACTAGAGAAGACTACTATGTTCTGGTCTAGTTGTGTAATGTTTTAGATATACAAGTTGGGTGTTTACTTTAAATCTAGAGTATGATTCTGAATTATTCATTGGACCTCACTTATGCTTTATACTATAATAAGAAGGATAGTGTGTGTATTTTAGCTGGTTGACGACATAAGCGATTGAGCAATTTAATCAAGCTAATGAATTGATTTTGTATAGTTATATGGACCTTGACGTTAGATAATAAGTTCATCTCAGATGAAAAGAGAGTGGATATCATTGCTTTGTATACGAGTTTAGTGGATTAATCACCTATACGGACCTAAACACTTGACTTGTTATTGTGAATTTTGTACTCTAATTTGACTAATCCATCAACTTATACTAATTGAACATGTGTTGACCTTTTACCCTTTTGACTTTTTTTGTGCAGGGTATGAATCCCCAAATTTTAGGCACGTGCTCTTTGAAACAATTTTCTTGATCTCTCATTCTTTTGTTGAAACAATAATAGAATATTGTATCTTACAAAGGGCACTATGTAGTTGCACTGGACTTCTTCCATGGAAATCCGTACTCTTATAGTCTTATGACAATGGCGACATGCCATTGCCCATCTGGCTAGTGGATCATGGAATGGTAGGATTGGATTATTTTGCAGTTTTAGATGAATTTATATCTTAAGCTTAGAGTGTTCAGTTCTTGACTCAACTCAATGTATGTAAAGTGCATCTGAATTAGTGAACAGTAATGTAAATATTTATGTGGCATATAATGATGTTTAGACTTCAAATACCGCTTCAGAGTTGACAAGTCGGAATGTCATTTGTAAGTTTTCTGTATGCTTGTTAAAATACTTTGCGACTTCCATTGTTGTAGGAAAAAGGATACAAAGAAGCAAAACCAGAGATTCAAGCTCTACAAGAGAAAGGAGTATCTAAAGTTGGAGCAGTTGGCTTTTGTTGGGGTGGTAAGAATTTTTTATGGACACTAAGATGAGTTAAGGGCAACTTAGTTGCCGAGTTTTGCATGTGGTATTTTAAACAGCTAAGGTGGTTGTGCAATTGGCTCAATTTGACTATATTCAAGTTGTAGTGCTTTTGCATCCTGCATTTGTTTCTGCCGACGCCATTAAAGGTAGATGTTACGCGTTATGTAACAAGCTTTCGATTTTGTGAAGAAACTTCTGGAATACTAAGTGATTGGGAATGTGACAGGTGTTAAGGCTCCTATTGCAGTTATTGTTGCTGAATTTGATCATCTAGCTCTACTAGAGCTCATCAAACAGTTCCAGGAGACCTTGAATTCAAAACATGAGGTATGATGAAATAAGGAATCTTTGTTGCATAATGTATCATCCATTGTATTTGTAGCTTTGAAACTAGTAATTAAATTCTTGATTTTCATTTCTGGTTTGCAGGTTGAAAGTTTCATCAAGATATACCCTGAAGCTGCACACGGATGGACTGTACGATGCGACATTGACGATGCAGCAGAAGTAAAGTCTGCAGAAGAGGCTCATCAGGATATGCTTGCTTTGCTCACCAAGCACATTTAGTAAATCATCTCGTTGACAGATATGTACTGTTACTTAGATTAAGGGAAGTCATATAGGAATTCTGAATGCACATGTTGTTAGATGAATGAATAAAGGATACTTTTAATGCACATGGTGATGAACAAAACCAGTGTATCAAAATTTTAGTCTACTATGTATTTTTCATACTTCTATAATCTATATAGTTTTGATTGCAATCTGCATTAAAGTAGGCACCAACAACCAACTTTTACTAGGCATACGAAACAACCCAGTAATTTGGAATTCCATAATCCGGGTTATTACATAAATCATATATGACCGTCCTTTTCAATTGATCAAATAACCCGTATGTAGAAAATCCGGGTTATCATAAAATCAAATAACACGGACAAAATGATTTATCAAACATCCCCGATGTGCTACTGTCCGGGTTATTTGACAACCTAATAACTCGGACCTTAATTTTCATGGAAAATATGTCGAGATCAAATAACCCAGGCGTGTCCTTTTATGGTCCCGATTTGCTTCTCTGAAGCCGCTTGCTTCCTTGAATGGCGTGTTGCCATGGCACGCGAGTTTGATTCCCTCGTCCAAAAAAACACTTGGGACTTGGTTACATCCTCTCGATCCTCCAATGTATTAGGTGTCAAATAAGTTTTTAAAATAAAGAGAAGTTCTGATGGCTCCATTGAACGTCGTAAGGCTTGTTTAGTAGCCAAAGGGTACCATCAAGTTCCAGGGCTTGACTATTTTGAATCCTTTAGCCCTGTCACTATACCAAACACAATCCGCCTTGTCCTCTCCCTTGTAGTGATGAATCGGTGGGATGTCCGACAACTAGATGTGCAGAACGCTTTCCTTCACGGTGATCTCGATGAGGAGGTCTTCACATGTCAACCCCCAGGTTTTTGCAATCCATCTCTTCCTCTCATATTTGTTCTCTCAGAAAATCTCTATATGGCCTTAAACAGGCTCCAAGGGCCTGGTTCTCCAAACTCCCTGATGTCCTTATTGAGCTCGGATTCTCTCCATCTAAATCTGACTCCTCCCTTTTCATTTTTTTCAGCAAGCCTCTCATATCATTTGCGTCCTTGTATATGTCGACGATATTCTCGTCATCTCCTCCAATCCCACGCACTCCACAAAATTCATCCAAGCCCTCTCAAAAACCTTCCCAGTCAAAGACCTTAGTCCCCTGAGCTACTTCCTTGGTGTCCATGTCACACGAGACGACTCAGGTATGTATCTCTGCCAATCTAAGTATACTCAGGATTTTCCGAAAAGGAGTGGCATGATAGAAATCAAGAATGTTCACACTCCAATGGCTACCAACATTGATCTCACCTATCGACCCAATGATCTCTTCTCTGGTCCATCGCTGTACCGAAGCATTGTAGGCAACCTCCAATATTTTTCACTGACACCCCCGATATCTCTTATGTTGTGAACTAAGCTTGCCAATTTATGCACCAACCAAGCATTACTCAATAGACTGTAGTAAAGCGAATACTTAGCTATGTAAATAGTACCAAGTCATTTGCACTTCACTTAAGCTCCTCCAGTATTTGCACTTCACTTTTGTATCACGCTCCACTACTGAAGCCGAACATAGAGTTGTGGCGCTTGCTGCTTGCGAACTGATTTGGATTCAACAACTCATGAGTGAACTCGGTATCCGATTACCTGTTGCACCCCTCCTCTGGTGTGACAACATTACAACAACTTACCTTGCATCTAATCCCATTCTCCACCATGGAATGAAGCACATCGCCATTGGTTACCACTTCGTCCATTGACGGGTTACAGCTGGCACTCTCAGGCTAGCCTATTTGAGCACAAATGACCAACTTGTTGATGTTCTAACGAAACCTCTTGCTTCTGCCAGATTCCATCTACTACGCTCCAAAACTCTTCGTAGATGACTTTGGATCGAGGGGGACATAAGGAAGCCCAAGATAACTCAGCCCAAGTAAAAGCCCATGAACCAATCCAAGACTTTAATAGTAACCCTAGTGGCCTATAGCAGCCGAGCTATTTTGGCCTCTTGTACGTGTATATCCACGTTATATATGTGTATTTTGTAATATATGAAATCAATGAGAATGACACAATACATTTTCGTATTCTAGTGTGTTTATCTTTATATACTATTCAACTGTTCAACATCAAACCCACTTTTAAAGGAATTTAAAAGATTAAAACGTCGGGACTGACTATCTCTTTAATGACATAAAATCTCATACTATTTTATTTTATTTTATTTTATTTTATTTTAATGTATTTATAATAAATGGATAATAAACATGACATATTAAAATTATATTTTGATAAACAAATGAGCCTTGCGTAGCAGATAAATGAAATTACTAGTTCAACTAATAACCGCACTAACAAACTCATAATAGAATATAAATGTGATTATATGTTTGCTAAATGAGTTTTTGGTTAGAGTTATACTCCTTATACTTTTAGTTTATGATTTAAATTAGTATTTTATCTAGTAATTAATTATAATTAAGTGATAAATTAATTTAACTATTAACTAGTTGAATATTGTTAAAATGATACTCCTGTTATATTACCCTATGTTATGGATGTACATGTAACTACATGACTTATGGTCTTCCCATGTACTGGCCTATAAATAGGCTTGAGTTTGCTTGGACATGAAATGCCCCGTAAATTATTGGCTCTGTAATATATGGCGATATCGAGCTCACTTACTAGTAGTAACATATTCCAGTATAATTATGCCGAACTTGATTCTCCTGGAAGTTTTCATATTAATAGCTACGTATTTCAGTTGAGAACTTCGGGTTCTTGTCTATTTCAAATAATTGGGTAATTAGCGATTGTCGAATTTGCCTCGTTTCATCGGGATTTATTAAAAACCCGACGTACTCTATTTTATCCCTACATAAAGGATATATACCCAAAATTAAATTAACACCCCTTTATCTAGAATTTTCTACAAACTACTGTCATTGGGCCCCACCTCTTTCTCTTTCACGTTTTGTTTCAAGCTTCTACATCCCCATCTCTTCCCTTCACGCAGCAGTTGTTCTTCCTCCCTTCTCTTGACTTCAGCTCACACACAACAGCTCAGCCAGCAGCTCAGCCAGCCACCTGAGCACATCCACGCAGCAGCAGCTCGTCTCGTCTCTCCACTGCGTACAGCAGCTGTTCGCAGCTTGCTTTTGGCGGCGGCACCTCCCAGTTCATCAACCAGCTGCGCAGCCCTTAGCTCAGCCACGCCACCTTGGAACCGCCACCCCTTTTCAATTAATCCATATGTGAGAATTTATCCCTAATCTTTAAATCCCTAGTTTTTCAATTTAGGGGTTTATGTTAAAATTGATGTTTGGACTGAAATTGGTGGAAGTAATGGATGATATAGGTTGTTTGAAGTTGAGATTTGGAGGAATAAGGAAGGATTTGAGTTTTGGGCCATTTGGTAAACTTGCTGGAAAATCTGGGCAAAATTCGTAATTTCTGGGAAGTTGGGGCTGACTTTTTAAGGTGAGTAATCTCCCTACGAGTATGAGGAATTTTACGGTTTTCGATTTGGAAGTATATGTGATGAGTTATGGCGTTTTTTGTGAAGGTTCGACTTAGGCGACCGTTTCGTGAACCTTGCGACATCTTTTTACGACAAACAGATTACTTGTGTTGATCCTCAATTGAGGCAAGTTGTTTATAAGCGTTTGCGTGTCGTAGGCTAAGTTTAGGATATCGGATTATGCATTTCATCAAACTTCTAAATGGTATATGAACTTTAACCTTAATGAAGTATGGAAAATGAATGCTATATTAGTGACTACATTTGTTGTGATTACATGATTATATGTTTTGCTGTGTTTACATGATTATGTGTTATGTTGAGCATGTCTTCTTACGCGAGAATCTTGATGATATGTTAATCCTTGTGATTGTGCTTATATGCTTGAGATGTGATTATGTGAAGTTATCGGTGTATACGCATTGTCCATGTGATTTATTCGTGGGGTAAGGATTGTTCCGATCCCTCACTTGATTGCAAACGGTTTTATGTCGTAACACCCTCGATTATGGCTCTTCTGGAAGAGTGGGTCGTTGGTGGGCCTTGCCAATTGGGTAGACCGGATCACTTGGCCCGTGATTCCGTTCCCTATCCTTTGGTATAGGAATGATTTGGCCCAATGTACGGGCAAGAAGGTACCTTCGGGATCAAGACAGACTTGGACCTGTTTTCGAAACGTTTTCGTAAATTGTATTTCGATTGGATTTCATTTGCTTGATGTACTTGCTTGTGTGCTTCTTGTGATTGATCGCTTGTTTATTGGTGAATTCGTAAGTAATCGCTACTGGTGCATGATATGCATTTATGAGTACGGACATTGGTGATACGGTTTGTCTGAATTGATGACATGTTGGAATAAGATATATGTACCTTTCTTTTCATATCTATAAGCATGTAAATTGATGTCTCATGGACGATCATTGCTAAAAGTATAACTGGGTTTGCATGTATGCTAATCTGTGATTCCTTTACTTGCCCTATTACTCGTATTCTGCTTATAGATAACTTGCTAGTCTGGTTGGAGACTAACCCCCATTTCGGTGGGGGAACAGGTTGTGTTGTTGACATGGTCAGGTACCCAGACTGTTTGTTGCAGAGTATGGAGGAGGTCATGCGACTTGATGCAAGCTAGGATGGGTTTATTTTGCTTCACTCTTATTTTGGTTTAAAAATATAAAACTCTCGTTAAACTATCCATCTTTTGGTTTTTGGATGCGCTTGTAGCGTTTGGGCTAAACTTGGTTTGATAGTTCTCTTGAAGCATGTTTTTGGCATTTTGATCGTATGAACATGTTAGGTCTTCATCGACGTACTTGTATGGATCTCTTGTGAGGCTATCTACTTGTTTTCATTTTGAATTGTTCTTTTATAAAGTTTTTCAGTTCCTTTAAACTGCCTGTGGGGATTCCAAGCACGGGATCCCTGGCGCTGTAACACTCCTCGGTTTTGGGGCGTTACAGGACAAATGTGAAGAACAAGACATACTCTTTCTCTCTCTTACTCTCCTACTCTCTTACTCTCTACTCTCTTTTTCTAGTTCAAGCACATTATATTTGTAACACGCATAATCATCTATGCACATATGTACAAGAACATGATCCCTGAAGCGATCTAAGTTTTAAGCGATCCCTGAAGCGATCTTATTTTTAATCGATCCCTGAAGTGATCTAAGTTTCAATCGATTCCTGAAGTGATCATGTTTAAATTCGATCCCTGAAGCGATCATGTTTCAATCAATCCCTGAAGCGATTATACTTCAATTGATCCTAATGAGATTATGACTCATTTGATCCCTGAAGAGATTAAGTTTTGTATAAGCGATTAAGACTCATTTGATTCCTGAAGCGATTAAGTTTTTATGATCCATGAAGTGATAGTTTTTCTTTATGATCCATGAAGTGATTATTTTGTCCCCGTAGAGACAAGTTTAATCCAATTTTGCTTAAATTGTATCCCAGATGCCGATGCATATTGATTTATCCCCTGAAGTGGAAATATATAATCTATATATAATCATCTCCCGAAGAAGATGAATTTACACAATTCAATCTTGTATTATCTCCTGAAGTGGATATATAATCATCTCCCGAAGAAGATGAATTTACGTGATTCAATCTCGTTTTATCCCCTGAAGTGGATATATATAATCATCTCCTGTAGAAGATGAATTTTTCGCGATTTATCTTGTATTATTTTTCGATTATCAGTACTTATCGAAATGAGATTATTTTTATTTTATACCGCGTATTGTTTCGTATATCGATGAGTAATTCATGTTGAGAATGTAGAATTTTTTTTAATTAAGTTATATACTACACGTAAAGCTTCCGTATGCTACATCATTCCATCCATTTTTGCATGCAATTTTTTGTTATTAATTATTAGTACTAATGGACCTTACTAATTACATATTAAAGGATAAGTTTTGCTATTAATATTCCTTTGACCACGTGCATGCGTTTTTTGGTTTGACTAATGAGGCTGCAAGTTTATTTCAAACACTAATGTTGCAACCGTTTATTTCTTTCATTTGCTTTGACCATTTCTAACCATGTTTAATTGCTCAAAAAGAATTGTTTAAACACGTTCATTTTTTTTAATGTGTTTAAGATGCTTTTTATATACCCTCGTCACTTCGTCATTTATTTTACTAGAAACAGGCCTCCGCGCTACGCGCAGGGAAATTACAGTTTTTAATATGATTTAATCATATTCACAACCTTTTCTGATATAGAAATGTAACATCAACAAAGTAGTCTCTAATCTTTGTTCTACCAAAAGGCAAAAAATAAAGTTTAATTAATGATTATGTTTTTCCTGAATGTTTAATTAATCATTTTAGCAATTGACACACCACTCCCTATGAATTCATCTCTCCCTTTAAAATCATCACATTACCTAATTAGCTCGGGTGCTTTTTTTTTTTGCCAAACAATTAGCTCATGTGTTGGTGTTCCTATTTTATTAAGGCTTAAATCAACAGACTGAAACCCGCGCACGGGTCTTGCGTAATTAGAATTTCTTAAATGTTTCATAATAGTTATTGAAATGATATTATATCATATAATCAAATGAGTTTGATGATTTGTACCTCTTCTCTCCATTCGTCAAATTGTTATATCATTTTGTAATATTCTTGTAATATACTGGACATAAGTTTTTAAATATGATTTTTAATATTCTTGTAATGTACGGGACACAAGTTTTTAAATATGTGCTATTTGTTTATGCAATTTCTTCAATGCTCTATGCTAATACTTTGTTCAAGTCTTGTTTATAGTATTATTACCAACTCTACTAATTGGTATAAAAAATAAGGTAATCTATTTTGATTGATTAATAGCCAAGTTGGTGAATATATGAGTTTTTTTTCTGTGTATAACTCATTACAATTGAATAAACTCGAGGACCAATTACTAAATGTCATTTCATGACCATTGTATACAGTTTTGACGTGTTTACTAAATTATCATGCATGTTGAAAACTGAGTGCAAATGTTTGAAAACACCATGCTAGCATATTGCAATACATAATATTGTTTACGATTACTAAAATTAGATGCAAACGACCTCCAACTAAGCGCTCAAAGTTTGGTACTAATGACGATAATGTAGTTTAGGATAAGTAAAAAGTAAACACTTCAAACACAAAAAAATTGAAAGAGGAAAAAAAGCATATCATATAGTTCACAACAAATCCCCTCTTTGTATAAATTTAGTAATTGCAAAAGTTAAATCGTTTTACAAAGACACACAACTTAGATACATGAATTGGGTATAGAGAATTTGGATTCTTTTGTAAGTCGGTCTCTAAACTCTATAAATCTGCATATTATTTGTATATATATATAATTTACTAAAGCCTTCATCTTTACCTTTGAAAATAGTTATTGGTCTGACTTTTTACTTTTTACTTTAATCTAATGATGGAGTGAACTACTGCAAAATCATACCATCAGCTCCAAACCTCTGTCCACATGAGAGGTTTGTAAGGTATGTTTTAGTAAACACATAACAGTAAAAGCCGTTGCAAGTATATTAATTTGTCACAATAAGATCATTAACTATTAAATCAAATTATTTTGAAAAGAATTACGATTGTCAACAGAAAACACTGGAACTTATAACGGGATCAAGAGAGTCATCTTCCTTGCACATTACCCATGAAACACCAATATCTAATCCAACAACAATGTTAGCAGCCCATCTCATGTGATCACAACCTTCTTGTCCAAACATCTTTCTTTGCATTTTGTATATATATTCGATCTAAAAACACAAACTGATAGCACATAATTCAGTTTTTGAAATCAAAAACTCAACTTAATTTGACTAATCTTAATTACAAGAGGTCATGAAAAAAAGAGTCAATGACAACATACAACATTGAGTGATGTTAAGGCATTGAATTTCATGTGTACAACAGTGATCACCCTCATTAAGAAAAAAATCATGGCAGTATAACAATGCTAATAACATGATATATATGATTAACTCATTTAGGGGGCACTTACATAATTAAACCTGAAAGTTTCAACAGAAAAAGCAAGAATTGTTGAATTATATTTATCCAGCAGTAGTAGCGCACTCCAATGGAATTATCTAGTAAAATAAATTAAATAAGTCTAGTCAATCTAGTAATACAAAAAAATCTTATATTCTTATTGAAGTGATTGATTCCTACTGATTGATGATGATATTATGAAGAGCTTTAATAGAAAAATCCTCTCAATGCCTCAAATAGCAAAAAAAAAATCACAAAGCCAAGCACCAAACTCTACCAACTCAAGGTATATGAATAATTAGTTTGTTGGAGACACAAAGACCTCTCCTAATTTTAAAGATATATCAACACATAGGTCTGATATAACCAAATCAAGAATTACTACAAAAGTTAGTGTATCAGATGTACAAAAAACAATGAAGGTTCTTTACACAGAAAATATGAACTTCCCTCGGTCACTGTCAAACAGAAGAAACATCAGTCAAAACATCTGCCCCTAGATATTTCTACTGACCCAAAAGCGGAAAAACTTTAGTTGTTGTGCCTATTAGGTAAATCAAAGATTCAATAGTGTTATTATCTGACCAAGTTTCGAAACATTGTCATCTGATTGAACATTTGAATGATGTCCTATCCAGGCATATACTTCTTTGTTGCAGTCCAGTATAACTACAAGAAGAGAGCATAGGTAGAACTCAAGTAGGAAAACTTTCAAATAAAATGTATCACTTCTTCAGTCTAAGACGAATTGCCATAAAAACTTTATATCAATATCAGTTCTAGAGAAATACGAAAGCTTAGCTTAGTAATTAGGTTTCAAATGAAAAATTGTAATTGAAGTAAAGGGCTTGGCATACTTTTGTAATGCATACAGGTTGAAGAGCTTTCAGTCTTTCATATTATACAACCAAGTCATCTAACCAGATTCAGTATCAGCAGCATGAGAAATGCAGAATAATACTTATGCTAATCGTTAATTTTGTGCATGAAAAGGTAAGGAAGAATCATATGAACCTTTTTATTGCTTGTTGCATCTCCGCCTTGTTTAACCAAGGCCATACATTCAGAAGTAACATGATGCAACAAAGAAGACTGAAAGCTAACATTCTGAATTTCTGGTTAATAGATAGAATCACCAAAGCAAGAGATAGGAGCTCAAAGATCATTAGTAATTAAGCATACTTAAATGCAGAAGTCATCTTATTTTTATTCCTTCGCAAAATCTAACCCGGCCCATGAATACAACCCGAACCACCTTAATCAATACCCGACTTTTTTTTTTTTCATATCTGTAATAGTTAAAGATCTTTTGAAAAAATAAAGAACCTTAGTGATGAGAACCAATGACATTGAATAAGCTCCATGCAACCCCTGCACGCAACATGTGATGAATGGCATAGTATGTTACACTGATTTGTTAGTCCATAAACCGCTTACTCCATGTTGGCTTAGGATTCTTGTCATGCTCATACAAAAATCCTGCAGAATTATTCAACATTTATTTTCTTTTTGTTTTCTAAGAAAAGAATATGGATAACATAATTTCACCTAACTGTAATTACATCATCTGTATTTTGTGGCATCATCTACTACAAAAACATTGACTATTGAAGGCGATCAAACACACCCTTAGCTTCTACACGGTGCAAGGCTCAGTTTTGCTGGATCACAAACACTTTTGTTGTTCTAGAATATCTTAATCTTCTAGCAAACAACAATGACATATAGTAACAAAATATCTTCTTAGATCATTCCATAACCACTATCTTATGAAACACATTTCCTAACCGAGTCTTTATCCAGCTGCCAAAACAATTAATCAAAAAACATGATGCCCTTTCAAACATTCAATAAACCCACGCCATACCTTGTATGTTTTTTCATAAACGGGCAGATATTTGTGCTCGTCAGAGGACTCGCCCCAAGATTCAATAATGAGTTGATGTCAAGTCCGTGTGGGTGTTGAAAAGCTGCAAGGGTGAAAGCGGGTCCATGTATTTGACCAAACACTACTCATTTTGTATGGAAAATACTGAAGTTTTGTACATCAAAAGACATAGAATACTGAAGTCCGTGTGGGTGTTGACGAATTCTTTATAGACTTTCATCATTTCTTCACTCAAGTTGCTTCTTGTTGAAGCCTGGAAGAACTCTATCTCTGTCACTTCCGTTTGCCCTTTAATTCTTTCTTTTAGTTCATATAGAACACAAAATCAAAAAGCTTGAACCTATTGTCATATGATTATACATCTGTTGAAACTTGCTTCACACTCTGGCCATAAGAAGTATAAAGGCAGCATAAGGAATTTCATACCCTGGCCATTACGATAGCCATCTCCATGTTGAGAGATTGGTTCACAAATAGCTCATAATTGCAAGGCTTGTAAAAGAAACTTGTCAGCCAGGTCTCATTCCAGATTCGACTGAAAAAATGAGAATCAATATTAGAGATTGGCAAAAACTAATAATTAAACATGTTCTTTCAAATAACAAAGCATGAAATACTATTCATTGTAAATAAACTACTATCTGCCATCAACAACTTTGTCCCTAAAACAGAAAAAAATCCAATAAAAATGACGTCCACAGATTATGCACTGTACATACTCACCCAGGCAAAGTAGCGTGAAATTGAAGTACAACGTAATTCAGATCAAAATGTTGATTGAGGTGAATTGTCAATTAAATGTTGGAAACAAACTAACCGTCCAGCCTGCTGCTTCTCCAACTCAGTTGTTCTGTATACTATTTTGACACCCTAAATGTGCACGGGATGCATCTTCAGCAAATTATACAACAAATAAATAGGTCTAAAACTGAAAAATGTACAAGACAAAAGTTAAGGGGGAGACACTAACATGTATGGATTCTAACACCCTTGATACTTCTGGAGTCGCGGCTTTTCCTTCAACAAACAGGTAAAATGTCGTTACCCCGATGACCTTGTGATAGAACATCCAAGGAAGAATCTGATCTAAGCCTGCAGATGTACTCGTTATTCCAATCTGGTCAACGAAATCAAAATGTTAGTAAATATCAAACTGGTACAACTGAAAGATTCTGGTTAAAAAGAAAGAGGCAGTCCTAATGTCTCTGTTCACAGCTTGACTCTTTCACCTCCTATTTCTCATTTCCCCCCCTAAGAATTCAACAACAACAAAAACAGAACAAAATCCCTCAACCAGGCATAGATCTAGGTCAAGGTTTAGGGCATAATTGCTCCCTTGATTAGGTTAAGCTTATTATCTAAACTGAAAGATCGATAGGAAGATCGACATAACAGTATCAAATATACGTTGATACATCAGAAAAGCTAAAAATTAAGAGAAAGAGGACTGGGAGGGAGACAGAGACGGAGCGGTAAATTCATCGACAAAGCAAAAACCTAACCTTTCAAAATTGTAAAAATGAGCAGCGATATCCAACGGAAAAGCCGAAAGAGAACGAAGAGCTTCGTATGGAAATTGATTAGAAAACCCTAACCTTCCGACTCCATTTCTCATACACCTTGCATTTTCTTAAGTTGTTACACCTTCAATACTATCTCTTGTTATTTCATCTCTTTCTTTAGTTGTATGGCCACAATTACCTACCATCATAAAATGAAAAATTAGCGAGTATTCAGTACAAACCACCATAGTACCATGAGTTTAAAATAAATATATGTATAAGAATATAGAAAATAGTACCCCGCCAAAAGTAAACACTACTAAACACAAAATCAGTAGATTAATCAAATAAAAAACACCAAGCAGAGGCATATCAGATTATCAGCTAAAAATAAACAAAAGAATCACACTCTTCCAGAATTCCACTAACAAAGTTATAGCACTATGAGGAATCATGTAATAGAAAATGACATGAGGATCGGTTAATAACCAGATAATAATCATATACCTATATATAAGAGAAGGTAAGACAAATCAATCCTCCTATCTAACATGTGAAAAGAAAATCATAAAAAAAGAAACTGCAAGCCTTTCTTATTAAATGCATGCTTGAGCTTAGCAACAACTCGGACACTTGGAAATCTTTTGCTAACTTAGCAACAAGATTAAGAAGTATGGAATTGGAATTTGTGTACTTCATAAGGGTAAGCAATCTTGTAAGGGGAAACACCCTCTGACACATGTCTGAAGAAAGCTTGGCCTTCAATTTTAGTGTTTCAATACTCGAATGTTAGCCGGTCTTGTGAGAGTATTTCCATTCATCCAAAACATCGCGAGTTAGAAATGCAAGTGCATTACAAATACAATATAACAACCACATATATAAAGATAGATTCATGCTTGAAACTACATCAGTAATAACTTGAACAATAAACTACTTCCATATCCAAGTAATTCAGAAGAAATACAGAGATGACGCTGGCATACGAAGTGATCATATATTCGAACAATGTGGTGCTTATTTTGTGGGGCAAACTTTATATTCAGCTGGAAACAAAAAGGCATGAAATTATATATCTTAGATGCTTTATTGCCTGTAATCAAACAAAAAAATGAGATGTTTAATGGAAATACCACTGTCAAAAGTGAGACTTCAACTAACGTTTGTTGACAGTAAGCAGACAGAAGTCAAAAGTGAGACTTCAATCAACCGAAATCATAACAGAGACTCAACCAACCGACACCAGTAAAAACAGGTGTGTAATTTTTTTTTTTTATTTTAACCTATTTTAGTAGCCTAAACTCCATCAATGCTAATCCCTAATAAGTTAATTGTATATAGTATTTGATTTGATTTTCAATTCAATTCAGAGAATAACTTGCAAACAATTGCGTATTTGAACATTAGACTTAAATTTAGTTCTCAAAGATGTTGATTATTGCATATTTGCATATTCATGTGCTCAATTCAGTTTAGAATAGAAAATCACAACCACATAGGAAAATCGAGTTAATTAAATAGTGATTTAATTCTTAAGAATCTAACCTGAATTTAAATTATCAGCTCTCAAAGATGTTGATTCTTGCATACTCATGTGCTCAATCTAGTTTAAATGCAAACTCACACCTACATAGGGAAATCAATTTAATTAAAGAGTGCTAACAGAATGAATTTATGAGAATATTGACTGAACTGAAATTATCAGTTGCAGAGGACTTGAAGTTTCTTCACATCGTCTCCGACAACTAATGGAGTCTCCTGCGCTATGGAAAATCAATCGAATGCCTAACTAAATCAGCTCAAATTGGTTGTCGATGTTGATGTTGAGGTCCGATTGCGCCATGATCAAGACATTACCCCTTATAGTTGTACCTTCGGTGGAGATTACTTCATCACATTTTATCCTGCACCTGCCAACACTGAAACAACCTTTCAGTGATTAAGAAACCAGAATAATAGATAGATCAGAAAACTCTTCTTTCAAGAGGTAGAGCATAACTACCAGAAAGAATTCGAGGACCTGAAAGAACAATCGCCCACCGCTGAAACCATACATCAGAAAACTGTGGTTTAACATATTTTTAAAGTGGTGAATTCAGGTTGTAAGCTAATAAAAACTGCTAAAAAAATGCAATTAATGACAGTGAACTTATTGTAAGCTAAAAGTAATTAATATTAAGCATGAAAGACAGGCTGGGTATTGAGTTCACCAGCATTAGGAATGATTTTGAAGTATTGGTTAAATAAGCAGAAGATAGTGACTAACAAACAAAAGGAATCATAAGAGAAATATTGTCATGTCACCTACTCAACTTTTTCAGCATCTTTACAGCCACTACCAGACATTACCATTTTATACATCCTGGATGAAAAAAATGTTCAGACCCTCTTCCTCGTGATTGAGGCCTTGTAGATTTCCCTTGTTCAGACCCTCTTCCTCCTGTTCTGAACCCTAGCCTCTAAATTTTCTTTTAACAGTTATCCTTCTTATTTCCATAAGTGACTGTCTCCTCCCTCCTATCATTCTAGCAGTCTGGATGAAACTTACATTCAAGGAGTTTACTCCTGTTAGATTTTCTGTGGGAGATGTAAATCTAATTTTTTTAATGTGATTGTATTTATATAAACCAGGTAATCTATCAAAAATGTCATAATCCATCAAATAGTGAAGGTTACTGTGAAGAAGAGATACTGGCCTGTTTTTAATAAAAACATTACAATATAGTTTCGGGAAGTATATACAGTACTGAACTCCAATAAAATGTAGATCAGAATTTGGATAAGCTCGGAGAATGTTAAAGCAAGAAGAAAGAATGGAGGATACACAAAATAGGGTCATTGATCACTACCAGATATGAGACTTTATTGGTCATGCAGATTTTACATACTAACCATTTGTAAGCTCCAAATTCTGCAGACAGCTGAATGCTAAATCTACAAATCCATCTGAATGGCCAATTAAGTTACATATTAACGCCACCTGCATATATTATTAACTTACTATTACATTTGAGTACTTCACAAACCATCAACAACAAGTGATAAATAATGATGAAGCAAAATAAGACAAAAAACACCACCTCAGCAGTTTCGAGATACAAATGTAACTGTTTCACGTGCCCGGATATTGACGGTATTGTCACCTCAGAGAATGCCAGGCAAGATCTTATAAATGAAACTGATCTTTTTGCTTGCTTGTCAACTTTAACTGCTAAATTGTTGCTCATGTGAACAAGAGAGACCTGATTTTTTTTTTTTTAAGAAATTAGATAAGTACTTATGAAATCGAAAAGAAGGATTTATTAAGCAAAAAAAGGTCATATTTTGTTACCACGTCATCCAACAGAATATTTAAGTCCTAAGCCCGGTAATTACAGAAGAAAAAATAATTGAAGTTATGGTTCTCAAACCAGTATTTCCGACCAAAGAATTGCCAGTGTCATATCAACCCTATGCTTGTATAAAGAATCAGAGTAGCATATATCCTAAACTTTATGTATAATCCAACTAAGATACAGTTTATTTCTATGTAAGTACATTTTATTGCCTATTACAAACAACCACATTCAAAACCAAAGAAAAACAAAGCTATCACCCAGGCAATTCAGAAATCACAACCCTTACAACAGGAGCAACATATATATCTTTGTTGGTAACTAAAATATGAAGTTAGATCATAATCTCCACAAACTCATTCAATTCCGCCCTCTATTGTTCCTAGCTAGCTCAAAATGTTGTAATAGGCAATAGAATTTCAAAGTGCTTCAATATTTATTACATGAATAATATGATGATAAAAATATCAAATTTTTATACAAAAATCATCCTATAAAGGAATCACTGAACTGCTTCACATGCTTAAACAAATACATAGAGATTTTCCCTCATTAACCTTGCAAGAGGTATACAAATTTAACGCATTTTTGTTTCTATTAAACAATTCAATCAATGATTATGTAGTTTTTTACTCCAACAGAGCCTCTTGCCGAGAAGGTTCCAAGTAGAAGCAGATCCAAGTCTTTAAGGATTGTATTTTCATCAATTTCTACTTGATTTGTTGAGCGACCAAGTGAAGAACCTTTCAAATCAAATCTTTTGTCGATCTGTAGCTTAGTACAGAATATATTTCCCATCACCACAAAGCGAAATTGCAAATCATAATCTTTTCATAAAGAAATATCAAGTTGATTGAGTTCAAACATATTTCCCAGTCAGAGTCTTTTCATAAAGACGATCATTATGAGTTGATTGAATTCAAATTACATATATGAGCATATCAAGAAATATCAAGTTCATGGATTTGTTAACCTACATGGAAGAAATTTGCATAATCATAAACATAACCAATCTAACAATATATACCTTTTGCCCTCTCAGCGGCTACGGCTTGATTATGTAAAGACCAAAAAACTTGGTTATGAGTGTATTATCATAATTAGACACATTACTATAATAATCTGGAAGCATCCGCAAAAGAACCTGCAAAGAGTAGAAGAGGTTTCAATACCCCCATTGTTTTCTGACTGCAGAATAAAGGGAGAATTATATAACCCACGCAAACTGATCAAGCAGAGTTGCATAGTAAGAGGAGCACAAACCTTCATCTTGAGACATGAAAAAAACACTGTCTCTTTTTCCCAGTGATGACAATTCCCTCAAAGTATCATGTAAGTAGCAACATCAAATTTGAACATCTCCCTCCAATTTCTACAACACGTGAAAAAACAGCTATCTCAACTACAAAATTAGTGGATACTGCTTCCTGCTATAGCTTTTCTTTTGTGGTTTTGCAAGATCAGATCCCCATGGAAAAAGAACTGATTCTCTATGTATATGTTACATTGGAAAACAAAAGCTGAAAACCATACTTGAGTGGAAACTAAGTACTACATAAAATCACAGCGAATTAAGAACAAGATATGCAAAACAGAACATATAGCATCCTATTTGATTCGAATCTACCTTTATTATAGATGCAATCTCTGCAGATGCTTGGATCCACTAATATCATCCAATTATGCATATCAGAAAAAGAAAGCAACAACCAAGAAGCGAACATAATAGAACAAACTGCTTATTTCATTATCAATCATCACTCTAAGAACAAGAAGTCAGCAAAGGAAAACGTATTAGGATGAGCTAAATAAGAGAAATAATTAAATGAATGATTCATAAATATATAAATTTATTAAATAAGTATACACTAACATCAGTAATTCCAATTTTACCAAAGAAAGATGCTACTGTATGAAAGAGAAACCAAAAAGAAATAACAATGTCAAACTTGAGATACAAAACAGAAATCCAATCACATAATAATCATCACGAGCCATAAGCTAAGACAATTAGATGAATGAACTGCTTAACTAAAATATTACCAAGATTATGCCTTCTACAACTTATTTGGAGTAGCTCCAGGCACAACAACTCATTTAGCACAGCACTACACCCACCAAATTATTACAGCATCACAGCCACCAACAGAGAGCGCTTGCATGTCAGTGGTAGATCTTCTGATGAAGAAGTGATGAAAAATCCTGGAAAAGCAATGAACTGAGAATCAACCATTAAATTTATACATATGTACATAAAGTAATGGTTCCAAATTAGGCATGGAAGCCCCAAAAATGTTTTATCCTTTTATCCTGGAACAAAATCTAAGTTCTCAAGCCATTTGGCAATTAAGAAAAATTCTGCAGACGCTAAACATAGACTCAATAAAAATGAGCATGAGCACCAGACTTCATGGTGAAAGAGATGCTGAAATCAACTACTTCTCAATCAATCTCAATGTATAGTAGTAGCTTAAATTGAAACAGAAACAACATATTAGCATTTGAATTCAACACAATCACACACAGATTTATTTACTCTGTACACACCAGATACCTTTCATTCAGCAGGTGGAATTCCATCATTTGAGATCCATTCCTTGTTGCCTTGACCTTGCCCATATTAATGGCAACCCCATACACATCTGCAAATTTTTCTCCATTATATATAACACAAGGAAATGGTGATCCAAAAATTGACTTATATAAAGCAACTGTATACAAACAAACCTATTAGGAATTTGCTTCCATTCAGTTCCACCTCCTCAATAGGAACCAAGGATTACAAATGCAGGGAACACAAAGTCTGGACAACCACATTTTGAGAAGAAAAGTATTATAAAGAATCTCAGAAAATAGGTGTAGGCAAAAATAAAAGTACAGTAATCAAGATTATTACCATGGCATCCGAAAGCAGGAATTCCGTGCTAAGATACTTGCTGTTGGTATTGGAAGCATCCCATCTGCGACACACCATTGCGTTGACACTGCGAACATCATTAGGAAATAGATCAAGAAAAGAAGTAGACCCCTTCCCATCCTGTGGTTCCCGATCCACATTTGGAGAAACAGTTTTGCCAATCTGCTTAGAGGTGGGAGCCATTAGAGTGTTGATAGGAAAAGGAGAAGAGGGGGAGCAACAAGATGGAAGATATGGGAGGGAAAGTTGGTATATATAGTTACAGTTGTAAAAAATGGCTGACGTAAGAGTGAAAGAAACTTGCATGCCAAGCACAAATAAAGGTAGGTAATTTAACACCATCAATGACAATGAAAACAAAAATGAAACCGCTGTCATAAAGACGGAGAGTAAATGACCACCATAAATGTCATTAAAAGGAAAATTAAACCGCCAACATTAAGACTTGGAAAACAAATAACAAAATAGGAAAGAAAAGAAGGATGGCATGAATCATATGAAAGTTTCTTTACTTTAGTATAGAGCCACTTTCTTCCCTGTAACATTCAACACCAAAACACCAAAATTAGCTATGTCTCAATTAAAATGCTAGAACTAAGAGAACTAATACTGTGAAGGGACATGAGCACACCAAAATGATTTTAGCCCAATAAGTTCAGATATGACCTATATGAGAAACTGAGTGGAGAAAGGGCTAACTTAGTTTTAGGATGTCTAACTTGTTTATTCTTTTCTCTTCAAGGGAATGTAACACCTAATTGATCAAATTAGGGAAGAACAGTTCTGATCTTCTTCCTGTCTGCACCAAAACTCTGCAGATCATCAAAAATCAACATTTTATCAGAACTCGGAACGAAATTCTTACTATGATAAACCTTGGCATAACAGAATGGATAAGGAAGAATCATTTGATTTACCTCGGTACCAAGACCTTTCACATAGACATCCTTGAAAAGTAGTGAGGAATGGGGCATTGGACTCTCCTGACAATTAAAGAGTAAATTTATCATGTAAACTGCATAAAAGAAACTTTCCAGCTTGGATTATTCAATTACTTTTCAAGGAATTTTCTTCCCTTTAGTTCTTAAATGTTAGTCTAAATGTGACATCTACTTTAAAAATATAATGATATACCTAGCTAATCTAAGCTATGAATGAAATATGAAATGGAAACGGGGACTTACCAGTAGGAGAAGCGAGAAGTTTTTGACGATTGGAAGGACGGGTGTAGATGATCGGACGGAGGAATGAATGTTTCGATTAGAAGGAGGAACGAAGGCAGATAGTCGGCTTCGATTGGACAGAGGAACGAAGGCAGATAGCCGGCTTCGATTGGACGGAGGAACGAAGGAAGATAGCCGGCTTCGACTGGACGGAGGAACGAACGCAGATAGCCGGCTTCGATGATGTCGGCACCACGGCGAGCAGGAAGCCGGAGCTTCTGGTGCGGAGACATGACAACGGCGGGGATTGCTCGTCATCGCGGAGAATTAGGTATGAGGCAGAGAAGCCATGAGAGAGTAAGAAAATGCGGGAGTAAAGAAGAAGGGACAACGACCATTCTTGATGCGGGGATAAGCCGCAGTTGCCGACCTAGACACCAAACTCGAATAGGAACTCGAACAGAGAAGAAAGGCGGAATTAGAATGAGATGAAAGAAGGATAATTCGAATGATAGGCCAATTGGAACCAAATCAAACAACGATAAAACCCTTGAACTTAAGAACAAGAACCATACCGAATGATGAAGAAACCCCAACGGATGATTACAACCAAACACAATGACTTTGGTGGGTCAAGGCACCTGGAGGTTGCTCTATGGAGTCCCGATAGCACCAACCTTATGGAGGAGATTGACACACACAAGCACAACTAGGGCCAACTGAACGACAATGCACACGGGGCACTCTTCTCACAAAAGCTCTCTCTTTTGGAAGGAAAAACGATAAACGTTGTATTCAATATCAAAGTCTGGGGGGGGTAAAACAATAACTAAGGCAGCCTTATATAGGGTTCATAAGGATGCCAACTAAAGAAATAAACAATAAAAGCAAATCCTAAAAATAATAATAATCCGAGTAACAATTTAAACATTCGAACATATTGTTTCAGGAGGAGGCCTCGGCGAATGAGCCGCGGGCGCGGTTAGTGAGCCGCGGGCGCGTTCAGGAGGAGGCCTCGGCGAATGAGCCGCGGGCGCGGTTATTGAGCCGCGGGCGCGGCTGAAGCCGCGGGTGCGGTTATGGAGCCGCGGGTGCGGTTGTAGACATGTCGCCGACAGCTCTTTTTGAAACGGCTCGTTCTCTCTCGTCTGATATCGGAATTGAGCGATTCCAAAGCCTAGAGTTTCGTCTTGAAGTCTAGTTTGTTTCATCTTCAGTACTTGACTTCTCATCTTGACTCGAACCGGATCTCTACGAGCTTGAATGGCTACAATACGAGCTCGGGCTACTATCAATGACTTGAATGATGGCTCATAGCGATCTTTAGCCCTAGCTCCAGTGGTTAGCACATCTTTAGATTTAGGACGGGGCGTCCTTGATGATAGCTCAGATGCTCCCGCATCATTCTCCCTTTCTTGAAAAGGATTCGACCTCGAATCATATTTGATATGAATGATTGGACGGTCTTCATAGGCGTCATCCTCTTTAATGCACAACTTCCTCTTGAATGCCTTGAGTGCATAGCTCCACCTTGAGGAAACGATGGATTGTTGCTGGAGTGCATTGCTTTCATTCATTCCTTTAGCTCCTTTGTCCTTGTCCTTCCTCTTGTCATACTTATCAGTGACCTGCAAGAGAACCATTGGTGGAAGAACAACATCTTTTCTAGGGAAGGTAAACGAATAACAACTAGCAAAGCCATCATGAGCAACTCTTTTATCATACTGCCATGGATATTCCAATAAAAGTTGACAAGCTTGCATAGGCACAACATCACATAAAATATCATCATAATGTTCTAATGTCATGGCTTCCTTAGCATGCTTGTTCAAGTTCCAATCAACACAGTCATTAATCCAACGCAGTTTTAAAGGACTAGGGTAGCATAATGTAGCAATTTGCAATTTAGTTTTCAATTCCATGCTAGCAATATTACCACAACTACCTTCATCAATAATCATGTTGCAATCCTCAACTTTATCTAGACAATGAGTTTCTCCTAGAATTTCAAAGCAATGAGCAGTTTGTACATGCAAATCTTTCCTATCAATTGAATCAACATGCTCATACTCAATTTCAACTTCATTATCTAAATCAGTTTTAAGATCATCAACACAAACAACATCATCAATGCTATCACCTTTTTCATATTCAATCTCAATTTGTTCTAGGTGAATAAGCATATCAGGGCAGGCATTAATCATATGATCTTTCCCTCTACATTTCAAGCACTCAATATCTCTAGCTCTAGTAGAAGGGTTAGAAGTACTTCCCTTGGGTCCAAGTTTGGCTCGTGGTGCAGCCGGAGGGGTGTCACTTCTTGGTCTATCCCTATCTCCTTGTAGCTCCTTGGAAGAGGCATCTCGTCCATAATAAGAATCCTTACGTCCTTGCTGATTTTTCCAAGTGTTGGAAGAACCATGTGCATTCCTATTCCCTTGATTCCTATACTTAGTCTTCCTTTCCACTTTGATGGCTATGTGCAGCAACTCAGCCATAGAACTATATGGAAACATTTCAATTTCATTAGCCAAAAATGAATTGAGAATACGAAGATACCTTGCCATTGTCGCTTCTTCATCCTCAATCACATTGGCCCTGACCATGGCTATTTGCATAACATTGAAGGTCTCTTCTACTCCCATTGATCCCTGTTTCAAATTCTCAAGTCGCTGTAGAAGCTCTCTAGTGTAGTGTGGGGGAATAAATCGAGCTCTCATCTTCCTCTTCATTAAGTCCCAAGTAGCAATGGGATAATCTCCATTTCCAACTCGAGCTTTCACTAATTTGTCCCACCAAACTAGAGCATAGCCATAAAACTCCAAAGATGCAAGTCGCACCTTCTTATGCTCGGGAAAGTTGTGACAATTCCATATTTGCTCAATCTTCGTCTCCCACTCCATGTAGACAACTGGATCACACTTGCCCTCAAAACTTGGGATCTTCACCTTGATCTTCCCAACTCCATTTTGCTCAGGCTCTCTTCTCCTTCCTTGGTACCCTCCTTGTTGGCAATAGGATCGCCATCCTTCATTCTCATCATACTCCTTTTCAAAATATGCATCATCATCTAAAGCCTGAAATCTATCAAAACGGTTAGTAGCACTGTATCTATTAGAATGACGTAAAGGAGCATTAGGAGCGTTATATCGCTCCCTTGGAGCTGGAATTTCAGCACCCCTGGGGGTACCATGTTGGCGTCTATGATGAAGCTCCTGTCTGATGGTTGTAGTAAGCCCACTAACAAACCTTTCACTAAACTTGTCCAAGAAGTTCATCAACTCCGGGGTGACAGGGCTGGTCGTCGGGTCCCTTGGGACATCTCGGTATAGTTGCCAATCTTCACTCTCCATGTACTCCTGTTGATATCTTCTTGGAGGTCTCCTTTTGGGAGAAACTAACCTGTCCATTATCAAAGAAAAGACTAACACAGAACAATGTTAAGTGAGTGTAAATGAAAACAACTCGCTAGTGTTTACTCTCGTATGTTTTCCTCTGCACTCTCTCTCAATTGTCGTTGCAACCAGCTTTTCTTTGATGAATTGACTTGTATGGATCAATAACCCACTAAGTTGAAACTACCTAACTCCTAGCAATATATGAATGATGGTAGAGATGGAGATGGCTAGCGTAGTGCGGGGTTTCGACTGTAAGGTTCTGACTCAAACAAAAGACTGACTCAATGAAAGAAAGAAAATAAGACTCGAAGGTGTTTTGCAAGAATCAGAATGCAAAAACAGAGATATGATTAAGCTTCGAATTTCAAGAAAAGCCAATAGGAAGCGTACCTTAACTTGTTCCGACTGATGTCGATTGAAGGATCGAAGACGGAGTCGGGAGGGTTAGGTAACAATTGAGGCTCGTATCTGAAGATTTTTCGAACTGTGGCTTTTGAGGCTAAGCCGCGGGTGCGGTTTTTTTGAGGCTAAGCCGCGGGTGCGGCTAAGGTACCGCGGGCGCGGTTTCTGAGGCAAAGCCGCGGGTGCGGCTAAGGTACCGCGGGCGCGGTTTCTGAG
Organism: Oxyria digyna; assembly: GCA_029168935.1. Classification (NCBI taxonomy): domain Eukaryota; kingdom Viridiplantae; phylum Streptophyta; class Magnoliopsida; order Caryophyllales; family Polygonaceae; genus Oxyria; species Oxyria digyna. The sequence continues at coordinate 18,276,712 of JAPVLV010000013.1, forward strand.
GCAAAGCCGCGGGTGCGGCTAAGGTACCGCGGGCGCGGTTTCTGGCGCGTCCTGTGGTTTCTCACTTCCGTTCGGGCTTGTTCAACCCGATTTCCTTTGAGTTCTTGAGATCCGATTTAAACAATATCAATGAAACTAGACTTGACTCAACAAAACGTAAAACAAACTACTAACTTTGAGACTTTGAGACTTTGAGACTTTTCGATTCTTTTTTTTTTTTGTATTTTTTTTTGATTCTTTTTTTTTTTGATTTTTTTTTGTCTCAACTAAACAAAACGAAATTACAGACTTGATGGGAGATATTAATCTCAGCAAAATTGAAAATAAATAAAAATAACAACTAACTTGATTTCCCTTGTAGAAAGATAAGATTCCCTTGTAGAAAGATAAGATTTCCTTCTTTGAAGATCTTGTTTGGGCTTCAAGGAAAGAAATTCCAGCAATTCTTTTGGGTTTCTGATGGCTGCGTTTTGGTAGGGATGGATAGATTTTGTGATGGATGAAGGGTTGAATGGATTTTGGGAACAAGGGTGCTCCAAACTCCAATCTTTCGATCTCCACCAACACTAATCGATCCAAGCTTCTTGCACACAACCTGTAATGACTCAACAAGAAATATCAAAGCAATGGAAGACTCAAAATCAATTTCTGAAAGAAACTGACAAACAAGAAAATAAAAGCTGACTCTTTTTGTGATTTTCTGGATAGGGGGTCTCTTGATGTTCTTGTGAAGACGAATGGTGTCAACACAGCTCTGATACCAATTTGATGCGGGGATAAGCCGCAGTTGCCGACCTAGACACCAAACTCGAATAGGAACTCGAACAGAGAAGAAAGGCGGAATTAGAATGAGATGAAAGAAGGATAATTCGAATGATAGGCCAATTGGAACCAAATCAAACAACGATAAAACCCTTGAACTTAAGAACAAGAACCATACCGAATGATGAAGAAACCCCAACGGATGATTACAACCAAACACAATGACTTTGGTGGGTCAAGGCACCTGGAGGTTGCTCTATGGAGTCCCGATAGCACCAACCCTTTGGAGGAGATTGACACACACAAGCACAACTAGGGCCAACTGAACGACAATGCACACGGGGCACTCTTCTCACAAAAGCTCTCTCTTTTGGAAGGAAAAACGATAAACGTTGTATTCAATATCAAAGTCTGGGGGGGGTAAAACAATAACTAAGGCAGCCTTATATAGGGTTCATAAGGATGCCAACTAAAGAAATAAACAATAAAAGCAAATCCTAAAAATAATAATAATCCGAGTAACAATTTAAACATTCGAACATATTGTTTCAGGAGGAGGCCTCGGCGAATGAGCCGCGGGCGCGGTTAGTGAGCCGCGGGCGCGTTCAGGAGGAGGCCTCGGCGAATGAGCCGCGGGCGCGGTTATTGAGCCGCGGGCGCGGCTGAAGCCGCGGGTGCGGTTATGGAGCCGCGGGTGCGGTTGTAGACATGTCGCCGACAGCTCTTTTTGAAACGGCTCGTTCTCTCTCGTCTGATATCGGAATTGAGCGATTCCAAAGCCTAGAGTTTCGTCTTGAAGTCTAGTTTGTTTCATCTTCAGTACTTGACTTCTCATCTTGACTCGAACCGGATCTCTACGAGCTTGAATGGCTACAATACGAGCTCGGGCTACTATCAATGACTTGAATGATGGCTCATAGCGATCTTTAGCCCTAGCTCCAGTGGTTAGCACATCTTTAGATTTAGGACGGGGCGTCCTTGATGATAGCTCAGATGCTCCCGCATCAATTCTGCAGCCCATTAACGTAAGAGGCCCATTTTGCCTTTAAAGCACAGCAAGCCCGTGACCCGAAATTTAAATGAGCGGCCCGAAACTGGCCCGGTACCGATTTCATTCAATTTTGGCAATGGGCAGCCAACCATTATATAGATAAGATTTTATTTTATTTTCGTGTATATATATTATACATATAATCATATGCGTATATATATAGTTTCAATTTCACTACCGAATGTTTATAATGTAATTATATATGGTAGCACATATATCTCATATGTTATTTCTCTATTTATTTATAGATGACTAATTTGGCTAGACTTGAATTTACGGCCCTTGATGTTACCAGAAATAACTATCTTACATGGGTCCTAGCGCATCCCCGCAGGATTGTGCCAAAGTAATGATTTTGCTTCATCATCATCTCCATGAGGACCTGAAAGCTCAATATTTGACACTCAAAAATCCTTTTTGAACTCTGGAAGAGTTTGAAGGAACGTTTTGAGCATTACATAACTGTCTTTTTACCTCGTGCAAGGTTTGAATGGATGCATTTGAGGTTCCAAGATTTTCAAAAGGTCTCTGAATATAACTGAATTATTTCACATCGTTTCCATATTAAGGCTATGTGTAGAGAGTATAGAAGATGGTGATTTGCTTGAGAAAACATTCTCTACTTTCCATGCTAATAACCTTGTGCTCCAGCAGCAGTACAAGACACATGGGTTCAAAAACCTATTCAGAGTTATTGTCTTGCTTGATTTAAGCAGAAGAAAACAACCAAACGCTTCTCAATAATCATCAACCCGACCTACTGGTTCCACACCACTACCTCACTCATATAGAGTTGCCCCTAATGCAAATGCTACCTCCTCCCGTAGAGGACGTGGTAGAGCCTGAGGGCGTGGTAATCGCTGTGGTGGCAATCATGGTGGAGGTCGTGGTAGAGGCCGTGGTGGCTACCGTGGTGGAAGCCGTGATGGAGGTCGTGGTGGTAGATGATAAAAGCTTTCCTTTTGTCACTCGAAGTTGACAAATTGAGATTTCACGAGATTTCTATTCTTGATGAATATGAAAAGTGTTTCCAGAAGAAACAACTTGATATGAGTTTCTAATGCCAAATTTATGGCTAGTAAAATTTTGGGAGAAACATGCAACACTAAAATTCGGGTAGAATTGTGTTATGCATGAACTTTATTATCATCAACTATACGAGATCTTGCAGACTCGATATTGGCAATAAGATCATTATAAGCTCCGGAAGAGTTACATGATCTCCTAACAGATCATGTACTCTAGTAGTAGTACAATAACAATGGGGTTATATCATATTCAAATCAATTTATCAATGACCACCAAGAATGGTCTTGTATACATACGACAACCTCTCACATGCCAGAAGCTTGTCTCCTCCAGAAGAGGGTGTGAAAGAGGTTATGGTTAAGCGCGCAGCCGTAAGTCATGATAATGATTACTAAATCGAACCTATATATGTATGGTTCCATTCGAATGTCTTGAAGACACAATTTAGTTCTGAATGCACCCATCTCGAGGCATCATTTTTTTTAAGAAATCTAATATAAGGCTTATTTTATTTTGAGTTGATGATTTTCCAAATTATTAATGGATCACCCAGGTGCGGATTTTCAATGGTAGACAATTATGTTTGTCGATGATGTCATTCAGTTTAATTATTTTAATTGGAAACCGGAAGTTTTCCATTACCATGCAAATTGAAATTTTGGCGTGGATATTATGTTCTAAGGGAATGATCTCATAAAAGACTCCGGAAGAGTATCTATCTTGTTACGTGAAGATACAAGAATTTATGAAGATATATATTTATAAAGATATATTTTGACAAAATGGTTGTCATATGATGATATTGACTGCAAGTTTGCATTTGAGTCAAATATTCGAGTATTCATCTCATAGACTATCCTGAAGAAAGTCTAAAGAAAAGATGCCTACAATACGCATGATAAACTAACCAGAAGTTAAGTTATAATATTATGGGGCATGATAAACTTGATTACTCTTGTGAACAATACACATGATTATTACATTAATAAGTAAAGGACCTGAAGCTCTTGAAACCTGAAGTTTCATCTCCTAAGGGATAAGGGTGACCACGTATGTAAAGTTTCCTATGATCCTTGACTAAGTTCAAGAGATAAATGAGGATTGAGTATACTATCATGTAGACCGATGAGAATAATCATATATTGTATGATGTTGATAGATGCATCTACACATTGGCTACACAAATTAAGGGGAGGATGTGATTATTTAATTAGTGTATTAGTTGAGCGTCTTGTAGCTCCTATACATTTAGAAAACGACCTAGTAGTGTCGCTTATCAGTCAAAATGGTAACAAATGGATAGGTAATGTCATTAGGTATATGCTTGCATTGACATATGCTAATATATGACGTACACGACCTGGTAGAGTCGTTGATCATATCAAATCATAAACTTTGGATGTCAAGAAATAAATTCGAGTAAGACCGACTGTTTACAATTCTCCTACTTGAAACTTGTCTCCAGAAGAGAGCAAAATATTATTCAAATATGCGGTATACACCCTCTTACCTCCCACGATATATTAAAGTAATGCCACATGAAAAGTTGGAAATATTCGAGAGGTTTTGTTCCTTATCGTTTATTAATACCTAGAGCCTATGAATGGGTGATCAATATATTGCTCGGTATTACGATTACCAATTGGACAAGGTGAAATTTCCAATTTTAAGGGGAGAAGGAAACAAGACTAGTATCTAAGAACTTGTATGGTATACAATCTTAATACGTCAAGAATTCAACTTAAATGTACTAGAAGTTCAGGTTAAACGGACTAGAAGTTCAAGTGAATGGACTAGAAGTTCAAGTGAACGGACCAGAAGTTCAAGTGAACGGACCAGAAGTTCAAGTGAACGGACCAGAAGTTCAAGTGAATGAACCAGAAGTTCAAGTGAAAGAACCAGAAGTTTAAGTGAACGAACCAGAAGTTCAAGTGAACAAACCAGAAGTTCAAGTGAAAGAACCAGAAGTTTAAGTGAACGAACCAGAAGTTCAAGTGAACAAACCAGAAGTTCAAGTGATGAAATGAGAAGTTCAAGGGAATGAACAAGGTGTTCAATGTGTATAACTTACATGTTAACAAATCTATTATTGTTATTGTGTGACAAGTCACATATTGTCTTGAGAGCCAATTACGAATAGTATCAATAAGAAAGTTCTTTGTAGACTCCTTATTAATACGAGGAAAAGTAAGGAAGTCAATTTTCGTAAATGACATGGTATGTTTTGGGTGAACACCAGAAAATATGAAATTAGACACACATGCATTGTTTTTATGAGTGCAATGATATTGTCATCTGAAGATAGAGCGATCTCTTAAGGGTTTAAGAGTCTAGACTAGATATAAAACTCTATTCACCTGTAGTGAATTTTGTTAATATATCTTTAGCTAAAGACTACATATTCACTTGTAGTGAAAGTTATTACTCATAAAGCTGTGAATATTGTGATTGTCACAAATTTATGAAAAGAGAAACAAGTCAAGTGGTAAAAACTGATGCTCCAGCAGAGACCATTAGAAAACTAATAAATCGACTTGTTATTTCATTAAAAGGATTTGACAATCCGAAAGATTAAGGTAAAATGTCTTTTGATGTGAGATAATGTTATGAATGGTCCAGAAGTACCATATCCTATGCAGGAACAAAATCTTATGTTTTGACCATATGAAGAGTAAATGTTTTTTTGAGGGGGAGTTTGTTGCTCTCACTGCACTCTTTTTCCCTTAGCTTCGGTTTTCATCCCATTGGGTTTTTCCGAGCAAAGTTTTTAATGAGGCAGTTTGTGTAACCTTTGATTCATACCTCCAGAAGAGATCCATTATACAATCAACTTGATAATGTGTATGTAATACACGACTTAATATATCAACTCGACCGGTAGTTCGAGAATTGGTCGGTTTTATGTTGATGCGGGTTATTTGTATGACCGACACAAAGCCATTTCACAAACGGATTACTCATTCATGTATGGAGGAGCAGCAATTTCATGGCGATCAACAAAACAGACCTTGGTAGCTACATCATCAAATCATGCAGAGTTGATTGCTCTATACGAAGCCGAAAGAGAATGTGTGTGGTTGAGATCATTTATCCACCACGTTGAGACATCTTGTGGGCTGGAATAATGCAAACAAATTCCAGTTGTGATATATGAAGACAATGCAGCTTGTATCACTCAAATTAAAGAAAGCTACATCAAAGGAGATAGGACGAAACACATAGCTCCAAAGTTTTTCTCTACTCATAGCTTCAAGTCGAAGGAGAGGTTGATGTTCGTCAAATTCAATCTAGCAAAAACTTAGCAGACTTGTTTACAAAGGCATTACCGACAAAAGTTTTCAAGGAACTCATTTGTGGCATCAGGATGTGTCGTTTAAAGGATGTATGATAATTCAGGGGGAGTACGACTGCACTCTTTTTCCCTTAGTCTTGGTTTTTATCCCAATGAGTTTTTCAAGATAAAGTTTTTAAAGAGGCAGTCAGTTATGTACATCCAAGGGAGAGTGTTATATTACCATATGTTATGGATGTACATGTAACTATGACTTATGGTCTTCCCATGTATTGACCTATAAATATGACTCTTTCTCTCTCTCACTCTCCTACTCTCTACTCTCTTCTTCTAGTTCAAACACATTATATTTGTAACAACTCTAAATATTTCATGCCTAATTTATCTCATGAAATACAAAACCACTCAGTTAATACCAGATTTTTTTGGAGTCATCAACAAAATAGCGCGAAAAAACAATTGAAGAAAAATCTCAGTCAAATTCTTACCGATTAATCAGAGGAATAACCGTAAGAAAATCTAAAAAGAAGCTGATTGTTGTGACTAGAAAGAGTCATAACTCAAATAATTTAGAAGAGGATTTCGTGAGTATTTTTTTGGTAGAACTCATTTTGCAGTGATGGCCGAAGTTCAACTCCAACCGAATATGGCGATGGCTGCTGATACTTCCGGCGGAGGGCATTCAGTGACGACGTCTCTTTACGTTGGCGATTTGGATGTGAATGTGAGCGATTCTCAGTTGTATGATCTCTTCAATCAGTTGGGTCAGGTTGTTTCCGTTCGTGTTTGCCGTGATCTTTCCTCCCGTCGATCGCTTGGTTATGGTTATGTCAATTTTACTAACCCAGACGTTGGTTCGTTTCTCTCAATCCTCTGTTTTCATTCAACAAACAATATCTTATAGTACAGTTTACGTTTTGCATGTGAAATGTAATACATTGTCTGCCTTTTGTAGCTACTTCTTTCTTGAATTTGTAGTTCTGTAGTTGATACAAATTCAACCTTGTTGTTTTCAATCAACTTGAAAGTTCATAGATTACCAGTGCAAATACTTTAACCTTGTTGTTGTTGTTGTTGTTGATGATGATGATGACAGCGGCTAGGGCGATTAAGGAGTTGAATTTCAGTCCCCTTAATGGAAAGCCAATCAGGATAATGTATTCACAGCGCGATAATAGCATCAGAAAAGAAGGGAAAGGGAATGTATTTGTCAAGGTACACTCTAATAGTTAATGAGGATGTTAGTTAATGATAGAAACTCAAACGTTTTAGCTTCCCTAATTTACTGTTGTCATTGGAGAGCAAGTCTCTGTACTCTATATAATGTAATCTCCACATTCAGCATAATCAACAAGTAAATCATTCACTTATACTCTCCCCTCTCTCTTTTCTTTCTAATCTTGATTTTGTGACTATATAAAATGTTTTGATCCTATCTCAATTTTTGCAGAATTTGGACAAGACAATTGACCACAAGTTTCTGCACTCGACATTTTCATCATACGGCAATATCCTGTCCTGCAAGGTGGCTACAGATTCAGCAGGTCAATCAAAAGGCTATGGTTTCGTACAGTATGATGACGAGGAATCTGCTAAAAAGGCTATAGAACAACAAGATGGAAAGTTACTAAAGGATAAGCAAGTCTATGTCGGTCCATTTGTTCGAAGACAGCAAAGAGAGAATTCAGTGGACAAAACAAAGTTCAGCAATGTGTATGTGAAGAATCTATCTGATTCCACAACAGATGAGCAACTGAAAACAACATTTGGTGAATACGGGCCAATAACAAGTGCTGTTGTGATGGTAGATCTTGACGGGAAATCAAAATGCTTCGGTTTTGTAAATTTTGAAAATGCAGATGATGCTGCTAAGGCTGTAGAGGCTTTAAATGGCAAGAAATTTGATGACAAGGAATGGTATGTTGGAAGAGCTCAAAAGAAAGCGGAAAGGGAAGCCGAATTGAAGAATAGACATGAGCAAAGCATGAAGGAGGTAGTTGATAAATATCATGGTGCAAATTTGTACATAAAAAACTTAGATGATAGCATTGATGATGATAAGCTCAAGGAGTTGTTCTGCCCGTTTGGTTCAATTGCCTCATGCAAGGTTTGCTGCATTCTTAAGTTTAAACTTATGATGTTATTTTTATCAGATCTTAAGGTTATGATGTTTTTCTTGCAGGTTATGCGAGATCCGAATGGTATAAGCAGGGGATCAGGCTTTGTTGCTTTCACAACTGCTGAAGAGGCGTCTCGTGCTGTAAGTTCATGTAACTGTATTCTGCTTATTAACATTCTCACTTACTGAACTATGACCCATTTTATTTGGTAGCTTATGGAGATGAAAGGGAAGATGGTTGTTGGAAAACCACTGTATGTTGCGCTTGCGCAACGAAAGGAGGATAGAAGAGCAAGGCTGCAGGTACTATTGCATCAGCTCAACCAAACGGGCCCTTAGACTCAATAATAAGATGAGATTTCTTACCATGAAATCTAAATGTGTTGCTATTTTGTATATAGGCTCAATTCTCTCAGATGCTTCCAATGGTAATGCCACCAGCAGTTTCTCCACGAATGCCGGTGTACCCTCCTCCTCCTCCTCCTCCTCTCGGGATTGGGCAACAAATATATTATGGTCAAGGCCCACCGCCACCCATCATTCCACCTCAGGTGACTTCTTGTATCAGCTACTGAATTCTTTTTTCCTTGAAAAATTTATCTGAAATCCCTTTTTCAGGCTGCATTTGGTTATCAGCAGCAGCTTGTTCCTGGTTTGAGGCCTAGTGGAGGTCCAATGCAAAACTTCTTTGTTCCAATGATCCAACAAGGACAGCGCCCTAATGGAAGACGTTCTGGACAACAACCGATGCCAATGATGCAACAACAGGTAGTCTCATGATCATGCTTTTTTTTCTCATTATATATAATATGGATGTTACTCTGTTACAAAAAATGGATGGTTTGAATTTCAGTTGGTTCCAAGAGGGCGTTATCGGGCCCCTCAAGCACGTGGCCCTGCTGATGCAGCTGTTCCATCTGGCGCTGGCTCACTGGCCACTCTTCTTGCCGATGCGCCTCCTGATAGGCAGAGGCTGGTAAGTTGCTTCTATCTACCATCAATCACTGATTTTTGTGGTGCTGAACTCACTGTAGAGATAATATGCATGATGAGTTGTGAATTTTGTGTGTGCAGGTTTTAGGGGAGAATCTGTATCCGCTAGTGGAGCAGATAGAGAGAGAAATGGCAGCGAAAGTGACAGGGATGTTGCTTGAGATGGATCAGACAGAGGTGCTTAACTTTCTTGAGTCGCCAGAAGCTCTAAAGGCCAAGGTTGCTGAGGCTATGGAGGTTTTGAAAAACGTCTCCCAGCGAGACCAGTTCTCGTCCAGCAACAACCCTCCGACTGATCAACTTGCCGGCTTGTCGCTCTGAGGACAACTCAGCTGCTGATAACAATCATAATAAGGAATTGCCAAAAAGAATTTTCTGGCTTGACATGCTCTTTCTGGTTTCAGTCATCAGTTTAAGTGTAGTACTTTTTCTTCTTTAAATTAAGTTGAGTTTTGTTTCTAGAGATTCTGGGTCTGTAAATACGTTTTTGGGGGGTGGTTCTGGATTGAAATGAAAACCTATGCACGTTTTTGTGAAAATGATTAGTGCTTGAATGCGTAATCTTCACTGTTTATCCAAGTGATCAGCATTGATATCCACAAAGTGGACGTGCTTAGCATGCCATGCAGTAGCGGAATGAACAATTAAAACGAGTTTAAATCTATAAATTTATGACATAACTTCAAAAACTAGTGTTTCAAGCCTTACTAAGCATTGAAAAGTACAGCTAGATGAAATAAATAAACACCCTTACCTCCAGCTCTCATGTTTTAGTTACATCTATTTTGATTGTTTTTTATCAGCTACACATGAGCTAAAAGCATCTTTCATAACTTAAGCGTTTTTATAAGGTTTCAGATTGTAAGAAACCCACAAGTCTGAACTAATGGTGTGATTCTATTAACAAACTCAACATAGAAAACAAATTTGCTTCAACTATACCTTCTAATCTACACAACTGAAGTACTAGTAAGCCAGGCAGGTCTAGAATGCAACCATTTAGTTTGCAGTACACCATACACACATACCTCTTACATCTTTACACCTAAACATCCCGCTCATTCACCCGCCTAAGCCGCAACCCAACATCAACACCTGGAATTAAAGACGCTTCGGGTTCAGGTTCTTCCACTCGAGCTCCTCGCTTGTCTTTGTCTTCACCAAAGTTGTGAAGACGACGTCCAATCAAGTAACGGTCATCCCTAATAGAGTTATGAAGATCGGTGAACCAGACATGGAACCGCCTTGCACAGAAGCAGAATAAGCTAAGGCTGAGGCATCCTAGCCATGCAAATCGATACACGGCCGAGTTCACTATGAGTGGATAGCCAAATACGGGGAATACACCTTTAGCCAAGACGTAAGGAACACAAAGCGCTGTTAAAAGCTTCATTATAATTGGAAAGACGATCTCTCTCAGTATCCATAGACCCTCAAGTCTAGAAAAACCGTCTTCTCTAACCCTTTCAAATTTTCTTCTCCATGTTTCGTCCACTATCGGCATCATTTGGTCCAGCATAACCTGATCACAATTGAAATCAAACGTCTAGTGTCTGGCAATAGAGTAACATTTTTTCATCTGTTTTTTTCTTATAGATTAATCAAAGATAGATAGAAAGAGAGTTTTGGTGAACTTACAAGTCTTGTCCATATCTTAAGGAAAATAAGTCCTAAAGCCCAGTCTTGATAGAGGAGGAAAACAGGGCTCTCATCAATTGGCACCCGCATTGGCACAATCACTAGAAGCTCGAATAGCAGCCCAATCAACACTGGGATGATAAATACCTGGCATAACAAAGACTCCACAAGTTATTTTTTTGTTGTTCCCCAGAAAATTCTGTCCAGTTTCAGAGAACTGTATGCCAATCGATCATAAATATAAATTGACCACACCTTCAACTTTTTCCTTCCATATTTACTCCAACAAAAACCCCAAAACCGCCCTCTCTCCCAAAAAGAAGGGAAAAAAGAAAAGAAAACGAAACAGGATCCCCAAAAAGGGTTGGAGGGAGAATCAGAAGGCATCAGTAAAAGAAAGATAATTCAAGATAGACAAAGATCAAGTATTAATTACCCATATTGACAACAACGCAAAGCTCTTGAGAAAAATGGTTGACCACTTCGAAATTTGGTCAAACAAAACTGTAGCCCTCCTTGATTGAATGTGCTCAAGAGTGTACCTTATTCCAGCAACAGCAGCCCAAATCAAATAGCTTCCAATGATGAAAGCGTAAAAATCTGTACACAAACAAGAAACAATCTAAAACCTTGTATTTGGAAAAAAAACTAACTTCAGAGAGAAATAATTCAAAAAAGAAATATTACCATTGCACTTTATACCATGGGTAATAGGGAAAAGAGGAATGGAATTGAAGATCGCTCTGCCGAGTGAAACAGGAACAACTATCAAGGCGGAGTTGAAGACAAGTAGCGTCATCCAAGCCACAATCAATAGCAGCACAATTCGCAGAATAAAGCTGTACCTTCTGCAGTATCATACAAATCTTAAATTACCAAAAGGGCACCAAACATATCACATCAATTCCCTGTTGTGGAACTTTTGTCCCCTTTTAAGATGTGGTTATGTTAATATTAGTTGATCAATGCATAACATTTAACACCAAGAATAATATACTTGCATTTTTTACCGTATGATGCTCAAGTATTATGTCCAGCAGAACTTACTCGGAATCAGATTGCTCATCTGCATCATACTCCTCAGCAGCATCAGAACCTAAAGAAGACTGAGCCCCACCATTTGGATCCTGTTGAACGCCACCAGCAAGCAGTGGACCATGGAGTCTGTCCTGCCTACCGGCTTCACCATTTGCATTATCCTGGTTAGCACTATCCTCTGGTCTAGGAAGTAAGAACTCTGTTAAACCAAGAGCCCAGCCAACGGCTGTGAACCAATAGCGCAAAAGAGATTTAATTGTAGTCCTCAATTTGAAATGCTCAATAGCGAAGGGGATGCATATTTGGAAAAGGAGCATGTCTGCAGGTATCTCAGTGAAAGGGTCAGAAACCCTGCACATGTAACGCAATACAATTAGTTACCCCTACATATGTGATTATAAGTTGCACTTGGAGCATCTTTAACCTTGATACTCTACAAGATTTTGAGATATCGTAAAAATAATAAAAATATTAAAGAGTTGACTTTTGTTGGATTGAGTTTCAAGCAGTTGAAACTATTCAAGCCTTTTTTAATAGATTCTCACACCAAATCTGGCACATATTTCAATTTCATTTTGAAAATAGGTTTAGATATTTGTATGAAACGACAAGTATCATGGATAAAGACGTTCTTAGCAAAATACTTCAAATCAGAACATATCAATCTAGAAGCTCAAAAGAGTGCCAGCTGAACTTACGTAATGTCAAGAGGAAATATAAAAGGTGTCACTCGCATCGCAAGTTTGACGGGTAGGAAAACAAGCATCACTATCAAGCTTCCATATACCGCAACAGACAACAAAACTCGACGAGCATGCTTATGCACAGGATCGTCAATCAAATCTCGGAATGGATTATAGTTTGGATCAGCTGGATCTCGAAGGAAGTACAGAACGCCGTTACGTAAAACCTGCACAAGCGAATACGCACTATTTAAAACAGGGAGCCATACCGTAATATGAATTAAAAGAATCTTTGATCAGATTGTAATAGCATACCCCTCGAAGAAGACTGACAAAGATGCTTATTTGAAGCATATAAACTATTCCCACAACCCAGTGAAGCAAAGAACTAGCTAAGGGGGAAACTGAAAAGAATTCAACTCTTTGAGCCATTGACTTCCCAAACATCTTGATAGTGCAGATGTCCAACCACCATCCACACATTAAAGGGAAAACTCCAAGTTCAATGACCAGAAGAAAAGCAACTTTGATCATTGTCATTAAATGCCTCATTGCTGCCAAGAATTGCCTTAAAAGAGACGGAATTGCCTCAACTATTGAAGCAAGACCACGGAACCTCCTCATTGTCAAAGGTTCACCCCTGGTGTATCGAATCAAGGCAACCATGCTGAAGTAAATGAAGATCAGGGAGAAAATAAACATATATCCAACAGCAAGAGTTGTAACATCCAAAAGCCTTGATGTCCCCAAGTTTGCCCCTTTCAAGATATTTGAAGGTGATGAAGAGCTGATACTGCTCGAAGATCCATTCAGCACACTTGCATTCACTTTCATCAACTCAGATGTCTGGCTAGCAAGACTATTTTCCAGGCCATCAGATGATATATTTGAAACGGAAGTCAGTGCATTCTTTAATGTAATATTAGCTAATGCAAGAGCAGATTCTGAAAGTGGCATGAATGAGGACAAGACGGGTCCAGTAGCAGAGTAAACTAGCAATGATAAGTAATGAAGTATTATCCGACCAAGTGAAAATGGTACAAAGATAACTACTCCAAGGAATATCATGTTGCTAGCCAAAACCTGCAAAGTGACATATTTTGAGATTACAATCCATTAAGCAAGAGAAATTAAACAAGAAAGAAAATTTTCACTGGCAATAAAGAATACCCTATGTAGGAAAGAGAAAGACAAGCAGAACAAAAGACTATTCCATCAGAATAACAAGTGATACCAATGAGCTATAGAGACACAACTCCCAAGAATATCACAACTCATTGACTTGGGTAAATTAAAAATGTCAGTCCTCCTAAGCCCAGATAACTAAATGCCTACAAGAATGCGATGACATGACTGTTCATGCAATTCAAATCTTGGCTGCTGTGAACTTTCTATAGAGCATTCTGGTGCAGTAACAAAATGCATTTGTAGAACTCCAACAAAATACATCTCTACCGGTGATAAGGTAAACTGGTATCCTAGAATACCTAAAAATCCATACACAACAGACTATTTCATTGTAAACATCACCAGCCAACAACATTCATGCCAATACAATACTTAGTTGGTCAAATGTTTTTAAACTGTTGCGCTGATATGGGAGCATAGTTGTGTCAGAAAACAAGCATCTCTAAATGAAAAGAAAACTTCTACCCAAATCTGTGCTATACTGAAGGAACTGACAACAATAAGCTCTCCTAGGAAGATTTAATAGCAAAATAACTTATATGATTTAAATTCGAAAAAGTACTGATGTAGAAATATGCACAATCAAGAAAGTACAAGGTAAGAGACAACGGTACAAAGCACCGACTTACTGTAAATGCATTCTCAACCAAATGAAAAACAGGGCCCTGCATGCCAACAAGCTCATCAAAGGGAACATCCTCAGCACCATCAGGATCATCCAGCCCATCAAACATCTGTTCAACATGAGCCTCAAGACGAGCAGCCTGCCTCTCCCACTGTGCAGCAACCTGATCCGCATTTCTTCTAATCAGTTGACCAGCTCCAGCAATCCCTTCTGCTCCCACAGCTTCCTCACCATTCCCTTCAACAGCCAAATTTCTGTTAGGAGCCCTTCTTGCTGCTCGAGCTCCATTTCGATCACCTTCATCATCTCTCTCAGGATCTTGTCCTCCAAGTTCTCGTAAGTGTCTAAAATAGTCTCTCAACGATGTCGCTCCAAGAAATATAAATACAATGCTAGCTGAGAGGAGGAAGCCATGTAGGCAGTCCGTAAGAACAACAGCTGTTGACAAATGGCTCAGAAATAGACGATTAGCTTCCCCTAAGCTACGAACAAAAGCCAGGCGCCAAATCCAGAATGTGATGAAGGGAATGATGAGAAGCCAAACAGAGAGCACAAAACTAAGACGCAGGAAGAATTTTAAGACTTGAAATGCTTTCACTCCTATCCCAAATATAAGCTCTTGGAACGGAAGCCGCACTGGGGCATTCTCAGCATATACTGGTGAAAATGAAAATGGGTGCTTACAAACCTGCAAGACAAGAATGGTAAATGCAATTACAATTGAACTACATAGAAAAATGAAAACTGTGCAAAGACAACCTCAAGTTACGACCATAGTAAGAAGTACATGCATGATAAGCCAAAATGACTTTATATATATTTCAGTATAAATATTTACAAACATACAAGTTATTTATGTAGAACTGAAGTTGTATAGATATCTCCTAAGCAAGAGTATTTAATACAAGACAATCAATACAGGCAGACTAGTCCACTTAACTTTATATACACACTATTAAGATCCTAGCTTTTACTCATTTGAACTAAATCTTTGAGCACTAAACATCAAGTGAAAAAACATGTCCCAAACGCCATTAGTTTGCAGTGGATCTTTGAACATCAAATTCCATGATCATGGTTTCCACTCTGCCATTTGTAGTAAATTATCGTCCCTCCTCACTCGCCCCTGAAAGGTCATAAGCCTGTTGCATTTTTTATATATTGTTGAGAGTCAGATCCTGCTTCTAAAAGTGCGAAAATATTCCCATAAACTACACTTCCGGATCATGATGAATCCTCCAGGCCGAAAGAAAACCAAAACGGGAGTAGAATAAACAACTCCGTACAATTTCTAAACCCCTGGACACTACAAGCATCTCCCAGCATGAAACTTACATTTTTGCCTTCTACACTATAATGAAATAGACCAATCGCATAAGTTTCATATGAATAAACAATGAAGCAGTAGATGAAGGAGACACAATCCAGCTAAATAAACAAATACACTCACCGTTCAGGCAAAACCCTGAACCAAAATTAACACTACAAGAACAGTTGCCGCGCAAAAAACAAAAGCCACGCCAAACTTCAAATTTGAAGAGCTTAAAGCATCATGATAATTCACACAAGACGAAAGCAATCAAACAAGATAACGAGAAAGGGGGAGAGCCGAACCTCGCATTGACGAGCATTGCTATGATTAAGCCACAGAAGAAGACAATCTTGATGGACAAACTTGATACTCCCGCTACAAGCACAGGGATATTGGAGCGGATTATCAGCCTCTCCAGGGTTCCGGCAAATCCGGCACACGTCTTCCTCGTCTTCATCGTCATCATATGGCTTCCTCGCCGGCGCTTGGTGGCTCGTGCTGTCCTCCTCCTCAACTTCCTCCTCGATCGGCACATCACGCGACTCGTTATCCCTCCACAAAGACGACGCTGTCGAGGCGGAGGAGGCCTCGATCAGCGCGTCGGCGGCAGCGCTGATCGAGGATTCGGGCTCTTGATTATGGATATCCGGGAGAGCCGAAGAAATCACGCGCTGATCGAGGATTCGGGCTCTTGATTATGGATATCCGGGAGAGCCGAAGAAATCTCCATAAGCTGTAAGGAGCAGAGAGATATTAGGGTTCCGGCGAAAGAAAGAGAGAATTTCTCAGGAATTGGGGAAGATTGGATGGGGAAGCCGGAAATGGGGCGAGAGGGTGGTAGGCGTGGACGAGAGAGAGAGAGTTTTTCCTGTTTCCGTATTTGCCCTCGGATTTGGGCTCAAATTATTGTTCCGGTCTGAAGATAATGCGATAAGGGCGGTGCCCCCGTGGCGTAAGGTAATCTGACCCGTCAAATAACGCCGTATGTAGATATCGACCGATGACTTCCGATTCCGCTACAGACTTCGTCAGAACTATTTGGGTGAATGCCCTCCTTATTAAGTTATAAGTTTATACCCCCACCTTATCCCAACACTCTCACACGCTCCCCTTTTCATATCTCTCTTCCCAGCCTCGCACGTCCGCTGCCGACCTTCGTCTTCTCCTCCTTCGTCGCTGTCTCGTTCCCTCCTTCGCCGCCATCTTGCTTCCTACTTCGTCAGAACTCAATATCCGGCGGATCTGGTGGCGACAAAAAAATTGATGATGCTTCGAACCAACAATGGATCTGCAAATCTACAACAACAACCAGTAACACTCATTCTCTCTTTGCTTTCTTCTTTGTTTCTGAACCACTTCAGCTCTAGATCTGTGCATTCTCTTCTCGATTTCGTTGAATCAATGATTTCGGTTTCTTGTCGTTTACTTGCAGGTTTTGATGGAAGATTCTGTTGTTTTGGCTGAAACGTAGAGGTCATTTCGGTGCTTCTCATCCTCTCTGCAACCGTGACAGACTCGGTTGGACCTCTAATATCCACAAACACCGTGTTCTTGGATCCTGCATTTTTATTATCACGAAAGAAGACCTTCTGCTTCTCCAAATGAGTCCTTTGTGTGTTGTTGTTTTGTTGTGTGGTGTGAACAACAGAGTGGAGCTTGTTTTCGAGGGAAATGAAAATCCTTAACTTCAGTGAAGTTATTACTCCCTCTCCCTCTGTCCCATATTGATAGTCCTATTTGCTTTTGACACATATGCCGAGACACGTTTTATATTGTAAATATTTCTAATTATATGTTAATAAAAATTATAATTTTTTAATATTGTTAAAGTACTCATTAAGACGAATCAAATAAGACCCCATATGACTATGTTCTATTGTATATATTGGAAGAAATCTACAAGATTTTCTCGATTCTTGAATAGTGTACAAAAATCAAATGGGACTATCAATATGGGACAGAGGGAGTAGTTATTAGTGGGGTTGACAAATTATTATCTGGGTTGACAGTTTAATTACCCATGTTGTATGTTGTTGACAGTGTTGATAAGTTTTGTAAAGTGTTGACAATTTTGTAATATTACTCGTGTTGTATGTTGTTGACCGTTTATTAGTTGTGTAAACAATTTATTTAGTTGGGTCGACAACTTATTTAGTCGTGTTGACAACTTACTATTTTTGTTGACAGCTCTGTTAAAAATTTTGCTGACAGCTCTGTTGACAAATTTTATTGACAACTCTGTTATAATTTTCACGTCAGCTAAGGCTTATTATTAGTGTTGAAAACTTATTATTCTTGTTGATAGCTCTGTTAAAATTGTTGTTGACAACTCTGTTAAAATTTTTGTTGACAGCTCTGTTATAATTGTCACGTCAGCAAAGGGGTATTTCCATATAACTTAAAAAAGTGATGCAAAAAATTAAAAAAACATTACAGTTTTGGGGTATTTACCCAAAAATTAAGACTTTGTTCGGTATATACATCGGGTGAACGAACCATTAGCTGAAGTTGAAGAATAAAATATTGTTTGAAAAATTATTTGAATGTTATGTATTTGTAACTGAATTTGTAATTTTCAAATTACGAATAAAGATATAATAAATAATTTAAAGATATCATTATGTATATTGATGTGAGTATGAAATATTAGATAACAATTTGAATTATATCTTAAATATACACATCTGATATATTTGATTCATACTAAATAACATATACTAATTAATTATACCAAACGCAAAAATGTATATGAAATGAGCCTCCATTGATTTCGCAAATTTTAGTAATTTTTTGTTTGCCAACTTTTTATGGGTGTATTGTGCAAATTCTCCAATTAAGGGGTGATAATTGTAATTATCCACAAACTGATTTCGTCAATTTCATCGATCGCTATCTCTTTCAAATGAACAACGCTGCAACAAAGAGGTTAATTAATTCACTTTCGACTGTTATGTTTTTTCAAATTTTGAATTAACTAACAACGGTCTGATCCTTTTGCGGAATATCATCCACCTTCTTCCATTATATATAGGGATGTATTTCAAATCCAGGCTTATTCTACTTCCTTCTATTTGCATTGAGAAACTATGGATTATGCACAAGGAAGAGTTGATGAAAGCACTTCGATTTACCGAGTCTCTGTCTCGCCATTGGACCCGCAACCCGATGCAGACGCCATTGGGTAAGTCCAACAACTAGGTTTCAATCTGGTGTTTCCTGATAATGGTCTTCCTTTCCCTGGGTATGCAAGATTCGACTTTCGAGTGTCCGGTATAGCATTCAACGAAATCGATCGAGACCTCATTATTGAGGATTTCAAGCTTCAACTCGGGTTTGAACTGTCGTTCGATATCAAGAATGTTGCTGCAAGAATCATCTTCGACAACAACCTTTGTTGGGAAACATCTTCTCTGCATCTAAGGGTCGAAATCTCTGTACATGAGGAATGGAAGTTGCAGACGACAGTAGAAGACGCGATCGAAGCTGCAGAGGAGTTGGAAAGAGTGATTTGTGATCGAGATTCGAGGGACGATTGTTGTTCGGTTTGTTTGGATGAGTTTGAAGTTGGGTTTGAGGCTTCAAAGATGCCATGTTGTTCGAATTTGTTTCATCTAAATTGCATCTCTTCGTGTTTTCAGAAGATTGGCTTAACTTGTCCTCTCTGTCGTAGATGTGTTTGTACTCTATGTCTTCCTATATTGTAAGCTTAGTTGGGGATTGATGATGGTAAATTAGGGCAACTTCGAAATATTCAGGAATTGAATTCTGAGTTTTTTGATCATATACCATGATCAAAAACTCATTTTGAAGCTAAGTATTCATTTCAGGGATTCAAGCTATGATGTGCTACATATAAAGCACTTATTTTGGGGGGTTTTCAGTAGAGAAGGAGTAAATGTATTGTAGGTCAATCTACTTTGTATTACATAAAATTTGTCACCTGCTAATCTGATTCTTGTTGTTATTCAAGAGGAGTTCATAAATTATCCAAGTTTTATAAGGACGAAATTGTCCATGATTATTATTTTCGGATCCAACTTACATGTACTAGTTCTCATCCGGAACGGGGAGTCATTTTGAGATTATGCTTTCCATTAGGGACTATTACTAGCATTTTCGCTTCCCTTTAGTAACTAGAAATAAATTTAACAAGGAGTAAATTTAACTAGGAGTAAATTTAAGAGAAAATCCTCCTATTCCGGTTGAACACATACTAGCTTTTCCAATGCCCATTGGAAACTAGGAGTAAATTTAATAGAAGAAAATACTGCTTCGGTTTCGAATGGGAAGCGGGAGAAAACCTCTCTACTGATTTCCAATCAGAATTAGTAGGATATTTTTGTCTTAATTCAAATATGGATGTATCTATGAATGAAAAATAGGTACAATTTTACCCGTTTCTTAAGAAGTAGATTAGAAATAAAATTAAGCTTTGTTGGAGTGAAAAAAACTCTAAAAAACTCTATCCGACAGAGCCTAAATCGAAATTTCATCGTTGACGACGTGGTAAATCACATAGGTTGTTGTATTTCATGAAATTCAAACCTGAGCAGACCAGTCTTCCTACTCCAGTACATTTTAGTTACAGTATAATATAATGATTCCTTTGATTTGGATAGGCATGATAATACAGAAGAAAAAAAACTGAATATTTGCAGCAGCAACAGCAACCTGCCGAGCTTGTTTAATTTTAAAGCAGCTAGCCAACAGCAATGGTGTCAATCTTTGTACAGCACAAATCTTGCAATGTCCTCCAACCCGGCTTCTTTGTAACAGCAAGCTATACGCTCCAAGCAATCATCCCAAGTCCCATCTATGGAAGCCAGGTCTAACAAGAAGGCCGCCTCGTCTAGTGCGACCTGAAACCGAAACCAAACAAATGATACGAAATTAAAAAGGTGAGCTCATAATCTGGCATAGAAATTCAAATATGTGGTTGTTGTACCTGGGCAGGCTCTTTGCCTTTTTGCAGATCAGCTTTTCTCCCCTCTTCTGTCACCTTCTCCATTATGAACTCGATTTGCTCATCTTCCCATTGTGCTATTTCCGCTACTTCCTGGTTAGTGTCATAATACAAACTCATCTTTCTTTGATAAAAATGCAGGTTGAAACTAAATCATAACAATCCAGAAATGAATCGTACCTCATATGGACACCCCAAAGTCCACCACGGTGATTTCAGTGCCACTCTTGCACAATCCTTTGCTTCTGAAACACGCCCAACTCTGCAAAATCATAACTTCAGCTGTTACTAGACATAAATTATACTAACTTCTTTCAATAAAATGTGCCATGGATTGGAAAATGACCGTACTTGAGCAAGATCTTTGAGTTGAACACATATGGCCTTGCAAACCCAGGAAAGTGGTCTTTCTTGGTATAAAATTCCCCAGTCACCATTGCAGACACCTTTGATGCATAGCAAACATTCCATGAGAAACCTTCTATCACGTAATGTACAAAATTGTATAAATAGAGTAAAAATATATTACAAAGTCCCCGTCTTCAAAATGTCTCATCACTTTCCTCTCCAGTACATCAGGAAACATCCCCACCTGAACAGCTAAAGGAAAAAGGGTCATGCCAATGCAAAACTATATGCCTATCCCATTCAGAGAACCAAGTACGAAAACTTTCAGCTTGTTAAATATCACCTTTCTCAAAATATAGGAATCAAGGTTAGGCATTTGAGATTCAGCAAAATCCCCCTTCCAGTAGAGTTTACTACCAGCGTTAGACGACGCTTGAAAAAGAATTCCTTCTGTTCCTGTAGAGCTACTAGCATCTTCCTCAACCAGAATTTTATGTATAAATTGATCTACCTGCAGTATTATACATCCGGAAATTTAAGCTTTCAGAACTCTTCCGTTCGACTTATATTTCTTATTTTCACTAAGTTACAACTCTTTTTTTAACCTCAGGATAAGTGCATAGCAATTTAAAAAGACCCAAATAGCGCATGCATTTCAAAGAAAGGATTGGTCGATGTATATATTGCAGTCCACATACGCACATGACTAGATGCTTTCAGATTAGCTTATTACATTCTTGGCCAAAAGCCAGACACCATTCTTCCCTACTTCAACAACAGGCATCTCCATCCTGTCACAAAATGATACGTAACAATTAATAAAAGATATGTAACAATTAATAAAAGAAAACAAAAGCAAAAACTTAGAGCATGAGTTTGTAAGACGTCATACCCAGGAGGAGCAGTTGGCCAACGCAACAACGCAGTTATGGCCCCTAGTAAAAAGAGAGAAAATTCTTACCAGTGGAACATTATTTTTTTTAATCTGAACTGAAGCTCAAAGGATAAACAAACATCTAATGAGTATCAAACCTGAAATGTTTTTTGATAAAGGAATCGCAAGGGGAAATAGACCCTCCCTGGCTCCAGGAGAAATAATAGAGTCACCTGATAGAACAAAGTAGATAAGAAGCAAATCTAACTAAAGATAACATAGAAGAACCACTATATAAACCATTTATGAAAAAAGTGATCATAAAATTACAAATTCCGGATTCAACCGTGGAAAGTTATAGCACTAGTTAAGCAGAAAAGCTACCTCTTGCTTCCAGAACATTCAACAACTGTTGTAGATGCTCTGGAGATTGAGTAGATGCAATGTCCTTTATGAAGGATACATGGCCTGCAAGAAGAAGATGGGGAAAAAATAACACTAAATTCTGCACAAAATATTATAATTTCGACACGAAAAGATCATTTAGAATTTAGAAATTTGCAAATGAAGCAATGACAAAATATGTTTTTGTCAAAAGGCTTATTTAGCAAAAATATGGTTTCAGAAAGAATTAATCCATGCAATAGACAAGCTGTTCATGCATTCAACAAACATCATTCCTCGTCCAACTAATCCCTCCAAGACAATTTCCAAAAACATGCACATGCAACAGTTTAGTTACATGCTGATGCTAGACAGAAGAAGAAGATGATTATCTTCCTTGAACACTTGTCCAAAAACATTTTCCCTCCTACAAAACCCACCAAGTCAGTCTTGGAGTTACTTGAATCCTTCCTTCACACCTTTTTGTATTACAAGTCTCATATATCGTTTCCTTATCTGAAAGCTAAGAAAGCAAAAGATGATTTGCAAAAAAAATCAAAGGAACTATAAGGTTTCAACTCGACTTATTCAACTAGTACCACAGAAGTAGAGGAAACACAACTCCAATTGGTTGAAATGCTGGTTTGTTGGAGGGAAAATTAGATCCTGAGAAATTTGGAGTTGGAAGGTTTGCAAAAAAGCATTTGTTCAAGGGACACCAGACATAAAAAAAGCTAAGAGTTAGACTGCATGCTTAGTTCACCTACTTATGCAAACGGCCCGACTATATCCTTCTGTCTTCTTGATAACAAGATACCCTTCCTAAAAATTTCCTGTCATTGCTACTGGAACAATTTCCCCTTAGAAGACTGAATAAAATTCCGAAGAGAAGCACTTTCCATTGAAGCGAAGAAACCCTTTTCAGTAAGGCGGGAGTGTATAATTTAACGCAACTAACTATCCACCAAGTAGAAACAATGATAAGAAGGACCAAATCAAATTATGGTAATCTGGGTAGTTTCCATATTTCTGGAGAATCAAATTACAAGTTGCATAGTGAATTTAGGGAAGAGTTACCAGTAGTAGCAGTTGTAATAGTAATGGGAGGAGAAATAGCAGCGGGAGGAGGAGGAGAGAAGGATTGGGCTTTAACTGTGAAGCCGCAAAAGGGGCGTGGAATTTTGCAGGGGATGAAACGCACCCCAGCTGCCGCCGCCGCTGTCATCTGCGTCGCCGGCGGTCTGCTGCTTTATGTGTACTCCGGATAAGGGGAAAGACAAAGCCAACAGCAGCAGGCACACACTTTCACTGGTTGACCCACATCTAAATCTTAAATCTATTGGGGCCTGCTGCACCACCTTACACTTTTTCGAGAATTTTACTTGTTTGTTTATGATACACGGAGTATCTTAGGACCAAGCGTATTGGAGACGTCCGAAACGTCTTTTTAGGGCTAAAAAACGGTCAGCTTTCGTTGACTTATTAAAAGAAAACAACCCTCCAAAAATTGAAGGGAACACTTTTTACACTGAGTTTCCTATTTCTTTTATAAAAAATAAAGATAAAAAGTAAATTGTAAAATCTAAAAATCCTAAATCGATTCTATTGCGTCCCGTTCCGTTTTTCTTTCTTCGGTCTTCCTAATCCCACCTCTACTTTCTGCGTCAACAACCTTGCCACAACACCTCCGGCCGACGAACTTCGTCTAGTGAAAAAGCATCACTTGTGTCTACTAGTCTTGACTCTTCACCTTTTCAAGTAAATTCAAATATTCATATATGTCAGTATTAAATAGCACTAGTGCAACTTTGTATATGTTGTTTTTATTTATTTTGTGAGTTTTTCATATGTTGAACTTGATTATTGATGAAGGGTCATCTGAGCATCAACCAACGCCGATAGTTTTCGAGTTCGACGACGCTTTGACTCACTTGAGAGCTAAGGAGGTCCAACAAGATTTAGACAAGCGAGTCGCCTTTTTCTTGTTTAGGGAGCTGAACATTACAGAGGACCCCTTAGAACCACTATTGAAGACCTTGTTCGTCATTGGAGTCAAAGACGAGCCAGACCCGGACCAAGATGAACATTTTAGAGGTTTGACCGCACCCTTGCCGCACCCAACCCGCATCCGCGGTGACGGTACCTGAGAGTTCGTAACAATATGGAGTTCCATCGCACCCTGGCTCTAACCGCACCAGCGGTCATGTTTTGGCGCACCCTCGATCTTTCAGCAGAAGTGTTTCCGAGATTTTTTTATTGTTTTCGAGATTATTTCTTTGAATTTCTTTTTTCATTTTAGGAAACTCTTTTAATTAGTTTATTTCTTTTTTTTGGCAGCCTTTGAACCTCATTTAAGGTTACCCTACTTATTGTTTTAGATTCCCAGAATTTGTTTATTGAATTGGCGTTTATCGATTTTGCCTCCCAAAAGATTTTGTGAGAAGAGTGCATTGTTGTTGAACTCGCCTACTTGTTCTTGTGTGTGTCAATCTCCACCGTAAGGTTGGTGATATCGCGTCACCATAGAGCATCCTCTAGGTACCTTGGCCTCCCATAGCCATTGTGTTTGGTTGTAATCATTTGGGATTTCTTCATCATTCGGTAAGGTTCTTGTTGTTAAGTTCAAGAGTTTTATCGTTGTTTAATTTGGTTTCAATTGGCCTATCATTCGACTTATCTTTCTATCATCTTCATATCTAATTTTTCCTTTTCTCTTTGTTCGAGTTTCTATTCAAGTTTTTGTTCACATTTTGGTGTCTAGATCGTCATCAACGGCTTATCCCCGCATCAAATTGGTATAAGAGCTGTGTTGACACCATCACCGTCTTCACAAGAACACCACGAGTCCACCAATATCAGAAAAACACAAAAAAAGTTGTCAGTTTTAGTTTCATGTCTTTTAGTTTCTATTAGATATGGATTTTGAGTATTTTTTCGTTCTTTGATCTTTCTTGTTGAGTCCGTTTCAGGTTGCGTACAAGAGCTTGAATTGGTTTGTGTTTTTGGAGATCAAAAGATTGGAGTTTGGAGCACCTTCGTTTTCAAATTTCACTCAACCCATCACCACCATCACCATCTAGCCGAACAACCACCCTCCAACACCACTTCCACCACCAACGTACCATCCACCATCACCATCCCATCAGTCCGGTCCTATCCTCAAGAAAACGCAGCCGTCAAAACCCTAAAGTTGCTGAGAAAAGTCATTCCTTACCGCCCAAGACAAGATCTCCCCACAAGGAATCAAATCTTCGAAGAAGGAAAATCCTATCTATTAGAACGCTGCATTATATATACAACATGTTGATTTATATATTGATGTACAGTTGTTTAACCAACCTTTAGAAACAGTTACAAGCCTTTAGAAACAGTTATTTCACTTGACAGTTAAATAACTTCTCTTAACTTCCCATATGTACAGTTACTCTATGAAGGGTATATATACCCATGTAAATTGTCTCTCTGCAGACTCAAGCAATATAGCAAAGTTTGTTTACAAAATTCAGTTCATTCATTTGCTTTACTATCTCTTCAACAAGGAAATCAAGTCAGTTTTAATTTTATTTTAAATTTAAATTTTGTTGAGATTAATATTTTTAGAGTCTATATTTTATTTTTGTTGAGATAAAAAAAAAAGAAAAAAAAATTGGAAAAAATTGAAAAGGAAAGAAAAGAAAAGAAAAATACAAAAGAAAAAGAAAAAGAAAAAGAAAAGTCTCATTATTTCAGCATTGTTTTTACATTTTTGTTGAGTCAAGTCAAGTTCATCACTATTTGCGCCGGAATTCAAGAAATAGAGGGTACAGGATTGCCACGAGACCGTAACGAAGACGAAGAAAAGTATCAAGAAGTCCACCACACCCTTTGTCGCACCCGTGGTGACGCTACATGAGACGAGCCAACTTCTTCATTTTCACTGAATCCAAGCCGCACCCCCCACCGCACTCCTTTGCACCAGTGTGGCTCACCCGCGGTGAGCTTTCTGACTGGTTTTCGTTTTTTGCATCTCCGAGCAATCCGAGCCATTCCCGATCTTACCTGACCCCTCTCGACTTCGTCTTCGATCTTCATTGACACAAGTTGAGGCAGATTACGGTATGCTTCCTTTTGGCCCTCTTGAGTTCAAATCTGAGTCATATTATTTGATTTGCATTTACATTCTTGCAATCGTTTTGAGTCTTTGTTTCTTTCTTTCGTTGATTCTTTTTGTTTTGAGTCGGAACCTTGAGTTGAAAGCCCACCCCTACACTAGCCATCTTCATTACTACCATCACTCATCTTAGTGCTAGGAGCATGTTAGTTTCAATTTGTTGGGTTTATTGGTACATACAAGGCAATCCATCAAAGAAAGCTTATTACAACAACAATTGAGAGAGTGTAGAGGGAAACACACGAGAGTAAACACTTGCAAGTTGTTTCATTTTACTAACTTAACATTGTTCAATTTTAGTCTTTTCTTTGATCATGACTAGGTCACCGACCCCTAGCAGGACGAGCCATGTTAAAGCAACAATATAACAACGCAGCTTACAGATTCGATCGCCGACATAAACAACAATATAACAACGCTCAGGACTGGAGTACCTTCTACACAACAGACCCGCGAGCGTATTGAGGCTTCCCATGACGCCCCAAGGAGGGCTCTGCCTAACCAAGAAAAGTATATGAGGTTTCTCGAAACGCCACCCATAGATTGCCCGGGATGCTCACCGTCAAGCTATATGAGAGCGTTTTTCTAATTCTCCTATACATCATCCTAATAGATACAATGCTGCTAATCGTTTTGATGATAAATTGCAGGCTTTAGGCGAGGATGGAGGCTTTGAAGAGGAGTTTGATGATGACGATTGGCGTCACCGCTACATAGAGAGTTCCAAGGTAGACAAGGAAGAGAGCTCGAGCAAGATGGAATTGGGAGGATCAAGGTGAAAATCCCAAATTTTGAAGGCAAATGTGACCCCGACGTCTATATGGAATGAGAGACAAAGATTGAGCAGATTTTGTCTTGCCATAACTTTCCCGAGCATAAGAAGATGCAACTAGCAGCCTTAGAATTCAATGGATATGCACTAGTTTGGTGGGATAACTTGGTGAAGAAAAGGATTAGGAATCAAGACCCTCCCTTCAATACTTGGGATCAAATGAGGGCAATGATGAGAGCGCGCTTTGTGCCCCACCATCGTACAAGGGATCTTAGACAGCGCCTTGAGAATTTGAGGCAGCAGAAGAGACCTACAATGTTATGCAAATAGCTATGGTCAAAGCCAATATGATTGAGGATGAAGAAGAGACAATAGCGGTTGTCGTCGTTTTTCCCTTCGTGCGAGACATAACATGTGATTTGCATTTTTTGTTGAGACAACGGTGGATTTTCCCTTCCCTTCCCATGAGAGAGAGAAAACAACGCAAAACTTTTCCATTGTGATGTACCCCAACCTTAAATATCCAATTTCAAATGACCTCCTACCGGTTGAGGAGAGCAATCGTTAAATGACGAAAAATGAAACGCCGACTTGAATATGGGAACGAAGAGGCATAGGGGGATGTAGAGATGAGGACCTGGAAAGACGCTTAAATGATGCGAGTGATAACCCTAAGAGCATCTTTATCAATGTTACTTAGAGTAACAAAGGATTTAATTTAAAGGTAAACGAAAATAAAATGTTAGGATTTTTTTTTAAATCAAGAAATGAGTAACACTTGTTTGTTACTCATCCTAACACAATTCATTTCACCTTTTTAATGACTTACTAACATGTGACCCAATAACAAAATACACTACTTAATAATTGAATAAATATCTTATGCCACTCATAAGTCATAATACATAAAATTTTATTGTAATTCTTTTTCAAATATTTATAATTTATTTTTATCTACATATTGACATCCATATTAGCTATATAATATGTTATCTAAATTTATAGTTAAAATACATGTTATTTGATATGAATAACATGATTGTGGATGAAAAGTCTTTAAATATTAAAAAAAATAGACTATGTTACTCAAGATGGGTCACATGGATAAAGATGCTCTAATATTGAAATTACATTTATTAATTTCTTTACAGGACACATTCATATCCATTTTTCCCATCTATCATTTCCCTATAAATTAAATCATATAAAGATTACTATATCAAATCTCTACTCTTTTCATATTTGAATCAAATTAAAAATCATTCTAATCCTACGTGTCTTTTTCATATGCTTGTTTAAATAATTTAATCTAAGATACTTTTACTAAACCATATTTATTAACTTTATATTTTATGATTTTAAAATTAAATTACAATAATAATATATTAATTTAATATTTTTATAAAATCATACGACACACGATAACTAAGCTAGTATAGATACTAGCTATAATACGTTTTGGTCTAAACTCATTAAATTTTAAGTGTTAAAACTCCTCAAAACTCCTTAAACTAGTTACCCCCATCCGTAGTGGGGGTAATGGTGGTGGTCCGGCGGCCTCCCGACGACCACCCGTTGGTTGTCCGTAGAGGTCCGGCAGAGGTCAGGCGTTTTTTGATGAAGATCAAGTGTTTTTTTACTCGAAATTATATTAAAGTGGTGTTCCACATAAGTGGTGGTCTAACGGTGGCTTGATGGTGGGTTAGTGATGGTGCGGTTGTGGTGGTCCGGCGGTGGTCCGTCGTTTGTCCAAGTCACATAACCATTTAAGAGTAATAAACTTGGTGAACATTTAAAAATAATTTGATGAACATTCAGTTGATGAACATTTAAGTATAATGTGGTGAACATTCAGTTGGTGAACATTTAAGTATAATGTGATGAACATTCACTAGAGTATATCAAAATGAACATTTGTCATTTTAACAATCTTTATTACATGACCCTTTTCTAAATTTCAATTCTAAATTCCTTCCATTAAATGTTGTACCAAAAGGTCAACTTTATATGTATATATATATAGGTTATTTCCCCGTGCGAAGCGCGGGCCTAATGCGTTTGTACTTGTTTGTCAATATTTTAATATTTAGATACTATTTTTTATATGTATTTATGTAGTAATTTTTAATAAAAGAATATATTTTCTTAATTAATTAAATTCATAAGTTTTAACATAATAATCTTGTCTCAGTTTGATGATGCTCGAATTTTTCTCCACCGCCATACTGATAAGAGACGAAGTGCGAAAAAGATAAAAAAAATGTGAAAAAATAAGAGTATAAAAATATAGTTTAATTAGATATTTAATAGGTCCTAATTATATTTACTTTCATCCAGTGCCAACCCTTTTTTATATATATACTAGAATTTGAACGCCGCGCTATCCGCGACATTCTGACAGTATAAGAAACAATATTATATATTTAATTTTTAAAATGTTTTTTATGTTTAGTTTATTATATGAATAGAGTTTTATTATTTTGTATAATACCTTTGAATTGTATCAAATATATTTGGACATAAGAGATTAAGAGGTGCTCTAATTTCTACTTATTATCTTACGAAATTTCCAATTATATTATTGTCTAATGAGTCCATCAACATGAAAAAGAGAAAGTTGCATTTAAATTAGAAGAGGAGAAAGATGAATGAAGGAAGCGATATAATTAAAGGCATTCAATAAATGTGTTTAATGAAGAACATTCAACTTTTTTTAGTACAAAGCTAACTTCTTTGTATTAGATTTTGATAGATTAGATACTAACGAAGAGTGGTGTCTATTTTTGGGCAAAAAAAGGTTTAATTTCGCTTATAACATTGATTCATGAAAAGGAATCAACAGATTTTATTTTTTGTCAGAAAAATCAACAAATTATTTATAGCAAATAATCTCCAAAACATAATGATGTGAACACAATCTCATTGAAAGTTGATGATTGGACACTGCTATTTGAAAATACAAATTCATCATGTGTTCTTGAAAACATAACATTATAGTGCTACAAATGTTACAAATTGATCATTATCAAGAATCCTAGCATTCTTCAAATTGGCAAGTAACATAAAAGAGCATTCAGCTTCAGCAGTTGGGTACAAACTTCTCGAAATCGCTCATGTTACCTTTGAATTAGTACCCTGTTCACCACATCCACGGGTAATGCGTAAGCGGGATCAATAGCTTTAATCCCTGGGTACTCAAGAAGTGACAGTCCTGCCATTTCCACACCCCATCAAGAAGACGTATCAATCAAGCATGAACTAACTTACTCCTCAATAGAGTAATACAATTACAATCTGTTCGTATATACGTACCAGCAACCCCAAAGTAAGTATGAAAGACGTCAACAGCATCGTCCGGTCTGTCTGAAATTCCTCCTTTCTCCGTGTCCTGCATGTTACACAGCAGTGTTATCATTTAGTTCATTGTCCTATATTAAGCGAAAACAGTAAAACATTGGTGAAACTTACCTGACAGTCTAAAATGAATTTTACAAGCTTTTCCTTGTCAATCCAGTGAACTCTATCAATCATAATCAGGCTAGAGAGAACCCACCACGAGTAACAGACCTAAAAGTAAGGGAGTCGACTAGAAGATCAAGAAAAGTGGAGTCTGACATATTTGACATGATGAATGCGAAAATGTGGATTTAGGTGATTACATCTGGAAGCTTCTCAGGACGACCATTTAGACCTCCTGACTTTACTTGTCGCTCACATAGCCACCACCCAAGAAGATCCTTATCAACATGGTGCAGAGAACCAGTTATTGCAAGAGCACCAATACAACAGAATACTGCTTGCAAAAAAATAACAGAAGATGTTTATAGCTGAAGAAAATACGTATGTCACCACTCACCAATGAAAAAAGATTGACCTATTATTTTATATTCTATTTTTCATGAAAGCTTAAGCTTCAACGAAAGTAGCATGAAACTTTTGCTAGCTATTAAACCCTCACTTTGGTATGACAATACCCAATCTACTGAAAATATCTGTCCAAATTGAAATGTATAAACACAAGAAGGAAGCACAATTTAGGAAAGAATCTGAGTCATTAGCTATGAAAATGCTCATGGTTACACGATAAGATGACCACTTAGGGCAAGGATCTCACCCTAAGGAATCCACTTTGAGCAAGTATCTCACCCAAAGGAATTTGGAGAATCTCCCTTTTCATATATTCCTTCATTAATCCTCCCTCCTTTACAACGAGACTAACAGCTGCTTAAATAGAAAATCAATTAACACTAATGCTGGAAATAACTAACCTAATCCTAAAAACAAGCAACTAAGGAAGTGCACTAATAACAGCTTAGTGGCTGCAGAATGGGGAAAATGGGATAGGAGAGTGGATAAAATGAATTCAACAATATAAAACTACTAATTAATAAAAAGCAATAATAGGGAAATAGAAATGATTTTGTGCAGCAAGATCAGGATCCTATCATACAGAGATTCATGCAATTATGAAACAGGAAGAACCGAAGTGGGAACCTTTAAGCAAGAACATAACCAAGGAGGTCACAATAACAACCATATAAAAAAGGTCTAGCAGGATTACATACTCTGTCCTGCATGAGATTCCCCACCAGGTGTACTTCCAAAGCCGCCATCAAGATTTTTGCAGCTCACAATGTAGTTGACAGCCTTCTCCACATCCATCTTATCCAACTGATGCAGAAGAGATAAACAACATATCGCGATGTAAGAGAATCTGGAAAAGAAGCATACATATTGTCAAAAAATTTATGATGGTTGATGATTAGACACTCAAGTAGAAAAAACATTTAATAAAATAACAATTAGAAAGAATAAACCACCTTGTATCAACTTCACCCCACATATCACCTGAAAAGGATCCATCCTCGTTCTGTAACCCAGCAATATCTGGCTCAAAAAATTATGGAAAACAAGGACATATGCTATATTTTACCTTCTCTGTCTAGTTGAAGTTTGTTGAATAGAAACAGACAATTCTCAGAAGAAATCTTAAATTCAACTTTTTAATAACTGATTTCACATGGAATACAACAATTTATATTTTTTTAATTAATGTGGCATACAACATTATTTAAGCATGTCATTAACAAAAGTAATTAAGAAAAGATGAAGTAACTGCCAAAATATAAAGGATACAGCTAGAGACCTTATCAATATCAAGAGTATTAATCTTGTCAAAGAGTGCCAATACTTGCACAGCACTGAGTGTATAATGTATGTGTGGATCATGACCAATATTACCTCCAAATCCACCTGAGGAAATAACTCACTGTCAAATTAATGCCACCTTTTACAAAACTATCTAACTCATCAAACATTTAAAGAATATAAAAATCTCAAAATTTCTACATCTATTAGTTACAAATATGATAAGCAGCTTATCAGAATAGAAGGTAACCAATCATTTTACTGGGAAAAAGAACATAGGCCTGAGTTAATATCAAGACCCACCGGATTCATGTTGACAGTCCATAATCCATGAAATAACTTCATCTTGATCGACTACGTTACGCTTGTTCAGGATATCCAATGCAGTCAATCCCCAATATGCACCATTCATTCTAAGATGCTCCATAACAACTGATTCCAGACTATCCTTATTCTATTTCATCAAGAAAATACAAATACAGTACATAATCAAAATCAACAATGGAAATGGGCACTGTAACTCTACTGAATACTAGTAATACTCACCTTTTCAATTGTTAATATGAAGCGAACATGTTTATCAGTTGCCAGCTCCCCCATCCTGCAAAAACCTAGATTGTTTATTAAAACC
The DNA here is from genome assembly GCA_029168935.1 of Oxyria digyna. NCBI lineage: Eukaryota > Viridiplantae > Streptophyta > Magnoliopsida > Caryophyllales > Polygonaceae > Oxyria > Oxyria digyna. The sequence continues at coordinate 18,309,712 of JAPVLV010000013.1, forward strand.
CCAAAGTTGTACAATTGACAAAAGGTCTTTTGGCACTGTCGCCAAATCCACACTGAAAATATATACTTTCATATACAGAAATATAACTACAAACTATGATTAAGGCTAACCAAAATTAATAAAGAAAAACAGAAAGAACCAAATTCAAATGCCAACTGAAATTCAGACTTGGAAAAGACATTACTCGTGCTAGCCTCAAAAGTCAAAACCATCCCTAATTCCAATTCTAACCAACTCATCAAAGCAAGAGAAAACCCCAGAACAAATTCAAACCCTTATACACTTGTCAAATGCATCCAGTTGATTCAACTGATACAAACATCAAATTCAATAGTTAAGGCTAACCAAAATTAGAGAGCTAGCATTCCTAAATTGATGGCGCTGCAAAATTAATTTCATGAATAAGCAAAACAAAAAAGGTTGAAGGGATTTGAGAAGAAGATTGGACAAGTTTTACATGAGAAAAATTAATAATAAGAAAAGAAGTATTTGAGATGCAAGATGCGGTCACTATGGTGGGGGTTGGAGATTTTTTTTTCTAAATGCACTACACCGATCTTCTTAGTATGCGACTATGGCTGAGCATGGGTCAGAAACCGACCCGAACACCGGAAAGCCTGAAACCCCCCAAAAAAACGGGACCGAACCGAAATCTTGTGGGTTGGCTCGGTTCGGGCCTTGTTCGGGTTGACTAGGGCTAAAACTCGAACTGGTCCACTTTGTTCACTAGAACTGAGCACAAACCCTAAAATTGTGTTCATCTAACTCTAAGGACATTCACTACTCAAGCACGTTCACTACAACTTACGACTCAGCACATTCACTACAACTCATCCGCACATTCTACTACATAGTCTACTGCCTACAAAGAACAACTCTTAATGAAAATTCCTTGCACTCTCAAATCTCCATAATTAAACTTCAACTAGCTAGCGCCTAGCAATTCAGTTTATGAAGCCATATACGAAGAGACATCAAAGCCCTGTCTTTTTAGAACACAATGAAGTTCCATGCTCCTGTTCTGATTCGACTAACACACCATAGAATATCACAGTTTCATGATACCGCCTTATCGTTAAAAACTCAACCTGTTAGTGGTTTAGGTCAAATTTCTCGCCAAAAAGAAGAAAATCTAACCCTAGTGACAAGCTTCTTCGAACTCTTGCCCCAATGTCCTACTCACTGAGAAGCGGGATTCAAGCGAAAAGATAAAATTCCTCATTTCAGACTATAAATACAAGTAATTGTCCGGAGTTAAGAGCAAAATGAATCAGAAATTCGACCAGGAATAGGCCAGAAGTCAAACTAATATACTAACGATTTTGGAAACACCAAAACTCATGATAATGAAAAGGCCAATAGCGATGAAAACTAATACCTCTATGTGAATAAGAAGGCGGAACAAGCGGCGGCGTTGCCCAGCACAAGTGATCGGAGCCGTGACAGCAGGAGGCTTCGTGCCTGCGGTGTTAGGGTTCAACACAGATATTGAAAATTGAATAATAAGTTTTTCATCAACTGATTTCATTGGTACAAAAACGACGTTTGTAGTATTGAGTCACTCACACTCTCACAGTATAATTCTTAAATGGGTTTAAATCTGAATTCCTACAAACTTCTGCAAAAAACCACAATCTAAACCCTAACAATTTGAGAAAATTTAATCTCTAGAATCAAGAAAACCGGCGTGTATCGATGAATTTATAGATTGCTTACCAAATTGACGAGGAACGGCGATGAGATCGGATCGTTGGGGATTTCGGAGGTGATTGGCTACGAGCAAAGAGGGAGATGACGAGGCAAAGTTTTTTTTTTTTTAAAGATCAAGAACTCCCGAACGAGAAAGAGTCTCAAACTAGGGGGATTGAAGATCGTCCTTAAGCTTTTAATTTGATGGGGAGACTCGTTCCATCTGAAAATGTCAGGTCGAAGTTCTACTATGTTAAATTCCTGTAAGGAAATACTAACGAGTTAAACAATGTTGTTCTATTCCCTAACAACATAAAATACCCTACAAACATCAAAGGAATTGCCCAATTCCTTAATATCAAAAAAAAAAGAATTTCTCATGGGACTTTGCAGGAATCCTAAATACTTTGATAAGGTAAAATTGTCTCCCTCAATAACAAGCTTTTTAATGTTGAGTCTGATAGCAACTCGAACACCTTTCAGAAGGGCAGCAACTTCTCAGACAAGGATAGAAGAGTCAGAAATTCTCATTTGTTCAACAAAGTTAGTACGTCGTAGGGAATCTCTTATAATAAAACCAATGAAAGAATCTGAGCTTGGTTTTATACAAGCATCAAAATTTAACTTATAAAAATCACCCGTGGGTTTGTTGGGGCTAATTTTGTAATTGTCTAAAAGAAAAAAAAAGGTTGCATAACAGATGAACAATTTTCAAAAATAAAAGAGACAACCCACTTCGATGCGTTATCAACGGATCGGATCCAATGCATAAAGCATAACGCACCGAATGTATTATCGAAAAAAGCCTTTCATTATGCTTGATGCTATGTCTCGAGTTACGCATAATAACTTTTTTTGTGTAACCCTTTCCGATTTGAACCAAACTGGTCAAATTCTAGATCCTTCAGTAAACTAGTTTCCAAGGTTTGGCACTATAAAATGCATGATTCCTATATGTTTCGTTTTCACTCTAAACTAAAACTCCTTAAATCTTATTCTAAACATTGGGCTAGATCCAACTCAGGTTATAACTTCTCACACCTTAGCTCCACCAAAAAGAAGTTAGAAACATTACATGAAGACTTTCTTAATGATCCCTCTAATGCTAGAACTCTAAAACTTATTGAAAATCATTCTAAAAAATTTACCTCATTAATTCAGTTTGAAACTGATTTTTGGCGTAGACGTGAAAAAACTAAACATATTAAGGGTGGTGATTGTAACTCTAAATACTTGTCATGGCTAAGAAAAAAAGCTTTAAACAAGCTTTGCTTTGCTTTTGTACCAAGGACGGTTTTTTCTTATACGATCAAGAGAGTATTATTACAAAAATTACTAAAGAACTGGCTCTTAGATTCCAGGAAAATGGAGCTACTAGTACCCTCAATTCGGATCTTGACATTCCCGTCCCTAATCAACATCCATGATAACAATAAGCTTACAGCTCCCCCAACAGAGGCGGAACTTCGTAAGGCTATTTTCGATTAACCTCATGACAAAGCTCCCGGCCCTGATGGTTTTGGTATTGAATTTTATAAGAAGCATTGGCCCATCGTCAAGAACTCATTACTAGATGCACTTAAAGCTTTTTTTCACTATGAACAAATGCTCTCCTCTATTAACCATTCTTGTATAGCCCTTATTCCTAAAATTGATGACCCCACAACTATTAATCATTACAGGCCCATTAGCCTGTGCAACTCGTCTTATAAAATTATTACTAAAATTATGGCTAATAGGCTTCGACCTCTTCTTGAGAAAATTATTTCCCCGTATCAAGGTGCTTTTGTGGAAGGGCGTCTGATTCAAGATAACATTCTAGCTGCTCATGAATTTTTTCACTCATTCCATAAGAACAAAAAGGGTGAACTGGCTGGATGGCTTTAAAATTAGATATGGAAAAAGCTTACGATAAACTGGATTAAAACATCCTTTTTAAAGTATTGGATCGCTTTGGTTTCTGTTCAAAATGGATTAACTTGATCAAAGCTTGTTTGGAATCCGCATCCTACTCAGTTCTCGTTAACAATCAACCTGGCCAAGAGTTTAAGCCTTCTTGTGGGGTTAGACAAGGTGACCCTATTGCTCCTGCGTTATTTGTCATCGCAATGGAATAACTTGCTCGAAAATTAGAACTGGAAGCACGTAAAGATAAACCTCATGTAGGCATTAAATTGACTAGACAAGGGTCATCAATCCCCTTTCTTACTTTTGCGGATGATACTATTATTTTGGCTAATGCATCTATGGAGAATATCTCCTTTATTCAAAACTTTTTGTCTTCCTCTTCAAAACAAAGTGGATTATCGATTAACTATCATAAAAGCTCTTTGCAGGTTTCTAGCAATGTCTTCTAACCTTGCTAAATCAATAACAACCTTTATGAACATTCCCGGTGCAATGAGGTGTTCAATGACGCTATTTCAACACTTAAGAAACAACGAACAAAATGAAAAGTTGGCTCCCTTTCCCAAGCAGCCCGGGCTCTTCTTATCCAAACAAATCTTGTTTCACAAGTTAATTATTTAATGCAAAGTTTCCTCCTTCCCAAAGGTATTTGTGATGATATTGATGATATTAATAAGCATTTCTTCTGGAACAAAAAGAATCCGTCATCCTAATCCCTGCTTCTTTGGGATGACATCTGTAAACCAAAAATCCTAGGTGGACTTGGTATCCGAAAGGCATGGGATAATAATCGTGCTCTCCAGATTAAACTTCTTTGGAAAATTTTATCTAAACGTGACAATGTTTGAGTTTCTATTATTAAAGAAAAGTATTTTAAGAATACTGATTTTCTTTCCTTAACTCGTAAACCCACTCAATCTTGGCAATTTAGTAGACTTTTACTTCTTATGGATGATTTTAAGAAAGGTATATCTTTCCAATTGGGAAATGGCCAGAATATTAACTTTGGGACTGATAATTGAATTCCAGGAATAGATATTTCTAGATATATGAATATTATGCCTATTTCCCAAAAAAGTCTGTGATTTCATTACTCATGATAAGCACTGGGATGTCAATAAACTTCTGGCAATTCTACCCACCCCCATTATTGAAGAAATTATGGTTATTCACATCCCTGTGATGACATTGTAAGATCTAATCATCTAGACTCCGACTAAGGATGGTAATTTTTCAGTTAAAACTGCATACCGTCTTCTTAGACCCAACCATCATCCAATCCTTGACCCCAATCTTATTTGGAAATCTAAGCTTCCCCTAAACATACAGAACTTCCTTTGGAAGGCGGTTTCTGACTGTCTGCCTACGACTGAACGCCTTAACAGGCACTATCATAAGGTTTTTCCGGTGTGTAGTCTCTGAAATAATGTGAATGAAGACAAAAATCACTTCTTCTTTTCTTGTCCCACAACTATTAATGTCTTCAATCATATAAATAATTTAGGACCTTATTGTCTGACACTTAACTTTACTACTGATTTTCCTACTTCTTTTCAAATTTTTTGTAAAACTAATCCCAATGCAGATTTAGGATTCTTCTGTTGGTGGACCCTGTGGAATACTCGTAATAATCTCATCTTTAGAGGAGAGTATTTTTCTTTACCCTCTGTTGAAGATATTGCTAAATCTGTTCTCTTTAGATTTCTGGAATGGAAAGCGGTCTATGATATCCCCCCCTCTCCTCTTAGAGGGAACAAGATCATTAAACGCAGGGCTATCAATATGCGATGGACAAAACCCCCAGAAGAAGTTTACAAGATTAATTGTGATGGCTCGAAAAGAGCCAATGGTGCTTGTTTTATTGGTTTTATTATTCGTAACTTGCAGGTAAACCTTCGTATGTAGAGCAGGTGGGGATCCCCTGCTCTTTGGTTTTGGTGTCTGAAGCAGCAACAATTTTGGAAGGATTCAGAGCTGCCATCCGTCTTGATATTAAACACATTTTTATTGAAAGTGATAACATCACTGTCATTAACTGCCTTAATTCTAATAATTCCCCTCGAGATTAGGACTTTCATTAGGGATATCAAGTCCCTGTGTGTTTCCTTAGGATGAATTACGGTTTTTTCATATTATCAGGAAAGGTAATAGAGTTGCAGACTTCTTGGCTTCTAAGGACCTTAATATTGAAGAACTTCGGGAACATCTCATCAGATGGAATAACCTGTGTTCGGAAGAAGAGAATATGTCGTTTCGCAACTTCTTGTCGGAGTCTGTTACTGGACATCGCTGCTTGAAGGAGTTTCTTGAGATCATCTGCGAAGATGATTTAGGCTTGATTTGTGTTTAGCAATGAGCCTTTTGTTTGCTTGTTAATTTTTTTTTGCGTAACGTTTAAAATGGATTGTTGGAGGTAGTACTATTTTATGCGCAAGGCATGAAATGAAAGTAGTTATTTAGTTTCATTGAATGAACGTATTGTCCCCCACCAACCAACAAACAATATTAACTACCCCTTTAACTATACTGTAACACTTATAAACTCTACCCTAACACCATTTTCTATCATCTAACCTTTTCCATATTTTAACCCTCCATTAAACTCAATTTCAAATCTTTAAACACAGAAAAATCAGTAAAACCATGGAAGAAAGATGAGGCCATAAAGTTATGTTGCTTTGCAACTTTTAACGTCCATGAGTGTCCTTCTTCCCGGGAGGAAAACACTTCCTACGTTATAAAAAACATCTGAATAATCGCTAGAAACCACATCGTCCTCACATACAGGATCATCAAACCTTGGTGCAGTGCGTAAAGCGGGAAGAAATAATAACGGTTCTACTACGTTTGTAACCGGTCTCACCATATGTGAAGGTCATTATGGGTTAGCAAACTGTGAACCAAACTCATCATAGCTTGATGGCACTTCATATGGAGATGGTTGATAATAATCTTCAAACCCAAACCCTAAATCAAATGACGGTGGCGGGCATGGCACCGTCTCCAATGGCATGATGTAGTCATTCAAAGATATATTATTCAATCCAGTGAACAAAGACAAGTTCATTTGTACACAACAAAATACACACAAATACATACACAAACACATTTAGTTGATGTAAAAGTGCAATATCATGCATTACGCAAGAACATGTTTCATACTTTACGCGTGACATACATCCTTGCGTAACGCATGAAATTGCATAAACATTCCCAACAGATTTTTACGGGTTCATCTAAACCTAAACCAGTATTTTAGGGAAATAACATTATACAGTCAAAAATTTCACTCAACACATCATTTCTCATCATACACTCAAACATTTCACTAATATAACCCTAAATCACCAACATTGTACACAAAATAGCACAAGAGAGAAATCTCCAACCCTAAACATAAACGAAACAAAGTTGTACATTAAAAACCCTAAACTCTAAACAAAACAACATAAAAGAACAAATCTTTTGGACATTCTATGCACAAGTCATCCTTTTAACACTTACTACTACTATATTTAACATGAAATACAACATTATACCTTTATTCTAGCTCTTAATGGTTCAAATATAATTCAAATTCAAATTTTTAGTAAAAACATTACCTCATTGGCATTATAACTTGATGAACCATCTTCTCCACTCCTTCCTTTGTTGAATTCCTCTTCATCATCCATGGTTTTAGTGGTTTTAGGGTGTTTGGAGGTTTAAAGGTTTGAAAATGAGTTTTAAACTTTTAATAGAGGGTAATAAATGTAAAAGATGATAGAAATGGATGTTAGGGTAGGGTTAATAGGTGTTACGTATTGCTTAAAATAAGGGGTAGTTAATATAGTTTGGTGGGGACAAAACAACTATTAAATGAAGTAGAACAACATTTCTGTTTTTATCTCTCGCGCAACGCAGGAAATGTTGCCTCGCGTAACGCAAGACATGCATCCTCTCATAACACAAGATGTGATTTTCGAATTTTTTTATCTTCCGCGTAACAAAACACAGGTCTCGCGTTACACGAGAAAATCGGCGGTGTTTGGGAATTTGCCGGCGCTAGATAGAATCCATGTTTAAGTAGAATAGATTACGGAGTATATCACTTCCTAATATAGTAGAGGATTTACACATGTGTCAAAGACAAACACCTATATTGTGTAGGCTATTAAATTAAGTGAATTATTCAGCTATTACAATACAACTAGATCTGGAACCCCGCGCGAAATCATGGTTTTCCGTTTGTGGTTCGTCATTAAATAGACCCTAAATTTAAAATGAGCGAACGATGATATAATACATTTCTAGAAACTCGTAAAATGAAAATACAACCATTGCAACGGTGGTTACAACCGAAATCAAGAATGAAAAACTTGAGAAAGTGTTTGGATACTGCAATAGGCAAGACATATTTATACCAAAAAAATCCTAAGTAAAATCATCCTTCAATTTAGCAATTAAGTGGGAAGATGAAAGTCTAAAGGGAAGATGAAAGTCAACGAAATAAATAAAGCCTAATCGGTAAATTAAATTTAACTCAATAACTCAATTAGGCCCGATTGATTAATTACAGTGGCCTGGTACGGATTGACATTACTTTGTCAAATCCATCAATTTTTATATAGATATAGACTAGTCTAGTTCTCGCGTCATGTGCGCCTTTACATAATTCGATAACCAGTCAATAAGTAGTACTTCGTATTATATATATTTTATGTGAAAAATAAGTTGATAACTTAAAATGATATTGCTACATTATTAAGTTTTAAAATTTGAATATAATAAACAACAAATATACATGAGTTTTTATACAAAAATATTATTTGATCAAATTATCATAATTCAATTTTTAAAAAATTTATATAAATTGATTTGAACATATATAAAACTATATAATTTAAAGCATTACTATAAAACAATGTTATTAGTTATAGTATTTTCCCTTATTTATTAAGCAATTAATCTTTTTGCGATCATAAAAATAAAATTATAAATTTGCAAAAATAACATAATATGATATTGGAAGGTAAGAATCTAAAAAGATTGACACATAAAAATCTTTTTTTTAATATGACATATTAAGCAATCTTTTTTTATCTTTTAGTACATGATTTTCCAAATTTAATCAATTATTTATCAGAAAGTTATAGTATATAGTAAAAAAATTTGACTAATGAAATGATGACAAGTGAGTGACTTAAATGAAGGGGATTCCACGTGACACATATGGGGTGGGAGAAAACGGTTTTGTTTTTAGTAATAATATAGAGATTATTTATAACACTTCCTCTTGAATAATAATTTTCCAACGGGTTTAACGAGGTAACGTTGCCTCATTAAACCCGTTGGAAAAAACCATTTTGGGATAAAGCCCGAGCAAAGGAAAAAAATTACAACTTGAAATGTGTTTTGATGATGTCACCTCATTAAAAGTATTTTCAAGAAAAACTCGATGGGATAAAAACCTGTGGCAATAGAAAAAGAATGCAACACGTATAAATGCTCCCCTTGAGCTTTATATATTTTTCAAAATTTCTCGAAATTTGACATGTTCGAATCTTTCTCGCAAGTTGTTCAACCTTTAGGAGCTAAGTGATTTTGGGAAGAGATCTACAAGATTTTTTTTCTGATCGAATTTGAACTTCAATTTTTTCCTTTCTTCTCAAGTTAATGTTTGAAGAAGAATGACTTTATTCGATCTTTTTTGATATATCCCTCTTTCCTTGAGTGACACAAGTAGGCCTGCCTTCTTTCGGCATGTATTTTATCACCTTCCTTAATCATACACATGATTTGACGATGTTGCAGTCAATGTTTACTTTATGGATCTCCATGATGTGAGTATCTCTCATAAGTGAAGACATAACATTTTGAGATTTGGCTTTGTGTATTGGAAGAACGACCTACCATAGGTGAGTATAGAGGATCGACTTTGTCCATATGAAATCTTTTCAAGTTTTTCTCTATATAGTTGGATTCATGGACAAAACTCCATCTATGAAATGTTCAATTTATAAACCAGACAAAACTTTGTCTGTCCTAGATCCTTAACTTCAAACTCTTTCATCAAATACTTAATGGTCTTCCTATGATATCAAATCGTCGACATAAACTCAATGTAGCAAAACCTTTTTTTAGATCCCTTGATAAATATGCATGGACATCTTGCACCATTTTTATCCTTCTTTTAAAAGATATTCATTGAGGCAATTGTACCACATTTTTTCCATACTGTTTGAGCTCATACAAGGACCTTCTCATCTTTATGGAGAACATTTCTCGTGGTTTTGAAATGCAAGATTCATGCATTTTTAGTCCTTGAGGGACTTTCATGTGCATTCACGACATCCATTAGGCGCATTTGCAGCTTTTTAGCAACATAGAGATTAATTAAAAATATTAAGGTAGTTGCATAAACAACCGTTAAATCTGTCTCTTCATAATCTATCTGTGACACTTGAGAAAAACATTGAGTTACAAGTCTTGCTTTATATCTTGGCACCTCACCTTTTTCATTTTGTTTTCTTACAAACACCGTACACCTCACCTTTTGCATTAACGTTGTTTGCACCAATTTTCCGATTGTGGTGACTGGGTACAACCTATGCGATCCATAATCGATGAAACTTTCCAACACCACGAATGCAACAACGCTGACTTTGCCGCAGCGGACTTCGTTCAAGTCTCCAACAATCCGCTCAAAGTGGTCTTCTTGAAACCTTATTTTTCAACAATTTTTCTTCTTTGAAGTCCCCTGGAGCGTTGGGCTAATTGGTTCTTCTTAGCTGCTAAGTTTCTATATGGACTCCAGCAACTCATCTCTCCACCAACCTTTCTTTCTCCTCTACACTTGCTACTTCGTCCATTGTACCACTCAGAGAATGGGACAACAGAGAAGTTGTTGTTCACAACTTTCCTCTATTGGATGTTGGACTTGTACTCGACCGTGATTCCTCATCGCGCCCTTGAAATTTCATCCGAGTAATATGTATTGGTGGTTTAGTGGCTGCACAATAAAAAACTCGTTGATTCTGCCAAAAATATCCAAACAAACCTCATTTTTTATTCCTCCATGATTACTTGCTCGCTTTTCCTCTGGTTTTAATCGCCGTCGGTTTTGTTTCCACAGACGACGCTATTTATGATAACATGAAATTGTGTCATAATGAATTTGTTGATGACCACCATTGATTAAACCTAGAATTCAACGAACAACGATTTAGAGTAGAAAACACTACTGTCAAATAATACTTAAGAAAAAATCACTATCCTCTAGCTTCCGTGCTAGAAGAATTTGAACAGTGTACTTGTCTTATTCATGCTTTTTTTTACGAGCAAACAAAAGGTGATATATTACACATAGACTATACCTAAATCATCCGCACAAATGATCTTGAAGAAATCCCTGACGAGAAAGAGTCTCGAGTAAGGGGAAAGTAGGTCATTCCTTAGACTTTCAATTTGATGAGGAAGAACAGCTTCGTTCCATCTGAAGATTCCATCCCGAAGTTCTTCAATGTTAAATTCCTTCTTTGCAAAGAAGTCTGTAGCTTTGTTGCATTCCCTAACAACATGAAACACCCTAAAAACATCAAATGAATTAAGCAATTCCTTGATATCCATGATTAAAGAGCGAATTTCCCAGGTAATTTTTCAGGAATCCCTAATACACCTAATAAGAGATAGGTCATCTCCTTCAATAATTAATTTTTTAATATTGAGTCTGATGGCGGCCCTTAGGCCTTCCAAGAGTGCAACAGCCTCAGAAACCGGGATGGAAGAGTCGGGAATTCTGAGTTGCTCAATAAACGAAACACGACCTAGTGAGTCTCGTATAATAAATGCAATAAAGGAAGCAAAACTGGGTTTTTTCGAGGCGTCAAAATTTAATTTAAAGAAACCATCGTTAGGCTTTCTCCAAGTAATGTTGATTCTTTTTTTCTTTTTATCCAAAATGCCACTAGGAGGACGAGAAGTGCTAACAGACTCCCAATCAACATACTGAGCATAAGCAGATGATGCAATTTGTTCAGGAGTGAGGTGCAGATGTTTGTGATCCTTACGAAAGATAGGATTATTACGGGTGTTCCAGGTGAGCCACCAACAGAAGAAAGCCAGGTTACTCTTCGAGGATGAGCCCACAAATATTTTAATCGACTGTTTGAAATTCGATGAAAACGGGAAATCCCAATGCAGATTAAATTTAGAGCTAATATTGTGGAAAACTGCTCTAGTAAACGTACAGTTAAAAAAGAAATGGTTAGCATCCTCATCATTAGTTTCACAAAGACTACACGTTGAGTATATTCTGTGATAATATCTATTGAGTTTTTCCGTAGTAGAAAGACAGTCAGCATAGGCTTTGCACACAAAGTTATGGATTTTAGGGGGGAGTTTTTTGTTCCAAAAAATACCGGTGTCCATAGTAGGGATATTGATCGGGCGCAGTAAATGGTAAGCAGATTTAACCGAGAAGGAGCCATCTTGCGAAGGAGCCCAAAGTATCTTATCGGAGAATTGTGTGATTGGAATACGAATGGCCATTATCTTATCAATAATGTTAGGGGGAAGAGTGGTGGAGAGTTTCTTGACATCCCATTGTAGCTCTAGAGTGATAAAATCACACACTTTCTGGTTGATTGGGGCGGAACCCCTAAGCTGCGAGAGGTTAGTATTCGGGATCCAATTATCGGTCCAAAAAAGGATTGTTTTTCTATCACCTAGCTGTCAATGGAGACCTTGCTTGAAAATGTCCAATAGCAGGAGAAGACGAGTGGAATTGCCATGACTGGGAGGAGCGGCGTTCCAAGTTTATCTGGTCTCGGTTCTGAAAGTATTTTTCCTTGACAATTCTAACCCAAATATTATCTGGTTGGGCTATAATTTTCCAAAGAAGCTTGAGTTGAAGAGCCACGTTGTTATCCCAAGTTTTACGAAGACCCAGCCCTCCCAAAGCTTTAGGAGTACAAATCGAGTCCTAGTGAAGAAGGCTGCGATTGGAAGGGGAAGTTTTATTCCAGAAAAAGTATTTATTAATGTCATCGATTCTTCACATACTCCTTTGGGGAGAAGGAATCTTTGCATGAGGTAATTGAATTTAGAGGAGAGGTTGGTCTGAATAAGTAAAGCCCGTCCAGCTTGGGATAGGGAGTCAACTTTCCATTTAGATCTTTGTTTCTTAAGCTCAGAGATCGCATCTTCAAACATATCCTTCGTGACTCTACCCTGGAGGATAGGAATACCAAGGTATTTTTCCATTTTAGCTGTGATAGGGATGTTCATAGCATAAGCCAAAGCTAGCGCTTGATGTTTAGAGACGTTCTTGGAAACCTGCAGAGAACTTTTATGAAAATTAATAGACAGACCACTGTGTTGGGAGAATCTCTCAAGAAGATTTTTCAGGAAGTTTATGTTGTCGTGAGAAGCATTAGACAGAATAATAGTATCGTCAGCAAATGTTAGAAAAGGGATACGATGTCCATTATTAGTGATAGAGATACCAATTCTTGGACTAGGACGAGAGGCTTCAGCATAAAGTTGACAGGCCAAGAATTCCATTGCGATCACAAAGAGAGCAGGGGCAAGTGGGTCACCTTGACGAACACCACATGAAGGTTTAAATTCCTTACCGGGTTGGTTGTTAACTAACACTGGTTGTTTTAAGACAGGAGGTGATTAGGGAGATCCATTTTCTACAAAAACCAAATTTTTCAAGGACAAGACAAATGAAGTCCCAATCTAATCTATCATACGCTTTTTCCATGTCTAGTTTAAGGGCCATCCAACCAGTCTTACCTTTAATATTTTTGTGAAAGGAGTGAAAGATCTCATGTTCCGCTAGAATATTATCCTGAATAAGACGTCCTTCAAGAAAGGCTCCATGATGGGGAGAAATGATTTTATGAAGAAGAGGCTTGATTCGGTTGGCCATCACTTTAGTGATAATTTTATAAGAGGAATTGCAGAGACTGATAGGTCTGTAATGGTTAATAGAGATAGGCGAGTCGTTCTTCGGGATGAGAGCTATGAAAGAATGGTTAATAGCAGAGAGTAGTTGGCCCAAATGAAATAATGCTTTGGTTGCATTAAGAAGGGAGGCTTTAATAGTATTCCAATATTTTTGGTACAAATCAATAGGAAAGCCATCGGTCCCGGGGTTTTATCCAGAGCTTGGTCAAAAATAGCCGTTCTGAGTTCTGTTTAGGTGGGTGGTTTGGTAAGGTTGAGATTATCTCATCAGTTTTAAGACAGGGTAGAATGTTAAGAGAATCAACGGAGATAGAGAAGAAAGGAGATTTAGTGAATCTATTGGAGAGTTCCTGAGAGATAGCTTCCGAGATTTCGTCTTGGCCATAGATGGTAAACCCATCTTTGTTTCGAAAGGACAAATAGCTTGTTTAGTTGTTCTTATTTTTGATATAGAATGGAAGTATTTGGTGTTACGATCCCCATTTAGAAGGTGTTTAGTCTTTGCTCTCCTTCTCCAGTATTCAGACTGAAATTGTAGCAGCTTAGAGTATTTGGTAGAGTGGTTGGCAATATTGTTGATTATATGGGTATTATCAGGATTGTTCGTAAAATCAAGGTGAAGTGATTGGAGCTTGTTTTCGGTGTTTCTAAGTTGGATAAAGTTATTTTGGTTGTGGTCTCTGGCCCAAACTCTAGAAAAACGCTTCAGAAGCTGGAGCTTTGAGTTGAATTTGTACAAGAATGAGCCGTGAAATCTATACATCCAGACTTTATGAACAATCCTGGAATAGGAAGCTTTCAGGGACCAGGCACTCTCATATCTGAAGGGGAGTTTGACATTAGGGTTAGTCGTATTAAGGGAGAATGTAATGAGGGCATGGTTAGAAGTAGTGAAGGGGTGGTGGTGGACAATAAACTTTGGGATAATTGGGATGATCATATTATGAATAAGAACTCTATGAAGACGTTCTAGGATATTGTTATGCATATTCTGAGATTTCCTCCAGGTAAACGGGAAGCCAGAGGTTTTGGAGTCAGAAAGGTCAAACTCCGAGATGAACTTGTGCAGTCTAGTAAATTTAGCCGAGGAAGCTGGGATCCCTCCAATTTTATCGGCCAGGGTGAGGAGTTCATTAAGATCTCCAATGATGATAACATGGAGGTTAAGATTAATAATGATACTGCTAAGAAGGTCCCAGAAGGCGGGTTTGTCCGATTCCCGAGAGGGAGCATAGACGAAGATGATAAGGATGTCAAGATTTTGAAGAGTATAGTTGAGTACTATGATATTATTATGGAGCTGGTTAATAGAGATCTTTTTAGTATTAACTAGCGTGTGTTCCCGTACCATGTACGGGGTCGCATGTAATAAATATTTTAATAATATATTTATATTCTATACTATTAATTAGTTTTATGTATTGTAATTTATACTTTATGGTATAATTTATAAATTATAGTTTATAGTTTACGATTTATGTTTTATATTTTAAGTTCATTAATAACTCAATTTTATTAGATTGATAACATAATAATAGATAAAGATATATATATATATATGTAAGATAAAGATATAATATGATAAAAGATAAAAATCAATTTTTTTTTGTAATATAACCTATTAGATATCTTTTTGATTTTTTTTACTTATTTAATTCAAAGATATATATCAAAATATAAAGTCGGATGATGTGGATGATGACATGGTGAATGATGTAGCATAGCTTAGAGGTCGACACATAGGCGAATTGAATATAAGGGCGACATGTGGCAAAACAACGTTCTGTTTTAGTATATGTATAGATATTATTTTTGGAAAGGAGCCAGATGTCTCCTTTAGTTCCAATAGACGGGACAAAGGAGATTTTGGTAAAACCCGTTTTTTCTGATAGTGCTCGTGGATGGAGGAGAGTCAGATTTGGTTTCATCTAAGCAAAGAAGATCGAGGTGGTTCTGTTTTTGGATGTACGCAATTTCAGTAATAAATGTCTTACGGCGAACGCCCTAATATTCCAATATCCAATATTCATGAAAATCTGTAAAGATAATAGAGCCCATTGTGATTAATCATGGTCAAATATCAGAAGAGGCTAGCATGAGAAAGATAGATCGTTGAGGGAGGGGAGTTGTAGATATGGAGTGACAAGGAAGTAACGCTAATGAAGTGTTTACAACTCAGCCAAGAATCAAAAGGAATAATCGTATGGAAAGTCAAGTCGGAGATCGAGTAGTTTAGGAAAACAAGAATAATAGTATTATCATACTTCCGATTATGTAATTCCATAATCTTGCCAGTGTTTGGATCTTCTAGAATATCAATAATCTTAGCGGCATGAGCATTAATATTAAAGTTGTCAACTGTAAAGTCCAAGATATAGTACCAATTAATCTTTAAAATGACTAAATAAGATTGGGACCAAATTAAACTGTAAATTGCAAGATGATAATCATGGATATCATTCATCATAATAGCATAGTAAAACCTAGGCAAAACAGTAGGATAGAAGTTCTGGATAGAGTGGTTCGAACCCATGCAGGGGTTAATCACAAAAACATGATAAAAGTTCAACAAAACACAAACAGAAAAGTTAAAGAGAATAATAATAAAATTAACCATTGATGACTGCAACCTTGTTCTTGGCTGATTTACCTTTCTTTTGCTTCTTGTTGACAGGGGATGGGACAAGTTCTTCAGTTTCTTCTTTCCTCTTTGGATCCATATCCGAGCCAGAGGAGTCAGCATGTTTCCGTTCCTTCCATGTTCCTCAAGATAGTGTTGATGGATTTTTTAGAGGCAACAGGAGAAGGTGCAGAATCCACTAGAACTGGCACAAATTTGGGGTGATATGCAGTCATAAAGGCATTCTGAATGGACGGCCTTATTATTCTAGGAGCAAGTGCAAGTGGGAGACTCATAATGGACGGCCTTATCATACTAGTACGTTCATCCATATGGATGAACGTACCAATATTGTTGTCACGTATGATCATATTGAGAGCATGGGCGTTATGAAAGAAAAAAGAAAGGAGAGGAATCCTGACCCATATATCAGCAGTGCCAACCTCGGAGGCCAGAGGGTCAAAGTCCTTGGAGAACTGTTTGAGGAGGACAAGCTTGTTCTGCACTCGATACGGCCTATTGTTCCAGACCAGGTCCTTGGCTTCTCTATTGGCGAAAGTGAGCAATATCCAGGTGCCTCATTCTCCAACATCGATGTCTCCTTCGATTCCTTCCCAAGTCTCTCTCATTTTGTCTAGGATAGCCAAAGAGGTTATGTTTGTAGTGGTGTCGGCCATTCTGATCAGCAGGGAGAGGTTAGTGAGACGAGCTAAGTGATCCTGGACAATGGAAGTTGGGGATACGGTGAGGCATGTTGTGAGGAGGAAATTCAGGCATCTCAAATCTACACTGCTGGTTGAAAATCTATTTTGGGTTCAAGTGGGGGTGGTCAAATTGTTGAGGTTCATGGGTGTGACCATAGGGAGTAGCTTGGTCGTGTTGAGGAGGCGAGTTGCTTCCCTGGGAGATTGGGACAATGGAAGTTGAAGCAGTAGTCATGTTTTGTGGGATAGTAGAGCTCTCTAAGAGATGGAAATCAGAAGGGGGGATTGAGGAGAAATATATTACTGCTTCGGCATAGGAAAAATTGTCCTCCATTGGAATATCACTGAGGTACTTAAAGGAATTCAAGAGAGATGAGTTTGTAAACAAGGAAGAGATGGTGAGTAAAACAATAAATGCTAAGGCAGTATTTATAGAGTTCTTGGATAGGAGGTGGATCGTTTCTCGGTATTGAAATGTAGATGGGAGGGCAAGAGTTGTTTCATAATCCATGTCAACCATAAGAATAGGAGAGAAAATGTTGCATGCATTCATCCAATAAGTTGCGTGAGTAAATGGGTATAACATAAAAGATTTTGAACAAATAATATAGTTGATAGTATAGAGACATATCGACTTGTCAGTCATTGATCTGAAATTCCAACGTGTCAAGGAGATGGTCTTAAGGCACAAGGCCAGTTCGAGGAACATCCATTCACGCATATCCACCAACGCAGTGGGGGTAGAAGGAGTGACTCGAATTCCATCTGGCATCGGGAGCAATTAAGCCACCACAGACATGCAGAGGCAAACGAGTCATCCCTGACACCAACCACACATGGGGTGCTACAGAGGGAGAATCTAAGAGACAAGAGAGAGATTCCATACCTTGGAAATTGGAATCGGACGTGAGAAGGAGCCATTGATCCACGCGAGAAACTCAAGGAGAGCCCTCGTACAGAGCTGGAGGATCCTGACACCAATCCAGGAGGGAGAGACTGCAGGCCATGGAGAAGAACAAGATGAGACGTAATGATTGAAGTCGATCCAGAGAAAAATAGGTGCAATCATCCAACGTGGAGCGCCACGCCATCGATCTGAGGTAGCCATGAGCAGATTGAAGCAACCAAGACAACATGCTGTCATCAATTGGGGCTCAATCCGAGAGGATTCTAGGGTTGTGTCTGGGTTTAGGTTAGGGTTGCTAGGTAAGGGATTGGTTAGATTCATAGGGGAAAAGGAAAGGGGAGAAGGAATCGTGGCTAAGCCCCAACCCCACTCACCAAAATTCAAGCCACACAGATCGGATTAATCAGATGGGAGGTTAGAGAGAGAGAGAAGAGAGAGGATGGAGCGTTTCTTTACTGTCCAAATTAGCTATGGGCTTTCAATTCGTTGATTGTTTTGTCTTATTGATGCTTTGCTTTTATGATTACAACAAGAACTCGTTTACGATGTCTTATTCGTGCTTTGCTTTTATGATTACAACAAGAACTCGTATACAATGTCTTACTCATGCTTTTCTTTAATGGTTACAATAAGAACTCGCATACAATGGCTCTCAGACACTCAAACGGAGACAAGCGTAGATTCTAATCTATCTAATCTACTATATAAATTGCAGTTTTTTGCATAAATGAAAGTCACATTCAATTTTACTTTGTTTTGATTGGTCATGAATTTAATTCTCCTCATCTATGCTAATGGTTGTGGGTTGGTTTTGTGGCCCGTTAAGTAATATAGATGTCGACCCACAAATATCTTAATTCATTCGGTGAATCGGACATGCTCAATCGCATCCTCCGCCCCATTTCTAGGTTCTAGAAGGCACGTTAGATTCTTACGTTTTGAAACGCCTATATTAATGGTGCAGTTAAGGAGTTTGGTTGTTTCGCTGGAGCTCGAACGTTACAATGACGGTGTGGCTACCTCATAACAATAACAAATAAACATGATTGCATTTCGTACCCTCCTCACTTGATTCAATGCGTTATTCGGTACATTCAGCACCCGCGAGATTGAGATGCCATCTATAGGGTTTGTCGCATATGGTACGAGGTCCATTCAGACTGCATGAAGCACGACACCATTGAGTCTGCTACTCCACAACTCTAGATTTGGTTTACAACGTTCTCCCTATCTAGAGTCACTGAAATTAAATGTTAAACCAAGACCTACTATGTTTAGAAATCTCAATTTGCGCCATTTGAGACGAATGATTGTGAAAGATTCAGATCTTTGGGCGATTTCCATTTCTAAAGGAGGGTCCTTGCAGCCACTGAAACTAGAAAGTTGTTTTGGCTTCTCCAAATAATGCGGTTTTGCGGGTATCTCAAATTTGCAATTTTGATTTGATATATGTCGTTGTTTCTTTCAGGTGTAAATACATTCTTGACAAGATTTCTCAAAGTTGATGAGTCCGGAAAACAGATATGTAAGTAAAGGGGAAGGGATAAATGATGTTTTTATGCATTAAAGCTAAAACTTTAGTTTTATCAAGAAAATAATTTCTGAACATGCTCGAATGAGTCAATCACCATATACTTAATAAAACTAATTTCAATTAGTAATGTGAAAGACCCGCGCGAAGCGCGAGGCTCTTTTGCTAGTAGAACATATAAAAAACCTAATTGGAATGGAAAAATGTCATGTAATAATACTTGTTAAAATGATAAATGAGAATGAATGTGGAGCCTTGGATCAAGAGAGATCCAAGAGCCCATATGATGACACGTGGCACCCCTTGTCACCACCGCCGGACCACCTCCGACCACCGCCAGACCATCTTTGGGCCTCGCTGGAATAAAATTGTCACAAAGATATATAAAATTGTTCACAAATTTTACAAAATTATTTATTACTAAATGTTCATCACGTTGTTCATAAATGTTCATAAATGTGCATTTGTACATACTCTACTGAATGTTCATCACATTATACTTAAAAGTTCACCAATTGAATGTTCATCACATTCTACTTAAATGTTCACCAATTTTTGATGAATATCAAGTGTTCATAAATGTTCATCACAATGTTCATAAATGTTCATTTGTACATACTCTACTGAATGTTCATCACATTATACTTAAAAGTTCACCAACTGAATGTTCACTTAAATGTTCATCATCTCATACTTAAATGTTCATCATCTCATACTTCAATGTTCACAAGAATTTAATAAAATGTTCATTAGCCAAAGTTCATTACAATCGACTTAAATGTTCATCACGTTGTTCATAAATGTTCATCAAAATGTTGATAAATGTTCATCATCTCTTACTTAAATGTTCATCAAACATTACTTTAATATTATTTCGAGTAGAAAAACACTTGATCTTTATCAAAAATTACCTAAATGTTCATCAAACATCCTTAAATGTTCACAAGCATTTAATAAAATGCTTTAAACACCGGACAGCCACCGGGTGGTCGTCGGGAAGTCGTCGGGTGGTCGCCGAACCACCACAACTACCCCCACTACAAGTGGAGGTAGCTAGTTTAATATAAGTCATTGGATGTCAAGGCATTTATCCAATGACTTAGATTCATTCTTATTTATCTTTATAAGAGGGTTTATTATGAGATATTAGAATTCCTTAAATACTCTTCTACCCTTTTTTGGCATAAATCATCCTTAATCACTTACCTTTTACCTCCTTTTAAAAAAGGAAATTAAACATATCTTTTTATCTTCGTCTTACTTTATTTAAAAGGAAATTAATGACTTACCTTTACTCTGCTACCCTTTTGGGAAGGTATTCTTAATCTTAAGTTGTAATGAAACCGCATCACCAATTAAATCAATTCAAAGATCTCGCACAACTTCTGTTAGGCAGCGACAGTTATGATTGATAAAACAAAACAAGCGGCATACAGTGATCGAACTTCGGACAAAAACACACAACATTTAGAATCAAGTAATCCGGCGGCAGAGGGTAATTCCATCTCCAACAGGAAGCTGGCAAATGTCGACCCTTGGATCAGCGACGATGGACTTGTTAAACTCGAGAACAAAGTCCCTATAATACCTCACATATTTCCTCATCGGAGCATCAGGAGGCGCCACCAGAGAGCCGTTCCATAGGGTGTTGTCGTACCCGATCAGCCCTCCCACCTTTATCAGATCGATCAGCCTCTTGTGATAGTTCCAGTAATTGTCTTTGTCAGCATCCACGAATATGAAATCGTATGTTCCGTGCTTTTTCTCCTGCCATTTTTTAATTCATTAATCCACTGCTTTGTCAATGTCAATGCCGTGTTTTTCCCCTTGCAACATCCTCAAAATTATTATTTGGTCCCATGCAATAAAACTATTATTGATCATACTACTCCACTTAGGGTCGAATAAGGGCATGAAAAATAATTTATACTCCGTACTACTTACTTTAGCTCTAAGAAAAACACGGAATAGCTAGAAAGAGTTGTAAAAATGTCTTACATCTGCAACGAGCTGATCAAGAAGAGGCAGAGCAGGGCCTTCTCGGAAATCGATTTTGTGAGCAAGCCCTGCTTTGGTAATCACCGGCAAACCAAGCTCGTAGTTATCTCTGTTTATGTCCATTGCCAGAATCTGGAGTGTACCCAAATTAAATGATATACCTCATTATTCATTAAATTATTATTCTGAGCATTCATAAGAGAAGATCAGCTGGATGATGACATAAATGCTACAAAAACTGATTATTTGTATACCTTGCCATCGTGAGGGAGGGCAAGGGCGGTGGCGAGAAGAGAGTAGCCTGTGTAAACGCCGATCTCCATCGTGTTCTTGGCGTTGATTAGTTTCACTATCATTCTCAAGAACTGCCCTTCATCTGCTGATGTAGTCATTATATTCCTATATTTATTACACAGCACAATCAACTCATGCATGATGCATCCAATTCCAACCCAAATCAAAGAACATGTTCTGAATTTCAATTACCATGGATGATTGGCAGTGATTTCCCGGAGCTCCTTCATCGGCTCTGGCTCTCTAGGGTAAACGCTCGTCTCCAGAATATACTGCAATTGATTCGAAATTTCAGAACCTACCATTTTTAAAAGCTTGGAATTGGGATTAGTATTATACTGACCTGGTAAAGGGCATCGCTTTGAAGGAGGCTCTTGTGGCCGATCTCTTGGTGTCGGGTGGCCTGAGTTTTCAGATCCTCCTCGGGGATGCTCAAATCTTTCAGTTTCTCTTCTACTATCCCCGCCATTTCTGTGTTTTTCTCTTCAGGTTTGAATGCCCTGTTTTTGGTTGTGTATTGTCCATTGTGATTTAATTATATACGGGGGAAGAAGAGACCGGTTCAGACCGGGTAAAGTAAATGAGGAATGTGAACCCGGTCGGGGGTTGGTGAAGATTGTGATAGATCACTATGGTGATTGGTGGGTGGAGCCCAACTCGCATGTACTTAGTATATTTTACAGTACATTTCATGATCAGAAAGGTGTTTTGGTAAATTTAGAACGTTGATCAGTCACTTCTTCCAATTGGGTATCATGGAGTTGGGTGAGGTGTGAATTCGTCCTGAATATAACTCTTATGTTGACTCCAAGTTGGGTGAGGTGTTTGCCTAAACACGAATTATGAATTATAGTAAGTATTTGTTTGAGTGAATGTATACAGAAGAAGAGAAAGTGTGAGGAGAAGGAAGGGGGGAGATGGATTGGTTCATTTGGTTGGCATAATAAAGCAGATGGAAGTTGGTAAGGCTGGACCCACTAGAGGAAAGAATTTGGCCATTGGTGGACGTGTACATACTACATAGAGTAGGTGGGTTTTGACAAAACAGAAAAATTACACAGAGTAGGTGGGAGTGGGAACTTTGTTACAAGTATCATTGAATTTGCATTTATTTTGCTAAACTCAAATTGATAATCTGGTTCAGGGAACTTTGCTCCCGCGATAATCTGGTTTATGGAGAAGATGAGATAACAGATTTAATATAGATCCAGAGAAAAGTTTCTGTCAAAACAAAGCTTAACGTAGAAAAAAATGAAGGTTTTCACGATCAAAGATAACAAACTAATTTTCATAATTTGAGTATTAATGTTTATAATCTGGGCGATAAAAAATTTTGAGGTCATTTTGAGAAAAAATCAAACAAAAAAAAAATCAAAGTTTACATTAATTACAAGTATGTCACCGTATTCCTCACTGAAAACGTTCAAAAAATTTATAGCCCAGATTATGAACGTTACAATCCAGAATATGAACATTAATGTGAAATCTGTAAACACGATCTGTTCGTTTTTTCCTACGTTAAGAGTTATTTGCACCTGAACTTTACTCGATTTGTGCATTTGTTTCCTTGTTTTCCTTTTTCGTCACCTTCTCTTTTCCCAGTCATCTGTCAAACACAAGAAGACAGGGCTTGTTTTTGAATTCTGCTTTTCAGGTTCATGAAGATTGTCCACATAAAATAGATTTTATTTTAAATCCAAAAAAAACAAACACATTGTTAGTTTAAGTATTTTTAAAATAAATTGTATGATCACAATAAGTCTATCAATTATACACACTTACCAAAAGTACAAGTAGAGGTGCATTGCAAAATCCACTCTTGTCTTTATTCTTCCATTCACCTATTCTCAGCTTCAAAGTGTCCACAATAAACTGACACCCATTTATGCTCTCAACATTTTCAAATTCTTCAACCATCAATGGCTGAAGTACAGTGCCTTTCTGAGATAAACTCACCACAATACTTAAGAACAAGGCAAGAAAAGACCGAAGGAGCCATGATTCATCTTTCGCTGACTACATGGAAGTAGCAACATGAGTTGGACGTATTTACCCTATTCTCATGAAAGAATTTCATTCCTGAATTCTCTTCTTGTCTCTTTCATCTTCATCGCCTCTAACAAAGGATACACTACCTTTTGGAATACTCAAAACTCTTTGAACCTCCTTGTCATCCACCTTGATGAAGGTATTGACATCCAGTAATCTTCCACACTGCTCTACATCAAATCGACTTGCAAGCCAACTTACAAGTTTTTTTGGTATTGTCTTCAACTTCAATTCCAAAATGTTCCCAAATCCAATTCTCTTTATAAATTTTTTCCTGATCTTTTAAACCCTCTAGTGTTGTAACTAATAAATTAGGTACAATCCTTGTTTTGAAATCAGTTGGATCATTTATATCTTTCTTAAAGGTCTTCTTGTCTCCTCTTTTCTTTGTTGCTTTCTTTTCTTTCTTTTCTTCATTTCTTGGTACAACTACTTGTATTACCGCCTTTCTTTTCCTGGTTCAAACTGTTCTATTCTTTGCAATACATGTCTTTTGTTGCTTCACCCGTGGCATTGATTTCCTTTTCCTTTTCTTAGTTGCATTTGATGAACATTCTTCTTTACCTTTCTCTCATCTTCCGTGCTCTGGTTATTACTAGTTCTTCTATTTTTCAACACTATAATTGACATGCAAAATAATTATATATAACGATTTTGCTTCATAAATATTACTAAATATACTATTTATACCGTTTTTACAACTTTTTTGCCATGCCAAATATTTACATTTACTATTTTTTATATCATTTTAAATCCTACTTTAATTATTACCGCTCCTTAAATTATTCATTTACTACGCTAATAAATATAAAATTTAATCAATTTACATACTTCGTCGGGAATCCGTCGGACTCTTTTCGGAGGAGGAAGATCAGCGATTAATTGCTGCAATGCTTATCGGGTCTCCGCCAGATTCTGTTTCCTCAGAGCTCCTGATTTCAGGATTCGGGTGCCTCTGCCCGGGTTCTTCGTCTTCATCCTCCACTAACTTTGCCTTCCCCTTCCTCCTTTCTTCCTCAAGTTCTTCGTCTTCAACCTCCATATTACCGCCTCCCACTCCTTCCGCCGCCACCGCTGCACCCATAGATCCACACCTCGCTAAAACTCTCCCCGATTCCGCCTCTTCTTCCACACTGGCGCCGCCTCTTCCACCATCCAATTCCGCCTCTTCTCGCCGCATCTCTCCCCCCGATTCCGCCTCTTCTTCTCGCCGCTCCTCTTGCCTCAGAACAACTCCTCCCTCCAAAGCCGCCTCCCACTCCATTTCACCCGATTTTGCAACAGTACCGCTTGTTACTTTGTTACTTCGACATCGCCTCCTGCCTCCAACGCCACATCTACTCCTCCCACCAACCTGGCCTCCAACGCCGCATCTACTCCTCCCACCAACCCGGCCTCCAACGCCGCATCTACTCCTCCCACCAACCCGGCCTCCAACGCCGCATCTACTCCTCCCACCAACCCGGCCTCCAACGCCGCATCTACTTCTCCCACCAACCCGGCCTCCATCGCCGCATCTACTTCTCCCACCAACCCGGCCTCCATCGCCTCCTCCCGGTTCGTCCCAACTCCCGGATCTACATCCCCGCCTCCTCCTCTTCTCGAATCTGCAACTGCTTCTCTCGCCACTTCTTCACCGCCTCCGTTCATCTTTCCTGATTGTCTACCCACTTCTTCAATTGAAATTTCCGAAGGAGGCACAGGTGAATCGTTCAAGGGTTGGCCGCAAAAATTCCCGAGCGCTGCATCTGAACACCAAGTGTTGTCCATTTTTTTTTGGGAGGATGAAAACATGCCGATTTCACAATTCGGATGGTTACTTATAGATTTTTATCGGGTTTTTTTTACTGTAATTTTATTGCTCACGAATTCACAATTCGGAAGGTGGCAATTCAAATTTCAACAATGACGGTCAAACTTGCATTTACGAGGCAAGTTATAATTTCCGAGAAAATTTTGACTGTTGGGATCTCACGAATGTACAATTCGTGACGTTTGGTTTCAAAATTCAAAATTGGAAAACCGGTTCATTTATTATATTTCCGGAACGGGTTGGTTTATTACATTACCGACTCCGGTTTGGGTACCCGGTTTATCAATTTCCGGTTCACTTAATCGGGTTCTTTTACACGGGTTCTCTAAACCGGGTTTTTATACATTTCATACAACCACCCTCACGAATCTACAATTCGGGAACTTCTAAAAAAATACAAATTTCGCGCGGAGCTGAGCAACACGCGACATTTAACCTGTGTCAGACTGTTTGACACAGGAGTGCAATAAGCCTTCTCGATTTTTATCTTCTCTGTTGTGTTACAGTTTTCAAGACTTGTGGCAGAAATCCTTTTTCTTTTGTTTGACCATTAATAATGAACTCAAATTTGAAGGTACCCATATTGGATCACAAATAAAAAGGTACCCATATTTGAATGTACCCGGTTAAAAAAGCCGTTCGGAAGAAAGGCCCGTTCGGAACCCCATTCCGAACGGGTGTATTTAATTTCTTTTTTAAGAAAAACAACCCGTTCGGAATGGGGTTCCGAACGGGTAAACCGGGTTTCCAAAAAATACATTTTATGTATTTTTTTAACCCAGTTTCACAAACCGGGTTTCCAAAAAATACATTTTATGTATTTGTTTAACCCAGTTTCACAAACCGGGTTCAATTTTTGAACCCGGTTTAGGGCCGTTCGGGATGGGGTTCTGAACGGCCTTCAATTTTTTTTAACAAATAAAAAAACCCGTTCGGGATGTAGTTCCGAACGGGGGGGGGGGGGGGGGGTTCCAGGTGTAATTTGGGTGCTGCCCGGTTGCAACCCGTAAAACCAGGAGAAAATCAAATTGAATCGAAGACCGGTGAAGAAGGCGAAATCGATTTCGGAGAAATCAAGAGCGAAAGAGGAAGCGAGAAAGCGAAAAGCCAGAGAGCGAGAGAGGGGAAGGTGGGAAGGGTATTGTCGTCTTTCAATGTATTTTGTGTTAAAATTGCAAAATTGTCACTAAACCTTCTTTTTCTCATAAGCTTGCTTTTGATTACTTGGCTTCATCTGGACCGTTGATGATAGTAGACCAAGGGCTTAGGTTGGTTCTTAGTTTTTTTAACTCAAGGGTTTTTCCCCTAGAACGAGACTCTAAAATTTATAGGTAAAGATAATCAATTAATTAAATTAATTTTTTTTCAAGTTTCGTAAATATGTGGCATTTTATTGGTTTTCTATTGAGTTTCTTTTTAAATCATGATGACGTGTCAAATGACTTGACTAATGAGGTGACATAGCTTAGAGTCCGACACATATGCCAATTGAATGTAAGGGCAACATGTGTCAAACAACGCTCTGTTTTATTGTCATGTTTATATATCAAATTGATAAGTGATTCCCTTTGCTTCGTGTATTCCTATACGACAGTGTCATCCGAGACAACGTATTTTTTTCCTCAGTTTGACGGTGCGTTTTGGAAAGAGGTGAGTCACTCCTTTTCCACTCCCTTTGACACATAAGTTCTAGACCTCAAAGTCAAAATATTAAAATATAATTTTTAATTTTATTTTAATCAATATATCATACGTAGACCCGTCAAAAAAGTTGACCCAACCCGTTGTCCGACCCGAAAAAACTCGACCCAACCTGACCAAAAAACTCATGAAACCTGTTGGGTTCAAACCCGAGCCGACCCGAGACCCATTGGGTCAAACCTGGACCAACCAAAACTTCTCGAGGGACCCACTTTTCAGATATTTTAATTCATTTAAATTTAAAAATAACAATGTATTTTATTAAATAATAATATAATAAAAATATTTTTAATTTTTAATTTTTTTATTACAATAAAAAATCAAAATTTTGAAACCAGCTGGGTTGACCCGAACCCGACCAACCCGAACATTTTATCGACCTGTTTGACCTGAACCCATTTTTGACCCGAACCCGACCCGTTCGTTGTGTTTGCCAACTCTAATCATATGACAAGAAAGTAGTTTAGGTTTGTTTCCATTACATTACCATTTCCAAAACCCGACCGATAGCTGAACTTAGCCAAGATTCGTTGGATAAACTTTTCAAAACAGTACCTTCATGATTAGGAACTTAGCCAGAAGTGTTCTGCATGACAAGTGATTTCGCTTTAAAAATGAGTAAAAAGGATTATCACAAGAGTAACCTGAAACTTTCAGAAGAATCAAACTCAACTTCCTTTTCATTCACTTATAGCTTATGAAGGAAACTAACTCGGACTCCAGATTTTGTCATGTACAGGGAGGAAAAAAAGAGCTAGTTGATGATGCGTGAGAAGTTCTGTTGATCTGCTTCTACACAACTTGCTTCATGAATGTGAAAATATACTCCGCAGGATGAATTTACAAGACTTAAAAAACGTGATTGAGTTCATATAATAAGCTTAAGACCTTAAGTTGTTGACACCAGCAAGTTAATTGCACAGGATCAACAACACTAGTTATTCAGTAATTGCACCAAACATCAAACAATTATCTGCACCTATCCTATGACCAGAAAATAGCAGCAAAAAATCAGCCTAGTCTAAACAATGGACGATCAAGAATAACTCCTAAACCAATTCTCCCTATAGTTGAAAAACACTAGAATGAAATCCAATCACCAGCCCTAACCCCACTCAATCACTCATCCCTGAGCAAGGGTTTTTCGCCATCTCTGCCAACGTGCTTCTAGTAAGACGAGCCTTGATCTGATTCGACTCCTGCACTACAATGGCGTCATTTGAGCATCCCAAGATGTAATCAACATGAATCTCTTCATCAATCTCACTGCAGAATGCAGAGAAATCTTCCCTAATTAGCAATGCATTATGGAGAATTGCACATGAGCCTAAGTAAGCAACTGCATTTCTCATCTCTCCTTCAATTGGTTTTCTCAGAACACCCCAACTCTTCAAGCTAGCAGCCGCTTTCAACAATGGCGCTTGCATCAGGCCGATAGCCGAGTCGAAATCCTTCTCGGACGAGCCGGAATTAGGGTCCGAAAACGGCACCATTAGCCATGGAAGCAAAGGGTAACCACTTTGCCCAACAAAGTACTGAGGAATTGAAACTCCGTTCACATCAAGTGGGGGAGAATTCAAAAGCCTCCCACTTTCAACATCCTTGTACAGAGTTGTTGATTTCAGTATATCAAGATTTCCTTGATCGCCATGGAAACCGGCAACAATGTTCAGGAGCTTGGAATTTGAATCAACAACAATCTGGGTGGCAATAAATTGATCATCATCACGAGAAGCCCTTTTGATGGGAAACCGTAAACAGCCCATGACGCCGCAGCAATTGGGCAATCCGGTGGACGATTGGAAGCCATTGGAGACCGATTTGAGCTCGGCGGGGTTAGGGAATCCGACCCAGAATCTGAAATTGGTGCAAAGCACTCTGCAAAGCTGGTTTGAGCAGAAGATAGCAGCGCATTCGGAAACCTTGAAAACCCGAGAAATTTGGGGGTAATCGGCGCCGGTGGAGAGGCGGAAGAGGCCGATACCGAGTCTGAACTCCGGGGAGAGATTGAGCGGAGAGCCTACAGGATCGCGACAGTCGAGGAGGGGCTCGAGAAGATCGGAGAGCCACTGGAAGGTGGAGGGAGACATGTTGAAGTGGGCTCGGAAGGAGGATGGGTCAGTGGAGAGTCGCGAGTCGACTCGGAGGAGTTGAGCGAGTCTTGGGGGGAGAGCGGGATGAGGTTCATCGGAGTCGGAATCGGGATCGGAGGTGGGTTTGCGTTTGCGGGGGTTGCGGAGGGAGGCGGAGATGGAGAGGAAGTGGTGGAGGAGGAGAGGGAGAGTGGGACCTACAGAGGCCGAGGAGGAAGGAGGGTGGAGGAGAAGGATGATGATGAGGGAGATGATGGAGGAAAGAAGAGCCGCCAGAGATGGAGGAGGGATCATCCTTTGATTCTTTCTTTCAAACTTGCGTTTTGAGGCTGTTGGGATGTCGTTTTGATAGGGGGCAAGCAAATGATGAGGGTGTCAGAGAATCGGATCTCTTGGGGTTTGGGAACGACACAATTATTCAACAATGCTACTATTTGGATCTCACTCTCTGTCTTTCCAACTTTCTTAAGGCTGCACGTCATTTTAATATCATTTTTTCCCTTTATTTCATCCATTTTATTTTACTTCAGGCCCTACCCCTGAATCATTTTAGCTGTCTTTTCTTTTTTGCTATTTTTCCTTTTTTTTGGTTTTCCACTCTAGTTCAGCGGTCAGGAGACTCTCCTACTACCTTACATCTAGAGTTCGAGCTGCGTGAGTGACTCTTTCAACAAACAATTTTTAACCTCCATCAAGTCTCGAATTCGAGACCTCATGTTAGGTGGTTGAGATCCCTTACCACCCGACCACATGCTATTTTCCCTTCTTGTAGTTTCTCAGCCTCTTCATTTATGATTGTTTTTGGTATATCGAACTTATTTCCTAATAAGAAAGTAGTTCTTGTAGTTGATGTATCGATTGGATTCTTTTCATTTTTCACATATTTTTTCTATTTTTTCTCCAAATATTAACTTGACGATACTACTTATCGTATAGGGATAAGATTCTCATAAAAACTAATCTTAGAGTAATAAGATTCTCATCAATAAAATATGTCACGTCATTTACTCATCAGTAAGTTATTCGAGTACTAGATCCACCAAGATGAAGTGCAACATGGAACAAGAGACATCTTCTATTGCTTTGACTAACTTAGAAAATTTCCCATAACTGCAAGTCTGCAAGATACAGCTCAGAAATTTACCTACGAGCTTGTAACAAGATCAGCAATTCAATTCCCTTCCAATTTTCCAAAAAAAAAAAACAGATATATCCCACTCGGAGTTATAGACATTGCTCCTTTTAACCATCTCTGCAGTAGATTTACCAAGAACATGTAAGATGCATATGCTTGAACCAAACCAACAGATACAAGATTGGTCGTATTCGTATATCATTACTTTGCTGTCAAACCCCGAAATGCTAAGATAAATCAGGTCATTACTTACACTCCTTAAAATAAAAAACTAACTACCTAGAAGAGGCACTCAACTTATGCTTTGTGTCATTTACGATGCGTAAGTTCTCATCCTTCACCATACATCGGGTTAGAATTTGTAATCTAACAACCCGATTCAGGAAAAGATATTGATAGTACTATAGAATGAAGATACTGTTCAGGATTGATTACCTGAAACCAAAGCCAAAGGAGAAGAAAAAATTAACAGAATACCTACTTGAATGTTAGATAATTCAGCAAGCAACTAGAGCTGTACTAAGCGCGTTTTTACGAGTAAAAACTCTGTCCTAGTCTGAGCAGAGCTATCGTGAATATTGAATAGCATGTGCTGCTTCCTCCAACCAGGAATGGATTTCCTTAATCAGCAGAAAGATCAGGTTTGAGGGTGAATATCAGCATTGTAGAATTTCCATGATCCATCATCTTGCTTCTCTAGATGGTAGTTGATCTTGTACGTGCTACATGCAGTATACCACAGATTAGAAAAGAAAATACCATCGCATTATACTAACATAGATTATCCACATGCACAATAAACCGATCAACTAGATTTTAAAGTAAAATTTACTAACTATTCGAACTCAACAAGCATAACTAATATCGTACTTGTGCCCCCACATTTACAGAAAATCCACTAAATTTTGGATAAATAGAAGACAAATCAACAACAACATACCCCCAATGCCTTAAAAGGCTCCCGCTTATAGAAGACAAACCTATCCTTTTTTAAATGAAAATAGATGTGAACTTTAATCAAAGTTCTAACAAGGTTTACTGTTTACAAGTTAAGGCAGGACAACATCTACTTCCCGGCTTGAGATGCATGGCCAAAAGTTACGAAGAGTTGGCCATGTGCACAATTTTTTTAAAGGCTAAAACCAACACTGTGTTAGCTTTCACTAACCTGTAATATGTCGGATTTTTGGGCTGAGTTTCATCAACAAGCTCGGCAGCTTCTTCTAAAAGGACCTCAATTTCTGCCCTTTCGGGATTAACATTATCTGATAGAATGTCAGCTCGTAGGACTGACAACTGCAGCAGGACAAATCTCCAAAAGCATGATTTGGTCTTCGCTGTATCAGCCAACGCTTGCCACTGCATACATATAAATTTATGTAAGAGGTACTTACACCGGAAGTTGAACCAAATATAGATGCATGATTTGGAATCTGAATGAATTACCGGATATGAAATCCTGAAATTCGAAGGATTCCATTCCATATTTTACCTGAAGCAGCATAGGTTCTTCAAGCACATCATAGAGCAATTCAGAACGATAATCAGGCCCAAGAACTTCTGCTTTTATGGCCTGCCATTGCCTGACAAGAGATTCTGCTTCCTCTATAGACATTGAGCTGTGCAATACTGATTGTAAGGGAGACGACAAGCTGGCAGCAACTAATGATTTTTTGCGGCCTACAGTAGTAGGACTTCCAAGTTTCACTGTCAACTTAGAAAATAGCCCTATGACACCGTCAAGAATATTTCTATTCGAGGAACTGTGCCCACTGTAACCATTAGGCAAGGACTCCACTGTCCAAATTGTCGAGTTATTGGCCCATCGTCTTCCAGTAAGCCGAGTGAATGGTAAAACCATCAACTTACACGAGATCCAAAAAATGCAACCCAGCACTGCAGCAAATTTTAAACTGTCCAGAAGATGCCGAGGGATTAACCAACTTATTACAGTTTTATCACGGTAGGCCCCAAGGTCTCTTTTTAGTTGTGAAGAGAATGAGTTTGAATTTCTCTCCTTAGCATTTGGTTCAGGATATGGACTTTGAAAATTCGAAGGGGCCAATTGCTTTACAGCAGGTCCAAGATATCTAGAAGATCCCAAAGATGGATGCCGTTCATCAGGAACTCTCCTCTCTGACAAAAGAGTGGGTGAAAGGGGCCGGCTGTTTATCCTAGCAGCAACAAGTGGAGAACTTTTATTTTGCTTCATTCCAATGCCCCTTTTCTCACGACCAAAGTACTTGCCCTACAAAAAAAAAAACTAAAGCAAATGTAGCTCACAGGAGATTTTATGTCTATTTTCAAATTCTAACTTAAGAAACAACTTACCAAGGATGGCGAACAATCTTTTGTATCTGAAAATAAGCCTAGTACTGAGACTTTCAGCCAATTCTCCTGGTAATTCAGTATTAAGAGTCGACTTATTAGAAAGAAAAAGCATGCGCAGCACAACATTCTAACATGACCAAATAGTGGGCATCATGAAAATAAATGTAACCGACAGAAAACTTATTAATTGATCATTCACGTTAGCATCCACAAAAAGCCATAATATGATGGGACTAAAAGGAGATGCTCAAGTTTTTAAGTTGAAGAATGGCCAACTAACAGACAAGACACCTCAATAGCCATTCCACATAATGAACCAAGAAATTAAATCTTGGACAGTAATGGAACAAACAAATAATGTATAGAGGTTTTGTAGAAAAGATATTGAAGACCAAAGAAAAATGAATATAAGATCCCAACACATTTCCTAAGCACTGAACCTAAAGTAGAAACGAGAACAGCTATGTGGCCTATGCCCAAACACTAGCTGTAGTTACTCTAGAGGAAACTATAGACACCAAATGCAATTGACAGTAGAGAAGATAAAGCAAGTGTTTTTCTTGATCCTAAAAACACTGCAGGAAACTGGTTCTCACAAGTGAGAACTGATGGCAAAAATAAAATATTTACAGCATAAGCATTAATACAAGTTATAAAAACAGCTAGCAGTCATGTGGTAATTGCAGATTAAGCAAAGGGAGTGATGCTCAATAAAGTTTCATCAGCCAAATATCAACCAAGGGATCTAAGCATGACACATATAGACAATGAACCATGAAAATAGCAAAGAAGGACAACTTAAGAAACACACCAGTGAAGGTTCTTCAGAAGCAACATCTTTGTTTTCCTTGCCAAATATTGTACTTTGTGATGCAGAACTAGTACTCAACTCAAGCTGTCGAAGTCTTTCAAGAGCTTCAGCCTCGGGGCCCTAGAAACAAGCATTGTCATTTTCAGACAATCTTCTAACAGAAAAAAGCAAACACAAAGCAAATGAAATTCAATTAATAAGCTATTAACCTGCCCAAGAAGAAACAAGCAAAAAGCCTCTTCAAATTTCAGATCAATTCCCTCTGATGCAATTAAACACTCGCATATTGTTCTTGCTTTGCTGATCTACATAAAAGGACTAAAGATTAATACAAGAAAATGCACAATTTCATAATGAGCTATTAATGTAACTAGCATAAGAACCAGAAATTCCAGAATATGAGGGACAGGAACCATAATGGCAGTAGCAAAGCAACCAAACGGCAAGATCAGACTATAACAACGTCCACAACTACAATAAGTAGAAGCTTCATATGTTTTATATTGTATGTCATTCTAGCCTTTGAGTTTTGTTTCAAAATAATTGTGATTATAGTTTCATTGACATCTAAATTACACATTTTCCCTTCTGAGAATTTATATTTAATAGTTGTACTTGTCAAGGATGTAGGAAACTGGAGCAACAAATAAGGATACATAGCATATTTGTGATGGTCTCCTTAATAATTGTCAAAGTCTAAGAAAATCACTTATCATGAAACAAGGGTGCATCACCTATAAATTTCATTGTTACTCCTATTGGACAAATAGTCTTACAAACGCAAAAGACAAGAGCATCAGCTTATTTAATATTAGCACCGTACACTGCATAAAATATGTAGTCAAAATGAGAAATATCGAACTGAGCTTCAAGGTGGCCATGCAATTATATCTTTACAGGTACAAGTGTTCTAGTACATGAAACTCATCAGGAGAAAGTGGTTCAGAGAAGGAAATATTTGTTGTATACTTTTTCTTTTTAGATGCTATGTAATATAACCTTTGTAATTCCAATGATAAAAGAAAGGATTACCAGATCTGGTTGCCTACTTGAAAATCCAAGAGCAATATAAGCTATTAAGACTGTGTGGAAACAATCAAAATCAATTATGACCCTTTGATTGTGAGATTCAACTGACTTCTTATTCTTCCGAGTAGAAGCTAAATTATCCCATGGTAGAAGATCAACAATTTCTACAGCCATGAGTTTACTCAGTGCTTGACTCAAGAAGCATGGCCAGTCATGAACTTGACATGAGCTTTCCACATCAAGACCTTGGCGTAATAATTCACGCAATGCAGCAAGCGCTCCTCGCCGGCGTTCAGCATTGTCAGGTGTATGTGGCATGCCTAATAATTCCAAAGTGCAAGCAGGTGCCAACTCTTCCAAAGACTCTTCTATCTGTTGTATAGTAAAATATCAGGTTTATTAAGTTTTCAAGAAGAAGGAACATCAGAAAACAACATACAGTTCATTAATTATTGAAATCAGTAGACACTGAAAAATAAATAGCACACTAAATCCTCATGACAAAAAGTATTCATACTATATGAATGTTGTGAAATGGAATAATTCTTTAAGTAGTACTATGACAGAACAGTGATGCATTTTGCACATACTTCATGTCATCGGGAAGTCTCACTTAAAGAGTATTCTACTTCTTAAAGGATCACCATGACAAAAAATACTGTAGACTATGAACAAGATAAATCATCAGTCATTCTAACTGGCAGAGGAAAAGAAGTGATTTTTGCAAGGAAATTTCCAGGAGTCATTCAAAAGATAGGCATTGCAGAAACAATTATTAAGCATAATACATGCAGTTTTCTTTTAAAAAGACAATGCCTCTAAGAATGTTGCATCATCTTTCTTGCATGGCTAGAAAGAGGTTCAGTAAATGTGGTGACAGATTAGTAAAGAGATTCTGATAAAGAAACAGGAAAGATGCTTGAGCTACACATCTCTTATGAATTACCTGAGACAGAAGCTTCATTTTTCCCAATGAGACCTTGCTCCTGAGGAGGCACTGAGCACGAGCAAGAGCTTCAAATCCTTGAGAGATTTGATTTTTCTCAAAATAGATCTTTGCTATGGCACACTTCAAGAAAGAACCTAGTAAAAGAATGCATAATACTGCTAGGAAAATACAAGTGAGTTCATAAAATTCTTTGGATCACCTTACCTCTGCAAGTGCCATAGAGAGAAGCAAATCATGAACATATGGCTTAGAATCTGGATATTGAAGAGCTGCCCGGCCAATATCCAGCACAAGCTTCTCTTCACCAACCTGGGTAAGAAAAAATAAGAACTAAAACTCAACAACTGAGCTTCGATCACATCATGTAATTTAAATACCATATTCCCTCTCGACTGCTAACAAGCATATCTCTATCTTATAGATAGAAGGTAGATACAAAATGAAGATGGCCATGAAATGCAATGCTAATTAAAAACAAGGACTCTGGTCATTTTGTAGATGTTGTCAGAAGCTCATAAATGCGTCAATAAAGGATCATCTGGAGTGAAAGAGTTCTTCCTTAATGCATGGATAACTCGTTCTTGCTGGATAAGACACTTTTTAAAGGGGAATTTTGGGAGTTTAGAAGTTGCAAGACAATGATTTCTTGCTCTTGTTACTGATTTTGTTTTAAAGTCGAAGTGTGTCCCTTCAATTTTTTTTGGAAGAAAGCTGTAGCTGGTCTCCTCCTCCCCCGTGTTTTTACTAAAAACAATTCGGATGCTGCAATTCTTCAGGGGAAATTTCTCAATTGGGTTGGCATGTCATGACTATAGTGGATCTGTACCTATAGTTGCTGTTAAACAAAATATGGGTTCAATTGATCACTGCTGGCAAAAGCATTGGCTTGCCAATAGGGTGTCCAAGTTGCTGTATCTTTGGGTTGGTTTAATTTCATTGCTGAATCTGATGCTTTAACCTTGATAAAGATTGGAAAGGCAGATTCGTACCCTTCTTATCATGGTACTATCATGTCTGATATATTAACTACAGTTTCACAGTTTCAGTCCATACGTTTTACGCATAATAACAAATCCGCTAAGACGTTGTCTTGCTAAGCTTCTAGATGATCACCAGTGGGTGGCTGTGGGCTTTTATATGTTATTGACTTTCCTCAATGTTGTCTAGACCTGGCTGGTTTAGGTATTCTTCAATATCAGTAGTATCTTATTCAAGAAAAGCGTAAACCAATGACCTGAGGTTCAACTTACTTATACTATCTCAAAACATGTTAATCTGAGTGTATATGGATTTAGTCATTAAAAGAACACCAGGAAAAAAGCTAATGTACCTCTTGCAGGAGGCAAAGGGCCCCAGGCAACCAAGCCCAAGTGATTCGCAGAGATGATTTAGGTGGGATCTTTTCTCTTGTACTACCAGCATACTCTGGTTCAAAAAGAAGTTTGTCCCTCACATCCATCAACAGATCCTACACATGACAGATATATCAAGTTTTTAACACCAACTGCAAAATTAGACAAAGCGTGATTCTCCTGCACTCTACAAACTGATACCACAAGTATCTGCCCAGACTAGCATCCTTGTCAGATGGTGAGAAATGAAGGTTTGTAAAATATTCCTACCCTGCGTGCCACAACAGCTTCCATGGTGTAACCATCCTCCACCTCTGAATCTCTCAATTCCATAACAGACTTTACAATCTCATCCTTCTCAGCCTTATCTGGAACACCAATAAGCTGCAAACCACTGAGAGAAGTAAGTCCTAATTTCAGGACAGACAGACAGACTGCAAAACACGTATAAAGAGGCTCCTAGCAATAGACTCAACCTGCCGCTAGAGCACAATCATAAAAATGAAAGATTATAACCAGTATGGTATATAGAGCACAGTCATAAGAAAAAGTAATTAACATCTTAATAAGTAAACGGTCTGCCTAATAGAGAACAATCATAAGATACTAAGATAGCTATCTAAAAGAATCTCAAAACGAAAGGACCAAGAAGTATTTCAAGCACACTACATTCTTCAATTATCCTATCGTCATTAACAGTGTACAAAGTAAAATAAAAGGGACTTTCATTAGCAGAACTCCAGTACTTCAGTGCATATCAAATGTATAACACAAATAACAAGACTCTATACGGTTGAATTAGAGAGTATACTGTTTAAACCGCTAGCAAAACAACCAAATCGTACTGCGTATACTGAATCCTAAGATAACCGCAAATTTTGACTCCTAGCTCGATAAACCTAACAAGGAGTCAGAAACGCAATCGCGAACCTGATAGCACGTGACTGGAATCTCAACGCCTGCCAAATGCGAAGATTGACCATTAACGGTATGGTCAACGGCTCTCAAGGTGCTGGCATGGAGCCGCCACCTAGTAGAATAGCGACATTTGCAACGAAGACAAGAAGAAACAAAGCATATCCGAGGGGTCATCAGTAATGGAGAAAGAGCCACTCCTAAGCCGGCTGGAGGAGCAATCCGTCGGAGATCGTCACTCAGGATGGCATTAGTGTCTCGGAAGGAGCGGTGGGAAGACGAAGCTGCCTCTAACAACACAAGATTGGCAAATGCCATGAATTCCTTCGAGCAATCAACACCTATGAGGTTAGGGTTTTTTCAGAGAGAAATCATCGCTTTCCGAAGCCTCTATCTCACTGATTTGACACCAGCAACTTTTGAACTCTGTCCAAGTGATTGATAGAAAAAGTTGAATGTGGAATTGCAATTAAACGGGAATTGTAATGAAAATTCCAGAATTTGAGATTTCGCTAAGAAGACTTGTGTGCACAAGCACAGTGCAAATTATCTCTCAGCTCGAAAAGGAAATCCGTTCCTTTTACTACAAACAACGAAAAAGATGAAAAAGATAAAAAAGATCCCATAGGTTGCTAGGAAGTTTTACAATGAAGATATCTCTACTTCTTACTTTCTTTCTACTTTTTATAGTTTTAATATTAAAAATTAAATTTGATTAAAAATAGTATATTAGGTATGAGTA
The DNA here is from genome assembly GCA_029168935.1 of Oxyria digyna. Classification (NCBI taxonomy): domain Eukaryota; kingdom Viridiplantae; phylum Streptophyta; class Magnoliopsida; order Caryophyllales; family Polygonaceae; genus Oxyria; species Oxyria digyna. Next base: position 18,348,237 of record JAPVLV010000013.1, read on the forward strand.
GAGCTGGCAAAAAATGAGCCAACCCGCAAACTCGACTCGAACTAATCTGAAATTTCTTGGCCATAACCCGCCAAAATAAACCCGAGACTTGTTTTCCGTATAACCCGAAATTTCTGGGTAATAAACGGTTTGATTCTACTTGTTTCTTATGCTTTCGACTTTGCTTTTGCTTGCTTTTCGTGTTTCTGCTTTATCTTTTGCAAGTTTTGGCTCTTGGAGATGCTTTCATGGAGGTTTTTTTTGGATGAGTCACTTTGGTCGCGTTCCCTTAATTCTTAGGTTTTTCTTTCTTCCAGCCTTGTATCTTTTGCACTATACTTGTAAAACATTGTTTAATAAAACTTCTTGTTCTAATATCGTTGTGGAACTTCTCTCGATGAAACTTTGTTGTCATCCTCAAATTTTCAATTGTGTAAATAAAGAGAAAAAAAGATTAATGCGAGATGAGGGAATTTACCTTTTTGTCGACGTGTTCAGCTCGAGAACCCTAGCGTCTTCTTTCTTCTTGGGCCATACTATCCCCTTTTGGTAAGTTTGACTTGGGTCTCTTAGGGTTGAGTTGAAGCTGCCAAAAATTTAATGCCCAATCTCTCGACACGTTGTTTCACTTGTCGTGATCTTGTAACTTATAAATTCTTAAGTATCTCTTCTACCCCAGGGACGCGTTCTCTCCTTGACACGTCGAGATCTTTCTTTGCGACGATCATCTGTGTCGTTTTATCCTGCGGGCGCATTTCGGCTTATGGACTTAGTTGCGATAGCGTATTCTACACGTCTAAGCTTTTGAGTGACATCGAGAGACATCGAGTGATTATGCGGTGGTGTAACTTCTACGCGTCCGACTTTATTGGCGTCGAGGGCCATAAGAATGCGGTAATACGTTTCCCAACGCGTCCCGACTTAGTAGGCGTGAGGCAATATGAAATTGTGCGGTAGCATAACTTCTACGCATCCCGACTTTATGGGCGTCTAAGGCCGTATGAAATTGTGAGGTAGTGTGACTTCTACGCGTCCCGTCTTTATGGGCGTCTAAGGTTGTATGAATGCGGAAACACGTTTCCCAACGTGCCTCAACTTACATGGAATCAAGGGATGCATTCTAATAGTGTGTAGCACGCGTTAGAATAGTGTGTAGCACGTATGGTCTTCATCGCGGTGGTTATGCTAACGCGTCCGACTTACATGGTGTCAGGAATTACATTTCCATAATTCCCACTCACGAGTGGCGAATGTCTCTGTCGGCCTTGCGAAGTTTTCACTATGTTGTTGTATAGTGATTATTCTCTTAGCACACCCAGCGTTGGTCTCGACGAACACTTTTAATCGGAGGACCATGTGCTACCGTATGTTCCTAGACGACGACCCCAGACGACACCTCACTCTGGTATGTGTTAGATTTGTGTAGCGAGAGCATTCAGAGGGATCGGCAGATCGCGTAGTAAACCGTGCCAAGAAACTGGACGCCTCTTAGTCAAGGGGTACATGTCGGGTCGTGTTAATGACGAAGTATTTATGACTTATCCAGACATGGCCATGTATTTATTTAAATTTTTGCCACCATCTGGGGTTGCAATTTACCTAGGTAGATGCAGTTGTACCCCAGCTAAGCCGGACTTTCATCCCTCAATGCATCTGTCACACGTCACAGACTTTTAGTTATGAGGGGCCTCGGATCAGGACAGCGGTTTGGCCAGCCCCGTAGGGCATCTCCTCCCTAGCGTGGAATTTCACCCCGACACTTTTTAACGTCTGGACACGGCGAGGGACGTCTATAGTTACTCGGTAAAACACATTCAACAAGTAATGGAATTGAAAAGAAACATAGTGTAACAAACTTTGAAGCCTCCCCCTAGTCGACGCGACCCCCTTGTCACTCGACGCGACGACGACAACATTGTATTTATTGAAAATAAACTATCCTAAACATGCATAGCTTAAAAAATAAACACTTCAACTAGCTAACAATCAATGTTAGTACTTCTTGAGGTGAGTGGTGGTCTAGGAACCCATAACTGGCATTCCCTCGGTGGTAGCAATCTCATAGCCCCCTCGACCTGTGTTACTTGATATGGGACTTCCCATGATGCGCCTAACTTTCCGACGCTCTTATCTTCAATGTTGGAGAATACTTTTGTCAAAACCCAATCTCCAACTCTAAATACTCTTGCTTTGACATGGCGATTGTAACTTCTCGCGGCGATCTATTGTTGCGTCGCCATTCTTATGGCCGCGTCGCTTCTCAACTCGTCTACTGTGTCCATCATGAAGGTCATGAGGGGAGTATTACGCTCTTCTGGGAGTGACTTACACCTCTCTATAGGTATCTCTACTTCAATGGAAAGTACAGATTCACTTCCATAGACTAAGGAGAACGGGGTTTGACCTGTTACCTTCTTTGGCGTGGTCCTGTCTACCCATAGGACGACGGGGAGTTGGTTTGCCCAGACTCTTTTGCACTCTTCTATCCTCTTTTTCAAGTTGCTCACTATCACTTTATTACTTGATTCTGCTTGATCGTTTGCTTGTGGGTATCTTGGCGTCGACGTGACGAGACAGATACCTCTCTCTTCACAAAACGCGACCGTCTTGTGACTTATGAATTGGAGGTCGTTATCACAAACTGTAGTGTGAGGGATTTCAAATCTTACCAAGATATTTCTCTTGATGAAGGAGATCACATGTGAATCTTTGATTTTCTTGTACGCCTCCGCTTCGATCCACTTGGAGAAGTAATCTTTCATGGTGAGCATCAAGGTGCGCTCTCCCCCCACTTCATGAATGGACATGGCGCATTAAGGGAATGGAGTCTCTATGTGGGTTGGTGTTGTACTGGAGCATGGCGTTGGCAGGCGTCACACTTTTAACGTATTCCATGGTGTCTTTCTTATCCTGTCGTGTGCGCTTTTCACTGCCAAACTTCTCCCGCTAGAATGGTTCTCGTATTCTCCATTGTGCGACTTGTGTAAAATCTTTGGCACGTCTTCTTCTTCTACTGTTGCACAGCTCAAGAACAACTCGTTTGAGGACCATTTCACTAACTCGTTTGAGGACCACTTCAGTAACCTGTTTCCATCATACTATACTTCTCCAAGATCTCGAACGCTGTCTCTAGATGTCGGACGTGGTCCTCTGCTTTCTTTGACTTCACGGGCATGTCGTCGATGTATACCTCCATCGTGTCGCTGATATGCTCCTCATAAATCTTGTTCACTAGCCTCTGATATGTTGCTCCAGCATTCTTTAAACCAAAGGGCGTCACTTTGTAACAATATATCCCCTGACTCGTGATGAACGTTGTCTTCCATTGGTCTGCTAGGTTCATCTGGATCTGATGGTAGCCGTTGAAATGCGTCCATGAACGTGAGCATCTTGTGACCGGTTGCGGCGTATACCATTGCATTAATGTGTGGGAGAGGAAAACAATCTTCCAGGCATGCTTTGTTCAAGTCGATGAAGTCGACGCAGACTCTCCACTTCCATTCTTTTTCTGGAGCACGACAACATTAGCGAGCCAATCCGGGTACCTCGGCTCTCTTATCTTCCTTGTCTCTAGGAGGTTCTTTACTTCTTCATCCACTATCTTGTTGCGTTGGGGGTTGAACTTTCTTCTCTTTTGCTTCACTGGGTATGCTTAGGATCGAAGTTTAACTTATGTAGGATCACGTTGGGCAAAATCCCGGTCATGTCTTCATGACTCCAAGCAAATCATTTTGATTTGGACTGCAGAAACACAACTTGATCTCCTCTGACGACCTCTGGTACGTCGACTCCTATCTTCACGACGCGTTCCATCTTGGACGCGTCGATCACTGCATCTTCAAGTTCAGGGAGCTTTGCACGTACTTTGTAGGCGCCTCGCAGTCCTTTAATTGCTATGTTGTCGTCTTTTTTTTCTAGGGAGGGATTGGTTGTGCTCTTCATCCCCACTTTGTAGCACTATCTTGCTACGACTTGTTCTCCTTTGATTTCTTGCACTCCCCATGGTGTTGGAAACTTCAGAGACTGATGGTAGGTGGATGAGACCGCTTTTATGTCATTCAACCATCGTCTCCCCAGGATGATGTTGTAGGGTGACTCTGCTTCTATCACCACAAACTTGGATTGCATGTTGACCCCTCCGGCCAACGTTGTCAGGGTGATCTCTCCCATCATGTTTGCGACCTCTCCACTGAGTCCTACTAGAGGTATGTATTTCTTCACTCTGCTTCTTCATCCACTATCTTGTTGCGTTGGGGGTTGAACTTTCTTCTCTTTTGCTTCACTGGGTATGCTTAGGATCGAAGTTTAACTTATGTAGGATCACGTTGGGCAAAATCCCGGTCATGTCTTCATGACTCCAAGCAAATCATTTTGATTTGGACTGCAGAAACACAACTTGATCTCCTCTGACGACCTCTGGTACGTCGACTCCTATCTTCACGACGCGTTCCATCTTGGACGCGTCGATCACTGCATCTTCAAGTTCAGGGAGCTTTGCACGTACTTTGTAGGCGCCTCGCAGTCCTTTAATTGCTATGTTGTCGTCTTTTTTTTCTAGGGAGGGATTGGTTGTGCTCTTCATCCCCACTTTGTAGCACTATCTTGCTACGACTTGTTCTCCTTTGATTTCTTGCACTCCCCATGGTGTTGGAAACTTCAGAGACTGATGGTAGGTGGATGAGACCGCTTTTATGTCATTCAACCATCGTCTCCCCAGGATGATGTTGTAGGGTGACTCTGCTTCTATCACCACAAACTTGGATTGCATGTTGACCCCTCCGGCCAACGTTGTCAGGGTGATCTCTCCCATCATGTTTGCGACCTCTCCACTGAGTCCTACTAGAGGTATGTATTTCTTCACCACGTCATTGGCGGACAAGCCGAGATCTTTCATTGTGGACAACGTCATGATGTTAGCAGAGCTTCCATTATCAATCAAGATCCTGTTTACTTTGTAATTCCCAATGGTGAGGGAGATGATTAACCCGTCGTGATGATTTACGACCTCGTTTGGCTCTTCGAACGTGATGGGGTGATATTGCTTCACATTCCTCACATTGTACACCGACATCGCGTTGACAATGCTCAACAGGTGTAGATAGAGAAACAAAGATTTTTTGCCAAAACAATAGTGGCGTTTTCAGATTATGTATAATTTTGGAGCAAAAAAGTAGGCAAAAAGGTTCAAGAAACAAAGAAGAAACATAAATAAAAAGAAAGGATGAGAAATTGAATTAGCGGAAACAAATACATAGAATCATATGATAATAAACACAGTAATATAGACCCCGATCAGAATTTCACAAGATAAGTAGGAACTCAATCATGATACTACACTAATCAACTGATGGACACTATCGATATATATCTAGCATACATATACAATAAAATCTCATCAACTAGTCCAGAAAGGTTGATTCATGGCTTAAGCTCGGATTCTGGGTCATTAGTCTTCTATGAGGGTGCACGAACTGATGGTAGTTCTATAAGATGTAACACCAGAAGAAGAAATGGCAAGATATTAGCAAATGAAGTAATTCTACGTAATCATATCATATCATAATATATATAATTTTTGGGATGGTTGAAAAATATTCACATAAGATATTCATAAATATATTCATCTTGGTTGGGCTTTTTGCTTGGCCCACAAAAAAAAGTCCAATATTAAAGTTCACTTTATATAAAAAGAAATTTACATATATTTTTTTTAAACAAATCTATTATAATAAATAAAATACTATCTTTTAACAAACTATCTGATTGATTATACTGAATAACAAATCTATTTCCTCATAAAGAATTTATCTTTTATTAAGTTATAAACGAAATTGTATTTTTGAAGGATTATATAATTAAAAAAAAATATTTTTGTGCTACTATTTTGTATTTTCGTGAAGATAAAATGTTCTTCTACTTTATTGGATAGTGAACTTATTATTATCCAATATTGTATATTGAATAATATATTCTGTACTCCATTGATAAGAGAAGCTAAATCGTTTTGTTCACAATTCACCAATTAAATGGTATGTTCGTTGAACTTCTTTGTTAAATCGATTTCTTTTTCTACTATTCTATATCTTCTATATTATCTTCTACAATAAATTTAAGGTAAATATATATCTATAATATATATAATCATTATGTTACGAAATTAGAAAAAAAATATAAATATAAACTTCTCCTTTGAGCATTTATATCTATATAATAATTCATGAGTTTGAAGAAGTAATGTCAATTTGTACCGAGCCAAATATGGGCGAAACATTAATTTCTCAGGCTGAATGGGCTTGATTTTTAATTTGGGGTCTTCTCATCCGCCGCTACTCATTCTCCGTCTTCTCTCTTCCTTTCCCGCTTTCTTTCTTCTCATGCTCTCTTTCCCTAAATTTTCTAAACCCTAAGGCGCTCTCCATTTCCTCCCTTTCTCTCGCCATTGAAGGGTACCTGGCCTTCATTACTACATTCCTCCTCCTCGAAGATCTAAGCTGAGCCGAATCCAAATCAACAACAATGGACACCAAGGATATTCACCCAGTTCTTGCGACCATTCCCTTGCCTAAAGGCTAAAGCATCCGTTCTCCATCTTCCCACTTTTTGCTCGACCTCCTCCGGGCGACGACCACTCGATCGACGATAGCAAGCACCTCGGCGCCGCCATGGACGGTATTCAATCCTCCCAATTCCAAAATGCAAATAACGTGTAACTCCCGCCGTCGGGGCATTACTGCTACCCGCGTTACTTCTGCCTAGATTTCTATCTTTTTAATCTCCCTTCTCCATTACGAACCCTGGTCTTCAAGTCTGCTCTATTCTACGCGGTGTTTGGTGCTTGGTAACATCGACGAGCTAGGTATATTCGATTTCCTTGCTGTTGTTAATTTCTTGCTCTATCTCTCTTCAATTTCAGTTTGTCTCAAGGAAGACAAATTCTGAATTTGAATCGCCAAAAGAAGTCACATGTGTTGATTTTGTTTTTGTGTTTAAATCTTTTTGTTTATGTACAAAAAGAAGAAGACAGGTGTTAGGTTCATTCTTTTTCTGTTGTGCAATTAATCTCGCTAACAGAATCATCAATGTATTCTGTTATATACCTTTTAAGAATCTGTATGATGAGTCCATATCCCACAGTGAAAATCAGAATGCTCATAATTATTGTTCAAACATTGTGCCTTTGCTTTCCCTTTTCTTTTTTGCAAAACTTTAGCAGACTCTTCTTTACTAAAGATGTTGTTTACAAGATTAACATCCACACGAGAATCATTTGAATTGCTGCCCCCTGGATACTTGACGAGGCGAATTGTCGTATGCCAAGTCAAAGTAATCCTAACAAGCTCACTAACAAGTATAGTAGGCAAGCAAGGGTCGAAATCCCAAGGGAGTCAGGTTATCAATTCTATAAGTAATGATGATGATTAACTAGTGAAAGTAACCAAAGGTTTTTTTTTATAATGTATCAAGAACAAAGTACCGAAGGTTGATTTGGGTTGTAATTTATCAAAGGAAGACGTTTCACTTGACAAATATCCACTAACAGGTTGACAAGTTGATCATTAACTCCTTTTGGTCCTATGTCGAATTATTCATATGATCGGCTTAATCCCTGTTCTAATGTAGTTATTAGTCCAACTAGTCCTAATAACCCTTACTGAACTATAACCCTGAAACTACCAAGATTCAATAATAAAGCAGATTTAAGTTCAAGAATGGATAGATACATGCAATACCGTAGACAACTAGTCAGATACTCGACATGCACTCAATTCTCTTCACAATTTGACATTCACAACTAGTTCATGCAAATTGTGTGTGCTACAATCAAGTAAGATATTTCAACTAGAAATAAACAAACTCTAGCAATATGAATAAGATGATTCTACTCAGATGGCCAATCTAAATGAGCAAATCTGATTCAATGATAATACGCACAAGAGAATAAAGAAAATCAAATGAATAGAACAAAGGAAAGAAGTCTCACAACTTAATCAATCTGAAAGCTTCAAATGCCATGCAAAACAATGAAGGTTTAACAACTCATGGGTTCTTGAGAGAAAAACTAAGAAACTTGGAATATGGAATGTAGAAGATGGAAGATGATCCCAAAACCCCTAACAACTAAACCTATAAGTCTCTGCCCAATAAAAACTGATACAATTACTAACAAAAACGTTATAAAAACGTTACAAAACATAAAGAAGTTTCTAAATCGGCAAATGGAAGAAAGTCTTCGCTGGCGGAATCCGCGATCGCGGTTTGGGACCCGCAGTCGCGGATTTTGTGCTGTAAAACTAGTTGGTCCAGTGGAATTTCCGCGATCACGGTTTGGGACTCGCAGTCGCGGAAATGGCTTATGTGGCTTCGTCTTCAGCTGCCTCCAATGCTACCTGTGGTCTTCTTCCTGTGGTCTTCATGCAGCTTCGACTCCTCTTCTTATGCATCAATGCTCCGTATCATCCTCTGTAATCTCATATGTAGCTCAACTCTCCAAAACTCCGTAATTACATAATACATCATAACATCTAGCATAATCCTATACAAAATGAGCTAATAACCTATAGTAGCGCTATTTAAAATACCGCTTATCAAACTCCCCCATACTTAGACCTTGCTCGTCCCCGAGTAAGCTAAATGAAACTTACCCTTACAATCAGCACACACAGATCTCAGGAAGTATAGAAAAGAATGAACTACAAGTTACAAACACACTTCGCCTCCAAACACCATAGTGAGTACAATAGATATATCTAATCCTAGCTCCTATCTAGCATCTTATCCCTCCAGAGTGGCCTACCCTTTCCTCCTTATATCACCACTTCTTATGACACCTCGCCAGCAACAACAGATGATCCTAAGACACTCATTTCACTCATTATGCCTAGGCGCCCCGAAGGGTTTTCACCTAGCCACTCATTTCATTTTGCTAGATGAACTCACAATTGGCTCACATCTCTCAAGTCCACTTTTGCCTCAGCCTATTGCCGACCAGACTACCTGCTTATTGCATGGAACCGCCCTTTCAGGTTTTCAGCCCATCCCAGGATGAGTTGTGGTAAGCCAAACCCAATCAGGGGTAAGCTCACACTCCGACATGAGACTGAAAAGATACTTGAGCACATAAGCATGGACCTTGTTAACCTCGGTCATGCCAAAGAAAGCCATGGCTAACACCTTATGCGTCAGCCTGAGACAATGGTGAGAAAGCTGATAGTTGTAGTCATTCCCATCAACACTCCTCGGGACACCTGTCCATGTTTGCCACATGTGAAAGTGGCGGTCACCAACACCATCCTCATAGTTATCCGAGGGACCACGTGTGATCCCCAAGATATCTCTGAGTTGCGGGGTAGAAACAGTATACTGCCGCTTCTTATAGATAAAAGTGATGGCAGCAATTGTATCATCCCGACTCTTCGTCTTCAGGGTCGATAGGAATTGGTGCGACAAGTCCACATGGGAGGGTGCAGAGAGGGCCATAAACCCGCCCAAACCAGCATGGTCGAGCATAGCCTGAGTACAATTCGCCATACCCAACTCCTCAAGGGTAGGTCCATGAAAGAACCGAGTGGCAATTGCCCGCTTCTGCTTAAGAGTCGCAGCATACACCTTCACCTGCTTTTGCCCCTCATCATCATTCTTATGTGGCATTGAGCGCGACATTTTCACACTTATCAAATTCCACAAACTCAACAAACTCCACACAATCAAATTCCACACAATCAAATTCCAAACAATCACCAAACACAAACCAACCACAACAGCAGTTTCAACACCACCAAAGCACAAATATGGCCCTCATAGAGGCGAAACAACAAACAAACACCAAGCTGGAACCAAAAGAGAGCAAACAAATCACTTACAGAACCGAGGGAAAAAATCGAGACAGACGGAAATCCGCGGTCGCGGGCAGAATTCCGCGGTCGCGGAAATCGCTCTGTTGTTCTGGTTTTCTGAGGCGAGAAACCGCGGTCGCAGATGTTTTCCGCGGTCGCGGATTTCAACTGCGAAGAGAGACCTGAGACGTCGAACAGGAATCTGGTGGCTGGTCGGAAGTCGATCTCGGTGGGGCTTGGGGGTCTCCGACGAGTTGTGTGTGGGTCGTGGGGGTGGTGAAAAGGTGGGTATTTGGTGGTGAGGGTTTGTGAAATTGGGGAGAAGTGGGAGGAGGGTTGTTGAAAAGGGGGAGAAGTGGGAGGAGGGTTGTTGAAAAGGGGGAGAAGTGGGAGGAGGGTTGTTGAAAAGGGAGTTTCGGTAGGGAAAGAGTGGTGGAGACGTGGTGGCTTAGTGGGGAAGAGGGGTTGTAGGTGGAGATGGATGGATTAGTGGGTTGTAGGTGGAGGATAAATTGGAGAGATGGAGGAAATTTTTGAGGAGAAATTGGGGAGATGGGAGAAATTGAAGAGATGATGGGAAATTGGGGAGAAAATGGAAACGATTTTTCAGCTGATTTTTCAGTTTTTTTTTTCCTTTTTTTTTCTATACACGAAAAGGAAAAATCGTCAATTCTTTTAGTCAGCGCGAGACGCTGGGCGTCCAGGGAATACCATCAATTCCTTCAGTAAAAGCTAAAAGACAGTCATCTTCCCGTGCTTTATTCCTACAGGTTAGTAAACCAAAGAAAACAAAACAAGCAAAAAGAAATAAAATAAAATAAGATTGAAAAGAAATACCTTGGGTTGCCTCCCAAGCAGCGCCTTGGTTAGAGTCGTGGCTCGACTTGGTACTCAGGTCTCAATCATCAGCACTTGGCTCTTCGAGAGCCATCTCATCAATAGATTCCTTGGTGAACCCTTCATGGTAAGGTTTTAACCTTTGACCATTTACCTTAAAAACATTGTGGTTGTCTTTGTCAAACAACTCCACGACGCCATGAGGAAAGACGCGAGCTACAACATAGGGTCCACTCCAACGGGATCTCAACTTCCCAGGGAAAAGTTGAAGGCGAGACTGATATAGCAAGACTTTATCTCCCACTTTAAAGTCTTTTCGCAATATGTTCTTGTCATGCCAAGCCTTCGTCTTCTCCTTGTAAATCACAGCATTCTCATACGCATCCCGGCGTATCTCCTCTAACTCTTGGATTTTCAACTTTGTAAACTCACCTACAGCATCCATCTCCAGGGAATACCATCAATTCCTTCTGTGGCTTCGTCTTCAGCTGCCTCCAATGCTACATGTGGTCTTCTTCCTGTGGTCTTCATGCAGCTTCGACTCCTCTTCTTATGCTTCAAAGCTCCGTATCATCCTCTGTAATCTCATATTTAGCTCAACTCTCCAAAACTCCGTAATTACATAATACATCATAACATCTAGCATAATCCTATACAAAATGAGCTAATAACCTATAGTAGCGCTATGTAAAATACCGCTTATCAATACTCGAGAGCTAACCCTTCTTCAGCAGACTGGTTTTGACAATCCATGTTCTTGGAAGTTGTTTCTACAACTTGATTATTGTGTTGCACCTTTTGCCTCTTAGGTTACACGTGTCTTTAAAAGTTGTTTCACAAGAATATGATGTTTTGGTTTGCAGGTCAAGACGACGCGTTTCGTCCTCACCGAGGTGCAGCTTACCACAACTCATTCGGGAGCATCGGTTTTTCTCCCTCTTTTTCATTCTTCTTCTGCATCTTCACTATTACATCAAAATCAATGAAATCTGACATGGTAGAAGAGTTGAGTCTTTGATTCTGGAAGGATGCCTTCATACGACGACGATGGCACCACCAGAGATACTCAGGCTGATAAGCTATCTCTGCACAACTTATACCACCCAAACCACTCCCGCTCCACTTGTTTGCTCAATGAAAGGAACCATTGGAAGAGATCCGTCGAGATCTCACTGGAAGCTAAACACAATATGGGGTTTGTGAATGGGAGATGTCAACGAGCACTTCCAGGTACGTTTGAGTCTAGAAAATGGGATCGTTGCAACTTTATTGTTATAGCTTGGATATTGCATTCTGTTGAGAAAGATATTAGTGAATCGTTGATATACTGCAAAACAGCTAGTCAAATGTGGAAGGAATTGGCTTCTTGTTTTTGAAAATCAAACAAAACTAAGATTTTTCAAGCACAAAGAGATTTATTGTCTCATTCCCAAGCAAATTCCTTTGTTACAACCTATTTTACTAAAATGAAGAAGTTGTGGGATGAGTATATGTTGTTGGTTGAAAACTATTTCTGTGGTTGTGGTTCGAGTGTAGCAATTTGGAGGATTATGATGGATCAACGGGTGCTATATTTCTTAATGGGTTTGAATGAGGCTTACGACTCTATTAGAGACACTTTGTAATGATGATGCCATGTCCTACACTTGATAAAATCGTATATAAGGTTTTCTTAGGGGAGGGGCAACAAAGAACCATAGGTACTGCTACCAACACACCCCATGAAGAAACGGACTCATTAGCTCTTGCTGCTCAAAGTGGAACTCAAAGGAATTTTTCTGGTTAAGGCAACAATTCTGGGATACCCAAGGGGAGATTATAATGTGATCATTGCAAAACCGATGGCCATTCCAAGGAGAAGTGCTGGAAGCTCAATGTGAAAACTGAAAACAAATTCTTTTGTGAGCAACTAATTAGTCTTCTTGACAAAAATTCCAGCAATGACGCCATCTCTCATGCAACATTTTTTGTTGGTAAAGCTTTTTTTGTCTCCTTTATCCTAGTAATAATTCATATTGGATCTTAGATAGTGGAGCCACTGACCCTATTTCCCCACACTTATCCTTTCTTACATCTCCCATTACTATCTGTAAGCCCATATTCATTACTTTACCAAATGGTAAACATGCTGCCATCACTCATACAGGTTCAGTGGGACTATCTCCTCATATAATCCTACACAATGTTCTACATGTTCCAGATTTTCACTTCAATTTATTGTCCATTAGCAAATTGACTAAATATCTTTTTTTTTCTAACATCACTGTTACACCCACCCTTTGTTTCCTCCAGGCTCCTTCGATGAGCAAGCCAGTTGTGATTGGTCATGAAGCTAATGGACTCTACGTCTCTACATCATCAAAGATTCCTCTTCTTCTGATCATGTTCATGTGAATTCTAGTATTTCAGCTTGTAATTTCCCTTCTGTTTTGAGCCATCCTAGTTGTACTTTTTCTATCAGTAAAGACATCATTGAGCTATGGCATTGTCGAATGGGACATTTACCATTTCAGCAATTGAAACATGTTATTGACTTTGATATTTCTGTCTACCTCTTATATTTGCCAAATTTGTCCTAAAGCTAAAAACCCTCATACATCCATACATGCTCAGTCTTTGTTTGATCTTATTCATATAGATACACGGGGTCCATATAAACATCCTACACATATGTGTATAAATATTCTTAACTTTGGTTGATGATCATTCTAAATGCACTTGGCCTTTTCTGATGACACAAAAAAGCAATGCTCTCTCCTTCCTCAATTCCTTTGTGCTGAAGATTTCTACCCAATTCCAAACCAAAATCAAGTACATCAGATCTAACAATGTTGCTGAGTTTTGTGACTCTAATGCCAAATCCTTTTATGCCCTCCATGGGATTATTCACCAAACTTCTATGATTGACACGCCCCGACAAATGGTGTAGTTGGGCGCAAGCACAAACACCTCTTAGAGGTATCCAAAGCCCTCCTCTTTCAAGCAAATCTTCCTCTTGACTTCTGGGGGGTTGCCTTCTTACAGTCACATACATCATCAATCGCATCCCTCTGCCTTCTCTCTCAAATAAATCACCATATGAACTTCTCTTTAACAAAAACCCATATTTCACCTCTATTAAAACATTTGGTTGTTTATGATTTGTCAACTCCACTACCAAACACAATGATAAATTTCAGTCTCGAGCACACAAGTCTGTTCATTGAATATCCCTATGGTAAGAAAGATACAAAGTCCTTGATCTTACTACCAAACACACATTCTTTTCTTGTGATGTCACATTTCATGAGAACCATTTTCCATTTCATCATACTCCACCACAAAACAACTCCCCTTTTCCTTGCTACCCCATAGATATCCCATCACTATTTTTCATTCTTCAAAACACATCATCCATCAATATTTCTCCACCTTCCATCCTTTCAAACACACAAAAGTCTACTAATCCTTCAAACACTATTCAACCTTTCACTACACCCCCTTCTCCGCCACAAACAACTCTACCTAGTCGAGCATCTACTATAGTTCACCTGCTCACCTTGAAGATTACATTTTTTCACTAACTACCGTGCCACTCCTCACCACTGGTTTACTTGCTTCGTCTCAGTTATCACCATAATTTCATGCTTTTGTTGCCAATGCCATTTTCTAATCTGAACCCTCATCCTTTGCCTAAGCTTCTAAAGATCCAAACGAGATAATTGATATGAAAAATGAGTTAATTAAATGCTTGCAGGCTAATGGCACTTAGGATTTAGTCTCCATTCCAGTAGGAAAACGCTCAGCTGGTTGTAAATGTGGTTTTAAGGTGAAATTGAAGTCTAATGTCACACTTGAACGTTACAAAGCAATGCTTGTAGCAAAAGGATACACTCAACATGCTGGAATATCTTGACACTTTTTCTCCAGTTGTCAAAATGACAACCATAAGAATTATCATTGCTCTAGCTGTTGCACAAAATTGACCAATTTACCAAATGGATGTCAGCAATGCCTTCTTACATGGCGATTTATATGACTCTCCCAGAAGGTCTTCCTATTGACCTTAATCAGGTTTGTTGTCTCACGAAAACTCTGTATGGACTCAAATAGGTCTCCAGACAATGGTTCCACAAGCTGACTTCTTTATTGCTATGTTTGGGATTTATTCAATCCATAAATGATTATTCATTGTTTATTCTGCGAAAAGGACATGATATCACACTTGAAACTTGTGGTGGTTAATGTTGGTGAACTTATGGCTACTGGTTCTAATCCAACTACAATCAATCAATTGAAAGCCTTTCTTGATCAGTCCTTCAACATCACAGATTTGGGTCTATTACATGCCAATTTTTCTTCTTCATCCCCAATTTGCAATCTCAAGATGAATCATGAGGATGGTGACAAATTAGACAATTCAACTCTCTATAGGCAGATTGTTGGTAAAATGAATTTCCTTACAAATACCAGACCAGATATATGCTTTGTTGTACAAATGCTTAGTCAGTTTATGCAATCTTTTCGTACACCTCATCTCCATGCATTACATCACACACAAAGATACATTTCTAGCACCATTGGCCAAGGTATTGTACTATATGGCTTTGACAAACCAACCATCTCTGCATATTCTGATTCAGATTGGGCAGCATGTCCAATACCACGAAGGTATGTTAGTGGTTTCATGAGTCTTCTTGGTTCTTCCCCCCATAGCTTGGAAATCGAAGAAACGGAATACTAAGTCTCGTAGTTCTTTTGAGATGAGTACTGAGAAATGGCACAAGCCACTACATAGTTAACTTGGTTAGTTCGTCTTCTTCAGGATATTGGAGTATATCCAATATAACCAGCCAACCTTCATTGTGACAATTGGTTTGTACTTCAGATAGCACAAATCTTGTTTTCCATGAACGTACTAAACACGTGAAAATTAATTGCCATTTTACAAGAGGCAAAATCATGGAAGGCTTGATAGAGCTCTGCTTCCTTCCGTCCTCTGGACAACTTGTTGATGTTTTGACAGTCATCAACTCAGCAAAATCATCTTTTGTCCAAGCTAGGATTGTATCACCCTCCAACTTGCAGGCGGTGTTAGGAAATGCCACGTAGATGTCCATATCAATATATATTTGTTTGCCTTTATTTGACAAAGTATAAATACTCCTTTTAATAGAAGTAAAACCTAGAGTTTGAAATTTACGAAATCCAGGCTATTGTAGCCGCTTTTCCCCCCTCGTTTTCATTCTTCTTCTGTCATCTTCGCTATTACATCAAAATTAATGAAATCTTACTATGGGTTGTTCGACCTCGGGCTGTAGGGAATCTCTGCGATATCATCAAAGAATTGCTTCACGCACACTTCCTTGCATCATTTGATAATAGAACGGGTGGTCCCTCATCGAACAGGGGGTGGACACTGAAATTGATTTTTGTCTTGAACCAATTTTAGCTCAAATTGGCGATACATAGAGGGTTTTTCGATCTCCAAAATATTCTTTGGAGGTTCACTTTTGATAACATCTGCAACATCACGTTCGATTATGACCCGTCCCTATCGGAGTCGAAATTTGCAACAATGTTTGAGCAAGTCATAACCATTAGCAAGCTCTGATTCCTCTCCTTCTCACCGCTTATATGACGGATCAAACGATGGATGAATGTCGGATTTGCGAAGCAGCTCAAGGATGTCGTCGCCATTGGAGTGGGGAAGAAGGAGAACGCATGGTTGTGGCTCCTAGGGGTGGGCATAAAAAATTGAAACTGAAAAACCAGAAAACCGACTGATTTTTAGGTTAATCGTACTGCAAAAATTAAACTTTCAATTACAACTAACCGAACGATACTATTTGCGGTTAAACGGTTAATTAAATTGTATTTGCGGTTAACTGAATATACAATATATTTTTTTAATAGAGAATAATATTATTAGCTATGATAATCTAGTGGTATGACAATAGTGTAATAACCCTTCTCAAGAGAGTGTATTGTGTTAGGTTCAAAACTATTAGTTTCTAATCGTTTTTAGTCAACCATTTTTAGATTATGGAGGAACTTGCCTTGAATTGACCTTGTTTTAGTCAAACCATTATCAAGAGCTTGTAATAGAATCAACATAAATTTCTATGTAATATTATGCCCCAAATTCATGTACCGAGGCAAGGATGGTCTCTCTTGATTCTGTTTTGCAGCAGGCCATCAACAAACACATCTCTTTGCTTCTATTTTGCTACGACAACCAAACTCTTTGGCTTACTTCTGATTTCTTTCTGTTGTATGTCACCAATAGCTAATGAGCCAACATTAATGAACTTTAGTTTGTGGCTTTTACCTCTTTAGATATGTTTTGAATTTATGATTTGTGCTTTTTAGCTTTTGTTTTTCAAGTAGCTAATCCCTTTAGTACTCTTT
Organism: Oxyria digyna; assembly: GCA_029168935.1. Classification (NCBI taxonomy): domain Eukaryota; kingdom Viridiplantae; phylum Streptophyta; class Magnoliopsida; order Caryophyllales; family Polygonaceae; genus Oxyria; species Oxyria digyna. The sequence continues at coordinate 18,365,276 of JAPVLV010000013.1, forward strand.
TGGTTGTTATTTTATGGGAGTTTGATACAATGATTGTCGTTAACTTTTTTAAAACAATTTACAGAATAAATTTTTGTACTTTTTATTATGTTTTGTTAACCGAAATAACTGATTTACTGTACCGAACTTTTTGGTGAACTGATAATGGTTAGCCGAGAATTACGGTTAGTTAATGGTTATTAAAAGTCACTAACCAAACATTTGGTTAATCGAATAACGGTTAACCGACCACGTCCCCCTAGCGGTTCAAATTTCCATTGTTTGCCCTAAGGGTATATGAGTCATTATTCTAAAAAAATTCACTATTTTCCAACATTTTACCGCTTCATTTTCTTGTTTTTATCCTCTTTCCAATTAATCCAATCCGTTGATGAGTCGAATTCAACGACCCAAAGTAATGATTTGAATGTATTTAAGAGAAATGTTTCCTTGAACTACCTCTAGTAATTTAATGTTTTGTATTCACATAAATGAAATTATTTCAATTTCAAAATGCTGAAAAAAGGTTAGAAACTCTTCAGGAATCATCCCTTCAAACTAATGATCCTTTAATCAAAATCAAATATAATCGATTTATACAGAGATATAATAATCTTCTGGAATTTTAACATACTTATTGGAAACAAAAAGAATATTTTTTTTCTGATTTGGATAGAAATACTAAATATTTTGAGAATACTACTAAAGTTAGCACATTTAGACAAAAATATATTCTGTTATGAATCCTTAGACAATGTTAAATATTATGATCATGATGAAATTAAGATTAATATCACTTCTAATTTACAGAAACGATTTAATCCGTTGCATTTTGTGAATGTTAACTCTTCTGATTTGAATATTATACCAAAACTTATAACAGATTATGACAGTCAGGTGTTGATAGCTCAACCTACGAGTATCGAAATTAGGTAGAAATGTTGCTTTTGCACTTTCTCATAACAAGACTCCTGACGGATTTAATGTCAAATTCTATCAGACGTATTGGTCAGTAGTAGGAAAATATATTGTTAGCCCAGTTCAAGCTTTTTCCACTTTGATATAATGCTATCTAATTGTGCTCAATCCTTCATAGCTCTAATTCCAAAAATTGACAACCCTCCTTCTATTAATCAAAATCGTCCAATCAGTCTATGCACAACAGTCTACAAAATTATAACTAAGATTATGGCAGTTCAATTACAACCTTGATTATCAAAACTTATACATCCTTGCAAAAGTGCTTTTGTTAAAGATATATATATTTTTGATAATATTCTAATATCACATTAAATATTTCATTATTTCCACAAGTGTAAGAAAGGTAAAAGAGGATAGATGACTCTTAAATTGGACATGAAAAAAAGCTTACGATAAGTTACAATGGAACTTCATGAAACAAATTATATTAGCCTTTGTTTTTCATATAAAGTGGATTAATTTAATAATGACTTGTATTAAATCTTCCTCTTTTTCTGTTTTAGTGAATAATGAACATGGTCCACAATTTAAACCTAAATGTGAAATTAGGCAAGGTGATCCTACTGCACCATTTATATTAGCCAGAACATTCCAATTGGAAGCAGACAAAAGACAACACGGGGTTTTAATACAACTAACAAAGAATGGAATTGGTATTCCTTTCTTATGTTTTGCAGACGATACTTTAATCTTAGTTAATGAAAATATAAATAACATTGTTTATTAATAAAACCCTTCAAAAATTTACCGACTTATCTGGATTAGCAATTAACTATCATAAAAGCTTGTTTCAAATATCAACTAACATTCAATCAAACTTAAAACGTGATTTAACAACAATTCTAAATCTCCAACTGACTAATGCGATGAATAAATATTTAGGGATTCCTAAAGTTAGGGGCCGAGTTAAAAGTGAGTGCTTTAATTATGCTATACAGAGTATGCAAAATCAACTATCAAATTGGAAGGTAAATTCTATTTCTCAAGGTGGAAGATGCATACTTATACAATCCAATCTTCTGTCAAAAGCTAACCACATGATGTGATGTTTCTTTCTTCCCAAAATAGTTGGTTGAAAACGTGCTTTCGTTGTTGTGGAATAAGAAGCCTTCGTATCCTAATGCATGTATTTAATTTATTAGGAGCTATTAGAGCGGGATCCACTTTTTGGGGAATATGAGTCGAAGCAATAACAAGAATATCTCTATTGGGCCGTCTTTCACAATCTCTGAAAAATAGTTCAATATAAATCGAGGGACTCCGACTCATCCACATACAGATCATGAATATTTGGAATCGATACTATGCAATGAGACATTGTTCTTGCCAATTTGAATTGCAAGTTGATAGAAGCTAGGTCTATTTCCAACTCGATGATATACCTAAGCATTTCATCATCCACCGTTAAATAATTCGATAAGATTAATAAGGATTTTTTCTGGAACAAAACCCAACCAGGGTTTAGACCATTAACAAATTGGGATTCTATTTGTAAACCTAAAAATGAAAGTGCTTTAGGGTTACACTATTACAAAGATTTAAATAATGCATTACAAATGAAACTCTTATGGAAATTACTCACGAATAAGGATAACGTTTAGGTTAAATTAATATCACATAAATATCTTAAAACTTCTTCTCTATTTACATACAAAAAGAAAAACCAACAATCTTGGCGATTTTTTAGATTATTACATCTTTGACAAATGTTCCGCAAAGGAATTGGTTGGGAGTTGGGTAATGGTGACCAAATTCGATTCTGGGCGGATAATTAGATTGCTGATTTTTAACCTTGAGTCCTATTTTAATTCTAATATCTCTTTTATTGACAGTAGCAGACTTTATCTTGCCTTCTAAACAATGAGATTATCAAAAACTTGCGTATACCCTTCCACAACCTTGTACAAAAAATATGCTCAATCTATATACCTCAATATCCTACTGAAGACAAAATAATTTGGACTCCAAATCCAAGTGGTGAATTCAGTACAACATCAGCCAGGAACCAAAAAGAAATTCCTCAATCACTCCAAATCAAGATAATTTTAAATGGATTTGGAATTTGAAAATCCCACCTAAAATACAAAATTTCATTTGGAAAGAGATAGCTGATATTTTTCCTACGACCGAGCGACTCAACAAACATTATAATAGTGTTCCTAATTATTGTTCGATGTGTAATGAATTAACACACACTAGAGAACATTTTTTCCGAATGTCCAATGACGACCCAAACACTTTATAAGTTCGAAATATTAAGTAATATGAAATTTATAATAAATCAGGGTAATAGTTGCAAAAACACATTAGATAACATAATAAACGATAATAGAAATAGAAAATTTTGTAATTGAAGATCTACTTTTTACATGGTATTTAATACGCTGCACTTTGTATAGCGTAATTAGGGATTTTTATATTGTTTTAGGAGTGTTATCATATGTGTTTGGAGTCATTGTTATGATCTGAGATATTTATGAAGAAATGAAGAATTAGAAGATTGAAGAGTAGATTTGAAGGCACTTAGGAGAAGACACTCAGAATTGAAGAATTGATGGTTCGCAGCACAGATGGCGATCACCATATCATGATAGCGATCGCCATATCAAGACAGGAGCTGAGAAATATTTCTAAGGACAGATGGTGATCGCCATGTTACAGCAGAAGCCAGGAGCAAGAAGTTGACAGCGACCGCGATCGCCATGGTCAAGGTGGCGATCGCCATGAGGCAACAGAGGCTACGGCTAAAGAATTTATAAAGATGGCGATCGCCAGATATTCTGGTGGCGATCGCCGTATTGCGCTGAAAACATTTGTTTCCGGATTTGTTTTATTTATTTATTTCCTTTTATTTTATTATTTTCGCTTTAGGATTCTAGGGTTCGAATCTTTTATACCTTGGCAGCTTTCTTTTGTTCATCATCTTTTCCATCAATAGTTTTAGTTTTGCAACCATGAGCAGGAACTAAACTCCATTGTTTTACTTAGCAGTTGAAACCATCAGTTATTAAGTTGTGAGATTTCTAAACTCTTGTTCTTTTCCTTTGGGTTTGTATTAATTCTCTTGTTCTTCATCCATATGATTTCTATTGGTTTTGCTAGATTGATCACCTAGTTTAATTAGTAGATTTCTATTGCTAGACTAGGAATAGACGGTGGAATTCCTTGTCATTGTAGCATCCATATCTGCATGATCTGGTAGTGTAACCCTAGACTTAAACCAACAACCTTTGGCAGTGAGGTTTCCTGAGATAGCAGAAGGTGTGAATTTTGAGTTGAAAGCTGGTTTAATTCACGAGCTTCCACACTTCCATGGCTTAGCAGGTGAGGATCCAAACAAACATTTGGCTCAGTTCCATGCCATATGTTCTAGTATGAAGCCTAGAGGTGTTACTGAGGAGCAAGTCATGTTGAGAGCTTTCGGATTTACTCTGAAAGACGCTGCAAATGATTGGCTCTACTATCAAGCCCCAGGAAGTATTGATACATGGGCTAAGATGAAGAAGGTCTTCTTAGAAAAGTACTTTCCAGCCACAAAACCGAGTATCTTGAAGAAGGACATCACGACCATTCAACAACATTCAACTGAGAGTCTATATGAGTATTATGAGAGATTCAAGAAGTTGTGCTCAAGCTGTCCATTCCATAGTTACACTGACCAGGATCTTCTTATGTACTTGTTTAGTGGCCTGATTGATGAGGATCGTAGGATGGTAAACGCATCCTGTGGAGGTAATTTCCTAAAATTGACTATACCTCAGGCTACTGAAATGTTTGAAGAGTTGGTTGAGAGTTCAAGGCAGTTTGGTAGTAGACAAGGCTGCCACTCAGTGAAATCAATTGATTCAGATCAAATGCAGACTGACATGAATGAGTTGAAAGAGATGGTAAAGCTTTTGATGTTGAAAAGCGATGCCAACATGAAGTGAAGGCCATTCATGATCCTAATGTTGAGGTAAACGCTACTGGTGGATGGCAACCAAGGCCAAGGTATGATCCTCATCAATTAATTACCAGCAACCTAGACCTCAGAATTCTATGACTGCTGAAGATATGATCAAGTCCTTAGCTCAGACTGTGATGCAACAAAGCGCTGAGACAAAATCAAACATCCAAAATCTCGAAAATCAGATAGGACAGATTGCTCAAGCTGTGAGTAAATTAGAGGCCAGGGACTCGGTAAGAAACTCGAGAGAAAATGTCAGTGCAGTATTCTTAAGAAGCGGCAAAGTGTTGAATGACAATTCTGTGCCGAAACCGCGATCGCCATTTGTATATGGCGATCGCCATATTGTTTCTGAAGACTCTGGAGGTTCTGCATCGCGACCGCAATCGCCATATGGCCATGGCGATCGCCATATATTGACAGATCCAGCAAGTGTTTCCGAAGGACGACCGTGATTGCCACCCACAGAGGGCGATCGCCATGTCACTGCAGAGAGAAACTCTTCTCCCGACGCAAGGACGCGATCACCACCCCCCTCTGGCAATCGCGGGAAGGCTGCGGAGTTCAAAGACAATTATGTTCGCCCAAATTTCCCTCCTCTGTTTTCACATAAGCCCGTAGCCCCTTTCCCTGAAGCATTGAAGGATACTCGAAGACCGGAGAATGACAAAGAGATCTTCGAAACCTTTAGTAGGTGTGAGGTAAACATTCCTTTGCTTAAACTTGTTAAGAGTATTCCTAGATTTGCTAAGTTTTTGAAAGAAGTTTGCACTATTAAAAGAAATCAAAAACTAAAGGGAAAGCAAAAAGTGAAAGTGGGTGAACAAGTTTCTGTTGTGTTTCAAAGGCATATGCCTAAAAAGTGTGGTGATCCTGGCATGTTTAGTATTCCATGTGTTATTGTTGATACGAAATTTGAGAAAGTTATGCTTGATTTAGGTGCTTCGATTAATGTTTTGCCCTATTCCTTGTATAAATCACTAGGATTAGGACCTTTGCATGAAAAAGGAACTGTTATTCAACTCGCTGATAGATCTACGGTGTACCCAAAAGGGGTTGTTGAAGATGTGCTTGTTATGGTTGGTGATCTGATTTTTCCTGCTGATTTCTTTGTGTTGGATATGGAGCATGCTAATAATGTCACACTTATACTGTTAGGTAGACCTTTCATGAAAACTGCACAAACGAAAATCGATGTGAATAGTGGGACTCTCTCTATGGAGTTTGATGGGGATAAGGTAGAATATAATATATATGACATGGATCCCATTGATAAGAATTCTCTATGTGCTATTGATGTGATTACTCCTTCTTGTGTGGATGAATTGCAACATGTTTTAGAGAATATCTTAGGAGACCCACAAGTAGATATTGTTTTGTCTACTCACATGCAGGATTTCCAGGCTAAGCTAGAGCCTGAAGGTAAGCTTTCTCCACATCCTTTGGGCAATCGCCCCACATTACTGACCTCGCCAGGCGAGATACCATTGATGTCTAGTGTGCAGGCACTTGACATTGAGCTGAAACAGCCGCCTGATACGATCAATGAGGAGAAAGTGAATGAAACCACTTTCATTGCTAAAGACAAGGTGGTCAAGGTGAAAGGGACGAGGTTCAAGGCGTACCATGAGTGGTTTATGAGAGAATTCAGACAGGAGACGATTTTCACGAAGCCGAATGGCGTTAGTTAAAATCTCTTGATGTTTCATGTCGAGCCACGACATAAAATAAGGCGTTGCTCGGGAGGCAACCCGAGGTTTGAGATTGTTTTTATTTGTTTTGTTCAGTTTAATTTTCTTTTCAGTTTTTTCTATGGACAGGAGGAAAGCACTGAAGCTTAGGGTACAGTCCGTAGCCAATCTCGCTGTAAGTCTTCTCTCCCGTTAAAAAAAAAAAATTCAATCCGAAAATCATTCCGAGAAAAAAATAATAAATCGGATTTAAAAAAATAGAGTGCAGAAAAAAATATGAGAAAAAAGACAGTAAGGAGTTGTATTTCATCAAGTTTGGATTCATCGTTTCATTATTCCTATCATTTATGGATCTACATTTGTTGGAGCTTAGCTTGTTGGTGACCATGTTCTTTGCAAGGAGTTGATTTTGGGTCACCATCTATATTGGAGGTATTCTTTCTTTTGTTTTAGATGAGTTGTGCTTTGTTGGATTACAATTGGTGCTCATCTAGTTTCTCATTCTACCACACCTTGTGTTTCGTTGGAGGAAGGTCATCTGACCTTGTATGTGAGTCTTCTGTCTCCTTCCCTGGGTTCGTTATTATGTCTTCCATTTCATTGAGGACAATGCAATGTTTAAGTATGGGGGAGGAGAATGTATTCACATGTCTTTATTTGGTGTTGGTTGTATCTGCATGAATTTATTGAATATATATTGTTTGAAAAAGCCACAAAAATTGAAAAAAGGCATACAAAATCCTTGGATAGCAAGTTCTATGCAATAAGAAGGTGGCTTGGCCGGCACTAGGCTGAGGCAACAATAAGTCTGGAGTGATATGAGTATTGTGAGTCTGGAACAATTATTGAGTGGTTAGGATGAAAACCTGAAAGGGCGCCTAAGCAAGATGAGCGTATGAAAAAAATTGAGTGTGTTAGGATTTTTATCATCTTGGCGTATGGAGACATAAGAAGGAGGTGCATAGGAGGATTCGGGTAGGCCACTTGGAGGAATAAGGTGTAGTTTTGGGTTTGTGCTTATTGTATCACATTGTTCTTGATTGTTGTTGTTGTGTTTTGTATGTTTGGAGGAGCTTATTGAGTATGTAATCACTAGGAGATATTGTTGTACTTCCTGAGGCGTTGAGCATTTTATTGTAAGGGTAGCTTTTCTGTAAGTTACTCGGGACGAGTAAAACTCTAAGTATGGGGGTATTTAATACGTTGCACTTTGTATAGCGTAACTAGGGATTATTATATTGTTTTAGGAGTGTTATCATATGTGTTTGGAGTCATTGTTATGATCTGAGATATTTACGAAGAAATGAAGAATTAGAAGATTGAAGAGTAGATTTGAAGGCAGTTAGGAGAAGACACTCATAATTGAAGAATTGATGGTTCGCAGCACAGATGGCGACCGCCATATCCAGATAGCGATCACCATATCAAGACATGAGTTGAGAAATATTTCTAAGGACAGATGGCGATCGCCATATCCAGATGGCGATCGCCATGTTACAGCAGAAGCCAGAAGCAAGAAGTTGACAGCGTCCGCGATCGCCATGGTGAAGGTGGCGATCGCCATGAGGCAACAGAGGCTACGGCTAAAGAATTTATGAAGATGGCGATCGCCAGATATTCTGGTGGCGATCGCCGTATTGCGCTGAAGACATTTGTTTCCGGATTTGTTTTATTTATTTGTTTTCTTTTTATTTTATTATTTTCGTTTTAGGATTCTAGGGTTAGACTCTTTTATACCCTGGCAGTTTTCTTTTGTTCATCATCTTTTTCATCGACAGTTTTAGTTTTGCAACCATGAGCAGGAAGTAAACTCCATTGTTTTACTTAGCAGTTGAAACCATCAGTTATTAAGAAGTGAGATTTCTAAACTCTTGTTCTTTTCCTTTGGGTTTGTATTAATTCTCTTGTTCTTCATCCATATGATTTCTATTGGTTTTGCTAGATTGATCACCTAGTTTGATTAGTAGATTTCTATTGCTAGACCAGGAATAGACGGTGGAATTCCTTGTCATTGTAGCATCCATATTTGCATGATCGGGTAGTTGATTGTTTATATGAAAGTGAATTGATTGCATTTAAGCTAAGTATGCCATATCATGACTTGCATATTACTCGAATCTTTCATTCTGTTGTAACGGCTTTACTTTGCCTTCTGTGAATAAAGGTAATAAACATTTACAGCTTTTCCTATTTTGTCTTACTAGTGGTTGTCACATTAAAGAAAAAAACATAGAAATCGAGAGAATTGCGACTAACAGATAGATAGATTTAGACCACGTTACTATAATCATTACTCCGTATTCAATCTCTTACCAAAATAAACAAGGAGTAGATTTGGTATGGATTTTAATTTTTATCTAAGAAATATTATATGAATAAAATTCGAAAAAGTAATGAATATAATTATAATTTAATTTGAAATGGTTTGAAGAAAAAAATGTAGCGCATAGTTTGAATAAATGTTTATAAGTGATAATTAAAAGGAGATGAAAGTTAAGAATCCAGCTAAAAGCAGCAGGTCCCGCAGAATATGGGAAGGGTAACACGCGCTTAGGGTTTTGCATACCGTAACGGCATGGATCCCTGTATTTGAATGGGTTGTAATTTGTAGGGCTGAATTGTTTCTTGTATATAACGCCACCTCTTCTAAATTAACACTCTGAAATCTCATTATGAATTCGTTTTGCCTCAATCCAAACCCGATCGGATCGGCAGGAGCTAGTGAGGGCTTGTTTTGGGAGAGCCAACTATGGCCCTTCGGTAACAATGAGCACTCTTTGGCCCCTCCCAATGCCTCTGAGTCTGAGAGAGATGGTGTGAAAGGGAAAGGAAAGCTTGTGGAAGAAGAAGATGTCTTCTTCACAAAGGTAAAGAGGGAGAAGAGAAAGGCCCAGGTTAATGTAGAGACTCATATTTATACTGAAAGGGAGAGGAGGAAGAAAATGAGGAATATGTTCTCTAGTCTCCATGCCATGCTTCCCCAACTTCCTCCTAAGGTATAAATTTATTTTCTTCGAATACATTTTCGCTAATTTACAAATTCTTTTGTCTAAATCTCTTTTTCCCTTCTAATTTTCAAAATTCACTAACAAACACAATTTTAATTTTATTACATTTCTTTCTTCATATGGATTATTATCTTTACCCAATTCTAAACAATTAACATTAACTAGTTAAGTTTTCCAAAAAACTTTACGTTTTTTGACATTTCTATTGCAATTATAATACTGAAATTTGTTGGCTTACAATTTAATTAAATTATAGATGTAAATGAAATTTGATACCAATGTGACCTACTTTTATGTGTATTATGATATCCAAATTATGAAATTTGAAGGTAAAATGTCAAATTAAGAAAACATATCACAATTATCATAGTCAAAGATGTGACATGTAAATTTGGTAACTCTATCAATGTTTCTCTAAATATGAATACACATTTAATTAAGTACTACACTAACCACTATAATATATCAATTATTTATTTCCCTTGATGATATGATGATAGTTATTTTATCTCAACTTTTTAATCTATTTTTGAAAGAAAGTAAAAGATTTATATTATATTACTACTTATATACGTCTTCCTTTTTGTATGGGATAGTTCTCCTTTTTTAAATTAGGTTGTTTTCAATTTCTCAAGATGAAAATGTTTAAACATGTAAAAATTCATGATACTTCACTCATATCATAAATGAATCGTTTGTTGGAATGTTCGAATTTGAGGTGGAAATTCAGTATAGTGGAATTATTAGTTTGTTGGAATGTTGAATTCACTTTTATAAGATAGGTCGTCCTATTTGTGTCATATATCTAAACATGTAAAATTCAAGATAGAAAATGTCAATCGCATATGATAAATGAGTTGTTTGTTGGAATGTGGTATGTTTCATCTTGGTGAACAGATTGACAAGACAACCATTGTAGATGAAGCTGTAAAGCAAATCAAAACCCTAGAAATCCAACTGGAGAAACTTCAAGAACTAAAGGAGAACAAGCGTCGTTGCTCCACAAATGCGACCATCAGCTTTGAACCACCATCCTCTACAGAGGCCAACTTGAAGCAAGCATGCCAGACTACTAGAGAATCCTTCTTAGCTGATCATGCCGCCAGTCAAGTCAAGAATAACTCATTTAGTATGGCATCAGGGCCTGTAATGTTCCATACTTGGACCTCTCCTAATGTTGTGCTCAACACCTTTGGAAATGAGGGACAAATTATGATTTGCGCTCCTTGGAAGCTCGGGCTCCTGACTTCTATCATCCTTGCATTTGAGAAGAATATGATAGAGGTGGAATCAGCCAATGCTTCCAGTAATGGAAGAGGAAACATCTACATGTTCCATGTTCGCCTTGTGAGTTCCATACTTCAATTCACTAATTGTGATTTAACCATGCCTACATAACAATTTGCTAATGTTATTAACTATTTGATTAAAATGCTTACTATGCAAATATTTGGTTTAACACTTTGATTAGCTTTTCATTTTATTTAATGACTTTTACTTTTTGTTTTAGGCTAATGGAGCAATTGAGCAATCCCCATTGTCTTTTTCTGCCGATGGAGTGTTCAAAGAAGCAATTAGAGAAATGACTCCCCTTTTCCCTTCAAACTAATTAGGATATGGAGCCTACAAAGGATAAATGTCAAATTAGTTTGGAGCTTAAAAAATCAATCTATCGAATTTCTTATTGATTTCGTAAAGTAATTGATAACTTATATAGCTATTACAAGAATTTCTCAAAGTTATTACCTACATTATGAATATGCATTTTAGTAATAATTTATTATGTTGAAAGTACTATGTATTAGGATGTTTGAGTGGATGTTATTTTATAAGTTTTATATTCTCATCAATATATGTTTTGTAATGTCTTTTTCTGGAAAGGATTATTGATGTTTCTAATATAGCATATTGATCTATTGGTCTTAACTAAGATCTCTCTCAATTTATATCTCTTCTATACTTTTTGTCAATACATATATTTCTGCCATGCATCAACATTTCCTTTAAATCCTTTGTTTGTTATTGACTTGATGTACTATTGCTGGTAAATAAATTAAAAACTAAATGTTTTTCTATTGTTATATTGATGTTGTATCAAACAAATAATGAAATAAATTAATTATCATTTAAAAGTGTAAAAAATAAATCGAAATATTAATTATATATTTTGAATTTGCATGTACTGAAGTAGTACATTTACGCTTTTTGTAATAGTTTCCGTTTAATATGTTTAATCTTGAAAAATCCAATATTTGAATGGAGAGAACTTCTGAATGTTTGGATTGTTACCTAATAAATATGAGTATATTTCAGCTAATCAAGTAGTATATAACTAATACAATATTTAATACAATATATCAAAACGTTAATGTGAGAACGCTACTTTGGATAAAATCCAGTCTTATAATTTTTGTAAATCTTTCAAACTAGTTTTTTAAGAAAACTTTTTTTGAACTTATAAATTTGAAATGTACATAGTACAACTTGATGTAAATCCAAATCCCAAAATTTTTATCTAGCTTTACTCAAAACACATGTAGTTCATAAATGCGCATCAAGTTATATCCTAATGCCATCTAGTTATATATATATATATATATATATATATATATATATATATATATATATATATATATATATATAGATACTACAACCGGATCTCCGTGTTGCGCGCGGAAAAATTAAAGATTTTTATATACGACTTAAAGTTGTTAAATAGACGTTCGAAAATTGAATTGAGGCTAATTATGTTCACAACCTTTCAATGCAACAATACAACCTCAAGAAAGTTAAATTTGTAAACATAATCAATCAAGAAAATGTTAAATGGTTTCTTTCGACGAAAAAATTGAGTCACTCTTTCTAAATAGGAGATATGAATACATCAATGTTCATGCATAATTTGTTTCCTTAACATAAATGGTTGAGCAACGCATCTTAAACGAAGGTGATAAACTTATTGATTCCAAGTAAGCTTGTTGATTCAAGCTATGATTATTCTTTGCATGGATTTCTTATGATTTATGTTAAACTCTTCTTCAATATCAACTTTCAATGCATTAACTTGGTACCAATTACCATTACTTTCTCAAGACCTATCAATTTATATATATATATATATATATATAGAGAGAGAGAGAGAGGGAGACTCCGGTAAGACCACTTTTAAAAGAAAATAAGGAAAAAAATATAAAAACTCCTTCCTTAATTTACGGCAATTCCAAATCAACGACTTCTCCCTCTCTCTCTCTTCCATCAATTTAACGCCTTCTCTCTCTTCCATCGTTCTTCTCTTCCAGACGGTAACAATAGTTAATTGATACAACAACACAGAAATCTCCATGGAAGAAGGTTAGTATCGTGATATGCATCAAATTAGGTTACTAAAATCGACTTTGATATATTAGATTCATAGGAATTTGATTAGGGTTTTATTAGGATTTCATTAGGGTTTGATTATATTCGACTTTGATATATGCATTAAACTAGGGTTAAATAGGGTTTCGTTCTGATATGCGACAACAATAAAACGATATGCATCAGATGATTCGGTGGTATGCAGTAGCAATTTAGGGTTTCACATGAATTTTGTTATGCAGTAAAAAGGTTGTCGTATGCGTTTCGTAATCGTTGTTATGCAATCGGATATACTTGATATGCAGTAGATACGTTTTGATTCAACAATGGTTTTCGCCTCTCAAATCAAATTCTTAGCCAAGTGGATGTGACATTCGACTTTCATATTAGATTCACAAGATTCTTTCATGTAAATTGACGGTCATGAGGGTGAGAAATTTGATTTACCTATGGAATTTTGTATACCTATTTAATTTTACTATAGGTTGCTAGGGTGAGATTTTGATATGCGATAAAGTAAATCAATATTCAGTTCGTAATCTCCGTTATGCAGTAGTTATGTTGGCTTTCTCCCTAAGTTATTTTTTCGCGGTTATGCAACTTGATTTATTTGGTATGCACTTGTTCTTAATGAATGTGCATTTACGGTTCTGTGATATGCACAAAACTGTATCGGGTAAGCAGAAGAACCGACCTGATGATGTGATCTATTCTTCCTCAGACGATAGTGTTGATTGTATGTCAGATGATGATGAAGAAGCATTATATGGTACCGAATGTGTTATTGACGTGAAAGACAAAAACAAAAAGTATTGGGTTCCTCATTGTCCCGATGACATTAAACCAATAATTGGAAAATCCTTTAATTCCTTGTTGGAAGGAGAAACATTCTATAGTAAGTATGCAAACACGGTAATATGCAGTTTCGTACTTATGTTATTTTCAAGGTTTTAATCATTTTCATGTTTGTTCGTATTCATCATTATGCATTTTGATTTACTTGATATGCACTCAATATGTATTGATATGCAGTTCATAGGTTGGTGTATGCAAAAGAACTCAAAGGATGATGTAATGTAGTAATCCTCGGATGATGATATCGATGTATCTAATGACAGCGTGTCAGACAAAGAAGAAGAATTAATATATGGTACGAAATGTGTTATTGACACCGAAGACAAACACACAAAGCATTGGGTTCGATATGCATGAAGTAGTAATTAATATTTGTCTCGCCGTTGTAGGGTTTCATATTGCCTTGATATGCCGATATGCCAAAAATCTGAATTGATATGCATTATAATTAATTTTCCTATTGTTGCCTTGATAGAATCCTTTAGTTGATGTTAATATGCAATTTAATTTTTTAGAGATATTGGAATTAGAGTTAATTTTTGATATTACGTAAATTTGGGTTTTAAGATATTGAATTTTATATTCGGTTAAATTTAAGAGATAAGTGCTTATGTGTTCTCCAAGGTTTACAACTTTCTAGTTGATATGCAACTCATATAGATATGCACCAAATCCGAAGCGATATTCACTCCATCTATATAGATATGCATCAAAACTGCAGCGATATGCACCAAATTTTTAGCGATATGCACCAAATCTGTATATATATGAACCAAATTCGTAGCGATATACACTAAATCTGTATAGATATGCACCAAAACTACAACGATAAGCACCAAATCCGTAGCAATATGCACCAAATCGTTGTTCATCAAATTCATGATATTAAGAATGGACTTCAAAAACACTACATTCGATTTGCATAACGTAAAAAGCGGTGTGCATATCACACACAAACAAGTGAATATCAACACACTATATGTGAGTATTATACTCATGCAGTTGCATATCATATATAATGTTTTTTTTTGACATCTACACATACTAAACCCATCAAAAAAAATAAAAAAAAATAATGCTCATATCAACGCATACAAATACAATAAAAATCAGCAAGTTGTTTTGCATAACAACAAGACTATATTAGATATTAATACAAGTGAGTGCATATCAGTGTTGCAAACCAAAATGGCCTAAAAAATTCTACAATTACACAAATTTCAATCAAAATAAAAACTGGCAGGGGAGAAGAGTCCTCATATCTGCTCCGCTATAATGCACCTAATTGATGCAGCTGCAAAATCACCATCAATTTGCTTAGAAAGAATCAAACCATTAAGGAGATAAAAATATAACAATCTCTAAGACAAATAACTAAGCACTAAATTATCCTTCCTTATGGAAAACTACAAATAGAAATCATATATTAAGCTTGAGAAAGTAATTAGAAGATGAAGTAAAAAAGTTCTGAATTTTTTGTATGTAAATACTTGCAGGAATCATATATTAAGCTTGAGATTTTACATGATCTTGATGCTATGAAGAATTCTTGTAGTAAGGTTTCAAATTGATTTTGTAAGAATATGAAAAAGCAAACTAGCACCATATATATGAATCCGTATTAATGAATTCTCTGATACATAAGTGTAGAAAGAAGTTAGAAGCCATGATATCCAAACAATTAGAGTAGAACTACAAAATAGGACAAAACATATAATCGTATGCGAAAAATGTGAAAAGGAGGACAAAACAAAGTTTCAATATTCAGACCTCCCTTTGTTCTATAGCGTAAGCATCTAGATCCTCCAAGCTTGGAAGTTTTGCATTCAGAACCATAGGCTCCCTTGGAAGAAGTGCACTGGAAATACAATTCAAAACTAGTGTCAAGAAATTGTAGGGAATGTTCCTGACACGAAGCAGTTTGTATGTGGTAGACGGGGGTTTGAATTTTCAACTGAGGTAAAATCAATGGCGTACCTAATTGAAGAAGATTGCGAAGAGAGAGGTGGGGATCCGATGAGCCGATAGATATTTGATGGAAGAGGAGGGCGGCAGAGTGAAATCTAGATCTGATACGGAGAAACCCAGATATGATGCCTCTTGAAAGCCGATCTCCGATGGAAGAGCAGGGCGGCGGCAGAGTGCAAGCGGAGATGAATTCGGAGAAGAAGGACTACGGAGGCGCCATGCTAGGGCTCGGGAGAGGTGATAGGGGAAGAGAGTAAATCAAATTTGGAGTGAGAGGATATCTGGAGAGAGGGTAAATCAAAATTGATATTGGAGAGAGAAGGGATCGGGAAAGAGTAAATCAAATCCTAAATTTATGGATTGTTTTTTGAATTTTTATTTATTGTTAATCATAAGTGAATCTGGTCCATTGATCTAAATTTGATCCAATGAATAGAAATTGTTAATACCGTTTTACCGTAAGGAGTGGTTTCACAGGAGCCTAAATCTATATATATATATATATACACACACATTTAACTATATCAAACTGCACGTCCTTCAAACTTCAAATGTACATAACACTAGTTCAGTTTTCCGTGCCTCACATGAGTATTACAACAAACAACAACAACAACACACCCCATTATATCCCTGTAAACGGGGTCTGGGGGGGGGGGGTCGGGATTGGTATTTCCTTACACCAACAAGCTATGAGGAAGTAACTGATGTGACCCAAAATTATAAGCGAGAAAAGCAGAACCTAATAAACCAAACATAAAACTTAACCGACATAAATGAAATATTGATCTTGGCATGAAAACAAGACAAACCCACTCCATAGAACGATACTAGCATAGCCTTATGTTACTCGGATATTCTCCCTCCACAAAGCTTTGTCCTGAGTCAAATCTATTGAGAGTGTCAAAACAGAAAGGTCTTTCTGAATTACTTCCATCCAACTCTATCTTGGACGTCCTCTGCCACGGACGTAGGTTTCCAACGCCAACACTTCACAACTGTGAACTGGGGCACAAAGCGGCTTTCTCTGAACGTGCCCGAGCTGAGGTGCCTATCAGGAACAATAATCGGCTCATGGGTGTTGTTTTGGAAAAAGAACCTTATTTTGAACTGGGCGCCTGAGTTTGGCTTGATGGGATTAAGTCCATGGTTTAGAGCGAATGGCTTGATGGGAGTGAACCCCATGGTGAGATCGCATCATTGATCTAACGAGTTCTGGAGTGTTAATCATGAGTGAGAGTTAATTTCATGTTAAAATAGCAAACAAGATCTTCTATTTAGTATGTATCTTGTTAGTCCTTGTTCAAATTTATTTCTTTTTCCAGGCTTGAAACGAGTTCATCGGTAGATATTGTGATAAGATTTATTGGTGACGATTTCTTCTGATAATTACATTTGACCGGGATAAGAATAACTAGGGAAAGATTATAACTTTAAAGTGAATATATTTCTAAGATCAAACGATTGACTTGTTGTGTGAATCTTGTTTGAGTGTGACACCTTCCTCTCATATATGTACAACCATCTTTTTCTTTTCTTTAACTGTTTCTTGTGGTTCGATTTGCATACAACCCCCTGGTTACTTCTTGGTTACTTATTAGGATACTTGATTGATATCAAATTCTCTGTGGAATTCGACCCTGACTAGTCTACTATACTTGTTTTAGTTGATAGCTTAGGTTTTACTTTGATTGGCATAACGAATTTAGGCCTGTAAATTTTGGCGTCGTTGTTAGGGAATATTTTATTCTGTTTTGTGTCTTTGTGGTTACCAAGTTTATTTCTTTTGTGTTGATCATTCGTATGGTCTACACTCGTGCTACTAATACACATCTTGTTGATTTTGATTAAGAGATTGAAAGAACTTTTCGTCGAAATCTTAGAAGGAATATCAGCATGGGGGACGATTTGATATAAGTTCCAAGGATACTAATGCAATTAATTGTGCCAGTCATGCAACAACAACCAAGGGCAGTACTAGTACCTCCTTTGAATGACAGTGTGAACTTCAAACTCAAGTCGGGGGTGATTCATTTACTCCCAAGTTTCCATGGATTGAAGGGAGAGGACCTAATCAAGCACTTGGGGGAATTCCACATGGTTTGCATGAGCATGAAACCGGCTAATGTTACAGAAGATCAGATCAAGATTAGATCTTTCAAGTTCACTCTAAAGGATGGTGTTGACGATTGGTTGTACCATCTTCCAGCTGACAGTCTTGATACTTGGGGTAAAGGTTCACAAGTCGTTCCTTGACAAGTATTTCCCAAGCAAGAAGTCGAAGAATCTCAAGAAGGCAATTAGCAACATTGAGCAAGAGGATGACGAGACCCTCTATGCCTACTATGAAAGGTTGAAATGAATTTGCTCGTGAGTTTTTTTCATGGGTTCTCAAATCAGGATCATGTGCTTTCTCTATACAACTGTTTGCTAGATAGTGAGAGGAGAATGATTGAAGTTTCTTGTGGAGGTGGAGAAGCTCCAAGAGATGATTGAGGGCACAAGAAGTTTCGGTAGTACACCAAAGAAAGAAGTTAATGCTATGAACTCCATTCGCTCAGAGATAGCAAATGACCTTGCTGAATTGAAAAAAAAATGGTCAAGAGGCTCACGCTGCAAGGTATTCCTCAGCAAGTCAAAGCTTGTGGGATCTGTTTGGATCAATCCCACACCACTGATGCATGTATGATCCCTACTCTGATACTTATAATATGGGATGGAGAGATTCCCCCAACTTTAGATGGAGGGATCAGACGAATCAGCAACAACAACCACAACCTAGGCTTCATTAGAGATCAAACGATCAACATCCAAGTACCTCTCCTTCCACTGAGTAACAAATTCAAATCTTGTCTAAGAAATTTGCGACTCATGTTCAAGCTTTAGATGCAAGAATTAATAACTTGGAGAAGCAGATGAATCAGATGGCTGAAGCTATCACGAGAATTGATGCCAGGACTTTAGGAAATTTACCTTCACAACTTGTGGTAAACCCGAGGGCCAATGTTAGTGTCGTGATGATAGGATGTGGCAAGTAGTTGGACATCGCTCCTAGTGTTGAAAAGGAGAATGTTGAAGAGGAAGAAATTTCAACCACGGAGCCGCACCCATGCCGGTATGACCGCACGCGCAATGACGTTGTTGAAACTTCAGAGAATTTTTTTGAGATAGATTTGCACCATGTGCCGCACCCGATCGCACCCATCGCAAATGTGGAGCACACCCGTGGTGAAATCCGTGGAAAAACGTTCGGCCCCTACATTGATGATTGTGTTCCACCTGATTTTCCATCTCTCAGTTTTAAAAAGGCCCCATTCCCTGAGGTGCTCATGAAGAGAAGGATAATCGATAAAAAGGATCTTTATGAGATGTTTAGCAAGTGCGAGGTAAACATTCCCTTACTAAATCTTGTTAAAAGCATTCCCAAGTATGCTTGATTCTTGAAGGATCTATGCACCATTAAGAGATAGCAGAAGGGTCAAGTAAAGAAGACGGTCCAAGTTGGTGAACAATTCACCGTTATGTTTTAAAGGTGAATGCCTAAGAAGTGCAATGATTCAAGTATGTTTTCTATCCCTTGTGTGATTGGGGATACTAAGATTGACAAGACTATGCTAGATTTGGGTGCTACTATAAATGTTATTCTTTTGTATGAGAGTTTTAATCTGCCACCATTACAGGATACTAGATTGACTATTCAATTGGTGGAGGGTAATACTGTTTTTCCTTCGAGATTTTTTGAAGATGTTCTTGTTATGGTTGGTGATTTAATATTTCCTACTAATTTCTATGTTCTTGATATGGATAATGTTTCATGTGCACATTCTCCTATCTTACTAGGTAGGCCTTTTATGAAACCTCCTAACACTACCATTGATGTCAGGGATGGAAAGATGACTATGGAGTTTGATGGTCATAGGATTTAGTATAACATCTATGATATGAGTCTTATTACTACCACTTTTGTGAACTTTATTGATGCAATTTCTTTTGATGGGTTAGGTATTTCTCCTCCTTTGGGAACCAACCCCACCTTACTAATTCCACAACGCGAGTTGTTGTCTCCTTTTGTTTTACATAATGTCCATTTGAAGGGTGTATCCCCTCCTTATAGACCTCCTCACCAACGCAAGTATGGGGGAGAAGTAACTTCTAGTGTTAACGTGAAGGAACGAGATGAGAAAAGACTTGGTCTAAGGTTTAAACCTTTCCATGAGAATATGTTGAATGAAAGGGTTTGAGTTTCACGTTGAGCCAACAACGTAAACCAAGACTCTACTTCAGAGGCAACCCCTGTTAGGTAAGTAGATTTTTGTTTGGTATTTGTTCGTTTGATTGTTTTAATGTTTCTTCCACAGGTAGAAGACAGAGTGCCCGACTACCTCCACCGCATCTTCTGTGGATGTAACCGCACCCGCGGTGAGACGATGTAAGTATTTCTTTTCCCTGGACTGAAAAAAAAGAGAAAAAATGAGTAAAATCGAGAAAAAAAAAAATATTTGCAAAATAAATAAAAGAAATAAAAAAGGAAACAATCTTTTGTACATGGTATCAACTTTTTCCCCAAAACCCAACACTCTCTTTCTTCTCTTTATTCTCCCACAAAAATTTTAACCCTTTTTCCCTCAAATCCACCATTCTTGTGCCTTGTTCATCACTTTTACAAGGTTTTTCATAAATTTCTTTCCCCAAATCTATATTTTCCCTTACCTCAACACAATTTCACAAACCATAATCTTAAAACCTAAAATTTTCCCAACTCAAATTTTGATGCAGAGGCGGACCAGACCTTGGCAAAGACCCGCTTCCTAAAGTAGAGACGAGCCATTTCATCCCACTTCAAGCTCATATCCATGGCTCAAGGAAAATTTCTAATTTTTGGTCCAGTCCCATTGTTTCACTCTATCTGGTTCAACCTCACCCGCGGTGACCAAGGAGCCGCACCCGCACCTTAGAACAACCGCACCAGTTGTGAGGATTTCTGCAGTTCAGTTCTTGTTCTTTCAAAGTAAGTTCCTCTCGTTCTTTCTCTTGGATATTATTCTTCTTCTACCCCCATTCATTCCCCAAGTGCAAGGAAGAGCGAGATGGATGAGACGGAGTTGGCGGTGTATGAGTTTGTGTGACAGGGAAGGGTGATCTCAACGAATATATTTGATCGTCGGATGTTAAATGAGTTAAGATTGTTGGAGTGCACTTTTGGCTGTCTGAAGCAGCGTGTTTCCATGGATTTTTGAATCAGTACACTCCTTCCTATCAAGAGTTGTGCTACCCATCCATAGCCTCTTTTCTAGGAGTGTTGGAATATGGTGAGCTTAAGTGGTTGACATTCAAGTTTCAATATAAGAAATATAGCGTTCATGTTAATGTCTTGGGAAACGCTTTGGGGATTAGTAAGCCTCCTAACCCTGGTTGGAGGAGAGCTTCTAGTGAAGCTACTCTGTGTGAATTTTGAATGAAGGCTACATGTTCTCCTTTTATAGGCGGGGATGAGTAAAACAACATAATCATTCATCCTTGCTTGAGAGTAGCTTTCAAGGTGCTAATGGGTACTTTTCCGTGACACCAAGAGGACAATAAGGTGGCTTTGGCAGACATGGAAAGGATTTACTCGGTGACACCGTAGGCTGGATTCATTCCAAGGTGGTTGAACCTATTTTGCAAATGTTTGAAGAAGGTGGCTAAAAGAGAGAAGAAAGTGATTATGAATGGAGCATTGATTACATTGATTGCAAGGAAGGCGATTCCAGAGGAAGATTTTCTTCATCCCCGGATTCTTTTTTCGTATTTCAACATGGACTTGCTCAAGAGATGTGGGTTTCTGAAAACCATTATTGAGGAGGATTATTGGTGCTCTTATGCTGACATGAGCCATATCTTCTCTTTGCCTAGGTATCTTTCTTATGAGACCGAGCTTGATAATTGGTTCATTCCTTCGAATCCTGTGATAGTTCCTACAGGATCCATTGTTGCTGATTTAGAGTCCAGACAACCACGTCGATATTACAAATGTGTTGGAAGTTTGAGCAGGGTTGTTGTCCCAGTAGTTGAGGACGAGGATATTTAGGGTGCATGGAAGGCTTCTGATCATGTGAGAGCCATGCCACTTCAGCACCAAGAATAGAAAACAAGTTTTCAGACCCAGTTTCAAGATTTTTCTTTGGATTTTTCGAGAGATATTCCAAGGGTTCAGAGCAAGTTTATATAGTGGTTGGATAGTCGGGATGTTGGACTTTAGGAGTTTGAGAGGATCCAGATGTATTAATACGGACATTTTCCTTATGCTCCTGGGCCCCTACCTTCCTAGTGAGTTTTTCTTTCCTTCCCCTATCTTTATCTCTGTCTTCTTTTTCAGCCATTGAGGACAATGCATTTTTTGAGTATGTGGGAGGGAGTAGATTCATTAGTTGTAGTTTTACTTGTTTGTTTGAAGTTTGGTAAAAAACGAAAAAGCCAAAAAGATTTTCAGAAAAAGACAATCAAAATCCTAGATAAGTCAAAAACCCAAGAGGGAGACTGAGGCAATAAGCATGTAGTCTGACCAACATTAGGTTAGGGGAAAAATAGGCAAAAAGTGATTTGAGCATATGTGAGATCATTTATTGGAAAATGAAATGAGTGGCTAGGTGAAAATCAGAAAGGACGCCTAAGGCAAAATGAGTGAATGAAATGTTTGAGTGATGTTTCAGATCTTTCATCATTTTGGTGGTTTGGTGACATAAGAAGTGGAGTCATAAGGAGGATTTTTGGTAGGCCGTAATTAGAGCTATAAAGTGACTAGATGAGTTTAGATTTTTCAATTTCATATTACTTGTTTTGATTGTTTTTGCGACATATTGATTATGTGTTAGTATCTCTTTTATTGAGTTGCTTTTGTACTTCTTGAGACCTTGGTGTTAGACTCAGAATAAGTTTATCTTATCTTACTCGGGACGAGTAAAGGTCTAACTAAGTATGAGAGATTTTGATAAGCGGTATTTGTATGTCGTAAAGATATTAGCACTATTTTTAGTGTTTTTTAAGAGTTGTTTATGCTTAAGTCTTGTAATTCGGACGAGAGGACGAAAAAAGAAGATTCATGAGGATTTACAACACTTTGTAGATGTTGTTGTGAAGAATAAATGGATTGAAGTTGAAGGTCATCTCATTTATAGTGGTGGATCATTAGAAAATGCATTGAAGACTTGAATACCGAGAGCTGAAGAGACCGATCACACCTTGAGGAGTTCAGACCGCACCCGCGTGACACACTATCCGCACCCGCGGTGCGCTTTGAAGACTTTTCGGATATCTTTTACCTTGTTTATTATTTCTGAGATAAATCTTTTCCTTATAAGATTTATACTTTTAGATTAGTTTGTTCTTCTATTTAAATATCATTCTAGGTTTAGTTTATTATCCATCTTTTATCTTTCAACTCTAATTTTTCATACCAAGCTTATGGAGATCTAATTCCACCATTGTTCATCACCATTGCTCCACTTGAATCACAACGAGATTAGGATTGGATCCTTCTTTGGACCGCAAGGAGGGTTAGGATCGAATCGTAGGACTGTAACATCCTACGATTTGAGAAATTGGGTGATTGAAATGGGAAACTATGACTATGGCATGTCTTTCTAGTAAAACAATAACTAAGAAACACATTTTTGCCCAGATAAGATCGGTATTAGTGTCATACATAGTTAAAACGATTGTACGATGGTTAATTTAAAGCTTACAATTTTCCAAAAACAAGAAAGATATTCTCAAGTATTACAACTTTCAACCATCCATCTAAATCAACAAGCAAACAAAATTAATCTTCGTCAATTGGCATAGCCAAAGTTCACGTCATCAGCAAGCGCATCATCTCATCCTTCACATGAATGATCATTGTCAAGTCCATCACCATTACCATCTCCAATGTCTAAGTTTCCAGAACCATTAAGCCCATTAGAAGAAACACAAAGTTTTGTGTCATTGTTGTCATCATCGTCACTAATTACATTTACATGTTGTTGGACATTCTCATCTACAGAAATAAATGAGATGAATTGCAAATCACATAAAAAAAAGGTTAAAAGTAAAGTCAAATGATAAGAGAAAAAGCTTACTTTGGGGTTGATTGATTTCTTCCTCGTTCTCATGCATTGTATTCGAGGTTGAGGTTTCTTTTCTTGCTGCTCTATCATGGATATATCCGAAACTGCTCCATCTTCTGGAAGAGGAGGTTGAGGCTCCTCAATTTCTGTTATCCACTCATCATCTGATGACAAATCATCCACATTAGACACAGGGGATCTATACTTTGAAATCGGCTTTTGTTATTTTTGCTTCAGCTTAAGAGTGTACATTACGAATACTAAATCATTCATCGTTTGCGCGTGTAAACTATTTCTCTTCTTTGTATGCACCTAAACATCATTCCAGAAACAATTAATATTGAATCAAACTTTCAGTCTCTTCAAATACATATCATGGCATAGAACTCAAAAATAAAACACAATCCTAGTAATTACATAGATATATCATCAATGTACTTGCTCGTAGGCTTTGTACTATGGAGTCATTGCCTATATGCACAATAATAATCACTAATAAATCACTCCATGAAGTATAATTAATCCATCAAAGGTGAGAAAACTCAACTAGAAACAAATAAGAAACATACCTTCACTTCACCGCACTTCTATAAAAATATATATGTATAGAATCTAGTAGTAAAATACACTTGCCTCTGAATCTTTTTTTTTATTCTACAAATGTAGCAGCATGACATATTGACATATCATAAATTCCCTTGCACCATACAGAACGAAGTGAATCATACAAAGGAACACAATACCTTGAAAGCCTGCAAACTTTAATGATAACTTATCATAGTTCAAACCTTGAAAATATAATCAGTTAATCAGAGAAGGAAGATTATACTCCGTACATGCGTACTTATGACCCGACAATTTATGTCATAAATGCCAAACTTGCACCCTAAAGAGAAGCAAAAAAAAGGAGGATCTTGAGATTAGAATCATCACTTGTTAGTATAATAGAAGTTGCAATTCATCTTTTGTACTTGGGAGAGTCCAGAAGCGCAAATGCAACATAATGAAACGTAGATTGAGGAGACTCACATCACCCTGTAATGCAAAGACTAAACTACATTTTTCCACATTCCATAACATCTCAAAGATTATTGAGGAGACTCACAACAGTACAATGAAACGTAGATTGAGGAGACTGATGCAGGTGTTGCATGTGGAAATGTCGGGCGCACATCAAGAGGTGATAGATAAAAATAAGAACTCTTTACAAGCTTCTCTTCATTATCTAAATGATATAATCAAACCCACAGATAAGTTAAACTCAAGAATCGTTGACAGACTACAAAATCAGTAAACAAACAACATAAGCAAACAAGGGTTATGAACTTACTTGTTACTAACATGAAAACCTTCAATGTTTCTAGCACATTAGTATCTACAAATAGTAACTCAATTTTTACATTCAGCCAAGCCAAATGGAATAAAGGGCAGTCAACTATCCATCGGGAAAAATATTGTAATCAACTAAACATGAACCCGTCTTTGACTGTAGACGGTGGTCAAAGATTTTTCAGTTGTTTGACTGCACCAAATTGACCAATCACGAAACTAATATACTTCAAATGCATCATACTGACATCTATTTTGTTCAAATTGAACTTTTGCAGTCCTAGGCTCACACAAATTAGTGCAGGATGAAGACTGATTTTGGGGAGGAAAAGACAAAAGTTGGACCTATTAGGAATTGACTCCCATTCATCTTGAAGACGCGCAACATTTTCCGCCATCTATATTCAATGTCTTCAATTATTTGGATAGTTGATTGGTAAGCAATCTAGCTGAAGTATATAACGGTCATCCCTCAAAACAGAATCGAAACATATTAAGCATCAAACGCCCCATACCATATATTCAAAGAGAAGAAATTCAGTGCAAAGGTATTTGTCGTTGATATTTGTTGCGTCCCACCTTATGGCACACCACGTTGACATTGAATATCATTTCGTGCCAAATTCGGAAATCAATCACCACAGTCTCAGATTCACGAGTCTAAGAACCAACACCTTGACGCAAGCGCTTACCATTGAGAGTACCAAGAGCAAGACTAGGCTTAGTAACCTTGAGATTAGTATTGGACGACATGAGGAAATTAGAGAACAACAAAGAATGCACACAAACAATGGCGAGGATTACCGGTATAAATACACATACGAAATTAACAACCAAGGCAAATGAAGGGGAACGGTTTTGGAGCCATTAAACCACTCGGACAATAAAGATGATAAACGCCGATATTCGATGACAGAAACAGGGAAGCCACCATGGGTAAACGATTGGATGACCAATACCGACGAAGAAAAATATCAACGGCTGCACCGAAATAGAAACGGTCGGTTGGCAAAGAATTGCACAATAAAGATGGTGAACGGATGAATTCACACTGAATTGCACAATGAATACATTGCAGAGAAGAGGTCGGCCCACAGAGATGGAAATGGAATCGGACCCAAAACACGGCTCAAAAAATGAAAGCCCACCACATTTCGGTACCAATTTTATTCCCAGTTTTTGGATAAATACCCCAAAACTGTAATGTTTTTTAAGTATTTGCATCATTTTTTTAAGTTATAAGAAAACACCATTTTACTGTCAACAAAAAATTTAACAGAGCTGTCAACAATTTTGTTTTACAGAGCTGTCAATAAAAATATTAACAGAGTTGTCAACGAAATTTTTAAAAGAGTTGTCAACAAGAATAATAAGTTGTCAACACCAATAACAACCATTTGCTGACGTGGAAATTATAAAAGAGTTGTCAACAAAATTTGTCACCACAGTTGTCAACAAAATTTTTTAATAGAGTTGTCAACAAATTTTTTAACATAATTGTCAACAAGAATAATCAAGAATAATAAGTTGTCAACACATCTAAATAAGTTGTCAACAAAATTTTAACATTGTCAACAAGAATAATCAAGAATAATAAGTTGTCAGCACGACTAAATAAGTTGTCAACAAGGATAATCAAGAATAATAAGTTGTCAACACAACTAAATAAGTTGTCGACCCAAATAATTAAATTTTTTACACGACTAATAAACGGTCAACAACATACAACGTGAGTAATATTACAAAATTACATTGTCAACACTTTACAAAACTTGTCAACGTCACTAAATTACATTGTCAAAAAAATAATTGTCAACACATTAATTTTTTTACACACTAAAACAAACTGTATTGTCCCTACATAATCCTTGTCAACACTGTCAAATTATACATACATTAACTTGTCAACACCACAAATAACTTGTAAACAACATAACGAAAAATCTGTCAGTACAAGTAATTAAACTGTCAACAAGATATAACTAATTGTTGACACGAATAACACCACTAATATTTTTTAATCAATACAACAAATAAACTGTCAACACACTAATTACTCGGCGTCCGTTCCAGCAATCCTCGATCAACGCCATAACTTTTTGTACAACGATATACATTTCTTCAAAGCATAAAACAAAGGAAGAATTTTGACAATATGAGAGGTTATCGGTAACTGATTGGATCTGCAGAATTTTATCAAACAAAAGGGAGATAATCTTACACTTTCATATCAGAGAAGAGGTATTTCGCTGCAGGAGAAACAGCGATGGAAGTGGAGAGGAGATTTCTGCAGATTAACAATAAATCGCAAGCTTCGGAGACCTGAACGACATCGACAACGGCAACTACTCTCGTGGCAGAAACGATTTCGGAGCCACCGCCATTAGAGAGTCAAAAGCATAGAAATAAGTCGGTGAATCTGATTTCTAACAACCGGAAAACAGTCAAATACAGAAATTGAAAGCACATTTTAGATGACGACGATGTGGTGATCTGTAGGGAAGAATGGAGGCCAAAATTCGAAGCGGAAACTGGGGATTCGTAGGTGGAGGAATCAATCTGGTGCGAATTTCTTGTCGCTGGTTGAGCTCGTGACGGGAAAGGGAATCGTGAAGCTATGGGATGGACTAGGGTTTGGACTAGACCTAGGCGTGTGCTCTTCCTCCAGCGATTCCATGAGAGTGAGGCAGATTGTAGGTGAAATTCCAGGTGTATCGGTATCTCCTTCGTCTTGTTTTGACAACAAGTTTAGGTGAGGATGAGAGATTAAGATTGAGAACTTGGGACATGAGAGTGAGGCAGAGGAGACCGGCGATGGAGGCTGAGTGGACTGATTTGGGAAGAAGGTTGTGGGGAAGAAGGTTGATTTGGGATAAAGTGAGTGAGGCAGAGGAAATAAGGAGAGCGCGTGTTGTACAAGGAGGGTACTAAATAAAAACTTAGTTAAAGAGTTTAGAAACTTAAACTTTAATATCAGGAAGGGTATTGGACACAAATCATTCATTTTATTCAATTCGTTCAACAATCAACTACCTTTATATATATATATTTATATATGTATATATACTAGATACTAGATACTAGATACGGGCCTCGCGCGAGAAAATTACGGATTTTCTTATGTGATTTAATATAGTTAGTTAATATGTTGTTGTTATCAAATTTATTAATATTTGTAAATATAAGTATTTTTTATTTCCTTATATTTATGTTTGAAGTAGTTTTAAAACATAATATTAGAATAAGTTTGCATTGTCATAAGAGAAGCTCACACATTAATTTAATTTGTGACTTAATCAAGTAGACTATAAATAAATATAACATAGAGATATAAGAAAGATATTTAAATACATGCCCAAAAGTCCAATAGGAGGTGATTAAGAAATGAGTAATGCATTAAATTGGTACCAATTTCATTCAATTTTGGCAATGGACAACCAACTTTTATATAGATAAGACTAGAAACGGGAACCCGCGCTTCGCGCAGGTATAATTCGGTTTGATTCGACTGTTTCTTATGTTATGTGTACATATCCTCTTTAATGTGTTTTCTTAGGTTTTGGGTGATTATGCTATGTGTACATGTTGTATTCAATGCGTCTTCTTAGATTTGAGTGGTTGTCGAATCTATCTCTATATAAAAACTCATGGGTTTGCTACAGTAATGTCAATTGTTATCGGGCCCAATTCTTTAATTTCGGGCCTGTATTTCTCAATGGGCCGTCATATTCGTCTGATGCGTTTTCTTCTTATCATCTTCCACAGGCATTTTTCCTGTCTTAATGTTGCCTTAATTTTTCAACGTCTTCCTTTCCCAACGCCTCTCTTAGTTATTTTCTTCCGATCTTTGTCTGTCCATCTCCTTCTCCTTGCCGTTTTTCCCCATCTTCTCTTCATCTTCTTCCTGGCCGTTACGATTTCATGGTTTTCCCAATTCGTATAAATGCCCCTCGCTTCCTCTTGTTTCGATTAGGTTTTCCGATTCCCGTTTCCATTTTTAACCGGCTGTTCCGATTTCCTTCCTTCTCTCTGCGCTTCTCTCTGCCCTTCTCAATCTCATGCTCTCATTTCCAACTTCTCAACAGAATACAGAGAGCCTGCACTATGCTCGACGACCATGGCGCTGCTGATAACTCCTCTTTCTCTTCCCTTTGAGAAGCTCCTCTTTCTCATCTTTCTCATCGATGTCTACCAACTAATAAATCTCTGGTGAGTACCATCCTCCCATAAAAAATACATGTTTTTTTTTCTTTCAAAATTTCAGGTGATAGTCATAAGGTTTTGTGGACGTTATTGATATGTTGAAGGAATTGATTAGATAATAAGGGATATCAAGTGTGTGATTAGTGTAGCTCATAGCAACTAATTTACTTGCCTTTGATTTAACTGAATTTAACTATGCAAATGCTACCAGTTGAGCTTGAAAGCATGTTATTGTCGCATCCAGAAGTAGAGGATGCTGCTGTTATTCTGTACACATCCATTACGATCTTATAACTCCACTGGTTTGACTTTTATATTGGTTTAAAAGAAGAAAAATCATATTCATTTAGACATTTTTTTGGCAAAATTCTATGACTTGATGCACTGAACATTTATTCTATGCTGATTGTCGACAATTTCAATTTCTTTTACTGCCTGGTTTTGTATGTTATGAGTCTATTTTAGTTTCTCAGTTTCCTAACAGTATTAGGAATAAAAGAAGAAGAAAAAGACCAAAAATATTGAAGTATTACATGATCTTGAGTCTATGAACTTTATAAGTTTAGTGGTGCAAATCATATATTGAATTTTGTTGATGTTTGCAAGAACAATTTATCATTTGTGCAAACCTGGACTACAAATCAGATAAAAAATAACGAGCTTTAATTCTTATTTTGGGCAACTTTAGCAGAAAATATTTCATAGCATCAGAAACCAAGGAGTATAAGGTGAAACCATTGTTACCACCCTTATGTTTGAGCAAAATTACATCTTCATTCTGCTTCCGGGTTCAGTAGTACTTTCAGTTTTTGCAATCGGTTTGGTGTTTTTTACTGTTTTAATTCATTTGTGATTAGGTCTGTGTTGAGTTTGTGCCGGAAGCGCTTGGCTCCTTGGTCATCTTGCAGTTTGTTCATTTATGTTCAGGCCTGTTATGGGGAATTGATGAACGTGGATTTAGAGATGCCTTTTCTATATAGTTTATATTACTGAATGTGTTTTTTCTGAGGAATTGATTGAATAAGAATAGTTTCAATGTGGAATTGCAGTTTCTGTCATGAAGTTAACAACTTCAATAGTTTAAGATCTTTTTGACACTGCCATGTGAATGGAAAATTGCTAGAGGGTCCAGGGATGGTGACAACTACAATCTAGGTATATTTGATTGCATAAAACTGCTATTGTTCTAGATACATTAATCTGCATTTTAATGCAGTTCTGGAATAGTGTAGTAGTTAAGGGTGAGCATTGTATCATGATCTTAATGCTTTTAGGGTTTTATTTGATCAGGTATTTCTTTGTTAATTTATGGAGCTTTACTTGCCAAGAAATTGTGTCCATCAGCCCCCTTTCACAATCTGTCTTTTGTCTCTACGTCGCCGCTTCCTTCGTCAACGCTTCCTGCTCTTCGCGTCTCAGATTCTTACTCAAATTCTGACCCGCAACATGTAAGCTGAAATTCCTGTCTCAGCTTCAATCCTGACGTCGATTTTGTTCTCGAAGGCGTCAGACCTTGGGTAAATCTCTGATTGCACGAATATGGCGCCGTTTCTCTCAAGCTTCGAGGTCTTTTCTATCTCTTTCCCTCTTCCATGTTGTTCAATTGGGCAAGATCCTAAATCAAAATGTTTGATTGGAGTTTTTGATAACTACGGTTCCGAAAGCTTTAAAACAATGTTTCCCAATTTGAGATAACACTAAATTCATGCCACAATTAGCTTTTGCGGAAATTCAAGGTTTTAAATGTGATATTTGCAATTCTGAGCAGTTCTGTATCAATTACACCAATGAAAAGTTGCAACAACACTTCAATCAGGTATGTTTTTGACATTTGTAATTTGGATTTTTTTTCCTGACCATTAATGTGAACTTTGTTATCTCAATTTCAGCATGTTTTCAAGATGAACAAGAGGAATACACAAAAGAGGAGATTGACTGGAGTTATATTGAGTTTGTAGATAACCAAGATGTGTTGGATCTTATTGAGTAGGTTCCACCTTTTTCTTGAGCTTTACAAGTATTAATGTGGGTTTCTCATTATATTCGATTGTTCTGTTGTTTGATTTGATTTGTGAGGATTATCCTGCTCCTGCAGAATTATTTGTTGAATTAGTGTCGTTTCCTCATGATTGCAGAACAAAAATCATCCAGCAGTTGATGGAGACATTGAGCTCGACTGAACCTCATTACATAAGATGTGTGAAGCCAAATAGTGTTTTTAAACCTGCCATATTTGAGAATGTGAATATCATGCAGCAAGTACATTGTAGTGTGAGTATAATGCAACTTTCTTCTTCCATTCATAGAACACGAACTGGTGTCATTGATTGATTTCCCCCTGTTATCAGGGTGTTCTCGAGGCAATTAGAATCAATTGTGCTGGGTATCCAACACGAAGAACATTTTAAAGTTTATAAGTCGGTTTAAGATTCTTTGCCATGAGGTTGTCAAAACGGGGTTTGTAACATTTTGAATTATCTTATTGTTTATCATATCAAGAATAGCCTTATATTGGTCATATTTGGAAATTGTCTGATTTTTGTAGGAAGGAAAAGTTTATCCTGTATTTTAACGGTTATGGGAATTCAACCATAGTTGAAAGCTCAATGTCTGAATTTAATACTGTATACACTGAAAACATTACTTTCTGATTTATTCATTGATTGAAGACCATCAATACATCCTAACAATGTTCAATTGACAATGAAGTTGATCTATATAACTCTTCCTGTGATTATATGAGAGATATATTAATATTGATATTGATGCTGAGAAAATGAATCTGATGAAGAAAATGCAGGTGAGCTCAGACGAAGGTCGCAGTGGGACGATGATTCTCCTTAGAGTTAGTGAAATATGCAGAAGATCCGGTAAAAGGTGGTTACTTCTGTTGCACGACCTAAAAAGTACATTT
Organism: Oxyria digyna; assembly: GCA_029168935.1. NCBI lineage: Eukaryota > Viridiplantae > Streptophyta > Magnoliopsida > Caryophyllales > Polygonaceae > Oxyria > Oxyria digyna. Next base: position 18,397,591 of record JAPVLV010000013.1, read on the forward strand.
CTCAGAGTTGTTGGCGGGCTCTACTATATTTGACAGAAGCGCCTTCCAAATTGAGGAGGTCAGTCCATGTGGCACTCTTTCTACTAATTCAATCGCCTCATCAAGCTTTTCTACACGACACATCAGCCCAATTCATAGTGTTCATCTTCTGGAGTGACTGCAAATTCATTCTCCTTGGCTGAAAATATTTGTATCCCTTCTGTTACTAAATCCCCAAAGCTGAAAGCTAAAAGAACCCTGAAAAATGTGATGAGATTAGGCTGAATATTATAAGACAATATTTGATTATATATACTCAAGGCTTCGAATATTCTTCCATTTTGGGTCAAGCCAATTATCATGGTATTCCAGCATAAAAGGTCCTTTTCATCCATGTCTAAGAAAATGCTCAAAGAAGAATCAATCATCCCGTATTTAGCATACATGTCTACAAGCGAACTTGCAACTACAACGTCTGAGTCAAAGCCTAATTTTACAGCCAATGAATGTGCCTAAAGATCGGGCATTATAGGAAGAAGAGCAGAGGCACAACCTATAGCACATTGCTTATGGTGAACTTAGTTGGACTGATGTTTTCCCTTAGTGTTGAAACGAATAAATTGAAGGCTTCATCAGGAAAGTTGTGTCTTGCATAACCGAAAATCATCGAGTTGCAAACCACTGAATTCTAGATTCTAGAATCAAAAAAATAGTAATGGAATCATCCGGTGCTCCACATTTGGAGAAAAGATCAAAATTGCAGCACTTGACACAATGAAGTTAGTAATATGCCCCCATCTTGACACAACAAGCAAAACATTTCTTCCCCAGACCCAAATTATAAGAACCAGAGCAAGTGGTGATAATTAAGGATAATGTAACGCGCCTACTGAAGAACCCATACATCTCATCAAATAAAATTGTTCTATTATGACAAAATTGAACATTAGGGTTTTTCATTTTTGTTTATTGTCTTTATGAAAATTAGGAAACTTTAGGAATAATTGAAGCTTTGTACGGTGTGTAAGTTTTGAGCTACTCACCATCTGGCCTGAGAAAATATATTAGTATTTTTGTTATCGCGATGGATAAATATTCTTTACCATATAAATCACTGGATAAGTAACTTAGAAAATAATATCTAAACATTATTTTCTCAAAAAAGGCCTATTTTAGCTTCCCTATTGATTAACCCTTAGTATATAGCAAGACAGTGAAGTAATATTTTCGTATACAAATTACTGGATAGTTGAGTAACGATATTACAATATGTTCAAAACATAATATTATAAGTGAATAATATTTCAAAAGATTCGATAATTACATATGTCAGTAACACATAATATATCCTAAAATACAAAGCAAAAAATGAAAAAAAACGCGATTTATTAGATAGAATTGTAGGTTATATTAAGAGATGCCCACTTATAACAATGTCAAAGTCGTGCTCAAAATAATCTACAACAAAAAAACACAACACAGTGTGAGTCCATCAGTTATAAAGACATACTAGATACCAAAAAAACAAAAGCACCATACATCAATGAACCACAACAACGTAGGAATAAACAAAAAAAACAGTACACTGCAAGAAATCCAAGGACAAACACCGGAAAAGAAGCAACTCTGTGAGAAAAGCGGATTCAACATAAACTAAAACTTAGGGAGCATTGAGGGAGGAAAACATCAGAAATACCACCTGATTCAAACATTAGCACACAAAGAGAAAAAAATAACATAAAACAAGGACCAGAAGAAATCACAAAAAACAAAGACATCGAATCAGCACCACAAACATAAAAACACAAATTAAAAACAACAAAACGAAGAAAGAACAGATAATTAGCAAAGCGGGTTTAAACCATGACATCGAACTGTCCGAAAATAAAGAAATATAGCAAGAGATCGCAACAACATCATCATTCGTTCACAAATGAACAAAAAAAGGAAGAAGAAATGATTTCAGAAATCTCAAAACATATTAATAACATAACATTCATCGTATATAAAAAGAGCTATGCCTAAACCATTACAAGATATTCAAAACACCGACCAACAAATGAACCATGATATAGAATACGTTGGAAGCAAAACCCTTACACATGAATTTCATAAAACACCATTAACAATCAAAGTCAACAAAATCTAAACAACCATTAGCCTAAAACTGGAGATAAAAATCTACGAAAACGATATCAAAAACACAGAACCAAAATGAGGAAAGAGACTAAGTGCTTCAAATTATGGATTCAAAAAGGAACGCCTACGGTCAAAATCAACATGCAAAAAACAACAGAGCGGCAAAATTAGAAGAATACAATACAAACCCAGCTTCAAAACTAAACAGAAACATTCGATTTCTTACTTGGATGAGGAAACTTAAATTTGAAGAACACCAATTACACAAGAAATAAATGACGAAGGAGAGTGTTGAAGAAGCTGTAGGAAATGGCCAGAGACCGAAAGAACTACATGAGTTTATTAGAGCTATCAGGTGTTACTAAAAAGGCAATGGGTTAATATGGTAAATTATTTCATTTCTTTGCGTGAGAAAATTCACACTATTCTAGATTATGAAAAATCTTTACTAAATGTCATCACATATGCTAAAAGGCAAGATCTAAAGTGATATGATGACAATATGAATAGTATTCAATATAAAATAAACTATACAACAAATTCAATGTCGCAGATGGTTATATTTAAAGCCACGAAAGTAATACCATACCATAAAGTATATATATACAAATATACAATTATAAATAGACATTTGCACAAACTAATGCAATTTGAACCTAAGTAATAGCAAAACTTCAAATTCCTTTAGACTTCTCCTATTAATTAGCCTCATACAATAGTTGTTACACATTTAATAATCTTAAACAATTGTTATTCATTTCAGTTCATCACACTTTTTAAACCTCTGTGTTAGTTTTTTTAATCATATGTTTGCCTAATATTTCAGTATTGCATTTTCCATATTGACTTTAACATTTCGTAAAATTCAAATGTCTAAAACCTCTTTCAATAAGATGCGATTGCATAGATAATGATTCAAAACACAACAATGAATAAATAAAAATCATGTTCCTACTCCACAACACAAAAGATATTACACGGTTAAAAATCACATTTCAGACCCGCGTGAAGCGCGAGTTTCCGAGTCTAGTTTCATAGATTTTTGTTTGACGCTACAACGAATTAATCGCTAAAGCATATGATTTGTTGCTCGTACCGTTGATTTGTTGACATTTAAACATTTATAACGCGGGGCTCTGTCTATTTAAGTTATTTTGTTTGTTTGTTTGGTTGAAGTTTGATAACATGTTACGATCGTTTTCTTCAATTCAGAACTGCATCAAAGAACAATTCCAATGCATATATGTGATTTAAACAAAACCTTCAAGAGATTCAATCTTTTATTATAAAATTAAAAAGAAAATAATTATTACGAGAGGTTAATGAAACCTAATCGTAGCTGCAACATCTTGCTAATTCATCAAACTTAAAACACATATGCCATACTGAATCAATTATTCAATTCTTTAGCAAGTGGCATGATAACAGATTCTAGCATAAATAGAAAATAAACCTTATTTATATATATGTATATACCTCGAGTAAAATTTCTCCACAAACCATCAACAGAGGCGGAAATGGGACAGAATTCTGCGCAAATTGATGAATACAACGAATGAAGTACGGAGTTCGGATCAAGCAACACAGAAACAACACAAAGAGAAAATCTATACAACAACATAGAAACAAATTCATCAAAACCCCTTAAAATACTTATCCGAACTGCTCGCTTGAGTCGCAAAACTGCTACTGCACCATCAGAGAGTAAAAAAAAAGAAAAGACCAATCAAAACATCAAACGAAAAAACCATTGTCACATTGTGCCAGACGCCCTAAAAATTGGATCACCCTATCTAAAAGATGGCAAGCTAGACTAACATGTAGAAAATGTTCAAGGATAAATCACAAAAAATTGGTGAATCTATAGAACCCTTAGAAAGAGGAAAAGACCACACAATGGACATCAGCCAAATTAAGCCAGATCACAAAACACAACAGAATCAAATAGACATACAAATAAGACATTCCAAAACCAAATCAGAAACTTTTGATATTGAGTCAAATAGACATACGAATAAGACATTCCAAAAATCAAGCCAGCACAACAAATCATCAAAGTACACAATCAAACCCTAGATGTAGCACGGCCCTAGAAGTAGCACGGAATTGACAACCTAAATTGAAGAAATCCAAACCGAAACTCAGTTGCATTTTGCGAAGATGAGAGCAGAAAAAGGAAGCGAAGAGGGAGAAGAAGAGAAGTTACATATCTAGGGTTTGTGGTTGTGCAAAGCAGAATCTCCTTCAATATGGTGTTTTCAGCCTTCGTCTCGATCAAATCCCTCAGAGTGGGCGATCTAAGGTTTCGAGACTCATTTATGAAGACGATAGGCAAATCAGAGATTTGATGCCTCAATTCGGGGGTGGTGAAGGCGAAATTAACGAAATCAACGAAAAAAGTAATGAATTACATAAACGTGTGGATAGAGTTGTAAATACAAAGTGAGATTAACGAAGTAGAAATCAAAGAAAGGGGAGGAAGAAGACGAAGGGATTAGTGTATCGTGGTTGGATTTTGTGTTTGGTGCTCCAATCGCTTGCGTCGGAAATGGAGGAGACGGGTTGTCCTCAAATTGTTCAAGACAATCGATAGAAGATAATGGTATAGAACGGGCCAAAGGATTGAAATAGGTTAGGGTCATGAAATTTAATACAGTACAAATTTTATTACGGTTTTCTATTTGCGGTTAATATCATTAAATAGACCCTAAAATTGAAATGATAAATCATAGGCTCATTTGCAAAAATACCCTGGGGGGGTAACTAACAAAAATGCCCAAAGCATTTTGGATATTACTGCAATATCCAAAATGTATTTTCTTTTCACTTTTCTTTTTGAGTTGGAAAATCAAAAAACAATTATGGGAAAAGGTAAATGAAAATGCAATAACAATATAATAATGAGGTGAAAAAAGAAGAAAAGAAGAATGGAATTCGGCAGGAAAAAGAAGAAAAGAAGAAAAGAAGAAAAGAAGAAAAGAAGGAAAGAAGAAAAAGTGTCCAAATCCGTACATGTGTCGGGAATTTTTTAAACAAAAAACGGCTGAATTGGAAAATCTGTCAGGAACTTCGACGATCAGCCACACAAAATTTCTGACATCCGTAGGGAACACTGTTCACCCGTTCTAGAATGAATCTCAACCACATAAAAAGTCCAAGGCGCCAGTTTTTCCCGCCAAATTGATGGATTAAGGTCACTTAGAGCAAAATTTTGCTCGTAAATGAATGTAATTTTGCTAATCTTAACTTCATCTTCTTCATTAAGTGTGTTTCTTTCTTTCACTCCATCTTCCTCATTAAAGTTTCTTCATATCCTGTCGGCCATTTGTTTTAATCTCTTGCTTCATTCAATTTTCTTCATATCCTGTCATATAGAAGAAGGAAGGAATGGGTAAGTTTCTATATTAAATGCAAATGGTTTTTGTGTATTGGTAGCAATAAATGACCATGTTTTTTTCTTGTTTTGGCTTGTTTAGGTGGAACATATATCCTCTCCTTAATTTGTGGAGGCAATTGGAAGGTAGAGAATGAGCAATGGGTGTATGAAAACCCTAAAAAAACAAAGGTTTTGATGGTCAATGATGAGATCAAATATGAAGGGCTTCTGAAAATGGTGGAAGAAAAGCTTGCCATAGATGTTAAAAGGTTTGCCTTAAAGCTGACCTACATGCCTCCAAAAAACCAAAATCTTCCTCCTTTCGATATTTGCGATAGTGATGATGTAGATGCTTTTTTCTTCTTGAACATGTTAACATGCAAAGATAGAATATGGTCAATTCCTTTGCATTCTGTGTTGGAGCCTATATGTATTGGTTTAGATGAAAACCCTAATGTAATTCCAAAGGAAGAAGAAGAGATGATGGATGTTGAAGGTAGTGCACCTCAACCTTGCTCTCAGACTGAAAATGTTGGTGGACCTTCTTACCATGTAAGAAGAGCTGAGAGAAGAAGAAGAAGTGTCAGGATCTTCTGATAAGCTCGTCAGGATATATTTGGAATGTGGAGGGCAATCAAAGAAAGCTAAGAAAGGCATTGAACCTGAGGTTGTGTCACTAATCAATGACGATGAAGAGGAGGATTTTATTATGTCTGCAACCAAGCGACAAGGTTTGGACCTTGTCAACCTTTCTGATGTAGAATTTGATGATGATCACGTGAAGGTTGAGGACTATGAATATTTGGGAGGAGATGATGAGGAACATCAACAAGGATCTTACCACTACGATGTTCCTGCTGATATTGAAAATTTGGAGGAAGAAGAATTGTGCTCTAACTCTCAGCCATTGGCAATGAAGGTTGTAGATGTCTTTCCAACGAAGGAGGAGGTACAACGGGCTTTGGTCTCATTTATTGTGGAGAAATGTGTAGAAATGCGTGTGAAGAAGTCAGATAAGACCACTTATGTTGTGGAGTGCAAAAATGGAGGAGCATGTTCATTTGGCTTTCGTGCTTCAACGAGGGGTGGTAAAGCTACTGGTTCGTGGTGGGTCCGAAGGCTTGAACCAAACCATACATGTGCGATGCTGTTCAGGAACAATCACAGCAGACATGCCAATTCATCCTTCATTTCCAAGAGCATTCTTGATAGGTATGTATTGCTTCTGTCTTGTTCAAATATTTAACATGGAGGGATAGAGTGTGAACTGTGTCAGGATGTTTTTGAACACATGTAACAGGTTCAAAGTTCGCAAGGACGCACCAAGGGCAAAATAGATACAGGCTGTCATGAAAGAGCTAGGAGTCGATACCAGTTATTCCAAAGCAAACCGAGCAAGACAAAAGGCAGAGGACATCATTCGAGGGTCTCCCGAGCAAGGTTATAGTCAACTTCACTCATGGCTTCATATGTTGAAAGAAGTCAATCCTGGATCATATACAAGCTTAATATTGGATTCTCAAAACCGGTTTAAGTACTGTTTCTGGGCATTGGGTGCTTGTATCAGGGTTGTTCCTCACTTGAGAAAGGTAACTTTTTAAACTATATCTTTTATCTGTCCAGATAAATGGTAGTGTGTGGAGGGATAAAGGAAAAGGAGTAGAGGGATATGATGTCAGAAGAATAGATATAATTACCTGTTGGGGTATATTATAGATTTTGACAGGTTATATGATGTATCAGGTGATTTGTGTTCATGGAGCACACTTGGGAGGGAGATTCAATGGCCATCTTCTTCTTGCTACTGCCCAAGATGGAAACAAATAGATCTATCCCTTGGCTTTTGCTGTAGTAGACAATGAGAATAAGGATTCTTGGTCCTTCTTCTTTGAAGAGTTGAAGACGGTTGTTGTAGCAGATAGTGTGGATGTGGTTTTTGTGTCTGATCGTCACCTTGCTATTAAAGCCGCTCTGAGAAAAATTTTATTTTCTTGCACAACATGGATATTGCATTTATCATATGCTGCAAAACTTCAAGCAAAAGTGCAGTTGGGCAGGTTTGCAGGACCAGTGGTTTAAGGTTGCAAAAGCGTACACCATAGAAGAGTATAGGACTGAGCTTCAGATCCTTCAAAACATAACTACAGTTGTGGCAAATTTGGCTCTCAAAGTGCCTCTTGAAAAGTGGTCTAGGGCATATTTCACAGCTGAGAGGTACAACATCATGACTACAAACAATGCAGAATGTATAAACAAGGTGTTTAAACAGGAGTGTACCTGGCCTATTGTAGCATTGTTTGATGTTATAATACTTACCTTTTCCACCTGGTTCTGTGAAAGGAGGGAGTCGGCTAATACATGGTGTGAGGTGACTACTAGGGCAGTGACCAAGACCATTGATAATAGGTATGCGGCATCTGTGAGCATGAGCATCAATAGGCTTAGTGATATTGAAGCAGAGGTGACTGATGGAAGGAACAAGTACGAGGTGAATCTTCGCCAACAACGGTGCCAATGCAATGTCTTTCAGAGAGATCGGATTCCTTGTAGGCATGCTTTGGCATTAGCAAAGGACAGGGGAGTTGACATTTCTACTCTTGTTAGTCACTTGTACACCAACAACACCTTGAAAGAAGTTTACAAGGAAACCATCCATTTGATCCCTCCACCCAACCAATGGGATGTTCCACAATCAGTCTCCTCTCTTTCTTGTTTGCCACCACCATGGAAAAGCGGACCTGGAAGACCAAGTTTGAATAGATATAAGTCTAGGTGGGAGAGGCCCTACAAATGAGTGTCCACGAGATGTGCAAGATGTGGTCTGCCTGGCCATACTCACAACACGTGCTACCGGGCTGCAAGGGGGGGACAGGCAAGTCGAAGACCATAGGATACAAGGGTAAGACAACAAGGTTCTAACTTTTTGCTATGTGAACAATGCTAACTTTTTGGTAAATGAACAATTGTAACATCAATCCCTCCGGAAATGATGTTATATCCTGACAGTACAACGGTTTTATCCTGTAACACTTAATTTCATATGTCATATTATTTTGGGTTGGATGTTGAAATTCTGTTAGTATGAATGTTTAAATGCTCTTTTTGTTTGCTTTGTTAAGTTTTATTTTGTTTTCCCTCCGTATATTCTGTTTTATCCTATCACACCTCAAATTTACCATCCCGCCACCTAACTCCACATAATAAATGCAGTCAAATTTTCTTTTACTCTGCACTAACGTCAGTACATGTTTTCAAGCGAAAAGGAGTCAAACACATTTACGTACCCTGAACATTTACTTACCACATTTACTCAGTTTTGGTGAAATTGTTCTTATATATAAAGGCCACTCTTTCTCATTATCGAACATAACTCATTCCTTTCTTTCTCTACTACCAAGCCTTTGTTTCTCTCTTTCTCTCAACTCCTTCATGGCTGCTTATCACGTCGTAGACCCATTTCTCGACGAAAATTACCAAAGAACAAGTTTTTTCGTCACAATGAAACAGTCATACGTTCACGGGGACTGTCGTCTATGTATTCCCATTGGTCATGGAGAAAAGTTCTTGATAGACTTCAAGAACTGTGAAATAACACTTAGAGTTGGACTTCAGACTTGGAAAGTTCTTCTCAAACACCACAACAATGTCTACCGCTTGGGCAAGGGTTGGAGAGCTTTTGTTCAAGACAATAAGCTCAAGTACAACGATGAGTGCCTCTTTGACCTACAAACTGCGGATTCCAATGGTGTCGTGTACGATATTGAAGTGTACAACTATTGATGTTCTCTCATTTCATGTTATTTCGTTCATTTCAGTTTCCTTTTATCTGTTGTTTCCTTCTATCTTGTATTGTGTTTCCATAAAAGAATTTAATGAATTTGGTATTACTTTCCATCCACCCTTTCTGTATTATCCTGTCATATATTCACTTTCATCCTGAATATGATGAATGCAACCACAAACTACAACTTTTAATCCTCAGAATATTAAAGCATAGAAACTGAAAAGCAGACATAATAGTACTTAGATCACAAACTAGAACATATCCCGACACACTTTCCCGGACATCCTGACGAGCTACATAAATTACATAACATTAGAGTCTTCATCTCCATGGTGTGGTATGTCGAGACCCGGGGGTAAGAGGTCACGCCTCCACCTCTTGGTGAGCTCCAAGGGGTGTTCAGCAGTGAGAATGAAGATTTTGATTAGAGCAACGGACCTTGCTAGATCTGCAAGGGCATGGGCGTCACGTGAGTGCTGCAAGGCTCTTATAGTGTTCCTCCCTCCATGAGTATGAACCATCTCAAAGAAATAATGCTCATGATGCTGGCGGTTATTGAGGTTCCAAAGCTGTCCTCTTAGCCAATTGATGTCCCTCACACTATCTGCCGCTGGAGCCCAATCTTCGCAAAGACCACCTTCATAGATGTGGCTCGTCACACTGGCCATTCTTCCGCTGCTAGGGACAAGGGAGCCACCATGGTAAACTTCACTATAGACTCTTCTGAATTCCATAACGCGATCCATATTTTTGATAATTTATGGACTGAGAGCATGACAATATTCGGTAGGAAACTATATTATTTATAGACTTCAAGTGTAACACAAAATGAAGGCGGGGTTATTTTAAAATTTGAAATTACAAAATCAAGTTTGAAAACTTTATCCTGACAACACTCTTATTTCACCCTGACACTTTACAACTGGTACACTTTGAGTTGTCATAGGTGGTACGGATAAGACTAGAAACTTGCATTCAAACTAGAAATTTGTAGGAACTGTAACACAATATGAAGGCGGGGTTTTTTAAAAATTTGAAACTTTTATACGATTTAGAAAACTGTTTCCTGACAATATTACTTTTTCATCCTGTCACTGTGCAACTGGTACACTTTTGCAGTTGTCACATCCTAACATTTTGAGTTGACATAGGTGGTAGGGGTAAGACTAAAAAATTGCATTCAAACCACAAATTTGTATTACAAGCAAGCCATTGTTCCAGACCAACATAGGTCAACAAAACCAAACCAATATTCACACTAACCAAACCGAATATTCAGAAACATAAAACACAACACAAACCATTATTCTTACTGTGTAACAACGTCATCAACATTATTCAACCTACTCACCCATTTGTCACCAACCAGGCTAGTAGCAATGTCTAATCTGTGCATGTCGATTGTCTTGTCCGAGATTTGGGAGAGATCATTATTTCCAAAACACAACCACTCAATGTACTTCACAGTATATGCACCACAATCACCACTGTAAACAAAAACAAGCTTTAGTAACATATTTATAAAGTGTGGAGGGTAAATAACAGAAGGGTGGAGGGATATATTACCTTCTCTTATTTTGTGGTAAGCCTTCAATCCTTCCTTCATAAGCCAGGTCCTCCTGAAGTCTATCTGCATACTTTGTGGACAGAGCCTCGTGATTGCTCAAAAACTTTGGCAAATACTTCAGGATTGGGGCCACCTCTTTTTCTATTACCCGCTCTGGCTTCAGATTGGTGTTGTAGTCATACATATTTAGCTTCCACTTCTGGAGGTCTATTTCAATTGCCACCCAATGGTTGCCTCCAACGAAGAAGGGTGCATAAATGAAGTCCACATATTCCCAGTTTTTTCCAAATAGGAATGGAAGACTTCCCTTCAAATACCTGACAACACGATCTGGAATTAATGCTACTTCATCTCCACGACCTTCACTCCTGTATTGGTCCTTGTAATCCTCAGACCATGGACAATTCATTATGGCAGCTTTGTGATCATCAGATGGTTTTTTCCTCAGCGCAGCCCTCACGTGGCAAAGGACCTCATCGATGTGCTGCCAATACAAGTACACAATTACACTTAAGATTGAAAAAATAAGAAATCAAATTTATATCATGTCACACTTTCCAAATTATCCCACCAGTGTCTTGGTTCAAGAATTGCCTCATGGAAGGCCTTGTCAATAACCACTCTAGTCATGCCCTCAAACTCCTCAGAGCTGAAACATTAAACACAATATAGGAGTTTAATATTTCATTGTAATCAACATAAAACACAATATTATTACACCAATTTAACTCAAGTACCTTTCGTCAATGTACCATGCTATTCCTTCTGTCATTTCTTTCACAGCTGTATTCTTGGTTATCTTCTTCCAAAAAGCTTTTGTGTAGACTTCCTTCTTCTTCTCCTGAATGTCCTTGGTGGTGTCCTTCTTGGTGTTTTGCTTGGTGGTGTTCTTGGTGGTGTTGGTTGTGTAAGGAGAGCTGACAGAACTAGAAGGCCTTGTATTACGCTTGGGCATGATCCTGCAAAACCACAGTGAACTCAAAAAATATCATAACCTGTCAAGTTCAAGAAACTATCCTGTCATATACAAAAAACAATCCTGTCATATACAAAAAACAATCATGCCATTCAACATAAACTATCATGTATTATTCAAAAACCAATCCTGTCATACAACAAAAAATATCCTGTCATTTTCCTAAAACTACCTCTGCTTCTGTGGAGACACCTTGTTTGGAGAACGGCCACTAACATGCTTCACCCTGTTGCTAAACACCAGTTTGGGTTTGGCAAAATCATCTGCCTTGTCCTCCTCACCTTTCTCCACCTCAGCCACATCCTTTCCCTCCTGAGTGTTTTCCTCCTCGCCCTTGGCTTCCTCCTCACCTATCTCCATCTCAGACTTGGCTTCCTCCTCAGCCTTGGCCATTTCCTCCTCAGCCTTTTTCTTTTCCTCCTCCTCAGCCTTGGCTTCCTCCTCAGCCCTTTTCTCCTCCTCAACCTTTGATTCCTACTCAGCCTTTTCATCCTCAGCTGTAGCCTGCTAGGTGAGCTCTTCCCTTGGTGCATCTACAAGATCATTATCTTTCAATTCATCTTGCACATTAGGGTCGCTCTCATCCTTGTCAGTTGCCTTCTCATCTAGCTCAGCAACAATATTCATGACCACATCACCTTCTCTTCTACCAACACCAACCAACTGAAAATCTTCGAGACCCTGCAAATAATCCTGTCATATATCCATATATATCCTGTCATATTCAACAAACAGATCCTAGACATCCTAGACACCAATAACCTAATCATACCTCATTGTCACTGGAATCTTTGGAGCTTACCAACTCCTCATTCACATTCACACAAGGAGCAGCAACATTATCCACTGGCTCCTCAGCCCTTTTCTCAGCATTCCCAACAACTTCCTCAGCCCTTTCCTCAACATTGTCAACAACATCCTCAACATTCCCAACAACTTCCTCAGCATTACCCTGTGAAAACATTTGGTCCTCCAACTCCTCAACATTACCAAAATCAAATATTGGTTCATGGTAAATAATAAGTCATCTTTCCTGCAATAACAAGTTCTTAAATCCTAAATTTCAATCTTTAGAAAATATCCTGACATGCAACATAACCTATCATGTCATATTTCACATTCTATCCTAGTATGATTTAACATTATCCTGTCATAAGCTTAAATTATCCTGTCATTCACCTAAAATTATCCTGAATTATTCAAAAATTATCCAAGCATAGTATACATACCTCATTCTCAACTGTCACAGCATTTGCCTCAGCTTTCTCACACCCATCATCTCCATCTCCATCATCACCATTCCCTCCATTGTCATCCCCATCATTGTCACTCTCTTCTTCCTCCTCAGATTCTTCACTTTCTCCATCATTTTCCACTCCTGTATCCACATTTTCTTCCTCGCTCTCCTCCTCAGTACCACTCTTATCACTTTCAGATGGCTCTTGATACTCTTCACTCACTTCTTCACTCTCTTCACTAGAACTTTCAACTTCAACCTTCTTCTTACCCTTCCCGGCTGGTTTCTTGACACTCTTCCTTGCCACACCCTTGGCACACTCTTCCTTTCCAATCTCTTCCTAGGGACCTCCTCCTCCTCAGACTCTTCCTCCTCCTCCTCCTCAGAAACAACATCTTTCTTCACTCTCTTCCTTCCCATCCTTTTCTTGGTGATCTCCTCCTCCTCTGCAACAAAGTTCCTTCTCTCCAGCCTCTCAAACCTCTAACAAACAGCAGCCTCCAACTTGTCAAACTTCATGAACAAAGCCTTCAGGACATCTCTGCTAAGACCTTGATCCCTAGTGGATTGTCCTTGAGTTTGTCCTTGGTCTTTGAAGAGGTCCTCTACTTGTGTAGGCTCACTGTCCTTGGTCTTTGACATAAACTCATATGTGATCTGGTCAAAGAAGGGGTCCTCTACTTCATCTGAGAATGTGCAACCATTAAGCAACTCCTTCTCAGATTCATCTGCAACAAGTAGAGGCAAGACTTCAAGACCTTCTTCTTCAAAAGCCAGCCTTAGGAATCCATGCTCAGGGCATTGGATTGCAGACCAACGCACTCCTCTAGGGATTTGGGTCTCACTAATCTTGGAGGGAAACTTGACTCCAACAGACTGTACACACTCCCAAATCCACACCTACACAAACAAACAAACAAAACCATTAAATATATATCCTGTCACACTTAAATATATATCATGTCATAAATGTACTACTATACATGAAACACCACTGACATCCCTTGAAGGTTGTATGGTATCCTACCACAATCTGAGACTTTGATAGACTTCTCCATGGATATCATTCTTCTTGCCATTGATCTGGTCAGTGCCTTGTGCAGCTCCATGTAGGCAACTCTTCCCCAGGGATACCTCCAGAACTTGACAATTGTTTCCACTAACCTCACATGTTCAGCTTTTACAAGTCTCTTCTTATCACCTCCAAGAATTATCCCTTCCACAATCAGCAAGACTGCTAACTTGAACTTGTGGTTGTCCAAGGCTTTGTGCTTCATGAACCTTTTATAAAGGTCTTGCACTGAAGTTTTTGAACCATCAGGACCACCAAAAAAATTGTCCATCACTTGGTTGTCTTGCTTCCTAGATGATTTTATCTCCTTGGGAAGAGGGCCACAATTCAAGCCAGTTATCATAGCAAATTCTTGCAGTGAAAATCTCAATGGCTGACCAGCAATCTCATACCATGTCTCCCACTTCTTTTCACTCTTCAACTGCTTGAAGAAAACTGAATGGACGGTTTGAGAAGAGAAGGTCACTTGATTGACCATCTTGACAACATCCCCAAAGGGGCTGCCACAGATCCTTCTCCAGTCTTGGCAAGTCAGCTTAGACTCAATATCTTTCAAATATTTCCTCTTGCAGTTGATATTTATACGTCCATGCAATGCATCTCCCTTGTAGTAGGAATACATCACCTACAAAAACATAAGATGACAGGAAAATATTAGTAATAAGTCAGGATCCCAGGAAAAAACTGTCAGGACACAGTCAAGAGTCTGTCAGGATAACACATAAACTACACAACCAAAGTTCAAGTGTGGGGAAACAGATAAGAATATGTCAGGACACAGTGAAGAGTCTATCAGGATAAAACTAAACAATCTAGAACAAGTGAGGAAAAGAGGATGTACATGCATTTCCTTAAAAACTGTCAATATTCAGATACTGAAATCCAAATACTTCCACTACAGAAACTGGTTCACAATGCATATGACAGGAATTATTTTAAGATGTGTCAAGATTCATAATACACATGAAGAACTGAAATTCCTTATAAACTATCCAAATACATCCAATGTACATGCATTTCCTTAAAAACTGTCAAAATTCAGAAACTGAAATCCAAATACTTCCACTACATAAACTGGTTCACAATGCATATGACATGAATTATTTAAGAGGTGTCAAGATTCATAATACACATGAAGAAATGAATCTACATAAACTGGTTCCACTCCTGAATGCACATAAGCTACACAAAAACAAATTGCAAATGTCTGGACACAGACAACAGGATGTCAGGACAAAGATAACTGTATGCCCGGACACAGTAAGGAGTATGACAGGATCACCCTAAAAAATAATCAAAGTATTCACAAATTTGTTCTCAACTCCAATTACAAGAGAAAATTCCTCTGGGAGAATGTCAAATTTACATGCATTTGCTTCAGTCAACCCTAAATTCACCAATTTCACTCATATACTCGAATTGAAAATCAAAATATCACAAATTTCACTTACATTCTCCTTAAAAGGCAGAGGCTCCATGGTTCTCCATTTGTCCAAGAGATTCAATACCTCCTTCTTCTTCTGGGAGACTGGTCTCTCCACCTCCGGCGCCGACTTCGCCGACGACCCCTTCTTAGATTTGGGGGTTTTCTCGGTTTGCCTCTTCTTTCTCCCTTTAGAGTCTCCCTTTGAGTCTCTCTTTCTTTTCTGGGGTGCGGAAGCTCTGGTAACGGGGGCCATAACTGCAGCGGTTGCGAGGAAGAAAAAGGGAGAAAAAGGGAGAAAGACGGAGATAGACAGAAGCGAGGCTAGCGAGGCTGCGAGAGAGGTTGCGAGCGTTGATTTCGTCTGAGAAATGGTGAGGCTGAAGGTTGAACGAGAGGGAGAGAGTGAAAATGGTGAAATTTTGAAAATTTGGTGAAAGGAGGAAGAAGACTCTGAAAACGAGAGAGAGAAGTTGAAAAGAAAATGGGGGAAATGGTTGAGATGATTAATGGAAGTTAATTATGCTTAAGAAACAATTAACGTTTTTTAATTTCAAAACCGTCATTATCCTTTTCCCTTTTCTTTTCTTAATTTTCCTTTTTTTATTAATTTATTTTTCCTTTTCTTGTTTTTAAAGTGTTTATTATATAATTTAATTTCCTTTTATTTTGTATTTATTAATTTCATTATCCTTTTTCTTAATTTTAGATAATATTAAAATAATCATTTCAGTTAAAAAAATAAAGATAAATGAAATTATAATAAATCTTTTCTTTTTAATAGGAAAAATATTTTTTTGGACTATTATAACCCTCATATGGATATTACAGTAATATCCATATGAAATTGGGTATATGTGTAATATTGGTACAAAAACTTGGGTATTTGTAACATTATATTCTAAATCATATTGACAACCTTTCAATAAAATAATGTAGCTTTTGAAAGTTAAATTCATAAATAGGATCGATGAAGAAAATACAAAATTACACATCTTCACTCTTTCTGTGAAAAAGGAGACAAAACTAAGCCACACAAACTATCAGGTATGACCTCACCAATCTCACATAATATAATACAATTCTATAAACTCGTAAAATGCAGAGATATGACTTTCATTTATTAATAAATGATGTGTAATAAGATAAGGAGAATAATTTAATTTGAACCAAGTTGTTTTTTCAAATTTTGTATATAAACCAAGGATTCCTAATGCATCTACACCTTCTCCATGTGATGTTAAGATCATTAACAAAATGCTCAAATGATAGTGTTGATCATTTCAATCATATGATTCATAACAATTAACATATTCGTGTGCCTAACCTGCAGATTTTTAATCTCAACTCGTCTCCACCGGTCGTCATGTCGTGATCTTGTTGCCTTTGTTTTCGATGAAACAAAAAGTCCTGTAATAGTTCATCATCAACTCCATAAAAAATGTCATTTCAGAGCAAATAACTACATACATAATGTTTAGAAAATTATGCCACTCCAGAAGCTCCATCCAAAAGAGGGGAATGAAGTCCAGCAAGGACGGCCAATTAAAATAACGCTATTTGAATAGAAATTAAAGCAAAATCACACAAAATTATAAGTAAAATTTGAATCAAGATACATGCACTGAGTTGGAAATCCATTGGATCCTTCGAACAGATGCACAAAATTATACAAATCGATAAGTTGCATTCTTCCAACAGATACACAGAAATGGAGAGACATTTGTACGAACAATTAGTGTGTGATACAACAATCAGTTCACAAATCTGTTGCTCTTGAGATTTGAATCCTATGAGGATCAGACTCTTGACAACGCCTAATATTAACGGATAGCCTGCAAGATAAGGGAACGTTATATTAGTTATAGAATAGTTTTATTTGTTAAATAAGTCCAATATCTTTTTGACACATCATCAAGAATGTTATATTAGTTGCTAGACGCGCCCCGTGTGTGAAAATTATGGATTTTCTATACAGTTGTGTTAACGTTTATCAAAGTGATGAATATAAATTTTAGTATACAATATGGATATCAATATGTAGATAAAAATAAATCAAAAATATTTGAAAAAGAATTACAATAAAATTTTATGTATTGTGAGTGTTATAAGATATTTACCAATAACTAAATAATACAATTTTACTATTGGTTCACATGTTGATAAATGATTGGACAAATGAAGTGATTTGTGTAAGAATGAGTAACACTTCTTTTTTACTTCTCTCCACTCATTACATTGATTCTATCACAAATGTTGTCATGTCATTTTTATTTTCAATTTTTAAATGGAGTTTGTTACTCTAAGTAACACCAATGTATATGCTCTTAAGAACCCTACTTTAAATATGCACTAAACCGTTTTAAATCCTTGAGCTTGTTATACTCTTCCGCATAAAGTTGCTACCAACTATAATAAACAGGAGGTAGTAGTTTACCTTTTGCAAATTTCATCCTTCATAAATGGGTGAAAATCATTTCCAAATTGACTCAGGGTGTGAAACAAAAATCCACTGTGGGTAACAACAACAATTTCCCTCTCTTTCCGTGTGCATAACCTGCTATTGAAATATAAATTTAGCCTTTACCAAGAAATGACCATTCAAGAAATGACCATTCAAGAAATGACCATTCAAAAAATGGTGGATCCATTATCTGAAAAATCATTGGCCCTCTTCATATAGGAGGGAAACCTCAATATAATATCATCAAAAGACAGACAAAATCGCCCCACTTAGGTATATGCAAATCTATTCTTGTTGTCAGCTAAGAAAATTATAATCCTAGTTTTAAAGAGTAACAATTTTCACGCAATGGTTTTGTTCTTATGGATGAATAAATTCAGCAGGCCTTGCATCAATTTGGTCAATATAGCTTCATGATCTATCAAAGAGCAACATATTAAGGACGAGAAAATGCCAAATAATAAAATTTAACATGATTCATCAAGTCACAAAAGAATATTTCAAACAAGTTAGCATGTTAGTTTGTCATTCCTATTTCCTGCACAAAGTTGCATCTGAACGGCGGCTAATGAAGTCTAATGGGCTAAAAGATACACAACCAACATCATCAGATAACACTGGTATTGGTTGCAGGAGGATTGACTTAGGAGTATAATCAGGGAAATCCAAAACTCACCAGTTCAAAAATTCATTCCACGCTCGGCAAGTTCTTTTTTCGTCTCCCTTACATCAGCCTTCTACATAATATCCTCGTTACTTTCTACCTGCAACCAGGTGTAAGCCTTGCCTTAAAACCCAAGCACGTATCTGACCTTTTATAATACCAAATGCTAGGATACATACCAGAGAAAAATCAACTGCAGGAAAGATAGATTGATATTCACTAATGTTTCTCCTCTTGACACAAGAATGGATTCCCTGAGACAGATATACATGAGAAGAAGTGATTAAGATCTTTCCATTACAACAAATGCATGAATGTTGAGGTGAAAGGTGATTACAACTCCAATCCATACAAGTTTTTACACCTCTTGTGCTAATGTGTTACTTGAGCTGAAAATTCTGGGAGGAAACAATTGAAAATTATTTCCATGATTATAATTTATCGTACGAAATGTTATCGGCAAAGTTCAACAACAAGAACAGGTGGACAAATTAAACTTGAAATGGCAGAACGACTGATGCTTCCAGCATCTGCGACCATCAATGGCGGTATATCTGTTCTATCAGTATAGTCGTCACCACCAAAACTCCAACAGTTGTTTGCATGGTCCTGAAATGTTATATCAAATGCAAGAGGAACAAATAGAAGCTGTTCACATCATGGCAAGAGGAACAAATAGAAGCTATAGCATGTAAAAGAGCTTCCTTGACCTGTCACATAATCAGATTTATAAAAAAAATCACATCAACACCAAAGATGATCAACATAAAAAATTGCAACATAAAACCAAGATCTCAAACAATAAACTAATACTCTAGATTATTAACTCACCAAGATATACCTTCTTGCCACAATCCCTGCAACAACAACAACAAAATGACATTCAAAATCCACACACACAACATCAAAATCAACGACGAAAGCTGAAATCTACCAGATATGAGACTCCCAACGGCCAGTCCTCCGATAGAACGTGACGCCTTTGTACTGCGAGCTTCTAGACCTCGGTCCTCTTGCCATGATGTGAACATCTGTTGTACAGCGAACCAGAACCAGAAACTGATAGGTTAAGCCACTGAGTCTCATACAGGTGATAATGTTCCCACATCGACTAAGCAACCACATCAAATTGATGAAGCCATAAGCAAACATTTACCAATCTTCTTGATACCAAAAACCATGTCATTTGAAACATTATGAGAGAGAAAAGCCAAATCATGAGAAGTTGATAATGGGCAGTATATAACTAAAATTATGTCACTAAAAAAGGTACTTTAGCTCCACAACTTTGCTTCAAAGTGACAGGTTAATATTCAAGAATGATCTAACACAAAGAACTTTGTGTAAAGCTATTGATAAAAACTTAAAAAACATGAACACAACTTGCATAATAATATAACAAATACTCCGTAGAATCAAAACAACCAGTCAATGATACATAAAAAAAGAATTTAAATTCAGCTGCTTACTGGAATGATTCAGTGACAATGTTGTCCAGCATTTGACCCCATTTTCTAGCAGCCGCAACATCCAAAAGAAGTGGACATTCACAAATAGGTCTTGTAGATGCAACTACTGTCAATTTAACTTCAATAACACAACTTATCCGCTTCAGATTCGGTATCCAAAACTGCTCCAATGCCGTAAAGATTACTGCAATCAAATACTCAAGCAAGCTGTAAAGATTCTCTCCACAAATCTCCATTAAGCAACCATTAATTCATAACATCTAATAAAAATCTCCATTAACAATCTTGAAGACTAAATCTCAAATACTAAGCACTAAGCAAGCATTATTCACCTGGATATCAGGATATTTGTTTATATACTCAACCGTATACTAAATCATCCATATGGAAGGGACAAAAATATATACAAAGCTAAATGCTACCAAACCGAGATCCACATAACCAGTCAAATATAAAATCAATCTTATCACAACGTTTCAGATTAAAAAATCCGACCTTTGTAATTTGAAGGCTTGGCATCGCGGTGGGCGATTTTCCGACAGTGGAGGTACAAAAAGAGGAGAACTGAAGCGAGATGAAGAAATAGAGGATCTGGTGTGCGAGTTACTCTGAATGCGCTCTCTAATTTAGGGCGAAGCGGGGATGAAGAAAAAGAGGATTCATTGACACACTTGGATTGGCGACCTTGAGAACCAGAAACCCCTTCGTGAAGCTGTCTATGCTCGAGATCATCGACAGCGAAACCAGCTTTGTAAACTTGGAGCTTAGAGTTGAAAGAATTGGGGAGCGGAAGACAACAATGACACGCCAAAACGCTGAGTACAAATACCCATTTAAGAAGAAACGCGTGAGAAAAGTAATGACATCGGTGGAATGGCAATTGAAACAGCCAAAATGAAGTTGACAAACAACCGAATTCAATTAGAGAATATAATGATGGGTTTTATTACTATGTTAGGAGAGAAGCCATTGTTGATGGCGGTGAATTTGACAGAGTATGCCTTCTACAAAGCAACGAAAGAAGAGGGAAGACGAACCTGAATTGAAGTTGGCCCAATAAAAACAGCCCAAATTTAAAAGCCCATTATCAGGTTAGAAATTAATTCGGTACCAATTTCATTCAATTCGGGCACTGGACAACCAACTTTTATATAGACTAGATACGGGCCTCGCGCTCCGCGCGAGAAAATTACGGATTTTCGTATGTGATTTAATATAGTTATACATTATTTGTTAATATGTTGTTGTTGTTATCAAATTTATTAATATTTGTAAATATAAGTATTTGTAAATATAAGTATTTTTTATTTCCTTATATTTATGTTTGAAGTAGTTTTAAAACATAATATTAGAATAAGTTTGCATTGTCATAAGAGAAGCTCACACATTAATTTAATTTGTGACTTAATCAAGTAGACTATAAATAAATATAACATAGGGATATAAGAAAGAAATTTAAATACATGCCCAAAAGTCCAATATGAGGTGATTAAGAAATGAGTAATGCATTAAATTGGTATCAATTTCATTCAATTTTGGCAATGGACAACCAACTTTTATATAGATAAGATAAGATAAGACTAGTCCCTTTTGTCCGTGCGTAAAACTCTATAAATATGAATTAGTAGGAGTAATATTGTATGCTTAACTTATATTTTATTTTGAATCCTAATTATAATTTTTTAATCTATTATTGCGTTCAACTATTTGTTATATCTGTAAAAAGAAATAAAGATAATTTGGAAAATTAAAATTAATGTACATAATATGAATTTTATGTACGTTCAAAACATTCCTCTTCAAATTTATAAAATATTTAATTGAAAAGGTAATTTTGTTGTTTATGGTTTATAAATTTTAAGTTGGAATTCTTAATTTTTTATTGACTTAAAAGTTGAAATTAATTTTATCTAAAGTAAAACTTGAGATTTTTTTATTTTCGTATTATATGTAAATTTAGGTTGTACTGAAGTATATACCTTTGTAGGATTAATTTTTATTTATTGTCTAATGATATAATAATCATATAATTTATTTTACGAAAGGAAAAATATTAAAATTTATAATCAAATAATTATATTAAAATATTGAATTTATATATTATTATATCCTAAGTAGACTTGTCAAAAGCTTACCCAACATGTTGGGTTGATCCGACCCGGGAAAAACTCGACCCAACCCGACCAAAAAATTCATGAAACCTGTTTGGGTCAAACCCGAATCGACCCGTACTTCTCGAAACTCGTCAAGGGACCCACTAATCACATATTTTCTTTCATTTAAAATAAAAAATAATAATAAAGTTTATTAAACAATAATATATTGTTATGTTGTTATAAAAATATGGTTATAAATTTTCTTTTCTTTATTACAATAAAAAAAATCAAACATTTGAAACCCGCTTGGATGACCTTACCCAAACCCGACCAACCCGGAAATCCTAATATAATAACCCTAGCTAAACATATAGGCCTTAAACGTAATCTTAAGAGAGATGATATACTTTATATACTAACAAATATCCCGATGTTCATGTATTCTCATCTTTAGGGCTTTTATCCATGATATAATATACCAATTTTTAGAGAAGATAATTCTTTATTATAATAATGTTTTTTTCTTGATATGATTATGATAAGTATGATAATAGTATTTATGAATATTTTAATAAAAAAAAATTCAGTTTTGAATTTTTAAAGATATATTTTATTTATTTATTTATTATAACAAAAAATTTATGCGGACTTTAACATTAAGTTTTTTTTCCGGTGGCCCAAGCAAAAGCCCACCTAAAGATGAATATATTGATGAATATTATTCCTCTTCGAATTTAGAAAATATTTAGTTTAAAAGGTAATTTTGTTGTTTATGGTTTATAAATTTTAAGTTGAGATTCTTAATTTTTTATTGACTTAAAAGTTGAGATTAATTTTATCTAAAGTTTAAATTGAAATTTTTTATATTTTTCGTATTATATATGTAAATTTAGTATATACTAAAGTATATACCTTTATAGGATATTTTTTTATTGTCTAATGATATAATAATCACATAATTTTATTTTACCAAAGGAGAAATATTAAAATATATAAAGTCTATTTTTTAGCGTTAAATCTTTAGTGATGAAGTTCTTTGTCATTATGGATATTTCTAACACGGGGAAAAAGATCAAATAATTATATTAAGATATTGAGTTTATATCTTATTATATCCTAAGTAGACTTGTCAAAAGCTTACCCAACATGTTGTGTCGATCTGACCCCGGAAAAAATCGACCCAACCCGTCCCAAAAATTTATGAAACCCATTTGGGTCAAATCCGAACCGACCCGTACTTCTCGAAACTCGACCCAACCCGTCCCTACTATTCACATATTTTCTTTCATTTAAATTAAAAAATAATAATGAAGTTTATTAAATAATAATATATTGTAATATATGGTTATAAATTTTCTTTTCTTTATTACAATAAAAAAATCGAACATTTAAAACCCGCTTGGATTGACCCGAGCCAAACTCGACCAACCCGTAAATCCTAATATAATAACCCTAGCTAAACATATTGGCCTGAAATGTAGTCTTAAGAGAGATGATATACTTTATATAGGCCCTTGCTAAATACAGCCCGGGCGTTTCCTAAATAACGCCCGGACCCTCGCATTACGCGAGAGAGCGTCACCTCGCAGAACGCGAGAGTGCATCACCTCGCAGAACGCGAGGGTGAAAGGGAAAAACCCTACTCGGCCCATTTTTTACAGCACACACAATTTTCTACCGCCGCTCTCACCATCTCTCTCGGTTCAAACTACTTATTCTTCCTCTTTTCACTATAAATCTCCATATAAGGTATGTTTCTTATACTCTTGTGCTTTCTAATGTTGTTTCTAGATGAATATATGTTCTTAGTATAGGAAATTGCATATTACATGATGTTTTGATATTGAATGTTATTTTACAAATGGTTGTATAATGGATGAAAGATGATGATTTTGAATTATGGTTGATGAGTGGATGTTGATTTTGAATTATGGTTCATGAATGGTTGTATAATCTCCATATAGGTTTTTTTATTAGGGTTGTTGATTTTATTTAGGGTTTTGATGTTTGTTTGGTAATTTACTTAAATTGATAGGTATTTTAGCTAAAATATTGAATTTTCGCCGGAAATTATCGCCGAAAATTATCGCCGGAAACTGTTGCCGTAAACTCATGATAGTGCAAATTCACGCAGAACGCTACACCCCTCACAGAACGCGAGTGTCACGCCCTCGCAGAACGCGAGGAATTGCCATAGCTGGCAATTCTTTCCTCTTCTGCAGAACATGTTATATTTATATACTGATTTTACTTTATATTGTTTTAGGTAATGGATCGTCCTGGACGTTCAACCCGTCGAAGAAATTGGAACGCTGTGAGAGAAAATCCACCGGTTGAAAATGCAAAAGGGAAAAGCAAAGCAAAGAAGACAACACTGGTAGAGCTCTTCCTCGGGGGGGCTCCCCGACGTTGATTATCGCCCCATAGAGCGGTACAGTGGTGTCCATAGTTATGTCGGGGAAGACTGTTCTGTGCCTAGTGGGATAGAATGAGAAGATACATATCAAGGGTATCGAAATGATGATTGGGACCTTTATTCTCAAGAGTCAGTTTCATGTGCACAATCGTCAACTCAATGTGCACCACAATCAACTCCATATGAACAACCGGGTAGCACTATTGGTGGCTGGGACAATATCATTCCTCAGTATGCTCTAGTGGAAGTTGGACAAGGGTGGGGTGGACAAAGTTGGGTCGGTGGACAATGTTGGGGAGGTGGATTTGGTGAGGGAAGTCTTCCTCAAGACATGGGTCAAGGAAGTAGACAAGCTTGTTCTTCTTCTTACAATCCTCAACCAGAACCGATGGAACAAGAGAACCAGGATGAAGTTGTTGGGGAAGAACACAAAGAAGAAGGTGATGATGATGATGAAGAAGAAGAAGAAGAAGTGGTCCAGAAACCAAAAAGAAAGAGGAAGTCCAAGAAGGAAGAGCCAAAATATGATCCTGAGCTCACTCATGACACACCTAGGGGTCCAGAAGATCCCGAGTTGCTTAAGGGATTTGAAGCACATGTTGCGTTCCACATCCAGAAAGGGGAGGTAATTGAATTATTTATTTATTTTCTGCATTTTCAATCCATTGCACATATTCTGCAGAATTATCAGAAAATGCATAATATGTGCATTTTCTCGCGGTTTTGAAAATTTGTTCTGCAGAGTCTAATTTGTGTATTTTTCTGCAGTTCAAAGGTCCGATGAAGCCACAACAACGGACAAAGCAGAGCAGTGATTGGCCATTGGACAACAATGACTGGTCAGAGATTCCCGGTGCAGTTGGACTGTCAGATCTCCCTGACATGATGTACGAAGAAATCGACTTTCCTTTGATTGAAGCGTTCATCGAACGATGGCAACCGAAGACAAATTCATTCCACCTCCCTTGTGGTGAGATCACTATTGGCCTTCTTGATTTGATTTTAGGCCTACCTATAGAAGGGAAAGCAATGACGACATGTAAGAAACTGGGTGCCAAGTTTAGTCATGATGAGATTCTAAAATACTATGGTAGGAAGGGGGCAGAAATTTTTGAAATAGATCCTCACACTTTAGATTCTGGGAGGGTGAAAGCTGAATGGTTTAAAAGGCATTGTGAAACCCTAGGTCCAGAGCGAAAGGGTTTAGGTTGGGTGTTGTATACTGCTGCCTCGATCTTATTTCCCGACAAGTCACAGAAGTTGATTCGGCTTAGATATGGGCCTTTTGTGGAAACCTATGCCCATGGTACGGGCATATCATGGGGTTCAACTGCTTTGGCCCATCTGTATAGGCAGCTGGGGATATGCACACGCCAGGGTTGTGCCCAGATGTCTTTTTGTTACACCTTGTTGTAGGTATTTTACTTTCTAAGCGTTTAATTTACGTACTTTTATATATTTTCATATTTAACGTACTTTGTATTTCCTAGGCATGGATCTACAACTACTTCCCACACTTTCGACCTACTAAACGTCCTCGGTGGAGAGCTGAGCAACCATGGGTCTACCGGTGGATGTCTAAGAATGTAAAGCTGAAGAAGGAGCAAGTCGGAAGGGACTATAGAGGAGCGCTCGATATTCTTATGTCGGAGATGGTAAGTTTCTGCATTTTCTGTTAAGTTTCTGCATTGTCAACAGTTTCTGCATTTTCTGGAATTTCTGCATTTTTTTTATTACGCAGCATTTTCTCGCAAAACGCGAGAAAATGCAAGTTTCTGCATTTTCTCCTAGTGTCTGCATTTTCTGTTAAGTTTCTGCTGTTAAGTTTTTGCTGTCATTTTTTTAGGTATGTTGGAACCCGTATGGAGCACAAGACTTCATCAATCCTGAGCTTGCTCCCGCTCTATTTCACCGGGTGCTATCGTGTTGTGACATCACCGAACCACACATGCCTGATCGGTGTCCGAGACAATTTGGGAGAGTGCAGCGTATTCCTAGGTCAGTCATCGAACCGCTCAAAGCTCATAGGTTGAAAAACATTAGGTGTTATAGTGTTTTTTATGACGCCAACCAATGGCTTTGGGAGTCAAGAGATGTTCACTCTATGTCTCTCGATGATATGGGGTCAATTGCCTTTGTACCACATGAATGCTCCCATGATTACATGGATTGGTACATCAAGAGGACCCATAGGTATATATGTCCTGCAATCCCTGGGATGATTACTGAGAGACATATAATATTAATTGTTTTGGTTTATCTTGCGTTTCTAGTCTTTGTTGGTATCTAATATTAACATAGAATGAATGTTTACTTGCGTATAGGTGATTGGTCGGGTGTACAATGACATGGACCGGTATCGGTTTGCCACTCCAGAGGAATTTTCTTCATATCACGCCCAAATGCTACTATGTATGTCAAATCTTGCTCCCTTCTGACCACGAGAAGACGAGTAGCCTTTCGTTTTGTGTTTTGGATTGTGTTTTAGATTGTGTTTTGGATTGTGTTTTGGATTTCTTTCTTAGCTGTTTTGTTGCTTGGATAATTTTGTTGGATTATGTTTAGGGATATGTTGGTTCTGCTTCAATTCTGTTCGTTTTTTGCATAACCTCGCAGAACGCGAGGTGTACCCTCCTCGCAGAACGCGAGGTGTAACCTATAGGAAACAGGGTGCTCCCAGTTGAGATGCACGGTCTCTATACTTGATCCCACGGCTACAAAACATATTAAAGTGTGCACATAATCTCTCCCCCTTCGTGTATTCCTTAAGCAAAAAATTCTATGCATTTGTAAGAGACTTTGAACTTCAAGACTTTAAACAAGTCGGCCCCTTCAACAACTGTGAAGCTCTTATTCAAACTCTCGGTGAAAGACACATTAATCTCCTTAAGTTGGTTCTTCGCCATTGTTTTGTATTCTTTGAACATTGTGTCTAGCCTAGCATTTCCACTCGACAAGTATGACTTAAGACACGAATGTGCTCCTTCAACTCTAAAA
Source organism: Oxyria digyna (assembly GCA_029168935.1). Lineage (NCBI taxonomy): Eukaryota > Viridiplantae > Streptophyta > Magnoliopsida > Caryophyllales > Polygonaceae > Oxyria > Oxyria digyna. Next base: position 18,425,250 of record JAPVLV010000013.1, read on the forward strand.
TGTTCGAAAAACAATAATATGCAAATACAAATCAGAACCTGCGGATCCTTCTGTAATGTGCAAAATCTCGCGTTCTGCGAGGTGTGTACACCTCGCGTTCTGCGAGGTGTGTACACCTCGCGTTCTGCGAGTTCATACACTGTTCCAGGGTCTTTGCATTCGAAAATGCATCAACACTGAATCAAGGACATTCCTCGCGTTCTGCGAGGAGTGTACACCTCGCATTCTGCGAGTTGTGCATTACAGAAGCTCTTTTTATCATATGTAGAAGGTAGACATAAATTAGAGAACATACCTGTTTGTCGTGTTATTCCCGAGAGTGAAGACATTATCCGTCCATGCTGAAACAAGTCTTTCTTTGTAACGGTTTAGCCAATTCTTTCTCACGTAGTTCAATACGGTTGGATAAGCTCGCCATTCGTCCTCAAGTTTCTTCAAAGTACTCTTGTAATCTTCTTTAGTGGTTTGTTCGAACACGTAATAATAATCATTTGAAATATGAACCCCCAATGCTTGTGTGCCCATATCTATATTGGCTCTCGCCTCTATGTTCTTCCTTACATGTCGTCTACATAAGAGAAACTTTGCATTTGGCCATAACTTGTCTGTTGCATTCATAAGAGCCATCTCATGGTCAGTGACGAAGCAAGTAGGCGATGCTCCTATTCTCAAATACATCGTCTGCAGCTGCTGCAACGCCCAAAAATAACTATCCTCGCTCTCAGCCTCTAACCATACCACGCACACAACAAAATTCTTCCATGTAGAAGTAAACCGACTATCTCCAGGAAAGGAACATTGTACCTTAAACCAAAATACAGTAAGATAAGCTCCTCATTCAATCTCACGAAATAGAGCATCTGTAATGCTCTTTCTCGCGTCACGCGAGGACACACCGCCTCGCGTCACGCGAGGATTGCACTTTGTCCAGAAGCTTTGCAATTGAAAATGCATCAACACAGAATCAAGGACATTACTCGCGTTCTGCGAGGTGGTGTGTCCTCGCGTTCTGCGAGGTGTGTTTTCTACCACAGATCTTCAATTTTTCATGAATTTTAAAATACAACATAAAAAAAGAATGATAAATACTTACTTGTTCGTGCTATAAGTCGAGTCCATCAAAAGGATTTTTTGCACTTGGCCTATTTCCATGAAGTAGTTGCTCTCTTTGCATTGGTGAAAGAATTCTTGAACCAAGGTTCTACCTTCCATTTCCTCTTCCCTTATATGTCTTACCAAATTGTACACTTGGTTCTTCTTTGTGCAACTTCCGGGATCCTTGTTTATCTCAGTGTAAATCTGATTTGGAGAACAATGTGAAAGTACCATCTCACGAACCTTTTTCTTTTGATCCGGGGTTGGCCTCCCGGCAAATGCATTCTCGACCAAACTATATCCAATAGGATGGTTGTGCAAACCACAAACAACCACTAATCTCCAATTCTCTTCAACCCGGTTCTCCATGAGCTTCAACTGAAATTTACACCCCGTTTTCTTGCTCTTTGTGTTTGATCTAACACCGACACCTTTAGGTCTATGGCTTCCCCCTTTCTCACAAATGATTTGAACCTTACCACTTTGCCCCGGTTTAGATGGTACACTCCTTCCAATAGAGAACATAAACTTGTGTTGCTTTGCAACATTCAAAGCCCACAAATGACCAATCTCCTTAGAGGCAAACACTTGCTCCGTAGTGAAATATTCCGAATAATCCCTAGAAACAACCTATTCCTCACATACGGGACTTTCAAACTTTGGTGCAGTGCGTAAAGAGGGAAGAAAACACATCTCCTCTCCTACGTTTGTAGGTGGGTTAGCAAATTGTGAATCAAACGCATCATAGCTTGATGGCACCTCATATGTACATGGCAATTCATAAGTAGATGGCACAGGCAACTCATAAGTAGATGGCACTGGCAATTTATATGTAGATGGCATAGGAAATTGATAAGTAGATGGCACATGTTGTTCATATGAAGATGGTTGATGATAATATCCAAAGTGGTCAATCCCTAAATCAAATGACGGTGGCGAACATGGCCTTGTATTCCGAGAGGGGTAGTTGTAGTCATTCAACTGGATTGCATTCAATCCAGTGAACAAAGAAAAATTCACCTATACACAATGCTTCTGCTAATACTCTGTAATGTGCAACTTCTCGCGTTCTGCGAGGGAGACACATCTCGCGTGACGCGGGTGGCTTCCTCTCGCAGAACGCGGGAAGTTGCTATTTCCTAAAACTAGTCATTCAACGGGATAATTTAACATAACATGAGAAATTATTGAGTTTCTACATTAAAAACCCTAAAAACATGAACACATCTAAGTTTTGGACATTATATGCAAAAGTCATCTCTTCAACACTTACTACTACTAAATTTAACATGAAATACAACATAATAAGTTCATTTTAGCTCTTAATGGTGCAAAACAAATTAAAATTCAAAAATTAAGTAAGAACATTACCTCATTTGCATGGTAACTTGATGAACCACCATCTCCATTCCCTCCTTTGTTGAATTCCTCTTCATCTTCCATTATTTTAGGTGTTTTTAGAGTGTTTTGAAGTTTTAAGGTTTTGAAAATGGGTTTTAATGGAGGGTGAAAGAGGTGAAAGATGATAAAAAGAGGTGTTAGGGTAGGGTTAATAGGTGTTACGGATTACTTAAAATAAGGGGATAGTTATTATAGTTAGGTGGGGACAAGACATGTAGTAATGGCACACAACAACGTCCATCTGACATGCAAAGCTCGCGTTCTGCGAGGGACGTGTCACTCGCGTTCTGCGAGGACACGTACACTCGCGGAACGCGAGATTAACATGCATGAAATTAACCTAATTTTTTGCTAATCTCGCGTAACGCGAGTGTCACGTATCTCGCAGAACGCAAGTGACCCGGAGTTGTTTGAATAAAGCATCGGGTTGTATATAAGAACCGTGTTTATATACTACTCCACAAATATCCCGATGTTCATGTATTCTCCTCTTTAGGGCCTTTATCTGTGATACGGAGTATAATATAATAATTTTTAGAGAAGATAATTCTTTATTATAATAATGCTTTTGTTTTGATATGATTATGATAATAGTAAAAAAAATTAATTTATAATTTTATACTCCCTCTGTCCCATTTTGTTTGTCCCGTTTCCTTTTCGGGCGTCCCCTTTTGATTGTCCCGTTTCCTTTTTTGGACATAGATTTCTTCCCCTAATACCCTTACTCATATTATTTTACTCCCTTATAATCTTATTTATTTATACTCCCAATAACACTTTATCAATCAAATCAACCATCTACATCATCTTCTTCATTACATTTCTACTCCATTAATTCATCCAACTAACCTCAACTCCATTAAATTTCTTCAATATCTACCTAACCCATTTTATAATTAATCAAATTAACACCTAAACCCAAATTAAACCCTTAACCCAAATTAACACCCACACACCCTAAACCCAATTACCCTAATCTAATCCCGATTACCCTAATCTAGCCCAAAAATACCCAGCCCAACAATACCCAGCCCAACAATACCCAGCCCAAAACCCAAACCCTAATCTTCCCTCTGTAAATACGCTCTTCCCCCCCCCCCCCCCCCCCGCCTCTCTCCCTCATTCTCATTCTCACAGCCTCTCCCTCACTCTCGCCTCTCGCCTCTCGCCTCTCGCTCACTCTCGCCATGTCTGAATCCTCACTCAGTCGCCCCTCCCAGAGCTTCACCAGAAGCGATTCTCCTCCCTCCTATGAGCGGGGAGTCGAACCACCATCTGAACCTGAGCCTTCCAGCACCCCGTCGTTGATGCGGGAGTCCTCGCCGACGGAGGAGGAGGAGTCGTCGGCTGTGAAAGAGGATTCTGGCGACCAATCCTTATCCGTCCCTCTCCCTGGTGGTTGCAATCTGTCTCCTCCTTGCAAAAAGGGTCCCCGATGCGATGGGAATCATTCTTTCAGCCTTAGTCTCCCAGAGATGACACCTACTGATGTCTTAGGCTCTTACCCGGAGAGGCAGTCGGTGGAGATGCAATGGTCGCCAGAACTCTCAGAGAATGAAGCCACCTCTCGGCCTCGGGAGGTGATCGTGATCCCCGACACACCTACGCCTGAGTTGAGGGTTCCCGACGTCGCCACACCTGAGCCCATGGACGCTGATGCGGAGTTGCTGCTGCCGCCGGATCTTGACGAGCCTCTGTCTCCTGAGCTTATTGTCATCTCTGACAGCCCCTCTCGATCTAGCTAAGTCCCCTCTTGTTCATATCCCCTATGTTCTGTAATTTGGACTCTATTTTGGTATTTCTGGACCTTTCTTCCTCCTTCCCTCTTTCTGTTGTTCCCGGATATTGTTGGACTCTGTTTTGGATGTTTGTTTGTGGATATTGTTGGATTCTGTTGGTTTTTGTGGATTATGTGGTTTTGGTATTGGTTTGTGGATTATCTGCTCTATTTTTTGCAGATTATCTGCTCTGTTTTGGGAGGTCTATTTTTTGCAGAATGTAGTGCATGCAGGTTGTTATGGTCTTCACATGCTCTGTGAGGCACTCTTTTGGTGATGGTCTCTGTGCTCTTTGAGGCACTCTTTTGATGCTCTGTTTTTTGGGGTGTTTGCTATGTTGGATAAAAAACATATACCATGAAAAACTGTCTTAATGTGCTATAGGAACTCTTTTGCATATTTCTGATTTCAGTGTGATATTTTAAGTTGTGATTAGCAGTGTATCTGTGAGGGTTTGATGGTAACTGAGATATTGTTCAATATCTGTGATGAAATTGTAATGTGAGATGCATTTCTAAGATCACAAACTTAATTTGCCATTGGATCATTAATTTGCAATTAAGTAGATGCCTATCTGGTATGTTTTGATCAGTTATTTTTTTGGTATTTGATCGATGATGAATCCTTATATCTGAGATGATAATCCTCTGATTTTTCCAACTTAAATGTGCTATAAGCCACCAGTTACTTGTAACTGAATTGCTAGGCTTATCTGGTATTATGAGTTGGCATAAATTGGGTTTGATTCTATGATGATTGGAGACAACTGAGATCCAAAAACTTATATTCCTCCATAGCATTCATTTTCAAATACTAGCATACAAAAGAGTTTCTTAAGTTCACAAGACTGCCTAGTGATGTGAAGTTTAGAAACTTATCTTAACTGTTGTGTCCCCTTCAGTTTGCTTCTTCTGATTCTTGTGGGTCTTGAGTTTCTGTTGGTTCTTGGTCATTCTCTGAGGCTCCTTGAGTATCTTGATTCTCTGTTGGATCTTCTTGAGTTTCTGTTGGCAAGCTACTTTGTCCCCTTTCATAGACAATATTCCATGCTTCTTGCACAGCCCACTCTGGTGCTTTAATTACTGATGGTAGCATACCTTGTGATCTCATCCTTCTCTTGTTAGCATGTGGTAGGTCATAGCCATTGCCTCCTTTTGATTTCAGAATTTCATTCATGACAAACTGCATTGTATGCCATACATCACTGAGTGTAATAGGATCCAACTCATAGAAAGCTTCCATAACTGCAATGAGCATGTCATCTACAGTTTTTGGCATTTTCTTGTGCATTAATGACTGAATACTCCTAAAGAAACCAAGATCTAGAATATTAACATCTGGACTGTTTGCTGGCTGCTGTATGAGTATAAATGTGAAATCTTCTTGTTCATATACCTCTTGCCACTCAGGATCATCTTGAGTTATATGAGGCCTTGCATTATCTTGCTGAATAAATATGGTTTTATGATTTCCATCATCTGGCCACTTTTCCTTGATTGCTGGAATAATTTGATTGATGAGCATATTTCTTGTCTCCTTTTTGGTGATTCTTTCCACCAGTTTGGTGATCATTGTCCCCTTTGCTCTGTTTTTTGATTTTCTCTTTGCTGACTCTTCATATGTGAATGGAAATATTCCTATTTTCCCATCAAATGTGCAATGTCCCTCTGAGTTCCACCTTGGTCTTGCAACTGCTGCTGTAAACATTACCTTTGGAATGAATTTTGATGAACTAGCTGATCTGTATTGACCTTTCTCATTTCTGGCTATGTAGTACTTCTGTGTTTTCCTTGTTTGATAGAACCACTTCTCATCTATGTGGACGAAATCATACATAGGAAAATACTCCTTCTTGCTGTCTGCTGTGTCCCCTTGAAGTAGGCTTAGAACCCATTTCAGCCTTGTGATCTTGTGTATTTCTGACAGTCCTGGATGCAGGGCATTTGAATGTGGCTTCATGTCCCCTTTTTTAATCATTCTATGACATGCTGATTTGGATATGGATAGAGAACTTGCTAAGTCTCTAACACAAGTCCTATTCCCCATGCTTATTGCCTTGACTACCTCTGGTTCTACTTGAACTCTTTTTCTGCCACATTGGTGAAATCTTGTACTCAGGTTAGGGACTTCATGTTCCTCTGTCTGCTTAGCTTTATTCCATAATCTGCTTATTGTCTTACGTGTTGTGTTGAAATATTGTGCAGCTTCATTGATGGCACCTTTTGGTAGCTTCCCCTCTGATGTCCTCTCCAGAAGATAACTCAGTATTACCCATTTCTGATCCTTGCTGAGCCTGCGTGTGGATGTCTGATGATGTCCTGATGCCTCTGCTGTTGCCTCTGGTTCTGGATGGTGATGCTCAGGTGAGAAGTTAAGGTCAAATGGTAGATCATTGTCTCCACTTGTTTCTCTGTCTTGTGACCATTCTCCCTCCATTTCTTCTCTGACGTCATCATCATCTGGAGCTTCATTTAAATCAAAAGCTGAGGACATTTCCACCAGGCAATGATGCAGAAATTACTGTAAATTGAATGCTCTGTTTTTACTTAAGCACTGTGCTTTTTACGGAGTACTTGTAATGGTGAAAATGTAAACTGGGTAGATGGAGACTGTACAGGAATAAAAGCATTTCACTGTAAGGGTATTATGGGTACTGAAAAATGGTGATCTGTGTGCTCAAAATGGAGCATTCTGATTGGTTGTAAAAAATTCCAGCTTTGTTCTGATTGGTTATTAATAAAAAATTAATTTTTTCTCTCTCCTGCTTTTATACCTCTGCTGTACTTTTTTTTACCCTTAATTCTTGTGCAAATGCTCATTTGGGACATTTAAAACGGGACAGAGGGAGTAAGATATAATTTAATTATTTATTATATTAAAAAATTTATACGGACTTTAACATTGATTTTTTTCCGGTGGCCCAAGCAAAAGCCCAAGCCCAACCCAAGATGAATATATTGATGAATATCATGTTGAATATTTTGGGTGAATATTTTTCAACCACCCTCAAAAATTATATATATTATGATAAGACTAGTGCGCCTTTGGTTATTTTGTTTGGTTATAAGAAATGAGTGAGAATCCCATAATAAACCCTCTCTTAGAGATAAATAAGAATGAATCCAAGTCATTGGATGTCTTGGCATCCAATGACTTAGATTAAACTAGTTACCTCCACTTGTAGTGGGGGTAGTTGTGGTGGTCCGGCGGCCTTCCGGCGACCACCCGACAACTTCCCGGTGGTTGTCCGGTAGAGGTCCGGTGACGGTCCGGCAGAGGTCCGGCGGTGGTCCGACGTGGTCCGGTGGAGGTCCGGCGGTGGTCCAATATTAAATGAAAAAGTTAAAATATAAAAATAAATGAAAATATAAGTCTAATTCAAATTGGTGAACATTTAAATATAATGTGATGAACATTTAATTATAATTTGATGAACATTCTGTTGGTGAACATGTAACTAAAATGTGATGAACATTCAGTAGAGTATATCAAAATGAACGTTTATAAACATTTTGATAAACATTTAAGCTAATTGTAATGAACTTTTGAGTAATGAACATTTTATTAAATGCTTGTGAACATTTAAGGATGTTTGATTAACATTTAAGTATGAGATGATGAACATTTAGGTAATTTTTGATGAAGATCAAGTGTTTTTCTACTCGAAATTATATTAAAGTGATGTTTGATGAACATTTAAGTAAGAGATGATGAACATTTATCAACATTTTGATGAACATTTATGAACAACGTGATGAACATTTAAGTCGATTGTAATGAACTTTGGCTAATGAACATTTTATTAAATTCTTGTGAACATTGAAGTATGAGATGATGAACATTTAAGTATGAGATGATGAACATTTAGGTGAACATTCAGTTGGTGAACTTTTAAGTATAATGTGATGAACATTCAGTAGAGTATGTACAAATGAACATTGTGATGAACATTTATGAACACTTGATGTTCATCAAAAATTGGTGAACTTTTAAGTAGAATGTGATGAACATTCAGTAGAATATGTACAAATGAACATTTATGAACATTGTGATGAACATTTATGAACACTTGATGTTCATCAAAAATTGGTGAACATTTAAGTAGAATGTGATCAAAATTTAGTTGCTGAACTTTTAATTATAATGTGATGAACATTCAGTAGAGTATGTACAAATGAACATTTATGAACATTGTGATGAACATATATGAACAACGTGATGAACATTTAGTAATAAATAATTTTGAAATATTTGTGAACAATTTTATTATCTTTGTGACAATTTTATTCCGGCGAGGCCCAAAGATGGTCCAGCGGTGGTCGGAGGTGGCCCGGTGGAGGTCCGGCGGAGGCCCGACGGTGGTGACAAGGAGTGACAAGGGGTACCACGTGTCATTATGTGGGCTCTTGGATCTCTTTTGATCCAAGACTCCACAATCATTCTCATTTATCATTTTAAGAACTATTATTACACTTTTCCATAAGAAATTTAGTATCATGTGTTTAATCTTTTTTACTATTTATTATAATTTTCTTAAAAAACATTATTTAAATTTGGAAAATGTACAAAAATATCACAAAGATTTTTACGTTTTAATCTTTTATAGATTTTTATATGCCAATTTTCTATTATGTTATTTTACACAATTATAATTTTAATTTTATGACGACATATTACAAAAAATTAATTTCTTAATAAATACAGGAAAAAATTATATTTTTGTGTTATGGTAATACTTTAATTATAAAGGTTTTATATATCATTTCAAAATATAATTTATTCTTCGTATAATATTAAACACAAGAACTAGGCTATTTGATTTATAACATAGATTGCATAAAATCTTCAACTATTCGATTAAGATCTATTAAGAGAGTCACCTACGACTCACACCACTATTATGTGTTCATCAACCTCCGGTCTTGTAGATTCACATACGCAACCATTCAATCATCTTGATTCTTGATGAAAGATTCGCATATACACCATAATAATCGGAATATAAACTACACTTTGCAACCATTTAAGCAAAATGTTCATCACAGTAGGATAAACAACATGGCGTCACTCAAAAGCTATAACAACCAGATCATAATCTGGTTCGTGCCCTGTGAAACTAGAATTCACTAGAATGAAATTGTAGAAGATTTCAAAAACATTGAATATACATTGAAGAGCAACGTACAGACTCAGAATTGCAGAGTTATCAACCTGGCATTGAAGTCATTCAGCCCCGAAAGATGGTGTTTTATTCACAGATTTCTTCATTAACTAGATAAAGAATAAAATCAAAAGAAATATGGAAACAAGGACAGTCCAAGGTGGTAATTGCAGCAACGCCGCTCCACAAGGATGATGGAATATGAGACCGCAAAAGGTAGGCCGGAGAAGAAGACCAGCTTCTCCATCAACAACCCAATTCGCTTTTTCTGTGACGTTTTCCTTCTGGGATTTGCAAATACTTATTCGTTTGCCCCAATTTGAAGTTAAGGTCATGCAATTCAATTCAATGAAACAAAGAAACAACGATGTAAGAAAATAATGTTTGCCTCATGGCCTTTCCAAAGTGGTAATTGCAGCGACGCCGCTCCACAAGGTGATGGAATATGAGACCGCTCACCATCGGAAGAAAAAAGCATTAAGCTTCTCTCCATCGACGACAATGAGCTTGATCTGCGACGTTTTACTTTTGGGATATGCAAACACTGTCCGCTTGCCCCAATTGCAAGTATAGGGATTTACGGAGAAATCCCCGTCGCTTAAGATTTCAGATAAGAATTTCAAAACCCATATGAATTGAGAGAGATTCGTAGATGTGGTAGTCGACTAACCAAAAAAATACCTAGCTCTAAATATTTGTTATTTTAGAATTAAACGGCGGTGTAATATATAGAGAGGAAGTGACGGTTCTTTTTATTTGGGCCAGGTCTGGCCCATTGTTAAACAGATTTGTTCGGCCCAGATTCGCTTGTGCTACAATAACATGTCAGATGTCGAAAGGTATTTTTTTTTTTTTTAAATCATTTGGGTCAATGGATTCAACTTTTGTACTCGGTTTTTCAAATCGGGTTCAAAAATTCATTTATTTAATTTTTTTTAAACCCGGTGATTTCTTGAACAAATTATGGTGAAGCCATGTGAAGGAACTGACGCGGGGATAAGCCGTTGTTGTCTGATCTAGACATCAAACCTCGAACAGAAACTCGAACAGAGAAGATAGACGGAATTAGAATGAGATGAAAGAAGGATAAGTCGAATGATAGGCCAATTGGAACCAAATCAAACAACGATAAAACCCTTGAACTTAGGAACAAGAACTTTAGCGAATGATGAAGAAGCCCCAATGGATTACAACCAAACACAATGACTATGGTAGACCAAGGCACCTGGAGGATGCTCTATGGAGTCCCGATAGCACCAACCTTATGGAAGAAATTGACACACACAAGTACAACTAGGGCGAGTTCAACAACAATGCTCTCAAGCACTCTTCTCACAAAAGCTCTCTTTTGGAGGAACGAAAACAACGTTTTCTCAATTCATAAGAATCATCATAATAATCAAAGTCTGGAGGCCTAAAACAATAACTAGGGCAAACCTTATATAGAGTCAATAAGGTGACCAATTAAAAAAAAAAGTAATTAAAAGTATGATTGATCCACGACAATGACGAATTTTCATCACCTGGGTAATTTTATAAATTGTTGGGTTTAGCACTTAACTTATTTATAAGTATTTTTATTTGCATGAAACTAGGTGTAATTATACTGATCAAGAAATGTTATTTCTCATACTTTTAGTTCAGTCCCTCGAAGTTTGACATCAACACTTGCAGAATGTAGTTCTAGTTGTACTACAAGCAGTGTTCTAAAAAACGCTATACGGGAACGGTACGGTGAAGGAGAGTTCAACGTCTATACGGTTGTACGGCCTTTTAAACGGTTTCTGTACGGATTAAAATAAAATGACTTTCTATTCTTATATTTAAATCTTGTATTATGTTTTTCAAACTATATAAATATATAATAATTCATAATCTCTATCTATAAAAAATAAAAATCATGTTATAACGATATAAAAATATATGCTTTAACATAATTTACTAAATCTACGTGGAACACATTTAGGCATGGAGCTATAGTTTTTCAAATTAATCGGAGTAGGTTTATTTTCTCTATGATGTATTTAATAGCCAGTCCGGGAAGTTCATCTTCTTCTCTTGAATGAAAATACTTTCTTCTGGTTATTTTAGAGTGATGAAGAATATGGGTCTTTTTTTTTTTTTGAACAGCTAACATATCATACTTTTATATATCTAAGCCCGCCAAAGACACAATGCTTTGAGGGAAATCAGCCCAATACAATTGTTCAGCACCAGTTGCAGGAATTAGGCGTGCAGCCATATGGGCAACAATGTTGCCAACCCTAGATACATAAGAACAAGAGGAAAAGGAAAAGGTTGCTAACAACAATCTAATATCTGACAAAACAACACCTATATAAGAAAGATTTATAGAACTGGAGAGAGCACCAAGGACGACATTTAAGGAATCAGATTCAGCCTGAATGTGAGTAATCCCGTTTGCCTGCGCAACTTGTAATCCAAATAAAACAGCTTGCGCTTCAGCCATTTCCACCGTCCATATTGCGTGAACTTGCTTAACACCAGCGAGCACAACAGCTCTTGTTTCATCTCTGAGGACAAAACCAAGCCCTACAACCCCTTCAGCCAACATAGCAGCATCAACATTCAATTTTATACAGCCGTTTGCAGGAACAGACCAACCCGGGGATTGGTGTTGTGACTGAGGCGAAGTTTGCATAACCTGAGCAAAGTGCTTGTAATCTGACACCAGTTTACCAAAATCAATCAGCAGGGGCAGGTCCATTACCTGGTGCACCTCGAAAAATAGTATGATTTCTTACAGTCCAAGCCACCCACGCACCAAGCAAAAATTCATCAAGGCCAGAAATCCCGTAAATATTAAGAACTGTATGTGCTGCAGCAGAAATGCACTGAATTGTTGGACTGGAAATTACTGAAAGAATGCGGGCAGACATCCAAACATCTTTGGCAGCAGGGCATAAGAAAATGGTGTGCCAGATTGTTTCAGAGGCAGTACCACAGCGTTCACAAATATCATTGGGCACAATATTTCTTCTATAGAGACCAACTTTGACACTGAGAGAACCGGAGAGAGCTTTCCACGCAAATACTTTTAGTTTTGGTGGAACTTTGAGTTTCCACACAGACCCCCATAGGGAGTCATTATTTGGCATATAGTTCACAGCACTTTGGAGCCCTAAGGTACCGAACCAGTAACCAGATTTGACTGTATAGATCCCGTTCTGGGTATGTGACCAACAGTGAACATCTTCCATGTTTGCTCTGCCCAGAGGAATGCTAAGAACCCGTCGGATGTCGTCTCTGTCAAGTAGTTCCTCAAGCAGATCCACACGCCATGTCCTTAGAGTAGGATTGATTAAGGACGAGACCGTTAATGTGGAATTCATTCCTAATGTTGCTAAAGCCGACCTGAATCTGTTCCCATCAGGAATCCAGTTGGAATGCCATACAGAAATAGACAAACCGGACCCAACTCGCCAATACAGACCCTCCACGAGCAGTGATTTCGCTCCCCATATACTCCTCCATGTGTAACTGGGACAATAGCCTCTATATGAGTTCACAACATCAGTATATCGAAAGTATTTTGCTTTCAAAACTCTAGCAATAAGTGAGTCAGGAAATGAGCCTCCAAGTTTGCTTTGCTAGCAGAGATTCATTAAAAATCTCTAAATTTCTGAATCCCATCCCTCCCTCCTTCTTAGGGCGACACAAAGCTTCCCATGATTTCCAGTGTACCATGCGCTCATGATCTCTAACACCCCACCAGAATTTTGCCAACATAGAGTGGAGATCTTCAATGAGCCCAGCTGGGAGTCTGAATATACTCATTACATACAAAGGTATGGACTGTAGCACGGACTTGATCAATGTTTCACGCCCTACTTGGGATAATAGTTTCTCCTTCCAGCCATGAAGTTTCTTCCACATCCTCTCTTTTATCAAGCTGAAAATAACTTTCTTAGACCTACCGACAATAGTTGGCATCCCAAGGTACTTGGAGTATCGGTCAACCTCCTTAACTTGCAGAAACTGTGTAATCTGCAATCTCCGCTGTGAATTCACATTGCTGGATACCATGTATGCTCCCTGCAGAAGCCGCGTCATGAAGGAGTGATGATAAACCTTCAGCACACATAATAAAAAGATATGGTGATAAAGGGCATCCTTGTCGATCGAAGTCCCCGAGTATGAAGAACTTTCCCATGTACCCCTCCATTGAATTTGAAAGAGAAAGAGACAGACTCCAAGCAGCTCATTACTCGCTTAATCCAACTATCAGAGAATCCAAAACGCTGCAGTAACCCCTGCAGAAAAGGCAACTCTACGCGGTCATAGGCTTTCATCATATCCAATTTTAGACCAAAGCAACCGTTATTGCCTTACGTCTATTCTTCATACAATGAAAAGCCTCAAAAGACAAAAGAGCATTATCTGTAATTATCCTGTCAGCAACAAATGCACTCTGAGCTTCCCCAATGATCATGTTCAGAAAGGGCTTAATCCGATTAGCAAGCGTTTTGATGCAATTTTATAAAGCATTGTACACAAGCTGATTGGTCTGTATTCAGAAATCAGTTTCAGATCTTTTACTTTGGGGACAAGGGTGACAACATTATGGTTTACATCTCCGAGATCAGCTTCCCCTACCCACCAATTTTGGATAAAACGAACCACATCTGAACCCACCACATGCCAGAATTTCTGAAAAAACAAAGTGTGCATTCCATCTACTCCTGGAGCCTTCGTTGGATGCATTTGAAACAGGGCAAAACGGATTTCTTCAGATGATGGGAGTTGATCTAGCGACTGATTCATAGCCTGAGATACTCGTGGCTGAATTCCCTGTAGAGCCAAATCAATGTCTCTACGGCTATCTGATTTGAATAAGGAAGCATAGAAGTTGACAATCTCAGTTTCAATATCACGTTCATTTTCTTTCCACACTCTTGTAGAATCGTAAAGGCCTTTGATGCGATTTGTAGAGCGGCACTGAGACGCTTTGTGGTGAAAGTAGGGTGTATTTTTATCACCATCTTTCAGTTCATTCTATCGGGCCCGTAAAAACCAGTATGATTCCTCCTCAGATTTCAAACGCTGTAAATGATCATATACTTCTCCCAGGCGAGAAAGAGCAGGGCCATCTGGAGGGAGTTGCTGCAAGACTACTAATTCTTTCTCGAGAGCAGTAATCTTCTTTTGTCGCCCTTTGAATTCTTTGTCGGCCCAAGTAGTCAAATTTTCGGCACACAGTTGCAGTTTCTGTGAAGGGTTACTAAGAGGTTCAGACCAAGACGCCTGAACAATCTGCCCACACTTTTCATGCGACAACCAAAAGGATTCAAACCTGAATAGACGTTGTCTCCCCGTGATTGCTTGTGCATTCCCCAAAAGATCAAGACAGAGCAGACAATGATCAGAATTTATTCTGGGAATACACGAAATTACACCCCGAGGATAGATAGAATACCAATCTCTGGTGCACATGCCCTTATCAAGGCGTTCTCTGAGAATCGATCCCTCTCTACTCCCTCGTTGCCAAGTAAATTTACAATTTTCACATCCCATATCACATAGGGCAAGGGAGTCAATAGTATCTCTGAAAGGATGCATATCACAATCCCTAGCCTCAGCCCCTCCATGATTTTCAGAAGCTTGAACAATCTGATTAAAGTCGCCCATAAACAACACAGGTATATCACAAGCAGCCCCCAACCGAGACATCAAGTCGAAAGTTCTCCACTTGTTCTCTCGTTCTGGGTAACCATAAATCCCAGCAAAAATCCAGTCACTTTTTCCGGGGTCATGAACAACTCCCATAATATGTCTTGACAAAAAGGAGATGATAGTAACATTCACATCCCGCCACCATAGCCCTAGGCCACCCGAGTGCCCCATACTATCAATACATAAACCATTAGTAAAGCCACATCTATTCATTACGCCTTCTTGATCTCTTTTAGAGATCATTGTTTCCATCAAAAAGACGATGGAAGGGCGGTCTCTCCAGGCCCATCCCCGGAGTGTGTTTACTGTCCGACGGTTGCCCAAGCCGCGACAGTTCCAGCTGAATATTTTCATTGGTGTTCACGAGTATGGGGGTTTCCCATACCCGCTACTTGAGCCTCATAAGTGACGCCCTCAACTTGGTTGTTCTGGCATTGTTTTTTGTTCCCCCCAATATCTTCTTTTTCCTTGATGAGAAGTGCACCCGAGTGCATCTTTTTACGTTTGGCTCTAGTAATGTTGTCTACTTGCATTTTACGAGCAAATAACGAAGGAGGATCTGTAGTCACCAAAGCAGTTTCCAGCCCTCCAGGCTTACCCGAGTCCAGCATCTCATGATTCTGACTTTTCAAATTCATTGTTGTAGCATTAGTTCCGCTCAATTCAGTCCCGTCAGGAAGGGCGTTATTTTTGGGTAATTGTTCTGCTCTTTCATCCTGACAGAAGTCTTGTGCAGCAGATGTTTCTGAAGTTGCAGGCTATTTTTCTGTTGAGCGAAAATTATTGAACCACTCCTTCTCCCTGTCCATATCAGACCTGCTCACCCTTAATTTGATCTTAACAGAAGATGCATAGAGCCATGGACCAAAGGGATATTTTCCCTCTTGTTCTTTGCCTTTAGTAATTTCCGTGCAACCCTTAACAATATGGCCAATTTTACCACATTTGAAGCAGAACTCTGGCAACCTTTCCTACTGGATACCCACCCATATCTCTTTTCCCGCCACACCTAGTGTAACCCGCCGAACAAGAGGCTTTGCAATGTCCAACGACACTCTGATTCGCATTGTTCTGCCACATTGGAGGAAATCATCTTGATCATGGCACACATAACTTCCAATATGATTACCAATTGCCCTGGCCGTGGAATCACTTCTGAATCCAAGAGGAACATCATGTACCACAACCCAGAAAGAAGCATGAGTAAAGGCCATTTGATAAGGACGGACAGTCGCATCAACTACTTGGAACATTAGCAAACAATCATCAAAACACCATGGTCCCTTATCAAGAACGAAATCACGATCTGTCTGGTTAAAGAACTGAAAAACAAAGAGATTTTCGCCAACATCCCGAACCGCCATTCCATGCTTCGGATTCCAGACTTGAGTAAAAGTAGTTTTAAGAGCACTGCCATTGAATCTTTTCGTCGTCAGAATGCGACCAACCAGACACAAAGAGAGGTGTGTGGTTGGCCATGAATCATCATTACCAAGTACCGGAATAACCGTTTCCTCTACTTCCGTAACTGTCAAGTTTTTCCATGCTTCCTCAAGAGCCTCCATGATTGCCCAACAATAGAGACACCCAAACACAGAAGAGGAAAACAAACCCAATTAAACAGCAGAACCACAAAGCCTAGTGAACTAGGAGCAACGTTGAACGAACAACGAGAAAACCCTACAGGAAGGGAGAGCGAGCCCAACAAAGACCCGAACTTGCAGCCCAAGTTATCACTAAAATCTTCCTTTCCCCTAAAATCTAAATGTATTCGCTCACTGAGACTCTAGCGCTTGTGATTTCTTCATCTTCTCTGATGTCAATTACAACTTTGATCTCCAAATTGAATGATTGACCCGACGTCACATCTTCATCGGAAACTGCTATGCTGGGGCGGCTTTCCAGTTCTGACCTCTGTCTTCCTTCCTCGAATCGTTTCCCTTGCCTGCTTCCTCCTCATGATCGTTCACATCGTCGTCGGCTGGAGTTTCAGAATTAGTTTATTCCCACATCGAAACTTTAACGCATTGGTTGGATGATTGAGTTGTATATAAGGACAAGAATAACTATTATGTTGTGCTATCAGTGTATTAATTGGGCCAGTAGTCCGATTTTTGGACTTGAATTTTCAAAGCCCATAATCTGATTAGTGAAATCTTAATCGGTTTTTTAACGATTAATCGGCGCTTGTCTGATTAAACGGCCGTCCGACTCGCCTTAATCCGATTTTCTCATCGGTATCCGCTAGAGCTCTAATTAGGGCATAATCGGGACGGTGGAGCAGTGTCTCATGTTGAGACGGCGATTAATCAGCCGTATTAACCGATTTTTAGAACACTGACTACAAGGTCCTCATTGTCAAATTTCAAGGTATGCATTTTCTCATTAAAGTTTCTAACTTTATGTATGATTATAGAAACAACTCATTTAGTGTTAGTTTATATCCTTGTTGAAATAAATAAAGTTGTGAGTTGTTGGTTAAAGTGCAATACTCAAATTATATTGGCTCATGGTGTAAATATAATATTTTTCCGGTAAACAACTTTTAGTTGCAACTCCATTTGATGTCACATAAATGTCAATTTATTTGAAAACTAATTTGATATAGGCACTAAAAGCAATGCTCTTGACTTCAACCTTTTTTTTCTTCATGTTTCTTATGTGATTAGTACATCCTTTGTGGAGCTTAGCATCAGTCCTTATGAAATGCAGACATGAAGATCTCCAAGTTCCTCCACGTTGTGAATAGAATATCGAGGTTGCAAGTGATATTCCAAAGTGCACCAGCAGCAGGTCATGACTCAGAACACCCTAGATGGATATAACATGCATTGCATTGATCATCACGCTTGCAAAGATGAATTCATCTATGAATTCCACAAAATTTACAAATCTCGATATATGATTAATAGCCGCGTGCAAACTATTGTGCAAGATATTCAAGCACTATTTTGTAAATTCTCTAGAATTTGTGTTTTTCATTGTTTCAGATAAGCAAATAGGGCAGCTGACACACTTCTTAAGAAACATATTAGTATCAATTATTCTAGGTACACTCTGCATAGTACAAGCGAAACTGCGATACCTAATGTTTATATAGGATGGTTCGTAACAACATGATGACATCACTTTTAGCATTTATTTGTATCGAATAGATGATCTGGATTTACCGTCCACATCGAAAACACTCCTAGTATATTTTACCTAATTCAAAAAAGAGTCTTGGAACCGAACGCCGAAGAATACAATTTGGATTTGGTCATTTGATACTACCGAAGTATTGGTCTTAAATGACAACACCTCAACAATATGTTTTGTTGGGTATGAATGGGGTCAACAACTTTATGCAAGAACAGATTCTACATATCACCACCTGTTCATGCATCATCAATACATTATCATGCCCAGCTCACTTCATCACATGCCCATTTTGTTGGATGTGTATCAGATCTTTCTGACTTTAATCCTTACACAATTCATTCATAATAACAAAGATAACCCTCCATTAAACAACTTAAGCCTTGGTCTTTTTTAGCTCATCAAAATTCATTCTACAGCATTTGCAGCAAAACTAATTTGTTACATACAAAAAATACATACAACCAAAATCAAATTCCACATTTTTGTTTGTATGTACCCCCATCCCCTCCTTGAATCACTGAATAGAGCTTCGAATTAGTTTAATTCTTTTGAATTAAAAATCAAATAATAATTCCTAAAATCAATAGGGAACGACGTCGCTGCAATTGAAATCGTCGGAATTCCCGACGGTTTCATCCGGCCAAGAATCTCTGAGCATCTTCAACAACATCTGCGCTTTCCTCTTTGCTCGTTGAGTACAATCACTCTGCACAAGCAACAGCAGCTGCGTCATCAACCCTGCGGCGACCGCCTCTCTCTGCACCCTCTCGGACGCCGAGCAAACCGCCAACAACGCCCCGGCCGCATACTCCGTCGCCCTCTCCGACACCTTGAGTATCGTTCTGACAAGCAAGGGCGGCGTAAGCGAGTGAGCTACAAACGCCGCACATCCCGCAGGCACTCTGCAAAGCAGCTCGACGGTGGCCAACGCCCTCTCGGCATCCCCCTTGTCCAGATCGGGGGTAGTGAGCAGCTCGAGAAGAACCTGGACGGCCCCTGATGCGACCGCCTTAGGGCGATGCTGTTTGGGTAAACAGAGGGCGAAGAGAGTCCGAACAGAGCCTCCCTGGCGCATGACCCCGATGACCCCCTCGAATATGCGTTGGGTGGCGCTTATTCGGGAGCGGAGTTCGGAGGATCTGGTCCCGGCGACGACGGATTCGATGAGCGCGGCGGAGTGGAGGCTGACATGGAGGGGGTAAGGGTGGAAGAGCAAGGAAACGAGGAAGGCGATGCGGTCGGGGTGGGAGGCGATGTCGAATTCCCCGAAGTGGAGGGTGGCGAGGAGGGAGAGGGACTGGAGGGAGTCGGGCTCGGAGCGGGAGTCGAAGAGGACGGAGAAGAGGACGGGGCGGGCGTTGGGGAGGGAGGAGAGGAGGGCTCTGTTTTGATCAGAGTCACGGGCGAGTTGAGCGAGGCGCGTGAGAGGGGAGGCGCGTGAAGGGGTGGGGAGGGATGAGATCTGGTTGAGGAGGGAGCGGAGGAGGGAAGGGTCGGCGGGCTGCTTAGGGGTGGGGATGCGTTGGACGCCGGAGGAGGTGTGGGCGACGCACCAGTCTTGGATGAGGCGGCGGAGGGTGTGGTTGGGGATGAGGGAGAAGTCCAGGAGAGGGGAGCGGGTCACTGGGCAACTGGTGTTGCCGGTCGAGATCCATGACTCGATGCTCGCTCGGTCGTAGGTTTGACCGGTGGAGACGGTTACGGGGTCGGACATGAGTTCGAGGGAGATGGGGCATCGGAAGTGGTAGGGGATCTGGAGGGAGGACGACTCCATCGGCTCCGGGAGACCTCGCCGTTCTCTCATAGTGATCTTGAATTTAGAAATCTGTATTGGACAGTTGAGAAGGAGGAGGGAGGAGGGTGGAGGGTGGTGCTTTATTCTGATTTCTGATTCCTGATTTCTGATTTCTGATTTCTGACTGAGGAGGAGGGGCCACACGTGTGGCATCTGAGCAACACGCGGATAGAGGCAGACGGAGTCAGAACGCACAGTGCGCATACCATTTAACTTAACTTGTGGGGACGCGCCTTCGACTTGGATGGATGGATGATGAGTGGGATTGACGAGGAAGTTTTGGTCAAAGATGAACCATCTGGGTCCCACCCCTCGCCTTCCTGTCTGTCTTTACCAATATTAAAAACCCCATTTATCATACACATACACGGACGTCAATGCAACCCACTTACTTTTCTACTCCTAACGCACATTTTTCGATCTATATTTTGTTTTATCAATATCTCTCCTTACAAATTAGTTAAAATTGTAAAATTTTGATATTGTAAAATTTCTCATTGATATGAATCAAACAAGACCACTCGTGATTATATTTTATCTTATACAATAGCCAGAAATCAAAAGATTCTCTTCTACCGT
Source organism: Oxyria digyna (assembly GCA_029168935.1). Lineage (NCBI taxonomy): Eukaryota > Viridiplantae > Streptophyta > Magnoliopsida > Caryophyllales > Polygonaceae > Oxyria > Oxyria digyna. Next base: position 18,445,894 of record JAPVLV010000013.1, read on the forward strand.
GAATAGTGTTAAAAAAACAATGGGCCTTATATATTTAGGGACGGGGGGAGTATAAATACATACACTGTTTAACAAACAGGTAAGATCTCGTTTGATTCGGAATATTTCAAAAATATAAAGATATTATAATTTTTATAATTATATATTTAGAGATATTAACATTACGAAACGTATAATAATAAATATGTCAAAAGTAAACATTAAGATCAATATGGATCGGGACAAAAATGTAATTCCCAATAAAATGTATCATGAGGTTCATATAATTGTTCTTTGTTTCCATCAAGTAACTTTTCATTTTATAATTCATTCATCTAGGGGCAACTTTGACTGCTTTGCTTACCTGAAAATACAAATGATTTAGGTTGTTTATTTGGTGAGCAGTTTCGATTATTAACACTCATGAGCTAGTTGCTTCATAGACAAAATGTCACACTTCATCTGTTCCGTGATATTACAAAGTTTTGGTATTTTAAAATACTCATCGACACAAATTAAATAAGACCGCACATGACTATATTTCTTCTTATATGAAAAAAACGAAAAAAATCTCTTAAAACGCGAATAGTGTCAGAAAAAGAAACGCTCAGTATGGGGACGAATTGAGTATTCATTATCATATAATTAATAAGATATTCATAATAAGACATTTCTATAAAAAAAGACATGTTAATATTTTGAGCACTATTTGTACAATAAATATGCTTTGAAGATCGATCATTCAACTACATAAAATGAAGAAAGAAAAACCTCACTTTGCTTATATACAAAGCCTCAATGATCACACCCAAGGATCGTTTGCAAAGGCTTACTTGAGACTTGGGGGAAATGCAAAATTCATCGAGCATTGTGTTCATGATATTTTCACTTTCACGGTTAGAGTACGTGAAGTTTATAGGTAATGAAACAGTCAGTGGCGGATCTAGAACCTCGAGCTTGGGGGCTCGCAATGTATAAAATTATCAATAGAATTATATAAAATGGATAGTAAATTAAATAACGTATAAAAATAAAGAAGTGTAAATTAGTACTTTTATTAACTAATTATTATTTTTTGTTGGACTACTTACTAGCATTAACAATTAATTGAGTTTATTCTAAAAAATACAATTAATTGAGTTTAAAAGTTGGTAGATATTCTTATAGAAAAAAAGTAATGTTTTGTTCAATTGGGCTAGTAGTTGCCTAATTTCATTCGGCCCAATCAATTTCTTTGGGGTTGTCCGGGCATTTTAGGTTTGATTATGAAAATGTTGGCTAAAGAAGAGACGGGATGTTTAAAGCTTTTACTAAACGACGTCGCCCATCATTTATCATTTATCATTTATAAAATTAAAAAAAGAAATAGAAGGATAACATATCATCTTCTCCGCAACACCACTTTTGTCCAGATCTGCTCCGCTGTTCGGATATCTCGCCTCCATCACCGGGGGGCTCTTCGTTCCGAACAAGGCTGTCGTCGGAGTTTCGTGGGGGCGGCCGCTACCACGCCCCCTGGATCCGCCACTGGAAACAGTTATATTATTTCATGATGATATTAAAGTGGCACACCATATATGTAGTATATTAGTATAGTCTCCGCGCACAGCGGGTGATTGTTTAATTTTTTTTATTGATAAACTTGTGATATTATAAATTTTCTCATATTTTTATGATATTATAAGACTTAAAATACGCCATGAAATCTCACTTGTATCTGTTTTCTTTTATATTATAATGACTTACATAAAAATATAAGAAAATTGATACAAAAGGGTGTGGGTGCTCTTCTTGTTGTTCGACTTCCAATCAATTTCTTGTAAGTCATTTCAAATTAATGTTAATAAAAAAATTAGAAAAATAAAATAATTTTTATATATTATTAACATCTATTTAAGTTAATATCTTAATTAAAGAGTACTTAATACATTTATATTTACAAACCAATTTGATTATACCTTCCGAACAACATTAATGTAAATCAATAATCATATATCAAATAAAATATAATTTCTAGCTCAAAACATAATTGAAATCTATATATATATATTAAAACAGAATGAAATGGAGCACTCACATTCACTCTGACCCCACAAAGTCTACGTGTCATTTTGCTATTAATTCACATTTTCTTTATTTTGTAAACTTGTTTTTTTTTTTACAAAAAAGTATACAACCAATAAATCTCTAACCAACTAGATTTGTTTGAAAATTTTATTTAAGAAAATAAATCAAAGTTAACATTTCAAAACAATTCATTTATAAATTATAGGTATCATATTAGAAGAGTTATAAATGCAACTTATGATTGTTTATAACGTAGACCCTTTTTTATACATAAAAAATATAATAAATAATAAATTTGAAACAACTCATATAATTATTTGAAAAATTAATAAAATTTGAACCATTGCTCTTAGTCTAGAAAACTTTACTAATTTCTATTGAATTCTTATGCATATTATATATTATTCTTCAGAGCTCTCTTATTCTAACTTCTTTAATCACATATGTGATTTGTATATTAGTTTTAAATTATTTATTAATCATTTTGATATTTTATAATAAATAAAATATTATTTAACTTGTCTCAGTTGACTACATGTTAGTACTTTAATATGATCAATAGATTAATTTAATTTATAAATAGCTTATTTAAACAAACTTATAAACTTTGTTAAACCAAACAAATTTAGATAATAAGTAAATTGGCAAATATAAACTTGTACACATTTTCATACAAGTTCACTAATTATTAGAGTTGTCAAATCGAGTTGGTCAACTCGGGTTCAGTTTGTAAACCAAAATCTATTCAATAATCCTTTGGTCCCACCATATTATTTAACTATTTTCAATATCTTTATATCACCTATATTTAACTAAATTTATAGGGTCGATTAATTGCATCACTATTCTTGTAGTTTCCAAGAATTTATGTCCAAATTTTATCAATAAAAATATAGTTTTGAACTTTAATTTAAGAAAATTGACAAGTGAGATTCAAAAAATTTATAATATCATAAATTATATTATAAATAAACGATAAATAATCACCCGTGCATGGCGCGGGGACTACGCTAGTTGAATAATTAAAAAAACACCTAATTATATAAGATTTTGGTTTGTACATTCAACATATGTTATTTTTTATGTTGATATGTTTTTCTTGTGCATCATAAGATTTTGTTACTCAATTTTAAATAAAATAACAAAACAATAACCATTACAAATCATAAAATATAAATATTAGACTTAACAAACCATGACTTCAATAAACTTCAACCATAACAAACCATAAAATATAAGATTATAAAATATTAGATATATAACTACAATATTATGGATTAAATGAGGCTACAAAATAGTAAACAAACTACTATTTATTAAGAATTTTTGAAAAACAAAAACAAAAACTATAATTTTATTTTGAGGATTAATAACAAATTGACACATATGATTAGAGTTGTCCAAGAATGATTGAACCCGGAAAATCGACCTGACCGACATACACTTTAACTCGACCGGACTGGACCGAAAACGTGAATTAACCGAACTTGAAGCTACCCGGAAAATAAGTTCTCCGAACTCGACTGAATCGTAACCTAACAGAAGCTACCCGAAAAATAATATAAATATATTATTTTAGGTAATTCTACTAATTGCATTAAAATAATTAAATATAATATTTTTTAATAGGTTATTTTATTTTTTAATGTATTATTTAATTATTTTTAATAATAAATATAATATTTAAAAATGATGTTATTAGCCTGAACCGCTCACTAACATGTAATGACCCGACCTGACTTGACATGTTATCTGAATTAACCGAACTCATTCTCAACTCGAATCCGAAATAAACGAACTCGATCCCGACTTGAACGACCCGATTGACACCTCTATATATGATTGATGTAGTTAAAATTAAGGGGAGAGGTTGAGATTTGCATTGAATGGGTAACGTTTCAATAAAAACTCTATCATAATTCGTTGCAAATTTCGTTGGGTTTTCATTTTTTTTAGGTTGAAGTTTGCTTTAAACAAGGTATTGGAATCACAATTTTTATGGTTCAAGATTTTCAAATAAGAAATCACAATCTTTTCATATCTATTTTATGAATGGAATTTTTATTCCAATTTTACTAAAACAATATTTCCCCATTTTATATTTGATCATTCATTTTCCTCTATAGGGTTCAACTAGTTTATTCTCCACGCCATGCGCGGGGTTCATTTATTTAACGATTCAGTTAATATGTAATCTTGTATATAATTTTATCCGAAAAAAAGCTCATAATTTTGAAATGACATTGCTATATAAATGAGTTTACAATTATAGTATATAGTCAATAAACACCAAATATAAATAAGCTTTTATGCTTTTTGATCAAATTGTGTTTCAAATAAATTATATAATGTCTAAGTGTAAGTATTGAATAAGTTTCAATTTGGACTATTTCTCTCTTGGAAAGAAATAAGTTTGGTTTCACCTCTTGCAATAACTATGTGATTAGTAGCTATATTTATTTGTATCTATATTAGAAGTAATATGATTAATATGAGCTTCTTTTGATATTTGAGATAGTAATTTATCAAGTCTTGTCTTTCTAACTGAAAAACAGACACCCCACATAACCATCAAATTACGTGTTTGATTCATGATAGAAACAAAAGAAATTTACAGACGCTTGTGATTGAATACTCGGTATTATTCATAGATAGATTGAAAGGCATATATCCATTTTATATTGTCTACAATCTGGTGTACAACTAATCGAACAAGACCTTATCTTTTTTGGCAAGATCTCATCCAACCTTACCTTATCAATGATGAAGCAGGCCGGTCCAGCCTTATGATTTGACCAGAGAAAATAAAATGGAATAAATCGGAAAATAAAAAAGAATAATTTGTTTTGGTGGTAGGGAAAGGTGGCAGTCAAAGGTCAAAGATAAGCAAAGGAATGTGAAGTGTGAAGGGGGCCAGCGACAGGGTGTTCTTTGCCTCATCCAAAATGCCTTTTTACCCCTTTTCTACTCATTCTACTACGTACTTCACTAACCATTTCCCAAATTTTATACAGGGGACATTGCATATTATCACATGTTATATTACCAATTTTATAATAAATTAATCTCTTATACACGATGTAAGTATATAATTATATATCTTAATCACGTTCTCTAGATGTGAGAGCATCTGAGCTACCATCAAGAGCATCCGAGCTATCATCGAGGACACTTGGTCCTAAATTTAGAGATGTGTTAACCACTGGAGCAAGGGCTAAATACAGCTTTGAACCATCATTGGAGTCATTGATAGTAGCCCGAGCTCGTATGGTAGCCATTCAAGCTCGTAGATATCTGGTTCGAGTCAAGATGAGAAGTCAAGTATTGAAGATGAAATAAACTAGACTTCAAGACGAAACTCTGGGATTTGAAATCACTCAATTCTGATCTCGTACGAGAGAGAACGAGCCGTTTTAAAAAGAGTTGTCGGTGACACGCTTACGCACGCGATCGCGTGATGGATATGGCGATAGTGTCCTGATCGTCATCCAAAAGTTCTGCTCGCAAGAATTAATTCACCAAAAGCCGTAGCTAAAGTCTTAAAACCACGATCGCGGGAATTCGATGGCGATCGCCATCTTCCAGACGACAGAAGTGTTCGAGATTTCCATAATTAGATACTTTCGGGATTATTGTTTTGAGGATATTTTTGGCAATACTTTTATTTGTTTCATTTCTTTTAATTGACCAACTTATGAACCCTATATAAGGTTTGCCCTAGTTATTGTTTTAGGCTCCCAGACTTTGATATTGAATACAACGTTTATCGTTTTTTCCTCCCAAAAGAGAGCTTTTGTGAGCAAAGTGCATTGAGTGCATTGTTGTTGAACTCGCCCTAGTTGTACTTGTGTGTGTCAATCTCTTCCATAAGGTTGGTGCTATCGGGCCTCCATAGAGCATCCTCCAGGTGCCTTGGCCTACCATAGCCATTGTGTTTCGTTGTAATTCATTGGGGTTTCTTCATCATTCGGTAAGGTTCTTGTTCTTAAGTTCAAGGATTTTATCGTTGTTTGTTTTGTTTCCAATTGGCCTATCATTCGACTTATCATTCTTTCATCTCATTCTAATTTCGCCTATCTTCTCTGTTCGAGTTTATGTTCGAGGTTTAGTGTCTAGATCGGACAACCGCGGCTTATCCTTGCATCACTACTACATCTTATCTTAAATATACATAAATATTATAGGAGTTGACAAGGTGAAAATGATTTTTTTTCTACGAATTATGAATATATCACACCCTTCTATATTCACATTCACATGCACGCATACATGTGCATGTATTTTTTCATATATTTTCAAAGATATGCATGTGCATGTGAATGTAAATGAATATGTATGTGAATATAGAAGGATGTGCATGTATTCATAATTTGTGGAAAAAAAATCCATTCTCACATGAATATTTTTCAAGATTATATACATGTTGACGAAATCAATTCAATTGGTACTAGGCCGATCGTTTTTATTTATTCTTTTTGAGCCTTTTTTATTCAATTTGAGTCATGTGGTGTTAGGATTTTGATTTTTGTGTTAGCTTTAATGTGTTGTTTTCTCCAAAATTCCTCCTTAGAGTGTATATTTTCTCCTTGAGGTTCTTGATTGCCTGCTTCCATCAATTTATAATCATTTAGTATATATATATACGCATACTAAAAAATAAGGCAATCAATATAGATCATTATAATTAATAAAATTCATTTTAACTATATATTTAAAAAAATATATACATTATTTAGTATCGGTCTGTTCGGCAATAGTATATTTTGTCTTGAGAATCATAAAATTTAAGCTAGCTTATTGCTACAATAAGCTATTTATTCAACTATTTTGTGAAATTTAGCTAGCTTATTTTTATTGTTGCCCAACAGGCTCTATAACCATGTCGCCCACAAGAACACAACTCAGTCTAAAAATACCATGGTTATTAAGATTATGATATTCCTATACTCATATTAACCATACCACCTATATAATTCTTAAAAGAACGTGCGGGTACCCGATTTTAGTGAACATATAGTAATGTAAACAGAAGCGATAAAAACATAATCAATTAATTACCTCGGGCCATTGCTATTTCAAAAATCGATCAAACATACAAGCCCTTCCTTCAACTCAATTCTTTACACTCTGATCGTTAGTTTCCAAACTATCTTCAATTTAGATGGTGTTTTTACTTATGAGAGTAGGGTTAGTGAACCATTGAATCAGAAAAAGAGTCACGTTTAATATATACTACTCTAACCATCATAGATCAATTTTAACGTTCCATGGCTTTACTTCCAAAACAAATGGCCCATAAAATTAGGTTTTCCATAACCTGAATAAATATTAATTATATTTTCTTTATGTTATGGAAATCCATTCTCCCACTTGACCAATTTAAAAAGAGATACGATATACGAATCATAGCGACGAAATCTCTTAGAACGAGAATTAATCTTCCATGTATCACGATATATCAAATTCTCAACACACCACACACACCTAACTTAATGCGTAACCCTCATGCTTACTCTAGGTTTAAAAAAAAAAAATGATATTTTTCAACATAGTAACATAATTATATATGCACATAAATCCAAACGAGAAAATATCAAATATAATAAAAGGTCAAGAAAAACATAATGAATGTATTACATAATGGGTGCAAGTCCCACTCTCACCACATGATCATTAAAAGTCTTAATTGGCATGTCTCTAGTTAAGGGATCAACGATCATTGAACCAGTAATGTGCTCGATAATCACTTTTCTTTCTTGAAAACGTTCCTGCACGACTAGATACTTTTTGTCATTGCTATTATTTCAACTTCCACTCCTAATATTCTTGACCATGAAGACAACAACTTAATTGTCACAATACATTCTTATCGACCGATTAATAGAGTCAACAACTCTAATCCCATATATGAAACTTTTCAACCAAACACCATGTGAGATAGCCTCAAAGCAAGAAATAAACTCCACATATAAAATATCGGGTCTGGTACAAACCCGTGCATATATAATGCTACCAGCAGTTGAAGCATATGAAATATTTTTCAGTTGTTCCCTTTCAATGCCATTCCTAGGTAATGGTCCAACCTAAACCGATCACCCTTCAAAATGGGTGCTACATTGGGTAAACAATGTTTTAATCCGAATCTTTCAAGCACTTTCCGACCACCCTTTATTCCTTTAAAATGAGTGTTAGACTTGGTGAACAATTTTTCATTGTGAATCTTTCAAGTACTTTGTTGGTATAGGCCTCTTCAAACAATCCCAAAATGCCTCTAGATATATCTTTATGGATCTTAATGCCAATGACATAAGATACCTTTCTCATATCTTTCATATTAAAGTTACTTGAAAGGAATTTTTCACCTCACGTAGCAACCCTTTATCATTGGTTGCAAGTAAAGATATCATCCACATACTACACGAGAAAACATACTTTACTCCCACTGACCTTAAGATATATATTGGAACTTCTTAAACCACTGGTGGGAGTTTTAATCCTTACATGGATTTGTTTAGCTTACAAAATATTCACCATTCTTAGAGGAGAATCATTCAGGTTGTTTCATATAAACCTCTACATCTAAATCACCATTGAGGAATTTTGTTTTCACATCCATTTCATGTAACTCGAAATAAAAATGAGCTCTAATGCCATAATCATGCGAAGAGAAACTTTCTTTGATACATGAGAAAGGTCTTTGTGCAGTCGATCCCTTCCCTTTGGGCGAACCCTTTAGCAACGAGTCTTGCCTTATGTCTCTCGATGTTGCTAAGTGAGTCTCTTTTTGTCTTAAAAACCACTTGCATCCAATGTTTTTACACCATCAGGAACCTCAACGAGATTCCAAACTTGATTAGACGCCATATAATTCATCTCATCTTCCATTGCATTCATCCATAAGTTTGAATTTGTAGAACTTACGACTTGTGAAAACGAAAAAAAGGTAATTGACTCCACCATTACAATCCGATTCTTGTAGGTACTTCATAATCATCAAGGACATTTGATCCCCTTTCTCGAGTAGATCTTCTCCATGGGACTTGTTCACTTGCATTTTCTTCTCAACATACCTATTTTTTAATTCACTTGCACTTTTGTGTTGTTTCACATGCTCAATATTTGTACTGACATGCACTTCCTTTGATTGCACTTTATGGTGTAGGTATATATTAATTTTTGTGCCTTTCACTACTATGGATAACCACTAGAGTTCTATTACATTTACATTTGGCTTATTGTTGAATGAAGATATCTATTCTTATGTATGGTTGTTTGATAATTTCAAGAAGGCAATGGATAGTGAGCCTTCTTTGTAAGTCTAACTCATCAAGATCCAAGTGTGAAATCTGCGGTTGAAACTGTCTTTTGTACTATTGTCCATTGCTTTTGCATGTGACATATCATGTTCAAAGTTCTAGTGAAGGTTAGAGATGATGCATCCCAGACTGAAGAATTCAGGAAGCACTTCAATGGCATTGTTTGGAATGATCAGTGGAAACAACATGAGTTTGATGAGGCATGACATTCTATCATTATAAATTTCAATATAAAAGAGAATTGTTGGCTAAATATAATGCTCGATTTACGATAATACTGAATTCTTGCTTTTTGCCAAGATGTTAAAATGAGTGGTTTGCTAAGGACAACTTCAACCATTTATTCTTCAACTTTATTGGTGGATCATCATCACTGGTTATTTTTCTGTTTCTATTCCAAATGCAATTGATCCTTAGAGGCACTAACATAAGAAGCTTGACCAAGACACGTCTACTTGCACTCTGAAATTCAAAACTTGTTGAAAATTGAGAAGAATCGTTCAAAGGTTTCACTCTCATTATCTTATTCAATTCACCTACACTTTCTCTATTATTTGAGTGCACTTTAGTTGTTATTTACATGCACTTTCATTTTTATTCACATGCACTTTGATTATTATTCACATGCATTTTCATTGTCAACTAGTCAACAACCCTCACTTATTGTTCCAAATTCACACGCTCTTGTTGTTCATTCAAGTGGACTATTATTTCAAAGAGCTTGCACTTATGTGTATTTGACTTGCAATGCTTGTGTTATTCATTTGCACTCTTCTTCTTTGTTTGCATGTTTTCACTATCAAATTTTTTTGAGTTAGAGTACGTACTCAATAGAAGAAGCATCATTAAAATGTGGCCTTTTAGATTTTGTGAAAGGAGATGGTGTCAATTATATTTTTGTCATTTCAATGTTTAATGAAGTATACACTGTCAAGCATCTGAAATCGATTGATGAATTCCATTTGTCCTGCAACAAGTTCAAATGTTGGTCTTCCTTGCGCTCACTTTATATATGTCTTCAGAACATTAAGAATGGAGACCTTATTGGAGAAGTATATTTTGCCTCATTGGACCAAGAAGTCAACATTGAAGCCTACATTCAAGATAGATGATTCAGTTTTCTCCCAAGGTATGGAGTCAGATGAAAGGAAGATTTTGCAATCTGATATTTACTCTGAGACTCTTTGCTATGTTAATTTGATTAAGGGTGATATTGAAGCATCTACTAGGATTGTTGAGACATGAAAAATATCTGTATATGCAGCAAGATTCGGCTCAAATAATCAAAACAAATATGTTAACACAAAGCAAACCCAAGATTGCACGCCCTTAGGGTATTGCAGAAATCATAAAGACTAATGATGCAAAGAACCTGAGAGCATGCTCAATATGTAGTAAGTCTTGTCAAAACGTGAGAACATGCAAGGAAGGCAAACCGCCCAAACCACCCATTTGAATAGGAAAATAATATTAAATATAACACTAAACAAGTATTTTGGGATGCACTTGTTTTTACTTTTGCTTGCACTTTAAGCATCACTAGGGATTGGGCTCGTGCTGCTCACAGGAGGATCATGGAAAATCAACACGATATGAGAAAATATAGACGTGATGTAATTTTTTATTTATCAAAGGCGCGACGCAAAACGAATGAAAGCGTTGCGGTTTTCTGTCTAAGCTTCTCAGTGAGTAGAGTGATGTGTAAGCTTCTCATAAAGTGGGGGTGCTCTGCAGGCTTTTCTACTTTTTGTGGATGGTGACGATTGTGCTATGTGGGATCCAAGGCGTTTTGAACGGCTGTGATCGCCTATGCTTTGTTTAGTTATTACTTTTTTCGTCCAGGGACGCCATAAAATACAAACCGTGCTACACACGTGATTCAGCAGAGGCGCCGCACAAAGAGCCACTGCTATCGTCCATCTGAAGAGACAACTAGAATCCAATATGCTACAGACAGAGGTGCAGAGGATAACATTTAAAGCAGTCACAACTTCAAGGGCATGCTAACGCGTCACCGACTGTTCGAATTAATACGCGCTATATTATTAAAGACAACGTTCACATTTGTCAGCAAATGAAATGCATCGTTGTGGCATTATAGTGCATCACTGGCACATCGTTTATTTTATTAGCAAAAGAACCATGCATAATAACTCACATCCAACCGTTCATTTTGAAGAAAGGATAACACGTGTCGAAAAAAGGTGTCAATGAATATCCTCATCACTATTTATTAATATGGCATAATAAGAAACTTCCATTTCACCATAGAGCACACGCAAGAGGGATCCTAGCTTGTAGGAAAAGGTATATCTTATCCAAATAAGTAACTGCGATAATTGTCCAAATTTGAAACTCAACATTCCCAGAGTCAATAGGTTGAAGCTAATGTCAAAGACATCAGGTGGGAGAAATGACGAGTTCCTTGTTTGTGACATGCCTAAAACAACTTCTGAAGTTCCTTGTCCGAGCTCTTCATTACAATTTGCCAACAGGAAGTCCAAGAGGAGCTCAAAAGCGACAATACAGAGCCTGAGGAAGCTTTTTAATAACAAACTCGATAATTACATATGTCAGTATAAAGCTGTCATAACACAATCACTGCTACAGAAAGCAAGCCTCGATCTGAAGGCGGCACACAACAACATATACACGTTGTTTAATGTCTTTGATTCCCGACTACAGTTTTGGTATTATCCCTTCTAATAATGCATTTGGTATTTTTCTATTAGCAGTTGAAAAGCCACTAGACAGGTGTTCGCTAGAATTGTTGAACGAGGTGAAAGAGCTCGCGTAGATCACCGACGAACAAAGTACTGAAGAGCTTGCGCAATACATCGTCTTGCACAAAATCCCACCATCCTCAGGCAATAATGTATACATTCCCACTGTATGTGAAAAGTACTCGTGAGCAACGATACCGATAACAAGTGAAATTGCAGAGTTCTTAGAAATCTGAAGGTATTTCATTTTTAGAGTGTGAGAATGGAAAGACTTGTTTATAAATGTAGATTTTATATTAATGGGAGTCAGGTGTTCTTGTTTGTCCAAGCATAAATGTTACTCCTTTCGATTGTAAATGTAGTTCGTTTAAGCTCTCTACGACTCTATCCTTGAACCAAGTTATAGTTTGTTTTAGCCTCATCCCCCTATCTCAGCCATGGATTTTCTAACAATAGAAAAAACAAGAATCATTTCTATTTCCAATAAAACTGGGATTAATGCCCCTCTCATCTTTCCAAAGCTTTTAACGATGAAAATTCCTGAAGTATTCCCTCTTCTGCCTCTACGTATCTCCATGTTCATTTCTCTACAATTGTGGACAAGAAAATCAAACAAGTATGTAAATAGATTTGAAAATCTTATTCCCTCTGTTTGAACTATAAAATCAATTGTGTTATTTGATTTTTAGGTTTGCAATCTTTACAATTGTGCCAATCTAGTTTTTGTTGTTGTTCCTCTTCATGTCTCTACTTTATTTGATTAAATGTTTGAGTTTGCCATTCTATTATTAGATTTGAGGTTACGGTTCCGGTGAGAACAATTTTTAAAATGAGAACGTGCGAATGGCTAATGTGCATCAAAATATACGTAAATGTGCATTAAAATATACTTAAATGTGCATCAAAAATTTTGATGCACATCCTTTGGAATTTGTCAGAGTCGACTTGGGTCCGTTTCAGAGAGAGGGTTTGTGAAGAGGCAGAGAAGCATGGAGCTTGGGGTATAGGGAGCAATGCCAATTCCATGTGGGTTAGCATGTCAGATTGTATTCGGCGTGTAGCACGGGAAGTGCTGGGTCAGTGGAGCGGTAGAAGTGGAGGTCGACGCAAAGGAGAGGAGTGGTGGAATGCTAATGTTCATGCTAAGGTCAAATCTAAACAATTGGCCTACAAGAGAGTGCGTCTTTGTACTAGCAAGGAAGACAAAGTGAGTTGTATGTCGGAATACATGGAGGCTAAGAGGGTAGCCAAGAGAGCAGTAGCACAGGCGAAGGAGCAGGCTTTCGAGCACATCTACAAAGCTCTAGATGAGAAGACAGGGAGAGCGTTTGTTGTACCGTTTGGCCTAGGTTAGAGAAGGTGCTCGTAAGGAGTTCGATAGAGTAAGGTGTATTAAGGTTGTAGACGGTCAGGTTTTAGTTGACGATGCGCATATTAAGGATCATTGGCGGGACTATTTCCCGGGCCTACTTAATGAAGGTTTTGAGTCGGAGGGGGATACTCTGAGTCCCGGGAGTCGAACGGATTGCACTTTTAGTAGGCGTATTTCGAGAGAGGGGGTGAAATATGTTATTTGTGGGATGAAGAATAGACGTGCTGTTGGCTCAGATGAGATTCCTACAGAAGCTTGGAATTGCCTAGGGGTTAGAGGTTTGGACTGGCTTACAACTCTATTTAACATTATCCTCAGAACAGCTAAAATGTCGGATGAGTGGAGGTGTAGTAAGTTGGTTCCAATTAATAAGAATAAGGGAGATGTGCAGGACTGTGGTAATTACAGGGGAATCAAACTCCTTAGTCATTCCATGAAGATCTGGGAGAAACTTATTGAGTTGAGGTTAAGAAACTTGGTCTAGGTCTCTGGAAATCAATTTGGTTTCATGCCGGGAAGGTCTTCCATGGAAGCTATTCATGTGATGAGGCGCATCATTGAGAGTTACAGAGAGAGGAAGAAGAGTTTACACATGGTTTTTATTGATCTAGAAAAAACTTATGACAGAGTGCCTAGGGAACTGCTTTGGGAGTGCTTGAAAGCTAAGGGTGTGTCAGGGACGTACATTAAAATTCTGAGGGATGTGTACGAGGATGCGAAGTCAAGCGTCTGCACGCCGAGCGGAGATACATACTACTTTGGGGTGCGGATTGGGTTGCACCAAGGATCAACTCTAAGCCCTTTCCTTTTCACGGTTTTGATGGATGTGCTTACATGTGACTTGCAAGGGGAGGTCCCATGGTGCATGTTGTTCGCGGATGATATTGTGTTTGTTGACGAGTCCAAACAGGGAGTCAGTAACAGATTGGAAGAGTGGAGAGCAGCATTAGAACCAAAGGGACTCAGACTGAGTAGGGTCAAGACCGAGTATGTGGAGTTTGATTTTGGAGTTTCGTTAGACAAGGATGTAGGGTTGTTGCTTGAAGAGACTTCGCTGCGCGTGAGAGACTCCTTTAAGTACCTAGGCTCTATCTTGCAGAGAGATGGAGGAGTGGATGAGGACATCAAGTCCAGGATTCAGATAGGTTGGCATCGTTGGAGACATGCATCTAGAGTCTTGTGCGATAAGAAAGTCCGCCTTAAGCTTAAAGGAAAATTTTATAGGGTGGTAGTCAGACCAGCGATGATCTATGGAGGTGAATGTTGCCCAGTTACTCGGGCTCAAGAGCAGCAGATTATGGTAGCTGAGATGCGGATGCTACGCTGGATGTGTGGTCATACCAGATTGGATAGGGTTCGAAATGAAGTTATTCGAGGCAAGGTCGGAGTGTCTAGTATTTAAGATAAGTTGCTAGAATCTAGACTCTGATGGTTTGGGCATGTTCAGAGGAGGCCGCTTGGTGCCCCAGTTCGCAGTTGCGAGGTTCTGGCGTTCGGGGACTACCATCGGGGTAGAGGGCGACCAAAGAAGAGTTGGATGGAGGTCATCCGAAAAGACCTCGCCGCCTTGGAGCTTTCAGTAGACGTGGCTCAAGACAGAGCTTTGTGGAGGGAAAAGATTCGAGTTTTAGAAGCTTGAACTGGAGTCCCTAGAGCGGTGTTTTCCTCGATACTCGGGCTAGGAGTTATGCATTGTTTTCTCTGTTTTCTTTGTTTTTGGTCTCGTTGCAGGCTCATGTACTTTTAGGTCATATCGGTTACTTCCTCCCAGCCTGTTGGGGTAAGGAAATACCAATCCCGACCACCCCAGACCCCATTCTTCAGGATAAAATGGGGAATGTTGTTGTTGTTGTTGATCCTTTGGAAAGGTGATGCACAAATACAATATTTACTTGAATGTTCTTCAGTTCTCATTAAATGTTCTTTAAAAATAAATGTTGTTGTTGTTGTTTTTAATCATAAGAAACTGTTTTTTATTCAAAAGTGCATGCAAAAGTACATACAATGCAAACCAAATCACCTCCTCAAGGCTGAATAACAGATGGTTTATCTTCTTAGCTCTATTCTTTGTCTACAAGAAGAACAATATCAGTTCATAGTCCGAAATAAAAAAAACAAGAACGAAAATGAAGTCCCCCATACCTCATTTCTTCGTTGTAATCCTGTTCAAAGTCTGATGATGAATGCAACATGATGAGTTCTAAAAGAGCTTGCATTATAATCGAGTTGCCTTAGCACTCTAAAATGCTAGCGAATTGGAGTTGCGAAATCGGTCTCTAATGCTAGCTAGGGTTTGAGCGTTTTTCTCTCTTGCGTTATACTCCCTCTGTCCCTATATTTCCTTCTTGTTTCACTCGGGCACGTATGCCGATGCGCGTTTTGTTTTATCGATATCTCTAATTATACATTAGTAAAAATTATAAAATTTGAATATTATTAAAGTACTCGATAAGACGAATAAAACAAGACCACACATGACTATGTTTTTATCTATATATTGGTCGAAATTACGAAGATTCTCTTGATGTATGAATAGTGTCAAAAACAGAATCAAGAACGAAAAAAGGGGACAGAGGGAGTAGGAGCTATGGGAAATGATCGTTCAAATGCTTCTGCATTTGAATGTATATTGAAAATTGACGTGCACGTGTTTTGCATCCTCGATAAAAAGTGTGTGAAGGTGGATCCGACACTTTTTCCATCCGAGTCTCGATCATTAGATCTGGGACCTACATATCAGATCTATTCATATTTGGAAATGGCGTAATGATTGGGTGTTCAACAATATTGTTTTTGGAGGCGATAAAGCGACCCATATCCTAAAGTTATCCGAGGAGTTTGAGGTTGCTGTTTGCAGGAATCAGACGAAGGTTGTCGGAACCCTGGATACGGTTTGGGTTCATTGGTCCCCCCAGATGCGTCTTGGGTGAAAGTTAACACTGATGGATCGGTGGTGGATGGTATGGCTGCTGCGGCTGGTGTCATTCGGGATGACAAGGGTTTTTGGCTCGGAGGCTTTGTGCAAAATATTGGTATGTGCTCTGTCCCTATGACCGAGCTCTGGGGTATTGTCTCGGGTCTCGGGCTTGCCTGGGAGAGGGGTTACAGGAGGGTTGTCTTGGAAACTGATTCGCTGCTGGCGGTTCAGCTTCTTAATAAACCTATGGATCGTTGCCATCCCCTTTTCAGCCTTGTCTCAATGGCGCTAGGCTTCTTTCGTAGAGACTAGGTTATCCAGTTTCGGCACATCTTTCGCGAGGCAAATACGGTGGCTAACCGGCTTGCTTCGCTTGCTTTTCATTTTCCGCGTGGTTTTCATTTTATTGTTGTTCCGCCCGATTGGGTGTCGCTTTGTATTTCGGACGATGTTAGGGGTTTTGCTACACCCCGCCTGGTGGCCAAGTAGGATTTTTATATAAAATTCTCGAGAGTGCTGCCTCTCTTTTACCAAAAAAAAAACTATTCATACCCGAATATCACCCTTTTGTAAATTTCCCAAAATTAAAACAATCTACTCGAAACATTGTTAGCAAGAAATCTAAAAAGACGGATATTTTCTTAATGAAAGCTAAAGGCTAAAAGAAACATTCTCATATAAATATCTCTCCTTCTGTCTCATAATATAATTCTTGTTCGTTATATGCACATTTTTTGATATACAATTTGTATCATCAATATCTTTTGTTATATGTAAACAAAGATAAGTTTTATGTTAATAAAGATATTCATTTAGACGAATCAAACAATACCTCAGATGAATTTATTTTTTTCTTTAATTGACTAAAATATAGTAGATTCTCTTAAAAATGATAGAATTTAAACTACTCCTACTAGAGAATTTTGGGATAAACTCATCACAACAACAAAAAGTATTATATTCCCAGTGTAAATTCTTTCGTTTTTAAGTTGTTTATTACAATACGTGCCTTTAAACACCCTTTAAACACACATTAGGACATCTCCAACTGGTTGCCATAATTGGAGATAACAATCTTATAGAAAAAATCAAACATCAATAGCAAGTTAAAATGGACAATAATAAGAATATTCTTTTGGTTTACATTTTCAAATCATTTGCTAAATTTAGCAATCTAAATAGCAATTCTTATTGCAAAGTTGATGATGTGTCAAAAGAGTATTGGATTTTTATTTAACAAATAAATTAATATAGCATGAGAATGTTGAAAATATGCTAAGAAAGAACAAAAATTTAGCATTTGCAGTTGGGGTTGTTTGACTCGGCAAAAATAACAATTGTTAAACGGAGAAAAACCCCGCACCCGAAAAATTATAACTCGCACCCACTCTTGGGCGCATCCTTGATGCGTCCAAACCTTTTTTTTTAAAACCCGGTTAAGTTTTGGGCGAACCTAGGATGCGCCCAAAACTAAACCGGATTTTTGAGCATTTTGAAGGCAAAAAAAAAAATTCTTGGGCGCATCCAACCGATCCGGATTTTTTGGGAGCGTTTAAGATGCGGCCAAAACGGGTGCAAGTTATAATTTTTCGGGTGCGGGGTTAAACGCCCTTGTTAAAAGGTACAATTTTCACTTGCTATAATCCCATGTGTCATGTATTTTTAACTCACCATTTGAGATGCCCTTAGATAAACCTAATTATGAATAGCGTTAAAAACGAAAACATAATTGCATTATACTCCTCTCCCCATCCAAACGAAAACAAAAACAAGAGGAAGGAGGCAAAGTGTGGGTGGTCAACCGGACAGGATAGGCGGGGACAGCTTAGGGTTGCTTCCTCTCCCCACCACCATCGCCATGTGCTCCTCCTTCCTTGCACGTGCGCCACCTATTCCTTCTTCTTTTTAATAGTCACTCGTCTACTCATTTCCAACAACAGTTAGTATATAGTCTGGATTTCATATTTTATTCAATACTCTCAATAATTTGATCATTTATTTATCCTGAACATGGAAAATATTCTGATTCCTCCAAAGTTAATTTTTGAGTTTGAAGCTTTTGTGGTTTGGAATTCCTTGAATGTTTCAAAGAAAAATAGTTTTGCTTCAAGTAGTTAAAATAATACTCATGGAGAGTCCCTCCGTTTAAAATGATTATCATTTTAGATTACTACACATATTAAGAAATGCAATAAAAATATAAGTAAATCTATATATAATATTTTATTTTGTTATGTTTTCAAAGTTATTACTAATAAAAGTCTTTTGATCTATTGAGAATTGTTAAAAGTCAGAAAAATATGTATAGAAAAATATGTATATAAGGTAGATATAAAAAAAGCTAAAATTAACAAATATAATAAAGCACTAAAAAAGGCTAGGGTAGTATTGAGAATGGACGACCAAAGTCTTAGTGTCTCGATGATAGGGCTTTGTCCCTTGTATCACAGGTCTCAGGTTCGAACCTAGAGGCTGATATTACCCTAATTTAGCACATTGTATATAGGGGCTGTATTCTTATGAAGGAATTTAGGTGTTTGCATTATCCAAAAAAAGAAGAAGAAAGCAAAGTATCGAGAACGAACGATTTTGGTTATAAAAAGAGGGATTGCGATTTTATATCTTATTGATATCCGATTAGAAAAACTATCCTATAATGTTGAAACAAGTCCACATGGACATGTTCTTACGAATACAAGTACGTGCAAGCATTCGTGCCAATTAGTATCTCGATTAGGTCACTCTCTTGGATCATTAATGCGTTCATAAGGTGGTCATATATCCAAATCAATAATCAAACATAGCCAAAAACTAGAACATATATACTATCTTAGTGTATTATCTTTCATTTAATTTATTATATAGCTAGCTAGGTGTATAGTTCGGATAATCATTCATTCAAACTCCGACAAGGTAAATGCCAAAGTCTAAAGTCACTTAACTACCCCTTTTGACTCATGTACATGACACTACTTCAACCTAAGAAAGATAGGACAAGTTAAGTAGCTAGGTTAATGTCCCAACCGAAGGATTGATCTTTTCTTAGATTACAAATATGTTTATTGAGATAATCATGCTTCAATCTAAAAATATCATAATCTTATCCTATTCTGTCTTACGACGTTCTATCCTAGTTTAATTAATAGTTAAATGTATAGCCAAAAAGTAAATGACACATTCAATTTGTTTTGTCATTGCAATCGGTCTAGAATTCACTCTAAATGGACCTATTTTTGTGTTGGCCCATGTTGTTTGGATTATTAAACCACGTCAATGACCGATTTTCAACTCAAGAATTTGTGGCAGTAAGTTGTCTTGCATCTTTCTAACTTCAATGCCATATAAATTGGCCCGTGCTATTCATCGCCCACCTTGTTACGCTATTTATCGCCCAGGCTATTCTTACGTGACGCAAGATTGCCTTACGTCGCGTAAGCATTCCTTACGTCACGCAAGGATATCCATACGTCGCGTAAGGATAAGTTTCTTGCGTCACACAAGGAACTTCTTGCATCACGTAAGGATCTAATAATATTTGTTATAAAAAGACTTTTGGTGAAACCCTACTCATTTTCACAGCCTCCTCAACATTGTTGGCGGCGCTCACACACAAGCAAACACTCCATCCTCTCGTTTTTGTCATTTTTCTTCAATTTCAACATCAAAATCAAGTTCATCGTCATTTAAAGGTAAGTAAACATCACCCTTTCATCATTAAGGTATGTTATTGAAGTGAATATGATATTTCTATTGTCTTTTGATGATATTTAGTTCGAAATTGAAAGCATTATGTCAATTCTTTGATTATAGAGCATGAAATTGAAGTTGTTTGTATTGATTATGAATTTTATAGAGTATATATTGATTATTTGGTATTATTTTAGAATTATATTGTATACTTAGGGATTTGATATTGATATTGACTTTTATGGATTGAATGAGTTGAATAGATAGTGTTTTGTTGTTGAAAATATTGATGGAGTGTTGAAACAGTAAAAATGAATTGAGTTTTACTGCATACGAAGGTGTAAGTAAGACTTGCATTCTGTTTCAGAATGCAAGTCCTTACGTGACGCAAGGATTGCGTTACGTGACGTAAGGATTTACATTCTGAAACAGAATGTAAATCCTTAATGTTTACCTTCATATGTAATTTTTTTTTACAGAATATTATGATTATTGATTTGTTTATAGTAAAATGTTGATTAAAAGCATGTAATGTTGTTGTTTGGATTGATTATGGTCATATTTGAGTATGTAACGATGATTTGGTTATGTTTGTGATTATAGCGATGTCCTATTCTGATCAAGATGATTCAGATGATTCGACGTTTATTGAAATTGGGGAATCCTCCACTAAACCCATCAACCGACACGAGGAGCAGGAACTAGAGACAGGGGAATCCTCCACTGGGCCCATCAGCCGACAGCGTCAGGATCAAGAGCGACGCCCAAAGAAGGAGCGAAAACTGGAGACATGGGAATCCTCCACTAAACCCATCAACCGACAGCAGTAGGAACAGGATAGGGAGAGAGGGGAATCATCCACTAAACACTTCAAAGTTGGGAACGCACGTGATTACAGGAAACTGTTCAGGCCGTTGGACCCTCGTCGTTAGATCTTCTTTTTAAAATTTTAAGTCTATTTCTTTTCTTGATTGTTCATTTGAGCATTATGAGTTGAAACACCTACTTCTTTTCGTTAAGACTATTTGTTTTGTTGTTATGTTGGAACACCTACTTGTTTTCGTTAATATATTTGTTTTGTTGTTCTGTTGGAAAGTATACTACCTTATTATATATGATACGCCAACACTATAACCTATTACTGGAATTAACGCCATTAGACAAACGATATTTCAATGATTATTATAGGTAATTGACCATATACGTAATGAATTACATATTGTTTTTCTTTAATTTGAAATACATTAGAAACTCGAAATTAATCAAACATTACAACAATTATGAATAATTATTTTCATAAATAACCCTAAAAATCCTTACGTGACGCATGGTTCACTACATGAAAACCTATTTTTTGCAACGCCAAAAGTCGTTGCTAAACATGGATTCTCGTTGCTAAAGTCTCTTTTTGCAATGACAAAAGTCGTTGCCGGTAAGCCCGTAGTTAAAGGCTATTGTAACGACTTTTGTCATTGCGAAAAAACTTCTTTTAGCAACGATAATAGACGTTGCCATAGATTTGTCATTGCAAAATATACTTTTAACATTTTTGTTTTGGCAACAGATTTTTGTCGTTGCAATAGCCACACAATGTTTCCCAACAACTTTGTCGTTGCGTTACACATTTTTCACATCGAAATTGTCGTTGCATCACATACCCACATGTATATTTTGCAACGACATTGTTGTTGCATTACATATATTTTGCAAAATTAAATTTTGACCCTACTCAATATGCTCCATCGAAATATTCTTTACAATTTAATTCAAAAAATACAATGTTTTCTCAACTTGCTCAGTTTTACCAGAAAACTTCAACATCCAACAAAACCCAAATATACACCATTTAGTTTCTCAATTATTACTACTGCTACATAAGGATCAAAAGGAACCGGACTGCATCTATGGCTAAGATATATGTTATTCATTTGCAAATCTGTGTTGTACCTATGCATCAAATTCCGTACCTCCCAATGTCGAAGTTTTCCCTGATAAGATCCAAGTAAACAAGATTAAGGCTGACAAAAAACAATGTTGAGATAGTAAATTACAATACATAAACAAATTACAGAAAAAATCTAAAATAAACTAAATAGGAAGAATCTGAATTCACCAGACTGATGCAGTTGATAAAGAATCTAGAATAAACTGAACATTAATGAAATGACAAAACATAAGCAGTTGATAAAGAACTAGTTGAACACTTTGACCTGAATTCACCAGACTGATGCAGAAGTAAACTCATTCAACAAGTACGAAGATCAATGCCAAGGTTCATCGCACAAAGAGCACAAGACTCGCTTTCAACAGATGCAAATCTAATGCAGAAGAGCTCGTCCTTTAACTTCCCATCAGAAAAATCAGCAGATTAATTTCCTATGATTTCAAAAGTCCGATGATCACATTTTAATAGACAATGCCTAATCATATAACTCAGTTAACAAATACTAATGCATCATTACCAGGAAATCAAACAACAATACGAAATTTAAACTATACAGAAATGTGTATTTCATCTACATTCACAATAGCTTACATCATCAGGAAAGAAAAGAAATAGGAGTCCATCAATTTCAAGAAGGAAAAAAAACAAAGCTAACCTGTGCAGCTTCCATCTTCACATCCTTGAAAGAATGTCTTAGCTACCAAAACAATGAAAGTTAAGAAACTAATACATTAACAAATAAAACGGCAAATTCCAGAAATATTGGCTAGTAAAATTATCGCTACCTGTATCCAAGTCACTCTGACTAGTTCAACCAATCCCTTGATAGCTTTAGCACGGCCACACGAGCATTTAAAACCTCACTTAAACTCTCATCCCTTGTTTGCTGAGCTTCTACATAAGATATTGCAAGCTCAACACGAGTAGCTAAACAAGACATATAAATAAATTTGAGCAAAGGGGAATCATCATAGTAGTGGATGGAATTGCTTAAATTTTAGCAAATAAGTAACCAACCTTGGCAACAAAACTTGGAAAGAAAACTGAAATGTGATATAAAATATCTAAATATGAAACATGATTGGATATTATTGCACCAGGTTGCTCCAAATCTTTGTATTGATCTTTCTTCTCAACCCGAACAGAAAAAAATATGAAAGAAAAATGTTGTTACTTGTTAAACAGAAGGGACCTCAAAACTCAGTTATTTAGTTTCATAGAATTAACAACAAAGCCATTGAAGCACATTAAAATGAACTTATCGCCACAAAAAGTCCATACATTAGAAACTATGTCACTTAAGCATGAGAATGCTAACCTAGTTTGTCAAGAATTAAACCACTGTAAACAAAATCATCAAGATTCTTAAATTTCACAAGTTAATTCTTTAGCAATTCAGCAATTAATAAATCCCTAAATTCCAGAAACCATGAGCAGCAGAGTTCTCTCGAATGCAGTAAAAACCGAATATAAACAACATCATCCTGGAAGCAAGTCTCCAATATAATCCTTAAACCAAATATTTGACTAAAAAAAAAGAGAAAACAAAATGCCCTAATGTGACCTTCAAATTTATCAAATGAATATCAACTCAACTGTAAGAGAAGCTTACGAGTGAAACATATACCAAAAGAAAACAAATTTACCGATTCTCGTGGAACAATCGAACAAGAAAACTACAAATCCGAACCCTAATCATTAATATGAAGAAAAATATACCCAAAAGAGCTCAAATTCGAACCCTAATCAACGGTGAATGAATCACATGTTAGCCAGATTTTAATCGCTCTGTAGAAACTACTTACCAGAAGTAGAACAACGGGGAGATGAAGAAACGCGTCAGAGAATGGAGACTCGACAAATGAAAACGCTGACGCTGAGAAACTCGACCGCACCGGAGAGATGGATGGTCGTCGACGTTCTCGGCTCGAAGACCAAATTGCGCGCCGTCGTTCCTCGTCCGTGAAGGAACAGCCGCTCACAGTTCACCGTTCTTGAAGGAAGAGGGCCCTAGCATTCGAACATGAGAAGAGAGAACGAGGGAATGAGGGAAGAAATTTGTAAGAGTTAGGGTTTTGGGATTATGAAACGGCGGCTTATAATTTTCGGCTCCACTTCTATTTTCTATACTATTTTGCAACGACAATTATTTGTGAATTTGTAAAATATTAATTACAACGAATGCTATCGTTGCAGTACCTACATGAATTTTTATAACAACGATAAAATTCGTTGCAGTACCTACATGAATTTTTATAGCAAAGATTTTTATCGTTGTGATATAAATCTCTGTTTTCGACCTCAAATTTAGATGGAGGGAAATTAAATTTTTATTTATCGCAACAACATTTGGCAACGCTTAGCTTTAGTAGTGGCCAATAATATTATTTGCAACAACTTTTGCAACGTTTCACTTTAGTCGTTGCTAATAATATTTTTAGCAACGACATTGTTTTTGTCGTTGCAAACCATCGTTGCTATAAATAGTTTTTCTTGTAGTGGTTATCCTTACGCGACGTAAGGACTTACGCGACGTAAGGATATCCTTGCGTCATGTAAGGATTGTTGGGCCTATAAAATGACTTTGGGTGAAACCGTAGCCTTTTTCACAGCATTCTCACACCATTTTTACGACGCCCCCACTGCAGCACCTCTCCTTACTCCATTTTTTGGCTATTTTCCTTCATTTTCAACCTCAAATTCAAGTTAATTGCCATCAAAAGGTTAGTAAACAAGACCCTTTCATCATTTTGGTATGTTATTGAAGTGAATATGATATTTGTATTGTTTTTTGATGATATTTAGTTCGATATTGAAAGGATTATGTCAATTCTTTGATTAGAGAGCATGAAATTTTAAGTTGTTTGTATTGATTATGAATTTTATTGAGTATATAGTGATTATTTGGTATTTTTTTTATAATTATATTGTATACTTAGTGATTTGATATTGATATTGACTTTTATAGATTGAATGAGTTGAATTGATAGTGTTTTATTGTTGAAAAAATTAATGAAGTGTTGAAACAGTAAAATTGAATTGAGTTTTACTGCATACAAAGGTGATTGTCTTTGCATTCTGTTTCGGAATGGTAAGCCTTACGTGACGCAAGGAGTGATATTCCTTACTCTTTACCTTCGTTTGCAGTATTTTTTTTGTGATTTATTTGATTAAGTGTTAAACTGCATTATGGTTATTGAAATCATGCAGGAATGGATCGTAAGGATATGGATCGTCCTGGGCGCGATACACGTAACAGGAACAGAAACAACAAGAAACAAGAACCACCAGTAGATAAGGGAAAGGGAAAGAAGAGAACTAAGAAACCTTCCCCTCGTCGTCTGGAGTACCCGGATGAAACTATTCAGGAACCACAACATGTTCATGAATCGTCCCCGGGCTCCAGTTGGCCTCTCCCTCACGGTATGCGTCAAGATTATATGCAGGGCTCTCCAGCTGCTCAATCACAACCAATGGGAGAAAGTATGATGCAGATGTTAATATTGGCAAACCAACCCTATAACAGTCAAGGGGATGGCCAGCCTGGTACGATCAACATGGTCTCGAGCCCTCAATGGGACGAGTACTATAATGCAGCTCCACCTTCTGGACCCGGTGGGCCATCACGATCATCTCAGCAGCCTCGACGAATGGAAGCCTCTGATGACAGTTCAGATCCTGAATCTGGTGGTGAGGGATCATCTCAGCATCCTCGACAAACTGATGACAATTCAGATCCTGAAGTTGAGGACCACTTTGACCAACCAGAGGGTGGTGGTGATGATGAGGGGGATGAAGATGATTCAGGTGAAGAGGAAGAGGAACAAACTAAGAGGAGGAGGAAGAAAAAAAATGAAGTTCAATATAATCATCACTTGAGGAATCCTACTCCTGGAGGTTCTCAAAATCCTGAGCTGTTGATTGGTTTTGAAGCTCGTACGGCCTTTTACATCCAACAGTGCAAGGTAAGTACTTACACTTGACTTATCAATTTTGAATTCATTTGAGTGAATAATACATGAATAAGTATGAAATGAGTTATTATGAATGAATATGAAATGTTATTTAATTGAATTATGAATTGTATGGGAAATTGAGTTGAATTGATAGGTGTATTGGTTAAAAAAAAACAGAATATAATGTTTTGCATTCTGTTACAGAATGTAGATCATTGCGTCACGCAAAGATCTAAATTCTGTAACAGAATGCAATGCCTAGCGTCAATGTTCATCACTTCATATTTTGAGTAAAATGTTGAGTATTTGTTGTTTGAATTGATGATGAATGAGATTGAGTATGTATTTGATGATTTGGTCAATGTATAGGGACGAGGGATTTTGAGGCATCAGAGTAGACAGACTCAGCTTCAAGCTTGGAAACAGAAGGAAGGAGAGGATTGGATGAGACACGCAGATGACACCAATCTCACACAACTCCAGTTCTTGATGTACAATGATATTAACCTGCCTTTAGTCAATGCTTTCATTGAGAGGTGGCAGCCAGAAACAAACAGTTTCCACTTGCCTTTTGGTGAGATGACAGTGATGTTGCTGGACATCTTGATGTTTCTCGACCTTCCTATCAAGGGGAAGTCTATGGGTCCCCCAAAACAAGCTCGCGAACTTGGCACAAACTATGTGAAGAAGTGGATGGGTAGAAGGGGAAAGCGTTTTTTGAATGTTCCTGATGGCGGTTGTTCTCCAAGCTATTATATGACTGCTGCAAAGTTGAGGACGCACTGCGAGTCTTTGGTGGATAACCCTGAAACACAGGGGTTAGGATTTGTTTTGCACATGCTCTTATCCTCAATCTTTCCAGACAAAACAAAGAGTAGCCTCCCTCTGAGATATGGGCATTTTCTCAAGAGTGTAAACATTGCTAATACATTCTCATGGGGATCAGGGGCCCTTGCCTATTTTTACCGGTGTATGGGAGAAAGTTCACGTCAAGAATGTTTGTTGTTGTCCTTTTGTTACACTTTGTTGCAAGTAAGTATCTTTATGTTTACCTTAAAATCTTTAATAATTTATTTGCTCTAATGTTAATTGTATATTTCTTATACATTAGGCATGGATATACGCGTATTTCCCGAGCTTCGCAGCGGGCGTTCCAGAGAACGCCCATTGGACTCCTGATCAACCTTGGGCAGCAAGATGGCAACCAATAAATACAGTCGGCAAAAACGCCCCTACCCAAAGGAATTATAGAGTTGAACTTGATGCACTGAGGGAGGATATGGTAATATTTGATTTGTGTTGAATTTGAAGTTAATATGATTTAGTTGAATTGATATGTTTATTTTAGAGTAATCTGTTGGATTTTGTGTTTTGAACTTCTGCATGAGGTTATGTAGGTAAGGAACTGCATTCTGTAAAAGAATGTAGTTCCTTACGTCACGTAAGAATGCAGTTCCTTACCTACAAATGATATTTTATCAGTTTTTTTAATTACAGTGATGAACACTGTTTTAAATATTTTATTTAGATTAACTGGACTCCTTATGGCCCGGTTGACTACGATGAACCTAAGTATGCGCCAACCTTGTTTTATGGGGTGCTCAACATTATTGAGATCACGGAACCTCACATGCCAGACCGGGTTCCTAGGCAATTTGGGCGTGTTCAATGAATTTCAAGGTCAATCATTGAACCTATCAAGGGATGGAGGCTTACCAAACCAAGGAGTTATGTTGTCGAGTATGACCCGTTGCTGTGGAGTTGGGAGGGCATGAGCATGCACATTATGACTCTAGAGGAAATGGGTCGACCTGCATATCCCCCTTGGGAGATAACTCAGGAATACCTTAGGTGGTTCATTCCTAGGACACATAGGTTTGTGACGCCCAACCATCCTACCTCCATGGATGCTCATATGGTAATTAATCATTCCCATTTTCCTATCTATTCAATTTTCATAGAGTTCTAATGTGTGCAACTTAGTATTTAGTACTAACATGAGTTGTAATGTTATATTTTTTATTGCAGACACTTCATAGGGTTTATATGAAATTCCATCCATATCAAAATCCAAGTGTGGAGCAGTTTCAGGCCGTCATGCAGACGCTTAACCAAACCATGCATGATTTGGAGCCCTTTTATCGTCAGCAAGAGTAGAAACTGAATTCTCATGAGCTTTGTGTTGTTTTTGTTGAATTGTTTCCCTTTAGTTTGTATTGGATTGTTTTGCTATCTTGATGTTGGATTTTGTTGTTTGCTTTAAACTATGGATTTAGTTTTGTTGTTCGCAGTTATTGTTTAAGTCTTGATAATAACAGGTTTTTACAATTCATAAGGAAAATGCAAATTCGTACGCGACGTAAGGATTGGCAATTCCTTACGCGACGTAAGGATTGGCAATTCCTTACGCGACGTTAGCATTCCTTACGCGACGTAAGGATTGACAATTCCTTACGCGACGCAAGGAATCCTTGTGTGACGTAAGGATTGTAAATGTTATAAATGGACCTCTGGTGAAAGCCTAGTCATTTTCACAGCATACCCCAAGTTTTTTACGGCACCCTCACTGCAGAAACTTCTTCTTTCTCCATTTGTGGTCATTTTCCATCAATTTCAACCTCAAATTCAAGTTCATTGCCATCAAAAGGTTAGTAAACATGATCCTATCATCATTATGGTATGTTGTGAAAGTGAATATGATTTTTCTATTATTTTTTGATGATATGTAGTTTGAAATTCAAAGGATTATGTAAATTCTTTGATTAGAGAGCATAAAATTGAAGTTGTTTGGATTGATTAAGAATTTTATTGAGTATATATTGATTATTTGGTATTTTTTTCATTTATATTGTATAATTAGGGATTTTATATTTATTTTGACTTTTATGGAATGAATGAGTTGAATTGGAATGTTTTATTGTTGAAAAATTTGATGTAGTGTTAAAACAGTGAAACTGAATATGAATTTTACAGAAGGTAAGGATTTGCAATCTGTTTAAGAATGTAACTCCTTACGTGACGTAAGGAGTTACATTCTTAAACCGAACTAGTCATAACTCTCTAACTTGTCGGAATATGTATGATCTACAACATCAATGTTGATTATTGTTTAAACCATCATACAACTTACTCTTATTAGGGATATTGAATATCAAATAGGTCTCACTCGCACAAAATGAGGCATGTAAACGCTAAAAGGCCTAAAAAGGACTTAAGAGGCCTTAAGGCCCAATTTGGCGGAACGACGCCCAAACAATGTCCGAATGGAATGAAACTTGTTTTCAATGCCTATTAGGCATATTTAACCATGTGGGTAACTCCCAATCAAAACCTTTTAATTTTCAAGTAACAACTCCTTTGTTTTTTTTTGGTTGCCCATCCGGTTCACCCCTTTGACCACTTACCTGGTCAATTTCTTTGGGGCTAAATCCGGATCGAGGTCAAGTTTGGGCTGGTTAGGTTCCATTCCTCTCCCAAGTGCTGCTGCGGGGGATTGATCCTGAGACCTCCCTACCAAGCGCAATGCCCATCACCGCTGCGCCAGCGCACCCTTGGTAGTAACACCTTCTTTGTAAACATCAATATAGTCATCATTATCTAACTTGTCTCAGTATGTATGGCCAACAACATCGATGTTATATTATGTTTAAAAATATTATACAAATTAGTGTTATTAGGCATATAAAGTCCCAATAAGGTCTCCCTCACACAAAACAGGACTCGAAACTATGCGTAAACGCTAAAAGGCCTTAAGAGGCCTTAAGAGCCAATTTGGCGGAACGTCGCCCAAACGATGTCCGAATGGAATGAAACTTGTTTTCAATGCCTATTAGGCATATTTAACCATATGGGTAACTCCCAATCAAAACCGTCAAACCTCTAACCGTGATAAAACAATGGTATACCGTTGTCATACATCCTTAAGTTGTTAAAGCCAATATAGTAGTATACATACAGAAGTTAGCCTATGGGACATTAATTTTTTTACCAAATTCAGTCTCTGCGACGACCATTCTTGCGTGACGCAAGGATCCATACGTGACGCTTGGATGCTTACGTGACGTAATGTTTTACCTAATTCTTAAGATTTGTTGTTGTTTTGTATAAACAGCGTAGATGTGGAAAATATGGAGGCCTTAAGTCCAATTTACGAACGCAGAAAAAGTCTTTAAGGTCCAATTTGGTGAAGAGACGTCAAAACGGTGTTGGAGTGTATAAAAATTAGGGTTATTAGGCATATAAAGTGTCAATAAGATCTCGCTCACACAAAAAGAGACTCGAAACTATGCGTAAACGCTAAAAGGCCTAAAAAGGCCTTAAGGCCCAATTTGGCGGAACGCACCGAAACGATGTCCGAATGCAATGAAACTTGTTTTCAATGCCTATTACGGATATTTAACAATGTCTGTGACTCCCAATCAAAACCCTTACTTTAGAAGTAACACCTCCTTTGTAAATACCGAACTAGTCATAACTCTCTAACTTGTCGGAATATGTATGATCTACAACATTGATGTTGATTATTGTTTAAAACATCATACAACTTACTGTTATTAGGGATATTGAGTATCAATTAGGTCTCGCTCGCACAAAATGAGGCACGTAAACGCTAAAAGGCCATAAGAGGCCTTAAGGCCCAATTTGGCGGAACGACGCCCAAACGATGTCCGAATTGATTGAAACTTGTTTTCAATGCCTATTAGGCATATTTAACCATGTGGGTAACTCCCAATCAAAACCTTTTAATTTTAAAGTAACACCTCCTTTGTAAACATCAATATAGTCATCATTATCTAACTTGTCTCAATATGTATGGCCAACAACATCGATGTTATATTATGTTTAAAAAAATTATACAAATTAGTGTTATTAGGCATATAAAGTCCCAATAAGGTCTCCCTCACACAAAACGGGACTCGAAACTATGCGTAAACGCTAAAAGGCCTTAAAAGGCCTTAGAGCCAATTTGGCGGAACAGTCGCCCAAACGATGTCCGAATGGAATGAAACTTGTTTTCAATGCCTATTAGGCATATTTAACCATGTGGGTAACTCCCAATCAAAACCCCTAACTTTTGAAGTAACACCTCCTTTGTAAATACCGAACTAGTCATAACTCTCTAACATGTCGGAATATAGCCCCAATGATGTCGGAATTGATTGAAATTTTGGTCAAACACTATTAAGGATAGAATAACTTCATTAGTGTTACTCACAACCACCACTTCATAGTATTACTCGTATTGGACCACTTTTCAAGAAATTGTAGTCCCCGTACACTCCAGATCATGTCATTTATACAATATTATTTGGACATATGCTCCAACCATCTAAACCTAACACATAGAAGGTCATTTAGCTTATGGCACATTCTTACGTGACGCAGGGATGGTAATCCTTACGTCACGTACAAAAACAACCTTACGTGAGGATGTCCTTACGTCACGTGCGGATGTCCTTACGTGACGTAAGGATTCCTTACGTCACGTGCTGTCCAAGTTGTTGCTTGACGTAAAGTATTTTTTCAGAAATTAAGCATTTCTTGCGTCACGTAAGGAATCCTTACGTGACGCAAGAACACCCAGGGCAATTGCTATTTATCGCCATGGACGTTGAATAGAAAGCGTGTATAAATCCGCTCAATTGCATTACAAGAGACATACAGATGCAAAAATAGAAACAAAAGAAGAAAGAAATACCTGATCCATGGAAGGAGGGGGGTTCCTGTTATAGGTTTTGATTTTAAAATAGACTAATAGTTTAGGATGTGAATAAATAACATAAAAAACCCGATATATTTCATACAACAAGTATATAACTTCAATTTTCCGTTCACATAAAAGTCTCGCATGTAGCGCGGATACCAATTCTAGTCTTCTATCTATAAACATATAAAATTGACCTTTAGCTTAAGTAATTAATGATTTTAGAGTTGCATTTAGTGTTTTTAAAGTTGCATTTTTTTTTTTTTTTTTGAAATCTCTACCTTGCGTTAGAAGATGAAGTCGCCAAACATTAAAATTAGAGAGAAATAGCTTTATTCTCGAGCCATGCTCGGAGCTGTGTATATAATTTATAAACATATAGAAATAACAATTATATAAATAAAATTATGCATTATATAATTATATTTATTTTACATGATATTTAAATCAATATTATAGAAATAAATAAAAATTCAACGGACTTATAATTTTTTTATTTTTATATGCATTTACATATGGAAATGATGTGAATAGATTTAGGATAGTGACCATGCACAAGTTCTTCTCCTAACCTTTTTGCATATTTAACCCTACAACCCAATACAATCATACACACTTACAAAATACTTCCAACATGAAAACAACGTCAATGAAACTATACCATTGTAATTAGACGAGATAGCTAAAACTTAGAATTTAAGTGAAAATCAGGAGCCGTTCATCGCACGGATTCCGTAAAGCTTCTATCTCTATATAAAAATTCATGGCCCCGAAGAAGTAATGACAATTGGTACCGGGCCGTCCACGGGCCAGGCATTGATCTCGGGCTTATTGGGCCGTAATTAAAGTCTAATTTCTGCTTTTGCTCTTCCTGTTCTGCTTTTGCTCCAAGGTACTAAAATTCGGTGTTCTTGGTTTTGATTCTTTGCAGGTATGAGGTTGCTATTGATTCTTCAAATTAGAATTTTTTTATTTATTTGAATGTTTTGCGCTTATACTGGAAAATGAAACAAGAAATGTATGTTGATGCAACAAGGTTTTACACTCGATAGATGCCCAATTTTATGGTCGTTCTTCTGTTCTTATTGTAGTTGTCGAGCTGTTTCCTTATAACACCGAGTTAGAATATCATAACACTTGGAGAAGTGGAAGAGCTGCATCTTTCAACATCACCCGTAGCAGGTTGAATATTCTTCAAGTCAATATTTAAAATGATTTTGATGATTGATAATTGGTTTTTTACCCTAACTCTTGGTTTTGTGAATGATTAATGCTATTGATAAGGTTTTGCCTCCTTTATTGAATAGCTAACTAGAATCTCACTTCGTGTTCCGATTGTCGTTGTCTTTGTTCTCGACCTCATTGTAGGGCTCGAGAAATAGACCACCTAAATCAAATCAAAGTTTCTATCAAGTAAGTTGGCTTCATATTACAAGTTTTTATCCTTATGGTTTTTATAATGAATTAAATCTGTTTTGTTTGTGATTTATAAAGAAGAGTTTTAGACTAATACGAAAGTTATCTTGGGATACACCGAAGACGATGTCATATTAACAGATTTCATACGTGACAAGAGGTAATGCGGGTTGTTAAGTAGCAAAGACCAACTGCAAATTTAACGATCTTCGTTTCCTTAGAATCTTTTCGGGTTTTGATGGGTGATTATTTGCAACGCAAAGGCTGGAATTTCTATGAAACAATTTATTGAAGCTGGTGTCTTGGGATCTCCGTGTAGGTTCTTTAATTATTTGTGTGTTGTTCTTTCAGTTCATATCAAAGAAGACACTAACATGTGCGTCATTGATGAGTTCGACAAAATGGAGTTGTGTAGTTCATCTTTCCTCTTTGCAGTACTGAAAATTTTGGACTCAAACATCCCATTTTGATCTTCCATACCGATTCCAAAGCAGGGTTGTGATATAGCTCGAGGTAAATATAGAAAATAAAATAGTTGAATAAAATGCAATATAAAAATAAAGTCAGACCTTTGATTTGATATGCAGATTCAAGGGTGAAAAATCACAACCATCTATAGACTTGGCCAAAGTAACAGGGATGGATTGAGAGAGAATTTACTCCCAATTGATTGATCTTTAGCACAAATGACAGTAGATTATGAAGACATGCTACGGTATGTTATATTAATGATTACTTTTCAGTGTATATTAAGGAAAACAATTCCTACTAAAATGCTTTATTTATATCACAGTATATTTCCAGTATCACGCAAGCAACTTCAATTTTTGTGGGAAGAGAGGGAAAATCCAACTTTTCCTACTTTTCAGTTACATCATAGACGTTTTTTCACACCTGTCTGAAGCAAGCCTATGGCATTAGATGAGAATGCCTGAGAGATTAATTAGTTTGCTGGAGGCTACGGATAATTTTAATGACAGTAATGTAATTGTTTCTACTAAATCTGGGGTTTCTTATGTTGTTGTGTTATCAGATGGATCTGCATTAGCAGTTAAGCAGCTATCTGGATGTAAGCTTATAGAGAAGCAGTTCAGATCAGAGTTGAACAAGTTAGGGCAGCTTAGGCATTCGAATATGGTGCCTCTTTTAGGTTTTTGTGTGATTGAAGATGAGAAGCTTTTGATCTATAAGCACATGTCCAATGGAACTTTATATTCAAGTGAATGAATAAATCTTAGCAGAGCAGCTCCATTTGATAGGTAATGTGAAGATCTCTGATAAACTCTTCTAAATGTTTATAGAAGTAAAACAACTATGTCGGTGGGTGCATCTTATTAATTTTACTCTTTGCTGCCATTTTGTTCATGTCTTCCATATAGTCAATGTTCAATTATACTATTTACCTTATTGTTTGCTCTCTTTCATTAACTTTTGTTGTTTGATGAGTATAAAAATCTCTTATGGGAAAAGAATTTAGATTGGAACTATCGAGGTTTATCATAATATTAATTTGTACATTAGTTGATGATGATGTTTATGAATTTTTCAATTACAGGAGTAGCTTAGCCTTGCTGTTTTGGTCTCCAAAGCTGCATTTCAATTTATTCAGAGTGAGATTTTTCACTCATTGATCCAAACCTTCCAAACTTACAGTTGCATTAGCAATTATTATTTTTTACATCAAACATGGACTTCCATTTTAGCATTTGTGGTGTTACTCCATGAAGTTTGCTAAGGATGCACTTTGTAGCCTTAGTTTGGGGTTACCTCCAGCTAAGGTTTACTCCAAACTCAGAGTTGTTACTACAAGGGCTGCTGAAAGGTTTTAAGATGGCGCCTGAGTTTGTTTGATACAACAGTTAATCATATCGGTAATTCCATGTCTTAGTATAAACATATATAGAACATTTTTAGTAGGTTGCTTATGTAAAGACACATTTTTAGTAGGGTACATTCTTCATTAGCACAACATCTTCTACGGATGGCCTAAACAAGGCTTTTCTTGGTTAGTTGGAATGTGTATGTGTTTTATTGTGATCTTACAAATGCAAACGCTGATTTTCAGTTATATTTATTGTTATTTTATTTTTAATGAATGTTAAAGTGGTGGTTGGTATCATGCACTGCTACATCACTCTGGACTTCTGGAGGCAAGAAGAAGGTTTACGTAGCCAGGTTTGGCTGCAGTCATGGATGATTTCAAGGAAGTGCAGGAGTTCAAGCTCCTTGGCTATAAGAGAGGGGCCATTTCTGGCTATGACAAAACTGATCTCCATCGCTCTTGGGTCAAGGTTTAATCTTTTTTCTTTTCCCCTCTTTACTCATTTCTGTAATCTGTAAAATTGTTGAACTTGGAATGATGGGTCTTTGTTTTCTTCCATTTAAGGCTCAAGCGACGAGGAGTCCTTAGGAGAGGAACACCCAATTGGAGAATATGGGCTATAAGAACTATGGATTAATTTGAGATAATCATTAGGTGGATTCCTTGAATTATGAGCTGAGGGTGGGAAGATAAAGTTATTCTTTCAGAAGGTATTGTTTAGATGTATGACAGTATTAAAAACCTAGGGACATCACAATCAATTTGTTTGGTCAAGGCTTGATTATGTACATATAATTTGATGCGGGGATAAGCCGCAGTTGCCGACCTAGACACCAAACTCGAATAGGAACTCGAACAGAGAAGAAAGGCGGAATTAGAATGAGATGAAAGAAGGATAAGTCGAATGATAGGCCAATTGGAACCAAATCAAACAACGATAAAACCCTTGAACTTAAGAACAAGAACCTTACCGAATGATGAAGAAACCCCAACGGATGATTACAACCAAACACAATGACTTTGGTGGGTCAAGGCACCTGGAGGTTGCTCTATGGAGTCCCGATAGCACCAACCTTATGGAGGAGATTGACACACACAAGCACAACTAGGGCCGACTCAACGACAATGCACACGGGGCACTCTTCTCACAAAAGCTCTCTCTTTTGGGAGGAAAAACGATAAACGTTGTATTCAATATCAAAGTCTGGGGGGGGGGGTAAAACAACAACTAAGGCAGCCTTATATAGGGTTCATAAGGATGTCGACTAAAGAAATAAACAATAAAAGTAAATCCTAAAAATAATAATCCAAAAACAAATAATATCCGAAAATAATGTTTCAGAAGCATTCGCCGAGTTTCCTGGCCGCGGTCGCGGTTATGGAGCCGCGGGCGCGGTTCTTGCCTCCTGGCCGCGGGCGCGGTTATGGAGCCGCGGGTGCGGTTTGCGGGTGAGCCGCGGGCGCGGTTTCCAGCCGCGGTCGCGGTTCTTCGCTGTCGTCCTCTGCTCGTTCTCGAACCTCGATCATTAGAACAGTCTTCAATGGTGGTTCTTCGTCTGTATTCAACTCCTTGGAACTGAAGAACGCTACTAACTTGTCTAGCTCTTGTTGGACTTCCTTAGCTCTCGAGCGCGTCAATGCACCTTCAAATTCAGGGACCGGAGGTGTCGGTTGCTGTCCAGATGATCCTTCATCATCCTCCCCTTCTTGAAAAGGATTCGACCTCGAATCATCCAGCTCCTCTTCTTCTTCACCCTCGAATAAAGTCAGATCTTGCACATTGAAGGTAGCACTCACTTGATAGTCGCCGGGAAGCTCTAAGACATAAGCATTATCTCCAATCCTCCTAAGCACCTTGAATGGTCCATCGCCTCTTGGGGACAGCTTTTAGTGGCGTTTGCTGGGGAAACGCTCTCTCCTAAAGTGGACCCACACGAGGTCTCCCTCCTTGAAGATGACCTTCTTCCTCTTCCTATTTGCCTTTCTAGCATTTGTAGCCGCTACTTCTAGCAATTTAGCTCTTGTCCTCTTATGAATTTCCTTGATGTGATCAACCTGTTTTCCTGCATTGAAATCCACTCGCTCCTTCGTAGGTAACGACATAAGATCAAAAGGGGTTAGTGGATTCAAACCATACACACATTCAAAGGGGCTCAGCGAGGTTGAGGAATGGATGGCCCTATTGTAGGCAAACTCAACATGGGGTAAGGCTTCTTCCCAAGCTTTCAAATTCTTCTTAAGAATGACTCTCATAAGGGTTCCTAAGGTCCTATTGGTTACTTCAGTTTGACCATCAGTTTGAGGATGACTAGATGTAGAGAATAGTAGTTTAGTCCCTAGTTTTCCCCAAAGAGTTTTCCAAAAGTAACTTAGAAACTTCACATCCCTATCACTCACAATAGTCTTTGGTACTCCATGTATCCTAACAACTCCGGTAAAGAACAAGTCAGCCACATGATGAGCATCATCAGTCTTGTTGCAAGCAATAAAATGAGCCATTTTAGAAAATCTGTCAACAACCACAAAAATAGAATCTCTCCCCTTCTTAGTCCTAGGCAACCCTACAATAAAATCCATACTAATGTCTACCCAGGGGGTCGTAGGAATAGGCAAAGGAGTATACAATCCATGTGGTTTAACTCTAGACTTAGCCTTAAGACACTCCAAACATCTTTTCAAAGAATGCTCAACATCCCTAAGCATATGGGGCCAATAAAAATGAGTATGCAACATATGATATGTCTTGTCTCTACCAAAGTGTCCCATTAATCCACCCTTATGGGCTTGTTCAACAAGCAATAATCTCAAAGAACACTTAGGTATGCACACTTTACTAGCCCTAAACAAGAAACCATCAAACAAGTAAAACTTATCCAAAGTTCCTTTATCTAAACATTGCTTATAAATAGCACCAAAATCAGTATCATTACGATATAACTCCTTGATGTAAACAAAGCCTAACACCTTAGAGTCAAGTTGAACAATTAAAGCATGCCTCCTAGATAGTGCATCAGCAACAACATTGTCCTTTCCCTTCTTGTATTTGATGATATAAGGGAAAGTCTCAATAAATTCCATCCATCGACCATGCCTCCTATCAAGTTTGTCTTGGCTCCTAAAATGTTTCAAAGATTCATGATCGGTATGCAAAACAAACTCTCTAGGCCATAGGTAGTGTTGCCAGGTCTTAAGTACTCTATATAACGCATACAATTCCTTATCGTAAGTAGAGTAATTTAGACTTGCACCTTTCAACTTTTCAGAAAAGAAGGCAATAGGCTTACCTTCTTGCATGAGGACTCCTCCAATGCCAACTCCGGAAGCATCACATTCCACTTCGAACGGCCTAGTGAAGTCGGGAAGCACAAGCAAAGGTGCCTCGGTCAATCTGCGTTTTAGCTCCTCAAACGCCCTTTCTTGAGCCTCCTTCCAAACAAATGCTGAGTGCTTCTTAGTTACCTCAGTCAGCGGTGCAGCAATGGTGCTGAAATCCTTCACAAAACGCCGATAGAAGCTTGCTAACCCGTGGAAACTGCGTACCTGGCTGCTGGTCGTGGGTGTCGGCCATTCCTGAATGGCTTTGATCTTCTCCTCGTCCACCTGTAATCCCTGGGAGCTCACTACAAAACCAAGAAATATAACTCTATCAGTGCAAAAATCACACTTCTTCAAATTAGCATATAGTCGTTGTATACTAAGAGTAACGAGTACTTCCCTGAGATGTCGCTCATGCTCTCCTAGGGACCTGCTGTAAATCAGAATATCATCGAAATAAACTACAACAAACTTCCCTATAAACTTCCTCAAAACATGGTTCATAAGCCTCATAAAGGTAGAGGGGGCATTAGTAAGTCCAAATGGCATAACAAGCCACTCATATAGACCAAATTTGGTCTTGAAGGCGGTCTTCCACTCATCGCCTTCCCTCATTCGGATTTGATGGTAGCCACTCCTCAGATCGATCTTGGTGAAGTTTGTGGCACCGTGAAGCTCATCCAACATGTCATCCAGCCTTGGTATAGGATGACGATACTTGACAGTTATGTTGTTGATAGCTCGGCAATCAACACACATCCGCCAAGAATTGTCTTTCTTAGGCACAAGTAAGACCGGAACTGCACAAGGACTAAGACTTTCTCGAACATACCCTTTATCTACAAGCTCCTGCACCTGCTTCTAAATCTCTTGACACTCCTGAGGGTTCATTCTGTAAGCTGGCCGGTTAGGTAAAGAAGCTCCTGGAATAAGATCAATTTGATGCTCAATGCCCCTAAAGGGCGGTAAGCCCGGTGGAATCTCATCCGGAAACACCTCAGCAAACTCATCAAGAATAGCTTGAATGCTAAGGGGTAGATCAAGTCGAGAATCGGTACCTGTCAACACAAATCTCTTGCAAAGCATCATTAAAGTAGTATCGAAGGGTAAATACTCACCTTCCAGCTCGGCTTTGGACGACAATAGGGCCCGATTCGTCACTGCAGGAACCAGTGCGCCAGAAGGATGACCCGCGGGCGCGGCTGAATCACCGCGGGCGCGGTTTGGCGAGTGAGCCGCGGGTGCGGCCTCGGGGCCGCGGGTGCGGTTCTCGTGCTGGCCCTTCTGTTGCGATCTATCGTGAGCCGCGGGTGCGGCATCTGAACCGCGGGTGCGGTTTTTGGTCGCTGTTGTGGTTGCTTCGGTTCTGTCAGAAGCCTTTTCCTTGCCTTTGCTCTTTTCGTAAGCTTCTGCTATCTGCGCTGGAGTCATAGGTTTTAGAGTAATAGGCTTACCATTAAAGATGAATGTATGACGGTTAGTATGACCATCATGAGTAACCCTTCGATCGTATTGCCATGGTCTTCCTAACAATATATGACAAGCTTGCATAGGAACTATATCACATAAAACCGTATCCGTATATTTTCCTAAGGTGAATGTTATCTCAGCTTGTTTTAGAACTTTTAATTCTCCACATTCATTCATCCAATGCAATTTATAAGGTCTAGGGTGGAAAATAGTAGTAAACTGCAATTTAGTGATCAATTCAGTGCTAACAATATTGCAACAACTTCCACCATCAATAATCATATTGCAGACCTTTCCTTGAACTAAACACCTAGTGTGAAATAAATTTTCTCTTTGATTATCTTCACAAGGGGCGGGTTGTACATGTAAATTTCTTTTACAAATCAAAGAATCACCATGTTCATAACCGATTTCATCACTAAGATCATCCTCATCATGCATATCACCTAGGTTCTCTTCTTTTTCACTTTCACTTTCAAGTTCTCCTAGTTGATTAACAATTAATACTCTAGAATTAGGACAATCTTTCATCATATGACCCTTTCCTCTACATTTAAAACATTCAATATCCCTAGCTCTAGAAGTAGAGTTAGAAGTACTCCCTCGGGGTGGATTAGAAGGGCCAAGTGTTGTCTTGGAGGGCACTTGAGTAGTGGGTGGCGGATTCCTTCGAGAACCGCTGTCTTCCTTGTTAGGGACCTCTCGAGTTGAAGGATAGGAGTTCCTTCCTTGCTGATTTTTCCAGCCACCTGCGTTTTTGCTCCCTTGGCTCCTAATTTTGGTCTTTCTTTCCACCTTGATAGCCAAATGTAGCAACTCAGTCATTGAGTTGTAAGGGAACATCTCAATCTCACTAGACACATAGGGGTGAAGGATACGAAGATATCTAGCCATGGTTGTCTCCTCATCCTCCACCAAATTAGCTCGAACCATCGCTATTTGCATAGCATTGTAAGTCTCTTCGACTCCCATTGATCCTTGCTTCAAATTCTCGAGCCGCTGAATAAGTTCCCTAGTGTAATGTCGGGGAATAAATCGAGCTCTCATCATCCTCTTCATAAGTTCCCAAGTAGTGACAGGATAATCTCCATTGGCAACTCTTCCTCTGATCAAGCTATCCCACCAAACTAACGCGTAGCCACTAAACTCCAAAGATGCCAGTTGCACCTTTTTGGCTTCAGGAAAGTTGTGACAATTCCAGACTTGTTCAATCTTGGTCTCCCACTCCATATATATGTCTGGATCACACTTTCCCTCAAAACTCGGGATCTTAACCTTTATCTTTCCCACTCCATCTTGCTCAGGCTCTCTTCGCCTTCCTTGGTAACCTCCTTGGGGACGATGTGGTCGCCATCCCGCCTCATCTTCTTCGTCAGGCTCCTCTTCGTCATCATTATCACCTAGGTCCTGAAATGCATCATCAAAACGGTTAGCAGCATTGTATCTATTAAAGTGAGGTATAGGAGAGTTACGAAAGCGTCCTCTCCGGCCTTGTGGAAAATCGTCCCGGGGTGTGGGCCTGCGTCTGGGTTCCCGACCCGTGCGGGCAGCCTCATAGGCTTCTTGCTGAGGAGGCAGGGGCCTCCGATTGTCGACTGGAGCATCATAGGAGGTCCCGATGTGCTCTAGGACCCTTGGGGACGGGGTGGATCGCTGCTGCCGCTCTATGGCGGTGGTAATGGCCGACGTCATTTCCCGAAACATGTTGGTCATAAATTCCGGGGTGATGGCGCGGGTCTCCGGGGCTTCTTGCCTCCCATGGGGAGAAACTGACCTGCTCATCACTAAAGAAAAGACTAACACAGAACAATATTAAGGTAAGTGTAAATGAAAAACAACTCGCTAGTGTTTACTCTCGTATGTTTTCCTCTGCACTCTCTCTCAATTCTCGTTGCAATCAGCTTTTCTTTGATGAATTGACTTGTATGGATCAATAACCCACTAAGTTGAAACTACCGAGCTCCTAGCAATATATGAATGATGGTAGAGATGGAGATGGCTAGCGTAGGGCGGGGTTTCGACTGTAAGGTTCTGACTCAAACAAGAGACTGACTCAATGAAAGAAAGAAAATAAGACTCGAAGGTGTTTTGCAAGAATGAGAAAGCAAAAACAGAGATATGATTAAGCTTCGAATTTCAAGAAGAGCCAAAAGGAAGCGTACCTTAACTTGTTCCGACTGATGTTGATTGAAGGATCGAAGACGGAGTCGGGAGGGTTAGGTAGTAGTTGAGGCTCGTATCTGAAAGGAATGGAAAAGGCAAACAGTGACGGTTCCGCGGGCGCGGTCTGAAGTCCGCGGGCGCGGATTTTCGAACTGTGGCTTTTGAGGCGAAGCCGCGGGCGCGGCCTGAATCCTGCGGGTGCGGCTTGAACCGCGGGTGCGGCTAAGGGACCGCGGGCGCGGTTTCTGGCGCGTCCTGTGGTTTCTCACTTCCGTTCGGGCTTGTTCAACCCGATTTCCTTTGAGTTCTTGAGATCCGATTTAAACAATACCAATCAAACTAGACTTGACTCGACAAAACGTAAAATAAAACTACTGACTTTGAGACTTTTCGATTCTTTTTTTTTTTGAATTTTTTTTTTTTTGATTTTTTTTTTGTCTCAACTAAACAAAACGAAATTACAGACTTGATGTGAGATATTAATCTCAGCAAAATTGAAAATAAACAAAAATAACAACTAACTTGATTTCCCTTGTAGAAAGATAAGATTCCCTTGTAGAAAGATAAGATTTCCTTCTTTGAAGATCTTGTTTGGGCTTCAAGGAAAGAAATTCCAGCAATTCTTTTGGGTTTCTGATGGCTGCGTTTTGGTAGGGATGGATAGATTTTGAGATGGATGAAGGGCTGAATGGATTTTAGGAACAAGGGTGCTCCAAACTCCAATCTTTCGATCTCCACCAACACTAATCGATCCAAGCTTCTTGCACACAACCTGTAATGACTCAACAAGAAATATCAAAGCAATGGAAGACTCAAAATCAATTTCTGAAAGAAACTGACAAACAAGAAAATAAAAGCTGACTCTTTTTGTGATTTTCTGGATAGGGGGTCTCTTGATGTTCTTGTGAAGACTAATGGTGTCAACACAGCTCTGATACCAATTTGATGCGGGGATAAGCCGCAGTTGCCGACCTAGACACCAAACTCGAATAGGAACTCGAACAGAGAAGAAAGGCGGAATTAGAATGAGATGAAAGAAGGATAAGTCGAATGATAGGCCAATTGGAACCAAATCAAACAACGATAAAACCCTTGAACTTAAGAACAAGAACCTTACCGAATGATGAAGAAACCCCAACGGATGATTACAACCAAACACAATGACTTTGGTGGGTCAAGGCACCTGGAGGTTGCTCTATGGAGTCCCGATAGCACCAACCTTATGGAGGAGATTGACACACACAAGCACAACTAGGGCCGACTCAACGACAATGCACACGGGGCACTCTTCTCACAAAAGCTCTCTCTTTTGGGAGGAAAAACGATAAACGTTGTATTCAATATCAAAGTCTGGGAGGGGGGGTAAAACAACAACTAAGGCAGCCTTATATAGGGTTCATAAGGATGTCGACTAAAGAAATAAACAATAAAAGTAAATCCTAAAAATAATAATCCGAAAACAAATAATATCCGAAAATAATGTTTCAGAAGCATTCGCCGAGTTTCCTGGCCGCGGTCGCGGTTATGGAGCCGCGGGCGCGGTTCTTGCCTCCTGGCCGCGGGCGCGGTTATGGAGCCGCGGGTGCGGTTTGCGGGTGAGCCGCGGGCGCGGTTTCCAACCGCGGTCGCGGTTCTTCGTTGTCGTCCTCTGCTCGTTCTCGAACCTCGATCATTAGAACAGTCTTCAATGGTGGTTCTTCGTCTATATTCAACTCCTTGGAACTGAAGAACGCTACTAACTTGTCTAGCTCTTGTTGGACTTCCTTAGCTCTCGAGCGCGTCAATACACCTTCAAATTCAGGGACTGGAGGTGTCGGTTGCTGTCCAGATGATCCTTCATCATAATTAGAATCATATGCTGAATAGACGACATTACTGCAAATTATTTGAAATTTGATATTTATGACCGTGTTGTTGTTAGTTCTTCTTATTTTGAGAGTTTGACATCATCTTCTTTTTATTTTTTTGTTGCTTTTAATATATTTCACTTTTTTCCTTATTATCTTTTTTTTAGTAAAGTGAAAATATAATGAACTGATATTCTCCGAAAGGTTTTTATACGATGCTAAATTCAAATTGATTATCATGAAGCTAATGATTTTATAATAGCACTAATTATTAATTATAAATAATATATTCCGCTACTAATAACTTATATTAAAATAAAGTATGTTAATATTTATATATTTACATTAATAAGAACACATATCCTTTAATTTAAAAATAAATAAATTTATCATATACATGAAAATAATATCTATATATACAAATGCCAAAAAGAATAAAATACATTAGACATTTAGACCCACGCGAAGCGCGGGGTACTTGATATTTGATGAAGTAATGTCAACCTATTCAATGCATAAACAAAATCCTTCTCTTCTCATTCATGAATTTTAATCCAAAATCTTTATCTTCTCTTATTGCAAGGAATACAATTAATACCTACATTTCTTCATATTCTTCAACCCCATAATATCA
Organism: Oxyria digyna; assembly: GCA_029168935.1. Classification (NCBI taxonomy): domain Eukaryota; kingdom Viridiplantae; phylum Streptophyta; class Magnoliopsida; order Caryophyllales; family Polygonaceae; genus Oxyria; species Oxyria digyna. The sequence continues at coordinate 18,490,227 of JAPVLV010000013.1, forward strand.
AATTTAGTTAACTATCATCATAATAAAAATTGTTAGTATTTAATAATAAAATTTAGTGTAACAAAATATCTCTATATCGAATTAGTAAGAAGGTGAGATGAGAAGTTGTAATTTAGCCATATACATAATTTTTATTTCGTATACGTGTCAAATTTTTAATATAATAAATGAAAAGAAAAATATTAAAATAAAGAAAAAAGGTAACTCATCGTTACCCTCTTTCGTTTGAAGAGATCTGTCTTATCTCCATCTCCACTATCGTTCGCCGCCTATCTACACCATAAATCGCCTATTTACAACATTATACCATATACAAAATCCGTTATTTTTCTTTCTTCAAGGGAGCGTGTTCACATTTGTAGGCAGAGGGGTGCCACATATTTGGAGGGGAACTTCTTCGTCGTCATCTTCATGTTTCCTTCATAGAATCAAATGCCACAGATGGAATTTGAACTAGGGTGGTTGACTTTAGGGATCCATCAATTTTTGATTTTCCCCTTTTCTTCATTTCCTTTTCTTTGTTTTTAGATTAATGTATTGGTTTCTTCAAATTGGTTTGATTGCATTGCTATTTTTTTCCTGTTCAGTACCAAATTGTCATTTAGTACCGATTGGTGATCCGGAGAACAATGCATATTAGGGGTGAACTGAAGGAAGTTACTGGGCAATAGAAAGAATAGATGGAGGAGAAGGAAGTGACATATACTGGCATGCAACAAATCAATAACAAAAACGATCCGAATAGAAAATCCCTCCAGCTGCAATCTTCTTCAGGTTTGGACAAAAAGAAAACAGAGAGACCATGGTTTGATTTGATAGTTTGGTGGAGCTCAATTCCTGCTAGGAAACAATCACAGCCTTTATCGACCTCGAAGATTTTCCAGTGTTTCACAAGCAGGTATGAGCGGTTTCCTCCTCCCGTTTTCCCCCTGATCTTCTCTCACATATTTTTGTTGAGCTTGGGCAGGCTGATTTCGTTGTAACTTTATAGTGCAAGACTCTTGAGTTTCTCCTCTGGCGTTCATCGTTTTATCTTCGTATTGATTTTCGTCATTACTTTGGTGTGTTCCTTATAAATTTGATTTCCCACTTCCTTCACCCTCGTGAGCGCGGGAAGCATGCAGATTTAGCTGTCAAAGGTTTAAAACCAGACGCGAAGGTTTAGGTTGATAATATTTGCTCAGTTTTCTCTTGCATAAAAAAATGAGCAAAATGAAGTTAATTGTAGGCTAACATACTTCATTTTTTATTCCGGTTGTGTTTTTGTGCGTTTTACAACGCAGTTGATTGTGTGTTCTTATTGCCATCATTAGGTTAATTTTATGCTTTTGAATTAACCTTCATGGATTCATCATTCATGCGTAAAGTTGAATCCCAGAAGCATTTCAAGGAGGTGAAGGTGAGAGCAGAGGAGATTTTGTGGGCAGGTGAGTAGCTTGCATCAAGGAGAGGATCACAGTACAATTGTAAATTCATCAGCTTTGATGAGAAATTCAGCATCAATGTGGTTGAAACAAAGCCTTCTTCTGCTGTAAGCATCATTGAAACTGACTGTGAAGTCGACTTTGCCCCTCCCCTCGATTATAAAGATCCTGAAAAAGCCTTTGCCTTCGGTTCAAACACCGTGTTGTGAAAGTAAGTCTCAGACTCACTTTTTTTACTTGGTTGTGGTGTTTTAAATTTTTCTTACTTTCTTTATGTTATGTAAAATATAGAAGAGCCAGACCCAAATATGTTGCATTTACTGGTGTTGCAAAAAGCTTGGACGGTTTGCCTTCAACGATTACTCGGCCAAAAGAACAGATTAAAGAAGAAGAAGAAGAAGAAGAACACGCATCATCGAGTTGTTCGAGAAAACGTGCAGGGAAACTGGTATTTGAATCAACATCTCTTTTTGGTCAAGCTTCTAAGCGACTGTTCGAAATTGCAAGGAGAAGAATTGTGTGTTCGGTTAGAGGAGCTAGAAGCTACGGAGGTTTTCTTCAAGGCCAATCCGCCACCACTTCTCAGCAACTCATCGACAAGGAGTGCCAATTCAGCACTCACAGGTTCCATCTCTTTCTCCCTTTTCTTTCTTTTGGGATTGATGTTGTTTGCACATTTTGTTTTGTTTCCTGGGGTCTACTTTGTTTAGCAGATCATGTGTTTGTGTATATGCCTCATCGATGGCCATTATGCTTTTCTTGGGGCAAATTTGTGTGAAAAAACTGGAACTTATGTGATCCTAAGTGGTGAATCAAAATAGTTAGTAATGATAATTTCCCCTTCTGCAGGTCCCCATCAACTGCCTATGCACACTATATACTTAGTGATCAAATTAAATAAAGACTAGATCACAGTAGTGAGTTAGTAAGTGAATTACAGTGATGACAACTCCACCCCCCTTGCTTCTGACCAAGGGTGAGGTCGGCGTCGCTACTATTTTGCGTCGGTGAAGCGCATGCTTACACTCCAAATCAACTTATTATAGCTTTGGCGTAGCTGCTCGGGAGAGGGACGATGGGTACCACTTAGAAGGGGATAACCGTCTGATCGTCTGCGGTATATGCAACTATTCTTGAATTTTTGAATTGATCTTTTATTGCCTATAGCGCTTTGCTCTTTCTTCTACCCAAATTGACTGTAGAACTCAGTTTATTCTTGCATACATAGTTTATTTGATTTAACAAACTAATGTAAATCTCATCAACTGCCCATATCAAAAAGGTAAACACCATCAACTTCTTATGGAAATAGTGCTATAGTGGCATAAAAGGGTGGGTTTGCAAGATAATTACTTCATATTACATAATTTGAAACGGGGAAAATGAGATTTTAGTATTAAACTAAATTCTCAGAGTTCGCGGGGAATCTTTTGTTTTCTTACTCTTTTTTTTTGTTATTCCATCTCCTCCAGAAATAGATGAATTAGCTGATCCAGTTGATATACTCAGAATGTTGTGCGTATGCTTTATATATGGTGTTTACTTCATTTCATTTATTCTTTAGTAATCAGTACAAAAGGTAGAATATAAACTGCTTTTGGTTTATTTTTATTTTTGTAGAGGATTGCTATCATTGTTAGTTTTGTTTATTTTCTTTTAGAAAGCAACAAAGTGGTCTGAAAGAAAGGAAACAGTGGCAGAGTGGACTAAGCTTGCTTCAACAAAGAAAATTGAACCTGGTGACTTTTCAGAAGTTTCTAGCACACTCAAGAAGATATTTTAAGCATGTATCAAGTTATATTTTGACATTCTCTATTTAAGCATGTATGATCTAGCATGTTACTAGATGAGTGTCTAAAGAATTACAACCGCTTGATCTCGATAAGTGTCCAAAAGTGTGTTTGTAGATAAATACGTCACATTTGATTACCAAAAAGCTTAGGATATATTTGCATTGGATTTTTTCATCTTGGCTTTTGATTAATGTTCAAACTTTTTCCCTTTGTTTTGGCCATCCATTTCTGATTTTGATATTGGCAAGTGAACTTTTTTTTGGCTATGTTTTCATCATGCTTTACAATCATTGATCCTATTTTTTACATTCTGTAAAGGTCTCCAAAATTATCGATGGATATTGTTTGTTTACTCTCGCAATCATCACCAATATTGTATATCCATGTAAATTTTAATAGTACTTGGGTGTTTATAGATATGAGATGTGGAATTTGTAATTGACTTTTGTATTTGTTTCGGTTGGTGAGTTTTTTCCTTATCCGGTGTATATATACCTCAATCATCTTCATGGTGCCCGCGGATTTGGCTCGAATCTCCACCACTCTACTCAGTCTCCCAATCGAGACTGAATTCAATGCATCCTTTTGGTTTCTTGATTAGACAGTCCTCATGTTTCGTTGTCTCTTGCCTTTCATACGAATCATACAGAAAATAAAAGTTTGTTATTTGCAATTTGCATGTGCAGCGAACAAGGCTTTCTTTGGTGTGTGCATTCTAGATTTGAGCACTCTCCAGGCCTATATTTGCTTTCTGGACAAGCCATTCATTTGCTACAGAAGTATCAAGTAAGCAACTTATTTCTGTATATATAGTTGTAGATGTTATATAGAGACAAATTAACATCCATTCTGTTAATAGGGCTACAAACTTGGAATTGATAGATTTTATATACAGACTCTGTGAATTGCATTTTCATATTATCGTAAGGAATATGTTATTTGAATTAAGTGTGTGATTCTTTTTTTAGGCCTCTGAATGCCAATAAGGTGGATAACCTTCTCTTCTCCTATAATTGATTTCACTTCATTTTTTGGTATACTCTATGTAAACACATGTGGTTTATGGTTTCCTTGATTCATGTTTTCTGGTTTGCCATTGTATAGGGGAGTTGGAAGGAATATGACTCTCATGAAGATAAACAAGCAGCTTTATGTGCTCTGGGTAATTTATTTAAACCTATATTTTTACAACTAATTTTGGCATGCTTTGATTCCTTAACTTCTTTAACTAGTTGTATCTGTGAGATTTTTATAGAGGCAGGTGTAAAAAATTCAGAAATTTTAAAGTCTGACTCTCCCATTCTGTTCTCCTTGGTCTGCCCCTGCTTACACTAATTACACCGCCTACAAAACCCACAAAATTTACTGCAATTTCCACTCTGATCTCCAATTTTCCCATTGATTCTTTCTAGGCTCTTTTCCCCAACCTCTTTGAGACGCTAAAATGCACAAAAATGCATGATTTTAGCTTCACGGTCCCGTACGGATTGATTCGTTTTGGTCTGATCGGATATGATACAAAAGGGAGTCTAGCTTCTCTCGGTGGAGGTGCCAACGCTGGATTAATGCTCATCTTGGTTGGGACTTTGAGTCTCAAAGCTTTCTAGAAGAGGAAGAACTCTTACTTTGACCTGATTCTTGAGACCGGTAACAATTCTGAATAGTTTTCAGCTCTGTTATCGTTCTTCTGTTGTGGGTGTCTCTATACTATACCTAAATGATGACATCTGAATGTCATATATTGTGTGTATCTAACTGTTGTTTGATGAGTGAATTTACAGTGAATCTATGGGGGAATTTTGTAAAGGGATCCTTCCTCTTCTTATGGACTGGCCTTTCTTTTTGCTGCTATAAGTATATGCTTTCCCTTTGATTCTAGGTTTACGCCCTGGTGCTTTTCCTCACTTTCATTGATCCACTGTTTTCGACTATGGCATTCAATTCTCGAAGGTGTTGAAATTGTGAATATTTGACGTTTTGAACAGACATGAGATTTTGGTGTATACTTCAAACATCTGGTGGATGAATTTGTGAGCAAGGAAGGAATTTTAGAGGAGGTTGCCTTTTCCTCTTCATTCTCACTGCGTTGTTTACTCTTATCTTATTTTATTTTTTTATCTGTCTTAGAGTACCATGCTAAGTTATTTATTCGATTTTATGACTAAGCCACAAATATGTCTTCATTACCTTAAATTTCATTTTTTTGGTTTAGACTTTTTTTTTTGGTAAAGGAGAGGCGGCACTCTCTACGAACTTTATTGAATGAAAAACGTTAATTGCCAATAGTGCGGGGGATAGCAAAACCCCTTACATCATCAGACAGAATAGAAAATTTTGGTTTAGACTTTAGACAAAGTCAATGTGGTTTTGGTGATGATAAACAAAAAAATCTGTCGAAAAGCTAAATGAAGTGGAATTTCAAGCTGATAAACCCAAGGTTTCTGTGTATAAAATATTGGGTGTCACGACAGTCTTTTCATCTTTATTTAATTTTCATATCGTTTGGGAATTGCCTGAAAATGGATTTGATGCATACATGAAAAAGTGTCACTAATCTGCCATTGATTACGAATTGCATATTCTTTTGTTTATGTGTTTGTTTCAAATATTGTTATTTTTTTTTTTAAAATGTGTTGCGAGATAGAAGTTTTGTTATAATGCTTAGCTCATTGACTTGACATGTAGTGTATTTGGCTAGCTTCTAATGCATGCTCCCTTCATGAAACAAAGGTGTTTGTTTGAAACTCGAGTCTGGAGCAAGGGTCTGTAACCATAAAAATGAAGAAGATGGTTGTTGTCATGGTGCCAATGTTCTGTGCAGTCGAAAGAGATCACCTCTTTATATGTGAAATGGGTGTCTTTGGAAAGAAAGGTCGGTGGTTGATGTGTTTAGTGCCTCATGTTCGTTGATGGGTTCAGTGCCTCAAGTCCGTTCACGTCATTTTAAAGAAAAAAAAAAAAAAATTGTTCACAAAAATTTAAAAATTATCTCCGCGTACCTTACTTAAAAAGTTTAAAATTGTCACCTCTAAGATTATGAACATTGATGTGTAAATTGTTAAGGTGAGCGCTTTGTATATCGTACCGTAACTTATTTAATACAAGCCTTCGAAAAAATTCATGTTTGATTTTCAACGATTATCATTCAAAATTTGGCTTAACGACTTGGTAGGTGTATTCTGTAAACTTTACAAGGGTATACAATTTTTGGTGTTTGGTAGGTGTATTCTTTAAATTTTACAAGGGTATACAATCTTTGGTGTTTGGATATATGTTCACGTCATTTTCCTCATGTTAGGGTTATTTTGTTTAGATTTTTTAAGAGTGTCATTATCAATTCATACTAATGCAAAGTTGAGAAACTTTTGTTGTTGTTGGGAATTAACAAGTTTCAATTTTTAGTTTGACCAACCTATATTAACATTTTAAATCAATTTGAATAATTAGTCTCGATAAGTACAAATAATTAATAGAATTACATTTGTTCGTTTGCGTGAACTCAACAACTAATTAAATATATATGAGATATGATTTAATGAAATGTTTAACCAACGCATATGTCGTATATCATAAACATAATATCAAAATTGTATATGACACATGGAAAAGACCACATACAAACACAACAACCCGTCGGTGAAACAAATGCAATAAAAAGCTTCAACTAGTTAATTAATTAAATGAAAATGTATTACAAAGCCTATAAAACAACGACACCAACCACAACAATATGACTATACTGAGTCATATGATGGTCAACCGCCCAGTTCAACACTGCAAAACTTGACACTAAAAATACATCCCCCGTAAAATATAACTACACTATCAACATGGAAAAAATAATACTACTCCACTAAGTATCCATTGCAAAACCGTACATCCAACAAAAACGAGGCATAAAATAAAGTTCCAAAAAGATTCCCAAAAAAAAATCAACAAACCCATAAGTACATAACATACATGGCCCAACAACTGAAACAAAAAACAATAACCCAAATTAATATAGTCAATAGGAGGCGAACACACTTTAATAGATTCCACCATATTCATTAACAGAATTAGAACAAACATCGTTATATCACCATCAATGAACATTTGGCGTTGAAGACTCCCCACTCCTTGCGAAAGAAAATCATCTACAAACAAATACTATTTAGAAAAGCACAACACATTATGAACACTCGACGTACGACAAACCATACCACACAACCAACATATCAAAACTAATATACAATCAACAACATATGATACCCAATGTATAATAAAAAAAATAATAAACCTAATTCATCTATAAGACACACCTACATCCACATTACTAAACGAAAACATTTTCAAAACTTATAGTATTACCGAAACCCAATTTTAGTTTCCCAGATAAACAACATTACAAAGTGAAAGAAAGATCGTATCTTTTAAACCCGACCTGGATAATTTTTCGAACATTCCTCTCGTCTACTCCATTATACTTGGAGATTTCGTCTTCACACGTTTTGTTTTTAAATTTAAATTGGCGTTGAAAATAGATAACTAGGTTAATCGATATCTTCTTAATTGCTAGGGTTTGTCAATTCCGGGTTCGGTTGCTTATCTAGTAGTACATATAATTTACATGAGCAGGTTGTGAGTGTTCATCGTGAGAGAGAGTTAATTGCATCTTTAATAGTAATAGTTGCTCTATTTGCATTTATCTTGTTGCAAATTTGTTGGCATGTTATTGCTTTATTGAGTCTTGAACGTTTTCGGGTTTGATATTGTGATAAGTATTATCGATTATCGAGATTGTTTAGACTGATAATTATATATAATCAGGATAAGAACAACTACGGAAACATACGAACTTGAGTTTAAAAGATTTCAGTGATCAATCAGTTTATCTGTTGTATGGATTTCTGTTAGATGTGACGCTTTTCCCAATTGTGTTTACAACATATGTTTGCAAATTCTACTACTTGTTACTTGAATACACAATGTCTAACCCCCCCCCCCCCCCCATTGGTTACTCTAAAGGCATATTAATTGAAAATCTGACTCCCTTGAATTCGACCTGTCTTACTTGCTATACTACGAAGTAGGTTCATTAGGATTTCTTTGATTAGGACTGACTTTAAGCCTGTCATGTATGCCTTTCGTTATAGTAAATCGTAAACAACTTCACATTATTTAATTATTTTAAGACAAATATATGATAACCACCTCATTTCTTGCCAATCATTAAAAATGTTATGGAGTTTTCGCTTTTGACAACTTGTAGTAATAATTCATTATCAACATCGCTATGCCTATAAAATGTCATATACTTTCTATTCATATACAATAATAAAAAGCTAATGCGTTTCAATTTCCTTATCGCGGGTATATTACGTAGAAGTGCATTCCAGTAAGTGTATTTGTAGAGAGAACAACTACATAATTACATAAAGGATCTCCGTAGCTAGGGATGGCCCGACCGGACCGGGACCGCCGGTTCGAACCGGAACTGGACCGGGTCAAAACCGGGACCGGACCAGAACCGGTAGAAACCGGTTTGGTCACGGTCCGGTTCCGGTTCACGAAATTTAAACGGTTTTTTTTAAAATAAAATAAAATAAAGAACCGCCGGTTAACCGGGAAAACCGGTTAACCGCCGGTTCCAACGGCTAGAAAACTAGCCGTTTTCCGGTTAACCTGCGGTCCTAACGGCTATTTAGCCAAAATAGCCGTTAGGAAATTAAAAAAAAATAAAAAATTAATTTTTTAATATTAAAATAACCCATATCAAACCCCTATAAATACCATACCATACAATCTTCAAATCACACATCCAACAACAACAATCTCTCTTCTCTTTCTCAAATCTCAATCTTATAATCTCTCAAATTCCATAAACAATCTCTCTTAATCTCTTCCTTTTAATTAGCTTTTGTCTTTCAATATTTTATTGCTTTTACATTTTTAATCACATTATTATATTGTTCTAAGTTTTATTGTTTTATTGTTTTAATTGTTTTAATTGCTTTTAATTATATTATTTAATTGTTCTTAATCATATTATGGCGGAACATTTTGACACCCAAGAAGAGAGTGATAATGTCACTTCTTATCCCTCGGTTCCCACTCCCACCTCCCAAGTTAGGTCCAGTAGCCGTAGGGGTAGGACCGCTAGGCCTCAAGGGCAAGCTAGCGGTTCGAGACCTAGCGGTTCGAGGCCGGCTAGGGGTAGGGGGGGGGGCCCGGGGGGGAGGTCCGGGTCCTCCGGGAACCAATCCCAGAAACTAACATCTCCTATTTTTGTAAAGTGGTTTACTAAATTAGAACCCGGTCTCGAGGAACTCGAGGTCGAGGATTATGATCCCGATCTAATTATTGTTTCTTGTAACTTTTGCGAGGCGACATTCCAATGGAAGAAAAGTGGAGGATATGGAACCCTTCAACGACACATGGAGCACAAACACGTCGCCGAGATGGGAATGCTAGGGGGACAAACAGAAATTTCCGGCGGATTTGCATCTTCTACTAGCGGTAACCCTTTATTTCGTTTTGATCATGAAGCTAATAGTGTAGCATTAGCCGAAGCTATTTGTGTTGATCATTTAGCATTTCGATTTAGTGAAAATGTAGGATTTAATGAGTATATTAAAGATCATACACAACCCGCTTTTTGTAACGCCCCAAAACCGAGGAGTGTTACAGTGCCAGGGATCCCGTGCTTGGAATCCCCACAGGCAGTTTAAAGGAAGAGAAAAAAAAAAAATGTACAAAAGAACAATTAGAAATGTAAACAAATAGATAGTCTCGCAAGACGTCCATACAAGTACGTCGATAAGGACCTAACATGGTCGTACGATCAAAGTACCAAAACCTGCTTCAAGAGGGTCATCAAACATGTTTGTCCACAAAGACTATAAATGCATCAAAGTACCAAAAGATGCCTAGTTTAGCAAAACAACAGTTTTGAAAACCAAAGTGAAAGTGAACCCGAATAAACCCATCCTAGCTTGCATCAAGTCGCCTGATCTCCTCCACGCCCTGCAACAGACTGGGTACCTGACCATGTCAAACACAGCCAGTTCCCCCACCGAAATGGGGGTTAGTCTCCAACCAGACTAGCAAGTCATTCATAAGCATAATACGAGTAATAGGGCAAGTAAAGGAGTAACAGATTAACAGACATGCAAACCTAAGTTATGTTTTTAGAAATGATCACGCATGAGTAACGATTACTTACAGATTCACAAACAAACAAGCGATCAATCACAAGCAACATACAAACAAGTGTATCAAGTAAACAGAGATCCAATTGGAAAATAAATTACGAAAATGTTTTGAAAACAGGTCCAAGACTGTCTTGGATCCGAAGGTACCTTCTTGCCCGTACATTGGGCCAAATCATTCCTATACCAAAGGGTAGGGAACGGAATCACGGGCCAAGTGATCCGGTCTACCCAATTGGCAAGGCCCACCAACGACCCACTCTTCCGATAGAGCCATAATCGAGGGTGTTACGACATAAAACCGTTCGCAATCAAGTGAGGGATCGGAACAATCCTTACCCCACATATAAATCTCAAGCACAATGTGTACTCACCGATAACTTCACATAATCGCATCTAAAGCATATAAGCACAATCACCAGGATGCACATATCGTCAAGATTCTCACGAAAGAAGACATGTTCAACATAACACATAATCAAATAATCACAATAGAGCATATATTCATGTAATCACTAAAATAGCATTCGTATTCCATACTTCATTAAGATTAAAGCTTATTTACTATTTAGAAGTTTGATGACATGCATAATCCGATATCCTAAACTTAACCTACAACACGCAAACGCTTATAAACAACTTGCCTCAATCGACGATCAACACAAGTAATCCGTTTGTCGTATAAAGATGTCGCAAGGTTCACGAAACGGTCCTAAGTCGAACCTTCACGAAAAACGCCATAACTCATCACATATACATCCAAATCGAAAACCGTAAAATTCCTCATACTCGTAGGGAGATTTCTCACCTTAAAAAGTCAGCCCTAACTTCCCAGAAATTACGAATTCTGCCCAGATTTTCCAGCAAGTTTACCAAATGGCCCAAAACTCAAATCCTTCCTTATTCCTTCAAATCTCAACTTCAAACAACCTATATCATCCATTATTTCCACCAATTTCAGTCCAAACATCAATTTTAACATAAACCCCTAAATTAAAAAAAACTAGGGTTCTAAAGAATTAGGAATTTCTCAAGAGAGGTGAAATGGATGGAGGGGAGGGCGGCTCACCGACGAACTGCAAGGTGGTCTGCCACCAAGACGACGCCGGAGACGAGCCAACGAGCTGCTGCTGTGCAGAGGAGAAACAGGGCGAGCTGCTGCGCAGAGGAGACTGGAGGACGAGCTGCTGCGCAGAGGAAGAAGACGCGAGGCAGGTCGGGCTGAAGTGCTGGTCGAGCGCGCGGCTGAACGAGGCTGCTGGCTGAGCTTGCTGAACTGTTGGCTGAAGTAAAGAGAGAGGAGGAGGAAGGGAGGTGCTGCGTGAAGAGAGGAAGAGATGAAGAATTTGGAGTTGAAAAGTAACGTGAAAGATAATGAGGTGGGGCCCAAAAGGTAGTTTGTAGAAAATTCTAGATAGAGGATATTAAATTAATTTTGGGTATATATCCTTTATGTAGGGATAAAATAGAGTACGTCGAGTTTTTAATAAATCCCGGTGAAATGAGGCAAATTCGACAATCGCTAATTACCCAATTATTTGAAATAGGCAAGAACCTGAAATTCTCAACTGAAATACGTAGCTATTAATCCAAAAGCTTCCAGAAGAATCAAGTTCGGCATAATTATACTGGAATATGTTACTACTTGTAGGTGAGCTCGATATCGCCATATATTACAGAGCCAATAATTTACGGGGCATTTCATCCTCTCCCCCTTAAAAAGAGTTTTGTCCCCGAAACTAAACAACAAATAAGAATGGGTATCGTTCTCTCATGTCTGCCTCTGTCTCCCATGTGGCTGCATCAGTGCCATGTTTAGACCATAAAACTTTCACCAGAGGAATCACCTTGTTTCTCAACTTTCTTTCCTCGTAACCAAGGATCTTGATTGGTTGTTCTTCGTAAGTGCAATCCTCTCCAAATTCAATCTCCTCGTAACGAATTACATGTGAAGTGTCAGCGACATACTTTCTTAGTTGAGAAACGTGGAAGACATTATGTATCTGGCTCATTGATGGCGGTAACGCAAGACGATAAGCTGATGTCCCGATCTTCTCCAGAATCTCAAAGGGTCCAACATAGCGAGGACTCAATTTCCCTCTTTTGCCGAATCTGAATACACCTTTGGTAGGTGAAACCCGGACGAACACGTGATCCCCGACTTGGAATTCAAGGGGTCGGCGACGCACATCGGCATATGATTTCTGGCGACTCTGCGCCGTCAGCATTCGTTGCCTGATCAATGCAACTTCATTTTGTGTCCTTCTCATGATGTCTGGGCTCACTAATAATCTCTCAGATAAGTCATCCCAACACAGTGGAGACCTACATTTCCGCCCATATAAAGCTTCATAAGGAGCCATCTGAATGGAGGCATGCCAACTATTGTTATACGTGAACTCCACTAGTGGTAACTTTGCTTCCCACCTTCCCGGCCAATCTAGAGCACACGCTCTCAGAATATCCTCCAAGGTCTGAATGGTTCTTTCTGATTGACCATCTGTTTGTGGATGAAAGGCAGTGCTAAACCTCAGTTCTGTACCCATGGTTGCATGTACTGACTTCCAGAAATGTGATACAAACCTTCCGTCACGATCAGACACAATAGTTTTGGGGATGCCATGTAATCTTACTATCTCTTGAATATAAAGCTCTGCAAGTCTGTCCGGACCCCAAACTTTCTTAATGGGTAGAAAGTGAGCAGATTTAGTCAATCGATCGACAATGACCCAAATGGCATCCATCCCCTTCTGTGACGGTGGTAGCCCCATAACAAAATCCATAGAGATGTCTTCCCACTTCCATTCTGGAATTGGAAGTGGTTGTAGTTCTCCAGCAGGTCTTTGATGCTCAATTTTAACTTGCTGACAAGTAAGACACTTAGCCACAAATTCAGCTACTTCCCTCTTCATGTTACTCCACCAGAAGTTTTTCTTGAGGTCCTTGTACATCTTGTTAGCCCCAGGGTGTATTGAGTAAGGTGAGGAGTGGGCTTCCTTCAGAATCAAAGTCTTTATCTCTTCATTTGCAGGCACACAGATTCGGTTTTTGAACCTCAAAATCCCATCATCGTGCACCACAAATCCCGGTGCCCTATTCTGGCTTATGTCGTTTAAGATCTTACTTAGCCTGGGGTCATCTTGTTGCCTTTGGCTTATCGTTTCTAGTAGTAACGACTTAATCTCTAGAAAGCAAAGCTCTCCTTGACTCCTTTGAAATCGAACTTCGATCCCCCTTCTCATCAGTTCCCTTTGCAATTCTGGCTGCGAGGTCAGACATGCAATCAGTTTCTCCTGTGATGACTTTCTGCTTAGGGCGTCCGCTACCACATTAGCCTTGCCTGGATGGTATAGAATCTCAATGTCATAATCCTTTATCATCTCTAACCACCTTCTTTGCCTCATATTCAGCTCCTTTTGTGTGAAGATGTATTTCAAGCTCTTATGGTCCGTATAGATTTGACAGGTTATCCCAAAAAGGTAGTGTCTCCATATCTTGAGAGCAAACACAACGGCTGCTAGTTCTAGGTCATGGGTGGGGTAATTCTTCTCATGTGACTTCAACTGGCGGGAAGCATATGCGATAACCCTTCCATGTTGCATCAGAACACAACCAAGGCCTTGCGCTGAAGCATCGCTGTAAACAACAAACCCATCAGTTCCGTGAGGTAACGCTAACACCGGAGCACTGGTTAGTCTTCGCTTAAGTTCTTCGAAGCTATCTTCACATTTCTGGTCCCAATCAAATTTCTTTGACTTACGCAACAGATTAGTCAATGGTTGGGCAATCTTAGAAAACCCTTCTACAAACCTCCTGTAATAGCCAGCCAAGCCCAAGAAGCTCCGTACTTCCTTGACGTTTTTCGGAGGCTTCCATTCAGATACTGCTTGGATCTTTTGCGGGTCCACCATCACTCCTTCTGCAGAAACTATATGCCCAAGGAAGGCTACTTTGGTCATCCAGAAGTCACATTTTGATAACTTTGCATACAACTTATGTTGCCTCAACAATTCGAGGACAATCCGGAGATGCTCAACATGCTCCTCTTTACTCTTAGAATAGACCAAAATATCATCTATGAACACGACCACAAACCGGTCTAGGTATTCTATGAATACCCGATTCATCAACTCCATGAATACAGCAGGGGCATTTGTTAGTCCAAAAGGCATCACTACAAATTCATAGTGACCGTACCTTGTACGAAATGCTGTTTTGGCAATATCTTCATCTCGAATCCTCAATTGATGGTAACCTGATCTCAAGTCAATCTTTGAGAACACAGTTGCCCCTTGCAGTTGATCCAACAAGTCATCGATCCGGGGTAATGGGTATTTGTTCTTTATCGTCACCTTATTCAACTCTCTGTAATCAATGCAGAGTCGAAGAGAGCCGTCCTTTTTCTTCACAAACAACACAGGTGCTCCCCAAGGTGACACACTTGGCCTAATATAGCCCTTCTCAATCAACTCTTCTATTTGTTTCTTTAATTCCTGCATCTCTAGTGGCGCCATTCTATACGGGGCCTTAGAGACGGGAGTTGTTCCTGGTTCAAGCTCAATTGCAAATTCAACCTCTCTGCGAGGAGGCAGTCCCGGTAAGTCCTCCGGGAACACATCTTCAAACTCACACGCAATTGGTATCCTGGACAGTTCAGGTTTTCCTTTATCGTCATCTCCTATAACATAACACAAATATCCCTGACATCCCTTCCTTATCAATCTCGCAGCTTTCATAACACTAATGACCGACCCTGACTTGGTGGGATCTCTACCCTCAAACACATGTATCGCTCCACTCACGGTGGTTACACTAATAGTCTTCTTACGTAGATCCATTACCGCTCCATGACGTACAAGCCAATCCATGCCCAAAATGACATCATAATGATTCAAATCAATCTCAATCAAGTCAGCTAGCCAATCCTGAATGCCGATACGAACAGGACAATTCCTAAACTCACGAGTACCAACTAATTTGCTACCATCTGGTAACTCAACCACAAATGACTCGCAATCATGCCCACAAGTAAGACCAAGTCTAGACACACATGCCTTGGAAATAAACGAATGGGTAGCACCAGTGTCGAACAATATATAGACAGGTTGAGACTGAATCCAAAGCGTACCTGTAGCAACTGGGGCATTGGGCTCCTCGGCCCTCATCTCGTATACACGTGGCTTCCCCTTCAACCCACTAGTTGATTGTTGTGAACGAGTTGGTGCGGAACGAGACTGTTGTTGCGGGTATGATTGTGCAGGGCGCGGTTGATTGATTGATCCTCGTGAAGCCGATGCAGAGGTTTGAGACTGAGAGGGGTTTGCTTTACCACCTCTACAATGGATTGAGATATGGCCCTTCCCTCCGCACTTGAAGCATGCCTTATCTGGATGCGGACAATCTGATCTGAAGTGCTTCTCACTGTTGCAGTTAAAACACTGGTATCCCGCAGGTGGTGTTCCTTGAGCTCTGTTAGATCCTGGAGACCCAAATGTCTGATTTGGTTTCTTGGGAGGAGGTTGTGGTTTAAAGCCACCATCTTTAGTACTAGTGAAGGAAGTCTGGGTCTTCTGTCTCTTGAAGTTCTGAGTCAAAGATCTTTCTTCTTCAAGTCGTCTCTCAACTGTCAAGGCTCTATTATAATACTCTTCCAAGGTAGCACAAGTATGCCCTGCCATCAAAGTCCTAATCTCTGGTCGTAGCCATGATTCGAAATAATCGATCTTGTCCTCTTCATTATGCACCGCCCCAGAAGCATAGCGAAGGAGCTGATGATACTTTGCACTAGCTTGTGCCACTGGCAACCCTTCAGGTGGTGGGTGCAAGAACTCCGAGCGCTTCTGCTTCTGCAGTGAAACCGGATAAAACCGATCTCGCATCTTTGTCTTGAAGCCTTCCCAACTCATAGTTCTCTCGGTGGGCTTTACAGAATCCCACCATTCATCAGCATCCTTAGTGAGGTAAAAAGAGACATGTGTTACTTTCTGATCCTCAGGGCACCTCACTCTTTCAAGAATCTTTTCCATCTGTTTGAGCCAATACTCTACTTCTGCTGGCTCCCCCGACCCATCATAAGTGGGCGGCTTCAATTTCTCAAAGGCAGCTGCAATGTTACTAGCATCTCTCCCGTCAACACTAGGTGTCAACTCTTGGGGAGGAGGTTGATTCTGTATAGGCGGAGTTACTTGTTGAGGATGCGACTGAGAGTATGCCTGAACAGCTTGACCAATCATCTGCTGAAGCATGGCAAGAAACCCAGCGTCCATGCCCGCAGGAATTGTTGTCGGAGAAGGTGCAACAGGAACTACCGGAGGAGCTTCATGGGGAATCTCATGCTGATTCACTTGGGGATCAACCCTTCCTCCTCTTTGTGACTCATGACCCATTTGACTCTCAACATCCTCAACCCGCGGAACTTCAGCAGGGTTGTCTACCCCAAACCTTGGGCGGCCCCTACTTGATCGACCTCTACCACGAACACATCTACCTCTACCTCTACCTACCATTTGCATATATTTACTAGTTTAGACACGGGAACACATAAATATACTTATATCAGCAACTTAAGTGAGCAAGGAGGTCATAATGCGACATGCGATGCAAGTTCTACCCCTTCCCCCAAAAGAAGTTCAAAACTTGGCTCTGATACCAACTTCTGTAACGCCCCAAAACCGAGGAGTGTTACAGTGCCAGGGATCCCGTGCTTGGAATCCCCACAGGCAGTTTAAAGGAAGAGAAAAAAAAAAAATGTACAAAAGAACAATTAGAAATGTAAACAAATAGATAGTCTCGCAAGACGTCCATACAAGTACGTCGATAAGGACCTAACATGGTCGTACGATCAAAGTACCAAAACCTGCTTCAAGAGGGTCATCAAACATGTTTGTCCACAAAGACTATAAATGCATCAAAGTACCAAAAGATGCCTAGTTTAGCAAAACAACAGTTTTGAAAACCAAAGTGAAAGTGAACCCGAATAAACCCATCCTAGCTTGCATCAAGTCGCCTGATCTCCTCCACGCCCTGCAACAGACTGGGTACCTGACCATGTCAAACACAGCCAGTTCCCCCACCGAAATGGGGGTTAGTCTCCAACCAGACTAGCAAGTCATTCATAAGCATAATACGAGTAATAGGGCAAGTAAAGGAGTAACAGATTAACAGACATGCAAACCTAAGTTATGTTTTTAGAAATGATCACGCATGAGTAACGATTACTTACAGATTCACAAACAAACAAGCGATCAATCACAAGCAACATACAAACAAGTGTATCAAGTAAACAGAGATCCAATTGGAAAATAAATTACGAAAATGTTTTGAAAACAGGTCCAAGACTGTCTTGGATCCGAAGGTACCTTCTTGCCCGTACATTGGGCCAAATCATTCCTATACCAAAGGGTAGGGAACGGAATCACGGGCCAAGTGATCCGGTCTACCCAATTGGCAAGGCCCACCAACGACCCACTCTTCCGATAGAGCCATAATCGAGGGTGTTACGACATAAAACCGTTCGCAATCAAGTGAGGGATCGGAACAATCCTTACCCCACATATAAATCTCAAGCACAATGTGTACTCACCGATAACTTCACATAATCGCATCTAAAGCATATAAGCACAATCACCAGGATGCACATATCGTCAAGATTCTCACGAAAGAAGACATGTTCAACATAACACATAATCAAATAATCACAATAGAGCATATATTCATGTAATCACTAAAATAGCATTCGTATTCCATACTTCATTAAGATTAAAGCTTATTTACTATTTAGAAGTTTGATGACATGCATAATCCGATATCCTAAACTTAACCTACAACACGCAAACGCTTATAAACAACTTGCCTCAATCGACGATCAACACAAGTAATCCGTTTGTCGTATAAAGATGTCGCAAGGTTCACGAAACGGTCCTAAGTCGAACCTTCACGAAAAACGCCATAACTCATCACATATACATCCAAATCGAAAACCGTAAAATTCCTCATACTCGTAGGGAGATTTCTCACCTTAAAAAGTCAGCCCTAACTTCCCAGAAATTACGAATTCTGCCCAGATTTTCCAGCAAGTTTACCAAATGGCCCAAAACTCAAATCCTTCCTTATTCCTTCAAATCTCAACTTCAAACAACCTATATCATCCATTATTTCCACCAATTTCAGTCCAAACATCAATTTTAACATAAACCCCTAAATTAAAAAAAACTAGGGTTCTAAAGAATTAGGAATTTCTCAAGAGAGGTGAAATGGATGGAGGGGAGGGCGGCTCACCGACGAACTGCAAGGTGGTCTGCCACCAAGACGACGCCGGAGACGAGCCAACGAGCTGCTGCTGTGCAGAGGAGAAACAGGGCGAGCTGCTGCGCAGAGGAGACTGGAGGACGAGCTGCTGCGCAGAGGAAGAAGACGCGAGGCAGGTCGGGCTGAAGTGCTGGTCGAGCGCGCGGCTGAACGAGGCTGCTGGCTGAGCTTGCTGAACTGTTGGCTGAAGTAAAGAGAGAGGAGGAGGAAGGGAGGTGCTGCGTGAAGAGAGGAAGAGATGAAGAATTTGGAGTTGAAAAGTAACGTGAAAGATAATGAGGTGGGGCCCAAAAGGTAGTTTGTAGAAAATTCTAGATAGAGGATATTAAATTAATTTTGGGTATATATCCTTTATGTAGGGATAAAATAGAGTACGTCGAGTTTTTAATAAATCCCGGTGAAATGAGGCAAATTCGACAATCGCTAATTACCCAATTATTTGAAATAGGCAAGAACCTGAAATTCTCAACTGAAATACGTAGCTATTAATCCAAAAGCTTCCAGAAGAATCAAGTTCGGCATAATTATACTGGAATATGTTACTACTTGTAGGTGAGCTCGATATCGCCATATATTACAGAGCCAATAATTTACGGGGCATTTCACTTTTAAATCCGTATCTAGGAAAGTGATTAAGAAAAACGTAATTAAGGCTTATAAAAGACGCAAGACCGAATTAGTTTCTTATTTTTCGCAAAATGATATGCATGTTTCTATTTGTAGTGATATATGGAGTGATAATACTCAAACCCATTCTTACATGGGTGTTACATGTCATTTTGTAGATCATCATTTTACAATGCAAAAACGTTTATTGGCATTTAGAGTCTTTGATGATTCACATACCGCACAAAATATTGCTATGGTGATTCGTGCAATTTTAGAAGAATATAGACTACTTAATAGAGTTTTTTCAATTGGATTCGACAATGCATCTGCTAACACCGCATCTATTAGAGATTTACAAGAAATGTGTCAACCTATATTTGGTGGGAAATTTTTTCATATTCGATGTGCTTGTCATATTTTAAACTTATGTGTTCAAGATGGTTTACGTGCTATGAGTTTTCATTTTGATCCAATTAAGAACGTTATTAAGTATATTTGGGGGCATCCTAAAGTTACAAGAGATTGGATGACCTTTTGTAAAACTAACGGGGTGCACCCAAAACGTTTTTCAAAAGATGTGGGTACCCGATGGAACTCTACTTACATATTACTATGTGAATGTATACAATATAAACAAGTTTTAACGTCTTTTGTTTCTCAAAACCTTTTTGGCTCTCCTTTCTATTTTAGCGAATCAGGTTGGGATATATGTCAAAGTATTGCAACGTTTTTAAAATGTTTTAATGATGCAACAAAAAGATTTAGTCATGTTTATACACCAAGTAGTAATGTTTTTGTCTTGGAAGCTTGTAATGTTATGTTTGGTTTAAGTGAGGGAGCTAAAATTCCCGGCATTGAGGAATCCGTTGCAAGCATGAGGAGTAAGTGGTTGCTCTACTATAGATATATTCCCGATTGTTTTCTTGTTGCTTGTGTTTTAGATCCTAGACTTAAATTATCCGGTTTACACGCTCTTTTAAATGACTATTATGCATATATTTTAGCCGAAGGTGAACTAGAGGATATTTTAGGTATGGTTTCTAGAACTAGAACAAACATTGAAAGTTTATTTACTCATTTTTGTGATTCTCCGACTACTTCACAATTACCTCCGACTTCTTCGAGCTCTACTAGCTTGGGGGCCTTTGGAGCTAAGTATTTTAGTAAAAGACCAAGAGTTACAAACACGAATGCGGAAATTGATAACTATCTTAACACCAACTTTGAGTTTGTTAGTTGTGAAACTTTAGATGTTTTGAAGTGGTGGGAGGATCATAGGAGCATGTTTCCAACGCTTGTGAAGATTGCGGCTCAAGTTCTTGCCGTCCCCGCTTCAACCGTGGCGGTGGAACAAACTTTTAGTGCAGGAGGCAACACTTTAACGAGGAAGAGATCAAATTTGGCACCAGAGTCATTGGAGGTGCAATGTTGTGTTTGCGATTGGAAGAGAGCCGCAATTAGGCAACAACGTAACATTATCGAGTCATCGAAAGACGAGTGGATTGGAGATTCTACTATGATACGCACCGATTCATCCGCCGAAGATTCGACTTAGGTAACGGGTTTTGAAAAAAGGTAAAGAACTACGTGGGCTTTGATTCCTCTAACCCGAGAGGATACGTAGGCAACTTAACAAGTAAGTCACTGTTAAGTGCAAGCCCAATTTTTTTTATTTTTTTGTTCCTTCATATTTAATCATTTTTTTTAAAGTTTTTTTTAAAAGTTTTTTGTTATGTTTTTTAAACATAATTTTTAAACTTAAAAAAAATGACAAAACATTCTTTTTAATAGCGTTTTGTCATTTTTTTAAGTTTTTTTTAAGTTTTATAAATTTATAAATTTATTTTTTAAAAACAAAATCGCCGGAGAACCGGTTAACCGGCGGTTTTGTTTTGTTTTTTTTAATAAAAAACCGGTCCGGTTCAGCCCGAACCGGAACCGGTCCAAAACCGGATTGAACCGGACTGGACCGGTACCGGAAAAACCGGTTTTTCCCGGTTCCGGTTCCGAACCGGAACCGGACCGGACCGGGAGCCATGCCTATCCGTAGCTATATATGGAGATTAACAGAACCGATGTTTGTATCATGCAAAGGATGGTAATGCTGGCGGAAGAATATCAGCAACCGGAGAAAGATATTGTGCTACTAGATATGAGGTTACAAACGGAGAGGTGGAAAAACATAGAAGAAGTTGCAAAACTGAGTAAGTAAATTGAGGGTTGTTGAAGGAGATGAAAATTATGGAGGGCGGTTTTTATAGGAAGTACTCAACAAAATCTAGAAGTCAGAAGTGATATGTTCTACTTTGTATAGCGTAATTAGGACTTGTTAACACTATTTAAGAGAGATTTACACATAAGATTAGAAATGTGTAAATCTTAGGAATTCTAGAAAATTTGGATTTGGGGCATTGCACGAAGAATTAGTCATGGGGTGCCGGGGGTCGCAGTTAAATGA
Source organism: Oxyria digyna (assembly GCA_029168935.1). Lineage (NCBI taxonomy): Eukaryota > Viridiplantae > Streptophyta > Magnoliopsida > Caryophyllales > Polygonaceae > Oxyria > Oxyria digyna. The sequence goes on from JAPVLV010000013.1 coordinate 18,512,008, forward strand.
AGAAGTTGGTCTCACAATCAAACCACGATTTAGTAATTGGACCGACCCGTTGATGAAAAAGAGGATCAGGCGGCCCACTCTTGTAAGAAGCCCACACAAATAAGTCAAGGAGCCCACGCATGCTGGCGTTAATGAATTGGAGTGAAGATGTCATTGATGACGCAAATATGGCGTCACATCCTTGTGCTGTTTGCTGGCCGAGAGAAAGATTTGGACTTCGTGATGGTGAGCTGGATTGAAGACAAGAAATTGGGACTTTGGGCCCATTGCCCCTAATTGAAATATGGAAGGGGTTTCTAAACTTACTCCGTTTGAATTATAGAAACTAACCCTTTACTAACCCTAATATTCCTGATCCTTCTCTTCTTCCTTTTTCCCCCACCGCCTCCACAATTCTCGTCTTCCTCCGCTTCTTCTTTCATCTCCAACTCCTCCAAATTCGTCTTTGTCTCCCTCTTCTTCTTCCATCTCCGCCTCTGTCTCCCGCTTCTTCTTTCATCTTCGTCTGCTCCATCTCCGTCTCCGTCCAATAGTGGGAGCGAGGAAAGAGAGAGAGTATCATCTCCTACCGCCTCGTAGATTGCGCTTCAAACTCCGAATCCACAATCGATTTCAACTCTCTCAACTCTCCGTCAGATCCAGATCCAATAGTCATTATTCTTCTCCCTAACCGCCAGATCTCCACCTTCTACTACCTCCAGATGACGTCGATGAACTCGTGGCTACCTGCAGCGAGGTTCTCTCGAAAACTAGGTATGCTCTTGAGGCTCTTTAGGATCCAAATTACATGATTGATGATGAAATCATTTGCAGGCATGGAAAGCACGTTTCATACTCTAGCTTTATTTTTCATCCACGCAAATTTTATTTGTCATCAATTTTTTTGTAATATCATACTGTCACCAATTGAAATAGAATGGTGTGGATGACACCAAACATTATTGATGACAAGTTGAATGTGTTTGATACATTACGAATGTGGCTTAATTATCATAGAAAATTCATAAGAAGTTGAATGTGTTTGTTTCGTTTCACTAGTACTGTTGGTACCATTTTGTTCATATAGAAAACAAAAGTGGTGCATCAGCAAGAAAGTTCTAGTAAGTCTTGCACAACTTGAATGTTAGATATATAATCGATAAGCTCACAATTTGCTAGATGTGTGTCTCCTCTTTTTGTTTACTAAGAAATAGTTTCAGATTTAATTGGTTAGGTTAATTGGACTTTTTATGAACTAAAGTTACTAGGCACTGAAGAATGGGGATGGTCATCATTAATTACAAGACTTTATGATTTTTTCTCCGGTGTAGCTTTAGGCCCCGTTCGGCAGGGATGAACTTGAGCAAAAAACGGGTTGAAGTTGAAGATGGAGGTGGGTTGAAGCTTGTTTTCCCTGTTCGGCAAAGATGAAGGAGAAAAGTGCTTTTGGTTGAAGCTGATTGAAGCTGGTTGAAGAAATTGGCAAACTTCAACCCAACAGTGCCCATTTCAATAATCTAGCCCCCCAGATGAAGCAAATCCTTCAACTTCAACCCATATGAAGGTTCCAAAATTCCAACAAGTACCCTTGGCCATGTTATCACTGTCGATCGAATTCCTGGTATGCCTTGCTCTCTTTTTTACGAAGAAATCGCCTCCTCTCTACACTTCTCTGAACCCTAATTTTTCTTCACTAATTTTGCAGCGCGAAATCGAAAGGGAAGAGCATCCAACCTTCGTTTCAGATTTATCAAGGTATGTGTACCCTCAATTTTGATTTTTCTTAACCCTAAGCCCTTACTTCCTTATTTTCGATTTCAGTTCTTGAACCCTAAAATTTCCAACATGTGAATTTTCTTCAATTTCTGCTGTAATTGCAAAGCTTTGGTGTAATGATTGTCGATTAGGATGGTTAATATAAATTTTGTATTGTGATTTATAGACATTTGTAGTTGTGCACTCCATGTGTTTGTTGAAATGTCAAACACATGGATGATGGCTTGATGAGTGTTTTCTCGGTTTGTCTTTGTAATTCACTATGTCCTCACTGTGATAACTTCTTTTGGATTACTGAGGTAGTAATACTAATGCATATTTATCACAGTGATGACATATAGTGAATTACTATGACAGTATTACTACCATCTTAAGGGTAGTGAACATGTGAAGCTTGACCAATGAAGCTTAACATGAAAGAAGTTAGTGAACATGTGAAAGAACTAGTTGTGAAAGAAGTTATAGATTCATTAGCTGTTACAATAATTGAATTACTATGACAGTATTACTAATGCATTAGCTGATATAATAATTGTGAAAGAAGTTAGTTTATAAGATGGTTGAGGATAAATCAGTAAACACAAAAGAAGGTGGTTAGTCTCAACATGAAAGCTAATGCATATTTATGCTAAAGTGTTGTGAAAGAACTAGTTAATGAGAGGAAATAATTGTGACAGGTTCATAATTTATGCTAAACTGTTGAAATGTCAAACTGTTGTGAAATATTTGTTGTGTTCTTGTCAACAAACACAAATAGCAACCAATTTATAGATGCTTACCTGGTAGTATAGAAACATGTGAATTTGTTTGTGTATATACATAGGCAATGGCTATATGCACGCGAATCGAGGCGTATATGCACGCGATTCTGTGCGCGCAAATTATGCGCACGCATCTGTGCGCAGTTCTTATGCGCATACGTGTTTTACGGGGTATTACGGGTACTTTTCGTAAATTTTCAGAGTCTGTAACAACTTCTGCGCCTAACTACTGCGCACAGGTTGAGAATCTGTGCGCCCTGTTTCTGCGCACTACTCTAACATAGTAGCCGTTGAAATCTTTGAAAAAAGTAGCCGTTAAATGTAAAAGGGTGCGCTTAGGTTCTGCGCACATGTGCTTAAGGGTTTGGGTTTGTGCGCGGATGGTTAGCGCACGGGTCTTTACAGTTTAGGATCCATCCATTTGGACCACAACGGTCATAAATGTGCCTATATAAAGCCACAATCTCTTCGTTTCCAACAAATTCATTCAAAACCTCTTCGTTTTCCAACAAATTCATTCAAAATGTCTCGTCGTAATCAAAACTCTCGTATGTTAGAGTTGATTAATCAAAGTTGTGAAGATAGTGATGAAGAACACGATTGGGATAGCGGATCACAAGAAGAGGAAGACGACCCGAACGACAACGAATGGTTGGATGGTTTCTTAGAAGACGAAGAGTTCGGCGACTGGGATCCGAGTGGTGAATTTGTGGTTAGTATAATATGTTATAATTTGAAACATATGGTAGCGTAATTAGTTTCAAATTAGTTTCATATGCTAGCATAATTAGTTTCATATGCTAGCCTAATTAGTTTCATATGCTAGCCTAATTAGTTTCATATGATATCCTAATTAGTTTCATATGATATCCTAATTAGTTTAAAGTAATGATTCGTATTTTGCCTTGTTATTTTGGTAGTAGTGTAATTGTCGCTCTACAATTACGTATAGGGGAAAGATTATTCGGATTATTTTAGAACCGCACAATATTGGGATACTTCGCAAGAATTGTATGAGTGGGCGAGAGATAGAGGAAAGGAGTTAGTGATAGCTTTGGTAACGCGTAATTCAAGTCCGTACCAAATAAGTATTGTGTGCGATAGTTTTGGAAAACCAAGATCTGGGAGGCCAAAGGTGAACAAAGAGAATCCAGAGTTGGCTGTTCCTAGGCTTAGAAAGTCGAAGTCGAAGAAGTGTGAGTGTAGATTTCAGCTACTGGCAGTGCGAAAGAAAAACATTCCCGGGGTCGCAGGAGAAAAATGGATTTTAGGTGTGATAGAAGGTCGGCATAACCATGTGCTACTTGCTAGTTTTCATGGGAATGCATTCATGGGTCGAATGACGGAGGAGCAAGAGCTTTGTGCTAGGCGGTGGGGAGATGGAACTGGACGCAATACGCCAAAAGAAATTATCTCTAAATTGAGGGAGAAGTACCCTGGTAATGTTACTTCAAGGAGACAAGTTGCAAACTTTTTGCAGAAGGTGAATTACGAAGATCGCGGAGAGCTAAACGTGACACAGTGGTCGCTTAAGTTTTTGCGAGACCACGACTACGTAGTTCACCCACATAGAGACACGACAAACGGAGAGGTTGCAATATTATTCTTTGCTAACCAAGAGTCGTTGCGTTTGTTGAAGAAGTACCCGTACGTGGTAATTATCGATGCGACGTACAAGACAAACAAGTAAGTCTCTACAATACCTTGGTCGATATTTAGTTCGGATAATGATATATGTTCTGTAGTGATATATGTTAATGTTTCAATAGATATGAAATGCCGCTCGTAGAGATCGTTGGATTCACCAGTACACACAAGACGTTCAACATCGCGTATGCATTCACTAAAGCGGAAAGGATTTATCATTACACATGGATAATGATTCAATTGAAGTCATTATTCATAGATTTGGGAGTGATGCCAACGGCTATAATGACAGATTGCGAAGACACGCTGATAAAAGGGATAAAGACTGTTTTCGGGAGCGAAGTTCAACATCTGTTGTGTTGGGTGCATATCAAACACAACATTGAGGCACATGCTTCGACCATCCTAAAGAGACAAATTAAAGTGGAAGCCTTTACAGGACAATGTTGGGGACTATTTTGCTCAGCTACTGAAGAGACCTATGAACTGCGGCTCGAACAGTTGAAGAGATCTTGGAAGAGCGGCCTTGTGGGATACGTCGAGAGAACATGGCTTAATCCTCACAAGACAAGTATAGTGAGGGCTTGGACAGATCATAAGCTTCATTTCCTTACGAGGACTTCAAACAGGTAAATATTGATATTTTTTAGTTAAAGACGATTATATCATAACGGCGTACTTTCTGAACTTACCAACTTAACTGTTTTTTAGAGTTGAAGGGATGCACAAGGTTTTGAAAGATATTATTGGTTCCAGCAGAGGGGGCTTTAACAGAGTGATCGTTCGGATCCATCATTCAGTACTCCTTCAGATTGATTCAATTAGGGCGAGCATGAACATGTCTCTCTCCAAACGACCAACTGATTTTGATGATCCAAACATGCATCCGCTTGGAAGGGCTATTTTTTCCCGACTATTCTACAAAGTGTCATACAAGTGTTTTGATCATTTGTTGGCTACTTATGAGATCATGTTGACGGGGAAATTTCCTGAACAATGCACCGACCATTGGGTGAGGAACTGTCTTGGGTTGCCGTGCGTCCATCAAATTGCACACGCTATCATTTCAAACACACCCCTGATTGAGGATGACATTCACCCGTTCTGGAGGGATTTGCATTGGGATGACACTCCTGAAACAGAAGACGACCCAAATCTGAAGGTCCGAATGAACATTATAGAGTTGCGACTCCATGAAATGTTCACCAAGTTGGAACTTGGAACCTTGAAGAAAAGCACGGCATACCATCTAGGTGAGTTGTATCAGGACTTGGAGCATCCTGAACTAACTACCTTGAAAGAACCGACAAATGTGAGAAGAAAAGGCAGGCCAAAGGGTGCAAAGAACAAGGATAAGGAGGAGGTTGACAGTGAAAATGACAAGGAGGATGACATAAAACAAGAAGATATGGAGCAGTATGAGATGGAGGAGGCAAAGCAGAAATCAAAAGGAAAGAAGAGTACAGGAGCAAGACGGCCAGGTCGTCCTAAAAAGGAGGAGGATGACAGTGAAAATGACAAGGAGGAATCGAGAGAGAAGAGTTATTTTGAGCACAAACAAGAAGAGCTGGAGAAGTATGAGAAGGAGGAGGCAAAGCAGAAATCAAAAGGAAAGAAGAAGGCAAACAATACAGGAGCAAAACGACCAGGTCGTCCTAGAGAGCAAACAACGACATCACTTCCCGTGGTCATTGAGGCCGAGGAGTTGCATTCTCAACCCATGCCCGACCTATCACAGCCTGAAGGATCAAACTACACTGACTTCGATCAGTGCCCTGAAGAACTTGGTGTTCCTCTCATTCATAGGGGGGTTGACTTCGGCATTGACAATTTGGATGATTTTTGGCTTCCATACATCACAGATGTTAGACAGGTACGTTCTGACGGACATTGTGGTTATAGGTCGATGGCCTTACTTCTGGGAAGAAAAGAACAAGAGTACGGAAACATTCGGCGTGAGCTGGTAACGGAGCTGCTTCAGAACCGAGAATTGTACGAGCCTATTCGTCGTCGTCTTCGTCCGGGTACTTGGGAGGATCTTATTCTCCATGTTAACCATTGCAGAAGCCCTTGTTCAGAAGTGTACTGGTTGCACTTTCAACTGATGGGCTTAGTGTTTGCCACCCTATACCAAGTTGGCCTCGTGTTATTGTGTTGGGATGCTCCGACCTTTTGCTTACCGCTAAGGTGTAGAACAGAAAACGCTGATCCTCCACGACAGATTTTCGGCATGGCACACGTAGGCAACCGTGACCACTTCATACCGGTAAAGTAGACAATTGTACTTGATACTTGTGTAATCATAGTTTTTTGTTTAATATCTTAAGTCGATTGTGTTTATATAGGTGGCGTTGATGGTTGGTTCGCCACTACCGCATACTCCCGGTTCGTGGAAGAAACATGTAGATCCAAACATTCAATGGTGGGAAGAAACATTTGGGGACAATTTGAGGATGTATCGAGAGTACCGCATTTCAAATGGTCGGGCACCAGATCCATTCATGTATAAAGGAGGGACCGAACCCGTTCACATATCTGACTGAGTGAGATTGTCATGTAATAATTAGAAGACGCATTGGAATTTCTTAGTTTGTAATGCCTTGGTTTTTAATGTTTCGTATTTGTTATTTTGGTAGTAGTGTAATTGTGCTTTATATAACAATGAATGGATCAGATTGCATTGGAATTTCTTAACACGTTCGAGAGACAAAGAAGCGACAATGAAAATACATAATGAAAGTACATAATGAAAGTACGTAATGAAAGTACGTAATGAAAGTACACAACGAAAGTACACAATGCTCATAACATTAGATGTCTACAATTTAGGCGTCGTCGGCAGAAGAGGAAGAGGAGTCGGAAGCATAGACGATACTACAAACCATCAACCGCAATTCTTTTTCTTTAATCTTAAACCTTTCCATCGGGACCTTCACTCTATTGTCACTCTTCTTTTTCTTGATGATTAATTTCGTGATAGCACGTAAAGCAGTAGGGGTATGCTCTGGATCAATAAACCTGATTCTGAAGAAACAATTGCATGCATAATGCCTTCGTCCATACTGGTCAGGCATGTCTTCGTCATTGCTAACGTAAACATTACACATTTGGCGACACCTTTTTGTACCAGTACACATTATCTGTGGAGGGTCAGGCTTCACACGTCTTGGTGATGATGATGATGATGCCATATTCGTAGTTATGTTCTTCCAAATAAGTAAATAATAAAAAACTTTAGTTATAAACATGAAAGCATATACAAAAAACAAAGCATATACAAAAATGAACAAAAGAAAAATTTACCGATTAAGTAGGGAAACTTCGATTTTTGCTCTAGTTGAGATGGATGAACTAGTTGAGATGGATGAAGAAATCACCACCTTCAAACCGTTGGTTTTATAGGAATTTATGTATATGGTGCACGTTGCTTCTGCGCACAAGGAGTTACCGATTCAAAATAACGGTAACTAAAAGTGCGCTATGTAGCTGCACACAAATTTTTAACGGTAATTTTCTGTGCGCGTTACACCTGCGCACCAAAAGTTACAGATTTAAAAAGTTACAGAATAGGTGTGTTTTACCTTAGCGCATGGCTGAAATTTCTGTGCGTTCTACCACTGCGCACTATACTCTTCAATCTTCGAAATAGTTGCGATATGAAGGGTCTAGCACATCGATGTGGATTATGTTTGAAAAACTTATACAAACTAGTGTTATTAGGCATATAAAGTGTGTATACGGTCTCCCCGTCACAAAAAGTTGATCGAAAATACGCGAAAACGCAAAAAAACCCTTATCGGTCCTGATGGCCTGTTAAGGTCGAGAATAGGCGGTTCGATGCCCAAACGACGTCGGAATGCAATGAAACTTGTTTTCAATGCATATTATAGCTATTTAACCTTTTCGGTAACTTCGAGTCAAAAACTCGATCTCTTCGAGCAACACCTCCTTTGTAAACCTTCACTAGTCTTTCATTCTTCGAAATAATTGAGATATAAAGGGTCTAGTACATCGATGTTGATTATGTTTCAAAAAATTATACAATTATGTGTTATTAGGCATATAAAGTGTGTATACGGTCTCCCCGTCACAAAAAGTTGATCGAAAATACGCGAAAACGCAAAAAAACCCTTATCGGTCCTGATGGCCTAATAAGGTCGAGAATAGGCGGTTCGATGCCCAAACGACGTCGGAATGCAATGAAACTCGTTTTCAATGCATATTATAGCTATTTAACCTTGTCGGTAACTTCGAGTAAAAAACTCGAGCTCTTCGAGTAGCACCTCCTTTGTAAACCTTCACTAGTCTTTCATTCTTCGAAATAGTTGAGATATAAAGGGTCTAGTACATCGATGTTGATTATGTTTCAAAAAATTATACAATTATGTGTTATTAGGCATATAAAGTGTGTATACGGTCTCCCCGTCACAAAAAGTTGATCGAAAATACGCGAAAACGCAAAAAAACCCTTATCGGTCCTGATGGCCTAATAAGGTCGAGAATAGGCGGTTCGATGCCCAAACGACGTCGGAATGCAATGAAACTCGTTTTCAATGCATATTATAGCTATTTAACCTTGTCGGTAACTTCGAGTAAAAAACTCGAGCTCTTCGAGTAGCACCTCCTTTGTAAACCTTCACTAGTCTTTCATTCTTCGAAATAGTTGAGATATAAAGGGTCTAGTACATCGATGTTGATTATGTTTCAAAAAATTATACAATTATGTGTTATTAGGCATATAAAGTGTGTATACGGTCTCCCCGTCACAAAAAGTTGATCGAAAATACGCGAAAACGCAAAAAAACCCTTATCGGTCCTGATGGCCTGTTAAGGTCGAGAATAGGCGGTTCGATGCCCAAACGACGTCGGAATGCAATGAAACTTGTTTTCAATGCATATTATAGCTATTTAACCTTTTCGGTAACTTCGAGTCAAAAACTCGATCTCTTCGAGCAACACCTCCTTTGTAAACCTTCACTAGTCTTTCATTCTTCGAAATAATTGAGATATAAAGGGTCTAGTACATCGATGTTGATTATGTTTCAAACAATTATACAATTATGTGTTATTAGGCATATAAAGTGTGTATACGGTCTCCCCGTCACAAAAAGTTGATCGAAAATACGCGAAAACGCAAAAAAACCCTTATCGGTCCTGATGGCCTAATAAGGTCGAGAATAGGCGGTTCGATGCCCAAACGACGTCGGAATGCAATGAAACTCGTTTTCAATGCATATTATAGCTATTTAACCTTGTCGGTAACTTCGAGTAAAAAACTCGAGCTCTTCGAGTAGCACCTCCTTTGTAAACCTTCACTAGTCTTTCATTCTTCGAAATAGTTGAGATATAAAGGGTCTAGTACATCGATGTTGATTATGTTTCAAAAAATTATACAATTATGTGTTATTAGGCATATAAAGTGTGTATACGGTCTCCCCGTCACAAAAAGTTGATCGAAAATACGCGAAAACGCAAAAAAACCCTTATCGGTCCTGATGGCCTGTTAAGGTCGAGAATAGGCGGTTCGATGCCCAAACGACGTCGGAATGCAATGAAACTTGTTTTCAATGCATATTATAGCTATTTAACCTTGTCGGTAACTTCGAGTCAAAACTCGAGCTCTTCGAGTAACGCCTCCTTTGTAAACCTTCACTAGTCTTTCAATCTTCGAAATAGTTGCGATATGAAGGGTCTAACACATCGATGTGGATTATGTTTGAAAAACTTATACAAACTAGTGTTATTAGGCATATAAAGTGTGTATACGGTCTCCTCGTCACAAAAAGTTGATCGAAATTACGCGAAAACGCCTTGGAGGCCTTATATGCGCATTAGATCTGCGCACATGATTCTTTGCGCATTTCGAGTGCGCACAGTTTCTTGTGCGCATGCCAAATGCGCACGTATATTATTTGCGCAAGTGTTAAGCGCACGGTTGAAGACCGTTAAAATATGACTGTTGCGTGCGCATAACATCTGCGCACGAAACAGTCATATTTCAACAGCAAAAAACTAAGCTATAAAAGGGGGGTTGCACTCACCTCAATTCACCAATCTCACCATTTCTCTCTTAACCTCACCAATCTCACCATTTTTCTCTTAACACTCGCTATGTCGCACAGTTCATCATTAAGCAACGCTGCCCTTTTTTATTGTAAATGTGATCGACCAGCGGTAATGAGGAGTTCAAAATCTCCAAGAAACCTCGCTCGAAGGTTCTGGACATGCGCTGGTACTGGTGGTTACATTTGTGAATTCCGCGAGTGGATCGATCCACCACACCCTTGTTACTCCTTAGCTGCAATAAGAGATCTATTCTCGAAGATACGTACTTTGGAGGAGGAAAACGCCGATCTTAAGGCGACCCTGGCTTCCAATCGTTAGTTAAGTGGTTGTTTTAATCGTTAGTTCGTTGTTGTAATTGTTAGTTAAGTGGTTGTTGTAATCGTTAGTTAAGTCATTGTTGTAATCGTTAGTAAACAAGCATAGCACTAGACAAAGAGAAATTGAGGAGGGACAACCTATAAAGATCCCCAACTGATATTGGTTTCGATGTTCGGATTTAGCAAAATGTACGAACTAATAAGAGTTTGGAAACTGGTTATTAGTTGGTACATATTGCTGACTCCGAACATCGAAACCAATCATCGGTTTGGGGATCTTGATAGGTTGGTCTTCCTCACCATCTCTTTGTGTAGTGTTGTTGTTGAAATTTGTATTTTGTTTTCAAATCAATATAGTTTTTCACGTCTTGTTGTTCAGATTTGTATTTGCATTATTGTTCGGAGTCGTTTTGAATATTCAAACAAGAAAAACATAAAATTTAAAACCATCACACAAGAAAAAGGCATACATAAAACATCAATCTTACATAAAACATCCATCAAACAAAAACAGAAGTCGAGCGTCTAATCCTGAGTCTCCTGAGTATAAGGCGGAGCATCTTCCCGAGGCACATCACCCTGAGTCATATCATCTTGGTGTGCATCCTCCTGAGTCGTATCATCTTGAGTGCCGCATCCACTCCCCTGGCCCCTCTCATGAACAGAATCTCGGAAAACAGGAGGTGGTCGTGGTGGCATCCGCGATGCACGTGGGGGAGATGGTGCCAAAGGTGCCTGAGGTGCCTCTAAGATTGCAAGCCAACCACGAATCACATCTTCAGTGGCCCAAGGTCGATCCGAGATAGGGGTGTCTAGAAAAGAGTGCATCATGGCTTGAAGGATCTGACAACGCTGCAAACAAAACGTAAATTTAATCGTTAGTTAAGGTCTAAAGCTAAGTTTTGTACAAACTTTATAAAATTTTACATACCGCTAATGCATCGATAGGCACTGGGGTATATCCATAGCGAGGCGGGCGATCATGTCTCTCAGAGGATGGATCGACGACGGGATGTGAGAACTCGTCCAACCAATCCATATAGTCATCAGACATCTTCCATGCTGGCTCTGCAACCGGCCCATCCAGATCGATCATAGGCCTCGGCTCTGCGTCCCATGCAAGAAGAAGCTCAGGTGCATAAACGACGTCATACCTCGTGCAACCCATGGGCCGATTAAATGACAACGACTGAATGGGTGGGTCGGGAACGGGCTGAGCCCGCCCAAACTGCCGCAGGACTCTCCTAGGGTTGTAGGCCTCATGAAATTTCCAGATGCTCAATACGCCCTCAAATCTCGTAGGAGAAACCTCTGGTGAGTTGAAGTCCAAATCTCTCCATGGCTGCCAGTTAACCTGAAACAAATAACAAGGCAAATTAGACACGTATTGCGGTAATGAAATAAAAAATATAAGAAATTAAATCCAAACCTGCTCATATCTCATGTTGTCGAGCATGCGACGGATGGCAACCAAACGCCCAGTATCCGAGCTAAGTGGTGTATATAATCCTACAGCAGCATCTCCATGGGCGAATGCAGGGTTCGTGACAAAGTGATCACGAAAATGAGGAAAGTATGCCCAGATCCAGCACTACATATAAACAATTACAGATTATTAGTAAAACTACGTGAATAGTTAAGAGTTATTCACCAAGACGTTAAAGACAAGATCTTACCCTCAGAAGAATCCCACATGAACCAATGGTTGCCGTCTCGACTCTAGATGCAGACCCTAAATTGCGATACACTAACGCAAGTATGCCGGCTCCCCATGCAATGTCCCCTGTACGATCATGGTTGAGAACAAGCGCCGCGTACTGGACCTTGACACCCTTTGTCGACCTGTCCACCAAGACAGTCGAGCCCAGAAGCAAAAGGAGATACAGAGTGGCAATGTGACTCTCATTCCTGACTGGCGCATCAAACAAAACTTCCAACCGAGCATTGAGGGCACCGAAATGAATGCCACCTGAGCTATAACATGCCTTCATGTCATCAGGCTCCTGACCCATAGCGTCCGCAAGCGCCGCATAGATCTGGTCATCTGTCATAGGTGAATTGCAGCTACGACCATGTATACGGACTCTGAGGATCTGCATCACGTCATGTAGGCAGATGGTCATCTCAGCAAATGGCATGTGGAAAGTGTTAGTCTCTGGATGCCACCTCTCCACAAAAGCATAAATCAATGCAGCATCGATCTGAGACGCTATGCCCACTCGGCGCAGCTCTGTCAGCCCAGAACGCTCAGCAAGCCTGAACCATGTACCCTCCTCAGCTGAAATATGATGCTCATAATCATGAACCTGTGCAGATCTGTACATCACCCTCAGGAGCTTCCTAGCCTAAATAAGTACAAAAAAAAAATTGTGTCCGGTTAGTAAATATGAAACGTATAACTTATTATAAGCATTCAGATCAATGTTATTGAACATACCGGATCTAACGGAGCCGCATCAGCCTCGGCCTCATCCCCGTCCCCATCCTCTGGCTCATCCTCTGGTTGAATATCTCCTACTCGTCGTCTCTGCCTGGGACGACGACCACCTCTAACTGGAGCCGCAACCTCCTCAACAACAACCTCCTCAACTGCAACCCCCTCAGCGACTCCCTCAGCAGCAACACCCTCACCACCAACTCCCTCAGCACCCTCCTGGCCTCTCCCTCTCCCTCTCCCTCTCCCACCACCTCGGCCTCTGCCTACAACACCCTCACCACCACCTCGGCCTCTGCCTCGGCCTACAGCTTCCCCCACACGGGCACGCTTCCTAACCTGCACCGGGGGCACCAATGGTACATCGGGAGCAGGCCCAGGAAGAGGACCACGCGACCATATCCATCTCGCTATATGCGTCTCATAAGAACACAGTAGGTGAGGCGCACGTGGACGACAAATGTCCTGCATCGAGTCCCCGAGCCAAGGAAAATAGGTCGCTACAGCATGGTCATCGTCGTCTAAATCTCCCGACACTGGCTCTGAAGATGCGACTGGCTCTGCAGATGCGACCGTAGGAGGAGAAGATGTCGACGTTTCTGCATCTGTCACTGCAGGTAAATCCTGCTCTGTATGCTCTGAACTGCGAGGTACAGCATCCTGAAACAGAGGTGCGTCGTGGATATCATAGTCATCTGTGGTCACCTGCGCCTGTACTGGTGTGGGTTCGATAGGGTCGAACGCAGTAAGATATCGACCAGGATAATCTACGTCGTCATGGAAATCTCCTGTCTCTCCATCTATCTCCATATGCGAACCATCTATCTCCTGCTGCTGCAGCTGTGCCTCGTCGTACTCATTCTCTGGCTCACGACGCTCAGGTGATCCGGTGCCGAAAAATCGTTCGAGGGCCTCAAACTCTAATCGCACACCGGCTGCCACATCATGTCGACGTGGAAGCCGTTCCGCTACTGGTGCGGGCATCGTGTTGCCCGTCTGATCCATGACGGCTTGTATAGTCTACATGTTTTTACATTTTTAGTATGACTAATTCATACTAAAATATTCGGAAATAATTTGCAACTTCGTAATCAAATTCGAGTCTTTATATCTACGAAAACTAAATTATTTAATAGGAATTGTTACAAATTTAACAATTAAGTCATAACTAGTTATGACTGTTAAGTTTCTAATATTTAATTCATAATTACTAAAAAATAAACATCTCAACTAATACGAAATAATAATCACTACTATTACTAAAAAATTACAATTAATACGAATTCATAATAATTCGATTAATGCATAATAATCTGAAACTTAATCGTAATTATAAAAAATTACGATTAATAAGAATTCTAATATTTAATTCATAAAAAACTGAAATTTAATCATAATTATGAAAAATTACGATTAAATTACAATTAATACGAATTCTAATATTTAATTCATAAAAAACTGAAATTTAAACGTAATTATGAAAAATTACGATTAAATTACAATTAAGATACGAATTCTAATATTTAATTCATATAAAACTTAAATTTAATCGTAATTATTACAAAAAAAAATTACGAATAAATTTCCAAAATTAAATACGATAAATATTTGAAAAAAGCGGGTTTAGAAATTTTATACCGAATAAAGCTCGTGCGGTGTCTCCGGATCCGTAGTCGTCGTCGCTGGAACCCGAGTCGCCGGAACCCTAGCCCTCGCCAGAATGTTCGCCAGAATTGTCGCCGGAATAGTCGTTGGAGGAGCATTTGCCGCTGCCAACGCCGCTCGAGTCGCATACCGCCGGCCGCCTCCATCCACCAACGCTTCATCGTCGGACAAGGTCGTCGGAGGTGGCTCCGTTGGGACGGAAGTCGCCGGAGGTGTTGGGATTGGGACGGAAGTGGTGTGGTCGGGACCGGAAGAATGAGGGGGTTCAGAATCCATTGACGGAATTGTGTTTAGACGAGGGAAACGCTCGGAAATGGAAAAAAGGTGGTCGGCGCCGTCGAAATAAAAAACGCAGAAAAGAAGAGAAAGAAGGAAGAAGAAGAAGCTGCGCAAGGGTTTAAAAGACCCTGTGCGCAGTTCTTCTGCGCACTAATCCTGTGCGCAAACGTTCAGCGCACACATTCGGGAATCCGAAACGTCGTGCGCTGAACTTTTGCGCATTATTTCTTCTGTGCGCTTTTGTCCTGCGCACACAATTGTTAGACATCGTCAAGATTTTCACATTTATCCCGAAAATACCCTTGTGCGCAAGAAAACTGCGCACCAACCTATGCGCATAACATCTGCGCACCAAATCGCGTGCATATAGGCGTTTCGTATACATATGCTGAATTTGTTGATGAACATGTGAATTTGTTTGTGTATATGTTAGTATAGGAACTAGTTAATAAACAAGATTCTTTTAACAAAGCCTTTTGTAGATGTCGGATGAATACTATGCACATGATATGGAAGCTCATTTGCTTGCTGAAGAGGGTGAATGTAAATACTACGGACTCCCTAGAGAAGTGTTGGAAACCCTTATAGATTATAGCCCAACCACAACTAGTTCCTCGACTGCAAGTGCAACACCGGAGGCTATGTGGAGGGTAATGAACACTACTATCCCTTGTTCCTTTTTCAATTGAATCCTTGTTACTTTTAGTATAGTTTCCCTTTATCAAAGTAATGCTCCATAAAGTCATTGATTTTCTGCATTCTCTCCTTTGTTTTGAAATGTTTTTAGAATGAAAATGTGGAACGATACAACTACAATATCAATTACTCGGTTGAACAAGGAGATAGTCGTGTTCGATTGGTTCAAGAGGCTGCTCGAGCACTCCGTGACCAAGCTGCGAGGTTATTAGGACAAAATGCATTTGCCACCCATCAACTACAAAGCCTGACTTCTACATTACAACAAATCCGTTCAAGACTTCAAGATGAATTGGCTAAAAGTAAACTACTAAATGATGAGAACCAAGAGCTCTATGAGCATGTAGCCGAAATTGCCACTTCCAATGTTCAGCTGAGACTTGAGCGTGACGAACTTCTT
Organism: Oxyria digyna; assembly: GCA_029168935.1. Taxonomy (NCBI): domain Eukaryota; kingdom Viridiplantae; phylum Streptophyta; class Magnoliopsida; order Caryophyllales; family Polygonaceae; genus Oxyria; species Oxyria digyna. The sequence goes on from JAPVLV010000013.1 coordinate 18,528,028, forward strand.
TCTGAAAACAAACATCTTCGAGACGTTGCGACACGAAGCTCAACTGTAGTGTGGTTTCATTATGCTGTTTTTGATGTTAGTTGTCATCTTTATGGCTATGTAGTAGGGCAGGTTTTATGTACTAAAACATGGGGTCATTTTGGAATGATGAAAGTGTATGTAGGGGGGTCATTTTGGACTAGTATTCCCCTCTGGTTTGCAACTTTTTGCTGTAATGGTTGTTTTTATGTAAGTTATAATTTGGACTACTATTTCACCACTTGTTTGAGTCACCCACCAAAGATCGACTAATCCATGTAGGTGCTACTATAATTTATAAGATCTTTATATATAAGTTTTATGTAAGTTGTAATGTCAATTTTTTACTCTTTTTTAGAACACATGGGGCCTCTAAAAAATGGACTAATCCATGTACCAACCTCTATATAAGAGCACATTGGGGTTTCTCTCCTCTCCTCACACTTGTGTACTAATACACTCATCCTCTAGTAGAAGAAGCAAGCTTAATCATTCCAACAATCCCCACCGCAATGTCTAGTATGTGCTTAATTTCTTTTTTTTTCATATTGTCCAATCTTTCTAATATTATGACGTTGTAATATGCATGTTTCGTTAATGTAGGACCAAACAATCTTTGGTTTATGAGTGATGAAGGTAGGCTATCTTTCATCGAGGTGCTACGCGAATTTCGTCCGGACCTTGAGAGACATTTGGGTCTCGATCTTGCAAGGGTTGAACTTTCCTTTTTCCTCAAAACTGGAAAACATGTTGACCCGATGTTGTTGAACGACACTTTCAACAAGATGGTCAAGATGTGGCGTTTATGGAAGAAATTTGTGACCTCCGGAAATGTTGCATGCGATCCGGTCTCGGGCAAAGTTCTTGGTGATGATCACTGGTGGGCGGAAAAAATCAGGGTAATATGATTGACATGCAATTTTGTTTTGCAATATACACTATACATATAAGATATTAGTCTTAAGTTCATTTGTGTATATTTTTGTGAAGGAGAACCGACATTTCGCGGACTTCTGTTGGTCCCTGATGACCCCGGCAATGAAGGACGTTTGTGCTTATCTTTTCCGTAACGTTTAGGACGTTCAAGAGTTGAAAGCTTCAAGTTGAGGATCATCGACGTTCACTTTATGTCTTAGTATTTCCTTCCTTTTGCACTATGTAATAAACAATCTTTTTCCTTTCACTGTGTCGTTTTCACTATGTCCGTTTAGTATGTCGACTAAGAATTTTGTCGTTTGACCATCTCTTTTCAGTATGTATTGCGTCCTCTCATTTAATATGGTGTTTGTGTTCCTATCTATCGTTTGAACTATAGTAAGACATGATGATAAATAAAAGGACCAACTCTTAAAATATAGTAAGACATTACATTATAGTAAGACATGGGTGATTATGACCACTCAAGATCGTTTACATGCACTCTACTGAGGGTAGAATAGTCGAGATAACAACGTCTTCATGGTTGGATTGAACGGGTACACACGGAAGCACACATACTTGTCATCGTCCTGTATGCAAAATATAATCGTACGTCGTTATAAAAAAATGAACTTATGAAGGCATGAAATTTAGTTCTTCGTAATCTTACTCACCTCCAACAACGAATTCCACCAATCATCGTCTTTATAAACGCCTCCCGTTACAGGGTCGCACTCAACGTTGCATGCTGTTTGGAACGACTTCCATATGTTCCATTTTTTCTTCAACCGCTGATAGTTGTTCTGCAGTAACGGGACACTACAGTTTAACCCCGTAACTCGACCAAACTCTTCTCGTACTACGCCCCACATGAAGTGCTCATACGCACCATACTTCACTTGATAGTCAACCAAAACCTCGACAAACATCTGCTTGTGAACTTCCGTGAAAGCTATAGGGGCTGCCATCTCTTCTTCTTCTACCAATAGGTCAAATAAAGTATGCAAATTTTAAGTTTTTGTGCGTTGATAGAAACTACCATTTCCATTGGTTTTATATGATTTCGAAAATGTATAAACATCACTATCATTTGTTATGGAAACATCAGTAATATGCTTTACACTTTCACTATCATAATGTAATATGCATGCATGCATTACATTCAATTTTTTTGCTTCACTTGTCACTTTCACTATGACAAAACAAGTTGACTATGCTCCTCACTACCGACTTCCACCCTTGAATAACAATTTTGTGCATTTATTTGTTGTCTTCACTTGTCCCTTTCACTATTCCCATCGATTTGAAGCTAAAAAAGGGTCAAAGACAATGACATTTGCATGCATGCACAAAGTCTTCTTCATTTGGTGAGAATTTTTCCATCAATGCTAAAAAAAACAAGACAATGACATTGTTGCATGCATGCCACTCTTGTCTCCCAATGGCACCAAAATCGACCCATGCATGCAACTACTCTCCACATTTGTACAACTTTAAGGACGTGTGTAACTTTCCTTTCCCTTGTTTAATATGTACTTCCACTTCTTACATTATTAAACCCTCCATAAGAGTATGTAACTTATCAACTTATGTAACTTATTACATTAGTAAAACTTCTCACAACTTTTGTAACTTATCAACTTATGTAACTTATTACATTAGTAAAACTTCTCACAACTTTTGTAACTTATCACAACTTATTACATTCATGTACACTAGGGGACATTTTCTTATGACAAATCACATAGAATTGGACAACTCTTAAAAAGCATGCTCATCAAAAACGAGATGTATAGCAACTTTGACCATATCTTTTACAATATTTTATGTCATCTTATACACCCATTCATGACCTTAGTTTTCCTATTTAAGGACCAACATATGTTAGTCTTAAGATCATCCTCTAAAGTCACCTCTACAAATCGACCCATACATTTGAGGATATTCTACATTTTGATTTGAGGTAAATTGATCTCATACCTTGTTGCCAAACTTTATTTATTTCCCATTGTCATTGTATATAAGGAAATTTTAAATTCGAAAGCATCTAAGAATTGGACAATATGTTATTATGTTTTGCAAGACCATGGACCGTAGGCCTCAATTCACTGGTGGAGACGAAGTTGAAGTCATGGGAGTGGAAAAGGGATTGAAAGGTTCATATCATGAGGCTGAGATAATATGCAAAGGCCCAACGATCGGTTACTATACGGTAGAGTATGCAAACTTGTACGAGGATGACACTCATACAAAACGCATAAGGGAAATTGTTACCGAGATGATAATAAGGACTCGCCCACCCATCCACACAAAGGATAGGTATGAAGTTGGTGACCATGTCGAGTTGTACAAGCGTGAATGTTGGTGGTACGGTAAAATCAGTCGTGTTTACACTTCCGATGACACGTATCAGATCACGTTTTTCAATTTCGGCTACAAAACCATAAGGGCCCCCCACCGTGATATTAGGCTTCATTATGTGTGGAATGGCTGTCGTAATGTACCAGCCAATACCCCGACTGTTAATCTCGAATAAGTGGTCAATTATGTTGCTTCCGGTTTCGTCGTCCGTAGTTTGTTTTATGTGATGTGTCATTTTTATCATGCTTATCTTTTATTCAGTGTGTGTTGACAGTTTTATAAAGTGTGTGTTGACAGTTTTCTTAAGTGTGTGTTGACAGTTTATTAAGTGTGTTTTGAAAGTTTATTAAGTGTGTTGACACTTCATTCCTACGTTGTAGACAGATTAAAGTTGTGTTGACACTTCACTCCTACGCTGTTGACAAGCTTGTTGTGTCGTTGTCAGTTTTGTTGACAGTTATATTTTTTGTTGACACTTTTATTTTGTGTGTGTGACAGTTTTATTTTGTTGACGGTTTAATTAGTTGTGTTGATAATATAATTATTTTGTGTGTGTGACACTTCATTCCTACGTTGTTGACGATGCTTTGATTTTTATGTCACAAGCTTCAATGTCACGTAAAGATGTTAAAGCATATACACAAATATGAAACTACCATTTCTAAAGTCACGTACTTAAAATAGATTCTCATATAAATAGTTGAACACGTATAAGGGAGTGTTTGAGCAAACAAATACATGTCACAAACCATAAGGGCCTACTCAAAAAAGATTGCCACACATTCATGTTAACCTGAGGTCAAAACACAAAAAGATCTACCATAATACCCCCATATATGTACATATATATATGTACTAACCCATGCCATGTGCATAATGTTTACCTAAGTTCAAAGACCAGCTAGAAACATACTTTTGTACTTCCAAATGTGTGTTGCTATTGAATCTCGGATACCGCCCATTGCCGACTTTGGATCGTTATCCTCTTCTTCATCTTCATCGGTGAACTTCTTATTGGCGTTATCCTCTTCTTCATCATCTTTGCCTGGGACAGAGTCGTAATGCTTGTGTTCTAGTATAAAGTTGCTTAAAGCAAAACATGCACAGATAATGTCAACTTGAGTGGATAGTGGATATGAAGGCATACCCTTCAAAATCTTCCATCGTTTGTTCAAAATTCCAAAGCATCTTTCAATGGTTGTCCTCAATGACGAATGAATACGATTAAAGGCTTCCTTATGGTTCTCTGGAATGTGTTTGATGAACTGGGATTGGTGATATTTAGTTTTCATATATGGCACCAAGTAACCTTTCCTATCCGGGTAGCCCTTGTCACACAAGTAGTAACGACCTATAATATATACCGTTACATGAGTAAAGAGATTGAATAACATTACATATGTATGTATCTGAAATAGTTACCATTTGGAGGATGTGGGAAATTCATATGAGCTTCTTGTAAAGCGTGGTCGAACACCTGAGCATCATGAGCACTTCCTTCCCACCCAACAGATAGGAATGTAAAGTACATGTCAAAGTCGCACACCGCCATTACATTGATCGATGTGAATCCTTTCCTACATCTAAAAGTCATTTGTTCGTCCTTTGGGACAACACATTCCACATGAACCCCATCAATTGCCCCAATAGCCCCCTGTAAACAGTTAGTGAGATAGTATTATGGACTATATTCATAAACCATGTTTAAAAATAATAATGACTTGCATAATACATTTACCTTAAATACCCTATAGCGTGGTTCATTTAAAACTCTGGAAGGAATGTTTGCAAAAGTTGGATCACGCGGTCTCAAAAGCTATTTCACTAGCCCTCCAGAACCATGCTTTCTCCCAACCAAAGCATCCAACACTTGGTGAAAACCCTGCTAATTGTGTCTCCCGATCTCTGGAAACGCTCACACGCATCTGTATTTGAGATCCCCACCGCAATTGTGTAAAGGAATATACCAACTTTTTCCAACACTGACATATGCCGAGAAGGTGAGAGTCCATAATTAGTTTGGAGTGCATCACATAGATTGTGTAGGACATGTCTTTCCATTCGGAATGCACTAACGCATCGCACTTCTGATTCAGAATTCATACACTGCCTCATCCACATGTAGTCGGTCAACTTGGAATTATAACAAGGAACTTTTAGCATATACCTAACAAAGTAAGCAGTACAAAGACGAGAATGGGTTGCCAATAGTAGATGCAGCATAACTCCATATCTCCTGAGACGCTGAGCTCTTGTCAACTGTCCACGAACCCGTAATCCTCGAGCCATTGCAATATGCAGTCACATTTGTTCAAGCGAAAGCCATAACTGAACATATAAATAAAACAGGAGATGAATCTGTTAAAAACAGATTCAAACAAATTGAAAACAAGGACAGGGGAAAATCTGTGATACAAATCACAGTACTTCATTAACCAAAGTACACACAGTAATTCATTACAAACAAGAACATCAATTTTTTTTTTAAAAAAACAGTTTTTCACTCATGCAAATAACAGTAATTCAGTCATGGAAAGACAAATCTCATCAAGGCACACTCATCCATTCATTCATTTCGTTCTTGCTTCGAACTCATACTTCAGCCAAGCCAGTCGCAAAGAATTGTTGGGAATACAGATGAACACCTCTCTTGATGCTTCATTAGAAAGCTTACTACAAGCAAAACAAAACATCACAGAGTCGACTTCAAAATCCAGAGTCTCATCCTTACTCATTTGAACAAACAAATCCATGCACCGCTGAAAGGAATATAGATTTGTCGACCTTGAACTACTTTCAAACTCACCCTCCATAAGAGTATATAACCTCTAAGTTTGCTCTCCCACACTAGCCAATGTGTTAGTATAAGCAGATGTGTTGGCTGAAGGCTTTTTCCTTTTCTTTGTCATAGAATCTGGTAAAAGAGTTGGTTCAGATCTGGTTTGGTTTGCAGTACCTACTCTTGAACCTTGTTTACCACCGGTTTGAGGGTTTCCCTGGCTAGGTTTATTGATCGCATCACAAACACGATCTAGAAATGGATGAAAAGGCATGTCATCATCTAAACCATTTACAACATTCCTTAAGCTTGGACCATCTAAACCATTTTCTTTCATAATACATCGATCAATGCTATCATCACTCAAAGACTGCACATCATTACCACCCTCATTCGCATCATCAACAACACCAACACCTGAGCCACTCAAACCACCATTAACTTGGGAATCATCGTCGACACCAGGATTTGTAAGAAGAAGCATAGGGCTGTCCATACACGGTGACATGACAAACCTTCCATTTGCACAAATAACTGAAAATACGTCATCCCATAGCTCACTCAACTCTGGATTAACCCCCTTCTTTTTGAACTGGTGAAACTTGTCATTCTTAGCCTGCAAAGTATCAATTTAATTGTCAAAAAAATCATTCAACAAAGATCACAATGGAAGAGGCATTACAATGATTGAAAACTTACCGTTCTATGTTTTTCCCACCATTCCTCAGAAGCAGTAACTAGGCCAGTAATTGGATCCCATCCCGCTCCGGTCACACTATTACGTAACATAGACCAATGGCGCCACAGTCCTTTCATGTGTTCAAACTTGTTCTTTAAACTTTGCTTACTAATCTTCTTCCCAGTCTTCTCCTCGAATGTCACAACTAACTCCTCCCACACAAAACTGTTATTATACCTGTGAGACACGTGATAGTCCTTACAAATATGCATTAACATCAATTGATCTTCTTCAGAGAATTTAAAAATTCTCTTATCTTCTAGTTCAGAGGTGGACTTGGCCTTAGCCTTAGCCTTGCCTTTACCCTTTCCTTTGCCTTTTGTTTTTCCACTTGTATTTCCATCAAGTTTTTCAACATCCATTTTTCCAATCTAACTTTACAAAAAGATTGTTGTTTAGACAATGGAATTCAATAATCAAAGGCAGCCTAAACATGTCTTAAATCAATTGATGCAGTCACATGGATGCACATCAATACACATAATGCAGTGACAAACATAAAAGAATCTCAACAATTCAACATGTACATGACAACAGGGTTAATTGTTTATAACAATTGAACATAAAACATAAGATTTTCAATATCAATATCATTCATTCAATAAAAGACATGCCGAAGTCGAGTATCAATATCATTCTAATCCATTTATAACAATTCAACCCTACAATCTCAATATCATTCTCAATCTTCTCCATATGAGTATAACTAAGAATGATATTCATAAAGATAAACAAAATTACAGTGTAACAAGTTGAGTACGAAATTCAACCCTACAATCTCAATATCATTCTCCATATGAGTATCATTCTCATCCATTTATAACATTTCAACCATACAGATTCCTGTATCAAATTCCTTGAAGATTCCTGTAACAACAACTTCCAGTAACAATTGAATAAGAAGATTCTCAATGTTCTCCATTCAACAAATTCCAGTAACAACAAAGAGAAACATTTCAACCATTCAACAAAAAATGAATAAGAAAATTCCAGTAACAACAAATTCCAGTATTCTAAATCTTCTCCATTCAATATTCTCAATGTTCTCCATTTATAACAAGTCGAGTATCAAATTCAATAAGAAGAGAATAAATTACTTACCTGTACCAACAGATTTAGAAGGTGCAATTTCGGGTAAAGCTTAGTACCGACCTAGTTCTTCAAGGATTTCTGTTCGTAAAGAGAAACAAAATTGACGTAACTGAGAACGAAGATTCAACGAAGGAGGAAATTTGAAGAACCGTAGTCGAGTGATACCTGGAATCGCAAGAAATCTCAGAAGCTGTTCGAAGCCTTCAACAGAGAGCTTCAAATTTGGGGGAAGCTATGGAGGAAATTGGGGAAAACTCGATTTGGAGAAGAGCCAACTTCAGTCACGTGAGGCAGGTAAAAATGGCACGTGAGGAGTAATATCTTCAAATACCCATGTCCTTTTATGTAATTTAACATACCAAATAACCAACTTCAACTACCATTTTTTCATCTTTACCGAACACCACTTTTTCCAACTTCAACCCAAAAAGCAACTTCAGCTACTAACTTCAGCTTCAGCTTCCTTCAACTACTTACTTCAGCTTCAGCTACCTTCAACTACAAAAAACTTTAACTTTACCGAACGGGGCCTTAATTGGATCAAGACCTTGCGTTTTTTTTATCTTTATTTTGGTTTGTATCTTTGCTAAACAAAACAATTTTGTCATCAATATATAGAGAAAGCATGAAGCTTTCTTATCTTTGAGAGTTTGCTTGGGGTTTTGTCCTTAAAATCTGTTATTAATAGTCTTGATGACAATAAATGCAACCAAATATGATGAAAAATGTCATTAACGCAAATTGTCATCATTACAAATTGTATCAACTAGCAGCACAAAGCCCAAAAACAAGCTCTCTCTGTCATCAAATTATTGTTATCAATAAAATGTAATCAAAACCGTCATCAATACAAATTACTATTCTAATGACAGTTCACGTCGGTCGGATGACAGTTCACGTCGCCCGGATGACAGTTCACGTCGCCCGGATGACAGTTCACGTCGCCCGGATGACAGTTCACGTCGGCCGGATGACAACATTAATAATAGTGACAACAAAAATTGTAATCAAATATGATTAAAAAAATGTCATAATGCAACAAAAGGTTAGTTAACACACTAAAAAAAATTAGGGTTAGAAAATACAATTCAATGTCTAAAAAGGGTTACCTAAATTTGGAGAAATTGGCGACTCACACCTGATTCACATATGAAATAATTTGTGTCCAATACATATTCCTTCCTTAAAGCGTGTCCAATACACCTTCCTTCCTTAAAGTGTATGCTTCCACCCTCTGATTTAAGTTACTTCGTCCCTTAATGTTTGCAACATTAAGGGAATGAAACAATATTTAATAAAAAAGTGAGATGAGTGGAGAGAAGAAAAAGAAAGTTGAGTAGATGGTTGATTTGATTGATAAAATGTTTTTAGATAAAAAAGAAGAATAAAATATTGAGTAAAGGTATTAATGATGAAAATTATATAGAAAATATGATATAGATAGTTGATTTGATTGATAAAGTGTTGTTAGGATATGAATAAAATAAGTAAAGTAAGGGTATTATGGGGAAAAATTAAGGGATAGAAAACGAATGTTGCAAACATTTTGAGACGCCGAAAAGGAAATGTTGCAAACATTTTTTTTTTGGTTAAAGAGAGGCGGCACTCTCGGGACATTTTATTAAAAGGGCTAAATATTCGTAAACCGGGGTGTAGCCTCACCCCTTACATCGTTCACAATAAGGGGCCCAACACAATCCGGAGGGTCACCAAAGATAAAACGCCCAATAGGAAAATTACAAGCAAAAGAAGCTAGTCTATCCGCCGCGCGGTTAGACTCTCTAAAAACATGACGAGTTTGGACAGTCCAATCTCTACGGAGGGAGCGTTGGCAACTACCAACCAGGGTAGCAAGGGGATGGTGCGGGTGAAGGCGACGCTTGAGAAACCCAAGAGCAAGAGCAGAATCCGACTCCACCAACACACTCCTCAGACCCAGGTTCCAAGCCAAATCCAGGCCGCTCTTGATGGCCCACAACTCAGCCTGAATGACGGATCACATACCAATGTTCAACACGAATCCATTAATCCAATTACCACTCTCATCACGAACAACACCTCCAACGGAAGCCAAGTTCATGTCGCCCTGAACCGAGCCGTCGATGTTAATATTAACCCATCCCAGGGGTGGCTTGCTCCAAGCAACCAAGGTCTGCACTCTCTCCGCACGAGCCCGACTAATCTTGTTGAGGGCAGCAACCTTCTGAAACTGTTCGGCCTGCGAGCGGATCAAAACAGAGGAGATCGGGCGAGCATCCGTAGGGTTGAAGACCTTGTTGTTGCGGTGCTTCCAAACCCACCAGGTAAACGTGGCAAACACCGTGGCGTCGTCAATGCCATTGCCAATACAGTACGAACCTTGCAGGTTCTTAATAAGCCAGTCTGTCGGAGAATCATTCCAAAAGTTGAGCTGCTGATTGAGCGGGAGAAGCTCAGTCCAAAGCTTACGACTTTCATGGCAGTCGCGAAAAAGGTGCATCAGCGTCTCGGGAAGGAGATTACATCTGGGGCACAAGTCAGAGGTCGCGATATGCCGACGAAATCTCTCCGCGTCGACCATGAGTTTTCCTTTAGCCGTGAGCCAAAGGAACGACCTAATCCGCCCCGGCACCTTCAGTTTCCAGATTCTACGAAAGATGTGGGTCATGACCGGGTCGAGACTCACAGGCTCGTGACGAGAGAGGTAAGCCGACGTAGTAGTATAATCCCCAGAGGCGGAGAACTTCCAACTGAGGTTGTCCTGGTCATCACTGTCATTAATAATAGCCACAAAGGCCAACTTAAGGAGGATCGGCGTGGGAACCAAGTGCTGGAAGCTCTGCCAGTTCCAACCCATATCAGAGGTCCAAAAATCAGCGACTATGAGATTTCGAAGAGCGAGATCAACACTGTTACTGCAGAGGCTAGCGAGAGGCTGATCGCCAATCCAAATATCTTCCCTGAATCGGCAAGCAGTACCATCAATAACATTCCATTTCAGACCCCTAGAAATCAGCTCGTCAAAGGCCCACTTGAGACTTTTCCAGACATACGACTCCTTCGGTTTCTTAGTTTGGATATGAGCTCCTCCTTCAAACCTTAACCCGTACCTGGCTCTCAGAAGCTCGCCCCAAAGACCTGCATCATTCATGATCAGATGCCAGGTTTGCTTGCCAAGCACGGCAAGGTTCATCTCCTACGTGGGGCGAATAGCAAGACCCCCACAGTCCTTAGATTCACAAAAATCAGGCCAGCTCACCACATGCATCTTCCTACTCCCTTCATGCTCCCCCCAAATAAAGCGGCGGGAGAGCTTATCCAAATCAGAACAGACGCCCGGAGGAATGCGGAGGGTATTCATGGTATAGACCGGGATCGAGCTCAGCACCGCCTTGGTGAGAGTGACTCTTCCCGCAAAACTGAGAGTACGCGCTTTCCAACCCGTCAACTTGTCTTGGACCTTGCGGAGGAGAGGCTGAAACATGTCTTTGGTGACTTGTTGACTAATCACCTTGACCCCGAGATAATTGCCGAGGTCCCGAGTCACATCCATGCCACTGACGATCTCGAGCTGACGAGCTTGGTCCCGGGAGACGTTGGACGAAACAAAGATCCTCGACTTACTCACACTGATTTTTTGGCCAGTGGAGGAGCAGAAAGAGTTGAGGCAATCCATAATAATGCGAAGCTGCCCAGGAGACGCTTCCCCCATGAGGAGAATATCATCCGCAAAGAAAAGATGTGAGAGCTGTGGAGCACCCCTACATATAGTCATCGGCTTCCACTTCCCCTCACCAATGGAGTGCAAGATAAGGTGGCTAAGCCTCTCGATACAAAGCACAAACAAGTAAGGGCAGATCGGGTCACCTTGCCTAATGCCACGAGAGGGGGTGAAAGACTCTGTAGCTTCTCCGTTCCAAAGAAGCTTCATAGACGGGGACGAGATGCAAGCGTGAATCCAACTCACAAACACGTCGGGAAACCCCACATCCCGAAGAGTGTCCACCAGAAAGTCCCAACGAAGGCGATCATAGGCTTTCTCAAGGTCTAACTTAAGCACCATCCAACCTTTTCCACTTTGCTTCATACACATAGTATGTATAACCTCTTGGAGAAGGATGACGTTATCGACAATAGCTCTACCCGGGAGGAAGTTGTTTTGCATAGGTCCAATCAAAGAGTTCATGATGGGTTGCAGGCGAGAAGCAATGATTTTAGTAATGGCCTTATAAAGCACGTTGCACAAACTGATGGGTCGAAACTGAGCGAAAATCTCCGGTTTGCTAACCTTCCCAATGAGGGTAATGATGGTTTCATTGACCGAGGGCAGGAGAGATCCGGAAGTAAAGAAGGAGCGGATAAACCTTCGGACCGACTCCCCCACGGTATCCCAACAAGTCTTGAAAAAGATCGGACATCGGGCCCCGGGGCTTTATATCTCTTCATCATTGGGACAGAGAGTGAGGGAAGAAATGTCAGACGCTTTCAGAGGAGGGAAACCTCTCCACGCAGCAATTCAGTAAACTGAGCATCGGCCTCAGGAAGGGCATATAAATTCCTGAAGAAATCAATAGCCGTACGGTCCTGAGCAGCAGGATCAGTCTCCCATTGATCATCAACAGTTTTCAACGCCAAGATACGATAAACATTAAGGAAGGGACGGAGGGAGTATATGATTATTCCCTACCCCACCCCAATCCACAGTTACACAGACGCTTACTATGGCTCTCGACACCACTTCCTACCTCCGCAGAGTCGCCGTCTACGGAAGTGGAGGAAAGACGGATTTATAGCGAAGCTGGAGAGATGGATGGAGATTCAGAAGAGGCACCAGATCTACGAGCTCGGATCGCGGCCTCCGTTTCTGCCGGCTGGAAAACCTTATTTTCTAAATAAAATGCTTCGTATGTCAAAAACCCTTTTTGGAGACAAAAATTATTTCACTTGGTGGAAATTTCAGGGGGAAGATTATGATGAACTAAATTTTCCTGCCGGTGATCTAACTCAACACAACTTTACTGATAGTTGTATGGGAGAATTCTCATATATGCAAGATCCCTCACTAATGCTTGATCAAGAATTGTTATTGAGATTTCGGTTCCTACTGATTTGGCCTCTTTAAATGAGATGGGAAATAGTGAAGCTGAGATTGTACAGAGATTGGAATCACTTAAAAAGTTAATTTGATATTGTCCAAGATCATTCTGATCATCATTATAGTAGTGGGAATCAGTATCAGGTAAGAAGACTGCTTGAGGTGCATGACATGACAATGCTATTTTTTTTTTCTCTCTATTTTCTTTTACTGAATTGCATAAAATTTGATTTGTTCCTGATTTAACAACCATCAAAAGATTGGGTAAAGAATATCCAGGAGGAGTGGCGAATCTTGGAGAAGGATCTACCAGGTGATTTAGTATTAACTTTTGCTCTTCTACATATTTTACAGTTTTCTTTGTAGTTTTGACCTCGAGAGTATTTAAAGCAATACTGGAGAATTTAGGAGGGAATTTATAAGTATTATAATCCTAAGTTCATGTATGACCTAAGTAGTTCACATATAAGTATAACGAGATTTAAGAGTAGGGATTGGTATATTACACAGAACCAGGTTTTGACTTAAAAGATTAATCTGAAAACGGATAAGTATGCAACCACAATTAGAAACACTGATCATTTTCGACGCTTTTTAACACCATTTACGACGCTTTAAAGCGTCGACAAACTCGTCCTTATGCTTTACGAAAGCGTCGAGAATGTATTATTGACGCTTTTTTGCGCGGATTGATATCAAAAGAGTTGTAATTTCTCGACGCATAAAAGCGTCGAGAATGGAAAAGCGGCAAAAAGCATGACGCTTAAAAGCGTCGAGAATGAAAAACCAGAGAAAATTGTTGACGCTTAAAAGCGTCGACCTACTTTCCGATGAATTTTGACAATATAAAGCGTCGAGAGGTTACATGGCGCCATAAACCTATACTAGCCGTTCTTGACATTAAAAATCGTCGATTTTGGATCAAAATAAAGAAAAAAATAAATATTATCAACTGATCTTTATACATGACCATCAAATTTCATGAATCTGCTAATATACAAGATTTTGATCATTTGAAATCTCAACATTAATTTAAAGTACTGAATATTACACATCTATTTACAACAATATCATGTACTTTTACAAGACAATCTAACTCACTGAAAGCAATAATATATGTTGTCCTCCATCTCCATATGCAGTTACCAAGAAGTGTGAGAGCATGAGCAATACTTCAGCGAGGCAATTCTTTTCCTTGCCTGCAAATCGTTCATCCGAAAACTAATATTCTTTAAAACATTGAGCAATCTAGATAACAAAGTCTAATAGTTTAAAACACAAAATCAACAACTCTAATGGAAATGCCAACCTGAAGCAAAACTAACTGACTATGGAGTGGGAAAACCCGAAAAATAAAGAAATATCAACCACCCTCACCCTAAAGCAAAACTTACTGAAATGAGCTTGCCAACATTTTCAGGTCTTTTCCAATGTTGATTGCAGCTGCATCAACAACTCTAAAGGAAATGCCAACCTGAACGAGTTTGTAGTATCATAAGTTAAACCATACTAGGAAGAGTTATTCAAGAAATATCAAAATATGAACTATTTTTTTGTCTTCCCCTATATGAGAAAACATCCCCTACTGAGGACACTCACTTAAATATCATATAAAGCCGAATTTGACAATTTAGCTACTAAATGTAAGGCTTAACAATATAAATGTATGGCACAGAGTTTTGAAATTATAATATGATGAGTAAGCTAACCAGAAGCTAGGTGGTGCTAACCCATGCTCTAGAGCTGCTGCTTCAGTTAGGCAATATAACATCAGTAAACAATGTACTGCTAATTCAAGAAACACTAAATTCAAGAAACTTACAGCAAATAATGTATTGCTAATTCTGTCCTAACTGAAGCACACAGTTTTTGTAATATATGGCACACAACAAACAATGTATGGCACACAATTTTTTATAATCAACAACAATTTCACAGTCCCTAATAAATAGAAACACTTAATTCAAGAAACTTACAACAAACAATGTACTGCTAATTTTGTCCTTATTACCCTACTGCAGATAATATTCATTGTTTCATTGTTGTCATTTTTACAAATACTAGGCAAGTGTTTCCAATACTATTGGTTCTGGAGAGTCCCGAACACATTGTCAAGTTCTGAACATGTAGACATAAGGTCCTTTCTGCATCAGAAGGAATACAAATAAGTAAAGGCAAACTTATTAACTGATAGTAGCAAGCAAAAGCCATATTTAGGATGTTTTGAAACAGATTATTCATATTCCAACCTAAACTTCTCTTCTAAGAACAACACTACGGGATCAGATTGTTTTAGACCACTAGCATCATATTAGAGGGCAAACTGAAAATACATATAGTAGTAGAAATACTTTAATTATTCAAAGTAATTATACAGTTTCATTTTTAAGTAGCTCCAATCAATGATTCAAGCACATGCTAACAAAATAATTCCACATCTCCAACTATATACAAAGATAGATAGATGAATCATGAAAGTAACAACCTTGTTTTTTTAGTACCTAATCCTGTCTACTTAGAATGAGTTCTTACCCCAAGTATTTGATTAAGTTGCAAAGAACAATAGTCCTATCTTCACAAGTAGTTATGTCAGTGTCTCGGTGAATTGATCAAAACCAAAGAATAACAATTAAATGGCTGAAAAGTTGATGCTCATGCTGATATTCCTGCAAAGAATTTTTCATTTGGTCAACGAGATGGAAGTATTTTGGCCATGGAAATCAGCAAAAAACACAGACAAACAATTCTATGATGAAGTTCATATCAACACGGTATACTAACTAATTCTCCAATCAATTTTTTGTTTAAAGAAATAAAAAAGATTCAACTTTAGCTGTTTCAAATTGCCTACTGTCACACAAAAATGAGTACTAGAAGAGAGAGTTTCAAAAAACAGTAATGATCAAAAGACATTAAATCACAAGCTAAAGCTTAGCCTTCCTATACATGAACCACCTAAAGACCTCAACTTCTTTGAGAAATCTCAACTCAACAGTTAGCATAGAGGGCCTAAAATTAATAAGTTAGGCATTGTAATAGATTTCAAAAGACATCATGATGCGGGAGCATCTGAGCTATCATCAAGGACGCTCCGTCCTAAATCTAAAGATGTGCTAACCACTGGAGCTAGGGCTAAAGATCGCTATGAGCCATCATTCAAGTCATTGATAGTAGCCCGAGCTCGTATTGTAGCCAATCAAGCTCGTAGAGATCCGGTTCGAGTCAAGATGAGAAGTCAAGTACTGAAGATGAAACAAACTAGACTTCAAGACGAAACTCTAGGCTTTGGAATCGCTCAATTCCGACCTCGGACGAGAGAGAACGAGCCGTTTCAAAAAGAGTTGTCGGCGACATGTCTACAACCGCGCCCGCGGCTCCATAACCGCACCCGCGGCTCATTCAAGCCAACCGCGCCCGCGGCTCCATAACCGCACCCGCGGCTCATTCAAGCCAACCGCGCCCGCGGCCAGGAACTCTTTGAAACATTATTTTCGGATGTTTAATTGTTTTTCGGATTATTATTTTAGGATATACTTTTATTTACTTATTTCTTTTAATTGGCCACCTTATTGACCCAATATAAGGTTTGCCCTAGTTATTGTTTAGCCCCCCCCAGACTTTGATATTGAATACAGCGTTTATCGTTTTTTCCTCCCAAAAGAGAGCTTTTGTGAGAAGAGTGCCCCGTGTGCATTGTCGTTCAGTTAGCCCTAGTTGTGCTTGTGTGTGTCAATCTCCTCCATAAGGTTGGTGCTATCGGGACTCCATAGAGCAACCTCCAGGTGCCTTGACCCACCAAAGTCATTGTGTTTGGTTGTAATCATCCGTTGGGGTTTCTTCATCATTCGGTAAGGTTCTTGTTCTTAAGTTCAAGGGTTTTATCGTTGTTTGATTTGGTTCTAATTGGCCTATCATTCGACTTATCCTTCTTTCATCTCATTTTAATTCCGTCTATCTTCTCTGTTCGAGTTCCTATTCGAGTTTGGTGTCTAGGTCGGCAACTGCGGCTTATCCCCGCATCACATCACCCTTAAGAACAGAGCTACAATACTATCACAGGGCTAAAATGAAGGAAAAGAAGATTCAGTGCCATATAAAAGGCTCTCCAAATTCCCATTACTCATGTATTCATATATTAACATGTGTTGGCCTTTGTCCACACAGTAGCCCACCAAGATTTACAAGATTTCGGTGATGTAAACTTACAAGAAGAGATACTTGCAAAAAAAATGGAAGAAAAGTGAAGAAACTCACAGATAAATTATTCAAACTTGTTACCCTATAGCACAAAAAACGAAGAGGTTCTATACAACATGTTTCATGTAACATGGTTACAGAAGTGAATGCAACTCTTCCATTCATAAATCATCTGCTCAGACTACTATAGATGCAAATTTAGTCTTCTCCATAAGTATAACATATCTGTCTATGCTATGAAATTATTGCACTAATTACAGATAAACAGGAAAAGAGTTTCAGAAATAAACCTCATCACCTTCCTTCATTCCATAATCTCTGATACATAGTTCATCTTTTACTAGCTTCTGACCATCATAGCACAAGCAAAAATGTCCCCATACATGATGCCTTTCAAGAGGAAAAACACAAGAGAAAAATGAGATGCTCTGGTTCTTACTGCAATGTTTTATAAAGATACCTAATGGAAGCACATATAGTAGCAAATACAACTGAAGTTAATTTTCGAGATAGCATACCATGAAATCTTGCCAGGTTCATTGCTCGGCATATGATCAAAAGCCTTCTCCACTACTTGTTTGAGCTCTGCAACTCTGCCAGACTTCTGAACCTCAATTTCTGTCAATAATAAGCTTTCTAGAATGAATCAATAAAATTAACACATAATCATAAAGTATCAAGCCAGTCTATGATACCAATTCACAGTGATACTCCTAGTCATATCAATTAGCAAGACAATAAAAATCGAGAACCTCACCGAATCTCGAGCCATCCAATTTCACGAAGGTGAAACGAACGGGAGTCTGTTGAATCCTGTCATAGGAAAAGTTGTGCCGATGATTCACACACGACGCCAAAGAAGCCGCGAGAGGTATTGCTCGATGGAAGCTTCTCCTCGACCGATGATACTGTCGATTTGGCACATCTAACGAAACCCTAGCCGAACGGAATACTTCGTCTTCAGTCCAGTCTCCATTTTTGGGATTTTAGGCTGTTTAGGGTTTTTTTCAATATTTTTTTTAAAATAATTATAACATGTGTCACAACGACGCTTTCACAGTTTCGACGATTTAAAGCGTCGAGAAAAAAGCGTTGGTAAGTGAAGTGTGTCTAGTGCTTATTTTGACGCTTTGCAAAAGCGTCAAACCAAAAGTGTCGAAATTGGTCTGTCGAAATTGGTCCGTGTTTCTAGTAGTGAACCCCGGATAATCGGTTGGATGACATAATTTGGTATTGGGTTTATATCTTGAGTTGGACCTTTTTCATGGACTATGTTTGTTGAGCCTCTTTGATTGATTGAGTGGGTTGTGTCCACTTGAGCAATTTGGCGTTTACCGAGTTATGTCCTAGCTATATAATCTTCTCTTGATTGAGATAGCTTGCCCTAGTTCATTCACTATTCACGACGCTCACATTCCAGAGGAAGAAAAGAGAGTGTTTCCAGAGAAAGAAAGAGAGATCTTGAGATTGTTCTTCCCCGGTGTTGCAGAGATCCTAGAGTGGCGATTTCTGGCGATTGAAGACTCAAGTTCTCATAGTTGCTTCTGCCTTGAAGTTACTACAACTTATTGGGGGCCGAATCCTAATCTTCTTTCCTTCTCATCTCTATGTTGGATCTGTGTTTGTTCTTGCATGTTTTTTGTGTATTTGTCGTTCTTGCCTTGTCTTGTAACCTTGTGTGAACTCCTTGAGTATCTAGTGCATTGTTGGGGTGAGTCTCCCCACTTAGACTCCACAGATTAGGGTTTCCCGAACTGCGTGAACATTTATTTGTATCCCTTTGCATTCGATTTCTTATTTTTGTTATTCGACAAATCAATTGTGGTTAGAGAACTATCAGTTATGTTGGCGAGTGAGTTGATCAAATCGATATTACAAATTGGTATCAGAGCCAGGTTAGGTCTTCTAATATCGATTACGTTTTTGGTTGCTTCCGCTGCCTGTCTGATTTGATTTTGAGTTTTTGTTTCTCGACTCATTTAATATTCGAGCTAGAACTAGGGTTTTTGCGTTGGAACTTGTTTCTTGAGTTTTATTATTTGCTCAAGCTTGATTCTGAGACTAACAGTGTGCTCTGTTTACAAGAAGGTGTCTGACAACGCAAGATTCAAGCCGTTTGATGGCAATGGTGACTTTGTCATGTGGAAAGTAAAGATGAAGGCAATCTTGATTAGGGAAAAGTGCTTCAAAGCCGTATCTGAGGAATGGCCACTTGGGATCACCAGTGCAGACATGAAGGATATGCAAGATCTTGCACACTTAGAGATCATGATTAGGTTAACTGACGAAGTGGCTCATCAGGTGGTATGTTTTACTCAGCCTAAAGTAATTTGGGATGGACTTGAGTCCATATTTCTCTCTAAATCCTTGCCTAGTAGAATATCTTTTTGTGCATGTTGTTTACTTTTAAGATGGATGTGTCTGTGACTGTGCAAGAAAATTTTGATGCATTCCTTATAAATGACACAAGACTTTAAAAGATGTGATGATGAAATAAAAGAAACTCATCAAGATGTGTTGTTGCTTAACTCTCAGTCCAGTCAATTTGATACCTTAAAGGATGTAATTCAGTATGGTAGGGATGAGCTTACCTTGTCTAAGATAATTGAGTCCATAATCCAGAAAAATGAGACCCTTAAAGTCTTTAAACTAAAAAATGGTACTAAATCTGAGACTAAAACTGATTCCAAGAAGGAGGTGATGATGGCTAAAGGCAAGTATAAGAGCAAAGGAAAAGGTGGTAAACCTAAACCTGAAAAACACCATGACAAAGACACTACTAATATCAAGTGTTTTTACTATAGTAAGATGAGCCATTATGCTTCTGACTGTCATAAAAAGAAAAGGGATGAAAAGAATAAAGACAAGCCTAATCATTCTAATGTGTTAGAAGATAGCCCTCAGTATGAGTGTGAACTTCTTGTTGTGAGCTCTATGATTGATAGTGATTCCTGGATCCTTGATTTTGGGTGCACTATGCATGCTACTCCCAATAGGAAGTATTTTTGCTCTTTGAATTTGTTTGATGGAGGTGAGGTCATGTTAGATGACCACAATTCTCTGCCTATAAAAGGAGTGGGAAGAGTTCTCCTTAGGATGCATGATGGAGTTATTAGAGTCTTACAAAACTAGTGTAAGTCCCGTAACATTCACGGACGTATTTTTTATGTATAATGCTTTATATATTTATAAATTATTTTATTAATAACAATTATATAGAATAGAATAAAATCAGTCAACTTATTTAAAAAATTATTTATTCTTAAACTCAATAAATAAATAAATATGTAGTAAATCATTTTCGAAAAAAGATTTTTCTATTTTTTAGACTCGAGTACGTCTTTTTATATATGTCAATAGTGTTTTCATTTCAGATATTTAGAGCTAGAGTGGATATGACAATGAGTGTCCCCTCACTATTTAATTTTAGTGAATTTAATACCTTAGCTTTAGTTTTCATTAGGGTTTTTTTTCAATTTTTTTTAACATAATCAGATTGTGGAGAAGGTGGGTATAGTTTTATATTTTTCAAAAAGAATTGTTTTAAATATAGATATATGGACAATAAATGAGTGACATGTGGCGCAATTTTTAACAAAGACTTGACTTCTCCCTTATATTGTAGTTAGGTAGATGTTAGGTGGGTGCCTAATTTGAGAAGAATTCTGTTATCTGAGTCTGTTTTTGATGATTTAAATTGTCACATTAGTACTTATAATAGAGTTAGGGAAGTGATTAGAAACAACACTGTCCTTATCAAAAGCATTAAGAGGGGGGGGGGGGGGGGGGGGTTTACCATGCTATTGTCTCACCCAAAATTAATGTATCCATTGATGCTATAAAGTGTGATAATTATGAGGTCACTAAGCTTTGGCATCCTAGGCTTGGTCATATAGGAAATCGAGGTCTTACTCATTTGTTTAAAAATAGCATGATTGACAAGAAACCCTTTGAACTCGAATTCTGTGAGAATTGTGTTTTTGGAAAGAAGATTGCTCATAGTTTTAGTAAATCCTCTTATGTTGCTTCTAGGCCTCTTGAATATGTGCATTCTGATTTATGGGGTCCAGCTCAGGTAGCTACTGTGGGAGGTAGGAATTACTTCCTATCACTCATAGATCACTACTCCAGAAAGGTTTGGATGTACTTGCTTAAGGCTAAGAGTAATGCTTTTGAAAACTTTAAAGAGTGGAAAGTTATGGTAGAAAGTCAATCTGGTCATAAACTCAAATGTTTAAAAACAGATAAGGGTCTTAAATTCTGTAATGCCTCTTTTGATGAGTATTGTAGACTTAGTGGTGTTAAAAGACACTTAATTGTTCCTGGTACCCCTTAGCAGAATGGTACTGCTGAGAGGATGAACATAACTCTCCTTGAAAAAGCTAGATGCATGTTAATTAGCTCTGGCATGAAAAATGTTATGTGGGGTCTACAACTGCATGCCTCATTAACAGGTCCCCATCCTCTGTCATAGGCTTTAAAACCCCTCAAGAGATGTGGACCAGTAGGAAACCTGATCTAGCTCATCTTAGACCTTTTGGTTGCACAACTTATGCTCTTGTTTCACAAGGCAAGCTGCAACCTAGAGCTCTAAAATGTGTTATGTTAGGCTATCTTGAAGGAGTATAAATTGCTTGTAAGTCAACCTGGAGGCTATAAAATTATAAATTCTAGGTCTGTAACCTTCAATGAGAACGATTTTCATTTTAAAGCAAGATTAACACCTTCTACTGAGTCTACAGGTACCCAAGAGAGCTCTCCCTAGATTGCACAAGCACAGTTTTATGCTAATCATGTCCCACCACGAGCTGAGGAGGAGGAGGAGTTCGACATTGGTCATTCCCACAACATCCAGTCTTCTGAGATTGGAACTCCTCAAGAGGGAATGGAGAATTCCCAAAGTGAAGGACTTCAAGAGGAAAATCAGGACAACCATGCTGCTCTGCACCCTCACCAATTAGGTGGGGAAGTAAGTAACTCTCAAAACCCAAATAATAACATTGATGTTGTAGTTGAGTCTTATAATGCTAGTGGATCTAACACTATTCCTATGAATGACTTAGCTTACTACTAGTTTGTTAGGGATAGAGAACCTATGACTAGGATCCCAACAGAAAATACAATGTTAATTTTCTTGAGAGATACAATAAAATTGTTGAGTTTTCTTTTATGGTTGTTGATGTTGTGAAGTCCTATACACCTGACACCTTTGAACAAGCTATAAATTGTAAACAATCAAATGAATGGCTTAATGCCATGAATGATGAGATTTAGTCTATGCATGCTAATGACACATGGACTTTAGTTAAGAAACCAGATAAAGCTAGGGTCATTGATTGTAAATGGATTTTCAAACTAAAAGAGGGTAGTTCTTTTTATGATCCTCATAGGTTTACAGCCAGGCTTGTGACCAAAGGCTTTACTCAGAAAGAAGAAGTGGATTATAATGATATTTTTGCCCCAGTTGTGAAATATAAAACCATGAGATTATCGCTTGCTGTGACTATTGTGTTTGACTGGGAACTTGAACAGATGGATGTGAAAACAACTTTTATGCATGGTGATTTGATTGAGACTATTCACATGAGTCAACCTAAGAGTTTCATAGATAAGAATAAACATGATCGTGTGTGTTTATTAAATAAATCCATTCATGGTCTTAAACAATCTCCTAGACAGTGGAATAAGAAGTTTGATGCATGTATGATTTCTTTGGGTTTTCATAGAAGTCAATATGATACATGCCTATACTTTAAAAATATAAAGTTTGCCCCTCCTTTGTATGTTCTATTATATGTTGACGATATATTGCTTATCAGTAGCTCAAAGGTTGTCATTGCGGGTGTAAAATATGATTTAAAGAGACATTTTGACATGAAGGACCTCGTTCCTACAAAAAAAAATTAGGTGTTAAGAATGTTAGAGACAAAAAAAGGTAAATCATGTTTCTTTTACAATCTGACTATGTGAAAAAGGTGCTTGATAAATTTTTCATGTCTCAGTCTAATCCTGCTCCAATACCCTTAGGAGGGCACATGGAGTTGTCTAGGAAATAATATGTTGTCTCTGAAGCTGATCATAAATCTATGGAAGATGATCCTTATGATGTAGTTGTAGGATCTTTGATGTATGCTATGTTATGCACTAGACCAGACTTGACTTTCTCTGTTAGTGTACTTAGTAGATACATGTCTGGACCTGGTCCTAGACATTGGGCTACCATGAAATATATGCTTAGATATATTAATGGGACTAATAATCTTGGTCTTGTTTATTCTGAGTTTGATTCCAGAAATGCGTTAAAAGGGTATGTTGACTCTGATCATGGTAGTAATAAGGAAACCAGGAACGACAGGAAGTCCACTACTGCATTCTACTACACGTGGGCAGGAAATTGTATCTCTTGGAAAAGCCAACAACAATCCATAGTGGCTTTATCATCTACAAAAGCTGAGTATATAGCAGCTACAGAAGCTTCTAAAGAGGCTATATGGTTAAAGGTAAACTGAAAGAGATTGAAGGTAAAAAGTATTTACCTATACTTAATACCGATAGCCAAAGTGCTTTATTTCTCTGTAAAGATCCTTTATACCATGAGAGGACCAAATATATTGATGTAAGGTTACACTTTATTCGAGATTTGGTTGAAAAAGAGGTTATAGATGTGAAGAAAATCAAAGGTGATGTGAATCCTGCAGATTTTGGATTTAAAATTGTCCCTACTAACAAGTTTGTTTTCTGCAGGAATGCACTTCACATCGATGATGTAACATGAGGTGTGAGATTGGGGCGATGATGAAATGGGGAGAAGACTTCGAAAATGCATTAGGATTTCTTGGGTGTTGTTATTGAAATTTGGATTAGGAGGGCATTTGTAAGTGTGATAATCATAAGTTCATGTATGACCTAAGTAGTTCACATATAGGTATAACAAGATTTAGGAGTAGGGATTGGTATATTACATAGAACCAGGTTTTGACTTAAAGATTAATCTGAAAACGGATAAGTATGCAACCTCGGATAATCGGTTGGATGGCATAATCTGGTATTGGGTATATATCTTGAGTTGGCCCTTGTTCATAGACTATGTTTGTTGGGCCTTTGTGATTGATTGAGTGGGTTGTGTCCACTTGAGCAATCTGGCATTTACCGAGTTATGTCCTAGCTATATAAGATTCTCTTGATTAAGATAGCTTGCCCTAGTTCATTCACTATTCACGACGCTCAAATTTCAGAGGAAGAAAAGAGAGAGTTTCCAGAGAAAGAAAGAGAGATCTTGGGAGTGATCTTCCCCGGTGTTGCAGAGATCCTAGAGTGGCGATTTCTGGCGATTGAAGACTCAAGTTCTCATAGTTGTTTCTGCCTTGAAGCTACCACAACTTATTGGGGGACGAATCCCAATCTTCTTTCCTTCTCATCTCTATGTTTGATCTGTGTTTGATCTTGCATGTTTTCTGTGTATTTGTCGTTCTTGCCTTGTCTTGTAACCTTGTGTGAACTCCCTGAGTATCTAGTGCATTGTTGGGGTGAGTCTCCCATGGAGACTCCTCAAATTAGGGTTTTCCGAACTGCGTGAACATTTTCTTGTGTCCCTTTGCATTCGATTTCTTATCTTGATTATTCGACGATCAAATCGATATTACAAGACAAGTGAGATTTAGATCCCTCCAATTCTAAATTCGAACCTACAAATTCAAATTTTTTTTTGGAGAAAAGAAAAGAGAAATTGCACCCCATACCCCATTTCAATACATCATATGCAAAAATACCTACTTGTTTTAGTGTTTGCATACCCTAGTGACATTAATTTTTAGAAGGGTGATATTTCTTCAGTAATTATGATTTTGCAAATATACCCCGATATTTTATTTAATAAGACCGACATTTAAATTAATAAACCCGACATTTTTTATTCTATACTTATTCATTTGCAAATATACTCTATTTGATGCATTTTTGCAACTCTAAAATAATTTGAATATTCATGCAAATCATTTATTGTGATAGGGTATATATATATATATGCAAATCAGTTAAAAAAAAACGGTACATCATTACAAATTTAGAACCAAACTAACAAAAATAAATAAAAAACTGGTTGTGAGACTAGCTAGTGACTGGTGAGAGAGACGGTCAAAAAAGAGTTCAGCCTTTACTTCACTCTCCTCTCTCGCTCTCTTGCCGGCGAATTTTGTCTCTCAAAACCATGAGAACATACCCATAAACGGAGCTACCTCTTGGAAATGGGGCTGACTGTGTACGCCGCGCTAGCCATTTTGGGAGTGATGGCCACTTCCCTTCAGACTCAACTTCCATTAATAATGGCAGGTTAGACGCATTTACTGCTTCGTCCACTTGCTTTGTTTCCCCCCTTTGTAGTTTCTTAGCTTTCGCTTTCTCCTTCTCTTGTTTCTATGTGTTCTTTGTTTTTTTTATTCGGATTGGTCGAATAGACACCCTTTTCTTCTTCTAGGATGGGACGAAAAGGGTGACTAGGTTTTCAGTTTGTGGAGCCACGTTCATGTTTCAGGAAATGGGTCACTGATATTTGGTTCTCTTATCTATTTTGTGGAGACACATTCATGCTACAGTAAATGTTGAATTTGAATGCCTTTTTGTGATTGAAGCATTAGGGTGTTCATCTGTTTTCTCGGTGCAAAATTGAATGAATAATTAATCAGCAACATAGAGATCAGTAGTGACCTACACTTATCATCAGTAGTTACATACAATGGAGAGATTATTCAAATCGCCTGCTTAAATCCACAACTTCTTTTATGATTGTTTATTATGTTTCCAGACATGAACATTGCTATCTGTTCCTTCAGCTACTGATATTGTTTTCATTTACTCAAATCAACCTTTTGCTGTTGTAGACTGTCCTTTAGACCTGAATGGATCCAATTTTACTCTTCTGGCTTCGATGTGTTCAAATCCAAACGATAAGGGAAAATGTTGTCGTTACATCAATGCATTTATTGCAGTTAGAGTTGCTCGATACTCAAATGTGACAGGTGATTTAGGTGTTGCTTCAGACACGTCCGAGGTTTGCCTGCACTCTATATCAGAAACCTTTAGGCTCTATGGGGTGCCTCAGAATGCCACCAAGTTTTGTGGACTTGGAACAAAGATTCCTGTTAACTATGAATGTAAAGGCAGAAGGACTATCACGCAAATGGCTCAGTCACCAGGTTTCGGAAATGTCACTAAGGATTGTGTGGTTCCATTTGTGGATAAAAGTGATTGCAGAAAATGCATAAATGCCAGCATCATTTATCTGCATGATATAACAGGAGAGGAAGATAATGTGACACTGAATACATGTCGAGATGCTACATTTGCAGCCCTTGCAAGCCAAGCTGATGATGCTTCTGCTGCTGGATTTGCCGGCTGTTTTTTTCATGCTCCTGGGCTTAGTGCTATAGGTACGAATCCTGAGGGTCTGTTTGGTTTATAATAGTAATCACTTATAAGTAACTTATCAACATGTCTTGAACTAAAATGTGTCATTGTAAGTAACTTAGAGGTAGGCCTTATGAGCAAAGCATACAAACGTACGCCTATGTAATTTCTGTGCTTGTAATGTGTTAGGAACGTGGATGATAACTAGATATTCTGTCATAATAAGAAGATCTCTATCTACACTAGGAGTATAGGATTGTTATAAAAGTGAGGGAAATTATAACTGACAAGATCATCTATTGACATACTTCAAGGGTTATCCTCTGCACTTATTTTCCTGCATTTCAGTACACTTTATTTACATATACTTTTGTACATAACAGAAGGGGTTAATCTTTTTTGTAACGATATAATCAACTTTCATTGTCGTATCTAGTTTACTTTACTTTTTTTGTTTATACTCAAAACTAGGCAAGTATTTCTCCATCTTATTATCTCTCCGACTCTGCCTATGATGCACAAAATTTATCACTGAGAAAATCGAACCTTAATTCTTAGCTTTGACTCTTTTTTTAGTGTCCGCACAATCCTCAGCCGCACAGACCCCAAAGACATCCCCTAGTCCGTTGCTTGCTGCAGGCCCGAGTGAGCTGTCAGTAGGTCTACCTCTAAATGGGAGCTATCGCCACTACCACCTCACGGTTTTACCTGCAGTTGGGATTTCTGTCACTGTAATCTCTCTTATGCTTTTAATGGCAATCCTATTTTTTATTCATATGAAGAGTAAAGAGCTTGAGGATTCTGAGGGAAATAGTAAGATTTTCATGGGAGCTACTCCTCGTCCTCCTCGCCCAATATTGAAGATTCAGGAAGGTATGGAATTTGTTGAGGCTACCACTTTTTTGCTTCTCTCATTACTAAAGCAGTTGACACATGGAAAAGTTTTTTTTCTTTATATTCTGCAGGCCCGTCTTCTGTGTTCAGAAAATTTACATATAAGGAGACTAAGAAGGCCACAAACACTTTTTCTACAGTCATTGGACAAGGAGGATATGGAACTGTGTATAAAGCTGAGTTCAGTGATGGTTTGGTGGCTGCTGTTAAGCGGATGGATAGTGTTTCAGAGCAAGCTGAGGATGAGTTTTGTAGGGAGATCGAACTCGTAGCCAAATTACACCATCGTCACCTTGTGGCTCTCAAAGGTTTCTGCATTGAAAAACAGGAGAGGTATTCCTTTATGGGTGTTTCATTTAATATTAAAATGTGCATTATTGCATTGAAAAATATTTTCTTTTCCATTGTTATGTTACTTATGTAGGTTTCTTATGTACGAGCACTTGCAAAATGGAAGCTTGAAAGACCATCTTCATTGTAAGTATTAAGTGATATCGTAGTTATCTTTCTTCTGAGCTACTAGTCTGATGTGGTTTCAATTGATTGGTGGCTTAGCTCCAGCAAGGACGTCAATGAGCTGGCAGACAAGAATCCAGATCGCCATTGATGTGGCAAATGCTCTGGTAACTAAGAGTTAGCCGTAATACGTCATCTTATAAGAAATTCTACTGAACTTTCAATTCGAATATATTACAGATTACTTTACCTTGCCCTTTCCTACGTCATCTGCAGGAATACCTTCACTTCTATTGTGATCCTCCTCTTTGCCACCGAGATATCAAATCCAGCAACATTCTACTAGATGAGAATTTTGTAGCCAAGGTGCATTTCTGTATTCTTTTCTCTTGACGCTTTTAGTAATAACATCTCTTTGCAATAATGCTTGCTATATTCAGTCAATTACTTTACCAGTCATTTTCTAATAAGAGATAATTTTGTACTAGGATCCAAATGATATTCATATCATTGTCAATATTTTATCATTAAGTCTCTTGTAACTCAAAATGTCTATCTATTTCTAGGTTGCAGATTTCGGCCTTGCACATGCTTCAAATGACGGTTCAGTTTCCTTCGAACCAATAAACACCGACGTTCGTGGCACACCAGGTAATAAGGCTAAACAAATACATAGAAGGCTAACAAATAAGAATTCCATTTAACATCATATTTGGAGTGTCATTCAGGTTATATGGACCCTGAGTACGTGGTAACCCGAGAACTCACTGAAAAGAGCGACGTCTACAGCTACGGCGTGGTACTACTAGAGCTCATAACAGGAAGACGAGCCATACAAGACAGCAGGAACCTTATAGAATGGTCAAAGCCATATCTGGCTTCAGAATCCAGATTAGCTGAGATTGTGGACCCTTTACTTGGCGACAACTTCGATTATGACCAACTCAAGACACTAGTAGAAATAGTGGAATGGTGCACCCAACCTGAAGGACGAGATAGGCCGTCTATTAAACAGGTGTTGAGGCTTCTCTATGAAAGCTCAGACCCGATTCATAATGGGTTCTTGCTGGCAGTTGAAAATGAGGAAGGAATTCAAGAGACGAGGAGATCTTCAGGCAAAGGGAAAAGCCAGAGAGGGTTTCAATCTGGTGAAGGGAGGTATTTCCCGTCTTCCTCGAGCACGACACGGTCTTATTGTAGCAGAAGCCTTCTTCTTGAAAATGGATCCCCTCAGTCGCCTCCTAATATTCCATCAGTTTGAGTGTTGTGATGTCTCATACTACCATTCAGATTTTAACATCAGAGGTCTGTGTTTGTCTGACATATTATGCTGACAATTTTCCAGGAAAAGGAGTGTAATTAGCATGTTAGGATCTTCTTCAAGTGTATTGAACTCATTTCCACTAGTTTGTGAAGCTCTTAATCTGCAACAATTTAGATTTAGTGCTTGCTTATAGATTTTAGAGTTTGGCATTTGATGTGTTAAAAAACAGTCTCACGTCATAATATATTAACTATTCCTCCAATTGTCAATTAGTTTTAGTATTGAACCTTGTGGGCTAACTGTTGGGACTAATGAGCATGTTGTGCTAATTATTCAGGGTCTTACTTAGGGCATCTCCAATGGTAATGTAAAAATAGAGTGCCAACTAGGATTTTAATATGTCAAATTTACACATTTTAACCTTTGCTATTTTTACATGTCAAATTTACACTATTTTTACATATCAATCAACACCAACAACAAACGCTATAAATTTAGCATTTCTAAATATATAGTATGGCTAATATATAGTATGGCTTAATTCTAAATTTGTAAAAGAAGTTCAAAGTAAAGCCCAAACATCCAGCCCATTCCATTCTACGTTGAGTTCAAACTTCAAAAGGAAGAGTATTGTTTTTTAAAATCAGCAACTTTGACAGACAGTATCACCTCCATCTCCATGGTTTGCTGAGAGTGTTTTATGATCTTGAAACTGATAATAACCAGGTAATTTTAAGTACTACTTTTCTTAATATTAGAAACTAGTTTATATTGTGGTTAATTACTATATTTTTGGTGGTTTGGATTGCTTTTTGGAGTTGTATATTATGTGTTCGATGAAATGCTTCAATGAGAATCTGATTTTGATTTTAATTGGAAAATGTCTCGAAGTACTTCATCTTTCTACAACGACCCTACGTTTGACACTGAGGATATGCTTACTGTTTCATTTGTGATGACGGATAGTGATGATGATGCTACATCTTTCGATCCTTTTGTGAACGACATCCCAATCTTAGCCATACTAGAAGATTTGCTTGATGAAGGTGAATCTAGTCACGGTGGATCTATTCCTGGGAGAAAGTATGTTGTGCGTGATAGGCAAGCGGCTCATAATCGGTTGTGGGTGGATTACTTTGCTCAATATGCAAGGTTTGACGATGTTTTTTTCCAAAGAAGATTTCGAATGCGAAAAGAATTGTTCAATAAAATTTTAAAGGAGGTCACAACCGCCAACCCTTTCTTTGAGCAAAAACGAGACTGCACTTATAGGCTTGGGTTGACTCCTCTTGTCAAGATGACATCCGCTATGAGGATGCTCACGTATGCTTGCCCTGCTGATTCACTTGATGATTGGTTGAAGATTGCTGAAAGCACTGTCATTGAGTGTTTGCTTCAGTTTTGTGAAACTATAATAGCACTATATTCGGAGGAATTTACGAGGAAGCCAAATGAACAAGACATTGCAAGGTTGCTAGCCAAGGGGGAAGAACGTGGTTTCCCGGGTATGATTGGTTCTCTTGACTGCATGCATTGAACTTGGAAAAATTGTCCGAGTGCATGGAAAGGTCAACACACGGGGCACACACATCAATCAACTTTGATTTTGGAAGCTGTTGCTGATTATGAATTATGGATTTGGCATGCATTTTTTGGCATGGCTGGATCTCACAATGATTTGAATGTGCTTGAAAACTCTCATCTATTCGATGAACTTATGACTGGAGCTGCTTTGCCTTGCAACTATGTTGTCAACGGCGTTCAATACAATATGGGGTACTACCTTGCTGATGGTATATATCCCGAGTGGGCGACTTTGATTCAATGTTTTAGAAAGGACAAAAGGCTGAATGAGATGGAAAAATTCTTTGTGAAGCGACAAGAAAGTTGTCGTAAGGATGTTGAAAGGACATTTGCTCTTCTTCAAGGAAAATTTGCTATGGTTAAGCAACCTGCACGCTTTTGGGATAGAGGCCAACTTGGAAAAATTATGATGACATGTATTATTTTACATAATATGATCATTCAAGATGAATGTGGTTTGGATCTTCCTAAGTGGAAACCTCCAAGCACTGAAAAGAGAGTTCCACAAGAGATACTACCCAATGAGGATTACATTGATGATATAGTAGCACGCACGGAAGCAATACGTTCAAGAGTTCAGAACGCCTTGCTTAAGTATGATCTTGTTGTGCATCACTGGAATGATTTTGGAGCTCATTAAATATGCGAGAATTTACTTGTTCTGGTTAGTTTTGTTGTGCATCAATGTAATGAATGTGTATACTGAACTCTTCATTGCATCTTGAAGGTTTTCTGCAAGACTTACATTTTGTACTAGAATGAGATATACTGCAGCTTTGTTCTGTTTTGATGAAGAATGTAAGGAGATATACTCTTCATTGCATCGTTGTTCTGTTTTAGTCTTGAATGTGTATACTGCAGCTTGTTCTGTGTATACTGCAGCTTTGTTCTGTTTTGATGAAGAATGTAAGGAGATATACTCTTCATTGCATCGTTGTTCTGTTTTAGTCTTGAATGTGTATACTGCAGCTTGTACTAGAATGAGATATACTGCAGCTTTTGTACATGAATGTGTAAAACTACTGTTTTGATGAGATATACTCTTCGTTGCATCGTTGTTCCACTCCACCTATGCAACACACTGATATCTGTACATAATGCTCAAATCTGTGTATAGTATTCTTAATGCTCCGCTAAATGTATAATTAAACTATATAGTAGATTTCTTAATGCTCCACTCAAACAATAGTTTTACATATAGTTGGCAATCACTTAAAAATATCTTAGCTATATGAAAATAGTCTTACAACTTGCAGTTTATCCTTTCACTGCTACTACCAATACTAATACCAATTCCAACTCCAACAAAGACACAACTTAAACAAACAAAGACACAACTTAAACCAACAAACACACAACTTAATCAAGGGAGTGTTGATATTGACTATGGAACTCCTCATTTTCCTCATCTTCGGGCAAGGGACGATAAGGTGGGGGGCCTTGTGAGACGGAAGGAGATGCGGTAGATATTCCCCCAAACATGTCTCTATGGTTCCATTTGGCAAGTATAGCCTCTTGTTTCTTTTTCCAAAATTCCACGGCAACATTGCTCAAAACTTCAAAGCTCATCCTCATGTCTTGTTCATCTTGTCGCCTTTCCATATCCAAAGCCTTTAATTCCTTTTCTCTTAAACGTGCTTGAACCTCCCTTGCACGATCAACCCTTTTTTCACTAAACATGTTAAGCATGGCTTGTTTAGCGGCCAAGTTTTGTACCTTAAGCTCTCTATCCTTCGCCATCTCCGCCTTTTGCTCCTTCATCCTTTCGGAGTACTCTTCAAGAACACTCGTAAGCTTGTCACCATAGGAAGCTCCTAAGTTTCTCTTCAACTTGGCTGCCTTTTGCCCTTGTGGGCGAGCTTCTCTCACTCGCCGGCCTTCATCGTTACATTCATCCACAACATCACTAAGGTCGATAGTTGATAATGGAGTAGCCGGTGGGGTTGAGTCGAAACCAACTTCTTCATTGACATACTGACAACAAGAGCCTGTTTTTTTACTCTTTTGTTTGTCTTCGGCTTTTCTCCCGTGCGCTGAAGCCAATCAAGCCATTTGGGATGGATTTTTAAAATAGGATACACATGATCATACTTGAAATCACCACTATATTTAGTTTTATAGATTCTCCTTGATTGTTCATCCTACAATCAATCAAAAGTAAAGTTGCAATATCAACAACAGTAGAAAAAAGATGCAAGCTGCAGTAGGGAGACTCTCATGACACGACAAACATATTCTGCAAGATAATATGGGAATAGCTGCAAACAAATCAATACTAACCATAAACAACATCAAGATGATATGGGAATAGCTGCAAACAAATAAATACTAACCATAAACAACATGATATAGAGAGCAAGCACTACTATAAAAAAAATGCCTACTGTGGAGGGAACTTTAATAATGCTTCATATTTTTTATACAAAAGTTAACAACATGTGTCATAAATAACTCATAAGTAGAATATGTCCATATCTATAAAAATGTACAGAATCGTTTCCTTATCCAATCAAGGATATTAAATGATATAAATGAAGATGTACTATCTTTATTAGGCTATTACCAATGTTCTCAATTGATATGCAATTCCAATTGTTGGACCCGGGTAGAGACAACCCCAATCCATTACAATAAAAAGGCCCAATAGGTTAAAGAAGGAAGGGGGTATAAGAATGAACAGTGAAAGAATGATTAAGGGGGCACAAATCGGGAAAGGAGGATAGAGGCAGGTGTTGGGCGATTTCCCGATGGAGATACAACTTCATCTTCAACCTAGCACCTTATCCTTCATCCCATTCAACCATTAATGGCAGAAACGGAGTTCGACCACCACACTAACAATCTCGGTTCGGACGCGGGAAGCATTCAGGGCTAATCGACAAATGTCGACCCCCGAATGAGCTACTTCCCAGCTCGTGAGCACATCCTGGTCTTCATCGCCGCTCACCCGAGCTCTACTGTCAATCTTCCCGTCTTAGTTGTCGCATATGTGCACTCCCGGACGAATTCCGTCAACGTCATGGTCCCATATTTGCCATCGCCTATCTGATGGCTAATTTGGCCATGATTAAGGGGGTTGATATCTTCATTTGATCCCTCACGTCTCAGGCATAGTATTTGGTCCCTTTTATTGAACTCGACCCATATGATTAATTGTATAAGAAATACCCACTCTCTCTATATAGTTTAATGAAGGATTCATGATAATGACTAAGTTGTTTGGTGGATAGATGATTAATGGGATAAATGATGAAGTACCTAACATCACTAAGAATATAATGTCTCGTTTGATGTTGATCATGAATGATTCATATTATCTTACATGTATGATTGATATTGGAGGGTTTTATATCCCTTTTAAGGTAGGTCGCTCAAACACGAACGCTTAGACTCTTGTGATTCTTTATACTTGCTTGTTTATCTAATACAACATTTATATGATTACTGACTTGGGCGTCGGAGTGCCCTTCCCGGAGAGCCCCACCTCCGGGTTTGGCTTTTGCAGGATACTTGGAGAATGATATTCCTCCTAGAAGCAAGAGAGAACATTTCAAAGCTAGTCGCGAGGTCCGCCTCTGAGAGAGAAATATGAGATTCGAAGAGAAGCATTCCGCTTGGAAACAAGAAGTATAGATAGCTCGCGAGTAGAAGAAAGGATAAAGACTCGGGAATCCGGAGTGTTGCCGGTTTCCCTTCCGTTGGAACGAGGTTCCAACAAATCCGAGTTCCAACACTGGTGCCGTCTATGAAAAACGAATCACAAGATTAACAAAAGATAAAAGGCAAAGGGCCAGGTGAGTCCCGCTTGACTCCTACTTTGTTTTACGGAGGGTCCAACCTTTTTAGTTTTGCATGAATGCTATTACCTAATTGGTGGATCATGCTCAGTTTTGCTTTACGGAAGGTCTTTACATTGCACATTGGGTGACTTTCACCTTGCTTAGACATTCTTCTATTTATTTGTTTTGCTTGCAATTAGCGGCATCGGGATAGCACCGAGTACGCGATAAGCGGCATCGAGCTAGTCACCGGGCACGCCAAATATACCGTGACCTAGGCGAGTTGTACACTCACCTAGGCCGCGAAGCCGTGATGCTGGAGTCGAGAGGCAATTATTCTCGCCCAGGTCGCGAAGCCGTGGGACCGAGGTTGAGTGACAAGTATTCTCACCCAGACCATGATGCCGTGACACTAGGATGAGTGTACACTCACCTAGGCGCGAAGCCGGGACGCTGGAGCTCGAGAGGCAAGTATTCTCGCTCAGGTCGCGAAGCCGTGTCACCAGGTTGGGCTATAAGCCCTCCTGGGTCGCGAAGCCGTGACACTAGGATGAGTGTACACTCACCTAGGCACGAAGCCGTGACGCTGGAGTCGAGAGGCAATTATTCTCGCCCAGGTCGCGAAGCCGTGGGACCGAGGTTGAGTGACAAGTATTCTCACCCGACCATGATGCCGTGACACTAGGATGAGTGTACACTCACCTAGGTCGCGAAGCCGTGACGCTGGAGCTCGAGAGGCAAGTATCCTCACTCCCGTCGCGAAGCCATGAGACCGAGGCTGAGTGGCAAGTATTCTCACCCGGACCATGATGTTGTGACGCTAGGATGAGTATTGCACTCACCTAGGCGCGAAGTTGTTCTACCCGCACGCGAGATCAGGTATATGAGGTTTAACAAGTATTAACACCCATACACATGGATGTCATTTGTGTGGCGAGAGTTGCTTACTTTCGTTAAGCTTTGTCTTCACTCTTATTAACCACTTTTGTAAGACTTTACTCTCTCTCTCGCTTCATTTTCATGTGCAAAGCTTTGCCTTCACTCATGTTGCTTGATTTCTTGAAGCCTTGAACTCACTCGACTTGTGTCGTGAGGTCTCGATTCGCGTCATGAAGTATTTACTTGCTTAGTGTTGTGAAGTACCGGTGTTAATTTCTTTTCCCGTCTTTGTGAAGCATCTTGCTCAAGAAGCATCGACTTCACTTGTTTCACTCACTTTTACCTCGTTTCAATTAGCTTGTTTTCTTAAGCTACCGTTGTGCAATGAGAATCCCTTGTTCCGTGAAAGGTCACAAACTTAAATCACCTAAAAACAGGTTGCGTTGTTGAAAAATGGATTGTTCTCAACACTTATCAATTCGAGTGTTAAACATATTCACTAATGAGAAACATCGTAAGGATTTGTCGCTTGGAAAATAATGTTTTCATGTGAATCCTCACACTAAGGCATTTCCTTGCTAACCTTTATACTACTCTTTCGTTGAAGGAAATACCCTTGTAGTAGAAAACCTACCTTTAAGGCGAGTGTCCGACCCTGTTTGGTCGCGAGGCCCTTAAAGTTTCACACATCATCTTCTATTATGTAGATATTCCTTCGAGTACCTCTCCCAAACCTCACTCATGAGTAATGTTTTAGCAAGGATTACAATTTATATTCTGCACTTCACGAAGGTGTTAGAACCAACAAAATAGAGACACCACCATCATATCTCTTCCTATTCACGTCACATAATTTATGTTAGTTTGAATTGAAAGAGACAAGGGGAGAGATGTGGAGTCGACTCTATCGGGGTTTTATGACCTCGTTATTAATATTCTGACTAGTCTTCTCTCTCTCTTTGCATCCGATCTTTTCAGCCTTGAGTTGAATCAAGTTGAGAGCGAGAACATACATAAAGCCTTTTGTGTGATGAACGACACAAAAGAAGAACGAGATCGCGAAAATGATAGTATGAAGCCTATATAGAATTTAGCTTTCATACACATTTAAGAAAGTCTTTTCACGAGATCCGGGAGTGCTAAGTGTTGAGGCTCTCCACCTCTCCTATGACCTTTTTTCATTCGCGAGAGTCAAACTTGTTCGTCGTATCTTCGCGAGCGTTTAAGGCAAAGACTACCTTTATGTTTTCTTGTCATTGGGTTTTCCCCTTGACAAGCTCGCGAGGTTGAGTTTACTCTCGAACTCTAAGGTGACACTTAGGGCTTCATGCCTCATGGCTTGTGGCTAAGACACATGAAACCAACATTATGGGCTTGAAAAGAATTTAGAACCTATGCACGTGAGAACACGAGATGCAAGATCATCGGTATGATGCATGGGAAAAATAACACTCAAAGAGTTTGTAACGAGCCAAAGAATCTAGAAAGCTCGCGAGGTTGAGTGACAAGTATCCTCACCCGGACCATGAATCCGTATCACTAGAGTGAGTGTACACTCACCTAGGCGCGAAGCCGTGACACTGGAGTCGAGAGACAAGTATTCTCGCTCAGGTCCCGAAGCCGTGTCACCAGGCTGGGCTATAAGCCCTCCTGGGTCATGAAGCCGTGTCACTAGGATGAGTATACGCTCACCTAAGTCGCGAAGCCGTAACGCCGGAGCTCGAGAGGCAAGTATTCTCACTCCCGTCGCGAAGCCATGAGACCGAGGTTGAGTGACAAGTATCCTCACCCGGACCATGAATCCGTGTCACTAGAGTGAGTATACACTCACCTAGGTCGCGAAACCGTGACGCTGGAGCTCGAGAGCCAAGTATTCTCACTCAGGTCGCGAAGTCCTTTTATTAATACGCTAGAGTGTTCGCGAGCGGTACAACTTAGCAAA
This sequence comes from Oxyria digyna, assembly GCA_029168935.1. NCBI lineage: Eukaryota > Viridiplantae > Streptophyta > Magnoliopsida > Caryophyllales > Polygonaceae > Oxyria > Oxyria digyna. The sequence goes on from JAPVLV010000013.1 coordinate 18,565,406, forward strand.
ACTAAGTTGATTCCTCGCTTAAGCTCGGGAGCTTCCCTTAGCCTTTGTTCATTCACCTTAGGCCGGGAGCTCTTCGTAGCGTTGTTCACTCGCTAGAGTGTTTGCGAGCGGTAAAACTTAGCAAAACTAAGTTGATTCGTCGCTTGAGCTCGGGAGCTTCCTTTGCTTATTTGCATTAGGCTTGGAGCTTCCCTTAGCTTTGTTTACTCTCAAGATCGCTCGCGAGGCTAGCAAGTCTAGGGTGTCTCTTCCCTTAAGCTCGAGAGCTTCCCTTAGCCTTTGCTTATCGCATTAGGCTAAGAGCTTCCCTTAGCTTCATTTATTCGCAAGAGAGCTCGTGGGATTGAAGGCCAGAGAGCCAAGAGAGTTCTCTTCTCGAGTCTCATCTTAGAATAAAATAAATAAATAAAGAGGCTATTAGGTGTGAAAGAGGAAAATCGAGGGGAGGTTGGACGCGATTCATCCTCAAGATCACCACCTCGCACTACCGCAACCAAGCTCAGATAATGAAATCATTATTCTAAAGAAGTTTAAAGGCACTTTGAATTCTTCAGAAAGCTCTCTCGCGAGCCCTGAAAAATCTAAAACGCTAGAGCTCTATCCCGTAAGCCTGTGTTCATTCGTGGATGATGTATATTTTAGATGGTTTCTCCACGAATGCTAGGAATGAAGGCCATATCCCTTCTTCCTCATTCTTGGGATTCACTCCTTTGTGAAAATCTTTCACAAGTTGTAAAGAGTTGAGATTAGGACTATAAGTGAACTAGAGTATAACTAATGATGCATGAGATGCAAGGTTGAGAGCAAAAGTATAAAGAGCATACAAACGACTATCTAATAAGTTTGTTCTTGTTCTTCGAGTTCATACTCGAAATTCAGAAAGTTAGCTTTTGGGGCTTTCACACCCATTCATTAAATTCATTTTCAAAACTCTAAAGTAGTTTCTAAGACTTAAGGTCTCGGGTACGCGAAACTTGAGTACTTTTGTGACTTTATACAAGTTAGTTATATGTATGAAGTAGTCACGCGAACGACCGATAATATATACTCGCGAGGTCACTAAACGAGTGTAAGACCTACTACAGGTCCAATGAACCAAGCCTTCGTTGAGACAACAAAGAGCTTGGGGAGCTGTGTTGGACCCGGGTAGAGACAAGCCCAATCCATTACAATAAAAAGGCCCAATAGGTTAAAGAAGGAAGGGGGTATAAGAATGAACAGTGAAAGAATGATTAAGGGGGCACAAATCGGGAAAGGAGGATAGAGGCAGGTGTTGGGCGACTTCCCGATGGAGATACAACTTCATCTTCAACCTAGCACCTTATCCTTCATCCCATTCAACCATTAATGGCAGAAACGGAGTTCGACCACCACACTAACAATCTCGGTTCGGACGCGGGAAACATTCAGGGCTAATCGACAATTGTCGACCCCCGAATGAGCTACTTCCCAGCTCGTGAGCACATCCTGGTCTTCATCGCCGCTCACCCGAGCTCTACTGTCAATCTTCCCGTCTTAGTTGTCGCATATGTGCACTCCCGGACGAATTCCGTCAACGTCATGGTCCCATATTTGCCATCGCCTATCTGATGGCTAATTTGGCCATGATTAAGGGGGTTGATATCTTCATTTGATCCCTCACGTCTCAGGCATAGTATTTGGTCCCTTTTATTGAACTCGACCCATATGATTAATTGTATAAGAAATACCCACTCTCTCTATATAGTTTAATGAAGGATTCATGATAATGACTAAGTTGTTTGGTGGATAGATGATTAATGGGATAAATGATGAAGTACCTAACATCACTAAGAATATAATGTCTCGTTTGATGTTGATCATGAATGATTCATATTATCTTACATGTATGATTGATATTGGAGGGTTTTATATCCCTTTTAAGGTAGGTCGCTCAAACACGAACGCTTAGACTCTTGTGATTCTTTATACTTGCTTGTTTATCTAATACAACATTTATATGATTACTGACTTGGGCGTCGGAGTGCCCTTCCCGGAGAGCCCCACCTCCGGGTTTGGCTTTTGCAGGATACTTGGAGAATGATATTCCTCCTAGAAGCAAGAGAGAACATTTCAAAGTTAGTCGCGAGGTCCGCCTCTGAGAGAGAAATATGAGATTCGAAGAGAAGCATTCCGCTTGGAAACAAGAAGTCTAGATAGTTCGCGAGTAGAAGAAAGGATAAAGACTCGGGAATCCGGAGTGTTGCCGGTTTCCCTTCCGTTGGAACGAGGTTCCAACAAATCCGAGTTCCAACACCAACTTTATGGTATATTGTAGTTTCTTCTAGTATGGTACATGATAGAATTGTTCCCTGGGCATTTGAAAGACTGTGAATTTAATGGCAGGGAATGCCGAATGCTACTGTTTGTTTTGTTGTATGGCTTAAATAAATTAAAGACAAGAGTGTTGAATCTCCACTATTTTGTTCATGCAAACTCTAATTTCATGGAATTACTGCAACTGAAATCATGTAAAGAAAACTAAAGACCTTTTACCTTGTAAGATTGATTGGAGCCACTTTGGTTTGTTCTTTCCGTATTGTTAAGAACAAAATGGTAGTGATTGCAAGCAGTTTGAATTTTGCCCCATCTAGATGATAATGCTGCAGAAGTTCTCACCATTGTTGTGTACTTCAAATCCTCGTTGAACTTCTCCAAGACTACCTCCCACATAGTTGACTTAGACCTTCCGGTTCCAAGAATAGAGTCTTCTGAAGTATTCAACCATTGAGTGACGATGGATATATCCTCTTCTTCAATTGAAAACTTTTCTTTCCTAGTACCCATTGAAATAGAGTAAAGAATAGAGCTTGATTGAACAAATCGAGGGAAAGAAGCTTCTGCAGACAAACAACTCTAATTTTTCAGATAAGTAGTCCAAATGAATAGGGTTGATTCACTATTGGGCTGGCCGATCGAATTTTGTTGGGCTTTGTTTATAATTTGAATTGTTCTTTTTATTTAAATTGGACATCTCCCTCTTAGAGAATGCTATGTTTACTGTTAAATTTATCCATTGATCTAGAAAACTAAAATAATCCAAATATTCTCTACTTTATTATTTTTAGCAAACCATTGGTGTTAGATTTTGCTAAAAAAATTGATATCTCTATTTTTACATTACCATTGAAGATGCGCTTAATTGGGCTTAGCTTTTGACAGTTTATAGTTGTCTCATGGTGTTGTTTAGGGCTCACATGGTTACTCACTCATGCCCACCCCTACAACTAATCATATTGTTCTATTCAAAATTATATATTGCATATTCGGTTAATTTGATTAACCACAAATACCATTTAATTAACCGGTTTTTAACCGTTTAATAGCAAATAGTATCATTCGATTAATTATATTTGAAAATTTAATTTTTTCAGTATGATTAACCTAAAATGTTGTCGGAAAACCGATTTTTCAATTCGGTGTTTCGTTGATGTGCATCCCTAGTACACCTGTCAAAAGCTTACCCAACCCGATCCGAAAAAACTCGGCCCAATCCGACCCGAAAACTCATGAAACCCGTTGGGTTCAAACCCGAGTCGTCGGGAACCCGTTGGGTCAACTGCGGACCAACCCGAACTTCTCGACACTCGTCGAGGGATCCACTTTTCACATATTTTATTTCATTTAAATTAAAAATTAAAAATTTATTTTATTATAAAAATATTTTTTTAATTTTATTTTCTTTATTACAATAAAAAAACGAACATTAAAAACCCGCTGGGTTGACCCGAACCCGACCAACCCGAAAAATTTATCGACCCGTTTGACCCGAACCCATTTTCGACCTGAACCCGTTTGACCCGAACCCGACCCGTTTTCCAGTTCTAATCCGTAGTGCTGTTTTATTTTTTTAATCACTAGCTTTATTCTTGCGCCATGCGCGAAATTTGCACAACGATTTTTATAACTATGTATATAATTTATAAACACAAAGAAATAACATTAATACAAATAAAAGTATGCATTATATAATTATATTTATTTTAATTGATTTTTAAATTAACATTATATAAATATAAATAATTTCAATTATAATCTTTTATACTGATATGCATTTAAATAAGAAAATGATATTAATAGATTTAGGATAGTGATCTTCGAATATATATTTTAATTGATTTGTGTTCAAATAAGGACATGATATTATTAGAATGAGGTTAATTATCTTTAAACATATGAGTTTGTCTAATGTGTGCCCATGATCACACAGTAAACAGCTAAAGAAAGACATATATAGGTCCTACACCCTTTTAGGAAAATGGGTAAACCCATCACAACAAAAAAGATACTGCATTTTTAATGCAATTCTTTCTTCTTTTAGTTGTTTATAGTGTGCCCTTGAACACAACATTAGAAAAACCCTAAACATATATATATTTCATTTTTCATTTTTGAAAAAATGACATGTGTCAGTGATTACGTGACATAACTTATTGATGAGTACATGACGTGACACAGAGTATACTCCCTCCGTCCCCATATACAGTTCATAGTTTCCATTTTGGTCTAAAATTAAGAAAAGATATGATAAGAAGGAAAAAGAGTAGAAAAGTATAGGAGAGAGAAGATAAAATGTATTGAGATAAGTGAATTGAAGAAAGAGAGTGTATTGAATGGTTGATATAATACTAGAGTAATAGTGAAAGAGAGAGGGATGAAAAAGTAGTGCATGGTGAAAGAGAGAGGGATAAAATAAAGATTCTTTAATAATCTTACTGCATAATAAAGAAAATCAGATAAAAAATTATTTGCAATCCATTTATACGTAAACTTTATATAAGTTAAACCCTATTCGTATTGGGATAAGAGTGCATGATGATGGTGTTAATGTCTTGACTTGAGAAAAAGAGTTATAGTCGAATAGAAAGATGTCCAATGATAAAATTTATGAGAACTTCAAAGTGAAAGTAACCGTAAGTTGAATTTTCGTATTTTAAATTGTTATTTAAATACTTGTATTTTAATATTTTCTTTAGCATGTATGTAGGCTATGGAGGAGATACAAGATTCGGAAGAACATTGGTGGAAGATTGGAAAATAATTCAATTTGAGAAACAGTGACGGAAGATTGGAAGATTGGAAGATTGGAAGATAATTTAATTTGAGAATGATGATGAAAAGTTTAGGAGTTGTTTAGCATGACTCCAAGATCACTTAGGGGTATTTTTGTCAAAATTATTTTCCATTAAATGAAAGGAGAACAACAATTAAAGACGCTGACATTAATTGTAGACGGAGAGTAGTATTACTCCGGTAATGTTTGTAACATTTTCTTATCGGACGTCCTAAAATGTTTGTAATATTTCTTTTTTATTCATTAATTTTTTTTTATAATACCCTTACTTTATTTATTTTATTCATATTCTTACAACACTATCAATTATTTAGCCTTCATTTAACAAGAAAATAAACTAGCTTATTGAAACAATAAGCTACGATTTCAAGCTTTTTGGTAAAATAAGCTAGCTTATCTTTCTCGCTCCCGAACAGAGCCTATATCATCTTTTTTTATCTAATTTTCATCATTACTACCTTTACTCAATATTTTATTCTTTTTTTTAATCTAAAAACACTTTATCATTCAAATCAACCACCTACTCAACTTTCTTTATCTTCTTCTCTCCACTCATCTCACTTTTCATAAATATTATATAATGTTCGAGACGGATGGAGTAATTAACTACTCCGTAGTGTTTATCAATCATTATTTATGTTTCTCTTCAATTCGTCTCCATCTCGAGCTCTCCCTTCGGGGTTGCATTTGATGTCCTGTGTCATCTTTCTTCCACTCTAATATTTTTTTTGGTGGTATGATCCATTCCCAAATGCAAATGGCTTAGCCCGAACTGGTGATTCTGTAATAGGAACTTCGGTTCATTAGATTTTTATTTTAATTTATTTTCATAAACTAGCGTTATCGTTCTTCTCGGGTTTTCTTTACGGTTCTTTCCCGGGACGCTTTTATTGAACCGTTAGGGTTAGCTATTTATACTCCTTTGTAGCTTTGGAATTAATCATTCAATCATAAACACAATTCCAACCCTAAAACTATTCTCTATCTGGTTTCCATCGGATTCTTGTCTCCTTCGGTTGATTATTCCATTCTACAATCTTCCCTAGGCAGAATTCTTCTAATCTTCGATACCTTGGAGGTGTTCTAGGTTAGGTTACTATCCTTATTGTTACATTGGTATCAGACTCAATCGATCCTGCTTCGGCTTCAATGGCGGACGGTACTCGGCAACAGGCTCTTCTGGATTTGACGAAGCAAGTCGACGATCTTCGCACACACGCACAGGAACAGAATCGCACCACCAGCGAATTGAAAGAAGAACTGGGCGGAAAGCTCACATCTTTGGAAACCCTGATCTCCACCCTCATATCGCAGACCACCATCAACAACACCCCACCGCCGCCTACTTCGACATCGCCTCCCACCCTTCCGCAATCCTCTATTGCCGCTTCTGGGGATACCCTTAATCCCGACCCACCAGATTTATCCCGCGCCACCGCCGGCACACATGGCCGCCACCAATCCGACGCACCACGCACTTCTCTTTTGCCCAACGGAATGGTCACACGTCTATCCAAAATCGAATTCCCAAAATTCGATGGCACTTTACTTCGAGAATGGATCTATCGGTGTGAACAATTCTTCATGCTCGACTCCACTCCCCCGGAATTGAAAGTCAGATTGGCGTCATTGCACATGGAGGGGAGAGCTCTTCAATGGCATCATAACTTCATCAATAGCAGGTACGATGTTTTCCCCTCTTGGCCCGAATATATTATTGCTGTTTCTGCCAGGTTTGCGGAATTGATCGACGACCCACTCTCGGAGTTGGTCAGCCTCAAACAAGGTTCGGAGAATGTTGAATCCTATTTGGATAAATTCGAGTGTGCTCTCACTCGCCTGCAGTTGCCAATCCCTCATGCCTTGAGCATCTTCCTCACAAACCTCAACCCTCATTTGGCCTTCCACGTCCGCCAGTTCAACATTACTACGGTTTCAGAGGCAGCCAGGATTGCTAAATTACACGAAATTGCTCTCCAACAACAGCCAGTTAAAAGCACTAGACCTCCCTTCAATCCTTACTCCAAACAAAGCTCCACATTCCACAAACCTACCTCCACACCCGCAATCTTACCCGCCCCTGACAACACCAAGTTTACAGCTGCTCCGTTTAAGGCCATGGTTCCATTCAAACCAAGCAACGACCGTCCTCCCCGTCGGTTTTCTTACAGCGAAATGCAGGAGCGTCGCGCCAAAGGACTATGTATGTTCTGTGATGACGCCTATACCCCTGAACACGGCCTGAAACATAAGAAATCCCATATCTATGTTATGGAGGTTGACGACGAGGCTACATCGGACAGCGATGAAGCTGATCTTGCTGGCGACAGCAGCAATTCAGAGGCTGCTCCCGATTCCGAACCTACTATATCTGTTAACGCTCTCAATGGAGCGGCAACCTTTAATTGTATGCGCGTCGTCGGCCAATACGCCAAACGCCGATTGTACATCTTAATTGATCCGGGGAGTACTCATAACTTTCTAGATCTCACAGTGGCCAAGGATTTGGGATGTCGGTTAGAACAGGTCAGACCTATGTCAGTCGCCGCGGCTAACGGAAACAACATGATGTCCACCTATTGCTGCAAGGATTTTTCGTGGCGCCTACAGGGGTATGATTTCAAAACAGAGGTGCGCACTTTGCCACTCGACTGCTGCGATTTGGTCCTGGGAGTGCAATGGTTGACTACACTCGGCCCTATTTGGTGGGATTTTTCAAACCTTCGCATGGAATTTTCGGTGCGGGGCATTAAGCACGTATTACGCGGTTCTGCTAAGGCTGCTTGCAAGGTCATTACGGGCGGTCGCCTGAATAAATTACTAGCCCAGGAACCTCAGATTTTATTTCTCCAGATCCGCGAGATATCTCCAGCAGCTGCGTCAGACGAGTCCGTTTCCTCCTCCCTGCTTTCGCACATCTCTGCTTCTGCGGACAGCACACCACCTGATTTACAGCTTCTTTTGGACAGATTTGATGATCTCTTCGCTGCACCTACCGAGCTGCCACCGTTCCGCGATGGTTTTGATCACCGTATACCATTGGAAAGCGGCTCGAACCCAGTGAATCAACGGCCATATAGGTATTCATCTCTGCAGAAAGATACCATCGACAAAATGATACAGGAGATGTTAACTCAGGGCACAATCCAGTACAGTTCTAGCCCGTATGCCTCTCCCATTATTCTGGTAAAGAAAAAAGACGGTTCTTGGCGCTTGTGCGTCGATTACAGGGGACTAAACAAACAGACCGTCAAAGACAAATACCCGATCCCGCTCCTTGATGATTTACTTGATGAACTTGGCGGATCGACATTCTTCTCCAAGCTCGACCTTCGGTCCGGCTTCCACCAGCTGCGTATGCACCCGCCTGACGTGTTTAAAACAGCTTTTAAGACCCACTCTGGCCACTACGAATACTTGGTTATGCCTTTCGGGTTGACAAATGCTCCGTGCACATTTCAGGGGTTGATGAATCACATCTTTCGGGAGATTTCTCGGCAGTTCGTCCTTGTGTTCTTCGATGATATCTTAGTATACAGCCCCGATTGGAGCTCCCATCTCCTACATCTCGAACACGTTTTCGGCATACTGCGCGCCCACAAGCTATTTCTGAAGCCGTCTAAATGCTCTTTCGGCGCCACCCGCATTGAGTATCTGGGTCACTTTATTTCTGCTTCCGGCGTTAGTACCGACCCCAGCAAGATCATTTCTATTCAGAACTGGCCGACTCCCTCCTCTCAGAAGCAGTTGCGCAGTTTCTTGGGTCTAGCTAACTACTACCGCCGCTTCATCCGCAATTACAGTATTATTGCTAGACCGTTAACAGCTCTACTCAAAAAAGATGGCTTTGACTGGACCGAACCCGCGACGGCTGCTTTCGCTCAATTAAAGGACGCCTTAGCTTCTTCTCCTGTTTTGGCCCTCCCTGATTTCGACAAACAATTCCTCGTGGAGACCGACGCCTCGAATACGGGCATTGGAGCCGTCTTGATGCAGGACAACCATCCAATTTGTTACATCAGCCGTGCCTTGGGTCCGCGTCATCAATCCCTCTCCGTTTACGAGAAGGAATTGCTAGCCGTGGTACACGCTGTACAGGCCTGGAGCTCATATCTCACTCACCGGCCATTCTTGATCCGTACTGACCAGAAAAGCATCAAGTACTTGCTGGAACAGAAGGTGTCGACTCCGTTTCAGCATCTTTGGCTTTCTAAATTAATGGGGTACACTTTCGAGATACAGTACAAGCAAGGAAAGGAAAACGTTGCCGCCGACGCCCTCTCCCGCGTATCCGGATCTCAGCTCCTCGCTATTTCCTTGTCCCATGATTGTCCTGAACTGTTCGACAAAATTCAGCTGCTCTGGCAGTCCGACGCCAACCTTAAGAAGCTTATCTCTGACTTACAAACCGATCCGGCACTGCACCCATCTTATTCTTACACCAACAGCGAGCTCCGGCACAAGAACAGACTCGTAATTGGTAATGATAATTCAGTCAAGCTGAGTATAATGAAGTGGCTGCACGATTCGTCGGTTGGCGGACATTCCGGCCGCGACAAAACCCTCCAGCGCGTCAAGGCTCTCTTCTACTGGCCGCGTATGTCTACTGAGGTGCACACCTATGTTCAGAATTGTGGAATTTGTCAGAAGATGAAATATGACCTTGCTACGAAACCCGGTTTACTGCAGCCCCTCCCCATACCCGCCGGCGTTTGGGAATCTGTTAGCCTGGATTTCATCGAGGGCCTTCCCCCGTCTTTCGGCAAGCATTGTATTTTGGTTGTAGTTGATCGGCTAAGTAAGAATGCCCATTTCCTGGCCCTATCGCATCCATACACAGCCCTGGACGTTGCTCAGTTGTACCTCGACAATGTATTTAAGCTCCACGGCATGCCTCACTCTTTGATCAGCGATCGCGACCCGACGTTCCTCAGCGAGGTATGGAAAGAACTCTTCAAGGTACATGGCGTCGACCTGCGTTTTTCCTCCGCGTATCACCCGCAATCCGACGGTCAAACTGAGGTCACGAATAAAACTCTGGAAACGTATCTGCGATGCATGACAGCGGACGCACCTCATACATGGAGTCGGTGGCTTCCGCTTGCTGAATGGTGGTACAATACCACCTTCCACTCCTCGGCTCGGAGTACCCCGTACGAGATACTTTACGGCCAACCACCACCGATTCATCTCCCTTATCTTCCAGGCGAGAGCTCGTCAGCCGTGGTCGACCGAAGCCTGCGTAAACGAGAGGAACTGCTTGCCCTCCTTAAGTTTCACTTGCACCGAGCTCAGAACCGGCAGAAACAGGCAGCAGACTCCCGCAGATCAGCACGTGAGTTCAAAATCGGGGATCATGTCTATTTGAAACTCCAGCCGTACCGCCAAAAGTCTCTCAAATCCCGTCAGATTCCGCATAAGCTGTCACCGAGGTTTTATGGTCCTTTTCCCGTCATTGATCGCATCGGTTCAGTTGCATACAAGCTCCAATTACCGGCCTCAGCAGCAATACACAACGTCTTCCACGTTAGCCAGCTGAAAATCTGCCCGAATCCGTCATCCACCGCACCAGACCTCCCGCAATTTCTCCTCGACGTCGGGACTGCTAAGGAACCAGCTGCTACTCTGGAACGGAAGATGGTGCATCACCAAAACAAAGCCGCAACCAAAGTCCTCGTCCATTGGCAAGGCGAAACACCGGACATGGCGACATGGGAGTTCTACTCTGATTTCATCGCCAAGTACCCCGCATTCCATCCTTGAGGACAAGGATGTGCTTGATCGGGGAGTATTGTAATAGGAACTTCGGTTCATTAGATTTTTATTTTAATTTATTTTCATAAACTAGCGTTATCGTTCTTCTCGGGTTTTCTTTACGGTGCTTTCCCGGGACGCTTTTATTGAACCGTTAGGGTTAGCTATTTATACTCCTTTGTAGCTTTGGAATTAATCATTCAATCATAAACACAATTCCAACCCTAAAACTATTCTCTATCTGGTTTCCATTGGATTCTTGTCTCCTTCGGTTGATTATTCCATTCTACAATCTTCCCTAGGCAGAATTCTTCTAATCTTCGATACCTTGGAGGTGTTCTAGGTTAGGTTACTATCCTTATTGTTACAGATTCCAGCCTCCATCTTTTTGGGACAGATTCTGGCCTGTAGATTTGACGGATTGTTACCATTAGAACAAAGTACAAACCTTAGTCGGCGTTTGGGTTTGTGCCGCCAATTTGTGTACCGAACTAGCCCAATAAATTTGGGGTTTCCCAATTCCAGGTTAGTTTCTCTCTCGCACTCTCTCCCTCTGCTTCCTACCTTGTTCTCCGCTGAATTTTATTGGCCTCGAGTTAGGTTCAATTTGGTGCTGAACGTCGCTTCAGACATATCTGGCTTATCAAATTCAAGTGTCTGTGATTACAAGTTCATGTTATAGGACTGAAACTAACTAGCTCTTGCCTGAAACATGTGTTGTCTTTGTGTTAATCTTTTACCTATCCAAAATCGTTAACAGAAATCATTGAATGTCTGAATTCGCTAACAAACATGTGTTCTTTCTGATCTTTTTACTGTTTACGTTGGATAGTCAGAAGCTCAAGTTTTGTGATCTTTTCATTGTTATTATGAGGGAATTGCAGTTAAGCTAGATGAGTGCAGCAGTTAAACTAGAAAGCCTGCAAAGGAGTGCTGCAGTTGGTGTTCAGCATGTGTTGGATTACTTGAGGAATGTTCAGGCAGAAAATCTTAATTTCTATTACTCGATTCAGGATGGCCCGGAGCATCAAAATCCCAACATTTTCTGGGCAGATGCTTCTTGCAGAATGAATTATACCTACTTTGGAGACACTGTTATCCTTGACACCTCATATCATGCTGATCAATACAAGGTTCCGTTTGTATCGTTGAATGGAATCAACCATCACGGACAGCCTGTGCTTTTCGGATGTGCCTTGCTATATAATGAATCAGCAGATGCATATGTTTGGTTGATTCAAACTTGGCTCAATGCTGCATCTGGGCACCACCCCATCTCCATAACATCCGAGCCTGACAAATTTATAGAGATGGCCGTTTCTCAAACTTTACCTCAGACTCGTTATCGCTATTGCAAGTGGAGTATTATTAGAGAAACTGAAGAAAATTTGGCTGATCTATATCAGTCATATCCAACTTTTAGAACAAGTTTCCGAAACTGCATTTGTCAAAGCGAGACAATTGATGAATTTGAGTCTAGGTGGGAATCACTTATGGGACAGTATTACCTCATGGATAATCAGTGGCTTCAATCAATATACAATTCTCGCCATCAGTGGGTCCCAGTTTATCTGCACAACACTTTTTTTGGTGAGCTTTCTCTGACTGAAGGAAATGATGGCAAGAACTCGTACTTTAATGGGTTTATAGATGCCAGTACTACCATAGATGATTTATTTGAGCAGTATGAGAAAGCTGTTGCAAGCTGGGTAGAAAATGAGTTGAAGGCAGATGATGACATGTGTAAATTCACCCCAATTTTGAAGATCCCATCTCCAATGGAAAAACAGGCGGCTAAGGTTTACACTAAAAACGTTTTCATGAAATTCCAGGAAGAATTAGTGGAGACACTAGCTAACCAAGCTACAAAAATTGAAGAGACGGGATCATTCTCCACCTATAGGGTGGGCAAGTTTGTCGTGCATTTTGATGCTGCTGAGATGAAAGCTAATTGCAACTGTCAAATGTTTGAATTCTCTGGTATACTCTGTAGGCACATATTGTCGGTTTTCAGAGCCAAAAATGTTCTTACCCTTCCTTGTCAATATGTCCACAAGCGTTGGACAAGAAATGCCAAGAATTCTGTGGAGCATTCAAGCAATTCCAATGAGTCTCTGACTTTACGGCAGGACAGTTTACGTCAGGAAGCTATGAAATTTGTTGATGAAGGAGCGAAATCTGTACATGCCTTTCATGTTGCTATGGAGGTATTACAGGCAGCCAAGAAGAAAGTTACTGCTGCAAAAATTACTGATAATGGCATAAGTGGAAGGCATTCTGACAGACTAAATCAAGTGTCAACTGGGCAATCTCTGGTCAGTACTAAACTTTATTGTCTTTTGCTCTCATCAGTTGGCTTATTACGCAGTTTATCACGCATTGAGCATGCATCTTTTGACTCTTGCTGTTCATTTTCTTCTATGATTGGACTTGGATTATGTTGGGATGAGCATGCGTCTTGTTCTTGCAATGTGTACTCATCAAGAATGGGGATTTTTGGGTTTGATGGTAACTGCTTATACAAATATGTTGAAGTATTGGAACCAAAATCATTCATCTGCCACTCTATTGACTTGTAGTCTCTATTTTGTTTCTGTGAATCTTTCGCCTTTGATTTGACACAGGAAACCCATAAGGAAATGCTAGAAATGTCTGGTTTAATCTAACTTTGCTATCCATGTCCTGATTTGCCTGTTATCAACATTAATACTCACTGCTAGAAGTAAATAGTTAAGTGAATGGTGCAGGCGGAGAAGGCAAGGAAAATCCAGCAATTATCTGCGGAGGTGGAGAGTGCTAAGCGGCGCTCTGAGCTTTACAGATCCAATTTGCTCACCATTTTGAAAGATATGGAGGATCAGAAGTTGAAGTTATCAGTCAAAGTCCAGAACGCCAGACTTGGTCTAAGAGATTAGTACGGCCGGTTGTATTCTGACCTGCATAGTTACTGGCCGGAAAGTGTACTCCATCTCCATCAGGAGGATTGAATACTTTGGATTGTACGGGCGATTGTAATTCAGAACTTTAACGGCTTTACATTTTAACGCGAGAGTGCAGCCTTTCCTCCAAAAATAAGGGTTTTTTCGGATATACCTTGAAAGATATTTAGAAGATTTTTTCGAATTGTAAATAATATTAAAATTTGAAACATGACAAACATTAAGATTGAGGGAATATGCAAGCTGAAAATGATTCTTATGAGGAGTCCAACACTTACCGAAACATCTTTCTATATACTCCGTACCAGAGAAAAAAGTTTAGATTACAAAGATGTTGCAACCGAGATGGTTGTCCCCTCTAAATCAAAATCGATACATCTGATTCTGGATCAAAGTACAAAACTTTACAGAGAAACTACAAAGGCTCGTGGATCAAATTCCTAAACTTTCTAGCCATGGCTTTCTTATGTACACAGGGAATATAAGAAACTGTTAGAATTCCTGAATCCTAATCAATCAACTGAAGATCCTATCTAGCAATCATCTAATTTGTGAGCTTCAAAGCATTTGATTATTCACATGAACGAAGCAAGCAAATATTGCTTTGTTTTAGTCACACCAGGCATCTGCTATTTCGGTAACAGGTTCTATATCATTAGATGTTGATCTCTTTGAACAGATGAGCACACAGTCTGCTGAGATCCGATGACTCCTGCTGAGATGCATTTTAAGGAATTGCACTTAAGTCCCAATAGAAGACACATAACTGAGCCATAGGAGCCTATAGTATAACACATTGACCATAGCATGTAACAGAATGACTAGAGAAAAAGGGAACTTACAAATGCACATTTAGAAAGGCAACAAAGCATCAGATAAGCTCTTTTAAGTCAACCTTCACATTCTCGACTTTTACAAACAACTGCTGCTTATGGTTCTCAATCTCCTTCAAAGCTGAAAACAGGTTGGCCCGATAGACTTCACATTTTTTATTCGCAGCTTCAAGCTCCAGAGTCAGCTCTTTTATTTTTCGGTCCATCTCATCCTACCAAATAGTGTCCAACACAATTAAATTGTTGGCCAATGATTAAATTCGGTCCATCTCATTCTAAGTAAAGATAGTCTAGGGCAACAAAAGCAGAGGATTCACAAGGCAAAGCTAATGCAAGTTTTCTCTAAGTAATTTAACATAGCAGTATACCGAGAGAAGAGATGAAACCAATACAATGATATCCAGCAATTAACAGTCAAAACCAAGACCTGTTAGAGGCAGAACTGAACTACACAAGTTTCCGGTAGCTAGCCATAAGTTACAGAAACACAAGGATTATCAAAGTGAAACATCTCTCAAGTAAACCAACCGTAACATATGGTGACTGTTGAGAAATATCAGAGTATTTTTGCCTCACGATCTCGATAAACTCTTCTACTAGTATTCATAATGTTATCTTTGCATTTCGTTTTAAGGTTATAGTATAAGCAACGATGTGCATACATGTGATGACCTAATATTAGGAGTGCTCCAAAAATTTCACATAATCAACATGCTATTTTAATGCTCCAAATTTTCTTTTTATCAAGGTTACAGTATCAGATATCTAACCCAGGTTTTATATTCCCACTTCAAATCACTACTTCTTTTAATAATTGTGATACAAAACAACCATTTTTCCCCAAATGAAAATATAATCCTTAATTTTTTAAAGAATTTAGACATCCTTCATTAAAATTAAAAACACGAGGTGAAAACAATATCAACCTTATACACAGAACAAGTATGTCTTTCCATATCTCAAACATTAGAAGACTCTAAATTTAGGTGTTGTCTAACTCAGCAGATTATTCTTTTTTTTTAACTTTTACATCTGCTACTTAAGTCAGTAGAAAACAAGTTTCTACAAACACAGATTTTTGTACGCCAATGGAACATAAGAACAACTTAATATAGAACAAAAGAAAAAATACAAAACATAGTACAGAACAGCTTAAATGGTATACCTCAGACAAACTTTCACCCATGTCCTCTTGGTGTTTATGGTGGCAATGATTTCCAGAAGTTCCAGCTCTTAAAGAATCCCCCTTAACATGCCCATTTGCCATGGAGCTTCTTATCTCATTTTTTAAAACAACTCTTTCAGCAGCATCTTTCAAAGCAATTACTGCCAACTCATACGTTTCGACAGTTTTAGCCCCTTCATCAACAAACTCAAATGCTTCATGGCGCAAAGTATTGTAGCGGACTATATGAGATTCTAGATAGCTAGTAACCTTAGTTTGGCAATCATCTAATATTACACAGCTCTTGGCATTTCTGGTCCACCTCTTCAGAATGTAATGAGAAGGCAAAGTAAGAACATTACTTACTCTAAAGACAGCTAATACATGTCTACAAAGAAGGCCCGAGAATTCAAACATTTGGCAACTGCAATATGCTTTCATCTCCAGAACATTGAATCTCACATAATAAGGCCTGTGATCCTCACCATATTTTGTCACTTGATAAGTGGTAGCCTCCCCATCATCCTCCACCTTGGTTGCCATTAGAGTCAGAGTTCCTACTAACTCATCCTGAAACCTCGCAAATATTTTTCTAGTGTAAAGCTCAGAGGCCTGCTTCTCCATTGGTGAAGGAGTCTTTAATAAAGGAGCTGTATTCATAGTTTCATAATCTGCTTTCACTTCTTTTTCATTACGGCTTTCGAGGGCTTTCTCATACAGCTTAAAGAACTGGCTAAGAGAAGTAGAAGCATTTACATACCCATCAAAGTAAGAATTCATACTATCACTTCGTTGAGTCATAGACATCTCAGCGAAAAAGGCGTCCCTAAGGTAAACCGGGACCCAATTCCTACAAGCAGAATATGTTGACTGAAGCCACTCATTATCCCTGAGATCGTATTTTTCAACTAGAGACAACCAACTGGACTCAAACTCATCAATGTTTTCAGGCAAGTTGACACACTTATGAAAGTCAGCTTCAAACGTGGGATGCTGAAGAAACACATGAGACAGCTTCTCCTGACACTTTTTAAAAATGTGCCACTTACAGAACCGATGGCGTGTCTCAGGAAAAACCTCCATTATAGAAGAACTAATGATTGAATCATGATCCGTGGTAATTGAAACTGGTGGTCTACCAGACATAGCCATCAACCATGACTTAAAAAGCCAAATAAATGATTCCTCAGATTCATTAATCATGAATGCACATCCAAACAACACAGGCTGCCCATGGTGGTTCACTCCAATGAATGGGGCAAAGGGCAATCTGTACCTATTTGACCTGTAAGTGGTATCAAAAGTAACAGTATCACCAAAGTAGGTATAGTTCATCCTGGCCTTTGCATCTGCCCAAAAGACATTCCTAGCAGACTGATCATGATCAGCATCCCCTTGTACGGCATAAAAGAAATCGGGGTTCTCGAAATGCATCTGTTTCAAGTAATCAATCAAAAGCTGAATATCACCCTCCATGTTCCTCTGCCTATTAGTCCTCATATAGTTCCTACAATCCACCTCTGTGAAACCAACTTTGCTAATTCCTCCATACTCCTTTATGAGAGCAGACATGATCCTCCGAGGTCCCAATCCAGCGGCCTGGAGGGTGTCAATAAGGGTCTTTGCTGGGCCTGAAATCTGCCTGTGGGAACGGAGACAGTGCACCTGATCAGGCGGGACAAGCTCATGGTTATGCGCTTTGACGAAAGCACTCACAATCCACATACCAGATTCCTGAATTTTAACAGAGAGCATTGCTTTGCAGCCAACTCTTGTGATCAACCTAGGCCTCTTGATTTCCCTCTCCTGTGTTCTCTTCTCATTGAGATTCCTAAACCCCTCTTTAGCGCATACAAAAGATCGTTGAATGATGGCGCCGTCACGCCTGGAACGACGGGAGGAGCTGACACGTGTGCTGAATCCGACACGGCGGGCATAGGAGTTGTAAAAGGCTTTAGCGGCTTCTTCTGACTCGAACTCCATTCCCTCGTAGGGCTCGAGATCCAAATCTCCCTCCGGGATGTACATCGCCATGCTGCCGGCATATGAGGTAGTGGCCGTGGCGGAGACGGAGGCTGTGCTAGCGCCGGGAGTGTCGGGAATCTCATCGTCTTCGAGAGTGTGCTCAATTTCGATGCCGTCGTCGGAAATCCCTCCGCTCTCGCCTCCTCCTCCAAGCTCTATGTCGAAATTAAACACCTGGTTCTCCATCGATCAGGTCAGAATCAAAATGCGCAATTAAATTCAGTAAGAAAAGGCATCTGCATGCGCAATTAGGGTTAGGGTTTGTTTAACAGTTGGAAGAGGGGAAATGGATTTGATATCGGAGAGATTGAGATTGATCGGTAGGGTTTGATGGTGGAGAGTTTTCTGGAGGAGGTTGCTATGGTGGAGGAAGGAGGTTACGATGGTGGCGGCGGAGGAGGGAGGGTGGTGCAGAGTGGGGTGTTCGAATGTTGTTGAGGACTATCTACAAACCAAATACCCTCAATCGTGGCCGTTAATTACGAGAATGATGGATAAATTTGAACCATTGGATATGATGTAGAGTGATCAAAGGAGATCCATCATCTTGACGCAATGGCCCAAGTTACACCCGATTACTAACCTAGTTTTTTCTTTTTTAAAAGGCAAGGATTATAAATCTCAAACTAGTTAACACGTTTATTATTATCGTAATTATATATTTCGTATTATTTTTATATATATATATTTATATAGTAACGGAATCTGAAAGCTTCATACAAGTCTTCATTCATATGGTCCAAATTCAATTTCCTGCCCACCAAAAATCCTAAGGACTGATAATGCTTATGAACTTGGTTCAAGCAATGAAGTCAGTTCCTTTCTTTCTTCCCAAAGAATTTTGCATCAAACTTCTTTTTCTCATACTCCATAATAGAATAGATTTGTTGAAAGAAAACACAAGCACCTACTTGAGACGTCTAGATCCTTAATATTCCAAAGCATAGTACCTCTAAAACACTGGGGTGAATGCATTAAACCACCTTCCTAATCCCACATAAAAACATTTAGTTGCCTATGTTGTGTCTCCACACAAGCCAAAAGCAGAGACAAACTATCTCCAAGATCTGAGCCATGTGTTTTCATTGGAATACCTTTTGGTAGAAAAGTCTGTAAAGTTCTATCTCTGCAGACTCACTCTGTATATAGCTCTAGAGATGCCATCTTTTAAGAGATCGTGTTTCCCTTCCATCATTCCTCTTCCAAAACAGACTCTAACATTTTCCTACCTAAAGCCTTTCCAAACGTTTTTCATGACACAAATTCTTATCCCACTTCTGAACAACCCTCTCTACAACCTACTTCACACACACCAGTTGACATTCAAATCACTAAAACCAGTCCAACTAATCCTCCAGCTCCACAATCTAGACCTATTAGAAGGTCTACTAGGGTGCATCCTCCTTCTTCTCATTTACAAGACTATATTTGTGCTAATGCTACTAGCACAAACTCTATATGCCCAAACACAATTACCTCTTTATGTTTTGCCTCCCAAACCATTTGTGCCACTATTAAATCTAAGAATGATCAAGTTTTATTGAATTCGCAAACTTCTATACATGAGCCTTCTTCTTTTGATGAGGTTGCACATGTCCCAACTTGGCATGAAGCAATGGGCAAAGAATTTCAAGATCTCGAGCTTAACAGAACATGGGACCTAGTTGCTTTTCCACCCGGTAAGAAACCAATAAGTTGCAAGGGGTAATCAAAATGAAACACAAGGCAAATGGGACAATTGAGAGACACAAAGCTAGACTGGTAATAAGAGGATTCACTCAAAAAGAAGGAGTTGACTACACTAAGGCTTTTTCCCCAGTGGTCAAAATGACTATTATTAGAACCTTGGTTTCAGTAGCTGCTAAAAGAGATTGGCACATTGCACAACTAGATGTAAATAATGCTTTCTTACATGGAGATCTTCATGAAGAAGTCTACATGAAGCCTCCTCCAGGATTGACAGTGTTTCCTTCTCAAGTATGTAAACTTAACAAATCCTTATATGGCTTAAAGCAAGCTTCCCGCCAATGGTATGCAAAGTTGTCTAGTTGCTTATATTCTCAAGGCTACAAGCATTCTCGGGATGATTTCTCTTTGTTCTTCAAGAAGATTGGTGCATATGTGGTATTTTGGCCATTTATGTTGATGATATCCTCCTTACAGGAAATGATTTGGCAGAAATGAACATATTAAAAGAAGTTCTTAGATGCACAGTTCAAGATCAAAGACCTAGGTCGCCTTAATTATTTTTGGGAATTGAGTTTATAAAACTTCCCGATGGATACATATCCCATGACTACTCTCACCCTATCACACTTAACTTCCTAGTTCTTTGTCCTCACTTGAAGTCATGGGTAGCAATCTAATCCATATAAAGGATTACAAACATAGAGTGTTTTATAATCACCCTCACTTAAACCCTTGACGACCTCGTCAAGGCTCGCGAAGTCCAAAAGACCACCCTCTAGGTCGAGCGACAATACTATGGCTAAGCCAACTTGCAATCCAAAGTCGGCTCCAATACCATTTGTAAAGCACACGACCTTAGAAACTCTATCCTCATGTCAACCTGGGAATTTCCCAGGAGGTCACCCATCCCAAAACTACTCCCGCCCTCGCACGCTTAACTTCCTAGTACTTTTTCCTTACTTGAACTAGGAAAACGAAGAACTCTTGTTGACATGGATACCAATCTAATTATAAAGAATTACAAACATGGGGTGTTACACCTGCGACTGAAACTAAAGCTAAGAGAATCCTTGCAACCGACGAAAGCAAAGAAACCATGAGGAAGTTAAACCAAAGATGACCATTTGTCGTAATAACAACAACAAAATAATAACCGAAGCAACAATAATCAACGTAGATGAAGCCAAAAACAACAACCAAATAAGAAACTTGAACCAAGGACAACTGTGCTTCAGAATAATAACAGCAAAAAATTAACCGGGGAAACAATCAACAACGCAGATCGAACCCAGAAAGACACCTAGAAAGAACGCTGATAACAACAATTTGTCGTGCTAATTGCTCCTATGCAAGTAATCCAAACAAACCTAATATGCAGTCCTAGGCCAGTAAGGGTCGAGTCCTTAGGGAGACAGATTCTAGTTCTGTATGAAATATATGTGTCAATCAAGTAACCGAAGGTTTTTTTTTGTTTGTCTTAAGTAACCAAGCATGCAAATAGTAACGAGTAAAAGATGATGGAATCAGTAATTGGGAAATAGCTCAGCCAAACAAATATCCACACTTCGTATGACAAGTTGATCCTAGATAACTCATTCAATATCTCATGCAACGGAAATTCCTATTCCTTTCCTGAATTAGCTATTGACACAACCAGATACTAATAGCTCTAACTAATTAAACAACCATGAAACTATCAAGATTCAGTTTAATAGCAGCATTAAGATCAGGAATATAATCAGGATACATCAGCATAAAACAACCAGCTTTTATCCTAGATGTAAATCAATTCTCTCTACATAAAACTAGCACAACCAGATACTAGCACGATGCAATTGCTACTACGAATTAGATATGCTCAACCAGTAACAATCTAATTCTAGCAATAGATCAATAAAGACGATACCTAGATGATCAGGCTAAAAACAATCAATATTAATCATAATAGATTCAAGCAAGAGAATAGATTAATTCCAAGCAATTGATAAGGAACGAGAAATCTCACAACTTAATCAAAACGAATGCTTCAATTGTCTAACTAAGAAAAAGGGCTTAGTTCTTCATAACAAATGTCTGCTGATGAAAAGAAAAGTGTAAACGGGGTTAGAGAAGAACAAGCTCTCCTATAACCTAATTATATAGAAATAATATCCTAAAAATAAAGCATAAAACGAGTTTAAACAAATAAGGAAAAATAACAAAAACAATAGAAAATAGAGATTGCAATTTCGGATCTGACAGAGGCAGCGGTCGCCGCCAGTAGATAACTTCAGCTTCTGCACGTAGATGGGCGGCGATCGCCGTAGGTTTGGCGGTGGGCGCCGCCAGTGATTGTCTTCGTCTTCTGTCTTCTCGTCGGTCTTCTGTTGGCTTCTCTTCTTCTTCTGTAATAAGTCTCTAATATCAACATAAAGCTCCATACGTCGCCTTCACTCCAAATACATGAATAAGCTCCAAGACGCTCCTAAAACTCAGTAATCTCACCCTAAAACACCATACTTACACACTATGATATCGTGTGTATCAAACTCCCCCACACTTGAATCTCTACTCGTCTCGAGTAGATAGAAAACTACTACTCATCATCAATATAGCTCATAGACACCCAAGTACACAAGAGAACTCAATACTAAGAATGTAGCACCTAAACATGTAAGCTCATAACTCTAAACAAGTGAAATCACCAACATCCTAGCTAACAACCAACAAAACTCCAACTCAATCAACACCAAATAGTCTCATCCTCCAACAACACTAACAAATGTGATCAAATAAATTATGACCAAAACTAACGCCTTATAGCTCCAAAATGTCCTACCCAAATTCCTCCTTATATCACCTCCAACTTATGTCACCTCGCCAAATAAAAATGAATCCTAAAAATCTCTTTTTTTTACCACTCATTTTGCTTAGGCGCCCTCTCGGGTTTTCATCCTAACCACTCATTAATTGTTCCAGGGCTCACAAACTCACATCACTCGAAATCTCTTTTTATCTCAACCTAGTGCTGGTCCAGGTTACCTGCTTGTTGCATAGATCTTGCTATCCCAGGATTTTTCTGCCTTTTTCATATTTTTGTGGCTTTTTCTTTTTTTTTTTCTTCAGAATCATAATATCAAAATAACAATAACAAATACAATATCTACTCCCCCACACTTAAAGCTAACATTGTCCGCAATGAATTAAAGAACGAACGATAAGGGGAAGTAAAGAGAGTACCGCTACTGAGATGGTGGATAATGTTGGGTCATGAAAATGTCCCAAGATCGCATCTGATCTTCTAAGCTCTGTATGTTCTCGGTCTGCCGCTGCTGAATGGTACGGAAATCAAGTTGATTGTCAACAAGCTGAGTAAGCTAACCTCTCATGAAGCTTTGCTCATCACTGAAAAACTGTTGTTGCTGCCTGAACTCCCTAAAATCAACCTCCATTGCCTGCTGCCTCGTATCTATCCTCTGCATCATCTGAAACATCTGCTGCTGCATGTCCTCAGAACTCATAGGAGGGACGGGATCACCCATCTCAATGTCTTCCTCATCTTGCTCAGCAGGTGCACGTGAGGGTCCAACAGAAGAGCTTTCAGAAGCGCCCAACCGATACCTGCATATATCAAAGTCCACATACTTGGGTCCAAAAGGCATCTCTACTTGAAGAGGAAGCTTGATCTTGTGACTTCCTCTTGAACCATAAGTCCAATAGTGCTTGTCGTTCATGTGTGACAAGACACCCACATACCTCATCTTGACCCAGTAATAAACAAAGCTCGGGGAAACCTGTGATTTTTCAGCCAGAGGTGGGATGTCAAGGGACAAGGCAATCAAAGATACCATTCCACCGATCACATTCTTTCCTTTCTTGGCACTCTGATATTTCGTACAACACCCCAAAAATAAGGATAACCAATCCTTCACCAATGAGCATTCTGGTGTCATGCTCCATACTGCTGCCAGGTCTAGATACGGCAACTTGTTCAGCTCTGATTGGCCTAAGAAAGCCATCCTAATTACCTTGTGAGCTAGGCGGAGACAAGGATGTGACCATTTGTAATTATATTCTCCACCTTTGGCGTCATAATTTGAATCACCTGTAGAACCATACCAAAAATCCAAGTACTCACAAGTGTCTGCCCATGCTGATTCCTTAGAGGGTGGCTTGGTAATTCCAAGCGCAGAGCTGAGTTCTCTGTAACTCAATGAGTAATTATTACCTGCAAGCACAAAAGCAACTCTTTTCTCGTCTTTCACATTCTCAAGGGTGCTCAAGAACTCAATCGTCCAACTCTTGAATGTTGGTGCCTTAAGATGGAAAAACCGTCCCAAACCACCATGCTGAAACAATTTCTCCGTGCAGTCATAGATGCCAAGTGCACCTAGGCATTGATAGTCTAAGAACAAAGTGGACACAAATTCTTGTTTTTCTAGCCTTTTCTTCCTCTTCTTGTGCTCAAGAGGAGGCTGTTGGCGGGAGCTGGTGGTACGCTTCATCATTCAATCAACAACAACAACAACAACAACCAAAAGAAGCAACAACAACAACCAAGAGCAACAACAACCACACCAAAATTCTCAAGAAGCTCAAATTCAAAAATAATCCTCCAAAGCAAACCAAAGCTTCAACAATCACTATTATCAACTCCAATCAATCCTCAACAACAACCAAATAGCAATATCCTCCACAAATCATCAACCAAATAGCCCAAACCCTAGAATTCGAATTTCAAGTTCTAGGTGAAGAGGGGGGCTTACCAAACCGAAATTGAGGATGGTGAAGGTTAGAATAGACTCCGGGGATGTTGAAAACAGGAAGAAACTGAGGAGAGAGCACCAAATTGCGACGAAGTCAACCCACGACGAAGAGGCGGCGGTCGCTGCTGGTTGGGCGGCGGTCGCTGCTTTGCTGGTGAGGCGGAATGCCGACGGGAGGAAGGTCGCCGGCTGGTCGTGAGAGGGAGGGGAAAGGGCGGCGGCTGTTGGTTGTGAGAGAGGGTAGGGTTGAGTTTTTGAGGGTTTGTTGTTTTGGGAGAGAAAAGGGGAAAGTGGGTTTGTGTTTGAGTTTGGTAAAGTGAGGGTGAGGTAGAAGAGAAGGTAAAATGAAGAGGGGTAGGCTGATATCAACTTTGCTCTCTATTTTTTTCGATTTTTTCGATTTTTTTTTTTTTTTTAAATCTCATATATTCTTTTTTTTTTCGCTCGGGTTTAGAAACCATACTTGAGAGGCGGCGATTGCCTTAAGTAGGGCGGTGATCACTGCAATTAATTGTCAAAATGTCGTAGCCAAAATGGATTGGTGGCGATCGCTGCTTTTTGGGGCAGCGGTCGCCGTAGGCAAAGCGGCGGTCGCCTCCATTTGGCAGGGGCAGCGATCGCCGTAGGCAAAGCGGCGGTCGCCTCCATTTGGCAGCGGTCGCTGCCTCTGCTTCGTAGCCGAATTCGGAGCCATGAGGCGGCGGTGGCTGTAGGCAAAGCAGCGGTCGCTTCTTGGTCGTTGCCTTCAATTCGTGGCATCATCCAATTGTTTCCCTGCACAGCTTAGTTCCAAACAAAAGCGTACGAAAGAGAATTAATGTGAGAGAGATTTATTGAAGAAAATAACTACCTATCATCGGGTTGCCTCCCGATAAGCGCCTTAGTTAACGTCGTGGCTCGACTGAATGCTAGCACATCATGCCTGAGTTTCAGGTTCCTCCAGGAACGTTTCTTCAATGGTGTCCTTGGTGAATCCTTCATGATATTGCTTCACTCTTAGACCATTCACCTTAAACACCGTATGTGTAGCATCATCATACAAATCTATGGCACCATGTGGGTATACCTTGGCAATGACATAAGGTCCTGCCCAACGCGATCTCAACTTGCCTGAGAAAAGTCTAAGGCAGGACTGAAATAACAAGACTTTTTCACTGACTTTGAAGTCTTTCCTCAATATGTTCTTGTCATGCCATGCCTTTGTCTTTTCCTTGTAACGAACAACATTGTCATAGGCCTCAATCCTTGCTTCCTCTAATTCTTGTAACTGCAGCTTACGAAGATCTCCGGCCTCATCAAGTTTCATACTACAATTCTTGACATCCCAATACGCCTTGTGCTCTAGCTCAACCGGGAGATGGCATGCTTTACCGAACACCAATCGAAAAGGTGACATTCCAATTGGTGTCTTATAAGTTGTTCGATACGCCCATAGTGCATCATCCAACCTCAAACTCCAGTCCTTCCTATTAGGAGCTACTGTCTTTTCCAAGATGGATTTGATCTCTTTATTAGAAACTTCAGCTTACCCATTAGTTTGAGGGTGATAGGCAGTAGAAACTCTTTGCGTGACATGATACTTCTTCAACAAAGAAGTAATTGTCCTATTGAAAAAGTTTTTTCCCCTATCACTTATTATGATAGCCTTTGGGATCCCAAATCGAGCAAAAATATATGTCTTCAAGAACTCTGCTACGACTTTAGAATCATCAGTTCTGGTGGCCTTTGCTTCCACCCACTTGGAAACGTAGTCCACCGCAAGGAAAATATATATATTCCCACAAGATGTTGGAAACGGTCCCATAAATTCAATGCCCCAAACATCGAAGATTTCACAAAAAATCAGACTAGTTTGTGGCATCTCATCCCGACTAGACATGTTTCCAACTCGTTGACACCTATCGCAGGATTTACAGTGGTTATTCGCATCTTTGAAGATGGAGGGCCACCAAAATCCTGCGTCAAGTACCTTTCTTGAGGTCCTTTGGACTCCAAAGTGCCCACCACATGCTTCAGAATGACAAAAGTTAAGGATAGAATTTACCTCATTTTATGGAATGCAACGACGAATGACCTGATCAGAACAATGCTTCCATAAGTAGGGATCGTCCCAAACAAAGAATCTGGCTGAGCTGTGCAGCCTGTCTTGTTGAGCCTTGGTGAAAGGTGAAGGGAATTCACCTGTGGTGAGGAAATTGACTAAATCAACATACCATGGCTCAAGAGCTGTCATCCTGAAAAGTGACTCGTCGGGAAAGCTTGTCTGAATCTGAGTCTGTGGGGGGTTGCTTTCATGGAATATTCGGCTGAGATGATCAGCTACCAGGTTTTCTGCTCCCTTCTTATCTTTGATCTCCACGTCAAACTCACTTAGCAATAAAATCCATCGAACCAGTCTCGGCTTGACCTCTTTCTTCGTCAACAGGTAGCGCAGGGCTGCATGGTCTGTATACACAATGACCTTTGTACCAAGAAGGTACTGCCGGAATTTCTCAAGAGCAAAAACCACCGCTAATAATTCTTTTTCAATAGTTGAGTAGTTTCTTTGTGCACCATTCAGTTTCATGGATGCATACTGAATCACATAGGATGCCCTTGCTTCTTTTTGTCCTAAAACTGCTCCCACAGCATAGTCACTTGCATCACACATGATCTCAAATTGTTTAGACCAATCAGGCGCCTGGATGATAGGGACACTTGTCAGACACGTCTTCAAGTCATCAAAGGCGGCCTGACACTCCTTTGTAAACTCAAATCCAATTTCCTACTTCAAAAGTTCACAAAGGGGTGAAGAGATTTTTGAGAAATTTTTAATAAACCTGCATGGCCTAGAAAAGAGCGAACTTCACGAACATTAGTAGGATAAGGCAAAGACTGAATTACATCAATCTTAGCCTTATCGACCTCAATACCCCTAGATGAAACAATATGACCGAGAACAATACCCTGTTTTACCATGAAGTGACACTTCTCAGAATTAAGTACTAAATTGGTGTCTACACATCTTGCAAGCACAAGTGACATGTGATCTAACCATGCATCAAAACTATCCCCATGTACCTGTAAAATTATCCATAAAGACCTCAATGAAATGCTCAATGTATTCAGAGAAAATGCTTACCATACACCGCTGAAAAGTCCCAGGCGCATTACATAGTCCAAAAGGCATCCTACGATAGGCAAAGGTGCCAAAGGGACATGTGAATGTCATCTTCTCTTGGTCCTCCGGTGCTATGGCTATCTGAAAGTATCCTGAATAACCATCCAAAAAGCAATAGAAAGCACGACCCGAAAGCCTCTCAAGCATTTCATCAATAAAAGGTAGGGAGAAGTGATCCTTTCTAGTCACCGCATTGAGTTTGCGGTAGTCAATACAAACTCTATATCCTGTTTGTAGCCTGGTAGGGACCAACTCCCCCTTTTGATTTTCCACCACCGTAACCCCTCCTTTCTTTGGGACAACCTGTGTGGGACTAACCCATTTACTGTCAAAGATAGGAAAAATCATACCTGCTTGCAAGAGTTTCAGAACTTCTTTCTTGACAACGTCCATCATTGGTGGATTCAGGCGCCTTTGTGGCTGCCTAGATGGCTTCTCCTCTCCTTCTAGCAGGATTCGATGCATACAAGTAGTAGGACTAATTCCCTTGATGTCAGCAATGGTCCATCCTATCACTGTTGTATGCTCTTTGAGAACCACCGCTAACCTCTCCTCTTGATCTTTGTTGAGCTTGTTTGAGATGATGATTGGCAATGTCTCATTGTCTCCAAGGAAAGCATATTTAAGATGATCAGGGAGTTGTTTCAGCTCAATCACTGGTGCTTTCACAATAGAGGGTAGTAGTTTCTCGCTCGGCAAGGTTAGTGGTATGGGGAATTTTCTTGACATTTCATAAGGAGGCTTATGGTAAACATCCAACTCATGTACAACTTCCTGCAAAAACTAGAATCGACAAGCATAGATTGTATGTTATCTAGGCTGCTCCTATCAAAAACATCTTGCACCAATGGTTCAAGCATGTCAATTGCACACAAAGAATGATCATCTGAAGGATATTTCATGGCCTCATAGATGTTGTAATTAATAGTTTGGCCATCAAATTCCATGGTTAATGCACCAGTACTCACATTAATCTTTGTATTAGCCGTTTTCAGAAAGGGTCTCCCTAATAGAATGGGGGATGCATGCTTGTCATGTTCCATATCGAGTACAAAGAAATCACTAGGAAAAGTCAAGTCACCAACCATCACAAGAACATCTTCTACTATCCCAATAGGTCGCACGCTAGAACGATCTGCTAATTGAATAACTACTTTGGTTGCATGCAAGGGTCCTAATCCTAGGGATTCACATAGGGATGAAGGCAAAACATTAATTGAAGCAACCAAATCTAACATTACTTTTTCAAACCTGGTACCTCCAATTGTACATGGTATGGTGAACATGCCTGGATCGCCACATTTCTGAGGTAGTCGTTTCCGAAACACCACTGAAACATGTTCGCTTACCTTCACCTTCTTCTTACTGTTCCTGTCTTAGTTTCTCTTTGTAGTGCACATCTGTTTCAAGAACTTTGCATAACGAGGAACATATTTGATTAAGTTAAGGAGAGGAATGTTTACCTCGACATTTCTGAACATCTCAAACATGTCCTTGTCCTGCTCAAGTGGCTTGATCCGCCTTAATGCAGATGGGAAGGGTGGAACAGGTTTCCACTCAGGAGGGCTCGGCTCCTTCTCTTTGTCTTCTAAAACATCTTGGCGGCGATCGGTGTAGGGAAGGCAGCGGTCGCTGCCTTCGGTTTCAGACAATTCTCCATCCGGAGAGAGGCGGTGGTCGCCGTCATCTAGGCAACGATCGCCGTCTTCAGACTTTTTCTGTTCGATACCTTTTCCTGCATCTGTCTCAGAATTATCTTCTTCGAGTCTTTTTCCACTTCTCAAAGTTATTGCACTAACATTTTGAACATTTGGGTTCTCTTCCGTTTGAGATGGAAGTTTCCCTGACTCCTTTGCATTAAGTTTGCTTACGACTTGAGAGATTTGATCCATTTGTCGCTCCAAGTTCTGAATACTAGACTTTGTAGCTTCTTGGAATTGCATTGTGTTTTGTATAAGCATCTTCATCATGTCTTCCATGGAAGGTGATGGGTTTGAGCTCTGTCCCTGAGGTTGTGGCACATTTAGTCGTCTTGACTGATGGGGATTACCTTGCTGAACTGGTCCCTAATTTTGATCCGGTTCCCTCCATCTGAAATTTGGATGATCCCTCCAACCTGGATTATAAGTGTTAGAATAAGGGTCATGTTTAGGCCTTTGTTGATATCCTCCTACAGCATTCACTTCTTCCTGGAGTGTTGGGCAAGCATCAGTTGGATGGAGTTCATCTAAGCAAATCTCGCAGGATTTAGCTTGTTGAGGTGTTCCTTTCAGCTTCAGGCGTCTCACTCCTTCTTTCAAAATGTCAAAGTCAGCCTAATCAACAGTAGATTGAGAACCTGCTGCTAGAAGTGTTTGAGAACCTCTCCCACTAAATTGCCTAGAATCATCGGCTAGCGTTGCAAAGATCTCCAATGCTTCCTCATATGTCTTCTTCAAGATGTTCCCACCACATGCAGCATTGACCATCCTACGGTCATCCTCGCGAAGGCCTCCATGAAGATATAGAATCAAATCATGCTTTTCATAGCCATGGTAGGGACACCTCGTTATTAGACTCTTGAAACGCTCATAGTAGTCATATAGGATTTTAGTGGAATGTTGCTCAATATTGCTGATTTTCTTCTTCAGATGATTAGACTTAATCGCTGGAAAATACTTATCGAGAAACACCTTCTTCAATTCAACCCAAGTAGTGATGCTCCCTGGAGTCAAAGAATGATACCAGTCCTTAGCCGATTCCTTAAGAGAGAAGGAAAAGGCTCTCATCTTCATCTGATCTTCAGTGATATCAGATGGACACATGCTAGTGCAAACCTCATGAAACTCAGTTAAGTGCTTGTTAGGATCCTCTAACGGTAGTCCATTGAATTTCGGAAGCAAATGTATCACTCCCGTCTTAAGCTCAAACTTAACGCCTGCAGTGAGTGCAGGGAACTGCACTGCTCGAGGTGCTTGCACAAGGTCCGGTGCCGTCAAGGCTTCAAGAGTAACACGTTCAGCCATACTTCTAGTTGCATGAAGTAGTGTACGAGTAGCCTTGCGAGTACGGAAAAGAGTTCTCTCGATTTCTAAATCAAAAACAAGAGGTGAACTATTAGTAACACGGGTGTGAACCATAACATAGGTTCACACCAAGATTGGCACACAAGTCACACACAAAAACAATTAGAATTGTTGCCTCCCCGGCAACGACGCCAATTTGATAACAACACTTTGTCGTGCTAATTGCTCCTATGCAAGTAATCCAAACAAACGTAATATGCAGTCCTAGGCAAGTATGGGTTGAGTCCTCAGGGAGACAGATTCTAGTTCTGTATGAAATATATGTGTCAATCAAGTAACCGAAGGGGGGTTTTGTTTGTCTTAAGTAACCAAGCATGCAAATAGTAACAAGTAAAAGATGATGGAATCAGTAATTGGGAAATAGCTCATCCAAACAAATATCCACACTTCGTATGACAAGTTGATCCTAGATAATTCATTCAATATCTCATGCAGCGGAAATTCCTATTCCTTTCCTGAATTAGCTATTAGCACAACCAGATACTAATAGCTCTAACTAATTAAACAACCATGAAACTATCAAGATTCAGTTTAATAGCATCATTAAGATCAGGAATATAATCAGGATACATCAGCATAAAACAACCATCTTTTATCCTAGATGTAAATCAATTCTCTCTACATAAAACTAGCACAACCAGATACTAGCACAATGCATTTGCTACTACGAATTAGATATGCTCAACCAGTAACAATCTAATTCTAGCAATAGATCAATAAAGACAATACCTAGATGATCAGGCTAGAAACAATCAATATTAATCATAATAGATTCAAGCAAGAGAATAGATTAATTCCAAGCAATTGATAAGGAACGAGAAGTCGCACACTGCAATTGCAGCTACACGTGGCAACACAAAAATAAAACAATATACCGTAATTCGCAAGGGGACGCCCGAGAGTAAGAAGGAAAAAAACAAAAGCAAAGCAATACAGGTCGTCTACACCTTTGTCAATGACACGTGGGTGTTAATCTAGCCGTCCAACATTTACGAAGATAAAAAACAATTCCAGAAAAGGCTTGACGTCGGTGAACCATAAATTTCGGGGAAAATCCGACGTGGCGCGCTCAACAACCGTCCGCGAAGACCAGATTATGTGCAAGATAAGTGTATCATATCCTAAGGATGTATTTGTTATATTTAATGTGGCATCCTGCTAATAGTTGTTTATGTACAAGTAAGGGTAAGGGTTGGGTAAAAATAGATGTTTTGTTTGTATTATCGGACAAGGCAAAGCCCTCCTGATTCAAACGGGCTGAAATATTGTCCGAATTCATTCGAAAGAATGGGTAGGGTAGCCCAATGGGCGGCTGAGTAAAAATTTATATATTTAACAAACTGCAATTTCTGCAAACCCAACAAAAATTTATCATGCAAGGAAAATACAATTAAATATTCTACAAAGTGCACGAACACAAGTTCTTGTGTTGAGACAAACATGTGATTATGCAAACAAAACAAGTAGAACATAAGGCACTATAATATAATCCAAAACCATGGTCTAATCCTCTTCCCTCTTGAAACACCATCTCTAGTCTATGTCTTCTTCTTCCTCATCTAATACAACAACCAATAATGAAGCAACTATATATGAATAAATTTACACTTTTATTATATTAATTAATCTATTAAAGAGTGTTGGACAAGGCATAACAGTCTTTCTAAACTGTTAACCGTCTCTGTATCCTGCCCATGTTTTGGCAGGACAGGTTGGTCCGATCCAAAAGGCCTGTCATTTATAGCAGAACCCGATTATTTAAATGGTCCGGTCAGCCCTTATTTGTAGAGGCATATGTAGTAAGTAAAGTCCTAGCCAGCTGCCAATGACTTTCATCAAAACAACACAAACTAACTTCATGCTTGGTTATGCCACTATTAAAATACCAACATGAACATAAACAACTATTAGCAGGATGGAATAGTTGCTTCTGCATCCATGAACAATACAACAGAATTGTTAATTCTACTTAGGGCCCGTTCGGTTGGGCATTTTTTGCTCAATCAACTAGTTGAAGAGAGCAAAAAACTGATCTTCAGCTGGTTGAAGGAGCACCGAGCTTGTTCGGCTTGGCATGTCTGAGGAGTTGAAGATGATGGAACTAGTTGATGGAAATCATCAACTTCAACTCGAAACCACTGGTAGTTGATGAATTTCATAATGTTGGGGGGCAACATTATGGGATTTCATCAAATTCAACCATGAGTTGATGACAACATTTATGGAAATACCCCTGAGAGGGATCAATATGCATTTTTTAAGGTAGGGCTACAGCATCCCGATTTTCAAGTTTGAAGAGCAATCAGGATTTCTAGGGTTCCAGTCTCCAGGTACAATTCTTCCCCATTCGATCAATGTTTTTGATGTTTGAACACATTTCGATCATAATCGAGATGTTTGTGTGAGTTTGCAGCACAATCAAACCACTTCTCTTTTTTCATTCGAAGAATCGGCTTTGAAGGTAGGTTACCCCTAAATTAAAAACCTAGAAATCCTTCAGTTTTTGGTGTTTAGTTTACAGATTTGATTGAACCTTTGATACTCATATGCCCTTCTTGATTTTTAAGTTATCTGCATTCCAAATTTATTTTAAAATTATTGGTTGTGTGTAGTGCCTTCTATGTGTTCGATGAAATGTCAATTTTGGTTCCAATGTGTAAAACAAGCATTTGTTCTTGCTACTGGGGTCTGTTTCACAACCTTCTTCATCTGGTATGCTTCTTCTTCTCTACTTCTTATTTATTCGATTGCTAGCTTCGTTTATATGATGTTGTATAGCAATCAATTAAAACTATTTATTTCATTACTTATATAGTTATAGAGGCCCTGAGCCTGAGTATATGCATGTGCTTATAAATTACGCACCTCTGATTAAGTACACAAACATTTAGGATCTTGAATGAAAAAATTTGCATTCAGTCTTTTCTTAGTTTTAACATGTGCCTCCTTAAAAGTTCAGAATATGTAGACCTTGTTTAAGTAAGTTATTTTGAGCAAGGGTTGTTTGCTACTAGACTTCATTTCTGTATTTGTTGTTCTTGTCTTGAATTTTTAAATTTAAATACTTAGAAGGGGAGAGTGTTGCAGGATACTCCAGCTTAATCCAAATACTTTGTTATTAAGAGATTGGTTCCATTATTTTTGGATATATGTTACAGCTTGACATAAAGGTGCAAGAATAAGCATATAGCATGTCCTATAGTAGTAAATTTCCTCAATCAACTTGATTCTTGTACTCAAACATTATTCCTTTCCTTTCTTACAGGTACCATGGACATAAATGGAGGTTTAATCCATTTGCAGATATGAACATACTGAATCCCCACAAAAGCTTTGTAACTTTATCTTAGCTCCTTAGGGCACATCTCCTTTGGCAAATCTCTAAAAAAGCTCTGTAGGGCAAATCTCCTTTGGAAAAAACTTTAGTATTGAACAATACTTCTGTTTTCGGATAACAACCTATCCTTGGCAATCACGAGTCCTAATTTGACTTCAACACTATCTTTATGGATACATTTGAGAATTCGGATTCCGAGTCATTTAGTGATACAAGCAGTGAAGATCAAGATGACATATTTTCCATTTACAGTGGACAAGCTCAAAGTATATTCTCCAATCTCGAAGACAACATTGGGAAGCTTGATGATTTTCTTTCTTTCGAGAGAGCCTACGCCAGTGAATAAAAGGGCGCTTGGTGACCCTGGGCGGTGAGCCCTCCCGGGCGCGCCTAGGGTCGCCTAGAACATGAGAACCTGCACTCGAATAGATTGAGAGGAGGGGACGATGTTGAGCAGAGGAGGAAGTGAATTGCTTAGCAGAGGGGGAAGTGAACGTGAAATAGAAGAAGAGGAAGGCTATAAGCATAGAAGAGAATCATGCAATATCATTGAAAAATACAGAAAATATTTAATGAAATCATCATTATCTAACCTTGGAAGTTGTTAGGATATCACTTTTTACAGAATATCTATTTAATCTAGGCAATTAAATCTGGCCCAAATCCCAAATCCAGCCTTTTTTAAATTTTAAACAGAATAGGCGAGCGCCTAACCCTAATCTCGCCCAGAGCGCCTAGTCCGCCCAGAACCCGCCTAACCTTGAAGGGTTCGCCTGAGCCCAATTAGGCATTGGCATGGGTGAGGCGCGCCTAGGCGCCACCTTTTTATTCACTGGCCTACGCCCATGGGGACATAGTATGCTCTATTTCTTACCCTTCTGGACGAATGGGAAGAATAGTGAATGTCAACATGTTGGTTGATCTTGAAAATATTTTTGGGAAATTTGTACAAGGTGTGGATTCCAAAAAACTCAGTAGGATTCGATCCATTGCAGCAGGGGATCATGTAGTCAGCGGACCATGGGTTGGTCATGTGGAAAGAGTTGTTGATCTTGTTGGAATCACATTTGATGATGGATCTATGAGTTAAATAATGGCAAGTGAAGCTGAATCAGTGATACCCATTTCTCCAAATTTGCTTGAAGAGTCACTCCATCCTTTATCATCCTGGTCAAAGAGCCAAAGTTGCACTCTCTTCTGTTTCAAGGAGTCATTTACTCAGTTGAGGCCGGTTTTGTTTATGTTGATTAGAATGAGTGCTTCTTCACCTCCTCTTGTATTCAAGATCCTAACGACTTGACTATATTTTGATCTATTGTACACTCCGGCTTGAACCATTGCCATCAGATTTCGTGTTACAAGGCGTTGTTTGGACACCGTATGTTGGAACTCGGATTTGTTGGAAACTCGTTCCAACGGAAGGGAAACCGGCAACACTCCGTATTCCCGAGTCTTTTGTCTTTTCTTCTTTCCACAAGCTCTCAAGGCCCTCATGTTTCTGAAGGAAATGTCTCCAGGTTCCTGCAAAAGCCAAACCCGGAGATGGGGCTCCCGGGAAGGCACTCCGACGCTCAAGTCAGTATTCATATAAATGATATATTTTAAGCGATAAGCAAGTATAAAGAGTCGCGAAGGTTTAAGCTCACGAACTACTTTAGAAGGGATTACAAACCCTCATTTACCAAATATAATGAATAACAGGCACGCGAGCATCATACGAATAAGGTATTATAAGGGCACAAATCTCATTGATGGCTATTCCTTACACGCGAGAACCACACCGAACTTCGCCATGTGAACCAATAATCACTCCACTGCCATCTGATCTAATTATATAATGAAAGGCGAAATAGAATCAAACTCGCGAGCATTAACCTAGGGTCGCGAAGGATCGGATAATGCCATCAAGTGGTATCACAAGGAAGACCGAGAGGAGCTCAAGAGCCGAGACGATGCACGGTCGGAGGCCGACAATAATCGCCATGTACATGCGAACGTCGCGAGCTCACAAGGAATACCGAGATGAGCTCAAGAGCCGAGACGATGCACGGTCGGAGGCCGACAATAATCGCCATGTACATGCGAACGTCGCGAGCAAGGCCGAGGCGAGCTACGGCTAGAGCCGCAACGAAGTCCATGGTCGCGAGCAAGGCCGAGGCGAGCTACGGCTAGAGCCGCAACGAAGTCCATGGTCGCGAGCAAGGCCGAGGCGAGCTACGGCTAGAGCCGCAACGAAGTCCATGGTCGCGAGCAAGGCCGAGGCGAGCTACGGCAGGCTTTCATAGTCACCTTCCAAGGCTGCGAGGAGGTAGCAGATGAACTCCGAATTCGATACCATTTGTCATGTTGTTGAGATTGTAGTAGCCAGTTGTTTGGCTTTGTTGTAGTATTCTTTGATGGCGTCATTGCCTTTCTTCAACGAGGCGATGCGAAGGAGGCTTTGGACGATCTGAGCAGAAAACGAGCTCCAAAGAGGGTGTATAGGTGAGACCACACCTCAACTGAGGTAAGGAGTTACCTGAACCTTCCAAAGCGGAAGTTTTAACGGGAAATCCATGGGCTCCATTTCTGTCATTACTGAGGATGAGGAGATCTAGATCGAAGATGATCTCCTCTTCCGATCTCCCTCTCTGCCTCTTGCCTCCCATTTTTTCCCTCCTTCTCTTTTGCACTGTTCACTTATATATATATCGTTCATTTCGTGACCTAAAACCTGATATTGATCTTATTAGTAAATGGGCTTTGGGCTTCTATTTACCCGGGTCCAACACCGTATATCAAATGCCAGGAAAACGTAAGAGTATATAACATCAAACAATAATATAAGTGCAAGATTATAACGGCTACATTTACACAACCAAATGTGTTTGTAACAGAAACATCTCTTATTTACCAATCTACCAAGTCCTTTATTACAAATATCTACTAATCAAAAACCTCCATTGAAGCTTCCGGCAAATGGAGTCCACTCATCTATGCACTTGAATGATCCTAGGTTGCGAGTGTGGAATCAAGTAACAGTAGCCGTTATTTTGGTCATTTTGCATTTCAAAATGACCTAGGGCAAAAGACTTGTGACATCTAAATCCCCAAAATTTA
The DNA here is from genome assembly GCA_029168935.1 of Oxyria digyna. Lineage (NCBI taxonomy): Eukaryota > Viridiplantae > Streptophyta > Magnoliopsida > Caryophyllales > Polygonaceae > Oxyria > Oxyria digyna. Next base: position 18,602,309 of record JAPVLV010000013.1, read on the forward strand.
GCATGTCCTTTTTGGTCATTTTGCTTTTGTAATAGTACCGTTCAACTAAATTATTTTTTTGCCGATCCGAACACGTCATTTAACAATTTTTACATTTTTCAATCACTTACAACACCAACTTCAGTTAGTTTACAGAAATTCAGCTTTAACTAGTTTACAAACATCACCTCAACTTCAGCTAATTTATTTCTTTGCCGATCGTTCAGATCCTTAATGTATGTCATTCTCTCCTACTCCGTACTACGCAAGAATCTATCCATCTTGCTTTCATCCTTTTACTTTAACCCCAACCCAAATCCCTATTATACAATACTAAGTAGGGGTGTTCATAATTATCCGATCTGGACGATCCGATCCATCGATCCGCCGATCCGATCCATAAATATCCGTATCCAATGGATTATGTATCCGTATCCGATCCGATCCGGATAAATTTCCGGATCAATGGATCGGATACGGATCGGGGTTAGATATCCTGCGGATATCTGGGGGTATGTCACTTATATTAATATAATAATAAATTATATATATAAATAATATAAATACATTATATCTAATAAAAAATGCAAAAAAAAATATGTAAGTGGTCGTCAATACTCAAGTATTGTTTGGACTTAACCCTCTGCATTTATTTGGACAAAGCCCATTAGTGATATAATGGTATTGGGCTAATTATTCATGGACTCACCAACATTTAATGACCACTAGTGGACCCACCAATGGCTTGTATTGATATTTCGGATATCCGCCTCGGATATCCAATCCGATCCGAGGATTTCGGATCGGATATCCGGACGTTTCGGATACGGATACGGATCGCAATATTGGAATTTTTTTTTGGCGGATACCCGATCCGAAACGCCGGATCGGATCGGATATCCGATAATGAACAGCCCTAATACTAAGTTACTAACCTCTCCCAATTACTTTCCCCTAACAGAAAAAAGAAAAGAAAAAGAAGCTTACCAACCCTGCACACATTTGATTTGAGAATTCTTTAGTTTAAATTAACAAAGTGTTTATTTGGCACACCCTAAAAGTTTATTTAACACACTCATACATTCGTCACGAAGGTATTTGGTCACATATTCGTCACGAAGGTATATGGTCAGACATTCGTCACGAAGGTTCGAAAGACATCCGTCACGAAGGTATTGGGGAGATCCGTCACGATTTTTTGGTGCACATTTAATCGACATTTGATAAGCCCCAAATAAGGAAGGTAGGTAGGCATGTGGGTTTTGGTCCAAAGCTGTCCTAGATTTGGTCTACAAAACAAAGGCATACCGAAATGGGTCGGTTTATATATCCTCCACCTGAGTCCTTATTTATGAGTTGGTTTAGTTGGTTGAGATTGAGACGCCCAATTTGGCGTGTTGTGTGTCCAAATAGCAAAAGGCAAGAGAAACAAGTTGTAGTAGTGCTAGTATTACTGTGCAACTCTTAAAATTAGATGGGAAGAAGATGTGAGGGTTGGAGCAGCAGCTTCTCACGTGCTGGAGATCGGATCGGGTCAGGTTGTCGGAGGAAGCGTGGTGGCGTCGGGGGGTCCGGTGCTGCTCGATCGGCTTCCGCTGGAGGAAGAAGAGACCACCGACGCTGCAACAACAACAACAACGGCTCCTGGTCAGGTGGCGGTTAATTGTGATTATGGCCTTTAACTTTCTCTTTCTTTAGCATTAGATTTAGCTTTGTTCAATTATGAAACGTTAAATAATATCGTCAACAATTGATACTCAGGATAGTGAATTGGTTGATGTGTATTCAAGAATTCCAATCCCTGCATACACATCTACAACAAATGATGATTCATGATTTATATCGTCACCCAGGGGGTGCTTGAGAGCAACTCCTTCGCCACCCGGATCCACGGTGTATACCTTCGATTTTGAAGATCCGCCATTAAAGCACATGCTATACACTAGGGCCGGCGGTTCGGTTGAAGAGGAAGGTGATTCTGATTTTTGTTTAGATGAGTTAAACTGAATCCGATTTTCAATTGGGCCATACGGCCCACACCACTTTACCATGGAGAATATCTTTCAGATAACCTGATTTTTTATTTGGGCCTAGCCCAATAACTCTTTTTTCATGATAGTAATTAATTGGACCTGATTTTAAATCAACCATGGAACATTATCACGTGATTATTTTAAACATATAAACAAAATAAAATTTATCCTACTATAACTCTCAAGTGTATATCCATTAATAAATTATAATAATAATATTAACTATTATTTTTTATATATATATATAGCAAGATTTGACATAATTACTTAATATCGCTTGTCAATAGCGTTAATGATGTATGAAATCGAGCACCCCTTCAAAAAATTTCTGGCTCCGCCAATTGTACAAAAGGCAAAACTCGGAAAAGAAAGTGATAAATATGTGCGGTTGCGTCAAGATAAACTGATGGAATAAATTGCTTCTGAAGTCTCACGAGAGTCTTGAACACTAAGCTTATCCTGCAGATATTGCTCTGCTGCGTCCAAGGCTGCAACACCAACTCAGAAAAGAAGCAAACTCCAGTTCTTAAATTTGGCACCTACCTAGACAACGAATAAGTATTGATCAGCTCCGTTCGGGAAGTATTTTTTTCCCCTTCAACTAGATGAAATGTTAAGGCTTTCATAATGTTGATGATAATTATTATGGTGAATGTCAGCGATTAGCCTCTAAGTATAAGGGAATAAAAAGACAAGTAGTAAAGTAAGGAGACAAATAAAAAAGAAAACCAAACATTGACACGACGATGTATAGTGGAAAAACCTCGCATACCAATAAGTACTTCGTAGCAAAAACCACTCTTCTCTAGCTTTCACTAGAGAGAATTTGAACGAGTCTACTTGTGTTATTGATACCTTGATTACAATATGTGAGATCAATTGGTGACAGATCAAATCAAGAACAAACACAAGAACACAAATGGACACAAAGAATTGTTAACGAGATTCGGACTCAGCCTACATCCCCGTGGCCTCAAGATAGGAAGTCAAATCCACTATGTAAAAGGTGAAGGTCTTACAATGAACATACAATCAGATCTCTATACAAAGGCTTACAACTACAGAAACAAGAAGCAAGCAAAGAGATAGAAAACCCCTTGAATAGTCACCGGCAAGACACCAAATCCTAGATCCCGCTGAGCACCCGAGGCTATGATCTCAGAACTTCTCCACTAGCCAAGACCACCGTCTTCAAGCTTGGAACACCAACAACAAAAGTTTTGCTTCAGTGATGAGGAGGAATCAAACCTACGCTGAACTCCCTCAAGAACCCTCTCTCGGATCTCTCTCTCTTTCTCAGATGAACAGTGACGAGTCAAGGTAAGAAGTGAGGAGAGAGATAGGGTTAGAAGCTTATGTATATAAGCTTCTAACGAGATATGGGCCTATCAATGTGTAGAGTAGAAACATAAGTAACAGACTGAATCTCATTAAGAATTCCTGTCAACCAAGTGGCTTCTTTAGCTGCTTCAACAGATGCAATATACTCAGCTTCAGTAGAGGATAAAGCAACCACAGACTGTTGTTGAGATTTCCAAGATATACAGTTTCCATCCCAAGTATAGAAATAAGTAGTAGACTTCCTAGTGTCTTTATTATTAGCAAAGTCAGAGTCAACAAATCCATGTAACTCATTTCTACTAGTATGCTCAGAAAACACTAATCTTAAGTCCTTGGTACCACATATATATCTTAAAGTATTTTTCATAGCAGTCCAGTGATCCGCACCAGGGTTAGACATAAATCTACTTAACACACTTACAACAAAAGCCAGATCTGGTCTGGTACACGACATATAGAACCAACAGCAACATCATAGGACACACTAGACAATTTACACTTTAAATGCCTCTTTTCGGTTAAATATTATCAATCAAGTCGAATCAAATTTTAAAAAGGTCAATCAAAAAGACATTTAAATCGCTCATGTTCTTAGAGCTACTTAATGTTTTTCCATCTTTCAACTCACCCTTAATCTCGATTCATAATTTAACTTTCTTATTGCGGTCTTCAAAGTGCATAGTTTTCTTTTTTCTTTGTGAGTTTTATAAGTAATCAATTTCCGTCAACATTATATTCTCTCCTTATTGTCTCGAAAGTACTCAATTTGATTTCACACTATATAGTTCTTCATTTCTGTGTCAAAAGTACCCAGTTTAAATCCACACTTTACTCAATCATTTGTATCCATTCTTTTTCATCATTCAGTTTCGATATTTTAAATTTCTCATTCCGGTTTTAAAATGCTTGATTATCCATCCCTCAATTTCAATCCATACTTCACACTGAAACTGTTGTATTTGATCCACATCTTTATACCTTATCTTTTCGTTCTCGAAAGTGCTCAAGGTTGGTCCATACTCCCCATTTAAATATCTCATTTCGGTCATATATTATATGTCAAGTTGAATAAGCTTTTAAAAAGGCCGATCAAGTCGACAAAACAATTAAATTAAATTTAATAATGTCAACTAAGTAGAGTTTATCCCTCATTTCGATCTTGAAAGTTCCCAACGTACAAAAGGGGTCAGTTTTTATTAGTTTTTGTTACAGAAAGTTAGCTGACTTCCTGTGTTTCTTCTTTTTCCTTGGTGTAGGAGGTTAGTTTCTAAATGGGTTATTTTCCCAATAAAAACGTACAAAAGAGTTATTTACCAAACTCACCGATGTTTGACTTTATTTTACCAGTTTTTGGGTAAATGTCCCAAAATCCATTAGTTTTGTAGGTTTTGACATTAATAAACTAAATGTTAATAAAATACCTCGTTTGATTAAATAATATTAATTAAATAAAAATCCAGTGGTGAACTTTCAATCGGGAGGGCGTTGCAAAGGCGGTTGAGGTGGCGGACGTAGATTTGGGGATGAGTTTGTGTGGAAGCCATGGAAGAGAGATGAAGGTGGAGCCTACTTCCCGTCAAAAGCATTGCTATTTTTACTATCGGATTTTGAAACATGTACACAAAATTTGTTTTCTTTGTTTGGTCAAGTTGGGCTTGTTAGACCCAATTGAGCCTGTTTAGGTTTTGTGTTTTAGGAGAGTAGTATATACACTCTCTATTATCTCATAACCTAGAAGAGAGGAAAATTAGGGGTTTTGATAACCGTCACAAGTAGCAAGAGAGAGTGTTCTTAGATCTAGAGCGTTTCTTGTGAGTCTTGTAATCAGTTTCCTCCTCTGAAATACAATCTGATATCTTCTGCCCGTGGATGTAGCCAACACAACGTTGGTGAACCACGTAAATCTGTGTGTGCTTTGTTATCTTCTTGTTTATATCTGTTTTCTGTTTCGTCTTCCTCACATCCGTCATAACAAACTCGTATCAGAGCGAGGTTAGTTGGGTTTGTAATCTGGGGAGAAAAGATGTATGCTTTCAGCGTGAAGATCGACAAGTTCACAGAGAGAAATAGTTTCAGTCTATGGCAAATCAAGATGCGAGCTTTGTTGAAACAACAAGGTTTGTGGGCGCCGCTGTCGAAGGACAAGAAGAGCGACGCTGCTGGGATGGCTACTCTGGAGGAGAAGGCACATTCAACGATCATGTTGTGTCTTGAAGATGATGTCATCACTGAGGTCTCAGACGAAGAGACTATCGTCGGTCTGTGGTTGAAGTTGGAGAGTTTGTACATGACGAAATCTCTAACCAACAAGTTGCTTCTGAAACAACGCCTATTCGGACTGCGAATGCAAGAAGGTACGCAACTCTGGGATCACTTAGATCAACTGAACACATTATTACTAGAATTGCGTAATATTAATGTGAAAATTGAAGATGAGGATGCTGCTTTGATTTTGTTGGTGTCTCTACCACATTCATACGAGAACTTTGTGCAATTGTTATTGTTGGGAAAGATACTGTCACTCTGGAAGAAGTCAGGTCATCTCTTCATAGCAGGGAGTTGCGTCATAAGGCAATCGGTGCAGGAACACATAATCAAGCCTCTGGGTTAGTCGCTAGTGGTGGTAAAGGACATGGAAATGGTAAGAAGTTTTCAAAGGGTCCTAAGCCAGATGATGTTTGTAACTACTGCAAAGAGAAAGGGCATTGGAAATTTGATTGCCCTAAGAAGAAGCAGTCTGAAAAGAATTCAGATTTTGTAGGCATAGCAGAGTATGACGCCAACTCTGAAGATGATATTGTCCTATTTGATGATGGACACACTCATCACTCTGATGGGTGGGTTCTAGATTCTGGGGCTTCCTATCATATTTGTCCAAGGAGAGAGTGGTTCTCAACGTATGAGCAAGTAGATGGTGAAAACATTTCGATGGCTAACGATCATGTCTGCAAGGCGGTTGGGATAGGCTCGATCAAGATACGGACTCATGTTGGTAGATTTTGCACATTGAATAAGGTTAGACATGTTCCGCTTATTACAAAGAATCTGATATCTCTAAGTCTGCTAGATAGTAGAGGATTCAGTTTCAAAGGTGAAGGTGGAGTTTTGTTTGTCTACAAGGGTTCTGATGTGATTCTGAAAGGTGTCAGGCAAAGTACTTTGTATTTTCTACAAGGTTCTACGGTAACAAGTTCTGGTGATGTTGCACCGATTGATATGACTAAGTTATGCAATATGAACCTTAGTCATATGGGTGGGAAGAGAATCAAGGTGAAGAAGGTAGGTAGTGTTGATATTCCTGCTCATAAGTTCACCAAGTCGGTTCCTCAGAGCAAGTCTGAATATTGTTTGGACTTGCTAAATACCACAAGCTGATAACTTGCCCGGTGGGGCAAATCTGGAGCAGAGAGAAGTCTGTTCATCTGGCACCGCACTGTTGCATCTGGATAATCTGGAACAAAGGAGAAGTTTGCTTATCTGGCACCGCCCTGGTGCATCTGACAAATCTGGAGTAGAGGGAAGTCTGCTCATCTGGCACTATTATTATGCATCTGTTACATCTGAGTCTGGAGAATCCAAGTCTGTTTATCTGGCACTCTTATGATGGTGCGTCTGGTACATTTGGCACTCTTATGGTGCGTCTAGTACATCTGTGTCTGGAGGATTCAAGTCAAGGTGGAGATTTGTTAGATTTGTGCCTTGAATCTCAAGTTGGGTTTGTTGGGCCCAATTGGGAATGTTTAGGTTTTGTGTTTTAGGAGAGTAGTATATAGACTCTCTATTATCTCATAACCTAGAAGAGAGGAAAATTAGGGGTTTTGATAACCGTCACAAATAGCAAGAGAGAGTGTTCTTAGATCTAGAGCGTTTCTTGTGAGTCTTGTAATCAGTTTCCTCCTCTGAAATACAATCTGATATCTTTTGCTCGTGGATGTAGCCAACACAACGTTGGTGAACCACGTAAACCTGTGTGTGCTTTGTTATCTTCTCGTTTATATCTGTTTTCTGTTTCGTCTTCCTCACATCCGTCATAACAATAATAAATTCTTAACGTTAATTATGTTGTCAATATCGTGCAATTAAAACTGCTAACGCGAGTAATTTCATTATTCACAAAGTTAATTAAATTGTCAACACGATTAATTATATTCAATACGGACAAATTAAAATTGTCAAAACACTAAAATAAAACTGCCAACACATTAATTAAATGACAACATACTAAATAAAATTGTCAACACACTAGGTAAAAAATTTCAACAGAATAATAAAATGTCAACAAAATTATTTAAATTGTCAACATCCTAAATAAAATGTCAACGGACTAAATAAAATTGTCAATACACTAAATAAAATTTTCAACAAGATCATTTAATTTGTCAAAAAAGTAAATAAAATTGTCAACTAGATTATTTAAATTGTCAACAAATTAAATAAACTGTCAACGCTCTAAATAAACTATCAAAACAATTATTTGAATTGTCAACAAACTAAATACAACTGTCAACAACATTATTTAAACTGTCAACACTAATTTATAACACTCCTAATGTAAAACTCTTAGAGTCGTTTGACTTAGATTACTCTTGCATCTTGAAACAAAATAGTTTAATCAAACTACATCAAGAAACAAAATATATAATACTTCGTAGAAAATTGCATAACTCACCTTGTATTCTCTTTCTTTGTACAAGGACTCTCCATGTTAATACTTTCTGATTCTATGTTAATTTTGGTGCTTCATCCTTTTATTTTACAGAAATTGAGGTTCGCAAGTCTAGCAGAGTTGCAGAGCTCAAACAAGTAGTCGATAAGGCTTTTGATCATATGCCGAGCAATGAACCTGACAAGATTTCATGGTTTGCTATCTGAAAACTTATCTTCAGTTGTAATTTCTACTATATAGGTGCTTCCTTTAGGTATCATGTGTGGGGAAATGAACTTGCAGAAAGAACCAGAATATCTCATTTTGTTTTGTTTTTTCCTCTTGAAATGAATATATATGGGGACATTTTTGTTTGTGCTATACTCAAACTACCTAAACTCCACTACTTGTCTAGCTATATGACATTAACAATATCATCCATACGACTTTGCATCACATACTGGTTTAATTTAACTACTTAAAACGACTTAACATGAAAAACAATTTGGATACTTCACTCTCCACTGTTCATTTCCTCAGATCCCAACCATAGAAGCACAACTTCGTAAGAACTCGATCTCGTTTTCACTCCACTGTTAACCTATCAACACTAATATGTCAACAATAACGGCAATGGTGATTGAGAAGAGATTTCCGCACATAAACAGTAAGGCGCACGATCAAGATCGACCAGAAGAAGCTTCAGAGACCGACATCTCCGTCGGCCGCCTCTCTCACGACGTAAACGATTTCGGAGTCACCGCCATATTCAAAAGTATAAAATTAAGCCGGTGATTCTGATTTCTGAAAATCATACAGAAATCAAAAGCACATCGTAGCAGGGCTTCCAATGTTATGGTATCAGAGCTACAGTGATTGATTCTCTTATACATTCCACTTTTGATCGTTAGTGTGTCATGGTGCTTAACGATCTCGGTACTGACAATGGCGGTGATTACATGGCTTCCAATGAGGTCCTATTTCTTCATCATTCAGATCATCCAAATCTTTCGTTAGCTACACAAAAGCTAGACGATCAAAACTATTATCAATGGCGAAGAACAGTGGAAGTTTCATTAATGGCGAAGAACAAGATGGCACTTGTTGATGGAAGTTGCGAGAAACCAAATCCTTCTTCTCCTCAGTATCCTCTTTGGATGCGCTGCAATAGTATGGTAATTTCTTGGCTTCTTCATTCAGTTGATAAGGAAATTGCTGATACGTTGATATACCGTGACACTTCCTGTCAAATTTGGGATATCTTGAAGCTCAGATTTGCATATCCTAGTTGTACTAGGATTTTTCAAGTCCAAAAGGATCTTTTCAATGTTTCACAAGGAAACTTGTCTGTGAGTTCTTATTTTGCTAATTTCAAGAAGCTATGGGATGAATACTTGATGCTTGTTGAAATTCCAAAGTGTACTAGCTGTGGTACTGTAGGGATAATGCCACAAATGTTGTATAAACAACAGATCATTCAGTTCTTGGTAGGTCTTAATGATTCATATAACCTGGTTAGAGCAAATGTGTTAACGATGAAGCCTACACCTAGTGTTGATGAAGTTTATCAGATTGTTCTTCAAGATGAGAAACAAAGGGAATTACATTCTGTTTCTGGTATTGGTCAAGATTCTACTGCCTTGAACACTTACCAAAGATCTCAGGGAAGAGGACATCGAGACTCAAATGATGGAAATCGACCAAGAGGAGGTCATAATAATTCTGGAAGAGGTGGAAATAGAGGAGGTGCCAACAGTGGAAACAAACCATCATATTTCCGTGATCATTGCATAAGGCCAGGGCACACTGTTGATAGATGTTACAGGTTGCATGGTTTCCCTGACCAAAAGAATAATCAAACAATTATTCCAGGGCTTCTAGAGCTTATGTTGTTGAGCACGAAAGCAATGGGACAAATCATGGGCTTGGTGATCCTTCTGGTTCAAGTAATGAAGGATCTTCTGTTGGACATATGTTGAATGCAAATCAATACAACCAGTTGTTGAGTCTGCTCAGTAAACATCAGGTTTCTTCTGATGACAGTCCAACAAGTATGATGGCAGGTAAAAGTTTCTCATTTTCTATTCATGGTAATATTCATTCTTGGGTGATAGATAGTGGAGCAACAGATCATATTACCCCTCATCTTTCTCTCTTTCAATCTTATAAACCTTTGCATTCACCTAGCCTTATTACTATGCCAGATAACAGTAATGCATCCATTTCTCATATTGGCATTGTCAAGCTTACTCCTGATATCATTCTTCATAATGTTCTTCATGTCACATCTTTTACTTTCAACCTATTATCTATAAGACAGTTAGCCAGAGACATATCATCTCACATTCTCTTTACTGAGTCTCAATGTCTAATTATTCAGGGCCATTCACTGAACAAATCGCAGGTTCTTGGTGAACTCCAAGGAGGACTTTACATTGCACATCATGGTCTTCTTACATTTTCTGTTCTAGAGAATAAAAGTGCTAATTCTTGTAGTATTTCTTCCAAACTATGGCACCATAGGTTGGGGCATGTCCCATATAGTCAGTTTATCCATTTCCCTTTTCTTAAGCATTTCAAAGATATTAAAGAGGGTGTAAGTTACATTTGTCCCAAAGCTAGACAACACATGGGCTCTTTTCCCATTAGTTCTATTAAAAGTACTTACTCTTTTCAGCTTATACATGTTGACATATGGGGTCCTTATAAGGATCAAACTTATAATGGTTTCAGGTTCTTTCTAACCATTGTTGATTACTATACTCGAACCACATGGACTCATCTCCTTTCTCACAAAAGTAATGCATTCCCCACACTAAAAGCCTTTATCAACCTTGTTGAAAAACAATTTGATCATTCCATTCAAACCATAAGATCAGATAATGGTTCTGAATGTTGCAGTAATGAAGCCAAAACCTTTTACTCCTCCAAAGGAATTATTCATCAAACCAGTTGTGTTAACACTCCACAACAAAATGGTGTTGTTGAGAGAAAACACAAGCATCTTCTTGAAACTGCTCGTGCATTACTATTTCAATCTAATCTCCCAATACAGTACTGGGGTGAGTGCATTCTTCATTCCACTTATCTCATAAACAAATTTCCTTTGTCCAGTTTATCCTTCAAAACTCCATGTGAACTCCTTCATAATCAAACTCCTACTTATGATCATCTAAGATCATTTGGCTGCCTCTGCTTTGTGAGTACTCCTCAACACAACCGGCATAAGTTTGATCCTCGCAGTTCTCCTTGTGTCTTCATGGGCTATCCTCTTGGAACTAAAGGATATAAAGTACTGAACCTAAACACTCATACCATTTCTGTTTCTAAAGATGTGCTCATGAAAGAGCACATCTTTCCATTTCATAAGTTCATTACTACTGATCATAATACCAACCCATTACCTACTCCCTTACCTGATACATACTCTTTTACACCTTTTGTCACACCCATCCACTCTATCTCCTAACACTTCTGGTACTCCACCACATACATCATCACCACCATCTATTGATTCAAAACCTGTCTCCCAACCATCTATCCCCATCATTCACCCTAATACTACAAGGACATCCACTCGAGTTACTAGACCACCTCCACATTTACAAGATTATGTTTGTGCTTGTACTGTCCCTACTGAACAATTTCCTCTTATTCATGGTTTTGATAATAGTTTACTCACTCCTTTATATTGTTTCTCTACTTCTTTTCTTTATTCCTCTATACCTGAACCCAAAACATATCGTCAAGCTATCAAAGACCCTAGTTGGATTGTTGTTATGGAGAAAGAATTAGATGCTTTGCAGGTTAATCATACATGGGAGACAGTTTCACTCCCACCAGGCAAGAAACCCATAGGATGCAGATGGGTTTACAAGATTAAGCTGAAAGCAGATGATTCCATTGAAAGGTTCAAAACACGCCTAGTAGCCAAAGGATACACACAACAGTATGGCGTGGACATTGAAGAAACTTTTTCTCCAGTGGTAAGAATGACTACCATACATACTCTTTTATCTGTTGTTGTTTCTCAGAAGAAGTTCCTGGAAGAATTACTAGAGGAAGCGCATATTGCATCCCTTTCCTCTTGTGCTACTCCTTTTCCACTTAATTTCAAACTCCATGATACTGAGGAAGCAGGCACTCTCCTAGACAGTCCTACTCTTTACAGAAGTCTTTTGGGCAAGCTCAACTATTTGACCAACACTAGGCCTGATATCTCCTTTGTTGTTCAAGTCCTTAGTCAATTTCTGCAGAAGCCTCGCACCTCTCATTTCCAGGCTCTCATACATGTTCTCAGGTACCTTAAAGGGACACCAGATTATGGCTTGCTTTTTCAACCAGGTACTCAGCTCACTGTCCAGGCTTGAATAATGATGTTGGTTCGATTGTCAAAAATCAGTATTTTGGTCTTGCGGCAGCTATTGGGAGCGTTATGCATTACGCTACTCAAATTTATGAGTCTTTGCCAAAGAGACGACAATCTGGAAACAATAGGAATTGGTCGCCGTCGACCTCAGCCATCATACGGTCGCCGCCAAGTACAGAACCGGCCACCAGGACCTCGGCCAACAGGAATTGAACTTATGAATTGCTGCATGGAGTGGGAGAGGGAACAGATTGAAGAACACTTCGATCTCCCGCCAATAAACCTTGTACAACGTAAGCTGACTTTCAATCATCCTATTTTTATTACAAACCTTGTGTTTGTTGTTTTTCCTGATGCAGATTCGAGGACGAATCCTTTTTTAGAGAGGGGGGATGATGTACGTAGGATTCACACTGCTGAGATCATAGACGTCAACCAAAGGAGTAAGGAGAATGTAGCGACAAGAGCAACACCAAGATGAGTGATGTCATTCAGATCGTCTTCGGAACCTATGGCTGTATGGGTGAGCTCTCAAGGGCCCCATTCCTAAGACTTACTATATTGGGAAACCTTACTAAGATTGGAGGCTGCTGACAAAGAGCTTCTCGGAAGACGAGGACTTCCACGGCGGCGACGACGGGGCCGAGTTAGGGAAGCGTGGCCTGGACGGCTCGGGGTTCCAATTGAATAGATATTTGGTCAGAGTTTACTTCTTGGGCCTATCTTGGTCGTGTCCAAAGTTGAAGCTCAACAGAGGCCCAATGACCAAGATATGGTTGTTGCAAGATCGAATTTGTTTATGTTCATTGTGTCCAAATTTCAGGCCCATTAGAGATTGGACGAGGCCGCCATGATCAGAACAAGATTCAGGATTTTAAGGTTTTTCTAGGGTTTCCTTTCTTGGAAATCAAGCAATTCGTGGGAGACATTGGGAGACTATTTATTATGTGTTTTTGGAGGGTTTTAGACAGATTTAGACAAATTGAGAATTATTCTACGTTTTTTAGGTTTGACGTTGTGTTTGACGTTGTTAGTTGTAACTTTGCTGGATTGAATTCAAGTGGTGTTTGATTCGACTTGTGAGAACGAGTGTTTGGTGTGTCCATAGCTCTGCCCCCACACGAACCGATTGGGTGTTTGGTGTGTCCATAGCCTTATCGTCCAAACCTCGGAAGAACCCTAGGTGGATTCCTTGGGCTAATTCGAGTCAAACGAGCCTTTCTAGGTGGATTCCTAGGAAGACGTCGTTTTCCTATTCAAGTTCGTTCGATCGTCTTCCGCAATGACCTCACGAACCCGCCTTCTACTTTGACTTCACCTTCAACTTCATCCAAGAGAACGTTTCCAGCCTCCTACATTCGATACTGCAGATTCGTCTGCCATCATCATGGCTCAAGTCCATGAGTACGAGAATCCGGTGGCTGACATCCTGGCTGAAGGGATGAAAATGTGTGAAGTCCTGCAAGCCAACTTTCTGATTGAGAAGCTTCCAGATTCTTAGTCCGGTTATCGGAATCAACTGAAGCACAAAAAGAAGGATTTAACCCTTCTCGAACTAGTCAACCACATGAAGATTGAAGAGGCGAATCACCTCAAAGATAAGCTTGTTCCTAAAGTTTCTGATAATTTGGTTAAGGCTAATCTTGTGGAGTCTTCTAAAAATGCTAACAGGTTCAAGAAGGACAAAAAGGAGAATTTCAAGAAGGACAAGGTGCAGAACAAGAGGGCTCCTAATTTCAAGAAGAAAGGGAATCCCTAGAACAACAATCAAGGTTGTTTCGTATGTGGCAAGATGGGACATCGAGCCTATCAATGCTACGACCGAGATGACAACCAAAAGGATGCACCGAAGCTTAAGAAAGACAAGACCAAACCTCAAGCCAACATTGCTGAAGGGTCTGACGATCTAATCGCCATGATCACAACTATTGAAGCCAACCATGTAGCTGAGAAGGTCTAGTGGCTGATTGATATAGGAGCAACTAAACATTTATGTGCTGACAAGGAGCTATTTGCTGAATTTCAAGGAGCTGCTGAATTTGATCAAGTCTACATGGGAAATTCAAGCATCTCTCAGGTGCTGGGAAAAGGGAAGGTGTCTCTGAATCTCACTTCAGGAAAGTCTCTTACCCTGCAGAATGTTTTATACGTGCCTTCTCTGCGTATGAATTTAATTTCTTCCGCTTTACTTGAAATTGCTGGCATAAAACAAGAATGGTGAATTCGTAGGAAAATGTCATAGGTCTGGAAATTTGTATGTGCTTGAGACTTTGGTTGGTAATGGGAATGATACCTCTTCTGCTTATATCATTGAGACTTTGGATTTATGGCATGCTAGACTTGGACATTTAAATGTTAAATCTGTTAATCGTTTGCATGCAATGGGTTTAATTACGAATTTGGCAAAAGATGGTCATGGAAAATGTGGTGTATGTGTTGAGGCTAAGTTCAAGAGGAAGACTTTTAATTCTGTAAATGAAAGAACAACCGAGTTGTTAGAATTAGTCCATTCAGACTTCGCAGAATTTCGCAACACTGAAAGTAGAGGTGGAAAAAAGTATTATATCACTTTTGTTGATGACCATTCTAGATACACCAAATTGTATTTATTGAGATCCAAAAATGAAGTTGAAAATGTCTTTTACACTTATAAGGCAAAAGTAGAAAACCAATTGAACTTGAAAATCAAAAGGACTAGATCTGATAGAGGTGGTGAATACGTCACCAACTCGTGGAAAGAATTCTGTGAGAACAACGGTATAATTCATGAATTTACAGCTCCATACAGCCCACAACAAAATGGTATAGCAGAAAGGAAAAACAGAACTTTGAAAGAAATGATGAATGATTTACTTTCGATTTCTGGTTTGCCTGACAACATGTGGGGTGAAGGTGTATTAACTACCAATCATATTCTCAACAAAGTTCCACAAAAAAGCTAGAAAAAACACCTTACGAATTATGGAGAGGGCATGCGCCTGATCTGAAATTTCTTAAAGTGTGGGGGTGTCTAGCTAAGTTGGGTTTACCTACTTTTAAAGTTGATGCAATCGGATCTAATACTTTTGATGCCTTATTTATTGGATATGCTAGAAATAGTGCAGCTTATCGATTTATGGTTTTGAGTGATCGTTCATTGTGTGAATATCGAGATGCTGAATTTTTTGAGCATATTTTTCCTTAAAAAAAATAACGTGCAAGTTGATTCTATGTCTAGTAATGTTGCATCTTCTTCTATAACCTTACCTTCCTTGCCTATTCATGAAGTTGAACCTTTCATGCCTATTCATGAAGTTGAACCTAGGAAGAGTAAGAGACAGAAAAGAAAAACTAGCTTTGGTCCTGATTTTGTGACTGCATTCTTGATTGAACTCCATGATATAGATGTGTTGAATGATACATTTGTTAGTGTGCATATGCTAGAGGATGACCCTAAGACATATGACGAAGTTGTGAGATCATTGGATGCTAGTTTTTGGAAAGATGCAATTAACAGTGAAATAGAATCTATCATGTCAAATCACACATGAGAACTTGTTGACTTACCTAAGGGAAACAAGGCCATTGGTTGTAAGTGGATCTTTAAGAGAAAACTTAAAACATATGGGTCTATAGAAAGGTATAAGGCGAGACTAGTTATTAAAGGTTTCACTCAAAAATATGGAATTGACTTCTTTGACACTTACTCTCCTGTCACTAAGATTTCCACCATACCTGCATTGTTTGCCTTATCTTCTAGCTATAAGTTATTGGTACATCAGATGGATGTTAAAACTGCATTTTTAAATGGTGATCTTAATGAAGAGATTTATATGGAACAACCTCCAGGGTGCGTGGTTCCTAGACTGGAGAACAAGGTGTGCAGGCTCAAGAAGTCACTCTATGGTTTGAAGCAAGCGCCAAAGCAATGGTATGGTAAGTTTCATAAAACTATTCTAAGCTTTGGGTTTCAAGTCAATGGATCTGATGCATGTGTTTATTCAAAGATGTTTTGTGTTGATTGTGTGATTATATGTCTTTATGTTGATGAAATGTTAATCTTTGGAACACATATAAATGTTATAAATTGGACCAAACTATATTTATCCTCTCGTTTTGATATGAAAGACTTAGGGGAAGCTGATGTGATTCTAGGTGTTAAAGTAACTAGAACCGAAAGTGGCTTCATTTTATCTCAACCTCATTATGTAAAGAAAGTGTTAAAGAAATTTAATCATTTTGATGTGGTGCCAGTTAGAACTCCCTTTAACTGTAGCTTGCAATTAAAGTAAAACCAAAGTGATAGTGTTTCACAAAGTGAGTATGCTAAGGTAATTGGAAGTTTGATGTTTTTGATGAATTGCACTCGGCCTGATATTTCTTATGCTGTTAGTAGACTTAGTCGATATACTCATAACCCTAGTAAAGATCATTGGAGTGCACTTAATAGATTATTGAGATATCTGAAAGGCACTATGGATTGGGGTTTACATTTGTTGGTTATCCTAAAGTGTTAGAGGGATATTGTGATGCAAATTGGGTAACCGATGATAAAGAAGTTAACTCCACTAGTAGTTATGTTATTAAATTATGTGGTGGTGCTATTTCTTGGAAGTCTTCTAAACATACTTGTATAGCTAGATCTACTATGGAGTCTGAGTTTATAGCTCTAGATTTAGCAAGTCAAGAGGCTGAGTGGTTAAGAAGTTTACTGGCTGATTTACTACTGTGGGGGAGCCCAGCTCCCCCTATATCTCTACATTGTGACTCACAAGCTGCGATTTGCATAGCAAACAGTAATGCCTATAATGGCAAGAAGAGATACATTCGGATTAGACATGCGTCTGTGAGACAACTGATCACGAATGGAGTATTAAGCTTGGAGTATGTGAGATTTGAGAGGAACATTGCAGATCCTTTGACTAAAGGACTAAACAAAAGATTAGTTCTTGACACGTCAAAGGGAATGGGTCTAAAACCCGTGAGATGAGGAATTCTAGGTGGATCCACACTGTGGTCAAACGAAGCCTTGAAAGACTCATATGATGTTACACTACATCCCATTCTATGACGAGTGTACTATAGAGGATGAGCATTAGCTCTTAATGAACTCATAGCCCAGGATATGGGTGGTCCTTAGAGATGGACTTGATGAGCTCACCGATGATTCGAGAGGTTGAGTTACTTACCTCTTAATGACTTCATAATCCATGTAGGGTGGTCCTTTAGAGACAGTACTTGATGTAGTCACCTACAGGAGTGTGAAGGGCTAGCCACCTTTTATGAAAGTATTCGGGTAATCTTTCTAGAGCACTCTTTAGCATCCCAAGGAAGATTTGGCTATCTTAGAGAAATTATTGAGGAATCAACTGGATTTTAGGTAAGAAGTTTGCTATTAAGAAAAATCCTTAAACGAGAGAGTTCTAGATTTGTTCACTCTTGTCGTGAAGGGATCAATTGATTTCACTATGTGTTGGTTCAAGTCGTAAGACACCTGCACTTAAGCTTCAAACCTTACATATGCTCAGAACTTGTTTTTAACTAAACTTTTTGGAAAACGATTTCTGTACTGTGGGGGATTGTGAGAGTACAGAACATTGAAAAAGGTTTTGGGTTTTTAAGCTTGTCCCACATCGACTAGGAGGGAGTAAAATGGCAATATATATAGTGGGTATTTCCTTAGAGGGTTAGTTGAGTTAGCAAGGAGCCCCCCTCGCACGCACTTCTGTCGCCGTCCGTTCCGGATCCGGTCCGTGTTCATGGAACGTGCGCGGTGTGGTTGGGTGGGTCTTACTTTTTCCGAGTCATATTAACTTTTGGGATTTTGAAGTCTCCGAACGTTAATTAATTGCGTATCGGATTCTTCCGATCTGTTTTAATTCGGAATTTAAACTTGGTTTGACTCTCTCCATATCAGTTTTGTAACGTCTATATTTTATTGCTGTAATCCCACGTTTTATGAGGGAGAGTTAGTGCTCCGGATTTGTTGATTACCATCTTTAAATTCGGTTTACATTTTGGTTTGAAAGAACACAAAAATACAACTTCATCTTTCTCCTCTGAAAACACCATTTTTGTTCTGATCATACCTTTGGATTCCAGTCCTTCGTTAGCGAGAGCCCGCGATCGAAGGACGTTGTGATAACCTTGGGGGCGACGCCTGTCTGACTGAGCTCTGGTGGTCGTGACTCAACAAGTTTTACGATTCTGTTTTTGCAAAGGTTTTCGATGTAGCTATTCTGATTTCTACCAACATAAGGGCATATGTTAAACTAATTTAGTAAAGAAACTGTTGTTCTAAATTGAAAATCATAAACCTCTCACAATAAAATAGATAACTCCAAAATCACTAAATCTCACCAAACATTTCCACATTGAGCGTCCTATCCTATGCCCTTAGTGTTGGAACCCGGATTAAAAAAGACTTTGGTTATCGAACGGGAAACACTTGTATTTATATTTCAATGAGAGAATACATGTCGACGAATTCAAGACCCGAAAACCAACTCATAGATGTTCGATCCTATGCCAGTATTCCAGAGTCAGAAAGAAGATCCCTTAAATAAATGTTATACATGCCTATTTATAGAGGAAGCAAACCCACTAATCTAAGTTACGTCCAGCTGCTTGTCAATTACTTGGTTGTGTGAGTATGCTGCTTGTATCAACTACTTGGTCGTTTTGCTTATTTAACTGAATTTCACGCGTTAAATGATGACCTGAGAGAACGCGATGATTGAAGATGACATGTGCTACTTTGCAGAATTAGCGTGTTCCATCACAGCCCCATGTTTTAAAGCTTTTGCAAAAAAGTTGATGAAACAAAAGTAAATGGAAGTTGTCTGAAATCATCGCATTTGATTAATATGTTGCCATGGAACAAAGTTAAGTCGATCTCTATCTCTTTTTTTGCAAGAGTTCAAAGACAATGTTCCCAAGTGTTGGTCAAGTATATCGATCGTGAGCTGGAAGTACTCAACCAATTTTTGTGAACGCGATGCAACATAAACATGGCGACGCAACAAGGACTTTTCACTTACGTTCCGAACGAACATGACAGCAGCCCTCAAGTGCACTTGAGGGATTGAGCATGTCCGAAATAGCGCGTTAAAGCCTTTAGCAAACACGGCGACAACCCCAAGTGCGAGCTCGGGGGGACGTCGCCCGTATGAAGTTAGTGCGCTGGAAGCCCAGTGACGTCACCCGCTTGAAGTAACGCGACGGCAGCCCCAAGAGTAGACTCGGGGGTCATCGCCTGCTTCACGTAGCGAAGTGGGATTCTGGGGATATCGTCCGCCGTTATCTTTGAGATCAACAACGCGATGCCAGTCCCAAGCTGGGCTTGGGGGTTCCACATCCGTTGTGAGCCCCTGATGCGAGATTAAAAACGCAGTGGAAATTGTAAGCGAAAGCTTAGAAGTTTCTTACCCGTCTTCAAAATAACGCGATGGCAACCCCCAAGCGTAAGCTATGGATATTACCCATTTAGAGAGCGCGACAAACTGCCTAATCCTGTCACCCACTATACTTGATCGTAGATGATGAGAATGTAATGAGTTTGAAACTATACCTTTAGAGGCGTGATAACTCTAATATTGATCCGTCTTCAATATTCCATTTGCCTTCAACTTTTTCCCGCCATGTGACCAATTTTAACTTACTTCTTGTTGTAGGAAAAATCCATGTATTGTGATATAAAAGGTTATAATCCCTTGATTTATCGTCCTCTCGGTTGCTCTTTGTTGAGTTTCTCGTCGTAATAGTGTTTCTCCAGAAAGATAATTTGGATATCTCATTCATGTTGATTTTTCATAGGTTGATATTATATAAAAAAAAATTGTAATTTTTATCAACTTCTGGAGTAATCTCCAAGGAAATAATTTTCTTAGATGAAGATGATAATCCATTTTGATTATAAAAATCTTTCACTTGGTGGACTCTAAGAATAGGGTTTTGTGTCTTTTGTTTTAGTCCAAATTACAGGGTGTCTTTTTGTTGGACAACTTTAAAAAAAAGGTATAAGACTCGTAAAAATGAGCAGCATCAGACATACGTGTTTAGCAAACCATTCAAATAATAAGAGAGAATAAAAGCTCATTTATAGAGTTTGATACATTTGTTAAAATCGCAATTTATACATTAGATTAGATAGATTATATTATATTAGATTGAAAATAAAAATAATTATCTTTTAGAAATCTAAATTCTAATTATATAAATCTTCACACATTCAATTTGAGTTTGATCTATTTATTATAATGAATAAAACCCATCAATTAAAAAACAGTACTATTAAATTGAAGATTGAAAAATACTATTAAATTGAAGATTGAAAAATGCCCCCACCAATTAAAAAATAGTAGTATTAAATTGAAGATTGAAGAATGCAATGGTATTTAATGCAAATTTCAATTTTCTCTCTCAGATTAGATTAGATTAGATTAGATTAGATTAGATTAGATGATTTTCACACCTTTTGCCGTCGGTAACCGTCACGATATTGAGTCACTAACGCTCTATATCCTGCTTAAGTGCGATGAAATTCGTCCGATAACCTTCAAGCTTCAAAGGTTAAGTCTTTGATTCTCCGGTAGGTTGGCCTTGCGCTTAATCATCAATGTGATTCTCAAGCTCTGTCTTACCGCGCGAACCCGCCATTGATCGTTGAACTCAAGGTCATCAGAATTGTCGCGTTTATTAACCATCGTCCCTGTTTTTTTTCCGTCCTTGATCTTGTGAAGATACATGATCAAATTCCCACACAATTGTCCAGATGGAGTGTCGCTATCTAGTTTCTTTATGCTCTGGCTTCCCCCTAGCTAGTCCCTGAAATTAACCTCAAGCCACCTTCTTCCTGGTGGAAGCTATTGTTTTCTCCGCTTCTCCTTTTAAATCATATTTTCGAGCTCTATTTTTCCCAATATGATTCCAGATTTGGATTCCATGCATCCAAATTATTTGGGATTGACTCTTGAATCGTCTAAATCCGTTATCAAACAACATTGATTCGAATCCGAAAGATGCAAGTCATCGTCCCTGCGCCGCTTCAGTAACGTATTGTTTGATGTAAATTACTGCTGAGTTAAGCCATTTCTTTATGCAATTCTTGATCCTACCGCGTCCAATATCGTCCCGTTTGACCTCCGAAGCGTTTGAAGCGAGGTATGTTGTTTGATCCCCGGTTTTCCGACGTAGTCGGCTCCTGTGCCTTACCCAGAGGTATAATCCATATTTTTGTAAACTCCTTGATCTTAAAATTAATCTCTCGATGATACAAAGCCGAAGTCGTTGACGGTTATCGATTCCGATTCCGTACGAGTCCAGACGAGCCCTTCGAATTTGGGGTCGTCAACATCTGTTGTTTGTGTGCGTTGTTGTTGTTGTGCGCGTTGTTGTTGTTAAGTTCCTTCTTAGGTTAAGTTGGAACCCGGGTTAAACAAGCTCCTCTCTTTAACAAAGGAGGCTCCTCCTTCGACGAATAAGTTGCACTCTTCTTCATCATAACCTGATTTTGATCGTTCTTGTGTTCTAAACGATAACCAAACCACCTTAGTGTGAAGAAATTTCCCACAGACGGCGCCAGTGTTGGAACCCGGGTTAAAAAATCAATCGAAATGAATCTAAATAGACTTTGGTTATCGAACGGGATACACTCGTATTTATATTTGAATGGGAGAATACATGTCGACGAGTTCAACACCCGAAAACCAACTCATACACCTTTGATCCTATGTCGGTATTCCAGAGTTGGAAAGAAGATCCCTTAAATGAACTTTATACATGCCTATTTATAGAGGAAACAACCCACTAGACTAAGTTACATCCAACTGGGTTCCAGCTACTTGGTTGCGCGAGTATGTTGCTTGTATCACCTACATGTATCAGCTACTTGGCCGACTTTCTTGTTTGACTGAATTTCACGCCTAAAATGATGAGCCGAGAGAACGGGATGATTGAAGATGACATGTGCTACTTTACAGAATTCACGTGTTCTATCACTTAGGACATAGACTAAAAAAATCGTTTTTCAAAAGGAAAATAGTGCATTTTATTAAATAATATCCAACCCGACAATGTCTAAACTGCCTTGAGGGAAGTTTGAGAGATACATAAATTCACTACCTGAATTAGACACAAGCCTAGCGGCTAAGACTATCCACAATGGGGGTTGCATGGCTTATTTTAATAATTGATTGCATAGCAAAAAGTGTGTTAATAATTGATTGCATAGCAAAAAACACTTTTTGCTATGCAACTCATGTTTGGGTTCAAATGAGAGTTGCATCACACTTTTTTTGTTTGGTAGTTAATTTAATAGTTTTTTTTAATTTTATGTAACATAAAAATAAAAATAAATGGCAAAAAATAAGTTATGCAACCCAAATCATTCAACCCCCATTGCTGATAGCCTAAATAGGGATGTGTATTACTATTACCCTATCGGCGAATAAACATAGAAGAAGAACTGTAAAGACCGGTTTTTGGGTAAATACCCTAAAATTGTTATGTTTTTTAAGTTTTTGCATCACTTTTTTAAGTTATAAGAAAGTACCCCATTTGCTGTCAACAAATTTTTTAACAGAGTTGTCAACAATTTTTTTTTAGTCAACAAATTTTTTAACAAAGTTGTCAACAATTTTTTTAACAGAGGTGTCAACAAAATTTTAACAGAGTTGTCAACAAAATTTATATCAGAGCTGTCAACAAAAATTTTAATAGTGCTGTCAACAAGAATAATAAGTTGTCAACACGACTAAATAAGATGTCAGCACGACTAAATAAGTTGTCAACACGACTAAATAAGATGTCAACACGACTAAATAAGTTGTCAACACGACTATATAAGATGTCAACACGACTAAATAAGTTGTCAACACGACTAAAATACGGTCAACAACATACAACACGAGCATAATAAGTTGTCAACACGACTAAATAAGTTGTCAACCCAACTAAATAAATTGTTTACACGACTAATAAACGGTCAACAACATAATATTACAAAATTGTCAACATTGTCAACACTTTACAAAACTTGCAACATACTAAATAAAAGTGTCAACACATTTTAAAAACTACAAACACACTAAAAAACTGTCAACACATACTAAAAAGAAGTTGTCAACACATTAAAATGTCAACGTACTAATTATGTTGCCAGCGGCGTTTATAGTCTCCGCAGCGGCGTTTACACCTCTCATGGACACAAATTAAACTGTTGACAATTTTATAGTCTCCGCAACGGCGTTTACACCTCTCCGCAACGGCGTTTATAATCGTTGTCTGAAGTGCGGATAAACAAACATTGAAGCGCCATCAAGCTTCAATGTTTCTTATGAATTGCCCAAGGTAAATATTGCCATTACTGTAAACAAAAATAGTTGCATGAGATGAAATCCATAAAAGATTAATTATGTCAAGTTTTGGATTGGAAGCAAGTACCAAATCATGTCAGCAAGTAAAGATTACAAAAATCTCATTCAAAATCCAAGGTAGTTTTTGCCATCACTGTAGAAAAATAGAGATACCACTGGTATTTAGCATAAGTTCTAATCAGCTAACATATTGCATAGGAAAAAGGCTGGGATCCATAAAGTGATTCTTCTGTCCAGCACAAAAGTGAGCAAATCATGATTTCTCTTGGCATATTAAAAATAATCAACATAGACAAGACACATCTACAACGGTCAAGAATCTAATTCAGAAGCTAAAAAGTTGGCTGTATTTCCATTTATTGTACACATTGTAAAGAAATCAAAATCTCCCATTCTCTATGACTGTACTGATAATTCATCACTATGTAAAGATTATACAAAGAAAATGTTGAAGAAAGGTCAAATATGAACCTGAGAGAGTGGATTTAAGCCACTGAGAACGAACAAGGAGCAATTTCAAGAGAAATTCAGCTTAACTAACCTGTGAGCATGCAGCAGCGCAACAGGGCCGAGATACTCCTTCGGATCACGAACATATGCAGCAAAGGTGCGACAGTCGTGGCCTCGCCTCCTTGCTAGTAGTCGTCGCTCTTCCTGAAAATTCACAGGGAGATCCGCACTGTGCTCCGATTCAATGTGCTTCACGATCGCGTAGGGACTCGATCTGTTCTTCTCCTTCAAAGCTGTAATCGCATCCTTAATCATCTGCAAAAATCGATTCAGCAGCAGAGCTGAAATTAGGTTTTGCAAATTCAAGATCTAAGAAAATCGTACTGATCAACAACCATTACCTGGAAGTAAGGAGGATGAGCGGCTAGTTTGTGATGCAATCTTGGTGAGGCGGGCGAGGCCGTTGCATCCGTCGATGTTCATCGCGCAGGACCAGCAAATCCTTTCTCGGCACGAGCGGCGGAAAGTGAGGGAAGGATCGATCTCGTTCTTGATTTCAAAGGAGCCGCAAATCCTCTCTCGGCACCATGGGACTGCACTCCTTGAGGTTGATTTCGAAGCTTTGGAGGTGAGGCTTCGATGGACTGTCCTGATTCTAGCGGTAAATGGGGGAGCGGAGACTGAGGCGCGTGTTTCTCAATTAGGGTATTTTATTAATGTTTAGTTAGGGAGTGTAGTTGTTATAGATATAGTGCCCAATAGGGCATTGGACACAAATAGTTCACTGTAAACATGTATTACATCAAGATAGAATATCATAAATCATTGAGCCCACATATGAACGGCCGAATTGGCATCCCTTTAATATGTTAATAAGGCCAAGTGAGTTTGATTCTACAATTAACTTGCTAAAGCCCATACGAATTGCAACCAACACCACCATACCCTGTGAATCATTGCACACCGCACATATACCAAAATGCCCATTTGTAACATCCACATCGATATTGAGTTCAATCAGTCCATTCGGCGGTGGCTTCCAAGTAACTGAGCCAATTTTTTGATACAACTAGTTCAGTTTTTCGTGCATCGCGCGAGTTTTATAAAATAATAAATTTAATTTTAATACATAAATAGCTTATATTAATTTATTTTATTGAATAGATTTAGTTCATATACCACATACAAATTTAGTTTAATCTTTAAAAATAATTGCTTAATTTGAATTATTATCTAAATAGCTAAACTAAAAAGATGCTCAATTCTTTAATATAAAGTTTTTGAATTAGTATCATAAATATTTTTAATAAAGAGATTGTTAATCAAGCATTGTTAAATACTTAAATATATTTAGTTTAAAGTATTTAAAATTTATGAATTATAAGATGAAATCTTTCTATATAATTATTAAATAACTCTTCCTATATAAAAGTACATAAAATATGGTTTGAATAATTTTAAAAATATAAATAAAGAAGCATAGTATCTTGCTTATCTTAATTATCCTAAAATAAACATTACACATATTTATAATTTTCCTATTATATGACTTTTCTATCAAAAAGAAAAAATTATTGCAAATTGACATGTGGCAAAATGAATATTGAAGTGACATGTGGCGGTATTAGTGAGGAAGTGACATGACGAAAATTGAGGATTGCTTTAATAGTTTAAAAGTAGATTAGAATCATTACATGAGCACAAGCCGCACAATATTCCTCTCTTGGATTTTATAATACTTTATAGATCATATATCCTATTTGAAAAATGGCATCCTAAAATTTCTATTTCTTCATAGTTGTCTCCGCCCGTTCGGATCATCATTCCGAACGGTCCATTCGGAACCGCCTTCCGAACGGGAGTGATGTCATAGGGTGTGACGTCACGTCATTTTTGAAATTTGAAAATAAAAAATACCCGTTCGGAATTTTTTTAACCCAGTTTCATGAACCCGGTTAGGTCGTTCCGAACGGCCGTAAAATTTAAAAAAAAAACCCGTTCGGGATGTAGTTCCGAACCACATCCCGAACGGGAGGGGTGTGCCAGGCGTAAAAAGGGTGATTCCCGGTTGCAACCCGTTTCATAAATTTATCCCGAAGGACCTCGCTATTCGAGAAGCCTTCCTCAAAAAGTGCAGAATTTCTCAATACCATTTGATTATGAACTCCCTAACTGCATCGATACCATTTGATTCCCTAAGTGAAAGAATGGCTTCATGGAGACTAGCATGGGACAAGGACCGTGCCCAACCCAAAAGGGTGGAGCCTGACCAATGTTGGGAAATTTAGATGCTTAAAGCGGAATTTCAGGAAACACTTTCCTAACATCCAATAAGGATCTCATGCATATATTGATATCGATCATGTATATAAGAAGAATCAAATACCTTTTGATGCGTGTTCGTAGATGCCGAAAGACAGAGATGAAAGCCTCAAATGTGACTTCTCTACTTGGTCCACACGAGCAATAAACTGGATCTCCTTATGGTTTCTTCTGCTAGACCGAAATTCACAAGGATGTGCGGGATGTGGAGTATATGGTGTATCTAGTGTGTTGGGTGCTCTCTATGTGGAATAAGAGGGGCCTATATATAGGCATTTAATCCTTGGAGCCCAAGGTAAGAACTTGGAGGCCAAGACAACTTGGGGCCCAAGCCAACTCCTTGGTGTGCAAGGAAGAGGACAAGTGTCTAAGGTGTGGACACTTGCTCCTTGGGCATGTGTGACACATGTCCACCTTGGGCATGTGTGACACATGTCCACCTTGGTCAAAACTCCAAATAACTGATAACGGTTATCTGACACCCGGTGAACAATTCACCTCGTTTATTGTTCCACCTACCCCAAATCCTATAGGCTAACCGGGCCTTCGGATTCGCATGATCCAGTCCGTAAACTCTAAGTGTGTGACCTCATAGGACTTAGTTATTCTAGCCATGAGCTTAATCTTATTAATCTCATAAGTCGTATTGGCCACTAACAATAAAGTGCGACTCCTAAAATATCTGGATTATAAATCTCCATTAATAGTCTTATTCCATATTAATAATTGCACCGTTGATTAAAGGACACAATTCCTTCAACCAAGTCAAGCCATTAACATGGCACTCAACGAGTACATGCCACAACGACTGATGATTCATCACAACGCGTACAGGTTGGTCAGTCAATGAGATGTCGTCTGTGGAGTTCGTGCTTCACAGGTAATGTCTCAAAGCACGCTGTTCGGGCGAAATTCTTCACCTTAGGAGGGAGTTTTAGCGACCAGTTAACTCTTCATACATCGCTCACCTCCCCCCACCGAGCCTCTGTTGCCAATCCGCAATTGTATGACAGGATTGTAACCAATAAGCCAAACAAACACTAAACATCCTGTTGGTACCCGGGTTTAGCAAGCTGGTCGAATTGAATCTAATTGGCCTTGGGTATCGAGAAGACCGCGCTCTTTATTGATTTGAATCGAAAGATTACAAGACGACGAGTTTGAATATACCCGAGGACCTCCACAGACTTCCGGCCCTAAGTCTACATTTCAGAGTCGGGCCAAAAGATGCCCTCAATAAACGCTATACATCTCTATTTATAGAGGAAGCAAATCCACTAGACTAAGTTTCGTCCAGCTGCTTGTCAGCTACCTGGTTACATTAGTATGCTGCTTGTATCACCTGCTTGCATCAGTTGCATGTATCAGCAGCTTGCATAACCAGATTGGTTGTCGTGCTTGATTAAAGTTGACGTTGTCGTTTTGAACGCGTTGATAGAAGACGACGCGTGCCATTCCATAAGAATTAACACGTTCCTAGTTGATTGACCTGTTTGGATTAGCTCGTTTTGAACGTGATGATTTAAGACGACGAGTGTTGTTTTGTAGAAATAGTGCGCACCATCACAGCCCCATGCTTTAACGGTTTTTGCAAAAAGTTGTTGAAGAAGTCAAATGGACGGAGGCTTAAATCATCGTGTTCGTAGATGACGTTTTTCGTAGATCCTGCCTCTCAGAGCACAGACTTTGGATAGTTCGTAGACGTTATTTTGTGCACATAGACGTAGAGTTGCCGGTAGACATAGATCTTGCACATATTGCCATGGAAGTTAACTCGGTCTTTATCTTTTCTCCTGCAAGAATTCAAAGAAAATGTTCCCAAGTGTTGGTCAAGTACTTCGATTCTTGATTCCATAGTGTAGGGATTTTTTGTACGAATCCAATGCCACCGACTGTGTTATGTATTCTAATCCTAAGTTGTTGTATTAAACTATGAACCACTTTTTCAGTTTACTATTGCAAGTACACTAGGCTAGGTAGAGACTTAGGGACATAAGGCTTGGCAGGTGGCTTGATCCATTGAGCCGTAGTGCCTCTTGAGCCACTGAGCCATGTTTGGCTAAATGGTCTCTCGCCTGGTATTTGGCTCTGGCTCTTGTTATGTTGGACATGTTTTGCTGAGTTTGTGTTTTGGGCCTCTGATGTTGGTGTTGATATTGGGCCTCTGTTGTTTGGCCCACTGTCTGCTGATATTGCCTCCAGATCTGAAGCGTAGCGTTTTATGGCTTCTTTGAGGGTACTTATACTCTCCTTCTAGCCCTAATCGCCGTATTCTTTCCTTCTCCCTCAGATGTCCATGGCTAACCCTAGAGAGCTCTTTTGTGAGCTGATCTCTGGTGCATCCATGGTATGTTGAGCTGTTGGTCTGAATCTTTGAGAGAACATCAAAGTTAGCTTGTGAGCTCTTGAGACGTTGGTTCGAAGCTTTTCTGAAAGCTTCGAGGTTGTCCATCCAGGGGACTTCTCTCTGCTCGACCTTGCTTTCTTTCTGGCTTGTGTGCCTTGTTGCTCTCTGAGCTTTTGTCTTTAGTTTTTGCCGCCTGTGTGTGCTTGCTTGTAACTGAACTTGTTCATAGCTTTTGTTGCTTAGTGGATTGGGTGAGTCTCCCTCTCTTGAGGCTCCGCAGATGTAGGATATTTTTATCTGAACTGCGTCAACAACTCTTGTGTTCAAAACTGCTTTAAAACTTTGTTTCATTACTTCACTTGCACTAGATCTAGGACGATTGAGGTAGATTCGAGCGAATACGATTTCACTTCAATTGGTATCAGAGCCAGGTTGACTGTTACTTGGCTCTACACCCTTATTTCCGCTGTTGCTTGACTACTTGTGTTGAGGGTCATCTTTGTTTGCTCCTAATCTGGAAAAGTCATCACTTTTGTCACTCTGAGCCTCTGTTTGCTCTTAGCGAAAGTGTATTCTTTCAGATTGTGAAAAACTCTGAGATTGACTTAACACTGTCTCTTTTGCTCATCTGCTCTCGTCTGTAAGATTCTTGGTGCTTGTTGGCTGTACTGAAACCTGTGTTTAAACAGTGAACAAGTGGTGTTGATCTCTGAGAGTGAAGTTCTGTCTTCATTCTCAGATCTGAGGACTTGCTTGTGTGCTTGTCTGTTTTGCTGGTGTTTGTGTTGTCAAAAAATTTCCTTTTACTGTCTACTTGACTTGTGTGTTGGTAATGGCAGAGAACAGCTCAAGGATAAAGCCTTTTGATGGCACTATGGATTTCCCCATGTGGCAAATCAAAATGAAGGTTGTTCTGGTGAAGGAAAAATGCTGGAAAGCTGTGATTGAAGATTATCCAGATCAGACAACTGAAACAACCAAGGATGACATGGATGAAGTGGCATACTCTGAGATCATTATAAGGTTGGTTGATGACGTGGCTCGTCAGGTTGTAAGTTTTTCTACTGCTAAAACTTTATGGAGGGGTTTGGAAGACTTATATTTGACTAAGTCTTTGCCCAGTAGGATCTCTTTGCTATGTCGTCTGTTTACTTTTAAGATGGATGTCAACTTGTCATTAAATGATAATCTGGACAAGTTCTTGAGCATGACTCAAGAACTTGAAAGATGTGATGACAAGATAAAAGACACTCATCAAGTTGTCCTTCTTCTGAGCTCTTTGCCTTCTAAGTTTGATAACTTCAAAGATGTCATTCAATATAGTTCTGAAAAATTGACCAAAACTAGGATTGTTGAAGCTATACTTGAGAAAAATGAGTTAATGAAAGTGTTTAAGTCAAAAACTGATACCAAAAGGACCGAAGCTAAGGCTGAAGTTCTTATGGCTAGGGGAAAGACTAAGACTAAGAATTATCAGAAGAAAGACAAGATTAAAAGTGACAGAACTGAAAATGAGAAGAAGGATGTCAAGAAATGTTTTTATTGTAATAAGCTAGGTCACTTCATTAAAGACTGTCATAAGAAACAAAGAGATGATAAATCTAAATCTAATGAAGCAACTGTAGCTTTACTTGAAACTTCCTCTCATTACAATCATGAAGTGCTTATGTGTTCACATTCCAATCCCAGTTTGAACTGGATCCTAGACTCTGGTTGTACTATGCATGCTGCTTTTGATAAGTCTTGTTTTGTGAACTTGCATGAGTGTAATGGTGGTGTGGTCCTCCTTGGGGATCACACTTCATTACCTATTAAGGGTATTGGGTGTGTTCCACTTAGGATGCATGATGGAGTTGTTAGGGTGATTCAAAAGGTCAGGTGGGTCCCTGATCTTAGGAGGAATCTCCTTTCTGAGTCTGTTTTTGATGATTTAGGTTGCTGTATAACCACTTACAATGGTGTAAGAGAGGTCATAAGAAATGATATCTCTCTTATCAAGTGTGTTAAGAAGGGAGGATTATATTTTGTTATAACTACTCTTGAACTTAATATTACAGTGAGTGATTGTATGACACCTGAACTATCAAAAACTTGGCATGAAAGACTTGGTCACATTGGAATTAAAGGTCTCAATTATCTGTTTAAGTCTGGCATTTTAGACAAGAAGCCTAGTGAGTTTGGTTTTTGTGAAAACTGTGTATTTGGTAAAAAGACTCATCATAGTTTTAACAAATCTTCATATGTTGCTAGAAAACCTTTAGAGTATGTCCACTCTGACTTGTGGGGACCTGCTCAGGTCGACACAATAGGAGGGAGGAGATACTTCGTGTCTTTTATAGATCATTTTTCCAGGAAAGTGTGGATTTATTTGTTAAAGACTAAGGATGAAGCTTTTCAAACTTTCAAAGTATGGAAAGCCTCAGCTGAGAATGAGTCTAATGAGAAACTAAAATGCTTTAAGACTGATAATGGACTTGAATTTTGTAACCATTCATTCAATGATTTCTGCACTGAATTAGGCATTAAGAGACACCTCACTGTACCTGGCACACCTCAGCAGAATGGAACTGTTGAAAGAATGAACAGAACCTTGCTTGAAAAAGCAAGGTGCATGCTCATCAGTGCTGGGTTAAAACATTCCTTATGGGGAGAAGCTGTCACTACTGCTTGCTATCTCATAAACAGGTCCCCATCTTCTGGTGAATTTCAAAACACCACAAGAGATGTGGACTGGAAAGGCTCCTAACTTGTTTCATCTTAAGCCTTTTGGTTGCACTGCATATGCCCAAGTCTCACAAGGTAAGTTGCAACCAAGAGCCTTAAAAGGTGTCTTGTTAGGATATCCAGAAGGTGTTAAGGGTTACAAGCTTCTACTTGTTCAGCCAAATGGCTACAAAGTGATAACAAGTAGAAGTGTGACCTTTAATGAGGGTGTTTTTCATTTCAAATCGTTGTCTAACAATTCAGCTGAGAATGCAGGTACCAATGAAGTGGAAGAAACCAGATTTTTCTTACCTCATGAAACTGGGAATGATGAAGAAGAAGAGTTTGACCACTGTCAAAGCTCCCCCCCCTCCTCATCTGAAACAAGTGAGCCAAACTTGAGTGTCACAGCTCCTCCCAGTGAGAATGTTAATGTTAGTGGAGATCAGAACCCTCACCAATCAGGTGGGGAGGTAAGTGATTCTTCTAGTCATGAGTTGTCTGAACATGTTAATCTGGATAATAATCTGAGAAATTATCAATTGACTAGAGATAGACAACCTAGGACCTCTATTCCTAATAGAAGATTTCTGAACTTGCTTGCTGAAAATTCTGATATGAGTCATGTGGGTTCTGCTTTTGTGGTTGCTGAGCATGTTAAGAATTCATTTACCCCTGAAACCTATGAGATTGCTGTCAAGTGCTCACATTCTAAGCATTGGTTGAATGCTATGCATGAAGAATATGAGTCCATGCTTGTTAACAACACATGGACTCTTATTCCTAAACCTGACAATGCAAGGCTCATAGACTGTAAGTGGATTTACAAACTGAAAGAAGGCAATCAAAAAAATGATCCACCTAGATATAAAGCCAGACTTGTAGCTAAAGGCTTCTCTCAGAAAGAAGGTGTTGACTACACTGACATCTTTGCTCCAGTAGTGAAGTATAAAACTCTGAGGTTGCTTTTAGCTATGACTGTTGTCTTTGATTTTGAGTTAGAACAAATGGATGTCAAAACTGCCTTCTTACATGGTGAATTGCATGAGACTATATATATGAGACAACCAAAGGGTTTTGCTATTGAGTCTAAACTTGATCATGTCTGTAAACTTGAAAAATCTATTTATGGACTCAAACAATCTCCTAGGCAGTGGAACATTAAATTTGACTCTTGCATGAAGGATTTAGGTTTTTCTAGAAGCAGTTATGACACTTGTCTCTACTTCAAAGGCATGAAAACTATTGCTCCTGTGTTTGTGCTTTTATATGTTGATGATATTCTGATCATGTCTAGTTCTAAGGTGCTTGTTGCTGGTGTGAAACATGACCTTAAACTGAATTTTGGCATGAAAGACTTAGGACCTGCACAAAAAATACTGGGTATTAACATCACTAGAGATAGGAAGAACAAGAAAATGTGGCTCTCTCAAAGTGATTATGTGCATAAGGTTCTAGAGAAATTCAGCATGCTTAATTCCAAACCCACCTCCATCCCCTTAGGAGGGCACCTTGAGTTGACCAAAGAGTTTTGTCCTAAAACTGAATCTGAGAAATCTGATATGTCTAGCATTCCTTATGATGTTGCTGTTGGATCTGTCATGTATGCAATGTTGTGCACTAGACCTGATCTTGCTTTTGCTATTAGTGTACTTAGTAGATTTATGTCTAACCCTGGTTCTTCCCATTGGACTGCTATGAAGTACTTGTTGAGATACATGTCAGGAACAGAAAATCATTGTCTTGTCTATGGTGAGCACAACTCCAGAGAAGAACTGCATGGTATGTTGACTCGGATTATGCTAGTAACAAGGATACTAGAAAATCCACAACTGCCTATTACTATACATGGGTTGGCAACTGCATCTCTTGGAAGTCACAACAACAATCAGTTGTGGCTCTCTCATCCACAGAAGCAGAGTATACTGCAGCTACTGAGGCTGCTAAGGAGGCTATCTGGTTGAAGGGAATTCTGAGTGAAATCCAGACTGTGCCATTCATTCCTGTTCTTCACATGGACAGTCAGAGTGCTCTCTATCTTTGCAAAGATCCCATGTATCATGAAAGATCCAAGCATATTGATGTCAGACATCACTTCATTCGGGATAAAGTTGAAGATCAAACTCTTGTTGTTAAGAAAGTCAAGGGAGAAGAAAACCCTGCTGATTTTGGAACTAAGATTGTTGGTGCTGATAAATTCTCATTTTGCAAGAACTTCCTGCATATATGGGAAGCCACCTAGTTGAACTAGGACTGAGTGGCCAACGATGGACAGTTAGATGACGACCCCATTCTGCTACTGGCGACATTGGATTTGCACCAACGTTTGGATTAGGAGGGCATTTGTTATGTATTCTAATCCTAAGTTGTTGTATTAAACTATGAACCACTTTTTCAGTTTACTACTGCAAGCACACTAGGCTAGGTAGAGACTTAGGGACATAAGGCTTGGCAGGTGGCTTGATCCATTGAGCCGTAGTGCCGCTAGAGCCACTGAGCCATGTTTGGCTAAATGGTCTATCGCCTGGTATTTGGCTCTGGCTCTTGTTATGTTGGACATGTTTTGCTGAGTTTGTGTTTTGGGCCTCTGATGTTGGTGTTGATATTGGGCCTCTGTTGTTTGGCCCACTGTC
Source organism: Oxyria digyna (assembly GCA_029168935.1). NCBI lineage: Eukaryota > Viridiplantae > Streptophyta > Magnoliopsida > Caryophyllales > Polygonaceae > Oxyria > Oxyria digyna. Next base: position 18,636,485 of record JAPVLV010000013.1, read on the forward strand.
TGCTGATATTGGCTCCAGATCTGAAGCGCAACGTTTTATGGCTTCCTTGAGGGTACTTATACTCTCCTTCTAGCCCTAATCGCCGTATTCTTTCCTTCTCCCTCAGATGTCCATGGCTAACCCTAGAGAGCTCTTCTGTGAGCTGATCTCTGGTGCATCCATGGTATGTTGAGCTGTTGGTCTGAATCTTTGAGAGAACATCAAAGTTAGCTTGTGAGCTCTTGAGACGTTGTTTCGAAGCTTTTCTGAAATCTTCGAGGTTGTCCATCCAGGGGACTTCTCTCTGTTCGACCTTGCTTTCTTTCTGGCTTGTGTGCCTTGTTGCTCTCTGAGCTTTTGTCTTTAGTTTTTGCCGCCTGTGTGTGCTTGCTTGTAACTGAACTTGTTCATAGCTTTTGTTGCTTAGTGGATTGGGTGAGTCTCCCTCTCTTGAGGCTCCGCAGATGTAGGATATTTTTATCCGAACTGCGTCAACAACTCTTGTGTTCAAAACTGCTTTAAAACTTTGTTTCATTACTTCACTTGCGCTAGATCTAGGACGATTGAGGTAGATTCGAGCGAATACGAGTTCACTTCAGACTGCATCCATTTCATCTCCGTTTGACCTCTGAACAAAGCATTTGAAACAAGGTATGTTGTTCGATCCCTGCTTTTCCGCTGCAGTCTGCTCCTATCCTCTTCCCAGAGTTATAAGCCATATTTTGCTACACTTCTTGATCTTACAATGAAGCAATGGATGACACGAAGCCGTGGCCGCTGACGGTTCTCGATTCCGATTTCAAACGAGCCCAGTCGAGCCCCCCGAAGTCGACGTCGTCAACGTCAACTGATTGTCCGCGTTGCTGTTGTGCTGTTGTTGCTGCAGCGCGTTCCATCCCCTCCATTCATGTCTTGATCTTCTACTGGCTTGATTCCAGCGCGTTAAACTCTCCTGAATGCCTCTCGTGCTAGCTTGATTACATCGCGTTAAACCTGGTCTTCATTCTCCGCCATTTTCATCATACGGAAACAATTTGCAGTCCCAGCCCCACTGCTTCAGCAACGCGTTGTTTGATGTGATTTTCTGCTGAATTAAGCCTTCTTTTGCCGCGATTCTTGATCCTACATTGTAGAGCTCTTCGATACGAAGCCAACGCCACCGACCACGTCCAATTTCGTCTCCGTTTGACCTCTGAACGAAGCATTTGAAACGTGGTCTGCAGTTTGCTCTCTGGTTTTCCGACGCATCCCGCTCCTGTGCGCTACCCAGAGCTATGAGCCTTAAATTTCCAAATTTCTTTATCTTAAAATCAAGCTCTCGACGACACGAAGCCGTAGTCGCTGACGGTGCTTGATTCCGATTCCGAACGAGCCCGGATGAACTCTTCGAAGTCGACGTCGTCAATGCCAAATGTTTCTGCGCGTCGCGTTTTTAAGATTGGAGAGTACAATTTGACTATAACATAGCACCACGTACCGCCTTCCTTCTCCTTAATTTAACTAGAAACGGGTACCCGCGCGTAGCGCGAGTAATTTGGTTTGATTTTTTGCTTGTTTCTTTTTGTGTGTGTTTGTTGCGCAAGTTTTTTTTGCCGTGATTTTATGCTTTTTTTCTCTCCTACTCCGTATTTAATTGAATAAGCTACACATTTGTTCTTTTTGATTGACTTCACGTTTAATAACTCCTTACCAATTTCTTCTTAGTATAAACCCTTAGTGTGATGTGCGTATAGTTTGATGTGCGTATACTTGTAATTCTATTGTAGATCACATGAATTAATTGTGTGTAGGTTTTAATGGGCCTAGTATGTTTTTGTAGTAGTTATTTTTTTATGGATCAGGCCCATAGCATCTTCGAATTTGTAGGTCTAAAATCTAATTGAACAACAAGGCAATGTAAGGCTTACAAAAGAAAGGAGGTGAGTGAAAAAACTTGATAATGCATTAAATTAGTACCAATTTCATTCAATTTTGGCATTGGACAGCCAATATTTATATAGATAAGATTCTCCATATTACTCTATCCAATCCTCCACCTAATTCGTCTAGACCGAACCCCTAATCGTCGTGTTGTGCTCATCCTTCAATTTAGAGAATCACGTACCTTTACCCATTTTCATCCTTATAGCCACGTGCTAGCTCCTCCACTTGATCGAACAAGCTCCTCTATTGATTGAACAAGCTCCTCACCGTTCTTGAATAAGCTCCTCTCCTTTCTTGAATAAGCTCATCTCCGCTCTTGAACAAGCTCCTCACCGTTCTTTAATAAGCTCCTCTCCGCTCTTGAATAAACTCCTCTCCGCTCTTGAACAAGCTCCTCTCCGTTCTTGGCTTGATGTTGATTTGTGCCCCAAACGATAACCAAGCCACCTAGATGTGAGAAAGGTTCCCACAGACGGCGCCAGTGTTGGTACCCGGGTTTAGCAAGCTGGTCGAATTGAATCTAATTGGCCTTGGGTATTGAGAAGACCGCGCTCTTTATTGATTTGAATCGAAAGATTACAAGACGACGAGTTTGAATATACCCGAGGACCTCCACAGACTTCCGGCCCTAAGTCTACATTTCAGAGTCGGGCCAAAAGATGCCCTCAATAAACGCTATACATCTCTATTTATAGAGGAAGCAAATCCACTAGACTAAGTTTCGTCCAGCTGCTTGTCACCTACCTGGTTACATTAGTATGCTGCTTGTATCACCTGCTTGCATCAGCTGCATGTATCAGCAGCTTGCATAACCAGCTTGGTTTTCGTGCTTGATTAAAGTTTACATTGTCGTTTTGAACGCGTTGATAGAAGACGATGCGTGCCATTCCATAAGAATTAACGCGTTCCTAGTTGATTGACCTGTTTGAATTAGCTCGTTTTGAACGCGATGATTTAAGATGACGAGTGTTGTTTTGTAGAAATAGCGCGCACCATCACATCCCATTACCATTACGATTATATAGCTTAAGTTTACCATTCAAGTTTTTTATTTGCTTAACTACTAAGATTTAGATTCATAGTCCAAATATCCTAGTAGATTACATTTGAATTAAACCACTTGTGTGTGTTTTTTTGTCAAGAAAGAAGCCCTTGCGATTAAACTGAAAGAAAATTCAAGAACTGGTCCCCGAAGGGCCTACAGACTCAAAAATAAGCAAATCAGTGATACAGTCTAGAGGCTGAAAAAACACGTGAAATTGGTGACCCAAAACTAGAGCAAAGGATGCAATAGCATCAGCAACACCATTGGATTCTCTACAGGATTGAGAGAGCTTGAAAGAAGCCCCAAAGCCACGCAGGAGCCACTTGTAGTCCGCCACAATATAGAAATCTGGATGGGATCTAGCACAATCACCATTGATGAGAAGGCAAACCTAACATACAGTCAGTTTCAATGTGCAACGATCGAACATCCATTGACATGGCAAAGCAAAGACCATGAAGTATTTCCCAAATTTCCGTCGTGAGCTCCTTACAAGCCCACAAAAGTGAAGGTAAATCCACGAATAAAGGCCCCATTACAGTCACAAAGGACACCGCCTTCTCCTGCTGGACCAGGATTGCCATGGCAAGCAACATCAACATTGAGTTTGAGGATGTTAATAGGCGGAGGAAATCAGCGAATGCCCATTAAATTCCTGAAGCAGCCAAGAAAAGACAGTGTCTGAAGCGGACCAAGAGAGCCCTAGTTTAGCTCTCTTGTAAGCCTCAGTAAGCGTAGTCACAATCGATGAGAGTTTATGCACATCATCAGTCTCAGAGAAACCAGCGAGTACGTTGCAGTCCGAAGCCGACCAAGAGAGCCCCAATTTATACTTATAGTACTCTCTCCGTCTCAAAATATATGGAACATTTGGGCATTTGTGCGGGACTAGTTTTCCGGGCTACACAATTTTTTTATACATGAAAACAGAACGCATAAATGAGACAAAAAAAAGTAAAAACATGATCCTGATATACAAAGTGTTTATTTAAAACGAGGGGCATAAGTATTAAGTAAAATAAAAAAGGATTTCTATACATAATAAATTCTCCACGGAAATAAAAGAGAGTTCGTCAAAGAATGACAAGAAAGAAACTTTGTATGCAAACCTAACAGCTCAGAATCATGTACATTGTGAGAATTACTAAGATGAGCATCAACATGGCACAACCAGCCTGAAATGCACACAAACAAAAAAAATTAACTTATAATCATATTAAGGCACAACCAATATCAAAAGAAGAATAGCAGCAAGAGACAACCAACTCAAAATTGAAATGAAAGAAAAAGATCATGTTATATAAGAAATTAGTGAAATTCAATCCAAAAATATAAACCTTTAGGTTGAAAGAAATTCGAACACAAAAAGTATATTAAAATTGATATATAACCTTAATTCAGATGACTTAACCTTCAACCAGACAACCTACAATTACAACACAATGATTTATGTGCTTAAGAATTGCACTATTCTTAGCATTAACAACAAAGGTAAAACATGGTAAGGAAAATGTGTTAAATCACATAGATTAGATCTTTGAATTCAAAACAGAATATTCCTATTAACCAAACAACTTATTGACAAACCTAATTAGATAATTACAAATATTGCAAGTGTAGAAAGATGGAGACCATGAATGTTTTGTGGGAAGATTCTCTCACCAAATTGATATCCAAGTCCTACAAAAGAGCTAATCTCGTCCCAACCCTAATATAAATCTCATGATTCTCATCTATATGATTTCGATAAAGAAGTTGATTAAGGACATTCAAATTGAATATTAAATAGTATAATTATACAAATTTATTGAAAAATAATTGAATTACCTGATACTCTACAAGATGTAGCAATTGCCTTCTCAATTCTGATGGTTCTTCTCCACAATCGCCCTTGCTAAAATTTCATGTATTTCTTCTGACAATTAGTTCATAATCAATGTCACGGTGTGTAATTAAACACTTAGTGGAAATCTCTGGTTCTTTGTAGCCTTAATTTCGTGGATAATGATTAAGAAATAAACTTGTAAGCTCACACACAATGACACAAGTGAACAATTTGACAAATAAATTTACCTTGCCACCAAGTTGTACAATCTTCTTATTCTCCAAATCCTTCTTCTCTTTCCATGTCAAACATGAGGAACCTACATAATTTTAGCTTAACAATCAGCAATCATAAGCAGGAACATGACTCTGTTAAACTGAACTGAATTACATGTATATTTCACTTTAGATCCACAACCGTTGACATAAAAGACAAACTAAGATAACTATCAGAAATATCTTCAGAAAACTTTAATTACAATATAAAGACCATAGTCAGATACATACTACTATAATATTTAGATTTATTCCAAGGTAGACTGATCAGTCTTCAGTGTCTCTTTGTTTTTATGGCAGACTATACTAATCAACATCTATGATGAGTGTATGTTGTGATGTGCATGTAAATTCAACATTTTAATGAGATTGGTTACTATCCAGACTCAACCAAGCTCAGGGCGGTCATAATATGTAGAGAGATTTTATTTCACTACAATAAACAAGACCAAACTTTACTCTACTGCAGTTTAGGATTTCTAACATTCAGGAGTATGATATACATAGAAGATTCTAAACCTAAACACAAACCTCGTGATCAGCTTCAGTAGGGGAATATCAGCATTCTCTTGGGTTCAGAAGAATATATTTTTTTATAAGAATAACATGCATATTTTGAATGTGAGTTCAGTGTCGTTTTTTAAAATATAAAAGTACAACATTATTCATAAACCAGGAAAAGAGGCTCAAAGTATGGCCGAAATTTAAGCTACGAAAGCATCGGCGTAAATTTTAAAATCTCATTTTATTTTATTTTTTTGAAAAAATCACTTTTATTGATAAGGAAAAATGACAAAGATATCAACGCGTTTAAAACCGGAAAAAAACGGTTCATTTACTTTAAGCAGCGTTACATGCCGCCTAATTCAAAGTAGTGAGTTAACAATTAGGAGCTTCAAAAGTGTTTCTCTCGTTTCTCTAAACAAATTAGCATATCCACAAGTTTTTCTAGCAATTCCATGAGTTTGTTGGTCGACGGGATATGATAATTGATCTGAAGCCTAACTCGTTTTTCTAAACAAATTATCCATTCCATTAGTTTTTTAGCAGTTCCATAGTTAATACAGTATAAAAAAGGTTATAACTTATTTTTTTAGTTTATATAAGTATTTACTTTTAGGGTCCAAATCTCATGAGAAATGCCCTTAAGATGAGAAATAAGAAGCAAGGAAGAAGCTCCTTCCTCCTCCCTCCTCCCTCCTTGAAGTTGACCACCCCGTTGACCACCCGTTGACCGGCTTGACCATCCGTTGACCGGCCGTTGACCACTCGTTGACCACCCGTTGACCGGCGTTGACTTTTTAAAAAAATGTCGGTTTTTTTTTTCGGACTTTTCCGTTTCAGTTTTTTTTGTGCTATGATTTGTAAGAAAAAGTGTTATGTTTTGTAAGTAAAAGTGCTATATTTTTCTAGGCAAAAGCGTAAAACATTTCACCTAGCATAGAGAAGCACATATAGGCAAAAAGTGTAGCACACTTCAGCTAGCTATAGAGAAGCACGTATAGGTGAGAAGTGTAGCACATTTCAGCCATAACGAAGCACATATAGGGGAAAAGTGTAGCACATTTCAGCCATAGAGAAGCCTATATAGACGAAAAGTGTAGCACATTGCAGCCTTAGAGAAACATATGTATGCGAAAAGGGTAGCACATTTCAACAATAGAGAAGCACATCCTGTAAAAAACGTAGCACCTTTCACCTAGCCATAGAGAAGAACATATAGGCGAAAAAGTGTAGCACATTGAAGCAAAAGCGTAACACCTTTCACCTAACATAGAGAAGCACATATAGAGAAGCACATATAGACAAAAGCGTGGCACACTTCAGCTAGCCATAGAGAAGCATATATAGGCAAAAGTGTAGCACAATTCAGCTAGCAATAAAGAAACACATATAAGCGAAAAGCGTAGCATATTTCAACAATAAAGAAGCACATCTAGAAAAAAACGTAGTACATTTCACCTAGCATAGAGAAGCATATATAGGAAAAACCGTAGCACCTTTCACCTAGCATAGAGAAGAACATACATGAAAAATCGTAGCACACTTCAGCTAGCCTAGAAAATCACATATAGGTGAAAAGTGTAGCACATTTAGGCAAAAAGTGTAGCACATTTCACCAAGCATAGAGAAACACATATATGCAATATCGTAGCACAGTTCAGCTAGCCATATAGAAGCACATATGGGCAAATAGCGTAGCATATTTCAGTAATATAGAAACACATAATACTTGTGGTAGTACATACTTTTGAAGTTCAAATTTTGGCTTAATATATCATAGCACATTTCAACAATATAGTAGCACATTTCAGGCATTTTGAAGAACTTAATTTTATAATTACAAAATTCGGCCTAAAAAAAATATTTTTTTGGCCTAAAAAAAAAGTCAACGCCGGTCAACGTCTGGTCAAAGCCAATCCCCTTGCTAGGATTACTTCTCATTTCTCATGTTAACATTAATTTCTCATTTGATTTTTCTCCTTGCTTTTATTACTGTTGTAAGAAGACATTTAATTATTATAACCTAAAAACTACAGTAGTTTATAAATCATTTACCGAAAAAAACTTAATTTCTCACTCCAATTTCATAAAGCTGAGCTGGTCTAAACTCTATGGAAAAAAAATCATGATCAAATGCTTGATTTTATTCATAAATGTGATGCAGAGTGCATATAATAGCAAACAAAGGTGATCATGTTAAGACTGAACCAATCATAATTAGTCCGAGGTATCTTTATATACCGTGTATAAGCAACTGTACAATTTTATCTTAAACCCCATTATGCACCAACAGAACAGAAGAAGTAAATGTTCAGAAGAGATGAAATTTAAACCAACACAAGCAACAATGCAGAAAATCAGTAAGCAGTAGCAGCAACAACAGTTGTCATCTAGCATACATCGTTCTCGTCTCCAAATGTGTTCTCTCCACTGTAAGTAACATACAGGAAACAGTCTTCATCCTTCTTCTCTTCATATATAGATGACATGATGGCACCAGCAAAATCATTATCAAATCAAATATATGCCAAAGAATAAACTTATAGGAATGATGAGTCGGAATTTGATGCTTTTAACAGTTGGTAGAATTCAGATGACTTGCCTGTTGGGGGAAGGACATTATCGACAAATATAAAGATGGCCTTCTCAGCGCCAAGCTTGATCCTCTTCCGAATTACGTAAACAAATTGCCCGACTGCCAGATCAACTGGAACCAGATATCTGAACAATATTTGAACACAACTACGGTTAAGCACATCTTCAGAGTTTTTTCTTATTCATTTTTACTACTAAGATTCTATTTTTTCCTTTTCAGATTCCATTCTTAAATAAGCTAACCAAATTATCTCATTGCATGTTCTTATATAGAGAAAAAAAAAAAACTCTGACTCAAAGAGATGATATTATGTCCAGAGCTAGTGAGTACTCACTTTTTCTTATCAATAGTGGGAATATCACTTCTCTCAGCCTTCTCAACAATGACCTGAAAAAGTTTCAAGGTTGATCATCATAAACCACAAACACTTTTAAGGATTTTCATTAACGTCTTGGAAAGTGGTTATAACAGGACAATAAAATCTTTACTATGATAGAGCAATTGATACCATTAGCACTTATAGCACACACAGAGTAGGCGATAGCCTTAGCTCAAAGAATGCATTGAATAAGTGGATTCCACTTGCAGCTTTATCATCCATATTGGCACCCTAGAGTCAATCACAAACGACAACTTTGCTTAAGTCACATATCTTTGCTTAAGTCACATAATTCATTTCAGAAAAATGTCATTTCAGAAAAAGGTCTTAAAGGATGCCTCAAGCAAACTTTGACACTATCATAAACACATTTAAAAGTGATCAAATATCTTGCACAAGAGATCAATGGCAGCCAAAAGTGAAACCAAACTCAATGCAGGAGAAACCAACACTATAATTTTTAGCATATGCAGTTTAACAAGCCTAGAAAACTGTGAAAAGAAACGAGCTTCTGACATGGAGTAGCCTTCACTCATTTTCCATCAACGGTTCGATCAAAAACTACCTCGCGTCTGATGTAGCATTCACTCATTATTTCATCTTTGACTCCATGTGTAGGTTTTTTAACACCTCTGCGTAGACTGCAGCTTTTTTCTCCTGGAAAGGCTTATTATTTAAAGGTACTATTTCCATACTTAAAGGGCCAGAATGCAGGGGGATAGAGGAAAGAGATGGTATATGACCAGGACGAGCAACTCCAGTTTCTTTATCATTGTTATTTATGCATGGTAATGTTGATAACCGGCTCAAATTTTGAAGGAAGTCCCTTTTCTCTTTTTGCCAATCATCCTACAATACAACACATTCTTGAGTTGGGGGCATTGAAACCAGGGACAAGTAAAAAGCAATTCAGAAGGTAGTAATAATGCCAACCACCATGAATAAGATAAGTGAAAAGTTATGACAAAATACAGTCTCATGCTTAATTTTGTTGTATTTAGCTTATTAACCATGGAAGTTTATTGAAAATGTCAATCAACATTTCGTTGAGTCAGGAATGGAATGTACACTGTAAATTTACAGTAGCAGACAAGTAAGAGCATGCATGAAGACAAACTACATAGATTTAACAGAAAAAATACATTAGTCCAAGTGCTCAATATTTTTTTAGTTAATTAGATTGCATGTCAGAAAATATTAATCAATAAGGTATACTGACCTCCAAGACTTTTACCAAATGATCATTAAAACTTCTAACATTCTCTTTTTTAGCCTCCTGGATTGCTGAGAGCATTGCCATCTCATGTACCTAGAATCATGTATCAGTAGAACAAAGTTATATTTTAATATTACTTTCTCTTCCATGATATGGATGATAGGCAAAATGTGCATGTTGAATCTAGAGCACCATATTTTTACACAATAAAAATTAGGCAAGTATGAGAAGAGTTGTTTGAGAATTTACCTGTACATGGTTTGGACAAAGATTGAGTCACCCTTAAACAAATCCACTGCAATAACTTGAAGAAACTGTAGAAAGTTCTTGTCTTCCAATCCACTCTTTACCTGGATTAAGCGTAATGGGCTTCTCTATGGCAGCAGCCTCCACACACAACATGAGCTTGTACTCATCGTCTCCAAAATCAGCCATAGTCTTTCCCTTCATATCCCACAGATTCCAAACCACTAAAAGTAGGAGATAACAAGAAGGTAAGAAAAAATCTGACAAACTTATTAGACATGACATATTGACATTAGAAATACTTATGGTTTATGCATATGAAGAACATAATATTCCCTCTGTTAAAAAATAAATGTAATTTTACCCTTTGACACAACTATTAAGAAATGCAGACAATTCTTACAACAGTTACAAGCTTTCTCTCAAATTCTTCATAATTCAATAATTACTCAGCTCATAACTCACCCATAAATCATTACATAGAACTCTAAATAACAAATATTTTTCATAAAAAATCAAAAGGTTAAAACAACACATTTCGTAAAGGAGGGAGTAATTTAATTAGATAAGATTTACTTCAGAACATATTGGCATTAGAAGTACTTAAGATTTATGCAAAAACATAGATAATTTTAATAAATCAGCATTCCATGCTAATTATGTACATTTCACTGTCAGTAAACCTAATGTAGAAAATGATAGTAGAGGAACAGAAAACCTAATGTAGAAAGCAGAAAGAAGAAGCCTAGAAATGGAAATAGCAGATGAAGAAAGAAATGCGATGTTATACCTAGAAGAAGATCTTCTAGCGCGTTCATGGGCGGCGGAGATGGAGCGAGTAACAGAGGGCTTCTTTTTGCAGCAAGGTCTGGGAAGAATCGGCGGCTTAAAGAGACTGAAAATGCCAAGCATCTCCATCTTCTCCTTGTTCTCCCTCATTCTCTGCTCCCTGATCTTCTCATACTCCGGGATCTGCTCCTCTACTACTTCTTCTTCTTCCTCCTCAGAAGAACCTTCGAAATCGTTGTCCCTAGAGGTCCACCTCCCACTTCGGCGTGCAGCAGTCGCTTTCGACCGCGCCAACAAGCTCTACTTCAATTAACACCAAGTTTTCTGGGTTATCGGTTGCGTAATCTCTGGATCCGACGACCATTGCGAGATAAGCTTCCGTTCGAACTTCGAAGAGGTTGAGCTTGGATCGGTTTCGGGGAGGGAGAGAGGAAAGGGGGCAGATCCGCGAGAAAATAAAAATATCCGTTTCAGGGCAAAACGGGTCAAAACGAGGAATAGACATTATTACCCTTCATTTAGTTTTGGAAAGCAAAAGAATAGCAGTGACATTTTTCGTAATTCCTACGAAAATTCAAGGTACATTACAAAGGCAAAAACCTGATATGAGATCTCATCCATTCATTGTCTTTTTTAGCTTATGTGGCATATTTACAGTCATTGATAAAAGTATTTCTTACACAATTGCATTCTCTCATTTATTGTAGTTTGGATTTAAGGCTGATGTGAAAAAGTGTAGATTTGATGGAAAGAAGAGAGAGAAAAATTAAAAGTGTAATAATTAAATGAGAGAGATAGAGAGAAAGAGAAGAGAGTGTTGAGATGAGAGAGCGAAATAAAAGAAAACTTGTGTAGTGACCCGTGCCATGCACGAGAAATTCCAAATTATTCGTATGAAAATTGTATATCTTTTTAATCGAGTTCGTTAAAAATTTAAGATTAACTGTTTTCTTGTAAAGACTATTTATAAAAATATATTTTATTTCATGAAAGTTATGTACGTAGCTTGACTTAATTATTATTATCGAAAATAATCTTAATTTTATCGTAAGAATCTTCAACATAATATTTATTCTCAATAAAATAGCTTGTATATTTGTGGTTGAAAGGAATAATAATTTTTTAAGATTTATTTGTTAATATAATTATCCAATCTATTAATAATTGAAATTAAAAATAATAATAATTGTATAACAAATCAAGTCTAAAATTACTCTAAGAGTTCTAAAAGGCTCAGCTTTAATATATAAGATAGATATATTGAGAGAAGATAAAGAAGAGTTATAAATTGAATATGGGAATAACTTTTTAGAACACCCAAAATAGAAATGTCTCTTATATTATGGTACGGGGAGTACTAATAGACCCATATTTCATTATTTCGGCTCATGAAATTGTTGAACTCGTTTTCCATAAAATGTGTTTAAATGTTGCTTTCTAGAAAAAAAAACTTTGAACTCTCATTCTTATGAATGCTCTACCGTCACATCACATAATTAAGATATGTATAACACCCCGTTTCTTGCTTGTTAACAAAAAAAAAAAAAAAAAAAAAAAAAAAGATATGTATAAATTTTTTTTCCTCATAAAAAAAAACTATTTGCAGTTTGATGAGTTTAGCTGATCATAAGATGAGCAATTGGGTAAGCTACTTTTATATAAACAAATGTATTTATGTATAATGCGGACATGTTGCTGAAGATTCATTACACTTGACAGATTAATACCCTCATCTAGCTGATCAGAAGGAATCTTGATTAATTAATCTCGGTTAGGCCCTGTATTAGTGCAAACAATGCCTGTCAGCCATGATTTTGTTCTCCAAAACACCCTGTCCTGTCATTTCCTCCAAATTTACAATTTATTGATTTTCGTCGTTTCTTCACTTTCTTATTAGCTGTTACATACTGGAGGACAGCAACTTAGATCTGGCTCTCCTTGCCAAATCCATAAAATTATCATGACATAGCATTTACCAGTCTGAATTTTCTTATTGCAAGAAAAACGTGAAGTGCAGTTTAGCTTTACGACTTCTTCTAACTGTATCTTTCGTTGGACCCGATATACAAAATTTAAAATGAGCAATGGTAACACACAAGGAGACCAATTGGGCTGTCAATTCGGACTATCAAGTCGGGTTCGGATCGGCCAATCTCGAAGTTCGAATTGATTGGTTTCGGATCGGATAATATCAGATTTTGGACAGGATCTGTACTATTATAACAAGTTTGGCCTGGATCGAATCAGGCATTTACTTATTGGTCAGGTAGTACAAAGTTCAGCCAATTTAACTATCAAGTTAGGTTTTCACAATCATCTACGAGAAACATCTCTGACTTATAATACTGCAGTGTCTAAGCAATATCTCTGACTTATAATACTGCAGTGTCTAAGCAATGTCAAGAACACTAGAGTTTCAACAACGAGATCTCAGATTCACAAAATGTTTTGTTGTTCATTGAAAAAAACAATAAATACAGGATATCCAATTAATACATACATGATTTCGTCTGTCAGCTTAAGATAATTTCAGCAACAAAGCATCCCATCTTCCATCATGCCTTCTAGATACAACAAAAGCTACCAAACTATTAAACCCAGCAAAAAAATCAATGCAATTCACAAAGACCTTCGATTCCATGTCCTACCCCCGTTTCTTATCTGCTTTGGTCTTTCATCATTCAATTGGTCCCATGGGCATGAACATGACTTTGATGTTTCATTCCACATGTGATTCCTCTAAGATAAGGTTTTGGTCATATCTTTGCTTGATCGGTTGTATTTCATGTGACTGTTCACGAGTTGTCCGGCTGCAATGGCCGACATAAGGGACAACTCTCCAGCTAAAACTGACCCAGCAACAATGGTTGACAATAGCCTCGCATTTCCTCCTGGAGTTTCCCTATTTGCCCCTTTAACTCCAAGCAGATTCAGGCATGCCGATTGAGAAGCAAGCTGCGTTCCTCCACCAACTGTACCAACCTGCAATCGAAATTCAAACACAAACCCCTCAGAACTGATCACTCAAAAAGACACTACAGATAAGAAATTTACAGCTGTTAACTAAATTACCTCAATAGAGGGCATGGTGACGGACACATGAAGGTCTTTTCCGTCATTAATGGCTTCCATCATGGTGATACAGTGAGAGCTCTCTACATTTTGAGCTGGGTCTTGTCCAGTGGCTATGTAGATAGCAGAGACAATGTTGGAGGCGTGAGCATTAAAACCACCGAGAGCTCCTGCCAATGCAGAACCAGTCAAGTTCTTAAGCATGTTGAGCTCGACAAGGGATGCTACATTTGTCTTGAGAACTTTTGTCACCACTTGTTCGTTGATGACAGCCTCACAGACTACGGATTTGCCCCTTCCTTCTATCCAGTTTACAGCTGCTGGCTTCTTGTCTGAACAATAGTTGCCTGAACACAACATAACAATCAGATCCATTATTTCATTTTTCAAACTCTATCGAGTAGAATGATGCCAAATTTTGCAACAAAAAACTCACCAGAAATGCCAATAACATCCATGTCAGAGAAATCATTTTGGAGGAAATCCAAAACATTTTGGACACCTTTGGATACCATGTTCATCCCCATGGCATCACCTGTGCTGCATGAAAATCTAGTGTAGAGATTCTTTCCGGCAATTGCACACCTAATGTGCTGAAGCCTTGCAAATCTGCTAGATCTGTAATTCAAAGGGAAGCCATATTGGTATACCATTTTTCAGGAATTGGTTGCAATTAAAACCTATGCCTATCAATCAAATACATCAATAAATCTGAACAGTCTTTGCTTAGCTTACATCACAACAATCATAAAGCCAACTATCCCAAAGTAGTAAACCAATTTATACTCCAGCTCAGAGCTACGAAAATACCAATTCAATTGAATACGGAGTAAATTCAAAATCAATTTAAGCACACACCTGTTGAACATGAGAGACAAGGTCTCGAAATTCTCGGGATTCTCCAAGAACATCTTGAGATCAGCAGCTCTTCTGGCTGATCCGAACCTTATAACAGGAGCCCTAGTCATGCCATCTCTCAAAAGCACACTCGTAGCACCACCAGACAAATGAATAGCCTTGCATCCCCTATTGGTACTCGCCACCAAGCAACCCTCCGTGGTAGCCATAGGGACCGAGAATTCATGGCCATCAAGCAACAACGGCCCAGCAATCCCCACAGGGATCTGCACAAATCCAACAGGCATCTCACAGCACTGACCAAGAATGGACTCGTAATCGAACCCGGCGAGCGGAAGACCTGCCAACGAACGACCAGTCATCCTCTGGAGCGCCGCACGACGGATCTTAGCCGCTCGAAAGCAATCCCCTAGCTTGGATTCGAGAGAATAGGATGGTACAGATCCCGACACCACTGAATTCACCATTTCCTCATCCTCATGCGTTAGATCGTCGTTCTGTTGTAACAAACCCTCGTCGATGTCCGATTGAGGCTTCGGGGGAGGGATTGCGAGGGAGCGATCGACCGGTGCGGCGTTGCGGTGGCTATCATCGTCATCGGAGGAAATCCAATCATCGTCAGAGGAGGAGCGAGTGGAGATGAAGGATTGAACGAAGTCGATACCGAAGAAGCCGAGGAGGTAGATGAAGGAGGCGAGGAAGGCGACAATGGCGGCGATCTCGGAGAGGGAGACGACGTGGAGAGGGGTGGAGTTACGGATCTTCTCCCTCCATCGCTGAAGGAGGAAATAGACAACGGAGAAGAAGAGCGTGAAGAAGACGCCGTTAGTCAGGTAAAGTGGGAGGGGGAGGGCATCGGACGCTCTCGCATCGGAGACCTTGAAGGCGTTGTTATGGGGTTTAAGCAACGGCGCCGAAGCCTTCGATGCGGATTGTTGACGGCGACGAACGTCCATTCTCCCCCTCTAACCACTCTGTTTTCGGAGAATGGAACTGAGAGGGAATTCGAGGTGATTTGATTTTGGGGTGAAGGATCTGGGAAAACAAAGGCCGAAATTTATAGGGTTACGATTTGGGAGAGATGAAGATTGGCACGTGCGAACCCAGCAGGTGGAAGACGTGAGCGTGTGAGCTGGGAAAGACTCGTGTAAATGACACGTGTTGAGTCACGGCTCCAAAACTTTCTGGGTAATTGTTTTTATTTTCTTAAGCTGTCACTCTGTATACTCTAAACAGGTTCGTCAAATGTCATCTTTATGCTTATCGTTAGTCATTGTGCACATCGTCTTGCACGTTTTTTTCACTTTTCTTCTTTTTTTTATACTGTCTCCTTTTATCTTCTCATTTCAAATCAACACATCGATTTCAAATCAACACATTTGTCGATGTACGTTTTGTTTCGTCAATATCTCTCGTTATAAGTCAGTTAAAATTATAAAATTTTGATATTGTTAAAGTAATCATTGATATGAATCAAACAAGACCACTTATGACTATATTTTAACTTCTCCAATGGTCACTAATTGAAAGATTCTCTTCGATCGTGAATATTGTTAAAAAAACAAACAGGCCTTATATTTAGGGACGGAGGGAGTATTTAATTCTTGTAAGTTTCCCCAAATTTACATGCTACTCACTTGTAAAAGGGGTGGCACAGGTGGTTAACCGGTGTTTCGGTTAACTAATTTTCGGCTAACCGATATTTTGATTAGTGAGATAGGCATCATAACCGTACTGTTAACATCGGTTAACTATATGTCGATTAACCGTCGATTTCGGTACGTTTAATCGGTTAACCAAATAATCATAATATGAAAATACTTGAGAACACTTCTTATTGAAGGATTGGGACAAACAATGCACCCAAGACAGTTCTAGTGTGTTCTTTGCTACCGCCTTGCGATTCCGTTGTATTCTGCTGACTTTACTTGCCCTTGTTGTAATTCTTCCAAAAACATGGATTGTTTTGGAGATCATGCGGTGCACTGTGGAAATGACATCGGCCTTAAATTTCGTCATAATCTGGTTCAGGATGTGTTGGGAGATATTTGCAATCATGCTAGAGTCGTTGTGAAAAAAGAGGTGCATCTTGGGTTTTTGTCTGAAGAGGGGAAGGATCTTCGGCCTACGGACCTCCTTGTCTATTGATGGGACAAAGCGAAAAACGTTTGTTTGAATGAAACTGGTGTTTCTCCTTACACAGGCATCGGGGTCAGTGCTTTTGTCCCTGGAGCTGTTGTTTTTAATGTTGTTGCGAGGAAGCGGAAAAAGTACGAATCCAAGTGCATTGACAATGGGTACAGTTTCATCGCTTTTGCTTTTTCTACTTTTTGGAGAAGTGAGGGGTGATGCTCTTGATTTTTTGTCTAGGGTCACACGGGCCGCTCAGAGTCATGCTACTAATGCTAATATTCGCTCTTTTATTTTTCAGATGTTGTGTTTTGCTTTGAAAAGGGTGTCAGAGCCCAGTTAGTTGTTAGGCTTCCATCCAACTTTTTGTAAATTGTTTAATGATATTTTGATAATAAAAAAAAAAACTTAACAGTTATAATTCTTTTCATTGCAAAAAATTGCAAGTAAAATACTTAAATAACAATATCACTTGCATTGTCCTATAATTAATAACCAATAAAATATAATAGTAAATATACTTAGTATTATCCTCCAAACAAAAGCTAATAAAAATCTTAATAACAATTCAAATTGTCTATTTGTACGTTAAAAATACTTACCGTCGTTAACGATATCGTATGAGTGTTAATTTGGCGAAGGATCGACGGAGTTAAATTCGATGTATGCACTGAAAGGATGAATTGAACAAGGCTAGTGTTGGGGGAGGTGACCGAGAATTTGGTCGATTGTGAGTTTGGGCTTTCGATGAAGTAATAGAGTTATTATACTCCACTATATATTAGACAACCTTTTTAAAAAAAATATTAATTGATGAGTATCATTTTTATCTATATTAAGATCGTGAGATTGACTATGTGCAATCTAATTTGATCTTTGACCTTTTCCTTTTTGTTTCTTCTTTTAAATTGAAACTAGAAAGCAAATAATTAAATCTACCACACTAAGATAACTTAATTATATAGTTCTAATTTTAAAAATATATTAACCGTTACCGTATCAAATAACCTAAAATGTTTCGGTTGGTTCGTTAACCGTAACTTTAAGTCGGTTTTTCTTCGGTACGGTTAACGGATAATTTAATCTGTTTTTCGGTTAATCGATAGGGTTATTCGATTACGGTTTTTTGTGTCCACCCCTACTTGTCGTAAAGATGATAGATTGTACCAATAGTGACCACTTCCATTTGCATGTATAAAATAAATAAGAAATATTATTATTAATTAAATAAGCATCCGATGAATGAATGTTGTGATAAGAAATAATAAATATATAAAGTAATTATCCATATTGAGTACAAAATGAAAATAAAAAATACCTTAGTTACAGTATTGTGTGTAAATGTAAGTTGAAGTTATTTACTATATACAATGTTAAAGTTAAAGTCATGTCTTCACAAAAAATTGTGTCACTTGACAAAATTTGAGTGGAGACATGAACTTTTTTAAAAAAAAAGAAAAAAAGAAAAGAAATTATTGACCCACTATATTCCAGTAACTCTAATTTCTCTTTTACTTACATTAATTTAATTACATCTATCTAATATATATATATATATATATGCATATGATGTACCTAATACAAATAAAGCAATATCAAACGTTTAGTTATGATTTAGATGGTTAGTTATTGTATAATATATTTATAATTTATATTGTTATATAATAATTGTTTATTAACTCGTATGTGGTACGAGACGATCACTAGTTAATATTGTAAGTCGAAATAAAAAGAATGTGTACGTTAAAGTTATAAAAAAAATACAACGTAAAAATGAAAAAGATCTCTTTTTAAGAGTGCTAAAAATACATAGTTTCTATTTGACGCCCACCCCTTTTGCTATTTACCGCCCAGGTCATCCGTGCGTCACGCATGGAATTAATCCGTGCGTGACGCACGGATTGCACATTCCAGAAAACTCATGGATTGTATCCATGCGTGACGCACGGATTAATTCCATGCGTGACGCACGGATACAATCCATACGTGACGCACGTATTTGCATATATGAAACTTCTAACTTTCAATGTATTCAATGTATTTCTAGTTAAGTGTGCAAAGAAACACATTTTTAGTGTCTTTTTTAAGGCGATAAAGCCCAATTCGACAAAAATGTCTCTAACTTGTCGCAATATGTATATTCTACAACATTGACGGTGATTATTGTTGAAAATACTATACAACATACTCTTATTAGGGATATTCAGTAGAAAAGAGGTCTCGCTCACACGAAATGAGGCACGTAAACGCTAAAACCACTAAAAACGCCTTAAATGGACTTAAGGCGGTTTTTGGCGAAACGACACTCAAACGATGTCCGAATGTAATGAAACTTGTTTTCAATGCCTATTAGGGATATTTAACCATGTGGGTAACTCCCAATAACACCTATTAACTTGTAAAGTAGCATATCCTTTGTTTGGACTTCTTACGTGGCCTAAATGTCCAACATTTGACAATATGTAATTTTATTTTGATTGGAAATCATGCAAACATCAGTGTTACTAAGAATCAAAGGGATCATGTGCCATTTTGTGCGTCACGCATGGAATAGAACCGTGCGTCACGTATGGATTATATCCATGCGTGACGCACTGTTTTTCTTTTCAGAACTCATGTCAGCACGTATTAGTTGTATGACTAAACATGTTGATATGTGAATTTATGTTGATTTATGATATTTGAAATGTGAAACCTAGTTTGAAAGTGAAACGAGTCGACATGTTTTAAAATACCTACGAAATAGACACTCTTAAGAAAAAACAAGTAGTTCTTGCAACACAATAAGGTTCAACACTTCAAAGGTGCAACACAATAAGGTTCAACATAATAAGGTTCAATCTTCAAAGGTGCAACACAATAAGGTTCAACATAATAAGGTTCAACATAATAAGTAGATCTAACGACGAGGGTTGAACGGCTTGAAGAGGTTCCTGTATTCTCGTGCGGTCATCCTTGGTCTAGTGGATGGTTCCCCTCTCTCCCTTTGACGTTCTTGTCTCTCCCGTTCACGTCGCTCACGTTCTTGTCTCTCCCGTTCACGTCTCTCCCGTTCAAGCATATCAAAGTTGTTTGCCACGCTAGACGCCGTACTAATATCGGAAATATCAGATTCTTGATCGGAATAGGACATCTGTATAATCAGAAACATAACCAAATTATAGTTACATAATCAATTAACTTCTGCATGTTGAAATGTTGAATGTGGCAATTCCACGCGTGACGCATGGTCACTAACCATGCGTCACGCATGGTTATATTCCATGCGTCACGCATGGAATTGCCACTTCCAGAACTTCAGTACTGCTTTCTAATATATTCTCAAACCCTAATCTCAACATTTTTTTCTGAAATTCAACAGTTTGTCAATAATTTGATTAAAACCACACCATATCAAATTTCAACACCCTCATTTATAACCCTAATTCACAAAACCCAAATTCAGTATCAAAATCCTAATTACACTATCTACACATGAAAATATCAAATTCAACAAGAAACTATCAACAAAGTACACAATCCATTCATATATTACAAGTTTAATCTCTTCTAATCAAAGTATAACATACACATTGGATCTACATATGTAAATATTATCAAAACAACATCAAAACCTCATATATACATCAATACCATACCATAACAATGAAATCTTAATGTTTACATACCTTATATGTAGAAAGATGATGAAAATTGTTGAAAATGGGGTAAATCCGTGCGTGATAGAGCTTCAGCCGCCGTCAAGAGAATGAGGAAGAGAACAAAATGGTAGGGTTTTGATGTTGGGCCTTTTATAGGCAAAAAATTCCATGCGTCACGTATGGAATGTGACCATGCGTCACGCATGGTTTGTATCCATACGTGACGCATGGATTTCAATGTATATGTTTTTGCTTATGTAATAAATTTCAATGTATTCAATGTATTTGTAGTTATGTCACGCAAAATAATTCATTTGTCGTGTTGTTTTTAACGGCTTTAAAACCACAATTCGCCATAACGTCGTCGAAAATTCATCGGAATGGAATGAAACTTGTTTACAATGCCTATTAGAGATATTTAACCATGTCGGTAACTTTGCATCAAAACCTTTTGCTTTTAGAGTAACGCCCTCTTTGTAAAACATCAAACTACTCATCACAAGCTTAACTTGTTGCATTATATATGGTCGCAACATTGATCTTTTTGTATGTTTGAAAAATTTATACACAATTGTGTTATAAGACATATAAAGTCCCAATAAGGTCTCACACATACAAAACGGGACTCGAAACTATGCGTAAACGCTAAAAGGCCTAAAAAGGCCATAATGGACTTAAGGCCCAAATCAGCTAAACGACCCTCGAACGATGTCCGAATGGAATGAAACTTGTTTTCAATGACTATTATGGATATTTAACCATGTGGGTAACTCCCAATGACAACTTCTAACTTTTAAAGTACCACCTCCTTTGTAAAAAACAAACTAGTCGTATTTCTCTAACTTGTCGCAATATGTATATTCTACAACATTGACGTTGATTATTGTTGAAACTACTATACAAATTACTCTTATTAGGGATATTAAGTAGCAACAAGGTCTTGCACACACGAAATGAGGCACGTAAACGCTAAAAGGCCTTAAATGGACTTGAGGCCCAATTTGACGAAACGACACTCAAACGATGTCCGAATGGAATGAAACTTGTTTTCAATGCATATTAGGGATATTTAACCATGTGGGTAACTCCCAATAACAACTATTAACTTGTAAAGTAGCATATCCTTTGTTTGGACTTCTTACGTGGCCTAAATGTCCAACCTTTGACAATTTGTAATTTTATTTTGATTGGAAATCATGCACACATCAGTGTTACTAAGAATCAAAGGGATCATGTGCCATTTTGTGCGTCACGCATGGAATAGAACCACACGTCACGCATGGATGCATACCACACGTCACGCATGGATGGAAACCATGCGTGACGCACGGATTTTCTTTTCAGAACTCATGCAGCAAGCACGTCTTGTCTCACCTACTGTAATAACTCCATTAATTTTTTTACCATTTCCGTAACACCTACATTAACCCCTATTATCTTCCTTTCTTTCCATATTTCAAATGTCAAAACCCTTTTAACTCCATTGTTGAACATTCTTGAGAGCAAAACACACCATTTTATCCCAAAAAAGCTCTTTCTATATGGAGAATGAAGAGGAATGCACCAATGAAAGAGGTGGAGAAGCACCATTTTCAAGTTACAATCTTAATAAGGTAACATTTCTTGTTCATAATATTAATTTTTAAGGTGTTGACTTCTTTTAGGGTTTGATTTAGTTAGGTTTAATGGATTTCAAATGTTCAAGGTATTAGTTGTATGACTAAAGATGTTGATTTGTGAATTTTTGTTTACTTTAGTGATTATGATGTTTGAAAAGTATTATAATATTAGTTTTTAAGGTGTTGACTTGTTTTAGGGGTTTGACTTGTTGGGTTTTATGGACTTCATAGGTTAAAGGTATTAGTTGTATGACAAAACATGTTGAGTTTTGAATTTATGATGTATGATGTTTGAAATGTTAATGAAACATAGTGTGGTTAACAGAATCATACGAACCATGACAAAAGATGAATAAGATTTTGATTAATGAGTGGAAATGGTATGGTCTGGTCTCATCTTGTCATTAGCGCTGAAAACCGTGATAGACTTCCTACACCTCTTATTTGGACACTGAATGGTGCTGCCTTCTTGTGGTATTGAAGATGATGATGAGGATGATGCCATGTTGGTTTCCAATCTGTAATACAATGTAAGAAAACAAGTGAGAAAGTAAGGAATAAGATGTGGAATATGGAGCTTCAAAGAAGAACTTCAAGAATCAACTTACAGGCTGAGGGAGTGAAATAAGATTTTGATTAATGAGTGGAAATGGTATGCTGAGGGAGTCAATTTATAGGCGTAGGTTAACAATTCCATGCGTCACGCATGGAATGTATCCATACGTGACGCATGGAATGCATCTATGCGTGACGCATGGTTCGACATTTGACTAACAGAATGCATATTTATGTCTTGTGCACCCTAAACAAATAAGCCAACAAATTCAACAACGCTAATCAGAATTGAAAAGTTCAAACACAAAACAACCTTAACAAACAATCCAACAACATCAATCCAACAACGTCATAGTTTCCTTACGAAAAAAGGACAATCCTGAAAATCTGAAAACAAACAGTTCATAAAAAACAATCGAACCCAATCCAACAAGATCACCACCGATGTTGTTGATACATAGTTGTCCACGGCTCAATATCTTGAAGGACCTCGGTTATGGCTCCATGCATTGCAGAAACATCATAGGGATCAGGCAAGGTTGCATATGGTGACAAGTGATCGTAGACCCTGTCAAAAACCTACAAATAAAAATAAATATTGAAATAAGCTATTTGCATAATGTTTACCTTAAATCAAACTTAAAGAAAAATCAAGATCTCAAGTTACATGAGATAAATGTATTACCTGCTGTGCTTCCAAGCTAGCGTGTCTGCCGGGTATCAGAAATCGATGAGTGCGGGGGATGTACCACATAAGATACTCCGGAGCTTCTTCAAAACCTGTCTGCGCAGGTGGTCCCATCTGCTCTAGGGTCGCCCTGTGGATATCCATCCCCTCCCAACTCCACGCCATTCTATCATAATTCACCACATATGACCTAGGGCTGATGAGCCTATGGGCTCTAAGGGGTGAAATTGGAGGCCTGGGAATCATCTGCACCCTACCAAACTGCCTAGGCGACCTATCGGGATGGTGGGGCTCGGTTATGTCCATGCAGCTCAGCACCCCGAAAAAGAGAGCAGGAGCATAGGCAGGATCACTGAAGTCGATTTCACCATACGGGTTCCAATTAACCTAAAAACAATATCAACGTCTTCCATTACTCAAACAGTAATTTCATTAAAGGTCCAAGCAAAGATGATGAAAAAAAGTCCTCAGTTTTTTTTGCAAATCCATGCGTGACGCATGGATTTGATTCGTGCGTGACGCATGACACAGATCCATGCGTGACGCATGGAATTGCAAAAAAACTGAGGCTTAAAAATGTAAACAAAATGCAACACAAATACCTGATCCGCCCTCAGTGCATCTAGTTCAGCTCTGTAGTTTCGTGCTTCAGGGTCGTAGTTCGGCAACGCTTCCTCTGGTAGAAACCAAAACGCATAAGGATGATCAACTGACCAACCAGGATTACGCCGAACACCAGCTGCTAAGGATGGGAAGTATGTGTATATCCAACCCTACCATTTAAAAAATATAGTTAGCATTAAAACCATAGAAATAAGTTATGATTGCTAAAAAATGTAGTTCCTAAATAATTAAAAACTTACTTGAAGGAGAGTGAAACAAAATGAGATCAAACCACAATTTTCGCGTGTAGCGATGCCCATTTGGCGATAGAAATATGCTAGCGCCGCAGATCCCCAAGAAATACTTCTTGCCTCTTCAACACTCCCTAGAAATGCACCAAATCTCATCGGGAGCTTATGTTGTGACTTGTCAGTGAAGATTGTGGAAGCCAGCAAGTGGAATATATATCCCATTCCATGAACTACGGGATCATTTAGGCCCTCAATGTGCACCTTAAACTTTTTCGCGCTCATCCAATAACTATCGAGCTGTTCAATTTGAAGATGAAAATTTTGCCGTCCCTTTTCACCAAAAAAGTTCTTGTTCGTAGTTCTCCCGACTGAAGCGGTGGGGTCGGTCACCATAGCTTTCCCGTGAATAGGAAGCAACAGCAGCTTCTTGATGTCGAGCAACGTCACTGTCATCTCACCAAATGGCATGTGGAAGCTATTTGTTTCAGGATGCCACCTTTCTATAAAGGCGCAGATGAGCGGATAATCAATCACATCGTACATCAATACCCTGAGATGAGTCAGCTCCGTTGCAATTGCGTGATTACCCCATGACAAGTCAGAATTAAGTTCCCAATCTTTCAGCTGGGATTGTCTTGTCTGGTAAGGGAGTACGCCTCTATCCTGTAAATTGATTACGTAACACAAATAATTTTAATAACGCATAAATTTTTTCCAGAAACTGCAGAATACAGAAACTGCATAAATTTGGTTAAGGTGCAATGTACAGAATGCAGAGAGCAGTTTCTGCATTCTGTGTAATGCAAATCCATGCGTCACGCATGGACATGAACCATGCGTCACGCATGGATTTGCATTACACAGAATGCAGAAAATTCTGTACAGCACACCTTAACCAAATTTTCAACAAAACTACAAATATTTCAACAAATAATCCATTTGGTTAATCAAATCAATTCATACATTAACAAATTTATTATCACAAATTCTATAAACCAAATAAGTTATGATAAGTATTGAATCTATAAACCAAATTCTAATTACATACCTTTCCTTTTTGCACAAAAAAGGCTGTATGAGCTTCAAAGCTTATGAGCAGCTCCGGAATTTGTGGACCTCCAGGAGTACCCCCCTCTAACTGAGGGACGTATATGTTTTTGACCGGAGGTTGTCGTCGTCGTCGTCTTCTGGGTTGTTCCTCCTGCTCCTCTTGCTCTTCCGCTTCTTCATGTTCTTCATGAACATTCCCATAGGTCCGATCCTCTTCCTGACCCTGTTCCTCATGCTCCTGCTCATAATCAGAATCAGAATCACCATTGGCACCCCCAGCTGATGGCCCTGCACTGCTACAAGCAACCAGTGCGTACTGGTCATCACCCGTCTGAGGGTTCTGAAAGTGATGAGAACCAGTAGCTTGCCTCATCATCTCCACAAATGATTGGTCATGTTGTGGATAGCCCGGATAGCCTGAAAACTTTGTTTGTTGTGGAAACATAGTTTGATGTGGGATCAGAATGGGGGTGCCAGGAAAGTAATGAGGGGAACCCTGGGGATCGAAACCTGCAGCAGACAAAGCTAGCTGTTGCTGTTGTTGTTGTTGTTGGTGTTGTTGTTGTTGTTGTTGTTGTTGTTGTTGTTGTTGTTGCTGTTGTATCTCATCAGAAAACTCTAAACGACGAGGAGGCGATTCTTGTCTATTCTTCTTCTTCCTTTGTTTTAGAACTACGGGATCTTTTTTCTTCAGATCTCTGTTTCTTTGACGAGTATCCCGTCCAGGTCGACGACCACCATCCATATCTACATCATAAAATGTGCAATTCCACAAAATTAATCAGTTTACTGAATTTAATCAGCATATCATCAAAAACTCAATCAGCATATCATCAAATACAATCTGAAACTGCAGAACACAATTTCTGGAATGTGCAATTTCATGCGTCACGCATGGATTCCATCCATGCGTCACGCATGGTTGCAATCCATGCGTGACGCATGAAATTGCACATTCCAGGGTTGTGTTCTGCAGTTTTTCCATGGCTTTCAAACCCTAATCTCAACACTTTTTTCAAAATTATAACAGTTTTTCAATAATTTCATTAAAACCATACCCAATTTCAACAACCTAATTCATAACCCTAATTCAATATCAAAACCCTAATAAACTATATACACATGAAAATATCAAATTTGTCAATAAATTATCAACAAAGTACACAATCCATTCATATATTACAAGTTTAATCATTTCTAATCAACTAATTAACATACACATTGGATTTTGAAGTAAATATCATCAAAACAACATGAAAACCTCATATATACATCAATACCATACCATAACAATGAAATCTTAATGTTTACATACCTTATATGTAGAAAGATGATGAAAAATGTTGAAAATTGGGTAAAACCGTGCGTGATATAGCTTCAGCCGCCGTGAGGTATGTTGGGGAAGATAACAAAATGGTAGGGTTTGATGTTTTTGGGCTTTTATAGGAAAAAAATCCATGCGTGACGCATGGTTTGTGTCCATGCGTCACGCATGGTTTGGTTCTGTGCGTGGCGTATGGATTAAAACCATGCGTCACGCACGGATATAATCCATGCGTGACGCACGGAGCCTGGGCGGTAAATAGCAAAAGGGGTGGGCGTTAAATAGTAAGGGCCTAAAAATAGGTGATGAATATTGGTCTAATTTATCATTACTAATGCACTTGTCATTACTTGAGAGCTCTAAGTGGGACAATGATTTAGTATCATGTTTATGATAATTATTTTATACAATTCTTGTTTATTTCCAGTATTTTACTTGATTCGATTCGCTAAAGACGCTCTATATTTATTTTCAGTATTTTACATTCCACTCAAATGTACCAGGATTTATCAACTAGGGCGGAGGAGGTACGCTCTAGGCAACGCATTATGTCTCGTAGGATAGCAATGCGAGGACTTCCAACCTCGATACGTCGAGGCAATACAGAACGTCCTAGTCGTGCATTGGCCATGGATTTTCAGGCTGCAGTTGACGAGGGCGAAGGGCCTATCAATGCCAACCCTCCATCAGATCGTACATGATGTACAAGTTGATGCCCCGATGGCGACGCAACCAGACACTCAGCCTGAGGTGTCCCAACCACAAGATCATGCTGATACCACGTATTCTGAGCATGATTCGGAGGATCTCTCTGACTCTCCTGACACACATCACACAACAGTTCCTTTATGTGTTGAGGAGTTGACTCGTGTTTCACCACCTCCATTTACATATCCCCATCCACCTGTTACTGATCCACCTCGTCCATTTACAACTCCTCCTCCACCTGTTACCGATCCTCCTCCATTTACAACTTCTTCATTGGAAGCTCCACCATTTACATCTCCTCCTCCACCGACTACAGCTCCTTCTCTACCACCTTCAACAGTTGCACTTGCTCCACCAAATGCACCATATATTCCCCCACGTCGTGAGCGACAACCAAGACGTCGTGTTTCTCGACGAGATCGATCGGTTCTTCCTTCTGCACCAGCTCCCATCGATCCTGAGAATCTTTTAGATGAGCAGATAGATGATTATATGTGGATGCCCGGGGGGTCCTAGATTTGGGACGGTTCTCACAAGTTACCCGACCCATATAGCACAATATCATTGGGATTCGTTGGGTTATGAGTGGGTAAGTAATAATATTTCCTATAGTGTGTTAATAACAATTCGATTTGATTGTATTCATGATAAGTTATCTGTATTGTTCTGTTATCGGATTTTTTTCTGGTTTCTTTGGAAAGCTTTTACATATAAATATAAAATTGAAGCCTATTTCTCGAATTACTTATTGTTAGGGAACTGTTGCTTTCGTTTTGCTCATACTACTATTTTTGTACAATGAATGTGGAATTAAGGATATGAAGATAGTAGGTTTGTTCTTTTTAAGATGAAGGATTATTTTTTGTGATTTTTAGAATGCGGGTTTTCGTTGTGGTGAATTTGCTAAGTTAGATAGTTTTGTACTGTACAAGATGGCTTTTTAGAAGTGGGATTGGATCAGGGTTAAAACGGGTCTGAACAGATGGGTTTGTGCTAGATCGTCCATTAGAGAAGATATAAGGGCTCAACAATGGTATTAAATCAGTTGTGAACAGATGGTTTTGTGCCAGATTCAACAATGTTATTATGAGACAAAATGCTGAAAATTTGGTTGAGAAAAGGGTGGATTGTTATGTTCAGATTTGTTCTGATTATCATCAGATGTGAATAGATGATCTGTTCTGAAAACTTGGATATAGAAAGGATTCTGATTAATATTTTTGGAATTTGCAGACAAATCCTTATTATCAATTCTGTTCAGATCTGTTTCATGTCGTTTTTTTTTCTGGTTTCTTGTGATAAGTTATCTGTATTGTTCTGTCATTGAAGTTGCTTCTTGTCTTACTGTCTTTGTCTTTGTCATAATTTTGATAGGACGGAGATACATTGCGTTGCCACTTTCAGAAACTTCACTTTTTACAACTGCATCAGCATGCAAGAACCGATCCTGATTCATGGTGGGGTATTGCAGAACGTAGTGGCCTTACAAGTCTTGGGACGTTGAGATACGATGAGATAGAACACGTCCTAATTGCTGCTTTCGTGGAGCGATGGCATCCTGGAACCAACACTTTCCATTTTCCTTGGGGAGAGATTACCATAACTCTCCACGATGTGGCTATGATTTTGGGATTGCCAATTGATGGATTGGAGGTTGCACCACAGGACGACTGGCCGAATTCATCTCTTAGGCTCAAGATATGCGAGATGTTCAACATCGCAATGGATCAGATGTACACATACTTTGGACTAGGGCTGAGCAATCGGATTATCCGATCCGGTAAGCCGGATATCCGCTAAAAAAATTTCCACAAAATCCCGATCCGTATCCGGTCCGTTTTGGAGCGGATATCCGGTAATATTATCCGGATCGGATCGGATATTTGACTCGGATATCCGAATTATCCGATTTCTAGAAGGTATATGAAAATTAAATTAAACTATTTATTTTTATTAAAAT
This sequence comes from Oxyria digyna, assembly GCA_029168935.1. Taxonomy (NCBI): domain Eukaryota; kingdom Viridiplantae; phylum Streptophyta; class Magnoliopsida; order Caryophyllales; family Polygonaceae; genus Oxyria; species Oxyria digyna. The sequence goes on from JAPVLV010000013.1 coordinate 18,665,721, forward strand.
TAAAATTCACAAAATATAAAATAAATGTTAAATATATAATTATATATATTATATAGAGGAATTAAGATGTGAAAATTAATATATTTGATTCATTTAGCAAATCAACAATTTAAATAAGCAATTAAAAATTAAAATTTGAGAACAACAATAAAAGTTATGTTATATACAAGAGAATTTTTGTGTTGAGAGAATATATCCTATTGTTTAAAAATGTATAAAAATAATTATTGAATCATCTACACTTATAAAAGTATATTCTAGTTCTATAAAAATATATTTATATATTAAAATAATAGTACCGGATATTTTCGGATATTCGTAAGCTAAATATCCCGATCCGTATCCGGTCCAAATATCCGTAAAATTCGCCCGGATCGGACCGGATTCGGATAAAACTTAATCGGATATTTTTAGATGCGGATTTTTAAGGATCGGATCGGCGGATTATCGGATCGGATCGGCCGGATCGGATATTTTTGCTCACCCCTACTTTGGACATGCCGATATCAACGCTAAACATCTCAAAAAGTTTATTGAGGATATGATTAAGAATCCGGATAAGACTCAGGAGGATATAGCATCAACATATCTTTTCATGTTGCTTGGATGTACGATATTTTGTGATAGGTATAAATTTGAATAAATCGAGCAATTTAGTTTATTCCAAGTTCAAGTTATTTATGCTAACTATTTATCCTGCTTTATGCATAATAAAGGTCCACCAATAAGGTGAAACACAAGTATATGCAACTTGTGTTGAACCATGACAGAACTGACAAGTTTGCATGGGGAGTCGGAGTCCTTGCACTCTTGTATCGCAATTTGAAAGAGACGTCCCGAGCCCAGGCAGTTGGCATAGCAGGGTGTATGAGACTGTTGCATGCATTCTTTCTGATAGTTTAAGCATTATAGGTAGATGTGTGTCAGTTTCTTGAAGATATAGAATTGTTATTGGTTTCTTATAGTTTATTTTCTCGAACTTTTTGTTTAATGCCCTAATACTTTTTTTCTGCTTACTTTATGATGTTTAGTCATAAAGTATGCAGAAACTTTGTGTGGTTCCATTTATATGAGATATGTACTGTCAAATGCAATAGGTCGTAAAACCAACAGAGGACTAGGATCATGGATCATGGATCATGACATGTTAATCTCATTGTTTTTCTAATTATTGTAGTGTTGGATTTGGCGTTATTTCCCTCGTTTTGGAGGACGTCTGTCACTTAACCCAGAGAGCCTGAGAGATCCACAAGCAACTGCTAGGGACAAGCCTGGACCCATTGGGAATCGAACTGATGATAGGCTTATTGAAATTAGACGCTTGCTAGACAGACTTTCGGTTGAGGAGGTATAGTTTACCAAGACATTTTATTTTCTTACATCTTTTTCCTTGTAGTTTGTTGTCACATTCTTGAATAGCAGTGTGGAAGTAGTTTAATTTTGCAGCTGCATTTTTTTAGTGGACTGTCGTGTTTCAAAATGCTGATAAGCCAATCTCTATAATACGAGTTCTTTGACTGAAGACTAGGATTTGCAGAATCTTTATGTACTGATTTGGTATATGTTTTCCTCGTGGCATGGAATTTGGTATATGTTTCAAAATGCTGCATTTTTTTGGTGACTAAGAAGCCAATCTCTATGTACTGATTTGGTATAGGGCTCTCAGTTTGTTTGGTGTTTAGGGCTCTCAGTTTGAAGTAAAAACAAAAATTATTTAAAGGTCAATTTTCTTACACAACATTCAACTTGAACATCAGCTGTAATCTAAATTATTTGCAGGTGCAGTGGATTCCTTGGAGGGAAGGTGATGGACTTTTACGGGTCAATTTTAGGACCACTCATCGACTCTCTAGATTGGACGGTATTCTTCGTTGCATGGATGTCCAAGAGCCGTATTATGCCACCCGAGTCCTACGACAGTTTGGGCTTAGACAGGTACATCCACTTCAACCCTATGCTCCAAGCTCAGAAAATCGAAAAGAAAATATTAGTGACTACAAGGTGGAGTTTAAAGGAGACGAGCATCCTACCCGGGAAGAACGCGAGAGCCATTTGTTCGACATTGATGTGTATCAACGATGTAGGTGGTCGTGGGAGTGTGACGAGCATTATATGGACTATTTTCTCGACATCACTCACCCTTATGTGGATCCTACCTCATAACCACAATAAGTACCTCGGCCTCCGACAGTTGATGCTACTGTGGTAAGTAATTTCTCGTTTATACAAGGCTATTATATTTTAAGTAATATTACGTGATTTTTACATATATCTTAATTACACAGCGCCTTCAGTTATCTATTGGATCGGTACGCGAGCGTCTCCAATGTCCAAGTATTAGTAATCGTGAGATGGAGTACCTTATCTCTCTCATCGGGTTTATGACTGGTGAACCTTACCCTGTTCCTGATCCACCTCAACGTGCGTCCCTTTTTCAAAACTCAGACAATGTGCGTGGTGAGGGTAGCGATTCTGGGCGCGAGGAAGAGGATAGATCTGATCCACATTAGATTATGTAGTTTTATATTTTATGTCAATACGTTATTTTGAATATAATACACTTTGACGATGATGGATTTAGTAGTTTATGTTCTAGAATGTATTTTGGTATTATGGCTTTTGCTTAAATACCAACTAGTTTGGAGTGTCTTAATTTTAATAAAATATTGTTATTGTTGTTTTTCAAAACTCAGAGATGTGAATTCGTTTCCCTATAATATTGTTACGGTGTGTGTGGGGATTATGAGGATATTCCATTCAAAAAAGTTGGCAAGCAGAGGCCAGAGAGACACTTTAAGAAGTACTTTTCCACCTAATTTGGCATATTAACTACGAACACGCTAAGAACATCTTTATCCATGTTACTCATGTTGAGTAACATAGTTCATTTTTTTAATATTAAATAAGTTTTCGTTTTCATCTACATTCATGTTACTCATATAGAATAACATGTATTTTATCTTTATTTTTATTATAAATTTTAATAATATATTACATAGTCAATATGGATATCAATATGTAGATAAAAATAAATCAAAAATATTTAAAAAGGAATTACAATAAAATTTTATGTATTGTGAGTGTTATAATATATTTACCAATAACTAAGTAATGCAATTTTACTATTGGTCCACATGTTGATAAATGATTGGACACATGAAGTGATTTATGTAAGACTGAGTAACATTTCTTTGTTACTTATCTCCACTCATGACATTGGTTCTATCATAAAAGTTGTCATGTCATTTCTATTTTTAATTTTTAAATGGGGTTTGTTACTCTAAGTAACACCAATGTAGATGCTCTAAGCATAGTTGTGGGTATATTTTTGAAAAACCACGCCCACGGATTTCAAAAGCGTGGTATATTTTCAATATTGACACACATGAAAATCTATATAATCTATTAAAGTTGAGCATTTTCAAGGCTTTTCCTTGATTTTGGCCTCACTACATCTATCTGGCCATTTTTTTTATGGAAAAGATTCAGGTGAGAATAATTAATATTGTGCGAATATACGAATATGCACATTTCTTCACATTTACATGCACACACAAACATGTGCACATTTCTTCACATTTACATGCACATTCGCAGATGTGTGCATGTCTTTGACAACATATGAAAATACATGCACATGTTGTGCGTGCATGTAAATGTGAAGAAATGTGCATGTAAATGTGAAGAAATGTGCATGTAAATGTGAAGAAATGTGCATATTCGTATATTCGCAGAGTATTAATTATTTTCACCTGATCCGGATTCTTTTTTTATTGGTTTCTTTTAATTGTTTTTATGTCTGTTTGATTTAAAATAAAACATTATCTATTTACCTATTAAAGCTAATGCTTTTCAAGCCTTAAGTGTAATTGTAGGAGCAATTTATTAAGCTATTAATTTTTTATATTTAAATTTATTATTATAAGTAACAATCAAAATTTAATTTCAACAAATTTTATTGTAGTCCGCAAAACTAATACAACAAATATGTATATACTTTAATCTGCATACCTTTTTTTATTTGATAAAAAATCGAGGCCCTAAAATACTACTTTTTGCAAAATAAGAAATAAAATGTAATTTCATTTCTATCTAAGCAAATTTACGTCATTAATATATCTTTATTGTAAATTTTTATTTTGTATTTTAGTAATATATTTCGCATTAATTTTTAGAATAGATCATAATATTTATAAGATCGCATGTCATTATTATAAAAATAATTAATTATAAATATATCCCCGGTATTACACTAGTATTACTCCGTAGATGATTTGCTGCGAAATTTTAAACATCTTGTGTTAATTATTGACCACTGTTTTTTCATAGGTGATTTGCTGCAAGTCTTGACGTACATGAGAATAAAGAATGAAAGTCTAATGATCCGCGGAACGAAATGGGATGGATGGAGTGAATTTCAACATCACTTGAGTCTTCATCCATATACAATATTACAGTATATATGTATATATATCATATTATTGTTGAAGCTCGAGTATTTTGAAATTGATATCCAATGTATAACATTAAGTCTCCATCTCTTATTGTCGCATGCATGTATGTTCAATGACTGTACACCATATCTCAAGTTCAACAATCAATAAAATATTGCAATTTCAACAACAACAAAAAGGGTAGAACCAGATTCAAGTAATTCAGTAGAGATTGAGTCAATTCTTGATGGACGTTATTAATTAGTCTTTTCATGAATGCGCCCGTCAAAGTGGAAATTCAAGTCTAATCAATTTGAATGTTTAAACTCTTGATCTACGATCGTTTCGTGCTGCCCGACGGTGACCTCACCAATCACCATGGTTATTTCTCCTTCGTCCAATAATGTAAGGGTTATTTCTTTTTTACACACTTCTCGAAACACGTTTTATGACGTTAATATCTCTAATTATACGATGATTAATTATATAAAGTTTTGATATTGTTAAAATACTCGTCGAGACAAATCAAACAAGACCTGACATGACTATATTATTTCTTATATATGTGATACTCGCAAACACAATTGCAAACATAAGCACATAATTTGTTTTGAGTATTCATTTTTTTGATGTTTTCTGATTGATTGTAAATACTAATATCATCCCAATTTTGTGAAATTCGTAATAAGTGTAGAACCAACCGCAAGATATGCCCAATTTTTTTTGACTAAGTTTGAGATGCAAAAGCAATTCCCAATGCACTTAAAAGCACTGACTCATGTATAAAGAGGCAATATCTCATACACACGAATGAACGAACTCATCCACGCATACTATTGAAACTCTGGAGATTCTTTTTTTTTGTTTTTATAAATGTTATTTTATGTATCTTGTATTGTTATGATTCAGTTAAGAAAGTTGCTATGAACCATCAATGACTAGTTTATCATTATTAATTTTAGTTTTCATCTTTTTAAATGCATGCACATACAAGCAACGGCTCATACACACAAACAATTTCCATGCACACGAATGAAATTACACACAATTTCCTCAAATAAATTGCCTTATGCACTCAATTGCACTGAATCATGCACACAAAAGAACTAGTCATATACACTTAAGCATTGATTCATGTACATGAATGAACTAACTCATGCACACATAAGAAATATTTTTTCATTTCGCCTCTATTATGCCAAAACTATTAAATTGTAAGTTTTATTTCTAAAGTATAACTCATGTACATACCTACTGTGTGCCCATAATAGGGCAGCTTCATAGACTTCTTTTTCTACCCCAACAAGCTTCTTTACATTTACTTCCATCTTAATTTTCAATTCATTTTGTTGACTTACAAGGAGAGTGGGACAATATATACTACATTCTCATATTAGTCTTCTGCTTCTCGTCCCTTTTCTACCCCAACAGGCTTCTTTTCAAAAGGTTATCTATTACACATAGACTAAGCTTAAATCATCTGCACGAATGATCTTGAAAAACCCTCTAACGAGATAGAGTCTCGAATGCGGGGAAAGAAGATCGCTCCTTAGGCTATCAATAAGATGTGGGGGAGTGGCATTGTTCCATCTAATAATACCATTGCGAAGATCTTCAATATTGAATTCCTTAGTGGGGAGGTAGTCCGCCGCTTTGTTGCATTCCCTAACAACATGAAACACCCTAAAACAATCAAAGAATTTGAGCAATTCCTTGATGTCAAGAATGAAAGAACGAATTTCCCACGAGATTTTCCTGGAATCACGAATGCATCGAATGAGAGTAAGATTGTCTCCTTCTGTAATAAGGTTTCTAATATTTAACTTGATAGCAGCTCGAAGTCCTTCAAGAAGGGTGACTGCCTCTGAAACGATAATAGACGAGTCAGGGATCCTAAAATGATCTACAAAACTAACTTGACCAAGTGGGTTAATGATGAATCCAGTGAAAGAGGCCGAACTCGGTTTTTTCGAGGCATCAAAGTTTAATTTAAAGAAATTGTCCGGTGGTTTAGTCCAAGAGACATATCTCCTTTTTTCTTCTTCTTAGTAGTCTTACTGTCTGCATGTTTAGTAGTATTAGCATTGTCCCAATCAAAGTACTGGGCATAGGCTAAATATGCAATTTGTTCAGTAGAGAGGCAGAGGTTCTTCTGATCGGTTATGAAGATGCAGTTATTCCTGGAGTTCAAATGTTCCACCCGTAAAAAAATGTCGGAGGCCTTGAATTCTGAGGAAAACGGGAGGTCCCAGTCACGTTTGAAGGTGGTAGAGCTAATTTTGAAAACCTCTCTAGTAAAAAGGTTGTTAAAGAAAAAATGGTCTAAATATTCATCCGTAGTTTCACATAAGTTGCAAGACGAGTAGACTCTATGGTAATAGCGATTGAGTTTCTCCGTTGTGGGAAGGCAATCCAAGAAGGCCTTTCAAAGGAAATTATGATTTTTAGGAGGAAGTTTTTATTCCAGAAAATGTTGGTACCAATGGTTGGATTGCTATTAGGTCTAAGGAGTTTATAGGCTGATTTGACTGAAAACATTCCATCCGGAGATGGGGTCCAGATAACATGATCGTCAAATTGTGTGATTGGAATGCGAATTGTCGATATTTTGTCGGTAATATTATGCGGGAGAATGGCTGAGAGTTTCATGATATCCCACTGAAGGTCCGTAGTGAAAAATTCGCAAACTTTTTTTATCTATCGAGGCCGAACCACGAAGATGGTTAATAGTCATTCCAGGAGTGATCAGTCCAGAAGCAGATGGATTTACCATTACCCAATTGTCACTAGAGGCCATTTTTAAAAGAGTCCATAAGCAGGAGGAGTCCACTTAATTGCCAAGATTGACATGGATGGCGGTCAAGTGAAAGCAGATCACAATTTTGAATATATTTCTCTTTAATGATCTTGACCCAAATGTTATCTGGTTGAGTGGCGAGCTTCCCAAGCAGTTTAAGTTGAAGGGATACATTATTGTCCCAAGTTTTCCGAATAACTACTCCTCCAAGAGCTTTTGGCTTACAGATAGAATCCCAATGAAGGAGACTACAATTAGAGGAATTTTTCTTGTTCCAAAAGAAATTTTTTATTGATATCATCAATTTCTTCACAAACTCCTTTGGGAGAAGAAAGCTTTGCATAAGATAGTTGACTTTCGAGCAAAGGTTAGTTTGTATAAGGACAACCCTTATACAAACTGCTTTGGGAGAAGAAAGCTTTGCATAAGATAGTTGACTTTCATTTAGATCGCTGTTTTTTTAACTCAACACCGACATCCTCAAAGAGGTCATTAGTGACTCTTCCTTGAAGAATGAGAATACCAAGGTATTTTTCCATTTTCGAAGTGATAGGGAAATTTATAGAGGAGGCAATAGAAAGGGCAAAAGGTTTGGAAACATTTCTATAAACTTGTAGAGAACTTTTATGATAATTTAGGGGTTTTTGCAGGAAACCACCCGCTATTTGTCGGAATTTGCAGGTAACCACCCGCTATTAACGTATTTATTTTTAACCACCCAAATTCTATACTTTTCTTACAATTCACCACCCATAAACAGTTTCCGTTAGATATTCTGTTAAAACTTGTGAAATTACACTTTTACCCCTCCATTTTTACAGAAAATAACAAGTTTGAAAGTTATGGGGCAATTTTTGTAATTTCCTTAAAACGGATTGAATATCTCCCTAAAAATACATCAATCATCTTCATCTTCGGTTCATTGAATTCAACCTCATTCACTCAATTTCTGATTCTGATCTCTACAGAGCTTCAATGGGGGTTGTTTCATCTCCAAAGCCCGTCGACCAACCAAACCCTTCATCACCCTCCTCCTCATCACCGGATCCGCCATCGCTGCCGCCTCCGCCTTCCAATTCCTCTTCTTCTCCTCATCCAAAACCCAAATACAAACCACCGCTCGAACCCTAACCAAACTCTCCCACCCCATCTTCGATTTCGGCCTCTCCGCCGTCGCGAGCGAGATCTCCGCCACATCGCATCTCCTCCAGACGGCTTGCGGCACGCCGGAGGTTGTGAGTCGGAAGGGATACGAAGGCGGACGCCTGGTCTTGCGGCGTCATCCTCTACGCGATGCTCGTCGGCGGACTCCCGTTCGACGACGAAAACCTAGTCTCGATGTACAGGAAGATGCATCGGCGGGAGTTTCACTTTCCTTCGTTCCTATCCCGTCCAGCCAAGGCCTTAATCAGCTCACTCCTAGATCCGAATCCGAAAACTAGGTCAAGCATCGAGAATATTATGCAAGATCCGTGGTTCAAGACGGCTCAATTCGGATCCAGAAGCATGTCTTTAGGCGATTTGGTTAGGGTATGAGATTGAGAAGGGGAAAGGGGGTAAGATTTGGCTTGGGAGTGGAAGTTTGCTGTTGATTGTTGAGGTTTTGGAGATGACAAAAGATATTTTGGTGGTGGAGGTGAAGGTTGTGGATGGAAGTGGAGGTAAGATGGAGGTTGTTCAATGGGCTGAGTTGAGATCTGGTTTGGCAGATATTGTTGCAGTTTGGCAAAATGAACAGTCGTGAGTCATGATGATGATGATGGAAACCTTGCTGCAACCAAAAATGGAGGCTGGCTGGGGAGAGGTGAGCCGGAGAAGGACCTTGTACAGATGATGGGTTTAGGTACTTGTTGTAGTGCTAGAGGAAGAAGATGACTATGATGAACAAGGAGATGGTAATCCGTTTTAAGGAAATTACAAAAATTGCCCCATAACTTTCAAACTTGTTATTTTCTGTAAAAATGGAGGGGTAAAAGTGTAATTTCACAAGTTTTAACAGAATATCTAACGGAAACTGTTTACGGGTGGTGAATTGTAAGAAAAGTATAGAATTTGGGTGGTTAAAAATAAATACGTTAATAGCGGGTGGTTACCTGCAAATTCCGACAAATAGCGGGTGGTTTCCTGCAAAAACCCCGATAATTTATCGTCAATCCACTTTGTTCCGAGAATTTATCTAGGAGGTCTTTTAAGTCATTCATATTTGAATGGCTAGCGTTTGCAAGGATAATAGTGTCATCAACGAAGGTTAATAAAGGGATAGGGTGACCATTATTAGTAATAGAAATACCTACTTTTGGGTTAGGCCGAGCAACTTCTAGGTAAAGTTGACGGACCAAAAATTCCATAGCAATGAAAAAGAGAGCTGGACCCAGAGGATCTCCTTGTCTAATTCCACATGAGGGCCTAAATTCCTTTACGGGGTGGTTGTTTACCAGAACCGAGTATGAAGCTGTTGTAAGGCAGGTAGAGATCAAAGAGATCCATTTTGGACTAAAGCAAAACTTCTCAAGAACTTTACAAAGAAACTCCCAATCAAGTCTGTCATATGCTTTTTCCATGTCCAGTTTGAGTGTCATCCATCCTACTTTTCCTTTTGTGTTTTTGTGAAAGGAATGAAAGATTTCATGTGCAGCATGGATGTTGTCTTGGATCAAGCGACCTTCAACGAAAGCACCTTGGTGGGGGAGATATTTTTATGAAGCAAAGGTTTAATGCTATTAGCCATGATTTTCGTGATTATTTTATAAGAGGAGTTGCACAGAATAATTGGCCTATATTGATTGATCGAAGTCAATTTTGGGGGTGAGAGCAATAAAAGAGTGGTTTATCGCTGAGAGGAGTTGACCAAAATGAAAAAAAGCTTTGACTACATAAAGTAACGATTTTTTAATAATATTCCATTATTTGTGATAGAAATCAGTAGGGAAGCCATCAGGACCTGGAGTTTTGTCAGGAGGTTGATCAAAGATGGCAATTCTAGGTTCAGATTCCGAGGGGGGTTTAGTAAGGTTAAAATTGTCTTCCTCCAAAATAATAGAGGGAATGATGTTTAGGGCATCCGAGTGGATTGCAGTAAGGGGGGATTTAGTGAATCTGCTTGCTAATTCCAACGAGATTGCTTGGGAGATACTATTTTGGTCATGAATAGTGAATCTGTCTTTGGTTTGGAAAGAAAGGATTGCTTGTTTGGAGGTCCTAATCTTAGAAATAGAATGGAAGTACTTGGTGTTGCGGTCTCCATTAGCCAAATGTTTAATTTTAGCTCTCCATCGCCAGTATTCTGTTTGAAAGTTAAGAAGTTGTTTATATTTTCGGGAGTGAAGGGCAATGCTGTCAATAATTCTGGAATTGTTAGGGTTATTAATAAATTCTAGATGAAGAGATTAAAGTTTTTCTTCCGTATTTCTAAGTTGAAAAAAATTATGGTTGTTATTAGCTCTAGCCCACACTCTAGAGATTTTTTTTAATAATTTGAGTTTTGAATTGAATTTGAACATGAATGAGCCAAGAAAATTTTATTTCCAAACTTTATGGACCAATTTAGAGTAAGAGCTATTAAGGGACCAGACACTTTATAGCGAAAAGGAATTTTGATGGTAGAAGAATTCATGTCAAGGGAGAAAGTTACGAGAGCATGGTCAAAAGTAGTGAAAGGATGATGGTTAATGATAACATTTGGGACAAGAGGATTTATCGAGGAGTGAATGAGAACTCTATCGAGACGTTCCATAATGTTATTATGCATAGTTTGAGATTTACGCCAAGTAAACGGAAAGCCAGAAAATTTTGTGTCTATAAGGTCAAATTCAACAATGAAATTTTAGAGTCTAGAGAAGCGAGGGGAAGATAACTAGGCTCCACCAATTTTTTCATTTGGGCTAAGAAGCTCATTAAGATCGTCGATCAGAATAAATGAGAGATTTAAGTTAACAATAATGCTACATAGAAGATCTCAAAAAGCTGGTTTATCAGATTCACGTGAAGGAGCATACACAAAAAAATGATAATGTCAAGATTATGGAGATTGAAATTTAAGACAATGATATTACTGTGAATTTGATTAACAAAGAGGTCTTTCAATTTAATGGTACGTTTTGAAAGTAGCCAAAGACCACCCTTAGCACCAACAGAAAAGACAAAAGTAATATTTTCAAAACCCATTTTCTTAATAGAACCTGGAGTTGGATGCGAGTCGGTTTTGGTTTCAGATAAACAAAGAATATTGATAAGCGGTGTTTTACATACCGCAACTATGGATTATTAGCTAGTTTTGTATAGGATTATGTTACTTGTTCCTATGTAATCTGTATCATGGAGCTGTTCGAGAGAAGATTTACATATGAGATTCCAAGAGATGATACAAGCATTGGAAGCATTGAAGCATAAGGAAGAAGCTGCTGGAGACGAAGACGAAGACGAAGACTTGAAGAAACCAGCAATTCTGCCTCAGACAACAAGCCGCACCCGCGGGTCTCAAGCCGCGCCCGCGGGTCTCATCCTCAGGCAAGAATTCGGAAAAGCTAAAACCGCACCCGCGGGTCTCAAGCCGCACCCGCGGTTCTCACCTTCAGCCAATCCATTCGAGAAAGATCAAGCCGCGCCCGCGGGTCTCAAGCCGCACCCGCGGCCCTCTGCCATCCAGAAGAAGCTGAAGAAATCCAAAACCGCGCCCGCGGCTCTCAACCCGCGGGTGCGGTTCCTCGACAGAAGAATCAAATTGAAGTCTTTGCCATTTGAAGTAATTTGTGTTTAATTTTGTAACTTTCCATACGTTTTTTTTAGACCTTAATTAGGCTGTTACATCTGCTAATACTATATAGGTAGTGGATGATCATTCTTGATCATCTAACCTTGGTTTTAACCTTGGTTCAAAACCTTTGTTTTTGCTTAAGTTTTTGGAAGAGTTTTCACAAACTTATGAGTTGCTAAAGTTCCTTTGTTTCACTTGGCGTTTGAAGCTTTTGGATTCAACAAGTTGTGAGTTTATCCTTTCCTTTTGTCTACTCTTTGATTGTCTCAACTCTCTTGTTTGTATTGTCGATGAACTAGATTTACTTCTTTAGATTGATCACCTAAGTTAGTTGTGTCTTGTTCATATTGCTAGAGTTTGATACTTCTAGTTGAATTATCATACTTGTTGTGTAGCACAATCTATTTGCATGAACTAGTTGTGATTGTTATTAGAGAAGAGAGTTGAGTACATGTCGAGTATCCGACTAGTTGTCCATGATATTGCATGTATCTATCTATTCCTGAATGCATTGCTACTTTGTTATTGAACTTCGATAGTTTCGAGGTTATAATCGAGTAAGGGTTATTAGGACTAGTTGGACTAATAACTATTCAAGAACAGGAATTAGAACGATCACTTGAGAACTTGACATAAGGATAAAAAGGATTTTATGATCAACTTGTTAATCTACTTGTGGATAATCGCTAAGTGGAACACTTCGCTTAATCTTGTTAAAACCAAGTTGACATTCGATACTTCGTATCAAAACCACAAAACCCCCCCCCTTTGGTTACGTTTATTGGTTAGTCATTGTGATAACTTAAGAATTTGATAAACTGATTCTCTTGGGATTCGACCCTTACTTGCGTACTATATTACTTAGTTTGCATGTTAGGATTACTTGACTTGGCACACGACAAATTCGCCTCGTCAAATATCAAGATGATGATGTTTTTGGATGAACGCAATTTTAGTGAGAAAGTCTTTTCTACGAGAATCTCGAACATTCCAATATCCTATATTCATAATAAACTATGGAGGGAGTATTGAATCTTTTCAATGTGAATATCTAAGTGTTGAGTGCTTACTAGCTTACAAATATGGGTATGTATAATATGAGTACAGTGGTCACGTTTTTTTATTCCAACACGAAGTATGAAGCATAACATTCGGCCTAAAGAGGTGGACACTAGAAAGATTGGGAAACCAGTTAATCATACTATATAAATTTATAAAAGGGCGTACTTAGGTTTGGAAGATTTATAGTAAGTGATAGGATTATAATTCGCAAGCAGATAAGAAGTGTTGCAATAGTAATTAGAGAAATAATTAGAAGCAGTGTTGCAATAGTAATTAGAGAAAAAACTAGAAGCATAAGTAATAGCTATTAAATACCAATAATAGGTTTCAAGTAAATAGCAAAAGGTCTCATACAGAGACAACTTCAACATGAGATTTCTCCAGCAAAAACAAGTAGTCAAAAACAACAGTTCATGGTTAAGTTTGATGAGGTTCGAACCCACGCAGAGGTAATACAAAATAAGATGGTCAAAGTTCAACTGAAACACAAAGCAACATAAGTGCAAAAGAGTACTAATCATGGGACAACTTAATTGATGACAATGGCTTTGTTCTTACCACCTTTGGTTTTCTTTTGTTTCTCTTTAACCGGGGTCGGGACAACCTTTTCATTGTCTTCTTTCCTCTTTGGATCGGGTCCGGAGCCAGAAGGTTCAGCGTGGGAAATCTCCATGCCATCCATCTTCCTCAATATGGTACTACTGGATTTTTCGGAGGCAGCTGGTGAGGAGACAGTTTCCACATGAGCTGGGACAAATCTGGGATGATAGGCAGCCATTGAGGCATTCTGCAGAGCCAGTCTAATCATACGAGGGGCAAGATCAAGTGGGAGACTCATTCCATGAGGTGGGACATAAGAGAATTGGTGCATTTGGGCCGATAACTGTGAGTTGTACATCTCAGGGGGGATGGTTGCATGAATTGGGTAGGCTTGAACAAATTCTTGAGTACCAGAGCTAGATCTTTGGTTATAAGGAGCAGATTGAAGAGACAATATAGCTGATGAGGGTGAGGTCATAGTGGAGTTACCTTGGCCATATGGATAGGGTCCTTGATTTCCCAGGATGTTGAACTTAGAAGCATGGTTAGGGGCTTGTCTGATAAATTTAGGGCCCTTCTTCACCGCGGAGACACCAGCTGCTTTGGACATCAGGTTTCCAATAATCCTTTTCTTGGTGATTCGAGCAGCTTCCTCATCGTCCATGGAGCCAGTGAGATTGAACTAAAAGATGTGGGGAGGCGGATTATTGAGAAAGCAGTTCTCAAACAAGTGATCGGGCTCGCCGCAACACCCACAGCCAGGGGAGAAATCCCCAAACCAGAGTTTGAAGGTGAGGACCGACTTGTCTGAGTGTTCAGTTTTGATGAAACCATGCACATTAGGGACATAGAATCCTTTTGTTCTTGATGCTAGTTCTCTCATCTATGCGGATAAAGCTACCAACATTGTTTTCCCGAATGATCATGTTGAGGGCATGGGCATTATGGAAATAGAAAGGAAGTAATGGAATCCTTACCCATATGTTAGCAGTGTCGACAGTGGAAGCAAGTGGGTCAAAATCCTCAGAGAACTGCTTGAGAAGCACCAACTTGTTTTGTACCCGGTAGGGTCTGTTGTTCCACACCAGGTCTTTGGCTTCACGGTTGGCGAAAGCAAGGAGAATCCAAGTTCCCCATTCTCCCACATCAATGTCTCCTTCAACGCCTTCCCAGGTTTCCCTCATCTTGCCCATGATAGCAGACGAGGTGATGTTGGTGGTGGTATCAGCTATACGGATGAGGAGGGAAAGGTTAGTGAGGCAAGCCAAGTGGTCCTGGACAACAGGTAAGGCCAATGGGTTGGGGATTCCGTTTGAAGGGTTATTTTGTGGGTATTCTGGAAAGCCAAATCCACACTGTTGATTGAAGATTTCTTCAAGGTTGAGCTGGTGTTGCTCAAAGTTTTGAGGCTCAGCAGAAAGGCCAAAACCACGGGCTTGGTCCATGGCAGAAGGAGAGCCATTTCCTTGAGAGACTGGGACGATGGAAGTGTTGACAATGGACATATTTTGAGGAGTGTTTTAAATGAGACTGAAATAAGAGTTTGGAAGAAATTTATAACAACCTCAGCATAAGACATGTTATCCTCCATAGGATGGTAGCAGTGAGACTTAAATATGAGAATGAGAGTAGTTTGTTTAAGCTAAGAGGAAATGGTGAGGTTAGCAATAAATGCTTCTGTTGTATATATAGAGAAACTGAGGAGAATTCAAATCGGTTTTGTATGAGTAAGGAATAGAGGTGTGATCATTTGGGCATTGTAATGGATGTCAGGAGTTTTGTTCCAGCAGGTTGCGTGAGATAGAGTATAATGGAGATATAATCGAGAGACAAGAGGGATGTTGAGAAGATCAAAGATCATCATAAATTCTAATACCACAGATTGTATAATTTGGCTATGCCAAAGTGTCAAGATTAGGGTCTTAAGGCACGAAGTCGGTTCGAGGACGTTCCATCTCAGCATAGCCACCAATGAAGTGGGGCCATAACCATGGCTAGCTCTTCCTCTGACAAAGTGACTGGGAACATCACCAAAACCATAAAGGGAGAGACTAGCCACGCAGGCAATCAACCACTCGTGGGGTGCAAGGAAAGGAATTCCAAAGAGACATAAGAGAGTAAACATACCTCGGGAGCCGAAGGAGGTGTTGCGGTAAGCCCATCGAGCCACGCGAGCACCCGCATGGTGGCCGATGTATACAATTGGAGGAGTACATCGCCAATACAGAGGGGAGAAGCTGTAGAGAATGGAGAAAATCAAAGAGCGAAGTAATGATAGATGCAAGTAATGGAAAGCAGGCTAGGGTTCACCAAAATTGAGCGAAGACTAGGCCTTTGGTAGGGTTGGCCACGAATTGAGTCCACGAGTGTAGATTTGCTTTGTCATCAAAAGGGAAAAGCGAGATCGGTAGGGTTAAGGGTAGGTTTAGAGTTGGATTTCATGAGATTTGTACAGATAGCATTGAGAGGATTAGAAGAGGAATCCAAACTCACACGACACCAAGCTCAATTAGATGGGAAAAGAGGAGTGAGAAAGAAGAGAGAAGGGAGAGCCCCTTCGATATGCATGCCTTGTTTTTTTCAATAACCCACTCTTTGAATTGTTTTTTGATGAAAAAAAATATTTGACTAATTGTAAAATAACATTTGACAAAATTGTTGAGTGTTTCTATGTAGAAGAGTAACATAAGAGTGTTACTTCTCTTCACTCATGACCTTGGTTCAATCAAAATAATTTTCAACTCATTTTCATTTTCCTTTTTCAAATTGAGTGTGTTACTCAAATTAACACCGATACAAATGCTCTGACGACTAACTTACACTATTGTAAGAATTGTTTTCAAACTAAAATTCCATATAAAACCAATAAAGACGCATCCCGGTCAGCCTGAATATGTGTTTAATATATACATGAGAGTTTTAGAAACGATCGATTAACCCACCATCAACGTGATTCATGCAACATCGTGTGTTATGTGTTGACAATCTAATCGTATGTGATATGCATTCTTATCTGCACATGGAGTATTTCAATTGGGAACCATCCTCACTTATTATCGGCTACCAGCAACAAATTAATTTCAACCACTAACAGAAAATATTAAGGAGGTTCTCTGCACACGCGTCACCCTAAATTATTTAGATAGATAATTCCTTTGAACTAACAATAAATAGGATGGGATCATTCATTATACTATTACGTTAGGTCAACATTCCCAGAAACTCAAGTAATATAAGGATGGTGTCTTCAGAAAGTGTTTTGAAGACACCATGGACACTGTAAAAAGTGAAGCAAATTATTCTTCTACATGGGGGTAAATCCCTGTATAGTTTATACGCTACAAAAAATGGATGATCTCATGGAACTGAACTGAGACCACAACTTCCACCAAAAGAAACAAACAGTATTGTTTTGTTTTACAATCTCTGTTCAATTACATCTCCCTCATGAATGCAGACAGACTATAGGACCTATACACGACTCGAAAATGTCACTTAATACGCGCAGGACATCACCCGAGCTATGCTCGCTCCTCACCAGATCAACCAACAACGGAAATAGCTGAGTAGCATTTGCTCTAAAAAAAAACCCATTCAAGCTCCTCAAGGCACGTAGGGCTGACAACAGCAAAGGCGTTCGAGCCGCCAATTCCTCTTTCTTGGACGAGCCCAGCGGCAGAGCCCATCGGGCCTTAGTTGGGCTCTTTTTCACAGAGTGTGGCCCAGAACACTGGAGGTAGATCTGGAGTACCTTCTCACATGTGGATATTACTTGAGGTTCAAGATTGATGTCTTTGGAGACCGATGGTCGATCAAAAAGGAGATCTTGCAGGAAAGTGAGATGGCTTTGTAACGACTCGATCTCGAAAGTCACGAGCGGTGGCTCGGTTAGCTCGAGGATAGAGCAGGCTTTCTTCAGCTTTAGGCGTAAGAGGGTGTTGGAGCTGAGTTGGTCGGCCTTAGATGAAATTGAAGAGAATAGATCCAGGAGAATCATGATGTTGGATGGTGAAAGTGAGTCCAGATGAGTCTTGCATAGATCAGCTGTAACCTGCAACATCATTAGGCTTCTGTTAGAACCCTAAATATGGAAAAACTCTTGAGCAGAAAATGAAAAATAAAAAATAACATGGAGGAAGTGGATAAGTGCTTAAGAACTGGAAATCTGAAAATTAAGCAGAAATGAAAAATAATAAATAACATAGATAATTATTTTTTATCAGCTTCAGATTGAAAATAGTTAACAGTTGTCCTATTTTTTATCAGCTTAAGAACTGGATAATATTTCTTTTTTCTTTTTTGTTTCTCCATGAACTGAAGGAACTGTAAAGTGTATACTAGGGGAAAGATGAATGCAGACAACAGGAGAGATACCTGAATTACGACTAACTGAACAGAGATATGACTTCTCATCTTTTTAATTACATGAGAAGCAGTTTGCAGATCAGCCTCCTCCAAGTCCGTGGTTACATCCTCACCGGAGGATGTTTCAAGATCATTCAAAGATTGGCCCGAATCAGGGAATTCAATATTATCCATCATTCGCAAAATCTTCAAGAAGCCTGGATGCATTGAAACAGCAGCTTCTTGTAATGCTAAGAGAATACCTCTCCAATCATCCTCCAAAAGTTGGCTGCCTAATTCATCGGTCAAATATCCCAATGCAGAAATCCCAGTTTTGCCTAGGGCTTGATTAGGACTCTTTATATATCCGGCCAGAATCAATACCACGTTTGGGAGTAACGGCCTTAACACGTTAAAGAAACTGAAGAAGAGTTCCACCAAACAGTCTGCAGCAAGTTTAGAAGTCTCAAGATCCCATACACTTAAATCACTTGACAAAGTTGGGATGGTGGGAGATGATCCATCATCATTTATATTTGAGTCGTTCTTCTCATGCACATTATTGAACATGGGGAAAACAACAGACTTGCAAACGAGGGTCCAGAAATGCCTGGAAAATGAATGACCATGATCCTTGAGGATGTTAAAGAGCACTTCAAGAGAACTTTTTCTGATAGCTGATCTGGAGTCGGTAGTGAGTTTTGACAAGCCTGGGAAATTACATTTACGAGAAAAAGAATTGAGCCATAAGAAATTGAATTCAATCCACATGAAATTATACATCGAAGACAGATATTATGTCAGCACAGAACTACAGAAATTGAACAGCCAGAAATTATTTGACCATTTTTGTCACTGGTTCCTTATTCTTCCTTTCTTTTAAGGTGTGGGATATATATCGAACAAACATATTAGGACATTTGGGGCCCAGCCTGCGAAACTTGTAAAATAGTCAGCATGGAAAAGTTTACCTGTAAGTAAAGGCATCCAAAAGGAAACATTCTCATCCTTGTTAGTAGACGGTTGGCCATCACAGCCTTCATTGCCAGCTATATCATCCTTTGTATCCTCATTGGAAATTAATCCCCCTTCAGCAAGTTTAACAGCACAGTAGCGAAGAAATGCAATGGCGTTAAGGCTAACATCACTATCAAATATACTGTTCGTGAAGGTGAGAAGGCACTGAACACAGTCCGTAAAAGTTGTTGACTCTGTCTCAGTTATGTATGGGAAATATTCCCGGACTATTTTCTCCATTGTTTCAAATGCCAACAAGACTATACTCTTTCGTTCATCAGCTGCAGCAATTGTGAAAACCTGATAACGAAATTGTTAAATTGAGAAAGGATTGCACTTATAAAACAAGCAAACTTGATTACTAAATTATTGATGATTATTTAATAGAACAATTTTAAGCTATCCTTTTCGCTATAAGGAGCATATAAGCTATTATAAGCACATTGGGTCAAACATTCAAGTTTTGAGCAGGAAAAAGAACAAGTAGAATCAAATACACAAACCTCTACAGGTTAGTCAGTCAGCATTCCAGCATACTGCATACCATAAATGTTTAAAACTCCCATGGAAATTAATTTAAACACCTATACACCCACATTAAGAGACCTATGTCATCAGCTGCTTTCCTTTCTAGTTTCTACCCTAATTTATTCATAACAAAATTCTGGGTCGTGATTTGTGAATAGGAGCGCACCAACAAAGCAATGTACTGAACAAATCATTCCTAGAGAAGCGGGGCAATTCTGAATTCCAATTTCAATGTCACAGCTGATACAATATTTTGATTAAAAAAAAATCGACCAGAAAAAAAAATATTTTGATTAAAATTTTAATGCAAGCATACAAAAAGAAGTAACATAGACGATTGACTTACCAGAAATACACTTTTCCACCCTGATTTGACATTATTGACACGGCTCAGGACCATTTGGGAGATACATCGTACAATTAATTCTCTAATTTCAGTAGAGCTACTTTTCTGCATGACAATGACAAATGGCCTCAAAAATTCATTTTGGAAATTGTAATTTGCCAGCTCCTCCCGTTCTAAAAATTTCATAGCGAGTTGTCGCAACGAATCCATCACGAAAATTGCTACTGAAAGGTTCTGAGACAACCCAACAGACACAAAGAAATCTGAAAGAACACTCCAAATGCGAGACCAAACCAGTCGAATCCTGTTCATATTATAATGCCTGCGAAAAACAAGACGATCATTATTACTTGGTGGGTATGCAAATTTTGCTCAAGATATCTAAATTTCATTCTACTCTCTCAATAAAAATGGCTGAAGAGAGAAGATTACTTACGCAATTTCAACAATTTTTGTTAGGCTGAAAACACGAGGGTCAGTTGGAGACTGCAACTCTGACATTGCAACTTTGCAAAGTGCCCTCACAAACGACACTATTGCCTCACTGTTCAACCTTTGGCTATGAGCAAAAATATGGTTCAATTCATAGCTTCCAATCTGATCAAGCAGATTCAAATTCAAAATGAAGCTATTGATTTGCTCTGCAGCAACCAGCTTAGGAGCTTTTGCACCAAGTGAGCTACTATCATATGAACCTCCCCTAACAACTGCCATTACAGCTAGATTTTGAAGAGTTCCTTTCTTCTTTAACGAATTAAGGTTGCTAGATTTAAGTGGCTTTTCTTCAGTATCAGCACCAGAGCTGTTCAAAAAGGATGCATCAGGAGGAACACCCTCTCCCAGCAATTGAAGATGTTCAAACCGGGACAGGCATGTTAAGATGTGCTCCCAGGCTTCTTGTAGATGATTACCGTCTTCAATGGCAATTGTCATTATTGTCTGTCAAAAATGCAGCAAGCAACAAGATACTGTAAACTCATGCCTTGGGCAATGTTGCAATACACATGAAAGGTAGTAAGTTGAGGGAACCAAAAGAGTTATTAAGGTAATGTGAGACCCATTTTTCTTTTTTTATGCTCATAGTTATTCCTCTAATTCAGCAATTTCAGCTCAATTGGGTGAGTCCAATGACAACTCCACCAATTATTTTCTCCCATGCTTCTTTGTTCTCTCAGAGGTGTGTTAACTCATAAAAACAACACCTCTTTTTTCACAGTGATAGCCTCCAAATTAACTAACTAAATTCACCTTTTCCTTTCTGTCTACAATGAGAAAATGTGGGTTGCGTAGTTTATACACTCTTGATAACTATTCCTAGCACATCTTAACAAAATTTTGAGGACAAAACATAGTTGAGGAAAAATTAATCCAGAGAAGCAGGCATAAAGCAAATATCTTAAGCAAAAGAGATTCGAGAAGAAAACAAAGAAAGGAGTAAAGGAGTCAAGGAGTCAAGGATTCATGCAATTTAAGTAAGCTTTTTCAGTTGTTTGTGTCACAAGTGAGGTCTGATCTGTGAGCCCTTAAATCAAATGGATGAATTTGAGTGGGAGGTCAAGAGACCTGGTAAATGTTTCTGGGGGAAATGAGTTGTACCATCCAGTTATTAGGCTTTGATGAGGAATGTTACTGAATTCAGAAAGGGGGGACATAACTATTCCATCTACCGCTCTAATCATTTTAGACATCCAGTCATCCAGATATTATAGTGTAAAGGCTAGTTCTTACTTTGGTCATAAGGGAATTTCCTTCAGTTGGTTGTATTTTATACTGATTTCCTATCCTATGTTCACCAGGTTGAGTGTGTAGTCATTCTTAACATTCTCAGATGAGAGACAAAGGAATTTTTGGACTTGAAGCTTTAGACAAGATCTACAAAGGATGCCTTTACAAGGGCTTTTCGCCTTTTCTAGTGACAAGTTATCCACTTGGTTTCATATTCCTATAATTTTCAGTAAATTAAACTTTGAATTTCATTTTTTAAGACTTAATAAGTAATGATCATATTACTGAGGCACCATAAGACAAAATGCAATTGTCATTCCCTTCTTCCACCCAGCCGAACTAGAAAACAGAAGAAGTGATGGGAAACAAAAATTTATGTGAGCAATATACATGCTTACCTTCATTGCATCAATATTTTTCTGTTTCATATCAGCAGCACAGTGAAGGTAAGTGAACTTGGCTATTGATGTCACAAAAGCATCCCTTTGAGTCTGCATGCCCAAGACTGCGGTGACATGAATAGCATAGCGGAAACCCTGTAAGCACTGTGAAGTAGCTAACTTATCATCACTCTGGTCAAGAGTCACACTGAATGCAGCTAGCATCGGACCCCAGCAAACCTCTGCCATGAATCTTAATATTGCAACATCGGAAACTGAATAAAAAACCGACCTACATACACAAATTCAAGATATCTTTATTCAGTTGCTCCATGCTTAAATGAAAGAAGCATTTATCAAACAAACGTAGTTGGTCTCAAACTCTCAATGTACTGAAGGGGTGAACATAGAGGCAAACCACTCCCAACTGGACTTGTCATACCAATAATCCAGTTAGATGGCCACTCACGGTTAAACTTACAACTTTGCAGTAGTTTTATATAATTTCTTATTCTAGAATACCGTTTGCCCCCACTTTCCATTTCTTCACCCACGTTTGTGCACAATAAAGTATAAACCATACTCCAATCTCCATAAAGCCTTTTGAGCACTGAATACTTCTTCTGTGAAATTGAACAAAAGCAAGCAAAAGTGCTAGTCTAGGATGCAACTTTCCCAGCATTGGTTTTAAGACTCTCCTTTCAATTTCATATCACAAAGCCCAAAAGTGGCCAGAAACAACTACTTAAATATGTGTAGCAATTTTAATAAAAAAAAGTAAAAGAAAAGCACAAGGAAAAGAGCTAGAAGGTTTCTGACTTACTCTGATTTTGCCGATTTTGCCTTAAACTGCTCTTGGATGTGTTTTATAAGAAGCCCATTTGCACCCAAGGGCTTCTCTTCTACCTGCTTCCCCATAACTAGATTTAGTATACCATCCAAGCCCAATAGTTTCAGGCCGTTTACCTGCTTATTCTGTGGTTCAGAAAAATCAGCATTCATCTTTATTTCATTTTTCACAATCTGATCATAGAGAGCTCCCAGATACTCCTCAGCCAAATCATTCCCATCGTCTATCCCTCGATTATTCCGAATGAAATCAGCTTTTGTCATCTATTTTGGAAAGCACAAAAATTCGATCAGAAGAAGTGAAACAAAAGGTGATGAAATAATGCTCATAAGTATTTGCAAATCAGAAGACAACGGAATTTCTTGTCAATGTGCAAACAATCATATGCAAAATAATACACATCACAGTATACATATCTCTCAAGGGGAATTTCGTTTTGTGTTTCCATTTAGGCATTTAAAACTTACTATCTAAAGTTGAGGCATTGACACAAACATACAGACCAATTGCTATTCGTTTACAGATTTTATTATCAGCGGCTATGTTTGCGCAATAAATTCCCTTTCCTCTAAAACAAACCAAATTGTTTATGCAATATGCAGAGAGGAGATAATTTAAGCTTTCTTGACGATGAGATTTTCTACAATGCTACCTATAGCATAACACTAATGAGTTCTAGAGACTGGTATCATTGATGAGTAAATGTTTGTGTACTTATTTACTGTCTGATTCAAAAGATCATCAAATTGATGAATTGGTGATGAAGAAACACAGAAGAAGTATACCATCCTAGAAACAGGAAGCACGATACCGATAAATGGCGAACAAACAGAACTTCTTAAAAGGCTCACCTTATCTTTTACCATAGTATTGTGAGCATCTGTATTCAGCATGATGACAGAATAGGCAAGAACATAAGCCGTATCTGCCCTAGCAAATGAGTCAGGGTTGCATTTACAGTAGCGCTCCGCAAATTTCTCCATAATACGGTCTATCTTCTGAGCCTCTCCAGGCAACCGGAAACCTCGTAGGAAAAACCTAAGTGCCTCACCGAAGTCCATTTTCTCAAAATCAAATGAATCAACATATGCATGCATAACTTTCAAAGTAAAATCTTCTCGTTCACCCAAATAATCACCAATCATTGCTGGGTTTAAAATAGTAGCATTTTTCAGGAACGTGGCCACTTCCTCAGGAGATCCACCAACCTTTTTGGTTTTTATTAAGAAATCAATACCTTTAGAAGGTTTCCGGTTGAACAGTGAAACACCTTTCTGCATGTGAAAAGTTTCAATGGTTACTGAAGGATGAAACAAAAAACAAATAAAGATACTAGTAAAATAAGTAAAGCTTAGACCAACATCTTAGTACAGTGCTCAACAATAATTTAATATAAATAAATCTTGAAGGCTTGATACAAGGGGGGAAAAAGAAATGGATCAGAGACATGAGCAAGGGAAACCTATTAAGCAATGAGCTGGATGCTCCAAGAAGCACACAAGAAATATAAGAACCGTCATTTCTATATACCGTTTAGGATCAAAGAAAAGGTGTAAAAAAAGATAAAAAGCACTATGGCCTAGCATCCTAGTCAAGCCTTTTAAAATTCAACCAAAATAGCATATCCTAGTAACTGATACCAATGATCAAACAGTTGTTATAAGTAACACAAGCCAGTAGAAGGATATTCAATAAAGATAAGGAGAAACGATTGTGGCGCTGAACCAGGTAATCTGCGAATTTTCTTATATTGCTCTAATCATTCCATCAGTTTTTAAATTTTTATCACGAACACCGATGATAAAGTAATCAATGGTGTTGCCATTGTTTTGGGTACAGAAAAAAGAACAAATGGAAACTTTGATAGTGGATAAGCAGTAGTTTATTACTAATACTTATATGCTTTAATTTAATAACCCTTTCTAATTACACAAAAAAATCCACTGTGCTTGTTTTCATATTCAATTACCTTGTGCATTAAAACCCTACTATCAGCCATTCTTGGAAGATTTTGTGCATAACCAACTTATAGATCTTTTAAATTAAGGTCTCACTCAAATTTGATGAATAAGATTCATAAATATCAAAGAGACAAATCATATATAAATCTATCAAACCTGTAGTTCCAGTTTGTATGCTCTGCGTTGCTCTAGAGTAGCAGCGTCAGACATTTCAGGATTTGCTTCTGCTTCAAACTCTGTAACAGTTCCTTCTTCTCCATTCTGAATGGAAGGAAACTCTGTTACAATCTCACCCTGGGATTTATTTGGCACAAAGGCTTCTCCTATTTTCAGCTGTTGATCCAACCATAAACCCGTTGACTTTACAATGTTCACCAAACACTTGACAGACTCCTGACGGAACGTAAGATCCTGAACTGGAGACAAAGTTGTCGTTGACCCAGGTGGTGGACCAAGTGCAGTCTTATGAAGACCATTGACAGTCCTGCAAGTATCTGACGGAATTATAAGAGTTTAAAAATAGTTATCAAGCTACTACATCACAAATTAAGTAGTTTCTACTTTCTACATTAGTAATTACTTCAACCAGTCAATATATAGTGTCATAATAATAGGTCTAGATCAGATACGTTCTTAAATTAATATGATCTTCATCCTTATCTTTATTCTAAAACACTTCTATCCGCATGGAATTTAACAACCAAGTCAACGATAGTCACTCTTACCATCATAGCATTTTGGTTTATTAAATTTCAACTAATCATGTTACAAATGACATATATGAAAAGTTTTAGCAAGTTTAAGAGATCAAAATTAATACGAGCTTTGCTATAAAAGAAATAGAGGATTAGAAAAAAGCAGATATCACACAAAGCTACTCAAACAGATCTTATAAGTAAAAAGGAATATGTAATGGGAGTACTAATACCTTTCATAGATGTTGGGAGCATCGAGATCACAATCATAGTTGACAAAAAGATCTACTATAAGTTGAGGATCTTGGGAAATCTTCTCAAGTAAGTTGAGAACAGTCATCTTCTGTAGAAAACTGGGTTGAAGCACATTTTCTAACACACGAAGGACAAGCATTGGAAAGAATATTCCAATTTCCGCTTTAAACCCAGACCGGAACTTGGTTAACAGGCTCTTGAAAATAGAACAAAGAAGCTGAAAAATTGTCATAACTGAGAGAGCACTATTCTTCAACAATGATAAACAGAGGTACTGCTTAATTATATTCAAGAACCTGCACAATAAGAAGAAAAATATCAACTGACTGAGAAACAGTCTAAAGTAAACGACAAAACAAAAAAATTGTTACATAGGGCGCGTTCGGCTCTCCCCATATCATTCATTATAATATATTACAAATTAAAATCCCTGTTCGGAGGTGACAAGTAAATAATATATTATTTCTACTTTTTCCACCTAGTCATCAATTTCTAGACCATTCCATACTCAAATGCCAATAATCCATTATTTGAAATAAGCATATTATAATGCATTATCAATTTCAGCCGAACAAGGCCATACAAATACATGTACCAGAAGAGTTGTAGATAATATGAATACAAAATACTGGACTACGAAGAAGGTTGAGAGATAAACAGGTTGACAATAATAATAAAACAGACACGAATAAGCTAGACTAGACATCTTCAAGCCTCTGTTTTAAATTAGATTTTTTTGGTTCGAGGGTTTTAAAGGTGTATCCGACGTGTCTTTGTCCGTTTATCTCAAATACCACTGAAGTAAATATCCACTTCCCGAAGACGACTCCTTATTCCTATTTGCTAAGAAGGGAAAAGTTTCTATTCTGTACACCGTAGGTTTTGTGCTGATAATGAGAAATTCTTAATCAAGTTATGCACTACAAAAGGTCAAGCACTCCATTCACCAGAAATTAACCAAAGCAGGCAATGATAAGAATCAAAGCTTCACACAGCACTATAAATTATATCTGATTCCGTATTCCTATTCGTTAAGAAAAAGAAAGTTTTTACATCAGTATTTTTTATATATGCTGATAATGATAAATTCTATATCAAGTTAGGCACTGCAAAGGGTCAAGCACTTCATTCACCAGAATCTAACCAAAGCAGGCACTGATAAAGACAGAACTTCACACAGCATAGGAAATTAAACCTGGTTCCTTATTCCTATTCGTTAAGAAGAGGAAAGTTTCTACATCTCGATTCGCCAGAATCTAACCAAATTAGGTAATTAAAAGAATCGAAACTTTCACACAGCATAGGAAATTGAACCTTAAGACTCAATAATACTATCAATGAACTTCAATTGAGTTAAAAGGTGATCAAAGTAATTTAATCAACTTGCCTCTCATTGGTACGCCAGATCGGACCCCCATTATCCATAATGATCTTTAACAATTCCAAAGACAAAGTCTTCCCCCTCAACAAAATCTGATCGTCTGAATGCTCCCTTGAGGAGAACTTCATTGACAGCTTGCACAAGTTCTTATACAGTAAGAAACCATCAGCCCGAATCTTGCTCTCCTTCTCTACTGCATGCTTCCCATCAGCCTCCTCATCACTCACATCACCCCGGTCGTCCCCTTTATCAGCAGAAATATCACCGTTCTCTAATCCATCAGAGCCTGCAAGCATCACCAAAGGATAATGCTGCTTCATATCTTTAACACCTTCACTACCCTCCATAACCTCATACAGAAAACTCTGAACAAGCTGCACGGAATTCCCCTCGCTTAAATTCCTGTCGGCAAACTCCAACAACTCACCCACCGACACTGTCTTCACCTCCACGAGCATCGAATCCTCCTCCACCCGAGCGAAAACAATGGTCATTATCTGCGCCAGAACCGCCTTGGCGCAGATTTGATTCGTTCCACTCACCCCACCAAGATACACATTGTAACATGTCTTCACAATGTGAACCAGAAACTCCCCCCTGATCACCATACAAGGCGACCGGACTGCCGATAGCAAAACCCTAAGCACGCCGAGCTCGACGGCCTCCTCCTGCAAACTACACAGCTTACACACTGATTCTATGATCCTGAGAACGGCCGATCCGCCATCACCGTCGGCAGGAGCATTGGTATCAGTAGGAGGAGCGGGATTCGAATCGGAGGACTGGATCTCGGCGAGAACGAGATTAAGCGAAAAGAGTTTGAAGAGGCATTCAAGCGCCGGTTCGATGACTTTGGGAGCGAAAGTCTGGAAAGCGAGAAGGAGAGGGGAGAGAATGAGGATTTCGGCATCGGAGCGGGGGAGGGAAGGGATAGGAGAAGAGAGATCGGGCGTGGTGAGATCGTGTAGAGAGTCAAGGCGATCGAGGGAGGATTTGCAGGCGGAGACAAGGTGGGAGTGCTTCCTCCATGCCACGTTCTTGATGATCTTGTCGAGGGAAGGGCCGACGACGCGGCCGCAGTGAGACGGGCCACCGAGCTGCTGAGGAGACGCCATTGATGGGGATCAGGAGATCTGGGAAGGAGAAGACGATGAGATCGCTGCCATGGGGAATGGAATTGGGGCTTGGTTGAATTTGATCTGATTTTGGTTGTTTAGTTTGAAATGGAGAGAGGTCAAAGTGAGGTGCCCGAGTCGTGGATTTCAGAATTCAGACACAGATCAGATGATGATGAAGAAGAAGCCTTACTCTCTCTCTACGTGTGCATTTATTTTCTTTACTTGTTCCAGTTTTTCGTCCCTACTACAAAATTAAATTACGACCCATTCCAAATTTGTAGGTTTTTATTACAACACAAAAGGAAATGAAACTTTCGATTAGAGTTATATATACACGCGTTTTTTTTTTATATTCTTACTTTGGCATAGAACCAGAAACTACATAAATATGTTGAGTTACATATAGAATAGCAGATTGTATATTATTATTCTCTAGTGTATTGGTGTTCCATAGTTATAGCGTACCAATTACTTTGAAATTTGACTGTTGGAATGCGAATCCTGTAATTTTGTTCTTCGTGTATGTATACGACCGTTTATTCGAACTTTTTTCTATGAACTCCATATCCATACACATCTTTACAGTCACATTTATTTTTGCAGTGTAGTTATGGAAATTGAACTAATTGATTGCAATTCCACGGCCCAACAAATGTATATGGTAGAAGTTTGCATTTCCACTCAGTTTGAGAACATGTCATTTCATTTTCTACACAACTGCAGAAGCAAGCACCCTATATATAAGCAGCAAGAAATGGTCATCCATCCACATTCCAACACAAACAAGTTCTTTTGAAGATACATTTATCACTGCTACAACCGCCAAAAACGAAAGAGACAAGCTTTGCTCATATCTCAAGTTATGAAACGATCACACAGCAGATAATTTCAATCATAAATTTGCTTTCCCTCGAATGTCTGACCAAACTCCCAATTTCCGGGAGCTACATTATACGACGCCACTGTTTTTCCATTGCTCGTTGTAACTTCAAACGAAAGCGGCTGCCCTTTGAGATTGACGCTGGATTCCCAGTACTGACCCCAATTCCTCGCCATGGGTATCCATCCTGTTCTTGACCCCTTGATTTTCACTGCCGCCACTTGTCCATCTGAATTCACATTGCTGATCAATACTTGGTAGAAGTTTGCATTTCCACTCAGCTTGAACTTCATCCCTCCATCTCTCTCACACGAAACCCTGCACAAATTTCACAAGTCAGAATCCAGTTTCAGAATGAATTCCAATTACTACTACTACTACTATACCTTCTGTACTGAACAGGCACAATATCAGCTTTGAGTTGGGCAATCTCAGAAAAGGAAGGGACAGACATCTCGAAGTGTTCTCGAGGGAAGTTACACCATCCGCCATAGTCGGAGGGGAGGCCGTAGTTAGGGGCGCAGAAGTCGGCGACAGTGACGACGACGGTGGGACCTCCGGTGAGACACCAGAGAACGTGGTCGACGCACCTGAGTTCAAAGCAGGCGCCGCACGTGGTCCCTTTGTTGAAGAGGATGCTGCTTAGACCTGCACTGTACTCTCCATAGCTGATCTTGTGAAGGTCGCCATAGCCACAAGCACCCTCTGCAAAAAGAAGAGAATGGTACTCAGAGAAGAGTGTACAAGGCAGGGTTAGGGTTTTGAATAGGGTACCTGTAATGAGGGAGCCGTTAGTGTCTTTAGCGAAGGTGGCGGTGGCGGATCTCCAGCCTTCGTCGGAGGTGCCGTCCCAGTCTTCGTCGTCGTCGTCGCCGGCGTTGGTGAGAAGGGCTGTGCAGAGTGATATGATGAGGAAGAAGAGGAGAAGGGGTTTGAAAGTGGACTGGTCAAGTGCTGGTGTAGTCATTACAGATTCTAGGGTTTCTTCTCTTTTCTTCCACTGTTACTTTTTTGACCTCCCTCAATGAGTGAGAGCTGAGAACTGAGAAGAAGCAAGCAACTGCTTTTTCTTTAAATGGAGGAAATGGGGGACATTATGAACATGATTGATCAAGCTCAGAGAATCGGAGTGGAGTACTCCGTAGAAGAGAAGGGTTCCTTTTGTTTTTGTTTAGGGTGGGAAAGCCAGACACCCAACCATATAATGGGAAAGGGGTTTGTGTTTTGCAATTTTGGTCTTCAAAATCCAGATGAAAACAACGAAAAAATAGGTAAAAGAGGCTCTTGCTACGAGGTTCCAACAATCTGGACCCCGCCATTTTCTGCACTTTGCTGCATTCCTGCTTTCATTTCATCTCACTCATGCAAATGGGCTGGGCTCTCTAACCATATCATTGCGGCCCATTCTCACGCCACACGGTCCAGACCAACTATAAACAACAACAAAATATTAGGCCCCCAATGCCCCTCAATCCATAAGTTTATATTTTTTCGCTTTTTAACGCCTACTCGATCACAACTATCTATCATTATTCGATAATAATATTATGCCTCATTTAACGACAATAATTTTCATCAACAAACGTCGTCAAATACTTTACGAAACTGTCATCTTTTGTTAATGGGTTAATTAACATTCCGTAACTTTTTAAGGTACAAAAATACAAATTCATATGTATATAAGAAGGGTTATTTAACCGAAAAAGGGTAAACAGACTGTCATAATAAACCAAATTGTATAGTTACAAGTCTATTGTCCGGTTCCATCGGTTAAAGTATCCTTGTATTGATAGTGGAATATTGTTAGCACATAAGATGAAAAAGAATTCAAAATCTACATCTCTATAGATAAATCTAATTAATTAATTAAATTGAGAAAAATACCCTAATAAGCCTATTCTCACTAATTTTTTCCAAAACTAGACCCCTTCTTTTTCCTTTTTTCTTTTAAGTTTTTATAATTTCTTATTCCAAAATTGCTCTTTTAACCCTTGTTAACCTAATCAACTCATTCAGACTTAATTTGTGTAAGCCACCATCATTCTTCTCCATCAATTTCTCCTCCCCGGCAATTTCTCCTCCCCGTCAAGTTCTTCATCGTCGAGTCTTCTCTTTGTCCTCGGTTCGGTCACCGTCAATTAAGTAACTTAATCGTGTAAGTTTTTGCTTTATAATTATGTAAGTCATTGTATAAGAGGCTTACAAACTGTGTAGCGTAAAATTCGTGTAGCGTAATTCGTGTAGCTTAACTAGGCTAACTTGATTTGTGTAACTCAAAATTAGTGTGGGCTAAATGTGTAGCATTACTTTTTGTGTAGCTCTAAATTGTGAAGCTTATTTTGTGTAGCATAGCTTGTGTAGCTATAACAACATTAGGTTGTTGGTATAAGAGACTTACAGATTGTGTAATTATGTATTTGTGGAAGCTGATTATGTAACATTTCAGGTGTAACATTAAACATGAATGTAATTAAGTTAACTTATTCTGTAAGTTGTTAGTGTAACTGAACCTTCGTTGATTATGCAAACTAAATCAATTTGTGTAAACTAATTCATAGCTTAATTTTATGTAAACGAATAATGTACAAAAATGTGCAATCTAACTATGTATTATTAACGTAACCTATTCGTGTAAGTTTTTGCTTTATAATCGTGTAAGTTATAATACTCCCTCCGTCCCTCTTTTTCCTTCCTCTTTCCTTTTATGTTGTCCCCTTATTTCCTTCCTCTTATCAAAACTTTCTATTTTTGATCATAAATATTTACCACATTACCCTCATAAAAACTTTTCAATTACTACAAAACCCACAACAATCCAAATTACCTTTTCACTTTTATCTCTCTCATCATTACTATACCCACATCTTAACCCTTTAATTCACCTTTCTCCTTATTTTCTCATCCCAATACACTATCTTTCCATTTTTTTCTTCTCCTCTCTCCTCTCCTTTCTCCTTTTCTTAATCTTTGTGCATTTTGTGGAAGAGGAAGAAAATATGGGGACGGAGGGAGTATATCTCATCGTGAAGCACAGATTATGTAAATTAAATCTATTTGTGTAGCCTTAATTTTATGTAAGAAATCATTTAAGCTAATTATGTGTAAGATAATTATGTAGCATAAACGTGAAATGTAATTAAGTAATATAATCGTGAAATGTAATGCACTAACCTAATCGTGTAAACTATAATCATATTTTTTTATTGTGTAATCTAATTAGGGTTTTTTATGTATTTGATTGTGTAATTTATTTAGGCTAATTGTTGAAACATAGATGCGTAGGATGCTTACAAATTGGACGATGGACAACGACGGTATAGCGTCGGAAGCCGTGTAGCAACGTGGGTGGCGTCGATGGTGGAGCAACGCTGTCGTCGATCTACAAGGTCGTTGTTGTATTCGGTGTAACAGGGTCGCTGGTGCCCGGTGACACAGTGGAACGGTGAAGCGGTGGTGCTACAAAGAAGAGAGATGATGGTTGAAGGCAAATTGGAGGAGAAGATAAACTATAAAAGTGTCTTCTTGAGATAGGTTAATTATGTAGCAAGTGGAGAGGATGAAGGGCTTTTTTGTCCAATTCTGTATTAAATGAGTTATTAATTATAGACCCCTTTTCATTATTCTCATAGGATCTAGTTTTGGAACACTAATTGAAATTGGTCTATTAGTGTCTTTTCCTCCAAATCTATAAACAAATCTATATCTTAGGAAATAAAAGAAATGAGAGGAAAATATATAATTTAATTGATCGTACTCTTTGCAAGATATCAATGATATATCTTTTTTAATCATATCCTAGAAATCATATACTAGGATGTTGATTCCCGCATTACGTGTTGGTCTTGTGATTTGGGTAAGGTGATAGTGTGTTGTCGTCCTGTGTATAGTTATCATCGAAGTATTATGGATTAGAGCGCGAGATATTTGAAAGTAGTAATGTATAGTTGAATTATTGGATATTCATTAAATTTGTATAATAGTTAATGAAGTTTGAATTCAAGTCGTCGTCATATAAACAGGGTTTTGATTGAAATAGGTAATATTGTTGTATGTATTGTATTGGGGTGATGCATGATTTAGAAAGTGTTAATTTGTTTATCACATTTGTTTTAGGTTTATATTTTATGTTTGACGGTCGTGTATCATTTAGTCTTTATCAAAAGTTTGAATTATACATCAAACCTTCTCTACAACGGAGCAATTTAAGATGATAGTAATTGAGAGAAGGTACTCCTAGGATTGTTTCTATCACAATTTAAATTGCTTAACTTCGCCAATTCTCTTTGGTTCAGCCTTCTCATCCATTTGTTTACACATGTGATTCGGTGTCTTTGCATATCAAAATAAGAAGCTACAATTATCAGGTTTTTACGCCAAATCACCTGTTATTTGGCCTGTTTTACACGGAACCACCCCTTATATTATTTTTTGCACAGAACCACCCCTATATGTAATGTTGTTAACAATTTACCACCCTTTTCAATATTCCGTTTTCTTATCCGTTAATTTATTGAAATTACAATTCTATCCCCACTTAATTTAAAAATTTGAGGGCAAATTTGACATTTCATCTAAACCTAATTTGACTATAATATTTTGTCAAAATATCGTCTCTTCATCATCTCCTCCTGCTCCTCTGACTTCCACTCCTTCCATCTTCCCCACCGCCGAGGAGCCTTCTTCATAAATCATCGAAAATCCGACCGGATCTCCTGCTGCGTCTCCTAACGGCCCTTCCTTGAGCGAAAATCTGAGCGGAATCGTCGGAAATTCGACCGGATACATAACCTCGCTTCAACCTCCGTCGCCGCCTGTCATTGTTGCACCTACGACGAATCCGCCACCGACCACCAATGTCGGAAATGAAACCCCCACACATGTTCAAGGTTGCAGTAGCTTCAACTGGATACTGTTGATTTGTTTCCTTTTTAGGGTTTCTTCAATTTGATTGCACTTCTTTTGTATTTCATCACATTGAGCATTATCAATATACATATGAGAGCAATGGGTTACAAATTTTTTTGGGAAGAAAGCACTATCAATCATGTACCTTTTGTTCAGCGAGAGGAAGAATGAAGGACACTCACACGAGGAAGACTAGTTTTTCTTTAAAAAATGTTTTCAAGAGGCTTTGTGAATGTTGAAGAATTAGAGATAGATCTGACGAGAAGAGAATATCATGGTAAAATTAAGTTTAGATAGAAGTTCAAATTGGCCCTCAAATTTTTAAATTAAGTGAGGGTAGAATGGTAATTTCAATAAATTAACAGATAAGAAAACGAAATTTTAGAAAGGGTGGTAAATTGTTAACAGAATTATATATAGGGGTGGTTTTGTGAAAAAATGATATAAGGGGTGGTTTCGTGCAAAACAAGTCCAATAACGAGTGGTTTGACGCAAAAACCTCATAAATTTATGTATTTTCAAGATCATTTAGAAGCCCGAGTTCAAGAGTTAATTTTGTATTCCCATAAGAGAAAACACTGTGAATGGTTTAATCTCCAATCCTAGATAATCTTCCACCAGATTTTAAATCTACTGAGTGAAAGAGATATAAAAGAACTTTAAATCTATACAGACGTCAAAGAGTGTTCTTGATATAGCAGCTAATAAAAGAGAGATGAATCCTAGCAGCGGCAACTCTGTAAATCCAAGCTAAAACCCTTTAAAAATAAATTAAAATCATGAAAATAAATAATGTCAAAGAAAATTAAAAAGGGGTTGTAAACCTTCTTTCATTTTTCCAACAGCTTGAAGCAGGAGTATGCAATTTGTGTTTTCTTAACCACTGCAATGAAAAAGATGAACTGATGAATAAAAAGAAAAATTGAAGAATCGAAGAAAAACATAATGAAATGAAACTTACGCTGAGAAGGTGCAAGACTTCATTTCCAGATAAATCGATTTTACTAGGACTTCATCTTTTTCATTGCAGATATATTCTTCTTTCGACAATTTCGGTATTCGGTATTCTGTACTCAGATTGCAACTCGACTATTTTTGTACTAAAATTCTGACAACTTCTCGTGGATGACTAATTTCTTCTCATCTTATTCTCTTGGCAAGCTTGGACACATCATGGATTCTTTGCCTTTCTCCTCAGTAACCACTACACACAAATCATTTTAAATCAGATTACATACCCGATGAATTTGAATTACCTATTTCGTATGATAAAGAGAACGCTCTGAGCAAGAGGAGAAAGAAACAACAACTTTCTTGTTCTCTTAAATCCACCAAAATTACAAAACAATAAATGAAGGAATCCAAGAACTGACAACCATAGCCCAAAACTGGATCCTTGCACTACCACTTGTAGCGGCTTCCTATAAGAAGGAATTACACATCAAGACATATTTGTGGGCATTTAAGGAATAAGATAATGGAAAAACAGTAAAAAAAAAAAGTTTAAATTTACATAATTATCTATTATCTATCTATCTAATCTAAATCTAATATAAAATTGGCATGATATAAAAAAGTTGAATGTTCCTCATTAATCACATTTATTGAAGACTTTAATTTTTTCTTCTCTCTTAATTCATCTTTTCTCATCTCCTCAATTAAATGTAACTCTATCTTTTTAATGTTGATTGACCTATTAAAAAAATAAAATAATTGACAATTTTGTAGGATAATAGAAATTAGATCACCTCTTTTGTCGAAATATCTTTGATACAATTCAACGATATTATACAAACAATGAACTCCATTCACATATTAAACTAAGCATAAAATTAGGACAATTTAAAAATTGAATATATAATATAATATCGTATCTTATACTGCTAAAGTGTCGCGCTACACGCGGCGTTTAAATTCTAGTAAACATATAAAATTAACCTTTGGAACAAGTATTTACTACTTTTAGGGGTGAATTGAAGCCCCGAAATTAAAGTCCCAGTGTTTTGATTCTTCCTCTTCATCGGTTACAGTTTAAGCGTCTTCTGTCCAGATTATTGATGTTGCAGTCCATCAATTCTCTCCCTTCAACCTCCTCATTCTCTCTTCCTCTTCTTCTCATCAACTCCACATCTCCCTCCTTCCTGCATCGCCACAAAGCCGCCACTATCCATACTACCTTCTGTCAGCGTACAAAGTCGGAGCCATGGCGAGCGAAAATCGCCGGAGAACCTGCTTCCGCCACAACCGGAGAACCGGAAGAAGGACCGATTGAACTCTATCCTGAGGTCCACCAGTGTACTCCTTTCTGGCGCCATCAACATCTTCTAAGCACTAACGTAAGGTCTTCTTCAATTCTTCGTTCCGTCTTAATTTTATCCCGTTTTGTCCATCTTAATTCCGTCTCCTTTAATTCCCCAGGTCGGCTGAATTCCTTTGCCTTATATATACTATTTGTTTGCAGAAGAAGAAGAAGAATTCGGAAGACCCAGCAAGGAGACTTAGGACGCCAAGCCACCTCTCTCTTTTTCTCTCTTAAGGAAAGATAAAGAAGGGGAGATATGACTTATGCCCTAATAAATAAAACCCGGATTGTTTTTAATCTAGCTGGAGATTCAAGAAGTGTTTATTTATAAATTTCTGATCATCTGATCAATTAGAAGCTGCATCTTTCTGTTGGTGGGTCTTTCTTTTCTCGCTCTATCTGATTTTGGTGTCTGATTTATTTTTGTTGTTTGTGGGTGTTTGATAACCAGCTTCTGTTGGCTGATTTGAGTTGATTGCTGTGAAATTGTTGGGTTTTGCACTGATCACATTCGGATTACAAATTTTGGATCAGGTTAGCATCCTTTTATCTCTTATAGAGAGTGTGATGTTCATGTGCTCAATTTGGATCCATAACCTAAGATGAAAATCTAACTGCAAAAGCTATCTTCTTTTTTCCTTTAAAAATCTCTTTTGAAAGATTTGACCTTGAATGCATTCATCTATTACCTCCTTATTTGCTGATATCTGCAAAATAAAGGCAAAACATCATAAACAATGTATCTGCAAGATATCACCAATTCATTATCTGCAAATTATTTGATGACTTCTTGTTTGCTTGACGTGTAAATGCTACAAGGACGAATTATCAAAATATTTACAAAACATTAGATAAACTGTATTGATATTGACAAATATTTTGGCGTTAAAAAGAGGTATGTTATGAATATAAATCCAGGTTGCATTTGCTCTGTCCCATGCTGCAATATTAGAAGAGTCACGGAGGGCACAAGAACAACTTATGGAGCAAAATGTGGCCCTTGATTTGGCAAGGAGAGAAGCAGAGACTGCCATACGTGCTCGAAATGATTTCTTGGATGTAATGAATCATGAAATGAGGACTCCCATGTATGCAATTGTAGCACTTTCCTCTCTATTGCAAGAAACTGAATTAACGCTTGAGCAGCGTCTGATGGTGGAAACAATTTTAAAGAGTAGTA
This sequence comes from Oxyria digyna, assembly GCA_029168935.1. Taxonomy (NCBI): domain Eukaryota; kingdom Viridiplantae; phylum Streptophyta; class Magnoliopsida; order Caryophyllales; family Polygonaceae; genus Oxyria; species Oxyria digyna. Next base: position 18,703,173 of record JAPVLV010000013.1, read on the forward strand.
ACCTTCTTGCTACTCTTATAAATGACGTGCTGGATCTTTCAAGACTAGAAGATGGAAGCCTTAAGCATGATAATGGAAAGTTTAATCTTCATGCTGTTTTCAAAGAGGTAAGGATTCTTCCCTATTTACAACAAGTGTTTTTCTTCATGTATATGGCTCATGTGATGTGTCTTCTGATGCAGGTCCTCTCTTTGATTAAACCAATAGCAACAGTGAAGAAATTGAGCATTACGTAAGTATGGCGCAAGATATACCAGAATTTGTTATTGGAGATGAGAAGCGTCTTATGCAGGTCATGTTAAATATTGTTGGTAATGCTGTGAAGTTCTCCAAAGAGGGGGGTATATCAATATCGGCTACTCTGGAAAAATCTGAGCCTCGGTCTCCTGACTTCATTCCAGTCTCAACGGAGAGTCAGTTCCACCTACGTGTGCAGGTATATTCTTTCCATTAATCTCATTCTTTCACTTATTCCGAATCCTTTGTTTTTAATGCGCTCCTGATTTCCGCGGTTTAGGTGAAGGATTTGGGGCCAGGAATCATCTCACAAGATATTCCCAAGTTGTTCACTAAATTTGCCAATGGCCGAACAACCTTATCTAAAAATTCCGGCAGTGCGCTCGGACTCGCAATTTGTAGGAGGTAGTATTTCTATGTTTTGTTACATAATAAACCAATACCTCCTTGATCACAATCATCTAATACTTTTTATTACTTAAAATAGATTTGTGAATCTTATGGAAGGCGAGATCTGGATCGAAAGTGAGGGCCTAGGCAAAGGGTGCACTGTTGTCTTAAACTTGGAATTCCTCCTCGGTCGAATGGGAACAAACGGGTTGTTTATCCTAGCATACCACCAAATCAAGCTCAAGCAAACTTCTCACGACTCAGAGTTCTTGTCATGGACGAGAATGGGTAACTATTCAAACCTACTCTACTACCTACGATTAAAATTAGGGTTTTTTACCGGAAATCACCCGTATGATAGACTATATTGCCCAAAATCACCCGTATATTTCAATATTACCGAAAACCACCTCTATAAGACACTTCGTCACTCAACAATCACCCTTCCTTATTTTCTGTCTATAACTCCGTTAAGATTTTGTACACGTGACAATTTTTATTATTTTTTATTCAATTAAAATAAAAATAAAAAGAAGTAAATAAATTATACATGAATAAAAAAGAAATAAATTTTAAAATTGTGTAATTACCATCTCACCCTTCTTCATTATGTCCATTAATCATTTATTAATTTTTAATTAAAAAAATAAAATAAAAAGGAGAAGAAGAATCTTCATCTTCAACCTGTGCTTCCTCCCATGTTCATCAATGGAGGAGATGTTCTCGAAGCTTAATTCCATGGAGGAAGAGAACGAGAGAAGCATATTTGGGTTCAACCGACAACAAGTCGCAACCGATCTTAACAGTGGTGCATCAACGGTCCACCACACACTGCCACCAATCACCACAAGATTTCAAGTGCCTCCATTCAACCCATCTCACAAAAATTGTACGATTACACATAAAAGGTTATTAGGACGTTGCATTATATATATAACATGTTTAATTTATATATTGATGTACAGTTGTGTTTTAACCAGCCTTTAGAAACAGTTATTTATTAACTTCTCTTATGTACAATTACTCTATGAAGGGTATATATACCCAGTGGCGGAGCTGGGGTGCTTGGGAGTGCTGAAGCACCCCCTTCGCCTCTAGGAATTCCCGGGAGCACTGGCGATGAGGGCCGAAATCGGAGTGGAGCACCCCCTTCGCCGTCACCTTGAAGTCGTCCCCCATTGAAGCCGATACAGAAGCTTCGTTCGAACAGATTACAGGTAGGAGACGGGCCATTTGGAAAGCTTACGTTTGGAAAGTGGGTCATTTGCTACTGATTTAAGTGAGTGAGAATGGGCCATTCTGCCAATTTCTACTCATTTGATAAATTAAAGCCCAAATTCATTTATTTGAATAGGTTTACGTGGCTTTGTTAAGCCCGATACAGATTCTTGTTTTATGTACGTACGTATGCATATAAACGTACGTTACGTATGTATACATACATGCTATTCCCTAAAGTATTATTTATTTAACCCAACCCGATTCATATTTTCAGCGGTATAATTTAGTGAGAAAGTTATATCGAATAAATTATTAATTATAATTTATTTTTGTGATTTGGGTATCGCAATTGGATCGAGATTCTTGAAGATCGAGTTCGTTGACAAGACTCTCAACTTCGACTTCATTCGTTCGCCCGCCTCCAAGCCGGCAAGCAAGTTAACTTTGTAAGTTTTCAATTTTAATCAAATACATATAGAATTTAGGGTTTGTTAGATTTTTGTTTCTATATAGGGTTTGTTAGGTTTTTGTGTGGATCATTGATTTATTTGTTGAATTTAATTTGGATTTGTTATGTATACGGTTACTTGTTAATTTAGTTGTCTACTTATCAATATTTTCAGTATGAAGCCTCGCAAGATGGATTTACCTCGTTTAAAGTAATGTAATTTACTGACTTTATTATTATTATTGTTATCGAGATTTTTATAATTACTAATAATAAAAAATATATATATAATATACTATATTTTATTTCGAATCACGCGAGAAAAAAAAGTTCAGCACCTCCTTTCAAATATTCCTGGCTCCGCCAGTGTATATACCCATGTAAATTGTCTCTCGACACTGAAAAGCAATAAAACAAATTTGTTCACAAAATTCAGTTCATCCATTTGCTTTATGGTATCAGAGCGGGAGTGACATTCAGATCAAACAACCATGACGAACGGGAAAATTGATGACGACGGACTGAAAAAGAAGAACGACTCAGATGAAGAGTTGGAGAAACAAATTGAGATGAAGAACAGAGTACCATCTCCATACGATTTATACACGAACGACAACCCCGGAAATGTGATCACACAAGTCCAACTGAAGGGGGAGAACTACGACGAATGGGCGCGAGCAATGCGGACGTCATTGCGTGCAAGACGAAAATGGGGGTTCATCGACGGATCGATCGAAGAGCCACTCGCCGAATCAAACAAAACTGATGACTGGTGGACGGTGAATTCCATGCTCGTGGCGTGGATACTAAACACCATAGAGCCAAGCCTCCGATCGTCGCTTACTTTCATGGAGAATGCAAAAGATCTCTGGGACGATATAGCAGAACGGTTTTCTGTTACTAACAGCCCCCGAATTCAGCAACTGAAGCGAGAAATGGCTGAGGCAAAGCAGAGAGGGATGTCGATAGTAAATTACTACGGCAAATTGAAGAAAATATGGGAGGAATTGGCGACATACGATCCGATTCCAACCTGTTCATGTGGACAATGTTGTTGTGACATTGGAAAAAGAAACGCTAAGAGATGTGAAGAAGATAAAATTCACAACTTGCTTATGGGATTGGATGAATCCGTGTTTGGTACTGCTCGATCCACAATTCTGACCATGGAGCCGTTGCCTTCACTCAACAAGATTTACTCCATCCTCATTCAAGAAGAAAGGGTTCACTCTTTGAACCGAGTTGGAGAGGAAAGGCCGGAAACGATGGCCTTTGCATCACAACTGAATCCTCGAAACAAAGGAAGGCATGATTCAAGAACAACGGATCTGTTCTGCAGTAACTGTAACCAAAAGGGACACGAAATGTCGGGATGCTTTAGGCTCGTCGGATACCCGGAATGGTGGGGGCGAGCGACGTCGTGAAACCGGCGTAAGCAAGGGAGGCTCTGGACAGAACCGCGGCGGAGGAAGAAGCAGTGGTGCACGCGCCAACATGGCGATAACAAATGGAAATAATGAGAGCACTTCAGTAACTGATGTTGAAAGGGAGGTTAAGGAAATCCTAGTATTAGGAGAAGAGCAAGTTGAGACTTTGGTTCAACTGTTTCAAAGTCAAGCGGCCACCGACATCGAGAATTCCACAGGTACTGAACTTGATTTAGGTTGGATTATCGATTCCGGTGCATCTAATCACATGACGGGACACAAGGATCGATTCACCAAATTAAACAAGACGAGGGGTTGGCTGATTAGATTAGCCGATGGTAGAACAACGAATACGGATATGACAGGAACCATACCCATGAGTGAAATATTAACACTTGCTGATGTGTTATATGTGCCTAATCTTTCATGTGAACTCATCTCTGTGAGTCAGTTGACAGCCCAATCAGCATGTCTTGTGCAATTCTCTGAAAATATATGTGTTGTCCAGGACCGACGTACGAAGACGGTGATTGGAGCGGGTAAACGCAAGGGCGACCTCTACTATTTCATGCCGGTTTATCACAACACATGTATGGCAGCAAAAATAAGCCTAACCAAGGAGAGATGGCATGAAAGGATGGGGCATCCCTCAGATGATGTTTTAAAATTAACTAGCATATGTAAGGATGATTTGTTGAGGAGTGCAGTTAGTTAGTTTTACTTCTTCCTCTCTATATCACTATATAAGGCAAAGTCCTTATTGTTTTTCATTAAGAGAGTAAGTGAGAATTCTGTTTTTGCTTGATGTGTTAAACACAAACCATGGTAACAGCTTAACAGCTTTTTCATCAATGGAGATTTATCAAGCACACTCTCAAAGAGAGTTCATCTGATCTTCTTCCGCTAGTAACTTTTGATTGAACCTCACGTTTATCAAAAGTTAACATGGTATCAGATCCACTACTCTGATTGTTGCTCCGACGACGATCTCCTCTTCTTCGTCTAGGTTTTGGTGCGATTTCTTGATCGGATCATGGAAAGTGATCGATCTAATGTCAATGTCCAGCGTTTCGCTCAATCGGACAATTCTGATCCTCTCTATGCCTCAAATTCAGACAATCCAGGTGCTATTATGGTGTCTGCAATTTTTGATGGCGTTTCTGGTTTTTGTGCGTGGAAAAGGGCGATTTTCATCGCAATTTCTGCGAAGAACAAAGCTGGCTTCCTGGATGGCTCTGTGGAGCGTCCTATAGATGATTTACAGAAAAAGCGAGCATGGGATAGGAACAATGACATGGTCATTTCCTGAATTCTCAATGCTTTACAGAAGGACATTGCTGAGAGTGTTCTTTATTACTCAACTGCGAAGGAAATTTGGTCTGAATTGCAAGAACGATTTGGTTAGCCAAGTGGTGTAAGATTGTTTCAGATACAAAAGGATCTTTCCTCTGCTAGTCAAGGTACATATACAATTTCTGGTTATTACACTAAGTTGAAAAGATTGTGGGATGAATTGAGCAGTCTACAGAATCTTGATGTGTGTAATTGTGGTGCAAGACACATTTCTTTTAGGAATGAACAGGATCAAAGATTGATGCATTTCCTCATGGGGTCAAACGATGCCTATGTCTCTGTGAGAGGGAACATCTTGATGATGGTTCCTCTACCTAATGTTAGCCAAGCCTACTCTATGTTGATTCAGGATGAGAAACAAAGGGAGATTCAATCTCATACTCAGTTTCTGAACAATTCTTCTCTAAATGCTAATGCTTACAAAGGAAAAGATGAAGGTGGAAAAAAATGCTTACAGGAGATATGCTCCCTCACCCTCCACCAGCATATGTGATAATTGCAAGAAGCAAGGTCACACAAAGGAGAAGTGCTTCAGGATCATAGGGTTTCCACCAAATTTCAAGAATAATAGAGGCCGGAGGCAAGCTAACAATGCAGAAGTTGAACATCAAGATCAAAGTGCTTCATCTTCTTTTGTTTCAGGGAATTCTTCTATATCTCAAGATCAGTATGCACAACTGATGTCATTGATTGGCAGTCTGAGAGTTCCTGAACCAAGTGTTAATACTTCAGCCAATTTTGCTGGTATAACATCTATTCTTACTCACTGTCTTAATTCTTCTAAGAAACCTGTTTTGATGTCAAATAGTGAGTGGATTATAGACTCAGGTGCCAGTGAGCACATGACACATGATAGATCATTGCTTATTGATATAAGAATGCTCAAACATCCTTGTCTTGTTTCTCTTCCAAATGGTGAGAAAGTTTTTGTGCATCTATGTGGTACTGTACAGACTGAGCAGGGATTTTCTTTACAGAATGTGTTACTGGTAGATTGTTTGAAGTACAATCTATTGTCTATACAGAAGCTGTGTTCTCAGCTTGCTTGTGGTGTTTTCTTAACTCATGATAAGTGTATCATGCAGGCCCCTTCAATGACGAGGCCAGTGGTGATTGGTAAAGCTCAGGGAGGAATTTATTTGATGGCCAAAGATAAGAGTAGCACAGATTCAGATTCTACAACATGTTGCAACAATGTTCAGATTGATGATTATCTCCTTTGGCATCACAGATTAGCTCATCTTCCTAGTTACAAGTTGTTAAAACTGCTTTCTTTTCTTAAGAATAAAAATGCAGTTAAGCATGAAGCTTGTGGGGTTTGTAACAAAGCTAGACAACATAGATTGCCTTTTTCATCTTCTTCTAGGCATAGTGCTCAAGTTTTTGAGCTTATCCACATTGATGTATGGGGACCCTACCGTGTAAGCACTCATGGAGGGCAGAAGTACTTTCTTACTATAGTTGATGATTACAGTCGTGCCACTTGGACACACTTAATGAAAACCAAATCTTGTGCATTTGATTTGATCAAAGCTTTCATTTCATTAGTAAAAAGACAGTATAACAAGAGCATAAAGATCATAAGAACTGATAATGCTTTTGAGTTGGGGTCTAGCAATTCAGGAAAGCAGTTCTTGGCTTCTAAAGGCATATTGCATCAAAATTCTTGTTCTCATTCTCCAAAGCAAAATGGCATAGTGGAAAGGAAGCACAGACACTTATTAGAAACTTGCAGAGCTTTATTGTTTCATTCTAAGCTGCCAATATGGTTCTGGGGTGATTGCCTTCTCACAACAACTTATCTCATAAATAGGTTCCCTACTCCTTTTTTACAAGACAAAACACCTTATGAGTGTCTATTTGGTTGTGCACCAGATTACAACACTCTTAGGGTCTTTGGTTGCTTATGCTATATGACTATTGTTGGGCCAGCCAAAGACAAACTCAAGGCTAGAAGTGTGCCTTGTGTTTTCATAGGATATCCTGGTGGCAAGAAAGGATATAAGGTATATGAGCTCGAGGCAAAAAGGTTTTCCATATCCAGAGATCTTGTGTTTTATGAGCATATTATACCTTTTGATACTGAAGTTCCTAAAGATATTTCTTTGGAAGCTCTTTCTATCTCTGCAGCTGATGATGATGTTGTTCATGCTCCTCCTCCAGTTCCTCCACTATCACAAGCCTCTGATCATAGCTCCAGTCTTCCTCTTGTTGACTCTTCATTACCAACAGAGGATGTTTCTTCTTTACCAAGGAGATCTAGCAGAGTCAGTAATCCTCCATCTTATTTACAGGATTATCATTGTCATTCAGCTAATGGCATCACCCATGGTTGTTCTCTCATTGATAATATTGAGCCCTCCACAGCTGTTTGCTTCAACAGTCTCACTAGCACAAGTCAATCTCTCATTCATTCTGTTGATACTTCTCATGAGCCTTTTTCTTATGGAGAAGCCATCTTAACTCCAGCTTGGAAAGAGGCCATGGAGACTGAGTTTGCTGCTCTGGAAGCAAATGATACATGGGAGGTTGTTTCTTTACCAGCTGGGAAGAAACCTATTGCTAGCAAATGGATTTACAAGATCAAGCATAGAGCAGATGGCAGTGTAGAGAGATTCAAAGCAAGGCTGGTCATTAAAGGCAATACTCAAAAGGCAGGCATAGATTACAATGAGACTTTCTCACCAGTTGTCAAAATGACAACAATAAGGTGTCTCATTAGTGTTGCAGCTAAGAAACAATGGCCTATGTTTCAATTGGATGTAAATAATGCATTCTTGCACGGGGATTTGTATGAAGATGTTTACATGAAATTACCCCAAGGGTATACTCCACCTTCTCTGTCTGTTGATGGGATTCCTGTTTGCAAACTCAAGAAGAGTTTGTATGGCCTTAAACAGGCATCAAGGCAATGGTACTCTAAACTTAGTACAACCCTTCACAGCAGAGGTTTTCAGTACTCAAAGAATGATTACTCACTCTTTACAAAGCACAATGGTACTTCTTTCACTGTGGCTGCTGTATATGTGGATGATATTCTATTGACAGGGAATGATGCTTCAGAAATCACTGCTTTGAAAGAGTATCTTCATACAACCTTCAAGATCAAAGATCTAGGCCATTTGAATTACTTCTTGGAGATGGAGATTCTTGATGAACCATCTGCTGTCATAATTACTCAGAGAAAGTTTGCCTCAGATTTGCTCAAAGAAGTTGAGCTCCCTTATGACAAGCCAGCTCCCAGTCCTCTTGAGGTGAATGTCATACTTCTTCCTGATCAAGGAGAACTCTTTCATGATCCTTTGCTTTATAGACGCTTGGTAGGAAAGCTGAATTTCCTTACTAACACCAGGCCTGATTTAGCCTTTTCTGTTCAATTCCTGAGCCAGTTTATGAAATCACCTAGAGTTCCTCATTATAATGCTCTTTTACATACACTGAGGTATCTCAAAGGCACGCCAACTCTTGGTCTTGTATGCTCCAAGGATCCAGCTTTCACTCTCAGTGCTTATTGTGATTCAGACTGGGGAGCTTGTCCCACCACTCGTAGATCTGTCAGTGGTTTCTACATTGTCCTTGGCTCAAGTCCTTTATGCTGGAAATCCAAGAAACAAAACACAGTATCTCTTTCTTCAGCTGAGGCAGAATACAGATCCATGAGACGTGTTGTTGCTGAGCTCACTTGGCTTTCTAGACTTCTCCATGAATTACAAGTTCCTGGAATTACTCCTATTCCTCTCTTCTGTGATAATCAAGCTGCCATATACATTGCCAGGAACCCAGTCTATCATGAGCGCACAAAGCATGTGGAGTTGGACTGTCACTTTGTTCACGAGAAGTTAAATGATGGATTAATCTCTCTACACTTCACTCCTTCAACCTCTCAACTAGCAGACGTTCTCACCAAGCCTTTGTCTGGTGTTCAGCATAAGATTGCAATGTCCAAGTTCAATCTGTTTCCCCAGGATTTAACTTGAAGGGGGGTGTTGAGGAGTGCAGTTAGTTAGTTTTACTTCTTCCTCTCTGTATCACTATATAAGGCAAAGTCCTTATTGTTTTTCATTAAGAGAGTAAGTGAGAATTCTATTTTTGATTGATGTGTTAAACACGAACCATGGTAACAGCTTAACAGCTTTTTCATCAATGGAGATTTATCAAGCACACTCTCAAAGAGAGTTCATCTCATCTTCTTTCGCTAGTAACTTTTGATTGAACCTCACGTTTATCAAAAGTTAACATGATTTGTGTTTTAGTTCTTCTGCAGCGTGTGATGTATGCCACAAGGCAAAACAAACAAGAAATAAATTTCCCTTAAGCTACTCAAAAGCCAACAATGCCTTTGATTTACTTCATTGCGATCTATGGGATCCTTACCGCGAAGCGTCCTCGTGCGGAGCACATTATTTCTTGACCATCGTTGACGATCACACACGGGCTGTTTGGATCTATTTACTCATTGATAAGAAGGAAGTAAAGAAGACGCTACTGAATTTTTTTGCCTTAATTGATCGCCAATTCAATTAAAAAATTAAAACATTCCGTAGCGATAACGGAACGGAATTTACATGCTTACATAACTACTTCGAAGAAAATGAAATTATATTCCAAACATCATGTGTCGGGACTCCTCAACAAAACGGGAGAGTGGAACGAAAGCACCGACACATATTGAATGTGGCAAGGGCGCTACGGTTCCAAGGACACCTTCCGATTGTTTTTTGGGGTGAATGCACAATGACAGCGGTATACTTAATTAATCGCTTGCCTTCACCTCTATTGCAAGGTAAGAGTCCATTTGAATTATTATATGGAATTCAGCCTGCCTATGACCATATCCGTGTACTATGGTGCTTAAGTTATGTGCACACATCAAGAATAAGAAGCGATAAATTCGCTATTAGAGGACGGAGATGTGTTTTCGTTGGATATCCTTCGGGTAAGAAGGCGTGGCGTTTTTTTGATCCCTCCACTAGCGAGTTTCTTGTGTCAAGAGATGCAATCTTTTATGAACACATTTTCCCATTTGCTCAAACAACACATGAGGAATCACTGGGCAATAATCAATTATTCTCTAATTGTTTAGTAGAAAATGGTGCAGCACATGAGGAGGATCAATCATGTGTACGGTCTCCTGAGATGCTACCTAACCCTTCAACATTCCCAGATGATACATTGGTTGACCAAGAAATAGATATGGATGCCAATGAGCAACAAACAGAGATGGTCATCTCTTCAAACCCACCAACGTTACTAACTGAGGTGCCTCAAACAGAATTCAGCACTGAGGTGCCTCAAACAGAATTCAACACCGAGACGTCCAACGAAGGAAGAGGATGTCGTATCAAAATTCCTTCCACACGCCTTCGAGATTATGTGACCAACACAGCAAAACTAATCACATCATATGCCTCCACTAATTGCTATCCGTTGTCTCGGTATGTAACTTGCGATCGTTTTTCTTCCACTCATCGTGGGTTTTTGGCTAGTATCTCCGAAAATGTCGAACCAAAGTCATATACTCAAGCAGTTCAGGACATCCGATGGAGGGAAGCTATGGAATCTGAAATTCAGGCACTCACTGAAAACAAAACTTGGACCCTTTGTCGTCTCCCGAATGGAAAGAGAGCATTAGGGAGTAAATGGGTTTATCGGATAAAATACAAATCCGACGGCTCGATCGAACGATTCAAAGCAAGACTTTTCATACTCGGGAACCATCAAGTAGCCGGTGTTGACTATACAGACACTTTCGCCCCCGTCGCCAAAATGGTTACCGTTCGAACATTCATGGCGGTCGCCGCAATTGAAAATTGGGAATTACACCAAATGGACGTACATAATGCATTCTTACACGGCGACTTAGATGAAGAACTATATATGCGACCACCAATGGGTTTCAAACCTTCAGATTCTTCGCTCGTATGCAAGCTACACAAATCTTTGTACGGGCTTCGTCAATCCCCGAGATGTTGGTTTGCTAAACTCTCAACTAAGTTACGTGAATATGGATTTTCTCAATCCTACTATGATTATTCCCTCTTCACATTAGTGTCTCAAGAGGTACAACTTTATATTCTTATTTACGTTGATGATTTAATTGTGTCAGGAAACAATTCCATAGCCATATCAAAGGTAAAATCCTACCTAAACTCTTGCTTCAAAATGAAGGACCTTGGACATCTCAAATACTTTCTTGGTGTCGAGGTTGCTCGGTCTCCGCAAGGTATTTACCTCAGCCAACGTAAGTATACACTTGATATTATATCCGATGCTGGTTTGTTGGGATCTCGGCCCGTCGATTTTCCCATGGATACACATCACAAGTTGGCACTTTCATCCGCACCTTTGTTGCACGATCCAGAAAAATTTTCGTCGCCTTGTGGGACGACTTATTTATCTCTGTTTTTCCAGACCCGACTTGGCCTATTCAGTACACATACTCTCCCAATTTATGCAGCAACCTACACAGGAACATTGGCACGCTGCTCTTCGGGTAACTCGTTACCTCAAAAAGCACCCGGGACAAGGCATACTTTTGCGGTCTTCGAGTCATCTTCAATTGCACGGATGGTGCGACTCGAATTGGGCTAGTTGTCCTATTTCCCGGCGATCGCTCTCAGGCTGGTTAATATTTCTTGGCGACTCTCCAATTTCTTGGAGAACAAAGAAACAACAAGTCGTTTCTAAGTCTTCCGCTGAAGCCGAATATCGCGCTATGGTCATGATTACGTGTGAACTTAAGTGGCTAAAAGGGTTGTTGGGCGACCTCCAAGTTTTCCATTCAGCTCCTATACCGCTCCATTGTGATAGTCAATCTGCTCTTCATATCGCTCGCAATCCGGTTTTTCATGAACGTACTTAACACATCGAGGTCGATTGCCACTTCGTTCGTGATGAAGTTACAAATGGGACTTTGTCCCCCGTATTTGTTCCTACTACTGCCCAATTAGCGGACATTTTCACAAAAGCTTTGGGTCGACAACACTTTGATTCGTTTCTTTCCAAGTTGGGCATTCATGATCTCCATGCGCCAACTTGAGGGGGTATTAGGACGTTGCATTATATATACAACATGTTTGATTTATATATTGATGTACAGTTGTGTTTTAACCAGCCTTTAGAAACAGTTATTTCACTTGACACTTAAATAACTTCTCTTAACTTCTCTTATGTACACTTACTCTATGAAGGGTATATATAGTTATATACCATGTAAATTGTCTCTCTGGACACTGAAAATCAATAAAACAAGTTTGTTCACAAAATTCAGTTCATCCATTTGCTTTAAAGGTAGTGGTGAAGCAAAATTTCTAACATATAGGATAGGTTTCAGATAAAAATTTCACAAAAAAATCATGAATAACAAATTGATTTCAGGTTTGAAAATTTTAGGGTTTCAACTTCACTTTCCCAAATTTGGGGCTCTATCAAATTTGCATCGGATTGGTTTAATTACAGAATTTGCACACTCTTAGCGACATTAAAGTTGTCGATCCTTGAGGTAAACGCTCTTGGCGTCTTCGTTTCCTCCTCGGCTACGAGGTTTGTGGTTTCGATGCTTTTCAAATGCTCGGGAGAAAGTCGATAGGGAGACGATCGAGTGGTGGTTGTGGAGGCGACAAGGAAGCCAACGGTATGCAGCAGGTAGTCCGACGAAGCCTCAGTCCGCCATGGATGGAGGAGCTCAAGCTCAAGAAAATCTGGAAAGAAGAAGGGATGAAGGATTGGTGGGTCCCACTTTTTCATTTATTTCTTTTTTTTCATCTATAATTTATTTACTTAATTTTCTTTTTATTTTAATTGAATAAAAAATAATAAAAATCACCACGTGTACAAAATTTTAACGGAGTTAGATAGAAAATGAGGAAGGGTGATTGTTCATTGTTGAGTGACGGATTGTCTTATATGGGTGGTTTCCGATAATATTAAAATATACGGGTGGTTTTGGGTAATATAGCCTATTATACGGGAGGTTTCGGATAAAAAAAACTCTTAAAATTAAGTGACATTTTAGGATTTCTAGGCAGCTACTCTTGGAATTCGTTTTTGTTAACCTGTTTTCTTCTATAATCTTCATTCACTCACTTAAGAAAGTTTTTATCATTTATTACTTGGGAAGATTGAGGGAAAATGTGTGTTTCTAGGTATACTTGCTACTTTTCTTAAACATTGTGTCCAAACTCCACACTTATTTTAAATCGAGGGAGTAAAATGTCTACCATTTCAACTCAGTTTGACATACTACCTCGGTTTCAAATTGCAGTGTTAGTAGATCAGTGACCGAGGTCTTCTAATGCACCTAGGGTGTGAAGTAACACGTGTTAGCTCAGGTGAGGATTGTCTTCTCCATATTTCACCAGAATACAAGCTTGTTTTTCTTGACGTTTCCATTCCCGGAGTAAATAGTTATTAAGTCGCCCTCCAAATCCACAAGAGGCTGTCAAAGAGACAAGAGAGGCCACTACTCATAGCACTGAGTGCAATGGCTGACAGGACAACCAGAGAAAACTGTATGAGAGCAGGAATAGACGGCTTTATACTGAAACCCGTCTCTGTCGATAAACTGAGGACCATATTATCGGATCTTATTGAGCGTAGAACCGTGTTTGAGCATTAGTTTGTTGCTGTAATAGTCTACAGGCGGGCTCTTGAGGAAAGAGAGAAGCAGAGTTTGCTGGGAGGATGGAAAAACAGATGCACTTAGTTTTGGGTTATCATTTGCTCATGGAAATTGTTTTTGGCTGTACTGTGTTATTTTGTGTACATATTGGCCTTTGAATGTTAGTGTTTGGTTTTAAGTAGAACTTGGAACGAGGGAATGGTGTTATTGGTGTCAGGTAATGTTGTTGGAAATCTAGCTATATATGTTTATGAGTAAATGAAGGTGGCAAGATTGACAGTGAATCTACAACGCATTATTATCCAAGTTGCGACACAAAATTCCGGGGAAGGGAGCGCTGGGATGGATGATTGGCATTGGCAAGATCCTGAAACTTCAGTCGGGGTTTGAAGCCTGCACTTGGAACCACATTTACCGCAATGACAATCAATCAGCCCAGTTTTTAGCAAGCATTAGACCAAGCTTTGTTTTTTCTTGTATTTTCCATTCTGCTGATTTTCCCATGTACTCTAATGAAATCACGGATTTGGGCAAAATTATAAAAGGAAATAAATTAACTCTTTTATAAGTTATAACCAATTAACAAATAGGAAGATGACTCAATGACAACATTGAATGTCTGCTCTAACCAATTAAAACATGACAAAGTTGTATTTCTTAAGCTTTTTCGTTGTTGGGTGATATTGGTAATGGCCAATCAGAAAGCGCGAGAAGGGAATGTGTATCCAATAAAAAATGGCATTGAATGCGTCTTTCATTTGGACAAAACTCAGATTTATATATTAGATTAGATAGATAGATTAGATTATATTAGATTGATGATCAGTCATCTTAGAGTTACAAAATTGATGTTCTTTTGTTTCTCTCTGTGACAATCTGGGGTCCACGGGCTAGAGAGCAGCGTAGACCAGTTAGATAGACTGAGGGGTGTGCACACACGAGCGCATATGCGCATTAGGCTCAATAGATAAGCTCAATGGGGTTCCACCCTAAAACCAATTGGCAATAGGGGGAGTAATCCATAGGCTTATATACTAGGCTTCTTTACTCCCAACTTCTGATGTGAGATACTATTCTCAACACTCCCCCGCAAGTGCAACGGACGGAAGCCCAGTTGACACTTGAACACACGGTTGTGGATGGGCCTTCTCAGTCTCTTTATAGCCAAACCCCACAACCCAAGAGTCCAGGACATAACCTGACTCTGATACCATGTGACAATCTGGGGTCCACGGGCTAGAGAGCAGCGTGGACCGGTTAGATAGACTGAGGGGTGTGCACACACGAGCGCATATGTGCATTAGGCCCAATACATAAGCCCAATGGGATTCCACTCTAAAACCAATTGGCAATAGGGGGAATAATCCATAGGCTTATATAATAGGCTTCTTTACTCCCAACTTCCGATGTGAGATATTGTTCTCAGCCCTCTCTCTTTGGATTAAGTACTTTGCCATTAGGAACTAATGGCATGCAAGATGTACTGGAGATTTGTAGAAGTTTACTCTGGTTTTGCTTTGTACTGTCTAATGATGTACCCTCTTTGCAGCCTCATCAAAATTCGCTTATATTGCATGGATTCATGGATTTATTTTGCTCCTTTGTTCGCGTTAATCTCTTTTCTAAGAAGGCAAGTTACTTCACCCTCTTGACGACAAAATTGTCATTATCAATATATATTGAATTATCATAGTACTTTTGTCTATTCAAAATCGAACCTAATCACATAGCTGCTCTTATGTGTCATAGGGATTATGCTAGGACAACAATTATTTATTGGATCAACAAAGTGGAGGTTTGAACTATTGGTTGATTGATGTTTCTTCCTATTATTTAATCTATTGCAAAGATTAAATAATGGGAACACCCAGACAAAACAAAATCATGGAAAAAAAATAGCAGGTCATAGGTTTGGTTAACTTAAGAAAAGAAAAACTTGGTATTAGGAAGAAACATCGATCAACCAATGGTTCAAACCTAACATACATAATCATTGGTTATTCTGATTATGTATGTTAGGCTTCTCTCCTGCTTCCCCACAATCCAGTGGATGGTGGATGCTAAATCCACTGTGTTTATATACTTATGTGTAGCCACTATCTCGACTCAATTTTGTTTAAAGGTATGTTGCTATGTTGCTTCAGATGATCATTGATTCAGAGTAACCAAACAAATATTTTCCTTTTATTAGGACAATTTTGTTATATTATATATGTATTGTAGTTTTATGGATAGTAATAAGGTCTAGCTTTGGGTTAGGTGAGTGATACATGTTCAACTATATGTCTCTATCTGATTAACGCTCCCTTTGTTGTTGTTGTTTTGATGTTTATGGGCCTGACCTATTGAACAACCTTATTATAAGGTGTTGTATAAACTTAACCTCCTGATGGTCATTTTTCATAAAATTGTGGATTTGGATCAGATGTTTGCGCTACAAAGTGATATGGGATTTTTCTGTACGAGTTGCTTAGCTCTCAAAATAGTTTGCATCCAACAAAAGCTAATGAAAATGGAATTGTGCTTTTTTCAAGTTTGTATTAATTGCTTAATTATTTTTTCAGTATTTTCTTTTGCTGTAATTTTCAACATTTACCAGTCAAGTCTTTTGGTATCCAGACGATCTGGGGAATTAAAATGCAACGAGTTTTGTAGGATTGTGGTCTTCAGTCTTCTAGTTGCTTTCACGTTGTATTTGGTTGTTCAGTTAGTCCTTTTTGAAATCTTATTACTTTTTATAAAAAAAACTATCCAACTTATGTTTTCAGACAATAGCAATGTCATCTTCTGGAACATATGATTTTTTCCGAACACCACACATGACTGGATACGGGTTGATAGTTCTGGGACCAACACTGCACTTCTGGTTCAATTTCATGTCAAGATTCCTTTATGTCAAGATTCCTTTTAGGATGTGATCTACTATCTACTGCAAAGAAAAGAAAATGGCATTGGGTCAATCGGTTTATGGACCTCTTATGACCATTATATTCTTCACAATGAATGCAGCACTACAAGGTATGTAATCGTGGAACTCATCATCTTCGGTTCACTTTGATAGTAATCTATCAGCCATGTCAGCTACTGTAATTATTGTATTCTCTCGGTATCATTTGGAATCATGCCTTAGAATTATTGTTAGTTAATGATAGATATTCAAACTTTAAAAAAAGATTTGTGTTGTTCTTAATTCTCATGCCTATATTCATAGTTCAAAGTAAAGTGATATTAAGTATAAGGTGCAGCAAATTTTTGGGAGTTTCTAATATAGATCAATACTTAATTCTGAATTTCTTTTTCTTTTTTGCCTAGGTGAGCACTATACAAATATTATTTCCAGATTAAGAAGGAACTTGCTCCCTACATTGCTAAATGGCATCATATTCTGGCCGGTTAGCATTCAGATTTTGTCACATTCAGATTTTGTCACATTCAAATTCAGCTATGATCTATGGATTGTTTACTGGTTAGCATAAACATAAATACTTTTGTTAAAGTTCTGATAGATACTAAAAATGATATGTTTGTGTAATACATGTATGATGATCTTTTCATTTGTTTTTTTCTCAAGAAACATGCGAGGTTGACATGCATAATTTAAATAGATTCACTGGATTGTTCATATTACTGACTCTATGATGGGTTGGTATGTTGATTCAATAGAGCTTCATAAATTTTTAAATCTATTTGCGTTCGTGACAGTTTTGATGAATGTTTTATATGATCGTATTGTCTTGGAATGCTATGTTCATGGAATTTAAGTTTTCAATTTCACACTCAGCAAAAACAATTGTGTTGTCAAATAAGTATGATTACTTGATTCAGAATTGTATTTTCAATTTCACACTCAGCAAAAACAATTGTGTTGTCAAATAAGTATGATTACTTGATTCAGAATTATACAAAGCTGAAGGGATGCAATTTTTTTATTTTTAAAGGAACTTCCCATCTCTAATTTCTGATAGTAGCTCTATTATGCATATTAATCCTTGATTACTTGCCACTTACAGTTTCATGTTGCACTTAAAGAAGACGATGACGTTATAAAGAATTTTCATGGATCCTGGGACACAATCCTTGGAGCTGAATTAAATGATAGCTCAATGGACTTCTTATTCAAACCTGTTAAGGTGAAGAAAACGGAGTTTAATACTAACTTTCTCTACACTTGACCCTCACACTTAGCTTGCAGTTACAATAAGTTTCTATTTTTATTAGTTTCAAACTTTCAGTTCTTGAGTACTTTGTTTACTTGGACACAACACTGGCTATTTGAAACTAATTAGCGGATATCTTATTTTTCTATATTAGTTTGTTCTCACTGTTAGTCTCTTATGCAGACATATACATACAGGTTGCAGTTTATAGGGGCAAAGATTGGTCATCAGGCTTTAAAGTACAAACGGAAAATGGCCAGACAGAAATATATGTTGTGTTGTAGTGGAGTATCTTAAGGCGCCTTCACAAAGAACCCGGCAAAGAAATTGGCTTTCAAAGTTGTCATGCAGCTGGCCCTTGATCACGCTAGAGGGTAATGTTCGAAACTTCAATGCATTAGTCAAGAAATACTGAGGGTCAACAAATTTTCAACTTAACTTTATAGGTTGAGTTCCTGATACGCTGCACTTTATATAACCTAACTAGCTGGGATTATTACATTGTTTTAGGAGTGTTATCATATGTGTTTGGAGATATTATTATGTTATGAGACATCTGTTAAGAAGTGAAGAATGAAGATCGAAGATTGAAGAAACTGTTGAAGTGAAGGTTCTGCGGCATTCCCGCGATCCCCACCTCCACCCTGGCGATCGCCATCCTACAACAGAAGCAGCACTTGAGGTTCGAGAGAAGGTAGAGATCGCCACACTTAGATGGCGATCGCCGGAGTTCGCTGAAGACACTTGTTTCCGGATTTTCCATGTTTGTTTTATTTATTTATTTTCCTTTTATTTTATTATTTTCGTTTAGGATTCTAGGGTTAGACTCTTTTAAGAACCCTAGCAGCTTTCATTTGTTTTTATCATCTTTTCATCTACGCTTAGTTCTGCTACCATGAGCAGGAACTAATTTCCATTGTTTTGCTTAGCAGTTGAAGCCTTCAGTTATTAAGTTGTTCGATTTCTAAACTCTTGTTCTTTTCCTTTGGGTTTGTATTGATTCTCTTGTTCTTCATCTATATTATTTCTATTGGTTTTGCTATATTGATCACCTAGTTTGATTAGTAGTCTTCTATTGCTAGACTAGGAATAGACGGTGGAATTTTTTGTCATTGTAGCATCCATATCTGCATGATCTGGTAGTTGATTGCTTATATGAAGGAGAATTGATTGCATGTTAATACTTAACGGTTGTAACTTATTGGATGCATCCTTATGATTCTTGTGCCCTTTGCTGCTATTTCATCTAATCTTGAGAGGTTTCCCTGATTGTTGAATAGTAAGTATTATCAAGACCGGTTGGCCTGCTGATATATTAAAGATTGGAATAGGAACATTCCCTAGGATTAATAAGAACTTGAGATAATCTATGATCAACTTGATTGATTGTTGTGTGGATACTTGCTAGGTGAAACCTCTTCTCATATTATTCTCACCAATCGTTTCTTTGCTTGCTACTTGTTACTTTTGTGCTTCGTATAATAAATAAAAAACCTGGTTACTTTGTTACTTGTTCGTTAGTTGATATTTCGCTTGACTGCATAGTCATTGGTGTTTTGATTCCCTTGGGTTCGACCTCTACTTACTTGTTATACTCTAGTTAGTGTTTAGGGTTTTCTTTGATTTAGCAACCATGACATTTGCTTTATGAAATTTAGCGCCGTTTCCGGGGAATTGAATTATTCTATTTCTGTGCTAATTGTGACTTATCAACTGTTTGGTGTGAACCTTTATGGTTCAGGCCCGTGCTACTAATTCATCTCTTGTTGCTTTTGATTCAGAGATTCAGAGGACGTTCCATAGGAACCGAAGAACAGCTTTGAACCAAAGTAGCGAGATGGGTGATCAAGGAGCTGATGGATTTCCACTCGGCTAGCAACATGGACCACCATTGCCTACTATGAGGCAACTCATTGCCCCGAACTTAGATCAACAACCTTTGACAGTGAGGTTTCCTGAGATAGCTGAAGATGTGAATTTTGAGTTGAAAGCTGGTTTAATTCACGAGCTTCCACACTTCCATAGCTTAGCAGGTGAGGATCCAAACTGTTGGTCATCGATCCTGTTTAGCCTATATCATTATATTGTCTCCTTCTCATGCTTACTGGTGAAGTGCAAAGATGGTTAATTAGTGAGTCTCATGATAATTAAGAGAATGACCATGTTAATTGGCTCAGGTCAAGTTCGAATCTACCTAACAAATGCCATATGTTGATATATATATATATATATATATATATATATTGATTAGCTCATCCACATTAGTATTTAGGCAATCAGGCCATATACCATCATGTTCTGTCTATATTCACATGTTTGATTAAGGTGGAAGTGGCCAATATGGCCTTTACTTGGTCGAGGTGATGCTGCTTACGAATGACCATTTGTCTATATAAAATGATTTGGCAGTTAGACATTGTGTTTTCTATACGATCTAATGAAGTATTCATGATAGTGATTGAGCTGCTTGATAGATAGTGGTTTAATGGAATCAATGGTGCATTCTTATACATCTCTGAGAGTATCAAAATAGAAGACGTGGCAATGGTTGTTGTCGTCGAAAATGCTAGAATTTAAACAATTGAGAAAAACTATCCAAAAGCTCAGTTGGAGGAATAAGGTTCGCAAAAGAAGTAAATGGAACCCATTACATGCGTAGATCAATGGCAGTGATTGGAGGCAGCCAAGAAGCCGCGATTGGACCACACTTTGGACGCAGGGGATGCAACAACTCACCCGGATGACGACCAACCTTCTGATACAAGTCACAGGAGGAGAGACGTCAGAGTCTCCATTGAATACACCAGGGCCTTTTCGTAAGCTTATTGGATGAGGTCCAGTTAGAAAGTCACAATCTAGGCCTGATGAATTGGAGAGAGCAGATGAAGAGTCGAATGGATGACTTCCAATTAAGATAAATTACCAGAGAGTACATTTTTTGTCCATTCACACTACATTTTTTACCCATCCACACTATATTTATATAGGCGTACGCTCGTTTCCGGCAGACAGGCAAAAAAATTTGGTATTAGTATACAATTTTGTAAAAAATACAAAATACATCTTGTACGCTAGAAACGGGCGTACACCCATTTCGAATGTACCGTAATGATAATTTTTAAAAAAAATCCGTACGCTTTCCAACGTACAACATTTTTTTCGAAATTTGTTTTTTATTACGATTTTTTTTAAAAAATAATTAATTACGTTAGATGAAATACTCAAATAATCTTAAATAACGACATTTCACATCTTCGTACTGTCGTTATTGTTTGATTACTAAATATTTAATGAAATACTCATACATATATGATTAATCAAACGACATACACAGTACGAAGATGGGAAATGTCGTTATTTAGGATTATTTGAGTATTTCATAACATTTAATGAATGTTTTATGTAAACTTTTTTTGAGTAACGAAGTGATATCACACATATATAAGTATAACTATACGACTTATATACTTGAGATTAACTCGTTACTAGGTGAAAGTGTTCGTTTAGATATTTCAAAGTGTTAATTTTGTTAATTTCTTATAAAAACGAAAACGTCATATTGGTAATGCTCAAATACTACTTTTACATTTCAAGTTTTTTGCGTTTTGAAGTCTTATTATGTTGTTTTATGTCGTTTTTTAATAACGGGCCTCATTAAATTTTCATTAGGCCTTATTAGGCCCGTTGACGTTTTCGATGATTATTTTCCGATTCTGACAAATGAAAACAACTATGGGACTTATTTGGTGTCATGTTACAATTTTGAAATTTTGATTTTTATCGTTTTAAGGCGGTTAAACGAATTGGGCCCAAACTATACACTTATCACATCATTTTTGAAGTTTTTTGCTAAATAACCCCTTCCCTTACAACTTATTTTTCAATTTTTTTGCTAAACACCCCCTTCCATCATCTCTCTCCTTTTTTTGCTAAATACCCCTTCTCGTTTTAAGTCTGTTTTACTCGATTTTCGCGTCATTTCTCGTTTTAAGTCCGTTTTACTCGATTTTCGCGCCATTAGTCGGTTTTACTCGATTTTCGCGCCATTCCTCGTTTTAAGTTTGTTTTCCTCGATTTGCGCACCATTACTCGTTTTAAGTTCGTTTTACTCGATTTTTTCTCCAATACTCGTTTTAAGTCCGTTTTCCTCGATTTTTGCGCCATTACAAGTTTTAAGTCCGTTTTACTCGATTTTCGCACCGTTACTCGTTTTAAGTATGTTTTACTCGATTTTATTCATCTTGCATAACTATTTTGAATCGAAAATACAGAAAACTATTATGCAAGATTGGTTGTTAGATGTGCTATATGCAAGATTTTATCCTTATCTTGTCGACAATTCGTTAGAATCCTATCTTGCCACCATATCAATTTATTAGATGTGCTATCTGAAAATATTTTTTAAACTGATATGAAATCAACCTATAAATACTATAATTAAAGCATTGCTTTCTCTCACAATTTCAACGACAATTTCAGGTAGGTTTGTTTCTACCAAGAACAGTTTTTGCTCATGGCCAGTTATATGTTGGCTTATCCAGAGTTACGAGTAAGGATGATTTGAAGGTTCTAATATGTGACAAAAGAGGTAGACCACAAGGTACAACCTTGAACGTCGTATATAAAAAGGTTTTTCAAAATATTTTATAAATATTAAAAAAGCTTACACATGTGATTATTTAAATAATTATTATTTTATTCAAAATTATTTAAGTAATTAATTCAATAAATATTCGGGACAAAAATAAAAGAAAACGGTTTTTCTAATAAATAATGAGGTAGATTCAAGTTCGATCATCACTTGTAGTATTAATATTACAAATATGTCAATAAGATACACCTTATTATTTAAATAATTATTTTTTTAGAAATTATTAAAATAATTAATAGTCTATAGATATAGATATTTGAGACCAAGATTAAAAAAAATTGTTATTCTAATAAAATAGTGAGGTGAACCCAAATTCGATTGTAACTTGTAGTATTAATATTACAATTATATCAATATGATTCATTAGCCTAGTGGTTTCACTTCATTACATGTCCATGAGGTCTCAAGTTCGACTCTCCCTCCACCTCTCTTTCCATCATTTTTTACCCAAAAATAAAAAAGGTGAGATGTTAGTGTTGAGATTCGAACTCAAAACCTCAGCAATCTATGCAGCTCTTTAATTTTTCATTTATTTGGGGCAAATATTATCATTACGGTACGTTCGAAATGGGCGTACGCCCGTTTCTAGCGTACAAGATGTACGTATACCAATTTTTTTTGGGCGTATGTAAATTTAGTGTGGGTGGGTAAAAAATGTAGTGCGTATAGTCTCTGCCATAAATTAGGGAGATTAATGGTTGTTGATTAATGGCTTTGGAGTAGAATTGTTTGCCTCAAACATCTAAATTTATATTAAACTAGGAGGTGGTGCCCGCGCTACGCGTTGGGGTTGTTGTAACGTTTTTTGTTGTCGAATGTTCTCCAAATGTTGTCTGACAACAGTCGATTGTTATACATGATTTGTTGTTTCTAAAGAGGTATTCTGATGTGTGATTGACTTTGCACTGTGTAACTGAAAGAGCGACCCGAATTGTGCATTTCTGATCGGTTTAAGACGTGTATCTGATTTATTTATTTTTCTTAATTCCGGTTCGGTTATTATTTTAAATTTAGAGTAGGTATGCATGTAAGATTTTAATATGAGAATGAGTCGACCTGACGAACCTTGGAAAATTTAACATTAATCTAGTTTAAATGTTGGATAATGTTGAAATTATCAATATTATAAGATGATAAAGTTATTAAAATTGAGATTCTAGGATTTGATCACTGATGACCTTTCGGATCGGATCGTAAATTCAAAAGATTGTGTAGGTCAATAAAAGTTTATTTAAAATTAAAATATCAAAGTCGTATAACACAAATATAAATACATATTTGAAGTTTTATTTAATAAACTTTGCAACAAAGTGGAGAATAACTCTATAAAATAATAGTTATGTACACTTAAGTATCAAAACTATTTGAGTTTAACGCATTTCATTGTTTTAAGAGGTTTTGTGATTTCTAAACACGTTTGAGTGAAATTTTGGGAGTTCGAGGATGAATACACGAGAGACATGTATAAAAGGAGAGAGTCGTTGTAAAACTGGTGAATACATGGAAAATTTGAGTTTTAAAATAGGCGTTTGTAGCTTGTACAAGTTTAATGTTAGAATCGTATTTAAATCATAGAATCGTAAGATCTTACTGATAGATCTTAAAATTATAAGATCCAAAGTAAGATTTTGACAAACATAAATTTAAGTGATAGATCCGGATCTTATACCAAATTAACTTGGATCCTAAAATCTTAGGATTTTAAATTCAAATCGGAATTTTGATAACCAAAACCAAAGAAAAATTTCATTTGAATTTTGATAGCCAAAACCAAAGAAAATTTTCATTTGTCTAATATTTGACATGCTTCACATTTGCTGAACTCTTTACATCACGGAGTACTATTTGACATGCATCACATACACATTCATTGTACACAAACATAATAATATTGCATTGATTCCATTGATTTGACATTAGATATTCTCAAGCGTACTATCTAGATATTCTAAGTTTGATTCATGTTAATATTAGAAGATATATATTGTAGTCCCTCTTTCTCATAATATAAGGGACATTTGCTTTTAACACATCTTTCGAGACACGTTTTATAACGTTAATATCTCTAAATATACGATGACAAAATTTATAATTTTTATATATTGTCAAATTACTCGTTGATACGAATCAAACAAGATCTCACATGTCTATATTTGTTCCTACAACTAGAAGATTCTCTTAACTAGTGAATAGTGTCAGAAAACCAAATGTCCCTTATATTTTGGAACGGAGAGAGTATTACTTTATGTATGAAAGTATATCACTGATTTGGACGTAGAGCAACTCTATTCGGAATGACTAACTCATCCAACACAATCTTAACGGAAAATGATTCATCTACCTAGTGGGTAAATACCCTCATAAGGTGTATTATCCTTGATTGGTCATAAAATTTAAAGTGGAGGGTTTACCTTTTTTTAACGAAGAGACTATACGCACTACATTTTGAAACTTTTTAAACTACATTCTCGTACGCCCATTTTGGGCGTACCGTGCAATTTTGTCGAACATACGTATACGTATACGTATACGGTGGAAAACTGAAAAATGGTATGTACGCCCAAAATGGGCGTATCACTTCAGACGAGAGGAGGAAGAAGAAGAAGCTCGAGTTTTAAATCCTGGGCGTACGCCCATTTTGGGCGTACGCCCAGGATATAAAACTCGAGCTTCTTCTTCTTCCTCCTCTCGTCTGATGTACTGTTCAACCGTAACCTTAAAAATCGCCGCCGTCCATTCTTCTCCTATTTCACTCGTTTTCTTCCCCAAATCTATCCCATTCGACTCGTTTTTCTCATTCAATCCAAATCCCTCAATCAATTTCTTCAATTTCACTCGGAATCATGCAATCCGAAGAAACGCATAAAACTGTGGAGGCGGCGACGGTGGAGGCTGCGGCGGTGGTGGAGGCGACGGTGGAGGCTGCGGCTTCGTCTGTTCTCCCTCCCGTCCGTATTTGTGCTGGTGGCGCAAGGGTGCGAGGTGGAGGAGTAGGGCGGAAGAGGAATCCGGCGACAAAAAAAACGCGGGGTGGTGGTGCTGCGGTGGTCGGTGGCGAGGGCTCTGGTGGTGGAGGAGAGGAGGTTGGTGGCGCCGTCGAGGTGGCTGGAGGTGAAGCTGGTGGAGCTGGTGGAGCTGGTGGTCGGGGTGGTGGTCGGGGTGGTGGTCGGGGTGGAGCTCGGGGTGGTCGGGGTGGTCGTGATCGGGGCGGTGCGGAAAAACGGGCCCGTTCGATATCGCCGGAGAAGACGCTCTCGATCCACGAGGTACGTTAATATTATTTGTTATTTATTAATAAATTATTAATTAGTCGTTATTTATCGTTTAACGTTTAAATAACGATTAAAAAAAGATTTATTAATGAATTATTAATATAATATTATTTGGTCGTTATTTATCGTTTAACGTTTCACGTTAATCGATAAATAACGATTTAAAGAATAAGATTAATTAGTAAATAATATTTATTAATATAATATTAGTTAGTCGTTATTTATCGTTTAGGTAAAAGAAAATAATATTATATTAATAAATAATATTTATTAATATAATATTATTTGGTCGTTATTTATCGTTTAACGTTTCACGTTAATCGATAATTAACGATTTAAAGAATAAGATTAATTAGTAAATAATATTTATTAATATAATATTAGTTAGTCGTTATTTATCGTTTAGGTAAAAGAAAATAATATTATATTAATAAATAATATTTATTAATATAATATTATTTGGTCGTTATTTATCGTTTAACGTTTCACGTTAATCGATAAATAACGATTTAAAGAATAAGATTAATTAGTAAATAATATTTATTAATATAATATTAGTTAGTCGTTATTTATCGTTTAGGTAAAAGAAAATAATATTATATTAATAAATAATATTTATTAATATAATATTATTTGGTCGTTATTTATCGTTTAACGTTTCACGTTAATCGATAATTAACGCTTTAAAGAATAAGATTAATTAGTAAATAATATTTATTAATATAATATTAGTTAGTCGTTATTTATCGTTTAGGTAAAAGAAAATAATATTATATTAATAAATAATATTTATTAATATAATATTATTTGGTCGTTATTTATCGTTTAACGTTTCACGTTAATCGATAAATAACGATTTAAAGAATAAGATTAATTAGTAAATAATATTTATTAATATAATATTAGTTAGTCGTTATTTATCGTTTAGGTAAAAGAAAATAATATTATATTAATAAATAATATTTATTAATATAATATTATTTGGTCGTTATTTATCGTTTAACGTTTCACGTTAATCGATAATTAACGATTTAAAGAATAAGATTAATTAGTAAATAATATTTATTAATATAATATTAGTTAGTCGTTATTTATCGTTTAGGTAAAAGAAAATAATATTATATTAATAAATAATATTTATTAATATATTATTAATTGGTCGTTATTTATCGTTTCACGTTTTACGTTAATCGATAAATAACGATTTAAAGAATAAGATTAATTAGTAAATAATATTTATTAATATAATATTAGTTAGTCGTTATTTATCGTTTAGCTAAAAGAAAATAATATTATATTAATAAATAATATTTATTAATATATTATTAATTGGTCGTTATTTATCGTTTCACGTTTCACGTTATTCGATAAATTAGTAATTAATACATTATTAAATATTTAAAAGAAAAACGTCAAATAATATAAAATAATAATTCGTAAATATGAAAATAGGCTTTAGAGAAGGCTATTGCTCCGACGGGTGGTTCTGTTAGAAAGAAGAAGAAGGGCCCTCGTCACCCTAGCGCACGCGGGATCACAGCTTCCCGACGTCGTGGATCTCCTGCCGACATTTCAGGAGTGCATATAGGAGATACAGGGAAAGATTTGATGGATGATTTGGATGTTAGTGAGGCGGAGGAGTTTTCAGAGGAGGTGGCGGAGGCAACCGAGGTTGCAGATCAGCCAGAGGTTGCAGATCTAGGAGATTTGGAGGCGCAGATGCATGATGATTACTATGAGGGATCACCTCTGCGTGAGCCATCTCCAGTTGGATCATTGTCTCCTTCTGCAGAGGATCATCAGCAGGAGATTCAGGATCAGCCAGACCTCCAGGAGCCCATTCAGGATCCTGTTCAGGAGCCTGTTCAGCACATTGATCCGGGCTTAGCTGTACCGGTTCCAGGGGATGCAGATTATGTGGGGCATCCTGGAGGTCCTCTCAGTTCACGGCTTTTGGTGGATTACAGCACCCACATTGCTCCGGTGATATGGACTGAGACGTCGTCTCTTGCAGAGCGTATTGAGCATGACCCGGCTTATGTGATACCGCCCTCATCGAAGGTATGCGTTGTTTTCTAAATGAATTTGTGAGGTAAAACGATCCACACGCTTTTCTAATTCATTAATTTCTCTTTCGTACATCAGCTGAAGAGGGTGTTGGATATATACACCCGCAAGGACTTCTTCAGGGAGTATGATAGGCATAAATCTAATGTGCCTGGGTCATGGTGGCAGCTCGTTCAGCGGAGCCACTTACATGTCCTTGCAGATCCCCGGCTCGAGTACAACAGCATCGATCCGATTCTGATTTCTGCATTTGTGGAGCGTTGGTATCCAGAAACCAACACGTTTCACTTTGCATTTGGTGAGATTGCTCCTACCTTGTTAGACGTGCTGAAGATTCTAGAGCTTCCGATCCATGGACGAGCTGTCAGATCTGCTGAGGCAGACATAGATGGGTTTGTGCATCCTCATGTGCAACGGATGTTCGGGTTTGCTACGATCGAGGAGGCTGCTGCGCTATGCTTACGTACGTAGAGTCTATTTTATTATTTATATTTGATTCCATTTTTTAGTTGATTCAATTAAATATTTATAATCCGTGATAAATTATCAGATGGGGGTTTGAACATCCACGGCAAGATAGGCATCACTAGAGATGGCTGAACCGGGACCGGACCGGCGGTTCGAACCGGAACCGGACCGGGTCAAAACCGGGACCGGACCGGAACCGGTTTTGACCCGGTCCGGTTCCGGTTCGGGAAATTAAAAGTTTTGAACCGGCGGTTCGAACCGGCGGTTAACCGCCGGTTAAAAAAATTTAAAAAAAAAAATACAAAACCGGCGGTTAACCGGGAAAACCGGTTAACCGCCGGTTATAACGGCTCCTAGCCGTTAGGAAATTAAAAAAAAATAAAAAAATAAATTTTTAAATATTAAAAAATCCATATCCAACCCCTATAAATACCATACCATACAATCTTCAAATCACACATCCAACAACAACAATCTCTCTTCTCTTTCTCAAATCTCAATCTCATAATCTCTCAAATTCCATCAACAATCTCTCTTAATCTCTTCCTTTCTTAATCTTCCTTTTAATTAGCATTTGTCTTTCAATATTTTATTGCTTTTACATTTTTAATCACATTATTATATTGTTCTAAGTTTTATTGTTTTAATTGTTTTTAATTGCTTTTAATCATATTATTTAATTGTTCTTAATCATATTATGGCGGATCATTTTGACACCCAAGAGAGTGATAATGTCACTTCTCCCACTCCCACTCCCACCTCCCAAGTTAGGTCCTCCGCTAGGGGTAGGACCGCTAGGCCTCAAGGGCAAGCTAGCGGTTCGAGGCCGGCTAGGGGTAGGGGGGGGAGGACCGGGACCGCCGGCGCCGGGTCCTCCGGGAACCAATCCCGGAAACTAACATCTCCTGTTTTTACAAAGTGGTTTACTAAATTACAACCCGGTATCGAGGAACTCGAGGCCGAGGATTATGATCCCGGACTAATTATTGTTTCTTGTAACTTTTGCGAGGCGACATTCCAATGGAAGAAAAGTGGAGGATATGGAACCCTTCAACGACACATGGAGCACAGACACGTCGCCGAGATGGGAATGCTAGGGGGACAAACGCAAATTTCCGGCGGATTTGCATCTTCTACTAGCGGTAACCCTTTATTTCATTTTGATCATGAAGCTAATAGTGTAGCATTAGCCGAAGCTATTTGTGTTGATCATTTAGCATTTCGATTTAGTGAAAATGTAGGATTTAATGAGTATATTAAAGAGCATACACAACCCGCTTTTAAATCCGTATCTAGGAAAGTGATTAAGAAAAACGTAATTAAGGCTTATAAAAGACACAAGCACGAATTAGTTTCTTATTTTTCGCAAAATGATATGAATGTTTCAATTTGTAGTGATATATGGAGTGATAATACTCAAACCCATTCTTACATGGGTGTTACATGTCATTTTGTAGATCATTATTTTACAATGCAAAAACGTTTATTGGCATTTAGAGTCTTTGATGATTCACATACCGCACAAAATATTGCTATGATGATTCGTACAATTTTAGAAGAATATAGACTACTTAATAGAGTTTTTTCAATTGGATTCGACAATGCATCTGCTAACACCGCATCTATTAGAGATTTACAAGAAATGTGTCAACCTTTATTTGGTGGGAGATTTTTTCATATTCGATGTGCTTGTCATATTTTAAACTTATGTGTTCAAGATGGTTTACGTGCTATGAGTTATCATTTTGAGCCAATTAAGAACGTTATTAAGTATATTTGGGGGCATCCTAAAGTTACAAGAGATTGGATGACCTTTTGTAAAACTAACGGGGTGCACCCAAAACGTTTTTCAAAAGATGTGGGTACCCGATGGAACTCTACTTACATATTACTATGTGAATGTATACAATATAGACAAGTTTTAACGTCTTTTGTTTCTCAAAACCTTTCTGGCTCTACTTTCTATTTTAGCGAATCAGGTTGGGAAATATGTCAAAGTATTGCAACGTTTTTAAAATGTTTTAGTGATGCAACAAAGAGATTTAGTCATGTTTATATACCAAGTAGTAATGTTTTTGTCTTGGAAGCTTGTAATGTTATGGCTGGTTTAAGTGAGGGAGCTAAAATTCCCGGCATTGAGGAATCCGTTGCAAGCATGAGGAGTAAGTGGTTGCAATACTATAGATATATTCCCGATTGTTTTCTTGTTGCTTGTGTTTTAGATCCTAGACTTAAATTATCCGTTTTACACGATCTTTTAAATGACTATTATGGATATATTTTAGCCGACGGTGAACTAGAGGATATTTTAGGTATGGTTTCTAGAACTAGAACATACATTGAAACTTTATTTACTCATTTTTCGGATTCTCCGACTCCTTCACAATTACCTCCGGCTTCTTCGAGCTCTAGTAGCTTGGGGGCCTTTGGAGCTAAGTATTTTAGTAAAAGACCAAGAGTTACAAACACGAATGCGGAAATTGATAACTATCTTAACACCAACTTTGAGTTTGTTAGTTGTGAAGCTTTAGATGTTTTGAAGTGGTGGGAGGATCATAGGAGCATGTTTCCAACGCTTGCGAAGATTGCGGCTCAAGTTCTTGCCGTCCCCGCTTCAACCGTGGCGGTGGAACAAACTTTTAGTGCAGGAGGCAACACTTTAACGAGGAAGAGATCAAATTTGGCACCGGAGTCATTGGAGGCGCAATGTTGTGTTTGCGATTGGAAGAGAGCCGCAATGAGGCAACAACGTAACATTAACGAGTCATCGGAAGACGAGTGGATTGGAGATTCTACTACGATACGCACCGATTCATCCGCCGAAGATTCGACTTAGGTAACGGGTTTTGAAAAAAGGTAAAGAACTACGTGGGCTTTGATTCCTCTAACCCGAGAGGATACGTAGGCAACTTAACAAGTAAGTCACTGTTAAGTGCAAGCCCAATTTTTTTTAATTTTTTTGTTCCTTCATATTTAATTTAAAAAACTTAAAAAAAATGATTATAAAAAAACGCTATTAAAAAGAATGTTTTAAGTTTTTTAAACATAATTTTTAAACTTAAAAACAATGACAAAACATTCTTTTTTAATAGCGTTTTTTTAAACATAATTTTTAAACTTAAAAACAATGACAAAACATTCTTTTTTAATAGCGTTTTTTTATAATTATTTTTTTTAAGTTTAAAAATTATTTTTATATTTTTTTATTTATTTTTTTAAAAAATTTTTTTTTTTTAAAAACCGGTCCGAACCGGACCGAACCGGATGAACCGGAACCGGACCGGAACCGGTCCGGAACCGGATTGAACCGGACCGGACCGGAACCGGTGGAACCGGTTTAAACCGGTTCCGGTTCCGGTTCCGGTTCCGGTTCCGGTTCCGGTCCGGTCCGGTTCAATCCGGTTCCGGACCGGTTCCGGTTCATACCGGTTCATCCGGTTCGGTCCGGTTCGGACCGGTTCGGACCGGTTTTTAAAAAAAAAAATTTTTTTAAAAAAATAAATAAAAAAATATAAAAATAATTTTGGAGTATACGAAGATGTGAAATGTGGACATGTCGTATTTCATTAAAACTTTCATTAACATTTATGCGTATTTCATTAAAACTTTCATTAAATATCGAGTAATCAAGCAATATGGACAATACGAAGATGTGAAATGTCGTTATTTTGGAGTATTTGAGTGTTTCATAACATTTAATGAAAGTTTTATGTAAAGTTTATTTGAGTAACGAATTGATATCACACACATATGAGTAAAACTATACGACTTATATACTTGAGATTAACTTGTTACAAGGTGAAAGTGACTGTTTAGATATTTCGAAGTGTTCATTTTGTTATTTTATTATAAAAACGAAACCGTCATATTGGTAATGCTCAAATACAACTTTTACATTTCAAGTTTTTCAATGTTTAAGGTCTTATTAACCCGTTTTATGTCGTTTTTAGGTAATGGGCCTCACCAAATCTCAATTCGGCCTTATTAGGCCCGTTGACGTTTTCGTTGATTTTTTTTCGATTCCGAGAATTGATAACGACTAAAGACTTCATTTTCTATCATGTTACAATTTTCAAATTTTGAGTTTCAGCGTTATAAGGCGTTTAAACGAACCGGGCCCAAACTATCCATTTCAAACACAACTATCCAAAGTTTTTACTATATACCCCTTCCTTTTCAAATTTTTCAAGTTTTTTTGGCTAAATACCCCTTGCATTATGAAAACTATTTCTTTTTGCTAAATACCCTTTTCTTGTCATTTTTCGTTGTACGTCCCTTCATAAACTCGATTTTCGCGCCGTTTTTCGTTTTAATCCCGTTTTACTCGATTTTCGCGCCGTTTTTCGTTTTAATCCCGTTTTACTCGATTTTCGCGCCGTTTTTCGTTTTAATCTCGTTTTACTCGATTTTCGCGCCGTTTTTCGTTTTAATCTCGTTTTACTCGATTTTCGCGCCGTTTTTCGTTTTAATCCCGTTTTACTCCATTCATTGGGCTTGGCTGGGCTGAATTATTTGGGCTTGGCTGAGCTGAATTATTTGGGCTTGGTTGGGCTGAATTATTTGGGCTTGGCTGGGCTGAATTATTGGGCTTGACTGAGCTGAATTATTGGGCTTGACTGAGCTGAATTATTGGGCTTGGCTGGGCTGAAATGTTCGGCTGATGGTTTGAATTGTTGGGATGAATTCTATATCTAGCATACAGCTGGATGTCACTTATATGAAAATGAATGTGTTACAGCTACTACACAGCTGTAAGTCACAGAAGTCACAGCTGGATGACATAATTTTAAGTTATTGGGCCTTTGTTGTTGTGGGCCTTTTGTCTACACCGACCCAATTTTTCCCTAACCCTAGTAAAACTTCGGCTATAAATTCACTGCCTCAGTGAACCCTTTCATCATATTCTCACTCCGCCGTAAAATCTTAATTGTTTCAAGTTCTTACTCTGTAAGTTTCATTTTTTACTGATTTGGATAGATATCTTCATTGTTTCTAAAATGTTTTCTTACTTTGTATTACAGATTCAAACAAGCATGGCATCATCTTCATCCTCCCCAGTTCCAGCTGAAGGCACTCAGATCCAGTGCCCTAGTAGAAGGTGCTCAAAGACACTCACCGTGTTATCTGCTAATAACAAGGACAATCCCCATACGTATGGACGAAGGTTTGTTACATGTGATTGTAACTGGAGGATCGTGTATCTGGAGCCAGAATACGACCCTCATCATCTCCGAGTCATGGCCAAACTGTTGAAGGAACACGCTGACATGGAGCTCAAACTTCGTATTTTTCACAGGTGGGACAAAGAATCAGCCTTATTCCACCTTGGAGTTCTGTTTCCCAATGAATATGGCCGTGGTCCTCCTTCCCCTGATTCCGATTAGGATGTAATGTTGTTATGTGTCTTGAAAGTTGTTACGTCTTTGCTAAGTCTGTTGTAGTTTCTGGAGTGTCTGTTTTAATTTAACAAGTAATCCCTTGTAGTGAATTCAGAACTTGTTTCATTTAACCCATCTAAAACATTAAAAAATAACAGACAAGACAATACTATAAAAAAGGAGTCAAGATATTAAAAGCATAACAGACATACAACAGAAGTCATCAACTAGAATTTCAAAAGGTGAAACATTCAACACATCCGAATTCACTACAGATCAACATCTATACTACCATAATTAATGCGATAGTCCTTCCATTGCTGCATCCTCAGCGCGAACCCGCGATCCAATTCATTCGCACTAGGATCCTTGAACATGCGCCAAACTCCAGGTACAGATGGTACCGGACAGTCTTCTCTAAGGCACACCTAAATTACAAAACATAAATACCATGTTAAGCATTAAGAAAATTGAGTGAAAATCACAAATACTTTAGTGAAAATCATACCGGTATGTAGTGGTTTGCTAAGCCCACACGAGCCATTGCATAAATTTTCAAACCATGACTGGAGCATTGTTGATACACCTTCATCGGTAAGCACAAATATGATCGGACTTTGGATAAGTATATCAAACCAACCTGAAACTTAGTGGCAAATGCTAATCCAATCATGGGCATACTCATCCAGTATCTTTCAGGACATGGTGATCTGCTATAGTTGACCTCTTGAACAAGAGCGTCGAAGTTGTTTGCCAAATCCGGGCGTAGTCTGGTCATGACTCGTCTGTAGATATCACTGTTCTCTAACAGCTCCGTAGTCAGTTCCATGCGAATGCGAGGATATTCTTGTTGGTGATGCCCCAACAACATGGCTAGTGACCGATATCCACAGTGTCCATCCGCCCTTACGTCTTGTGCATCTACAATGTATGGAAACATGAAGAGATCAACATTGTCAACCCCGAAGTCTACCCCACATTTCGTCATTGTTGGCTGAGGGAACTCATCTGTAAGAGTGCAACCTGATAATCCGAACCCCTCTCCACCAGTGCCACTTGAATGACCAAACGCCTCTGCCGCAGTGCACCCAGCAACTTCAAACTCCCTCATTATAGTAGGCTCGTTGAAAGTAGGTTGTGCCGCCGTTGCTTTTCCCTTTCCCTTTCCTCTAACCGTCTTATTCTTCGCCTTCGCAGCATCATTTTTCTCTAATTCTTCCCTTGCGTACTCAAACGCGCTCATCTCTCTCTCGGTTCCCCACTTCTTTCCTACCGCTCCTCTTGGTCTGCCAGGATCCTTGATTCCCGTCGGCTCCAACGCAAGACTTTGATGTGGATACTCCAACATTGTGTACAAGTCCGCTATCTGAGACCACTGACTTTCAGGAAGTTCCCCCTTTTGCCATCTATCGTTGAGCTCAATGAATCTCAACTCCCGCATGGTCTGAGGTACACCAATCTCTACCTCCCCGTTATCAAGTTCAATCCTATCCCATTGTAGCTGCCTCCAGAATCTGTGAATCTGATTGAGCTTGAATGGCTTCTTCTGAATAATATGTTGCACCATCTCGTGGATGCACGGTAGGCCTTGACATTCTCGCATCCAGTAATCTTCGCAATGTTCCTCATAATTCTTCGCCTTTATATCCTCCCATATATCCCACAACTTATGCAACGCTCTATCAGACACATTATGGAATAGATGCCGAAATATCAATTTCACTTGTGGATTCATTCGTCTGAAAACCCCGGGTGTCTTGATCCGATCCTCTTCCATGGTGGCCCTCACCTTCACAATCTGGCCCTCGATGGCTGCATGGATCCTCACAACCATTCGATTAAAACCGCCTATACTTGAACCAATTATTTTCTTCAACACCTTATGCATTCCCTCAACCCTATGTTTTATTCATTCAATGTCGCGTTTAAGTAAAACAACTGTTACATAATCAAACTAATAAATAAATCGGAAACGTTTAAGTAAGTTAAAAAAAAATTACCTGTTTGAGGTCCTCGTGAAGAAGTGAAGATTGTGTTCCGTCCATGCGCAAACAATGTTTGTCTTATAAGGGATAAGCCACACCTTTTCAATGTATCCGACGACGCCGCTTCTCCAAGATGTTCTCAATCCTAGCAGTCTTTCCTCGTATCGTTCCTCCGTTCTTGATAGAAAAAGTCTCCATACTTGCGAGCACAACCTTTTCACCGATTCCTTATTTTTCAAAATTCTGGTAGCGTTTACCTCGATGTTGTGCTTGATATGAACCCAACACAAGAGGTGTTGAACCGGAAGATCTTTGAACACATATTTGATTGCAGTGATGAGAGCTAGTTCTCGATCGGTCATTATTGCAGTCGGCATTACTCCGGCATCCTCAAACAACTTTCTAAGCCTCTGAATTATCCACAAGTAGTGCATTGTTTCCTCCTTACCCGTGAATGCATATGCAATGTTGAATGTCTTATGCGTGCAAGTGAAACCGACAATCTCCACAAGAGGCATTTTATACCTGCATAATATATTTAAATAATGAAGGAAGAGGCATATGCAATATATTTAAACAAATTTTTTTTGATATACAACTATTATGTACCTATTCGTCTTGTATGTGGCGTCAATAACCACGACGTACGGAAACATCTTCAACAAGTGCAACGAGTCTTGATGGGCAAAAAACAAGATTTCCACCTCGTTTGATTTCTTCTTGCAGAGGGGATGCACTACATAGCTGCGCTCCTTCAAAAACTTCAAGGTCCATTGTGTAACAGTCAAATCTCCACGATCCTCAAAATGCATCTTCTGAATAAAGTTGGCGATTTGTTTTGTGGATGTCGTATTCCCTGGAAAGGCCGCACTCAACTGAGTAGCAATAACAGACGGCGTAGTCAAGCTGTTCGCACATACCGTCACAAATTTCACCTCATTCGGCGTCATTCGACCCATGTACGGATGGCCAATGAAGCTAGTGCAAAGCTTATGATTGTGTTGTCCGTATTTTACCTTCACATACCATCCATCTCTCGCATCCCTCGCCCTGAACCTATATCCTCGGATCTCAAACTTGCAATCCGACTTCTTATCCCTACTATCCCGCTCTGTATTAACAACCTCCTCTGTTTCGCCATCCTCTCTTTTCTTTTTCCCTGATCTATACACTCCAGCATGCGAACACATTATATTCATTTGACGCTCATTGCTATGGCGAGTCACTAATACCATCATAAGTTGTCTACCAATACTCTGAACCCAACGCCTCAAGTGTTCCTTAGTAGGAAACGTTTCTTCGGTATCAAACGAATCATAGTAATCCATACCCTATAATTAATAAAAACTACCATATTTATCACAACTAAAACTTAAAACTACGAGTCCACATCAATCTAAACTATCACTTCTACAAATTATTTGCAACTAAATAACGTAAATAAATACGGAACGATTCTAATTAATTACTAACCGAAAAATCTCCGGCGTCGAAGTCTCCTCCTTCTTCGTCGGTATCGTCGTCCCACATCCCGTCGTCGGGTTCACTAAAATACTCTTTCTCATCCACGATCGCATCGTCTTCGTCACTCCCATGCTCGTTCTCTTCAACATACTCGTTCTCTTCACCGCTCCCATACTCAATCTCCGTCACATATTCAAACTCCTCACCATCACTCAAATTTGTAACTCTCCTATTTGACATTTTTGACTTCAACATCCATCCGAAGTTCCTACATTTATACACATACTACATCTCAAACGGTCATATTCTGAAAAAATAGCCGTTGGGATAAAAACAATCGTACGCCCATTATGGGCGTACGCCCATAATGGGCGTACAGGCAAAATATACCCCAACGGTCACTTCTGAATTTGGACAAATAGCCGTTACACACAATTTTTTACTCGTACGCCCATAATGGGCGTACGGGTAAAAAATTGTATTTCCCCAACGGCTATTTTCAAACGGCTATATTATTAAAATTTATACTGTACGCCCATTTTGGGCGTATACATAATACCGTATTTTGTATTTTGCCTTACATTCGATGTTGGGATTTTGCACTGTCCGCCCAAAACCAGCGTACGCCCAAAATGGGCGTACGACAATGTAGTTTGGAAAGTTGAAAAATGTAGTGCGTATAGCTTTTGCCTTTTTTAAAGGGTTAGGGAATATTTCAAAAGAGACTTCAATCAATAGAAATGAAAGGGTAAATAGCCACTAGGTATCTAAATCACTCCCCCATTCTTAACCGCTTTCAACGCGTTGATCTTGACCTCCAATTCAACCTTTACGCGTTGCGCAGTTATTAAGTGGTTCGCTTTGATAAAGGGTTCAGTTAAGTTACACCAGACTATAAGTGTGTGCATTTCTTAAGTGCTAGCTAGAGCTTTTTGTAATTCTAACTTATTGGATATACTGCTATATGACTGAATTAAGAGAATTGACCAAGTTCCTCATTCTTCTTCCCAACGGAATCAACTGCCCACCACTTTCTTCCTCGTTTCAAGTTCAATTTTCACTTAATTGACTTAACCGACGTTGTTGATGTTTGATTTGTCCCCCTTAATTAGTGGATGTGTTGTCGGATTTTGGTGCAAGGAATCTCAACAAATACTACTGTAGTACATTTTAAGATAGTCAATTGACTCCTTCTAATACCATAAGGAAACACTAAGTAGCACTTGTTAAGGTGCATCTAAATTATTCATTTAACTGAAGAGATTGTTTAAGAAAATAGTAGTGTAGTTATCACGTCATGCGCAGATTTATATAATTTATGAGTCAACAAATAAATTAGCTTTTATATAATTATATTCATATAATGAGTAAACGATTTTGAAATGACATTGTTACATATTAAACAATGAAAAATAACAAATCAAATTGGTTAAAAATACGAAATCGACTTTCTCAAAGAGTTAGTAGAATGATACATATGCTTAAGTAATATAGTTGTAGAGGTGAGTTCCGGTGTAACGAGTATTGTAGAGTAACGGTGTAACGAGTATTTACCCTCAATGGTTTTCGGGTTTGTTAAGGTTGATATTCAACTTAATTTACCCGGAGTGTAATCTAATTCATTTTTATTGTCATACTCTTTTTCGGTAATTTCACCATTAACTTTTATAAAATTTCAAGTACTTTCCCGAACACATACTTTTATTTTATCAAATTCAGCTAGCTAAATCAGCTTCACCTTCAACTACTAAGGGCCTGTTCGGTTCCGCGAAGAAATAAACTAGCTGAAGTTGTTGTATAAGCTGCAGTAGCTGAAGCTGATGTGCTTTTTGTAAACTAGTTGAAGCTGAATTTTTGTAAACTAGCTGAAGTTGGTGTATAATCTGATTGAAATTTGTAAAATTTGTGAAATGACGTGTTCGACTCGGCAAAAAATAATCTAGTTGATCGATACTATTACAAATGTAAAATGACCAAAAATGACATGGATATAATTTTGTAAGTAGATTTTAGATTAATGTGTTTGTGTGTTATAGTTTTGTTTTGTTCTTATGAAATTCACTTATTTAATTTAATAAATCAAAGTATATATTGAAAATAATTAATTAAATTTTAATAATTCATATAGACTATTCTTTAAAATTTAAATAAAATACATTAATCTATTAAGTTAAATAAATATTTTATTCTATATAACTCAATATTGAAAATAGATATTTACATAAAAAAATATAAATAACACATTCATATCCTTATATATATGTAACTTTAAAACACTATCATTTTAATATTAATTAACACATTCATTTATATTTTTATGATTTGATTATAGATTAACTTACGTCGGATTCGAAACCAAATCGATGTATGTTCATCCTTTCTCATTTGCTCTCTTAAAACTCTATAAGAGATGTTATATAATTGACCATTCTTTATTCGATGGACAAAGATCGTTGCGTGAGGATTATAGGTTTAGGTTTAGTTCATTCAACACACCACTAATGGCGTGAGCCATAAATTACCCAAAGAACTGAATTATATTACCTGAATTGGTTCAGAAAATATTACAAGGAGCATATTGTATGATATCATATGCAGTCTTTTTCAAACATCACTCACATAATCACATGACCAATACCAACGTAAAATCCAACACACTCAGCTAAAAACAGATTAATGTTACTTGTTCCCAAACCAAAATTGGATGTGAAACCCAGGGAAAAGAAGAAAAAAAAGGCAAGACATAACGAGGAACTAGAACATGAAAAAACAAAACAATAGAAGAAGCAGCCAAGACTGTGACATGGTTATAATTCACGAGATAGGATCAAATGCGGACATGTCATACGGTGAGGACGTGCGGATGCAATCTGATCCATTTATCTTATTTCATCCAACGTCTCATATCGCAAGCGCACATTTATACCACAATATACCACGGAGGGCAAAATCGTCATTCTGCATCCGGTTTCCTTCCTCTGTCGAACTGCTCACGCTCTCTTTGTTTTCTCCTCTCAGGCGATTTTCTTCGTCAGGGCTCTTCAATTCGTCTTGAAGATGTTGCACATCTATTCCATTGAAGGAGAATCCTTCCATCGTGCTTCTCCTCCGTTGTCTCGCCTCTGAACCTTGCCTTACTTTACGTTGGGTCCATAGCTAAAGCAGTTCTAGGAGGTCTCGTTTCCTGTTAGATTTGGTCCAGTTCTCTCTTGATAGGCCGCCTGGAGACAATTGTACGGTAACTTCTCTCCATTTCTGTAATTGTAGGATTAAGTGCTTAATTTCACAAATTTTAGGGTTCAAACAAGGAGGGATCAATTTGGGGATTTTACCTATAGAACAGACAGAAAGACTCTAGCAGAGTTTTTCTCCAATAAAATCCGAACTTTAAATTAATTTCATATGTTTTGCTTAGGCAGCTATTTTGATAATCGACCATGGTTAGAAAATTTGCTAAGGCATTATTGTGATTGTTTGTGTAATGATATTATTATTTTTCCTAAAATCTAGTAGGTCATTTTGTTTAGTAATTGTACATTCTGAACTCAAATGGATTTATTGTTCATGACACTAGTGTCAATGTTGCACTTTTTGCTGATGTTGGATGTATGGTTAGGAATAGGTTCTTTGTTGATTCTGTTGTGACTGCAGTTTCATAGAAAAACAGGAGATTGACGAGCAACATCGACAATATTCTTGGGATGTCGCTGGTGATAATTTTTGGAAGGATATCCAGAAGCTAAATATTCCTCCAAGGTTCGGATATTTTGGTTGGGGTGTGTATGTAGAAACATTCTCTTGACTAAACAGATTATTCAGCTTCTGTGATATCACTAATTTACTGGTGATTATCTATGTGAATTATATGATAGGCTGAATCAACCTTCACTCTATCATGCTCTTCTTTGTTGCACATAAAGTTTGGTTGCTTGTTCTGAAGTTATTACGATGGGATCGTCGATCATCATCATTTTCTGAACTTTTGAGCGTTTGGTTGCCAATGTCACTCAGTCAGACTTGGAGTTGCTTGCAATGATCAGTTGGAGTGTTTTAGCGAGCTCAGAATAAGCGGATGTTTTAAGGGAGTGATTCAAACTCGAGAAAATTGGTGGATAAGTGCAAATTGCAGTTGTCTAAGCTCCACTCTTCCAGATTACAAGATCAGTTTGGTGTTGTTGCTTTGCTCTTCCCAGTCGTATGGTCATATCCAAGTAAAGGAACGGTGAAAATCAGTTGTGATGCCTCAGCGGGTGTTCCTCCATGTAATGCAATTGGTTGCGTTGCTAGGGATGGTAAGGTGAGGTTCAGGTGCTCAGTCAATTCTGATGACCTCGGACATTGATTGTTCGAAGCGGAGTCCATTGTGTGACTGTTAACACCTCATTAGTAGAATGAAGAGAACATCTCGATGGAAGGGTGTGTATGGTTGGCTAAGTAGCTCCAACTGTTGTAATCCCATTTCACTTCATCCACTTGGTCTCTCCGACAACAAGCCATCCCACTTCATATCGAGTTTGAATCATGTTGGCTCTTTTTCCTATTTATTTAACTATATTGTATGAAAGTTGACTATTTGCATATTGGAAATGTGCATCTTTAAGCCAATTTTTTTTACTGACTGTGCCTATGTTCTTGTGCTTGCAAGTTGAATTTGTATATATTGTATCTTTCTTATTGGCAAATGTAGACTCGTTTTTGTTCCTATGAAGATTTTTAAATCAACTATCACAAATTAAACAATTGCGCTCATCCTCTGTGCAATGCTCATGGTCTTATACAAGGAGAAATGGGAATTGTTTCCCACTTTTAACACAACAACTGCGTTCTTCCTTTGTGTGTGTTGTTCCTAATGTATTGTACTCTTCATTGGGTCTTACTCCGTAGTTCTTAATGTAAGACTAAAACTAAGAAAAGTCTTTTTTGAGTGATCCGGTCTCTTAGTTCAACGTGTAACAAAAAATCTATGAACCCGTAAGGTTATCGACATGAACCTGTAAGACTATTGACATGAACCTAAACGATTATCGACATGAACCTGTGAGGCTATTTTCATGAACCTCTAGGCATATTTTCATGAACCTAAATGTATTGCTATGAACCTAAGTGTATATTTTCGTGAACCTAAGTGTATATTTTTATGAGCATGTAGGCATATTTTAATGAACCTCTAGGCATATTTTAATAAACCTCTAGGCATATTTTCATGAACCTAAGTGTATTGTTGTACATTTTGATGAACCTAAGTGTATATTGACATGAACCTCTAGGCATATTTTCATGAACCTCTAGGCATTTCTATGAACCTAAGTGTATATTTTCGTGAACCTAAGTGTATATTTTTATGAACCTGTAGGCATATTTTAATGAACCTCTAAGTGTGTATTTTCATGAACCTAAGTGTGTATTTTCATGAACCTCTAGGCATATTTTCATGAACCTTTAGGATATTTTCATGAACCTTTAGACATATTTTCATGAACCTTTATGCATATTTTCATGAACCTAAGTGTATTGTTATGAACCTAAGTGTATATTTTTATGAACCTATGTGTATATTTTCATGAACCTCTAGGCATATTTTCATGAACCTAAGTGTATTGTTGTATATTTTGATGAAACTAAGTGTATATTGACATGAACCTCAAGACATATTTTCATGAACCTCTAGGCGTATTTTCATGAACCTCTAGGCATATTTTCATGAACTTCTAGACATATTTTCCTGAATCTAAGTGTATTGTTGTATATTTTGATGAACCTAAGTGTATATTGACATCAACCTCTAGGCATATTTTCATGAACCACTAGGCATATTTTCATGAACCTCTAGGCATATTTTCATGAACCTCTAGACATATTTTCATGAATCTCTAGACATATTTTCATGAATCTCTAGACATATTTTCATGAACCTAAGTGTGTATTTTCAGACAAGTTCATATTTATCAATGAGAAGGTTCATGGATATTATCAAACAAGTTGATGAGTGTTTTTAGCAATAAACAAATTCATGATTTGTTACCAAAAAACACTCATGAACCTGTATGTGTAAATGCATGAACCTGTATGTGGAAATCAATGAACCTATATATGGAGATCATGAACTTTTCAATAATCCTTTTCAGTGGAATATCTTTTGATAAAATGTGTTAATGAATGAACTTGTATGTGTAAATGCATGAACCTATATTTGGAAATCATGATTTTTCATAATCCTTTTTCTGGGGAATATCTTTTGATAAAATGTGTCTCGATGAATGAACCTATATATATAAATGAATGAACTTGTATACATAAATTTTTAATAAAACTTCGATCAAATGGGCTAAGAATTTTATGAACCTTCAAGCAAGCCCCTTCAAATATGAGCAAGCCCCTTCAAGCAAGATAATTATACCAAACACAACAAAATTCCCACACTGCTAACATCAAGCAAATGCCACGCCTAGCAAACCGCAACTTATTTATAATACAAGCAACATGGCACATAATAGTCTTATGCATGAAATGCACACATTTGCAATAGAAATAAAAATAACTAACCAACTTACTCTATTGTTTGTTGATTAACACCAGAGTTCAGCTAATCACATCCACATCCACATCCCCAGTAATTACACACTGAAAACTAGTTCAAATCCTTTACTTATTCCAACAATATTTTACCTCACACCAATACTTGATTCATAGGCTCATCACACTATGAGCAGCACATAAACCGATCTTCCCTCTAGCAAACTTATCACATGGAGGAGAAACACCATCTGCACCAAGCAGAGAACCCAGCTAGACCCACAAGCACCGTCTTCCTCCACCATGTGCCTTACAGAAATCAGTACTTTCTCCAGCGCTTTTACTACACCTTCGCTCTTACACCTCTTTCCCCCTCTGTGTCGTACACAGAAGTCGGTTGTTCCTCTCGCACTACATGTACAGTTAGAAATAGCACATCTCTTTCCTCCACCATGTGCAACACAGAACATTGTACCTCCATGTACACTCTTAGTACAGTCTCCATCAAACGAGCAGCACTTTCCTCCTCCATGTCCTTTGCAAAGCTCGGTACTGCCTTCTGCATCCTTATTGCATCCGAAAAACGTGCATCGTTTCCCGCCTCCATGCGCTTTACAAAACTTTGTGCTGCCTTGAGCGCCATTTTGACAGTCGGGATATTGGCAATGTGTGCCTCCTCCATGAACAATGCAATGACCAGTTAAGCCTTCAATACTTTTGGTGCAATTCTCGAATTTACACCGTTTTCCGCCTCCATGACAGATACAACCACCATTCCAACCAACACGTTGCTTCTCTCCTCCAGTTGTGCGGCAGTAGCTTGTACGCACCAACAAGTGTCCGTTTACTCTGTAGCTAGCAAGTACCAAAAAGCCCCAACAAGCTGCAAAATTATCAACCAACATTATCAAAACTCGCATCATGTGTGGATCTCGTAGTTCTGATCATTTATGCTGAATTAGGATTCGTCAGCTTCATGTAGTGTGAATGTCCTCTAGGTCGAGTGAACCTATTTCCAAGAGCAAAACAACTATAGAAAGATGCTCTTATTTATACATCATGAACTTGTTGTATAGACATGTAATTTAGACCCTCAATGATCGTGAATTTAGACAGTTAAGAGTATAGAAAATCAAAACTATTAAGGATGTTCATGTTCCTCATTTGATAGAATACTCAACACGACAGAACTATAAAACCTAAATACGAATTCTCTCATGCATAGCACAAATCGTCAATTCATATCATCAAAGCACAAACTTAAAAAGTAAGATGGTCAATGAGAAGAACACAAATCAAACCTCTTTATTGACATCAGGATGA
This sequence comes from Oxyria digyna, assembly GCA_029168935.1. Lineage (NCBI taxonomy): Eukaryota > Viridiplantae > Streptophyta > Magnoliopsida > Caryophyllales > Polygonaceae > Oxyria > Oxyria digyna. The sequence goes on from JAPVLV010000013.1 coordinate 18,748,147, forward strand.
TACTTGAGAGCAAGTTTCCGATAAGCCCTTTTAATTCCATCTAGAGTAGCAGAAGCCGACACACCCAAAACCTCGTAAGGAGACTCTCCCCTGGTCGCCCTAACCACCAAGCAATCACTCCTTCGCCGCCGCCTCTTCCAGCTGAAATTAGGGTTGGAGATGGGACGTAAAATAACAAGCAATTGAAGTCCGATCGGAAATTGGGTTTGTAGTAATGAATTGGAGGAGGAGAATACGATGACGAAGAGGTTGTCATAATGAGAACAAAACTTAGAGATAGTAGATTGGGATGAAGCAATTGGTAGTATATTTAGGGAAAACTGAGAGATAACGAATCAGGATGAATTGGTAGTATATTTAGGGATCTTAATCGAGGGGGAGATTTCGGAAACGATCTCTAGGCAGATTCTCTTCGGTGGCGAAGGGGGAAGAAGGCAAGGTCGTTGGCGTCGTCTTCCTCAGATTCGCCCTTCGTTCGTGAAACAGATGTAGAAGACGAGGGTAACGAAGTCTTTTTAAAATATTTTGTTTCAAATTCACAAAAATGCCACCGCTCCCTTGACTAAGGGGGCGCGCGTGCAACACACCGGAATATTTCTCTTTTTAAATCTGGAGCCTTGATTTATGCATCTAAGGGTCGAGAATTGTCCGCATGTCCTCACCTAATCTCTTATCCTCACCCGAACCCCCCTCTATAATTCACAGCGGCCAAATCCAGTAAACAAAAATAAATGGTATAAAGAAAGAGCTCATTGAACACAACTCTGAAAGCCAATATCACCTTCTGCAGAAGAGCTGCTGGATCTACGAACTTGCTGCAACTCATAATCTAGATGATATGGACAAGCAAAACTATAATCACCACCACTGCAAACACTACCAGCAACAGATTCAGCCAGCTTTATGCATAATCGACACAAACAGTAGCTCATTAGCTCAGGAAGAACATCCAAGAGCTGCTGGATCTACGAACTTGTTGCAGATCATTATGTTCTTGAATGAGATTATGATTATGATCATGATTTTCAAGATCATGATTTTTCATTCAGACGGATGTGCAAGCAATTTTCATTCAGACGGATGATGATCAAGATCATGATTTTCCATAAGGAGATGCAATTTTCTGTAGAGATGCAATCTTGTCACTTAGTTTCTGGCTCTTCCTTGGTGGCACCTACAATTAGAAAATAGAAATGGAAAAAAAAACAGGAAAATGAATCAAATTCACTAAAATCTTTGATACCTTGAAGACATGGGCATCCACAGATTGTTGAATTGTCTTTCTCTTTGAGGTCTTTAATTGATCAGGAAATGTTGTGTTGCTGATCATGCTAAAAATGCCGTCGTCCAAGAGGCGTTTTCTTGAATCTCTTAGCAAGTCCTAGAAAATGCACAAGCAAATAAATGCATAACATTTTTTTTGAATCTGTGAAAGTGGGGAAGTTTAAATTCTTAGTAACATACTGATTGAAATGGTAAGACAAAGTTTCTCTCATTGTCAGCATTGCTAGAGCTGCATTGGTTCGTCATAGTCGGTACAAAAGAATTCATCGTGCCAGACGCGTCTGCTGTTAAAATCAACAGTAAAAATTTGTAGTTGATTAAGGCATGATATAGGAATTTTAGAAGTCAACCTGATGGGTTAAGATATGATAATCCAGAAGAAAACATGGAGTATGCATGATGAAGTTGATCTTGATTTACAGTCTCATTCCTATAGAGAAAAAAACATCAGCAAAAAGTTAGACTAAGAAACTACAGTTAGATCTTGATGAAAAACACACATGTTACTGCAAATTTGCAAGGAAATGCTTGGATCAGATGCTTGATTCTGACTGAATTCTGCATAAAAAACCAGGAAAAAAAATCTGATTAGTTCATGTCAAGAAAGGAAAGTGAAATGAAGTTAATCTGAAAAATGTTGTATAACAAACAGGAGTTCATATTGTTGAAAATCTAAAGATGTGTACTTTTATAGGCAACAATGTTTAAAAGAAGCATCTGAAGTACTCATTTATTGTAATGAAAACAATATCAAACGTCCTATTTTTCTTGTGTGATCACAAACTTTGGTGTAGAAAACTGTGTTCTTGAGAAAATTTGGGATTAGATTCATGAGTGAGCTCCAATTTGTAGTTACAGCAAATGTTGTGCCAATCTGTTGCTCAATCTCAAACACAACATCTGAAGACAACTTCAAGTTCTGAATCTGACAGCTTGATTCATTCCTAGTCCAACATTTTTCTTCAAACTTCTAACATAATTTTTCTTCTGAGTTCTTTCTTTTGCCTATTCTCTTATCTTCTTTCTCTTCTCCTTTCCAACCGGGTGCGACTCGGTCCTCCTTTTCTTCCCATCATTTGGCACAACATCAACAATCTCATGCTCATTTACTGCACTCTCCACAACTTCTCCTTCAGAAATTGATGATGCATGGCTTTTCTCTCCTTTTTTCAGCTCGTCTATAGCCAACTTGGCTTGTGACAGCATCCACTTGACAGTCTTGCTGGGCTTGTCATAACACAACATATCTTGCAGCTGAAAAAAATGCTTAGCAACATCGAGTGACAGTCGTATTCTTCGATCTTTTAATCCATTTTCCGTTGGAATCTTGTTGTGCCTATCGCCTTTTTACAGCTCGTCTATAGCCAACGTCGGATTGAGTTCTTTCCTATGATGCATTAAATTACTATAATCAGTTTCGCTGTATAAACCAGGTCCAATCTGACCACATTCAGCAAAGCATCATATGCTATACCAACACATGCACAATTTATCAAACACTTTGAGACGTAGATGCTCTTTCAGGCATTTTATCAAACACTTTGAATGCATCATTTATTTTCTTGTATTGTTCTACTATCGTGACTTGTGTCTAATTGATTCAAAGCAAAAATCAAAATCAGACAAAGAGACTCAGTAAATCAATTGTATATTGAAAGAATATGCAAAATCAATCAAGAAACAATTACAAAATCGAATTATATGAATGAAGAAGCAAACCTGAAGAAAAAACCCTAAAAAATGGGGCTCATCCATCGATCTGGAAACAAAACAATTGAATCCAAATATCCAAGGGTATTTCAAGAAATTCTCCCATAAACTCATGGTTGAAGTTGACGGAATTCCATAATGTTGGGGGGCAACATTATGGAAATTCATCAACTTCAGCTAGTAGGTGGTAGAAGACCATGATTTTGATCAGCTGCCCAAGCTTCCTGACCCTGACGATCCGAACAGACCATTGGCGCCATCAGCTGGTTGATTCTCCCATTTTTGCACAATTCAGCTGGTTGATTGGCACAAAAGTGCCATGCCGAACGGGCCCTAAATTCAGCTGCGAAATCAGCTGAGCTACTAATAAACTATCAATAAGCCGCCTTTTACCGAACATAGCCTACATGTTTTGAAAGTCAATAACTGATTTTCTTTTCTATAATAGTATTATGATATCTTCTGGTATGTGTAATTACTATTTTGATTTCTCGTGTCATTTTTCTTGTAACACATTAATGACGATCAAGTTGTCTTCTTTACATGTCGGTTTTTACTTTTTGTCTTCTTCTATCCTACTACGATGTTTTTCTCTATTGTAGTATTCTACATCGATAAAAATGTACCAAAGATGAAACCGTATTAAACCAATCCTACAGTTATCGCTTAGACAACAATAAGATCTATTATAAGTCAATATCTTTTCAATTATAGCTTCAAAGTTTAAGACTTTATTAGATATTGGTATTTTGCAAAGATAATAAAGGAAAAATAAAAAACTAAACCTACATTTACCTCATCCAAGAAAAAGAATTAGGCTTGAACTTGTCAAAACCTTGCCTTGATAAACTAATTTTTCCAAGATCTCAAGAACAAAAAACTTTGTTATGATATATTGACTTGATGAATTAAGCTGATTGTAATTTCAATAAAAATCCTAGTAATGTTGTTATGTATTATGACAATTATTCAGCAAAACAACAAAACATAAATTACAATGATTTATAAGATCCATGCCCGATTATGGTGCAATGCACATACAAATGGGTGTGAAACGACTAATTTGTTAAGTATAATACTAAGGCCAAATTGGTTACCCAAAATGACAATTCCTTGGTTTTACATAGCAAAAAAGGGTGGTCAAACGATGATGTCTTTCAAGGGGACGATGGTGCCTACCGTTGAAATCTTGTCCTTGTTTCTGATGACAATGGCGCTATGCTGCTCACTTTCAACATTCTCATTCTTGTTAATGACGGTTGTGTTCTTGTCTACATGATAAAGAGCGTAACTGGATGACTCTAATGAACCCTCTCTATACACAAACACATTCTCTTCTGGATCCATTCGTCTAAACTTCTTGTTCCGGTCGTATACTCGATGAAGCGGCATTCCCCTAATACACACAATATCACTTCTTCATTATCCACTTCAATCAATTTCACATAAAAATTAGTGTAAAACTGCTGAGACTAGTTTTCTTAATTAAAAACGTTTAGGAGGTCAACCAGATCAAAATTCTCTAAAATAAATCATGACAAATTTATGTAACAATGGTCCCTACATGGCCCACACCCTGAACTTTTCTTGGCGCCCAAGTCAGTCAAACCAAAACCAAAACCAAAAATTGCTCACAAAACCCAAGCCAGCAGTAAGTGGCTGCATTTATTATTTATTCCAATTAATTTGAATAAACTACCAAATCTCTGACTTATATTTCCAGTAACCAAAAACAAAATAAAGAATCAGACGAATCAAGAGAAGAAGAAAAGTACTGAGTACCGAATATGAAAGAGCTCGGAGATATCATCCATCTCGAGGTAAAATCCAACGGCGTCAATGAAAGCGCGATAAGTGTAGATATGAACACCGTCGATTCTCTGGTACGGAAGTCTCGGCCTAGGCGGCGACGTCAGCCAGTCGCGATATCCGGCAGCGGTGTAGACGTACTCCTTCCAAACGACGCCGTTTGGCGCAGGAGAAGGAGGAAGACCGACGAATCCTAGAGTCGCCATGATTGGCTCAAGCTCGTCGTGCGTCATTATCGGCTTGAAGGTTTTGGTGTACCACAACGCCAGTTTTCTCAGGCATTCGCGCATAATCTCATCCATTGTTTTCGGTAGATGAGTTTCGATTTCTCTGATTTTGGGAAATCTGATTTTGGGGAAAGAGGGGGTTTAAGGAGGGGACAGGGAGGATATTTGAAGCGGTAGAGAGAGTAGAGGAATTACTTATTTAGCCTTGGGTTAAGGGAAGTTGAGGTGGGGCGGTTGGGGGTAAAAAGGGAAATAAAGAGGGGTTTTATATGGAAGGAGAAGGATCAGGAAGCAGTAAAATGGGAAGTTTAAGATTTTTGAAAGATTTTCAAATTGTACTACTGGAGTACTACTAAAAAAGGGAAATAAAAAGAGGGACATTTGTGTTAGTTGTGATTCAGACCACATGATCACTGCAGAATTAGTTTTCTGGAGTGGAGCTCTGAAAACGAGGTCTTTATGCTGCTTCCAATTTTTTACACTATTTTCTTTCTCCTTTAGTTTGTTTTGGAGCTTTGATTCTGTTGAGTAATCCTTGTGTACACGAACTGAATTGCTAAGACCATAATACGTAGGTAGTGAAGGGGTTATTTTATCTGTAAATAGTGTTATCTCCGTATGGACGGATCCTATTTACACGTAGATGGGACGGGAAATCAGAACAAATGATCATTTGAAATTTCCGGCGAACTCTAGATTCGCGCAGAGACGTGCAAATTTAGTTTTCCAGCGAAACGTTGGCAGATCCTGAATCCGACAAGGGTGCTCGCGGGTTTAACATTCGTTGGGTCTGTAGGGTTCGGAATGAAAATCGATTATTACGTTATCGAACCGGTTTAGGAATAACGGAATCAGTTTAGGAATTAATGAACCAATTTAGGGGGGAAATTTGAAGATGTAAACCGGTTTATTATAATACGAAACCGGATTAGAAATAAATTGGTTTAGTAATCATGGAACCGGATCTGGCGGATTATCGATTCGTCAAGTGGACGGGTTTACAAACCGCGCGCCGACGGATTTGCAATACGCTAGGTCTGCAACAATATGTCCAATCAACGCTGCTGAGATTTGTCAAATCAACACTGCAGGGAATAATTACGTGTAGTGTCGGCGGGTGTACACTCCGCCCGGTTAATAATTCTGGGTTTCGAGCTGTATAAATACATGTGGTAGAAAAATTATTCACTGCGGTACAAATTAGTCCTCATTATGGGAAGAAAGATTTTTTTAGAAGAGAAGTTGTTCAACGAAGAAATAGAGGGAAGAAAGAGGAGTTCGCAAGAAATATGGTAAGACTTAAATGATTTTGCAATTACATTTGGATATACATTGAAGTTTCGCATGCAAATGTGATTATGTTTTATTGGTTATAAGTGTTATAACTCTTGTTAGGAAAACCGGAAGAAGGCATCGTCGTCGTCATCACTTGTCTCTTACCTACTATGACCGATTAGAAGGTGCTCGGAGAAACGACTTCTGGTGTACACTCATTACGACGATTCTAGTCCTTCTACGTATGGAAGGATGTTTTATTACTTGTAGTTGTAACTTAAAGATTGTCAGGATTGATCCAGAATATAACTAGCGACTATTGGGTGTTATATCCAAACTGTTGGAGGAAAAAAAGGAGGTCCAAATGCAATTGAATGTTATGTTGAATTGTGATAGTGATCTAGCTTCCTTAAGATCTTATGTAAAGAGATTTGGTAGCTCCCATTCCGATGAGTCGGAGTAGATTTATATCACTTCTCATGTTGTATTATGTATGTGTTTAGTACTACAATGTAAGATACGTTGCAGATTGTAATAGTTTGTCTATTTATTACATTAACAGTTCACATATCATCCACCTATTTACTGCAACAAACACTTATATTTAGAATTTTCACATATAGGATACAAAAGACAATTTTATCAAAATAATTTATCCCAAAAACGACGGTTTGTACGTAAATATCTATATATGGCCAACACTAAATCATCTGGAAATGATTATGTTCATAACTGTTCCCAGAATATGATTAGTTTATGTAGTAGGAGGATTTACAAACCGTCGGGTTACTGTTCCCAGAATATGAACTGCTAATTACCTGAAAGGTTTGGCGGATTATTAATCCGCCCATGTTTCTGATCGTGTTTTGGCCTATAAATACGTTCCTCTCCTTATCCGCCTCAAACCAATCTCACCCTACGACTAATACGCAAATAATCAGAGGGATACCAATGTCAAGGCAACAAAGTTCATCCGGAAGCAAAGATGTTCCATTCTGCCTATGTGGTGCAACAATGGTACTTCACATTTCCGAATCGAGAAGAAATATGGGTCGAAAGAGATGGATTTGCCCACGTGCTGAAGTGTTCCGATGTCAGTGGATGAAGTGGATCGATCCACCGCACCCAGAGTACTTGCAAAACGTTATATGATATGATACGAATCCGGGATGACTCGTATGCCCTCAGGAAGGATCGTAACAGAAAGGGAAGTCGATGACGCTTCTAGAACTCTTCTAGGGTTTGATAAGTATTGAATCTTTCGATTCAATAAGAACTCGGTGTCTTGAGAGTCCACTCAAGGGATGATCGAATTCGATAGGTAGGCTTGATGACAGTTCGCTATCGAGAACAACTCCGGATCCAATCAGTGGGGTTTGACGAAGAAGGTTTAAGGGAGGAGATAACTCAACTTCAATGCTTAAACTCAAATTCAACGTCTTTTACAAACAATGGAAAAAGTTCAACTTATAAAGAAGGCTGGTAGTAACATAACCCTAAAGAGCAGCCCAAATTCGGAATTAAAATAAACTATAAATTAAAATAAAATATCTCAAATAAAGGAAATCTCGGAAACAACAAATTCGATCGAGGCGGACTCCTCGTCTCGTCCAGGATCCGCGGGCGCGGACACTTCTTCCGCGGTCGCGGCTACTTCTTCCGCGGCCGCGGAAATTGTTCTGTTGGCTTCTTTTTCTTGGCTCATCCGCGACTGTTGCTGCTGAATTTCTCTAACGAATCTTCTTCATGGGGGACGCCAAGGCCTAGGATTCAATGGTGATGTCGTAGCTAGCTCGTCCTCTTGATATCGCTTCATTCTCCCCTTCTTAGCCTCGAAGCGTCCTCGCTTCGATCGTGTTGGTGTAGGGGGGAGAAAGTGACCAGCCATGTTAGAGTGTCTCCCCTTCTTAAGAATATACTCATTCGTTGGGAGCACTCCAAAGTCACTAATGTCGGGAATTGAACTCAACGATTGCACAACTGGTGGGATGAATGTAGGTATTAGAACTCCACAAGGAGTCCAAGATAGCTTTGTAGGCACCGTCAATGGAGAAGGCGAAACGAGCACCAAAGGAGCCTCAATTACCTGGGTGTAAATTTCTGATTCCTCTTCCTCAGAAATATCATCAGGAGCAATCGACACTTGGTTTGCAATAGGAACTGAAACTGACCCTTCAAGCACTGACTCTTCAACTATTGAATCCAAGGTTAAGACTGGTACCTGAATGAGCTCGGGTGCTGAGTTGGAATTATCTGATTCATCTTCCTCAACAACATCAACAAGAAAAGATGCAATTTTGCTAGAACTGGGAACCAAAACTGACTCTGCATTTTTTGTTTCTAGGATTAGGACCGGTACCTGACATTTGGCACACTCTGTTTTGCGCACAGATCTAGTTGGCAAACCAAAGACTCGGCACTCCGTCCTCTCGGCATGGTCATCTGCACTTATTTCTGATGCAAAGTGGCATGTCATGACATAAACAAGTTGCACCCAAGTTTCAACTGGTGCCCAACCATGCGAACGACGGTAAAGGATGTCCCTCAACCACCAAGAGAGAGCATAGTCGGTAAGGCAATCAAGTGCTATATTCAACTGATCAAACTCATCGTAGTCTCGTTGGGCAAAATAATAGGACATGTGTCGAGCCCAATCCACAAATTCTACAGGGCCATCATAACTGGAAACATTTCTTCGACGTAACCTCCGGGTCCTGTTCATTGAGGTAGCCAAGACCAAAATTTAGGGTTTTGTCAGTGACTTTTCCGCGGGCGCGGATAATGTCCCGCGGTTGGGATAAGTATTGAATCTTTCAATTCAACAAGAACTCGATGTCTTGAGAGTCCACTCAAGGGATGATCGAATTCGATAGGTAGGCTTGATGACAGTACGCTATCGAGAACAACTCCGGATCCAATCAGTGGGGTTTGACGAAGAAGGTTTAAGGGAGGAGATAACTCAACTTCAATGCTTAAACTCAAATTCAACGTCTTTTACAAACAATGGAAAAAGTTCAACTTATAAAGAAGGCTGGTACTAACATAACCCTAAAGAGCAGCCCAAATTCGGAATTAAAATAAACTATAAATTAAAATAAAATATCTCAAATAAAGGAAATCTCGGAAACAAATCCGATCGAGGCGGACTCCTCGTCTCGTCCAGGATCCGCGGGCGCGGACACTTCTTCCGCGGTCGCGGCTACTTCTTCCGCGACCGCGGAAATTGTTCTGTTGGCTTCTTTTTCTTGGCTCATCCGCGACTGCTGCTGCTGAATTTCTCTAACGAATCTTCTTCATGGGGGACGCCAAGGCCTAGGATTCAATGGTGATGTCGTAGCTAGCTCGTCCTCTTGATATCGCTTCATGATACCTACTTCAAAGAATTAGATTGCTCCAGTATGAAACTCAGAACCTACGGGAGAGGTTGGTCCTGTATGAACCACCTAATGATCCTATTAGTTAGTGTGTCGGGTATTGTAAGTCGTGTCTGTTGGAACCCGGGTTTAACAAGTTGGTCGTTTGAATCTAATGGAGCTTGGTTATCGACAAGAACGCGCTATTTTTATTGATTTGGTTAAAAAGATTACAAGCCGACGAGTTTGAATATACCCGAGGACCTTCACAGTCCTACGACCTTAAATCGACCTTTCAGAGTCAGGCCGAGGGATCCCGTAAATAAACGCTATACATGCCTATTTATAGAGGAAGCAAACCCACTAGACTAAGTTTCGTCCAGCTGCTTGTCAGCTACCTGGTTGCATTAATATGCTGCTTGTATCACCTGCTTGCATCAGGTGCATGTATCAGCAGCCTGATTGTCGTGCTTCAATCAAATTTCATGCTTTCGTTATATGCGCGATGATTGAAGATGATGCGTTCCATTAACGCGTTCGTTAAAGTCTTGATGTATCGGGGTTTCCGTGATCTCGTATTTGGACTTCTTGTCTTTGGTTTCGATGTTTAGAACTTGGTTTCATGCCACAATGATTTGGTCTGATTCGAGGTTCAGCTCTTGGTGATTTGTCGAGGGATGCGGCCCTTATCGCGATGACTATGGTTGAGTAATAGCTTGTGTCTCGACTTCGAGTTCTTTAACCGCCCTTCGTAGGATGGTTAACGCCTTAATGCATTGCATCGCTGCTTCCTCGACTCCTTTGATTAGAGTGCGGTTGAGGTTCAGAAGCAAGGGTGTCGAATGAGGTACCATCACAGCCCCATGGTCCACCCGTGAATGTTCATGGGTGGATTATTCAGAATGGAGACCGTGATTCAATATATGCTTGCTTCTTCTATCATTTTCGGTTAGACTATGCGATGATTCACCGCGCTTCCTTGCAGGTAGGTGTTGTTGTTGTATGCGTTTTCCATGGCTTACCCATGGTGGCACCGTAGGTAAGACATGCACGACATGGCGGTTAAAGTTTTGCACGTGCTTGACCTCCCGTTCTTGAGGATCCATCTTCTTATCTTTTTATTTCTTTTTTCATGCAAGAATTCGAAGAAAATGTTTTCAAGTGTTGGTTAAGTACTTCGATCGCGAGCTCGAAGTACTCAACCAATGCTTGTTAACGCGCTACAACATAAACATGGTAACAGGTCTTTACTTACGTTTCACATGAAGGAATGAGCGTCCGAAATAGCGCGTTGAAGCTTGTAGCAAGCACGACGGCAACCCCAAGGCATATGCTTGAGGGACATCGCCAGTACAGAGTTAGCGCAACGACAACCCAGGGACGTCACCCGCTTGAAGTAGCGCGACGGCTGTCCCAAGAGTAGTCTCGGGGGTCAACGCCCGCTTGATGTAGCGCGGTGGGATTCTGGGAACATCGTTCGTTGTGAACTAGAGACCAACAACACGATGGGAACCCCAAGCCGAGCTTGGGGGTTTCCACATTTGTTGTGAGCCCCTGATGCGAGATGAACAACGCGGTGGCAATTCTAAGCGAAGGCTTAGAAGTCTCACACCGGCCTTTTGTAGATAACGCGGTGGCAATTCTAAGCGGAAGCTTAGAAGTTTCACACCCGTCTTCAAAATACGCGATGACACCTCCAATCTCGTCGCCCGCTTAACTTGAACGCAAACGGAAACAAAACGAGATGGTTTAAGATTTGTACCTTTAGAAGCGTGACGAACACATGTACGTTGAGTACGCGTTCCCTTTGCACACAATTACTTTGCTTAATAACACACTTTCAAAATTAAGAATTGTGGCCATCACCTTCAACTCTTCCTCACCTTATGCAAGGCCTAACTGTTTTGTTTGTTTCAGATGCCAGCCCACTTTCCTTTTAATGGACCGCACGATTGAGGGTTTCATCCAACTTTTCTTTTCTCCTTGCTCTTCTGTTTATCCTCCTAAACCTTACCTTCAAACTCTCTTTCTCCCAATTTGATTCCTGATTTGGATTCCTTGCATCCAAATTAGTTAAAATAGACTCTTGAATCTTTTAAATCCGTTACTGAACGACATCGATTCGACTCCGAAGATTGTAAGTCGTCCTCCCATGCCACTTCAGGAACGCGCTGTTTGATGCAATTTCTGCTGAATTACGCCATCGTTTACTGCGATTCTTGACCCTATATTGTAGAGTTCTTCGATATGAAGCCGTAGCCGCAAACGGGGATCAATTCCGACTCCTGGCGAACCCGTACGAGTCCTCCGAAGTCGACGGCGATCTTCACCGCGTTAACTTGTTTTTGCAACGTTTCACATGTTGTGCAGCGCGTTAAACTTCCCTCCATGAACATCTTACTCTGCCAGCAGTGCGTTGAATTGCCTCCATGAATGTCTTTCCCTTGCTAACTTGATTTCATCGCGTTAAATTCATGTCTCATGTTGAAAGTCCTCCTCCCGGTGTTGGTTCAGCATCGTACTGTTTGATGTAAATTCCAGCTGAATTAAGCCATCATTTTCCGCGATTCTTGATTCCATATTGTAGGGATTTTTTGTACGAATCCAATGCCATCGATTTCATCCTATTTCGTCTCCGTTTGACCCCTGAACGAAGCATTTGAAACAAGGTATGCTGCTCGGTCCCTGCTTTTCCGTTGCAGTCTGCTTCTGTGCTCTTCCCAGAGTTATAAGCCATATTTTTCTATGCTTATCGATCTTAAAATGAAGTGATGGACGACACGAATCCGTAGTAGCTGACGGTGTTTGATTCCGATTCCGAACGAGCCCAGACGATCCCTCCGAAGTTGACGTCGTCAATGTCAACTAATTGTCCACGTTGCTGTTGTGCTGTTGTTGCTGCAGCGCGTTCCATCCCCTCCATTCATGTCTTAATCTTCTGTTAGCTTGATTCCAGCGCGTTAATTTCTCCTGAATGGCTCTCGTGCTAGCTTGATTACATCGCGTTAAACCTGGTCTTCATTCCCTGCTATTTTCATCACACAAAAAACAATCTGCAGTCCCAGCCCCACTGCTTCAGCAACGCGTTGTTTGATGTGATTTTCTGCTGAATTAAGCCTTCTTTTGCCGCGATTCTTGATCCTATGTTGTAGAGCGCTTCGAAACGAAGCCAACGCCACCAACCACGTCCAATTTCGTCTCCGTTTGACCTCTGAACGAAGCATTTGAAACGTGGTCTGCAGTTTGCTCTCTGGTTTTCCGACGCATTCCGTTCCTGTGGTCTACCCAGAGCTATGAGCCGTACTTTTCTAAACTTCTTGACCTTAAAATTAAGTTCTCGACGATACGAAGCCGTAGTCGCTGACGGTGGTCGATTCCGAGTCCGAACGAGCCTAGACGAGCCTTTCGAAGTCGACGTCGTCAACACCAACTGATTGTCCGCGTTGCTGCTGTTCTGGGAAACTTTTCCTGCTTACTCCTTCTGATGTTTTGTCCCTTAGCCTCAACGCGTTAAATTGCTTCTGCCTTGCTCTCCTGCTAGCTTGGTTCATCCCGCTAAAATCATGCCTCTCTAATTTATTTTTTCTTTCCTCAGCCTTACTCTCCCTTAATTATCCAAGATAAATATCCTTCTCCCTAGTCTTATCTGGTTGGCCACGTCAATATCTACACTAACTTCATCTTGATCACCTCTTATTCTAAATATCTTATTTCACTTTTTTCAAACTCTATCAGCTTAATATTTGTTGAATCTGAGAGATAGAAATTTTCTATTTCATTGAATGTGTACAGTGAGACTGCAATCTTCTTTAAATAGAAGAAGGAGTAGTATTATAATTTGCGTCTGTAAGAGACGTGTTCAACTTTACTTTTCCAACTATCAATTTGTTACAAATAATTTTCGATATGGGCTCGTTTTTAAGGTCAAGAATTTTTTTCTTAAGTACACTTTTTTTTTAAAAAAAATCCCGATATGGGCTCGTTTTTAAACTAGCTAATTTTTTTTTAAAAAAACTTAAGTTTTTAATTTTTTTTTAAAAATCACGTATAAGAGACGCTGGCAAAACCAACGTCTCTTATACATAAACTTTAAAAAAAACAAAGTTTTTTGCATAAGACGCCGGATTGTCCAGCGCCTTATACAAGGCAATTCAAACCTTCCCAATTCAAATAGTAATGATACGATGCATATAGACAAGATGGATTGGGGACCCCACAAATAGTAATGATACGATGCAATTCAAATAGTAATGATACTATTTGAATTGGGTTTGAATTGTCTTGTATAAGGCGTTGGACAATCCAGCGTTTATGCAAAAAAAATTGTTTTTTTTAACGTCTGTGTATAGCCAGCGTCTCTTATACGCGACTTTAAAAAATAATTTAAAAACTTAAATTTGTTTTGAAATTAAAATTTAAAATGTTACATGTATAAGAGATGTTGTCTCTTATACATAAGTTTTTTGAAAAAAAAATATTCAGCTTCGGATGAGAGACGCTGGGAATTAGTTTAAAAACGTCTCTCATTCTTGAAAAAATTCCGACCCTTCCCAGAGTGCCTATATCGAGAATTAGTTTAAAAACGAGTCCATATCGGGAATTTTTTATAAAAAAAAGCCTACTTAAGAAAAAATTTCTATCTTGTTGGCCACGTGAATATCTACACTAACTTCATCTTGATCACCTCTTATTCTAAATATCATATTTCACTTTTTTCAAACTCTATCAACTTAATATTTGTTGAATCTGAGAGAGAGAAATTTTCTATTTCATTGAATGTGTAGAGTGAAACTGCAATCTTCTTTAAATAGAAGAAGGAGTCGTATTACAATTTGTCTCTTTTCAACTTTACTTTTCCAACTATCAATTTGTTACAAAGAATGGGTGGGGTAATCTGGTGCTTCTCATCTAAGTTGTCCACTGCTGAGCTGGATGTGCAGTGTTCACCTCCATCACCCCCCCTCAAGCTGGAATGGGGTTCAACCAGACCAAGCTTGGGAAACAGTTCATGAAGTTTGTAACCAGGAATCTGCTTGGTAAGAGCATCGGCGAGCTGTAGATTAGTTGGAATATTGAAGGAGTAAGCTTTGTGATGATTTTTACTATCTCTCTGGCTCTAATCGAATAAGAAGGCCTCTTATCTTCTTACCTCCATAGCTCCGTCTTCAAACAAACAAGTGTTTCTTGGTTCTCACCTCGTCTTTTTTGAATAAGTTAATTGCTCCGTCGAACAAGCTCCTCTCCGCTCTTGAACAAGCTCCTCTCCGCTCTTCAATTGATGTTAATTTCCGCCCCAAATGATAACCAAGCCATCTAAGTGTGAGAAATTTCCCACAGACGGCGCCAGTGTTGGAACCCGGGTTTAACAAGTTGGTCGTTTGAATCTAATGGAGCTTGGTTATTGACAAGAACGCGCTGTTTTTATTGATTTGGTTAAAAAGATTACAAGCCGACGAGTTTGAATATACCCGAGGACCTTCACAGTCCTACGACCTTAAATCGACCTTTCAGAGTCAGGCCGAGGGATCCCGTAAATAAATGCTATACATGCCTATTTATAGAGGAAGCAAATCCACTAGACTAAGTTTCGTCCAGCTGCTTGTCAGCTACCTGGTTGCATTAGTATGCTGCTTGTATCACCTGCTTGCATCAGGTGCATGTATCAGCAGCCTGATTGTCGTGCTTCAATCAAATTTCATGCTTTCGTTATATGCGCGATGATTGAAGATGACGCGTTCCATTAACGCGTTCGTTAAAGTCTTGATGTATCGGGGTTTCCGTGATCTCGTATTTGGACTTCTTGTCTTTGGTTTCGATGTTTAGAACTTGGTTTCATGCCACAATGATTTGGTCTGATTCGAGGTTCAACTCTTGGTGATTTGTCGAGGGATGCGGCCTTTATCGCGATGACTATGGTTGAGTAATAGCTTGTGTCTCGACTTCGAGTTCTTTAACCGCCCTTCGTAGGTTGGTTAACGCCTTAATGCATTGTGTCGCTGCTTCCTCGACTCCTTTGATTAGAGTGCGGTTGAGGTTCAGAAGCAAGCGTGTCGAATGAGGTACCATCAGTGTCTGTAAGCGTTAGTGACATCGTTATATGAAACAATAAGTGAAATCGTAAGTTAAATCGTTTGTTAAATCTTAAGTTAATCGTTTCTAAAATCGTTTGTTGAATGCGTTTGAAATCATTTATGAATTTGTTTCTTACTTCCTTTCATAATTCAGTTATAACTCTTTATAAATAACGCTAAAAATTCAAAACTCAAAGAATTCAAAACGCTGAAATTCACTACCTCTTAAAATTCATAACGCTTCAAACTTCTAATTCGCAACTCTTCAAATTTCAACCGCTTCAACTTCACTAACTCTTCTAATTCGTAACTCTTCAATTTCCTAACTCTTACAATTTCCTAACTCCTACAATTTTCTAACTCTTCAAATTTCTAACGCCTTTATTTCTTAAGGCTTTTAATTTAGTATAACTTTGTTAACGCTATAAATCATGAACTACTGAAATTATAAACAAAAGGCTATATATAGAAACAAAATATGTGTCGACCAGAAATATACAAACCAAATATCCATGTCAAAACAACGTCAAACACAAATATCCATAAAAACTACATCAAACAGCATCACCATCTGGTCCAGCATCAGCAGATCCATCATGTGGAGGAGGGTCCGGGATGTCTCTAGCATGAGCCACTGCAGGCTCCTCTGCCATACGCGACGACTCTCCCTGCTCGTATATAGATGGCATGCTGGGATGAGCGGTCGAGGACGTCGATGGATCCATCTGGGATGCCCTAACAAAAGGCTCTGCAACTGGAGGAACATCGCTGGTGGCAAGGGCCATAAGATACCTTCACTTGTGCGCTTCTTGATCAAAGACTCCTTTAAGCTCCTTTTCAATGTAAGAGGTCATCAAAGCTAGCCACTACAAAAAAGTTGAGACAAACATTTATCTTAAACTTCAAAACAAACATAATTGGATCAAATATTTAGTATTTACACTTAAATAAACATACCCGATGGATGTCAATAGCAATAGGTGCAGAACGACCTATCCAAGGCTGTCTCCTTGAAAACCGACTCACATATGAATGAGATATCTGCATGTACCAATCCAAATAGGCAAAGGTTTGCCGCAAATTTATCTTAAATTTATAATGGGACAAAAAATATTTTTTTTTAAAAAAAAAGCAGAAAAGGAAGAAGAAAACTATGCAATCAAACAACCTAATAATAGAAGAGTAGCGACAAGAAGAAAGCGGAATAATATCAATTGGAACAAACCACCAACTGATGTCTTTAAACTCAATTGTGATATTTGTATCCCAAACCAAAGACCAGCTTTGTGTGAATACATCATACGAGATCATCTTGGCCAACTAACCTTCATGACAAATGGATCCCTGGAGAATGTTTCCCCAATCTTAGCTGAAGCTCTTCGAGTGCGGTTTGACATTCACAAGGCTATTCAGTTAGGGATCTCTCAGATTGGGATAAAAGACGATTCACCTTATTAATGACTTAAATTGACAAATTAGACTCCCAATGAAATTGATATCATTGAATCTGACATACGACTTAATTTATGACAATTCCCTTTGTGTCGTATTTTCTATTTATTTATAAAAGTCAATTATGTAACCGAGTTTATTATAAGTATTGTCCGCATATCAATGTCTTCTATTTATACGTGTAATCCCTATATTCATGGTTCATCGAATCCAGATGTTCGTGATCTCATCGACTCGACGCGCATAAAAAACGACCCCAAATTTCATCAAATCTAGATGTTCGTGATCTCATCGACTCGACGCGCACTAGAGACGACCCCTAATTTCTTTCATCCAAAAAATTTACTACATATAAGCAGAAGTTTGACGCAGGCAAAACAATCACCAGATTACCCTCTCTGCCACCACTTCGACCCTTCTACAATGGCACCACTCTCTCTCCTCTTCTTCCTCAGTTTTCTCTCTATTTTCTCCTTCTCCCCACTCCTACAATCTGCCGCCGAACAAGACTCATCTTCGATCATCTCCAGATTCCAACACTACTTGAGAATCAACACCGCCCAGCCCTCCCCTAACTACTTCGAAGCCGCCGATTTCATCGTCTCTCAGGCCAAATCCCTCTCTCTCCATTCCCAAACCCTAGAGCTCGTCCCTGGAAAGCCCCTCATTCTCCTTAAATGGCCTGGTCAAAACCCCGAGTTGCCCTCCATTCTTCTCAACTCTCACACCGATGTCGTTCCGGTCGAGGCTACCAAGTGGAACCATCCTCCCTTTGCTGCTAATATTGATGACGATGGCAAGATTTACGCTAGAGGATCTCAGGTTACTCATTTCAACTCCAATCCTATCAACATCGGTTGTTATTTGTTTTATTGGCAATCTGATTGATTTTGTCATCCTTATCTGCTTCAAATGTTTGTGTGAGCACCTTCTAAGGTTAAATCAGGACAACATTTACTTTTATGGAACTGAAATTGGCTCACTGTGACTTGTTATTTAATCTCCCTGATACTTGATGATGAGTCCTAATGTTGGTTGCTTATCTTAGTTGTGGAGGAGAGGAGTGTATTATGAGACTAAATAATTAGTTTTTCATCAAACAACCCATTAATAAGATGTTAACACATAAAAAACTATCTATAAGCAAATTACCACCTATTTATACAGTAAATCATCTTGCTAACAAGCTTTATGAACTTTGTGAAGAAGGGCTATTTTCTGTGATTCATTTGTTATTTACGGAGTTGCTTACAATTGTTAAAGTCATTGCTGATCAATTCTTGTTCCATCAGGACATGAAATGTGTGGGTTTACAATACTTGGAAGCTATACGAAAGCTGAAAGCTTCTGGGTTTGAGCCTACTCGAACAATCTATCTATCTTTTGTGCCAGATGAGGAGATTGGAGGCCACGATGGAGTAGGGGAGTTCGTTAAATCAGAGACATTCAACAAAATGAATGTTGGAATTATTCTTGATGAGGGCCTTCCATCTCCAGCTGAGCACTACCGAGTGTTTTATGCTGAGGTGTCACCATGGTGGCTGGTGATTAAGGCAAGAGGAGAACCTGGGCACGGGGCAAAGCTTTATGATAATAGTGCCATGGAGAATCTTCTGAAAAGTATTGAGGCAATCAGAAGGTTTCGTGCTTCACAGTTCGATATGATGATAGCCGGGTTGAAAGATGAGGGAGAAGTTGTGTCTGTCAATATGGTGTTTTTGAAGGCTGGCACACCCACACCTACAGTGAGTACATGTCTTAACTTATTACTTGTGGGAAAAAAACGGAGCTCTACTCTTATTGAGTTGCAATTCTGCAGTAATATCTTTACTGAATGCTCTTATTAATGTTATAGTCTTAGGAACTAATACTATCAACACAATGACATGAGCTACACATACGCAGACTTACAGTGGAACTAGTGCATTCATATGCTTGCTATGTGCCTTTTTCCTCCATAAAAATACATTTCTTAAATCATGATAAAAAACAAAAAGTGAGCTTATAATGTAGGAGTTCTTACTTATCATGGATAAGTTTATGAATTGAGTTGGAATCTAATAGATGTCAACATTTGTTTGGCCGACTTGCAAAAAAGAGGGGACACTAATATCACCAAACCTGTCCCACCATTTGTATGAGAATCCTATTCCTTTGGTTTTTTGGAAGTGAGTCAACACGATTTGTGGGATTTTGATTCCTGAAACCGATTCCTCGTACCCATACCCCTCAAGCAAATGCCACCTTAGTCCTTTACTCCTTTCCATGGCTTCTGTAAATAAGTAGGCACTTTGAAATCTGAATCTTCCCACTGTAATGTGATCAGGGATTCGTTATGAATTTGCAACCTTCAGAAGCAGAAGCGGGTTTTGATGTTAGGGTTCCACCAACTGCCGATCCAGAGTCTTTGGCGAAGCGCATCGCTGAAGAGTGGGCACCTGCTGCACGCAACATGACATTTGAGGTATTTCTCTTCACCATTTTTTCGTGTTAAGATAATTATTTTTGTCTTCCTCTAGTGATACGAAAACTCAAGTAATAAATTAGTGAAATCTATCTTGAGGCTTGTGATTATTGTTGTGGCTTTGTTCTGTTGCATCATATGCGGCATCTGCTCTTTTAATTGGCTTAGACGGCTGAAGATCTATCATTTAGCTTGCCATTGTAGACAAAGCTCTCTCGAGTTTCCTAAATGTGATTTCATTCTTGAAACAGTTCAAGCAAAAGGTTCCTGTGCAAGATAAATATGGAAAACCTGTTTTAACTGCCACTGACGGTACAAACCCCTGGTGGAATCTTCTAATTGAAGCTGTCAAGAAAGCTGATGGAAAGATTGGTAAGCCACAGATTTTCCCTGCCTCAACAGATGCACGCTACTATCGGGAGCTCGGTTTTCCAGCTATTGGTTTCTCTCCTATAGCAAATACTCCAAGTTTATTGCACGACCACAATGAGGTGCCTTTTTTCACTCTCTCTTTCAGTTTTGTATGTTCACTAAGTCTCTCTTTCAGTTTTATATCTATTCAATCAGAGGATCAGCTTTTGTATTTGATCTATCTTGCATGTTCTCTACTTGCATAAGCCAGTTTTTTGCATCATTTACCCCTGACCAGAAAGGAAGAAATATACTAGCAGGGAAAAATAGCAAATTAGGGGTGCAGTCTATTGACCTGTATGTTTGAACCTTGTTATTTGGAATATGTCACTGATTCTGTTAGATAATGTTAACGTTTAAATTTGTTGCGCCTTCATTTCGTGCCATCGAGGACTTATAACATGGCATCAATGTTAAGTATTTCATTGTTATCGCCTGTTGGAGTTGTATGGAGATTTTAGTTGTCACCTAACTGATACAAATTCAGATTGTAGGGTATCTAAATGATATTTTTGGCAATGATAATGTATCCACTTAGAGTTTCACATGTTTTGCTAACTTAAGCCGTGCTGTTTTATGCAGTATCTAAGCAAAGCAGAATACCTAAAAGGAGTCGACATCTACAAATCTATCATCCAGGCTTACGCATCATATGGCGGACAGTCAGGGCATGAAGCTTCCAAGGATGAACTGTAAAACTAACTAATGAAAACGCCTCTTTTGATCGCTGCTTCATAGAGCACTGTGTTATTGCACCACATTTGCTGATTGGATTGGAAATAAAAACGCATTCCGCGTAGACAGCAGGGTCACTCTCATGGCCACACGAGTCGAAACAGAGGGCATTGATTGTTCAGTTCACTTCCATGCTTCAAACAGTGGATCAGTTGAATAAAAATAAACTGTAAATTGCACTTGGAATAGTTTCTTTTAGCTCTATCATATGTCCAGAATTAAAACCAACATCCATTTCTATCAGGATAATCTTTTGCAGTATCAGTCTAAAATATGACCTAAAAAATGATGGGAAATTCAAAAATTTGGACGTTTTAGTTGCGAGTCAGCCATTGAGAAAAGAGAAAAACTAACGGCCCAAATTCGATACCAATTTGTTAGAAGAACGTTTGGAATAATTGGTAGTCCCACTCCACAAGCAACACTTGCGAAACAATACAAAACCCCGAGAGTCCCTTTTCTATTCTTCTTCTTCCTCCTCTAGCAATCGAAACTGAAGTTTCAGTTGCTCGACCTTGTAATCTCGCCTCCCCCAAGTAATCCTTTTTATCTACGTACAAGGTGTGGTGTGGTGTGGTTTTGAGGGGTTAATTTTAAGAGGGAGGGAGAGGGCGATGTCGCTGAGGATCAAAACGGTGGTGGATAGGTTCGTGGAGGAGCTTAAGGAGGCGCTGGAGGCAGACATTCAGGATCGGATTATGAAGGAGAGGGAGATGCAGAGTTACATCCAAGAGCGCGAGCGCGAGGTCGCCGAACGTGAGGCTGCTTGGAAGGCCGAGCTCTCTCGCCGCGAGGTATCATCCATTCTTGCAATTACCTTCTTCATTCCTAACTTTTGATTTCGGTACTACAGTAATCCTGAATTCAATCACGGCTTCTGAATTCCGAGTTTTGACATTTGTTTTTTCTTCTGTAAAATTGGGCGTTTCGCTATCATCACTTCTCCATGCCTTAATACTGTGTCCTTCTTTTGTTTCCTGTTATTCAATTTCTGAAGCCAAATCATTGCTTTCTTAATTAACATATAACAACATACTGATGACTACTAATTGCAATGTTTATGACTTTGTGTGTTACAGAATTTGATTTTCATTGCTGAATTGGGGTTTTTGGGATATTCCTTTCAAAACATTGTTCAGCACCCATAATTGTACAGTTGAAAGCGTATTATCTCATTTCTATATTAAATTTGTTCATATGGGTTGCTTTCAATAAAAGGAGTTTCTCAAGTATCATCAGCTTCACTCTTATTTTAAGTCTGATTTGAATTTGCAACATTTGGAGCAATGACTATAGTTTCCAAAGGATTTGATACAAAGCTAGAATCAAAACCTATGTCAAGTGAGTGATCAACCTTAACACAGAAGTAGTTTTAAAAGGGAGTAGAAGAGTTTGAGGTGGTTCCATGAAAGTCAAAAGGTCATGAAAAATCGTATCTCTATTCTCTACTCAAAAGCACTTCTTTGGTTTGTAGAGGATACCCTTCTGGTTTGGAGAACATCCAAATTATCCAATAAATATACACCTTTTCCTATTAACACCAAACTTATCACCTTCTCTTATTTAGACGCCAAGACAGTCACTCCAAATCTCTTGATGTAATCCAGTTTGTATCTCCTAGAGCTATAGCATATAAACCACTTATAGTGATACACTAATACCTGAATTATTAGTAAATCCAGGTCTAGTAGTAGCACTCATCACCCTACTCTGATTTTAAAGTTAAAACACTCATGACCACCATGTTCACAACATATGACCACCAACTGCTTCTCCATTCTTGCTTTCTGCTGTCATGACCATGTTTACGGTATATTCTTCAGTTCTGGACAGCTGGTCAATTATCTCAGTTAAGCAAAACTCGGTGAAGATTGAGGACAAAATGGTTTCTGGATTCCAGTTTCTCTTACCATACATTCATCTTTGGTCTTGACTGAATAGTGAATACTCAATTTCACTCAACTCGAAGCTCAATAATAGATGTAATTTTTTATGATGAGCTGTTTCTACCCATTCATTCCCATTGTTCCAGATTTTTCATGAATCCAGATGATGTTTTGCAGGCGGAGATAGCGAGACAGGAAGCAAGGCTGAAGATGGAGAGAGAAAACCTAGAGAAGGAGAAGAGTGTCCTGATGGGCACAGCTTCGAATCAAGATAACCAAGATGGAGCCCTCGAGATCACAGTCAGTGGTGAGAAGTACAGATGCCTCCGCTTCTCAAAGGCAAAGAAGTGAAAATCCATTTTTTCCTCACCTGAATTTTCATCGGAATGCTGTCCCAGTGTTTTAAGAGGTGAAAGTGCATACAAATGAAGGAAGAAAGAAAGAAAGAAAGAAGTGGCCTGTAATTTGAGGATTGTGGCTGAATTGCTATTCTTGGTTTGGGCTTGAGCATTTGGCAATAAGAATTATTTTCATTCTAACAAATGTTGGTGTTAGTTGTGATATGAAAATTGCTCCTAGCAGTCTAGTCAGCTTGATTATATTGATCATGTTTGAGTCCTCTTTCTTCAGTCTTCACTCTTCACTTGTCATAATCTTGAGAATTGAGAATATGCAATATATGATCTCAGTCTTCTTATAGCAGCTATACTGAACTGTACAGCCTGTGTGCTAATGAAAACAGTGTTGATGTTAAGCAATGTTATTTATTTTTTACCTTGATTTTGAGATTGTAAGCTCTTAAAACTATGCTAATGTAGAATTACCAGACCCCGTACAGTGGCAAAATCTGTTACTGAATGTAAATCTAAGCATCTTCTACATGTATTTAGATGTATTTAGATTTACTCGAACTCATATGGGTGATCGACTTTGACAACCCTAGATTCGCTCCCGCTCTATTTCATGGGATGATCTCATGCATAGACATCACAAAGCCACACATACTTGATCGGGTTCCGAGATAGTTCGGTCCAGTTAGAAGATTTCTAGGCCTGTGATTAAACCAATCAAATCTTATAGGAAACAAGGCACCAATTAGGGATGACAATTTCATCCGTCCACCATAGGTGACCGAAAAAATCGACCCGAAAAATGGGCGAATATCCAAAAAAACATGGTGAAAAGCGGGTGATTGATGCTCGGGTGATGGTCTGATTCGGTTACGCGTGATCATTTTTCACCCGGCCACCCGACCCGAACACCCGATCCAACCACCAGACCCGACCACCCGACGAATCACGCGACTCCCACCCAATATATTTAAAACACTATATATTGAAAATTTATATGCTTTTTAATGTGACTTTCTTCTTGATTCATGTTTTTTATTTTTATTATGGGTTTGCTTAGTGTTTGTAATTTTTTTTATATTGTTTGTTTTTGCAAAAATAAAGTATAAATAAATAAAAATAAAGCTACCTGAAAATCACCCTTTTCACCAGAGGTGATTGGGTGCGGATCGCTTCGGGTGGACGCAGTGGCCGGCCTATTCAAGGGCCACTGGGGCACATGCCCCCACTGAAAAAATAAATAAATAAATAAATTTTCATTTTTTTTTAATTTTTTATTTGAATTACTATGTATTATTTCAGGTATGTATTTTTATGTGCTCCCACTGAAAAAATAAAAAAATAAATTTTTAATTTTTTTTAATTTTTTATTTGAATTACTATGTATTATTTCAGGTATGTATTTTTCTTTTTGTTATGCAATCGATGAGAAGATGATTTAATGAATGATTGTTTGATTTCTTACATTGAAAAGGATTTAGTTAGTTCTATTGACACTAAAGAAATTCTTATGAGATTTCATAACATGGCACATTGAAAAATGTTAGAGGTTTTTGGTTTAAACCACCCGTTATTTGCCTAAATTTGCAAGGAAGCACCTGTATCTCGGTTAATGATTTTAAACCACCCAAAAGTTGTCTTCCGTTAACAAAGTCACATCCGTATTCTTCTTCCGTCAATTTTGCCGTCCAGAACGGTGAAGTTACCATTTTACCCCTTTTAAATTTCACAAATTACACATCCAAACATTTTTTTGTTACAGATTTACCCTTTGTCACATTAGCCCGATAATTTTTAGGTTTTACTTGTTGATGGAGGCGACTGCGAAGACGAAGAACACGAACACCACAATCGCGACCTTGTACGAGTGATTGAGCTTGGATTCGTTACGGGTAAGCAATCGTCAAAGTGTGTTGGTAATTCTTGTCGGCCTTTTAACCCTTCGTCGTTGTGTTTAGGGTTTGCTCGCAGAAATTGGGGATCTGGAAAGGGATAAGAAATTGGGGGTTTTTGCTTTAGGGTTTCGATTTGTTGTAATTGATGTGTGTTTATGTGTTTGTGTTTAGGGCCGAAGAAATCGGGAACGAAGAGGAGAAGGTCGCGATTAGGGCTCATTTGCAGAATTAGGGTTCACAGAATTAGGGGAAGGTTGAGGGATGAATTTAATTCGATTGCAGAACTCGAATAGAGGAAGAAGGAAAGCTTTCTGCAGTGTTGTTGGATTGGTCTACTCTCAGCCAAAGGATAAGTGATATCGAGAAGGTGTGCTAGCTGGAAAGGTAAGTTTTCTGCACTTTTTTGATTTTTTGGCTTGTATGCATTGAATGTGACAGATCAGAAGTTGTGTGCAGAATTGTTTATGTATGGCATTGAATTGATGATTGCTCATTGAATTGATTATGTATGGAATTGAACTATTTTAATGATTTTTATGGGATTGTGACAATAAAGTGAGCATATTTGGACTGGTATAGATGGAGTATTGAATTAGGAGGAAGACAAAGATGGTGGACCCTTTTAAGGCTTTATGGCACATGGGAAGAGAATATTTTACTTGCAATATCTTTACATGATGTCATAAGATTCTTTTATGGACATTTCTATGGGCATATGCATTCATATCTGAGATTCTTTTACTGTTTTACAGATGTTTTGTTATCTAAGATTCTTGTATGGAAGTACATTTTACCTCAGTAATGATTCTGAACTTGATTATGAGAGGAAGAATGATTATGCATTGAAGAATGTGGACCCTGATAGGCTTTCAAAGATTAGAAGAATATATCAAAGAGGGTGTGGAAGAGATTGAAAATGTTACTGAACTTTGGTTTTGTAAGTCTGGAAGCAGATTACATCTAGGGATACAACAAATAGTTGTTGATGGAGATATAATACAATTAAGTGAAAATGTCTCTAGCTGCAACAACACATTAGAAGTGTTTGTAGTCCAACAAAATGAGGCCAGTCCAAATGAGCTCGTGGACTTTGCAAATGGAAGAAAGTTAAGACCTTGGGCTGCCATAGGAAACCCAATTGATAAGATGATGTCTAGTAGCCAAGGCCCAAGAAGAGGTTCTGCAGTTTTCAAGTCTTTTAACGTACCCTTCATCATCCATTCTCACGTTAGCTTCCAACCCTAAATTTGTGACACCAAGGCCTACACCCAAATCCACTCCAAATAACCAAAGTGAAGAGGCTAGATCTGAGGAGGAGAGTCATACATCTGATGATGAAGATGCAGAGTTGTTAGGTTCATAGACCTCTGATGATGATTTTGATGATGTGGGGTATAAGGAGGATGTATTTGGAGAAGACAACTCCGCTGATGATGCAGACTTCGAGGGTAATGTAGATCCAGATGTGTTTGATGAAAATCTGATCACAGAAGATGGTCAACAGGATGGAGAAGATGTCTTTGATATAAGGGTTCAGAGTGATGACTATAGGAGCTTTAGTGGGTCTGATGATGCCAAGACAGAAAGGTACCCAGAATCCAATCCCTCAGTATATTTTAGGAATAAGATTTGCTTGAAAGTTGGTTTGAGATTTGGCTCTAATGAGATTTTCAGAAAGGCTCTAAAACAGTATGCTTTAGAAAATGGGTTTGACTACTATTATCTTCACAATGACAAAAGCAAAGTTTCTGCATATTGCAAAAATAAGTGTCATTGTGGCTTGAAAAGAGGCAGGAAGAAGTGTGTTTGTAAGGACAAGCTGTGTGGTTTTAAGGCTGTTGCAAGGAAAATGGGATCAGATGGCTCATTCCAGCTGAAGACTTTTAGTTCTGAGCACACTTGTGGATGGCACGACAGAAATTAAAAGATGACATCCAACTGGCTTGCTGAGAAATATCTAGAACACTATAGGGATGACCCACAATGGAGAATTAAAGCTTTTATTCTGACAGTGAGGAGAGAACACAATGTTGAGATTACATATCATCAAGCGTGGAGAGCTAGAGTTAGAGCAATGCTTATGACCCTAGGATTTGCACCATAGCAATATGCAAAGGTCTGGGATTATGCTGCTACAATCCTCCATTACAACCCTGGTAG
The DNA here is from genome assembly GCA_029168935.1 of Oxyria digyna. Classification (NCBI taxonomy): domain Eukaryota; kingdom Viridiplantae; phylum Streptophyta; class Magnoliopsida; order Caryophyllales; family Polygonaceae; genus Oxyria; species Oxyria digyna. The sequence goes on from JAPVLV010000013.1 coordinate 18,775,229, forward strand.
CACTGTGTATGTGAGGCCCTCACATACTATTGAAAGACCACTGAAGTTTGAGAGATTTTATGTCTGCTTGAAGGCTTGCAAGGATGGTTTTTTAAATGGGTGTAGGCCAATTATTGGACTAGATGGAAGCCATCTGAAAGGTTGCTACACTGGCTAAGTGTTCTCTGCAGTTGCTAAGGATGCGAATGAGAACATATTCCCTGTGGCATTTGTTGTAGTTGAGCAAGAGAACAAAGACACATGGTGTTGGTTTATTCAGAATTTAATGAATGACATTGGAGGCAAGGCATTGACATTTATGTTTGATAGGTGTAAGGTTAGTGTTCAGTTCTTGTACTTTTTGTTATTTGGAGTTACAATATTTTTCTGACACAATTCTTTGTTTGTTGTTATTTAGGGTTTGTTAGAGGCATTGGCAGAAGTAGCACCTATGTGTGACACCAGAGTTTGTGTGAGACATATGCGCAACAACTTCAAGGAACAGTGGCCAGGACAATCATTCAAGGATGTTGTTTGGGCTGCTGCAAAAGCTTCTACCCTCCATGATTTTGAACAAAAAATGAGAGTTATAAGGGCGATGAATGAAAAATATGCTGCTTATTTGATGCGCCAAGATCCAAGAACTTGGTCTCTTCATGGATTCAGGTATTATCCAAAGTCTGATATGCAACTTAACAATGCATGTGAACAGTTCAACAGTTGTATACTAGATGCAAGGGAGATGCCCATTCTCTCCATGTGTGAATGGATAAGGAGGAAACTGATGACAATGTTCATCAATAAGAGAAATAAAATGAATGCACACCAAGGTCTGATTACCCCTGAAGTGATGAAGAAAATAAATGACATGAGGGCTGACAGTATAGGGAGATGTCAGTGTCATGGTGATGGAGATTTGTATGAGGTAGATTCAGGTGGGAGAACATTTGTGGTAAATCTGGCCCAAAGATCTTGTGGTTGTAACATGTGGGACATCACAGGAATTCCTTGTCAGCATGCCATTACCTGCATTCTTAAGAGGAGGTTATTGATTGAAGACTTTGTTGACCCTTTCTACCACAAATCAACCTACATGAGGGCATATGAGCTGTCTGTTGTTCCAATGCCAGGAGAGGACCAGTGGGTAAAAACTGACCAACCACCATTGGATCCACCCAAACTAGTGGTTCAAGCTGGAAGACCAAAAAAAGCCAGGAGGAAAGAACCCGGGGAAGCCAAGGAAAAGGCTAAGGTAACAAGGGCAAGATTTGGGAAAAACAAGTGTGGGAACTTTGGGCAAGAGAGTCACATTAGGAAGAGTTGCAAAAATCCTCCAAAACCACCAGAGCCAGCTAGGCAGCCTAACAGAGGTGGAAGACCACCAAAAGAAAATATTCTGGCCATCCAGCCTCAGAAGAGGAAATATACTAAAAGAAAGGTATGCATTTTTTATTGATTGTGTTTCTATAAAATTTCAGAATACTCATACTTATGACATTCTTACATCTTTTTGTAACAGGCCAGAACACCATTCCCAGAACCTTCCAATGCAGCTTCCAATGGAGATCCGGTTGGAATTGAGCAAGACAGTGATGTGGTAAAGCAAAGTTTTTTTTTTTGACGGCTTACAATGGAGACTAACTCAGTGTGACAACTTCTAATATTTGGTCATTTATGTGTTTTTTGACAGCAAGCTATGATTGAAGAGGCTATGAGACAAGAAGCAGTGACCCAACCAGATGAAGTCACAACTCAAGCCTCTCAGGCACCACCATCGAGCCAGTCAATACCATCCCAAACTCAAGCCTCTTCAAGGGTCAAGATGAGTGCAAGGAAGAGAAACAAAGCAGGCTCAGGAAATTCTTATGGAAAATATCAGTAGACAGTGTAACTGTGTGGTCCTTTTTTCCAGCATGAAGCCAGTGAAACTTAGTGGTCTTTTTTGGGGTATTCTGTGGCCTTAGACAGACAAGTATTCAGTGTTTATTTTGGTGTGTTCTGTAGACAATGCTTGTTTCTTTTAACAATGTAGATAGTTTGTTGTTTATGGAAGCTCTATAAGAGCATTTTATGATTGATCATGTGCCACTAAACAGCAGCGACACACATTACACAGTGCTAAAAGCAAAACACATTACACCATTAAAGGTGCACATTACACACTTACAAAACACACCAAACAGTAACAAAACACAATCCTAAATGCATGCCAAACATCTTTCTCAATAGTTATAGACTTGAATGTCATATACGACACCGGTTGAATCGTGACTTTCAAGATCAAAGAGACATTCATCATCGATCTTGAGCTTTTGGTCCTCCACAAATGCCCTCCAACCCTTTCCTAAGCGGTAAGCATTATTGGTATGCTTGAGATTAACTAACCAACTTTTCTCGCCAACCTTAAGAGTGATTGTGCTATCCTTAAAATCCTTCAAAAACTTATCTCCATGGGTTGTCGGGAGAATCTGCAGAACAATAATACATCATCAACATTATACCTATACAATTTCATTAAAACACAAGATTGAGGAGAAGGAAAATTACAAGACGACAATCCCCCTCGACATAGGACCGTTTCATTTGAACAAAAAAGCTTGTTAGATCACAGGTCTCCTCGGACTCGGAGGAGGATGAGTCTAACACTATGACCTCGTGGTGATTGGCCATGGTAACACTGCTGAATATTGAGTGAAAGAAGAGAAACAATGTGACACTGCACAACACAAAATGATGTTGAATATTGAGTGAAAGAAGGACCTATTTATGCTAGGAGGTTGAAGCCAAGCCCTTAAATGAAGTTTGACTCAACACCTCAGCATTTACTAGGATTTTTGAATTGTTTTGAATGCATTTATGTATCACATTTGGTAGGTGAGTCAAAATGTGAAACTGACCCAATGCATGCTTCCACCAGTTCCCACATACAGACCAGTACATTTAACAAATTTTTGCTGCATTGCATGCACCAGTATGTAGCTTAAACAGATGCATATATTAATCAGCAAAACAACATTTTTCACCAGCAAAATGCATTCTTAGCAATATTTAGATTACACCTCGACCTCCTCAAATGGACCCAAATCATCGGTCAAGACAGAAAACCCTAATTTTATAGCTCAACATAGAATGCCATACCTTCATTGCGAATTAGGCTTCAAATCGATTGAAGAACACTTCGCCTACCTCACAATTACACCTCGACCTCCTCAAATGGACCCAAATCCACTTCTACTGCCTCTATCGAGTTCTCAATCGCCTGCCTCCTCTATCGCCTTCTTACTTCAGATTGTTATTTCACTTTAGGGTTTTATTATGTGTAATTTGTGAAATTTAAAAGGGGTAAAATGGTAACTTCACCATTCTGGACGACAAAATTGACGGAAGAAGGATACGGGTGTGACTTTGTTAACGGAAGGCAACTTTTGGGTGGTTTAAAATCATTAGCCGAGATACGGGTGGTTCCTTGCAAATTTAGGCAAATAACGGGTGGTTTAAACCAAAAACCTCAAAATGTTATTGTAAGATTTATGTCGACTAGGAAATGATCTTATTAATTATTATGTTAATGTAATCTCCTTATGGACCAGATAGATTCTTGAGAGAATTTATGTAAATTTTTTTCTTGTCGTACAATCGTTTTTTTTTGGCAAAACAGGCCCTCACTGGATGAAAATCGTGGGTCTGCCACTGGGTGGACGGATTTAAGTAATGGGTCTGGTGATAGAAGTCATCCACCCAGACATCACTAGAGCCGTTGCCAGCCCTAGCTTCATTCTATGCGTAACGTGTGAGAGTGATTCATGCATAACACATGGATTTGTTTCACGCGTAACACATGGTAAGGCTTGATTGATGCGTAGCGTTTTTTCGATAATGTACTCGGTGCATTACGCACGGACTGGCTCTCTGCGTAACGTACCGAGGTTCCGAGGTGGGCATGATTTGGTAAAGTGTCCGGGCGATATATTATAGAATCCATGAAAAAATACACACATAAACAACACGTTAACATTTATGTGGTAACTGTACTTAAAACTTCATAAATATCACACATTATCACAGGAAGTTGTAGAGTTGCTTCTACTGCCTTTCTGAGATCTCTTTGTCGCTACCAATGAAACCCCGTCTTCATCATCTTCACCCTCATAGGGGCTTCTGAAAATGGGGTGGACATATGCATCTTGAAGATAAGCTCTCAAGTTCAGCTGAGGCTCAATTGCACGCTCTAGTGTGTCCCTCACCATTGCTTCCTGCATTGCAAGTTCAACCATCAACCATTCCTGATACCAACGTAAACCAAACGAGACCTAAAAAAGTTTGTTAACTGACCTTTAGAGGGAACCGCTTGAATGCCGACTCGAACCGACTTCTGCAAACATGGTGGAACCAGATTGTTAAGACAGGAAGCACTAACAGCATCACTGTTGTTGACATTGGAAGGCTTTTGGTACTCAGCAGTCCAAGCAACAGCATTTGTGAAATGATGAGCCCGATAACGATACGCCCATGAACGTCTGGCCAGAAAGCAGCTGCACTCTCGTACTTTCGATCGTAGACGTTGATGATCTGATGACGAAATACAAGGTATGCAAAAGCAAAGAAGAGGATGATGAAGGGAAGAAGTAATGGTGTGATAGGTGCATAGACAAGTCCAAGCAAAAAGTAGAGTTGAATTCGTGGCTCGTAGATTGTGAATTCTAGGAAGCCAGGGTCCATTGCCTCCTCCCTGTCTTGCTCTGTCTTCACCAAGAATGTGTTCTTTAAGTGGAACATGATCAATGGAGCCAGTCTTACAACCTCTGCAGCAACTCCAGCCCAACCATCAACCATGATGTAAGTTATGAAGAACGTCGCCTTCATTGGTATGGCCACTCCAATGGTTTTAGGTATCCTACAAAAAGAGGTCATGATTAGTTCTATTTATCAAGTATTTTTGCTGTTAGAAAAGAATTTCCATAATATATGACATACTCGGTTGCAGATTGATTTAAAAATTTATTTAGCTGTTCAAATGCTGTTCCGGTGATTAAGCTTCCTAGGAAGACGTTTACGAGTATGAACAAGTGATACTTTGCAGCAGATCTTCTCTCCAAATATGAATATGATATGAAGCCTTCTATCTTTGTCATGGCCATCAAAATCGTCGGAAGAAGGATAAGGAATATCTTCAGGACCAATCCAGGAAGAAATCCTTGGATGATGGACTTGGTTGTCTCCCTGAACAAGAGAACAGTAGAACACAATTAGCAGGTGGTTCAAAATTGGATGTATCCCATGAACCAAAAAGTAGCATAAAATATTGCAGGCAAATAAAGGAGCCATCCAGGAAGAACAAATGCCGGAGTACTTACATTTTCAAAAATGATTGCAGAAAAGGAAAAATCTTCTGAATCCCGTCAGCGTTGGCTAATGATTGCACAAAGGCTATAGGAATCATGAAGAAGAAAGTAAGGAAGAAGAAGACAACTGCCATTAGTAGCCTCCGGATACTCAGCTCTACATATGGTATAGTGAGGTTACTCCAACAAACATCACGGGGTTCAGGAGCCCATTCTGTTAACCATATGGTTGGGTTGCTTGATTGTTGAGTTTGAGCGCAAACAGCAGCACCCCAACGACTTTTAAAAGATACAAACGCTGTCGGCAATATTGCCTTCGGATCTTTAAGGACTCTTTTCTTTTCTGCATCTTCCTACACGACATGTGTTAATCATATAATGAAGAAACAATGAAAAATTGTGTTGATATATAAAGAAAGGATGGTAGTAATCTTTTTTTAAATTTTATTCAGAAATAACGTGCAAATGTGATATGTATCAGTTTCATATAAGATTAACCATGTACAATTTAAAACTAATACATTAGCTCAAAACATCCTACTGTCTTTCGGTTAAGATATGGTATTGAAATATGATATGAGATGAAGAATTGCTCAAAAAGGTATGCTAAATACTACTATCATACACTATTCCACACATGAATCGAGAAATGATCCAAATTTTATTTTATGCACTAAATTAAAATAGTTAATACAGCATATACAACAGAACACACAAGTCAGAAACCTTATATGGCCTTAAGAAGTGACAAGCAGTCTGAACTTACTTCCTCAATTAGTTTCTGAATGGCCCCAGTATAGTATTCAATTGCATCCACCCTTATTCCACCAAGACCCCATAAACCTGTCTACAACAACAGAAAGAACGATAATGTGCTTAATTTTTTTTAATTGATTACACTTAGTTCTCTATTCTACAAACAATCGCCAGATATAGGATTTCACACCAATGGGAAGTACCTTGGTAGTAGGCCTTGTTTCAGGCTTCCTCTCATACTTCTTTAGATAGTATGTAAGCCGATTCTGCAGGCTCTTTCTCTTACATACCAAACTTGCAAGCTTATTTCCATTGTACAGAACCTGGAAGTCAAATGTAGTTCGCCACTTATAACCGACAATATATAGTAACAATGAACTGCTTTAAAATCAGCAAAACAGGATCACAATTCCATGCCACATTTGATTCATGAAGGCATTCTGTATAGGGGAATGTAATTTTACTTTACCATTCTATTATTTTACCTGATGTAAGAGATAATGATTAGGGTGATTCACACAGAAAAAATGTTCTACATGTTGGCTGACAGATTCATCAGGGTCTTGGGGAACATTCCTCACAAGAACCTGCAAAAGGAATTATATTAGTTTAGTTCCACAGCGGTTCAGAATATAATCTGATGCATTTTATTGACAATTGTTTCTACGTTAAGCTGAATGTTATTAGGTTTTCGTTTACATCTTGAAACAAATAAAGTTTGAAGAATAGTATTGGCTTACCGTGAATTGATCTGGACGTCGTTCTGTGGTAGCCAGAAATCTTAATCTCAATGCTGTAATAATTTCATATTCCTTGTACAGCACAAATAATGTCCAATATGTGAAAACATAAGCCATTAGAATATGTGCCCAGTACCTGTTTGCATTCATGAAATCCCTTTTTTCTTCAGTAGCATACTCAGACAGAAAGAAAATAGAGAACAAAAAAACACAGAATAGTGGTTCACCAACCTATTTGATCCTGCAGGAATATTTGAGATTGACAGCTTGTCAATGTCACTATAATCAAAACCTTGTGTTTGAGCCAGCATTTTTCCTGTCCAGTTAATTGGCACCAAAACAAGAAAAGCCAGTATTGCTATTGGAACAAATACCTTCAATCTGCAAATTTTAAGTCAATAGAACCAGTTAGGCTCATGTAAGCTTCAAACTCACTTACCAAGAGGAAAACTCATTAGGACCATATGAATAAATATTGTCTTCACCCATTTCTATGGTCTTTTGAGCATGTTTTATAATACTGAATGCAATTTAGAACATCAAACCCAAGGAAAAAAACTTTCAATCGAATTTTGCAACAGTAACTGGAAGGAGAAGAACTGAAGAATAGAACAATTTAGTTCAAGGACTTGTTCATGCCTTTAACAACAATCATTGTAGATTTATCTATTAAGTATTTAACTATTAACCAAAACGATTTTTTATGTTAATTGAAAAGGAATCCTACCCAAGCAAATAAATTCTGATGTATGCCACTGAATCAAGTCCAGCATGCTCAATAAGCTCAGGCTCTGGCATTCTTAATGCTTGAGGTATCCAGTTCAGAAATCTTATATACATTCTCCAGTCTAAGTTGACAAATCTACTGACATAAGCTCGAGCATACGTCGGACTGCCTCTGAGTCCCTTTAGATACCATTTTGGAAAATATATTCTGTCGTTTACTGGCTGGAGACGTAAAATTGCAAAGGCAATGAGGAAAGCAAGTGCAGATAGAAGATTGATTGCAGCAGAAACAGCAATATCTTGCAGTGTAGCCATGTTTACTCCTGTGTTTTTAAAGCATCTGCAATTAACACGGGCATACAAGATTTATCAATTTAGTTAACATTTATGAGCTCCAGATAACCAGTTGGTGAACCAAAACATGTAATACTGTGTTAGCCGTTAAACAACAATGCAATACATTCTACACTCATTAATAGATGAAATCAACCCACATAACGCAGCTGGAAAATTCTCATGCTGGAGACCAAAATCGCATGGAAACCATAACAAAGTAAGAAAACATTGCCAACCAATTGATCGAAATTAAACAGCAAAGATGGCATCCGGAACAGGAAATGGAAATCGAAGGAGTGTAGTAAAGAAGTCGTACCAGATTTTCATCCAAGGTCACCCTGAACTCCAAAATTGGGCGGAGAAAGAAGTTACACGGAATTGTTTACAGCGGCTAGGATGGATACAGGCAGAAGCGAGTTTTCAGTGGAGATTTGATTAGCTTCTGTCTGTCCTCAGTCCTACAACTTGCTACTTAAACGTTGAAGCTAACGGGCAGAAAATTTTGGAATATGACCTAATTACCCTCATCAACTCATCAACTCATCAACTCATTTTCTTGTGATAAAGTGGGCGAATTTACTGAGATTGTAGTGGAATAAAAGTCTGGGCAAGTAGGAAAAAGAAACGTCTGCTTTTGATTATTATTAATGGAGGGAGGATAAAATGAAAACAACTCTCAAACATAAGAAGTAAGAACCTATATAAAGGCAATGGCTATATGCACCCGAATCGAGGCATATATGCATGCGATTCTGTGCGCGTAACTTATGCGCACATATCTGTGCGCAGTTCTTATGCGCATACGTGTTTTATGGGGTATTACGGGTACTTTTCGTAAATTTTCAAAGTCTGTAACAACTTGTGCGCCTAAGTTAGGCGCACAAGTTGAGAATCTGTGCGCCGTGTTTCTGCGCACTGTTGAAACATAGTAGCCGTTGAATTTTTTGAAAGAAGTAGCCGTTAAATGTAAAACTGTGCGCTTAGGTTCTGCGCACAGGTGCTTTAGGGTTTGGGTTTGTGCGCGGATGGTTAGCGCACGGGTCTTTACAGTTTAGGATCCATCCATTTGGACCACAACGGTCATAAATGTGCCTATATAAAGCCATAATCTCTTCGTTTCCAACAAATTCATTCAAAACCTCTTCGTTTTCCAACAAATTCATTCAAAATGTCTCGTCGTAATCAAAACTCTCGTATGTTAGAGTTGATTAATCAAAGTTGTGAAGATAGTGATGAAGAACACGATTGGGATAGCGGATCACAAGAAGAGGAAGACGACCCGAACGACGACGAATGGTTGGATGGTTTCTTAGAAGACGAAGAGTTCGGCAACTGGGATCCGAGTGGTGAATTTGTGGTTAGTATAATATGTTATAATTAGTTTTATATGGTAGCGTAATTAGTTTCAAATTAGTTTCATATGCTAGCGTAATTAGTTTCATATGCTAGCCTAATTAGTTTCTTATGCTAGCCTAATTAGTTTCTTATGCTAGCCTAATTAGTTTGTTATGTTAGCCTAATTAGTTTCATATGATGGCCTAATTAGTTTCATATGCTAGCCTAATTAGTTTCATATGATAGCCTAATTAGTTTCATATGATAGCCTAATTAGTTTAAAGTAATGATTCGTATTTTGCCTTGTTATTTTGGTAGTAGTGTAATTGTCGCTCTACAATTACGTATAGGGGAAAGATTATTCGAATTATTTTAGAACCGCACAATATTGGGATACTCCGCAAGAATTGTACGAGTGGGCGAGAGATAGAGGAAAAGAGTTAGTGATAGCTTTGGTAACGCGTAATTCAAGTCCGTACCAAATAAGTATTGTGTGCGATAGATTTGGAAAACCAAGATCTGGGAGGCCAAAGGTGAACAAAGAGAATCCAGAGTTGGCTGTTCCTAGGCTTAGAAAGTCAAAGTCGAAGAAGTGTGAGTGTAGATTTCAGCTACTGGCAGTGCGAAAGAAAAACATTCCCGGGGTCGCAGGAGAAAAATGGATTTTAGGTGTGATAGAAGGTCGGCATAACCATGTGCTACTTGCTAGTTTTCATGGGAATGCATTCATGGGTCGAATGACGGAGGAGCAAGAGCTTTGTGCTAGGCGGTGGGGAGATGGAACTGGACGCAAGACGCCAAAAGAAATTATCTCTAAATTGAGGGAGAAGTACCCTGGTAATGTTACTTCAAGGAGACAAGTTGCAAACTTTTTGTAGAAGGTGAATTACGAAGATCGTAGAGAGCTAAACGTGACACAGTGGTCGCTTAAGTTTTTGCGAGACCACGACTACGTAGTTCACCCACATAGAGACACGACAAACGGCGAGGTTGCAATATTATTCTTTGCTAACCAAGAGTCGTTGCGTTTGTTGAAGAAGTACCCGTACGTGGTAATTATCGATGCGACGTACAAGACAAACAAGTAAGTCTCTACAATACCTTGGTCGATATTTAGTTCGGATAATGATATATGTTCTTTAGTGATATATGTTAATGTTTCAATAGATATGAAATGCCGCTCGTAGAGATCGTTGGATTCACCAGTACACACAAGACGTTCAACATCGCGTATGCATTCACTAAAGCGGAAAGGATTTATCATTACACATGGATAATGATTCAATTGAAGTCATTATTCATAGATTTGAGAGTGATGCCAACGGCTATAATGACAGATTGCGAAGACGCGCTGATAAAAGGGATAAAGACTGTTTTCGGGAGCGAAGTTCAACATCTGTTGTGTTGGGTGCATATCAAACACAACATTGAGGCACATGCGTCGACCATCCTAAAGAGACAAATTAAAGTGGAAGCCTTTGCAGGACAATGTTGGGGACTATTTTGCTCAGCTACTGAAGAGACCTATGAACTGCGGCTCGAACAGTTGAAGAGATCTTGGAAGAGCGGCCTTGTGGGATACGTCGAGAGAACATGGCTTAATCCTCACAAGACAAGCATAGTGAGGGCTTGGACAGATCATAAGCTTCATTTCCTTACGAGGACTTCAAACAGGTAAATATTGATATTTTTTAGTTAAGACGATTATATCATAACAGCGTACTTTCTTAACTTACCAACTTAACTGTTTTTTAGAGTTGAAGGGATGCACAAGGTTTTGAAAGATATTATTGGTTCCAGCAGAGGGGGCTTTAACAAAGTGATCCTACAGATCCATCATTCAGTACTCCTTCAGATTGATTCAATTAGGGCGAGCATGAACATGTCTCTCTCCAAATGACCAACTGATTTTGATGATCCAAACATGCATCCGCTTGGAAGGGCTATTTTTTCCCGACTATTCTACAAAGTGTCAGACAAGTGTTTTGATCATTTGTTGGCTACTTATGAGATCATGTTGATGGGGAAATTTCATGAACAATGCACCGACCATTGGGTGAGGTACTGTCTTGGGTTGCCGTGCGTCCATCAAATTGCACACGCTATCATTTCAAACACACCCCTGATTGAGGATGACATTCACCCGTTCTGGAGGGATTTGCATTAGGACGACACTCCTGAAACAGAAGACGACCCAAATCTGAAGGTCTGAATGAACATTATAGAGTTGCGACTCCATGAAATGTTTACCAAGTTGGAACTTGGAACCTTGAAGAAAAGCACGGCATACTAGCTAGGGGAGTTGTATCAGGACTTGGAGCATCCTGAACTAACTACCTTGAAAGAACCGACAAATGTGAGAAGAAAAGGCAGGCCAAAGGGTGCAAAGAACAAGGATAAGGAGGAGGTTGACAGTGAAAATGACAAGGAGGATGACATAAAACAAGAAGATATGGAGTAGTATGAGATGGAGGAGGCAAAGCAGAAATCAAAAGGAAAGAAGAGTACAGGAGCAAGACGGCCAGGTCGTCCTAAAAAGGAGGAGGATGACAGTGAAATGACAAAGAGGAATCGAGAGAGAAGAGTTATTTTGAGCACAAACAAGAAGAGCTGGAGCAGTATGAGAAGGAGGGGGCAAAGCAGAAATCAAAAGGAAAGAAGAAGGCAAACAATACAGGAGCAAAACGACCAGGTCGTCCTAGAAAGCAAACAACGACATCACTTCCCGTGGTCATTGAGGCCGAGGAGTTTCATTCTCAACCCATGCCCGACCTATCACAGCCTGAAGGATCAAACTACACTGACTTCGATCAGTGCCTTGAAGAACTTGGTGTTCCTCTCATTCATAGGGGGATTGACTTCGGCATTGACAATTTGGATGATTTTTGGCTTCCATACATCACAGATGTTAGACAGGTAAGTTCTGACTGGCATTGTGGTTATAGGTCGATGGCCTTACTTCTGGGAAGAAAAGAACAAGAGTACGGAAACATTCGGCGTGAGCTGGTAACGGAGCTGCTTGAGAACCGAGAATTGTACAAGCCTATTCGTCGTCGTCTTCGTCCGGGTACTTGGGAGGATCTTATTCTCCAAGTTAACCATTGCAGAAGCCCTTGTTTAGAACTGTACTGGCTGCACTTTCCACTGACGGGCTTAGCGTTTGCCACCTTATACCAAGTTGGCCTCGTGTTATTGTGTTGGGATGCTCCGAACTTTTGCTTACCGCTAAGGTGTAGAACAGAAAACGCTGATCCTCCACGACAGATTTTCGGCATGGCACACGTAGGCAACCGTGACCACTTCATACCGGTAAAGTAGGCAATTGTACTTGATACTTGTGTAATCATAGTTTTTTGTTTAATATCTTAAGTCGATTGTGTTTATATAGGTGGCGTTGATGGTTGGTTCGCCACTACCGCATACTCCCGGTTCGTGGAAGAAACACGTAGATCCAAACATTCAATGGTGGGAAGAAACATTTGGGGACAATTTGAGGATGTATCGAGAGTACCGCATTTCAAATGGTCGGGCACCAGATCCATTCATGTATAAAGGAGGGACCGAACCCGTTCACATATCTGACTGAGTGAGATTGTCATGTAATAAGTAGAAGACGTATTTTACCTTGTAATGTTCAATCTCATTTATTAGAAGACGCTTTTTACCTTGTAATGTTCAATCTCATCTATTAGAAGACGCTTTTTACCTTGTAATAATTAGAAGACGTCTTTGCTTGTTTTGTAATGTTTTGAGTCGGTTTTTTTCGTTTCTAAGTCGTTTCGAGATGTTTTGAACCTGTCACTACGCACACATTTTTCAAATTCAGTGCGCAACGTTAAGGCGCACAGGTTTTTAACGGTAACAAATGGTGCGCAGATATAATGCGCACACATTCTGAACGGTGACAAAGTGTGCGCATTATATCTGCGCACACGGATTTAACGGTAACTTATTGTACGCTTTAGAACAGCGCACAATAAGTTACAGATTGAAAAAGTTACAGAATAGGTGCGCATAACCTTGACGCATGGATGAAATCTTCTTCGAAGTAGTTGAGATATGAAGGGTCTAGTACATCGATGTTGATTATGTTTCAAAAACTTATACAATTATGTGTTATTAGGCATATAAAGTGTGTATAAGGTCTCCCCTTCACAAAAAGTTAATCGAAAGTACGCGAAAACGCAAAAAAGCCTTATCGGTCCTGATTTCTTGTTAAGGTCGAGAATAGGCGGTTCGATGCCCAAACGACGTCGGAATGCAATCATGAACCATGTCAGCCCAGAACGCTCAACAAGCCTGAACCATGTATCCTCCTCAGCTGAAATATGATGCTCATAATCATGAACCTGTGGAGATCTGTACATCACCCTCAGGAGCTTCCTAGCCTAAATAAGTACAGAAAAAAATTGCCTCCGATTAGTAAATATGAAACGTATAAGTTATTATTAGCATTCAGATCAATGTTATTGAACATACCGGATCTAACGGAGCCGCATCAGCCTCAGCCTCATCCCCGTCCCCATCCTCTGGCTCATCCTCTGGTTCATCCTCTGGCTGAATATCTGCTACTCGTCGTCTCTGCCTGGGACGACGACCACCTCTAACTGGAGCCGCAACCTCCTCAACAACAACCTCCTCAACTGCAGCCCCCTCAGCGACTCCCTCAGCAGCAACACCCTCACCACCAACTCCCTCAGCACCCTCCTGGCCTCTCCCTCTCCCTCTCCCTCTACCTCTCCCTCTCCCTCTCCTTCTCCCACTACCTCAGCCTCTGCCTCGGCCTACAGCTTCCCCCGCACGGGCACGCTTCCTAACCTGCACCGGGGGCACCAATGGTACATCGGGAGCGGGCCCTGGAAGAGGACCACGCGACCATATCCATCTCGCTATATGCGTCTCATAAGAACACAGTAGGTGAGGCGCACGTGGACGACAAATGTCCTGCATCGAGTCCCCGAGCCAAGGAAAATAGGTCGCTACGGCATGGTCATCGTCGTCTAAATCTCCCGACACTGGCTCTGAAGATGCGACCGTAGGAGGAGAAGATGTCGACGCTGCTGCATCTGTCACTGCAGGTAAATCCTGCTCTATATGCTCTGAACTGGGAGGTACAACATCCTGAAACAGAGGTGAGTCGTGGATATCATAGTCATCTGTGGTCACCTACGCCTGTACTGGTGTGGGCTCAATAGGGTCGAACGCAGTAAGATATCGACCAGGATAATCTACGTCGTCATGGAAATCTCCTGTCTGTCCATCTATCTCCATATGAGAACCATCTATCTCCTGCTGCTGCAGCTGTGCCTCGTCGTACTCATTCTCTGGCTCACGACGCTCAGGTGATCCGGTGCCGAAAAATCGTTCGAGGGCCTCAAACTCTAGTCGCACACCGGCTGCCACATCATGTCGACGTGGAAGCCGTTCCGCTACTGGTGCGGGCATCGTGTTGTCGGTCTGATCCATGACGGCTTGTATAGTCTACATGTTTTACATTTTTAGTATGACTAATTCATACTAAAATATTTGAAAATAATTTGCAACTTCGTAATCAAATTTGAGTCTTTATATCTACGAAAACTAAATTTTTTAAGGGTGAGAATCCCATAATAAACTCTCTCTTAGAGATAAATAAGAATGAATCTAAGCCATTGGATGCTTTAGCATCCAATGGCTTAGATTAAACTAGTTACCCCCACTACAAGTGGGGGTAGTTGTGGTGGTCCGGCGGCGGTCCGGCAGAGGTCCGGCGGGGGTCCGGCGGGGGTCCGGCGGGGGTCCGGCGGGGGTCCGGCGGAGGTCCGGCGGGGGTCCGGCGGAGGTCCGGCGGGGGTCCGGCGGAGGTCCGGCGGGGGTCCGGCGGAGGTCCGGCGGGGGTCCGGCGGAGGTCCGGCGGGGGTCCGGCGGAGGTCCGGCGGGGGTCCAGCGGCGGTCCGACAGGGGTTCGGCGGAGGTCCGGCGGAGGTCCGACGGCGGTCCGACGGGGGTCCGACGGGGTCCGGTGAAGGTCCGGCGGTGGTCCAATAATAAATGAAAAGGTTAAAGTATAAAATGAAAATTTTAAGTCTAATTCAAATTGGTGAACATTTAAATATAATGTGATGAACATTTAGATATAATGTGATGAACATTTAATTATAATGTGATGAACATTTAGATATAATGTGATGAACATTTAATTATAATGTGATGAACATTCTCTTGGTGAACATGAAATTAAAATGTGATGAACATATACTAGAGTATATCAAAATGAACGTTTATAAACATTTTGATGAACATTTATGAACAACGTGATGAACATTTAATTATAATGTGATGAACATTGTGTTGGTGAAAATTAAAATGTGATGAACATTCAGTAGAGTATATCAAAATGAACGTTTATAAACATTTTGATGAACATTTATGAACAGCGTGATGAACATTTAAGCTAATTGTAATGAACTTTTGAGTAATGAACATTTTATTAAATTCTTGTGAACATTTAAGGATGTTTGATGAACATTTAAGTATGAGATGATGAACATTTAGGTAATTTTTTTATAAAGATCAAGTGTTTTTCTACTCGAAATTATATTAAAGTGATGTTTGATGAACATTTAAGTAAGAGAAGATGAACATTTATCAACATTTTGATGAACATTTAACTCGATTGTAATGAACTTTGGCTAATGAACATTTTATTAAATTCTTGTGAACATTGAAGTATGAGATGATGAACATTTAAGTATGAGATGATGAACATTTAAGTATGAGATGATGAACATTTAGATGAACATTCAATTGGTGAACTTTTATGTATAATGTGATGAACATTCATTAGAGTATGTACAAATGAACATTTATGAACACTTGATGTTCATCAAAAATTGATGAACATTTAAGTAGAATGTGATGAACATTTATGAACACTTGATGTTCATCAAAGATGGTCCGGCGGTGGTCGGAGGTGCTCCGGCGGCGGTCCGGCGGGGGTCCGGCGGCGGTCCGGCGGAGGTCCGGCGGTGGTCCAATAATAAATGAAAAGGTTAAAGTATAAAATGAAAATTTTAAGTCTAATTCAAATCGGTGAACATTTAAATATAATGTGATGAACATTTAGATATAATGTGATAAACATTTAATTATAATGTGATGAACATTCTCTTGGTGAACATGAAATTAAAATGTGATGAACATATACTAGAGTATATCAAAATGAACGTTTATAAACATTTTGATGAACATTTATGAACAACGTGATGAACATTTAATTATAATGTGATGAACATTGTGTTGGTGAACATTAAAATGTGATGAACATTCAGTAGAGTATATCAAAATGAACGTTTATAAACATTTTGATGAACATTTATGAACAGTGTGATGAACATTTAAGCTAATTGTAATGAACTTTTGAGTAATGAACATTTTATTAAATTCTTGTGAACATTTAAGGATGTTTGATGAACATTTAAGTATGAGATGATGAACATTTAGGTAATTTTTTATAAAGATCAAGTGTTTTTCTACTCGAAATTATATTAAAGTGATGTTTGATGAACATTTAAGTAAGAGAAGATGAACATTTATCAATATTTTGATGAACATTTAACTCGATTGTAATGAACTTTGGCTAATGAACATTTTATTAAATTCTTGTGAACATTGAAGTATGACATGATGAACATTTAAGTATGAGATGATGAACATTCAATTGGTGAACTTTTATGTATAATGTGATGAACATTCATTAGAGTATGTACAAATGAACATTGCGATGAACATTTATGAACACTTGATGTTCATCAAAAATTGGTGAACATTTAAGTAGAATGTGATGAACATTCAGTTGGAAAACTTTTAAGTATAATGTGATGAACATTTATGAACACTTGATGTTCATCAAAAATTGATGAACATTTAAGTAGAATGTGATGAACATTTATGAACACTTGATGTTCATCAAAGATGGTCCGGCGGTGGTCGGAGGTGCTCCGGCGGTTCTCCGGCGGCGGTCCGGCGGTTCTCCGGCGGCGGTCCGGCGGCGGTCCGGCGGTTCTCCGGCGGCGGTCCGGCGGTTCTCCGGCGGCGGTCCGGCGGTTCTCCGGCGGCGGTCCGGCGGTTCTCCGGCGGCGGTCCGGCGGTTCTCCGGCGGCGGTCCGGCGGTTCTCCGGCGGCGGTCCGGCGGTGGGGACAAGGGGGGACAAGGGGTGCCACGTGTCATCATATGGGCTCTTGGATCTCTCTTGATCCAAGGCTCCACATTCATTCTCATTTATCATTTTAACAAGTATTATTACACGACTCTTTTCCATTTTTTAATAGGAATTGTTAGAAACTTAACAATTAAGTCAAAACTAGTTATGACTGTTAAGTTTCTAATATTTAATTCATAATTACTAAAAAATAAACATCTCAACTAATACGAAATAATAATCACTGCTATTACTAAAAAATTACGATTAATACGAATTCATAATAATTCGATTAATGCATAATAATCTGGAACTTAATCGTAATTATAAAAAATTACGATTAAATTATGATTAATAAGAATTCTAATATTTAATTCATAATAATCTGAAATTTAATCGTAATTAAGAAAAATTCCGATTAAATTCCGATTAATACGAATTCTAATATTTAATTCATAAAAAACTGAAATTTAATCGTAATTATTACTAAAAAAATTACGATTAAATTTCCAAAATTAAATAAAATTAAAATTTGAAAAAATCGGGTTTAGAAATTATATGCCGAATAAAGCTCGTGCGGTGTCACCGGATCCGTAGTCGTCGTCGCCGGAACCCGAGTCGCCGGAACCGTAGCTCTCGCCGGAATATTCGCCGGAGGAGCATTTGCCGCTGCCAACGCCGCTCGAGTCGCATACCGCCGGCCGCCTCCATCCACCAAGGCTTCATCGTCGGACAAGGTCGCCGAAGGTGGCTCCGTTGTGACGGAGGTCGCCGGAGGTAATAAAAGGGAAAATACATTTAAATGATGCGGTGACAAAATTGTAAATAAGAGAGATTTATTCACAATGACTATTTTACCGTCGTCATTTTTTATTCTCTCAAACCCTATTCTGCTAAGGATCTAGCGATGGCGATTCTCGATCTCCGACTTCGAGTTCATCCATGGCGAAGCCACTCGCCGTCGAAATCGAGGAGCTTCTGCAAATGAACTCGGGTTCATCGCCTCCTCTATAGGTATCAACGCCTGGCCGCTGCTGCTGCACCCTTTGGATCTCGGCTCTCAACTCTGTTGCTCACCATGTTCGCAACTATGGCTTCTCTTTATGTCGCTGGGCGATACTCTCTCTATCTCTGTCTTTATCTATGATCTATTTCGATGTTCTCGTGTTAGGTCTACTGGAATTAGACCTATTTTGATATTTATATCGTTCTTCTCCTTCTTCCTTTTTGCCGAATCTGACACTTTCCCATACTATTTCTAGGGCACAGGTTATCGGGCTTCTTCTTCGTCATCCATGGCAGCGGTGGCTAGGGTTGTGACCTCCATTGTTGCGATTTCTACTGGTTTTCCTACTCCACTTCATACCATCCTCATCTCATCTCCTTCGATCCAGATCCAGATCATGTAAATTCATCTTCTCCATAGATCGGAATTCCAAAATCCTCATCTCTTCAAGAAAGGAAGTATAGCTTGAAGATCACTGAGAAGTAAAAAATAAACGAGAAGAACTGCTTCGAAGGTGGAGGTGGACATTCTGAAGATTTGCAGGGTAGTTGCAGATTTCAATTGAAAAGAACTGCTGACGAATCACTTAACTTGCCTGGATCGGGTATGAAATTCATGGCTCTCACTGTGTTTGTGGAAATGCCTGAATGAAAAATCAAACTAAATCATGTTAGAGGAATAGGTTAGTTTAAATCATGTTAGAGGAATAAGTTGATATGCAATGAACCTGCAAAGCTTGAATAGTGAACCTGCCTTGATAGCTTAATGAACTTAAGCTTGAACAATTTCATAAAGGTAAAAAATAAAATTCTCTTCCTCTTATTAGCTTGTAATTATACCAGATTCATTTTGTATGTGTGTGTGTTTCATTTTGTATGTGCGCGTGTTTCAGTATTTGAGCATGGGCATTGAATCATGTGACTGTTCCTTGATGTTTCACCATCTAAAGGTTATTGAACTAGATGACATGTATTCTGAAGATATAAAACAGATAATGGTTGTTGCTTATGATTCATGCTCTATAAATTGTGCAGCTCAGTGGAGACCATTCAACAAAATCAGAGGATGCATCTTTCAGGGATTTAGGATTTCCACTCAATTTCAAACTCTAGAAACTGAGGATTGTCAAGGTAAATTGGGTTAGACCTTTTCTTCCGGGAAAGGATTTTATTAAAGAATTTCAAGAGGCTATAACTATGGAACTTGGTAAGATATATTCTGGGCTATTCAACACGTACACCATGATGTAGCGGGAATGCATATTATGTTGGTAAAAGTCTATTAATAAGACTTATTGATATTATATTAAAAGAATGGAGTTAATAGGGAGTAATCTGATTTTAATAAATCAGTGTCTGAGATTAAAAGTTGATCTATTTAAGATCAATGTCTGAGATTAAAAGTTGATCTATTTAAGATCAATGGATGAGATTAAAAGTTGATCTATTTAAGATCAATGGTTGAGATTAGAAGTTGATTTCTGAGATCAATGGTTGAGATTTTTCTTTAAAAGATAACTTCCTAACTCCTCCTAACTACTCTCAACTTCCCTAACTGTAATCTGATTAACTGTATCTGACAGTTGAGAAATTCTCTATAAATAGAGAATGTTCATCCACAAGGAAATTATGAAGGAAAATCATATTTGCTGTCTGATTTTTCACTAAAGGGCTTTGTTTTATCCTGGGGAGTGAATTTATTTGAAACTCTACAACAATCAAATAGGGGACAAATATCACTTTAAAGATAGTGATCTTTTCACGCCTCAAAGCTATTTCTAAACTCTTATTCCCAACAATTTTAAAGTGATATTTTACTATGGAGGCCGGATCACAAGCAGCAACCCTTACTCTGATGAATCAAGATTTCTTCAAACTTGATCGCTTTGATGGAACAAACTACAATCACTAGAAGGACCAAATGATGTTCTTACTCACTACCTTGAAGATTTCCTATGTTATGGATGATAGCCTTGCGCCTATCCCTGATCCAGAAGAGGATGAAAATCAGGAAATCAAAGATCAAAGTAAGAAGATAGATGAAGATGAAGTTCTATGCAGAGGCCACATTCTGAATCGCCTCTCTGACAGGTTGTACAATTTGTTTTCAGCCATCAAATCTCCCAAAGAAATATGGACCACACTAGAAACAAGATACAACAATGAGAAGCAAGGGACAAATAAGTTTCTTATCATGAAATATTTTGAATTTTCTATGACTGCTGCAAAACTGGTTATGGATCAAGTCCATGACCTGTAGAGTATTGTCAATCGACTCAAGGAGTTGAAGATTGACATTTCTGAGCGTTTACAAGTTGGGGCTATCATTGCTAAATTACCCAAAACTTGGAATGACTACAGAAAGAAACTCTTACACACCACAGAAGAGTTATCCTTGGATCAAATCCAGAAACACTTGCGTATTCAGGAAGAAACCAGAAAGCAATACAAAACGCAAGTTGATTCACAATCTGATCAGAAAGTGAATGTTGTTGGTGAAAATTCTAACAAGAATGCAGGAAAGAATAAGAGAAAGAAGCCCTACGAAGGGAACAACAACACTAACAACAAGAAGTTAAGAAGGATGACAATGATAACAGGCCCAAGTGTCATTACTGCCACAAACTTGGGCATTTCAAGAGAGACTGCAGATTCTTCAAGAAGAAACAACAAGAGTTGGGAAATCAAGCGAACATGGCAGAAAAGCAAACATATGAAATTATTGTTATGGTTTCTGATTTGCACATAAGCATGGTTACTGAATTAAACATGGCTGCAACAACCAAGTCTAAAGACTGTTGGTATGATTCAGGTGCTACAGTTCATGTCTGCAATGACATCTCTCAATTCAGAAATTATGAAGCATCTGAAAAGGATGATGGCGTTCTCATGGGTAACAACAATGTTGCTAAAGTCTTGGGAAAGGGACGCATTGAAATTCAGTTCACATCAGGAAAGAAAGTCACTTTGACCAATGTGTTGCATGTCCCTGATATAAGGAAGAACTTAGTTTCTGCAAATCTCTTATGTAAAGTCGGAATTAAGGCTGTGTTAGAATCCGACAAGTTGATATTAACTAAGGGTGGTTTGTTCGTAGGAAAGGGATACTCTTGTGATGGAATGTTCAAATTAAGTATCAATAATAATACTAGCGATTCTGCTTATATCGTTGAGTGTTCTTCTGATTTATGGCATATGCATCTTGCTCATGTTAATTTCAGATCTCTTATATTTATGTCTAAAAGTGGATTGATTAAATGTGATGAGCATGTTAATCATAAGGATTGTGCCTAAAAGACCTTTTTCTGTAGTAGAAAAGACTAATGAAATTTTAGATCTTATTCATTCTGATATATGTGAATTAAATGGAGTATTAACAAGAGGAGGAAATAAATATTTCATCACTTTTACTTATGACAAGTCTAGATATAATCATGTTTATCTAATGAGAAAAAAAGAAGAGGCATTTGAGAAGTTTAAAGTCTATAAGGCTGTTGTAGAAAATCAGAAAGACAAGAAAATTAAGATTCTAAGAAGTGATAGGGGTGGAGAATATTTCTCTGCAGAATTCAATGAATTTTGTGAAGTTAATGGGATTATTCATCAACGTACAACCCCTTACACGCCACAACAAAATAGCTTGGCTGAAAGGAAGAATCGAACACTCTATGACATGGTTAATGCAATGATGTTGAATGCTAAAGTGCCAATAAATCTGTTGGGTGAAGCCTTACTCATAGCATGTCATTTACACAATAGGATACCCTCAACGAGAACTAAAATGTCTCCATATGAAATCTGGAATGGAAGACAACCTAATCTAAGTTATCTGAAAGTTTGGGGCTGTATAGCCTATTACAGAATTCCAGATCCTAAGAGAAGTAAATTGGGTCCTAAAGCATTGAAGAGTATTTTTCTTGGCTATGCAGAAAATTCTAAAGCTTACAGATTCCTGGATGTTGAATCTAATTTAATAATAGAATCCAGAGACGCTGATTTTTTTGACACAAAATTCAGTGGGGATTCGTCTAGTGACAATGCAGAAGAAGTCACTAGAATGGATCCATCAACTTCTTTTAATAAGAGGAAAGTTGATGAACTAAATGAACCAAGAAAAAGTAGGGTAAGAATTCAGCAACACTTTGGTTCTGATTTTTCATTACCAAATGACTTATTGCTCCTAGTTGAAGGTTCTAGGAATGAGTTGTTGGTTGAAATGCCTATAGCCCTTTCAAGTGGACCAAGTAGATGGAGATCCTAAGACTTTTACAAAAGCAATGACTTCTAGAGATGCTGCATTCTGGAAAGAAGCGGCGAATAATGAAATGGACTCAATAAGATCCAATAATACATGGGTTCTTGTGGATTTTCCTAAGGGATCCAAACCTATATCTAGTAAGTGGGTATTAAGAAGAAAGTACAATAAAGATGGCACTATACAAACCTTTATGGCCAACTTAGTGGCTAAAGGATTTAGGCAAAGGGAAGAGCTATACATGGAACAACCTGAAGGATTTGTAATTCCTGGAAATGAAAAGAAAGTGTGTAAACTAGTGAAATCCCTATATGGATTAAAACAGGCACCCAAACAGTGGCATGAGAAATTTGATTCTGCCATCTTGTCTTATGGTTTTAAAGACAATGGGGCTGATAAATGTGTTTACACTAAGGTTGCTAATAATTACAATGTTATAATCTATCGTTATGTTGATGACATGTTAATATTAAGCAATAATATGAATGGAGTGAATGAGACTAAGGATTTCTTGAAATCACAATTCAAGATGAAAGATTTGGGGGAAGTAGACACTATATTGGGTATTAAAATACTGAAAAATAGTAAGGAGATTACTTTATCTCAGTCTCATTATATTCATAAGATGTTGGAAAAATTTAAGCATCTAAAGATTAAAGAAGCTAATACTCCATATGATCCCTCATGTAAGTTAAGTAAAAATAAAGGCAGATCAAATTCTCAAACTGATTATGCAAGTGCAATTGGGAGTTTAATGTATGCAATGCATTGTACAAGACCTGACGTTGCATTTTGAGTTTGCAAGTTGTCTAGGTACACTAGCAATCCTGGAATTGAACATTGGAAAGTGATTCATCGAGTTCTAGGATATTTGAAAAGGACAACAGATCTGAAACCGTCTTACAGTGGATTTCCTGCAGTTTTGGAAGGTTTCACTGATGCTAGTTGGATATATAGTGCTGATGAAAACAAGTCTACTCGTGGATGGATATTTACACTAGCAGGAGGGGCTGTTTCTTGGGCTTCAAAGAAGCAAACATGTATAACTCATTCCACAATGGAATTTGAGTTTGTAGCCCTTGGTGCAGCAGGAAAAGAAGCAGAATGGTTGAGAAATTTTCTTTTGGATATTAAGTTGTGTCCACAACCGATGCCAGCCATTTCTG
This sequence comes from Oxyria digyna, assembly GCA_029168935.1. NCBI lineage: Eukaryota > Viridiplantae > Streptophyta > Magnoliopsida > Caryophyllales > Polygonaceae > Oxyria > Oxyria digyna. The sequence goes on from JAPVLV010000013.1 coordinate 18,799,049, forward strand.
TATTTTGTGATAGTGCTGCAACAATGTCTAGAGCTTATAATAAAATTTATAATGGAAAATCTAGACATATAAGCTTGAGACATGCTTATGTTAGACAATTGATTAATGAAGGGGTTATTACCATTATTTATGTCAAATCTTGTGAAAATTTGGCTTATCCTTTTACAAAGGCACTCTCGAGAGAAGTGGTAAGGAAAACCTCAGCTGCAATGGGTTTGAAGCTAAACTAAAGTCACCATAATAGGAACCCAACTTCTTTCTAGAGATTCTTGTTGTGAAGTTTAAAGGGTAATAACAAGTTGATGATAAGTGACTGGAAACTGCACAGTAAGAGCTTAACAGCCAGTGCAGAACAGTAGGTTGAGTGTTGATACTCTTAATAAGATTATGAAAAGTTTAAGAACTTTAATGGTTTTAGAGGATCTTACCTATATAGATAACATAAGAGTGGAGTTTCTCTTAAACAAAACCAGCTGTTTTCTAAGTTATCTATGAATCTGGGTGAACTCAAGGTTTTATAGCTGGTTTTAAAATTAACTGGAGAGTTTGAAAATGTTATATGTATGCTCTATCCGGTGTTAATAAAAGAAAGTTGGTTTAAGGAATTAACCACCATTGAATCTGTTGGCACTTTGGTAGAGTTGTACTAACTGTAAGTTTAAGTTGAAAGACACTTTCATTATGTATGACATTATTGACTAAAGTCTGATTTATAGACTTAGTGGGTATTGTTGGTAAATGTCTATTGATATTATATTAAAAGAATGGAATTAATAAGGAGTAATCTGATTTTAATAAATCAGTGGCTGAGATTCAAAGTTGATCTATTTAAAATCAATGGCTGAGATTAGAAGTTGATTTCTGAGATCAATGGTTGAAATTTTTCTTTAAAAGATAACTTCCTAACTGCTCTCAACTTCCCTAACTGTAATTTGATTAACTATATCTGACAGTTGAGAAATTCTCTATAAATAGAGAATGTTCCTCCACAAGGAAATTATGAAGGAAAATCAGATTTGCTGTCTGATTTTTCACTAAAGGGCTTTGTTTTATCCTGGGGAGTGAATTTGTCTGAAACTCTACAGCAATCATATAGGGGACAAGTATCACTTTAAAGATAGTGATCTTTTCAGGCCTCAAAGCTATTTCTAAACTCTTTTTCCCAACATATTATTATGAGATTACTTTGCGTTTTTGAATCTTGCATTGCTTGCTAATGAGGACATATGAATATGATTATTTTTTGTCACATGGAGACTTTGTACAGGAAGCTAAAAATTCAGAGAGAACTGCCAAAAATTTCCGTAGCAACAAACAAGTCAAGGTTCCTAAAGTATTTTGGGTAAAGCTTTTTTTCACTTTTGAAATATGATTCAAGTGCAAAAGATCCCTTATTTGAAATGCTCGATGCCGAGTTTACACCTAGTTATTGTACCTTTTCATGGATTGTTGATGGTTACTGCTCAAATGGAAATGAAGAGGTAGTTATGAGAATTCCTGATGAGCTAGCAAGCAGAGGCTGAAATGTAGATATCTCTGTGTACCGTGCTCTGATAAGGAGACTTCTGCTGGATGGGTAATTGGTTTACTCAATCTAGAACTGCTGAGATTAGGATCATGTGATGTAATTTAGTCTCTTTGATTTACTTCAGTGATGAGAGTGAATAGTCTAGAGTTTTGTTTATGAATAAGTTCTGACTGGTCTTTTTGCATATTTCCTTTGTTAAGAGTACCATGTTCTGATTGAATTTGATCATTACTATCATTGGGCAATGTTCATTTTGCAGTTGCAAATGGAAACTATGGTAGCAAAATCGAATCGTAGTTGTGGTCAAGTGGCTTCATTGTCAGTTCAAGAAAAAGCAAGCAGGAAAAAGCGAAACTTTCGTGCTGATCCGCCGCCTCTAAGTGATCCATCTAAGGTGATCTCAGTGGCTCCATTTGTTCTTCTGTATGTTGTTAGGAATTTAGCAGGATGTGATCTCAGTGGTAGCATTCCACAGGAGCTGGGGATTTTGAACCTTTACTCTCAAATCATTTTTATTTATGAACCTTTAATCTAAAATACTCTAATATATTTTCTCGTGCATTAGTACATCATCCATTGTAGCCAAAACTAAGGTCTCGTGATAGTTGATACGGGAAACTGTGGGAAACTCAATTAATTTATAACAGTTTAAGTAAGCATTGACCAACATTACTTGTATAAGCATAACTGAATGCTATAAGAAATTGGATGATGGTTTTTTCTTGCAGGTTTCACTATCATCTCTCAACAGACATGCTGTTGCAACAAGGGAGGAACAACTTCAAATTTCCTTTTCTTCAAGGATTGAGTAAACTTGCTTTCTTGCTTTCTGGCAGATTTGCGCCAGCTGCTGATCCATCACTAACTATTAAATTCTTTGACCGAACTCCAGAACAACAAGCTGCTTTAGAATATATGGTTGATCCAGTACAATCTGTGGAAGCTCAAGAACCCTCAGTAACAGCTCTCAACAACTCCCCCCATGGATCAGTTGGAGCTAGAGCTGGGCATAGGGCCATAGCTCAATCAAATAGTGCAGAGATGGCTGAGGCTTTCTTTCGTTATTCAGCACCAGAAGAGGATGCTTGTGTTTAGCATTTCGTTTTCATCCTGAGATGGTGTGCCTCTTTACCGTCTTATTTGCATGTATAACGGGAGGATCATTGTTATTATTGCATTCTCTGAATTTTAGTTTTTTAGTACTCCTGTTGCACAGGTTCAAGTCATCATTGTAATTATTGACATTTCCAGATTTATAATGAATAAGTTGTTTTTTTGGTCAAAATATGAATAAGTTGTTGTTTTTTTGGTCAAAAAATGAATAAGTTGTTTTATCTGAACGCGTATGAAGAATACCATCATCCAATTTTTATTAGTACAACATTGAACAAAAATGTCTTAGTTCATGTTGATAGTCTTCCATCAACAATCTCTCTTAATCTCTTCCTTTTAATTAGCTTTTGTCTTTCAATATTTTATTGCTTTTACATTTTTAATCACAGTTCTAAGTTTTATTGTTTTATTGTTTTATTGTTATATTGTTTTAATTGTTTTAATTGCTTTTAATCATATTATTTAATTGTTCTTAATCATATGGCGGAATATTTTGACACCCAAGAGAGTGATAATGTCACTTCTCCCACTCCCACTCCCACCTCCCAAGTTAGGTCCTCCGGTAGGGGTAGGACCGCTAGGCCTCAAGGGCAAGCTAGCGGTTCGAGGCCGGCTAGGGGTAGGGGGGGAGGACCGGGACCGGGACCGTTCCCGGGTCCTCCGGGAACCAATCCAGGAAACTAACATCTCCTGTTTTTACAAAGTGGTTTACTAAATTAGAACCCGGTATCGAGGAACTCGAGGCCGAGGATTATGATCCCAGACTAATTATTGTTTCTTGTAACTTTTGCGAGGCGACATTCCAATGGAAGAAAAGTGGAGAATATGGAACCCTTCAACGACACATGGAGCACAGACACGTCGCCGAGATGGGAATGCTAGGGGGACAAACGCAAATTTCCGGCGGATTTGCATCTTCTACTAGCGGTAATCCTTTATTTCGTTTTGATCATGAAGCTAATAGTGTAGCATTAGCCGAAGCTATTTGTGTTGATCATTTAGCATTTCGATTTAGTGAAAATGTAGGATTTAATGAGTACATTAAAGATCATACACAACCCGCTTTTACATCCGTATCTAGGAAAGTGATTAAGAAAAACGTAATTAAGGCTAATAAAAGACGCAAGGCCGAATTAGTTTCTTATTTTTCGCAAAATGATATGAATGTTTCTATTTGTAGTGATATATGGAGTGATAATACTCAAACCCATTCTTACATGGGTGTTACATGTCATTTTGTAGATCATCATTTTACAATGCAAAAACGTTTATTGGCATTTAGAGTCTTTGATGATTCACATACCGCACAAAATATTGCTATGATGATTCGTGCAATTTTAGAAGAATATAGACTACTTAATAGAGTTTTTTCAATTGGATTCGACAATGCATCTGCTAACACCGCATCTATTAGAGATTTACAAGAAATGTGTCAACCTTTATTTGGTGGGAAATTTTTTCATATTCGATGTGCTTGTCATATTTTAAACTTATGTGTTCAAGATGGTTTACGTGCTATGAGTTATCATTTTGAGCCAATTAAGAACGTTATTAAGTATATTTGGGGGCATCCTAAAGTTACAAGAGATTGGATGACCTTTTGTAAAACTAACGGGGTGCACCCAAAACGTTTTTCAAAAGATGTGGGTACCCGATGGAACTCTACTTACATATTACTATGTGAATGTATAGAATATAAACAAGTTTTAACGTCTTTTGTTTCTCAAAACCTTTCTGGCTCTACTTTCTATTTTAGCGAATCAGGTTGGGATATATGTCAAAGTATTGCAACGTTTTTAAAATGTTTTAGTGATGCAACAAAGAGATTTAGTCATGTTTATACACCAAGTAGTAATGTTTTTGTCTTGGAAGCTTGTAATGTTATGTGTGGTTTAAGTGAGGGAGCTAAAATTCCCGGCATTGAGGAATCCGTTGCAAGCATGAGGAGTAAGTGGTTGCAATACTATAGATATATTCCCGATTGTTTTCTTGTTGCTTGTGTTTTAGATCCTAGACTTAAATTAGGAGTTTTACACGCTCTTTTAGATGACTATTATGGATATATTTTAGCCGACGGTGAACTAGATGATATTTTAGGTATGGTTTCTAGAACTAGAACAAACATTGAAACTTTATTTACTCATTTTTCTGATTCTCCGACTACTTCACAATTACCTCCGGCTTCTTCGGGCTCTAGCTTGGGGGCCTTTGGAGCTAAGTATTTTAGTAAAAGACCAAGAGTTACAAACACGAATGCGGAAATTGATAACTATCTTAACACCAACTTTGAGTTTGTTAGTTGTGATACTTTAGATGTTTTGAAGTGGTGGGAGGATCATAGGAGCATGTTTCCAACGCTTGCGAAGATTGCGGCTCAAGTTCTTGCCGTCCCCGCTTCAACCGTGGCGGTGGAACAAACTTTTAGTGCAGGAGGCAACACTTTAACGAGGAAGAGATCAAATTTGGCACCGGAGTCATTGGAGGCGCAATGTTGTGTTTGCGATTGGAAGAGAGCCGCAATTAGGCAACAACGTAACATTATCGAGTCATCGGAAGACGAGTGGATTGGAGATTCTACTACGATACGCACCGATTCATCCGCCGAAGATTCGACTTAGGTAACGGGTTTGAAAAAAGGTAAAGAACTACGTGGGCTTTGATTCCTCTAACCCGAGAGGATACGTAGGCAACTTAACAAATAAGTCACTGTTAAGTGCAAGCCCAATTTTTTTGTTCCTTCATATTTAATTTAAAAAACTTAAAAAAAATGATTATAAAAAAACGCTATTAAAAAGAATGTTTTGTAAAACATTCTTTTCAATAGCGTTTTTTTATAATCATTTTTTTTAAGTTTTTTAAACATAATTTTTAAACTTAAAAACAATGACAAAACATTCTTTTTTAATAGCGTTTTTTTATAATTATTTTTTTTAAGTTTAAAAATTATTTTTACATTTTTTTATTTTGTTTTTCAGTTTTATAAATTTATAAAATTATTTTTTTAAAAAAAAAACCGCCGGTTAACCGGCGGTTATATATATTTTTTTTTAAAAAAACCGGTCCGGTTCAGCCCGAACCGGACTGAACCGGACCGGACCGGAACCGGAACCGGATTGAACCGGACCGGACCGGAACCGGAACCGGATTGAACCGGACCGGACCGGAACCGGAACCGTAACCGGTTGAACCGGGTTTTCCCGGTTCCGGTTCCGGTTCCGGATTCCGGAGGACCGGAACCGACGGTTCCGAACCGGAACCGGACCGGGAGCCATCCCTATTCCACAGGAGCTGGGGATTTTGAACCTTTACTCTCAAATCATTTTTATTTATGAACCTTTAATCTAAAATACTCTAATATATTTTCTCGTGCATTAGTACATCATCCATTGTAGCCAAAACTAAGGTCTCGTGATAGTTGATACGGGAAACTGTGGGAAACTCAATTAATTTATAACAGTTTAAGTAAGCATTGACCAACATTACTTGTATAAGCATAACTGAATGCTATAAGAAATTGGATGATGGTTTTTTCTTGCAGGTTTCACTATCATCTCTCAACAGACATGCGGTTGAACTGGAGATGATTTTTTAAATTCTTAAACAGGAACTCATGGCATGGACATTTTTCAGAATATGTAATTCCTCGCGTTCTGCGAGGAATGTACATCTCGCGTTCTGCGAAGAGTGTACACCTCGCGTTCTGCGAGATTATGCAAAAACCGAATAGAAATGAAGCAACAACAACATATCCCTAAACATAATCCAACAAAATTATCCAAGCAACAACACACCTAAGAAAGCAATACAAAACACAATCCAAAACACAAAACGAAAGGCTACTCGTCTTCTCGTGGTCGGAAGGGAGCGAGATTTGACATGCATAGTAGCATTTGGGCGTGATATGAAGAAAATTCCTCTGGAGTGGCAAACCGATACCGGTCCATGTCATTGTACACCCGGCCAATCACCTATACGCAAGTAAACATTCATTCTATGTTAATATTAGAGACAAACAAAGACTAGAAACGCAAGATAAACCAAAACAATTAATATTACCTGTCTCTTAGTAATCATCCTAGGGATTGCAGGACGGATATACCTATGGGTCCTCTTGATGTACCAATCCATGTAATCATGGGAGCATTCATGTGGTGCAAAGGCAACTGGCCCCATATCATCGAGAGACAAAGAGTGAACATCTCTTGACTCCCAAAGCCATTGGTTGGCGTCATAAAAAACACTATAACACCTAATGTTTTTCAACCTATGAGATTTGAGCGGTTCGATGACTGGCCTAGGAATACGCTGCACTCTCCCAAATTGTCTCGGACACCTATCAGGCATGTGTGGTTCGGTGATGTCACAGCACGATAGCACCCCGTGAAATAGAGCGGGAGCAAGCTCAGGATCGATGAAGTCTTGTGATCCATACGGGTTCCAACATACCTAAAAAAATGACAGCAGAAACTTACAGTAGGAGAAAATGCAGAAACTGCTGCGTACTCAAAAATGCAGAAAGGCCAGAAAATGCAGAAACTGTTGACAATGCAGAAACTTAACAGAAAATGCAGAAACTTACCATCTCCGGCATAAGAATATCGAGCGCTCCCCTATAGTCCCTTCCGACTTGCCCCTTCTTCAGCTTTACATTCTTAGGCATCCACCGGTATACCCATGGTTGCTCCGCTCTCCACCGAGGACGTTCAGTAGGTCGAAAGTGTGAGAAGTAGTTGTAGATCCATGCCTAAGAAATACAAAGTACGTTAAATATGAAAATATATATAAGTATGTAAATTAAACGCTTAGAAAGTATAATACCTGCAACAAGGTGTAACAAAAAGACATCTGGGCACAACCCTGTCGTGTGCATATCCCCAGCTGCCTATACAGATGGGCCAAAGCAGCTGAACCCCACGATATGCCCGTAGCATGGGCATAGGTTTCCAAAAAAGGCCCATATCTAAGCCGAATCAAGTTCTGTGACTTGTCCGGAAATAAGATCGAGGAAGCAGTATACAACACCCAACCTAAACCCTTTCGCTCTGGACCTAGGTTTTCACAATGCCTTTTAAACCATTCAGCTTTCACCCTCCCAGAATCTAAAGTGTGAGGATCTATTCCAAAAATTTCCGCCCCCTTCCTACCATAGTATTTTAGAATCTCATCATGACTAAACTTGACACCCAGTTTCTTACATGTCGTCATTTCTTTCCCTTCTATAGGTAGGCCTAAAATCATATGTACATCAAGAAGGCCAATAGTGATCTCACCACAAGGGAGGTGGAATGAATTTGTCTCCGGTTGCCATCGTTCGATGAACGCTTCAATAAAAGGAAAGTCGATTTCTTCGTACATCATGTCAGGTAGATCTGACAGTCCAACTGCACCGGGAATCTATGACCAGTCATTGTTGTCCAATGGCCAATCACTGCTCTGCTTTGTCCGTTGTTGTGGCTTCATCGGACCTTCGAACTGCAGAAAAATACAAAAATTACACACTGCAAACCAAATTTTCAAAAAATACAGTTTCTGCAGATTTATCAGTTTCGGCAGAATTGTGCATTTTCTCGCGTTCTGCGAGGAGTGACACCCTCGCGTTCTGCGAGAAGTCACTCCTCGCGTTTTGCGAGAAAATGCACATATTTTGCATTTTCTAATAATTCTGCAGAATATGTGCAATGGATTGAAAATGCGGAAAATAAATAAATAATTAAATTACCTCCCCTTTCTGGATGTGGAATGCAACATGTGCTTCAAATCCCTTAAGCAACTCGGGATCTTCTGGACCTCCAGGTGTGTCATGAGTGAGCTCAGGATCATACTTTGGCTCATTCTTCTTGGACTTCCTCTTTCTTTTGCGTTTCTCGACCACTTCTTCTTCTTCTTCTTCTTCAACATCATCACCTTCTTGTTCTTGTTCATGTTGTTCCTCTTCTTCATCCCCAAAAACCTCATCCTCGTTTTCTGCTTCCATCGGTTCTGGGGCTTGATTGTGAGAAGAAGAACCAGCTTGTCCACTTCCCTCGGCATATCCACCGCCCCAACTTTGTCCAACCATCCCTTCTCCACCGCCCCAACTGCCTCCCGCCCACCCCTGTCCGGCTTCCATAAGTGCATTATGTTCAAAAAACTGGTCCTAGCAACCCGGTTGTCCAGTAGAATAACTATCTTGGGAAACAAGGTCCCAGCCAACTGGGTATGACTCCCGACTACTACGCGCTTTTCAGGCCTCAAAGCTATTTCTAAACTCTTTTTCCCAACATATTATTATGAGATTACTTTGCGTTTTTGAATCTTGCATTGCTTGCTAATGAGGACATATGAATATGATTATTTTTTGTCACATGGAGACTTTGTACAGGAAGCTAAAAATTCAGAGAGAACTGCCAAAAATTTCCGTTGCAACAAACAAGTCAAGGTTCCTAAAGTATTTTGGGTAAAGCTTTTTTTCACTTTTGAAATATGATTCAAGTGCAAAAGATCCCTTATTTGAAATGCTCGATGCCGAGTTTACACCTAGTTATTGTACCTTTTCATGGATTGTTGATGGTTACTGCTCAAATGGAAATGAAGAGGTAGTTATGAGAATTCCTGATGAGCTAGCAAGCAGAGGCTGAAATGTAGATATCTCTGTGTACCGTGCTCTGATAAGGAGACTTCTGCTGGATGGGTAATTGGTTTACTCAATCTAGAACTGCTGAGATTAGGATCATGTGATGTAATTTAGTCTCTTTGATTTACTTCAGTGATGAGAGTGAATAGTCTAGAGTTTTGTTTATGAATAAGTTCTGACTGGTCTTTTTGCATATTTCCTTTGTTAAGAGTACCATGTTCTGATTGAATTTGATCATTACTATCATTGGGCAATGTTCATTTTGCAGTTGCAAATGGAAACTATGGTAGCAAAATCGAATCGTAGTTGTGGTCAAGTGGCTTCATTGTCAGTTCAAGAAAAAGCAAGCAGGAAAAAGCGAAACTTTCGTGCTGATCCGCCGCCTCTAAGTGATCCATCTAAGGTGATCTCAGTGGCTCCATTTGTTCTTCTGTATGTTGTTAGGAATTTAGCAGGATGTGATCTCAGTGGTAGCATTCCACAGGAGCTGGGGATTTTGAACCTTTACTCTCAAATCATTTTTATTTATGAACCTTTAATCTAAAATACTCTAATATATTTTCTCGTGCATTAGTACATCATCCATTGTAGCCAAAACTAAGGTCTCGTGATAGTTGATACGGGAAACTGTGGGAAACTCAATTAATTTATAACAGTTTAAGTAAGCATTGACCAACATTACTTGTATAAGCATAACTGAATGCTATAAGAAATTGGATGATGGTTTTTTCTTGCAGGTTTCACTATCATCTCTCAACAGACATGCTGTTGCAACAAGGGAGGAACAACTTCAAATTTCCTTTTCTTCAAGGATTGAGTAAACTTGCTTTCTTGCTTTCTGGCAGATTTGCGCCAGCTGCTGATCCATCACTAACTATTAAATTCTTTGACCGAACTCCAGAACAACAAGCTGCTTTAGAATATATGGTTGATCCAGTACAATCTGTGGAAGCTCAAGAACCCTCAGTAACAGCTCTCAACAACTCCCCCCATGGATCAGTTGGAGCTAGAGCTGGGCATAGGGCCATAGCTCAATCAAATAGTGCAGAGATGGCTGAGGCTTTCTTTCGTTATTCAGCACCAGAAGAGGATGCTTGTGTTTAGCATTTCGTTTTCATCCTGAGATGGTGTGCCTCTTTACCGTCTTATTTGCATGTATAACGGGAGGATCATTGTTATTATTGCATTCTCTGAATTTTAGTTTTTTAGTACTCCTGTTGCACAGGTTCAAGTCATCATTGTAATTATTGACATTTCCAGATTTATAATGAATAAGTTGTTTTTTTGGTCAAAATATGAATAAGTTGTTGTTTTTTTGGTCAAAAAATGAATAAGTTGTTTTATCTGAACGCGTATGAAGAATACCATCATCCAATTTTTATTAGTACAACATTGAACAAAAATGTCTTAGTTCATGTTGATAGTCTTATAGGTTCATACTCGTAGTTTTACAGGTACATTTAGCCTAATTTTTTTGAATGAACAAATTAAACTAAGAGACACTAGGTTCATGTTGATAGTCGTATAGGTTCATATCGATAGCCTTACAGGTTCATGCTAATAGTCTTGCAGGTTCATTTAGCCTAATTTATTTTTTAATGAACTAAATGTCTTAGGTTTATGTCGATAGTCGTGTAGGTTTATGTCGATAGCCTTATAGGTTCATGATGATAGTCTTTCAGGTTCATTTAGCCTAATTTATTTATTTTAATGAATGCAATGAACTGAAAAACACTAGGTTCATGTTGATAGTCGTGTAGATTCATGGCAACTGCCTTGTAGGTTCATGTCGACAACCTTGCAAGTTCATGGATTTTTTACCCCGATTTTCTTTGTTATGAACATATTGAACTAAAAGGCCTTCAGTTCATTTTAATAGTCGTGTAGGTTTATGTCGATAGTCCCACAGGTTCATGATTTTTTTTCACCTGATTTTTTTTGTTATGAACACATTGCACTAAAAGGCCTTAGAGTTCGTGTTCATAGTCTTTGTAGGATCATATCAATACTCGTGTAGGTTAATGTTGACAACTTTGAGGTTCATCCCGATAGTTTTACTTGTTCATAAATGAACACAATACGTGAGGTAATTTAGGGTGTTTTCTCCCGGTTTTTGTTATTTGTTCATGAACTTTTATATATAGGTTCATTAGTTTTTACTTGCGGATTCACTAGTTTTCACTTGAATGTTCCTTGGTAAACACTTGTAATTTCATGACTTTACCAAGTTCATTAATTTTATAGTGCGGGCTCATAAGTTTATACTTGATGGTTCATAAGTTTATACTTACAGGGTCAAAGGTTTAGTCTTGTAGGTTCATTAGACAAGAATCTCATAGAAGATCATGTTGAGTGTCTCGTCTCTTGTCACAAACCTGAATTACTAATGCTTGATAAACTGTTTGATATATTACACATAAAAAAATACTCCCTAATCTTGTCGAAAAGAGGGCGTATCCCAGTAGCTATTTATTAGACTCCTACTAAAAAAGACCTTTCTAATTCTTAGTCTTACATCAAGAACTAATGAAAAGTAAAATACATTAATTAGGAACAACACCCAAAGGAAGAACGCAGTTGTTGTGCTAAGTTGTGGGTAACAATTCTCATGTTCCATTACAGGTTCAACCATGTTCCATTACAGGTTCAACAATGTACTATTACATGTTCAACAGTATACTATTACAGGTTCAACAATGTACTATTACAGGTTCAACAATGTACAATTATAGGTTCAAATCTATCTAAAAGCACTAAAAATTACAATGTATCACCATATATGGAACGGTTCCACCGATAATGATTATCAGGAGTCCAGAAATCAAATACACGGTTCTTATATACAGCCCGATGCTTTATTCAAACATCGCCGGGTCACTCGCGTTCTGCGAGATACGTGGCACTCGCGTTACGCGAGATTAGCAGAAAATTAAGTTAATTTCATGCATGCTAATCTCGCGTTCCGCGAGTGTACGTGTCCTCGCAGAACGCGAGTGTCACGTCCCTCGCAGAACGCGAGATTAGCATGTCAGATGGACGTTGTTGTGCGCCATTACTACATGTCTTGTCCCCACCTAACTGTAATAACTACCCCTTTATTTTAAGTAATCCGTAACACCTATTAACCCTACCCTAACACATTTTTTATCATTTTTCACCTCTTTCACCCTCCATTAAAACCCATTTTCAAAACCTTAAAACTTCAAAACACTCTAAAAACACCTAAAATAATGGAAGATGAAGAGGAATTCAACAAAGGAGGGAATGGAGATGATGGTTCATCAAGTTACCATTCAAATGAGGTAATGTTCTTACTTAATTTTTGAATTTTAATTTGTTTTGCACCATTAAGAGCTAAAATGAACTTATTATGTTGTATTTCATGTTAAATCTAGTAGTAGTAAGTGTTGAAGAGATGACTTTTGCATATAATGTCAAAAACTTAGATGTGTTCATGTTTTTAGGGTTTTTAATGTAGAAACTCATGTTATGTTAAATTATCCCGTTGAATGACTAGTTTCAGGAAATAGCAACTTCTCGCGTTCTGCGAGAGGAAGCCACTCGCGTCACGCGAGATGTGCCCCCCCTCGCAGAACGCGAGAAGTTGCACATTACAGAGTATTAACAGAAGCATTGTGTATAGGTGAATTTTTCTTTGTTCACTGGATTGAATGCAATCCAGTTGAATGACTACAACTACCCCTCCCGGAATACAAGGCCATGTTCGCCACCGTCATTTGATTTAGGGATTGACCACTTTGGATATTATCATCAACCATCTTCATATGAACAACATGTGCCATCTACATATGAATTGTCTGTGCCATCTACTTGTGAGTTGCCCGTGCCATCTACTTATGAATTGCCATGTACATATGAGGTGCCATCAAGCTATGATGCGTTTGATTCACAATTTGCTAACCCACCTACAAACGTAGGAGAGGAGATGTGTTTTCTTCCCTCTTTACGCACTGCACCAAAGTTTGATAGTCCCGTATGTGAGGAAGAAGTTGTTTGTAGGGATTATTCGGAATATTTCACTACGGAGCAAGTGTTTGCCTCTAAGGAGATTGGTCATTTGTGGGCTTTGAATGTTGCAAAGCAACACAAGTTTATGATCTCTATTGGAAGGAGTGTACCATCTAAACCGGGGCAAAGTGGTAAGGTTCAAATCATTTGTGAGAAAGGGGGAAGCCATAGGCCTAAAGGTGTCGGTGTTATATCAAACACAAAGAGCAAGAAAACGGGGTGTAAATTTAAGTTGAAGCTCATGGAGAATCGGGTTGAAGAGAATTGGAGATTAGTGGTTGTTTGTGGTTTGCACAACCATCCTATTGGAGATAGTTTGGTCGGGAATGCATTTGCCGGGAGGCCAACCCCGGATCAAAAGAAAAAGGTTCGTGAGATGGTACTTTCACATTTTTCTCCAAATCAGATTTACACTGAGATAAACAAGGATCCCGGAAGTTGCACAAAGAAGTACCAAGTGTACAATTTGGTAAGACATATAAGGGAAGAGGAAATGGAAGGTAGAACCGTGGTTCAAGAATTCTTTCACCAATGCAAAGAGAGCAACTACTTCATGGAGTATAGGCCAAGTGCAAAGAATCCTTCGATAATAGGCGACTTGTTCTTTGCTAGCCCCGAATCAATGAAACTCTTAAAGGCGTTTCCATATGTCCTTTTGATGGACTCAACTTATAGCACGAACAAGTAAGTATTTATCATTCTGTGGAAAATGTTGTATTTTCAAATTCATGAACAATTGAAGATCTGTGGTAGAAAACACACCTCGCAGAACGCGAGGACATACCACCTCGCAGAACGCTAGTAATGTCCTTGATTCTGTGTTGATGCATTTTCAATTGCAAAGCTTCTGGACAAAGTATCCACCTCGCGTGCCGCGAGGTGGTGTGTCCTCGCATCACGCGAGGAAAAGCATTACAGATGCTCTATTTCGTGAGATTGAATGAGGAACTTATCTTACTGTATTTTGGTTTAAGGTACAATGTTCCCTTCCTGGAGATAGTCGGTTTGACTTCTACGTGGAAGAATTTTGTTGTGTGCGGGGTATGGTTAGAGGCTGAGAGCGAGGATAGTTATTTCTGGGCATTGCAGCAGCTGCAGACAATGTATTTGAGAATAGGAGCATCGCCTACTTGCTTCGTCACTGACCGTGAGATGGCTCTTATGAATGCAACAAACAAGTTATGGCCAAATGCAAAGTTTCTTTTATGTAGACGACATGTAAGGAAGAACATAGAGGCGAGAGCCAAGACATCTATGGGCACACAAGCATTGGGGGTTCATATTTCAAATGATTATTATAACGTGTTCGAACAAACCACTGAAGAAGATTACAAGAGTACTTTGAAGAAACTTGAGGACGAATGGCGAGCTTATCCAACCGTATTGAAGTACGTGAGAACGAATTGGCTAAACCATTACAAAGAAAGACTTGTTTCAGCATGGACGGATAATGTCTTCACTCTCGGGAATAACACGACAAACAGGTATGTTCTGTAATTTATGTCTACCTTGTACATATGATAAAAAGAGCTTCTGTAATGCACACCTCGCAGAACGCGAGAATTTGCACATTACAGAAGGATCCACAGGTTCTGATTTGTATTTGCATATTATTGTTTTTCGAACATTTTAGAGTTGAAGGAGCACATTCATGTCTTAAGTCATACTTGTCAAGTGGAAATGCTAGGCTAGACACAATGTTCAAAGAATACAAAACAATGGCGGAGAACCAACTTAAGGAGATTATTGTGTCTTTCACCGAGAGTTTGAATAAGAGCTTCACAGTTGTTGAAGGGACCGACTTGTTTAAAGTCTTGAAGTTCAAAGTCTCTTACAAATGCATAGAATTTTTGCTTAAGGAATACACAAAGGGGGAGAGATTAGGTGCGCACTTTAATATGTTTTGTAGCTGCGGGATCAAGATTAGAGATGGGTTGATGTGTGTTCATCAGATTGTAAGACATTGGAAGGAGCAAAGACCACTAAGAGTATCAGAGTTGCACCCTTTCTGGAGTACTTTGAGTTTGGAAGAAGTTGATGTTCCCGGCATACTGGAAGTTAAGAGTAAGGTGGGAAGGCGTCTTTTTCAGACTTTCTATGAGGAAACGTTTCCGAATTTGTGCCCCCATGATCAAGAAAAGTGTGCACAAACTGTTTTAGACATTGGGAAAGTAAATACTCCTCTAAAAGAGCCGGCTATTTCAAAGCACACCGGAGGTCGTCCAGTCGGAGCTCCTAACAAACAACCTAGGTCAACGCAAAGAAGACCGTCTGCATGGGAGCACACTAATGTTGAGATGAATGCTAGAGATTTGGAAGAAACACCCCCAAAGAAGCAAAGAAATGCTTCTAATTCTGAAATATTCAAGAAACCAAAGATTAAGGTGATTGGCAAGTACAAGTCTCACATACCCGCGTCAATGCGCACCCATGTGAATGGTTGGTTTGAGGTAAATGGAGATGGAAATTGTGGATTTAGAGCAATAGCTCATGAAGTGCATGACAACCAACACGTATGGAGGGAAGTAAGAGATTTGATGATAGGTAAGGTCAAAGAGATTTGGCACCTAGTTCAAGGAACTTGGATTGGACCTCCACAACAAGCAACTTTGGAGAGCGCTTTACACCAACTTACATGGGAAGGAATAGGAAGGGCTCCAGAAGATCACTGGCTAGCTACCCCGGAAATGGGATGCCTTGTGGCATCCACATTCAACATAGTGTTCGTAACGGTGGGAAAAAATGCTAACTACACTTACCTTCCTCTACAACGTCCTACTTGGTTAGAAGATGGTGACACACTTCCGACGTTCTGCTTATTCTATATTGAGAGTGAGAGACATTTTGTTCCGGTAAGTTTTTGGATCTACTTATGAATTACTATCTAATATGCAACTTCCTAACGTTGTTGTTTTCTTGTAGTTGCGTCTTGAAGAAAACTGCCCATTACCTCATGTGTTTACTCCTTGGTGGCGAAACGCTGAAAGAGATGCTTTTTCTTTGCACGATCTTGTGTCACATCGATGTGTCGCCTTTGAAATGTAATGTTGAAGTTATGTTTTATTCGCTGAATTTGTAATGTAATGTTGAACTGGAGATGATTTTTTAAATTCTTAAACAGGAACTCATGGAATGGACATTTTTCAGAAAATGTAATTCCTCGCGTTCTGCGAGGAATGTACATCTCGCGTTCTGCGAAGAGTGTACACCTCGCGTTCTGCGAGATTATGCAAAAACCGAATAGAAAGGAAGCAACAACAACATATCCCTAAACATAATCCAACAAAATTATCCAAGCAACAACACACCTAAGAAAGCATTACAAAACACAATCCAAAACACAAAACGAAAGGCTACTCGTCTTCTCGTGGTCGGAAGGGAGCGAGATTTGACATGCATAGTAGCATTTGGGCGTGATATGAAGAAAATTCCTCTGGAGTGGCAAACCGATACCGGTCCATGTCATTGTACACCCGGCCAATCACCTATACGCAAGTAAACATTCATTCTATGTTAATATTAGAGACAAACAAAGACTAGAAACGCAAGATAAACCAAAACAATTAATATTACCTGTCTCTCAGTAATCATCCCAGGGATTGCAGGACGGATATACCTATGGGTCCTCTTGATGTACCAATCCATGTAATCATGGGAGCATTCATGTGGTGCAAAGGCAACTGGCCCCATATCATCGAGAGACAAAGAGTGAACATCTCTTGACTCCCAAAGCCATTGGTTGGCGTCATAAAAAACACTATAACACCTAATGTTTTTCAACCTATGAGATTTGAGCGGTTCGATGACTGGCCTAGGAATACGCTGCACTCTCCCAAATTGTCTCGGACACCTATCAGGCATGTGTGGTTCGGTGATGTCACAGCACGATAGCACCCCGTGAAATAGAGCGGGAGCAAGCTCAGGATCGATGAAGTCTTGTGATCCATACGGGTTCCAACATACCTAAAAAAATGACAGCAGAAACTTACAGTAGGAGAAAATGCAGAAACTGCTGCGTACTCAAAAATGCAGAAAGGCCAGAAAATACAGAAACTGTTGACAATGCAGAAACTTAACAGAAAATGCAGAAACTTACCATCTCCGGCATAAGAATATCGAGCGCTCCCCTATAGTCCCTTCCGACTTGCCCCTTCTTCAGCTTTACATTCTTAGGCATCCACCGGTATACCCATGGTTGCTCCGCTCTCCACCGAGGACGTTCAGTAGGTCGAAAGTGTGGAAAGTAGTTGTAGATCCATGCCTAAGAAATACAAAGTACGTTAAATATGAAAATATATATAAGTATGTAAATTAAACGCTTAGAAAGTATAATACCTGCAACAAGGTGTAACAGAAAGACATCTGGGCACAACCCTGTCGTGTGCATATCCCCAGCTGCCTATACAGATGGGCCAAAGCAGCTGAACCCCACGATATGCCCGTAGCATGGGCATAGGTTTCCAAAAAAGGCCCATATCTAAGCCGAATCAAGTTCTGTGACTTGTCCGGAAATAAGATCGAGGAAGCAGTATACAACACCCAACCTAAACCCTTTCGCTCTGGACCTAGGTTTTCACAATGCCTTTTAAACCATTCAGCTTTCACCCTCCCAGAATCTAAAGTGTGAGGATCTATTCCAAAAATTTCCGCCCCCTTCCTACCATAGTATTTTAGAATCTCATCATGACTAAACTTGACACCCAGTTTCATACATGTCGTCATTGCTTTCCCTTCTATAGGTAGGCCTAAAATCATATGTACATCAAGAAGGCCAATAGTGATCTCACCACAAGGGAGGTGGAATGAATTTGTCTCTGGTTGCCATCGTTCGATGAACGCTTCAATCAAAGGAAAGTCGATTTCTTCGTACATCATGTCAGGTAGATCTGACAGTCCAACTGCACCGGGAATCTATGACCAGTCATTGTTGTCCAATGGCCAATCACTGCTCTGCTTTGTCCGTTGTTGTGGCTTCATCGGACCTTCGAACTGTAGAAAAATACAAAAATTACACACTGCAAACCAAATTTTCAAAAAATACAGTTTCTGCAGATTTATCAGTTTCGGCAGAATTGTGCATTTTCTCGCGTTCTGCGAGAAGTCACTCCTCGCGTTCTGCGAGAAAATGCACATATTTTGCATTTTCTGATAATTCTGCAGAATATGTGCAATGGATTGAAAATGCGGAAAATAAATAAATAATTAAATTACCTCCCCTTTCTGGATGTGGAATGCAACATGTGCTTCAAATCCCTTAAGCAACTTGGGATCTTCTGGACCTCCAGGTGTGTCATGAGTGAGCTCAGGATCATACTTTGGCTCATTCTTCTTGGACTTCCTCTTTCTTTTGCGTTTCTCGACCACTTCTTCTTCTTCTTCTTCTTCAACATCATCACCTTCTAGTTCTTGTTCATGTTGTTCCTCTTCTTCATCCCCAAAAACCTCATCCTCGTTTTCTGCTTCCATCGGTTCTGGGGCTTGATTGTGAGAAGAAGAACCAGCTTGTCCACTTCCCTCGGCATATCCACCGCCCCAACTTTGTCCAACCATCCCTTCTCCACCGCCCCAACTGCCTCCCGCCCACCCCTGTCCGCCTTCCATAAGTGCATTATGTTCAAAAAACTGGTCCCAGCAACCCGGTTGTCCAGTAGAATAACTATCTTGGGAAACAAGGTCCCAGCCAACTGGGTATGACTCCCAACTACTACGCGGTTGTCCAATTGAATAACTACCTTGGGACCAATTGGGATTGGGACGTTCTTCAACGTCGGGAAGTCCCTCTGGGAAGAGCTCTACGGGGTGAGTCTTCTTTGCTTTTCCCTTCCCCTTTTGTTTTTCAACCGGGGGTTCTTCCCTAACAGCATCTCTGTTTCTCCGACGAGTCGAACGACCGGGACAATACATTGCCTAAAACCATACAAAGTAAAATCAATCTTGTCGAAAGCAGAAAATAAAATCAGAAAACAGAAAACAGAACAAACAACCAAAAAAACACAAACATATGTTCTGCAGAAAACAGATTTGCCAGGTATGGCAAATCCTCGCGTTCTGCGAAGGACATGATTCTCGCAGAACGCGAGGGACATAACTCTCGCAGAACGCGAGGGACATGACTCTCGCAGAACGCGAGGGATGTAGCGTTCTGCGTGAATTTGCACTTTCTTCAGTTTCCGGGGACAATTTCCGGCCAAAATTCAATATTTTAGCTAAAATACCTATCAACTTAAGTAAATTACCAAATAAAAATCAAAACCCTCAATAAAATCAACAACCCTAATAAAAAACCCTAACCCTAATGAATTTCAACCTATTCAACATAAAACAACATCCACTCATCAACCATAATTCAAAATCATCATCTTTCATCCATTATACAACCATTTGTAAATCAACATTCAATATCAAAACATCATATAATATGCAATTTTCTATACTAACAACATATATTCATCTAAAAACAACATTAGAAAGAATAAGAGTATTAGAAACATACCTTATATGGAGATTTGAATTGAAAAGAGGAAGAAGAAGTAGGTTGAAATTGAGAGAGATGGTAAATTGAGAGCGGCGGAATTTTGTAATGGTGGCTGTAAAAATTGGCCGAGTAGGGTTTTTCAACTTTTATAGGGGAAAAACCCCCTCGCGTTCTGCGAGGATGCGCTCCCTCGCGTTCTGCGAGGTGACGCTCCCTCGCGTAACCCGAGGGCCCGGGCGTTTTCTAAAAACGCTCGGGCTGTATTTAGCAAGGGCCATCAAATATTTGCAGTTTTGAGACTTCATCTGCCCTCTGGTTAGTTTCGTGGGACCCAATGTACTATGATGCAGCACGCTGCATCTTCTACTGCCAAGCGTGTAGCAATTTATGTAGCAAATAGTAAAAAAATTCTCTTAGAATGCCCCAATAATTTATCAACTATAAACCTTTACTTAATTAAAGAATCATGATCCTGGATTATTTCTATCACAAACCTCTATGACAACTGTTTGTAGCGAAATTATCAACGAGATGATAACTAAGCAATTGTAGGGCATAGATCAAAGAATACGGTATAATCTCAACACTCAAGAACAATATAAGGCGAGAGAAGAATTTAGGGTTGAAGCTTGAACTTAATATTACTCGTATGGTGGCTGAATGATTACAAAGCAGACGTTAGCCTCTATATATAGGCTAACCCTAACGATATCTTTAAGGAAAATCAGATCTTATCTTTTCCTTCTATCTAATAACGATATAATAAATAAGGTAAAATATATTCTTTATGGTATCTTTTACCAATTACAAGAATATAATAGAGAATAAGATAAAATATACTCGACCGACCTAATCTTCAAGGTAAACGAGACCTTTGTCACGTCTCGTCACGTCGACGACATCTTCATTGCTTCTCGTCGCGTTGACGTCATCCTTCTACGCGTAGCTTACCACGCGTTCCTTTCTTGTAGTATTTTTAGGCACAAACAATACCCCTAAGGCGTCTTACAAGGCTTAACGTCTAGTAGAGCTGGGAGACGCCTACTTTCTTCAAGGAATATGCCTTCATCAGTCTCGGAACGCATTGGATATTTACTCGAACCGAAACCTTAATTTCGTAATAATATCTTCTCTTCGATTCTCATTAAATGTGGCTAACCAACTTGTATCCGCTCCAACGGCTACTTCTCCAACGTTCAGATTTATCTCCAACGGTAACAAACCAATTCTTGAAAAATCTCGAGCGAGATCTTTTCCCTTTCCCTATTTAAACCCGTTCCATCTTCCTTCTTCTCATTCGCGATCTCCTTGTAAACCCTAACTTTTAACTTCTCTCTTCTCAATGGCTCCGATCGTCTCCGATCCCAAGATGATTCTCAGCGACGTCAACCGCCATTCTTCTTCGGCTCGCAACATTGAATTCTTTGGTTCCATAGCCGGGCTTTCTGCTCACAGGGAAATTGCTATTCCTCCTCCCGACGTATTCGCCGACGCCTTACGCCCAGGATGGATTTGCGTCTACGAGTACCCTTTCTTGGTTGGACACCGTTTTCCCTTCTCTCCTTTAGTTCAAACCTTCTTGACTATTCTGGGCATCGCGGTCGGACAAGTCCTTCCGAGTGCTTGGAGAGGTTTGGCGGTGTTGGACCATATTTTGGCTAACTTTGATATCTCGTTCACGATCGCCGACGTCATGCATTCTTGCATACTCTCTACTCCTTTGGCGGGCAGAATCAACATCAAATCTCGCGTCGGGGTTCCTCCTTTGGTGAATGAAGGAACTTCATATGACCGTGGCTGGGCATACAGATTCTATTTCATCAGGAAGTCTACCTTGGGGAAAGATTGTGCTTTCTTGCTTGAAGAATGGTCTCCTTCCAGTATGCTTCTTTACTTTTTCTGATTTTCTTTAGACTTGTGCATCTTGATGCTTATTCTTACGTGTGACTTCACGCGTAGTTGATATCCATGCTACTGTGACGCGGGAAGAATCAGAGGAGATTATCAAGAAAATCATGGTGATTCCGTTGATAGAACGTACCTTTACCGGTCGTGACGGTAAGGGGTATCGTCTGGCGACCCCTTGATGAGGCTAAAGTCGTAGTGCCAAATCAAAGAAAACTCTAAACACTAACTAGAGTATAGCAAAGTAAGTAGAGGTCGAACCCAAGGGAATCAAAACACCAAATCAATGCAGTCAAGTGAAATATCAACTAGTAACAAGTAACCAAGGGGGGGGGGGGGGGGGGGGGGGGTTTGATTGCAAGAACACACAAGTAACCAGTAACAAGCAGAGGAAGTTTGGGTGAGAATATTATGCGAAGGGGTTTCACCTAGCAAGTATCCACACAACAGTCAATCAAGTTGATCATAGATTTATCTCAAGTTCTATTCAATCCTAGGGAATGTTCCTATTCCAATCTTTAATATATCAGTAGGCCAACCGGTCCTGATAATACTTACTATTCAACAATCAGGGAAACCTCTCAAGATTAGATGAAATAGCAGCAAAGGGCACAAGAATTATAAGGATGCATGCAATAACTTACAACCATCAAGTATTAACATGCAATCAATTCTCTTTCATAAAAGTAATCAACTACCAGATCATGCAGATATGAATGCTACACTAACAAGGAATTCCACCGTATATTCCCAGTCTAGCAATAGAAAACTATCAATCAAACTAGGTGATCAAGCTAGCAAAACTAATAGAAATCAATAGATGAAGAACAAGAGAATTAATACAAACCTATAGGAAAAGAACAAGAGTTTAGAAATCTCACAACTTAATAACTGAAAGTTTCAACCGCTAAGTAAAACAATGGAGATTAGTTCCTGCTCATGGTTGCAGAACTAAATTGTCTAATGGAAAAGATGATAGAAAAGATGATGATAGAAAGAAAGAAACTAGGGTTCTTAAATAGAGACTAACCCTAAAATAATATGGTAAAAGATAAATATCCTAAAACTAATAAGGAAATAAAAGAAAGCAAATAAAACAAAAATTAACGTAACCGAAGTCGGTTCCGTTCTCTATTTCAATTCCATGCCTACATGAATTAATTCATGTGAATAAGTGGGCCATTTTACCCTATCTTTCCAGCCCATGCATCAGCAGCTTCTTGCGGGCCAGCTGCTTGCTTCATCAATTTGTGCAACCCAGCTTCTTCGTTAAATGGGCCAGCAGAAAATCACGGCCCAGCTCCTTGCTTCACTCCTATTCAATATGTGGGCCGGCCTCCATCTTTAATAATGGGCTCAACATCCAGCCCGTAAACCCAGCATCACTCCATGTAATAATGTCATGTCATACCCGCGATCGCCATATAGTGATGACGATCGCCGTCTTGGCTCCGAACATTACTTCTGCTTCGTCTTCAACTCTTCTCTTCAATCTTCTAATTCTTCATAAATATCTCAGATCATAACAATACCTCCAAACACGTATGATAATACTCCTAAACTAATGTAATAATCCCTAGTTACGCTATACAAAGTGCAGCGTATCACCCCTACTCCCTCTCGAGGTGAGTTTTCCCGTACGAGTTACGCGTTACTTTTCTTTGTATCTTCTATACTGAGCGTTGCTTTGTTTTCAGGCGTTGCGTCTCGTACTCGTCAAGAGTCTGCCAATGACTTGATTACTGATAAGAGGAGGTGTATCTCAGAGGAAAAGTTGAGAGCTGCTAGGGACGAGGTTGCTCCTACTTCAGCATGCGTAAACGAGGCGACTCCGCTAGCTATGGGGATGCAAGTGTCTTCAGATGCGCCTCTAAACGTAGGGATAGAGGAACCTCTCGTAGACCCTTCGAAGAAGAGTGAGAAGAGCAAAACGAAGGATCCCGGTGCAGCTTCCGTTACATATGTTAAAGTGAGCGACTTTCACGCGATGGTGTCTCGTTCCGTATCACCTATGCGTAACTTCATCCCGGCGATGCAAGCTCTGGCCTCTACTTCTTCTTGGAACCATTATCTGTCTATGCAAGCCGTAGACGTCTTGGGTGATTCTCTCGTAGCACAGTGGCAGGTGCGTTTCTTTCTTCGAAACCTTGATTTCTTTTTGGTGTTGTGTCGTTTCTTATATGTTGGGGTCTTTCAGGGCTTCAAAGCTTCGCTGTGTATCTGGGAACGCCTTCATAAGTATTCTGAGTCCGAGGGGGCCTTGAAGGGCCAGGTGAGCGATCTTAGTAAGAAGATCAAGGAACTTGATAAGAAGATTGCTCGCCTTACGGCGTCTGAGAAGGACGCTCGCATGGAGACTTTGGAGACGGCGAAGCAGAGGGGTGTGCTTGCGCGACGCGTCGAAGTGTTGACTGGGAAGGGCGCGTCCCTTGAGGCCGACGCCGAGGAGAAAGCAAAGTTGTACGAGAAGAACTTGCGAGAGACTAGTACTTACTATTCGTGGTCATCTCGTATTGAGGTTATGGAGGAGTTTCGTGCGGGTCGCCATGTAGATTGGGATGTGGAACGTGAGCGCGACGAATTTTCTGTTCTTTATCCTGTTCCACCCGAGGGGGTTTCTCTTCTACACGTTTCCTCGAGCTCGCCACTCTCCAGGACTTACGATGTCGGTGGACGCATCCCTGGCGGTTTGGCGTTTCGCCCGTGGATTCATGACTCTCAGAGGGGCCGTGGAAGGCGCGAGTACGCGTTCCTGGAGAGTGGTTGTGGCAATAGGTTTCCCTTCTTTGCTCAGAGGACCGTATCGGTTTCGTGAGGTGCCGGGCTTCATTCCCCATAACCATTGCCACACGTTGCTAACAATCATGGGAAGCGTCGACTCGGAGTCGGCGGTTTGGCTAACGTTGCGTACACGTAGATGGGGCCTTGAACGCGTAAGCTAACGAAACTCCTCCCTGACGCGGATTTTCGCCGCGGCCTTATTAAGCTTGGTGTTACGTCATAGACACAGAGCAAGTAATTTGAAAATAGAACAACTCGGCATACTTTAACACGTCGGAGAAAAAAGAGTACTCATATATTAATAGAAAGATGCATCATGAACTAACAAACTTCGAAGCTGACGCTTACCCCTAGTCGCCACGACCCCTTGTCGCTTCGACGCTAAGATAACGACGCTAACTTTATTGAAATTCTAGAAAGAAACTAATCCTACTCATGCGAGAAAGAACATAAAGAGAGTAATGCTAGGAAATTTGGGAATTCTTATCACTTTTGTTTGGCTCGACTTATGGCGGGTGGTGCTTTAGGAACATGTTGCTTAAGTTGTTGCTCTTTGCTTGGATTTTTTGCTCGTAATTACTTGGTAGATTAGCATCCTTTTGCTTGTCGATTATACCGTCTTATATTGTTTGTGGTCATTGCGGCTGCTTTTGTTACGTTGTCGGCTTACATGAAGGTTGGGTCCAGCATTTCCTCCGAACCCTGAAGCGAGTGGCGAACGTAGGTCAGCGTGTGATTTTATCAGCTTGTGACGTTACCCCTTACTTTTAAGGTGGGTCCGTTGCCTCACGCTAGCGTTAGGTCGACGTCAAACTCTTTTAATCGATGGGTCTATTCATCGTGTAGGGTCCGATTTCTCGATTGTTAGGACTTACGATGCCGGTGGACGCATCCCTGCCGGTTTGGCGTTTTGCCCGTGGATTCATGACTCTCAGAGGGGCCGTGGAAGGCGCGAGTACGCGTTCCTGGAGAGTGGTCGTGGCAATAGGTTTCCCTTCTTTGCTCAGAGGTCCATGCCGGTTTCGTGAGGTGCCGGGCTTCATTCCCCATGACCGTTGCCACACGTCGCTAACAATCATGGGAAGCGTCGACTCGGAGTCGGCGGTTCGGCTAACGTTGCATATGCGTAGATGGAGCCTTAAACGCGTAGGCTAACGAAATTCGCCCCCGGAGTGGATTTTCGCCGCGGCCTTATTAAGCTTGATGTTACATCATAGACACAGAGCAAGTACTTTGAAATGAAACAACTCGACATGTATCGCATATCGGACAAGAAGGTGCATACTTATGTATTAAAGAGGATTTCATGAACTTTGACGAGCTAAGACATCTACCCCTAGTCTCGACGCTAAAACATGCTTGGACATAATAAGGAATCTAAGATATGTATAAGAGAAAGTAGGAATCAAATCAACTATCACGTTTTCTAGTGGTAATACTTCTTAAGATGTATTGCGTTCCATGAACGCATAAGTGGTACTCCTTCCGGTGTAACGAGTTCGTAGGCTCCTCGCCCTACGACTTGTGCTACTTGGTATGGACCTTCCCAGGACGCGGCGAGTTTACCGATGCTCTTATCCTCGGTGTTTGGGAATACTTTTCTTAAGACCCAATCTCCTACTTGGAAAGTTCTTGCTTTTACTCGTTGATTATAGCTTCGGGCAGCGATTTGTTTTTGTGCTGCCATCCTCAACGCTGCGTTATCTCTTAGCTCGTCGACGATATCTATGATGAACGTCATCATTGGAGTGTTTCTTTCCTTAGGGAGAGACCAATACCTCTCTGTTGGTACTTCCACTTCGATTGGCAGGACGACTTCACAACCGTATACGAGAGAGAATGGCGTTCTTCCCGTTGCTCTCTTTGGCGTTGTTTTGTCGGCCCATAATATATCTTGGAGTTGATCCTCCCAATTTTCCTTGCATTCTTCTATCCTCTTCTTGAGATTACTCACGATGACCTTGTTACTTGATTCTGCTTGTCCGTTCGCTTGGGGTATCTTGGCGTCGAGTAGACTAGACGTATACCTTTATCTTCGCAGAACGATACGATGTTCTTTTTAATGAATTGTGACCCGTTGTCGCATACAATGGTGTGAGGGATTCCGAATCTCATGATGATGTTTCTTTCGATGAAGGAGATGACATGGGAATCCTTGATACTCTTGAACGCCTCGGCCTCTATCCACTTGGAGAAGTAGTCTGTAACAACGAGCATTAGCTTCTTTGGTCCAAGGGTTAAGGGTATAGGTCCTACTATGTCCATCCCCTATTGCATGAACGGCCAAGGAGACGTTATGGAGTGAAGCTTTTCTGTCGGCAGGTGCGGGATCGGGGCGTGTCTTTGGCAAGTGTCGTACCTTTTGACGTGATTCATCGCGTCTTGTCTCATCGTGGGCCAATAATACCCTGCTGAGTGTGATTTGGCGGCTAGGCTTCTCCCTCCTGAATGATTCCCATATTCTCCGTTGTGTAGCTCTCGTAGAATGTCTTGGATCTTTTCCTCTGTTGGGCATGTTAAGAACATGTCGTTCGACGACCATTTTAGTAGTTGGCCTTTGTCTACTATGAAGGTAGTTGCCTTTTGCTTCAATAGCCTTGCCTCGTACGCGTTACCCGGGAGGCATCCGTGCTGCAACCACTCGTAGTAAGGCGTTACCCATGAGTCTTGACTTCTTACTGTGAGTGTTTGCTCTGGAATTGCCTCCTTGTTGATGGACGCATTGTTGAGGTGAAGGAACGTGATCTTTTGGTATTCCCTTGGGTCGATGGATGAACCTAGCTTTGCCAACGCGTCAGCTTGCACATTAGCGTCTCTGGGGATCTGTCTGATTTGGCAGATTTCGAATTTCTCGAACAAGTCCTTTAGTACTTTGAGATACAAGGTCATATTTGAGTCTTTAGTGGCATATTCACCTCGAACTTGGTTGACCACCAGCAATGAATCACAGTAAATATCAAGTTTCTGAACCTGCAAGTCGATGGTGATGCGTAGACCGACGATTAGGGCTTCGTACTCGGCCTCGTTCTTCGTCGCTTTGAAGTCACATCTCATGGCTTGGACAACCCTATCCCCTTGTGGCGACTTTAGGACGAGGCCTAGTCCTACCCCGTTCTGGTTCATTGCTTCGTCTGTGTGCAAGGTCCACTTTGCGCATTCTACCTTGTTTACTTGTGAGACTGATTCTTGCTTTAGGGTTGGACTGAAGTCTGCCAAGAAGTCTGCTAATGCTTGGGATTTGATTGCTTTCCTTCCTTCGTAGACGATGTCGTAGCCGACAAGGTGAACCGTCCACTTCGTCATTCTCCCCGATAACTCTGGCTTCTTTACTATGTTCTTCAAAGGTGACGTGGTTCTTACTATGATGGTGTGGGACTCGAAGTAGGGTTTCAACTTCACCGACGCCATCACTAGTGCCAAGGTCAGTTTTTCCATGGCGGAGTATCTTGTTTCTGCTGATGACAACGTTTTGCTCACGTAGTAAACGAGCTGTTGTTCTTCCCCTTCTTCTCTTATGAGCATGACGCTAATAGCTATCTCAGAAACTTCTAGGTACACGAACAAAGGTTCTCCTTCCTTGGGCTTCGATAGGAGCAAGGGATTCGTCAAATAATTCTTAAGCTCCATGAAGGCCTCTTCATGGTGTTCCGTCCAAGAGAAGGACTCGTTCTTCCGGAGAGTGTCGTAGAAGAGTCGATTTCTGTCGGAAGCTTTGGAGATGAACTTGTTTAATGCATCGACCCTTCCTGACAGCTTTTGGATGTCTTTCACGCAACGCGGAGATTCGAGATCAAGTATGGCTTTGATCTGCTCGGGACTAGCTTCTATTCCTTTCTATGTTACTACATATCCAAGGAATTTTGCGGAGGAGACCCTGAAGGAACACTTGGTAGGATTGAGCTTCATGCTATACTCTTCCAGGATCTCGAACGCTTCCTTCAGATGTGTCACGTGATCTTTTGCTCGTTTGGACTTCACAAGCATGTCGTCTATGTAAACTTCCATCGTGTCTCCTATCTGTTCCTTGAACATCTTGTTTACCAGCCTTTGATACGTAGCTCCGACGTTCTTGAGGCCGAAAGGCATGACCTTGTAGCAGTATATCCCTTGGTTCGTTATGAACGCGGTCTTTTCTTGATCGGCGGGGTTCATCTGTATCTGGTGATATCCGCTGAACGCGTCCATGAATGTTAGCATCTCGTGTCCTGCCGTCGCGTCTACCATGGCGTCTTTAGGACAGGCTTTGTTAAGTTCCGTGAAATCGACGCATACTCTCCACTTCCCGTTCTTCTTCTGGACAACCACGACGGTGGCGAGCCAGTCGGGATACTTTGCTTCTCGTATCTTGCCTGTTTCGAGGAGATTTTTGACTTCTTCGTCTACCATTTTGTTGCATTCGAGGCGAATTTCCTCCTCTTCTGCTGGACTGGGGTGATCTTCGGATCAACATTTAGTTTATGGAGCATCACGTTTGGAGATATACCTGTCATGTCCTCGTGGCTCCATGCGAAGCACTCGGCTTTTGACTTCAAGAACGCTATCAATTCGTCTCTAACTTCTCTGGGGACGTCGACCCCTATCTTTACGACTCTTTCTGGTTTTGAATCATCGATCACCACGTCTTCTAATTCGGGACACTTTGGCTTAACGTCCTTAGTCGGCATCTTTACCTCAAATTCTTTTACTTCGTCTTTTTTTATCTCTGGCGTCGTGATCCCTTTCATCCCGATTCAATAGCATTCTTTGGTTGTGTAGGGTTCGCCTTTAACTTCGCGCACTCCCCAAGGCGTTGGGAACTTCAAGGATTGGTGATACGTAGACGGAACCGCTCGCATATCGTGGATCCAGGGTCTTCCCAGGATGGCATTGTAAGGTGATTCTGCCTCCATCACGGCGAATCTGGTAGGGAGATTGACGCCTTGGGTTGTTGTTTCGAGGGTGATTCCCCCAACATCTCGGCAATTTCTCCGCAAAAGCCTTTCAAACGGATACGCTTCCCGACGACATCGTCGACTGAAAGTCCGAGTTCAAGAATAGCGGAGAGGGTGATGATGTTGGTCAAACTTCCGTTATCTACTAGGATTCTCTTCACGTTGCAATTCCGAATCACCATGGAGATCACCAAGCTGTCGTGGTGTTTGATTCTTTCGTCTGGGTCCTCGAACGTGATAGGCAGGTCACGATTCGCTGCTCTTGCGTGGCGAGTTGGAATGGAATCGTCTTGTCCTTCGACAGTTCTCGCGAGCCTCTTGGCGTCGGAGGTTGAATAGGACGGCGGACCTCCTAAAACGGTGAAGACTTTGTTTTGAAGAATTTCGATTGATCCGAAATATTTCATAGCTTCTGCGGGAGAGGCTGTTCTTTTCGTATGTAGAGACGACACTCTTTTGATCCAGCCCCACGGTGGGCGCCAATTGTTTGTAGCGAAATTATCAACGAGATGATAACTAAGCAATTGTAGGGCATAGATCAAAGAATACGGTATAATCTCAACACTCAAGAACAATAAAATACGAGAGAAGAATTTAGGGTTGAAGCTTGAACTTAGTATTACTCGTATGGTGGCTGAATGATTACAAAGCAGGCGTTAGCCTCTATATATAGGCTAACCCTAACGATATCTTTAAGGAAAATTAGATCTTATCTTTTTCTTCTATCTAATAACGATATAATAAATAAGGTAAAAGATATTCTTTATCGTATCTTTTACCAATTACAAGAATATAATAAAGAATAAGATAAAATATACTCGGCCGACCTAATCTTCAAGGTAAACGAGACCTTTGTCACGTCTCGTCACGTCGACGACATCTTCATTGCTTCTCGTCGCGTCGACGTCATCCTTCTACGCGTAGCTTACCACGCGTTCCTTTCTCGTCGTATTTTTAGGCACAAACAACAACCATCATGAACCTGTACTAATTTTACCATGAACCCAAGCCAAAAAAACATAAACTTGTAAACAGTTTAGCTTGAACCTAAACACTGTTAAACAAGCATGAACCTGTAACATACTTGCATGAACCTAATTTGACTTTGTTACAAAATCATGAACCTGCTAACCTTTACTTAAAATATCATGAACCTATTGACTTACATTGTCAACATCCCAAACCTTGACAGTTTTATCAAATGACGAAGTTGCTAGATGCAGCATGCTTGGACTGAATCAAACATCAGTTTATAAGTGATTAGTTTTCTTCAAGTGTAACCATCATGAACCTAATTTGAATTACTATTCGGCCTGGGAAGTTCTTGTTTGTTGTTGACAAACAAACCTGAAACAACAACAATGTTTTGGGCAAATAATCCTTATGGACTAACTTGCCTTTAAGATGAGGTGAACTAATCGAATCAAGAAAATAAGTACTAAGACGTCCTAACAATCGAACCAAATAAATGAATAAGACGAAAGGGATAACTTAGCTAGATGGGCAAGTGTTGATCTTGAATATAAAACGATCCTTGATTAATGAACTTCAGAATGCTTCGTTATCTCTCAAACAGATTGATTACAAGAATGAATGCCAATGTAAGCGTGTCTCTTCAAAGTTACATCATAATCCTATATATACATGTCGAATACCCTATGATTTTGTCGTTAGGAGAATCACCAGATCTCCCTTAAATCTCGGCCTCTCCCTATCTCAACCAAGCCATTCCGGATCGTGATCTCCAACGGCTTGATCCAGTTGTTATTCTGCCATCTTTGGACTGTGGGCCACTCGACGAAACTAAGCCCTAAATTCGGCCCAACAATTTGCCCCAAAAGAAAGGGTTGGACCGGAGGTTCGAGCGGTTTCTTTTCCGCCATCACAACCGTACACGTGTATTCCATCTATTTACCCATTCGAATTTTGCAGTTACTCTTTTATGTCTTTAAAGCCTCGCATCGTTCGAAGAGTCATCATATCTTCTCTGCAAACGTTGAGTCCCAAGGTACATCCTTTCTTCCTTTGTTCTTCAAACTTCCTTCCTCCCACCTTCAATGGCTTCCGACTCCGAGTCCGACCACCGGATTCCTGCTCTTCCTTCTTCTTTGCTTCATTGGCAAGACGCCGTCCCTAGCGATGTCACCACCGAGGATCTCGAGCAATTCCGCCTTCTTTATGGTTTTCCTTCCGGCGCGGTGCTTCGTCTACCGAGAGGAGATGAGAGAGCCGATGAGGAAGGAGAAGAATGGGTGTGCTTTTATGAGTACCCATTCAAGATTGGGCACACCTTCCCGTTCTCTCCTCTGGTTCGAGGTGTCTTGGAAAGATGGGATATTGCATGCTGTCAGATCACTCCTCACGGGTGGCGATTATTGAGGGTTCTTGACCGACTCAATGAAAGGTATCCAGATCTTCAATTTGACTTGAAAACCTTCGTCTATCTTCATAATCCCTGTACAATCAAGTCGAATATGTACCGCTTCAAGGTGCGATTTGGGTATCACGCCATAGCTCTAGGTCAAAGTCCTAACGACCGAGGGTGGAAAAAGAGGTTTTTCTTTGCCAAGGTGTCGTCGCTAGGGACAGAAGAAGAGAGGAATTTCTTGCGGACCCGATGGTTGCGACAAGGTTAGTATTTTCTCCATGAATGTACTTCTATTCCAGTGTCTTTAACTTTTTTTTCTTGCTTTTTCTTTTTTGCAGTCCCTGAGGAGCTTGAATATCCGCTCGATCCAGACCTTGAAGCTAAGTGCGATGAATTTTTCTCGGTCCCGGAAATTCATCATACCTTTCTGAACGCTACCGCTGCTCAACCTATCCCTGCATTGAACATGGGTCCAACTCCGTCTCCCACTAAATGTGAGTTTGCTAGACTAGGCTTTTATCTTAACTGTTGGTGTTGTTGTGTTTACCGTGGGTCCATTTTGTGATGGCAGCCGCCAGCACTCGGTCTGAGAGGTCCAACGCAAGATTGTCCTTCAAAAATCTCCAATCTGTCAAAGGGAAAGGCCAAGCCTCGTCGTCTCTCGCTCTTCCTCCTAAGCCCAGATCGGGGGACAAGAGGAAGGCTTCTGAGATCATTGATCTGTCGGCCGAAGCGGCTTCTCAGGGCGTCGAGACTGGCTTTTCCAATTTCACCGATATGGTAGTCCCCGACGATATCCGTCTGATGAGTCTTCCTGACAACGTGCGTTATGCAGGAGAAAGCCTCTGGGTGGTAAGTTCATATAGTGTTTGCGCTTTTGTTGGATCTTGTATGTATTTCTGATCTCTTGGTTATTCAAGCCATGTAACACATCCGAGTTTGTCATGACAAGTCGGTGTATACGATCGATGGTCTCACCCGTCGAGCAGAAGCTGCTGAGAAGAAGGCCAAAGAGGTGTCTCAGATCAATAAGAGGTTGGAGGCGTCCATGACCAACCTGTCTAACGAGGCCAAGACCCAAGGTGAGCGTCTCATCGATATGGAGAAGTTGCTTGAGGAAGAGAAGGAGAAAGTTGGGACCAAGGCTGTGGAGATAAGTCTGTACTTCGGGGCTCAGGCGCGACTGGAAATCTTGGAAGAGTTCGAGAAGGGTCAGCACACGTCATGGGACATCTAGGCTGCTAGGGATCACTTTGAAGCGTTTGTTCCCCTTGGCTGTCCTCATTCGGAGTATTTGGCAGGGCTTCAACCTCAGGGCGAGACGGTCGACGAAGCAGAGTGTAGTTCTGGTCGCACGGTCTCAGAATGTCCTTTGAAAGATGACACTGAGAAGCCAACCGACGACGTCATGACCGACGCTCCTTGATCTCTCTTTTCTCTCTTGACATCAGTTTGACTCATTTTATTTCTCTTGTTGGTTCCTTTTAAACAATGCTACTGTTTTGGCGGTCTGTCCACCACCGCAGACCGCGACATTTGTAATAGCTTAAGACTATCTTTTGGCAGCTCGTCCTCCATCGCGGGCTGCGCAGTTTGTAAGACTTTTGGCTGTATGGCCTTATCTTTAATGCTATCTCCGGTAGGTGTTTTCTTTCATATTTGGGGCTCGCACGACCCGTCGTGAATGTAGAGTGATATGAGTATTTGATACCTCATGTTTGATATGTATATGTATAATGTAAGATGTGTGTGGTCGACGTTTTTACCTTACGATGCGTGTAAGGTCACAGGGTACGTGGACCCAGGCGTCGTCTTCTTGTCAGGTCTTTGATTTGTGAGGCCTTTGCGTTGGTTGGCTTCCCTTGTAGCGAGAATCGAAGCCTATATGTATGTATTAGAGTCACGATGTGCGTCTGAAGGATAGGTTTTTAGCAACAGTGTGCGTTCAGTAGGGCGGTCATACCTCATTATTGTCGTGAGACAAGCGGGGTGCGACGTACCAATGTGATCCTTCGTGTTTCGATCGATCGCGTGTGTGTAAGTGAGCTCATGAGTGTGTTTCTAATGGATCCACCTTATTCTTTGTAGGCCTTTATTGTTGTGTCTGTGAATGCCTGGGAGACAAAATAAAAAGGAAGAGAGATATCCTAGGTGATAGTCAGTCGTACGACGTGACCACCCTTGGACGCTTGTATCAGTATTTGCTTTTGAAGTAGAAATGAAGCTAAGGCATAACATGTTTATTGTGCGATTGTAATTAAATAAATAAAGAAGGGTTTTCAGAAATGATACAGTTTCAGGTGGGTTGCATTCCAACTCCGTGGGACAGGTCGTCCAGCGACATCCTCTAAGGGATATGCTCCTTGTCCTACGACCTCGACTATTGTGTATGGTCCTTCCCATTGCGGGGCAAGCTTTCCGTCTCTGGGATCCTTAGTGTTTTGGAACGTTTTTCTCAGGACCCAGTCTCCTTGCTTAAAGACTTTGATCTTAACGTTCTTATTGTAGCTCCTGGCGACTTGTTGTTGATACTTGAACATCCTAACTCGCGCTTTTTCCCTGAGTTCGTCGACGGTGTCCACATTATGAGACGGAGCTTTGTCGTTGGTCTCATAGTTTTGTAGTCCGTATCTTGTAGTTGGGAGGAGTACTTCTGCGGGGATTACTGCTTCGCATCCATAAACAAGTGAGAAAGGTGACTGTCCTGTCGGATTCTTCGGGGTCGTGCGATCTGACCATAAGACGTAGGGCAACTCGTTGGCCCATCTTCCTTTGGATCCCTCTAGTCTCTTTTTTAGGTTGTTGATGATTATTTTGTTGCTAGATTCCGCTTGCCCGTTGGATTGGGGATATCTTGGGGTCGAGGTGACCAAGTTGATGTTCCATCAAGCGCAGAATTCTCTTGTCTTGCTGCCTATGAACTGGGAACCATTGTCGCAGACAATTTCTGAAGGTATGCCGAATCTGCACAGAATGTTACGTTTAATGAACGATATTACCTGATTTTCCTTTATTTCATGATAGGCTTCTGCTTTGATCCACTTTGAAAAGTAATCGGTCATAGCTAAGAAAAAAACCCTTTGCCCCGGCGCTGGAGGTAATTTACCGACGATGTCCATCCCCCATCTTATGAAAGGCCAAGGAGCGATCGTGGGATGCAGCAGCTCCGAAGGTTGATGTGGGACAGGGGCGTGTCGCTGACAGGCATCGCACTTCTTAGCGTGTTTCATTGCATCGTCGTTCATGGTGGGCCAGTAAAAGCCTTGTCGTCTTGCTTTGCGTGCTAGGCTTCGTCCTCCGGCGTGGTTCCCGCACTCACCGTCATGGATGGAATGGAGCAGTTTTTGCGCTTTAGGCGGGGTCAAGCGCTTGAGCTTTGCCCCTGTGACAGATCGTTTAAAGAGTAAGGATTCAATGATTTCGTAGGAGAGAGCTTGTACCTTAAGTCTTTTGGCTGCCGCTTTGTCTTAAGGTAGGATTCCACAGACTAAATAGTCAAGGAAGGGTTTAGTCCAGTCGTCAGTGTCTTCTGTTTGTTTTGAGTTGTCTTCTTCATTGGTGAGGACCTCGGACGGCGGGTCCCTTACCTTCGAGATGACAGGAGTCGTCACGTGGACGATTGGGATGACGGGGAACTCTGCTGGGTTTAACGCCGATCCTAGATTGGCTAAGGCGTCCGCCTGCGTGTTCTGCTCTCTTGGGACCTGATGAATCTCGAATTTGACGAATTTGGTGATCAATTCTCGGACGACTGCCACGTAAGCCGCCATCCTATCATCCTTTGTGTCGAACGTTCCTTGTGTCTGGTTGACTATGAGGAGTGAATCGCAGGTGACGTTGATGTCGTCGATTCCCATATCGATTGCTAAGTGTAGACCAAATATAAGTGCTTCATATTCAACTTCGTTGTTAGTCGCATTCCATTCGCATCTCACGGCTTGGGTTATATTGTCCCCTTGTGGTGATTTTAGTACAACACCTAATCCTGTGCCCCTGACGTTTGACGCGCCGTCTGTGTGGAGTTTCCATGTGCCTTTTTGGTTTGTCGCCAGTAGATCTGACGTCTCTTTCATCGCTGCATCCTCCAATGTGGGACTGAAATCGGCCACAAAGTCAGCTAAAGCTTGAGATTTTATGGTTGTTCTTGGTTCGTACTCTATCTCGTATCCGCTCAAGTGAATCACCCATTTTGTGATACGACCTGTGAACTCTGTTTTCCTCAGGACGACCTTCATTGGATGATTTGTTCTTACGATGATAGTGTGGGATTCAAAGTACGGACGCAGTTTGTTCGATGCCATAACCAAGGCTAATACCAATTTTTCCAGCAACGAGTATCGTGTCTCTGCTGGTAATAGTGATCGACTTACGTAGTACACTGGAGATTGTTGTCCGTCTTCTTCTCTTATGAGGACTGCACTCAAGGATGATTCGGAAACGGACATGTACACGGGTAATGGTTCTTCAATCTTTGGTTTTGCCAACAACAAGGGGTTATACAGGTACGTCTTAAGATCTTGGAAGGCTGTCTCATGTTCTCCGCTCCATTGAAAGGATTTAGTCTTTTTCAGAGCGTCGTAGAAGTGTTTGCATTTGTCGGAAGACTTTGATATGAATCTGTTAAGTGCTGCGATCCGTCCTGTTAACTTTTGCACTTCTTTGACGCATCTAGGGGATCGTAGATTCATGATCGCCTTAATTTGTTCGGGACTGGCTTCAATCCCTCTTTGGTTCACCAGGTATCCCAAAATTTTTCCTGATGACACTCCAAAAGAACATTTAGTCGGGTTTAATTTCATATTGTATCTTTTGAGTACCTCGAATGCTTCTTGCAAGTGATCTATGTGATCCTTCTTTTGCTTGGATTTGACGAGCATGTCGTCGATGTAAACCTCCATTGTGTCTCCGATCAGTTCTTTAAACATCTTATTGACTAGACGCTGGTATGTTGCCCCTGCGTTCTTGAGACTGAAGGGCATCACTTTGTAGCAATATGTCCCCTGACTGGTTATGAAAGTTGTCTTCTCTTGATCCTCGGGATCTAGTTGGATTTGGTGATATCCGCTGAAGGCGTCCATGAAAGTGAACATCTCGTGCCCCGCTGTCGCGTCTATCATGGCGTCTATGTGAGGTAATGTGAATGAGTCTTTAGGACAAGCCTTGTTGAGATCTTTGAAGTCGACGCAGACGCGCCATTTGCCATTTTTCTTTTCCACGACAACGACGTTCGCTAACCAATCGGGGTACTTTACTTCCCTGATCTTGCTCGTTTCTAGGAGTTTGGTGACTTCTTCGTCGATTACTTTGTTGCGTTCAGCAGCGAATTTCCTGCGTTTTTGCTTTACAGGGGGAAAACTAGAATCGACATTAAGTTTGTGAGTCATAATATGTGGAGGGATTCCCACCATGTCTTCGTGGGACCATGCGAAACAGTCGGAATTCGATCGCAAAAATTGTAGCAAAGTAGCACGCGTCTCGGCATATAGGTCGGACCCGATGCGGACGGTTCGCCCGGGTCAAGAGGGGTCGAGAGCGATCTCGTTGAGCTTTTCCATTTGGGGCTCGACGTATCGTCTCGATCTCTCTTCATCCCTTAATTGCTATGCCGATCTCTCCTCGACTGCTTGCTTCATGGACACCATGTAACACTCTTTTACTAGTTTTTGTTCCCCTTTAATTTCCTGAATCCCCCATTTCGTAGGGAATTTTAATGTTTGATGGTAGATCGACGCTACTGCTTTCATGGCGTGGATCCAAGGTCGTCCTATAATGTAGTTATAAGGCGACTTGCAATCCACTACATTAAATCTCACTTGGTACGTTTAGAATATATATTTTTTAGGTTTCTTTTTAACATTTGTTTTTTTTAGTAATTAAATTAATTATATTTTGTGATTGTGCAGACGCGTAAGGTTTTGAAGATTTACACGCATACGGGATACACCAACGACTTCAAGGAATATGTGAGACACGAGCAAGGCTCATGGTTCGAGATAGTGAACCGTAGTGGTCTTACTCATCTCAGGAGGCTAGGCACCGGAGCAATTGATAGAGTTTTGATATCTGCGTTCGTTGAGAGATGGCATCCCGAGACCCAACTCCTTTCATTTTCCATGGGGAGAGATGACTATTCCACTGCACGATGTCTTTGAGATTCTTGGTGTGCCCATAGACGGGCGGAGTTGTACCTATCTCCCTGATGTGCCAGAGGAGAAGGTCATGGAGCTGATAGCTACTGTCCTTGGGGTGGACGTGAAACAAGTGCAGCAGTGGAAAAAAACATTAGGTGTTCCTTTGGCTACAGTTAAGAAGGTCTTAGTGGATATGATGAAGGCACCGGAGAGGGACGAGGGGTTGGTCCCATCGCTATACCTATGGATTCTGCTCGGGACTATAGTGTTCGTCTTCAAGACGACCAACAAGCTGAAGCATTGGATACTGGGTCTCGTGATGGATCACTCAGCGACTAGCCGTTTTGCCTGGGGAGCCGGTTTCTTGGCCTTTCTGTACAGAAATTTAGGACAGGCGTCTAGAACAAAGGCAAAGGGCGTAGGAAGTTGTGGCATACTATTGAGGGTAAGTGATCGTCGTTTGATTACTTAATTTAAAATTAGTGATTATCTTTTTTTATTTGTGACGTTCATTCGTATTTTACAGTCGTGGATATGGGCTTACTTTCCCCATTTCCGCGGACACTATGTCATGGATCCTGCTTCCCAGCAAGCGGGTGCATCAACTTTTAGGGATGGACAAGAGGTCCCACAGGGGAAGGATACCAATCGTTTGATCCGTATACGCCGGTTGCTTGACAAGATTAGATATGAGGAGGTATAATGATTTATTATATAATTAATTATTGTCTTTCTATTTAAAGTGTGCACATGATAACATATTCTGAATTGTTATAACAGGTTCAGTGAAAGCCATTTGCTAGGGTCGACCTCGCTTTACCACGGTATGCACCTTCACTCTTCAGAGGCCTATTACGCACCATGGATATAGAGGAGGCGTATTATTCGGACATATACAGATGATCCCTCGTGAGCCTATGCTGGAGCCTATCAAGGTCATTCGCACTGAGAGCATCTACCACTACACCGTGCAATTCCCCCCTGAGTTGTCATTGATCTGGGATGAGGAACCTAGGCCGTTGTACCAGATTGAGCAGCCCCGAGCCTCAAACTTCTGGGGAGTGACTGAGGACTACTTGGACTGGTTGGACGACTTCTCTCACATATATGTGGATCCCACATCTATTCGCCAGGATCATCCAGGTGGTCCTATTCATCCTACTATGTTTGTTGACACTCTTGCGGTATGTTTTATTAGTTTTATTTGATTATTGATTCTGAATATCTTATAAAATTATGATTCTAATTTTATTGTTTTAGGAATGTAGCGGAACCAGTTAGTTGCTGCTATGATCAGGAGTTATTTAGACAGACCGAGAGATATGACCGACATGATTTCCCGGGAGGAGGTTGATGATCTCATGAGGAGTTTTCTACATGTACTGGTAGACGAGTCTATTCCGATGGATCCCCCTCCTCCTCGTGCATCTCAACATATTTTTACAGATTCTCTCTATGATCCAGGCCAGGGTAGTGGTAGTCAGGGTGGTGGGGACGCCGATGCTTCAGGTAGTCAGGGCGGTGGGGACGTCGATGCTTCAGGTAGTCAGGGCGGTAGAGATTACATTGCTCGGTTTGACATACTTTTACAGTTTGGATTATTGTATGTATAACGTTTCTTTCTTTTAATGATATTTTGGACTTGCGAATCGACTAATAACGTCGAATGACGCGAAAATCAAGGAAAAACGACTAATAAAATTAAATGGTGTCGAATGGTGCGAGAATGGCATGTCAAGCCAACAAGGTTTAGCGCAAGGGGACCTCACATAGCTAATTTGAAACATCATTTGATCCCATGTCCCTTCTCGTGTCTGTGCTCATATCGGCTCCCAATATTGACGGTTGACACGCAACTCTGCTGTCTTCTCGCTCCAAATCAAGGGATAGCTACCCTCGTTCATTCCCTTTAGTACAGCCAATGATCGATATCCACAATGTCCGTCTAAACGTACATCTTGAGCTTGTCTAATGTAGCCATACCAGAAGTAGTCAATATTATTCACCCCAAAGTCCACCCCGCAATGAATCATTGATTCTCCAGGCCAAACGTCAAGTTCAGACTGCGATTGCGTTGGTTGGGGTTGAGAAGACATATCTTCATCGTCAATCTCATCGAAAGTTACTTGCTTTCTAGGACGTTCAGGCCTTTTCGACTTCCCTTTTCCCTTTGCCTACTTTGCCTCTTTTGCTTTTGCCTCATTTTCAAGTAATTTCTCTCTTACGTGCTCACCGTGACTCTTTTCCCTAGTCGGAGACTGACCTCGCTTGTTCCTCGAACCGGGTGGTCTTCCCTTACCTTTTATGTCTGGATCCTCTGTCGCCTCCATAAACATACTATGTTCTGGATGCTCCAAGGCAATATAAAGTTCACTCACTTGCCATAACGTGGCCATGTTCAAAGTCTGATCTTCCACTTTAGCCCACATCTCACGCAATCTCATCTCTGGAACTGATATCTGAACATTGTCGTCAGAACGTGCAAATGATATTGGATCGAGATCCCAATCCAATACCTTCCAGAAGTCATGAACGAAATCGGGTGTGAGAGCGGTCTTATTAAGGATGGCGTCCACAATATCGTGGATACAAGGCAGTCCAAGACAATCTCTCATCCAAGGATCGTCGCATGAATTAGTATAGTCGTCCTTCAGTATCTGATCGAACATGGAAAACAACAGCGAAAAACACCAAGCCGAGACTCTGCGGATTAGCCTTGAAAACACCATTTGTGCAAGCTCTGGAAAACCTGGATCACTGAACCTCGACGGTGTTAGATTCATTGACTTGTTCATTGACGCCCTTATCCGATCCACTTGAAAGATGATTGAACGGTGTATCCTAACTGTCACCCTGTTAAAGCCACCTCTGGTGGATGCAATAATATCTTTTAACACACGATGCATCCCCTCAACCCTATCACGATGATATGTTTTGTTTATATTTTTACAATTACGTAATAAATTCAACAACACAAAGCTCAAAATAATACTTGTTTGTCGTCCTCGTGCAGAAGTGAAGAGAGCGATCAGTCCACGCTCTTACTATGTTTTCCTTGTAAGGAGTCAACCATTGCTTCTCGACGTATCTAACAAGACCCTTCAACCGACCTCTCCTCAATGCAGCGAGTCTCTCCTCATAAATTTCCTCCGTGGTTGAACAAAATATTGACCAACACTGGTTTGCAAACATATCAGATCGCGCACTGTCTTTTATAACCTTGTCGGCATGTGCCTTGATGTTGCTTTTTATATGAACCCAACATAAGAGATGTTTTAACAGGACGTCTTGAAAAACATCTTTAATAGCTTTGATAAGAGCAACGTCACAGTCTGTCATCAAAACGGTTGGCATTATTCCTAGCTCCTCAAACTGATTCCTAAGGCACTTCATAATGAACCGGTAATTGAAATACTTCTCGTGTCGGGTGAATGCATATGCAATGTTGAAAGTCTTCTGAGTGCTGGTGAAACCAACCATCTCCACCAAAGCCATATTGTACCTATCGATAAATGTATCCGGAACATAGAGAGTTTATCTACCTAAAGTATAGCTAATAAATACAACGAACTATTATTAAAATCAATTACATACCTATTTGTCTTGTACGTGGCATCAACGATCACAACATGCAGAAACTTCTTCAATAGCCGTAGGGAGTCACGATGAGCAAAAAACAATATCTCGACCTCGTTATTTTTATCCACATTCCGAAGAGGATAATAGACGTACCTGTTGTCTTTCAAAAAAACAAGAGACCATTGCGTAACCGTCAACTCCCCACGATCCTCGTAATTAATTTTTTGCAAAAAGTTTTTCACTTGTCTCATAGTTGTCATGTTTCCAGAGAACCGTTTCTTCATCCCGATAAGAATTACTTTCGCTGTCATGCACTCGTCAGCCTCATTCCTAGCCCATTTCTCCTCCTCCTCTGTCATCCGGCCGATGAATGCACTCCCATGAAGGCTAGTAAGCTTGTGGTTGTGGGAGCCATGTACGACATCCAAGACCCATTTGTCAGTAAGATTCTTGAACTCGTCTTTCCTACGACACCCATGCAACTCAAACTTACAACCGCACTTCTTTTATTTACATTCACGCTGACGTGGACCCATTAGCCTATGTATCAGGGGACCATATTTATCACATGTCAAAGTGACTGCGTACGGACTTGTGTGAGCTTTCACCAAAACAATCAACAAACCTTTTGCTACCTCTTTCGCCCATTTAACCATTTCGTTCATACTATCCCAAACTTGACTGGTACTGAAGTTATCTCCTTAATCTCCCCCCTATTATAATGAAATTTTTCAATAAACCGCCAATTAAATGAAATTTTTCATTTAATGACCTATCATTTCTAATATCGAAATTTATACAAGATTAGGGCAAGAGCAAATAACCTATATAAATGCTTTATTTTATTTTCTACAAATGACCTATTATTTCAACAATCGGAATTTATCATATACTTCTACTCGTATTTATCGCATGTCAAACATAACTCAACTAAGATAATATCTACTCGTATTAACACAACTAAGATAATTTCTAAACAACCTATTTCCTATAAGAAAACCTATCATTCCTAATATCAAAATTTAGATAATATATCGTAGACCGGATGCTACACTAACCATGAAGATATCGTCGACCGGATTCCAGAATTCGGCTTCTTCCCCGACTTCAGCTTGGACACCGACTTCAACTTCTTGGTCCAATTCATCTTGTTCCACATTTTCGTCTCCGCTCTCTAACAAGTTCCCACTTTCATCAAACAAGTTCTCACTTTCATCATCGAGAAACTCCATTTTGTAAGAGCATAATACCATTTTTTTGGGATCTATTGATATATAAAGACGAAATTTTTTGGCTGTTTGAAAATATGGTCGTGGTCTTCAAAACGGTAATATTTTCAAACGGCTAGATTTCTAAATTAAGTAAACATTGCTCGCCCACACTAGGCGAGCAATGATAATATTGCTCGGTTACACTAGGCGAGCAATGTTGTATAGAATTAAACCCCAGATCCCACAATTCGTAATTTGTCGCGGGAAAATGTTTATTTTTTCATTAAAATATGTTGCTCGCCTAACTTAAGCGAACTAAGTAAACCCCAGACCCCACAATTTGAAATTTGTCGCGGGAAAATGTTTATTTTTTCATTAAAATATGTTGCTCGCCTAACTTAAGAAAACTATGTTTGAATATTTCTCAGAATTACACAATTTTTCCTATTTTAACCCTGGAACTGGTTGTTCGCCTAACTTAAGCGAGCTAAAGTAGTTCGCCTAAGTTAGGCGCGCAATATGGCGTGTAAATAGCATCTAACAGGCGTGAGAATAGTAGGAT
The DNA here is from genome assembly GCA_029168935.1 of Oxyria digyna. Taxonomy (NCBI): domain Eukaryota; kingdom Viridiplantae; phylum Streptophyta; class Magnoliopsida; order Caryophyllales; family Polygonaceae; genus Oxyria; species Oxyria digyna. Next base: position 18,842,275 of record JAPVLV010000013.1, read on the forward strand.
CCATGTAAAAAATGAAACAATAGTCTCATTTACTTTCATCTTCACCTATCTAACGACAATTTGCTACTAGAAAGGTTTATTTTTTTATAGAAATCCCACAAAGAAAAAGAAATGAATCCTTACAGAAGCTACAAACACTTTAGCGGCTGCTAGGAAATCTTCGGTTTTCCCACCAGTAGAAAATCTTGCTAGGCTACGGTTATCAGGAGAATGAGGCTGCAGAATATATAGGAAATATCATTCAAGGCAGCTGTTGTAATCTTAGCACGAGCATAAAAAACTAAAATACAAGAAGCATAAAAGCTTAAAACGTAATGCTGGTCAAAGCATTTACCTTTGCTACAACTGGTTCCAACTTTAAGACATCAAATCTATACTCGGCAAGAAAACTAAAGACAACAGAAAAAAGTATAAGCTTTCAATTACCATAAATCTGAGGCAAAATACACAGTGAAAGTCAAAGACGGCCCCGAGATGACTAAGATCGTGAAGCATTCAGCACCCACATGACGGCTAAGATTGCAGACAAATATTTACGTCATCTCAGAGTAACTGCTATAATTATCGCCAATCCAAGGAGGGACGTTACCTTGCAAGTTATTCCAAGAACGGTCGAGTACTTGCAACTTTCTTCTGTTCAGCAACCAATCGGGAATTAGGCTGTATTGACATTTGAGCTGGTGTGGAAGACTGAAAAACAAAAAGAAGTGAGTATGAAGAAATTATGTTTATATCGTGCATGCTAACATACAGATAGAAACTTACATATTCAATTCGGTATAAGTTCTCATCATGTAGGAGAACACAAGCATTCTGATAAGGCTAAAGTCGTAGTGTCAAATCAAAGAAAACCCTAAACACTAACTAGAGTATATCAAGTAAGTAGAGGTCGGACCCAAGGGAATTAAAACACCAAATCAATGCAGTCAAGTGAAATATCAACTAGTAACAAGTAACCAAGGGGGGGTTTGATTGCAAGAACACACAAGTAACCAGTAACAAGCAGAGGAAGTTTGGGTGATAATATTATGCGAAGGGGTTTCACCTAGCAAGTATCCACATAACAGTCAATCAAATTGATCATAGATTTATCTCAAGTTCTATTCAATCCTAGGGAATGTTCCTATTCCAATCTTTAATATATCAGCAGGCCAACCGGTCCTGATAATACTTACTATTCAGCAATCAAGGAAACCTCTCAAGATTAGATGAAATAGCAGCAAAGGGCACATGAATCATAAGGATGCATGCAATAACTTACAACCGTCAAGTATTAACATGCAATCAATTCTCTTTCATAAAAGCAATCAACTACCAGATCATGCAGATATGAATGCTACAATGACAAGGAATTCCACCGTATATTTCTAGTCTAGCAATAAAAAACTATCAATCAAACTAGGTGATCAAGCTAGCAAAACTAATAGAAATCAATAGATGAAGAACAAGAGAATTAATACAAACCCATAGGAAAAGAACAAGAGCTTAGAAATCTCACAACTTAATAACTGAAGGTTTCAACCGCTAAGTAAAACAATGGAGATTAGTTCCTGCTCATGGTTGCAGAACTAAATTGTCTGATGGAAAAGATGATGATGATAGATGATAGAGTCTAGGGTTCTTAAATAGAGACTAACCCTAAAACTATATGGTAAAAGATATATCATAAACGAAATAATAAGATAAAAGGAAAAGAAATAAAACAAAACAAAAGAAGGAAAGAAACGTAACAAAAGGCGGCGCTCGGCTTTAAGCTTTGAGCTGCACGTGAATTAATTTCACGTGCTTGCTTCCAATATTTGACCCAACAGCCTCCTTGCAAAGCCCACTAACGAGCGGTCCATCTGCCTTCAGCGGAAATCATCCGCGATCGCGGATTTCATAAATCCTCGACTTTGGTCTTTGTTGCTCCACCGCGATCGTCGTTGATCCATGGCGATCGCCATCGGTGATTTCTTTAAGTCTTCAATCTTCTTCGGTTCTGATCTCCATTTCTTCATTTCTTAATAAATATCTCAGAACATAACAATGACTCGAAACACATATGATAATACTCCTAAACTAATGTAATAACCCCTAGTTACGCCATACAAAGTGTAGCGTATCAAATACCCCCATAATTAGACTTTTACTCGTCCCGAGTAACTTACAGAAAAGCTACTCATACAATAAAATACTCAAAGCCTCAGGAAGTACAAGAATCTCCTAGTGATTACATAACCAATAAACTCCTCCAAAACATACAAAACAACAACATCAAGAACAATGTGATAAAATAAGCACATACCCAGAACTACACCTTATTCCTCCAAGTGGCTTACCCGAATCCTCCTATACGCCTCCTTCTTATGTCACCATAACGCCAAGATGATAATGATCCTAAAACACTCAATTTTTTGTTTTTTTGTTTTAACACTCATCTTGTTTGGGCGCCCTTTCGGGTTTTCATCCCAACCACTCAATAATTGTTCGAGGCTCACAAAACTCACATCACTCAAGACTTATTTTTGCCCCAACCTAATGTCGGTCAAGCCACCTTCTTATTGCATAGATCTTGCTATCCAAGGATTTTGTATGCCTTTTTTCAATTTTTGTGGTTTTTTCATACAATATATATTCAATAAGCTCATGCAGATACAACCAACACCCAAATAATTACATGTGAATACATTCTCCTCCCCCATACTTAAACATTGCATTGTCCTCAATGAAATGGAAGACATAAAAACGAACCCAGGGAAGGAGACAGAAGACTCACATACAAGGTCGGATGACTTTCCTCCAATAAAACTCAAAGTGTGGTAGAATGAGAAATTAGATGAGAACTAAATGGATTCCAATAATGCATAGCTCATCTAAAGCAAAAGAAAGAATACCTCCAATGTAGAAAGTGACCCAAATAAATCAACTCCTTGTAAAGAACATGGTCACCAACAAGCTAAGCTCCAACGAATGTAGATCTAGAATGATAGTACCAATGAAACCAAATTTGATGTAATACAACTCCTTACTTTCTTTTCTCTCATATATTTTTTTTCTTCACTCTATTTTTTTTAATCCGATATATTATTTTTTTCTCGGAATGATTTTCGGTTTTTTTTTTTTTTTTTTTTTAAGACGGGAGAGAAGACTTACAGCGAGATTGGCTACTGACTGTAGCGGACCCTAAGCTTCGGTGATTTCCTCCTGTCCATAGAAAAACTAAAAAGAAAATTAAACCGAACAAAAACAAATAAAAACAAACTCAAACCTCGGGTTGCCTCCCGAGTAGCGCCTTATTTTATGTCGTGGCTCGACATGAAACTCAAGAGATTTAACTAACGCCATTTGGCTTTGTGAAAACCGTCTCTTGTCTGAATTCCCTCTTGAACCACTCATGGAACGCCTTGAATCTCGTCCCTCTTACCTTAACCACCTTGTCTTTAGAAATGAAGGTGGTTTCATTCACTTTATCCTCCTTGACCGTATCAGGCGGCTGTTTAAGCTCAATGTCAAGTGCCTGCACACTAGACATCAATGGTATCTCGCCTGGCGAGGTCAATAATGAAGGGAGATTGCCCAAAGGATGTGAAGAGAGCTTACCTTTAGGCTCTGGCTTAGCCTGATACTCCTGCATTATAGTAGACAAAATAACATCTACTTTTGGGGGCTCTAAGACATTCTCTAAAACAGGTTGCAATTCATCCTTACAAGTAGGCTTAATCACATCAATAGCACATAGAGAATTTTTATCAATGGGATCCATATCATATATATTATATTCTACCTTATCCCCATCAAACTCCATAGAGATCGAGAGTCCCACTATTAACATCAATTTTTGTTTGTGCAGTTTTCATGAAAGGTCTACCTAACAGTATAGGTGTGACAGTATTAGCATGCTCCATATCTAACACAAAGAAATCAGCAGAAAAAATCAGATCACCAACCATAACAAGAACATCATCAACAACCCCTTTCGGATACACAGTAGACCTATCAGCAAGTTGAATAACAGTTCATGTTTTATGCAAAGGTCCTAAGCCTAATGATTCATACAAAGAGTAAGGTAAAACATTGATTGATGCACCTAAATCTAGCATGGCTTTGTCAAATTTAGTTTCACCAATCACACATGGAATGCTAAATATGCCTGGATCACCACATTTCTTAGGCATGCGTTTTTGAAACACTGTAGAAACTTGTTCACTTACTTCAACTTTTTTCTTTCCTTTCAGTTTTTGATTTCTTTTAATAGTGCAAACTTCTTTCAAAAACTTAGCAAATCTAGGAATACTCTTAACAAGTTTGAGCAAAGGAATGTTTACCTCACACCTACTAAAGGTTTCGAAGATTTCTTTGTCGTTATCCAGCCTCCGAGTATCCTTCAACGCCTCAGGAAAGGGAGCAACAGGCTTCTGAGAAAACAGAGGTGGAAAATTCGGGCGAACGTAATCGTCAATGTACTCAGGGGACTCCCGACGATCGCCATCAACTCTCGGCGATCGCGGTCGCGAAAAATCTTTCACCTCAGCTTCTGGAATGGCATGGCGATCGCCATTTCCATATGGCGATCGCGGTCGCGATGCAGACCCTGTTTTGCTCTCTGTAATCTCATGGCAATCACCACTCAGATCTGGCGATCGCGGTTTTGGCACAGAACAGTCATTTAAAGTTTTTCCGCTCCTCAAGAACACTGCACTAACGTTCTCTCTCGGGTTTCTTACCGGTTCCCTGGCCTCTAATTTACTCACAGCTTGAGCAATCTGTCCTAACTGATTTTCAAGATTTTGGATGCTTGATTCCGTCTTAGCGTTTTGTTGCATCACAATCTGAGCTAAGGACTTGATCATATCTTCAACAGTCATAGAATTCTGAGGTCTTGGTTGCTGATAATTAATATTAGAAGAGTCATACCTTGGCATTGGTTGCCATCCACCAACAGCGTTTACCTCAGCATTGGGATCATGAAGGGAAGCATTTTTCAGCATCAAAGCCTTTACCATCTCTTTCAACTCATTCATGTCAGTCTGTAATTGATCTGAATTAATTGCTTTGACTGAGTGGGATCCCTGTCTACTGCTAAACTGCCTTGAACTTTCAGCCAGCTCTTCAAACATTTCAGTGGCCTGAGGTATAGTTAGTTTCAGAAAATTACCTCCACAGGATGCGTTTACCATTCGACGATCCTCATCAATCAGCCCACTGAATAAGTACATAAGAAGATCATGGTCAGTATAGCTATGGAATGGGCAGCTTGAGCAAAGCTTCTTGAATCTCTCATAATACTCATAGAGACTCTCAGTTGAATGTTGTTGAAGATTCGTGATCTCCTTCTTCAAGCTGCTCAGTTTTGTGGCTGGAAAATATTTCTCCAAGAAGACTTTCTTCATCTTAGCCCATGTATCAATACTCCCTGGAGCTTGATAATAGAGCCAATCATTTGCAGCGTCTTTCAGAGTAAATCCGAAAGCTCTCAGCATGACCTGTTCCTCAGTAACACCTCTTGGCTTCATACTAGAACATATGGCATGGAATTGAGCCAAGTGTTTGTTGGGATCTTCTCCTGCTAAGCCATGGAAGTGTGGTAGCTCATGAATTAAACAAGCTTTTAATTCAAAATTCACACCTTCTTCAATCTCAGGAAACCTCACTGCTAAAGGTTGTTGGTTTAAGTCTGGGGCAGTGAGTTGCCTCATAGTAGGCAATGGCGGTCCATGTCGATCACCCATCTCGTTATCTTGGTTCAGAGCTGCTCTTTGGTTCCGAAGGAACGTCCTTTCAATCTCTGGGTCAAAGGCAACAGGAGATGAATCAGTAGCACGGGTCTGAACCATAAAGGTTCACACCAAACAGTTGATAATTTCACAATCAACACAGAATCAGAAAAATTTAAACTCCCCGGCAACGGCGCCAAATTTGATGAGGCTAAAGTCGTAGTGCCAAATCAAAGAAAACCCTAAACACTAACTAGAGTATAGCAAGTAAGTAGAGGTCGAACCCAAGGGAATCAAAACACCAAATCAATGCATTCAAGTGAAATATCAACTAGTAACAAGTAACCAAAGGGGGGGGGGGGTTTGATTGCAAGAACACACAAGTAACCAGTAACAAGCAGAGGAAGTTTGGGTGAGAATATTATGCGAAGGGGTTTCACCTAGCAAGTATCCACACAACAGTCAATCAAATTGATCATAGATTTATCTCAAGTTCTATTCAATCCTAGGGAATGTTCCTATTCCAATCTTTAATATATCAGCAGGTCAACCGGTCCTGATAATATTTACTATTCAGCAATCAAGGAAACCTCTCAAGATTAGATGAAATAGCAGCAAAGGGCACAGGAATCATAAGGATGCATGCAATAACTTACAACCGTCAAGTATTAACATGCAATCAATTCTCTTTCATAAAAACAATCAACTACCAGATCATGCAGATATGAATGCTACAATGACAAGGAATTCCACCGTATATTCCTAGTCTAACAATAGAAAACTATCAATCAAACTAGGTGATCAAGCTAGCAAAACTAATAGAAATCAATAGATGAAGAACAAGAGAATTAATACAAACCCATAAGAAAAGAACAAGAGTTTAGAAATCTCACAACTTAATAACTGAAGGTTTCAACCGCTAAGTAAAACAATGGAGATTAGTTCCTGCTCATGGTTGCAGAACTAAATTGTCTGATGGAAAAGATGATGATGATAAATGATAGAGTCTAGGGTTCTTAAATAGAGACTAACCCTAAAAATATATGGTAAAAGATATATCCTAAACGAAATAATAAGATAAAAGGAAAATAAATAAAACAAAACAAAAGAAGGAAAGAAACGTAACAAAAGGCGGCGCTCGGCTTTAAGCTTTGAGCTGCTTGCTTCTCACGTGAATTAATTTCACGTGCTTGCTTCCAATATTTGACCCAGCAGCCTGGTTGCAAAGCCCATTAACGAGCGGTCCATCTGCCTTCAGCGGAAATCATCCGCGATCGCGGATTTCATAAATCCTCGACTTTGGTCTCTGTTGCTCCACCGCGATCGCCGCTGATCCATGGCGATCGCCATCGGTGATTTCTTTAAGTCTTCAATCTTCTTCGGTTCTGATCTCCATTTCTTCACTTCTTAATAAATATCTCAGAACATAACAATGACTCGAAACACATATGATAATACTCCTAAACTAATGTAATAACCCCTAGTTACGCTATACAAAGTGTACCGTATCACATTGTCATGGTATACAGAATCAACGAACTCCCTGGGCTTCCTTGATTTTTCATACTCAAATAGATGCAGCAGCTTGGTGTCGATCTCATCAGCAGCTTGGTGTCGAACTCCCCCGGCTTCCTTGATTTTTCATTGGTTTACCGAGGCAGGACGTTGAAGGCGACTTCTCTGCCTTTGTTCTTATAAGAAGTAATAGAATATGAGGACGTTGAATGCAGGACAAAGTTTGCCGGGTTCATTAATCTTCCTTGTTGTCCTTCAGTTTTCCACTTGAATGTTGGACAAAGTTTGGGGAACGTTATTCAAGTCATTTTTCTATTTTTTTTAACTATTTACAAAATTGCCACCGTCCTTTTTTTTTTCTGAACCGTTGATGATAATAGATCAATGGATGTCATCGGTTCTTAGTTCTTATCTTAAGAACTAATCTTCCTAGAATCAACCTCATAATTAATGTCGATATTTTTGGATGGTATTTTTTATAATTCGGTGATCATGTTCGTTTCGGTCGGTTTTAAAAAAAAAAATTGTTCAGGCCGGGATATAAACATAAATAAACTGCACAGGAATGATAGCTTCAAAAAACCTTTTCACCAACATTCAAGTGGGTCATAAGAAAATACCGAGTAAACTAGCAGGAACATATAAATTATTAAAATCAGGTAAATTTTATGAGCATTGTAGTATTATACTATCAAGTTACATCCTCAAGCTCAAACAGTTCCCATCCGTCGTCCAAAACCTCATTCCGAGGAAACGCAGTTGTTAGATCATCAGTTGAACCTAGCAGGAGTGGCTCAACCGATGAGATATCTTGATCATGCTTCAAAAGCCTCTCGGAATCCGTGCTTTTCCGACCAGATCCACATCCTGAAGATGCCACCATAAAGCTCGTCTGCTCTGATGAGACCGATTGGCTAAGAGGGATGCCCTTGTCTAACTTCTCTTCAAGTAACATAATATCCTCGCAAATCACAGACATTTCTCCCCTGCAATTGCAATTGATGGCACAAGAATAAGAAATGAGAAAACAAAGACACAATTAACAGAGAAAAAAGAGAGTTGAATTAAGACAACTTACTGCAACATATCAACAACACGACCATGATCCACAAGGAATTCCCGCAGCTGAAAAAACCAAAGACACCACTAATTAGTTTTTTTTTAAAATTCTTTTGTGCCAAAAGCTTTGGAGGAAGAAAAATGTACCCTTGCATTCTCTTCGGCTTCTTGCTGCAATATCTTTGATTCTTGCACTACTTTCTCCATGATGAGTTCCTGCTCAGCGAGAGCTTTCTGTTCAGATTCTTCCCTTTCGTATTTTTCTTGCTCGGCTGAGATTCTCTCTGTTTCAGCCGCAGCCAACCGTTTTTCAAGTGTTCGCTGCATCTATCATTCACATTTAACATGAAATATCAAGTTTCAGATTTGAAAAAGATATTTCTGTCTTAAGTGTGTTAAGTTTAAATACTAGAAGATGAATAATGAAAACATTTACATACCACATCAAGAATTGAATGAAATTTTTTCTTTACATCTGACAAGGCAAGAACGCGAGACTGCAGCTCCTTCATTTCTGTTCCAAGAATTGTCCTCTCTCCGTACACTTCTCCAGAATGCTACAACATTAAAATATGATATTCAAATATTAACATTTTGTTATATATCGAATCTTCTACAAAGTTAAAGTTGCAATATGATCATCTACAGCATTAGGCAACCCAATAAAGAAATACCATGTCATTTGCTTCCCTTGCACGGTTAAGCATGGTTTTGAGTTCCTTCACCTTGGCATGAACTTCCAGACCTCCCTCACCAACTTCTTTCATGGCTTGGTCTGCAGCATTCTCTTGAATTTCAACTTCCTTCATCAGGTTGATAACTGATTCCATATCAGAATGCAGGCTCTTCTGCATCATAACTTAGAATTTAGAACTATAATACCTTAAATCCACATATAAATCATGGAAATTCAATTTAAGATAGGTAATGATTCAGATAATGAGACGGAAAACTGATCAACAGGAAGCATGGAGCAAAAAAGAATGTCCATCAGGAAGCATGGAGCAAAACATGTATAAAGCACAAGTGAAAATATGAAATTGCTTTCGCAGTTTATTTTATGAATTCTCTGCACGAACTTGTGAGATAAACTGAAACATGAAAAGACAAAATGCGATACCTTGTGGTCTGTAGCCTGCTCAAGTATATTTTCAAGAAGATCAGTGTTGCAAACTTGCCCAGACTGGGTAATTATACTATGCAGACAAGACAATTCTCCAGTGTTTGCATGATCAAGGCCTTGGATATCTTCTCTAAAGGCAGTGTCATCAATACAGCCATGTCCTGGAATTTCAAGCTTGAGTTCAGTTGTGACGCTCTTAACGTTTGCTTGAATAGAGCAATCCAAAGATTCCACCGTATGATCTTTAGCAGATAGAAATGGCAGCTCCACATGATTTGACCCATACATGGAATCACTATCAAAATTAGGCTGCTTTCTTATATTCTCGTCATGAACAGCTACATTTAAATGGAAATAAAGAGGGTCAAAATCAGAGCCACAATTATGATTTGACTTGTTGTTCACGCTGACATCTGAAACAATATCCTCGGGTAAGGAAGAGGTTGATGATGCTGAAAGAATCAAATCTAGAAATTTCTGCAGTTCAGAAGCATTAGAAAAAGCATTATGTTTAAGGTGTCTAGTAGAATCTTCCTTGTCAATGTCTCCCAATGCAGGAAAAGATGATATTTCCTGAAGAGTTTTTCCCCATGTCTTTGATGTTGTAGATTCTTCGCTCCCAGCATTTGCATCGTAAAAGGTTAAACCTAAGGGATCTTGGACTCCCTCATTCAAATAGGGGGGGTCAATATAATAGGGTGTCTCCTTTAGTTTTGACCCAATAGCATATTCACAAACAGCATAGGCTTCATTTTTAGATGAACTAGCACTGGTCGAGGAGCATTGCCTTTCACAATCAACTATATATCCAAAATGTATAGTTGTCACACAGAATTTGATGGAACAGAAAATTAAAATTTAGTAAGTTTAAGTTCCTGCTAGAGATAAGAGGTCCAAAAACAAGATGACAGTTCACAGAAGCCAAGACTATATCAAATTTTATAATAGATGTGCAACAGTTAAAATTTTAGATTATGTAACATCTAAGAATCTTTTGAATTTACCAGATGAACCAACAGTGTCATTGACGGCACTAGAAGCATCAAACTTTTCCATTGTATGAGGAATACCCACAGTAAGAATGAACCCAACGGCTTCATCAGGGTCCTTTGGATGTTCAATAGCAGCAGCTCTAAGTAGACGAGCATCAACCTTCTCAAAAAATAATCAGAAAGAGCCAAGACTCAGCAAATGGTCAGTCTCTTTAATAGTCAAGATCATATATCATTCAAAAGTCAGAGGAGTAAATTCAAAATCTGTGGGTATACTTTCCTCGTAAATTTACATTTGAAAGATTGAACTGTAGTTGACATAAACATCTCTAAATGTCTCTTCAAGAATTGCTTTTTTAACCCACGGTAAGTCGGTAACTATGAATTGAATTAGGAAGGGAGTACACAAAACTGAGTTGAAACAAGCCAAATGGGCAAATCCCAAGTGTGCATTTAACTACAACAATGAAGGGGAGTCCATCAGAGCCAAAAAGCCTAAAAGGGAAAGGTAACATAATAACTACACCAAAACCTAGTTTCGTTATCATTTTTACTCCATCTGATGAGCAAGGCGGAGATCGTAGAGTCTTGATAGGACCATCACAAAAGTAAGAATAGCAATGTTTGCTGCGAAAGCTAGCATGATCACGGGCAGACCACTTTGTATAAATAAATGTGTCTTTAAACAATTACATAAAATTATATGGCACAATACCATAATGTATTAATGGCATAAAAGTAAAGAGCCCAGATTCCAAAAAGGTCGATGGTAAAGCATGGTCTATGGAGCACAATTACAAAACCAATAATACATTGCAGAGTACATGATAAAGTAATGAAACATAAATCACTAAAAGCACCCATAGTGCTAGATGCAGGAAGATAAATCGGAAGTAACAGCATTCTCAGAAAGGGCTGGTTTATTTGTTTGGAGTGCATGCTAGTCCACAAAAGGAAGCTTCCAAGTTCCATGAGTAACGTTACAAAAAGCTGAAATTTTACCGAAGATAAAGACAAATTCGATTTGCAGCAATAAGAATAGCACTTTTTACTAACCCAAATTCACATATACCTGTGGAAATAGCTCCTGTAAAGTCCGATATACTGATTTGAAACCCATTTCAAAACCTATTTAGCCTGCGCAGACACAAGCGCGATAGAAAACAGCATCAACACCGAAGAAAATCACAAGATAAATCATTCACTCAATGGCGGTTTGCACCGCAATTCAAATATCATAAAAAAATCAATTGAGATTCATGTTAATCGAACAGCTTGAGCGGCAAGGGAAACGTCAAATAACTCTTAATTTGACAGATTCTCATAAAACAGAAGTTGGCATTGAAAGAGAAGAACAATCAAACGGATACGAATTGAGGGGAGTAGAAAAACCTAAAGAGAGAGTGACGATTGAGAAGGAGACGAAGTCGGTGAGTAAGATTGTACACGTCCAATCCAAGATTACAGAGAGAGATTTAGGGGATTTTATAGCAACCTTTGGGCTTCCTCTCTCTATCGTCTCCCGGGTTATACCCGCAGCTAAGCAAAAGGATTTGCTTGCTATATTGAAAATAGATAGGGGTATTTTCGTCAATATAATTGATCGATCTATTCTTGTTCCCAACGGCCAGGCGTGATTGGCCCCACTTACGAATACGAGGGAAGAAAATACACGTACTTCTAAAATCGGTTCATTAAGATGCGTTTGGTTATCCGGTGTACCAGAATCGAATTTGTAGAATAGATTCCAATTTCACTAGATCAAGGGCACGAGATTTTTTTTAATATTCTTATATTTTTACTAAAAAAACTGTTAAAATTATTAAAATTAAAATATAATTTATAAATTATTAAAAATGACGTAACTTAAACACATATTGTATTACATTGGTAGACTAGAAAAAGAGATAGCACTCTATAATTGTTAAATTATTAAACATAAAAATTATATATATATTCTTTTATTAATATATAATTATCTACATTAAATATTTTGTTATATCAATTTGATTTAAAAAATGTTAAACTTCCTAAGTTGTTTGATTTAGATCTGATCAAACTCGGGCCGGCCCGCTCGGCCCTCCCAACCCGCCCTAGAAAATGGGAGGATATGGTCAACAAGTTTTACCCGTTAGGGCCGGCCCTGTCCGGCCCGTTTTATAAATGTGAGGATACGGTTTTAGAGGTTGACCCTTATGGCTGGCCCTACCGGCCCTTATTGTATATAATAAATATAATTTTAATTAAATTAAACAAATAATATTATAGAATCCTCATTTTCCTAAATAATATTGTAGAATCCTCATTTTCTTAAATAAAATATCATTTGATAATAATTAATTGATTTAAATTAAAAAAACATAAAAATATATTTGTGTTTAGGAAATATCTAAGAATCTAATGATAACATCTCAAACTTTTCAATCAAATAAGGATCCCTTGAAATGTGTGTCTAGACCTGGCCATACCCGGGCTCGGGTCGGGCAGGACTCAAATTTTCGGCCCATATTTTCGGGCCGGGCTAGCCCGAGGCCCGGTCTGAGGGCATGTGACAGTGCCCATACCCGGCCCGAATAGCGGGCCGAGTAGCCCGGTTATGTTAAATCTGTTATTTAATGATTTCTAAAGAAAAAAATAAAATAAAATACTACATAATTATATTCTTCATATCATGATAACGAGGCGGGCACAGGTCGACGACGAGAGGCGAGGTGAGTTGACTCGTTGAGGTGTTTAAGGGTGATTATGTGAGACACAAATTTTAAGAAGTCTCTGTTAGTTTGTGAATTGTGACCTAGGTTAGAAAAAGAGTGAGACCAAGTGAAAGAAAAGGAGACGGAGGTATGAGGAAACAAAATCTAGGTTATATTATTTTTTAGATAGTATATATATACGTAGAAAATATTGTCCCAAATACCCCTTTTTATACCTAAATTACACATATGCTCAATTTCAAGTGGATATGACTGTTATATCCATTTGAGGGTTATAATAGTCCAAAAAAATATTTTTCCTATTAAAAAGAAAAGATTTATTATAATATAATTTTTCTTTATTTTTTTAACTCAAATGATTATTTTAATATATTTAGAAATTAAGAAAAAGGAAAATCAAAATAAAAAATAAAAAATAAAAGAAAATTATATTAACAAAAAAATTAAGAAAAAGGAAAATCAAAATAATAATAAAAAAATTATAATAAAAAAAAAAAGGAAAATTAATTGGGCAGGCAGTTTTCAAAGACGGTTTATGCCATAATTTAAAAAGTAACTGCTACTTAATCCCACTTAAGTAGCATTAGGCTAAAATTAATGTCAGTTACTCAATTACTCAGCTTCTCCATTCACCCACTTTCTCTCTCTCGTTCAAAACCAATTCACCCATTCGTCTTCTCCATTTTCACCATTTTCATTTTTCCCGACCCCAGCTCTCAACCGCCCTCAACCTCTCTCAACCTCTCCGGCAACCGCTCGTAACGTCCGACAACTCTCTGTCTTTCTCTCCCAAATCTCTCTCCGACAACTCTTTCTCTCCCAATCGCTCCAGTTATGGCCGTGACCAGAGGTTCCGCACCCCCCGCACCCCAGAAAAGAAAGAGAGACTCACATGGAGACTCTAAAGGAAGAAATAAGAGGCAAACCGAGAAAACCCCCAAATCTAATAAGGGTTCGTCGGCGAAGTCGGAGCCGAAAGGGGAAGCCACAGTCTCCCAGAGGAAGAAGGAGGTCTTGAATCTCTTGGAAAAATGGAGAACCATGGAGCCTCTGGCTTTTAACGACAATGTAAGTGAAATTTCTGAAATTATGTTATTCAATTCGAGTATATAAGTTAAATTGGTGAATTTAGGGTTTATGACTGAAGCCAATGCATGTAAATTTGAGATAATATGTACATTTGCACCTCTAATTGGAGTTGAGAACAAAGTTGTGAATAATTTGATTATTGTTTAGGGTTATCCTGATATCCTCCTTTCTATGTCCGGACATCCTCCTTTCTATGTCCGAACATCCTATTCTCTATGTCCTGACATCCTCTTGTCTGTGTCCTGACACTTGAATTTTGTTTTTGTGTAGCTTATGTGCATTTAGGAGTTTATGTAGTGGAAGTATTTGGATTTGAGTTTCTGAATATTGTTAGTTTTTAAGGAATTTCATTTCTTCATGTGTATTATGAATCTTGACACCTCTAAAAAAACTTCCTGTCATGTGCATTGTGAACCAGTTTATGTAGTGGAAGTATTTGGACTTGAGTTTCTGAATATTGTTAGTTTTTAAGGAAATGCATGTACATCCTCTTCTCCTCACCGTGTCTTGATTGTTTTGGGTTATCCTAACAGACTCCTCACTGTGTCCTGACATCCTCTTCTCTGTGTCCCGACACTTGAACTTTGGTTTTGTGTAGCTTATGTGCATTTAAGAGTTTATGTTGTGGAAGTATTTGGATTGAAGTTTTGTGAAAATTTTTAGTTTGTAAGGAATTTCATTTGTGAATGGGTTAATGAGATTATGTGTAGTTTGCATATCTCTCCACCTCTGAATAATGTTTCCTGTCATATGAAGTGTGCATCCTGACATCTTAATAATATTTTCCTGCCATGTTATGTAGGTGATGTATGCTTACTTCAAGGGAGATGCATTGCATGGTCGTGTGAATATTAATTGTAGGAGGCAATATCTCAAAGACATAGAGTCTAAGCTAACATGTAAAGATTGGAGAAGAATATGTGGCAGCCCTTTTGGGGATGTTGTGAAAATGGTCAGTCAAGTGACTTTCTCTTCTCAAACTGTGCACTCAGTTCTCTTCAAGCACTTGAATAGTGAAAAGAAGTGGGAGACATGGTATGAGATTGCTGGTCAGCCATTGAGATTTTCACTGGAAGAATTTGCTTTGATAATTGGCTTGAATTGTGGCCCTCTTCCCAAGGAGATTAAATCATCTAGGAAGCAAGACAACCAAGTGATGGACAGTTTTTTTGGTGTTCCTGATGGTTATAAAACTTCAGTGCAAGACCTTTATAAAAGGTTCATGAAGCACAAAGTCTTGGAAAACCACAAGCTCAAGTTAGCATTATTGCTGATTGTGGAAGGGATTCTTCTTGGAGGTGATAAGAAGAGGCTTGTAAAAGTTGAACATGTGAGGTTAGTGGAAACCATTGACAAGTTTTGGAGTTATCCATGGGGAAGAGTTGCCTACATGGAGTTGCACAGGGTACTGACCAGATCAATGGCAAGAAGAATGATATCCATGGAGAAGTCCATAAAAATCTCAGATGATGGTAGGATACCATACAGCCTTCAAGGGATGTCAGTGGTGTTTCAGGTATAGTAGTACATCTCTGACAGGATATATATTGAAGTGTGACAGGATTACTAATGATTTTGTTTGTTTATGTGTAGGTGTGGATTTGGGAGTGTGAACAGTCTGTTGGAGTCCAGTATGCCTCAAGGATTAGTGAGACCAAAATCCCCAGATGAGTGCGTTGGTCTGCAACCCAATGCCCTGAGCATGGATCACTAAGGCTGTCTTTTGAAGGAGAAGGTCTAGAAGTCTTGCCTCTACTGGTTGCAGATGAATCTGAGAAGGACTTGCTTAATGGTTGCAAATTCTCAGATGAAGTAGAGGACCTCTTCTTTGACCAGATTACATCTGAGTTTGTGTCAAAGACAAAGGACAGTGAGCCTAGACAAGAAGACGACCAATCCCAAGGACAATCCACTGGGGAACAAGGTAAGCTAATGGGGGTCATGAAGGCTTTGTTCATGAAGATTGACAAGTTGGAGGTTGGTCTTTGTCAGAGGATTGAAAGACTGGAGAGAAGGAACTTTGTTTGTGAGGAGGAGGAGGTCCCCAAGAAAAGGATGGGAAAGAAGAGAGTGAAGAACGATGTAGTTTCTGAGGAGGAGGACGTCCCTAGGAAGAGGATGGCAAGGAAGACTGTCAAGACACCAGCCGGGAAGGGTAAGAAACCAGTAGAAAGTTCTAGTGAAGAGAGTGAAGAGTATGAAGAGGAGTTTGAGAGTGAAGAGAGTGTCAGTGAACAAAGTGACAGTGGGGAAGATAAGGTGGAGACAACACATCAAAATGTTGGGGAAAGTGAAGAATCTGAGGGTGAAAGCAGTGACAATGGTGAAGATGACAATGAAGGAAATGATGATGGTGGAGATGGAGATGATGGATGTGAGAAAGAAGAGGACAAGGCAGTGACAGCTGAGAATGAGGTATGTATACTTTGTTTTGTTAATTTATTTTTTTATTAAATTATGACAGGATATTATTTGAGTATGACAGGATAATTTGGGCTTTATGACAGGATAAAATTAAATAAAAAAGTTTGATAGAATGTGAAGCATGACAGGATAGGTTCTGTATCATGTCAGGATAGTTTGTGAAGCTTGAAATATAGGATTTAAGAAACTTTTATTGCAGGAAAGACGACTTGTTATTTACCATGAACCAGTATTTGATTTTGGTAATAATGAGGAGTTGGAGGACCATCTTTTTCCACAGGATAATGTTGTTGGGGATGAAGCAGATGTTGTGGATGAAGTTGTTGTTCAGGGTGGGGTTGACAATGTTGCTGCTCCTTGTGGGGTTGACAATGTTGATGAAGTTGTTGTTGAGAATGCTGAGAAAAGGGCTGAGGAGCCAGGGGATAATGTTGCTGCTCCTTGTGTAAACTTGAATGAGGAGTTTGTAAGCTCCAAAGACTCGAGTGACAATGAGGTATGATTAATTTATTGGTTTCTAGGGAGTGTTTGTTGAATGACAGGATATATATTGATGTATGACAGGATTGTTTGCAGGGGGTCGAAGATTTTCAATTAATTGGTGTTGGTAGAAGAGAAGGAGATGTGGTAATGAATGTTGTTGCTGAGCTAGCTGATAAGACATCTGATAAGGATGAGAGCGACCCTAAGGTGCAAGATGAGTTGAAAGATAATGAACTTGAAGATGCACCAAGGGAAGACCTCACTCAGCAGGCTACAACTGAGGAGAAAAAGGCTGAGGAGGAGAAAAAGGCTGAGGAGGAGAAAAAGGCTGAGGAGGAAAAGAATAAGGAGACTAAGGCTGAGGTGGGAAAGGCAGAGAAGCAAAAGACTGAGGAGGGAAAGACTGATGTGGAAATGACTGAGGTGGAGAAAGGTGAGGAGGACAAGGCAGATTATTTTGCTAAACCCAAACTTGTATTTGGCACAAGGGTGAAGATGGCCAGTGGCCGTTCTCTAAACAAGGTGTCTCCACAGAAACAGAGGTAACTTATGAAATTACAGGATAGTTTTTGGAGTATGACAGGAAAGTTTGTGTTGAATAGCAGGATATTATATTTTTTGAGTTCACTGTGGTTTTGCAGGATCCTTCCCAAGCGTAATACAAAGCCTTCTACTTCTCTCAGCTCTTCTTACACATCCAAGACCACCAAGAAGAAAAACACCAAGAAGGACAACACCAAGGACAACAAGGACAAGAAGAAGGAAGTCTATTCCAAAGCTTTCTGGAAGAAGATAACCAATAATTCTGTTTTAAGAGAGATGACAGATGCAATACAATGGTACAAAGAGGAAAGGTACTTGAGTTAAATTGGTGTATTAATATACTAAATATCTTTTATGTTGATTACAATGAAATTTTATACTCCTATATTGTGTTTTATGTTTCAGCCGTGAGGAGTTTGAAGGTCTGAGTGGAGTTACTATTGACAATTCTTTCTTTGAGTGCATTATTGAACCAAAGTTCTGGTGGGATAATTTGGTAAGGGTGACAGGATAAAATTTTCAATTTTTATTTTTTCAGTGTTAAGTGTAATTAATGTGTACTTGTATTGGCAACACATCGATGAGGTTCTTTGCCACGTGAGGTCTGAGCTGAGGAAAAAACCACCTGATAATTACAAGGCTGCCATAATGGATTGTCTATGGTCTGAGGATTACAAGGACCAACATAGGAGTGAAGCAGGTGGAGTTGAAGTACCAGTTATTCCAGATCGTGTTGTGAGGTACTTCAAGGGAAGTCTTCCATTTCTATTTGGAAAAAATTAGGAAGATGTGGACTTCATTTATGCACCACTCTTTGTTGGAGGCAACCATTGGGTGACCATTGAAATAGACCTCCAGAACTGGAAGCTCAATGTGTATGACTGCAACACCGATTTGAAGCCAGAGCGGGTAATAGAAAAAGATGTGGCCCCAATCCTGAAGTATGTGCCAAAATTTTTGAGCAACCATGAGGCTCTGTCCCCAAAGTACGCACATAGGCTCCAGGAGGACCTGGATTATCATGGAAGGGCTCATGGCTTACCACAGAATAAAAGAAGGTAATATATCCCTCCACTACTCTGTTATTTACCCGCCACACTTTATAAATATGTGAGTAATGTTTTTTTTGTTTGCAGTGGCGATTGTGGTGCATACATTGTGAAATACATTGAGTGGTTGTGTTTTGGCAATAATGATCTCTCCCTAATTTCGGACAAGATAATCGACATGCACAGATTTGACCTCGCTAACAGCCTCTTGACGAGAAATGGGTCACTAGGTTGAATAATGTTGATGATGTTACACAGTAGGAATAATTTGTATCTTTGATTGTTATGTGTTATGTTTCTAAACAGTTTTAAGGTGTGTTTGTGTGAATATTGGTTTGGTTTTGTTGACCTATGTTGGTCTAGACATGATTGAAAGTAGAACAATGGTTTTATTGTCATACAGATTTCTAGTATGAATGCAAGTTGTTTGTCTTTGAGATGGTTCATGCTCATGGAGGGAGGAACACTATAAGAGCCTTTCAGCACTCACGTGATGCCATGCCCTTGCAGATCTAGGAAGGTCCGTTGCTCTAATCAAAATCTTCATTGTCACCGATCAACACCCCTTGGAGCTGAAAAAGAGGTGGAGGCGTGACTTCAAACCCCCAACCAGGGACATGGACTTTCGTCTCGACATACCAAGCTATGGAGACTCTAATGTTGTGTAATCTATGTAGTGCGGCAGGATGTTTGGGCAAGGGTAGAGGGATATGTTGTAGTTTGTGATCTAAGTGCAATTATGTATGCTTTTCAGTTTCTACGCTTTAATCTTCTCTTATAATGAAAACTTATCTCTCTTCAGTGTGACTTATCATATCAAAGATTTAATTTGTGGTAGCATTGAAATTCGTCAGGATGTAAGTGAATTTGTGACAGGATAAAACAGAATGTGTGGAGGGAAATTATTACCAAATTCATTGCATGGTAAACACAATACAAGTACAAAGGAAACAAAAGACACAAGGAAACTGAAATGATTGAAATAACATGAAATGATACGACATCAATAGTTGTACACTTCAATATCGTACACGACACCATTGGAATCTGCACTTTGAAGGTCGAAGAGGCACTCATCCTTATACTTGAGCTTATTGTCTTGAACAAAAGCTCTCCAACCCTTGCCCAAGGGGTAGACTTTTTTTGAGTGTGTGAGATGAACTTCCCAAGTATGAAGTCCAACTTTAAGTGTTATTTCAAAGTTCTTGTAGTCTTTCAAAAACTTGTCTCCATGACTGATGGGGATACATTGACAACAGTCCCCCTCTACATATGAGCGTTTCATTTCAACGAAGAAACTTTTGATTTGGTAATCTTCGTGGAGAAATGGGTCTACCACGTGATAACCAGCCATGAAGGAGTTGAGAGAAAGAGAGAAAGAAAGGTATGGTTGTTGAGAAAGAAAGGAATGAGCAGAATACGTTGTTGAGAAAGAATGGCCTATATATTGAAGCAAAATTTGACAAAAAATGAGTAAATGTGTTAGGTTGGGTTGGTTAACATGTTGGGTAGGTAAATATGTTTGACTACTTTTTGCTTGAAAACATGTAATGACGTTAGTGCAGAGTAAATGTGTGCTTTGACTGCATTTATGTAGTGGAGTTAGGTGGCGGGATGTTAAAAATTATGTGTGACAGGATAAAATGGAATTGGTGGCGAGATAATACAATACAACTTAACAAAGCAAATTAAAAGCATTTCAACATTCATACTAACAGAATTTCAACATCCAACCCAAAATAATATGACTTAAAAAAGTACGTGTGACAGGATAAAACCTGTATTTTGGAGGGATAAAACATCAAATATGGCGGGATAGCAAGTTACAATTGTTCATATACCAAAAAGTTAGCATTGTTCATATACCAAAAAGTTAGAACCTTGTTGTCTTACCCTTTTACCCTATGGTCTTCGCATTGACTGTCCTCCCCTTGCAGCCCGGGAGCACGTGTTGTGAGTATGGCCAGACAGACCACATCTTGCACATCTCGTGGAAACTCGTTTGTAGGGCCTCTCCCACCTAGCCTTATATCTATTCAACCTTGGTCTTCCAGGTCCCCTCTTCCATGGTGGTGGCAAACACGGAAGAGAGGAGACTGATTGAGGAACATCCCATTGGTTGGGTGGAGGGATCAAATGGATGGTTTCCTTGTAAACTTCTTTCAAGATGTTGTTGGTATAAAAGTGACTAACAAGAGTAGAAATGTCAACTCCCTTGTCCTTTGCTAATGCCAAAGCATGCTTACAAGGAATCTGATCTCTCTGAAACACGTTGCATTGGAAAGTTTGTTGGGGAAGATTCACCTCAGACTTGTTCCTTCCATCAGTCACCTCTGCTTCAATATCACTAAGCCTATTGATGCTCATGCTCACAGATGCCGCATACCTATTATCAATGATCTTGGTCACTGTCCTAGTAGTCACCTCACACCATATAGTAGCCGACTCCCTCCTTTCACAGAACCAGGTGGAAAAGGTAAGTAATATAACATCAAACAATGCTACAATAGGCCACATACGCTCCTGTTTAAACACCTTGTTCAGACATTCTGCATTGTTTGTCGTCATGATGTTGTACCTCTCAGCTGTGAAATATGCCCTAGACCACTTTTCAAGAGACACTTTGAGAGCCATATTTGCCACAACTGAAGTTCTGTTTTGTAGGATCTGAAGCTCAGTCCTATACTCTTCTACAGTGTACGCCTTTGCAACCTTAAACCACTGGTCTTGCAAACCTCCCCAAGTGCACTTTTGCTTGAAGTTTTGCAGCATATGATAAATGCAATATTCGTGTTGTGCAAGAATGTAAACTTGTCTCATAGCGGCTTTAATAGCCAAATGATGATCAGACACAAAAACCACATCCACAATATCTGGTACAACAGCCGTCTTCAACTCTTCAAAGAAGAAGGACCAAGAATCCTTATTCTCACTGTTTACTACAGCAAAAGCCAAGGGATAGATCTGTTTGTTTCCATCTTGGGCAGTAGCAAGAAGAAGATGGCCATTGAATCTCCCTCCTAAGTGTGCTTCATCAACACAAATCACCTGATACATCATATAACATGTCACCCTCAATAATATATCCCGCCAGATAATTATATCTATTCTTCTGAAATCATATCCCTCCGCACATCAGTTATTATCTCTCCATCCACTACCTATTATCTGGACAGGAAAAAGATATTGTTTAAAAAGTTACCTTTCTTAAATGAGGAACAACCCTGATACAAGTACCCAATGCCCAGAAACAGTACTTAAATCGGTTTTGAGAATCCAATATTAAGGTTGTATGTGATCAAGGATTGACTTCTTTCAACATATGAAGCCATGAGTGAAGTTGACTATAACCTTCCTCGGGAAACCCTCGAATAATGTCCTCTGCCTTTTGTCTTGCTCTGTTTGCTTTGGAATAACTAGTATGGACTCCTAGATATTTCATGATAACTTGTATCTCTTTTTCTCTTGGTGCGTCCTTGCGACCTTTGAACCTGTTACATGTGTTAAAATATATCCGGACACACTTCATACTCTATCCCTCCGGGTTAAATATTTCAACAAGACAGAAACAATACATACCTATCAAGAATACTCTTGGAAATGAACGATGAATTGGCATGCCTGCTGTGATTGTTCTTGAACAACATCGCACATGTATGAGATGGTTCAAGCCTTCGGACCCACCACGGACCAGTAGCTTTACCACCCCTCGTTGAAGCACGAAACCCAAATGAACATGCTTCACCATTTTGGCACTCCACCACATAAGTGCTCTTATCAGACTTCTTCACACGCATTTCTATACATTTTTCCACAGCATATGAGACTAAAGACCGTTGAACCTCCTCCTTGGTTTGAAAGACATCTCCAACCTTGATTGCCAATGGCTGAGAGTTAAGCACAATTCTTCTTCCTCCTCCAGATTTTCAATATCAGCGGGAACATCATAATGGTAATACCCCTGTTCATGTTCCTCAGCATCTCCTCCCAGATATTCGTAGTCCTCTAACTTGACATGATCATCATCAAATTCTTCGTCAGAAATGTTGACAAGGTCCAAACCTTGTCGCTTGGTTGCAGAAATAATATTATCCTCCTCTTCATCGTCACTGATTAGTGACACAACATCAGGTTCACTGCCTTTCCTAGCTTTCTTAGCTTTCTCTCCACATTCCATAGATATCCAGACACCCTTATCATATGATCCTGACATATCTTCTTCTTCTTTCAGCTCATCATCTACTATGTTACTAAACATGTGATCTGACATTCTCTTTAGGACTCTTACATGGTAAGAAGGTCCACCAACATTTTCAGCCTGAGAACAAGGTTGAGGTGCACTACCTTGAACATCCATCATCTCTTCTTCTTCTTTTGGAATTAAATTAGGGTTTTCATTTGAACCAAAACATTTAGGCACCACGACAGAATGCAAAGGAATTGACCATATTCTATCTTTGCAGTTTGACATGTTCAAGAAGAAGAATGCGTCTACATCATCATTATCAGAAATATCGAAAGGAGGAAGATGAACATTTTGTGGAGGCATGTAGCTGAGCTTTAAGTCAAACCTCTTAAGATCAATGGCAAGTTTTTCTTCAACTATTTTCAGAAGCCCTTCATATTTAATCTCATCACTGACCATCAAACCCTTTGTCTTTTTAGGGTCTTCATACACCCAAAGTTCATTCTCCACCTTCCACTTGCCTCCACATATTAAGGAGAGCATATATGTTTGACCTAAAGAAGCCAAACCAAGAAAACATAGTCATTTACTGCTACCAATACACAAAAAAACGTTTGCATTTAATATGCCAACTTACCCATTCCTTCTTGTGTATGGTGGATAGATATCAAAACCACCAAGGATGTAAAGAGATGGAAACAGTTGGCTGGCAGGATAGTAAGAAGATTTAATGAGGAGAAGAGAAAAAACAGAATTAATGAGGAAGATGAAGTTAAGATAAGAGAAATTACAATAATTTTGGAGCAAAAATTTGCTCTTAGTGAGCTTACATCAAATTTGGCGGGAAAGTGTACCGCCAAAGTTGAATTGTGTGGCTGAGAATTAATCTGGTACGAGTGAATAGTGAATTGTACGGCCTGTCAGATTTTTTTGTGTCTGATTTGAGTTTTCGTGACACCTTTCCCATTTTATCCTTTTTTTTAAAAAAACATTCCTGACATATGTACGGATTTTGCTTCTTTTCCTTCTTTCCTTCTTTCCTTCTTTTCTTCTTTTCTTCTTTTCTTCTTTTCCGTCAGATTTTCTTTCTTCTTTTCTTCTTTTCTCAGCTCATTATTATAATGTTTTTGAATTTTATTTTACCTTTTTCCAAAAACCTTTATTCATTTATCAAAGCTAAAAGAAAATACAAAAGAAAATGGAATATGGATATTACACTAATATCCATTTGAATTTAGGTAGGTTTGGAAGATACCCCCCGCCCCAAGTAGGGTATTTTTGCAAATTAGCCATATACATATATATATATATATATATATATATATATATATATATATATATATCTTTTTAATTAATATATAATATGGGCCGGGCCTATTGGCCCTTAAGGGCCTGAGGTCTATACCGTACCCGACCCTCGTACCCTTACGGGCCGGGCTTAGCGGCCCGAAAAGGCTTTATCTAGTGCCCAAGCCCGCCCGGATAGAGGGTCGGGCGGGCCGGGCCGGGTTTGGCCAGGACTATGGGTGTCACTGTATTAGGATGGAAATGGGGCGGGGATTCCCCATTCCCAACGGGGAATCCCCACTACGGAGACGGGGATGGGGAATTTATACAGGGACGGGGATCCCTGCAAACTTCCCTATTGGGGAATCCCAAAAGAAAAATTTATATGTAATTCTTTAAAAATACTTCTATATTATTTAGCAATTATTTGTATTCTACGCCAAAAATTATGTTCTAAATAAAAATTTCTTAGACTTCGGTTCTATTTTTAGGTCACATACTTTTTTTTACATACATATGAATGATAAAATTTAACGGGGATGAAAAATCCCCATTGGAGAATTTAAATGGGGAAAATTAACGGGGATGGGGCGGGGACTAGACGGGGCGAAATTTAGAAAAAAAACGGGGATGGGGATGGGGATCATAATGCTAAACGAGGATAGGGATGGTAAGACTAGCCGCCCCATCCCCGCCCCATTGCCATCCCTACACCGTATATGGTGATGCCTCTAGCAGGTTAAGTACTTTGCATTCAGAAATCACAACCTTAAATAGAATTTTCGTGTTTAAGAATAACTTCAATTTTCCGGGAATTTCAGTACAATCGTCTTCCTATAAAACGAATAAAAAATATTAGTGAAGGTTGCAGATTGTATATAGTTCTACAAACAGGATAAACTCACATCTAATCTTGACTCTAGAATATCAACAACACTTTTTTGTGTGATTTGTGAAGATTCTCTATCAAATTTTTTTAACTTCCCGTTGCCGGAGAGCGCAAAAATTGTGAAGCTTTTCGGCGAGATCCCACGACCAGCGATGATGCAGACAAAGAGCGCAATCTACGTTTGGGGATGCCAAATGCTGATAGTTCTCGAGTTCGACGATGTTGTTACTCGATCAAGAGCCAAGGAAATTCAACAAGAGTTAGACAAGTTAGTCTCTTTCTTCTTGTCTAAGAAGCTTAACATTACACATGATCCCTTAGAACCACTTTTGAAGACCGTGTTCTTCCTTGAAGTTGAAGACGAGCCACACCCGGGCGAAGACAAAAACGAAGACTCTACATGACCAGAAACCGCGGTCGTGGTTCATTGCCGAAAAATCTCGTAGCTTATACCAGCGCTCGCGGTTTTGTCGTTGTTATTTTTTCGAGTATTGTGCGTTTTGGATTATTCCGGGATTATTTCTTTCATTCATTTAATTTATTTTAGGAAACTTTTAAGTAATGTTTATTTCGTTTATTTTGGCATCCTTTAAACCCTATTTAAGGTTGCCTTATTCATTGTTTTAGATTCCCAAACTTTGATTATTGAATACTGACGTTTATCATCTTACTCCAAAGAGAGCTTTTGTGAGAATAGTGCATTATTGTTGAACTCGTCTAGTTGTTCTTGTGTGTGTCAATCTTATCCATAAGATTGATGCTATCGAGTCTCCATAGAGCATCATCCAAGTGTCTTGTCCTTCCATATCCATTGTGTTTGGAAAGGTTCTTGTTCCTAAGTTCAAGAGTTTTATCGTTGTTTGATTTGGTTCCATTGCCTATCATTCGATTCATCTTTCTTCCATCTCTTATCCAATTCCTCTTATTCTCTTTGTTTCTAGTTCATGTTTGAGTTTTGGTGTCTTGATCGTCAACATCGGCTTATCCCTGCGTCACTAGAGCTTTTCGCTTGTACGGAGGAAAAAAAGGTAGTGACTCCCACTCGTTGGGTTGATGCTTCTTGTGGCCGAGAGCACACCGTTGATGTCCCTCCAATGGGCCGCTCTTTACCTGGGGTTCAGATTCTTCTCAATACCTCCTTGTGAATCAGATTAAGAGCAAAGAAACGCTCAGACAAAAAGTTGAAAGCTTTTTGCGTTACCACTATTACAAATTTTTAATTTTTTTAATTTTTTTTTTGAAAAAGGCTAGGACCAGGGCCTCACCTAGCGGGTAAATGCCCTTGACCATCCAAACGAATGGCCCTAAATAGATTAGCATGAGTAACCATCATGCTAGATTTGAGAAACATAGGTTTCATAAGTCTGATATAATCATCAGATATAAAATTGTCCTTCTTACAATTAAGGACAATTTTAAGGAAGCGAGTATTTGCATCCGGAGTTGCCAAACAATCAGCCGATTGGTTGGCTTCTCTGAAACAGTGAAATACTTTTACGTTTTCAAATGTTTCCAACATATTCGTAATGTCTATGATAATATTACGGATTTCCCATGGAACCTTCCATATATCTTTAATAGAGTTAATAACAGCTAAACTGTCACCTTCCAAAATGATATTTTTGCAGTTGATCGTTTTTGCTAGTTTGACAGCATAGAGAGCACCCAAAGCCTCTGTATGTAGCGGTGAGCTTGAATTTACCTTAGTTTTAAACATGTCAATTATATTACCATCATATTCTCTTGCTATACAACCTATCCATGCCTGCTGCGTAGATCTACAAGATCCATCAAAATTAATTTTAGTCCATCGATGAGGTAGAGCCCTCCAACACTTATTCTTTGTTTTATCTTTGTTACGTCTATCCTTTATTTTTGGTCCAGTTGATTTAATTGTCGTGTTTTCCCATAGTTTGAACTGTTCAAATGCACTCCGGTAAGGTTCTTTTACAGTATTATTAGTTCTTCCAAAAACTAAGGAATTTCTTAATATCCATATTGAGTACCAAATATGAATTAAGGCTATTATCATTTTATTGTTCTTTCGTAACTTATTTATAACGTATTCTAAATTTTCCTGACACTACAAGAAAAACCATTTATAGCAACGAGCTTTTGCAACGACTAAATTATGTCGTTGCTAAAAATATGTTTTTTGCAACGACAAAAAACAAGTGTTGCTAATGTTGTTACTATACATGAAATTTTCATTTCCCTCCACACAATTTTGGCGGGAGTAGAGATAAAAATTAGAAATTATATATGGCAACGACTTTTGTCGTTGCAATAGATCTTATACATGTATAGCAACAACATATGTCGTTGCAATAAATATGTTACAGATTTAACAACGGATTTGTCATTGCAAAAAACAGATAAAAAAATAAAATTTCAGTCTCTCAATTCTCTCCTTTCTTCCCAGATTAGGTTTATGGCGTCTTCTCGTTCCCCTTCTCATTCCCCAGCTTATCGTTACTCTTCTCATTCAGTCTCAGTTCTTTCCTTTCTTTCCAAATTTCAGTCTCAATCTTCGTCCTCGTCCTTCTCCAGTCACTGTCGCGAGCCGCCCCGGAGCCCATCTTCGTATGCGCGGCGCGTTTCTTCCCTAACTACTGTGCCGCACAAGGTGGAATACAAAGCAGCCCTAATCTGGATCCCATCTTCGTCTGCGCGGTTTGCCCTAATCCAGAGTTGCTGCTGGTGATAAGGGGAAGGGGATGTTTACGGCCGATGATGTTGTTGCTGGTGCTTCTCTCCACGAGGTTGATTGATTTAGTTATTTTGCAGTATTAGTTGGATTTTAAGTTTCTAGTAGTGTAGTGCAATTGGAAGCAAATGAAAGCATCCAATTCCATGAAAGCATCCAATTGATTAATTAACATTGCAGTATTATTCCTGATGATTACTGTTAGTTGAATTCTATGTTTTAAATTTAATGGTCATAGTTCTTATTTATTGTGAAACCCTGGTTGAATTGGGTGAACGTTCTCCCTGATTGAAATTGCTAGGCCGATTCCATGAACATACTGAGTACTTAACTTCAATTTTCTAGCTTGACTGAACATGTCAAGTCTAATATCTTATTCCATGAGCCAGATGGGGATATTGTAGTCCTTATTGGAGATTGGTTCACCTCAAATCACACTGTATGTGTTCCTTACACCATGTGAATTTGTTTTTTGCCACATTTGATCATGCTTTGCTAAAATGTACGATGTTTTGTGAGTCATGATTTAGTTTTGGACTTGCACTATAAATTCTGTACCACAAGTGTCATTTTGAATTCAAAAAAATGTTTAATTCAAAAAAGTATTTGAATGTTTTCATAGACAGTAATACTTGCAAAGAAGCAATTGAGAAAGATATTCTCATATTCTGATATTTAATGAAGGATTACATGACATTATATATGAAAATTACTACTTGAAAGATAAGTAATCTAATTATTCTATTTCTAAGTAAGGATATAAATTAACATAAGTATAATCTAAGATTCTACATTCAGTTCCATTCCCTCTGACTTATTGCTCTGTAATCTCTGTCGCATCAAATTTTTTAAGTTCTTTCCTTTCTTCTTCTTTGTTTATAAATGTTCATTTTGCGCCCGTTTCTATAAGACTCAATCTTTGTTGCTATTTCTCTCCGTATTATTCTGTTGTTTGCAGTTATTGGTTGGTTTCGAAACAAGTAAGGATTGGATAGTGAAAATCAGCAACTTTCCAAGGCTAAATATGATTGCCTGATGTTTGGTAAGATCAAAATTTTGTGCCCTAATTTGCCTGATGTCTTTTGTTGAAGTGGTATTTTGAAAATCAGCTGTGAATTTGTGTGCTAAATTTGTACATATCAGATCTGGATGATACTCTTTACCCTCTTAGTTCTGGTATAGCCAAACATTGCTCTGCTAATATTCAAGGTAATCATACATGATTTTCATCTAAATATATATGAAGTTGAGTGTTGATTGTTTTGTTTATGTAATTTCATTTTGTGATTAGAATATATGGTTCAAAAGCTGGGGGTAGATCAAAGCAATGTTGCTGATATGTGCCATTTGTTGTACAAATATTATGGGACTACCATGGCTGGTTTGAAGGTTAGACCTTTCTAGAACACCAGAGTTGTACTTCTCAGTTGGCTTAGAATATTATTAGGTTTGTCTGTATGGATTAGTTCATGGTTGAATTACAAGGGCTGAAAGTAGTTGAAGGTGAGGCGCCTCCAAAGATTCTACATTTGAATCCTCGTGTTAGAGGGGACTGGAGCACGCAACCAGTTGTTGAACATAATACCTGCTACAGGATGCAATGGGGTTAGGCTCAGAGGTGCAATGGTTCACCATCTAGAAAGGATGATGACATGCTTAGTAAGGATTCTTACTTCCGTCATTTAATATCATTTATAATATCATTTATTGGTCGTAAGCAAAAGCCAGATGTAACCTAGCCATTTCCTTTTGCTGAGGGAAAGTTGTTTATCCTCACCATTCGTGCTGGCATTGAAGGATATCATATCATTGTTGGAGGTCGACATATATCTTCATTCCCTTACCGAACTGTATGGCACTTTGAATAATTGATACCATAATTTTGTTACTAAGCACAAACTTTCTTCTTTATATCAAGACATCTATTGTCAAATAGAGGGCAGAGCGATATCATTATTTTTGGTTTATATAATTATATAGTGCAAATTTAATTTTCATTAATTTGCTTAAATGTATTTTCAGGGCTTCACCCTTGAAGATGCAACAGGTTTAGCGGTTAGTGGTGATGTTGATGTTCATTCTGTGTATGCCACTGCCTTGCCAACTTCTCATCCAAGCTTCTCTCCCCAAAGAGTTCTAGAGATGTTACCTGGATGGAAATCTCATCCTCTACCGAAGAAACCTATTCATCTCTACATTGGAGTACTTTCTGCCAGTAATCACTTTGCAGAACGCATGGCTGTCAGGAAAACTTGGATGCAATCTCCAGAGATCAAATCCTCGCATGTAGTTGTTGGTTTCTTTGTTGCATTGGTAAGAATTCCTCAGATGTATTTTTTTAGACATCACTTTTTCATCCAAAAAATGTTCTCTGCATATCAAATGGTAAGGATTTTTAGGATAAGAAATCTTAGAGGATAATGACAGAAGCAAGATAGGAGGAACCGTTTCGCCTATACCTTCTGTTCGGTCTAATAAAATGCTAATCATACAATGTCCAAGATAATGACAACTTCTATGCACTATACATGGATCTTTACTATCAGAAACTGTATTATGGCCCTGATTAATATTTTATTGGTACCGGCTGTTTGCTTCAGATGCTTAATGTGGCTAATTTATGATAGATCCTGGCAGTTTTCTGGGTGGGAGGGAATATGCGTGTGTATTTTCGTGATCTTTACACTAGTTTGATGTGTGCGAATATGGTTATAAACTAATAATTATCATACTATATCTGTTGCAAATGTTGATGTTTGAGCTGCAGCTGAAACCTGGCGTCCGGCTATCTATGTTATGAAATTTCAAACATACAACATGTTTTAGGAAGAATTCTATCCATTTCAATTGAAATGTATAAGCAGATGAAACCATTTTTGTTTTGCTTTGGTAAAGGTATTCCTGTAATTGTGGTTTATTAAAAAGTTACTGTGATGAGTGCCATGTGATATTTAGGTTTATAAGTAGGTTATTAAGCATCAATCCCTTGTATATCTTCTGCTTGTTAGGGTTGAAAAGGTTGAGAAATTGGCATTCATGTATGTGTCTGAAATCTCAATATTTAAATGCTAAAAATTGGAAGTATGTGCATGTTTTCATCACCATTATTATATTACATGAAAGTATGGCATCTCCATTATATTTGTTTAAACCCTTGCCTAACCGTCTTTCTGTGCATCAAACTGATTGTAGTTTGTGTATACTAATGATCAATTTTGTTTTATCCATCTGTTTCTCATAAAATTGAATCACTTGGTCTACTTCTCCGCAATGCAGATTTTAGCAGTTAATACATTTTTCTTTCGACCTTGCAGAATGCACGAAAGGAGGTAAATGCAGTACTCAAGAAAGAAGCTTCTTACTTTGGTGATATTGTCATTTTACCATTCATGGATCGTTATGAGCTAGTTGTTCTTAAAACTATAGCTATCTGTGAATATGGGGTGAGTGAATAAAACTTTAAATAAATATATTTTGTGTGACCATCGTAATGCATAAAATTATGTGTTGGCGTTTATAAGTAGCTCAAATGTTTTATTGTCAGGTTCATAATGTTACAGCTTCTTACATCATGAAGTGTGATGACGACACCTTCGTGAGGTTGCCCACTGTTTTGAGTGAAATTGAGCGTATTCCGCCTGCAAGGTCCCTATATATGGGAAATCTCAATCTCTTGCATCGACCTCTGCGGCATGGAAAGTGGGCAGTTAGCTATGAGGTATACTTTGCTTTCCATTCTGTATAAGGCTAAATTACTTTTAATCTCCATTTTAAAAGAAAATATTTGCTTTGATAGGAGTGGCCAGAAGAAGTCTACCCTCCATAGCCAATGGTCCTGCATATGTCATCACAATCGATATCGCCAAGTTCATCATAGCTCAGCATAATAAACAAAGTTTAAGGGTTTGTACCTTGGAAACTTTTGATCGTCCTCATTTACCCAAAACACCTTATTATTTGAGATTTTGACTTTTTTTTCTGTGACGGAGTGCAGCTGTTCAAGATGGAGGATGTGAGCATGGGAATGTGGGTTGAACAATTCAACAGATCAAGACACGTTCAATATTCCCATAACTGGAAATTTTGTCAATACGGTTGCATGGAAAACTATTACACTGCACATTACCAGTCTCCAAGACAGATGATCTGCTTATGGGACATTTTGCATAGAGGCCTAGCTCGTTGCTGCAACTTCAGATAATATTTTCCCAGATTACTTAGGATGCTACTATCCAGCGATTGATCTATTTATATTGCACCCATCAACACGTAATTTTTGAAGAGCAATATCCACAGACTATTTTGTGGGTGGGCCTTGATCGAGTTCTTGATCTCGCTGGTTTCTGGGCAAGTGGGTGGCGAAATGCATATGTTGGGGGCGTCCCAACTGAGATTGAGCTTGTATTGAGGTATCTCATCATCTGGACAGTTGGTTTTACGATTTGGGATGTAGCTAAGTTGGCAAATTAAATATTTGAATGTTAGACATGTTTTTGGTACAGGTTGTAATTTGAACAAGTTTTTGAAGGTTATATAGTTGAAGTTATTGTGTTTATGATTTTGGATATAGGTTGTTTGAATGTGAATTATAAGGGTAGAAACAGGTATTGACGAGAGGATACAACACAATGTCGTTGCAAAACAATGATCTATCGCAACGACAATAACTGTTGTCAAAACATCAGATATGTATTGCAACGACATTTGTCGTTGTTAAGTATTGCAACGACATTAGCCGTTGCAAAAGATGTGACGAATTCGGATTGTTATTAGCAACGAACAAAGTCGTTGCAAAAAATATTTGTTTTGGCAAAGATAAAAGTCGTTGCAAAAGCCTTTGACTACGGCGTTACCAGCAACGACCTAGCAACGACAATTGTCGCTGCCAAAACCTGTTTTTGAAACGATTTGTTATGTATCGTAACGACTTTTGTCGTTGCCAAAAACGGTTTTTCTTGTAGTGTGAAATGTGAAATGTGGTTGAATATCAAACCTAAATCCTATTAATGACTGAAATTTCTGTATTTGATCCACTGTATGCGGGCAATCAAAGAAAAGGTGTTCTGTAGTTTCAGTGAGACTATTGCACCTTGAGCAATAAGACGACACTCTATTATAATATTTATTGAGTCTATGAGTAGTTGACAAATTATCTGAAATTACCTTCCAAAGAAAATTTTGATAACGCGGTGCTAATTTTTGATTCCATAGCCAATTGTGCAAATTATTACTATCTATGGGATCATGGTTAATTTTGAATGTTCTAGCTGATGCTGTAGAAAAAGTTCCTGACTTATCCGGAATCCATATAACCTTATCCTCTTCATTATTTGTGGATAAATATATACTAGTTATTTGTAATACTATATCACTTGGCAGTACTGTTTGTAATTTTGAGGTATCCCATTCATTATTGTTTTTTATAAAATATGATACCTTAGTGTTAATGTCACTTATATTTTGATCATGGTACTGTCTTAAATTTGTATTTTGTACCCAATTATCTGTCCAAAAATTGATTGTGTTTCCATTGCCTACTTGCCAACCTATACCTTTCTGGAATTGTTCTCTTAAGTGTAGTAATCTTGAAAATTGCCAAGATTGTTTTTTCTTTTTCTTGAACCCAAAGATAGTAGAATTTTGAAGGTATTTTTGGTATATTAGACGTACCCATATATTATTTCTATCAGTTACTATTTTCCATAGCAGTTTTTGTTGCAAAGCTTTATTTAAATCTTCCGCTTTATGTAATCCTAAGCCACCCATATCCTTTGGTTTACATATTTTATCCCAAGAAGTAATTGCTCTATACCCTGGATTATTATTATTCCAGAAAAAATATTTATTAATCTTATCAAATTGTTGACAAATGCCTTTTGGTAGAAAAAAACATTGCATGAGGTGATTTGCTTTAGACATTATATTTGATTGTATTAGGATAGTTCTACCTGCCTGAGATATAGTGTTTGCTTTCCATCTAGATAATTGCTTTTGCATACTTTGCACCGCATACTGAAAGCAGTCATTCTTAACTCGACCTCTAACTATCGGGATTCCCAGATATTTTTCCATGGAAGTCGTGACTTGGAGATTTAGTATTGATGCCAGAGCTTGTCTCTGCGTACCCGAAATATTGGGCGTCGTTTGAAAAGGACTTTTATGAAAATTAATGGATAGACCAGATAAGTCTGTGAATTTTTGAAGTAAATTCTTTATGTAGTTCATATTATTTAGATTTGCATTTGCAAATATGATTGTATCTTCTGCAAAACAAAGGAAAGGGATACGCATGCTATTTCTCGTGATTTGTATCCCAACTCTATGATTTGATTTCTCTGCCTCTTTTTGTAGGTTTCTTGCTAAATATTCCATTACTATAATGAAAATAAATGGGGCAATTGGATCACCTTGCCTTAACCCGCACTTTGGCTGGAATACAGGACCTGGTTCATTATTTACTAAAATGGAAAATGAGGCTAAGGTAATACAAGTGATAACCCTGTCTATCCACTGTTTACAAAATCCAAAAGAAGATAATATTTTAATAATAAATGGCCATTGAACCTTATCATATGCTTTTTCCATATCAAGTTTTAATGCCATCCATCCACGCTTTCCTTTTCTCTTCTGGTGAAAAGAGTGAAAGATTTCATGTGAAATCAGAATATTATCAAATATAGATGTGTCTTGAACAAATGCCGCTTGGCACGGGTGAATTAACTTTGGAAGTAAAGATTGAAGACGGTTTGCCATAATTTTCGTAATCATTTTGTATATCGTAGAGCATAAGCTGATTGGTCTAAAATGGTTAATCAAAACTGGATTATCTATTTTAGGAATTAAAGCAATAAAAGATTGTGCACAATCTTTTAATAATTTTCCGGAGTGAAAAAACGATTGAACAGCTTGTATTACTGAAGGTCCTACAATAGACCAATACTTTTGATAAAATTCTGCATTATATTTGTCTGGTCCCGGAGTCTTATTGTGTGGCAGCTGTTTAATTACAGTTTTAATTTCGAGTGGAGTTGGTTGTCTAATTAATTCCTGATTATCAATGTCTGAAATTAAACTAGGGATATTATCCAAGTTAGTATTTTGTAAATGGATATTATGTAAAGGTTGAAATCTTTTCATAAGATCATGTGTTATTGCGTCCTTAATGTCCTCTTGTTGATAATGTATTATTTTGTCTAATGCTTCATATGAATTTATTTGTTGCTTATAAGTTCGGATTTTCGCCGCAGTTTGGAAGTACTTCGTGTTTCTATCTGTTTCCTTAAAATGTTTAACTTTGGCACGTTGTTTCCAAAATGTGTGTTGATACTCTAATAATTTAGTATACTTCGTGGAAATTCTAGTGTATAGTGGGAGTTTATGATGTTGGTTTTGGATGAAGCATTCGTTTTGAATTATTTGTAGTCTTGTTTCTGTTGTTTTGATCTGCTCTAATATGTTGTTAGTATTCTTTCTTAACCAAATCTTTGTTTCAACTTTAAGTTGTTTTTGTTTCCTAAAGAGTTTGTACAAGGATGATCCATTAAAACGAAAACTCCATATTTTCCGTACTAGCTTTTCGTATTTATTGTTTTGCATCCAAGCGTTTTCGAATCTAAAAGGATAGTTTTTACTAGAATTGGATTCCCCTAGTTGTAAAGTTATACAACAATGGTCCGAAGTAGTGAAAGGCAAATGTTCCAATATTATTTTACTATAATAGTTCACTATTGTTGGATGGATCAAAACACGATCTAACCTTTCTAAAATGGTGGTGTTATTGACTTTATTATTTCTTTTCCAAGTAAATGGAAAACCCTGATAATTTTGATTTATTAATCCAAGATTTGATATAAATGTATTTAATCTGTCAAATCGACTTGTTCTTATTTCTGCACCTCCTGATTTATCTTCTGGGCCCAAAATATCATTAAAATCCCCAATTATAATCGAAGGTTCATTATAATCGTATATTATGTTTGATACAGAATTCCAGAATTCTGATTTCTGGTTTTCTACACTACGTGCGTAAATAAAAATAATTATAAAACGGGTATTATTTTCTTCATATTTGGCTACTATTGTGTTATTACCTAAATGTGTTATTTTAAAGAATTCTACTTTTAGAAAATTAGAGCATAGGAGCCATAGTCCTCCTTTCGTCCCTATAGCAGGTGAGTGAAATATGTTTTTGAATCCGATCCTATTTATAAACTGATTACTAGGTATATCATTTGATTTAGTTTCCGCTAAACAAAAAATATCTATATTGTGATTTCGTTTGATATGGGATATTTCAGTCCAAAAGTGTTGTCTTCGAACCCCCCTACAATTCCAATAGGTTATTTTAACCATAAATAGATTAGAATAGTATCTGTAAGCATCATGATGTGGGTGAGATGACTTTGTTGCCCTTTACGCTCTACCAACAGTAGGCTTAATTCAGACTTGATCACCCTCCATTTCAAACTCTTGACATTAAAAGTAAGATTGAACAACTTTATATTACTTGGTTGTTTATGTATGCTTATCTTAGATCTATCATGGGATTTGGTTACTTGGTTATTATCTGTATGCATAATAGTGTAGAAAATTCGTTTGTGTCTTCTGTCATTGTAAATGAAAATCTTATTGTCATTATGTATAGGGTATTGTTGTATAGAAACCTGCCAGTGTATATTAGACTTAGGGCTAAACAAAATGTTTTGATTCGGTTGATATCTATCGATATTTCCTCCAGGCAGAACATCATTAATGTTTGTAGTATTAAAGCGGATTTGAGTCCTAATTTGGTTGTCTGAGTTCTCTTTTAGCATGCTTATGCAGTTAATATTGATAGAATATGTGGTTTGAGTGTTCAATCTTGGGATACTTTCCTTCTTATATAGAGTAGTAATTTTAGAATTTGGGGATAAGATCCATTTAATATTGTAACCTATAGTCACTATTTTGTCTTTAGAATTCAACTTAGTATCAATTTTAACAGAAAGATGACAGGGGTACTAACACTGCATTCATCATCCAACAAGACATCAACTTAACCATTACATACTTTCCATTACTAAGACAAGTTTTGTAACCATCATTGAAGCAGAACAAACAAAAGATCTTGCCCCCAAGAAAATCAAAATGGCTGGCAAGATACAACTTCGCAAAATGGGTGTCTAAACACCAGGTTGTTTGCATATGGACATTATTTATAGACACAACCTTGAGCATAATACTAGGAAATTTGCCATAACACTTACTCATAAGCAGGTTCTTTGCCCTTCCACCCCGCCTTTCTCTTTTTCATTGTGGTGGCACTATTGTTATCAGGGGAAGAACCATCCTCGAGAGCGCCATCCATTGCTTCATCCACACCTCTGATGACAATAGAGCCAAGCTTCTGGTTTATGGTATTGTTGGAGGGGGGGTGAAATGCTGACTGATAGGAGGATTCACCAGAGCCTTCTCTGAGTTGTGGGAGTGTAGCTTGGCCATATCCAGTTTTGATTACAGGGCGTGGTGCTCGGGGAATGTGGTTTGGGTTCAAAAAGCTGGGGTTCATGAGGTTATGGGTTTGGTGGTCTACACTCTGGACATTGTTGATCGTTATCGGTCTAGGAGTTGGGAGTCTCTGAGGGAACATAGGGATCGAGATCCTGCTGGGAGCAATAGTTGGGGGAGCATTTTGTGCCCTAATAGTTTGATTTTGAGCATTAGGGTTTGCATTAGGGCGAAAATGTTCAGAGAAGTTAATACCCCAACATTTCCTTCCAGTGATTTCAAAGGCAGCAAATGCATCTTGCTGAGAGGTGTTGACATGTATGGGGATTTAGTCTGAGGCTCTATGCACTATGGGACATTCGGCATAGGTGTGATAGGGAGATGTGCACCCACTGCAGCCAGATGAGACTCCTTCATAGACTACTCTATGAGTCATAATGGACATATCCTGATGGCGCACTCGGATGTACTCCTCCGGATTCACAGAGTCGCCAACTGGAACATTGATGAGTGCTCTCGCGAATTTGCCTATGAATCTACTATTGTTGATGTCGTCAACTTGAAGAAGGACGCCTAGTCTATTTCTTAGAACAACGGTGGTGAAGCCTGATGTGTTAGCCATATAAAAAGGAAGCAAGGGAATCCTCATCCAGACATCAACATCAGTGAGTGCATGATTGTTCAGATTGAAATCCAAAGTGAAAGGTCTAACTACAACCAGTTTACCTCCAACCTTGTATGGCCTTTTGTTGAAGATTTGATCTCTGTCTTCTCTTTTTGCAAACTGGAATATGATCCAGTTGTTTCCCACATTATGGAACTACAGCTCGCCCTTCACCTTTTGGTTGTGGATCCAGTTGTACTTGACTCGATTTGCTACTTCCACAGGGTTTTCCAAGCCTTCAACTTCACGCACCACCAAGCCCAAGAAAACCGAATGAGCAAGGTTATCGTTCAGCTCTGCAATATAGTTTGCCTCATGCTGCAGAAACTGTTCATCCAGATTGTCTTCTATTTCAAGGGGAGGCCTCTGATCTTCTTGCATGTTGTTGTTGTTGAGCGGAGGTTGCAGATCTCCAAGTTCATCATCGTCGTCTAATATTATGTGAGGAGGGTTTATGGGAGGTTGATCACCCGGGAGAGATTCTACATTTGTGTTAAGCATGCTAGAGGGATTCGGACCCATAACATAAGGAGCAGTAATAGCAAAAAGATCTTCGCCCAAACCCTGGTTATTTTCCGTGGAGGAGTTGATTTTGAGGGCATGGATGTTGGTTCCATAAGGGAAGCC
This sequence comes from Oxyria digyna, assembly GCA_029168935.1. Classification (NCBI taxonomy): domain Eukaryota; kingdom Viridiplantae; phylum Streptophyta; class Magnoliopsida; order Caryophyllales; family Polygonaceae; genus Oxyria; species Oxyria digyna. The sequence goes on from JAPVLV010000013.1 coordinate 18,880,808, forward strand.
AACCAGAGCTTGAGAGTATGAGCGTTCATCTTCCATGCAAGGAAGCAAGAAAGTGATACTGTTTTTTTGGAGTGGAAGAAGAAAGTGTGGCAGGAAAAAGGAATTCAAAAGACCGAGTATGATAAAAAGTAATTGACACGAGGCCACATTATATACACGAGAGGAATGAAGTTTTGGAATAAATAAAATTATGGTGGGCCTTTGCCAAATAAGCAGGCTGATGTATTGAGAATGTGCCAAGTATCTTATATCATACGAGCAATTGAAACGAGGATCACAAGGACAATATTGCAATTTCTTGAGTTGTGGCTGAAATTGCGGAACTGATGATCGGTATTTTGAAAAGGAGTAAGATAACTTTTGTAAAGGCAAAGAAATACCAGAGAGCGAGTTTTTCAAACAGGAGAGGATTTTGCATATGTGGGAAGATTTTGTCATTCCACTTGGCATTCCTTTGTTGATCAAATTCGTCGGTTGCTATGGCTGTAATCATGCGTTTATAGCATGCCACATTAAACAAGATACTGCCTTGAGGTTGTGTATAGAATTGTAATGATGATCTGTGGATCTTGATTTGCTAAAGTAGAGAATGTATGTTTGGAATAAAATCAAGTCTTCTGGTATCGTTTTAATGCAAGTATTAAATTTCAAAACATTAGCATTAAAGATTATAGTACTAAAATTAATTATACTGAAGTTATATCCTAAGCTGTGATCTAAACATAGGACATAGTTTGATTCCCATTGGGTGTAGTTAATATGATTCTTAGTATAACAGCTAAAATAAAGTAAGTGGTGAATAGTGGTTAAGTTTAGATTTCGTAATATTATATAAGTGGCATCTTTTTCATTATTCTCAAGGATGCTCCATCTTAGCGTATAATAGATGTCAAAATAACCATTAGTATGATTACAAAATATGAAATCTGGCCATAATTTAATCTTTGTAATATTATTGAAGATAAAAGAGTAAAACATTACCACAATCTGATAGGGAATACATTGCCAAACCAAGAAAAAACTGAGCTTGTTAATTTTCCTTTGAATAATTATGTTGATCATGAAATACTGGTCTTGTAATATTTTGAAGTCTGGAATTAACCATGTGCATTGTGGATGAGTGTAATTCATATCAGATTCTCTGTTTAAAATACTTTTGAAGCCCATATTATGAGTGATATCCAATTCCATACTCTTAAGGTTAAGCATCTTCAAGAAACTTCGGTTAATCCAATTACTTTTCCGAGCTTGGACAATGTTATTAATTTTGGAAGATTTCAGAATCATCTGCATCAACCTTCGAACTTGTTGACAATGGTATACCAGTTGAATTTTATAATATCATCACTATCATAATTGGTAATGTCATGAGAGTGATTCTGATACAACTTGTTGAAATCATAACCAATAATGGGTGGATATAGGGAACCCCTTTGTTCCTTATAATACACAGAATCTGTATCTTTTGGTAAGCAGCTGAACTTACAAAGTTGTGATGATGTTGAAAAATGATTGTAAACATAGCAAATATAGAAGATCATATTAACACTATTGAATTTATTTCTCAGCTGTCTAACATAGATAAAATGATCCATACTCATATATATATCCTGTTTGCCATAAGGTATCCAACAGTGTACTCTACAAGACTCATCCAGTTGCAGACTCAATATCATCAATTGAATATGGATTTGACCATGGTTAATACACAGATGATCTGAGATGATGCTAATCTTGTTATAAATAATTTTATTGAGATGGCCATTGTCAAATTGAAAACAGAGTTTCTGATGTCCAATATCATAATACAGATCATTAGAATACTTAAAATCCCAGTAAATAGGACTTAGTTCACAATTTATGTTCCTTAAATGCTTCCCTGCAGAAGAGACATTTTTCACTGATCTACACTTGTAGCCAATATCGCAAAAACACAAAACAACCTTGTTTTTATAACACTTCAAGGTTTTTTCTTTCAAGATCTTATCCTTAACATTAAGAATCAGTCTTCCAAAAAAATAGTAGTTTAAGAGCACTTCATGTAAAAGGATTCCAAAGATACAGAAACCTCCCAACAAGCCATACCCGGGCATCATTTGCTTATAGCGATTGTGATCAGGATTGTGATTCTTATTATTACCATAGCAGTGAACAGGAATCTTGAACAAAGAGTAATCTAATTTGTGAAAAGTATCAAAATAAGGGTACAGGAAGTCCAATAAATAATTTTTACCTGAGATAGGGTTCCACTGCGCAGGAATTCCAGGAGCACTTGAGGCGGTTAAGGCAGCTAAAGATGATCTGATTTCGTAGAAGATGCGGGGATTTTCTTGAATCTTAGTATCAAAATTGATACCAAAATTATAGACAGAACTGTAAACATTACTGGCAGCTAGATTGTATACAAGTTTGTTTGCAAGATTGTAGGCTAATTTGTTTGATAAACATTTATGTATATTTTGATGCACATCAGACGGTCGTACGTTCGCACCATAAAACATGTTCGTACTCAAACTACCCTTAACTCAAAATCATAATGCTTATACCTTAAATTCTAAATTTTAAGTTCTAAATCCTATTTTTAATAATTAACACTAATCTAGAATATAAGGTATAAAATAAACAAGTAAAACCTAAGAAACCATAGAAGAACGCATAAATAGGGTAAAAGATCTTGTGAGGATGAGTCCTTAGACGAAGTCTAAGGGTTTTGCATACAAACGTTGTAATTCATGCACACAGACGTTATAACTCATGCTCACAATATTTGGTGATGCTTAACATTCGTGACACATTCATGCAATGTGTGCATGAGCTGTAAAATTTGTGTGCATCATCCTTAATCTTCATCTAAAAATTCATCCTCAACTGAACCAGACCCCATCAATAGAGAGTACTTAAACAACTTTTATTATGTGATTATGCCAATTACTACTTCAATTGTTTATCTAGTATATGCTTATAGATATACACACAAAAATTAAATTTAGCTTGTCTTCTCTAAATTCTTCCGTAAAGTAAATTACTAAGGTTTCGTATTTCTGTCTACAAATCAAGTTTTCGGTAAAATATTCATCTCATTTAAGAAACTAAATATAAATTAAAGTAAATTTCTATCGTGACCCCAAGAAAAATGAAACTTAAGAGGTTAATACATTATTTAAACCACCCTTGAATCATCAATACAAAGTTTAAATAATTGATTATACCGTCTTTCGTAATTTTATCACTATTATTATCAAAATTCATCTTACATACATTCAAATAAATTTTTAAACAATATTTCATCTTCAACTAATTATCTAACCTAATATGCCGAACATAGCCTAATACTAAAAGAAATAAGAAAATATAAACCTCTATTATAAATTTATAATCCATTTCAAATTTCAAATATTATTTTCACTAGAATCCTATCCTAATCTAATAAAAAAACTTGTGAAAAAAGTAAGTGAGGCTTCATTATGAGACATTATTTTGGAAGGTTCGTCATAGACCAAGCCATCTAATCTGTCACAGATAAATTCCCCAAGTCCGTCACTAACCAAAAGAGTAGGTCTGTCACAAACCAATTTTCATTTTTCCTCCAATAATCATGTATAGAATATCAATACGACTCCGTGCATACAAAATTCGTCCAAAAAGGACATTGTTTGCCCTTCGAAAACCCCATAAAACAATCTACTCACTTATGTTAAGTTCGTAACATTTAAACATCACGCATAATAAACCTTATATTCCCTCGTAAGTAATAAATTTTTATATTAAATCATAATGTATAATTATACTATATAAGTTATTAGTTCATGCTTTTAGTTATAATATATAAATAATTAGTTATAAATACAGTTGAATGTTAAGTTTTGGTAGCTTTTGAAAGGACAAACGATATTTGTTATGGACTAATTTTATATGCATAGACCCATATTGAAATTATCTACAAGATTATGAAATTGATTTAAAAAAATAAATCCATGACTTACCTACCTTTTGATTCGTGGCGAATATGGGGAATCTGTCCGTCATAGACCAATTTTTTTTTCCTCCCATAATCTTGTGGAAAAAGATCCGGTGAGCATAAGTTATTAGGTTAAGACTCATGAAACTTTTGTGTTCATGTGTTATAACGTTTGTGTTCATCAGTCATAACGTTTGTGTTCATACATCACAGTATGTGCATGTCATATTGTGTGTTCATATGTCACATTGTGTGTTCATTGACGAAAATGTGTTCACACATTATAACGTGTGTGTTCATGTGTAAAAGTGTGTGTTCATCGTCTTTATTCCTCATCTTAAAATTCATCCTCACCGAAACTTAACCCTAATCTTGTATAGAATTTCAATACTAGTTCGTACATATAAAATTCGTCCAAAACTGACATCGTTTGTCCTTTAAAAAGCCCTAAATAAAATACTCACCTGCGTTAAGTTTGTAATATTTAAACATAATGCATAACTATACCTTATAAGTAATAAATTTGTTATATTAAATCATAACATATATTTATAATATATAAGTTATTAGTTCGTGATTTTAGTTATAAAACATAAATAATAAATTTATAGTAATACTTCGTTATAAATGTACGTGAATGTTTTGTTTTTGTAGCTTTTGAAAGAGCAAAATTTAATTACACGAATTCATATTGAAATTCTCTATAAACTTTTAAAAAAAATTTAAAAAAAAATCGATCTAGAACCTATCTCACCTATTTCTGGTCCGTGACGAACCTAATCAAGTAACGAACCTAGGGTAATTGTCCGTGATGGATTAGACAGCTCCTCTTCTGTTTTGGTTCAGGGCGGATCAGTGTCCGTGTGCTAAATAGCAGGCCCTATAAACGTTAATTATATCTTAACGACTCAAAGTATATTCCTAACTAAAACGCTCTCTATGACCTCGCCGGAAAACCCTTCCACGACCGCTGCCTCCGTCGCAGATTCTACTGAGGAATCTGACATCCTACGAAGATCAGGAAAAGAAAATGAAGTGCAGAATCAAGGACACTTTTTCTAAGGATAGACAGGACTTCCCCGAACTCACCACGAAGCAGAAGGACAAAAACACTGAAGATCAAACAGGGGCCAAGAACACTGTCTCGTTCAAGGATGCCATGATGGAAGGAACCAATGACGAAACAGACAAGGAGCACTCCAACCCATTCTGGGAGGAGGAAATTATTGATGAAGATATGGTGGATGATGTTGAAGTAGAGGAGGAAGACCCCACATGCCCGACCATTCTGTTAACTGCAACAGACAAAGAGAAGAATTCGTCAACCCTGGAGGAATTAGGTCATTACAAAGGTGTTTGGCAAAAACGTGGGATTCATCTTCTTAAGGAAGACTCTGATTCGGAAATGGAGAACCAAGGGTGAATTCAGAATGGTCGACATCGACAATGAAAACTACGTGATCCAGTTCTGAAACAACGAAGACTTCAACCACGTCTTGCTAGGTGGACCATGGCTAGTGGGAGAGCACTATCTCACAATTCAGAAATGGCGACCAAACTTTGTGGCACAAGAGGAACCATTCGATTTATCACGGCCTGGATGAGAATCTGAAACCTCTCAATGGAATACTTTGACCCGACTATCCTTACCAAGATTGGGTCAAAGGCAGGAAGAGTGCTCAAGATTGACAGAACTACCAGTGCGGCTGAACAAGGGAAATTCACGAGGATAAGTGTTGAGATTGATATCAAGAAACCACTTCTCTCAAAGTTTAAACTCAATGGCAGAGTCTGGAAGATACAGTATGAGGGGTTGAAGATGATTTGCTTTAACTATGGTAGAATTGGACACGCCAAAGAAAATTGTCATGAGATAGCAGTGGTAGAGGACAATGATGGAAGGGGAACTGATCCTGATCCGTCGGAAAAGAATGAAACTTGGGGGAGTGGGATGATGCCTGAAGTGACTACCAGGAGGAGACCGGATCCCAGGAAAGGAAATAATCAGAGGAAAGAGGCCCCGCCGGCGACGAACAGTAAGCAATCTCATGACGCCGGCAAGTCAGGAAAGACGGGCCCGGGAACTAGTAACTCGGGCCCTTACCAGAATGGATTCCAAATCCCGCGCAAAATGGTCTGCTCCAGATCAGCAGCCAATACCCCGGGATTATCGGGATCATGTTTCCATATTTTTGCCCAATCACATGCGGAGAATAAAGTAGAAACGAAAATCCTAACCGAGGAAGATTCGCAGGAGGATAAATGGGGAGAGGATATCACATGAAATTCACAGGAAGAAAGCAAGGGTACCAAAACAGATATATACGCGCACCAAATATAAGGCAAGGAAACAAAATAGGAAATCAAAAAGGCTGGCAAAAAGGGATTACAGACAACTAGGAATACGGAAGATCAAGCTGAGAATATCTCATCGGGACCCACAGATGACAACCCAACCTTTTTGGGTATGTTTAAAGCTACAGCTGGAGAGACCCAAAAAGATAAAGGAAAAGAAAAGATAGGAGTTTTGGAAGATATGGTAAATAATCAGATACTTTCCAAAAATCCTATGGAACCGTAAACCAACCTCTAGCGAGGAAATTCTAGGAAGGTCCTGTTGTGCCTATACAAGAGAATACATGAGGCAGGATTGGGGTAGTGAACCCTAAACAGAACTCCACTGGCAGTCACACGAGCGATTCCCCCGCGGAAGGATGACAGAAGCATGGAACTGGACACTGATGTCAACGCAACCTCAGACAAGACAACTGTCAAAGTGGATGTCATCGTGGAAGCTGCAGTTCAGAGCAACACGGAATGGAAGTGGGATTCAACAGGAGTTACAGTGCAGGGAACGGGCACCGTCATGGTGTCAAGCAATGTCTGAAAATCTTATTGATTAGATAGACAAGGATTCCAATCTTGATCACCTTCTATCAATGATTATCCCGAAAATAAAAGTTATAGCATGGAATACACAGGGGGCAAGAAGCAAGTTGTTCTTGAGTACTCTGAAAGATATGATCTGCTCTCATGATCCCTCGATCCTGATACCACTGGAAACTTGGCTCAGTGGCTCTCAGGCAAATCAGGTGTGCGGTCGTATTGGATTTGATGGGGATTTTAGGTAAGAAGTTGTGGGTTTCAGAGGTTGAATCTGGCTCTTGTGGAGGAAGAGCAGAATTCAGATTGACTAGGTCGATATGCATCAGGAAGTAGTGACTGTAAGAGTAACTAGAGCGGGTCAAGCGATGTGGCTGTTCTCGGCGGTTTATACAAGCCCAATGCCTCATCTGAGAGAAGAGTTGTGGAGCAGACTGCTGGACCTTTGCAAAGAGAAACAACTTCCTTGACTCCTCATGGGTGATTTCAATGAGACTAATTCAGTTGAGGAAAGAACAGGGATCTCGGAAGGCATGAGAAGACGCTGTTCTAAATTCAATAGATGGATCGAGGATATGTGCCTCCTCGACCTCGGGTATTCTAGACAAAAGTTCACGTGGAGTAGAGGGTTTGATCCATCCTCCAGGACATGTGCTCGGCTCGACCGTGGACTCTACAACATGGAATGGAGAAGTATGTTCATCCGACATCTTCCAGCACACCAGTCCGACCATACGCCGTTGCTTCTTAGCACGATTGGATTCGAGAACTACATGTCGTTCAATCAGACCTTTAAATTCCAAGTTGCCTGGCTCCTTCACCATGAATTCCAGTCCCTACTTGCGAATAATTGGTCGTATGGGGCACCACTTACTGAAGCACTGTCCAATCTTGCTAATTAACTACAGGAATGGAACAGGGACGTCTTCGAAAACCTTTTCCGACGTCGTGACAGACTTTGGTGGAGAATTGAAGGCATCCAAACAAGCCTATGCAGCAGAAGTGACATGGGGCTTATGAAACTTGAGAGCAAACTTAGGAAGCAACTCAACAACACTCTAGAGCAGATTAATTTGTTCTGGACGCAAAAGGCTAGATCTGACGTTTTGCTTGATGGAGACCGTAACACCAGATTTTTCCACGCATGTGCAGTAGTGCGACGTCAGGGGAACAGAGTAGAAGCTCTACACAACGAGGCTGATGAGTGGGTTTGGGACCAAACGACCCTCAGGAACATGGTCTCAACACATTTGCAGACGATGTACCGTGATGAATCAGATTGGACAGGGCCCTTTGACACTCCTCGAGACAGATTCCCTGCAATCAGCCAAGAGGACATGGAGAACTTGTGCCAACATTACTCTGATGACGAGATCAAGGCAGAAGTAGACAGTATGGGGGCCCTGAAAGCCCCGGGGCCTGATGGATTTCACGCTGCTTTCTATGAGAGAAACTGGAAGGAGGTTCAGGCAGAGGTGATTGCTGGAGTTTGGGATATTTTGGAAGGAAAGCCCATTCCTGTGATACGCTGCACTTTTTATAGCTTAACTAGGGATTATTACATTGTATTAGGAGTGATTCCATATGAGTTTAGAGACATTTCTATGTTATGGATCATTGGAGTTATTATGAAGACTTAGAAGGTATTAAGTGAAGAGGTGGAGTCAAGAAGAGTTGAAGACGCAATTGAGGAAGCTACTGGAGCGAAACCGCGATCGCCATCCCAGCTTGGTGATCGCTATGTCACAACAGAGCTCGGGTCGAGAATTGAATAAGGTGGCGATCGCCATCTAAATCTCGCGATCACCATCTAAATCCCGCGATCGCCGTGTACCAGCAGAAGCTACGGGTGGATTTCCATTGAAGGTAGCTATCGCCATCTAAATCCCGCGATCGCCATGTGCCAGAATGTTGATTTCCGGATTTTCCTTATTTCTCTTATTTTACTATTTTCGTTTGGAAGACTTTTTCCTTATTTTATTATTTCGTTTAGGATTATGTTTTACCATATATTTTAGGGTTAGACTCTATTTAAGGACCCTAGTTTCTTTCTATTGTTTTATCATCTTTTCCATTTACAACTCTTAGTCTTACAACCATGAGTAGGAACTAATTCCATTGTTTTGCCTAGCGGTTGAAGCCTTCAGTTATTAAATTGTGAGATTTACTACATTTGTTCTTTTCTTATGGGTTTGTATTAATTCTCTTGTTCTTCATCTATATGATTTTTGTTGGTTTTGCTAGATTGATCACCTAGTTTGATTAATAGTCTTTTATTGCTAGACTAGGAATAGACGGTGAAATTCCTTGTCATTGTAGCATCCATATCTGCATGATGTGGTAGTTGATTGCTTATATGAAAGAGAACTGATTGCATGTTAATACTTGACGATTGTAAGTTATTGCATGCATCCTTATGATTCTTGTGCTCTTTGCTGCTATTTCATCTAACCTTGAGAGGTTTCCCTGGTTGTTGAATAGTAAGTATTATCAGGACCGGTTGGCCTGCTGATATACTAAAGATTGGAATAGGAACATTCCCTAGGATTGATAAGAACTTGAGATAATCTATGATCCACTTGATTGACTGTTGTGTGGATACTTGCTAGGTGAAACCCCTTCGCATAATATTCTTAACCCAACGTTTCTCTACTTTCTACTTGTTACTTGTGTGCTCTTACAATCAAACCCCCTCCCCCTTTGGTCACTTTTTACTTGTTCTTTAGTTGATACTTCACTTGATTGCATTGATTTGGTGTTTTAATTCCCTTGGGTTCGACCTCTACTTACTTGCTATACTCTATTTCGATCTTAAGGTTTCTTTGATTTAGCAACCACGACATTTTCTCTATCATCCGGCCTCGATGAATGAAAACTAATAAGAAAGGAAAGCAGATCATGGCCATCAAAATCGATTTAGAGAAAGCCTACGATCGAATAAGATGGTCATTCATACGTGATACGCTCTGCGAAATCCGATCTCCCTCTCTCCTCATCGAAACGATGAATTGTGTTTCGTCTTGTAGTATGCTGGTCCTATGGAATGGTGAAATGGGCGAGATCTTTCAACCGACTAGGGGAGTCAGACAAGGAGACACATCATTGACGAAGCAGTGAATTCTAGGGCGTGGAAACCGGTCAGGGTGACAGACAATGGACCGGAGCTCACACATCTCTTCTTCGCTGACGACTTGATCTTGTTTGCGGAAGCCAGCGTTAATCAAATGCATGTTATCAAATTCTGTCTTCAGAAATTCTGTGAAGCATCCAGAGCAAAGGTCAGTTTTGCGAAGTCCATGGTATGCTGCTCATAAACGACTCCTGCTGAACTGATTGCTCAGATCTGTGCAGAGGGAGGCATCACCGTGACTACTGATCTAGGTAAAAACCTAGGTATCCCTTTGTCCAAGCAGAAGCTTCCCAAATCTGCATTCAAGTTCATCATTGACCGGGTGGATGCGAGACTCGCAGGATGGAAATCGAAGGTGTTGTCAATGGCAGGAAGAGTGACACTTGTCCAATCAGCAGTAGCCACTATCCCGTACTACACGATGCACACCAACCAACTTCATATGCACACTTGTGATGAAGTTGAAAAACGAGTGCGGAACTTTGTTTGGGGCTCATCACAAGAGAAGCGGAAGATGCACCTCTTACACTGGGATAAGCTGAAGAGATCCAAAGTTGCAGGAGGACTTGGTATGCAGTGTATGAGACAAGTAAACTCGGCATTCATGTCTAAAATGGGATGGAGGGTGTTGACTGAACCGGAAGCGCTTTGGTCTCGGGTTGTGCGAGATAAATACTGTGCGGGACGATGTGATCGAGATATGTTTTCAGTCCAAAAAGGAGCCTCCAATCTTTGGAACGAGATGGCGAAGTCTAAGTCTTCGCTACTGAAAGGGCTACGAACTGCAATAGGTGATGGAGCGACAACACTATTTTGGTCACACCCTTGGGTAGACGGCCTGATTCTAGAAGATGCTGCTCTTGGGAAGATTGAGGAAGAGGAGTTGGGAAAAAACAGTTGCGGAATACTGGAATGAGGGAACTTGGAGTTGACACCTATTCTCACATCTCCTACCGGCAACGATCTTACACAAAATGAGCTCGATCTCACTATCGAATGAAGGAGCTGCAGACAACTTCAGCTGGAGTGGATCAAGCTCAAGAAAGTTCACCATTAAATTAGTTCTGAACATCATAAGGAAATCAGAAAGTGAGACAGAGGAAGATATCTGGAAGAAAATATGGAAAACAAAGGTGGCTGATGGCTGAACGAGTTCGTAACTTTCTATGGCTCACGGCACACCAAGCTATAATGTGCAATACCAACAGAGTTCGTAGGCACATTGCATCAGATCCCAACTGCGGGCACTGCACTGAAACTCCTGAATCGGAATTACACATTCTCTGGGACTGCACAATAGCTTCGGAAGTCTGGCTCGAGCTAGTTCCACTGGCCAGAAGAGGAGAATTCTTTAATCTAGACCTTAAGACATGGATACACAAGAATCTCTGCAGGGCATCTCCATGGCCTACGATATTCTCCTTCGGAATTTGGTGGTTATGGAAATGGAGAAACGCGAGGGTTTTTGGAACGAATCTGCTGATTTCAGAACCTAGGTCTAGATTTATCAAGGAAAGGGCGAAAGAATAAACTGACCTGGACTCTGCTCGCAGCCAAAAATTTGTGAATGGAACCCTTGCTGCAACAACCTGGAAGCGCCCTGAAGTGAGGTGGCTCAAGCTGAACTGTGATGGCGCCTTTAACCCGGGAGACGACATCGTATATGATGGCGGAATCACGAAGGGTTTGTGCATGGCTTCACAACCTTGGATTAGGGAGAATCAGCACTGAAGGCGGAGCTGCTGAGTCTGCGCCGGGGACTTGAGATTGCGCAACAAATGCAATTCGACAGGCTGCTGCCTTGGAGCTGATCTCTTCGGTGGAAACCCCGCCGACGCTCCTCTGGGATTACATCCTCTACATCTGAAACCTAATTTATTCAGCAGCTTGGACAGCAAAGGTCGCCTTTGTGCCTAGGTTGGGAAATCGCGCAGTAGATTGCATCTCAAAGTCCAGCAGCAGTTGTCCTGGAAGCTCTTCTATTCTTCTGGAGCCTCCCCTCAACCTTATCCCTTTGCTTGATTCTGATTGGTTAGCTAGTGATAATGTGTAAGATATTTTTATTTCTATCTAATAAAGGGTAAACCCCTCTCTTTTTACTATAAAAAAAAAATAGCAGGCCCTATAAATATAGGCTTGGTCTATATGCACACGTTTTTTGGGCTAAATGCACACTAATCTGTGCGGTAAGAGTTGAAGTACACTTCTGTGCGTTAAGGATTGCCGCACCAAAGGGCTTCGGGGCATTGTTGGAATGTTTTCTGAAACGTATATGAATCTGGTGCGGTAAGAATTACCGCACAGATATGTGCGTTAACAATTAACGCACCACGTTAATACGAGATTAACAAAAAAAAAACAGATTTTGATTTACTTAAACACATGTGCGGTAACTCTTACCGCACAAGATTTGTTATTTTTTTTTTAAAAACAAAATTAAAACCAGGAATTAAATAATGAATAAAACGAAGAAGTCGATGAGGTAACTCTTACCGCACAGGATTTTTTTGAAAAAATGCCTGTTGGAATTTTATGCTCGTTGGTGCGTTAACTATTACCGCACCAACGGGCATAAAATTCCAATGAGCAGTTTTTGGTTGTATATATAGGTTGAGCTCTCTTGTTGAAGTTTTGCAATGCACACCACAATGTCTTATAATTATGAGAGTAGTGAGGATGATGGTAACGACAATTGGATATCAGGGGTCGTGGAAGAAGAATACGAAGTCGATGAAGAAGAGGAAGTGGACGAAGAAGACGAAGAAGTCGATGAGGAAGTGGACGAAGAAGAGGAAGAAGGCGAAGCAAATGTATCAATTGCATTAGACGATTGGACTCCGTTACTGATTTTGGTTAGTATATTATGAATTTAAATTTTGTATTTAATTGCATGAGATTTAGGTTAATTAGTTAAAATTGCGTATCTAAGTAATGTAGTTTAATCAATATAGGAAGAAGATTTTAGACCACATTTTAGTATTGCGCAAATGTGGGATAGTAAGGAAGAGATGATGGAATGGACAAAACAAAGAGCAAGGGATTTAATGATAGTTTTGGTACATCGTACATCTCGCAAATATTGCGTTGATTTTGTATGCGATAGGTTTGGAAAACCTAGATCGGGTAGGCCGAAAGTGAATTTAAAAAATCCAGAATTGGCGGTTCCGAGGATTCGTGACCGAAAATCGAAGAAATGTGGTTGTACATTTGAGTTATATGGGGTTCGTATCAAAGAAGGGTGTTATAGTTATAAATGGATCGTGAATGTTGTAGAAGGTCGTCACAACCACACCCTTCCTACTAGTTTTCATGGGAATTCATTCGTGGGTAGAATGAGCAAAGAGGAGGAGAAAATAGCAAGGGAAGCGGGGGATGATCGCAAGACGCCAAAAAACATACTTATTCAGCTTAGGAAAAGAGACCCGCAAAATGTGACATCCATGAAGCAGATTGCCAATTTTTTGCAGAAGATCAATTTTGAAGATCGTGGTGAATTGTCAGTTACTCAGTGGTCTCTAAATTTTCAGAAAGAGAACAAGTATTTTTGTCAACCTTTGAGGAACACGAGGACGAATGAGGTTGAAGTCCTTTTTTTCGCTCACCCGGAGTCGATTCGTTTGTTCACGAAGTTTCCTCACGTGATTATCATGGACGCCACATACAAGACAAATAGGTATGATATGACTTTAGTGGATATGGTTGGTTTCACTTGCACGCACAAGACGTTCAACATCGCATATGCATTCATGGCTCAGGAGACAGTAATGCATTACAAGTTTGTGATGATGTGCGTTCATGAGTTGTGTCGAAATTTGGGAGTGATGCCGAAGGCTATAATGACCGACTATGAGAAGGCTTTGTTGAGAGCAATCAAACTTGTGTTCAAAGACACTGATGTGAAACAACTATTGTGTTGGGTGCACATTAAGCACAACATCCAGTCACACGCAGAAAAAGTGATTAAAAATACTAAAAGGGCGGAGAACTTTGTTACGCAATGTTGGGGGATATTTTGCTCGAGCACTGAAGAAATCTACGAAGAGAGGTTGAGAAAGCTGAGAGATTCATGGAAGAAGGGAATTGTTGGTTACGTTGAAAAGTACTAGTTTACTCCGTACAAGAAGTTCATAGTTAGGGCGTGGACGAACTACACTCTTCACTTTCACACAAGGACTACAAACAGGTATCTTTGTTTGTTTAGTTGTTAATTTGGACCACCATATTATTTATGCTAATGATTAGAAATTGTGTTTATTTAGGGTCGAGGGGATGCATAAGGTGTTGAAAGAAATTGTGGGTTCTAGTAGAGGAGGCTTCAACAGAGTGATCGTGAGGATCCACCATGCGGTCATAGTTCAGATGGACCTGATTAGGGCGACGATGAACCAAGCACTTACCACTCGGCAAATGGTTTTTGATGACCCAACCTTTCCTCCTGGCATTCGAATGTTGTTTTCAAGGCTATTTTACCGAGTTTCAGATTGGTGTTTTCTGTTGTTGTTGGAAATGTACCAGCAAATATTGAAGGAGGAGTATTCAAATGTTTGTAATGATCATTGGGTTCGAGATTGTCTTGGGATGCCATGCGTACACGATCTTGCTAGGGCAATCATTACAAAGATACCTCTTGTTCCGGATGATTTTCATGACTTCTGGAAGGAACTGAGATGGGAAGATGATGCAATAAATTTGTCCTTACCCGACGACAATTGTTCAATGTCTATTCTGGAGATCAGAATGCGTGAAATGTGGGCGAAATGGGAAAGTGGAGATTTGAGGGATGGAACTCTATTCAGATTAAGTGAGTTGTACATTGACTTAGAGCATCCGGAACAAAGTTCTTTGGTAGAGCCAACAAACTTGTTTAGGAAAGGAAAAGGAAGGCCGCCGGGATCAAAGAACAAGGAGAAGCAGCGAAATGGGAATTCTCCTCCGAGAGAAAAGAGGGAAAAGAGTTACCACGAGTACGTTAGAGAAGACTTAACAAATACTGAGAATGCGCAAAAAGTCGCAAAGGAGAAGGCAAATAGGCAAAGTAAACGACCAACTTGTCCTAAAAAGCAAGCAAGTCAAGTGTCGTTCGACTTCGGATCACAGTCCCAACCTGAACCATTGTTTTCAGAGACCATCGATTTAGAAGACGAAGACATGAATGATGTTCCCCTAAGAGCTTGCTATCCAAATCGAAACGAAACAGAGGAAGGAGAAGATGAAGAAGAGATTGAAGAAGCCATAAGTTATATGGGGGTGAACTTGGGGGTGAAAAATATTGACTAATTTTGGCTTTCCTACATGACTTCTGTGAAAGATGTGTGTTCAGACGGACATTGTGGGTATCGGTCAATGGCTCTACTTACAAGTATGCAACAGAGTCAATATCGTATGATCCATGCTGCGTTGGCAGCGGAGCTTCTTGGAAACAAAGAGACATGGGAGCCCATACGACGTGGACTACGGGTAGGAACATGGGATGATCTTATTGCTCAAGTTAACTACATGAGAAGTCCTTGTGAGAGACCATTTTGGATGGACATGCCATTTATGGGTTTGGTGTTTGCCACACTGTATAATGTTGGTTTAGTGCAACTATCCTGGGATGCGTCGTGTTTATGCTTGCCAATAAGGCAGTCTACAGTGAGCCCTGGTCCTCCACAGAAGATTTTTGGGATACCTCTTGTCGGATGCAGTAATCACTGGATACCGGTAAGAATCTGTGGTAATCTAAACAAACGTCATGAAACGTCGAAATCATTTATACTTATTGATTAATTTTCTTTGTATATCTAGGTTTGGCTCCGTGACGGGGCACCATTGCCACGTTGTTCCGGTTCGTGGAGAAGATATGCAGATGACAACATCAAGTGGTGGGAAGGGAAATATGCTGGCCATGTGGACTTGTTTCGACAATACCGCTTTACTGCTGGAAAGCGTATGGACTACATGACTTGATTTGTAATAGTTTAGTAGCCTTGATCTTTAGACTTCGATTGGAATTGATTTATAATATGTAATGACTTGTCTTTTCTACTTTGAAATATGTAATGACTTGTCTTGTTTGCTTTAAATAGTGTTTTCAGTAGAGTTAGATGAGGTAGGTGAAACAGTGAAGTGAAATCAGTGAATCCATAAACTACAACACACTCAGCATAAATTAAAAAGATAACAGACTCATTAAGGAAAGACAACAGACTCATTAAGGAAACTACAACCCTAATTACATAAAAATTCATTTTTTATGTTGTTTTCTTATACTATTTGATATTATAAAAAGTTTTATGACCCAAAGTAATGTTATACTACTGAAATATGTCATTATTGAGAGTTTTGTGAATAATTTTATCAAGTTTTACTAATGTAATATGAGATTATGAAGAGTTATATGATAAAAAATCATATTATACTAATGAAATACGAGGTCAGTTGAGTCAAACGATAACAATTAAGTGTTAAACTAATGTTATATGATGAAATAAACACATTATATGAAGTTCAAATATTAATATAACTATACAACTTATATACTTGAGAGTAGTAGCATACAGGTGAAAGTCTTCGTTTACATACTTCTAAGTGTTAAAGTTGTTAATTTCTTATAAAAACGATAGCGTTTGATTGGTAATGCTCAAATATTAATGTTACGTTTCTTGACTTTTACGTTTTAAGTGCTTATTAATGTCATTTTTTGTCGTTTTTTGTGTTTGGGCCTCATTCAAAATTCATTAGGCCTTATTAGGCCCGTTGACATTTTCGATAATAATTTTTCGATTCCGAAAAATGAAAATAACTATTCGCCCTATTTGCTGTCATGTTACAATTTCAAAATTTCGATTTTCATTGTTTTAAGGCGTTAAAACGATATGGGCCCAAACTATACACATATGACATCCATTATCCATTACCCACTATCCATTATCCATTATCCACTATCCACTATCCATATTTCGATTTGGCTTGTTTTATATCGTTGAGTCGATTTTTTTCGTTTCTTAGTCGTTTCGAGACGTTTTGAACCATTTTTATCAATATTTGACGTACTTGGTCGTTTTTTGCCTTTTTCAAAAAACTCAAGTTTTGCTAAGATTTGCTCAATTTGGTCATATTATGCCATCATTTTTGCCACATTTTTACACTTTTTTACAACTTGTTCGGAATTCCTTGAAATTTCGATTTGGCTTGTTTTATATCGTTTTGAGTCGATTTTTTTCGTTTCTTAGTCTTTTCGAGACGTTTTGAACCGTTTTTTATCAATATTTGATGTACTTGGTCGTTTTTCGCCTTTTTCAAAACACACAAGTTCTGCTATCAATATTTGACATCACTCCAAGTCACGACCCTCATTCCCACTACCTTGCCCACTACCTTGCCCACTACCTTGGCCTTCCTCGTGGATTGAATGCCGAAAAAGCTGAGATTGACGAACCGGAGCTGGAGCCATCGGTGGAGCCCCGTCAGTCAAAACTCCAAGGAGACGCCTCATGAACTCATCGATATCTGCAGGCCTCCTCTCTGGTGGTGTCTCCAAGAAAGCTCGAATCTCACAAGTCACTAGCTGGGTCCACTATATTAACAACATATCAAAACATTACAATCAAATATACTAATTGAATGAATATGACTAATAAAATTTATAATCGTACCGCAAAACTGTCAACCGAAGGTGGAATACGCAGCGGACCAACTGGACGATCGAGTCTACGTGATCTGGGATCCACCAGAGGATGAGAAACTCGATCATACCAATCGAGATAATCATCTGTGACTGCCCAATAGTACGTCGCTCGTGGCTCCCGAATCTGTATCAAAGGCCTGGGGTCCTGATCCCACACACCAAGCAGATCCTTCTCAAAGTGAACTGAATAATGCGTCAGCCTGTTGTTACGTGTCACCTGGATGGGCTCTGGGGGAGGATCTGGGATACCCTGCACATGTCCAAACTGTCGCAGCAGGTGACCTGGATGATAGAGCTCCTCAATGTCCAGACAACGGAGAATGCCCTCAAACAAAGACGGGGCGTACTGCGGAAGTCTGAAATCCACATTTGAAAAGGGAAACCAGTTAACCTGCAACAAAACACTACAAAACAGTTAGTATAGTTTACATTCACACAATATAACGAAAGCATACATTCTTAAAATCTGACCTCCTCTTAACGAACACGGTCAAGCATGCCACGAATGGCAACCAAACGATCCGTGCTCTTCCCCTATGGCACCTCTCTGCCCTCCCTCATAGCAGCTGCGGCGTGGTCCATAGAAAGTGGATCTGTCACAAAATGTCCACGAAAATGTGGAAAATATGCCCAGATCCACGACTGCAAAAAAAGGATAATTAGAACTCGACTTCCTAAACATAGTCAATCGTATAGTTGTTTGCGTACTAACCCGCAAAAGAATGCCAGAACTCCCCATCCCCATAGCCAATCGCCTCGACGCCTGTCCAAGGTTGCGATACAGATGAGCTAACACTCCAGCTCCCCAAGCATATCGGTCAGTGCTGTCGTGGTCGGCCAAAAGAACTAACCACCAGTGCTTGACTGCTGTAGTCGACTTGTCCACTAGAACTGTAGTGCCGAGAAGCAACAGTAAGTACATAGACGCAATGAGGCTCTCATCTCTCTGTCCATCCTCCATCCGCATCATATCCTTCAATCTCTGCTGAAGATAACCCAAAGGAATGCCTCCATCCCTATACCAAGTCTTCACCAGTGCCTCCTCTACGTGAAGCATCTCAGCAACAAAAGTGAAGATCTCCTCCTTAATCAAAACTGAGCTACAACTCCTGCCATGTATAGGCAGCGACAGGATCTCAACCACATCGTGATGTGTAGGACCAATCTCTCCAAATGGCAAATGAAATGTGTTGGTTTCTGGGTGCCATCTCTCGACGAAAGAAGAAACCAACACATGATCGACAGGATCGGACCCGATATAGCGTAGATCAGTCAATCAAGATCGCTCTGCAAGATGAAACCACGAATCTGGACTAGGTCGCCTAAACGCCTCTAGTGGAGTGCAGTAGGCGGTGTGGAAGTGAACCTTGACGACCTTCCGTGTCTGAAAAAAAAGTAAAAAAATAACACAGTTACTTCTACAGAATGCCAAAATATTTCACATATGAACATTATAGTTCAAATACATACCAAATCAAGAGGAGCCTCGCCTTCTGGAAGATCAGCAGGCTGTGGAAGATCAGCATGATCTGCAACACGTCCACGTCCACGTCCTCGTCCTCCGCGTGGAGCGCGTCCACCTCGTGCTGGAGGATCAGCAGCGTCTGCATCAGCAACATCATCATCAGCCTGAGCTCCTCGGCCTCCTCGATGTCTCTGTATAAATGGAGGAAGAGGACGGGGGCCAGCTGGAATCACAGGTGCGGGAGGATCAACAACTGTAAGCTCATAAATAGCCCTGGCGATGTGCGTCTCATAACTCTTCAGCAACTCATTTGTAAAAGGACCTCCGGGCATCCAAGGTACAGCAGAAGGTGGTACAGGATCTGCATCGGGAGGTGGTACAGCCGGGGGAGGTGGTACATCTGGCGTAGGAGACGAAGGACCTAAATCTGTAGGAGCTGGCGATGAAGGCCCCATACCAGCATGATCCTCTGAAATAATAGGAGGGTCGTCTCTCCTAAGCTGATATGTCGGTATCTCGGGATGAGATACAATATAATCTGTACCTAAACCCTCACCGTCTCCCAGCATATCATCATCCAAATCAACAGCTGTATCATCGACGTCCATATCCTCCTCCTCACTCTCACTGTAACCCTCATCATCAACAGACAGATCAACATCTAGACCACAATCCCTAACTGCCCCAATATCTGTAAGTGCCCCAGTAACATCAGTGGGTGTCGAACTAGAAGCATTCAGCTGGTCTCGAGCAGTAGCAAAACTCTGACGTATGGACGATGTAATCTTCGTCCTCCTAACACGCTCAACAGCAACAGGAGCCCCCGGAACAAAACCACTAGAAGTCATCGTATCTCGCACCCCCTAATGTTGTTGTTATAGCGTAACGTTATTTTCATAGCGTTACAAAAATAACGTCAAATTCAAAAACGTCTTTTCCATGACGTCGTAACGTTACAAACAGTTGTTGTAACGTCAATCCTAATCAAAATCATCTCTAATTTCTAAACATTTTGTTCATAACGTTACGAAATTAACGTTATAATTCGCCTAATTTCAATACTCTATATACTAATAATTCATAACGTTACAAAATAAGAGAAGAACAATGTCATATTTCATAAAATAATTAATTCACTAATTTTACAATATAGAATGTCATATTTCATAACATTATGAAATTATTATATTTCATAACATTATGAAATTATTATATTTCATAACATTATGAAATTATTATATTTCATAACATTATGAAATTATTATATTTCATAACGTTATAAAGTTTCATTAATTTCATAACGTTACGAATAAATTAATTAATTTCATAATGTTACCAAATAATATAATTTCATAACGTTACGCAATAAATTACTTAATTTCATAACGTTACCATATAAATTAATTTCATAATGTTATAAAATAAATTAAATAAATTCATAATGTTACGAAATTTATTTAAAAATTTCATAACGTTACGAAATTTATTTAAAAATTTCATAACGTTACGAAATTTATTTAAAAATTTCATAACGTTACGAAATTTATTTAAAAATTTCATAACGTTACGAAATTTATTTAAAAATTTCATAACGTTATCAAATATTATGAAATTCATAACGTTATGAAATTAAATAACTAATTTCATAACGTAAATTTAATAAATTAAATAAATTGATAACGTTACGAAATTTATTTAAAAATTTCATAACGTTATCAAATATTATTAAATTCATAACGTTATGAAATTAAATAACTAATTTCATAACGTTATAAATTTAATAAATTAATTAAATTAAATAAATTGATAACGTTACGAAATTTATTTAAAAATTTCATAACGTTATCAAATATTATTAAATTCATAAAGTTATGAAATTGAATAACTAATTTCATAACGTTACGAAATAAAATAATTAAACTATTTAAAAACATTAAAAAAGTTATAGAATATTTAATAAAAATACATACTTGATGTAGATCTACGGGAGTCGAAAAAGCTTCCGGTTGCGCCTCGGTTTGAGCCTCGGTTTGTGGATTCAACCTTCTATTTGCTCGAGTAGCGTACCCGGGACCGACGTTTTGGACGGGTCGCTTTCAGTTTCTTCGCCTCGGAGCGGGTTGGGGTGCGGGTATCGGGGCGGGTTGGGGTGCGGGTATCGGGACGGGTTGGGCTGCTGGTATCGGGTCGAGTCGGGCTACGGGTATCGGGTCAGGTCGGGCTATGATATGGGATCGGATCGGGCTCGGGATTATGGCCGGTTCCGGGCACCACCACTAAAAATCAGTGGCACCTCGGCTTCCTCCTCGTCTTCATCCTCCACAGCCAGCCACGGAGTCGCCGCAGGAACGGTCGTCGTCGCCGCAGGAAGAGCTGTCGTCGGCGGGATGCTTGGACCCTCGTCTCCGGCCGGATTTTTGGGCCCAGAAGATGCGGCTTGCTCGGGGGAGCTCGAAATTGGTGCGGTAAGTGTTACCGCACCGATTTATTATTTTTTAAATAGTTAAACCTGGTGCGGTAACGGTTACCGCACCATATTTTATATTTTTTTTATATATTAAACTTGTGCAGTAATCGTTACCGCACAGGATATTAGTATTTTAATACTTTTTTAAAAAAAATTATTAATTAAAAAAATAACAAATCCTGTGCGGTAAGAGTTACCGCACAGGTGTTTAAGTAAATCAAAATCTGATTTTTTTTTTGTTAATCTCGTATTAATGTGGTGCGTTAATTGTTAACGCACATATCTGTGTGGTAATTCTTACCGCACCAGATTCATATACGTTTCAGAAAACATTCCAACAATGCCCCGGAGCCCTTTGGTGCGGTAATCCTTAACGCACAGAAGTGTACTACAACTCTTACCGCACAGATTAGTGTGCATTTAACCCAAAAAACGTGTGCATATAGACCAAGCCTAAATATACATGGATATGAACTCAAATGGTGTGATAAAACAATATTACCCCTGCGTTTACTTTTCTTTTGTGTGCAGCAGCCATGAAAGTTAGAATCAGGTCCTCAAATGGTGTGATCAAACAATATTACCCCTGCGTTTACTTTTCTTTTGTGTGCAGCAGCCATGAAAGTTAGAATCAGGTCCTTCGGTTCTGATGAAACCCTAATTTTGGAATTACCAAATAACTGCACTGTTCAGGAACTCAAGCATATTGTCTGCTTCCGCCTTTCGAAAGGCGGATCATCGTCTTCCAACTCTCCCGACAACTTGTTTCTCACACTTAACGGAGAGAGCGATAAATCATCCGATTCTTCTCTTCTATCCGTCTCCGTTCCATCAACTGATCGTATTTTCTATTCTCTCAACCCCAATCCAGGCGAAATTGATAATACAGAGAAATTGTTCGCCCCTGCTGTCGAATCGGTTGAAAAAGAAACCCTAGAAGATAGCGATGCTGCTTATTTGTGTTCCATGTCGGTTTCAAGTTTTGTGAAGAAGGTTCTTGATGACGTGATAAGCAATTCTATTAATACTAATGTCTCTGATCACTTTCTGGTGGAAGTTGCTGTACATGCTGTTCTTTTGGAGTCTGGATTTATCGCCTATGATCCGGTTTCATCTACCAAGATATTCAGATCCCGCTCTTCACCGTTACATTACAGAATCCCTCAACTCTTATCCTCTGATGGAGCTCAAAAAGTCTCTATAAAGATTAAGAGAATGGCGAAATTTGTTGATCTCTACGGTTCTCTGACGAACAACAGTCGTCTTCATCGGATGATCCTAGATGTATCGCTTTTAGCTCCGATTTTCAGACTGGTATGGAGTAAGAAGAAGAACAGAACTGCTGAGAGAAAAATGGTAGAGTTCTGGAACCATGTAAAGGATGGATTTGCTTTGCCTCTGCTAACTGAGATTTGTAAAAGTGCAGGCTTACTTCCTCCATCAAACTTATTAACGCTTCCTACCAACATCATCGTCAAGATCTTGGAATCCAGTTCTGGAACCGACATTGCAAGAGTTGAATGTGTTTGCTCTGAGTTGAGGTTGATCTGTTCCGATGATACGCTATGGAGGATTAAGTATCAAGAAGTGTTTGGAGTTAGAGGGAAGAGGATTAAGTGCTCATGGAAGCTGAGATATTCATACGTGAGGACGATTCTTCTTCGGCGGAAAAGGTTTGATGAATGCAGGATGCGAAACCGTCAACGGCTAAACTGGAAGCCAGTTCCTAGACATTCGTTTCCATTTGGAGTTCCTAAGATCATTGGAGAAGATCTTGATACTGTCCCGTATCCTTTGGGAAGACGCCTTGCACGAGTGCACCCCAATGGTATCCTTCGGCTCGTTAGCAGATCAAGATTGTTGGAGCCCAGAAATTGTAGTCTCGCGACACAACACCTTGCGAGACACAGGGAGTCAAATCTTCGAAGGAATTCTGAGGACCTCTTCCGCAATTCTGGACAAACAACTTGTATTTTGTACTTCACTCGATCAAACATAGCCCTTCGTCATCTTCTCCCTAAGAACCAACCTAGTTCTTGAGCCCTGAGGAACCTGCGCAACCAAACCAGGAGGGGGTGGCTCCGGATTTGGCTCTCCGACGCTCAAGTCAGCAAATGTGCAAATAAGCAATCAAAGACAATGCAATTTGACACAAAAGCTAGAGAGAATAGGAAGAAGTAAGCCAATGAAAAGAAGGACTCAAAACACCATTTGAAGCTTAGCAAGCTTCAAAAGCTCGATTGCAACATCGAGAGTCATAATCCAAGTGTTGATCGTCCAAACGCCTCAAGGAGAAGATCGTTTAGGAAGATTGAAGCTCCGGATTGTCTCTGTGTTTTTAGCTCTCGAGAGGAAGAAGAAAGGAGAATATTTCCGGTAAATGATGCTCTGTCTTTCTCTCTCTATTCGGTTACGCTCTTATACTCTCGCCAGGGGCCCACGCGAGTCAATTACCATTTTGTCCCTCCGATATCTGATCTCGTCGGATTCCCTTTTTGGGCTTCGTATGCTTATGGGCCGCTTTCGTTCTTCTGGCCTGACTTTATGGGCCGTCCTTGGTCGCGTCTTCTGGGTCTAACTCGATTCTTTTTGGGTTTCGCAAGCCCATCGAGAACCGGCTCCAACATCCAGCCCCCCAAGCTTTTATGCTGAATAGCCTAAGGCTTGGGTTTGTCTCCTTGAAGTCGCGTTCTCGATGTGATTCCCTCTTTCGACTTTGTATGATAAGATCGCGTATTCTGGTCGCGTATGTGCCTGCTAAATTTCTTGGAGCGACGTTTCGAATTCAAAAACCTTTACGAATTCCCGCGCTGGGCGCATGTTGTCCACGTGTCATCTTCTGATTGCATCTTCTTTTTTCAGTTCTTCTTTATAAATACCCATCTTCGTCTTCCTCCTCTCAATCCGTCATAAATCTTCTTTGCTCTCTGTAAAACTTCGAATAAAACACCCCGCCGGTGCTCTCCTTTCTTTTCTACCGTCGTCCTTGCCGTTGTTCTCACCCGGTTTCCGATGGAAGGTTAGTCTATCGCTCTTCCTTTTCTTTTCTTCTTCGTAAATGTTTTTTTTAGTTTGATTTTAGGGTTTTCTACATATTCGAAATTCGTGTTCTTCGTACTTGATAACTGTTGTTAGAGTTTTTGCTCGGGCTCCTCATTTTGACAGATCTCCTTTAGAGATTGCTTGCCTATTGGGTGTTTCTTGTGCCAGATTCCCTTTCCAACTCTTATTTTTCAAGACGTTGTCTAGAAAGATACACTCTTTTCGGTCAATTTCGTCATTTCAGACCTTCACAAGATTCTCCGTGTTCTTGGGCCTGGTTCATTTCGATGTCGTTTCAACTTCTCCTTTGATCTTCCGAGTTTTAGTTTTTCCAGGGATTTCTTTTTTGTTCACCTTCCCTCGCCTCGCGTTGTTCCCACTCGCGATTTTCTCCTCTTGTTTTCTCTTTCCGTCCCTGGAAAACTGAATCTTACTTTGCCTATGCTTTCAGGTAGCGATGATTTCTCCGAACGTTCAGCTCAAGCTGAGTATTCGGGGGCGCACAACGTCTGGTTCCGAGCAGGGCTTTGGTGGTTGCAAGCCTAGTTCTCGTAAACGATCTCGCGTGACCGGAAAATCCAAACGGAGTAAGGCGAAGAAGTCCAAGAAATCCAAAACCAGGCTCCCGTCTCGCGTGATTCAGGAGCGAGCCGAGACCGATTATGGTTAATTTGCTCGTTTCTTCTCCCATAAGGGGTCCTTACCCCCACATAATAATAGAGAAACCCTTCCTCGCGGATCCGGGCCGAATAAGTATTTTAACGAAGAGAATAAAACACACTCGCACCTTAATTTCTAACACGGCCCATAGCAGCAGTCTTGGCTTTGACGATCTTCGCTATTTCGCTATGCGATACCCTTTTCCTAAAGGAACTATTTTCGCCCTTTCCGACCACGAGGGCACTTCTCTTGACCAAAACGGGCCCTTCTTCGCTTTAAGCAGGCAATCTTTAGAAGCTGGCTTCCGTCTCCCGTGGACGTCTATTCAGACTGAAGTGATGGCGGATTTAGGCTTCAGTCCTTCACAGATGCATCCAAACTTCTGAAGTTCGCTGATCGTATACACCATGCGATGTCAGGATATTGGGATAATCCCCAATACGCCTCACTATGCTCTTATTAATTCATATAAGAAGAACTCTCGCGAGGATGGGTTTTATACCGCTCAAGCCAAGACTCCTAGTTCCTTTCGATTGCCTTCGAAGATTGATGGGTGGAAAACGTGCTGGTTCTTAGTTCGTCCCCCGCTTGGTTCCAACATCTCTGTTCAAGTTCGTGAGCCTCATGCGAGAAAGGCTCCTTGCTTCTTTCAAAAGGAGTCTCGCGATAAATTCATTCGTGATTACAAGGATTATCCTGACAAAGCTATTCAAAAACGATTTGAGCTGACAATCTCGGATGCCTTACTGGTTGCTAGGGGACTTAGCCTTAAAGCCCATGCCAGAGGTTCTTGTTCGTGTGTTTGCTCTTAGCGCTTGCGTTTTTAGTATGCTTACTTGTGTGGTTGTTTTTGCAGACGCTGACATGTTCTCCGATCTCCCGAATTTGGATGGGTTGGTTTTCGACGAGACTGGCTCCCTCACTCTCGCGACTCCTTCTCACAACATTCCTTCTGCTCCCGGCGTGACTATCGCTTCTCCTCTTCCTGCTGCATTGGAGTCGCCGATTGAGGTCGCGACCACCGTTCCTGAAGAGGTCCCTCGGTCCAAGAGACCTCACTCTGTTTCAGGCAAGGTGAGAGAAAAAACCACTGGGCCGGAGTCGTCACGCGACCGCCCGTCTCGCGATAAGGGGAAACAAAAAGCGTCTGAGAGAAGTCGCAAAAGAACGACGGAGGTGGAGTTTGTTTCGTCTCCAGAGCCTACTGATTCTCCTGTCATGAATCCTACTTTCATTCACGGTTTATCCACCACGCGTGCCTTCTTTGCTTCAATTCCAACTACTTTTCCTCCTGAACCTAGCCTTTATGAGGAAGTCTCGAATAGACCTGGTGGCTTGTCTAAGTTACTCTTTGCAGAAAGTTTCGCGTTTTTATTTACTTCTTGTTTCTTTGGGGTCTTTCTAATCCTGGAGTTGGTCGTTTTGCAGGGGATGAGTATTATTGCGAGCGCAAGTCGGAGGGTGCTCGCGGCTGAGGATAAACATAAAGAGTTGATGGAGGAGGACCAGTCGATCCGCGATGCTAATAGAGGGGCTAAGTCTCGTCTTATGGGAGAAAAGAAAGCATTGGAGGTGGAGCTTTCGAAGGCTAATGCGCTATTGGAATCTAAGGACGCGAAGATAAAAGAGTTGGAGGCACAACTTGCGTATGAGAGGTCCACCCATGTCAACATCGTCACTGAATATAACACGCAAGTGAACGACCTCAAACAAGAGAATGAGAAACTTCACGCGACGATTTCCGAGAGAATTGCTTATGAGAGAAATATGGCAGTGGAAGAGTATTGCGGCGGTTACCGTCAACGTGCTCGCGTGGATTTTTACAAGAATGCTGTCAATACGCTTCTCCTTTGCATGGTGAAGGTTCAGATGCGGAAGTACAAAGTCAAAGATTTCCCCTTCAGTGCTCAAGATATATGTGGTTTTTCCACTGACCTTCCTAAGTATGAGCCCCCGGTGCCGGGAACCTTTATTGATGACGAGGATGCTCCACTCGAGGCCTGGGGTGTAACTCATCTTGTGCCTAAGAAAGGTATCGTTAAAGGTAAGGAGAACCAAGTGCCCAAGCCTCCTCTTCCGAAGATGGCCACTCCGCCTCTTCCCGAAAGCTTGGAATCTGCTCCTCACGCATTGCCGAGTCCTCCATCTCCGGCCCTCTCTCCTCGTAAGAGAAAGGTATTCGCGCCCGATGCTCTTCTCGACACCATTCAACCCTTCCTGAAGCGTTCATGCTTAGATCAGGCGGGGGGGTCAGGATCGCGGGTGGTTGACGCTCAGGATGTCGTTGTGGATTTGGAGGCGGATAGCGTAGGGGATACCGAGACTGCTCCTGAGACTGTCGCAAAGTGATGTTTATTATTTCTGCTCTTGTCTTGTGTTTCGAACCTTCTGACACATGGCCTGGTGGTCTTTCGAACAATATATGTTTTTGGTGCAACTGTTGCGAGACTGGGCTCTTATGTAATTATACTTTTTAATGCGGCCATGGTGGTCGCGAGCTATATGCTCTTGTGCTCTCTATTTTGGGTTTTATTTATCCGTCTGCTTGTTTTGTTCACACTTATCTCGCCTTATTCCCCTCTTTTTGTGTATCTGAAAAGTGCAGTAATTTTGCGAAAAATAAAACGTAAGAGATAAGTGTTTCATAACTACGATCCCTCTTATATAGTAAAAGATGAAACTGACGGTGTTACATAGGTTTTTGCGAAACAATCATAAAGCATTGCAAACCATCCTCCTGATAGCTATCACACGAACTTTCCACGCGAGTCCTGTAAGGCAACGAGAGAGCCATGTACGCGTGGTTAGGTTCCAAATATTATCTGTGTAACTGAGGGATTTTTACTTTCCGTCTACTTACCTGGTCACTACGTTTGCTCTAGCCGGTGACAGGGCTTCGCGCTTTAGCTCTTTGTTGCTTTTGATACTCGCGAGGGTTGTCCTATATTGGTATGTCCTTTTTGGGTTATCTTTGCGTTTTGATAACACTTCTAGATATCTGACAAAGCGAAGCTTTTTACTTGAGCTCTTATAGTCGCGAAGCCTCGGGACATCCCTTGAGTTTTTCTTCTGCATGGTTGTTGCAGAAAACTTCTTGACTTCGTAGAGATGATCTGG
Source organism: Oxyria digyna (assembly GCA_029168935.1). Classification (NCBI taxonomy): domain Eukaryota; kingdom Viridiplantae; phylum Streptophyta; class Magnoliopsida; order Caryophyllales; family Polygonaceae; genus Oxyria; species Oxyria digyna. The sequence continues at coordinate 18,909,199 of JAPVLV010000013.1, forward strand.
GTATGAAGTGGTCGCCATTTTTGAATTTCTTCCGCGATGTGAGCCTCTTTTATGCTCATTGCGGAGGACATTAAGCACTGCACATGTAGAGAGGTTTTTAGTACTTGGTCTTTATTCTTTAGATGGTTCAGAACTTTTAAAGGACGCGTGAGTCATGATGTGAATGGAGTTTGCTGGGTGAAGGTCCTTGCCTCTCAGCCCAGCAAACTGCCTTTGCGAGGAAAGCGGGACTTTTCACCTCCCCCCTATCGCTTTTATCTCACTACGTGGGTTGGTGTGTGTGCACCAGCCCAACGTTCACGTCTTTTCGCGACCTGGGGGGGTTTAGCCCAGCCCAGTGAAGCGGACTCATGGCGGGTGAGCTCATTGGCGTAAATTCGTTCATGCTTTCGCGACCAAGGAGAGTTTTTTAGCTCAACCTTTGAAGCTGAACACGCGACCTGGGGGGGGTTTTTAGCCCAGTCCAGTGAAGCGGACTCATGGCGGGTGAGCTCGTTGGCGTAAACCCGTCCATGCTTTCGCGACCAAGGAGAGTTTTTTTAGCTCAACCTTGGAAGCTAGACACGCGACCTGGGGGGTTTTTTAGCCCAGCCCAGTGAAGCAGACTCATGGCGGGTGAGCTCGTTGGCGTAAACCCGTCCATGCTTTCGCGACCAAGGAGAGTTTTTTAGCTCAACCTTGGAAGCTGAACACGCGACCTGGGGGGGTTTTTTAGCCCAGCCCAGTGAAGCGGACTCATGGCGGGTGAACTCGTTGGCGTAAACACGTCCATGCTTTCGCGACCAAGGAGAGTTTTTTAGCTCAACCTTGGAAGCTGAACACGCGACCTGGGGGGTTTTTTTGGCCCAGCCCAGTGAAGCATACTCATGGCGGGTGAGCTCGTTGGTGTAAACCCGTCCATGCTTTCGTGAGCAAGGAGAGTTTTTTAGCTCAACCTTGGAAGCTGGACACGCGACCTAGGGAGGTTTTTTAGCTCATCCCAGTGAAGCGGACTCATGGCGGGTGAGCTCGTTGGCGTAAACCCGTCCATACTTTCGCGACCAAGGAGAGTTTTTTAGCTCAACCTTGGAAGCTGGACACGCGACCTGGGGGGTTTTTTTAGCCCAGCCCAGTGAAGCGGACTTGACGACTTTTTGTCTTTTGAGTTGAAGCGCTACCTTTTTAGGTGGACGAGCATTGGTCGACCAGACTGTGATACTTATTCTTTGGTAACCCAGACTCGCGTGCTAACGAATTGCTAGTTCCACAACCTGTACTTATCATGCCGTAGTGATCGACTGTTTTAGTGTCTTGAGGTGATAAGAATTGTGATCAGGGATAAGAAAAAATTCTGTTAAAATTTTCTAAGCGTACCTGGGTTTTGTGGGAGGACTAGGCATAGAAGCGACGAAGTCGCATCACGTTCCAAGAGTTGGCAATGTGATTCCCGGAGTCATCCTTGAGACGATATGCCCCGGGTGCGACTTCGCGATCTATAATGTAAGGTCCTTCCCAGTTGGGGTCGAGCTTTCCTCCTTCCGTCTTGCGGAGCACGAGGTCTCCTCTGGCGAACCCCCTTATCTTAACGTGCTTGTTATAATATTTCGCGACGCTGGCTTTGTGATTGGCCGCTCTGATAGTAGCCAGGTCGCGAGTTTCTTCCCGCATCTGCAACTCTAGCTGCATTTTTTCGTCATTGTCGATCGGGTTATACTGAATGACGCGGTCCGTGGGCACAATGAACTCAACTGGCACTGTGGCTTCTACTCCATAAGCGAGAGCACTACTCCATAAGCGAGAGCAAAAGGTGTTTCCTCGGTTGCTTTCTTTACTGTGGTTCTGTTTGCCCAGAGTACTAGAGGTAATACTTCGGCCCACTTGCCTTTGGAGCCTTCTAACCGCCTTTTCAGGTCCATGACAATACTTTTGTTCATAACCTCTACTTGGCCATTGCAATGCGGGTGAGCGACTGACGTGATTCTTAAGGCGATCCCCATGTCACTACACCACGCGAGTAGCTATGGTGAATTGAATTGTGGTTCTCTGTCGGTTACGATCTCGCGAGGGAGGCCGTACCTGCAGATGATATTCTTCCACAGGAACCTTTTAACTGCCGGGACGGTAGTACTCGCGAGAGCCTCGGCTTCGATCCATTTGGTGAAATAATCAACTTCTACAATAATGTATTCCAGTTGACCAGGTGCTTTTGGCTTGAAAGCTCCTAACAGATCTAGCCCCCACATCGCGAAGGGACAGGGGCTAGACATTATCTGTAGCTCTACACCTGGTTGATGGGAAGCTGGGAAAAAATATTGACATGGCTTACAGTTCTGCGACTCGCGTTGTGCGACTTGTTTCATGGTGGGCCAGAAGCTCCCTTGTCTTAATGCTTTGTAGACCATAGGTCTCCAACCTGCGTGGGTTCCGCACAACCCCGTGTGCAGCTCTCTTATAAGCTCGTCACTGTCTCTCTTTGACAAACACCTGAGCTCGCGTGGCCCATACCCTCTTTTGTAGAGTCTCCCGCGACACATGTAGAAACGCGCAGCCATAGAGACAAGTTTTCTCATTTCTTTTGGATCCGAGGGTCCGTCTCTGTTTGCAAGATATGGAATTATAGGGGTGCGCCAGTCACTGACTGGTTCGTCTATCTCCATCAGCTCCACCTGATTACTAACAGCGCTCTCAGACTTTACCAACCAGAAGTATTGTCTTTTTCCATCCTTGAAAATGACAGTAGAATTCCCATCGAGATGTTCCATATTCGCGTACTGAGCTTGGGAACCTCGCTTCGCGAGTTCATTGGCTCGCGTGTTCTCCTCCCTCGAGATTGCTTCAATCTCGAAATGCCTGAATAATGAAATCAAGGTAGTAGCCCTTGCGTGATATCTGGGGAGATTGCTTGTCCGAGCTTCGTAGGTCCCCTTGATCTGATTCACGACAATCTGAGAGTCGCAAAGACACTTCACCATGTTAATGCTCGCGTGAATCGCAATTTCCAATCTTGCGATGAGCGCTTCATATTCTGCTTCGTTATTAGTGGCTTTGAATTTTAATGCGATCGCGTGGTCGACCTTATCCCCGAATGGGGATGTCAAGACGACCCCCGCCCCGCAACCATTTACATTTACCGCCCCGTCAATGTGCATAACCCACGCGGGGTCCTATGGAGCTATATCATTTCTTTCTAACTCTCTGAAACTTGTCTCAACGATGAAATCAGCCAAAGCTTGCGCTATGATGGTGGGTCGCGGTCTATAGACTACGTCAAATTCGGTCATCTCAAACACCCACTTTGCGAGCCTTCCGGAGGTTGTTGGTTTACTCATGAAAGATGGGAGTGGTAAATCTGTCAACACCTCGATGGGGTGAGCGTGGAAATAAGACCGGAGCTTGCGAGCGGTTGTTATCAACGTGAGTACTGCTTTCTCGACGGGTGAATATCTGGTCTCGGCCTACATAAGTGCTTTACTGACGAAATAGACAGGGACCTGTTGTTCCCTTACCAATACTGCGCTAACAGCATGCGTACCGGCCGCGAGGTACAGCTGTAAGCCTTCACCAGGCACTGGTGACACAAGTGGTGGGAGTTTAGCCAGGTGTTCTTTGAGGCTTATAAACGCCCTTTCGCACTCCTCAGTCCATTCGAAGCTTTTCGGTTTCCTTAATATGTAAAAGAAAGGGAGGTTACGTTCCGCGAGTTTGGCGCAAAACCTCCCGAGGTAGTTAACCTTCCCTACAAACCTTTGGACGTCGTGAGTGGATCTTGGTGGTTGCAGGTCTATTACAGCTTGGACCTTGTCCGGATTGACCTCGACGCCGCGTGCGCTGATCTGAAATCCCAGGAATTTGCCCTCGGTGACCCCGAAGACACATTTCTCGGGATTAAGGCTCATACCGTACCTTCTCATAGTCTCAAAAACTTCTGTCAGGTCCCGAGCGTGATCTGCCTGCTTCTTGCTCTTAACTACTATATCATCAACATAGGCTTCCACGGTGTCACCCCTTTGCTCGCTAAAGATCATGTCCACTAGCCTCTGGAATGTGGCTCCCGCGTTCTTCAAGCCAAATGGCATTACTTTATAGCAGAAGGTTCCCTTGTCTGTTATAAAAGCCGTGTGCCCCGAGTCGGCTGGATTCATCATGACCTGGTTATACCCCGAGTACGCGTCCAGAAAAATCAGAGCTTCATGACCTGCGGTGGAGTCCACGAACTGGTCGATAGAAGGTAACGGGTAGCTGTCTTTGGGCATGCCTTATTGAGACTAGTGAAATCTACGCACATGCGCCATTCTCCTGTCCCTTTAGGATTTTTCTCCACCATTACTACGTTTGACAGCCACGTCGGGTATTGTACTGGCTTAACAAACCCTGCTTTTAACAACTTCGCGAGTTCGACAGCAGCGGCCGTGTTCTTTGGTCCTGTCTGCTTTCGCTTTTTCTGTCTACGCGGCTTAACCTCTGGACTGATGTTCATGGAGTGAGTCATTACGCTCGTAGGAATCCCCTTCAAATCTTTTGGCGTCCACGCGAATACATCCCGGGAGCCGGCGAGCAAGGTCTCAATATCTTGCACAACTTTCTGGTCCAGTCTTCCTCCTACATAGAGCTTCTCCTCTTTGTTGAGGAATGGAGTGGTCGTCTGCTTTTCAAACCCATCAAAATGTGGTTTGTGTCCCTCTTCTTCTTCACCAGTATCTCGCGACCTCGGAGAGGTACGTACCTCCAACTCGGCTTCCCCAATCACGTGAGGCAACCCTGGAATAAATAACTGGTTGGCGAACAAGGCCTTGGTGCTGCTCTTTTCGGATGATGCGTAGCAAATGCGGCTCTCCTCTTTGTTCCCCCTCGCGACTCCTACTCCGGACGACGTTGGGAACTTAAGGCAAAAATGACAGATTGACACGACTGCTTCGAACTTGCACAGAGTCTCGCGTCCCAGTATCGCATTGTAGGAGGATGTTATCGGGATTACCACAAAGTCTATTTTTTCTGATCTTCTTGACCTAGTTTCTTCACCCAGGATGAGATCTAGGGTGACGACGCCCAGGGCCCTCACTCTGTCACCCGCGAAGCCTACCAGCGTGGTTTTAGTAGGCCTGAGTGTAGACTGATCAATGCCCATTTTCTCGAACGCGTCCCAGTATAGTATATCGGCCGAGCTCCCCGTGTCAACAAGAATTCTTTTCACAAGTTTGGTTCCAATTTGAGCATGAATGACTAGTGGGTCAGCGGCCTCGACGGCCTAGGTATCTACCTCCTTGTTGTTGAAGACAAGTGTGTAAGGCTCAGATTGCGGTCTCGCGATGCTATAAACTGGTTTTCCCTGAGGCTTGGGTGCGTTGTTTATGAGCTTTTGCTCTCGTTTGCCGAGGGGAACGGGTTCATGGCGGCCTGCAATTTTTCCTACATGGCCATCCAGGCGAGGGAAGTTCTGGTTTGGGTGGCGATTGAGACCCTGATTCTGGTCATTCCTCGCGGGGGTTTGTTGCCTTATCTCATTCTGATTTCTACCTCCGCCTCTACCTCTTACCCCCCCCCCCCCCTCTTGGGTTGTCGCGACCCCTGTCACCATTTCCTCTCTGAGCAGTCAAGACTTCCTGTTCTCTCGGATGGTGAGGTCGCGACCTGCATTCTTCTATAGGGTGAGTATCCACTCTGTGGTACTCACACCACATTGTTGGCGCGTTGCGACCACGGGCGCGATCCCCCCCCCCCCCCTTTGACTCTCGCGACGGTTATACTGCTCGGCTACGAAATTCTGCGAGTGAAATGATTCTGATCATGATTCTGGCCCCTGAACTGTTTTTGACCCTGACCCTGATCTTGAATCTGCAAACCGGGCACTCGCGAAACGCTCTGTTCCTTTCCATGACTACCCTGATGGCGCTTGTTACCCCAGTTCTGATTGTCTTTCTTTTGACCCTGAGCAGACTTATTCTGATTATTTCCTTTCGACGCGGAACCTGAGTGTGCTTCCATATTAATTTCTGTATACGCTCTCTCGAGCATGCCCTGGTAATCTAAATCTTTCTTGCGGTATAAGTATTGCTTGAAGGAGCTTCCATCCGTGAGACCATCCAGGAATGCGACCCGAGTAGTTTTGTCATGAAAATCTTCGGCCTCTAAGATCTTTTCTGAGAACCTCTTGACATAACCCTCTAGTGATTCGTTTGGTCCTTGTTTGACACCCACTACTTCTTGCATAGTCACTTGTCTTTTCTTTGAGGACCCAAAGTGCAACAAGAAACTCTTTTCTAGATCAGCGAAAGAATGGATACTCCGTGACGGTTGGTTAAGCATCCAGGTCATGGCGGGACCCGCGAGGGTGCCTGGGAAGCCTTTGCACATCGTGGCTTCATCAGGGCACCTCGCGAGCATAACATATTTGTAGCGTGCCAGGTGCTCGCTGGGATCTTCTTTGCCGTTGTATTCTTTGATAACAGGGAATCTGAAATCAGGTAGAGGAACTGGCCTAACTATGTGGTCCGCGAAAGCAGTCGGGCCGAACAAGGCTGACAGATTAACGGATGGATAGGCCTCGTAAGCCTGTCGTGGATAGGCTGCCTGGTTGTAATAAGGTTCCCCCTCATACTGGCAGAGAGAAGGTCCTCGTTCGGCTCGAATCCCATATCCCCTTGTCTCGGTTCTTCCCCTGTAAGATTGGTTCTCTATGTAGCTCGCGGGAGCTTGATTCAAATCAAACCTACTAGGGTGACTAGCCCTCTCGCGTCCCTCGACCCCGGGTCTACGCAATACTGAGATCCTGTCGTCGGGTATGTGCTCAGCACTCTCCTCTGCGACAGGCTGTTCCCGATTACCCTGATTCTGCTCTTGCTCGCGGGCCTCAGCCCTTGGTTGCTCTTGGTTTTGACCCCCGCCCGTGTTTTGTCCCAACGCCTGAAGGAATGCGCGATACTGAACCAGTGCGGGTCCTACCAGAACAATCTCTTCCTCGTCTACGCATGGAAGAGGTGCCCGCAAGTTGTTTACCTCTTGTTGCGTTCTCGTCTGGAGAGGGGTGTTGTTAACGGCACCACTTCCCTCACCACCAGTATTCATCCTCAGTCTGTCGGCTGAATATCAAAAACACGTGGAACTTTGTAGTAAGCCTTACTTGCGCAAGGAGGTCCCCACGGTCGGCGCCAGTGTTGGAGCCCAGAAATTGTAGTCTCGGGACACAACACCTCGCGAGACACAGGGAGTCAAATCTTCGAAGGAATTCTGAGGACCTCTTCCGCAATTCTGGACAAACAACTTGTATTCTGTACTTCACTCGATCAAACTTAGCCCTTCGTCATCTTCTCCCTAAGAACCAACCTTGTTCTTGAGCCCTGAGGTACCTGCGCAACCAAACCAGGAGGGGGTGGCTCCGGATTTGGCTCTCCGACGCTCAAGTCAGCAAATGTGCAAATAAGCAATCAAAGACAATGCAATTTGACACAAAAGCTAGAGAGAATAGGAAGAAGTAAGCCAATGAAAAGAAGGACTCAAAACACCATTTGAAGCTTAGCAAGCTTCAAAAGCTCGATTGCAACACCGAGAGTCATAATCCAAGTGCTGATCGTCCAAACGCCTCAAGGAGAAGGTCGTTTAGGAAGATTGAAGCTCCGGATTGTCTCTGTGTTTTTAGCTCTCGAGAGGAAGAAGAAAGGAGAATATTTCCGGTAAATGATGCTCTGTCTTTCTCTCTCTATTCGGTTACGCTCTTATACTCTCTCTATCCGGATTGTCTCTATTCGGTTACGTCCCCTTTTTGGGCTTCGTATGCTTATGGGCCGCTTTCGTTCTTCTGGGCTGACTTTATGGGCCGTCCTTGGTCGCGTCTTCTGAGCCTAACTCGATTCTCTTTGGGTTTCGCGAGCCCATCGAGAACCGGCTCCAACAAAGATCAGAATGATAAAGTGTTTTAGTTGATTTAATATGAGCTTGTTATCAATGATAGATGTGATTCAGAAGAAAGAGATTGAATTCTTTTCGCTAAACAACATTCAAAACTAAAAGTTTCTATAAACTAACTAAACACTTGTCCTTCCTTGAATCCCATTGAAAACCTCAACTTCCATGACAGCTTATGTTTCAACTTTTTCCTCCAGAGTACAGTACATTATCCGAACAAACCGACCGCAGTTGAGTACAAACGCACGCCATTTTTGCAACCTGTGTTGCCCTCAGCAACTCCAGGATCTTCAGCTTGAGGTCGGTAGGAGGTAGCATCAAGTAAGATGGGGCTGCAATATGGCGAAGGTGATTTGACAAACACACAGCAAACTCAGCTCGTTTCTTATATGCTCCCACAACTAAACAACAACTGAATCATCTCCTCGAATGACTATGTAGTTTGAGATCAGAGGCAATTGCACTTTGTTATCATCGGTAAAGGCTTTAAGTCTTTAACAAGTACGAATTCGCCGAATGTCTCTAATAAACCAATTTGTCAACAGATCCGATCGATCTTTAGATCTCAAATTTCGCAATTGTGGACACCTAAAGCAATCTTAGAACACAAGAACACCATAAATTGTCGACACGGTTCGGTAAACCCTAATCTCTGAATAGCAGGACGAGAGACTCACCCCAGTTACACTAGTATGATCAAAGTTGACAAAGCAAGTTACACAAGAGTTTAATCGACAAAAGAGCAAAGCAAGAAGGCGATGAACACAAAGACTTAGCCATGGAAACTAGACACAAAAAATGAAGACGAAAACAGAAAGATCAAGGCTCCCAAAGATAGCCAAAAACTTCAACTGAAGCTGGTGAACGGTGAACCAGTAACGCGCCACTAAGGTGGTGGAAATGCGCCGTCAAAGAACTCTCCTTCTCTCTCTCTTCCTCTCCTTTCTCTTGTCTGTAAACCCTAGCGTCGAATGTGTAAAAGCTTCTGTCAACATCTTGTCAGAAAGAGAAGCTTAAGTGTTTGTTCGGTTGTCCAAATTAATGGACTGAATGGGACTTAATGAGTTTGAATTAAAATTTTCAGTTTAGAGACTTAGTTTGGGTTAGAAACCCGTTCAATTGGACATAAATTAAATTGGACTTAATTGGACTGAATTTGGGTGAAAAGGGGGAAAATAATTCAAACTCAAATACAAACTCATATGATGACACATATATAAAAAGGGTTATTTATCTCAAGAAGGGAAATAATTCAGCCTCATATGATGACTTATCACGATTGAATGGACTGAATTGAATAAAAATAGAAAATAATGTCGTAAATATCCATCTTTTTGTACCAATATTACAAATATGCCCAATTTCATAGGATATTAGTGTAATATACATATAAGGGTTATAATAGTCCAAAAAAATATTTTTCCTATTAAAAATAAAAGATTTATTACAATTTCATTTATCTTTATTTTTTTAACTCAAATGATTATTTTAATATTATTTGAAATTAAGAAAAAGAAAAATCAAAATAAAAAATAAAAAATAAAAGAAAATTATAATAATATAAAAAAAATTAAGAAAAAGGAAAATAAGAAAATGAAAAATGAAAATGAAAAATCAAAAATAAAAGACAATTAAAATAATTAAAAAATTACAATAATAAATCAAAATTTAAAGAAAAAAAAATCGGTTGTACTCGATTTTCGCGACATTAGTCGTTTTAAGTCGGTTTTACTCGATTTTCGCATCATTAGTCGTTTTAAGTCGGTGTTACTCGATTTTCGCAACATTAGTCATTTTAAGTCGGTTTTATTCGATTTTCGCGTCATTTGTCGTTTTAAGCCCGGTTTTACTCGATTTTCGCGCCAATAGTCGTTTTAAGCCCGATTTTCACGCCATTAGTCGTTTTAAGTCGGTTTTACCCGATTTTCGCGCCATAAGTCGTTTTAAGTCGGTTTTACTCGATTTCCACGCCATTAGTCGTTTTAAGCCCGGTTTTACCCGATTTTCGCCTCATTTGTCGTTTTAAGCCCGATTTTACCCGATTTTCGCGCCATTAGTCGGTTTTACCCGATTTTAGCGTCATTAGTCGTTTTAAGTCGGTTTTACTCGATTTTCGCGTCATTTGTCCTTTTAAGCCCAGTTTTACTCGATTTTCGCGCCATTAGTCGTTTTAAGTCGGTTTTACTCTATTTTCGCGCCATTAGTTGTTTTAAGTCTGTTTTACTCGATTTTCGCCTCATTTGTCGTTTTAAGCCCGATTTTACTCAATTTTCACCCCATTAGTCGTTTTAAGCCCGGTTTTACCTGATTTTCGCACCATCAGTCGTTTTAAGCCGATTTTACTCGATTTTCGCCTCATTTGTCGTTTTAATCCCGGTTTTACCCGATTTTAGCGCCATTAGTCGTTTTAAGCCCGGTTTTACTCGATTTTCGCTCCATTAATCGTTTTAAGTCCGATTTTACCCGATTTTCGCGCCATTAGTTGTTTTAAGCCCGATTTTACTCGATTTTCGCGCCATTAGTCGTTTTAAGCCTGGTTTTACATGATTTTTGCGCCACTTTACTCGATTTTTGCATCATTAATCATTTAAACTCGGTTTTACTTACCGTAGTTGTACTTATGTGTGTCAATATCCTCCATTGGAGCTTCTTCATCATTCGGTAAGTGGGTTTTAGTCGATTTATCGTTGTTGATTTGGTTTCAATTGCTCGTTTTAAGTGGGTTTTAGTCGATTTTTGCGTCATTAGTCGTTTGAAGTCGGTTTTGCACGATTTCCGCGTCATTAGTTTCTGGGCCTTGGTTGCTTGTTTCAGGGTTGTTCGTCATTTGAGAAAGGTAACTTTAATATATCTTTTTTATGGCAAGATAGGTGCAAGTGGGTGGAGAGATTATTAATGATGGGGGGAGAGATTATTAATGATGGGCGTAGAGAGATAAGTTTTGACAAGAATAGATAGTCATGCCCGGTGGGATATATTATAGAGGGTGACAGGTTTTGTGATTGTATTAGGTGATTTGTGTTGATGGAGCACAGTTAGGACGGAGATTGAATGACCAACTTCTTCTAGATAATGCCCAAGATGGAAACAAACAAATCTACCCCTTGGCTTTTGTTGTAGTAGACAATGAGAATAATTTTCTCTTGGTCCTTCTTCTTTGAAGAGTTGAAGTGGGTGGAGGGATTATTAATGATGGGTGGAGATATTATAAGTGATTGTTAGAGAGATAAGTTTTGACAAGAATAGATAGTAATACCTGGAGGGATATATTATAGAGGGTGACAGGTTTTGTGATTGTATCAGGTGATTTGTGTTGATGGAGGACACTTTGGAGGGAGATTCAATTACCAACTTCTTCTAGATAATGCCCAAGATGGAAACAAACAAATCTACCCCTTGACTTTTGTTGTAGTAGACAATGAGAATAATTTTCTCTTGGTCCTTCTTCTTTGAAGAGTTGAAGTGGGTGGAGGGATTATTAATGATGTGTGGAGAGATTATAAGTGATTGGTAGAGAGATAAGTTTTGACAAGAATAGATAGTAATACATGGAGGGATATATTATAGAGTGTGACAGGTTTTGTGATTGTATCAGGTGATTTTTGTTGATGGAGGACACTTTGGAGGGAGATTCAATTACCAACTTCTTCTAGCTATTTTCCAAGATGAAAACAAACAAATCTACCCCTTGCCTTTTCATGTATGAGACAGTGAGAATAAGGATTCATGGTCCTTCTTTGAAGAGTTGAAGAGGCTTGTTATATCTCGCCACCCTTGATTGTTCATCCTGTCATACTTATTGTTATGAACCAAAGTTATTTTTGGTATGGTTTTGTATGCTTGCTCGTTAGTAAACTTTGATATTTATGAGGTAATCTCCAATGAAGGAATATATGAAACATCTTATGCATATTTTGATGAGTACCATTGCGAATCTTTGTTAATTTGGTATATATCTCAACACCCTTTACTGTACATCTTATCGCCTATCAAGTTATGAACAATGTCGCTTGGGTATGGTATATCACACTAAATAGAGCTAATTTTTCATTATCAGAGAAGCTTAAAGCATACAAACTAAAAAATCAACACCCTTGCACTTATATTTGATGCGGGGATAAGTTGTTGTTGCCTGATCTAGACATCAAGCCTCGAACAAAAACTCGAGCAGAGAAGATAGGCAGAATAGAATGAGACGAAAGAATGATAAGTCAAATGATAGACCAATGATGAAGAACCAGGATGAAAACGACTAATGATGTGAATAACGAGTAAAACCGACTTAAAACGCCTAATGGGGCAAAAATTGAGTAAAACCGGGCTTAAAACGACAAATGGCGCGAAAATCGGGCTTAAAATGACTAATGGCGCGAAAATCGGGTAAAACCGGCTTAAAACAACTAATGGCGCAAAAATCGGGTAAAACCGGGCTTAAAAGGACTAATGGGGCGAAAATCGAGTAAAATCGGCTTAAAACGACTAATGGGAAGAAAATCGAGTAAAATCGGGCTTAAAACGACTAATGATGTGAACAACGAGTAAATCCGGGCTTAAAACGACAAATGACGCAAAAATCGGGTAAAACCGGCTTAAAACGACTAATGGCGCGAAAATCGGGCTTAAAACGACAAATGGCGCGAAAATCGGGTAAAACCGGCTTAAAACGACTAATGGCGCGAAAATCGGGTAAAACCGGGCTTAAAACGACAAATGGCGCGAAAATCGGGTAAAACCGGCTTAAAACGGCTAATGGGGCGAAAATCGGGTAAAATCGGGCTTAAAACGACCAATGGCGCGAAAATTGAGTAAAACCGGGCTTAAAAAGACTACTGAGGCGAAAATCGAGTAAAACCGGGCTTAAAACGCCTAATAACGCGAAAATCGAGTAAAATCGGCGTAAAACGACTAATGACGTGAAAATCGAGTAAAACCGGGCTTAGAACGACAAATGGCGTGAAAATCGGGTAAAACCGGCTTAAAACGACTAATGGTGCGAAAATCGGGTAAAACCGGGCTTAAAACGACTAATGGGGCGAAAATCGAGTAAAACCGGCTTAAAAAGACTAATGGGGCGTAAATCGAGTAAAACCGGCTTAAAAATACTAATGGGGCGAAAATCGAGGAAATTCGGGCTTAAAACCACTAATGGTGCGAAAATTGAGTAAAACTGGCTTAAAACGACTAATGGTGCGAAAATCGAGTAAAACCGGCTTAGAACGACTAATGGCGCGAAAATCGAGTAAAACCGGCTTAAAACGACTAATGATGCGAAAATCGAGTAAAACCGGCTTAAATCGACTCATGATACCAAAATCGACTAAAACCGACTTAAAACAACTAGTGACGCGAAAATCGAGTAAAACCGACTAATGTTACAAAAATAGAGTAAAATGGAATTAATTTTTTCAATTGCCAGCTTTTTAAAAAAAATTGTTTTTTTATTTTAATTTCCTTTTATTTCTGATTTATTATTTTAATTTCTAATTTACTTTTTTCTCTTCTAATATTTATTATTTTATTATAAAATTAATTTTCATTTATCTTTATTTATATATCAATTTTCATTTTTTAACTCAAAAAGAAAAGACAAAAGAAAATTTATTTTGAATATTGCTGCAATATCCAAAATGATTTGAGCATTTTTGTTAGTTACCCACCTCCCCTAGGGTATTTTTGCAAATTAGCCATAAAAATATATTAACTCAAATAAATTACAACCTGATACCCCTCAGCGGATCAGCCTCTCTCTCGCTTCTTCTGGTGTATCACCTCCGACTAATCTTCCGCATCGTCTCCGACGATTCTCCCTTTCTTCTCCGGCGTGCCTCAACATCTCGCTGGAAGATGAGGTTGTTTCATTGTTCTTTTTACAAAATTGTATGTGTTTGGACTTCGGAGATGATTTTGACTCTTGTACAGCTTGCTCGAAGGTGGTTATAAAGGACTTATTCCTTGTTTAATGGCTTCTTCGGGCGAGGTAAACATGGGAATTACAATTTCCGGCGGTGATTCCTCGTGTTTCTGACAAGTCTATGGTAGCATTGAAATAGATGGGAATATTTTAGGGCAAATGTTTGGGGAGGAATACAGAATAGTAAAGAGATATTTTATCCTACAAGACTACAAAAACAGATTGTAGTAATGGGTATTATTTTAGGCTTGGTCTATATGCACACGTTTTTTGCGCTAAATGCACACTATTCTGTGCGGTAAGAGTTGCAGTACACTTCTATGCGTTAAGGATTACCGCACCGAAGGACTCCGGGGCATTGTTGGAAATTTTTCTGAAACCTATACGACGGTGGTTCGGTAACAATTACCGCACAAATCTGTGCGTTAACAATTAACGCACCATATTAATATGAGATTAAAAAAAAATTAAGATTTTGATTAACTTAAACCCTGTGCGGTAACAATTACCGCACAGGATATATTTTAAAAAAAAAAAAAAAACTGGTGCTGTAACAATTACCGCACAGGATATATTTTTTAAAAAAAAAATAAAACTGGTGCGGTAAGAGTTACCGCACCGTATTTTATTGTTTTTTTTTTTAAATAAAATTGGTGCGGTAAAAGTTACCGCACCAGGTTTACAAATTGAAAACCCTAGATTTCCCTCCCCCGACCCATCTTCTTCGTCTCTTCTTCCCCAAAACCGCCGCCGCTAACCCTAATTTCCGCCGCCCACTTTCTTCACTTTCCCGGCGTTTACCCCTACCAAGAAGCAAAATTGACCATGGAATCGAGTTGCCCCGGCCAAGGCGGTTCTTCTGGGCCCAAAATTCCGGCCGGAGTCGTCCCCCCCACTGTGGAGCAGCCAACAATGGCGGAAGCGCCGTCGACGGTGTCTTGCTGGGTTGCTATGGAGGAGGAAGAAGAGGAGGAAGAGGAGGTTCCATTGACGTTCAGCGGTGGTGCCCGGAGAGAGCTCCGACGAAGAACAGCGGTGGTGCCCGATCCGGTTTCAATCGGATCGGATCTGATCCGCCCTCAGCCCGCCCCGATTCCCGCAGCCCAACCCGCCCCGAGGCGAAGAAACCGAAAGCGACCCACCCAAAACGTCGGTCCCCGGCCCGCTACTCGAGCAAATAGAAGGTTGAATACACAAACTGAGGCTCAAACCGAGGCGCAACCGGAAGCTTTTGAGACTCCCGTAGATCTACATCAAGTATATATTTTTTAACGTTTTTAATGCTTTTAAATAATTTATTAAAAATTTCATAACTTTATGAATTTAATAATATTTGATAACGTTATGAAATTTTTAATTAAATTTCGTAACGTTATCAATTTATTTAATTTAATTAATTTATTAAATTTATAACGTTATGAAATTAGTTATTTAATTTCATAACGTTATGAATTTAATAATATTTGATAACGTTATGAAATTTTTAAATAAATTTCGTAACGTTATGAATTTATTTAATTTATTTTACAACATTATGAAATTAATTTATATGGTAACGTTATGAAATTAAGTAATTTATTGCGTAACGTTATAAAATTATATTATTTTGTAACATTATGAAATTAATTAATTTATTCGGAACGTTATAAAATTAATGAAATTTTATAACGTTATGAAATATGACATTCTATATTGTAAAATTAATGAATTAATTATTTTATGAAATATGACATTGTTCTTCTCTTATTTTGTAACGTTATGAATTATTAGTATATAAAGTATTGAAATTAGGCGAATTATAACGTTAATTTCGTAATGTTATGAACAAAAGGTTTAGAAATTAGAGATGATTTTGATTAGGATTGACGTTACAACAACTGTTTGTAACGTTACGACGTCATGGAAAAGACGTTTTTGAATTTGACGTTATTTTTGTAA
The DNA here is from genome assembly GCA_029168935.1 of Oxyria digyna. NCBI lineage: Eukaryota > Viridiplantae > Streptophyta > Magnoliopsida > Caryophyllales > Polygonaceae > Oxyria > Oxyria digyna. The sequence goes on from JAPVLV010000013.1 coordinate 18,924,926, forward strand.
CGCTATGAAAATAACGTTACGCTATAACAACAACATTAGGGGGTGCGAGATACGATGGCTTCTAGTGGTTTTGTTCCGGGGGCTCCTGTTGCTGTTGAGCGTGTTAGGAGGACGAAGATTACAGCGTCCATACGTCAGAGTTTTGCTACTGCTCGAGACCAGCTGAATGCTTCTAGTTCGACACCCACTGATGTTATTGGGGCACTTACAGATACTGGGGCAGTTAGGGATTGTGGTCTAGATGTTGATCCGTCTGCTGATGATGAGGGTTACAGTGAGAGTGAGGAGGAGGATATGGACGTCGATGATACAGCTGTTGATTTGGATGATGATATGCTGGGAAACGGTGAGGGTTTAGGTACAGATTATATTGTATCTCATCCCGAGATACCGACAGATCAGCTTAGGAGAGACGACCCTCCTATTATTTCAGGAAGGGCCTTCATCGCCAGCTCCTACAGATTTAGGTCCTTCGTCTCCTAAGCCAGATGTACCACCTCCCCCGACTGTACCACCTCCCGATGCAGATCCTGTACCACCTCCTGTTGTACCTTGGATGCCCGGAGGTCCTTTTACAAATGAGTTGCTGAAGAGTTATGAGACGCACATCGCCAGGGCTATTTATGAGCTTACAGTTGCTGATCCTCCCGCACCTGTGATTCCAGCTGGCCCCCGTCCTCTTCCTCCATTTATACAGAGACAGCGAGGAGGCCGAGGAGCTCAGGCTGATGATGATGTTGCTGATGCAGACGCTGCTGATCCTCCAGCACGAGGAGGACGCGCTCCACGCGGAGGACGAGGACGTGGACGTGGACATGGACGTGCTGCAGATCATGCTGATCTTCCACAGCCTGCTGATCTTCCAGAAGGCGAGGCTCCTCTTGATTTGGTATGTATTTGAACTATAATGTTCATATGTGAAATATTTTGGCATTCTTTAGAAGTAACTGTGTTATTTTTTTACTTTTTTTTCAGACACGGAAGGTCGTCAAGGTTCACTTCCACACCGCCTATTGCACTCCACTAGAGGCGTTTAGGAGACCTGGTCCAGATTCGTGGTTTCAGCTTGCAGAGCGATCTGGATTTGACTGATCTACGCTATATCGGGTCCGGTCCTGTCGATCATGTGTTGGTTTCTGCTTTCGTCGAGAGATGGCACCCAGAAACCAACACATTTCATTTGCCATTTGGAGAGATTGGTCCTACACTTCACGATGTGGTTGAGATCCTGTCGCTGCCTATACATGGCAGGAGTTGTAGCTCAGTTTTGATTAAGGAGGAGATTTTCACTTTTGTTGCTGAGATGCTTCACGTAGAGGAGGCACTGGTGAAGACTTGGTATAGGGATGGAGGCATTCCTTTGGGTTATCTTCAGCAGAGATTGAAGGATATGATGCGGATGGAGGATGGACAGAGAGATGAGAGCCTCATTGCGTCTATGTACTTACTGTTGCTTCTCGGCACTATAGTTCTAGTGGACAAGTCGACTACAACAGTCAAGCACTGGTGGTTAGTTCTTTTGGCCGATCACGACAGCACTGGCCGATATGCTTGGGGAGCTGGAGTGTTAGCTCATCTGTATCGCAACCTTGGACAGGCGTCGAGGCGATTGGGGATGGGGATGGGGAGTTCTGGCATTCTTTTGCGGGTTAGTACGCAAACAACTATACGATTGGCTATGTTTAGGAAGTCGAGTTCTAATTATCCTTTTTTTTGCAGTCGTGGATCTAGGCATATTTTCCACATTTTCGTGGACATTTTGTGACAGATCCACTTTCTAAGGACCACGCCGCAGCTGCTATGAGGGAGGGCAGAGAGGTGCCACAGGGGAAGAGCACGGATCGTTTGGTTGCCATTCGTGGCATGCTTGACCGTGTTCGTTATGAGGAGGTCAGATTTTAAGAATGTATGCTTTCGTTATATTGTGTGAATGTAAACTATACTAACTGTTTTGTAATTTTTTTGTTGCAGGTTAACTGGTTTCCCTTTTCAAATGTGGATTTCAGACTTCCGCAGTACGTCCCGTCTTTATTTGAGGGCATTCTCCGTTGTCTGGACATCGAGGAGCTCTATCAGCCAGGTCGCATGCTGCGACAGTTTGGACATGTGCAGGGTATCCCAGATCCTCCCCCAGAGCCCATCCAGGTGACACGTAACAACAGGCTGACGCATTATTCAGTTCACTTTGAGAACGATCTGCTTGGTGTGTGAGATCAGGACCCCAGGCCTTTGATACAGATTCGGGAGCCACGAGCGACGTACTATTGGGCAGTCACAGATGATTATCTCGATTGGTATGATCGAGTTTCTCATCCTCTGGTGGATCCCAGATCACGTAGACTCGATCGTCCAGTTGGTCCGCTGCGTATTCCACCTTCGGTTGACAGTTTTGCGGTACGATTATAAATTTTATTAGTCATATTCATTCAATTAGTATATTTGATTGTAATGTTTTGATATGTTGTTAATATAGCGGACCCAGCTAGTGACTTGTGAGATTCGAGCTTTCTTGGAGACACCACCAGAGAGGAGGTCTGCAAATATCGATGAGTTCATGAGGCATCTCCTTGGAGTTTTGACTGACGGGGATCCACCGATGGCTCCAGCTCTGGTTCGTCAATCTCAGCTTTTTCGGCATTCAATCCACGAGGAATGCCAAGGTAGTGGGCAAGGTAGTGGGAATGAGGGTCGTGACTTGGAGTGATGTCAAATATTGATAGCAAAACTTGAGTTTTTTGAAAAAAGCGAAAAACGACCAAATACATCAAATATTGATAAAAATGGTTCAAAACGTCTCGAAACGACTAAGAAACGATAAAAATCGACTCAAAACGATATAAAACAAGTCAAATCGAAATTTGAAGGAATTCCGAACAAGTTGTAAAAAAGTGTAAAAATGTGGCCAAAATGATGGCATAATATGGCCAAATTGAGCAAATCTTAGCAAAACTTGAGTTTTTTGAAAAAGGCGAAAAACGACCAAGTACGTCAAATATTGATAAAAATGGTTCAAAACGTCTCGAAACGACTAAGAAACGATAAAAATCGACTCAAAACGATATAAAACAAGCCAAATCGAAATATGGATAATGGATAATGGATAATGGATAGTGGATAGTGGATAATGGATAATGGATAGTGGGTAATGGATAATGGATGTCATATGTGTATAGTTTGGGCCCATATCGTTTTAACGCCTTGAAACGATGAAAATCGAAATTTTGAAATTGTAATATGACAGCAAATACGGCAAATAGTTATTTTCATTTTTCGGAATCGAAAAATTATTATCGAAAACATCAACGGGCCTAATAAGGCCTAATGAATTTTGAATGAGGCCCAAACACAAAAAACGACAAAAAATGACATAAAACGAATTAATAAGCACTTAAAACGTAAAAGTCAAGAAATGTAACATTAATATTTGAGCATTACCAATCAAACGCTATCGTTTTTATAAGAAAATAACAACTTTAACACTTAGAAGTATGTAAACGAAGACTTTCACTTGTATGCTACTACTCTCAAGTATATAAGTTGTATAGTTATACTCATATGTATGTGATACCACTTCGTTACTAAAATGAACTTCATATAATGTGTTTATTTCATCATATAACATTAGTTTAACACGGAATTGTTATCGTTTGACTCAACTGACCTCGTATTTCATTAGTATAATATGATTTTTTATCATATAACTCTTCGTAATCTCATATTACATTAGTAAAACTTGATAAAATTATTCACAAAACTCTCAATAACGACATATTTCAGTAGTATAACATTACTTTGGGTCATAAAACTTTTTATAATATCAAATAGTATAAGAAAACAACATAAAAATGAATTTTTATGTAATTAGGGTTGGTACTACAACAGTTACCGCACCAACCCTAATACCCTAAACCCTACAAACACCAGAAACATTTGATTCTGGGTAAAAGGGTTGGTGCGTTAACAATTAACGCACAGAATCTGTGCGTTAAGTGTTAACGCACCAGTATCTGTGCGGTAACAATTAACGCACAGATTCTGTGCGTTAATTGTTAACGCACCAGAATCTAGGCTGGGCTTGAATGTTGGGCTGGTCGTCTTTGTTGGGCTGGGATTTTTCTGTTGGATCTTGACGAAGTTGTGTTATCAGTTGTGTGTTTATTGCTAACGCACCACCATATTTTGCTTGAGTGTGTTACAGCTACCACACAGTTGTAAGTCACTTTTGGATGACCGAATTACGTTATTGGGCCTTTGTTGTTGTGGACCTTTTGCCTACATCGGCCCAAATCTAAGTTACCCTAGTAAAACCTCGGCTATAAATTCACTGCCTCAGTGAACCCTATTATCTCATTCTCACTGCGCCGTAAAATAATTAGGTTTCAAGTTCTTACTCTGTATTTCAATTAAAAGTCTCATTTTTTACTGATTTCGTTAGATATCTTCATTGTTTTTAACATGTTTTCTTACTTTGTATTACAGATTCAAACAATCATGGCATCATCTTCATCCTCCCCAGTTCCAGCAGAAGGCAGTGAGATCCAGTGCCCGAGTAGAAGGTGCTCAAGAACAATCAAGGTGTTCACTGGTAATGACAAGAACAATCCCCATACGTATGGACGAAGGTATACCACATGTCAGTGTAACTACATGATCGTGTATCTTGAGCCAGAATACGACAGTCATCATCTCCGAGTCATTGCAAAACTGTTGAAGGAAATAGCTGACCAGTAGTTGAAGCCGGTATATTTTCACCATGCTAAGAGTATTGAAGTAGCCAAACACTGGATACAACAGAGGTTTCCCAATGACCCTGTTCCTAGTTTTTATGACAGTGACTCCGATTAGGGATCTTGGTATCAAATCAGTGAATCTTTGTTAAGTCTGTGTTTAGTTTAAATTTCAAGAATGAGTCTGTTGTCTTTCCTTAATGAGTCTGTTGTCTTTTTAATTTATGCTGAGTGTGTTGTAGTTTATGGATTCACTGATTTCACTTCACTGTTTCACCTACCTCATCTAACTCTACTGAAAACACTATTTAAAGCAAACAAGACAAGTCATTACATATTTCAAAGCAGACAAGACAAGTCATTACATATTATAAATCAATTCCAATCGAAGTCTAAAGATCAAGGCTACTAAACTATTACAAATCAAGTCATGTAGTCCATACGCTTTCCAGCAGTAAAGCGGTATTGTCGAAACAAGTCCACTTGGCCAGCATATATCCCTTCCCACCACTTGATGTTGTCATCTGCAAATCTTCTCCACGAACCGGAACAACGTGGCAATGGTGCCCCATCACGGAGCCAAACCTAGATATACAAAGAAAATTAATCAATAAGTATAAATGATTTCGACGTTTCATGACGTTTGTTTAGATTACCACAGATTCTTACCGGTATCCAGTGATTACTGCATCCGACAAGAGCTATCCCAAAAATCTTCTGTGGAGGACCAGGGCTCACTGTAGACTGCCTTATTGGCAAGCATAAACACGACGCATCCCAGGATAGTTGCACTAAACCAACATTATACACTGTGGCAAACACCAAACCCATAAATGGCATGTCCATCCAAAATGGTCTCTCACAAGGACTTCTCATGTAGTTAACTTGAGCAATAAGATCATCCCATGTTCCTACCCGTAGTCCACGTCGTATGGGCTCCCATGTCTCTTTGTTTCCAAGAAGCTCCGCTGCCAACGCAGCACGGATCATACGATATTGACTCTGTTGCATACTTGTAAGTAGAGCCATTGACCGATACCCACAATGTCCGTCTGAACGCACATCTTTCACAGAAGTCATGTAGGAAAGCCAAAAGTAGTCAATATTTTTCACCCCCAAGTTCACCCCCATATAACTTATGGCTTCTTCAATCTCTTCTTCATCTTCTTCTTCCTCTGTTTCGTTTCGATCTGGATAGCAAGCTCTTAGGGGAACATCATTCATGTCTTCGTCTTCTAAATCGATGGTCTCTGAAAACAATGGTTCAGGTTGGGACTGTGATCCGAAGTCGAACGACACTTGACTTGCTTGCTTTTTAGGACAACTCACTTAATCTGAATAGAGTTTCATCCCTCAAATCTCCACTTTCCCATTTCGCCCACATTTCACGCATTCTGATCTCCGGAATAGACATTGAACGATTGTCGTCGGGTAAGGACAAATTTATTGCATCATCTTCCCATCTCAGTTCCTTCCAGAAGTCATGAAAATCATCCGGAACAAGAGGTGTCTTTGAAATGATTGCCCTAGCAAGATCATGTACGCATGGCATCCCAAGACAATCTCGAACCCAATGATCATCACAAACATTTGAATACTCCTCCTTCAATATTTGCTGGTACATTTCCAACAACAACAACAGAAAACACCTATCTGACACTCGGTAAAATAGCCTTGAAAACAACATTCGAATGTCAGGAGGAAAGGTTGGGTCATCAAAGACCATTTTCCGAGTGGTAAATGCTTGGTTCATCGTCGCCCTAATCAAGTCCATCTGAACTATGACCGCATGGTGGATCCTCACGATCACTCTGTTGAAGCCTCCTCTACTAGAACCCACAATTTCTTTCAACACCTTATGCATCCCCTCCACCCTAAATAAACACAATTTCTAATCATTAGCATAAATAATATGGTGGTCCAAATTAACAACTAAACAAACAAAGATACCTGTTTGTAGTCCTTGTGTGAAAGTGAAGAGTGTAGTCCGTCCACGCTCTAACTATGAACTTCTTGTACGGAGTAAACCAGTACTTTTCAACGTAACCAACAATGCCCTTCTTCCATGAATCTCTCAGCTTTCTCAACCTCTCTTCGTAGATTTCTTTGGTGCTCGAGCAAAATATCCCCCAACATTGCGTAACAAAGTTCTCCGCCCTTTTAGTATTTTTAATCACTTTTTCTGCGTGTGACTGGATGTTGTGCTTAATGTGCACCCAACACAATAGTTGCTTATCAGTGTCTTTGAACACAAGTTTGATTGCTCTCAACAAAGCCTTTTCACAGTCGGTCATTATAGCCTTCGGCATCACTCCCAAATTTCTACACAACTCATGAACGCACATCATCACAAACTTGTAATGCATTACTGTCTCCTGAGCCATGAATGCATATGCGATGTTGAACGTCTTGTGCGTGCAAGTGAAACCAACCATCTCCACTAAAGTCATATCATACCTATTTGTCTTGTATGTGGCGTCCATGATAATCACGTGAGGAAACTTCCTGAACAAACGAATCGACTCCGGGTGAGCGAAAAAAAGGACTTCAACCTCATTCGTCCTCGTGTTCCTCAAAGGTTGACAAAAATACTTGTTCTCTTTCTGAAAATTTAGAGACCACTGAGTAACTGAAAATTCACCACGATCTTCAAAATTGATCTTCTGCAAAAAATTGGCAATCTGCTTCATGGATGTCACATTTTGCGGGTCTCTTTTCCTAAGCTGAATAAGTATGTTTTTTGGCGTCTTGCGATCATCCCCCGCTTCCCTTGCTATTTTCTCCTCCTCTTTGCTCATTCTACCCACGAATGAATTCCCATGAAAACTAGTAGGAAGGGTGTGGTTGTGACGACCTTCTACAACATTCACGATCCATTTATAACTATAAGGCCCTTCTTTTATACGAACCCCATATAACTCAAATGTACAACCACATTTCTTCAATTTTCGGTCACAAAGCCTCGGAACCGGCAATTCTGGATTTTTTAAATTCACTTTCAGCCTACCCGATCTAGGTTTTCCAAACCTATCGCATACAAAATCAACGCAATATTTGCTAGATGTACGATGTACCAAAACTATCATTAAATCCCTTGCTCTCTGTTTTGTCCATTCCATCATCTCTTCTTTACTATCCCACATTTGCGCAGTACTAAAATGTGGTCTAAAGTCTTCTTCCTATATTGATTAAACTACATTACTTAGATACGCAATTTTAACTAATTAACCTAAATCTCATGCAATTAAATACAAAATTTAAATTCATAATATACTAACCAAAATCGGTAACGGAGTCCAATCGTCTAATGCAATTGATACATTTGCTTCGCCTTCTTCCTCTTCTTCGTCCACTTCCTCATCGACTTCTTCGTCTTCTTCGTCCACTTCCTCTTCTTCTTCGACTTCGTATTCTTCTTCCACGACCCCTGATATCCAATTGTCGTTACCATCATCCTCACTACTCTCATAATTATAAGACATTGTGGTGTGCATTGCAAAACTTCAACAAGAGAGCTCAACCTCTATATACAACCAAAAAATGCCCGTTGGAATTTTATGCCCGTTGGTGCGGTAATAGTTAACGCACCAACGGGCATAAAATTCCAACGGGCATTTTTTCAAAAAAAAACTTGTGCGGTAACAGTTACCGCACAGATTATATTTATTATTTTCTTAAAAATTTAATTTAATTATTTTCAAATAATTATTAAAAAAAACCGGTGCGGTAACAAATATCGCACCAGGTTTATTCATTATTTAATTCCTGGTTTTAATTTTGTTTTTTTTTTAATTTTATATATCATGTGCTGTAAGAGTTACCGCACAGGTGTTTAAGTTAATCAAAATCTGTTTTTTTTTTGTTAATCTCGTATTAACGTGGTGCGTTAATTGTTAACGCACATATCTGTGCGGTAAGAATTACCGCACCAGATTCATATACGTTTCATAAAACATTCCAACAATGCCCCGGAGCCATTTTGTGCGGTAATCCTTAACGCACAGAAGTGTACTGCAACTCTTACCGCACAGATTAGTGTGCATTTAGCAAAAAAAACGTGTGCATATAGATCAAGCCTTATTTTATGATTGGCTCTACATCTCAAGAACTTATGTCCATATGCAAAACTCAAATGTATTTTTTATTTGGTTGATCTAAGTTGGTTAGTGAATCTGTGTAGGTTGCTCTAAGTTAGCAATATGTGAAAAGAATGCAAAATCGAAATATTCAAACATATGGAGAAATGGTTATTGTGAGTTGATTCTTACTTTTGATTGCATTATGAGAATTTCACAATTGTCAAGAGTTTATAAGTTTAATTTCTTGATACAGGTTGGTTTGATTATTGTTCTTCTCATACTCTACAACTCCTCACCCCATACTGAGTCTTTGGGCCTGTTCGGCAAATACCTGTTTACCCTTAATTTCAAAGAAAAATAAGCTAGCTTATGAAAACAATAAGCTAGGATTTCAAGCTTTTTGGAAAAATAACCTAGCTTATTTTTTGCTTCCCGAACAGACACTTTGTTGGATATCCTTATATGAATGATGCACACTAGCACATGTGGTAAATGAAAGAAGTTTGTATTTAATTATATATATTCTTTCTTCGATTGAGAATGAACTAGAGCAAATACACTACACTGTTGTTCAAATTTACTGGTTTTTATTTCTTTTGGGGTCATTGAGAATTGCAAACTATTACAATTAATTACTCCTTTGCAATTTTCTTTTACAAACATAAAATTGGTTTAAATTGATTTATGATTTTGAATTTAAGTCCTGGTTTTCTCCATAAATAGTAGCCATAGCAGCACCTATAATCATCTTTACTATATTATTAAATATGACAAAATCCATTTATAAAGAGATGTCCTTCAAAATTAAAAATATAAGGGTCATTTAGGTGTTTTTTTTGTTTTTTTTATTGTTAGTTCAGCCAGGACGAACCGAACACGATTTCAGGATTCAGTCGTTAATTTTAATTCTGTTCAGTCTCCACCTTGATTTTGCATTCACAGTTTCAGTCAAGTTTCAATTCAGCTTCACCGAACCGAACAGACCCTAAATATCTCTCAACATCCACAAGTCAATCTGCTAACAAATAGTATTAGGCCGAGTCCAAAACCATTATACCAAGAAGCCCATAAGTGTTTAGCAAAGCCATCCAACTCAGACAAAACTCAGGGTTGCTTTTTAAGGCCCACACCTATAAAGACCTGTTTGTAGTCCTTGTGTGAAAGTGAAGAGTATAGTTCGTCCACGCTCTAGCTATGAACTTCTTGTACGGAGTAAGATAGTATTTTTCAATGTAACCAACAATGCCCCTCTTCCATGAATCTCTCAGCTTACTCACCCTCTCTTTGTAGATTTCGTTAGTGCTCGAGAAAAATATCCCCCAACATTGCGTAACAAAGTTATCCGTCCTTTTACTATTTTTTATCACTTTCTCTGCGTGTGACTGGATGTTGTGCTTAATGTGCACCCAACACAATAGTTGTTTAATTTCAGTTTCTTTAAACAAAAGTTTGATTGCTCTCCACAGAGCCTTCTCATAGTCGGTCATTATAGCCTTCGACATCACTCCCAAATTTCGACACAACCCACGAACGCACATCATCACAAACTTGTAATGCATTACTGTTTCCTGAACCATGAATGCATATGCAATGTTGAACGTCTTGTGCGTGCAAGTGAAACCAACCATCTCCAATAAAGCCATATCATACCTATTTGTCTTGTATGTGGTGTCCATGATAATCACGTGAGAAAACTTCCTGAACAACCGCATCAACTCCGGGTTAGCAAAAAAAAAGGACTTCAACCTCATTCGTCTTCGTATTCCTCAGAGGTTGAAAAAAATACATGTTCTCGCCCAGAAAATTTAGAGACCACTGAGTATCTGACAATTCCCCACGATCTTCAAAATTGATCTTCTGCAAAAAATTTGCAATCTGCTTCATGGATGTCACATTTTGCGGGTCTCTTTTCCTCAACTCAATAAGTATGTTTTTTGGCGTCTTACGATCCTCGCTTCCTTTGCAATTTTCTCCTCCTCTTTGGTCATTCTACCCACGAATGCATTCCCATGGAAGCTAGTAGTGATGCGGGAGCAACTAAGCTATCATCAAGGACACTTCGTCATAAATCAAGAGATGTGCTAACCACTTGAGCAAGGGCTAAAGATCGATATGAGTCATCATTGAAGTCATTGATAGTAGTCTGAGCTCGTATTGTATCCCTTCAAGCTCGTAAAGATCCAGTTCGAGTCAAGATGAGAAGTCAAGTGCTGAAGAGGAAATAAACTAGACTTCAATAAAAAAAAACTCTGGGATTTGGAATCACTCAATTCCGATCTCGGACGAGAGAGAAACGAGCCATTTGAAAAAAAGATGTCGGTGGCATGCTTAAGATGGCGATCGCGTCCAGAAATTGTTGCTCGCGTGATTTAATTGAAAAAAAGCCGTAGCCAACTTCAATAAACCACGATCGCGTCCCACACATGGCGATCGTGTCAGCGAGACGAAGTATTTTGCGAGATTTCCTATTTTTGTTGTTTCCGGGATTATTTCTTTTAAGTTTTTTTGGAAATACTTTTAATTGCTTTATTTCTTTTAATTAACATCCTTATGAACCCTATATAAGGTTTGCGTGAGTTATTGTTTTAGGTAACCCAAATTATTATGATGATTCTTATGAATTGAAAAAACGTTGTTTTCGTTCCTCCAAAAGAGAGCTTTTGTGAGAAGAGTGCCTCGTGTGCATTGTTGTTGAACTCGTCGTAGTTGTACTTGTGTGTGTCAATCTCCTCCATAAGGTTGATGCTATCGGGACTCCATAGAGCATCCTCCAAGTGCCTTGGCCTACCATAGCCATTGTGTTTGGTTGTAAATTTGTAATCCATTGGGGTTTCTTCATCATTCGGTAAGGTTCTTGTTCTTAAGTTTAAGGGTTTTATCGTTGTTTGATTTGATTTCAATTGGCCTATCATTCGACTTATCCTTCTTTCATCTCGTTCTAATTCCGCCTATCTTCTCTGTTCGAGTTTCTGTTCAAGGTTTGGTGTCTAGATCGGACAACAACGGCTTATCCCCGTATCAAGTAGGAAGGGTGTGGTTGTGACGATCTTCTACAACATCCACGATCCATTTGTAAATTACACGACCCTTCTTTATACGAACCCCATATAACTCGAATGTACAATCACATTTCTTCGATTTTCGGCCACGAATCCTCGGAACCGACAATTATGGATTTTTTAAGTTCACTTTTGGCCTACCCGATCTAGGTTTTCCAAACCTATCACATACTAAATCAACGCAGTATTCGCTAGATGTACGATGTACCAAAACTATCATCAAATCCCTTGCTCTCTGTTTCGTCCATTGCATCATCTCTTCCTTACTATCACACACTTGCCCAATACTAAAATGTGGTCCAAAGTCTTCTTCCTATTTTGATTAAACTACATTACTTAGATACTAAATTTTAACTAATTAACCTAAATCTCATGCAATATAAAACTAAATTTTAATTCAAAATAAAATATTTTAAATACTAACCAAAATCGGTAACGGATTCCAATCGTCTAATGTATTTGATACATTTGCTTCGCCTTCTTCGTCCCCTTCATCTTCTTCGTCCACTTCCTCTTCATCAGCTTCATCTTCTTCGCCCACTTCCTCTTCTTCGACTTCGTATGCTTCCTCCACGACCCCCGATATCCAATTGACGTTACCATCATCATCCTCAATACTCTCATAATTATAAGACATTATGGTGTGCATTGCAAAACTTGAATGAGAGACTCGTTTATATACAAGCCAAAAAATTCCCATTGAGATTTTATGACCGTTGGTGCGGTAACATTTACCGCACAAATGGTCTTAATATTCAACGAGCATTTTTTTTTGAAATTCCTAATTTGTGTGGTAACTATTACCGCACATGACTAAATTTTTTATTTAATAAAAAAATCACTTACCGCACAGGATTTCATATATATAAAAAAAATTAAAAAAGTTTGTTTAAAAAAAACTTAACAGTTACCGCACAAATTTTTTATTAAACAAAATCTTAATATTTTTTGTTAATCTCTGATTAAGCATGTGTGTTAAATCTTAACGCACAAATCTGTACAGTAAAAGTTACCGCACATGCTTAGTATACGTTTTTAAAAAAAATCTAAAACTTCCCCTGAAACAACGGGTGCGGTAAATGTTAACGCACATAAAAGTGTGCATTAGCAAAAAAAAACGTTTGCATTTAGATGCAACCTAAATTTATTTTTAAAAGTGTGCATTGAGCTGTAAGGGTTTCCGCACAGAAAAGTGTGCATTAGCAAAAAAAAACGTTTTCATTTAGACGCAACCTAAATTTATTTTTTATATAATATAATTATTTATTAATCCTGCATTTAAAAGTATATTATAACATTTAATATCACTAATTTATTACTTATAAAGTATAATTATGCATTATCTTTCAAAATTACAAATTTAACAGAAACGACTGTTTTGTTTTTAGGGTTTTTGAAAGGGTAAACGATGTCTATTTTAGACGAATTTTATATGCACGAACTCTTATTGAAATTCTCTGCAACCGTAAGAATTTATTTATAAAAACATGTTTTTGGTCCGTGGTGAACCACCTCATTGCATCATGACGAATCAATTTTTTTAAATTTTTTTGCTCCATCACGAATCTATTTCGTTAAATAGTGCTAAAATCAACTACGAAAGTACGAAGTACTGGCAAAACGCGAAAAAGTCGCGTTGGGAACTTTTGTTTGAAAAAAGCAAATAGAATCGAACCTACGAACGTCATTTATTCCCTCACAATTGTCAATTTCGGGTTCCTTGTTCGTTTGTGCGGCTTACATTGAGAAGACGTAGACAACTTCCGAGCCAACGACACCCAACAGAAATATTTCACTAACCTTCCTCTGTTTTTAGTTTTTGCCCATTTCCAGTTTCCAACAAAATTGAATCAACAAACCAAACGCCTCGCATCTACCCCCAATCTCAGAAATCAATGAATTTAGGAGAAAGAATGAAAGAAGTCACAGAAAGGAGGAGGCGGCTGGTGGCAGTGGAGGAGTTTTCGCCGGGATACTACGGAATCTGTACAGCCGGCGGAATGCTGAGTGCAGCGACTACCCATTTGGCCATCACACCTCTCGATGTTCTCAAAGTCAATATGCAAGTGAGTTTTTGTTTTCCCTCATTACTGCTTAAACCCTTCTTCTTAACCCCTAATTTTGTTTAGTCAGAAGAGATCAAGATACTGTGTTCTTATGCAGTGTTTTCCCACCGTCTTTCTGTATATGCTTGTGCTTAAGATGTTAGTAAATGTTGTTTGTTTCTTGTTAGATTGTTTCAGCTGTAGTAATTTGTGCTTAAATGTTGTGATCCATGGAGGTTTTCTTTATTTTTTGATTTCTTCTTCATGCTTTACGCCCATTTTGGCATTGTTTAGAAGCTGCACTTTGGTCAATTTGCATATGGAAACGAAATTTCTTCTTTTCTGATGGCTTAAAACTTGTACACTGGTTGGCAATATAGGTTTTAGATTAACTTTCAGTCTTGTTGAACCAAAGCTGCCTGCCTTTTCATTATAGTGAATACCAATCTTACCCATGTTCTTCCCGTTTTCTGAAAGAAAGAAGGAAAATAAAAAACAGTTCAAAGGAATGACATGTATTAGATATATAGCATCTCTTCCACAAGTTCGTTAATCAGCTGTTAATGATCAGTTAATTAGTAACACACTAGCACTTTTTACATCACCTGTTCTTGTTGCTTCCTCTGTAGCTTGAATTTGAGAGTTTTTTTATTGCTTGCTTCTTCTATTATCTCCGTCTGTGATGCAGCTTTTGTTAAATCATGCTTCTTGTTTACTATAGGTAGACCCTGTTAAGTATAGTAGCATGGCATCTGGTCTATCAACACTATGGAGAGAAGGGGGTTCTTCTTCCCTTTGGAGAGGTTGGTCTGGCAAGTTTTTCGGTTATGGGATTCAAGGCGGCTGTAAATTCGGACTGTATGAGTACTTCAAGCAGCTTTATACCAACACGCTAGTAGATCAAAACAGGAGTGTCATATTCTTTCTTAGCAGTGCATCTGCCCAAGTTTTTGCAGATATTGCTCTTTGTCCATTTGAAGCAATTAAAGTACGGGTCCAAACACAATCACATTTTGCAAAGGGATTGGTTGATGGATTTCCGAAATTGTACAGAACTGAGGGGCTTGCTGGGTAATTAATGTGGAGAAACCTTAACCTATGTCAACTCAAGTACTACCCTATTTCCATAGCAGAAGTTATCGTATAAATATGCAAGCGGCTAAACATTGCGTTTTTGTTGTGCAGATTTTATAAAGGAATCTTTCCTCTTTGGGGCCGGAATCTTCCATGTGAGTATCTGCTTGTATGAGCTCTGCTGATGGTTGATCATTATTCATTCATTGCAAATGTTGTAGGACAATTTCTTTTCAAGTGCATTACTGTTTCAAATGTTATAGACAAGTACATTAATATTTAAAACGGGATTCAACTACAATTTGTGTCGTTCAATTCATATCTAAGGTCTATCCACCATAATCACCTGCGTAAGTATATGCCCCGTTTTTATTGTTTGAATTCTCAATCAATAAGATCAAGTTTCATAAATTATTTCAATGATTGAGAAGCTTGATCATAATAGGGTAAGATGAAATTCAGCATCTAGGTTGATTATATACCTAAATTAATGTATATGCACAAGGATATTTCCTGAACATTCATAAACAAAGCATTCATATTTTACACCCATTGTGCTCTCTCCTTTCTGCAGTTTCCATGGTGATGTTTTCAACATTTGAGCACTCAGTTGATATAATATACCGTGATGTCATCAAAAGAAGAAAAGACGAGTGTTCAAGAATCCAACAGCTTGGTGTTACATGCTTAGCCGGCTATGCAGCTGGAGCTGTTGGGACCATAATTTCCACTCCTGCTGATAACATTGTTTCTACCCTTTACAACAAGAAAGCTTCATCAGTACTCGATGTAAGGATACAACTAAACACAGGATGATTTTATTATGTACTCAGCTGAATAAATCCACATTTCTGTGTTACAGGCGGTGAAGAAGATAGGGCTTGTGAAATTGTTCACAAGAAGTTTACCTGTTCGAATTACACTTGTCGGTCCGGTTGTTACTCTACAGTGGTTTCTGTATGACACCATCAAAGTTTTAAGTGGATTGTAAGTGAAATTTCTGGCATCACCTTTTTCTGTATGAAGAGTCTCATGTTTTACTGAAACTCGGTTAATGCTTAATACAGGCCGACCAGCGGGGGACTACCAGTATACCTAGAAGAAGAAGAAGAAGTTGGGTGACCGGTTGACGTTTCTGGTAGAGACCTCAGCAATTAGTATACACATACCTTATGAAACAAGAATTCTTCTACTAAATGCAGTCTACCTACTACTATCCGGAGTTTGAATTTTGTTACCGAAGAGTGAGTATATGTACATAACTATGAAAGTGATCGAGTGTAAGGGTAAAGTTAAGAGGATGTCTTAGCTGCTCATAATGTTATACAGAGAAACCACAAAAATAGATTTAGGAGATATGATACTTTAGCATGTATTAAAGTTCCCACTTGTTTGGAAGAAAAAACAAGTTTAAATTTGGACAATGTTTCAAAGTTACTAATAAGAGGAAGAAATAGTGTATTCTCTTTTCTGTTTTGGTTATGCTGATGTGGCATGTCATTAATCAACTTTTGCTGTCCTATATATAAAGGAGCCGATTGTTATAAAAGAATTTAACCTCTCAGTTTTTTATAACTGACACCCGCTTTGGGTGCGTCCAATTTTTTTTTTTAAACCGTGTCATTTATGATGCGCCCAAGAATTTTATTTTATTTTTTTATTTTTTTTTTGCCTTCAAACTACTCAAAAATCTGGTCTGATTTTAGGTGCGCCCAAAACTGAACTGAGTTTTTAAAAAAAGGTTTGGACGCATCCCGGGTGCGCCCAAGAGTGGGTTCCAGTTATAAAAAAGTGGGTGCGGGGTTTTTTCCCGTAAAAGAATTAAGAGTGAGGCAAATACACAAATATCAGACACTATTCTGGTGTGTTCTTTCATTCTCTTTCTCGATTTCTCCATAAATCCAAATTCTATATGGTATCAGATTGCAGGAATTAACATGGAGTTTTGATTTCTAGTTGATTTGTTCGTGCTCATATCTTCGTCGACTACTCTAGGGCTCCAATTCTACTTGATTCGGTTTCGCCATGGACATAGCGACGCGTGAACAAGCTAATTTTGTGGCATAGCTCAGAGGTCAACACATATGGCAATGGAGCGTAAGGTAACATGTGTCAAACAACGCTCTGTTATAGTATATGTATAGATAAAAGAAATAGATTTGAAAGATTCAAACAACCTTAAATTTAGGAAATAGTAGAATGAACGGGTCTATTCTCGAGTGAAGTCTTAGATATACGGGTTTGACTGAAATTGGGTTTCGGGTTCAATTTCACGGGTTATAACCTATATTTTGTAAGGTTCATAGGTGGCTAGGATTGAACTATTATAGAAAAGATGAAACTGAAACCTAGCATTTATGCAAAATTGAGATGGGAGAAATGGCACCAGACACTACAGGTGACAGACACTACAGGATTGTGGATGGCTTTAAGAGCTTGGGTTGGGAGAGACTGTTGTATAACCAAGATTTACATCGGCTTTTGTATATCCTTTACCCTTGAGAAAGAACATCCTTTTCATTCAAATTCCCACCCCACCTACAAACCACGCAGTCCCTTAAGAGTTGAAGCAGCACAGAAGATACATGCATTCAACAACAACAACAACATCAATCCCCATTTATCCCGAAAAACGGGGTATGGGATGGTCGGGATTGGTATTTCTTTACCCCAACAGGTTGGGAGGAAGTAACCGATATGACCTAACAATACATGGCAATACCACAAGAGCTAAAAAACGAAAACAGAAAGGTCAAAACAGAGAAAAAGATTATACGGCTCCAAGCCCGAGTAAAAGGATACACCACTCCAAGAATCACAGATCAAGCTTCTGTAACTCGAATCGTTTCCCTCCACAAAGCTCTGTCTTGAGTCAAGTCAACTGAAAGCTCCAGAGCAGCGAAGTCCTTGCGGATGACCTCCATCCAGCTCTTCTTTGGTCGCCCTCTACCCCGGCGGTAGTCCCCCAACGCCAGAACTTCACAATTGTGAACTGGTGCACCAAGTGGCCTCCTCTGAACGTGGCCAAACCATCGAAGTCTAGATTCTCGCAACTTATCTTTAATACTAGACACTCCGACTTTTCCTCGAATAACTTCATTCCGAACTCTATCCAATCTAGTATGACCACACATCAGCGTAGCATCCGCATCTCAGCTACCATAATCTGTTGCTCCTGAGCCACAGTAACTGGCCAACATTCACCCCCATAGATCATCGCTGGTATAACTACCACCCTATAGAATTTACCTTTCAGCCTAAGGGGGACTTTCTTGTCACACAAAACTCCAGAAGCATGTCTCCAATGATGTCAACTTATCTGAATCCTGGACTTGATGTCCTCATCCACTCCTCCATCTCTCTGCAAGATAGAGCCTAAGTACTTAAAGGAGTCTCTCACGCACACAGAAGACTCTTCAAGAAACAGCCCCACATCCTTGTCTGACGAAACTCCAAAATCAAATTTCACATACTCGGTCTTGGCTCGACTCAGTCTGAGGCCCTTTGGTTTTAAAGTTGCTCTCCACTCTTCCAATCTGTTACTGACACCCTCCTTGGACTCGTCAACCAAAACAATATCATCTGCGAACAACATGCACCATGGGACCTCCCCTTGCAAGTCACCTGTAAGCACGTCCATCAGACCCGTGAAAAGGAAAGGACTTAGAGTTGATCCTTGGTGCAGCCCAATCCGCACCCCAAAGTAATCTGTGTCTTCGCTCGGTGTGAAGACGCTTGACTTCGCATCCTCGTACATATCCCTCAGAATTTTAATGTACGTCCCTGACACACCCTTTGCTTCCAAGCACTCACAAAGCAGCTCCCTAGGTACACTGTCATAAGCCTTTTCTAGATCAATGAAAACCATGTGCAGACTCTTCTTCCTCTCTCTGTAACTCTCAATGAGGAGCCTCATCACATGAATAGCTTCCACGGAAGACCTTCTCGGCATGAACCCAAATTGGTTACTAGAAACTTGGACCAAGCTTCTTAACCTCAAATCAATAAGTTTCTCCCAGATCTTCATAGAATGACTAAGGAGTTTGATTCCCCTGTAATTACCACAGTCCTGCACATCTCCCTTATTCTTATAAACTGGGACCAACTTACTACATCTCTACTCATCAGACATTTTAGCTGTTTTGAGAATGACGTTAAATAGAGTAGTAAGCCAGTCCATACCTCTAACCCCCAAGCATTTCCAAGCTTCTGTAGGAATCTCATCTGAGCCAACAGCTCGTCTGTTCTTCATCCCTCGGATAACATACTTCACCTCCTCTCTCGAAATACGCCTACTAAAAGTGAAAATTGTTCGATTTCCGAGACTCGGAGTACCCCCCCTCCGACTCAAAACCTTCATTAAGTAGGCCCGAGAAATATTCCCGCCAACGATCCTTAATCTTCGCATCATCAACCAAAATTTGTCCGTCTACAGCTCTAATACACCTTACTTTGTCGAACTCCTTACGGGCACCTTCCCTAACCTGTGCCAAACGATACAACAAACGCTCTCCCCCCTTCTCATCCAAAGCTTTGTAGATGTGCTCGAAAGCTTGCTCTTTCGCCTAGGCCACTGCTCTCTTGGCTACCCTCTTAGCCTCCCTGTAAACAGACAGGCAACTCACTCTGTCTTCCTCGCTAGTACAAAGACGCACACTCCTGTAGGCCAATTGTTTAGCTTTGACCTTAGCCTGAACATCAGCATTCCACCACTCCTCTCCTTTGCGTCGACTTCCACTTCTACCGCTCCACTGACCCAACACTTCCCGTGCTACACGCCGAATGCAATCTGACATGGTAACCCAGATGGAATTGGCATTGCTCCCCAGACACCAAGCTCCATGCTTCTCAGCCTCTTCATAAACCCTCTCTCTGAAACGGACCCCGACTGACTCTGACAAACGCCCCCACTTAATTCTGGGCTGAGCTCTCGTCTTCTTGAGAGTTAAATTACCGAGCAATACTAAATCAAGGATGAGCAAGTTGTGCTCAGGAAGGAAAAAGAAAAGAAGATGCAACAAACACAATACTAGCAAGAAACTGAAACATTATAACCATAAGCGATCAGCATACATTCAGCTGGTTTTTACTTAACAAAACAGCATTTATCCATACTATCACCATACACTAAAAACCCCTCAGGTTTCAAACCATCCAGGTGCTAAAACAAAGTTTGATTGACATATACATATATATATATAACACTCAAAAAACATATTCAGAAAGGCTAAAGTGAAGTACTTGTTGCCTGTGACCAAAGATGCACCAGAGTATACGTCATGGACCTAAAGATTAAAAGCCTCCAAGATTAAAGTTGGGATGTGTAGGCATGCGGCGACGTCCAAAAGGATTTGGAATCATACCAGGAGGTAAATCATAATCTCCAATAATTCGAGGAATCCCAAAGGGAACTGGATCCCTGAATAAAACACGAGGGGGTCTAAACCCATATAGCCTTGTCCTGCAGAAAGATCCTGTCTCGGCCTTTTTCTTTTTCCAATTTGACCAATCCCTTGCAAACTTGAGCTTCCATGAGCACTCACTGTCAATCTTACCAGCATTTCCAAACTCTTCTTTGTACTTCTGCCTCCAGATGGTATTATTTGAAGTGATAAACCTCAGTTCCTTACAAGCGCACCCAACTTTTGCAGTGTCGGTTCCAGGAAGCAGTTCAAGGATCTTGAGCTTGAGTTCAGTAGGAAGTACCATTAAGGATGATGGAGGAACTAAACCAACACTTTCACAAAGGTCAATCAACAAAGGCAAAGCAATTCCATCCTTTACATGCTTCCAGAACTCAAAAATATCACTCTCAGGATTCTTTAACATCAAATCTCCAGCAGCTTTCACATCCATGCATACCGAACGGAAGGCGGGAGCAAAACGTGATACATCCAGGCAGACCCGGTAGATAAACTTGTTGTTCAGAGAAGCATTAACATTGACAAATTTTCCCAAGTTTTGAAACTTTATAGCAACGGTAGGAACAGGGTGAGAGGATAAAAGTTGAAAAACTGTGTAATGCATTGAGGAAGAGGGGGGACGAAACCAATCAAGCTTGGTGCATGAAGATGGATCATAACCAACAAAGCCAGACTCTAACAAGACAGCGTGTACACCAACATTCAAAAGCCTGTTATCAGAATTATTAGTGCTACTAGAAGTGCCTATTTCATTCTCAAGCAACATCTGCAGTAAACTAGGGACTGATAAAGAACGCAAATTAGCAACATCACCATCATCAACCTCCATATCCTCAACACCCTCAACCTCCCCGCCAGAAATTTCTGGCACATTCGGCCTCTTTCTGGAGGTTAACGATTCTAGGGTTTCCTTTTCGGCAACCTGGGGACTACCAGTCAATTCTCCAGTCATGCAATCCCCCAAGTTCAATTCCAGTGATCGATCATCGACCATATTCTTCGATTCGACACCAAGAGCAGTGTCGGAGCCTAATTTTTGTAAATTATCATCAATCTGCTTCTCGAAATTGACGGTGGGTGATGAGGATTCGTCATGGTTAGGGTTAGGGTTAGGAGAGTAGAAGATAAGATCACCTGAAGTAACACCGAGGGATTGAAGAGACGATCCGGACAGTTCGTCTTTCCGGTTAAGAGTGAGAAACAACTGCTCCGGAGGAATGAAAGACGAGGAAGCGCCATTAGAGATTTGAAAGGAGAGGATTGCCTTGAGATCCAGAATCGTGCAGGTATTTGGAACTTCCAACTTTACGGTTTCCTTGGAATCCAGAGACCTTAGTCTCAATTTCATGGCTTCTGTTCTGTGCAGAGAAATTAATCACCTCAAAATCGCCTTGTTGAAAAAACTCGGAAGAAAAAACGTGGTGGTGAATTGTGAACCAGGGAAGCTTCATCAGATTCGTCTCTTTCAAAAAAAAAAATGTCACAATATTTGGTGGTCATTTTTTTTTTTCCTTTTAATTTTTAAAAATGTATCTTATATATTAAAGCTAAGACTTTTAGAGTCTCTAGAGTCATTCTAGTATATATTGTTAAGCTATTTTTATTTTTAAATTTAATTAAAAATATATTGAATAATTAACTCATCAAATAAATCTTATAAAACAATCACTTCATTTAACATAAAAACAATACGAATTATTCTATCCTATTAAGAATAAATTTTAAATTTAATTATGATAAATGTATATATATATAATGAGATATTTATATATAAAATTAAATTATATATGAATCATGAAATGAATATGTATTACAGAGTAATTAGTATTCACAAACAAAAAGTTAAATTTATTTCTCTTATTTGGTGAGAGTTAAACTTAATTATTAGACAAACTTGACTTAAACCGTATGAATTTTTACGACGAATAATCTGGAATACCCGTGCATGGCACGAGTCACTACACTAGTTATTAATAAATGAAGAAACTTGTACTGTATTAGATAATTACATATGTTGCATCATAAATACAACAACTAGCTATGTCACATCATCATATGACATATGTCATTCTATTAAAATTGAAATTTTATATAAAGATCATTACCTTAATTATATTGATATTATTTCTTTACTTAAACACAAATAAATTAAAATATATACACTTTGTCCCTTTAAGATCTTCCCACTTTGTACTATACACATATATTAATTAAGACAAGTCTAATCAAAGTAAAAGCGTAAGTAATGACACATTAAATCATAATATTCAACTAATACAAAATATATATTCCAATATCAAAACAGTTTTACCCTTAAACAACGCGGGGTCTATACGCACTACATTCTGAAACTTTTTGAACTACATTCTCGTACGTCCATAATGGGCGTACGCCCAAAATTAGCGTACCGTGCAATTTTCTCGAGTATACGTATGCATACGTATACGTATACGTATACGGTGAAAAATTGAAAATTGGTCTGTACGCCCAAAATGGGCGTACGCTGCGGATATAAAAATCCGCCTCGCTTTCTTCTTCCTCCTCTCGTCGTATCAGTGAAGTTACTGTTCATACCGTAACCTAATTGTCGCCGCCGTCCAATCTTCTCCCATTCGACTCGTTTTCTTCCCCAAATCTATCCCATTCGACTCGTTTTTCTCATACAATCCAAATCCCTCAATCAATTTCTTCAATTTCACTCGGAATCATGCAATCCGAAGAAATGGGGAAAAGCTCGAAATCCACTCCGGCGACGGTGGAGGCTGCGGCTTCGTCTGTTCTCCCTCCCGTCCGTATTTGTGCTGGTGGCGCAAGAGTCCGAGGTGGAGGAGTTGGGCGGAAGACGAATCCGGCGAAAAAGAAAAGGGGGGGTGGTGGAGCTGCGGTGGCTGAGGTGGTCGGTGGCGCTGGCGAGGGGTCTGGAGGTGGAGGGGAGGAGGTTGGTGGCGCCGTCGAGGTGGCTGGAGGTGGAGCAGGTGGTGGTCGGGGTGGAGCTCGTGGTGGTCGGGCTCGTGGTGGTCGTGGTCGGGCGGTGCGGAAAAACGGGCCCGTTCGAAATCGCCGGAGAAGACGCTCTCGATCCACGAGGTACGTTAATATTATTTTTTTAATTAGTCGTTATTTATCGTTTAGCGTGAAACGTTATTCGATAAATAACGATTAAAAAAAGATTTATTAATGAAATATGAATTATTTGTTATTTATTAATAAATTATTAATTAGTCGTTATTTATCGTTTAGCGTGAAACGTTATTTGATAAATAACGACTAAAAATAAAATAATAATATATTAATAAATAACATTTATTAATATAATATTAGTTAGTCGTTATTTATCGTTTAGGTAAAAGAAAAGAATATTATATTAATAAATAATATTTATTAATATAATATTAATTGGTCGTTATTTATCGTTTAACGTTTCACGTTAATCGATAAATAACGATTTAAAGAATAAGATTAATTAGTAAATAATATTTATTAATATAATATTAGGTAGTCGTTATTTATCGTTTAGCTAAAAGAAAATAATATTATATTAATAAATAATATTATATTAATATAATATTAATTAGTCGTTATTTATCGTTTAAAGTTTCACGTTATTCGATAAATAACGAATAAAAGAAAAAGATTTATTAATAAATAATATTAGTTAGTCGTTATTTATCGTATAGCTATTAATAAATAATATTATATTAAGAAATAATATAATATTAATATAATATTAATTAGTCGTTATTTATCGTTTAACGTTTCACGTTATTCGATAAATAACGATTTAAAGAATAATTAGTCGTTATTTATCGTTTCACGTTATTCGATAAATAACTTGTAAAAGAAAAAGATTTAATATTAAATAATATTTATTAATATAATATTAATTAGTTGTTATTTACTAAGAAATGAATTAATTAGTAATTAATACATTATTAAATAGCGTCTTAATAAATTATTAATAAGTCGTACCTAAGAAAAAATTAGTAATTAATACATTATTAAATATTTAAAAGAAAAACGTCAAATAATATAAAATAATAATTCGTAAATATGAAAATAGGCTTTAGAGAGGGCTATTACTCCGGCGGGTTGTTCTGTTAGAAAGAAGAAGAAGGGCCCTCGTCACCCTAGCGCACGCGGGATCACAGCTTCCCGACGTCGTGGATTTCCTCCAGACATTCCAGGAGTGCATATAGGAGATACAGGGAAAGCTTTGATGGATGATTTGGATGTTAGTGACGCGGAGGAGTTTTCAGAGGAGTTGACGGAGGCAACCGAGGTTGCAGATCAGCTAGAGGTTGCAGATCAGCCAGATGTAGATCTAGGAGATTTGGAGGCGCAGATGCATGCTGATTACTATGAGGGATCACCTGTGCGTGAGCCATCTCCAGTTGGATCATTGTCTCCTTCTGCAGAGGATCATCAGCAGGAGATTGATGAGCTTGTTCATGATTTCGATCAGGATCAGCCAGACCTCTAGGAGCCCATTCAGGACCCTGTTCAGGAGCCTGTTCAGCACATTGATCCGGGCTTAGCTGTACCGGTTCCAGGGGATGCAGATTATGTGGGGCATCCTGGAGGTCCTCTTAGTTCACGGCTTTTGGTGGATTACAGCACCCACATTGCTCCGGTGATATGGACTGAGACGTCGTCTCTTGCAGAGCGTATTGAGCATGACCCGACTTATGTGATACCGCCCTCATCAAAGGTATGCGTTGTTTCCTAAATGAATTTGTGAGGTAAAACGATCCACACGCTATTCTAATTCATTAATTTCTCTTTCGTACATCAGCTGAAGAGGGTGTTGGATATATACACCCGCAAGGACTTCTTCAGGGAGTATGATAGGCATAAATCTAATGTGCCTGGGTCATGGTGGCAGCTCGTTGAGCGGAGCCACTTACATGTCCTTGCAGATCCCCGGCTCGAGTACAATAGCATCGATCCGATTCTGATTTCTGCATTTGTGGAGCGTTGGTATCCAGAAACCAACACGTTTCACTTTGCATTTGGTGAGATTGCTCCTACCTTGTTAGACGTGCTGAAGATTCTGGAGCTTCCGATCCATGGACGAGCTGTCAGATCTGCTGAGGCAGACATAGATGGGTTTGTGCATCCTCATGTGCAACGGATGTTCGGGTTTGCTACGATCGAGGAGGCTGTTGCGCTATGCTTACGTACGTAGAGTTTATTTTATTATTTATATTTGATTCCATTTTTTAGTTGATTCAATTAAATATTTATAATCCGTGATAAATTATCAGATGGGGGTTTGAACATCCACGGCAAGAGAGGCATCACCACGATCCACACCCGACTATTACAGATGTTTGATATACGGGACAGGTAAATTATCGTATATTATAAGAATTTCTCATAATTTCTCGAGTAACGTTACTAATTCATTTTTTGTTATTAATTGCAGGACTCCTCAGCAAGAGAGTGATATTGCTTCGCTGTACTTGTTGTCCCTGTTAGGCAGTACGACATTTGTAGACAAGTCTCGGATGAAGGTGAAGCACAAATACCTTAGCATCCTCGTAGATCACAATGAGACAGGGTCCTATGCTTGGGGGACAACCGTCTTGGCTGAACTGTACAGACAGTTGGGTCAGGCCTCCCGTGCTCAATCCAAGGGGTTTGCTGGTTGTCCGCTCCTGCTGAAGGTAGTATTCGTTTAATGTTTTTTTTTTTTCGTGTATATTTTGCTTATGTATAAAACATTATGAAATTCTGGTATTTGTAGGCTTGGATATGGGCGTATTTCCATGGTCTTCGGGGTCATGCTACGCAGGACTTGGCATCCATGAATGCCTCGGCGGCGGCTATCCGGGAAAACAACAAAGTCAAGTACCATAAGGATCCTGCTCGACTAGTTTCCCTCAGACTGGTCCTTGACCAGATCACATATGCAGAGGTAAGTACTATTTAAGGAGTAATTTCATCATATGTTATGCAATTATTATTTTTAAAAATACGTTTGTCATTTTAAAAAAACATAGGTTCAGTGGAACCCCTGGGGCAAGTTGGATCTCAACGACCCCCAGTATAGGTTAGGTCTATTTCGGGGGCCTGTAGAGTCCTTTGAGGTCAGGGAGTCGCACCATCCTGACCGATGTATGCGACAGTTCGGGTATGTGCAAGGCATACCCGAACCCCCGATTACACCACCTACTGCGATTAGAAATGATTCTGCATCGGGGTACACAGTCACATTCGGGGATGAGGACTGCACTTGGGCCCCAGAGACCCTGCCGGATCGATTGATCACCTTAGACGAGCAGGATCGAAGAGGACTTCGAGAGTATGCATGGGATTGCAAGGATGGATATCTGACATGGTTTAATGCCATGTCACATCCTTATGTTGATTCCAGATCACCCAGGCAGGACCCACGTGCACCGTTTGACCACCGTGCAGAGCACATACAGATACCTGCGACAGCCTCTGTAGTTGTGGTACGTATTTTAGTCAATATCGCTCAAGTTATAATTATAATTTATTTTATTATACTTATATTTACATTTTGAAAATGTAGCGGGGCAACATACTCGCCTCTGAGATATCTAGTTTCCTACGTGCATATGGTGACACTCTTCCTGTAGGACAAGCGAGGATGATGAGGGGGTGGATCAGCATATGGACTGGTGATGTAGTACCAGAGGAGGATGGGTCTGTGCAATGATATGTTTGTGTTCAGTATTATATTTTGGATGTTTGTGTGATGTATATTTTGTTGTCGGTATTATATTTAAAAAACCGAGGAAAAAACGACTTAAAACGGGCTAAGACGAGAATTCGTGCGAAAACCGACTTAAAACAGGCCAAGACGAGAAATGACACGGAAATCGAGGAAAAATGACTTGAAACGGGCTAAGACGAGAAATGACACGGAAATCGAGGAAAAATGACTTGAAACGGGGTAAGGCGAGAAATGACACGGAAACCGAGGAAAACCTAGCTAGGGTGTAGGGTTTAGGGTATAGGGTTTAGGGTATAGGGTTTAGGGTATAGGGTTTAGGGTTTAGGGTATAGGGTTTGGAGAGTGGTTAGTGGATAGTGGATAGTGAATGTGGATAGTTGTGTTTGAAATGGATAGTTTGGGCCTAGTTCGTTTAAACGCCTTGTAACGCTGAAACTCAAAATTTCGAAATTGTAACATGATAGAAAATGAAGTCTTTATTCGTTATCAATTCTCGGAATCGAAAAAAAATCAACGAAAATGTCAACGGGCCTAATAAGGCCAAATTGAGATTTGGTGAGGCCCATTACCTAAAAACGACATAAAACGGGTTAATAAGACCTTAAACATTGAAAAACTTGAAATGTAAAAGTTGTATTTGAGCATTACCAATATGAAGGTTTCGTTTTTATAATAAAATAACAAAATGAACACTTCGAAATATCTAAACAGTCACTTTCACCTAGTTACGAGTTAATCTCAAGTATATAAGTCGTAAAGTTTTACTAATCAAGCAATATGGACAACACGAAGATGTGAAATGTCATTATTTTGGAGTATTTGAGTGTTTCATAACATTTAATGAAAGTTTTATGTAAAGTTTATTTGAGTAACGAATTGATATCACACACAGATTAGTAAAACTATACGACTTATATACTTGAGATTAACTCGTAACTAGGTGAAAGTGACTGTTTAGATATTTCGAAGTGTTCATTTTGTTATTTTATTATAAAAACGAAACCGTCATATTGGTAATGCTCAAATACAACTTTTACATTTCAAGTTTTTCAATGTTTAAGGTCTTATTAACCCGTTTTATGTCATTTTTAGGTAATGGGCCTCACCAAATCTCAATTTGGCCTTATTAGGCCCGTTGACGTTTTCGTTGATTTTTTTTCGATTCCTAGAATTGAT
This sequence comes from Oxyria digyna, assembly GCA_029168935.1. NCBI lineage: Eukaryota > Viridiplantae > Streptophyta > Magnoliopsida > Caryophyllales > Polygonaceae > Oxyria > Oxyria digyna. The sequence goes on from JAPVLV010000013.1 coordinate 18,953,212, forward strand.
AACGAATAAAGACTTCATTTTCTATCATGTTACAATTTCGAAATTTTGAGTTTCAGCGTTACAAGGCGTTTAAACGAACTGGGCCCAAACTATCCATTTCAAACATCATATCTCAAGTTTTTACTATATACCCCTTCATTTTCAAATTTTTTAAGATTTTTTGGCTAAATACCCCTTGCATCATGAAAACTATTTCTTTTTGCTAAACACCCTTTTCTTGTCATTTTTCGTTGTACGTCCCTCCATAAACTCGATTTTCGCCCCGTTTTTCGTTTCAATCCCGTTTTACTCGATTTTCGCCCCGTTTTTCGTTTCAAACCCTTGTAGTGAATTCAGAACTTGTTTCATTTAACCCATCTAAAACATTAAACACATCCGAATTCACTGCAGATCAACATCTATACTACCATAATTAATGCGATAGTCCTTCCATTGCTGCATCCTCAGCGCAAACCCGCGATCCAATCCATTCACACTAGGATCCTTGAACATGCGCCAAACTCCAGGTACAGATGGTACGGGACAGTCTTCTCTAAGGCACACCTAAATTACAAAACATAAATACCATGTTAAGCATTAAGAAAATTGAGTGAAAATCACAAATACTTTAGTGAAAATCATACCGGTATGTAGTGGTTTGCTAAGCCCACACGAGCCATTGCATAAATTTTCAAACCATGACTGGAGCATTGTTGATACACCTTCATCGGTAAGCACAAATATGATCGGACTTTGGATAAGTATATCAAACCAACCTGAAACTTAGTGGCAAATGCTAGTCCAATCATGGGCATACTCATCCAGTATCTTTCAGGACATGGTGATCTGCTATAGTTGACCTCTTGAACAAGAGCGGCGAAGTTGTTTGCCAAATTCGGGCGTAGTCTGGTCATGACTCGTCTGTAGATATCACTGTTCTCTAACAGCTCCGTAGTTAGTTCCATGCGAATGCGAGGATATTCTTGTTGGTGATGCCCCAACAACATGGCTAATGGCCGATATCCACAGTGTCCATCCGCCCTTACGTCTTGTGCATCTACAATGTATGGAAACATGAAGAGATCAACATTGTCAACCCCGAAGTCTACCCCACATTTCGTCATTGCTGGCTGAGGGAACTCATCTGTAAGAGTGCAACCTGATAATCCGAACCCCTCTCCACTAGTGCCACTTGAATGACCAAACGCCTCTGCCGCAGTGCACCCAACAACTTCAAACTCCCTCATTATAGTAGGCTCTTTGAAAGTAGGTTGTGCCGCCGTTGCTTTTCCCTTTCCCTTTCCTCTAACCGTCTTATTCTTCACCTTCGCAACATCATTTTTCTCTAATTCTTCCCTTGCGTACTCAAACGCGCTCATCTCTCTCTCGGTTCCCCACTTCTTTCCTACCGCTCCTCTTGGTCTGCCAGGATCCTTGATTCCCATCGGCTCCAACGCAAGACTTTGATGTGGATACTCCAACATTGTGTACAAGTCCGCTATCTGAGACCACTGACTTTCAGGAAGTTCCCCCTTTTGCCATCTATCGTTGAGCTCAATGAATCTCAACTCCCGCATGGTCTGAGGTACACCAATCTCTACCTCCCCGTTATCAAGTTCAATCCTATCCCATTGTAGCTGCCTCCAGAATCTGTGAATCTGATTGAGCTTGAATGGCTTCTTCTGAATAATATGTTGCACCATCTCGTGGATGCACGGTAGGCCTTGACATTCTCGCATCCAGTAATCTTCGCAATGTTCCTCATAATTCTTCGCCTTTATATCCTCCCATATATCCCACAACTTATGCAACGCTCTATCAGACACATTATGGAATAGATGTCGAAATATCAATTTCACTTGTGGATTCATTCGTCTGAAAACCCCGGGTGTCTTGATCCGATCCTCTTCCATGGTGGCCCTCACCTTCACAATCTGGCCCTCGATGGCTGCATGGATCCTCACAACCATTCGATTAAAACCGCCTATACTTGAACCGACTATTTTCTTCAACACCTTATGCATTCCCTCAACCCTATGTTTTATTCATTCAATGTCGCGTTTAAGTAAAACAACTATTACATAATAAACTAATAAATAAATCGGAAACGTTTAAGTAAGTTAAAAAAAAATTACCTGTTTGAGGTCCTCGTGAAGAAGTGAAGATTGTGTTCCGTCCATGCGCAAACAATGTTTGTCTTGTAAGGGATAAGCCACACCTTTTCAATGTATCTGACGACGCCGCTTCTCCAAGATGTTCTCAATCCTAGCAGTCTTTCCTCGTATTGTTCCTCCGTTCTTGATAGAAAAAGTCTCCATACTTGCGAGCACAACCTTTTCACCGATTCCTTATTTTTCAAAATTCTGGTAGCGTTTACCTCGATGTTGTGCTTGATATGAACCCAACACAAGAGGTGTTGAACCGGAAGATCTTTGAACACATATTTGATTGCAGTGATGAGAGCTAGTTCTCGATCGGTCATTATTGCAGTCGGCATTACTCCGGCATCCTCAAACAACTTTCTAAGCCTCTGAATTATCCACAAGTAGTGCATTGTTTCCTCCTTACCCGTGAATGCATATGCAATGTTGAATGTCTTATGCGTGCAAGTGAAACCAACAATCTCCACAAGAGGCATTTTATACCTGCATAATATATTTAAATAATTAAGGAAGAGGCATATGCAATATATTTAAACAAAAAAAATTTGATATACAACTATTATGTACCTATTCGTCTTTTATGTGGCGTCAATAACCACGACGTACGGAAACATCTTCAACAAGTGCAACGAGTCTTGATGGGCAAAAAACAAGATTTCCACCTCGTTTGATTTCTTCTTGCAGAGGGGATGCACTACATAGCTGCGCTCCTTCAAAAACTTCAAGGTCCATTGGGTAACAGTCAAATCTCAACGATCCTCAAAATGCATCTTCTGAATAAAGTTGGCGATTTGTTTTGTGGATGTTGTATTCCCTGGAAAGGCCGCACTCAACTGAGTAGCAATAACAGACGGCGTAGTCAAGCTGTTCGCACATACCGTCACAAATTTCACCTCATTCGGCGTCATTCGACCCATGTACGGATGGCCAATGAAGCTAGTGGAAAGCTTATGATTGTGTTGTCCGTATTTTACCTTCACATACCATCCATCTCTCGCATCCCTCGCCCTGAACCTATATCCTCGGATCTCAAACTTGCAATCCGACTTCTTATCCCTACTATCCCGCTCTGTATTAACAACCTCCTCTGTTTCGCCATCCTCTCTTTTCTTTTTCCCTGATCTATACACTCCAGCATGCGAGCACATTATATTCATTTGACGCTCATTGCTATGGCGAGTCACTAATACCATCATAAGTTGTCTACCAATACTCTGAACCCAACGCCTCAAGTGTTCCTTAGTAGGAAACGTTTCTTCGGTATCAAACGAATCATAGTAATCCATACCCTATAATTAATAAAAACTACCATATTTATCACAACTAAAACTTAAAACTACGAGTCCACATCAATCTAAACTATCACTTCTACAAATTATTTGCAACTAAATAACGTAAATAAATACGAAACGATTCTAATTAATTACTAACCGAAAAATCTCCGGCGTCGAAGTCTCCTCCTTCTTCGTCGGTATCGTCGTCCCACATCCCGTCGTCGGGTTCACTAAAATACTCTTTCTCATCCACGATCGCATCGTCTTCGTCACTCCCATGCTCGTTCTCTTCAACATACTCGTTCTCTTCACCGCTCCCATACTCAATCTCCGTCACATATTCAAACTCCTCACCATCATTCAAATTTGTAACTCTCCTATTTGACATTTTTGACTTCAACATCCATCCGAAGTTCCTACATTTATACACATACTACATCCCAAACGGTCATATTCTGAAAAAATAGCCGTTGGGATAAAAACAATCGTACGCCCATTATGGGCGTACAGGCAAAATATACCCCAACGGTCACTTCTGAATTTGGACAAATAGCCGTTACACCAAATTTTTAACTCGTACGCCCATTATGGGCGTACGAGTTAAAAATTGTATTTCCCAACGGCTATTTTCAAACGGCTATATTATTAACATTTATAATGTACGCCGGTTTTGGGCGTATACATAATACCGTATTTTGTATTTTGCCTCACAATCGATGTTGGAATTTTACACTGTACGCTTAAAACGAGCGTACGCCCAAGATAATATAGTGTGGAAAGTTGCAAGATGTAGTGCGTATAGATTTTGCCTTAAACAATTGGGGTTTATAATTCACTGGATCTGAAGAGCAACTTCCAAACATCAAACCTCAAGAACAATCATAAACCAACTAAAATTGTTGCCAGATAAGAGTTTATATCGTAAGCCTTTACCAAGTCCAAATGCAGACAGGTTGATGCGGGTTTCTGATCTGATAGACCATCCTTCAGGTAGCTGGAACATGAACATGCTGCGTGAAAATTTCCATGCAGGAGATATTGCTCTGATTCAGAATATTCCTTTAGGAAACTCACCAACTCCTAATGTACTTATGTGGCCTCACACAAAGAATGGAATATACAGTGTCAAATCAGGCTATTGGTTTTCGCTATTAGGCTTACACCACCATTCATCTGATTCAAATCTTTGGCATCAGATTTGGGGTTTGATAATTCCGCCAAAGCTGCGAGTGTTCGCATGGAAAGCGCTTTCAAAAGCTCTTAGTGTTAAAGACAGATTACGAACTCGCAACGTCGTTCAGTCTGTGATCTGCGATCGATGTCTTAGAGAGGATGAAACAATCTGGCATGTTATTTATTTGTGTCCGTATTCTGCACCAGTCTGGGAGGATTCATGATTACAGTCACTACTCCGATCTGCCCATTTGCCCAGTTTTGCTGACTATGCACAATTAATTGTGGATAATAAAGGGTTACTTGGCCTAACTGATTTCTTGACAAGAGCCTGGGTTGCGTGGACTGTGCATAATCAACGTATCTTTCAAGGACATCAACCTAACAGCAAGGTAATGCTTTCATAAATTGAATTCAGATGTTGCGTGTTTAGGTAGTGATGGTACAGGTCTTGGTGTTGTTTTACGTGATTCAGATGGTAACCTTGCTCTGGCAGCGGTTAGACGAGTTCCGGTAACCTGGTCGGTGGAAGTTGCTGAAGCGAAGGCTTTAATATTTGGCCTTGAAAATGCTTTGAACAATGGTGTACGCTGTATAGTTGCTGAAACAGATGCTCTTACGGTAGTGTTGGGGATACAACAACCTTCTCTCAACCTCACATATCTTGGACTCCTGCTTAATGATGCTTAATGATATTCGTAGGCTTCTATCTCTTTTTGAATCAGCATCTTGTGTACATGTTGGTAGATTAGGTAATACAGTGGCTCATCTTATGTCTAGGTTATATCCGATGTCGGGTTTTGAGCATATTTATAGCTCTAACTTTCGCCAAGGAATAATATCTTTGGCGGAACTCGATATGTAATTAATACTTAATACAATTAGTTTCCCTTTCAAAAAAAAACTAAAATTATATCAAAACTCAAATCAACAACAAAGACCCACAAACTAGTGGCACCGGAGGCGTACGGAATCCCAAAGCGCCACTACTATGCCAACTCAGTCGCCGCCAACTCAGCAACCTCGTCGTAATTCTCCGTCGTGTACTTCGTCCCCGCTTTGATGTGGGCGAACACTGCTTTGATGAGGATAGACCTGGCCTTTGACGCCCTCACTTGCTTTTTGATCTCCGACGCCGAGAAGGTAGGCAGAGCAAGAGTTGAAGAGGAAGAAACTGTTTAAAGCGGAGAGATGGGGAGGAAGAAGATGAGGAGTCATGTGGGTAGTTATGGAGGAAGAAAATCGGTGGAGAGGAGGAGGTGATGACAGATATGTGAAAGGAAGAAAATGGGTTTTACTAGGGTAAAATATGAGTGGTTAATGGACTTTTTAGGTTACAATCATTTGAACTGGACTGAATTAGGGAATTGACTTATATTTCAGATTTAGATTAGGCTAATTAGGGTGGATTAGTTTTGATTATAATAAGTTGGGTTTTGTTTTGTTACGTTTCTAGCATTACGAAGTTGTTTAGGATTTTGTTTTAATTAAATTTAACCAATTAATCTGGATTAATTGGACATTTTTAATGTTAATTAAGAAATGAGTTATGTAAAAATGGAAGAAATATAATGAAGATGAAGGTGGTTGATGAAAATTAATGGTGAAAAATAAGATAGAGAAGATGATGTATGATGTACGCAAGGATCGATGGACAACGGTGCAAGGATTCGCTCGTCTCCAAGCGTCGGCACCCTCCGAAGCAAGGCTGCGGCGATGACGACTTTGAGGTGGAATGCAGGCGGCGTGAAGGTGATTGATAGGCGTCCTTGGGGCTGAGATATGACACACTCAAACCAAAAGAACAAGGCTGGAATCGGAGATACAACACACTAAGAATTCAGCCACAAAACGATCAATACTACTCACGAACGATGAAGAACCTTGAGAGGTTTTTGGTGCAAACTAGTTCTGCGTTTTCTTGTTAATAAAAGCTGATTACAACTGCCTTTCTAAGGCCTTAATATAGGCAACTAAAAGGCTGAAAAGAAAATAAGAAAAACACCTAAAAATAACCACTATTCTAGGCACCATCGGCCACTACCTAAATAGGTGGTTATGATCAGTTTTTAACCTGTTTTTAATGGGAAATAAAACAATTAAAATCAACTGAAGTCTTCCTAAAATACTTTAAGAAAGTAACAAATAGTTGGCCCAAATTTAAGAAGTGTATTTGGGCCTTGTTAGGCGGCCTCCAAAACCTCCGCAAGCCTCAAGCAAGTCACCAAGGCGCTTCCCTCATGGCTCGACGCTCCCAGGCTTATAAGGCTATCCTTGAGCTGCTGGTGTAGGCACCGCGCGCGGGCTCGAGTGATGGCACCAGGAGCCTGGTCCGCCTTGTCTTCCTTGTTGTGCCCGGGCGCGCCTTCGGACTCCTCGTCACTTGGTTCCTCCTCACTAGACTCCACGCCTTCGGCTCCTTGGTCTTGAGCACCTTGATGTGCAGACATGGGCACATCACCCTCCCTCTCTTGAAAGGGATTCGACCTCGAATCCAGCTCGTCAAGATTCGAATCCTCGTCAACAATGTAGGGCGTCAAGTCGGAAATGTTGAACACATCATGGACGCCGAAGTCTTGTGGTAGCTCGATCTTGTAGGCGTTGTCATTAATGCGCTCAAGCACCTGGAATGGCCCATCTCCTCTCGGTTTGAGCTTGGAATTGCGGAGCAATGGGAAGCGCTCCTTCCTTAGGTGCAACCACACAAGGTCGTCGGGTTCAAATGAAATGCCTTAGGACATGGTTCATGAGTCTCATATATGTGCTAGGGGCATTTGTAAGACCAAAAGGCATTACCAACCATTCATATAGACCTTGTTTAGTCTTGAAGGCCGTTTTCCATTCATCGCCCTCTTTCATGCGAATCTGGTGGTAACCACTCTTAAGGAATATTTTAGAAAAGACACTTGCCCCATGCAACTCATCAAGCATGTCATCTAATCTTGGGTTGGGATGGCGGTACTTGATGGTTATGTTGTTGATTTCTTGGCAATAAACACACATTCTCCAAGTACCATCGTTCTTTGGTACCAAGATGATGGGAACTGCACAAGGGCTAAGACTCTCCTTCACATAGCCCTTGTCAAGCAATTCTCCTACTTTACGTTGCAACTCCTTAGTTTCCTCCGGATTAGCCCTATACGCAACCTTGTTAGGTAGAGTTGTGATACGCTACACTTTGTATGGCGTAACTAGGGGTTATTACATTAGTTTAGGAGTGTTATCACAAGTATTTGGAGCTATTGTTATATTCTGAGTTGTTTATGAAGAAGTGAAGAAATGAAGACCAGAACCGAAGAAGAAGAGGATCAAAGATTGAATACATGAAGACGAAGACATTCTGCGGAGTAGCGGCGATCGCCACCATCACGATGGCGATCGCCATTCTATACCAGAAGCATTTCATGAGTTCGAGAGAGCATGGCGATCGCCATGACTCTATGGTGATCGCCATGGGGCGACAGAGACGAGGCAAAGCTTTACATGAAGACCGCGATCGCCAGGCATCTATGGCGATCGCCACAACAAGGCCGAAGACATTCCGGACTTTCCTTATTTTCCTTCTTTTATTTTATTTCTTTTACCTTATTTTATTATTTCGTTTAGGATCTTTCTTTTACCATATATTTTGGGGTTAGTTCTCTATTTAAGGACCTTAGTTCTTTCTATCTCATTATCATCTTTTCTATCATCTTTTCCATCAGACAATTTAGTTCTGCAACCATGAGCAGGAACTAATCTTCATTGTTTTACTTAGCGGTTGAAACCTTCAGTTATTAAGTTGTGAGATTTCTAAACTCTTGTTCTTTTCCTATGGGTTTGTATTAATTCTCTTGTTCTTCATCTATTGATTTCTATTAGTTTTGCTAGCTTGATCACCTAGTTTGATTGATAGTTTTATTGCTAGACTAGGAATATACGGTGGAATTCCTTGTCAGCGCATGATCTGGTAGTTGATTGCTTTTATGAAAGAGAATTGATTGCATGTTAATACTTGACGGTTGTAAGTTATTGCATGCATCCTTATGATTCCTGTGCCCTTTGCTGCTATTTTATCTAATCTTGAGAGGTTTCCCTGATTGTTGAATAGTAAGTATTATCAGGACCGGTTGGCCTGCTGATATATTAAAGATTGGAATAGGAACATTCCCCGGGATTGAATAGAACTTGAGATAAATCTATGATCAACTTGATTGACTGTTGTGTGGATACTTGCTAGGTGAAACCCCTTCGCATAATATTCTCACCCAAAACTTCCTCTGCTTGTTACTGGTTACTTGTGTGTTCTTGCAATCAAACCCCCCCCCTTTTGGTTACTTGTTACTAGTTGATATTTCACTTGACTTCATTGATTTGGTGTTTTGATTCCCTTGGGTTCGACCTCTACTTACTTGCTATACTCTAGTTAGTGTTTAGGGTTTTCTTTGATTTGGCACTACGACTTTAGCCTCATCAAGTTGCCCCCGGTATAAAGTCAATTTGGTGCTCAATGCCCCTTATGGGAGGCAACCCTTTAGGTACTTCCTCTTGAAAGAGATCATCGAACTCCAACAAGAGGTGTCAAATGAGCTGCGGGAGTTCCTCAAGATCATTCAAGGTAAGAAGCATGTCCTTGCGTATGAAAAAGAAGCATGGCTTCGTTAGATTAATGGCTTGAGCAACTTCCTTAGGCTTAGCTAAGAGCATGTGGTTAGAAGCACCTCCTTTGCTTCCAATATCCATTTTCTCACCTTTGGCTTGCTCTTTATCTTGGGCTTTCCGTTGTTCCCTCTCTACATGGTCAACCATGATTTCATGAGGAGTTAAAGGGAGAAGAGTAATCCTCTTGCCATGTAAATGCAAGGAATACTCGTTACTCACGCCTTGGTGTATGACGCCCCTATCATACTTCCATGGTCTCCCCAAGAGGAGGTGACAAGCGGTCATAGGGAGTATGTCACACAAGACCTCATCCTCATAACCACCAATAGAGAAATTGATCATGGCTTGCTCATTTACCTTTAGAGGGGTGTCGGAGTTTAACCAACATAGTGTGTAGGGCTGAGGGTGGGGAGTAGTGCTTAGGTTGAACCTAGACACTACTTCCTTGTCAATGATATTACAACATGATCCACCATCGACGATCATGCTACACACTTTTCCTTTGATAGTGCAGCTAGTATGGAAGATGGTCTCCCTTTGGCTAGGCACACTAGCTCCCTCCGAGGCTATAAGTACTTTCTTAGCCACGAAACAATCTCCTTGGACAGCAGCCACATGGAGTTCTTCCACTTCCTCCTCATTGTCAACAACTTCTACTTCACACACATCCTCAGATTCATATTCTCCTAGACTGTTAAGTAAAACTTGTCTCTTTGAGGGGCAATCCTTAGCAAAGTGACCATGCCCAAGACACTTAAAACACTTTAGGTCTCTAGCCCAGTTCTCACCTTCCTTTCGTTGAGTTTGTACCGTGGACTGGGACCCTCTAGGGTGACTTGATGAATCACCTCTAGTCGGTTCTAAACGCCTAGGAGTGGGCTGACCACCTTTGGAGTCTTTCCAAGGCCGTGAGCTATTATCTAGGGGGCGTCTTGAAGGAAGTGCTTTGTACATACAGTTGGTATAGTGAAGCACTTCTTCCATAGGCGTCCCACTAGGGAAGTGTTGCTTGCTCACTATGGCTTTGAGCTCGGGGTTGAGATGTTTATAAACTTAGAAATAAGATACCCTTCGGGAACCCTAATACCATATCTAAAGACTAAAGTCCTTAGCTCCGTATAGAATTCATCGGGGCTCCTATTCCTTTGTTCAAGTTGCTCCAACCTCTCATGAACCCTCTCCGCAAAATCATCCGGCACAAACCGGTCCTTTAAGGCTTGTTTGAGGTCTTGCCAAGTAGTGACTTGGGGATGGCCATGATACTCACGATCAGCCTTGTCCCCGAGCCACCATTGATAGGCAAATCCCTCAAACTTGATGGTAGCTATAGCTACTCGCTGAGCTTCCGAGTAGTTATAATACTGAAATATTTGTTCAGTTTTTTGCTCCCAATCAAGATAAACCTCGGGATCACAATTACTACCAAAAGATTGTACCTCCAATTTAACTCCATGGGGCCTTTGGTCATAGGCAGGCGCATCCTCATAGTAGCCGGCGCCTCGGTGTGGCATGTAAGCACCTCTTCCGACTAGGCGACGCCGTCCTCCTCCTCATCCTTGTGGCATCCTTCGTGGTTGCATCGGTGGCTCTTGGTACCTAGGAGGATCAAATGGAGCTGGCCTTGGTGGTTCTCTAACTTCCGGTCCATAATCTGCATGGTTAGTCCGAAAAGGCATACTAGTAGTGCTAGTATTAAGGAATGGAAAGGAGAAGTTAGAACCTGAACCATAGTCATCTCTTATGGTTGTTACGAGTGAGGTCGTTGGTTGAATGCCACTTGAGGTAGGCAGCCTTGGGGCTGAGATATGACACACTCAAACCAAAAGAACAAGGCTAGAATCGGAGATACAACACACTCAGAATTCAGCCACAAAACGATCGATACTACTCCCGAACGATGAAGAACCTTGGGAGCTTTTTGGTGCAAACTAGTTCTGCGTTTTCTTGTTAATAAAAGCTGATTACAACTGCCTTTCTAAGGCCTTAATATAGGCAACTAAAAGGCTGAAAAGAAAATAAGAAAAACACCTAAAAATAACCACTATTCTAGGCACCACCGGCCACTACCTAAATAGGTGGTTATGATAAGTTTTTAACCTGTTTTTAATGGGAAATAAAACAATTAAAATCAACTGAAGTCTTCCTAAAATATTTAGAAAATAACAAATAGTTGGCCCAAATTTAAGAAGTGTTTTTGGGCCTTGTTAGGCGGCCTCCGGAACCTCCACACGCCTCAAGCAAGTCACCATGGCGCTTCCCTCATGGCTCGGCTCCCAGGCTTATAAGGCCGTCCTTGAGCTGCTAGTGTAGGCGCTGCGCGCGGGCTCGAGTGATGGCACCAGGTGCCTGGTCCGCCTTGTCTTCCTTGTTGTGCCCGGGCGCGCCTTCGGACTCCTCGTCACTTGGTTCCTCCTCACTAGACTCCACGAAACTCCTAGATTTTAGGCAGCAGTTTAGATGCATTTCCTTGGGAAACTCTTCAGCCTTGTACCCTAGATCTGGTTCATTTTTGAGGTTAATTCTAACCCTAAAATGCAGACTCGAAAACTCAAAAGAAAACTGACTCAAAACAACACAAATCCTATGAAAACTAGACACAACAAAACAGAATGCAAAGGCACAAAATCTAGAGCGTTTAGGACTGCAAATTCAGAGAATTGAATGACAAAAATGAGCAAAAACTTACGTAGCTCTGATACCATATGAATGTACGCAAGGATCGATGGACAACGGTGCAAGGATTCTCTTGTCTCGAGGCGTCGACACCCTCCGAAGCAAGGCTGCGGCGATGACGACTTTGAGGTGGATTGCAGGCGGCGTGAAGGTGATTGATAGGCATCCTTGGGGCTGAGATATGACACACTCAAACCAAAAGAACAAGGCTGGAATCGGAGATACAACACACTCATAATTCAGCCACAAAACGATCGATACTACTGACGAACGATGAAGAAACTTGGGAGCTTTTTGGTGCAAACTAGTTCTGTGTTTTCTTGTTAATAAAAGATGATTACAACTGCCTTTCTAAGGCCTTAATATAGGCAAATAAAAGGCTGAAAAGAAAATAAGAAAAACACCTAAAAATAACCACTATTCTGGGCACCACCTGTCACTACCTAAGTAGGTGGTTATAGACCCGACAGAAATTAACCCGACCCGACCTAACCCGATTTTTCTGGGTCATAACCCGTCAAATTGAACCCGTGACCCGTTTTCTGTCAAACCCGATTGACCCGATTTTTTTGGGTAAAAAATGGGTTAACCCGCCCCAACCCGTTTTTGACCCGAAAATTTGGCCAAAAAGAAAAAAGTAATAAAGAAGCGGAAAATTGTAAATTTTACCAAAAAAATGACAATAACTGATAATTTCCCAAAATTCAGGGTTTGGTGAGCAAGACACCTAACCTAACCAAATCGTATAGTCCTAAAATTTAAGGCTTAATTTGCACTGCTGAAAAACGCAGCTATATATAGCCACATAACCAAAATAACAACCATAACATTAGCCATAAACTATGTTAGCCACGAATCTCCCATCAAAACTACCCATAAAACAAAGTTCGTGGCTAAAACGGCCCTGGCTAAGCTTAACCACAAATTTTAGTCATAAAATATCATGTTGCAGCTAATTCGCTAGAAAATATAGCCACAAACTTATTTGTAGGAAAATTCGTTACTTTTTTCTGGCTAATTTTATGTCTTTTAGCTATAAATGAGTTTGTGGCTAAATTCCTACCTATTTAGCCATAAATTCATTTGTGGTTAACTTCTCGGCTATATAGGTTTATGACTATAATGAGATTTTAGCCATAAAATATATTCATGGAATATTAATTGTTGAATAACCAATAATCGAAACAATAATAATACCATAAATTTATATTAATTATCCAATATATAAAGTAAGCCTATTGTAGAGAATGAAACATTTACTAATACCAATAATAAAACAATATTACAAAATTGTTGATATTTCATGTGCACTACCAAGTTCTATAAACTATGCATATGGTACCTAAATTCACCTCAAAATGCCAAGTCAAAAGTATCAATCTACTAAGAAAGTGAGTTGGACTCTTGAGGGGAGGCAACATTTGAGGCTTAGTTCAACTCTTGAGAGGTAGTGGCATTAGCACCTTCATGAATTTGCAACAAAAGTTCGAGATGTCTTGTAGTAACTTGTTTTGGGCTTGGACGAACTTCATCTCATCTAAGATCTTACAAGACACTAAAAAAAGGTCAAACTTGCTCTGCACACAATATATAACCATTCCTATCCGGTTTTCAAAATCAAATACAGGCAAAATACATGACCAAATATCCCAAGTCTCAAAATTCAAATACAAGTGCAGGAAGAATGACTTGGATGCAGGAACATGCTACTCTGCCTTGGATACATATGTGTAGCGGTGCAGATCAGGAAATATATGTGCAACGAGTGAAGAAAAACATATGTGCAGCAAGCGAAGGAGAACAAAAATTTGAAAAAAAAAACTGTGTTGTTCATACATAGCAAGTGCAGGAAAACAACTTCAATTACCAACACCAGTGCACATTGAACGACAATATTGAAACAAGAGAAAGTTCGTTGAAGGAACAACACCCCATCGAAGATGCAGAAGACCCGAAGCACCTCGTCAAAACCTGAAGAAAAAAACATATTGAAAGAACCAGAAACAAAGAGCAACTTGAACGAACAGATTGAAACAAGAGAAAACCCTTAATGAAGAGAGCACCTGCAAATTGAAGAGCGTAGTGAGGTGAAGACCCTGCAATTTGAAGACTAAATTAGTTGAAGCAAGACAACTGCAGAAGAGATTTCTTGGCAAAGAATTTTTGGGCGAGAGATTTCTAGGGTTACCCAGTTAAGGGAGACTGGGAGAGACATAGAAGTGACCAATCTGAGTAAGAGTCAAAAAGCAAATAATAAAAGCGTCAATTGTATAAATTTACACACAAAGAGGGGGGAAATATGCCAAATTTCAAATATGCAGAGCGAGAATGAAATATTTGACCGCCAAAAACTTTCAAGTGGCGTCAATTTGTCTGATTAAAGCAAAGAAAAACTTAGCTAAAGATAATCTATTAATTTAGGCTATTTAGCCCCTTTATAATATATCGAAAAGATAGAAACAGAAATAAAAGATAGAATCTTTAACTTAAGATTAAGTTAATATATTAATTATGAATCTTTCTCTTAACTTATAACTAATTAAGAATATATTCCAACTTTATTAAAGATTTATAAATAAATGTATATTAAAAATATTATATATAAAAAAACTATCTAAAATTATAATTAAATTTAAAATTTTGATAATAAAGGATAAATGCATTATTCTAATCTAATTGTTAGAATTAAAATGTAATAAATATAAATTATAGATCAGTATAGGAAGCTTATTTATACTCATACTCGATATTAATATCAAATGAATTTTCAAAGTAATTTACTACAAGAGTTGCACGCATCCTGAACTGTTCCCATGTAAATGCATCAAACGTTGGCACACCCTTTGTCCATAACATTAGCATCTAATCCAAAGGTTGCATCCAAACATATATTAGCTTCTTTGAATTCTGTGGACCGGGAACAATAGTGCTTAAGAATAGAAAACAAGTCTGCATGCATATCTCATATGGTAGGTTATACGGAGTGACAATCACTGGCCAAGTTGAGTATGTCTTGCCAAACTTCCCCAAAGGGGAGAATCCATCTGAACATAAACATACTCTCACGTTGCGGGTTTCTGATGCAAAATATGAAAAGTTTTGATAAAAATGTTTTCAAGCCTCAACATCTGAAGGGGGACTCATAAATCCTTTATATCATAAACTCTTACAAAATCTACACCAATTTGGCAAAACGACGTCCAAACGATGTTTGAATGGAATGAACCTTGATTTCAATGCCTATTAGAGATATTTGACCATGTGTAACTCTCAATCAAAACTTCTTCATGTTCAAGTAACACCTCCTTTTCTAAACATCAAACTAGTCATCACTCTCTAACTTGTGGCAATATGAATGGTCAACAACATCGATATATTATTATGTTTGAAAAAATTATACAACTTAGTCTTATTAGGCATTTAAAGTCTCATTAAGGTCTCACTTACACTAAACGAGGCTTGAAACTATGCGTAAACGCTTTAAGGCCTTAAATGGGCTTAAGGCCCAATTTGGAAAAACGACTCCCAAAAGATGTCGGAATGGAATACAACTTGGTTTCAATGCCTATTAGAGATATTTGACCATGTGGGTAACTTTCAATCACAACTTCTAACATTTCAAATAACACCTCCTTTGTAAAACCAAACTATTGATAACTCTATAGCTTGGCGCAATATATATGGTCTACAACATCGATGTTGATTATTGTTGAAAACATTATACAACATAGTCTTATTAGGCATATAAAATATCAATAAGGTCTCGCTTATACAAAACGAGGCTCAGAACTATGCGTAAACGCTAAAAGGCCTTAAATGAAACTTGATTTCAATGCCTATTAAAGATATGTAACCATGTGGTTATCATTTAATCAAAGCGACCCGATCCGACAATAAATCCGTAACAAACCGACCTTTTGACTCGATAATTTTCGACCCGATGTCGACCCGCCTATAAACCCGTAACAACCCGACCTGTTTTGACCCGGTAATTTCCGACCCGAACCCGACCCGACCCGCCTATAAACCCGTAACAACCCGACCTGTTTTGACCCGGTAATTTTAGACCCGAAATGACCCGACCCGAAAAATACCAGACTTGAAGCACTCTAACCCGAACCCGACCGACCCGACCCGATTGCCAGGTCTAAGTGGTCATGATCACAAAGGAGAATATGCGAGAAGATACAGTTGTTGATTTGAAGTGGCTGGTTGAATTGGCGCCAACATTCTTCAAAGTGGCACATCCTGAAAAACTGGGCAAGCGAAGGTGTCAAGAAGTATCGAACCACTTTATGATCGCTACCAGGAGCCTAATTCTTGGCGTTTCAGCAAACGCCGTGCTTGATTTTCTTTTATAGATTATTCTTTCACTTGTCTAACTATATGTAAAATGTATACTGCTAGTCTTACAGTGAAACTAATGTTCTGTTCAGTAAAGTTTGCTTTTACGGTTCCACTTCCACATGCCTTTCCTTTCCTACACTTCTATGAGAACGAAAAACTAGACGCGGAAAACCGGAAAACACAATGCAATAGTGACTGGAAAAATGTATTAAGACATAAACTCAGATGACTAAAAACTAATGCACCTTCAACATAGCCCACATGAAATAAACTTGGAAGCTAAGCGGAACAGCTTGTATCAGAAAAAGAAAGCTTAGCAGAGCTTTTTATAGTATTTCTTTTTGATGTTATTAAACATTGATGATGATTGGCAGCCAATCATAGGCTACACAGATGATGGTCCAGTTGACTAAAAATTGACTACCACAAGAATAAAACCATCAAACAAATAGCTAAAAATGGAATACCCAATGTAAACAGCCCGCAAACTCAGATGCAATAATGAAAATCACAAATCCAAAAATAAAGGAAGCCTATAACTCCGGCTAAAAATGGGTTTTCCTGTTAGATTACAACTCATTTTCCTTAGGCTCCATTGCCATCTTCCTCTCTTCATCCTTTTTCCTTGTATCTATACTGAGGTTGGATTAATCTGGATGAAAGTCCGACTAAAATTCAAGGATTGTTTTTTATGGGCAATACATGCGGCGGGCCTTTCGCTAAGAAATACGATCAGGGCATCATCCAGCCCCAGGATCACTCCAATTTCATCCACCCTATCTCTAAGTCCATTTCCATTTCTGAAGATCCTGAACCCAGCAACAGCTCCCACCAAGAAGATAACAGCAATCACAGTGACCCCCAATCTGAAGAAATGGCCACACTTAGCCCTAGGATGAAGGATATTGATGCTAGCTACGTTCTAGGTCACAAGACCCCTAACATCCGAGATTCCTATAATTTGGGGCGTAAATTAGGCCAAGGTCAATTCGGCACCACCTATTTATGCACAGAGATCTCAACCGGGATTCAATACGCCTGCAAATCGATTTCCAAGAGGAAACTGATATCGAAGGAGGATGTTGAGGACGTAAGAAAGGAGATTCAGATAATGCACCATTTATCTGGCCATGACCACATTGTTGCGATAAAGGGCGCTTATGAGGATCCTTTGTATGTGCATATAGTTATGGAGCTCTGTAATGGAGGAGAGTTGTTTGATAGGATCATTCAGAGAGGGCATTATAGTGAGAGAAAGGCAGCTGAGCTGACTAAGATTGTTGCAGGAGTTGTCGAGACGTGCCATTCTCTTGGCGTTATGCATCGGGATTTGAAGCCTGAGAATTTCTTGTTGGTTAACAAAGATGATGATTTTTCACTAAAGGCAATTGACTTTGGATTGTCTGTTTTCTTCAAGCCAGGTCAGCTCCATGAAATGTCTCTCAAGTCAAAGTAGGGTCCAAATGGATATTTAAATCTCAGATTTAATGCATTAAAAATGCATTGTGCTTGCATAACCAAACAAACACATAATCTTGACTTAAATCCTTGAAGTTATGACTTATCTATGTCGTGTCCGTGCAGGTCAAACATTTACTGAAGTGGTCGGAAGCCCCTACTATGTTGCACCAGAGGTTCTAAAGAAGAAGTATGGTCCAGAAGCAGATGTGTGGACAGCTGGTGTTATACTCTACATATTACTTAGTGGCGTGCCTCCATTTTGGGCGGGTATGCTTCTCTTTTTTATCAAAATGTGTTTGATCCTTCTTCGGGTGGAAACTGATATATTTTGTTGTTACCCTTGTTTTTTCTCCTTTGTTTCTAAGCTCAGAAACACAACAAGGAATTTTTGATGCCGTAATGAAGGCGCAAATCGACTTTGAATCAGACCCATGGCCTGTCATATCAGACAGTGCAAAGGATTTGATCAGAAAGATGCTTTGTTCCGATCCTACACAGCGGCTAACGGCTCACCAAGTATTGTGTAAGCTTTAGTTGTTTTACTTAAATGGTGATTTGCCTCAGCTCTAGGTTTTTTGTTTTTAGGACAACTTTTGAGTGAATTTGACTTCAATTTGCAGGCCATCCTTGGATTTGTGAGAATGGTGTTGCTCCTGACAGGGCTCTAGATCCAGCTGTTCTTTCTCGTCTCAAACAATTCTCTGCAATGAATAAACTCAAGAAAATGGCTTTACGGGTTTGTAGTTTTCTACTTGAATATCGTTCATACTCATATCTGATATCCCGATATTAAAGTGCTAGAACCTGGAATCCTATTGGATCTCATCAATCTAATGTATCTTGATTTATTTCAGGTGATTGCCGAAAGCCTGTCAGAAGAAGAGATTGCTGGATTGAGGGAGATGTTCAAGTCTATAGATACAGACAACAGTGGAGCAATCACCTATGAAGAACTCAGAGATGGTTTAAAAAGACAGGGTTCCACCCTCCAAGATAACGAGATACGCAGCCTCATGGAAGCGGTAACATAACAAGCCTAAGTTTCCTCAGTACCAACCATTCCATGTTGAATCTTGCTTAAGCTGATTTCAACCCTAAACTTTTCATAGGCTGATCTGGATAAGAGTGGAACCATAGACTATGGAGAATTCATAGCTGCAACAATCCACCTCAACAAGCTAGAACAGGAAGATCATCTTGTTGGAGCTTTTCAGTACTTCGACAAGGATGGAAGCGGGCATATTACTATAGAGGAGCTTCAACAAGCCTGTGAAGAACAAGGCATGAACGACTCCTTTCTTGAAGACATCATCAAAGAAGTTGATCAAAACAATGTAATTCTACCTCACTCCCATTTTTTTATTTTACATGAAAATAAAAGATGGATAGAGCTTGAATTAAATGTTTTGCAGG
Source organism: Oxyria digyna (assembly GCA_029168935.1). Lineage (NCBI taxonomy): Eukaryota > Viridiplantae > Streptophyta > Magnoliopsida > Caryophyllales > Polygonaceae > Oxyria > Oxyria digyna. Next base: position 18,972,335 of record JAPVLV010000013.1, read on the forward strand.
ATGGAAAGATCGACTATGGAGAGTTTGTTGCCATGATGCGGAAGGGTGATGTTGGAGGTGGAGTTGGATTTGGAATTGGAAGGACAATGCGTAACAGTCTAAATATGACCAGAAATCCATAGCATCATGCACCTTCAAGATTTATGGGCAAGTTTGTACAGAAAGAATGACAATGAAACTCATGGAAGAACATACCCCTGTTCTTGACATGTTTCATCTTGGAAGTTTTTATTCTTTCCACTTTGTTGTATAAGAATGGAGGACATGTAATATAAAAACAGCTTTGCGAAGATTGGGGGCGCATACACATTTTTTCTCTCCTAAAGATTTGCACAATTTAGGCATTTTATCAAGACTTATATATCGGTGAAAATGCATATTGGTTGCAAGCACAATATAGATAACAGATGATGTAATCAGCCAGCTTATGAAACAATCGACCCTAACTTGGCGGAAACTTGACCCATGATATGGAATTTCATTTTGCAAAAGGAACTGTATACACAACCGTAGTAAGGAAATAAAACTTATAGATCAGTGGTGTAAGGTATAGGCATCCCCCAGCAGAATACAATAAGACAATATAATTAGGATCAAAGCATATGAGTTCAGCAATGCTTATTGAGCTGGCCTAAGGATGAGCCTATCTATAACCCCGTGTACTCGAGTAATATATATGAAGCATGAACATTTAGATGTATAAATCCTTCAATCATGTTCAGTTACTTACCAGTAATGGCAGTGTCACGCCCCATGGCAAATTCCTGAAATTAATTCGCAGTGAAAGATTAAGAAAAATTGGAAACTCTTTCTGCTACTTTTTTACGTGGTTTTTATGCTATTATTATTAACCTTTTCAGTTGCAGCTTTGCTCTTTTAATCTTGGAACAAAAAGTTTCAATAACACAGATTAAATACAAAAGAAGCGAGGAGGAGTATGCTTGCCTTTATATTGCCATCACTTGAGAAGATACATCTTGAAGAAATAGCCGATCCAGAATGCAACAGCCACCCTACTTCAGCACAAGTCTCACCATTCTCTCTTCTGTTCAGAGAACACCAAAGTTGTCGTGGCAGCGTTATCAGATTGCAGTCATCTCTACGAATCTCACGTGAGCTTCCGTCGGTGAGCTCTTGAAATACATTCTATGTGATCACACAGAGGAAAACGCAAAAAAAAAAAAAGATATAATTCATTTCAGCAATAAAGATTGAAGATTTACCAATCTTCATGTAATAGATAGTACAATGAAACAGAAATATACATACGAAATCCTTCAAGTTACAAGACAAATGTTCTATAAATATGTCATTACTAATACTCCCTCCGTCCCAAAATATGGATCTCATCTCGTTTTTTTACACTATTCACAATTCGAGAAAATTTTGTAGATTTCTCTCCATATATAACGAAAAACATAGTCATGTGGGTCTTGTTTGTATGATTCGTCTCAATGAGTACTTCAACAATATCAATTTTTTGTTATTAACACGTAACTAGAGACATTGACGAAACAAAACGTGCATCGACATCTATGCTGAAATGAGACGGGGTCAATATTTTGGGACAGAGGAGTAGATCATTTGTGCTAAACATAAAGTATCTTCATAAATAAAAAAATCCGAAAACAATCAGAATATACAGACCAATTAAAGACCACTTGCATATCACAATATCTAGTATCCCGGTGCCCATTTAGTCACGTCTTTCACCAAAATGTATACAGAACTAAAAATGAGGTAGAGAAGATGAAGTGAAGCTTGAATGTAGCCACCGTTTTTCAAAATTTTATATTGTATTCATTGTCATTATCTGCATACTCTGTTAAATGGAAATACAAACAAAGATCGCTACAGTGATGTGATATTTCTAAAGGCGAGGTAGAATTGTATGAACAACAAACGAAGAAATCACAGAAAAACTGAAGTTACTAGAAAATGACAATAATACAATTACTAGAAAATGACAATGGTAGCAACTAGCAAATTTTTTTACAAGACCATAATGCATAACTGAAGAAAATAGACGGAGAAGATGACTCACCTCATGAGAATCCTTGAAGATGGAAATAGCTTCATGACTCTGCCAAACACCGGTAACTTCTGAAGCTTGCAATGGATCCGTTGAGGCAAATCCAGATTCACGTATCGCACATCCGCCCAATTGATCACCATTTCTAAATGGCCCGTACCATAACTCAGAAAACACTTTAATGCCTTTTAAATTAATGCCCTTACCGTCAACCCGAATTTTCTGAATCACCCGCACACGAGATTCACGATTTGAAGGGTCAATTAAGCAATTCTCCACCTCTACTACTTTGTATTGTTCTTTCTCCTCTAACGGCCAAACAGACACATAGCTTCCACTGCGATGATACGCAGCAGCTAAGCCTTTACTTACTTCGCCTCCCAGAATCCTCTCATCTGAGCTATGAACTGTTGCAGCATCAGCTTCACAACCAACAGTGGGAAGCAGCTTTACTGATCTATATCTAAGAACAAATTCCTCTTCATTAGCCAAAGTGGGACATTGAGTTTGCCAGTCAAAAACCTTCACTTCCCATTCACGATATGCATCAGGGACAACATTCTCAGGAAGCTCAAGTGGCTTCCCTTCTGTAGTAAAATCTGCCCCGAACCCATCCCATTCACCCGACACCTTACCAGCAAACTGAGACCAACCTATGTACAAGAAAGTAAATTCAGAATCATAGAGGTCAAGTAAGGCTAAGTTAAACTATTGTGTAAGATAGCTAGTTAAGCATTATGAACCAAAAATGAATCATAGATTTGTTGTCTATTAAACAAATGAATATCCCTAAAACACCTTCATAACAGACTGAAGATCTGGGAAATTACTGGGAGAATTTCTGCTGTATAGCTTATTTTGGAAAATCTCAATCCAATAATAATGCTAAGTTTAGTGCACTGCATCCATAATCAATTCAACCCCTTTCGCTTCAAGTTGCATTTAATTAAATGTATCCAGCTCTTGGCACAACTTCTTTCAATTCACCATCATTCTAATTTCTAAATATCTCCATTGATAGTTGCATACGCAGAAAAGCAATTCTATTTCCAGTTGCAGGAAAAAGTTCTGACTAGTGCAACATATAGGTAGCAACTCAAATTGACCAAGTCATGAAAAAAACGCCAGTATTAACCATACATAATATCGACAGAGCTAACATCGAAATCATCAAACACCCAGAGATGAAGAGGAGGAAAGAGAGATAGAGAAGCATACTGGAATCGGAGGAAACACAACTGGAATCGGTTGTATCGTGAAGGTTGACAGGAGGGACGGACTTGGCAACAGAAGAAGAGATTGATATTGGAGACGAAACAAAGAGTTGCTTGGAGGTGCGAGATTGGGGGTGAGAGGGAATTTTATGAATTGGGTTTGGGAAAGAAGTGGGAAAATTGGTGAAGGGGGTGAAATTGCGGGTGTGGGAGATGACGCCATGGGTAAACAGAGCCATATCTCAAACTAAAGCTCTATCTTCCGAGAGCTGTTGCAGTAGAGCGGTCACTAGAAGCCAGCAACACAGCGAAAGGCATCACTTTTGCCCATCCACGGAATATTCTCAGCCTCCCACTCTTAAACTAGGAAGATACTCCACCCAAAAATTCATCCAGATTCTTTTATTAACTCTTTTCGAATGTCACTCTTGCATTTTCGGATGTCCAGGGGAAGGAGTTGCTAGTAAACTTTGATAGTATGATCCCTATACTGTTCTTGATGTGCTGCTACTTATTCACGAAATATGTTGGATGCCCTCTCAATTTCACTTCTGATAGGGTTATTATAATCCAGATTGTAGGATTGGGTTATTATAATTGAGATTCTAGAATTGGATGGTGATCTAAATCTAATACTTCTCTGTGCCTTTTTTTATAGTCTATGGTGTATATTAATTAAGGCAAAATCTGAATGAGTAAGAAGTGATGATTACATTTGTAAATGTGTCCAAATTCATTTTTAAACCAATGAGAAACATCCTTACATTTTTAAGAGTCAATCAAAAGTCTTTATTCCTAACACACGGATTGCCAAACAATTGCAAATTCTGGGGACTAAAATACCCCTAAAGAAAATCAGATACAATTTTCAGTCTATAAATAACTTCAACCCACAATTTAATGAAGCATTTACTGCTAAACTGAACAGACTTAAAAAAAACAGGGGAACAGAGCATCACTGTCTGAGGAGAATGGCTTCAGCATTCAATTTGAATGATATTCCACCTCTTGATGATGACGGCTTAAATACTGAGGAGCTAGGGGACATAGGAGAGGAACCTGGATTTTCTTTTGATCTGAACCAGACGCCACCATCATCAGAAGCAGAAGATCATGGAGAGGCATCACGGCATCATGAACCAACTCTCAGACTCAGCAGTTTGAAGAAGTTGCATATTCTCAGTCATCTTCTAACCAAACTGGACAAGGGGAGACTTCCATATGGAGCAGTGAAGGAAGCTGCAGAGCTGTTCAAGGTAACAAGAAAAACAATTAGTAGAATCTGGCGAGCAGCCAAGCAACAACAACAAGAAAATCAAAGCTATAATGTCAGCACAAGATATCATAATGCTGGTAGGAAGAGAACTCAAGTCGATCAAACAGCAATAACATCACTTAGCATGGGGGACAGAACATGCCTGAGAGACTTAGCAAGCAAGCTCAACATTCCCAAGTCAGTATGTCATAGAATGATCAAGCAAAAGATAATAAGGCCACACTCAAATGCATTACATCCTGGATTGAGTGAAGCGCACAAGATCAAAAGGATGGACTGAATTCTCAATCTAATATCAGGGGACACAATGCTGGAAAAGACAGGTTATCATCCAATGTATGATTTTGTGCATATTGATGAAAAATGGTTCTTCCTTACAAAGAAGACACAAAGAGTATATCTAGCACAAAATGAAAGAGGCATGTACAGGGCTGCTAGTTCAAGTAAGTTCATTCCTAAGGTTATGTTTATGGCAGCAGTTGCAAGGCCAAGGTTCAATTCAGATGGAGAATGTACTTTTGATGGAAAGATTGGTATCTTTCCATTCACATATCAAGAAGCATCTAAAAGAAAATCAGTAAAGAGACCAAAGGGGACAATGGTAACAAAGCTTGTTGAGTCAATTAACAAGCAAGTTACACGCATAATGCTTATTGATCAACTAATACCAGCAATCAAAGCTAAATGGCCAGAAGGAGCACAAAGAGTCATATACATCCAACAAGACAATGCAAGACCTCACATCAATCAACAAGATCCAAAATGGCAAGAGGTACACAAACAAGATGGTTTCACATTTATTCTAATTTAACAACCAGCTAATAGTCCTGATTTAAACATCTTAGACCTAGGATTTTTTAGGAGCATACAATCACTGATGCACAAAAAAATGCCAAAGAATGTTGATGAAATGTTACAAGCAGTTTACAATGCTTTTTATGAGTTGGATACCACTACTCTAAGAGATGTTTGGATTACTCTTCAATATGTTATGAACCAAGTGTTAGGAGTCAAAGGAGGGAATGATTATGATATGCCTCATGTTAACAAGAAGAAATTAAGGGCACAAGGTCAGTTACCATAAATTATCAAGACACCTACTTGGGCTGTTATGAAAGCATGGGACATTGTTCATGGGGATTCAGATGACTCAGACAGCCAAGCAAATGATGAAACAGAGACCCAAGCAAATGATGAAACAGAGACCCAAGCAAATGATGAAACAGAGACCCAAGCAAATGATGAAACAGAGACCCAAGCAGATTTAGGGGACAGTCAAGAAGATTTAGATAATTGCATACTAATGTAAGGTAAGGTATCATAGCGTAACTGGGTTTTGGGTTTAGCCAAGACTATATGACAAGTATAAGCATGCATAGACTAGTTGTTTTTTGTAAGCATGCTTACACTAGTCATATTTTTGTAACCAAACAGATTATGTGATGATGAATATTGGTGGTTAATGCAACATACATAAGATCCAACTACAAATTTATTAAGGCAACATAATGGTCTCAGGTGTCCCCATGGTCATCATTGATTTTTTTTCTAAGTTAATCCCATAACTTAAACATTCCAGATAGGCATCAATCAGTAAAAACATCTAGTGTTCCTATGGCACATCCAGGTAGTGATACTTAAGAGCTTGCATCTCAGCATAGACATTTTCATCATTAATTACTTATAACAGATGTCCCCATTCCCTCATTGATGTCAAGCCCCTAAACACTAACCTAAACATTCCAGATAGGCATCAATCTAGACATTATATACTGTGCTCCTATGGCACATAAAAGATATAGAATTAACCTTAATCTCAGACCATGAAAAACAAATTTCATCATTGACACTTTCAGAGATAAGGCAACTAGGATTAATATGCACAATGCTTAACTCAACAGAGAGCCAATATGCACAATGCTTAACTCAACAGAGAGCCAATATGCATCAACACATAATACAGGGTCACATTTCATCATCAACAGAAGGTAGTCCCAATGTGCATCAACACATAATCAAGGTCAGAGTTCATCAGCAACAGATGAACCAAGCAAACAGTCTGTCAAAGTTCAACATCAACAGTTGAACCAATCTAGAGCCAAGCAAATATACAGATACCATAATATAGCAAAATATACATCCAACAAAATATACAGATTCCATAATCTGTTAAAATCCATCAGCAAAAAACATATTCTATAATCTGTCAACATCCATCAGCAAAAAACCAAGTACCAAGTTCAAGTCCATAACAGTTCAAGTCCATAACAGTTGATTAATTAAAACAGAGAGAGTAAAAAAACATAGCCGCCCAGGGGACTTAGCTAGATTTCATCAGAGCGGGAATTGGAGTCACAGACAGAGGACTCGTCGGGGATGATGATCAACTCCGGGGAGAGAGGAGCAGCTATCTCCGGTGTCGGCATATCTACAGCGTCGGACGTCTCTGGGGTCTGCATCTCCAAATCCATCGTCGGGGTGTCCGGGATAACAATTATCTCTCTGGGACGGGACAAGGCTTCATTCTCCGAAAGCTCAGGGGACCAGGCCATCTCCACCGATTCCTTCTTCTGCTCCGGCGGGACAAAACTCCAAGTGTGCTCGCCTTTGCAGTCCGGCCCCCAGTTACAAGGCGGGGACAGCGAGCACCCCTCCCTAGGGGTTACAGTGGCCGACGGATCAGAATCTTTGAAGAATTCATCAAGATCGGCATCGGAATCTCCATGTTCGGAGATAAGTGGGGAACTGGGATCCGGGGAACTCGGATCGGAGACAGTAATCGACCTCCGACCACTAGCCATGGAAGGGGTGCCGCTCTTAGTGAACCTTTGCGAGGGTCGGTGTTGATGGAGCTGTCCATCGGAGGAGGCAGTTGAGGTTAGGGTTAGGGTTAGGGTTTCGAGAGAGAGAGAGGAGGCAGTTAGGGTTTGTGAGTGGAAATGGGAGATTTGTGAGGAAGCTGAGTATTTAGGGGTGTGGAATTGGGCTTCGTTTTGGGCTCTGTTTTGGGCTAAAGATTAGTTGGGTTTTTGGATTAATTAGGTGTAGTTGAGTTTAATTAGGTTTAATTAAACCGGATTATAGAGATAAAAATGGGTTTATTACAAATTTTAGAGGCTAATGAGAAAATGGGTTATGTAATAATGGAAGAAATTTAATGGAGTTTTAGGTGGTTGATGAAGTTAATGGTGAAATATTATATGGAGAAGATGATGTAAACGGTTGATTTGATTAATAAAGTGATATTATAATATGAATAAAATAAATTGAATAAGGGTATAATGAGAAGAAATTTATGGATATAAATGGAAATACAACTAACAAAAGGGGACGCCCAAAACGGAAACGGGACTATCATTTAGGGACGGATGGAGTATAAAGTTAGTTTGGTATAAAAGTTGAATGCACTTCATTAATTATAGTAATTGAATGTATTTAATTCTTTCTCCTCCCTTCATTTATCTTTCTTTTCTCCTCATTTAAATACAACTCTTTTTTTATCATGTTCATTGATCAATTAAACAATACCAATATAATATACAATTTTGTAGGGTAATAGAAATTAGACCACCTCTTATGTCCAAATATCTTTAATACAATTCAAAAATATTAATTATACAAACAATAAAAATTAATTCATATAATAAATTAAACATAAAATTATGACATTTAAAAAAATGAATATATAATATCATATCTTATAGTGTTAAAGTGTCGCGCGTAGCGCGTTGTTTGAATTCTAGTTAATTAAGGAAAAATCCGAACGCATAAAAAGCAACAGTAACAATGATAAATGTGTCCAAACTCATTTTTCAACCAATTAAAACCCTTCAAATTATCTCAACAACCAATTAAAACCCTTTAATATCACACGAATTGCCACTTTAAGCATACAAAAGAACACCAAAATACCTAGGGATGCACAAAAAAGACCCGGACCGGAAAATTCCAGGTCGGTCCAACCCGTAGGTGATAAGAGTTCCAACCCGGATTACTATCCTAGCAAGGTCCGTAGATTCAATCCCATAAGCACAAGAGAATTAATACAATTCAAATAGAAAATAGAACAAGAGCTTAGAATCTCACAACCAAATACAACGAAAGCTTCAATTGTATAGCCAACTCTAAAACAAAGAAAAAGGAAAAGGGGTTCAGAAGAAGACTCCTCACCAAAACTGGGTCTAAACAATATATAGAAATCTAATCCTAAAAATATGATAAAAGATAAATCCTAAAACTAAATAATAAAAAGAAAGAAAGTAAAATAAACAAAAAGAAACAAAACAAAGAGAATCAATCACGTAGAACAATTATCGGCCCTGGAATGTAGTCAGCTGCTTGCTTCACTATTTGAGTTAATTGGCCCAATCTTCAATCCAGCAACCAGCAACCAGCAACCAGCAACCAGCAACCAGCAACCAGCAACCAGCAACCAGCAACCAGCAACCAGCAACCAGCAACCAGCAACCAGCAACCAGCAACCAGCAACCAGCAACCAGCAACCAGCAACCAGCAACCAGTGGCTTCACTATTTGAGTTAGTTGGCCCAATTTGATTAAAGAATGCTCCTCTCTTTTTATTCAATGGGGGCCAACAATTCTTGGGCCGATCAAGCTTCTATTAAATTTGGGCCCGTAGGGAAATTGAACTATTTGTATTGTGTCCAGTACACATACTAAATTTTAAGTTACTAACCTATTTATTAAACACTATGTAAATACCCTTCCCCATCCCTTCTCTCCCTCTCTGCAAAAGCCGTAACCTAATCTTACCACGACTCCCGCATCAGGCCGCCTCCGCCCGTCCTCTGTCGGCCGTCCCCGCCCGCCTCCGTCCCCACCTCCTTCCTGATCTATCTCATCGCCTCTCCGTCACGCCATCATCCAATTCCGGACACGAGCTTCCATCTCCGATGTCTCGTCTCGTCTCCTCGTCGTCGGAGCTTCTTCCTTGTGGATTTGTTTTCCTCGCCGTCCGTCGTCGTCGGAGCTTCTTCCTTGTGGATTTGTTTTCCTTGTCGTCCTCCTCCTCCATGAAACAATAAGTGCATGTGCCAAGAACTGGGAGACAACATGTTTTGTTTTAGTTGACAAGTACATGTTGACAAGTACATCTTGACAAGTTGATCATTTGTTTATTTGTTGACAAGTTGTTGGTGGGGTTGTAGATAATGTTGACAAGTTGTTGGTGGGGTTGTAGATAATGTTGACAAGATGACAAGTTGACAGTTCATTTATTTATTTGTTGTATTTGTTGACAAGCTATTGGTGGGGTTGTAGATAATGTTGACAAGCTGTAGATAATGTTGACAAGTTCATTTGTTTATTTTATTAGTTGTGTTGATACTATATTAGTCGTGGAGCATCTAGTTATCAGCATTGCTTCCAACCCTGCTAGAAGTTGCTCTGCATTTGTTCAGCTGAATAATGGGCATATCTTCGAATATGTCTCAGTTGTTGGTTTACCTGCAGCTGCTACAGGTTCAAGTTTTAAGAAGCACAAGGATATGGTTTTTTCACCATCATGCCCCTGGATAATGTTGCTATGGTCAGTAAGGATGGAAATTATCAGCCTTTGATCTTTGAATTGGATGAGCTTGGCAGGCTTAGTATTGATGGAAGGGCCTTATGCAACAATTGCAACAGTTTTTCACTTTACTCCAATTCTTCTGATCAAGTGATTACACATTTGATTCTTACAACTAAGCTGGATTTGCTTTTCGTTGTTGAAGAAGACAAAAATCATCATTCATACTCTGCACATAATTAAGTAGTTGATTTGTTCATTTTCTCTGTTTGATATAACACGTTGCAAGTATATCCACAACTGATAACACTAATAGGAAAAAAAACTGCGAAATGTTGACAAGTTGTAGATATGTTGACAACTCGTCTTCTTCAGTTGCAGCCATGGAGAAATAGATACAAGTATTTGAGAGTCAATCATCCCCATCGTTTGTACACCGACGAGTGGTGGAGACCATCGGATGATTCAGATCCACCAACGACGACGACCGATGTGTCAAATTTGAGGGATAAGTCACATTGGGCTCGTATTTGCCCACCCCCGAGTTCTGCGTCTACGACGACGAACAAAACCACCAGCTCCGGCGACTATGGAGGCGGCGGCCGACCTCCTTCTTTGTTAGCGAGCAAGGTAGAGCAACAGTCGGACAGGGAGGCCAGTAGGGTTGCGACTGCGGGAGGAAGGAGGATGAGGAAGTCGGCTCCGACGCCGACGCCGATGCAGCCGAAGTCGATCAACGAAGAAGATGAGATAAAGAGTTGTACGGACTGATGAGGATAGTTTTTAATTATATATAAATAACTTAGAAAAGTGGTGCAAAACTAACAAAACATTACCCAAAAGTTGGCCTTTAATTAACAATTAAGCCCACATTCTTTAATCAAATCCGCGGTCAGCTCCTTCGTTACCGTACCCGCGGATTCTCGTCTGCACTTTCTTCGTGGTCTTCTGTCTTCAAATCTTCACCCAAGGCTATAAATCTAAATATTAAGTAATTCTTAAGATTTATACACTTCTAATCTTCATTCCCGAATTACAAAAAATCCTTTAATATATATCCAAATCTCTCCTTAATAATGCTAATAAGTCCTAATTACGCTATACAATGTAAAGCGTATCAAGATTTTTAGATTACTCTTCAATATGTAATGAATCAAGTGTTACAAATTTAAGAAGGAAATGATTATGATATGTCACATGTTAACAAAAAGAAATTAAGGGTACAAGGTCTTCTACCATAAATAATCAAGGCAATTAGTTGGGTTGTTATAAAAGCGTTGGATATTGTTCATGGGGATTCAGAGCAATCAGACAGCCAAGCAAATGATGAAGGGAACAACCAAGCAAATGATCAAACAAAAGTCAAGCAAAGGATTTTGGGGACATCCAAGCAAATAATTTGGGAGACAACCAAGAAGATTTAAGGGACTTTATAATAATGTAAGGTAAACATGCATAGACTAGCTATTTTTTGGATTTAGCCAAGACTATATGACAAGTGTAAGCATGCATAGACCGAGTGTTTTTTGTAAGCATGCTTACACTCATATTGGTGATTAATGCAAAATTGAGATGAATATTGGTGATTAAGGCAACAAATTGGTCTCATGTGTTCCCATGACCATCATTGATACACATTTAATTCCAAAACTTAAACATTCCAGATATGCATCAGTCAATAAAAATATCTAGTGTTCTTATAGCACATCTTGATAGTGATACTTAAGGGCTTAAATCTCAACATTTAAATTTCATCATGGATTATAACAGATGTCCTCATTCCCTCATTGACACAAATCCCTAAACACTAACTTAGACATTCCAGATAGGCACTACTTAGACATTAATTATTGTGTTCCTAATTTCCTATGACACATAAAAGAAATGGAATTAAAAGTGATATCTCAGTGAGTGGCGGAGCCAGAAAATGTTTAAAGGAGGTGATAAAAATCTCTAGCGACCACTCCATATCCACCGAGACCTTTTGCGGATTAGACCATTTCATGTGGGGTGGCGTCTTCTCCAACCTTTTAGGACTACAAGTATGGTTGTCGGCGCAGAATTACCCTCATTCGCAAGATGGCAACGGTGAACAACCCAATAGAGGAGTAGATCGGCTTTGATCGTCGACGACTGTGTTAGACGCCAAAGGAGGAGTCTTCTGCTCTTCCTCTATCGGAGAGTTTTTTAAGAAGCTAGGGGTTTCCGACGGGCCCTCCTTAGATGGGGGTTGAAAATTCCTCTCGTAATAGGAAGAAGATTGACTCTTGGAAAATCGTTGGGAGGGTCGTGTGTTTGAAGACCAAGACATGTTCACTATCAAAGCTAGGATTGGGGTTTCTAAGATCGAGAGAAGAGAGGGTTTGAGAGAAACAGAGAGAGAGGTGCAAGAAGCAGAGTGAAAATAAAACAGAGAGGGATAAGGCTAGGGTTTTATGGGGTTGGAATTTGGGCTTTGGTTTTGAGCTCTTTATTTTGGGTTGGAAGAAATGAGTTAGGATAATCTCATTTTATTAGGAAATTTTAAGTTTAATGAAGAAATAGGTTATGTTAACAATGAAGGAAATTTAATGGAGTTTTTAGGTGGTTGATGAAATTAATGGTGAAACATTAGATGGAGAAGATGATATAGATTGTTGATTTGATTGATAAAGTGATGTTAGGATATGAATAAAATAAATAGAGTAAGGGTATAATGAGAAGAAAATAGTGGATAGAAATGAAAATGAGAATAACTTTAGGGGACACCCAAAAAGGAAACGGGGACAACTTAAAGGGACGGAGGGAGTAGTTAGTACTACCTTACTACAAAATACCCATTATATTGACTAACACAATCATAATGTCAATAATTAAACATTCTTAACTAACAAAGATGAACATTTTAAGTATAGTTTGATGAAAATTCAGTTGAGTATGTCCAAATGAAAATTTAGATGAACATTTATAATGAACTTTATAGTAATGAACATTTTAGTACATCCTTGTGAACATTTAAGGAAAGCTTGATGAACATTTAAGTATGAAATGATGAACATTTAGGTACGTTTTGATGAAAAATCAAGTGTTTTTTAACTCAAAATCATATTAAAGTGGTGTTCCACATAAGTGGTGGTCCATTGGTGGCTTGATGGTGGGTTAGTGGTGGTTCGGTGGAGGTTTGGTGGTGGTCCGTTGTTTGTCCAAATGACATGAAAATTTCAATGTAATAACACTTGATAAACATTGAAGTATTTTTGTATGAACATTTAGTTGAGTAAATCCAGCTGAACAATTATGAACATCTTGATGAACATGTAAGCCAATTTTAATGAACTTTTTGAGTAATGAACAATTTTGTACATCCTTGTAAACATTTAGGGAAGACTTGATGAACATCTAAGTACAACATGATGAACATTTAGGTGCATTTTGATGAAAATCAAGTGATTTTTACTCGGAATCATATTAAAGTGGAGTTCCACATAAGTGGTGGTCCGTTGGTGTCTTGATGGTGGCCTAGTGGTGGTTCGGTGGAGGTTTAGGTGGTGGTCCGATGGTGGTCTGTCGTTTGTCCAAATGACATGGACATTTAAGTGTAATAAAACTTAATGAACATTTAAGTATAGTTTGATGAACATTCAGTTGAGTATGTCGAAATGAACATTTATGAACAACTTGATGAACATTTAAGCCAATTGCAATGAATTTTTGAGTAATGAACATTTTAATAAATCTTTGTGAACATTTAAGGATGGTTTGATGAACATTTAAGTATGACATGATAAACATTTAGGTACGTTTTGATGAAAATCAAGTGTTTTTTTACACGAAATCATATTAAAGTGGTGTTCCTATAAGTGGGGGTCTGATGATGGCTTGATGGTGGGCTAGTGGCGGTTTTGTGGAGGTCCGGTGGTGGTCCGTCGTTTTTCCAAATAAAATGAACGTTTAAGTGTAATAAACTTGATGAATATTTTAAGTAGGCAATGGCTATATGCACGCAAATCGAGGCCTAAATACACGCGATTTGGTGCGCGCTTCTTATGCGCACAACTATGTGCGCAAATGTTCTGCGCATAGGCGTATTACGGGGTATTTCGGGTACTTTTCGTAAATTTTCAGAATATGTTACAACTGGTGCACTAAACGTCTGCGCACTGGTTCAACATATGTACGCTTAGCTTCTGCGCACAAATTAGAGAAGTAGCCGTTGAATTTTTTGAAATTAGCTTACTTGGTGCGCAGTAGGTAAGCGCACAAGGTTGTGTTATTCGAAAAAAGTAGCCGTTACATGTAACCCTGTGCGCTGAGGTTCCGCGCACAGAGTCTTTAGGGTTTGGGTGTGCGCGCCTCGTTTCTGTGCACGGGTCTTTACACTTTCGGATCCATCCATTTGGACCACAACGATCATAAATGTGCCTATATAAAGACATAATCTCTTCGTTTCCAACAAATTCATTCAAAACCTCTTCGTTTCCAACAAATTCATTCATAATGTCTCGTCGTAATCAAAACTCTCGTATGTTAGCGTTGATTAATCAAAGTTGTGAAGATAGTGATGAATAACACGATTGGGATAGTGGGTCACAAGAAGAGGAAGACTACCCGAACGACGACGAATGGTTGGCTGGTTTCTTAGAAGACGAAGAGTTCGGCGACTGGGATCCGAGTGGTGAATTTGTGGTTAGTATAATATGTTATAATTAGTTTCAAATTAGTTTCATATGGTTGCGTAATTAGTTTCAAATTAGTTTTATATGGTAGCGTAATTAGTTTCAAATTAGTTTCATATGCTAGCGTAATTAGTTTCATATGCTAGCGTAATTAGTTTCATATGCTAGCGTAATTAGTTTCATATGCTAGCCTAATTAATTTCATATGATAGCCTAATTAATTTCATATGATAGCCTAATTAGTTTCATATGCTAGCGTAATTAGTTTCAAGTAATGATTCGTATTTTGCCTTGTTATTTTGGTAGTAGTGTAATTGTTGCTTTTTTTCGCTCTACAATTACGTATAGAGGAAAGATTATTCGGATTATTTTAGAACCGCACAAACGTGGGATACTAGGGAAGAATTGTACGAGTGGGCGAGAGATAGAGCAAAGGAGTTAGTGATAGCTTTGGTAACGCGTAATTCAAGTCCGTACCAAATAAGTATTTTGTGCGATAGATTTGGAAAACCAAGATCTGGGAGGCCAAAGGTGAACAAACAGAATCCAGAGTTGCCTGTTCCTAGGCTTAGAAAGTCGAAGTCGAAGAAGTGTGAGTGTAGATTTGAGCTACTGGCAGTGCGAAAGAAAAACATTCCCGGGGTTGCAGGAGAAAAATAGATTTTAGGTGTGATAGAAGGTCGGCATAACCATGTGCTACTTGCTAGTTTTCATGGGAATGCATTCATGGGTCGAATGACGGAGGAGCAAGAGCTTTGTGCTAGGTGGTTGATGAGGCTAAAGTCGTAGTGCCAAATCAAAGAAAACCCTAAACACTAACTAGAGTATAGCAAGTAAGTAGAGGTCGAACCCAAGGGAATTAAAACACCAAATCAATGCAGTCAAGTGAAATATCAAATAGTAACAAGTAACCAAAGGGGGGGGGGTTGATTGCAAGAACACACAAGTAACCAGTAACAAGCAGATGAAGTTTGGGTGAGAATATGATGAGAAGGGGTTTCACCTAGCAAGTATCCACACAACAGTCAATCAAGTTGATCATAGATTTATCTCAAGTTCTATTCAATCCTAGGGAATGTTCCTATTCCAATCTTTAATATATCAGCAGGCCAACCGGTCCGGATAATACTTACTATTCAGCAATCAGGGAAACCTCTCAAGATTAGATGAAATAACAGCAAAGGGCACAAGAATCATAAGGATGCATGCAATAACTTACAACCGTCAAGTATTAACATGCAATCAATTCTCTTTCATAAAAGCAATCAACTATCAGATCATGCAGATATGAATGCTACAATGACAAGGAATTTCACCGTATATTCCTAGTCTAGCAATAGAAAACTATTAATCAAACTAGGTGATCAAGCTAGCAAAACTAATAGAAATCAATAGATGAAGAACAAGAGAATTAATACAAACCCATAGGAAAAGAACAAGAGTTTAGAAATCTCACAACTTAATAACTGAAGGTTTCAACCGCTAAGTAAAACAATGGAGTTTAGTTTCTGCTCATGGTTGCAAAACTAAATTGTCTGATGGAAAAGAAGATGGAAAGATGATAAGGCCACTAGGGTTTAAATAGAGTCTAACCCTGAAATATATCATAAAAGAAAATAAAAGAAAAGTAAAGAAAATAAAGAAAAGGAAAACGAATTAAATAAAAGGAACAAGAATTTAATCTCGTAAGCAGCTTGAAGAATTGTTCAGCTGCTTGCTTGATCTCTTCACGGCCCATTACGCATGGCCCAATCTTCACACGGCCCAGCTCCACTCCAGGCCCAACTCCAGACGCTTGCATCAGCGTGATGTCACGATGACATCAGCGCACCACTTCCTTCACATGGGCTTCTTTTCCTTCGTGGGCTTCTCCTTTCATGGCCCGCCAACATAACCAGCTGCATGCTTCTTCATGGGCTGGCCCATCTACTCAGCATTCCAACAACAACCTACCCGCGATCGCCACTAATCAATCCGCGATCGCGGATAAAATCCACTCGGCTCCTCTCTGTTGCTCCACCGCGATCGCCGCTTATCCATGGCGATCGCCGTCGGTGATTTCTTCAAGTCTTCAACTCTTATTCGGTTCTGATCTCTATTTCTTCACTTCTTAATAAATATCTCAGAACATAACAATGACTCGAAACACATATAATAATACTCCTAAATCAATGTAATAATCCCTAGTTACGCTATACAAAGTGCAGCGTATCAAATACCCCCATACTTAGACTTTTACTCGTCCCGAGTAACTTATAGAAAAGCTACCCATACAATAAAATACTCAAAGCCTCAGGAAGTACAAGAATATCTCCTAGTGATTACATACATAGTAAACTCCTCCAAAAAATACAAAACAACAACATCAAGAACAATGTGATAAAATAAGCACATACCCAGAACTACACCTTATTCCTCCAAGTGGCCTACCAGAATCCTCCTATACGCCTCCTTCTTATGTCTCCATACGCCAAGATGATAAAAATCCTAAAACACTCAATTTTTTTATAACACTCATCTTGCTTGGGCGCCCTTTCAGGTTTTCATCCCAACCACTCAATAATTGTTCCAGGCTCACAAAACTCACATCACTCAAGACTTATTTTTGCCCCAGCCTAATGCCGGTCAAGCCACCTTCTTATTGCATAGAACTTGCTATCCAAGGATTTTGTATGCCTTTTTTCAATTTTTGTGGCTTTTTCATACAATATATATTCAATAAGTTCATGCAGATACAACCAACACCCAAATAATTACATGTGAATACATTCTCCTCCCCCATACTTAAACATTGCATTGTCCTCAATGAAATGGAAGACATAAAAACGAACCCAGGGAAGGAGACAGAAGACTCACATACAAGGTCGGATGACCTTCCTCCAATAAAACTCAAAGTGTGGTAGAATGAGAAACTAGATGAGCACTAAATGTAATTCAATAATGCATAGCTCATCTAAAGCAAAAGAAAGAATACCTCCAATGTAGAAGGTGACCCAAACAAATCAACTCCTTGCAAAGAACATGGTCACCAACAAGCTAAGCTCCAGCGAATGTAGATCTAGAATGATAGTACTAATGAAACCAAACTTGATGTAATACAGCTCCTTACTTTCTTTTCTCTCATTTTTTTTTTTCTGCACTCTATTTTTTTTTAATCCGATATATTTTTTTTTTCTCGGAATGATTTTCATATTTTCGGATTTTTTTTTTAGACGGGAGAGAAGACTTACAGTGAGATTGGCTACTGACTGTAGCTGACCCTAAGCTTCGGTGATTTCCTCCTGTCCATAGAAAAACTAAAAAGAAAATTAAACCGAACAAAACAAATAAAAACAAACTTAAACCTCGGGTTGCCTCCCGAGCAGCGCCTTATTTTATGTCATGGCTCGACATGAAACTCAAGAGATTTAACTAACGTCATTTGGCTTTGTGAAAACCGTCTCTTGTCTGAATTCTCTCTTGAACCACTCATGGAACGCTTTGAATCTCGTCCCTCTTACCTTGACCACCTTGTCTTTAGGAATGAAGGTGGTTTCATTCACTTCCTCCTCCTTGACCGTATCAGGCGGCTGTTTAAGATCAATGTCAAGTGCCTGCACACTAGACATCAATGGTATCTCGTCTGGCGAGGTCAGTAATGAAGGGCGATTGCCCAAAGGATGTGAATAGAGCTTACCTTTAGGCTCTGGCTTAGCCTGATACTCCTGCATGTTAGTAGATAGAACAACATCTACTTTTGGGGGCTCTAAGATATTCTCTAAAACAGGTTGTAATTTATCCTTACAAGTAGGCTTAATCACATCAATAGCACATAGAGAATTCTTATCAATGGGAACCATATCATAAATATTATACTCCACCTTATCCCCATCAAACTCCATAGAGAGAGTCCCACTATTAACATCAATTTTTGTTTGTGCTGTTTTCATGAAAGGTCTACCTAACAGTATAGGTGTGACATTATTAGCATGCTCCATATCCAATACAAAGAAATCAGCAGGAAAAATCAGATCACCAACCATAACAAGAACATCCTCAACAACCCCTTTCGGGTACACAGTAGACGTATCAGCAAGTTGAATAACCGTTCCTGTTTTATGCAAGGGTCCTAAGCCTAGTGATTCATACAAAGAGTAAGGCAAAACATTGATTGATGCACCTAAATCTAGCATGGCTTTGTCAAATTTAGTTTCACCAATCACACATGGAATGCTAAATATGCCTGGATCACCACATTTCTTAGGCATGCGTTTTTGAAACACAGCAGAAACTTGTTCACTTACTTCAAATTTCTTCTTTCCTTTCAGTTTTTGATTTCTCTTGATAGTGCAAACTTCTTTCAAAAACTTAGCAAATCTAGGAATACTCTTAACAAGTTTGAGCAAAGAAATGTTTACCTCACACCTACTAAAGGTTTCGAATATTTCTTTGTCGTCCTCCAGCCTTCGAGTATCCTTCAACGCTTCAGGAAAGGGAGCAACAGGCTTTTGAGAGAATAGAGGGGGAAAATTTGGACGAACATAATCGTCTACATATTCAGGGAACTCCCGGCGATCGCCATCAACAACTAGCGATCGCGGTCGCACAAATTGGGGTTCTGCAGGAGACCTGCGATCGCGGATCATCATCCGCGGTCGAGGATTTGTGACGAGCAAATCTGGACATTCTGGAGCAAGGCCGCGATCGCGGTCTGATTCCGACAATCGCGGTTTTGGCACAAAACATTCATTTAAAGTTTTTCCGCTCCTCTAGAACACTGCACTGACGTTCTCTCTCGGGTTTCTTACCGGTTCCCTGGCCACTAATTTACTCACAGCTTGAGCAATCTGTCCTAACTGATTTTCAAGATTTTGGATACTCGATTCCGTTTTAGCATTTTGTTGCATCACAGTCTGAGCTAAGGACTTGATCATATCTTCAGTAGTCATAGAATTCTGAGGTCTACGTTGCTGATAATTAATATTATGAGAGTCATACCTTGGCCTTGGTTGCCATCCACCAACAGCGTTTACCTCAGCATTGGGATCATGAAGGGAATCAATTTTCAGCATCAAAGCCTTTACCATCTCTTTCAACTCATTCATGTCAGTCTGTAATTGATCTGAATTAATTGCTTTGACTGAGTGAGATCCCTGTCTACTGCCAAAATGCCTTGAACTTTTAGCCAGTTCTTCAAACATTTCAGTGGCCTGTGGTATAGTCAGTTTCAGAAAATTACTTCCACAAGATGCGTTTACCATTCGACGATCCTCATCAATCAGGCCACTAAATAGGTGCATAAGGAGATCTTGGTCAGTATAACTATGGAATGGGCAGCTTGAGCAAAGCTTCTTGAATCTCTCATAATATTCATAGAGACTCTCAGTTGAGTGTTGTTGAAGATTCGTGATCTCCTTCTTCAAGCTGCTCAGTTTTGTAGCTGGAAAATATTTCTCTAAAAAGACCTTTTTCATCTTAGCCCATGTATCAATACTCCCTGGAGCTTGATAATAGAGCCAATCATTCGCAGCGTCTTTCAGAGTAAATCCGAAAGCTCTCAGCATGACCTGCTCCTCAGTAACACCTCTTGGCTTCATACTAGAACATATGGCATGGAATTGAGCCAAGTGTATGTTGGGATCTTCTCCTGCTAAGCCATGGAAGTGTGGTAGCTCATGAATTAAACCAGCTTTTAATTCAAAATTCACACCTTCTTCAATCTCAGGAAACCTCACTGCCAAAGGTTGTTGGTTTAAGTCTGGGGCAGTGAGTTGCCTCATAGTAGGCAATAACGGTCCATGTCGATCACCAATCTCGTTCACTTGGTTCAGAGCTACTCTTTGGTTCCGAAGGAACGTCCTTTCAATCTCTGGGTCAAAGGCAACAAGAGATGAATCAGTAACACGGGTCTGAACCATAAAGGTTCACACCAAACAGTTGATAATTTCACAATTAACACAGAATCAGAAAATTTCAATTCCCCGGCAACGGCGCCAAATTTGATGAGGCTAAAGTCGTAGTGCCAAATCAAAGAAAACCCTAAACACTAACTAGAGTATAACAAGTAAGTAGAGGTCGAAACCAAGGGAATCAAAACACCAAATCAATGCAGTCAAGTGAAATATCAACTAGTAACAAGTAACCAAAGGGGGGGGGGGGTTTGATTGCAAGAACACACAAGTAACCAGTAACAAGCAGAGGAAGTTTGGGTGAGAATATGATGAGAAGGGATTTCACCTAGCAAGTATCCACACAACAGTCAATCAAGTTGATCATTGATTTATCTCAAGTTCTATTCAATCCTAGGGAATGTTCCTATTCCAATCTTTAATATATCAGCAGGCCAACCGGTCCTAATAATACTTACTATTCAGCAATCAGGGAAACCTCTCAAGATTAGATGAAATAGCAGCAAAGGGCACAAGAATCATAAGGATGCATGCAATAACTTACAACCGTCAAGTATTAACATGCAATCAATTCTCTTTCATAAAAGCAATCAACTACCAGATCATGCAGATATGAATGCTACAATGACAAGGAATTCCACCGTATATTCCTAGTCTAGCAATAGAAAACTATTAATCAAACTAGGTGATCAAGCTAGCAAAACTAATAGAAATCAATAGATGAAGAACAAGAGAATTAATACAAACCCATAGGAAAAGAACAAGAGTTTAGAAATCTCACAACTTAATAACTGAAGGTTTCAACTGCTAAGTAAAACAATGGAGTTTAGTTTCTGCTCATGGTTGCAAAACTAAATTGTTTGATGGAAAAGATGATGGAAAAGATGATAAGGCCGCTAGGGTTTAAATAGAGTCTAACCCTGAAATATATGGTAAAAGAAAATAAAAGAAAAGTAAAGAAAATAAAGAAAAGGAAAACGAATTAAATAAAAGGAACAAGAATTTAATCTCGTAAGCAGCTTGAAGAATTGTTCAGCTGCTTGCTTGATCTCTTCACGGCCCATTACGCATGGCCCAATCTTCACACGGCCCAGCTCCACTCCAGGCCCAACTCCAGACGCTTGCATCAGCGTGATGTCACGATGACATCAGTGCACCACTTCCTTCACGTGGGCTTCTCCTTTCATGGCCCGCCAACATAACCAGCTGCATGCTTCTTCATGGGTTGGCCCATCTGCTCAGCATTCCAACAGCAACCTACCCGCGATCGCCGCTAATCAATCCGCGATCGCGGACTTAATAAAATCCACTCGGCTCCTCTCTGTTGCTCCACCGCGATCGCCGCTTATCCATGGCGATCTCCGTCGGTGATTTCTTCAAGTCTTCAACTCTTATTCGGTTCTGATCTCTATTTCTTCACTTCTTAATAAATATCTTAGAACATGACAATGAATCGAAACACATATAATAATACTCCTAAATCAATGTAATAATCCCTAGTTACGCTATACAAAGTGCAGCGTATCAGCGGTGGGGAGATGGAACTGGTCGCAAGACGCCAAAAGATATTATCTCTAAATTGAGGGAAAAGTACCCTGGTAATGTTACTTCAAGGAGACAAGTTGCAAACTTTTTGCAGAAGGTGAATTACGATGATCGCGGAGAGCTAAACGTGATACAGTGGCCCCTTAAGTTTTTACGTGACCACGACTACGTAGTTCATCCACATAGAGACATGACAAACGACGAGGTTGCAATATTATTCTTTGCTAACCAAGAGTCGTTGCGTTTGTTGAAGAAGTAACCGTACGTGGTAATTATCAAAGTGACGTACAAGGCAAACAAGTTAGTCTCTACAAAACCGGTCGATATTTAGTTCGGATAAACTATACTATATTCTGTAGTGATATATGTTAATGTTTCAATAGATATGAAATGTTGCTCGTAGAGATCGTTGGATTCACCAGTACACACAAGACGTTCAACATCGCGTATGCATTCACTAAAGTGGAAAGGATTTATCATTACACATGGATAATGATTCAATTGAAGTCATTATTCATAGATTTGGGAGTGATGCCAACGGCTATAATGACAGATTATGAAGACGCGCTGATAAAAGGGATCAAGACTGTTTTCGAGAGCGAAGTTCAACATCTGTTGTGTTGGGTGCATATCAAACACAACATTGAGGCACATGCTTCGACCATCCTAAAGAGACAAATAAAAGTGGAAGCCTTTGCAGGACAATGTT
This sequence comes from Oxyria digyna, assembly GCA_029168935.1. Taxonomy (NCBI): domain Eukaryota; kingdom Viridiplantae; phylum Streptophyta; class Magnoliopsida; order Caryophyllales; family Polygonaceae; genus Oxyria; species Oxyria digyna. The sequence goes on from JAPVLV010000013.1 coordinate 18,995,180, forward strand.
GGGGACTATTTTGCTCAACTACTAAAGAGAGGTATGAATAGAGGCTCGAACAGTTGAGGACATCTTGGAAGAGCGGCCTTGTGGGATACGTCGAGAAAACATGGCTTAATCCTCACAAGACAAGCATAGTGAGGGCTTGGATAGATTATATCATAACGGCTTACTTTCTTAACTTACCAACTTAACTGTTTGTTTAGAGTTGAAGGGGATGCACAAGGTTTTGAAAGATATTATTGGTTCTAGCAGAGGGGGCTTTAACAGAGTGATCGTACGGATCCATCATTCAGTACTCCTTCAGATTGATTCAATTAGGGCGAGCATGAACATGTCCCTCTCCAAACGACCAACTGATTTTGATGATCCAAACATGCATCTGCTTGGAAGGGCTATTTTTCCCCGACTATTCTACAAAGTGTCAGACAATTGGGCGAGGAACTGTCTTGGGTTTCCGTGCGTCCATAAAATTGCACACGCCATCATTGCAAACACACCCCTGATTGAGGATGACATTCACCCGTTCTGGAGGGATTTGTATTGGGACGACACTCCTGAAACAGAAGACGACCCAAATCTGAAGGTCCGAATGAACATTATAGAGTTGCGACTCCATGAAATGTTCACCAAGTTGGAACTTGGAACCCTGAAGAAAAGCACGGCATACCAGCTAGGTGAGTTGTATCAGGACTTGGAGCATCCTGAACTAACTACCTTGAAAGAACCGACAAATGTGAAAAGAAAAGGCAGGCCAAAGGGTGCAAAGAACAAGGATAAGGAGGAGGATGACAGTGAAAATGACAAGGAGGATGACATAGAACAAGAAGATATGGAGCAGTATGAGAAGGAGGAGGCAAAGCAGAAATCAAAAGGAAAGAAGAAAGCAAGCGGTATAGGAGCAAGACGGCCAGGTCGTCCTAAAAAGGAGGAGGATGACAGTGAAAATGACAAGGAGGAATCGAGAGAGAAGAGTTATTTTGAGCACAGACAAGAAGAGCTGGAGCGATATGAGAAGGAGGAGGCAAAGAAGAAAACTAAAGGGAAGAAGAAGGCAAACAATACAGGAGCAAAACGACCAGGTCGTCCTAGAAAGCAAACAACGACATCACTTCCCGTGGTCATTGAGGCCGAGGAGTTGCATTCTCAACCCCTGACCGACCTTTCACAGCCTGAAGGATCAAACTACACTAACTTCGATCAGTGCCATGAAGAACCTGGTTTTCCTCTCATTCATAGGGGGATTGACTTTGGCATTGACAATTTGGATGATTTTTGGCTTCCATACATCACAGATGTTAGACAGGTACGTTCTGACAGGCATTGTGGTTATAGGTCGATGCCCTTACTTTTGGGAAGAAAAGAACAAGAGTACGGAAACATTCGGCGTGAGCTGGTAACCGACCTGCTTGAGAACCAAGATTTGTACGAGCCTATTCGTCGCCGTCTTCGTCCGGGTACTTAGGAGGATCTTATTCTCCAAGTTAACCATTGCAGAAGCCCTTGTTCAAAACTATACTGGTTGCATTTCCCACTGATGGGCTTAGTCTTTGCCACCCTATACCAAGTTGGCCTCGTGTTATTGTGTTGGGATGCTCCGACCTTTTGCTTACCGCTAAGGTGTAGAACAGAAAACGCTGATCTTCCACGACAGATTTTTGGCATGGCACACGTAGGCAACCGTGACCACTTCATACCGGTAAAGTAGACAATTTTACTTGAAAGTTATGTAATCATAGTTTTTTGTTTAATATCTAAAGTCGCTTGTGTTTATATAGGTGGCGTTTGTTTGTAGCGAAATTATCAACGTGATGACAACTAAGCAATTGTAGGGCAAAGATAAAAGAATATGGTATAATCTCAACACTCAAGAACGATATAGAACGAAGTAAGAATTTAGGGTTTGAAGTTTGAACTTAGTATTACTCGTGTGGTGGCTGAATGATTACAAAGCATGTGTTAGCCCTCTTTTATAGGCTAACCCTAATAATATCTTTAAGGAAAACGAGATCTTATCTCTTCCTTCTATCTAATAACGATATATCAATAAGGTAAAATGATATTCTTTATCATATCTTTTACCAATTACAATAATATACAAGGAAATAAGATAAAATACACTCGGCCGACTTAATCTTCAAGGAGAACGAGATCTTAGCCACGTCTCGCTACGTCGACGACATCTTCATTGCTTCTCGTCACGTCGACGTGATCATCTTACGCGTAGCTCGTCACGCGTTCCTTACTCGTCGTATTTATAGGCACAAACAATACCCCTAAGGCGTCTTACAAGGCTTAACGTCTAGTAGAGCTGGGAGACGCCTTCTTTCTTCAAGGAATACGTCTTCATTAGATTCGGAACGCGTTGGGTATTTTACTCGAACCGAAACCTTGACTTCGTAATAATATTTTTCTTTCGATCCTCATTTAATGCGGCTAACTAACTCGTATCCGCTCCAACAGCTACTTTTCCAACGTTCGAATTTATCTTTAACGGTAACAAATCGGTTCTTGGAAAATCTTGAACGAGATATTTTCTCCTTCCCTATTTAAACATGTCTCGCTTTCCTTTTTTCTTTTCATCCGCGATCTTCTTGCAAACCCTAATCTTTACTTTCTCTTCTCAGTGGCTCCGATCGTCTACGATCCTAAGATGATTCTGAGCGATGTTAACCGCCGTTCTTCTTCGGCTCGTAACATTGAGTATTTTCGTTCCATAGCCGGACTTTCTGCTCATGTGGAAATTGCTATTCCTCCTCCTGACGTGTTCGCTGACGTCTTTCGTCCAGGGTGGATTTGCGTCTACGAGTACCCTTTCTTGGTTGGACATTGTTTCCCATTCTCTCCCTTAGTCCAGTGTTTCTTGACTACTCTGGGCATTGCCATAGGGCAAGTTCTTCCGAGCGCTTGGAGAGGATTGGCGGTGTTGGACCATATTTTTGCTAACTTTGACATCACGTTCACGATCGCCGACGTCATGCATTCTGGCATACTTTCTGTTGGAATAGGGACCTATTGAACTATGGTTCCCTAGCAGGTTCCTTTCCTAAGCTCTCGTAGTTTTGACGATGACAACACTTGGATAGACTATGGTACTGCTTACCTGTTTGTTTCAGTTTAAAGATAAATGATTTGAAGACTGACGAACACAAGGGAAGTGCCAAGGAACTAAGTGTCTCACCCAAGTTACTCCAACCCTAGCGTGGGCGGCGAGCCGAGAAGATCTTTTGCTTGTTAGGAAATAGCTATGTTGTTGTAATTCGGTTATGGTAATTGCGAGTTAATTCTAGGTAACTTGCTCAGCATAGGGTCGATTAATTATTAGGATATTAGTACGGCATATAATATATTTTCCATAATATCTTTGTATGCCGAACTAAGTCTCTATATATTTGATCGCCTCTATGTTCTTAGGGTTTATGCATTTCGACCGAGTTGTGAGTGCATCCGCCTAAGAAGAGAAGAAAGAAGTGTTCTTGTTAAAAGAACATCAAGTAAGTTCACTGGTATTTTCATCATAAGAGTTTCTGATAGGAACTAGGTTAGTACTTTGCAATAAAGTTTGTAATCTCGTTCGTCTCTAAACTCATCGATTGAATATACAAGTAGACCTTTCAAATCCTCGAAAGAGGGGTGGTTTTTATCTAAAGATAACTAGTTGGTTATGTTGGGTTTCCACCTAAAGTAATTGTGTTAATAATCTGTTCAATTACTTCCGCTGTGCCTAGGAACTGGACAACTTTGTGTCTCAGTTCCCTTGATACTAACATATAGATCCTACAATTGGTATCAGAGCGAGTGCTCTAGATTGTGTGTTACTCGCAGGTTATTAACAAGCGACAATGAAAGTACATAATGAAAGTACACAATGAAAGTACACAATGAAAGTACACAATGTGCATAACATTAGATGTCTACGATTTAGGCGTTGTCGGCAGAAGAGGAAGAGGAGTCGAAAGCATAGACGATACTACAAACCATCAGTCGTAATTCTTTTTCTTTAATCTTAAACCTTTCCATCAGGACCTTCACTCTTTTGTCACTCTTTTTTTTCTGGATGATTAATTTCCTGATAGCACGTAAAGCAGTAGGGGTATGCTCTGGATCAATAAACCTGATTCCGAAGAAACAATTGCATGCATAATGCCTTCGTCCATATTGGTCAGGCATGTCTTCGTCATTGCTAACGTACACATTACACATTTGGCGACACCTTCTTATACCAGTACACATTATCTATGGAGGGTCACGCTTCATACGTCTTGGTGATGATGGTGATGATGCCATATTCGTAGTTATGTTCTGCCAAATAAGTAAATAATACAACTTTAGTTATAAACATGAAAGCATATACAAAAATGAACAAAAGAAAAATTTACCGATTAAGTAGGAAAACTTTGATATTTGCTCTAGTTGAGATGGATGAACTAGTTGAGATGGATGAAGAAATCACCACCTTCAAACCGTTGGTTTTATAGGAATTTATGTATATGGTGCGCATTGCTTCTGCGCACAAGGAGTTACCGATTCAAAATAACGGTAACTATGAGTGCGCTATGTAGTTGCGCACAAATTTTTAACGGTAACTTTATGTGCGCGTTACAACTGCGCACCAAAAGTTACAGATTCAAAAATTTACGGATTAGGTGCGCTTCACCTTAGCGCATGGCTGAAATCCGGTAACTTTTTGTGCGCTCTACCACTGCGCACCATAGTCTTTCAATCTTCGAAATGGTTGCGATATGAAGGGTCTAGCACATCGATGTTGATTATGTTTGAAAAACTTATACAAATTAGTGTTATTAGGCATATAAAATGCGTATAAGGTCTCCCCATCACAAAAAGTGGCTCGAAAATACGCAAAAACGCTAAAAGGCCTTAAGGTCCAATAAGGCGGAACGATGCCCAAACGACGTCGAAATGCAATGAAACTTGTTTTCAATGCATATTATAGCTATTTAACCTTGTCGGTAACTTCAAGTCGAAATCTCGTACTCTTCAAGTAACACCTTCTTTGTAAACCTTTAATAGTCTTTCAATCTTCGAAATAGTTGCGATATGAAGGGTCTAGCACATCGATGTGGATTATGTTTGAAAAACTTATACAAATTAGTGTTATTAGGCATATAAAGTGCGTATAAGGTCTCCCCATCACAAAAAGTGGCTCGAAAATACGCAAAAACGCTAAAAGGCCTTAAGGCCTTTTAAGGTCCAATAAGGCGGAACTATGCCCAAACGACGTCAGAATTCAATGAAACTTGTTTTCAATGCATATTATAGCTATTTAACCTTGTCGGTCACTTCAAGTCAAAATCTCGTACTCTTCAAGTAACACCTCCTTCGTAAACCTTTACTAGTCTTTCAATCTTCGAAATAGTTGAAATAGTTGCGATATGAAGGGTCTAGCACATCGATGTTGATTATGTTTGAAAAACTTATACAAATTTGTGTTATTAGGCATATAAAGTGCGTATAAGGTCTCCCCATCACAGAAAGTGGCTCGAAAATTCGCGAAATGCAAACATTCATATGTGCGCAGGCCAAATGCGCACATCTTTCTGTGCGCAGGCCAAATGCGCACATCTTTCTGTGCGCAGGCCAAATGCGCACATGTTTATGTGCGCAGGCCAAATGCGCACATGTTTATGTGCGCAGGTTTTAAGCGCACATATTCAGATCGTTGAAATTTGACCGTTGGGTGCGCTGAACATCTGCGCACGCAACGGTCGAATTTCAACAGCCAAAATCCAAGCTATAAAAGAAGGGCCAACTCTACCTCAATTCACCAATCTCACCATTTCTCTCTTAACGTCACCAATCTCACCATTTATCTCTTAACACTCGCTAATGTTGCACAGTTCATCAGCAAGCAATGCTCTTTTTTATTGTCAATGTGATCGACCAAGGATAATGAGGAGTTCTGAAGGACGAAGAAACCTCGCTCGAAGGTTCTGGACATGCGCTGGTACTGGTGGTTACATTTGTGACTTCTGCGAGTGGATCGATCCACCACACCCTGATTACTCCTTAGCTGCGATAAGAGACCTACTCTCCAAGATACGTATGTTAGAGGAGGAAAATGCCAATCTTAAGGTGACCCTGGCTGCCAATCGTTAGTTAAGTCGTTGTTGTAATCGTTAGTTAAGTGGTTGTTGTAATCGTTAGTTAAGTGGTTGTTGTAATCGTTAGTTAAGTCGTTGTTGTAATCGTTAGTTAGGTTATTGACTTGAAAACGAAATATAAATCCGAAGTAAACAGGCATAGCACTAGACGAAGAGATGGTGAGGAAGACCAACCGTTAAGATCCTTAAACCGATGTTTGGTTTCAGCGAAATGTACGGACTAATAGGAGTTTGGAAACTGATTATTAGTTGGTACATTTCGCTGACTATGAACATCGGTTTAGGGATCTGAATCGGTTGGTCTTCCTCACCATCTCCTTATCTAGTGCTATGCCTGTTTACTTCGGATTTATATTTCGATTTCAAGTCAATATAGTTTTTCAAGTCTTGTTGTTATAATTTGTATTTCGTTTTCAAGTCAATATAGTTTTTCAAGTCTTGTTGTTATAATTTGTATTTGCATCATTGTTCGTAGTCGTTTTTGTGGTAGATACCTTATTCGTTTTCGACATTCAAACAAGAAAAACATCAAAGTTAAGACCATCACACAAGCAAAAGACATACATAAAACATCAATCATACATAAAACATGGTGTATCTAACAAGCAATCCATCAAACAAAAACATAAGTGCAACGTCTAATCCTGAGTCTCCTGAGTATAAGGCGGATCATCTCCCCGAGGCACAGCATCCTGAGTCTCCTGAGTCGTATCATCCTGAGTGCCACATCCCCTACCCTGGCCTCTCTCATGAACAGAATCTCGGAAAACACGAGGTGGTGGTGGTGGTGGTGCCATCTGCGATGCATGTGGGGGAGATGGTGCCTGAGGTGCCTCTAAGACTTCAAGCCAGCCACGAATCACCTCTTCAGTGTTCCAAGGTCGATCCGAGATAGGGGTGTCTAGAAAAGAGTGCATCATGGCTTGAAGGATCTGACAACGTTGTAAACAAAACGTAAATTTAATCGTTTGTTAAGGTCTAAAGCTAGGTTTTGTAGAAACTTTATAAAATTATAACATACCGCAAATGCATCGATAGGCACTGGGGTATATCCATAGCGAGGCGGGCGATCATGTCTCCCAGAGGATGGATCGACGATGGGATGTGAGAACTCGTCCAGCCAATCCAGATAGTCATCAGTCATCTTCCATGCTGGTGAAGCAACCGGCCCATCCAGATCGATAAGAGGCCTCGGCTCTGCGTCCCATGCTCCTAGAAGCTCAGTTGGATAAACAACCTCATAATTAGTGATACCCCTGTTGCGTACCCATGACACCGGCTGAATGGGAGGGTCGGGAACGGGCTGAGCCAATCCAAATTGCCGCAGGACTCTCCTAGGGTTATACGCCTCATGAAATTTCCAGATACTCAAGACGCCCTCAAATCTCGAAGGAGAAACCTCTGGTGAGTTAAAGTCCAAACCTCTCCATGGCTGCCAGTTAACATGAAACAAATAACAAGCCAAATTAGACACGTACTAAAATAATGAAATGAAAAATATAAGAAATTAAATCCAAACCTGCTCATATCTCATTTTGTTCGAGCATGCGACAGATGGCAACCAAACGCCCACTATCCGAGCTAAGTGGTGTATAAAATCCTGCAGCAGCTTCTCCATGGGCGAATGTAGGGTTCGTGACAAAGTGATCACGAAAATGGGGAAAGTATGCCCAGATCCAGCACTACATATAAACAATTAGACATTATTAGTAAAACTACGTGAATAGTTAAAAGTTATTCACCAAGACGTTAAAGACGAGATCTTACCCTCAGAAGAATCCCACATGAAGCAATCCCACACGCCTCGACTCTATATGCAGACCCTAAATTGCGATACACTAACACAAGTATGTCGGCTCCCCATGCAATGTCCCCTGTATCTTCATGGTTGATAATAAGCTTCGCGTACTGGACCTTGACACCCTTTGTCGACCTATCCACCAAGACAGTCGAGCCCAGAAGCAAAAGGAGATAGATAGTGTCAATGTGACTCTCATTCCTGACTGGTGCAACGAACAAAACTTCCAACCGATCATTGAGTGCCTTCAAATGAATGCCACCTTTACTATAACATTTCTTCATGTCCTCAGCCGTCTGACCCATAGCATCCCCAAGCAGAGCATAAATTTGGTCATCTGTCATAGGTGAATTGCAGCTACGACCATGTATACGGACTGTGAGGATCTGCATCACGTCATGTAGGCAGATGGTCATCTCAGCAAATGGCATGTGGAAAGTGTTGGTCTCAGGGTGCCACCTCTCCACAAAAGCATAAATCAATGCAGCATCGATCTCCACAAAAGCACAAAAATGCTGCGCACATATTGGCGTGCATATAGTGAAAAAGTCGCGTGTATATAGGCGTTTCGTTTAAGTATTATTTGATGAACATTTAGTTGAGTAAATCTAGTTGAACATTTATGAACATCTTGATGAACATTTAAACCAATTTTAATGAACTTTTGAACAATGAATAATTTTATACATCAGTGTGAACAATTTTGTGCATCTTGATTCTTTGTGAACAATTTTGTTTCAGCGAGGCTCAGAGGTGGACGGGTGGTGGTCTGACAAGTGGTGACAAATGGTGTCATTTTCTTAGCTCTTAGATCTTCCTTGATCCAAGACTCTACAGTCATTTATATTTATTATTTTAAAAAGTATTATTGTGAGATATTTTTCCATAAAATAATATTCTCATTCAATATAATATATTGTTATTTCTTCATTTAAATAATAAAATATCTGAAAATTGGATCACTCCACGAGTTTCAAATAAGTCTGCATTTGATGCGACAGGTCCTGAATCGGTTCTAATTCGATTACCGTACTTCATGATTTTTCAGAACGGGTTAGATCAGATTTTCCGAATGGGATCGATCAGGTCAATATGTCTGGTCCAGCTCCCATGGAGTTCCAAAATAACTCTATAGATGGATTTCAACAAATCTCATCCATTGATTCTAATCAATGGCTTAAATCTATTCTCAATTAATCCTAAAAGGTAAGAAGATTTTCTTTCTTCTCTTGTCATACGGTTACTTCCAAAATTAACATTAGTAATTAAATTTTCTGAAATCTCACGTAAACAATTTCATTCTTTGTATCTTTTTGTTTGATTTTCATTAACAGATTTAAAAAGTATTTCAAGAGGGGTTGTTTAATCTTCTTTTGTAAATTAAATAATTAATTCATTTATTAATTCAGTTTTTATATAAATAAGAGCCCAGTTCTTCATTTCTAATTGTTTAATTTGAACAAAGTTTTGAAATGTAGTCATTTTCCTTATTTAATTGGCCCAAGTCATATAAAAACACTAAAACTGATTATGTTATTACTGTAGTATTAATATTGATAAATATGAAATGCATAAAATCACTATACTAAAACCTTTAATATGGAGCAAATAGCCAAATAGTCATACCATTATTCTGGAATTGTGTAGAGTGACCAATCCTAAAATCTCTAAAAAAAACATAAGTTATAAATTTAACCATTCTAAAGAAAAATAATAAGAAAAACTCTTTTCACAAAATAAATATACGTTTCCTTGTTTTTGTTTCTATATACAATGAAATTAAAAAAAGTTAAAAACAAGACCCAACATACTTGAGTTAATCGGACAATAAGAGAGAATCATTGAATATATATCCTTTCCTAATATATTGATAAGACAAATCAATTTAAGGATGAGATTTGTTGAAATCTATCCATGGAGTTTCTTTGAAACTCCATGGGAGCTGGACCGCAATACGTCACATGAATTCCGGTTTCTATATACCGCCCACTTAAATTATCAAATATCAAAAAATAGCATAATTTTAAAATGATAATCTCGCGTTACGCGAGGGATGTACATTTCTCGTAAAGGCCTTTTTTAATTCCCGCGTTATGCGAGGTGTCCCTCTTTCGCGTAACGCGAGAGATCGGACGGTATTTGATAAAAAAAAGGCGGACTGTATTTAATAAGTGCCGAATTCAAAGGTTGGCAGCCCTCCTCCACACGAGTTTCCAAATATTTGTTCAATGAAATTTAACGGCACGCAGATGTTCTTTTTTCTTTACAGATACGACCATCACAAAATTCGTACGCAAAACCTGCATTGATTACTTCCAAGTTCCAACTAATCCCGCCAATAAGAAGCGCAATTCCAGTTCCAGCAAATGAATTTCAAATGGGACCTTTCCTTCAAATACTATCAACGCCCCACTACAATCAAGTTGTTATGCAACATGTGTAATGCCGAGTTGCCGACAAATTTCAGTTCGTAGAATATTCGAATTAGCACATGTTTTAGGGACTTAGAGCATCTGTATCTATGTAATCTCAAGTAATAAATACTTCCTCCGTCCCTAAATTTCAGTCACATTTTCTTTTCGGGTGTCCCATAATTTGAGTCACATTTCTATTTCTATCCATTAATTTATTCTCATAATACCCTTATTCAATTTACTTTATTCACACCCAACAATACTTTTTAGGGGTAAAGTTGTCTTTACATTGTAATAAGTTTTCTATTGGTTGAATTTTATGGTTTTTTGTGCCATTATTTACACTTTTACCTTAATTAGACATGTCTTAATATTTGTGCAAAGTACCAAATGTGACTCAAATTTAGGGACGAAGGGAGTATCATTTTAAAAAAGAAAATAAAAAAAGAGTGTTAGAATTTTTTATAAAATTGAGGTGATGAGTGAAGAGAAGTAACAAATTATTGTTACTCTCACCAACAATAACACTATATATTTATGTCAAGTGGTCTCAACATTTGATCAAAACTTTATTTTCACATAAAAAACTATTTAAATAATAAATAGCCTCACCACTCATATCTTTTTCTTATCAAATTTAAATTAATAATAACACAATTGTGGAGTCTGAGTAACACAAGATTAATTAGATAAAATATAATTTTAAAAAATAAGTAGTGTTACTCATTTTTTAGTAACACCAATGTGGATGCTCTTAGCGTGGACTTGAACAAACTTTTTTTAGTAACACCAATGTGGATGTTCTTATACTCCTTCGTAGAACACATATACGGAGTATATTAATTTTTCTCACGGGTACTGATGGGGAAGGTTGGGGGGATTTAACATTCCCGTCTCCATCATTGTGCCCTCATCTTCGTCCTCATCCCCACCATGTACATGTAATTTTCTACGTCCCCCTATAAAATCGACATTCTCATCCTTGTAGCGGGGATTTCCTCGTTGGGGATGAGAATTCTCCGTCTCACTGCCATCCCTAGCTATATAGTCTAGTTTTTAGCTTGTATACATATATTTATACTCCTTCTGATCCTTTTTAATTGTCATGTAAGAGTATTTCTTTTTAATGGTTATTTTAGCTATTTTACTAAAATTTTGTTAAATTTTCCCCTATATTTAGTAATAGATTTGGAATGTAACTTTTTATTTTAGAAATCTTATAACGACAATTAAAAAGAAATGAAGTATTTGTATATGCTTAGCAAATACTCCCTCCGCCCCATGATATAGTGTCCGTTTCCGAAATTTCACGAGAATTAAGTAATGTATGAATTAAATGATTAATAGAGAGAGAAAATTAAAAAATGTAATGATTAGAAGAGAGATAGAGAGAAAAGTAAAAGTGATGGATTGAAAATGAAAAGGTGTATTGAGTGAAGATAAAGTTGGTATAAAAAAATTCTATAAATGGAAAATGGTAAGAACTTCTCGGGACACCCCAAATGAAAATTGGGCACTGTATTATGGGACGGAGGGAGTAAAACCTTTATATTCTAATATTTCGCATTTTCCTCATATATTGTACTAGTATATGTTTCTCGTACATAAAGAGTGGTGCTAAACGTCACCGGCAATTTTTGTCACCATTTCATTATTTCCAATTATATACCCTTTAAGAATTCAGAATTTATCAAGATTACCATCTTCTAATTTGGTTCTCTGTAAACCCATTTTTCCACTTTAGATCTGAACAACTAACGTCGTCGATCGAACTGGTACCTCTTCCTGCGCTATACCGGCGAGCAATGGTTCTCTCGGATTACCGGCGGGCAATGATTCTCCTTTCCCTCGCCCACGCAGTCCCATAGATTCATCTCCGAGTTAAGGTTTAGATGAACAGATAACATTACCGGCGAGCAACTGGTTACTAATCTACACGGATAACATTAACTGTACATAACCTAAACCGGATAGATTCATCATCAACTTACAATCGAGGGAAAACGTTTCCTATTTTCTGTGTATCTCATGTTTAGATGAACGGAGGAGTAATATTGTCAAATTTTGACAAATGGAGACGGAGGTAGACAAAAGTGGATGACGTTTAGCATTTATGTACATAAAATGTAAAAATTCAAAGATTGCTCAAAATAACCTCCTCCCTCTCTCCCTAATTGTTTTTGTTTGTCAACTTTTTTTTTCGGGTATACTCTTTTGTTTGTCCACTATTTCATTTATGTCACTTTATTCTATCTATTTTATCCTTAATTACCACATTTTTCACTTTTTTTCTCTCCCAAATTTCAATCTTATATCATCTTTCTCTACATCTCTATCTCTCTCCTCTAACCATTCACTTTATATTTTTCTCTCTCCTATAATCATTATATTCCTACAATTACTTAATTCTCGCGAAAATCGTACGGACAAACAAAAAGGGACCGAGGGAGGAGGGAGTACATTAGGACTCCAGCGAGAGCAAAACTAGAGATACTAATAACAAATCAAATTGTCAATCACAAAATCATGTGTTCCCAAACAAACGAATTGCAAAAAAGAATAGAAGTAAAGATTCTAATAGGTGTTGCTTTGTACATCCACTTGAATATTGAACTGAGTTTTTGGAGACATTTAAGTTGACAAGCTTCTTTCCTCCCCTTTTCCAGATCTCAAAATGAGATGAAACTCCCATTAAAGATGAACTCGAAAAGGACACCAATAGATTATATACTACTCCACTCCGTAATAACCAAAGAATAAGAGGAGAAACTCTTAACAAGTAACCCCCATCTGAGGCAAAGATTCGCCCAATTTTTATGCAATTTGATAAAGCATTCGATTAATGAATAGTAGCAGATCTCCTCAAAACAGAATCATCAAAATTCTGAGCGTAGTCTTTGGAATTGTACCTAAAAGTGACAGGAAGGCCTTGATTGTGAGATCCAATAATCCTCCTGAACTCAGACCTAATCTTGTAGAAGACATGTTTCCAGGTTCGTTTGTGGTGCGGTCCAATGAAGCGCTTCTCGTCTTCGTTGATCTCGAGATCGGAGGCGAATCCAGACTTATGGGAGGAGATCCAGCCCCATCCGACCTGCCACCATTTCTTGATGGAGCTTCCGGCGGATTCGCCCATGGAGGAGAGGGATTTGGAACGGTGGAGCGGCCATGTGTAGGATGGAGGGTGGATCTGGAGAGAGAGGGAGGAGAGACGCCTCCTTAGGCCTTGTGATTGGTTATCTGAGGGTGGATCTGGTTGGGATACAGGGAGTGACTGCTTTCTGAAGCTCATTCTGTCGGTGGAGAGGAGAGGAGAAATGAGAGATGATGAGAGATGGAGGTTGAAGGCGGGCTGTTGTGGTGTTGCCCTCTATATCAAGATATGCCTGTGGGGCCCATTCGTACCTTTTTTTGCCTTATTTAATAGAATTTCGGTTCACTTTTACTGTAAGATCACATTGTCACACAACCGCACCTAATTTGTTTTTAGGATTTTTTACCGGAAATCACCCTATAACTATAATGTCTTATATTGCTCAAAATCACCCTTATGTTGCAATATTATCGGAAATTACCTTTATAACGCATTCCGTCACTCAACAACCACCCCATGTGTAACTCCGTTTAAAATTTCAAACACTTGTCAAATTTTGTAATTTTTTATTGAAATAAAATTGAAAATAAAAAAATAAAGATATTAGAAATAGCTTATTGTGCAGAATTACAAATATATCCCTAAATTATTAATATATCAAAATTGCAAATTACAAATATATCCCTTATTTCATCTTCTCTCTCAGCTTGTTGTCTGAGTTCGATGCTTCATCTTCAATTGCTTCAATCTGAGAATTCAACCCAATTTAACACATCCCTCATACAGTACATGATTAGTTGCATGACTTGCATCTCAAAAGAATCAATTTATGTTAGTATAAACAGATTCAAAACATCTTCATCCTCTCCTTTATTCCACCAAACGTCGATCGTTTATCGAAATGGATACTCAATCAACAAGCGTCTCGAGTCCTCAATCTTTGAGGAGAATCTATTCCGTGTGGTGGATTCGGCGATCGTTTCACGACCTTCTGCTGCCCGCAACACTCGCATTTCACAGATTCGATCTCAGTTTGTGCCTCTGATGATGAATTCAAATTTGTTCTTCTCAAAACCTAAAATCGAAGTCAGTCAGAAGTTTGATACTGAAACGAAACATCGTAATGAAAAAACAAATCAAATTCGACCAAATATAGGAGAGGAAGACAACAATATATCATTCACCCCAAATTTTTCAGATCTGAAATGTAGATCTAGTAAAAAAAAAAAAAGTTAGATCTAGATGATTTGTGAATTTGGAGATAAAAGAAGGATTGTGGATCTGGGTTATTATTCAAAAGAGGAATCGATGGGCATGATTTGGAGAAGAAGACATAAATTTGGGGTTTAAAATTTTACCATTAATGGAGTTTGGAGGAGTTTAAGAGGTTGAAGATGAACCAGTTGAAGATGAACCAGTTGAAGATGAACAATGAGTTTCATTTAATTTTTCTTTAAATTATTTTTGGTTAAAAAGGAAAAAGAAAAGAATAAAGAAATTGAAGAAATTCTCACGTGTGGCGCGTGGACGGAATCAGAGTAGGGTGGTTGTTGAGTGACGGAATGCGTTATAAGGGTGGTTTCCGGTAATATTGCAACATAAGGGTGGTTTTGAGCAATATAGGACATTATACGGGTGGTTTCCGGTAAAAAAAACTCTTGTTTTTATCATTGGTCTATATTTTAAGACAATGGTAAAAAAATATCAGAGAACCCAAGCGCCCAACAATGCCCAACATGGTCCTACACAGAACAGACAATCAAATCCAGAATAAGTCTCTGCTCAGCAAGTCAATGCGAGTGTTAGTGGATCGAGATTCCACCTTCTAGGGTCTAACGACAGTGAAGCTGGAACCTCCGGTGAGGATGATCGACGGCTGGAGAACACACAGTTACAAGCGAATATTTCCAAGATCTCGTCTGTTACGTCTGTTACACAAGAGGGACGCACCCAGGCTACGAATAAGGAACCTGTTACCAAAAATATTAGAAGCACCTTCAAAAACCAGAGAAATAAGGATAAAAAAGATTCGATTGGGGCCTCAATATCTTCGACAAAGAGAAATCAAGGGAAATTCAACCTTAGCGCAAATCAAGCTATCCTTAAGAAGACGCAACTGTCAAAAGATTTGATTTTTCCTAATACGCAAACAGATATCCTCTCAAGCCTAATCAAGCCGATAACCCAGCAAAACAGTGCCCCAGCAGTTACGAGAATTCCCACGCAATCCCCACCAGCCTTTCTCAACCCTGTTCTGTCGCTGAAACCACCAGATGGAGGGAGCAATGCAATTACCAGTGTTTTAGGTGCTCACGTGGACGTTGTCGGACAGATTAAGTATGCTGGTCTCCAACCACCAGACAGGGCCGTTCAAAGTGATTGCACCAGTGCTAGCAAGCAGAGTGTTCTTGGAACTTCTTCCGATGGTAGCGGAATCCCAACCGCTGCTTTGCAAGGTGTCAATGACACCACGAACAATCGAAGCCCTTAGGAGCTTCAATGACGCAGCCTCTGCTTATGCAGTTAGGATGAACTACTCGCCTATTCCGTTTCTCAAGAACCTTCTCCATTCAGTTTTCCCCATGAAGAACATCAATATTATTTTCTGGAATACCCGGGGCGCAGGCACTACAAGAAAAACCGTTTTTGGCAATGACAAAAGTCGTTGCGTTACATGACAAGTCGTTGCAAAAACAGGTTTTGGCAACGACAATTGTCGTTGCTAGGTCGTTGCCGGTAACGCCGTAGGCAAAGGTTTTTGCAACGACTTTTATCGTTGCCAAAACGAATGTGTTTCGCAACGACTTTGTTCGTTGCTAATTATTTGTCGTTGCCAAAACGAATGTTTTTCGCAACATCTTTTGCAACGACATTTGTCGTTGCAATATATGTCAACGTATTGCAACGACATTTGTCGTTGCAATACATGTCAACGTATTGCAACGACATTTGTCGTTGCAATACATGTCAACGTATTGCAACGACATTTATCGTTGCAATACATGTCAACGTATTGCAACGACAAATGTCGTTGCAATACATGTCAACGTATTGCAACGACAAATGTCGTTGCAATACATTTCTGATGTTTTGACAACAAACCTTTTACAACAGCTATTGTTGTTGCGATAGATAATTGTTTTGCAACGACATGGTGTTGTATCCTCTTGTCAATATACCTGTTTCTACCCTTATAATTGACATTCAACATGTATCCAAGATCATACGCACAATAACTTCGACTATATAACCTTCAAAAACTTGTTCAAATTACAACTTGTACCAAAAACATGTCTAACATTCAAATATTTAATTTGCCAACTTAGCTACATCCCAAATCATAAAACCAAAATCATTTCATAATATTTGTGTCATCCACAATATCCCAAAATCATCCTTCAACGCTTCGACATCTACTTGTTTCCCTGCACCATTGAATAAAACATTTCATATAAACAAGGCTAAAAAGTTACAATTTATCTATTATCATACTAGAGCAAAATTCAGTTTGCAAATCACTTCTATAAACAGAGGAGACATACATCATCTTGAGTTGACTTTATAGAGGATTCCTAGAGTTTGCAGATCCTCTATAAACGGAGTAAACAGTTTGCATATCCTCTGTCTATTATCAAACTAGAACAAAATTATCAGTGAGATCACCTTGTTGTTGGTGAAGGGTTGTTCTCAAATCTTGAAATTCCTAAAGCAATTTATAGAATTTTAAGAATAAACATTTTTCAGAGGAGGGAGGGAAGAAATCATGAAGAACTACTCACTGTTTGGAGTTGCTCCACTTCTATGTTTAAGGATTTCTTAAGATCTGCAAGCTCCTGGACACAACCAAGGACTGTTGTAAGTCACTCTCCGTATGAAACAAAATTGAATGACAATCCTAGCAACTCATTACTAATTTAATAATGTCAACTATAGAAAAATATTATCTGAAAAAACTAAAACAACAAGTATATTCTCAAAAAAATTAAACGTAAAATGACAAGTATTTTTGAGACCAGAAGGGTACATGGCTGCAGGTATACCAGGCTTTACCTAGCTAATAGTCAAAACCCACTCCATTTATAAACCTATATTACTCTACTATAATAATTTCTACTCACTTACCTTCTTGTTTCACTAACTTGATAGCAACTTGGTTAAAACAGATGTATAACAGTTCATATTTTTGCTTTCCATGATGAATGGAAGTTGCAGTAATAAACTGTTTGACCATTCCTGACATTTTAAAAAAAAATAGGATTTAATTCACTCTTCAAAAAACAAAGAGAAATAGGACTCAAAGGAATCCACAAGTGCAAGACATATTTAATGAACTAGTAAGAAAAATCCCAAGAACCTTAAAACTAAAAGCATTTGTTTTGATAACTGAATAAAATCACAGCATAAGTATAATTCTTAATTGGAGGTTTGCAAGTCTTATACTTAATCTAAAACTCAATTGTGAGGAAAGAAACACAAACTGAGCATACATTACATGAACCAGTTCGATCAGTTCAGCTTATCAAAACATCAGTTCGAAAAAAAAACATCAGATTATCAATTCAGAAACATCCAAAAACAGAACCTGTTTAGCTTATCAATCCAGAAATAGAAGTTCAAAAAAAGTTCAGTTCAGCTTATCAGTTGTCTGTAAATGGATTCAGTTCAATTCAGCTAAGTTTCTGAACATAACCAGTTCAGCAAAATGTCTAAACAGAACCAGTTCAGCAAATTTCTGAACAGAACCAGTTCAGTCCAGAAAAAACCCATTTACAGACGGCTCAAATTACAAAAATAATTCAGAAACAGAAGTTCAGTTCAGAATTAGTGAGTTGGCTAGACTCGAAACAAAAATCAGGACGTAAACAGTTTTTAGAAGCTAGTAATGTTCCCAATAAAAAAAATATTCAGAATTGGCTAGACTCACTCAATAGATGTATTGACAATTTAACCGCCTGAACAAGATGAAATTTGGCTGGGCCTTAACCTATCCAAAATTTGCACAAACCAGAAAGCTTATGTACCTCAACAAAGTACATTGAAAAGACTTCTAATGATGAGGGGTCCATAATAGGCAAGCATGCACAATAACCAAATCTTTTAATGATGCTAAACTAAGAACAAGTACATTGAAAAGACTTCTCAAAGCATACTCATGTATTTGTTCTTAATTCTTAAATAGATATCACAAAATATTTTAATAATATCCGTTAGTTGCGCATTGTTTTACAAAATTAGCGAAATCATGAATGTCTTCCACATAAGTTTCCTTCTCTCTCACTTTCACTCAGCACTAAAAGAGTAAGCTTCTGCTGCCCTCAATAAAAAATTGTTACTAGTCACAACAACATATATAACAACGAAAAGAGTAAAGGAAGACATACATGTCGGAAAGTCTGAACAAATTTTTCCCCATTTCCAATCTTCACTAATTCCATTATAGAGTATCCAATACAGCCTCCTAACAAATAAAAATAGGAAAATTAAATATTTTGACAGAATTTAAAGAAAATGTGGAAATAGCATCAACATTAACAACTAACTCCATTATAAAGAATGACAATCACTAACTCCATTATAAAGAATGACATAACCCATAAAGTTCCATAGAAAAGATGGAAGTTTATCATTGGTAAAACATAAGCAATAGAATCAATAAAACTAGATTGCATCAACTATGATTTCACACTTGAAATGAATCATGATTGCACACATTTAAAATAAAATAAAGGCTTGGCCTTCAACCTGCACCTAAGATGTCTCAAACTTCATATGTAAAAGATAAACTTATCTCCTAGACTTCAATACAATTAAAAAGACATCATTCATAGAATATATTTTAGCCTATAACACAAAAACGATCGTGAAATCTTGTTGTGTCATCAACTCATCCACAAAGCGCATTACATGACATCAAGAAACCGTTTTCATAGTCTATGTGCAAGAAATGGAAGAAACTTACGTGTAACTTGGGCAACCAGATAGTACCTCCTATTAACTCTATGCACCTTAAATTATGACTGCTTAAGCACCTCTTACGAAAGGGATGAGTAATTTCCGCCACAGATCTTCACAAACTTCTTCAAACTTCTTATGAGTTATGGTGCTCCTAAAGTATTACAAAGTATACTGGATCGTTAAGAAAATAGCACACATCCTTAAAATAAAATGGAAACAAGAAATTGATTGCATTCCGGTAAACCATATATCCCTCTCTCCACCTATGGAATATCATTTGAACCCCAATTCCTTGTTGCAATCTATCTAACAAATACAACAATTTATATATGAAAAATGGATTTGAAATGAGATCTGACCTAAACTTGGCATGAAGAAGCAGTAGCGTGCAAACAGTTGAGCCAAAAGAGTCTGTTTAACTCAAAACCCCTTCTAAATCTGCACCGCTAAGGAACTCCATCAAAACCGCCAGGCTCCCACCTCTAGAGGCGACCCCAACAGATATCGGCGATTCCAATTTCTAGAACAAACAAGAATGCATGCATATTGATTACTCATATGCTAAAATCAGAATTTCAGCAACGGAACACGCAAACATAAGATAAAATCACAAGTAACAACACTCAATTGTAGAAAATATACAGTTTGAACTACTACTTAGTGCATCTACTTAGTGAAATGCGAGAGAAGAATTCGCGATTCTCCCAGTCAGCCCAATCAACCCCGTGACGGCCATGATAAGGCGAATCAGCACCATGAGAAGGCGAATCAACACCATGAGAAGGCGAATCAGCGACGAGCGGAGGAGACAGGGATTTGGGTTGAGGAGGAAATAAAAGGCTCATAGGGAGAAGAGTGAAGCGGCGTCTTTGCGAGCCTCTTCAGGGATGTTTAGGGATTCGGTTTGAATGGAGGTGTGGATGAGAAGACGGAGAGGGAGGAGAGAGCGAGGGAGGGCGAATAGGACGAAGACGGAGACGAAGGAAATGTTGAGCGGCTAGGGTTTGTACAGAGATTAATCACGTTTTCAGATTTTGTCCCCTGGTTTTTGCAACGACAAAATATTTACCCAGTCTTTCGCAACGACAAAAGTTGTTGCTTAACTTATGTAACTTTTATTGCAACGACAAATTGCGTTGCTTTTTTGGTGTAATCTTTATGGTAACGACCTTTTTGTTGCAAAAAATATAGACCATTTTTCGCCCTACTCCCGCCCAAATTTCAGAGGGAGGGAAATGAAATTTTCATGTATTGCAACAGCTATAGCAATGATAAATATAAGTCGTTGCTAATAGAATATGTTGCAACGACAAAAGTTTAGTCGTTGCCAAAAGTTGTTGCAATAAATAGTTTTTCTTGTAGTGAGGGAGCACCAATTTCTCAACGGCTGTCACTGAACTGGTTCGTTCTCATCGTCTGAGCGTCTTCGTTTTAGTGGAAACTCGCATTAGTGGTATAAGACCAGATCGGGCTTGTCGTCAGACAGGTTATGACGGTATGCTTAGACTGGATGCCGAGGGTTTTGTCGGAGGAATTTGGTTGCTCTGGAAAACGTCTGAAGTTATTGTGAACCCAATCTCTCTCAACCGCCAGCATATTACGGTTGAGTTCCTTTGCTCGTAAGTTATTGGAAAATGTCTGAGGTTGATCAGGTCTGCCATTTATGCTTCTCCTGATCAATCTCGTCGTCATCGACTGTGGGAGGAGCTGAGTTCCTTTGCTCGTACTAACAGTCTACCTTGGTTGCTAGCGGGCGACTTTAATGCAACTTCATCTGCAAGTGAACGCAGTTATGACTCTGATTATGCCAACAGGGCTTCTCTAGATTTCGCTCAAAATATTGATGAGCTGCAACTCATAGACCTTGGTTACAGCGGCCCTCAGTACACCTGGTCCCGTGGCTCCTCTCTCGATACTTACAAAGCAAGTCGGCTTGACAGGGGCATGTTCTCAGACTCCTGGCGACTTCGATACCCAGATGTTGTGATCATACATCTTAGTTCGTCCCATTCTGATCACCTCCCTATAATGTTGAGCACTGAACATCTCGACATGTCTAATACTGGTGATCGTCCGTTCCGCTTTCAGGCAGCTTGGTTACTCCATGAGGGTTTCTCGGGATTTCTTCGTTCAGCCTGGAATACTATAGACCAATTTTCTGATTCTATGAAACAGCTAACCAAGGATTTATCAGTCTGGAACCGCCGCATCTTTGGTAATATATTTTACAAAAAACGAAAACTCAATGCAAGATTAGCCGGGGCTCAACGTAAGATGGTCACTCACCCGTCTCAGTGGCTGCTCAACCTGATCCACTCTTTACGACAGGAGCTTGAAGAGATCCTCCATCAGGAACAAGCCCTTTGGTTCCAAAAATCTAGATCAATGTTTCTGTTGGACGGGGACAGAAATACCCGCTACTATCACTTATCGACTATTGTTCGTAGGAGGGCAAACAAAGTAGTTACGCTTTAGTACGCTGCTGGAAATTGGCTTACTGATGCCAACGTCATTGTGCAGCAGGTACTTTCCTTCTTCTCTGAGCTGTATACAGAAGAGCAGTCTCGACCGGATCAACCTGTTCCCCATCTATCCATCTCCTTTCCTCGTCCGGATTCCGCTGATCTTGCTGGCTTGGCATCTCCGTTCTCTGCTGATGAGGTCTGGATCGCCCTGAAATCTATGGGGCCTTACAAAGCCCCAGGGCCGGATGGCTTCCCGGCTGTTTTTTACCAGAAAAATTGGTCCATTGTTAAAGACCAAGTTATTTCCACTATGCTGAATTTAGTGAATGGCGGGCAATTTCCCCAAGGTTTGAATAATGCTCTTATGGTGCTCATTCCGAAGGTGGAATCCCCGGCTCAGGCGGCACAATTCCGTCTGATTTCCCTGCTTAATGTCATCTTCAAAATCGCTACTAAGTTGTTGGTCCACCGCCTTAAACCGATTTTGCCGTCTCTGATATCCCCAGCGCAGGCAAGCTTTATTCCCGGTAGGCAAATTATCGATAATGTTGTTATTCTTCAAGAAGTTCTGCACACAATGGCCGATTCTAACGGGTCGACTAGATGGATGGTGCTGAAAATTGATCTTGCAAAGGCATATCCCGCCTAACTTAATCGAGGTGATCATGAAATGCCAATACTCAGGCCAAATGGAATTGGTATGGAATGGCAGTCGTGCTGGCTCGTTCACCCCGACTCGGGGAGTTCGACAAGGAGATTCGCTTTCTCCTTACCTATTTGTTCTCTGTATGGAATACCTTTCTCACATCATTCAGGACTCTGTGAGCAGAGGCCTATGGCGCCCGGTGGAATTGGGGGGTGTACAGCTATCCCATTTGTTCTTTGCTGATGACCTCATCTTGTTCGCCAAAGCCTCTTTGGACCAAGCCACTGTTATTAGAGACTGCCTGAATCAGTTTTGTCTGCATTCTGGGGAGTTAGTCAATTTCTCAAAGAGCAATATTATATTCTCGACTAAAGTCACAAACACCAGCCGATCAACAATTAGCTCTCGCCTCGCTATCCCGATGGTGGAGGATTTTGGCACCTATTTGGGCATCCCAGTGGCATGCGGGCGCTTGTCCCCTGACAGATATACCTTTCTTCTTGATCGTGTTTCTTCTAGGCTGCGAGGTTGGCAAGCCAAATCTTTATCCATGGCCGGGAGAGTCGTCCTCGCTTATTCTGTTCTCGCTACTATCCCGCCACTAGTGGAAAAAACACCTGTTGAGGCGGGCAAAAAACCCCTTGTTGAGGCGGGCAGGGGTCGCTGCAACAGGGGGGCTGCAACAAGTGACTTATTGAGACGGTCACAATATTGCCCGCCTCAACAGATAGGCAAAATTATGCCTTAAATTTCAAGTGCCCGCCTCAAAAGACTAGGCCTGATGAGGCGGACATAGTATTGCCCGCCTCTAATTTCTACAAATGGCCCGCCTCAAAATTTATCGCCCGCCTCTAATTTCAGCAAATGACCCGCCTCAAAATTTATCGAAGCTCCAATTTACCATAATTATTTGCTGAAGATTTGATTTCAATAGTTTATGTTCAAATATACAATAATCATTTGCTCAGAATCTCATATTGCCTCACGATTTAAACTCGTATTTATTTGAAGAATTTACAAATTTGCAAACTCAGATTTATAACCCAAATAAAAGATGAAACCAAAAATCTGGCTCTCACACAGATTTGCAGGCTATAATTTACAAACTAATCTCGATTTACATCAAAAAAAAATCGACATAAACAGAATGACTTAGAACCCTAAATCTGAACGACTTAGAACCCTAAATCTGAACGACATCAAACCCTAACTCCCAAATTAACAAACTAATCTCGATTCGCTGGGGTCGGACCAGAGGGATGGTGGAATGAAGGTTGCGAACCAGGAATCATCCTCGACGAAGATGGTGACAGCGAAGGAGAATGCGAAAAAAAAACCTGCGAACCTGTTTGGAGAACACGAGCCTTCTCCGACTTGTTGCAGAAGCGAACACGGCGAGGCGATGCGGGGTTGGGTGAGGCGAGGCGAGGCGATTTCGAGAAGACGATGAGGCGACACAAATCTGAGCGAGGCGGTGTAGATCTGAGCGAGGCGGAGTAGATCCGAGCGAGGCGGCGCAGATCCGAGATCAGGCGAGGCGGAAGCGCGGAATTAGGTCGAAGAAGAAGACAGAGGCGGCGCAGCTCTGCGCGGAGAAAACTGACGAAGAAGAGGAGAGAGATGGGAGAACGAAGAAGATGGGTTTGAGATGGTGAGATGGGTTTTGAGAGATGGGAGAACGAAGAAAATAGTAAGGTTTTGAGAGATGGGTTTGAGATGGGTGAGGCGGCGCAGTTTTGAGGTTTAAGCTTCAATGGGTTTTTTTTTGTTCGTGGAAGATGACGAAGAGGAATGAGTAGCAGGTGAAGTATTAGGGTTTTTTTTTTGTGAAAATAATAAACCAACGTCTTGGATGGAAGATGGGAGATGAAATCCAACGGTTATAAATAACGATCCGTGTGAATTAGTAGGCATTTTAGTAGTCGTTGATTAATTCAATCTAACGGTTGAGAAAATAGTAAGGCTTTTTTTATATTATTAAAATTACTTTGTTGAGGCGGGTATAATTTGTGCGCCTCAACAGGGTTAGTAGAGTTACACTTGTTAAGGCGAACATATAATGTACGCCTCAACAGACCCTGTTGAGGCGGACAAAGTTTTGTCCGTCTCAAAAAGTCAAGACTTGTTGAGGCGGACAAAAATGTGTTCACCTTAACAGGGTCTGTGATGCAGGCATCCTTAGTCCCTCGGGCTACTTGTGATGCACTCGACCGTCATGTGAGGGGTTTTGTTTGGGGATCTTCCACCGAGAAACGCAAACTACATCTCCTCGACAAGGAGAAAATCTGTATGCCGAAAGTATTGGGAGGACTGGGTGTTCGTTCTATGAGACAGGCTAACACCGTGGCTCTTGCTTGACTTGGTTGGCGTATGTACCAAGAACCCGATTCCCTGTGGAGTCGTGTTGTCAGGGGCAAATATTGCCAAAGTAGACTGGACATCGACATGTTGGCTCGTACTCGCCGTCCTTCACCAATATGTCGTGGTATTATCCATGGGTCGGAACTCTTAACTGAAGGATTGAAGATGTCTATTGGGAATGGTCGACGTACCCTCTTTTGGGACCACGCTTGGCTGCTTGACTCGCCTCTGGTGGATATTTTGACCACTGCTATTCCCGACGATCTGCTGGGAGCAACCGTGGATGAACTTTGGGATGGTTCGGACTGGAGATGGCAAATTCTTACGCCCATTCTGCCTACAACAGTCTGTGATCAACTTCGGGCCGTTAGACTTTCGAACAACAATGGAGATCATGACAACTTCTCATGGAAACTTCTCCTCTAGCTCTGCTCTAAGCTTTCTCCGACAGGATGACATCGCTTCCGATGAACCTGTTTGGGCAAGCATCTGGCGGCTCCCTGTTCAACAACGAGTGAGACAATTTCTTTTTCTCGCCGCCCATGAAGTTTTCCTCTGCAATCAGGAACGATTCCGGCGCCATCTCGCAGACAGTCCTTGCTGCCCCCGTTGTCAACTCCCGGAAACTGGTCTTCACGTCTTGCGAGATTGTCTGGAGATCAAAAAAGTCTGGCAAGCTCTCAGTGGTAATTCTCTTTCCCGGGATTTCTTTTCACTACTGACATGAAAACCTGGAATCTGTTGAACATCAAACCACAAAATCGGTGGAGTTCTACTTTCGGGTTTACCACTTGGCATACCTGGAAAATGAGAAATGGGCTCGTCTTTACTGGGGTTGATGAAGTCCCCAAGCTATCTTCAATTGTTTCCTCCCTGTCCACTGCCTACTGGGATGCTAAACAGGATATGTTCCCACAGTTGATATCCCCTCCCCGGCCAATTTCTCAGCAACCTGCCCAATGGTCTCCTCCTCCCCAGAACACAATCAAGCTGAATACCGATGCCTCCTCCATTGGTAATCCCGGACCGGCTGGAGGTGAAGGTGTCTTCAGAGATAGCAATGGAACCTTCATCCGTGGATTTGTTTTCTCCTGCGGCACATGTCTTGCTCTTACAACAGAAATCCAAGCCATTCTTCATGGCCTCCAGCTAGCTCTAGCATTAGATATTCCTTCACTCATCATCGAAAGTGACTGCCTTCAGGCTTGCCTCCTGATCAATGGTCAATGTCTCCGATCACACCCAGACTTCTATTCCATTTCAACTTGCAAGTGCATGCTAAGTCTGAGAGGAGACGACTACAAGTTGCTGCACATTAGTCGGAAATCCAACACTGCAGCGGATGCCATGGCTGCCTTATCTATTACTCTTAATTTTCCTTTCCATGTTTTTACCTCTCCTCCTGAGAGTGTTATTTCTTTCCTGCTGTCTGATTCTGTAATCCCGCAAGGGAACAATGCTTAAGTTTTATTGAATTTTACGCAAGGGCCTTGACCCTCTTTCTTGATCAAAAAAATAATAAAAAAAGGCTGCGTCTATATGCACACGTTTTTTTTTGCTAAATGCACACTATTCTGTGCGGTAACAGTTGCAGTACACTTCTGTGCGTTAAGGATTACCGCACAAAAGGGCTCCGGGGCATTGTTGGAATGTTTTCTGAAACGTATATGAATCTGGTGCGGTAATTCTTACCGCACAGATATGTGCGTTAACAATTAACGCACCACGTTAATACGAGATTAACAAAAAAAAAAAAATTTGATTAACTTAAACACCTGTGTGGTAACTCTTACCGCACAGGATTTGTTATTTTTTTAATTAATAATTTTTTAAAAAAAAGTATTTAAATAATAATATCTTGTGCGTTAACTCTTACCGCACAGATCTGTGCGGTAAGATTTAACGCACGAGATTAAAAAAAAAATTAAAATTTTGATTAAAAAAATTCTCGTGCGGTAACCTTTACCGCACAGATTTTTTTTTTAATTTTTTAATTTTTTTTTAATTAATCGCGCAGATTTTATTTTAAATAAAATATATCTGTGCGGTAAATATAACCGCACAGATCTAATAATTATCGCTTCAGTCTCATTGCTCTAGTGGTAAGGCATTGTGCATCCTTTGTAAGGTCTCAGGTTCGAGTCTCAACTCCAACACTAAATCTTTTATTTTATTTGTGAAAAATAAATAAAAGAAGAGGGTGAGAACTCAACTCCAACACTAAATCTTTTATTTTATTTGTGAAAAATAAATAAAAGAAGAGGGTGAGAACTCAACTCCAACACTAAATCTTTTATTTTATTTGTGAAAAATAAATAAAAGAAGAGGGTGAGAAGGATTGAACTTGAGACCTTATGCACAAATATTTGGTGTGAAACCACCACACTAATGAGTTCTCATGATATGTTTGTAATTTTATTATTACATGTTACAATAGAACTTGGTTCCATCTTATTTTATTATTAATTTTTTTTTTATCTTGGTCCCATATAATTATTGAATTAATTATAATAATAAATTCAAAAAAAAATATTATTCAAATAATCAGATGTTTAATATTATTCAAATAATCAAGTTTCATTCCATTCCGACATCGTTTTGTCAAATTGGGCCTTAAGCCCATTTAAGGCCTTTTAAGGCCTTTTAGCGTTTACGTATAGTTTCGAGCCTCGTTTTGTTTGAGTGAGACCTTATTGGTACTTTATATGCCTAATAAGACTAAGTTTTATAATTTTGTCAACAATAATCATCATCGATGTTGTAGACCATACATATTGCGACAAGTTAGAGAGTTATCACTAGTTTGATATTTATAAAGGAGGTGCTATTTGAAAAGTTAGAAGTTGTGATTGGAAGTTATCCACATGGTCAAATAGGATGCGTCTATATGCACACGTTTTTTTTGCTAAATACACACTATTCTGTGCGGTAACAGTTGCAGTACACATCTGTGCGTTAAGGCTTACCGCACCAAAGGAGTCCGGGGCATTGTTGGAATTTTTTCTGAAACCTATACGACGCTGGTGCGGTAAGAATTACCGCACAGATCTGTGCGTTAACATTTAACGCACACGGTTAATACGACATTAACCCCAAAAAAAATTTAACTTCTGAAAAACATGTGCGGTAACTCTTACCGCACAGGAATTTTATTTTTTTTAATTAATAAATTTTTTTAAAAAAGTATTAAAATACTAATACCCTGTGCGGTAACACTTACCGCACAGGTTTAATATATTAAAAAAAATATATAATATGGTGCGGTAACCCTTACCGCACCAGTTTTAAGTAATTAAAAAATAATAAATTGGTGCGGTAAGTGTTACCGCACCGGTTTTTTTAATAATTATTTGAAAATAATTAAATTAAATTTGTAAGAAAATAATAAATATAATCTGTGCGGTAACTGTTACCGCACAGGTTTTTTTTGAAAAAATGCCCGTTGGAATTTTATGCCCGGTTGTGCGTTAACTATTACCGCACCAACGGGCATAAAATTCCAACGGGCATTTTTTGGTTGTATATATAGGTTGAGCTCTCTTGTTGAAGTTTTGCAATGCACACCACAATGTCTTATAATTATGAGAGTAGTGAGGATGATGGTAACGACAATTGGATATCAGGGGTCGTGGAAGAAGAATACGAAGTCGATGAAGAAGAGGAAGTGGACGAAGAAGACGAAGAAGTCGATGAGGAAGTGGACGAAGAGGAGGAAGAAGGCGAAGCAAATGTATCAATTGCATTAGACGACTGGACTCCGTTACCGATTTTGGTTAGTATATTATGAATTTAAATTTTGTATTTAATTGCATGAGATTTAGGTTAATTAGTTAAAATTGCGTATCTAAGTAATGTAGTTTAATCAATATAGGAAGAAGACTTTAGACCACATTTTAGTACTGCGCAAATGTGGGATAGTAAAGAAGAGATGATGGAATGGACAAAACAGAGAGCAAGGGATTTAATGATAGTTTTGGTACATCGTACATCTAGCAAATATTGCGTTGATTTTGTATGCGATAGGTTTGGAAAACCTAGATCGGGTAGGCCGAAAGTGAATTTAAAAAATCCAGAATTGCCGGTTCCGAGGCTTCGTGACCGAAAATCGAAGAAATGTGGTTGTACATTTGAGTTATATGGGGTTCGTATAAAAGAAGGGTCTTATAGTTATAAATGGATCGTGAATGTTGTAGAAGGTCGTCACAACCACACCCTTCCTACTAGTTTTCATGGGAATTCATTCGTGGGTAGAATGAGCAAAGAGGAGGAGAAAATAGCAAGGGAAGCGGGGGATGATCGCAAGACGCCAAAAAACATACTTATTCAGCTTAGGGAAAGAGACCCGCAAAATGTGACATCCATGAAGCAGATTGCCAATTTTTTGCAGAAGATCAATTTTGAAGATCGTGGTGAATTTTCAGTTACTCAGTGGTCTCTAAATTTTCAGAAAGAGAACAAGTATTTTTGTCAACCTTTGAGGAATACGAGGACGAATGAGGTTGAAGTCCTTTTTTTCGCTCACCCGGAGTCGATTCGTTTGTTCAGGAAGTTTCCTCACGTGATTATCATGGACGCCACATACAAGACAAATAGGTATGATATGACTTTAGTGGAGATGGTTGGTTTCACTTGCACGCACAAGACGTTCAACATCGCATATGCATTCATGGCTCAGGAGACAGTAATGCATTACAAGTTTGTGATGATGTGCGTTCATGAGTTGTGTAGAAATTTGGGAGTGATGCCGAAGGCTATAATGACCGACTGTGAAAAGGCTTTGTTGAGAGCAATCAAACTTGTGTTCAAAGACACTGATGTGAAGCAACTATTGTGTTGGGTGCACATTAAGCACAACATTCAGTCACACGCAGAAAAAGTGATTAAAAATACTAAAAGGGCGGAGAACTTTGTTACGCAATGTTGGGGGATATTTTGCTCGAGCACCGAAGAAATCTACGAAGAGAGGTTGATAAAGCTGAGAGATTCATGGAAGAAGGGCATTGTTGGTTACGTTGAAAAGTACTGGTTTACTCCGTACAAGAAGTTCATAGTTAGAGCGTGGACGGACTACACTCTTCACTTTCACACAAGGACTACAAACAGGTATCTTTGTTTGTTTAGTTGTTAATTTGGACCACCATATTATTAATGCTAATGATTAGAAATTGTGTTTATTTAGGGTGGAGGGGATGCATAAGGTGTTGAAAGAAATTGTGGGTTCTAGTAGAGGAGGCTTCAACAGAGTGATCGTGAGGATCCACCATGCGGTCATAGTTCAGATGGACCTGATTAGGGCGACGATGAACCAAGCACTTACCACTCGACAAATGGTCTTTGATGACCCAACCTTTCCTCCTGGCATTCGAATGTTGTTTTCAAGGCTATTTTACCGAGTGTCAGATAGGTGTTTTCTGTTGTTGTTGGAAATGTACCAGCAAATATTGAAGGAGGAGTATTCAAATGTTTGTGATGATCATTGGGTTCGAGATTGTCTTGGGATGCCATGCGTACACGATCTTGCTAGGGAAATCATTTCAAAGACATCTCTTGTTCCGGATGATTTTCATGACTTCTGGAAGGAACTGAGATGGGAAGATGATGCAATAAATTTGTCCTTACCCGACGACAATCGTTCAATGTCTATTCCGGAGATCAGAATGCGTGAAATGTGGGCGAAATGGGAAAGTGGAGATTTGAGGGATGGAACTCTATTCAGATTAAGTGAGTTGTACATTGACTTGGAGCATCCGGAACAAAGTTCTTTGGTAGAGCCAACAAACTTGTTTAGGAAAGGAAAAGGAAGGCCGCCGGGATCAAAGAACAAGGAGAAGCAGCGAAATGGGAATTCTCCTCCGAGAGAAAAGAGGGAAAAGAGTTACCACGAGTATGTTAGAGAAGACTTAACAAATACTGAGAATGCGCAAAAAGTCGCAAAGGAGAAGGCAAATAGGCAAAGTGAACGACCAACTTGTCCTAAAAAGCAAGCAAGTCAAGTGTCGTTCGACTTCGGATCACAGTCCCAACCTGAACCATTGTTTTCAGAGACCATCGATTTAGAAGACGAAGACATGAATGCCGTGCCCCTAAGAGCTTGGTATCCTGATCGAAACGAAACAGAGGAAGGAGAAGATGAAGAAGAGATTGAAGAAGCCATAAGTTATATGGGGGTGAACTTGGGGGTGAAAAATATTGACTACTTTTGGCTTTCCTACATGACTTCTGTGAAAGATGTGCGTTCAGACGGACATTGTGGGTATCGGTCAATGGCTCTACTTACGGGTATGCAACAGAGTCAATATCGTATGATCCGTGCTGCGTTGGCAGCGGAGCTTCTTGGAAACAAAGAGACATGGGAGCCCATACGACGTGGACTACGGGTAGGAACATGGGATGATCTTATTGCTCAAGTTAACTACATGAGAAGTCCTTGTGAGAGACCATTTTGGATGGACATGCCATTTATGGGTTTGGTGTTTGCCACAGTGTATAATGTTGGTTTAGTGCAACTATCCTGGGATGCGCCGTGTTTATGCTTGCCAATAAGGCAGTCTAAAGTGAGCCCTGGTCCTCCACAGAAGATTTTTGGGATAGCTCTTGTCGGATGCAGTAATCACTGGATACCGGTAAGAATCTGTGGTAATCTAAACAAACGTCATGAAACGTCGAAATCATTTATATTTATTTATTAATTTTCTTTGTATATCTAGGTTTGGCTCCGTGATGGGGCACCATTGCCACGTTGTTCCGGTTCGTGGAGAAGATTTGTAGATGACAACATCAAGTGGTGGGAAGGGATATATGCTGGCCAAGTGGACTTGTTTCGACAATACCGCTTTACTGCTGGAAAGCGTATGGACTACATGACTTGATTTGTAATAGTTTACTAGCCTTGATCTTTAGACTTCGATTGGAATTGATTTATAATATGTAATGACTTGTCTTGTCTGCTTTGAAATATGTAATGACTTGTCTTGTTTGCTTTAAATAGTGTTTTCAGTAGAGTTAGATGAGGTAGGTGAAACAGTGAAGTGAAATCAGTGAATCCATAAACTATAACACACTCAGCATAAATTAAAAAGACAACAGACTCATTAAGGAAAGACAACAGACTCATTCTTGAAATTTAAACTAAACACAGACTTAACAGAGATTCACTGATTTGATACCAAGATCCCTAATCGGAGTCACTGTCATAAAAACTAGGAACAGGGTCATTGGGAAACCTCTGTTGTATCCAGTGTTTGGCTACTTCAATACTCTTAGCCTGGTGAAAATATACCAGCTTCAACTGCTGGTCAGCTATTTCCTTCAACAGTTTTGCAATGACTCGGAGATGATGACTGTCGTATTCTGGCTCAAGATACACGATGATGTAGTTACACTGACATATGGTATACCTTCGTCCATACGTATGGGGATTGTTCTTGTCATTACCAGTGAACACCTTGATTGTTCTTGAGCACCTTCTACTCGGGCACTGGATCTCACTGCCTTCTGCTGGAACTGGGGAGGATGAAGATGATGCCATGGTTGTTTGAATCTGTAATACAAAGTAAGAAAACATGTTAGAAACAATGAAGATATCTAACGAAATCAGAAAAAAAATGAGACTTTTAATTGAAATAAAGAGTAAGAACTTGAAACCTAATTATTTTACGGCGCAGTGAGAATGAGATAATAGGGTTCACTGAGGCAGTGAATTTATAGCCGAGGTTTTACTAGGGTAACTTTGATTTGGGCCGATGTAGACAAAAGGTCCACAACAACAAAGGCCCAATAACGTAATTCGGTCATCCAAAAGTGACTTACAGCTGTGTAGTAGCTGTAACACACTCGAGCAAAATATGGTGGTGCGTTAGCAATAAACGCACAACTGATAACACAACTTCGGCAACATCCAACAGAAAAAGCCCAGCCCAACAAAGACGATCAGCCCAAATTCTGTTAACGCACCAACCCTTTTACCCAGAATCAAATGTTTCTGGTGTTTGTAGGGTTTAGGGTATTAGGGTTGGTGCGGTAACTGTTGTAGTACCAACCCTAATTACATAAAAATTCATTTTTATGTTGTTTTCTTATACTATTTGATATTATAAAAAGTTTTATGACCCAAAGTAATGTTATACTACTGAAATATGTCGTTATGGAGAGTTTTGCGAATAATTTTATCAAGTTTTACTAATGTAATATGAGATTACGAAGAGTTATATGATAAAAAATCATATTATACTAATGAAATACGAGGTCAGTTGAGTCAAACGATAACAATTAAGTGTTAAACTAATGTTATATGATGAAATAAACACATTATATGAAGTTCATTTTAGTAACGAAGTGGTATCACATACATATGAGTATAACTATACAACTTATATACTTGAGAGTAGTAGCATACAGGTGAAAGTCTTCGTTTACATACTTCTAAGTGTTAAAGTTGTTAATTTCTTATAAAAACGATAGCGTTTGATTGGTAATGCTCAAATATTAATGTTACATTTCTTGACTTTTACGTTTTAAGTGCTTATTAATCCGTTTTATGTCATTTTGTGTCGTTTTTTGTGTTTGGGCCTCATTCAAAATTCATTAGGCCTTATTAGGCCCGTTGACGTTTTCAATAATAATTTTTCGATTCCGAAAAATGAAAATAACTATTCGCCGTATTTGTTGTCATGTTACAATTTCAAAATTTCGATTTTCATCGTTTCAAGGCGTTAAAACGATATGGGCCCAAACTATACACATATGACATCCATTATCCATTACCCACTACCCACTATCTATTATCCACTATCCATTATCCATTATCCACTATCCATTATCCATTATCCATTATCCATTATCCATATTTCGTTTTGGCTTGTTTTATATCGTTTTGAGTCGAATTTTTTCGTTTCGAGACGTTTTTAACCATTTTTATCAATATTTGACGTACTTGGTCGTTTTTCGCCTTTTTCAAAAAACTCAAGTTTTGCTAAGATTTGCTCAATTTGGCCATATTATGCCATCATTTTGGCCACATTTTTACACTTTTTTACAACTTGTTCGTAATTCTTACAAATTTCGTTTTGCCTTGTTTTATATCGTTTTGAGTCGATTTTTTCGTTTCGAGACGTTTTTAACCATTTTTATCAATTTTTGACGTACTTTGTCATTTTTCGCCTTTTTCAAAAAACTAAAGTTTTGCTATCAATATTTGACATCACTCCAAGTCACGACCCTCATTCCCACTACCTTGCCCACTACCTTGGCCTTCCTCGTGGATTGAATGCCGAAAAAGCTGAGATTGACGAACCGGAGCTGGAGCCATCGGTGGAGCCCCGTCAGTCAAAACTCCAAGGAGACGCCTCATGAACTCATCGATATCTGCAGGCCTCCTCTCTGGTGGTGTCTCCAAGAAAGCTCGAATCTCACAAGTCACTAGCTGGGTCCGCTATATTAACAACATATCAAAACATTACAATCAAATATACTAATTGAAAGAATATGACTAATAAAATTTATAATCGTACCGCAAAACTGTCAACCGAGGGTGGAATACGCAGCGGACCAACTGGACGATCGAGTCTACGTGATCTGGGATCCACCAGAGGATGAGAAACTCGATCATACCAATCGAGATAATCATCTGTGACTGCCCAATAGTACGTCGCTCGTGGCTCCCGAATCTGTATCAAAGGCCTGGGGTCCTGATCCCACACACCAAGCAGATCCTTCTCAAAGCCAACTGAATAATGCGTCAGCCTGTTGTTACGTGTCACCTGGATGGGCTCTGGGGGAGGATCTGGGATACCCTGCACATGTCCAAACTGTCGCAGCAGGCGACCTGGCTGATAGAGCTCCTCGATGTCCAGACAACGGAGAATGCCCTCAAACAAAGACGGGGCGTACTGCGGAAGTCTGAAATCCACATTTGAAAAGGGAAACCAGTTAACCTGCAACAAAACATTACAAAAAAGTTAGTATAGTTTACATTCACACAATATAACGAAAGCATACATTCTTAAAATCTGACCTCCTCATAACGAACACGGTCAAGCATGCCACGAATGGCAACCAAACGTTCCGTGCTCTTCCCCTGTGGCACCTCTCTGCCCTCCCTCATAGCAGCTGCGGCGTGGTCCATAGAAAGTGGATCTGTCACAAAATGTCCACGAAAATGTGGAAAATATGCCCAGATCCACGACTGCAAAAAAAGGATAATTAGAACTCGACTTCCTAAACATAGCCAATCGTATAGTTGTTTGCATACTAACCCGCAAAAGAATGCCAGAACTCCCCATCCCCATAGCCAATCGCCTCGACGCCTGTCCAAGGTTGCGATACAGATGAGCTAACACTCCAGCTCCCCAAGCATATCGGCCAGTGCTGTCGTGGTCGGCCAAAAGAACTAACCACCAGTGCTTGACTGCTGTAGTCGACTTGTCCACTAGAACTGTAGTGCCGAGAAGCAACAGTAAGTACATAGACGCAATGAGGCTCTCATCTCTCTGTCCATCCTCCATCCGCATCATATCCTTCAATCTCTGCTGAAGATAACCCAAAGGAATGCCTCCATCCCTATACCAAGTCTTCACCAGTGCCTCCTCTACGTGAAGCATCTCAGCAACAAAAGTGAAGATCTCCTCCCTGCTCAAAACTGAGCTACAACTCCTGCCATGTATAGGCAGCGACAGGATCTCAACCACATCGTGAAGTGTAGGACCAATCTCTCCAAATGGCAAATGAAATGTGTTGGTTTCTGGGTGCCATCTCTCGACGAAAGCAGAAACCAACACATGATCGACAGGACCGGACCCGATATAGCGTAGATCAGTCAATCCAGATCGCTCTGCAAGCTGAAACCACGAATCTGGACCAGGTCTCCTAAACGCCTCTAGTGGAGTGCAGTAGGCGGTGTGGAAGTGAACCTTGACGACCTTCCGTGTCTGGAAAAAAAGTAAAAAATTAACACAGTTACTTCTACAGAATGCCGTTCATATTTCACATATGAACATTATAGTTCAAATACATACCAAATCAAGAGGAGCCTCGCCTTCTGGAAGATCAGCAGGCTGTGGAAAATCAGCATGATCTGCATCACGTCCACGTCCACGTCCACGTCCTCGTCCTCGTCCTCGTCCTCCGCGTGGAGCGCGTCCACCTCGTGCTGGAGGATCAGCAGCGTCTGCATCAGCAACATCATCATCTGCCTGAGCTCCTCGGCCTCCTCGCTGTCTCTGTATAAATGGAGGAAGAGGATGGGGGCCAGCTGGAATCACAGGTGCGGGAGGATCAAAAACTGTAAGCTCATAAATAGCCCTGGCGATGTGCGTCTCATAACTCTTCAGCAACTCATTTGTAAAAGGACCTCCGGGCATCCAAGGTACAGCAGGAGGTGGTACAGGATCTGCATCGGGAGGTGGTACAGTCGGGGGAGGTGGTACATCTAGCGTAGGAGACGAAGGACCTAAATCTGTAGGAGCTGGCGATGAAGGCCCCATACCAGCATGATCCTCTGAAATAATAGGAGGGTCGTCTCTCCTAAGCTGATCTGTCGGTATCTCGGGATGAGATACAATATAATCTGTACCTAAACCCTCACCGTCTCCCAGCATATCATCATCCAAATCAACAGCTGTATCATCGACGTCCATATCCTCCTCCTCACTCTCACTGTAACCCTCATCATCAGCAGACGGATCAACATCTAGACCACAATCCCTAACTGCCCCAGTATCTGTAAGTGCACCAGTAACATCAGTGGGTGTCGAACTAGAAGCATTCATCTGGTCTCGAGCAGTAGCAAAACTCTGACGTATGGACGTTGTAATCTGCGTCCTCCTAACACGCTCTGCAGCAACAGGAGCCCCCGGAACAAAACCACTAGAAGCCATCGTATCTCGCACCCCCTAATGTTGTTGTTATAGCGTAACGTTATTTTCATAGCGTTACAAAAATAACGTCAAATTCAAAAACGTCTTTTCCATGACGTCGTAACGTTACAAACAGTTGTTGTAACGTCAATCCTAATCAAAATCATCTCTAATTTCTAAACATTTTGTTCATAACGTTACGAAATTAACGTTATAATTCGCCTAATTTCAATACTTTATATACTAATAATTCATAACGTTACAAAATAAGAGAAGAACAATGTCATATTTCATAAAATAATTAATTCATTACTTTTACAATATAGAATGTCATATTTCATAACATTATGAAATTATTATATTTCACATTATGAAATTATTATATTTCATAACGTTATAAAATTTCATTAATTTCATAACGTTACGAATAAATTAATTAATTTCATAATGTTACCAAATAATATAATTTTATAACGTGACGCAATAAATTACTTAATTTTATAACGTTACGCAATAAATTACTTAATTTCATAACGTTACCATATAAATTAGTTTCATAATGTTATAAAATAAATTAAATAAATTGATAACGTTACGAAATTTATTTAAATATTTCATAACGTTATCAAATATTATTAAATTCATAACGTTACGAAATTAAATAACTAATTTCATAACATTATCAATTTAATAAATTAATCAAATTAAATAAATTGATAACGTTATGAAATTAAATAACTAATTTCATAACGTTATAAATTTAATAAATTAATTAAATTAAATAAATTGATAACGTTACGAAATTTATTTAAAAATTTCATAACGTTATCAAATATTATTAAATTCATAACGTTATGAAATTAAATAACT
Source organism: Oxyria digyna (assembly GCA_029168935.1). Lineage (NCBI taxonomy): Eukaryota > Viridiplantae > Streptophyta > Magnoliopsida > Caryophyllales > Polygonaceae > Oxyria > Oxyria digyna. The sequence continues at coordinate 19,032,748 of JAPVLV010000013.1, forward strand.
AATTTCACAACGTTATAAATTTAATAAATTAATTAAATTAAATAAATTGATAACGTTACGAAATTTATTTAAAAATTTCATAACGTTATCAAATATTATTAAATTCATACCGTTATGAAATTACTTATTAAATAATTTCATAACGTTACGAAATAAAATAATTAAACTATTTAAAAACATTACAAAAGTTATAGAATATTTAATAAAAATACATACTTGATGTAGATCTACGGGAGTCGAAAAAGCTTCCGGTTGCGCCTCGGTTTGAGAATTCAACCTTCTATTTGCTCGAGTAGCGTACCCGGGACCGACGTTTTGGACGGGTCGCTTTCGGTTTCTTGGCCTCGGAGCGGGTTGGGCTGCTGGTATCGGGACGGATCGGGCTTCAGGAATCGGGTCGGGTCGGGCTTCGGGTATCGGGTCGGGTCGGGCTGTGGGTACGGGATCTCGTCGGGCTCGGGATTTTGGGCGGTTCCGGGCACCACCACTGTAAATCAGTGGCACCTCGGCTTCCTCCTCGTCTTCATCCTCCACAGCCAGCCACGTCGTCGCCGCAGGAAGAGTTGCCGTCGGCGGGAAGCTTGGACCTTCGTCTCCGGCCGGATTTTTGGGCCCAGAAGACGCGGCTTGCTCGGGGGAGCTCGAATCCATCATCAATTTGTAGATTTGGTGGCTTAATCGACGGGAAATTGGACGGAGGAAGAAGAAGTGCGGTGGCGGAAGAAAAATCGCAGAAAGAGGGAAGGAGGAAGAAAGGTCGGGAATATAACCTAAATTGGTGCGGTAACACTTACCGCACCAATTTATGATTTTTTAATTACTTAAAACTGGTGCGGTAACCCTTACCGCACCAGTTTATATTTTTTTTTAATATATTAAACCTGTGCGGTAAGTGTTACCGCACAGGATATTAGTATTTTAATACTTTTTAAAAAAAATAAAATTCATGTGCGGTAAGAGTTACCGCACAGGTTTTTCAGAAGTTAAATTTTTTTTGGGATTAATCTCGTATTAACTGTGTGCGTTAAATGTTAACGCACAGATCTGTGCGGTAATTCTTACCGCACCAGCGTCGTATAGGTTTCAGAAAAAATTCCAACAATGCCCCGGACTCCTTTGGTGCGGTAAGCCTTAACGCACAGATGTGTACTGCAACTGTTACCGCACAGAATAGTGTGCATTTAGCAAAAAAAACGTGTGCATATAGACCAAGCCGTCAAATATCTCTAATAGGCATTGAAATCAAGTTTCATTCCATTCCGACATCGTTTTGTCAAATTGGGCCTTAAGCCCATTTAAGACCTTTTAAGGCCTTTTAGCGTTTACGTATAGTTTCGAGCCTCGTTTTGTTTGAGCGAGACCTTATTGGTACTTTATATGCCTAATAAGACTAAGTTTTATAATTTTGTCAACAATAATCATCATCGATGTTGTAGACCATACATATTGCGACAAGTTAGAGAGTTATCACTAGTTTGATATTTATAAAGGAGGTGCTATTTGAAAAGTTAGAAGTTGTGATTGGAAGTTATCCACATGGTCAAATATCTCTAATAGGCATTGAAATCAAGTTTCATTCCATTCCGACATCGTTTTGTCAAATTGGGCCTTAAGCCCATTTAAGGCCTTTTAGCGTTTGAGTCGTTTGCCATGTCTAGAATTTATTGAAAGATTAAATTGGGATTAATATTGATTATCATACTTTTTTATCTTAAAAAGTAATATAAGTTTTATTGTTTTATAATTGTAGTATTTTTATATAAAAAGATTTATCAAAACATGAAAAATAGTAAAAATATTCAAATAATAATATATATTAAAAAGGCTAAATAATAATAATACAAAACATCTGATTATTTGAATAATATTTTTTTTGAATTTATTATTATAATTAATTCAATAATTATATGGGACCAAGATAAAAAAAATTAATAATAAAATAAGATGGAACCAAGTTCTATTGTAACATGTAATAATAAAATTACAAACATATCATGAGAACTCATTAGTGTGGTGGTTTCACACCAAATATTTGTGCATAAAGTCCCAAGTTCAATCCTTCTCACCCTCTTCTTTTATTTATTTTTCACAAATAAAATAAAAGATTTAGTGTTGGAGTTGAGACTCGAACCTGAGACCTTACAAAGGATGCACAATGCCTTACCACTAGAGCAATGAGACTGAACCGATAATTATTAGATCTGTGCGGTTATATTTACCGCACAGATATATTTTATTTAAAATAAAATCTGCGCGATTAATTAAAAAAAAATCTGTGCGGTAAAGGTTACCGCACAGGAATTTTTTTAATCAAAATTTTAATTTTTTTTTTAATCTCGTGCGTTAAATCTTACCGCACAGATCTGTGCGGTAAGAGTTAACGCACAAGATATTATTATTTAAATACTTTTTAAAAAAAAATTATTAATTAAAAAAATAACAAATCCTGTGCGGTAAGAGTTACCGCACAGGTGTTTAAGTTAATCAAAATCTGTTTTTTTTTTTTGTTAATCTCGTATTAACGTGGTGCGTTAATTGTTAACGCACATATCTGTGCGGTAAGAATTACCGCACCAGATTCATATACGTTTCAGAAAACATTCCAACAATGCCCCGGAGCCCTTTTGTGCGGTAATCCTTAACGCACAGAAGTGTACTGCAACTGTTACCGCACAGAATAGTGTGCATTTAGCAAAAACAACGTGTGCATATAGACGCAGCCTAAAAAAATCAGAAGATAGAAGTCATGGTGGAATGAATTACTCCTTAATCGTTAGTTTGAATTTACCGACAAGAAGATGAATTACTCCTTAATCAGAAGATGAATTACTCCTTAATTGTTAGAGTTTGGATCATAAAAGGACGTTTCTTCTAGTGAGGACATTCATATTACATCTCGTCTATTCATTTCATTTCATTATGCGGTCCAGTAGCATTTATTTTTAGCAATTTTAATACTAGGACATGTGGATCTTTGGTATAAAGGTGATATAGTCGAAATGATATTAGACCTATGATATAGGTTTGTCCTAATCCAAGTGAAATATTATGGGTGGTAAGGTGATGATTACAGATGTTGAACATTGTAAAATTAAAGTGTTTCTAGTTGATTGTATTGATTTCGAAAAATGCGTTTAGCACGATTCGTTTGTGTATCCAAGCATCAAAATAGATCAACGACACCCCTTTATACAACAACTAGTGATCGTCCCGTACCACGTACGGGTAATGAACGATTATTGTATAACGTAATGAATTAAAAATATACTATAAAATAATTAACTATAGAATAAATTTTCGATATTGCTTTGTTTTTTATGAAGTACATCATATGCATACATATATATAAATATATTATACAATAATTAACTCCTTATGATTCCGTTTAGGCATAATTATCAGTTGAGTTAGTGGAATGGTGGGCTTGACTACTTGGGTTAGTGGAATAGTGGGTTTTTCACATGTTAGAATGAGATAATAGGTTAAAGAAAAAAAATTAAAGAAAATTACACATATCTCCACTCAAATTTCGCCAAGTGACGTAAATTTTTATGAAAACATGACTTCAACTTTAACATTGTATATATTAGATTAATCTCAGGACAACAAGCAGTGGAACTCCCTTTACCCGTGGCTAAGGTTTCAATTTAAGTAAATCCTTCTTTTATTTATTTCAGTACTTTAATTGTCCGAAAGAACATTCCATAGTAGGGGCATTTGATCAAAATTAGTTTTGTCTTTACCTATTTTTGTGAGGCTACTTATCCTTTTGTTTTTGAAAATGATTCGTATACCTATTGGGTAAATACCCTCATAAATTGTATGGTCTTTGATTGATTATACCTTTTATAGTAGAGAGTTTATCTTTTTCTAAAGGGTTAGAGTTTATATTAAAAAACCTTCAACCGATAAAAATGAATGGGTAGTTACTAGTGGTATCTAAATCACTCCCCGTTTGTTTTCCTTTTGAACAGTTTTGTTTAATATGCATCAAATTTAAAGTTTTACAGAACAATTTTGAAACGGGCCAGTTCGGGCTAAAACCCGACCCGCACCGACTGCAATATTTCGGTTCGGGTTTCGATCCTGTTTTTTTTTAGTTTCAGTTTCGGGTTTTGCCGGTTCGGGTCGGTTCGGGTCCGTGCTCAGCCCTCACCCTAGTACATTAAAAGATATAAACGGGTCGGGTCGGTTCAATGCAAATCAAACCATTCGAGTGCATACTAATCTGATATGAGATCATAAACGGAATGTAAATATAATAACTTTAATTTGAACAAATCACTTTGTGAAAGTGAAGTATTTCAAGGGACATTGTTGCATCATCTTGGTTAGATTTCAATAGACCAAAACCGAGATTAGGTCTACATGCAACTCCCATAACAAACTGAACAACAAACCCACTGAAACCAAAGCAAACCATTTACCAGTATCAAACCATGCCCAGCAGCTCCCTATCGTCCATAGCACCACTACAACCACCAGGCCCCCTTAGGGACAACCGACACTCAGCAGCCTCCACGACCAGCTGGCGACACGACGGGCATGACGAGCAACAGCCGAGCCACCTGTCAATGCACTTGACATGGAACACGTGGCCACACAAAGGCAACACCCTCATCAGATCACCATCTGACATCTCCGTCAAACAGATAGGGCAATCCGTATCAGCAAACCGTGGAGAGTACCTGACAGCTGGCAGAAGCTGGAGGCTCGCCCTCTTCAGACCCGGGGGAGGTGGAGGCTGACCTGGCGCTGATGTGGAGGACCCGAAAAGGTGGTGAAAGCAAGACGAGCGGACCATGAAGGCGAGCCCAATTGCACCGAGAAGGGCGCAACATAGGGCTGCTAGGATGACGATGAAGTCCGGATTGGCGTCCAATTCGGGATTCAGTTGTGGTGCTGGAATCAGTTCTGAGTTTACCACATCAGAAAGGAAGTTCAGTTTGTGACCCATTTTTGAAGAGTTGGTTTATTTCCTTGATTGAGTATTCGTCATGGGTTATATAGCTGCAGACAGAGACCTAAAAAAATCACAACAGTACCTGGAATATAAAAAATAATCATCTCCATTATCTTTTGAGTGTAGGAATTTATTAAATACAAAAAAATTGAGAAGAAAAGTAGGAGATGGTGATAAAGAAAAAGGGAAAGTGATTTCAAAACCAATGTGGGGTACTCCTGGCTCTGTTCTTCAAGCTGAAGAACCCACGCTCGACGCCGACAAATGTCCAAAGCTCGTTAGACACAGGTTATATGAAGTGGTACTTCCACTGAGACATTCATCTTGTATACTTGCTTTCTTTTAACATTGAAACAAATGGGTGAAGAGATCAGTGGCAAGCACCACAAGCTCTTATTTGCTGTTACTCTTAAGGCCATGGCCATGGCCATGGCTTACAAAGAGTTCTCAGTGAATAATCCACTAGCTGATAGAATAAAAACTCAGTAAATGTCTCCACTACCATTAACAAAGACAAAAAGATAATGAAAAGAAAGAGCTAAAATAGGAAAGTATAGGTAATGGCCCTTGGTCAGTGGGTCATCTCCAATTGTGGGAAGGGGAACAAATGAATAAGAAGGAATATAAATAATTCACTCGTTCCCGCAATGATATAAACAAAAGAGAATGTGACACATTCAAGATTTAAATATGTTAGAACCAAAGGGAATGTGACAAAATATTACAGAATCAAGCATACAATTTCTGTATTCTCTCATCTCTCTGGTGTATTTCTTAATTACTTGGCCCGTCTAAAGTATATAACCTAACTCTATCTGAGTGCTTAAGCACTACTTTTTCTTTTTGCTGAATGATTATTCAGCACTCCTGATGATTGATGAGTGAAGTCCATAAATTGAACTTTCACCAAATTTTCTTGATTAAACCTGTATAATGTAAGGTAAGTTTCTTCTAATCCCAACGATTGGTTCTCCCATCATCTATAACAAAAAAGAATCAGTTGATCCTAAGGAGCTTAGATTAAAATGTTAAACAAAACCACCACCTATTCAGCACCCTTCATCACAAATACAGTACTTAACCAACAGTTCTCTATATTTTACAGATATCTAACACACAAAACCAAACTATCTCAACTAATTTACGAATTGTTTTCTATCAAGCAACAAATATACCAAGTATGCTATCTAATATTGACTGCGAAAGAAACAAGACTTAGTTTTGATAACAATATCGCCTCAATCAGATTGTATTTCATTATCTCTAATGGTAGATCATACACATTCAACCTTTCTTCCTCAAATGTGATTGCACCAACGTAGCTTTATGACAGATCAGTAATAAGGGGGGAAATCGGAAAATGGAGCTACAGTGTGAAACATAATTTTGGAAGTGATAACAAAAGAGATTAAGCAGGCTTACATAATCTCGTGACAGTTAACCTTTCTGAAGGCCTGGAACAAAGTATCCTTCTTATCAGATCCTGAAGAAGAGGAAACACAGGAGACATGCCAGAGTATAGAAAATTTTCTATACATCGTTACAGGCTCAATTCAAGATACAGGTTCACAGCTAGAGCAGCTAAACAAGTAACAACAATTTTTTTCTTAGAATCCAACTTTATCAAGAAGGATTAGACCAACCGAACAGATATAAGCAAATAAAGATGGAAGCACGTCACAGCGCATTAGATTCTACACTGCGGAACTCCAGTTCAATTATGATGAAGAACCTAAACAAAAAGAAAGATGGTTTCCATGACTTACTGGGGTCAGAGAAAACCAACAATCCAAAGTCAATAGCCTTGAGAGAGAAATCGTCATCCTTGTTCACCAGTAAGTAATTCTCTGTTTCAAATCCCTATATGCCATACCAAAGAGAATGGAAAGTCCCCACGACCCTCAGTCACAAATTAAAAAATGTTTCTGACCAACAGGTTGCTGCATTATCTTTAATCTCTCTTGTAACACCCTCAACACTTTCTTCAGATGTCAACTTCCTCTTTAATGTCGATTTGCAAGCATCATCACTTGTGCACAAATAAGTGCTCTACTGCTCTCAAATTGCCCCGGACCTGCTTTATGCAATTATGCCCCCAAAGTGTAGCTGTGTAGAGATCTCAAATGATGGGGTTCTCATGACCCACATAATAAGCATCATCATTTTCCCTCCTAGTGTTTCCTCTTAATATCGAGCTAAGCGTTCATACTTTTTTATTTGGATTATTGTTATTATGATTGTCTTTCTTGGAAATGACAGGTTCGCATGTGTTTATAGATGAAAATTATGAAATCATTCAACTCTAGATAACAATAGGCCTCATGAAGAAGAAAGTTAGCAAGCAAGTCAATTTAGACCTTCGTGTTCAGCAATTCAGGTCTGTTAGCCTCCACTCTCCAAGAACCAAACTATCAGGAATTGATACATTTGCAAGTAAGAACAACTCAAAATGCACTACAAATACTGGCTCCCATTCTGAATTGAGAACCAAAGTACCCTGAACAAAGTAGATAAGGAAAAAGATCATCTGGATTTACTTGAACTGAAAAATTATCCATCTTAAGATTGAGTGAATGGTACAATTCCACGACATGATTCTTGATCTATGACCCCAAACCAGTGACAACTTGAAAGGAAACTTGTAAAAACCTAAATCCTCAATGTCAAACTAAACGAAGCAGGCAACCAATGAGTGAAGACATACCACAAATCTTGGTATGTAGTTTATTCGTCTTCTCGTCCATCATAGTCGTTGGGAAACAGGGATACTGCTTACAAGCCTAGCACCGACCCTGTCAAGCCTCTTGACGGTGGCAACAGCCTGTAATCCACCATCCTTGAAGAAAGCCTCCACCATTCTCTCCCCAATGGCCTCCCCTTTCTCCTCTGAGTCGATGATTGCTACAGCAGTGGGACCAGCTCCACTGATTGTGCATCCATAAGCTCCAGCGTGGAGAGCCGCCTTCTTAACCGCCTCCATCCCGGGAATCAATGGCGCCCGCCGCGGCTCCACGATCTTGTCCGACGACAGAGCCTTTCCGAGACCTTGCACGTCTCCGAGAAGCACAGCGGCGACCAGCGCCCCAGCCTGACTAGAGTTCCAGACATGATGAGGCATCCCGATCTCGGTTGGTAGCGCCGCTCTCATCTTCTTCGTTGGGGCTTCGAAATCGGGGGTTACAAGGACGAAGAAGAGCTCCTTATCGATCGGGAATTGGAGCTTCATGAGATCTAGAGGCTCGTAGCTGCGGATGAGGACGAATCCCCCCATGATTGCAGGCGCGATGTTGTCGGCGTGGTATCCGGAGACCTTGGCCTCCGATTTCAGACCAGCCTCGACGAGATCGGAGACGGATAGCTTGGCTCCGAAGAGCTCGTTGACGGCGACGGCGGCAGCAGCGGCGCTGGCGGCGGAAGATCCGAGGCCGCTACCGAGCGGGAGGCCTTTCTCAAGTGAGAGGGAGAGGCCGTGGGATCGGATCCCGAGGGATTTCATTGCGGCGATTGCAGCGATCCCGGCACAGTTGTGAAGGGGGTTCTTGGAGAGCTTTTTCGCTGCTGCAGGGCCGGTGATTTCGGAAATAGAGATCTGGCCGGGGTGGACGGAGGGGTCGATTGTGAGAGTGACGTGGTCGCCTACGCCGTCGACGGCGCATCCAAGGAAGTCGAAGCCGGGGCCGAGGTTGGCGACGGTAGCGGGTGCGAAGCTCCTCACTGAAGTGAAAACGGGCTGTGGTTCCGTAGCGACGGTGGAGGAGAGAGAGAGGTTACATGTCAAAGGAGCCTTCCGGCTGGAGGTGGAGTGTGGGTAGGAGAGAGGGATGACCTTCCATGGAGACTGGTAGCAGATCGACATGCCTGGATGCACAAGGTGGTGGAAATGCCGTGGTGAGGTGAGAGAGAGGGGTTTTGGGAGACTGACGAAAACCCCTCAGAATCTCAAGGTACAACTTCAAGAACCAGAGATGAGCTCCATTTATTCACACCAAACGACGTCGTTCCAGTGTATTTTCATGGCGCAATGGACCTTTATTAGTGAGCCATCTCCGATTTGTGGAAAGGGGGAAATGAAAAAGAAAAAGAAAAAGAAACGATTTCATCCTTTCTTTATAAACTATTTCCGGAGTGCATAATTAAGCACTATTCTTTTTGCTGAATGTTAATCAGTCAATATCCTCCACAAACTGAACTTTCACCACCTATTTTGCTAATCAGTCCCGTAAACTGGCGCCGTCTGTCGGAATTTCCTCACACAACTAGTTTGACATCCGTCGCGACGAGAGATTTCTATTCTCACTCTATGAAAAACCAATTACAAGATTAACAAAAGATAAAAGGCAAAGGTCTAGGTGAGTCCCGCTTGACTCCTACTTTGTTTTACGGAGAGTCCATTCATTTTAGCCTTGCATGAATGTGATTGCTTGACTGGTGACTCTTACTTTGTTTTACGGAGAGTCGATTCATTTTAGTCTTGCATGAATGTTATTACTTGACTGGTGGATCATGCTTCGCTTTGCTTTACAGAAAGTCTTTACATTGCACATTGCGTGACTTTTACCTTACTTAGGTTTTCTTCTGTCTGATTGATTTGCTTAAAATTAGCGGCATCAGGATAGTACCGAGCACGCGATAAGCGGCATCAGGCTAGTCACCGGACGCGCAAAATATACCGTGACCTAGGTGAGCTGTACACTCACCTAGGCCATGAAGCTGTGACGCTGGAGCTCGAGAGGCAAGTATTCTCGCTCAGGTCGCGAAGCCGTGGGATCGAGGTTGAGTGACAAGTATCCTCACCCGGACCATGAAGCTGTGTCGCTAGAGTGAGTCTACACTCACCTAGGTCGCGAAGCCGTGACGCTGGAGCTCGAGAGGCAAGTATTCTCGCTCAGGTCGTGAAGCCGTGGGATCGAGGTTGAGTGACAAGTACCCTCACCCGGACCATGAAGCCGTGTCACTAGAGTGAGTCTACACTCACCTAGGCCGCGAAGCCGTGACGCTGGAGCTCGAGAGGCAAGTATTCTCGCTCAGGTCGCGAAGCTGTGGGATCGAGGTTGAGTGATAAGTATCCTCATCCGGACCATGAAGCTGTGTCACTAGAGTGAGTCTACACTCACCTAGGTCGCGAAGCCGTGACGCTGGAGCTCGAGAGGCAAGTATTCTCGCTCAGGTCGCGAAGCCGTGGGATCGAGGTTGAGTGACAAGTATCCTCACTCGGACCATGAAATCGTGTCACTAGAGTGAGTCTACACTCACCTAGGTCGCGAAGCCGTGACGCTGGAGCTCGAGAGACAAGTATTCTCGCTCAGGTCGCGAAGCCGTGGGATCGAGGTTGAGTGATAAGTATCCTCACCCGGACCATGAAGCCGTGTCACTAGAGTGAGTCTACACTCACCTAGGTCGCGAAGCCGTGACGCTGGAGCTCGAGAGGTAATTATTCTCGCCCAGGTCGCGAAGCCGTGGGACCGAGGTTGAGTGGCAAGTATTCTCACCCGGACCATGATGTCGTGACGCTAGGATGAGTATAGCACTCACCTAGGCATGAAGCTGTGCTACCCGCACGCGAGATCAGGTGTATGAGGCTTAACAAATATTAACACCCATACGCATGAATGTCATTTGTGTGGCGAGTGTTGCTTACTTTCGCTAAGCTTTGTCTTCACTCTTATTAACCACTTTTGTAAGACTTTACTCTCTCGCTTCATTTGCATGTGCAAAGCTTTGCCTTCACTCATGTTGCTTTATTTCGTGAAGCCTTGAACTCACTCGACCTGTGTTGCGAAGTCTCGATTCGCGTCATGAAGTTTTTACTTGCTTAGTGTTGTGAAGTACCGCTGTTAATTGCTTTGCCCGTCTTTGTGATGCATCTTGCTTGCCTTCAGGAAGCATTGACTTCACTTGTTTCACTCACTTTTACCTAGTTTCAATTAGCTTGTTTGCTTAAGCTATCATTGTGCAATGAGAATCCCTTGTTCCGGGAAAGGTCACAAACTTAGAGCACCTAAAAACAGGTTGCGTTGTTGAAAAAGAGGTTGTTCTCAACACTTATCGATCCGAGTGTTAAACGTGGTCACTAAGGAGAAACATCGTAAGGAGATGTTTCTTTGAAAATAATGTTTTCATGTGAATCCTCACACTAAGGCATTTCCTTGCTAAGCTTTATACTACTCTTTCTTTAAAGGGAGAAATACCCTTGTAGTGGAAGGCCTACCTTTAAGGTAAGTTTCAGTTTGCTTTAGTCGCGAGGCCCTTAAAGTTTCACGCATCATTCTGCTATTTTTTAGACATTCCTTTGGGTATATCTCTCAAACCTCATTCATGAGTAAAGTTGTAGCAAGAATTACAACTTACATTCCCCACCTCACGAGGGTGTTGGAACCAACAAGATAGAGACACCACCTTCATCCCTCTTCCTATTCACCTCGCATAATTTATGTTTTGAGTGAATTGAAAGAGACAAGGGGAGAGATGTGGAGTCGACTCGATCGGGTTTTCATGACCTCGTCATTAATACTCTGACTAGTCTTCCCTCTCCCTTTGCATCCGATCTTTAAGCCTTGAGTTAAATCAAGTTGAGATATATAGTAAGCAAGTGTGATGAACGACACGAAAGAAGAACGAGAACGCGAGAGTAATGGTATTGAGCTTATATAGAATTTAGCTTCCATACACATGAAAGAAAGACGTACTAAGCAAAGTTATAGCAACACTCATTAAGAGTTTTGAAGGTGCTCGCGAAGTCTTTTCACAAGATCCGGGAGTGCTGAGTGTTGGGGCTCCCCACCTCTCTTATGACCTTTGTTCTTTCGCGAGAGTCACGCTTTTTCATCGTCTCTTCACGAGCGTTTAAGGCAAAGACTATTTTTATGTTTCCTTGTCATTGGGTTTCCCCCTTGACAAGCTCGTGTGCATTGAGTTTACTCTCGGACTCTAAGCTGGCACTTAGGGCTTCACGCCTCATGGCTTGTGGATGGGACACATGAAACCAACGTTATGAAGCTTAAAAAGAACTTAGCACCTATGCACGTGAGAACACGAGATGCAAGATCATCGGTATGATGCAAGGCGAAAATGATACTCATGCACGTAAGGAAAGAGTTTGTAACAAGCCAAGGAGCCCAGAAAGCTCGTGAGGTTGAGTGGCGAGTAGTATCACCCGGAGAACACGATGTCGTGTCACTAGAGTGAGTTGTACACTCCACCTAGGTCGCGAAGACGTGATGCTGGAGCTCGAGAGGCAAGTATTCTCGCTCAGGTCGCGAAGTCCTTTTATTCATACGCTAGAGCGTTCGCGAGCGTAACACCTAGCAAAACTAGGTTGTCTCTTCACTTAAGCTCGGGAGCTTCCCTTAGCCTTTGTTCATTCACATTAGGCCGGGAGCTTCCCTTAGCTTTTCTCATACGCTATAGCACTCGCGAGGCTAAAACTTAGCAAGCCTAGAATGTCTCTTCCCTTAAGCTCGGGAGCTTTCCTTAGCCTTCGCTTATTCACATAAAGTCGGGAAGTTCCCTTAGCTTTGTTTATTCGCAAGATCGCTCGCGAGGCTAAAACTTAGCAAGCCTAGAACGTCTCTTCCCTTAAGCTCGGGAGCTTCCCTTAGCCTTCGCTTATTCACATAAAGCCGGGAAGTTCCCTTAGCTTTGTTTATTCGCAAGATCGCTCGCGAGGCTAAAACTTAGCAAGCCTAGAATGTCTCTTCCCTTAAGCTCGGGAGCTTTCCTTAGCCTTCGCTTATTCACATAAAGCCGGGAAGTTCCCTTAGCTTTGTTTATTCGCAAGATCGCTCGCGATGCTAAAACTTAGCAAGCCTAGAATGTCTCTTCCCTTAAGCTCAGGAGCTTCCCTTAGCCTTTGCTTATTCACATTAGACAGGGAGCTTCCCTTAGCTTCATTCATTCGCAAGAGAGCTCGTGGGATTGACAGCTAGTGAGCCAAGAGAGTTCTCTTCTCGAGTCTCATCTTAGAATAAAAAAGAAAAAAAAGAAAAGGCTATTAGGTGTGAAAGAGGAAAATCGAGGGGAGGTTGGACGCGATTCACCCTCAAGATCACCATCTCGCACTACCGTAAGTCAAGCTCAGTTAATGAAAACAACATTCTCCTAAGGAAGTTTAAAAGCACTTTGAACTCTTCATGAAGTCCTCTCGCGAGCTCTGAAAAAGCTAAAACACTGGAGCTCCATCCCGTAGGCCTATGTTCATTCGAGGATGATATATTCTTGATGGATTCTCCGTGAATGCTTGGGAAGAAGGTCATATTCACTCTTCCTCCTTCTTTGGATTCACTCCCTTGTGAAAATCCTTCAACAAAGATAAAGAGTTGAAGCTGGGATATAAGTGAATTAGAGTATAAATAACAGTGCAATAGAGGCAAGAGTAGAGAAAATTTGGATGACATGTAAATGACCATCTGGTTAGAATTTGCTCCCGTCCTTTGAGTTCATTCTCAAACTCTTAAAAGAAAATCTCGGGGCTTTCACATTCATTCATTAAATTCTCTTTCGAAACTCTAAAGTAGTTCCCAGGACTTCGCGCCTCGGGCACGCGAAGCTCGAGTTCTTTTAGAACTTTATCCGAGCTAAGGTACATGTAGGAAGTAGTCATGCGCAAGACCAATAACACATACTTGCAAGGTCACTAAGTGAGTGTAAGACATACTAGAGGTCCAATGAACCAAGCCTTCGTTTTCTCAACGAAAGCTTGGGGAGCTGTGTTGGACCCGGGTAGAAACAGGCCCAAAACCCATTATGAAAGGGCCCATTATCATTCTCTTAGGTCATAAAAGGAAAGTGTATATAAGCATGAGAAAAAAGATAGACAGGGGACGGATGGAAGAGGGCAGGAATGGGGTGAAGTGAGCAGTTGAAAGCTGGGAAATGGAGCTTGAAAAGGATATTCATCTGAGAGGGAAGAAGAATAGGAGAGGGACAACTTCAACCTCAACCTTCATCTCCCCATCCTTCTTCATCTACCATTAATGGCAGAAATGGAGCTAGCTCGTCGTGGTTATCGCCTCACTCGAGCGGAAGGCGGGTCGGGGCTGTTCAATCACCGCCGATTTTCGACCGAGCCATGGTCCAGTTCGTCAGCCCAGCTCGATCTCCGCAATCCCCCCGCCCGAGCTTAACCCTCGATCCCTAATCTTCAATGAAGCATGACTGCCACTAAAGCCTCACTCGGTTAATATTGTTAAACATTTACTTCTTCTCTTGACTTTAGACCAATATCTATTACTGTCATGTTTGTTATCTCTTCACCATGGGATTTGATCGTTGATTGATGTTGGTGTTATGCTTAAGATCTTCCTATCATTTGATGAATTTGGCCATTAATGATGCCCTTGCTGGATTGATGGTGAAACATTAGCGGGGTGTGAATACCTTTAGCCCCTTGTTTGTTTAATGGTTAGCTAGTAATACTCTTCACCGATTTGTGCCACTTGTGATCTCCACTGTCTTCCTTTGATGCCTAAACTGTTTTGCAAGCTTGGTTATAGATGTGATCAGTGATTAATTATCATCAATGATTAATTATCTTGCCTCTTATGACATTATTCATGTTTGGTTAATACACCACTCGTTGCATTACTAGTTGTTTGATGTGCATGTTTGATGATCAAGAATGTGAAATCCCTCTTAAGGTAGGTCGTTCGAGTACGAACGCTTAGACTGTGACTCTATATACTTGCTCGTTTGTCTAATACAACATTTATATGATTACTAACTTGAGCGTCGGAGTGCCCTTCCCGGAGAGCCCCACCTCCGAATTTGGCTTTTGCAGGAAACTTGGAGAATGAGATTACGCCTAGAAGCAAGAGAGAACATTTCAAAGCTAGCCACGAGGTCCGCCTCTGAGAGAGAAACATGAGATTCGAAGATAAGCATTCCGCTTAGAAGCAAGAAGTCTAGATAGCTCGCGAGTAGAAGAAAACATAAAGGTTCGGGAATCCGGAGTGCTGCCGGTTTCCCTTCTGTTGGAACAAGGTTCCAACAAATCCGAGTTCCAACACATAAGACATGCTACTCTCGAGCAACAAGCTACAAACAGTGAATGAGAAAACTCAAGCAGGATGAAGGCATAATCCTCTGGGAAAGAATGAAAAGATAACCAGTCATTCACTCAGACAACATTAATTTATCTGTATGTCCAAAGATATAACAGCAGAAAGAAAGATCTGATACAAAGCATAACAAACCTTGATACATAATAAAAGGGTGTTTCAAAGCCTAAAATTCACAAAGCACGCATTAACATACATTTGAACAATTACGCAACATGGTTCAAAGCTAAGGCGCAAACAAACCACAACAGAAGCAGGATTTCAACCTTTACCTCATTAAGATTTTGAGGCAATAAGGATTACGTGTGTCGGCGTTCTTGCTATACAGAACTGTCAATAATGTTCCTCGATCCAGTTCACACTGCAAAGTCTGGCATTGTAATGACAATGATAAGTTAAAAGTGAATATGATTCATTCTTTGCATTTTATATTTTAGTTGCTTCACTAAGACAATTTTGTATCCATGTTGTAGCAACAACAGTTGAACTAAAAAATGTTCAGTACCTCTGCAAAGTCTCGTTAGCTATCATGCTCCATTTCTTGTCATATTCAAACTGCTACTGATAGTCCTCCTTCCAATTGCAATCCCAAGTCCGCCTCCAGCATTGCCTTTCCGCATCATGGCAACAAATTCTCCATAGTCAATTCTTCCATCCTGTGACAATCAACACAGGAGACGATACAAAAGTCAAAAGAGAGCTCATGCAAGAATTACATGGGAGTTTAATGACAAGGGAAATGGGAGGGAGAAGAAAGAATTACATTGTCTTGATCAACTTCTTTGATAATATCTTCAAGAAAAGAATCATTCAGGCCTTGCTCTATACAGGCTTGCTGAAGCTCATCAATGGTGATATATCCACTTCCATCCTTGTCAAAGTACTGGAAAGCTGCAACAAGGTGTTCTTCACGCTCTAGCTTGTTGAGATGAATAGTTGCAGCAATAAATTCTCCGTAATCAATGGTTCCATTCTTATCCACATCAGCCTGGAAACAACCAAAAGAATGACTCCTGAGCATCATTTTCAGGACAAGCTCTCAAAAATGACAAAATAATTAACATCTTATAGATTTGGCACCCTTTTTTTATGTACCTTCCATCATGTGTTCTTATAATATAGTTGGCTTTCAAAAAAAAAATACTAATGATAAAAGTTAGATAACAGTAAAAGAAAAACAAGTATTTTAATTGGAAACAAATCAGCATGTTTCTTGAGAGTTGAGACCAAATACTAGAACAAAGGGAAACAAACTCTTAGTATAAGGAGAACATCTCTTTCAAACCAAATTTTGTATCTCTACTTGTAACTGGTTGACAGCTTCTTTATTGGCGTGTTACTCTTTTTAAATATAGTATCCACTTTTTACTGCAAGAAAACTAAATTTTGATTTTGTGAGAAATTATACCGCTTCCATCAAATTTTGTATCTCATTATCTTTGAGGGTGGATCCATATCTTCTCAACCCGTCTTTCAGTTCTTCAAATGTGATTGCACCGCTACCATCAGTATCCATGGACGTGAACATCTCTTTCAAACCCGCAATCTCCTCTTCCGACAGACTTTCAGCAATAACCTGAAACAGAAAATGCAGGCTATGAGGACACCAAAGGGAATATATAATCATCCATGAGCAGACAGTCTGATGAATGTCCTACATACTTCAACATATCAAGATGGATTTCAGAAGGAAAAGCTAGAAGATAATTGATGAATTAATAAAAAAGAAACTACAATCTCAGAGTTGCCAAAACCAATGAAGATTTTTTAGGAAGATTTTTTAGGATTACTTTGCACTACTGTTATTAGTAGCATGATTAAACGTTTAGCATTTTGTTATCATACAGAAACAAGTTTACAGAGTACCGAACAGATTTGAACAATCAAAATCAAGTTATACAGGATTTCACTTTGTCAGCTATCCCATGAGGTCAGATAAGTCTACTTTGGAACATTGCTGTAATTGTAAAGGATTATTCAACAGCAAGTAGATTGAATGGCAATGCTAAAAAACACTCAACCTAAACACAGAGGGGGAGAGGACTGTGCTTTTATATAATGTGGTGCAAGTAAGATTTCATATAATCCGATAAGTACAGAAAGGAACAACATTGCCTTATACATACCCGTAATGCCATTTTCTTCAGTTTATTCATTGCAGAGAAATGCTTGAGACGAGAAAGTACAGCTGGATCTAGAGACCTATCAGGAGCAACACCATTCTCACAAACCCAAGGATGACCTAAGAAATCAAAATTTGTTAAAAGTATTTGTAAGTATACAGAATTCGGAATTATGGATATCCAGTATTTAACATTATTCCGGAAGTAAATACCAAAAAAAGATCAGTCGGCTTACATAGTACTTGGTGAGCAGTTAACCTCTCTGAAGCCCTGGAACAAAGCATCTTTCTTATCAGATCCTTTGCACTGTCAGAAATCATAGGCCATGGATCTGATTCAAAGTCAATGCTCCCTTCTAGAACCGCATCAAATATTCCCTGTTGTGTTTCTGAACTCCAGTACAAAGAAGAAAAGGTAAGGACATTCACTTACAGCACAAGAAGGATTGGTACACAATAACAGATCAACATACCAGCCCAAAATGGCGGTACACCACTAAGCAATATGTACAGGATAACACCAGCCGTCCATACGTCAGCCTCAGGACCATATTTCTTCAAAAGTACCTCGGGTGCAACATAGTATGGGCTTCCAACCACATCAGTAAATGTTTGGCCTGTATTTATAAGCCATTGATAAGTAATACGCACTATATTCTACTGAATAAATCGTCATATTTGTTTTAGCATTACTAGATTATACATATCTTCAAGTACTCTAGCATGGTTATTTCTGTTTTTGTTCACATTTTCAGTAGCAATATGCTTAAACTGCATATTTCCATTTCGAGAAAAATTTCAGAGTAAAATGGGAAAATGAAATTTTATCAAAGAGAGAGCTGTATAATGAGCAAGTGGATCAGTGTAGAAGATTAGGATATCCTATTATGTAAAGCAGCAATAGGGTTTCTAATGGTAGTGCATAAGGAATGATCATTAATGTCACTCCAGATGAACATTATCTACAAGGCATTGACAGCTCTACGAAAAGGAATTTGGGGTGAGTTCGGACAATCTTAGAGATGGATTCTGAGGACCAGGTGAATGAAAGTTCTTTATTTTCTCGATTATAAATTTTTGGTAGAACTTATGTTAGGATTTTATTCTATTCACTTGGCTTGCAATTTCAAATTTTTATGAGAAAATTTTAGTTCTAGAACTCAAAATGTAGTTCAAATAAATTTCTCTTCAATAAAATTTACTAACAGAAAACTATATACTATATTATGAAGTTTATATGGTTCTAATTTTGTGGCCACTGGCCAACAATTAGGTTGATTTTATAGCATAATAAACGTGGGAAGTTATCTTTGTTTGTAGACTTAAAAATTAACTTGTGTTAAGTAAGTAACGAATTAAATTCTTTTAATGGGTAAAAATAGGAAGATAAAGTGTCAGTAACAGCCTTTCAAAAAAAAAAAAGTGTCAGTAACAGAAACTATGGTGTATTGCTATTATGTTACTAAAGTTATTATAAAAAGGAGAAAATAATTAGGAAAGCATTAATTACTTGGTAAAATTATCAGACTCATGTGTATAGGAATATAGAAAGAAACATCATGAAAACTTTGCAGCATTGGTATTTCTCAGAAAAACATTTAGTAAAGGCAAACAACAATTGTTCACAATTAGAGCAGATCAGCAATAAGTCTTTTTGTCAGAATTCAGCAATAACACCAACCATATATTGCAAGAAAATATAAAAGGACCAGAACACGAGTGCGTTGAATTATAAACACTATGGAACTCCACTTTACACTAAGAAGAGCCTAAACTTAGAAGAAAGATGGAGTTCACGTCTTACTTGGCTTGAAGAAAACCGACAATCCAAAGTCAATAGCCTTGAGAGAGAAATCATTATCCTTGTTCACCAATAAGAAATTCTCCGGTTTCAAATCCCTATGCATCACACCAAGAGAATGGCATGTCTCCACAACCCCTACGACAATCCTTGTCAGCTCAGCTGCTTTCCTCTCAGTGTAATGCCCTCTCTGAATAATCCTATCAAACAACTCTCCTCCATTACAGAGCTCCATAACTATATGTACATACAGAGAATCCTCATAGGCACCTTTAATGGTCACAATATGTTTCTGGCCAGCAAGATGGTGCATTATCTGAATCTCTCTTCTAACATCCTCAACATCTTCTTTAGATATCAATTTTCTCTTCGATATCGACTTGCAAGCAAATTCATTCCCAGTCGAGATCTCAATGCACAAATAAGTAGTGCCAAATTGTCCTTGACCTAGTTTACACCCTAAAGTATAGAGTTCTCGAATGTTGGGGGTCTCATGACCCAGAACATGATAAGCATTCTCATTTGCCCTCCTCATGTTTCCTCTCGCCATTGAGCTAATCATTGGTCCTTTTTGGGTTTCGGTATCGTTTTTATTACTTTCTTTCTTAGTGTTTTCTACAGGGACAGGGACAGGGATGGAGACGGGGACCTCTTGGTGAGGTTTGCTACAGGATTGAGAAATTTCAGAAGTAGAGTTGCAAGTGGGATTGGAAATATCAAGGGGCGCTTGCTTGGTTTTGGAGTCAGAGAAATTGTCAACTGAATCCAATTGATTATCAGGCTTGCTGTAGCCGTGATGGTTTTTCGTTCCCCAGCATATGTTGCCCATGAAACAATCAAAATACTTTATTTACTATGTTCCCCTTAAAACCCAATTCAGCTTACTCTTCAATCATTTAATATATCCTATTCAACCTGTAAAAAGGAAAACATTTAGCAATTTCAGGATGCAAATAATCAAGGATCCAGAGAAAATCCAATCAACATCTTAAAAACAAAAATAACATTCCAAACCATCAGTAGAGCCAATCACAGATGAATACAAACCGATGCAAACAAATTTCAAGAGTTTCCAGTATACACAGATCACAATACGAAGAAATCGGATCAGATTTCGCTTGGTATTCTTTCAATGCTCACGTATTAGCAGAAAAATGGCAAAGAACAGAAATAAACTTCATTTAAACAATCCAATTAATACTACTACAAGTGAACTCATGAAACTGTAAGCAAGTTACAAGTAGAGATAAGCATTCAGAAAACAAGCAAAAACACTGCGAATGCAAGGCAAGAGAGAGAGTTGGCAAGGAAGAATTAATACCGCGAGTTTCACAGCAAACCAAGCGGAGAATTCATGTTTTTTCTGGGGAAGGAAACGAGAGTGAGAGTGCACAATCAGTGAAGAGTGGAGAGAGGAAGAGGTAAACTGGAGGAAGAAAGTCATTGGATCGTTGACTCGTTGACTCGTTGACTCGTTGACTCGTTGACTCGTTGGTAATGAGCACTACACGACGGCGAAACAGAACCGTTGGATGAGTTGTTCGTCGACGTCAATCGACGGCTGAAGATGGTGTTGCGCTTTTTCCATCTGTATTTCCACTTTGCTGGTTGTCTATTTCTTAAATCGGATGGTTGAAAATGGACGATGGCAGCTCCAGATCTAGATCGATTAAGTTGGGTATCAGATCAAGTGGATTGTATATTACTTCCTTTTTATTTGTGAATTTCTTGGTCTCTTATTAGAGGACGCAATTCCGGTGAGGACGCGGCTCAGCAACTAAAGGAAGTTTGTGGTGGGACTCATTGATACACTCACTATATAAAGCTTGAAACAGATATCATTCTCTCTTTCTCGCTCAAAAAAAATGTTCGTCTTCTCTAAAAGTCTCCCCAATTTTCTCTCTAGCTCGCAAATCTCGCACTCAATTTCTCCCTCGATCGACAACGATCTCTTGTTCTTTCACTCTCGCTCGATCACCTCTACTACAATTTCGCTTCCTCTTTCGAGTTCTCGAGCCGATTTCGCTCACAAACCCTAGAAGGAAGAAGGAGTCATTTCAGCGCGATTCCAAGCAATTTGACGGAGATTTCAACGACGACAACACAAATCAACAACAACAACAAACAAAACAGCAACAATGAGGTCAAAAATAGCATCTGGAACCCCAGGTATAAACTCGACTTAAGAATTTTGGTTGTAAACTCCATTGTTAATCACTTCATCCTATGTTTATGGATTTTATACAGTATGCATGAATAGATCTAGAATAACTGTGTATAGATCCTTGAAATTCCATGTATTGTCACTTGATATAATGTTTATGCATTTTCTTTAACAGATATGAGGTGTTGGTGCATCGAATGTGTAGTTGAAACATATAACTGGTTTTGGTGCATCATCCACTGTGTTTTGGTGCATCATCCATTGTGTTTTGGTGCATCATCCATTGTGTTTTGGTGCATCATCCACGGTGTTTTGGTGCATCATCCACTGTGTTTTGGTGCATCATCCATTGTGTTTTGGTGCATCATCCACATTGTTTTGGTGCATCATCCACTTTCTTTTGGTGCATCATCCATTGTGTTTTGGTGCATCAAATGTATTTTGTGCATGGTATGTGATGTACTGAATCAGATAGTTGTGCTGGTGCATTATTTAGTGTGTGTTGGAGCATCACACGAAAATGTTTTTTATGTATAAAATGTAGGAAAGAAACAGGAGCTAAGAATGGAACACTAATCATTAGTTATCCACCACATATAAACACTGGTACGTTTGTATAAACGCATGTATAATTATTGTAAAATGCATGAGTGGTTGTTTATTGGTGCATGGGCTGATGTCTATTGGTACATTGATGCATATGTATTGGCTGCTATTTATTAATGATATATGTCTATGGTTTAACAGTGACAGAAGAAGAAAAAATACCATCAACTTCATCAGAATAACATGGAGAAACAACTCCACTTGATGGTAAACACTGATCATTTTGCCATTTTTTTAATAATCTGTGTGAGTTGGTGCATCACCCATTTGGTTTTGGTGCATCACCCTTTTCCTTTTGGTGCATCACCTAGTGGGTGTTGGTGCATCACCCATTGGGTGTTGGTGCATCACCTAATGGGTTTTGGCACATCACCCATTTGAATTTGGTGCATCACCCAGTGTTTTTTGGTGCATCACCTAGTAAGAGTTGGTGCATCAATGATATATTTATTGTCTGTCATTTTATTAATTATCTATGTGTTCTTTTTAATGATAACAGAAAGTAGAGAAGAAGTTTGACACATCCCAACAAGGACGTAGATGGGGACGTGGACGTGCAAAGTAAAGAGTAGAAAGATGTAGGGATGAAATAGGAAGATGTGAACAATTTGGATGTTTGTAAACAGTTTGGTTTGTAATAAGACATATTTGGTTTTAGAAAACAAGTTTGGTTTTTATGTTGTAAGACAAGTTTGGTTTTTAATTAGGTATTTGTGGTTTGCACATGAAAATGGCTTGTGGTTGCTGATGACTCACAATGGCAGAAAATGTATGAGTAGTTGTTTGTTGGTGCATCACACGATGAAAATGGTGCATCACAGAATCGAAATTGATTCATCACCGGATATATAGTTTGTGCATCACTTATTGAAATGTGGTGCATCACTTAATTGAAAATGGTGCATCACTTAATGATATTTGGTGCATCACTCAATGATAATCGATGGATAAATAAGGTACAGAAAATAAATGGATAAAAAATTGAAAAATAAAATCAAGACTAATTCAGTCAAGTAAACAAGGTGCTATGCATTGTTAATAAAAGTTGGTGCATCACTGAGATGCAAATGGTGCATCACTGAGATGCAAATGGTGCATCAGTCATAACTAATAGGTGTATTACAAAAATATCTGGTTAATAACTAATTACAATGAAAGCTCAGAGAAACTAATGGACATATTAATGACAAGTAGTGATGTTGTGTCCCGACCTCTTACAAATTTTACAAACCATTTTCTTCTTCTTGGAATTTTCAATTCCAACTTCTTGGCCACCTTTAATACACCTCTTCTTGAACTTGTTCTTTGCCATTTCAGTAGGATGGATATTTACTTGATCAGGTAACGGGCCAACAAATTTCTCAAACTTGTAGTTTCTAGCTGGTGTTAAGGAAGAATGATCAACTACTTCAAATCTTGTGAATGCAGCCTTTTGATCCTTTAAAATAGCTCAAAACTCTTTCAATCTATCCATGTCATCACCAACAATGTCAACAAAGAATACATTTTTGTCATCACTTCGGCCAACAAACGCTTTCTTTCATCAATCTCAACACTAGAATCATACAGTGCACCGTCTACTTCAAAAATTGGTTGTAGAATAGCTTGCTTGGTCAATCTTATAATTAGGTGCATCACATCCTGAAATAAGGTGCATCAGTCAAAGCTAAAAGGTGCATCAACCAGTGAACATTAATGCACTATGCACAGAAATCATCATTGTTTTCAATTGGTGTATCATAGCATATTATAAGGTGCATCAGTCAAAGGTAAAAGGTGCATCAACCAATGAACATTAATGCATTATGCACACGAATAATTAAAATTCTCAACTGGTGCATCGTAGTCTATTAAAA
This sequence comes from Oxyria digyna, assembly GCA_029168935.1. Taxonomy (NCBI): domain Eukaryota; kingdom Viridiplantae; phylum Streptophyta; class Magnoliopsida; order Caryophyllales; family Polygonaceae; genus Oxyria; species Oxyria digyna. The sequence goes on from JAPVLV010000013.1 coordinate 19,056,315, forward strand.
GGTGCATCACTCAATTGTAAAAAGGTGCATCACTCAATGGTAAAAGGTGCATCACTCAATGGTAAAAGGTGCATCACTCAACCAAATCACGTACAAAAATCCAGAAATCTGAGACATTATATTGATATTGTAATGAAATGCAATGTATATGCAGAAAAAACAATCAAATCAAACACACAATACAGATCTAAACCTAAATTAGGAGAAGTATTATCTATATCACGAAGGACACTAGATTGATCCTCACTCATTCTTTGTAAAGGCATCCTCACTGGATCTTTTTCCCTTATTATATGTTTTCATGTGCTTTTTTGGATTTTGCTATTTACCGTTGGCTGATGGCAAAAATATAAAATATGTAAAGTTTAAGCTCAGTGTAGCGTGGGAAATTTGCATAACTTGGATATTAAATTTGTTAATTAAAACAATATTATAATAAATAATAAATAATTTATGAAATTTTTAATTGATGTTTAAATATAAAAAAATTAGATCTAGAATAAAATATACATTAATTATTAATTATTAAATTAGTTTTATGATAAAAAAATATATATAAGATCATATTCACCTTAAAATTTTAAGATAATTATATTAATATTTACTAATAATAAAATTAATTTTTATATTTATAATTCAATCTTAGTTGTACCAACTTCGTGGAGAGTCGTATCATATGAAGCCTTCAAGCATGGCCGCATGGGCATACCGCAATTGTATACACTCTTATTGCACCGCAAGAAGGAATTTCATTTCTGAAGTTAAATATAATTCGAAACCATTTGATTAAAATTCAATTTTAGCAATCGTAATAATTAGTGAAATATATGAAACGTAAAACACATTAGCTTCTTACAACTACTAAACTATAAGTATCTTATTATAACAATAACTAAAACAAAATATTGAAATTAATAAATTATTACAAATATTTCATTATAACAAAGCTTGGAAGCGTTTCTTTAGATTCTTACAAGTGGTAACAATAAGTATATATTTTTATAGCAATAGCAAAAACAAAAGCAAAATTTTAAAATAATAAATTGTAAATATTTAATTTTACAACAAAAAGCAAAACACAAATTTCATGTTCTTCGACATATTGAGTTGTTGCTTGCAAGCATATCCTCGGATGTTAAACCGTTGCATGAATTGTTGCTTGCAAGCATGTCCCCGAGCGTGGAAGCGTTGCTTGCAAGAATATCGATAGATGTTGAAAATATCCAAGGTTTACCCCCTAATCGGTATATGTCAAAAATATCTTCGGATATTGAACCGTTGCTTGGATTATTGTTTGCAAGCATGTCCCTTGACGTGGAAGCATTGCTTGCTAGAATTTCCCGATGTTTTTCTAGAGGAAATCTCAGGTTTACCCCATAATCGTGATGTGGAGTTTACTATCGAGTTGGAACCTGGTACGATGCCGATTTCTAGGGATCTTTACCGAATGACGCTCCTATTGAGATGAATAAGTTGAAGAGCCGACTAAAGGACTTGCTTGAGAAAGGATACATAAGACTGAGTGCATCATCGTGGGGTGCGCCAGTCTTGTTTGTCAAGAAGAAAGATAGATCATTCAACCTTTGTATCAATTATCAGGAATTGAATAAGGTCACTATCAAGAACAAGTATCATTTGCCAAAGATAGACGATCTTCTAGATCAATTGTAAGGAGCTAAAGTCTTTTCCAAGATCGATTTGAGGTCTAGGTAACATCAGCTCATAATTCGTGAGGAGGATATTCTGAGGACTGCATTCTGAACGAGATATGGCCACTATGAGTTCGTAGTCATGCCATTTCGACTTACCAATGCTTCTGCTGTTTTCATGAACTGGATGCATCAATGTTTTCATTAGTATCTGGACAAGTTGGTGGTTGTGTTCATTGATGTCATATTGATCTATTCCAGAATAAAGAGGCTCATGAGGAACATCTTCGTATTGTGTTGAAAATTAGTTATATGCTAAGTTGTCTAAGTGTGATTTATGGCTGAAGGAAGTGGCATTCTTGGGACGGGGGTGATGGTTGATCCCTAGTAGATTGAGGTTGTAGCCAAATGGACGCCACCTCAGAATGTGATGGAGGTGCGTACTTTCTTGGGACTTGCAAGATACCACCGACGGTTTGTAAAAGGTTTTTCCAAGATCGCTTTGTCTATGACCAATTTACTCCACAAGGTTCACAAGAAGTTCATTAGGGGCGAGAAGTGCAAGGGAAACTTCTAGGAGTTACAGAAGCGATTAACCTTTGCACCAACTTTAGCATTGCCAAAAAGAACCAAGGGTTATGTGGTGTACTATGATGCTTTGAAATAGGGTTTGGGATGTGTACTTATACAGACTAGAAAAGTTACCGCATATGCATTCCGACAATTGAAGAAGTATGAGGCAAACTATCCAGTGGGTGATCGGTAGCTTGTTGTTGTAGTCTTTGCATTAAAGATTTGGAGACACTATCTATACGGTATTAAATGTCAAATCTTTACTGAACATAAGAGTCTACGGTGTTTTCATTAGTATCTGGACAAGTATGTGTTTACTCAGAAGGAGCTAAACATGAGACAACGTCGCTGGTTGGAACTGCTAAAAGATTACGATCTTGAGTTACTTTATCATCCCAGAAAGCTAATGTGGTAGATGATGCATTAAGTCAAAACACGACACATGAAAGAGTTGTTGCTCTACTCACTACACAACCAGAATTGCAACGGGGGTTGATAAGAAGAGAGACATAAGCTTGGTTTGGTTGTCAGGAAGGACATTTGAGTATGTTGGAAATCCATGCTACTTTGCTTGAACAATTCAAGGAAAGACAAGGTTGATGATGTTGTCTTGGTGAAGCTAAGTAGTGAAGTGCACGAAGGAAAGGCATCTAGGTTTGTGATTCAAGATGATGGATCACTTTGGTTTCAGAATCGGATATGTGTCCCTGACGTCGTTGATATCCGCTAACTGATTATGAGAGAGACTCACTCGTCTTCATATTCTGTACATCCGGAAATCAAGCAAGATGTACAAGGTTTAGGGAAGAATTTCTGGTGGCCTATCATGAAGTGGGATGTTGCTGAGTTTGTGTCAAGATGCTTGACCTGTCAAAAGGTGAAGATTGAGCATCGAAGGCCTGGTGGGGAGTTGTAACCTCTTCTTGTACCTGAATGGAAGTAGGAAGACATTGTCATGGACTTTGTCACTGAGTTGCCAAGGACACAAGGTGAGAAAGATGCGATATGGTGATTATTGATCGGCTTACGAAGAGTGCTCACTTTGTCCGAGTCTCTCCATCAAATGGTGAGCTCATATTCGGGAAGCGTGGGAAGCTTAACCCTCTCTATGTTGGTCCTTTTGAGATCCTTGATTGAGTGGGATCATTGTCTTATCGTCTAGCATTACCACCGTCAGCACACCCAGTGCATAATGCTTTTTCATGTGTAGCTCTTAAGGAAGTACGTTTCATATGATTCTCATGTTCTGAATTATGATGACATCGAGATTCAGTCAAACGGAATATATGAGGACAAACCTGTTTGTATCCTAGAACGTATGTAGAAGCAATTGTGTCACAAGGCCATTCCGCGTGAGCACCGGGCTAAGGCGGTTGAGCAATTGTTGCTTATTGGAATGTCGTTGTTCAAGCACAGGCTGACCATTGATTCAATCTTCAAACCACCAGATCTTGCTACTAGAAAACTGAAAGAGCACACAAAGAAAAAGAGACTTACCAAGCAAGAACTTCGTTCTTTGTGTAGAGAAAATAGAGTTTAAAATCATAAGATAAGGAGGTGACTGCACCAACGAGGGTCCATAAAATTCTTGTATAGCTTCTCTAATTTCTCGATAAAATGAAATATGACCAACGGTTGTTCGAATGTATAAAAAAGAATTTCCTTTTTACACTTCTAACTATTAAATAGTTTTCATAAATCTCATGATGGGTACCCAACGATTCATAGTGAACTTTAATGGGAGCTTCTCTTGAAACAATAAAACGTTGATTTAGTTGTGTCACTAGAGCCAAAAAGGACTATCTAAATTGATTTTTTTTTTACGATAAGCCCCAGTTGCATCATAGGAATTACAGAAAAGGGTTCTTTCATATACTTATTATTATGATCTTTCAATTTTTCATTTTATAAGTTCGTCACATCCACCGTGCGATGCATGCAATTATTGATAGACAGAAAAATCCGAAATCGGTACACGCTACGGACTTAATTAGTTTAGTATAGAAACCTACTAAGTGAGAACTTTCAATTTCAGATAAACCCTAGAATATAAAAAGAGGTTTTTGCGCCAGACCACCCCTTATTTGGCCGAATTTGTGCCAAACCACCCCTTATTTAACTTTTTGCAAGAAACCACCTTTTTGTGTCATTCTGTTAACACTGAACCACCCTTCACTCAAGTCTGTTAGTTTCTCCGTTTAATATTGTGAAATGTCAATTTTACCCCACTTATTTCAAAAAATTGAGGACAAAAATGGAATTTGATTGCTGATGATATATTAAGGCAATGACTATATGCACGCGATTCGAGGCGTATATGCACGCGATTCTGTGCGCGCAACTTATGCGCACGCATCTGTGCGCAGTTCTTATGCGCATACGTGTTTTACGGGGTATTACGGGTACTTTTCGTAAATTTTCAGAGTCTGTAACAACTTGTGCGCCTAACTACTGCGCACAGGTTGAGAATCTGTGCGCCCTGTTTCTGCGCACTACTCTAACATAGTAGCCGTTGAAATCTTTGAAAAAAGTAGCCGTTAAATGTAAAAGGGTGCGCTTAGGTTCTGCGCACAGGTGCTTAAGGGTTTGGGTTTGTGCGCGGATGGTTAGCGCACGGGTCTTTACAGTTTAGGATCCATCCATTTGGACCACAACGGTCATAAATGTGCCTATATAAAGCCACGATCTCTTCGTTTCCAACAAATTCATTCAAAACCTCTTCGTTTTCCAACAAATTCATTCAAAATGTCTCGTCGTAATCAAAACTCTCGTATGTTAGAGTTGATTAATCAACGTTGTGAAGATAGTGATGAAGAACACGATTGGGATAGCGGATCACAAGAAGAGGAAGACGACCCGAACGACGACGAATGGTTGGATGGTTTCTTAGAAGACGAAGAGTTCGGCGACTGGGATCCGAGTGGTGAATTTGTGGTTAGTATAATATGTTATAATTTGAAACATATGGTAGCGTAATTAGTTTCAAATTAGTTTCATATGCTAGCATAATTAGTTTCATATGCTAGCCTAATTAGTTTCATATGATAGCCTAATTAGTTTCATATGATATCCTAATTAGTTTAAAGTAATGATTCGTATTTTGCCTTGTTATTTTGGTAGTAGTGTAATTGTCGCTCTACAATTACGTATAGGGGAAAGATTATTCGGATTATTTTAGAACCGCACAATATTGGGATACTCCGCAAGAATTGTATGAGTGGGCGAGAGATAGAGGAAAGGAGTTAGTGATAGCTTTGGTAACGCGTAATTCAAGTCCGTACCAAATAAGTATTGTGTGTGATAGATTTGGAAAACCAAGATCTGGGAGGCCAAAGGTGAACAAAGAGAATCCAGAGTTGGCTGTTCCTAGGCTTAGAAAGTTGAAGTCGAAGAAGTGTGAGTGTAGATTTCAGCTACTGGCAGTGCGAAAGAAAAACATTCCCGGGGTCGCAGTAGAAAAATGGATTTTAGGTGTGATAGAAGGTCGGCATAACCATGTGCTACTTGCTAGTTTTCATGGGAATGCATTCATGGGTCGAATGACGGAGGAGCAAGAGCTTTGTGCTAGGCGGTGGGGAGATGGAACTGGACGCAAGACGCCAAAAGAAATTATCTCTAAATTGAGGGAGAAGTACCCTGGTAATGTTACTTCAAGGAGACAAGTTGCAAACTTTTTGCAGAAGGTGAATTACGAAGATCGCGGAGAGCTAAACGTGACACAGTGGTCGCTTAAGTTTTTGCGAGACCACGACTACGTAGTTCACCCACATAGAGACACGACAAACGGAGAGGTTGCAATATTATTCTTTGCTAACCAAGAGTCGTTGCGTTTGTTGAAGAAGTACCCGTACGTGGTAATTATCGATGCGACGTACAAGACAAACAAGTATGTCTCTACAATACCTTGGTCGATATTTAGTTCGGATAATGATATATGTTCTGTAGTGATATATGTTAATGTTTCAATAGATATGAAATGTCGCTCGTAGAGATCGTTGGATTCAATAGTACACACAAGACGTTCAACATCGCGTATGCATTCACTAAAGCGGAAAGGATTTATCATTACACATGGATAATGATTCAATTGAAGTCATTATTCATAGATTTGGGAGTGATGCCAACGGCTATAATGACAGATTGCGAAGACGCGCTGATAAAAGGGATAAAGACTGTTTTCGGGAGCGAAGTTCAACATCTGTTGTGTTGGGTGCATATCAAACACAACATTGAGGCACATGCTTCGACCATCCTAAAGAGACAAATTAAAGTGGAAGCCTTTGCAGGACAATGTTGGGGACTATTTTGCTCAGCTACTGAAGAGACCTATGAACTGCGGCTCGAACAGTTGAAGAGATCTTGGAAGAGCGGCCTTGTGGGATACGTCGAGAGAACATGGCTTAATCCTCACAAGACAAGTATAGTGAGGGCTTGGACAGATCATAAGCTTCATTTCCTTACGAGGACTTCAAACAGGTAAATATTGATATTTTTTAGTTAAAGACGATTATATCATAACGGCGTACTTTCTAAACTTACCAACTTAACTGTTTTTTAGAGTTGAAGGGATGCACAAGGTTTTGAAAGATATTATTGGTTCCAGCAGAGGGGGATTTAACAAAGTGATCGTACGGATCCATCATTCAGTACTCCTTCAGATTGATTCAATTAGGGCGAGCATGAACATGTCTCTCTCCAAACGACCAACTGATTTTGATGATCCAAACATGCATCCGCTTGGAAGGGCTATTTTTTCCCGACTATTCTACAAAGTGTCATACAGGTGTTTTGATCATTTGTTGGCTACTTATGAGATCATGTTGACGGGGAAATTTCCTGAACAATGCACCGACCATTGGGTGAGGAACTGTCTTGGGTTGCCGTGCGTCCATCAAATTGCACACACTATCATTTCAAACACACCCCTGATTGAGGATGACATTCACCCGTTCTGGAGGGATTTGCATTGGGATGACACTCCTGAAACAGAAGACGACCCAAATCTGAAGGTCCGAATGAACATTATAGAGTTGCGACTCCATGAAATGTTCACCAAGTTGGAACTTGGAACCTTGAAGAAAAGCACGGCATACCAGCTAGGTGAGTTGTATCAGGACTTGGAGCATCCTGAACTAACTACCTTGAAAGAACCGACAAATGTGAGAAGAAAAGGCAGGCCAAAGGGTGCAAAGAACAAGGATAAGGAGGAGGTTGACAGTGAAAATGACAAGGAGGGTGACATAAAATAAGAAGATATGGAGCAGTATGAGATGGAGGAGGCAAAGCAGAAATCAAAAGGAAAGAAGAGTACAGGAGCAAGATGGCCAGGTCGTCCTAAAAAGGAGGAGGATGACAGTGAAAATGACAAGGAGGAATCGAGAGAGAAGAGTTATTTTGAGCACAAACAAGAAGAGCTGGAGAAGTATGAGAAGGAGGAGGCAAAGCAGAAATCAAAAGGAAAGAAGAAGGCAAACAATACAGGAGCAAAACGACCAGGTCGTCCTAGAGAGCAAACAACGACATCACTTCCCGTGGTCATTGAGGCCGAGGAGTTGCATTCTCAACCCATGCCCGACCTATCACAGCCTGAAGGATCAAACTACACTGACTTCGATCAGTGCCCTGAAGATCTTGGTGTTCCTCTCATTCATAGGGGGGTTGACTTCGACATTGATAATTTGGATGATTTTTGGCTTCCATACATCACAGATGTTAGACAGGTACGTTCTGACGGACATTGTGGTTATAGGTCGATGGCCTTACTTCTGGGAAGAAAAGAACAAGAGTACGGAAACATTCGGCGTGAGCTGGTAACGGAGCTGCTTCAGAACCAAGAATTGTACGAGCCTATTCGCCGTCGTCTTCGTCCGGGTACTTGGGAGGATCTTATTCTCCAAGTTAACCATTGCAGAAGCCCTTGTTCAGAACTGTACTGGTTGCACTTTCCACTGATGGGCTTAGTGTTTGCCACCCTATACCAAGTTGGCCTCGTGTTATTGTGTTGGGATGCTCCGACCTTTTGCTTACCGCTAAGGTGTAGAACAGAAAACGCTGATCCTCCACGACAGATTTTCGGCATGGCACACGTAGGCAACCGTGACCACTTCATACCGGTAAAGTAGACAATTGTACTTGATACTTGTGTAATCATAGTTTTTTGTTTAATATCTTAAGTCGATTGTGTTTATATAGGTGGCGTTGATGGTTGGTTCGCCACTACCGCATACGCCCGGTTCGTGGAAGAAACACGTAGATCCAAACATTCAATGGTGGGAAGAAACATTTGGGGACAATTTGAGGATGTATCGAGAGTACCGCATTTCAAATGGTCGGGCACCAGATCCATTCATGTATAAAGGAGGGACCGAACCCGTTCACATATCTGACTGAGTGAGATTGCCATGTAATAAGAAGACGCATTGGAATTTCTTAGTTTGTAATGCCTTGGTTTTTAATGTTTCGTATTTGTTATTTTGGTAGTAGTGTAATTGTGCTTTATATAACAATGAATGGATCAGATTGCATTGGAATTTCTTAACACGTTTGAGAGACAAAGAAGCGACAATGAAAATACATAATGAAAGTACGTAATGAAAGTACACAACGAAAGTACACAATGCTCATAACATTAGATGTCTACGATTTAGGCGTCGTCGGTAGAAGAGGAAGAGGAGTCGGAAGCATAGACGATACTACAAACCATCAACCGCAATTCTTTTTCTTTAATCTTAAACCTTTCCATCAGGACCTTCACTCTATTGTCACTCTTCTTTTTCTTGATGATTAATTTCGTGATAGCACGTAAAGCAGTAGGGGTATGCTCTGGATCAATAAACCTGATTCCGAAGAAACAATTGCATGCATAATGCCTTCGTCCATACTGGTCAGGCATGTCTTCGTCATTGCTAACGTAAACATTACACATTTGGCGACACCTTTTTGTACCAGTACACATTATCTGTGGAGGGTCACGCTTCACACGTCTTGGTGATGATGATGATGATGCCATATTCGTAGTTATGTTCTTCCAAATAAGTAAATAATAAAAAACTTTAGTTATAAACATGAAAGCATATACAAAAAACAAAGCATATACAAAAATGAACAAAAGAAAAATTTACCGATTAAGTAGGGAAACTTCGATTTTTGCTCTAGTTGAGATGGATGAACTAGTTGAGATGGATGAAGAAATCACCACCTTCAAACCGTAGGTTTTATAGGAATTTATGTATATGGTGCACGTTGCTTCTGCGCACAAGGAGTTACCGATTCAAAATAACGGTAACTAAAAGTGCGCTATGTAGCTGCACACAAATTTTTAACGGTAATTTTCTGTGCGCGTTACACCTGCGCACCAAAAGTTACAGATTTAAAAAGTTACAGAATAGGTGTGTTTTACCTTAGCGCATGGCTGAAATTTCTGTGCGTTCTACCACTGCGCACTATACTCTTCAATCTTCGAAATAGTTGCGATATGAAGGGTCTAGCACATCGATGTGGATTATGTTTGAAAAACTTATACAAACTAGTGTTATTAGGCATATAAAGTGTGTATACGGTCTCCCCGTCACAAAAAGTTGATCGAAAATACGCGAAAACGCAAAAAAAACCCTTATCGGTCCTGATGGCCTGTTAAGGTCGAGAATAGGCGGTTCGATGCCCAAACGACGTCGGAATGCAATGAAACTTGTTTTCAATGCATATTATAGCTATTTAACCTTGTCGGTAACTTCGAGTCAAAACTCGAGCTCTTCGAGTAACACCTCCTTTGTAAACCTTCACTAGTCTTTCAATCTTCGAAATAGTTGCGATATGAAGGGTCTAGCACATCGATGTGGATTATGTTTGAAAAACTTATACAAACTGGTGTTATTAGGCATATAAAGTGTGTATACGGTCTCCCCGTCACAAAAAGTTGATCGAAAATACGCGAAAACGCCTTGGAGGCCTTATATGCGCATTAGATCTGCGCACATGATTCTTTGCGCATTTCGAGTGCGCACAGTTTCTTGTGCGCATGCCAAATGCGCACGTATATTATTTTCGCAAGTGTTAAGCGCACGGTTGAAGACCGTTAAAATATGACCATTGCGTGTGCATAACATCTGCGCACGAAACGGTCATATTTCAACAGCAAAAAACGAAGCTATAAAAGGGGGGTTGCACTCACCTCAATTCACCAATCTCACCATTTCTCTCTTAACCTCACCAATCTCACCATTTGTCTCTTAACACTCGCTATGTCGCACAGTTCACCATTAAGCAACGCTGCCCTTTTTTATTGTAAATGTGATCGACCAGCGGTAATGAGGAGTTCAGAATCTCGAAGAAACCTCGCTCGAAGGTTCTGGACATGCGCTGGTACTGGTGGTTACATTTGTGAATTCCGCGAGTGGACCGATCCACCACACCCTTGTTACTCCTTAGCTGCAATAAGAGATCTATTCTCGAAGATACGTACGTTGGAGGAGGAAAACGCCGATCTTAAGGCGACCCTGGCTTCCAATCGTTAGTTAAGTGGTTGTTTTAATCGTTAGTTCGTTGTTGTAATTGTTAGTTAAGTGGTTGTTGTAATCGTTAGTTAAGTCATTGTTGTAATCGTTAGTAAACAAGCATAGCACTAGACAAAGAGAAGTTGAGGAGGGACAACCTATAAAGATCCCCAACCGATATTGGTTTCGATGTTCGGATTTAGCAAAATGTACGAACTAATAAGAGTTTGGAAACTGGTTATTAGTTGGTACATATTGCCGACTCCGAACATCGAAACCAATCATCGGTTTGGGGATCTTGATAGGTTGGTCTTCCTCACCATCTCTTTGTGTAGTGTTGTTGTTGAAATTTGTATTTCGTTTTCAAATCAATATAGTTTTTCACATCTTGCTGTTCAGATTTGTATTTGCATTATTGTTCGGAGTCGTTTTGAATATTCAAACAAGCAAAACATAAAATTTAAAACCATCACACAAGAAAAAGGCATACATAAAACATCAATCGTACATAAAACATCCATCAAACAAAAACAGAAGTCGAGCGTCTAATCCTGAGTCTCCTGAGTATAAGGCGGAGCATCTTCTCGAGGCACATCACCCTGAGTCATATCATCTTGGTGCGCATCCTCCTGAGTCGTATCATCCTGAGTGCCGCATCCACTCCCCTGGCCCCTCTCATGAACAGAATCTCGGAAAACAGGAGGTGGTGGTGGTGGCATCCGCGATGCACGTGGGGGAGATGGTGCCAAAGGTGCCTGAGGTGCCTCTAAGATTGCAAGCCAACCACGAATCACATCTTCAGTGGCCCAAGGTCGATCCGAGATAGGGGTGTCTAGAAAAGAGTGCATCATGGCTTGAAGGATCTGACAACGCTGCAAACAAAACGTAAATTTAATCATTAGTTAAGGTATAAAGGTATGTTTTGTACAAACTTTATAAAATTTTATATACCGCTAATGCATCGATAGGCACCGGGGTATATCCATAGCGAGGCGGGCGATCATGTCTCTCAGAGGATGGATCGACGACGGGATGTGAGAACTCGTCCAGCCAATCCATATAGTCATCAGACATCTTCCATGCTGGCTCTGCAACCGACCCATCCAGATCGATCAGAGGCCTCGGCTCTGCGTCCCATGCAAGAAGAAGCTCAGGTGCATAAACGACGTCATACCTCGTGCAACCCATGGGCCGATGAAATGACAACGGCTGAATGGGTGGGTCGGGAACGGGCTGAGCCCGCCCAAACTGCCGCAGGACTCTCCTAGGGTTGTAGGCCTCATGAAATTTCCAGATGCTCAATACGCCCTCAAATCTCGTAGGAGAAACCTCTGGTGAGTTGAAGTCCAAATCTCTCCATGGCTGCCAGTTAACCTGAAACAAATAACAAGCCAAATTAGACACGTATTGCGGTAATGAAATAAAAAATATAAGAAATTAAATCCAAACCTGCTCATATCTCATGTTGTCGAGCATGCGACGGATGGCAACCAAACGCCCAGTATCCGAGCTAAGTGGTGTATACAATCCTACAGTAGCATCTCCATGGGCGAATGCAGGGTTCGTGACAAAGTGATCACGAAAATGAGAAAAGTATGCCCAGATCCAGCACTACATATAAACAATTACAGATTATTAGTAAAACTACGTGAATAGTTAAGAGTTATTCACCAAGACGTTAAAGACAAGATCTTACGCTCAGAAGAATCCCACATGAACCAATGGTTGCCGTCTCGACTCTAGATGCATACCCTAAATTGCGATACACTAACGCAAGTATGCCGGCTCCCCATGCAATGTCCCCTGTACGATCATGGTTGAGAACAAGCGCCGCGTACTGGACCTTGACACCCTTTGTCGACCTGTCCACCAAGACAGTCGAGCCCAGAAGCAAAAGGAGATACAAAGTGGCAATGTGACTCTCATTCCTGACTGGCGCATCAAACAAAACTTCCAACCGAGCATTGAGGGCACCGAAATGAATGCCACCTGAGCTATAACATGCCTTCATGTCATCAGCCTCCTGACCCATAGCGTCCGCAAGCGCCGCATAGATCTGGTCATCTGTCATAGGTGAATTGCAGCTACGACCATGTATACGGACTCTGAGGATCTGCATCACGTTATGTAGGCAGATGGTCATCTCAGCAAATGGCATGTGGAAAGTGTTGGTCTCTGGATGCCACCTCTCCACAAAAGCAGAAATCAATGCAGCATCGATCTGAGACGCTATGCCCACTCGGCGCAGCTCTGTCAACCCAGAACGCTCAGCAAGCCTGAACCATGTACCCTCCTTAGCTGAAATATGATGCTCATAATCATGAACCTGTGCAGATCTGTACATCACCCTCAGGAGCTTCCTAGCCTAAATAAGTACAGAAAAAAAATTGCGTCTGGTTAGTAAATATGAAACGTATAACTTATTATAAGCATTCAGATCAATGTTATTGAACATACCGGATCTAACGGAGCCGCATCAGCCTCGGCCTCATCCCCGTCCCCATCCTCTGGCTGAATATCTCCTACTCGTCGTCTCTGCCTGGGACGACGACCACCTCTAACTGGAGCCGCAACCTCCTCAACAACAACCTCCTCAACTGCAGCCCCCTCAGCGACTCCCTCAGCAGCAACACCCTCACCACCAACTCCCTCAGAACCCTCCTGGCCTCTCCCTCTCCCTCTACCTCTCCCTCTCCCTCTCCCACCACCTCGGCCTCTGCCTACAGCACCCTCACCACCACCTCGGTCTCTGCCTACAGCTTCCCCCGCACGGGCACGCTTCCTAACCTGCACCGGGGGCACCAATGGTACATCGGGAGCGGGCCCTGGAAGAGGACCACGCGACCATATCCATCTCGCTATATGCGTCTCATAAGAACACAGTAGGTGAGGCGCACGTGGACGACAAATGTCCTGCATCGAGTCCCCGAACCAAGGAAAATAGGTCGCTACGGCATGGTCATCGTCGTCTAAATCTCCCGACACTGGCTCTGAAGATGCGACTGGCTCTGCAGATGCGACCGTAGGAGGAGAAGATGTCGACGTTTCTGCATCTGTCACTGCAGGTAAATCCTGCTCTGTATGCTCTGAACTGCGAGGTACAACATCCTGAAACAGAGGTGCGTCGTGGATATCATAGTCATCTGTGGTCACCTGCGCCTGTACTGGTGTGGGTTCGATAGGGTCGAACGCAGTAAGATATCGACAAGGATAATCTACGTCGTCATGGAAATCTCCTGTCTGTCCATCTATCTCCATATGCGAACCATCTATCTCCTGCTGCTGCAGCTGTGCCTCGTCGTACTCATTCTCTGGCTCACGACGCTCAGGTGATCCGGTGCCGAAAAATCGTTCGAGGGCCTCAAACTCTAATCGCACACCGGCTGCCACATCATGTCGACGTGGAAGCCGTTCCGCTACTGGTGCGGGCATCGTGTTGCCCGTCTGATCCATGACGGCTTATATAGTCTACATGTTTTTACATTTTTAGTATGACTAATTCATACTAAAATATTCGGAAATAATTTGCAACTTCGTAATCAAATTCGAGTCTTTATATCTACGAAAACTAAATTATTTAATAGGAATTGTTAGAAATTTAACAATTAAGTCATAACTAGTTATGACTGTTAAGTTTCGAATCTCCGATAAACAACACTCTAGAGACAAATTTTCCAAGTCTTTCAGAAGAGAAGGAATCGCTGGCCATAGATTGGTTTCACCCTTTCAGAGAAAGAGAGGGGACATTAGACCCGGTCAAACTAAGGCTTGGGCCGGGTCAGGACAGGGCTTAATTTCAAATTCTATCCATATATCAAGGCCGGACCAAGCCCTCTCATTTAAAATGGGACAATTCCGCTACCCATATACTCTCATAAGGGCCCTCAGGGCGACCCTTAGGGAGGTCCTCGACTACTTACACAGAGAAATTAAATGTCAGAAATCGGGCTAAACCGTGTTACTAAAACATTCAAAACCTGTTTAGTGCTTACAAGCAATTCACCATCCAAAAATGCATGCTAAAAAGGTCCAAAATGCATGCTTACAAAACAATCCTCGTAACCGAATTCAAAAAAAAAATCCAAAAACACAATAAGAAATTAGGTTTGACTAATATTTTTACTTTTTTTTCTTTAGTTATATATTAAATTTTATTTAAAACCTTAATATTATATCATATATATAATATGGGCCGGGTAGGGCCGGCCCTTAGGGCCCTACTCCGATAACATATCCTCCCACTTTAAAAAAAGGCCGGCCTTGGCCCTTATGGGTAAAATCTCGTACCCAGATCCTCCCATATTTTAGAGAGGGTCGGGCGGGCCGGCCCTAGTTTGGCTAGGTCGAGGGGCGATGGATGAAAAGAGAGGCGGTTGTAGGTTCTGATAGAAGGAAAGGATAGGCTTACTACTTCTTAAGACTTTTTATTTTATTAAATTAAAATAGGTGACTATATATCACGGTTTATCAATAACCGTGATATAATAATTTAGAAAGTACACTCCGTTTTATTTTATCACGGTTTTGACGATGGTCCGTGATAAATCTTTCCCAGACATTTGTTAAGACGGTCATAGAGAAACCGGGATAAAAAGTCTGTGATAAAATGCTTGATTTGTACTAGTGACACCTTCTTCCTTCCCTTCATCACCACCAAATCATGTCCAAAAGTATGATGATGCACCGGCTCAACGCTCCCGGCCTTGAATCTCACCACACCGAAGTCGGACTCTCCCTCACTATCTTCATCATTCCTCCATGCATGATCTCAATCGGCGTAAACTCTCTCTTCTTTGCAAGGCAGCATAAACTACAAATCTCGGATTTTGAGCCAGATCCGGCTCCGACCGTCGCCATTTCGGGGATGGAGTTGTCAAGGAACGTCTGGACTTCCGGATCCCACTCTTTTCCGTCCGATGCAGGACATAGCGCTTTAAACGGAGTTTCGATGAAGGTTTTGAGGATTTGGATTGCGGATTCTGGAGATGTTGAGTTTCCGGAAAGAGCGGAGACGTTGGCGTTGTTGATGGATCTGGCGTTGATTGCGTCGTCGATTGAGAGGCAGGTGGCGGCGTAGATGGAGAGGATTTTGTTGGCGTAGATCTGGACTCCGACGCCGGTTCCGCAGGAGATTAGGCCTAGGGTTTTGGTTGTGCTTGAGGAATGTTTGCCAAGGTGGGACTCATGATCTCGTCAACGTGACCAAAAGGAATGAAACCTAGCAATAATCCAATAACGAAAAATATAAACAACCTGGAAATTGATCTCCTTTACGACTTGGGGCTTCTTCGGAATTGCTTGACATGAAACGAGGCGGCGAGGAATCGGCGTAAGTCGTCGAAGAATTTGGAAAAGGAAAGCTAGGGTTTGGAATTTGAAAACTTAAATTATCATGGTAAATTCAAAATATCGCGAGATATTGGGTCAATATATCATCAACCATCAAATTCCATTTTTGCCCTCAAATTTTTGAAATAAGTGGGGTAAAATTGACATTTTACAATATTAAACGGAGCAACTAACAGACTTGAGTGAATGGTGGTTCGATGTTAACAGAATGACACAAAATGGTGGTTTCTTGCAAAAAGTTAAATAAGGGGTGGTTTGGCGCAAATTCGGTCAAATAAGGGGTGGTTTGACGCAAAAACCCCATATAAAAAAGGGCAATCCTGAGCCAACTCCTTCGTCCAAAAGGAAGAATAAAAAAGGATAGGTGAAGAGACTCGATGGAAGTTGTTCTAACAAATAGAGTTGACGATCGTGCGTATAAGATAAGAATTCTTCCATCTAAACTCTCGTGAGAATTTTGTGGTCCAAGTATGGATCCGAGGAAGTGAAGTGGGAAATATGGGGGTAATCGTTTTCCTAAGTTGTTTTCTGCCTAGTTTTAGGTCGAAACTTTTTCTTAAGGGCGTGGTGAGAGCTAGATGTGATAACCCTCCATATTTCGTGTTTTCTTTTCCTTGTTTTTTTTTCTTCTTTTGGCCGGTATTTTGGTAATTCCATAATTTGAATAGGATATTTTTGTCACAAATCCAAAGTTTAGATCGAAACACTTAGTTATAATTAAGTGTGGCACGATATTTGCAATTTCACATAAGGTTTGGGCCGAAACTGAAATTATCCATGAATCTGACGTCAACATGACGCCATGATGATGTCATCGTCTTCATTCTCCCTTACGGGTTTGCAGCTCCAGTTCACCTCTCCAATGGCAATTTGCTGCTCACAATATTGAATTCCCATTCAATGGGCGTCATTCAATTGGAATATTGGGCTTGAGTGGCACAAAAGATCAAAATCCCCTCTCTGTTTCGTTCCTTCCACATCAAAACCGAGCCTTTTCTTCTTGCAAAATTTCTCTCGTTCGTCAACCCAATCGGAGACTCTGTCCATTCTTTTGGATCTCTGGAAAATCATAAACCGCGTTCCTCCGCTTTGCTTCGTCGTCTCCATTCGTCGCCGGTGTGCAGCTCGCTCGTTCCACTGCGAATACTTCATTTCCACCGAGCACGATTTTCGTCGTCGCCGGTCTTGTCTCGTCTCGGTCATCGCTCGTTGTCGCTGGATTCCGCGCATGCCGTCGCTGAAGCCAGTGATGTTGTGCCTTAATTTAATCCGATTAAAAATTAATACGTGCCATTAGAACAACTTAAAAAAAAAACTATTACATTGAAAATGTTTTGTTGAGATGGGTTGGGTAAGACCTATTTTTGTTGTCTCTTTTAATTGTTTATTGTGTGAAACAAACTCTTCTAAATATTTTGATTTTAAGTTATATTTTTAGCTGTAATGGGTTTATATTTTTGCTATGTAGGAAAACAGTTTCTATTTAGGGTATAGGATAGAAAAACCGAATTAATATATACGATTCAAAAAACATGGTTAGGGGTGGGCACGAGTTTCAGTCAACCAATCTTGGTTACTCGGTATTTCGGTTAGTGATTTAGGCATACCGTAACCGTATCGTTAACATCGGTTAACCATATGTTGGTTGACCGTTGATTTCGATACGGTTAATCGGTTAATACCATTTCGATCTATATTAAGATCATGAGATTGGCTATGTGCAATCTAATTTGATCTTTGGCTTTTTCTTTTTTGTTTCTTCTTTTAAATTAAAACTAGAAGCAAAAAATTAAATCTATCACACTAAGCTAACTTAATTATATAGTTCTAATCTTAAAAATATATTTTAATATCCTCGGTTAATCAGTTAACCGAGGTTATAAAAACTAAAAACCGTTACCGTATCGAATAACCGTAAATGTTTCGGTTGATTAACCGTAGTCGTAGGTCGGTTTTTCTTCGGTACGGTTAATCGAGAAATTGATCGATTTTTCGGTTACGGTTTTTTGTGCCCATCCCTAAACATGGTATAATTTAGTGACATAATTATACCATAATAAATTATTCTCTAGTTTATTCATGTGATTGAATATCACATTTGGATCGCGAATCTTGAAGATCAAGTTCGTTGACAAGGCTCCCAACTCCGTATTCAATCCCCTCGTCATCTTCTATTTCAGGCAAGTGGTGGTTCACTCTTGCTCATTTATTCCATGTTTTTCTTAAATAACAATGACTCGGTTGTTATGTTATGTTGGGATAAATAATTATTTGATTGCATGAGAACTTATTTTTTTATGTGTGTTTAAAATAAATTATTATAATAGATTGTATATTCTGCTAGAATAACCTATTGTTATATTATTACCGTAGGTTTCACTTTTGTGTGGCTTTGAATGACTTGTATGTGTAGTTTAGCACAAGTATTCGTAGGATCACTACATAGATCGTGCACGGTGTAGTTGATTCTTGATAATATAAGAGTTAGGTTGATTATTTTCCTAATGTCTTTCTTTGATCATGACATATCATTATATATCATGGAGGGTTATATAAGTGGTTTTGCACTTAGCTGGTGCAATTATTTTATGATTAGCTAGATTCCTTCCCCGACAGATCATGTTGGATGATATGTGAGTTTTGGGTCTAATTCCACGAGTATTCTGAGTGGATCATATGTAGGTTTAAAAACTTATACAATTAATGTGTATGTTTTGGAAGTAAACAAGATAAGTGTCGGATGAATGAACATAATTAATATACCTCAAGCGAGGAGTACAGCGTGGAAATCGCTTGACCTCTTATCTAATGACTTTTTTTCAATCTGAATTCATGTTGTGTGGTGATTCACACAATATATGTGGTGATGTTAATTGTTTGTTTCATTAATTATTCTAGAGTTGGTTGTTTTAAAAAGGCTGCGTCTAAATGCACACGTTTTTTTTGCTAAATGCACACTTTTCTGTGCGGTAAGAGTTACAGTACAGAACGGTGCGGTAACTGTTAACGCACCCGTTGTTCCAGGGGCAATTTTGGAATTTTTTTGAAAACGTATATTAATCTTCTGCGTTAAGATTTAACGCACGAGATTAAGGAAAGATTAACTAAAAAAAATTAAAATTTTGATTACCGCACATATTTTTTTTTTAATTTTTTAATTTTTTTTTAATTAATCGCGCAGATTTTTTTTAAATAAAATATATTTGTGCGGTAAATATAACTGCACAGATCTAATAATTATTGCTTCAGTCTCATTGCTCTAGTGGTAAGGCATTGTGCATCTTTTGTAAGGTCTCAGGTTCGAGTCTCAACTCCAACACTAAATCTTTTATTTTATTTGTGAAAAATAAATAAAAGAAGAGGGTGAGAAGGATTGAACTTGAGACCTTATGCACAAATATTTGGTGTGAAACCACAACACTAATGAGTTCTCATGATATGTTTGTAATTTTATTATTACATGTTACAATAGAACTTGGTTCCATCTTATTTTATTATTAATTTTTTTTTATCTTGGTCCCATATAATTATTGAATTAATTATAATAATAAATTCAAAAAAAAATATTATTCAAATAATCAGATGTTTAATATTTTATTATTATTATTTTAGGCCTTGTTTTAATATATTTATTATTATTTGAATATTTTTACTATTTTTCATGTTTTGATAAATCTTTTTATATAAAAATACTATAATTATAAAACAATAAAACCTATATTACTTTTTAAGATAAAAATATTATGATAATCAATATTGTTCTCAATTTAACCTTTCTATAAATTCTAGACTTGGCAAACGACCCAAAATATGCACGTGAATTCACATATATGTGCACATGCACAAAAACTTGTAAATTTGAAATGATGTGCATGTAAATATACATAAATGTGCATGTGAATTTACATAATGTGCATGTGAATTCCCATATATGGGCACATGCATAGAAACTTGCAATTTAAGAGGATGTGCATGTGAATTTCCAAAATTTGCATGTGAATTTCATAAATGTGCATGTAAATGAAAGTGTATATCATTAACAGAAAAGAAAAACAATTGTCACACGTATACCAAATTCTACGAAAAACATCATGAAAATAATTGTTGTTTTGAATAACAGAAATAAATTTCAAACAACTGGAGTATCTTTCTTGCATGTTCTACTATTGTGCCCAATCTCATGAAATATTGTGCAACGCCTAATCTCCTTGAATGCATTGTCTCGAATTGCCTCTGCAACACCAACTAAGCGAGTAGATTTTGGTCTGCCCTTTTTCTTGGTATGTGGAGGAGGAAGAACATTAATAGCCTCGGGAACCGGACCAACAAACTTCTCAAATCTACTTTGTGTTGATTTAGATGCAAGTGTAGAATTAGGATGCATTGACTTTTGGAACAATTCCTTCTCACGTCTTACCACACTCAATAGATGATTCATGGCATCAGAATTATCCTCAATAAGATTGAGACAACCATGCATCTCAGAAAGTAGTTGAGAGACAAGGACCTTTTTTTCATCCATATCTAAACCTTGATTGTAGATGGCACCATCTATCTCAAATGTTGGCTGAATCATTGATTTCTTTGTCCAACTAGACGTGATCAAATTGCTGGGGAAGTCTTCAATGTTCATACTTCTTAAAGCTGAAAACATATGAGAACAAGGCAATTATTAGCTTGTTGCAACCACAAAACACTTCTTTGCGGGATAAAACATACTGCACATCATAAACTTGCCCACCACATAGAATGCTGCAAGTTCTAACATCTCCATCCAATGATTGACAGAGAGGAATGCAATCATATATAGCAGCCCATAGTACATCCTGGATATCATAAAAGACATTGATAGTATAAATCTTGGCAAGTTTTTTTCTCCAAAAGCAATGGTGTCTTAAATGTTGGAACACTTGTACATGATTCCAGGTCAAGTCTTCGCTGAGTATGTCTCTGAGTATCAACCGCATTCTCATACTGTAACATGAAGACCACCAGTGATGAACTTCTTCCAATGAAACCAAAAAAGAATGCATTCTGACTTTCAGACCTAGAAGTTGTCCTAAGCATACTTCCCATGCAAACAACTTGAAAGAAGTCAGGGATCCAAAACTTACGTAAATCAAACAAATTTGCCAACCACTTGTTTGACTCAAGGCTATAGTCATTGATAATGTGCATCCAAACCTCATCGAACTCATCTTTCTTCAACTCATCACTCCACACAATCTCATTGAACCTTTTCCTGAACTCCTCAGTTTCTGATGGTGAATTAAGATGAACCTTCACAGGAACCTTGAACATTATGTGCCACATATCGATGAACGACATGCTTGAAAACTTGTTCCACTGCACTTTTAACAACAACGTCTTGATCAGTTAAAATGACATGTGGCTCATGGCCCATTGCTTTCTTGAAGTTCTCGAATAACCACACATATGATGGAATATCTTCATTCAAGAGTAAACCAAAACCAAAAGTGATTGATTTCTTGTTATTATCAACTCTGGTGAATGGGATAAAAACCATATCACACCTAAAAATATGTTAATAAACAAAACAGAAGGTGAGTATAGGTATGCATCACATACAAACTTAAGGTGCATGTAATTTGAACATATGTGCATGTAAATTGCCCAAGTATGCATGTGAATAAACAAAACAGAATAGCTGAGTATAGGTATGCATCACATACAAACTTAAGGTACATGTAATTTGAACATATGTGCATGTACATTACTCAAAGTATGCATGTGAATGTAATTTTATTCTGCATAACAACTAAATTTAAATGAGTGACAAATAAAAAGCGTGCATGTAATTGTGCATAAAGGTGCATGTGGAAATAAGTTAGTGTACATACCTATTAAATTGGTATGTTCCATCGGCTGAGACAACATCACCAAAGAAAGAATAACTTTTGCGGCTGATGGGATCAGAGATAAACAAACGGCTCAACTCATTTTTTTCATTGACATCATAATCGAAATAGAAGGCCTCACACATTTCCTTCTTACGAACCAAATTGTCAATTATCATATGACCATCACAACCAATCATATACAAGTTCAAATCCCTCTTGAAGTTTTTGAAATCAATCATTGTAGCCCCTATATCAGAGTATCTACCAACAAAATTCTTGAGCAGCTTGTATGCTTGACTTGTACCAAGATTTGACTTTAAACAGTTAATAATGAAGTCCTGGTGGAATGAAGTCAGTTTTCGATTGTTCTTCAAGAAATGTTGATGAGATTTAGGAACCATATCATGAGTGTGACATTCCTCAAATTTCTTAACACAATAGCCATCACGTCCACCATATCGAAGAGCTATCTTTGCTTTACAATCGCATCTGTCTGAAATCCTTTTTCTTTTCTTTGACTTCTGGGAACTGGGGGGGTTAAAACACGTTGTTTTGGGAATCCTTCCTTGCTGCAAACCAAATAGTTCCAGAGAACTACTTCGCTGGAATCATTCGCTTTTGTACATGTACCCATACGAACATTAAATCCACATTCATTTGCATAGTTTATATAAAATTGAACCCCTTGATCAAGTGAAGAAATATTTGACCAACAAAAGGCTTAGCAACATCATTGCAAACAGGTATGCAATTTCTTGAATATCAACAAAAC
The DNA here is from genome assembly GCA_029168935.1 of Oxyria digyna. NCBI lineage: Eukaryota > Viridiplantae > Streptophyta > Magnoliopsida > Caryophyllales > Polygonaceae > Oxyria > Oxyria digyna. Next base: position 19,079,011 of record JAPVLV010000013.1, read on the forward strand.
AACAACACAAAATATCAAATACATAACAATGAAAAAATACTGATTAATAGCTAAAAGACCTAAAACCTGGAATCAACTGCAAGCAACTACAGAAAGACGAAATTGAAGAAACAATCATACATAGGAATACTAATAAGACGAAATCAACATTGAAATCAATCAAATGAATATCTCGTACCCTATAATTCAACAAAAGTCAACAACAGATAAACAAAATAAAAGCATTGATGTACAATATAATCTGAAAAACGAGAATGAAGCCTATCTAAGCAGATTAACCTCGTTCCATGACGGGAATTGAAGTGCAAGGAACTAAGAACACCTGCAACACATGAAGAGAAACCAAAAATCAATTCCAAAGCAATAACAGATGCAATCGAGAGAAATAGAGAACGATAACGAGAATGGAGAGTGGAGATTAATACGAACGAGGAAGGAGAAGAGAAGGAGAAGAAGAGGAGGAGAAGAAGAGGAGGAGAAGAAGAGGAGGAGAAGAAGAGGAGGAGAAGAAGAGATCGACGACAGAAAAGCGCGAGGAGAGGAGAACGAATTTAACAGAAATAATTTAATACCGAGAAAGATGAATCACGCGCTAGCACACGCGCGCAATGTGAGCCATCCGATTGCTTTATAATGGACGGTGGAGATTCTTACAATATAATTCATTCTCATAGGAGTCTTTACCTTAATATTATGCATCATAATTTATACAAAAGCGTTTTATCATTGGATAATATATGATTACATATTATGTTTTTATTATTTGTATTCTAAATCCATAATTATGATTATTTTTAATTGTTTACAAATTTACGAGATAATAATAAAATTGAAAAATAATCCAATGTCATGATGGATATCAAACATATTCATTTACAAAATTTACATAGACAAATTTTATATCCGACTATACGTAGTAATTTCAAAACTTAATATTTTATATATAACAAATTTTAACAAATTACATAGAATAATATTTTTTGAGGATCATATAATTGGAAAAATTTATACCATTCCTTCTTAAAGTCCACATAGATATGTATAAATAAATTATGGGTTAAGATAAACTTTTATGAAGGATCATATAATTGAAAATAATATCAAAGATATGTATAAATAAATTTTTTTATATCAAATATATTATAAACAAAATAAACAAACATAAATAATATCAACTTAATAAAATTATGAATTAAGATAAAAGAAATGATTTACAAAATTTATAAGTAACATGTTTTCTCATAAATAAAAAAGAAGAAGATATATTTAGCAAACACTTTTTAAATCTTAATCTCTTTATTTTGCGGTCATATTTTCTCACCTCTTATTTGATAAAGGGAAATTTGTTACTTTAATTACTTAGGATTAGACCTGTCAAACGGGTCGAACGGGTTGGGTTTGGGTTGAAAACAGGTTTGGGTTAAGCAGGTCGACAAAATTTCTGGGTTGGTCGGGTTCGGGTCAGGTCAACCCAGCGAGTTTCAAATGATCAACTTTTAGTAAAAGCTGAAAATATTTTTTATTGGTTTTTTCTAAACAATTAAAGTTGAAGCTTATATTTTCTCCGTGTCGTGTATGAATTTAATATGTTTATGTACATTATTATTTAATTCAATTAAAGATATAACAAAATAGTTGAACACAATAATAAATTATAATTATGATTTAAAGTAAAATATAAGTTAAACATACGGGACAATGTTACACTTACTAATTCATATTTATATTTATTAAAATTCATTTGACCCGTACGTGGCACGGACATGAGAGACTAGTGCTTATAAAATAAAGTATTGATTTGATAAATTTGAGGAATAAAATATTTTTGAGGTCAAAATGATCGTTTAGATAAAATTCTATCAATATAGAATCTAGATCTAACTTGATGAGCATTTACCAACCATTAATGACAATCAAAGTGGATCGCTCCCAATCCCATCATATAGGCATTCTCTCCTCAGCCATTCTGAACCGTCAGATGATCATGAGACAACCTTCCACTTTTGGCAAACCAAACAGTGTCTTCCCAGAGCCAAAAAGGCAGTCCATCTCTGGCCGTTTATTTGACGTACAACTGCAGCGCATCCAACGGTCCGATCTTACCCGCCGTAATTGTTTAACACCGAGGAGTCCAAGCCTCGTCTTCCTCCTCACCCTTCCATTTCACCGATTTCACCAACCACTCCCATCTCGCCACGTTTCCCATCCCCCAGAAAATTGTTAATTCTCCGGTGGATAAATCTTGCACGGAGAGTTTTAGCTTTACACAGCAATATTTGCTTTTGCTGCCCAACTCAGTTTTCGCTCGTTTACAGACAACGCTTCCTTCTGCTCCACGAAGATTCAAGTATGTAAATTAACTATTTCTGCTAGCTGATTGATTCATTACTCTAATACCGCTTCTGGGTTGCCCTTAGTTTGATTAATTCTGAAGATTTTCTGCTAGATTATCCCTTTTGGGAGCAGTCTGTTGCTAGTGTTTTCCTTTCTGATTGTTTCCTTACCTTTTCCGCCTCTAATCTCTGGTAATTACTGCTAATCTGTGTTGATTTTATGCTTTATGATATGAGTCATTTGTAATTCTTCTGGTTATGCTGGAGAGTACTCCCAATTAAGAGCAATTTCCATCTGGTTGCCGTGAATTGCTTAGGGGTATTCTGTCTGAAGTCAAGTCTAATGACTTGTTGTGGCTTGGGCTTATGAGAATGGATTTTAATAATGGTGCTGCATGCTCTATTATTGCCTGATTTGCTTTACATCTGTAGCTGATCAAGGAACAAAAGATTACCCAGTCCAATAATATTTTGATTGTTCTGTTCCAGGTTTATGAACCCTAATTAGATGCTCAAGAACAGTGAGTCATCTCCGTTGGGTTGCTGACTTATCTGCTTTGAGAAATTGAGATCACCTAGAGTTGGTGTATCTTTCTGAAAGAGTAACTGTATTGGGGAATGCTTTTAATGTTTTGCAAAGATACATGGCTGCTGAGATGGATTACACAGCAACGTTTAACATGTTAGAAGGTGGGTGTGGCAAAGGAACTGAGAATGAGGATCGTGAAGCTGCTGATAGCCTAAAACGTCGAAGGCTTCCTAAGCCTCCCCGCCATCTTTCAATAATAGAACATTGTGTTAGTTCCGCCCATGTGCTACCTGAGGTCCCTCTGGTGAGTCTTATATCGGGTAACGTTTTGTAGCTATGTTGTATTGTTTGAACAATCATTCTGCTCTGTATTTAGCTGTATCAGAGATCTTATGTTGTTACTAATAAACTAAAGCTAGACTTACTTGGGCATCCTTGGCTAGGAAATTGATCTTGCAACAGTTAGCCTTAGAACGCGTGCTGACGAGAACATAAGTTTTAGACCTGTTTTCCGTTCTGGTTGCTGTTCTGAGATTGGAACGAGATCTTGTATGGAGGATGAGTACGTGTGTGTAGATGATCTTACAGAGCTTGTTGGTGAAGCTGTGTCTTTAGATCTTCCTTCTCCGGGAGCCTTTTATGGGGTGAGCAATAATAAATAAGAACTCATTGGTAGACATTTGTTCTCCACAGGACAGATTTAGTGAGCAACTTCCATAAGTAGAATAGAATGGTTTTTGAATAATGCGGGTGTTGTTATGACAGGTATTTGATGGCCACGGCGGAACAGATGCGGCTGTTTTTGTTCGGGAGAACATCCTGAAGCTGATATTGGACGACTCTGATTTCCCTGTCTGTGTGAAGAAGTCTATAACACGTGCTTTTCTGAAAGCAGACAACATGTTTGCTAACATAGAGTCCTTGGATAATACATCCGGCACTACGGCATTGACAGCCCTTTTATTTGGAAGGTTAGGCCTTGGTCATTCTCCCTATTTTAGACTCTTGGTGGAATATTTATTGGACATTAGGTGTAGTGCATATTTACTAGATCTTATTTCTGCAATAAATATATAGCATTGCTACACTGTGAGTAAAAACAATCTAGCATATTCTTGCTTAATTGTTATACCTAGCAGTATCATTTTACAAAGATGTTGTCATGGCATGGGATGATGTTGTCATATTTTAGCCATTTTCTGTGAATATTATCTAGTTACCTTATGTCCTTTCTCACTTCCTCTATAATTTATTCCCCTTTTGTTTCCACCCCGTCTTTCAAAATTTATATAAGGAGCTCCTCTGTATTCCCCAAGCAATTGGGAAAGGTAAATCCTGCTGAAATTTTCACCCAGTCTTTCAAAATTTATATCAGGAGCTCCTCTGTGTCCCCTTAGCAATTGTGAAAGGCAGATCCCGTTGAAATTCCCTTTCAAACTCCATTTTGTCTCATGAGCCCAATATCTTCCCCAATATTTAAAGATGTATTACATTTAGTGTTTGTTTTTTTCAAACAAAGGAAGTTGCTCATAGGTAACTGAAGCATGTTGTAGAGTTATGTTAACCAAGATATTGAATGTTGATTTTCATAATCTCAAATTTTGATTCCAGTTGTCTAATCACAAAGCCCAATTTGAATTTCCCCTTTTAGAAGACTATTCCGAAGCAGGATTTAAGATGTAGGAAGTCTTTGTCGGAAGCACCTTAAAGAGAATTTCTGCTGGCTGCATAAGTGAGGTTGAGTTGATATGAGTATGAAATGACATTGAACATTCAGAGTGTAATGGGGGGGACGTAGAAGCAGGAAGGAGTATTCGTTAGTGAAAAGCACGCAGTCTGACAATTGTGAGAATTGATAGGGAGTAAAGCTTAGAGTTGTTCTAATTCGAGAGAGATGTAATTGTTGAGGAATGAGGATAATTGACAAGGTCGTATGGAAAGTCTTTTTGATAGAGACGGGATATTGATGATGAGATCATACAAAGAATGGACATAAGCGTTTTTAATAACAAAAGACTTCATTAATGGCATTATGAAATGTATACTTAAAATGTAATGATGTATTTTTTTCTTTGAGGTTAAAGAATTGCTCGCTGAATATAATGATGTTAGACATGGGGATAAGTCTTTTTTTTTTTTTTTCAGGAATATGTTCATTGCCAATGTCGGAGACTGCCGAGCTGTAATGGGAAAGAGAGGCAGAGCAGTGGAGCTATCAAAAGACCACAAACCGAACTGCAAATCCGAGAGACTCCGAATCGAGAAACTGGGGGGCGTCGTATACGACGGCTATCTAAACGGGCAATTATCGGTCTCCCGAGCTCTAGGCGACTGGCACATGAAAACCCGTAAAGGAGCTGCAGCTTCATCTTCATCATCTTCCCCTTTAAGTGCAGAGCCCGAGCTCCATGAAATGCTCTTGACAGAGGAAGACGAGTTCTTGATTCTCGGTTGTGACGGTTTATGGGACGTTATGAGCAGCCAATACGCGGTAACCGTTGCAAGAAAAGAGCTGATGCTTCATAACGACCCCGAGCGGTGCTCGAGGGTGTTGGTGAGGGAGGCACTCAAGCTTAACGCGTCTGATAATCTGACGGTTGTGGTTGTCTGCTTCTCGATCGATCCGCCTCCGAGGATTGAGGTCTGGAAATCTAAGTTTAGAAAGAGTATATCAGCCGAGGGGCTCAATCTTCTGCAAGGGGTGTTGGAGAGTAATGCATGATGATTTGATGATGATTGGAGATGATGTATCTTGTAACATAAAGACACTAATGACGGACTCAGACTCTTTGATGTTCAATTTTTGTTTCTATGGTTTCTTGTACGTGTAATTTGATCATCTGGACCTTTGTCACTGAACTCATGAGTTGATTTATTGGCAAAATTGTCCCATTTTGAGGAATCTATTAGGAATCACATGATCTCAACGAGAATTAAGACAGATTCACTTACACGCCAAGTTGCATAATCCACAGTTGAATGTTAAGTTGAATTTGTGCTTGACTATTATTCCAGTATGTATTTAAACAAGTATGAAATGAGTGGATGGTGGATCTTTTCCATCATCCACCTCATGAATACCATTGTGCACTTGAATAAATTCGCAACCTAATAATGCCTCCACTTTGACTTATCCTGGTGGAACATGTAACCAGAAAGTGATTTTTCGGGCGATCCATAAAGCTTAGTTACTTTTTACCTCATACTTCTAAATTTATCTCATGAATATTCATAATAATGTATAGTAATATGAGGTCTTATTTGATTCGTTTTAATGGAATTTTAAAATATTAAATTTTAATAAATTTTAACAATCTGTAATTAGAAATATTGAGAATACAAAACATAAATGTGTCAAAGTCAAATGAGATTAACATTTAGAAACATGAGGAGTAATATATAAATAAATTTTAGAAAAATATCACGTGAGGATAAATACTGAGATGAAGAATGAAAATAATGCACTCACCTGTTACATGTTATGGACGATTAGTGGTGGACACATGAATTTGTGTCAGAGGGACCAATTTGGTTAAAATAAATTGCGCTTTTATAATTTGTAAGAAAAAACAATAATAAAATAAATTACATTTAGCTATCTCAATAGAAATCTCACAAGAATTTTGTAAGTCAACAACAAATATCTCTTCATTCTCTAAACAACTTAAGAATTCACCACAATTCACATGAAACATTTACACAAACAAAATTAATTCTCCAGTTTAGCACTATTCACATCAAGGCTCAATCATATACACAAACGAAATACTCACATCTATTCAACACTATACACAATACAATTTAACACAATTTTTTCTAGTCAAACAAAAACTAAAAAGCATACTCATCTACAAAATTCTATCGAATAAAAATATGTTTCTAGTTTGTGACTTTTCAAAATTAATCGACACAAGAAAAAATGTATAAGGAACTAAAAGAAAGACCTCTTGGAAAAATTTACTAGTGCTTAATTTACTTTATGAACATACAGATATCCAAAGCTAGAGGATAGTAACTAAATCAGAGAACAACATTTCTTGAACGAAAATAAAAAGAGGTGAAAAAGAACAAGAGAAATTTCTCAAAAGAAAATTTTCGGGTTCAGGGACACAACATGAGTCATGTGGACGATGCACATAGTGTGTACAAGTGCAATAGATTGTGGGTATCACCAAAACTGTGTGCATCGTCCACAACGTATGTGTGGATCAGTAGTTAGTGTGTACATCGTCCCCAGTCCCAATCTTATCCCATATAGGGATGCAAAAATTTGACCGACCTGAAAAATCCGATTGAAACCTGAAAAGATAAGTGTATGCTCTAGATCAGACGACTTAATCTAAAGCCCGAAAATAACCCGAATGAATATGTTTCAACCCAATACATGAGGTTACCCGACCAACCGACCCCAGATCTTCTGAAAGCATATATTACCTAACACGAACTCGTTCGAAAGTCGATATTTTCTGAACCAAACTTGCTTGAAACTCGTGAATGTCCAATCCGAATTTGTACATAAATTCGAACTCACCGATACAAAATACTGCAAAATAGACATTTTTCTGCTACATCCATGCAACTGGTGAACTTCCATTCTTCATTGAGATCCTTCTTACACACTTCTCATTCATTCACTTTTGATACATGCACTCGCCTCTGGATGTTTACACGCACTCGAGAATGCCTCCCGACGGTCGCCCTACCCAGATTAGAATGCCTCCCGGTGGTTGCCCTACCCTAATCCGGCTAGGGTGACCGCCAAGGGGCCGTGAAGATAAAAGGCTCATTTAAAATAAAACTAGTATTATAACTATATGCTCCTTATGTATACAAATCCGACCCATTAAGCCCTTGTTTGGTTCAACGTGGGAATTTAAATTTCCGGGAACTTAGCTACTTCCATGGAATTGTAAATTTCTATATTACAAGAAATCATGTTTGATTCAAATTGATGCAATTTGCATTAATGTAGGATTTGAGAAGTTTTTAAGTGCTTGTTTGGTTGGAGGCTAAAATCTCAGGAAATGAAAATAAATAACTGTGTTTGGTTGAAAAAAACTTATGTGAAAATCATGGAATTTCGATTTCATGTGATTTTCAATTCTCCATTATGTGAGAATTGATCTTACCTAGTCTCCCTAGGCAATTTCATTTCACCCATTTTTTCACATGAAATCTTAAATTCCCCCATTTCAATCTATATATTGTAAATTTTAACCAACACATTTTCTCTAAAACCCCTGTATTACAAATCACATGTATTCAGTTCACATGAATTAATTTCCCGTGAATTACATTTCCTATATTCAACTAAACAAGCACTAAGTTAAAAACATAGGAAGTGGAACTTACCTACTTAAACAAGGTAAAAGAAATTCCCATGATTTGTTCCTGTGTTTTTTTCTTAAACCAAACGCATGAAGAAAACCCACTTCTTGGAAAGTGCAACATAAACCAAACAAGGGCCAAGTTTCTTTCTCATTAAAAATGTTTTTTTTTGCAAGATGGGCCCAATTTATTTACATAAGCAATTTGGTAATAGTAAAAGGGAAAAGTATCTGGTAAGAAAAAACTTTACAATTAGAGCGTGAGAATGGTTAACATTTAGTAGTAAATTGGTGAACATTTAGTACTAATTTGGTGAACATTTGTTAACAAACTTTAAAACATGCAAAAATTGAAGAAAATTCATTTTTCAAAGAACGTTTTTTGAGAAATTGGAGAACATTTAGAGACAAATCGTATATACCCAAAAATAAATTACCCCAAAACAATACTACAACAACTACACCAACAACAACAAATCAAATCAGTCACTCCACCAACAACAACATTCAACAATAACGACAACAACATTCAACAAATTCACTAACTTCTTCCAAGTTTCTAACCAAAATCAGTACAAGTCTCAACGATTTTCAACATGTACAAATCAGTAAGTTGGCTTCACAAGCCGAATACCTAGTTGAACCCCAAAATCTTCCAACAATCTCAACAATAGACCTCATGAATGAGTAATCCCTAACAACATTCAAAAGGACCTCAATTAAGGAGTAACCCTATAACAACAAAATTCAAAGGGATCTCTCTAATGGAGATATATGGATCTTATATGGATCTACCTAAACCATGGATTATTCCACCAATAAATTAATACTTTCTATCATACATCAATCAGGATGGAGCAATTGAATTCGATGGGTTGGTTTTTCGTTTCTCTCATCCTTAAGGCTCCTTCCTAGATCTGGCATGGTCAAACCACTAGGAAAATCTTCTCAACTCTTACCTCTTTAGATATGTGTCGGTCCTGAACCTTGGGCGATCTGGACCTCTTCGGACCGGAGATTTAAACAAGCGCCTCGTCTTCTTTGTTTGCGACAATACCCAAGATTTTATCTGTCTTGTTGTGCAAGCCTAAAAAAAGAAAAAAGAGAAAAGAAAAGTTACTTTAAGATTTCATCAATTAGCCTGACTTAAAGCTTTTGTAAACTACGTTAGTAAGTTTTTAACAAGAGGAAAATAAAAATAAAACAAAAAAAAATAGTATCAACACACCATATAACAAAGATATTTGATGTATAATCAAATCACCAATTTCATATTTGATGTATAATCACCATCGCTTAACCGTTCGGTCAAGCTTCAGATTTTTTAATCCAAGCTAGGTACTCTTTACGTCATTTTCATTGTTTGTCACATACTCGTATTCAAATATGGATATGTGTACTACGTTGCAATTGTGGAGATGACTCTTGGTGGAGATATAGTTGTTTCAGTTTGGTCATGGTTGTTTTGAGGCCCATGAAAGATGTTATGGTAGTTGTGACTCCTGAAGATCCTGTAAGAATATTATATATACGTTCATGTGGCCTATGTGTCTTTCGGTTTAATTATAAGGATTAAGTTCATATTATATATTGGGATTTTAACATTATAGTCGATACCGTGATAGATCGGTCTCGGTTAAACTCGTTAAAATCCGGGGTATTTATAATCCCTCGTCCCTTGCCTAATTATGTTGTATGTTAATCTCCTATTAAAGACATATAATACTAGTTACTTGGTAACTTTCCCATAAATATATAAGTAACCATTCCCATAAATATATAAGTAACTATCATCCATAAATACATAAGTAACTATCCCATAAAGGAGGGAGGTTACTATGGTGGTGATGTTGGTTACCTTTATAAGTGTGTGCAATTCACATTTGAGAAATACAACAAGTAAAGGGAGAGTATAGATTGATCTTGTCCATCAAAAGATCAACTAAAGGAAAGGCTAAGGGAGGAGAAACAAATCACCATTAAGGATAACAAGGAGATTAGTGAAGACATGGATCAAGATTAGTTCTTTCTATCTTTCTCTTGATAATCAAAGGGTTGAATTACATCAAGTCTAGATCCTTTGGGACATGATTTCATGATCGAAATCGTTAAATTGCTTTCAATTGGTATCAGAGTGGTTTAGACTTGAACTATTCGCCGTCAATTTAATTAGTTTACTGTCCTTGCCTTGATCGATTACATATTTGATCGATGTTGGTAATTGATGAAACTGTACTGTGGTTTAACAATTGCTTGATGTAATATATTGGAGATTCTGGCAGTATAAATATATGCATATACTTCGTACTTATTATCCCATGTATATATATATATAGTGGTTTAACAATTGCTTGATGTAATATATTGGAGATTCTGGCAGTATAAATATATGCATATACTTCGTACTTATTATCCCATGTATATATATATATAAGCATGGGTTTGCAGTAATGTTTATATACGTGAGTATTGGGTGGTTTTGCAGTAATGTTTATATACGTGAGTATTGGGTTTTGCATATAGTTAATGCATGGTTATTAATGTATATCTGTTGCCATGGATATATAGCATATTAGCATGTCACGATTATTTGCAATAGTAAGCATATATTCGTATAGATATACATGAATTACTAGTGAATGACTAACCCGTGCGATGCACGACCTTTATGTGTTAATTTGTTTCTCTGTTTTCCTAATATTAAAGTGTCGTCTGTTTTCCTAATATTAAAGTGCCGTGTGTAAGGTTTGGTGTTTATTGTTTTATATCTCTTAACTACTACTGTTTCACTGTCTTATTCAAAGAAATATATGCCGATTTTGTTTTAGAATTGGATATTCTGGTGCTCTAAAATTTATAATTTTGTTTGATAAATTCTCGATCTGATCTGTTTCTTTTCCTGATTCTCTCATTTATATGAGCCTTTGGTCTTCGCTAACTTGATAAGGAAAAAGATTTTCATGTGATTCGGGTTTAGAACGTATGCCGCCGGTATGTTTTCCGTCCTCTTCAAATTTAAAGAATCAAATATTGAAGAAATTGGTCAATACATACTTTTTTTAATCGGATGTTACTATTTTTAGAATACCGGGTCTTCGTGTTCGAAGTTTTAATTCAAGAGCTGCATATGAGACCTTTGTTCTTGGGACATGCTTACATGTCTTCATTGCCATCTGTTCTTGTTTTGTCATCATGGTTGCATTATGTTTACTTTAGTTTTTCTTATTAGGTGATCAATATATTTGTTTGGTTTGATTGTCTAGGGAGCATGTATAATCAAGAAAATTCCAGTAAATTGAGCATGGAGGAGGAGAAGAAGGAGGATGGAAACCCTCAGGCGCTAATGTCATTGAGCAATTTGGTTTCCTATTACTTCAAATATATCCCATATATAAATACTTCCCAAAGTGTAATTAGCCTAAACAATTAGTTTAACACCCTAGCAAGGGTCATTACAAAAAATTGTCTATGGACATTTGTTGGTATTTTAAGAGCTTAATTATGATTTGAGTATTGGTAAAAGCTCCAATGCTCCAACATCTATATAGCCCCATTCATTTAATTGATTGTAGTTGATAAAAATGAAACCAATTTGTTTTAAAGAGTAAAAGATAAGATTTGGCTTCAATCTTCCAAAAAGTTTGGATACAACAATCAGATGCAGAAATTTGCATTAAATTCATAACTCCAAATAGAAAAATGTCAAACTTTTGTTGCATTCCTATTCATAAAGACATAATAAAACAAACCGTTGATCCCCAAGAGTTTGAAGAGCTTACCTTTTTCCGCTCCGATTCAGGACGATCATCAAGCAAAGTTTTGTTTGAGAGTTGAATAGCATACCCAACTTCCTTAGGACTCGTTTCCCTTCTCTGACTTATGCAAAAGATTTTCAGAGCTTGTAAAATATAGTCACACACTCATCTAGAATAACTTTTATAAGAGAAAATTTCATCCTGATGCAGCATTCAACAGGAATGTGCATGAGGATTCTTAAATCATCTAAAGAACTCCTCAAATCACAGATAACAACTGAATCCAGCTCATTGTTGAGAAATGAGAAGCATGTAAAAGCATGATTAGGCTGTCTGTGAGCTTGTAACTTATCGGATCATTATGTGTTCTATGGATTTCTATCAGTTCACAAACTAATATATGCATAAAAGATTCAACTATGAGCAAACAATAAAATTCTAGGACTCTTCCTACATAAAAAAGCCACAGAATCCTGGTGCTCATGCCTAATAGGTTCTAAATCAAAAAAATTGTACGTTTCCTAACAACAGCAACAACATAAAGATAATGTGTTATACCAATGCAACCAGAAAACACAATTTGGCAGTAAGTTAACATGCAATCAAAGAACAATACGATCAAATACACAAATTGTTACCATAAGAAACACTCAACTATCATTTTAAAGCAAAATTAACTGGTGCCTAAGAAGCTTGGAGATGGACAGTCTACTTACCTCATACGTATCTAGAATACCACTGGCAAGTGCTCGATATGTCTTAGTAATCCTTTTATGGGCTCGTACTTCAAGACTCTTCCCTCTACATGTTTACATATTATGATAAGTCGTTTGCTAAGTTAAAAATATATATCCTTAATCAACCCCGTACACAACATTAATTTTATTGATAACAGAAAGGTTATAGAGTTTACTGCACAATATTGCACATAAGAAAATGTCAGTTAAGTGGCGCTCCTTATTTTTAGGAAAAAGAGAGGCTATACTCAAATGTTTCAATGACTCGGAGCTTGTAGATTGAAGGTTTTGAAATTTTTTTATGGATAAGAGTTTCAGAAACAGAATTTCATACTCAGCAGCTAGCCAGATAACCGTAATGAGTTTTCAGAAAAATTGTTGAAAGCAAGGGCATGTCATTTGTGAAAACTGAAAAAAGAGAAGAAATTAAGAAGATTTTACCAACCTATGGCCTCTGACAATAGATGTCCCATCAACAAAATATGATGCTAGACAAACTTTGGTCTTTTTTGTCTTTGCACATAGCAATATACCTGTAAGAGTCTATCGGTTATGAAAATACATATGGAGCACAATGTGCAGCCCAATAGCCCCCAAAATAAATAAACAGAAGATATCATTCACATGACCACAAAGTTAGAGGATCATTTTATCATCCATAACTCGACATTCACCGGAATTTCACTTAGGCTGGTAGTTTAACTTTGGCTTTCACGGTCTAAGAATGAATTAATCTGGCATTGCTACACATAAAGTAGCGGTGTATTTATTTCGGCATGGTAACAAAATCTACTAACCCGAGGTTCCTCTCCCAAGACGATGAACAATATTCGATTCTTGGCCTGTTATCATGACATTGTTTTTAGTCGTACGCCACTGGAGCTGCGTCAAAACAGTACTTTGCTGAAAGAGTCCTCCAGGTAAAACTTGTAGTCCAGATGGCTTATTAACTGCAAGCTGCACACAGAAATTGATAGTCATACACGATCTATAAGAGGAAGATATAAAGATCGAGAATTAGATATATAAACCTTGTTTTGGCAGCGTTTGCAGCTTGTAAACGGGCAAGAGCATCTTCAATTATATTTCACCTGATACATCCAACAGAAGAAAGTTTACCATAAATCTTTTTCAGGTATATTTTCTTCATATTCCTACTTTCTAGTCCTTCACTTTTACATCTGTTGCAAACTAATATCTTTCTTACATCCGTTACAGAACATGCATACAAATAGCTTAAAAACAAACTTGATGTTTGTACCGATACAGAGGAGCCCAATAAAATACGTCCAAACGCATGGTTGCCTAGATATTCCTATCCTTTAGATATTGCTCAAACTTACAATGTTCAAACTTGCAGCAGGTGAATCAAGGTGCGTAGTAGATCTGATCCTTACTTTGCCCCTCCTCCTCGGTGGTCTTGCCATTTGCCAACTCTTCGCTTGGTCAATGTTATAATCATCTAAAGCTTCTGAACTGAACAAACCACCATGTTGCTGGTGTTTGTTAAATGTTTCCTCCTGTGCTTTCTTTGCGGTCTCCTATTTCACCTCAAAATAAATATAAACATAATCGATTAGCTTGTATTCTTGTAGAAATTAATCTCAAGCATATAAAATGACTAATTGAGGAATATATATTAGCCATAGTTATAATCATAATCAAAGAAATTAGGTTGTGAAAGCAACAAAAACCCTTTGAGAGGGGCTGTTTTTGCATTGGAAAATTCGATATTCTCAACCTCAGATGTTTTATCGCTCAACTCATGACTTCCAACATCGACATTCTGAACAAAGTAAACAAAAATTAAAAATATTGTATATGATCAATTTCTTCATAACATTTATCATTTGAAAATAAACAAAGAGGTGAAATACTTACAGTGGGTGTCATCTCTTCGCCTATAACAAATACAATCCATGGTCATTCTATTTGAATACTCTTGCCTTTTTCAGCGATGTCATCATCTAAAGACTTTGAACTCAACGGATTTCTTGGAAGTCTCCTATTTCACCCCGAAATAAATATAAACATAATCATTATCAATTGGTTTGTATATTTGTATAAATCAATTAGTTTCAAGCATATAAACTGAGTAATTGAGGAACATATTAGCCATTGTTCTAATCAAAATCAAAGAAATCAACCTGGTATATACTACAAAAGAGAGAAGCAATTAACTCACATCCATGACCGTAGTTGAAGCAAAAGTACGTAGAGGAAAACACACTCACTCTCTCTGGTTCTTTCTGTCTGTTTGCTAAGGTGCTATTATATGCTCAATAGCTATACATATTTCTTCCAGCTAATGTTAATCAACCACCTCAGAATTTGCAATTAGTCAAACCCGCATGAGATCTGAGCAAACTCTACTCCTACACTTCTTACACGAACTAATCAATAACTAAAGTTTATACTAATGATTAGTTTAAACAGTCAACTTGTTAATATTAACTTATTAAGTATATATTGAAACTGCAAAAAAAGCCATCAGAGTCTACTTAAAACCCACTTGTTGAGCTTCCCCAATGGCTCCATACAAAGACCTCCAAGCACATTCATCTAATTACCAATTTTTTGGATGATAAGAAAAGACCATAGAAACAAACTACACCAAACCCTAATTACCACACCCATAGACATAGTCAATTCAGTAAATTTCAGTCTCACTAAAAAAAGGATTTGCTACAGGGGATCTTGCTGCAGTAAGGAAAAAAGTTGCAGGACATGTGGTAATCCAAGTAAGGAAAATATTTGAGCATGTTTATATCATCTTTTGTAAATGCAGCAACTGCATCTGGATCTTTAGATGCAAAGCAAGTTACAGGAAAAATTATCATATGCATAAACAATATCCTAGGATACCAATTCATATGAATTCAAGAGGCAAAAACTGTTGTGCACATCCAAAAGATGAGATCAAAGTCGTGCAAAAATGTAATCCGACACTCGGCTTTCGCCCTCAGTGAGCCTGTAGAATTGGTAAATCTCCTCAACACATTCAACCACTTCAAGCTCATTTTCAGTGTCTTCCTCATCAATGTTTACCACCAAACTCTGTGGCTCTGGTAACCCACAACCCTCCTATATTACCCATTTTAAATTTTATAATTGTTAGAGACCAAGAACTTTATATTAGCATCAAAGTCATATATTGAATTACATTTATGTGTCACCTTGCTACGTGCAGAGAGGACTGCAAGTGAAGTTGGGCCCACTTTTCTTCTTAGACCCTTCTTTGCTTGCAGAGTTGGTGGCAGGTTTAGGTGCAACATGGATTGCTTTTGTAATCCTAGGTTTGTTTTTGGGATGCATACCAAGATCAACAACTTACTCACATTGATTCTGCCTTTATAGCAAGAAATTCATGATCCAATTCAATAATTTAGTAATCAAAATACCCAAGTTAAAAAATTTACCTTGTTCTTCTCTGCTGCCACTTGAGCATTTGCCAGTAGTTGTGCACCAAAGCTCCTGAAATATTTTGTGTGTATCAGAGAAGATCCAAAGAACAGAATTGAAGATGGTTTTGTTAGATTAAACCAATTAAACAAATGAAACCTTGTAATTGGGCGATTGGTCTGGATTTGAGGCTTAGCTTGGATAGCCGGGACAGACACCATGTTACCAATATCTCCTAGAGCTGTATGTTTTCTTGTTTCTCCTTGCATCTTCTTCTGTTTAACTCCTCCTTCAAATTCAACCAGAAACAAAAGAAGGAAGAAATCAACTCATTCCATCAATACAATACAATACAATTCAACATATCAAAGTTCAACATAAACAATTTTTTTTACGAATATCTTTACCCATCAACAAAAAGCTAAACTCACTAATAATGTTGGGTATGTAGAGATATACCGTAGACATTCACGGCCTGAATTTAGTGATCATTTGTACATATTATGAGGGGGGGTCTAAAATCCAGCAACAATCAAATATGGAAATGAAAGCAAATCCAAAATCTAGGGTTTTAGGGATGAAGGAAATCGGGGAGATTGGTATTGAATTTGACTAACCTTTTAGACTATAAACTCTTGTTGCTACGCCGATAACTCTCCATTTTCGTGCGTTCAAGCCTCTTCTTTCTGAAAACAAAAGTTACAATCAGTATGAATGTGCAATGGTGGTAAGTCCGTAAGTGAAAATGAACCAAAATTCCCTGCTATATGCAATGCCATTGCCAATTTTCCATAAACCAATTCATCATAAACCCTACAACCAGAAAATCGAACTTACCACCATGCTGTAACCAATGCCATAAACCAATTTATCATAACAGTCTACATCATTCACCAATTCATTAAAATCAGAAATCGAACCCTAAAACCATAAACCTATTCACCAACTCACTTGAGAAAGGCCCTGCCGCTTCCCGCTGCATGAGAAGGAGGATGAAAGAGGGTCCATCATTCATCAATTCATTTAAATCAGAAATCAAGCCCTAAAACCCTAAACCAATTCACCAACTCACATGTGAAAGGCGTTGCCGCTTCCCGCTGCCTGAGAAAGAGGTTGAAAGGGGTCGGGTCGGGTGACTGGCGTCGCCTCGGTGGCTAAGAGGAAACAAAAAGAGATCTTGGACAGAGACGAAGCAAAGGACGGAGGAGCTTCCATACCTGGGAGTGTCGACCGACCGGCGAAAAAAGCAAGGCGGCACACGGAGGTGGAGTACATAGAGGATATCAAGCATTTTCGGAGGATACAGAAGGAAGCGGTCGACTTATGGAACATGAAGAAATAGGGAAACGCCAAATCAGAAGAGGAAGCAAAGGGTCGCAAGCGGTGCAGATGAATGACGTCTAACTGATCCCTAATTTGAAATTAAATTACTCTACTAAACTACATAAATGCTGAAAAAAAGGTCAGCTTTATAAGTTATTTTAAATTTTATAACTGTTAGAGACCAAGAACTTTATATTAGCATCAAAGTCATATATTGAATTACATTTATGTGTCACCTTGCTACGTGCAGAGAGGACTGCAGGTGAAGTTGGGCCCACTTTTCTTCTTAGACCCTTCTTTGCTTGCAGAGTTGGTGGCGGGTTTAGGTGCAACATGAATTGCTTTTGTAATCCTAGGTTTGTTTTTGGGATGCATACGAAGATCAACAACTTACTCACATTGATTCTGCCTTTATAGCAAGAAATTCATGATCCAATTCAATAATTTAGTAATCAAAATACCCAAGTTAAAAAATTTACCTTGTTCTTCTCTGCTACTACTTGTGCATTTGCCAGTAGTTGTGCACTAAAGCTCCTGAAATATTTTGTGTGTATCAGAGCAGATCCAAAGAACAGAATTGAAGATGGTTTTGTTAGATTAAACCAATTAAACAAATGAAACCTTGTAATTGGGCGATTGGTCTGGATTTGAGGCTTAGCTTGGATAGCCGGGACAGACACCATGTTACCAATATCTCCTAGAGCTGTACGTTTTCTTGTTTCTCGTTGCATCTTCTTCTGTTTAACTCCTCCTTCAAATTCAACCAGAAACAAAAGAAGGAAGAAATCAAATCATTCAATCAATACAATACAATACAATTCAGCATATCAAAGTTCAACAGAAACAATTTTTTTTACGAATATCTTTACCCATCAACAAAAAGCTAAACTCACCAATAATGTTGGGTATGTAGAGATATACCGTAGCCATTCACGGCCTGAATTTAGTGATCATTTGTACATATTATGAGGGGGGGTCTAAAATCCAGCGACAATCAAATATGGAAATGAAAGAAAATCCAAAATCTAGGGTTTTAGGGATGAAGGAAATCGGGGAGATTGGTATTGAATTTGACTAACCTTTTAGACTATAAACTCTTGTTGCTACGCCGATAACTCTCCATTTTCGTGCGTTCAAACCTCTTCTTCCTGAAAACAAAAGTTACAATCAGTATGAATGTGCAATGGTGGTAAGTCCGTAAGTGAAAATGAACCAAAATTCCCTGCTATATGCAATCCCATTGCCAATTTTCCATAAACCAATTCATCATAAACCCTACAACCAAAAAATCGAACTTACCACCATGCTGTAAGCAATGCCATAAACCAATTTATCATAACAGTCTACATCATTCACCAATTCATTAAAATCAGAAATCGAACCCTAAAACCATAAACCTATTCACCAACTCACCTGAGAAAGGCCCTGTCGCTTCCCGTTGCCTGAAAAGGAGGATGAAAGAGGGTCCATCATTCATCAATTCATTTAAATCAGAAATCAAGCCCTAAAACCGTAAACCAATTCACCAACTCACATGCGAAAGGCGCTGCCGCTTCCCGCTGCCTGAGAAAGAGGTTGAAAGGGGTCGGGTCAGGTGACTGGCGTCGCCTCGGTGGCTAAGAGGAAACAAAAAGAGATCTTGGACAAAGACGAAGCAAAGGACGGAGGAGCTTCCATACCTGGGAGTGTCGACCGACCGGCGAAAGAAGCAAGGCGGCACACGGAGGTGGAGTACATAGAGGATAGCAAGCATTTTCGGAGGATACAGAAGGAAGCGATCGACTCATGGAACATGAAGAAATAGGGAAACGCCAAATCGGAAGAGGAAGCAAAGGGTCGCAAGCGGTGCAGATGAATGACGTCTAACTGAGCCCTAATTTGAAATTAAATTACTCTACTAAACTACATAAATGCTGGAAAAAAAGGTCAGCTTTATAAGTTATTAAGATTCGGGAAATGCCATGAAATCAGTTAGGCGTTGATCCGAAATTAATATACGTAACCGTCATTATTTAGTAGTTAATGGACTTTCCGCATAATTAGGCTGGTCCTCTATTTGCGTGATTCATGTCATAAAGATTGAGTAATTTGTGTTATGAAATATTAACACATTAAATTTGATTAGAGTTCAAGGTTTAGATTATGTATAACTTGTTAGTTATCAAAGTGGCCTAGTTATACTATATTTAGACATTGAAAATAAGAGTATAATTCGATTGATCATGATTATAGAGATGCTATAAACGAAATGAAAGTTTGATTGATCAATTTCTTTATTGACTATATTCTAGGAGATCACCCAAAGGTGGGTCATTGAATGTAGTTAATAAAATTAAAGGATTTAGTCATGCGGGTTGAATAGTGTGTATATCCAAGGATACCATGCTTGTTTGACTTATGCACGTTGTGATTAATCGTTAAAGTGTGAGTTTCAACATCGATAATAGTGATGTGTTTGAGTATTGCCCAAAGGTTACTTGAATGCATGCTTTAAAGTTTACATGACTATTTTTGAATCTGTATTAGAGTTCTCAAAGCGCTAATAGGTAAGCATGTATTAATGCTCGCAGGTTCATCAAATGTGTTTGCATCTGCTAACTCTGTCGTAAAGTTCAATGGGCTTAATTACGATGAATGGTCTGAACAAATCCGGTTTATACTGGGTATGATGGCATTAGACCTTGCAATATTAATAGAGGAACCCTCGGCCATTACATATGATACCTCCGTTACCGAAAAGTCTCGTTATGAGGCGTGGGAGCGATCTAACAGGTTGAGTCTAAACCTCATGAGGATGACGATGGCTGAAATTATCAAGCCATCTATGCCTAAGACATAGAATGCTAGGGATTTCATGCGTATAATTAAGGAGTGTTCACAATCGGATTTGGCGGACAAGTCAATTGTAGGAAGCCTTATGTGTCAGCTAACTACAAAGAAGTTTGACTGGTCTCAACCTATCCATGATCATGTGACGCACATGTCTAACTTGGCAGCAAAGTTAAAGGTCTTGTGAATGGATGTTATTGAGACATTCTTGGTCCAGTTCATCATTAACTCTCTACCTTTTGAGTTTGGCCAGTTCCAGGTGAACTACAACACCATTAAGGATAAATGGAACTTTCAGGAATTAAAGGCCATGTTGGTTCCAGAGGAGGGGAGATTAAAGAAGATGAAGGATCAAGCTATTCATCTCATAGGTCATGATGGTGCCAGCAACAGTAAAGAAAAACTAAGTAAGAAGGACAAGAAGAAGGATAAGGCCTTCATAAAAGGAACTGAGGCTCAAATCCGAAAGGAGAAGAAGTGTTTCTTTTGCAAGAAAACGGGACACTTCAAGAAAGATTGTCTGAAAAGGAAGGCTTGGCTCGATAAGAAAGGGATTCAGTTCGATCCAGCCCATAAGAGGAGCTGAACAATACTTGTTCATGGGGAACAAGATGAAGGCACGAATAGAAGGCATTGGGACTTATAGATTGATCTAAGACACTGGTTGTCATATAGATCTTGAAGGATGTCTTTATGTACCAGAATGTACTAGAAATCTTGTTTCCGTAAGCAGATTGTACAATTTAGGTTTTGATGCTAAGTTTGGACATGGTGGTTTTTCATTGTATCAAAATGATTACTATTACGGTAATGGTACTTTGATTGATTCACTTTATAGGTTCAATCTTGATGTTAAGTTTTTCTGACTCCTTGTTTCATATTCAAAGTCAAGGCATTAAACGTAGTGCAACTAATGAAAGTTATGCTTTCTTGTGGCATCAAAGATTAGGTCACATTTCCAAGGAAAGAATAATGAGGTTGGTAAAGAATGAAATTCTTCCTCAACTGGATTTTAGTGATTTAGATGTGTGTGTGGACTGCATTAAAGGCAAGTAGACCAAGCACATAGTAAAGAAGCCAGCCACGAGAAGCACTCAGCTTCTTGAATTAATTCACACCGATATATGTGCTCCATTTGACGCTCCTTCATGGAGCGGTGAAAAGTACTTTATCACCTTTATAGATGATTACTCATGTTATGGATATGTATATCTACTGCATGAAAAGTCTCAATCTGCGAACGTCCTAGAGGTGTTCATTAATGAAGTGGAAAGGCAGTTAGATAGAAAAGTAAAGGTAGTGAGATCCAAAGAGGTGGTGAGTTTTATGGGAAATTTAATGAAAGTGGACAATGTCCAAGTCCATTTGCAAAGTTGCTTGAAAGTAGAGGTTTTTGTGCACAATATTCAATGCTTGGTACACCATAGCAGAATGGTGTAGCTGAGAGGCGGAATCATACATTAATGGGTATGGTTAGGAGCATGTTAAGCAATTGTTCATTACCTCTTTCATTGTGGATATATGCATTAAAGACTGCAACGTATGTCCTTAACCGGGTTCCTAGTAAGGCAGTTCCTATGACCCTTTATGAACTGTGGACGGGAAGGAAACCTCGTTTAAGACATCTACGTGTTTGAGGTTGCCAAGCAGAAGTAAGGTTATATAATCCACATGAAAAGAAACTCGATTCTAGGGCAGTCAATGGCTCTTTCATTGGCTATCCTGAAAAGTCAAAGGGGTATGTATTTTATTGTCCTCACCATAGTACAAGAATAGTTGAGACGGGCAATGCTAGGTTCATTGATAATGGCCAAACTAGTGGGAGTGGTGAGCCACGAAAGGTGGACATTCAAGAGATTCAGGTTGAAGTTCCTTCACCTGTTATTTCTCCTAATGTTGTTGTTCCAATTGGTGCATCACAATCAAATGACACAATGGAACAACATAATGATGTCCATATCCCACAGGATGAAGTTATGGTAGATGAACCAGTCATAATTCATCAAGAGAGCAATGAACCACGTGAACCTTTAAGGCGATCTGTAAGGGAAAGAAGATCTGCCATTCCAGATGATTATGTGGTTTATGCTGTTGGAAGTGAATGTGACTTAAGCCTTGATGAAGATCCGGTCTCATTCAAGAAAGCCATGGAATGTGATAATTCTGAAAAGTGGTTGATTTCCATGAAAGAAGAAATCAAGTCAATGGGTGATAATAAAGTCTGGGACTTAGTGGAGTTGCCTAAGGGTTCTAAGGCTATTGGATCGAAATGGGTCTTTAAGACTAAACGTGACTCAAAGGAATACATTGAAAGATATAAAGCCAGACTTGTTGCTAAAGGTTTCACCTAGAAAGATGGCATTGACTATAAAGAGACCTTCGCCCAGTATCTAAGAAGGATTCTCTGAGAATTGTTTTGGCTTTGGTGGCTCATTATGATCTAGAGCTTCACCAAATGGATGTGAAAACCGCCTTTCTGAATGGTGAGCTTGAGGAAGAAGTATATATGGACCAACCTGAAGGATTCTTGGCCACATGAAATGAAAACAAGGTGTGTAAGCTGAGGAAGTCAATATATGGACTGAAACAAGCTTCCAGACAATGGTACTCTAAGTTTAATGATACCATCACGTCATATGGTTTTGTAGAAATGATCGTTCATCGATGTATCTACATTAAGGTTAGTGGGAGCAAGTTTGTGATGTTAGTCTTATATGTTGATGATATTTTGCTTGCTGCAAATGACATGGGCATGCTACATGATGTAAAGAAATATCTCTCTAAGAACTTTGAAATGAAAGATATGGTGAGGCATCCTATTTGATTGGAATAGAAATAATACGAAATAGATCACAAGGATGGTTAGGATTGTCTCAGAAAGGTTATATCAATAAGGTTGTAGAGAGATACAAAATGGATAAATGCTCCGCATGAATAGTTCCTATATACAAAGGGGACAAGTTTGATAAAAGCAATGTCCCAAAAATGATTTGGAACGAAAAGAAATACAAGGAATTCCATATGCATCAGTGGTATGGAGTTTGAACTATGTTCAGACATGTACTCGACCAGATATCAGCTTTGTTGTAGGAATGTTGGGTCGATATCAAAGTAACCCTGGAATGTACCACTGGAAAGTTGCAAAGAAGGTTCTCAGGTACTTGCAAGGCACCAAGGAGTTCATGCTTACATATAGGAGATCCGATAATCTAGAGGTCATTGGATATTCAGATTCAGATCATGCTGGATGTAAAGATAGCAGGAAGTCTACATTTGACTATCTTTTCTTCTTAGCTGAAGGGGCAGTGTCATGGAAGAGTGGAAAGCAATCCATCATTGCTAGTTCCACCATGGAAGCCGAATTTGTGGCATGCTTTGAGGCCACATTCATGCATTGTGGATGCGGAACTTTATCTCGGAACTTGGGATTGTCGATAGTATAGCCAAGTCGCTGAGAATTTATTGTGATAATTCCGCATCCGTTTTCTTCTCGAAGAATGACAAGTACTCTAAGGGTGCTAAGAACACGAAGTTGAAGTGCTTGTCAGTCAAAGAGGAGGTTCGGAAACATAGAGTGTTCTTTGAGCATATAAGAACGGATATGATGGTAGCGGATCCGTTAACTAAGGGATTACCACCCAAGGCGTTCATTGGCCATGTAGAGTGTATGGGTATTATAGATAAAGCCTTGCTATTATTATTATTATGGTTAGCTCATTATGTTTGCGACACTTTGAATTCACTTATGGTTACGTTTCTGCTTTATTGTCATGTTATCATTTTAGTACGTGTATACATTTATGGTTGTTAGATAACTTGTGGTTGTTTGAGAATTATAGTGTTTCTCAAATGAAAAGTAATATTGGGTTTGGATTGGTTTGTGATACATGGAAGGAATCACGTCGCGCTTATAATGACGTGTGACCGCCATGATCAAATCAATTCTGATTCGATTAAGATTATTTGAACTTGATATAAAAGTGCACATGTGTGTTTTCTCGTACACCGACGAGCATTCAAGTGTTCGTGTTCTCGTTGATATGTGCAATGTTGTATGTTACTGACGACATGTGTGAGGTGTGAATATCTTTTTGTTCTGTCATCCTGTTCTTGTTTTCATTTGTATTTCTTTTGTAGTTGTGTAGAGGTTGCCCCGGTTGTTTTGTGGATTGTGTTGGAGGCCAAGCTATGGAGCGAGAAGAAGATGCACTAGCGGAAGAAGAAGAGGCATCCGTAATGTTTTTAGTGGTGGGTGGGATTTCAGTGCCAAGACTTGGAGGAGTTTGTTGATGGTCAGCCATGGCAAAGAAAGGAGGAAGAACGACAGTTTGGATAAGTGATAGAGATATCTTAGGCTGATATCATGTGAGTACCGTAGATTAAAATGTCCAAGGTGGGTTACCGCACAAGATCTCTAAATTTTTGGGATTCAATATTATTACTAAGAAAATACTAATATAATTATTAAAAAAATTATTTTTATATAATGATAACCCCATAGCTCATGTTAAGTGTGATGAATATAACAAACAAGTCCCATGTTTGAACTTTTTAATAACCTCATAGGGATAATGACTTTGCATATGAGTTAGTTGATTATACATTTTCTAGTCCTAACTTTATTCAATGTTTTTTTAATAGAACTCTATTCAATGTTAGGACTAAAGCATATTTTTCTATTTTCTATTTTCTTTCACATATGACCCCTCTATAAAAAAAGATCTCTTTTCTCTTTTGTATAGTAGACATCCACTAGTGAATAGTTACATTAATCAAGAACATATACTCTCCTGTAATAGCGTTGACTAACAACGTCGTCAACTACTAAACTTTGAATAGAGTTAGGATAGGAAAATGCATAATCAACTAACTTATATGCAAAACGATTATCCTCTTATACACGTGAGTGATCCGGATTATCCAGTCATAAACGTACCATGAAGGAAAAAGGTGCGAGCCATTAACCCCATTCTTGATGAACTCACCACCAATTTCGAGTCCACTTCAAGCGCTATTTTTTTGTTGCGTAGCTCCCACGCCACGTGTAAGCCATAGTAGAATTTTTGGTTTATTTAACTATGTATTTGCGAGGAATGACCTAAAGTTCTTAAAGAAATGTATGATAAGACATGCTTACAAATCACAATATAAGCAATGGTCGAAAATTATGATAAAATGACTAGATGATAATATGATTACCCTATACTCTAGACCTTCCTTCACCAAATATTCAAGATAGTTTAAAATTAGACTATGCATGTTGTTGTTTAAAATTAGACTCTACAGTAATATTTTAAGCTACCTTCCTCTCTCTAAAAGCCACTCTCTCCTCTCTCTACTCAAACATCGTGGTTTCTTCTATTCCATTCGTTCCCCTCCATCTCACCTACCATGTACATATTCATCCATCCCCGATGAGAATCATCCTCAAGTATTCATGTGATCGCCATGGAACAAGTAACTTCTCTTCTCTTATCTCTTTTAGTTTCAACACCCATGTCCACAACCAAGATCAAAACAAAGTTTACAATAAAATTTTCAAGCTTATATTATCTTTCTATGAGGATATGAATGGTAGTAATGATTTTTACTGGTTCGAGTATCACCTGGATTAATGTTTGTATCTGTTGTTGTTTATCGAACAGCAAGCTATAATTACTTCAATCTTTTGCAAATTAGGACTCTAGTTATTAAGCAGACTTGGACTTTTAATGATTTGGGTATGTTAGTCCCACATCTCAATTTCATAGTTTTTTCCTTGATCGCATGTCAATATTCTAGCTTCAGTGCAAGTAAGTACTTCTTCTTTAGTCTATCTCTGTTCTACATCCATGTTCACACCAAGAATATTAACAAAATTCTCAACCTTTGTTTCTTGAATTCTATTTACACGCAGAAGAAATTTGATTCTATTAACCAATATCATCCCTTTTATGTTTATAGTCAATTTCTTCAAACTCATGATATTGAGATGTACTATGCTTCTCTTCATATTTATAACAAGGAATATACTAAAGTTTATTTGAAAGTCCACAACATTGATTACGCCTTTGATTCCTTGTTTCAATTTCATCAAGTTACTGTTTTTGATAATCGGAAATCCAAATATTGTTGGCATACCACTCTCTCGGCTAATCTCGGCTAATCTCGGCTAATCTGTGTTCTTAACTGCATTTATATTCTTGCTTTTAATACTTCTCATACTATGTCTTACTATTGCTATAAGTTTGATATTAATTCTAACAATCATGATATTACATTTACTACTTGTTGTATTATGTCCGTGTTTAATGTTAAGAATTTGGTTTGGAAAGTGATTACTACTGAGATGTGCCTCCTTTTGAGATGAATTGGTGTGCTACACGTGGTGTTTATATGCTGAGACTCATCATTTCTATTCCTAGTATAGGTGGTGCTAGGACAATGTATCTATACTACTCTCACTTAACATGCAAAATTATTTAACAATTTTTAATCCTTCTCGTGTCCATCAATTTTTCTACCACTCCCACTATCTACTATTTTATTATAAAATTTTATTTGGTGACTTGTAATATGCATATGTGTTTCTCCTGCTTACATGTGGATGTAGTTCTACTGCACGTGGATGTACTTCTCTTGCTTCCGTCGACTACCCTCATTTTTTTTATTTGTGCAGCTTTATTACTAGATCCAATAATTATCAATTGCAATTTATTTTGGCAATGGCTATATGCACGCGAATCGAGACATATATGCACGCGATTCGGTGCGCTCAACTTATGCTCACGCATCTGTGCGTAGGTCTTATGCGCATACGTGTTTTACAGGGTATTACAGGTACTTTTCGTAAATTTTCAGAGTCTGTAACAACTTGTGCGCCTAACTACTGCGCACAGGTTGAAAATCTGTGCGCCATGTTTCTGCGCACTGTTCAAACATAGTAGCCATTGAAATTTTTGAAAAAAGTAGCCGTTAAATGTAAATCTGTGCGCTTAGGTTCTGCGCACAGGTGCTTTAGGGTTTGGGTTTGTGCGTAGATGGTTTGCGCACAGGTCTTTACAGTTTATGATCCATCCATTTGGACCACAACGGTCATAAATGTGCCTATATAAAGCCATAATCTCTTCGATCAACTTTTTGTGAAGGAAAAACCTTATTCACTATTTATATGCCTAATAACACATAATTGTATAAGTTTTTGAAACGTAATCAACATCGATGTACTAGACCCTTCATATCTCAACTACTTTGACTATTTCGAAGAATGAAAGACTAGTGAAGGTTTACAAAGGAGGTGTTACTCGAAGAGTTCGAGTTTTCGACTCGAAGTTACCGACAAGGTTAAATAGCTATAATATGCATTGAAAATAAGTTTCATTGCATTCCAACGTCGTTTTGGCATCGAACCGCCTATTCTCGACCTTAACAGGCCATCAGGACCGATAAGACGTTTTTGCGTTTTTGAGTATTTTCGATCAACTTTTTGTGAAGGGGAGACCTTATACACTCTTTATATGCCTAATAACACATAATTGTATAAGTTTTTGAAACATAATCAACATCGATGTACTAGACCCTTCATATCTCAACCACTTCGACTATTTCAAAGAATGAAAGACTAGTGAAGGTTTACAAAGGAGGTGTTACTCGAAGAGTTCGACTCGAAGTTACCGACAAGGTTAAATAGCTATAATATGCATTGAAAACAAGTTTCATTGCATTCCGACGTCGTTTGGGCATCGAACCGCCTATTCTCGACCTTAACAGGCCATCAGGACCGATAAGGCGTTTTTGAGTATTTTGAGTATTTTCGATCAAATTTTTGTGAAGGGGAGACCTTACACTCTTTATATGCCTAATAACACATAATTGTATAAGTTTTTGAAACATAATCAACATCGATGTACTAGACCCTTCATATCTCAACCAATTCGACTATTTCAAAGAATGAAAGACTAGTGAAGGTTTACAAAGGAGGTGTTACTCGAAGAGTTCGACTCGAAGTTACCGACAAGGTTAAATAGCTATAATATGCATTGAAAACAAGTTTCATTGCATTCCGAAGTCGTTTGGGCATCGAACCGCCTATTCTCGACCTTAACAGGCCATCAGGACCGATAAGGCGTTTTTGAGTATTTTGAGTATTTTCGATCAACTTTTTGTGAAGGGGAGACCTTACACTCTTTATATGCCTAATAACACAGAATTGTCTAAGTTTTTGAAATATAATCAACATCGGTGTACTAGACCCTTCATATCTCAACTACTTTGACTATTTCGAAGAATGAAAGACTAGTGAAGGTTTACAAAGGAGGTGTTACTCGAAGAGTTCGACTCGAAGTTACCGACAAGGTTAAATAGCTATAATATGCATTGAAAACAAGTTTCATTGCATTCCGACGACGTTTGGGCATCGAACAGCCTATTCTCGACCTTAACAGGCCATCACGACCGATAAGACGTTTTTGCGTTTTTGAGTATTTTCGATCAACGTTTTGTGAAGGGGAGACCTTATACACTCTTTATATGCCTAATAACACATAATTGTATAAGTTTTTGAAACATAATCAACATCGATGTACTAGACCCTTCATATCTCAACTACTTCAAACCGGATTTCATCCATGCGTCAAGGTTATGCGTACCTATTCTGTAACTTTATCAATCTGTAACTTTATCAATCTGCCTAATAACACATAGTTACCGTTAAATCCATGTGCGCAGATCCAATGCGCACACATTTTTAACGGTAACAAACTGTGCGCAGTTATGTTGCGCACACTTTTTTACCGTTAAATATTTGTGCGCGGTATATCTGCGCAACTTAACTGCGCACAGGTCCTATGCGCAAAACGTCTGCGCATAGGATTTTAGAATTCGAAACGATGTGCGCAGATGTGTTGCGCACAGGTGTTGCAGTACGCGTGTCATCAGCGCATCAATTTGTCAGACGCCGCCAGCAATTTCATTTTTATCCCCAAAATACCCTTATGCGCTGAACAACTACGCACAGATTGGCGTGCATATAGTGAAAAAGTCGCGTGTATATAGGTGTTTCGTTTATTTTTCATCCTCTTAATGCTTAAAATATTGATTTTCAGGTTACCAAATGGTTAGAACCACTGTTTTCGGCATCAATCTGTTTACAATATGAAAGCCCCGAATAACGATCAGTTAATGGCAGTTACGACCCATAAAACAAAGAAACGGAAAGGGTGGGACCATCTCAATCTTACACTGGTATCCGGCATGACATCAAAGGCGTTGCTGGCTCATGTGTACGGTAATCAAAGTAAGTATGGGACTTCAGCTCCAGTTTGATGTGGGCACCGATCAGTTTCTCCAGTTCCACCGGGAGGGAACGTCCACCTTCCGCAGCCTGCACCGTCCGCTATTAACATACGCATACAGATCCGTAATGATGTGATATGATGAGTTGAGATTAGTTTGAATACCTCAATTTCGTCAATCAGGGTCCCAACCTTCCTCTTCACCAAGGTTTCGACCAAATCATCAAACAGGGTCACTTGGAGGCAAGTGGTCGCATCTGAAACATTCATATTAAGACGGTACCTACACAGGCGATATGAAGGGTATGAAAACGATGTCAAACGGACGTGCAAATGTTCAGATGATGGGACAACATTACCTTGGCTGAGGATATTCGCATGGCTTAGCGCAAGATTCACAAAAGAATCCTACACCACCTTCCCCCACAGGAGTGACGCCCTTCTTACATCCAGTCATGCCGCACGCGTAGTAATGCCAACTGTTTTTTGTTAGAATTGCTTCAACTTTGACCGTGCAGGTGAAGGTGAAGGATTTCTGCACATAGTACAATGTTAAACGTGGTTTAATCACAGGAAAACACACGGGATTGGTACCTTGTGGCCGGTCACGTATTGCGCACGACCCACTTGAAGAATATGGAGGAGTGTTGCATCTCGGTCCGCCATGGTATCCATGAGCTTGAAGCTTGTGGGTTACGCCTCATTCCTTGAAAAGAACAAAACGAAGTACGAGAATTAATGCTGTGAACTTGTAAAGATGCATAATTTGTAAACAGTGTTGTGCAAAACCTTAGCACATCTTTCATTGCTCCGATAGCCGTAATTTCAATCCTGACAAAAATGGCCTGTCGGAGGACCAAGAAAGGTACAGTTCACCTGATGATAGATGACATTGAATGATAGATGACATTGAATATTAGTGTCATTCAGGGAGGGAAGGTATCGAGAATTTAGAATGAGTGACATAAAACAGTATACCTCGGAACTCCCTGATGTTCATAGCGGGGAGTATGACCACATGATTGCCGCTTTGCGTATCGTGCACGGAGTTGCGCTTAACTAACTCAAAACCAATTGATCCCCACATGGATACACGGATCCTTCGGCCCCTGAGTACGTGTGAACAAAATAATAACTATGTGTACGGCTGAATGGTATTACG
The DNA here is from genome assembly GCA_029168935.1 of Oxyria digyna. NCBI lineage: Eukaryota > Viridiplantae > Streptophyta > Magnoliopsida > Caryophyllales > Polygonaceae > Oxyria > Oxyria digyna. The sequence continues at coordinate 19,109,680 of JAPVLV010000013.1, forward strand.
AAAAGGGTTTGCTAGCTGCTACTAACCTCTCATTCATAAGGTAACATTCAACTAAGTGAGAGGAGTTAGTCGTGGGCCTAGGCTTCCCGACCTTGATAGCGCATCCGATGACATCTGCGTAGACATAAACATGTATTTCTGTACAAATGAAACACACCAGAACATGAACCGTTCTATTCGATGTGTTATGACGATGTGGATAAAGTATGCATACCGATTTGGAACTTATTGTTGTTCAATTCAATGTCTTCCAATCGCACTAAGTTGAAAGGGTAACAGAATGAGTGCGGAATATCACAATCAACCTTTCTGACGACGGAGTTGCCCTCAAGTTGGATGACAAACGGGTCGTGACGTCTAAGGCGGTACAAATCCCGATTAGGGCAAACCGTAAAACCAGTGATCGTAACACAGTTCCCAACCACCAACGTGGTTAGAAAACAATGAGAGATCGAACCCCTTTTCGGCTTCACACCTTCCGTCGGGATGCGATTTGAAACAGATGAGCTAGGTTTCACACTTTTGATCGGAGCGGCCGACAGAATTCCAACATCGGAAGAAACAGTCTCACCGGCGGCGAGATTAGGAAGGTTGGAGTTCACCATTGCGTAGGAGTGCAAAGATTCGGGAATGCAAATAAAGCACAGAACAATAAACAACATCATTCAGGCTACTTAAGAGAGTGTCCCGATGTAACGGTCGAGCCGAATGTAAGACGATTAAGAACTCAATCAATGAGTAATCCGGTACCGGATGAGGCATTACGAACGTCGCGCATAAATGTGAAGGAGAAGAAGAGGCGGATGGAATAGAGAGTTGCGCAGGGGCGGATAAAACCCTAGACGATGAAGCTGCCAAAGAGAGAGGTGGAGCTGCGTAAATATGTAGATGGGCCTGATAAAACAAATCACATGGATTGGTTACTGGGTTGATTACTGGGCCCGGAAAAGACCTGATCACAAAGAGAAGGAAAACAAACCCATGGGTCATACGAAAACGGACCAGACAATAGTCCACTGACGGACAGACTGTCAATATCAAAACAACACAAAAGAATTGAGTTTATTAGGGTGGGTATTAATGGTGGCTTGAGGACTTTATTACCTCAAACATCCAAGTTTTATATATACTAGAACTTTGGTGCCCGCGCTACGCGCGGGTTTTTAGTCTTGTTAAAAAATTGCTTATATTCTAAATAAAATATTTTTATAATATATCTACCAGTCAGAACGTTGTGGTTCAGATATATATGGGGTGACTGAAATCACTGGATCGATCATCCATAGTGAGTAGAGAGCCGATGTGTTTGAGGGTAATAGGACTGAACTCACGGAAATCTTCTGTTTATGTTCATCTTTTAGTTACTCGATTCACTTCAATTGCATCTCCAGGTGAAGTATTCTAACCTATAGTGTAATAACCTAATAATGATTGCTCTTTTCAACTTGCTAGAAAAAAACTGATTCACATGAGATATATCTGAAGCTGATGCAAAAAAGAACAAGTCTTCCTTAACGCACCATGCTAAAAGTTTTTGTATAAGTTTTGTTTAATGATTGCCATTTTTTAAAGTGGCGTCGAGCTCTAAAATGACTGCTTATATTATAAACAGAGAGAGTATGTTTATTTTTTATAATAACTAATCGAACTGTCGTGCTGTATAGTCTAGAGGAAAGACAGAGAGCATAAAAGTGACTAATCAAACTGTAGTGTTGTACAGAATAAAAGTGATGAATTAACCATCCACATAAATTTCTAATCCCATGGTTTAATTCAATACAACACTATCAAATTTCAGATGCAATAACATTCAATTTTTGAGGCCTTACGTCAAAGATCATGTTTTACGATTTGTTGCATACAAAAATAAAGACAGGTCAACTTCTTATGATTCTACTAAACAATGCAATCCATAAAATCTAAGATACATGACAGCATCAGGGTCATCTTTTAGTTTCTGGAGATACTCTGAATTAGTAGCAACATTATCAACATCACTTTTATTCTGGACTCTAGAAGGTGCACTGGTTTCATGCAATTGCTTATGTGAATCTCTTAAAGACGATGTGCCACTGGTCTTTGATGAGACGTCATCAACTTCTTCAGTTATATCTTCAATTATCAATCCTAAGAAAAGTAGGAAGTATGTTATTTATTTCCATCAATAGTAAGATACTTAGAGAACACAATTTATTATTAGCTAATGAAAGAATATAAGATATCTGAAGACGTTTTGGTACGACTACCAGATTCATTCAAAATGTGTTCTGTATCCCTGCAATCATAAAACTCACAACATCAAGCCATCAAATATCACAAAAACTTCCCTTTCATTTCCTCTTATCCTCACTGTTCAAGGAAAAGCTAAGGCTAAAATTACTCAAGCTTTATGACAGTTGGGAAGTCAAGTTATAAGTTAAATACTTAAAGGTGAAGGCTATTAATCTTTACCATACCTCAAAACTTCAGCAATAGTATCATCATCAGGTGAGAATTCATGCGCTCGACTTAAGCCAGTGACAACTTCCTACACAAATTACAAAAATCATCAGGCAATTTACAAAACTCAACAGAGTTGCAATGTGAGCACAAAAATTTAAAACCATCACTAAGATTGTCCTGACTCGCATCTAAGAGTCCCAATTCTATGTATGCTTGACCTCTGCGATACAGAGCTTTGACATTCTTTGCATCATAGGACAACACCTGAAACACATGGGAAAGGTTTCAGAAACATGTCCTTGCATGTAAATAATAAATATTTGAGAATACTGACAAATCAACCAAAGGAAAAGAAACCACGACCAAATAGCTCAACAATTTTTGACACCATTTTCCTCTAAAAATACTAACTTTGGCACATATCTTCCCACGAATCTCGTCGGAAGTCCCCCGGATTAGCAATTACGGGAGTGCACAAAGAACCGGACATTTACAAATCATTATTTAATAGTAACAACAGTAGTGACTCACCTCTTAGCGGGAGTTCATACCCATGAGCATGTGATTGCCCTTTGGAAAGTAAATCACATTGCTGTTCTTAGACATGGAAGCCACATTTTCTTTGGAAGCCTCGATTTTCCTTATCTAAACCAATCCCATTTCAGCAGCTGCAGTGGCATCCAGCTTAGCGGACTCACTTTCTCCCTCTTCCGTATTAATTGCAGCCCTCCTCTCTTGCTCAGCCTTCATCACCACAACTTTGGACCTCTCAGCCTCTTGTTGAGCAGCCTGCTTCTGCTGTGCACATCGCTAGAGAATTCTGTCCCATATGATAGGTGGGTGATAGCCATGTCATCCAACAAAATATTGAAGTCCTTAACCCTGTAGTCATAGAACAAATATTAATTGATGCCACTGCAAAAAAAATTCCAAGTCCTAGTTCCCAAACCAGTATTTCTAGACCATAGAATTTCTAGTAATGTATTTAGAAATAGCTTGTATAACAAATCAGAGTGGTATATATCCTGAACTTCATGTATAATTCAACTATGTTGCAGTTAATTTATTTCCAGGAATGCATATTATGTTGCCTATTATAGGAAAGCCACACTAACCAAAAGAAAACAAAGACATGCCCAAGCAAATCCAAAATCACAATCCTTACAACAATGAGCAACATATATTTGTTGGTAACTAAAATCTGAAGCTAGGTCATGAACTCCAGAAGCTCATTGTTTCTTCCATCTAGAATACAAATCTGATAACATTTTATTTTGTTCCAATTATCATAATCTAGAAGCGCAAATATATTATCTAGAAACAAATATATTTCTGCCATCCAGTGACAAACAATAGATATTATGCCATTTATTAAAAAATCCGAATCAAGTAGATAGTAATAGTATTTCAAAATCAGATTCATGCCTGCTATCAGACCAGCACTTGTAATAGTTATAACTGAAGATATTCCAATATCCCATCCATATCTAAGGATACACAGAAAAACGAAGTGAAATGTTGCCGTAATTTTTAAGATCTGCGATATGATCACTACAAAATACTTTCGAAACTATACACATTGGGCATAATTCAAATGCAGGTAATGCAACACCACATAATACTGTACAGTACTCAGATTGAGTATAATTCTGAGATTACCAAACTTCAACACCACATAAGTAGAAGAGATAAGATTCTACTTATTCTGATCCACCAAGCCCTTTAAATCAACATTGCAGCCCAAATGAAAATGAGTTTCTGGAAAAGCTGGAGTAAAAATACACATCTACAACAAAGTAAAAATAAACATCTACAACAAAGTAAAAAACGCAGCATTGCCCAAAAAAGTAAAAAGCAAAACTGCATCCATCTTGCAGAAATTTCAGAAAGTTTTGAATCACAATTACTAAAACCAACTCACAGAAAACATTTACCTCTTGTTATAAGATGTCGGGTAATAGAAAGCGTCTTTGTTGGTTTCCATGTCTTGGGAACATTCCTCCAAGACCTTCCCAAAAGCTTTTGACCCTGAAACGAGTACCAACATCCAACAATAAATAAAACTATATGATTGAATTTAAGGTAGATCCAAAAGTGGGGAAAGAGGAAGTAGAAATTGGTTTTGTACCTACTACTTTATTTATGACTATCTTAATTTTAACTCAGTTGATCAACATAAACAGTATATATTTTTATTCTGACTTGCAGTTACAAATTGATATCATATCTTCACACATTAAATATATACAAATTAGTTTCGAACTCAACTGATAAAGTACATAAATCCACATTCAACTATGTTTGCAAGAATGAAATTAATCAAGTAAATAAAAGGAACACAACTTCTCATTTTTCACCAGAATCGAATAAGCTTTAAATCATGTTCACCATTAGATAGTGCCAAAAATGTGACCTAAACACCAGGCTCGACCTGAGCCATCCATAAATGTGAGGCTTACTCTAGTATAATATGTCTCATTAAACAGAGGTAACCAACAAAGAGGTCAAATTCTATGAACATATTAGACGATGACATTTGGGGATATTCAACAGCAAAAAAAAACTTATTAAAATACGCAACTGTTTCATTCACAACTTGATGATCTCAGTTGATGCATGTAGCATTTAAATAAGATCATTAGAAAATAAAAGCTTTGTACACAGGATACCTCCACATGCTGTCTTGAGCGGCTCTTGTGCTTTCAAGGGTTGCATCAGTCTTCTTTGTTCTTGAAATTGAAGGTGCTAAAGTTGGATACAGTTGGCGCCTGAATATATTTTCCATGAGAAATCCACAGTAAGAAAAAATCGATATCAAGAAACACATACCATAAATTGACTCAAAAAATGAAACAATGATATTTGGTCTGAACTTGTAATTAAGATGGTGCAAAAGAAGGAGCAGAAGCCTCACAAATACATAAAGGCATACCACACTAATTTAGTCGAAGTATGTTGTTCTTGTTGAAGTGGAAAAACTTACTTTTAGAATCTTCATTGATATCTGATGTTCCAATTGCATGAGCAACAACATTTGACCTGCATGTGTAGGACACTTAAGCACTCTTCCTAGCCAGTAAAAGGATAGAGTAATCATCAAGAGGATGGGGAGTCGAGTTGATACAAATAACTCATATATTTTAGTACGTCGGGCAAGCTATCACTTCATTCTTCATACCAAAGCACAAATAGGATTACTGATAATAAATTAACGATATGCATAAATATTTAAGTTGGTCTACTAAAGCATAGTCTTCTTGATCGTGCTTCAACTATTCAATTAAAGTAATCATGGCAACAAGTTCACATTTTTCTTGACTTTGCTAAAACAAAATTATCACAAAATTGTCTCTTGTTGAATATACATAAATGACATATATAAGAAAGCAAAGAAGGCTTCCCACGGAAGAAAGGTTGTCCACGGCAGAAATGAGATAAAAACAATAGTGCAGTTGAAATATACCGCTCTTGTGCAGAAAGACTCCTCTTTCCAGGCTCTAGTAAAGATTGATTGAACTCCAGATGTCCAAGGCATAAAACCTACCATTCCATTATAGATTCATTGCATAGCATATTTCAAGTAAGTTAAACGAAGAAATTCACACCAAACAGGATGGAATAGTTGAATTTAGATTATACCGATATTTGTAACTCCAATTTCAAAACCCTAAGATACATTTCGTAGATTCAAGCAGCCTAAATTCCAAAACATCAACAAAATTATGATATACCTCCGACAATGTGCTTACACAGTGGTGACACCCAGCCTTCTTCAACCACAAATAGCACATCACAACGATAGTTGCGTGGTGATAGACCTAGAGGAAGGACAACCATCTGATGCTCCCGTTGACGATGACCATGAGCGTGCTGGCGAATTCTAGGAGTTTGGAGAAGTAGCAAGCATAGGCCCAGGATGAGAGAGGGCCTCAACGGGGGATCTAATTCACCGGGAAGCAAATGATCCATTTTGGGATGGGGAAGGTGAAAATCAGAAGTCAAAATCTATTAAGAACATGGTGCATTTTGAATCAGAAATGAACTATATTCAGGGAATAGCAATTTCCAGTTGATACTCTGAATTCATAGATTGTAAACAGAATAGCATACCAAGAGTGATTTTAGGGGGAGGCTCTTTATCGGTGACATTGGAGCGCTCTTCTGCTTAAGTGAGAAGCTGTTGTACTTGTGAAAGTCGCGACGACGCCTTCTTCCCAGAATCGCCGTACTCCGCCGATGCACATCGTACCGGACTGTAACTGATATTGCGGTGAACACGCCGAATCTCGGAAGCACGGCGAAGAACGTCTGACGCGGCGCGCAAAGAGGCAATTGTAGGATTTCCTTGAAGAGGATTGCAGCCGTGAATCTGATCGCAACCATCTTCGTAACAATTGAACCCTAGGAGAGAGAACTTGTAATTTTCAATTCCTTCCCCTTTCAGATTGATCCTTCTTCAGTAGCAGAAATTTTCACCACAACAGGCTTTCGTTGACAACGAACTACTGGGCCGAGAGGGAGCAGCCGACGGCCATGGATATGGAGAGCAGGGGGGATCTAATTCACCGGGAAGGAAAGGATCCATTTTGGGATGGGGAAGGTGAAAATCAGAAGTCAAAATCTATTAAGAACATGGTGCATTTTGAATCAGAAATGAACTATATTAAGGGAATAGCAATTTGCAGTTGATACTCTGAATTCATAGATTGTAAACAGAATAGCATACCAAGAGTGATTTTAGGGGGAGGCTCTTTATCGGCGACATTGGAGCGCTCTTCTGCTTAAGTGAGAAGTTGTTGTACTTGTGAAAGTCGCGACGACGCCTTCTTCCCAGAATCGCCGTACTCCGCGGATGCACATCGTACCGGACTGTAACTGATATTGCGGTGAACACGCCGAATCTCGGAAGCACGGCGAAGAGCGTCTGACGCGGCGCGCAAAGAGGCAATTGTAGGATTTCCTTGAAGAGGATTGCTGCCGTGAATCTGATCGCAACCATCTTCGTAACAATTGAACCCTAGGAGAGAGAACTTGTAATTTTCAATTCCTTCCCCTTTCAGATTGATCCTTCTTCAGTAGCAGGAATTTTCACCACAACAGGCTTTCGTTGACAACGAACTACTGGGCCGAGAGGGAGCAGCCGACGACCATGGATATGGAGAGCAGGAGGATTAATAGGTTTTGGAGGATTAGGATGCGTGGAGGATGACGTGGGGAGGCGACGAAGGTCCAAGTTTGAGGAGGGGAAAGGTGACTGAGGTAGGAGACGACTATGACGCTTTTTTCATTCCTTCATGCGCTGGGGCGGAGAAAACCCTAGATGATCAAGCTGCCAGAGAGAAGGGTGGAGTTATGGGTAAAGATGAAGGTGAGCCTCATGGATTGATTATTGGGCCCAAAATAAAACTTGATAACGAAAAATAAATAAACATGGGCCATATAAAACCGGATCACACAATAATCCGGTAACGGGCCGGGTGTCAATAAAAACGATGATCAAAGTTTCAGGATTATTAGGATGGACATTAATGGAGGCTCGTGGACTTTATAACCCCAAACATCCAAGTTTTTATTATATTAGGATTAGGATTAGGATTACACTCTTAACAACCCATATAATAAAAATGAATAAGAACATCAAGTGTTTATGTGATTTAACGGTTTAGTTGATAAAGATGTTGATAATATCATTTTATTTATTCTATATAATATATTTACTATAATGAAAAATAAAATATAATATAATTTTCTGTTTCCCTGCTGTTTCATAAATTTTCAAATTGTCATTTTTCGTGTCCGAAATGTTTTTGTTTCCTGTTTCTGTTTCCGGGTAACATAGAGATACCCCACTTCCCACTTCCCAACTCTAATTCTTTATTGATTAGATAGTTGAAAAATCTCAAAATCATCATAAGACTCCGTACCTACCAAACAATGAATAATGAAATATATGCTGTGCATCAGAATCCAATGCCATATAAACAGATACCAATGCACATGGAAGCACCAACAAACGCAGAATCCAAAGATAAAATTTCCTTTTTCTCTTTAATTTATGACAGGACGATTTACGGAGTAGAAATTGTTTTTTACCCATTTAGCAAATAAAATTTGAGATTCAGTCACAGTGAACAAGTGCACAACTGTTAACGGTCAAAACCGATAGATTACAACGCCTTGGGCTGATTTGGAACATTCTATGCGATTTGAAGATTACCTCCATCAAAATTAACTTCCATGTAACCTATTAACTCAAAATGGTCACTACGCTTGGGCGGCTTCTTCTTTGCTCGATTCGTGCTTAAAAGTCCAGCCGGGGAAGTCATTTTCAGAGAGCAAAGAGTTTGGTGTCGCTTTGTAAAATGCAAGAGGAACATGTTTTACTCTTCTCCTCATCTACATTCAAGAAGTATCCACAGTCAAAAACAACTCGCACCATATTATTACTAGAGACGCATGAACTTTTGTGGCACAATAACATAATGTTTGGAAACCAAAGCATGTTTTAAGTCATCCTAGAAAGCGTAAAGATCTTTTACCTCTTCGCTAAATATTGTTGAGTATGAGCCTGAACAAAAATCCGCGACTGTTATTTCAGTAGTCTTGGCTCGGATTGTCAAATCATTCTCCAACGACAAAACAAATCTGAATACCACGTTGAAAGCACATCAATGAACAAGGTGAAGCTTGATGAAAATAAAAACACCTGAAACAGCACGCACCTTGAGACATGTGGACAGTAGTGATGACGGAGGGAGTCAATTTCCCAAAGAGAGCTTTCTGTTTCGATATTAACAATGTTCAGTGACGTGGTGAAACAAATTTTATATATAAGCATACAATAACTAACAAAGAACAAGAAGTACAAACAAGTATTATCATTTTTAACTAGAAAGAGAGAGTAACTAACACATGGAAAAATTATCGTCAAATTTTTAAATGAAAAGGAACTTCAAATATATATTTCTAGGACAACTTCTAAATCTGAGTCACCAAATAACTTCTCTTCATGAGGAAATACAACCGTTCTTAAGAATAGAAAACAGGTTAAAGATTCTTACTGAGGGCATTCGTTTTTAATGGGTCAATCTCTTCATCATTGAAATGGTCAACACCTTTCTGGTTTTCTTTGTACTCGGAAGTGTCAGTTACGTCACCAACTTTATTAAGTCCCTGCAAGTCATTTGTTTATAGAATCTTAATCAGGCCATTTTGTGAAAAAAAGATAAAACACTGACACCATGGAAATATTATTTAAATCAGTCACTGAAAGAAGAGAACAAGAACATATTAGATTTAAAATGGGAAATAAATTCCGAAAAAAAACTAAGTTCAAGACCATTACATCATTTCAATACAACATGCAAGGTCATAAAATTACTATCAATTGTACCTGAACCAAAAAGTTGATTGAAGGATGCCTGCGTAGAATGTTATGAATCAGGGCTATTATAACCATTGCACCGGAAGGAGGGACCACTAAGGACAATCTGCTCAACTTTTTGGTAAAAGCAGCAGCTATGTAAGCTGGAACAAGTGTGGATTTCATACATGAATCAAGAAGCTGCATACAAATATGTAAACAGTTAAAAGGTTAGCAACAGCCCAATCAGATTTGTAAGCTTTTATGCATGTCTTTGATAAACCTCACAGTCATCATATGTATATATAAGGATCTTAGCCTTAGATGTGAGAAACAAATCATAAAAAAAACTGGACTCACCTGAAAAAACTTTGCACGATGTTTGGCCATAAATATAGAAGGTGCCAGAAGAGCATAGAGCTTTCCATAAAAGTTCGGATATTCTATATTATATTTCGTCATCAAAATGAACAGCCCGCTTAGAGCCATGACACTGACTACACCACCAATGTCATAGGATCTGGTCAAAAAATCACTGCACATTGTTGAAAAAGAGTTTCAGAAAATGAAAATCAATAAAAGAGCAACAGAAAAGAAAATGAAATTGTAATTCTACCATAGCATCGCAGGATTAGACATATAAGGAATAACTGCCTGATGGAGGTTTACTAGTACCTGTGGAAAAACAATGACATGAAATATATATTTAAATACAAAGTAGTTAATATTTCACCATAGAAAGAACAATATGCATGAGATATGAAAGCTTACCTCCTTGTACACATCAAGAGGTAAGGATAGCCTTAGGAATGACATCCATGCCTTCGTGAACTTCAATTTCATCCTTTTCGATATATTCTGGAATGATGACATAATAAATTAATGTATTTTCATTGGCTCTCATAGTATCAAACACTTCAAAATTAGTGTAGTGAAAGATTAGGTGAACGTTTTAATGTATTGGGAATTAACATAGATTTGTTTTGGGGATTAGAGTAATCACAAACAAAACCAACCTTTCTTGCTTAGAGAGAAAGACCATGGAGCATGGACACATGATAAGCAGTAGTTACCACCATGTACAATCGAGAGTTAATCAAACCATATATAATAGTAATTAATTACATATCTTATAAACAAAGCAGATGACAACATATTGGGCACAAGGATTGTCACAGTTGGTGACAGACTACTGGAAGTAGTGTTCTACAAAAACCTAGTGAGTCCTAATAAACTTTCTAAATGCAACATATATTATACAAGGGGTTCTAGATTGTTCCCTCTTGACCAGAAAGTAAAGCAACAAGTAAACAATAATCTAAGTAAATATTATAAGTTGTGCTACAGATATAGCAAAGCAGGTAAGGTAATTTTAAAGACGAAATGCAATACATGAAAATAAATAATAGATGAAATGAAGTACAAAAAATTCTGGTAAAAATGACATACGTATGCACAACTAAAACCAATAATGATAAAAGGATTACCTTCATGTTAGATGTCTCTGCATTCAATTCTTCATTTCTACCTTCAATAGTTTCAGAATTCTTTTTCTCGTCACCTTCTTTCAGCAGAAATTCTAAACCACAGGCACAAAGAAATAAGTAACTATGATAAACTCTAGGATTGTATGTATGAGTGACAACATTATTCTTAGTTCTTAAAAAAGAAGGGATGTATCAAGGTGTCTAAGCTATGAAGTGAAAGCAGTAGAGCATCCTACTAGAATAGTGTTGCAAGATAAAAAGTTCCTCTACAACGATGACAAGAAGCATTCATATCATTCTGGTGGAAAGTAAGGCCAAAGAACACAGAAATATTATATCCCAATGAAACTGTAGGTTCTTATTACAGCCCTGGCCAGTATTCAGTATTCACCACCTACGAAATAGGAAACTACCTCTTGTGGACCACAAAAAGGCAATGCAATTGCAAAAAATTCAAGGAATATGAGAATTTAGAGTCTAGTGATGCTACTCTGCTGTATAAACACCATCACACCTACGTCATGAATTGACTGAATTAAAACCCTGAAACAGCCCATAACATCTTACCTTTACTCATTGATGTTCTCCCCATTCTAAATGTAATTGCCCCTTCCTTCCCCGAATTACAAAAAGTAGCCTTATCAGGCCTACCATAGATGATGAGCTAAGAAGCTTACCAGGACTGGCCCATATTTCATTCTTAATCTCCTCATTTGATGCGACTAGAGGAGGTATATGTGATATTTCATTCTTAATCTCCTCATTTGATGCGACTAGAGGAGGTATGTGTGACAGTAGAAAATGCATCTTCTTTAAAGAAAGCTCTGTGCTGTGGCCACCCAAGACACAAGAAAGATATCAAGTTAGAGAGATACAGTGGATAGAAATTTTAACATTAAAGCTATCACTGGAAAAATGCAGATTTGTCAGTGTCTAAAACTTGGATTTTAAAAAATAGAAATAAATCAGTAAGATACATAATGTAAAATTAGCTATGTTACATGGACACGGGTACGAGTATCCGACACTGGTACGGATCCGAGGGTCCGGTATGTAATTCTCGAAAAATTTAGACACCGGGACACTGTCCGGGATTTGGACACCGGTACCGGGACACGGAAAGGCGGTATTAAATAAATATATATATATATATATATAATTAAAATGAAGTATCTGGTATCCCACAAGAACTCAGAGGACCAAATCAGTGTTAGACTATGGGAGACTGAGAGCTGTGGATGTACTGTTGTTCAAAATAAAAGAAATGGTATCCCACATCGACAATTTCATGACCTCCTTAGGTCATCTTTCTATATAAAAGGAGGTGAAACCCACAGCTTCTTTGTGGGTCGAGTCAGCCCACAATTCACATAAGGGGCCTGTAGCCCATATTCCAGTTATAATAATTTTATTTGGGCTGAAATCTTCACATATGTTGAAGTGCCGTACCCGAGTGAAACAGGCCGTACCCCGGCCGGATTCCGTACCGGGATCCGGGTCGTGTCGTACCGACACGGGTATAAGGCCAAATTTGCCGGGTCCTTGTAACATAGAAAATTAGTGTCTTGGCTGTCTGATACATGCTAGAGGATATGAAAACTGTTATTGATATCACTGCAAGGGATAAAATTTGACCGCTCAAGAACTAGAGACCCCCCCCCCCCCCCCCCAAATGACTCCTGACACTGGATCTAGACCGACATTAATAAATACAGAGTATCATATATAATAATGTCATTGAAGTGCTAAAACAGACATGACCGAAACATAAATATCATTGTAACCTTGAGCCAGAGTGATTCTCATCAACACCATTTTCAGTTTTATGCTTCCCACCTACAAAGAGTAGAATGTGCATGTTGCCAAGTTAGAAGTTTTTTTCACCAAAATTACAAAGCGAAAATCGACACATAACTCTTAATTGAGTAATGTCAACATAGAAGGTAACAAACCTGAGTTTTTGCCTGTCTCCAATGTTTTAGCAAGCTTATCAACACTTATGTAGGTGAAATAACTGAAACAAGAAAGCTAAATTATTATAAAAACATCAGAATGAATTGTCCATTGGGCCCTAGCAACTGAGACATCATTCCATCAAATGTTACACAGGTTTCAATATTCATACAAAACAAGAAGTTTATGTTTAAGGTTCAAGACTTTGAGTCACATGTTACAGAATGAATTGAATTGTACATATACTTAGGATGCAAAAGAGAAGACACCAACTCCCAAAGAGAAGTTCTCAAATAGCACCCTTTGAAAGTATAGAGAATTCATCTAAAAAAAGGAATCCTAAACAATATACTCCAGACGACTTCCAAAAAATGAAACAGCTAATCTGATAAACAGAATATAGCAGAACAGAAAAAATAAAAACAAGACAACCAGATAAGGAGCATAGACATACCGTATATCAACATACTTAAAATACTTGGATGCAAGCAATTCAATTAAGAATTCAATCGGCAATGATGAATGAACCTGTTATGGGAGAGTAAAGAGTAAAGTGAATGAGTAATACATTATGTAATGCAATCTAAGTTTAAGACTTACAATATTGTGTAGAAGCTTGTGGTATAGAGCAGAGTAAAATCTCCCCTTATTCCCAAGCTTGACAAGCTCCATTATTGAGTCCAACACGATTTCCTAATAAACATCAAATCAAAATTTTAAAAACAACTGAACTTACTTATACATGTACAAGCTCAAAAATTCAAAATTCCTAACAAGGTGACTCACCCTCAGCATTTCCTCGCAATCAGGAGAAATAGCAATCTCAAGAAGAGACTTGATGAACTCGTCAACCTTGGAGCGGAGCCATGTCCGGTAGATAATCTCAGGGTCGGCGGCGGCGTCTGCGGCCTTGGAAGAAGTTGGAGGGAGGTCGGGGAGGACAGTAGTGAAGAAGGACTGAAGAGAAAGAAGGGATTCGAGAGTATGCTTAGGAGAAGAAGAAGGAGAGATGTAGGCGAGGAGAAGAGGGAGATTGTTGATGTGAGCCCTGGAGGAGAGCAGCTCGTGGCCTAGCCTTTTAATGTCTGATAGACTTCGGGAGTCTCTCTTCTTCTTGTGTGGCCTGGAAGTTTTGGACGCCATGGATGGAATGTTGGAAGCACAGAGGTGGAGGAAGGGGAATTGGTGGAGAGAAGAAAGTAGGGTTTTTATCTGAAGGATTTTGTTCGGGCGGTTGAATAAATTCGTGAAGGAAGGGTTCTAGTTTCTCCGTTACGAAATTTCGCGTGAATACGTAAATTGTGAGCGTATTTCGTACGGTAACTTGTTTCCATTCGAAACTTAACTCTTCAAAATCAACGCCTAATTATAGGCCTTTTGCTAAATAAAGCCCGGACGTTACCCTCGCGTTACGCGAGGGAGTGTCTCCTCGCAAAACGCGAGGGTGCGTCACCTCGCAGAACGCGAGGGTGTTTTTCCCCTATAAAAGGGGAAAACCCTACTCGACCCATTTTTTACATCACACACAATTTTCTACCGCCGCTCTCGCGTTTTCTCTCGGTTCAAACTTCTTCTTCTTCCTCTTTTCACTTCAAATCTCCATATAAGGTATGTTTCTTATACTCTTATGCTTTATAATGTTGTTTCTAGATGAATATAGAGGTTTTTGGTTTAAACCACCCGTTATCTTCCAATATTTGCAAGGAACCACCCGTATCTTCGTTAATGATTCTAAACCACCCAAAACTTGCCTTCCGTTAACAAAGTCACACCCGTCCCCTTATTCCGTCAATTTTGCCGTCCAGATTGGTGAAATGTCCATTTTACCCCTTTTAAATTTCAGAAATTACACACCCAAACCACCCTACACCCTAAACTCAATCTGAAGAAAAAAAAGTCGACAGAGGAAGAATGAGCTCGAACTCCATTTGCAGATTGGGAGGAGGCTGGCGATTGAGCACTCGATAGAGGAAGGCTGGCGATTGAGAAGGCTGGCGATTGAGAACTCGATAGAGGAAGAAGTAGATTTGGGTCCATTTGAGGAGGTCGAGGTGTAATTGTGAGGTAGGCGAAGTGTTCGCAGTGAAGGTATGCTTCTGTAGGGCGATGTGCATATGGTATAAATCTTGCCTTTGAATATCTTGTATTGTGGTATAGTGAATTATTATTGTTGATTTTGGTTGGCAGTAGGAATGTCTTCACAATCTGGCTCGTACAATTCATACAATGCTGAGCCAATTTGCTGGTGCCAGTTACCTGCAAAAATTAGAACAGCTTACACGCCTACTAATTATGGAAGGAGGTTTTTTGCTTGCTCTGGTTACAGATCATCTGAGGTAAGAGGATGTAATTTTTTCAAGTGGTTGGATGGATCATTTAGTACACAAGCTGAAGCCATTATTGCTGAGCTGTTGAAACAGAAGGGTGATGTGGAAGTGAAGAATAAAATGCTTGAACAAAAGCTGGTGGAAAAAGATCAAGAAATGAAGGTCTTTGTATGCAGGGTTGAATTAGTAGTTGTTATTGTTGTTTTAGGGTGTGCTTTGATATGGCAAGGAATGATAAGTAAGTAGTTATCAGTTAGGAGAGTTTACTGGTGTTTGATCGATGAAAAGTAGTGTTTGACTGATGTTTTGGATTCATGTTAATCTTTATATTGGTAAGAATGCATTTTGCTGGTGTCACTTATCCTTTTGCTGAATAATATATGCATATGTATTAACATTTTGGCTGGTGGAAGCATGCATTGGTTAAGTTGAACAATTTGACTCACCTACCAAACATCAGTCACATAAATGCATTCAAAACAGTGGTAAAATTCGAGTAAATGTGGGTGTTGACTGGCTTCATTTAAGGGAGGAGGTTGTTACCTCCTAGCATAAATAGGTCCACACAGCATCAATATTGAGCATCAATTTGTGGCTCTCAGTTTTATTGTTGTTTCTCTTCTTTCATTCTTGCCATTCTTGGCATTCAGCAGTGTTACCATGGCCAATCACCACGAGGTCATAGTCTTAGACTCCTCCTCATCCGAGTCCGAGGAGACTGTTGATCGTTCAAGTTTTTTTGTTCAAATGAAACGGTCCTATGTCGAAGGCGATTGTCGTCTTGTAATATCTCTTCTCCTCAGTCTTGTTTTTTAATGAAATTGTTGTGGTGCAATGTTCATGATGTATTATTGTTCTGCAGATTCTCCCGACAAGTCATGGAGATAAGTTTTTGAAGGATTTTAAGGATAGCACAATCACTCTTAAGGTTGGCGAGAAAAGTTGGTTCGTTAATCTGAAGCATACCAATAATGCTTATCGCTTAGGAAAGGGTTGGAGGGCATTTGTGGAGGACCAAAAGCTGAAGATCGATGATGAATGTCTCTTTGAACTTGAAAAGCACGATTCTAACGGTGTCGTCTATGACATTCAAGTCTACAACTACTGAGAGATATGTTTGCTGTGCATTTAGGAATGTGTTTTGCTACTGTTTGGTGTGTCTTCTTAGTGTGTAAGGTCTTTTGCTTTGACCTCTGTGCAATGTGTGTTTGTGTTGTTTAGTGGCACATGATCTATCATAAAATGCTCTTATAGAGCTTCTATAAACAACACAGTGTCTACATTGTTAAGAAACACCCAAAAAGACTACTAAGTTTCACAAAATACACCAAAGTCACAGCAAACTAAACCACAATGAGCTCGAACTCCTTGATCAAACTAAACCACAAAAGACTACTCAGTTCTTGGATTTTGCTGAGGTAGCTTTGTTTCTCTTCCTTGCACTCATCTTTATCCTTGTAGAGTTTGTTGAAGTAGTACATTCAGGTTGGGATGGTCTTGACTGGCTCGATGGTGGTGCCTGAGAGGCTTCAGTTGTGATTTCATCTGGCTGGGACACTGCTTCTTGTCTCATGGCCTCCTCAATCATTGCTTGCTGTGAAAACATGTCATAATATGAGAAACATGTCATAAAAAGTGACTGAGTTTAGGCTAAATTGCAACATGTAATAAAAAACATAATCCCACCACATCACTATCTTCCTCAATTCCAACAGGATCTCCATTGTAAGATGCATTGGAAGGTTCTGGGAATGGTGTTCTGGTCTGTTACAAAAACAAATAAAACATCATAAGTATGAGCTTACTAAAATTTAGTGACATAAACAAATGCAGACCTTTCTTTTAGTATATTTCCTTTTCTGAGGCTGGATGGCCATAATATTGTCCTTTGGTGGTCTTCCACCTCTGTTAGGCTGACTAGGTGGCTCTGGTTCCTTTGGAGGATTTTTGCATATCCTCCTAGTGTGACCCTCTTCCCCACAGTTCCCACATTTGTTTTTCCCAAATGTTGACCTTTTTAACTTAGCCTTTTCCTTGTCTTCCCCTGGTTCTTTCCTCCTAGATTTTTTTGGTCTTCCAGCTTGAACCACTAATTTTGGTGGATCCAATGGTGGTTGGTCAGTTTTTATCCACTGGTCCTCTCCAGGCATTGGAACAACAGACAACTCATATGCCCTCATGTAGGTTGATTTGTGATAGAAAGGGTCAACAAAGTCTTCAATCAATAACCTCCTCTTGAGAATGCAGGAAATGGCATGCTGACAAGGAATTCCAGTGATGTCCCACATATTACAACCACAAGATCTTTGGGCCAGATTTACCACAAATGTTCTCCCACCTGAATCTACCTCATACAAATCTCCATCACCATGACACTGACATCTCCCTATACTCTCAGCCCTCATGTCATTTATTTTCTTCATCACTTCAGGGGTAATGAGACCTTGGTGTGCATTCATTTTATTTCTCTTATTGATGAACATTTTCATCAGTTTCCTCCTTATCCATTCACACATGGATAAAATGGGCATCTCCCTTGCTTCTAATATACAACTGTTGAACTGTTCACATGCATTGTTAAGTTGCATATCAGACTTAGGATAATACCTGAATCCATGGAGAGACCAAGTTCTTGGATCTTGGCGCATCAAATAAGCAGCAGCTTTTTCATTCATCTCCCTTATTACTGTCATTTTTCTTTCAAAATCAGGGAGGGTAGACGCTTTTGCAGCAGCCCAAACAGCATCCTTGAATGATTGCCCTGGCCACTGTGCCTTGAAGTTGTTGCGCATGTGTCTCACACAAACTCTAGTGTCACACATAGGTGCTACTTCTGTCAAAGCCTCTAACAATCCCTAAGTAACAACAAACAAACAGCATGTGTTAGAAAATTAATGTAACTCCAACTAACAAACAAGTATAAGAACTGAAAACTGACCTTGCACCTATCAGACATAAATGTCAATGCCTTGCCTCCAATGTCATCCATTAAATTCTGTATAAACCAACACCATGTGTCTTTGTTCTCTCGCTCAACTACAGCAAATGCCACAGGGAATATGTTCTCATTCCCATCCTTAGCAACTGCAGAGAACACTTGCCCAGTGTAGCAACCTTTCAGATGGCTTCCATCTAGTCCAATAATTGGCCTACACCCATTTAAAAAACCTTCCTTGCAAGCCTTCAGGCAGACATAGAATCTCTCAAACTTCAATGGTCTTTCAATTGTCTGTGAGGGACTCACATACACAGTGCTACCAGGGTTGTAATGGAGGATTGTAGCAGCATAATCCCAGACCTTTGCATATTGCTCTGGTGCAAATCCTAGGGTCATAAGCACTGCCCTAACTCTAGCTCTCCATGCTTGATGATATGTAATCTCAACACTGTGTTCTCTCCTCACTGTCAGAATAAAAGCTTTTATTCTCCACTGTGGGTCATCCCTATAGTGTTCAAGGTATTTGTCAGCAAGCCAGTTGGATGTCATCTTTGAATTTCTGTCTTGCCATCCACAAGTATGCTCAGAACTAAAAGTCTTCAGCTGGAATGAACCATCTGATCCCATTTTCCTTGCAACAGCCTTAAAACCACAGAACCTGTCTTTACAAACACACTTCTTCCTGCCTCTTTTCAAGCCACATCGACACTTATTTTTGCAATATGCAGAAACCTTGCTTTTGTCATTGTGGAGATAATAATAGTCAAACCCATTTTCTATAGCATACTGTTTTAGAGCCTTTCTGAAGATCTCATTAGAGCCAAATCTCAAGCCAGCTTTCAAGCAAATCTTATTCCTAAAATCTACAGAGGGATTGAATTCTGGGTACCTTTCTGTATTGGCATCATCAGACCCACTGAAGCTCCTATAGTCATCACTCTGAACCCTTATGTCAAAGACATCTTCACCATCTTGTTGACCATCTTCTGTGATCAGATTTTCATCAAATACATCTGGATCTACATTGCCATCGAAGTCTGCATCATCAGCAGATTTTTCTTCTGCAAATACATCCTCCTTATACCCCACATCATCAGAATCATCATCAGATGTCTCTGAACCTAACAACTCTGCATCTTCATCATCAGATCTATGGCTCTCCTCCTCAGATCTAGCCTCTTCACTTTGGTTATTTGGAGTGAATTTGGGTGTAGGCCTTGGTGTCACAAATTTAGGGTTGAAAGATGGGGTGAGATTGGGTGATGAAGGGTTAAAAGACTTGAAAGCTGCAGAACTTCTGATTGGGCCTTGGTTACTAGACATCATCTTATCAATTGGGTTTCCTTTGGCAGCCCAAGGCCTTAACTTTCTTCCATTTCCAAAGTCCACGAGATCATTTGGACTGACCTCATTTTGTTGGACCACAAACACCTCTAATGTGTTGTTACAGCTAGAGACATTTTCACACAATTGTATTATATCCCTATCACCAACTATTTGTTGTATCCCTAGATGTAATCTGCTTCCAGACTTGCAAAACCACAGTTCACTAACATTTTCAATCTCTTCCACACCCCCTTTGACATATTCTTCTAACTCTATCTTTGAAAGCCTATCAGGGTCCACATTCTTCAATGCATAATCATTCTTCCTCTCATATTGAATTTCAAAATCCTTACTTAAGACAAATCTACCTCCATACAAGAATCTTAGATAACAAAACATCTGGAAAACAGTAAAAGAATCTCAGATACAAATGCATGTCCATAGAAATGTCCATAAAAGCATCTTATGCAAGTAAAATATTCTCTTCCCATGTGCCATAAAGCCTTAAAATATTCTTCCTAAGGGTCCACTACCTTTGTCTTCCTCCTATTCAATACACCAGTCCAAATACAACAAAGCTCACTTTATTGTCACAATCCCATAAAAATCATTAAACAAGTTCATGCCATACATATTCAAAGAAATGAGCAGTCATCAATTCAATGCCATACATAAACAATTCTGCACACAACAACCCAAAACTTTTCTGATATGTCACATTCAATGCATCCAAGAAAAAAAATCTAAAAAGTTAAGAAACCTTACCTTCCAGCTAGCATCCAATGTCGATTCCAACAACAGTGCACAAAGCTTCCCTTCTTCCTCTATCCGAGTTCTGAAATTGAAAATGTCTCTAGCTTCCCTTCTTCCCTTCTTCCTCTCTCAACCTTGCCCTAATTCTTCGAACCCTAATTCTGCAAATTAGCCCTATTCGCGACCTTCTTGTCTTCGTTCTCGATTTCTTCGGCCCTAAACACATAAACACATATCAATTACAACAAATCGAAACCCTAAACCAAAAACCCCCAATTTGTTATCCCTTCCCAGATCCCCAATTTCTGCGAGCAAACCCTAAACTGAACGACGAAGGGTTAAAAGGGCGAAGAAAACAACAACACACTTTCACCATTGCTTACCCGTAACGAATCAAAGCTGAATCATTCCTCGCGAATGGTGCTCGTCTTCGTCGTCTTCGCAATCGCCATCCACAAGCAAAACCCAGAAAGCTTCGGATTGTGAACAAAGGGCAAATCTGTAACTTCTTATGGTTTGGGTGTGTAATTTCTGAAATTTAAAAGGGGTAAAATGGACATTTCACCAATCTGGACGGCAAAATTGACGGAATAAGGGGACGGGTGTGACTTTGTTAACGGAAGGCAAGTTTTGGGTGGTTTAGAATCATTAACGAAGATACGGGTGGTTCCTTGCAAATATTGGAAGATAACGGGTGGTTTAAACCAAAAACCTCATGAATATATGTTGTTAGTATAGGAAATTTCATATTATATGATATTTTGATATTGAATGTTGATTTAGAAATGGTTGTATAATGGATGAAAGATGATGATTTTGAATTATGGTTGATGAGTGGATGTTGATTTTGAATTATGGTTCATGAATGGTTGTATATTGAATGTTGTTGATTTTAGAAATGGTTTTTGATTAGGATTGTTGATGTTTATTTGGTAATTTTCTTAAATTGATAGATATTTTAGCTAAAATATTGAATTTTCGCCGGAAATTTTCGCCGGAAACTGTTGCCGGGAACTCATGGTAGTGCAAATTCACGCAGAACGCTACACCCCTCGCAGAACGCGGGAGTCATCACACTCGCAGAACGCGAGAGTCATGACTCTCGCAGAACGCGAGAGTCATGACTCTCGCAGAACGCGAGTGTCATGCTTTCCTCATCTGCAGATACATATTTATATACTGATTTTACTTTATATTTTTTTTAGGTAATGGATCGTCCCGGACGTTCAACCCGTCGAAGAAATTGGAATGCTGTTAGAGAAAATCCACCGGTTGAAAATGCAAAAGGGAAAAGGAAAGCAAAGAACACAACACCGGTAGAGCTCTTCCCCGAGGGGCTCCCTGACGTTGATTATCGCCCCATAGAGCGGTACAGTGGTGTCCATAGTTATGTCGGGGAAGACTGTTTTGTGCCTAGTGGGATAGAACGAGCAGATACATATCAAGGGTATCGAAATGATGATTGAGACCTTTATTCTCAAGAGTCAGTTTCATGTGCACAACCGTCAACTCAATGTGCACCACAATCAACTCCATATCAACAATCGGGTAGCACTATTGGTGGCTGGGACAATTTCATTCCTCAGTATGATGTAGTGGAATATGGACAAGGGTGGGGTGGACAAAGTTGGGTCGGTGGACAATGTTGGGGAGGTGGATTTGGTGAGGGAAGTGTTCCTGAAGACATGGGTCAAGGAAGTACACAAGCTTGTTCTTCTTCTTACAATCCTGAACCAGAACCGATGGAACAAGAGAACCAGGATGAAGTTGTTGGGGAAGAACACGAAGAAGAAGGTGATGATGATGATGAAGAAGAAGAAGAAGAAGAAGTGGTCCAGAAACAAAAAAGAAAGAGGAAGTCCAAGAAGGAAGAGCGAAAGTATGATCCTGAGCTCACTCATGACACACCTGGAGGTCCAGAAGATCCCGAGTTGCTTAAGAGATTTGAAGCCCATGTTGCGTTCCACATCCAGAAAGGGGAGGTAAGGGCGTCTGAATAACGCCCGGACCCTCGCGTAACGCGAGGGAGCGTCACCTCGCAGAACGCGAGAGTGCGTCACCTCGCAGAACGCGATGGTGTTTTTCCCTATAAAAAGGGAAAAATCCTACTCGGCCCATTTTTTACAGCACACACAATTTTCTACCGCCGCTCTCACCATCTCTCTCGGTTCAAACTACTTCTTCTTCCTCTTTTCACTACAAATCTCCATATAAGGTATGTTTCTTATACTCTTATGCTTTATAATGTTGTTTCTAGATGAATATATGTTGTTAGTATAGGAAATTTCATATTATATGATATTTTGATATTGAATGTTGATTTAGAAATGGTTGTATAATGGATGAAAGATGATGATTTTGAATTATGGTTGATGAGTGGATGTTGATTTTGAATTATGGTTCATGAATGGTTGTATAATCTCCATATAGGGTTTTTGATTAGGGTTGCTGATTTTATTTAGGGTTTCGATGTTTATTTGGTAATTTACTTAAATTGATAGTTATTTTAGCTAAAATATTGAATTTTCGCCGGAAACTCATGATAGTGCAAATTCACGCAGAACGCGAAAGTCATGCCACTCGCAGAACGCGAGTGTCATGCCCTCGCAGAACGTGAGGAATTGCCATAACTGGCAATTCTTTCCTCTTCTGCAACACATGTTATATTTATATACTGATTTTACTTTATATTGTTGTAGGTAATGGATCGTCCTGGACGTTCAACCCGTCGAAGAAATTGGAACGCTGTGAGAGAAAATCCACCGGTTGAAAATGCAAAAGGGAAAAGGAAAGCAAAGAAGACAACACCGGTAGAGCTCTTCCCCGAGGGGCTCCCCGACGTTGATTATCGCCCCATAGAGCGGTACAGTGGTGTCCATAGTTATGCCGAGGAAGATTGTTCTGTGCCTAGTGGGATAGAACGAGCAGATACATATCAAGGGTATCGAAATGATGATTGGGACCTTTATTCTCAAGAGTCAGTTTCATGTGCACAACCGTCAACTCAATGTGCACCACAATCAACTCCATATGAACAACCGGGTAGCACTATTGGTGGTTGGGACAATATCATTCCTCAGTATGCTCTAGTGGAAGTTGGACAAGGGTGGGGTGGACAAAGTTGGGTCGGTGGACAATGTTGGGGAGGTGGATTTGGTGAGGGAAGTGTTCCTCAAGACATGGGTCAAGGAAGTAGACAAGCTTGTTCTTCTTCTTACAATCTTCAACCAGAACCGATGGAACAAGAGAACCAGGATGAAGTTGTTGGGGAAGAACACGAAGAAGAAGGTGATGATGATGACGAAGAAGAAGAAGAAGAAGAAGAAGAAGAAGAAGAAGAAGAAGAAGAAGTGGTCCAGAAACCAAAAAGAAAGAGGAAGTCCAAGAAGGAAGAGCCAAAATATGATCTTGAGCTCACTCATGACACACCTGGAGGTCCAGAAGATCCCGAGTTACTTAAGGGATTTGAAGCACATGTTGCGTTCCACATCCAGAAAGGGGAGGTAATTAAATTATTTATTTATTTTCTGCATTTTCAATCCATTGCACGTATTTTGCAGAATTATCAGAAAATGCATAATATGTGCATTTTCTCGCAGAACGCGAGAAAATGCACATATTATGCATTTTCTGATAATTCTGCAGAAACTATATTTTTTGAAAATTTGTTCTGCAGAGTCTAATTTGTGTATTTTTCTGCAGTTCAAAGGTCCGATGAATCCACAACAACGGACAAAGCATAGCAGTGATTGGCCATTGGACATCAATGACTAGTCAGAGACTCTCGGTGTAGTTGGACTGTCAGATCTCCCTGACATGATGTACGAAGAAATCGACTTTCCTTTGATTGAAGCGTTCATCGAACGATGGCAACCGGAGACAAATTCATTCCACCTCCCTTGTGGTGAGATCACTATTGGCCTTCTTGATGTCTATATGATTTTAGGCCTACCTATAGAAGGGAAAGCAATGACGACATGTAAGAAACTGGGTGTCAAGTTTAGTCATGATGAGATTCTAAAATACTATGGTAGGAAGGGGGCGGAAATTTTTGGAATAGATCCTCACACTTTAGATTCTGGGAGGGTGAAAGCTGAATGGTTTAAAAGGCATTGTGAAACCCTAGGTCCAGAGCGAAAGGGTTTAGGTTGGGTGTTGTATACTACTTCCTCGATCTTATTTCCCGACAAGTCACAGAACTTGATTCGGCTTAGATATGGGCCTTTTGTGGAAACCTATGCCCATGCTACGGGCATATCGTTGGGTTCAGCTGCTTTGGCCCATCTGTATAGGCAGCTGGGGATATGCACACGCCAGGGCTGTGCCCAGATGTCTTTTTGTTACACCTTGTTGAAGGTATTTTACTTTCTAAGCGTTTAATTTACGTACTTATATATATTTTCATATTTAACGTACTTTGTATTTCCTAGGCATGGATCTACAACTACTTCCCACACTTTCGACCTACTGAACATCCTCGGTGGAGAGCGGAGCAACCATGGGTCTACCGGTGGATGCCTAAGAATGTAAAGCTGAAGAAGGGGCAAGTCGGAAGGGACTATAGAGGAGCGCTCGATATTCTTATGCCGGAGATGGTAAGTTTCTGCATTGTCAACAATTTCTGCATTTTCTGGAATTTCTGCATTTTTTTGATTACGCAACATTTTCTCGCAAAACGCGAGAAAATGCAAGTTTCTGCATTTTCTCCTAGTGTCTGCATTTTCTGTTAAGTTTCTGCTGTTAAGTTTCTGCTGTCATTTTTTTAGGTATGTTGGAACCCGTATGGAGCACAAGACTTCACCGATCCTGAGCTTGCTCCCGCTCTATTTCACGGGGTGCTATCGTGCTGTGACATCACCGAACCACACATGCCTGATCGGTGTCCGAGACAATTTGGGAGAGTGCAGCGTATTCCTAGGCCAGTCATCGAACCGCTCAAAGCTCATAGGTTGAAAAACATTAGGTGTTATAGTGTTTTTTATGACGCCAACCAATGGCTTTGGGAGTCAAGAGATGTTCACTCTATGTCTCTCAATGATATGGGGCCAGTTGCCTTTGTACCACATGAATGCTCCCATGATTACATGGATTGGTACATCAAGAGGACCCATAGGTATATCCGTCGTGCAATCCCTGGGATGATTACTGAGAGACAGGTAATATTAATTGTTTTGGTTTATCTTGCGTTTCTAGTCTTTGTTTGTCTCTAATATTAACATAGAATGAATGTTTACTTGCGTATAGGTGATTGGCCGGGTGTACAATGATATGGACCGATATCGGTTTGCCACTCCAGAGGAATTTTCTTCATATCACGCCCAAATGCTACTATGCATGTCAAATCTCGCTCCCTTCCGACCACGAGAAGACGAGTAGCCTTTCGTTTTGTGTTTTGGATTGTGTTTTGGATTATGTTTTGGATTGTGTTTTGGATTGCTTTCTTAGCTGTTTTGTTGCTTGGATAATTTTGTTGGATTATGTTTAGGGATATGTTGGTTCTGCTTCAATTCTGTTCGTTTTTTGCATAACCTCACAGAACGCGAGGTGTACCCTCCTCGCAGAACGCGAGGTGTACCCTCCTCGCAGAACGCGAGGTGTAACCTATAGGAAACAGGGTGCTCCCAGTTGAGATGAATAACACATAACTTTAACATTACATTTCAAAGGCGGCACATCGATGTGACACAAGATCGTGCAAAGAAAAAGCATCTCTTTCAGCGTTTCGCCACCAAGGAGTAAACACATGAGGTAATGGGCAGTTTTCTTCAAGACGCAACTACAAGAAAACAACAACGTTAGGAAGTTGCATATTAGATAGTAATTCATAAGAAGATCCAAAAACTTACCGGAACAAAATGTCTCTCACTCTCAATATAGAATAAGCAGAACGTCGGAAGTGTGTCACCATCTTCTAACCAAGTAGGACGTTGTAGAGGTAGGTAAGTGTAGTTAGCATTTTTTCCCACCGTTACGAACACTATATTGAATGTGGATGCCACAAGGCATCCCATTTCCGGGGTAGCTAGCCAGTGATCTTCTAGAGCCCTTCCTATTCCTTCCCATGTAAGTTGGTGTACAACGCTCTCCAAAGTTGCTTGTTGTGGAGGTCTAATCCAAGTTCCTTGAACTAGGTGCCAAATCTCTTTGACCTTAGCTATCCTCAAATCTCTTACTTCCCTCCATAAGTGTTGGTTGTCATGCAATTCATGAGCTATTGCTCTAAATCCACAATTTCCATCTCCATTTACCTCAAACCAACCATTCACATGGGTGCGCATTGACGCGGGTATCTGAGACTTGTACTTGCCAATCACCTTAATCTTTGGTTTCTTGAATGTTTCAGAATTAGAAGCATTTCTTTGCTTCTTTGGGGGTGTTTCTTCCGAATCTCTAGCATCCATCTCAGCATTAGTGTGCTCCCATGCAGACGGTCTTCTTTGCGTTGACCTTGGTTGTTTGTTAGGAGCTCCGACTGGACGACCCCCGGTGTGCTTTGAAATAGCCGGCTCTTTTAGAGGAGTATTTACTCTCCCAATGTCTAAAACAGTTTGTGCACACTTTTCTTGATCATGGGGGCACAACTTCGGAGACGTTTCCTCATAGAAAGTCTGGAAAAGACGCCTTGCCACCTTACTCTTAACTTCAAGTATGCCGGGAACATCAATTTCTTCCAAACTCAAAGTACTCTAGAAAGGGTGCAACTCTGATACTCTTAGTGGTCTTTGCTCCTTCCAATGTCTTACAATCTGATGAACACACATCAACCCATCTCTAATCTTGATCCCACAGCTACAAAACATATTAAAGTGCACACCTAATCTCTCCCCCTTCGTGTATTCTTTAAGCAAAAATTCTATGCATTTGTAAGAGACTTTGAACTTCAAGACTTTAAACAAGTCGGCCCCTTCAACAACTGTGAAGCTCTTATTCAAACTCTCGGTGAAAGACACATTAATCTCCTTAAGTTGGTTCTCCGCCATTTTTTTGTATTCTTTGAACATTGTGTCTAGCCTAGCATTTCCACTTGACAAGTATGACTTAAGACACGAATGTGCTCCTTCAACTCTAAAATGTTCGAAAAACAATAATATGCAAATACAAATCAGAGCCTGTGGATCCTTTTGTAATGTGTAAAATCTCGCGTTCTGCGAGTTCATACATTGTTCCAGGATCTTTGCATTCGAAAATGCATCAACACTGAATCAAGGACATTCCTCGCATTCTGCGAGGAGTGTACACCTCGCATTTTGCGAGTTGTGCATTACAGAAGCTCTTTTTATCATATGTAGAAGGTAGACATAAATTAGAGAACATACCTGTTTGTCGTGTTATTCCCGAGAGTGAAGACATTATCCGTCCATGCTGAAACAAGTCTTTCTTTGTAACGGTTTAGCCAATTCTTTCTCACGTAGTTCAATACGGTTGGATAAGCTCGCCATTCGTCCTCAAGTTTCTTCAAAGTACTCTTGTAATCTTCTTCAGTGGTTTGTTCGAACACGTTATAATAATCATTTGAAATATGAACCCCCAATGCTTGTGTGCCCATAGCTATCTTGGCTCTCGCCTCTATGTTCTTCCTTACATGTCGTCTACATAAGAGAAACTTTGCATTTGGCCATAACTTGTTTGTTGCATTCATAAGAGCCATCTCACGGTCAGTGACGAAGCAAGTAGGCAATGCTCCTATTCTCAAATACATCGTCTGCAGCTGCTGAAACGCCCAGAAATAACTATCCTCGCTCTCAGCCTCTAACCATACCCCGCACACAACAAAATTCTTCCATGTAGAAGTCAAACCGACTATCTCCAGGAAGGGAACATTGTACCTTAAACCAAAATACAGTAAGATAAGCTCCTCATTCAATCTCACGAAATAGAGCATCTGTAATGCTCTTTCTCGCGTCACGCGAGGTTTGCACTTTGTCCAGAAGCTTTGCAATTGAAAATGCATCAACACAGAATCAAGGACATTACTCGCGTTCTGCGAGGTGTGTTTTCTACCACAGATCTTCAATTTTTCATGAATTTTAAAATACAACATAAAAACAGAATGATACATACTTACTTGTTCGTGCAATAAGTCGAGTCCATCAAAAGGACATATGGAAACGCCTTTAAGAGTTTCATTGATTCGGGGCTAGCAAAGAACAAGTCGCCTATTATCGAAGTATTCTTTGCACTTGGCCTATACTCCATGAAGTAGTTGCTCTCTTTGCATTGGTGAAAGAATTCTTGAACCACGGTTCTACCTTCCATTTCCTCTTCCCTTATATGTCTTACCAAATTGTACACTTGGTTCTTCTTTGTGCAACTTCCGGGATCCTTGTTTATCTCAGTGTAAATTTGATTTGGAGAACAATGTGAAAGTACCATCTCACGAACCTTTTTCTTTTGATCCGGGGTTGGCCTCCCGGCAAATGCATTCCCGACCAAACTATCTCCAATAGGATGGTTGTGCAAACCATAAACAACCACTACTCTCCAATTCTCTTCAACCCGGTTCTCCATGAGCTTCAACTGAAATTTACACCCCGTTTTCTTGCTTTTTGTGTTTGATCTAACACCGACACCTTTAGGCCTATGGCTTCCCCCTTTCTCACAAATGATTTGAACCTTACCACTTTGCCCCGGTTTAGATGGTACACTCCTTCCAATAGAGATCATAAACTTGTGTTGCTTTGCAACATTCAAAGCCCACAAGTGACCAATCTCCTTAGAGGAAAACACTTGCTCCGTAGTGAAATATTCCGAATAATCCCTAGAAACAACCTCTTCCTCACATACGGGACTATCAAACTTTGGTGTAGTGCGTAAAGAGGGAAGAAAACACATCTCCTCTCCTACGTTTGTAGGTGGGTTAGCACATTGTGAATCAAACGCATCATAGCTTGATGGCACCTCATATGTACATGGCAATTCATAAGTAGATGGCACGGGCAACTCATAAGTAGATGGCACGGGCAACTCATAAGTAGATGGCACGGGCAATTCATATGTAGATGGCATAGGAAATTGATAAGTAGATGGCACATGTTGTTCATATGAAGATGGTTGATGATAATATCCAAAGTGGTCAATCCCTAAATCAAATGACGGTGGCGAACATGGCCTTGTATTCCGGGAGGGGTAGTTGTAGTCATTCAACTGGATTGCATTCAATCCAGTGAACAAAGAAAAATTCACCTATACACAACGCTTCTGTTAATACTCTGTAATGTGCAACTTCTCGCGTTCTGCGAGGGAGGCACATCTCGCGTGACGCGAGTGGCTTCCTCTCGCAGAACGCGGGAAGTTGATATTTCTTGAAACTAGTCATTCAACGGGATAATTTAACATAACATGAGAAATTGTTGAGTTTCTACATTAAAAACCCTAAAAACATGAACACGTCTAAGTTTTGGACATTATATGCAAAAGTCATCTCTTCAACACTTACTACTACTAGATTTAACATGAAATACAACATAATAAGTTCATTTTAGCTCTTAATGGTGCAAAACAAATTAAAATTCAAAAATTAAGTAAGAACATTACCTCATTTGCATGGTAACTTGATGAACCACCATCTCCATTCCCTCCTTTGTTGAATTCCTCTTCATCTTCCATTATTTTAGGTGTTTTTAGAGTGTTTTGAAGTTTTAAGGTTTTGAAAATGGGTTTTAATGGAGGGTGAAAGATGATAAAAAGATGTGTTAGGTTATGGTTAATAGGTGTTACGGATTACTTAAAATAAGGGGGTAGTTATTATAGTTAGGTGGGGACAAGACATGTAGTAATGGCGCACAACAACGTCCATCTGACATGCAAAGCTCGCGTTCTGCGAGGGACGTGTCGCTCGCGTTCTGCGAGGACACGTACACTCGCGGAATGCGAGATTAGCATGCATGAAATTAACCTAATTTTTTTCTAATCTCGCGTAACGCGAGTGTCACGTATCTCGCAGAACGCGAGTGACCCGGCGTTGTTTGAATAAAGCACCAGGCTGTATATAAGAACCGTGTAATTATAATCTAAGTAATCTACTACTCCCTCCGTTCCTTATTATAGTTCTCGTTTCTCATTATCGAGGTAAATTAAGGAAATGAGAAAGAAAAGTGGAGAACAAAGATATTGTGAAGGGGTGTGTATTTTTAGGCCCTTACTAGCCCTCCGGGGGCCGTGCGACGCACGGCCCGTCTTCGTTGTAGCTGGCAACAACAATTTGTGTGTGCTTTATTGTATTGGTAATTGTTTTTTTGTTTGTTTATGGTCTACCCACAGTTAATGGTGTATGTTTGTTTGGTCTGTGTGTTGGTTTGTTTTTTAATGTCATTTTTCATGTTCATGAGTTTTGTGAATATATACTTTTGCAGTTTTTGTAGTTGTATCTCATATTATTCTGCGTGTCCGACATTTATTTGATGACTCCATTTGTTACGGGTTATTGTGCAGTTGTTTTGGTATTGTGTTATTCATGGTTTTGTTTTTGGTAGAAGAACCAGAACTCTGAATGGGAAAGAGGAGGAAGAAGATACATCAACCAATCGCTACAACGAACTTGCATGTAATATCTATATTATGAAATATAAGTGATCAATTCTTTTAAAAAACTACCATGCGATTGCAGATTGGTGTTATTTTCAAATCATGGAAGCCAGAAAGAATTTTCATTTTACAGCTAAGAAAATAAAGGCGACCTGATAATACTTTCGCTCATCAAGCCATTGCTTTACAGGCATAACTTTTTCACTGGCATCTTTCCACTCATTTGCAACCACAGAAGAAACTCGATTTGCATTAACTTTTGAACGACCAAGCACTCTGTCAAGAGTTTTTTTCTCCTCCTTAAACAATTAGTGTATAATAAGTTTGCAATTAGTGTATAATAAGTTTGCAATATAGCATGGTGATAATATAAGCTCTATTATAAAATGAATGAAATTCAAACATATTGACATTACATTCATCTCTAGCACTTTCCGTTGGTAGTCACGCACGACATTAGCAGCAGTTCCACCCGCTAAAACTGATTCCTCGAGCTCCCGGACAGTTTGGGTTAGCTTTTCAACTTCTGCAACCTTTTGCCTATGCATTTTGTCAAGGATTTTGTTTTCCTCCTGATGGAATTAACGGGCTCTCCTAAATAACAAATCATATGAAGATTGTTTTAACACAGAAAAGGCAGACCTGACATATTTCTATCTGCTTCATTAACTCCTGATTTTTATTCTGAAGATCATCGACTAAGGAAGCTTTGGCAAGAGTCGTCTGCACTGTCTTCTCGGCCTCTAACAGAGTAGATTCCTTGGATTTAGTAAGACAATCCAATGCTCTGTTATCATCTTCCAACTTGGCAACCTGAAAGCCAAGTGTGACATCTGAATATGCAGTGCCCAACATAATAACATCAGGAGAAAGATAACAGATAAATAACTGATAACTGTTTTGTCTTATCTTATTAGAGAATAAACAAAATATCTATAACATCAGAAACTTTAAAAAGTACCTCCTGTTTTAAAAGCTTCATCTCTGCCTCAGGTGGAGCAACGATAGCCTCGATCAGGGCCGGTCCTAACATTTTAGAGGCCCCGGGCGAAATTTAAATAAGAGGCCCTAAATTGCATATACATTCTTAAAAATCCAATTTACATAAGTAAAAGTAGAGCAATATATATTAATACTAAAATTCGTTCATATCTAGACCATACAAACACAACCAAGATTCATGAACATCTTTACCAAGTGCAAAAAGCAAAATAGAGCCTTAATAATAGTTGAAGCACTCAGCGGTTAGCTAAACATGTAGCCAAATTACACTTTTTGACACAAAGTCCTAAGAGAGGGAATTAAAACTAAATTTCTGGCTTGTAAGCATCTTTGGTCTTCATCAACTGCCCATTTTAACCTGCAAACAGAAAGCACGTGAATAATCATTTGAAACGATTTCTCCGAGCATTTAAGATGCGAAGTCATCAATATAGTGTTAACATCCAAACTTTCTAGCATGTCCTTCTCAATGCTTAGAATGGCTAAGCCATTCAATATTTCTTGTGACATAGATGACCTTAAATATGTTTTCAATAACTTAAGCTTGGAAAAACTTCTTTCAACCGATGCTACAGTTATAGGAATAGTCAATAAGATACGACAAGTAATTGACACATTTGGATAAGAATCAATAGCTCTAACAAATTCAAGTAGCTACATGCCTACATTCTTTGAGTAAATATCTTGTGAAGAACCTGTATTTCAATCAAATAAGCAACAACTTTGGTTAATTCGAATTTTAATCTCTTGACCTAAAAACCAAACCAAACCTAGAAATAATGAAAATTGAAAAAAACTATAAATTGTAAGTAAGTAATTTTACATACCTCTTCCAAAGTATTGTTGATTTGCCAATTGCCACCACTTTGATTAATTTCAGAATTTTATAATCCTAATTGGGAGAATGGGAAATTAGGGAAAATGAGAGGAGAATTGAGAGAGATAAAACTAACGGCATTAATTGGGCCAGATTGGGCAATTTGGGTTGGCATTCGGATTTGGAATTTGGGCCCAGATGCTCAAGAAATGATGGGAATTTGGGCCCAGATGCTCAAGAAATGATGGGAATTTGGGCACAGATGCTCAAGAAATGAAATAAAAAAAACGCAGGTAATAAGGCTCGAACTCGCAACCTTAAGTAAAACCGCTTGGCTAGATTGGCTCTCTGATATCTAAGACATACATATACATATACATACTATATAAAAATTAGGGGCCCCTAAAAATTGGGGGCCCTAGGCGGTCGCCCAGGTTGCCCTGGCCTCGATAGCAGGCATATCATCATCTTTTTGAGCAGCATGCACTCTTCAGAGTGTGGCTTCAGCAGCAAATGTGCAGCAAGAGCAGCTTTCTTCTTTTCATTTATCTTTTTAATTTCAAGATTCTACAAAAGTATCATGACGATCATCAACTGTGCTGGACTGTCCTTTTTAATAAGGAAAATGCACTGAGAATCTCATAAGAGTGAAAGCATTATTTACAAATGAGTACCTTTCTTTCTAGAACAACTTCACTGGCTTTTAGCTTCCCATCCACTTTGTTCAGCTCATCACTAAGCTATACAGAAAGTAAAACATAATTTGTCTTCATCTAAGCATATATGTTTCACTTAAGTCTTTATTTTTGTGAGTTTATTTAGACAATCTATTCACCACCAATAGCCATATTAAAATACCATTAAAATTATTGATCATTGAGATGGGAAAGAACATCAAACTGCACATAAGTAGCTGATCCAGGTTGTAGAAAACATACATCCTTCTTGATATATACCTCACATATTTAGCAAGAGCATATAAACATGATGGTAACCAGTTTTTGAAGAGGAAATTTGGTTCTTACAAGCATTACAGACGTACCTCTTCAACTGCCTTCTCCTTAAGGCGTTTTCAATACTTCAATGCTTTTATTTCTGCATGAGCTTCTCCTAACTCTCTTTCTTTGTCTGCATAAGTTATACAAAAACATAATGAAGTTCTTGGTCGATCCTCTGAAAGGACTTGAGCTCCACTTAGTTGATTTAACAATGTACTATTCCCTCCATTAATATAGTCTACCTAGTACAAAACATCAGAAATCCATTGTCAAAATGCATGTGGTTGTGCTTTGTAATCCATTTCTCCCCACCTTGCTTGGCACACTGTAAAGTAAAGATGTTGGTATAACAAACACACAAAAATCAAGGGGAAAACTTCAGCATAATAGACAATTACCTCAGAGACTTTCTTGGAGTCAGGATTTTCCTCCTTGAAAGTTACTCTAAAATCTGCCTTGTAAAGACCAAATACCAAAACAAATTGTTAGAGAAATTTCCAATAGTTCTTAACTCAATATATTTGGGAAGGTGTTATAAGATGATAACATCAAGAGGGAAAAGGCGGTCTGTGGGCGTTTGGGCTTGTTGGGATCACCAACTTTCTTCAACTTCTTCTTTGGTTTTGGTTCAGATTCAGAATCAGAGGTTACTGGCTTCTTCCTATAAGATTGAGCAAGACAAATGTTAACTGAAGTTTGAGGTTTAAAAAGAGTTCTAAAATAGATAATCATTCTACCTTGGTCCTGAGTTTTTCTTGGGGCTAACTTCAGCTTCCTTTTCAACAACTTGAGCTTCTGAAAATCAAACAGTCAGATGATTAAACTTCAAATCCGATAAAGAGAAGTTTAAAGTTTAGGAAATCAGTAAGAGTGAAACTTAATACATATCGAGATTCATCTTGATTTTGGCCTCAGGACTGCAGTTATGCATATCAATTAGGGCTACTGGAACACTACTTTTGCACTGGATAATCATTGCACTATATATAATCCATGAAATCAGTTTGCTAACAAGCGTTCATATAATATATATTATACCCTCTCAACTTGATTTCATGGATTTACAACTAAACTAAGCTTGTAAAACACGTTTTTGTGAGCAAAAATTTAAGACCTAGCTCTAGTATGTAAAACTGGTGATATGAATTTATGAAGCCAACGTTGCAAATAATGGTAAAGGCATATTAGGGAAAAACCTATTGATACGTAAACTTTTTGTTAACATTGAACTTTTTGTTAAATTTCTCATGTAATTTTACAAGTTCAGATCCCTTGATAGTGGTATAGATAAAGTACTGTGTACCTCTCACAAGTAGATTGGCAAATCAAATCCACTAAACAAACTCAAAGAAGTTCAGCAATTTCACCAAGCAAAACCAATTTCACAAAGAAAAACTATAACAATTTTGAGACTGATATAAATACATACACCCAAAATCTAATCCAAACTGATATATTTGCAACGCTGCAAATAATATACCTAGCTTTAGTACTACATGATGGCAACAATAACCTGGAAGCCAAGAAACTATATGCCTACTGGGTAGACTTGAGTATTTGGACAAACACACCCAAACAAAATTGCGCACTAACGGAAGGAGAAACATATGGTTGTCACGGTATTGCGAACGAAAGGAGAAACATATGGTTTTCACGGTATTGCGAACAAAGGAGGTTACACAAAATTGCAAGACAGTGGAGAACAACAAACATTTAGGAAGGAGGAAAACAGACTTGTGAATCAGAAGCAACGAAGGCAACCCCAATATACCTCCTTGTGAGATACGTAGCGTCCCACTCCCGACAAATCAAGACCTGAACCTCAGCATCAACGCCAACAACCAATTGGGATAAAGGGATGAAATCGGAATCCCCCTTGTCGGCCAAGTTCGCCCGAGAACCCCCCCCCCCCCCCCCACAGTGAACAGAGAGGCGGAGATGCCGGATTGAGATTTGACAACGCGGCATGGACGGGTCTCCTCAGGAACCACTACTGCCTTTTTCTTGCCGCCAACCATTGTGAAATCACCAAACGCTCGAAACAGAACCACGACTTCATGCTAAATACGCAAAAGGAGACGGATGAAAACTGTAACGCAAAACTAAGCAATAAATAGCCGCTCTTCATTCATGATCGAAACTGTAATTGCAGGAAAATGAGGAGACGGGGAGAAGGTCAAAAAACAGTGGAGTAATTATGCTTAAGTGTAACAAATCTACTACTCCGTACTTATAAATTGTAGTTATAGATTATATTTAAGTATTACCATCACTAAATAAAATCTTTGTTAACGTATTGAATCTTTCCATACGTCACGTATGGAATTTTTTATTTTTTTGTTTGTTTTTTTCCATAATCTTGTAGATAATTTCAATACGATCACGTGCATATAAAATTCGTCCAAAACGGACATTGTTTGTCCCTTCAAAAGGCCAAAATACAAATTTATCACACATAATTTCTTGTATCAACAAGCCCGTTAAAACTCAACACACCATTTTTCAATTTTTTTTTATAATATGGTATATAACTTAACAAAGATTTTATTTAGTGATGATAATACTTGAATATAATCCATAACTACAATTTATAAGTACGGAGTAATAGATTTGTTACACTTAAACATAATTACTCCACTATTCTTTATTTTTTGACTTTTTGAAGGGGCAAACGATGTCCGTTTTGGACGAATTTTATATGCACGCGATCGTATTGAAATTATCTACAAGATTATGGAAAAAAACAAACAAAAAATAAAAAAAAATCATACGTGACGTATGGATTGGTTTTTGAAAAAATACAATTCGCGTATGGTTTTAATCCATGCGTGACGCACGGAGACTGGGCGGTAAATAACAATTTGAGTGGGCGGTAAATAGAAGAAACAAAAAGAGTGTAATTTGATGTGATGTTGATAATAAGACAAAAGATATAAAGGATGAACTATATTTCGGAACGCCCAAAATGAAAAACGAGAACTATAATAGGGGACGGAGGAAGTATTAAACTATTAAAATTCATTTGACCTATGCATATATTATATATTTAATATATGGTAATATGTATATTAGCATAGTTTTTTTTAATAGGACTTATTTTGCTTCTATAACTCTATAAACAAGAGAGCTTCTTTCCTTTTTGATAAGAATTGTATAACAATTTTTTCTCCAAAAATCTATACTATATATTTTATTCAACTTTAATAATATCAAAACGTATATTGTATATTGTATATTGATGTATGGTAATATGATATATTAACATAGTTTTTTTTAATCCAAAAACGAATTTTGTATATTCATGAATATCTTGTGTGAATATTTTTCAACCACCCCCAAAAATTATATATACTAGTCCCTCCTACCCGTGCTACGCACAGGCCAAATGAATTTTAATAAATAAAAATTTAGTACTCTATAAATATGAATTAGTATGTGTAATATTGTCCCGTATGTTTAACTTATATTTTACTTTCAATCCTGATTATAATTTTTTAATCTATTATTTTGTTCACCTATTTTGTTATATCTTTAAAAGAATTAAATATAATTTGAAAATTGAAATAATAATGTACATAAACATACAAAATGCATACACGACACGGGGAAAATATAAGCTTAAACTTTAATTGTTTAGGAAAAACCAATTAATTTTTTTCAACTTTTACCAGAAAACCAAAATGTAAATCAAACGACTTTTTCAATGAAAATTAAGAAAATTCAATAACAACATGACACTAATAAAAGTTTTATGTATGTTGCAAAACATTCATCTTTGAATTTAGAGAACATTTAATTGAAAAGGTAATGTTGTTGTTTTTCGTTTATAAAATTTAAGTTGGGGTTCTTAATTTTTTATTTACTTAAAAGTTGAGATTAATTTTATTTAAAGTAAAAATTGAGATAATTTTTTATTATTTTTGTATTATATTATGTAAATTTAGGTTACTACTAAAGAATACTTTTGTAGGATATTTTGTTATTTATTGTCTAATGATATAATAATCACATAATTTTATTTTACCAAAGGAGAAATATAGAAATTTATAAAAACTAATATTTTTTAGCTTCGAACTTAACTGATGAAGTTCTTTGTCATTACAGATATTTCTAACACCCCAAAAATGGATCAAATAATTATATTAAAATATTAAATTTATATCTTATTATATCCTAAGAGATCTGCCAAAAGCTTTTTATATCCAAAATAGACATGTCAAAAACTGGACCCAACCTGATCAAAAAATTCATGAACCCAGTTTGGGTCAAACCCGAACGGACCCGTACTTCTCGAAACTCGTCGAGTGACCCACTTTTCACATATTTTCTTTCTTTAAATTAAAAATTATAATGAATTTTACTAAGTAATAATATAATATTTTTATTTTATTATAAAAAGATTGTTTGAATTTTATTTTATTTAGTACAATAAAAAATCGAATATTTGAAACCTCTGGGTTGACCCGACCCGAACCTGATCAAGGGTTGACCCACTTAACCCAAACCTATTTTCGAACGGAACATGGTTGACCCGAACCCGACCTGTTCGAGCCATTTTCCATGTGTAATCCTAAAAAATTAAATTAATAAATTTCCCTTATCAAATAAAAAGTGAAAAAATGTGACCGTAAAATGAAGAGGTTAAGATTTAAAAAGTGTTTGTTAAATATATCTTCTTCTTTTTTATTTATTAAGAAAACATGTTACTTATAAATTTTATAAATCATTTTTTTTTATCTTAACCCATAATTTTACTAAGTTGATATGATTTATGTTGGTTTATTTTGTTTATAATATATTTTATCTAAAGAAATTTTTTATTTATACATATCTTTGATATTATTTCCAATTATATGATCCTTAAAAAATAAAAATTATTTTATTTATTAAAATAAATTTGTGAAAAAACAGTTTATTTCATTTATAAGAGCCTTAAAACAATTTATTTCTATTAAATATGATTTATCATGTTTAAAAAAGATCATTTTGTTATATTACCTTATGTTATGGATGTACATGTAATTACATGACTTATGGTCTTTCCATGTATTGGCCTATAAATAGGCTTGAGTTTACTTGGAAATGAGAAGAATAAGACATATTATTTCTCTCTTTCTCTCTTACTCTCCTACTCTCTTATTCTCTACTCTCTCCTTCTACTCCAAACACATTAGATTTGTAACACGTTATCAGCACGAATCGCTCACATAGGAATCTATACTGATGCATCTCGTATCATTATATATGCACCTCGCATAATCATGTATGCACAAGGAGACGGTAAGAAGAGATTTTATTTTATTTTATTCTAATTGATCTTATGCACAAAGAACACGATCCCTGAAGCGATTTAAGTTTTAAGCGATCCCTGAAGCGATCTTATTTTTAATCGATCCCTGAAGCGATCTAAGTTTCAATCGATCCCTGAAGTGATCATGTTTAAATTCGATCCCTGAAGCGATCATGTTTCAATCAATCCCTGAA
Organism: Oxyria digyna; assembly: GCA_029168935.1. Lineage (NCBI taxonomy): Eukaryota > Viridiplantae > Streptophyta > Magnoliopsida > Caryophyllales > Polygonaceae > Oxyria > Oxyria digyna. The sequence goes on from JAPVLV010000013.1 coordinate 19,149,094, forward strand.
GCGATTATACTTCAATTGATCCTAATGAGATTAGGACTCATTTGATCCCTGAAGAGATTAAGTTTTGTATAGGCGATTAAGACTCATTTGATCCCTGAAGGGATTAAGTTTTTATGATCCATGAAGTGATAGTTTTTCTTTATGATCCATGAAGTGATTATTTTGTCCCCGTAGAGACAAGTTTAATCCAGATTCGCTTAAATTGTATCCCCGATGCCGATGCATATTGATTTATCCCCTGAAGTGGAAATATATAATATATAATCTATATATAATCATCTCCCGAAGAAGATGAATTTACGTGATTCGATCTCGTTTTATCCCCTGAAGTGGATATATATAATCATCTCCTGAAGAAAATGAATTTCCGCGATTGATCTTATATTATCTCCTGAAGTGGATATATATATTATTATCTCTTGAAGAAGATGAATTTGTGTGATTGATCTTATATTATCTCTGAAAAGAGGATAAATTTACATGATTTTTGTTTATTATTATTCTTAGAGAATTTAGATTAATAGCAATCTAATTTAGATGATCATCCGTACGAATTTGCATTTGTTCAAAGAAATGGTTCGACATTTTAGTCTTCAAATGTGAAGGTTTGTAAGATTCATATTAGTATTAATTAATAATTTAATGCAATGCAATTAGTCTACTCAAATCATTTAATTGATTAGTCAAACCACTTAAATTCCTATACGTTTTTTTTGTGATTATGTTGGGTATGGTAATTTTCTATCAATTACTACTCCACTTAAATTTTATGCGTTTTTTTTTTCTTTTGACATAAATTATGTTGGGTATGGTTTTTCCCGAAGGGTTGTTTACTGCCTTATAAAGCCACACTTGCTACATTATATCTATGTTTTATTTTAGTGTATATGTATTAGTCATCTATTTATTTTATTTTTCGTGTATATATATTATACATATAATCATATGCGGATATATATAGTTTAAATTTCACTACTGCATGTTTATAATGTAATTATATATGGTAGCACATATATTTCATATGTTATTTCTCTATTTATTTATAGATGACTAATTTGGCTAGACTGGAATTTACGACCCTTAATGTTACCAGAAGTAACTATCTTACATGGGTCTTAGATGCTAAACTTCATCTCTCAAGAAATAAGTTGGAAGAAACTGAGAAAGAATATTCTAGCACATTCCCACAGGCCGCAGGATTGTGCCAAAGCAATGACTTTGTTTTGTCATCATCTCCATGAGGACCTAAGAGCTCAATATTTGACACTAAAAAAATCCTTTTGAACTCTGGAAGAGTTTGAAGGAACGTTTTGAGCATTAAAGAACTGTCTTTTTACCTCGTACAAGGTTTGAATGGATGCATTTGAGGTTCCAAGGTTTTCAAAAGGTCTCTAAATATAACTCTGAATTATTTCGTATCGTTTCCACATTAAGGCTATGTGGAGAGAGTATAGAAGATGATGATTTGCTTGAGAAAACATTATCTACTTTCCATGCTAATAACCTTGTGCTCCAGCAGCAGTACGGGGCACATGGGTTCAAAACCTATTCAGAGTTATTGTCTTGCTTGATTTCAGCAGAAGAAAACAACCAATTGCTTCTCAATAATCATCAACCCGACCTACTGGTTCCACACCACTACCTAACTCATATAGAGTTGCCCCTAATGCTAATGCTACCTCCTCCCGTAGAGGACGTGGTAGAGCCTGAGGGCGTGGTAATCGCCGTGGTGGCGACCATGGTGGAAGTCGTGGTAGAGGCCGTGGTGGAAGCCGTGATGGAGGTCGTGGTGGTAGATGATAAAAGCTTTCCTTTTGTCACTCGAAGTTGACAAATTGAGATTTCACGAGATTTCTATTCTTGATGAATATGAAAAGTGTTTCCAAAAGAAACAACTTGATATGAGTTTCTAATGCCAAATTTATGGCTAGTAAAATTTTGGGAGAAACATGCAACACTAAAATTCGGGTAGAATTGTGTTATGCATGAACTTTATTATCATCAACTATCCGAGATCTTGCACACTCGATATTGGCAATAAAGGATCATTATAAGCTCCAGAAGAGTTACACGAACTCCTAACAAATCATGTACTCTAGTAGTAGTACAATAACAATTGGGTTATATCATATTCAGAACAATTTATCAATGACCACCAAGAATGGTCTTGTATACATACGACAACCTCTCGCATGCCAGAAGCATGTCTCCTCCGGAAGAGGGTGTGAAAGAGGTTACGGTTAAGCGTGCAACCGTAAGTCATGATAATGATTACTAAATTGAACCTATATATGTATGGTTCCATTCGAATGTCTTGAAGACACAATTTAGTTCTGAATGCACCCATATGGAGGCATCATTTTTTTTTCAAGAAATCTAATATAAGACTTATTTGATTTTGAGTAGATGATCTTCCAAATTATTAATGGATCACCCAGGTGCGGATTTTCAATGGTAGACAATTATGTTTGTCGATGATGTCATTCAATTTAATTATTTTAATTGGAAACTGGAAGTTTTCCATTACCATGCAAATTGAAATTTTGGTGTAGATATTATGTTCTAAGGGAACGATCTCATAAAAGACTCCGGAAGAGTATCTATCTTGTTACCTGAAGATACAAGAATTCATGAAGATATATATTTATAAATATATATTTTGACAAAATGGTTGTCATATGATGATATTGACTGCAAGTTTGCATTTGAGTCAGATATTCGGGTATTCATCTCATAGACTAGCCTGAAGAAAGTCTAAAGAGAAGATGCCTACAATAGGCATGATAAACTAACCAAAAGTTAAGTTGAATATTATGTGACATGATAAACTTGATTACTCATGTGAACAATACAAATGAACATTACACTAATAAGTAAAGGACCTGAAGCTCCTGAAACCTGAAGTTTCATCTCCTAAGGGATAAAGGTGACCACGTATGTAAAGTTTCCTATGATCATTGACTAAGCTCAAGAGATAAATGAGGATTGAGTATACTAGCATGTAGACCGATGAGAATAATCATATATTGTATGATGTTGATAGATGCCTCAACACATTGGCTACACAAATTAAGGGGGAGAATGTGATTATTTAATTAGTGTATTAGTTGAGCATCTTGTAGCTCCTATACATTTAGAAAACGACCTAGTAGTGTCGCTTATAATACAGTCAAAATGATAACAAATGGCTAGGTAATGTCATTAGGTATATGCTTGCATTGACGAATGCTAATATATGACGTACACGACCTGGTAGAGTCGTTGATCATATCAAATGATAAACTTTGGATGTCGAGAAGTAAATTCGACTAAGACCGACTGTTTACAATTCTCCTACTTGAAACTTGTCTCTAGAAGAGAGCAAAATATTATTCAAATATGCGGTATACACCCTCTTACCTCCCTCGATATATTAAAGTAATGCCACATGAAATGTTGGAAATATACGAGAGGTTTTGTTCCTTATCGTTTATTAATACCTAGAGCTTATGAATGGGTGATCAATGTATTGCTCGGTTTTAAGATTACCAATTTGACAAGGTGAAAATTCCAACTTTAAGGGGAGAAGGAAACAAGACTAGTATCTAAGAACTTGTATGGTATACAATCTTAATACGTCAAGAATTCAAGTTAAATGAACTAGAAGTTCATGTTAAACGGACTAGAAGTTCAAGTGAATGAACCAGAAGTTCAAGTGATGAAATGAACTAAAAGTTCAAGGGAATGAACAAGGTGTTCAATGTGTATAACTTACATGTTAACAAATCTATTATTGTTATTGTGTGACAAGTCACACATTGTGCTGAGAGCCAATTACGAATATTATCAATAAGAAAGTTCTTTGTAGACTCCTTATTAATACAAGGAAAAGTAAGGAAGTCAATTTTCGTAAATGACAAGGTGTGTTTTTGGGTGAACACCAGAAAATATGAAATTAAACACACATGCATTGTTTTTATGAGTGCAATGATATTGTGATCTGAAGATAGAGCGATCTCTTAAGGGTTTAAGAGTCTAGACTAGATATAAAACTCTATTCACCTTTAGTGAATTTTGTTAATATATCTTTAGCTAAAGACAACATATTCACTTGTAGTGAAAGTTATTACTCATAAAGTTGTGAATATTGTGATTGTCACAAATTTATGAAAAGAGAAACAAGTCAAGTGGTAAAAAATGGTGCTCCAGCAGAGACCATTAGAAAACTAATAAATCGACTTGTTAGTTCATTAAAAGGATTTGACAATCCGAAAGATTAAGGTAAAATGTCTTTTGATGTGAGATAATGTTATGAATGGTTCAGAAGTATCATATTCTATACAGGAACAAAATCTTATGTTTTGACCATATGAAGAGTAAATGTTCTTTTGAGGGGGAGTTTGTTGCTCCCACTGCACTCTTTTTCCCTTAGCTTCGGTTTTTCATCCCATTGGGTTTTTCCAAGCAAGGTTTTTAATGAGGCAGTTTGTGTAACCTTTGATTCAGACCTCTAGAAGAGATCCAATATACAATCAACTTGATAATGTGTATGTGATGCACGATTTAATCTACCGACTCGACCTGTAGTTCGAGAATTCAAAGTATGTTTAGAAACAATATCCGACCAAATGAAGTACAGAATAGAATATTGGTCGGTTTTATGTCGATGCAGGTTATTTGTATGACCCACACAAAGCCATTTTGCAAGCGGGTTATTTATGCATAGAGGAGCACCAATTTCATGGAGATCAACAAAACAGGTCTTGGTATTTACATCGGCAAATCATGCAGAGTTGATTGCATTATACGAAGCTGGAGGAGAATGTGTGTGGTTGAGATCATTTATCCACCACGTTGAGACATCTTGTGGGCTGGAATCAAGCAAATAAATTGCAACAGTGATATATGAAGACAATGCAACTTGTATCGCTCAAATCAAAGAAGGCTACATCAAAGGAGATAGGACGAAACACATAGCTTCAAAGTTTTTCTCTACTCACGAGCTTCAAGTCGGAGGAAAGGTTGACGTTCGTCAAATTCAATCTAGCAAAAACTTAGAAGACTTGTTTACAAAGGCATTGCCGACAAAAGGTTTCAAGGAACTCGTCTGTGGCATCGAGATGTGTCGTTTAAAGGATGTATGATAATTTAGGGGAGTACGACTGCACTCTTTTTCCCTTAATCATGGTTTTTATCCCAATGGGTTTTTCCAAGATAAGGTTTTTAACGAGGCAGTCAGTTATGTACATCCAAGGAGGAGTGTTATATTACCTTATGTTATGGATGTACATGTAATTACATGACTTATGGTCTTCCCATGTATTGGCCTATAAATAGGCTTGAGTTTACTTGGAAATGAGAAGAATAAGACATATTATTTCTCTCTTTTTCTCTTACTCTCATACTCTCTTATTCTCTATTCTCTCCTTCTACTCCAAGCACATTAGATTTGTAACACATTTTTCTTAATTTGATTTATCGTTATATTTTTCATTAGAAAATATTGTCCCAAATACCCCCCTTTTCGTACCTAAATTATACATATGCCCAATTTCAAGCGGATATGACTGTTATATCCATTTGAGGGTAATAATAGTCCAAAAAAACATTTTTTCTATTAAAAAGAAAAGATTTATTATAATTTAATTTATCTTTATTTTTTTAACTCAAATGATTATTTTAATATTTTCTGAAATTAAGAAAAAGGATAATCAAAATAAAAAATAAAAAATAAAAGGAAATTAAAAAAATAAAAAACACTTTATAAAAAATAAAAGGAAATTATAATAAAAAAAGGAAAAAAGGAAAATTTAAGTATTTTTTAATGACGGTTTTAGAAAAGTAACTGCTTCCTAAGCATACTTAATTAACTTCTCATTGAACAACCTCAACCTTCACCCATTTTCTAATTTCTCTCTCTCGTTGAACCTGTTCGTCCGCTTTCACCATTTTCACCCCTCCTTTCACCATTTTCACCATTTTCGTACTTCCCGACCTCTCTCAACTGCTTTCAACCGCCGGCAACCGCTCGCAACCTCCGACAAGTCTTTCTCCCTCTTTCTCCCAATCTCCCAATCATCTACTGCTCCAGTTATGGCCGTCACCAGAGGTTCCGCACCCCCCGCACCCCAGAAAAGAAAGAGAGACGCACATGGCGACTCTAAAGGAAGAAAGAATAGGCAAACCGAGAAAACCCCCAAATCTACTAAGGGTTCGTCGGCGAAGTCGGAGCCCAAAGGGGAAGCCACAGTCTCCCAGAGGAAGAAGGAGGTCTTGAATCTCTTGGAAAAATGGAGAAGCATCGAGCCTCTGGCTTTTAACGACAATGTAAGTGAAATTTGTGAAATTATGTTATTCAATTCGAGTATATGAGTTAAATTGGTGAATTTAGGGTTCATGACTGAAGCCAATGCATGTAAATTTGAGATAATATGTACATTTGCACCTGTAATTGGAGTTGAGAACAAAGTTGTGAATAATTTGATTATTGTTTAGGGTTATCCTGACATCCTCCTTTTTGTGTCCGGACATACTCTTCTCTGTGTCCTGACATACTCTTGTTGTGTCCCGACACTTGAATTTTGTTTTTGTGTAGCTTATGTGCATTTAGGAGTTTATGTAGTGGAAGTATTTGGATTTGAGTTTGTGAATATTGTTAGTTTTTAAGGAATTTCATTTCTTCATGTGTATTATGAATCCTGACACCTCTAAAAATACTTCATGTCATGTGCATTGTGAACCAGTTTATGTAGTGGAAGTATTTGGATTTGAGTTTCTGAATATTGTTAGTTTTTAAGGAAATGCATGTACATCCTCTTCTCCTCACTGTGTCTAGATTGTTTAGGGTTATCCTGACGACCTCCTCACTGTGTCCTGACATCCTCTTCTCTGTGTCCCGACACTTGAACTTTTGTTTTGTTTAGCTTATGTGCATTTAGGAGTTTATGTAGTGGAAGTATTTGGATTGAAGTTTTGTGAAAATTTTTAGTTTGTAAGGAATTTCATTTGTGCATGGGTTAATGAGATTATGTGTAGTTTGCATCTCTCCACATCTGAATAATGTTTCCTGTCATATGAAGTGTGCATCCTGACATCTTACTAATATTTTCCTGCCATGTTATGTAGGTGATGTATGCTTACTTCAAGGGAGATGCATTGCATGGTCGTGTTAATATTAACTGTAGGAGGCAATATCTCAAAGACATAGAGTCTAAGCTAACATGCCAAGATTGGAGAAGAATATGTGGCAGCCCTTTTGGGGATGTTGTGAAAATGGTCAATCAAGTGACCTTCTCTTCTCAAACCGCGCACTCAGTTCTCTTCAAGCAGTTGAAGAGTGAAAAGAAGTGGGAGACATGGTATGAGATTGCTGGTCAGCCATTGAGATTTTCGATGGAAGAGTTTGCTTTGATAACTGGCTTGAACTATGACCCTCTTCCCAAGGAGATTAAATCATCTAGGAAGCAAGACAACCAAGTGATGGACAATTTTTTTGGTGGTCCTGATGGTTCTAAAACTTCAGTGCAAGACCTTTATAAAAGGTTCATGAAGCACAAAGTCTTGGACAACCACAAGTTCAAGTTAGCATTATTGCTGATTATGGAAGGGATTCTTCTTGGAGGTGATAAGAAGAGGCTTGTAAAAGTTGAACATGTGAGGTTAGTGGAAACCATTGACAAGTTTTGGAGTTATCCATGGGGAAGAGTTGCCTACATTGAGTTGCATAGGGCACTGACAAGATCAATGGAAAGAAGAATGATATCCTTGGAGAAGTTCATAAAAATCTCAGATGCTGGTAGGATACCATACAACCTTCAAGGGATGCCAGTGGTGTTTCAGGTATAGTAGTACATATCTGACAGGATATATATTGAAGTGTGACAGGATTACTAATGGTTTTGTTTGTTTATGTGTAGGTGTGGATTTGGGAGTGTGTACAGACTGTTGGAGTCCAGTATGCTTCAAGTATTAGTGAGACCCAAATCCCCAGAGGAGTGCATTGGTCTGCAACCCAATGCCCTGAACATGGATCACTGAGGCTGTCTTTTGAAGGAGAAGGTCTAGAAGTCTTGCCTCTACTGGTTACAGATGAATCTGAGAAGGCCTTGCTTAATGGTTGCAAATTCTCAGATGAAGTAGAGAACCTCTTCTTTGACCAGCTTACATCTGAGTTTGTGTCAAAGACAAAGGACAGTGAGCCTAGACAAGAAGAAGACCAATCCCAAGGACAATCTACTGGGGAACAAGGTCAGCTAATGGGGGTCATGAAGGCTTTGTTCATGAAGATTGACAAGTTGGAGGCTGGTCTTTGTCAGAGGATTGAAAGGCTGGAGAGAAGGAACTTTGTTTGTGAGGAGGAGGAGGTCCCCAAGAAAAGGATGGGAAAGAAGAGAGTGAAGAACGATGTAGTTTCTGAGGAGGAAGAGGAGGTCCCTAGGAAGAGGATGGCAAGGAAGAGTGTCAAGAGACCAGCCGGGAAGGGTAAGCAACCAGTAGAATCTTCTAGTGAAGAGAGTGAAGAGTATGAAGAGGAGTCTGAGAGTGAAGAGAGTGTCAGTGAAGGCAGTGACAGTGGGGAAGATAAGGTGGAGACAACACAGCAGAATGCTGATTAAATTGGAGAATCTGAGGTGGAAAGCAGTGACAATGGTGAAGATGACAATGGAGGAAATGATGATGGTGGAGATGGAGATGATGGATGTGAGAAAGCAGAGGACAAGGCATTGACAACTGAGAATGAGGTATGTATACTTTGTTTTGTTCATTTAGTTTTTTATTAAAGTATGACAGGATATTATTTGAGTATGACAGGATAATTTGGGCTTCATGACAGGATAATATTAAATCATACTAGGATAGAATGTCAAGTATGACAGGATAGTTATGTAGCATGTCAGGATAGTTTGTGAAGCTTGAAATATAGGATTTAAGAAACTTTTATTGTAGGAAAGAGGACTTGTTATTTACCATGAACCAGTATTTGATTCTGGTAATAATGAGGAGTTGGAGGACCATCTTTTTCCACAGGATAATGTTGTTGGGGATGAAGTACATGTTGTTGATGAAGTTGTTGTTCAGGGTGGGGTTGACAATGTTGCTGCTTCTTGTGGGGTTGACAATGTTGATGAAGTTGTTGAGAATGTTGAGGAAGTTCTGGAGCCAGTGGATAATGTTGTTGCTCCTTGTGTAAACTCGAATGAGGAGTTTGTAAGCTCCAAAGACTCGAGTGACAATGAGGTATGATTAGTTTATTGGTGTCTAGGAAGTGTTTGTTGAATGACAAGATATATATTGATGCATGACAGGATTGTTTGCAGGGGTCGAAGAATTTCAATTAATTGGTGTTGGTAGAAGAGAAGGAGATGTGGTAATGAATGTTGTTGCTGAGCTAGCTGAGAAGGCATCTGATAAGGATGAGAGCGACCCTAAGGTGCAAGATGAGTTGAAAGATAATGAACTTGAAGATGCACCAAGGGAAGAGCTCACTCAGCAGGCTACAACTGAGGAGAAAAAGGTTGAGGAAGCAAAGGCTGAGGAGAAGAAAAGGGCTGAGGAGGAGAAAAGGGCTGAGGAGGAGAAAAAGGCTGAGGAGGAAGCAAAGGCTGAGGTGGCCAAGGCTGAGGAGGAAAAGAATAAGGAGACCAAGGCAGAGGAGCAAAAGACTGAGGAGGGCAAGGCTGATGTGGAAATGACTGAGGTGGAGAAAGGTGAGGAGGACAAGGCAGGTGATTTTGCCAAACCCAAACTTGTGTTTGGCACAAGGGTGAAGCATGTTAGTGGCCGTTCTCCAAACAAGGTGTCTCCACAGAAACAGAAGTAACTTCTGAAATTACAGGATAGTTTTTGGATATGACAGGCTAGTTTGTGTTGAATGGCAGGATATGATATTTTTTGAGTTCACTGTGGTTTTGCAGGATCTTGCCCAAGCGTAATACAAAGCCTTCTACTTCTCTCAGCTCTCCTTACACATCCAAGACCACCAAGAAGAAAAACACCAAGAAGGACAACACCAAGGACAACAAGGGCAAGAAGGAAGTCTATTCGAAAGCTTTTTGGAAGAAGATAACCAACAATCCAGCTGTAAAAGAAATGACAGAGACAATACAATGGTACAAAGGGGAAAGGTACTTGAAAAAATTGGTGTATTAATATACTAAATATCTTTTATGCTGATTACAATGAAATTTTATACTCTTATATTGTGTTTTATGATTCAGCCCTGAGGAGTTTGATGGTCTGAGTGGAGTTGCTATTGACAATGCTTTCTTTGAGTCAATTATTGAACCATGACACTGGTGGGATAATACAGTAAGTGTGACAGGATAAAATTGTCATTTTTTATTTTTTCAGTCTTAAGTGTATTTAATGTGTACTTGTATTGGCAGCACATCGATGAGGTTCTTTGCCACATGAGGTCTGAGCTCAGAAAAAACCAGCTGATAATCACAAGGCTGCCATAATGGATTGTCTATGGTTTGAAGATTACAAGGACCAACACAGGAGTGAAGCAGGTGGAGTTGAAGTACCAGTTATTCCAGATCGTGTTGTGAGGTACTTCAAGGGAAGTCTTCTATTTCTATTTGGAAAAAATGGGAAGATGTGGACTTCATTTATGCACCACTCTTTGTTGGAGGCAACCATTGGGTGGCCATTGAAATAGACCTCCGGAACTGGAAGCTCAATGTGTATGACTGCAACACCGATTTGAAGCCAGAGCGGGTCATAGAAAAAGATGTGGCCCCAATCCTGAAGTATGTGCCAAAGTGTTAGGGACATCAAAAAAATGGATCGCGTTATGGATTTGACAAGAGTCTATACTGAAGTTCACTATGGTGGATCCCTTGTCCCCAGCAGCGGAAGAATGGTCAGTGTCACGAGCCACACTTACGAAGGTAGCCTCTGAGAAGATTGGGCTCCAGCGGAAGATAGTGTTAGGGACATCAATTGGCTAAGAGGAGACCTACGGACCCTCAACAACCGCCAGAACAACACACATTATTTCTTTGAGATGGTTCATGCTCATGGAGGGAGGAACACAATAAGAGCCTTGCAGCACTCACGTGATGCTCATGCCCTTGCCGATCTAGGAAGGTCTGTTGCTCTAATCAAAATCTTCATTGTCACCGATCAACACCCCTTGGAGCTGAAAAAGAGGTGGAGGCGCTTCAAACCCCCAACCAGGGACATGGACTATCGTCTCGACATACCATGATATGGAGACTCTAATGTTGTGTAATCTATGTAGTGCGACAAGATGTGTGTGCAAGGGTGGAGGAATATATGTTAGTTTGTGATCTAAGTGCAATGATGTCGGCTTTTCAGTTTCTACGCTTTAATCTTCTCTTATAATGAAAAATTATCTCTCTTCAGTGTGACTTATCATATCAAAGATTTAATTTGTGGTAGCATTGGAATGCGTCAGGATGTAAGTGAATTTGTGACAGGATAAAACAGAAAGACACAAGGAAAATATTACCAAATCCATAGTTTGGGAGAAACATAATACAAGTACAAAGGAAACAAAAGACACAAGGAAACTGGAAAAATTGAAATAACATGAAATGATAAAACAACAATAGTTGTACACTTCAATATCGTACACGACACCATTTGAATATGCACTTTCAAGGTCGAAGAGGCACTGATCCTTATACTTGAGCTTATTGTCCTGAACAAAAGCTCTCCAACCCTTGCCCAAGCGGTAGCCTTTTTTTGAGTGTGTGAGATGAACTTCCCAAGTCTGAAGTCCAACTTTAAGTGTTATTTCAAAGTTCTTGTAGTATTTCAAATACTTCTCTCCATGTCCGATGGGGATACATAGACGACATTCCCCCTCTACATATGAGCGTTTCATTTCAACGAAGAAACTTTTGAGAGAAACGTGATGACCAGCCATGAAGGAGCTGAGAGAAAGAAAGGTATGGTTGTTGAGAAAGAAAGGAATGAGCATAATACGTTGTTGCTCTTAGTGTATACAAAAATGAACTATTTATTGAAGCAAAATTTGACAAAAAATGAGTAAATGTGTTAGGTTGGGTTGGTTAACGTGTTGGGTCGGTAAATGTGTTTGACTAATTTTTGATTAAAAACATGTACTGAAGTTAGTGCAGAGAGTAAATGTGTGCTTTGACTGCATTTATGTAGTGGAGTTAGGTGGTGGGATGTTAAAAAAAATGAGTGACAGGATAAAACAGAATGGGTGGAGGGATAATACAATACAACTTAACAAAGCAAACTAAAAGCATTTCAACATTCATACTAACAGAATTTCAACATCCAACCCAAAATAATATGACTTATAAAAGTATATGTGACAAGATAAAACCTGTATTTTGGCAGGATAAAACATCAAATGTGGCGGGATAAAAAATAACAATTGTTCATATACCAAAAAGTTAGTATTGTTCATATACCAAAAAGTTAGCATTGTTCATATACCAAAAAGTTAGAACCTTGTTGTCTTACCCTTTTACCCTATGGTCTTCGCCTTGAATGTCCTCCCCTTGCAGCCCGGGAGCACGTGTTGTGAGTATGGCCAGACAGACCACATCTTGCACATCTCGTGGACACTCGTTTGTAGGGCCTCTCCCACCTAGCCTTATATCTATTCAACCTTGGTCTTCCAGGTCCCCTTTTCCATGGTGGTGGCAAACACGGAAGAGAGGAGACTGATTGTGGAACATCCCATTGGTTGGGTGGAAGGATCAAATGGATGGTTTCCTTGTAAACTTCTTTCAAGATGTTGTTGGTATAAAAGTGACTAACAAGAGTAGAAATATCAACTCCCCTGTCCTTTGCTAATGCCAAAGCATGCTTACAAGGAATCCAATCTCTCTGAAACACGTTGCATTGGCAGGTTTGTTGGCGAAGATTCACCTCATACTTGTTCCTTCCATCAGTCACCTCTGCTTCAATATCACTAAGCCTATTGATTCTCATGCTCACAGATGTCGCATACCTATTATCAATGGTCTTGGTCACTGCCCTAGTAGTCACCTCACACCATGTAGTAGCCGACTCCCTCCTTTCACAGAACCAGGTGGAAAAGGTAAGTAATATAACATCAAACAATGCTACAATAGGCCACATACACTCCTGTTTAAACACCTTGTTCAGACATTCTGCATTGTTTTTCGTCATGATGTTGTACCTCTCAGTTGTGAAATATGCCCTAGACCACTTTTCAAGAGACACTTTGAGAGCCATATTTGTCACAACTGAAGTTCTGTTTTGTAGGATCTGAAGCTCAGTCCTATACTCTTCCACAGTGTACGCCTTTGCACCTTAAACCACTGGTCTTGCAAACCTCCCCAAATGCAATTTTGCTTGAAGTTTTGCAGCATATGATAAATGCAATATCCATGTTGTGCAAGAATGTAAACTTGCCTCAGAGCGGGTTTAATAGCCAAATGACGATCAGACACAAAAACCACATCCACACTATCTGGTACAACAACCGTCTTCAACTCTTCAAAGAAGAAGGACCAAGAATCCTTATTCTCACTGTCTACTACAGCAAAAGCCAAGGGATAGATCTGTTTGTTTCCATCTTGGGCAGTAGCTAGAAGAAGATGGCCATTGAATCTCCCTCCTAAGTGTGCTCCATCAACACAAATCACCTGATACTTCATATAACCTGTCACCCTCTATAATATATCCCGCCAGGTATTATATCAATTCTTCTGAAATCATATCCCTCCGCCCATCATTTATTATCTCTCCACCCACTACCTATTATCTGGACAGGAAAAAAATATAGTTTAAAAAGTTACATTTCTCAAATGAGGAACAACCCTGATACAAGCACCCAATGCCCAGAAACAGTACTTAAATCGGTTTTGAGAATCCAATATTATGGGTGTATGTGATCCAGGATTGACTTCTTTCAACATATGAAGCAATGAGTGAAGTTGACTATAACCTTCCTCTGGAGACCCTCGAATAATGTCCTCTGCCTTTTGTCTTGCTCTGTTTGCTTTGGAATAACTGGTATGGACTCCTAGATCTTTCATGATAACTTGTATCTCTTTTGCCCTTGGTGCGTCCTTGCGACCTTTGAACCTGTTACATGTGTTCAAAAACATCCGGTCACACTTCATACTCTATCCCGTCAGGTTAAATATTTGAACAAGACAGAAACAATACATACATATCAAGAATACTCTTGGAAATGAACGATGAATTGGCATGCCTGCTGTGATTGTTCTTGAACAGCATCGCACATGTATGAGATGGTTCAAGCCTTCGGACCCACCACGGACCAGTAGCTTTACCACCCCTCGTTGAAGCACTAAACCCAAATGAACATGCTCCACCATTTTGGCACTCCACCACACAAGTGCTCTTATCAGACTTCTTCACACGCATTTCTATACATTTTTCCACATCATATGAGACTAAAGACCGTTGAACCTCCTCCTTGGTTTGAAAGATATCTCCAACCTTGATTGTCAATGGCTGAGAGTTTAAGCACAATTCTTCTTCCTCCTCCAGATTTTCAATATCAGCGGGAACATCATAATGGTAAGACCCCTGTTCATGTTCCTCAGCATCTCCTCCCAGATATTCGTAGTCCTCTAACTTGATATGATCATCATCAAATTCTTCGACATAAATGTTGACAAGGTCCAAACCTTGTCGCTTGGTTGCAGAAATAAAAACATCCTCCTCTTCATCGTCACTGATTAGTGACACAACATCAGGTTCACTGGCTTTCTTAGCTTTCTCTCCACCTTCCATAGATATCCGGACACACTTATCATATGATCCTGACATATCTTCTTCTTCTCTCAGCTCATCATCTACTATGTTACTAAACATGTGATCTGACATTCTCTTTAGGACTCTTACATGGTAAGAAGGTCCACCAACATTTTCAGCCTGAGAACAAGGTTGAGGTGCACTACCTTGAACATCCATCATCTCTTCTTCTTCTTTTGGAATTAAATTAGGGTTTTCATTTGAACCAAAACATTTAGGCACCACGACAGAATGCAAAGGAATTGACCATATTCTATCTTTGCAGTTTGACATGTTCAAGAAGAAGAATGCGTCTACATCATCATTATCAGAAATATCGAAAGGAGGAAGATGAACATTTTGTGGAGGCATGTAGCTGAGCTTTAAGTCAAACCTGTTAAGATCAATGACAAGTTTTTCTTCAACCATTTTCAACAGCCCTTCATAACCGATCTCATCACTGACCATCAAACCCTTTGCCTTTTTAGGGTCTTCATACACCCAAAGTTCATTCTCCGCCTTCCACTTGCCTCCACATATTAAGGAGAGCATATATGTTTGACCTAAACAAGCCAAAACAAGAAAACATAGTCATTTACTGCTACAAATACACAAAAGACGTTTGCATTTAATATGCCAACTTACCCATTCTTTCTTGTGTATGGTGGAGAGATATCAAAACCACCAAGGATGTAAAGAGATGGAAACAGTTGACTGGCAGGATATGAAGCAGATTTAATGAGGAGAAGAGAAAAAACGGAATTAATGAGGAAGAGGAATTACAATAATTTTGGAGCAAAACTTTGCTCTAAGTGAGCTTACATCAAATTTGGCGGGAAAGTGTACCGTCAAAGTTGAATTGTGTGGCTGTGAATTAATCTGGTATGAGTGAATAGTGAATTGTACGGCTTGTCAGATTTTTTGTGGCTGATCTGTGTTTTCCTGACGCCTTTCCCATTTTATCCATTTTTTTTTAAATATCCTGACATATGCCCTTTTATAGCAATATCATCATTTCATAAATATCCTGACATATGTCCTTTTTATGGGTCAAGCAAAAGCCCAATACAAGATGAATATATTCATAAATATCTTTGTGATTATCTTGTGTGAATATTTTTCAACCACCCCCAAAAATTATATATATTATGATTATGATATGATTATGATCCTCAATTTTCGCCACAGGTCACCTCCTCATTAAAACCGTCACATGTCATTTCAATATTCATGTTGCCACATGTCATTTTTCAATCATTTTCCTTTTTTATAAAAAATCATTTATTAGGAAAATTATAAATATGTGTAAATGCTTATTTTAGGATAATTAAGATATGAAAGATATTATGCTTCTTTATTTATATTTTTAAAATTCTCCAAACCATATTTTATGTACTTTACTATACAAAAAGTTATTTAATAATTATATAGAAAGATTTCATCTTATAATTCATAAATTTTAAATACTTTAAACTAAATATATTTAAGTATTTAAACAATGTTTGATTAACACTTTCTTTATTAAAAAGGTTTATCATACTAATTCAAAAACTTTATATTAAAGAATTGATCATCTTTTTACTTTAGCTATTTAGGTAACAATTCAAATTAAACAATTATATTTAAAAATGAAACTAAATTTGTATGTGGTAAATGAACTAAATCTATTTGATAAAATAATTTAACCTAAGTTATTTATGTATTAAAATTAAATTTATTATTTTATCAAACTTGTGCGAGGCACGGGAAACTGAACTAGTGTCCATAATGAAAAATTCACTAATTAGTGGAGCCCTAGCCGCCTTCACACCATTTTCGTAGAGGATGCAGGACACATTATGGAAAAGATTATAAGCCGTTTAGGCGTTTACAAACATTGGAGACCTAATACCAGAACACTGGTGAAAAAACACTCAGTTGCTATTCTCTCTAGAACTTTTCTAGTGAGAGAACTGATTTCCCCACCGCCACAATCTGGTGGGGCCATGGCCTCACCAACCCCCGATTACATTCCTGAAACCCAAGCCGATGAAGACACAACGATGACAGTGGAGATCAGCAATCCGGACCAGCCCCCGGGTACTGCTGAGCAGAGAGCGAACCAATGTGACATCACCATGGAAGAGAAGGAGAACGGTGCTGAAATGGAAAATGTGCAGGGAGCTAACACAGATGAGAAGATTGATGCTGCTGCTACTGAACAACAGCCTACTTCTTGGAAGGATATGTTACTTAGTAGTGAAAAGGAGAAGGGGAAAGAGGAGAGAAAAGACAAGGAGGAGCAGGGAAAGGAAGAACCTCCTAATGGAGAGACACAAGAGGAGGAAGAAAGAAGGGAGGCGCTACCTGACAGCTTCCTAAACGGTAAAATCTGTGTCACTTTTCCTAATGGAGAGGAGGGTGACCCAGTGATCACCATTGAAGAGGAAGTGTTGGGCGTTTTAGCGGAGGCATGGAATCTCACCCTGGTTTTCAAAACCTTGGGTACTCTGATCCCGTATGATACCATGAAAAGGAAAGTGCAAGAGATCTGGAGCCTTCAAGGGAAAATAAACTTGATAGATTTACCTAACTCCTATTACATGATCAAGTTTCACTTGGAAGAGGATTACATGGCTGTGCTAACCGGAGGCCCGTGGACTATGTTTGGGCACTACCTTGTCATTAAACCGTGGAAGCCGTCGTTCGATCCGGTGACTGAACCAGTGGCGACCACCCCGGTTTGGGTTAGGATTCTCAATCTCCCGGTTTTGTTATACGAAGAAGGAGTTCTCATGCACGTGGCTGTGGGGATTGGAAAACCTATTAAAGTCGATAGGCAGACTCTTCAGATAAACAGGGGCAGGTTTGCTAGAATATGCATTGAAATCGACCTTACGAAATCTCTTAAGGGGTCGATCTTCATCAACGGAGGGCGTTATCTGATCGAGTACGAAAATCTTCACGCTATTTGTTTTCACTGTGGGAAATATGGTCATTTCCAACCGAAATGTCATCTGCTGCCCAACAATGTTGAGAGGAAGAAAGAAGCAGAGAAAGAGGCTGATAAAAGTTATGATCTGAAACGAAGAACTCCGGCCGGCGACGAGAAATTCGGTGGGTGGATGATTCCGAAGCAGAGGCGGCGCTTCAACGGTCATCAGGGGTGGACTAACCCTAATTTCCGAGGAAGGACCACATCCAAGCCATTGAAAGGCGCCTCGAGATTAGGCAGGTATGAGCTGCCAGGAGACTGGGAAGAAGGGGAGACTGCTGGCGACAATTTGGAACCTTCTTCCAATAAGGAAAAACAGCAAGGAGAAGAAAGAGATGATCAGGGAACGAAGAACCCAAAAGAAGGAGGAGGAGGGACAAACATAACGTGGAAAGACAAAGGCAAGTCTGCCTTGACTGTGGAACCGAGGTCGTCAGGAAGCAGCTACTTTGAAAAGCCCTATGGAGATAAGTCCAGAGGGCTGGAAAAAAATTCAGGAACAGGGCTGGATCGAGCCCATAAACTGGCCAAAGTGAGGATTTGGATCTGGGCCCTGCCAAAAGATCTCGGGCCTCTTGGGAAAAGTCCAGTCCGGTTATCCTTAAAAGAGGCCAGACCTTAGAAGATATTGTCAACCAGAATATTAGCCCAGAGAATAAGTTGGGGCCTTTCCTTGATGGACCGGATATCATGGGCCTGAATCAGGAAGCCGCCCACAAGTCTAATGGGCTCCATCAGCAATCGGACTGCAAGGCAACTGAAGAGGAGCCGAGTACTGCTGCTCAAAATATGGAAAATATGAACGAAGATGCTATTGAGGAGGATGGTATGCAGAATGCTTCTTCTCAACAGGTTTGAACCCCCCGTTTGTTTCCTTATGAATTGCCTTATCTGGAATTGTCGTGGGGCTGGAAAGCCTAGTTTTGTCAATACCATCAACTATATGATTAGATGTCACAAAATTGAGATTATGTCTTTGATTGAGACTCACATCTCGGGCTCCCAAGCTAATGATGTTTGTGCCAGAATCAGAATGAGTGGTTGCGAGAGGGTTGAAGCGCAGGGATTTAAGGGGGGCATTTGGTTGATTTGGAACCCGAACAAAATTGCTATTCTCCAGTGCAAAAAAGAGAATCATTACATCAGTGCTAAGATTCAGAGGGGTGAAGAGTGTTTACAGTTTATCTTCACCTACGCGCCTCCTTCGGTCCAGAGAAGACGCAGATATTGGGAGTCGATTTCTGAGGAGATAGGAAAGCATTTCGAGCCGTGTTTTGTCGGAGGAGACTTCAACTGTATTCTCGGGTGTGACGGGAGACAGGGAGGGTCTGGGATGCTGCACCCGGATTCCGCTGAGTTCCAGAAAGTTGTGGAAGATAACGGGCTGATCGACATGGGTTACACGGGTCAGAAATTTACTTGGGCTCGTGGCCTTACCCCGGAAACCCTCATTGCTAAGAGATTGGACCGTATCATGATGAATCTGAAAGGCTGCCTTCAGTGGCCTAACGCGAGTGTTAGGCATTTGCCTAAATTCGGGTCCGACCACTGCCCGCTTTTGCTCAAGCTTGATCCGCTGACGAAGTTTGACAAAAGCCGTCGTCCTTTCCGGTTCGAGATTGCCTGGATCACTCACCCCGGGTTCTTTTCGTTTGTTCAGGATAACTGGGATCGTAGTTTACCGGCCAATAAAGCTCTTGCTGGTCTCAAAAGTAAGCTCCAGGTGTGGAATCGCAGGACCTTTGGCAATATTTTTGAAAGGAAGGAGCGCTTGTTGGAAGAGGTTGATAAAATCCAAAAAGACATTTAGGTTCATGCCTCGACTGAGCTTTTGATTCAAGAGGTGAGCAAGAAGGAGGAACTTAGAGAGGTTATGAACCAAGAAGAGCTCCTATGGCTTCAGAAATCGAGAGAGAAATGGTTGGAATCGGGAGACAGAAATACTTCTTTCTTCCATATTTCCACTGTCGTTCGTAGGAAGACTAATAGGGTGAAGGCCTTGATGAATGATAATGATGTCTGGATTGCTAAGGAAGATGGGTTGGAGAAGCTTGTCGTTGGTTTTTACAGAACCCTCTACAGACTGCCGGCCAAAGAATTCTTCCCTATAGCAACTCCCCATGGGCTCTTTCCAATCTTAGGTTCGGATTCTTGGATGGGCCTTCAGAAGCCGTTTACAGATGATGAGATTGCCAGGGCCATTAAGAAGATGAGTGGACTCAAGGCGCCGGGCCCGGATGGCTTCCAACCTGTCTTTTATCATAAATGTTGGGCTATTGTGAATGAGTCAGTCATCCGTGCTGTGCGTGAATTCCTGGATAAAACAGTGCTTCCCCAGGGCATCAATCACACCCTAATTACGCTGATCCCTAGGGTGAGTAACCCCGACAGAATCAGCTTATTCAGACCGATTAGTCTCTGCAATGTGTCGTATAAGATTATTACGAAGATGCTCACCAATCGGCTGCAAGCTATACTCCCGGATCTCATTGGTCCTATGCAAGGTAGCTTTCTCCCGGGTAGGCTTATCACCGACAATATCGCCTTGGCTCAGGAAGTGGTCCATTCCATGGGGTTTAAACAAGGTGAGTCGGGGTGGATGATTATTAAGATTGATCTTGAGAAGGCGTATGATCGCCTCCGATGGGATTTCATTGTGGATACCTTATTTGATGCGGGCTTTTCCGAGCAATGGATTGATTGGATCGTGGAGTGTATTTCCACGTCGACTATGAGTGTGCTTTGGAATGGCGAATGAACCGAGAGAATTACTCCGACTAGGGGTATTCGCCAAGGGGACTCCATTTCTCCTTATATCTTCGTTCTTTGCATTGAGAGACTGAGTCAGATGATTGTGCAGGCTGTTGAGGATGGTCTCTGGAAGCCGATCAGAATTTCGAGAGGAGGCCCGCCTATCTCTCATATTCTTTTTGCATATGATATTCTTCTTATGGCCGAAGCTTCTGTTAGTCAGGTCCAGGTAATCCAAGAGATTCTGAACCGTTTCTGCCGGTCTTCGGGTCAGAAAGTGAGTTTGACCAAGTCAAAACTGTTTATATCACCGAATGTAAAGGAGGAGCTTATTCAATCTATCAGGAATGTCAGTGGTATCCCGGTTACTTCTGACCTTGGGGTTTATCTCGGTATCCCACTCTTGCATAAAAAGGTTGACAAAGCTACGTTCGAGCTGCTCATTCAGAAAGTGAAAGACCGCCTCTCCGGGTGGCGCAACAAGAACCTGAGTCTTGCCGGTCGGGTGACCTTGGCCAAATCTGTGATCCGCGCTTTGCCTACTTACACCATGAACTCTTTGGTTCTGTTGGGACCAATCTGTGATGAGATCGATAAGCTCACCAGGGCTTTTGTGTGGGGCAGTTGGGGAGACAGAAAGCGGATGCAAATGATTCATTTGAAGGAGATCTGCAAACCAAGGGACTTGGGTGGTCTTGGACTCAAGCCGATGAGAGATTGGAACCTTGCGGTTGCGGGGAAATTTGCGTGGAGATTTTTGACGGATATGGATACGCTGTGGGGTAAGGTGTTCAGAGCTAAATACATCAAACCCTCACTCCGTGAACATGGTTCACCATCCCCGGTTTGGAAAAGCATCAGAAAGGCAGTCAGAGAGGTTATTGTCAAAGGGGCTAAATGGCATATGGGAGACGGGGAAACTATCAGGTTTTGGAAAGATCCGTGGCTTGATGAATTCAGTCTTGAAAGTGTTGCTTGTTCTCCCATTAATCAGGATATTATTGATCTCCCGATCAGAGATTTTTGGCGCAATGGAGAGGGTTGGAGATGGGATGTTATCAGCTGTTGTCTGCCGACTATCTTCCTTCTTCGCCTTGCTGCGACGGCGCCTGTTGAAGAAGAGAACCAGCCTGATATTATTTGCTGGGGGCGCTCTAACTCGGGTAACTACACTGTCGCTTCTGCCTTTCAGTTGATTAACCCGCAGTGCTATGGAGTTGACATAGACGCTCCTATCTACCGGTCTATTTGGAAATTAAAAGCGCAGGAGAGGGTCAGACAATTTGCGTGGCTCCTGCTCCGTGGGGGTGTGCTGTCTAATTCCGAGCGTTGCAGGAGGCATCTAAGCGCCAACGATGAGTGCCCTTGCTGTGGCCAAGCGACTGAATGCTATATGCACTTATTTCGGGACTGTTCGGATGTTGCGGATGTATGGGTACAGCTTCAACCGGCTCTGTCGTGGACTGAGTTTTTCGGGAGAAGTTTTCCTGAGTGGATCCGGATGAACCTCACCACCAATAGGCCTAATGTCGATGGCTATCAGTGGGCGACCCTTTTTGCCATTACTATTTGGTATGTGTGGAAATGGCGGAATATGTGGGTGTTCAGGCGGGTGAGATTCATTGGCAATAAGGTGGACTTTATCCTTGAGGTTTACAAGGATTACCAGCATGCTTCGCTGAAAGGGAGAGTGCTTGATCAGGGGGTGTCCGAGTTGATTCAGGTTAAATGGGATCCCCCCGTGCAGGAGTGGATCAAGGGTAATACTGATGGAGCCGTTAAGAGCGAGAGGGCTGCGGCGGGAGGAGTGCTTCGAGATGCCAAGGGGGATTGGATTTGTGGCTTTGTCCACAACCTTGGTACCTGCTCGCCTATTATGGCTGAGATTTGGAGCTTAGTGTCGGGTCTCAAGCTGGCTTGGGACAGGGGATACAGGAGGGTTTGCCTAGAAACAGATTCGCGGATGGCGTATCTGTTACTATCCAAACCTGTGGAGCGTTGTCACCCCCTTTTCAGCCTTGCATCCCGGATGCAGGGCTTCCTTCGTAGGGACTGGGAGATCCAGTTCCGTTTTGTTTTTCGGGAAGCTAATTTTGTTGTTGATTCTCTAGCTTCCCTTGCAATTGATTTCCCGCTAGGGGTTCACTTGTTAGTTTTTCCGCCCGATCGGGTGATTACGCTTTTGTCGAACGATGTGAGAGGTTTTTCTACACCTCGCCGGGTGGTAAAGTAGCTTTTTTTCTATAAAATTTGCGAGAGTGCCGCCTCTCTTTCTACCCAAAAAAAAAAAAAATCATTGGAGACCGGCTTCCACCAAAGACATCTTCACCCGTAGGCGTTACTTTTCTTCGTTTCCTATTTTAAATATTAAATATAATAGTTTTGTTTGACGGAGGGGTATCTGGCGAAAAATTTCAGAAACTTAGGGTTACCTTACGAAATTGTCAAAATGTGTGGATATTTTGTGAAAAAGACTAAATCTAAAGGTTATTTCTTGTATCCGTTTGAGTTCGAAACGGCTATTGTACCAAGTAGATTTATTCCGTGCTCCAAAACTATCCGGGTTTGGGTTCTTCTTTAAATTTAGAAAAAGAAGTTGATATTTTAGAAAGAAAAAACGAGGTTGAATCATGAGTAGAAGAATAAATATAGTGGTGTTTGAAAAAGACAATGAGCAAGTACAAACCTTATATACGTTAAATCTGCCACAAAACAATCAAATCATGAACCATAGTTCCTTCCTGGTGTAAATATGCTGGAGCGAATCTCAAAACAACTCATGATGCGATCTCATCGCCGAGCTGAAGGCTAGGAAGCTGACAAGAGGCGATTTTGTAAAAAATGAGCTGAAACTAGGGCAGAGTGGTATTCACAATTGTCTACACCAATTGATCTCATTTCATGATATATTTGGAAACCAGAACTAAACTACCTGCTCTCCAAAGTAGAAGCCCAATGGACAAACTATGATCAAGTATGGCTTTTACAAGATCAGAATTGCAACAACTCGTTCAGGCGAACTATTTATCCGTTTGAGCTCATTTTTGGATATGTGTATGTTTGGGCTTATCTCTCACGTGTCTGAAAATGAGGTCCATTGGATTTCAGGAGTTACTGGCACAATCAGATCAAGTTCGTGAAAAATATGGGTCTTTTGGCCATGAAGAGGATTTCGGCCGAAGGGCCTTATTTGTTGGATAATTTCATTTTTAGCATCTCTTTTTAGGACTATAAATACTTAAGGTTTTCTAGGTTTTCAATTTAGATTGAATTTTCCAACAAAATTATTACGTTGTTTTGTTATAGCTTTAGCTTTTATAGAACCCTGGTTTTAGTTGATTGAATTGAAGGTTGTGGATTCAGTTTTCGATATAATTGTGAGAGAGAGTGATTGATGGACTCCATTTGCTTTCAATCAAATTGATTCCAAATTGTCTGTGGACCTTAGCAAGAAGGCGTCAAACCTTGCTCGAATTATTTGTGGACTCGAAGGATTCGATAGCGGGGTGAAAATGAGGAGGATAAGAATGGATGCACTCAAGATGGAAGCATTCAAGAAAAAAGATGAGTTGAAAGTAAAAATAAAAAGTTGAAAAGGATGAAGACATTCAACAAGATGGAGATACACTTGAAGACTTTTGTCTGTAGGAAAAAAACTAGAAGAAATTTGTAATAATGAAACACAAGTGTTGTTTATTTTGATAGTATGGATGGATTTTTTTGTTGGTCAAGTGGTTGTTTTTATGCATGTGCAATGGTCATATGACAAGGTTTTTACAATGGTCTTTATGTTCATGTTTAGAAAATGTAGGTTCACGTTTAAGATGATCATGTCACAAATAGATTGTTCATATTCATGCTAAATAAATGTTTGTTCAGGTTCATATATATTCCAGTCAGATTCACATTTAAGTTGCTAATGTTTACGATTTGATTAATCGAGTTGAAATGTGTAACCGACAAAAATCCAGTATGTTTTTCATAATATACAATAATGGATGTGACATTCGTCTTGTAAGAAATCTGTATAGCCCTCCCATGAACAAATCCTTGTGAGCACACTTAAACGATCTTTGTCATAGCGGATACTTTTCATAACGAACAACAAACCACAAAAAATAGGCATATTTTTCTTATAGACGATGACAGATAAGAAAATATCAAGTACAAGTTTAGGTTAAGATGTTCAGTATTATCCAATTGAAACACACAATGCTTCTATAGAGCTCAAAAAACACTCTTGGTTATGAATATGAATATCTCCTAATTTGGGCTTGTTTTGCAATTACTCAAAAGATTATGTTGGGTTCCGTAAAGTTGAAGGTTGCGCCTCCGCCCTTCCGTAAGGGTTCGTCGCCGTCGGGATGGCCTCTCCGGCTATTTCGAGGGGACATGGGGTGTCGAAAAGGAACGAAGGATCTGATGAGGAATTAATTGTTGAGATTGTGTCAGTGAAGGCTAAAGTGGATGGTAATGGTGAGATCCAGAGGAAGAAGGTAAGTAAGGCTTATAAGGAGAAGGACTCAATGAACTCAACTCTTGATGTGAAGGGATTGTGTGGGTCAGAGAAGTTGGAAGTTATTGAAGGCTAATGTGGATGGTAATGGTCAGATCTGTAACACCCCCAAATTACATTGGGAATATTACCGCCAGGGACCCCAGACTTAACTGTCCAAAGTCACCCAAGGCTTTATAATATGCATCGCAAAACAAAATAGTGATTGAAATGCAATACATTTATTATATAATCTAATGAGTTTACAAATGAGGAAGTGATTACATTAAAAGTCATAATACTTAATGTTATTACAAAGATTACAGCGGAAGACTTAATTAAAATATTGGAAATTCAGAATAGGTCTTAAACCCTATTACTAACCTCAAAATCTTAATCTTAAGAATAGAAACTCTAAAATGCTATCAACTGCCTTCAACGTCGGGAACTTGATTCTTCACTTATGAGAAACTACCATCTGATGTGCCGTAATGGGACGGATGACACCAACCAACCATGAAAGGAAAGAAAACGGTTGGTTAGTCTAATGAAAGACTATGCAAGTGGAATTTTATGTGAGGTTCTTGTATTCGTATCTAATTGTCTCTATCATTCTCGAGTGATAACCGAGAAATGAAAGAGCTTTCGATACTCCAACTGAATAGTTTTTATGTGTTTAGGATATGCAACAAGAGAAGACTCCAAGAAGTTGAGTCTTATGGGAAGAATATGATTTGGGAACAATATAGTTAATTTTCACACAATACTTTTAAAACAACCAACTTAGGATAATGAGCTAACAATCAACCTCACCACATATAGTGTGTGAATCACCACACATGTGAATCCAGATTGAAAGGAAAGTCATCAAACAAGAGGCCGGGCGGTTTCCACGTTGTACTCCTCGCCCGAGGTATATTAACTATGTACTCAACCGGCACTTATCTTATTCGATTTCAAAACGTATACATTCACGTTATAAGCTTTTAATCCACGTCTTGCTCTCCGGATACTTAGTGAAAGATTCCAGTTTGCAACTCTTGAACCATATCTTCTCGAAGGATACCTAATGGAAGAGAACCAGAATAATAATCCTAGCACTAGCAAGGTGCTGTCTCCACTTATCTACGCCAAGACAAGGGACTGGTCATGACCCAATCGAAGGCATTAGGGCTAGGGCATGTTACATCGTAACCCTTATATTATCAAGAAACAACTACCCACATTATCGAGATAGTGCTCCTACAAATACTCGTACTAAACTAGTATATAAGTCATTCACAACAACACACAAAGTCCATCTATCACCCTATGGTAATAATATAAAATATAGGTCATTCTAGCAGAATATACAACCTAATAATAATGATTCATTTTATTCACATCATTAACATATAAGTTCTCATGTAAGAAAATGATTATATTTATCCCAATTTATTAACAATTCGAGTTAATTGTTAAATAAGAAAAACATGGAATAAAGAAGCAAAAGCGAACCGCCACTTGCCTGGAATAGGAAAGTTCAAACTTGTTTGAAGACGGAGTAAGGAGTCTTGTCAACTATCCCGATCTTCAGGAATTCGATCCAAACGCGATACCCAAATCACATTAATAAAATAAAGTCAATAATCTAATTAATATAATTATTCTATTAATTATATCAAATTAAATAAAATCAATTATACTTAAATTATATTTACTACTCCACTATATAATTTATAATGTATAAACGAAGTCATTATAATGCGTTAATATTCGAATTGTGTTAAGTTGGCATCTCAAACAATTTCATGTCAATTGGGCCTTAAAGCCCAATTTCATATAAATTGTTTGGGCTGCCTACGGTGGACCAACAGAGATGAACAAGTGGATTTACATCCACTGTTCACCATCGTCCCCATCTATTACCTCCGTACGCGACACAGAGGGATCACCGGGAATCTTTTCCGGCATGCTTGGAGCGACGAGAAACGACGACAGAGAGCGGCGCAAGGGGTCTCCGGCGATGAAACTAGAGAAACACGCAGAGAAAAAGAACGAAGGTTTATACCCGAAAACTTGAATCGGTTTTAATGGCGGAATCAAGGAAACTTACCGGAATCGAACGGAGACAATGGATTTGGATTTATAACTCGCTCGCGACTCGAATGGAGGCAAAATAAAACGATTTTCGTGAGGAATGAAGGAGATCGAATGGAAATGGTGTGGAGGAAAAACTCTCCCGATCGAAGGTATATATAGCCCAAGCCCTCGGATTCTCCTTCAAGCCAGTCAAAGGCGTCATCAAAGAGGAGAAAATCGGGAATGATCTTTGCATTCAAGAGGAAGATTAACGCGTAAACATTCACTGCAGATTTTGAACGAAGAAGACGCTGACGTCATCAACTTCGGAAATTATATTTTGGCCCTCAACTCTGCGGAAACTACATAGTTGACCCTCAATTATTTGGAAATTACGGAATTGGCCCTTGGCCCAAAGTAATTTTGTCAAACAACCCTAACTTTATAAAGTTGTACGAAATGCCCTTGGAAACTTTTCATAAATTACAAATTATGCCCAAATAAATTATTATAATTTATTTAGTACACATTCATCAAATAAATAAGATTTCCTTTATTATTATTGTAAATAAAAATTACAATAATAACCTTGAATAAAAATAGAGTTATTACAATAATTACTATAATAACCTTGAATAAAAATAGAGTTATTACAATAATTACAATAATAACCTTGAATAAAAATAGGATTATTATTGTAAATAAAAATTACAATAATAACTCAAAAGATTATGTTGGGTTCCATAAAGTTGAAGGTTGCGCCTCTGCCCTTCCGTAAGGGTTCGTCGCCGTCGGGATGGCCTCTCCGGCTGTTTCGAGGGGACATGGGGTGTCGACAAGGAACGAAGGATCTGATGAGGAATTAGTTGTTGAGATTGTGTCTGTGAAGGCTAAAGTGGATGGTAATGGTGAGATCCAGAGGAAGAAGGTAAGTAAGTCTTATAAGGAGAAGGACTCAATGAACTCAACTCTTGATGTGAAGGGATTGTGTGGGTCGGAGAAGTTGGAAGTTATTGAAGGCTAATGTGAATGGTAATGGTGAGATCCATAACTCCCACTCTTATGGGAGTTGTGGGGATTCGACCTTCATTTGCAGCTTATGAGAAGTAATTGGCAAGTGAAGGAACCTAAGGTTCATATGAAAGAGAATGGCGTATGGATTGTGAAATTCAGGAAGAAGGAGGAGATGTAATGGGTGTTGGATAATGGACCTTGGATGTTAGGCTCAAAACCTGTGGTGCTTAGGATATGGAGTCCATGGATGAAGTTAGATTGGGCCAACTTTGATAGGCTACCTGTGTGGGTGAGATTGTCAGATATTGACCCACTGTTTCACTCCTATAGGATGATAAGTGTTATAGGTATTATGATTGGTAAGCCTCTCTATATGGATCGAGTTACAAGCCAGAGAACTATATTTTCATATGCTAGGATTTTGATTGAGGTCTTTGTGAAGGAAAAGTCAAGATAAGTGTGAAGCTCGAAGGGTATGATGGCAAGAATTATTTGCAAGAAGTTGAGTTTGAATGGATTCCTTGGAGATTTTGCAAGTGTAAAGAGTTTGGCCAATCTTATGAGGGGTGTCAGTTGAGGACAAAAGGTACTAAAGCAAATAAGAATGAGAATGTTGAGTAATGGAAACCTGTAGTGAAAGCTAATGAGATAGGTGTTAAAGTTTTTGTTGTTGTGAAGGAGAAAGGGGATGATCTTGATAAGGATCTTGTTGTTCCTAATGAGACTTATATATGAAAAGTGGTACGGAGTTTTAGTCTACCTTCAAATGAGACTCCCAGAGCTGATAGTTGGAAATAAATGGTGAGTAAGAAGGCAGGGGCAGTAGTGATTAAGCCTATGATGTATGGACAAGAGAAGATTTCGTTCTTCTCTAAACTCATTGATTGAATATACAAGTAGACCTTTTAAATCCTCGAAAGATGGGTGGTTTTCATCCAAAGATAACTATTTGGTTATCTAGGGTTTCCACCTTAAGTAATTGTGTTGATAACTTGTTTTATTACTTCCGGTGTGCCTAGGAACTTGATAGAGAGTATTTCATACATATTATCTAGTGATTATTAGCTTAGGTTAGGATCATTTGGGAGCCATTTTATATGTAATTGCATGATCCGGAGCTGAAGAGAAGAAGTAGTGATTTATGAAGATTAGTGAAGATTGAAGACGTCTTTCAAGGAACTGAAGAAACCAAGTAAGAAGATACTAGAAGACCCGAAGAAGAAGACGAAGTTGATGCAGATTTCCGCGGGTGAGCCGCGGTCGCGGATTCTCAGCATACAGATTTGCCTAAGTACGAAATCCGCGGGTCAGCCGCGGGTGGACCCGATTTCCGCGCCCGCGGATTCTGCGCTGAACACCGGATTTGTTTCCGAGTTTTATCTTGTTTTGTTATTTTATTTATTTCTTTTATTTCCTTTTATTTCATAGTTCGGATTTATTATTTCCTAGGAGTATTTAAGCCTAAAAACACTTTAGTTTTAGGTTAACCTTTGTTTTCTCTGAAGAACCCTAGTTTTGCCTCCATGTCGATGTTGAACTAATTTCCCTTTGTTTCGCCTGACGGTTGAAGCCTTTGACTGTATGGTTGTGAGATTCTAAACTCTATTTCGCTTTCTATTGATTGTATTGATTCTCATGCTTTTATCTTATTGAATCTTATTGATTTGTCTAGTTTGGCCAGCTAGGTTTATTGGTATTGGTCATAGTGCTAAGATTTGGTAATTCTGGGTCAGAGTTCTTTATCTAGTAGCAAACACATGTTTACATGAGCGGGTCGCAGTGTTTACTTGTGAATGAGAATTGATTGCATGCTTATCTGACGGGTTGTCTGAATTGCATGTATCCTGCTATATTCCTTTGCTTAATGCTTCTATTGAATTGAGTCTTGAAGGTCTTCAGATTTGTTTAATAGGAAGTTATATCAGGGCGGTTTGCGCTGATATCTATGTCTGAACAGGAATAGGGACAACAATAGGATTGCATGAGTTAGAGATATCTATGATCAACCTTGCATGTCATTGTGTGGATATTTGTTAGGTGGAACGTTTTCCCAATCATATTTTCACAACTCTTGCTACTTGTTACTTTTACTTGTCTTAGGTTCTAGAACAACAACTCTCCCCCCCTTTTGGTGTGTTCGTTGGTAATAGTTATTTGCTTAAGAATAGACTACTTGATTCTCTTGGGATTCGACCCTTGCTTTCTTGCTATACTAGTTGGTTAGTTAGGTTTTCTTTGATAGGCACAACGATTTTAGCCTCGTCAAATTTGGCGCCGTTGCCGGGGAATCAAATTTTCTGTTTTTGTGTGATTAATTGTTACCAACCTTTGTGTGGACCTGTTGTATGGTCCACACCCGTACTAGTGATTCGCTTCTTGTTGCTCTTGACCCAGAGATTGAAAGAACCATTAGCCGCAACCGAAGAGGAACTCGTGAGATGGATGTCGTACCACAGACTGTGAGGCAGTTAACTGCCCCAAACCTGACTCAACAGTCGCTAGCCATCACCTTTCCCGACTTGGGAGAAGGTATGAACTTTGATCTGAAGTCTGGCCTGATTCATCAATTGCCACACTTCCATGGTTTGGCAGGAGAAGATCCGAATAAGCATTTGGCTCAATTTCATGTTGTTTGCTCCAGTATGAAGCCAATGGGTATAACTAATGATCAGATCATGATGAGAGCATTTGGGTTCTCTTTGTAAGATGCAGCGAATGATTGGCTGTACTATCTAACTCCGGGAAGTATCACTACATGGGCTGGGATGAAAAAGGTATTTCTAGAAAAGTACTTCCCTGCTATTAAGCTGAACACTTTGAAGAAAGATATTGCTACCATCGAGCAACATGCTACTGAGACTTTCTATGAGTATTATGAGAGGTTCAAGAGGTTATGTTTGAGTTGTCCATACCATGGGTATGCAGATGAAACGCTCATCCTCTATATTTTCAATGGTTTGCTTGATGATGAGCGTCGTATGGTGAATGCAACCTATAGGGGTAACATCCTGAATAAAACCCCAGCCCAAGCTAAAGAGATTTTCCATGAGTTATCTGAGGGCTCTAGACAGTTCAGCAGGCGAGAGAGTGTCAGGGCAGTAGAGTCTCAATCAACATCTAGGCTGGAAAATGAGATGAAAGAGTTGAAAGATATGTGAAGTGCTTAATTGTGAAGAGTGGTGCTCAGCAACAAGTAAACGCATGTGGATTGTGTACTGATACAGGACACCCTACTGATGCTTGCCCACAACTTCAAGATCCAAACGCTGAGGTAAATGCTATAGGAGGGTGGAAGCAGAGACCTAGATATGATCCCCAAGCTAATACGTACAATCATGGGACACGAGATCATCCAAATCTCAGGTGGGGGAACAATCAAAATGTGCAAAACCCCCATCTCTTGCAACCACCACCTCAGCAACAACCACAAGCCCAAGGTTTATCCTCATTCCTTCAACAAATGGTTGAGAAACTCGCTGCAAGCCAAGTAGAGTTACAGCAGAACTGCATGCAATTTCAAAAGGATACAAAGTCGAGTATTCAAAATCTTGAAGTGCAGGTTGGACAGATGGCTCAGGCGTTTAATGAGTTTAGAGCAAGAGATTCGGGGAAGATACCATTTCAAACGGTAGAAAACCCGAGAGCAAACGTCAGTGCTGTTATGTTAAGAAGTGGTAAGCAATTAGAGGTTCTACCCACTGCTGAAAAGGGTAAGAACGAGGAGGAAACGAGTGCTGAGAATGAAAATGTTGCTGAAACAGCTGATCCGCGCCCGCGGCAAGAAATCCACGCCCGTGGCTCGGATACAGAGGAGGCTACGGATCCTGCAGAGAAATTTCCGCTACCGCGGCAAGATTTCCGCGCCCGCGGCTCGGATACAGAGAATTTTCCGCGCCCGCGGATCTGGTCCTGAAATTTCTGACTCTTATGTTCGTCCTGTCTTACCTCCCCTCAGCTCTTTGAAACCACCAGCACCTTTCCCTGAGGCATTGAAGGACACTAGAAGGTTGGAGAACGACAAAGATCTCTTCGAGACCTTCAGCAAATGCGAGGTAAATATTCCTTTACTTAAACTTGTTAAGAGCATTCCTCGTTATGCTAAATTTCTGAAAGAACTATGCACGATCAAAAGAAATCGGAAATTAAAAGAAAAACAAAAGATTAAGGTGAGTGAGGATGTGTCTGCTGTGTTTCAAAGGCGTATGCCTAAGAAGTGTGGTGACCCTGGCATGTTTAGTATTCCATGTGTTATAGGTGAAACTAAGTTTGACAAAGCTATGCTAGACTTAGGTGCATCTATTAATGTCTTGCCTTATTCTTTGTATGAGTCGCTAGGACTAGGACCATTGCATGCAACAGGAACAATTGTTCAATTGGCTGACAGTTCTACTGTGTACCCTAAAGGGGTAGTTGAAGATGTTCTTGTGAAAGTTGATAATATGTTTTTTCTTGCGGATTTCTTTGTTTTGGACATGGATCATGATAAGCATGTTGCCCCTATTCTGTTAGGTAGGTCATTTCTGAAAACTGCTCAAACAAAGATTGATGTTAGTAGTGGAACCCTTAGTATGGAATTTGATGGGGACAAAGTGGAATACAATATTTATGATATGAGTCCCATTCATGATACGTCTTTGTCTTGCATAAATGTGATTAATCCTACTTGTATGAATGAATTGCAACCTTTGTTAGAGAATGTCTTAGGAGACCCACAAGTAGATATCGTTTTGTCTACTAACATGCAGGAGTTCCAGGCTAAGCTAGAGCCTAAAGGTAAGATCTCTCCACATCCTTTGGGCAATCGCCCCACATTACTGACCTCGCCAGGCGAGATACCATTGATGTCTAGTGTGCATGACACTGACATTGAGCTGAAACAACCGCCTGATATGGTCAAAGAGGAGAAAGTGAATGAAACCACTTTCATTTCCAAAGACAAAGTGGTCAAGGTAAGAGGGACGAGGTTGAAGGCGTTCCATGAGTGGTTCAAGAGAGAATTCAGACAAGAGACTGTTTTCACAAAGCCAAATGGAGTTAGTTAAAATCTCTTGAGTTTCATGTCGAGCCACGACATAAAATAAGGCGCTGCTCGGGAGGCAACCCAAGGTTTGAGATTGTTTTTATTTGTTTTGTTCGGTTTAATTTTCTTTTCAGTTTTTCTATGGACAGGAGGAAATCACCGAAGCTTACCAATCTCGTTGTAAGTCTTCTCTCCCGTCTCATGAAAAAAAAAAAAATCAATCCGAAAATCATTCCGAGAAAAAAATAATAAATCGGATTTAAAAAAAATAGAGTGCAGAAAAAAAAATATGAGAGAAAAGAAAGTAAGGAGTTGTATTTCATCAAGTTTGATTTCATCGTTTCATCATTCCTATCATTTATGGATCTACATTTATTGGAGCTTAGCTTGTTGGTGACCATGTTCTTTGCAAGGAGTTGATTTTGGGTCACCATCTATATTGGAGGTATTCTTTCTTTTGTCTTGGATGAGCTGTGCAGTAGTTGATTTCATTGGGTGTTCATCTAGTTTCTCATTCTACTACACCTTGTATTTTATTGGAGGACGGTCATCCGACCTTGTATGTGAGTCTTCTGTCTCCTTTCCTGGGTTCGTTATTATGTCTTCCATTTCATTGAGGACAATGCAATGTTTAAGTATGGGGGAGGAGAATGTATTCACATGTCTTTATTTGGGTGTTGGTTGTATCTGCATGAATTTATTAAGTAAATTGTTTGAAAAAGCCACAAAAATATGAAAAAAGGCAGAAAAATCCTGGGATAGCAAGATCTATGCAGCAAGCAGGTAACCTGGACCAGCACTAGGCTGGGGTAAAAAGAGGTTTTCGAGTGATGTGAGATTTGGTGAGCCTGGAACAATTATTGAGTGGTTAGGACGAAAACCCGAGAGGGCGCCTAAGCAAGATGAGTTGATAAAAAAAAAAATATAGAGTGATTTTAGGACTTATTCTTATTTGGCGTTGGAAGACATAAGAAGAGGTGATATAAGGAGGAATTCGGGTAGGACCACTTGGGAGTCATAAGGAGTAGAGAAGGCTATGTGTTTATTGTCATATCACTTGTATTTTTGATGTTGCTATAGTTGTTGTTTGGAGGATTTGGATGTTGTTTTTGGAGTTGTAATCATTAGACAAGTTTCTTTGTACTTCCTGAGACCTTTGTGTATTACATTGAGGAGTATGTTTTCTTTAGCTTACTCAGAGACGAGCAAGGTCTAAGTATGAGGGAATTTGATAGAGAGTATTTCATACATATTATCTAGTGATTATTAGCTTAGATTAGGATCATTTGGGAGCCATTTTATATGTAATTGCATGATCCGGAGTTGGAGAGAAGAAGTAGTGATTTATGAAGATTAGTGAAGATTGAAGACGTCTTTCAAGGAACTGAAGAAACCAAGTAAGAAGATGCTAGAAGACCCGAAGAAGAAGACGAAGCTGATGCAGATTTCCGCGGGTGAGCCGCGGTCGCGGATTCTCAGCATACAGATTTGCCTAAGTACGAAATCCGCGGGTCAGCCGCGGGTGGACCCGATTTCCGCGCCCGCGGATTCTGCGCTGAACACCGGATTTGTTTCCGAGTTTTATCTTGTTTTGTTATTTTATTTATTTCTTTTATTTCCTTTTATTTCATAGTTCGGATTTATTATTTCCTAGGAGTATTTAAGCCTAAAAACACTTTAGTTTTAGGTTAACCTTTGTTTTCTCTGAAGAACCCTAGTTTTGCCTCCATGTCGATGTTGAACTAACTTCCCTTTGTTTCGCCTGACGGTTGAAGCCTTTGACTGTATGGTTGTGAGATTCTAAACTCTATTTCGCTTTTTATTGATTGTATTGATTCTCATGCTTTTATCTTATTGATTTGTCTAGTTTGGCCAGCTAGGCTTATTGGTATTGTTCATAGTGCTAGGATTTGGTAATTCCGGGTCGGAGTTCTTTATCTAGTAGCAAACACATGTTTACATGAGCGGGTCGCAGTGTTTACTTGTGAATGAGAATTGATTGCATGCTTATCTGACGGGTTGTCTGAATTGCATGTATCCTGCTATATTCCTTTGCTTAATGCTTCTATTGAATTGAGTCTTGAAGGTCTTCAGATTTGTTTAATAGGAAGTTATATCAGGGCGGTTTGCGCTGATATCTATGTCTGAACAGGAATAGGGACAACAATAGGATTGCATGAGTTAGAGATATCTATGATCAACCTTGCATGTCATTGTGTGGATATTTGTTAGGTGGAACGTTTTCCCAATCATATTTTCACAACTCTTGCTACTTGTTACTTTTACTTGTCTTGGGTTCTAGAACAACAACTCCCCCCCTTTTGGTGTGTTCGTTGGTAATAGTTATTTGCTTAAGAATAGACTACTTGATTCTCTTGGGATTCAACCCTTGCTTTCTTGCTATACTAGTTGGTTAGTTAGGTTTTCTTTGATAGGCACAACGATTTTAGCCTCGTCAAAACTGGACAACTCTTTGTCACAGTTCCCTTGATACTAACATACAGATCCTACAATTGGTATCAGAGCCAGAGCTCTAGATTGTGTGTTACTCGCAGGTTATCAACATGTCTCGTCCAAGCAAACCAGAACTAGGTATCTCGACAAACAAGCCATACTTGTTGAAACCTGGCCAATTCCAATGGTGGAAGGAACAGATGACTGGTTTCTTCCAAACAAATGACATGATATGTTGGAAAATTGTTGATCATGGAAACTACGAAGTCCCAAGGGACCCGGCTGAGCCCAAGTCAGAACTTGACTTCAAGCGATGGACCACTGAACAATTTTCTCAACAAGAGAAGAATGCTAAAGCAAGACAATATATTCTGAATGCCCTCTCCAAGTCTGATCAAGATAAGGTTATGGGCATCGACAATGCAAAAGATATGTGGAAAGCTCTTGAAACGTTCAACTTAAGAAGTGAAGATCTCCAAAATAGCAGAAAGTTTGATCTACAAGGAGAATATCATAAATTCAAGATGCTTGAAACTGAAAACGTCTCTGCTTATCATGGTCGTCTGGAGATACTCTGCAACAAACTTCGTGCTTGTGGGGTAAAGCTTGAAGAATGGTCAAAATCCATGGTGTTCATTAATGGATTAAACTCAAAATTTGATGTTACTCAAGACATCATGCTTCAGACCCCTTCTATCAGGGAACTCCCATTAGAGGAACTGGTTGACCAAGCTCAACGACATGAGGATAAAATGAAGGGAAATGAGAAAAGCTCCACTGAAGCTGGCATTGCTCTAGCCTTGACTAAAGTCCTGGAAAGACTCTCCACTGGGGCTGACTCTGATGATGATGACGATGAAATGACTGCCTTACTGACAAGCACAGTAAGGAAATTTCATAAAGGCAAGTTCCCCAGAAATGAAAATCGAAAGGAAAAGAGGGAACTTAGATGCTATCAATGTGATTAACTAGGGCATCGTGCTAGAGACTGTCTTAAGAATGAAGAAAACCCCAAAGAGGAAGAAGTTCCTGCTAAGAAAAAGGCCTTGGCCGCAACCACCACTTGGGGTGATAGTGACTCTGACAAGGAACTGGATCTAAATCCTTCAAAACTCTGCTTCATGACAGTCTCGAAACCAGAAGCCATATGGGGAGACAGTGACTCTGAGGACGACATGACCAAAGTATGTCTCATGGCTCAACCTGAAAATGAGTCACCAACCATTGAGGTATCTTCCTTCTCTGAATTATCTGAAACTCTTCTCAAATATGATAAGAAACAACTGGTCAAACTTATCAAATCCTTGAGCAAAGAAAATAGTAACCTCTTAGGAAGACTTGCTGAAAATGAGGAAGAAACCTCTATGTTATCTGACGAAAGTGAAGCTTGGTGCAAGAAATATGAAAATGCTATCATATCTGAGAAAATCACTACTTGTCCTACCTGTGATTTGCATGAAAAACTAAATCTAGGAAACAGTTCCTCTCCACATCCTTCTGAATCCATATTGCAAACCATTATTGAGAAACTTGACTCTCTTACTGAATGCATTCATGAGAAAACTGTTACTCAGACCGTTTTTGTCAAACCTAGTAGAGGCCTAGGCTATAAACCTCATGACGTGTCTGATCCTCCTTGTGACTCTCATGCTAACTTTGATGAAATAACCAAAAATCTTGAGGCCAAAAATGAAAGACTTGACTTAGCTCTTCAAACCTCAAATAGAAAAAATGAATTTCTGGAAGAAAGAATCAAAGTGATTGAAATTTCCTCTATGAAGGAACCGCCCTGTGCCCCATACTTCAGTCCTCACATTCACGACATGTATAAGAATATGGGAAAGGGTAAACCTAGAAATACCCCAGGAAAAAGGTTGATCTAGGTAAGAAGAAATCTCACTATAAAACTCAAGATAAGTATCAGTGGATTCCCGCTAATCGTGTTTGCTGGCACTGTGGGAACCAAGGACATCTTATATATGATTGTGAGAAAAAAAGGAAACAAGAGGAAAAGGCCTCCAGAAAATTTAGACAAGGAAAGACTCAAATCAATGACATTAATGACCCTCAATACTATACCTCAAATGAGAATGTTAGAGACATTAATTCCAAAACTCAGAAAAATGTCAGAACTGCCCAACGAGGGAACTATAAGCCTAACTTACCCAGAAAAGCTTGGCTGGACTGGGTTCGTAAAAATTAATGTTTCTCCTTGCAGGCTGAAGTGAAAAATGTTGCTAAGTGGTACATAGACAGTGGTGCATCATGCCGTATGATAGGTAATAAAGAGCAACTCCATTCACTTCAGAGATACAACGGAGGAAAGATCTCCTTCGGTGATAAGAAGAAAGGAGCAATACTGGGAACTGGAACTGTTGATCTTTCTGAAAACATTAAGGTAAGTGACGTTCATCTTGTCAATAATCTTGGTTTTGATCTAATCAGTGTGTCACAACCGTGTGACCGAGGAGGGAACAATGACTTATTTACTCCCTCTGAGTGTTTTGTAATTCACCCTGAGTCTCAGAAGACTCTCCTTAAAGGTAAGAGATTCAATAATGTCTACATCGTCGACCATAGCTACTCTCCTCAAGAAAAGCTTTGCCTCGCCACTATGACAAATAAATCCACCTTGTGGCATCAACGACTTGGCCATGCAAGTCTAAATCTCATTCATAAACTTCAAAGGAAGGAACTGATCCACGGTCTGCCTTCCATCAAGGTAGATGAATCTGACTTTTGCTCTGAATGTGTTCGAGGTAAACAGGTACGTAGTTCCTTTAAACCCAAAACCATCATAAGTAACTCAAAACCCCTGGAACTGATTCATATGGATCTCTGTGGTCCCATGCGTACTCAAAGTATTGGAGGTAACAGATTCATTCTTGTGATTGTGGATGACTTCTCGAGATATACGTGGACTATTTTCATAAAATCTAAAGACGTTGTGTTTGATAGATTTTTTGAATTAGTTCCAACTCTCGAAATGTCTCTGGGACACAAAATTAAGGCTATTCATTCCGATCATGGAACTGAATTCCAAAATGCAAAGTTCCTAACCTTCTGCAGGGAAAAAAGGATCACTCACAACTTTTCTGCGCCCAGAACTCCCCAACAAAATGGTGTGGTCGAAAGAAAGAACAGGACACTTGAAGATATGGCTCGCACAATGCTCATCTCTGCAGGCCTCCCTCAAAGATTTTGGGCTGAGGCTGTAAACACCGCATGCTACATCCTAAACAGAGCCATGCTTCGTCCTCAAATTGAGAAGACGTCGTATGAACTTCTTCATGGTCGAGTTCCCAACATATCTCATCTCAAGGTCTTTGGGTGCAAGTGCTTCGTCCAGAACAACGGCAAGACTCCCATTGGGAAGTTCGATCCTAGGAGCAATGAAGGGATCTTTCTGGGATATATTCCAAACAGCAAGGCTTTCAAAGTGTTCAATACAAGGACCTCCAAATTTGAAGAATCCATTCATGTTGTATTCAATGA
The DNA here is from genome assembly GCA_029168935.1 of Oxyria digyna. Classification (NCBI taxonomy): domain Eukaryota; kingdom Viridiplantae; phylum Streptophyta; class Magnoliopsida; order Caryophyllales; family Polygonaceae; genus Oxyria; species Oxyria digyna. Next base: position 19,188,076 of record JAPVLV010000013.1, read on the forward strand.
ATATGCTTTTCATGTGTCCTCACAGGTACTTCCCATAGGTGACAGCAATGCTGATGAAGAAGAGGACCTCACTCCATCAAGTTCCTCTTCACTTCCTGAATTCTCCTTGGATCCCACAGGTAACGTGAGTGAATATACTGCTGAAGATGCTGCTCCCACCAATATTGAACCAAGTTCCCCTGCACAAAATGAAGAATCTCCTCACATTGCTCCTGGTCCTTCTAACTTAGCTCCAGATTCCCCCTCAGAGGACCTAGATACAAATGAGAATGATGTCAATATTGCCCCTCAAGCTGAACCATCTTCATCATCTATTCCGGTGGTTCACTACAAATACAAGGGATTTCACCCAGTTGATCAGATTCTTTCTCCATTTGACAAGACAGGTCCCTCCACTAGATCCTCTTTGAACAACTTCTGTGCATTCACTGCGTTCCTCTCTGTTCTTGGGCCCAAGAATTACAAGGAAGCCCTCAATGATGCGGACTGGGTGCATGCCATGCATGAGTAACTTCATCAATTTGAAAGGAACAAGGTGTAGAGGCTGGTTCCTCGTCCTTCAGACAGAACAATCATTGGAACTAAATGGATCTTTCGAAATAAACTTGACGACTCCGGCATGGTCACCAGAAACAAAGCAAGACTTGTCGCCCAAGGCTATTGTCAACAAGAAAGTATAGACTATGATGAGACCTTTGCTCCAGTCGCTCGCATGGAAGCCATTCGCCTCATGATTGCTTTTGCTACTCACAAGGGCTTCAAGTTATTCCAAATGGATGTCAAGACTGCATTCTTAAATGGATTTCTTCAGGAAGAAGTCTATGTCAAGCAGCCCCCTGGGTTTGAGGACAAAAGCAGACCCGATCATGTATACTTCCTCGACAAAGCTCTCTATGGACTCAAACAAGCCCCACGTGCGTGGTATGACAGGTTAGCTCAGTTCCTGATATCCAATGGGTACAGAAGAGGTTTGATTGACAAAACTCTATTCCTTCTTGAACAAAATAACGACATACTAGTTGTCCAGGTTATCTTTGATTTCACTATTCTGTCCCTTGTAGAGAAATTCAAGGATCTCATGAGCAGCGAGTTTGAAATGAGTATGATTGGGGAACTCACCTTCTTTCTGGGACTGCAAATCAATCAACTTCCTACAGGAACCCAAATCCATCAACAAAAGTATGTCAAAGAACTTCTGGAAAGATTTCAGATGAGCTCATCAAAGCCATTTCCCACTCCCATTTCCCCAACCACAAAGTTAACGCTGGTGCCCACAGATATCAAGGCTGATCAATCTCTCTACAGGAAAATGATTGGTTCCCTTCTATACCTGACTTCTAGTCGCCCAGATATCATGTACTCCGTGTGCTTGTGTGCACGATTCCAAGCAGATCCAAGAGTCAAACATCTGGAGGCCATCAAGCGTATCCTTAGATATCTCAAGGGAACTGAGAATTTGTGCCTATGGTATCCTAAAAGTAATGATTTTGAAATATTATCCTACACTGATGCTGACTATGCAGGATATCTCAAAAACAGGAAAAGTACCTCAGGGATGGCTCAATTCCTTGGTCCATGCTTGGTGTCATGGGCATCTAAAAAGCAATCCTCCATTTCCCTCTCCACCACTGAGTCAGAATACATCGCAGCTGCAGCTTGTTGTGCAAATCTTCTATGGCTCAAGCAACAACTTGCCGACTTTGGTAAGTCCTATGGTCCTCTAAAAATTATTTGTGATAACACTAGCACCATTAGTATATCTAAGAACCCTGTCTTTCACTCTAAGTCTAAACATATTGACATAAGGCACCATTTTCTTAGAGATAATGTGGAAAAGGGTATCATTCTCATGGAACATTGTCGTACTGAGGACCAAATAGCTGACATATTCACTAAATCCCTAAACAGAGAACCTTTTGAATACTTTAGGTTACTTTTGGGTATGATTGCCACTGAATAGCGGTTCTGAGTTCCCTTGTATATTTCCTTGTCTTGATTAGTAAATGATTGATTGATTTTTCTGGTTCTTTGTATGCTTACATGGTTCTTGATTCTATAGTCATATTCATTATAAATGTGTTATTATCTTTGTGACGTGCATAATATACGGACTTTGCTTTCACTCATGATTACTTGAAAAAATCGTACTTCTATGAACACAAAATAATCAATCGGATCTATTTGATCCCGCATTATAAGCCGAAATGAAGATTGATTATAGGCCCTCCCTATCTTGACTTACATAAACTGTTCCTATGATCCTTTTTATATTAGCACCACTCTGGAACTTGTTTATGTTTGTGTACAAATTGGCCCTCCCTAAATTTTATTGTTTGGATGTGTACTCTTGATTTATTTTATTACCTATCAGTCAAATGCATCCAAACCCATCTCTGCCAACTACTGAAACAGAACTGTGAAAGGAACTCTAAAGTCTCTTTTCTGCCGCTTGCTTCTCTGCCTCGGGAATACGCGCAGCCGTCTGACACTCTGCTTTTTTAGCTTAGTTCCTTGTGCCGATGTAACAGGGCAATGATGACTGATTTTGTGGTGAAAATTGATGGTAAAAATATGAACGTTGGAGCTGCAATGATTTTGGTAAATATGGCTGAGTTATTAGGGATTTTGTGACCGTTTGGAACAACGGTAATTGGGGAAGGTGTTTATTATGATCTTTGTGACCGTTTGAAGGATTTTATTGTGATCTTGCGTGAGAAATCTATTTAAGGGATGGTCTAACCCTAATTCCCCTCCCCTACTCTTTTCTTTCTCTCGCCTCCTCACAGACTCTCAAATCTCTCAAACCCTAAGCTCTCAAACTCTCCAATGGCCGCACAAAACAAACTCATGGTTCTCACTGACTAACAGTTGGCCCTATTAAGGCCTTCATGCTACAGGTGGAGCAGGAAACTCCATCATCCTCCACTCTGCCTTCGGAGGAAGTCAAACCAGCAAAGCTTCCCACATCCTCCTCCACTCCACTGCCCTCCTCCTCTAAACCAGCCTCGCTACTCAAAACCAAAACACCCTCCCTCGACCCCATCGCCATGGCCATCATTCCATACACATCTCCAGCGAAATCTCCTCCTCCTCCAGAAAGCTCAAACAGACCTGCCCATCATCCCATAAAAAGTGACTCTTCCACCCACTCCCCGATCAAATCCCAACAACATTCCTCGCCCCACTCTCACGGCGACCCATTGACTGCGGCTGATGTCAAGGAACCGGAAAGCGTTGGGAACGCCTTTCTGAAACGGCTGCGAGATGCCTGAGACGACGATGAGCCTCGCATCACCAAGACCACCACTCACGGTGGTCGCCAGGCTAAGAAACCAAAACCTAACTCAGTCGTCGCCTGCACTCGCTCTGCTAAGCCGACGATCTCCTCCTCCAGCTCCCTCGCCACCGCCTCTACTTCTCTCAAACCAGGCTTCGCTGAGAGAAGAATCTTAGGTCCCTTGTCCGTGGACCCTGAGCTCTGGAACTCATAATTGGCTGAAGTTGCTACCTTCCACGCTCTCCTCTCGTCTCAAGGCTGGGAAACATTGTTCACAGCCTCACAGCGCGTCAATGAAGAGGTAATTCGGTCCTTCTACTCCTCCATGTCTTTTGTTCCAGTGTCCGAGGTTGAGGATCCTCAGCATATCGTGGTCAACATCCGGGGAAAGCTCTACAAGATCTCGACGGAAATGATCTCCTCCATTTTGGGGATCCCTACAGGAACTGGGTTCTTTGCTATCCACAAAAAGCATTGGCCCACCAAGAAGACCGAACTTGCCAAGACAGTGTTTGGGAACCCTTCCCTCAAGGAATTCAACACAAGGTTCCTCTCCCTTTCAATGAAGTTGCTCCATGCCTTCTTGATAAACAATGTCGTTCCTCGCCAAGAAAAGAGGAGCACCGTTCTGATTGTCGATGTTGTCTTTATGGATAAAATTGTCACTGGGGAGATCCTTGACTTGCCAAAGATCATCATGCATCACATGCAGGCATGCCATAGCCATCCATCCCACTCTCTGCCGTTCCCAACCGTTATCAAGGCTCTCCTGGAGAGACTTGATGTCTACCCAGCTGCAGAGGAAGAGACCCAGTTCTCTCACATTATGGATGGCTCCTACATCAACAGTCTCAAGGTTGAAGAGACTGTCTCCAAGAAGTCCAGGCCCTCCAGAAATATACCTGCTCGACCCTCTCCTGCAGATGATCAAGAGGAGGTCACCTCAGAGATTGTTGAGGAACTGCGAGAAATTTCGGCTGCTGTTCGTGACCTCAGCTCTGCTTTCGTCAAGCTCGCTGACATTCTCACTGCCAAGAGAGGATAGGGTTTCTCTAGCAGTTCCTCCGATGTAGTTGGCATAGAATTCCCCTAGGGTTCCCCAACACATCAATCCTTCTGTTCTTGTTGTTCTCTTTGCTTCATGATTTTGTTATTTTTTTGTGTTTGTCTGTCTGAGTCGCGATTGTCTTTGGGCTCATAAATGAAAAATAATAATATTTTGGTGTTTTATGACTTGTGAGTCTTGCTTATTCATGTTTCTCTTCATTGTTCCTTATATTATCTTCATATCTTTTCGATGATGTCAAAAGGGGGAATATACTCTGAAATCTCGGAACCAATAGGACTGGTATCATGTTTAGGGGGGACTTGTTAGAAAATTCAAAGGTTAAGGGGGAACTCTCTGAAGCGTTTGGTCTCAGTATCTTTGTCCTGAGTCTTATATTCAATATTGCCTATTGTCTCTGCGATTACACTTATATGAGTTTGTCATCATCAAAAAGGGGGAAATTGTTGGAATAGGGACCTAAGGAACTCTGGTTCCTCAATAGGTTCATTTCCTCTATTACTCTTTGTTTTGAAGATGACAACCTTAGCATATACTATGGTACAGTTTATCTTGATATTTCAGATGAAAAGATTGAAGATTTGAAGCTGATGAAGTATTAAGGGAAGACAGAGGGAACCATGTTACATCCGTGTCACTCTTAACCCTAGCGTGGGCGGCGAGCCGTGGAGATCCTTAAGAAGATCTTTACCTTGTTAGGATATTGCTAAAGTTAGTTGTATTCGGTCAATGTAATATTTAGAAGATCTCGAGTTAATTAAGTTAACTTGAAAGCCATAGAGATTATCATTAATTAGGAAAGAAGTTTGACGTATAATATATTCTTGAATATCTTTATACGGCAGACTTCCCTCTATTTATATGGTGATATTTATGTTCTTAGGCTCATGTATTTTGACGGAGCTTGAAGTGCATCAGACTAAGAGAAGAGAGAAGTTGTTCTTGAAAAAGAACATCAAGTAAGTTCACTGGTATTATCATCTGAGAGTTTCTGATAGGAACTAGGTTAGTACATAGCAATAGGTTTGTAATCTCGTTCTTCTCTAAACTCATTGATTGAATATACAAGTAGACCTTTTAAATCCTCGAAAGAGGGGTGATTTTCATCCAAAGATAACTATTTGGTTATCTAGGGTTTCCACCTTAAGTAATTGTGTTGATAACTTGTTTTATTACTTCCGTTGTGCCTAGGAACTGGACAACTCTTTGTCACAGTTCCCTTGATACTAACATACAGATCCTACATAAGGGATGCTAATGAGGGTTGTAAAAATTCTGCAGGGGGGTTAATTGATAGACTTAAAGTGTGTGCTTGAAACTCCGGAGACTGCAATAGAGTTGGAGCAATATGTAGAATTAATAAGTCTACCTTCAAATGAGACTCCCAAGGATGATAGTTGGAAAGAAATGGTGAGAAAGTGTGAGATGGGGTTAATGTACTTCAAATGAGACTCTTGTGTTAATGTACTTTCCTTGAGACCTTGGATTGTAAAGTTACTTGAGAAAGTGTGAGATGGGGTTGGCAAGTTTTGGGTTTGTTCTTCTTTGTAAAGATATTTTCCCTTTAATATATACACTTACATTTATCAAAAAAAGATGTTCAGTATTAATAGTATTACGTCATGAACATAAAAGTTATTATGATTCAGTTGAACATCAACAAATTGACAGGAAGGTCGATGACAATGGAACTTTAATGAGTTTCATCTTGCTGGATCGGGATCGGATCAGACACTTTCGGGTTTTGGACACTATTCAGAACTATAACAAGTCAGAAAAAGTTTGGTCGGGTTCGGACATGACACCTACTTATCGGCTGAGATTCGGGTTTCGGGTTAATTTCGGCCGGATAGTTTTCAGGCCAGACAATTTTCGGGTCACACAGTTTTCGGGTTGAGATGATTTTGGTCAGGTCGTATTCAGATTCGATCAATTTAGTTTTTTTATTTGGAAAAAGAGAAGATTAATTAAAAATGATATTTTAAACTAATTAATATATATATGAATTACTAATTGTCTATAATTAAGTAGAAACTGGTTGAATAATCTATAGTTTTGCAATTTCGGGTTTCCCACAAGTTCGGATCGGACAACTTCGGGTTTTAGACGAGTTCGGGTCAGACAATTTCGGGTTTCGGACAACTTCGGGCTTCAGACGAGCTTGGGTCGAACAAGTTTGGGTCGGACAAGTTTGGGTTTCAGACAGAAAACAAGCTAACTTATTTGGGTTATTTTCAGGTTCGGGTCAGGTACGTCTCGGACATAATCATTTTTGTTTTTTGGGTTTCGGTCGGGGTTTTTTGTGTCGGGCTTTTCGGGTCAGGTCAAAGTTTGACAACCCTAGATGTAATGATAGAGGTGTCAATGAGAAAATCAATGAACGGAGGGGAGGTCGATCATAATGGAAAAAAGCTTATGTCATACAACACACGAAGAAGTTGAAACAATAAACCAGTTCATCTTTTCATTCGAATGGCATAACCTTAGAAAGCATCACGATCAAATTTTGTTTGATTTTCGAAAAAATTTATGATGAAAGAAGGGCGGATAATCATCCAATCGGGAAGAAATAGTGTGAAATCGAAGGAAAAACTTCATTAAAAGTCGTGAAGGTCAAACTTTCTTGAAATGAGGAACAAACGTGATTTGATTCAACAACAAAAAAATCAAGCTTAATGGACGAGTTTTTGGTCATGAAAACGCAAAATCAATGAACAAAACGAAACAATAAAGGAGGAGAAGTAAGGGGACGAAGAGGGATTTCGTGGGAGGGAATTCGCGGGAGGGAATTCGGGGAGGATGGTGAATAGAAAGGGGATGAAATAATAGAAGGGGAAAAAGACAATTTTATCCTTAATGAAATAAAAGAGCTTGAAAGAAGCGTGTGATCTCAACCGTTAGATGTAATAGTAATCTCTATATAACTACTAAAGCAAAACACTATATTCATCAATTAGCTATGACACGTCACATACTCTTCAATAAGTTATGTCACGTCATCAAGGTACATTTCATTTTGTTTCCAAAATGAAAAATTAAATATTTATATTTGAAGATATTAAGCTAATTCTAATGATATCAGTTCCTTATTTGAATACAAATAAATTAAAATATATATATAAAAATCACTATCCTAAATCTATTGATATCATTTCCTTATTTAAATGCATATCTACAAAAGATTATAAATTAATTGAAATTTCTTTTATATATAAAATATTGATTTAAATCAATTAAAGTAAATATAATTATGTAATGCATACTTTTATTTATATTAATGTCATCCCTATGTGTTTATAAATTATATACATAGTTATAAGAATCGTTGTGCAAATTTCGTGCATGGCGCGGGAATAAAACTAGTAGATATAACATCGGACGGTGTAAAACGCTTCGCATTTCACACCCTACTATTAACTTGTACGGAAGAGTATAGATCTTAGTTTTGACGTTGTAAACTGCATTTCACACCCTATTAGTAACTTCGTGTGTAAAATTGTACGGGATTCTCTTTCGAGTATAAGTGTACAACTGTTATATTACCTTATGTTATGGATGTACATGTAACTTATGACGTTTGACACTCTCATGTATTGGCCTATAAATAGGCTTGAGTTTACTTAGACAAATGACAAGAGATACTCTTTCTTCCTACTCTCTTACTCTCTACTCTCTTCTTCTAGTTCAAGTGTCTTTGATTTTCAAAAGGTCTCTGAATATAACTCTGAATTATTTCGCATCGTTTCCACATTAAGGCTATGTGGAGAGAGTATAGAAGATGGTGATTTGCTTGAGAAAACATTCTCTACTTTCCATGCTAATAACCTTGTGCTCCAACAGCAGTACAAGACATATGGGTTCAAAATCTATTCGGAGTTATTGTCTTGCTTGATTTTAGCAGAAGAAAACAACCAATTGCTTCTCAATAATCATCAAACCCGACCTACTGGTTCCACACCACTACCTGACTCATATAGAGTTGCCCCTAATGCAAATGCTACCTCCTCCCGTAGAGGACGTGATAGAGCCCGTGGGCGTGGTAATCGCCGTGGTGGCGATCATGGTGGAGGTCGTGGTGGCGGCCGTGGTGGAGGCCGTGGTGGTGGATGATAAAAGCTTTCCTTTTGTCACTCGAATTTGAAAATTTGAGATTTCACGAGATTTCTATTCTTGATGAATATGGAAAAATGTCTAATATTTGTTATGATTGTTGCATTTTAATTCGCACACTCTAAGTGTTTCCAGAAGAAACAACTTTATATGAGTTTCTAATGCCAAATTTATGGCTAGTAAATTTTTGGGAGAAACATGTAACACAAAAATACGGGTAGAATTGTGTTATGCATGAACTTAATTATCATCAACTATACAAGATATTGCATGCTCAATATTGACAATAAGGGATTATTATAAGCTCTGGAAGAGTTACATGATCTCCTAACCAATCATGTACTCTAGTAGTAGTACAATAGCAATGAGATTTATGTCATAATCATAACAATTTATCAATGACCATCAAACATGGTCTAGTATACGAAGATTATACTTTGACAACCTCTCGCATGCTAGAAGCATGTCTTCTCTGGAAGAGGGTGTGAAAGAGGTTACGGTTAAGCGTGCAACCATAAGTCATGATAATGATTACCAACTCGAACCTATATATGTATGGTTCCATTCGAATGTCTTGAAGACGCAATTTAGTTCTGAATGCACCCATTGAGGCATCATTTTTTCAAGAAATCTAATATAAGGCTTATTTGATTTTGAGTTGATGATCTTCCAAATTATTAATGGATCACTCAGGTGCGGATTTTCAATGGTAGACAATTATGTTTTTCGACGATGTCATTCAATTTAATTATTTTAATTGGAAACCGGAAGTTTTCCACTACCATGCAAATTAAAAAGTTTTCCACTACCGGAAGAGTGTTTATCTTGTTACCTGAAGATACAAGAATTTATGAAGATATAAAGATATATTTGACAAAATGGTTGTCATATGATGGTATTGACTATAAACTAAGCATGTTTGCATATTCGAGTATCTATCTCATAGACTAGCCTGAAGCAAGTCTAAAGAGAAGATGCCTATTTACACACCTATTGATGTTAATACAACTAACCAGAAGTTAAGTTCATGATAGAATATTATGTGGCATGATAAACTTGGTTACTCATGTGAACAATACACATAATCATTGATATTTACCTTAATAAGTAAAGGACCTGAAGCCCCCGAAACCTGAAGTTTCATGTCCTAAGGGATAAGGGTGACCACGTATGTAAAGTTTCCTATTATCCTTGACTTAGTTCAAGAGATAAATGAGGATTGAGTATACTAGCATGTAGACCGATGAGAGTAATCATATATTGTATGATGTTGATAGATGCCTAAACACATTGGCTACACAAATTAAGGGGGATGATGTGATTATTTAATTATTTAATTAGTGTATCTTGTAGCTCTTATACATTTAGAAAATGACCTAGTAATGTCGCTTATAATACAGTCAAAATGATAACAAATGCCTAGGTAATGGCATTAGTTATATGCTTGCACTGACAAAAGCTAATATATGACGTACACGACCTGGTAGAGTCGTTGATCATATCAAATCATAAACTTTGGATGTCAAGAAATAAATTCGGCTAAGACCGACTGTTTACAATTCTCCTACTTGAAACTTGTCTCCAGAAGAGAACAAAATATTATTCAAATATGCGGTATGCGCCCTCTTACCTCTCTCGATATATTGAAGTAATGCCACATGAAAAGTTGGAAATGTACGAGAGGTTTTGTTCCTTATCGTTTATTAATACCTAGAGCTTGTGAATGGGTGATCAATGTACTGCTAATGTACTGCTCGGTATTAAGATTACCAATTTGACAAGGTAAAAATTCCAACTTTAAGGGGAGAAGGAAACAAGACTAGTATATAAGAACTTGTATGGTATACAATCTTAATACGTCAAGAATTCTAAGTTAAATGAACTAGAAGCTCAAGTGAACGGACCAGAAGTTCAAGTGAATGAACCAGAAGTTCAAGTGAACGAACCAGAAGTTCAAGTGATGAAATGAACTAGAAGTTCAAATGAATGAACAAGATGTTCAATGTATGTATAAATTACATGTTATCAAATCTATTATTGTTATTGTGTGACAAGTCATATATTGTGCTGAAAGCCAATTATGAATAGTATCAATAAGAAAGTTATTTGTAGACTCCTTGTTAATACGAGGAAATGTAAGGAAGTCAATTTTCGTAAATGACATGGTATGTTTTGGGTCAACACTAGTAATATGAAATTAGACACACATGCATTGTTTTTACGAGTGCAATGATATTGTGATCTGAAGATAGAGCGATCTCATAAGGGTTTAAGAGTCTAGACTAGATAAAAAAACTCTATTCACCTGTAGTGAATTTTTTTAATATATTTTTAGCTAAAGACGACATACTCACTTGTAGTGAAAGTTATTACTCATAAAGCTGTGAATATTGTGATTGTCACAAATTTATGAAAAGTGAAACAAGTCAAGTAGTAAAAATTGGTGCTCCAGAAGAGACCATTAGAAAACTAATAAATCGACTTGTTAGTTCATTAAAAGGATTTGACAACTTTTATGATCGGAAAAATTAAGGTAAAATGTCTTTTGATGTGAGATAATGTTATGAATGGTCCAGAAGTACCATATCCTATGCAAGAACAAAATGTTGTGTATTGAACATATGAAGAGTATATGTTCATTTGAGGGGGAGTTTGTTGCTCTCACTGCACTCTTTTTCCCTTAGGTTCGGTTTTTCCATCCCATTGGGTTTTTCCGAGCAAGGTTTTTAATGAGGCAGTTTGTGTAACCTTTGATTCAGACGTCTAGAAGAGATCCAATATACAATCAACTTGATAATGTGTATGTGATGCACGGTTTAATCTATCGGCTTGACCTGTAGTTCGAGAATCCAAAATACGTTTTAGAAACAGCATCTGACCAAATGGAGTACAAAACAGAATATTGGTCGGTTTTATGTTGATGCGGGTTATTTGTATGACCCACACAAAGCCATTTCGCAAGCGAGTTATTTATGCATAGAGGAGCAGCAATTTCATGGCGATCAACAAAAAAGGCCTTGGTATTTACATCGGAAAATCATGCAGAGTTGATTGCATTATACGAAGCCGGAAGAAAATGTGTGTTTGAGATCATTTATCCACCACGTTGAGACATCTTGTGGGCTACAATCAAGCAAACAAATTCCAACAGTGATATATGAAGACAATGCAGCTTCTATCGCTCAAATCAAAGAAGGCTACATCAAAGGAGATAGGACGAAACACATAGCTCCAAAGTTTTTCTCTACTCAGGAGCTTCAAGTTGAAGGAAAGGTTGATGTTCGTCAAATTCAATCTAGCAAAAACTTAGCAGACTTGTTTACAAAGGCATTACCGACAAAAGTTTTCAAGGAACTAGTTCGTGGCATCGGGATGTGTCGTTTAAAGGATGTATGATAATTACGACTACATTTTTTTTTCCCTTAGTCTTGTTTTTTATCCCAATGGATTTTTCCAAGATAAAGTTTTTAACGAGGCAGTTAGTTATGTACATCCAATGGGGGAGTGTTATATTACCTTATGTTATGGATGTACAATAACTTTTGACTTTTGACATTTCCATGTATTTGACTTTTGACATTTCCATGTATTTGACTTTTGACATTTCCATGTATTGGCCTATAAATAGGCTTGAGTTTACTTAGACAAATGACAAGAGATACTCTTTCTCCCTACTCTCTACTCTCTTCTTCTAGTTCAAGTGTCTTTAATTTGTAACAACAACTTATTTTTTGTCAAATACTAGAATATACTAGGGAGTATTATTTTTTGTCAAATACTAGAATCGGATACGGTTTTTCGTCTCAAAACTGGATTGGGCTAATTATATATTTATAATTTTTTTCAGGGCATATTTTATCCAATTCAGGCCAAAGCAAATCCAACCTGCAGATCAAGACATTAACTTAAAAAAAACGAACAATAGAAGTGGTAAAAATAGAAAATTGATTGGTTCAATGACAAATTGACAATAACCATGAATAACGGAGAAATACAATATGCAGAATAGTAACGACGACTTGATGGGAGAATTCAATACGAAATCCCATTCGGAGAAGTCAAAAAATCAAAAGTTGAAATTAGAAGAGAAATTCAAGAGGCCACATAGTAATGACGACTTAATGACAACTTTCTAGGTCATTACCCGCGCAAACACTTTTTATTTTTGTCTATATTCATATACATAATATATTTTTTCATATATGTATTTTTTAGTAAATTATAATAAAATGAATTGAATATCTCTTATATATGTACCAAAATCACATAGTTTACGTTGCTCGGATTGCTCTTCATCGTCATACGGATTGAAGGTGAAGAGCGAAGAAAAAAAAAATTAAAATGGTGGAAATACTAACCAATTAAGCACATAATTATGGTTTTATTAGACATTTAATAAGTCTCAATTATCATTGGATGATGAGAAATAGAAAAAAAAAATAAGTTTAAACATTAATGAGTCCAAATTGTCATTACTTTCTCAAACCCATAAATTTTTATATATATACAGACTAGAATAGACTAGAATATACTACGGAGTAGTATTGTTGTGTTCTTCTCGTGTATAAAAAAAGCAGTGTCGTTAAGCCATGAAAAATATACATGTATAAGAGATATGAATGTGATCGAACAAGTAATGGAAACCGTGACCCTTAAAACTGAAATCTTATGAAGAATATGAAATGCTCAATATTTGCATTAGCCTTGTATTTGATTCTGCAGCATAAACATAAAAATTCCTCCAGCAACAGCTACATTTAGAGACTCGAAATGAGGCGACATGGGTATACTGACGAGCTCACACGTCTTCTTGGATTTCTCTGAGATTCCGCCCCCTTCGTTGCCCAAAACGAGGCACAAAGGCGTATCTAATAGTGAGTCTGCAAGTGACTGTGAGAGAGTGAGAGAGGGATTTAATAGGTCAGTGCAATGAGGATGGCCCGCCATCATCTTCACTTGATACTTGTTTCTGAGAGCATCCAGATGATCCCAATTTCCACAAACTATGGGGAGTTGAAACGCGGCTCCTCTGCTCGCTCTCAGAGCTTTCTCATTGAATGGATCACAACAACCATCAAGCAAGAACACACCGTTCTGAATTTAACCAATTCTACCTTCAAAATTCTGATAGAAAATTTTGACAGATATAGAAATGTGGAAAAAGGATTGAAGATAGTGATAATGCAATCTTACCCATTTGAAGGCCATAGCTGATCTTAGCAATGTTCCAAGATTTCCTGGATCCTGCATAGTACAATTTATGAGATTTCTTCAAGACAGTGCAGAGACATAGTTACGTTCAGCGAATCAAAATCCTTTCATACACTATGATAATCATTTGAATTTCCTTCAAGCATCAAGTCAGCTTATTTTGGAAATTACGAGACATACAGATAAATCCAGGTTAGAAAAATAATACAAGCACGAAAATACGAAACAGCACCTGGATTCCTTCAAGGACTAAAATTCTGTAACAAGACGGAAACCACCCTTCGCAATCTTGTTCCACTTGTTCATAGCTTAAATGCACAAAGCTAGGAGGGATTCTCATAAGAGCTATTGCATCAATTGATTCAGTTGATTGGACACCAGAGAGCTTTCTCATCACAGTGGAACTCACACCAATCGTGTTAGAAGGAAGAACATCATCCAATCCCTTAGGAACCTCAGCTCCATCAAGGTGAATCAAACACTCCATTAATTTGGAACTCTCACTGTTTAACTCATCGAACTGGCATATCTCCCTATAAGAAACAATTTTGCTTCCAGTTACAAACTCTTTTAAATACCAATTTCGGTTCATGCCAGCATTAAAATACTGTATTAGGATATAGAATGAACCTTATGGGAGTAGAGCCTACTACGAGGGTGGAGGCATGGGAGTGGCGATACGAAGAGCTCTGGCGAAGCTTGACACAGTGTTTAATAAATGGATTTGAAGTGCTTGTAATTGATTTAACGTGAGGAGATGGAAGTAAGCTGGTTGATTCAAGGCAGTCATCATTTCTGGAGGTCTGAGGCTGAGAAATTGCAACCCTTGTTTGTAATTTTGAAGTTATAGTCCAATCTGTTTGGAGTTTAGGTGTTGAGAAATACAAGTGCACGCCTACACACTGCATTTTCTCTTATTCAACTTTTGTTCTCGCCCTACTCCTCAAATCCCAATTCAATCCATTGTCAAAAGAGCAGACCTAAGGTACCGGAAATCAGAAGTTGCATCAATTACATGATAAACAATGAATAACTTCAAATTAACAGTATAAGAATTGAAGTTGTGGGTTAAACTCGGACTGAAGATAACGACGCTGTTGGTTTTGCATCTAAAAATAGACAGTATAAGGCATGAAGACAAATTGAAAGATGGAACAAACCTGGCAGAGGGAGGAGTCTGAAGTTTTGCAGAGACGTCGAGGGCGTCCAAAATCGAGCAGGGAGTTGTGTTTTGAGGAAGAGAGTTTGAGAGTCTCAGAGCTGAGAGAAGAGTTGGGAAAGAGAATCAGAAAAGCAGCTGGGGAAGTGGAAAATTATGTAGGGGGCATTTGTTTTGCTGAGGTTTAGGAATGAATCCGATTCTTGCTGTTTGTTTTTGACAACTTTTGAACTAGAAAAAACCAGGGGTGCGCCCTCTAGCCATCACGCTCCAGCTCCTCTGGCATCGATTTTATAAAATAATAAATTTAACTTTAATACATAAATAACATAGACTAAATTATTTTAACAAATAGATTTAGTTAATTTATCACATACAAATTCAGTTTAATTTTTAAAAATAATTGCTTAATTTGAATTATTAACTAAATAGCTAAAGTAAAAAGATGATCAATTCTTTAATATAAATTTTTTGAATTAGTATGATAAACATTTTTAATAAAGAGAGTGTTGATCAAGCATTGATTAAATATTTAAATATATTTCGTTTAAAGTATTTAAAATTTATAAATTATAAGGTGAAATCTTTCTATATAATTAATAAACGGGTTTGTCTAATGTGTGCACATGGGCACACAATAAGCAACTAAAAGAGGAAAGATATAGGAGAAAGATTCGGTGATGATAAGTTATTAGGTTAAGACTCAAGACACTTGTGTTCATGAGTTATAATGTGTGTGTTCATCAGTCATAACGTCTATGTTCATACGTCAGAGTATTTGCATGTCATAGTGTGTTCATATGTCACATTGTGTGTTCATTGGTTAAAATGTGTTCATAAATTATAACGTGTGTGTTCATGCGTAACAATGTTTGTGTTCATCGTCTTTATTCCTCACTTTAAGATTCATCCTCATTGAAACTTAACCCAAAGATATAGGCCCTACATCCTCCTAGAAAAATGGATAAACCCATCACAACCAAAAAAACATAGTACATTTCCAATGCAATTCATTCATCTTTTAGTTGTTTATTATGTGCCCTTGACCACACATTAGAAGAACCCTACATAAATACTATTTGTATATTAAATTACATAAAATATGGTTTGGAGAATTTTAAAAATATAGATAAAGAAGCATGGTATCTTGCATATCTTAATTATCCTAAAATAAAAATTTACACATATTTATAATTTTCATATTATATGATTTTTTTTATAAAAGGAATGATAGAAAAATGACATGTGGCAAAATGAATTTTGAAATGATATGTGGCGGTTTGATGAGGAGGTGACATGTGACGAAAATGGAGGATTGCTTTAATAGTTTAATAGTGGTCTGAAATGACACATTATAGCAAATGTTATTTTAGCAAACAAGTGTAACATCAACAACACTTGCCATAATTTTGTCATTTTCAAGTGTAACGCCAATATATCCCTCTTTAATTTTTTAATTTATTAATAAATATCATTTATTTAGTGACCACACATACTTGATTTGTTATTTGGATTGCTAAATTTAGCAATTCAGATGGACAAATAAAACATCTCTAAAAGAATATTATTATTATTTGTCATTTTAGCTTTATCGTTAGTGTTTGATTTTTGCTATAAATTTGTTATCTCTATTTATAACAAACCATTGGAGATGCTCTTAGACGCGAAGGATTTGCTATCAATATATATTCGGAGAAAAACCCCGCACCCATGTTTTTTATAACTGGCACCCGCCTTGGGAGCATCCCGGGTGCGTCCAAAACATTTTAAAAAAAACCCGGTTCAGTTTTGGGCGCAACCTGACGACAAAAAAAAATCTTGGGCGCAGGTTTAAAAAAAAAATTGGACGCATCCGGAATGCGCCCAAAGCGGGTGCCAGTTATAAAAAAACCGGGTGCGGGGTTAAACGGCCTATATATTTGGTTGTGCAAAATAGCGCCAGTATAGCAAGGTATTCGGGTCCAGTTTGACGACTCTATTGATTCTAAAACATTGTATGATTTTTTTTGCACTTTCAATTTTTTTATTTCTTTTTGGCACTTTCAACTAATCTAATCAAATTTACATAAAGTTAGATAAGAGGCGAAAAATAAGGTGAACTCCATTCTCTTCTTAATGCAAAAATCTAATATCTGAAACCCTAACCCAACTACGTCCATTTTGACGAAACCGTTCAGAAATGCTATATTGATTTCACAGATGGACATGGAAAGTACTCACATTTGCTGAAAGGAAATATGACTAATTCAGAACTTCGAGTACTCATCCAAAAAGATTTTACAGGTTGTTATTCGAGTAGATATTGAAACCTGTCTTATTCTTGCCTTCTAACAGAACTTATAAACCAGCTTATGTCTTTGTAGATCTGGCTTTAGATTTCAGTATGATCCCACCAAGAAAATCACAAAAGAAGTCCGTATAATGTATGTAATGCAGGCAATAAAATCTCATCTGTACTATTTTACGATAATGAATGAACACACCAGAATCCCACCATGAAATTTCAGGAATTCAAGCTTATTTTCCAACGTCTCTATTGACACATAAAAGTATGGACTTTTGACAAGTACCTAAACTTCAAAAATGTTCTTCTATTAGCTTTACGTCGCTACCTCCATCTGTCTCTGGATTATAGGGTTCATCCTGCGTGCAACAATACTTAGAGAAAGCAAACTGGATTAATCAAGCTGTTGACAACATCCAAGGGTGAGGCATACACATGGTTGCATCTGGAGGAGAAAACATACCAGCACCATGTACAGTCTTCAACAATGGAAAAACCGGTTCATTTTCTTCTGCAACCAACAGGCAGTAGTCAGTACACAAGATATAGTCTCAAAAAGAGCAAAAGTTATCATTTTATTGTTGTTTTCGGGGTCACGTGACCAGGTATTCACATAGCATATCTGAATGCAAAGACATTTAACGAAAGTAAATGAATAAATAGGGACAAGAAGTACAAAATCTGATGTGATTTCAAATAATTGAATTGGTATTTGAACCTGGCACGTTTTTATGCATTTTCTACCCCGAATTCTCTCAGAGAATCTGGGCCAACCAGGAATACTCGTCTTGATGTTTGGTATCTGAATACAACAACTCCTTTATAGGCAGCCCTCGGTACACCATCCTGCAAAAAGAGAGTTATTATAAATTATAATTATCATATAAAGAGCTAATTTTAACTGCCCAATACGAGAGCGCACACACACATTTAAATGAGCCCAAGAAATAATCCACCAATAAAGTTAGGCAGAAGTTCAAATGCTGCAAGTACACAGGCAGATTTCTTTATCCCAGAATAAATCTCACAATATGATACAGGAGGAAACTTCATACTATGAAAAAATAAACACACCAAAACTCATACACCATTGAAGTGATATGTTTTCTAAGGCTTCCCTTGATAACAAATTACCGTACACAGGGAGAGGGATTGATCAACATAAGATGCCGTGAATAAAATGAAGAAAGATAATCAAAGAAGTCCTACTAGTTTGACAATGAATCTTCTTAGACATGAGATTTCTTAAATAAAAAATACTGAGTAACAAACTAAGAGAAAGAAGGCAGAATGAAACTTAAGATAACATGTCGTGCATATACATTGGGAATATGAATTATGTTACTAAATATAGCATACGATATACTGTATAATTACCTTCCACTCTTCAAATATACCGAACTGGCGAGCAATACGTTCAAAGTCAGGCTGGCCATTGTACTCAATTCGCACATCACCTTCTATATTGCTTGCTTTTAGGACAGCATCACCTCCATACACAGGTTTAGCCTTTTTCACAAGACTGGCAAAGTAGCTCAAAAAATTATCCTGGCATATATATCAAATTCAGTTAACATGAAAGAAAGAAAAAATCATTTCAAAATTCAAATATACAGAAAAAAAAAACCTTTACCTCAAGCAGGTAGCTGAGATCCATTGTCTTCCAGTTAACCTCGCAAAAGTCACGGGCATAAAGTAAGAATACCATACAGCAAGATAATTGAGTACAAAATATGAGATCCATACTTTACTCAGGAACAAAAGTGAAGAGAAGTGTGATCAATACTTGGACATCGTTGAGCTTAATGGGCGCCAGATATTGATTGAAAAATTGCCCCAGACTGGAACCCTATAACGATATTGCAAGGTATTTAATTGGAAACCAGAAAAGAAGTATCAAATTATTAGTGATAAATGTAGACTTGCTGAAATCGAGGCACTTACATGCTCACCGAAGTTATATGTTCTGCACACTTCTGGACGGATGAACTGTCTATCCTTGTGGTTCTCTTTTAACCTCAACCAATCATCCCAATAAGTAAGTATTTTGTTAAGGAAAGCTTCCTACGTGATTCAAAACCATGAGAATACATTATCAACTAAAAGTACAAAATATCAAGGATATGCCTTGGGCCACTTCGGTGATAGTTCATCCCAAGTAGACCTGGAGAGCATCCATCCAAGCCCAGGAAAGAAGTCCGAACGATAAAGAACATCTGCAGCATGTAATAGTTTGAACAATTAGCAAAGAAGTAGATACTTAGCATATTACAAAGGGTAAACATGTTTCTCCTGTTTTAGCTAAGGTGTCGTATCTAATCTTATACTCCGGTTTAACATCCAGAGGCTTTGAACTTCATCTATTGGTATATCTACAATATTTTCCTATCATGGAATTCAATTTTAGCATAAGATGCCTTCAGTAATATATACTATTAAATACACATTGGAAAATAGATGTGCGCGTATAGTTGTATACAAGTAAGGGTAAATATGCTATATATAACTTTTGCTTTTGCTTTTGGTGAAGTGTATCTGTATAGAAGTTTTAGTAATAGGTGATATAGGTTATGGAGCTTAGTATAACTATGCTATGTAACACTCATATAGAAGAGACAGGAGAAAAGATTATATTAAACTTACAAGGGTCATGTACATATTGCTTTTGCCCATTGTCATTCCAGGATGAAACTGCCATGATTGATCTTCAAGAATTGTTTTCCAAAAGAACCAATAATAATTTTAGAGTCAATCAGAACTTTTCACAAATAGTTCAAGCAGAAATCACAAGCAAAACACCGATAGCTTCCTTGTGAAGGAGCCATTACTGTTGACTAAAACATATATCTTGACATACTTATCCTTGTCAAGTAGATCTGCTCCGGCTTCAAAATATTCGAAAAAATCAGGGGCAATTTCCATATCATCTGCACGCCAAATTGCCAGCACGGAGACAGATATCAAAATAAACTTTACAATTGTGATATAATTGAAAATGGACCTGCACATATATGGCATAACATTCACCTTCAAGTATGACAACTTTGCTGAAATTGTGCTTGTAAAACAATTCATCCAGCGCCCACTTATAATGACCTAAGTGAACAAAATAATTAAATAGAGGTGGAAACAATTTGTCTATGCTAAATGAGAAAAGATAAAATATTTACTTGCAATTTTATAGTAAGCAATCAGCTCGCCAGGCCTCTCCGTTTGGACAGGGTCAAAATCCAAGTGCTGAAATCAAGAATTAGTTAGTATAATTGCACGTTTTAATTCTTGCATATTTCCGGGATCAACAGAACAGCTACGATCATGCGCTAACATAGACTTTCTACAGCATCTGCCTTAACAGAAAGTAGTGCACATTTAGGTTAAGTGCATAGAAAATTCAAAGACATGATTCGTCATCCACACAGATATCAGTCATCCACTACAATTTTAGCACTCAATTCCTGCTCCGAATATACCTTATTTGTGTAAAGTTGAAATGGAATATGTAATATTTATACCATCAGATATATGTGGGTAAACCAATAATATAATTATTTGACTATTAATTTGCAAAGCTTATGCAAGCCAAATCAGTAATTAATAAAATACTGGGATCCTTATTCAAATAAAATTACATACCTGCATGTATGTTATCTTATCAAAACTAAGAGCTTTCTCTTTTACTTGATTATTTGTACCATCCTGAAAAGAAAGAATAAACTTACTGTACTGGGCATTATTTGAAGTGATGATCACCACAAGTCCACAACACTGGAACTGATTTAATAGAAAGTCTTAATTTATAAAATGTTGCTACCTGGGAGATAAAGAGTGGATACTTAGGCGCAACAGAGCCATGGTATCTGGACATGTTAAAAAGTGCAATTATCAGATCAAACTTATGTTAAATCAAGCAAAAATAAGTGCATTAAACACAACATAGTGTTAAACAAACATTACAGGAAAGTAGATAAATTATGCCCATCATTCAATTTATTTCAATTTTAAGTCAAGCATGTCGTATTTCAGACTCAAACGTACTTCAAAATGGATTTGATAGTTCTTTCCAGATAATCAGCACGATTGCAAGCCATCACCACTACGGCAGCAACTGGAACCTAACCATATCAAAAGCCATGATAGATATGATGTTAAGATAGGGAAGGAACACTTTTGGAACTAAGAAAGCAAAGCTGAATTGAAATATGACAAACCTGTAATTTATCAGTCACTCTTTGAAGGCCCTTTCCTGGATCAACGAAGGAAGAGACGCCGAATGAGATAACTCGGATTCATTATACAAAGAACCAAACGCAAGATAGAGTGAAGATCTCATGTCTATCCTTGTTCTCGACTTTAGAGAAGAAGCTTTCTAACTAGATAAGAAACCCACACAAGACTAAACAGTCTTTACTATATGTAAGTGCATTTAGTGCACATAGCATCATTAAGGCATGGAAGAGAGATGTAGAAGTTACCACTGAGCACTTTTTATCTTTTATCCTCGTAGCCACCGCACAAAAAATTAAAATAATTAGGCATGTATCTGGCATGTCCGCATGTGTAATAAAAATGTAAAAAGTTTATGCCTCTTGAATCTCATCCAAGAAATGAAGAATTAACCCTTTTATCTTTCCAATTCAGGTCTTGCGTATTGTAGGTCCAAAATATTTTGAATTAAGAGTAACCAAAGTTAATTTTCTACCCCCCACCTCCCTAAGAATATATACACCTATTTAGTTTGGGCCCACTCACATGATGGGACCAATTAGCCACTCCATATCCTTCAGCACTTCAGCTAAACAAAACCACCTTGGAGCAAGAAGAAACTCATGCCTGAAGAATTAACCCATCCATCTATATATTTTTCATTCTGTGGTTGAAACCCAATTTCTTCTACTATCCATTTACCTCAACTTGATAAATAGAAGAAAAAGAAACACAGAGAACATATAACAAACTCAAAAAGACTCAGTTTCAAGAAATGGGCTTAAGGATTCAAAGTTAATCGTGGAAAAATGCGTCTCAGTTGTCTAATTAGGGACTATCTTAAAGATATTTTATCATTTAGATTAGATTACATTGACAATTTCAATAATCAAAATCCACTTTTTATATTTGAACAATAAACTTAGATGAGCAAACTCATCAAGTACATTAGAGAAGGAGAGATATGAGTAAACGACTAAACGTACTTTCAAGATCTTGTACTAGGGCTCTCAGCTGCTTGCATTCCTCATAACGGCGCTGCTTTTCCTCTGAATTTGTAGCAAATTATTAGCTGAAGTAGAGTACCAAACTATAAACCAAAACTGAGAGCAGAGGACAAAAATTTGTAGCAAAATCCATTGGATTTTATTTCGAATTTTTTACATCATCAAGATGACCCAGCCAGTTAGTAAGTTTTTCATATCTTTATTTTGCACATCTAGCATGACTCCATAAATCATGCTCGTAACTCTTACGTACTGTGAATTGTGAATTTGCTGAGATTAAATTCTCAGTATGCTTAAATAGAAACGAAAGATCAGTGTAAACTGTAAACACAAGATATATATCTTATCAAACAAGGAAAATTTAACAGCAGAAAATTGATCATAACTTAATAAGAGAAATATGCTTTATTCTTTCTCACACGTTTGAATGATACATGGAAATCCACCTAGTGGAGTATATTCCTTAAGCTTTGTTTGTACAAACAAGTAATGTAGATAGAATATCTCAAGGTGTTACCGATTTACAAAAATCAATTTGATATGGCACTCTTAGTTAGCCGATGTTAATTGTCATTTTCATCTTATCAGTTTTATTATAAATAAAAATGCTATTTTTTCCAAGTCTCTCAAGCAATACAAATCACAACATCAATTCTCAGCTTGGACAAGTTATTATTCATCTGGAATGAATTTTCTAAGTTCACATGAAAATCAGTTTGTAAACCTTTTCAGCATATATATATCTTGAGCCATCAAATTGTTACTTTTCGAGCAAATACTCATGTAGGTGCCATGACATCTAAGGCAATATGGAGTATATGTTTTTTTAATTATAATGCCCCTGGTGGATTAATTTTAAAAAAAAAAAGGACCAAAGAGAAATTCAATAGGCCAGACCATATAGCATTAAGAATATTTTCCCATATTTCATAAGCATATTAAGAAGACTTCGAATCAGACAAAACTATGAAGCAAGTATAGGGTTTAGACTAATGAAAAATGCTTGAATCATAAGCAATTTTTCATTGGCTGTCAAGCTATGATGAAAATGATATACCTTCCAGTGCCACAATCCGTCCCTGTTGTATACTTATTTGATCAATTAAGAGTCTTGATTGACTAGTACATTGGCTCTCAGAATCCATCTGACAAAGGAAATATATATGCACAAAAACAATACGTAAATATAAAATGAGAAATGCATTTTATCAATATAAAAGTATCATCAATCACTTATCTGATATCAAGTATAAGTACTTAGAATTAAGATTGAAACAGAGTGACATACTGCAGCAGCAAGACGGTCAGCATACTCTGATTGTGTCCTAAAAAGTCGGAACTGATATAAACAGAAGAAAGAAATCAGTAAATAGCAGATGATACAAATCTATACATATACTAAAACAGAACGTTGTTTTGCCACATGTCACCCTCACGTTCAATTCGCCTATGTGTCGACCTCTAAGATATGCTACATCATTCACCATGTCATCCTCCACATCATCCGACTTTATATTTTTATATATATCTTTGAATTAAATAAGTAAAAAAAACAAAAAGATATCTAATAGGTTATATTACAAAAAGATATATCGATTTTTATCTTTTATCATATTATATCTTTATCTTATATACATATATATATCTTTATCTATTGTTATGTTATCAATCTAATTAAATTGAGTTATTAATGAACTTAAACTATAAAACATAAATCGTAAACTATAAACTATAATCTATAATTTGTAAATCATAAAGTATAAACTACAATCTATAAACTACAATTTATAAACTAATTAATAGTATAAAATATAAATATATAATTAAAATATTTATTACATACCACACCGTACATGGTACGGGAACACACGCTAGTTTAATTACTATAGTCAATCACAATTTGACACGCTAGATGCCTTTTAAGTCCAATATACCAAAACAAGTAGAAAAAACAGTAGCAACACCATTAGTTTTACTTGCCTTTCTAAATATTCCAAATGAAATTCAGAAACTTTTCTTGCATAATAACATAAATTTCTATGCAAATTTCAGATATAGTAAAACGGCAATATCCTCGTAGCTTAGTAAGCTTGGAGCTCATTTTTTGATACAGTTTCTAAGGCTGGCAACTAAATTTGATTCTACCATTCTAATAGTGCATTATTTATCTAATGTAAGCAAATCCACTAGACGGCTAAGCATTACCAAAACCTAGATTGGGCGATAAAGTCAAATCTTGTTTCAGTATTTGCTAATACCGATCTTACTATGCAGCAGATAGGCAAACCTCACCTAAATGAGCCAAAATTTTCGTAGGCATTCCCATCAGTCCACTGCTCTTAGAGTCACAAGAGTGGTCCGAAGATAATCCAAATTTGGGATAGCAGTTTAATTTCGATCAAACTCACCGAATTAACACCAAAACTAACTATGATTATTTTTAAAAAAAAACGAGAAATCCGCAAAAAATTCAGCTGAAAGAATACTCTACACAAGCAAAACGAGTCGATCAAGTAGGAAAGACGCATGTTAAGAGCGAATCTAAGCTTCTGCGACTAATTATGCATTGATAGATCGAAGAACGAAAATTAGAAGCGAAAAAAGGACAGATTCAGAAGCTTGAAATTGAAGATTTACCTGGATGAAGATGAACGCCCCGGCGGCGAGAAGGAGAAGAAATCTGAAATCGCAAAGTAATTTTGACATTTTCGTTGCTCACAATCGATGATTCGAACTCCGGAGCATAATACACTCCTTTCAACTACCAAGTTAAGGGCCACCTATCTGCTTCTTGAGATTTGCTTGCTTACAGATTTGGGAGTGGTGTTAGGATTGTTAGACTGATGAGAAAAGAGGCAACAAACAGACTCCCCAACGCCCAACAAATGCCACAACTGAAGTCACAACGAGTTTCCTTCATTCGAATCCCATTTTCTTTATTTTCATGGCTGGATTCGGTTTATTTTCATGGCTCGTTGACCCGACAAAAGATGGAACGATCCGAAAAAACCCTATCCAATCCGACCCGAAAAAATAATGTTATACCGTAAGATTTGGTCGGACTCGAGATTCGTTGGGTCAAATCCATATGCTCCGAACCTTTTAAAATTCTCGAGGGATATATTTTATTTCATTTAAATTAAAAAAAATTATATATTTTATATTTTATTAAATAATAATATAATATTATTAATTTGTTATAAAACTATTGTAATAAAAATAGCTATATATTATCTATCTATCTAATATATTAAAGCTAAGACTTTTAGAGACTCCAGAGTGATTTTAGATTAGGTTGTTAAACTATATTTATTTTTAATTTTAAATAATAATATAAATTAACTTTAATTTTAACTCACTCAACAAATAAATCTTATAAAACAATCATTCCTTTCAAAACAACAAAAAATACAAATTATCCAATCTTATTAAGAATACAAATTATCTTTAAAGATAATATGTATTTATGATACACATTGAGATATTAATATAATTAAATTACATATCGTTTATGAGATGAATATGTATTAATTAATAGTATCTACAAACAAAAAATTAAATTTATTTCACTTATTTGGTCAGAGTTAAATGTAATTTTCCGACGAATTTGGCTTAAACAACATGGATTCTTACTACGAACAATCTGGAATACTCGTGCATGACACGGGTCACTACACTAG
This sequence comes from Oxyria digyna, assembly GCA_029168935.1. Lineage (NCBI taxonomy): Eukaryota > Viridiplantae > Streptophyta > Magnoliopsida > Caryophyllales > Polygonaceae > Oxyria > Oxyria digyna. The sequence goes on from JAPVLV010000013.1 coordinate 19,214,073, forward strand.
TTACAATAAAAAATCGAATGTTTGAAAGATGTTGGGTCGACCATAACCCGAACTTGAACAACTTGAAAATTTTATCGATCCATTTAACCCGAATTCGTTTTCAACCCGATTCCGACTCATTCAACCTGTTTTGTGTTTTCACCTAAATTGTTGTCATCTTGGTGACAAGCAAAAACGCTCATGTATTATATTCTTTCCAGCGAATAGATGGTTACCAAGCACACCGAATTTAACTTATATATTAAAGCTAACACTTTTAGAAGCTCTAGAGTGAATTTAGGCTTAGGTCGTTAGACAATTATTATTTATTTTTTAAATTTTAATAATTAATATATTGCATAATTACATTAATAAATAAATTTTAAAAAATTATCATTCCTTTCAACAACAAAAATACAACTATTCCATTAAAAATAAAAAAATACGTTGAAAGATAATTTATATTCTTAGAGAAAATTATGATGATTTTTTATAATAAAAATTAAGTCAAACTAAGGCCATAACCTTTATGAAGTAAATTATATCTCCATTAATAGTCTTTACAAGCAAAAAATTAAACTTAATTCGCCTATTTAGTGAAAATTAAACTTAATTCTTAGACAAACTCATATAAAAAGAAAATTTAGACATAATATAAACTTTCTCGTGCATGACACGGGCCACTGCACTAATTCTTCTTTATATTGGTTACTCGAGTAGTTAGAATTATACTTTATCCTAAATGCACATCAATATCCTATGGATTTTCTGTTCCATGGAAGCGATGTGATATTGTTGTCGTTCTCACTGGTGTAAGGAATCTCGACCTTAAAAGTACAGTGGCTTCCCCATCCTCTCGATACCCTTCTATTTAGTGCAGAGCGTGCTAAAGTTCTCGACTATTTGTGATGCCATGTTGATAAAGAGCTCCATGACGATCCAACTGCGCCTTTCATAAGGTGTTAGAAAGCTTTGAGTTTCACTCGAGATAGATTAATTTAATAATGACACGTATAACATCTTCTTTATTCTCTATATTGGTCAATAATAAACCAGGCCCCACGTTCAAACCACAATATGGACTAAGACAAGGAGACCCAATTGTGTCTTTCATATTTATTCTAGCCGGAATATTTGGCCAAAACTTTGCAAAAGGAAGCGGGCAAAACAAATCATAAAGTTGGGATAGAATTAACTCGTAATGGGATGTGAATACCATTTTTGTGTTTTGTTGATGGCACAATTATACTAGCCAATGCCAATATGAAAAATATGATATATATTAAAGAATTACTACAAAAGTTTACAAGTCTCTCTGAACTATTCATCAACTACCACAAAAGTTCCTTCCAAACCTCCACAAACATTGCGCACACACAAAAACAAGCATTAGCGGCGGTATTAAAGTTACAACTCACTAATTCTATGGAAAAATATTTAGGAATACCAATTGTAAAAGGTAGAGTTAAAAATGACAGTTTTCAATATGCGGTGCAAAACATGCAAAAACAACTATCTAAATGGAAAGCTAACACGATATCACAAGCAGGTAGGGTTATTCTTATCCATTCCAATATACAGTCAAAATTGAACCATTTAATGCAATGTTTCTATCTCCTAAAAGGGATATGTAAATAAATTGATAAAATAAATAAAAAAATCTTCTGGAACAACACCAACTAGTTTATAAAACTATTACCAACTGGGACTCAATTTGTAAACCAAAACAATATGGGAGACTCAATATACATAAAACTGAAAATTTAAATAAGGTGTCACAACAAAAATTACTTTGGAAATTGGAAAGATATAAAGATAATATATGGGTACAATTGATAAGTCAAAAATATCTACAATCTTCATCTATTATTATGAACTATAAAAAGAGATCTTGGCAATTCTCTAGATTACTACACTTACGAGAGGACTTCAATGCATGAATAGGATGAGAACTAGGTGATGGCAAAACAATCAATTTTTAGACTGATAAATGGATCCTCTCTATTGACCTCAAACATTGCAAATATAAATGATAATGTTTCTACTTTCATAACGGATACAAATCAATGGGATGTACAAAAATTAGAAACAATGCTCCCTCTACACATTATTTCTCATATCCTTAATATATACTCCCTCCATCCCATTATATAATTCCTGTTTTCCTAATCGGGTATACCAAAAAATTCTTCCTACTTTCCTTTTATGTCTTTTGTCTTATTATACCCATCACATTCAATTACCCTCTCTTTCCTCCTTTTTTACATCAAAACTCACATCAATTTACTTTTTATTTTCTCTCTCCTACATAAAAATCCACACCCTCTCACATTCTCTCTCCTTCTCACTTTTTCTTTTCATAACCTTAATTTTCCTCGATAACGACAAACAAAAATTATATATCGGGACTGAGGGAGTATATATATATATATAGAGAGAGAGAGAGAGAGAAAGAGGGACGCTCCGGTAAGACCACTCTTATGGTAAAACGATGTTAACGACTTCTATGCAGAACTCGCTAAGACATATGCACTATACAATAGACGCTATGCAGAACTCGGCATATGCACTATATTATAGACAATATGCAGAACTCGTTAAGGCATACTATAGACGATATGCAAAACTCGCTAAGGCTTATGCACTATACTATAGACTATATGCAGAACTCGGTAAGGTATATGCACTATATTGTAGACGATATGCAGAACTCGCTAAGGCATATGCACTATATTATACACGATATGTAGAACTCGCTAAGACATATGCATTATATTTAGACGATATGCAGAACTGGCTAAGGCATATGCCTTAATACAATAGATAATGCAAACTCGCTAAGGCATATGCACTATATACTACATACGATATGCAGAACTCACTAAAGCGTATGCACTATACTATAGATGATGTGTAGAACTCACTAAGACACTAAGAAGTTATAAATCGAGGACACAAATTTAGTGCATATTGTCTATAGTATAGTGCATATTGTCTATAGTATAGTGCATATGCAATAGGGAGTTCTGCATATCGTGTACTATATAGTGCATATGCCTTTTCGAGTTCTGCATATCGTCTATAGTATAGTGCATATGCCTTAGCGAGTTCTACATATTGTGTATAGTGCAATGCGTATGCCTTAGGGAGTTCCGCATATTGTCTATAATATAATGCATATTCCTCAGCGAGTTCTGCATATCATCTATAGGTATAATGCATATGTCTTAGCGAGTTCTGCATAGAAGTCGTTTTACCATAAGGGGTGGTTGTTACATGAGCCTAAGTTCTGGTGTAACAACTTCTTACGGTGTAACGAGTATTCACCCTCAATGGTATTCAGGTTTGTTAAGGTTGATATTCAATTTAATTTACCTATATCAATATAGGGTAGATATTCAACTAAATAAACATGAATAAATAGCATAAAAGATTCAATAGAGGCACAAGCATATGAGAATGTGATTAGTGCATATATAACCTAAATCTACATAAAGTTGAATATCAACCTTAACAAACCCGAATACCATTGAAGGTAAATACTCGTTACACCGGAACTTACCTCTATATATATTCCACAAACACAGGTACATGATCAGATAGTTTGAACACTCAAAACCAACGGTAAATTTAGTACTGCTTCAGCCATGCATCTCATGATTAATAATAATGTCACAAGTTCGTCGCATATATATAAATGGCTATGGAATTTAAAAATACCCCCGAAACTACAGAATTTTCTTTGGAAGACAATTTCTATTAATCTTCCCGCAACAAAACGACTTAATAGATTTTACAATAGAGTATCCCATTATTTCTCACTGTGCAACAATCCGACTGAAACAACAAAACATCTCCTCTTTGAATGTCCCTACACTATTAACCAAACACATAGGTTTTCTCAAATCTCATGAAGAATATTTCAAATATAAAACATAAGTTCATTCCAAAATACTTTAATAGATTTAATTAATTTATATAAAAATGAACATAATAAGACTGAATCCTTAATTTTGTTTTGGTATTAAATTTGGCTACACGGAAATTTTGTTATATTTAGAAATGATCCATATAACAAAAGTGAACCTCCACAATATGCATTCACTTACTTTAAACAATGGGAAACATCCACAAAAGCTAACTCAGGTCCAAAGCAACATGAAAAAAGAATAGAAGAAATAAAACACATCAACTTTGGAAAAAGCCACCAAAAAGCCACCAACAGATTAGATTAAAATAAACTTTGATGGTTCTTATAAAAATGATTCCAGCTCCCACATAGCGTGTATTGCTAGAGATAATACTAGAAGAGAAATATATATTTATAAAAAACTTGTTAATGCGAGTTTCCCCTTGTTATAGAGGCATTGACTTTCCTACATGCAGTTAAACTAGCTATTTGAAGGAGACAATTTAACAGTTATAAACTCTATTAATAATATTTGGAAAATACCTTGGGAAATAAGAAATATTATTACAGATGCTAAATATCTTTTTCATCATTTTCAAAATACTAAAGTTATTCATTGTTTCAGGGAGTCGAACAAGGGTGCATATTTTCTCGCACACCGTGGTATTAACGCCCATTAGTGTTTTCCTTTGATTTTAGATGATTTGGAGTGTTGCTTTACTTACCTCATATGATACCCTGTTGATTTTTCATATTATTCAATAAAAGGCGTGGGAGTAGATCTGTCAAAAGCTGACCCGACCCAAAAAATACTCGACCCAATCCGACTTAAAAAATGCGTGAACTCGTTTGGGTCGAACCCGTTTTCGACCCGAACCCGTTGGGTCAAACCCGGGCCAACCCGAACTTCTTGAAACTCTTGGAGGGGCCCACTTTTCACATATTTTATTATATTTCAATTAAAAAATATTTTTGAAATTTTATTTTCTTTATTACAATTTAAAAAAGCAAACATTTGAAACTCAGTGTGTTGACCCGACTCGAACCCGTTCAACCTGAAAAATTTGTCAACTCGATTGACCTGAATCTGTTTTCGACCGAGGTTGAACCCAACCCATTCGACCCGTTTACCAGGTCTATGCGAGAGGATCGCCTCTCCTTCAACCAATTTTTTTTAAAGTTTCTCTTTTAATCAATAATCAAATTCTTCTTTTATTAAAAAATAATATTTTTCCTTACTTTGAAATTCTTGTGAATTCAAATACAAAAATGGGAAATTTATTGATTGGTGCACAGAAAAGACAAAAAGAGTAACGCCAAGTAATACTCCATCCTACAATGCATTCACTTAGCAGTGGTAGGCCAAATGCTATGAATTTGAAGCTGTACATGACACCTCTCTATATATCTCCATTGTATTTGTACCCTAATCCCACTCTCCACCAACCCAATCGCCGAAGATGATGAATCCCATTTTCCTCCTCCCACTCCTCTTTCGACTCACATTGGCCTCCGAGTCCGAGTGGGTAAACCCAAAGCTTCCGCCCCATGCCTTGGCCTTGGGCGAGTCGAACCGGTCCTCAAATGTTATACACCTGAATTACCACATGGGTCCGGTTCTGTCCTCCTCGCCGATCAACGTCTACATTATCTGGTACGGCCTTTGGGCTCAACCAAAGCAGCAAATCATCAAGGATTTCATCCTCTCCATCTCCCCGTCTCCGTATACCGCCGTCCACAAGCCCTCGGTATCCGACTGGTGGAACACGGTGACTCTCTACACTGACCAGACCGACGCCAATGTCTCCCGCACTGTTCTCATCGCCGGCGAGTACTCCGATCACCTCTACTCTCAGGTAAGTATAATATAACTAATTAACTACTTACCTATTCTCGATCAGTCTTCGGTTTAACCCTCATTTCCGATTCATGCATCTCATATATATCTTCTTTTATGCTCTCTCTTCTTCTTACCGGCATTCGTTTTACCTAAAAAGTTATTCTTACCCGACACTTTTCCATATGAATATGTTATTACAGGGTGGGAATCTGACGCGACTGTCGATCCAGAGCGTGATAGCAAACGCCGTGGAATCAACCACCCTCCCAATCGATCACAAGAACGGGATATACCTGATCCTAACATCCGAAGACGTGTCCGTACAGGATTACTGCCGTGCAGTATGTGGTTTCCACTTCTTCACCTTCACATCCATTCTAGGCTACACTCTACCTTACGCATGGGTAGGCAACTCGTGCACCCAATGCCCCGGATTCTGCGCCTACCCCTTCGCCAACCCCGCTTATGGACCCAAGTTCGCGCCCTTAAAGCCCCCGAATAATGACGTGGGTATCGATGGCATGATCAGCGCAATCGGGCATGAATTAGCCGAGCTCGCGACGAATCCGCTTCTTAATGCGTGGTATGCGGGGGAGGAGGCCGGGGGAGAGACCGAGATCGGGGATCTTTGCTTAGGGTTGTATGGGTCGGGTGCGGGTGGTGGCTATTTGGGTCGGGTTTTGATGGATGGACAAGGGAGGACGTTTAATATGTATGGACTGAATGGTAGGAAGTTCTTGGTGCAGTGGATTTGGAGCCCTCTTTTGAATTCCTGTACCGGTCCTAATGCTGTTTCATCACTTGCTTCACAATCCCTGCAACAACGAGGGAAATGATTTATACAATACAATTATTTTGCTGCCTCTTGTTATTTTTTCGACCTTCTTCATTATTTAGTTTGTACCCCTTCACCTCTGCTTATTTTGGGTTATGTTTTCTTAGATCAATTATATTTGCAGAACGCCTATATGCACACGTTTTTTTGCCTAAATGCACACGAATCCGTGGGCACAACATACGAGCACAGATTTGTGCGGTGTACAAACTTGTGCGCACAAGTTATGCGCATAGATTCGCGTGCATATAGTCCACAAAACGCGTGCATTTAGTCATTGCCTATATTTGTGTTATATATGCATTTTTTTTTGGTCGAATATTAGGGTGTTTAGGTAGGAAAAAATTAGGGCGAAGGGGTATATTTTTTTTTGGTCGAAAAAAGTTAGGGCGTTGGTGGGGTGGGAAATAATTAGGGGGAGGGTATGATGCTCAAGTTCAAGATTAGGGGAAATCGAAAGACTGATAGAGCATTTATAAGGGGTGGGTTCCGATTGTGTCATGCTCCATTAGCCCATAACTTCTACCGATTCCTAGCCATTTGTTTATGTTGGAATCCCCTAAGGAACGCCAGTTCTCACGAAGTATCATTCCACTCTTCTTCTAGTTTTGAAGATGACAATCTCATTATATACTATGATGTAGTTTATGTTGATATTTCAGATGAAAAGATGGAAGACTACAAGCAGACGAAGTCAAGGAAAGCAAAAGGGAAATCGCGTCACTTCAACATTACAACTAACGTGGGCAACAAAAAGAGAAGATCTTGTAGAAGATCTTTTTCCTTGTTTAGAATATTGTTATGTGTGTTGTAATTTCTTATTGAAGTAAACAATAAGATCTGGTTTTATTTGTTAACTAAAAACTTTATGTGTGGTTATGAATATAAAAAGAACTATTCTGTATAATATATCCTCACGAGTATCTTTATATGAGATACTTCTCTATCTATATATATGATCATTTTTACGTCCTTAGCTTCTATGTATTTTGGAGGTTTCGAAGTGCATCAAACTAAAAAGAGAAGAAGTAAGTTCATTTAGCTAGGTTAGTACATAGCATTAAGCTTAAGTCTAGAGTTTCTGATAGGAACTGGGTTAGAACATAGCATTAAACTTATAATCTAGTTCGTCTCTAAACTCAATGATTGAATATACAAATAGACTTTCAATAATGACGATGAGGAGCATGAAGATGAGGATGACGAAGAAGCATGGCAATACGATGGGAAAGTTGTTTATGATGGTCATACTAACCGCCATTCATTTACTTTCAATAATAAGACTGTTACTCTTAAGCCTATAACTCCAGCACATATAGCAGATGCCTACGAGAAGAAGAAAGGCAAAGGAAAGGTGCTAGGAGAAGAGACGGACGAGGACGAAGTGTTGTCACTGCAGGATCAGGCGACTGGACGCCGGACAAAAGCAGCGACCGCCTCCAGAAAGGCAGCGACCACCGCCTTGCCACCGGCGACCGCCGCTAGAATTACGGCGATCGCCGCCAGCGATTCAGCGCCTTCGAACAAGGCTTCTTCGCGCGCTCTTCTGACGTCCAAATCTGAACTACAAGGTGAGTATTTGCCTCTCGACACTAACTTGATGATATTATGCAAGAAATTTGTGTTGTTAGGTGACGAAGCCAAAGCTGCCTTGCCTCCGAGTATACAAGCTATTCTAGAGGAGTTTGTAGATGTGTTCCAGGATGAGATCCCAACAGGATTACCTCCCTTTAGGGGTATTGAGCATCAGATTGATCTTATTCCAGGAGCTTCATTACCTAACAGACCAACTTTCAGAATGAACCCTCAGGAGTGCCAGGAGATTCAGAAACAAGTACAGGAGCTCCTAGATAAGGGTTATGTTCGAGATATTATTAGTCCATGTGTTGTCCCGGTCTTGCTGGTACCTAAGAAAGACGATTCTTGGAGGATGTGTGTTGATTGTCGGGCTATCAATAACATAACTGTCAAGTATCGTCATCCTATACCAAGGCTAGATGACATGTTGGATGAACTTCATGGAGCCACCAATTTTACCAAGATTGATCTTAGGAGTGACTACCATCAAATAAGGATGAGAGAAGGCGATGAGTGGAAGACTGCCTTCAAGACCAATTTTGGTCTATATGAGTGGCTTGTGATGCCATTTGGATTGACTAATGCTCCCTCTACGTTTATGAGGCTTATGAATCATGTCTTGAGGAAGTTTATAGGGAAGTTTGTTGTTGTTTATTTTGATGATATCCTGATTTACAGCAGGTCCCTAGAGGAGCATGAGCAACATCTCAGGGAAGTACTCGTTACTCTTAGTCTACAACGACTATATGCTAATTTGAAGAAATGTGATTTTTGCACTGATAAAGTTATATTTATTGGTTTTGTAGTGAGCTCCAAGGGATTACAGGTGGATGAGGAGAAGATTAAGGCCATTCAGGATTGGCCAACCCCCACTACTAGCAGCCAAGTCAGAAGTTTCCATGGATTAGCTAGCTTTTATCGGCGTTTTGTGAAGGATTTCAGCACCATTTCTGCACCCCTAACTGAAATAACGAAGAAGCATACCGCATTTGTTTGGAAGGAGGCTCAAGAAAAGGCGTTTGAGGAGCTAAAATGCAGATTAACAGAAGCGTCATTACTTGTGCTTCCCGACTTCACTAGGCCCTTTGAAGTGGAATGTGATGCCTCAAGAGTTGGCATAGGAGGAGTACTCATGCAAAAAGGTAAGCCTATTGCCTTCTTTTCTGAAAAGTTGAAAGGTGCAAGTCTAAATTACTCTACTTATGATAAGGAATTGTATGCATTGTATAGAGTACTTAAGACTTGGCAACACTACCTATGGCCTAGAGAGTTTGTTTTGCATACCGATCATGAATCTTTGAAACATTTTAGGAGCCAAGACAAACTTGATAGGAGGCATGGTAGATGGATGGAATTTATTGAGACTTTCCCTTATATCATCAAATACAAGAAGGGAAAGGATAATGTTGTTGCTGATGCACTTTCTAGGAGGCATGCTTTAATTGTTCAACTTGACTCTAAGGTGTTAGGCTTTGTTTACATCAAAGAGTTATATCGTAATGATCCAGATTTTGGTGCCATTTATAAGCAATGTTTGGCTAAAGGAACTTTGGATAAGTTTTACTTGTTTGATGGTTTCTTGTTTAGAGCTGATAAAGTGTGCATACCTAAGTGTTCTTTGAGATTATTGTTGGTTGAAGAAGCCCATAAGGGTGGATTTAGGGATGGCTCGACCGGGACCGGACCGGCGGTTCGAACCGGAACCGGACCGGGTCAAAACCGGAACCGGTAGGAACCGGTTTTGACCCGGTCCGGTTCCGGTTCGAGAAATCACGATTTTCGAACCGGCGGTTAACCGGGAAAACCGGTTAACCGCCGGTTCCAACGGCTAGTAAACTAGCCGTTGCCGGTTAACCGGCGGTCCTAACGGCTCCTAGCCGTTAGGAAATTAAAAAAAAATAAAAAAATTCATTTTTAAATATTAAAAAATCCATATCAAACCCCTATAAATACCATACCATACAATCTTCAAATCACACATCCAACAACAACAATCTCTCTTCTCTTTCTCAAATCTCAATCTCATAATCTCTCAAATTCCATCAACAATCTCTCTTAATCTCTTCCTTTCTTAATCTTCCTTTTAATTAGCTTTTGTCTTTCAATATTTTATTGCTTTTACATTTTTAATCACATTATTATATTGTTCTAAGTTTAATTGTTTAATTGTTTTATTGTTTTAATTGTTTTAATTGTTTTTAATTGCTTTTAATCATATTATTTAATTGTTCTTAATCATATTATGGCGGATCATTTTGACACCCAAGAGAGTGATAATGTCACTTCTCCCACTCCCACTCCCACCTCCCAAGTTAGGTCCTCCGCTAGGGGTAGGACCGCTAGGCCTCAAGGGCAAGCTAGCGGTTCGAGGCCGGCTAGGGGTAGGGGGGGGAGGACCGGGACCGCCGGGTCCTCCGGGAACCAATCCCGGAAACTAACATCTCCTGTTTTTACAAAGTGGTTTACTAAATTAGAACCCGGTATCGAGGAACTCGAGGCCGAGGATTATGATCCCGGACTAATTATTGTTTCTTGTAACTTTTGCGAGGCGACATTCCAATGGAAGAAAAGTGGAGGATATGGAACCCTTCAACGACACATGGAGCACAGACACGTCGCCGAGATGGGAATGCTAGGGGGACAAACGCAAATTTCCGGCGGATTTGCATCTTCTACTAGCGGTAACCCTTTATTTCGTTTTGATCATGAAGCTAATAGTGTAGCATTAGCCGAAGCTAATTGTGTTGATCATTTAGCATTTCGATTTAGTGAAAATGTAGGATTTAATGAGTATATTAAAGAGCATACACAACCCGCTTTTAAATCCGTATCTAGGAAAGTGATTAAGAAAAACGTAATTAAGGCTTATAAAAGACACAAGGCCGAATTAGTTTCTTATTTTTCGCAAAATGATATGAATGTTTCTATTTGTAGTGATATATGGAGTGATAATACTCAAACCCATTCTTACATGGGTGTTACATGTCATTTTGTAGATCATTATTTTACAATGCAAAAACGTTTATTGGCATTTAGAGTCTTTGATGATTCACATACCGCACAAAATATTGCTATGATGATTCGTACAATTTTAGAAGAATATAGACTACTTAATAGAGTTTTTTCAATTGGATTTGACAATGCATCTGCTAACACCGCATCTATTAGAGATTTACAAGAAATGTGTCAACCTTTATTTGGTGGGAGATTTTTTCATATTCGATGTGCTTGTCATATTTTAAACTTATGTGTTCAAGATGGTTTACGTGCTATGAGTTATCATTTTGATCCAATTAAGAACGTTATTAAGTATATTTGGGGGCATCCTAAAGTTACAAGAGATTGGATGACCTTTTGTAAAACTAACGGGGTGCACCCAAAACGTTTTTCAAAAGATGTGGGTACCCGATGGAACTCTACTTACATATTACTATGTGAATGTATAGAATATAAACAAGTTTTAACGTCTTTTGTTTCTCAAAACCTTTCTGGCTCTACTTTCTATTTTAGCGAATCAGGTTGGGATATATGTCAAAGTATTGCAACGTTTTTAAAATGTTTTAGTGATGCAACAAAGAGATTTAGTCATGTTTATATACCAAGTAGTAATGTTTTTGTCTTGGAAGCTTGTAATGTTATGGCTGGTTTAAGTGAGGGAGCTAAAATTCCCGGCATTGAGGAATCCGTTGCAAGCATGAGGAGTAAGTGGTTGCAATACTATAGATATATTCCCGATTGTTTTCTTGTTGCTTGTGTTTTAGATCCTAGACTTAAATTAGGAGTTTTACACGCTCTTTTAGATGACTATTATGGATATATTTTAGCCGACGGTGAACTAGAGGATATTTTAGGTATGGTTTCTAGAACTAGAACAAACATTGAAACTTTATTTACTCATTTTTCGGATTCTCCGACTACTTCACAATTACCTCCGGCTTCTTCGAGCTCTAGTAGCTTGGGGGCCTTTGGAGCTAAGTATTTTAGTAAAAGACCAAGAGTTACAAACACGAATGCGGAAATTGATAACTATCTTAACACCAACTTTGAGTTTGTTAGTTGTGAAACTTTAGATGTTTTGAAGTGGTGGGAGGATCATAGGAGCATGTTTCCAACGCTTGCGAAGATTGCGGCTCAAGTTATTGCCGTCCCCGCTTCAACCGTGGCGGTGGAACAAACTTTTAGTGCAGGAGGCAACACTTTAACGAGGAAGAGATCAAATTTGGCACCGGAGTCATTGGAGGCGGAATGTTGTGTTTGCGATTGGAAGAGAGCCGCAATGAGGCAACAACGTAACATTAACGAGTCATCGGAAGACGAGTGGATTGGAGATTCTACTACGATACGCACCGATTCATCCGCCGAAGATTCGACTTAGGTAACGGGTTTTGAAAAAAGGTAAAGAACTACGTGGGCTTTGATTCCTCTAACCCGAGAGGATACGTAGGCAACTTAACAAGTAAGTCACTGTTAAGTGCAAGCCCAATTTTTTTTAATTTTTTTGTTCCTTCATATTTAATTTAGAAAACTTAAAAAAAATGATTATAAAAAAACGCTATTAAACATAATTTTTTAATAGCGTTTTTTTATAATCATTTTTTTTAAGTTTTTTAAACATAATTTTTAAACTTAAAAACAATGACAAAACATTCTTTTTTAATAGCGTTTTTTTATAATTATTTTTTTTAAGTTTAAAAATTATTTTTACATTTTTTTATTTATTTTTTTAAAAAAATTATTTTTTTTAAAAACCGGTCCGAACCGGATGAACCGGGATGAACCGGAACCGGACCGGAACCGGTCCGGAACCGGATTGAACCGGACCGGAACCGGATTGAACCGGACCGGACCGGAACCGGTGGAACCGGTTTTTCCCGGTTCCGGTTCCGGTTCCGGATTCCGGAGGACCGGAACCGGCGGTTCCGAACCGGAACCGGACCGGGAGCCATCATTAGGTGGATTGATGGGACAATTTGGTAGAGATAAGACATATCATATGTTGCATACTCATTTTTATTGGCCACATATTCTTAGGGATGTTGAACATTGTTTGAAAAGATGTTTGGAGTGTCTTAATGCTAAATCTAGAGTAAAGCCACATGGATTGTATACTCCTTTACCTATTCCTACAACCCCTTGGGTAGACATTGGATTTTATTGTGGGGTTGCCTAGAACTAAGAAGGGGAGAGATTCTATTTTTGTGGTTGTTGATCGATTCTCTAAGATGACTCATTTTATTGCTTGCAACAAGACTGATGATGCTCGTAATGTGGCTGACTTGTTCTTTACAAAAATTGTTAGGTTACATGGAGTACCAAAGACTATTGTGAGTGATAGGGATGTGATATTCCTAAGTTACTTTTGGAAAACTCTTTGGGGAAAACTTGGAACTAAATTGTTATTCTCTACATCTAGTCACCCCCAAACTGAAGTAACCAATAGGACCCTAGAAACCCTTTTGAGAGCCATTCTTAGGAAGAATTTGAAAGCTTGGGAAAAAGCCTTACCTCATGTTGAGTTTGCCTATAATAGAGTCATCCATTCCTCGACCTCGCTGAGTCCCTTTGAATGTGTGTATGGTTTGAATCCAGTAATCCCTTTCGATCTTATGCTGTTACCTACGAAGGAGCGAGTGGATTTCAATGCAGGAAAACAGGTTGAGCACATCAAGGAGATTCATGGGAGGACAAGAGCTAAATTGCTAGAGGTGGCTGCAACAAATGCTAGCAAGGCAAATAGGAAGAGGAAGAAGGTCATATTCAAGGAAGGAGACCTTGTGCGGGTCCACTTTAGGAGAGAGCGTTTTCCCAACAAACGCCACTCAAAGTTGTCCCCAAGAGGTGATGGACCATTCAAGGTGCTTAAGAAGATTGGAGATAATGCTTATGTCTTGGAGCTTCCCGGTGATTATCAAGTGAGTGTCACCTTCAATGTGCAAGATCTTACATTGTTTGAAGGAGAAGAGGAGGAGCTGGATGATTCGAGGTCGAATCCTTTTCAAGAAGGGGAGGATGATGAAGGATCATCTGAGCATCAACCGACACCGGTGGTTCCCGAGTTTGAAGGCGCGTTGACTCGTTCGAGAGCTAAGGATGTCCAACAAGAGCTAGACAAGTTGGTGGGTTACTTTTTATCTAAAGAGCTTAGCATTGCATAGGAGCCTCTGGAAACACCATTGAAGATGGTTCTCGAAGTTGGAGTTCAAGTTGCAGAGGCAGCCCCCACTGCTTTGCCACCGGCGACCGCCGCCAATTAATTTTCAGACATTTAACTACGAAGCAGAAACGGCGACCGCTGCTTTGCCACTGGCGACCGCCGCCAGCCTGACGGCGATCGCTGCCTTGCCACCGGCGACCGGCGATCGCTGCCTTGCCACCGGCGACCGCCGCCAGCCTGCTGTCACTGTTTCGATCTTTTGTTCTTTTCTTGCGGGATTATTTCTTTAATTCGGTTTAAGTCTTTTTAGGATATACTTTTATTGGTTTTATTTCTTTAATTTGGCACCCTTATTGACTCTATATAAGGTTTGCCCTAGCTATTGTTTTAGGTTCCCAGACTTTGATATTGAATACAGCGTTTATCGTTTTTCCACCCAAAAGAGAGCTTTTGTTAGCAGAGTGCCCTGTGTGCGTTGTTGTTGAACTCGCCTTAGTTGTACTTGTGTGTGTCAATCTCTTCCATAAGGTTGGTGCTATCGGGACTCCATAGAGCATCCTCCAGGTGCCTTGGCCTACCATAGCCATTGTGTTTGGTTGTAATTCATTTGGGTTTCTTCATCATTCGGTAAGGTTCTTGTTCCTAAGTTCAAGAGTTTTATCGTTGTTTGATTTGGTTCCAATTGGCTTATCATTCGACTTATCCTTTTTTCATCTCATTCTAATTTCGTCGTTCGAGGTTTGGTGTTTGGATCGAACAACAGCGGCTTATCCCCGCATCATTCCCTGTGCCTAGTTTCTCAAACTTTTCATTACTTTCGTTGTGCCTAGAAACTGGACAAAGCTTCTCGCTGTGCCTAGAAACTGGACAAAGCTTCGTAGGAAGTTTGTTGATCTGTAACCCCTTCGGCCTTCTCTACATATGCTATTAATTTTATATGATTATATAGCGATGAATCTGAGTTATATTGGAATTACAAAGTGAAATAAAAGCAAGAGCAATTCCTAGCTTATTGATCGATGAGCGTGCAATGGATCCACAATTCCAAAACCATGCATCAATTTCTTATTCTACGTACTAGGCAGTACAGTACAATATTATTATATATATAGATGGATTGGATTGGATTGGATTGGATGAGACTCATGAGAGTATATATGTAATGGAGGGTCACGTTTAAGAGGCGCATGAGGTGCAGTTGCAGTTGGAGGCGCATTTGCAAGACGCCTTTCCGGTGTCGGTCAGGCTTTTGGGGCAGCTCCAGGGGTTGCATCCGCAGTGCTGCCCGCACCCTCCGCACGTTTGGTGCTCGAACGCATCGTCTCCCGGGTTCGGTCCCGCCCCCGTACACCTTCAATTCAATCTGTAGAACTTTGGAAAAGCTGTAATAGTATATTGATTGTAATTGGTTAATTACAAGAAAATAAGGCAGAGCCTTATACAAGATTGATACAACGGTAAAGAGAGAAACATGGCAAAGATCTTGCTATTTCCTAAACTAACGAGGATATTATTCTATCCCTAAACATGATAAGGAAATACATAATATATGAGATCTTTATTTCAATACTCCCCCTCAAGTTGAGTGTAGGTTGATGACGCTCAACTTGAATAGAAGGAAAGTGAATGGACCAGGGCCGAGTGGCTTTGTGAATATGTCGGCGAGCTGTTCTTTCGTGCGAATGTGTGCTGTCCGAATTTGGCCTCGTTGAATTTTCTCCCGGATGACATGACAATCGATCTCGATGTGTTTAGTACGTTCGTGGAAGACGGGATTGGAGGCGATGTGAATGGCGGACTTGTTGTCGCAGAATAGAGTGGTTGGTTGTGAATGTGGCACTTGAAGGTCATTGAGAAGAGAACGCAACCATGTTAATTCACAACAAGCGGCGGCCATGGAGCGGTACTCAGCTTCAGCGCTAGAACGTGAGACAATGTCTTGTTTCTTGGTTTTCCATGAGATAGGAGCGCCACCGAAAAAGAAGATGTAGCCGGTTGTAGATCTTCGTGTGTCCCGACACCGTGCCCAGTTGGCGTCGCAATAAGCAGTTAAATGGAGGCGCCCAACAACAGGTAGAAAGAGACCTTGTCCAGGGGAGCCTTTTATGTACCGTAGGACCTGATGTGCAACATTGAGGTGTGGCTGACGCGGAGTGGCCATGAATTGGCTGAGGATGTGAACTGCATAGACGAGATCCGGTCTTGTAATGGTAAGGTAGATGAGTCGGCCAACTAATCGTCGATATATTGAAGGATCAAGAAGTGCATCGCCATCATTAGTCTCGAGCGTCAGATTCTGATCAAGGGGAACAGTAGCTGGCTTGGCTCCTAGAAAACCGGCGTCGTCAAGAATCTCAAGGGCATACTTGCGTTGGCTGAGGACGATGCCTTTCTTGGGTCGAGCAACTTCAATTCCGAGAAAATATTTGAGAGGGCCCAAATCTTTTAGTTTGAACTTGGTTGCTAGAAAGATCTCCGTGTCCTCGATGACTTGCAAGTTAGTGCCAGTAATAATAACATCATCAACGTAAACAAGGATGGCCGTGAACGTACCTTTGTGTTGTCGAACAAACAGGGAGTAGTCAGCCAAAGAGTGACGGAAACCAGCTTGTGTGAGTGCACTCGTGAGCTTAACAAACCATTGGCGGGAGGCTTGTTTAAGTCCATATAAGGACTTGTTCAGTTTGCAAACTCGGGTGTCACCTTTTCTATGAAAACCGGGCGGTAATCTCATGTAGACATCCTCCATTAAGTCACCATTGAGAAAGGCGTTGTTGACATCTAGTTGGTGTAAGTGCCAACCATGAATGGAAGCCATACCTATGAGAACTCGAACGGTGGTTAATTTTGCGACGGGTGCGAATGTCTCTCAATAGTCTATTCCTTCTATTTGAGTGTATCCCTTTGCAACGAGACGTGCCTTATATCTTTCTATGGACCCATCGGGATTGTACTTGATTTTATACACCCATTTGCACCCAATTGGGCGTTTATCGGGTGGCAATGGTACTAGGCTCCATGTATGATTATCTGCAAGAGCCTTGAGTTCTTTGGCCATGGCATCTCTCCACTGTTGCGAACGATTGGCCTGCGAAAAATTTCTTGGTTCTCTCTCAAGCATAATATTAGATGCAAAATGTTTATATTTTGAAGAGAGTCTATCATAAGATAACACTTGTGCCAAGGGAGAAGGCTTACCCGAGAGAATGTTATGAGAGGAAGACGATGAGTTCGAGGAACGGTTAGTAGTAGTTGGAGGTGGTGAAGGCAGTGTATTAGGCATGGGAGTACTAGGTGATAAATTTGTTGACGTGGATGTTTGTGATGAAGGGAGAATGGTGGGTGATGGCTCCTGTAGTGGGATGTTGCTAGGAATGGCAGTGGGGTTTGTTATGGGTCATAGTGGCAGCGGAATGGTAGGTGTAGGCAGGGGATCATCATATATAACATTATCATTTTGAAAACTTGGCACAGGTAAATCATTCTCATGCGTACAAACAGGTGAAGACGTGGAAAACGGAAATTCGGTTTCATAAAATATAACGTCACGAGATAAAAATATCTTTTTGTTTGCAAGATCATAAACTTTATATCCTTTTGTACCAGGCGGGTATCCAAGAAAAATACACTCGACGGAACGAGGATCAAATTTGGTTGGTCGTAGAGGATGTGTGGATGCAAAACACCGACATCCAAAAACGCGTAAATGTGAATAAATAGGTGTTTTATGAAAAAGTATTTCAAATGGAGTTTTGTTATGTAAATGTCGACTTGGTAAACGGTTTATTAAATAGGCGGCTGTAAGGATAGCATCACCCCAAAAAATCTTAGGTAAGTGAGATTGAAAAAGGAGTGCACGAGCGACGTTCAATAGGTGTCGATGTTTGCGTTCAGCCACACCATTTTGTTGGGGTGTGTTGACGCAACTAGTTTGATGTAAAATCCCTTTAGAAGAGTAAAAATCATAACATTTGAATTCAGGACCATTATCACTGTGAATAACCTTTATGCGTTTGGAAAACTGAGTTTCTATGAGTTGAATAAATTGAATAACAAGAGGACGAGCCTCGGCTTTGTTTTTCATAAGATAAATCCATGTGAACTTAGAGCAATCGTCTACAATAGTGAGAAAATAGTGTGCCCCACTTAAAGAAGGAATGTGGTAACCTCCCCAAATATCAATGTGAATAATATCAAAACAAGATAAACTAGTAGAAGTGCGAATTGGAAAAGTATTCCGAGTTTGTTTTGCTAAAGGACAAATTAAACAAGTATTGTCAACAACACTTTTATTTTTAAATACTGAAATTAAAGAAGATACTTGATGAGACGGATGACCGACTCGTTGGTGCCATAGAAAATCCGATGTTGTTACGCTGTAGAGGGTAGGTTGCGGGTTGGTGTGCAGGAAAAATAAGCCATCTCGTTCATACCCCGTCCCAATCGTCTTCCCCATGCGTAGGTCCTGAATAAAGCATAGATTTTTCAAGAAAATTGTGGCATAGAAAGAATCATACACAAGTTTGCTAATAGAAACTAAGTTTACTGAGAAGTCAGGGACACATAGCACATTATGAAGAGTGAGTTTAGACTTAAATGAAACTGTTCCTATATGAGAAACTTTGTAGGATTTTCCATCAGGAAGATGCACAAAATGATTGCTAGTTGATTTATATGAGTCAAACAATTCAGTATTATAAGTGATATGGTCACTAGCACCACTATCCAATATCCATGAAGTACGAATTAAAGGATTTGAGTGCGTGATAAGCAGTGTTCTACATACCGCAACTATGGATTATTAGCTAGTTTTGTATAGGATTATGTTATTTGTTTCTATGTAATCTGTATCATGGAGCTGTTCGAGAGAAGATTTACATACGAGATTCCAAGAGATGATACAAGCATTGGAAGCATTGAAGCATAAGGAAGAAGCTGTTGAAGACGAAGACGAAGACGAAGACGAAGACTTGAAGAAATCAGAAGTTGTTGCCTCAGACAACATAGCCGCACCCGCGGGTCTCAAGCCGCACCCGCGGGTTTCATCCTCAGCCAAGGATCCGAGAGAGCTAAAGCCACGCCCGCGGCCCTCTGCCATTCTGAGAATCTGAAGAATCCCAAACCGCGCCCGCGGCTCTCAACCCGCGGGTGCGGTTCCTCGACAGAAGAATCAAATTGATGTCTTTGCCATTTGAAGTAATTTGTGTTTAATTCTGTAACTTTCTATACGTTTTTAGTACCTTAATTCGGCTGTTACATTAGCTGATACTATTTAGGTGGTGGATGATCATCCTTGATCATCTAACCTTTGTTTTGCATAAGTTTTTGGAGAGTTTTTCACATACTTATGAGTTGCTAAAGTTCTTTGTTTCACTTGGCGTTTGAAGCTTTTGGATTCAACAAGTTGTGAGTTTATCCTTTCCCTTTGTCTACTCTTTGATTGTCTCAACTCTCTTGTTTGTATTGTCGACGAACTAGATTTACTACTCTAGACTGATCACCTAAGTTAGTTTTATCTTATTCATATTGCTAGAGTTTGATACTTCTAGTTGAATTATCATACTTGTTGTGTAGCACAATCTATTTGCATGAACTAGTTGTGATTGTTATTAGAGAAGAGAGTTGAGTACATGTCGAGTATCCGACTAGTTGTCCATGATATTGCATGTATCTATCTATTCCTGAATGCATTGCTACTTTGTTATTGAACTTTGATAGTTTCAAAGTTATAATCGAGTAAGGGTTGTTAGGACTAGTTGGACTAATAACTATTCAAGAACAGGAATTAGAACGATCACTTGAGAACTTGACATAGGGATGAAAAGGATTCTAAGATCAACTTGTTAATCTAATTATGGATAATTGCTAAGTGGAACACTTCGCTTAATATTGTTATAACCAAGTTGACATTCGATACTTCGTATCAAAACCACAAAAAACCCCCTTTGGTTACGATTATTGGTTAGTCATTATAATAACTTAAGAATTTGATAAACTGATTCTCTTGGGATTCGACCCTTGCTTGCGCACTATATTACTTAGTTTGCATGTTAGGATTACTCGACTTTGCACGCGACAAATTCGCCTCGTCAAATTTGGCGCCGAATACAAGCTTTTCGCCCTCCGGTCTTTCAAACCATGGTTTGCCGATATCGTGAACTACCTGGTTCGCGAAGAATTCCCGCCGAACTACACCAAAGCTCAAAAAGATAGGATCAAGCGGGAATCACGTTTCTACGTTTGGGATGACCCCTACCTTTGGAGACATTGCGTTGACAAGGTAATCCGACGATGCCTCCCGGATAACGAGGTACAGTCTGTCCTTACTTTTTGTCATTCTCATGCATGTGGGGGGCATTTTGGGGCTAATAAAACGGCTAGGAAGGTATTGGACGCCGGCTTCTATTGGCCACACATCTTTCGGGATGCGTTTGCCTTTTGCAAAGCTTGCGATCGATGCCAAAGGGTCGGGAAAATTTCTAAACCAAATGAGATGCCACAAACACCATTAGTCTTTTGTGAGATTTTTGATGTTTGGGGTATTGATTTCATGGGACCCTTTCCTAGTTCGTTTGGGAATTTATACATTTTACTTGCGGTGGACTACATTTCCAAATGGGTGGAAGCGAAGGCCATCAGAACTGATGATTCCCGAGTGGTAGCAGGTTTCTTGAAGGAGAATATCTTTTCTCGTTTTGGGATTCTAAAGGCTCTTATAAGTGACCAAGATACTCACTTTTGCAACAAGACGGTGAGTGCACTTTTAAAGAAGTACCATGTCACTCAACGAGTCTCAACTGCTTATCACCCCTAATCCAATGGACAAGCTGAGGTGTCCAATAGGCAAATCAAGGGGATTCTGGAAAAGACGGTGGCTCCTAATCGAAAGGATTGGAGTCTAAGGTTGGATGATGCACTTTGGGCGTATAGGACCGCCTACAAAACTCCAATAGGAATGTCCCCATATCGACTTGTGTTTGGGAAGGCTTGTCACCTTCCGGTGGAGTTAGAGCACAAGGCGTGGTGGGCGGTGCAAAAATGAGACATGGAGTTGGATGAGGTAGGCGACTTTAGGAAGTTGCAAATCCAAGAGCTTGAAGAGATACGCCGGGATGCGTATGAGAATGCGGTGATCTACAAGGAAAAGACGAAGGCTTGACATGACAAGAACATCTTGAGGAAAGATTTCAAGGTGGGAGACAAGGTCTTGCTCTACCAATCTCGTCTTCAACTTTTTCCGGGTAAGTTGCGATCCCGGTGGAATGGCCCGTATGTTGTTGCTCGCGTCTTTCCTCATGGCGCCGTGGAGTTGTTTGACAAAGACAACCACAACGTCTTCAAGGTGCATGGTCAAAGGTTAAAACCTTACCATGAGGGATTCACCAAAGTGTCTTTCGATGAAATGGCTCTAGAAGAGCCAACTTTTGAAAATTGAAGACGGGAAACCAAGTCGAGCCACGACTCTAACCAAGGCGCTGCTTGGGAGGCAACCCAGGGTATTCTTCTTTTCCCTTGAATTTCATTTTCTTTTTAATTGTTTTGTTTTCTATTTTCTAGGAAGTCAAGACGAGAAGACGATGGTCGTTTGCTACTAAAGGAATTGACGGTTCTTCTTTTCGTTTATGAAAGAAAAAAAAAAGAAAAAAAGAGAGGAATTGACGATTCATCTTCTACCCTTTTTCCATCTCAGATTTCATCTTCTACCCTTCTTCATCTCAGATTTCACTCTCTACCTCCCACCACATAAAACTCCTCCCATCCCTCCAATCATACCCTACCTCCCACTTCTCTTTCTCTCAACACCAAAATCCTCCCACCAAACCCTTCTCTTTCCCAACACCAACATCCTCCCACCAAGCCCTCCTCCACAGCCGCACCTCCGTCCACCGCGACCACCGCCGGACTCCAACCGCAACCGCGGCTCAAAAACCCGCACCCGCGGCCTCGCCCTGTCAAAAAGCTTTCAGCCTCGCCGAACCCGCACCCGCACCTACGGCTCAACACCCGCGCCCGCGGCTTCGTCTTGCCAAGCAGTTCTCCGCCTCGCAGAAACCGCACCTGCGGCTTACAACCCGTGCCCGCGGCTTTCGCCTCTGTCAATCATTTTTCCTGATTTCGGTAAGTTTTTCCGACAACCGCCCTCATCGTTGTTGATTTTCTTACGCCTCGGGGAGGGCTTTTTGCTATTGTGCTTCTGCTGCTGCTTGGTATCTTTGTTGTGTGCGGATTTGTGGTAGCATTTGCTTTGTGTATACACTTTGATGGCTGCAGCAGGAACATCTCGAGGCCACAAAAATGATTTGTGGCAACAACAGGTTCATGCCAACTTAGCTTTTTTAAGGGCTAAGCAGTGTGTAGCCACGAGATTTTTTCATCGACGTACGCTCGATGATTTGGGTATGACTGCATGCACTGAGGCCATGCTTGAGCACGCAGGGTTGCATGGTTTCTTGTTCAGGTCAGCTCCCACTCATGCCGAGGTTACCTATCAGTTTCTGGCGAGCCTCAAGTCCAAGACTGTCTCGGAGACCACCTTCATCTCGGCCATCCAGTTCATTTACAATGGACGATCCTTTACAGTTCAGGCTGAACAGCTGCGCCACAACTTGGGAATCTCTCGGGTTCCCTCTGCAGATTATGACACTACAGTTGGTGACAGCCCTACACAGGTCTGGTACACATGGACGGGACAAGTTCGGGAAACCCATGGTAATGATTATAATGCTAAGATGTCCCATCCATGTCTCCGCCTGACACAACGGGCCCTATCTATGGCCTTCTTTGGGCTTTCTGAGGTGAACAAGGTGCCTGCCTACCAGCTGAAGTATCTATATGCTCTTATGCCGGAATGTCAGGTAATTCCGGATTGGCTCTCACTATTTGTTCACTCCTGTAAGACAGCCCGCTCAAAACCAAGGGGACAGATTGCTTTGGGTGGCATGATCACCCTCATTTTAGAGGCTGTCGTCCCCGACTGGGAGACTCTTGACTGCGTAGGTAGTCCGGACCCCTCAATGGGTCCCTATCTGTTGGATGCCACATTTCTGCAGACTCGACTTAGGTGGCTCAAGTCGGTTACAGTAAATGAGGACGAGCGGATGTGGGTTTGGCTCGGTCCTCCCGAGATTGCTCTCACAAAGGACTTTGCTTATGGGCCAGCACATACTTTTCGGATCAACCCTACACCCGCTCCCCCTCGTGCAGCTGCTCGCCGACGAGCTCGCGGTGGGATCAGCATCCAGGAGCCGGATCAGCAGCCAGTTGACCTTGAGGATGAGGATGATGATGACTCCCAGGAGCCTGCCTGATGCGGGAGCATCTGAGCTATCATCAAGGACGCCCCGTCCTAAATCTAAAGATGTGCTAACCACTGGAGCTAGGGCTAAAGATCGCTATGAACCATCATTCAAGTCATTGATAGTAGCCCGAGCTCGTATTGTAGCCATTCAAGCTCGTAGAGATCCGGTTAGAGTCAAGATGAGAAGTCAAGTACTGAAGATGAAACAAACTAGACTTCAAGACGAAACTCTAGGCTTTGGAATCGCTCAATTCCGATCTCAGACGAGAGAGAACGAGCCGTTTCAAAAAGAGCTGTCGGCGACATGTCTACAACCGCGCCCGCGGCTCCATAACCGCACCCGCGGCTCATTCAAGTCAACCGCGCCCGCGGCTCCATAACCGCGCCCGCGGCCTGGAAACTCGGCCAATTCCTCAACTTCACCGAGGCTTCCTTTTGAAACATTATTTTCGGATGTTTAATTGTTTTTCGGGATTATTATTTTAGGATATACTTTTTATTGTTTATTTCTTTAGTTGGCACCCTTATGAACCCTATATAAGGCTGCCTTAGTTGTTGTTTTAGCCCCCCCCCCAGACTTTGATATTGAATACAGCGTTTATCGTTTTTCCTCCCAAAAGAGAGCTTTTGTGAGAAGAGTGCCCCGTGTGCATTGTTGTTGAGCTGGCCCTAGTTGTACTTGTGTGTGTCAATCTCCTCCATAAGGTTGGTGCTATCGGGACTCCATAGAGCAACCTCCAGGTGCCTTGACCCACCAAAGTCATTGTGTTTGGTTGTAATCATCCGTTGGAGTTTCTTCATCATTCGGTAAGGTTCTTGTTCTTAAGTTTAAGGGTTTTATCGTTGTTTGATTTGGTTCCAATTGGCATATCATTCGACTTATCCTTCTTTCATCTCATTCTAATTCCGCCTATCTTCTCTGTTCGAGTTCCTATTCGAGTTTGGTGTCTAGGTCGGCAACTGCGGCTTATCCCCGCATCACTGCCCCTCGATTTCAGCCTCAGAGGCAATGGGGCGAAGGCTCATCATCTGCAGCTCCTGCTGACATACCTTGGGAGCAGCGTCTTTTCGAGCGGATTGAGTTTGTCTACCAGTCGGTTCAGACGGTAAACCAAAATGTTGAGAGGCTGCAGCAGTCGGTGGATGACTTACGGCTTGACATGCAGGCTCGTTGGCCCGACTATCCAAACCGGGATGACCCGGATCAGTTAGCTTCTTTCTCCCTTCCTCATTATTTTTCTATGTCTTACACACTGAGGGCATTGTGCACTTCAAGTATGGGGGAGGGAAATTAGTTCATTGCTTATCCTAGAGTAGTTTCATTTCCTTGTTATTTCCCTTCGGTTTTTATTTGGTTTGTAATTTGCATGGAATTAAAAACAGAAAAAGCCACAAAAATACGAAAAAAGGCAAATGAAAATCCTGGGATGGAAAAATCCATGCAATAAGCGGGTAGTTCGGCTTGCATTAGGCTTGGCAAAAAAGGACTTGAGGGCGGTAAGGAATGGTGAGATTGAAAATGAAATGAGTGGCTAGGTGAAAACCTTTCGAGGCGCCTAGGCAAAATGAGTGAAATGAGTGTCTTAGGACAAAATTTTTTGCATGTTAACCACTATGGAAGACCAAACTGATAGATTTCTTTCTCATCATATTGTTTGTATACTAAATGTGTTAGTGATTTGTAGTTTCTTTCTTTTTCATACTTCCTGAGATCTTTGAGTGATTATTGTAAAAGAGTAAGTTTCTTTTAGCTTACTCGGGGATGATCAAGGTCTAAGTATGGGGGAGTTTGATAAGCGGTGTTCTACATACCGCAACTATGGATTATTAGCTAGTTTTGTATAGGATTATGTTATTTGTTTCTATGTAATCTGTATCATGGAGCTGTTCGAGAGAAGATTTACATACGAGATTCCAAGAGATGATACAAGCATTGGAAGCATTGAAGCATAAGGAAGAAGCTGCTGAAGACGAAGACGAAGACTTGAAGAAATCAGAAGCTGTTGCCTCAGACAACATAGCCGCACCCGCGGGTCTCAAGCCGCACCCGCGGGTTTCATCCTCAGCCAAGGATCCGAGAGAGCTAAAGCCGCGCCCGCGCCCCTCTGCCATCCTGAGAATCTGAAGAATCCCAAACCGCACCCGCGGCTCTCAACCCGCGGGTGCGGTTCCTCGACAGAAGAATCAAATTGATGTCTTTGCCATTTGAAGTAATTTGTGTTTAATTCTGTAACTTTCTATACGTTTTTAGTACCTTAATTCGGCTGTTACATTAGCTGATACTATTTAGGTGGTGGATGATCATCCTTGATCATCTAACCTTTGTTTTGCATAAGTTTTTGGAGAGTTTTTCACATACTTATGAGTTGCTAAAGATCTTTGTTTCACTTGGCGTTTGAAGCTTTTGGATTCAACAAGTTGTGAGTTTATCCTTTCCCTTTGTCTACTCTTTGATTGTCTCAACTCTCTTGTTTGTATTGTCGACGAACTAGATTTACTACTTTAGACTGATCACCTAAGTTAGTTTTATCTTATTCATATTGCTAGAGTTTGATACTTCTAGTTGAATTATCATACTTGTTGTGTAGCACAATCTATTTGCATGAACTAGTTGTGATTGTTATTAGAGAAGAGAGTTGAGTACATGTCGAGTAATCGACTAGTTGTCCATGATATTGCATGTATCTATCTATTCCTGAATGCATTGCTACTTTGTTATTGAACTTTGATAGTTTCAAAGTTATAATCGAGTAAGGGTTGTTAGGACTAGTTGGACTAATAACTATTCAAGAACAAGAATTAGATCGATCACTTGAGAACTTGACATAGGGATGAAAAAGATTCTAAGATCAACTTGTTAATCTAATTGTGGATAATTGCTAAGTGGAACACTTCGCTTAATATTGTTATAACCAAGTTGACATTCGATACTTCGTATCAAAACCACAAAAACCCCCCTTTGGTTACGATTATTGGTTAGTCATTGTAATAACTTAAGAATTTGATAAACTGATTCTCTTGGGATTCGACCCTTGCTTGCGCACTATATTACTTAGTTTGCATGTTAGGATTACTTGACTTGGCACACGACAAATTCGCCTCGTCAGTGCGTTTGGAGGTTACCTGAGAAGTGAGTATAAGTTGAAGGATTACCAACTTGATTAGCCGAGGAATGGTAAACGGAATCAGACGAGCTAGATGGTTGTTGTCTAGAGGATGGAACTTGAAGTCGACTTAGTAGTGTCATTACTTGCTGGTACTCCGCAGAGGTAAGGGACATATTGTTACCGTTGCTAGGCAAGGCGAGGCTATTATTGGAGAAAGTTGTATCAATGTGATTGATACTCGAACTTGAATGTCCATCATCAAACGCCTTCTTTCGCTTCCTACAGTAGTCAATCGTGTGGCCCTTGTTATTGCAAAAAGAGCACTTGAGATGGGCACGACATTGCTTCGTGTTATGATTTGACATATTACACTTATCACAATGTTTCACAACACCAGGAGGAAAATCGTCTTTGTGCCTTTTAACAGAGAATGCAGATGAGTCAACCGATTCAGGAGCTTTGGAAGAAGATATCTTGGCTTGTTGCTCTTGACGAAGGACCATGGAGTAAGCCTTGTTTGGCTCGGGAAGAGGATCTAATCCGATAATTGTACTCCGGATCTGCTCGAACTCAGTGTTGAGACCCATGAGAAATTGCATTGTCTTTTGATTTGCAATAAAAGACTTGATGTCGGCTGCTGCCTTGCAGGAACAAGGAGGGAAACCAGCGAGGGCATCTTTTTCATCCCAAAAAGACTTGAGTCTGGTGAAGTAGGAACTGACAGAATCAGCCCCTTGAGTGCAATCATGGATCTCCTTCTCAATATTGAAAAGAGAAACAATGTTAGATTGTGAAAACCGATCAAATAGTTCAAGCCAAAAACCTTGAGCATCTTTGCAATGAATGACGCTCTTTGAAATCTCCTTGGACATGGATCCAAGCAGCCAAGTCTTGACCAGGACGTTGCACCGATCCCATTGCATTTCCTCTGTCGGATTATTGATGGGTCTGGGCAACGATCCGGTGACGAAGCCTTGTTTGTTCTTGATTGTAAGAGACATCATCATGGATTCTTGCCACGTGGTAAAGTTATCCTCCACCAATTGTTGTGACACCAAGAAAGCGCCCGGTTGATCGGAGTGGTGGAGAAATAGAGGATGGGTTGAATCCTTCCATGGCTCGGTTGCTGTTGTGTCCGGCATGGAGAAAAAGTGTTGAATTTTGTGTGTATTACAGGTTAACTGATACCATGTAGAACTTTGGAAAAGCTGTAATAGTATATTGATTGTAATTGGTTAATTACAAGAAAATAAGGCAGAGCCTTATACAAGATTGATACAACGGTAAAGAGAGAAACATGACAAAGATCTTGCTATTTCCTAAACTAACGAGGATATTATTTTATCCCTAAACATGATAAGGAAATACATTATATATGAGATCTTTATTTCAATACAATCCATAATTACTTAAACCCAACTAATCATCATACTTAACTATCAATACAACCCAATTTTTCTAGTAAAACACTGCATGAAAACCGTCTGGGCCAGGAGCTTTGTATGGACCCATCTGACTCAGCGCATTCCAGACCTCAGCAGCAGCAAAGGGCGCTGAAAGACGAGCAGCAGCAGCAGGTTCAATCTCAGGGAAAGTGTTATGAATGGGGGAGGCTGTAGTAGAGGCCTGAATCAGGTCTGCAGAGTATAAGTTTGCAAAGAAATTCAGGACCATGTCTTTAATAGCAATATCATCAGTAATCCAGATGCCCGACTGGTTTTGAAGCATGTGAACTTTGTTGGCTCGACGACGAATAATGGTAGAAAGATGGTAAAAGCGAGTGTTACGATCACCATCAATAAGAAACGCCGCATTCGACTTTTGAAACCAGTGGAGCTGTTCTTGGTGCAAGACAAGTTCGAGATCTTTGCGGAGGTCATAGACAAGAGAAATCAGGAATCGAGAGGGAGAAGTAGCCAGTTTCTTTTGGGCCCCTTCTAGTCTCGCCCAGAGTTTGCGTTTCCGGTGAAAGATATTACCGAAAGTCTCCCGATTCCAAGTAGACAGGTCACGAGATAAAGATGCCAGGGAAGTTCAAATATTATCGGTCGCATTCCATCTCTCTGCAAGAAAAGGTTTAAAATTCTCATGGGTCATCCAGCTAGCTTGAAAGCGAAAGTGTCGAGTAAGACCAGAGCTGACATTGTGATCATCAAGGCGAATGAGGAGCGGGCAGTGATCAGAATACGGTTCAGACAGGTGTGTAACAGATGCATCAGGAAAGTGGATTCTCCAATCCGAATTACATAAACCTCTGTCAAGACATGCTGCCGAGTATGTCTGAATGGTTTTGCCACGTGACCAAGTATACCTGGGACCTGCATAACCCAAGTCAATCAAGTTCACACTGTCAAACCAGTTTCGGAAGAGCGTAGAGGCCTGAGTGGTACTCTCACAGGAACTGGTTCTCTCAAAGATAAGGTTGTATTAAAGTCACCAGCTAGAAGCCAGGGACGACGGTTTGCTCTGGCAAAATTCTCAAGTTCCCGCCAAAGGTCCAATCTAGCAGTATGGTTTGGTGAAGCGTAGATCGCCGAGAGGAACCACGGCTCTTCGCTGCGTCGAGTAACTTCAACGGTGATGTGTTGAGAGTTAAGGGAGATCGGGCGGATTACAACTTCAGCAGTCTTCCATATAAGCCAGATGCCTCCTGAAAAGCCCTGAGTTTCAACTCTAAGAACACCGTCGAAACCTATTTGGTGACACACCCGGTCAGCCCTATGGCCACTGATGCGGGGTTCGACAAGTGTGAGGACAGAAGGATTGTGAATCCGTAGGAGTTCTCTGAGAGCAACCAAAAAAGAAGTGGCACCAGCGCCACGTGGGTTCCAAATAATCATGCTGAGCGGAATCATGGATAACAATGTTGGGGAAAGGTTACCAAAAACAGAGGTTGATAAATCTGACATATTATCTTCGACCAAGATCGACGAAGCTCGTGTGATGAAGTTAATTAAAAAGGGTAAAAACACTACGTCTACGTGGAATAAAAAAAAAATATTGAATTTAATTAAGCGCGTGTGATGAAGTTAACGGGAAAATTTGACAAATCACGGAGATAGGTGGTGAATGGGTAACAAAATAGTAGCGTACTTCCCGCGTCATGCGCCGTTTTGTATGAAATTTTATCCGAAAATTCAATTTTTTTTTGAAGAATTCTGAAATGATATTGTTATATAATTAAGTTTAATAATTTGAATTACCACTAATTAATATTACTATGTAATAATGCGTGAAAAAGTTATTACGCAAATTGCAACAACTGTAATAATCAGATTGTTAGAAATTGACTTGACCTACAACGTCGATTTGACTTGAAAAAAAACTCTGATCAACAATTCTTGAAATACGGAAGATCTGAATTCAAAGATTTTGGCCATGACTCAAATTCGAGCTCGAGGAGCTCCTAAAATGAGATTTAATAAATAAATAAATGTCTAGTCGAGAAGAAAAAAATCCTACTATAGTGATAAAAAGTTAGAGGATAGTATAAAAAATATTAAGTTGATGTAATTATATGTGGCATGATATTATAAGTTAGAATTAGAGAGAAAGGTTAGAAAAATGATAATTACAATTTATTTTACTATTAATATATGATAGGATTATTATTTCGGTAAGGGCATAGGTTAAGTTTACCCGAAAAGAAAATTGAAACCCCAAGAAGAAAATCATATATCATCACAATAAAGAATTTAATGAATCTACCAAATTTTTCTACATTTCCTATGCCCTTAAAGCATAGAGTAGAAATCCGTTATTAGATTTAACCTCATAATTTATGTTGGTGTAAATTAACAAATATTTCATTATATTTGACATGATATTATAACTTGATTGTGAATTAACAAATATTTCATTAGATTTAACCTCATAAAAAAATTTAGTTGGTTAAGGATTTCCATGAATTACCTACTCCAATCTATAATTAATATGGCCTTACTTAATTCCTTTGAAGAAGGAGTGAGTAGTAGTTTGTAGTTGGTGAAAAGATGTTGGGCACAGCTGCCCTATGCATGTCGCCATGCAAATGCATG
Organism: Oxyria digyna; assembly: GCA_029168935.1. Taxonomy (NCBI): domain Eukaryota; kingdom Viridiplantae; phylum Streptophyta; class Magnoliopsida; order Caryophyllales; family Polygonaceae; genus Oxyria; species Oxyria digyna. Next base: position 19,244,811 of record JAPVLV010000013.1, read on the forward strand.
CTCTGTAAATTACATATGTAAGCCATCTCCCTCCACGTGTCGTCCACTCCCTTATCCTACACGCTTTATAAAGACCCACACCCAAAATGTAGGAATATACTTACTTGCAAGAACTGAAGAAGAAGAATCGAAGAAGAAGAATCGAAGAAGAAGAATCGAAGAAGAAATGGCAGGAAACTCGACAGTATGGACCGGAATTGTCTGCCCTGCCTGCCCCGGCGGAACCCATTGCAGGTTCGCTTATAACTATAGTTTACATCTTTATTTTATGCATCTTTATTTATTAATACTTGTTTATGTATATAGTTGTACGGCATTAGGGCAGAAGGGGGGAGACGAGGAGGGAAAATGCGGATGTGGAGTCACGTGCAAGTGTCACCCATGCACGTGCTCTCATAAGGTCAACGTCGGCGCCGGAAAGCCGTACGCTTGCAAGTGCGGCAATGGCTGCAAATGCATCTGCACCACTTGTACTAAGAACTGATCATCCCATATCGCCGCTCCATCTTATCGTTTGTTACCAATCAAGCTAGAGGAGTACAAGTTATATATATATCTATGTATCGACGGAAGTTTGCATGCATGCATGCATGTAGTTTCTCAATGTCTCTTCAATTCGATCCACCTACCAACTAAATTTCTAGGTCATCGGGGTTTTATTCGGAAATAAAAATTTCTATTTACTAATATATTACTTCGATCTTGGTTTCCAATTTCACCTTCTGCATGTGTTTTGTTTTGTGGTCAAATATATCACTCCTTCTGTTTTAGTTCTCGTAGCTCCGCTTCATATGCTGAGACTAGATCTATTAATTTGCTACGGTCTACATATATGAACAATGATCACAAACTTAGTCTATAGCTTAATACTCTGGCCGTCCTATTTGTTTGTCAACTTAAATCACCTTACACTATTCAGATGTTGATATAATTTACTCGATTATTCTCAATCTATAAGAAGAAACATAGTCATGTGATTTTATTTGATTGGTCTCAATGAACACTTTAACAACATTAAGAATCAAGATTTTACAATTCTTTATTAATACGTAGGTAGAGATATTAACGACGCAAAACTTATATCGATAAACGTAAAAAATGTAAAGTGGACAAACAAATAGGGACGGAGGTAGTAGAACAGAGCGATCTAAAAAGTAGCTATACTAAAGGTATAAGTTTTGAATATATCTAGATCGATCACCGGAATTTTGGAGTCTGGATCTGGATCTAGCGCTATATAACGTCGATGATTGAGTATTGGGCTAGTAAAATCTGGAAGTTTGGGTGGTGAATTCGGCATCATTGGTGGTGGTTGGTGGTTAGAGGCGCGGGATAACTTCCATTGAAATGGGAGGGGAGACGGCCGATCGAGAAGAATCCAGAACAAGATATTAATTCAATTTGCATAATAAACCTAATGGCAAATGTGAATTAATTGTTCACCTGTTATTTGGATGTTAGGTTGTCTTTTATACATTGTAGCAATCTACGGTTTAATTCTTAAAGTAACACTAACTCAGTTTGCATAGTTAAACCCAATGGCAAATGTGAATTGTTCATTTGTTATTTAGATGTTCGGCAGAAACTTGTCTTCTAATTCCGCGACCAGCTTCCATTTCTTCTATCCCAGTAATTTCAACTTCTTCTCTGATACTTGGAATGGAATGGACATGGTAAATCCTGCGTAAATAGAGCCTTTGGGCTATTAAGGATTTTTTTCCAATGAAATGGACACTTTTTTTTGGAACAAATTTTCGTTGTAGGCGTGGTACGAAACATTTTCTTAATATAGACACTTTTTTCAGGTTTAGAAACTAGTGTGTGTTCCCTTACCATGTACGGGGTCGCATGTAATAAATATTTTAATAATGTATTTATATTTTATATTATTAATTAGTTTATAGATTGTAGTTTATGTTTTATGATTTATAAATTGTGGATTATAGTTTATAGTTTACGATTTATGTTTTATAGTTTAAGTTCATTAATAACTCAATTTAATTAGATTGATAACATAATAATAGATAAAGATATATATATATATAAGATAAAGATATAACATGATAAAAGATAGAAAACAATATTTCTTTTTTAAATATAATGTATTAGATATCTTTTTGATTTTTTTTACTTATTTAATTCAAAGATATATATAAAAATATAAAATCGGATGATGTGGAGGATGACATGGTGGATGATGTAGCATAGCTTAAAAGTCGACACATAGGCAAATTGAATATAAGGACAACATGTGGCAAAACAACGTTCTGTTTTAGTATATGTATAGATTTGTAACGAATGAGAGGCGTTGTCTCATTCCGAACCTATTTTTTTTTTTTAAAATAATCCTTCACTTTTTTGGAACAAAGTCCCGTTGTAGGCGTAGTTTGAAACAATTTCCCAATATATGCACTTTTTTCAGGTTTAAAAATTTGTAACAAAGGAGAGACGTTGTCTTAGCTTTTTTTAAAAAAAAATCCTTCGTATGAGGAGCTGTTATGGACAGTGTCTCATACGAAGGCAAAAAAAATTTGGATACAAAGGCGCCTATATTTTTTAATTTTTTGGATACAGGCGTCCATGGATGGACTCTCTTGGACCATTTAGGAATATTGGGACCATGTGCGCCGAGCCATTGTGACTGGAAGGGCTGGGACACACACAAAGACACCCTGGTGCGTAGCCGGCGTCAGGCGTCAAGGATGACCTTTGTCATTTTGAATTTGTGGGGACTTTGGCCGAGCGTTCTTGACTTCAATGGACTCCTTGGATCATTTTGAGTCCAATGGATAGGATGGTGCTCGGGCAAAGTGTGACCAAACGAGCTATGGCGCGCCATGTGCAATTCTGGTCGGAGCAACTTGAGGTTTGACTCCTGCCATGAACAATTTTTGGCTCCGGGGTCCTGATTTTGACAAGGAACCTCAAAATGACTTGTGGTGCCTTGGATTGTGACTTGATGGGATCGATTACTCAAGTGAGAGCACATCTCCATTGGGAGAGATGCAAACAATGATATGTTTTTCTTTTCTGTTCGATGTAATTTATTCACTAGTTTGTTCAACAGATTTACAACGAGTGTCAATTTCTCGTATGCAATCTGGCGAATCAGAGTATCATCTTCCTCCTCAAAGTTATGGTTAATCAATAGACCCCTTTGTATGTGGCTTTATTAAGACAACAAAAGTTCAATCAAGAGCATGCTGAAACGTTAAATGTAATTTATAAGATTCTTAGTTTTATTGGAAAGCGTATGACAGAGTGCCTAGGGCGCTTCTTTGGGAGTGTTTGAAAGTTGTCCGGAACATGCATAAGAATTATAATTGATATGTAAGATGATGCAAAGACTAGTTTCTGCACACTGGGAGGAGATACTGACTACTTTATGGTACGTATAGGGTTGCACCAAGGATCAACTATAAGCCCTTTTTTTCACGGTTTTGATGGAGGCGTTGACATGTAGTTTGCAAGGGAAGGTTTCATGGTGCATGTTGTTCGCTGACGATATTGTATTGGTTGACGGGTCCAAGTATGAAGTCAGTAACAAATTTGAGGAATGGAGACAAGATTTAGAGTTGAAAGGCCTCAAACCAAGTAGAGATAAGACAAAATGTGTGGAGTTTTGATTTTGGGATTTCGTCGAATGGGAATGTTGGATTGATGCTTGGAGAGAGTGTTGTGCGGGAGAGAGCCTCCCTTAAATATCTTGGCTCTATCATGCAAAGAGATGGGATTGTGGATCAGGATATGTAGAATACATATAGGTTGGCATGTTGGAGACGTGCCTCACGAGTTTTGTGTGACAGGAAAGTGCTTCTAATGCTGAAATCAAAATTCTATAAGGCGGTAGTCAAACCATGCATGATCTATGGAGAGGAGTGCTGACCCAATCACGAGGGCTCAGGAGCAGAGGCTTATGGGAGATGAGATGCGAATGTTGTGTTGGATGTGCAACCATACAAGATCATATAGGATTAGAAATGACAATATCAAAGTCAAAGTCGGAGTATCTGGTATTCAAGATAAATTGCGAGAATCTAAACTTCGGTGGTTTGAATACGTGCAGAGGATGCCACTTAGTGCTCCATTTCGCAGTTGTGAGGCTCTAGCTTTGGGAGAGTTTAGACGGGGCAAGGTCGCCCGAAAAAGTGTTGGAGAAAGTTATTCAGAGAGATCTTTCTTTGTTGGAATTCACATAAGTTATGACCCAAGACAAAGCTTTATGGAGGGAGAATATTCAGGTTACAGAAGCCTAGGCTGCATGGTTTGGTGTTGTCGGGTGGTTTGGTATTTCTTGGCTTTGTTATGTTATGTTTTTTTATCTATTGGTTAAATTCTATGCGGACATTTAGGACTCGTTTGGTATCGAGATAGGAATTAAGTTGGAATGAGGAATACAGTTTGGTATGAGGAATCGGGTTGAGTGATTCTTGAGCCTTGGTGTTTGGAAGAGGATGGAATGAAGAGTAAAATTAGGTTTGAGTGATACCTTCATTTTTATTTGGGTATGATATGTAGTATAAAATGTTGGCATGAGAATGACTCATACTCATTCACTATACCCATACCTTGTGTACCAGGTACAAAAATAGATCTAGCCCATTTCCAACTTCATTCTCAAAACAAACGACCCCTTATAGAGTTGTAGGGTCATTTTGGTAACTTCCTCCCAACTTGATTCGGGTAAAGATTTAACCATCCCTAACCTCAGACCCTTTACGGGGACATAATGGGAATTGTTGTTATTGTTGTAATTTTATTAAAAAAGAATAATGTTTGAATATATTGGATTTAGTTTCGAGTACGACGACATTATCTTAATAAATTTAGGGGATTTCTATGTAGCACATCCAAAAATTACTATTTAACATACAGGTAGGTCCGTCACGGATCAAATTGAGGTTAGATTCATCACGAATCAAAACAGGGATAGGTCTGTCACGAACCAAAAGACACGGTTTGTCACGGAGCAAAAAATTATAAAAATTTGTTCGTCACGAATGAAATTGGTTGGTTCGTCACAGACCAATTTTTTTTAAAACATTTCCCATAATCTTGTAAATAATTTCAATACGAGTTCGTGCATATAAAACACGTCCAAAACGGACATTGTTTGCCTTTTCTAAAACCACAAAAACAAAACATTAGTTTACATTTAGTTCGTAATATTTAAACATAATGCATAATTATACTTTATAATAAATAAATTAGTGATATTAAATAATAATATAGTGTTATAGTATATAATTTTAATTACATGATTTTTAACTATATAAATAATAAATTTATATAAGTTTTGTTTCTACGAACTTGACGATACGTCTGTTTTATTTTTGGGGCTTTTGGAAGGGTATACAATTTTCGTTTTGGACTTATTTTATATGCACGGACCCTTATTGAAATTATTTAGGAGATTATGGATAAACGTTTTTTTTAAAAAATTGGTCCATGACGAATCAACCAATTTCATTCGTGACGAACCTATTTGTTTGAAAAAGTTGCTCAGTGACGGACCTGTTCCTATTTTGATTCATGGCGAACCTAGCCTCTATCTAATCCGTGATGAATCTAGCCGGTGTTAAATAGCAATAAACTATATAAATTTACAAAGTCTTTATTTAGCACACCCTAAAATGTTATTTAACACGTCCCCACATTCGTCACGAATGTATAAGAGGTGATCTTCGTCACGAATGTATGCCCCTGGAGCTTCGTCACGAAAGTTAATGGAGAGACTTACGTCACAAAGGTATTGTAGACATCTGTGACGAAGGTATGCAGGACTTCTGTGACGAAGATATGATGGACTTCCGTGACGAATGTAGCTATATCTGCAAAAGGGAAGCTATTATGTATAATCCACACAAACTACATTTAATTACCATTAAAATATCCGAACCAACTTCATCTTCAATGTTTTTCACTTCATTTTACCCACATTTCACCCTAAACACTCTCATTCAAACACAAGCTTAAATTGAAAATGTCAAATTGGGATGTCTACATACACCAAAATGTTGATGAAGGTGGTTCATCATGGGGGAACTGCAATGAGGTATGTTGTAGTTGTTTTAAATAATGTACAAGATAGGGTTTGTAGTAAAATTTATGCTTTTGTTTGAAATTGAATAGTTTTGAAGTTAGGTTTTGTGTTTATTGTGTGAAAATCATGTTGTAATATAGAAAATATGTGATTTTAGGTGTTGCATACAATGAGCATGATAAGAAGATGTTAAAATAATGTTGAAGTTAGGGTTTGTGTGAAATTTTGTATTAGTGTTGAAATTTAGAATTTGATTCGAATTTAGGGGTAAAAAAGTGGTTTGTGCATTCTCAAATAGGGTAAATAAGGGATTCGTGACGGAAGTACTTATAACCTTCGTGACAGATGTACACAGGACATTCGTGACGAATGTATTTGCACATAAAATGTGCAAATTTGTTCGTCACGCAAATTGGCCTTTGATTCGTGACGAAGGAATGTATATTATTCATGACGAAGGGGTTAAAATAAGGTTTCTGAGTGTATTTTTTGTGTATTTTTTTTGTTTTACAGTATAATAGTCAAATGTTCAATGGTTTAAACAACCTATCGATCAATGTCGATGTTCGTTTGGGACCTGAAGGAGTGCCTTCGTTTGATCATGGTTTGGATTTTGAAAATCCGTCAATAGTCTCTCAGCTTAATCCTCCTCCATATCATTCCCATCAAAATGATTGGTCCAATGTTCCTCAATATCAATCCGTATCGCAACCATATCAAGACATGGAGTATTTCCCGACTTTGAAGATTGTACCACAGTTTGACAGTGTTGTGCATTATGAGGAGCCACACATATCATCGGATTATTCAGAAGTTTTCGTCACTGATAAGATCTTCAGCTCAAGAGCAGACGCAGAAAAGTGGGCAAGAGATATTGGAAAAACTCATAACTTCATGTTGAAGGTTAGTAGAACCGACTTCAAAGGGAAGTTTGGAATGTCTTGGTTTGAATGCGAGCGCAGTGGACATTATATTCCTGATTCAGTGGGGAGAACTAGGAAAAACACTTCAACAAAGAAATGTGGTTGCAAATTTCAGATTGCATGTAGAGAGACTGTAAAAGAGGAATGGATCTTCAGGGTTGATCATGGAACTCACAACCACATCATTGGTCAATCCTTACACGGTAATGCATTTGCTGGAAGACCTACACCAGAGGAGGAAAAGGTGTTACTAGACATGAGGAAGGGAAATGCTAGACCAATACAGATGTACACAAGCCTCAATGAATCTCCTGACAACATGACTAAGAAGTCACAAGACTACAACTTTTGTAACAAGTTGAGAGCAGAAAGGATGGAGGGAAGAACTCTGGGCCAAGAATTCTTCAATCGTTCGAAGGAGCTGAACTATTTCGTAAGACACAAGAGCGACGAAGTCACAAATAAGATCACAGATGTGTTCTTCGCAAGCCCAAAGTTGATGAAACTGCTTAAGGCGTTTCCATATATAATGTTGATCGACGCAACCTACAACACAAATAAGTAAGTATAATTAAGTTATAAAGTATGATGTTCATTTTTACTACATATATTCTTATAGTAATGTATTATCTTGCAAAGGTACGGCATGCCCTTCATAGAGATTGTTGGAATAACATCAACGTAGAAGAACTATGTTGTTGCTGGAGCTTTTGTGTCAGAAGAGAAAGAAGAAAACTATGTGTGATGCATGTATCAATTGGCCGAGTTGTTTAGGGTTGTTAATATGACGCCAACTTCCTTAGTCACCGATCGAGAGAAAGCTTTGATGAACGCTTTAGATAGGATCTTTCCAGATTCTACTTTCCTCCTCTATAGGCGGCACATCCAAAAGAACATTGAGGACCATGCTAAGCTAGCAATGTGGTCAAAAGCAAGGGGGGCCAATTTTGCAAGTGACTGTCTTAACTTATTCGTGACGAAGGGATGTATATTATTCGTGACGAAGATGTTAAAATAAGGTTTCTGAGTGTATTTTTGTGGTTTTTTTTATTTTACATTATAATAGTCCAATGTTCAATGGTTTAAACAACTTATCGATCAATGCTGATGTTCGTTACGGACCTAAAGGAGTGCCTTCGTTTGATCTTGGTTTGGATTTTGATAATCCTCCAATAGTCTCTCAGCTTAATCCTCCTCCATATCATTCCCATCAAAATGATTGGTCGAATGTTGCTCAATATCAATCCGTATCGCAACCATATCAAGACATGGAGTATTTCCCGACTTTGAAGACAGTAACACAGTTTGATAGTGTTGTGCATTATGAGGAGCCACATATATCATCGGATTATTCAGAAGTTTTCGTCACTGATAAGATCTTCAGCTCAAAAGCATACGCATAAAAGTGGGAAAGAGATATGGGAAAAACTCATAACTTCATGTTGAAGATTAGTAGAACCGACTTCAAAGGGATGTTTGGAAGGTCTTGGCTTAAATGCGAGCGCAGTGGACATTATATTCCTGATTCTGTGGGGAGAACTAGGAAAAACACTACAACAAAGAAATGTGGTTGCAAATTTCAGATTCCATGTAGAGAGACTGAAAAGGGGGAATGGATCTTAAGGGTTGATCATGGAACTCTCAACCACATCATTGGACAATCCTTACACGGTAATGCATTTGCTGGAAGACCTACACTAGAGGAGGAAAATGTGTTACTAGACATGAGGAAGGGAAATGCTCAACCAATACAGATGTACACAAGGCTCAATGAATCCCTTGACAACATGACTAAGAAGTCACAAGTCTACAAATTTTGTAACAAGTTGAGAACAAAGAGGATGGAGGGAAGAACTGTGGTCCAAGAATTCTTCTATCGTTCGAAGGAGCTAAACTAATTCGTAAGACACAAGAGCGACAAAGTCACAAATAAGACAGATGTGTTCTTCGCAAGCCCAGAGTCGATGAAACTGCTTAAGGTGTTTCCATATATAATGTTGATCGACGCAACCTACAACACAAATCAGTAAGTATAATTAAGTTATAAATTATGTTCTTCGTTTTTACTACATATATTCTTGTAAAGGTACGACATGCCCTTCATAGAGATTGTTGGAATAACATCAACGTGGAAGAACTATGCTGTTGCTGGGGCTTTTGTGTCAGAAGAGAAAGAGGAATACTATGTGTGGTGCATTTATCAATTGGCTGATCTGTTTAGGGTTGTTAAGATGACGCCAACTTGCTTAGTCACTGATCGGGTGAAAGCTGTAAAGAACGCTTTGGATAGGATCTTTCCAGATTCTTCTTTCCTCCTCTGTAGGCGGCACATCCAATAGAACATTGAGGACTATGCTAAGCTAGCAATGCGGTCAAAATCTTCTCTCGTAGTTCACCTTATCATGACTAAATTGCTCAGTACAACTCTGTCAGTTTGCACTTTGCTGCACCAACAGAGCTTCCCTCCTGGATTCATTATTTTGTTGTGTGTTTGAAGTTGAAATGTGTTGTTTATTATGTTTCGAAACGTGAGTTATATGGAGTTGAAGGTTAGTGTGTTACAACTAGCACACAACTGTAAATCACTTATTGCCTTCAGTGTGTTACAGCTTGCACACAACTGTAACTCACTTACTTGTCTTGAGTGTGTTACAGCTAGCACACAACTGTAACCCACCATCTTATGAACTAAATTTGATGGGCCGGATATGGATTTGGATTGGATCAGATAATGACTTATTGAGCTTCTTTCTGTTTAGTCGATTTAGTTATGTGTTAAACTCTAACAATTGCAAAACAAACAGAAGTACAGTCTTATGCATTAAAGTGAGCATTCAAAACACAATCACAATCTAGTCGTCCAAACACAACAAAACATGTTCTTAAAATACAAGCACAAACCAAATCCAAACAGTAACAGAAACTAAAAACAACATGAATCCAAACTACTCGAGGAAAGGATAGAAGCCATCCAAAGTGTGACAGACAATGTTTTTCATTCTCTGGTACTGCTCCTCATTATCTGCATCCCGATACGGCTCCAAATTGTACACAGAAGTCCGAATTGCCTAGAGTCAAGTACGATAAAAATGAAGTCAACCAATGATTAAGTTATATATTTAAAGAATTTGAATATTAATGACATACCTGCGTGAGATGATCCTTAGTATACGGAGAGATACTTGGATGAGTATGAGCCAAGTACCACTCCAAGTAATCGTCAGTGCAGAGAGATGGAGGATCTGCTTCTACACCCATGTCCGATAAGCTTACAGAGTTGTTGTCCCTTTGGGCCCAACTCCAGTTGGTGGGATCATACTCCACTAAGTATTTACGATTGTTTCCACACCTTCTAGCTTTAATTGGTTGAATGAGAGGGATTGACACACCTTGAACTTGACCAAATTGTCTGCAAACTCTAAGTGGCATGTGAGGCTCGGTCTTATCCAGAACATGCAAGACCCCATGAAAGAAAGTTGGGCGAAGTTCTTCGCTACGCAGATCAAGGCGTCCATATGCTTGCCACTCAACCTATTGTACATGAATCAATAAAACAAGTTTCAATTACAGCCAAAACAAAAAATGAACAGATAATGAAAATAAAATCATACCCCTTCTACACTCATCATGTCTGGCTCCTCTCTGTAGTTGCGATTATTGTCCGGTCTTTCAGACAAATCAAATTTGGCTGCATATGCAGCATATGGCATTGTCTCATCTCACTCATAGTTTTGTGGAGGGACAAAGGTAGGAAAGTACAAATAGATCCAATCCTGCACCACCAAACACAATTAAGGAAAATACAAGGACAAAAATTCATATCAAACATATAATTAAAGACACACATACCATCAACAAGGTGTAACAGAAAGACATCGTTGCACAATCTCTGCGGGAGTATTTACCTAGTTGTCCATACAAATCACACAAAGCACCTGAACCTCAAGACACACCATGGACATTTTCCATATAATTAACCCATTCATGATGAATCAACTTGATCATGTAAGACGACTTGTTAGGAAACAATGTCATTCCCAACAAGTATGTCAACCAACCCTTAGCGATTGAGACCTGATCCATAACGAAATTCCCCTCATCATCTAGTCTCGTGCATTGATCCCTCAAAAGGTCCGGTGAAATTTCATTACCAGCTCTGACTCTTGCATCGGATAAATCGAAACCAAAAGCCGTCTTTGCTCTTTTGACCATTACAGTCTTCGTGTCAGCTTTGCCAATTCCAGTCAATGTGCGAAAGTCTATGCCCCTTCCGTTTATAGGGATACCCAGAGTTTTGTGCACATCTAGTAGGGTGATTGTCATTTCAGCAAATGACAAGTGAAATAAATTTGTTTCTGGCTGCCAACACTCAACAAAGACATTGATCAACACTTGGTCGTGGCTGGGATACATGAGAGTTTGCAAATGTGACTAACCAGACGCCCTAGCCAACGCAACCCAAGGATATTCGCCCTCTAACGACCACTTTTTTAAACCTTCTTTTCTGACCGTATTTCTCAATTGCGGTGTCTCCTATTTATCATATTTCAAGTTTTAAGTACATTTCAATCAATTAACAAATCATGACTGAATTCAAGCAATTAATTATTTGTACATGGCCTCGCAAATTACGCAAATAACAATTCATCCAATTAATGCATGTAATAATTCTATTAACAAAACATGCAAATTACGCAATTAAAAATTCAAACAAAGGTGATAGCTTTACTTACATGTCCTTGCCAAACCAAATAAGCAGCGTGCCCGCTGAAGCTATACAACAAGTATATCTCCTTAGGGCCTCCAGGCACATGAAAATGTAATTTCGGGTAAATGTTGTCGTTTTCATCACCTTGTTCCTCAAGATTGATCCCCTCGAAATGGCCCTCAAACTGTCCTTCAGCCCAGCTAGCATTTGGATTGGATTGCCATTCCGGTCCTTCTGGATTAAAGGTATGTTGATGGCCTACTGCGGGAACCCATGTAGGCATCTATTACAAAAAAAAAAAATACATTAGTAAAATGTACAATTTTCAATCTAATCGTGTATAAATTAAATTTCAAACTAATACTTACAACACTATACGGACTCCAAGTTGAATCCTGTGCCTCATAGGTTTAAGTCATTGGGATATTCTGTTGTAATCAAATAAAATACATAAATTTATAATTTAATAATAAAAAATACACTAATATAAGTGAATTATGAAATTACTAACCATGGTCTCATAAAGGTTCGAATATGCATTAGGGTCAGCAGACCCAAGCCCGCCTATCTGTTGTTGTGCATGTCAAGAAGGGACCTCTTGTACCCTCGTCAGCTCTTCCGCGCCTCTTCCTCCTCGGCTTCGGCTGATAAGCGGGCCTCTCTAGCCTCGATGTCATCTCGAGTCTGATTGTGGGCGTTCTTCCGCGCGCTTCTTGAAGACGGATGCATTCTATAGAAACACAATTTTTTGTCAATTTTCAATCGCATAACAAAAAAAAAAATCAACAACTGAATATGCACAAAGATCCGTCACAGATCTTACAGTAACCTTCGTCACGAAGGTCTGTGGGAGATCTGTCACGGATCATCAACACGCCTTCGTCACGAAGGTTCACCAAATATCTGTCACGAAACTACCTCAGACCTTCGTGACGAAGCTTTCTGCATATTCAGAACCATAATTCCATTCCGATGAAAAAACAGTTTGCAAAACTGTTGTAGCTTCAGAACTTGAAGCAAAAAAACAGTTTTCCAAACTAGCCCTAAATAACATGTTTTCTTAACCAAATTCTCAAACCTAATGCTTAATATGTATCAATCAATTATATTTAATCACAACCCTAAAATTGGTGATTATATATTCAAAATTGGTGATTATATCTTCAAAATTAAAACAACAAAATCAAACAAACCACAATTGAACTAAACAAAGTTGCTTAAGATATAGAAATCACAAATGAGTCATTTTGACATTTTTTCATATAAACAAAGAACATTAATCTAAAACTAATGCAAAAGAGAATAGAAATTACCTTATACACTTGATTTGATGATTTTGTGGTGAAGGAGATGAAAATATGTTAAATGTTGTTGTTGGAGGGCTTGTTGTGCGCCGTAACGAAGGTAGGGGAAGGTTTGAGATAAGTTTTAGGGTTGGGTAAAAAAATTGGCTTTTATAATGAAAAATGAGACCTTCGTCACGGATGTATACTAAACCTTCGTGACGAAACTAATTAAAACCTTCGTCACGAAACTATTTAAGACCCTCATGACGAATCTCGTAAACACTTTCGTGATAGATAAACTATATAATTCCGTGACGAATGTATGTCTGTGCTAAATAAAGAGAAAGAGTGTCCCAAATAGTAAGCCCATAATGTTGGCTTCTTTAACAAAAATCAGACTGACACGTGTCAGTTGGCTGTCCGTTGAATGCAGGATGATGGCATGGACAATGAGCGGTCCAATATGTCAACAAATCCTCCGAAAAACCAAAAAAATAAAAAAAAAACCCACTCCGGTTCTTTTCTTGAGGAGTAGAGCAAAATTTGGAGGGAGAAGAGAGAGAAACAGAGAGGGGCACAAAACATGGGTAAGGTGGAAGTGGAGAAGCCGAAGAAGAAGAAAGGCCGACCTTCTCTGTTGGATATCCAGAAGCGCAATCTCAAGCTACAACAAGAAGAAGAGCTTCGCAGGCAGCAATTGGAACAACAGCAATTGCGACGCTCTCGCAACATTCAAAACCCTAACCCTAGCAACAATCGCCGATCCACCCGCAGGAACCCTGATCCCGACTCCGCAGACGACGACGAACCTGGAACCGACGCGCTGGATGATCAATCAATTGGAAAGCGCCGCAAAGAGAAGAAAGTTAAGCTTGTTTCGAAATTGCCGCTGAACTCCGATTCGGGGAATTCAGACTCCGATTCCAACCCGGAAGATGAAAATAACGTTACCGACAGGCATAAGAAGCGGAAAATTGAAGCTATTGCGGACAGATCTGGCCAGTGGAAGGATGATAAAGTGGTGGGTTTTCGATTTTGTTTTCACAAATATTTTTTATGGTTGGAGGGAATTCCGTTTAGGGCTTCTTAATTTGAAAAGTACCGACTTTTCTGTGCAGATTTTGTATTAATTTGGTGAAATTGTTTTCCTGGTGGAAAATATTATGACGATGAGGATGGAAGGCTGGAAGAGAATTTTCGAATTTTCTAGAATTTCGCGCATTTAATTTGGAACTTTTATTTTAACTGAATGTGACTCTTTGACTAAGCCACCGATTCAGGGATTTTTTCTCCATAAAAAATCTGCAAGGGTATCCTCATCTAGCTTTTTATGCCATGGGTTTTCCTTTATTATTATTTTTTTATTATCGTAAAATGAGTTTTTCTCTCTTTTATTCCTCCACCTCTTCTGCATTATTGATCAACATTGATTTTTCTCTCATTTTGAGTTCACTGATAGGTTCGTATTTTTCAGAAAAAGTTGAATTTTGTCCTCTACTTGTTCAGCTGTCCTTTTTTCTTTATTTTTATATATTTGTGATTTGGTTATCTATTGCTGATTTGGAGACTGATATTTGGATTTGGTTTGCAAGCAGGCTGGTGGTGGCTCTATAAATCCAACAAGTACTAACCGAGGTTTGCTTATCAAATTTATGTTAACAGTTAACAATGTAATTACTTTGCTGGGCTTTTTCTCAAATTTTGCGTCTGTGCAAATTCTGTGCAGATACCAAGTTGGATGATGATGGACCATCAACGCCTTTACCTGATAAAAAGTTGTTGCTTTTTATTCTTGATGGACTTCAAAAGTAGGAATCTTTATCGATTTATTTTCCTTAATATTTTTCTTGATTTGTGAAATTTCATGTTTTCCTATGATTGGTATTTGTTTCCTCGGTTCTGAGGCAGTTGGTTTTTGTGTTCAGGAAGGACACATATGGGGTATTTGCTGACCCTGTGGACCCCGAAGAGGTGGGGAATTGAAAGATATTGTTTTATTTGGTTATTTTGTACCTAGATCAATTATGTTAAATCTGTATTTTTTTGGCTCTGGTTTCAGCTACCGGACTACCATGAAGTCATCAAGCACCCTATAGATTTCAGTACTTTAAGGATCAAACTTACAAGTGGCGCATATGCCAACTTAGAGCAGTTTGAGGTTGGTTCTGTTGTTCCCTAAATTCTATTGTTTGCTTTATAACTCAAGGCTATGCAATTTGGTTTGTCCTTCTGTCAGTGGAATTTAATACATGTTATTCTGCCAATACACGTGACTGGATATTAACTGTTGATGATTAAATTTTGAATAATATAAACCTGCACTGCTTAGAGGCTCTTCGTGTTACTGTTTGAAGAAATTCTGGTAACTTCAGTAGAATAGAAAGAGACCCTCTAATCTTCCTTGGATCGGAATATAGGGGTGAGTATTTGGTGGAACTTAAGAGTCTAAAGTTGGCTGGTGGTGTTTCATACATTGCATGTGCTTCTACCTGCAGCCTTTATTTGGCAATAGATTGGTATGGAACTCGATTGTAGTCTTGTAAGGTTTATAAGTAGTACTGAAGCATAAAAGTAAAGGGGCTTCCTTTGAGCTTCACTGTGTTGTGACAAATTGGGGAACTACTTTTTCTATGAGTGGATAATTTGTTGAAGCTAGAGAGCAGCAGTTGCTAGAGGCACTTTCAATTTGTGAAACACTATACTGCTAGTTTGTGCACGTGAATGTGTTTGATTTGGTTTTGTACCACACTTGGGATCTTATTTCATTTAAATAAGAGCAAAATAAGACCTTGCTCATCACCTCATGATCACTGCTTCACAGCACCACATCCTTTTTGTGTTCTTCGCCTTCTGATTACTATTTTAAAGTCACTTTGACGGGAAGGATGAGTTGAGATGATGTTAATTTGTTTAAATTTATTCACTTTCATTGTTAGTATCTGCTTTAAACTTGACTTTGCTCATTCTGATTCATACATTCCATCATCTTGCAGAAAGATGTGTTTCTGCTCTGTTCAAATGCAATGCAGTACAATGCTCCAGATACCATTTATTTTCGACAGGTACATTTTAAATATGAAATAAGGTGTCTTTTTTATATTTTTTCTGATTTTTGTTCTGAATTTCCACTACATCACAACCAGGCACGTTCCATTCAAGAACTAGCTAAGAAAAACTTTGAAAATTTAAGGCAAGAGAGTGATGATAATGAACCAGAGACAAAGATTGTTAGGAGAGGTAGACCACCTACCAAGAACTTGAAGAGACCAGTAGGCAGGCCTCCACTGGAGCGTGCTGTGTCTGATTCACCCGGTGCAACTCTCGCCACCGGGGGTGAAAACGCTACGTGGCCTAACAATGATATTAGAAAGACTAGTAGTTTAGACAAGTACGCTTCACCAGATCCATATGGACGATCGAACTATGGATCTCGTCAAGGTGAAGTTTATTTTAGTTGGTCAGAAGATAAATATGATAGAGCTGATGAAGTAATTGGTATGTAATTCTGTCATAGGATTTATCGTTTCTTTTGTTGTTCAATTCAGTTATGCTGTTGCTAATTTATTTCTCTTATTCTCTTATTCTCTTATTCTCACAGGCTCTGTGTCAAAGGGTATTTACATGAAGCATGGTAAGAAAGTGATAGTAGTTGAGGAGGATAGACGTAACACATACAATTGTACATTGGCTGATGAGCCTGCTCTTACCATCTTTCATGGAAAGTACAAGCATCTTATTCCTGTGAGTATGACCTTCCACATTTATTATATTATTGAGGAATTTCGGTAAAAAAAACCTTTTGAGAGCTTTTTTAAGAAAATGACTTTTCAAGTTTTTTAATTGCCTTGTGTCCCCACTGTCATCAAATCACTTAACTATTAGCATTAATTAAGACTACCAGCTATAACTCATTCTTTACCATAAATCAGGTTGGACTCCAAACTGAATACGGCTATGCAAGGAGCTTGGCTCGTTTTGCAGCCAACCTTGGTCCTGTCGCTTGGAAAGTCGCTTCCAAAAAGATTCAGAGGTGCTTGGCCCCTGGTGTCAAGTTCGGTCCGGGTTGGGTTGGTGAAAATGACTTGTGTTCTTTAAAATCAGTGCGTCCAAGCTCGTCTTCTGCAACTCCACCTCTCATTCCAGAGAGCAATGATTGTAAATCTTCAGAGGATCGAGAAGCCACTGATTCTCTTGAGAAGCAAGCATCTTCCAGCCAAACAATACCTTCTGCCACAAAATCAATTAGACCAGGGCCTTGTAATGGATCTAAATTTCCAACCCAAATGGAAACATTGTCATCAAATTTGAAAGTGGAGAATCGTGTTGATTGCTTGTCAGATCAGAAGGCGGTTTTGAATCCACCGGACCTTAATGTGGAGTCTATGCAGCAGCCGGAGTTGGCATTGCAGCTTTGATGGTAGTTTTAAATTACTAATATTTATAATTATAACTGTAACCAATAGCTTGTTAATTAAAAAGATTTGTTGCATTTATCTGCCGATTTATGTATATTTTGTTTCACTTTTTAACTTATATAAGCACACATGAATTGTCTGACTTATGACATAGCACCGTAGCTTTCCAGAGGTGGTAAAGGCAGCTTTTATCATTCATTGAAGCTGTAACTGAGAAGATCGGTTTGCCAAAACGAAGCAGTTTGATTTTGATTATGTTCATGTATATTTTAATCATCATCACAAATATTGTGTACTAGCATGGAATTATTATTGTTATTAATATATGGGTCTCTGGTTTAGTCCATTGCACCAGACTGGATGATTCTCTTGCACGAGCATACTGCATGTATATATCTTTTGGATTTGTTATAAACTGTTTTTCATGTCTTTGTAGATATGAGGTTTACCAAATAGACCCTTGTTGATCTGGGCTTATGATACATATAGACTTGTGATACAAATAGAGTACGACACGCATAGGAGACAAATATCTCATGAAAAACATAGCAGAATAGAGAATGTACACATGTCAATGTATTTACCTTTTGCTGATACGGAGTATAAACTTGTGATATAAATTTCATCATCAAATTTGAATTTTTCTCTGAAGTACGCTTTTTTTTAAAATAAACTATAACCGGCGGAGCGCGGGGAAATCACGGTTTACCGTTTGCGGTGTAATGTCGTTAAGTAGACCCTAAAATTGGATTGGACGAATAATATTCACAACCTTTTAATACCATAGTGTAGCTTCATAAATTTAAATTTATTTATAGGATTGATCAAGAAAATGACAAAAGTACACCAATAATATCTATACATAATTTTTTCGGCGGAAAAAGAGGAGTCATTATAGTCTCTCTAAATAGAGGATATAAATACATCAATAATATCTATACATAATTTTTCCCCTTACGAATGCTTGAGGTGTTGTATTCAAATAAATTACACCACACAAACTATCAGAATGACCGTATCGTTCTCGGATAATAGAATACAATTCTACAAACTCGTAAAATCCAAATCCAACTATTCAACATACATTGATATGAAAGAGTTGACAATGTAGAGAAGATAATTTGTTGATAGCGGGCAGACACATATGAGTTTATAGAAGGATAAATCAGATGATTACTCTATGCATAGAAAATTACCTAACCCAACTTGTTTGACAATAGGAAACGACTACACTCTTTTGTTGTGTTAATATCATCCAGATCATTGCAACATGTGATTGTATCTACTACGAATGCGGGTTGTGGCACGCAACGAAATGCATGATCCAGTACGACATAGAGTTTTGGTGCAATTTTGTGTGCAAAGTTCGATTATGGGAGTATTAAACGTAAAATGAAGATAGGCGAAAAAATTTAAAACATTTATGCATGTTTTAATGTTTCACACTGCAGGACACATAATCGTTTACGTGTTCAGATATCATAACATTAACAACAAACCCACCCGAAACCACGTATGAGTATATAGATACGGACCCCCGCGCTACGCGCGGGGAAATTAAGGATTTTGGTAAACGATTTGCTGTTGTTGAATAGACGTCTTAAAATTAAATGGACTAATCATAATCACAACCCTCCAATACAAAAATGTAACCTCAATAAATTTAGATTTATAAACATAATCGATTTAAAAATGACGTAGGTACACATGATGACTTCTTTCATCGAATAAAAAATAGTCACTCTAGCCTTTCTAAATAGAGGATATAAATACATAAATATCCATACAAATATTTATCCTCTGCTGACAACGGCGAGAAGGTGTGACCACTATCAAAACATGGGTTTACTACACAGTTCATGGTAAGCAGGGCAAATCCGGTCACCAAATAAAAAGAGGTCAAAAGACTCAACAGTTCTGAAAAACCTAATTAAATCCCCAATCACACATCCTATTTCACCATTAACCTAACAATTCAATAAAGCATAAATTCAATATAATCAAGTGAGAATAACCTTGTTGGATGACGTCGAACTTCTTTTGGTCCTCGCTCTAGATAATAACACCTCATGTAAGAAACTGGAGCTCTTTGAACTAAGGAGGAGATCTGTTTTTAGGCCGCAATAATGAGGTATCAATTGCATTAAGTTGGAGAAATCCTTGATGACCGCCCAACTAACGAAATTAGGCATTCCCAAAAATGGTGCTTCCATTGTACTTTTTCCCACATGAATGCTTCATGAACTTCGGGCATTGATGTCGCTCTCCATTGGATCCTTCATTCATGAAGCTTTTTTGCAGATTCGTATTTGAAGGCATCGAGTTTAGAGGTTGCGGTAGAGGAAGAAGAATCGGAGTCGATGAGGAAATGAGAAATGGATGCGAGAGGATGATAGGAGGCTAGGTAAGTTAGGGTTTGAATTTACTCACTACCTATAGCATTACTTTTTTCAAAATTCTTCTAATCTGTTCATTAACATTAATTCTCTTTCATGAAGTTGACTTTTTATTAGAGCAACTGTTTAATTAACCACATAATGTTGAGATCCTTGCCATAATTATACAGACGATGTCGTATCCTTCCCTTGCAACAACTTTTCCCACATTTGCGGGATGTTTCCACACAACTTTCTTATGCATTAAATTCACAATTTCCTGCTCAATCAAAATTCAATAAATAAAATATAAGAAAAATTCAATTCATTCAGACAATTAAGAGTTAGGGTTACAAAAAACCAAACAGAGAATCTACTGAGAGTGAGCTTCTTCATTCTATTGTTTCCCCCATGTGTAGTTATAAACTCATAAAGCATTTCAATTAAGTGAAAGCTTAGTCTCATCAAATTTCTTGAGACGATTAATTTACGTGTTCATTAATAATGAACTGCAATGACGTGTTCCTATAACTATTATCTGTTTAGTTTCATAAATAGTAAAACCATTCAGAACTGCAGATTTATTGAGGATTGTCTACTTCAAACTTCTCACCTCTGTATTCATTTTTAAAGGCAACCTCCATTCTTGAATCTATAATTTCTAAGACTACCCTCCGTCCATAGAGCCCCCTGTTTCTTTGTGCTTGAAATCAAGATACTTCAGATTTTTCTGCAAAAAATAGCAAAAACCATGGTTAGCACATGATAATGTTTAGCATACCGTCATGCACTAACAACATATATATTCTGATAAATTTTTCTTTCTCAGTTACGATAAACATTGCCTTGACCAAACATATTTATAAACTTGAGCTTTAGGTTCATTGTTTTCTTTATCAACCCACTTGTAATATATTATATGCATTCAATCACACTTTATCAGGGATAAAGCATTATCCAAAATCCAGAATCTAAAGGAAAGCTGATTTCTTATGAACTCTAGAAACTACATCTTACATTTCTGTTCAAAATAACTTCATGAAAATGAGTAATCTGATGAGTTTAGTCCTTGTTTGAACATCAATTACCTTCAACCTTGAGTTCATTCAATTTTTGTTCGAAAACCCTAATTTTTGATTTGATGTCCAAAATTATTCTACTGAGAATAGAGAATAGAGAATAGATGTAAAGCACGAGCCAATTTAAAGCATCTACAACAATAACATGTGTCATTTTCACCGAAAAAAGAAATAAAGTTGCATTAAACCTTTCTAGCTGAAATTCACAAGAACAACCGAATAAGATCAATTTCTATACAAAATTAGCTAGGATATCATTTCTAAACATCCAATTAAGGTAGATCTACATCCATAAATCAAAATGAGCATTCACAAATTCCATTTATCGCAAGAGAAGTGTATAAATAATCGATCTACATCTTCACCTATCATTTACAGCAACCAAAACAATTGAAATCAACCGAAACAATTTTCTATCGTTCCGATCTACGCATTATCATGAAACGGCAGTTTTCAACGCCAGATTAAGAAATAAGAAAAATATAACTTGAAGCGAAAGCATATTAAGTAAGAAGACATGATAGGATGAAATAATTCAGTCCAAAATCCTGATTTTAACAAAAATATAGTCCATGATGAACATCTAAAAGATACAAAGCTGAATTAGAAATTTTTCGCAAAGTCTATGGACACTATTCTCTTATATCCCCTCCTCGAGGAAATTATAAGCCACCTTCACTGTTTTCAGTTGCAACTTGTCTTCATTCATCGTTAATTTTAACAACTAATTCTTTCTTTCTATGAATTTGTTTATATAAAAAGGGGTAGTTTAATGATTATGATCATTCAACCGATTGCTCTTTGTTTTCCTTTTTTGTTTAAAGTTTGTTGTTTGATGTGATAAACTCTCATTCAACATAGATGCAATCATAGTTGTCAACTATCCAAGTATCCTTCTGATTAGTTGAATCTACTAATAGATGTGATATTCATGTACCTGGAATCTCCACATAGCTTCTTTTGAATGAAAGAGAAACGACATTTTCCCTTCTTTTATCATGTTCAAGAGCTTCCTCTCCATCCTCTCTTGCACCCAGAATGCAAAATATGCAAAAAAAAAAAGTTTTAAGGTTTATTCAAATAGAGAAAAGAAGAAAAGATTTAGTTTTTTTTTCACTTGGGAAAATTTACCTTGCAAGATCCAATAATTAAGAAGGCAACTTCAAGTAGTTAGTATTCTTCTTCCCATAACAGAGATCATATCATATAAATCATCAATTACAACCGCTCCTCTCTAGCAATATCATACTTGGACTCAAGGATTTGCTTATTGTCACTCGCACTTTAGGATTGAAATGGGTGGAGAACAAAAAGGAACGAACTGAATGGTAAGTACTTGAATTGATAAGGGGATTGCTTCCAACTCTTGCTTACTACATCATATTACATGGTTATCAGAGAATTAGAAGAGAACCAATTATAAACTCAAAAGAAATTATAAATGTGAAAGTGTGGTCAAATTTACAATGGGGAATATGCGTAGCAAGCATAACTTTTACACAATTTTAATCCTGAAAGGTACTCTTGGATTTAACAATGTCAGTACATGTAGTTTCAACTTTTCTTGTACCACACATAGAATGTTTACCTATTTTTCAAGAAGAATCTTGATGTTTCTCAGTAGGAAAGTTTTTAATGATAGATAAATTTCAGTTTTGACAATTGAAGACCTTAGAGAAAATAACATTAGAAGCAGAAGGCAAATTTTTAAAAATCAAGAGAAACATAAGAGCTCACAACTTAAGGAAGCTCTTTATCTTGCTTAGGTTGATCAACATTCTCCAGCAGCACAAAAGATGGTGATTCTTAGATCTCTTCACCTTCCTCACCCGAATCCAAAATAATCAGCACATGTTTTTCATTTGCATTGCTTGACACATTATTCTACTCCTCTTCCCGTTTTCTATTCTTACGAGTACACTCCATAGGGGTGGGCACAAAAAACCGTAACCGAAAAACTAAAAAAACCGATCAAATTCTTGGTTAACCGTACCGAAGAAAAACCGACTTACGGTTACGGTTAACCAACCGAAACATTTTATGGTTATTCGGTACGGTTACGGTTTTGAGTTTTCCTATCCTCGGTTAACCGATTAACCGAAGATATATAAAATATATTTTTAAAATTAGAACTATATAACTAAATAAACTAAGTTTAATAGATTTAAGTATATACTTCTAGCTTTGATTTAAAATAACAAACAAAAAAAGAAAAGGCAAAAGATCAAATTGCTTTGCAGATTCACGATCTCAGACAAACCCACACTCTCACATTCGTGATTCCACTGTCTTCCCTTTTACTATGATATAAATATTAATAAATAAAGCTTCAAAAAAACGCTACTTAATTTATGAATTTTTTTCTGAAATGGGCTTTTTTTCAAAAAAAATTCCCGACGTAGGCTCGTTTCAAAACAATTTCCCAAAATAGGCACTTATTTCAGCTTCGGAATTTTTTTACGTGTGAGAGACGCTGGTTGAACCAGCGTCTCTCCTCCGAAGCTGAAGCTATTTTTTTTTGATTTTTTTATGTATAAGAGACGCTGGCCGAACCAGCGTCTCTTATACATATTTTTTTTTTAATTCCCCGTGTAAGAGACGCTGGTTGAACCAGCGTCTCTTACACGTAAAAAGTTTTAAAAAAAAAAAATATTTGTATAAGACGCTGGTTGAACCAGCGCCTTATACAATTTTGTTTTTTTTTAATTCCCCGTGTAAGAGACGCTGGTTTACACGTAAAAAGTTTTTAAAAAAAAAACTTATTTGTATAAGGCGCTGGCCGAACCAGCGCCTTATACCCTATTTTGTTTTTTTTGTTTTTTTCAAAGTGTATATATATATATATTATTACACATGACTTACTCGTGTTTGGATGGCTCGTATGGGCTCGTTTGAAATCGGAATCGATCACGACCGATTTCGTTGGGTCCGTATTGATCCCATCTTTCACCAGATATGTCTCTCGCTCGATTCTGATTTCGAACGAGCCCATACGAGCCACCCGAACAAGCGTAAGTCTCGTGCGTACCTTCTACTGTAAATGGATATTTACAATTCGTTCCTCCATATCACGCGATGAGAGACATATCTGGTGAAATCTTGGATCAATACGGACCCAACGAAACTGGTCGTGGTCAATTCCGATTCCGAACAAGCCCATACGAGCCATCCGAACAAGCGTAAATCTCGTGCATACCTTCTTTCACCAGTTCGGAATCGGAATTGACCACGACCAGTTTCGTTGGGTCCGTATTGATCCCAGCTTTCACCAGATATGTCTCTCATCGCGTGATATGGAGGAACGAATTGTAAATATCCATTTACAGTAGAAGGTACGCACGAGACTTACGCTTGTTCGGATGGCTCGTATGGTCTTGTTCGGAATCGGAATTGACCACGACCAGTTTCGTTGGGTCCGTATTGATCCAAGCTTTCACCAGATATGTCTCTCATCGCGTGATATGGAGGAACGAATTGTAAATATCCATTTACAGTAGAAGGTACGCACGAGACTTACGCTTGTTCGGGTGGCTCGTATGGGCTCGTTTGAAATCGGAATCGATCACGACCGATTTCGTTGGGTCCGTATTGATCCAAGCTTTCACCAGATATGTCTCTCATCGCGTGATATGGAGGAACGAATTGTAAATATCCATTTACAGTAGAAGGTACGCACGAGACTTACGCTTGTTCGGGTGGCTCGTATGGGCTCGTTCGAAATCAGAATCGAGCGAGAGACATATCTGGTGAAAGCTGGGATCAATACGGACCCAACGAAATCGGTCGTGATCGATTCCGATTTCAAACGAGCCCATACGAGCCACCCGAACAAGCGTAAGTCTCGTGCGTACCTTCTACTGTAAATGGATATTTACAATTCGTTCCTCCATATCACGCGATGAGAGACATATCTGGTGAAAGCTTGGATCAATACGGACCCAACGAAATCGGTCGTGATCGATTCCGATTTCAAACGAGCCCATACGAGCCACCCGAACAAGCGTAAGTCTCGTGCGTACCTTCTACTGTAAATGGATATTTACAATTCGTTCCTCCATATCACGCGATGAGAGACATATCTGGTGAAAGCTGGGATCAATACGGACCCAACGAAACTGGTCGTGGTCAATTCCGATTCCGAACTGGTGAAAGAAGGTATGCACGAGATTTACGCTTGTTCGGATGGCTCGTATGGGCTTGTTCGGAATCGGAATTGACCACGACCAGTTTCGTTGGGTCCGTATTGATCCAAGCTTTCACCAGATATGTCTCTCATCGCGTGATATGGAGGAACGAATTGTAAATATCCATTTACAGTAGAAGGTACGCACGAGACTTACGCTTGTTCGGGTGGCTCGTATGGGCTCGTTCGAAATCAGAATCGAGCGAGAGACATATCTGGTGAAAGATGGGATCAATACGGACCCAACGAAATCGGTCGTGATCGATTCCGATTTCAAACGAGCCCATACGAGCCATCCAAACACGAGTAAGTCATGTGTAATAATATATATATATATACACTTTGAAAAAAACAAAAAAAACAAAATAGGGTATAAGGCGCTGGTTCGGCCAGCGCCTTATACAAATAAGTTTTTTTTTAAAAAACTTTTTACGTGTAAGAGACGCTGGTTCAACCAGCGTCTCTTACACGGGGAATTAAAAAAAAACAAAACTGTATAAGGCGCTGGTTCAACCAGCGTCTTATACAAATATATTTTTTTTTTTAAACTTTTTACGTGTAAGAGACGCTGGTTCAACCAGCGTCTCTTACACGGGGAATTAAAAAAAAAATATGTATAAGAGACGCTGGTTCGGCCAGCGTCTCTTATACATAAAAAAATCAAAAAAAAATAGCTTCAGCTTCGGAGGAGAGACGCTGGTTCAACCAGCGTCTCTCACACGTAAAAAAATTCCGAAGCTGAAATAAGTGCCTATTTTGGGAAATTGTTTTGAAACGAGCCTACGTCGGGAATTTTTTTTGAAAAAAAGCCCATTTCAGAAAAAAATTCTTAATTTATTGTAAATGTCAAGTCTTCCCCTTTTATTTTGTCTAAAGCCCGGCCAAGTTCACATTCGCCTCACATTTGAAATGACATGTCTATTGTACACTATTTTATTTAATTATAGGCATGCAGAATTTGATGGTGGAGTAACCAATGATTATGATAGATGATTAGCTTCTTGTTTGAAGAAGCATGCAAAATTGTTGTACTAGCGGGATTTTTGTTTGTAGGATATTGCAAGACAATTTAGGTTGTTATAAAGTTTTGTATTAGCTTTTGTTTGGAGCATAATGTTAAGTTATGCTACTGTGACGTTTTATTGGTTTTTAATTACAGTTAATGCAAGCGATGTCGTTATTTAAGTATGTTAATTACAGTTTTTGCACCAAAAAAAATAAAGTTTTTTAAATATTTTAATATTATGGTTATTTGGTTAACCGATTAACCGTACCGAAACCGACGGTTAACCGATATATGGTTAACCGACGTGAACGGTACGGTCACGGTATGCCTAAATCACTAACCAAAAGACCGGTTAACCGAAGGTCGGTTTCGGTTAACCACCTGTGCCCACCCCTAACACTCCATGTTGATCTCCTGTTTGATTCTCATAATAATAATACCCACCTGTTTCAAAATCAACACACACCATTACTAAGAGTCACTTGTTTTGGAGAAAAGTACATCAATCAAAGTCATAAATTCATAGAAATAAATCAAGATAATTTATTAACACAAATTGTGAACTTTAACACCATGAAAAATGAATATCAGTACTTGTCCCCTCATATTTTCAATTAAGTATAAGATTGTTAGATCACACTCTTCCAAATCTGATGCTAGGTCTGGATTAATACATATAATTCACCTTTTGAATGCTAGAGTATGTGTTGCAATCGCTCTTTAAATTGAACAAACTCAATCACCTGCAAAGAATGATCCGATGATTTTCAAAAATCTGCAAATGTAACAGAGATGCAGGGAAGAATGGGAAATGTATAAACTACCTCTACATATTCCAAATACAGATGCACATCCTTTTCTTTTAAAGGTTAAGAAACCCCAATGAAGAATCAAATTATCTATTTGCATCTGATAAAAATATGACAAATAAGCTAGAATAATAACTTGTTCCCTGAAGCCAATTCACAGAAACTACAAGCTGACCTTGATAATCCAAAGCCATGAATAAAAGCAATAAATATAAAACAAAAATAAGTAAAAGGTTATTTTTGCAGCAACATCACTCTTGTTCAGTAATTGTGAAAAGTAACATCACTCTTGTATATCATGACAGGCCTAATTTCAGCAGAAAATGAATAAAACATGCCAAACTAACATCCATTACAGAAGCACCCACAACAGGGTCTCAGAGAACCTGGAATGAGTAATGTATTAAAAGATGCAAAGAATGTAGCATAAACAACAAAAACCCAATTCATATAAGAATTGATATATTATGCATCTGAATCCAAATTAATCAGCACATGTTTTTCATTTGCATTGCTTGACACATTTTTCTGCTCCTCTTCCCGTTTTCTTTTCTTACAATGTACACTCTCCATGTTGATCTCCTGTTTGATTCTCGTAATGATAGTTGATTTAAAGAAATTCAGTTGCACATCTCAATCACACAACTGTATTGGGATGCATTTCTAAGGCTCAACTTCTTATGCTACAATTCTAACAACAACATTAAATGACAAATTCAGAGCCTTCCTAAGAAATTCCAACACTGTACGCAAGTAGCATAATTAAAAAGATGCACCCGCACAATCAAGGCAAAGCACAATTTCATAAGATTCAGAGCTGGAAAACCGCAATTAACACATGTGAAGTAGTAAAAGCAAAATCGAATTCTTAATGCTCCGATTAAACACTACAATTTTGAGAAGGAGCAATTCAAACAAGGATCCACGAAGTGAGCAGAATTTAGATGAACTGAAGTACTAACCTATCAACAACGAACTCTTTTTCGGAATTAGCAAGACTAATATCTTCATCTCCTCACAACCCTTAAGAATTGCTGCAAAAGTTAAGCAAATTTGCCAGCCTAAGTATTATAACAAATTCAGAATTTCTCGACTGCATCAAAGAACAATTCCAATGCACATCTGTGATTTAAAAAAACCTTCCGAGAGATTCAATCTTTTATTATAAAATTAAAAAGAAAATAATTGTTAGGAGGTGTTAATGAAACCTAATCATAGCTGCAACACCTTGTTAATTCATCAAACTTAAAATACATATGCCATACGGAATCAATTATTCAATTCTTTAGCAAGTGGCATGATACCAGATTCTAGCATGAATAGAAAAATAAACCTTATTTATATATATGTATATACCTCGAGTAAATTAGAATCAGCTTGAGCAACGGTTTCAGCACCACCAGCTCCTTGGCTCGCCATCTTCTCAGTGTTCTCTGCAAACACATAAACATCATATTCACGCAAATTGGAAGCATATAAACCCTAATTTCGAGAAATATGAGAATGAATGATTAAAATTGCTCCACAAACCTTCAACGGAGGCGAAAACGGGACAGAATTCTGCGCAAATCGAGGAATACAACGAATGAAGTACGGAGTTCGGATCAAGCAACACAGAAACAACACAATAGAAAATCTATACAACAACACAGAATCAAATTCATCAAAACCCCATAAAATACTTATCTGAACCGCTCGCTTGAGTAGCAAAACTGCTACTGCACCATCAGAGAGTAAACAAAAAGAAAAGACCAATCAAAACAACAAACGAAAAAACCATTGCCTATGCTTGAGATTATCTGCAGAGACGCTTACAAAGGGATATCAACGGTTGTATTAAAACGGACGTTCAAACAATGAATTGCACAATAAAGACCAAAATAAGACCAAATAGGAATTAAATCAATCAATACCTGCGTTACGACGAATTTAAGGGCTCATCAAAACGATGAGTTCAATGGAAATTAAATCAATCGCCATGCCTTGGATTAGGGTTTACCTTTCGGTGACGACTCTCCTTTTTCATCCAATCTCTCTAATGTACGGCATATTGGAATCAAAACCTTCAATTTCACTGGATTTAACCAGAGAACAACAATCGGAAAAAAAAACAATGAACGAAGTGAGACTGTACGTGTCGCTGGATTTGGTATGAACAACCGGGTAACCTTCGGGAGTGAGCGTCCTTGCAACCTCGCCCGCGAATTTTCCGAATCCCTTGGGGAATCGGTTGATCCCTGCTATGACCCATTTCATGAACGAAGGAATCGAAGGAGAGGTCAGAGGCGGTGAGAAGAAGCAAGCGCAAACGGCTTACGAAGTACTATACCGTAGAGAAGTTTTTTTAAGTTTTTGCATCTTTTTTAAGTTATATGAAAATACCCCTTTGCTGACGTGACAATTATAACAGAGTTGTCAACAAAATTTGTCAACAAAATTTTTAACAGAGTTGTCAACGGATTTTTTAACAGAGTTGTCAACAAAAATTTTGACAGAGCTGTCAACAAGAATAATAAGTTGTCAACACCAATAATAACCCTTTGTTGACGTGGAAATTATAACAGAGCTGTCAACAAGAATAATAAGTTGTCAACACGACTAAATAAGTTGTCAACCTAACTAAATAAATTGTTTACACGACTAATAAACGATCAACAACATACAACAAGAGTAATATTACAAAATTGTCAACATTGTCAACACTTTACAAAACTTGTCAACACACTACAAAAGATGTCAACACACTAATTAAAGATTAAAATTATTTGCACAAAGATCAAATTAATCAAGACACTTGGTTACTTGATTCCCTATCTCCTGTAATTCACTAATACGAATCACTTGAAGCTAATCCCTTAACACTTGGTTACTTGATTCGAGCATAGTTCATCAGCCTTTCAATTGTTTAACCAGTCAACTACGGTGGCAACGAGATCTCATACCGAGAGTGGGGGCTGCACTGCCAATGCTCCTGTAACAACAACAAATCAACAATGTTAATAGAAAAAATTGGTTCATACAAAAACAATCTCCAAAAACAACATCATAACCCAATTCATCAAAAACCACATATTTGAGATGAAGCCACTTGAAATTCAATTGAGAAACCCTATAACCTTACACAAACCACATTCCTATGAAGATTCAGTTGAACACTAATACCGTAACCTGAATATAGTCAAACTAAACCACATTCCTATGAAGATTCCATTATGATCTAGTGTTAACAATGTCATTTCCTAATCTATAAAGTTTATGGACTTGTTGTCCTACATAGGTAAAGTTTCAATGATCATGAAAGCTTGAGAAACTTTTGGAAGTAAAGTTAGTATCCACCAATTGTCAAACACCAACAGCAATGGGAATTCAGAATCACAGAAATCAAATTGTAATCATTAAAATTTGTTGATAACAAGCAAAGCTTCTGAAGAGAAACTTGTCAGCAAATTCTATCCACCAATCTTAAAAAATCAGCACCAATCATGAAGTTAAAAAAATTCCAGCGGTCATAGATCCGATTTCATCAGAAAATGTTTTATTTATATTATTATATATGCAAAAATCACATTAGAGGAAACCACTAAATGAAGGGATATGAAGAGTGCTTCCATTAGTGTGTGGTGTAATTTGGTCTAGGCTCTTTCTGATTATTCAATCAACCTACAGCTTAAATATAAAGGAAGAGACCCATATTCAAAGCTAATGTACCCACAACGAATTGAAATAGTTCCTTTGGTGTGTGGCATGATTCCTCTAGGCTCTTCCTTATTCTCAATCCACTTGCAGAGACTTAATGAATAAAAGTAGACAAGTGATCTATCTTTGATAAGGAAGTCTTTCAAGTAAAATTGTAACAAGATGCACTCAATGAGCAGATAGAATGGAAATTCAGAAGTTTATCATAGATCATAAAAAAGCTTATTGAAGAGAAACTTGTCAAGGATTTCATGCTGAGCATACTCATAAACAAGAAGCTTCTCCTTCCCTGAAACGCAATACCCTAACAGATTCACCACATTATGATGCTGCACTCTTGTCAACAATCTCGCCTCGTTCTGAAACTCACTCTTCCCTTGCCTTGAACTCTTTGATAGCTTCTTCACTGCAATCTCTCTTCCATCGTCCAATTCCCCTGTAAATTTCAAACACATAAACCCTAAACCCCCAAATTTCACGATCCTGTAATTCCATTAGCCAGTAGTGATAAATACCTTGAAGACAGGTCCGAATCCGCCTTCGCCGAGCTTGCGATGAAGATTAAACTTATCGGTTGCTTTGATAAGTGCTTCGCACGGGAAGTGCTTCTGCTCCTGCGCTACAATCTGCTTCAAATCTATCTCTGTTCATCCAGACGAACACAAAACCAGATAGTGATGAAACGGAGAAATCCATCCTCCTGTGGATGAGAGGCGACGAAGATTGATAGAAAGAAGGAAGGAGGAGGTCGAGAAGAAAGAGAGGGAGAGTTGCAGGTTTAGATTTGGGAAAGGGGAAAGAAGGGAGAAAGAAGAAACTCGTGTTAATGGAATCGGGGAGGGGGGTAGGGTAGAAATTAATTATTTAGTTGAGGCAGTGTAGTTATTGGAAGTATTGTGCCCAATAGGACATTGGGCACAAGTAGTTCTAGAGAAGTAGTCGTCAGATAGCAAGCCCAATAAAAACAGCCCAAAATCAAGACCATTAAGCATACTAACAAACTGACCCATATACGAAGCCCATTAATTTTCAGACAATAAATTCGGTACCGATTTCATTCAATTCAGACATTGGACAGCCAGTCTTTATCTCTTCTACTTAAAAAGCCAATCTCCCCTTAGTGAACAGTACTTTACCACAATTACTCTTTTACTCTCTTAAATTAAATCTTGGTTTCCTCCTCCTCTAATTCTGCTTTTCCCGTTTATTGCTAGAGCTTTCTCAAATACCATAAATTGGGAGTGACGACAAGGACTTGAACAAAGCCTCTTGGTCTCGAACTAAGCCGACATGGGCTTTTACAGATGTGGTCACGGCGAGCGGTTGCGGAAGATAGGTTCAACTCCATCACAGAAGGAGATCCTCTAAAACCCCTGAGAGCCAGAGAGTTTTAGATGCAGCGCCGGTACACAATACATACCGAGAAATCCAACTGGATGTCCACATATCAAAATTATGGAAGAGGCGAATGAGGATTTGAGGATGCGGGTCACTTCTGATGATGCAGGGCCGACAACAAGGAATTGAGCTAGGGTTTTTTGTGTGTAGGAGGCGAAGAGCCAGAACCGGACATGTAATTGGAGTCATAATATGTAAGAGTAAGAGGAAGAAGTCAGTTTTGTTTCTCCTGATGATTCTCGCGCTTCCCTCTTCTCCTGACATTCGTCCATCTCTGGTGAGTTTCAGTTTGCAACTAGTGCAAGACCCGTGCCATGCACGGGGATATGTTTATATAATTACTTAATAATAATTTTATAATAGTTTTTGATATATGTTTTATATAATTTATAGTATTTTATATTGCTACAACCTCAATAAATATCTATAATAAATAAAATATATTTATGTGTTTTTTCATTGGTTAACTATCAAATTTTTAGTTGTTAGATATTTATAGTTTTATATCTGCTTCAAATTTTATTATATATCAAAAGTAAAATAGATGAATAATAATTAGATAGATTAAGTTTACTTAAACCTAGAAAATAATTTGCTCCAAATTAATGTTTTTTATTTTTCTTAATGTAATTTGTTAATATGTTAATAATGTTTTTAAAAAATAAATAAATAGCTTAACAACTTTCCTAAACTCACTCTAAGAGCTCAAAAGGGCTCAGCTTTAATATATAAGATAGAATTATGATTAAAAGATCCTGTTGCTGAATACGAGTTTTATGTTAGTATACTATTTGACTGTGTTGAGCAGTCGGAATTGGGTAAGTACATGCCTTTCATCTTGATTATGAACTCGTTAAAGCATTAGTTAATGAGGTATAATAGAGCTTTGAAACAAATTAAGATTTTGCTTTAAATTCATATTATTTTATTGCATATGAGTTAAGACTATAGCTTCTTTTTTTGGTAGTTCAATAGGAATTTGGTGCTTTTGTTTGATTTTTGGATTATATAGTATTTGAGAAAGTTTATCAAAACCGAGAGTTTAGAATTATGTAAGTACATGCCATTGAGGAGGAAATACTGCTTAGAATTAAGGAGCAAGGGCTTAACATTAAGCCTCATATTATAGTGGTAAAATTTAAACCATAAGAGTGTTCTTTATATTGAAAATCATGAGTTAAAATTGTAGATTATAGTTATGCTTAATGAATGAACAAAAAAGTGACAATACTGATACCAGATGCACAAGGAACAAAATGAAACCAATAATTAATTGAGGACACAAAGGAGTCTCACATTGTTAGAGTGCCTTTCAAGACAAAAAATGGTGTCTTAAACAATGGGTTTCTCGGTTCGATATATATTTTTGTCTGGAAAGATTTACTCAGGTAAAGTCTAAGATTAAAATGTGGTGTCTTCATAATAAGATGTAATCTAAATTGGAAGGAGAATCTGTATGACTTCTGAAACTGTTATGGACTTAAATGACATGTTTTATGCAGAAGAAATGTCTTCCTAATAAAGATACTAAAAATTCTAATTGTCTTTCTTTAGCAATGATTTAGGAAGATTGATATTGTTGCAGAATGGATAATCAATTTTTACTTCCAAGCTTTTCAGTTACAAATTTCTTGCTAGCTGTATGGGAAGATGTTCAATTCATTGTTGATTGGAGGTTCTGGAAAAAAAGTTGTCGGTAGATCTTCGTTCTCGCAAACTTGAGTTTTTCTTAGTCAGTATGTAAAGGAGAAGAAGGATTTTGGAGATCTCAACTTCGAAATGGCTTCAAAAATCGACGACTGAGGTATGATTTGTATTGGTTTTAGTTGTGATTCAAAATTTAAGTTTGTTGTTTGACAACTTAATTGTAAATTCTGGCTCTGTATAAATCATATAATGAAAGGAAACATCCTCAAGTTGAATCAGTTTTCTTGTGGAAGGGGATAAGAGTTGCAAAATTCCCTTGCTTATTATTGCTAAAGACATTAGAAATCATGTTTGATCAGAAAATCTAAAGGAATTACATGAAGGTGAATGGTGAATTTCTATGTTTCCTTGTCATAGCTACACTGTTTGAAAATTAGGAGAAAATAAATTTCAAGTGTGGGACAAGAAATATGATGTTTTGCATTAAACAGATCCAAACATGGTGGCGTTTATTCAACCAACGATGAATCTGTTCCCTGTGATCAGATGGCCGAGGAGTGAGGATGTACCAAAGAATGACAAGTCTATCAACTATGTCCCAAAACATGCCAACAACAATGTTCTGAAGCTTGATTCAAGGTAAGTTAAAACACGAAAAGTAACCGAAATTCAACATTTGTCTTTGATCCTTATATTTAAGTAGTAGGTAGAACTTCAATACCAATTTCTTATTATGAGCTACTACATCCCAACATCTTTGATGATATATAAATTATTATTCTAGATATCACTTTAATTTGCTCATATCTTTGTAGTAGGTAGATGCTGTTTAATATCTCCATTGGGATGTCAAGAGATTTGACAAACATTCTATATGTTCACATAGTATTGAGTGGTATTTGTTGTTTATAGGTTATGGGAAACAAGACAGATATATATTATTCTAGAATTTGTCACTATAAAAGCTTAACTTAATTCTAGATTAAGTTTCATAAGGTAAAATTTTCCTACTTGTGTAATCATCATAAGAACAATTTCATAAAGAAAATTAATTTTGTATTGATATGATGCTTCTTGTAATGTTGTTGGCTCGTCATCAAAGATGAATGTCAACTTCTCCCTTACCGCGTGCGCGCTCTGCGCACGCGTGCGACACCTAGTATAGATAAGATTCTCGATATGAGCTCATTTTAAAACTTATTTTCAACATAGACACTCTTTTGAGGTTTGGAAAAATTTTACGTTGGAGAGACGCTAGTTTTGTCAGCGTCTCCCAACCGAAGCAAAAAATTTTTTTTTTTGAAAACTTATGTATAAGAGACGTTGGTTTTCTCATCGTCTCTTATACATGTAAGATTTAAAAAAAACAACGTCTCAATTTGATATTTTTTTTTAATTCCCAGTATACATGATTAGGATGAGGGACCCAGGTGGTGCAAAGTCTTATGCAAATGCAAAAAAAAATATGATTCTCAATCATGTACACAGTACGTGTTGTATGATTGATTTATATAAATCTATATATATATAATACCTTTTAAGTATTTTGTGCTCAAGTGGTCTAAGGAAAATCCAGCGTCTTTATGCAATGTAAATTTTTCAATTTTTTTTAACAATGTTTCATGTATACGTGGGTTTAAAAAAAATAAAAATAAAAGAATTTTGTAAAAACAATATTTAAAATCTGATGCCGGGAAACATAAGTTTTCAAAAAAAAAATTTTTTTGCTTCGGTTGGGACCAGCGTCTATCCAACGTAAAAATTTTCCGAACCTCATAAGAGTGCCTATGTTGGGAATACGTTTCAAAACGAGCTCATATCGAGATTTTTTTTTTTTAAAAAAAATTCATCAAATTTAATCAAATCTTTTTTCAAATAAAGTTTCACTTGGATATTCCCAATCTTTATATATATATATATATATATATATATATATATATATATTTGATGATTCTTTTGCTAAGTTTCACTTGGATATTTCCAGTCTTGTCTATCACAAGTAGTCCCGGCAGAAATTAACCCGATCCGACCCAACTCGATTTTTCTGGGTCATAACCTGTCAAATTGAACCCGTGACCCGTTTTCTGTCAAATCCGATTGACCCGATTTTTTTGGGTAAAAAATGGGTTGACCCGTCCCAACCTGTTTTTGACCCAAAAATTTGGCCAAAAAGAAAAAAGTAATAAAGAAGCGGAAAATTGTAAATTTTACCAAAAAAATGACAATAATTGATAATTTCCCAAAATTCATGGTTTGGTGAGCAAGACACCTAACCTAACCAAATCGTATACTCCCAAAATTTAAGGCTTAATTTGGCAAAACAGCGCCCAAATGATGTCAGAATTGAATGAAACTTGATTTCAATGCCTATTAGAGATATTTGACCATGTGGGAGCTCTAATCAAAACTTCTTCATTTTCAAGTAACACCTCCTTTCTAAACATCAAACTAGTTTTTACTCTCTAACTTGTTGCAATATGTATGGTCGACAACATTGATGTATTATTATGTCTGAAAATATTATACAACTTAGTCATATTAGGCATATAAAGTCACAATAAGGTCTCGCTCACAGAAAACGAGGCTTGAAACTATTCGTAAACGCCAAAAGACCTTAAAAGGTCTTAAATGGGCTTAAGGCCCAATTTGGAAAAACGATGTCAGAATGGAATGAAACTTGGTTTCAATGCCTATTAGATATATTTAACCATCTGAGTAACTTCCAATCACAACTTCTACCATTTCAAATAGCATCTCCTTTGTAAAAAAACCAACTAGTGTTAACTCTCTAACTTGTCGCAATATGTATGATCTACAACATCGATGTTGATTATTGTTGAAAACATTATACAACTTAGTCTTATTAGGCATATAAAGTACCAATAAGGTTTATGTTATACAAAACGAGGCTCGAAACTATGCGTAAACACTACAAATCCTTAAATGGGATTAAGGCCCAATTTGGCAAAACGGTGTTTGAATGGAATGAAACTTGATTTCAATGCCTATTAGAGATATTTGACCATGTGGGTAACTCTCAATCAAAACTTCTTCATGTTCAAGTAACTCCTCCTTTTCTAAACATCAAACTAGTCATCACTCTCTAACTTGTGGCAATATGTATGGTCAACAACATCGATGTATTATTATGTTTGAAAAAATTATACAACTTAGTCTTATTAGGCATATAAAGTCCCATTAAGGTCTCGCTTACACTAAACGAGGCTTGAACCTATGCGTAAACGTTAAAAGGCCTTAAATGGGCTTAAGGCCCAATTTGGAAAAGCGACGCCCAAACGATGTCGGAATGGAATGAAACTTGGTTCCAATGCCTATTAGAGATATTTGACCATGTGGGTATCTTCCAATCACAACTTCTAACATTTCAAATAACATCTCCTTTGTAAAACCAAGCTAGTGATAACTCTATAGCTTGACGCAATATGTATGGTCTACATCGTCGATGTTGATAATTGTTGAAAAAATTATACAAATTAGTCTTATTAGGCATATAAAATATCAATAAGGTCTCGCTTATACAAAACGAGGCTCAGAACTATGCGTAAACGCTAAAAGGCCTTATATGGGCTTAAGACCAAATTTGGCAAAACGACGCCCAAATGATGTCGGAATGAAATGAAACTTGATTTCAATGCCTATTAAAGATATTTAACCATGTGGTTATCATTTAATCAAAGCGACTCGATCCGACAATAAATCTGTAACAAACCGACCTGTTTGACTCGATAATTTTCGACCCGAAGCCGACCCACCTATAAACCCGTAACAATCTGACCTGTTTTGACCCGGTAATTTCCAACCCGAACCCGACCCGGCCCGACTATAAACCCGTGACAACCCGACCTGTTTTGACCCGGTAATTTTAGACCCGAACCCGACCCGACCCGCCTATAAACCTGTAACAACCCGACCTGTTTTAACCCGGTAATTTTAGACCCGAACACGACCCGACCCGCCTATAAACCCGTAACAACCCGACCTGTTTTGACCCGGTAATTTTAGACCCGAAATGAGCCGACCCGAAAAATACCAGACCCAGAGCACTCTAACCCGACCGACCCGACCCGACCCGATTGCTAGGTCTAATCACAAGTGTCCTTTTACCAATTCCACAACAAAAAAGCTTCTTTCTTGTCATTGCATGAACCATACATTTTGAATATGCAACCTCTCTTGCACTTGCCTCCAAGCTTGTTGTTTCTTTCACTCTTGCACCCAGTTAAAAAACACCTTTAAGAAGTCAAGGCAAACGTTCTCCAATATGCAGGCGCTTGCTTCTAGTCTTTCTCACCTTTTGGATTATTAGTTAAACAACACCTTTCAGGGGTCAAGGCATGCGTTTTCCTAAACGCTCGCTTCTCGCCTTTTTTGCATTACTAGGAGGGAGGCGCGTGCGCAAGCGCACGCGGAATTGACGATTTGTAATCACTACACAAAACCGAGGCTAATATTTCTGATTTGTGACTTTTACACATTAATCCCCAACAAGATCCAACTCTTTGACTACTAAAATCATGATCAAGCCGCGAACATAACAGACAAGTGATAGGTAAGTCGCAATAACGTGCGAAACAGGTGATGAGGTACGCAAAACTCCGTTTATTAGCAACTTCAAAATCAACATCCATTCTAAAAGAGTTGATGACAATGCTATCATGAAATTCCTCCTGGAGATTTTTTCCATTTTATATATGACACTCCTTTTGCAACCATGATCAAGCAAACTTAAACTACTCAATCATAAGTAAAATCAGACGAGATGTGTCGGAAATTTGAAAATTCCTGCAAGTTGTTGTCAATAAATTTTGGAAGCATAAGAAAACCCTAGATAAATTAGATCTCAGTAGATCAATATAACTTACAAGAAAGTTGAGATCAAACACACAACTCAAGTGATCAAACACACAAATCATAGAAAAAGAATAATCAAGACCCATTCCAGAGACGATGCATGTATATGCATATGCATCTGCTAAAGATCATAGATAAAAATAAGGGGTTTTTGCAGGAAACCACCCGCTATTTGTCGGAATTTGCAGGTAACCACCCGCTATTAACGTATTTATTTTTAACCACCCAAATTCTATACTTTTCTTACAATTCACCACCCGTAAACAGTTTCCGTTAGATATTCTGTTAAAACTTGTGAAATTACACTTTTACCCCTCCATTTTTACAGAAAATAACAACTTTGAAAGTTGTGGGTCAGTTTTTGTAATTTCCTAAGAATGGATTAAAAACCTAGATCTTCTTTTTCCCCAAATCTCAATCTCAATCTCAATTACACGATCTCAATCTCAATCTCAATTACACGCGGTAGTTCTTGGTTGAAAATTCTAACCAAAATTGCATTGAGTTGAAAACGAAATTGGGACTAACATGAACATTTACAACCACTACATTTTTACAGGTGGCGGGGGAGGGAAACCTCCGCCACAGAATTCACGATTTTTTTGTCACTGACCCGAAAAAAACTGTATTCCCAGAAAACAAAAATTGAACAAGAAATATCTCGAGTGATCAGGTCAGAGAAAAAAAGATAGAAAAAAAGATAGAAAAACAGAGAGAAAAAAGCATTAATGTGTATCTACTTTCTACCAGCACTGATCCGTTTCCCAGCGACGAGTAGTAGTGTAAGACGGAGAACGACGTCGTCCCGAATCGCATCCAAACGACGCTGACGTCAGCCTCCCTCCAAACCCTAGCGACATATCGTAGACGGCTCTGGTTGCCGGATCGGAGAGCGTCTCGTACGCCTGTCGAATCTCGATGAATTCTCGGCCGTCGGATCCGTCTGTGGCGTCGGGGTGGTGTTGCTTCGCTAGGTTTCGGTAGGCGGATTCAATGCAATTGAGATTGAGATTGAGATTTGGGGAAGAAGAAGATCTAGGTTTTTAATCCATTCTTAGGAAATTACAAAAACTGACCCACAACTTTCAAAGTTGTTATTTTCTGTAAAAATGGAGGGGTAAAAGTGTAATTTCACAAGTTTTAACAGAATATCTAACGGAAACTGTTTACGGGTGGTGAATTGTAAGAAAAGTATAGAATTTGGGTGGTTAAAAATAAATACGTTAATAGCGGGTGGTTACCTGCAAATTCCGACAAATAGCGGGTGGTTTCCTGCAAAAAAAAAAAAAAAAAAAAAAAAAAAAAAAAACTAAATTCAACAAATAAAGATTTTCAATCAAAGAAGAAAGGATACACATGAACTTCTTAAAGTTCAAACATCCAGATTGAACACCTTGAGTGTGGGTACGCACCAGAAGCAGTAAAAACTAAGTTATGGGTAGGAAGGTAATGCAGAGAAGGGAAAATTAGGTCTTCTTGAATTCTTTTTCTGAATTCTGACCTCATCTTCTCAACTCTGATCTATCTAGCCAACAACATGGCAATTTCAGTTGCATTGTCTCCTTTTGAATGTATTCTTTGAATGGTTTAATTTAGTTGGACAGAGAACCCAATTGGACCCAAAACTTGTGTTTATTGTTCTCTTGCCACATCCCCTTACACGTGCTACCATATTACTGGTTTGTATGTAGAGAACAACCATCATGCTTCTTAAATATCAAGCTACCTTAAAACTTAAATGTTTTGTATAGCTGAATCTTTAATAAAGCAAATGATCATGTAAATGACAGAAAAGATGGGTTCTTACAAAATTCTCCAGCAGATGATAGGAGATACATGGGTTCTTACAGAATTCTGCAGCAAAGAAAGATTGATCCTGACCTACATGTTTGCCTTGCCAAAAACCAAAACGATAAGCTATCCTACACCTAAAACCTAACAGCATGCCACAACTATTACTGTCACTTCACAATGAAGTCACGATAGATGACATATAAAACAACAAAGACAAGTACAACGGTGACAATCCTACAAATATCATTTAGGTATTTGAACTTGGAAGAATTGAGTGACTGTCATAGACAACCAGCTGAGGAACAAGGGAGGGATAATGATCCTCTTATCACTTGTTTCAGATTAATTGTTCACTAAACATTATTTTTCCTCAACTCCTGCATTCTAGATTGACGAACAACTAAAGAATCGAGAATTAGGAACAATGATTTTAGCAGGTAAAAATACTAATGACAAAGCAAACATGTGTTGAAATAGAACTTTGGATTAATAGTTTAGAATGAAAATTGCAAGGCCACTTTCTAAAAAATTTGCATATTTCAGATTCCAATCTTCAAACAAGTTTATGTACTCAAATTAAGCTGCAAAAACATCTCCCAAACTACACCCAAGAAGAAGTTG
Organism: Oxyria digyna; assembly: GCA_029168935.1. Classification (NCBI taxonomy): domain Eukaryota; kingdom Viridiplantae; phylum Streptophyta; class Magnoliopsida; order Caryophyllales; family Polygonaceae; genus Oxyria; species Oxyria digyna. The sequence continues at coordinate 19,285,666 of JAPVLV010000013.1, forward strand.
TATTCAATGGAAGTAAGAAAAGCAGGGGGTAATGCCCAAAGGATCTACATAGAACCTATAATCTTGGCTGAATTTCAGCAAATATACATGGAGTGCTCCATATATCAACATGAGGTATGTACTACAAACCAAATTAAAGAAAACACTAAGGAATCATGTAATCAACAGTACAGAAATTTGTTGCTGTAGTAAATTACTTGCCTGATTAACTTTCCATCTTAGTTTTTCATCTTCTTTTTTACAGGGTTTTCATCTCTAGCCGTTGCGGCCTTGCTCTTGCTTTGGTCATGGTGATTTCCAAATTCAGATGAACTTGATTTTAGCAGGATCAAGAAACTTGTAAGACGAGAGGCATCCCATAATCATTGTATTGCTTCCAAGGTGCAATATCTATCTCATAATTTTTGTTCTTTACTCTCCAACACGTTTAATATTCTTCAAAGGTAAAGAATAAATTCAATGATTACATAGTCAGACTTACATATGTACAGTCATGAAATTGAATTCAGGAAAAAGAATTGATATGCAAATGCTACATTTTAATGGCAAAACCCCATGGCTCAAGATCTGGATTGCAATGGCACTCTCAATCACCTCCTGCATATCAACACAACTGAGGGCGACCTTCGCCATGATCGACACAAAACCCTAAAAGAAGTAGGCAGAGCTTCGCCCTGATCGACAACCAAAATCGCGTTTGCAGTTGCCTTCGAATACCCTAGTTCCCTTCCTCTTCGACTGCATATGTCTCTTCCCTTCCGGGCGATTTCTAGGAGTTGCACTCTCAAGATCCGGATCCACCGTCGAGCGAGGGCATGAATCTATCTGGTTCGGTAGAGGGGTTGGAGATAGGAGCGGAGAGTTAGGAGATTAGAGAAGGTGCGAATTAGAGAAGTATCTGGTGGTGGCAGAGTTTGGCGGCGGAGCGAGCGGCGGAGCGAGCGGCGGAGTCTGAGAAGAGGAAGATGCGTAGGTCGGTTTGGAGAAGACATGTTTTGTATTTTAAGAGGGCAAAGATGTAATTTTGTATAAAAATATACTGTTCATTAGGATGGCCTCACCTTTTAAGTAGAAAGAGATTTGATTTTTACCGTTTTTATAAAAGAACAAAATTATCTTTGTAATTGGTTGTTACTTTTGACTTATACTTTATCTACAATTATTTGAGCTATTTCCCTTTAAACAATATAATGTATGATTTCTTCACTTTTGAATATTGTCAAGGTAATTTCAAAAGAAATTTTCTTAAATTTCTGTTTTTCTCTTTTTATAATTTACCTAGATTTTTTTTTTTTATCTCTTTGTCTTGTGTTTTTTTAGTTCATCGAAAACATAAAGTACGTATGTGTTGTATTGTTGTTGTATTGTTTCGTGAACTTTTAGTTTCATATCCATTTAATACTTAATATTATATTATATACTGGGTGACGCTAGTCTAGACTTGGCCAAACTAGGGCTTGGGTCGGGCCAGGGCATGGCCTAATTCAAAATTCTACTCATTTATCAGGGCCGGGCCAAGTCCTCCCGTTTAAAATGGGACAATTTCGCTGTTCATATCCTCCCATAACAGCGGGTAGGGCGACCCTCAACTACTTACACAAAGAAATTTAATGTCAAAACCGGGTTAAACCGCGATACTAAAACATTCAAAACCTATTTAGTGCTTACATAACAATTCATCATCCAAAAACGCATATTAAACACGTCCAGATGCATGCTTACATAGCAATCTCAAAAGTTTATATCTATAATTTTTATATTATATATAATATGGATCGGGTAGGGCCGACACTCTGGGTCATACTCCAATATCATATCTTCCCGTATTAAAAAAGGGTCGGACAGGGCCGACCCTGTTGGGTAAAATTTCTTACCCATATCCTCCCAAATTTTAGGGCGGGCTAGGAAGGCCCCAGTTTGACCAGGTCTATGCTAGACACACTCAAATTTTATACTTTTTACATTGGAGTCTCGCACACGCATTGCTAGATTGAGAAAGAGTCTCGCACACGCATTGCAGAATTGCGTGAGTGAGATAGTCAAACAGATAACCGGTTTTGAGAAATGAAAAAAAAGGGAATTTTCCAAGAGCGAGACGAACTTTTTGAATTAAAATAATATTAAAATTAATTTGAGAGCAATAAATTTAAAAAAAAATGTGAACTGGCTAGAGGCGTGGGACTATTTATTAATTTTTTTAACTATTAATTATTGTAATGTGTCGGGCTACCGGAGCGAAAAAAGTCTAAAATTTGAGTGAATTTAACATTTTTGTATTCTTATACTACAAATTAAATACTATAAAAAGAAACATCTTGATCTAAAGACATCACTTTACACCCCTCGTATGGCGCCTCCGAATTACCCTTCTCGTTTTTGTTGGCCTTTTTATGCTACTACAATATATCTAACAACTTGTTCTTTGAATAGTTCAAGTGATGCAAGCTTCATTCCCACTCTCTAACAAATCTGATATCTACCTGACTAACTACAATATAAGGGGGAGTCAAGTCTTCACCAAAATTTGAGTCACATCAGCGTCATCTCACTATGTTAACAAAAATATAAATAATTAAATTAAATTAAATTATAAAAAATAATAATTTTCCTCAACTAAATAGAAAAAAACTTATTAATATCTCCACTTCCCTATTTATTTGATCAATTTAAAAAAAAAATCAATATGTTTCAGGAGAGATTCTTCATCATAGGATGTTATCTGAAGTTGAAGCTTAGTTTTGTTATTCCTATAAATTGAATGAAAAATCAACTAAAAGTTTGTTCACTTATTATATGTATTATTAAAGGTTGTTTCTACTTAGTGTTGACTTTTTATAACCTTATTATGAAATTCATCATTGTTGGATAATTGTAGGGGATCTTATGTGTTAGTCATAATTTATTATATATATTAAAGATTTTTTCTTTTCATATCCTTATATTTTACTATTGAATGGTTTCGCATGCGAATATACCAAATTTATATAGCTATGAAAAATGTCGAGGAATAAAAAAAACATAAGTTTGTGCAATGAAGTTCATCCATTTGTATTTTCATGTTGTATGCTAATATACTACTTTTTACAAAAAAAACATTTTCTTTTTTATTATATTTATTTATGTTTCCGTATAAAATAGAAAATTTAGATGTAAAATGTGTAAAAAATATCTTATGCTTATCTAAGACTATCTAATTGTATTTTGGTTGAGTATATTGTATATATGATAGGTTGAGTATATGATAGGTTAGTATATGTTTTACATTGATCATTCAGTATTTTCACTCTCGTATTACATATGTATATTTTATATACCAATGTATTGCATATTCCATAACTTTTTTTTGTTTTTTACAAACATAATTATTTATTATTTTAACGATATATAAATTCTAAGCATTCTATATATATTAATGTAATCTTATAATCATATGATATTCACGGGGCCTAGACTAGTATATATTAAAGCAAAACCAGTTTTTGTCACTTGTCCTTCACACATTTTGCCATATGGCTATATCAGAATAGTTTGCCAGATGATATTTCTTAACTTTTCAATTTTTTAAATTTTACTTATATAATTACATATTTTTGGACTAATCTATGTAATATTTCCTTATAGACAAGATTATGATCAATTAAGAGATTACCTTATCTAAAAAACAAAAGATTTAAGTTGTAAAACAATTGTTTAACAAAATACAATTATGATCATAACTCCCCCTTACATCATCTTCACTCCACCCCCTAGCTTGGAACACCAACATGATTCACCCAAAGTTTCTGAAAGGTCCACCACTTCGATCCAAAAGAAGATTGACAACATAGACATTTGTGCTCAAGCTGAGTCATCTACCATGATTACCATGTCTAAGAAAAAGGAAGAAGAAGAAGATGTTGCACATATGCCTCCCCAACCCAAGAATCAGAAGGAATCAAAAGGCAAAGGCAAGGCAAATCAAGAGTAATCCATGATTAGTAAGTCTACTAATGTCTTCCTGTTCTATATGTTCTCATCTTGAAGTTAAATGTTACTCCTACCCTAGTTCTTTGACAAGTAAACAGACATCCTACATTAGTGACACTCTGCACCATCTTTTGTTCAAAAATTTGCTACATTTTCAAAATTACCATCATTGGATTGTTTACTTTGACAATGTATTTTGTACTCAGACTTACTCTTCAACATGCTTATCTATGACATTTGCAGTTAGCACAAGAACTTGCTCTACATTTTGTATATCTATACACTTAGACTACCTTTATACCTACTATATGATCATTCTTCACTTCTACTATCAGATTAACAAATTGAGTATCTATCACATTAGCTATAGACATCACCCCATTTCTTACCATAGTTTATAATGAATATCGGATATTGGAATATTAGGGGTTCTCGTAGGCCTGAATTTATTTCTGAAATAAACTACATCAAAAAACGTAATAGATTAGACGTTCTTTGTCTTAGTGAAACCAAAATTGATCAACCCTCCCCTAACAATGTTAAGAAGATGGGTTATGACTCCATTATCTTTGTCCCTTCTATCGGCACCAAAGGCGACCTTTGGCTCCTTTAGAAAACCAATAATGATACTAGCACCCTCACTTACATTGCTACTACAAACAATTCTATCATTATGAATCATCCATTGATAATATAGATTTTCTTTTCTTCTTTGTTAACGTCCCCTCTCGTGAAGATCTTAAAGACGCATTCTAGGATAATTTAGAAGCTATAACAGTTAACTTCAATCTCCATATTCTTATCATTGGGGATCTTAATGACATTCTCAATCCTAATGACAAAATTGGGGGTCTTACTCCAAGATCTTCTAGATTTTACCGTTTACTAAATCGTATCTCTTCCCTCAATCTTGTCGACACCAATTTTACATGTTTTCCTTTCACTTGGCGTAAATCCAGTAACAATACTAATAACATTATGGAACGCCTCGACCGTGTACTTATCCACTCTAGCCTCATCACTTCTTTCAATCCTCTTGTTCATCATCACCCTTTTACCTCTTCGGATCATTCGCTTATCACTCTTAACATTGGCAACTCTATTCGTAACGTCAAGATTCCTTTCCGTTATGAGAATGCTTGGTTCAACTCCCCATCTTTCTCTAAATTAGTCACCAAAGTTTGGAATTTTTAAATTTGTGGCTCGTATATGTATAAACTCTCTTATAAACTTAAACTTCTTAAAAGTTATGCGAAAACTTGGGCCCGTAATAATAACAACTACTCCTTCCAGCAACTCCAACAAACTGAAAGTATGCTTGAAAAATTACATGACGCTTTGCTCAACTACCCAAATGATTTTGCTATTCACAATAAAATTACCAATACTACCAGAAAATTAACCTGATAATGAAATTCCAAGATAAATACTGGAAGAAACGTGCTAAAACCACACGCCTATTGCTCAATGACAAAATTTGTGGCTCGTTACTTTCATAATGTTTCTAAAATTCCCACCTATAGACAAAAAATCCTTAAGTTTTGCTCTAAAGACGGAATCTTCCTTATCAGATCATTCCTCTATCGCCCAGTGTATTACCAAAGAACTCTTAGACAATATGAAGTAACCGACTATAGAAGATCACTTGATGATCTCAACATTATCCCCTCTATTATTACCAACCAAGACAACAACTTCCTTATCCATAAACCCTCCTATGATGAAATTAAGAAAGCTGTATTTGAGCTTCCCCAAGATACGACTCCTGGTCCGGACGGATTCCCTATTGACTTCTTCCAAACTTACTGGACCATTATTGCTCCCTCTCTTTGTCCACCTATCCACTCCTTTTTTCACTCTGGAAAATTATTGAAATCTTGGAATCACTCTTTTGTGGCCCTTGTCCCTAAAAATGATTCTCCTATTAATATTAATCATTTTCGGCCTATTAGCCTCTGCAATACCACGTATAAAATCATCACTAAAATTAAGTCTAATAGACTTAAGAAAATTCTCCCTAGCATTATCTCTCCTCTTTAAGGTGCTTTTGTTGAAGGTCGTCTTATTCAAGATAACATCCTTGTTGCTCATGAAATCATTCAATCCTTTCATAAGAAAACTAAGGGTAATACTGGATGGATGGCCCTCAAGATAGATATGGAAAAGGCCTTTGATAAAATTAATTGGCAATTCACTTGAGATATCCTCCACAAATTTGGGTTCCACCCTAAATGGGTTAATCTGATTATGGAATGTCTTACCGCTTCTCGTATATCGGTACTCATTAACAACCAACTTGGTCCGGAATTCACCCCCAAATGTGGCATTCGTCAGGGTGACCCTATAGCACCCTTTCTTTTTATACTTGCTATGGAGTATATGGCTTGAAAACTTACCTTGGAATTTGTCACTCCAAACAACAAGATTGGCATCCGTCTTACTCAGCAAGGTACCCCTATTCCTTTTCTCTCCTTCTCTAATGACACTATTCTGCTTGCAGATGCTTCTACTACTAATATGAACTATATCGTTAATTTTCTCTGATAATTCTCGCAAATTAGTGGTCTCAAAATTAACTATCATAAAAGCTCTCTTCAGGTCTCTGACAATGTCTCCAAAACAGCTTCTCTTAATCTTGCTAGTATTATGAACATTCCTCTCACCACTAAAATGGAAAAATATATTGGAATTCATATCCTCAAAGGCCGTATTACTAAAGAAGCTTTTAAAGACGCCCTCCTTGATCTTAAAAAACAGCTCACCACCTAGAAAACGTTATCTCTTTCCCAAGCAACCAGAACGCTTCTTATTCAATCTAACCTTACTTCTAAAGTCAACTTTCTTATGCAAAGCTTCCTTCTTGACGATATTGATGATATCTACAAAAACTTCTTCTGGAATAATTCAAAACCTAATCATCATCCCCTTCTCAAATGGGATAATATCTGGAAACCCAAGGCTGAAGGTGGGTTGGGCCTTCGTTTGACTCAGGATAATAATATCGCTCTTCAGATGAAACTGTTATGGAGAATCATCTCTAACTCTCGCAGTATCTAGGTTCAAATTATTAATATGTTTGTAATCGTAACCTTTTTGAATTAGAACCTAACTCTACTTTCTCCTGGCATTTTAATCGATCTATCATTAATCAATTCCGCCCTGGCTTATTTTGGCAATTGGGCAATGGTCATAATATCAACTTATGGCATGACTCCTGGATCCTTGGTCTTTATAACCTTCAATCTTTCAATAATGGGTCCAATAATAATAGAGCTTCTGACTTTTTTAATCCTGATAAAACCTAGAATATTGACCTTCTTAAACAATATTTCCCTTTATCTTTAATTGATAAAATTTGCGGTATCTGCATCCCTAATTCAAATATCCCCGACACTATCATCTGGACCCCTTCCTCTGATGGAACTTTCACTACTAGCTCTGCCTTCATGCATTTCTCTCCTTCCTCTTCCCTTGTTACTACTCCCACTTCTTCTTTCTGGAGTAAACCTATATATCCTAAAATTAAAAATTTCCTCTGTAAGACCACCTCTGATTGCCTTTCTACTACTGAAAGACTTAACCACTACTTTCATCGTGTTTATGATACTTGTACCCTGTGTAACGAAATGTAATGAGGATACTAACCATCTTTTTTTTTTTGTTACCCCTACACGATTTGTGTCCTTAAACCCCCAATATTGATCTTACTAACCATCATAGTATCAATCGTTACAACTCGTTTCTTGATAACTTTAGTTGCTTCTCCTCCTTCTGCTTTACGGTCTCTCACATGGCCTTCATGACTTGGTGGAATATATGGAAAATTCGTAATAATTCTATCTTTAATTCTACTAAACCTTTGGATCCTTGGGATCTTGCTAACAATATTCTTTACCAATTTTCTCAATGGAAATCTACCTTGGAAACTGGAAAGGACTCTCGTAATCATTCTGAAAGAAGAAAGCCACGGCCCAGGAGGAACTCTTGGTCCAAACCACCTCTGAATATTGTTAAAATCAACAACGTGCAAATCTATTTCCTTCTGTTCCATTGGCATTATTCTTCGTAATCAAAATTGTAGCATCTTACACTTGGACAAAAAAAAAAATCCCGAATACTTCAATTCTTATGGCTGAGGCTTATGCCTTTCTGGAAGCTATTTGGGTTGTTGGTTCCATTCACCTCAAAAATGTTATTATTGAATGTGATAATCCCTGTGTTGTTAATGCTATTAAGGGAATCCAGAAGATTCCATGGGAAATTAGGACTCTAGTCCATGACATTCAAAACCACCTCCCGTGATTTGACTCTTTTTCTATCTCACATTGTTTCAGGGAATGCAACGTTGCTGCTGACTTCCTAGCCTCCAATGACTTCGATATCCAAGATCTTCGATCATTCATCTCTTCCATTGAAGATCTTCAAGCCTCTGTTGAAGTTGAAGAAGTTCGTCGTTCACATTCGTACAATGCTCAGTGCAATCTCTTGTTTAAAGAGTTATATAAATTTCATCAGAGCCGATGATTTAGGTAAAAAACCAATTATTTTTATTTACTTGTAAAAAATTTCATTATAAAACTAACATAATAAGTTAATATAAATCTGGTGTAATGCAGGAAAACTAAACTAGTTTCTTCAATAAATCATCAGTAACACTTATTATTTAAGTCTTATGAAAACCCGAAATTAGAATACTTCACCTTCTTAAAACGTAAAAAAAAGTTCAGGGATTTTTCCTTAATATACCTTATTTAATAACTAGTTTAGTTTTCAGTGCATCGCACATGTTTTATAAAATAATAAATTAAAACTTAATACATAAATAACTTAGGTTAAATAAATTTATGAAATAGATTTAGTTCATTTACCACATACAAATTTAGTTTAATTATAAAAAAATAATTGTTAATTTGAATTATTACCTAAATAGCTAAAGTAAAAAGATGATCAATTCTTAATATAAATTTTTTGAATTAGTAATTTAGTATGATAAACATTTTTAATAAAGAGAGTGCTAAACAAACATTGTTTAAATTTTTAAATATATTTAGTTTAAAGTATTTAAAATTTATGAATTATAAGATGAAATATTTCTATATAATTATTAAATAACTCTTTGTATATTAAAGTACATAAAATATGGTTTACAAAATTTTAAAAAATATAAATAAAGAAGCATTGTATCTTACATATCTTAATTATCCTAAAATAAGCATTTACACATATTTATAATCTTCCTATTATATGATTTTTTTTATCAAAAAGGAAAATGATTGAAAAATGACATGAGGCAAAATCTACTACTAAACTATTAAAGCAATCCTCAATATTCTCCACATGTCACCTCCTCACTAAAATCGCCACATGTCACTTTTCAATCATTTTCCTTTTTGATAAAAAAAAATCATATAATAGGAAAATTATAAATATGTGTAAGTGTTTATTTTAGGATAATTAAGATATCAAGATACTATGCTTCTTTATTTATATTTTTAAAATTCTCCAAACCATATTTTATATACTTTAATATACAATGAGTTATTTAATAATTATATACAAGAAAGATTTCATCGTACAATTCATAAATTTTAAATACTTTAAACTAAATATATTTAAGTATTTAAACAATGCTTGATTAACAGTCTCTTTACTAAAAATGTTTATAATACTAATTCAAAAACTTTATATTAAAGAATTGATTATCTTTTTACTTTAGCTATTTAGGTAATAATTCAAATTAAACAATTATTTTAAAAAATTAAACTAAATTTATGTGGTAAATGAATTAAATCTATTTAATAAAATAATTTAACCTAAATTATTTATGTATTTAAATTTAAATTATTATTTTATAAAATCCGTGCGAGGCACGTGAAAATGAACTTGTTAATATTGAAATGACATGTGTCAGTTTTAGGAAAAATGATCACATGAGGACAGGGCATTAAGGTAAGAATAAGGACGACTCACAGCCGTTGATATGGATTTCTATCTTCTAATCCCAACCGTCCGTGATCAAAAGCGTGATAAGCACGCGCCTTCTCTTCCCTTCTCTTCTCGCTCTCTAACAGATTTTCAATTTGTTTCTCGCTTCTTCTCTTCTCACTTTCGCTTCACAGCTTACTGCTCGCTCCTTCGCTCACCTTCTTCCTCACTTCTCACTTCTGTTCTTGTGCTTGTTTTTCGCTTACATCATCGCTTCTTCTCTCACATCTCCCTTCTCGGCTCATGTCCTCTTGAAAATAGGTAATTTCTAATTTTATAGCTATGAATTTGTGTTCTTCGATCTAATTGGGAATGCTTATACCTTCGTTTCTGTTTTTGTTTATTGTATGTGTATTTCGAGGTTCCATACTTCTGCGTTTGTGTTTTTCTGAATTTCTCCTTCGGTCATCTTCTTCCTCCCTTCTCCCTTTGTTATTGTTGGATTTGCTTAGTTCTTTTGCGTGTCTATTGTATTTTGTATTTTATGTTGTTGTTTAATCACATTCGTTTTGTTGTAAATCTTTTAAAATCCACATTGTTCTTTAACATGGCAAATTACAGGAAATTATACTATCTTCTACTACTTGTCGAAATGTGAACACCATGTGGTTTTGAATGAACACATATGCCTTTTGCAAATGAACATAATAGTTCTTGTTTAGTTATCTACCTTTTACAACTTCTGATGAACACATATGTGGCTATGTATGAACACATATTCCTTTTACAATGAACACGCAGTCACATCTTTTCCTTTTTGTGTTTTTAGGCAATTTTAAAATGGATACCAAATTGCCTTCTATTTCCCCAAGCATGAGTGCTCAGTATTACACTCTTGTTTGTGATGATCAATTGAAGCCATATGTTGGTCAAATCTTCCCAAATCTGGAGTGTGCCACTAAGTTTTATGGGGTATATGCAAGCGCATGTGGATTTGACATTCGCGTGTAATCAAAGAAAGACAGAACTGGATCGGGTATTATTATTTGGAAGTATCTTGTTTACACTAGAGAAGGATTTAAACATGCTTCTCCTTATGCTGAGTTAACCCCACTGCTGAGGTTGTTGTTAGGAGGAGAAGGAGGGTGTATAATAGATGTGGATGTGAGGCGAAATTGTGGCTTAAACTTGAAGCTGGTATTGGCTATGTGGTGAATTTTTTTGAATCTCGTCATACACATTCTTTTATGGATTTGTCTGAGATGGTTTTCTCTAAAGGAAATAGGAAAGTGACTCCATTTCATCAAGATTTTATTATGAACTGCATTAAGTCCAATGTTGGTGTGACCAAAAGCTACAAAGTGTACAAGAATTTAGTTGGTTCATATGCTAATGTAGGCGCCACTGTTGTTGACTTCAAGAATTTCATGAGGGGTCTGAATTCTTACAGTGTTGGCTGTGATGAACAGATGGTGATTGATGACTTCTTTAAGAAGAAGGAACGTTGCGATGCGTTCTATTTTGATTATGATGTTAACAAGGAAGATCAACTAATTCGATTGTTTTGGTGTGATCCTATTCATCATAAGAGTTTATCATATTTTGGGGATGTTGTTTCAGCTGATGCTACTTACCAATTGAATAGGTATGATTTTTTTTTTATATCTCATAGTTTTTTATATGAACACAGTCAACCAATCATATGAACACACGTGCAGTTACATATGAACACATACACTATTGTATATGAGCACTTACATATGAACACAAGCACTATGAATTCTTATTATTAACATTTTCATTTTCTATCCATACTATAGGTACAATATGGTGTTTATTCCCTTCACTGGTGTTGACAATCATAAGAGGTCCATTACATTTGGTGTTGGTTTGCTTTTGCATGAAGACATAGAATCATATGTTTGGTTATTTGAGAGTTTCAAGAAGGCAATGGGCCATGAACCCCCTGCTATTATATCTGATCAAGATGCTTCTGTTAAAGTTGTCGTGGAACGAGTTTTACCCGGGTCTGCTCACCGTTTGTGCATGTGGCATATAATGATGAAGGTTACTAACAAGGTAAAATTCCCGCCGGACACATGTGTTAAAATTGTAGATTCGTTTCATAAAAAGTTCAATGCCATTGTTTGGAGTGATGATCTTAGCCCCCATAGAGTTTGAAGATGCGTGGTTCGCAATTTTTCAAGATTTTGGTTTGCAATCTCATGAGTGGTTAGGAGTAATGTTTGAGCTACGCCGTTATTGGATACCTTCTTTCTTTCATGATGTGACTATGGCTGGCTTGTTGAGGACAACTTCAAGATCTGAAAGCCAAAATAGTTTCTTTGTAACATAATTTCCACTCATTCATTTTAAAAAACAACATCCTGCAACACATATTATAAAGAAATTAATCATTTTATTATGGGTTTATACATGCAATTGGATATTTAAAACTACTTACTTTCCATCTCCTTTGTTCCCAACTACCCAATTATAGAGCTTCTTCTCGGCCTCTGATGTTTTTTCAATGACATTGATTTCTCTTGTTTTGAATGGGGATTTCACAAGGTCTGAAGGATTTGGTATCCTTTTTTATACCACTTCAGAAGCATTGCATACAAATGTGACCTGACAAAATAAACACATAAAGTTAACACACCTGTAATCCTTTACAGAATGAACACAACTTGAAATATGAATGAACACATAAGCATTTCTATATGAACACACATATTATTTGTACCTTTTTTGGTTCTTTTTCACTTCCATCCTTCTTCTCAGTATCCTTGTTTCCCTCATCATCTTTCTTACTGTCATCAATACCCCCAAATTGTTGAACATGGCCTGCAATATCTTCCCTATCATCATCACCACCACCACTCTCATTCCCATTGACATTGTCGCTTGCATTCTGCATTTATATATTTTTATATGAACACTAATGAATAAATCATATGAACACATTGATGGTATATAAGTGAACACATAAGAATTTTGATATGTGTACCTTCATAGCATCATCTCTCTCACTGTCTTCCAACAACACAATCTCTGCATAAGTGGCTGTGGTATCATCTTTCTCTCCCTCATCCATCATTCCACCACTTTCGTTCACTGCCTTTTACATTTTCCTTTTCATTCTACATTATTTAATGAGCACCAAACATAGTATCACATGAACTCACGCTTGGACATAGATGAACACATTTTCAAAGATAGATGAACACAAATAATATGTGTACCTCTCTTCTTTTTTCATTTTCCTTTGCATCCTTCATAACATCATCTTGCTCACTGTCTTCCAACATCACAATTTCTGCAGCAGTTGTTGTGGTATTATCCTTTTCTCCCTCATCCATTATTTCACCACTTGCACTGCCTTTGAATATTTTCTTCTGCATATATTTAATGAACACCAATTAAAGATCAAATGAACACACGCTAAGAGATTTATGAACACACTTTGAAAGTTAGATGAACACTAATTATAAGAACAAATGAACACAACTTGAATAATGCATGAACACATAAGCATTTCTATATGAACACACATAATACTTGTACCTCTTTTGGTTCGTCATTATCCTTCTCATTGCCTTCTAATTCCACTAATTCTGCACCAACATCCACTATGTTTTCACCTTTCTCTAACTCAGAGTCTCCCTTCAAATTCTCAACTACTTCCATTCTTGCAATTTGAATCTCAGTAGAAACATCATGCACACTCTCATCATCATGTATTTCAGTATCATTTTTGAACTCACCATCATCTTTTCCCTCTTCAGGTACACCCAGATCTACATCCTCCTGTTGATTTTCTTGTGGTGCTTCTTCTTGTGTGATCACTGGTGAAACTCTTAAATCAAAATTTGTTATAGAGTTATAATATACAACTCTTTGATTATGAATTTAAAAAAAGAAGGGGAGTTAGTAAATAACTGAAAACATGAGCACGTGAACACAATAGTGATATGCTATGAACACACTAGAAGATACATACAAACACATGATAAAGAATAGATGAACACAACAGTGATAGTATTTGAACACATTATAAGACATGTATGAACACTGAGAGAAAGACAGAATATGAAATACGTATTACCTTTTGAATTGCTTCTTGTATACCCTTTCTCTGCATTCTCATTGATGTGTATGTTCTGATAGGATAGGTTTTTTTTGTTTCCTTCTCTAATGTAGTTGTATCCTTCTCAGATGCAGTTGTTTCGTTCTGTTTAATAAATATTTTTGTGTTAGGCAAAACATTAATATTTCAACACAAGTTTGGAAAGTATTTTACTTACATGCTCATTCATCTTTGATAATTTGCTAATAACTTGTGATAGTCCTTTGAGTTCCCAAATATTCTTTATGTGCTTGCTTCTCTTGTATTGTTTGTTCAATCTCATCCATGCATTTGACAACCATATCCCAGAACTCATCTTGACTGTTTTGGCTTTCATTTTCAGTCCCCTCCTCTGTTTGAGATTCTGAACAAAGCTTGACTTTTATAACCTTCTCACACTCAAAGTTAACCTTGTTGAGTACACCATGCCCGGCTAGCTGTCTAGGGGTTTCCTTATTCCTCTTAATGAACTTTCTAATCTTCACAACCATCTCCTCAACATCTTGCAAGTAGCCTTCCATAAATGTCTTAACTTCATCATTTGGCACATTGTCATCCTTTTCAGTGTTCCTTTCTTCGTCATTTTGGATCTTGCTTGTCTGCTCTTTACCATTAAATATATGTTTTTCTCTTGTATATCCTCTTCCAAACCCACCATACTTTAATTCTTTATCCTCCCTGCCTTTTAGCATCTCAGTATTCCATCTAGAGATTATAGGAAATGCTCTTTCAACACCTTTTCCTTTCAAGGTTACCCTATCAGCGTATATAAGCTGTATTTAAAAAAGATGAACACAATAGTAAGATTAGATGAACACAACAATATAATCAGATGAACACAGAAGTGTAAACAGTTGAACACAATAGTAAGATTAGATGAACATAAACTAAATAGAATATATCATTTAAAATAATCCCTCAGATTTACATAAACTATATATAATAGATGAACACAACAATATTTTGAGGTGAACACATAAAACATAAGCATTCGAACACATGTGTATAAGCACGTGAACACAAACTAAATTAATATTGAATCTAAAAGATTCACTTACCAAGAGAAGAAAAACAAGTCCTTTGTATGTTCCATCTTCTGTTTTAGCCCATGCAATTGTAGTTTCAATCAACTTATCAAATAAAAATGCACTTCAATTGTAGTCCTTGACTGTTTCCACATTATCGAGCAAATCCATTATCTCCCACTTGCATTTCCCATTTGGATAACTTTCCACCACTGTGTTGACAAAAAGCAAGATGAAATACCCCTTGAACCAATCACTGCCATCCTGAAGCGTCATCATCTTATTCCTAATCTCAGTACAAGATATATTCCTCATAGTCTTTCCTGGGAAATCTTCGGCTATTTTGGTTTTGAGATATTCAGTTCTTTTTCCTTTGGTTTGTAGTTCTATTCTGTTTTTTCCCATTGGTATTCCAAGATACTCATGTGGATCAGTTTCTGTAATGACAATGTCTCTTAAATCCTTGTGTTTGATTACACACTTGAGCGGGTCAAACTTGCTTAGCACATAATATCCAAGTCGTCCAGGTAGATCAGTGACCTCCCACTCTAGCATATGTCCAAGCCCCATGTCAATGATTGCTTGCCTTTGTGCATCAGAGAAAGCATAATCTTTATCATTAAAGTATGTCACAAGCATATTTGACGATGTCCTACAAAGAAGCCTTGTGTTCAGCTTGCGCAACACAGAAATTCCTTTCTTTTCACTTAGATCTAAAACCTTCCCTTTTGGTTTTGTTGTCTTATTCTTCTCTGACACTAAAGTCTTCCCTTTCTTCTTGTCCTCTTCCGCCTTGGATACTTGTTTCTTCTTCTCTAATACTTCAGATTTTTCTTTCTTCCTCTCTTGCCTTTTTTTCTGTACTACAACAACCTTCTCCTTTGCAACTGCTTCCTTTTTGCTCTTCTTAGTCTTCTCAACATTCAGAGCACTAGCCCCATCTCCTCTCTTTCTTTTTGCTTGCCTAGTTTCTGCAACAATATCCCCTTGTGTAAGTTGTCCATCTTCTGTTCTTGTCAGGACGTACCGTGTTAGTATTTGAGATGTACTGCCTGACATGACCATAGCAAGTGGATTACCTGTGTAAATGACCATATGAACACAATCAAATGATGTTGTAAACACATATCAAGGAATGAACACACATGAAGATTTATAATGTGAACACATATCAAGGAATCAATGAACACATATCTAGGAATCAATGAACACATATCAAGGAATCAATGAATCAATGAACACAAAACTAAAGGTCAAATGAACACATTTTTTTAAATTATATTTCTTACCAGCTGTTTCAATTGGAGTTTGAGATTTTTTCTGCATTTCTTGTTCTCTAGCTATGTATCTCATTTGCCTTGGTGATAGGGTTTGTTGATCGCTATCTTTATCTCCTATATTGGTCAATAAACATGAATTAAAATGTGGTTACACAAAAATACACAACTATATTCTTAATGAACACATTCATTATAAAATATGAACACAAAATCATTTCAAGATGAACACAAAGAAAGAGTATTACCTACTGCAGAGGTGGGGGTTGCAAGTGGGTCATGTCTTGATTTACTCTTGTTTTGTCTTCAGTCTGAATCAGTTTGGCTTGGTGTGTCACTCCCACCTGAAGAGGATTTTGTGTGGGTGAGTGTGTCATCCCTAGATGTTGTTTGGCTTGATGTAGATGGAGAGGGAGATGTTTTCCTACTGCTTCCAGCTTTGTCATGACTTGCTTTGCTTCTGATCTCTCTCTTGGATGATTTGTATGTTTTATCTCCAACTATTAGTGTTCCATAAGGTAGTTGCATCACTTTTGGGTCAACTAATATTATCATAATACAGATGAACACGCATTAAGATTCGGATGAACACATAAGTTTATTAGAGCCTTATTAGTACAGATGAACACATATTGAACATCACATGAACACATAAGTTTTAACTCATGAACACATATTCAGCTATGGGATGAACATATATTGAACATTTCTTCACACATAATTTTTAACTCATGAACACAAATAATATTTTGGATGAAAACATATGTATTTCTCTCATGAACACATATTTAAAGATAGATGAATACATATTAGTTTCAGATGAACACATTTGTATTTACTCATGAACACATAACTCATGAACAAATATTCAGTAATGGATGAACACATGTGTAAATCACTCATGAACACATGTATTTTACTCATGAATACAAATTAGTTATAGATGAACACATTTTGTATTTCACTCATGAACACATAAGTTATTTCTCATGAACACATACACATTTTACGCATGAACACATACACATTTATTTATTTGCATATTCTCGTCAGTTGATGAACACATATGCCTTTATTGATGAACACATGGACACAATAACCGCCAAATCAGTAGAGTTTGAAGATGTGTTCATCATGCAAGATATAAAACAATGATTAAACATTTTTGAAGTTTTCAAATGCTTACATTGAAGTGCATGTATGCATTAGCTTTCATCGTTTACTAATTTTCAAGCATTAAGTCTTATTTTGAACCAAATGAACACGAGAGATATAGTTGAACAACAATTGAACAGTTAGGGCTTGTAATTTGTGTATTCTGAACTCGAAATCGAGTGCATACCTGCAATGTTTGCCTTCTTGTTCACCTTCTTTGTCATCGTTGCTTCTAGGTTTTGGTTATGGGTTAGATCGTTCAACACACTTTGATTATGCTCGAATCTGCAAGGATTTAAGTCGAAATCTTCTCTGAGTTGAATCACCACTTCGATTACGCTCGAATGTGCAAGATGTTGTTTGAATTTGGGAGAAATCTGTGGAAACCATCCTAAAAGGTTTTGAAAAGAGAGCGTTAGTGATCGCGCTTCTACAGATTTTGGTAAAAGTGGAGGAAAGAAGCTTCTTCATGGCTTATATAGGCGCGTGCTGAGTTAATTTTTTTTTGAGCGTGAGAAGCACGTGCCCGTTTGAGTAGATGAGATGATGTGGGCTGTTTCCTTAGTCTTAACACTAAGGAAGATCCTCGTCGGAATCGAATCTAATGAGGAGATGAGATTTGATGAAAATTGAGTATTACTTTAATAATTTAATACTAGATTTAGGACTTTTGCGGTTTTAATTTGCCACCTGTATATCTATCTATCTATAAAAAGAGGAGGACTCTTATGAATATTAGAACTTTTTTTTTGTCGTTTTGTTCACTTCTGCTGGGCCACCTTCTAGGGTAATAACTTGGGCCCAACTCATTTTTTGAGTCCACTAAATGATACTGAGACCTGCTAAGCCACATATCCACTTTATGGGGCCAATTCCTTTTTTTTTTCTTCATCAATTTCCCTTCTCGATGCATCTTCAACCTGCGAGCACCTGCAATTCTTTTGGGGCCAATTCCCTTTTTTCCTTCATCAATTCCTTCTCGATGCATCTTCAGCCCGCGACACCACCGACAATTTTTTTGATTCCCTCGGTTGATTCTGCACCTTTCACTTTCCGTTTACCATGCCAACTCTTGGGTAATTTTTTGATTTGTGGGATTAGGGTTTTGCTGAGCTATGGTATTAGAAGCTTTCATCTTTACGATTAAGTGAGCTGCTTCCATATAATGGCCCTTTTTCTCATTAGTTTGAAGGAGATTCTAAGTTCATCTTTAGATAAATTGGTTCTCGTTCCTATTTTGTTTTCTTTACAGGTTTCGAAACGCACTTCCATGTATGCCTTCCGAAGATAATCTTCGTCAACAATTTGTAAATTATGCTGCATTCTTAATTTTTTCTGCTAATTTCTTTTTTCTGGCATATATTTTCAGCAGGTTTTTGGGTTTCACTTGATACTTTTGTCTATATAGCCTACCTTTGTTTCACTGCCAAGTGCCAGCAGCTGCTTGTTATCTGACCTTTATCCCCATCAGATACTTAATAAGTTAGTCTTGATTAACGAGTCTTATTTTAAACCCTTATCCAATTACTCCCTCCGTCCCTTTATTTCCTTCTTGTTTCTCCCGGGCACGTATGACGATATGCGTTTTGTTTTATCAATATCTCTAATTATAGATTAGTAAAAATTATAAATTTTGAATTTTATTAAAGTACTCGATAAAACGAATCAAACAAGACCACACATGACTATGTTTTGATTTATATATTGCTCGGAATTACGAAGATTCCATTGATTTGTGAATAGTGTGAAAAAGAAAATCAAGAAGCAAATAATGGGACGGAGGGAGTAGTAAATACTCCATTGTTTTCTTAATATATAGCATTACAATCTGTCCACTTTAGCTCATACAGGTGTCACTTCACCGTATATGTCCTCTGTTTGTCATCCCAGGGTTGCATGATTCGCTCTAATCAATGGCGAATCACGAACCGGATCGCACGCACCTGATCGCGGTTCGTTCGCGTACCGATTTGGCTAAAACAACGAATCGAAGCGAACCATGAAAAATGGGCGGTTCGTTCAAGCCAAATGAATTTTTGCACTGATAATTCGTACTAATGGGCCATGATACTGCAAGCCCATGTAAGGATGGTTTGCTATTAAACCCACTAAGCTACAGCTGAAGTCACATCCTTTTATACAAAAGCTGAACCTAAGGAGGTGAAGCATTTGTCGATGTGGGAAACTCAATTTCCAACAACTGAATATACACAGGGCGTCTAAACACTCATTTGGACGACGTCGACCTCGGGAAGACGACGACTCTGTATAGCGTGTGGTGTGGCCAAGTTCAGCTACTCAACGG
This sequence comes from Oxyria digyna, assembly GCA_029168935.1. NCBI lineage: Eukaryota > Viridiplantae > Streptophyta > Magnoliopsida > Caryophyllales > Polygonaceae > Oxyria > Oxyria digyna. Next base: position 19,305,448 of record JAPVLV010000013.1, read on the forward strand.
TGGTTTTAATTCCGGTCTCCGTCGATGGCGGAGGCGTCCATGGTGGTTAGGTTGGCTTTTGGGCTGCGAAAGTGGTACACCTAAATACCTAATTGCTGGGAGATAATTCGATGTTAAAATTAAACCTAATTAGCAAATCTTTCTGCTTCCTAATCTTCTACCTAATTGCTGGATTTTTGAGGTCCGTTGCTTCTTCTAACGAAGAAGAAGGTCTGTTGATTCTTCTAACGAAGAATAAGAGGCCTTTTACTTCTTCTTTTTTGAAATATTAATATTTTTTTTGAAGTGCCAATACATTTACAGGGACTTGGTTGCCTTTTTCTCTTTTATTTAATGGATTCAATTTATATATATTTATTACAACCGTTGGCGAATCACGAATCACGTTTCAAAAATTAACGAATCACGTTCCTAATATCAACGATCCGATAATCTGTGATTCTTCGGCGAATCCGATTCTCCACAAATGGCGAATCGCGAACCGCGTTCACGATCCGGTTCTTCCGCGAACCATGCAACCTTGTGTCATCCAGCACCTACTTCTTTCTATATAAATTAACATTTCGATCTACTTCTTTGCATACTTCACCACTGCATAAACTTTTTTATCCCCGTTCTTTCCATTGGTGAGCATCCTTTGATTATGTTTTTCTTCATGTCATAGTTGATTCGCAGCTTATTAACTTCTAATTTTGGCTTACTTTTTGCTTCTATGTTACTATAGTTTAGTCCTGTTCACCTCTGCAGTCCTTCTCTTGTGAAGAGTACACGCAAGCTCTTCAGAAAAGGTATCTTTTTTAACTCCATATGTCACCTCTCTTCATACTATTTGCTTGTATCATGTGCTCTCTTTAGATTTTATTCTGCCTCATATACACTTAGGCACATACTATCCGTTTACCAACGCTTAGCCAAGGTTTGATTAAATTCCCGAGTTAGCCACCTACTAATCATCTTAGAATGCTTAGTCGTGCTTTAGGTCTGGTGGTAACTTCCACAAATACTAATCCTAGCTTATTTCACTCACGAATTATATGGTATTGAGAAAGTATATTCGTTCACATAATCTGAATCTCATGTGATTACTATTTATGATCACCACTTCACAACAACAAGAATATACTCACAAACAATGTTTAATATCTATTTCAACGTGGCAAGACTGAGAAGGAATTTACCTTGAAAAGGCTGAAAAGATTATACAGTGTTAAGAGAAGCATGTAAACGTTGAGCAAGATAAAGGTCAACATCGGTTTCGGATCTACTTTTAAGAAAATCATAGAAGATTAGTATAACCTCACAAGTTTAAGATTAGTTTCAGATCTACTTTTAAGAAAATCATGGAAGATTAGTATAACCTCACAAGTTTATTCGCACAAAACAAGCATCTTTTTAAACTCAATTTGTCACTTCTCTGCATACTATTTGCTTGTACCATGTGTTCTCTGTATATGTTGTTCTGCCTTATATAAACTTAGGCACCTACTATCCGTCTAACAACGGTTAGACAAGTTTTTATTACATTCCTGCCTCAGGCACATACTAATCATGTAACAAAAATAGTCCTGCTTTAGGTCACGTATTAACTTACACACATACTAATCGTAGGTTTTTACCGTTCACATAATTTGAGTCTCATGCGCTTAATATAAATGATCGCTATTAATCGTCGCTCCATATTAGCAAGGCGATACTACCACCACTGTTTAATATCTACTTCACAGTGGAAAGACTGAGCAGGAATCTAACTGTAAACTGCTAGAGAGATGCAGCGGTTTAAAGAAAAGCAAGTAACAGTCGAGAAAGCAAAAGGTCAAGATCAGTTTTGGATCTTCTTTAAGAAATCGAGATTCTGTTACATTTATTTTGTGTTCTATAAACCGATTACTGAATTTACTGCCTCGATTATGATTCAAAATCACACCATATAAAATTGCGCACAAAGCTATGTAAGTTGCTTACCTTTCATGAGAACTTTAACCCAACCTAAACTTATAACAGTAGCTTCTACAGTTACTTAGTTCAGGTAGCATGAATTCGTCCACGTAGGTGTATAGCATTCATTTAACAATTCCTTTTCCACTTATTTCTTTCATAATCTGAAGTTGTGTTTCAACCTGGTTCATATCTTTGCTTTGATGCAACTGAGATCAAATTACATATGACTTACCTAGACGAGTTAACGCCCCGGACAAAATACTACTCTGTCAAAGTACGCGTGGTGACGAAAAATCGTGCTATTCAACCTGTTGGAAAGAGCCGTTATCAACGACTTACTATAAGAGATGAAAAGGTTCTTTCCTCATCTTCCTTTAAAATCTCAGTTTACTTACACTTTCGAATTTGCATATGTACCTTTATTAAATTGACGACCTAATTGACTTATCACGTTGTTTCGTGCTTGTTATATTGTTCCCAGTCGGTGTGCTTTCTTTCTTGTTTCCTATTCATTTCACTATTGAATCTGGCCTCAATTTTCTGATCTCGTTTCGTTGTTCATTCACTTGGAATTTGCGCACTCTGTTCTCCTTAGTGTGCTCTTGTTATTGATTTGGTTATTCTGGTTATGTATATACTCGCCGATTTTCTATCTTCTTTCTCTCTCTTTTTTTAAAAAATTCACTTTTGGGAGTTTTGTCAACTGAGTTGTATCAAGTTGACAGTGATCATGTTTTCAACAGTTTTACTCATGTTGTGTCGATCGTCTTGTTGTGTTTCTTCAAATTGGTTCGGTGACCTGCAATGAACTTGGTTGTCAATTTATGAATTACTTGAGAGTATGTTTTTGTTTACATTAACATCCATATGATGCTAATTGTTTATTGGCAAGAATATGTAGCAGCATGTTAAAATAGAAGTACATGTTTACACTCATACTGCTTCTTCTACTGTAGGGAACGTACATGGGCGCTACTCTATTCGACGATGACATTGACATGTTTAATGACATCATCCAGAAAGATGGGGAGTATGAAATCAGCAACGCTTCCATTAGTCGAGTCAATGCGTTTTACGCCGATCACTGCAATGATCACCAGATGACTATATCAAGTCGTGCACTTGTTCGCCGCCTTGATTCTGGCCCCTCTTCAAGTCTAACAGTCAGTCCATATCGTCAGCTTAGTTCTATTCCACATGACGCCTACGCTAAAGATCATTTCGGTATGCAATATTTTCCTTGACTACTTTTGTTTTTAAGCATGTACGCTAACAACGGGTAATTATATCAGACCTTATGGCCATTGTTCTGTACGTTGAACCCCCAAAGTCCCTGCCTACCGCAGTCGGTTTCCCTGTAAACGTGCGTTCTGTCATTGTGACAGATGACATGTATTCATTGTCGTCCCTCCTATATCATTCACACCTCTTTTGTAAAACTTAAATCCTATTACTATCATAACTATGTTTATCCATTTACAATATTCTATCCTTCTTTATAGTGTTGAAAACAATTTGGTTGTGTCTTTATGGTCTGATCTTGCGGACACTGAGGCCATGAAGCTTGCTTCACTGGTGGAAAACAGTCCTATAATTGGTTTCAGTGACTTGCAGCCAAGTAAACACGTAGGTGGGTATATGAGAATACGTCTGGCTCATGCACTTTTACAGTACAACACTTTTACACTGAGACACTATTGCATATATTTAACCTGCGACACTTTTACTTTCTTTTCCCAAGATTTTCTCTCGCATCGTCGCGCTCTACTTTGCTAACTTTTGACCCCGTAGGAGAAAGAGCAGAGGCCTTACAGAAGTGGTTAGTTAAAGTGACAAACAAATCTATGTCTGCGTGTTGTAGTAACTGCAGCTCTACAGCTGAACCAAGGTACATGGTATCTTTCCAGTGTATGTCTCTTTTTCCCAAAGTTTTTCCAGATTTAACATTCGATTACACACATTTTTAATATTTTAGAAATTATGTGTGCAACGCACTTACAACATAATTATGGTTCCTTTGCCTACTTACCTAAGCAAGTTGGGTTCTGCTATGCGCCACGACCTCATAAATTATTCACAGTAGGACAAATTCCATTTATCTTGTCCTACAACATGAATTTTAGGCATTTATAATAGGAACTTGGCTTATAGCAAAATGGTTACCTGTTCTCCTTCTCTACACTTCCCTGCTTCCCTGCTGTATTTTTTGTTGGTTTCAAAAATATGGCAAAACTCATGTATGTCAGGTACTACTCGAACATGCGACACTTCTTCAATACAGGAAAAACAATTGAGCTTGTCAGTACTGAACGTACCTACACTCATTTAGAACGAGCATTGTGGTCATTTTAAAGTTTAATATACAACTCTACTAACGAAAAAGGAAGAGCGCCTTTACAAGAATTTGTCCCTACATGCAGACTTCGACTCCACTGCGATTGATGCAACTACCGCTACAACTAGCATTATATCCGTGTTGGTCAAATATAACTTCACATAGCACCAACTTGTAGTGTTTATGTATAACACTTGTACGTTACCTAATATGAAATACATGTTAACTTTTGTTTTTATACTATCACGCATATTACCTAAATTTTCATTTCCATACAAAGAGGAAAGTTCCGGTGAGAACAAAGCTTAACGTAGGAAAAACGAAGTTTTTGCGTTCACAGATAATAAGTTAATGTTCATAATTTGAGCGGTAACGTTCATAACCTAGGCGATAAATTTTTTTGAGGTCATTTTGAGAAAATAATTAAAAAAAATCAAAGTTCGCAGTAATTACAAGTATGCCACCGCGTCCCTCACTTAAAACGTTCAAAAAATTTTGTGGCCTATATTATGAACACTACCATCCTGAATATGAACATTGACGGGTAATCTGTGAACACAATCTGTTCGTTTTTCCTACGTTAAAAGTTATTTGCACCCGAACTTTCCTCCCATACAAATACATAACTTCGTATCACTTACCTACATAGCACGCGTTAGGGGTGGGGACGGGTGGTTAACCGATGTTTCGGTTAACCGACCTTCGGTTAACCGGTCTTTCGGTTAGTGATTTAGGCATACCGTGAACCGTATCATTCACGTCGGTTAACCATATATCGGTTAACTGTCGGTTTCGGTACGGTTAATCGGTTAACCAAATAACCATAATATTAAAATATTTAAAAAAATGTATTTTTTTTGGTGCAAAAACTATAATTAACATACTTAAATAACGACATCACTTGCATTAACTGTAATTAAAAACCAATAAAACGTCACAGTAGCATAACTTAACATTATGCTCCAAACAAAAGCTAATACAAAACTTTATAACAACCTAAATTATCTTGCAATATCCTACAAACAAAAATCCCGCTAGTACAACAATTTTGCATGCTTCTTCAAACAAGAAGCTAATCATCTATCATAATCATTGGTTGCTCCACCATCAAATTCTGCATGCCTATAATTAAATAAAATAGTGTACAATAGACATGTCATTCCAAATGTGAGGCAAATGTGAACTTGGCCGGGCTTTAGACAAAATAAAAGGGGAAGACTTGACATTTACAATAAATTAAGTAGCGTTTTTTTGAAGCTTTATTTATTAATATTTATATCATAGTAAAATGGAAGATAGTGGAATCATGAATGTGAGAGTGTTAGTTTGTCTGAGATCGTGAATCTGCAAAGCAATTTGCTCTTTTGCCTTTTCTTTTTTTGTTTGTTATTTTGAATCAAAACTAGAAGTATATACTTAAATCTATTAAACTTAGTTTATTTAGTTATATAGTTCTAATTTTAAAAATATATTTTTATATATCTTCGGTTAACCGAGGATAGGAAAACTCAAAACCGTAACCGTACCGAATAATCATAAAATGTTTCGGTTGGTTAACCGTAACCGTAAGTCGATTTTTCTTCGGTACGGTTAACCAAAAATTTGATCGGTTACGTTTTTTTTCTGCCCACCCAGCACGCGGGCTTGCAGTAGTAAAATAAAACAAAAGTTCTTGGCTTATTTCCCAAGTATTTCCATCGTACTCTTTCGCTCGCGCGAATTGGAACACACAGCAGAGGTCCAGAACTACGATCGCCGTCTACAATCTGCAATGTCCACCGAAGCTGAGGATGCTGTCCGCCGTCGCGCTTCAATCGCCGATTACCGCAAAAAACTTCTCAACCAGAAGGAACTCAAAGCTCGAGCTACCAAAGGTAAACTTCACATTATTACGACTCTCTTTCTCTTGCTCGACCTAGATTTACCCATTTCTGGGGGTTTCGCATTCTTCTTTTATTTTACTTTAATTTCACTGGTCTAAGGAGGTAGATGCACGATTGTGAATTATGCACTGTTTTGGATTCTTCTCTTATAAGCTTGCCGAGATGAGAAAGCAAAATGACAAGGGAGATGAGTTTATTCAGCGGAATTTTTGCCAAAAACTTTTTGAATTGTATAGGGTAGATCTGGGATTGTTTTACAATTTGGAATGCGAACAAAAAGTTCATGCTTAAGACACAGATGTTCTGCCTTTACAATTATCTTGCAGTGTAACTTAAATTTATTACTTTATTGAAATGTTTGCTTGGTAAAAACCATTATAATTCATACCTAGATAGCTTTCACAGGAATTTGATATTGGGTTTTGCAGTTTGTTGACTGTGTATGTCATGATGTTTGTCTTCCAAGCATATGTCCAGATCCTTCCTACGGAGTACTATTTAAGTGTTATGAGTTTTGTGTTATTATTACTTGTAGTAATTTTCACTTTACATTACGACGGTCCATCTGTGATGTTGATTAAACTATTATGTGCAGCTAGAGAGGATTTGCGAGGTGCAAAGAAAGAATATGCTAAAACTGAGGATGATCTGAAATCCCTTCAGAGTGTTGGCCAAATTATTGGAGAAGTTCTTAGGCCTCTCGATAATGAACGATGTAAATATATCACTGCACTTATTTTAATTGTCTGAGTTTTCTCTCTGCATCCTTTCTTAATAAATGCATGTAAAAAGAAACATATTCATGCATGCTGCAGTGTTTCATTATTTCCTTTCCACAACTTCATTCTTGAACTGACTGAAATCAAAAGTTGTCTTTCTTCAAACAGTGTCACTAAACACTTTAATTGCATGGTTTTAGTCTCCAAGATAGCAGAGTCATTTGTTTCATTTATTGCTGGAGAATATAAAATTGTAATTTGATCGACTGATCCTGGCTGCACTTTCTGCTGCAGTGATTGTAAAGGCAAGTAGTGGACCGAGATATGTGGTAGGTTGTCGCAGTAAAGTGGACAAGGAGAAGCTAACTTCTGGAACTCGTGTGGTTCTTGATATGACAACTCTGACCATCATGCGTGCTCTACCTCGTGAAGTGAGTTTGCTCTCTCTCACTCTATCTTTCTGATACACTCACAAATACTAAGATTGAGAGGCTAGTATCTTTTAGCTTACTCTTTGTAGTTTTAGTATTAGTTGGCATGCCAAATTACAGTTCTGCAGTTCAATATTTAAAGGTGTTCTATGCAGAGATATGATATTGTTTAATTATTGTTATGGTTGAGGTGTTGAGCTACTATATATGTCTTCTGTTCTTCAAAGCTTTAGCGTTATTTTACTGGAATCTGAATCTTAACATCCTAAGCGCCTTCATTTGCTGTAATTTTAGTAGTGCTAAGAGCTCCAGAATTATATCGACATATGAAGCATAGATTTATTTTGTGTACTTCATTTTTTAAATATGTTTTGTATGTTATCCTCAGGTTGATCCAGTCGTATACAACATGCTTCACGAAGATCCTGGTAACGTGAGCTACTCTGCTGTTGGTGGTCTTTCTGATCAGATTCGAGAGCTCAGGGAATCAATAGAACTTCCATTGATGAATCCTGAGCTCTTCATTAGGGTGGGAATCAAACCTCCCAAGGTAATAAAAAAACATTGTCCTTGTTCCTTGAAATAGTACTGAAACTTTTACTGGCTTCTTTTGCCACTTGTCCTTCTAAAAATGTTGATTGAGTTGAGATGTATTTATTTATTTATTTTATTTGCATCAGGGTGTTCTTCTCTATGGACCTCCTGGAACAGGAAAGACTTTGCTAGCTCGTGCAATAGCAAGTAACATAGATGCTAATTTCTTAAAGGTCTGTCCCTATTTGTCATCTATCATACTCCTTGTTTTAGCTGTCATTTTCCCCAAATAATCATGCTGGGTTTTATTATTTTGGTAGGTTGTGTCAAGTGCTATCATTGATAAATATATTGGTGAAAGTGCAAGATTGATACGTGAAATGTTTAACTATGCAAGGGAACACCAAGTAAGTGTTTCTTTTTTGACGAAGCATTTCAGCCTTCTTATTTTGTGTTAATTTATTTTCATTATGTACTAGCCATGCATCATCTTTATGGATGAGATTGATGCTATTGGAGGACGCCGTTTTAGTGAGGGAACAAGTGCAGATCGTGAAATTCAGAGAACTCTGATGGAGTTGCTAAACCAGTTGGATGGTTTTGATCAACTTGGGAAGGTACTTTAGATTTTTTTATTTTCCTTATGTCTTCTTTTATTATGATGATTGTATACTAATTTCATGGGAAGATAAGTGACCTTCTAGACCGACTCTAATCCTCAAAAATTACCTTTTTCCAGAGTTTGCTTCCCATTTAAAAAATTGGCCTTCTATGGACTCTCTCTAGGTTAAAATGTGGCGTGTTAGATTCATTTTATCAATCCTCAAGTGGACAATTTTGTGTATAACTTGTCTAGAACTTTTAAATGCTTCATGTTCTTTCATGCTAGTCATCATGAATACATCTTGACTGCTGTTCTTATAGGTCAAAATGATAATGGCCACAAATAGACCTGATGTGCTTGACCCTGCACTACTACGTCCAGGACGCCTAGATAGAAAAATTGAGATCCCATTGCCAAATGAGCAGTCCAGACTGGAGATCCTGAAAATCCATGCCTCTGGGATCGCCAAACATGGTGAGATTGACTATGAAGCAGTTGTAAAGCTTGCTGAGGTAAATTTTAAAGGATGTGAACTTTTCTCTTTGTGTGCTGCATGTCGATTTTGGGGATAGTAATATCTTTTGTAATTGTTTCAGGGCTTCAATGGGGCTGATCTACGTAACATTTGTACTGAAGCTGGGATGTCAGCTATCCGTGCAGAGCGTGATTATGTTATCCATGAAGATTTCATGAAGGTAAAATTTATAGTATCTGAAACCTAAATAATGGAAGTTTTCAAAATCAAGATTTATGGCATCTAAATATTTTATGATGGTAAACTATAATGAACCAAGTTGAGTGAAAATAAAATGGAGTTCACGTCGTGGTAGACACAATAAAAGAATACAAGTTGATTTGAAACTTGAATGTTTTTCTCCTGTTTCTTGACTTGTACATTATACTTCATGATCAATACACTGCTATGTTATCACCTAGTATTCTTAAATGTTACTCCGTAGTAGGGATATCTTTAGGCTGAAATTTTTGCATTGTGATGAATTTATGGATGGGACACTTATCTTGCAACTTTAGCAGAAGAAAACGTTGGTTGCAGTCTGACACGACTGTTTTTCTATTTTCTTTGTCAATGCCTCAGGCGGTCAGAAAGCTGAATGAAGCAAAGAAACTTGAATCAAGTGCTCACTACAGTGCTGATTTTGGAAAAGAGTAGATGGGGTCTTGTTCTTTCCCTTCATGTTTGTCAAAGTTCTCATTTCCTCTTACATTTTGTATTCTGGAAGATGGGTTGCCAGCTCTTTCCGTTTAAGGGTTGATAGTTTGAAGGGAAACTTAACTGATGACCTGTATCAAGATTTTCTATGTTTTTTACTGTGTCTTTATAGAAAGCTTGTCCGTCCTAGTTCCTACATTTACCACGAGATTGTCTTCTCTACTTGAATACTGGGCACAAAAGACGTCATGATTCCCCGGAATGGGAGCAGCCAACAAATTGGTTACATAATGCCGCTGACTGAACCTGCAACTTCCCCTCCAACGACTACTCACCCTCCACTAATCTCCATACACTTGATGTAGTTTTTTAATGTCGGGTTTGATGACACACAATCGCAACAGATTTTCAATGTCGAATACATGAAAGAGGTGGAGTAGTGCTTAAAGCTCGGATCCTCCTTCCATTTGGGAGGCAAACGGATTGAACCGAGTCGGTGATGGGATTCCAGCAATTAAAATATATCTAATAGTAGTTAGAAAAGATTCGGGTGATAATAATTATTATTGTTCGAATATGCGAATAAATGCACATTTAAGTCATTGACATGCACTTTCTTCAGCAACGACATGCACATTTAAGCCAACGACATGCACTATTGACAGATTTGCATGTCATTGATAATATGTGAAAAATGCATGTTGACATATTTGTACAATAAATATTCTCACCTAATCTTGATTCATAGTAGTTATCTTATATTAATTCAGTAATTTATGTTATGTTAGGAGTTAGTATTTGGCTCGACGTTGCTTCCCAAATTGTGCCACGGAGATGATTGATTTCCACCGCTTAGACACACTCTTGAATCGACACGCAGTTCTGATGGGTAATCTAACCACAATTTTTGTCGAAACGTCTTCTGGGATATTCACAGAACACCTCTTTCTCTTAGCCTGCAGCACCGATCATTTAACCTAGCGTCCACGTTCAACCGCATCTACAATCAAATACTTTCACTTAATTCATATATATACTTTCATTCCAGAGGATTTGCTCCAAAAAAATTCAGTTTTTATCTTTTGTTTGGATATCTTTCCAAATCTATCCTTGGTAGTTGGTAGTATGTACCAAATCCATTTTTTTGTTCAAGTAGCTAATTTTTAATACTATATAATACAAAAATATAAATAAAAGCAAAAAACAAGTTGTACAAAGTCTTACGCAACAAAAATATCACTTAAGGAATTAACAAAAACAAAAATATCACTTAAAAAACCTGCTTTTATCTTTCCAAAGCATTCACCTTTGTATAAATCAGAAAGTTTATATTTGTGGAAACAAATGAATATCATATCATATCAAGGATGGTTTCTCCGCAGTTGAGATGCATTAAATTAACAGCAAAAGGCAAAGCAAGTGGACACAGAGATTCTCTGCTTGATCTCTTTTAAGGTAAAACCTTCACGAATACCCTAAGGACTCTAGAGCTTGTTGGTGAACTTTTCTATCGCCAGCAGCAGCTACATTGAAACCTTGCATGAACCCAAAAACTGAATCAGTACGAATAATCAAAAAGATCATATGGAAAGGCCTTGCATTAACGTATGAGAAACAGAAAAGAAAATATGTTAATATGACAGATTTTATTGCAGGGGAATGAAATTCGAAGCCAGGAACTTTTACTAGCATCTAGACTTCTATATTCGATTGCCATAAAACAAAGAAACTCGGGAGTCTTACTTGTTGCCTGTGATTGTGAAGAGGCCTCCCAATGTAGATCCTGACCTTTCCAATCAGTTATGACTCCACCAGCACCTTCTATGACTGGAACCAGGGCGAGAAAATCATATGGCTGATGAAAAACAAGAGACACCACATTTTAAAAACCAACAATTGATTTTAGTCTGAAGCATTATCCCAATCACCAAATAATAAATCACAGTGGATGATTCAAAGGACTCCATCTTGAGTATTACCTTCAGGCCAGATTCAACAACCAAGTCCACAAAGCCAGAAGCTAAAAGGGCATAAGCATAGCAATCACAGCCATATAATGGCACTTTGACCTGTGTTAAGATAGATTCCAATTAATACGAGTCACAACTAAAAGTGATGCACGTAAAGTAAAATGATCAAGTTTTATACCATGGTCAATCACTGAACCTATTTTGTCCCAAGGGTTTGGATTATTATTCTTGGTTGATGCAACATATTTACCTTTTACAAATTTGTGTTCTTAATTCTTTTTGCAACATAAGAGGAATAGACGGAATGGATAGGCATTATTGAGAAATGCATCTTATTTGTGACAATGATGCTGGTTATGCAATTAGAAGTTGATCTGATAGGTAGCTGTATCATCCTTATAAGTTGATTGGCCCAGTAGCATATACGTACCTTATTTCGAACACGAACAAATGCTTGTTCAGCATCACCACTGAATAAATGGGGACTAGTTGTATACCTGAAGAGCAACAAAGATGAATTTACAAAGAAATATCAGGAGCCTGAAGAGCAACAAAGATGAATTTACAAAGAAATATCAGGAGAATAAGCAACCATTCTATGTGACCCACTATTCACTCAAAAGTGAGGCCATTACCCGAAGATAGTCTTGGAAGCTAAACTTACAAATATGCTTGCGAGAGACTTCCACAAGCACGAGTGGACACTTCCTCTCCATTTAACATAGTCCTTCTTCCACTAATACCTAGCCATCGTTCCCTTAAGATAGGCTGATCAATTATGCCTAGAATCTGATAGTTCAACATGGCAATAAGAAGCAAAAGACAGATCAAGCATCAGCTAATCTGTGAAGGGTTAAGAAATAGAAGATGCAAAGGATTAATTGGTTAAATACAATACTGGATTGTTCACGGGGCGAGTTGGCTAATTACAGAAAACATACGCAAAGCCATATAAACTGGAAATTTGTTAAGTTTTACAGAATTCGTCATACCGGCTTACCCTTGTACAGCAGGGCAATAAGAGTTCCAAATAAAGGTTTCCCTGCAGAAAGCAATAATGTTGGCTGAGTGCATGGCTAAAACAACTCCATGAAGATCAGATGAGATTTGTAAAGAATTTTCAAAACAAAAAAGGGATAATGAATACATATAGTACCAGTAATAAAGCTCTTTGTGCCATCTATAGGATCTAAAACCCATACATAGTCAGATGAATCTTGTTCACACCTCCAACCATTTTCTTCTCCAAATCTGAAAAAGTACCAGAATTCGGAAACAATCACAAATGTGGTATCTTACAACTTCTTGTAAACGGAAATATCCGAGAAGCATAAATAACCATTTGAGTACAGACACAGGGAGAAAAAAAAAAGCAAGATTAATTAAACCTGTTCTCTCTATAGAGGAGAAAGTAAGAAAATAAGCTGGTTGGACAAGACTGAAGTGAATGAACAGAATTGAACTTACATGGCATGAGAATTAAAGTTTTCCAAAATGACAGAAACCATTGCTTCCTCAGCAGATCTATCGGCAATTGTCACGGGACCTAAAATTTGCAGTGAGTGAATAATAGATTGAATGGCTGAATTAAACAGAAAGCAAGTATGAGGTCTCCATATGCAAAGTTATATCAATTACTGGCAGGTGTGATTGTAGACATCAACAGAAGTTATCATAAAATAAAATACTCACTGGAATCATCTTTGTCGAGTATTTGAAAGGGCTTCCGGAAGTATTTCCGGATGACTTGACCAGCAGCGTCGGCGAGGTTATTCGCGACGGAAGCGAAACGATCCATCTGAAGATGATCGAGAGGGGGGTGAGCAGAAAAGGCGTGGACCTCGGTGAGGCGATCCAAATTGGAACTGCGAGGCATTGATAGTGGGGAGGTTGTGATGGAGGAAGAGAAAGGGGAGAAAGTGAGAGGGCGAGGGTTAGGTTTAGGAATGGCGGGACGAAGGGAGAGAGATGGAAATTGTGAGAGCAGGTGAGATTGGCACAACATTCCGGCTTCTCCTTACTAGAGATTAGAGACACACACCAATGGCTCCCTACTTTACAACTGCTTCACTTCACTTTCGTATTCTTCTCAGATTTTTCCGGTGAGGATATCCTACTGCTTTTTTATTATCAAAACGGGATCCAAATTCTCCTACTCCTTTCTCCCCCCTTTTAAGTTCCTAAATGACACATTTAACTATATTAATGTTGCCCGAGTGAATATAAACAACATTTAATATTGTGGTTCATGGATTAAAATATGTATGTTTGCAAGAGTGAGGATGATTGTCATAAAAAAAAACGGTATCCATATACAAGAGAGAGGGGATGTTTTATGGTTTTTGAAACTCACCTCACAATTGAGGAGTCAAAAATGGTAATTCACTTCCCTCACCCCTTCTCTCTCCCTTTCTGAACATGTCATTGTCATTTTTCTTGATAAAATACTATTATTTCGTTTTCTAATCATGATACTAAATATTATCTAGATACATTTTGATTTCCTTTCCTTTTCTGTCCTTTCCCTTTTCAAGGTGGTGTGACAAACTCCACCTAAATATTTGAGAAATTTGAAGTTATATCTCGCAATTTGAAAGTAACCATTTACGATATTAATAATAATTTAAAAATCATTCGTTTCTAACAAAGAGTCGTCCGCCTTACTTATCTGTTAGATTTCTCGTAAAGTTGGTCAATTTACAATTTTACCTCTTCTTTAGCTAAATTTACTTAAAATATCATCGGTATATATTAGATTATTTAATTTTCAATTTATCGCGATAATTAACGATATCTTCAAAATCTCTTCTCAATTTGGGGATAATTGGGTTAGGGTTAGGGTTTGTGATTGATGTACAATTAACGGAGTGGCTGGAAATGGCGATTGGTGTTAGATTCTTCTTCGTGTAAGATCTGGCGATGGTGGAAGTGGTGATGGAAGAAAGGCTCGGTGGAATCATTGTCGGATTTGGAGGATTCATGCCGGATGAAGAGAGGATTTGGAGGGTGAAGAGAGAGCTTGCGACAATGGAGTATTTCGCACTCCTGTCTTCTTTCCCTTCTGTGGTTCTTCTTCTTCGTCTTCTTAAATTATTTGTATAGTTGAAGGATGAAAACACGAAAGAGGACATAAGAGACTAAAAACTCATGTGGGAGCAAATTTACGTCAAGATCTAAATCAATAACCTCAATAGAGACAGATGGAATATATGGCTCGAATAAACAAGCCAGAAGATATACTAGTCCTGCTGCAGTTCTCATGATAACAGCACAAGAATCTTGGTCCTCTTTATGAACCTGTCTATATGAGCAATCAAATGAACTCGTATGAGTAAATCGATGAACTTGTCTGCATGCGTAAATCAATGGACCCTTTTACATGGATGACTAAACTTAATGAACTTGTAGGCCTAAATCCAAGTTGTGAACCTATGTTACATTTTTCAATGAACCCGGAATTTCAATTTACACAAGCTAAGAATAATAAAAATATAAATATAAATGCATGTTCATGTGTATGGACATGCAAGTTCATTAGTAAAAACGAGCAAGTTCATCTGTACAACAAGCTTGTTTATCTATTTTCTTAAAAGCTACCGTATGTTTCAAGATTTAAGAAAATTCATATTAAAGGTTCACAAGGTTTAGAAATTTAGTTCACAAACATATACTTAAAATGGCATAAACTGTAAACCGGAGGTTCACAAGTGTACAATTAGTTCATGTCATTGGACTTCAAGGTTCACACTGATAGTCATGCAAGTTCAAGAGTTTTTTCTTATTCAATTTTTTTTGCAAGTTTCAGAATTATGTCTTACGAAGTTATGGATTTTTGCAAGTTCCTATGAACCTATGAACTTACACGTTAATAGATTTTTTTTTCTTATGAATATGAACCTATGAACCACTCATAGACATTTACATTACTCTTGTATTTTCATTAAGTTCAAATTTTAAACATAAATAGCCAAAATTACTTTGACAAGTTGTGGGTTCATGTGTTCTAACTTGCAAGCTCATAAGTTTTGTTTACCAAGTTCACTAGTTTTTTTATAACTTCATTTTTGTTTTCTATAAAAATACTATGACAACCCTCTGGTTCATAAAAAGAAAAACGTATCTTAAGTTCATGAATTTCTATTTGCAAGTTCATTACTTTCCATATTTGGGTTCATGAGTTTCACTTGCACCTTCATTAGTTTCTATGTAACTAAGTTTTTTTTCCAACAAATTTACTTTAATATTCATCGGGTTCATGAAGAGAAAAATGTTTCTTAAAGTCATGAATTTCTACTTACAAGTTCATTAGTTTTCATTTGTAGGTTCACTAATTTTTATTTGCAGGTTTATTATTTTTCACTTGGAAATTCAATAGTTTAAACGTTTCTTTACTTCTCACTTGTGAGGTCATTGGTTTTCACTTGCGTGTTACTAGTCCGTGAGAGTTTTCACTTGTAGGTACGTTAGATTTCACTTGCGGTTTCACGAGTTTCACTTGCAAGTTCATCAAATTCATTTGTAGGTTCATGAGTTGTGATTTAGTTTAAGATATCATTTGTTGTCTTGAGATCAAATCTTGCATCTGCTTGATCGCAAAGAGAAAGCAGTGTCCTAAGATCGACGATTTTTTGAGTTCAGGGTCATTAGTTTACTCTTGCAGGTTCAAGTTTTTTTCTTTCAAGGGATGAATTTTATATTTTAAGTTCATGACTTTATCAGGTTTATTTTTTTGAGGGTGTAAGTTCATGAGTTTACACTTATAAGTTCATAAGTTTACTTCATTGATTTGTTACAGGTTCATTAAATTTATCTTGTAGGTTCATGAATTTTCCCTCTTCTCTTATTCAAAGAAGTCCAAATCCCAAAAGAAACCTAGCTATTCATCTAAAAAGGATGACAATATTGGCGGAGGTTTAGCTTTCAGTTGCTCGAAATGTCAATCAAGTGGTTTATTCTTCATCAGAGAAGTCCAAATCCCAAGACAAACCTAGTTATTCATCTAAAAAGGATGACAATGTGGGTGAGTCTTCTCTTCCAATCCCTCATGGAGTGAATTAATCTTCATCAAAGCAATCTCAAGATAATCACAAGGATGTAGACCAACCAGTGTTAGATGTTTAAGTTGATGATGGAAAGATTGATTTCAACAATGTCGATATATTATTGGGTGATAGCGATGCTGGATTTTTGGTTATTCCCTCTAGTTATCAAAATCAAATCCTTAATTATGCGCCTGGAATTGAACCAGAAACCAATGATGGGATGGTTGACTATGACAATTTGGTTAACACAGACAAGGATGGTGCTTGTGATGAACCTTCTATTCCAGTTGTACCATTTCATTCTGCAACAGGTGGTGAAGTTTTTGAT
Source organism: Oxyria digyna (assembly GCA_029168935.1). NCBI lineage: Eukaryota > Viridiplantae > Streptophyta > Magnoliopsida > Caryophyllales > Polygonaceae > Oxyria > Oxyria digyna. The sequence continues at coordinate 19,322,403 of JAPVLV010000013.1, forward strand.
TGTGATAATATGGATTCCCAAGACAATGTGGCACCAGATGATGTGTTGTTGAGGAAGTCTACAAGGGTTGTTCATCCAAGCCCTCTTATTCTGTCTCCATTCACAATGCCCCAGAAAAAAAGATAGGCATGCCTCCAAGACCCGCGTACTCATTCTATGAATATGACGACCGCAAAGTTTCTTTGAGTGGCTAAAAGATGGGTGTATGCCATTCTAATTTTCTAATTTGTCATCAATATATATTATGTCATTAATATATTTTTAATACTTATCCTATGTTTTTCATTAAGCATCCTAATTTCTCTTTAAGTTTAAAACATGTGTCCTTAAGTCATCAACATATTCTGTAATCAAACATTTTTGTTAGACTTATTATAAATCTGTCATCAACATTTTACAGATTCATGTGTTTTGAAACTATCAGAAAAGCTTAGTCAAGATACTGTCAATCTAGAGAAGCACATAAAATCTTCCTTTGTATCTTCATGGAAAAAAACACTCTGTGAGGGAAAGCTTATTGAAGGGAAAATCGATCCTGGAAATCTTGCAGTACTTGCTAGTAGCCAATAAATATGAAAGCATCAGATCAACATGCAGCTCTATAATTAATTCAAGAAAATAAGTAATTCATACAAGAGGAAGATGTCATACACTGATTTCCTTTTTGGTTTGAGGGGAAAAGGATGCATCTTCACTATACCAACAACTAATAAATGAAGAAATTTCCTTAAGTTTAACCACAATCCAGTAAATAATTTCCAGAAAAATGTGGGGAATGGGTCAAAAGATGACTGTGAATCATAGTATTATAAAAACCAAGACTTACTAAAGGGTTCTGAACTGAAGACCTAAACTCCAGTTATATTGATCTAATTGTCTAACTGACCTAAATTGAGAAAAGTAGTAGATCTACCAAGTCAACATATAAAAGATCATAACTTGTATGACCCAGACTGCAGACCAAAGATGATAATTCGGCAAATTAAACTGTTCAGAACAAAATTTTATATGAGACAAGTGTAATGTCATATATCCTCAAAGCTGCTTCAAGTAGCATATTGACAACATAGAAAAGATAGTAATAGGTGAAACTACAATTGCTGACTGTGCATGTAATAACCAATATGAAAAGATAGTAATAGGCAAAGCTTAATAAAGTATCTGTACCTGCAATGAAAGATGTGAATTCCAAGCTATTTCTTGTTTCAAAGTAGTTTCAGAATCACATACAAGAAGACGTCTGACGGGATAATATCTCCTAATTTGATGCTTATAATGTCTCCTGGTAGAAGAACCTCTGCCTCTTGCTCACTCCATTTTCCATCTCTTAAAACCTGTAATTCACACAACAACAATTATCAGGATTTGTTAGAATTAAGATGGCGTTTATAAGAGTATTTTGTTTATAAATCGGTCAAAAGTGTCGATTTATAAATAAGAAATTTATAGTGCTTATGCATCATATTCTACTATATATTAGTTTCAGGCATCTAATGAACACTTGCAAAATGTCACAAGATTTTTGCATCATATTCTACTATAGTGCTTCTGAAGAATTCATCATTCATCAAAAGTGTCGATTTGTTAGAATTAAGATGGCGTTTATTAGAGTATTTTGTTTATAAATCGGTCAAAACTGTTGATTTATAAATAAGAAATTTATAGTGCTTCTGCATCATATTCTACTATATATTAGTGTCAGGCATCTAATGAACACTTGCAAAATGTCACAAGATTTTTGCATCATATTCTACTATGGTCTATAGTGCTTCTGACGAAGAGAAAACCTGCTCTTCTTTGTTTTTCAGCAATGAATAAAGGCAAGACGTTTTAAACTTTTAACAAGTACCTGAGATGATAATACACACTAACATTCACACAGTAAGCAATTTAAAAGCTCTCTAGTTTGGTTTAGTTAATGATCTGGCTAACCACGAGATCAAAAGTAGTTTGAACCCCCATCTGCATCACGAGGTTGAAAGAAGTTGTCTGGCTTCACTATGTTGACTTCCTCAAATTCATCATTGTCTGCATACAATTGGTATGAAGAGGGTCAACATTGTAAGTGAAGTTAAACTGCAAATTTTACTGGCAGGGAAAAATTTAGGGGATCCGGTTAAGCATCAGAAAATATTGCCCCTAAAGCCTAAATAGATTGACTTAGCATTGCCACTGGCGAATGAACTAACAGGCAAAAACATATTTGGAAAAGAGAAGAAAATTTTAAATGGAAAGGCACATCACAAGGAGCAAGAGAAACAGAAATGAATACCAAATGACCAATTTAAATTTTGAAAGCAGCTTCAACAAAAGAAGTTCTTTTCAGTATGAAATAAAACAGAGGAAAGGAAGCAATGAACAATGTTAATTCAAGATCACCTTTTGCTCCATCGTACAGAGGACATGAAGCAAGGAAGCAATAAAAGTAAATTTTAAGGTCCCATAAAATAAATAAGCATGCCTAACTCTGGAACGACGAAAGAAACTACATTCGAGATCACCTTTTAATCCATCGTACTTGATTTGTCACTGGAGTCTGCATTACAATTGAGTCCTCCAAATCTGAAGGCAAAGAATATAAAGATAGCCACTAAGCAACATATCCAAATTAGGCATCTGAAGTAAATGAACTGAAAAAAATATTGCCCCTAAAGCCTAAACAGATTGACTTAGCATTGACACTGGCGAATGAACTAACAGGCAAAGAGTAGTAGTTCACTGTCTCTAAAGATTTATCAATCTGCTCTACTAAATTGTCATCTCCAATCACAGATTTATCCATTTCCATGAACTGTGCAGCTCGGTGTAGAAGGGAAATATTCAAAGGGCCTATGTCAACGTTGCGACCATTGCTATAGCAGAATCTTGCGACAAGCTTAAAGCCCCCAGGAAAATCATTGAAGATCACTTTGAGATTATTATTGCTTTTAGTGTTTGTTGATTTACCAAACAACTTCCTTAGCCTCCCTCAGTAAGAACATAGGATGTTCTGCAACAAAGTATGCACAAATTGAATTAAATTCATGGTAAAAACAAAACAGCAACTTCCCAATGAATGAAAAGAGAAAAACAGAATGGTAAAGTGGGAACAACAATAGCTTTTTTTTTCAGATCAGAGACATATCAGAAGGACAAAGTAGCGCACTAACTAAAGTTATGGCTTTAGAAGAGATATCACAATCAAAATAGTACACATTTAAGGCTTTGAGCTTGTCGTAGAATTTAGAAGGGGTGGATTATACAGTAAATCATAATGGTCGTAGAATTTACAAAGATAAGATGTTGTTGTATGCATCACTGCATCAGGAAAGAGATGTCAGATAATCATCAAACAGATCAAAGGAAAGAAGAAAAAATACAATCCAATTTTCCCCCAAAGGTGTAAGCATTTAAGGCACCGCAAAGGAGAGAGAGATTTAAACAATCATATTAAGCCATTAAATAGTTGGATGACAAAATGGTGAAAAAATTGGTGAGAATTGTGGACAGGAAAGGAATAATATTTTTGGCAGCACCACCCATAAATTTGCACAATGTGGTTGCAGATTATAAATGTGAGAGAGATGGGAAGGACCAATTAAGAAAAGGACTAGAGAAAGGGCTATGAAAGTGAACATTGAATTGAACCTTGAATTAAAGACAACCATTGATAATGTGGACACAGAAATGTCTTGCTTAAGATTACTATCACTCTTTTACAGTAAATAATTAGCTGATTATGAATCAGGAAAAGACCCAAATCTGACATCATTGTTCAACCTAATCACAAATAATCAAGTGTACATGAAATAAATAACTGTAATTAGCAAGAAAGAAAGAAGAAGCTTTATGTCCTTCCAGAAAATTAAACACAGAGCTATGTGGGCTTGGCCTTCAGAAAAAAGAGAAGTAACAAAAAATTGTGATATGAATGACAAAATTCACAGTCCAGTATAGGTAATGAAAAGTAGTACCTTGTCCACCATGAAAACACCTTCGCCATTGACATCGACCTCAAGAACACAATTGGCACCCATGGCTTTGAATACCTAAAAACAGAAGCGCCCAAATACCTGATTTCAACTGTGATAAAACTAAGAAATACATAATTTAAGCAAACAATCAATAGAGTTGTTACACCCTGTATAACCATATTGCAGCTATTGTCAAGAATTACTACAATTCAAACACTACATAGCCCCAACTTAAAGCGCAAACCCTAGCCTCATATTGCAATACAAGCTCTGCCTAACATAAAAACCAAAAATCATCGCATCCTGCAAATTAGGGTTACCTGGAATCAATCACCTCAACTTACTCTGAAGAGTCGATAGTGAGGACTAACCTCCGGCGGCGCGAACGACGGAGTGCCGCATCCCGTCCGAAGAAGACCATTGCCTTGGACGGAGCAGAGAGACCGGAGTGCCATACAGTGTATTTTGCTCATATCGTTCTGGATACTTTTTGGGTAGTCCTGTTTTCACTCATTTATATCTATACACAAAAAACAACCAAACTGTAATGAGTCCTTTTTTTTGTCATTCAATATATATATGGATGGAGTTTAGTGCTTCTTGTATATTGGCTTGCACTAGTTTTCACACCTAAAGTCAAAGGAGCATGTGTGTTCTTGTCCGAATTTCTTTTATCTCAAAGAAGTATGTGTCTTTCACAATACAAATGTTCTCAGCCCACTTGGAGTTTTCATCCGCACACTTGACATGGAATAGTTCAGGTGTTGATGTTATTCACTCTACATACAAAGTTCTCACGCATTTCCATTCTCTTGAGTGAAACTTTCAACATCTCTTTTTTTTACAACTGCGACACGTTGTAAAAAAAAGCGTCGCAAAAACACATCAGAAGACGAAAAAAAGCGTCGAAAATTGAACATCATCGACAATTAAAAGCGTCGCACTTGTCCATTTTCAAAAAGCGTCAAAATTCTCAACATTTTTCACGGTCAAAATTCTCAGATGCACTACTGCTCTCCTATATTGACTTGATCACAGGTCCATGTTTTCCTATCAAATTAACAGCCTGTGAAGCTGCAACCAGTAATCTAGATGAGCAAGCAATGAACCTCATTATGAAGTACCAGTACCACCACAAAGTCTTTCTCAAAGAACAGTAATGAACCTCATTATGAAGTACCAGTACCACAACAAAAATTGTGGAGTCTGTTTTCGATTTCCTCGTAGTATTTCATTCTATGGATGGAGTTCACTGCTTCTTCGAAATCCTAGTTTTGATATGCATTTGAGAAATTGTTGGACCAATGCTTCACCTTTTCTAATACCTGAAGAAATAGCAACGTAAGCTTCTACCGAATTTAAACCTTAAGATGTAGCAACAGACTCTTCTTTTTCATATAGAGCATCATGAACTTCCATAATGTGACGTACCTGTGACTGCATCTGCTTTAATGTCTGAATGTCAGTAGTGTCTTCAACGACCTCCCTGATTTCCATAATATGCAATTAAACGTATAAATGAAATACTTTAAAAAAAACATAAATCTTTTCAACAAGTTATAGAACATGGCAATTTAATCCTGAACCCCCAGTTTACCAGTCAGAAGTTATAATTTCGAAAAAAATACTGAATGGCAAAAGTTTAACATTAATCACTCCTTTATGCAGCAGAGCCAAATGTAATTTATTTTCTCAAGCCACATAACAAGTTGTTTACTGCAGTACTCCAGTCACTGATCTTCCTAAAACTATACTCCAATCACTACTCTTCCTAGAACAGTACTCGAATCCTCTATCATTCATATTCTAGTATCAAACTCAAGAGAGGGTTCATACTCTGATCCTAAATTAATGATGGAACATGCTTCCTAGAGGATTTTTTTAATAGAAATCCTTACTCCTGAGTTGTGGCAGACAAGAGCATGATGAACAATTTACATCTATCATACCTCAGCAACCAAATCTGGTTAAAAAATTGTTTGTTCCTGATCCACATGTATACCTTGTAGGTCCATCTGCCACACAACTCAAATGAAAAAACAGATTAAAACTAACATGAAAAGGTTGTTTGAAGAACAGAACAATCTACTTGAGCTGCTCGAAGAAGCCTAAGGGAATAAGAAGATCATATAATGCATGTAACACGGTTATACATGTATTTTCTCCATACTCAAAGTAACAATGCATATTATTTCATAAACAAAAGGGATGAATAAATGGAGTAGTACCAAATAAATAGCCCTTAAAAATGGATTGTTCAGAGTCCTGCATGCATCGATAACACGAGAAGACTGTTCAGCTGCATACCCCCTTTCCCTCTAGAAACAAAATGAGAGAACTTATGTAAGGATGTTATTAAACTCAATATATGCTTAATTTCCCGTGATCACATTCCTCGAGACACACCTCAGGTTTTGAATGAACTAAATCATGATGCAGTTTCTTCTGCCAATCCTGGAACTTGCCCTTTAGACTGCCCTCTTCAAATTCATACCTCTTTTCCCTATAAGTAGGCAAGTACAGAAGAGAATAAGATGCAATGTCTTCCATAGATGCACAGAAGACTGAACAACAATATACTTGAATCACAAAAACAAATATATAAGAAAAGTATCACCAACATTATACAGTTCCAGCCTACTTGTAGAAGTATTGTTTATTGTTGCAAAATTTCTTTGGTTACAACACTAAAGTATAGTAGCATGAGGTTGATTTTGCAAGCAAGATGGAAACAAGCACATAATTTTTTTTGTTGAATCTCTTTGTCAATCCAGACACTTAGGATTAGGCTACTTGTTCTTCAGTCAAGTTTGTGTCAATCCAGACAGTTTAGAGGATTAGGCTCATGTGTAACAATATATTCTCTTTCATTTGACTCTACCTGTTCAAGATTGAGTCCGGAATTTTATTCAGCAAACTATACTGTCAGGATATGTTTTTTTATATGTTATGGATATGGATCACTTATATAAAACTATATTGTCCGTAATTTATGTTTCTTCAGTCAAGATGTTTTATCTGGTCAGATTTATGTTTACCTATTATATATAAACCCTCATGCTGGTCATATTTGCTGCCTATTTGTTTGTTCCCACGGTTCACTAACAGTTAGTAGTATTTGCAGCCAGAAGTTTTTTCCTTTACAAAACTTATTGGGTGCATGAGTCTAAAAAAACACCAGTTCATGAAGTCTACATATTATAGTCAGGAATGATGGGATACATCAAGGATCCATGCAAACCATAACTAAAAAAAAGCCTTAGATTATCAAAACTATAACATAGTTTTGCCTAAATCAAATAAATCTCTATGCTTAGTCCTAATGACATGATACCACCCCTTTCTTAATTCATCTTCAACGTACATCACTTGCTTCGCTTGAAACGAAAATATGAATGGGTCATCTTGCAATGATTTACCCGTATGCATCAACGTACTTTGAAAAATCATTGATATATAGTAGACCGCCCGTAACTCATCTCATGGTCATATAGTACATTTTGCTAGAGAGTATATATAGACAAACCTGGAAATGTTGTCTTTCTTGCAGAAGGTCTTGAATCAAAGTTTGTGCAAGAGATTGTAAAATCAAAAACAAAGGAGGATTGTCCCGATTTTCTTACTCCTGCTGAGTATAAACAAATCAGGTAAATCAGATTAGCAAGAGAATGTAAGATCTGTAGTGAGACACTTACAAAGAAAAATAACAAACATGTCTTATGCATAACACTAACACTAACACAACTTATGCTTCAGATATAATAATATTGATTGATCAAAGACAAGTGAACACATATTACTAGATTATCCTAAACAAGACTATAAAAGATCGACCTCTGAGGATGACATGCTTAAATGAGTCCCAAATCATGGAGTGTCATTGATTAACATTGCAAGAAGCACACACAAAGTCTAGATAAACCAAAATTTATACATGACAGTACAATTTACATAAACCAAATTTATTCTACATTGCACAATACGAATTGCAACAAATTCATGCTAGTTTATGATCATTTAAATATACAATCGATACTTAGTCAATCTCATTCTTCAAGCTAAGCTCTCATTTACTAACGGATTGAACCAACAACAAAATAACTCTAAACTCAATACAAGACACCTTAATTCCCACACACATTCACAAAGAATTCACATATGACATAACTACAACAACTTTGCAGCAGTGATCATGTTATTAGCCAAAATTATGTTGGTGTGTATTAATAGGAGGCCACTAAAAAATGTATGGCTTTGGATATGGACATGTAATACATGTGCTTATAAATGAAAAGTGATCGAGCATATATAAAATGTAAATGAAACAAATTAGCATGAAACAGTATCAGTTTCAACATAGCAATAAATTGAGCATATGTAAAATGTAAATGAAACAAATTAAGCATGAAACAATATCAGTTTCAAGATAGCACAAAATCATGCAGATATTTCTGCCTAGGAGTGAGAAAGCATCCCGTTCATATACTGTCTCCTGACCTTCTTGAACATGGCATGCATCATCTTAAATCTCTCCTTTACATCATCAAACACTATTTCATGACAGAATCTAGCCTTTGCATCCACAAATTTGGCTTCTGAATTCTCTTTATATTGGTCAATGGAAGTCATAATCTTCTTAATATCTTCCAAGGGTAAATCAAAACCACATCTCACAATTTCTTTAGAATCAATATCATGGAGCCATCTTAGTGAATGAAAAGGGTCTTCACTACTCTGAACGAAAATTTTAATATAGTCTAGAGCATCTGAAAACCTGGAGAGCTCATTAATTTTATGAATTAATTGGTTTACAAACTCTATCCGGCATTCATTCACTCTTCCAGAATTGACAGTGTATCCTAATTTCTCAAGCCAATCACAATGGTGAAAATATGCAAACCTTCCTCGATTTAGGTCACCCTCAATTAACAATTACACACAAATCATTTTCACAATTGACACCTCGTCTCATAATTTCACAACTCTATTTAGGTCACCCTATTATAAATCAGCAGTTAAATTACAAATGCAAGCCTTCCGAGTCAAATCCTCAATGATTCCATGGCAAAGTCAAGAAGCTTACTTACATCAAATCCGAATGCAGAAGCCAAAACCGCTATAGACACAAAAGCTCCGCATTTCATTAACTGACTCCTAGCCACAAAAGCTTCCCAGTTTCAAAGCTGCTTCTGCTCACATCCTTCGCAGAAGCCGGGACTGTTCACTGGATCTAGAGGTGGAAGACTGAAATTATAACCTAAGATCGAGCACCGCTGTCGCTGATAGTTTCTAGGGTTGAAGGCGGGGAGACCAGTTCGCTAGATCGATTTGACAAAGGCGGGGAGAATTGGGTTAGAATAGGTTAAGGCGGGGAGAATGGGGCTATATCTTAATTTTGGAGGTTGTTACAAATCGACGCTTTTATGATATTTATGACTCATTTAATTGTAGATTTTTGTCGACGCTTTTAAGCGTCGAAAAAGCGTCGCCGAAACCGGCGCGGCATTTTCTCCCCTTGAGACGCTATGCTTCCATTTCAGTTTCTTTGTTCCTTGAGTCACAGTCAATTATCTCACTCCCTGGTTGCATTTCATAATCTACTTGCACGGGAACTAAACTGTCTTTTTTTACCTCTTATTGTGGTTTTAATTGTCTTCATCTTCTTAGCCTCTGTCACATACAATGGTAAAGTCCATTGCAGAGTGGTTGACTCATTGATTTCTATGGATGATATGAAGTCTTCTTCTGTGTCAACCATGTGAGGGATCTTTACTTTCTGTAAAGGATTCAAGTGAGAAAGTGCAATTTCATTTGTTGGTGTCATCAACTTAAATCTTTGCCCAATCAAATCCTTCATTGCTTCCATTTCTATGTTGATATCAACAACAAAAGCCTTTGAAACCAGATTTTCAACATAAACATTAGATCTATCCTTCATCTTCCATTCTCCTCCAAAACAAACTGTAAGAATATTCATTTCTAACTGCATAGCACAAGAGAATTTTTATCAATAATAATAAACTTCTCAATATATTATCTTTTGTCATCAAGTACAAAAATTATTTAATCATATTTTTTCAGAAACAAGAAATTATAGAAAGTTTGGCTACTGTCATAAAAAAAACTTAGTATTAGAAATATTTTTTGTCATCAAATTTTCAATTATCATAAATATTTTCTTGCAAGGAAAATTCGGTCTTCGACATTATGTAAAGCATAAGAAATCTGTCTTAAAAAATACATAGTAACATTTTGCTCTATCAAATTTTTGTCATCATAAATGAAATTGTATAGTAACATTATTCATCCATCAATATATTATGTCATCAAACTTCATATCCTAAACAACAATATTGTCTAGGCATCATATTGTCATCATGTTTACAGTTCAAAACATTATTCTATATTTATCTCAGTATTTTCATCAAATTTCCAATTCTAAATCAATATTGTGTCTAAGCATCATTTTGTCATAAAAAAGCAATCTCATAGTGCATAGCACAATAATCCATATCATTAATATTCATTTCTCAAATTATCTTCTGCCATCAAGCACATAAATTATTTAAACAAATTCTTAATACAAGAAATTATAGACAGTTTGACCACTGTCATCCAACACACAACAATAATGAAATTATCAAACAAAATTAGTATTAGCAATTTTTTTAATCATGAAAATTCTAATTAACATAAATATTTTCTTTTAAAAAACATTTAGTCATCAAAATTACATTATGCAAGCACAAAAATTATGTCATCAAAAATTGAATTCTATAGTAACATTATGCATCCATCAAATCTATGTCATCAAAAGCCTAGTTCTATAGTAATATTATGCATCCATCAAAATTATGTCATCAAAATTCTTATCCTAAACAACAATATTGTCTAAGCAACATCATGTCATCAAAATTCAAATTCCAAGCAATATTATACAAGCATGAAACTTTTATCATCGAATTTCCAATCCTAATCCAATATTATATCCTCAAAATTCTAATTCTAAACAACAACTTTCATCATTCAAAATTCTGTCATTGGAAATCCATTTCTAATAAGTATTTCATCTAAACATCATATTGTCATGAGGATCACAATTCAAAGTATCATTATATATTCATCTAAATTCTTTCATCAAATTTCCAATTTTAATCCAACCTTGTGTCTAATCATCATTTTGTCATAATATATTCATCTTATTTGTCTTTATAGGAGGGTTTATTATGGGATTTACACCCCAAGTGTATAATAATTAAGTTTGATAATTATTAACCTCTTATCGAATTAAATATATAGTCGCAATATTCAGGATCATAGAACGTTAACCAAAAAAATCGTAGAACAAATCCAATAATACAAATTATGTACGAAAGAAGGAACAATTTTTTGTTTATCTTGAAGAAGTAATCAAATACAGAGACATTTTCTTGAGAAATAATAAATAAAATAGAGAGACATTTTTACCAGAATTTTAGAAGAAAAGTAAATGTGCATGAATTGGTGTGACTATGACACCCGCGCAAACGTGCATAAATTTAAGTTGATGCAATCTGTGTAGGAAACGGGGTTGGTAATCGTAGATGGGTTTTTTGAACTTGAAAGGCGTCTACGGAGTATTATTCCTTTCCCCTTCCGAGCTCCCGACCAACCACAGAGTTGTGGGTTACCCGGTTTCGACCTCAGAGTTGTGGCTGGAAGTTGGTCTTCTGCCAAGAGCTTCAGCTCAGTGTCTGAAATATCTGCCAGAATGCTCTCATAAGTTTCATTCTGATTGTATAGATGAATGGTTAAATGTAAAGAGAATGTGCCCTATTTGCCGAACTATACCACCACAATCATTGTCGTAGGTGAAAATATGTTTACGTCAAGTAATCGATCTTTGGCTTGCATTTTATTCATGTTTAAGGCACCCTCAATGTCATGATTGATTGTAATTTTAGTTATAAATATTGTTTGTGTTGGAACCGAATTTTCCGGGCACAATTTCGGTGGGATACGGACACCGTTTGCGTCGGATTATGGGAGTGTTGGCTTCGTCTTCGCGAGCACTATCTCGTAGTATGCTCATATGTCAAATTCGGGTTTCGCTTGAATGAGAAATGAGGGCTTCAAAAAGGCTGCATGTAACGTAACAAAATTGAGTTTTTTGAGGTGTTTTTGTGCATCCTAGATTGGAAAAGGAGAGATAAAACTACAAGTATATAAACATAGTTTCTATTTGACGCCCACCCTTTTTACTATTTACCGCCCAGGTCATCCGTGCGTCACGCATGGATTGTATCCGTGCGTGACGCACGGATTGCACATTCCAGAAAACGCATGGATTGTATCCATGCGTGACGCACGGATTAAATCCATGCGTGACGCGCGGATACAATCCATGCGTGACACACGTATTTGCATATATGAATCTAGGGTTATTCAATGTATTCAATGTATTTCTAGTTAATTGTGCAAAGAAACACATTTTTAGTGTCTTTTTTAAGGCGATAAAGCCCAATTCGACAAAAACGTCATCGAAACTTTATCGAAATGGAATGAAACTTTGTTTCAATCCTTATAATGTCTATTTGATCATGTGTGTAACTTGAAAATCAAATTTAGACCTTTGTAAGTGAAACATAGTTTGAAAACCGAACGAGGTCGCAATATGTATGGCGTACCATATACAATTTGAAATATAATAAGGTTGAACATTCGTCAACATAACAACAATATAAGCATTCTAAATATAAAAATAAGATTTTGCAACGCGTGGACATAAACCGTGCGTGACGCACTGTTTTTCTTTTCAGAACTCATGCCAGCACGTACTAGTTGTATGACTAAACATGTTGATTTGTGAATTTATGTTGATTTATGATATTTGAAATGTGAAACCTAGTTTGAAAGTGAAACGAGTCGACATGTTTTAAAATACCAACAAAATAGACACTCTTAAGAAAAACAAGTAGTTCTTGCAACACAATAAGGTTCAACACTTCAAAGGTGCAACACAATAAGGTTCAACATAATAAGGTTCAATCTTCAAAGGTGCAACACAATAAGGTTCAACATAATAAGGTTCAACATAATAAGGTTCAACATAATAAGTAGATCTAACGACGAGGGTTGAACGGCTTGAAGAGGTTCCTGTATTCTCGTGCGGTCATCCTTGGTCTAGTGGATGGTTCCCCTCTCTCCCTTTGACGTTCTTGTCTCTCCCGTTCACGTCGCTCACGTTCTTGTCTCTCCCGTTCACGTCTCTCCCGTTCAAGCATATCAAAGTTGTCTGCCATGCTAGACGCCGTACTAATATCGGAAATATCAGATTCTTGATCGGAATAGGACATCTGTATAATCACAAACATAACCAAATTATAGTTACATACTCAATTAACTTCTGCATAGTCTTAATGTTGAATGTGGCAATTCCACGCGTGACGCATGGTCACTAACCATGCGTCACGCATGGTTATAACCCATGCGCCACGCATGGTTATAACCCATGCGTCACGCATGGAATTGCCACTTCCAGAACTTCAGTACTGCTTTCTAATATCTATTCTCAAACCCTAATCTCAACATTTTTTCTGAAATTCAACAGTTTGTCAATAATTTGATTAAAACCACACCATATCAAATTTCAACACCCTCATTTATAACCCTAATTCACAAAACCCAAATTCAGTATCAAAATCCTAATTACACTATCTACACATGAAAATATCAAATTCAACAAGAAACTATCAACAAAGTACACAATCCATTCATATATTACAAGTTTAATCTCTTCTAATCAAAGTATAACATACACATTGGATCTACATATGTAAATATTATCAAAACAACATCAAAACCTCATATATACATCAATACCATACTATAACAATGAAATCTTAATGTTTACATACCTTATATGTAGAAAGATGATGAAAATTGTTGAAAATGGGGTAAATCCGTGCGTGATAGAGCTTCAGCCGCCGTCAAGAGAATGAGGAAGAGAACAAAATGGTAGGGTTTTGATGTTGGGCCTTTTATAGGCAAAAAATTCCATGCGTCGCGTATGGAATGTGACCATGCGTCACGCATGGTTTGTATCCATACGTGACGCATGGATTTCAATGTATATGTTTTTGCTTATGTAATCAATTTCAATGTATTCAATGTATTTGTAGTTATGTCACGCAAAATAATTCATTTGTCGTGTTGTTTTTAACGGCTTTAAAACCACAATTCGCCATAACGTCGTCGAAAATTCATCGGAATGGAATGAAACTTGTTTACAATGCCTATTAGAGATATTTAACCATGTCGGTAACTTTGCATCAAAACCTTTTGCTTTTAGAGTAACACCCTCTTTGTAAAACATCAAACTACTCATCACAAGCTTAACTTGTTGCATTATATATGGTCGCAACATTGATCTTTTTGTATGTTTGAAAAATTTATACACAATTGTGTTATAAGACATATAAAGTCCAAATAAGGTCTCACACATACAAAACGGGACTCGAAACTATGCGTAAACGCTAAAAGGCCTAAAAAGGCCATAATGGACTTAAGGCCCAAATCAGCCAAACGACCCTCGAACGATATCCGAATGGAATGAAACTTGTTTTCAATGACTATTATGGATATTTAACCATGTGGGTAACTCCCAATGACAACTTCTAACTTTTAAAGTACCACCTCCTTTGTAAAAAACAAACTAGTCGTATTTCTCTAACTTGTCGCAATATGTATATTCTACAACATTGACGTTGATTATTGTTGAAACTACTATACAACATACTCTTATTAGGGATATTCAGTAGAAAAGAGGTCTCGCTCACACGAAATGAGGCACGTAAACGCTAAAAGGCCTAAAAAGGCCTTAAATGGACTTAAGGCCCAATTTGACGAAACGACACTCAAACGATGTCCGAATGGAATGAAACTTGTTTTCAATGCCTATTAGGGATATTTAACCATGTGGGTAATGCCCAATAACAACTATTAACTTGTAAAGTAGCATATCCTTTGTTTGGACTTCTTACGTGGCCTAAATGTCCAACCTTTGACAATATGTAATTTTATTTTGATTGGAAATCATGCACACATCAGTGTTACTAAGAATCAAAGGGATCATGTGCCATTTGACACGTCACGCATGGTTGCAAACCACACGTCACGCATGGGTGCAAACCACACGTCACGCATGGATGGCAACCATGCGTGACGCACGGATTTTCTTTTCAGAACTCATGCAGCAAGCACGTCTTGTCTCACCTACTGTAATAACTCCATTAATTTTTTTACCATTTCCGTAACACCTACATTAACCCCTATTATCTTCCTTTCTTTCCATATTTCAAATGTCAAAACCCTTTTAACTCCATTGTTGAACATTCTTGAGAGCAAAACACACCATTTTATCCCAAAAAAGCTCTTTCTATATGGAGAATGAAGAGGAATGCACCAATGAAAGAGGTGGAGAAGCACCATTTTCAAGTTACAATCTTAATAAGGTAACATTTCTTGTTCATAATATTAATTTTTAAGGTGTTGACTTCTTTTAGGGTTTGATTTAGTTAGGTTTAATGGATTTCAAATGTTCAAGGTATTAGTTGTATGACTAAAGATGTTGATTTGTGAATTTTTGTTTACTTTAGTGATTATGATGTTTGAAAAGTATTATAATATTAGTTTTTAAGGTGTTGACTTGTTTTAGGGGTTTGACTTGTTGGGTTTTATGGACTTCATATGTTAAAGGTATTAGTTGTATGACAAAAGATGTTGACTTTTGAATTTATGATGTATGATGTTTGAAATGTTAATGAAACATAGTGTGGTTAACAGAATCATACGAACCATGACAAAAGATGAATGAAACTGCATGTTGTATTTCCATGCGTCACGTATGGATTGGAACCATGCGTCACGCATGGAATGGATCCACACGTGACGTGTGGATTTGCCATACAGAAGCTTAACTGGTTTGTTATCTGTGTGTTTGTGCATAGATGAACTTTTCTGTGTTTACTGGATTAGACAAGATTACTCTTAATGACTGCCCACCTCCGTCATACCTCGACTACATACCTTCGTTTGATTTGGGCATTGATTTGACAACATGGGAGCAACCGCAATCACAGTTTGGTGATATCAACACTGGATCTTTTGGAACCGGTTACGGTTTGTCGCAATGGCCTTCGCATTTGATGAGGCCACTTTCAGACACAAGTAGCTTAAATGTGTTTCGTCCTTTGCGTACTGCACCAGAATTTGATATTGAAGTTCAAGAAGAACAATATGTCTCTGTTGATTACTCAGAGTTGTTTGCAAATGACTTGGTATTCGCCTCTAGACAACAGGGAGTGGATTGGGCCGTTAACATTGCACAAGCCAACAACTTTTGCATAGTCAATGGAAGGAGTAGAGCACCTACCGAAACAAAATCTGGAAAACTTCAGCTTATCTGTGATAGAGGACGAGTGAATTACTCAAAAGCTAAGGGAGTGAGGAAAAACATCAAGACGAAAAAATGTAGATGTTGGTTCGAATTAAAGCTTCTAGAGGAGCATAGAGGGGCTTGGAAACTTACTGTAATGTTAGGTACCCACAACCATCCTATTGGTAGTAGCTTGTTTGGGAATGCGTTTGCAGGCAGATTGACGCCTGATGAAGTGTGTACAGTAGTTGAAATGACCAGGGCTCATTGTAAACCAAATGAGATTTACACTATGCTCAACAAGTCTCCCAAGAACCTTACAAAAAAAAAACAAGTATACAATTTGATGGCCAAGACGAGGATCGAAAACAGGGAAGGAAGAACTGTTATCCAAGAGTTTTTCTACAAATGCAAACAGAGCGACTATTTCATGGAGTATAGGACAAGCAAAGATGATGCATCTATGATTGGTGATATGTTCTTTGCGTCCCCTGAATCAATGAAGCTCTTGAAATCATTTCCCTATGTACTTATAATGGACTCCACATATGCCACAATCAAGTAAGTTTTGTGTGATTATTGACCATTACATATGATTTTCCATAACATTGCAATAATATTATTTCAAATTATTTATTTACAGGTGCAAAATGCCATTTTTCGAGATTGTTGGAATCACGTCTACATGGAGGAACTTTGTAGTTTGTGGGGCATTTCTTGAGGGCGAGACTAAAGAGCATTATTTGTGGGCAATGCAACAACTTCAAGAGATGTATAGAAGAATTGGAGCAACGCCCACTTGCATTGTCACCGACCGTGAACAAGCTTTAATGAGTGCAACGGATCTTCTTTTTCCAACTGCAAAGTTTCTTCTATGTAGACGACATATAAGGAAAAACATAGAGGCCAAAGCTTCCCTCGAAATGAGATCGAAACTAAAGGGAAAAAACTTATCCAGCGACTACTACAACTTGTTCGAGGAAACCACCGTAGAAGGATATGAAAAAAAGTTGGATACTATAGAGAGAGATTGGAACGCGCATATTCCCGTACTGCAATATGTTAGAGACAGTTGGCTTGGTCCTTTCAAAGAAAGATGTGTGTCGGCATGGACGGATGACGTGTTTACTCTTGGAAGCAACACGACAAACAGGTAATTTATCTATAATTGCACTTACACAACTATATTCAGTTTTCTGTGAATTTAAACAGTTTCTGTAAACTGCACATTTATACGTCACGCACGGATTTGTTCCATGCGTCACGCACGGATTTGTTCCATGCGTCACGTATGGATGTGCAGTTTACAGAAACTGCACAAGCACATTCCTGTTTGAACACCTTAATAAAAATGCAGAGTGGAAGGAGCGCATTCCTGTTTGAAGTCATATTTGAGTGGTGGACAAGGTAGGCTCGACACAGTGTTTGAGGAATACAGTGACATGGCACGAAACCAGCTGAAAGAGATATTGGGTTCATTTAACGAGAGTCTAACAAAGACGTTTAGACTTGTTCACCAAACATCTTTGTTTGTACATTTGAAGTGCAAAGTTTCGTACAAGGCAATGGAGCTCTTGATTAAAGAATACGACAAAGGTGTACAAGGCATGTACAATGCACAATATTGCGATTGTGCAACCAAGGTCAGAGACGGGATGCTGTGTGTCCATGACCTTGCGACTTGTGTGAAGAAACAAATGCCAATTCAGCCCGTGTCTTTGCATCCTTTTTGGAGTACGTTGTCTTTGGAAGAAGTGGATACACAGTGTCATCTTGAAACTAAGAAAAACGTGGCAAGACGTTTATTTGATGAATTTTATGAAGAAACATGGAACACCTTGTCACCACATGATCAAGAGAAGTGTATTGAATCTGTCAGAAAGATAGCTAAAGTGGATACACCTCTCAAAGAGCCGCCTATTTCGAAACACACCGGTGGTCGTCCCCAAGGAGCTCCTAACAAAGTGCCTAGATCTACACAAAGAAAGAAGTCAGCATGGGAATACACCGACCAAGAGATGAGGTCTAGAGCTTTGGAAGAAACACCTCCCAAGAAGCAAAGGGTTCCGAAACCCTTTGGTGCACCTCCCGCTCCACAAAAAATGTATGCGCCTTCTAAGTACATTAGAAAGATACCAATGTGCATGAGACCATATGTGGAGGGGTGGTTTGACATCAGAGCCGATGGAAACTGCGGGTTTAGATCTATTTCTATGGAAACAGGTGACCGATATTATCTTCACTCTAATGTACACTTTATCCAAAATATTCCGTCACTCAATCTGTTTTTGAGAGTCATGTAACAGGTGGGACCCAAGAGCATTGGAAGTTCATACGAGAAGAGATGATAAGAAAGGCTAAAGAGATTTGGCATTTACTTAAAGGCACGTGGATTGGTGGAGAAGTAAATTCAACATTGGAGTCCGCTATACATCAACTTACATGGGAAAGCGATTACTACCCAGCTCCAAGGGATAAGTGCCTTACCGTACCAGAAATGGCATGTTTGGTGGCTTCGGCATGTAATTGTGTCTTTGTGTGTCTAGGCGAGCAAATTAAACAGACATTCCTACCTCTTAGACTTCCGACTTGGTATGGTCAACCTGGAGCCAAGATGCAAGTTGTTTGCCTATTACTACTCACACAGGAAGAACATTTCAGAACTCATGCAGCAAGCACGTCTTGTCTCACCTACTGTAATAACTCCATTAATTTTTTTACCATTTCCGTAACACCTACATTAACCCCTATTATCTTCCTTTCTTTCCATATTTCAAATGTCAAAACCCTTTTAACTCCATTGTTGAACATTCTTGAGAGCAAAACACACCATTTTATCCCAAAAAAGCTCTTTCTATATGGAGAATGAAGAGGAATGCACCAATGAAAGAGGTGGAGAAGCACCATTTTCAAGTTACAATCTTAATAAGGTAACATTTCTTGTTCATAATATTAATTTTTAAGGTGTTGACTTCTTTTAGGGTTTGATTTAGTTAGGTTTAATGGATTTCAAATGTTCAAGGTATTAGTTGTATGACTAAAGATGTTGATTTGTGAATTTTTGTTTACTTTAGTGATTATGATGTTTGAAAAGTATTATAATATTAGTTTTTAAGGTGTTGACTTGTTTTAGGGGTTTGACTTGTTGGGTTTTATGGACTTCATATGTTAAAGGTATTAGTTGTATGACAAAACATGTTGAGTTTTGAATTTATGATGTATGATGTTTGAAATGTTAATGAAACATAGTGTGGTTAACAGAATCATACGAACCATGACAAAAGATGAATGAAACTGCATGTTGTATTTCTATGCGTCACGTATGGAGTGAATCCATGCGTCACGCATGGGTTGTAACCATGCGTCACGCATGGAATGGATCCACACGTGACGCATGGATTTGCCATACAGAAGCTTAACTGGTTTGTTATCTGTGTGTTTGTGCATAGATGAACTTTTCTGTGTTTACTGGATTAGACAAGATTACTCTTAATGACTGCCCACCTCCGTCATACCTCGACTACATACCTTCGTTTGATTTGGGCATTGATTTGACAACATGGGAGCAACCGCAATCACAGTTTGGTGATATCAACACTGGATCTTTTGGAACCGGTTACGGTTTGTCGCAATGGCCTTCGCATTTGATGAGGCCACTTTCAGACACAAGTAGCTTAAATGTGTTTCGTCCTTTGCGTACTGCACCAGAATTTGATATTGAAGTTCAAGAAGAACAATATGTCTCTGTTGATTACTCAGAGTTGTTTGCAAATGACTTGGTATTCCCCTCTAGACAACAGGGAGTGGATTGGGCCGTTAACATTGCACAAGCCAACAACTTTTGCATAGTCAATGGAAGGAGTAGAGCACCTACCGAAACAAAATCTGGAAAACTTCAGCTTATCTGTGATAGAGGACGAGTGAATTACTCAAAAGCTAAGGGAGTGAGGAAAAACATCAAGACGAAAAAATGTAGATGTTGGTTCGAATTAAAACTTCTAGAGGAGCATAGAGGGGCTTGGAAACTTACTGTAATGTTAGGTACCCACAACCATCCTATTGGTAGTAGCTTGTTTGGGAATGCGTTTGCAGGCAGATTGACGCCTGATGAAGTGTGTACAGTAGTTGAAATGACCAGGGCTCATTGTAAACCAAATGAGATTTACACTATGCTCAACAAGTCTCCAAAGAACCTTACAAAAAAAAAACAAGTATACAATTTGATGGCCAAGACGAGGATCGAAAACAGGGAAGGAAGAACTGTTATCCAAGAGTTTTTCTACAAATGCAAACAGAGCGACTATTTCATGGAGTATAGGACAAGCAAAGATGATGCATCTATGATTGGTGATATGTTCTTTGCGTCTCCTGAATCAATGAAGCTCTTGAAATCATTTCCCTATGTACTTATAATGGACTCCACATATGCCACAATCAAGTAAGTTTTGTGTGATTATTGACCATTACATATGATTTTCCATAACATTGCAATAATATTATTTCAAATTATTTATTTACAGGTACAAAATGCCATTTTTCGAGATTGTTGGAATCACGTCTACATGGAGGAACTTTGTAGTTTGTGGGGCATTTCTTGAGGACGAGACTAAAGAGCATTATTTGTGGGCAATGCAACAACTTCAAGAGATGTATAGAAGAATTGGAGCAACGCCCACTTGCATTGTCACCGACCGTGAACAAGCTTTAATGAGTGCAACGGATCTTCTTTTTCCAACTGCAAAGTTTCTTCTATGTAGACGACATATAAGGAAAAACATAGAGGCCAAAGCTTCCCTCGAAATGAGATCGAAACTAAAGGGAAAAAACTTATCCAACGACTACTACAACTTGTTCGAGGAAACCACCGTAGAAGGATATGAAAAAAAGTTGGATACTATAGAGAGAGATTGGAACGCGCATATTCCCGTACTGCAATATGTTAGAGACAGTTGGCTTGGTCCTTTCAAAGAAAGATGTGTGTCGGCATGGACGGATGACGTGTTTACTCTTGGAAGCAACACGACAAACAGGTAATTTATCTATAATTGCACTTACACAACTATATTCAGTTTTCTGTGAATTTAAACAGTTTCTGTAAACTGCACATTTAGACGTCACGCACGGATTCGTTCCATGCGTCACGCACGGATTTGTTCCATGCGTCACGTATGGATGTGCAGTTTACAGAAACTTTTGATGCACATTCCTGTTTGAACACCTTAATAAAAATGCAGAGTGGAAGGAGCGCATTCCTGTTTGAAGTCATATTTGAGTGGTGGACAAGGTAGGCTCGACACAGTGTTTGAGGAATACAGTGACATGGCACGAAACCAGCTGAAAGAGATATTGGGTTCATTTAACGAGAGTCTAACAAAGACGTTTAGACTTGTTCACCAAACATCTTTGTTTGTACATTTGAAGTGCAAAGTTTCGTACAAGGCAATGGAGCTCTTGATTAAAGAATACGACAAAGGTGTACAAGGCATGTACAATGCACAATATTGCGATTGTGCAACCAAGGTCAGAGACGGGATGCTGTGTGTCCATGACCTTGCGACTTGTGTGAAGAAACAAATGCCAATTCAGCCCGTGTCTTTGCATCCTTTTTGGAGTACGTTGTCTTTGGAAGAAGTGGATACACAGTGTCATCTTGAAACTAAGAAAAACGTGGCAAGACGTTTATTTGATGAATTTTATGAAGAAACATGGAACACCTTGTCACCACATGATCAAGAGAAGTGTATTGAATCTGTCAGAAAGATAGCTAAAGTGGATACACCTCTCAAAGAGCCGCCTATTTCGAAACACACCGGTGGTCGTCCCCAAGGAGCTCCTAACAAAGTGCCTAGATCTACACAAAGAAAGAAGTCAGCATGGGAATACACCGACCAAGAGATGAGGTCTAGAGCTTTGGAAGAAACACCTCCCAAGAAGCAAAGGGTTCCGAAACCCTTTGGTGCACCTCCCGCTCCACAAAAAATGTATGCGCCTTCTAAGTACATTAGAAAGATACCAATGTGCATGAGACCATATGTGGAGGGGTGGTTTGACATCAGAGCCGATGGAAACTGCGGGTTTAGATCTATTTCTATGGAAACAGGTGACCGATATTATCTTCACTCTAATGTACACTTTATCCAAAATATTCCGTCACTCAATCTGTTTTTGAGAGTCATGTAACAGGTGGGACCCAAGAGCATTGGAAGTTCATACGAGAAGAGATGATAAGAAAGGCTAAAGAGATTTGGCATTTACTTAAAGGCACGTGGATTGGTGGAGAAGTAAATTCAACATTGGAGTCCGCTATACATCAACTTACATGGGAAAGCGATTACTACCCAGCTCCAAGGGATAAGTGGCTTACCGTACCAGAAATGGCATGTTTGGTGGCTTCGGCATGTAATTGTGTCTTTGTGTGTCTAGGCGAGCAAATTAAACAGACATTCCTACCTCTTAGACTTCCGACTTGGTATGGTCAACCTGGAGCCAAGATGCAAGTTGTTTGCCTATTACTACTCACACAGCAAGAACATTTCATCCCGGTATGTTTTTTTCAATTGCTATTTACCTAGTGCATTACATGTAAATTTAATTATGCAATTCCATAAAATCTATCTCAGATTCGCCTGAAGGATGGATGTCCACTACCACCTGTTTATAATCTTTGGGAGCGTAATTGTGAAGAATCTGCTGCGGCCTTGTATGACGAAGTGTGGCAAAGATGTGGGGCTTACACCCCCCCCGAAAAGAGAAGGACATCAATCGTCCAAACAAAGGATCACAATTCCAGACGATGATGAAAACGATTACTAGTTCAAGAGTTATTGTCAGTCCAGACAATGTTGTAATGTGTATTTTATTTCGAGCTTCGAATGACCTTCTAATGTTGTAAGGTTGTATCTTTTGATGCACATTTCAGTCTTTATGTGGTATTTCTGGGTTACATTTCACGTGAAATAGGTGCTTTGCATCTGAAATGGAATTTCTGCATTCTGTAGGAAAAATGCAATTCCATGCGTGACGCATAGTTCGTGTCCATGCGTCACGCATGGAATTGCAACACTTCCGAATTGTTTTCTCAAAAGGAGACATATGAGTTGTCTTGTCAAAAGGAGACATATGAGTTGTCTTGTCAAAAGGAGACATATGAGTTGTCTTGTCAAAAGGAGACATATGAGTAGTCTTGTCAAAAGGAGACATCAGAATTACAACATAAAACAGATATATTACAACATAAAACAGATACGTTTCAACAAAAAACCGATACATTACAAAATAAAACAGATTCATTACAGCATAAAAAAGACTCATTCTTGAAACGTAAATTAAAACGAACATAACAAAGACAAAACACCAAGACACTTCACATTACATCTTAAAAGGAACGAAATACTAAGACCACTACGCATCGTCAGAATCGGCTGGTTTCTCTTCAAAATCCTCATAGAGCTCCTTCACCCACCATTTAGCCGTTTCCAAATCTTTCTCTTCGTTAAAGATTCTCAGTTTCGCTGCCATAGTCCGGTTTTCCTCCAGCAATTTCGTCATAACACGGAGATGATGACGGTCATACTCAGGATCAAGAAACACCCACCTGAAGTTACATTGGCATGTAAAAAACCTTCGGCCATACTGGTCTGGTCTCATCTTGTCATTAGCGCTGAAAACCGTGATAGACTTCCTACACCTCTTATTTGGACACTGAATGGTGCTGCCTTCTTGTGGTATTGAAGATGATGATGAGGATGATGCCATGTTGGTTTCCAATCTGTAATACAATGTAAGAAAACAAGTGAGAAAGTAAGGAATAAGATGTGGAATATGGAGCTTCAAAGAAGAACTTCAAAAATCAACTTACAGGCTGAGGGAGTGAAAAGGAGAGATTAATGAGTGGAAATGGTATGCTGAGGGAGTCAATTTATAGGCGTAGGTTAACAATTTCATGCGTCACGCATGGAAGCAAACCGTGCGTGACGCATGGAACTCATCTGTGCGTGACGCATGGTTCGACATTTGACTAACAGAATGCAGATTTATGTCTTGTGCACCCTAAACAAATAATCCAACAAATCCATCCATTTGTCTAACCAGAAATGAAAAGTTCAACAACGTCATAACAAACAATCCTTACGAAAAACGGACAATCCTGAAAATCTGAAAACAAACAGTTCATAAAAAACAATCGAACCCAATCCAACAAGATCACCACCGATGTTGTTGATACATAGTTGTCCACGGCTCAATATCTTGAAGGACCTCGGTTATGGCTCCATGCATTGCAGAAACATCATACGGATCAGGCAAGGTTGCATATGGTGACAAGTGATCATAGACCCTGTCAAAAACCTACAAATAAAATTAAATATTGAAATCAGCTATTTGCATAATGTTTACCTTAAATCAAACTTAAAGAAAAATCAAGATCTCAAGTTACATGAGATAAATGTAATACCTGCTGTGCTTCCAAGCTAGCGTGTCTGCCGGGTATCAGAAATCGATGAGTGCGGGGGATGTACCACATAAGATACTCCGGAGCTTCTTCAAAACCTGTCTGCGCAGGTGGTCCCATCTGCTCCAGGGTCGCCCTGTGGATATCCATCCCCTCCCAACTCCACGCCATTCTATCATAATTCACCACATATGACCTAGGGCTGATGAGCCTATGGGCTCTAAGGGGTGAAATTGGAGGCCTGAGAATCATCTGCACCCTACCAAACTGCCTAGGCGACCTATCGGGATGGTGGGGCTCGGTTATGTCCATGCAGCTGAGCACCCCGAAAAAAAGAGCAGGAGCATAGGCAGGATCACTGAAGTCGATTTCACCATACGGGTTCCAATTAACCTAAAAACAATATCAACGTCTTCCATTACTCAAACAGTAATTTCATTAAAGGTCCAAGCAAAGATGATGAAAAAATGTCCTCAGTTTTTTTTGCAATTCCATGCGTGACGCATGGCATTGCAAAAAAAAACTGAGGCTTAAAAATGTCAATAAAATGCAACACAAATACCTGATCCGCCTTCATTGCATCTAGTTCAGCTCTGTAGTTTCGTGCTTCAGGGTCGTAGTTCGGCAACGCTTCCTCTGGTAGAAACCGAAACGCATAAGGATGATCAACTGACCAACCAGGATTACGCCGAACACCAGCTGCTAAGGATGGGAAGTATGTGTATATCCAACCCTACCATTTAAAAAATATAGTTAGCATTAAAACCATAGAAATAAGTTATGATTGCTAAAAAATGTAGTTCCTAAATAATTAAAAACTTACTTGAAGGAGAGTGGAACAAAATGAGATCAAACCACAATTTTGGCGTGTAGCGATGCCCATTTGGCGATAGAAATATGCTAGCGCCGCAGATCCCCAAGAAATACTTCTTGCCTCTTCAACACTCCCTAGAAATGCACCAAATCTCATCGGGAGCTTATGTTGTGACTTGTCAGTGAAGATTGTGGAAGCCAGCAAGTGGAATATATATCCCATTCCATGAACTACGGGATCATTTAGGCCCTCAATGTGCGCCTTAAACTTTTTCGCGCTCATCCAATAACTATCGAGCTGTTCATTTTGAAGATGAAAATTTTGCCGTCCCTTTTCACCAAAAAAGTTCTTGTTTGTAGTTCTCCCGACTGAAGCGGTGGGGTCGGTCACCATAGCTTTCCCGTGAATAGGAAGCAACATCAGCTTCTTGATGTCGAGCAACGTCACTGTCATCTCACCAAATGGCATGTGGAAGCTATTTGTTTCAGGATGCCACCTTTCTATAAAGGCGCAGATGAGCGGATAATCAATCACATCGTACATCAATACCCTGAGATGAGTCAGCTCCGTTGCAATTGCGTGATTACCCCATGACAAGTCAGAATTAAGTTCCCAATCTTTCAGCTGGGATTGTCTTGTCTGGTAAGGGAGTACGCCTCTATCCTGTAAATTGATTACGTAACACAAATAATTTTAATAACGCATAAATTTTTTCCAGAAACTGCAGAATACAGAAACTGCATAAATTTGGTTAAGGTGCAATGTACAGAATGCAGAAACTGCAGTTTCTGCATTCTGTGTAATGCAAATCCATGCGTCACGCATGGACATGAACCATGGTTCATGTCCATGCGTGACGCATGGATTTGCATTACACAGAATGCAGAAAGCAGTTTATGCATTCTGTACAGCACACCTTAACCAAATTTTCAACAAAACTACAAATATTTCAACAAATAATCCATTTGGTTAATCAAATCAATTCATACATTAACAAATTTATTATCACAAATTCTATAAACCAAATTAGTTATGATAAGTATTGAATCTATAAACCAAATTCTAATTACATACCTTTCCTCTTTGCACAAAAAAGGCTGTATGAGCTTCAAAGCTTATGAGCAGCTCCGGAATTTGTGGACCTCCAGGAGTACCCCCCTCTAACTGAGGGACGTATATGTTTTTGACCGGAGGTTGTCGTCGTCGTCGTCTTCTGGGTTGTTCCTCCTGCTCCTCTTGCTCTTCCGCTTCTTCATGTTCTTCATGAACATTCTCATAGGTCTGATCCTCTTCCTGACCCTGTTCCTCATGCTCATGCTCCTGGTCATAATCAGAATCAGAATCACCATTGGCACCCCCAGCTGATGGCCCTGCACTGCTACAAGCAACCAGTGCGTACTGGTCATCACCCGTCTGAGGGTTCTGAAAGTGATGAGAACCAGTAGCTTGCCTCATCATCTCCACAAATGATTGGTCATGTTGTGGATAGCCCGGATAGCCTGAAAACTGTGTTTGTTGTGGAAACATAGTTTGATGTGGGATCAGAATGGGGGTTCCAGGAAAGTAATGAGGGGAACCCTGGGGATCGAAACCTGCAGCAGACAAAGCTAGCTGTTGCTGTTGTTGTTGTTGTTGTTGTTGTTGTTGTTGTTGTTGTTGTTGTTGTTGTTGTTGTTGTTGTTGTTGTTGCTGTTGTATCTCATCAGAAATCTCTAAACGACGAGGAGGCGATTCTTGTCTATTCTTCTTCTTCCTTTGTTTTGGAACTATGGGATCTTTTTTCTTCAGATCTCTGTTTCTTTGACGAGTATCCCGTCCAGGTCGACGACCACCATCCATATCTACATCATAAAATGTGCAATTCCACAAAATTAATCAGTTTACTGAATTTAATCAGCATATCATCAAAAACTCAATCAGCATATCATCAAATACAATCTGAAACTGCAGAACACAAATTCTGGAATGTGCAATTCCATGCGTCACGCATGGAATTGCACATTCCAGAATTTGTGTTCTGCAGTTTTTCCATGGCTTTCAAACCCTAATCTCAACACTTTTTCCAAAATTATAACAATTTTTCAATAATTTCATTAAAACCATACCAAATTTCAACAATCTAATTCATAACCCTAATTCACAAAACCCTAATTCAATATCAAAACCCTAATAAACTATATACACATGAAAATATCAAATTTGTCAATAAATTATCAACAAAGTACACAATCCATTCATATATTACAAGTTTAATCATTTCTAATCAACTAATTAACATACACATTGGATTTTGAAGTAAATATCATCAAAACAACATGAAAACCTCATATATACATCAATACCATACCATAACAATGAAATCTTAATGTTTACATACCTTATATGCAAAAAAGATGATGAGAAAGATGGATTTTGGGGTAAAATGGTGCGTTATGGATTGCAGCCGCCGTTGTTGTTGTTGAAGAATATGACAAAATGGTAGGGTTTGATGTTTTTGGGCTTTTATAGGGAAAAAATCCATGCGTGACGCATGGTTTGTGTCCATGCGTCACGCATGGTTTTGTTCCGTGCGTGGCGTGTGGATTAAAACCATGCGTCACGCACGGATTTAATCCATGCGTCACGCACGGATTTAAT
The DNA here is from genome assembly GCA_029168935.1 of Oxyria digyna. NCBI lineage: Eukaryota > Viridiplantae > Streptophyta > Magnoliopsida > Caryophyllales > Polygonaceae > Oxyria > Oxyria digyna. The sequence continues at coordinate 19,350,671 of JAPVLV010000013.1, forward strand.
CCATGCGTGACGCACGGATGACCTGGGCGGTAAATAGCAAAAAGGGTGGGCGTTAAATAGTAAGGGCCTATATAAAGTAGGAGTTCAGTGCATTGGATGTGTCATTGGGCCTAGAGGAGGTTATCTTGGTGGCCATTGTTGGAGCCCAGAAATTGCGATCACGCGACACAACACTTCGCGTGACACAGGGCGTCTGGACAATCAACTTGTTCGTAATACACCACTTCGTCTTCTTCCTCGAAACTCACCTTGTTCTTGACACTTACAACACCTACGTTACAAGACCGAGAGAGAGTTTCCGGAAACGGCTCCCCAACGCTCTAACAAGAAGGATCACACACAACCAAAGGTGTCGAAACAACGTAAGTGTACGAGGAAGAAAGAAGAAACAAAATGAAGGAAGAAAAGTCTTTTATGTCAATTAAAACGTTCCACGTTCCAAGCTTACAATAAACCGAATGGTTCAGAAAATGTACATAACAACATTAAAAGCTTGATAGCAAGACTACGAGTAGTAAAACAAGTGCTACACGTCCAAACTCTTCTAGGAAGTGAATGTTTCGTAAGATTGAAGCTTAGGCTCGCTCTTGTGTTTTTCTCACTGCCAAGAGGAAGGTGAAGCGTTTTTCCCTTTGTAAAAGATCTGCCCTTTCTTATCCATTGGGTTGCGTTTTTATACTATCAGCAGGGACCCACGCGAGTCAATTACCGATTTGCCCCTCGATACTTAATCTCGTTGTATCCTCTTACTGGGCTTCACCTGTTTATGGGCCGCTTTATTCTTCTGGGCTGACTTCTTGGACCGACCCGGCTCGCGTTCCATGGGCCTGACCCAATTCCCTATGGGCCTCGCGAGCCCATCGAGAACCGGCTCCAACAGCCATAGGCCTTCAAAGACCACACGCGCGCGGTTCGGTTTTGGTCGGACACGGGCTTGAGGGCCTTGTGGAATGGGCAGTAGGCCCAAAGAGGAGGAGCAAACTTTCTTTTTGGAGCTAGCTCATCCGAACGCATTTAATGCTTCTGATTCCCTTTGACCGGGAACTACTTATGGCTCCAGATTTTCCTCCTCCAAATTTGAGTGTGTCTTTGACCAACATAAATCCGAGCAATAATGGCTGGATTATCCTTTTCTTTAATTCCGGATTTTGCACAATCCGAGGAAGTGGCATGATCAAATAATCCACTGTACAGTGTAGTATGGAATTACAATTTTCCCCCGGCTGTTATCATCCATCAAAAGGTGACAGGAGCAGACAAACAGCATGATCTCTGGGATTTGGTAAGATTATAATATGATCGTTAAGAACTGTGCCTAGAATCATTTCAACAGAGACTATGAAATATGTTGATGTTGCAGTTATGAAGTAAGAGACTCTATCACCTTGGATATATAATCAGGAAGATGGTTATCACACAGTTGAGCAGCTTCATCGTAAGGTAAAGTAGCAGCATACACCTGCATGAATAAGATAGTGTCCACATCATATACGAATATTCAAGACAAAAATTCAAGGTGAGGAGACAGATTAACAGAATAATCAAAATACCTTTCCAGCTCTGGAGATAAGTGAATTAACCTCCAGCTCTAGCTGTTCACTTTTACATTGATATTCACCTGGAGGAACAGTACCTTTATACCCAACAAATGGCCTGCATAAAAAAAAACACCATAAATCGCCTGGCGGTATGGAATCGCCGTCAATCTCCGCAGTTCCCATAATTCAACAATCGCTCACACAAAATATCCTAAAAACCCTACATTCAAATAAAGAGAGATTAGAAAGATACGCCCAGAACTCCTCCACGGTATGGAAGGTATAAACAGGGCGCAATGAACTACCCCAAGAAGCAGCCTTGGACTATCAAACCAGAAAGTCCAAGAATGCTCCAGAGGAATAGAGGATGAGAGGCTATGGCCTTCACCTTCTCCCAAAACCAGATCCCTGGGATCCTCGCTCTTCCCTGACACAAGATTTAGGCCGAATAATTCGAGCAGATCCCGTCGAGCATACGATTGTTGAAGGCGGCAAAGATGGCTTCTGGGGAGGGAGACACATGCCCGTTCGGGCTTCTACAAATTCATCCGCAGTTTCCGATTCCAAGTGTTCAAACGTCGCCGATTGGAGAGACATGGATGACGGCGACAAAGAAGAATTTGGGATTTATTTTGAATTTGCAATCCGGCAAATTCGGGAGGAATTTGAGGGTGCAGAGTAAAGAAGAAGAACTGTAACCATATGAAGAACTTAAGTTGATGGCGGAAGTAACCGTTGAAGCTCTGCAAACGTAAATGAGAGAGGGAACTTGAAGAGAGAAAAAGAGAGGCGGTTGTGTGAACGTGGTGGCCAGTGCCAGAAGGAATGCAGAGGCCGTTTTTTTTTTGGTAAAACAGAGGGGCGGTTTTTCTGATCGTGGAGGTAGACGACGTTTAATTAAGGCCGAAAAAAATTGATTTTAATCTATCCTATTTGTTTGTCAACCTTTCTTTTCGGGTGTCTCTTTTTGTTTGTCCACTTTCCTTTTCGGGTGTCCCCTTTTGTTTGTCCACTATTCCATTTATGTCACTTTATTATACCCATTTTATCCCTACTATTAACCTATAATTACCACTTTTTCACTTTTTCTCTCTCCCAAATTCTAATTTTATCTACTATTTCTCTCTATCTCTCTCCTCTAACCATTCACTTTATACTTTTCTCTCTCCTATAATCATTATATTCCTACAATTCCTTAATTCCCGTGAAAATCGTACTTGTGGACAAACAAAAAGGGACGGAGGAAGTAGTATTTTTGGGCATGTAAAATGTTGCCACATGGCTGCAAGATAGAGCCCCTTGAAGGGGCTTGCTTTAATCTTTTAGTAGATTATAGGTTCACGAATCCTATTCTAAAGGTCATATTGATAGTCTCGCTAGTTCATGGCGAGAGATTTGCAAGTTCATGAAGATAGTCTTGCAGGTTCATGCCGATATCCTTGCATGTTCATTTTGGTAGTCTTGTAGGGTTCATGAATTTTCTTAGACAAATTTATTTGTTATGAGCACATTGCACCAAAAGGCCTTAGGTTCATATCAATAGTAGTGTAGGTTCATTTCGATAGCCTTGTAGGTTCATGATTTTTTTTATCCTAGATTGTTTTTATGAGCACATTGCACAAAAAGGAATTAGGTTCATGTCGATAGTTGAGTAGGTTCATGCCAATAGTATTGCAGGTTCATGGTTCTTTTGAACCCATTATTTTTGTTATGAACGCATTGCACTAAAAGGACTTAGATTCATGTCGATAATCGGGTAGGTTCATATCAATAGCCTTGCAAGTTCATTTTGAAACTCGATTTTTTACTTTTTCATTAAAAGTACTTTAATATTCCCCAGGTTCACGAAAAGAATATCTTTTTTAAGATCATTAATTTTTACTTACAGGGTCATTAGTTTTCATTTGTAGGTTCACTAGTTTTTACTTGCAAGCTCATTTGTTTTCACTTGCGGATTCATTAGTTTAGACGTTTATTTACTTCTCACTTGTGGGTTCATAGGTTCAATTGAACCCATAAACATGCAAAAACATCCGATGAACCCATACAACAAAACTCATGAACCTGCAAGAGCAAAAAATTCATCAATTAAGAAAAATCATGAACCCACAAGTAAGATTCAATGAACCCATAAATTAAAACTCGTGAACTTGCAAGTTAAAACTTAGGAACTAGATGTTAAAACGTACAAGTTAAAATGTAACCATAGAAAAAAAAATAATGAACCTGATTTTTTTTAATGAACGTGTTTGTTGAACTTTCAAGTCTAACTTGTTGAACCTAGAAGTCTAACTTGTTGAACCTACAGGTCTAACTTCTTGAACGTATAATTCGTAGTTGCAGGTTCATGTGTTTTAACTGCAAGTTCATAAGTTTTGTCTTACAAGTTCATTAGTTTTTTTACAACTTTTTTTTTGTTTTTCATAAAAAATACTCTCGCAATCCTTAGGATCATAAAAAGAAAAACGTATCTTAAGTTCATGAATTTTTTATTTGCAAGTTCATTAGTTTCTATTTATGGGTTCTTGTTGAGTTTCACTTGCAACTTCATTAGTTTCTATATAACCCTTTTTTTTTGTTTTTCTATATAAACCATTTTTTGTAAGACAAAAATGGCAAAGATACAAGGAAAATTCGCAAGGAAAATCCGATGAATTGCAAGGATAATTCCATGAACCATAAGTCAAAACTACAAATTAAAATTAGTGAACCTGCATGGAAAATCACATGAACCTACAAGAAAAATGTCGTGGCATAAATTATGTACCTACAAATTAAAATCAGTTTTATGAATTTTCTCGATAATAATAATTAGGTTCAATCATGTCTATGTAAAGGTTCATGGGTTATAACAATTAAGTTTGTGTGTATCAATGAACAAGTTTATGTCATAGTTTGAACCTATATGTGTACACCAATGAACTTGTATGACTAAACCACTGAACTATATGTCACTTTGAGCGTTAGACAAAGAAATTTAACTAATGAACATGCTCTTAGAGTAATTGAACATGTGATTGATTTATTATTTTTTATTGAACTTTTTCACTTAAAGTTTATGTCATAGTTTCTTTAGTTCTCACTTAAAGTTTCACTAGTATTGATCTAGGTTCATAGAGTAATTAATTAGAATTTAGTTTAGCAAGATAAATAATGAAAAGTTCATAGTATTTTGGATGCAAGTTTACAATAGTTTGTATGCAGGTTCATTTCTCTATTCGATACAATATATTTGCTTTTGCCTTGTCAAATTACATGGACACGTAATCACGAGAGCCATAACACAAATGAAATAGAAAGCCAACACACTATCAAGAAGAAGAAAAACATAGGTTCCCAATAGCTAAAAATGGAGGTTCATAAATTCATGAAAATGTACGTGTAAATCAATGAACCTATATTACTAAATCATTGAACATGTATGATTAAATCATTGAATCTATATGAGCTTGTTTTAATGAGTAAATCATTAACTTGTGTTAGTGTATTACTTATGAACCTGGAAATCTGTGAACCTAGAATTATAGGAATGTTGATCCTATTCTTAAAATTACTTGAACCTGATATACTGAATGTATGAACTTCAGTTTGTACTTCTATGAACCTCGTTTTGTACTTATTTGAAACTTTCTAATTGTATGAACTTCACTAAGCTTTTATGACTAAATTGATGAACATGTAAGCGTAAACCAATGAACTTGTATTATTTTTTATTTGTTTGGATTACACCTATTGCACTCATGTAATTTTTAATTACTTATGTTCATAATCTTTCAATAACAGGTTCACTGTATTATAGAATCTTAATATAAAAAATCAACGAACCTCTACTATAAATTGGTGAACATCTTTAAAACATCAGGGAACCTATATTATAAAGTCGAATATGTAAAAAAACTAATGAATCTGCAAACTAAACTTAATGAACTGATATAAAAAATCTCATAAACACTACAACAAAACTGATGAACCTACAAGTAAATAATGATGAACCCGCATGAAAAAATCTCATGAACCCATAAGAAAAAACTAATGAACGAGTAAGTTAATAATGATGAATACACATAAAAAAATCCCGTTAATGTGGAACAAAAATTCGATAGAAAATGATTAGGTTCATAGCAGTGTAGCAGTAGGTTCATGAAATTATACATCAAGGTTCATGGACGATACTAAGAAGGAAAAATGGTGGATATGACCAAAGTTTAAAAAGCAAGTCAATCAAATTAAAACTAATGAACCGTTAATTATAAGTTGAAGCGCGGGTCTTATAGTTTGGATGAGGAACTTACAGTAAACAAAATGAAACAGAGTATGAACACATTGCAACCCTGAATGCATAAATTTGTATATCTTATTGTATATTATTTATTGTATATAACTATTCATGCATATCAAAAACAAATACCTATCTAAGTAAATAAAAAGAGAAAAGTACCACGATCTATCTTGAGTTTTCAATCCCTTTCAAAATGTGTAATCACATTGTATAATCAAACTGCATAACCAGAATTCCAATCTCAAGTCATGAAAGAATAGGAGCAATCATCCAAGACTCTTTTTGACCACCTCAGTTATGAGGATGGGCCACCATTTCTAAAACAAAAAGCTTTATAAAAGTCCCTTCTCTTTTTTGTTCAGAAATTTAATCGAACACTCTAAAGGCAACGCAAAGACTGAAAGCTGAAATTGAGATATATCATGCTAATATATGCAACATATCCATACGGAGAATACACATATCCGTGTCTGGTGTCCGCATGGAATTCATTGTTGATAGCCCAAACCTTTTGTAGTAGCATGATTGTGTCCAATGGCGATGTGAGGATTATCGTATGCGGCCTATATAGAGGGAAAATGCCTAAATTAGATGGATATAGAATAGAAAAAACTAAATAACAAAAAATTGACTATTTGATATATCAGATGGAAGAAACATTACTTTAATAAAGTTAAAATAAACTTTCGCAAAGCCAAAATAAGCGAAACAAAATTGATAGAACAAAGCAAGTAAATTCACCACACTGCCTAGTTGTCAACCCAGTTCTCCAGAAACAAAGAGCTTGTCTATGTACATAATTACAAACGTTGATGTTGCATTTGGACCCGAGTTGAGCTCTCTACAAAGCTAGACTAACCTTAGTCAGACCCCATACGGAGATCAGAGAATGGAATGTAGGCTTCGTCTCCCTCTTTTTGCTCAGGCATGATAATTTTCTTATTCAGCTTCCTTCGAGGCTTCACAGTCACCGGAAAAGTTCAGCCACCGTCGGTTGAGCGAGGTTTCAGACACTTTCAGAGCCGGAATCGCGAGCAACAACATCGGCGAGGGCAGATTCGTTGATGGCGGAGCGGAAGACTCTGATATCTCCATTAGGACATTTTGGTGAGGTAAGGAAAGAAGGTAAGGGAAAGTATGAAACGGCCATGTAGTATGTGAAAGGTCCGAGCATTCCATGTGTAACTCGTAACGCTCTCGTTAGAACGAAAACTTGAATTGAATGTGAGGGATATGAACAGGCGATGGGGGGAGGGCAAGCGGAGGCTGTATGCGTAAACCCTAGTGGGGGAGGAGGAGATGGGTGGCGATTTGTGAACATTGGATGGATGGATCCAATGGGCCCATTAGTAACGAAAGCTGTATAGTTTGGTTTTGGGCTAATCAAACACTGTAAAATGGGTTTTTATGGGGCAATATACCTGTTTGGGCCAAACAAACTGTGGAAAGTGGGTCAATATACCTATAACTATTTGTGTCCAATACACTTTCCTTAATTAAAGGTTAAGCTTCTACACTCTCCAACTAAACATTAATAAAATACCCCCATTTTATAAACACGTCCCTCTTTCTTCCCCAAAATCGCCTCCCTCTCCCAATCTGCCAAACCCCTTTCTTCACTCCCTCTTTCTTCCCCAGATATGAATCTCCTCCCCAGATCTGAATCTCTTTCACTCGCCGCCGCCGTCTCTCCTTCTCCATCTCTCCCAATCTACGAAGCCAAGGCTCCAGGACCTTCGCTCGCAGCAGCGCCTACCCCTAAACCTTCTGGCGCACATGTCCACTTCAAAAGCCATGGTTGCCATGGAAGCAAAAGGAGTAAGCCTCATCCAGTGCCGCATCTGTTAACAATATCTCTGTGAAGGTTAGTTTTCATTCTCAAATCTTCTTCGCTTCTGTAAAGTTGTGTTTGATAGTGGATGAATTTCAGATCTTCTTCGCTTCTGCTTGCTTCTCAGTTCCGTATTATTGTTTATCATCTGTCAACAAAAACAAATTGTTACTGTTGACAAATAGCTTTAGTTCCGTTTCTTAGCAAGTGTATTCTTTCTTCTAGATAATTTAATTGCTCTTTTCCTTCGTTGTAGGTAAGTCCCAACAAAAAAAATTGACAAGAACTGTGTATAAGGAGCAAATATATAGAGCAACTGTAAACCTTTGTGGTTCTTGTTTTGATTTTGCCAATGATTTAGTCAACTTGACTTTGACTTTGAAGCATTGTTATAATCTCTGGTGGTTTAGATGTTACCAGTTGCTTGCAGCTTCCTGTGCTACACATAAGTAGTTGCTTGCAGCTTCCTGTGATGCTTATAAGTTTTTGTTGACAGCATCTGATTGCAGAGTCTACTTTGAATTTGGTTACTGATGACTTTAATAAAATACATGACCTTCTCCAGTATATAAAAATATTTTACCGGTGCATGCTAAAACATGAGGAATGTATTTGATAAGTACATGGTCACTACCACATATCCTACAACAAATATTTACATGCTAGAAATATCAAAAAGCCCACACAGTTTCTTGACTAATACAATCATAGAGATGGAGGCAGTATTTGATAAATATTGGTGTGAAAATAGCTTAATCTTGGCATGTGCTACAATCTTGGACCCACATTACAAGGTAAAGTTTGTAGAATTGTTGGGCTGCTATTTTTGAAATCATTTTGATGTATACTTGTTTTATTATAGGGTATTATGTAGTAGATTATTAATAGTATTGATAGTTTTATCTCATGTGTTTGAGAGTTTCTTTTGGTGTTTTGAAAGTTTTATGTTGTGTTGATAATTTTAGTGTTTTTTTGGGTGTGTTGGCAGTTTGTTTTAGTGTTGACGGTTTTTTAATGTGTTTGACAATTTTGTTAGTGTGTTGATAATTTGTTTTTCTGTGTTGACGATTTTCAAGTGAGTTGATAACTTATTTAGTCGTGTTGACAACTTATTTGTAGTTTTAACACTTATTTGTTGTTTTGTTGACAAGTTATTAGTGGTGTTTGACATATTATTTTTTGTGTTGAAATTTTTTTATTCATGTTGACAAATTATTATGCAAGGACCGTTGACAATAAAAATTGGCAGCGTTGACAAGTTAATGTGTGTAAAGTTTGACAGTGTTGACAAGGATTATGCAGGGACAATGCAGTTTGTTTTAGTGTGTAAAACAAATTAATGTATTGACAATTATTTTTTTGACAATGTAATTTAGTGGTGTTGACAAGTTTTGTAAAGTGTTGACAATGTTGACAATTTTGTAATATTACTCGTATTGTATGGATCGTTTATTAGTCGTGTAAACAATTTATTTAGTTGGGTTGACAACGTATTTAGTCGTGTTGACAACTTATTATTCTTGTTGACAACTCTGTTAAAATTTTTGTTGACAACTCTGTTAAAATTTTTGTTGACAGCTCTGTTAAAAATTTTGTTGACAAATTTTGTTGACAGGTCTGTTATAATTTCCACGTCCAAAGGGACAGATTAGTGGAACCAAAGATAATATCATCGACATAAACCTGGACAACCAGGATATCTTCATTTTGTTCACGGAGAAAGAGAGTTTTATCAATCAAACCTCTTCTGTATCCATTGGATATCATGAACTGAGCTAACCTGTCATACCATTCCCGTGGTGCTTGCTTGAGTCCATAAAGAGCTTTGTCGAGGAAGTAAACATGGTATGGTCTGCTTTTGTCCTCAAAACCAGGAGGTTGCTTGACATATACTTCTTCTTGAAGAAATCCATTTAAGAATGCAGTCTTGACGTCCATTTGGAATAGTTTAAAGCCCTTATGAGTAGCAAAAGCGATCATGAGTCGAATGGCTTCCATTCGAGCAACATGAGCAAAGGTCTCATAATAGTCAATGCCTTCTTGTTGACAATACCCTTGGGCGACAAGTCTTGCTTTATTTCTGCTAACCATGCCTGAGTCATCAAGTTTGTTTCTAAAGATCCATTTGGTTCCAATGATAGTTCTGTCTGAAGGACGAGGAACCAGACGCAAAACTTTGTTCCTTTCAAATTGATGAAGTTCCTCGTGCATAGCATGCACCCAGTCCGCATCATTGAGAGCTTCCTTGTAGTTCTTAGGTTCAAGAACAGAGAGGAACGTCGTGAATGCACAGAAGTTGTTCAATGAGGATCGGGTGGATGGACCTGTCTTGTCAAATGGAGAGATAATCTGATCGACTGGGTGAGATCCCTTGTATTTGTAGTTGACAACAACAATTGATGATGAAGAGGGCTCATCCTGAAGAACTGTATTGTCTTCAATCTCATTGGAGTCTGGGTTCTCTGAAGAGGGAGCTGTGGCGGAGTCAGAGGGGCCAGGAGCACTGGGAGAAGATTCATCATTCTGTACAAGGGAACTGGGTACAAAGTTTTGAGGGTGATCTTCCTCACGATTCTCATCTGCTTTACCTGTAGGGTCTAAGGAAAATTCCGGAGTTGCAGAGGAGTCTGGAGTAGATTGATCTTCTTCTTCATCAGCATTATTGTCTACTGTGGGAAATACATGTGAAGACACATGAAAAGCAGATTCATTGAAAACAACATGAATGGATTCTTCGAACTTGGAAGTCCTCGTGTTGAACACTTTGAAGGCTTTGCTATTTGGAATATATCCTAAGAATATTCCTTCATCACTCCTGAGATCGAACTTCCCAATGGGAGATTTGCCATTGTTGTGGACGAAGCACTTGCACCCAAAAACCTTGAGATGAGATATGTTGGGAACTCGTCCATGGAGAAGTTCATATGCAGTCTTCTCAATTTGGGGCCGAAGCATGGCTCTGTTTAGAATATAACATGCAGTGTTGATAGCCTCAGCCCAAAATCTTTGAGAGAGACCAATTGAGATAAGCATAGTGCGAGCCATATCTTCAAGAGTACGATTTTTCCTTTCAACCACTCCATTTTGTTGAGGAGTTCTGGGCGCGGAGAAATTGTGAGTGATCCCCTTTTCCCTGCAAAAGGTTATGACCTTTGCATTTTGGAATTCGGTTCCATGATCGAAACGAATAGCCTTAATTTTGTGTCCCAGTGACATTTCGAGAGTTGGAACTATTTCACAGAATCTATCAAACACCACGTCTTTTGATTTTATGAAAATAGTCCACGTGTATCTCGAGAAGTCATCTACAACCACAAGAATGTATCTATTACCTCCAATACTTTGAGTACGCATAGGACCACAGAGGTCCATATGGATCAGTTCCAGAGGTTTGGAGGTACTTATGACAGTTTTTGGTTTAAAAGAACTACGTACCTGTTTACCTCGAACGCATTCGGAACAGAAATCAGATCCATCTACCTTGATGGAGGGTAGGCCGTGAACAAGTTCCTTTCTTTGAAGTTTGTGAATGAGGTTCAGACTTGCATGACCAAGTCGTTGATGCCACATAGTAGATTTGTTCATTATTGTGGCAAGGCACAACTTTTCTCGAGGAGAGTAGCTATGGTCAACCATGTAGACATTATTGAATCTCTTACCTTTGAGGAGAGTTTTCTGAGACTCAGGGTGAATCACAAAGCACTCAGAGGGAGTAAATAGGACATTGTTCCCTCCTTGGTCACACAGTTGCGACACACTTATTAAATCAAAACCAAGATTATCGACAAGGTGAACGTCACTTACCTTAATGTTTTCAGAGAGATCTACAGTTCCAGTTCCCAGTATTGCGCCTTTCTTCTTGTCACCGAAGGAAATCTTTCCTCCGCTGTATCTCTGAAGTGAATGAAGTTGCTCTTTATTACCTGTCATATGACATGAAGCGCCACTGTCTATGTACCACTTAGCAACATTCTTCACTTCAGCCTGCAAGGAAAACATTAATTTTTACGAACCCATTCCAGCCAAGCTTTTCTGGGTAAGTTAGTCTTAAAGTTCCCTTGTTGGGGAGTTCTGAGGTTTTTCAGAGTTTTGGACTTGTAGTCTTTAACATTTTCATAGTATTGAGGGTCATTAATGTCATTGATTTGAGTCTTTCCATGTGTGAATTTTCTAGAGGCCTTTTCTTCCTGTTTCCTCTTTTTCTCACAATCATATATAAGATGTCCTTGGTTCCCACAGTGCCAGCAAACACGATTGGTGGAAATCCACTGATACTTATCCTGAGTTTTGTAGTGAGATTTCTTTTTACCTAGATCAACCTTTTTCCTGGAGGTATTTCTAGGTTTACCCTTTCCCATATTTTTATACACGTCGTGAATGTGGGGACGGAAGTATGGGGCACATGGTGGTTCCTTTGTAGGGGAACTCTCAATCACTTTGATTTTTTGTTCCAAATATTCATTTTTGCTATTAGAGGTTTGAAGAGCTAAGTCAAGTCTTTCATTTTTGGCTTCAAGAATTTTGGTTATTTCATCAAAGTTTGAATGAGATTCACAAGGAGGATTAGACACGTCATGAGGTTTATAGCCTAGTCATCTACTGGGTTTAACGAAGATGGTCTGAGTGACAGTTTTCTCATGAATACATTCAGTGAGAGAGTCAAGTTTCTCAATAATGGTATGCAATAAGGACTCAGAAGGTTGTGAAGGGGAACTGTTTCCTAAGTTTAGTTTTTCATGCAAGTCGCAAGTAGGACAAGTGGTGATTTTGTTAGCATTTTCATATTTCTTGCACCAAGCTTCACTTTCATCAGAGAGAATAGAGATTTCTTCTTCATTTTCAACAAGTCTACTTAGCAGGTTGCTATTTTCTTTGCTCAGAGATTTGATAAGTTTGATCAATTGTTTCTTATCATATTTGAGAAGAGTTTCAGAAAGTTCACAGAAAGAAGATACCTCAATAGTTGGTGACTCATTTTCAGGTTGAGCCATGAGACAAACTTTGGTCATGTCGTCCTCAGAGTCACTGTCTCCCCATATAGCTTCATGTTCCGAAACAGTCATGAAGCAGACCTTGGATGGATTTAGATCCAGTTCCTTGTCAGAGTCCCTATCACCCCAAGTTGTGGTAGAGGCAACCAAAGCCTTTTTCTTGGCAGGAACCTCTTCTCTTTAGGTTTATCTTCATTCTTAGGGCAGTCTCTAGCACGATGCCCTGGTTGATCACATTGATAGCATCTTAGTTCCCTCCTTTCCTTGCGATTCTCATTCCTGGGGAACTTGCCTTTATGAAATTTCCTTACAATGCTTGTGAGCAAAGCGGTCATTTCATCGTCATCATCATCAGAGTCAGCTCCAGTGGAGAGTATTTCCAGGACTTTGGTTAGGGCAAGAGCAATGCCAGCCTCAGTAGAACTTTTCTCATTTCCCTTCATTTTATCTTCATGACGTTGAGCTTGCCCAACGAGTTCCTCTAAGGGGAGTTCCCTGATGGAAGGGGTCTGAAGCATGATATCTTGTGTGAATGCAAATTTTGAGTTTAATCCATTGATGAATACCATGGATTTTGACCATTCCTCGAGCTTGACTCCGCAGGCGCGAAGTTTGTTACACAATATCTCCAGACGACCATGATACGCAGATACGTTTTCAGTTTCTAGCATCTTGAATTTGTGATATTCTCCTTGTAGATCGAATTTTCTGCTATTTTGGAGATCTTCACTTCCCAAGTTGAAAGTTTCAAGAGCTTTCCACATATCTTTAGCATTGTCAATGCCCATAACCTTATCTTGATCAGATTTCGAGAGAGCATTCAGAATATATTGTCTGGCTTTGGCATTCTTTTCTTGTTGAGAGAATTGTCCAGTGGTCCAGCACTTGAAATCCAGTTTTGACTTGTTATCAGCCGGATCCTTTGGGACTTCGTAGTTTCCATGCTCAACAATTTTCCAGCATATCATGTCATTAGTTTGGAAGAAACCAATCATCTGTTCCTTCCACCATTGGAATTGACCAGGTTTCAACAAGTATGGCTTGTTTGTAGAGATACCTAGTTCTGGTTCGTTTGGATGAGACATGTTGATAACCTGTGAGTAACACACAATCTAGAGCTTTAGCTCTGATACCAATTGTAGGATCTGTATGTTAGTATCAAGGGAACTGTGACAAAGAGTTGTCCAGTTCTTAGGCATAGCGGAAGTAATATGACAAGTTATCAACACAATTACTTAAGGTGAAAACCCTAGATAACCAACTAGTTATCTTTGGATGAAAATCACCCCTTTTTCGAGGATTTGAAAGGTCTGCTTGTATATTCAATCAATGAGTTTAGAGATGAACGAGATTACAAAACTTATTGCTAAGTACTAACCTAGTTCCTATAAGAAACTCTAAGATGAAAATACCAGTGAACTTACTTGATGTTCTTTTGCAAGAACACTTTTCTCTTCTCTTAGTCTGATGCACTTCAAGCTTCGTCAAAATACATGAGACCTAAGAACATAAAGATGATCATATATATAGGAAGCAAGTCTGCCGTATAAAGATATTCCAAGAATATATTATACGTCATACTTATTTCCTAATTTATAACAATCTCTATGGCTTTCAAGTTAACCTAATTAACTTGAGATTTACCAAATATTACATAGACAATATTACAACCAAATCTAGCAATATCCTAACAAGGAAAAGATCTCCTACAAGATCTTCTCGGCTCGCCGCCCACGCTAGGGTTAGAAACAACACGGATGTAACGCAATTCCTTCAGACTTCCCTTAATACTTCACCAGTCTTCAAATCTTCAATCTTTTCATCTGAAATATCAAGATAAACTATACCATAGTATATGCTAAGGTTGTCATCGTCAAAACATAGAGTAATAGTGAAAAAGAACCTATTGAGGAACCAGTGTTCCTCAGGTCCCTATTCCAACAGCTTGTATGTTAATCCTCGAAGCTGAAAGAGAGAAAGATGAGAGAAACCTACCAATGCAGATCTTAGGAGCGATCGCTCGTCGTTGCCTCTCTCTCCTCTTGTTCTTCTCCCTCTCCTTCCTCCAGCGAATCTATAATCTAATCACTCGTCGGAGATGCTGCGAACCTAGGGTTTTCAAATCCCGAAGCAGCTACGGAAGCAGGAAAGCCAATCCATCGCCATTAACCATCTTCGAAGCTGCTACGGAAGTTGGAGGAGCTACTACAGAAGTTGGAGGAGTTCGAAGGGAGAATCGCGAGGAGGTAGAAGGGAGATCGCGAGGAGGTTGAAGAATCGCCATGGAGGAGGAGCTCTGGATTTCGCTGTCTTCGCTTGAAAAATATGACGGTACTTTTACGGTTTTGCCCCTGTGTGTCGTTTATTTTTACATGGCCTTGACACCGTTTCATTTATTTCATGTGTCTTCTATTTTTTTTCAAATCTAATCTTATCCGTTAATTTTACAGATCCGACGGTCACAAATGGTTCTTAATTTTTATATTAAGAAACGTTTTGTCCTAGAACTCACCTCTACATTTGTATGCAATCAATGACCACGTATATACTTGCGTTTAGTGTACTTTACAAATTTACTCCACGTTTATAAAAAAATTACATGCCAGAGATCTATGTGGCAACAAAAATCTCGTAGTTACAAATGTATTTGTGGTGGCATAGTTCGGCATATGGGGCACATTGGCTGTGCACGTAGCCATTCATCTATACAATGAGAATGAAAAATATGTAGGCACCTTGGCAAAGACTTTAGAATGTCTTTAGGTTCGTAATCTGACAAGCATATAGGACACATTTTATCTTCCATGTATGTTAGTAGGCGACCACTAGCTCCAACCCGAATGATAGGATACATGTCAAGAGTAGCTTGTTCAATCCCCACTGTAGTGTTTGATCCTCGATTTGTAGAGCGAATGGTGTTGACAAGGGTTAAACTCATCGGGGAGTTTCCAGTAACATTTACTGCATGATGATTGCGGCTTGGTCTACGTTTGTAACGAAAATAACATGCACATACAAGCACCAATAAAAATATTATTGGTAGGGCAATCGTAGGTGGGACGCCTGCATTCATATTACACATATATTATGTGCAATTCGTTAAAATTACTATATTCAAACAACATACAAACGTATTGCTTAAGCTGATGGTTGATATCCCAAGATTAATTTCAGTCTCTCAGTGTATATCCACGTATAAGTGTTTTGAGAAAACATACCTTCCCTTTTCTTATTTGGCGAGTATGGACTAGTGTAGGTTGGTGTTGGAGAAAAGCATCTGATATTAGTATTGTTGTAAGGGTCTCGCCCGCACACCTCCCTCCTCGACTCGCATCGCACACACTCGCTAGGTGTGTCCCAAGTCAACCACACTGATCTAACAGAGCTGAAGCTGGTAGCAGAAGACCATATTCCCACCACACTCACATTCCGAATGAATCCACAACCATAACCTAACATTAATGAAGAGGAATTGGAGTGAGCCTCACATATAACCGGATTATATCGCTCCCTAGAACAACCGATGTTGCTGCAGGAGTAAAGGTCAACGGTCAACGGGCAGGTGTAAAGCCAAAATTGTGTGACTCCTTCGGGATGAAACTTAAAGGGAGTCCCCGAAGAGTTGAATTGCATAAGCTTATTCGGGAGGCACTCCGCCGTGATTTGTACCATTGAGTAGTTGTAGATTAGCTCGACGCTGTATGATTGACCGGTAGATGGGAAAGAAAGGAGAGGTGTCGAGCTCGAGGAGTTGCATTCGAGGTCGAAACCGGGTAATCCACAACTCATCGGTTGATCTGGAGTACGGAAAGGGAAAGGGATTGGAAGATTGTGTTGTCTTGTATTACATTTGGAGTAGGAGCAATCTCCATTTCCATCCACGATTGTAAATAATGAAAACACGTAGAGGAGGAGATATATCAAGGTTGGAGATTTAAAGTTACGTTTTAGGAAACCCATCTACCAATAGAATTCCGCTTCCTATACAAACACAAGTACACAACACAACCACGCTAATTATCTGCATAAACTCAGGTTTTAGCATATTTTGTGCGGGTGTCATAGTCACAAGAATTTGCTAGGTAATGCAGTACTTTTCTCCGATTTAATATAAATGTCCCTTTATTGGCTACTTCATCCAAATATATCCGAACTTTGATGTATACATATAAAATTTGATGTTGATCATTTCGTGGCCACTGGCTACTACATATTTTATTGAATTACGGTTAATAATCGTAAAATCTTTGACTATTATATTCTTTAAGCGTTTGAACTAAAAGTTGAATGTATCAATTAAGACTAATCTTTTTTACTAGCGTAGTAATCCGTTCCATGCACGGGAATATGTTTTGTAATTTCATAATCGATTTTGACATATTTTATATTTAATTCATAATATTTTGTATTACTACGACCTTAGTAAGTTTTTTAAGTAAAGTTTTCTGAAAATTTTATGTGTTTGTTCGATTACTAACAATTAGTTTTTATTTGGATAATTAAAAATGTAGACAAGTTAATATGTTAAACTTACTATAGTAGTCTATATAACTTTACAAATAACTAGTTCAGTTTTCCGTGCCTCGCACGAGTTTTATAAAATAATAAATTTAATTTTAATACATAAATAACTTAGGCAAAATAATTTTATCAAATAGATTTAGTTCATTAATACATAAAAATTTAGTTTAATTTTAAAATAATTGTTTAATTTGAATTATTGCCTAAATAGCCAAAGTAAAAAGATGATCAATTCTTTAATATAAAGTTTTTGAATTAGTATGATAAACATTTTTAATAAAGAGAGTGTTAGTCAAACATTGTTTAAATATTTAAATATATTTAGTTTAAAGTATTTAAAATTTATGAATTATAAGATGAAACTTTCTATATAATTATTAAATAACTCTTTGTATATTAAAGTACATAAAATATGGTTTGGAGAATTTTAAAAATATAAATAAAGAAACATAGTATCTTGCATATCCTATTATCCTAAAATAAACATTTACACATACTAGTGTCCGGGCCCCATGCTTCGCACGGGGTATACAATTTTTTAAATATAAGAATGAATTTGTATTAGAAATAAATGAAAGTTGTATTAAAGTTTTTGTAATTACACGACAAACACAACAATTACATTTTATGTTTTACACATACAAAATGAATGCACAAACGAGATAAAAAATACAAACATAACACGAAGTGCCTATTCTAAATGAGGGCGCATTTTAGAACGCTTGGTTGCAGCTATCTTCTTTCCAAAAGGAAGATACACCACATATATTTCTTTTGAAACTCGATCAGGGTATCGATACATCAACCGTATCAGTCAGACTATATCTCTCTTGAAATAGAGTTGTAGGAGGTACATAAATCTTGCAGTAGAGTAAAAAGCTCACGTTTTCTCTAGAAAGTTTTAGTATCGTAGAGTGTTAAATACTCAACGTCGTAGTGATTAGCATGTAAATGACCAACGACTTTCGCCTCATACATGACGTGTCTCCAATTAAGTGGAAACGATCCATTATAATGAAATAGTAAATTATGTAACTATGCAAGTAATTTATAACTAACGATTAAGGCTAGAAAGACAACTATTTATTAACGAAGAGATCTACATTATAATTTTAAAATACATATGGAATAATCTCTCAGACCACCCATGGGTAAGGGAAAATAGCAAATATGTTTTAAAATTTTAATGCATACCTTCCAATGCAAAAGAGTGGTGATCTAAATGTCAACCATGGAAAAAATGTCGACAGACCCAAGATTTAGAAAAATAATACAGAGTATCATTGATTTAGGAAATTGATCTAAGAGTATCCACAATGGGTTTCTTAACTTATTTTTTAGCTTTTTTTTTATTGTTTATTAAGAAATGAATTTCTTATTAGAGAAACCACTCTAGATTCAAGGTGGGTTTCTACTGCAATTTTCTGACATTTTTTTTTTATTTTCTTTTATTTTTCAAGTTTTAGAAACCCATAAAACCTCCATGGATGCCCTAATGATCTATATATTGAGCCTTTTTTGTCCCGTGACCGTGAGCTTGAATAATTATTATTTTACATAATTACTCTTTTTGATGATATTTTTTCTTCTGCAGATCTTATTCCAGGGGAATTGTTCACGTTATTGGGGATACTCATGCCACTCATATCGCCCCCTCTTCAGGAACAACTTAAGAATCAACCTAGGCCATTTCCTGTAAGTGTCATTGTTGTACAAATTACTTCTTTTCTAATGCCATCTCCTTTAACCTTGTAATTGTACTCCTTAGTATCTTCAACCATATGTTCCTTAATAGATTCTAAGATCAATACCGAAAAGAAGGATGTAGATTCTTTTGTCGTCTTGACTTCAAACTTGTTGATTATGATCCACATCAAAAAATTGAAATGAAGATGGCCGTATAAGAGGTTATCAACTTAATATTTTTAGCTGCATGAAACTTAATTTAATAGTGATACCAAGAACTGATAATATCTTTATGTAAAAGTTCGTCTATCTTTCTATAGCTAAGATACAGATATGGAATGTTTACATTTATCAAGATGGTAAAATGCCCAAATTTATTCAGCAGCAACTATCATTTTCCATCATGCACACTACATGACTTTAGCTAACTTCAATTAATTACCACAATGCTTCTCTTCACCTCATCTGACTCAACTAATTTACCTTCCTGTGATTCTTTTTTTCCTGAATATTAACATTCGGATTATCCTCCCCCCTTCACTTGGTACTCTACCAGCACTCTCAGTGTAGTCCCAAGCTCCTCTGCCTTCATTAGCTGCTCACTGATCTCAGCAGGCGTCACTTTAACAGCTGGAATAAGTTGTTCAGCTTCCTTAAAAAGTGTGGTCAGTTATCCTTAAATAGTTTGAGGCTATTATTCTAAATCCACAAGGCGTGCAATATGACATGGATATGAACATCCATTCGAACGGGCCTTAGCAGAGCAGGATCAAGACGTTCTTTGTGGTTGGTGGTGAAGATGATAATTCTTTCGTCCCCACAGCTCGACCATAATCCATCAATAAAATTCATTAAGGTAGACAAAGTTATCTGTATAAAACACTTGGATCACCACTCTTTTGTGCATACCTCCCTAATTTTCAGAAGGACTTACACTATCTTTAAAGCACTACAACAGATAAGTAATACGAAGTATCATTGATTTAGGAAAGCAATACAAAGTTGATTCCAATATGAATAATTTTTACACTGCAATTAAGAAAACAAGGAATTTGATTTTAAAAAATTGTTTTTGAGGCAAGCAACAAAGTTATGTCTTTTGATTTAGTTGGTGATGAAGGATCATCTGGACAGCAACCGACACCTCCGGTCCCCGAGTTTGAAGGTGCATTGACTCGTTCGAGAGCTAAGGAAGTCCAACAAGAGCTAGACAAGTTAGTAGCGTTCTTCAGGTCCAAGGAGTTGAATACAGACGAAGAACCACCATTGAAGACTGTTCTAATGATCGAGGTTCGAGAACGAGCAGAAGACTGCAGAGAAGAACCGCGGCCGCGGCTGGAAACCGCGCCCGCGGCTGGAAACCGCGCCCGCGGCTGGAAACCGCGCCCGCGGCTGGAAACCGCGCCCGCGGCTGGAAACCGCGCCCGCGGCTGGAAACCGCGCCCGCGGCTGGAAACCGCGCCCGCGGCTGGAAACCGCGCCCGCGGCTGGAAACCGCGCCCGCGGCTGGAAACCGCGCCCGCGGCTGGAAACCGCGCCCGCGGCTGGAAACCGCGCCCGCGGCTGGAAACCGCGCCCGCGGCTGGAAACCGCGCCCGCGGCTGGAAACCGCGCCCGCGGCTGGAAACCGCGCCCGCGGCTGGAAACCGCGCCCGCGGCTGGAAACCGCGCCCGCGGCTGGAAACCGCGCCCGCGGCTGGAAACCGCGCCCGCGGCTGGAAACCGCGCCCGCGGCTGGAAACCGCGCCCGCGGCTGGAAACCGCGCCCGCGGCTGGAAACCGCGCCCGCGGCTGGAAACCGCGCCCGCGGCTGGCTCGCCCAACCGCGCCCGCGGATCCATAACCGCGCCCGCGGCCGGGGAACTCGGCGAGTTCATTAACTTCGTCGAGGCTTCCTTTTAAAACATTATTTTGGGATGTTTAATTGTTTTTCAGGATTATTATTTTTGGAGATACTTTTTATTGTTTATTTCTTTAGTTGGCACCCTTATGAACCCTATATAAGGCTGCCTTAGTTGTTGTTTTGCCCCCCCAGACTTTGATATTGAATACATCGTTTATCGTTTTTTTCCTCCCAAAAGAGAGCTTTTGTGAGAAGAGTGCCTTGTGTGCATTGTTGTTGAGCTGGCCCTGGTTGTGCTTGTGTGTGTCAATCTCTTCCATAAGGTTGGTGCTATCGGGACTCCATAGAGCAACCTCCAGGTGCCTTGACCCACCAAAGTCATTGTGTTTGGTTGTAATCATCCGTTGGGGTTTCTTCATCATTCGGTAAGGTTCTTGTTCTTAAGTTCAGGGGTTTTATCGTTGTTTGATTTGGTTCCAATTGGCCTATCATTCGACTTATCCTTCTTTCATCTCATTCTAATTCCGCCTTTCTTCTCTGTTCGAGGTTTGGTGTCTAGATCGGACAACAACGGCTTATCCCCGCATCAGTTGGTGCATTTGGTAAAATAAGCGCGATCTCTACAGACCACATATATGCTTATTAACTAAATGAGAGGCCTGATACTCATGGAAAATATATAGAATTTTGATCTCCTCAAAGAAGTAATCTTTAGCAAGACAATTTACAGCTTAGACTGCAGGATAAGACAAGCAACATATGTCTGCTATTAAAATTTCCATATACACACAAGAAAGATCAAAATAACTCATATTTCTTATGCACAACTTTGCTATTATGACTTTACATTAAGTTCAAACTAAAAATTTTGTAGCTTTGCTTCCATCAAACTCAGGAAATAACGCATCAAACATGTTATTTAATTGTTCATAATACGATCTTAAGCAAAGGAACTGATATTTTAGGGTCACAAAATCACACAACACTAAAATTCTATTCCAACACAATAAAAATGAATCAAAATCAAACCATACTTACGTTGAGAGAGGGAAGAAGAGATGTGAAGATTCCAACCGTGTAAGGTACTTACCGGTTTTTCATCTTTATTTTTCGTAAGCCTGAGACAGTTACATACTACAACAATACTTCTAATACCCAAAAAATGAACTATAAGACTAATGAATGGGTGTTCTTTGAACACATACTACACCAAAGCCTTGTTTTTTGATGTCATCTTTCTTATTACTAACTCCCAACTCTAAAAGAGCGATGAAAACTTCAAAAAAAATATGTGGAATATGTATCAAGAAAGTGAGACAGTTGATAAGAGATCACCTCCATTATCATCAAATTTATAGTGCTTGTACACATCCATCAACATTCCCCTGCATGGCACAACAACCCCTAATTTGACGCAAGTAAGAAATGCACCCGACAATTTACGATGAAGACTGTTAGCCTCGTTTGGTGGAGGCGTCAAACGGTGCTTTCGCATTGTAGATCCAAGATGAGACACACTTTGAACGATATTTGTTGCACGGAAATCATACCCCCCGAGCTTTGCAAAAGGTAGTCCGCTTGGAAATGAGTGTCTAACATCACGTCTGACTCAATTCCTGTCAAAAACCAAGTCTATGAGACATTTCTATGAATCTGTCCTTGTCGTTGTTTGCACACACACAAACCTATAAAATTTTAGGGTATGTATAGTTGTTAATGATTAATGAATTTTGTCTCAGTCTAAATCAAGGTGCTTAAGAATCAATTTTATCATAAGGAGCACGTGTTGCATCCAAATAAAAGGAGAAACATATCCATTCAGCTACTAACAATTTCAAAGAGAATTTAAGAAACTTAAAGTGCAGTCTAGCAAATATGTCATTCACATTTAACAAAGGTTGTTAAATGTGAGGAAATTCTCTTTGAAATTGTTAGTAGCTGAATGCAGTTCCTTCAAGGAGAATTTCCTCCATGATAGCAACTTAAAGTGCAGTCTAGTCAAATTCCATCAACATTATAAGCTCAGGAAATAACGCATCATACATGTTTTTTAATTGTTCATAATACGTATCTTAAGCAAAGGAACTGAATATTTTATGTTCAGAAAATCACACAACACTCAAATTCTATTCCGACACAACAAAAATGAATCAAAATCAAACCATACTTACATTGAGAGAGGGAAGAAGAGATGTATATATTACTATTAGCAGAGTTCAAACTCAGAAGCTCATCACTGGGAAAAACCTCCACAGAGTAAGGCTCAATCTCAATCTTGCTTCCAGCAAACACAGTCTCAACCGTGTACCAACTCTTAAACTTCATCATTGGATAGCCAGAAATCGCTGCATCAACAAGATCTCATCATCCCCAAATTTCATTATCAACACAACAAAAGAAACTGACAGTAAAGAGAGATCTATACCAGTTTTAGTGGTGGTTTTGAGAGACCAAGCCCATATTATCAGATTAATAGCAACATTAGACATCAACCCATTAAACTTCTGTAAAAGACAAACAAGAAACCTACATATTAGAAGGAAGCTCAAACAAGAGAGGTTCCCGAAATGGTCTGAAGTGACAGCATAGAAGTACATAAGATAACATGTGATGGAAAAATCTAGGATAGATTAACAAAGGTACTGCAAATAAGGGAATTTTGATTTTTACAGCAGTGCTTTTTTCAGCAGAGCATGTTCCTCTCTTAGGCAAAAACTGAAAACCACAATCCATTATTGATGGATTTAATGATGAAATACAAATCCTTTAGAGACGTGGTCGTACCTGAATAAAAATTTACAAAAATACTTATGGGTCGGTACTCCTATGATCTTAGAGATGATTCTGCCAAACGCAATGCAGTTTCATCCTAAGAAAATATGTTACCATAGACAATGAAACAAGTTTTAGTATTAAACATTACTATTTGCTACAGAGCAATGAAGGTATATTTGTAGACCATCTACAACATCCATTTGTATAGCTAATAAGCTAACCTGGAGCAGCAGAACAACTTCTGAAATATGTCACGAAGTTGTTTTACAACATGCTTACTGATGTTGAAAGGAATATTGGCTACCACCTGCAAACAAAAACATGCAGTGATTTTTAAACTCATAACTAAATCTCAATACATGAAGTCAAGCCGTCCTGAGACAACAATATCAACAAGGTCCAAGTTGGTCCTATTTCATCTTTCAAACGGAATGGAAAATATTAATTTATCAATGACAAGGCATATGGCAGCCTAACTATCTTATATCCTGCTATCCTTGTTCGAATTAAATTAGAACCAAGTGAGTATACTTGGTACTTATGTTGTTAATCACATCTAAGATCTATGCAACACAAGACCAAATTTGTTATCATCTGAAGTTCAGTGAACATATGAGATTAATGACATGGAAACAATCCAAAACACATGCCTTTGCAGGTCAATCCAGTTTAAAACTACGATTAATGCAATTCAATGAATTCAGAAAAAAACTTCTAAAGATCAACACCAAAAGGTACCAAACCTAGATGAAAATTCAAGTACAAAAAACCCTAGGAATAATGAGGAAGTACCTTAGCTGAAGTGCAACTGGGTTTAGTGATTTGATATGGGAACATAAATACAACCGAATCCATAACTCGAAACCAAATTAGACGATTCTCTCAACATCTTTAGCAGTTTACTGCATCCGGCGACCATAAGAGCCTTTTCCGGCAAGCTCGGGCACAGAAGGAAGAACAATCGGGAATATCTGACGCTTTTAAGGAAGATGATGAAGACACTACCGACGACGAGGACTCCGAGAGTCTCACACTCGGAGAAGGATCGGCCGAAGAGGACAAGGGGCTGATCTGAAGGCCTGAAGAGGTAATAGAAGATCCAAGCGCAAAGAAGACCTAATAGGAGAAAGAGAGATCCAGGATTGGTGAGGAGGGAGAAGGAGAGTACGACAACGATTAAGGTGACGTAATTGACGCGGAAGTAGGATTAGTTGCGGCGGACGCGAGCGAGTGCGTCGAAGACATTCTCAGGGCGGGAGAAGGCGGACCGATCGACGAGCTCGGACCAAGGACGGCGCTGCGACAATCCATCACGAACCTGAGAGGAGATGTTGTTGACGAAGGATCGAAGCGCGGGAGTGGCGATCGGTAGTTGCGATTCGGCGGAGGAACCAACAACGGGGGTGGCTTGAGGGACAGAGAGTGGAAGGATCGGTGGAGCAAAGGACGTCATTGTCGGTGGAGAGTGTGACGGTTTTCTTTGGAATTGTGTGTTTAAGATCTGAGCGGGAGGAGGGAGGGAGCATATTCTTCAGAAAACGCGTTAAGAAAGGAAGCAATGTGTAAAGTCGGGATTACCCTTCTGTGAATTTTTAAATTCAAAGAATTTCAATGGCATTTTGTGTAATTGCTACGGAAATCCAAGCTATGTTACAAAGCCAAAAACCTGAAACGAAATCCCAGCCATTCATTATCATTTTTAGCTTATGTGGCATATTTAGAGCCACTGATAAAAGTATATATGATACAATTGCATTCATACATTTATTGTAGTTTGGATATATCCAAGTGCGCAAAATTGATCATAAGAAGACCTCTCGTTCAATCCTGCTCAATATACTTCAGGGCCCATTTAACAATCCCATGATCTTGTAAAAACGAAGAAACGTGACTCAAAACCATTGAAAAAGTCCTGCCGAGCAGGCGACCACCTAATCCACGGACAAAGACCTCTCGTGCCGGCATATAGCGAATGTAAGAGAGAGCCAAACGTAAGAATTAGAATATTCATACATTTCTAGAATGGCTGATAAGCATTAGGCAATGAGAGGGCAAACCTCAGGTGTCTGATTTGCGTAGACATGGGCACGCGTGTCCATGATGATTTCAGAAGGTCGGTTTTGAGCATTAAGCGGAATGTGTCCAGAAGGGTCAAATGCAATGAAATCAAAGTACAGTCTGTGGAACAGAGCACGAAAGCATGTATACCAATTAATACAACAAACACTATATGCTAAGAAAGCAACTAAATGATGAAGTAGAGAAACGAACTCCTAAAATTCAAAAAGAACACCAGATGCAAAAGAACATCAGAATCATCAACGTACGAGAAACAAACTTATTCTTCTAAGATAAATATACCAAATGTAGAACAATCTTATTATTCTACGATAATCAGAGAAATCAAGATCGACTCGGAGCACGACAAATATCAAACTCTAGCAAGCTGTCAAAACGAGCTTGTCAAATCCGGTGCAGTACATATAATGCATAGATTACTCAAAGTAGAACAAACATATTCTTCTTAGATAATCAGCTAAATCAAGATAGAGTCGGAGAACGAATTTCAAACCCTACTAAGCTGTCAAAAAGAGCATGTCAAAGCCTTTGTTGTACATATAATGCGTATATTGCTCAAAATTGAATAGACTTATTCTTCTCAGAATATCAGACAAATCAAATTAACTGGAACATACTTTGCAATAGAGACAGCAGGTCGCTGACAGGCAGGACATATATATTTTTCACCAGCAACGTGATCACAACCCCGACAGCAATGGCTACACCCATAACAGTAACGGACAAAGTTAATGTTTGAGTCTGGGTTAGCAAATTTCACACCTGCCTCGATTTTATAGAGGCCCCGATGCTCAACGTCAGCAGCCTGTGAAGGACAAAACAAAGTCGTGGGTAATGTGGCCCCAACGGTATAATGAGTAAGATGATATGATAAATGAAAGTAAAATAGGAGGGTTATAACCGCTCAACCTTTAAAGAAAGCAGGGACTCAATTAGGTGTGTTTTCAGGATGGGGCGGACTGTAACATTAGCCTCTACTGTCTGTTGTCTTGATAGGACAACATCAGCATGTAAATCCAGCCTTGGCAGAATATAAATCAAAGAACAGAGTCATTACAAGCTACGTAAAAGATAATAGTAAGGTGTAGGACAGAAGTGCATACCATTTGGTCAGCTCATCAATTATTTTCCCGGTCGGTTCAAAGTTAACCTGACATTCAGACATGGTGTTGAATGAGTACTCGCCTGAATAAAACAGAGCTAGTAAAGAAAAGATAATTTGGTGGAACAACCCAGTGGTAACCAACAGAACGATCAAGGAAAAAAAAGCAAACAAAAGATAAGGAATGACAATACCGCGAAAGAGATTCTTTCGGAGAGCTTCAAAAGTGACAATTGGGTGGATTGGATCAACCTTGGCATAATCGGTGACGTCATGAGCAAGAGAACCCCATAGAGTAACAGGAACAACATCCTCGCAGCTAAAATGAAGACACGATCAGCAAAACGAAGAGTACAAACAACAATACATGAGACATTAAACGATGATAGACTATGGACGTGGGAAAAAAGACAACCTTGAATCAGTAATGTACACCTTGCACATGTCAATGGGTTTCCCAGCACGAGTACGTTTACCTTCCAGGTCACTTATCTTCAGAACGATACCAGCCACCGCTGCGACATGAGAATTCAAACTATATAAGAAAACAGGGGCGCAAATCCCGAGCATGGTAACCATGCAACACATGTGCGTGCACAATTACCAATAACACATAAAGGGCAGGAAAAGGATGGAAACACACTAAATATCTCAGACTCAGAATTAATTGTTTTAGAGTCTTCAATTGTAGTGAAACGAGGAATAAATTTTGCACGAACATCCTCGTCATTTACACAAACAACAAAAGAAGAATTGTGAACATAGATAACTTTTCCACGATCAGAGCCATAGTCGCTCTCTCGCACAATCACGTTGGAAACATCAAACACAACATTCTCATGCAAAATAGAGTCAAAAATATCTATATTGCCGCCAAAGAGAGTGAGTTTTGCCTTGTTGCCCTACAAAATAAAGATTTACCAGTTAGTGAATAAATAAGCATGCCACCTACAAGATAAAACAAAGGACAGTAAAAACAAGGGTAGTGTTACTTACACTCTGATCGCGTAAAAGAATTGTATGGTACTTAGCCTTGCCCTCATTCTGTATTGGGGGATATTTCTTAACAATTTGGACACGGACAACTTGTACCTTAGAGTTCGACTGCAACTCGGGGATGGAAACTATAGTCTTTGACATAGCGACTGAAAAGATATGG
Organism: Oxyria digyna; assembly: GCA_029168935.1. Lineage (NCBI taxonomy): Eukaryota > Viridiplantae > Streptophyta > Magnoliopsida > Caryophyllales > Polygonaceae > Oxyria > Oxyria digyna. The sequence goes on from JAPVLV010000013.1 coordinate 19,378,475, forward strand.
CTTCATGGATAAGTTCATATGCGTGAAGGAATGTCAAGGAATATGCAGTCTTTTTTGTATTAAGGAAAAAAATCAGCAGATAGCTGCAGTGGTAAGGCAGTGCATGTACTGAGGAGATAAGAATTTATGTGGTATACAAAATAACAAGCACGTATCTAAGTGGGTAGTGTGTATAGTCATAGAACAACAGAGATGGACAAGAGGTATACATGAAGCACAAATCGAAATGCATGCATGGCAGGTGAAATACAAACATGGTAGTCACTAAATGCAAGTGCAACGACATACAACAATAACACAAGCAGTGATGAGAACGAACAAAAAAAAAGAGCAAGGGAGGCGACTGTTCACCAAATCTTGAAAAAAGAGGCACTTCAACTCGTTCAAGCAACGCAGCAGATAACCTGGCACACAGTAAGATGAAGAAGTAAGGATCCAGAATACAGAACGTATTAATCGTAGTGGACGGCCATTTTTTGTTCTTTTGCATGTCAATGTCAAAGAAAAATGAAATGAAGCACTCTTTGTACAAACTACAAACACTTAAAACTGCAACACATGCATTTGAGTAAAACAAATGAAACTAATTAAAGTAATTTAAATAAACAGTAAGGGAAAAAGGAAAAAAAAAACAAGCACATTAAAGAAAGATTACACAACCAGTGATGAGAACAAACAAAACATACGTATCTCTTATACAAATAAGTGAAGGAATGCCAAGGAAATTTGCAGTCTTTTTTTGTATTAAGGAAAAAAATCCACAGCTAGCTACAGTGGTAAGGCTGTGCATGTACTAAGGAGATAAGAATTTATGTGGTATACAAGACAACAGCCACGTGTGTATGTGGGTAGTATGTTTAGTTATATAACAACAAAGATGGACAAGTGGTATACATGAAACATACAACATGAAGAACAAATCGAAATGTATGCATGGCATGTGAAATACAAAGATGTTAGGTGACTGCTCACCAAATCTTGAAAAAGGAGGCACTTAAACTCGAACAGGCAACACAACAGATAACCTGGCACAAAGTAAGATGAAGAAGTGAGGAAACACAAGCACATTAAAGAAAGATTACACAGCAAAAAAAGGTAATGGGCGGCGACTGCTCACCAAATCTTGAAAAAGGAGGCACTTCAACTCGAGCAGGCAAACACAGTAGATAACCTGGCCCACAGTAAGATGAAGAAGTGAGGATGCAGAATACAGAACGTACTAATCGTAGTGGGCAGCCATCTTTTCGATGCTTAGCATGTCAATTTCAAAGCAAAATGAAATGAAGCACTCTTTATACAATGTATGTGAGAGTAATGGAAATAAACAATAAGGGAAAAAGGAAAAAAAACACAAGCACATTAAAGAAAGAAAAAGAAAACAAACTTACAACAGAGACAATGAAATCAGTAAGCAAGCAACTGCATTGGTGTTTATGAAGTGAGCACAACCCATTGTTATATAGAAGGCAGGTAAGGAAAGGTATAGGCGGTGGAAATTACAAGTAGTTTAATAGAAATGGGCCAATAGGGCTTATCAGAAAAGGAGAAGAAACTTGGCCCAATTACATTATGTATACGGATATCCGCAAATGATAATAACTAAACCCGTGGATACCCAAAAACCCGGTCACACAAACTTGGCCTCCAAGGATGTTTATAGTGGCTTGCATCAGAAACACTTTTGGAATTGAAACTTATTGGGCCTTAAGAAACCCTAAAGCCCAGATACGGGCCTATCAGACAAATTAGACTGCCACCTTAAGCCCAACAAAAAAGACAACAGCAAAGGCTTCCATAGTTCAGTACAATTATATAGAGCATCTTTAACCAATGAATAAGGAAGGCATATTGGAATATATTTTTGTGTCTTGATCATTAAGAGGCTATACACTAAAATTGAATTCTTAAAGCATAAAAGTTTCCAAAAACAAATATCAATAAAAAAACAGGGAAATCAACAAGATCTGATATTATTGAATCCTACCTCATTTGAAAGATGCTCTAGTTGAACGACTCATCGGCAATCTCTCCACATCTTATTGCAGCCACCATTACCTAACAATTAAAGTACAATATAATCACGCGAAACTAAAGTGATAACTCACACGAACTTATGAAGATGCTAAGTATATAAAATAGATTAAACCTTTTGTGTAGGAAGAACAAGATATGTGTTCTGTCCTCGAACAAATCTAACCGATGAGCTTCTTGGCGAACGTTGGCAAGCAAAACGCAGCAGAATGTAACTGCAAGGAAAGAAACACAGGAAAAAAAATCTAAACTCAAAGCAAAGACAAGAATATAGAGTAAACTAAATCAAACTTGTACAATATATACCTCTTTGTTGTAGAATTTCAATGGTCGTTTCGCATTGCCATGGCTCATCAGCATATCTTCAACATATCAGCTGTAGATATTTAGTGATCAGTATTGTTTATGGAAAGACCAGTGAATACCGCTGTAGATACAGGATTGGCATGATTGAGATCTAATGGTAAGATCTAATGGTGTATACATACGCCTAATTGCAGGGAGTCAAATATAGCCTTTAAAAAATATGCTGATGGTGAGATCTAAGGGAGTTAATCAGATCTAATGGTGAGACCAGTGATACCACCCATGCTTCCTAGAATTTCTTTATCACAGACATGTATACAAAAAAAAAACCTTAACTCAGAAAAAGCCATGAAAGCTTTAAAAAATATTGTTATAATATATCTCTTAGGTCATCTTTAACCATGAAAGCTTTAAAAAATATTGTTATAATATATCAATAAATCAGTCACCTCAAATCTTACTACTTTTTCATTTTCTTTCGAAAAAATCTATAAAGCTCATTTCATTATTAAAAATGGTCATGAAATGTCAAGTATATGAGGTTTTTAAATGTCCCTTTATCTTTACGAAAGGAGAGAGCATTTTTAGTTTCATCTTATTGGTTAAGTTGGAACGTTGGTATAAAATTGCTCCATAACATGAGCCTCAAGTTAGCTTATACTGCTATATATTGAAGCTTCTAAATGTTTTTTCACTTTCATCTGTCTTCTTGGTAGTTCACCAATAACCATGTCAATAGAGGCTCATTTTGTGCATAAGGCATCTTATACATATATAAATGTACAAGTACACATCAGATGATGCACAAATTCTATTATTATACTGTGCTATATATGGCTTAAAGTAAGTTCTAGTTCTGAATCAGGATAATATATCAAGCATGTAATTCAAATATCTAATACCTGGAAAAAAACAGGAGAAAAAAAAGCAGGAGCATATCATCATTTTTGAAAATATCTCCTCAGCAAAGCTTGCCTTAAATGAAGCTTAATCATGAATTTGGTAAGCCTTGATCTACAACAACATATTTCAATGAATCATTTAGATGCTCAAACTCGTACCTTGGTGCCTCGAAAAAACAGGTAGTAGAAGCCTCGTTGACAAGACCCGGAAGATTATACTCCGGAAAACCCATGCTATCAAATCCAATGGCTGTTGTTGCAAACTGATCACCACCTTGAAATGGATAAAAACCAAACAATAAATAAATTATACAAGATAAATTACCCAAAAATAAGACACATCAAAGATAATTCTAGTGCACAATACTGACTAATGCCAATTTAGATGCATGCAAAATTAGATGCTCAATTTAATCATCGTACTGTTAGGTATAACCATGCAAAATTAGATGCCCTTCAATCTCTTTCAAATCCTAAAGTTAAGGTGTTAGGTATAACCAAGAGCAAACAAAATGAAATATTAACTTAGACAAACTGGGAGTAAACTGCTTATTGTAGTGAGAAATTCCTTCATCAATATCATTTGAACAGAGGCCAAGCATATGCAGCAAGGTTAAGGTTATTTGCAAGGAAGAAAATAAAAACAATAAAAAAATTATACAAGATAAATTATCTAAAAATTATACAAGACAAATTCAGCTTGACAGATGTTGAAATATCAAAATTTCCACAAGCAACCTGCATTGTATAGAACAAAGTTCAAAATGATATAAGAAGTTTCGCGTAAGAAAAAAAGAATTTGAAAGTGATGATGAATTCACCTGAATATCAATTTGTAAAGCTCATCAGCTACTAAGGCTTCAATATCCTCATCATCCGAAATAATGAGGAATTGTTTCATATGAGACCACATTACTGACCTTTTCCTCGGCCTCTTAGCATACCTCACAGCCGCCCAAGCAACATCAATATCATGCCTATTGCACCTAGAAAGTCTGCAAATCACAGAGTATAGAAACTACTCCATTTGTAAATGATGGATGGTCTGCTCACTGAAGTATTGATAGACAATTTAATATAATTTTAGGGATAATGATATTTTCTTAGAGATTAAGATATTTATGGAAGAACAAAACTGTAAACTGAACATTTTAATCTTGATCAAAAGGCTGAACACATTTCAAAATCCAAATCCCCACAGGGAAAAGAACAAGAAAACCATAACTCAGCTGAAAGTTACATTATCATTGATTTAAGGAGGCTATAAGCCTATAACATCATAGCAGTTGTCGTTTATCTCCCATGTAAACTAACTTCCTAAGATTATCTTGTATGCATTCTGGTTCATCCCAATTCACACTGCCGAAAAGAATTGAAACCCTAAAACAAACCTCGCATGTGCGTGCTTATATGGTTCATCTCCAACTGTTTGGACCGATAACAAAGCTTGAGTGATTTGTCTGCTTGCTTGATTGAAGCTGAAATTGGAAGATTGAAAGATCTAGGTCTTGTTTTCGGAGCGATTTGATTGGAGCGAGGACGGAAGCGCACAAATGGAGACGATTACGATGGTGGTGAGAAGCCTTGATAGGCTTAAATTTGCATTTCGATCGAAGTTTGGATGGAGAGGAGTGTCGATCGAAGGTTTCGGGGGAGAAAGAGAGCGGGAGGGGAGAGAGAGAAAACGCAGAGAGAAAACGCGTTGGGGGAGAGAGGAGAGGAGGAAGACACATTGTGAAAGGACATGAATACCCTTCTCAAAATTTTACAAATCAAAACAATTCGGTGGCGGTGGTTGTAATTCCTACGAAAAATGAAGGTATGTTACAAAGAAAAAAACCTGAAACGAAATCTCAGCCATCCATCATCATTTTTAGCTTATGTGGCATGTTGTAGACCCTTGATAAAAGTATCTATGATACAATTGCATTCAAACATTTATTGTAGTTTGGATTAATAATTTTTCTATTATATGATTTTTTTTTTCAAAAAGGAAAATGATAGAAAAATGACATGTGGCAAAATGAATTTTGAAATGACATGTGGCGGTTTTAGTGAGGAGGTGACATGTGGCAAAAAATGATGATTGCTTTAATAGTTTAATAGTAAATTACAACATCTTTATTGACTATTTTAATTTTAATAATAATAATTTTTAAAAACTAAAAATAAATAGCTTAACAAAGTTAAAATCACTTAAAGAGCTAAAAAAGCTTCTGCTTTAATATATTAGATAGATTTGTATCTAGTGGTTATTTTTTATTGGCATGGTTGAAAGGGAAAATTGGTAGAAGAAAGGAGTACCTATGTTAATTACACTTAATTACACAAGCTACTGTCAAGGAGGTAGAGATTCCTCCAGCTAGGACTGGGATTTTATACCCGAGAAATCGAAGAACCAAGCCGAACCGCAGATTTAGATACGGTTATTAGCCATTAGAATCACACATTTATCACGGATCGGTTCCTACGCCAGTACCGCGGTTCAGATACGGTTCTTGAAATTGTGATTGAACAGGAACTGAAAAACCGAAATACTAATAAAAAATAAAAATTAATAATGAATATATACCTTAATCTAAATTTTGGTCATTATTACCGCCATGCGCCATCCTCGATATCTCTCGGCCCTAACCCTAATCTTTCAATCTCTTCCAAATCCGAGTCCAGAAATCTCCAATTTTTCATCCTAAATTTAGATTCGAGCCCTTTGTTCTCATTCATAATTAATTTCAAAGACCTAATTTGAAAGCCCCAAATCGAACTCCCAACCCTAATGGCATCGACATCAACCCCTAATTTGAAAGTCCAGAAATCTCCAGTTTTTCACAAAGGAACAAATAAAGCCTCATGTATGAATTGTTTAATTTGTCCAATCTCCAATTTTTTTGTGTTGTTGTTTAATCAGTTTAATGTGTTCAATCTACAATTAATTTGAGATGGAGTTTTGTTGTTGTTGAATTAAGTCAAGTGAATCAACTATCAAGTGTTGTTGTGTTATTGTTGATGCCGTTTTGGATTGTTTTAGACTTTTAGTTTATCTTTTAATGTGTGTGTCAATGTGTGTGTGAAATTTGAACAAAGACTTAAGAACATGCTTAAGATGGAGCCTTAAACATGGCTCAAAGGTTCAATTTATGTAGATTCTAAGATTTGTATGTTTGACAAATTTGCTTGCAAATTAACCGAGAAACCGAAAAAATAACGGTTCAGGTATTGTCGGGTTCAAGTGAAAAAAATCAGGAATCGAACCCGAATTAAAAAAAATTACCTTGCGGATAGTCTAGAAAATCATCAGGAACCGAATGTTCTCAACCCTACCTCCAGCTATCAGTCAGATTCAAGCTGAGTACGAAACAGATTTTGCTTAACCTTAAGAACTACCACCAGTTAGAGACCATGAGCACACAATCCACTTTAAGTTGGGAGCATTGCATGTATATAATTATAACTAAGGGAATTTCTACTGATCCATCTAATAAGGTGGAAGTTGTACCTAACTAGCTTGTTCCCAATTCTTTTAAAAGCATTAGAGGGATCCTAGGACTTACTGGCTATTATAGAAAATCTTATGGGGTTATTTCCAAGCCTTTGAATGACTTGTTGAAGTTGGAGAAGTTTAGTGGTCAGTTCCTGCTTAAAAATTTATAGACTCAAGTCTCAACGGTCTTCATCTCCACTATTGAAATTTCTTGATTTTGATACTCGTTTTGTTCTAGAAATTGATGATGTGATGTGGGTCTAGGGCTTGTACTAATTCAACAAGGCAAACCAATTGTTTATACTAGCAAGGATATCTCTGTTCGAAGCTCACATGTCTACATATGAGAAGGAACTTTTGGCTATTCTCATTGCAGTAGACAAATGGCACCCATGTCTTGATCTTGTACATTTCTTTATCAAAACATGTCACCAATCTTTGAGGCATCTGTTAGATCAATCATTGACAATCTACATACAAAAGAAAGCATTTAAGGAAAATATATTGCTACTTATTGTAGAAAAAGGGTGTAGAAAATAAGGTGGTTGATGCCTTGTCCAGGAAGATGAGCCATGAGCCAACAATAGGTACCTTGAATCTTGTAGTCCCTCCGTCCCTATTTGTTTGTCCACTTTGAAAACCTTATACTATTCACATGTCGATACAATTTGCTCGATTATTCCTAATCTATGAGAAGAACCATAGTCATATGTGATCTTGTTTGATTCGTCTCAATGAACACTTTAACAACATCAAGATTTTACAATTTTTAGTAATACGTAGTTAGAGATATTAACGACGTAAAACTCATCTCGGCAAACGTGAAAAGTGTAAAGTGGACAAACAAATAGGGACGGAGGGAGTATATATTATTGAGCCACAATGGATCACTAAAGTCATTGAGAGTTACTCACAAGATCAATGACCTTGCAGTTATTGGCAACTTCTTCTATTACCCCACAAGGAGAGAGACAGTTTTTCAAGGCATTCTTCGTTTCAAAAATAGAATCTACAATGCAAAGGATATTGAACTGCAATGCAGATTGATGGAGACATTACATGAGTCTCCTGTTGGTGGCCATTCAATTCAGGTATTCATGGCACATACCAGAGACTTAAGACCTTATTTTACAGGTCTAGCATGATGCACATGGTTGAATCATTTGTGAATCAATGTGCCAATTCTTAGAGGAATAAGGTTGCACACACTAAGAATTCCGTTTACTTCAGCCACTGCCTATTCCTAAGGTTCCTAAGAGTCACATATCAATGAATTTCATAGAAAAATTGTCAAATTCTAAAGGCAAGGATGTGAGTCTAGTGGCGGTGGACATGTTGACTAAATTTGCTCATGTTGTAACATTATCTCATCCATCTACAGTTGCAAAGGTGGCACAAGATTTCATGCATACAATGTTCAAACTTCGTGGCATGCCCATAAGCATTGTTTCTGATCGAGATAAGGTGTTCTTAAGTCATTTCTAGACAGAGCTTTTCACGTCCTTGGAGACTACCTTGAAACTCTCCATGTCCTACCATCCATAAACTTATGGGAAGACATAAGGAGTTAATCAATGCCTCGAAGCTTACCTTAGATCCATGACAACTACAAAATCAGGTTGTTGGTTATAGTAGTTGTCTTTAGCAGAATGGTGGTACATCTATAATTACCATACTTCTTTGCAATCTACCCAATTCCAAGCTTTATATGGATTTTCACCCCCCTCCTCCTCAATTGGACAGTGATTCATCATCTATTTCAACTGCAGCGGTGGGGGATTGGCTTAGTGAGATAGAATTGGCTTTATCTCATCTCTGGGAGAATTTATTGCAAGCACGTAATAGAATGAAGATGATGATAAATATGCATAGGCTAGAGCGTGAATTGTTGTAGGTGATTATGTGTATCCTAAATTACATCCTTGTCGTCACTCTTCGGTGGCAATCCGGCGCCATTTCAATTTTTGTTCAAAAGTTTGTGGCTCATACAATATTTTGGCTCGAGTTGATCAGGTTGCTTTTAGTTTGGATCTCCTTCAGGATCTAGGATAAAACCTATCTTCCACATTTCTCAACTTAAGAAGCATGTGGCCCACAAGTTTTGCCATTACCAACTCCTCTTAAGTCAGATGCGGAGGGATTTGTAATTGTAGAACCTTGGATACTTGACTAATTCATCTTGCTAATGGTGCACCAATATCGTAATGACGCTTTCGTTGGAAGAACTTGTGATAAACATACGCAAACAGATCCGATCGATCTCAACCACAATCGCTTCGTCAATAGCAAAAACTAAAGGAAACGAAATGCAAGTTGAACACCAGAGATTGTTTACGCAATTCGGGTTAAGACCTAGTCTGCGGAGCCTCAAGATCAGGGAGACTCACCCCAAGATGCACTAGTGATAAAGAATCATTCAGAGGGTTACAAAAGAGAAAAAGCTAACAAGAAACCAAGCTACAGTGAACAGATCAACAATGGCGAACCAGGAAACAACAAGAACTGAAAAGCACAGAGAAAGAAGACTTCGGCCCTGTGAGTCACCGGAAACAACTCAGGGACTAACAACCCTAGCAGCCGAGCAACACGGTTTCTGAACGCCAACAAAGGAAGCTGGAAACGCTCAAGGAAACTTCGCCGAAGAACTTCGTCTGAATCTCTAAGCTCTCAATCTCTTCTCTCTCTCGTTTCTGGAAGAAGCGCCGTCAAAGTGAATGTGTTAACCCTAGAAGAGAGCTTCAACATAGCTTAAGTACTAGCCACACAGAAGCAACACTCGGATCAACTCATCTGGGCCAAGGCCCAATACAGAGAAGCATAACACAACCCAATCTTATAACACTTAACCAAAGTAAAGAGCCGTCCAACCAAGTTAGACTTGGGGTTGCTCTAAACCCGGTTTAGCTTAAGACTAAACTATATATATACTTAGATCGTTACATAACAAGGAATCAAGTCAAACTTAATACTCTAATGATATACCAACTTCAGCAGAATAAAGGCAAGCATGGATTAGGCATAACAAACACTCCCATAATCCAAAACTCAAGACCATTGTCATTTTTAAGACATTTCAGCTTTAACTCAGATTGACTTTCCACCATAGTTTTCCAAGATTTAAAATTCTTAAAGGCCTCATCCTTAGACTTTAGTAAGTACACCCACACCTTTCTAAAGTAGTGGTCTATAAGAGATAAACAATATTTCCTCCCTCCTATAGTGTCTACCTGAGCTGGCCCCCAAGGGTCAGAATGAACATATTCTAAAGGTTTGGAGGCTGTGTAGGAGGACCTAGGAAAGCTATGGGCAGTTTTCTTTCCCAAAATGCAGGGCTCACAGAATTTAATCTCACTTGGTTTTATGTCAATCAGACCATCTCTATAAAGATAGTTTAAGCCTTTTTGTCCTATGTGACCTAGTCTCTCATGCCAAATCCTAGTTAACTGACCAGTTTTATCATCATTTTTAGTACTAGTGGAGACATTCAGTTCAGGAGAAGCCTGTACATGGTATAAACCTCCCTGCTTTATGCTCCTAATAAGAACTATGCCATTTCTGATCACATCTCTTATTCCATCATGAGTACTAATATGACAACCTAGGTCATCTAACATAGATTCAGAGAGCAGGTTTCTTCTAAGCTTGGGAACCCATCTAACATTTTGTATGACTATCATTTTACCATCATGCATTCTTAAAGGAACACTACCAACACCCTTAATAGCTAGAGAGGTATAATCTCCTAATAGAACTTCCCCCCATCAGTTTCATTTAAATGTTTAAAGAACCTTCTATGGGGTGTGGCATGCATAGTGCAGCCTGAGTCAAGTATCCAGGTGTTATAGTCATTCAAAGAAGCAGTAACAAGCAATTCATCAGAATATTTAGGACAACATTCACATATATTAGAAGAACCATTTATGGACTTGTGAGTAGTTTCTTTATTCTTTTCATCCCTAATCCTCTTGTGACAATCTTTGATCCAATGACCATCTTTCTGACAGTAATGACACTTAGAGTTCTTTTTATCTCCAGTTTTACTGTCAGGATTATCTTTCTTAGGCTTCTTTTTATTCTTATCTTTACCTTTAATCATCATAACCTCTTGTTTAGTCTCAGTTTTGGTTCCATTCTTAGACTTAAACACTTTAAGAGTCTCATTTTTCTGCAAAATAGAATCTAATAGTTTATTCATGGTCAAAGAATCCCTACCATACTGAATAACATCCTTAAGAGTATCAAACTGATTTGGTAAAGAGTTAAGAAGTAAGACAGCCTTATGTTCTTCTTTGATTTCATCTTCACATCTAGCCAAGTCCTGAGTCATTTTTAGAAAGTTGTCTAGGTTCTCATTTAAGGTCAGGCTAGTATTCATTTTAAACGTGAAGAGTTTGCAAAGAAGAGAGATCCTGCTAGGTAAAGTTTTAGACAAGTAAATGCCATCTAAGGCAATCCAGAGAGCTTTAGGTTGAGAGATACTTACAACCTGACGAGCTACGTCGTCAGCCAAATGGATCATAATCTCTGAGTGGGAAAGGTCTTGCAAGTCCTTCCTCTCAGATTCAGTGATATAAATTGGCCACTCCTCAGACACTGCCTTGTAGCACTTCCCTTTAATCAGCAGGGCTTTCATCTTTACCTTCCACATTGCAAAGTCCGAATTGCCATCGAATGGCTTAAGCTTCACATTGTCAGACATGTTTTTCTTCCTGTATCCAGAAGAACAAACAAATTAGGTAGTAAAAGAACTGGCTCACCAAATAAATGTGAGTAACTCAGAATTCTTTAAAGAACCTAAAAAATCCCTCCCTAGAATTCTGAAAACGAGAAATTTCAAGAATATAGAGAGCAGATAGGCTAGACAAGAATCCCAACTCAACAGTCAGCAAGATTCAAGTAGCAGAACACAAGCAAGATTCCTAGTGGCTTAATGCGAAATCAAGAACACCTCAGTAAAGAACATCCAATAATCACAAATGTGCACTAGGAAATCAAATAGGGTGCAGCGGAAGCAGGGATCAAAGACAGAAGGCTCTGATACCACTTTGATAAACATATGCAAATAGATCCGATCGATCTCAACCACAATCGCTTCGTCAATAGAAAAAACTAAAGGAAACGAAATGCAAGTTGAACACCAGAGATTGTTTACGCAGTTCGGGTTAAGCCCTAGTCTGCGGAGCCTCAAGATCAGGGAGACTCACCCCAAGATGCACTAGTGATAAAGAATCGTTCAGAGGGTTACAAAAGAGCAAAAGCTAACCAGAAACCAAGCTACAGTGAACAGATCAACAATGGCGAACTAGGAAACAACAAGAACAGAAAAGCACAGAGAAAGAAGACTTAGGCCCTGTGAGCCACCAGAAACAACTCAGGGACTAACAACCCTAGCAGCCGAGCAACACGGTTTCTGAACGCCAAGAAAGGAAGCTGGAAATGCTCAAGGAAACTTCGCCGAAGAACTTCGTCTGAATCTCTAAGCTCTCAATCTCTTCTCTCTCTCGTTTCTGGAAGAAGCGTCGTCAAAGTGAATGTGTTAACCGTAGAAGAGAGCTTCAACATAGCTTAAGTACTAGCCACACAGAAGCAACACTCGGATCAACTCATCTGGGCCAAGGCCCAATACAGAGAAGCATAACACAACCCAATCTTATAACACTTAAACCAAAGTAAAGAGCCGTCCAACCGAGTTAGACTCGGGGTTGCTCTAAACCCGGTTTAGCTTAAGACTAAACTATATATATATACTTAGATCGTTACATAACAAGGAATCAAGTCAAACTTAATACTCTAATGATATACCAACTTCAGCAGAATAAAGGCAAGCATGGATTAGGCATAACAACTTGGATGATTCAAAGGCTAACTGGGAAGTTGCTCTACACATTTTGCGACAGTTTCCATCATTTAAGTAAATGATATGACGACGTAAGCATGAGTTGTAATAGTGTCATGAGCCTTGGCTATAAACGGCAGATTTTGTAACAAAATTGGTTATCCATATATGAACAAACTATTCTTCTTCCCTCAATATCTTATCTATGTATCCTACGTCTAAATTCCTCTTCCATCTTTCTTTCACTCATCCAATTCCTCAACACTTGGTGATCCTGGTTACAAGATTTCGTAGCTCCAGCTAAGGACATCACATATACCTCTGTAGGGAGAGTTGGTATAGGTTTTGTAACAGAATTGGTTACCATAAAATGAACAAACTATTCTTATTCTTGTCTCACTTTCTTCTCTCTGTCTGAATTTCTTTTCCTTCTTTCTTTCACTCATTCAATTGCACAACAATTGCCTATCCGGGTTACAAGATTTCCTAGTTCCAACTAATGACATCATGTACACCTCTGTAGGGAGAGTTGGTTATGGGAATCAACGTACATTGCGACATTGGGTCGCTATGAGCACTACAAAGACGAATGATATTCCATTCCAAGAGGAATGCAAGGAGAGTTGGTCAGGAGATACTGACCACGAGGGTCGTGAAGTTTCCAGCATGATGACACTTCCTAATATAAGTCGGGAATGATGAGATTGTTGGGCTCTATCCTTATATCAAGAGTGGACTTGATCGAAAAAGAATAAAGCTCAAATGGCAAGCATAGACATGAAAGATAAAAAGAATAATAAAAACTCTAAAATTTGAAAGAAACTCGAAAAGTATGCAAGCATTGTCTAGAAATATCCAACTAGATAATTGGTGAAGATCTATGTAGAATTCTATTTGGAAAGCATGCATTGATGTCAAAAATATCTACCTAGATAATTAGTGAAGATCTATGTAGAATTTTAGACATAGAGGAAAAACCTTCAAGAAGAACAACAACATGCGTCATTAATTATATACCGAAGAAACGAGATTTAGGGGATTAGAAAGTTGGGATGATGTTGTAGGAATCCTATTTTCTACAACTTATAAAAATGTATAAAATACAAGAATAAACCGAGATTAAGGAGAAGAGAAAATAATCGAACGAATTCTCTTTCCTTAATTCTGAAAACGCCCCGGCGTTCCGAATCCCAGGATACAACTGCTACACTTCTGACTTGCACAACTCAAGAACAAAATCCAACGAACTCTAGTTATACTGCGTGTACTCTCAGACTCGAACAAAAGAAGAGAAGAAGTGACAGGGACAGAAAAGTGGGGGGGGGGGGGGGGGGGAGATCGAATAGGAATGCTCAACAGCTGCAGGAGGAGCCTCTCGGGAGAGATAATCCGCGTAACTTCAATGCCCAGATTCACCGCGTGACATAAATGCCTCGGATTCTCCGCGTGCCATTAATCCAGTCCGCGTGTAATGAATATTGTCAGATTTGACTTTGAACAAACTCATTTGAACAAAGCCCAAAAAAGTCTGACAGACTTTGGAGCGAGGCCCAAAAAGATCTCACCTCCTCCTCGGGCCTGCGGCCCATCCAAGGAGACCAAGGAGACCAAGGAGCCAAGGAGCCACGAGCCCACGAGCCACGAGCCGAGCCGAGCCGAGCCGATCTGAACCGAACCGCGCGCGTGTGGTTTCCCAGGGCCCAAGCCCACCAGGATAGCCTCCTCTGGCCCAATCACATCCATTACAATCCACTCTTAGTTTATATACTAGTGAGTTTTTGTCCTCCTAATCAATGTGGGATAAACATTAATCCTCAAAATTCAACTTAGTTACATTAAATGTAACTCCCCTATTTCTCATTCAAACGGAACCCGAATTATACAAATGAGCATACTAAGAAATAGTGCTCGCGGAGACGAAGCCAACGCTCCCATTATCCGACACCAACGGTGCCCAGAAAATTTGGTTCCAACAATCCCCCACATGAATAGAAATGACTCTAAAACACGTGAAAACGACTCGACAGAAAGACTTTTGAGAGTACGGTCGAAGAATCACTGCATTTGGGCTGGTAGCATTTTTCAGCCTTGAACCACCCATAGTGAGTACCCATCGGATTTACTCGACCAGGTAGTGAACGTGATGTCTTGAACCACCCGGACTTTGATGTAAACCTAGACAACGACTATCACACAGTTTCATCTTCTCACAGAATTAGGTTATCTGATTGTGTTCATTTTGGCCTTGAACATCCCTGGTTATTCATGAGTGAGCTTAGAGAATTCAGCCTCGGTTAATTCTCCTAGAAACGGCCCCATTTCACACTCATAAGGTGATTTTACCATAAGTAGTATACCATTATACTTTACTTTGCTTTTCAAAGCTTATGGAATCATTAAAAGTCAACACTTTATGACTTAACCTATAGGTTACCAACGCACTTTTATCATCCTAGGAACTGGGAGAAGATGTTAATCTCCAAGTGCTCTTTAGATTTAGCTTGATTTCGTTGTCCCTTTGAACTTACATCTTAGGATCTCCAATCACGTAAGTAGGGTTACCATCAAACTTCATCTTATATCTTAGGCTTTAAACCCATTCCTCTTGATGATTTCACAACTTGCTCTCGAGACAAACCTTTAGTAAACGGACCCGCTAGGTTGTCAGCCGATCGAATGTAATCAACATTGATCACTCCGTTTGAGAGCAATTGTCTTATGGTTTTATGTCGTCTGATAATATGACGAGACTTACCATTATACATTGAACTTAGTGGTCGAGCTATTGCCGATTGACTATCGCAATGGAGACTCATAGACGGCACCGGTTTTTCCCACATTGGTATATCCTCCAGAAAGTTTCGAAGTCATTCTGCTTCTTCTACTACTTTGTCCAAGGCAATGAATTCAGATTCCATTGTGGATCTAGCCAGTAGAGTTTGTTTGGAGGATTTCCAGGATATAGCCGCACCACCTAGGGTAAAAACATACCCGCTTGTGGATTTTGAGTTTTTGGAGTCGGATATCCAATTAGCATCACTATAGCCTTCCATCACTGCTGGATATCGTCCATAGTGTAATCCATAATTTTGAGTATATCGCAAGTAGTTCAATACCCTTGTTATGCCTTTCCAGTGACCATGTCCTGGATTACTAGTGTAACGACTTAAAACGTTCACCGCATGTGCTAAATTTGGTCTTGTACAATTTGTTAAGTACATTAGACTTCCAATCACTCGTGCATACTCTATTTGAGATATGCAATCACCCGAGTTTTTCTTTAAGTGGAGGTGAGGGTCCACGGGACTCTTTGCACTACCGCTTGAGTATTTCTTGAATCGTTCAAGTACTTTATCAGCGTAATGATCTTGAGTTAAAATGATTCCTTCAGAATGTCTTATGACTTTTATTCCTAGAATCACATCCGCTAGTCCGAAATCTTTCATGTCAAACTTCCCACTAAGCATGTTCTTAGTTTGTTGGATCATATCTTTGTTACTACCAATAATGAGCATGTCATCAACGTATAGGCACAACAAGATATATCCTTTTGGAGTTGTTTTGCATAAATACATTTGTCACATTCATTTATATTGAAACCATTTTAACATCATCACACTGTCAAATTTCTCATGCCATTGTTTAGGTGCTTGTTTTAATCCATATAAAGATTTCACAAGTCTACACACTTTGTGTTCCTGTCCAGACACAACATACCCCTTGGGTTGTTTCATATAAATTTCCTCTTCTAACTCTCCGTTTAGAAAGGCCGTTTTGACATCCATTTGATGTATTTCTAGATTACGTAGAGCCGCAATCGCTATTAGTACTCCAATAGAAGTAATTCTCGTTACTGGAGAATAAGTATCAAAGAAATCTAGACCTTTTTTTTGTCTAAATCCTTGTACTACAAGCCTTGCCTTGTACTTCTCTATTGAGCCATCGGTTTTCAACTTTCGTTTGAAAATCCATTTACATCCCAGCGCTTTTGTTCCTGGGGGTAAATCAGCTAACTCCCAAGTATGATTTTGCATAATGGAGTCTATTTCACTTTTGACCGCTTCCTTCCATGAAGGTGCGTCTGACATTGACATGGATTCTTTAAACGTTCGAGGTTCGTTTTCTAGAAGAAATGCCATTGTGAAATCTGAGCCAAATGATTTTTCCTTTCGAGCTCTCTTGCTTCGTCTAGGTTCATCATTTTCTTCTTCTGTTTCTTGGACAGAAGTACTCACTATTTGCATAGAAGTGCTCGCTTCTTGCATAGAAGTGCTTGCTTCTTGAGCAACCTCATTTGCATCTCGTTGTTCACGAGTCCTTTTAGGATATTCTTTATCCTTGCAATGGAACACATTTTCAAAGAAAGATGCGTTTCTTGCCTCCATTATTGTATTAGCATGTATATCCGGTATATCTGACTTGTATACCAAGAAACGATATGCACTACTATTATGTGCATACCCGATGAAAATACAATCAACGGTTTTCGGTCCAATTGAGACCTTTTTAGGAGGTGGTACTGCTACTTTAGCTAGGCACCCCCACACTTTGAAGTATTTGTACGAAGGTACGTTACCTTTTCACAACTCATAAGGCGTCTTTCCAGTCACCTTGTGCGGTATTTTGTTGAGAATGTAATTTGAGGTAAGCAACGCTTCCCCCCACATGTTCTGGGCTAACCCAGATTCTTGCAACATTGCATTCATCATTTCCTTTAGAGTTCGGTTCTTTCGTTCCGCTACTCTGTTGGATTCTGGCGAATAAGGAGCGGTAGTTTGGTGAACAATGCCATGTTCTCTACAGAACGCATTAAAAGGTTCACTATACTCACCTCCTCTATCACTTCTTACAATTTTGATTGTTTTACTAAGTTGGTTCTCAACTTCCAACTTGTACTCTTTGAACTTTTCTAAAGCTTCATCTTTTCTACGTAACAAGTATACATAACAATATCTTGTGCAATCATCTATGAAAGTCACAAAGTACTTTTTACCTCCTCTAGTTTGTACAAACTTTAAATCACATAAATCAGTGTGAATTAATCCTAGAGGTTCGGCTGTCCTTTCTACATGGGGTGATGGTGTTTTTGTGAGTTTCGCTTGAACGCATACTTCACATTTGTCTTTACTTGTTTTGCATTTTGGAATCATATTCAAACTTATCAATCTACTTATAGACTTATAGTTAACATGTCCCAATCTTTCATGCCAAATATTAAAAGACTCAACAACATAAGCAATAGGGTTATTCTTATTCATTGAAACATCGGTTACAATAGCTTTTGGGATGACTGTCATTACATTCATTTTGATCAGTCCATCCTGTACATAACCCCTACCCACATATACCCCATTCTTAGAGAGAACCAACCTGTCAGACACAAACCTGATCATGAACTCATTCTTGGAGAGTAGAGTTCCCGAAATCAGGTTCTTGCGGATGTCCGGCACATTAAGGACGTTGTTCAGCGTCAGCTCCTTCTCGGAAGTCATCTTCAGCACGATCTTCCCATATCCTTCCACCTTAGAAGTGGCGTTGTTTCCCATGAAGAGTTGCTCTTCAGTGTGGTTCTTCTTGTAGGTTGTGAAGAGACCCCTATCAGAGCATATGTGCCTAGTTGCACCGGTGTCATAGAACCACTCCTTTGGGTTGCTACCAACCATGTTGACTTCAGTCACCGCACACAAGTCGTCCTTTGTGAGCGACCCTTCAGCTATGTTGGCTTGGGACTTGCCTTTGTCCCTCTTTGTGTCGACCTTGCTTCGACACTCATCCGCCTTGTGTCCAACTTTGTTGCACTTGTGGCACTTTCCAACGAACTTCTTAGGCCCTTGCTTTTTGAAGTTGTTGGAGTTGTTGGAGCTGCTGGGTTGAAACTTCCTTTTCTTCCCCTTGTCCTGATGCTCTGCCAGGTTTGCTTTGTTCGAAGGTCCATAGCCAGTGGCCCTCTTGTTGTTCTTCTCCACCCGGAGCCTCACAATCAAGTCTTCCACCCTCATTGCCTTTTGCTTCAGCAACAAGTAGACTTTGAACTGCTCCCATGATGAAGGAAGCTTTTCGATGAAGGCACCTACCTGGAATGTCTCGCAGATGTTCATGCCTTCAGAGAGGACTTCATGGACGATAGGTTGCAGCTCTTCAACTTGTTCCACGACCGATCTTGAATCTACCATTTTGTAGTTCAGGAACTTAGCCACTGCAGCCTTCTTTGACCCAACATCTTGAGTCTTGTACTTCTTTTCCAGAGCGTCCCACAATTCCTTGGCGGTATCATGGTTGCAATAGACCTTGTACAACGAGTCTATCATGCGACACTTGACATAGCCTCTGCATGAATAATCTCCCTTGACCCAATCAGCAAGGGCATCAGTGTTGTGCGGGGAGAACTTTGGTTTCTCCTCCGTCAGAAATCTGTCCAGGCCCATTGTGCTCAGGAAGAATTGCATCTTCTGAGACCAAATCCTAAACCCCTTCCCGTCGAACTTGTCGGGCAAGACTCCAGCATGGAATGCACTCGGGAAACTAGCCGTGTACGACCTGTCTGGTACCCTCACATAAGGCATGTGAACATCCGACAAGTCCATCTGATGGCTTGTTTGAGACTGTCCACCCGGTTTCGGTATGACCAGAGCCTGGTTCTCGACCACAGGTGGGTTGACCTTGGTCACCTAAGGGGGCTGAACATTATTCTGTTCCAGATTCACTGATGGCAGACCATCTCCAAACTGAATTTGGAGTGTCGACTCACCACTCTTAGTTGCAGCGTTAGCATCCACAACGTTGTCGTTTCCGTTAGTCATTTTTCAAATCTGAGACCAAATGAAATTGAAACAGATTAGAACAAATGCAAAAACGAAGCAATAGGAAATAAAATAACAATTATTTCCGCAATTATTTATTTAATTAATTAATTAACCGAGTTTAATTTAATTAATTAATTAATTACGAATTTAATTTAATTTATTAAATTAAAAACCGTTTTTCAATATATTTAACTCGAATAAATATGTAATTAATTTAATCAATTCAGATTAAATTCGAAATAATAAATAAATATTTTTTTTCCGGATTTTCTCGTACAGAAACGAGAACAATTTTCCAATTCGCCTTAACCTGTTTACTCAAAAAACAAATTACTCCCTCCGTCCCTTAATTATGTTCTCATTTCCCTTCTTTGCACGAGAATTAAGGAGAGGAGAAAAGAGAGGAGAGAGAGGGATGAAAATAGAAGAGAGTGTATTGGGATGAGAGAATGGTGAGAGATGATAAAATAAAGGTTTAAGATTGAGTGAGAAAATAATAGGAGAGAGAAAAATTAAAGTGTATTTTAGATTGTTGTGTTTTTGGGGGAAATTAATGGGTTTTGATGAGGGTATATTGGTAAAGATTTGTGGTTAAAAATGGAAATGAGAACATCAAATTGGGACACCAAAAATGAAAAATGAGAACATAAAAAAGGGACGTGTGTCCCAAAATGAAAAATAAACATAAAAAAGGGACTGAGTAAGTAACTTGTTAGTAGTAGAAACCTAGGAAAAAATATTCAGAATTAACCACAACAATACGAACAGCTGGATACTAGAGAAAATGCTTATTTCTCCCAACAATTCGACCATTATTAGCAATACTATATATTGAGTCACCAATATCAATACTATATGACATGAAATCGCTTATTCTGTATTGGAGAACACACCGCTTATAAAATTTGTTGGCGACCGACCGTAACTGTTCGTTCAAACAATTTCGGATTTCGGATAAAATCGGGTGGAACAATATGGATAGAGTTCATGCGTTAAGCATGAGTTTGGCTTTTAAAATTTTAAATCTGGTGGGTTACATTACATATGGATTGCTCACAGCATAACACTAGACCGGACGATATTCTTGGCTCTAATTGAAGGACTAATCCTGTGAGGAGAGGTTGTGATGGCCTGGTCTTTGGGTCCGCCTATGTTGAGCTTCTCCTTTATCTTCTGTGTTATTCCTTTCTTCTTCTTCCTCCTCCTCCTTGTCCCACCTTCAACATATTCTCCTTCTCCCAACTCCTCCGAGGTGGAGCTAGAAGTGCTAGAGCGGGTGTAGGCGACACCAGTAAGATGCATGGGGTTGCCGTGCTCGTCGGTCAGTGTAACCGGGTTACCGTATTCGTCCGTCAGTTGGATCGGGTTGCCACGCTCGTCTGCCATTTCTACCCTGCTTCAATTCTTCTCTTGTGTAGAGGAGACTTGAAAATGTGTTGGTGCGAGAGAAGATGTAAATATTACTCCATCTGTTTGGGACTCCCACGTAAGCATGCAGCTGGATACGTGGTTGGCCATCTGGGTATCACAATCCATCACTATGCTCTCTTTCGATTCTATTTCAACCACATATATACTTATCTACAATATAATAAGCTTCACATTTACCCTCATATATAAACATTAATTCTTCATACTTAAAATTCATGTTGAATCAGGGTCTTTGACATCTATTCCATATAAGTATTTCTTTAAATTTTGCTCATAATAAACTTTATTGCACTTGATATCCTCGAGTGATTCCTTAATGTTTCAACAGAAATAAATGAGTAAAGATACAACTAGGACAGAGTGAAGAAACCAAAAGCTGAAAAGAGGAACACTTAAAGTCCAAGGACCAACACGAGATCAGAGAGTTGTATCGGTTTCATCAGAGAGCTATATCGATTTCAGGCCCCCGAGCTTACCGCCTCATCAATGATATGTCCCAAATGTTCCATACACAGAACAAATAGGTAGGGATACAAAATATCCCCCTGACAAACTCCCTAGGAAAGCACAAATGACTCACCCATTGTCCCATTCCAAAGAATTTTCATACTACAAGAAGATACACATTTTATAACGACTCTAGAAAATTCAGATGGCACTTGAAGCTCATGAAGAGTGTCCTTGATAAAAGGCCAACATATTCTATCGTAAGCTTTGTTGAGGTAAATCTTAAAGACCATGAATTGAGGTCCCATGTCTTACCTCATTGAGTGCATAACTACCTAGGTTAGGACAATATTATCCGTAATTTAGCGTCCGGGAATGAAGATCACTTGATTTGGAGCCACGACTTACCTCGTGATTGGCTTTAGCCTTGCAACCGTTACTTTTGTGGCAATTTTAAAAGCAATGTTACAAAGACTAATAGGACGAAGTTTGTGTACTGTCTCATGATTTTTAGTCTTCGGGATTAGGACCAATAGCGGCTTGTTGAGAGATAGAAGAATGCCCATCTCGAAGAATTCTCAGTACTATTCTATTCACCACGACATGGAATGTATCCAAGTTCTTTTGATAGAATATTGCTTGATAACCAATTGTCCCCAGGGATTTCAATGCGCCCATGTTATCAACAACATTGTTAACCTAAACTTTTACAAACTCTCTGCACGTGCTCTCCGCGTCCATAGAAGACAAGACAGGAAACCGACCCCTGGGCATGTCAAATGGGTTGAGCGTATAGTTTATGAAAGTGATCCGAGACCATGCTCTGCACAACATCCTTTACCCAAATCCACTCATTTTGAGATAATTTTAGAGCCTCAATCTGTTTTGTTTGGGACGCAACACCGCACAAAAATGAGAAAATCGTGTGTTCCGGTCCCCATCAAGCAAAGCCTCAGTTCTAGCCTTTTGTCTCCATAAAATATTGATTTTTTCAAGAACTAAGTCCAACTAGTGTCTGAGTTTTCTGTCCAAATTGATCAAGCCTCGAGCTGGATTGTCACATACTTTTCATTGAACTCTTTCGATACGTTTCCATAGTTTATCTCTTTTCTGGAAAAACAATTTCCAAATACATCTCTATTCCAGGCCTCAAGGTTTCGATGTGAGATTCGACAGAGCATCACTATGTGGAGCTCCAAGCTTCCAATTTTTGCAACGAAACTTTGGAATTCATTATGAAGTAATCAAGCATCTTGGAAGCGGAAAGGTTGATTAAATGGACAATAGTTATCAAATCATGAAGTGCTAAGAAGGATAGGGGCATGGTCAGATTGTACAACAACCAAATGATGAATCGAACTATTCTCAAACGTGCATCTCCAATCAATGTTGCACAGTTCACGGTCAAGCCTAGAGATTGTTCTAGTGGAAGGATCGTTGCCTAGATTCCAAGGGAAATTAGAACCAGAGAAGACAAGATCCAGCAATTCCATCTCTTCAATCTAAGAGTTAAATTTAGCACATCTCATGCGCATCCCATCCAAAGAACCTGAAGAACATGTTCTTTCCGAGAGAGATTCTCCCATGAGGAGCTACGACAAAAGCCAAAGAACCTCCCGTGATGAAGGAGGCGACGCCAAAGAACCTCCCGTGATGAAGGAGTACAGTTGGCATAAATGGTAGACAAAAGCCATTGAGTGTGTCTAGGACTGAAGGAGACCTGGATAGTCACTACTTGAGCATGTGAATCAATTTGATCAATCTGAAATATATCCCGTCTCCAAAGAACCCAAATTTCTCTGCAAAACCCAACTTCCTCAGATCTAATGATGCCATCGAAACCGATCTGAAAACAAACTCTGTCCGCCTGGGAGCCACTAATTCTAGATTCCAGAAGAACTAGTATGGTAAAATCATGAAGTTGAATCAAGTCTTTCAGCGAGCGGAGAAACTTCTTGTTGCTCGCGCCTTGTCACAAATTTTTCTTCCTTTCCGTTCTACTTAGGAGGCCGAATTCATGAGAACTAGTTAGTATAAAATAGATGCATGTCATGCCATAAGATCTCATTCTCCAAACGAGACAGGGGCAAACCACTTATTTTAAATCGAAACCTTAGAATAAGTGGTAGTTAGCCGAAGTGGGCATTTCAGGAGAGAATCTTCAAGTTTGTACTAACCATAGAAAACAAATATGTGGAGGAGGTAATCATTCTTAACCCAATTACTGACTTTCTTGTGCATTGGCCGAGACCATGATGGCGTCAATATTTTGTACGCCAACAGTTTCTGGGACGGTTTCTCCAATTTCGATCTCATTAGAATCTTTCATTCCATAATTTACGACGGAATCAAGCCTAGTATCGGGTTATTCATCCTGTATTGGAGGATCAATTTCCATAGGGCATTCCTTCTGAATGTCGGACGGGTTCCTTGAATTTTTTGTCGAATTTCCTGGCAAGATAATTGTGGAATCTTGGATAATTCCCTTAACCAAATCCTGGTTGTGATCCTCCTTCTATTTATGTGCCGAGATCTTTTACTGCATATTATTTTCCTTGTTTGTTTCTTTTTTCCCAATACCCTTGTTTGTTTGTTTTTTCCCAATATCCTTTCCAGTTGTCTCATAAATTTCTCCCCTCTCAGTATTGTTGAACAAATTTCCTTGAGATTGTGAGGCAAGAGTATGGAAGCCGGATCCCGAATTTTCTGTTGAATTTGAATTCAAGGCTTTTGGCGTTGTAGCATTTGTCTTCTGAACCGGGTTTTCCTTGAATTTTTTTCCATTCATGTTGAACCGGTTTTACTGCTTGATTGGTTCTCACCGCCGATTGCCCAACTTTTCCTTGAATTTCTAGACTGTTGGCGGAATCTTTGCTATTCTCTTACGAGTTTTGTCACGGAGGTGGTTTCTTCTCAACAAGGTCATGACGGATTCAACCACCCGAATCCAATATTGTCTCTAGTGCCACTTTGCTGTTTGTGCTAGGATTAACATTTTCTAAAATTCCATTAGTGCACTGTCTCGAAGCATATCATTCACAAGCCTTCATATTGCATTTTCCAGACTCGACCATTAATTCGGAATTTCGAGACCAATGGCTTGGTAATGTCTCTTGGGAAAAAAATAGTTTGAAAACCTTTCTTTTCAGTTGTCAGTTGTCACACATTAGACAAACTCACTTTAAACAGGGAATATGTTTGAACCAAAAGTTGATATCAACACTAACGTACCTTAAACTCATTGATCGATTTAAGTATGTGAGCAACTAAAGGAATCTAGAGTAAAAGTTTTGGGTGGGGCTCAACAACTATTAGGTAAATATAATATTATACGGAGCAGAACGACAAAATAAAGAAGAATTTTGAAGCGAATGTTATAGTCGGGTAGTTGGAACTTGGTGAAAAAAGAGTTGAGAGTTAAATTTCAATCTTTTATTTAAGATAAATATCATATTTTATTTAAAATTAAATTTATAAGTTGTTAATATACTATGATTTTATTTTTAGTTTTAATACCAAGGGTGTGTACTAAATGACTTAAAAAAGTAGTAAAACTACTTAATGGGAGTGAAGTTCTTATACTCTTTATCATACTCTCTCTCTTTTTTCTTTTTTTTTGAATTTTCGGTAAATTGCATTAATGGAAAAAAAGAATTACAAGAATGAAAAGAAGCAAGGATCAAGCTCATGTTAGTCAATCGAGAGGCGAGACATAGACTTACATCTAACATGAGTGATGATTCTGCGAGTACAATAGAGAGAGAGTTGGGGGTAATATTGTTGAACACAGCCTCGTTCCCAGTGATCCAAATGAAGTAGACAAAAGTGGTAAAGGTTGCAATTCTTGTCCTGAAGTGAGCTTGTTTCTGATTTTTCTAGGCACCGAACCGATGAAGCCAATTGATGAGAGTGAGGCGGGTAGGAGGAATGCGTAGCCAGATGAGGAGGATGGTGAGAACGGATTGAGTGAAGTGGAAGTCCGTCCAAAGGTGGTCACTGGATTCAAGCGGGTGACTGCACAGAGGGCAAGAAGGATCGTCAATGGTAGTCCAGGAGAGAAGACCGTCTTTAGTCGGGAGCCTGTTGAGGATGGCGAGCCAGCATATAAAGGAGCATTTAGGAGTATGGAAGCCATTCCAAATCAGAGGGCCCCAAGGGATCTTGAAGGTTTTATAACGGATGACATTGTAGGTGTCGATGGTGCTGAAGGAGCCATTGGCAGCGGAGATGATATGCAAGATTTGAGAAGGTGCTGCGAATCAGAGAAGGAGATCACGAACACGAAGGAGGCATTTCCAGGCGAAGCTGTCACTTGATTTCTTGACTGTGTTCCAAATCGAGAGAGGGTGGATCATTTGAGCACTAACCCAACGAGTCCATATCGAGGGTTTGTTGATGTTGATTTCATGAATAGCCCTAGTCATATAGGGCCGGTTCCAGCTGAGTAAGTCCTTGAAATCAAGGCCCCCTTCATCCGTAGGCAGGCAGACAGAGCTCCAGGACACAAGAGCTCTTCGAGACGAAACAGTACCAGACCAAAGGAAGGAGCGAATGATCGTTTGGAGCTTCTTGGTGATCTTGGAAGGGAAGGGAACAACATTGCACCAATAGCTCTGGATACCATACATAATAGTCTTCACAATTCCCTTTCTACCCGCATAAGAACAACAATGGGGAGCCCATTTGTTAGTTAAAGTGGTCATTTTGTGGAAAAGGGGGGGGGGGGGGGGGGGGGAGAAGCAGTTGGGGTTGAGGCATTCAATGCATCCAAGAAAAAAAATCTAAAAAGTTAAGAAACCTTACCTTCCAGCTAGCATCCAATGTCGATTCCAACAACAGTGCACAAAGCTTCCCTTCTTCCTCTATCCGAGTTTTGAAATCGAAAATGTCTCTAGCTTCCCTTCTTCCCTTCTTCCTCTCTCAACCTTGCCCTAGTTCTTCGAACCCTAATTATGCAAATTAGCCCTATTCGCGACTTTCTTGTCTTCGTTCCCGATTTCTTCGGCCCTAAACACATAAACACACATCAATTACAACAAATCGAAACCCTAAACCAAAAACCCCCAATTTTTTATCCCTTCCCAGATCCCCAATTTCTGCGAGCAAACCCTAAACTGAACGACGAAGGGTTAAAAGGGCGAAGAAAACACCAACACACTTTCACCATTGCTTACCCGTAACGAATCGAAGTTGAATCATTCGTCGCGAATGGTGCTCGTCTTCATCGTCTTCGCAATCGCCATGTCCAATTCAAACCTAGAAAGTTTCGGGTTGTGAACAAAGGGCAAATCTGTAACAACAGGTGGTTTGGATGTGTAATTTCTGAAATTTAAAAGGGGTAAAATGGACATTTCACCAATCTAGACGGCAAAATTGACGGAATAAGGGGACGGGTGTGACTTTGTTAACGGAAGACAAGTTTTGGGTGGTTTAGAATCATTAACGAAGATACGGGTGGTTCCTTGCAAATATTAAAAGATAACGGGTGGTTTAAACCAAAACCTCCATTATTATTCATACAGAAAGAAAAAGCTAAAATTAAAAAATAATGCCGACAAATTCAACCTAGAATGTGGGCCCATGTTAAACGTTCCAATCAATTTTCATTCCTCCTCCTCTAAACAGACCCCACCGAGTTCCTCTAAATAGTAATATCCTCTTTACAAAATACAACTAAATATTAATATCTTCATTTTTGCTCGGTTTCTGCTCTCTAGCTCTTCGTCTTCTCTTCCCTCTTTTTATCTCATTTTTCCCAAGCTCCAAATTTTCCTACTACTAGGAGTAGAGATATTTGTTTTCTTGGTAACTTGATTTTAGTAATTCAACTGAGGAAGACGGATCTGTTGATTTCTCAGCTGTTCGGTTGCTGTTTTCAGTGATTGCAATTTGCATAAAAACCCAGATCTCCAACGCTCTCATTTTGGGTGTTCGGTCTCCGCGGCCTGGATTTAAGGTCAGTTAGGGTTTTTATATTTTGGTGTTTGATGGGAAATTGGGAGGTTTGATCGTAATGTGGGGTTCTTGTAGGTACTGATTTTCGGACGCGGATGCTTGATTGATCAGGATCCGAAGAAATGTCTGGCCCGTTGGATCGATTTGCTAGGCCTTGTGAGTTCTTCTAAGCTTCACCTTTCTTCTTTCTTTTGTTAATTTGTTTAGGGTTTGTCACTTTTGTTGTTGAATTCCCCCTTTTACTTTTCTGATATTTAGGTCAAGTCAAATGAGGTGTAGAGGAAGTGTTCTTCAAAATAATTTGTTCTTTGTTTTGATTGTATTTGTGTAATGTCTAACTTGAACAAGTAAATTTAGGTATTCTAAGCTATAGATGTTATCTTTATGAGTTAAATTACTTCGTCTGTGAATTGGTTCACTGATTGTTATTCTTTTGTCTCTCATTAGCTGAGCTCTTTTTTTCCCCTCTTCTTCTCTTGAGAGGAGGATAGAGTAACCACTTAAAAAGATTACACCTAGTGTTGCTTAGCTGAAAAGTAGATGGACTAGTTTGTGCAATTTCATGTAATTGAATAACTTTTTATCTGGTTCATATTATAGCTTTCTATGTGCTTGCATCAATCTTTCTGGCCATGCATTGTTGTTATGCTTTTTTGTAATGTTCATGTATAAATATTTGCCAGGCTTTGAGGGGTCTTCTGGTCATGAAGATAGACGAGAGAGAAAATCTGATTTTGAAAACTCTGAAGATGAGAGGAGGTCGAGAAATTGGTCACTGAAAAAGAAAGCTTTGAATGCATCTACAAAGTTGAAGCATTCGCTTAGAAAGAAGAGCAGTAGGAGGAAGAGTGATGGCCGTGTCAGTTCAGTCTCAATAGAGGATGTTCGTGATGTAGAGGAGCTTCAGGCTGTTGACGAGTTTCGACAAACTTTGCTTCTCGAGGAACTTCTACCTGTAAAGCTTGATGATTATCATGTGATGTTAAGGTACCTTTTTCGTTCTTTTTCCTATTAGATGAATTTGTTAGGTTTCGAACTTAAATTGTGAAAAAATGTCCCGTTTAGGTTCTTGAAAGCTAGAAAATTTGATCTTGAAAAAGCAAAGCACATGTGGGCTGAAATGGTACAGTGGAGGAAGGACTTTGGTACTGACACCATTACAGAGGTAATGCTAGTCTGCTTTGCTGGTAATGCTGCTATTCCCTATTCTGTTTTCCTAAACTTTATCATCTTATTGTGGCATCAGGATTTTGAGTTCCAAGAGATTAATGAGGTCCAAAAACACTACCCCCATGGCTATCATGGAGTCGACAAGGATGGGAGGCCAATCTATATTGAACGTCTGGGAAAAGTTGATCCTTTCAAACTTATGCAGGTGACCACCATGGATCGCTATATCAGATATCATGTTTGCGAATTCGAGAAAGCTTTTGCAATTAAGTTTCCATCATGTACTATTGCTGCAAAGAAACATATAGATTCAAGTACGACAATCCTCGATGTTCAGGGTGTGGTAAGTTCCCCATGTGATTTTGTCCCTAAAAGTTGTACTGAAGTTTGTGAAAAGTCTTTACTCTGCTTATCTCAACTGCCTCGCTGCTTCCCTTGCATCTCCTAGGGTTTTAAGAATTTCACCAAGTCAGCCCGAGAGCTTATAATGCGGCTCCAGAAGATTGATAGTGATAACTACCCTGAGGTATATAATCTTATATTCCTCTAGTTATCACAGAAGTGGATAACTTAAGGCTATACCTCAACCATGTCACTCTTGATGCAGACCCTCAATCAGATGTATATAGTCAATGCTGGTCCTGGATTCAGGCTTTTGTGGAGCACAGTGAAGTCCTTCCTGGACCCAAAAACCACATCAAAGATCCATGTACGTATTCTTCATTCTGGAAGTAGAAAACTAAATCTTTATTCTTATTATTGTGTTGACAATCTTTAATGTGGGCGGGAATTGTGTAGGTTCTTGGAAACAAATTCCAGAGTAAGCTGTTGGAAGTAATTGACTCGAGGTAATTAATACAGGATTTAGTTTTCAGTCATCACGAGTTTCTTACTTTGCTGTCAGTCTTTGATATTTATTTCGTGGAGTTTGAAGAAGTTTCTTACCTTTTTTTTGATAAAGAAGAAGTTTCTTACTGCTGCAGTGAGTTGCCAGAATTTCTTGGAGGTTCATGCACTTGTGCAGATCAGGGAGGATGCCTTAAGTCAGATAAGGGGCCTTGGAAGCATCCTCAAATATTAAAGGTTTCTTAACATTCCTCTTAAGAATCTAATCCAAGTGCTTTGAAATATTAGCTTCTGCTTTTATCTTCTAGTGGATACACCTTAATTTTTCTGTTTGTAACACTTCAATTTATATTTGTACAGATGGTTCTCAATGGGGAAGCACGATGTGCTAGACAAGTTGTAAAAGTTTTGAACAGTGAAGGCAAAGTGGTTGCTTATGCAAAGCCCCAGTATCCAGTGGTAATTAATGATGTTTCCATCTCTTGCCTGTTAATGAAACATGTCCTCTCATATATATGGTTAAAAAAATTGTTTCTAATCTTTTCAACTTCGTTAAGCAGCTCAAAGGAAGTGATACCTCAACGGCTGAGTCAGGGTCTGAAGCTGAAGACATTTCTTCACCCAAAGCTTCCTTAAGCTTCTCACATCTTAGACTGACTCCAGTGCGAGAAGAGGTTGGATTATTATTTCTCAGCACACTATTGTCATTAATATGCAAATTTTATGTAGATTCTAAGGTAACTGATAAGACAAAGCAAAGACAAAAGGGTGGTTTTTAAAATCTGTTTCTGTGCTCCACTTTTGTATCTCCTGTATAGAGATGAATATGTTTGAATAGTTGAATGCAAACTTTGACTCTCATTGTGTCATGCTATTTTGTTTCATTTCTTTTATTATTAAAAATCTATATAGCTTAGGGTCATATCATGTGTCCTGGTTATTTTTCTCATCACTTAAACAAAATGGCTTACCCCAAATTAGCATGCTCCTTATTATGAGTTTTATCAATGACGGATTTACAGGCGAAGATTGCTGGGAAATCAAGCTATGCTAGTTTTCCAGGATATGATGAGTATGTTCCTATGGTTGACAAGGCAGTTGATGCTTGTTGGAAGAAGCCATCTTCTACTATTGCTTCTAAAGGTCAGAATTCATAGAGAGTTATAGCATTTATCTGATTCTGCTAGCAACTGCTTGTTGTCTTTCCATATGTTTAGTAAATTCAGAAGAATAGATGTGTAATGTGTGTGACTAAATGATATCTATAGAGCTTTAGCTCTGGTGTAACATCAGTTTATTCCTAGAAAGACAACCTTTCCTGATGTTGTGAGGACGTTCTGACTTTCTACTTTTCTAGGGCTGTTTATTGTATGCTCTTCATAAAAGTAAATGTTATGCTAAACCGTTATGACTTAAAGATCCTTTGCATTCTATATTCGTGGGGAGACA
The DNA here is from genome assembly GCA_029168935.1 of Oxyria digyna. Lineage (NCBI taxonomy): Eukaryota > Viridiplantae > Streptophyta > Magnoliopsida > Caryophyllales > Polygonaceae > Oxyria > Oxyria digyna. The sequence goes on from JAPVLV010000013.1 coordinate 19,409,132, forward strand.
AACATTTATGCCATAAGAGGATCTCATACCTTTTAACTAATTTGTTAGTGAGCTGGGAATTGTTGTGAGATACTATTATTTGATAATAATAGGGGATTCATTTTCCAGGTTAATTTGTATAGTGATAAAATAGACAAGCTATTTTCTGCATAAGGGTTATTATGATTGCATATATGTGCGAGATAACTGAATTTGAATTTGTATGCAGGGCCACTCGTGGTGCCAAATGATAAAAGGACTCCAGAAGGCATCAGTGCTCGGGTTTCAATGATGCTGATGACCTTTCTTATGATGCTATTTACAGCATTCCGTGCACTGACAGGGCGTGTTATTAAAAATCTGCCTTGGGACTCCCAAAATTTGCAGATAAACATGCCTGAACAGACCCAGGATAGTATCACCAAGGAGGATATGCGGCCTCCATCACCTTCTCCAGCTTTTACCCAAAATGATGTCCTCTCAACCATGTTGAAAAGGCTTGGTGAACTTGAAGAGAAAGTTGATACTCTTCAATCAAAGCCTTCTTCAATGCCGTATGAGAAAGAGGAATTGCTAAATGCAGCTGTTTGTCGAGTAGATGCCCTAGAGGCTGAGCTAATTGCCACTAAAAAGGTAAAAATCACTTAATCCCAGAAATTACTAATTCAATGCGAGGATATCTAGGCTCTATGCCCTTTTAAATCATGTGAAGCGTTTTTGTAAGTGCATCTTCATTCAATGAGATAATGGCAAGCATGCGATAAGCATTCATGGTGATATAGTTTACACGTTATATTTACTATTTATTATCTTTAGTAATTTTTTGAAAGTACAGAGTTGTTCCACTTTGCTTCATGAAACACTTTCTGCTTTGATTTTTGTTGTGATGTGATTACGTAAATAAATATTTAGTTCTACCAAAGACAAGTTGAGACTTTACCACCATATATGAAGGATTCCGATCTGTGTTTTATAGCTGTAGCTGCACGCTTTAGCTAAAAATGATGCTGGATTCAAATGCCTATCCATTAAGAAAAATCTAATAATTTTGCTTAGTCGCTTTTCACATATATTTGATATATTGAGCTCTCTGTTTTGGCTTGAATCTGTTATTGTGCTAAAATATTAAACTTGTGCGGTATTATGCAGGCACTACATGAGGCTTTAATGAGGCAAGAGGAATTGCTCGCTTACATTGACCGTCAAGAAGCAGCCAGGTTCCAGGTAAGCATATCATTCTTCGCCAGATAGATGTCCATTGATGTTTCAAAACTTCTTTTTTTATCTTTTTGAATAAATCTCGTTTGCTGATCTTCATTTCCAATTGCATGATACTGTAGAAAAAGAGGTTTTGCTGGTAAAAGCAGGAGAGATGCGCCGTTCGACAATCCTCAGGACGATCACCCGTCCTCGTGTCTTGTCGTTTACATGCCAAACTTATCCTTAGATGTCATGGACATGGAATTAGTGTTTATCCTAACAGCCCTTTGCCTCCTTATAAAGGGTGGTACAAAGCAGTTGCTGTGTGTGTTTGTTGTTGACACTTTACCTTGTTCTAAAACTTCTATATATCAATATGCACAAAAATATGATGTAGTAACTCTAAATAGGTGTGGAAAAAACATGTCCTCTAATGAAACAGCATTTGATATGAAGCAATAATGATATATTATTACCTTTTTATGTTTTGCTGTTGCTCAAGGACATCTACTGGGGAAACAGCTGCAATCAGAAACTCATTTATGAATCACATTGAATAGAGTTTTGTTTCTACAATGAACAAGTGAAAGAGTAGAGAAAGCTGATCCAGTTTGTTCAAATCAATGTTTTATGAAGAGGCTAGACGTGGGAATTGAACAAAAACATGCAACCCACTCTTGTTCAACCCACTTATTTACCAAAAGTATCTTGCACGTTCTGCAATGTGATTAAAAATGGTCCAGGATTGACCCAGCAATAAAGTAATCTCCGTCTCTGTTTATAGTTCCTGCTCTTTCCTTATCAGACGTTCCTAATTATTGTTCTTCTTTCCTTTAATAACAAATTATTTTGACTAAAATATCCCTATGAAAATCTTATATTACACTCCAACCCACAACAATCCAAACTACTTTTTCATCCATCTCTCTTTCATTATTACCCTACTATTATCTCAACCATCTAATACACTCTCTTTCCTCAATTTTCTTATCCCAATACAACATTTATCTTCTCTCTCCCCCACTTTTCTACTCTCTTTCCTTATTTTCACTCATTCCTTAATTTTAGACTAAAATAGAAAGCAAGAACTATATACGGGGACGGAGGGAGTAACTTTTATTTGTTCATTTGTTAGATTGGGTTTCAACTTTCAAGCTCTTGAAACTCTTCTCACCTTATCCCCTTTCACAAATTTCTATTTATTTTGTTCTTAAAAGTGGTTTAGATATTTGTATAGAACTACAAGTATCACGAATGAATATGGTCTTAATCTACTTAGGGATGAAGCATTGTTTAACATTTCGGGTCGTAAAGGCATCTACAATGGTGAGTAAAAAAAATGGAAATATCATCTTTTTTAGCAAAAACAAACATCAATGACAAAATGTATAGTGATAATCATGACCTTGCAAGTTCATGGTCAAATAACTTAATGGTTCTCCCCCAGATAGTGCAATCGAACATTTGGGTGCCTCTTCTATGCCTCGACATTAAAGGTTGATCGTGATAAATTTAGTCCCGTAGCAATTCAATGTGTTTTTCTTGGATATTTGTTTGGAAAGAAGGGGTATAGATTACTCAACATGGAGACACGGTCCATTCTCATCTCTCGAGATGTAGTCTTCCACAAATCCAGTTTTCCTTTTTCAAAACCATATCCCTCACATTATCCATCCATATTTTTCTACATCAAGCAAGGAGTGAAGATATTCTTCCTGAAACACAATCTCCTATCATACCCATTGATCAACCATCACCTAATCCGTCACCACCTTTTCCACAACTCAATCTATCTTCACCTTTATTTGTTCCTCAAATTCATCTCCAACACAAATCTCATCATTTTCTCCTATTCCTTCTTGTATGAATCCCCATGTTTCTTTTTTGAACACCTCAGATAATATCATTTGTTGTTCTACTCGCACACATCAATAGAAACAAAGTCTCCTTCCTTCCATCACACTCTAACTTCACTACTTCATGAAGTACTCTGTTTCCAGGCTCAAATTGACGTAGAAGCTCCATTTGAGAAGGAACCTTTCTCTTTTTCTGGTGCAAGTCATGATCCGTGTTGGGTTTTGGCCATGGATCAAGAACTCTTAGCCTTACAACAAACTCACGCCTAGTATTTAATCTTTTTTCGTCAATCGGATGAAAATGAGTGTATAAAATCAAACCAAAAAGAAGATGGAACTGTGGAACGGTTCAAAGCAAGACTTGTGGTAAAGGGGTTCACGCAGAAAGAAAGTATTGATTATACTGAAGCTTTCTCCCATGTCGTGAAAAGTGCCATAGTTAGGAGTTTTGAGAGATTAGGACTGAAAAGAGGATGAGATGTATTTCAATTGGACGTGAACAACGCTTTGCTACATTGCGAAATAAGTGACGAAGTGTACATGAGAGCTCCACCTGGTTTTTCACTCACTGATGATTCCCTCGAGTGTCATCTTCGCAAATCTTTGTACGTGCATAAAAAAGCTTCACAACAATGGTGCAATCATCTTTCCTCTTCTTTGCAATCTAAAGGCTTTCATTAATTACTCAACGATTATTCTCTTTTTTCCAAGACGACATCCACTTCTTCTGTCTTCCTTGTTTCTATGTCAACGAAATATTAGTTACTAGTACGCTCTTAGTGAAATTACCAGTATCAAGAGCTTCTTAGGCTCTGAATTTTGGATTGAAGGTTTACGATTACTCAACTTCTTTCTGTGAATTGAGTTTGCGCCCCATCCCACTGGCCTCATTCTTACACAACGCAAATTCACTAATGAGATTCTTGAAGAATTTTGTTGTGCGACATCAAAACCCTTTTCTCGCCCTACTGAAACTCAATTATAAACCTGATCATCACACTAGAGAACTACTTCTCGTTATGCGTATCGACAACTATTCGGGAAACTCAATTTCACCATCCACACTCTCCATGATGTTGCATTCACTATGCAATATCTCATTCATTTCTTGAAAGAACCAATGCATCCTCATTTCACAACTGCCATCCACACCTTGCGCTATCTGAAGAGAATGTCTCAGTTAGATTTCTCCTCAACAATGACCCAATGTCTTATCTCCTAGCTTTCTGCGATGCTGATTGGGCGTGTTGCGCACATTCACATCGACTTGGCAGTGGTTTCATCGACTTGCTTGAGGATTGTCCATTTCTTGGAAATCGAAGAAAGAACATACGATTTCTCTTTCCTCGGTTAAAGCAAAGTACCGCTCCATGTGCCACATTTGTGTTGAATCAGCCTGGCTCACTCGTCTTCTCCATGAAGTCAGCATTTCAAGCATTCATCATCATGAACTTGTTCGCAAGTTTGGTGTCGTTTCCACCCCACTACAGGTTGAGGGGGATTTTGTGGTACATGTCAGCTTGGAATTGGATAGGCTAGCAAGTTGTTGAGTTAGTTATAGGTGTTGTTAATCCTTTTTTACTTAGTGAGCTCAGACTATGTAAAACAACAATTGTAATAGATAAATTCATTCAATCAAATTACACTTTCATTTTCAAATTCGCTTTATAATTTGCTAAATCTGATGTTAAGAAACATGAACCTCGTACATTGCATAACCAATAATATATATATGTTTCTTCTATTAAAAAGGAGAAGAAGAAATACTTCATCAACATGTTGCTATCAAACGGAGAAGAATCAGCCGTAAAACGAGGAGTATACAAGATCTTATTATATTAAACATAAATATTTGTTTTTGTTAATTGAAATATTTGTTATATTTAATTAAGAGGTTTTTGCGCCAAACCACCCCTTATGTGGGCCAATTTGCGCCAAACCACCCTTTATTACAAATTTTGCAAGGAACCACCCAAAAGTGTCACTCTGTTAACACCGAGCCACCCCTCGTTCAATTCCGTTTATTTCTCCGTCATAACGCGTGAAATGTCAATTTTGCCCTCATTTTTTTCAGATATTTAAGGGCAAATTTGGAATTGCATAATCTGATGATATATTGCCAAAATATCGCGAGAAAATGTTTTTACCGTGATATTTTGTTTTTACCCCCATCTGAAATTACCATCACAGAACTCCATTTTTCTCTCTCGAAGGGCGATTCTGCGAAGGGCGATTGTGGAAGGGCGATTCTGGAAGGGCGATTGTGGAAGGGCGATTCTGCGAAGTCGAGCTCGAAGACGAAGACGATGGTGGCGATTCTTTGGTGAAGGCGAAGACGAAGCAGGCGAAGACGAAGACGAAGCACGAAGACGAAGCACCAGATGTAGCAGAGGCAAGAGATTTCCCGGGTAAGTGTCGCGATTCTAGGCTTTTTGATATCTGGGTTTGTAATCGTGTATTTGGGGTTTAGGGTTTGAAATCGAGTTTTTTGATATTAGGGTTTTCGAAATTGGGGATTTTTGGTACTAGGGTTTTCAAAATTTGGGGATTTTGGATTTCTGGGTTTAAATTGGGGATTAGGGTTTTAAAATTGGGGATTTATGATTTCTGGGTTTGAAATCGATATTTTGGGGATTAGGTTTTTCAAAATTGGGGATTTTGGGTTTCTGGGTTTGAAATTGAGTATTTCAGGATTAGGGTTTTAAAATTGGGGATTTCTGATTTCTGGGTTTGTAATCGAAAATTTGGGGATTAGGGTTTTCAGTTTGTGTATTTCTGATTTGTGGGAGGTTGCTGCGTATTGTTTACTAATGTTTGATATTGCTAGGGTGTGGAAAAAGAAGCAAGTGTTGGGCGAGACTAAAGAGAAGGAGGGAAGAATTGTTGGAAAAGTGAAGGTAATGCTCTTTTGCTGCCATTGAATACTTGACTTGAATGGGGGAAGGTTTTATTTGGCAGAAAATATGGTTTACTAATGTTGAACTACTGAGGGTTTTATTTGACTTGAATGAGTGAAGAATTGTTTACTAATGTTTTGTATGATATAGTGGCATGTGATGATGTCATCAAAAAGATTCCTTTTTTTTGTAACTTAAATGTTTTATATATGTTTTTTATATATGTTTTTTTTTGGAAGCTTAATTTATATATGTTTTTTTTTGTTGATATATGTGCACAGATGAGTGTAACTTTGAGATTTCTGTATGGGGGAAGGTTTTATTTGGCAGAAAATATGGTGCAAGATAGAGTTTCATATATGAGAAATTTAGTGCACTTAAAGGAAAAAGTGGACTCTGATCTGCTTTCTATGATAGACTTGGAAACATTTTTAAGGGAGGATGTGGGTGTTTGCAATGTCATAGAACTGTGGTATTGTTTGGCTGGCAAGACACTGTCTCAGGGGTTAAGACAGATTAAGGTGGATAGAGATGTCATTCAGTTCTGCTGTTTAGGAGGTATAGAGAAACAGTTTGATGTATATGTGATTCTGGAAAATGATATAAGTCCTTCTTCAATCTTGGGTCAGTCTACAGTTAGAGGCCCAAAATTCAGTAGCCCAATAGTCAGCAGCCAACTACTTCTTGAAGGCCCACCATTGATCAGCCCAAAACCAAGTAGACCAGCCACTTACAAGCCCAAAATTAAAAAAACCTCACATGGAAGCCTATCTCAGCCAACTTATAAAGCCAAAGCTAAAGGCATATCTAGGGTTTCGACCAAATCATCCTCACAACCCTCCTCAGTCTCTTACAATCTTCCAATAGATGATGAAGATTTTTCAGATTACAGTGGGGAAATTAATTTCTCAGAAACAGACACTGAATCAGAGGATGAAGTAGTAGTGCCTCCTTCTGTTGTTTTTGGGGAGTCTACAGATGGTGAGTCCACAGATGGTGATGATGATGCAGAATTTGAAGAGCATGTTGATAGAGATGTCATTGATGAGAATTTGGAGAATGAGGATGGTGATCCAAATATAGTTGATGTGTTCGACATAAGAGTTGAATCTGAAGATTACAGAAGCTACAGTGGCTCAGATGAAGCTAAGAAGGGAGTAAGGTATCCTGAATTCAACCCCCTTGTGGATTTTAAAAACAAGATATGTTTGAAGGTTGGCATGAGATTTGCATCTAATGAGGTTTTCAGACAAGCTTTGAGGCAGTTTGGAGTAGAGAATGGTTTTGACTTCTACTACCTTCACAATGATAAGAGAAAGGTTTCTGCTTATTGTATGAACAGGTGTGATTGTGAGTTCAAACACGGCAGGAAAAAGTGTCATTGCAAGAAAACACTTTGTGGGTTCAAGGCAACTGCAAGAAGGATGGGTGAAGATGGAAGCTTCCAGCTGAAATCCTTTTTTCCAGAACATCAGTGTGGATGGCAGGATAAAAACACAAAGATGAGTTCAATTTGGCTAGCTCAAAAGTATTTGGAGCATTATAGGGATGACCCTCATTGGAGGATAAAAAGCTTCATTCTAACAGTTAGAAGGGAGCACAAGGTTGACATATCATACCACCAAGCTTGGAGGGCTAGGATGAGGGCAATCTACATGACACAAGGGTATGCTCCAGAACAATATGCCAGGGTGAGGGATTATGTAGCTACTGTGATGAAGCATAATGTGGGAAGTGCAGTTTATGTCAAACAAGAGCATCCAGAGAGGCCTCTTTTCCAAAGGATGTATGTCTGTCTGAAGGCATGTAAGCAAGGTTTCATTGAAGGATGCAGGCCAATTGTGGGTCTTGATGCATGTCATTTGAAGGGGGCATACACTGGTCAAGTATTGGCTGCAGTTGCACAAGATGGGAATGAAAACATCTACCCAATAGCTTTTGCAGTGGCAGAGTCAGAAACTAAGGAAACCTGGTGTTGGTTCATAGATTTATTGCTTCGAGATATAGGAGGACAACCATTGACATTCATGTCTGACAGATGCAAGGTAAAACCTCTTATTTTGAACTTCATATTCTGCACAGTTTTAATTTGACACTCACAATGTGGTTATTACTCTGCAGGGTTTGATAGAAGCATTGGACTTGGTTGCACCTCATTCAGATGTGAGACATTGTGTTAGGCACATGCTTAATAACTTCACGAAGAAGTGGTCTGGGCAGTCATACAAGGATGCAGTTTGGGCAGCAGCAAGAGCTACAAATAAGGCAGACTTTGATGATGCAATGAAGGTGCTCAATGAGATGTCTCCAGAAGCAGTAGCCTGGCTAATGAAAAGAGATCCCACTAAATGGTCTCTACATGGATTCAAGTACTACACGAAGTCTGACATGCTCTTGAATAATTGTTGTGAGTCTTTCAATAGCTGTATCTTAGAGGCCAGGGAGATGCCTATTTTGGCTATGTGTGAGTGGATAAGGAGGAAACTGATGAAAATGTTTGTGAGCAAAAGAAATAAAATGAGAGCACACCAGGGCATCCTTACCCCAGAAGTCACCAAGAAGATAAATGAAAGAAGGACTGAGAGTGTGTCTCAATGCTCTTGCTTTGGGGATGGAGACACTTATGAGGTTGATAATGCTGGGAAAACATATGTAGTGGATCTGAAAAAATGGAGTTGTGGGTGTAATGTCTGGGATCTGACTGGAGTGCCATGCACTCATGCAATTAGTTGCATTCTAAAGAGAAGGCTGAAGGTTGAAGGTTGAAGATTTTGTGCATCAGTTCTACCACAAAGAAACCTATTTGAGAGCATATAAACTTGATGTTACACCTATGCCTGGCCAGGACCAATGGGAAAAAACAGGACTACCACCCTTATTGCCACCTAAAATGCTTATTCAAGCTGGGAGACCAAAAAAAAATGCAAGAAGAAAGGAACCGGGAGAAGTTGAATCCAGCAAGAAGACAAGAAATAGGACGGGCAAAAACAAATGTGGAAACTGTGGGCAAGAAGGCCATATCAGGAAATCCTGCAAAAATCCAACTAAGGCAAAAGAGGCACCAAGTCAGCCAAACAAAGGTGGAAGACCACCAAGTAAGAAAACAATGCCAGAACAACCTAAGAAGAGAAAATATGTTAGGAAACAGGTATGTCTCTATGCTCCTAAACTCATCTTTTTCATTATATACAAATCTGGGATTGAGTGTCATTTATTTATGTTTTAGGTGAGGATATTTGCAACAGCTGACCAAGAAGCTAGTGAGACTGTACAAATGGCAACAGAACCAGATTATGATGTTGTATGTGTTGCTCTTAAATTTAATAGTTATTCATTGATTAGTATAGCTTCTTTAATATGATTTGTTATCTTTTGTATAGGAATCAATGATTGCCCATGAGAATGTGATTGTATCACAACTGTCACAAGCGTCACAAGCTTCCAATGTGGTAATTATCACAACTTCAGTTGTATTGCAAAAATATTTGTTATCTTTTTATTGATTTCTAATTTATTGATTTCTTGTGCAGGTTAATCAGGCATCAAACTCTCGCAGCTTCAGGCCCACAAGCTCTAAGAGGTATTGTACTAGAAAAAAACCAAGCACTTCTACAGGGCTCAGGATGTAGGCTGACAGTGCTCCTAAACTGTCATTTTGGTAAAGTTTTTTGGTCATTTTGGTTAAGGGTAAGTATTTGGTATGTATCTAAACAAAAGTCCCTCAACTGGGCTGGTATATGGGTCTAAACATGTGAGCCCATTTAATATGTTGTTTGGCTGTTATTGGAGTAGTTTTCAGGAACAGGTAAAATCAGCTACCTACCAACATTTATGTTGCTCAAATTTTGCTCTTTTTTGACTCGTTTTTTGGAACAGGTGTGTGATGCATTGGTAATAGGTGTCTGATGCATTGGTCCGAAATCTGATGCATTGGACTCCTGTTTTTTCATTAAATGCATTGGTCAAACTCTGATGCATTGTCTGTATCTGCATTGGTCCGAATTTCACTCGTTTTTTCCATTGAACACACAGATTTTCATTAAATGCATTGGTCCGAATTTCTGTATCTGCTGCATTACTTGAACATTGTTTCCAACATGCATTGCTGAGAATTCAATGCTACAAATTAGGTTAGTTGAACACAATGCTTAATAACCTGGCATAAATACATGGCCATCTCAACTCTCTCAACTCTCTCAACTCTCAACTCTCAACTCTCAACTCTCAACTCTCAACTCTCAACTCTCAACTCTCGATTTTCACCATGGCTGCCAACAAGAATTACATTGTTGTTCATGACTCATCCTCCGATTTCGACAGCGGTCCATCGGAGTTCTTCTCAGGATTTCCAGTCTCAAAGGTCTTTTCTGTCGAGATGAGGAAGTCCTACGTGGAGGGTGACTGTAGACTCGTAATGTCCCTACTCGTAACTATCGTCTTTAAACCAATATTTACATTTTAATTTTTTGGATTTTATGATGTAGATTCTTCCCGCAGCACATGGAGACAAGTATTTGTCTCAGTTCAAGAACCACACAATCAAGGTCAAGAATGCTGCCAAAAAGGAATTTGATGTTGTTCTCAAACATAGCCAAAACCAATACCGCTTCGGAAAGGGGTGGAGGGCGTTTGTTGATCATCATGGACTGAAGGTTAAAGATGAATTAATCTTTGAACTTGAAGAAGACGATTCCAATGGTAATGGTATAGTCTACGGCATCCTTATCATGAGGAACTAGGTACTAAAAGGGTATTTGAACTTGCTGTTTTTATCTAATTAGTGTGTTGAACTTGCTGTTTTGTTTTTCCATTTTGTCGTCTGTTGCTATGTACTCTTTTTAAGTTATTTAACTTGGTGTTTTATGCATCATATTCTCAACTTCCTCATTGCATACAAAAACTGTTTACAAAGGACAAAATATAGCACACCAGGGCACACTGCAATACTAAACACTTTCATAGAAAAACACTGGTTTACACTTCCTGGTTTTTTATGACAGCATCCACAACAACAACTACTGATGTCTACCAACTTACACTTCCTAATGTGCCAATCCTTTGACAACAACCACACCAAACACAAATAGAGAAACAACAACAAATTCTATCCTCGATCTAGATTGTGCACTAACTAACTCCAAATCTTTTGCTTTCAATGCTGCTTCAAGGTTCATGTTTTTGGCTAAAAGCTCCTTCTTTTCAATAACCAATTCCTTTATAATACTTGCTGCATCTGATTGAAATGGGGGATCAATCCATCGAAAAAAACGACATCCTTTATAGACATTAGGTGTATATAATGAACAACCAATAAATCTCCTTCCAAAGTTTGTTGTTGTGCGAGCAGTGTTTATGATTGGCGTTAATCCACATTGACAAAGTAAGCCCTCATTAGAATAGATTGAAGATCCAGTTGACATTTCCTACAAATTGGTATCGAATCAATTTCGAACCCTAAAAGTCAAAACCACCAAATTCAACCCCAATTAAACGAACCCTAACTCGATTAAGACACAGAAGAATTTTAAGACATACCTCCTTACCTAATAGTTGCTCTTCCCTTGTCAATTCAAAAAAGCCCCAAAACGAAGAACCCTAAATTGGTTCGCACCTCCTCTTCTCCTCCAAACTCGGAAAGCCTACCCGACTTTGCTCGCTGACTGTCCTTGCTCGTCGTCGTCGACTGTCCTTGCTCTTCTTCCTTCCTCGTTCGCCTTCGTCTTCGAGCTTCACCTCGCAGAATCGCCCAAAGGAATTTCACCTCGCAGAATCGTCTTCGTCTTCTGAGAAAAATGGAGTTCACCCAACTTATTTCAGATGGGGGTAAAAACAAAATATCACGGTAAAAACAATTTCTCGCGATATTTTGGCAATATATCATCAGATGATGCAATTCCAAATTTGCCCTTAAATATCTGAAAAAAATGAGGGCAAAATTGACATTTCACGCGTTATGACGGAGAAATAAACGGAATTGAACGAGGGGTGGCTCGGTGTTAACAGAGTGACACTTTTGGGTGGTTCCTTGCAAAATTTGTAATAAAGGGTGGTTTGGCGCAAATTGGCCCACATAAGGGGTGGTTTGGCGCAAAAACCTCTATAATTAATCAAAATTAAGATAAAATATTAGGCATTTAGATCATTATTGACAAACACACAATGCATAAATTGAACACATTACCGAAATACATATAAATTGAAGACATTACAATGAAAAAGAAATAAACTAAGGCGGAATACTGAATTGAACAATAAATTACTGAATTGAATACATAAAACATTAGAAAGACCTTAATCTTGACCATGTAGTTGCCAAATGTGTTCCTTCAAGTCTTCTTGAAGTAGGTGGTGAGTATTTGAGCTCCGAAGATCTCTTGACCATTGTAGGTAGCTTCTCATATGCGTAGGTGTGCCGTTGGAGAAAGTCCAATTTGGATCAGTTTCCGGTAGTGTTTCTCCACTCACACTTTCATCGAATTTTGGGATTTCGTACCCATGGTGACTATACGAATCTCGCTCATCCTCTACAATCATATTATGGAGAATGATACAAGCTCTCATTATCCTTCCAATTTTCACAACACTCCATGAGAGTGCTGGATTACGAATTATCCCGAATCGAGCTTGCAGTACTCCAAATGCCCTTTCCACGTCTTTACGAATAGACTCTTGGGTTTGGCAAACAATTTGGCTTGAGGGCTTTGAGGTAGCCGAATTGATTGGACAAATGTTGCCCAATGCGGGTAGATGCCATCAGTGAGATAATATCCCATGTTATATTCACGTCCATTAACTGTGAAATTAACATTTGGAGCTCGACCTGCTAAAACATCATCAAATACAGAAGATTGATCAAGAACATTAAGATCATTACACGAACCTGCAACCCCAAAAAAGGCATGCCAAATCCACAAATCATATGATGCAACAACCTCCAAAATGATTTATCGAATGACCATGTCCCCGAGTGTATTGACCTTTCCATGCAGTTGGACAATTCTTCCACCTCCAATGCATACAATCAATGCTACCTAACATCCCGGGAAATCCACGGGACTCCCCCACACGTAGTAGGCGTTGTGTGTCTGCTGCGGATGGACGCCTAAGATACTCATCACCAAAAAAGGTAATGACTCCTTCGGTAAATTTTTCAAGACTTTTTTGTGCAGTTCCTTCAGAAAGACAAAGATACTCATCAGTAGCATCTGGACATACCCCATAGCACAATTGCTTCAAGGCACTAGTACATTTCTGCAATGCAGATATACCAAGCCTACCCTTTGCATCTGGTCTTTGCTGAAAGAACTTCATGCCATTCTCTAGCTTCTCCAAAATGCGCAAGAAAACTCCCTTGCGCATTCTAAATCGACGCCGAAATTGATTATCTCGATAAATTGGTTGATCTGAGAAATAATCTATGTAAAGATTATCAAAGCCTTGCTCTCTTCCCCTTTCAATGTATTTTCCACGCGGTCCTCTGGATCCGCGTGAACTTTCTCCTTGCGCCTTGTATTTGCGTTGAAGATAGCGTTCTTGAGATGCAGTCATTGCATCAAGAGCTTCTTGTACCAATCTTTGGTACTCCCCATCGTCAGAGCTATTAGAATTTTTAGAGTTTGAAGATGAACTAGACATTTTAGATGATTGAAAGTTTTTAGAAATTTGAGTAGTGAATAAATCTTTGTATGTCCTCACTTTATATAGAATGTCCTATCTTCACATGAAAATGTTGGAAAACGAATATGCTTTGTTCACATGGTAATGTCAGAACAAGATAACAAATTATCTTCACATGACAATGTTGGAAAACAAATATGCTTTGTTCACATGGCAATGTCAGAACAAGATAACAAATTATCTTCACATGACAATGTTGGAAAACGAATATGCTTTGTTCACATGGTAATGTCAGAACAAGATAACAAATTATCTTCACATGACAATGTTGGAAAACAAATATGCTTTGTTCACATGACAATGTTAGAACAAGATAACAAATTATCTTCACATGGCAATGTTAGAAAACAAATATGCTTGTTCACATGTCAATGTTGGAAATAAAATAATGCTTATAAATATATGTAGTCTTCAATGAACAACTCACACCTTCTTCTCCATCCATTCCTCTTATATCTCTTCACTCATCTTCTTTTCAATTTCTTCCTTTGAATGGATCGAAATCAAGAAAATTATTCAAACAACTTTGGTAATCTATCTATAGATCCATATGATCCAACTAGTCCATACTATGGTAGCTACCATAATGAGCAGCCCACATTTGGAGATGGATCTCAATCTACAGAGGTACCAAATTTTAGTACACAACCTGAATTTGGAGAGGATTCTTCCCAACAAACTGGAGGAGCTCGTGGGAGTAGATCTACTGGAAAGAGATCTAGGAATGCGTGGTGTCCAGAGGCCGATTTGGTTCTTGTTGGTGCGTGGCTAAACACCAGCAAAGACCCGATAACAAACACAAACCAGAAAGCTTGGTTATTCTGGGACAGAATAACAAAGGCTTGGAACCAGGACAAACCAGCAAAACAACAAGAACGAGATGAGAAAAGTGTGAAGAATCGATGGGCAACCCTAAGTAAAAACGTAATGTCATTCAATCGATGGTACGGGATAAGAAGTAGGAAGAGAGCTAGTGGAGAATCCGAGGCCGACGTTCTTGCTAATGCTCGAGCTGATTTTTTAGAGGCAACTGGAAAAGAGTTTTCAGAAGAACACATTTGGAGAGTGTTGAAAGATGAGCCAAAATGGAATCAAACTTTTCTTAACTTTCTCAACAAAAACCACCCAAGTTCTGGAAGTGCAGGAAGCTCAAAGAGATCTAGATCTGATGTGGAAGGTGATACTCCTACAAGTGCTTATAGTGGTCATACCATTGAGCGCCCAGAGGGTATCAAGACTGCTAAACGCAAGGCAAAAAAAGGGGAGTCTTCAATTTGCGTTCTACAAGATGAGCGTGTTCATATGATTGGTATAGAAAAGCATGAAATGGTTCTTAAAGCACATGAACTGGCAATGGCAAAAGAGACCCGCAGGAGAGAAAAACAAGCCCATGATCTGGAATTGGAGAGGAAGCAACAAGAATTCGAGAGGAAGATGCAAATGCTTCAATGGATGTCAACACAAGATAACATCGGTGAGGATGGAGAAGAAGTCAAAAAACGCCTCTTGAAAGAACTTGCTGATTTCTGATCGATGACTATGCATTAGTGATGAAGATGAGTTAATGTTTTTTTATGTCTTGCAAGTTTTAATTCTCGTATGTGTGTTTCAATCTTTGTATGTGTGTTTTTATTTTGGTTTTAGTATTTGCATGTTTGTTTCAATATGTGTATGTTTGTTTCAATGTTTTTATGTTTGTTTCAATATTAGTATGTTTGTTTCAATATTTGTATGTTTGTTTGAATGTTTTTATCCTTTTTTTCAATTTTTATATGTAGTTTAAAGTAATATAAATAATTATAATTGACATTTATAATATAAAAAATACTAAATTTATACAAATAGTTCCCTCAAATGTAAATTAATTGTAAACACATTAGTTTTGTATAAAATTTTATCTTAAAACAAATTAATTAATATTTAAAGGATTTATAGAAATTAATAATACTCAAAATAAATAAATAAAATTATTTATTCCAAATATATACAATATGGGTGTCTATGGATAGAGAAAAATGTAACTAGAATTATGGTATTTTTTTTATAATTTTTAATTAAGTATATTTGTAGATATAACATTTTTAAACAAGTAATAACGAAAAGCGCGGACGACCACGATCGTGCCACGTGGTGCCCATCTGGCGCTCCTGGGAAAGCCAACAACAGCGCGACTAAGATCCGTTTGGCTTTTTGCTTTAAATGATGCGTTTTTGGCTTTTTTTATCCCGAAACGACGTCGTTTTGATTCATTTGAACTGAAAAAAAAAATTGTAAACAAACACAACATAACAACAGTAAAACTATAGCATTTTGGGCTGAGTCTTTAAAATTGAACGATATTAAAGCCCAATAGAAGAGCTATAAGGATCTGTAATATATTTTATTCATTTAAATTTTTATAGCCTCATCTTACGGGCACCATTATCAATGCTCTTAGAAAGAGGAAACAATATTCTCAAATTCATAAAATATTGAAAACCGCGGAGAAAAGACGATATATTATGTTATTTTAAATAAAATAAGAAATAGTACAAATATATTACATATGATAGATAAAAACAATATAATAAAAAAGTTAATCAACTAATCTTTTTAAATCAATTAAATCGTTATAATACTAAAAAGTGAAGTTTTTATTAATTTTAATATTTTTGCTAAAGAATAAAGAAAAATTTATCTACTAAAGATTAGAGTAATTCCAGATTTAACAAATTTGAGTCTAGAAAACATATATAACCAAACTATTAAATGCTGTAGTTCTTAATTTTGTAGAATTGAAAACACGTGTTTGAGAGTTTCGAATTTCCACTGACTTGCGATACAAAATAGTTAACTCCTTGAAGTTTCCGGATTAAATATATGGCGTAAGGACGTGTCAAACGGATCGTGTGGGTCGGGTTCAGGTTCGGGTTTGGTTCCTTCTGGATTGGATTAGGTCGGTTTTGGGTCTGGTCGTCTCCGATCACTATTTGCGGGTTGAATTCAGGTCGGGTACGGGTTCGGATCGACTTACCGGGTCAAAAGCTCCTAGTCAAATTTCCTCATGATAATTATTAAATAATATTTTCATTAAATCAAATAAACAAATATAATATATTAATCATAAAATATATTATTTTAATCATCCTAATCCTAATCCTAATCATAATCTTATCTTATCTATATAAAGATTGGCTATCCAATGCCAAAATTGAATGAAATTGGTACCTCATAAATGTTGCTCCCTCCATTGATAAATCTAGGATTTCACTAAATAAATTTACATCAACCATTTTTTCTAATTTAAAAAGATGTCCAAAAGATCAAAACGAAGCGTTTTGATAAAAAATTAAGCACCCTCCTTTTTTTTCTTTCATTAGATCCGTGGTAAAACTGTACAACGGTTAAAATTTTCCAAACTAGAGATTCAATTGTTTTAAGTAAAAATGTGATATACTGATTATACTCCTCTGGTTTAGTATCATATAAGTAGTCAGCTTTTTAATATATTTTTTTAAAATTCAATTTACACAACGGTAATTAATTACTAAGTAATTAATAGAATTACATGAAGTTGGTTTGATTTTATTTTTCATGTAATATAACGTAAGTCATTTTAGCCTTTTAATTTTATACACAAACTAGACTAGGTCTCGCGCCATGCGCGGGTTTATATAACTCGATATAGTGAATTAATAGTAAGGAGTATTATGTAATATAAAATTTTATATGAAAATAAGTTTATATCTTAAAATGATATTGATATATAATTAAGTTTTTACATTTTAAATATAATAAACAACGAATATACATGAATTTTTAATACCAAAAATCTTATTTGATCAAATTATCATGGGTCAATTTTTAACAAATTTAAATAAATTGATTTCAACATATATAAAAATATATAATTGAAAACACTACAATAACACAAAAATATAATTATTTCTCTTATTTATTAAGAAATCAATCTTTTTGTGATACATCATATCATAAAAATAAAATATATATTTGTAAAATAAAATAATAGGATATTGGGAGGTCAAAATCTAGAAAATTAGCACATAAAAATCTTTTTGTAATCTGAAAGATCTTAAACAATCTTTTTGTAATATTTTTGCACACGATTTTCCAAATTTAATTAATTTTTTTTGAGAAAATTACAATAAATTATAAAAAAATCGTGACCAATGAAATGACGACAGGTGGATGGCCTGAATGAAGAGTATGCCACGTGACATAGCTAGAATTGAAGAAATGTAATTTGCTTTAGTAGTTATATAGAGATTTTTTCTATTTTATTCTTGAATTTTGGTAAGAAAAGTAAGAGGTGTGTTAAACAGATAAACATGATTATTAAAAATGTAAGGAGACTAAATGTAATTTTTACATACAGAGTTTTTATATTTTTAATATCTATCAAACCCACTAAATATCGGTAATATTAGAGAAAAAGAATAACTTTTATATGATATTTCTATGTACAAGATATTTATTTGATACAAGAATAAAAAGTAGAAGAATATTTATTATTGATTTTACCACAAATAAATTAAATTAATTTAAAATTTAAATGTGGGTTAATATTATATTGACTATGTTTAAATCAAATTGATAATACTCAAGAAAAAGAGAACATAATTTATAATCTTAATTCTAATACGAGCCCCCACGGTAGAAATTTTCTAGATCCGCCGCTGCCGATAACCCCCAATTCCTCGATCCCCACTCTCCCTTTCAAATTCACCGATCAACCTCAATTTTGACTGTGGTAATTTTCTTCTTACATAGATGACAGTGAATGATGTCTACTTGTCTTTTCTCCTCCTCGCGCACATACTTGACCGTATGATTGTGGGGAAAATCCCGCACTCGGAAAATTTTAACTGGCACCCCAAACCTTTTTTTTAAAACCCGGTTCAGTTTGGGCGCAACTAGAATGCGCCAAAAACTAGATCGAATTTTTGAGCATTTTGAAGGCAATAATAAAAAGAAATTCCATGGCAATCACTCTTGTACACATGAAATCCAATGCCTTAACATCACTCAATGTTGTATGTTTTCGTTGACTCTTTTTTTCATGACCTTTTGTAATTAAGATTAGTCAAATTAATTTGAGTTTCTGATTTCAAAAACTGAATTATGTGCTATCAGTTTGTGTTTGCAGATCGAATATAAATATAAAATGCAAAGAAAGATATTTGGACAAGAAGGTTGTGATCACATGAGATGGGCTGCTAACATTGTTGTTGGATTAGATATTGGTGTTCCATGGTTAATGTGCAAGGAAGATGACTCTCTTGATCCCGTTATAAGTTCCAGTGTTCTTGTTGACAATCTTAATTCTTTTCAAAATAAATTTTTTAATAGTTAATGATCTTATTGTGACAGATTAATATACTTGCAATGACTTTTACTGTTATGTGTTTACTAAAAAAGACCTTACAAACCTCTCATGTGGACAGAGGTTTGGAGTGGATGGTATGATTTTGCAGTAATTGACTTTTTCATTAGATTAATAAAGTAAAAAGTAAAAAGCCAGATCAATAACTTTTTTCAAAGGTACACATGAAGGCTTTAGTAAATTATACTCCCTCCGTCCCAAAATATGAGTCCCATTTTCCTTTTTGGGCGTCCCGAAATGTTAGTCCCATTTCTATTTTTGTCCATAAACTTCTTCCAATTATACCCTTACTCATATTATTTTAATATTTTACATTCATCATTTCCAATGCACTTATGTACTTTTCATTTGTAAACTCTTCTCCCATTGGTTAATGAATTATTTTAATATTTTACATTCATCATTTGCAATGCACTTATGTACGTTAAAGCATTTGCCTTAATCCAATATATTTTTGTACAATGAGACTCATATTTTGGGACAGATGGAGTATATATATATACAAATAATATGCAGGTTTACAGAGTTTAGAGGACCGACTTACCAAATAATCTAAATTCTCTATATTCAATTCATGTATCATGTGTCTTTGTAAAAGGATTTAACTTTTGCAATTACTAAATTTATACAAAGAAGGAGATCTGTTGTGAAC
The DNA here is from genome assembly GCA_029168935.1 of Oxyria digyna. Taxonomy (NCBI): domain Eukaryota; kingdom Viridiplantae; phylum Streptophyta; class Magnoliopsida; order Caryophyllales; family Polygonaceae; genus Oxyria; species Oxyria digyna. The sequence continues at coordinate 19,428,776 of JAPVLV010000013.1, forward strand.
TATATGGTATGCATTTTTTCCTCTTTCAATTTCTTTGTGCTTGAAGTGTTTACTTTTTACTTATCCTAAACTACATTTTTCGTCATTAGTACAAAACTTTGAGCCCTTATCGAAGGCCGTTTGCATCTAATTTTAGTAATTGTAAACAATATTACATATTGCAATATGCTAGCATGTTGTTTTCAAACATTTACACTCAGTTTCCAACAAGCATGATAATTTAGTAAACACATCAAAAATGTATACAATGGGGAAATGACATTTATTAACTGGTCCTCGAGTTTATTCAATTGTAATGAGTTATAGACAGAAAAATAGATCATATATTCACCAACTTGGCTATTAATAAATCAAAATAGATTACCTTATTTTATATACCAAAATCTGTGGAGTTGGTAATAATACTGCAAACAAGACTTGAACAAAAATTTAGCATATAGAGCATTGAAGAAATTGCATACGCAAATAACATATATTTAAAAACTTTTGTCCTGTACATTACAAGAATATTAAAAATCATATTTTAAAAAACTTATGTCCCGTATATTACAATAATATTACAAAATGATATAACAATTTGGCGAATTGAGAGAAGAGGTACAAATCATCAAACTCATTTGATTATATGATATAATATCATTTCAATATCTATTATGAAACATTTAAGAAATTATAATTACGCAAGACCCGTACGCGGGTTTCAGTCTGTTGATTTAAGCCCTAATAAAATAGGAACACCAATACACGAGCTAATTGTTTGGCAAAAAAAAAGCACCCGAGCTAATTAGGTAATGTGATGATTTTAAAGGGAGAGACAAATTCATAGGTAGTTGTGTGTCAATTGCTAAAATGATTAATAAAACATTCAGGAAAAACATAATCACTAATTAAACTTTATTTTTTTTTCTTTTTGATAGAACAAAGATTAGAGAATGCTTTGTCGAGGTTAGATTCTATATCATAAAGGGTTGTGAATATGATTAGCCCAATCTAATTTTAGGACGCCTATTAAACAACGTTAAATCATATTAAAAACTGTAATTTCCCCGCGCGTAGCGCGGAGGCCCGTTTCTAGTCTATATAAAAGTTGGTTGTTCATTGCCAAAATTGAATGACATTGGTACTAATTTAATGCATTACTCATTTCTTAATCACCTCCTATTGGACTTTTGGGCATGTATTTAAATATCTTTCTTATATCCCTATGTTATATTTATTTATAGTCTACTTGATTAAGTGAGCTTTTCTTATGACAATGCAAACTTATTCTAATATTATGTTTTAAAACTACTTCAAACATAAATATAAGGAAATAAAAAATACTTATATTTACAAATATTAATAAATTTGATAACAACAACATATTAACAAATAATGTATAACTATATTAAATCACATACGAAAATCCGTAATTTTCTCGCGCGAGGCCCGTATCTAGTATATTAAAAACTTGGATGTTTGGGGTCATAAAGTCCACAAACCACCATTAATCACCAGCCTAATTAAATCTAATTCTGATTTTTTGTGTGCAATGGGCCAATATTGGGCTGTTGAATCGGCAATATCCGGTTGTGTAACCCAACCCATCTAATTCTAATCCCTTTCATTTTCTAATCCCAATTTCAAGCTCCATTTCAATGGCAACCAGGGCTTACTTCTCCTCCCCGCTCTCCTACAATCCCCCCACTCCCCCGTCTCACTCCGTCGTCTCACTCCCTCAATTCATCGTCTCCATCCCACCCTCTTGCAGCCTTTATTGCGGTTGAAGGATTTTGACAGAGAGAAAAAAGCACGACAACAGGGGGTTTGACATGGGCTCGCCTCTTGCGCGACGTTTCAGCACAAGTATTGTGGTAGTCACGGCGCCGATCCCTAAAGGTTACATTTCCTGCTTCCTTTGATGAATTCTGATTTAGATGATGATGATTTCCGTTTCAATGGAGTCGCATTTAACCATTTCCATCGAAATTGTTTGTTCATCCCAAAGTCAATCCTAAGAGATCGAGGCAAAGGTTACTAATTTTGACCCTAATTTTTGTCCTATTTCAGTGTATAGGTTTTCTCTGATTATGAATTTCTAATCATAGGTCTGGAGGGTAACACCCAACCGAAGTAAAGATTAATGGATTTGATTGATCTTTGTTGAATGAATTGGATTTGTGCAGACGTTGTTTCCAGGGTATAACTATCGGAGATCACGTCAGATATCTACAAAGTCAATAAAATTCCAGAGGAAAACGCTAAGGATTATTTGTTGCTCTCTTTTGATTTCTTGATTGTTGAATCTCTGTTTTTGATTTACTCTTGCTTCCTCCTATCCTCCTCGAAACTCTCAGAAGACGTTTTAAAAGGTATGTTTTCCACGAACAAATTTTGTTTGTTCTATATGTTATAACAAACCTAAGGTTCCTCAACTAGGTTGTTGTTACTATGCCTTTGCTTGGAAATTTTAGTTCAAAACTTAGAATGACTGGGTATATAATCTTCTATTTTCTAGCATCGGCACTAATCGTGTTCGTAACGCCAACGTCGTTGTCACTGGCATTTGCCGGCATCTCCATAGGTGTTTGATAACATGACGCATTGAAATTTTTTATCTTCTATACTAATCAAGTTTGCAGCAAAGGTAACCTTCACTCTCAATTTTATACACTAAAGTTTTTGCATTAGTTCTATATATACCACCTAATTCTTTGTTGTTTGTTGGTTGTTCGATAGATGTTTGATCAAAGCCCAACCAAATTCAATATCGATGCACCTTGGAGAAAGTGTTGGTATGATCTAATAAGTTTCAGTATCCATATTTTAGTGTACATATGTTTACCCAACCCATTATATATCTGCTTGAATGTTCTATTAGTTTGGTGTACATGGAGTCCTTGATCTTGATGTCTAGAGTTGTAATTTTAGTGTGTGTTGGTACTTGGTTTATATTTATGTTTTATACGAGAGAGGTTGTGCTTTATGTTGATATATGTGTAGATGTGGTTCTCTTTTTAAATTAATCTAGAAGTTTTCAGTTTTAATACGTTAAATTTTTGCATTAGTTTATATATTTTAACTAATTCTTTCCACCATTGTACAAATGATAAAAACTTTCACCAAAATATTATAAATTGTGTGTTTTTTTTGGCTTAGAAAGGATTTACAAAATCAAAGGAATGCACACTCATAATTTATGGCAAGTTGTTCAAGCATGTTGCATCACAATTTGCCACAGTCGGTGCATATAGATTCAACATTCAGTGTATACTTCGTTCAAAGCTTTAACAATTTAAGAAACTCTTGAAGCAACAAAGCAAGGATGGGAGATCTTCAAGCAATTATTTTTAGGAAGCTTGAATTCCATATTGAAATTATAATGCTTGGATGACAATTAATCTCAACAAATAGCAAAACTAGAAGACGTGCACAAATATCAGGAGCGATAGGTACAACTGAGGATCCATTATCATCATTTGAATATGGCACTATCTTTGTTATTCCTCTATCGCTTGGTAGTGTTTTATTTTTATTTAATTATTATTTTGAAAACATTTTGGTTTCCTTTTTCTCATTATTCCAAACAGATTATTTGGTGTGATTACTCTTGATATGGTCAGAGCCAAAACTTAAGCTTTTGGCTTTTTTGACAATGGAATGGAACGTAAAAATCACTACGCACATTTCTTTGATATTCTTTTCAGGTTATGCATATATGAAAATAGATCATAAGGCTAATTTATGTGTGGTTTTTGCATGTTCTATATCAGCTAAGGTGCTGGCAACGATGATTAAGGAACTCGATGTAGATGAAAATGGCGCCATTGAGTTTCAGAAGTTGTTGAATAGCATAGCCAAAAAGATTCAGGTATAGTACCTCACTATATTCCTATCTTATCGCCATTTTTGTTTCATTTTGAAAAGTCTTGGTTTGATTAGTATACCAAACTATATACACCATGCGTTCAATAAAATTATATTTAGGAGACAGACACGGAAGAAGAGCTGAAAGAAGCGTTCAAAGTGTTTGCACACAAATATTGTTTTCTATACGTGTACTGTCTCACAATGAAACACATCTGAATATCTGATTGATATAAAACTGCAGGAATTCAGCCCCTGAAAGGTTAAATGGTGGAAGTTAGTTAAGAAAGGGGATCGGTTGGAAGATGTGCTATGAATGGTGCATGTCAAGGAAGGAGATCGAAAACAAATCAGCGGGACCATGCCGGTACGACTGAATATGCGTTAGAAAGGTCAGTCTGGAAATATTTGTGAAGTTCTTCCTTTTCTTCTTCAAGGGTCTTATTTATTATACTATTTTTAGTCTGTGCTACATATATCTTTCTATTTGTATTGAATGCTTTCATGGATAGAAAGATATATAGTTTGCTCCTTTAAGTGTTTTCTTTCTGTTATGCTGCCATAAAACTGTCCCAAAATTTGCATCCTTGAGTATTGCTTCTAAAAAGATGAAGGCAGTGTATGATGCATGAGCATGTGCAAACCTTTTAATATATGTAACTTTATGTATGAAATTTTACTGAAACACAAGACTGTATAATTTTCATTTTGTAGGTGTTGTCTTTCCAATATGTTGTCATGAAATGTTTTTGAAATTGGCGTCTTTGAATAATGCTTCTGAAAGATAAAAGCAGTATTAGCAGGGCCATGTATAAAATATTTTTTTATTAGATTGATGATGCAATCATTGAGCGTATGTGCCTTTCTCACATTCTTAATTGGTCTTTTCTAGGACTGAATTCATACAATCAGAGTAGTTTAGATTAATTGCTCCATGTTGAGCACCTGAAATATGTGCGAAATGACGCAATCATTGACTATATTATATTTTATCATCTTGATGACGCGATCATGATATTCATCCTTATCTACTGGTGCAAAAAGGTAATTTCAGTGTGTCAAAATATAAAATGATGGTGATATGGAGAAAGTTTTAGTCTCGGTTATTATATATTGGTCATTGTTTCTTCTTCAGCTTGCATTCGTGGGATAATTGCATTCTCTTAGATAAAAAAATTATTTGGGTATGTTCTTCAGATCATATACATATGGAGATGCTTGATAGTGTTAAAGTGCCAAAATTATTTGGGATCATTGCATTTTTCTTCAGCTTGATAGTGTAGCCATTTAACTTTCAATTGTTATGGAGATGCTTCTGTTAAAGTGCCAATCATATACTTAAATATGCAGATCATTAGTCATTCTGTAGTTGACTTCTAATTTATGTATGTTGGATCCCATAGCCATGATTCTTTGCACTAGGCTTACTGATGTCTGCGCGATACATGGAAAAGGGTGTGATTATATTGTTTTAATGGCTTCTTCTGGTAATTCGAACAATCAAGGTTTTGATATGAATAAACTGCTCAAACCTGTAAACTTTCGTGCTGCTCCAAAACCCTAACAATTTTGGAACAACTGGTGTATCCCTCAAAGGTGAGTTTGCTCCTCTGAAACCTCATTAGCTATGTTCCTTAGTTTAGTATCCATAATGTTTCATGATTTGTTTACCAAACTTTTACAGCTAGAGTATCACGGTGAATGACTTGAAGAGATGAAGAACATTACTACATAAGAATGGGTTGCTCCTTTAAGAAGGTAAAATTAATGTATATACCAATTATTAGATCACGTACTTTGACTCTGAATCTTGATCTCTCCAAGATCATTCTACAAGTACTAAGATCTTATAATTGCATTGTCTTTTTTTGCCATTTCAGATTGAATCTGCATTGAAGGTCGGCAAATCCAGTCTTATTTTTATCACCGATCAACATATTTGTGAATCTTATTCTGATTGAATTATTTTCTTTTACTGACTTTAGTTCAAGATTCTGACATGTTCACATTTGTCCATCTGGTTCTTGAGCTCAACAAATCGAGTAAGTAACTATTTGATCCTCAACCTACATCAACTTAATTGTGTTTGTTATGCTACTAATGAAATTAGTCATTGATCAATTTGATATGTGAGTTTATTTTTTCACCTGGAAAGTTTATGTCATTGAACCTAAGACAATTGGTTCTTATCTTATTATTTTTCGTTCTTTTGCGTCTATTCAGTACCAAAAAGGGCGCATCCATGTTCTGCAGAGCTGATCTTTGTTATTTCGTTCCTCAAAACCCTACAGTATCCCGGTTTCATGCTGGTAAGATCTCACCTTAGTTTTCCATGAGCAAATATGATTGTCTTAGTTTTTCTTTCTCTCATCCACACAAGATCATTTTCCTACTGAGATCTCCTAAATTTGGATCATCTTTGTTCTTTGTGTAGAGCTCTGACCAGCTGAGCAGTTTGGGACCTTAGCCATGAAAATCTCTCCTCTCTACATATAGCAGCCATAAAAGAAAGGGTGTGTACACGTTTATGCTGATATATTGGTGATTTTAAGGATTGACTATTTACAATTATAAACTACAAAGGAATATTGATGGACAAACAGGTGATGAGTATGAATGTATGATTATACCAGTTGTCCTTCTTTCTGAAACTGGTTTAGCTGTATATGATAGGTTTGTTTGCTTTGGAAGTAACGTGCTACCCGATCAAGTGACTATGATGAAAATGCAAGGGAAAACTGCAAAGGAAGCCTGGGAATTCTTTAAGAGAATGAACAAGAAAGGTATACAATGGAGCGTCGAAGTCTTGGGTTCTTTGATCAAGTTGTTTGGGAAGAGGGTCTTCGAAAACAAGCCATAATCCTGCAAGCAGATATGGAGAAGAAGAGAATCTCTTCAAATGTCATTATCTATAACACCTTAATGGATGCCTACTGTAAATCGAACCGTATTGAGGAAGTTGAAAAATGGATTTTTAGCTACATTTTCCCTTAACTTTCATTATTGATTGAAAATATATAGTGATCAAGTAAAATTGTAGACATGTCCATATTTTAAAACACCAGCTGCATGATTTATCTCAATGTTGCCATAACGACGAAGATGGCCCTCACCAAAATTTAGATCCTTAAAGGATTTCATAGTGTACATGAAATCGGTTAGGACAAGGCTGAACCTGAGGTTTTCCCAATCCATATATGTGCCTTCTTCGTCACTAACACTGTCGCAAAGTTAAAATTCAGCTCCAACAATTTAGTTTCAAAATTAAAATAAAGTTAAAATATAAAGCCTTCTGATCTCTTTATTTTTCTTTCGAAGTCTATCACTACGCTGACCATCAGATACGAGTGATTCAATTGTTTGCTGGAGGGCAGAGGTCGCTTGAGATGTGAGTAAACCGTGATTTACAGCATGCAGATAAATTACTTATTAACATATATGTAGCGATATATAGTTTATTTTTAATCCCAAATTCAGTTTAAGAGAGAATCTGGGTGGACAATTCCAAACATGTGAAGCAAATTGTTTCCAACAAAAGAGGAATCAGAATACTATGACAAGACTTTATATATGTTAGTACTGGAGGATAAACAGACATCTTAATCCCCATTTTTCTTGACAGTTTCGTTTGGAGTATAGTATAGCTTTTATTTGGAGATAGAGTCGATGTAAAACTCGCGCATAGCGCGGACCGCGAAGTCCTAGTATATATATATATATATATAATATATAATATATATACATATACTAGGACTTCGTTGCTCCATTCCATCTGTTGTCCGCCTCTTTCGTTGCTCCATTTCTTCAATTTTTGTTGGGTGTTGTGTAGGTTGAGTCAACTGCAGAATAAAGGAACCAACCATTTATGTGTAGGTTGAGTCAACTGCAGAATAAAGGAACCAACCATTTATGTGTAGTCGATCCTGACAGAAATGCGGTTTCCATGACACCACTGTGAATTACGCATTTGGAGCAGGCATTTTATCGCCTTCAACATGGATCGTTCTTAATAATGAGGTGGGTGATCGTTCTTATGTTTAGATTGTTAATATTTCTTTTTGGGTATCAAATTTGTACGCAGTTCTTCAAGCTCTGCGGTTCTGATTTTTATGCATCATCTTCCTGATCAAGTTTGTTATCAAATTTTGAGGGATTTTCTTCTTTAATTGGTTATTGGGTTTATCTGTGATTTTCAGATTCTTTGTTGATGCATGAAATAAAGTTAGTTCATATATCCTCCCTATGAACTGTCTTCATTTTAAGCGAAGAATTGGCAAAAAAAATTGAGGCAGAAACATTGGCTTAAATCCAAAATCATGAAGACAGATGCATTGACCGGTGAATTCAACTGGTGTCATATATTTTGTGAATGAAGAAACTTTCTTCCCTAGAAAATATTGAATCAAGATATCCTGAACTATGAGATGCAGATACTGAGACTAAACAATTTTGTTGTCTTTCTCTATTTGAAGGTTAAACGAAACTTGGCTGAGGTAGTTTTGTTGCCGAGTTAGCTGCAAGACTTCAAATAGGTATCATAATATATCAATTTAACTTTGTATTTCATAAACCCTATACACATTGCAGTATAATCATAACCTTGGATTGCTCATCGATTGCTCAGCTGTTCAGGTAAGCAACCTCCATCAAAGCTTCAATCTTTCTTAAATTTTGATGTTTACAATTTTCTATCTGTGCCAACTTTGGGTTTGCGGGTGTGCAGTCGTAAGGATATGGTTATTACCCAGTACGTCACTTCATTCTCTGGTTACAAATGTGAATCTGACAGTTTGGTTTGGCCTTCCATTTAAATGCTTATACTACGTAAACTGTTTATTGATGATGTAACTGTGTTGGATGCAACCGGAAAATATGTCATGCCAGGTAAATCATCTATGGTTAAACTTTAATTGTTGGGTGGTTTTTAAACTAGCTTTGTTTTGTCGTAGCAGAATCATAATCTATAAACTTGGTTCGATGAACGGTTTCTTACTGAATTTTACATAAGGGATTAATCTGCATGCACATATATATCGCTATGGAGTTTATGGGCACCCAAACTTTTAATGACTTCTTTAGTGATCAAGATGATGCTCTGGCCGGTGGCACAACTATGCACGTTGAATTTGTTATCCCTGTGGATAGAAGTCTATCAGTACGTTTTGAAGCATACAAAAAAGGCACAACTTTCATGCATGGATTATAACTTCCATACGACAATCACAAGGTGGGATGAAGTTGTTTCTAAAGAGATGGGAATCATGGTACCAGTTTGTCAGCTTATCATTTGACTAGGATATTTCCTGTAGAAATTAACTTCTTGGGCTGGAATTGGATATAGTGAACTGATCAATATTAATCAAAGATGGGGATTATTCCAGAGTGGACTGAATTAATCCAATTCTGGGTTTTGATTTCTTTGGCTGATTAATAGTTTTGCGAAGCTGGAATTGGAAATGGATGTCAGATTCTTTCCTTGAAAATCTTGATTAAGGGGGGAACCGTTTTAAAGTGCCCAACACCAAGAGATTTTTTATGTTGTATGTGGAGGATTGGATAATAGTTGCAGTGCACCCTAATTTAAACGCATCATCATGAAGTAATAGTGTGATTTTCATTGAGTTAGATTTGTAATGTTTTTCAATGAAAGAATGCCATCTAATAGGATAAAATTAGACTAAGAAATGTATTGTAATTATGTTTAAGACTGTTTGTTTTCCCCCATATCCCCCTTTTGCAAGTATCTCCGACACTTGGTCTAGAGTTTTTTTTGTCAAAAGTGATTAAAATGTTGCAATTGGCATTGATTTGCATCTAATTTGAAAAATGTTCATATTTATGATCATTCCAACTGGTCAAATTTAGTTTTTTTTTCAATATACATCAAATGTGCTTAAAATCTGATCACTTGGTTATGTGATTTTTTGTTGTTGGTGGTGTAATGGATCCACCATTTGCTTGGATTGTGGAAGCTCCGTTGCCGATCGTCGTAGTCGAAGCGCCCGGAAGCAGGTGAGTCATGAATGAGACTGAAGAAATGGTTTACAAGGGTGCTATGAGATGCTTGGCAGGCTTGACTTTTAGAATCACGTTTCGACTCTAAATTTTTGTAATTCCTAGCTACTAATTACGTTTTAAGCTAGAATTTTGGTCCTTCTGTAAATCCCCTCTTTACCACTCTCTTAATATATAAAGCTTAACTTAAAAAAAATACATCTCATATGAGAATGTTTTACTATCAAACATCAATTATGAGTTTGTTTCGATTTATTATATATTTTTGGTATATATAATAAATGTTCCTTAAGTTTTGCATATAAATGGATGAAAGGACGAATAAGTTTGTTTTTAAGTTAGGTAAGCTTAACTTAAAAAATATATCTCATATGAGAATGCATTACTGTCAAATATCAATTATGATTTTCTTTCAATTAATTTGAAGAGTTTTCAATTGATTTTGTACCTAAATATTTCGGTATATGCATTTCAGATGCAACACCTCAATTAATAACAGCATAATATCTTATTACACACAAAATGAAATTACTATGACCCCTTATAAAAAAAAATCTTGAGTAAAACGTCACAAGTTAACCAAAATTTCAATTGAAAAAGCTATTTCGTCATTCTTTTTTCATAAATTAAAAGTTGACATTATTTTTGGTTAATATGAAAGTTAAAACTATTTTTAATTCATTATGAAAGTAGAAATTATTTTTCGTCGTTGTTCCTTTAACAAATATAATAAGTTTCTCTTCATCTAACATCCGTTTACAATGTTTATGTGCGGTGATAATTTAATAAACGAATTTACTACAACTATACACACAAACTAATAAGTAATAATATATACAATTCAATAATTATAGTCAAATCCCGTTTTTTGGCCCGATTCTAATTAATTATTCTCTTATGTTTCAAAATTTTATGTTATTTAAAACTTCTTTAGTAGATAACTATACAATAGGAAAATATTAATTTAAAATTTAGATTCAGGATTAATGTCATTTTCTTTTTTTTGATTATATTGTTGCAATAATATATAATATTAATATTATTTATTGTACATATCCCTCATCCTTTTCTTATGCAGGACTAAAGACCCGAGCTGCGCGCGGGAAAAAAATCCTAGTATATATTATAAAACACAAAAGTAAAGTTATTTAAGTTGAAATAACGGATTTGCGAGTCGTGTTGGACCGGGTTGGGTTTTGACCCGCAAATGACCCACAATTTTGGGTCCAACGAGTCGGTCAATTTGAGTTGAATTATAATATTCTTCGGGTCTTGACTCTTGACCCACAAGAATACAGTCAGATCGGGTTGGATTTGCGGGTTTGGTCAACTTTTAACAGGTCCGGTGGTGTAGGATCCACATTAACATAAATAAGTAATGTTTATTTGTACACCCGCAGCAGGATCGTAGCCAATGCCACATTACCACACACTCACATTAGCTGCAACAACCACAATTTATTAGTTAAGTAGTACAGTCTCTGCGTCATGCGTGGATTTATATAATTTACGAGTCGTTCATATATTCACTCTAAAAAGTAAATTTATTAAATATATTTAGATTATCTATCAAATATATGTAAATTTGTTTTATGAAAATTGAAAAATGTAGAAAGCAATAGAAAGTAAAATATAATATCTGACTATAGGTGAAATTTAAGAGAATACTAACACTTCCAAATATTTATTATTGTTTGGTTAAAAAAAATATTATTATAAATTTCAAAAATTATAACTTAACATAAAAAAAGAGATAAAAATCACTTGCTAATACTAGTTATACAAAGATTAAGAGAAATATGCAAAACTTTAATACATATATATAGATAAATCAAAAATCTAAACCTAATTTTAATATATACATAGATAAAAAAAAGCTCTTTCATATTCGTAGGTGTAAAGTTAATTCAATACTTCTGACATTTATATACGTACTATATTTAGTCTACTTATGTTAAAATATTTATAATTGAAAAATACATTTTTTTATGGTTAGATACAAGATTTACATTGGCTTGTTTAATTAATTATGCAATCCATTTCCGAGTATCTTTTAAATATCTTATGATATTTTATACATAATTTTTATTATTGTTCGCTATTAATTTTCTCTTGATAAACAACTTATACATAAATCATTAAAAATCTAATAAATTCAGTAAAAATTAACCTATTTGGGTGCCTTGCATTGTTCATTATTAATGACCTTGCAAGTTCATGGTCAAATAACTTGCATGCTAGCTTGGTACATGAGAATGCGTAGTAGTGTCAAATACTGGATAGTGATAATCAAGTTAGAAAGTATTGATAGTTACAGTAGGCGAACGTGCTTTGTATATCTTTCATCCACAATGACACATTAAAACTAAATATGACTACAACTTTAAAAATATTGTTGGTTTTGGTAAACTTTTGCTTCTGTCGTTTGACAATTTACTTCAAAGCAAGTAGTATAGCAAAAATTGCATGTCAAAATTAAAAATAACTTTGCTTTTCATCTTTTGATGGTGGTTCATATATAACCATGTCATTTAGGGATGTCATCTAACTTCATAGAGTGAGTCATGATATTTAACACCAATTATAAATGTCGTAACTGTTATTTCTTGTTTTTTTTTTTTTTGATAAAGGCTAGAACCGGAGTCTTATCTAGCAATAGATAACAACTCCTAACCATCCTCACGGATGATCCGAAAGAAAGCCGAGTAAGTATCAAACAAACTCGACTGCAAGAAAACGAGTGTCATTGTTCTGATATACAAATCAGATAAACTTCCATCCTGATTACAGGACAGTACTGTTTGTAGATAATGCATGTTGATTTCTGGTCTAGCCAAGAAATCTGCCGCTTTATTTGCTTCTCGGAAGCAATGGAAAATGCCGCTTTGTTTGCTTCTCGGAAGCAATGGAAAATTTTAAAGTTTTCAAAGGACTTTATAATCTCTCGAATATCAAGAATTATATTACGAATTTCCCATGGTATCTTCCAAATATCTTTAATGGAATTTATCGCCGTGAGGTTATCACCTTCCAAGATGACGTTTTTGCACTTTAATTTCAAAGCGACCTGTACTGCATATAAAGCTCCTAATGCTTCCGTAGCAAGTGGGGAGTGTGAGGAAACTTTCTTATGGTATAGGTCAATAACTGTTCCTTCGCAATTTCTAGCAACACAACCTATAAAATTGTTCTCTAATGATTGAAAGGATCCGTCGAAATTCATTATTATCCAATCGGCCAATGGATTTTTCCATCTCCTATTGATTGGTTTATTTCTATTCTTACTGGTTTTCTGTTTTGGACCCTTAGAAGTATTTAACGTTGCTTCCCAGAATTTAAATTGTTCAAAAGCTAACCGCGACGGTTCCTTTGTTGCACTAGAACCTTTTCGGAACACCGTTGCGTTTTTGTTGATCCAAAGCGAATACCATAGCATTATTAAGGATTCAATTTTATTTTTCTCTTTTTTCAAACTGTTGATTAACTTTAATAGTTGTTCCTGAAATGGATGATTTCCCAAATCATGAATATGGAACTTAAAGTTAAGTAGTTTCTCAAATTTTTGTAATTGATTCAAAGTGTAATGACATTCTAAAAATATGTGTTCTCTCGTTTCTATAGGGTTATCACATAGGGAGCAATGTGATTGTACTCTGTTATAATACTTATTTAGCCGTTCAGTAGTTGGGAGATTGTCAGATATTACTTTCCAAAGGAAATTTAAATACCTGGGTTCTAATTTTAAATTCCATAGCCAAGAGTAGATATCATTAACATTGTAATTATTTGTACTAATGTTAAATTTCCTTCCTAACGCAATGGTAAATTTACCAGAATTATTCGGGGTCCAAACTATTTTATCATCCGTATTAATTTTAGGAATGTATATACATAGGATTTTTGACACAATATAATTTGGCAACATCTCGTTCAATTTGGATATATCCCACTCTTTGTTATGTGTAACAAATTCTGATGCTTTAGCGTTAATATTGCTACGTTCAGAATCAAAAAATTCCCGGAGATTAATATTTGATATCCAATTATCTGTCCAGAAGTTAATGATATTTCCATTACCAAATTCCCAGAAAATTCCTTTCTGGAATTGTTCCCTGAGGTGTAAAAGTCGAGAAAATTGCCACGATTGTTTGTTTTTCTTCTTATATGTGAATAGATTACTATTTTGGAGGTATTTTTGATAAATTATTTGTACCCATATGTTATTTTGTTCAGTTACAATTTTCCATAATAATTTATGTTGTAGTGCATTATTTAAATCTGTTGTTTTGTGCAATCCTAGTCCGCCACATTCTTTTGGTCGACATATGTTATCCCAAGATGTAATAGCACGATATCCTGGATTATTATTATTCCAGAAAAAATCTTTAGCTACTTTATCTAGCTGATCACAGATACCTTTAGGCAGTGAGAAACATTGCATTAGATGATTTGTCTTGGACAATATATTTGATTGTATAAGGATTGTTCTACCTGCTTGTGAAATTGAATTAGCTTTCCATCTAGATAATTGTTTTCTCATCCCTTGTACCGCATACTGAAAGCAATCATTTATAACTCTGCCTCTTACTATTGGTATACCAAGATATTTTTCCATAGATGTTGTTTGTTGGAGGTTTAATACCGAAGCAAGAGCTCGTTTTTTATCATTTGAGATATTAGGCGTTGTTTGGAATGAACTTTTATGATAGTTAATGGCAAGGCCGGAAAGATCCGTAAATTTCTGTAAAATTCTTTTAATGTAGTTCATGTTATTCATATTAGCATTTGCAAAGATGATAGTGTCATCTGCAAAGCATAGAAACATAATACGTGTGCCATTTCTGGTTAACTATATACCAACTTTGTGAATGGTTTTATCTGCTTCGATTTGTAAGGTTCTTGCCAAATATTCCATAACTATGATAAAAATAAAAGACGCTATGGGATCTCCTTGACGTAAACCACACTTCGGCTGGAACGTTGGGCCAGGTTCATTATTGACCAAAACAGAGAAAGAGACAGATTTTATACATGTCATAACTAAGTCAATCCATTTCTTACAGAACCCATGAAGTAAGAATCTATCTATATATAAAAATTGATGGGTTTGAAGAAGTAAAAGCAACATGTACCTAATAAATGCTACTCCAATATTTTAAATCTTTATTCTAATTACCTATTATATTAAATGTTAATTTCATCATCAACTAAGAAAGCACCAACTTCATCTCCTTCCTCTACCCGTTCATCAATTCCTTCGTTTCATTCTGACGCCCCTCTTGCCCGATTAAAAAATAATCTGGATTAATTAGATAGTTTTATCTATATATTGACAACACCTAAGATTGATTCATATGCGTCAAAACATCTAACACGCCAAACAACATTGGCCTCAGTAAAACATGAACATCATATAAATACTTTATGTTGCAGATTTCGGTTGTAACCGACTGTTACAATAGTTGTATTTGCATTTTACGAGTTTGTAGAATTGTATTATATCATCGTTCACTCATTTTGAATTTAAGTCCTATTTAATGACTAACCGCAACCGGAAAACCGTAATTTCCCCGCGCGAAGCGCGGGATTCCGGATCTAGTTTTAATGATAAAAGGCCATTGGACTTTATCATAAGCTTTTTCCAAATCCAATTTTAATGCCATCCATTCCCTCATTCCTTTTTTCTTTTGATGAAAAGAGTGGAAGATTTCATGGGATATTAGAATATTATCAAAAATTGATCTATCTTGTACGAAGGCCGCTTGGCAAGGAAGAATTAATTTCGGAAGGAGTTTTTGAAGTTTATTGGCCATTAATTTTGTGATTACTTTGTATATTGTGGAGCACAAGCTTATAGGCCTGAAGTGGTTAATTGAAACTGGATTATCCACTTTTGGTATGAGAGCCACAAATGATTGAGAACAATCATTTAACATTTTACCTGAATGGAAGAATGATTGAATTGCTTGAATAATTGAATGTCCAATGATAGACCAATAGTGTTGATAAAATTCTGCATTGAATCCATCCGGTCCAGGAGTTTTATTATGAGGTAGTTCAAAAATGACATTCTTTATTTCTGCATGAGAAGGTTGCACTATTAATAACTCGTTTTCATCATCTGCAATAAGTTTTGGTATTATTTGGAAGTCATTATCAGATAAATTTATCGTATGTGAAGGTTGAAACCTGGATTGTAAGTCGTGTGTGATTGCTGGTTTAATATCTTCCGTTTTATAGTGTATTATTTTATTAAGATATTAATAAGAGATTATTTTTTGTTTATAAGTTCTTATTTTGACTACAGTTTGAAAAAACTTTGTATTTTTATCCATATCCTTAAAGTTTTTAACTTTTGCTCTTTGTTTCCAATAAGTGTGCTGAAATTCAAGTAATTTATTGTATTTTATGACAAATCTATTGTACAACGGAATTTTGTTTGTCATCCCTTGTTGGAAGCATTCTATTTGTAAATTTTGAAGTTTAGTGTATGTCATTTTTAGTTGTTCCTGAATATTATTTGTGTTTCATTTGGACCAATTTTATCTCTTTTTTGAGTCTCTTCTGTTTCATAAATAGTCTATACATAGCTGATCCTGAATAGTGGAAATTCCAGACTCTATTAACTAACTTTTTGAACGATTCATTTTGTAACCATGTGTTATCAAATCTGAAAGGATAGTTCTTTATGAAATTATTTTCACCTAGTTGTAGAGTAATACAACAGTGGTCTGAAGTAGTAAACGACAAATGTGACAATATGATATTGTTATAATAATTAATAATGTTTGGATGTATAAGAGCCCGATTCAGACGTTCTAAAATAGTAGAATTAGTATTTTTATTAGTTCTTTTCCATGTGAATGAATATCCTTGATAGTTTTGATTTAATAAATCATGATGCGAAATGAATGAATTAAGTCTAAAAAATCTATTACTTATAGGTATTTCTCCCCCTTGTTTATCCTCAATTTGAAGAATATCATTGAAGTCATCAATAATAATAGGAGGAATATCAAACTCTTTAATTAGGTTAGATATATGATTCCAGAAAACTGTCTTTAAATTTTCTTTACTAGGTGCGTATATGAATATAATAATGAATTTAGTATTCAATTCTTCATATTTTAAAACTATAGTATTTAGACCTGTAAAAATGATGTTACAAAATTCCGCTTTTAAGAAATTTGTACACAAAAACCATAAACCCCCCTTTGTATCATTAGCTGGAGATGTGAAAATATTTTTAAATCCTATTTTGTTAATAAATTGAGAGCTTGGTATATCATTATTTTTAGTTTCCGCAAGACAAAACAGATCAATGTTATGAGCTCGTTTTATATATGATAATTCCGTCCAAAAGTGTGGTCGACGCACTCCCCTACAATTCCAGTAAGCAATCTTCATTTAATAAACTCTTTGAAAATAAAAGTAACCCTGTGATTTAAACGAATAATAGTTTCAATGTTTTTATCAATATACACTAACTTAATCCAAAAGGACAAATAAAGTTGATAAGACAATGTGACATGGTCATATGATGAATGGCAGGATTCTTTGTTCAAATTTTGTATTCGTAAAAGCATACAACATCGTTTGCAGTTTATCATAGAAATACCAAACTTGAAAGAGGATAAATTATAGATCTTATAATTTTTGTAATATAAGATGTATAAGAAAAAGCTTCCTATAAATTGATAAAAATTGGTACATTTTAAGACATCATTTCCACTATAGCAAAGAGCACAAGAACAGAGAGATCTATCATACTTTGAGTTGAAAAATTTCGGAATCATAGAACAATTTGCAACAACCCCTCTAAATTGGATAAAGATTTTGTTGCCAGTGATATAGTTTCTGCAAAGCTTTGGGTAAGCTAATTGAACAAATTGGTAAAAACAAAGCTTACTCCACAAACTCTGGTAAATGTTGACTTGAACATAATCAATAGAGGGGTAATAGTATATACCCATTATATCATGAAAAACAAAATCACAGAAATTCTGATGTCAAAACGAGTTAAAATCCTTGAAGCCCTCAATGTATGAGTCTAAAATCATCATCCAAATATCATTATTATCCCCATGAAAAATGAAAGAGATTGAACATTGGTACAGATTATTCATTATATCATCATACTTGCATCTGATTCCAAAGTTTCCACTATAAGCCTTATCTCTGCCCCAAAAACCACGACAAATCAGAAGATTTAAAAGATAATCCTTTGTATACTCGTATGCCTGAACTATACGATCAAGTTCAAAATAAGGATTATAGGGGGAAAGAAGAATAAAGTAATTACCTGCTTTACTTTTACCTTGCCAATTGTAAAAATACATTTGATCAGAGATATATGCTTCTGTATCCCATAAAAGATCATTATTGTGAACTAGATTCACTGGAATTGAGAATTGTAGGAAGATCTCGTATGGATCATAATCAAAGTAAAGATATATGCTTCTGTAATATGTTGCCACATATTCTGACACATGGACAGATGGACATTGTATTTCAATGAACACGTGTAGGTAACCGACGGAAGAAAGCAGTATGCACACTCCATAGCCACAATCATCACATCATAACAAAAGTTGCTATTGTACAGAGAAATTTTAATTTCGGAAGCAGTGGTATTATACTCATGATTGCAATAAATATCATAAGATTTCGTTAATTTAATGCAGTAACTAAAGAGCAAACAAATACATATTCTGCTATGATGCTTATCTTGAGATTGATTAAGAGACATACCAAAAGATTTAATGCTAACTGATGTGAATATGAACGTATAGATTATAATAGAACAATAGATAAAAGAATGGAGATTAAATTTTATATAAACCATGAGAAACCAAGCATAATTGACAACAGAGATATCAAATTGATCCTTCACGTTGTAGATAAAGTATTGAGATTTGTTATAGACTTGCCTGTTTTGTTGATGCAGGAAGAACTCTTGAAGGTGCTATTGTTAATATTAGTAATAGACTTATATATAAGATTTAAGTTCTTACAAACAGTCTGCAGAACCAAATAACACCAGTTAGAATAATTCTTAATCCAGGGCGCGCGCCTGGATTGTTGTCGGTGTTGAACACGGCGGGTGATAGATCAGATGTAACACCCCAACTCCTGGGCGTTACCGCCGTGGATTTCCACTCGAAATCCACCAGGCTAAAGACAACAACATAACGATCACTACAGCGGAAGCGACTATAATACAAAGATATTCTAAAACCCAATACGAAAATTATAATATAAAATACACAACTCTAGACACTAAAGTAGCACCACCGTCGAGCACCTCCAACTCCTCCATGCAGCTACCACATCGTACAAGCTAAAGTCCTGTAACCATCATAATCAAAAGAAAACCCAGAGTAACCTGGGTTAGAAGTTGGGATCTCAGGGGATGAACCCGCAATCAAACTACATCTCAAGAAACTAAACTGCAATTTACATACAACACATAAGACAAAGCATAAACGCAATCAAAGTATCAAACGCACAACGATACTTAACAAGCACAGCGGAATCAAACTTAGTCAAACACACAAGATAGCAAATCACAATGCACCTCACGTGCTCACCCACATACAATTAATCATACAATGCAACACATCATTAGATAACACCACTTTAACACAAGCACAACAACATCAATTCTTTATCCACAACAACACAAGATAACACAACAAATACACCTCCAACGCGCATCAACAAACCACACACCAGGGAATAAGTTCATCAACTACAAGCACACACAACATCAACTTATTAACCACAACAACATCAATAATAGAAGCAAATTCTAATCTACCATACAAGCCAAACAACAACTCGACACATTAGGCATCACAACAAGTCGCATATAAAGGTAATCACATAAAACGTTTACGAACTTAATCCAAATTACAAACAAGGAAACACACCACATTACAGCCAGAGTCCATCAACGCAATCGTCAAGCGGGCCAGTCTGAGGCAAGCAACTAAGTAAGTCGGGGGATGACTCACCTCGAATCCAAGCATATATTATCCAATGAAGATCCATCATCAATCATAACCCGGCCTAAACAAGCCATAGATATACAAAAGTACATGTCAACATGAAACCTTATACAAACACACTTATATATAAAAGACTCCAAATTCCAGAATCTGCAAGTCAACTTGTAAAATATAAAAAAAATATTAAACAACGTCCTAAAATCATCAAACTTTACAGATCAATAGCCTTAAAGATTACGAACCTAATGCTTTAAGAACGATCTAAATCCGATATCAAACGAAAACTATATAATTAATATACTAAAGGACTGTCTAAAACGATCAAGATTCATACCCTATTCGGTTTTCCTTAGAACCGCAGAAGCTAACTTTTATCAAAAATGATGAAATTTCGTATACAGAAACTAGACTTCAAGACGATTCCAACCATATATCATACTCTCCAATCAGATCTAAATCAAAATAGTTACGAATTTATAAAGCAGATCATTCAAACCAGTTTTTCAGAAATTCAAACGACCAGTTTTCGATTTATATCTCACAGTATTCTTATCTAAACATCTCGAAATTTTACATACATACTCCTGATAATGTATATGATTTGCTACTAAAATATCACAATTTTTCGAGTTTAGTAACTTACCCAAATCGATCTTTCATTCTGCAATACGAATTGGAGAAAATGGAGGCTGAAGAGAGGAGAGAGAGAAGGAGGAGGTTAGGGTTTGTTTAGGTCTAAAATAGTTTTATATACTAGGTTAAAGTGAAATAGGGTATATATATACTAGACTTACAAAAACTAATTAGAATTAACTTAAGGACTTAATCACTAATTGAGAATAATAATAAATTATAATTATAATTCTTAATATATAATATAATTCAACTTAAGTTGTTAAAATCTCAAAATATATACATGAGTCGATAGAAGTATTTAAAAATACACAACTCAAGATAAAATATACGTATTATTTTTATTGAAACAATCAATAACCTTTTAAAAATTATACCTCTTTCTTTAAAACCAATTTTCAAAATCACTCAAACAAATACAATTTCTATCGAAATTAGGGATATTACATATATTCCCCCTTAAAAATAATTTTCGGCCTCGAAACTAGAAGTAAGCAACCACAATCACTAGGAAAAAAAAACCCGCTAGCTACAAGATAATTAATAATTCATACACACAAACAAGACAATGTGGTGAGAATATCATCACCACAACTAACACAAGTAAATATAAACATGTGAGAAATTCATCACCTCATGTCAATTATCAAACGAAACGACGTCCTTGTAATGGACGAAACAATCAATCACCACTAGCTAGTCTCAACTGACATCAACTATATACAACAATCACACATTACAAATAATATCCGTATAGAATAGAAAAACTTACAATCAATAGATATATAATTATGTAAAAGAATGAGCAAGAATCATCTTACACAGTTCTCACCATTTTCACAACAACTATCAACTAACATAATTAATTCAAAAAAAAAAAAACATCTCATCACAACATTCGACAGAAATACTCATATCAATTAATTAACAAACAACGTTGAAGTTAACTCAGATTTTCCAAACTAATCTCAACAACTTATAAAATAACATGACTCTCAAGTCACAAACTAATCCTGTATCAACAAACCTTATAAATTAGTATAACTCATCAATCTCAAATCAATTTCATAATAACCATCTTTCAAAACAACTCAAAAAGTTCAAAAATCTTTTCATGGCACCATCCGGCCTCAACTCATGGCACACAACGATCACCATTCAACTCTACACGTTGCCCATTATCGAATAATCAACTTCTTTCCCCGGCTGAGTCTCTACTTGAGCACTCGCCAAAACATTTTTCGTTTTTTTAGAAGGGGTCCCTCCTAGCCGCATGGTCATACCCGGGGGTCACTTCCTCATCGACTTACCCCGCACCCATAACCTTACCGGTGGAAACCAATAAAAATAATATTTCAAATAATATAAAATATAATAGTTGTGGGAGAACGAAGTCCCAAAATATGATCTCACACACTCGTATACAACCATATATAAAAACATGTTATAATTTAACACTAGTAACAAAAAGAACCTACTAACCACAAATACCATGGAAGACGTTAGTGGCTCGACGGTGCTATATATTTCTAGACTCACTTAACATTAAAGTAAGACAACTACACCTAACCCCCAAAACACATATATCTTAACCTGACTCTGATACCAATTTGTAACACCCCAACTGCTGGGCGTTACCGCCGTGGATTTCCACTCGAAATCCACCACGCTAAAGACAACATAACGATCACTACAGCGGAAGCGACTATAATACAAAGATATTCTAAAACCCAATACGAAAATTATAATATAAAATACACAACTCTAGACACTAAACTAACACCACCGTCGAGCACCTCCAACTCCTCCATCCAGCTACCACATCGTACAAGCTAAAGTCCTGTAACCATCAGAATCAAAAGAAAACCCCAGAGTAACCTGGGTTAGAAGTTGAGATCTCAGGGGATGAACCCGCAATCAAACTACATCTCAAGAAACTAAACTGCAATTTACATACAACACATAAGACAAAGCATAAACGCAATCAACGTATCAAACGCACAACGATACTTAACAAGCACAGCGGAATCAAACTTAGTCAAACACACAAGATAGCAAATCACAATGCACCTCACGTGCTCACCCACATACAATTAATCATACAATGCAACACATCATTAGATAACACCACTTTAACACAAGCACAACAACATCAATTCTTTATCCACAACAACA
This sequence comes from Oxyria digyna, assembly GCA_029168935.1. Taxonomy (NCBI): domain Eukaryota; kingdom Viridiplantae; phylum Streptophyta; class Magnoliopsida; order Caryophyllales; family Polygonaceae; genus Oxyria; species Oxyria digyna. The sequence continues at coordinate 19,451,455 of JAPVLV010000013.1, forward strand.
CAAGATAACACAACAAATACACCTCCAACGCGCATCAACAAACCACACACTAGGGAATAAGTTCATCAACTACAAGCACACACAACATCAACTTATTAACCACAACGACATCAATAATAGAAGCAAATTCTAATCTACCATACAAGCCAAACAACAACTCGACACATTAGGCATCACAACAAGTCGCATATAAAGGTAATCACATAAAACGTTTACGAACTTAATCCAAATTACAAACAAGGAAACTCACATTACAGCCAGAGTCCATCAACGCAATCGTCAAGCGGGCCAGTCTGAGGCAAGCAACTAAGTAAGTCGGGGGATGACTCACCTCGAATCCAAGCATATATTATCCAATGAAGATCTATTATCAATCATAACCCGGCCTAAACAAGCCATAGATATACAAAAGTTCATGTCAACATGAAACCTTATACAAACACACTTATATATAAAAGACTCCAAATTCCAGAATGTGCAAGTCAACTTGTAAAATATAAAACAAATATTAAACAATTTTCAAAATCACTCAAACAAATACAATTTCAAGGATATTACATCAGAAACATGGAGAAGTTTGTGGAAAGTGGTGGAAGATGACAGGTTGAAGAAAGAGAAAACTTAGAGAGAGGTCTGTTACATTTAGAGAGGTTCTCGCCTATGACAGATCGACTTTTATTGAAGTATTTAGAGAGGTCCACAAATGAGCAAGCTATTGGTTGATACTATTAAGCTCAGCAGAAGAAGACAACTGGTGTAGTCAAAAGAAGAAAGGACATGTCTGAAGTTTGCTTCTTATCATTTTGAATTTAGTGTTTGTCAGTTTTCTTCTCATAATTTTGTTGTTGTAATTAGAGATAAAAGCTTAAAGTTAATAGCTTAGTTTATGTCCCATGTTGATATACTCTCAAGGTCGAATATTTTATAATCACTACAATGTAGTCTGCAAAGCTTGAAATTCCACTCTTTCTTAGTATATAACGATATTTTTTGCCATGATATGACCATGGAGGCCAGGTTTAGGGTTGGTAAAACTGCCTCCCAAGTCCGAGGTGGGAACCTCGCAAGTTCGAGGCCGAATCCTCGCAAATTCGAGGCCTGGTCCTCGCAAGTTCGAGGTCGGGTCCTCGTAAGTTCGGGGCCAGAAACTCTCAAGTTCGGGTCTGGATCCTAGCAAGTTCGGGGCCGGAACCTTCGACGTTGGATCCTTTCAAGTTCGAGGTCGAAACCTACAATTTTTCTCTTGAAGGTTTATGATTTTTGTGTTGTATGTTCATGATTTTTTATGTAGGCTAAGAAATTTTCTCTTGAAAGTTCACCATTTTTTCGTTCAAATTTATGATTTTTCTCTTTCTAAGGTTCAAGTTGTTATATTCGTAAGATCATAAGTTTGCTTTGTAGGTTCGTGATATTTATCTATCAGGTTCGTGGTTTTTTCTTTTAGGTTCATGACTTATTTATTTCAAGTTCACACATTTTATCTTTTAGGTTCACGCTTTTTTGTAGGTTCATGAATATATTTACAGGTTCATAGTTTTTTATTTTTTTTAAATTAAGTTCATCCATGAGATTTATCTTATAGATTCGTGATTTTTCTATTTTTTTTATTTTTCTTGTAGATTCATAAATTGTATTTTGTCGATTCCTGAGGTTACACTTGCAGCTGACAGGTTCATGAGTTTACAATTTTTTTTTTATTAAGTTCATGAATTGTAGTTGGCAGGTTCATGAATTTAAACATACAAGGTTACGAGTTTTTTTTATATGTTATTTAATTTTATTTGTGACTTCATAAATTTTATCTTACAAATTCACCAATTTTATTTGATAGGTTTATTAATTTGGACTTGTAAATTTAGGAGAATTTTTTATCATAAGTTAATTAATTTTATTTGCAAGATCATAACATTGATGAACCCGCAAGTGAAACTCGTGAACCGCAAGTGAAACTCGTGAACCGCAAGTGAAACTCGTGAACCGCAAGTGAAATCTAAACCAAATCAGAACTCATAAACCTAAAATGAAAATTGATGAACTTATAGTTATAATTGATGAACCCGCAAGTGTAACTCGTGAACCCACAAGTGAAGTCTAACGAACCTACAAGTTAAAACTCTCACAAACTAGTAACACGCAAGTGAAAACCAATGAACCCACAAGTGAGAACTAAAGAAACGTCTAAACTAATAAACCCGTCAGTGAAAACTAATGACCTTGCAAGTAAAAACTAGTGAACCTACAAATAAAAACTAATGAACCTGTAAGTAGAAATTCATGACCATAAGAAACATTTTTCTTTTCATGAACATGACAAATATTAAAGTACTTTTGATGAAAAACAAAAAATGAGTTATATAGAAATTAATGAAGCTGCAAGTGAAACTCATGAGCCCAAATATGGAAACTAATGAACTAGCAAATAGAAATTCATGAACTTAAGATACGTTTTTCATTGTATAAACCAAAGGGTTGTCATAGTATTTTTATGGACAACAAAAAAAAAGTTATAAAAAACTAATGAACTTGTTATACATAAGTTATGAACTTGCAAGTTAAAACACATGAACCTACAACGACAACCTAGATGATATCGATCAGTGATTGTCAGAGTAATTTTGGCTATTTATGTTTAAAATTTGAACTTAATGAAATTATAAGAGTAATCAAAATGTCTATATCAGGTTCACACGTTCATATTGATAAGAAAAAAACTTATAAACATGCAAGTTCATAGGTTCATATTGATAAGAAAAAACTATAAAGTTGGTGAACCTCTATTAAAAATCAATAAACCTACACCATAAAGTCGGTGAATATGTATTAAATAATCAGTGAACCAGTATCACTGAACCTAGATTAGTAAATCATTGAACCTGTAGACATAAATCAATGAACTTATAGTTTTTTTACTTGTCAAGGTTGAATTTATAATAGTCTGTATGCGGGTTCATTGCTCTTGTCTATATTAATTTCATTTCTTTTTCCTTGTCAAAATACATAGACATGTAATCACGAGGGACCTCATACGTGCAAAAATGTAAAATTAAAGTCAATGCAAAAAAAAATGCGACGTAAACCTGTGGACTTACATGTGTGTAAACTTGTGAACCTATGAACCCCTAGACCTGTGAAGAACCTGTGAGCTTGTGAACTTACACGTTAATGGATCTTTTTTCTTGTCGACATGAACCTATGAGTGATATATATTTTTCAAGTATAATAATCAGGTTCATGCATAAATTTGAGGTTCACAAGGTTTGATGTGAACCTATGAACATGTGAACTTATACGTTAATCAATTTTTTTATATTAAAAAAATCAATAGACTTGTATGCGTGTAAAAATGTCAGCCTATGAACCTGTGAGCTTGTGAACTTATGAACTTAGAGTAGAAAAAATTATTTAACTTGTATGCATGTGAATTTGTGAACCTACGAACCTGTGAGCTTACAGTTAAAAAATGTACAATAGGTTCACGTTGCATGTATTTCACTGAAAAATGTACAATAGGTTCATGTCGACTGTGTTGAAGGTTCATGGAAAATATACGACAGGTTTATGTTGAATTGTTGCAGGTTCATGAAAAATGTACGACAAGTTCATGTCAAATGTGTTTCAAGTTCATAAAAAATGTATGAGTCAATGTCGAATATCTTGCTACCTATCATATTCATAAAAATAAAATATGTGAACTTATATCAAGTTTCAATTCAATTGGCTCATAGGTTCATGTCGATTGTATTACGGGTTCATAAAAAATGCATGATACGTTCACGTTGAGTGTATTACTGGTTCATGAAAAATGTTCGATAGTTCATGTTGACTGTGTTATAGGATTATAAAAAATGTATTGCAAAACTGAGCAAGGGATTCAAACAACTAAACAGTCATTCAAACAAAGCAATGATTTAAAAAAGATGATCAAAATACATGTTTTGAAGAACCCACAAGTTAAAAAAAAGGATAAATCAGGATAAAAAATCTCATAAACGTGCAAGGAAAATCCGGTGAACACACAAAGAAAACTCATGAACCTGATAAAAAAATCCCTGAATATATAAGACAAAATTCGTAAACCCGTAAGTTAGAACTCATGAGCATGTAAGTTAGAACTCGTGAACTTGCAAGACTCGTACTTTTTATTTATTAATTGTGTCAAAAAATCTTTGAGCTTTTATGCTTATATCAACGAACTAGTATGTGTAAATCATTTAACATGTATGTGTAAATAGTTGGACCTCTATGTGTACAACAATGAATATGTATTTCTTATTATTATTTTGGATTGCACATGTTGAATTTATTGATTTTTATTTATTTAGGTTCATGTTGTTTTAATAAAAGGGTAAAAAAAGCATTGAATTTGTATGCGTATTAGCGTATATCAATGATATTTTCTTGTAAGTTTTTTAGTTTTCCCTTTCAGATTCGCAATTGTTTCGTGAAGGTTCATGACTTTTCTCTTTCAAGACATAAAATTACATTGTTTACAACTCCTAATGGATGAAATGATTCCAATATAACTTAATTATGATAATGTCATAGTTTCGAATCTTCAATGCAAAAGGTTCACAAATTTAGAACAAGTTACAACAATCTGTAGTTTGTATTTACCAGTTTGCTTGTGACGACAAACTGCTTCAATGGTTATAGAGTATGGAAGATAAGGCCGCCATTACCAACCTGCTTTGTCCTACTGAAATTTGTTGCAAATGATCACTCCTTGATACTATTCTCATCTAAGATGCCAACAAGGCATTTTTCTATTTAAGAGTTCATATCCATGAACCTGTTGTCACAATTCCATGAACATAAGACTTAGTGTTAATGAACCTATCCCCTTATTATTACAAATAAAATAAAAAAATGTTAATGAACAACATGAAAATGCGAATTAGAAATATGCTAATGAATAGTCTGATTAATCTAAAACTGATTAAACAAACTCTTGCTAACTATGTCCATTAGAACATGCATTCAGTACTTGGTTAAGAATAACATTGATTCGCTACTTCTTTCTCATATCATAAAGTTATTCTCCATCTCTCACCTAAAACAATATACAACTAGCTTTGATGTAAAAAGTGTTAGTATGTTTCTAATTCACTGATCAAGAAAATCAAATCAGTCGATTAACTGTATGAACTTGTGGAAGAGATGACCTATATTTAATACAATCCTTCCTTTGAACATTTTTTATTTCCCTTTTTTCTTTCAGAACATGGCAAGAGCTTGGGTAAGATTCGTATTCACTATAATGAAAAAGCAGGTTGTTTGATTCAAGAAGATCTAAAACCTATATTACTAACCAGTGTACAAGTTTTAAAAAATCAGCAAGGAAGAAATCTATTTTCCATATGGAAATTGACCAAAATGCAGCTTCTAACCATCTAGAAACAATGCCAAGATGGGAGTAAAGAATGAACAATAAAACAGAAAATAAAGAAAACTTTCATGGGTCACAACATGTATGCACAAATTAGTACAGCTGAATCAATCTAGCAAGAGACAAACAAAATTTACTAACATCTTAAGCACAAGCTACAACAATTATTATCAATTACATGTCAACAATTTATCACTTCATTCAGTGAAATCACATATTTCATGAACTTTGCTGAACTTGCACAATGAACATATTTGCATTGGACTTAGAATGTGAGGCCTCCCACACCATCATTGGTGTATCGTAACTTCCTGTAGCAAGTATGCTCCCATCCATTGTCAATGCAGCACAAGGAAAACACATAAGAAGACATAAACCAAAAAAGCTATACGACCTATTCGGCCTCTTCTTCAACGTTTCGTTCTTGGCATCTACTAGCTACAATGTGTTAGTATGCCTTGAATTTGTTGTATGGACTTTATTGGGCCCATCAGTTTTGTTGTTGGGCTTAGGGTTGTTTAGCGTTATATATAGCCGCTTATGTGTAAACCCTAATTGTACCGAAAACTGTAATACCGCCTCCGTATAATCTGATCTCCCTCTCCTGTGGACGTAGTCAAATTTGATGAACCACGTATATCTGTGTGTCTTTCTTGCGTTTACTTTGTTCTCGTTTCGATTCTGTTACAACACAATGAAAAGACATAATATGTATCGTTGAATAATAAATATAGGTCCATTTAATGGTGAAAGACATGTAGAGCACTATTTAAAGTTGGATGGACTGCAATGTAACAGTTCACAAAAGCTTCCACCCTTCACATTTCACAAACAATGAAGAAGACTATACATAAACCAAGGCAATGGCTATATGCACGCGAATCGAGGTGTATATGCACGTGATTCTGTGCGCGCAACTTATGCGCACGCATCTGTGCGCAGTTCTTATGCGCATACGTGTTTTACGGGGTATTACGGGTACTTTTCGTAAATTTTCAAAGTCTGTAACAACTTGTGCGCCTAACTACTGCGCACAGGTTGAGAATCTGTGCGCCCTGTTTCTGCGCACTACTCTAACATAGTAGCCGTTGAAATCTTTGAAAAAAGTAGCCGTTAAATGTAAAAGGGTGCACTTAGATTCTGCGCACAGGTGCTTAAGGGTTTGGGTTTGTGCGCGGATGGTTAGCGCACGGGTCTTTACAGTTTAGGATCCATCCATTTGGACCACAACGGTCATAAATGTGCCTATATAAAGCCACAATCTCTTCGTTTCCAACAAATTCATTCAAAACCTCTTCGTTTTCCAACAAATTCATTCAAAATGTCTCGTCGTAATCAAAACTCTCGTATGTTAGAGTTGATTAATCAAAGTTGTGAAGATAGTGATGAAGAACACGATTGGGATAGCGGATCACAAGAAGAGGAAGATGACCCGAACGACGACGAATGGTTGGATGGTTTCTTAGAAGACGAAGAGTTCGGCGACTGGGATCCGAGTGGTGAATTTGTGGTTAGTATAATATGTTATAATTTGAAACATATGGTAGCGTAATTAGTTTCAAATTAGTTTCATATGCTAGCATAATTAGTTTCATATGCTAGCCTAATTAGTTTCATATGATAGCCTAATTAGTTTCATATGATATCCTAATTAGTTTAAAGTAATGATTCGTATTTTGCCTTGTTATTTTGGTAGTAGTGTAATTGTCGCTCTACAATTACGTATAGGGGAAAGATTATTCGGATTATTTTAGAAGCGCACAATATTGGGATACTCCGCAAGAATTGTATGAGTGGGCGAGAGATAGAGGAAAAGAGTTAGTGATAGCTTTGGTAACGCGTAATTCAAGTCCGTACCAAATAAGTATTGTGTGCAATAGATTTGGAAAACCAAGATCTGGGAGGCCAAAGGTGAACAAAGAGAATCCAGAGTTGGCTGTTCCTAGGCTTAGAAAGTCGAAGTCGAAGAAGTGTGAGTGTAGATTTCAGCTACTGGCAGTGCGAAAGAAAAACATTCCCGGGGTCGCAGGAGAAAAATGGATTTTAGGTGTGATAGAAGGTCGGCATAACCATGTGCTACTTGCTAGTTTTCATGGGAATGCATTCATGGGTCGAATGACGGAGGAGCAAGAGCTTTGTGCTAGGCGGTGGGGAGATGGAACTGGACGCAAGACGCCAAAAGAAATTATCTCTAAATTGAGGGAGAAGTACCCTGGTAATGTTACTTCAAGGAGACAAGTTGCAAACTTTTTGCAGAAGGTGAATTACGAAGATCGCGGAGAGCTAAACGTGACACAGTGGTCGCTTAAGTTTTTGCGAGACCACGACTACGTAGTTCACCCACATAGAGACACGACAAACGGAGAGGTTGCAATATTATTCTTTGCTAACCAAGAGTCGTTGCGTTTGTTGAAGAAGTACCCGTACGTGGTAATTATCGATGCGACGTACAAGACAAACAAGTAAGTCTCTACAATACCTTGGTCGATATTTAGTTCGGATAATGATATATGTTCTGTAGTGATATATGTTAATGTTTCAATAGATATGAAATGCCGCTCGTAGAGATCGTTGGATTCACCAGTACACACAAGACGTTCAACATCGCGTATGCATTCACTAAAGCGGAAAGGATTTATCATTACACATGGATAATGATTCAATTGAAGTCATTATTCATAGATTTGGGAGTGATGCCAACGGCTATAATGACAGATTGCGAAGACACGCTGATAAAAGGGATAAAGACTGTTTTCGGGAGCGAAGTTCAACATCTGTTGTGTTGGGTGCATATCAAACACAACATTGAGGCACATGCTTCGACCATCTTAAAGAGACAAATTAAAGTGGAAGCCTTTGCAGGACAATGTTGGGGACTATTTTGCTCAGCTACTGAAGAGACCTATGAACTGCGGCTCGAACAGTTGAAGAGATCTTGGAAGAGCGGCCTTGTGGGATACGTCGAGAGAACATGGCTTAATCCTCACAAGACAAGTATAGTGAGGGCTTGGACAGATCATAAGCTTCATTTCCTTACGAGGACTTCAAACAGGTAAATATTGATATTTTTTAGTTAAAGACGATTATATCATAACGGCGTACTTTCTGAACTTACCAACTTAACTATTTTTTAGAGTTGAAGGGATGCACAAGGTTTTGAAAGATATTATTGGTTCCAGCAGAGGGGGCTTTAACAGAGTGATCGTACGGATCCATCATTCAGTACTCCTTCAGATTGATTCAATTAGGGCGAACATGAACATGTCTCTCTCCAAACGACCAACTGATTTTGATGATCCAAACATGCATCCGCTTGGAAGGCCTATTTTTTCCCGACTATTCTACAAAGTGTCAGACAGGTGTTTTGATCATTTGTTGGCTACTTATGAGATCATGTTGACGGGGAAATTTCCTGAACAATGCACCCACCATTGGGTGAGGAACTGTCTTGGGTTGCCGTGCGTCCATCAAATTGCACACGCTATCATTTCAAACACACCCCTTATTGAGGATGACATTCACCCGTTCTGGAGGGATTTGCATTGGGATGACACTCCTGAAACAGAAGACGACCCAAATCTGAAGGTCCGAATGAACATTATAGAGTTGCGACTCCATGAAATGTTCACCAAGTTGGAACTTGGAACCTTGAAGAAAAGCACGGCATACCAGCTAGGTGAGTTGTATCAGGACTTGGAGCATCCTGAACTAACTACCTTGAAAGAACCGACAAATGTGAGAAGAAAAGGCAGGCCAAAGGGTGCAAAGAACAAGGATAAGGAGGAGGTTGACAGTGAAAATGACAAGGAGGATGACATAAAACAAGAAGATATGGAGCAGTATGAGATGGAGGAGGCAAAGCAGAAATCAAAAGGAAAGAAGAGTACAGGAGCAAGACGGCTAGGTCGTCCTAAAAAGGAGGAGGATGACAGTGAAAATGACAAGGAGGAATCGAGAGAGAAGAGTTATTTTGAGCACAAACAAGAAGAGTTGGAGAAGTATGAGAAGGAGGAGGCAAAGCAGAAATCAAAAGGAAAGAAGAAGGCAAACAATACAGGAGCAAAACGACCAGGTCGTCCTAGAGAGCAAACAACGACATCACTTCCCGTGGTCATTGAGGCCGAGGAGTTGCATTCTCAACCCATGCCCGACCTATCACAGCCTGAAGGATCAAACTACACTGACTTCGATCAGTGCCCTGAAGAACTTGGTGTTCCTCTCATTCATAGGGGGGTTGACTTCGGCATTGACAATTTGGATGATTTTTGGCTTCCATACATCACAGATGTTAGACAGGTACGTTCTGACGGACATTGTGGTTATAGGTCGATGGCCTTACTTCTGGGAAGAAAAGAACAAGAGTACGGAAACATTCGGCGTGAGCTGGTAACGGAGCTGCTTCAGAACCGAGAATTGTACGAGCCTATTCGTCGTCGTCTTCGTCCGGGTACTTGGGAGGATCTTATTCTCCAAGTTAACCATTGCAGAAGCCCTTGTTCAGAACTGTACTGGTTGCACTTTCCACTGATGGGCTTAGTGTTTGCCACCCTATACCAAGTTGGCCTCGTGTTATTGTGTTGGGATGCTCCGACCTTTTGCTTACCGCTAAGGTGTAGAACAGAAAACGCTGATCCTCCACGACAGATTTTCGGCATGGCACACGTAGGCAACCGTGACCACTTCATACCGGTAAGGTAGACAATTGTACTTGATACTTGTGTAATCATAGTTTTTTGTTTAATATCTTAAGTCGATTGTGTTTATATAGGTGGCGTTGATGGTTGGTTCGCCACTACCGCATACTCCCGGTTCGTGGAAGAAACACGTAGATCCAAACATTCAATGGTGGGAAGAAACATTTGGGGACAATTTGAGGATGTATCGAGAGTACCGCATTTCAAATGGTCGGGCACCAGATCCATTCATGTATAAAGGAGGGACCGAACCCGTTCACATATCTGACTGAGTGAGATTGTCATGTAATAATTAGAAGACGCATTGGAATTTCTTAGTTTGTAATTTCTTAACACGTTCGAGAGACAAAGAAGCGACAATGAAAATACATAATGAAAGTACATAATGAAAGTACGTAATGAAAGTACACAACGAAAGTACACAATGCTCATAACATTAGATGTCTACGATTTAGGCGTCGTCGGCAGAAGAGGAAGAGGAGTCGGAAGCATAGACGATACTACAAACCATCAACCGCAATTCTTTTTCTTTAATATTAAACCTTTCCATCAGGACCTTCACTCTATTGCCACTCTTCTTTTTCTTGATGATTAATTTCGTGATAGCACGTAAAGCAGTAGGGGTATGCTCTGGATCAATAAACCTGATTCCGAAGAAACAATTGCATGCATAATGCCTTCGTCCATACTGGTCAGGCATGTCTTCGTCATTGTTAACGTAAACATTACACATTTGGCGACACCTTTTTGTACCAGTACACATTATCTGTGGAGGGTCAGGCTTCACACGTCTTGGTGATGATGATGATGATGCCATATTCGTAGTTATGTTCTTCCAAATAAGTAAATAATAAAACTTTAGTTATAAACATGAAAGCATATACAAAAAACAAAGCATGTACAAAAATGAACAAAAGAAAAATTTACCGATTAAGTAGGGAAACTTCGATTTTTGCTCTAGTTGAGATGGATGAACTAGTTGAGATGGATGAAGAAATCACCACCTTCAAACCGTTGGTTTTATAGGAATTTATGTATATGGTGCGCGTTGATTCTGCGCACAAGGAGTTACCGATTCAAAATAACGGTAACTAAAAGTGCGCTATGTAGCTGCGCACAAATTTTTAACGGTAATTTTCTGTGCGCGTTACACCTGCGCACCAAAAGTTACAGATTCAAAAAGTTACAGAATAGGTGCGCTTTACCTTAGCGCATGGCTGAAATTTCTGTGCGTTCTACCACTGCGTACTATACTCTTCATTCTTCGAAATAGTTGTGATATGAAGGGTCTAGCACATCGATGTGGATTATGTTTGAAAAACTTATACAAAATAGTGTTATTAGGCATATAAAGTGTGTATACGGTCTCCCCGTCACAAAAATTTGATCGAAAATACGCGAAAATGCAAAAAAACCCTTATCGGTCCTGATGGCCTGTTAAGGTTGAGAATAGGCGGTTCGATGCCCAAACGACGTCGGAATGCAATGAAACTTGTTTTCAATGCATATTATAGCTATTTAACCTTGTCGGTAACTTCGAGTCAAAAACTCGAGCTCTTCGAGTAACACCTCCTTTGTAAACCTTCACTAGTCTTTCATTCTTCGAAATAGTTGCGATATGAAGGGTCTAGCACATCGATGTGGATTATGTTTGAAAAACTTATACAAAATAGTGTTATTAGGCATATAAAGTGTGTATACGGTCTCCCCGTCACAAAAAGTTGATCGAAAATACGCGAAAACGCCTTGGAGGCCTTATATGCGCATTAGATCTGCGCACATGATTCTTTGCGCAAGTGTTAAGCGAACGGTTGAAGACCGTTAAAATATGGCGGTTGAAATATGACCGTTGCGTGCGCATAACATCTGCGCACGAAACGGTCATATTTCAGCAGCAAAAAACGAAGCTATAAAAGGGGGGTTGCACTCACCTCAATTCACCAATCTCACCATTTCTCTCTTAACCTCACCAATCTCACCATTTGTCTCTTAACACTCGCTATGTCGCACAGTTCATCATCAAGCAACGCTGCCCTTTTTTATTGTAAATGTGATCGACCAGCGGTAATGAGGAGTTCAGAATCTCGAAGAAACCTCGCTCGAAGGTTCTGGACATGCGTTGGTACTGGTGGTTACATTTGTGAATTCCGCGAGTGGATCGATCCACCACACCCTTGTTACTCCTTAGCTGCAATAAGAGATCTATTCTCGAAGATACGTACGTTGGACGAGGAAAACGCCGATCTTAAGGCGACCCTGGCTTCCAATCGTTAGTTAAGTGGTTGTTGTAATCGTTAGTTAAGTCATTGTTGTAATCGTTAGTAAACAAGCATAGCACTAGACAAAGAGAAGTTGAGGAGGGACAACCTATAAAGATCCCCAACCGATATTGGTTTCGATGTTCGGATTTAGCAAAATGTACGAACTAATAAGAGTTTGGAAACTGGTTATTAGTTGGTACATATTGCCGACTCCGAACATCGAAACCAATCATCGGTTTGGGGATCTTCATAGGTTGGTCTTCCTCACCATCTCTTTGTGTAGTGTTGTTGTTGAAATTTGTATTTCGTTTTCAAGTCAATATAGTTTTTCACGTCTTGTTGTTCAGATTTGTATTTGCATTATTGTTCGGATTCATTTTGAATATTCAAACAAGCAAAACATAAAAGTTCAAACCATCACACAAAAAAAGGCATACATAAAACATCAATCGTACATAAAACATCCATCAAACAAAAACAGAAGTCGATCGTCTAGTCCTGAGTCTCCTGAGTATAAGGCGGAGCATCCTCCCGAGGGACATCACCCTGAGTCATATCATCCTGGTGCGCATCCTCCTGAGTCGTATCATCCTGAGTGCCACATCCACTCCCCTGGCCTCTCTCATTAACAGAATCTCTGAAAACAGGAGGTGGTGGTGCCATCCGCGATGCACGTGGGGGAGATGGTGCCAAAGGTGCCTGAGGTGCCTCTAAGATTGCAAGCCAACCACGAATCACATCTTCAGTGGCCCAAGGTCGATCCGAGATAGGGGTGTCTAGAAAAGAGTGCATCGTGGCTTGAAGGATCTGACAACGCTGCAAACAAAACGTAAATTTAATCGTTAGTTAAGGTATAAAGCTATGTTTTGTACAAACTTTATAAAATTTTACATACCGCTAATGCATCGATAGGCACCGGGGTATATCCATAGCGAGGCGAGCGATCATGTCTCTCAGAGGATGGATCGACGACGGGATGTGAGAACTCGTCCAGCCAATCCATATAGTCATCAGACATCTTCCATGCTGGCTCTGCAACCGGCCCATCCAGATCGATCAGAGGCCTCGGCTCTGCGTCCCATGCAAAAAGAAGCTGAGGTGCATAAACGACGTCATACCTCATGCAACCCATGGGCCGATTAAATGACAACGGCTGAATGGGTGGGTCGGGAACGGGCTGAGCCCGCCCAAACTGCCGCAGGACTCTCCTAGGGTTGTAGGCCTCATGAAATTTCCATATGCTCAATACGCCCTCAAATCTCGAAGGAGAAACCTCTGGTGAGTTGAAGTCCAAATCTCTCCATGGCTGCCAGTTAACCTGAAACAAATAACAAGCCAAATTAGACACGTATTGCGGTAATGAAATAAAAAATATAAGAAATTAAATCCAAACCTGCTCATATCTCATGTTGTCGAGCATGCGACGGATGGCAACCAAACGCCCAATATCCGAGCTAAGTGGTGTATACAATCCTACAGCAGCATCTCCATGGGCGAATGCAGGGTTCGTGACAAAGTGATCACGAAAATGAGGAAAGTATGCCCAGATCCAACACTACATATAAACAATTACAGATTATTAGTAAAACTATGTGAATAGTTAAGAGTTATTCACCAAGACATTAAAGACAAGATCTTACCCTCAGAAGAATCCCACATGAACCAATGGTTGCCGTCTCGACTCTAGATGCAGACCCTAAATTGCGATACACTAACGCAAGTATGCCGGCTCCCCATGCAATGTCCCATGTACGATCATGGTTGAGAACAAGCGCCGCGTACTGGACCTTGACACCCTTTGTCGACCTGTCCACCAACACAGTCGAGCCCAGAAGCAAAAGGAGATACAGAGTGGCAATGTGACTCTCATTCCTGACTGGTGCATCAAACAAAACTTCCAACCGAGCATTGAGGGCACCGAAATGAATGCCACCTGAGCTATAACATGCCTTCATGTCATCAGCCTCCTGACCCATAGCGTCCGCAAGCGCCGCATAGATCTGGTCATCTGTCATAGGTGAATTGCAGCTACGACCATGTATACGGACTCTGAGGATCTGCATCACGTCATGTAGGCAGATGGTCATCTCAGCAAATGGCATGTGGAAAGTGTTGGTCTCTGGATGCCACCTCTCCACAAAAGCATAAATCAATGCAGCATCGATCTGAGACGCTATGCCCACTCGGCGCAGCTCTGTCAGCCCAAAACGCTCAGCAAGCCTGAACCATGTACCCTCCTCAGCTGAAATATGATGCTCATAATCATGAACCTGTGCAGATCTGTACATCACCCTCAGGAGCTTCCTAGCCTAAATAAGTACAGAAAAAAATTTGCGTCCGGTTAGTAAATATGAAACGTATAACTTATTATAAGCATTCAGATCAATGTTATTGAACATACCGGATCTAACGGAGCCGCCTCAGCCTCGGCCTCATCCCCGTCCCCATCCTCTGGCTCATCCTCTGGCTGAATATCTCCTACTCGTCGTCTCTGCCTGGGACGACGACCACCTCTAACTGGAGCCGCAACCTCCTCACCAACAACCTCCTCAACTGCAGCCCCCTCAGCGACTCCCTCAGCAGCAACACCCTCACCACCAACTCCCTCAGCACCCTCCTGACCTCTCCCTCTCCCTCTCCCTCTACCTCTCCCTCTCCCTCTCCCACAACCTCGGCCTCTGCCTACAGCACCCTCACCACCACCTTGGCCTCTGCCTCGGCCTACAGCTTCCCTCGCACGGGCACGCTTCCTAACCTGCACCGGGGGCACCAATGGTACATCGGGAGCGGGCCCTGGAAGAGGACCACGCGGCCATATCCATCTCGCTATATGCGTCTCATAAGAACACAATAGGTGAGGCGCACGTGGACGACAAATGTCCTGCATCGAGTCCTCGAGCTAAGGAAAATAGGTCGCTACGGCATGGTCATCGTCGTCTAAATCTCCCGACACTGGCTCTGAAGATGCGACTGGCTCTGCAGATGCGACCGTAGGAGGAGAAGATGTCGACGTTTCTGCATCTGTCACTGCAGGTAAATCCTGCTCTGTATGCTCTGAACTGCGAGGTAAAGCATCCTGAAACAGAGGTGCGTCCTGGATATCATAGTCATCCGTGGTCACCTGCGCCTGTACTGGTGTGGGCTCGATAGGGTCGAACGCAGTAACATATCGACCAGGATAATCTACGTCGTCATGGAAATCTCCTCTCTGTCCATCCATCTCCATATGCGAACCATCTATCTCCTGCTGCTGCAGCTGTGCCTCCTCGTACTCATTCCCTGGCTCACGGCGCTCAGGTGATCTGGTGCCGAAAAATCGTTCGAGGGCCTCGAACGATAATCGCACACCGGCTGCCACATCATGTCGACGTGGAAGCCGTTCCGCTACTGGTGCGGGCATCGTGTTGCCCGTCTGATCCATGACGGCTTTTATAGTCTACATGTTTTTACATTTTTAGTATGACTAATTCATACTAAAATATTCGGAAATAATTTGCAACTTCGTAATCAAATTCGAGTCTTTATATCTACGAAAACTATATTTTTTAATAGAAATTGTTAGAAATTTAACAATTAAGTCATAACTAGTTATGACTGTTAAGTTTCTAATATTTAATTCATAATTACTAAAAAATAAACATCTCAACTAATACGAAATAATAATCACTACTATTACTAAAAAATTACAATTAATACGAATTCATAATAATTTGATTAGGCATTCGATTAATGCATAATAATCTGAAACTTAATCGTAATTATAAAAAATTACGATTAATAAGAATTCTAATATTTAATTCATAAAAAACTGAAATTTAATCGTAATTATGAAAAATTACGATTAAATTACAATTAATACGAATTCTAATATTTAATTCATAAAAAACTGAAATTTAAACGTAATTATGAAAAATTACGATTAAATTACAATTAAGATACGAATTCTAATATTTAATTCATAAAAAACTTAAATTTAATCGTAATTATTACAAAAAAAAATTACGAATAAATTTCCAAAATTAAATACGATAAATATTTGAAAAAAGCGGGTTTAGAAATTTTATACCGAATAAAGATCGTGCGGTGTCTCCGGAACCCGAGTCGCCGGAATAGTCGCCGGAATAGTCGTCGGTGGAGCATTTGCCGCTGCCAACGCCGCTCGAGTCGCATACCGCCGGCCACCTCCATCCACCAACGCTTCATCGTCGGACAAGGTCGCCGGAGGTGGCTCCGTTGGGACGGAAGTCGCCGGAGGTGTTGGGATTGGGACGAAAGTGGTGTGGTCGGGACCGGAAGAATGAGGGGGTTCAGAATCCATTGACGGAATTGTGTTTAGAGGAGGGAAACGCTCGGAAATGGAAAAAAACGGATCGGCGCCGTCGAGTTACTGTGCGCAGAAAAGAAGCGAATGGAGGAAGAAGAAGAAGTTGCGGCGCAGGGTTTAATAGACCCTGTGCGCAGTTCTTCTGCGCACTAATATGTGCGCACAAGTTCAGCGCACACATTCGGGAATCCGAAACGTCGTGCGCTGAACTTTTGCGCATTATATCTTCTGTACGCTTTGTTCCTGCGCACACATTTGACAGACATCGTCAGAATTTTCACATTTATCCCGAAAATACCCTTGTGCGCAAGAAAACTGCGCACCAACCTATGCGCATAACATCTGCGCACCAAATCGCGTGCATATAGAGAAAAAGTCGCGTGCATATAGGCGTTTCGTAAACCAATTGTCATTAATCTATAATGCATAAGAAACATGAACCTCATTGCTAAAACTAATGAATTTACAAGTGTAAATCCATGAACTCGGAATAAAATAAGCTTCATCAACCACATCAAATGAAACAAAATTCTTACAAGTAGAAATAAAATAGTATAATTGACAAAAGGAAAAAATTCTGGGAGAACATGTTGGTGTGACATTGTAACTCTCAGTTCCGATTTATCACAATGTCTCAAGTATTTGATAAGATAATACACATCATAACTTGTAGCAGCCAACATTAAAACATAAGCTTAGTAAAATAGAATGTTGGGAATTTAGATGCTTAAAGCGGAATTTCAAGAAACACTTTTCTAACATCTAATAAGGATCTCATGCATACATTGATATCAATCATGTATATAAGAAGAATCAAATACCTTTTTATGCGTGTTCGTAGATGCCGAAAGACATAGATGAAACCCTCAAATGTGACTTCTCTACTTGGTCCACACGAGCAATAAACTGGATCTCCTTATGGTTTCTTCTGCTAGACCGAAATTCACAAGGATGTGCGGGGTGTGGAGTATATGGTGTGTCTAGTGTGTTGGGTGCTCTCTATGTGGAATAAGAGAGGCCTATATATAGGCATTTAGTCCTTAGAGCCCAAGGTAAGAACATGGAGGCCAAGGCAACTTGGAGCTCAAGTCAACTCTTTGGTGTGCAAGGAAGAGGACAAGTGTCTAAGGTGTGGACACTTGCTCCTTGGGCATGTGTGACACATGTTTACCTTGGTCAAAACTCCAAATAACTGATAAAGGTTATCTGACACCCGGTGAACAATTCACCTCGTTTATTGTTCCACCTACCCCAAATCCTATAGGCTAACCGGGCCTTCGGATTCGCATGATCCAGTCCGTAAACTCTAAGTGTGTGACCTCATAGGACCCAGTTATTCTAGCCATGAGCTTTATCTTATTAATCTCATAAGTCGTATTGGCCACTAGCAATAGCGTGCGACTCCTAAAATATATGGACTATAAATCTCCATTAATAGTCTTATTCCATATTAATAATTGCACTGTTGATGAAAGGACACAATTCCTTTCAATCTCCCACTTGTCCTTAAACAAGCGTGCAATGTTAAAATTTCTTTGTCTCTTAGTGTCTCATTTGATGATATGGTGACTTTCATATCTATATCAAATGTGTTTCTTGAACTCTTGAGATCGAACTGTCAAAACAGATGATTACATTTAATCCATCTGAGCGTGGCCACGCGTCAATTGTGAAACGATTCCACAACTTTCAAAAATGGCAAGCTAGGAACCTTTCCATGCAATATCTCATGTGGTGTCTTGTCAACTGTTCTGGACGGAGTCCTGTTTAGTGTAAACGCAACAGTTGTGAGGGCATAACCCCAAAAGGATGTAGGAAGATCAGCAAAACTCATCATTGAGCGAACCATGTCTAACAATGTTCGATTTCTCCTCTCAGATACACCATTCAACTGTGGCGTGCCTGGTGGAGTCAATTGTGAAACGATTCCACAACTTCTCAAATGATGATCGAATTCTTGGCTCAGATATTCGTGTAATACCCCTTATTTTGATTGAAAATATCTATATATGGTCTATAATATATCTAATATATGATGTGTTATACGAGAATAAAATTATAAATTATATGATGTATTATACGCGATTTTGTATGTGAACTTGTGAAGGCTTAACTTCTTGTTAATTATTATAGGAAACTAATAAATATCATAAAATGCCCTAATACTAGTGTGTTAATAATTTATACTCCTTTAATTATTTTAAAAAGAATTAATGTTCTTACTTAACCTAGTATATAAGGTTATTCTAAACCTAAATCAATCCTAGCCTCCTTCTCCCCCTCCTCTCTTCAGCCTCCATTTTCTTCAATTCGTACTGCAGAATGAAGGATCGATTTGGATAAGTTACTAAACTCGAAAAATTATGATATTTCAGTGGGAAATCAGATAAGTTATCAGGAGTATGTATGTAAAATTTCGTGATTTTTGGATAATTTTCGAATGATACAAGAATTCGTTACCGATTCGTTGTATTGCTGGAAGGCTGGATCTCCATGGTAGTGTTTTGGAAAATCATCATATATTGAATATAGATCCGAATTGAGTTTATGATATATGGTTAGAATCGTTTAGAAGTCTAGTTTATATGTGTATAATTTCATGATTTTTGATGAATTTTAGGTCATGTATTTATATGTAAAACCGAATACTGTACGAATCCAGAATGTATAGGACAGTCCTGGAGTATATTAATTATATAGCTTTCGTTTGATATCGGATTTAGATAATTCTTGAAGCATTAGGTTCGTAACCTTTAAGGCTATTGATCTTTAAAGTTTGATGATTTTAGGATGCTGTTTAATATTTGTTTTATATTTTACAAGTTAACTTGCAGATTCTGGAATTTGGAGTCTTTTATATATAAGTGTGTTTGTAGAAGGTTTCGTGTTGACATGTACTTTTGTATATATATGGCATGTTTAGGACGGGTTATGATTGATGATGGATCTTCATTGGATAATATATGCTTGGATTCGAGGTGAGTCATCCCCCGACTTACTTAGTTGCTGGCCTCAGACTGGCCCGCTTGACGATTGTGTTTCCTTGTTTGTAATTTGGATTAAGTGTGTAAGCGTTTTATGTGATTACCATTATATGCGACTTGTTGTGATGCCTAATGTGTCGAGTTGTTGTTTGGCTTGTATGGTAGATTAGAATTTGCTTCTATTATTGATGTTGTTGTGGTTAATAAGTTGATGTTGTGTGTGCTTGTAGTTGATGAACTTATTCCCTGGTGTGTGGTTTGTTGATGCGCGTTGGAGGTGTTTTTGTTGTGTTATCTTGTGTTGTTGTGGATAAAGAATTGATGTTGTTGTGCTTGTGTTAAAGTGGTGTTATCTAATGATGTGTTGCATTGTATGATTAATTGTATGTGGGTGAGCACGTGAGGTGCATTGTGATTTGCTATCTTGTGTGTTTGACTAAGTGTTGATTCCACTGTGCTTGTTAAGTATCGTTGTGAGTTTGATACGTTGATTGCGTTTATGCTTTGTCTTATGTGTTGTATGTAAATTGCAGTTTAGTTTCTTGAGATGTAGTTTGATTGCGGGTTCATCCCCTGAGATCCCAACTTCTAACCCAGGTTACTCTGGGGTTTTCTTTTGATTTTGATGGTTACAGAACTTTAGCTTGTACGATGTGGTAGCTGCATGGAGGAGTTGAAGGTGCTCGACGGTGGTGCTAGTTTAGTGTCTAGAGTTGTGTATTTTATATTATAATTTTCGTATTGGGTTTTAGAATGTCCATGTATTATAATCGTTTCCGCTATAGTTATTGTTATGTTGATGTCTTTAGCCTGGTGGGTTTCGGGTGGAAATCCACGGCGGTAACGCCCATGAGTTGGGGTGTTACAATTCGCCACCACGATCTGATCAGAGTGCTTTTATCTTTTTACCAGTTTGTGTTTCAACTTCATTCTGAAATTCTTTGAACTTTTCAAAGGATTCAGATTTATGTTTCATTAAGTAGATATATCCATACCTACTAAAATCATCAGTAAATGTAATGAAGTATCTATAGCCTGCCCTAGGTTCCGTGCTCATTGGTCCACACACATCAGTATGTATAAGAGCCAATAGTTCAGTAGCCATCTCACTCGTTCCAGTGAAAGGTGACCTTGTCATCTTGCCCATCAAACAAGATTCACATGTCTCAAATGATTCAAAATCAATTGAC
Source organism: Oxyria digyna (assembly GCA_029168935.1). Classification (NCBI taxonomy): domain Eukaryota; kingdom Viridiplantae; phylum Streptophyta; class Magnoliopsida; order Caryophyllales; family Polygonaceae; genus Oxyria; species Oxyria digyna. Next base: position 19,472,294 of record JAPVLV010000013.1, read on the forward strand.
TTTAGGATTCCAACTGCTTGGAGTTCCTTCATGCGTTTTATGCTGATGTGCCCCAGGCGACAATGCCAGAGGTTTGCTTCACTTAAATCATTCGATTTTTGCCTTTTGGTATTAATATTATATACTTCATATTTGAGGTTCAGTATGTATAGTCCTGCACTATTCATAATAGCTTTTGCATAGAAAACGTCATTCTTAATGACAGAAATACATCCATTCTTAATGTTAAATTCAAAACCCCCATTATCCAAAGCAGAAGTCGAAATCAGGTTCTTAGTAATTGAAGGAACAAAATAACAATTATGAAGTTCCAATACTAAACCAGAAGGTAAAGATAGACTATAATCGCCGATTGTAAGTGCAGCAACTCTTGCTCCATTTCCAACGCGCAGGTCTACCTCTCCTTTCTCTAAGCGTCTACTATTTCTTAGTCCCTTCACATTAGAAATAATGTGAGAACCACATCCGGTATCTAATACCCAAGTAGAAACTTTGGAAGTTAAGACTTCAATAACATATATACCTGAGTTGGAGTTCACAACCCCGTTCTTTTTATCTTCCAGGTACTTAGGGCAGTTTCTCTTCCAGTGCCCTTTAGCCTTGCAGTAGAAGCATTCATGTTCAGCAGCCACCTGCACAACATTTGTGTTTCCCTTGGTATGAGCAACTTGCTTGCCCTTCCCTTGGTAAGTCTGCTTACGCTTCCCCTGAGGCCCCTTTTTGAAACCTTTCCCTTTGACCATAAGAACTTCCTTCTTATTGTCATGTAAAATATTTTGCACTGCTGTTTTGAGCATGCCATGTAGCTCATTCAGGGTCTTACCCATCCCTTGCATGTTATACATTTGTCTGAACTGGTTGTATCCATCGTGTAGGGAATGTAGTATGATGTCAGTTGTCATCTCTACATCGTAAGGATTACCCAGACTGGTCATTCTGTCAAACAGACCTATCATGTCAAATACATGAGTGCCAACTGGTTTTCCTTTTTCAAGCTTGCTTTCTAGTATGCGCCTATGAGTGTCATACCTCTCAATCCTAGCCTGTTCCTGAAACAAAACTTTCAGGTTTGACATGATTGTGTAAGCATCCTGCAGTTCAAACCTCTTTTGAAGTGTAGGTTCCATGGCAGCAAGCATAAGACATGTGACATTCACAGACTTACGTCTTATAGCCTCTTCTTCTGACTTTTCCTCAATAGTTGAGGTGTCAGTCAACTTAGGGATTGGTGTTTCAAGGACATCCTCTTGTCCCTCAGACCTGAGAATAATTCTCAAGTTTCTTTCCCAATCGAGAAAAATTGTCCCATTCAGTTTATTCTTCTCAAGAATCGAGCAGAGAGTGAATTTCAAAGGTTCAGTAGACATAATAACTACAAGGAACGAAAATAACATGCAGATAAATTATGCTTGTCATGCAAGCGCTCAAATCAAAACATGCTTTAAAATTTAAGCTAATGCACATTTTATTCAATTTTGATATGTCCCTTGTGAATAAAATGATTCCAAGATCCTATTTCAGATAAGACTCAAGCGTACTGAGGCACTTCCTTAAGCCTTAAGTGATCAAGGTAAGTAACAATTACTAATTATAACTCCTTATAATTCTTGGTTGATGGTCACATCTCATGTCAGACCATCTCTATGCCTCAAGATCCAAAACTGTGCCTTTTGGTCTCTTGTTGAGTATAACCATATCAAGGTTTACATGCCCCTTATATAGACATGCCCGCACTATCCCAAAGTCAAAGAAGGACACCTCGCTAGGGCGAAAACTATCCAACTAATTCTAAGGGCCTCATGGGATATGACATGAAAAGGCAATATCTCAATTTTCCTTTTAAGAGACTTAAGCATGCAATGATTGTCTATTTACAAGTGAACTAATTCAAATAGGATTTTGCTATTCGTCGCCCTCGGGGCGACAAATAAGACGCTATAAATAGAATATATATCCAAATAAAAATATAAAATCTTGCAATCAAATCTTCTGTAACAAACTAATTAAGAAATCTTAAAATAATTTCCTTTTAATTTTCAGACAGATTTCCATCTTTTTATTCTCCTATTCCCTCAATTTTTTTTGGCTCTACGGTTTCCCTCCATCGCCAAATTTACTATCTCCCGCTTCTTTATAATGGAGTTCTAAACCATTCACCATTGATTAATTAACTCAAGTGCTATTATTGCTCTTATTCAAGGCATATACATATATCACTTTTCTCAAGTGTGCAATACCCAATTTCATCAAGATTGAAGACCAGGTATTCCACTAATCTTATACAGAGTTTTATTTTTTAATTGGACACAAGCATTGTTCATCAATACGTGCTTCACCAACTTAAATTTTAAGTACTCATCTCTGTTTTTATTAGATCTTATATTACTTGAATGGAGTTATGATACTGGTGCATTTCTAGTATGAAATTTAGATGGTTCTGTTTGATTTAAATGAGATCCCTAATAGTGAAGAGGAGGAATATCAGTTGGATGTGAAACCATTTGTTGGTCAAGCATTTTCATGTCAGGAAGAAGCATTTGCATTCTATCGAAATTATGCAAGGAATCATGGCTTTGTTGTGCAAAAGGACCGATTCATAAAAAATGATGGAAAAATAGTGAGACGTGATTTTTATTGTAATCGTGCAAGACATCCAGCTTTGAAAATCATCGATCCGTCTAAAACATGTTGAAACAAGCCTTCTTCCAGATGTGGCTGCACCGCTCATTTACGTGTCATATTAAGAAGGTCCTTTGACATTTTTCCAGAAGAATGGCATGTTACAACATTCAGTGCTGATCACAATCATGAATTATTATCTCTTGATGAAATGCGGTTTCTTCCAGCTATTCTAACTATTACAAATGCAGATAAGGATCGTATTCTCTTACTTAAGGAAGCAAGTCTTTCTGTTATACAAATAGTGTGTGTTATGGAGCTTGAAAAGAATGTAAAACATATAGACTTGTCCTTTATGGAGAAATACATTCGTAATCTCTACACTAAAATTCATAAGCAATTTGAAACAAATGATGTTATGGCATTGCTGGAGAGTTTCAAATCTGCCAAAGATGAAAATTCTAAGTTTCAGTATGCATACACTACTGATGAAGAGAGAAGGTTAGAGAGCTTGTTTTGGTGTCCTGCAAGATGTTTCGAATGGTATGAGAAATTTGGAGATGCAGTAGTTTTTGATACTACTTACAAAGTAAATGCTTATGATATGCCTTGTGGGTTTTTCGTTGGAGTTGATAATCACGGAAAGACCGTTTTGTTTGGTTGTGCTTTGCTCCGTAATGAAACCACAAAAACTTTCAAATGGCTAATGAAGGTATGTACGTGCTTATACTCTATTGACAAATTACTATTCATTTTTCATTATTTAATTTGAGTAATATTATACCCCATCTATTATATTTGTCTTGTTTATTCTATGTTGCAGATGTTTGTTACTTTGATGAATAAACATCCCCAAACAATAATAACAGATCAAGATCCATGGATGGCAGAGTCAATTGCAACTGAATTGCCTTTTACTAAGCATGCTTTTTGCATATGGCACATTACTGCAAAATTTAGTGGTTGGTTTAATTCTACATTGCGAGGTCATTATCCACAATGGTGTGCTGATTTTCATATACTATATAGACTAGAATCAAAAGAAGAATTTGAGCATCAGTGGCCAAAGGTGCTTCAAAAGTATAGCTTACATGAGAACAAACATATCAAAGGTTTGTACCAAATTAAGCATTTTTGGGTTCCAGCATATCTTCATGATTATTTCTTCGTTGGGGTGACAACAAATGGACGATCGGAGAGTATAAATGCATTTATTAAGAGATTTGTCAATTCACATAATAGTTTGAGAGAGTTTGCTAAACAGGTCAATACATTTTTATACATAGTTATACTTATTAATTAAGTTCATTAGTAGATCGATTTTACATATCAGGCTACTATGCTTTTTTTTTTCTCATGTTTTAGGTAGATATTGGAATCAAAGAGATGGAACAATCCCACCTTCATCAGAACATGCTTGCAACATATAAGCATACTTGCTTGAAATCACTGTCTCCTTTGGAACAAAATTCTTACAAGCTTCTTACTCTGTTTGCTTTCAAGAAGTTCCATGAAGAATATGAAAAGGCTCCTAGATACGCTGTGACTGATATGAATGATTGCAATTATGTAGTGAAATTCTATGAAGAGGATGTTCCACGTAGTCACAAGATATTTTGGGATGGGCAAAGAGTCACATGCAGTTGTAAGCAGTTTGAGTTCATTGGTGTACTTTGTCGTCACATATTCCGAGTCATCATACAAGCCAACTGTTTTGATATTCCACCAAGTTATTTTCCTTTGAGATGGCGTCGCAATGAGACCGATGATATATCATTGTCTTCAAATGAAGGGAATACATTAGATGAAGAAGATATAGTGGAAAGTACTTGCGAAAATGATGTTGTACAATGTCCTCCTAAATCAACAACAAAGGGACGTACGAAGAAGAAGCGCATGAAGGGAGGAAAGGAATTGGCAAAGAAGACTAGATGTTGTGGGTTTTGTGGAGAAAAGGGCCACCATACTACTACTTGCCCGAACAAAGAAAATTTTGATCTCCCCAACCCCTCGTCAAAATCAAAGAAAGTTTTTGCAGATGAGTTGGGTTTAAACCCAATTTATACAATTAAATATTAGGAATATTTAGCAGATTATGTGTTTTTTACTCCGTATGTACTAGGTGGTTTCTTTGTGTTTGCTACGTACTTCGTTTCCACTAATGAATAAATTCAATTTTCTTTGCTAGAGTACTCGGTCAGTACTCTTCCTTTTCAATAAGAACCACTAGTAGTTAACTTGAATGCCTCCTAATTCCATTATAAGAGACATGGAGAAAGTGACTTTGATGAAAGGAGTAAAACCGTATAGCCAAAAAAAATTGAGGGAATAGGAAAAAATAAAGATGGAAATCTGTGTAAAAATTAAAAGGAAATTATTTTAAGATTTCTTAATTAGTTTGTTAGGGAAGATTTGATTGCAAGATTTTGTATTTTTATTTGGATATATATTCTATTTATAGCGTCTTATTTATCGCCCCGGGGGCGACGAATAGCGAAATCCATTCAAATAAATAAAAAATCATGCAAGCTTAAAATAATTTGTAAAACATTCATAAATGCCATAACAAGAATTTGTGATCCTAGTATAACTCATACTAGTCACCGCATGCAAATAATAATATCAAATATTAAAACATACATGCAAAATAATATCAAATATTATAAATAAAATTCATGCAAAATAATCAAATTAAGATGCATGAAAATTTTAATTAGCAAAAGACTAATTAAATCTATCTCTTATTATTATATTATATTAATTGTATTATGGAATTAATATCTAATATTAATCGTTAAAATGCATATGTAAAAATCGTATTTTCCAAAATGAAATATCTAATATTTCATCTACTTTATGGAAAGTTTTATCTATAAAGTATTCCTACACTAGGAAACTTATCCAACAAGCCATCAAGACCCACCCGTCGACGGTCTAACCGTCAACCATTATCTTCACCACCGTGAACAAATTTCACCCAGCCGCGGTGTTTCTCCCACTCAAAAATTGTAGCTTTTACAAAATTTGAAGTAGGATTGTGATTTTAATTTTCATTAAATTAACGTTTTTAATTTATAAGATTATGAAACAGTATCATAAACTTAATAAATTTCACGCATCTAGACATGCAAATTCAAAATTTCATTAATCTAGAAAATAATGCAAATTAACCCATAAATACAATTTATCCATCTTGAATCAAAATGATGGTTAAACATGCATCAAAATTAAGATCAATATCAATTTATGCAAGACGCTCTGATATCACTGTTGAGAATTTAGATGCTTAAAGCGGAATTTCATGAAACACTTTCCTAACATCTAATAAGGATCTCATGCATACATTGATATCGATCATGTATATAAGAAGAATCAAATACCTTTTTATGCGTGTTCGTAGATGCCGAAAGACAGAGATGAAACCCTCAAATGTGACTTCTCTACTTGGTCCACACGAGCAATAAACTGGATCTCCTTATGGTTTCTTCTGCTAGACCGAAATTCACAAGGATGTGCGGGGTGTGGAGTATATGGTGTGTCTAGTGTGTTGAGTGCTCTCTATGTGGAATAAGAGATGCCTATATATAGTCATTTATTCCTTGGAGCCCAAGGTAAGAACTTGGAGGCCAAGGCAACTTGGGGCCCAAGCCAACTCCTTGGTGTGCAAGGAAGAGGACAAGTGTCTAAGGTATGGACACTTGCTCCTTGGCCATGTGTGACACATGTCCACCTTGGGCATGTGTGATACATGTTTACCTTGGTCAAAACTCCAAATAACTGATAAAGGTTATCTGACACCCGGTGAACAATTCACCTCGTTTATTGTTCACCTACCCCAAATCCTATAGGCTAACCGGGCCTTCGGATTCGCATGATCCAGTCCGTAAACTCTAAGTGTGTGACCTCATAGGACCCAGTTATTCTAGCCATGAGCTTAATCTTATTAATCTCATAAGTCGTATTGGCCACTAGCAATAGCGTGCGACTCCTAAAATATCTGGATTATAAATCTCCATTAATAGTCTTATTCCATATTAATAATTGCACTGTTGATTAAAGGGCACAATTCCTTCATAGAAAATATAAACTAATACAAAGAACAACAAATATGAACATAATTGAAAGGAAACAGAAGTACCAGAAAACCAAACCAATCGCACAGAGGACGCTCGTGAGCAGAAAACTCTTGCACGAAAGCACAAAATTGAGTTGCAAAGGCGGATTAGGGTTTCAGATTCTACCTTGATAGACTTGAAATTTGAGAGTCGGTCGACAGCAATGGAGCTTGCCCTACTTAAGTGCGGTAAACACGAAGATCGACAGGATTGAGAGTGGTTTTCAGTTGAGAATGGATGAACTCCACATGCTCCTAGTGCAAGAACTAGTTGTCGCCCCTTCTTGTCTCATAGCTGGTTTTGGTAATCCCCCAACTCTCTTCATTTTCCTTTCTAAACCCTAATTTTCCCATCCGCAACATTCCTAACCGGTTGAATTTTTTTCCCATCCCCCAACTCTCTTAGTTTTTATCTTAAGCATATCATTTGATGATTCTTCTAATAACTTAAAATACAATTTCGTAAATGAGATTCCTCTAATAACTTAAAATGCAATTTGGTGACACTACTTTTGGTGAATGACAAGATTTCATGACTCGTGATAGACAACTTTTAGGCATTGTAAAGTCTCAAGGTCTCTGGTCATGCAAAATCAAGCCAATTGAATAAATGGTTTTTATCTTAACATAGATTCTTAGAGTTTATCTTAAGAACAATTCTCATTTGATGATTTCTCTAATAACTTAATATGCAATTTGGTGACACTACTTTTGGTGAATGACAAGATTTCAGGACTCATGTACACAACTTTTAGGCATAAATTTGTAAAGTCTGAAGATGGCGAGGTCTCAGGCCATGCAAAATCAAGCCAATAGAATAAATTGCACATACAGGTGAACCTATAGCCAACAAATTCATTTGTTCTCATCAAATGCTTGTATACTTGCATATAGGGTTCATCAGTTTTCAATTTTCAGAATCAAGCTAGTTTTTGCAATGTTATTTTTCAACCCTAGATTCCTTACCTCCAAAATATCAGTTTCAGTTAGTTCCTTCTCGAGGTTGTTCGCTTTGTACATCCTTCTTTGCAGTCAGAAACTCCAGAAAACCTTTAAGTGCAGCATCACAATCCTCGGTCTTCATGAGCTGCTCCACCACCTCAGCAGGGGTCACATTGGCTGCAAGAATCAACTGCTCGATTTCTTCGAAAAGCGGGTGGTCTGTGATCCCGAGATAATTGGAGGCTAGCATCTTGAAAACGCTCGGGGTGCAGTACGACATGTGGATGTGTACGTCCATTCGCCCTGGTCGGACTAAGGCTGGGTCCAGACGCTCCTTGTGATTTGTGGTGAAGATGATGATCCTTTCGTCACCACAGCTTGACCATAATCCATCAATGAAGTTGAGAAAGCCAGATAGAGTTATCTAAGATTAACAGGAAACAACACAAGATTAAGTTTCAGTTCATCAGTTAATGGTTTTTTATATTTCCACAGAAATACATTTATAACAAGAAATTGCAGACGTGGCCTTTGTATGCATTATGTTAACCAAATGCAACCAATTTCAATTAGTCAGCAAGCTGCATACTCCCCAGAGTTAAGTTTCAGTTCATCAGCCTCAGATATTGGTTTTCTAGCTGATTGTGAGTTTAGAAAGTGTTATAGCCCATCAAATAAGGTATTTTAACAAAATCACGCTAAAATCAAGATATTGCATAAATCACCCTTGTATGCCCTATGTTAATCAAATTCAACCATATACAATAGCAAACATTTCATGCCCATTAAACAAATGAGAAGCTACCTTTGCTTCTCTAGAAAGTTTCTGGAAATCATGGACTTTTTTCTCAGGAAGCCATGGACTTTTTTCAGCCATTTCCTTCTTCTTTCTCTCCAGATCAACAGAGCAATCAATGTCCTCCACCACGAGAATGGACCTATTCGCTGTCCTGATGATGAGATTACGAAAATCTGAATTCCGGGTGATAGAGGTGAGCTCCAAATCATAGATGTCAAAATTCAAATAGTTAGCCATGGCAGCTATTAAGCTGGATTTTCCAGTCCCAGGAGGGCCATAGAGCAAATAGCCTCGCTTCCAAGCCTTGCCCACCTTCCTATAATTCTCCTTCCTCCTCACAAACATCTCTAAATCCTCCATGATCATCTTCTTCGTATCCACATCCATGGCCAAAGTGTCGAATGTGGCTGGATGGTCCAGATTCACCGCCACCCACGGGCTATTGAACTCTCGACACAGACGTTCAGGGTGCAGAGTATGGATCTTTAGAGTCTTCTTTTGGTTATTAAGCTTGAGTGCTTCTGAAATTATGTAAGGAAAGTAGGAGTTCAACACCATTTCTTGGTGTTTCTTGTCGAAACTCAGGTCTAACAACTTGCCTTTCTTCTGTTAACAAATGTTGATTTCTCCATGTTAGGTATTCAATAATGTGCAAAATTCAGGCACAATCAATATCTAAAGCGACAAATAATGTGCAATGTTGTCAAGATTCAACAGTAGAGGTACCTGCGTGGTGAGATTGGTCCAGCGAAAGTGAACGCCATTAAAGACATCAAGGACGACCTGATTGGTGTCCATGGAGAAGACGACGTTGGTCTCCTTGGCGGGAATGGAAGCCTTCAATCGGCGAGCGGAGAGGGAGAATTTAGCGCCTAGGTAGACTTCGGAGGCCTGAAACAGCTTATTCTCGTGCAGACCGTTGACCTCTGCGATGGATATGCTAATCTGAGAAGAAACGGAGGAGAAGAGGAAGCGGATTTTGTCTCTTAAGTAGTGTTGGAGTTCGTATGGGAGAAGGTCTTTAGCGATGGACCGGATCATGACCACAGTCGCCGCCGCCGATGCTGCAGTAGACACCAGTGTCTTCACCGACGGAATTTTCGACTTCGGCACCATGATTTTTGTTGCTGATTTTGAGGGTTTCCTTCTGCGAGTTCGTATCTGTAAGAAAGAAATGCAGAGGTTAAAACGATGTGTTTTAAAGACCAAGTATTCCCTCATCAAATCATATATTCTTGTTTTCACTTCCCCCAGCATCTCATCAACTTTAGAAGCAATGCCGTTTTTGAAAGAGATTTTTTACTATTTCAAAGTCTAAATTAGGATCATATTGTGGACATGTTAAAAAAAAGGCGTGGTTCCCATTAAAATAATTTTTCATTTCCACGTTCGTATTTTAAAATGTATTTTCACTGCACACTTTTCCATGTTAAAATGTATTCTCACCCGCACCTTCCGGTGTTAAAATGTCTTAAACATTTCTTTGAATGGGACGCATCCTAACCGTCTAATCTAATTTATCGTCTGTTTTGACCTACTTTAATATTATTCGTAATTTTCGTGTTTTAAATATAATAGAGCTATTTTTGTCGTTTTGTCTTTTTTATTCTTCATACATTCCTTTTGTTGTCTCTTGCATCTGAGATTTCGCTATGCTCTATCATTAATGTGTGTTTTGTTTGTTTTGTCGCTTACGTTTTTTTGAATTCCAGCTATATGCATAAATTAGGTTCAATTATCCATTATGTTTCTCCTTTCTTCGTAGAACTAATCAACAAAAGGAAATATTGATAGGGGAGGATGTTCCGCTGATAGTACCACAACTTATATTATATTGAAAACCAATATACCACGATTCATTTTTATTCGCAAATATGAGCATGACACTACCAGAGAATGAGAAGAATTATGTAATCCTCTAAAAATGCTTTTATCTTGTTACCTAAACTGAACATAAGAGGTGATTTATATTCTTGTAAATAAGAAAGACACTTGCTGAGTTTCAAATTAAGATAAAGGAGAAAATGCTTTCTTTTGAAACTATGAATGAAAATGGTATTGGGTATTGCAAGTTTTTTTATTCTTCATCCTTGGTTTTTGTTGTCTCTTTCGTCCAGGATTTCGCTATGTTCCATCATTAATGGCTGCTTTGTTTGCCTTGTCGATCGCTTACTTATGTTTGTATACCAAGAATATTAGTTATGTTCAATTGTTCATTATGTTTCTCCTTTCCTCATAGAATCTACTCCCTCTGTCCCATTTTATAGTTCTCATTGTTGTTTTTGCACGGGAATTAATGAATTGAGAGAAGTGAAGTGAAAAAGAGAGAGAATGTGAGTGGGTGTGAGTTTTTATGTAGGAGAGAGAAAATAAAAAGTGGTTTTATGTGAGTTTTGAGATAGAAAAGTGTGTAAGAGAAGATAAATAGGTGTAGTTTTTGCGAAAAAAGTAGGATAAAAATGGAAAGTGAGAACTATATTTTGGGACACCCAAAATAGAAACGAGAACTATATAATGGGACGGAGGGAGTATTATCTAAAAGAAATATACTCCCTCCGTCCCATAATGTTCTTCTCATTTCTTCAACGCACATTTGTCGAGGTACGTTTTATATCTTAAATATCTCTAGTTATATGTTAATACAAATAATTAAAATTTGATATTATTAATGTACGCATAAATACGAATCAAACAAGATCTCACATGACTATATACTTTTTTATATATTAAGAAAAAACGAGAAGATTCTCTTCAACCGTGAATAGTATACACTATTCAAAATGGGAAGATCAATATGGGACGGAGGGAGTAGATGGTGGGGGCAATATGTCCGGAGACGATAGTGTCACAACTCACACCATGCGATTTGACATGTACTCCCTCCGTCCCTTAATTATGTTCTCATTTCCCTTCTTTGCACGAGAATTAAGGAGAGGAGAGAAGATATGAGAGAGAGGGATGAAAATATGAGAGAGAGAGTATTAGGATGAGAGAATAGTGAGAGATGAGAAATTAAAGGGTTAAGATTGAGTGAGAAAATAATGAGAGAGAAAAAAATTAAAGTGTATTTTGAATTGTTGTGGTTTTAGGGAGAAATTAATGGGTTTTGATGAGGATATATTGGTAAAGATTTATGGTTAAAAATGAAAATGAGAACATCAAATTAGGACACCAAAAATGTGAAATGAGAACATAAAAAAGGGACGGAGGAGTATAATTTTTTCTCTTCGCAAACTTACATCAAGACCATCTTTAACAAAAAGTATAGTAAAAGTCTCCTATGTTTCTCGAATGAATTCAATGTAACATATGAGAATCAACACCACTGTGATATTGTTTCAACACGATAGTCAAATTTAAGCTTATTAGACTTGTGCCGCATCGTATTATATTAAGGGCTTATTTCCAAATTGACGAATTAACAAAATCCGATTAGGCTCTACATCGAATCACATCATGGTATTTTAACGATTACTAGGGAGAAGGCGCCCGTGCAATGCGCGAGCTTAATTACGTCGACGAAACATAATTAATAAAAATGAAGAATCGATTATAATTGTTTATTTTAACGGGTGATATAATCGCAGACGTTAAAGAGTCGAACTGTCGTAGACGACCTTCAAGTCTTCTACTATGTGGAAATAACTTATAGATTACGATGACGATGACAATTTGATTTGTGATGTGATTGTATGTATTAGTTTCATATTAGACTTATATATTAATGGGGTACATATTGGTTGTAATCCATTGGGGTTTCAAGTCTTATACCATAGTCATTGTGTTTGGTTGTAATCCATTGGGGTTTCTTCAACATTCGGTAAGATTCTTGTTCTAAAGTTCAAGGGTTTTATCGTTGATTGATTTGGTTCCAATTGGCTTATCCTTCAACTTCCCTTTCTTTCATCTCATATCTAATTCCGCTTTTCTTCTCTGTTCGAGTTCCTATTCGAGTTTGGTGTCTAGGTCGGCCACTGCGGCTTATCCCCGCATCAAATTGGTATCAGAGCTGTGTTGACACCATTCGTCTTCACAAGAACATCAAGAGACCGCCTATCCAGAAAATCACAAAAAGAGTCCGCTTTTATTTTCTTGTTTGTCAGTTTCTTTCAGAAATTGATATTGAGTCTTCCATTGCTTTGATATTTCTTGTTGAGTCATTACAGGTTGTGTGCAAGAAGCTTGGATCGATTAGTGTTGGTGGAGATCGAAAGATTGGAGTTTGGAGCACCCTTGTTCCCAAAATCCATTCAGCCCTTCATCCATCACAAAATCTATCCATCCCTACCAAAACGCAGCCGTCAAAACCCTAAAAGAGTTGCTGAAAATTTCAGTCCTTGCACCCCAAGCCAAGATCTTCAAGGAAAGAAATCTTATCTTCTCTACAAGGAAATCAAGGTGGTTAGTAATTTCTTTTATTTTAAAATTCGAATTTTCTGAGATAGTATCTCAGATCAAGTCTGTAATTTCGTTTTGTTTAGTTGAGACAAAAAAAAATCAAAAAAAATATATTCAAAAAAAAAAATTCAAAAAAAAAGAATCGAAAAGTCTCAAAGTCAGTAGTTTATTTTACGTTTTGTTGAGTCAAAGTCTAGTTTGATATTGTTTAAGTCGGATCTCAAGAACTCAAAGGAAATCGGGTTGAACGAGCCCGAACGGAAGCGAGAAACCACCAGGCCGTGACAGAAACCGCGCCCGCGGCCCAGTAGCCGCACCCGCGGTTCAAGCCGCGCCCGCGGCTCCGCCTCAGAAGCCACTGTTCGAAATCCGCGCCCGCGGACTTCAGACCACGCCCGCGGAACCGTCACTGTTTGCCTTTCCATTCCTTTCAGATACGAGCCTCAATTATTACCTAACCCTCCCGACTCCGTCTTCGATCCTTCAATCGACATCAGTCGGAACAAGTTAAGGTACGCTTCCTTTTGGCTCTTCTTGAAATTCGAAGCTTAACTCATATCTCTGTTTTGCATTCTCATTCTTGCAAAACGCCTTCGAGTCTTATTTTCTTTCTTTCATTGAGTCAGTCTCTTGTTTGAGTCAGAACCTTGAAGTTGAAACCCCGCACTACGCTAGCCATCTCCATCTCTACCATCATTCATATATTGTTAGGAGTTAGGTAGTTTCAACTTAGTGGGTTATTGATCCATACAAGTCAATTCATCAAAGAAAAGCTGGTTGCAACGACAATTGAGAGAGAGTGCAGAGGAAAACATACGAGAGTAAACACTTGCGAGTTGTTTTCATTTACACTCACTTAACATTGTTCTGTGTTAGTCTTTTCTTTGATAATGGACAGGTTAGTTTCTCCCAGAAGGAGACCTCCAAGGGGATATCAGCAGGAGTACATGGAGAGTGAAGATTGGAAACCATACAAAGATGTCCAAAGAAGAAGAGGACGTGAGCTAGAGCAAATTGGTCTTGCCAAGGTCAAGCTGAACATTCCAAGATTTGAAGGTTGGGACATGGATGAGTATATGGAATGGGAAGCCAAGGTTGAGCAGATTTGGAGTTGTCATAATTTCATGGAATTCCAAAAGGTAAGATTTGTTGCTCGTGAATTTACCGGCAATGCACTGAAATGGTGGAATAATCTTGAGGAAGAAAGGAGAAGAGCACTTGATCCAGCTGTGAACACTTGGAGGCAAATGAAGACCTTAATGAGAGCTCGCTTTGTGCCTCCATATTTCGCGCGTAAGCTCAGGCAAAGGTTGGAAAATTTGAGGCAAGGAACCATGTTAGCAGAGGAGACATACAATGCAATGAAGGCTGCTATGGTTCGAGCTAATGTGCATGAAAATGAGGAGACTACTATGAATAGGTATCTTCATATACTAAACTCTTATTTAGCTAACAAAGTATATTTGTATAGCTACTCCTCCATGGAAGAATTGTTGCACTTGGCCATCAAGATTGAGAGGAGAACAAAGGCCAAGAAGCAAAAAGAAATAGAGAAGGCTACAGAAGAATGGCAAGTGCGAGTGGAAGCGCGAGTGCAAGCAGTAGTGAAAAACAGCTTTGCTAAGTTAGAAGTCGAGCTTGAGTGTTGGAGTTGTCAAGTCAAAGAGGCTGCCAAGAAGAAGGAAAAGGATAAGAAGCCATAAAGGAATCTAAGGCTTGCCTCTCCATCACAAGAAGTTAACCCAGGGAGCACTTCTAATCTTTCTACTAAAATTGAAGATGTTTTGTGCTTAAACTGTCAAAGTAGAAATCATATGATTAATGATTGTCCTGATATGCTTAATCACCTAGAACAAATTGAGATTGAATATGAAATAGGTGATAGTATTGATGATGTTGTTTCTATTGATGATCCTAAAACTGATTTAGATAATGAGGTTGAAATTGATTATGAGCATGTTGATTCATTGATTGATAGGAAGGATTTGCATATACAAACTGCTCATTGTGTTGAAATTCTAGGAGAAACTCATTGTCTAGATAAAGTTGAGGATTGCAACATGATTATTGATGAAGGTAGTTGTGGTAATATTGCTAGCATGGAATTGAATACTAAATTGCAAATTACTTCATTATGCTACCCTAGTCCTTTAAAATTGCATTGGATGATTGATTGTGTTGATGTGATTTTGAACAAGCATGTTAAGGAAGCCATGACATTAGGACATTGTGATGATACTATTTCATGTGATGTTGTGCCTATGCAAGCTTATCAACTTTTATTGGAATATCCATGGCAGTATGATAAGAGAGTTGCTCATGATGGTTTTGCTAGTTGTTATTCGTTTACATTTCCTAGAAAAGATGTTGTTCTTCCACCTAGGGTTCTTTTGCAGGTCACTGATAAGTATGACAAAAGGAAGGACAAAGACAAAGGAGCTAAAGGGATGAAGGGAAGCAATGCACTCTAGCAGCAATCCATCGTTTCCTCAAGGTGGAGCTATGCACTCAAGACATTCAAGAGGAAGTTGTGCATCAAAGAGGATGACGCCTATGAAGATCGTTCAATCATTCATATCAAATATGATTCGAGGTCGAATCCTTTTCAAGAAGGGGAGAATGATGCGGGAGCATCTGAGTTATCATCAAGGACGCCTCGTCCTAAATCTAAAGATGTGCTAACCACTGGAGCTAGGGCTAAAGATCGCTATGAGCCATCATTCAAGTCATTGATAGTAGCCCGAGCTCGTATTGTATCCATTCAAGCTCGTAGAGATCCGGTTCGAGTCAAGATGAGAAGTCAAGTACTGAAGATGAAACAAACTAGACTGCAAGACGAAACTCTAGGCTTTGGAATCGCTCAATTCCGATCTCGGACGAGAGAGAACGAGCCGTTTAAAAAAGAGCTGTCAGCGACATGTCTACAAATCCGCACCTGCGGCCGGGAAACTCGGCGAGTTCATTAACTTCGCCGAGGCTTCCTTTTGAAACATTATTTTCGGATGTTTAATTGTTTTTTGGGATTATTATTTTAGGAGATACTTTTTATTGTTTATTTCTTTAGTTGGCACCCTTATGAACCCTATATAAGGCTGCCTTAGTTGTTGTTTTGCCCCCCCCCCCCCCCGATATTGATATTGAATACAGAGTTATTAAGTTTTACTCCCAAAAGAGAGTGCTTTTGTGAGTCGAGTGCCCTGTGTGCATTGTCGTTGAGTTGGCCCTAGTTGTGCTTGTGTGTGTCAATCTCTTGCATAAGGTTGGTGTTATCAAGGCTTCATAGCGCATCCTCCAGGTGCTTTGACATACCATAGTCATTGTGTTTGGTTGTAATCCATTGGGGTTTCTTCAACATTCAGTAAGGTTCTTGTTCTAAAGTTCAAGGGTTTTATCGTTGATTGATTTGGTTCCAATTGGCCTATCCTTCAACTTCCCTTTTCTTTCATCTCATATCTAATTCTGCTTTTCTTCTCTGTTCGAGTTCCTATTCGAGTTTGGTGTCTAGGTCGGCAACTGCGGCTTATCCCCGCATCATGCATGTAAATTTTCTACTAGGCATTTTACCAAACACTTGGAGTGTATCAAAATTTCTTAAAGAATCAAAACAACATAATCAAACAAAATTCCACCAAATAAGGGACTAATCACACACAAGAGCAAAAATCAACCATTCATACCACAAAAGGAATCAACTCTTGCACATCAAAATCCAAAAACAATT
This sequence comes from Oxyria digyna, assembly GCA_029168935.1. Lineage (NCBI taxonomy): Eukaryota > Viridiplantae > Streptophyta > Magnoliopsida > Caryophyllales > Polygonaceae > Oxyria > Oxyria digyna. The sequence continues at coordinate 19,488,887 of JAPVLV010000013.1, forward strand.
TGCGAAGGAGGAAGTTTCACCTACCTCGATGACTTCATGAACGAAAGCTGGAGGAGGAGGAGGAGACGAGAAGGAGCAGTTGACGACAATGCGAGGAGAGTTGGAAGACAAGTTCGACAAAATCAAAATTGTGCCGGCAATGAAATCTTTACAGTTAAGCATCTTGAAATGGAATTAAAGCGAAATGAGGGAGGAGAGGCGAAGAGAAGGAAGGAACCTTAATGAATGCCGAGGTGAGAGTAGAGCGGCGGCGGCGGCGTTTTTGAGGTATCTGTATCACAAATAAGCCCTGCTACATATAAAGATTACAAATTCGCCATTTTTAAAATAGTTAATTAAGTACTCCGTAAATTTGTTTGAATTCGATCTTGCTTAAGTTACTTATACAAACCTGTTTCATCACACTGTACTGAGTAGTGATACTTAACTTCAACCTAAGCAAGCAATCAACTTGTTTCTAAATTCTCCTAACAAATAAAGGCATTTGTTTCCACAACCAGTTCAAATTGCAGTCTCCATATCAAAAGATAAAAAGTAGCAGCATCTTCTCCTCGAGTTGACAGACCAACAGCTTCTTCTCCAAAGTGAAGAAGCTGCTTGAATTCTTTATTTTGTAATGTGTTTTTTCCCTTTTCATTACATATCACATGATATATGATTTTTCAATCGCCTAGTATATGCATCATATGACTATATATAATATATATATGGCATACATTCCCAATTTCCCACACATTTTCTAGGTTTGCATAAGCAAAACTCAACTGCAACAAAAACAAATGGCAAATCCAGCTTGTGATACATGGCATAGGCATAGACATGGCATAATCAACTATTAATTTCATACCAAAACACGAAAGAGGTTGCCTGAGAAGAAGGACGCCGGTGACTGCTCGAAGTCGAGAACGGCGCTGCCTAGATGCCTTGAGAAGAAGGATGAATGAAGCGGCGAAGGTGGGGCTCTTTTGAGAAGAAGGAAAACGCAGATGGAAGCGGCGAAGGTTGGCTCGTCCACGAGAAGTCGAGAAGCGGTTGCAAAGAAGAATGAAAGAAGGCTGCAAAGTAGGAGGAGCATCGTCGGAGAGTAGAGCGTCTACAGAACCGAGTCCGGGGAGGCGGCGAGGAGGAGGAGGCGCCGTCGACACTTAGAGAATTTTGAGGAGGAAGTTGTTGAGGAAAAGTCGAGCAAAACCTAATTTACTGATATGAGGAAGCTGTTGAGGCGGGCGCCCTTTGCCCGCCTCTAAATTTTTTAAAAACAGCTGTTGAGGCGGGCTCCTACTGCCCGCCTCTAATAGTTGTAATCTGTTGAGGCGGGCGCCTACCTGTCCGCCTCTAATTCTTTTGTTGTAGTTGTTGAGGCGGGCGCCTACTGTCCGCCTCTAATATTTTCGGTGCTTTAGAGGCGGGCGCCTTACTGACCGCCTCAACAGGTCAAAAACACCCATATTTGTTGAGCCGAACGAAAAGTTGCCCGCCTCTAAAGCACCTGTTGCAGCGAACTAAACGACTGACCGCCTCAACAGATAGTAGAATAAGACTTTTTGCGGCGGTTTTTAAGGTGCCTGCCTCAACAGGGGGGTTGCAACAAGTGTTTTTTCTACTAGTGATGTATACATATTTATTTAGCAATCATATATTTACACAATATAATAATACATATATCTTAAATTCAAATTTTAATAAATATTGTATTATAATTTTATTAATTTAGATTAATATAAGTGTAATTTTTTATACTTTCAAATGAAATTAATACAAATCAATGTCATTATGCTTAAACTTCATTCAAACGAAAAAATCAGTAATGACTACACTCATACTATCAATAGCTATATTCAACAAAGAAAGCTTGAGATGCTAACTCAACTTTTAGCATCGGGAGTGTTGATCCCAGAACAAGAGATGATAAAGACGATGTTAATGAGCGAGTTATTTCCTAAGTAAAGAATAGCTTCATGTTTATGATTTCCGAAATTAATATATGTTTCTAGTTTTCATAAGTGAAGAGTAACTTCATGTTTATGATTCGAAATTAGCAATTATGTTTCTAGTTTTCCTAAGTGAACAATTATGTTTTTTATTTTGTATTGAGCTTGGATGTTAAATCAAATAGTATTTTTGAACGTAATCTATATATGATTAACTCAATTTAATTTAATAGAAAAAAGTAACATGTATATATGGAATATGCGTGTCTATGTGTAGATAAAAATAAATTATAAAAATTAAATTTTTTTTTTCTATTTTTATAATCTATATAAGTCTAATATTTGGTTGAAAGACTATATTATATTACTTAAATACAAATTTATGAAAATCATTGGATTATTTTTTATCAATGGTAGGAAATAGTTGAAAAGTGTGATCCCCCATTACTATGTAACCCAAATATGAGTTACATAGGATAGGATGTAACCCAAGCATGGGTTACATTTATTGTGGATGAAAACACATTTAATATTATAAAAATAGACTATATTACTCATGTTGAATAACATAGATAATTTGATGCGGGGATAAGCCGCTGTTGTCCGATCTAGACACCAAACCTCGAACAGAAACTCGAACAGAGAAGAAAGGCGGAATTAGAATGAGATGAAAGAAGGATAAGTCGAATGATAGGCCAATTGGAACCAAATCAAACAACGATAAAACCCATGAACTTAAGAACAAGAACCTTACCGAATGATGAAGAAACCCCAACGGATGATTACAACCAAACACAATGACTTTGGTGGGTCAATGCACCTGGAGGATGCTCTATGGAGTCCCGATAGCACCAACCTTATGGAGGAGATTGACACACACAAGTACAACTAGGGCTAGTTCAACAACAATGCACACGGGGCACTCTTCTCACAAAAACTCTCTTTTGGGAGAAAAAAACGATAAACGCTGTATTCAATATCAAAGTCTAGGTTGGGGGGGATAAACAATAACTAGGGCAAACCTTATATAGGGTTTATAAGGATGTCAATTAAAAGAAATAAAGCAATAAAAGTATTTCCTAAAAATAGCTAAAATCCAATTAAAAGAAATAATCCCGGAAACAATCAAAACAAGATAATCTGGGAAGTCTTCAGCAGGGAATCCGCGGGCGCGGAAAAGGAGCCGCGGTCACGGATTTAGTAACAATGGAATCAGCCCGAGATCCGCGGTCGTGGATTGTAAACCGCGGTCGCGGATTTGTAGACATGTCGGCGACACCTCTTTGTGAAACGGCTCGTTCTCTCTCGTCCGAAATCGGAATTGAGCGATTCCAAAGCCTAGAGTTTTGTCTTGAAGTCTAGTTTATTTCATCTTCAGTACTTGACTTCTCATCTTGACTCGAACCGGATCTCTACGAGCTTGAATGGCTACAATACGAGCTCGGGCTACTATCAATGACTTGAATGATGGCTCATAGCGATCTTTAGCCCTAGCTCCAGTGGTTAGCACATCTTTAGATTTAGGACGAGACGTCCTTGATGATAGATCAGATGCTCCCGCATCATTCTCCCTTTCTTGAAAAGGATTCGACCTCGAATCATATTTGATATGAATGATTGGACGATCTTCATAGGCGTCATCCTCTTTAATGCACAACTTCCTCATGAATGCCTTGAGTGCATAGCTCCACCTTGAGGAAACGATGGATTGCTGCTGGAGTGCATTGCTTTCCTTCATTCCTTTAGATCCTTTGTCCTTGTCCTTCCTCTTGTCATACTTATCAGTAACCTGCAAGAGAACCATAGGTGGAAGAACAACATCTTTTCTAGGGAAGGTAAACGAATAACAACTAGCAAAGCCATCATGAGCAACTCTTTTATCATACTGCCATGGATATTCCAATAAAAGTTGACAAGCTTGCATAGGCACAACATCACATAAAATATCATCATAATGTTCTAATGTCATGGCTTCCTTAGCATGCTTGTTCAAGTTCCAATCAACACAGTCATTAATCCAACGCAGTTTTAAAGGACTAGGGTAGCATAATGTAGCAATTTTCAATTTAGTTTTCAATTCCATGCTAGCAATATTACCACAACTACATTCATCAATATTCATGTTGCAATCCTCAACTTTATCTAGACAATGAGTTTCTCCTAGAATTTCAACACAATGGGCAGTTTGTACATGCAAATCCTTCCTATCAATCAATGAATCAACATGCTCATAATCAATTTCAACCTCATTATCTAAATCAGTTTTAGGATCATCAATACAAACAACATCATCAATACTATCACCTATTTCATATTCAATCTCAATTTGTTCTAGGTGATTAAGCATATCAGAACAATCATTAATCATATGATTCCTACTTTGACAGTTTAAGCACAAAACATCTTCATTTTTAGTAGAAAGATTAGAAGTGCTCCCTGGGTTAACTTCTTGTGATGGAGAGGCATGCCTTAGGTTCCTTTCTGGCTTCTTATCCTTTTCCTTCTTCTTGACAACCTCTTTGACTTGACAACTCCAATGCTCAAGCTCGGCTTCTAACTTAGCAAAGCTGTTTTTCACTACCACTTGCACTCACGCTTCCACTCGCGCTTGCCATTCTTCTGTAGCCTTCTTTATTTCTTTTTGCTTCTTGGCCTTTGTTCTCCTCTCAATCTTGATGGCCAAGTGCAACAATTCTTCCATGGAGGAGTAGCTATACAAATATACTTTGTTAGCTAAATAAGATTTTAGTATATGAAGATACCTATTCATAGTAGTCTCCTCATTTTCATGCACATTAGCTCGAACCGTAGCAGCCTGCATTGCATTGTATGTCTCCTCTGCTGACATGGTTCCTTGCCTCAAATTTTCCAACCTTCGCCTGAGCTTACGCGCGAAATATGGAGGCACAAAGCGAGCTCTCATTAAGGTCTTCATTTGCCTCCAAGTGTTCACAGCTGGATCAAGTGCTCTTCTCCTTTCTTCCTCAAGATTATTCCACCATTTCAGTGCATTGCCGGTAAATTCACGAACAACAAATCTTACCTTTTGGAATTCCATGAAGTTATGACAACTCCAAATCTGCTCAACCTTGGCTTCCCATTCCATATACTCATCCACGTCCCAACCTTCAAATCTTGGAATGTTCAGCTTGATCTTGGCAAGACCAATTTGCTCTAGCTCACGTCCTTTTCTTCTTTGGACATCTCGGTATAGTTGCTAATCTTCACTCTCCATGTACTCCTGCTGATATCCCCTTGGAGGTCTCCTTTTGGGAGAAACTAACCTGTCAATTATCAAAGAAAAGACTAACACAGAACAATGTTAAGTGAGTGTAAACGAAAACAACTCGAAAGTGTTTACTCTCGTATGTTTTCCTCTGCACTCTCTCTCAATTGTAGTTGTAACAAGCTTTTCTTGATGAATTGCCTTGTATGTACCAATAACCCAATAGATTGAAACTAACAAGCTCCTAGCACTAATATGAGTGATGGTAGAGATGGAGATGGCTAGTGTAGGGACGGGGTTTCAACTTCAAGGCTCTGACTCAAAACAGAAATGACTCAACGAAAGAAAGAAACAAAGACTCAAAAACGTTTGCAAGAATGTAAATGCAAACAACTAATATGGCTCAAGTTTGAATTCAAGAGGGTCAAAAAGGAAGTGTACCTTAACTTGTTCCGACTGGTGTCGATGAAGGATCGAAGACGGAGTCGAGAGGGCTAGGTAGTAATAGGGATGGTTCGTAGCTGTAGTAACAGGGCAAACTGAGGCAGTAGAAGATTCGCGGTCGCGGTTCTGGGTGCCGCGGTCGTGGATTTAGGTTCTGGGGCAACAGTGCGATTGCCGCGATCGCGGGTGGAATTCCGCGGTCGCGGGTGAGATTCCGCGGTCGCGAGTGAGATTCCGCGGTCGCGGTTCGCGTCTTGCGGCCTAAAACTCCTTTGTATTCGTTCGGGCTCGTGACAATCCCGATTCCTCCGATTTCTTGAATTCCGACTAAAACAATATCAAACTAGACTTTGACTCAACAAAACGTAAAATAAAATGTTGACTTTGAGACTTTTCGATTTCTCTTTTTTTTTGAATTTTTTTTTTTTTTTGTCTCAGCAAAAACGAAAATTACAGACTCGATATGAGATGTTAATCTCATCAAAAATTAAAAATAAATAAAATAACAACTAACTTGATTTCCTTGTTGAAGAAATAAGATTTTCCTTCTAAAAGATAAGATTTTCTTCCTTGAAGATCTTGTTTGTGCTCCAAGGCAAGAAATTCCAGCAATTCTTTAGGGTTTCTGATGGCTGCGTTTTTGATAGGGATGGATGAATTTGTGATGGGTGAAGGGATGAATGGATTTTGGGACAAAGGTGCTCCAAACTCCAATCTTTAGATCTCCACCAACACGAATCGATCCAAGCTTCTTGTACACAACCTGAAACAGACTCAACAAGAAAGATCAAAGTACTAGAAGACTCAAAATCAATTTCTGAAAGAAACTGACAAACAGGCAAACAAAACTGACTCCTTTTTTTGTGATTTTCTGGATAGGGGTCTCTTGATGTTCTCGTGAAGACAGATGGTGTCAACACAGCTCTGATACCAATTTGATGCGGGGATAAGCCGTTGTTGTCCGATCTAGACACCAAACCTCGAACAGAGAAGAAAGGCGGAATTAGAATGAGATGAAAGAAGGATAAGTCGAATGATAGGCCAATTGGAACCAAATCAAACAACGATAAAACCCCTGAACTTAAGAACAAGAACCTTACCGAATGATGAAGAAACCCCAACGGACGATTACAACCAAACACAATGATTTTGGTGGGTCAATGCACCTGGAGGATGCTCTATGGAGTCCCGATAGCACCAACCTTATGGAGGAGATTGACACACACAAGTACAACTAGGGCGAGTTCAACAACATTGCACACGGGGCACTCTTCTCACAAAAGCTCTCTTTTGGGAGAAAAAAACGATAAACGCTGTATTCAATATCAAAGTCTAGGTGGGGGGGCTAAACAATAACTAGGGAAAACCTTATATAGGGTTCATAAGGATGTCAATTAAAAGAAATAAAGCAATAAAAGTATTTCCTAAAAATAGCTAAAAACCAATTAAAAGAAATAATCCCGGAAACAATCAAAACAAGATAATCTGGGAAGTCTTCAGCAGGGAATCCGCGGGCGCGGAAAAGGAGCCGCGGTCGCGGATTTAGTTATGCAAATCAATGGAATCAGCCCGAGATCCGCGGTCGCGGATTGTAAACCGCGGTCGCGGATTTGTAGACATGTCGGCGACACCTCTTTTTGAAACGGCTCGTTCTCTCTCGTCCGAGATCGGAATTGAGCGATTCCAAAGCCTAGAGTTTCGTCTTGAAGTCTAGTTTATTTCATCTTCAGTACTTGACTTCTCATCTTGACTCGAACCGGATCTCTACGAGCTTGAATGGCTACAATACGAGCTCGGGCTACTACCAATGACTTGAATGATGGCTCATAGCGATCTTTAGCCCTAGCTCCAGTGGTTAGCACATCTTTAGATTTAGGACGAGGCGTCCTTGATGATAGCTCAGATGCTCCCGCATCATAAATGCTCATAGATTAGATTATCTATCAATTGGTATAGTGGGCAGCTGGGCGCCTATCTAAGGACATCTTCAATGGTATGTTAAAAATGACTATAGCAAACTTATAGCAAAATCACTCCCCAATAATAAGCTAAAAATGAAAAAATGAAGAATATTCTTTTTGATATTCTTTATTTCTCCAAGTCAAAAGCTAAATATAGCATTTCAAATAGCATACCATATAGCATTTTTGATGATATGTTAAAAAGATATTGGATTTATTTAATAAATAAAATTAATATAGAAAGACAAGTTTGAAAATTAGTCTAAGAGAAAGTAAATTTTAACATTTGTTGTTGGTGTTGTCTTCTTTGGTAAAAAAATACTATTTCAACTTGCTAAAATACTAGGTGCCATGGTATATTTGCTTAAGTAACTCACCCATATACAAACAGCGGGACCACAATGGGTAGGATCATGACCGGGAATAGAGAGAACAAAATGCACTCCATTAGCGGCAAAGAAAAACATGGCTTGAGCAATACGTTAGCTTTGAAATGTTCTTCGAAAAGTCTATTCATACTTTTTACATTTCTGTACTCACTACTCACATTTCCAGACTCTTGCTTCCTGCTCGAGACCACCTTCTGACAATTCAGTTAGCCAAAACCTGATAAGTTTCTACTTTGTGTACTGAAGTTTACTCTATAGCTTTTGTTTCTTTATGAACTTCAATTTGTAACATGAAGCAAAATGTGTGTCTTCCATAAACTAGAACGGACCCTCCAACTTATCCACTGCATTGAATAGCAATACTGCGAGATGAAGCAAAATGGATTTGTATGAGAAAAATCTCAAAAAGATACTTAAATTGTATGAGTAGTATGGTTCTTTTCTTGTGCTAAAAAAACAGAGTTCCAATATTCAATACCATCCTCTATATTATTTTCAAACTTAAGACAAACCCTTCATGCTCTTCTCAACACATAATCACATATCACATATCAACACACCATTGCTCATTATCTTCTTGCTTATTATCTTCTTGCTCATTTCACCCTCCTCTTCAACAATCTCACCTTCATCTTCTTCCTCTTCGGGAAGATTCGCTTTTCGCTCGTTCTCCTCAATCTTCGCCTTAAGAAATTCCACAAGCCCTTTCAGAGCAACCTCGGGATCCTCGGTCTTCATGAATTGCTCTCCCACATCAGCAGGAGTCACCTTTGCCTGAGGCATAAGCTGCTCGACTTCGTCGAAAAACGGGTGTTCCGTAATCCCAAGATAGTTGGAGGCTAGCATCTTGAACCCACACGGTGTGCAAAACGACATGTGGATGTGAACATCCATTCGACCCGGTCGGAGAAGGGCTGGGTCAAGTCGCTCCTTGTGGTTTGTGGTGAAGATGATGATCCTTTCGTCCCCACAACTTGACCATAATCCATCAATGAAGTTTAGCAATCCAGATAAAGTTATCTGAAAATTAAGATTCAGCTAGTCAGTCAATGAATAGGTCTTATAGTGAAAATACATATCATGATGATGGGTTTTTTTTTAAAGGTTTTCGGAAACTTGCCTCCTGAACTGGTTGATACCGAGGTTGATCAGCTTTCTGTTTTTTCTTCCTCTCAAGATCAATAGAACAATCAATGTCCTCCACCACGAGAATCGACCTATTCGCAGTCCCAATGATAAGCTTACGAAGCTCAGAATTGTAGGTCAAATCAGTCAGCTCCAAATCATATATATCAAAATTCAAGTAATTAGCCATGGCAGCAATCAAGCTGGATTTGCCTGTCCCGGGAGGCCCAAACAACAAATAGCCTCTCTTCCAAGCCTTACCCACTTTCCTGTAAAACTCCTTCCTCCTCACAAACATCTCCAAATCCTCCATGATGGTCTTCTTCATATCGAGATCCATGGCCAGAGTGTCGAATGTGGCTGGATGGTCTAGATTCACCGACACCCACGGGTGCCCTGTGCCTCGCATCATGCGGTCATACTTGAGAGTATGGATCTTTAGAGTCTTCTTCTCTTCTTTGAACTTGAGTGCCTCAGAAACTATGTATGGAAAGTAGGAATTAAACACCATTTCTCGGTGTTTCTTGTGGAAGCTCAGCTCAAAGTGTGATAGATCAGTTTTGCTGGTTGATCTGCTTCCAAAATCGTCGTACATTGTGAACTTTGAGTCTATCTGTTCAGAATTTAGTTTCAGTTGTCATTAAGCTTTAGAATGCAGAACTGTAAGTCAAGAATTTACATTAGACCCTGTAAAACCTTACTCACCAAAGATACCAAACTAGCATGCCTAGGATTTTCAATGGAAATACAGTTCTTGGATTCAAATTACCTCACACCTTGTTAACTCCATAACCAAATTGATCTAAATTAAGTAAGAGTCCAAAACTTATCCTACACAAAATTCACCCCAATTCCAACTTGAGTAGGCCCTGGTTAGAGATCTGCTCAGCTCAAATCTATTCAATAGAACTGCATGTGTATGAAAACCCTAAATTATAACTCTGGAAAGATAAAAGACTTGTTTCAAAGTTCGAACATGATTCCATCCAACATCACCCACGCCGCTTTTCGGGTTTTTTATTTAGAAAAAAGGGGGATTTTGATGAGGAATTACCTGTTTGTTGACCTTGGTCCACTTCAACTGGACGCCATTGAAGACATCAACGACCTCTTGATTCTTGTCCATGGAGAGGATGATCTTGGTCTCCTTAGCAGGAATGGCGGCCCTAAATCTGTGAGTAGAGGGGGAGATTTTGGTGCCGAGGTAGACCTCCGCTGCCTGAAACAGCTGATTCTCGTGAAGCCCTTCGATCTCGTCTATGGTGATGATGATCTGAGAAGACATGGAGGAGAAGAGGAAGAAGATTTTGTGGCGGAAGAAGTCTTGGACTTCGTAGGGAAGAAGGTCTTTGGCAATGGAGCGGATGAGCACCATCGAGGCCGCTGCAGAGGCAGCTGCTGATATCACCGTCGTCGCTGAGGGAATCTCCATCTTCTTCATCATCACTTTCTTCTGCTTCTTCTTCTACTGGGTTTTGCAGCTGCGAATTTTGAGGGTTTTTAAATTGTATAGTGGGTTTCAGACCAAGAAATGAATCGTTTATATAGACAAAATCTATAGAACTACATTTTCTCAATTTTCACTCTACATTTCCATACGTCTATCCTCGTTTAGGGTGGATAGGTAAAAAAATTTGATATACGTATAAGAACTTATATGTATATAATTTTGTAAAAAATACAAAATACATCTTTTGCGCTAGAACTTATATGTAATGATAATTTTTTCCCCAAATAAATGAAAAAAATTAAAAAAAAATTAAAAAAATCTGTACGCTGGAAATGGGTGTACGTCCAATTCCGACGTACACCATTTTTTTTTCGAAATTTTTTTTTATTACGATTTTTAAAAAAAAATTAATAAATTACGTTAGTATATAATAACAATAATAGGTCATATTTCACATCTGCCTCTTTGCTCTAGTGGTAAAGAGCTGCATAGTTTTGAGTTCGAATCTCAACACTAACATCTTACCTTTTTTATTTTTGGGTAAAAAATAATGGAAAGAGAGGAGGGGGAGTCGAACTTGAGACCTCATGGGCATGTAATGAAGTGAAACCACTAGGTTAATGAATCATATTGATATATTTGTAATATTAATACTACAAGTTACAATCGAATTTGGGCTCACCTCATTATTTTATTACAATAACAGTTTTTTAATCTTTGTCTCAAATATCTATATCTATAGACTATTAATTATTTTAATAATTTCTAAAAAATAATTATTTAAATAATAAGGTGTATCTTATTGATATATATGTAATATTAATACTACAAGTGATGATCGAACTTGAATCTACCTCATTATTTATTAGAAAAACAGTTTTCTTTTATTTTTGTCCCAAATATTTATTGAATTAATTACTTAAATAATTTTGAATAAAATAATAATTATTTAAATAATCACATATGTAAGCTTTTTTAATATTTATAAAATATTTTGAAAACACTTTTTATATAAGACGTTCAAGGTTGTACTTTGTGGTCTATCTATTTTGTCAACATATGACCATGAGCAAAAACTGATCTTGGTAGAAACAAACCAACCTGAAATTGTGAGAGAAAACAATACTTTAATTATTGTATTTATAGGTATTTCATATAAGTTTAAAAAATATTTTCAAATAGCACATCTAATAAATTGATATAGTGGCAAGATAGGATTTTAACGAATTGTCGACGAGATAAGGATAAGATCTTGCATATAACACATCTAACAACCAATCTTGCATAATAGTTTTACGTATTTTCGATTCAAAATAGTTATGCAAGATGAATAAAATCTTGCATAATACTTAACGTACAAATAGTTATGCAAGAAATGGAGCGAAAATCGAGTAAAACGGGATTAAAACGGAAAATGACGCGAAAATCGAGTAAAACCGACTTAGAATGACTAACGACGCAAAAATCGAGTAAAACCGGCTTAGAACGACTAATGGCGCGAAAATCGAAAAATTGTGGATAGAGTATAGGGTATAAGGTAGGGTATAGGATATAGTGGATAGTGAATGTGGATATATAGTGGATAGTGAATGTGATAAGTGGTTAGTTTGGGCTCAATTCGTTTAAACGCCTTAAAACGATAAAAATCAAAATTTCAAAATTGTAACATGATAGAAAATAAAGCCCATAGTCGTTATCAATTCTCAGAATCGGAAAAAAATAATCGAAAACGTCAACGGGCCTAATAAGGCCGAATTGAGATTTAGTGAGACCCATTATCAAAAAACGACATAAAACGGCTTAATAAGACCTTAAACCGCAAAAAAATTGAAATGTAAAAGTTATATTTGAGCATTACCAATATGATGGTTTCGTTTTTATAAGAAAATAACAAAATGAACACTTCAAAATATCTAAACAAGCACTTTCACCTAGTAACGAGTTAATCTCAAGTATATAAGTCATATAGTTTTACTCATATGTGTGTGATATCACTTCGTTACTCAAATAAACTTTATATAAAACTTTTATTAAATGTTACGAAACACTCAAATAATCCAAAATAATGACATTTCACATCTTTGTATCCATTTAACACATCCACTATCCACATTCAATATCCACTATCCACATTCACTATCCACTATCCACATCCACTATCCACTATCCTATACCCTATACCCTAAGTCGGATTTGCTCGTTTTAAGTTGATTTTACTCGATTTTTCCGCCAACTCAATTTAAGTCCGTTTTACTCGATTTTCGCGCCAACTCGTTTTAAGTCTGTTTTACTCGATTTTTTGTGTTGTTACTCGTTTTAAGTGTGTTTTACTTGATTTTCGCGCCAACTGGTTTTTGTCTGTTTTATTCGATTTTCGCGCCAACTCGTTTTAAGTATGTTTTACTTGATTTTCGCGTCGTTCCCGTTTTAAGTCCATTTTTCTCTATTTTCGCGCCATTAGTCGTTCTAAGTCGGTTTTTCTCGATTTTCACGATATTACTCGTTTTAAGTCGGTTTTTCTCGATTTACACACCGTTTCGAGTCCGATTTCTTGTGAGAGAGACTTTATTTGGATTTTATCTTAATAAGACTAAGTTTTATATTTTTCAAACATAATTAACCATCGATGGTGTTGATATCTTTAATCCAAGTTTGTGTTGAAATTTTTCAAACATAATTTATCATTTGTCATATATTGTATAAATTTTGTAGTTTTTGTTGAAATATATTTTGTTTTATATTGAATAAGAATTTATTTATTAATATATATTATTTAAATAACAATATTAGAAATACAAAGAAAATATTTTGGGAATGATATGGATTATCATATTTTTTTATCTTAAAATATATTATAAATATAAAAAAGCTTACACACCTGCTTATTTGAATAATTCTTTTTCCTCAAAATTATTAAAATAATTAAATCAATAAATATGTGGGAAAAAAATAAAAAAATCTATTTTTCTAACAAAAAATGAGGTAGATTCAAGTTCGATCATCACTTGTAGTATTAATATTATAAATAATACCAATAAGATACACATTATTATTTAAATAAATATTTTTTCTCGAAATTATTAAAATAATTAATTCTATTGATATATGAGATCAAGATCAAAAAAAGTGTTATTCTAATAAAATAGTGAGGTGAACCCAAATTTGATTGTAACTTGTACTATTAATATTACAAATATATCAATATGATTCCTTAGTCTAGTGGTTTCACTTCATTATATGCCCATAAGGTCTCAAGTTCGACTCTTCCCCACCTCTCTCTTTTCATCAATTTTTACCAAAAATAAAAAAGGTGAGATGTTATTGTTGAGATTCGAACTCAAAACCTCTAGGCAATCAATGAAGTTCTTTACCACTAGAGCAAAGAGGTAGATGTGATATATGACCTATTATTGTTATTATATACTAACGTAATTAATTAATTTTAAAAAAAATCGTAATAAAAAAAATTCGAAAAAAAATGTTGTACGTTGGAAATGGGCGTACGCCCATTTCTAGCGTACGGAATTTTTTAATTTTTTTTTTAATTTTTCATTTATTTGGGGAAAAAAATTATCATTACGGTACGCTCGAAATGGGCGTACGCCCGTTTCTAGCGTACAAGATGTATTTTGTATTTTTTACAAAATTGTATACGTATACAAACGTATCATCCAATTTTTGCACTGTCCGCCCGTTTTGAGCGTACGCTCATTATGGGCGTATCGTTTTGTAGTGTGGCTAGAGAGAAAATGTAGTGCGTATAGACGCCATGTTTATATACCAGTAAAATGAAAAACACAGGACATTTTGGTAAATTTAATTTTTGCCTTATTTGGCCTTTGTTTGTTTGGGATTTGTTTCTGTGAATTTAATCAAATTTGGTATTTTTTTTTTATGCATTTTCCTACCAGAGTGTGTAGCCTATATCTTTTCTTTTTTAGTTGTTTATTAGTATGTGTCAATGAACACACATTAGACAAATCCATCTTTATTTTTGAATTTTTATACATTAAAAAGGTTAGAAATCATAAAGGAAGAAGACAAGTGTAACGGTTTTGTGTACTTATTCTTCCGGTTTGAATCTGGTTGCGATTAACGATAAAAGATAACTCTATTTCAATATTTATCTAATTTTTAGCTATTAAAGAGGTTCGGGATTAAAAAGGAAGAAAATAAGTGATGTCGTCTTCTGCGGTGATCATTCTCCATCTAACCATTTTCATCTTGTATGAACTACTAACGACAAAAGTAAATCACCCCAACTTTTACATTCCATATATGGAGATAGATTGGTTCATATTTGAGAATTTCAATTAGAATACGAAAAAAGAATCTAGTGACGATGTGCACTGAATCAACAAAATCAGATAGCTCATTTCAATTGTTGATATAAAGCTAGAAGAGACTCTTAAGTAATGTCATAGTACTACAAGTCTATTGAAATTAAAATATTTCTAATGTGTTATTCTTCGTCCAACGGTTTTAATTTAGCTTGAGACAGTTTACCACAAAAGCAACTCTCTTTCAATTTTTCTTTTTCTGGCTTATTTATTAAAGAGGCTCGAAATAAGAAAAAGAAAAAATAAGTGTTATCGTCTTTTGTGGTCATTATTCTTCAACCAACGATATTCATTCGGTATGACACTACTAACGATAAAAGCAAATCATTCCCAATATCTGTATTCTATATATGGATTGAGATGGGCTCATCTATGAGATTCCGGAAAATGAATCTAGTGAAAATGTCTAGTGAATCAACGAAACTGAAATAAGATTGTTGATACAATTGAAGAGACTCTTATACAATGTCGGAGCGATATAACATGCAAGTCTTTGTTAAGATTTATTTATATTTGATTTTTTGTAAATTATAGTATTTCTAGTGTGTTTATTGAGTGTACTCTTTTACTCAACAAAATAAGGCTCCGGTTTTGGTGAGGATGATGACTTAGATGAGAGTTGTTGATGTACATAAACATTACGTGTGTATAAAAATGTCATATATTGTTACTGTGTTTAATCCTTTTTATGTATCTTTTAAAGATATATCTATTACTTATTCTCTTTAAATTGATATATAATTTATGTTGCCGTTTTCCCGGCTTTTTCCTTTTCATTAAATTTGATGTTATCATTTCTCAGCGTCGGAAACGTTTTCGTGTCGAAATCATGGCAGGTGGGAGACTTGCAGTGCAATCTGGGTGAGTGCAGACTTGGAAGGTAGGTGGAAGATTCCTCCATTGACTCCTGACTGGACGCTTTTGTACAGCTTTGCAATTAAAAATGAGCACTGACTTTGACTTAAATTGCTAAAGTTTGCACCACTCTTTCGCCGGATGCCTTTGTCGTATCGTAAGGGATGGGCCAACCAAATTGTAGTTCAATTCCCATTCGCTACTTTTGATCAATGTCATCACATTCTTCGTCAATGCTTTGGTTTGGTATTAATTGTTTGACTGGAAATTATCAAGAGTTATCTATTCAGCTACTTCTCACTAGAATGGTAGAGGTGTGCGTAAACTTTGTCATATAGGGCTTTTTTATTTTAGGCACCACTTCCTCTTGAATTTCGGAGTGAGTGTGTTTCTATAACAATGTTTCTTACTAATCGCATGTTTTTGTTGGGTGACCGATCATAATACATTAATATAAGAGGTTTTTGTATAGAATCAGTTTTTATTTAGTCCAATTTATATACAATCACCCTTTATTTATGTATACCAACTATTATAATTTTTCTTACAAAGTCTTATCCATACCTAACTTCTGTTAACATTTTCGTTTAAGATTTAAAATCACTATATTGCCCTTGCCTTTTAAAATAGCCAATTTATACGTTTTTATTAGAAGAATGATCCCTTTAAAAACTAACCCCCGACCCCAAGGGGTTAGTTTTCTTTAACAAAAACTAATAAATACGTATTCGGATGTGCGGGCATTTACTTGTCTAACGGCACGTGAAATGATATTATAATAATACACTCCGATGCGTTAAATCACTAGTATGAAAAGGGGTTTTCACCAGGGAAATTTTACCATGGTTCTAACGAAACTGTGGTATTAGAGTTTCAGCGGCACCTTTACCACGGTTTTCAGAAACATCGTGGTGTTTGTGGTAATATTTTACCCCGGTTATTTGTTAATTGCATTTATACAACGGTTTGTTACAAAAACGCAGTAATTGTGCACATTATTTACCCCGGTTTTTGTTAAATTGGTATATTCACCACGGTTTACTTGCGGACCGTGTGAAAAACTGTTCTAATTTACCCCGGTTCTGCTACAATGACATACTTACCCCGGGTTTGGCAACAATCGTGATAAAAGGTAAGTTAACATGACTTGGATTGAGATCCGTTTTTACTGGAGTTGGTCCGGTTTATTATTGGACTCAAGTCGAGATAAAGCTCAAAATTGAGGACCACCTTCATTCCTAACATCGTTGTCCTCATTCTGTATCTCCGTTGCCAAAACAATCATAGGTCAATTGACTCGGGCGCTGTAGAGGAAGACCTCCATAGCTAACGACTCTGAATCGCACAAGAGAAAAGAGCAAGGACATGGCTTCGAGTGCAGCGGTTCCGCTCTGGAGGGCAGCTGGGATGACTAACATGTCGTACTCCAACATCTGCGCAAATCCGAAGCCCTTGCTCGTGAGAAGGTCCACTCCTTTATTTCCAAATGGGAGGATGACAAGCCCTAGAAGCCCGGTAATGATTTCTCTTCCGTGCTCTTTGTTTCTGAAATGCTTTTCGTTTTGATTGCAACTCTCTTTCTGCGAATTTTGATTGACTTAGGGTTTTCGATTTCTTGTATTGACTTAGGGTTATCTTTATTAAAAATTGTTAAGAGGAACAAAAAACAATCTTGATGGGCTTCAATTGAATTTGTATGTCGAAGCTATGTTCTACATTCTAATAGCTTGCCTCTCAATGGTTCTGAATTACAGACGAGTGTTTATAGAATGAAGACTGCCGGTAGATTCAAACCTTGTGTCTACATGAGTTGCTTTGATCTTGAAACTCTCATACAAATGAATGAATGTAACGAGCTTGTGAGCCTTTTCGAATTCTTTTGATATACTTATTTCATCACTAGTTTACTACCTATTCATAGATGAATGACAACTCGGTGGTTTTTTTTTTTTGTATTTCATTTTCTAGGACTCTCACTGCAAACTACTTCACTGGAAAGTTGCCAAAGGGGCTCATGTATCTTTCTAATCTGAATGAACCGTAAGTGTTGGACCGGGTAGAGACAAGCCCAATCCATTACAATAAAAAGGCCCAATAGGTTAAAGAAGGAATGGGGTATAAGAATGAACAGTGAAAGAATGATTAAGGGGGCACAAATCGGAAAAGGAGGATAGAGGCAGGTGCTGGGCGACTTCCCGATGGAGATACAACTTCATCTTCAACCTAGCACCTTATCCTTCATCCCATCAACCATTAATGGCAGAAACGGAGTTCGACCATCACACTAACAATCTCGGTTCGGACGCGGGAAGCATTCAGGGCTAATCGACAAATGTCGACCCCCGACTGAGCTACTTCCCAGCTCATGAGCACATCCTGGTCTTCATCGCCGCTCACCCGAGCTCTACTGTCAATCTTCCCGTCTTAGTTGTCGCATATGTGCACTCCCGGACGAATTCCGTCAACGTCATGGTCCCATATTTGCCATCGCTGACCAGCGAACCGATGTCGAGCTTCGGCGAGTCGAACGTGACCTCCTGGTATACTCATTGCCATTGTTTACGCCCTGGTGTGGTAAGGTTGCTCAATTCTTCACCCCTTAACCATATGTTAAGTATATCCCTAATTAATATTATAACAAGTCCCAAAGTGATATATGAGTTTGATAGGTTTCTGGCAATTGATTAGTGAAATCATAATCTCATAGTGGTAGATCGTGTGGTTGAGCTATCTGATGGCTAATTTGGCCATGACTAAGGGGGTTGATATCTTCATTTGATCCCTCACGTCTCAGGCATAGTATTTGGTCCCTTTTATTGAACTCGACCCATATGATTAATTGTATAAGAAATACCCACTCTCTCTATATAGTTTAATGAAGGATTCGTGATAATGACTAAGTTGTTTGGTGGATAAATGATTAATGGGATAAATGATGAAGTACCTAACATCACTGAGAATATAATGTCTCGTTTGATGTTGATCATGAATGATTCATATTATCTTACATGTATGATTGATATTGGAGGGTTTTATATCCCTTTTAAGGTAGGTCGCTCAAGCACGAACGCTTAGACTCTTGTGATTCTTTATACTTGCTCGTTTATCTAATACAACATTTATATGATTACTGACTTGGGCGTCGGAGTGCCCTTTCCGGAGAGCCCCACCTCCGGGTTTGACTTTTGCAGGATACTTGGAGAATGATATTCCTCCTAGAAACAAGAGAGAACATTTCAAAGCTAGTCGCGAGGTCCGCCTCTGAGAGAGAAATATGAGATTCGAAGAGAAACATTCCGCTTGGAAACAAGAAGTCTAGATAGCTCGCGAGTAGAAGAAAGGATAAAGACTCGGGAATCCGGAGTGTTGCCGGTTTCCCTTCCGTTGGAACGAGGTTCCAACAAATCGAAGTTCCAACAGTAAGCATTTATTTTTCTTCAATAATTTGATTGATATCTATTTAGTTTTTGTTTTGAAATGTATTTTAATCTTGATAATATATTAATGACCTGTCTTCACCATCTCCCATGGACCTTAGTTTCAAATATTTGGTAGATTATTTTCCCGAAGGGTCACAAAATTTTCCTTGCAGTATTATCTAAGTTTAATAAACAAAACTCTGTTCCATCTATATGCAATTTTACCCGTTGGATAGCTTAGACTTGGTTATGGATGCTAAATGAGAACTTAATTCAAGTATTTAACCATTTTCTACTTTGAGATATATAAACCTTATGTATGTGTGTCTTATAAAAAAAATTGAAGGTATACGACTCTGTTGCTTCTTAGGTACAGTATTTGACAAGCAACTTTCAGAGGGCCAATTCCTGAGTGGATCAAGAACATAGGCGGTAATACGTAAGTTAAAATCTTGTATAACATCTTTTCTATTGTAAGTTTCTATTACAAGTCCACAAGTAGCTTAAACCACGTCTTTCAATTTCTTTTTGCGAGAAAATTTGCCGGTTTTACCTTTGAAATTGATGTTACTGCATTATAGAACTCTTTGTAGCGAAATTACCTACGAGAAGATAACTAAGCAATTGTAGGACAAAGATCAAAGAATACGGTATAATCTCAACACTCAAGAACAAAGTAGGAAATTAGGGTTGAAGCTTGAACTTGGTATTACTCGTAAGAGTATTTTACCGAAAACAACCCGTATAATAGGCTATATTGCCCAAAATCACTCGTATGTTTCACTATTACCGGAAACCACCCATATCATACCTTCCGTCACTCAACAACCACCCCACACCTAACTCCGTTAACACTAATCACACTGGCAAAATTATATTATTTTTATATGGAAAATATATATGTATAAGAAAAAGTAAAAGGAATTAAAAAAGAAAAATACCTTTAATATTTATAAGAGATTGAAATGAAAAAGAAAAAGAAAAAGGGAAAGTAAACTTGGGTTCTTCTTCCTTCGGTAGTAAATATAATTCCGAATCCTCCACCTCGACAACCACCGTCCTCTTCGTCAGCCTCCTCCTCATCACCGGATCCTCCATAGCTGCCGCCTCTGCCTTCGCATTCCTCTTCTTCTCCAAAACCTCAAACCCCCAAATACAAATCACTGCTCGATCCCTAACCAAACTCTATCGCCCCGTCGTTCTCCTCGTCTCCTCCGACGTATTCCGATTCGGATACCAATTTAAAACCCCAACACCCAACATCCACCGTCTCATCAACAGCGGCACCGAAGCTGACCTCGGCCTCATCCCCGTTTTCCCAACCCTAATTTTCCCAAACCACAACTCAATCGTCACTGGACTTTACCCTTCCTCCCACGGAATCATCAACAACCACTTCAAGGACCCCATCAATGGCGACTCCTTCTCCATGGCCAGCCATGAGTCCAAGTGGTGGCTCGACGAGCCTCTTTGGGAGACTGTAATCAGCCATGGATTCAATGCCGCTATTTACTTTTGGCCTGGCTCCGAGGTAACAAAGGGAAATTGGTCTTGCTCTGATGAATTCTGTATGCATTACAATGGCTTCGTGCCTTTTGAGGATCGTGTTGATATTGTTCTGAGCTACTTTGATTTGCCTAACATAATGCAGTCGCAGAGGAAAGAGGATGGAACTAATTGGGAAATTAAGAAACAAACGAGGGTAATTTGGTAATTATATTAGTTAAATATTTTAATTTAATATAATAAATTATATATCTGACACGAGGGGTCAAGTTTGACAATTTTAACGTCAGTTAGGCGTGGGGTGGTCGTTGAGTGACGGAATGTATGATATGGGTGGTTTCCGATAATAATGAAACATACGGGTGGTTTTGGGCAATATAGCCCATTATACGGGTGATTCGCGCCGGCAACGTTCATCTCCAACGGCTAGTTTCTTAATGAGAGATGTTGCCGTTGGGAGAATATCCTTCCCGAGATCCTCGCGATCTCCTTCCTATAAATAAGCGAGGGTCTTCCCTTTTTTCATACACTTCTTCTAATCTTCATTTCTCTCAAATATTTCTCTGCTCTCTTCTTTACTTAATTGCTCTATTACACTGTTTCTCTTTCTTCTTCTTTTTTCAATGGCAACCCCAGTGCTTTATGAACCGGGAAAGGTGCTCTGCGAATCGGATCTCCATTACCCTGAAGCCCATGACGTTAGCCGTTTGAGGGCCATTGCTGAACTTGGTCCAGACGTGAAGATTGAAATTCCTCCAAGGGGGTTTGTGCGGATGCTCATCGGCTGGGATGGATAGCGGTTTATGAGTATCCTTTTCTGGCGGGGCATCGATTCCCGTTCTCGCCTTTGGTTAAGGCCTTTATGCTCGCGCTAGGCTTGGCGATGGGTCACCTTCTTCCCGGTGCCTGGCGCATCTTGGGCGCTCTTGACGATGCCATTGACAAACATGACTTGGATTTTGTTGCGGCGGATCTCGCCAATTCTCTGACTGTCTCGCTCTCCAGGTAGAGTTTACTTCAAGATTAAACAGAAAAAGGCTAGGATAGCTTTTGAGAAGAGCACAGCCGACCGGGGTTGGGCCGAGGTCTTTTACTTTGTGGAGAAATCTTCCCTCGGAGATGCGTGCTCTTGGCTTATCGAGGAATGGAACCCCAAGAGTAAGTTTCTTTACTTTACCTTAATAACTTTTTTCTTTTCGTATGTTTTTCTCGTCGATGTTTTACTTACGTGTAACTTTATATGCTTTCCAGTTAACGCGGAGGCTCTTAAGACAAGAGCGAAGTCAAAAAAGGCTGTAGCCGCGCTCTTGGTGATTCCTGAAGTTGACCGGACCTTCTATGGTCATGACGGAGAGGGTCATCGTTGTGGTCCAGCGACGCCATCTGGTAAGTTAGTTTCTTCTCGTTTAGCTTTCATCGACTTATTTCCTCGCACTTGTGCTCTAATTGTTTGCACTCTGTTGGTGGCGCAACTTCAATTTCTCGCGTTCGTGCTCGCGACGAATCTGCCACTGATCTCGTGACGTCGAGGAAGAGGCACCTTGCCATAAAAGGATGTTCATCCGCTGCTCCCTTGGACCTTGATCTCATGGCTACTTTGGAATCTACGCCATCTCCTTCTCCAGCTAAGGCGACGCGTTCACGGAAGGGAAAGGAAAAAGTGGTCGAGGTTCCCGAGGAGAAATATTCGTCTGTGGATGACTTCCCTAGTGTGATTTCAAATGCTTTCGCTCCGGGAAGGGAGCTTCTGAAAGCTTTGATGGGGCTTCGTTCTTCGTCGTCTGTTGATCATTATGCGTCGATGGATCCTGCCGACGTTATGGGAGAGGCTTTTGCTGCTCAATGGCAGGTAAGATTGTAACTTCTATTTTCTCTGATGGTTTTCTCGCGAGCTTCCTTTGTTATTTTTCTCGTTCCTTCTTTCAGGGAATTCAGGTGTCGTTATGCGCTTGGACACTCTTATCTACGTATCCAAAACAGATGGAGGCGTTGGAGAAAAAGGCGTCTGATGCTTCGTCGGAGGTTACGCGTTTGAATGGTTTGTTGGAGAAGTCTCGTGACGCGGAGAAGGTGGCAAAGGACAAGGTTATTGAAGTTCTTACTCTTAACGAGACGATCACCAAGCGGGTCGAGGATTTGGAGGGGAAACTCAGTACTTTGCGGGAGGATGTAGAGAGGAACGAGGCGCAGCATGACAAGGATTTGGAGGAGGCGAACGTCTATTGGTCTTGGTTGTCCAGGGTGGAAGTTTACGAGGAGTATGTTGCTGGTAAGCACAGAGACTGGGATCTGGTAGGCGAGCGTGCTGAGTTTAGGGAGGCTTTTCTGGAGCCTCCTGCAGGTGTTCATCTTGAAGTCACAGATGTTGAGGGCGGGGAACACGTCGACGAGGAGGAGGTTGCGGATGATGAAGAGGGAGGTGATAGTCGCGCATCCGGCTCTGGGTCGTCTGAGGGAGAGTCCAAATCATTGTAATTTTTGTCTTTTTCTTTGCGTAGTGTATTTGTACGCATTGCTTGTAGTTGGGATGCTTCTTTCCTTTTCAAACGTTGTCATCCTTGTTCTTTTGGTGATAGTGTTTTATTGCTGCCAACTTTCTTGTTCTTACGTTGTTGCAATCTTTTTAGCACTTCTCATTCCTTTTTGGCGTAATCCTACCCCTTTTGGTAGGTTTGACTTAGACTCCTTGTAGATTAGGTTAGACCTACCAAAGATTCTTATGCTCGCTTCGCTTGTTATACCTTGTACTTCATTCTTTGAGTCGTGCGCGTTCTTCTTTGCGTCGGAGACGTCTTTGGGAGTTCGCCCTTTATCTGGTTTTGATATCTTATGTACTTCGCTTTTGGCACGCGTATATTGTTCTGCGTGCGTATAGAACTTTATTGATTTTAACTTTCTTAACCTCTTACGCGTAGCTTGTTTACGAGTACGTAGGCTTGGTTCTTGACTTTCTCTTTTGCTACTTTATCTTTGTAGGGTGTGGTTTTCTACCCCTAGTATGATACATTGCTCGTAGTGAACACGTTAGAGGGCTTCATTTACTTAATAAGATGATATGGTCATTGCGGTTGCTTTAGTTATGTTTCCGGCTTACATGAAGGTTGGGTCCAACATTTCCTCCGAACCCTGAAGCGAGTGGCGGACATAGGTCAGCGTGTGATTTTTATCAGCTTGTGACGTTACCCCTTACTTTTAAGGTGAGTCCGTTGCCTCACGCTAGCGTTAGGTCGACGGCGAACTCTTTTAATCGACGGGCCTATTCATCGTGTAGCGTCTGATTTCTAGATTGTTAGAACTTACGATGCCGGTGGACGCATCCCTGCCGATTTGGCATTTTTCCCGTGGATTCATGACTCTCAAAGGGGCCGGAAGGCGTGAAGACGCGTTCCTGGAGAATGACCGTGTCAAATAGGTTCGACCTTGTTTGCTCAGAGGATCCGGCCAGCTTCATGAGGTACCGGGCTTCATTCCCCATGACCATTGCCACACGTCGCTAACGATCATGGGAAGCGTCGACTCGGAGTCGGCGGTTCGGCTAACGTTGCCTACGCGTAGATGAAGCCTCGAACGCGTAGACTAACGAAATTCGCCCCCAGCGCGGATTTTCACCGCAGCCTTCTTGCTTCTTATTTGGTACGCCGTACTCAAGAGGCACGTTCTCTTAATAGACACAGAGCAAGTCGTGGAAATGAAACAACTCAGCATGCTTAACACGTTGGAAAGAAAGGTCTACTTGTATATTAATAAAAGATGCATCATGCGATAAAAAACATTGACTCTGACGCCTACCCCTAGTCGCCGCGACCCCTTGTCGCTTTGACTTGACGATAACGACGTGTTCTTATTAAAAACTTAATCCTACTCATGCAAAGGGAAATAAATGGGAATCAAAAGACGCATAGAAGTATCTCAAACTCTTTCCTGATGGTGTCTTTACGGTGGGTGATGTTTCAAGAACATGTAGCTTAAGTCAGGGTTCTCCGCCATAAATTTCCTCCACTTTTGAACTCGAAGATTTTGCTTACGTTTCCGTAGAGATGCGCCGTGCTTATCAACGCTTTTATCTCGCTTCTCAGACGGCTTTTTCTTTGACGCGTCGGGGGTTACCCTTCTACCCCTAGCTTTTTTCTTGGACTTTCCATGATTTTTCCTCGTTTTTAGGCATTTGGATTCTTTGTTATTCGATGATCCAGACCATGAAGACGCTTTCCTTTTCTCTACTTTTCGGACGGCGTAGGATTTTACTTCTAGGACATATGTCTCATCGCCTACCTGGCCTATTTCTTCTTTTATCTGGTAGAGCCTTCGTCGAGCATATCTTACTTGTTCTTCATGGTCTTTTAATTGCTACGCCTTGCTCTTTTTCTCTAGGGACGTGTTAGTTGTATTCTTCATTCCTATGCTGTAGCACTCCCTTGCTATCTGTGGTTCGCCCTTGATCTCTTGAATTCCCCACCGAGATGGAAACTTCAGGGATTGATGGTACGTTGAAGGTATAACTCTCATATCGTGTAACCACGGTCTTCCCAAGATTATGTTATAGGGCGACTCGGCCTCCATTACTACGAATTTGGTTTGCATATTGACCCCTTCCGCCAGAGTAGTTAGGGGTGATTTCCCCTAGCATATCGGCGACTTCGCCACTGAAACCTACTAGAGGGATGTACTTTTTCACCACGTCGTCGCTAGATAATCCGAGCTCCTTGATCGCGGATAAGGTGATGATGTTGGCCGAGCTTCCGTTATCGACGAGGATTCTTTTAACCCTGCAGTTACTAATGGTTAAGGAGATAACTAACCCGTCGTGATGATCTACACTCCCGTTGGGTTCCTCGAACATGATTGGGCAATCTTTCCTAACGGTCCTGATGTGGTAGATTGACAAAGAACTTCCTTCGCCGCGTAATGCCTTGACGTTTCTTTTGGCGGCGGAGGCGGTATAGCCACTTATGGGGGAGCCTCCGAAGATCGTGTTGATTGTCCTTGAACGATTCGATGAAGGAGGTGGTGGCGTTGCAGATCTTTTTCCTTTCCTTGCTCCTTCGAACGCGTCCCTTCCCTCTTTGGAAAGTAAATCTAATAGGTCGCCTCTTTTCAGGAGACGTAGAAATTCTTTCCTCAGAGTATAACAATCATCTGTCGGATGTCCTGAGTCGTTGTGGAACTCGCAGTATCCTCTTCCTGATCCTGATTTCTTTTCAGGATTTGGTTTTTTAGGCCACTTCACGTCATGGAGCTTTTCCATCGCGTTCATAACTCTTAACGCGCCGGTCTTCATGTATACACCTCTTTCGACCGCGTAGACGCTATTGATTTCGCTCACGTTATGCACCATGGGAGGTTCTCTATGAAACGGCTTGTTTCTCCTATCGTAACGTTCGCCATCCTTCCGTTGGGGGGAATCTCTGCGCGGAGGGGTACGTCTACTTGGAGATCGAGACTTTTCTTCAGCGTGACTTAGGAGGTCCTCTTCAAGGCGTATGGCTTCCATAGCTCTTTCTCTCGTCGAGATAAATGAAGTAGGACGAGTCTTCGTTAACTCCTTATACAGATCGCTGTCTCGGGGGAGTGCACGTCTGAACGCGTCGGCAGCGGTAGCCTCGCTACAATCTGGGATCGTAATCTTCTCGTCATTGAACCGTTTCAAGAAGGCTCTTATGGTTTCGCCCTTATTCATGCGCATGTTATGGAGATCCGAGGGTTGTTTTGCAAACAACTTACTGCTGGAGAATTGTAATCGAAACAGGTTGGAGAGCTCGGCGTAAGAGGATATACTTCCCTTGGGTAAGTGGATGAACCACGTCAAAGCTGGACCTTTCAGTGTCGAGCTGAAGAATTTGCACATCATTTCTTCCTTTAACTCTGGCTCGATCGGGCTCGTGGAGAGTTTGGCGTTATAGAGTAAGACATGTTCTTCCGGGTCATCTGATCCGTCGCAGACGGGGAGGTCGGCGACGGTGAACTTCTTGGCGATCTTCTGGACGACGATAGGGGCAACAAAAGGACTTTCTTGAAATCCGAACTCGTGCTCAGGGATTATGGATTTGGGAGCCCCGGGCATCAACATCATCTCTTTCCTTAAGGCTCCGACTTGTTGTGCTACGAGCGCAGCGATGAAGTCCGAAGTCAAATTCTCCTTAGATTTTTCTTTTTGAATCGTTTCTCTCGACGGGATGGTGTTTCGATGCTCCTGGGATCCGTAATCCCCTCCTTCTTCAGCGACGTCATCCATATCTAGGCGGCGAATGACGCTTTGACTACGAACATAGGTGAGTGGCTTTGCTGACTCTGCCCTAAGCTCTTTTATGATGAAGCGTAGTCGTTCGTTCTCTTTGGTGAGTCCCGGCGTGTTCTCTTCGCTGGCATTTTTAGCTTCTGTCCACGCCTTCTGGAGGGTGTCGAAGTGGACTCTGACAGAGGTCACGTTGGTCACATCGCCGCTCGTCCCCTGCTCTTCTGTGGGAGCGTTGTTCTTTGGAGCGTCAAGAGTGTTCTCGAGATCTTTTCCCGCGTTTTCTTCCACCGGAACGAGAGGAACCGTTACGTGATCTTCTTCTTCGGACCTTTTTCCACCTTCATGCGGACTGTTGGTCGAACTTGTCATGATTTCCTGCAAAAAAGAAGCTCTTTTCGTATGGAAAGACGATACCTTTTTGATCTCGCTCCACGGTGGGTGCCAATTGTTTGTAGCGAAATTACCTACAAGAAACTAAGAAATTGTAGGGCAAAGATCAAAGAATACGGTATAATCTCAACACTCAAGAACAAAGTAGGAAATTAGGGTTGAAGCTTGAACTTGGTATTACTCGTAATGGTGGCTGAATGCTTACAAAGCAGACGTTAACCTCTATATATAGGCTAACCCTAATAATATCTTTAAGGAAACGAGATCTTATCTCTTTCTTTTATCTAAATAACGATATAACAAACAGGGTAAAATATATTCTTTACTGTATCTTTTACCAATTACAATAATATAATAAGGAATAAGATAAAATATACTCGGCCGACCTAATCTTCAAGATAAACGAGACCTTTGTCACGTTTCGTCACGTCAACGACATCCTCCTTTCCTCTCGTCGCGTCGACAATGTCTTCCTACGCGTAGCTCTTCACGCGTTCCACACTAGTCGTATTTTTAGGCACAAACAGAAGCCTCTTACCTTTTTCTTATCTAAGATTTGTTTATCCTTTAATGATTCTAGCTAATATGTTTGTTAACCTTGAGATTATCTATCCATTGAGTTTAATAGATCTTTCCTACAACAATTTTGAGGAAAGCTCGTGCCTCTTCTTGTAATGTTGGGAACATGTAAGTAAATACTTATTTAATTGATTTCTTTTTAAGGTAGCCAGAATCATGTTATGACTTGTAATTATACTTATTTTCTTAATGACAGGAAATTCTGTAGAATATACATACTTAGTGAATGGCGTTGCTTTTAATAGAAGTAAGTTTTGAGCAGCTAGAGAAACTCATAATTTGTTGATTTCTCCTATTCTCTTCTATCTTTGTTGATTAATATTCAAGTTCAGCCACTATAAATTCAATCCTACTAACTAATTTGATCAAATTGAACTCAGAATAAAGATACTACTCACTTGTTATTGTTTGTTCATGTTAATGTTTGCTCACATTTATATTCTTTAATTATTTTAAGAATCATTAAATATATCTTGAAAGCATGATGTGTACATGATTCTTGTTGTTAGCGTGGTAACGGAAAAAATGGTATGAGTTAATTGTTCCAAATTCATTTGTTTATAGTTCTTCATATGCTTTCTTTGACAACTTGTTGCAAAGACTTTACAGTATGGTTACTGAAATTCTTGAGAGCTGAAATCAGGAATTTCATTAAATTCCTTTTTATCATTGTCAAAATTTAGATCTGATTGTCATTTTTTTAATTGCAGGTAGAAGAGCTTAAAGATGATAAGTTGGATGAGAAGTGACTAGTTTTGGGTATAATGCAAGGACTATGAAAGCTTTTTAATATATATATATATATACACTATATAATTATCTAGGATCATTGTCTTAGGTTAAAGACATGTTCGAGTACTTTCTTTGTGTTAATAAAAACTGGCTTTGATCCAGTTGCTTCTTGTTATATATATATTTTTTATTTTTTTCTAATTTTCTAATTTTGGACCTTGAATTTTCAATAACAGAGGTCCAAGGTATTTTTTTTAAAAAATGTTCTGATAATTTACCACGGTTATACTAGAATCGTGGTCTTATCTTATTTTTTACCCGGTTCACCTTTCAATAGAATTAATTTCATTTTACCACGGTTTCATATTTACCACAGTTCTTGAACGGCGATAAACATGAAACCGTGGTAAAATGATAACCGTGGTAAACACGTTTACCACAGGCAGGTTAACCACGGTTCAAAATCGTGGTAAACTTTACCAAATAACCGTGGTTAAATCATATTTTTCTACTAGTGAATATAGCATCAAAGGAGTAAAATCAGAAGAAATGTACTACTACACTAGCAGTATAGAACAATACCCATTTCCGAAATGAAATCTATATAAGAGCAAGACTAACGGGGGCTTTTACACGAGTCCCTTAAATATATTTGAATTAAATAAGGCAAAGTTTACAAGGGACCTCATACTGTCCCCTTCGTTTGATAGTTATAAGGGACGGTCCCATTGATTCAATTAACAAAGCTCCGTTTGTTTTCTCAAATTTTTGACCTTTCAAAAAACACAAAACAACATTGTTTCATTAAAGAGCCAAACGCAACCCAAATTGAGGATTTGTTGACAAAGCAATGTGTAGAAAGTAATTGGGAAGGGATTGATCGTTGGATGCATGACACTTGACACGTTTATGACAATCAAGACTTATTCCTACTAATCCTATAATTTGGTTTTAAAATCTGTTTTCGTTGGATGCATGACACTTGACACGTTTATGACATTTTGTTATGCTTTTGAACAATTTAAATTTTTTACGTAATGTGGTTATCATTAAGTGAAATAAATCATATTATCATATTTTGGGTGTTTAAAAAAAAAAATCAATTTGATTACATAATAATGAAATTGTTAATTTTTTTTATAATTAATATATTAATTTTGAAAAAGGTTTATTTAATTAAGTTCAATTAATCATGTTATTATTATTTATGATAGTTTACAATTATTTACCAAATAAATTATGGCAAAGGATCACGTGAGAAACTAATGCCTGGTGAGAATTGAGAATGATTGTGCACCCTTGATCCGGATTCCATCAGACAGTTGGTATGGGCACGTGTGCTCGCGCATGTAAAATAATTTTTTTTTTCTTTCCCTCTCCCTCCTTTCTATTATAGGAAGTTCACGATCTCTTCCCCCCCAAGCATTCTGTCGTCTTCCCAAGCCCTAGCTCTAGTTCTTCCCGGTTTTTGTACGTTTTTGTTCGTAATTGTTCTCCCCGCAGTTGTTTTTGCTCTATTATTTATTATCGTTTCGATTTATGATCTGTTTCCTTTCTCCTTTCTGTTTACAGGATTTCGCGATTGAAATCAACAAATCTCCTTCAATTTGTCATGAATCCAGGTTTCTCGTTCTTATCCTTTTCAATTTTTCATGGATCACTCTCCACTGTTTATTACGAAGTTTTATATGATGAAACATACTCAAATCAAAGTGAACTGGCAAACTTTTTGATGAACTTGATGCACAACGCAATATTATGGATCGTTATGAACATTCTCAATAATAATGACGCACGTTTGTGTGAATATTGATGCTTAGTGTATGTAAATATTTTTGTAGTTTGTATGCTAATTCACATTACTACCATATTGGTGCACATTTTGGTTATATTGATGTACATTGTGTTCTATGTTGATGCACATTGTTTACTATGAGAAGGGGTACTGGAACAAAGGCGACAGATGGTTCTAAACTGTAGCGGTATCTTGTTTGTAATAGGCAAGGACATTTGGGTCCATACAAACCTTCTCATATGAAGGATGAGATCATGAAGATGTCGACTCCTAGAACGGTGTTGCTCGTTTATCCTCTATTCGGTCGACTGGTCCTCCGCAATAGTCTCTCGAATCGAGTTCATCGACTTCATCCATTCTTGATGTGAACAAAAGAACGGTGCAACTTTTCTCGATCTTCATGATCTCATCCTTCATATGTGCTAGGACTCTTTCATTCTAGATAGGTGAACCCCCTAAATTCTTTTTTCTTAAAAAGTTATTCTAATGCTTATGCTTTGCTTCTCATAATTCAATAAACTGGGACTAATTCAGTTATTTTAGGCGAAAGTGTGTGTTTATTGACTATCAGCCAAAGAGACAAGATTATTTTTAACACAGTTTAACTCGATCATAATCCTTGAAATAGATTGGAGGTTGTTTAGGCCATATGCTTTTCCGAAGAGCTGGATCACCAGAAAGAAAGGGAATGATTGCATAATTGCTCCCCCTTGAGTCATATACTAGTGTTGAGATATCAAAACTAGCTAGAAACAACTCAACTAGTGTCGAAGAAACATCGGAGCTCCCTCGAACTTTGACACGGGAGTGTGTATTGACAGAGAAGGTAAAGAAACTAGTTCCATTGGCGGTGTTGTGGAAAACAAGAAGAGGCACTTCTATGCAAATCTTGACATGCTTTTATGCAATCCGCACTTCGAGCTCTTGAGAGAAAAGAACATGGACTTTGTATGCTCTTCCTCTAGACAAGATGTCCATTGGTTGTAAGTGGGTGCATCACATTAAGTACATCTCTAATGGTTCTATTGAGTGACACAAGACACATTTGGTTGTGCTTGGAAATTTATAGGTAGAGGTCATTGACTTTTCTAAGATATTTTCTCTAGTTGCCAAGATGGCCTCTTTTAGGGTCTTTTTGTCGGTTGTAACTATTCATGGTTGGAAATTTTATCAGGCGAATGTTCACAGCATTTTCCTGCATGATGACTTGGATGAAGAAATCTATATAGTCTTCTGAATGCCTCATCGAACATGTCTATCGCCTGCAAAAGTCTGTGTAGTCTGAAGCATGCTCCTAGAAACAGGTTTTCCAAACTCTTGTATGCTAAATCCAAAAGCGTTTGGATCAATTGTATATTTTCAAGTGTTTCTGTCATGAGGCCTATGTAGTACCTTTTACGACAAAACTTGGTAAACTATGACGTAAAAGGAAAAGTGTTTTTATTATATCAAAGAATTAAGAAGTAAGAATTACAAAGATGAGTTGATTTGATGGAGATAAGTATCTAGAATTAGGGATCACCTCAATAATGTCTTAGTAATCTTACTAGATACCCATATGCAAATAATCAATTGTATATTTTAAAGTGATGGCAGAAGAATATACATGATCGAATACGACGCAGGAAAACGTTCTTTTGTTCACATCGAGAATGGATGAAATCGATGAACTGGATTCCAGAGACTATTGCGGAGGACCAGTTGACCGAATAGAGGATAAACGAGCAAGACCGTTCTAGGAGTCGACACCTAGATCAACTTGCACCACTTGAACTAGCCCTAAGAGTCGACACCTAAGGTTTATTCAAGGTTTGAATCTTTGAAATGATGGAGTCGACACCAACACTTCTAAAATCCGAAATGAGCTATTGAAAAATGGAGTCCACACCAAAACTCAATAACTCACAATCGACTTAACACATTAAATTTACTTGAATTAATTCAATCAAATTACAACTAAAACGTGCAGGAAAAACTAGTCAAATTCTAAATATGTCAAATCTACCTAATAACCTCCAAAAACCCATATTAAATAGTCTCCAAATGTCAATCTCGAAATATTTTCTTCTCAAGAAAGGTAACCCTAGAAAAACCATAAATTCCCTAATATAGCTATTGAAAAGATAGAAATTAAATCCTAGATATTAAATAGAGATATTGAAAAGATTATATGAATTAAATTAAATAAATATAGATATGAAAAACATATGGAAAGAATATAGCTAATAACTACCAAAATGATGTGGCTCGGCTTGGCC
The DNA here is from genome assembly GCA_029168935.1 of Oxyria digyna. Taxonomy (NCBI): domain Eukaryota; kingdom Viridiplantae; phylum Streptophyta; class Magnoliopsida; order Caryophyllales; family Polygonaceae; genus Oxyria; species Oxyria digyna. The sequence goes on from JAPVLV010000013.1 coordinate 19,521,522, forward strand.
AGCCCGCTCGTGGACCCTTTGCATATGGCTCGTGTCCGAGGTGGTGATGTAGGACCCTTCCTTTTCCGGGTGGATCTGTTGCGATTTCCTTCCTGATTCACCTGATATTCTTGACAAAAATTTAATAACATAAATTCGAATTCAAACACTGAATTTGGAGCTCTTAACCTCGTAAATTTTGAGATTCACTCCAAAAGATTCTTCTTGGATAGGGTCGAATTAGGGTTTCACCAAAAATATTTTTCCAATTTTCTCAGGAAAACTACCGCACATAGATTTTCTCAGGAAAAATTTGTAGGAGTCGTCCGCAAGTGCGAGAAGGTTGGGGCGTAGTCGTTACAGCTACTAGCCGGACTCACTTAACTTGACCCCTTTTGACTTTTCAAGGCTACAAGCTCGAGTCCTGCTCAACCAAAGAAAATAGAGGCTACTACCCTACAAAAGGATTTCGCACTATACTTTTTCTTTAGCCGATCATTTCTTTCTAAACAATATTTTAAAAATGGTCAATAAGTCGGAATTCTTTTTTTCGGGGAGCTAAACGCTTCCCGCTCAAGACTGCTCTTTCAAATTCAAAATTTAAAATATCATTAAGGAGCGGTCGATTGTATAGGGGATAAACGAGCAACAACGTTCTAGGAGCTGACACCTAGATCGACGAGCACAACTTGAATTAACCTAAGAATCGACACCTAGGATTTGTCCAAGGTTTGATTCCTTGAAATGACGAAGTCGTCACCAACACTTCTCGAATCTGGGTTGAGCGATTAAACAATGGAGTCAACATCAAAACTCAATCACTCAAAATCAAATTAACGAAAGAAATCCACTTGAATTAATCCAATCAAACTACAATTAAACGTGCATGAAAAACTAGTAAAAACTAATCAAATTCTCAATTTGTCAAATCTACCTTACAACCTCCAAAACTTTCCCATATCTTGTTTATGGTATCCCGTCTGATATCGAATAGGCCTCAATTATGGACACAAGGAAGATGGTACCAAATGAAAAAACATATCAAAAGGAGAGCTTAATCCGATCATATATTTACAAAAACGAGCTGAAACAAATTTGGACCTTGTATCAGCCATAAGTCCATCATCGGGCTTCCGTTGGGATTTAACTTTGGATACAATCAAGATAAACCTAAGAAGTATGATCGTTCAAAGATCATTTCCAATGGATGCTCGATCCGTACTTGCATGCGATTGCCCTAACTCGACCCCATCGTCGTCGCCATGGAAGTCCTCGTCTTCCGGAAAACTCTTTGCCAATGGCTTCCAAAAATAGTAAGGTTTCCCAATTTAGCAAGTCTTTGAAATGAGGCCTATAGAGCTCACCCATACACCTTGGGCGGAGAAGACGATCTGAGCAAGGGTCACTCTCCTCGGCATTGCTCTTGCTGATGCAATACTTTGACTCCTTAGGTTGACGTCGAAAGTACCGGAGTTCATGGTCGTCCTTCGTATACCATTAAGTCTCTTTTAACTCTTTCCAACTGATAATAGACGTGTCTAAATTTAAATTAACAATTGTTTTTCATAAATGTAATCAAATTTAGGCCATTTGGAACTTTAGAAAATAAAATTATACTGGGTTAACTTTCTATGATAACATAGGCCATTTGTACTTGCTGTTTTATTTTCAAACTAGGATTTTGGTGCCCGCGCTACGCGTGGGTTTTTAGTCTTGTTACAAAATTGTTTATATTCTAAATAAAACATTTTTATAATATATCTACCAGTCGAAACGTTGTGATTCATGGGGTGACTGAATTCACTATTCTCAATTAGAATCATAAAGTAGACCTAAATCTAGTAGTCAATCCTGCTCAAATATTTCAATCACAGAAAAGGAGAGTCCATTTTATCTCCTCCAGTACCCAATGAAACTGACGATCAAAATAGTACTATAGAGGGATCCTATTTGCACTGAGATGGGACGGAAAATCAGGTCGAATGACCGTTTTGATTTTCCGGCGAATCTTAGATCCGCGCGGAGCTGAGCTTCGCCCAGAACTGAGCTCCGACCGACCCGGGGCCAGCTTTATCCGCTCGCTTTTCAAACCTAAAAAGCGGGCGGGATTTAGGATTTGCTAGCTTTTCAAAGCTTAAAAGGAAGCGGATTTAGGATTCACCAGCTTTTCAAAGCTTAAAAGGGGGCGGATTTAGGATTTGCCAGCTTTTCAGCCTAATGTTTTACAAAATTTTCAAGTATTCTGGCGGGTTATAAATCCGCCCATTCCGTAACTCCGCGCGAAGTCAAACTCCGCGTGACCCCTAGATCCGCGCGAATTTAAGCCTGCAACGAAAAGCAGTGCAAATAGACACTGCGGTACTATATGAACTAAGCAAGATATATCAAAAATATTTGTGTGAGCACTTGTTTTATTTGATACTTGCAAGATTTTCAGCTCTTAATCTCAATTTATCAACAAAAAAACAAAACTACATGACACAAAATACATGATACTCAACCGCACAATGTTTTTGTTAGGTAGGACATTGATTCAGTTCATATCAGACAAATAATATGTACTTGTATAAGCAATGCACAATAAGCAAAAACACATGCCCATTTCAAGGTTCAGGAAGATGAAAAATAACCTAAGAACTACTATCCATAAGAAGAATCCTATAAAGGTCACATATCATGAAGACAATTTTAAAATGTGTATATACTCCGTACTATCAAGACACATTCAATCATATGTCAAAGTGTAGTGCCTCCTATGAAGATGGTCATTTGCTGATTACCCTGCAGCTTTGACTGTTTAAGTTGATCTAAATAATGAAACCCCAATCAAAACCAAATTGTCAGCTCTTTTACATAGACATTTTACAAAGTTAAATTGATAAACACAATCAACAACTTTGAATGTTTAAGTTGATAAACAAAATTCACATAATAATCATAATCAACCTAAACCATCAAATCAAGCAAGAATCAAACATTGAAACAACACCCAAGTGTTTGGATTTATTTCATTTACCATAATTCTAACCCTTCTAAAAAAGCAGTGTAATTACTACATTACGACTTTACAAATTGCAAGTGATGAGCATGTAAAATACATATGTATTAAGCTATAAATTGAAAAATTCAATGGTAAAATATAACTCCAAAATGTTGTGTTAACTGTTCACTGATTGTCAGTGTCAGTGTCAGTCATATCTTCATGTGTTACAGTAGACGCAATTGTACTGGAAACTATGGCAGCAGACTAAATTCATTCTAAAAGCTATGAATGCAATAGTTAATCTTAGAAGATATACAGCAACGGGAAAACAAACTGAAAATTGAAGAATTGTGCCTAAAATAAAAAAAAAAGGCTGCGTCTATATGCACACGTTTTTTTTGCTAAATGCACACTATTCTGTGCGGTAACAATTGCAGTACAGAACTGTGCGTTAACTCTTACCGCACCAGAAGACTCAGGGGCATTGTTGGAATTTTTTCTGAAACCTATACGACGCTGGTGCGGTAAGAATTACCGCACAGATCTGTGCGTTAACAATTACCGCACCAGATTAATCCCAGATTAAGCAAAAAAAAAACAGATTTTCATTAACTTAAACCCTGTGCGGTAACAATTACCGCACAGGAATTTTATTTTTTTTAATTAATATTTTTTTTTTAAAAAGTATTAAAAAAAGCCAAAAATATTATACCTGTGCGGTAACACTTACCGCACAGGTTTAATATTTTTTTAAACGTGTGCGGTAAGTGTTACCGCACAAGTTTTTTTGATGAAATGCCCGTTGGAATTTTATGCCCGTTGGTGCGGTAATAGTTAACGCACCAACGGGCATAAAATTCCAACGGGCATTTTTTGGTTGTATATATAGGTTGAGCTATCTTGTTGAAGTTTTGCAATGCACACTACAATGTCTTATAATTATGAGAGTAGTGAGGATGATGGTAACGACAATTGGATATCAGGGGTCGTGGAAGAAGAATACGAAGTCGATGAAGAAGAGGAAGTGGACGAAGAAGACGAAGAAGTCGATGAGGAAGTGGACGAAGAAGAGGAAGAAGGCGAAGCAAATGTATCAATTGCATTAGACGATTGGACTCCGTTACCGATTTTGGTTAGTATATTATCAATTTAAATTTTGTATTTAATTGCATGAGATTTAGGTTAATTAGTTAAAATTGCGTATCTAAGTAATGTAGTTTAATCAATATAGGAAGAAGACTTTAGACCACATTTTAGTACTGCGCAAATGTGGGATAGTAAAGAAGAGATGATGGAATGGACAAAACAGAGAGCAAGGGATTTAATGATAGTTTTGGTACATCGTACATCTAGCAAATATTGTGTTGATTTTGTATGCGATAGGTTTGGAAAACCTAGATCGGGTAGGCCGAAAGTGAATTTAAAAAATCCAGAATTGCCGGTTCCGAGGCTTCGTCACCGAAAATCGAAGAAATGTGGTTGTACATTTGAGTTATATGGGGTTCGTATAAAAGAAGGGCCTTATAGTTATAAATGGATCGTGAATGTTGTAGAAGGTCGTCACAACCACACTCTTCCTACTAGTTTTCATGGGAATTCATTCGTGGGTAGAATGAGCAAAGAGGAGGAGAAAATAGCAAGGGAAGCGGGGGATGATCGCAAGACGCCAAAAAACATACTTATTCAGCTTAGGAAAAGAGACCCGCAAAATGTGACATCCATGAAGCAGATTGCCAATTTTTTGCAGAAGATCAATTTTGAAGATCGTGGTGAATTGTCAGTTACTCAGTGGTCTCTAAATTTTCAGAAAGAGAACAAGTATTTTTGTCAACCTTTGAGGAACACGAGGACGAATGAGGTTGAAGTCCTTTTTTTCGCTCACCCGGAGTCGATTCGTTTGTTCAGGAAGTTTCCTCACGTGATTATCATGGACGCCACATACAAGACAAATAGGTATGATATGACTTTAGTGGAGATGGTTGGTTTCACTTGCACGCACAAGACGTTCAACATCGCATATGCATTCATGGCTCAGGAGACAGTAATGCATTACAAGTTTGTGATGATGTGCGTTCATGAGTTGTGTAGAAATTTGGGAGTGATGCCGAAGGCTATAATGACCGACTGTGAAAAGGCTTTGTTGAGAGCAATCAAACTTGTGTTCAAAGACACTGATGTGAAGCAACTATTGTGTTGGGTGCACATTAAGCACAACATCCAGTCACACGCAGAAAAAGTGATTAAAAATACTAAAAGGGCGGAGAACTTTGTTACGCAATGTTGGGGGATATTTTGCTCGAGCACCGAAGAAATCTACGAAGAGAGGTTGAGAAAGCTGAGAGATTCATGGAAGAAGGGCATTGTTGGTTACGTTGAAAAGTACTGGTTTACTCCGTACAAGGAGTTCATAGTTAGAGCGTGGACGGACTACACTCTTCACTTTCACACAAGGACTACAAACAGGTATCTTTGTTTGTTTAGTTGTTAATTTGGACCACCATATTATTAATGCTAATGATTAGAAATTGTGTTTATTTAGGGTGGAGGGGATGCATAAGGTGTTGAAAGAAATTGTGGGTTCTAGTAGAGGAGGCTTCAACAGAGTGATCGTGAGGATCCACCATGCGGTCATAGTTCAGATGGACCTGATTAGGGCGACGATGAACCAAGCACTTACCACTCGGCAAATGGTCTTTGATGACCCAACCTTTCCTCCTGGCATTCGAATGTTGTTTTCAAGGCTATTTTACCGAGTGTCAGATAGGTGTTTTCTGTTGTTGTTGGAAATGTACCAGCAAATATTGAAGGAGGAGTATTCAAATGTTTGTGATGATCATTGGGTTCGAGATTGTCTTGGGATGCCATGCGTACACGATCTTGCTAGGGCAATCATTTCAAAGACACCTCTTGTTCCGGATGATTTTCATGACTTCTGGAAGGAACTGAGATGGGAAGATGATGCAATAAATTTGTCCTTACCCGACGACAATCGTTCAATGTCTATTCCGGAGATCAGAATGCGTGAAATGTGGGCGAAATGGGAAAGTGGAGATTTGAGGGATGGAACTCTATTCAGATTAAGTGAGTTGTACATTGACTTGGAGCATCCGGAACAAAGTTCTTTGGTAGAGCCAACAAACTTGTTTAGGAAAGGAAAAGGAAGGCCGCCGGGATCAAAGAACAAGGAGAAGCAGCGAAATGGGAATTCTCCTCCGAGAGAAAAGAGGGAAAAGAGTTACCACGAGTACGTTAGAGAAGACTTAACAAATACTGAGAATGCGCAAAAAGTCGCAAAGGAGAAGGCAAATAGGCAAAGTGAACGACCAACTTGTCCTAAAAAGCAAGCAAGTCAAGTGTCGTTCGACTTCGGATCACAGTCCCAACCTGAACCATTGTTTTCAGAGACCATCGATTTAGAAGACGAAGACATGAATGCCGTGCCCCTAAGAGCTTGCTATCCAGATCGAAACGAAACAGAGGAAGGAGAAGATGAAGAAGAGATTGAAGAAGCCATAAGTTATATGGGGGTGAACTTGGGGGTGAAAAATATTGACTACTTTTGGCTTTCCTACATGACTTCTGTGAAAGATGTGCGTTCAGACGGACATTGTGGGTATCGGTCAATGGCTCTACTTACGGGTATGCAACAGAGTCAATATCGTATGATCCGTGCTGCGTTGGCAGCGGAGCTTCTTGGAAACAAAGAGACATGGGAGCCCATACGACGTGGACTACGGGTAGGAACATGGGATGATCTTATTGCTCAAGTTAACTACATGAGAAGTCCTTGTGAGAGACCATTTTGGATGGACATGCCATTTATGGGTTTGGTGTTTGCCACAGTGTATAATGTTGGTTTAGTGCAACTATCCTGGGATGCGCCGTGTTTATGCTTGCCAATAAGGCAGTCTACAGTGAGCCCTGGTCCTCCACAGAAGATTTTTGGGATAGCTCTTGTCGGATGCAGTAATCACTGGATACCGGTAAGAATCTGTGGTAATCTAAACAAGCGTCATGAAACGTCGAAATCATTTATACTTATTGATTAATTTTCTTTGTATATCTAGGTTTGGCTCCGTGATGGGGCACCATTGCCACGTTGTTCCGGTTCGTGGAGAAGATTTGCAGATGACAACATCAAGTGGTGGGAAGGGATATATGCTGGCCAAGTGGACTTGTTTCGACAATACCGCTTCACTGCTGGAAAGCGTATGGACTACATGACTTGATTTGTAATAGTTTAGTAGCCTTGATCTTTAAGACTTCGATTGGAATTGATTTATAATATGTAATGACTTGTCTTGTCTGCTTTGAAATATGTAATGACTTGTCTTGTTTGCTTTAAATAGTGTTTTCAGTAGAGTTAGATGAGGTAGGTGAAACAGTGAAGTGAAATCAGTGAATCCATAAACTACAACACACTCAGCATAAATTAAAAAGACAACAGACTCATTAAGGAAAGACAACAGACTCATTAAGGAAAGACAACAGACTCATTAAGGAAAGACAACATACTCATTAAGGAAAGACAACATACTCATTCTTGAAATTTAAACTAAACACAAACTTAACGGAGATTCACTGATTTGATACCCAGATCCCTAATCGGAGTCACTGTCATAAAAACTAGGAACAGGGTCATTGGGAAACCTCTGTTGTATCCAGTGTTTGGCTGCTTCAATACTCTTAGCCTGGTGAAAATATACCAGCTTCAACTGCTGGTCAGCTATTTCCTTCAACAGTTTTGCAATGACTCGGAGATGATGACTGTCGTATTCTGGCTCAAGATACACGATCATGTAGTTACACTGACATGTGGTATACCTTCGTCCATACGTATGGGGATTGTTCTTGTCATTACCAGTGAACACCTTGATTGTTCTTGAGCACCTTCTACTCGGGCACTGGATCTCACTGCCTTCTGCTGGAACTGGGGAGGATGAAGATGATGCCATGGTTGTTTGAATCTGTAATACAAAGTAAGAAAACATGTTAGAAACAATGAAGATATCTAACGAAATCAGTAAAAAATGAGACTTTTAATTGAAATACAGAGTAAGAACTTGAAACCTAATTATTTTACGGCGCAGTGAGAATGAGATAATAGGGTTCACTGAGGCAGTGAATTTATAGCCGAGGTTTTACTAGGGTAACTTAGATTTGGGCCGATGTAGACAAAAGGTCCACAACAACAAAGGCCCAATAACGTAATTCGGTCATCCAAAGGTGACTTACAGCTGTGTGGTAGCTGTAACACACTGAAGCAAAATATGGTGGTGCGTTAGCAATAAACGCACAACTGATAACAGAACGTCGTCAAGATCCAACAGAAAAGACACATTAACAGCGTTTCCGCACGGTTTGTAACAAATCGGCACGGTTTGAAGCAAACCGTGCCGCTTAACTGGACGTCTTCCACATCTTCTGCTGATCTGCACGGTTTGAAGCAATCCTGCACGGTTTGTATCCAACCGTGCCGCTTGACTGGAGTCTTCCACATCTTCTGTTAACGCACCAGCCCTTTTACCCAGAATCAAATGTTTCTGGTGTTTGTAGGGTTTAGGGTATTAGGGTTGGTGCGGTAACTGTTGTAGTACCAACCCTAATTACATAAAAATTTATTTTTTATGTTGTTTTCTTATACTATTTGATATTATAAAAAGTTTTATGACCCAAAGTAATGTTATACTACTGAAATATGTCGTTATTGAGAGTTTTGTGAATAATTTTATCAAGTTTTACTAATGTAATATGAGATTACGAAGAGTTATATGATAAAAAATCATATTATACTAATGAAATACGAGGTCAGTTGAGTCAAACGATAACAAATAAGTGTTAAACTAATGTTATATGATGAAATAAACACATTATATGAAGTTCATTTTAGTAACGAAGTGGTATCACATACATATGAGTATAACTATACAACTTATATACTTGAGAGTAGTAGCATACAGGTGAAAGTCTTCGTTTACATACTTCTAAGTGTTAAAGTTGTTAATTTCTTATAAAAACGATAGCGTTTGATTGGTAATGCTCAAATATTAATGTTACATTTCTTGACTTTTACGTTTTATGTCATTTTTTGTCGTTTTTTGTGTTTGGGCCTCATTCAAATTTCATTAGGCCTTATTAGGCCCGTTGACGTTTTCAATAATAATTTTTCGATTCCGAAAAATGAAAATAACTATTCGCCGTATTTGTTGTCATGTTACAATTTCAAAATTTCGATTTTCATCGTTTCAAGGCGTTAAAACGATATGGGCCCAAACTGTACACATATGACATCCATTATCCATTACCCACTATCCATTATCCATTATCCACTATCCATTATCCATTATCCACTATCCATTATCCATTATCCATTATCCATTATCCATTATCCATATTTCGTTTTGGCTTGTTTTATATCGTTTTGAGTCGAATTTTTTCGTTTCGAGACGTTTTTAACCATTTTTATCAATATTTGACGTACTTGGTCGTTTTTCGTCTTTTTCAAAAAACTCAAGTTTTGCTAAGATTTGCTCAATTTGGCCATATTATGCCATCATTTTGGCCACATTTTTACACTTTTTTACAACTTGTTCGGAATTCCTACAAATTTCGATTTGGCTTGTTTTATATCGTTTTGAGTCGATTTTTTTCGTTTCTTAGACGTTTCGACACGTTTTGAACCATTTTTATTAATATTTGACGTACTTGGTCGTTTTTCGCCTTTTTCACAAAAGTCAAGTTTCGCTAAGCTTTGCTCATTTTGGCCATATTATGCCATCATTTTGGCCACATTTTTACACTTTTTTACAACTTGTTCGGAAATCCTCCATATTTCGATTTGGCTTGTTTTATATCGTTTTGAGTCGATTTTTTCCGTTTCTTAGACGTTTCGACACGTTTTGAACCATTTTTATTAATATTTGACGTACTTGGTCGTTTTTCGCCTTTTTCAGAAAAGTCAAGTTTCGCTAAGCTTTGCTCATTTTGGCCATATTATGCCATCATTTTGGCCACATTTTTACACTTTTTTACAACTTGTTCGGAAATCCTCCATATTTCGATTTGGCTTGTTTTATATCGTTTTGAGTCGATTTTTTCCGTTTCTTAGACGTTTCGACACGTTTTGAACCATTTTTATTAATATTTGACGTACTTGGTCGTTTTTCGCCTTTTTCAGAAAAGTCAAGTTTCGCTAAGCTTTGCTCATTTTGGCCATATTATGCCATCATTTTGGCCACATTTTTACACTTTTTTACAACTTCTTCGGAAATCCTCCATATTTCGATTTGGCTTGTTTTATATCGTTTTGAGTCGATTTTTTCCGTTTCTTAGACGTTTCGACACGTTTTGAACCATTTTTATTAATATTTGACGTACTTGGTTGTTTTTCGCCTTTTTCAAAAAAGTCAAGTTTCTTAGACGTTTCGAGACGTTTTGAACCATTTATCAATATTTGACGTTTAGTAGTTTTTAATTATTTTTTGCGATTGTGACCATTTTCTCGCGTTTTTAAGAAAAGCCCAAAATAAATAAGCAAAAGTGAACCAAACATTACCAAAACATAGTATCCAAACAAACTATACATCACTCCAAGTCACGACCCTCATTCCCACTACGTTGCCCACTACCTTGCCCTTCCTCGTGGATTGAATGCCGAACAAGCTGAGATTGACGAACCGGAGCTGGAGCCATCGGTGGAGCCTCGTCAGTCAAAACTCCAAGGAGACGCCTCATGAACTCATCGATATCTGCAGGCCTCCTCTCTGGTGGTGTCTCCAAGAAAGCTCGAATCTCACAAGTCACTAGCTGGGTCCGCTATATTAACAACATATCAAAACATTACTATCAAATATACTAATTGAATGAATATGACTAATAAAATTTATAATCGTACCGCAAAACTGTCAACCGAAGGTGGAATACGCAGCGGACCAACTGGACGATCGAGTCTACGTGATCTGGGATCCACCAGAGGATGAGAAACTCGATCATACCAATCGAGATAATCATCTGTGACTGCCCAATAGTACGTCGCTCGTGGCTCCCGAATCTGTAACAAAGGCCTGGGGTCCTGATCCCACACACCAAGCAAATCCTCGGCAAAGTGAACTGAATAATGCGTCAGCCTGTTGTTACGTGTCACCTGGATGGGCTCTGGGGGAGGATCTGGGATACCCTGCACATGTCCAAACTGTCGCAGCAGGCGCCCTGGCTGATAGAGCACCTCGATGTCCAGACAACGGAGAATGCCCTCAAACAAAGACGGAGCGTACTGCGGAAGTCTGAAATCCACATTTGCAAAGGGAAACCAATTAACCTGCAACAAAACATTACAAAACAGTTAGTATAGTTTACATTCACACAATATAACGAAAGCATACATTCTTAAAATCTTACCTCCTCATAACGAACACGGTCAAGCATGCCACGAATGGCAACCAAACGATCCGTGCTCTTCCCCTGTGGCACCTCTCTGCCCTCCCTCATAGCAGCTGCGGCGTGGTCCATAGAAAGTGGATCTGTCACAAAATGTCCACGAAAATGTGGAAAATATGCCCAGATCCACGACTGCAAAAAAAGGATAATTAGAACTCGACTTCCTAAACATAGCCAATCGTATAGTTGTTTGCGTACTAACCCGCAAAAGAATGCCAGAACTCCCCATCCCCATAGCCAATCGCCTCGACGCCTGTCCAAGGTTGCGATACAGATGAGCTAACACTCCAGCTCCCCAAGCATATCGGCCAGTGCTGTCGTGGTCGGCCAAAAGAACTAACCACCAGTGCTTGACTGCTGTAGTCGACTTGTCCACTAGAACTGTAGTGCCGAGAAGCAACAGTAAGTACATAGACGCAATCAGGCTCTCATCTCTCTGTCCATCCTCCATCCGCATCATATCCTTCAATCTCTGCTGAAGATAACCCAAAGGAATGCCTCCATCCCTATACCAAGTCTTCACCAGTGCCTCCTCTACGTGAAGCATCTCAGCAGCAAAAGTGAAGATCTCCTCCCTGCTCAAAACTGAGCTACAACTCCTGCCATGTATAGGCAGCGACAGGATCTCAACCACATCGTGAAGTGTAGGACCAATCTCTCCAAATGGCAAATGAAATGTGTTGGTTTCTGGGTGCCATCTCTCGACGAAAGCAGAAACCAACACATGATCGACAGGACCGGACCCGATATAGCGTAGATCAGTCAATCCAGATCGCTCTGCAAGCTGAAACCACGAATCTGGACCAGGTCTCCTAAACGCCTCTAGTGGAGTGCAGTAGGCGGTGTGGAAGTGAACATTGACGACCTTCCGTGTCTGGAAAAAAAGTAAAAAATTAACACAGTTACTTCTACAGAATGTCGTTCATATTTCACATATGAACATTATAGTTCAAATACATACCAAATCAAGAGGAGCCTCGCCTTCTGGAAGATCAGCAGGCTGTGGAAAATCAGCATGATCTGCAGCACGTCCACGTCCACGTCCACGTCCTCGTCCTCGTCCTCCGCGTGGAGCGCGTCCACCTCGTGCTGGAGGATCAGCAGCGTCTGCATCAGCAACATCATCATCTGCCTGAGCTCCTCGGCCTCCTCGCTGTCTCTGTATAAATGGAGGAAGAGGACAGGGGCCAGCTGGAATCACAGGTGTGGGAGGATCAACAACTGTAAGCTCATAAATAGCCCTGGCGATGTGCGTCTCATAACTCTTCAGCAACTCCTTTGTAAAAGGACCTCCGGGCATCCAAGGTACAGCAGGAGGTGGTACATGAGGTGCAGCAGCCGGATGCGGTACATCATCAGTCGGGGGAGGTGGTACATCTGGCGTAGGAGACGAAGGACCTAAATCTGTAGGAGCTGGCGATGAAGGCCCCATACCAGCATGATCCTCTGAAATAATAGGAGGGTCGTCTCTCCTAAGCTGATCTGTCGGTATCTCGAGATGAGATACAATATAATCTGTACCTAAACCCTCACCGTCTCCCAGCATATCATCATCCAAATCAGCAGCTGTATCATCGACGTCCATACCCTCCTCCTCACTCTCACTGTAACCCTCATCATCAGCACACGGATCAACATCCAGACCACAATCCCTAACTGCCCCAGTATCTGTAAGTGCACGAGCCTCGTCAGTGGGTGTCGAACTAGAAGCATTCAGCTGGTCTCGAGCAGTAGCAAAACTCTGACGTATGGACGCTGTAATCTGCGTCCTCCTAACACGCTCTGCAGCAACAGGAGCCCTCGGAACAAAACCACTAGAGGCCATCGTATCTCGCACCCCCTAATGTTGTTGTTATAGCGTAACGTTATTTTCATAGCGTTACAAAAATAACGTCAAATTCAAAAACGTCTTTTCCATGACGTCGTAACGTTACAAACAGTTGTTGTAACGTCAATCCTAATCAAAATCATCTCTAATTTCTAAACATTTTGTTCATAACGTTACGAAATTAACGTTATAATTCGCCTAATTTCAATACTTTATATACTAATAGTTCATAACGTTACAAAATAAGAGAAGAACAATGTCATATTTCATAAAATAATTAATTCATTACTTTTACAATATAGAATGTCATATTTCATAACATTATGAAATTATTATATTTCATAACGTTATAAAATTTCATTAATTTCATAACGTTACGAATAAATTAATTAATTTCATAATGTTACCAAATAATATAATTTTATAACGTGACGCAATAAATTACTTAATTACGTTACGCAATAAATTACTTAATTTCATAACGTTACGCAATAAATTACTTAATTCATAACGTTACGAAATTAAATAACTAATTTCATAACATTATCAATTTAATAAATTAATCAAATTAAATAAATTGATAACGTTATGAAATTAAATAACTAATTTCATAACGTTATAAATTAAATAAATTAATTAAATTAAATAAATTGATAACGTTACGAAATTTATTTAAAAATGTCATAACGTTATCAAATATTATTAAATTGATAACGTTATGAAATTGAATAACTTATTTCATAACATTATCAATTTAATAAATTAATCAAATTAAATAAATTGATAACGTTATGAAATTAAATAACTAATTTCATAACGTTATAAATTTAATAAATTAATTAAATTAAATAAATTGATAACGTTACGAAATTTATTTAAAAATGTCATAACGTTATCAAATATTATTAAATTGATAACGTTATGAAATTGAATAACTAATTTCATAACGTTACGAAATAAAATAATTAAACTATTTAAAAACATTACAAAAGTTATAGAATATTTAATAAAAATACATATTTGATGTAGATCTACGGGAGTCGAAAAAACTTCCGGTTGCGCCTCGGTTTGAGCCCCGGTTTGTGGATTCAACCTTCTATTTGCTCGAGTGGCGTACCCGGGACCGACGTTTTGGACGCGTCGCTTTCGGGTTCTTGGCCTCGGAGCGGGTTCGGGTGCGGGTATCGGGGCGGGTTGGGCTGCTGGTATCGGGTCGGGCATCGGGTATCGGGTCGGGTTGGGCATCGGGTGTCGGGTCGGGTCGGGCATCGGGTATCGGGTCGGGTCGGGCTCGGGATTTTGGCGGGATCCGGGCACCACCACTGTACCTCAGTGGCACCTCCACTTCCTCCTCTTCTTCTTCCTCCACAGCCAGCCATGGCGTCGGAGTCGTCGTCGTCGTCGTCGTCGACGGAAGAGAGGACAGCGGGTATTCTGCGGGGAGGACTTCAGGCGGTTTTTGGGGGCCAGAAGAACCGCCATGGTCGGGGCAACTCGAATCCATCGTCGATTGAAGCTTTTGATGGTTTAATAGGTGGGAAAAGGGAGAGAAGACGGCGGCGAAAATAAGGGTTTGCGGCGGCGGAATTTTGCAGAAAGGGGGAAGAAGGTCGGGGAGAAGGAAATTTTTTTTTTTAAAGCTGTAACCTGGTGCGGTAAGAATTACCGCACCATTTTGTGCGGTAAGAATTACCGCACCATTTTGTGCGGTAACACTTACCGCACAGGTTTAATATTATTTTAATACTTTTTTAATACTTTTTAAAATAAAATTATTAATTAAAAAAAATACAATTCCTGTGCGGTAATTGTTACCGCACAGGGTTTAAGTTAATGAAAATCTGTTTTTTTTTTCTTAATCTGGGATTAATCTGGTGCGGTAATTGTTAACGCACAGATCTGTGCGGTAATTCTTACCGCACCAGCGTCGTATAGGTTTCAGAAAAAATTCCAACAATGCCCCTGAGTCTTCTGGTGCGGTAAGAGTTAACGCATAGTTCTGTACTGCAATTGTTACCGCACAGAATAGTGTGCATTTAGCAAAAAAAACGTGTGCATTTAGACCAAGCCAAAAAAAAAAAGGAAAATTCAAACTTGAAAGTACATTATCATGAAATGAAACCTCATAGGAAACAATAGGTTAAAACAACAATATTGTAAATATCAAATTTCACCATTACGCAAAAAATTCAATCTTTCATTAAACAGTAAAACTAATCTCAACAAAATTCAAATACAGAAAATAAATAAACCAAAAAATTCTAAACCCACATTCGTGCAATAATAATAAACTAACTGTGATGACTTTTTATCCTTCGCGGTCTTGTCTCGACAGTCTACTGATAGGTCTTCAGATGCAACACTTGAAATTGAATCAAATACATAAATCAAGACCCAAAGAGTGCTAGATATAAAATTATCAAAAGAATTTATTCATGTATGCTGAACTGAAAACAAATATTTTAGAATGATGCATGTCAAAGCATTCTTGAAGGATTACCTTAAATATAAGTGTAATAGCACAAGATAGACATTTACCCGTTTGTTTTCATGAAGAACTTATTGACCTTTGATACGAATCTGGTATGACTCGTATGCCCTCGGGAAGGATCGTGGAAGAAAGGGAAGTCGATGACGCTTCTAGAACTCTTCTAGGGTTGGATAAGTATTGAATCTTTCGATTCAACAAGAACTCGATGTCTTGAGAGTCCACTCAAGGGATGAACGAATTCGATAGGTTGGCTTGATGACAGTTCGCTAACGAGAACAACTCCGGATCCAATCAGTAGAATGACGTCGAAGCAAAGGAAGGAGCTTCAAACTCAACTAAAGCTCTGCTATTCAATTTCAACGTCTAAAACAAACAATGGAAAAATTTCAACTTATAAAGAAGGCTGCTACTAACATAACCCTAAAGAGCAGCCCAAATTCGGAATTAAAATAAACTATAAATTAAAATAAAATATCTCAAATAAAGGAAATCTCGGAAACAAATCCGATCGAGGCGGACTCCTCGTCTCCTCCAGGATCCGCGGGCGCGGACACTTCTTCCGCGGTCGCGGCTACTTCTTCTGCGGTCGCGGAAATTGTTCTGATGGCTTCTTTTGCTTGGCTCATCCGCGACTGTTGTTGCTGAATTTCTCTAACGAATCTTCTCCATGGGGGACGCCAAGGCCTAGGATTCAATGGTGATGTCGTAGCTAGCTCGTCCTCTTGATATCGCTTCATTCTCCCCTTCTTAGCCTCGAAGCGTCCTCGCTTCGATCGTGTTGGTGCAAGGGGGAGAAAGAGATCAGCCATGTTAGAGTGTCTCCCCTTCTTAAGAACAAACTCATCTGTTGGGAGCACTCCAAAATCACAATTAATGGGGACTGACACCAAAGGTGTTGCGGTGAATGGTGTCATATCTGTAAGTGTTTGAACACCAGAAGGCGTCCAATAAATCTTTGGTGTGAAGACTGTATGCACCATCAATGGAATTTCCTGCTCACAATTGCCGCTATTTGAAGACTCTTTCTCCTCATTGTCTTCAACGGAACCCACAACTTGGGAAGGAATCTGATCTGTGACCGACTCCTCAATTACTGACACTTCAATTATTGATTCCAAGTTGAGAACCGATACCTGATTGGTCATTTGGGTTGCTGGGTTGGAATTATCTGATTCATCTTCCTCAACAACATCAACAAGAGAAGATGCAATTTTGCTGGAACTGGGAACCAAAACTGACCTTGCCATGTTTGTTTCTATGAGATGTTCAAGCATAGCGATCCTCTCCTTGAGTGCTTGTTCTTCTTGTCGTGTCCTGACGATTGTTGCCTGTAACCAAGCACTTTCAGCCTCTTCATCTGATGGACGGCGCTCCTTTGTACGTGACTTGGGAGGTTGTGCTGGAGGTTAAAGTTGCCGAGGGGCACTGTAGCGTTGTGGGGATGGCTCGTAGCGTTGTGGCTGAGAAGGATACGGAGGTGGGAGCCAACCGGGAGGCATGTTGGCATAAGGGCTCACACCACCGAATCGTTCATAGTCGTCCCACTCTTCATCATCTTCATCTGACCAGTAATCATCGAACCGTCTTGTGGTCCGACGATATGACATAGGGAAAACTAGGGTGGGATGGGCATAAACCTAAAATTAAGGTTCTTTCAGGGACTTTTCCGCGGGCACGGAACCTAAAATTAAGGTTCTGTCAGCAACTTTTCCGCGGTCGCGAACGATTAGGGTTGGCGGCGGCGGGTTTGTATTTGAGGGTTTTGGATGGGCAAACGAACTCCGATTTTGACAAATCTTATATGTACGGACTCGTCTCGAAAAGCTCTAGATGATTTGCGAGTTTTTTGTGGAAAATGCACAAATTTTTGGGGCCGAAATCTGGGTAGAAGTCGACGGGATTTTAGGGTTTATGGTTTGTGTGTGCGGAATTTGGTGGAGATAGTATGGAAAGGAATGGATATGAAGAGTTTAAGAATAACTACACCTTTAAACCGCTGAGCTCTGATACCAATTGATACGAATCTGGTATGACTCGTATGCCCTCGGGAAGGATCGTGGAAGAAAGAGAAGTCGATTGCGCTTCTAGAACTCTTCTAGGGTTGGATAAGTATTGAATCTTTCGATTCAACAAGAACTCGATGTCTTGAGAGTCCACTCAAGGGATGAACGAATTCGATAGGTTGGCTTGATGACAGTTCGCTAACGAGAACAACTCCG
This sequence comes from Oxyria digyna, assembly GCA_029168935.1. Lineage (NCBI taxonomy): Eukaryota > Viridiplantae > Streptophyta > Magnoliopsida > Caryophyllales > Polygonaceae > Oxyria > Oxyria digyna. The sequence goes on from JAPVLV010000013.1 coordinate 19,539,458, forward strand.
GATCCAATCAGTAGAATGACGTCGAAGCAAAGGAAGGAGATTCAAACTCAACTAAAGCTCTGCTATTCAATTTCAACGTCTAAAACAAACAATGGAAAAAGTTCAACTTATAAAGAAGGCTGCTACTAACATAACCCTAAAGAGCAGCCCAAATTCGGAATTAAAATAAACTATAAATTAAAATAAAATATCTCAAATAAAGGAAATCTCGGAAACAAATCTGATCGAGGCGGACTCCTCGTCTCCTCCAGGATCCGCGGGAGCGGACACTTCTTCCGCGGTCGCGGCTACTTCTTCCACGGTCGAGGAAATTGTTCTGTTGGCTTCTTTTGCTTGGCTCATCCGCGACTGCTGCTGCTGAATTTCTCTAACGAATCTTCTCCATGGGGGACGCCAAGGCCTAGGATTCAATGGTGATGTCGTAGCTAGCTCGTCCTCTTGATATCGCTTCAACCTTGCAATAGCACATTAAAGAATGTTAGTCAAAATGATTAGATGGTAATAAGAACGGAACAGAAAACAAAAGAATTATTTATGCAAACATGAAAGAGGTGAGAAATTTTGAAATAATGCACTACTACAGAATTAATTGTTCATCAAGTTTATATTAAGAAGAAGACTAACCGCCTAAAGCATGTCAACGACGCCACCCTCTTGCTCCTCCGATGCTAGTGATGCGATGCTCATAAGACTTTCTGCCTCATTGAAGAATTTTTCGGAGATCAAAATATGACTCTGATAAAATTCACATCATTCTCCTAATCTGAAACTCATAAGGGAGTTGTGCATCTGAAACTCATAAGCGACATCAAGAGAATTGCAATCGAAAGTTGCAAAAGACTTCCATCTTCATCCTCCTCAGCATTAACACCTTTAACATCTTCTTCATCCTCCTCGGCTAAGTTCCGTCATCCTGAAATTAAGAAAAAAAATGAAAACTATTCATCTCTTTTCTTCGCTCATATTAAAAGCTTTTAGATATTTTCTTCTATAAAAATTTGCTAAAATTACTACAACACCATTTCCAATTCCAGTACAGATGTCATTAATTACCTAAACCAGTAGCGTAAAAATCATCAATTACACACAGATTCATCGAATTCCAATATGAAATTACTAAACTGAGAAGGACACTTACTTGAATCACCATAGCTATGAAAACCTAAAAAAGCAGTCGACTTAAGGCTTTGGCTGCTCGAACTTCCAATCTGTCCAAATTTTGTTCTTCACGAGGTCGAAAAGTTGCTAGATAGCGATTTCAGATTCCGTTGATGAATTAACTTTCTTAACCAAAATATGTTGATTCATCTTACTTCGGTTTTTAACTTATTAGTTTCATTATGCTCTTTTGCTGCATTTGGAGATCCTATCAACGAAGCACTCGGATCGATCTCCATACTGAATTCAATCATATAAGCTACAAATTATTCAAATTGCAGGACATGCAATAGGCAATCTTAGTTAAAAGCGCTTATATATGTGAATAACATGTTAAGACTCATGGCTCTACTGAGACTAAGGAATCCAAAAGACTCTTTCTACATACGCACAAATCAAGAAGCAAAAAACAAGACTTTGAAATTGGAAAGAATCGTGGAATTCATGATAATTAAGAAACATTTACCTGAGGAGGAGGATAACAGGTAGCAGAATCCGAGTCGGGTTTATCCTTGACCAATTTCTCCATCTGGGGCGTGAAATCTTTGTTCCAAATCAACTCAAAGGTGAAGTGACAGCTAGCTGCAGATTGCACTTGGAATTCGGAAATTAGGTTGACTGGATTGTGGTTACAGTGTGGTATCACATACGAAATATAATTGATTAAGCGGAGCATGATTTCTTAATAACATTACACGTATGTCAGTACCTGGGTTTATGATTCTATATCAGGGTTGATATAGAACCTGCAAAAACCACACATAAATTAACCTTATGATCTATTCCCATATATGCATAAACTGAAAAGAATATGGAAGAAAATGTGCAAAAACCACACACAAAGATGTGGCGTTGGGAAGGCTTAATGAATCCATCATCCACTGCTTTGTCAATGAATTTCAGAAGGGAGTTGTAATACCCATCTACATTAAGCAGACCAACCTGCACAAATTCACAGAATTTTTTAATCCAAAACACTTTAAAGAAAGAACCAAGAATCTGAAAAGTTATGTAAGCTAAGCTTACAGGTTTATCATGGATGCCCAGTTGGGCCCAGGTGATAACCTCAAGCAACTCCTCAAGAGTTCCATACCCACCTGCTCACAAAAAAAGAGGAAAAATAAATCAACTTATAAGATGAGAGGATAGGGGTTTCTAATACCAGAGGCATACACAAACACATCTCTCTAACCACGTTCAGTCCGACAACATTTGACTGAAAAAGAAAATAAATATATAATTCAAAAGAAAAAATCACATACAACCACAATCTTTGCATAACAAAAAAATGCATACTTCTGGACGTGAAGGGTCATGTATAAACTGATCAACAATTTGCTTGAATAGAGGCTCAACTGCATTATGTTACTTATCTACTAAATTATATAGTGATCATATCAAATGAACACCAAAGATTAAACACTCACTGAACAACAATTTGGGATCGATCTCTTCTTTCTTAGGCAAGTTTCTCGGATCATTCGACTGCAACAAACGGAACCTGATTTCGGTCAACATAAGAATCCCAAATCCGAAATCTAATATATCGACTCAACTAACATAAATCAAAATCAAGAGAGCATAAAAAAATGTAGGGCAGCGATCAAACATTACCAAACGTTTTTGAAATCGAAGGATCAAAGACTTCTAATCAGATCAAAACATAGTATTTACTAAATACAGTGACATATATAGTACTTCACTTCAAATGGGTATGGAGATTCTATTGAACACACCGGTCATATTACTCTGAATAAAAGCGAGAAGAGAAGCATCACCAATCAAAATGATTAGAAAAGCACCATCAACACCATTCTCCCCCAAACAATGTCTCGAAGACATACTCCAGCCCAACATAGAACTTATCCATGAATTCGCTCAAACAATCATTATGAGATCTAGGTCAAGCGAAATAGACGTACAGAAGATGAGGAAAAGGGAACGCAAAGAAGTAGATGTTCAGTAGAAAAGGTACCTCAGACACTGGCTTAGATATGGAAACCGAAGATGGAGAAAGAGGACGTCGGCCGTCACCGTCGGGAGGAATGAAGGAAGGCTGGAAAAATACAACACACATTGGATGTTGTTGTATATTTCGGAACATACATCGATTATTGTTGTATATTTTAGGACATATATTAGTTGTAATTGAAAAATGGAAATGATCATGATTTTCAATGTTATTAATCAATAATAAGTAAATATAATTAATAATATAAATCTCTATATATAAAGGGTGTGAATCCCATAATAAAATCTCTTATAGAGATAAATAAGAATCCAATGGTTTAGATTAAACTAGCTACCCCACTTGTGGCGACATCCCGACGACCACCCGGTGGTTGTCCGGTAGAGGTCCGGCGGCGGTCCGACGGAGGTCCGGTGGCGGTCCGGCGGTAGTCCGACGGTGGTCCGATGGCGGTCCGGTGGAGGTCCAACGGTGGTCCAATAATAAATGAAAAAGTTAAAGTATAAAAATAAATGAAAATTTAAGTCTAATTTAAATTGGTGAACAATTAAATATAATGTGATGAACATTTAATTATAAGGTGATGAACATTCTGTTGGTGAACATGTAAGTAACATGTGATGAAGATTCAGTAGAGTATATCAAAATGAACGTTTATCAACATTTTGATGAACATTTAAGCTAATTGTACTGAACTTTTGAGTAATGAACATTTTATTAAATGCTTGTGAACATTTAAGGATGTTTGATGAACATTTAAGTATGAGATGATGAACATTTAAGTAATTTTTTATGAAGATCAAGTGTTTTTTTACTCGAAATTATATTACAGTGGTGTTCCACATAAGTGGTGGTCCGGTGGTCCGACGGTGGCTTGATGGTGGGTTAGTGGTGGTGTGGTCGTGGTGGTCTGGTGGTGGTCCGGCGGTGGTCCACCGTTTGTCCAAATAACATAACCATTTAAGTGTTATAAACTTGGTGAACATTTAAAAATAATTTGATGAACATTTAAGTATAATGTGATGAACATTCAGTTGGTGAACATTTAAGTATAATGTGATGAACATTCAGTAGAGTATATCAAATGAACATTTATCAACATTTTGATGAACATTTATGACCAACGTGATGAACATTTAAGCCAATTGTAATGAACTTTGAGTAATGAACATTTTATTAATTTCTTGTGAACATTGAAGTATGAGATGATGAACATTTAAGTATGAGATGATGAACATTTAAGTAATTTTTTATGAAGATCAAGTGTTTTTTTACTCGAAATTATATTAAAGTGGTGTTCCACATAAGTGGTGGTCCGGTGGTCCGACGGTGGCTTGATGGTGGGTTAGTGGTGGTGCGATCGTGGTGGTCTGGTGGTGGTCCGGCGGTGGTCCACCGTTTGTCCAAATAACATAACCATTTAAGTGTTATAAACTTGGTGAACATTTAAAAATAATTTGATGAACATTCAGTTGATGAACATTTAAGTATAATGTGATGAACATTCAGTTGGTGAACATTTAAGTATAATGTGATGAACATTCAGTAGAGTATATCAAATGAACATTTATCAACATTTTCATGAACATTTATGACCAACGTGATGAACATTTAAGCCGATTGTAATGAACTTTGAGTAATGAACATTTTATTAATTTCTTGTGAACATTGAAGTATGAGATGATGAACATTTAAGTATGAGATGATGAACATTTAGGTGATTTTTGTCGAAAATTAAGTGTGTTTTTAAAATAAATTATATTAAAGTGGTGTTCCACATAAGTGGTGGTCCGGTGGTGGCTTGATGGTGAGTCAGTGGTGGAGCGGTGGTGGTTCGCCGTTTTTCTAAATAACATAAACATTTAAGTGTAATAAACTTGGTGAACATTTAAATATAATTTGATGAACATTCAGTTCATGAACATTTAAGTATAATGTGATGAATATTCAGTTGGTGAACATTTAAATATAATATGATGAACATTCAATTGGTGAACATTTAAGTAGAATGTGATGAACATTCAGTCGATGAACTTTTAAGTACAATGTGATGAACATTCAGTAGAGTATATACAAATGAACATTTATCAACATTGTGATGAACATTTATGAACAGCGTGATGAACTTTTAGTAATAAATAATTTTGTAATATTTGTGAACAATTTTATACATCTTTGTGACAATTTTATTCCAGCGAGGCCTAAAGGTGGTCCGGCGGTGGTCGGAGGTGGTCCGGCGGAGGTCTGGTGGAGGTCCGGTGGTGGTCCGGCGGAGGTGACAAGGGGTGCCACGTGTCATCATATAGGCTCTTGGATCTCTCTTGATCCAAGGCTCTACAATCATTCTCATTTATCATTTTAACAAGTATTATTACATGACACTTTTCCATATATAAATTGGTTGGTATTGTCCAAAGTAATGACAGTTGAGACTCTTTAAATGTCTAATAAGACCATAACTATGTGCTTAATTCGTTGATATTTCTACCATTTTTATCTTTTTTTCGCTTTTCGCCTCCAATCCGTATGGCGATGAAGAGCAATTCAAGCATCGTCAACGACTGTGTGATTTGGTACATATATAAGAGATATTATTTTTTTATTAAAAATTACTCCAAAATACATATATGAAAATAATATCTTAAGTATACAAATATTGAAAAAAATAAAACGGCTTTGGCCCGCGCGAAGCGCGGGAAAATAACCTAGTTAGATTAAGATTATTTGTGATATGATAAGAGTAATATTTTTCATACTCACATCCTTTATGATTTATTACCAGGTTCTCTTTTCGGACTAAAAACTAATATAAACTTAATCAATTTTCATTTAGTGTATTAAAATTATACGATTGAATCAAACAAGGTTTCAAGATTTATGTGTGCATATTTTTTGACGAAACGTACTATTTATTTGGTCTTCTACACAAAAACATTTTTCACTTTAAAAAACGTGCATGCTAAAATATTATTAAACATTATTATTTTTTATTCTGTGTCCAAATGCATCCAATAAAACTAGTAGAAATGGAAGGATCGATTTACATTGAAAACGTAATATTTTTTGTTATTATGTATTAAAAATATTTAACTTAGATAAATGTTGTAGAAAAAGAATAGCTCTAAAATAGAAGAAAATTTCCAAAAATAAGTTTGGTTAACAGTAGGCGATATGGAATTAAATTAGAGAAATAAAGCGTGTATCGAGAAGATTCTTTTTTTGAGCCGAAGTCCCCAAAAAAATTCAACAAAGAAGATACATAGAAATTACAATTGTAGGGAATATAATCGTATTATATTATATTATATGTTACATACCTAACTATATTTTGGACATAAGAACTTGGTCTTGGTTATATTATTAACACTAGATCTATTCTCGCGTCATGTGCGAGAAATTCACGTAACAATTTTTTAACCGTGTATATACATGAAAATAATATTAATAAAAATAAAAATATGTAATGTATATTTATATTTATTTTATTATTAAATCAAATTTATATAAATAAAAAGAAATTATTTTACATTAATCTAATTTCAACAAAGAAGTACCCCACAAATTTCAACAAAGAAATTATTTTGAGCCGAAGTACCCAAAAGATTTCAACAAAGAAGAAACATAGAAATTACAATTGTAGGGAATATAATCGTATTATATGTTACATACCTAACTATATTTTGGACACAAGGACTTGGTCTTGGTTATATTGTTTTTTGTAACTGTGTCGAAAAGAAGATACATGGAACTCTGTCGAAGTAAGCATAGGAAAAAAGAAATTATTTCAGATTAATCTAATTTCATGTTTTTATCAATACAGTATTAAGATTGCCAGTTGAGATGTGAAAAAATAAATAAAATAAACTATACCAATAATAACAAACACAATTTTATACTCCCTCTGTCCCGAAATGAATGTACCAAACCACTACTTTTGCTAGAATTTAGACAAAAAAAAAATACAGCAGAAGGGAAAAGAGAGGAGAGATAAAAAATTAATTTTTTTATTATAAGCCAATCAGAACAAAGCTGAAGAAATTTACAACCAATCAGATTGCTTAAATGAGAGCACACAGATTACCACTTTTCCCTACCCAAAATACCCTTACAACATTCTTAAATTATTCCATATACAATCTCTATCTACTTTCACTTTCCACTTTCACCATTACAAGTAAAAAACACACTGCTTAAGTAAAAAACAGAGCATTCAATTTTACAGTAATTTCTGCATCATTGCCTGGTGGGGATGTCCTCAGCTTTCGATTTAAATGAAGCTCCAGATGATGACGTCATTAGAGAAGAAATGGAGGGAGAATGGTCACAAGACAGAGAAACAAGTGGGGACATTGATCTACAATTTGACCTTAACTTCTCACCTGAGCACCACCATCCAGAACCAGAGGCAACAACAGAGGCATCAGGACATCATCAGACATCCACACGCAGGCTCAACAAAGATCAGAAATGGGCAATACTGAGTTATCTTCTCGAGAGGACATCAAAAGGGAAGCTACCAAAAGGTGTCATCAATGAAGCTGCACAACATTTCAACACAACACGTAAGACAATAAGCAGATTATGGAATAAAGCTAAGCAGACAGAGCAACATGAAGTCCCTAACCTGAGTACGAGATTTCACCAATGTGGAAGGAAAAGAGTTCAAGTAGAACAAGAGGCAGTCAAGGCAATAAGCATGGGGAATAGGTAGACCTGGGAAACGGGTCGGGTGGGTCGGGTTCGGGTCAGATTACATCGGGTTTAGTATATTTCGGGTTGGGTCATTTCAGGTTTAAAATTTACCGGGTCAAAACAGGTCGGGTTACGACGAGTTTATCTCCGGTTCGGATCAACCCATCGGGTCTGATTGTGCACTTTTTTTATTCCTTTTTATACTTATGCATAGTTTCGAGCCTGAGACCTTATTGTGATTTCATATGCCTAATAAGACTAAGTTGTATAACTTTTTCAAACGTAATAATACATCAATGTTGTTGACCATAAATATTGCGACAAGTTAGAGAGTGATGACCAGTTTGATGTTTAGAAAAGAGGTGTTACTTGAAAATGAAGAAGTTTTAATTGAGAGTTACACACATGGTCAAATATCTGTGAAAGGCATTGAAACCAAGTTTCATTCCATTCCGACATGGTTCTGCCAAATTGGGCCTTAAGTCCATTTAAGGTCTTTTAGCGTTCGTTTACGCATAGTTTCGAGCCTTGTTTTGTGTGAGCAAGATCTTATTGGTACTTTATGTTTTCAACAATAATCAACATCGATGTTGTAGACAATACATATTGCGACAAGTTAGAGAGTTATTACTAGTATGGTTTTTACAAAGGATTTTACAATTTGAAAAGTTAGAAGTTGTGATTGGAAGTTACCCATAAGGCCTTTTAGCGCTTACGCATAGTTTTGGTATAAAATAAAATGACTTATTTTCTTATATTTGAACTTTGTGTCACGTTGTTCATACTAACAGACAATGTATAATGTTCAATCAATAACCATATAATTTCTTATGTAAGTATATAAAAGTATATTATACTTTATTAAATAATCATCCCTAAATTCTAGTCTCCAACATAAACTCTAGTTTATATAAATTCTTAAATTATTAAAGAATATTCCGTATAATAAAATTTTTGTAAACACTAAACAATTATTAAACAATCCATACAAGAATTAAAGCTCACAATTTCATTTAATATTGGGCTAAATTATCGTAAACTAGTGAATAGTGATGATGATTATATAAAATTTAAACATTTAAATAATAACTAGAAGAAGTAATAAATCTCATGTTAATAACTCATTAAAAATTAAGTGGTTGGTGACTCTATTTAAATTTGTATGTATAAAGCTTGTCTACCCTCATTTCACATTTCCCACATCGAGAACTTGCAAATGGATCATTGCCACAATCTTCTATATAAGCTTGCATTTTTTTTCCTTATAAATCCAATCCGTCCCACATCGACCAAATGGAAAAACATGAAGCTCTAAATGTGTATATAAGATTGGTACAAGTTGTTGCCTTCTTACAATTCAATTTGGGTATGTTTTTCTGATTGAGCTTTTAAAATTTAAAGTCCATAATAAGTAAAATAATATATTATTTAAGCCCAATCAACCTAATTTTTATTTTTAAGCCTGTTTTTATAAACCGAATTTCTAACATAGCAGCATAGTATCATTTTTTTCCTATCATTTTTTTGATTTTTTCATATTTCTTTCCTATTTTTATTTTCTAGTTGTTTTTTGGTACGACCCAACGAGTTGACCCGACCCAACCCGTTTTTGACCCAGCAAAATGTCGGGTCATCAGGTCCAAGACCAAGGTGGAACTCAGAGGGACATTGCACATTTGATGGGAAAATAGGAATATTTCCATTCACATATGAAGAGCCAGCAAAGAGAAAATCAAAAAACAGAGCCAAGGGGACAATGATCACCAAACTGGTGGAAATAATCAACAAAAAAGAGACAAGAAGTATGCTCATCAATCAAATTATTCCAGCAATCAATGAAAAGTGACCAGATGATGGAAATCATAAAACCATATTTATTCAGCAAGATAATGCAAGGCCTCATATAACTCAAGATGATCCTGAGTGGCAAGAGGTATATCAACAAGAAGATTTCACCTTTATACTGATACAGCAGCCAGCAAACAGTCCAGATGTTAATATTCTAGATCTTGGTTTCTTTAGGAGTATTCAGTCATTAATGCACAAAAAAATGCCAAAGACTGTAGATGACATGCTTAATGCAGTTATGCAAGCTTTCTATGAGTTGGATCCTATAACACTCAGTGATGTATGGCATACAATGCAGTTTTTCATGAATGAAATTATGAAATCAAAAGGGGGTAATGGCTATGACCTACCACATGTTAATAAGAGAAGGATGAGAGCTGAAGGTATGCTACCAACAGTAATTAAAGCACCAGAGTGAGCTGTGCAAGAAGCATGGAATATTGTTCATGAAGGGGGACAAAGTAGCTTGCCAACAGAAACTCAAGAAGATCCAACAGAGAATCAAGACCCACAAGAATCACAAGAACCAACAGAAACTCAAGGCCCACAAGAATCACAAGAACCAAACTGAAGCGGACACAACCGTTAAGATAAGTTTCTAAACTTCACATCACTAGGCAGTCTTGTGAACTTAAGAAACTCTTTTGTATGCTACATATTTGAAAGTGAATGCTATGGATGAATATAAGTTTTTGGATCTCAGTTGTCCCCAATCATCATAGAATCAAACCCAATTTTTGCCAACTCATAATACCAGATACGCCTAGCAATTCAGTTACAAGTAATTGGTGGCTTATAACACATTTAAGTTGGAAAAATCAGAGGATTATCATCTCAGATATAAGGATTCATCATCGATCAAATACCAAAAAAATAACTGATCAAAACATACTAGATATGCATCTACTTAATTGCAAATTACTGATCCAATAGCAAATTAAGTTTGTGATCTTAGAAATGCATCTCAGTTTAAAATTTCATCACAGATATTGAACAATATCTCAGTTACCATCAAGCCCTCACAGATACACTGCTAATCACAACTTAAAATATCACACTGAAATCAGAATTAATGCAAAAGAGTTCCTATAGCACATTAAGACAGTTTTTTCATGGTATATTTTTATCCAACATAACAAACATCCCAAAACAGAGCATCAAAAGAGTGCCTCACAGAGCACATAGACCATCACCAAAAGAGTGCCTCAAAGAGCACATAGACCATCACAACCTGTATGCACTACATTCTGTTCAAAACAGAGCACATCGATCATCACAACCTGTTTGCAAAGGAGATAAGCCTCCCAAAACAGAGCAGATAATCCACAAAAAACAAAGCAGATAATCCACTAAGTACACCAGATAATCCACAAACCAATATCAAAACCAGATAATCCACAAAAACCAACAGAGTCCAACAGTATCCACAAGCCAACATCCAAAACAGAACAACATTATCCAGGAACAACACAAAAGGTCCAGAAATACCAAAACAGAGTCCAAAATACAGAACAGAGGGGATTTAAACCAAGAAGGGACTTAGCTAGATCGAGAGGGGCTGTCAGAAATGACGATCAGCTCAGGGGATAGAGGGGCATCAATATCCGGCGGAAGCAACTCGGCATCATCATCCATGTAGTCGTCGGGGACCACGAGCTCAGGTGTGGCGACGTCGGGGACCCTCATCTCAGGTGTAGGCGTGTCGGGGATCACGATCACCTCCCGGGGCCGAGAACTGGCCTCGTTCTCTGATAGTTCCGGCGACCACTGCATCTCCACCGACTGCCTCTCCGGGTAGGAGCCTAAGACTTCAGTCGGTGTGATCTCCGGCAGACTGAGACTGAAAGAATGATTCCCATCGCAACGGGGACCCTTTTTTGCAAGGAGGAGACAAAGTGCAGCCACCAGGAAGAGGGATGGAGAAAGATTGGTCGCCAAATTCCTCTTTCACCGCCGACGATTCCTCCTCCTCCGTCGGCGTTGACTCCCGCATGAACGAGGGGGTGCTCGATGGCTCAGGATCAGAGGGAGGTTGGACTCTCCGCTCATAGGAGGGAGGAGAATCACTCGTGGTAAAGCTTTGGGAGGGACGGCTATGTGAGGAATCAGACATGGCGAAAAATCAGAAGCGAGAATGAGGGAGAGGGAGAGAGGCTGTGAGAATTAGGGTTTCTGTGGCTGTGAGAATGAGGGAGAGAGGCGGGGGGAAATGGGTATTTACAGAGGAGAGGATTAGGGTTCTGGTTTTGGGCTGGGTATTTTTGGGTTGAATTGGGTTGGGCTAGATTAGGGTAATCGGGATTAGATTAGGATAATATGGGTTTGAGTGTTATTGAGAGTATAAATGAATAAAATTATAAGGGAGTAAAATAATATGAGTAAGGGTATTATGGGAAGAAATCTATGGCAAAAAAAGAAAACGAGACAATAAAAAAAAGAGGCCCGAAAAGGAAACGTGACATTCTTTTTGAGAGAGAGTAGTTTTTTAAATAAAATAGTTTGATAAAGGCAACTAGCCAAGAGTTATCGGCGTGCATAGCACGTGATATAAGAGGAAGCTAGAAAATGCAATGTTGTTTTTGAGTTGCGTCCTCATTCCCAACCCCAAAACTCAGAGCCAGAAGCTTTCTCTCCAGCCGGCATTCTCTTCTCAACCGAAACCCTTTTCGCGGCAAAATCACGGTAGCCGTCACCGGCGATAGGCTCTCGGTTTGTTTCATCAGAGTCCGATCCTTACAGTGTGACCTCGCTTCGGTGTCTCCTTCGCTACTTCTCACTGTAAACGCATCTATACATCCTTTCTCTCCCTTTTTCGCTTGTTTTACCTCCTCCAGCTGAGTTTAATATGTGCCTTGACAGACAATGTTGAAAATTAGCTGATTTGTGCGTTTTTTTATATTGTTTGATGCTTTCTTATTGTTTATACAGTCCTGATTAGACTGGTTTGTTAGCGCGATGATGGAAAATTGAGTTGGATGAGTTTCAATCCGTTGCGTGCTTTTATTGGCCGACATTGTCTATATATTTATAGCTTGATAATGTTGATTTTCAGTTTCAATTAGGGGCTGGGAACAGTGGTAATGAAGTATCTTCTGGAATGCTTTCTACTTTTTCTTTTTCATTTCCCTTTAGTCTAGTTTAGATGTATTTCAGAAGCAGGAATGATAGGAAACGTCTATTGGAAGAAAAATAAAGGAGAGTGGGATCCCAATCCTTCCTTTGTTAGAATGAACAGAAGAGATAGAAGTATTACTACACTGAAATAACATTAGCTATCAAGGGATTGAGCTGGGAATGTGGAATAGGAATTATGTTTCTCGCGTATTGTTTTATCTTCTCCTACTGCTTACTAAATGGTTGTCTGAATCCTATTCAAAATGATATTAAAATGGAAGCTGCTCTTCCTAATATTACCATCCAGTAATTATACAATTGTTATAATAAGTGTTTTCTGTTTAGATGTAATGGATATAATGCTTTATCATTTTTAAAAATAGAAGCCCAACACTGTGTCGAGATTAAATTAGAGGCTAGCTTCCTATACCGTGTGCTTTTTTTCATGTTTAATGTGATCATGCTATTTCATATCTAGCATAATGGTTGTCATAGTTTTTGGTATATCATGCAGGATACTGTAGTTCCTTATCACAAATTATATGTATGTGATATGATGAGACCAAGGCCTCAAAAGTCCAGAAATGTTCAAGGAAAGGGACCAAACTGGATGCTTATTGCTGGCGGTGCTTTAATAAGTTCTTTATCTATTCACATTGGCTACAAGTTGAAGCATGCACTTGAAGCAAAGCAGCAAGATAAAGCTACCCCCAAATGTGTTATCTGCTATCTATTATCAATTTATCATTGGTCATTTCTATTTTGCAATTGGTTCTGATATCTCTCTCCGATTTAGGTAATGGAATATCTGCTGAAAGGAGGCAGCCGGGAATTCATCATTCACGACCAAGTGAATACACTTATGGGCCAGACGAAGACGGCTGCTTCAACTGCAATTCAGGTGCGAGTTTTCACAGTTAATATTTCTCTCATTAAACTTCAGTCATCAATACCATGAAGATTTGCATCTCATGGCTTGTACTAGAATTATTGTTTACATTTTATCTTTAGCCTCCCCATGAGTTGTGACATATTTACGTCTATACAATGTACCTAGCTTTATGCATTTGGTCGCCATTACTAAGTCGATCTCAGTCTTAACAAAGAGATATGTGCTTCTGTTTTCCCACACAGATCTGTGTAAAGCATTAAATCTTCGGGAGTTACCTATAAGAACAAATACTGTTCCTACAAATGAAAATTAGTTTATGTTGAGATACTTCAGTTTTTTCGGTTCTAGTCATATGTTACTTGTTCTTGAAGCAATTATAAACTAAAGTAAACTGATCATACAACTATTATATAATAAAGAAAAGATGTCTTATGGATTTTTCCTTGTCGAGATAGATAACGTCTTGATTTTCAGGATCAGAAGGTACAGGTGAGGCAAAGATTCACCCAACCGGTCAAATCTTGAGTGAACCCGAGGTCTCACTCTCTTTGGTGACAGTTTCTGCTCCAGAATACCACCACGAAAATGGCAATGTTTGGGTTTCCTCCCCTGAAAATACCGAGCTACCTCCCAAGCGTTTCCATCATTCCAATTGCTCAGACTCGCCTTATGCCTCTGATTCTGGCTCAGACGTCTTCAGCAAAAGAGAAGTAATTCAGAAGCTCAGACAACAGCTGAAGAGAAGAGACGACTTAATTTTGGAGATGCAGGATCAGATGGTGGAATTACAGAATGCGGTCAACAACCAGATGTCTCATTCGAACCATTTGCAGTCCCAGCTGGATGCTGCAAACAGGGAACTATTCGATTCCGAGAGGGAAATACAAAGACTTAGAAAGGCGATAGCTGATCACTGCGTTGAGAATGCAGAATGCAACCAGAAGACATCATCAAGAACAACAACAATCTGGCAATCTGAAGGAAACAATGGGTATGCAAATGGAAACTGCAACTCGAAGATCCCGGAGAAGTCAAATGCGGATGGAGAGAGAATCGAAATGCTGAAGAGGGAAATTGGAGAACTGAGAGACGTGATAGAAGGAAAGGATTTTCTAATGCAGAGTTACAAGGAACAGAAATCAGAGCTCTCTATCAAGATCAAGGAGCTACAACAGAGACTGGATTCCCAGCTCCCGAATATTTTGTAGGCTCCCTCGCCATCTTCCTCGCATTGTTAGGTTAATTTTACACTAATGAATGGCTTCCCTCATGATAGAGAACAGCATATTTGATAGTAGGTTTGGTTGATTCTGTTTTCATTAGGCTACTTGTTCGGGAGTATCTAAAGGGGTTCTTTTTCCCTCTAAACATCATTAGCAATATGTAATTAAGCTGTCGATGGAAATTTGATGCGGTTTGATCTGGCTATCTACTGAAAGAGACCTAGAAAGTTCCTGATGCATGTATCAGCCAATCAGGGCAACCTCCACTATTGATCATATGATTGAATGTAGCTAAAGCTTCTTTATATTTTGTTTTTTTTTATCGGAAATCACCTGTATAATGGGTCACATTGTTCAAAACCACCAGTATTTTCAATAATTTTTGGAAACCACCCCTATAATGCATTATGTCACTCAACAACCACACTTTCCATAATTTTGTTTGCAAATCCGTCAAGCGGGCTTCACGTGTAATTTTTTAATAATAAAGAAATAAAAACTAATATATTTCCAAATATACCCTTAATGTGTCTTCTAATTTATTTATTTTTCGTTGCAGGCAAACACTGGGACGCTGTGCCTAGGGCAACAGTCGTCCCTCATCATCCCTCTGGATGATCTGAATAAAGGATAACAAGGTTGGTGGACAACCATGTCTTTCGAAATGACCTCGGAAATTCCTGATATTAGCATCAGGTAAAGCATAACTATTATGACCAAATAAATAACGTTTTATGTTAATGATATTAACATCCTCATCAGCAAGATAATCTGCTGCTCGGTTTGCTTCGCGAAAGCAATGTTTGAATGTGAAATTTTGAATATGTTGAAGTAGGTGCCTAATATCTTCAATGATTGAACATATTTCCCAAGGTATCTTCCATATATGAGTAATAGAGTTTATAATGGTAAGATTATCACCTTCAAGGTTGTGAAATATTGCAAATTTAATTGCATGTAACTCAATCTATAAAGAGGTAAGTCCTTTTACTTTTTGATTATTGACAAAGAGAATTTTTCCATTATTATCTCTACCAATACTGGAAACAAATCCAATATTGGGTGGTTTTAAGGATCCATCAAAATTAACTTTTGCCCAATTATCTGGTGGCCGTTGCCAGATTTTATTTTTATTCTTTGTACGATTTCTCCAATTTGTAGCACGGGGTCCGGTTTGTTTTATTTGTGTATTTTCCCAGTGTTTAAGATTGAAAAAGGCCAAATCTGCTGGATCTCTTTTGTCTGTAATTTGTTTTTTAAATATAATTTTATTTCTATAATTCCAAATCTCATACCAAAGAAATATTAGTGCGTTGAGTATCAACTTATTGTGATTATTATTGTTTCTAATTTGTTCAATAAATTGATTGAACGGTTGATCTGTTGGTAGAGCAAAATCTAAATTTAATAATCGGAAAAGCTTTATAAAGTTCTTCCTAGTATTATAACATTGGAAAAACAAATGTTGAGTGTCTTCGGAAATTTTATCACAGAGAGAACAATACGAAGGTACCCTATTGTAATATCTATTAAGTCTTTCCGTAGTAGGTAAATTATCAGATAATATTTTCCATAAAAAGTTTTTATATCTTGGGGGCAGTTTATGGCTCCAAATCCAATCATAAATACCAATATTGGTGGTTGTATTATTATTGTTAATTAATTGTCTGGCAGAGGCTGTAGTAAACTGTCTAATTTTATCCAATGTCCAAATAATAGAGTCAGGTTGTGGGATATTTGGAATATAAATGCTTGATATTTGATCGACTATTGTATTGGGTAATATACTTTGTAATTTAGTAATGTTCCAAGTATTGGAAGTAGTGATAAAGGTATTAACATTATCATCAATATTTGAAGTCGCTGGATTGAAAAAGGTCTTAATATTAGGTATCCAATTGTCAGTTCAAAATTTGATTGTTTTTCCATCACCAAATTTCCAAAGAATGCCTTCTTGGAACCTTTTACGAAGATGAAGAAGTCTAGAAAATTGTCATGATTGTCTTTTATTTCTTTTTTTATAATTCATAAGATGTTCATTTTTTAGATATTTTTGCGTTACAATTTTAACCCAAATATTATCTGTTTCCGTTAAAATTTTCCATAAAATTTTCATTTGTAAAGCATCATTTAAATGTGAAGCTTTATGTAAACCTAGACCACCTATTGATTTTGGTTTGCAGATATTATCCCAAGATGTTAGTGGGCGGTAGTTTGGGCTATCTTTATTCCAGAATTTTTTTTTGTTAATTTTATCAATTTTTGTGCAAACCTTTTTAGGAAGGGAAAAACATTGCATAAGATGATTAGTTGAGGAAAGTATATTAGATTGTATTAAAATAGTTCGTCCTGCTTGTGAAATTGAGTTGGCTTTCCATTTTGATAATTGTTTCATCATATTTTGGACCGCATACTCAAAACACTCACTTTTAACCCGTCCTTGAACAATCGGGATCCCTAAGTACTTTTCAAGGGATTTAGTAGTTTGAAGATTAAGAATTGAAGCTAATGATTGACGTTGTGTATTGGTAATATTTGGTGTAGTTTGGAAAGAGCTTTTATGGTAATTAATAGATAGTCCGGACAAGGAAGTTAATTTGTCTAATGTCTTCTTAATATATTTCATATTGTTCAAATTAGCATTTGCAAAAATAAGTGTGTCGTCAGCAAAGCAAAGGAAAGGAATACGCGTGCCTTGAATAGATAGTTGTATGCCAACTTTATGCTGTTGTTTATCTGCCTCTATTTGTAGCGTTCGTGCCAGATATTCCATAGTGATGATGAAAAGAAAGGGTGCTATAGGGTCTCCTTGTCGTAGTCCACATTGAGGTTTAAAAGTTGGACCAGAGACATTATTAACTAGCACTGAAAAGGAAGCAGATTGTATACAAGTCATAATTCTATTTATCCAAGTGTTATGAAAACCGAATTTTGTTAAAATTTTAATTAAGAAAGGCCATTGAAGTTTGTCATACGCTTTTTCCATATCTAATTTTAAAGTCATTCATCCCCTTTTACCTTTTTTCTTTTTATGAAAAGAATGAAACACCTCATGTGAGATTAAAATATTATCAAAGATTGAGCGGTTTTTGACAAAAGCACCTTGACAAGGGTGAATTAATTTTGGAAGTAGTGTTTGAAGTCTATTAGCCATAATCTTTGTTATGATTTTATATATTGTAGTACATAGACTGATAGGTCTGAAATGATTGATATTAAGTGGGTTATCTTTTTTTGGAATTAGAGTTATGAAAGATTGTGCACAATCTGATAAAAGAAGTCCTGAATGAAAAAACGATTGAACTGCCTTAATCAAAGTTTTCGAGATATATTTCCAATATTGTTGATAAAATTCAGCAGTAAAGCCATCCGGACCCGGAGTTTTATTATTGGGGAGCTCAAAGACTACATTTTTGATTTCTTGAGTTGTAGGTTCTCTAAGGAGTTCTAAGTTATCATCATCAGTAATCAATTTTGGGATCATTTTGAAATCTTGATCTTTTAGATCCGTAGTATGAGTTGGTAGAAATCTGCTCTTAAGGTCAGTCGTAATACTATTGGTGATATCCATATGATTATAGTATTTGGTATTATCTAGAGCTTCATAATAGTTTATTTTTTGTTTAAAGGTTCTAATTTTAACTGTGTTTTGGAAATATTTAGTATTTTTATCCATTTCAGCTGTGTGTTTCACCTTAGCTCTTTGTTTCCGATATGTATGTTGGAATTCTAATAGTTTATTATATTTCCGAAGATGATTCATATATTTATTATGAATGGTATGATTGTTTATATAATTAGTAGATTGTTGTGGTAAAGAATGTAAAATATCCTCTGTTTGTTTTAATTGGTGTAGTGCATTATTAGTATTTTTCTTAAGCCAGTTGCGACATTCAGTTTTAATTTTCTTTTGTTTCATGAAAAGTTGAAACATAAAAGATCCGTGAAAATGGTTATTCCAGATTCTATTAACCATCTTATCAAATGCTGGGTTAGAAAGCCAAGCATTCTCCATAATAAAAGGATAATTTCTAGGGTTTGTATTTCTACCTAAATGTAATGTAATGCAATAGTGATCCGAAGTGGTAAAAGGTAAATGATGTAGGTCTATTTTATTGTAAAATGTAAGTATGGTTGGATGAATAAAAACACGGTCTAATTTTTCTAATGTTGTTTCTGATGTTTGGGTATATTTTCTCCATGTGAAAGGAAAACCAATGTTTTTATGTGGTAATTTACAAAAGTATTAAGACGAATAAATCTATTGACGTTGTCTGGAGCACCACCAGATTTATCTTCCGGAGAAAGAAGGTCATTCATATCTCCAATTATGATTGGTGGTTCATGATGATTATGGATGATCTCATTGATAAAATCCCAGAAAGCGGTTTTTTCATTTTCTTTACTCGGAGCATAAATGAAAATGAAAATAAATGATTTCATATTATCTTCTAGCCGTGCAACTATTGTATTGTAATCATGAAAGAGAATAGTAATGTTATTAGATTTATCAAAATTTGTTACTAAAAGTCATAGACCACCCCTAGTACCAATCGCAGGAGAGATTGTTAAATGTTTAAAACCAATCTTTGCTAAAAATTGTGAAGAAGGTGCCTCATTATTCTTTGTCTCTGCTAAGCAAAAAATATCAATGTTATGAGTTTTTCTAAGGTAAGAAATTTCAGTCCAAAAATGTGGACGACGCACACCACGACAATTCCAATAAACAATCTTCATATATAACCTTTTATAAAAAATATTAAAGGCTTTAGGTAGAAATTATTATGGATTGTGGAGTTATAAATTATAACATTAATGCTAGTTTTAGGTTTTGAATTTTGTTTGTTAGGTTTAGTGATATGTATGAGGAGAAAAAACGTAGGAATGGGGTAATTGAACTTGAAGTCCAGATAAGTAAGATATTCAAATTGTGAGTGTGGAAAACTATAAAGATATTTATAATTGAGAATAAAGTAAGTAATAGTTGAATAAATGTTATAGCTGAAGTTAAAATGTTTTAAATTACTAAAATGTGAGAAAAGTTGCATATTTATAAGATAAATAGATTTTTGATTGTACATCAATATGATATAATTGATGAAAAAAGTCTTATACAAGTGAGTAACTTTGACAAAATTGATTTGAATGAATTGATACATTTTAGAATCTTATCTATATAAAGATTGGCTATCCAATGTCAAAATTAAATGAAATTGGTACCTCATAAATGTTGCTCCCTCCATTGATAAATTTAGGATTTCACTAAATAAATTTACATCAACCATTTTTTCTAATTTAAAAAGATGTCCAAAAGATCAAAACGAAGCGTTTTGCTAAAAAATTAAACACCCTCCTTTTTTTTTCTTTCATGAGATCCGTGGTAAAACTGTACAATGGTTAAAATTTTCCAAACTAGAGATTCAATTGTTTTAAATTTTAAGTAAAAATGTGATATACTGATTATACTCCTCTGGTTTAGTATCATATAAGTAGTTAGCTTTTTAATATATTTTTTAAAATTCAATTTACACAACGGTAATTAATTACTAAGTAATTAATAGAATTACATGAAGTTGGTTTGATTTTATTTTTCATGTAATATAACGTAAGTCATTTTAGCCTTTTAATTTTATACACAAACTAGACTAGGTCTCGCGCCATGCGCGGGTTTATATAACTCGATATAGTGAATTAGTAGTAAGGAGTATTATGTAATATAAAATTTTATATGAAAATAAGTTTATATCTTAAAATGATATTGATATATAATTAAGTTTTTACATTTTAAATATAATAAACAATGAATATACATGAATTTTTAATACCAAAAATCTTATTTGATCAAATTATCATGGGTCAATTTTTAACAAACTTAAATAAATTGATTTCAACATATATAAATATATATAATTGAAAACACTACAATAATACAAAATATAATTATTTCTCTTATTTATTAAGAAATCAATCTTTTTGTGATACGTCATATCATAAAAATAAAATATATATTTGTAAAATAAAATAATAGGATATTGGGAGGTCAAAATCTAGAAAATTAACACATTAAAATCTTTTTGTAATCTGAAAGATCTTAAGCAATCTTTTTGTAATATTTTTGCACACGATTTTCCAAATTTAATTAATTTTTTCAAAAAAAATTAATTAAATTTGGAAAATCGTGACCAATGAAATGACGACAGGTGGATGGCCTGAATGAAGAGTATGCCACGTGACATAGCTAGAATTGAAGAAATGTAATTTGCTTTAGTAGTTATATAGAGATTTTTTCTATTTTATTCTTGAATTTTGGTAAGAAAAGTAAGAGGTGTGTTAAAAAGAGAAACATGATTATTAAAAATGTAAGGAAACTAAATGTAATTTTTACATACAGAGTTTTTATATTTTTAATATCTATCAAACCCACTAAATATCGGTAATATTAGAGAAAAAGAATAACTTTTATATGATATTTCTATGTACAAGATATTTATTTGATACAAGAATAAAAAGTAGAAGAATATTTATTATTGATTTTACCACAAAAAATTTAATTAATTTAAAATTTAAATGTGGGTTAATATTATATTGAATATGTTTAAATCAAATTGATAATACTCAAGAAAAAGAGAACATAATTTATAATCTTAATTCTAATACGAGCCCCCACCGTAGAAATTTTCTAGATCTGCCACTGCCGATAACCCCCAATTCCTCGATCCCCACTCTCCCTTTCAAATTCACCGATCAACCTCAATTTTGACTGTGGTAATTTTCTTCTTACATAGATGAATCTAAATGATGTCTACTTGTCTTTTCTCCCCCTCGCGCACATACTTGACCGTATGATTGTGGGGAAAAATCCCGCACTCGGAAAATTTTAACTGGCACCCCAAACCTTTTTTTTAAAACCCGGTTCAGTTTTGGGCGCAACTAGAATGCGCCCAAAACTAGATCGAATTTTTGAGCATTTTGAAGGCAATAATAAAAAGAAATTCCATGGCAATCACTCTTGTACACATGAAATTCAATGCCTTAACATCACTCAATGTTGTATGCTTTCATTGACTCTTTTTTTCATGACCTCTTCTAATTAAGATTAGTCAAATTAATTTGAGTTTCTGATTTCAAAAACTGAATTATGTGCTATCAGTTTGTGTTTTCAGATCGAATATAAATATAAAATGCAAAGAAAGATGTTTGGACAAGAAGGTTGTGATCACATGAGATGGGTTGCTAACATTGTTGTTGGATTAGATATGGTTAATGTGCAAGGAAGATGACTCTCTTGATCTCTTTATAAGTTCCAGTGTTCTTGTTGACAATCTTAATTCTTTTCAAAATAAATTTTATAATAGTTAATGATCTTATTGTGACAAATTAATATAGTTGCAACGACTTTTACTGTTATGTGTTTACTAAAAAAGACCTTACAAACCTCTCATGTGGACAGAGGTTTGGAGTGGATGGTATGATTTTGCAGTAATTGACTTTATCAATAGATTAATAAAGTAAAAAGTAAAAAGCCAGATCAATAACCTTTTTCAAAGGTACACATGAAGGCTTTAGTAAATTATACTCCCTCCGTCCCAAAATATGAGTCCCATTTTCCTTTTTAGGCGTCCCGAAATGTTAGTCCCATTTTTATTTTTGTCCATAAACTTCTTCCAATTATACCCTTACTCATATTATTTTAATATTTTACATTCATCATTTCCAATGCACTTATGTACTTTTCATTTGTAAACTCTTCTCCCATTAGTTAATGAATTATTTTAATATTTTACATTCATCATTTTCAATGCACTTATGTACGTTAAAGCATTTGCCTTAATCCAAGATATTTTTGTACAATGAGACTCATATTTTGGGACGGATGAAGTATATATATATATACAAATAATATGCAGGTTTACAGAGTTTAGAGGACCGACTTACCAAAGAATCTAAATTCCCTATATTCAATTCATGTATCATGTGTCTTTGTAAAATGATTTAACTTTTGCAATTACTAAATTTATACAAAGAGGGAGATCTATTGTGAACTATATGGTATGCATTTTTTCCTCTTTCAATTTCTTTGTGCTTGAAGTGTTTACTTTTTACTTATCCTAAACTACATTTTTCGTCATTAGTACCAAACTTTGAGCCCTTATCGGAGGCCGTTTGCATCTAATTTTAGTAATTGTAAACAATATTACATATTGCAATATGCTAGCATGTTGTTTTCAAACATTTACACTCAGTTTCCAACAAGCATGATAATTTAGTAAACACGTCAAAAATGTATACAATGGGGAAATGACATTTAATAACTGGTCCTCGAGTTTATTCAATTGTAATGAGTTATAGACAGAAAAATAGATCATATATTCACCAACTTGGCTATTAATAAATCAAAATAGATTACCTTATTTTATATACCAAAATCTGCGGAGTTGGTAATAATACTGCAAACAAGACTTGAACAAAAATTTAGCATATAGAGCATTGAAGAAATTGCATACGCAAATAACATATATTTAAAAACTCCTGTCCTGTACATTACAAGAATATTAAAAATCATATTTTTAAAAACTTATGTCCCGTATATTACAATAATATTACAAAATGATATAACAATTTGACGAATTGAGAGGAACTACAAATCATCAAACTCATTTGATTATATGATATAATATCATTTCAATATCTATTATGAAACATTTAAGAAATTATAATTACGCAAGACCCGTACGCGGGTTTCAGTTTGTTGATTTAAGCCCTAATAAAATAGGAACACCAATACACGAGCTAATTGTTTGGCAAAAAAAAAAGCACCCGAGCTAATTAGGTAATGTGATGATTTTAAAGGGAGAGACGAATTCATAGGTAGTTGTGTGTTAATTGCTAAAATGATTAATAAAACATTCAGGAAAAACATAATCACTAATTAAACTTTATTTTCTTTCTTTTTGATAGAACAAAAATTAGAGACTGCTTTGTCGAGGTTAGATTCTAGTAATAAATATATAAACTGATGTTATGAGTGTAAAAGTAATTGGTGAAAATGTGATCCAAATAATGAAGGAGCTTCAGGCCGAGGAAGGTAGACTTAATGTTAGGAAAACTGTAGTTAATGTTTGTATTCATAAAATGCGTATAAATATTAAAAGTTTTGCAGCTGCAATCAGGATTATAAGTGAACCATTGACTGAAGTTGATCTTAAGAAAATTGCCCTTATGATCAATATTGTGAAAGAAATAGGATTTTGAATAATTATTGAAGAATTTTTGAGCGATTAAATTGAGATCAAAGCAATCTAAAACATTGTAAGTAATAATCCGTTTTTGCCTTTGAATATAGTGTTGCAGTACAGGTTCAGTGTAAAGAGGTTTAACAATTGCTAGGTAAAGTTCTGAGTACATATTGTAGTAATGTTGTATATAGTTTGTAAATAGGGTATATATAGTTTTGCATATAGGTTTAAAATGCAATATAAAAAAGAACGGTCCAAAGACCCACACACCAACCATATAATAGTAGATCATACTAGTAGGAGTTCTTGGGATTACATTGCTTGAAAGTGGTGAGAAACTTATTCTACTACTACAATCAAAATGGACAGACCTCATAATGATTGGATACAAAAGAAGTGGGACGACATTATAATACATCAAATTATCCTTCCCTTCATCACCAAACCAGTCTAAATAAGTCATAATATTAATAGGAGCAATAGGAAACCAAAGATCATACCTAACAGTGCTGAGATGGGGCGAAGTAGTAAACAACTGGCTTGAAATGTAGCAATGTAGAACAGAACCAAGACTCGTAGGTTGTACTAACATAATCACTCCATAATCTGCTTACCCTTGTCGCGGTTTTTGCGCTTCTTGGAGACATTGGTTGGGTCAACAGATTCATCAGCAGAGGAAGATCATGACTTACTAGACTAGACACGGGAACCTTGATCATTGCAAGAGCGGATAGTGATACCACCAAGCTTGTTGTTAATAGTGGCATTGGTCTTGTTGGAGCGCTCCTTGGCAGATTGATAGGATGAATCTTCAGAGTCCTCCAGGTGAGCTTTGGCATTCAGAACAGAAGTTCCAGCACCGTCATCATTCTTGGGGAAGAAGTGGGACATGAGAGCAGGTAGGGCTTGCTTAATGAACTCTTCGGACATGGGTTGAAAAGGTTGAGGAGCTTGTGACACATATTGCAGGCCCGGGTAACCATCAACAATGTGGACATTTTGTGTAACAGTGGAAGGACGAGTGGAAATAGGCACGATGCTGATTCTAGGACGAGAGTAAGTGGGTGGGGTTGGAACAAAGAGAGATCCAGTAGTCTGACGAGAGTGAATGATAGGAGGGATATGGTTAGGGTTAGGGTTCAGGGAAAAGTGATTACCATAAAGTCTTCGAGCTGTCTCTTCAAAGGCTGCAGCTTGGTTGTTTGTTCCCACAAAGTTAGCAATAATAGAGCTGGGACGAAAGTTCATCACAGGGCAATGTTCAAAGGCATGATGGGGTGAAGTACAACAACCACACCCAATGGAAAAACCCTCGTACCAAACTCGGAGAGTCAAAGTTGATCTGTTGAAGTGCTGCAGCTGGATATATTCCCCGAATTCAACACGTTCACCAATTGGCATAGTAATAAGGAGACGAACAAACCTGTTCCTGGTGCGTGCATTGGAGGCTTCGTCAATCCTCAAGAGGGTTCCCAGATTGTTGACATACAGAATATGGTTCAGACCAGCCTCGTTTGCAAAGTAGAATGGAAAGAAAGGTATGCGGATCCAGATATCAATAGAAGTGAGAGGTTCATGGTTGAGATTGAAGAGAGGAGTAAAAGGCCTGACAACAACCAAGCGACTTACAACATAGTATGGCCTGTTGTTCCAAATCATATCTCTGTCCTCCCTGTTGGTGAAGATGAAGTGGATCCAGTTATTGCCAAGGTACTGGACTTGAAGATCTCCCCTGATAGCCTTCCAGATATGGCGCAGCCGGTTAGCAACAAGAGGTGGGTCCAGATCTCCGTCAACAACATGCACCACCTAAAGAAAGCGGAAGAAAAACAAGCTAGATAGCCATGAAAGGAGAGAAGCTTGGGAGAAAGGAAAGTATTGCTTTCTGCAATTTTGTGGATAACAGAAAGTTGTTACAAGTGTGCCTTATATATGAGGCAGAGTGCCAGCTAAGGACCACCAACTAATAACAACAAATTACAATATATCTCCTTATATCTAATACCCCCTCTCAAGATTGAGGAGGATCTATCATGCCAATCTTGCCAAAGACAGTGTGCAGCTGAACACCAGGTAGGGGCTTAGTAAGGAAATCAGCAAGTTGTGCTTTGGTAGGAACATGAGAAAGAGATATAAGGCCCTCGAGCAACTTATCACGGGTGTAGTGACAGTCAAACTCAATATGCTTGGTCCGCTCATGGAAGACGGGATTCCGAGCAATGTAAATGGCAGCCTGATTGTCACACTTGACAGGAATGGGAGTGATATCAAGGACACCTAACTCAGTAAGAAGGCAACTGAGCCAGGCCAATTCTGCACAAACCCGACGCAAAGATCTGTATTCGGCCTCGGTAGAAGACAATGAAACACTCTGTTGCTTCTTGGATTTCCAAGAAATCAAACTGCCACCAAACAAAATAACAAAGCCACTAACAGATTTCCTGGAATATGGGCAAGTAGCCCAATCTGCATCACAATAAGCCCGAAGCTGAGTATCTGTGGAGCCATTAAGCAACAAGGCCTTAGTTTGAGTGCCTCTAACATAAGACAACACATGGAGAGCAGCCTCAAAGTGTGGTTCACAAGGAGAGTTGTTAAACTGACTAAGATATTGGACAGAGAAAGCCAAATCTGGGCGAGTGTGAACCAGGAAATTCAACTTGCCAACCAGCCTTCTGTAAGGCAATGGATCAGGTAAAGGAGTACCTTGCTTAGGGAGAAGCTTGACCCTGAGATCAAGAGGACTAGCAGCATTGTGTGTAGAAGACAAAGGAAACTCATTCAAGATTTCTGAAATGAACTTCCTTTGACTGAGAATCAACCCTTGTGGAGAGGAAATAAATTCAATCCCAAGGAAATAATGAAGTTCTCCCAAATCCTTAATCTTGAAGATGTGATCCAGAAAACCCTTCAAGGCTGTAATCTCAGACTGATCTGTGCCAGTGATGAGGATGTCATCAACATAAATGGCCACAAAAACAAGGGAAGAGCCTTCCTTCTTATGAAATAAGGAGTAGTCATTCATAGAATGAGAATAACCCCTGGACTTCAGAGAACTGGAAAGTTTGGCATACCACTGCCTAGATGCCTGTTTTAAGCCATATAGGGACTTCTTTAGTAAACAGACTTGACTGGGAGTCTCCATGTGCAACCCTGGAGGAGCCTTCATATAAACCACCTCATCCAAAGTGCCATGAAGGAAAGTATTGTTCACATCAAGTTGGTGTATCTTCCAGTTTCTCTTCAAAGCCACTGAAACAAGTGTTCTCACTGTAGTCATCTAAATGACTGGGGAAAAAGTTTCATTGTAGTCTACCCCCTCTTGTTGAGTGAATCCCCTCACAACCAGCCTAGCTTTGTACCTCTCAATGCTCCCATCAGCCTTCCTTTTAACCTTATAGACCCACTTGCAGCTTATGGCCTTCTTCCCTTTGGGTAAATCAACCAGATCCCAAGTCTTGTTCATCTCAAGAGCTTCAAACTCAGTAGTCATGGCTTGCTGCCACACTTCAAATTGACAAGCTTGATCATAAGTAGTAGGTTCATTATCTGGTTGAAAAGCAGTAGAATAAGTGCATTCTGGAAAAGATAAAGTAGAAGTGAGAGTATGAGCACAAATGCAACTTTCTACTGTCACATGATGACATACATAATCTTGCAAGTATGTGGGAGTCTGATGAGTCCTTCTAGGCCTGGTAGAAGCAGTATCATCTGCAGGAACAACAAGTGCAGGTGGAGAGGAAGAAGAACTGCCACCTGAGTGATCTAAGCCATCATTGTCAACAGGTAGAGGAGTAGAAGGATATAATAAAGGACCTACTGGTGAGGAAGAAGTATCTGTATGATAGGGAAAGAAGGTTTCATGAAACACAACATCTCTGGAAGATGTGACTTGCCTTGTTTCCATATTGTAGAATTTATATGCCTTTTTCCCATAAGGATATCCAATAAAAATGCAAGGCATAACTCTGGCCTGGAATTTGTCCCTTCCAGCTTTCAAAGTAGAGACAAAACACAGGCATCCAAAAGTCCCGATATGAGTATAAGAAGGAATCTGATTATGCAGAACCTCATAGGGTGTCTTATTATGTAGTATTCTAGTAGGAAGCCTATTAATGATATAGGCAGCTGTAAGAATACTATCTCCCCAAAACTTCAGAGGAAGCCTAGACTGGAACATCAAGGCTCTAGCAATTTCTAGCAAATGTCTATGCTTCCTTTCGACAATCCCATTCTGCTGAGGAGTAGCCACACAGGATGTTTGATGAACAATGCCCTTTGAAGCCAAAAACTGAGTAGACTCCTTGCTAGTGCCCAGTTCAAGAGCATTGTCACTCCTCAGAATTTTCACAGTCCTACCAAACTGGTTCTCAACCAAAGAAATGAAGCTTTTAAGCATATCAAAGGCATTGCCCTTGGAAGACAACAAATGAACCGAAGTGGATCTACTATAATCATCCACTATGGTCAAAAAATATCTATAACCATTATAAGTCATAGTATGATAAGGCCCCCAAACATCAACATGCACAAGAGCAAAAGGTTCAATAGAAGTAATAGTACTGGTAGGAAAAGGTAGCCGAGTTTGTCTAGACTTGCTACAAATCTCACAAGGCATAACATGGCCTTTATTTAAAACAGTGTTAGAAAGAAAAGGCAGAGTCTGAAGCTTAGGAAGAGGAACATGTCCTAATCTCAAATGCGACAAACCTTGGTCTTCCTTACACAAAGCTGCATTAACAGTAACTTTCTCTTGTCTATGAGTCTGGCTTCCAGTGTTTTCTAGCAGGTAAAAGTCCTTGAACACTTTACCAATCACCAAAGGATTCTTCATCAAATGATCCTGCAAAAGACACTTCTCAGGTGTGAACAAGACATTGCACTTCATGTCTCTAATAAGCCTCCCAACAGATAGCAGATTACAACTGAACAGTGGCACATATAACACATTTCTGAGCACCAAATCTGGTAATACAGTAACAGTCCCCACAGTATCAACTGCTGCACTGTTACCATTAGGCAAAGAGATCACAAAGCCTTTGCTTAATTGTCTTGTGTTGTCAAAATTGTTCAGATCACAACACATGTGACAACTAGCACCTGTATCCAATATCCAAGTCACTTTATTAAACACAGTAGAAGCAAATGATGTACCTGCAAATCCTACGAAATCATCATGATCATTTCCTCTATCTTTGCCATTAGACTTGTTCACAAAACTCAAGATCTGCTGCAGCTGATCTGGTGACAACTCTGTGAGACTTTCAGACAACTTAGACTGTGCAACTGCTGCAAACTTTCCCTCAGGAACACTTTTCTTGGTCTTGTTCCTATAGTTTGTAGGAAAACCATGGAGAAAGAAACATTTCTCTATAGTGTGATTAGTTTTCTTGCAATTAGTGCAGAAAAACTTAGGCCTATCACTATTCTTCTGATCAAATTTTCCTTTAACAACATTCATAGAAACAGACTCCATATTCAACTGTGACACAGCTTGCAACTCTCGTTGCTTTTCATCTTGAAGAAGCAAAGAATAAGCGTGAGAAACCTCAGGTAATGGTTTCATCATCAAAATAGAGCCTCTAATCACAGTATAAGCCTCATTCAGTCCCATAAGAAAGTGAAGTAGTTTCTCATCATCCTCAAACTTCAAGAATTCTTGCACAAAGCCACAAGTACATGAAGGAAACCTACGCAAACTACTCAATTCACCCCAAAGGATCTTCATCTTAGTAAAATAAACAGTGATAGAGTCCGAACCTTGAGTGAGATTGCTAAGCTCCTTCTTGACTGAATATAACTGCGCACCACTGAGCTAACCGAACCTAATTCCCAATTCTTCCCAAATTCCTTGAGCTGTCTCATTATAGAGAACGCTTCTGCGAATTTCCTTACCTAAGCCATTCAATAGCCAGGCACGTATCATATCGTTGCATCTACTCCAACGATTGTAGTATGGATCTGTTCTCGGAGGTCGAGCGAGCTCGCCGGTGACAAAGACTGTCTTATTCTTCGCAGAAAGTGCGATCTGCATAGACATTCTCCATTCTCCGAAATTCTCCCCTTCGAAGACATCTAAGACTAGAGAAAGCCTTGGATGATCACTAGAGTGCAAATACAACAGATCACCGTTGTTGTTGTTTGATGTGTTCTATGAAATCACCATATCTGAGGAAATGGTGAAGAAAATGAGAATGAAGAAAACACAGAGGATTCCAAGACGGAATTCAGTTCCCCTGCTTTGATACCATAAAGAAAGCGGAAGAAAAACAAGCTAGATAGCCATGAAAGGAGAGAAGCTTGGGAGAAAAGAAAGTATTGCTTTCTGTAATTTTGTGGATAACAGAAAGTTGTTACAAGTGTGCCTTATATATGAGGCAAAGTGCCAGCTAAGGACCACCAACTAATAACAACAAATTACAATATATCTCCTTATATCTAATTCCACCAGGGAAAAATGGGTGAGCTGAAGAAGCTGATGTTGGATATTGTTGAAGAAGGTATCATCTGGCTCACGGGGTGGTTGAAAAGTTGGTTCTTGTTGGAGAGCAGGAGCATAAGAAACAGGCATAGGGAGAGGAAATTGAATGTGCTCATCTGCATGCAAGATCTCCTGTTGAATCTCCTGAGGAATGGATTCATTCTCAAATTGTTGTGTAAGAGGAATGTTGAGTTCTGGAAAATCCCTGATATCTTCATTCGCAGACAAGGAAACAACTGAACTAGGAGGTGGGTTGGTAAACATAAGGGCTGGGGCAGTCACCGAAAACATCTAAGTGTCGGAGTTGATGTGAGTGACAGAAATGGAGTTGAGGTTTGAACCGTAGGGAAAACCTATGAGGGCATGGGAAAAAGATCTGGAAGAATTATCCTCCATGGCAAAAAGGACAAGGGAGTGAGCGTGTGGTGTTTTGACAGTAGGGAAGTACGTATTGCAGTGATAGTACAGAGAATATAAAATAAGGCTATGGTGGGGCTGATTATATAAAGGCGAAAAGGCTTATTGCACTCCTGACACACTGTGTCAGACGTTAATTTCCGCGCGTCGGTCAGCTCCGCGCGGAGTTGGGCGACGCGCAGAATTTAACTATTTACATAAGTTCCCGAATTCAGAATTCGTGAGCTTAGAAAATTAAACTATTAATATAAGCTCCTGAATTCACAATTCGTGAGCGTGGAAAATAGAAATATAAAAAAACCGGTTCAGAATTAGGGAACCGGATATAGTGAACCGGATGAAGTGAACCGGAAGTATTGAACCGGAAATAGTGAACCCGATGTAGTAAACCTGTTTGGCCAATTGAGAAATCGGTATTGAACCGGGCTTGGAAGATAAAAATTTGAAACCAAACGAATTGAGCATTCGTGAGCTAGTAACAGTCGAAAAAATCTCAGAAATTGTAACTGCCACGTCAGAACAAGTTTGACCGTAAAATCCTGGAAAATTTGAATTAGAAGCTCACGAATTGTGGATTCGGGAGGAATGAAACTAAGTCAAAAAAAATTAGAAAACATCCTGACAAAAAACCTTCCGATTTGTGAAAGCAAACCTCACGATTCGTGAGATCCTAAGAACAGTAAAAAATCTCGGAAATTGGATCTGCCTCGTAAATGCAAGTTTGAATGTGGAATTTGAAATTTGAATTTGAACCTCCCGAATTGTGAATTCGGGAGAGATTAAAATAGGTTAAAAAAAACATGATGAAATTCCTATAAGTAATCATCTGAATCGTGAACTCGGCGTCTTTTCATCATCCCAAAAAAAAAATGGACAACCATTGGTGGTCTGGAATATTGACTGGAAGTTTTTTCGACGAATCGCCTCCGGAAATTTCTATTGAAGAGGTAATGAGGCAATCGAGAGAGATGAACGGAGGCGGTGATACGGTGGCTAGAGAAGACGTTGCAGATCCGATTAGAGGAGGAGTGTCGGATGTAGATCCGGCAGTTGGCCCGAATCGGGAGGAGGCGATGGAGCCCGGGTCGGTGGGAGAAGTTACTGAGACGTTGGAGGCCGGTTTGGTGGGAGGAGTTGATCCGGTGGTTGAGATGGAATGGGAGGCGGGTTTGGCAGGAGGAGTATGTCCGAGGCAAGAGGAGCGACATAAAGCACAGGCGGATTCGGGAGGAGAGATGCGACGAGAAGAGACGGGCTTGGATGGTGGAAGGGCCGGCGCCGGTGAGGGAGAATTCGCGGAATCCGGGAATATTTTAGCGAGATGTGGATCTTTGGGTGCGGCGGTGGCGGAGGAAGAAGATGGAGCCGGGAATATGGAGGTTGAAGACGAAGTGGTTGAGGAAGAAAGGAGGAAGGGGAAGGCTGCGGTAGGGGAGGAAGATAAGATGAATATGGGCAGAGGCACCCGAATCCAGAAATCGGGAGCTCTGAGGAAACCGAATCTGAGGGTGACCCAATAAGCATTGCAGCAAGGGTCGGAGCGGAGGCGGTGAAGATGGCGGAAGAATTAATTGCTGATCCCCCTCCTCCGAAAAGAGCCCGACGGATTTCCGACGCGGTATGTAAAATTAATAAGTTTTAAATGTTTTTTCCTAGTAATTAAGGTAGTAATTGAAATGTTATTAAAAATAGTAAATGTAAATATTTGGCATGATATAAACGTTTTAATTATTTAGCATGATATAAAATAGTAAATGTATATATTTGGCATGATATAAAATAGTAATTAAAGTATAAATAGTGTAAGTAACAATATAAATAGTGTAAATAGTGTAATTAAAAGTTGTAAAAATTATTTAGCATTTAATTATGAAGTTTTTAAAACGGTAAAAAATGTAAAAATTGTAAAAATTGAAACAATTGTATAAATTGTATAAATAGTATAAGTAGTGTAATTATGTAGGTATGAAGCAAAATCGTTAAATGTAATTATTGAGCATTTAATTTATAGTGTTGTAAAAAGGAAAACTAGTAACAACATAAGTTGCATTTGAAAAGAGATTAAAACGTTAAGTTGAATTGATTGCATGTAAAAAGATATTAAACACATTAGTACAGAATGTTATATTAATAGACATGTGTGTGTTTAAATAACTAATTGGTTCATCCCGGGGGCGTAGAGGCCGCGGTAGGGGTAGGCTTGTCGCTTCTGATCAGGTGCAGTCATCAGTAGGCTTTGGCTTAGATGATATTTGTAATGACGACCCGTCTTTTTCACAGCCTCCAGTAGTACCCTTTATGAGCGTGCCTCCTGCTTCAGTTGAGCCCTCTACTTCCACTGCACCTGTTGAGTGGCAGTCACAGTCCCCGCGTATTGTGGATGGATCACCGATTGGGTTTGATGATGAACGTCCTGTTCTTCAGTCTCGTCCTAGAGCTGACCCCCAACCTTCTGCACCAGTTGATACACCACCTCCTCCTCCCGTTCTGCCCGATCCTGTTTTGCATAGTTTCGAGGCGCACATTGCTCATAAGATTGCAAAGGAGGAACTAGTAGGAAATCCCCCACGGGAGTTCACACGGAGAACCCGATGCTACACCCGGCCCACTGATTTCGGACGTTTTAGGCCGTACTTACCACAGGATCCTCCTCCTGGTTCTTGGTTCCGGATCGCTGAGCAGACGAGGTTGACACGTAACAGGGATTTGCAGTATGGATTTGTGAATCACAACCTCATTGGAGCGTTCATTGAGCACTGGCACCCGGAGACGAACAACTTCCATTTTCCTTGGGGAGAGATCACGATTACGCTGCATGATGTAGCAATGATTTTGGGCCTTTCTATTGAGGGATTACCTGCGACTACAGGTCCATTTGCTAATGCCATGCAAGAGAGGAGGTATTGTAATGATCTGTTTGGGTACATGTTCGGAGTTGATCCCAGTTATGTGTCCCCACTAGATAAGTGGGACATGACAGGGCCTCTGAGGCAGGGTCGGGTAAGGACTTGTAGTTTTTGGCCCCACGTGTTGCAGATGATTGAGGACGAGGATGATCCTGATTGCATAGCCGCTGGATATTTGTGGTATCTATGTCTAGTAGTTTGTTTGTGGACAAGAGCACCACCCTTCTGTAGACCCGCTTGTTGCCATTATTTGACGATCCGACGAGAGTAGTCGATACGGCTTGGGGCGCTGCTGTCCTCGCAAATCTGTATCGGGAATTAGGCGAGGCATCTAGGAGTGGAGTGGTTGGTTTCGGCGGTTGTCCTTATCTTTTACAGGTACGTAGTAATAGTAGAAGTGATATACACTTGTAAAGTTGTCTGACGTTAACGATTTGCATTAATTGTATCAGATTTGGATATGGATGTACTTCATTTACTTCCCAGGGAACCCGAACTTCCAGCGTGATATGGCAGGTGATGATGAGAGACGCACATCCCTTTACCACACCGACAAGACTTCTACGCAGCACGAGTTGAGCCCCCATGTTTACAGGCGGATTCTGGATGAGTATCGACCAGAGGATGTAAGTATTGTTTAACGACTAGTTGTATACGTACATTATTTGAACTTGGCAAATTGTTAACTTTTTACATTTGCATTGTAATCTTGTAGATATGTTGGATGCCTTACGGCCAACTAGATTTTGTTGACTGGTTTAGGGCCTCTACATATCGAGGAACGTTGAGGTTCCTCGATATTCAGGAACCCTATATGCCGGATAGGGTGGTACGTCAGTTCGGACGACAGCAGAGCAGACCACTAGATCCTATTCCACCATCACGGGTCTCTCGACCAATTAATAAACGCGGGA
Source organism: Oxyria digyna (assembly GCA_029168935.1). Taxonomy (NCBI): domain Eukaryota; kingdom Viridiplantae; phylum Streptophyta; class Magnoliopsida; order Caryophyllales; family Polygonaceae; genus Oxyria; species Oxyria digyna. Next base: position 19,574,308 of record JAPVLV010000013.1, read on the forward strand.
AGAACAAGTATATTGTGGAGTTTGCTGAGGAGTGGGATCGTTGGGAGAGGATGCAAGACCATATCTGTCCGTACATTCTGGAGAGCCCCGTAGCTTCTCCTCCTTGGTCAGTGGATCATGCATACTTAGACTGGTACCTCCAGATATCACATCCATATGTCAGTCGGTTTTCACAGAGGAAGGCCCCTCCCGATGTTGTTCCTTCGCCGTTTATTGACACTCATCGGGTAAGTTTGTTTTAGTATCATGCGTTACAATATTTTATTATAGAGTTGACATCTACTTACGTAGTCATTGTTCTTTAATTACATCGTCTTTCTCTTATTACTTCCTACGTCGAGAGACAACTGCAGATAGTCTCTCCTTGTTGCAAGGAACAGTTGAGAAATATTTTGCAACTTGCCACTGATGATGTTCCTCTTGTTAGGGCGACACAGATGGATCCCGGGACTTCCTCGACACCCGGACCCAGCATTCCATCTATATTTGAGCGAGGGGAGTCGTCTCGTATGGCGGAGGAGCGCGCAGCAGCCGAGGCAGCAGGTGGGGCAGACCCCGAGGAAGATCTTGATGATGCAGGCCTTGATGAAGATGTTTGACTTTCATGTTTTTATCGTCTGAAGTTTATGGCTACTTGTTTTTTGTATGTTTCAGGTTTTAGACATTTCACTTTTCTGTTCGATAAGACATGGTTTATTTGATGATACGTATTACATTTGATGTATTAGTACGTCACATTTTGGTGTTGAACACGGTATTTGCGTTTCTCGGTAAAACGTTATGTTCGTTGCAAACATTGTCTCTTACAAATTCAAGTAGTTAAATTTTTTTTCTACATTACTGTTAACGGTGTTTGAAACAGTAGTTGTTCGAAGATGAGTTCATATTATTCAACTTAAATTAATTAAATACACTACGTAAAAAAAGAAAGGGTTTCTGAAAATGCAGAATGAACCCAGATATCCCGAATTGTGCATTCGTGATACCTGGCGAATTCTGCATTCGTGGGTAAGTTTAGTATTTTAAAAAATCTTTGTACGTGGGTAGTAAATAAAAAAATATCTGCTACATAAGATTAGTAACTGAAATACAAGGAAAGGGCGTTACAAACTTTTTAAGCAAGATCTCAAAGGGCTTTAGTTTTCCCCGGGGACATGTTCCACAAACAAACATTCATACTCATCATATAATAGGGCTAGGATCTGTGACCTAGCTACACTGTCACTTGTATGGATTGAACCACCTTCCCAGAAAAGCTCAGAATTAGACCGAATGTAGTTCGTAAGTGGACAATACCAAAACACACCAAAGGTTCGTTTAATAAATAAGGTACCAAGCCATGTGGGAGGGTCAGCTACGTTGTTCATGTCAGCAATTGAACTAATTTCCATAGTTTTGGTGTCAAGTACGAAGATATTGGAATCTTCGTCCTCGTCAAGGAACACCACAAAAGCATCGGTTCTTCTCATCACAAACTGGAAGTGTCGGGTAAGATCATACTTAGCGTCTCCATGCACGAATTGAATGTGTCAAGTATTTTCTTAAAAAAAAATAGCTAAGGAAAACGAACTTAAGAAAAAAATTAGGTAAGTAAAACGAACTTAGGTAATTACCGTTGCATGACCGTTGCTGCTTCCATACCTCAAAGCCATTATAAATGCGTTTCAGAAAGTCTTTTGGAAAAACTAATGTTGTGGTGAATGTGAGTATACTAACTACCATCTAAGGCGTATTAATAGGCGGCAATGAATATGACATCGCCCGAATTCACAACTCGTAGGGTAAACCCTTAGAAGGATTCTCGATCATATCCATGGTCTCCATAAGTATATTCATATAGTCACTTGAAACCTTATTTACGAGCTCCACATAATATGTATACCGCCCAGTTCCTTCCATGCGAATAACTTGGGAGAGTCTGGTATTGACATCCATTTCCATTTTCCGCTGAATACCCAGAATCTGAATTAAGATAGTTGAGTGGATCTCTTGTGCTATGGTGTTAAACGAACCAACACTGTTGTCTATGAAATTTTTCAACCTCGAGTGAGCACCTTCAACTCTACAATACAGATTAATAATTAATATCAATAATTGTAAGACATGATTATATATACAAATTCAACACATACATAAATAACAACAGTAATACCTATTCGTTGTCCTCGTAAGCAAATGAAATATATTGTCCGTCCATGCCCGTACAATGCGCTCTTTGTAAGGAGACAACCATGTCTCGTTTAAATAAGGATAAAAGCCTGGATACTTCTTCATTATCTCAGCGACACGGATACTATACGTCTCTACTGATTTAGAGTTGAATACACCTCTACAACTATTCCCAAACGCTTCAGCAAAATTATGGTTTCCCGTTGCTGTTTTTACTTGTGCCTTGCAGTTACACAGTATATGAAACCAACACAATAGGTGTTTTGCATTAGGAAATACCTCAGCAATTGCCTTAATCTCCGCCAGATCATGATCCGTCACAATCGCTCCAGGACTTTGTCCAATGTGATCGTACATTTCCTTCACCTTCAAGAGAGTCCACCTGTAGTGGTCAAAGTTCTCTCGTGCCATGAACGAGTACGCAACGTTGAACGTCTGCCCGGTGCAAGTAAACCCTACAATCTCCAATAACGCCATATTGTACCTGCATTTTCACATAATATTTATTACTACACACTTTCTAACAACTTTTTCAAATTAAACAAAAACATATACACTTATCATACTTGTTCGTCTTGTACGTAGCGTCCATGGTGATGACATATGGGAATAACCGCAACAAAAACAACGATTTCGGGTTTGCCCAAAAAAATCTTGAATTATGTCGTTATCGTGTGACATAGCACGGGATCGTACCATATAACCCCTCTCCAACAACCAACTTCGTGTAAACTCTGTTACATATTTTTCATCCATCTCCTTAAGACGTAGAGTGTAACACATATTTTTAATTTGAGTCTTCGACGTAATCATCCGTCCACCATGCTTCGCTGCCAAAAATAAAAAAATCTTCGTCGGCTTCACATGCGCTTTTATCAGAGAAATGATATCCCTTTTCTGTTCCTCGTTCATTCTTCCGGCATATGCATGACCCACCAGTCTTTCTGGGAGGGGGTGATTGTGACACCCACACACCACTCTCAATGTCCATTCGCTATCCTCACAATGACAATGGAGGCGAAACGGACACATACTTTTTTTGGACCTCAGGTTGCGAATCAACAAATTTTTTACCCCACGATAAGCCCCATATTTCTCACATGTAACCTTCACATAGTTCTCTCCTGAACGGTCAATTATTAAGACCATGTTGTTCTCTGTACCGATTCCACGTGCCCAACATAACACATCTTCTTTGTTATTCCACACATAATCGTTTTCAAATAACGATGTGTAGTCTTCCTACAAATAATGATGTGCAATATAACTCATTAACTTTGTACTCCGCTTTATTAAATAATTCAGTTAAAATAACATAAATAATGCTAAAACAGAACAATGTGTATTCTTAACTAGCTCGCGAATCCTAAATTCGCAAGGCTTAATTCATACTCCCGAATCCTCAATTTGGGATGCATATTTTACTTCAAATTCATCTACAACAGTTTACTTTCTAACTCCATTTCTAAAAATAAAGTACACAAATATTAGCTTCACCACCTCTAAATTACAGTACAATATGTACGTACACATCATGACGTTTTACACTCTTACAAAATTGTAGTATCCAATAGGTATTCTAACATACAATGTATTTATATATATATACATTCACAAAACTAAAATATTGACTGAAACAATTAAATTATAAGTACATTATGTAACTTACCATAATTGTCTTCTTTTCTTTTATCGAATCTCTTATTTGAAATAATGTCGATTCTCCTTCCTCTTCTTCTCCTACTCTCTTCCTTCCTCTTCTCCCAACCTTACCATCACGTACACTATATATATATACCCGACTAAATCAATTAGGGCATGCAAAGTAGCCGAATTCTAAATTCGCGAGGTCTTCGAGCCTTTTTCCTCGAGAAACCGATCATACCCATGCCCTAGATTCCTCACAAAACTGCGAATTCATTATGTACAAGCTCACGAATTATGAATTCGTGAGGTCTGTATTTTCCTCGAGATGCGTAGATATCCTAGCCCTAGATTCTTGACAGAACTGCAGATTTATGCTCTAACACCTCACGAATTCAGCATTCGTGATGTCTGTACATGCTAGACCGGATTATCATTTCAAAACCGGATATCCGAAAAATTAATTACTGAACCGGTCCATACAATTAATTACTGAATCGGTTCAATTTATTACTGAACCGATCGCCTCATATATTTTATTTATTTAAACCGGTCCTAATTAATGTTAATAAAACCTCACGAATGCAGAATTCGTGAGATATGAGGTGGTGTTAAGTGCTGCCGCGCGGCTGTCAGCTCCGCCGGAAAATGAAAATGGTAATTCCATCGGTCCATTCTAGTGCAATTAGACTCCCCTGGCCTAGATATGTAAGAGTTAGGGTAGTGAGCATCCAAAAAATTGGTGATGTTATCAATGTGGAAAATAATTAAAAAATACTTGTTGGTAGGGATAGTACACGTGTTGAGCGGTTTCAAGAAAACAACAGGAAACAAATAAACTTGTGGCTGATGGAAGTAATTAAAAAAATTGAAAAGGTTAATGTGCTGAGGGGGTTGACAATGTACACTGTAATCATGAGCTATGGTTTGAAATAGAGAAGAAATAAGAGACGAAGGAGGATTGGCGTGGCAAACAACTAGAGGGGAGGAGGGTCGGTTGTGATCAAAATTTTCCAAGTGATGTTGTCGGGGAATAGAATTGATGTTATCCTGAGTAAAAAATCCAGCAAAAGAAACATGGAGAGTTAATATAGTACTGTATGAAAGATTGAAACAGTGGTTGATAGGAAAATTAATACAGAGCTGGGATGTAGCGTAAGAAGTATAATAGAGGTTATAATAGGGTTTATAATAGGGTTTGTAAATAGTTTGTATATTATTTGCAGAGAAGTATTGTGTAAAAGAGTAATTGAAAAAAAGAAAGATCGAGATTGTACCTTGAGCACTTATAAGACGGAGCAACTTATCCTCCAGGCAAGCACAAGCAATCACAAGAATAATGGAGTAATCATTATAAATCTTAATAGTCCAATTATAAAGATAAGAGTTGATGCATATATTGAAATAATAGGTTAAGTATTGGTTGAAGTAGACATTAGTAACCAAAGAGTAATTAAACGCAAACCTATCAAACTTACCGCCATGATCATTCAGAAGAGGATTGTGAGGAAGGGGAGAGTAAAGAAAAAGGCAATTAGTAATGTTATTATTACTATTACGAAGAGGAGTAAAATTAATGAACAAAAGAAAATAGTTGAAGTAAGAGTGAAATTTAAAATAAAAATAAGTAACACGCATGTTATAATTTGGCTGGGAGAAGGAACACGAGACACGTAGCCTTAAAAAATCATACCTGTACTTTAGTCGGTGCACAAGACACGTGTCACATTGGGCAAAGCCATCGAAGTCGGTGGAAGATCGGATGACAATCATCGTGATATTCTTGGCTAGGGAGAGAAGATCATAGAAGCCACTATTGCTGGGCAAATTGAGATTGAATTCTCGAGTTTTGATGTAATTTGGGCGAAACATCGGGTTGCAGAGGAGATGTTTGAAAAAAATTGTAACAATCTGTGGATTAATCAAAAACAGAGCAAGTCTTATCAAAGAATTAGAAGGGTAGATAGTGAGTTGAAAGGGGTTGTAGTAATAAAGATTGTAATAGGTTTTATAATAATGTTTATAATAGTGTGTATAGATAGGTTTATAAATATGTTTACAGATAAGTTTAAAGCATGAACAAGAGAAGTTATAGATAGAGTTGATCAGTGGACGATTTGTAATCTGAAAAGTATACATACCTGAAAGAGAAACATAATAACGAGAGTGATCACCTACAAGCTGTGGATTACTAAAACTGTTTTGGAAGAGAATTTGAAAACTTTCAACATTTCGAGGAAACTGATACAAAACCTTGTTGGGAAACCTGTTAACATAAACTTTGGTAATGAAAGAGAAGAAAACGCAGATCTCGCCTGCCTAACCTGATGCCGCTTAGAAAATTCAAGGTGGATCGAAGTGGAAGAACATGAGTATCAACATGGGATATGGTGGAAGGATACAGAATTGAGAGGAAGAGAGAGATTTTAGAGAGAAGAGAGACTAAAGTTTGAACAATCCGAGATATGTGTCTTCTAATTTTCAAATTCTTGTCATTCTTCATATATGAATATGAGATATGGAACTCAAATCTAAAACCCCACAATAGTCTTAATCTCCACCTGAGTCACTAATTGAGTATATTTGATGCATCAACAACAACAACAAACTTAAAAAGGCTCCCAATGTTCACAAACAAGATTGAGATGAACAACCCTTCAGCGTTTATTCGGTCGGAAGAAGAATTTAGTTCCCGTTTTGGTTGATGTAGCAATGGATCAGATCACGGAGCATGTGAATTTGAGCGCCATTGATGATAAGGAAATAATGACCGCCATTGATGAACTGGTGAGGTCTCATGGCGGTTTCAATCTTGAGGCTAATGTGTTAGTATATCGATTTTCATTCATTCAATACAACATAAATTTACCTTCTCTCTTCTTCCCTCTCTTCTTCCTTCTCACACATTTCTCTCGATCTATACAAACATGGTATCAGAGCATAACACATTTCTGATTCTTCAATCTTCCGCAATTTTAGATCTCCATTGATCTCCTTTTTCCTCTTCTCGATCTCTGATCGATTTCCCGATTTTTGATTCAATATCTAATCAGAACTTTTGATTCATTCTTGATTCGCGGTGATGGTGAATTCGGCGAATACAATTGATAGTAGTGATCCATTATATGTGCATCCTTCTGATAGTCCAGGAGCTTTCCTTGCTTCAAAATTCGATGGAAATTGCCTTGCTTCAAAATTCGATGGAAATAGTTTTCTGTCTTGGAAGCTCGCAGTGATGGTTTCTTTGAGTGCAAAGAACAAGGTTGCTTTCGTAGACGACTCTTTTCTCGTTCTTCAGTCGAAGATGATCCGATTCGTCTTCGCCTATGGGATCGTTGTAATGATCTTGTAATTTCTTGGTTGATCGGTTCTTTAGAGAAGAATATCGCCGACAACGTCTTGTTCGCAATATTGCGCAAGAGATTTGGTCACAGCTCCACTCTAGGTTTGGGCATACAAATGGAGCTCAGAAATTCACTATCCAAAAGGATATTGCCTCAATTGTTAAAGGAACAGATGTAATTTCTTCTTGGACTCGATGAGGTCAATTCCACCTTGTTCTTCTACTTCTGCACCAACTATGCTAGCTTACGAAGAGGAACAACGTTTATACCAATTTCCGATGGGTTTAAACGAGTCTTACACAGTGGTGAGAGGTAATCTCTTAATGATGCATCCATTACCAACCGTGGTTGATGCTTACTGTACTTTGATTCAAGAAGAGCAACAAAGGGAAATTAGGTCGTCTGTTCAACCTAACCAACCTGCAGCCTCATTCCATGCTAATTCTTCTCAAAATAATCCTCCAAAGGCTTGCTACAAAGGGAAAAAACCCGAAAATATGCACTTTATGCAAGAAGCCAGGACATCTTGTTGAATCTTGTTACAAGGTGATTGGATATCCACGTGGTTCTGGTCAAGGACAGAAGCCAACTGCACAAGCTCACAATGCCACTTTTTCTGACAATGGCAACTCAAGTGGCTTTACTTCATCAGAATTGGCACAACTAAGGTCTTTACTCTCTCAGAACACAATGCCTACAGATCACACCATTTTCAATATGGCCGGTATATCTTCTTATTCTTTTGTTGGATTTGGTAAATCAATATCTAATCACATATGAATCATTGACTCTAGAGCAAGTGATCATATGTCTTGTGGTTCTAGTTTATTTCTTGATCACAACGAATTAGATAGTCCATTGAAAGTACATTTACCAAATGACAGTATTATGATGGTCAGTATTGTTGACATGGTTCAAATAACATCTGAAATAGTTATTGAGGGAGTGCTCTTTGTTCCAAATTTGAAGTTTAATTTGCTATCAGTTCAGAATCTTGTTAAGCAATTGCATTGTCATGCCATATTTTCTGATGAACTTTGTGCAATGCAGGGACTCAACTTGACAAAACCTTTATGCCTTGATAAAGCTTCAAATGCTATATATTTGTTTGAGCAATTGAATTCACTTTCAAAGTCTGGATTGAAGAATTCAAATGCACTTTCTGCCTCCTCAAACGAAGAGAATAAAACTGTCCTACTACATAGAAGATTAGGGCATCTTCCATACTACAAACTGAAGCTTCTCTGCAAATTAGAATCTCCTGAAGATTTTATTGTTCCTTGTCTTGTTTGTGCAAAGGCTAGGCAAACTAGACTTTCGTTTCCTAGTAGTTCTATATCTACTACTGATATCTTTCATACTATTCATGTTGATACACGGGGTTCTTTTAAGACTACTACTTATGATAATTTCAAGTACGTACTTTCTTACCATTGTAGATGATTTTTCAAGAGTAGTATGGATTCATTTGCTCAGTGATAAATCAAGTTCTTTTGCATTTTGCTTCATTATGCAGTGCTTACTAAGGTGTGGGTTTGATTATATGATTTTAGTACGGTTTGTGAGTAATCTGTTGCAGGGTTCTGAGTTGAGCTCTCAAACGAGATCTTCTCTTGCTTCAACTCTTGCATAACGAGTGTTATGGAGGTTGAACAAGTCTTATATTGGCATCCCGAGCCCGGGTTAACCTCGAAATCCCAAGGGATAAATGAAAGACCAAAAATTACCCAAGTTAATGTTATCCAATGAGCAGCCTTTTGAATAAAAGGAAAGGTAATTAATATGCTATTGAACCTTTTGAGAGATAGGCCAATTAAGTGGAAATTTTTTTCATCAGGTTTGAATGCTTATGAAACCCTAGCCTCCACACTCGATCTCTTTCATTCATTCAATTTTCTAACAAAAATTTTCCTCTCTCTAGCCTAGAGAACTTATTGATTGTTTACTCACTTGATCGTCGGAGGTGAATCAAGGGATTCCACCCCGCCCCTTCACTCTTTATTGTATCTACACATCATGCAAGCAGTTCAACAATCTTTTCACGAGAATTGAAGGTCTCTCCCTTAATCTTTGTTTGAGACATTTTTGTACTCTCACAATTTATGAACACTTGACCTATATCCTTTGAATATATGTTAAACACAATTTATTATTTTAACATTTAAAGTCTTAAATATTTGTATTTTATCATTTTTATGACTAGCTCTATTTGCTTGCTACTATTTCAAACATGACTGCTCGATTTAGATGGCGATTATATTTTTGGTAAATTGAATCGGCCACGTACTTATCCACCACTGGTTCGCGGATCAGAATGAGACTTGTGTAAAATGGACCATCGCTGGATAAGTTGCACATGGTGACTTCCGTTATCATTCTAATTCAATAGTCATATTAGTCTTGATATACCTTTTTTTAATAGCAGCAGAATAATACAATAAATAAAAAAAAGTCATATCTAGCTAGCTTACAGTCAGTACGTTGAAGGGAAAGCCTTGACCGATCACATGTAGTTGCAATCCAAATACTTAAGCAAGTTAGTACTCCGTATAAGATACTCTATATCAGTCAACCATCTGGAAGGACGATATTTTTGAATTTTTCATTCGCGGTTGCTTGTCATGTTTTGCAAGTTATTGCTTATCGTTTGTGGCTGTAAGTTTTATGCTACGATGAATTTTGTTAAATTATGAGATCAGTTAAGCTGAGGGAAGAGAGATCGAGCAAACATGAGAAAACAGTTAAACTGCACTTGTAGAAATAAAAGACCAACTAAAATTCAGCAACAAAATCAAGAGTTTTTAAGATGGTTTTTTAGCTCTTTGATGAAATCGTATCTTCATTTGCATAATTGGATGCAATAGCGTACATGAAAGTTAGTGTTACTAAGAAAGTTAGTGAAGCGAGCGAGATTTATCGGACGTGTTGAAGCTTGTTTTGCGAGTGTGAAACCAGATTGTTTCGATTGAGCGAACAAAATCCTCTTCGAGATGATAATTAAAGTGGAGAATTTCTTGGGTTTGGTGAGAACAAGGATTCGAGGGTTGACACAAAAAATTCTAGGCGTCCCAATTTGATGTTCTTCTTTCCATTTTTAACCACAAATCTTTATCAATATACCCTTATCAAAATCCATTAATTTTCCCCAAAATCACAACAATTTAAAATACACTTTAATTTTTCTCTCTCCCATTATTTTCTCACTCAATCTTAACCCTTTAATTTCTCATCTCTCATCATTCTCTCATTCCAATACACTCTCTCATATTTTCATCCCTCTTTCTCCTCTCCTTAATTCTCGTGCAAAGAAGGGAAATAAGAACATAATTAAGAGACGGATGTGAAAGTATACAGGTGCCGTTTAGCAATTCATATATTATAGGGTCTATATAAATAGACGTTTGTTTGTGTGATCTATAAGTACTCGGTAGTTTGCATTATTCTTTTCTTTGCTCTTAAGGCGAGGTGAAGAGATTGATAGATTAGGATCGAATGGGGTCACAACTCTATCATGATGGAGTTTTCTGTATGACGGGAGGAACAGGTGAAACAAGCTATGCAACCAATTCATCGTTTCAAGTAAGTAACCCATCTCTCCTTCACTTATTTATTTATTTTAAATCTGCTTTAAGTTTTAACTAACTAAATAAAAGTCCTATACTTTATCCATAGAAAAAGGCGATAAAAAATGTAGAAGCAATGCTGAGAGAATGCATAGAATCCATTTGCTTAAGCATCAAGCCTGAGTGCCTAACAATAGCAGACCTGGGATGCTCCTCCGGTCCCAACGCTATCGGAATCGTGCAATCAGTCATCGACGTAGCTGTCTCGACTTGTCAAAGCTCTGGCATCACAATCCCTGAATTCAATGCTTATATGAATGATCTTCCTCAGAATGATTTCAACACCATTTTCAAGTCATTCCCGGGTTTCTACAAACAAATCAAACAAGAGAGAGGCAATGAAATCACTTGCTTTATCTCAGGAACTCCTGGGTGTTTCTATCAAAGGCTATTTCCTACTAATTTCATCCATTTTATGCACTCTTCCTATAGTCTTCATTGGCGTTCTCAGGTACGCTGCATGCATTTTCCACATTTTGTTTATTTGCATTGAATAACTAACAAACGACTATTAATATCGACTCCCTCTGATACATATAGGTACCAGAGGGAATCGCTGGATATGATGGAAAAGAAGGTTTAAACGACGATTGTATTTACGCTAGAAAACAGAGTCCACCTGAGGTTCTCCAAGCATATCATGATCTATGTACTAAAGACTTAACCATATTCCTTAAGTGTCGCTCTAAGGAAATCGTCTATGGAGGTCGTATGCTCCTAACAATGCCCGCAACCAATGATAATGAAATCAGTATATGCATGGAGTCGCTTAGCAAAGCCCTCAACAACTTGGCATCTAAGGTACATATATTTATCAATCTAGATTGTTTTGTTAAATAACCTAAGGTTTCCTTAATTATGTGTATACTTCTAGTTCTAATTCGTAAGGAAAATTGCATATAATCATACTTAAAAAGGAAAAAAAAAACAAGTTCAAGGCTAAGATAAAGGGAAAAGTAGGGTGAGAACAAGGCTTAACGTAGAAAAATCTAAGTTTTCGCGTTCACATATAACAAGTTAACGTTCATAGTTTGAATGATGATGTTCATAATCTGGTGATAAATTTTTTTGAGGCCATTTTCAGAAAAAACAAAAAATAATAATCAAACTTCGCAGTAATTACAACTATATCACCGCGTCCTCACTGAAAACGTTCAAAAAAAATTATGGCTCATATTACGAACATTACCATCAAGAATATGAACATTGACGTGTAATCTGTGAACGTGATCTGTTCGTTTTTCCTACATTAAGAGTTATTTGCATCGTAACTTTCCTCCTAATATAAATTCCAGTTCTTCCTTTGGGTCAAATACAATTTTATTAAGTTAAATTTGGAAAATACATAAATAATTTTCTAAATTCAAATGTTAGGTCCTAAGCTAGCTAGGGCCCCCTTGCTTTAATGTGTGAATGAATTTTCGCCTATTTCATGTGAATGCTTTTTTACGAGTATGACTTTTATTACAATAATCGATAGGGCGCATAAGATCCTTTAATATGTTTTCTCTTTTCTATTTATGTAGTAAAAATATTAGCCACATACACGCAAAATCAATGTTGACTTATTGGATGGATGAATTTTGTTTGTATATACTTGTAAAAAACCATACACAAGCATATAGATATATAACTATAAGTCCATGCACAATCTCATTCTCACCACACCACAACTAGTGTAGTTCCCGCGCATTATATAATTTATAATCGATAACTTAGTTATTTTATATAATTTAATTTCTAAATTTTAAAATGTCTATTTTTTTATAGAATTTTGAAATGATATTGCTTACATGCTAATTAAGTCTTACTACAATTATAAAATAATGAGCATTTGTACCTCGCTAGGTGGATCCAACCTAAACAGATCAATTAAATTTTTTAACAATATAAGTAGATCGAACTCAATTTTGACCCGAGTCTAAACCCCACCTGTCGATTTGTTCTAGTATTTTAAAATTTGTTAAAAAAAATAGTTAAATAACCAAATATTTAACATTAATAAATTTAATATGTAAGTTTCGGGACTTTTACAAGTAAATAAGAGCTTTGACGAAATGTTATATTATACGGAGTATATGACTAGAGGTGTCAATCGGGTCGGTCAAGTCGGGTTCGGGTTCGTGGATTTCGGGTTCGGGTTGAGAACGAGTTCGGTTAATTCAGATAACGGTCAAGTCGGGTCGGGTCATTACAGGAATACAGGTTAGCGGGCGGTTCGGGTTAACCAACGGGTTTATAACATCATTTTTAATATTATATTTATTATTAAATTAGTAAAAGTAAATTAAATAATACATTACAAACTAAAATAACTGATTAAAATAATATTATATTTAATTATTTTAATGAGTTGGTAGTATTACACTAAAATAATATTTGTATATTATATTTCGGGTAGCTTCGGGTTCGGTTAATTCAGGTTTTCGGTCCGGTCGGGTTTAAATACAGGTTGGCCAGGTCGGTTTTTCGGGTTCGGCCATTTTTTGACAGCTTAACATATGACGTATTTTTAATCAAATAATAATCATATTTTTGAGTTTGTTTAACAATTTCTTTTTCAGAAAAAATCTTATAACATCAGTTACTATGAAATAATATACATTGTCTAATTCTAAAGTAATAATTCACTAAAAACTTTATTTTCTTAATATTGTCTAAGACTCTAAAGTAACTGGAATAGAGTAGACAACACACATATTAGAAATTGCTGCTACACCAATTTTCCAATTTATTATTTTTGGGCCATATTAATTTGAGATATATTATTACCATGAATTGCATATTGCATATTTGCCTTGATAAATAATTAGACATAACAAATTTACAACTAACATATATATGATCAACCAGGGGCTAATTAACAAAGAGAAGTTGAAGGCATTCAACTTAGCCTTCCACAGGCCTACAATGAAACAAGCAAAGCAAGTGATAGAAGAGGAAGGATCCTTCGCTATTCACCAGATGAACTCCTTTCCCATGCACTGGAACATTGAAGAGGAAGACCAAGATGACAACACAAAGATCGAGAATGCTCGTAAGAGTGCAAAATCTATGGCCAAAACCTTGAGAGCAGCAATTGAATCAGTCCTTGTGGCCACTTTTGGAGAAGGGGCGATAGATGATATCTTCAATGGAGTTGAAGAAGTGGCAATGGATTACTTCTGGACCCACAAAAAGGCTGGACAATTGAACCTTGTGATTTCCTTAATCAAAATATGATGCGTCTCTATATGTTCATCTATGACTATATGCCAAAATAAAATGTTTTTCTATGTCTTGTGGTGTTTGCCACTATGTGCCAAATTTATATCATTTTCCTTTGTATGTGTAATAATAAAATGAATCAACTATATAAAAAATATTGCATAATGACAGTGGATGAAGTTGATTAAATATTATTCCCTCGGTTCTGTTGTGTTAAGATTGTCCATTTAGAATTGTTACATTATTTAGATATGTTAGTATAATTTGCTCTATTATTTTCAAACTATGAGAAAAATTATTGTCATGTGTGATCTTATTTAATTCGTCTCAGTGCGTATTTTAACAACATCAAAACTTTATAATTTTTAATAATAGTGTAGTTAGAGATATTAACGACGCAAAATCCGTATCGACAAACGTGAAAAGGTGAAGTTTATAAATAATTTAGAAGAGAGCGGGTACTTATCTTATATAGTGACAAGATGGAATTCCAGTTGGATTTCGATCCTCATATAGGGTTCGAGAATACACGAAACGTGGATTTCGCCCCTAATATAGGCATCGGAAATTCACGAAACATGAATTAAGATAATATAAATATAACCAACCTAGTTTTGATCGATTCAAGCAATTTGAAAAGAATTAAGCTTCAGAGTTCTTGTAATGTTGGAGTATGACTTTAAATGATATCGATAATAAGATAAAACGATGACATTGACAACAATAAGCCCTTTACATGGGTCGTGAAATCTTCTAAAACGAGTTTAGAAGCTTAGGGAAATTTGGTGGCCGTTTGGAGAAGTTTTTCGTAGTTACTTTACAACTACCTCAACGGTTGAGAGCGCTTACCACACCACTTACCAACATACAGTTTCCTCTGACGGTTACAAAGGATGTAACATTACGGTTACCAGCGGTTATCCATGCTGAATGTACCAAGTACACAATAGTTACTAACACGTACATCTGGTCCACCAACTAGCTAGAAATGACAACAGAGGTTCGTAGAAGTGAACTTGCTTTCTTTATGTAAGAATTCCTTAGGTTTCTCTCTTTAACTATAATTCTCTTGCACAAGCTTGCACTCTATATCCCCAAACTTGTGATATAACAAACCTTGTTCTTAAAGTGCCGAATGAACCCCGATCGCACTAAATGACATTGTCCTATAAGGGGTCAATATCACGATGACACTAAAATCAACACCACATTTTTCCGGAATTCATGAACCACAAACCTGTTCTTATACTTTTCTATTGAGCCATCAAATTTCAATTTTTTTTGAAAAAACCATTTGCTCTTAAGAGCTTTAGACGGCAATGACAAGTTGACAAACTCACATATATGGCTTTGCATGATGGAGTTTGTTTCTCTTTTGACCCTTTCCTTCCAAGAAGGGGTGACAAGTATAGACATATCTTCCTTAGATGTTTTAGGCTCATTTTATAGCATAAAAGTCATATTGAAATCAAGATTAAATTATTTCTCTTCTATAGATCTCTTTATACGTATAGGTTCATAATTATCCTCCTCTATTTTATATATTAACAGAAGTGCTTGCTTCTCCTTGTTAACGTGTCCTTTTCATATACATATTTTTATCCTCACACGAGAAATCATGTTCAAGTAAAGGCATTCCTTGCTTGTCCCGATAAAAATTCTCATTTTAGTAAAGCAGTTCTGAACTGCAATCCAAACTCTAGTTTATCTGTTGATTATCTCAACAATATTAGGCCACATCTGTTGGCTTCCTCCCTATATCCGACGTATCGACCGTTTTTTCGATGATGGTCAGGGGTGGTCATCCTTGAGTGGATGAAACCCCAGTCCTTGCCTATTAAAAAAAAACAAAAAAAAGTAAAAGGCATTCCTTGATTCTATATATTATTGTATTTGCATATATAATATGGTATATCATATTTTACTACCAAGAACATATAAGCAATTAACCACCCATCGTCGTCATCAATCTTTTTCGTAAAAAACTCGTTATATATGGGGAAAATAGCTTTCAATAGAACGGGTGGTTTGAGGTAACATCGCATATATATCCGGTGGTTTAATCCATTTAGATTTTAGCAGTCAATCAAATCGATCAAGCCAGATTCAATCATTTCAAGTTCAAGTTGAGAATGTATAGGGTCAATTCTGGTAGCGGGTCAAGCTAACTAGGTCGGTCAATACAGGTTAGGTGACGGTTCAGAATAACAACAATATTTTTTTATTTTTTATTAAAACAATAAAAATTATTTAAAAAACAAATATACAAAATAATTATATTAACATGCATACTTTACTTTTGTTAATCAAGTTAGATTTGAGGCAAATATTGTCGTGTTAGATTCGGGTTTGATAATTTTAGGTTTTGAACATTTTCGGTCAGAAATTAAAAAAATGTAATTTATGTATACAATCTAGATAAATTAGAAATGTGAATTTATATTTAAAAATTATAAATTGATAAAGTATTATCATTAGAGATATATAAATAACAGTTAATAATGTATATTGAAAAAATCTATATGATATCTGTGAATCTTTAATTGTTTACCATTTTGCAATACAGTGTGAATCTCATAATAAACTTTCCTATGGAGATAAATAATAATAAATCTTAGCCATTGGATGTCAAGACATCCAATGACTAAGATTAAACTAGTTACCCCCACTACAAGTGGGGGTAGGTATGGTGGTCCGACGGCCTCCCGAAGACCACCCGTCGACATTCCGACGACCACCCGGTGGCTGTCCGACGGTTGTCCAACGATAAATGAAAGTGAAATCTAAAAATAAATGAAAATTTAAGTCTAATTCAAAATGGTGAACATTTAAGCATAACATGATGAACATTCAGTTGATGAACATTCAGTTGATTAACATTCAGTCGATGAACATTTAAGTATAATATGATGAACATTCAGGCGGTGAACATTTAAGTATAATGTGATGGACATTCAGTTGAGTATGTCCAAACGAACATTTATGAACATTTATGAACATTTTGATGAACATTTATGAACAATGTGATGAATGTTTAAGTCAATTGTAAAGAACTTTTGAGTAATGAGCATTTTATGGCATCCTTGTGAACGTTTAAGGATGACTTGATGAACATTTAAGTACGAGATGATAAACATATAGGTAATTTTTGATGAAAATGAAGTGTTTTTTTACTCGAAATCATATTAAAGTGGTGTTCCACATAAGTGGTAGTCCGACGGTGGCTTGATGTTGGGCCAGTGGTGGTGCGGTGATGGT
The DNA here is from genome assembly GCA_029168935.1 of Oxyria digyna. Taxonomy (NCBI): domain Eukaryota; kingdom Viridiplantae; phylum Streptophyta; class Magnoliopsida; order Caryophyllales; family Polygonaceae; genus Oxyria; species Oxyria digyna. The sequence goes on from JAPVLV010000013.1 coordinate 19,591,553, forward strand.
CCGGTGGTGGTCCGCCGTTTTTTCAAATAACATAAACATTTATGTGTAATAAAACTTCATGAACATTTAAATATAATTTGATGAAAATTCAGTTGAGTATGTCAAATGAGCATTTTGATGAACATTTATGAACAACTTGATGAACATGTAAGCCAACTGTAATGAACTTTTGAGTAATGAGCATTTTATGACATCCTTGTGAGCATTTAAGGTTGACTTGATAAACATTTAAGTATGAGATAATGAACATTTAGGTAATTTTTGATGAAAATCAAGTGTTTTTTTTACTCAAAATCAGATTAAGTTCCACATAAGTGGTGGTCCGGCGATGGATTGATGTTGGGCCAGTGGTGGTGCGGTGGTGGTCCATCGTTTGTCCAAATAACATAAACATTTAAGTGTAATAAAACTTGATGAACATTTAATTGAGTATGTCAAATGAGCATTTTGATGAACATTTATGAACAACTTGATGAACATTTAATCCAACTGTAATGAACTTTTGAGTAATGAACATTTTATTACATCCCTGTGAACATTTAAGGATGACTTGATGAACATTTAAGTATGACAGATGAACATTTAGGCATATTTTTATAAAAATTAGGTGTTTTTTTACTCGAAATCATATTTAAGTGTAATAAAACTTGATGAATATTTAAGTGTTATTTGATGAATATTTACCCTAAGGGTTAATTAAAGGGAGGGGAGAGAAAGTTGAATAGGGTAGAGAAAGGAAATGAATAAGGAAGAAATTTAAATGAATGTTGTTTGGATAGGATGGAAAGGAAAAGAAAGAATTTTTAAAAGTTATAAAGTGAATTTAAAGTGTTGTGTTTGGGTAGAATGGAAAAGAAAGGAAAGAAGATAAAAATACAAATGAATCCCTTCAAATTTCACCTAAATTGAGGGGGTGGTTGCACCTTCCAATCCCCTTCAAATTCCCTTTAAATTATCCACTATTTTCTCCTCCCTAACTCCCAAATCACTCCTGATAGTTTACCCAAACATCATCAATATCCCTTCCCTTCCTTCCTTTCTAATTACCCTTTTCAAACAGAGGCTACTGATCATCTTGATGAACATTTATAAACATCTTGATGAACATTTAAGCCAATTTTAATGAACTTTTGGGTCATAAAAAATTTTGTAATGCTTGTGCACAATTTTATACATCTTTGTGACAGTTTTGTTCCGGCGAGGCCCGAAGGTGGTCCGACGAGGTTTGATGGTGGTCCGGCGAGGTCCGACGGTGGTCGGACATGGTCGGCGGCGGACCGACAGTGGTCCGGTAATACTGACAAATCATTACAAGTGACGTCATGTGTCATCATCTAAACTCTTGGATCTTTCTTTTGCAATATTTTTTATTCCTTTTTAGCTTATTTAAAACTATAAAAGAGTTATCACAATCAATATTTTACTAATTTTTAATATTTATATTTATATATTTTTTGCCTATTTATCAAATAATAGGATTTTGACAAATAACTCTTAACGATGTTATTTTAGTATGAGGAAAGTTCCGGTGCAAATAACTTTTAATGTAGGAAAAACGAACGGATCACATTCACAAATTAAATGTCAATGTCTTATTCTGGATGGTAATGTTCATAATCCAGGCCATAAAGTTTTTTGAGCGTTTAGCTTATTATCTAATAACGCAAAAACTTCGCTCTTTCTACGTTAAGCCTTGTTCTCAACGAAAATTTTCTCTTTATATTATAGCAGTTAGCCGTCAGTAATAGCACCAATAAAAAAAAGCATACAATATGTCCGAGAAAAAGAGTTTTACATGCCCAAAATATTAACTATACATTTTTTTGCATCAAAATCTTGTAGTAAGAGGACTTTGAGGGGAGATTATTAACAAATGCTCTCTCCTCTCTCTACTTTCCCTCTCCTAAAAATCTGAAGCTTTCTATTCTCTTCAATAATGTTCTGTGCTGCACCGCTTGCCACCTTGAGCTGGGATCGCTTCCGATCATGTCTTTGGCATGATCCAGGTAGTTTCTTTCTTCCCTTCTCTATCTCTACTCTCAACAACCCAAATCACAACCCTGTTCACAACTACGGTTACACAATTGCTTTCTCTTGTTCTTTATTTTTGTTCTCACTGCTTGATATGTATGCTGATAATCGTATATGGCTCTACGAATCTGTATCCCTTCGATCGTATGTGGCTCTATCTTCCACCGTGATCTTCACCGGCTGGAAACTAGGCTTTTGTCCTGGATCAGTTTTGAATCTCGTCCTGATTGTAGGATCTGTATGTTAGTATCAAGGGAACTGTGACAAAGAGTTGTCCAGTTCCTAGGCACAGCGGAAGTAATATAACAAGTTATCAACGCAATTACTTAAGGTGGAAACCCTAGATAACCAACTAGTTATCTTTGGATGAAAACCACTCCTCTTTCGAGGATTTGAAAGGTCTACTTGTATATTCAATCAATGAGTTTAGAAAAGAACGAGATTACAAACTTATTGCTAAGTACTAACCTAGTTCCTATCAGAAACTCTAAGATGATAATACCAGTGAACTTACTTGATGTTCTTTTGCAAGAACACTTTTCTCTTCTCTTAGTCTGATGCCCTTCAAGCTCCGTCAAAATGCATAAGCCCTAAGAACATAAAGATGATCATATATATAGGAAGCAAGTATGCCGTATAAAGATATTCCAAGAATATATTATGCGTCAAACTTCTTTCCTAATTTATGACAATCTCTACGACTTTCAAGTTAACCTAATTAACTCGAGAATTACCAAATATTACATAGACAATATTACAACCAACTCTAGCAATATCCTAACAAGGAAAAGATCTCCTATAAGATCTTCTCGGCTCGCCGCCCACGTTAGGGTTAGAAGCAACACGGATGTAACACAGTTCCTTCTGACTTCCCTTAATACTTCATCAGCTTCAAATCTTCAATCTTTTCATCTGAAATATCAAGATAAACTATACCATAGTATATGCTAAGGTTGTCATCGTCAAAACATAGAGTAATAGTGGGAAAGAACCTATTGAGGAACCAGAGTTCCTCAGGTCCCTATTCCAACAATTTCCCCCTTTTTGATGATGACAAACTCGTAGAAGTGTAATCACAAAGACAATAGGCAAATATGAATATGAATCTCAGGACAAAGATACTTAGACCAAAAGCTTCAAATGGTTCCTCCTTAACCTTTGAATTTTCTAACAAGTTCCCCCTAAACATGATACCGGTCCTATTGGTTCCAAGATTTCAGAGTATATTCCCCTTTTTGACATCATCGAAAAGATATGAAGATAATATAAGGAACTATGATGCAAAACATGAACGTGCAAGACTCACAAGGCATAGAACAACAAAATATTATTATTATCAATCATAAGACCAAAGACAACTGCGACTCATACAAGCAAACACACAAAAATAACAAAAACCATGACGCAGATTAAAAAAAACAGAGGGATTGATGTGTTGGGGAACCCTAGGGTAGAACTATTCCAACTACATCGGAAGAACTGCTAGAGGGATCCTATCCTCTCTGTGCAGTGAGAGCTTCGGCGAGCTTGATGAAAGCAGTGCTGAGGTCACGAACAGCGGCCGAAATCTCTCTCAGTTCCTCAACAATCTCAGAGGAGGCCTCCTCTTGATCTTCTGCAGGAGCGGGTCGAGCAGGTAAGTTTCTGGAGGGCCTTGACTTCTTGGTGACCGTCTCCTCCACCTTGAGACTGTTGATGTAGGAGCCATCCATCTTGTGGGAGAAGGACGTTTCTCCCTCTGCTGCCGGGTAGATTTCAAGTCTCTCCAAGAGGGCCTTGATGATTGTAGGGAATGACAGGGAGTAGGATGGATGGCTGTGGCAGGTCTGTATATGATCCATAACAATCTTCGGCAGGTTTAGCAGCTCCCAGAGATGATCTTATCCATGAAGACAACATCAGCAATCAGAACAGTGCTCCTCTTATCCTGGCGAGGAACCACGTTGTTGATGAGGAAGGTGTGAAGCAGCTTCATTGACAAGGACAAGAACCTGGTGGTGAGTTCCTTGAGAACTGGGTTCCCAAAGACTGTCTTGGTATAGTCGTTTTTCTTTGTGGGCCAATGTTTTTTGTGGATAGCAAATAACCCAGTTCCTGTAGGAATGCCTAGGACCGAGGAGATCATCTCCGTGGTGATCTTGTACAGCTTCCCCCGGATATTGACCACTATATCCTGGGGATTCTCAACCTCCGACACAGAAACGAAGGACATGGAGGAGTAAAAGGATCTGATTACCTCCTCATTGATGCTCTGGGGAGCGGAGAACAGTGATTCCCAGCCTTGGGAAGTCAACAGGAAGCGAAATGTGTCAACTTCGCTCAGGTCCGAGTTCCAGAGCTCGGGGTCCACAAAGAGAGGACCTAAGATTCGCCTCTCTGCAAATTCCGGTTTGAGAGAGGTGGTGGCGGTGGCGAGGGAGCTGGAGAAGGAGACTGTCGGCTTGGCAGATCTGGTGCGAGCAGCGACAGAGTTGGGCTTGGGCTTCTTAGCCTGTCGACCACCGTGAGTGGTGGTCTTAGTGATGAGAGGCTCATCATCATCAGCCTCTTCCCTGAGGCGTTTGAGGAAAGCGTTGCCTACGCTCTCCGGGTCAGGGATGGAGGGTTTTTCTGTGGAGTGGGGAGAGGAGTGTTGTTGGGATTTGGCGGGGGAGTGAGTGGAGGAGTCACTCTTGGCAGGGGAGGGTTCGGATTTTGTGGTGCTCTCTTGAGGAGGAGGAGAATTAGCCGGAGATGTGGGGGGAGAGACGTAGGGTATGATGGCCATGGCTAAAGGAGCGGGGGAGGGAGATTTTTGTGTGGGAGGGGAGGCCGATTTTGTGGAGGGCAGTGGCTGCCTCCGATGGCAGGGCGGAGGCCGATGGAGTTTCCTTCTCCGCCTGTAAGGCCCACAGTTTGAAGAGAGCCAACTGCTCGTCAGTTAGGATCACGGGTTTGTTTTGAGCGGCCATTTGAGCTTGAGAGATTAGGGTTTGAGAAAGATAGAATTTTGAGAGGAGGCGAGAGATAGTATGTCAAGGAGTTCCTTGACATACTTTTGTTGGTGGATTTGAGTTCCGGTGGGAAGTTGATTTATTTTCAATCCCAGAAAGAATGTGAGTTCCCCAATCATACTCATTTCAAATTCGCTGCTCATGAGATCCTTGAACTTCTCTACAAGGGACAGATTAGTGGAGCCAAAAATAATATCATCGACATAAACCTGGACAACCAGGATGTCTTCATTTTGTTCAAGGAGAAAGAGAGTTTTATCAATCAAACCACTTTTGTATCCATTGGATATCAGGAACTGAGCTAACCTGTCATACCATGCCCGGGGTTCTTGCTTGAATCCATAGAGAGCTTTGTCGAGGAAGTAAACATAATCTGGTCTGCTTTTGTCCTCAAAACCCAGAGGTTGCTTGACATATACTTCTTCTTGAAATCCATTTAAGAATGCAGTCTTGACGTCCATTTGGAATAGTTTAAAGCCCTTATGAGTAGCAAAAGCGATCATGAGTCGAATGGCTTCCATTCGAGCAACAGGAGCAAAAGTCTCATCATAGTCAATGCCTTCTTGTTGACAATACCCTTGGGCGACAAGTCTTGCTTTATTTCTGGTGACCATGCCTGAGTCATCAAGTTTGTTTCTAAAGATCCATTTTGTTCCAATGATAGTTCTGTCTGAAGGACGAGGAACCAGACGCCAAACTTTGTTCCTTTCAAATTGATGAAGTTCCTCATGCATGGCATGCACCCAGTCCGCATCATTGAGAGCTTCTTTGTAGTTCTTAGGTTCAAGAACAGAGAGGAATGCCGTGAATGCACAAAAGTTGTTCAATGAGGATCGGGTGGAGGGACATGTCTTGTCAAAGGGAGAGAGAATCTGATCAACTGGGTGAGAGCCCTTGTATTTGTTGTTGTCAACAGGAATTGATGATGAAGAGGGTTCATCCTGAGGTACTGAATTGTCTTCAATCTCATTAGAGTTTGGGTTCTCTGAAGGAGGAACTGTAGCTGAGTCAGAGGAGCTAGGAACACAGGGAGAAGATTCATCATTCTGCACAAGGGAACTGGGTCCAGAATTTTGAGTGTGATCTTCCTCAGGGTGCTCATTTACTATTCCGGTAGGATCTAATGTGAATTCAGGTATTGCAGAGGAACCTGGAGCAGATGGATCCTCTTCTTCATCAGCATTGTTGTCGCCTATGGGAAATACTTGTGAGGACATGAAAAGCAGATTCATTGAAAACAACATGAATGGATTCTTCAAACTTGGACGTTCTTGTGTTGAACACTTTGAAGGCTTTGCTATTTGGAATATATCCCAAGAAGATTCCTTGATCACTCCTGGGATCGAACTTCCCAATAGGAGATTTTCCATTGTTGTGGATGAAGCACTTGCACCCAAAAACCTTGAGATGAGATATATTGGGAACTCGTCCATGTAGGAGTTCATATGCAGTCTTCTCAATTTGGGGCTGAAGCATGGCTCTGTTTAGAATATAACATGCATTGTTGACAACCTCAACCCAAAAGCTTTGAGAGAGACCAGCTGAGATAAGCATAGTGCGAGCCATATCTTCAAGAGTCTGATTCTTTCTTTCAACCACTCCATTTTGTTGAGGAGTTCTGGGCGCGGAAAAATTGTGAGTGATCCCCTTTTCCCTGCAAAAGGTTAGGAACTTTGCATTTTGGAATTCGGTTCCGTGATCGGAACGAATAGCCTTAATTTTGTGTCCCAGTGACATTTCAAGAGTTGGAACTATTTCACAGATTCTATCAAACACCACGTCTTTCGATTTTATGAAAATAGTCCACGTGTATCTCGAGAAATCATCTACAATCACAAGAATGTATCTATTACCTCCAATACTTTGAGTACGCATAGGACAACAGAGGTCCATATGGATCAGTTCCAGAGGTTTGGAGGTACTTATGATAGTTTTTTGGTTTAAAGGAACTACGTACCTGTTTGCCTCGAACACATTCGGAACAGAAATCAGATTCATCTACCTTGATAGAGGGTAGTCCGTGGACAAGTTCCTTTCTTTGAAGTTTGTGAATGAGGTTTAGACTTGCATGACCAAGTCGTTGATGCCACAAAGTAGATTGGTTCATTATTGTGGCAAGGAAGACCTTTTCTTGAGGAGAGAAGCTATGGTCAACGATGTAGACATTGTTGAATCTCTTGCCTTTGAGGAGAGTTTTCTGAGACTCAGGATGAATCAGAAAGCACTCAGAGGGAGTAAATAGGACATTGTTCCCTCCTTGGTCACACAGCTGTGACACACTTATTAGATCAAAACCAAGATTATCGACAAGGTGAACGTCACCTACCTTAATGTCTTCAGAGAGATCTACAGTTCCAGTTCCCAGTATTGCATCTTTCTTCTTGTCACCGAAGGAAATCTTTCCTCCGTTGTATCTCTGAAGTGAATGAAGTTGCTCTTTATTACCTGTCATGTGACATGAAGCGCCACTGTCTATGTACCACATAGCAACATTCTTCACTTCAGCCTGCAAGGAAAACATTAATTTTTACGAACCCAGTCCAGCCAAGCAGTCTTAAGGGTCATTAATATTGAGGGTCATTAATATCATTGATTTGAGTTCTTCCATGTCTGAACTTTCTAGACACCTTTTCCTCCTGCTTTCTCCTTTTCTCACAATCATATATAAGATGTCCTTGGTTCCCACAGTGCCAACAAACACGATTATCCACTGATACTTATCCTGAGTTTTGTAGTGAGATTTCTTTTTACCTAGATCAACCTTTTTCTTGGGGGCATTTCTAGGTTTACCCTTTCCCATATTTTTATACATGTCATGAATGTGGGGACTGAAGTATGGGGGCACAGGGTGGTTCCTTTGTAGGGGAACTCTCAATCACTTTGATTCTTTGTTCCAAATATTCATTTTTGCTGTTGGAATGAGAGTCATAAGGAGGATTAGACACGTCATGAGGTTTATAACCTAGTCCTCTACTGGGTTTAACAAAGACGGTCTGAGTGACAGTTTTCTCATGAATACATTCAGTAAGAGAGTCAATTTTCTCAATAATGGTTTGCAATATGGACTCAGAAGGTAGTGAAGGGGAACTGTTTCCTAAGTTCAGTTTTTCATGCAAGTCACAAGTAGGACAAGTGGTGATTTTGTTAGCATTTTCATATTTCTTGCACCAATCTTCACTTTCATCAGAGAGAATAGAGATTTCTTCTTCATTTTCAGCAAGTCTACTTAGCAGGTTGCTATTTTCTTTGCTCAGAGATTTGATAAGTTTGATCAATTGTTTCTTATCATATTTGAGAAGAGTTTCAGATAGTTCAGAGAAAGAAGATACCTCAATAGTTGGTGACTCATTTTCAGGTTGAGCCATGAGACATACTTTGGTCATGTCGTCCTCGGAGTCACTGTCTCCCCATATAGCTTCAGGTTTCGAGATGGTCATGAAGCAGACCTTAGATGGATTTAGATCCAGTTCCTTGTCAGAGTCACTATCACCCCAAGTTGTGGTAGCAACCAAAGCCTTTACCTCTTCTTCTTTAGGTTTGTCTTCATTCTTAGGACAGTCTCTACCACGATGCCCTGGTTGATCACATTGATAGCATCGTAGTTCCCTCTTTTCCTTGCTATTCTCATTCCTGGGGAACTTGCCTTTATGAAATTTCCTTACAGTGCTTGTGAGCAAAGCAGTCATTTCATCGTCATCATCATCAGATCGAGTCAGCTCCGGTGGAGAGTCTTTCCAGGACTTTGGTTAAGGCAAGAGCAATGCCAGCCTCAGTAGAACTTTTCTCATTCCCCTTCATTTTATCTTCATGACGTTGAGCTTGCCCAACGAGTTCCTCTAAGGGGAGTTCCCTAATGGAAGGGGTATGAAGCATGATATCTTGTGTGACAGCAAATTTTGAGTTTAATCCATTGATGAATACCATGAATTTTGACCATTCCTCGAGTTTGACTCCACAGGCGCGAAGTTTGTTACACAGTATCTCCAGACGACCATGATACGCAGATACGTTTTCAATTTCTAGCATCTTGAATTTGTGATATTCTCCTTGTAGATCGAATTTTCTGCTATTTTGGAGATCCTCACTTCCCAAGTTGAAAGTTTCAAGAGCTTTCCACATATCTTAAGCATTGTCAATGCCCATAACCTTATCTTGATCAGATTTCAAGAGAGTATTCAGAATATATTGTCTGGCTTTGGCATTCTTTTCTTGTTGAGAGAATTGTTTAGTGGTCCAGCGCTTGAAATCCAGTTCTGACTTGTGATCAGCCGGATCCTTTGGGACTTCGTAGTTTCCATGCTCAACATTTTTCCAGCATATCATGTCATTAGTTTGGAAGAAACCAGTCATCTGTTCCTTCCACCATTGGAATTGACCAGGTTTCAACAAGTATGACTTGTTTGTAGAGATACCTAGTTCTGGTTCGTTTGGACGATACATGTTGATAACCTGCGAGTAACACACAATCTAGAGCTCTAGCTCTGATACCAATTGTAGGATCTGTATGTTAGTATCAAGGGAACTGTGACAAAAAGTTGTCCAGTTCCTAGGCACAGCGGAAGTAATATAACAAGTTATGAACGCAATTACTTAAGGTGGAAACCCTAGATAACCAACTAGTTATTTTTGGATGAAAACCACCCCTCTTTCGAGGATTTTAAAGGTCTACTTGTATATTCAATCAATGAGTTTAGAAAAGAACGAGATTACAAACTTATTGCTAAGTACTAACCTAGTTCCTATCAGAAACTCTAAGATGATAATACCAGTGAACTTACTTGATGTTCTTTTGCAAGAACACTTTTCTCTTCTCTTAGTCTGATGCACTTCAAGCTCCGTCAAAATGCATAAGCCCTAAGAACATAAAGATGATCATATATATATAGGAAGCAAGTCTGTCGTATAAAGATATTCCAAGAATATATTATGCGTCAAACTTCTTTCCTAATTTATGACAATCTCTATGGCTTTCAAGTTAACCTAATTAACTCGAGAATTACCAAATATTACATAGACAATATTACAACCAACTCTAGCAATATCCTAACAAGGAAAAGATCTCCTATAAGATCTTTTCGGCTCGCCGCCCACGCTAGGGTTTGAAGCAACACGGATGTAACGCAGTTCCTTCTGACTTCCCTCAATACTTCATCAACTTCAAATCTTCAATCTTTTCATCTGAAATATCAAGATAAACTATACCATAGTATATGCTAAGGTTGTCATCGTCAAAACATAGAGTAATAGTGAAAAGGAACCTATTGAGAAACCCAGAGTTCCTCAGGTCCCTATTCCAACAATATCCATAACCCTGCTTACAACTATGATCTCAATTCTGCTTACAGTTTAGGACTTCTTAAAGTTTCTATATCAACTGCCAATAAGAATAGTATATTGAAGAACCTCAGGATTTGTCTGGATTGTAAACTTTATATACTCCTTATGAGGAATAATAACAGGAAAAGGCATGTCTATTGCATTTGTAACATCTCAACTTCAAGAAAATACATCTTAGCTTCATATCTCTGTTTCTTATTGTACTGGTGTAGAAGGTACTTTACATACTCAGTTTGTTATGTGAATTTTGGGATCTCGAAGTGCGATCTTGAATTTTATGATTATCTTTGGACTTGGATTACTAATTGTAAACAAGGGAAGCATATAAAATCACAGATTTTCAATAATATGTGCTTAAGTAGTAAGGATCATAGATATATTGGGTATCTAAAACTTTTAATAAAAGATTATGGTACTTCTTTTGATCTTTACGAAACTATTCCTTTCAAAGACAATTTTACATGTATTGAAACTCTTATGGTCTATCTTTGTTATAAAAGAGTTAATACCTCCTGTTCTTCTTTAAATGTATCAGATTACTGTGTTGGATACAGTTTTAACTTACATGTCTCCCCTTTCAAATATGCTTACTGTATTAACAAGTATGATTACAAGATTAAAAAAGGGGTTTCTTTGAACCTTATTACAGGCATCTTCTTCAAAGTGTGATCAGTACTTCCGATTGGTTCCAATTCAATGACTCTAATATCAAAGTAAACTTATTTCTTCAGATAAGGAATTGTGCTTTATTTAAAAATTCGGGAATGCATATGCAGTATATTATGATAGTGGTTGGGTATGCATCAAGAAGATGGACTGAGGTTTGGTACAGTAATATGTTCAACGATCACCCTCTTTTATATTTTCCTCTCTGTTATGACAGTAGTGGTCACTGGTTTATTCTTAAGTGTCTTTACTTTCTTAAGTATTATCACAAGATTACAAGTATATTAGTCATTACTGTAGGATCTGAGTGTTAATACGAAGGGAACTGTGACAAAGAGTTGTCCAGTTCCTAGGCACAGCGGAAGTAATGAAACAAGTTATCAACACAATTACTTAAAGTGGAAACCCTAGATAACCAACTAGTTATCTTTGGATAAAAATCATCCCTCTTTCGAGGATTGAAAGGTCTACTTGTATATTCAATCAGTGAGTTTAGAGATGAACGAGATTACAAACTCATTGCTAAGTACTAACCTAGTTCCTATCAGAAACTCTTAGATGAAAATACCACTGAGCTTACTTGATGTTCTTGAGCAAGAACACTTCTTTCTCTTCTCAACCAGATGCAATTCGAACTGAGCAAAGAACGCCTCTTTCTCTTCTCAAAGATGCAATTCGAACTCTCCAAAAAGCATAGTGATTAAGGTCGTCCGAATAGATATTTATATGCAAGAAGATCTCGTGTAAAGATATCGGTTAAGATAATTACACAAAATATCTTCATTCCATATTAATATCTATCCTTACGTGGTTTGGTTGAATAAACAAAAAAAAGATCTACTAATGTTCATTTACAACCAACAACTTCACACTTCTTATGGAATCGAATTATCAAGTAAGATCTCTCTTGAGATATACTTGAATAATCTTTAATTCCATAAATGCAAGATTATGTTATTTACCAAAGATAAACAACATAATCTTTCCTTAATCAATTACCACGAATTTCTAACAATCAGATATTATAAATAAGGAACAAAATCTTCATGATATCTTCTTCTCCTTGCTGCCCATGTTTGACCTAATCTCGACAGCGTCAGAGACGCGGTTCCCTTTCCAGTTCCCTTGATTTTGATCTTTGCTCACTTGGACTTGGTTTGCTTATCTTTTCATCTGAAACTCAAATACTAATATGACCATTAAAGTATAAGTGTTTGTCATCGTCAAAACCGAAGAAACCGAGGAAGGGAACTCCATGGAAACTGAAGTTCCAAAAGTTTCATTCCAACAATTTCCCCCTTTTTGATGATGACAAACAAACACTAAATCTAACACGGAAACAATAGGCAAAGATAAGAGATATTTTAATGGAGCAGAGATACTTAGGGATATAGCTTCAAAGTTCCCCCCTTAACTTATGAACACAGTAATCAGTTCCCCCTTAGAATGATACCAGTCCTATTAGTTCCAAGATTCCAAAATATATTCCCCCTTTTGACATCATCGAAAAGATTGGAAGGGAATCAATGTAATCAAGCATGGAAGAGAGAACATAGAGTCACAAGGCATTGCAGGTCAAAATATTCATATTATATCAAGATAGACCAAAGACAACGCAAGCAAGACACAAAATGCAGTAAAGAAGAACATGAGCATGAAGAACAGTAACCAACAAAGAACAGAAGGCTTGATGTGCTGGGGAACCCTAAGGAAAGCTAAGCCAGAATTACCAAAGGGAACTCAAAAGGAACTCGACTTCTTCTGCTCAATCAAACTTCAACAAAGTTGTTTGATAGAAACACGTATCCTTCAAAACAGCAGAGATCACTTTTTATTTCCTCAGCAACATCATCTTCCTTAGGGAGCTCACAAAACTTTTTGAGGAACTCAATGCCTATAGACATAACTTTCTTAGGGCGAACCGAGACACGAGAAACAATTGCCTCAGTAATGGATGGATCATATAGTTGAATCAGAACCCATCGGTGTCGGAGAAGAGGAGTCCAGGAAGAGGAGCAACACTAATCGAAACGTCGGTCGTGACAAGGGTGGTGACGTTTTGGGAATTAGCCAACTTTTCTGCAGCAACTGCCAGGGAAACAACTTCTTGGTGTTATCGTTCAGCAGGGAACTCAAGGTCGGTGTTGGAGATAATTTGAGAGACCTTGAAGCAGCTAGGGGAGCGATATTTTCTCCTTCTCCTTTTCTTTTCTTTCTTCCTTTTCTTTCTTCTTCTTTTTTTTTTTTTGAGCTTGAACTTGAGCGGCTTGTACCTGAATGAGGGCAGATATACCTTTGTAACAGAGATCCTTCCAAAGAAAAGATATTTCACAAATGTCACAAGATCTTGTCAACATCTCCTTAATAACTCACGCCCGAGAAGATCTTTCAATGAGCAAATGTGATCCAGATTATCCGACTATCATGAATAGAAATCCTTATCATGGATCCAACCGCAGCGAAGTAGCAAAGAACATTGATAAATAATCACTGACCGACAAGAGCAAAACGCAGAAAATACACAGTTCCCCCGGAGTTCCTTTGAAGTGACTGGCAATGGAAGGCTTTGGATGCATATATGTGATAGGCATAAAATTCAAGAAAGTACACATCCAAAAGCAATAAAATACCAGGTGGGTCAATTTTGACGCTAAGCTAGAAGTTCCCAGTTGTGGACTAATCATAAAATGCTCATAGGGAACTCTAGAGAAGCCAGGTTAGGGTAGGCCTATAATCAATCATCCTTTCGGCTTATAATGAGGGTTCAGTAGATCAGATTGATTATTTTGTGTTGAAAGAAGTACGATCATGTCAACTAAACAGATTAAGTGTCATCCTTGGAATATTATGCGAAAACAAGACACATACTCATAGTTTGAAACGAATGTCAATAGACTCAAGTAGCAAACAACCAAGCTAATTTCCAGAGGTAAACCAGACAATCACATAACTAGTCATGACTAGGGAAATAGGCAAAGGAACTCAGAACCTCTAATCAATGGTATTCATACCTAGAGGCAATCTTAAGTACTCAAATGATTCTCGATTAAGGTCTTTATAGAAAATATCAGCTATTTGGTCAACAGTACGACAATGTTCCATTGTAATCAACCATTTTTCCACATTATCTCTCAAGAAGTGGTGCCTTATGTCAATATGCTTAGACTTAGAATGAAAAACATGCTTCTTAGAGATGTTAATGGCACAAGTATTTTCACATAAAATCTTAAGGGAACCAAAGTACTGACCTTGGTAGACAAGATGTAGCATGAGCCAAAGGAGTTGAGCACACCATGCAGTAACAACCATGAATTCTCCTCAATGGACGATAGGGAACCAGAAGACAAATTCTTGGATCCCCACGATTCAAGACACAAACCAAGGAACTTCGTCATACCATAGATGCTCTTTTGATTTCCCAAGAATCCAACATAATCAACATTAGTGTAGGAAATGATCTCGAAGTCTTCGCTCTTGGGAATCCATAGGAACAAGTTGTCAGTTCCCTTGAGATAGAGAAGAATACTCTTGACAGCAGCAAGGTGCTTCAATCTTGGATCATCCTGAAAGTGAGCACACAAACACACAACATACATAATATATGGTCTACTAGTAGAAAAGTAGAGAAGGGAACCAATCATTTGCATGCACAAAGATTGGTCAACTTTTGGATCAGAGGCCGCCATTGTGAGTTTTGTGGCAAGGGAAGTGGGGGTTGCAAAAGTTAACTTGAATCCATCTTGAGTTTTTCGAGCAGTTCCTTTGTGAGAGCAAAGGCAAACATCAAGCGAGTTGCCTACAAACTAGCAACATGAGCAACTGTTTAGTCATGATCAATTCCTCTTTGTTGATTTATCCTTGATCCATGAGACGAGCTTTGTTTCTTGTGACCACACCAGAATCACCAAGCTTGTTGCACAAGATCTACCTAGTTCCAATGATGGTCCTATGTGGAGGACGGGGAACTAGGCGCCAAACCGTGTTTCGTACGAACTGGTGTAGCTCCTCATGCATTGCATGAACCCAGTCGGGATCATTTAACACTTCTTATAGTTCTTTGGGATCTGCAAGAGACATGAAAGCACAGAAAGTACAAAGGTTATGAAAAGAGGATCTAGTAGACGGACCTGTTGTACTGGAAGTTGGGCATATGAGAATTTGACGAGCCAAATGGTTGAATATTGTATTGTTTGCAACATCATTCTCAGTAGAGTTCCTTGTGAAGGCAGCCTGGTTCCCAACAACATGGGAACTTGTCATAGAGACATCAATGATATTGTCTTGAGCCAGGAAGGAGATTGGAACAGGAGTTCCCTCAATGGTAGGATTCTTACTTGAAAAGCTTCATCTTGAATCTTTAGATTTTCTGCTCAGTTTCAGGTGAGTTCCCATAAAAGGTCACTAGTTCAGTTCATGAGGGAACTCAGGCGGTGAGGCTACATGAAGGAAGAACACTTTGTTCTGATTTATCCTCATCATATTGAGAAATGGTTGGTTTTTTTGTGGGATCTTTCTCAATGTTGTGCACAAAGCACTTGCACCCTTCGACATGAGGAAGAGATATGTTGGGAACTCTTCATTTGTTGTGAAAAACACATGTTGGTCTCCCTGATCACACAAGCTGGGAAACACTCATTTGATCAATATCCAAAAAAATTCTTCTTTTCTCTAAACACCGACGGAAATCTTTCCTCCGTCGAGTTTCTGAAGTGAGTACTTATTTCGTATCATTTCGCCCCCTTACTCACTTCATCCTGCATAGAAAAACATTAAAACTTGGGAACCCAGTCCAACAAAGCTTTTTTGGGTTTGTTAGCTTGAGAGTTCCTATTCTGAGCAAAATACTTAGTTCCCTGTGGAGAAGATGAACTAGCAGTTCCCTGTGGAGAAGACAAATAAAAGTGAGGATCATTCAAGTCATGAATATGAGTTTTTCCCTTTCTATTAGCATGTCTCCAGTTACAGGCTTCTTCCTGTCTCCTTTTCTTCTCACATTCATTGATATATCTTTGGTTTTGCGGGAATCCATTGGTACTTATCTTTGGTTTTATAGTGAGACTTACTTTTCTTACCTTCACCTTGGTCAATCTTATGTTTTGGTGTCTTACGAGGAGCACCGCATCCCATGTTCTTATACATTTCATGAATTTTGGGATCATAGGGAGCACAAGTAAGGCTGACCTTAGAGGTATTTTCAAGCACTTCGATTCTTTGAGTCAAACATTCATTTTTGCAATTAGAAGTCTGTAAAGCCAATTCAAGTCTTTCATTTTTAGCATGAAGTTCATTAGACACTTGTTCTAGGTCATTGTGACTATTGCAGAGAGAGTCATCTAGGTTCCTAGGAAGATAGCCTAATCCTTTATTAGGTTTCACGAAAACAGTTTGAGTCACAGTCTTTTCATGAATACAATCAGTCAAATCATCAAGTTTTTCCATGATAGCCATAAGCATTTTCTCAGAGGAACTAGGAGAGGAACTACTGCCTAGATTCAGTTTATCATGCAAATCACAAGTAGGGCAAACAACATGAGAGACATTTTCAGATTTAGAAGCATCTTCATACTTCTTACACCAAGCAACACTTTCATCAGTTAAGATAGAGATTTCTTTCTCATTTTCAGCAAGTTTTTCTTGAAGATTATTATTCTCTTTACTCAGGGATTTGATGATTTTGATCAATTGTTTCTTATCATATTTAATAAGAATTTCAATGAGATCAGAAGAAGAAGTTACCTTTGGAGTAGAAGTTTGAATCTCAGTTTGAGCCATGAGACATAAGTCATCTAGTTCCCCCTCAGAGTCACTATCTCCCCAAATGGCAGAGACCACATTAAGATTTGAGGAAGTAGTCTTCATTGTGGACACGAGACAAATTTCCGAGGAACTCCGATCCAGTTCCTTATCATGGGAATTGTCGTCTAGTTCCTGTTCAGACACTTCTTGAGTATTAAAGCATTTACCTCCGATGAGATCGTCCAATTTCCTTTCAGATTCTTCATCATTGTCTCCACAGAGGAAGGTTGCAACAAGATCCATTTTCTTCTGGGGAACTCCTTCCTTTTCCCTTTCTCCATTCGTAGGACATTCTTTAGCACGATGTCCTACTTGATCACAATGATAACAACGAAATTCCTTGTGATCTCTTCTGTTTTCGTTCCTAGGAAACTTTCCTTTATGGAAGCTTCTCACAAAAGTTAGAAGAGCATTGATATCGTCATCATTCTCTTCATCTGAGTTCCCATCGATGTGAAATCTCTCCATCCGTTTGGAGAGGATCAAGGAATTGTCTTGATCAGTCTTGGCTTGCTCAATGCCCTTGTGTTTGTTCTTTTGTTGCTCAAATTGACCAATGAGCTCTTGGAGAGAGAGATCTTTAATAGATGGAGTTTCCAACAAGATACCTTGAGTGAGTTCGGTGTTATGAGACATCTTGATAACCTGCAAGTAACACACAATCTAGAGCCTTGGCTCTGATACCAAATGTAGGATCTGAGTGTTAATACGAAGGGAACTGTGACGAAGAGTTGTCCAGTTCCTAGGCACAGCGGAAGTAATGAAACAAGTTATCAACACAATTACTTAAGGTGGAAACCCTAGATAACCAACTAGTTATCTTTGGATAAAAATCACCCCTCTTTCGAGGATTGAAAGGCCTACTTGTATATTCAATCAGTGAGTTTAGAGATGAACGAGATTACAAACTTATTGCTAAGTACTAACCTAGTTCCTATCAGAAACTCTTAGATGAAAATACCAGTGAGCTTACTTGATGTTCTTGAGCAAGAACACTTCTTTCTCTTCTCAACCAGATGCAATTCGAACTGAGCAAAGAACGCCTATTTCTCTTCTCAAAGATGCAACTCGAACTCTTCAAAAAGCATAGTGATTAAGGTCGTCCGAATAGATATTTATATGCAAGAAGATCTCGTGTAAAGATATCGGTTAAGATAATTACACAAAATATCTTCATTCCATATTAATATCTATCCTTACGTGGTTTGGTTGAATAAACAAACAAAAGATCTACTAATGTTCATTTACAACCGACAACTTCACACTTCTTATGGAATCGAATTAACAAGTAAGATCTCTCTTGAGATATACTTGAATAATCTTTAATTCCATAAATGCAAGATTATGTTATTTACCAAAGATAAACAACATAATCTTTCCTTAATCAATTACCACGAATTTCTAACAATCAGATATTATAAATAAGGAACAAAATCTTCATGATATTTTCTTCTCCTTGTTGCCCACGTTTGACCTAATTTCGGCAGCGTTAGAGACGCGGTTCCCTTTCCAGTTCCCTTGATTTTGATCTTTGCTCACTTGGACTTGGTTTCCTTATCTTTTCATCTGAAACTCAAATACTAATATGACCATTAAAGTATAAGTGTTTGTCATCGTCAAAACCGAAAAAACCGAGGAAGGGAACTCCATGGAAACTGAATTTCCAAAAGTTCCATTCCAACAATTACTCATATTATAAATAGATTTGGAAATTCAACTCCTATTTTCTGGAAAATAATTTCAGTATGCACTATAATATCTGTTAAATATGTGCTCAATAACTATCATAAAGTCACTCTGCTTCATTTTATTAGTAAAGTTAATCAAAATCAACTTGACAGGTTATGTCACACTACTAATATGTCATCTTATACTGAATCCCTTATCAAATTAAATGTAGTGGTGATTTGTCTACTTTGTACTATTAATGACACCAGCATCAGTTCGATAGTATTTATTAACAATATCTGTTGAAGCTACAGCTGAAGTAAATTTCCTTCTGGTTTTGATGGTAACAAACATTCCTACTAATGTATACTTGAGTGTTTCAGGATGTCTACTCTGAGCAGGAACGTTACTCAACAGAGGCGAGCTAAATAAGGAAAGAAATGGTTGAGAAGAGCGCAACGAAGATATCTTGTTTTCTTTATGGAAAATATGGTTGAGCTGCAAAGATATCATGAAGATCTTAAGGAAAAAGATATAATTAAAAGATGGAAATAATATCTTCTTATGCGAAAGATATATTTTCCATAATCTTGTTTATTCCCTAGTTTAAACCTAGTTTTATCTTTGCTATATAAACTAGTCTTATGCTTAGGAATGTGGTGACGATTGAGAGAGTTTTACTTGTGCGAATCAAGTGTGATCGTCCAAAAGAAGAACAAGAAGAAAAGAGAGAAAGAGTGAGCAATACTTTGTCTTAGGCGTTGAGTTTGGGCTCGAGTGAAAGAAGAGATTCGTGATCGTAATCCTTGCTTTCTTTTGTAACAAACAAGAAATTAATAAGATAAGTATACTCATTCAAATCCTTCAAGTGAGAAGCTTGAAGGTAGTGGTTTTTCTCAACTCTTAGTGGTTGAGGTTTCCACTCTAAATACTTGTGTTCTTCTATACTTCCTGCGTTAATATTCCGCTGCTACACCTCTGAAGGAACAATACACTGTGTTCCCTCAGAAGAAATTGAACTAACGATCCAACAATTGGTATCAGAGCCAGGTTTCTAGATTGTTACCCTTGCAGGAAGAATGTCAGGAACAGCCATCAACGACTCCTTTTGGAAGCCACCAATGCTCAAATCAGGAGAGTTCTCATACTGGGTGGAACAGATCGAATCACATATCTGTTCCCTGCATGGACAGATGTGGAAGATTGTGGAATTTGGAGATGTGAAGATTCTCGATCCCTCAGATGAGACTGGAGGAACACTCAAAAAAAGAGAAGATTATCAAGATGCTGATTACAAAGTCTTGGAGCTCAACATGAGAGCAAAGAAGGTCATACTCGCTGCCCTTGGTCCATCCGATCAAAGGAAGGTTCTAAAGTACAAGACTGCTCACGACATATTCAAATCCCTCAAAAGGATGTATGAGGGGAATGAAGACATCAAGAAAAATAGGATCTTGACTCTCATCAAGGAGTATGATAGTGTTGTTCAAGGAAAGAATGAGTCTTTGGATGACTACCATTCACGTTTCCAGGGATACGTAGGCCAACTCGAGTTCTTAGGGGAAACGATCCCTGAGTGGAAACTAACACATCAATTTCTTCAGGGATTGTCCTCTAAATGGGACGCGTTCTCTCTTGCACTCCAAGCTCAGAATGATATCAGAAACATCACCTTGGAGGAACTAGTTGCTCGTCTCCAGAGCAATGCGGGGATTCAACAGAGCAAGATGCTACGAAGGGAAGGAGAGAAGGCAGAGAAGTCCCAGAACATTGCTCTAAAAATCGAAAAAGCCTTCGATCTTGCTCAGGAAGAGGACGAAATTATTGATAAGGATGAAGAAGTTGCTCTCTTCACGAGAGCCTTTCGAAGAGTTTGGAAGGATAGCAGAGAAAAACAACGTCTCCCTGATGGGAGCAAAGACATGAGTACTATCATCTGCTATCACTGCCAGAAGAAGGGACACTTCGCGAGAAATTGCTTCAAAAAGAAGGGAGGAGATGCAAATGTCCCTCAAAGGGAAAAGAAGGAAGCAATGATTGCAACATGGGGGACATCTGACTCTGAAGACGAATTTCTCTACACTCCCAAGGAAACGTGTCTAATGGCTACAGGAGGGACTTCAGACTCCAAAGAAGAATCTCCCTACACATGTCTAATGGCTACAGGAGAAAAATCCGAAGATGAGGTAAACACTTCTGAATTTGACTCTTTCTTAGAAAACAAATCAAAAGCTCAGATTATTAGGTTCATTCATTCTCTAGGAAAGGAACAAAGTAATCTGAATTCTTTGATCGATGAGAAGGACGAAACCATTTCATGTCTGATTGAGGAAAACCAGCTTTGGGCTTCTAAGGTTGCTAGACTTGAAAAGGCTTCGTTCCCTTCGTCGGACTCGTGCAAATCCTGTCCTAAGTATGTGTCTGATATAGCTTCCCTGGAAAAGAAAATTGTCATTCTTGAATCTGAAATTAAAACTTTGACTGAGGAAAATTCAAAATTTGCTAAGAAAGTTGATGAATTTCTAATAGAGGAAGAAAACAAAAGGAAAATTTGGTTAGATGAATATATCACCTCTAAAATTGATAAGGAGAAGGCTGATTTCTCTAAACGCTTTGTACCACGTGATGGATTAGGCTATGATAGTGCCTCTTGTTCACAAACTGCCATCTCGTCTCCTGGTATACAAAATTCCCTCTGTCATAAAGGACCCTGTGGAGGATCAATCACACATTGTTCCCACAATGGTTCTGAAGATAAAGGGAAGAAAATTGCTCAAGAAGAGAAGGTGTGGTTTGATGGACAGAAGGCCTATAAGATATGGCAAAAACATGCCAACAACACTAAGCCAGTAGAGATGGATTTTAGATCTAGAATTGAAAACAAAATAATCTGGCCTGGACAAAGTAGGTATGTCAATCTGAAACACCACAGGGTTTGCTGGTACTGTGGTGAGTCAGGACATCATCAACAAGAGTGTTGGAAAAAATCAAGAGATGAGGAGATAGCCTACAATTATTGCAATAATTCTTCTGTTAGGAACACTCCCAGGATCAAGGTTGTTTTAAAAGATAATGAGGATAGAAGATTGTTCTTCATCCCAGGTAAGCCTAGGCTTGCCTGGGTGCGCAAAAACTAATCCCTTACTTGCAGGATGGAAAGAAGAAGAGTTCCTGGTATATAGATAGCGCTTGCTCAATACACATGACTGGGAACAAAGCATGGTTTATATCTCTCCATCCTGAAAACAAAGGTTCTATAACCTTTGGGAACAACAGTAAAGGGGAAGTAATTGGCATGGGAAAGGTAAGGATCTCTGACAATCTTGTTGTGAATAACGTTACTTTAGTGGATAACCTAACCTTTGATCTATTGAGCGTACGTCAAATGTGCCAGGATGGTCAAAATAGGGTTATCTTTACTACTAATGAGTGTTTGGTTGAGAATGTTGAGACAGGGAAAGTTCTCCTCAGGGGAATCATAGAGAACAACCTATACAAAGTAGATCCATCTTTTATCCCTGAAGAGGAACTGTGCCTTTCTGCACAATCTGAGGAATCGAATCTATGGCATCAAAGGTTCTCTCATGCAAGCCTTAGACTTCTACACAAACTTTACAGCAAAGACCTAGTTATTGGTTTACCAAAGATAGAAAGTCAATCTGAAGAGGTGTGCATTGCTTGCACAAGAGGAAAACAAGTAAGATCATCCTTTAAGTCCCAAAACCAGGTAAGTACCTCTGAACCCTTAGAGCTTATTCACATGGACTTGTGTGGGCCTATGCGCACACTTAGCCGTGGGGGAAACAAGTACGTGTTCGTCATTGTAGATGATTTCTCTAGGTTTAATTGGACTATTTTCATTGCTTCAAAGGAGGATGTGTTTGATGAGTTTGAATTTTCGTTATATGCTATTGAAAATCAATCTGGATTTCATCTAAGAGCTATACGCACTGACCATGGTACAGAGTTCGAGAACTCCCGGTTTCTTTCCTTGTGCAGGAACAAAGGCATAAATCATAATTTTTGCTGCGCCAAGAACGCCTCAACAGAATGGAGTTGTTGAAAGGAAGAATAGGACTCTGGAGGATATGACAAGGACAATGCTAATTGCAAGTGGATTGCCAAGAAACTTCTGGGCTGAAGCACTCAACTCTGCTTGCTATGTACTGAACCGTGCCATGTTGAGACCTATGATTGAGAAAACACCATATGAGCTGTTCAGAGGAAGGAAGCCGAACATTTCTCATCTAAGGGTCTTTGGGTGCAAGTGCTTCGTCCACAACAATGGAAAGGACAATCTGGGCAAATTCGATCCAAGAAGTGATGAAGGAACGTTTGTTGGTTATTCCACTCATAGTAGGGCCTATAAAGTTTACAACAAGAGGACAAGGAAGGTGGAGGAAAGCATCCATGTGGTCTTTGATGAAAAGATCATGGCAGGTAACGTTGTCCATGATCCAAACGCTCCTCCACTGACTGAATCCGACAGGGAACAATTCATTCTCGCTGATGCTGAGGAATTCATCCCTACTACGGACATGAACGCAGAAGAAGAAGAAGCCCCAGATCAAGATGCAAGTGTACCAAATGGAGATTCCGGAACTCAGGGGGAACAATCCCCATCTCAGGAACAATCTGAAGAAGATACTCACCATGAAGAGGAAGGAACGCGACGCAGCACTCGTATCCATGGGCCCCCATCAAGACTCATGGACTACGTATGCAACTGTGCTTCGCTTCCCTCCTCTGATGCATCTCTAGAACCCAGCGAGAAGGACTGTTCCGTACTCACATTAGATCCTACATTTCATGCCTTCTGTGCTTTTGTCTCCACAGCTGAACCAAGAACAGTGAAAGATGCCCTAGAAGACCCAGAATGGGTCAATGCTATGCAAGAGGAACTTCACCAATTTGAGAGGAATAAGGTATGGAGACTAGTTCCCAGACCTAAGGATCGCTCCGTCATAGGTACCAAATGGGTGTTCAGGAACAAGATGGATGAAAGAGGACAAGTGATAAGGAACAAAGCAAGACTGGTAGTAAAAGGCTACAATCAACAAGAGGGAATTGACTATGATGAAACATTTGCGCCAGTTGCAAGATTAGAAGCAATACGCCTCTTGATCGCCTACTCTGCCCACTATGGATTCAAGTTGCAACAAATGGACGTCAAGACAGCGTTCCTGAACGGGGTTCTAAAAGAAGAAGTTTATGTGGAACAAACGCCTGGATTCGAAGATTCCTCCTATCCTGACCACGTTTACATACTTGATAAGGCACTCTATGGTCTGAAGCAAGCTCCTCGCGCCTGGTATGAAAGACTTTCTCAATTCCTCTTATCTCATGGTTACGTAAGAGGGGAAGTAGACAGAACTTTATTTCTATTAAGAGAGGGAAAGCATACCTTGGTAGTACAAGTATATGTGGATGACATAATCTTTGGCTCCTCCAACGAGCACTTAGTTACCAAGTTCACAAAGCTGATGGAGAGTGAATTTGAGATGAGTATGGTGGGCGAGCTTAAGTTCTTTCTAGGCCTACATGTTGTTCAAACAGAGGAAGGAACAAAGGTGCATCAACAAAAGTACCTACGAGAGTGCATCAAGAAGTTTGGTATGATGGATGCAAAGAATTATTCAACCCCTATGTCCCCAAATGATTCAATAGGAATGGATGTTGACAAGAAAGAAGCTGATCAAAAGGTCTATCGTGGAATGATAGGCTCATTGCTTTATCTAACCGCCAGTAGGCCTGATATCATGCAGAGTGTATGTTTTTGTGCCAGATTTCAAGCCAGTCCTAGAGAAACTCATGTCATTGCTGTGAAAAGGATCATGCGTTACCTTAAGGGGACTGATGATCTATGTCTGTGGTACCCAAGAGGGGGAAGTCTTGAATTACTGGGGTACACAGATGTTGACTTCGATGGACACAAGCCAGATAGGAAATCAACATCTGGGATGGCTCAATTCCTTGGCCCTTGCCTTGTGTCTTGGGGATCAAAGAAACAAACCACTGTCGCCCTCTCCACTGCCGAAGCTGAGTATGTCGCCGCCGCAGCTTGTTGTTCTCAACTCATATGGCTCAAACAACAGCTAAGTGACTTTGGCATCATTTCAGGTAACGTTCCTATACTCTGTGATAACACTAGTGCTATTGATATTTCTAAGAATCCTGTGCAGCACTCTAGGACTAAGCATATTGACATAAGACATCACTTCCTTCGTGATTGCGTGGAGAAAGGGATTGTCTCTATGGAACATGTCCGCTCTGAGGAACAAATCGCGGATATCTTCACAAAGCCACTAAACAAGGCTCCCTCTGAGAAATTACGTATGGGTCTAGGTATGATTTCTCTCAACTAATCTTGATCTTCCTTGAAACCCCCAATGATTGGTGAAATTAATGAGTTTATTCATCTTGAGTACTAGTTCTTTAAGCATATTCATACCTGCTTTTCTATGAAATAAACTTGAGTCCTTTGAACTGCTTGCATGATCTATACGTGATTAGGAAATATACCTTGCTAGAGATTGAAATTGATAAATGCATGATTCCTTAGGCAAAGGTCTTATTTTCTAACCCAAAAGATCCCTCTTGATGTACTGATCCCTCAATACAAGCCCAAAGGATAGAGGGAATCTACGGCCACCCTATGAACCTTCATGATCGATAGTCCTATGAGCCATGTTTTTCCATCCACAACTGGACTCCCTCATCATGATATAAAATATTTTAAATTCATATTATGTGAAATTTTTTCTATGTGATGTTCTTTTGTACCATCCCTGGTAAAAATACCCCAAGCATCACAATACCTTCGATATCAGATTGAGAAAGGAAAGGATAAGGGTTGAGATTTGAAAAATTGCTGAGGGGATTAATAGCTCTGAGGTGACAGATACATGCATTCGGCAGGAGTCTAAAGGACTAGAGTAGGTTCTGGAACCAAGAAAGTAATGATGGTTTTTGAGTATATTAGATTGGAGGAAAAAGCGGCACAATTATGGAAAACCGTTCAGATTTGGAAAAAGAAATTTTGAATTTGAAACGAGTGATCTGATGTTCAGATATGGAAAATTCGGCAACTACTTAAAGGCATTCTCCCAGATCTCCATCGCCACAATCTTTTCTTTACACTCTCCCCCACAAACAGACCTGATCCTTGCCGAAATCGAGGAGGAGAACTCGCCTTTATTCAAGGGAAAGTTCCCTGAGATTCTAGATCTCAGTGAGGAAGACGACGAGCCTCAGGAACCAGTGCTCAAAAGAGCAAAAGTGGAGCCTTCCCTTTCTCGTCCACGAACAAGGAGCGCTGCAGCAAAGCCACCCAAAGGAAGGAAAGTTCCCAAACAAGTGGCTGCAGGAAAAGCCTTGGGGAAACGAACCATCATCAGAGATCTTCTGTTTGATGAGGAGTTTCTAGTCGCCAACAGGATGGATATCCTGGTGGACATCATCCGCCACCAAGGTTGGGAAAACTTATTCTGCACAGCGCCAAAGGTAAATGAGGGAATGATAAAGCAGTTCTACAGCTCCTTCACCATTACTGAGAGGCCTCACGCCATACAAGCCTCCTTCGTCCTTGGGAAGGACACCCACGTGGTCTCAAGCACCGAACTGGGAGTCATACTCGGGGTACCTCACGAAGGTTTTGAAGAATACGTCAAAGGGCAGTGGCCAAAAGACATAGGGCTGGCTGCGATCCAAAGGGTATCTCAGGATTACTCCACTGAAGTTGTTGGGGAGATGACCACCTCGTCCATGGGGGTAGCGAACCGGATCCTGCACAGCTACCTAATCAGTAACATTACCCCCAGAGAGCAGAAGCGCACTACCATCCTCATTCAGGACTGCCTTCTCATGGACAAGCTCCTCCTCAGGCAAGCCATAAACCTACCAAAAATCATCATGCTACACATGGCCCATGCTCGGAGGAACGATAGGCACGGTCTTCCATTCCCAGGCGTAGTCAAGAAGATCCTAGAGTATCTGAGGGTGTATGAAGCTGGTCCTTCTGAGGTTGTCTTTGCTAGGGAGTTAGCTGAAGCAAATTTAAGGAAGATGAAATTTGAGAAGAATGAAGATGGAGATTGGGTCCGCTCTACTGAGTTTTGTGAAACAGAGCATGTATCTGAGGACCCTCCACAGGAACAGAGTGAAGAACCAACTATGGTCTACCAACAACAGAGGATGGAAGAGTTGTGCTCACTGGTTGCAAATCTGGTGAATGAAGTTGCTGCCTTGAAGGCTGAGATACGTCGTTGGACGTCATCCAACTAGAGGTTCCCTTGGCAGTATAACAGTCTCTTCTCCACACCTTTCCTCCTCTCTCTGAACCCCACTCTCTGTTCCTAGCACATCTATCTATCTTCTCTTGCGCTTATTGTACCCTTTGCTTAGGGTTTTATGTGTCTTCTTTTAATTTCTCTATGTTTGTGTTTTCTATTCCCCGTCTAGTATATGTATCAGCGTCTGTTCTTATGGCGCTTGTTTTTAATCTATGATTGGCTTGTTTTGATGTGTTCTAAAGTTCTTTTATTTCAAGTGCATGTTTCGACTTACTTTTTGATGATGCCAAAAGGGGGAAGAAAGGAATGGTCAAGGTTTGAGGGGGAACATCTGTACCTAATCCTTATAAGTAACGTTCCCTTAGGAGAACTGTTTAGATGAGTTTTAGAAGTATTCAATGAGTATGTTTGTCACCATCAAAAAGGGGGAATTTGTTGAAGCTACAGCTGAAGTAAAGTTCCTTCTGGTTTTGATGGTAACAAACATTCCTACTAATGTATACTTGAGTGTTTCAGGATGTCTACTCTGAGCAGGAACGTTACTCAACAGAGGCGAGCTAAATAAGGAAAGAAATGGCTGAGAAGAGCGCAACGAAGATATCTTGTTTTCTTTATGGAAAATATGGTTGAGCTGCAAAGATATCATGAAGATCTTAAGGAAAAAGATATAATTAAAAGATGGAAATAATATCTTCTTATGCGAAAGATATATTTTCCATAATCTTGTTTATTCCCTAGTTTAAACCTAGTTTTATCTTTGCTATATAAACTAGTCTTATGCTTAGGAATGTGGTGACGATTGAGAGAGTTTTACTTGTGCGAATCAAGTGTGATCGTCCAAAAGAAGAACAAGAAGAAAAGAGAGAAAGAGTGAGCAATACTTTGTCTTAGGCGTTGAGTTTGGGCTCGAGTGAAAGAAGAGATTCGTGATCGTAATCCTTGCTTTCTTTTGTAACAAACAAGAAATTAATAAGATAAGTATACTCATTCAAATCCTTCAAGTGAGAAGCTTGAAGGTAGTGGTTTTTCTCAACTCTTAGTGGTTGAGGTTTCCACTCTAAATACTTGTGTTCTTCTATACTTCCTGCGTTAATATTCCGCTGCTACACCTCTGAAGGAACAATACACTGTGTTCCCTCAGAAGAAATTGAACTAACGATCCAACAATATCAGTAACAGGAGACAAACATGGAGTTACATTAATTTTCATATCATCAAAAATGTTCCACTCAGGATGTTTAAGTACGGTTTGTTGCACTTTGTCAATCAACCTACTGTTTTGGCGTATTTAATCTATACTAATGATGATTATTATAATATGGAAATTTGCAAAACTAAGGATGTAATGTTTATAAGGCAGAATTACAATGGAAGTATAACAAAATTGCACCTTTTGGTTAGAATTGACACTTATGGTTTACATTTGGTACGATTAGTACTCACAGAACGTTCAAGGAAAGCTTCAATATTACTATGTCTAGGTTTATTAATATAATTGGAAAGATTAGATATAAATTCATTGACCACGGTATTATGTGTTATGTTACTCAGATTAGCAAAAACCAGTACATGTATGCCTATGATTTCATTTTAATGACTAACATATATGGTAGTTACGTTTTTACTAAGAATCAGATCATACAATATAATTTCACATTGGGTATAAAAATCCAAGTTCCTTATATTTTTAGAGTTCGGTTCCGGTGAGAATGATTTTTAAAATGAGAACGTGAGAATGACTAATGTGCACCAAAATATACTTAAATGTGCATCAAAATATGCTTAAATGTGCATTAAATTTTTTGATGCACATCCTTTGAAAAAGTGATGCACATATATAATTTTTATCTAATGTGTTCTTCAATTTCTCCATAAATGTTCTTTAAAAAAAAGTTTTTCAAATTTTGTATGTTTTTAAGTTTGTCAATGAATGTGCACCAAATTAGTACTAAATGTGCACCAATTTACTACTAATGTGCACCATTCTCACATTCGTATTTTAAAAGTTATTCTCACCGGACACTTTCGCATATTTTTAAAGATACTATAAATGAAAGTTGCATATTGGAATTGTAGGGGGGTGAGACGTCTACACTTCTGGACAAAAGTAGGATTCATCAAACGCACTCATAATATAGATCTTTTTTGTTTGGCAGAAACTAAAAACAATGAAATGCCTAGTAGTCAATTTCTTAATAAAATAGGGTTCAAAAATATTTTCATTTCGCGTGCTGATGGTACCAAAGGAGGCTTATGGCTTCTCTGTTCTCATTTTCAAAAAGCTGAATTCTGCAGCATTATTTTCATAGGATCTAATACCATAATTTTAAAATATGAGGAGCTAAACATTAAGTTTATTATCATATTTATCTATGCACCCAGTAAAGAACATTTAAAACAAGACTTTTGGAGCTTTATCTCCAATCTTATCCGTATGTATGATGAACCACCAATTATAATAGGTGATTTTAATGATATTCTTCAAGTTGAAGACAAACAAGGTGGTGATACTCCAAATAGTAATAGGTTCTCTAGATTAAATGAGTTTATATCATCTCATGGTCTTCTAAACCACAGTTATCAAGGAAATCCTTTTACATGGAAAAGAAATAATAAATATACCAATTCAACAATATTTGAACGTCTTGATTGGGCATTAATTCACCCAACCATAATTAATTATTTTAATGATATTATATTAACCCATTTACCTTTAACAACTTCAGACCATTGTTGTATCACCCTACAAATTGGGGAAAATGTACATATAAAAAATTATCCTTTTAGATTTGAAAATACATGGTTGAACAATGAATCTTATAAAAGATTAGTTAATAAAATATGGAACTTCCACTTTGTTGGCTCATCTATGTTTAAACTATTTATGAAAAAAAAGAAACTAAAAAGCGAGACTAAGAACTGGTCTAAAAGGAATACGAATAATGTTCAAGAGCAACTTAAAATAACAGAAGCTAGACTTCAAAGTCTACATAATGAATGTTATCAACAAGGCCATACAGATAAAATTCCAATTTATAATAGATTATCCATAAAATATAATAAATTACTTGAGTTTTAGCACACATATTGGAAACAAAGAGCAAAAATAAAGAATTTTAAGGATATGGAAACACAAAATACTTTCAAACAGTGGTTAAAGTGAGAACGTATAAGCAAAAAATAAATTCGTAAGAATCTCTTAATAAATCTATCTATTATAACACAGAGGATATTAAACTAGCTATTACAAATGATTTACAGTCTCGCTTCCAACCTCTACATACTACAACATTATCTGATAACGAGTTCAACATAATACCGAAATTAATTTCAGATGAGGATAATGATATGCTACTCCAACAACCATCTCATTTAGAAATAAAGGAAGTTATCTTCCAATTACCACACAATAAAACTCCAGGACCGGATGGATTTAATGCAGAATTCTATCAAACTTACTGGCCAATTCTTGGTAACTCAGTTATTCAAGCTGTACAAGCCTTTTTTCATTATGGAAAAATCCTAAAAGATTGTGCACAATCTTTTATTGCTTTGATACCAAAAATTGACAATCCAATTACCATAAACCATTATCGACCTATAAGCCTGTGTTCCACAATTAATATATAAGGTAATTACGAAACTAATGGCAAATAGACTTCAAAAACTATTACCTAAACTAATACACCCTTGCCAAGCAGCCTTTGTACATGATAGATCAATTTTTGACAACATCCTAATATCTCATGAAATTTTCCATTCTTTTCATCAAAAGAAAAAAGGCAAACGGGGTTGGATGACACTTAAACTGGATATGGAAAAAGCTTATGACAAGGTCCAATGGCCTTTTATTATTAAAACTCTTTCCTCCTTTGGATTTCATAAGAAATGGATTGATCATGTAATGACGTGTATTACTTCGTCATCTTTTTCAGTTTTAGTCAATAATGAACCTGGTCCCACTTTTAAACCAAAATGTGGACTACGTCAAGGTGACCCAATTGCACCTTTCATTTTTATCATTGTAATGGAATATTTAGCTAGAAAGCTACAAACTGAGGCAGAAAAAACAAACCACAAGATTGGTATACAACTTACCAGAAATGGTATGCGAATTCCATTCATGTGCTTTGCGGATGATACTATTATCTTTGCTAATGCAAACTTAAATAATATAAATTTCATTAAAAAACTATTACAAAAATTTACTGAGGTCTTGCCATAAATTATCACAAAAGTTCATTTCAGACGACACCAAATATTTCTCCAATACAACGACAAGCTCTAGCTTCAGTACTCAATCTCCAACAAACGACATCAATGGAAAAATATCTTGGCATACCAATTGTCAGGGGCAGGGTAAAAAATGATTGTTTCCAATATGCAGTACAAAGTATGCAAAAACAATTATCCAGATGGAAAGCAAACACTATTTCGCAAGCTGGAAGATCTATTCTTATACAATCAAATATTTTGTCCAAAGAAAATCATCTAATGCAATGTTTTTCACTACCAAAAGGAATTTGTGACCAATTTGATAAAGTAGCTAAAGATTTTTTCTGGAATAATAGCAATCCTAATTATCGTGCAATTACTTCTTGGGATAATATATGTAAACCTAAAGACTGTGGGGGCTTGGGTCTACATAAAGCTGAAGATTTGAATAATGCTCTACAACAAAAATTGTTATGGAAACTTTAACACAACGAAATAATATTTGGGTAAGATTAATATATCAAAAATACTTACAGAATAATAATATACTTACATATAAAAAGAAAAACAAACAATCCTGGCAATTCTCTAGACTATTACATCTTAGGGAACAATTTCAAAAAGGAATAGGATAGGAAGTAGGTAATGGCAATAGTATTAATTTTTGGACGGATAATTGGATACCAAATACTAATCTTAGAGAATATCTTGATTCTACCCTCCACAATATCAATACAAAAGTTTCGGAGTTTGTTACTAATAACAAAGAATGGGATAAATCAAAATTGGATGAAATCTTACCAAACCATATAGTCTCGCAAATCTTATGCATATACATTCCTAAAATTAATATAGAAGACAAGATTGTATGGATCCCAGATAAAACGGGAGAATTCTCTACAGCATCTGCTAGAAAATTCAATATTTTAAACAAAAATTTCACAACAAATGATATATACTCATGGGTATGGAATTTAAAAATATAGCCCCGGTATCAAAACTTTTTATGGAAAACAATTTCAGATAATCTCCCAACTACGGAAAAACTCAATAAATATTATAATAGAGTTCCAGCGCAATGTTCTCTGTGTAATAACCCCTCAGAATCAAGAGAACACATCTTTTTTGAATGTTTCTATACTAATACTCAATTACAAAAATTTGAGAAGCTATTAAATTACAAATTTCATATTCCAAATTGTAATGGTAACTCCTTTCAAGACAGATTGTTGCAAACAATCAATAGTCATAAAAAAAGATAAAAATAAAATAGAAGCCCTAATATTTCTTTGGTATTCCTTTTGGATTAATAGAAACGCAATGGTATTTCGAAAATTTACAAATACGCCGAAAGATCCATACAGAACTGCTTTTGAACAATTCAAATTATGGGAAGCTAATCAGAATAATATCAAAGGTCCGAGGATGCAGAATAAGAGGATTAGAGACAAAATTAAAAATAGGAGATGGTTTAAACCACCGATGGACTGGATAAAGGTTAATTTTGACGGCTCCTTCCAATCAACAGACAACTCCTATATTGGATGCATTGCAAGAAATCATATAGGGAAAATTATTGATTTTTATAATAAAAAGGTTTCCTCTCCTTCGCCTCTAAATACTGAAGAACTAGGTGCTTTATATGCAATACAATTAGCGCTGAAAATGAAATGTAAAAATATTATTTTAGAAGGTGACAATCTTACAGTGATAAATTCTTTAAAAGATATTTGGAAAGTACCTTGGGAAATTCGGAACATAATTCTAGATATTAAACATACCTTGAGATCATTTGATAATATTATAATATATCACTGTTTCAGAGAAGTAAACAAGGCAACTCTCAAAAAGTCAGATTTAAACATGCACTTTTTAAAGACTATCCTATCCTGTAACCAGGATGGATTATTATTTGATTCTTATATCAGAATGATGCGTCCTATCTTCATGCACTCGAGTTTGTTTGGTACTTACTATGACTTCTTTAGGATCGTCCGTGAGGATGGTCAGGAGTTGTTGTTTGTTCACAGGTGAGACTCCGGTTCTAGCCTTTATCAAAAAAAAAAAAAAACTTGTAGTAAGAGGACAACAATCCAATGGAAGAGTATAATTCGAAATGGACGTTTAACTTCGCACGCGAAAAATTATAACCCGCATTTATTTTGGACGCATCCTAAACGCGTCTAAAAAAACTCGGGTCGGTTCTGGGCACACCTAAAATGCGCCCAAAGAAAAAAAAATTACCTTTAAAATGCTTGAAAATCCGGTTTAATTTTAGACACGTCCTAGATACTCTTAAAACTAAACCGGATTTAAAAAAAGATTTGGAAGCAATAAAGATGCCCAAGATTAGGGGAGAGTTACAATTTTCGGGGGTGGGGTTTTTTTCCGTTCGAAATCTGTTATCAGAATAAGATATTGGCATGTTCTTCTTCCTCCTCTTGCTTGAGAAGCTTCTGCTGCCTAGCGATGAAATCCTCTACCGTCCTCCTGAACTCCGGTCCACTCAAACGATCCGAAGGCAGATTCACGCGCTTCTCTTCCGTTCCTGTCTTCGTCCTCCTAAGCACTGGCTTTCCGCTACCCAATTTCCTCTTCCCCAACTCCGATTTCGTTCTTCGGTGACAATTCATCTTCACCGGAGATAACTTCGCAACGCTCGATTCGACAGTAAACGTTGTCTCCGCCTTCGGATCTGGCGTTTCGTTCGATAGAAAGAGTTTTCCGCCAGATCTGAGGAGCAAGGTTACCACGATGGCGTTTCCGATTACAAACACGAACAGAGGATTGAAAACCGAGACGGCGAATTGACGGAAGTGGTTGAACGGAAATATGAGGGAGATTTTTGCGATCACCGCCAGGAAGAGGAGGAATTCAACGGCGCGGATTAGGGTTGTGATGCTCTCGAGGTGACGGCCTGTTTTGCGTTCGACTCTCAGATTGTTGTTAAAACGCACCGTTTTCTCCATTTTTCTCTAAAACGCGCCGTTTCAGAGGTCTGTTTCCCGCGTTATGGCTTTAGTCAAAGCATGTTAGATGGAGAAATCAAGTGTTCAAAGCAAGGAGGAAGAAGAAGAATATGGAAAATGAATTAATGGGGAAACCAGTGCAAGATAGTGTAGTTATATAAGTGTGCCATATTTATGCAAATTTATTTTTTCTCAAGATGGATATTGTGGGATATGTGTGATAGTGCAAATTCCATTCCCTAATGGTTTTTCTTTACAATTTTTAATTAACTTTGTTACATTATTGAGTCCCCTTTTTATAAAAGAAAAACTCCACTTTGGCTTTTGCCTATATTATATGCTAGCACTAGCGTGTGTTCTCATATCATGTACATGGTCGTATGTAATAAATATTTTAATAATATAATTATATTTTATACTATTAATTAATTTATAGATTGTAGTTTATACTTTATGGTTTATAATTTATCGATTATAGTTTATAGTTTACGATTTATGTTTTATAGTTTAAGTTCATTAATAACTTAACTTAATTAGATTGATAAAATAATAATAGATAAAGATATAATATGATATGAGATAAAAATCGATATTTTTTTTGTTATATAATCTATTTGATATCTTTTTGATTTTTTTACTTATTTAATTCAAATATAAATATATATATATCAAAATATAAAGTCGGATGATGTGGAGAATGACATGGTGGATGATGTAGCATAGCTTAGAGGTCGACACATAGGCGAATTGAATATAAGGGCGACATGTGGCAAAACAACGCTCTGTTTTAGTATATGTATAGATTATACTCGGTTTAGCGATCAAGTGGTTATCTATCTTATATATTAAAGTTGAGCCTTTTAGAGCTCTTAGAGTGATTTTAAGATTAGTTTGTTATATAATTATTTTTTATCTTTAATTTCAATTATTAATAGATTGAATAATTATATTAACAAATAAATCTTAAAAAATTATCATTCATTTCAACGATAAATATACAAGCTATTTTATTGAGAATAAATATTATGTTAAAGATTAATATATATTCTTACGATAAAATTAGGATTATGTTTTATAAAAAAAATTAAGTCAAGCTACGTACATAACCTTCATGAAATAAAATATATTTTTATAAATAGTCTTTACAATAAAAAAGTTAATCTTAATTTTTGACGAACTCGATTAAAAGAATATACAATTTTCTACAAATAATAAGAAATTTTCTGTGCATGGCACGGGTCACTACACTAGTTCTATCTTAAATTGGTTTATGCTCTATTGTGTATAGGTGTAAAATTTAGTAGATGGAGAACTGAATTAGCTCAAATTGAGGAAATATAAAAGAACACATCAGCTTAAATTCTATGGGTTTTTCCAATGTGTATCTAAGGGTACACAATAAACAACTAAAAAAAATGCATTGGAAATGCAAACTCTTTTTTGTTGTGATGGGTTTACCCATTTTCCTAAAAGAGTCTATATATTTTCTCTTTTAGTTGTTTATTGTGTGTCCATAAATTCTTTTTCTATTTAAACTCAAACTATCATGTGTTTTTTTTTTTTGAAAAAACTATCATGTGTATTGGACGTCTGAAAGAGGTAATAAATCACACATACGGATTATCAGTTACTCGATATCTTATCTTTTCATTTAAAAAATTGGATCACGCCCACGCATATTGTGAACATGCCTCCTCCCTTTTTTCCAAGTGCTCGTTTGGTTGAATGTAGAAATTATAATTCATGGGAATTGAATTCATGATAATTGAATTAAAGTGATTTTTAATATAGGGGATTTTGAGAAAATGTGTTTGGTTATAATTTGCATTAAGTAGATCGAATTGGGGGAATTTAATATTTCATGTGTAAAAATGAGAGAAAGTGAATTACCTAGAGGGACTAGGTAAGATCAATAATGGACGAATTGAAAATCCCAGGAAATCGAAATCCCATGATTTTCACGAAATTTTTTTTCAACCAAACACAGATATTCATTTTCATTTCCTGCAGATTTTCAATTCCTGGGATTTTAACCTTCAACCAAACAAGCACTAAGTAAGACGTGACAAGGCAAAAATAAATACTCCATCTGTCTCGTTATATAAGCTCAATTTCATTTTCTGAAACTATTTAAATTTCGAGATAATATTCTCGATTTTTTTCAATATATAAGCGAAACCATAGCTGATGCGGGGATTAAGCCGCAGTTGCCGACCTAGACACCAAACTCGAATAGGAACTCGAACAGAGAAGAAAGGCGGAATTAGAATGAGATGAAAGAAGGATAATTCGAATGATAGGCCAATTGGAACCAAATCAAACAACGATAAAACCCTTGAACTTAAGAACAAGAACCATACCGAATGATGAAGAAACCCCAACGGATGATTACAACCAAACACAATGACTTTGGTGGGTCAAGGCACCTGGAGGTTGCTCTATGGAGTCCCGATAGCACCAACCTTATGGAGGAGATTGACACACACAAGCACAACTAGGGCCAACTGAACGACAATGCACACGGGGCACTCTTCTCACAAAAGCTCTCTTTTGGAAGGAAAAACGATAAACGT
Organism: Oxyria digyna; assembly: GCA_029168935.1. Classification (NCBI taxonomy): domain Eukaryota; kingdom Viridiplantae; phylum Streptophyta; class Magnoliopsida; order Caryophyllales; family Polygonaceae; genus Oxyria; species Oxyria digyna. The sequence goes on from JAPVLV010000013.1 coordinate 19,628,092, forward strand.
TGTATTCAATATCAAAGTCTCGGGGGGGGGGGGGGCTAAAACAACAACTAAGGCAAACCTTATATAGGATCAATAAGGTGGCCAATTAAAAGAAATAAGTAAATAAAAGTATATCCTAAAATAATAATCCGAAAAACAATTAAACATCCGAAAATAATGTTTCAAAGAGTTCCTGGCCGCGGGCGCGGTTGGCGAATGAGCCGCGGGTGCGGTTATGGAGCCGCGGGCGCGGTTGGCGAATGAGCCGCGGGTGCGGTTATGGAGCCGCGGGAGCGGTTGTAGACATGTCGCCGACAGCTCTTTTTGAAACAGCTCGTTCTCTCTCGTCCGAGGTCGGAATTGAGCGATTCCAAAGCCTAGAGTTTGGTCTTGAAGTCTAGTATAATTTATCTTCAGTACTTGACTTCTCATCTTGACTCGAACCGGATCTCTACGAGCTTGAATGGCTACAATACGAGCTCGGGCTACTATCAATGACTTCAATGATGGCGCATAGCGATCTTTAGCCCTAGCTCCAGTGGTTAGCACATCTTTAGATTTAGGACGAGGCGTCCTTGATGATAGCTCAGATGCTCCCGCATCAATAGCCATGTGAGATCTTGTTTGATTCGTCTTAACGAGTACTATAACAATTTCAAAATTTTGTATTTTTTCTAATATGTAACCAGAGATATTAAAAAATTGAAACGTGCATCTACATTCGGGCTTATATAGTGGAAGAGGAGTACCATTTAGTTCGCGTTCCTGGCCGCGGGCGCGGTTATGGAGCCGCGGGCGCGGTTGGCGAATGAGCCGCGGGTGCGGTTATGGAGCCGCGGGCGCGGTTGGCGAATGAGCCACGGGTGCGGTTATGGAGCCGCGGGCACGGTTGGCGAATGAGCCGCGGGTGCGGTTATGGAGCCGCGGGAGCGGTTGTAGACATGTCGCCGACAGCTCTTTTTGAAACAGCTCGTTCTCTCTCGTCCGAGGTCGGAATTGAGCGATTCCAAAGCCTAGAGTTTCGTCTTGAAGTCTAGTATAATTTATCTTCAGTACTTGACTTCTCATCTTGACTCGAACCGGATCTCTACGAGCTTGAATGGCTACAATACGAGCTCGGGCTACTATCAATGACTTCAATGATGGCGCATAGCGATCTTTAGCCCTAGCTCCAGTGGTTAGCACATCTTTAGATTTAGGACGAGGCGTCCTTGATGATAGCTCAGATGCTCCCGCATCAATAGCCATGTGAGATCTTGTTTGATTCGTCTTAACGAGTACTATAACAATTTCAAAATTTTGTATTTTTTCTAATATGTAACTAGAGATATTAAAAAATTGAAACGTGCATCTACATTCGGGCTTATATAGTGGAAGAGGAGTACCATTTAGTTCGCGTTCCTGGCCGCGGGCGCGGTTATGGAGCCGCGGGCGCGGTTGGCGAATGAGCCGCGGGTGCGGTTATGGAGCCGCGGGCGCGGTTGGCGAATGAGCCGCGGGTGCGGTTATGGAGCCGCGGGAGCGGTTGTAGACATGTCGCCGACAGCTCTTTTTGAAACAGCTCGTTCTCTCTCGTCCGAGGTCGGAATTGAGCGATTCCAAAGCCTAGAGTTTCGTCTTGAAGTCTAGTATAATTTATCTTCAGTACTTGACTTCTCATCTTGACTCGAACCGGATCTCTACGAGCTTGAATGGCTACAATACGAGCTCGGGCTACTATCAATGACTTCAATGATGGCGCATAGCGATCTTTAGCCCTAGCTCCAGTGGTTAGCACATCTTTAGATTTAGGACGAGGCGTCCTTGATGATAGCTCAGATGCTCCCGCATCAATAACCATGTGAGATCTTGTTTGATTCGTCTTAACGAGTACTATAACAATTTCAAAATTTTGTATTTTTTCTAATATGTAACCAGAGATATTAAAAAATTGAAACGTGCATCTACATTCGGGCTTATATAGTGGAAGAGGAGTACCATTTAGTTCGCGTTCCTGGCCGCGGGCGCGGTTATGGAGCCGCGGGCGCGGTTGGCGAATGAGCCGCGGGTGCGGTTATGGAGCCGCGGGCGCGGTTGGCGAATGAGCCGCGGGTGCGGTTATGGAGCCGCGGGCGCGGTTGGCGAATGAGCCGCGGGTGCGGTTATGGAGCCGCGGGAGCGGTTGTAGACATGTCGCCGACAACTCTTTTTGAAATAGCTCGTTCTCTCTCGTCCGAGGTCGGAATTGAGCGATTCCAAAGCCTAGAGTTTCGTCTTGAAGTCTAGTATAATTTATCTTCAGTACTTGACTTCTCATCTTGACTCGAACCGGATCTCTACGAGCTTGAATGGCTACAATACGAGCTCGGGCTACTATCAATGACTTCAATGATGGCGCATAGCGATCTTTAGCCCTAGCTCCAGTGGTTAGCACATCTTTAGATTTAGGACGAGGCGTCCTTGATGATAGCTCAGATGCTCCCGCATCAATAGCCATGTGAGATCTTGTTTGATTCGTCTTAACGAGTACTATAACAATTTCAAAATTTTGTATTTTTTCTAATATGTAACTAGAGATATTAAAAAATTGAAACGTGCATCTACATTCGGGCTTATATAGTGGAAGAGGAGTACCATTTAGTTCGCGTTCCTGGCCGCGAGCGCGGTTATGGAGCCGCGGGCGCGGTTGGCGAATGAGCCGCGGGTGCGGTTATGGAGCCGCGGGCGCGGTTGGCGAATGAGCCACGGGTGCGGTTATGGAGCCGCGGGCACGGTTGGCGAATGAGCCGCGGGTGCGGTTATGGAGCCGCGGGAGCGGTTGTAGACATGTCGCCGACAGCTCTTTTTGAAACAGCTCGTTCTCTCTCGTCCGAGGTCGGAATTGAGCGATTCCAAAGCCTAGAGTTTTGTCTTGAAGTCTAGTATAATTTATCTTCAGTACTTGACTTCTCATCTTGACTCGAACCGGATCTCTACGAGCTTGAATGGCTACAATACGAGCTCGGGCTACTATCAATGACTTCAATGATGGCGCATAGCGATCTTTAGCCCTAGCTCCAGTGGTTAGCACATCTTTAGATTTAGGACGAGGCGTCCTTGATGATAGCTCAGATGCTCCCGCATCAATAGCCATGTGAGATCTTGTTTGATTCGTCTTAACGAGTACTATAACAATTTCAAAATTTTGTATTTTTTCTAATATGTAACCAGAGATATTAAAAAATTGAAACGTGCATCTACATTCGGGCTTATATAGTGGAAGAGGAGTACCATTTAGTTCGCGTTCCTGGCCGCGGGCGCGGTTATGGAGCCGCGGGCGCGGTTGGCGAATGAGCCGCGGGTGCGGTTATGGAGCCGCGGGCGCGGTTGGCGAATGAGCCGCGGGTGCGGTTATGGAGCCGCGGGAGCGGTTGTAGACATGTCGCCGACAGCTCTTTTTGAAACAGCTCGTTCTCTCTCGTCCGAGGTCGGAATTGAGCGATTCCAAAGCCTAGAGTTTCGTCTTGAAGTCTAGTATAATTTATCTTCAGTACTTGACTTCTCATCTTGACTCGAACCGGATCTCTACGAGCTTGAATGGCTACAATACGAGCTCGGGCTACTATCAATGACTTCAATGATGGCGCATAGCGATCTTTAGCCCTAGCTCCAGTGGTTAGCACATCTTTAGATTTAGGACGAGGCGTCCTTGATGATAGCTCAGATGCTCCCGCATCAATAGCCATGTGAGATCTTGTTTGATTCGTCTTAACGAGTACTATAACAATTTCAAAATTTTGTATTTTTTCTAATATGTAACCAGAGATATTAAAAAATTGAAACGTGCATCTACATTCGGGCTTATATAGTGGAAGAGGAGTACCATTTAGTTCGCGTTCCTGGCCGCGGGCGCGGTTATGGAGCCGCGGGCGCGGTTGGCGAATGAGCCGCGGGTGCGGTTATGGAGCCGCGGGCGCGGTTATGGAGCCGCGGGCGCGGTTGGCGAATGAGCCGCGGGTGCGGTTATGGAGCCGCGGGAGCGGTTGTAGACATGTCGCCGACAGCTCTTTTTGAAACAGCTCGTTCTCTCTCGTCCGAGGTCGAAATTGAGCGATTCCAAAGCCTAGAGTTTCGTCTTGAAGTCTAGTATAATTTATCTTCAGTACTTGACTTCTCATCTTGACTCGAACCGGATCTCTACGAGCTTGAATGGCTACAATACGAGCTCGGGCTACTATCAATGACTTCAATGATGGCGCATAGCGATCTTTAGCCCTAGCTCCAGTGGTTAGCACATCTTTAGATTTAGGACGAGGCGTCCTTGATGATAGCTCAGATGCTCCCGCATCAATAGCCATGTGAGATCTTGTTTGATTCGTCTTAACGAGTACTATAACAATTTCAAAATTTTGTATTTTTTCTAATATGTAACCAGAGATATTAAAAAATTGAAACGTGCATCTACATTCGGGCTTATATAGTGGAAGAGGAGTACCATTTAGTTCGCGTTCCTTGAGAGTTAAAAATACTAATTTTACAATTTTGAATTTTAATACAGTATATTTGAGAGGTTATCGCCTTGGCGGTGGAAGATATGTTGCAACTCAATCATGTGAAGCCGGTGGCTGGCGGAAGAGATGGACGCAAGAAAAGGCAAGCCAACACCAATGAAGTGCGAGATGACCAGCACAATTTTCCAGGAGGATAAAACAAAAACAAAATATCCCTACCCCCTCTCAACCCAGATCTGGATTTGAACACCCAAAGACTTTCGCCCACGCTGCGTTGTCGTCTTCCGCCTAGCTCACATCGTAGTTTGCCTCGCCCCCGCTTTGGCCTCTAAGAGGCCCACCCCTGCAATTGACGGTTCTACTGCTTTCTCGGCACCTCCAATTGAAGAACAAGGAAGAGAAACTGATGAGAGAGAAGGCTCGGCGAGATCTACGACCTACGATGAAGAGACTTTGGGGAGATCTGAGAGAAGAGGAGTCTACGACAGAGGACGAGGTGGTGGTGGTGGAGGGGGAAGAGCCATCTATGTGGTGTGGAGACTGCATGAGAATGAGAAGAGAGAACAAAATGGGTTAGGTTAAAATGGATAGGGTTTTAAGGCACAGTATTTGGGTTAATTTTGGGTTGGTATCGATAGATGTGTTCATTTCAAATTATAGGCTAATGAAAAATATTTAGTAGTTGAGTTTTGAAAAAATGGTGAAAAATGATAAAGGAAGACAAAAAAAGATAATGTTGATGGTTGGTTTGATTGATAGTGTTATTGGGAGTATAAATTAATAAAATTATAAAAGGATAAAATAATATGAGTAAGGGTATTTTGGGTGGAATTTAATGGCTATAAATGAAAATTGGATAATCAAAAGGGGACGCCTCAAAAGAAAACGGGACAAACATTATGGGACAGGGGAGTAGTACTTTTGCAACAACAAAAATTAAATTGATATATATTTTTGCAGGAAAAAACCACCCGTTATTTGTCCAAATTTGCAGGTAACCACCCGTCATTAACCTATTTATTCCAAACCACCCAAATTGTTTAAATTTCTTACAATTAACCACCCCTTGACAGATTTGGTTAGAGTTTCTGTTTAAGAGTGTGAAAGAAATAAGTAAATAAAAGTATATCCTAAAATAATAATCCGAAAAACAATTAAACATCCGAAAATAATGTTTCAAAGAATTCCTGGCCGCGGGCGCGGTTATGGAGCCGCGGGCGCGGTTGGCGAATGAGCCGCGGGTGTGGTTATGGAGCCGCGGGCGCGGTTGGCGAATGAGCCGCGGTGCGGTTATGGAGCCGCGGGAGCGGTTGTAGACATGTCGCCGACAGCTCTTTTTGAAACAGCTCGTTCTCTCTCGTCCGAGGTCGGAATTGAGCGATTCCAAAGCCTAGAGTTTCGTCTTGCAGTCTAGTATAATTTATCTTCAGTACTTGACTTCTCATCTTGACTCGAACCGGATCTCTACGAGCTTGAATGGCTACAATACGAGCTCGGGCTACTATCAATGACTTCAATGATGGCGCATAGCGATCTTTAGCCCTAGCTCCAGTGGTTAGCACATCTTTAGATTTAGGACGAGGCGTCCTTGATGATAGCTCAGATGCTCCCGCATCAATAGCCATGTGAGATCTTGTTTGATTCGTCTTAACGAGTACTATAACAATTTCAAAATTTTGTATTTTTTCTAATATGTAACCAGAGATATTAAAAAATTGAAACGTGCATCTACATTCGGGCTTATATAGTGGAAGAGGAGTACCATTTAGTTCGCGTTCCTGGCCGCGGGCGCGGTTATGGAGCTGCGGGCGCGGTTGGCGAATGAGCCGCGGGTGCGGTTATGGAGCCGCGGGCGCGGTTGGCGAATGAGCCGCGGGTGCGGTTATGGAGCCGCGGGCGCGGTTGGCGAATGAGCCGCGGGTGCGGTTATGGAGCCGCGGGAGCGGTTGTAGACATGTCGCCGACAGCTCTTTTTGAAACAGCTCGTTCTCTCTCGTCCGAGGTCGGAATTGAGCGATTCCAAAGCCTAGAGTTTCGTCTTGAAGTCTAGTATAATTTATCTTCAGTACTTGACTTCTCATCTTGACTCGAACCGGATCTCTACGAGCTTGAATGGCTACAATACGAGCTCGGGCTACTATCAATGACTTCAATGATGGCGCATAGCGATCTTTAGCCCTAGCTCCAGTGGTTAGCACATCTTTAGATTTAGGACGAGGCGTCCTTGATGATAGCTCAGATGCTCCCGCATCAATAGCCATGTGAGATCTTGTTTGATTCGTCTTAACGAGTACTATAACAATTTCAAAATTTTGTATTTTTTCTAATATGTAACCAGAGATATTAAAAAATTGAAACGTGCATCTACATTCGGGCTTATATAGTGGAAGAGGAGTACCATTTAGTTCGCGTTCCTGGCCGCGGGCGCGGTTATGGAGCCGCGGGCGCGGTTGGCGAATGAGCCGCGGGTGCGGTTATGGAGCCGCGGGCGCGGTTGGCGAATGAGCCGCGGGTGCGGTTATGGAGCCGCGGGAGCGGTTGTAGACATGTCGCCGACAGCTCTTTTTGAAATAGCTCGTTCTCTCTCGTCCGAGGTCGGAATTGAGCGATTCCAAAGCCTAGAGTTTCGTCTTGAAGTCTAGTATAATTTATCTTCAGTACTTGACTTCTCATCTTGACTCGAACCGGATCTCTACGAGCTTGAATGGCTACAATACGAGCTCGGGCTACTATCAATGACTTCAATGATGGCGCATAGCGATCTTTAGCCCTAGCTCCAGTGGTTAGCACATCTTTAGATTTAGGACGAGGCGTCCTTGATGATAGCTCAGATGCTCCCGCATCAATAGCCATGTGAGATCTTGTTTGATTCGTCTTAACGAGTACTATAACAATTTCAAAATTTTGTATTTTTTCTAATATGTAACTAGAGATATTAAAAAATTGAAACGTGCATCTACATTCGGGCTTATATAGTGGAAGAGGAGTACCATTTAGTTCGCGTTCCTGGCCGCGGGCGCGGTTATGGAGCCGCGGGCGCGGTTGGCGAATGAGCCGCGGGTGCGGTTATGGAGCCGCGGGCGCGGTTGGCGAATGAGCCACGGGTGCGGTTATGGAGCCGCGGGCACGGTTGGCGAATGAGCCGCGGGTGCGGTTATGGAGCCGCGGGAGCGGTTGTAGACATGTCGCCGACAGCTCTTTTTGAAACAGCTCGTTCTCTCTCGTCCGAGGTCGGAATTGAGCGATTCCAAAGCCTAGAGTTTCGTCTTGAAGTCTAGTATAATTTATCTTCAGTACTTGACTTCTCATCTTGACTCGAACCGGATCTCTACGAGCTTGAATGGCTACAATACGAGCTCGGGCTACTATCAATGACTTCAATGATGGCGCATAGCGATCTTTAGCCCTAGCTCCAGTGGTTAGCACATCTTTAGATTTAGGACGAGGCGTCCTTGATGATAGCTCAGATGCTCCCGCATCAATAGCCATGTGAGATCTTGTTTGATTCGTCTTAACGAGTACTATAACAATTTCAAAATTTTGTATTTTTTCTAATATGTAACCAGAGATATTAAAAAATTGAAACGTGCATCTACATTCGGGCTTATATAGTGGAAGAGGAGTACCATTTAGTTCGCGTTCCTGGCCGCGGGCGCGGTTATGGAGCCGCGGGCGCGGTTGGCGAATGAGCCGCGGGTGCGGTTATGGAGCCGCGGGCGCGGTTGGCGAATGAGCCGCGGGTGCGGTTATGGAGCCGCGGGAGCGGTTGTAGACATGTCGCCGACAGCTCTTTTTGAAACAGCTCGTTCTCTCTCGTCCGAGGTCGGAATTGAGCGATTCCAAAGCCTAGAGTTTCGTCTTGAAGTCTAGTATAATTTATCTTCAGTACTTGACTTCTCATCTTGACTCGAACCGGATCTCTACGAGCTTGAATGGCTACAATACGAGCTCGGGCTACTATCAATGACTTCAATGATGGTGCATAGCGATCTTTAGCCCTAGCTCCAGTGGTTAGCACATCTTTAGATTTAGGACGAGGCGTCCTTGATGATAGCTCAGATGCTCCCGCATCAATAGCCATGTGAGATCTTGTTTGATTCGTCTTAACGAGTACTATAACAATTTCAAAATTTTGTATTTTTTCTAATATGTAACCAGAGATATTAAAAAATTGAAACGTGCATCTACATTCGGGCTTATATAGTGGAAGAGGAGTACCATTTAGTTCGCGTTCCTTGAGAGTTAAAAATACTAATTTTACAATTTTGAATTTTAATACAGTATATTTGAGAGGTTATCGCCTTGGCGGTGGAAGATATGTTGCAACTCAATCATGTGAAGCCGGTGGCTGGCGGAAGAGATGGACGCAAGAAAAGGCAAGCCAACACCAATGAAGTGCGAGATGACCAGCACAATTTTCCAGGAGGATAAAACAAAAACAAAATATCCCTACCCCCTCTCAACCCAGATCTGGATTTGAACACCCAAAGACCTTCGCCCACGCTGCGTTGTCGTCTTCCGCCTAGCTCACATCGTAGTTTGCCTCGCCCCCGCTTTGGCCTCTAAGAGGCCCACCCCTGCAATTGACGGTTCTACTGCTTTCTCGGCACCTCCAATTGAAGAACAAGGAAGAGAAACTGATGAGAGAGAAGGCTCGGCGAGATCTACGACCTACGATGAAGAGACTTTGGGGAGATCTGAGAGAAGAGGAGTCTACGACAGAGGACGAGGTGGTGGTGGTGGAGGGGGAAGAGCCATCTAGGTGGTGTGGAGACTGCATGAGAATGAGAAGAGAGAACAAAATGGGTTAGGTTAAAATGGATAGGGTTTTAAGGCACAGTATTTGGGTTAATTTTGGGTTGGTATCGATAGATGTGTTCATTTCAAATTATAGGCTAATGAAAAATATTTAGTAGTTGAGTTTTGAAAAAATGGTGAAAAATGATAAAGGAAGACAAAAAAAGATAATGTTGATGGTTGGTTTGATTGATAGTGTTATTGGGAGTATAAATTAATAAAATTATAAAAGGATAAAATAATATGAGTAAGGGTATTTTGGGTGGAATTTAATGGCTATAAATGAAAATTGGATAATCAAAAGGGGACGCCTCAAAAGAAAACGGGACAAACATTATGGGACAGGGGAGTAGTACTTTTGCAACAACAAAAATTAAATTGATATATATTTTTGCAGGAAAAAACCACCCGTTATTTGTCCAAATTTGCAGGTAACCACCCGTCATTAACCTATTTATTCCAAACCACCCAAATTGTTTAAATTTCTTACAATTAACCACCCCTTGACAGATTTGGTTAGAGTTTCTGTTTAAGAGTGTGAAAGAAATAAGTAAATAAAAGTATATCCTAAAATAATAATCCGAAAAACAATTAAACATCCGAAAATAATGTTTCAAAGAATTCCTGGCCGCGGGCGCGGTTATGGAGCCGCGGGCGCGGTTGGCGAATGAGCCGCGGGTGTGGTTATGGAGCCGCGGGCGCGGTTGGCGAATGAGCCGCGGTGCGGTTATGGAGCCGCGGGAGCGGTTGTAGACATGTCGCCGACAGCTCTTTTTGAAACAGCTCGTTCTCTCTCGTCCGAGGTCGGAATTGAGCGATTCCAAAGCCTAGAGTTTCGTCTTGCAGTCTAGTATAATTTATCTTCAGTACTTGACTTCTCATCTTGACTCGAACCGGATCTCTACGAGCTTGAATGGCTACAATACGAGCTCGGGCTACTATCAATGACTTCAATGATGGCGCATAGCGATCTTTAGCCCTAGCTCCAGTGGTTAGCACATCTTTAGATTTAGGACGAGGCGTCCTTGATGATAGCTCAGATGCTCCCGCATCAATAGCCATGTGAGATCTTGTTTGATTCGTCTTAACGAGTACTATAACAATTTCAAAATTTTGTATTTTTTCTAATATGTAACCAGAGATATTAAAAAATTGAAACGTGCATCTACATTCGGGCTTATATAGTGGAAGAGGAGTACCATTTAGTTCGCGTTCCTGGCCGCGGGCGCGGTTATGGAGCCGCGGGCGCGGTTGGCGAATGAGCCGCGGGTGCGGTTATGGAGCCGCGGGAGCGGTTGTAGACATGTCGCCGACAACTCTTTTTGAAACAGCTCGTTCTCTCTCGTCCGAGGTCGGAATTGAGCGATTCCAAAGCCTAGAGTTTCGTCTTGAAGTCTAGTATAATTTATCTTCAGTACTTGACTTCTCATCTTGACTCGAACCGGATCTCTACGAGCTTGAATGGCTACAATACGAGCTCGGGCTACTATCAATGACTTCAATGATGGCGCATAGCGATCTTTAGCCCTAGCTCCAGTGGTTAGCACATCTTTAGATTTAGGACGAGGCGTCCTTGATGATAGCTCAGATGCTCCCGCATCAATAGCCATGTGAGATCTTGTTTGATTCGTCTTAACGAGTACTATAACAATTTCAAAATTTTGTATTTTTTCTAATATGTAACCAGAGATATTAAAAAATTGAAACGTGCATCTACATTCGGGCTTATATAGTGGAAGAGGAGTACCATTTAGTTCGCGTTCCTTGAGAGTTAAAAATACTAATTTTACAATTTTGAATTTTAATACAGTATATTTGAGAGGTTATCGCCTTGGCGGTGGAAGATATGTTGCAACTCAATCATGTGAAGCCGGTGGCTGGCGGAAGAGATGGACGCAAGAAAAGGCAAGCCAACACCAATGAAGTGCGAGATGACCAGCACAATTTTCCAGGAGGATAAAAACAAAAACAAAATATCCCTACCCCCTCTCAACCCAGATCTGGATTTGAACACCCAAAGACCTTCGCCCACGCTGCGTTGTCGTCTTCCGCCTAGCTCACATCGTAGTTTGCCTCGCCCCCGCTTTGGCCTCTAAGAGGCCCACCCCTGCAATTGACGGTTCTACTGCTTTCTCGGCACCTCCAATTGAAGAACAAGGAAGAGAAATTGATGAGAGATAAGGCTCGGCGAGATCTACGACCTACGATGAAGAGACTTTGGGGAGATCTGAGAGAAGAGGAGTCTACGACAGAGGACGAGGTGGTGGTGGTGGAGGGGGAAGAGCCATCTAGGTGGTGTGGAGACTGCATGAGAATGAGAAGAGAGAACAAAATGGGTTAGGTTAAAATGGATAGGGTTTTAAGGCACAGAAATGGAAATCGATTTTGGGGTGCCACCGCGAAGGGGAAGAGATGTCATCGTCATGCAGCGTCGACTACACCGCTCAATTGATACAGATGGACTAAGGGAGAAGAACATGCGGTTCAGCCGACCTCGTCCGCCTCCGGGGGTTACGTCTACCTTGTGCAGAGCGTGTTGATGGTGCGACGCCTCAACGATTTCTTGAACAAACCCTAGAAACCCAAATTTCATCAAACACAATCCGAGCGTCTTCAATGCTACCGCACCTTGCGTACATTTGTACAAGACGGTTTCCGACTGTAAGAAGGGAGTGGAATAAGCTTTTTTTAAGGCGAGATCGTGGAGCCGCCTTCCATGGTGGATTAAGTTGTGGCTGTTGCTCGACTGTAAGAGTTGGATATAGTATTGCAGTCGTTCTTCCATATGCTCAATCGTTCTTCCGCTGCACAATCCCCTTCAAATGATCAATGTATTGCAGTCGTTCTTTAATATAGTTTTGTCAATTATAATCTTGTTGATCAATGACGATTATTTTGATTAAGAATTGAAGATAGATATGTTAGAGAAGATGATCTCATGTTTGATTAAAAAAAAGGACACAGATCTTACGGGAGTGGTGCCTTGCAGTGCAAGTGCTGGTGTTTGAAGTGAGATTGACTGTGGATGAGTTTTCCAGATAATATACGAAGGGAAAGTGTCGGGTGAGAATAACTTTTAAAATACGAACGTGAGAATAGTGCACATTAGTAGTAATTTGCTGCACATTTAGTACTAATTTTGTGCACATTCGTTGACAAACTTAAAATCATCCAAAATTTGAAGAACATTCATTTTCAAAGAACATTTATTGAGAAACTGAAAAACTTTTAGGTAAAAGTGTATATGTGCATCATTTTTTCAAAGGACATGCATCAAAAAATTTGATGCACATTTAAGTATATTTTGATGCACATTTAAGTATATTTTGATGCACATTATGCATTCTCACGTTCTCATTTTAAAAGTTGTTCTCACCAGAACCGCACCCATATACGAAAGGGGCTAATTTGTTAGAAGGAGAAATTGTGTAAAAAGAGAAGAGAAATTGAAGATATCTTCCAATTTTTCATGGTTTACAAGAGGATATTAACTTGACATTTTTACCCTCGATAATTTTAAAAAATGAAGGGCAATATGGACATTTCACACTCTTAAACGGAAACTCTAACGGAATCTGTCAAGGGGTGGTTAATTGTAAGAAATTTAAACAATTTGGGTGGTTTGGAATAAATAGGTTAATAACGGGTGGTTACTTGTAAATTTGCCAATTTGAGCGTTAATGGACCTTAAGGCCCATTTAGCGTCTTTTTACGTTTACGTACCGCTTCGAGTCTATTTTTGGGTGAGAAAGACCATGTTGGGACTTCATATGCCTAATAAGACTAATTTGTATAATTTTTTCAAACAGAATCAACCGTCGTTGGTGATGACCATACGTATACCAACAAGTTAGACAGTTAAGAGTTGTTTGATATTAATGAAGGTGTTACTTAAAAAGTACAAAGTGGTGGTTGAGAGTAACCCACATGATCAAATACCTCTAATATTCATTGAAACTTAGTTTCAATCCATTCCAACATCGTTTGGTCGTTGTTTTTCCAATTTGAGCCTTAATGAACCTTAAGGCCCATTTAGCGTCTTTTTGGGTTTACGCACCGCTTCAAGCCTATTTTTGGGTAAGAGAGACCTCTTTGGGACGTCATATGCCTAATAAGACTAAGTCGTATAATATTTTCAAAAGGAATCAACCGTCGTTGGTGTTGTCATACGTATACCAACAAGTTAGAGAATTAGGAGTTGTCATACAAATGAGGCGTTACTTAAAAAGTACGAAGTGATGGTTGAGAGTAACTCACATGGTAAATACATCTAATAGACATTGAAGCCAAGTGTCAATCAATTACGATATCGTTTGGCCGTCGTTTTTGCTAATTTAGGCCTTAATGGCCTTAAGGCCCATTTAGCGTCTTTTTGCGTTTACGCACCACTTTGAGCCTATATTTGGGCGAGTTAGACCTCTTTCGGACTGCATATGCCTAATCAAACTAAGTTGTATAATGTTTTCAAACAGAATCAACCGTCGTTGGTGTTGGCCATACGTATACCGACAAGTTAGAGAGTTAAGAGTTGTTTGGTATTACAAAAGATGTGTAATTTGAAAAGTACGAAGTGGTGGTTGGGAGTAAACCACATGTTCAAATACCTCTAATAGTCATTGAAGCTAAATTTCAATCCATTGTTTAGGAAAAACTAATTAAAATATTTTCAACTTTTACCAGAAGACCAAAATGTAGATATCAAACGACTTTTTTCATTAAAAATTAAGAAAATTCAATAACAACATGATATAATAATAGTTTTATGTACGTTGCAAAACACTCATCTTCGAATTTTAAAAATATTTAATTGAAATTGTAATTTGGTTTTTTTTATTATAAATTTTAAGTTGGGGTTCTTAATTTTTTATTGATTTAAAAGTTGAGATTAATTTTATCTAAAATAAAAATTGAGATTCTTTTATTTTCGTATTGTATTATGTAAATTTAGGTTACTCCTAAAGAATATCTTTTTAGGATATTTTGTTATTTATTGTCTAATGATATGATAATGATATAATTTTATTTTACCAAAGGAGAAATATTGAAATTTATAAAAATTAATCTTTTTTAGCGTCAAACATTTAGTGATGAAGTTCTTTGTCATTATAGATATTTCTACCACGGGGAAACAGATCAAATAGTTATATTGAAATATTGATTTTATATGTTATTATATCCTAAGTAGACTTGTCAAAAGCTTACTAAACAATGAAGCCGTTTGGGTCAAACCTTAACCGATCCGTATTTCTCAAAACTCGTCAAGGGACCTGCTTTTCACATATTTTCTTTCTGAATAAATAAAAATATTGTTTAAATTTTATTTTCTTTATTACAATAAAAATATCGAACATTTGAAACTCACTGGAACCCGACCCGAACTTGACCAATGGTCGGCCCGCTTAACCCAAACCCGTTTTCCATCTGAACCCAAACCCGACCCGTTTGACCCGTTTGCCAGATATAATTTCCCTTTATCAAATAAGAGGTGAAAAATGTGACCGAAAAATGAATAGGTTAAGATTTTAAAAAGTGTTTGTCAAATATATCTTCTTCTTTTTTATTTATTCGGAAAACATGTTACTTATACATTTTATATATCATTTTTTCTATCTTAACACGTAATTTTAATAAGTTGATATGATTTATGTTGGCTTATTTTCTTTATAATACATTTAATCTAAAGAAAATTTTATTTGTGCATATATTTGATATTAATTCCAATTATATGACCCTTTAAAAATTAAAATTCTTTTATTTAGTAAAATAATTTGTGAATTGTTTTTTATTTCAATTTTATGAGCCTTTAAAATAATTTATTTATATTAAAATATGATTTATCATGTTCAAAAATTATCATTTTTCTTAATTTCATTTATCGTTATTTTTTTTATTATATCCTTTAATTTTAATATTTTCCATTATAAAAGGCAATATTTTTTTTTTGATTGAATCTTTTTTTATGGGTCAAGCAAAACCCCAATCTAAGATGAATATATTCATGAATATCTTTGTGATTATCTTGTGTGAATATTTTTCAACCACCCGTAAAAATATTTTTTCAATTATATAATCCTTATAAAATATAATTTCATTTTTAGTTTAGTAAAAGATAATATCTTTATTAGGAAATAGATTGATGTAGTTTCTTAAAAGATAATCTTTAATTTAATTGTAATAGATTTGTTTGAAAAATAAATGTAAAAATTTCTCTTTAAAATATCTTGTATGAATATCTTTCAACCACCCCCAAAAATATTTTTCCAATTATATAATCCTTATTAAGTATAATTTTGTTTTTAACTTACTAAAAGAGAAAATATTTATTAGGAAATAGATTGATGTAGTTTCTTAAAACATAATCTTTAATTTAATATTAATAGATTTGTTTGAAAAATATATGTGGAAATTTCTTTTTAAAATATCTTATGTGAATATTTTTCAACCAACCCAAAAATATTTTTTTAATTATATAATCCTTATGAAATATAATTTTGTTTTCAATATAAAAGATAAAATCTTTATTAGGAAATAGATTGATGTAGTTTCTTAAAATGTAATCTTCGATTTAATAGTACTGTAATAGATTTGTTTGAAAAATATATGTGGAAATTTCTTTTTAAAATATCTTGTGTGAATATTTTTCAACCACCCCAAAAATATTTTTTCAATTATATTATCCTTATAAAATATAATTTCGTTTTTAACGTACTAAAAGATAAAATCTTTATTAGGAAATAGATTGATGTAGTTTCTTAAAAAATAATCTTTAATTTAATAGTAATAGATTTGTTTGAAAAATATATGTGGAAATTTCTTTTTAGAATATCTTGTATGAATATTTTTCAACCACCCTCAAAAATATTTTTTCAATTATATAATCCTTATAAAATATAATTTTATTTTTAACGTACTAAAAGATAAAATCTTTATTAGAAATAGATTGATGTAGTTTCTTAAAAGATAATATTTAATTTAATAGTAATAGATTTGTTTGAAAAATATATGTGGAAATTTATTTTTAAAATATCTTGTATGAATATGTTTCAACCACCCTCAAAAATATTTTTTCAATTATATAATCTTTATAAAATATAATTTCGTTTATAACTTACTAAAAGATAAAATCTTTATTAGGAAATAGATTGATGTAATTTCTTAAAAGATAATATTTAATTTAATAGTAATAGATTTGTTTGAAAAATATATGTGGAAATTTATTTTTAAAATATCTTGTGTGAATATTTTTCAACCACCCCAAAAATATTTTTTCAATTATATAATCCTTATAAAATATAATTTCGTTTTTAACTTACTAAAAGATAAAATCTTTATTAGGAAATAGATTGATGTAGTTTCTTAAAAGATAATCTTTAAAATACGAACGTGAGAATGATGCACATTTAGTACTAATTTGGCGCACATTCATTGACAAACTTAAAAACATCCAAAATTTGAAAAACTTTTATTTTTTAAAGAACATTTATGGAGAAATTGAAGAACATTAGGTAAAAATTGTTTATGTGCATCAAAAAATTTAATGTACATTTAAGTATATTTTGATGCACATTAGAGTATTTTTGGTGCACATTAGTCATTCTCACGTTCTCATTTTAAAAATTATTCTCACCGAAACCGAACCCTTAATTTAATAGTAATAGATTTGTTTGAAAAATATATGTGAAAATTTCTTTTTAAAAAATGTAATCTTTAATATTAAACTTTTATTCCGGTGGCCCAAGTAAAAGCTCAACCCAAGATGAATATAATATCTTTGTGATTATCTTGTGTAAATATTTTTCAACCACCCCCAAAAATTATATATACTTGTCCCTCCTGCCCGTGCTACGCACGGGCCAAATGAATTTTAATAAATAAAAATTTAGTATTCGATAAATATGAATTAGAATGTGTAATATTGTCCCGTATGTTTCACTTATATTTTACTTTGAATCCGGATAATAACTTTTAAATTTAATATTGTGTTCAACTATTTTGTTATATCTTTAAAAGAATTAAATAATAAAGTACATAAACATACTAAATGCATATATGACACGAGAAAAATATAAGCCTAAACTTTAATTTTTTAGGAAAAACTAATTAAAATATTTTCAACCTTTACTAGAAGACCAATGTAGATCAAACGAATTTTTCACTAAAAATTAAGAAAACTAGACTCGGACACCCGCGCTTCGCGCGGGCCAAACTCGTTTTATTTTTGTCGATATTCATATGCTTAAGATATTTTTTCATATATGTATTATTTAGAAATTTTTAATAAAAGAATTGAATATCTCTCATATATAAACCAGAATCACATAGTCGTTGACGGTGCTCAAATTGGAGGTGAAGAGCGAAGGAAAAAAAAGATGAAAAAGGTGGAAATATTAATAATAAAGCACATAGTTATGATATTTTAGACATTTAATAAGTCTCAACTATGATTGGTTAATATGAGATAGATAGAGAGAAGAAAATTAAGTTTAACATTAAATAGTCCCAATTGACATTACTTTCTCAAACTCATGAATTTATATATATATATATATATATAAATTCAATAACAACATAACACATAATAATAGTTTTATGTACGTTGCAAAACATTCATCTTCGAATTTAGAAAATATTTAATTGAAATGGTAATTTGGTTGTTTTTGGTTTATAAATTTTAAGTCGGGGTTCTTAATTTTTTTATTGATTTAAAAGTTGAGATGAATTGTATCTAAAGTAAAATTTGAGATTTTTTTTATTTTCGTATTGTATTATGTAAATTTAGGTTACTACTAAAGAATACCTTTATAGGATATTTTGTTATTTATTGTCTAATGATATAATAATCATATAATTTTATTTTACCAAGGAGAAATATTGAAATTTATAAAAATTAATCTTTTTTAGCGTCCAATATTTATTGATGAAGCTCTTTGTCATTATAGATATTTATAGCACAGGGAAACAGATCAAATAGTTATATTAAAATATTGAATTTATATGTTATTATATCCTAAGTAGACTTGTCAAAAGCTTACCAAACAATGAAGTCATTTGGGTCAAACCTGAACCGATCCGTACTTCTCGAAACTTGTCGAGGGACCCACTTTTCACTTATTTTCTTTCATTTAAATTAAAAATAATAATGAATTTTATTAAATAATAATAATACAATAATATTTTATTATAAAAATTTTATTTAAATTTTATTTTATTTATTACAATAAAAATATCGAACATTTGAAACCCACTGGGTTGACCCGACCCGAACTCGACCAATGGTCGACCCGCTTAACCCAAACCCGTTTTCTATCCGTACTCAAACTCGACCCGTTTGTCAGATCTTATTTCCCTTTTATCAAATGAGAGGTGAAGAAATGTGACCGAAAAATGAAGAGGTTAAAATTTAAAAAGTGTGTGCTAAATATATCTTCTTTTTTTTTATTTATTCAGAAAACATGTTACTTAGACATTTTATAAATCATTTTTCTATCTTAACCCGTAATTTTAATAAGTTGATATGATTTATGTTGGCTTATTTTATTTATAATACATTTAATCTAAAGAAAATTTTAATTATGCATATATTTGATATTATTTCCCATTATATGACCCTTAAAAAATTAAAAATCCTCTATTTAGTAAAATAATTTGTGAAAAATTGTTTATTTCAATTATACGAGCCTTAAAAAAAAATATTTCTATCAAAATATGATTTATCATGTTCACAAAATATCATTTTTCTTAATTTGTTTTATCGTTATTTTTTTATTATATCCTTTAGTTTCAATATTTTCGATTATAAAAGGTAATATTTTATTTTTGATTGAACCTTTTTTTATGGGTCAAGCAAAACCCGAATCCAAGATGAATATATTCATGAATATGTTTGTGATTATCTTGTGTGAATATTTTTCAACCACCCCAAAAATATTTTTTTCAATTATATAATCCTTATAAAATATAATTAC
Source organism: Oxyria digyna (assembly GCA_029168935.1). Taxonomy (NCBI): domain Eukaryota; kingdom Viridiplantae; phylum Streptophyta; class Magnoliopsida; order Caryophyllales; family Polygonaceae; genus Oxyria; species Oxyria digyna. The sequence continues at coordinate 19,647,302 of JAPVLV010000013.1, forward strand.
GTTTTTAACTTATTAAAAGATAAAATCTTTATTAGGAGATTGATGCAGTTTCTTAAAAAATAATCTTTAATTTAGTAGTAATAAATTTGTTTGAAAAATATATGTGGAAATTTCTTTTTAAAATATCTTGTGTGAATATTTTTCAACCACCCCCAAAAATATTTTTTTCAATTATATAATCCTTATAAAATATAATTTCGTTTTTAACTTAGTAAAAGATAAAATCTTTATTAGGAAATAGAATGATGTGGTTTCTTAAAAGATAATATTTAATTTAATAGTATTAGATTTGTTTGAAAAATATATGTGGAAATTTCTTTTTAAAATATCTTGTGTGAATATTTTTCAACCACCCCCAATTTTTTTTTTCAATTATATAATCCTTATAAAATATAATTTCGTTTTTAACTTAGTAAAAGATAAAATCTTTATTAGGAAATAGATTGATGTAGTTTATTAAATCTTTAAGTTTATAGTAATAGATTTGTTTGAAAAATATATGTGGAATTTTTTTTTAAAATATATTGTGTGAATATTTTTCAACCACCCCCAAAAATATTTTTTAATTATATAATCTTTATAAAATATAATTTTATTTTTAACTTATAAAAAGATAAAATCTTTATTAGGAAATAGATTGATGTAGTTTCTTAAAAGATAATCTTTAATTTAATAGTAATAGATTTGTTTGAAAAATATATGTGAAAATTTCTTTTTAAAATATTTTGTGTTAATATTTTTCAACCACCCCCAAAAATATTTTTTCAATTATATAATCCTTATAAAATATAATTTTGTTTTTAACTTAGTAAAAGATAAAATGTTTATTATGAGATTGATGTAGTATCTTAAAATATAATCTTTAATTTTATAGTAATAGATTTGTTTGAAAAATATATGTGGAGATTTCTTTTTAAAAAATGTAAACTTTAATATTAGGCTTTTATTCCGGTGGCTCAAGCAAAAGCCCAATCCAAGATGAATATATTCATGACTATCTTTGTGATTATCTTGTGTGAATATTTTTCAACCACCCCCAAAAATTATATATATTATGATATGATATGATGAGTAAATGTTTATTTTAGGATAATTAAGATATGCAAGATACTATGCTTTTTTATTTATATTTTTAAATTCTTCAAATCATATTTTATTTACTTTAATATACAAAGAGTTATTTAATAATTATATAGAATGATTTCATCTTAGAATTCATAAATTTTAAGTAATTTATACTAAATTTATTTAAATATTTAAACAATGTTTGATTAACACTCTCTTTATTAAAAATGTTTATCATACTAATTCAAAAACTTTAAATTAAAAAATTGACCATCTTTTTACTTTACCTATTTAAGTAATAATTCAAATTAAACAGTTATTTTTAAAAATTAAAATCAATTTGTATGTGTAAATAAACTAAATCTATTAGATAAAATAATTTAATCTAAGTTAAAATTAAATTTATTATTTTATAAAACTCGTGCGAGGCACGAAACTGAACTAGTAGTCCTATAATCTGCGTACCAATGAGTAGTTCTATAATCTGCGTACCAATCAGTAGTTCTATAATCTGCGTATGCTCTGTCTTTATGTTATGGGGAAAAAATCATGTGAGGATGAATCATTAGATAAGGACTGTGTATGATGCACACAAACGCTAAAGTTAATGCACTCACACACGTTATAACGCATGCACATAGTATTTGTCGATGCACACCATCTGTGACACATGCACACAGTGTGTGCATTAGTTATAACTCGTGTGTATTTGCATTAGTTCCTCTAAAAAATTATAATTAAAAAAAATCGCTCTTTTTCTTTTGTTTTACTCTAGCTTATATATATAGCGTTATTTTCTATACACAAGTGGTTAAAAGTAAATGAAATGAATGCACTCCTCCATTGGACATGTTCGACATTCTTATATGCTAAGAAATAACACACGTGGAAACTCAACAACTTCATAAAATAATTTCATTATGCATTGGAACTTTTACAAAGTTTACAGGGCCTCCATACAAAACAATAATGCAACTTTTCTGTAATAATTAATTTCATCTTTATCGTCGACCACGTACCTTCCTAGAAATGAGACATGCATGCTTTTTCTTTTAAAAAAAAAAACGAGAGAGCTAGAGCTCTCAATTCATAAACCGGAAGGACTACGAACAAGGCGGGGTGTAGTCAGTCTCCTAAAATTATCCAACAACAAAAGCGATAACCGATCGGGTGGAACGTCTAAAGCAAAGAAACCTAAAGGAAAAGAAAAAGCGAAAGAGGCTAACGAGTCGGCAACTCGTTTAGCTCCCCTGAAAACGTGACGAAACTGGACAACCCAGTTTCTACCAATGAAGCTTTTCACCGTAGCGATGAGGCTAGCAAGGGGATGACTATTATCCATAGGTTTGTGCAGTAACAAATCCACCAACTGTGAATCTGTTTCAACAAAAACCCTCCTGAAACCACCACTTCGTACATTATGTGAATGAGTGTTTCTGGGATACCTGGACAGTGCGGGCACTCATCCGAGTTGCAGAGATGTCTCCTTTTACGTTCGGCATTGGACAGAATCCCGCGCGCCTTTGAAGGATGTCCAAGTGAAGTGGCGGATTCTCTCTTGGCACTTAAGTTTCTAGATTTTCTTAAAGACCGGACTATCGATCGTGATTTCACGGTCATGGTGATGAACCAGCTTGTAAGTCGACGCCACACTGAAACACCCGTCAAGAGAGAGACCCTAACTGATGGTGTCCTGCATATCAGAATCCCAGTTCAGCGCAGTAGCGGCAAGCTGCAGGAAAACAGTAGCGGGAAGCAAAGGAGCCAGATTCGCCCAATTCCAGCAAGCACCCTGCACCCAAAAACGATCCACAGTGGCTTCCAGCTGGTCATAGTCAATGGTGCCCAAGGCAACATCCTCCAACGAGCCATCAATCAGCCACGGGTCTTTCCAAAAACGAATAAGATTTCCATTACCAAGTTGCCATCTTATACCTTTGTTCACAACATCACTAGTTCCCTTCTCAATGCATCTCCAAACAGGGGACGGTGCACTGTGACGGCGCAAAGAGGCTCTAATATACTTCGCTTGCAGGACACGAGCCCACAACTGATCCTCGTTGTTCAGAAAACGCCAAGCAAGCTTGCCGTTAAGGGCCTTATTGAGATCCTCCATGCCTTTTAAACCCAAACCACCAAGCTCTTTGGCCTTCTCCAATTCATCCCAATGTAACAAATGTAATTTCCTAGTGTCGCCAAAACTGTCCCAAACAAAAGACCTTGTGATTTGATCAATCTTATCACAAGTAGACTTTGGGAGAGCCAAAGTAGCCATGGAATAAACCGAGAGAGAGCTGATATCCGACTTAGCCAATGTAACTCTTCCAGCCATGTTAAGATGCCTACCTTTCCACCCCGCCAACCTGGAGTTAATCTTTTGGATAAGAGGTTGAAAGGTCGATTTATCAATACACTTGTGGAGAAGAGAAATACCAAGGTAGATTCCCAGATAAGAAGTTATCTCAAAGCCGCTTTCATGCTGAATTTGTTGAACCAAAGTAGCCTCAACATTAGGTAAGACAAACAATTTGGATTTCAAGACGTTGACTTTTATACCAGAGGACCTACAGAAAAGATCGATCACTCTTTTAGTCTCCCGAATCTGCTTCACAGATGCATCTCCCACAAGAAGAATGTCATCAGCAAATAAAATATGAGAGATTGGAGGACCTCTCCGAGAGACAACAATCGGTTTTCAGCAACCCTTCTCAACAGAGCTCAGAATCAAATGACTGAGGCGCTCCATACAAAGAACGAACAAGTAAGGAGACATGGAGTCGCCTTGCCGAATTCCCCTCGTCGGGAGAATTCTAGAAGTAGTCTCCCCATTCCACAGCACGTTCATGGATCGGGGAGAGATACACTCTACAATCCAACCAACCCAGCACTCCGGAAAACCCGCGTCCACAAGGGTGTCCACAACAATATCCCATCTAAGACGGTCATACGCTTTTTCAAGGTCAATCTTCAAAATCATCCAACCTGACTTTTCTTGCTTCTTCCTCATGGAGTGGACAGTCTCTTGGGCTAAAACAATGTTATCAGTGATTAATCTTCTTGGGAGAAAACTCCCCTGCATAGGTCCAATCAGCTCAGGCAACATCTTTTGCATTCTATTGACAAGCAACTTAGTAATCTCTTTATAAAGCACATTACAAAGGCTTATAGGGAGGAAGAGATTAACCTTATCAGGATTACTAACTTTGGGAATAAGCGTAATCAAAGTATCGTTTAAGTTGGGAGGCAAAACCGAACTCGAGAGGAACTCACGAGTTTCTTTAATCAAAGACTCCCCAATAGTGTCCCAACATTTGTGATAGAAGACCGGTTGAAAGTCGTCCGGACCTGGAGCCTTAAGCTTCCTCATTCCTTTAAAAGCTGCAAAGATCTCCTCATCACTAAAACCAGCAGCCAGTTCAGTCCAAACAGAGACATGCATGCCTGATCAGTGGCGAAAATGCTTCTCTACATGTACACGCAAATTAATAGCAAGCAATAGTGCAATAGAGTATATTCAAAAATATCTAGATACCAGTTACTAATTACAAATATATAATACGTCTCATCGACGGATACGATAGAAAATCAACATAAAGTATATGTAATGAGACTAATCTCCATAAATTATGTGAAAGTTTATAAGACGAGTTACTTTTGATCAAAATTTTCCAAATATAGGAATATTTGAAACTAGAAAGTGATTAAAAGCCTAAAAGAAAATATACAAAAAATGACAATATACCAAAAATGAAAATTGCATAGAAATGTCTAAAAATAAAAAGATAAGAATTTTTATTGCATAGAAATGAAAATAAAATATACCAAAAATGAAAATTGCATAGAAATTACGTATTTCGTATGCGGTTTGGTTAAATTAGAATAAGATGGTAGGATTTAGAATTAATAAAGATTAAAATAAGATAATTAATTAATAAAAAAAATCTTGAATAAATTTAAAATTAATTAATGGATAAAAGGGATAAGTTAGTATTAATTAAGTCTTAATGCAAATAAAGCCCAAAGGCCCGATTGATTAATGACTGATCCAATTTCGGTCCGGTACCAATTGTCATTATTTTTCATCAAGACCATCAACTTATATATATATATAGAGAGAGAGAGAGATTAAGAGGCCCGTTCTAAGAGAACTTCTCTTAAGATAAAAACTGAGAACTTATATAAGTCGTTGGATCAACTAAATAGACGCTCATGATTCAATCTTAAAGATTACTGATTTTTGTCCAGTGACATGCTGCAGCACCGAACACTTATTTGTATTTTCTAGAAGTATTTTTTATTTAAATCTAGAAAAGTGTTGTTCAGTGACATGCTGCCACCGGTAGATTTTAAGTCATGCATAGTCATTTAATCACTTTTATCATCTCTTCTATAGTTTTCCTTTGTTGATGATGACGTTCTTGTCATTTTTCACAAGAACTTATTTTTTTAAGTCTATTTTGTATTTTGTATGGATGCTTTCCACACGTGACATATGGATGCTTCATATGTGTTTTTTGTTTCAGAATATTATGATTACTCATTTTTTTAGTAAAATGTTGATTAAAAGCATGTAATGTTGTTGTTTGGATTGATGACATGCAAATCTGTCAATAGTGCATGTCGCTGTACTTTTCACATATTATCAATGACATGCAAAACTGTCAATAGTGCATGTCGCTGGCTTAAATTTGCATGTCAATGGCTTAAATGTGCATATCAATGGCCTAAATGTGCATTTATTCGCATATTCTCACGTTAATATATATTCGCAACTGAATCTTTTCCGATATTAGAGATCCACCAATAAAAAAGGGCGCTTAACCCAGCACCGAAAAATTTATAATCTGCACCCGTTTTGTGAGAATCATTAACGCGCCCAAACAAACCAGGTCGGTTCAAAAAAAAATTTCGCCTTCAAAATGCCTAAAAACCCGGTCATCTTAGGTGCGCCCAACAGTGGGTGCGAGTTATAATTTTTTTTTTGAAGAAGAAGGTTAAAATATATTAATGACAAAAATTTACAGCTCAAAGGGTTCAAACAAGATCAAACAGACCGCAAAAGCAAATGCCAACACATAAGCATAACAAGAACAAGCAACAAAATGGCGAAAAGACGCCGGAGGCTCAACGGATTCTCAAGTCACGAAGCCAAAGGAGAGACCTCGAGTCTGTTTTCTTCCAAAGCACATGAACCCTCAAAGTAGTCAGCCTAATAATATCATCAGCACAATCAGTAGGGGAAGGTGAGGGCGGGGTGACGAAATCAGAGAAGACAATGTCATTTCTAGTCTTCCAAATGCTATACAAAAAGTTGGTCAAGGCGAGACTACGCGTCTGAAGCTGGAACTTGGATTGACCAATCCAGGAAGACAAATGGGAGAAGTAGCCGTCAATAGAGGCGGGCAAGTTCGACCATTTGACCCACAAAAGAACCCGACGTAGGGCGCGACGAACAAACGAGCAGGAGGACCAAAGATGGGCATTAGACTCATCCTCCTCTCGGCAGAGAACACACACATTACTCAACAGGGAACCTAGCGACCAACACGGTCCTTGGTAGGGAGACGACCAAGTAAAGCAAGCCAAGAAATAAACGAAGCTTTAGGTTGGTGCATACCTTTCCAAACCAGCTGATCCCAGCAGACAGAAACACCCGAAACACGCAAGAGATCGTAAGCAGCAGAGCTACAGAACTTCCCAGAAGGCGAGACAAGCCTATTAGATAAATGAGCGGGGTCATCAAGGAGAAGAAGAGAATCACGAATGCGCAACAAATTCTTCCAAGTCCTACTGTCCAACAAATGCATCTGAACATCCCAAATATCATCCGGAGAGGCATAGCTAGTAGAGACCCATGACTTCCAAAGACTATGCGAGTTAGGGGAGACCACATCAAAGATGACCTTGGCCATAGAAGCACGATTCCAAGAGAGCAGCTCTTTAAATCCGAGACCACCCTCACCTTTCGGTTTACAGACCGCTTTCCAAGAAACAAGACAACGCTTGGAATCGGTGCAGCCAGACCAGAGAAAAGCGCGGAGAATGGACTGCACAGATCTGAGAACACGCTTAGGGAAGGGAAGAATTTTGCACCAGAAATTCTGAATACCATAGAGCACAACACGGATAAGCTCCATCCTGCCCGCATAGGAGAGATGTCGGGCCATCCAAGAATGGATTCTACTAGTCATTTTCTCAATAATCAGGACAAAATCAGCACTCTTAGGCTTCCTAGAACCAATAGGAACACCCAGGTAGGTGAGGGGAACAGAATCTCTCGTAGAACCCAGATAAGGCAAGGATAGGCTGCTTCACCGAAGAACAGTCACCTCCAAAATAAATACGAGTTTTCGCCTCATTAGAGAAAAGACCGAACATCCCTCCAAACTCATCAAGCAAACCCTTGATAGCAGCAAGAGAACTTGGATCCCCCTTACAGAACAGAATGAGATGATCAGCAAAGGAGAGATGAGAAAGCTTCATTACCTGCATCTAGGATGAAAGGAGAAACCCGACTGAGCCTCCAGAGAACTAAGCATACACGAGAAAAATTCCATAACAATCGTGAAGAGGTAAGGGGAGAGGGGATCCCCTTGACGAATGCCTCGCTTCCCTTTAAAAACAACCCTCCAGCTTACCATTAACAGAGATGGAGAAGGAAGAAGTGGTGATACAACTACTAATCCACCAAACAAATAATGGAGGGAACCACAAACTGCGCATACAATTAAGCAAGAAAGACCAATCAACGAAGTCAAAAGCTTTACGAAAATCAACCTTAATAGCACAACGAGAGAAGCAGACTTCCAAGCATAATGCCGAAGCACATCACTGCAAATAAGAATATTATGCTGAATCGAACGCCCCGGGTGTGGGGTTTTTCCCCAATAAAAAAGCAAGAAAATTGAATGTGGAGATATTAAGATAAGATAAGATAGAAGATTGGATTTGTCCACATAATTTGATAGCTGCTGATGCAGAGTTTTTATTGATTAATTAAAACAAAATTATAACTTGTTAGGTTCCAATCGTAACACCCAATCATAACAGCCAATCCCTTGGGGATCGTCAGGTTGCAAGCATACCTTGTTTTGGAAGACGTACCACTTGCAATCCCCAGTGTCAGGAGTACAATGAAGCCTATCTCTCAACTCCTCGAATACATTGAACCACTTGACCCTCCCATTCCACATGAAACTACAATAGTAGAGCGTCGTTGTTAATGGCCACGGAAGAGTCTTGAATGTGAACTCATACGTCTGCAAATATGACATCTGACGAACTCCGAGGTCGTGGTGTTTGTCCTTGCAGTGGATTTGCACCATCTCCTTCGACTGCAGCGTGTTGTTGATATGCATCGTTCTTCGACCATCTTCCACTGCTTTCGCGTCGTGGATACTTGTGAACAGAATCAGTAAGATGATTGTTGCAAGGAGGAGAAGAGGGCTTTGAGTTGATGGGATTTTACAACTACTAAAGCTTGCATCCATATATGAGGTGTGATCCTTTAGATGAGTGGGTTAACTTGAATATGTAGATGTAGATGTGATGTAGTGCTCTGAGTCAGTTTATAGTTGAACTATAATGTACAATTAATTTCATATGGTTGTATTAATTGACACTAGGAGTAATTAATGTTCACACATAAGTTGTTTAAGTTTGTGAGTTAGAAGAATGATCCCAAACTAGTACATCTGATAAGTTGGGCCCAGACTTTTCATTAGTCCAGCCCAGGATCAAGAGAAGCCCAATTGAGTTGAGGAGGACATATTTGTGACTTCATTTGTTAAAGTTGCCTATCACACTAAGCCCTTGTATGATTCATATTTTACTTCTTAAAAAGCTAAGCTTATCCATGAAGTAAATTTTTTTCCTATTTGGTTTAAGAAAAAAAATACAGTTTTATAGTGTAGGAATTTGAATTTCTGAGAAGTAGCTAAGTTTTCGAGAATTTAAATAAAATGGAGATCGATCAACATCGTTCTTCTTCATTCTTCTTCATTCGATTTTTTCATCATCAATTGTAGGATTTGTAGCTAAGCTTTGTAACATTTTGTTTGTAACTAGTATATTCCCGCGCGCCTTTAAGGCGCTAGAGGCTTTAACAATTATATTATTTTATAAAGACAACATAGAATTGAATTATACCTATTATTATCATAGTAAAGTGTATCATAGTGGAAAAAAAATCGATGTGACGGGACAACATTGAATTGTACTTGGACTGTTGCAAAATTACGGTCGTATTATGCAGTTGGAGCAAGCATTACATCAATTTATGAAAATTTATGGCCATAAACGTGCTGAGAGATTACTTTCTAAAAATGCACATACACAAGGAGACTCCATAAAAAGTCATTCACATATTTGTCAAACTTCTTATACCGAATTTCAAATGTTGCACTTCTCCCTCATTCTCTTAATTAGCATAAGATGGCCCATCCTCCAGGCCTCAATATCATCGATATCCAAATGATCTAGAGTTGAATTTTATTCTTATGTTTTCTCTTTAAAATCTCCTATTTTTATATCCAAACTATTAACATTAAGTTTCACAATGAGATAGAAGGAAGAAAGAGAATCTCGAACGTGTTTGACCTCGTGACTCGAGAAAAGAAGATCAATATTGATCAAAGAGAATTTTGTACAAAATTTCAATGACGCTATGAATTTATCTTCATTCTCAACGTGAAACCAACATTCACTATAAGTATTTTATCACTCCCTAAAAGGTGAATACCTTTTCAATTTCTCTTGAAACCAAGATATCTACCTTTGAACATATTACGAAACATGGAAGAAATAAGAGAGGAGAATGAAAAAGGTTAATTTTGCAGGCAACATTGTATGCTTAATTCTCAGTGGAGCTCCTTAGCTGCCTCAAATGATTATTAAATTAGGTACTATTTTCCATATTTGACTCTAACTTCAGGAATTTTCACTTGTCTAATTCATTAATTATGCACTCTAAAGTCCAAGCATGAACTGAAGATCTTCCTAATTTGTTTATCATGTCTATGAGTTCTTACTTAAACAATCTCAGGAATGGCCCTCAAAGTCTATTGAATGAGACTTAAAGATGTATCAAATGATGGATTAACATCATTACTGAGTTAGTCAAATGAAAGCCACCTGTAGTATGCACCCTGTCTCTTTTTGAATTCTAAACACATGTCTATTCAATTGATAAAATTATAACTTTCAAGTAAGTGGGGTTTTTATTTTTAATTCATGGGACACACATTATTTTCATATGATGGATAAAAAAACATTTAGAATTCATAAAGAAACAGAGTGCAGATTATCATCATCCAATAACATGCTTTGATTTGCTCCATCTCAAAGTTCAGCACTTTGCTAAATTGTGATTCACTTAATCCATCCCTGTAAAGAAAATAAAATTGTTATGGTAGGCTGGAAATTGTGACATACATAGATCTACAATGAGAAAGGAAATTATTAAATTTCAAGTTGTAATCAACTCATTTATGCAAAGGAAGACCAAAATTTCTCAGTTCAGCTGGACAATCATGGTTAATTATTTACATGATCCTAAACTTGTGGAAATTGCACACTTACATGTCAAAAGTTATAGATTTATTAAATTAAGCAAAACAACTCTTGTTTCACTGAACATTATTTTCTTTTGATACTCATTTGACCCTTTATTAGCAGCCATAAATGATTAAAAAATTTGGATAGAAAATCCCTAGCCAAACTACAAACATTATACAGAAAATTAAGCAAAACCCACAACCTAACAGTCATGACCTGCCTGATGTTTTCAGACTTTGAATCATGAGTATATCACCAAATCCATAAATATATCACCAAAGCCATTATTTTTACTTTAATCTAGCAAATCAAAATTAAATATCCAAATGATGCATCACTGGTAAGTTCAGTTCTATTTCTTACATTTCAAAGGGCTTTGCAATGAAGTCTATACAAATAACCAAAATCACATGTCATGTCAATCAATTCCATCCTCTTTCCTATTTTCAGAATCTCGTAGAAAAATCAAGATCCTCACACTGCAACTCAAAAGCATCACTAAATTTTAAAGCAGAGGCAGATCAGATCACATTTTGCAAAATTTCAGCAACAGATCACATTCTTCACAAGTAACTCAACACCATCATTGCTTTTTATTAAATTTGGTTACTTCCTTTCCCAGTCTTCTTTGTTCTTGAATCCTCTGTAATTCTGTTTCAGAACCTGAACCATATTCGTGTTCTCCACTTCTCTTATCATTTGGACATCCTTGCTTTCACCAAAAATTTGTGTAATTAGCCTTACAACATACACTAATTCTATATAAGTGATTAAATTATGACAGTTGAAAATGACCATTTATGTAGATTTTACAAAGGGACCATCTTGGAAGCTATGTATGTGGATTTGTCTCTGTCTCCAATGGAAACTCAGCGTTCAAGGATGAATTGCTTGGTCTGCAGCAGGGCCTCCGACTTGCCCAATGGAAAGGAATCAACCACTTGGAGGTTGAAACCGATGCCCTGAAAGTAATCGACATGCTAACTTCCGATGAACCATGCCCAGCTATCTACCGAGAGCTCATCACGAATATCAAAAACCTTCTCGCGGACCGGAGCTGGGAGACGAGCGTCAAATTCGTCCCTCACCTTGCCAACCAAGCAGCTGATTGGTTAGCTAACGCCAGTTTCGAATACGCTGGAGATTTTATTTCTTTTAGTACTCCTCCTGCTGGACTTGTTCATTTTGTTGAAAGTGATATGCTTGTAACTTGTAAGTGAACAATTGTTGTAAGTGAACAATTGCAAGGTTATCACGATCATTAAGGGTATCACTTTCCATTTGCACCAATTTTTTTTTTGGGAATTTTCAATGTTTGTTACCATATATTTATAAATAAATTGGTTCTAAAACACAAGATTGTGAAGGATCCTCTTTGTGAAATTTTATACGACCGTATATCTTGCTGGATTTTTCATGCCATACTCTCCTCTTTGTAAAATTTTATACGACCGTATATCTTGCTGGATTTTCCATGTCATACTCTCCTCTTTGTGAAATTTTATGCGACCGTATATCTTGCTGGATTTTCCATGTCATTCTCTTAATCTTTGTACTTGAAATTACAACATATAATTTCAGTACAAAAGCAATATTACGTATCAGTTATATTATACAATCACAAAGGCACTAATTTTATTTATTTACATTAAACATTTACATAAGCACTAATCTTCATTCAACTACATAAGAAAGACATATATACAAACCCATACTTAACATAATCCCTATACAGAAGAAGAAGGGTCCTGTCTGCAATTTGGACAACTTTGTTTCCGTAACAACCATGATTCAATGCATAAACAATGAAATATGTGCTTACATGGCATTTTTTTTACTACAGTGCCCTGTCTGAATGGTTCAAGGCAGATTGAGCAATCAAGACCATTACCAGAATATATGACACTCTCCAAAGCTACAATGTCCGATTCTGAAGGAATTGGAGATCCATGATATTGTTCAGTGCCCGTCTCTAAATCAGAAGAAGAGGGAGCATCTATCAATTCAGGCAAATCACCTGGATCAACTTCAATCTCTACGCTTATAAATCGTACCATGCCCCTTTGAATGAAGAAAGGGTCATCAATAACCAAACTATCTATATAATCACAAACCATTTCAGTTGCACATAAATGTTGCAAAACACTTGGCACATAAGCGTGATCTAAAATCAATTCAATTTCTTGAATTGACAGATGTTCTCCCCTCCAGTGATATGTAGTCAGATACTCCTCCACCGTTGTATATACACTGCAGAAATACTTGACTACGATTGTTGTCTCATCGGAAGGTGAGGTATATCCACCTGTAACTCGGACGGAAAATTTTCCACAACCATAATGATATCCTTGGCATAACTGAGAAGACAGGGGCATTCTACAGAAAAAATAACTAAATAATTTAGAGACAACATATTGCTTGTAAATAACTTCACAATAGAGCTGCATACTGTGTCAAGAATTTAGAAACTCAAAACTTCAATGTGTCTTATTGTAAAGTAATAAAGATGCCAAAATTCAATGTTATTTCTGTTTTTTCAAGCAATAAGCTAGAGTCATATTCTCATGCCAAGTAAGTTTCATCTGAGTATACTGCAAATTTTGGTCAGGCAATTGAAACAGTGACCTGTTTTAAGGTTCTATTTGTTAAGTAAATACCAGATGCACAAAAAGATCAACTTGTAAACTGCAAATTGAAACAGTGACCTGTTTTAAGGTTTTATTTGTTAAGTAAACACCAGATGCACAAAAAAAAATCAACTTGTAAAATGCACATTGAAACAGTAACCTGTTTTAAGGTTCTAGTTGTTAAGTAAACACCAGATGCACAAAAAAAATCAACTTGTAAACTGCAAATTGAAACAGTGACCTGTTTTAAGGTTCAATTTGTTAAGTAAACACCAAATGCACACAAAAAATCAACATGTAAACATTTCATTACCTGCTGTTTTAACTGACAAGACACGGGAATTTTACATGAAAAAAGTAAAGAAGAGATTTTAGAAACGAACAAAAAACAGTTGCAAGTGCCCAAAAAATAGGTTAAGGCTTATCATTACCTGATGTCTTGACTGTATGAGTGTATGACTAATCAGTGGCTTATAGGCATAACTGAGAAGAGATTAAAAAAGAGATTATTAAGAAGAAAAATGTGAACAATCAGAGAAGAAATTAATTAAGACCGTATAGAAGAGATTACCAGGTTCACAGAGAAGCAATTCTTTTCTGAAAGGGAACTCTGAGAAGAAGATCAATGAATTCAAGGACTTTTGATTTGAGTTTAAGAAATCATATGCTGTCAAACAAAACAGAAATATAATCACAAAGAGACATAATTCCACCAAGCAATATATGAGGACTTTTTAGAGAGACAAACCTGTGACGAATTCATTGATCTTCTTCTCAGAGTTTCATTTCCGAAAGCCAGTGAATATATCCTCGTTAATCTCAGATGCAAAAGGTGCAGAATCAACAACTAAGCCTTTTTTACTGTAATTTGGGTAGAAAATTAGGGTTTTGAGATGAAGATGAATGAGAGGAGAAGATGAATGAGAGAAAAAACGATTCAAAGCAAGCTGCATATTGAGGTTAAATAGTGAGTGTACTTGGCAGTTGAAGGCGGTTATGGAGGAGTGGAAGTAGTGGAGAGAGTGGGGGAGAGGGAGAGAAGATGCAACTGCTGAGAGAGGGAGGTTGAGAGCGAAGAAGACGACAATTTCTGAGAGAAAAGGCAGCACGTGTTTAAATCGTAATCAAGGGCTGCAAATTTGGGCTGAAAAAAATAGGTTTTAATTTTTTTTTTTGGGCTTGTAATAAGCTGCCACGTGGCTGAAAGTTAGAGCCCCTTGAAGGGGGTTGCTTTAATCTTTTAGTAGATTTCGGTTGATTACTTTGACGGTGTTGTTATCATTTCGTTCGACTAATCATTCCATATCTAGATGTGAAATTTAGATGTAACTATAAAGATATTATTAAGACTAACTAGTGTAGTCCCCGTGTCATGCACGGGATACGTAAAAATAAAAATTCTAATACAATATAATTAAATAACTATTAGTTTGATATATAAATGATATGAATGCATTTATTCTTTTATTAGAAGCTAATTACAAATGAACCATATCATCAATACGTAATTTTAGCAAAGTTTTCAACGAAAATCAAGTATATTATATTGATTTTCTTTTTTAAAAAAGGAATTTTAATTTTACAATTTGATTTCTAAGTTAGTGTTATTTAATGAGGGATTTCTAATGTATGGTACGATGATATCACTTATACGTTTTTGGTGATTGTCTATTACATGAGTTCAATCACTACTTAACACATATCTAAAGAAAATGGCAAATTCATTGTATCATAAAATCATAAATATTAGATATAGAATAAGATAGAACCAAAGAAATTTGAATGTTAAGTGTACGGATTTTATACGTTACTTAGCTAACAAAAAAAAATCTAAATCAAATTAGTTTGTTACTTAGATTTGTTAGGATTTTATTATTTTAATTTTGATTTAAAAAATAAAGCAAAAATTAAAAAAGAAATTAAGGTGGAAAATTACACATCAGCATGATGGGGCCAGAGTGAAGGAGAGAGCTCTATTTCATTCTGTTTTAATATATATATATATATATATATATATATATATATAGATGAAACCAAAATTCAAGATGGTTGTTCTTTATTTATTAGTTAAAAATATAAACACCATCTACTGAATTTATTATTCGTCGTAATGGAAACAACGTCTCCCAAAGTTTCTGGATTGCTCGCATAGCTCGGTTTCCCTGATATCCCACTTGCAAAAGTGATCGTCACAAAGAAGCTGATCTCGCAGCTGATAGTATATACTGAACTTTTTGGGCTGCATCTTTCCATCCCATGAGAACTCACAAGTGTATTCCGTGGTCGGCCTCCAGATTGAGTGAATCTGAAACGTGAATTCATACGTCTTATAATGTGGCAACTGCTGAACTCCGAGGTCGTAAGTCGTGTCTTTGCAGTGGATCTGCATCGTGTTGTTCGATTCCAACAACGTGTTGTTGATACTCACTGTCGTTGATGATGATGCCGTGGGTGAGACGATGATGAAGAGGATGAGTAAGATTGTTGTCCAGAGGAGGAAGAGAGGATTTTTAGCTGATGACATTTTACTAGTACGTATTGTTGCAACGATTGGTCTGGGAGGTTTGGTCTTTAGGTTCTATATATATATGTAATAATGTAAATATAAAAGCTAGAAGTAGCTAGCAAGTTGCAGTAATTGCAAGTTGTAGCAATTAATTGATCTTCGTGTGTTTAATTGTAGCTGTATGCATTTATTTAATAAGCCAAGGAGTAATTAATTGATATTCATGTGTATAATATATTGTTAGCATTCATTACTAGATGCTTAATTAAAGCTTGTTAAGAGGGATAATATTGTTTGGTTGTTTCTGTGCAGGTGGAAATCTTGTTGGAACAGTGTATCACGTGATAATCACGAATTTGTTTTTCAAAGTAAGGTCGTTTGGCAAATTAATTCTCGATGTGGGGATCCTGGAAACGATAGTCAAACAGGGGTGGTTGGGGGATCCTCAGTTATCCTCGGAATGCATGCGTGAGGATTTGGACTGCTAAGTTGATGAACCTAAGCTGATGGATACACCCTCTTTCATGGACCAACTGGTGAGAAGCTGAGAAAATTCGGTGGTGAATAAACCGTTGGGGAAACCCATTGCTTTTCAAGTTCTGGAAAGAAAACTCAAATAATTGTGGAAGCCAAACTCAAATAATTGTGGAAGCCTAAGAGAATCGTCATTGTCTCTCTTTGCATTTGTAGAAGAATTTTTTAACCACGGTTCTACCTTCCATTTGATGTTTCTTTATCCAATCTACCTTATTGTACACTTGTCTCTTCTTGGTGCAGTTCAAGGGATCCTTGTTTAGCTCAATGTAAATCTGGTTAGGAGAATTGCGAGAACATGTCATCTCCAAAACTCTTTTCTTCTGATCAGGGATCGTTCTCCGAGCAAATGCATTCCTGACCAAAGTATCGCCAATTGGATGGCTGTGGATACCCGTAACAATAGTTAGTTTCCGTGAATCTTTAGGCTTCTCCATAAGCTTCAACTCAAATTGACACACAACTTTCCTTCTCTTTGTGTTTTTCCTCACTAAAAGACCTTTAGGGACATACTTTCCCCCTTTCTCACAAAGGAGTTGAACCCTTCCACTTTGCCCCGGTAAAGATGGTCTACTCCTTCCAATAGAAATCATAAAGTTATGTTTCCTTCCAACTTTAAACGCCCATTCGTGACCTAATTCCTTTGAGACAAACACTTGCTCTGTTGTAAAAACATCTGAATAATCCCTAAAAACCACATCTTCCTCACATACGAGATCATCAAACTTTGGTGCAGTGCGTAAAGTAGGAAGAAATAATAACGGTTCTACTACGTTTGTAACCGGTCTCAACATATGTGGGTTAGCAAACTGTAAACCAAACTCATCATAGCTTGATGGCACTTCATATGTAGATGGCACAGGCACTTTATACGTAGATGGAACGGGCACTTCATACGTAGATGACTCAGACACTTCATACGTAGATGATTTATAATAATCTCTAAACTCAAACCCTAAATCAAATGAAGGTGGCGGACATGGCACCGTGTCCATTGACATGATGTAGTCATTCAAAGATATTGCATTCAATCCAGTGAACACAGAAAAATTCACCTATACACAACAAAATACACACAAACAGATTTAGTTTCTGTAATGTGCAATTTCACGTGTTACGCCAGATCTGGTCTCTCACATTACGCGAGACATCCATTCTTGCATAACGCGTGAAGTTACATAAATATGTGCTAACAAATTTTTACGGGGTCATCTAAACCTAAACATAATATTTTAGGGAAATAACATGAAAATGCTCAAAAATCTCATTCAACACATCATTTCTCATCATACACTTGAACATTTCACTAATATAACCTATAATCACTAATGTACCCAAAATAGCATAAGAGAGCAATCTCCAACCCTAAACATAAACAAAACTAAGTTGTACATAAAAACCTAAACAAAACAACATTCAAGAACAAATCTTTTGGACATTCTATGCCCAAGTCATCCCTTTAACACTTACTACTACTATATTTAACATGAAATACAACATAATAACTTCATTCGAGCTCTTAATGGTGCAAGACAAATTAAAATCAAAATCTAAGTAAGAACATTACCTCATTGACATTATAACTTGGTAAACCATCATCTTCACTCCTTCCTTTGTTGAATTTCTCTTCATCATCCATTGTTTTAGTGGTTTTAGAGTGTTTTGGAGGTTTCAACGTTTGAAAATGAGTTTTAATGGATGGTAATATATAGATGTAAAATATGATAGAAATGAGTGTTAATGTAGGGTTAGTAGGTGTTACATATTGCTTAAAATAAGAGGGTAGTTGGTGGAGACAAGACATCTATTAAATAAAGTTGAACACCATTTATCTGATTTCATCTCTCGCGTTACGCGAGATATGCATGTCCCGATGTCCATTTCTCGCGTAACGCGATATTTGCATTTTGAATTTTTTTATATCTTGCGTTACGCAAGGGATGGACATCCATATGGGAATTGGGGTTGGCGGTATATAGAAATCGTGTAAAAAAGAGGGCAATTAAGAGGCCATTCAAAAACAGAAGCTCATGCATTATACGTCGTCGTTTTAGGTCCCAATCAGGGATAAAAACCGTAGCCTTTGGTCACCACTTTCTCTCCTTCACTTCGTCTTGCCGACTGTCTCTCTTTCTTGCTTCCTCTGAAATTACCTCATCCGATTGATGGTACGCTGCGGCGCTTTCCTATCTTCCTCTTTTTCTTCTTCATTTTTAAAACATTAATTCTAAAATAGTTTGTTTTACTGCATTGCATGCTCCGAAGAAGGAAAAGGCTCCACCTCCATCGTCGAAGCCCGCCAAATCGGGTGGTGGCAAGCAAAAGAAGAAAGTCAGTGCCTCTCCTTTTTTGCGATGATTCATCTGAAATTTGGTGTTTTAATGGAGAGTTGTATATGGTTGTAAAGAAATGGAGCAAGTGAAAACAAAAGGAGAAGCTAAACATGGTTGTTCTTGATCAAGCCACCTACGTCAAGATCATCGTTGAAGCTTCCAAAAACAAGCTCACCACTCATTCCGTTCTTTCTGATCGTATGCGGGTAATTATTTTCCCCGCTTTTCTACTCCAATTAAATTTCGAAATTCAATTGATAAAGATAGTACTTGTATATAGATTTTGTAATCTGTATGTTTGGTTTCATAGTGGTGTACTTTCTCTTGTGTTACATGATTGAAACAAATTGATGTTTTTTGGAACTAAGATTTGCTGATGTTGAATCCACATTTCTTAAATAGGCTATCGTTTTTCACTAATCAATGTGATATGAGATGATAGTTTGAGTTGAATAGCTATCTGATTAACAATTCAACAAATCCATTATACTGTTATAGTTGACGTGAATCTGACTGAATAATAATATTTCCAGTTCTAGATTTCCCCACATTGTATATCATTCCTCCAGTTGTCACTGATACCTCTGAATTGTTTATGGATAATTGTAGGATCTGAGTGTTAATACAAAGGAAACTGTTACAAAGAGTTGTTTAGTTCCTAGGCACAGCAGAAGTAATGAAACAAGTTATCAACACAATTACTTAAGGTGGAAACCCTAGATAACCAACTAGTTATCTTTGGATGAAAACCACCCCTCTTTCGAGGCTTGAAAGGTCTACTTGTATATTCAATCAGTGAGTTTAGAGATGAACGAGATTACAAGCTTATTGCTAAGTACTAACCTAGTTCCTATAAAAAACTCTTAGATGAAAATACCAGTGAGCTTACTTGATGTTCTTGAGCAAGAACACCTCTTTCTCTTCTCAACAAGATGCAATTCGAACTGAGCAAGAACGCCTCTTTCTCTTCTCAAAGATGCAATTCGAACTCTCCAAAAAGCATAGTGATTAAGGTCGTCCGAATAGATATTTATATGCAAGAAGATCTCGTGTAAAGATATCGGTTAAGATAATTACACAAAATATCTTCATTCCATATTAATATCTATCCTTACGTGGTTTGGTTGACTAAATAAACAAAAGATCTACTAATGTTCATTTACAACCGATTATAACTTCACACATCTTCTTATGGAACCGAATTATCAAGTAAGATCTCGCTTGAGATATACTTGAATAATCCTTAATTCCATAAATGCAAGATTATGTTATTTACCAAAGATAAACAACATAATCTTTCCTTAATCAATTACCACGAATTTCTAGCAATCAGATATTAAAAAATAGGAACAAAATCTTCATGATATCTTCTTCTCCTTGCTGCCCACGTTTGACCTAATCTCGGCAGCGTCAGAGACGCGGTTCCCCTTCCAGTTCCCTTGATCTTGATCTTTGCTCACTTGGACTTGGTTTCCTTATCTTTTCATCTGAAACTCAAATACTAATATGACCATTAAAGTATAAGTGTTTGTCATCATCAAAACCAAAGAAACCGAGGAAGGGATCTCATGGAAACTGAAGTTCCAGAAGTTCCATTCCAACAATTTCCTCCTTTTTGATGATGACAAACAAACACTAAATCAAACACAGAAACAATAGGCAAAGATAAGAGATATTTTAATGGAGCAAAGATACTTAGGGAAATAGCTTCAAAGTTCCCCCTTAACTTATGAACACAGTAATCAGTTCCCCCTTAGAATGATACCAGTCCTATTGGTTCCAAGATTCCAGAATATATTCCCCCTTTTGACATCATCGAAAAGATTGGAAGAGAATCAATGTAATCAAGCATGGCACAAAGAACATAGAGTCACAAGGCATCGCGGGTCAAAATATCCATATTATGTCAAGATAGACCAAAGACAACGCAAGCAAGACACAAAAAGCAGTAAAGAAGAACATGAGCATGAAGAACAGTAACCAAAAAAGAACATAAGGCTTGATGTGCTGGGGAACCCTAAGGAAAAGCTAAGCCAGAATTACCAAAGGGAACTCAAGAGGAACTCGACTTCTTCCGCTCAATCAAACTTCAGCAAAGTGGTTGATAGAAACACTTATCCTTCAAAACAACAGAGATCACTTTTTATTTCCTCAGCAACATCATCTTCCTTAGGGAGTTCACAAAACTTTTTGAGGAACTCAATGCCCATAGACATACATTTCTTAGGGTGAACCGAGACACGAGAAACAATTGCCTCAGGAATGGATGGATCATATAGTTGAATCAGAAACCATTGGTGTCGGAGAAGAGGAGTTCAGAGGATCAACACTAATCGAAACGTCGGTCGTGACAAGGGTGGCGACGTTTTCGGAATTAGCCAACTTTTCTGCAGCAACGGCCAGGGAAAAACCTTCTTGGTGTTGTCGTTCAGCAGGGAACTCAAGGTAAGTGTTGGAGATAATTTGAGAGACCTTGAAGCAGCTAGGGGGGCAATATTTTCTCCTTCTCCTTTTCTTTTCTTTCTTCCATTTTTTTTTGAGCTTGTACTTGAGCGGCTTGTACCTGAATGAGGGCAGATATAAGCCCTTTGTAACAGAGATCCTTCCAAAGAAAATATATTTCACAAATGTCACAAGATCTTGTCAACATCTCCTTAATAACTCACACCTGAGAAGATCTTTCAATGAGCAAAAGTGATCCAGATTATCCGACTATCATGAATAGAAATCTTTATCATGGATCCAACCGCAGCCAAGTAGCAAAGAACATTGATAAATAATCACTGGCCGACAAAAGCAAAACGCAGAAAATACATAGTTCCCCCGGAGTTCCTTTGAAGTAACTGGCAATGGAAGGCTTTGGATGCATATATGTGATAGGCATAAAATTCAATAAAGTACACATCCAAAAGCAATTAAATACAGGTAGGTCAATTTTGACGCTAATATAGAAGTTCCCAGTTGTGGACTAATCATAAAATGCTCATAGGGAACTCTAGAGAAGCCAGGTTGAGGTCGGCCTATAATCAATTATCCTTTCGGCTTATAATGAGGGTTCAGTAGATGAGATTGATTATTTTGTGTTGAAAGAAGTACGATCATGCCAACTAAATAGATTAAGTGTCATGCTTGGAATATTATGCGAAAACAAGACACATACTCATAGTTTGAAACGAATGACAATAGACTCAAGTAGCAAACAACCAAGCTAATTTCCAGAGATAAACCAAACAATCACATAACTAGTCATGACCAGGGAAATAGGCAAAGGAACTCAGAACCTCTAATTAATGGTAATCATACCCCGAAGCAATCTTAAGTACTCAAATGGTTCTCGATTAAGGGCTTTAGAGAAAATATCAACTATTTGGTCCACAGTGCGACAATGTTCCATTATAATTAACCATTTTTCCACATTATATCTTAAGAAGTGGTGCCTTATGTCAATATGCTTAGACTTAGAATGAAAAACATGCTTCTTAAAGATGCTAATGGCACAAGTATTTTCACATAAAATCTTAAGGGAACCAAAGTACTTACCTTGGTCGACAAGATGTAGCATGATCCAAAGAAGTTGAGCACACTATGCAGCAACAACCATGAATTCTCCTCAATGGACGATAGGGAACCAGAAGACAAATTCTAGGATCCCCACGATTCAAGACACAAACCAAGGAACTTCGTCATACTAGAGATGCTCTTTTGATTTCCCAAGAATCCAACATAATCAACATTAGTGTAGGAAATGATCTCGAAGTCCTCGCTCTTGGGAATCCATAGGAACAAAGTGTCAGTTCCCTTGAGATAGCGAAGAATACTCTTGACAACAACAAGGTGCTTCAATCATGGATCATCCTGAAAGTGAGCACACAAACACACAACATACATAATATATGGTCTACTAGTAGATAAGTAGAGAAGGGAACCAATCATTTGCATGTACAAAGATTGGTCAAATTTCGGATCAGAGGCCGCCATTGTGAGTTTTGTGGCAAGGGAAAATCCATCAACAAAAGTTTGCATGAATCCATCTTGAGTTATTCGAGCAGTTCCTTCAAATACTTTTGTTGATGGATTTGAGTTCCCTCGGGGAGTTGGTTGATCTGGAGACCTAGAAGAAGGTAAGTTCCTTTATCATGCTCATCATGAATTCACTACTCATCAAATTCTTGAATTTCTCTACAAGAGACAGATTAGTGGATCCAAAAACAATATCATCGACATAAACATGAACATCCAGAATGTCTTCTATAACCTCAAGAAGAAAAAGTATTTTGTCGATCAAACCTCTTCTGTATCTATTGGATATCAGGAACTAAGCCAATCAATCGTACCATGCACGAAGAACTTGCTTCAAGCCATAGAGGGCCTTGCTGCTTGACATACACCTCCTCTTACAAAATGCCATTGAGAAAGACATTTTTATCATCCATCTTGAAAGAGCTTGAATCCTTTGTGAGAGCAAAGGCAAACATCAAGTGAGTTGCCTTCAATCTAGCAACATGAGCAACTGTTTAGTCATGATCAATTCCTCTTTGTTGATTTATCCTTGATCCATGAGATGAGCTTTGTTTCTTGTGACCACACCAGAGTAACCAAGCTTGTTGCACAAGATCTACTTAGTGCCAATGATTGTCCTATCTGGAGGACGGGGAACTAGGCACCAAACCTTGTTTCATTCGAACTGGTGTAGCTCCTCATGCATTGTATGAACCCAGTCGGGATCATGTAACACTTCTTATAGTTCTTTGGGATCTGCAAGAGACATGAAGACACATAAAGTACAAAGGTTACGAAAAGAGGATCTAGTAAACGGACCTGTTGTACTTGAAGTTGGGCATATGAGAATTTGACGAGCCAAATGGTTGAGCATTGTATTGTTTGCAACATCATTCTCAGCGGAGTTCCTTGTGAAGGCAGCCTGGTTCCCAACAACATGGGAACTTGGCGTAGAGACATCAATGATGTTGTCTTGAGACAGGAAGGAGATCGGAACATGAGTTCCATCAATGGTAGGATTCTTACTTGAAAAGCTTCATCTTTAATCTTTAGATTTTCTGTTCAGTTTTAGGTGAGTTCCCATAAAAGTCACTAGTTCAGTTCAAGGGGTAACTCAGGCGGTGAGGCTACATGAAGGAAGAACACTTTGTTCTGATTTATCCTCATTATATTGAGTATTGGCTGGTTTATGTGGGATCTTTCTCATCGTTGTGCACAAAGCACTTGCACCCTTCGACATGAGGAAGAGATATGTTGGGAACTCTTCCTTTGTGGTGCAAAACACATGGTGGTTCTCTAAACACCGACGGAAATCTTTCCTCCGTCGAGTTTCTGAAGTGAGTACTTATTTCGTGTTAATACGAAGGGAACTGTGACAAAGAGTTGTCCAGTTCCTAGGCACAGCGGAAGTAATGAAACAAGTTATCAACACAATTACTTAAGGTGGAAACTCTAGATAACCAACTAGTTATCTTTGGATGAAAACCACCCCTCTTTCAAGGATTGAAAGGTCTACTTGTATATTCAATCAGTGAGTTTAGAGATGAACGAGATTACAAACTTATTACTAAGTACTAACCTAGTTCCTATCAGAAACTCTTAGATGAAAATACCAGTGAGCTTACTCGATGTTCTTGAGCAAGAACACCTCTTTCTCTTCTCAACCAGATGCAATTCGAATTGAGCAAGAACGCCTCTTTCTCTTCTCAAAGATGCAATTCGAACTCTCCAAAAAGCATAGTGATTAAGGTCGTCCGAATAGATATTTATATGCAAGAAGATCTCGTGTAAAGATATCGGTTAAGATAATTACACAAAATATCTTCATTCCATATTAATATCTATCCTTACGTGGTTTGGTTGACTAAATAAACAAAAGATCTACTAATGTTCATTTACAACCGATTATACTTCACACATCTTCTTATGGAACCTAATTATCAAGTAAGATCTTGCTTGAGATATACTTGAATAATCCTTAATTCCATAAATGCAAGATTATGTTATTTACCAAAGATAAACAACATAATCTTTCCTTAATCAATTACCATGAATTTCTAGCAATCAGATATTATAAATTAGGAACAAAATCTTCGTGATATCTTCTTCTCCTTGTTGCCCACGTTTGACCGAATCTCGGCAGCGTCAGAGACGCGGTTCCCCTTCCAGTTCACTTGATCTTGATATTTGCTCACTTGGACTTGGTTTCCTTACCTTTTCATGTGAAACTCAAATACTAATATGACCATTAAAGTATAAGTGTTTGTCATCGTAAAAACCGAAGAAACCGAGGAAGGGAACTCCATGGAAACTGAAGTTCCAGAAGTTCCATTCCAACAATAATTTTACGTTAATAGATCAGTGGCGAGAAGAATGATTAAGGAACTTGTGGAGAGAGGTCAGATCAGGATGGTGTCTCAACACTCGAGCCATCAGATCTACACAATGTCAACCAACACCAATTAGGAAGCAATACTTTCCTACATTTCGATTTTCATCTCATCATTGTCTAAGTTTTTCCATATTTTTTGTTAGCTATTGTTGTTGGATGATCACAAAAATATGGAGAGACTACACATTGTTAGGCATTGTATTATTGAATTGGTTCTAGAGTCAATTATCGGAAACCACCCGTCCAATAGGTACATTTGTCAGAAACCACCCTTATAATAACTAATTACCGAAAACCATCCATATATTGCACTTCGTCACCAAACAATCACGGTTAATCTTTGTCAGAAAACCATCCATATACCTTCCTCCATTTGATCTAAACATTGACGCTTGATGGATTTCATGAGACGTAAGGTTACGTCGAATGGAAGCCAGTTGTGCAGTATAGGTCCATCCGGGGAAGAATATTGGTCGAGCTATTATGGACGATGCCCTTGGAGAAATAAGGAAGAGTTGACTCGCAAATAAGAAAAGAAGAATTTCTCAAAGAAGGAAAAGGCACTCGCTGAAGACTTGGTCTTGCGATGCGCACCCGTTTGAATCATTGAAGAAATAAAGAAATAATATCTATAAGGAATATTTCCTTATAGATAATGTTTCCTAGCTTATAGATAAAGAAGCGGCGTGCCTACTGAAGACCGAAGTTGAAGACTTGGAGATCAAGTTGGAAGATCACACGGAAGGAAATAATATTTTAGGAAGAGATTTCCTTAGGAAAGAATATTATATTCTTATAATAAGATTTATGGAAAAAGATAGGACGGCTACATATTGTATTAGGTTAGAGCTATTTAGTTTGGTATATACTGTAAGGGATTTACATAGCTTAGCAAGACTTTGAAGAGTGAACCCCTAGTTCATTGTTTAGAGTTGTTCTACGAGTGTTAGAGATTGAGATTCAAGTGAGACTGGGTGGGAAATCTAGAAGAGTGATCCAAGTTCTATTGTAATCAAGAAATCAATAACACAAGTAGACTCGTTCAAACTCTCTCTAGTGAAAGCTAGAGAGGAATGGTTTTTCACTTCAAATTACTTATTGATTGTTGGGCCAGATTCCGGCCCACGTTCAATAGATACTAGGAGGGAGCCCATACGTGTGAGATGGCTGAAGTAATGGAAAAGAGACGTTGCAATCGGAAGGCTTAAGATCTGGTCCATCCGATCCATTAAGGCCGTAAAGGTCACAAGGGAGTAAAATTAGGAAATCATGTAATTATAGCTAGTAACAGCCTTGACTAGGATAGAAATATAAAAGGGAATTTCCCATATTTGTAAACACACGCTCTCAGTACTGAAAATACTGGTAAATCAATAATCCATCATCAATCAAAGGAAAAAAGCAAAGTGATTCGAGTGTTCCTGATCCAAACCCCTTCGTCTCAAGTTCATTGTCTCTCGATCCATATCGTTGTATTGCTTCGGTGATCGTAGTGTTTTTACTCGATTCGGTTGTTTTGCCTCGCTAAAAGGCATAATAATTCTTTGAGATTATTTGCCCAAAACAATTTGGCGCCCACCGTGGGGCCATCGATCGATTTCGGGTTTAACTAAGATATCCTGTAGCTAACAACAATGGTGAACGGAGACGCTACCGCTCCAGGTTCAGGCCCTATAGATCTCAATCCCGAGGGAACTCCAATCGTGGAAACTCCAATTGTGGAAATTCCAGGCGTGGAAATCCCAGGGTCAACCGATGAAGATCTGGCAACAAAATCTGCCGGCGACGTTGTCTCAGGGGACACGGTGCAAACAACTCGTGAGGAGATGCGTCTCATGCATCAATCCATGGAATCCTTGCGCAGAGAAATGGATGAACACCGCCAACGTTACGAGGCGATATCTGCATCCAACACTAGACTAATGAATGAGAATTATGTTCTTAGAGCGCAGGTACAGACGACCATCGAGAGAGAGGCCCTAGATGGCTTCGAGGATTCTCCATTCGTTGAAGAAATTGCCCGATCCGAAATCCCGAAGAAGTTCCACTTGCCCAATATGGCTAGTTATGATGGGACCAGTGATCCAGACGACCATGTCGCTTTATACAAGCAAAAGCTCATGGCTATCTCGGTTCCTCGTGGGAGCCGAGAGGCAGTCATGTGCAAAAGCTTTGGCACATCGTTGTCTGGACCAGCCTTCACGTGGCTCATGAATCTTCCGCGAGGATCTATTGTGTCCTTCGCAAAATTGGTGGATTCATTCAAAAATCAATTTGCTAGCAGTCGTAAGTTGGAAAAACAATCGAGCGATCTGTATTATGTGACCCGGAAAGCTAATGAGTCTTTGCGTGATTATTTACACAGGTACAATAAGGTCAAGGTGTCCATCCCACACTGCGACCCTCAGACCTCGATCCAGGCATTCCGCCGAGGTCTGACGAAGGGAAGTGAACTCTACCGGGAACTGACGAAGTACCCGTGTGAGACGTTCGAAGATGTACAAGCAAAGGAAATGGCCCAAGTCCGATTGGATGAAGATGAGGCTCCACGTAATAGCCCAGACCGAGTCAATCGTAGATCTCGAGAGGATAGCCGGCGCGACCATCGCAGTCAACCATATCCTCGAGAGAGACGAGACCGGGATAGGGCAATGCCAAGCAGGGAACGTGGGACTGAATGGAAGGATCACCCATCCCTTCCTCCGAAGGTTCAATCTTACAACTTTAGTGTTTCTGTTGCAGAGTTGGTGAAAACTTTCGATCGGTTCGGAAAAGATGTTAGATGGCCGAGGAAAAGCGACAAACCCGAATCAAAGAAAGACATGAGCAGGTGGTGTGACTTTCACGCCGATCATGGTCATTACACGGATGAGTGTGTCGCCCTTCGGAAGGAGGTCGCTAGGTTATTAGCGCAAGGTTTCTTAAAAGACGTCATATCCGAACGCGCGAAGGCAACGCTCGACCGACGTGACAAAGGACCCGACAACCGTCCTCCATCGCCAGTCCCAGCTAAGATTATCAACTGTATCTCGGGTGGTTCGGAGTTGTGTGGAATATCATACTCGGCGGCCAAGAGACAGGCGAAGTGTTGTGCCCTCGATTCACCTCCACCATCGGAATCAAAGGAGAAGAGGGTAAGTGATCTGCCCTCTATCACCTTCGACGACGCTGACGCATGTGAGGTGGAGCATCACGACGGTTTGGTTATCTCTCTCTCTATTGGAAACTGTCTTATACGTAGGATCTTAATCGATACGGGTAGTTCTAGCAATTTAATGAACTTATCAACATTGAAACAAATGGGATTAGGGGAGGACGGTGTCAGCCCTAATCGTATTCCCTTGGTCGGTTTTAGTGGTGAGGTAAAGTATACGGTTGGGGATATCGTCCTAGCCGTGTACGCAGGAGGCGTGAACCTCCAGGTGAGGTTCAACGTCGTGGATTGCAAGTCTCCCTATAATTGCATTATTGGGAGGCCATGGATCCATGCGATGAAAGCCGTCGCCTCAACCTATCACCAAACCATAAAATTTCCTACTAAGTGGGGGATACAAGAAATTAAGGGAGAACAAAAACTAGCTAAGGAGTGTTATATGGTGTCCATGAAACAGGCAGTCGAGGACAAGTCTGCATAGCAGTCAGAGGACGGAGAGAGATCGAGCCGATACGTCGAACCTCAGACAGAAAGGTTGGACGAAATTGCACTCGATCCCTCTTCGCCCAAACGAACTGTCCGGATAGGGGCTGACCTTGACGATGAGACAAGGATATCTTTATTACAATTCTTAAGACTAAATTCAGATTGTTTTGCATGGTCCCACGAGGACATGGTGGGCATTTCACCAAGTATAATGACCCATAAGCTTAACGTATATTCGAGTTTTCCTCCTGTCAAACAGAAACGCAGGAAATTCGCAGTTGAACGCAACAAAGTCATCGACGAGGAGGTGACGAAACTCCTTGAAACAGGCAAGATCAGGGAGGTCGCATACCCCGACTGGTTGGCAAACGTAGTGGTCGTAGAAAAGAAGAATGGAAAGTGGCGAGTCTGTGTCGACTTCAAAGACCTAAACAAGGCGTGTCCCAAAGATTCATTCTCACTTCCGCACATTGACGCTATGATAGACGCAACAGCGGGGCATGAGATGTTGACCTTCATGGACGCATTCAGTGGGTATCATCAGATTCAAATGGATCCGGGGGATCAGGAGAAAACAGCTTTCATGACTAGTCAGGGAACCTATTGCTACAAGGTTATTCCTTTTGGACTCAAAAACGCAGGAGCGACGTATCAGCGGTTGGTTAATAAGATGTTCAAGGATCAAATTGGAGATACGATGGAGGTCTACATCGACGACATGTTGGTGAAATCGAAACAGAAGAAAGATCACATAGAACACCTACAGGAGGCATTTGAAGTACTCAAAAGGTATAGCATGAAATTAAATCCTACTAAGTGTTCTTTTTGTGTGTCGTCAGGGAAATTCCTGGGGTACTTGGTCAATCAAAGAGGAATTGAGTCCAGTCCAGAACAGATCAAGGCGATTATGAATTAAAGGTCTCCCAGGTGCGTCAAGGACGTACAAAAGTTAACAGAACGCATAGCAGCCCTTAACAGATTCATCTCAAAGTCATCTGACAAGTGCAAACACTTCTACGACGCACTAAAGAAGAGCAAATCCTTCCACTGGGGCGCAGAGCATGAGATGGCATTCCAGGATCTCAAGACATACTTATCCAACCCTCTGCTGTTGGCCAAGCCCAAGGTTGAGGAAGCATTACCTCTTTATCTGGCGGTGTCAGAATCATCGGTAAGTGCAGTCCTGATCAGAGAAGAAGATGGACAACAACTCCCCATCTATTACGTCAGTCGATCCTTGCTACCAGCTGAGACGAGGTATTCGTCGTTGGAAAAACTCGTGCTTGCTCTGGTCATGGAGTCCAACAAGCTGCGTCCTTACTTCGAATCTCACACGATCGTCGTAAGGACCAATCATCCTTTGAAAGTCGTGTTGAGGAAGACAGAATTCACAGGGCGCATCACAAAATGGGCTATACATTTGAGTGGGTATGCGATAGAGTACGAGCCACGGACAACAATCAAATCTCAAGCTTTGGACGACTTTGTAGCTGATTTCAGTCCCACCTTAGAAGAAGAAGCAGTGAAAGAAGCGTCGGAATTATCTGTCACAGATCAGAAAGGAACGTGGGAACTTTTCACAGATGGGGCATCGAACGTCAGGGGCACAAGTCTCGGCGTCGTACTGAAATCACCACAGGGGGATAACATAGCCCAAGCCGTGAGATGTGAGTGGGATGCGACGAATAACGAGGCTGAATATGAGGCACTCATATTTGGGTTACATTTGGCAGTTGACATGGGCATAGAGGATCTTAAGGTCACGTGTGATTCATTACTCATAGTTAATGAGGTCTAGGGATCGTATGCTACAAAAGATGACATAATGGCTGCTTACGTAGTCGTCGCTCGAGGATTAATGGAAAAGTTCAACAC
The DNA here is from genome assembly GCA_029168935.1 of Oxyria digyna. Classification (NCBI taxonomy): domain Eukaryota; kingdom Viridiplantae; phylum Streptophyta; class Magnoliopsida; order Caryophyllales; family Polygonaceae; genus Oxyria; species Oxyria digyna. The sequence goes on from JAPVLV010000013.1 coordinate 19,677,828, forward strand.
ATTTGAAATATGCCAGGTCCCAAGGGAACAAAACACTCAGGCAGACGCACTGGCCAATTTGGGGTCAACTCTGGATCCCAAGGAGTTCCCTGTCATGCCTATCGTCCATGTGACGACTCCTGCTATATCTAAGAAAAAGGAAATTTTGGTCAATGAGGAGGAACGCAGTGGCGAGAAAGTGGATGATCCAGTGGAAGTCTGGACTACGCCACTCCTAGACTACATGGTCAGGGGCACCCTGCCGGCTGACAAAGCGGCTGCAAAAAGACTCAAGGTACAAGCACTCTCTTATGAATTAATTGACGGTTTCCTTTTCAAATGATCTGTCACAGGGGCAAAGCTCAAATGCCTAACGCCATCCGAGGCGCAAGAATTATTTCATTCAATCCACGATGGCGAGTGCGGGAATCATGCTGGAGGTCGAAGCCTGGCTTGCAAAGCAAGACGCCAAGGGTTCTTTTGGCCGACTATGAACACGGACGCGCTGAACCACGCAAAGAAGTGTGACGCATGCCAGCGACATGCACCCGTCCCACATCAACCATATGAGTTGTTGCATCCTACGATAGCTCCATGTCCCTTCATGAGATGGGAATGGACATCGTCGGTAAACTTCCCCCAGCACCGGGGCAAAGAGTTTTCTTTTTAGCTATGACGGATTATTTCTCAAAATGGATTGAAGTTGAAGCCTATAGAGAGATAAAAGAAGCATAGGTGATATCTTTTATTAAACGTAACATTTTGTGCAGATTCGGCATACCCTCAGAGATTGTCTGCGACAATGGTTCCCAGTTCATAAGGGGCAAGACCAGGGCCTTCTGTGCTCGATGGAACATAAGTTTGGTCACTTCTACCCCTAGATATCCACAGTCTAATTGCCAGGCAGAGTCCAGTAACAAGATCATCATCAACAACTTGAAGAAGAGGTTAGAAGGAGCCAAGGGACGATGGGCCGACGAATTACCCTATGTCCTATGGGCAGATCGCACGACGCCTAAGAACGCCACAGGACAATCCCCCTTCTCATTAGTATATGGGTGCGAAGCAGTAATCCCTGCGGAAGTTCTCCTTCCAACCATCAGGTACGGGCTGCAAAACTTTGACACAAACGATGAGGCTTTGTCACACGATCTAGACACCGTCGGAGAACTCAGGGAGAAGGCTAGGGTCCGGATGTTTAAATACCAGCAACAGGTCGCAAGGAGCTACAACAAGAACGTCAAGATTAAAGTGTTTAAGTTAGGAGATTGGGTCCCGATGAAAACTTTTCAGAACACCAAGGATCCTAGAGATGGAAAATTGGCTCCACAGTGGGAAGGACCATATAGGATCGTCGAGGTCGTAGGACAAAGGGCATATCGATTGGAAAGCATCGACGGATATCCCATTCCTCGAAGCTGGAATGCGACCCACCTAAAGCTGTATCGTTTCTGAAAACCTCATTTATTCCTCAAAAAACTATAAATTTGTTATCTCTTGAAAACAGATACTGACACTAGTATAAAAGGGTAATAGCGTCGTACGACCCATTACCACCCAAAAATACGTTTGTCCTATTTTCAAATAAATGCAGGTGTGACAGCAAGGGTCTAACAGTGAACAAGTGGATCCACACAGACACACACTCATGAGCTCATGCATACATACAGACACGATCGATCGAAACACGAAGGATTACAAAGGCACGTCGTACCCTGTTCGCCTTATGACAAACAATAAGGTACGATCGTCATACATTACGCAAAACACTATTGCTAACTCATCCTTCGGACGTACGTCATGACTCTAATACTTATACATTCACATTACAGGCCATCTCTCCCTGCCTTGAGAGCAGCCGACATCACACAGATCCACATAATCCTTTGCTGACGGACGAATCAGGCGCCTGGGTCAACGTACCCTGCGACCTTGTATACGTCATAAGGTACAGGATCCTTAACCTACGCAAATACCTTTACATACAACACAAAAGAACTTTCTTGTGACCAACAAAATCGTTTTGGACAGGTCGTCATAAAGAAAAGACGGGTTATGCATTAAAAGAGCCTATACGGCCAGAATCCTTATAGAAGTGGGATGCAATCCGCGATGGGGGACGGATTGCCAAAACCATTGTCTTACTAAGCATGCGAACCGCGATGGAGGACGGGACGCCAAAGCAAACCAAGAAGTTCAACAAAGTTAGCAAGAAAATATCGAAAGCTAGAGGGAGAAAGAAGAGTCATTCGCGGGTCTTGGAAGCACTTTCCTTAGACACACAGTCGTTAGGAGCTTCGGTTCGACCCGAGCTCAACTCGGCTTCACCAGCATCATCTTCGGGCCTAGGGACGGCATCCAGGTACTCCGCGTGAGGGCAACCATCGGGAAAGTCGGCCAGCAGTTGAGCCTTAGCGTCGTCCAAATCTCAAGCCACATGTTGTCCCTTGGAGTACTCCTCCATGATCTCAATACGGGACGAGGCACCAAAGTACAAACCGATGGCGACCGCCTTCGACCCACAAGCATTCTTCTCCTCCTCCAGAGCCTTGTTAGCTTTATTCAGACGATTGATCAGCTCAGCCTCATTCTTCTCAGCTTTCTCCAGCATGTTCTTCGAGTCCTTTACACGTCCTTCAGCAGTCTCTGCCCTGTACGTCAGGTCATCAATAGCTTTGACGAACTTGTCATGACTTTCCCGGACGTGCTGAACAGCCTGCGACAAGAGAGATACATTGTAAAAAGCAAAAAAAAAAAGAAGAAAAAGACTCACTGAAGTAGACTTACCATCCACAGACTGTCACCAGCGAAGGCCACGTTCTCTTGAAGACTTTTTAGCTTGACGTCCACAGGAATGACGACGTCCGAGATCGTAGAAATGCCCGTCGCAGCTTCAGCACTGAGTACATCCTTCGAGAGGTCAATGATTTCAGAGGACTTCCGCTTCTCACCGGATTTGGGTTTAGGAGGCAGAGCATGGGACGAAGAAGCTTTCCCTTTTCCTTGCACAGCCCTCAGGTCCTTGAAGGAAAGACGAGCGCTGGAACGTCCTGCGCGAGTGCTCGTCGCTTCCATTACAACATGTCCCCACGGTAAGCAATCACCAACAAAACACAATACACACAAAAAGCAAGATCCAGGACTTACACTTGGAAGGGGTAGAGCTTGGTCCCATGTCGCTTGAGGAGATTGGCTTGTTGATAGTAGAGTTCTGGAAGGTGCGATGAGCGACCGGGAACGACAAGATCCTCTTCAGTTTAGCCTCAATCGCAGGGTCACTAGGACGATCAATGTCTTCAGGAACTGTCAAAAAGGAAAAGTAAGACGAAGTTAAAGGAGTACAAAGAAGATCAACCACAGGAACAATACATACCTCGACGCAACCACCAAGTCCTCATGAAGCCGCAAACTTCCACCGTGCCAAGCGTCGCTATCTGTGCAAAAAAGTATCGTTTTTTCCAACCTCTGTCATTGCAACTTTGACCTAAGGCTATGGGTTTGTAACCAGGGCGAGCCGAAAAACAGTACATATGGGATTTGATGGTCATGGGTTGGTGAAGATATTCAAAATCGGCTAAGTTGAAGTGGAGATCAGGGTATCTTTCATTAAAACGGTCAAGAATCCGGAGCAATCTCCACGCATGAGACATAATTTGGCAACAGGCAAGGTCATATCGGGCTAGGATGTCACGGACTAACTTAGAGAATGGGAAGACATGGCCTATTTTAAAGGGGTACTCAAAGAAACATACCCACTCATCATCCTCGTCGTCGGCTCGTTGGTATTCATCTGGTTTTCGAAGAGTCGACTGAGGGGGGAAATCATAACAAAGGCGGAAGAGCTTTAGGTCTTCCTCAAAGAGCTCGCTGGGGACGGCGTCTTGAACGCAGAGACACGGTGAAAGGTCGACGGCTTCTATCTGAAGATGGTTCGCCATGGATGAAGGAGGGAAGAAGATGAAGAAAGGAAAAGAAGGAGAAACCCACCTAGGGACTCGGAGACGGCAGAAGGGAAATGATGGCTCTCCAGGCAGACCGTCCTCTCAATTTAAAGCCCAAAAGTAACTGCATGAAAGGATTCAAACCGTCCGCTCGTTGCGAGGCACGTGTAAGGTCGGATGAGAAGAAAAGCAACCGTTCATATCGCCAGTTGGGCCTCATCAACGCTTCCTTTTGGGGCAAACTGTTGGGCCAGATTCCGGCCCACGTTCAATAGATACCAGGAGGGAGCCCATACGTGTGAGATGGCTGAAGTAATGGAAAAGAGACGTTGCAATCGGAAGGCTTAAGATCTGGTCCATCCGATCCATTAAGGCCGTAACGGTCACAAGGGAGTAAAATTAGGAAATCATGTAATTATAGCTAGTAACAGCCTTGACTAGGATAGAAATATAAAAGGGAATTTCCCATATTTGTAAACACACGCTCTCAGTACTGAAAATACTGGTAAACCAATAATCCATCATCAATCAAAGGAAAAAAGCAAAGTGATTCGAGTGTTCCTGATCCAAACCCCTTCGTCTCAAGTTCATTGTCTCTCGATCCATATCGTTGTATTGCTTCGGTGATCGTAGTGTTTTTACTCGATTCGGTTGTTTTGCCTCGCTAAAAGGCATAATAATTCTTTGAGATTATTTGCCCAAAACATTGGTGTCGAGGTGGTACCGGGGTAGAAAGACAATGACGAGGAAGGAGGAGAAGCGGAGGGAGGTCCACCATTTATCAGTACCATTGCTGAACACCATGGTAATTTGACAGATTTAAGGGATTTTACAAACGGAATATGATGGAGGGTTGTTTGGTCACGGAGGGTAATATGCAGATAGTTTTCGATAAATAGTAATTAAATTAGTTGTTTCTGGTAAATAGGCCTATTGAACGGGAGGTTTTCGATAATTGGTCATTTGTTCTAACCTATCTCTTTGTTTAAGGGACATGTTATGCATAACCCACTAAAAGTGTTATGCATAACCCATTAAAATTACACAAAAACACCCAAATTTTCAAATTTTTATATCGATGTAGAAAATTTGTTTAACTTATAGATATATGTTATTCGTAACTCACTACCTTATTTAATGGCAATATGTATATATATTATAAGTCAATCAACGTAATGAAGTTTCAGTTTAAAAACATTGTGTAATTTTATTAATTTGATTTCAGATAACTTGCAACTGTTGCAAGGTATTATGATGGAATAACATACAAAAAGTATAAATTAATTAAGTATATTATTTTATTTGATAATTATAGTCAAACTTGCAAACTATTTTAAATTAAATCGTAAATACACAATTTGTTGGGTTATGCATTAACACTTTTAGTGTGTTCTGCATAACAGTTATGTTGTTTAATTATGTAATTATTTTTACTTACAAATTTTAGATGTTCTATCACCTTCACCGATTTTAATTTGTTGCTTATCAAGCCTAGAAATATGCTTCATGAAAACAAATGTTTCGAACAATATATGTCAACCCCAAGACATCTAATCTATATATCCATATAGAAGGAGAGCTTATTTTAAGCTCTCTCTGTAATTCTAACTCTACATAAGCATGTGTTAATTTATGATTAAAGTTCAATTATTTCAAATATCAATATTTAAATTTGTTTTCTTAGTATCTTCATCAAAATAGTTATTCACCACATCTTAAATTGAAAATATTGTTACTTGACATAATTAATTAATTTAATATTAAATAGATACTTTTTCAAATGATAATTATATAATAAGTTTTATACATATTTACTATATTATTTTTTAGTTATAATTTTTAAATCAGCTGACTCACGATTATTATTTATTTTATTTTTTTAATAGGCAAGAACCGGAGTTTCACCAGACGTCTGGCGACAACTCCAGATCATCCTGACGAATGATCCGTAGGAAGTCAAAGAAGGACTGCACCAAGCCTGACTAAATAAGAGCTGGTCTTATTGTTCTGATATATTCATCAGATACAATGTCATTTTGGTCGCAATTAAGGACCAATTTAATTATATGTGAGCTGATTTTTGTTTTAGACAAAAAGTCAGCTACTCGATTCGCTTCTCTAAAGCAGTGAAAAACCTTATAGTTATCAAATAGCTTTAGAATGTTTTGAATATCAGTAATAATATTTCTAATTTCCCATGGGATTTTCCTAATATTTTTGATGGAATTAATAACTGTAAGATTATCGCCTTCAATGATAATATTTTTTGCTTTCATTTTAACCGCTAATTTAACCGCATATAGTGCACCTAGAGCTTCTGACATTAACGGAGAAGATGATAAAATATCCTTCAGATATAAGTCTAACACCTTTCCATTACTATTTCTAGCTACACATCCAATACTTTTCTGTTGCATATTTGAGAAAGATGCGTCGAAATTGATTTTAACCCAGTTAACTGGTGGTTTAATCCATCTCAAATTAGTTGTTTTCTTTTTATTTCTTTTACTTTTCATTTTTGGTCCTTTCAGGTTATTCTGCGTTGATTCCCAAAACTTAAATTTTTCAAAGGCTGAATAGGCTGTTTCCTTTTGTACATGGCTATGGTTTTTGAAAACTATTGTGTTTCTGTACAACCACAGTGAGTACCAAAGAAAAATAAGAGCTTCGATTTTGAAGTTTTTATTTTGACATGCATGAATAATATTCTGTAGTGCCTGATTAAAGGTTAGGTCTGTAGGTATATCAAACAGAGTGTCCATTAAGCTCTCGTATTTCTTAAGTTGAGTTGTAGTGTAGTGGCATTCAAAGAAAAAGTGCTCTCTAGTTTCATACGGTTCATTACACATAGAACAGTGATGAGGGACCCTATTATAATACTTATTTAGTCTTTGAGTTGTAGGGAGATTATCAGAAATGGCTTTCCACAGAAAGTTTTGGTATCTAGGAGGGATTTTGAGATTCCATACCCAATTATATAGTTCATTTTTATGCTGAGGTATGTTACTCATGTTGAATTTTCTTCCTGAAGCAGTACTAAAATGACCGGATCTATCTGGTAACCAAATGACTCTATCCTCTGTATTTGTGTTTGGAATATAAATACTCCGTATTTGGGCAACCTTATTACTTGGTAGAACTTCTTGTAGTTTATCTAAGTTCCATTCCCTTGAATTTGTAATGAAGAAGGCTACTTTGATATTAATATCCGATGAAGTTGGATCAAAAAACGAGATTAATGGTCCTTCTTGAACCTAGTTGTCTGTCCAGAAATTAATATTTTTACCATTTCCTAATTCCCACCCAATTCCTGTATGAAATTGTTTCCGTAGATGTAATAATCTGGAAAATTGCCATGATTGTTTCTGCTTTTTTGTGAATTCAAAAAGACTGGATTTTTGTAAATATTTTTGATTAATTAATCTAACCCATATATTTTCACGATCTGTTATTAACTTCCAAAGTAACTTTTGTTGTAATGCAATGTTTAAATCCATTGCCTTATGTAGACCCAAACCTCCCTCATCTTTTGGTTTACATATAGAGTTCCATGAGGTAAGTGCACGATAATTTGAATTACTATTATTCCAAAAGAAATCTTTATTAATTCTATCAAATTGATCACATATTCCTTTAGGTAATGAAAAACACTGCATCAGATAATTAGCTGAGGACATTATATTTGATTGTATAAGAATCGCCCTTCCAACCTGTGAAATTGTATTTGCCTTCCATTTCGATAGTTGTTTTTGCATTTTATGAACTGCAAATTGAAACACATCATTTTTAACCCTTCCTCTTACAATTGGGATTCCTAAATATTTTTCCATTGAATTATTCATTTGTAAGTTTAACACAGAAGCCAAGGCTTGTCTTTGAGTTTGGCTAATGTTAGGTGTAGTTTGAAATGAACTTTTGTGATAATTTATAGATAGTCCTGATAGATCAGTAAATTTCTGTAAGAATTTTTTAATATAATTCATATTATTCATATTAGCATTTGCAAAAATTATAGTATCATCTGCAAAGCACAAGAAAGGAATACGCATTCCATTTCTAGTGAGTTGAATTTCTACCTTGTGGTTTACTTTATCAGATTCTTGTTGAAGAGTTCTGGAAAGATACTCCATAACTAATATAAAAATAAACAGGGCTATTGGATCACCCTGTCTTAAACCACATCTTGGTTTGAACACCGGGCCCAGCTCATTGTTAACTAAAACTGAATAACTAGCCGAAGTTATACATGCCATCAATCTGTCAATCCATTGTTGATGAAATCCAAAAGATTGTAAAATCTTAATTATAAAAGGCCATTGAACTTTGTCATATGCTTTTTCCATATCAAGTTTTAATGTCATCCAACCTCTTTTGCCCTTCTTCTTTTGGTGAAAAGAATGAAATACTTCGTGTGATATTAAGATATTATCAAAAATTGAACGATCTTGTACAAAGGCCGCTTGACATGGGTGAATTAGTTTAGGTAAAAGAATTTGCAAACGATTTGCCATAAGCTTTGTAATGATCTTGTAAATAGTAGAGCATAGACTTATAGGACGATAATGATTGATAGATATTGGTGAATCAACTTTTGGTATTAAAGCAACAAATGATTGTGCACACTCCTTTAAAAGTACACCAGAATGAAAAAAGGCTTGTACAGCTTGAATTACTGAGTCTCCAACAATTTGCCAGTAATGTTGGTAAAATTCCTCATTAAAGCCATCCGGACCAGGTGTTTTGTTGTGAGGTAATTGCTTAACTACATTCTTTATTATCACAAGAGTTGGTTGAGCAGTCAGAAAATTATTATCATTCTCATTAACCAAATTAGGAATAATCTGAAAATCTCTATCCAAAAAAGGAATGGAATGTGATGGTTGAAATCTTGATTGTAAGTCTGCCGAAATAGCTGATTTAATCTCTTCTGTATTAAAGTACTTTTGTTTATTAAGCGCTTCATAATAATTAATCTTTTGTTTATACAATCTTATTTTGACTGCTGTCTGAAAGTACTTTGTATTTTTATCCATCTAATTTATATTCTTTAGTTTAGCTCTTTGCTTCCAATATGTATGTTGGAATTCTAATAGTTTATTATACTTCAGAACTATTCTATGATACAGAGGAAGTTTAGTAGAGTTTTGATTTTGAAAACATTCTGTTTGTAATTGGTGCAATTTGGTCTCCGTTTTAGTAAGTTGTTATTTGATGTTATTAATATTCTTTTTAGTCCAATCTTTAGTTCTATTCTTAAGATATTTTTGCTTCATGAAGAGTTTAAACATAGCAGATCTATTATACCTGTAATCCCAAATTCTTTTGACTAAATTCCTATAACTTTCTTTTTGTAACCACGTATTTTCAAAACAAAAGGGGTAATGTTTACGAATATCTTCATCTCCAATCTGCAACGTAATACAACAGTGATCTGACGTAGTAAAAGGTAGATGTGCTTAACCTAATCTTATTATAGAAATTAAGAATGTCAGGATGTAATAGTACACGATCCAGTCTTTCCAAAATAGTGGTATTAGTAAATTTATTTGAGCGTTTCCATGTAAACGGTAAACCTTCAGGATTAATATCTAAGAGTCCATGGTTAGTACTGAAATTAATTAATCTTGTAAATCTACTATTAGCAGGTTCTAAACCTCCTTTCTTATCAATAACTTGTAAAATGTCATTAAAATCTCCAATGACAATTGGTGGAATACTATGCTCGTTGATAAAATCTGAAATGAATTTCCAAAATTCATTTTTCAAGTTCTCCTTACTAGGGGCGTATATAAAGATTATTATGAACTTAATATCTTGTTCTTCGTATTTGAGAGCAATAGTGTTATAGTCATTAAAAATTATGCTACAATATTCTGCTTTAAGAAATTTAGAACATAAAAGCCATATACCCCCTTAGTACCGTCTGCAGGTGAAACAAATACACTATGAAATCCTATCTTAGATAGAAATTGAGAACTAGGAGTGTCATTATATTTAGTTTCATCCAGACAGAAAAGATCAATATTATGAGTACGTTTAATGTGTGAAATTTCAGTCCAAAAATGGAGACGACGCACTCACCTACAATTCCAATAGGCTACTTTCATTTGATAATATCTTTATAAGAAGCATGGTAATAGTGTTGTGTACTAATGTCATACCTAAAATTGTCAATATACACAATCATTTCCAAATGAATATGGCAAACTTTTGAACTGTTACTTTTATTCTTTGAAAACATAAACTCATTAGTAGGACCTGTAAATATAAAACAGTCATCAATCAGGGAAACAGTTCTCCAGAAAACACCTTTGATCTTCCATTGATTAAAACACACTTTGATTGGGGTTATGAAGTTCCAAAATGAATTAGTTGCTTTGAAATCATAAGCTGAATGTTTAATGATTAGGTGATCCCATTCAATACACTTAAAAAGAGCACATTTGTAAATAAACCGAGTTTGAATAGAGTGGGTAGTGCATATTGTAGTATGGATTATTTTTTGGATTATTTTATCACTTATACACTTATAAACATAACTGATAACATTTTTAAGGTTGACTAGTGTGAAATTATGAGCACTGGACCTTATATCATGAATATGCATATCCTCAGTACTTTGTAAGAGATCCAACAATAAGAGAAATTCAGATTTGTGATTATTATAGTGATGAACAGGATAATAAAAATTGATAACAAGTTGGACACTAAACACATGATTAACAAAGACATAACTATTTATCATATGAGAAACAAAGGAAAAAATGGTATCCCATAAGTCCATCACGAAGAACCAACTAGCAGAGTCTTTGGGATATTCCACTTTATCAGAGTTATTATCACCATCATTACAGTTCTTCCATATTCGACCTCTAAAGAGAAGATTATAAAAATTGGATTGAGTATGATGAATCCTACTATTGATATCCACATGAACCACATACCAGAGTATAAAGAGATTGAAGTTTAATGGTCTCATAGTATAGTTGTATAATTTTAATTTGATTAAATGTAAGCAAAATTCTGCTACACTATCAAGATAGACAGTATGACAAAGAGGATATAATCTCTTCCAAAACCAGTCTGCCAGCAACACACATTTAAATTTACTGTTACCAAACACGTACTGACCACAAATAAAGACGGACTTATCCTGTATACAGAACCATGAATTTCTACCGCAGGTGGAGAAAAGGGAATAAACTTTCCTTGACCGAAGAAGTTCCAGAACATACCAACAGAGATTATTCATCATAATACAGAGATAATAATTTTTAGGATTACAAACATATAGATTGAAGTTTTGCTTGAGTGTATAATCATAGAAACTGTGCTTACCAGTAGTTGGTCGGAACACCATCAGTACCAAATACGAACAATTGTGAACTAGGGTGTGAGCAAAAGTGTATATAAGAGTGTGTACAAGATTGTGTTCTGGGTTGTGTGCAGATTTGTAAATAGAATTGAAGAGATTGAAAGAGTAAAGAGAGAAATTCTGCTTACCAGTAATTGATGGAGCCGCCTTCAGTACCAAATACGAACAATTGTGAACAGGGGTGTGGACAAAAGTGTAAACAGAAGTGTGTTCTGGGTTGTGTGCAAACTTGTAAAGATTGAGAGCCTACCTGATCGAGGGCAGGAGCCTGGATTGTTGTCGGTGCTGATCACGGCGGGTGATAGATTAGAAACATGGAGGAGATTGTGTAAAGTGGTGGAAGATGACAGGTTGAAGAAAGAGAAAATTTAGAGAGAGGTCAGTACTTGTCTAGCATAACAGCAGAAGAAAAAAAACACAAGCCATAAAATAGTGCATAGCCCATGCCATGGTCCACTTCTTGTGTGAGGGATATTGTAAGGTTACAATGTTAGACACACATGCAAAAATATAAATATACGACAACTCGTATTTTTGGCCGCAAATTCTTGCTCAACCGTCTTTCCCACAAATGAAATGATGGACCCTTTTCATCTAATAAAGCACATAAACACATAATTCCTCTTTTTTCTTTTTATCATATTATAACCCTTTTTTTTGTCCACAAGATTCATTCAGATATACTCATAGACAACGCTCATAGACATTCTTACCTCTTACTGTAAGTTCATCCACATCCTGGTCGCTCCAAATTCTCTACTTTTGAAGGCGCCCAAATTTTGTGAGTTCTTTATACCTCCAAACCCAGAAAGATTTTCTTATCTTATGATCTGAAATTATGGTATACTATTATACCAAAATAAGAAACTCGCCCTTGTCGTTCTTCTCTTTTACGCAATGGACGAATTTTGCCCTCATTTGACCATTTCTAGATAAAATCTGCAACAAATTTTGGTCAATATGTGAATCAAACATTGTATTAGAAAGGTGTCGGCTGAATTCCAAGTAGATTTAATAGCAAAGTGTTGAATTTGTGTGATACTTAGAAGTGATTGAATAAGATCTAATTAGTTGGCTTTTCAGCTGTTAGGGTATTTGTGCTTAATATATTATTAATATTAGTGAAGAAACTATCTAGAATTCAGCCTGGTAGGATTTGGGTTTAATGATTTAACTAATTCTGTTTGTTTCTTATAGACATTCGTTGATCTCATGTATCTCCTTGTTTGTCCCACTTCCTTTTTGGGTTTAAAGATTTGGCTACTCTTTGCTGAGTATTATACGTACTGAATTTATAGTATGATTAAGCTCTCTTGTGCATTGGTATACTGCATTGCCATATCATATTTGGAGGTTTGCAAAATCTAATCTTTGGTTGCTTTGTTATTTCAGAATTTATATTGCTTTGAATCAGTTTGTACCAAAAGGTTCACTCGTCGCCAACAATCGCTTTTTTTGCAATGTCCAACCGTCTTGTGAATGCTTATAGTGATGATGATAGTGGAAGTTCTGGAAAACCTTCGTGTCACGCGCATCAATCCAGTTGGATCCCTAATTTGAACAAGTTGCCTTGTGAGCAGGGATCTCTGCTTGCTCCTCATTCACAAATCTTCAGTAAGGAACACGGGTTACATCTCAAGCAGAAACGAAGGTGCGCAAGCCTTAATCTTACTTCTTACAATCCTACATACCTAAGAACACAAAACTTCAGAAATGAGAGCTCAGATAATGGACGCTTTGATACGTCGGCTTCAAGAATCCATATGGATCCTAGTTGTAGTTATGAGGCTAATTCTCAAATTGCTAGAAAGAGAAATCGATCGTCAATGCTCTTATTATCTACTAACGAAACAACTGATTCTGAAATGAAGAGCTCTGAGGATGATGCTGAGGATTTTAGTAAGGCTATGGTGATTTCAACACGGCTCACAATGCCAGACGAGTACAACAAGTATTCAGCTATTCTAGTTCATGAGAGGAACAAACTGAGTGCTATTCTGTCTAGAAATCAAGGGGATGCTCCTTTGTTTCCTCAGATAGAAATTCACAGTTTCTTGATTACTAAGAGGGATCAGATTGTGCACAAATCGACCCATAATGGAGGTGTTAATATTCAGCCTCTCTGGTCCTCTACTGATAGTGAGAGGGATAATCACGGTGACAGGAGCTGTGAATTGTCAGCTGAAACTCACACCAGGGATGCTGTTGCGCTCTCAAACAAGAATGATTTTTCTTGTAAGAATCTGATTTCACATAATTTCCTATTAGATTATGTATATAGAGTCATATAATTACATACCTTAAAAGGGTTCGTTGCAAATTTGGATACTGTACATTCTGGCTTAACTAACTAGTGTATTTGTGTTCCATTCATTGCAGGTGCGTTTTCACCTCCATTAGTTACGGTATCTAAGGTCAGATATCTTTCTTGTTACAAAGTTCACTTATTTATGTGTAGAATAACAGAATATGTATGGAGATCTGTATATGATCAACAGATTCCACAAACATGAGCGTGAGAGAAGAAGAGGAAATGGAATGAAGAATTCCTGTGTTGATTGCGTAACTGAATAAAGCTGTACAAACTCCTATATATACAAAGCCTTCTAACAAACTAACTTGCCACATCAGTGACACTAAATTACAGCTACACTAGTGCCACGTAGGTGACACATATATTACACTATCCTCCATACACTCCCCTCAAACCTGGACTAAGAGAATATTAGGCCAAGTTTGCGACAAAGAAAAGAATGTTGTTGAGCCCCAAGAGGCTTAGTAAGAATATCAGCAGCCTGAAGATGGGAAGGAACGTGGAAAGTGGTGATAAAACCAGATTGCACCATCTCACGAACAAAATGATAATCGATACGAAAGTGCTTTGTTCGTTCATGAAAGACAGGGTTAGCCGCCAACTGCTCAGCAGCCTTGTTGTCACAATGCAGAGGATTAGGTGTAGGCAACTTGATTTTGAAATCCTGCATAAGACCATCAAGCCAAACCAACTCACTAGCTGTGTGTGACATGCTTCGATACTCACTTTCTGTGGAGGATTTGGATACTGTCAACTGTTTCTTAGCCTTCCAGGAAATGAGTGAAGTCCCCAAGAACACTGCATACCCTGTAATAGACCGGCTGGAGAAGTAGCAGTTTCCATAATCAGCATCACAATAAGCACGAATGCTCATGTCAATGTTCCTGGAGTAAAAGATCGAAGCATTGACTGTACCCTTCAAGTAACGGAGTAAGTACAAAGCAGCATCCATGTGAGGACGGCGAGGAGTGGCCAAGAACTGGCTAAGCTGTTGAACACTAAAAGCAATATCAGGCCGAGAGAATGTAAGGTAAAGAAGACGCCCAACAAGCCTTCGATAGGACTCTGAATCTGGAAATAAGTCCCCAACATCAGGCCGAAGGTCAAGGTTCTTCTGCATAGGAAATGAGGTAGGCTTGCAATTAAGCATCTTGGCATCCTTGAGAAGATCCAGAACATACTTCCTTTGGTGCAAACGAATTCCTTCCAGAACGTGCAATCTCAAGGCCTAAGAAATACCGTGCAAGACCCAAGTCCTTAATAGTGAATGCCTTATCCAAAGCAGCTTTTGTATCAAGAATTTCCTGTGGATTATCCCCTGTAAGAAGCATGTCATCAACGTAGACCAATGCTATAGTGGTCGTAGTGGATGAATGCTTAAGGAAAAGAAAATAATCCTGATGTGATTGAGAGAAACCAAGTTGTAGCAACAACTTTGTAAGCTCCTTGTTCCATTGTCTACTGGCTTGCTTGAGCCCATATAGTGACTTTTTTAATCGACAAACTTGACCAGGAATAGCCTTAGTAAACCCAGGGGGAGGGAGCATACATACCTCTTCATCGAGGTAACCATGAAGGAAAGCATTATTTATGTCAAGTTGATGGAGTGGCCAAGAATTAGCAGCAGCAAGAGCTAAAAGAATACGAACAGTGGTGAACTTAGCCACTGGAGAGAATGTGTGTTTGAAATCCTTGTTCTTGACTTGATTGTATCCCTTAACAACCAGTCTTGCCTTGAGTCTCTCCACCTCTCCACTAGGCTTGAACTTCACCTTGTACACCCACTTAGACCCTATGGATTTCTTTCCAATGGGCAGAGTAGTAAGCTCCCATGTGTCATTCAACTCAAGAGCATCTAACTCTTGTTGCATAGCAGTCACCCAGTCTTTGTCTAAAGAAGCCTGTGCAAATGAAGTAGGCTCAGCAACTGAGAATACATTGAACAAGGATTGAATGTAACCTGATGTGTACCCCTTGCAGTCTGTTATTGAAACCACAGTGAAAGCCTTAGCAAAGGAATCATCACTAAGATGAATGTCATCTTCAGCTGGTGACACAGTACAAACATAATCACTAAGCTTTGCTGGTGGCTGACTAGTTCTAGTGGACCGTCTGGGAACAAAAGGTAGAGAAGATTGACTTAGTGGTTCAGTCATGATAGGGGAAATATTAAGATCATCAGGAACTTCAGGTAGATCTGGTATAGGAGGATCTGTAGGAAGCTCTTCCATAGATCTAGGAGGAGTGGGTAGTATGATGTGTTCTGGTGTAGAAACTGCATAACTATCAATTCCCATAGGTACAATGGGAAGAGCAGGTAAAGTCACAGGAGAAGAATTTTCAGAACTTTGTTTATTCTGAAAGGGGAAAATATTCTCCTTAAAGATGATGTGTCGTGTGACCATAATCTTCTTGGATTCAAGGCCATATATTTTGTAGGCCTTCTGAGCAGGAGGATATCCCAAGAAAATACACCTCTCAGCAGATGCATCAAATTTCCCTCTGTGTTGTTTAGGTGTAAGAGAGTAGCATAAACACCCTAAGACCAAGGGGATCATAATCAGGTTGCTTGTGGTGTATGATTTCATAGGGCGTTTTCCAATTAAGAATAGAGGAGGGAATAAGATTGATAAGATGAGTGGTTGTGAGAATGCAATCACCCCAAAATCTCATAGGTAGATTAGCATGTAATCTGAGTGCACGAGCAGTCTCCACCAAATGTCTATGCTTCCTTTCAACACGACCGTTCTGCTCAGGAACACCTGGGGCAGACCTTTGATGCACAATACCTCGAGCAGCCAAGAACTCACCAAATTTCTTTTGTGTGAACTCTGTCCCATTATCTGTCTGGATAACTTTGATCTTAGCATTAAATTGATTCATAATCATGCGCAAGAAATGATCAATTAATCGAAAAGCTTGATCTTTCCCATTCATTAGGAAACTCCATGTTCCTCTGGAGTGGTCATCCACTATAGTGAGAAAATATCTTGCACCACAATAAGCTGGTGTCCTGTAGGGACCCCAAAGATCCATGTGAAGTAATTCAAATACAGTAGAAGCAATGGAATGACTTCTAGCAAAAGGTAACTTGTGCATTTTAGCCATAGAGCAAACATCACAGTCAACATTTGCCTTAGCTACAGATTTGTAACCCTGAAGATGGTGCATAGCTGAATAAGACATATGTCCCAATCGAGCATGTAGCAATCCACCAAAGTTTTCCTTATTGCAACCAGTGACATAACCATCACTCTGAATATTGTTCAAATTAAAACTAGATTGCTGAATCCTCAAGTCCACTCCATCATTATCCTTGAATTGATATAATCCTCCAACTCTTTTCCCTTCAGCTAGAATCCTGTTAGTTGAAAGGTCCTGCAACACACATCCATGTGTGCCAAAAATAAAAACATGATGCTCATCAGTCAACAATCGGGAAACTGAAATCAAGTTGTGCTTGAAATCAGGCATGTAGAGCACATTGTGTAGAGCCAAATCTGGTGTCAATTGCACAACACCATGACTCTCCACCAGTTGAGTAGTCCCATCAGGTAAGCCAATTCGAATTGGCTTATCTAATGAACAAAAGTTACTAAGTAATCCCTTGTCAAATGTGACATGATCAGTGGCACCTGAATCAACTATCCAGGTACACTACTCAGAGTTCATGATGACTCCCTCAGAATGTAGAGAAGTAAGGTTACCTGCGAAGTTAATGGAACCAAGCTCATTGCCATTTCTTGATCCTTCATCAGCTGGTCCCTTTCCTTTCATCATTTTCACAATCTCCTGAAACACAGCATTAACCAATGAATTATCTGGTCTGAGATTATCTTCCTCTTCCCCAAGAGGATTTCCATATTGGTTGACTTCCTGAACATTCATTGCTTTCCTAGCAGTGCCATTGTTCCAAGGCATTGGTCCTTTCCACCACTCAGGATAACCAACTAATTTGAAGCAAGTCTCCTTCACATGACCATTTTCTTGACAATGATCACATTTTCTATCAAACTTCTGCTTCTTAGTATCTCTGGTGTAACCACCTCCTGTGTCTCTGTTGCTACCACCAGATCTATAACTACCTTGTGGCCTACCATGACCAGCTCTGTTAACAGCCAAGGCATCATGAGACTAAATACCAAAACCTGTTACTTCTCGCTGCCTTTCATGTTGTACAACAATATGAAAAGCTCTGTTAACTGGTGGCAATGGAGTAGTGGAAAGGATATTAGTCCTAACACTTTCATATTCATCAGAAAGTCCCATGAGAAACTGCATCAATCTCATTTTAGCTTCTTTGTCAACAATGCGCTTGAGCAAAGCACAAGAACATTGTCTACAGATACCACAAGAGCAAGTCTCAATTCCATCAATAGCTTGCAGCTCATCCCAAACAACCTTCAATTTACCATAATACTGAAGTACAGACAAATTCTCTTGTCTAATGTTACTGAGTTGTCTGTGTAATTGGAAAATTAAAGGTTCATTTGATTCCTTATACCTCTATGATTTCAGTCCACAAATCGAAGGCAGAATTCACAAATATAAAGGTCTTAGACAATTCCTTAACCATAGAGTTCAGGATCCAACTCATAACCATGAAATCACACATTTTCTATCAAACTTCTGCTTCTTAGTATCTCTGGTGTAACCACCTCCTGTGTCTCTGTTGCTACCACCAGATCTATAACCACCTTGTGGCCTACCATGACCAGCTCTGTTAACAGCCAAGGCATCATGACACTGAATACCAAAACCTGTTACTTCTCGCTGCCTTTCATGTTGTACAACAATATGAAAAGCTCTGTTAACTGGTGGCAATGGAGTAGTGGAAAGGATATTAGTCCTAACACTTTCATATTCATCAGAAAGTCCCATGAGAAACTGCATCAATCTCATTTTAGCTTCTTTGTCAACAATGCGCTTGAGCAAAGCACAAGAACATTGTCTACAGATACCACAAGAGCAAGTCGCAATTCCATCAATAGCTTGCAGCTCATCCCAAACAACCTTCAATTTACCATAATACTGAAGTACAGACAAATTCTCTTGTCTAATGTTACTGAGTTGTCTGTGTAATTGGAAAATTAAAGGTTCATTTGATTCCTTATACCTCTATGATTTCAGTCCACAAATCAAAGGCAGAATTCACAAATATAAAGGTCTTAGACAATTCCTTAACCATAGAGTTCAGGATCCAACTCATAACCATGAAATCACACCTTTCTCAAAGTTCAAAGCAATCAGATGCCTCATCCGGTTTCTCAACAGATCCATTGATAAAACCTAGCTTCATTTTAGATCCTAAAGCAAACTTCACACTTCTACTCCAGCTAGCAAAATTAGTTCCATCAAAATGCGCAGAAACTAATTGCATACCTGGATGATCTGAATTAGATAGGAAAAGAGGATCAAACTTCGCAGTACCTTGCTGTTGAACTCCAGTACCCCTGCGATGCTCATCGCGACCACGAACTCCATCGCGTTCTGTTCCAGAAGAAGCTAGATCATCTGCCATAGCTTCCTTGCTGAGATCGTAAGCAACAGACGCAAATCAAGGAGGAAAATTCGAATCGCAGTGCAAAACCAATCCTAGGTCACACTGACGATCGAAATCAACAGAATCAAGGAGAAATAGCAATCAGAATCTCAGAATAAGAGCAAGATCGTCCCTCGTGCTCTGATACCATGTAGAATAACAGAATATGTATGGAGATCTGTATATGATCAACAGATTCCACAAACATGAGCGTGAGAGAAGAAGAGGAAATGAAATGAAGAATTCCTGTGTTGATTGCGTAACTGAATAAAGCTGTACAAACTCCTATATATACAAAGCCTTCTAACAAACTAACTGCCACATCAGTGACACTAAATTACAGCTACACTAGTGCCACGTAGGTGACACATATATTACACTATCCTCCATATTATGCATCTTCGAGTTTTCTATCTTCCTTTTTGTTTGCAACTCATAGTAGCAAATAAAGCCATATTTTCCGGTTCTAAGTAAGAATTCTGTGGAAAGTATTAAACCTGGAGAGGATATTATTCTATAAAGAACCAGGATTTATATATATTCTTTGTGATAGACGTATACACATTTTCTTTCCTACATTGTTAGGAATGTCATTGCTAACTAACACATAACCTGCAGCGTACCATGAAAGATGAAACCCCTCATACAATGTGCTTAGATCCAATGAAAGACAGAGTTAGAGGCAAATTACCGATGACTGAGATGCCGGACACAAGCTCAATGGACGGTATGCAACCAAGTACTTCAATAACCCAAAGCTTGGACGTAGAACACCTTCTTCCTTTTACGGAGCAACCCAAAGAGGAGCCAAGTAGTCGGTGGGTTAAGCGTCTTAAACTGAGCTCAGAATCCTCACCAACTAACAAGGAAGTATTGGCATCAAGTGAGAGCATGATGGGGCCCACGATGAACGTAGAATCCTGTTCAAGAAAGAGCAAGGACACAATATTCCAATGTTCTTGGATTCAGAGGTGGTGCCAAGATCAGACTGTGGCGAATCACAGAGGCCTGAATAAAGGCGTAGTGATTTGTGAGCCGGACAGCTCGAAATTGGCTTTTGATGAGGTGGAGAAGAAGCAGTTCTTCCCCAGTGTTGCTGCAATGGCAATGATGGGGAAATCAATGAACGGTTATCGCCCTTGCAAGCTCACCAAACGCGGACCTCTTGTCATTTGGAATACTGACGACAATTGAGATCTGGGCGAGAGTTTATTAGTTGTTGTGTGTTGAATATGCTTATAAGCATTAGTGTCATATGAAGAGTAACGAAGATGTTAATTAGGAGATAAAACCTGAGCTTGATCTCCTCGTTGGCTTATTGCATGGCGGATTTTGAGATTTTAGAGATGTTCTTACAATATACAGAATATGTGGGAGTGTTTTGGAAACTTCAATTGTAAAGGTTTTCATATATTTGCATGTATTTTGACAAGTAGATTTTGGAAGATAGATAGCCATGCCATATACCCGCAATTTTTTCCTTGCAAGGTTAGTTTGGGTGCATGGATCAGGCTGGCAGAAGCAAGAAGCAATGCCCCGGCCCCCTTCCTCAATTTTTTCTACGGCCGTCCAGTGGAGATCTTCAATTTGAGTTTCTTATGTGATTTTAAAATTTTATTTCTTTTCCACGTAAGCAAAAGAAACTATATGTAAATTTTATCCACAATGGAGAAATTGATCTAAAGTTTCTTTACTTGTCATGATTACATCACTCAAATATTAAATAATAATAGTTATAAGTATATTTTATTTTAAAAATAAAAAAGAAAGAAAATAATTGGTCAATTCTCTTTATGTGTAAGAGATTTGTAAGAGAAATGAGTTTCTTGAAGAAGAAACTCCACAAGAATCAATGTAAGTTTCTCTTATAATTTTATGACAATTTATTTACTTATTTTTAAACAGTTTCTCCATTGTGGATGGCCTAAAGGCCAAAAAAGCTCGGATGCACGGAAACGTCAGATTTGTCCACGTTTCTGTTTCCGAAACGCGGAAGCGCGAGGGAAGCGGCCGGAAACGGTCAACGATCCGCAAACTCTGCGGAAGGGGCGACAAACGGCCGGAAACTCTTCGGAAGCGCTTGGGTTTCATCGTTTTAAATTAGGGAAAAGTAGATTTTTTAAGTTATATAATTCATCTTGAAATTAATTAAACCTAATTCAATCTTCATTCTTCTCCTCTTTCGACTTGGGGACTTCCATTGTTGTCTCCTGCAGAGTCCTGCGTTTCTTCCTGGCTTCTTGCTGCTTGCTGAAGATACTTTGTCTTGACTCTACTGACTCTATATAGTACTCCTCCAAAGAATGCTAACGTGTAGTGTTGTGCATAGTGTGTAATTGTAATGATATTAGTCTACACTCTACTAATATTATACTTTATACACTTATTATTTATGTACTCTTATTAAAATCAATGTAATAGTATTTTCAAGAGCTTTAAAATGATATATAATTTTTTTTAAAAATACGTTTCCTCGCCGCTTCCTCTTTTGGTATTTTTTAGAATCGCCGCTTCCCTGTGTCCTTACGTTTGCGTTTCCCGTTTCACGTTTCCGTTTCCGTGCATCATAGCAAAAAAGAAAATCAGCCAAATTTTGAAAGTGGACTTAGGCCCCATAATTTTAATTTTGCTGTGTTATGAGGTAATTCATAAAACCGGAGTACATACCAATTAATGTACATAAATGAAGAGAACAACACTCTCTTTGAACCCTTATGAAAAAGACCAATTAAGATAGGATGTATGTACATGCATCCGTTGAATATCATATTTGAACGCCAAATAGCACGTCTAGGTTGGGCGTGATAGTGTAGTACGTCTATGTTAGGCGTGGAGAATATTCAAGCGTAAAATTGTTTTTTAGAAAATACAAATACACTTACAAGTTACAACGCCTAAAATAGCCGTGCAAAATTAAAATTTTCAATACTATTTTCTTGAAAAAAAATAAAATTTGATTAAATAACTTTTAAAAAAACATATAACATTTCACATCTATGTTAGGCGTGCAAAATCCATAAAAAAAAAGAAGTTAAATTATATAATCATGTAGAGAATTTCGATACAATTCTGCACATAAAATTTATCCAAACTGATGCGGGAGCATCCGAGCTATTGTCAAGAGCATCCAAGCTAGCATCAAGGATGCCTCATCCTAAATCAAGAGATTTTCTAACCACTGGAGTAAGAGCTAGATATCGGTATGAGTCATCACTGAAGTCGTCGTTAGTCATCTGAACTCGTATAATAGTCATCCAAGCTCGTAAGAGACCCGATTTGAGTCAAGATGAGAAGACAAATTTTTCTGCAACACACCAAACTCACGCATGTGGATCACCCGCGGATACATAACCGCGCCCGCAGATCACCCAACCACGCTCGCGGATCACCCACCCGCGCCCGCAAAATAATTGTTGTTACTAACTTTTGGCGGAGTCCAATCCGCGTCCGTGAATTTCCTGTTGTATCTTTTTCGAGAATTATATGTTTTTTATTGTTTCGGGATTACTTATTTTAATTCGTTTGTTATTTTAGAAAACTCTTTCAATTATGTTATTTCCTTTGTTTTAGCAGCCATTGAACCCTTATATAAGGCTTGCCTTAGGTATTGTTTTAGATTAACCCTAGATGATTATTATGAATTGAGAAACGTTGCTTTTTGTCCTCCAAAAGAGAAATTTTGTGAGAAGAGTGCTTGAGAGCATTGTTGTTGAACTCGCCTAGTTGTTCTTATGTGTGTTAATCTCCATCATAAGGTTGGTGTTATCGAGTCTTCATAAAGCATCCTCTACGTGCTTTGGCCTTTCATAGCCATTGTGTTTAGTTGTAATCCTTTGGTTAATTCTTTTGAAAATATAATGAATATTCAGTTTAACGGTTAACCAAGAATAAAAATACTCCAAACTGAAACCGAACCGAAAAACCAGAATATTTTTCTATTCGGTTAATAAAACCGAAATTATAACATATTACGGTTTGATTAACATAGAAAAATGTCCGTTTTTCGGCTTTTTTGTTCGGTTTCGGTTATTTTTTGACACCCTTACGTAGGAATTGACACAACTTAATAACACTATTGTACCACAATAACATATTATTTGTACATGCATGTTCATAAATAACATGTTATTATAATTGCAAACTTGATATAAGGTTTTACCTATAATATTTAGAATCTAGTAATATAGATACCATTTTTTTACTATAACTTCGATCAATATTAACAAAACTTTACCCCAACAACATTTCATAATTAATCTTGCAATAATTCGATCCCACAATGACAACTATTTAGCATATTGACAACAAAATAACGAAATCTACTAATAACTTACCTCATTGACATTGAACCATGATGAACTAATTTCTCCACCATTGTTGTTAATATAATAATCATCCTCATTTGCCATTACAAAATGTGTTTAAAATATTGGAGAATTGTGTTTAAAGTGGAAGAGGTTAAAGAG
Source organism: Oxyria digyna (assembly GCA_029168935.1). Lineage (NCBI taxonomy): Eukaryota > Viridiplantae > Streptophyta > Magnoliopsida > Caryophyllales > Polygonaceae > Oxyria > Oxyria digyna. The sequence continues at coordinate 19,701,445 of JAPVLV010000013.1, forward strand.
AAAGTGGTTGAAGATGACGAATGAAACGGTTATAAATTTATAATAAGTTATGAAATTTTCATAGAATCTTTGTCCAAGATTGCAAAGTTGCAGAACACGCCTAAAAAGCTATAAAACATTCATCCGGAACGAACATAATTATTTTCGATTCATCCAAAACGTATGAAGTGTTGTTGATACGGATCGTATGAACTTTTTTGAAATTCGCCATGTTTAAACCTGATGTGGGGATAAGTTGTTGTTGCCTGATCTAGACACCAAACCTCGACCAAAGAAGATAGGCGGAATTAGAAAGAGATGAAAGAAGGATAAGTCGAATGATAGGCCAATTGGAAACAAATCAAACAACGATAAAACCCTTGAACTTAGGAACAAGAACCTTACCGAATGATGAAGAAACCTCAATAGATTCAACCAAACACAATGGTTATGGTACGCCAATGCATCTGGAGGATGTTCTATGGAGTCCTGATAGCACCAACCTTATGGAGGAGATTGACACACACAAGTACAACTAGAGCGAGTTCAACAACAATATTCTCAAGCACTCATCTCACAAAAGCTCTCTTTTGGAGGAACGAAAAACAACGTTTTCTCAATTCAAAATCATAGTTTGTCTAACCTGAAACAATAACTAAGGCAAACCTTATATATGGTTCATAAGGGTGTCAATTAAAAGAAATAAAATATTTAAAAGTATTCTCCTAAAAATGACTAAAACGAATTAAATAAATAATTCCCGAAAATAACAAATAGTTCGAAACAAACAGCATCTGGCGGCGGGAGCTGCTCGGGAGGTGGCGATCGCCGTGAAGTAGGCGGCGGTCGCTGCCCATAGACGGCGGTCGTCGTTTCCGCTTCGTAGCTAAACTCCATTTAATCAATTGGCGGTGGTCGCCGTAAGGTAGGCGGCGGTCGTCGTAAGGTAGGCGGCGGTCGCAGCTTTGGAAACATGTCACCGACATCTCTTTTTGAAACGGCTCGTTCTCTCTCGTCCGAGATCGGAATTGAGTGAATCCAAATCCCAGCGTTTTGTCTTGAAGTCTAGTTTATTTCCTCTTCAATACTTGCCTTCTCATCTTGAACCAAATCGGATCTCTACTATCAATGAGTTTGATGATGACTCATAGCGATCTTTAGTCATTGCTCCAGTGGTTAGCACATCTCTAGATTTAGGACAAAGTGTCATCGATGATAGCTCGAATGCTCTTGATAGTAGCTCAGCTTCTCCTGCATCACAACCCTACTTCATTCGTCACGTATTAAAGGTGCGTTAACAATGAAAAATAGGATACGATCAAATAAATATCTTGAAATAATATCATATTAAAGGTTAGTCTGTTTAACAAGTGGAATAGGGGGGACAACTTAGTAATTTTTTAAGGAAATAGATAATTAAGGAAATATTGTAGTTGGACTAAATCTCCGGTGGTTGGGTTAAGATAAACTTTAGGGCTTGTTTTGTATCCATATACTAATATCAAGTATGGGTATCAAAATGGTCCATACTCATACCTGATGTTTGGTATATCAGTATATGGATATCAATTTGATATCTTCTATATCCTGATATCTGCCTTTTGAGAAGACTTGATATCCCTTTTTTTCAAGGGTTATGATTTTGATATCACTCTCGTTCTCAAAAAACACGCTCTTCTTCTCTCCCTTGTCTTCTCCCACATACCAAGTCTCCTCTCAAGCTCTTCACTCAAATCTTCGGCTCTTCAACAAGTCTCTTCTCAAGCTCTTCACACTCAGATTTTCGGCTCTTCACACTCTTCACTCCAATCCAAGCATTCCCTTTTACTTCAAGGTAAAAATCTATCAATTTTAGATATAGGGTTTATTGCTTTAACCAAAATTTTTAGGTATGTGCTCGTTTTTAATTGTTTAGGCATCTATGTGCTTTAATGGAGTCTTTCGTTTAATGTCTCTGCTTTTTTTGGGCATGTGCTCGGTTTACTATTTTTTGGGCATGTACTCAAATCTTCGGCTTGTTTCAATTGATGTGTTGGTGGGTATATATGTATTGCAAGCTTTTTAAGCATTGGTCTATCGAAGCACTGGGTATATATGTGTTGTAAGAATTATGCTTCAATTCTATCGAAGAACTGGTGTATATACGAGTATATGTGCTAAGAAATATATGTACTACAAGCTTTATGCTTCAATTCTATCAAAGCACTGGTATATATATGGGTATATATATGTGCTATAAGCTTTTTAAGCATAGGTCATTTGAAATATATACCCATCTCACAGTGCTTCGATTTTAGTATATATTGATGGAACCAAATGATCACACACCCCAAAACATCTCGCCAACATCGTAATGAAACGCGTTCACCTCTCAAACAAATCTGCATCCGTACACCTCGACAACGCGTTCCCATCTCACGAATCAGCTGCCTGTATAAGCACTTTCACCTCATGCTTGATGACACTAATCAAAATTTCTTAGTGAGCATGTCTTGGAAGCAGCTCAACTACTATAAATAGAGACCTCAATCTCCTTCAAAAGGGTCGGAAAATTTTAGAGAGAAATTTATTCGATCTGTTGACGATCCTTGTGTAAGGTGTTTTCAAAGAGAGAGAATTATAAATCACCACATTTTAGTCACATAAATTTCTTATATCAACGCGCTCTTTTAATCTTCCTTTTCTCAATCTTTCTATCGCGCTATATTACACGGATTCGTCACTGGCGCCGTCTGCCGGAACCAATCCACCCTAAGAAGACAAAGATTAAAAGATCAACAACGTGTTGTACAATGGATCCCTACTACAATTACGATGCTGACAACGAGGGCTTTGGGCAAAACTGGCAACCATGGTGGTCTCCGCAACAACCCGCACCATTGTACGAACAATCCCCCCCGGTGTTTCATCAATTCATGCAGCAACCGGAGTATCAACAACCCCCGTTTGTTCAAGATCTCGCTCCACCTGTATATCAGTATGCCCCCTATCAAGAACAAGCAGCCTACCCCCGCAACGAGTATCAGATCCACTCCCCGGAAGGAGCGCGAGCCGAGACAAACCCGAATTCTCACCCCCTTTCCATGTCAATCTCTCCAGGAATAGCTCCATGGCGGTCAGCGCCTACCATAATAGAGAAGACAACGAGATCCAGGGACTGTCCATCTTCTCCGCAGAGGTTAGACGCGTTGTGGTCCCCAAGGGCTTCCGACAACCCGTTATGGATGTCTATGATGGCACGAAGGATCTGGATGAACATGTGCAGCAATTTGCTATTCAGATGGGGTTGAATGACCTAAGCAACGCGATGTACTGCAGGGCTTTTCCCCCCACCTTGAAGGGAACGACCTTGGCTTAGGTCATGAGCTTGCAACCAGGTTCCGTCTCGTCCTTTAAATCTCTTTCTCAAGCTTTTTGTGCTCATTTCAGCAATGCACGAACGAGGAGAAAAACTGTATAAGATCTCTTTGCGGTTAAACAAGAGGACGATGAGACGCTGGGTGAGTTCTTTACCCGTTTTACCAATACCGCGTCTCAAGTGTCTAACCTTCAGACAGACATGGCCCTTCAAGTTTTGATTGGGAATCTTGCGAATGGAGAGTTCAAAATGACGGTCTACATAAAGAAATACCAGTCTTATGATGAGCTAAGAGACTATATTTCACGACAAGTGTATGTTGAAGACGCTTTGAAAGGAAAAGTGGGGAAAGAGAGTGTGAAAAAGAGAGAATCATCACCACGCACGAAGGATAAAATTGATCGCGCTCCTCGTACAGAGAAGGGGAAGGAAAAAGATGTTTACTTTGCCGATGATGCAAGGACTAAACGTGATTTCCTTGCAACACATCGGCAGAGAGTTCGCGATGAAATTCCCAGAAGATCGCGCCTTCTAGCCAGTGATAGAGATACTCATGGTCGCGACGAGTCGTCACGTCATCATTCAGAAACTCATGAACGTCAGTCTGATTCGCGTTCAAAAACCTCGTGGTGGGGAAGAAGTACCAGTCGAAAATCAAGCCATAAAGATTTGACTCCCCGACCTGAGGGCTACATCAACACCATCGCGGGAGGACCTTCCATCGCGGGCTCAAGTCAACAAGAAAGAAAGCGATACGCCAGAGAAGATCGGAGTGTCCCCTCTGTGTATAGCGTAGCCCAGACCTCCCGGCATCATACACACCTAATTTTCAGTGAGAACGATGCAGAGGGGCTACACATGCCTCACGTTGATCCCTTGGTTATCCACATGCAGCTTAGCTCAAAGCTCATGAAGCGCGTTCTCTTTGATACGGGAGCCTCGGTTGATGTTCTGTACTACGACGCTTTCAAACAGTTGGGAATATCGCCTAGCGCGCTGAAACCTTTCTAGGGAAAGTTGATCTCTTTCTCCGAAGATGAGGTAGATGTGGCAAGAACCATTGAGCTAAGGATGACGCTAGGAACAAGTCCACTTCGGAGGGCCGAAGATATTGAGTTCACAGTAGTCAGACTTCCATCCTTCTATAATGCGATTCTGGGAAAAATTTCGCTCATGAAATTCCAAGCAGCTGTATCAATTTATCACTTGAAACTCAAATTCCCCGTGAACGAGTTTGTGGGAGAAGCACGTGGTCATCAAGAGGAAGCTAGGGCTTGCTACCTCTCTTCAGTAAAGAATCTGCCCAAGAAGACAGTTTTTACCCTTTTCAAGGAGGACAAATGCCAAAAGAAAGAGCGTCGTACAAAAGCAAAGCGAGAAAAACGCGCTTTGAGAAGAGAAAGATTTTTCATGACAACCAAAGCAAGCACAGAGTTGGAAGTAAGAGATCGCGATCGTTCGGAGTTGGGAAAGTTCAATAAGACGTAATTAACTTTATTCGGTGATAAGAGCGAGAATCTATATGTGGGAGAGAGCTTGCAAGGTGTCATATTTCACGCGCTGCAGCATCTCCTTGCCTCCTCCAGAGATGTGTTTGCATGGCACGTTGAAGATCTCAAAGGAGTTCCGACGTCCGTTGCCATGCATTCTTTGAACCTTGACAGAGACGCCAAACCGGTGGTGCAAAGGAAGAGAAAAATGAATGAAGAACGCGTTGAGGCTGCTGAGGCAGAGGTAGCGCGTCTGTTAAAGGCAGGATTTATCAGGGAGGTCCAGTATCCGAAATGGCTCTCGAACGTGGTACTGGTGAAGAAATCCAATGGAAAATGGAGGATTTGTGTGGATTTTAAGAATCTGAACGCGGCCTACCCAAAAGACTGTTACCCCTTACCAGCCATCGACGAATTAGTGGATGCCACTGCTGGGCACGCCACGCTAAGTTTTCTTGACGCGTACTCTGGTTATAATCAGATTAAGATGGATCCCAAGGATGAGGATAACACAGTGTTCATTACAAACAACGGAGTCTATTGTTACACCGTCATGTCGTTCGGCTGGAAAAATGCAGGGGCGACTTTTCAACGAACAATCAATCGGATATTCAAGAATCAACTCGGAAAAACAGTGTCGGCGTATGTGGACGACGTGGTTGTTCGCAGTCTGACAAAAGAGAACCATCTGAGAGATTTGTCAGAAGTGTTTGACGCGCTGAGAAGGAACGGTATGAGCTTAAACCTTGAGAAATGCGTATTTGGGGTGGACGCGGGCAAATTCTTAGGCTTCATGGTCAGCGTGAGAGGCATTGATGTCAACCCTGAGAAGGTTGAGAGCGTGTTAAGAATGATCTCTCCTAGAACCAAGAACGAGATTCAAAAGCTCAATGGTCTCATCCCGACTCGTCGTCTTCAAGGACGAAAGAAACTGACGCGACAAGTCCACGTGGGAGGGCGCGGAAAGTTTCATGAACCCGCCCAACCCAGCATGGTCGAGCATAGCCTGAGTACATTCGGCCATACCCAACCTCTCAAGAGTAGGTACATGAAAGAAACGAGTTACAAGTGACTTCTTGTCCTTAAGAGTTGCCTCAGGAGTCTTATAGGCGGTTATGTACGCCCAAAGTGCATCATCCAATCTCAAGCTCCAATCCTTCCTATTCGGAGCTACCGTCTTTTCAAGGATCCCCTTGATCTACATATTGGACACTTCAGCTTGTCCATTGGATTGAGGGTGGTAAGCGGTAGAGACCCTTTGTGTGACATGATACTTCTTCAAGAGTGCACTCACCGTCTTGTTACAGAAGTGAGTTCCTTGGTCACTAATTAGGGCCTTGGGAATCCCAAAACGAGGAAAGATATTCTCTTTCAAGAAACCTGCTACCACTTTGGAATCATCAGTACTGGCGGCCTTCGCTTCCACCCATTTGGAAACGTAGTCCACTGCAAGCAAGATATATAGATTCCCAAACGAGCTAGGAAAGGGTCCCATGAAATCGATACCCCAAACATCAAAAATCTCGCAAAAGACTAATAGTGTTTGTGGCATCTCATTCCTTTTAGAGATTTTTCCGACCCTTTGGCATCGATCGCAGGCTTTGCAAAAGGCGTAAGCATCCCGAAAGATGTGTGGCCAATAAAAACCTGCGTCTAAAACCTTCCTAGCTGTTTTGTTTTCCCCCAAATGTCCCCCACATGCATGAGAATGACAAAAAGTTAAAACAGACTATACCTCATTATCCGGGAGGCATCGTCGGATTACCTTGTCAACGCAATGTCTCCAAAGGTAGGGGTCATCCCAAACATAGTAGTGCGATTCCCGCTTGATCTTGTCTTTTTGAGCTTTTGTGTAGTTCGGCGGAAACTCTTCACGAACCAGGTAGTTCACTATGATGGCATACCAAGGCTTGAAAGATCGGAAGGCAAGAATCTCATACTCGGGATCCCGGTGAACAAAATCACCGTCAAGAATTCCGTGGTCGCGGCTTGAGGACCGCGATCGCGGAAAACCCTCTGTTGCAATTCCGCGATCGCGGATTGGGTCCCGCGGTCGCGGATTTCCTGCTGTAGAAACCCGAAATAAGTTTTCATCCGGGAACGTACCTTGGATCTGAGCTCGTAACTCACCGTCTTCTTGCACAATCCGACTCAGATGATCAGCTATTGAGTTCTCGACTCCTTTCTTGTCCCAGATTTCCACATTGAACTCGCTCAAAAGTAAGACCCATCGAATGAGTCTCGGCTTGGATTCCTTCTTCGTCATGAGATAACGAAGAGCAGCGTGATCAGTGTGGATAATCACCTTTGTGCCCAACAAATACTGTCGAAATTTCTCAAGGGCAAACACCACAGCTAACAACTCCTTCTCTGTGGTGGAGTAGTTCCTCTGAGCTCCATTCAAGGTTGTGGAAGCATAATAGATCACATGCATTGCTCTTCCAACCTTTTGACCAAGAACAGCTCCCACCGCATAATCACTAGCATCACACATGATCTCAAAAGGTAGAGGCCAATCGGGTACCTGAATAATGGGTGCCTCAGTGAGGTGGGATTTCATAGTGTCGAATGCTTTCTTGCACTCGGTAGACATTTCAAAAGTCACTTCCTTCTTCAAAAGCTCACATAGAGGTGTTGAGATCTTTGAAAAGTCCTTAATAAACCTGCGATAGAAACCTGCATGGCCTAGAAAAGAACGCACTTCACGCACATTAGTAGGATAAGGCAACGATTGAATGATGTCAATCTTTGCCTTATCGACCTCAATACCCCTAGCTGAAATTATATGACCCAAAACAATACCTTGTTCAACCATAAAGTGACACTTTTCAGAATTCAACACTAAATTAGTGTCTACACATCTTTTAAGCACAAGTGACAAATGATGTAAACATGCATCAAAGCTATCCCCATGTACCGTAAAATCATCCATGAATACCTCAATGAAATGCTCAATATATTCCGAGAAGATACTTACCATACATCGTTGAAATGTCTCAGGTGCGTTACATAATCCAAAAGGCATTCTACGATATGCAAAAGTGCCAAAGGACATGTAACGGTTGTCTTCTCTTGATCTTCGGGCGCAATGGCCACCTGAAAATAACCTGAGTATTCATCCAAAAAGCAATAATAGGGACGACCGGCAAGTCGTTCAAGCATTTGATCAATGAAAGGTAAAGGAAAGTGATCCTTTCGAGTCACTGCATTCAGCTTACGGTAGTCAATGCATACCCTCCAACCTGTTTGAGCTCTAGTGGGAACCAACTCACCTTGTTGATTCTCAACAACTGTAATGCCCCCCTTCTTAGGGACACATTGTGTTGGACTTACCCATTGACTATCCGAGATGGGAAAGATCATGTTAGCTTGAAGAAGTTTCAGCACCTCCTTCTTATTCGGAGTAACCGTCTTTTCAAGGATCCCTTTGATTTGCCTATTGGACACTTCAGCTTGTCCATTGGATTGGGGGTGGTAAGCGGTAGAGACCCTTTGAGTGACATGATACTTCTTCAAAAGTGCACTCACTATTTTGTTACAAAAGTGAGTTCCTTGGTCACTAATGAGAGCCTTGGGTATCCCAAAACGAGAAAAGATATTCTCTTTCAAGAAACCTGCTACCACTTTGGAATCATCAGTTCTGGTGGCCTTCGCTTCCACCCATTTGGAAACGTAGTCCACCGCAAGCAATATATATAGATTCCCAAACGAGCTAGAAAAGGGTCCCATGAAATCGATACCCCAAACATCAAAAATCTCGCAAAAGACTAATGGTGTTTGTGGCATCTCATTTCTTTTAGAGATTTTTCCGACCCTTTGGCATCAATCGCAGGCTTTGCAAAAGGCGTAAGCGTCCCGAAAGATGTGTGGCCAATAAAAACCTGCGTCCAATACCTTCCTAGCTGTTTTGTTTGCCCCAAAATGTCCCCCACATGCATGAGAATGACAAAAAGTTAAAACAGACTGTACCTCATTATCCGGGAGACATCGTCGGATTACCTTGTCAACGCAATGTCTCCATAGGTAGGGGTCATCCCAAATATAGTAGTGCGATTCCCGCTTGATCTTGTCTTTTTGAGCTTTTGTGTAGTTCGGCGGGAATTCTTCGCGAACCAGATAGTTCACTATGTTGGCATACCAAGGCTTGAAAGACCGGAAGGCGAGAAGTTCTTACTCGGGATCCCGGTGAACAAATTCACCGTCCAGAATTTCACGGTCACGTCTTGATGCCCGCGATCGCGAAAAACTCTCTGTTGCAATTCCGCGATCGCGGATTGGGTCCCGCGGTCGCGGATTTCTTGTTGTAGAAACCCGAAATAAGTTTTCATCCGGGAACGTACCTTGGACCTGAGCCTTGAATTCACCATCTTCTTGCACAATCCGACTCAGATGATCAGCTACCAAGTTCTCGACTCCTTTCTTGTCCCGGATTTCCACATTGAACTCGCTCAAAAGTAAGACCCATCGTATGAGTCTCGGCTTGGATTCCTTCTTCGTCATGAGATAACGAAGAGCAGCGTGATCAGTGTGGATAATCACCTTTGTGCCCAACAAGTACTGTCGAAATTTTTCCAGGGCAAACACCACAGCTAACAACTCCTTCTCTGTGGTGGAGTAGTTCCTCTGAGCGCCATTCAAGGTTGTGGAAGCATAATAGATCACATGCATTGCTCTTCCAACCTTTTGACCAAAAACAGCTCCCACCGCATAATCACTAGCATCACACATGATCTCAAAAGGTAGAGACCAATCGGGTACCTGAATAATGGGTGCCTCAGTGAGGTGGGATTTCAGAGTGTCGAATGCTTTCTTGCACTCGGTAGGCATCTCAAAGGTCACTTCCTTCTTCAAAAGCTCACATAGAGGTGTTGAGATTTTTGAAAAGTCCTTAATAAACCTGCGATAGAAACCTGCATGGCCTTGAAAAGAACGCACTTCACGCACATTAGTAGGATAAGGCAACGATTGAATGATGTCAATCTTTGCCTTATCGACCTCAATACCCCTAGCTGAAATTATATGACCCAAGACAATACCTTGTTCAACCATGAAATGACACTTTTCAGAATTCAACACTAAATTAGTATCTACACATCTTTTAAGCACAAGTGACAAATGGTGTAAACATGCATCAAAGCTATCCCCATGTACCGTAAAATCATCCATGAATAGCTCAATATATTCCGAGAAGATACTTACCATATATCGTTGAAAAGTCCCAGGTGCGTTACATAATCCAAAAGGCATTATACGATATGCAAAAGTGCCAAAAGGACATGTAAAGGTTGTCTTCTCTTGATCTTCAGGCGCAATGGCCACCTGAAAATAACCTGAGTATCCATCCAAGAAGCAATAATAGGGACGACCGACAAGTCGTTCAAGCATTTGATCAATGAAAGGTAAAGGAAAGTGATCCTTTCGAGTCACCGCATTCAGCTTACGGTAGTCAATGCATACCCTTCAACCTGTTTGAGCTCTAGTGGGAACCAACTCACCATGTTGATTCTCAACAACTGTAATGCCCCCCTTCTTAGGGACACATTGTGTTGGACTTACCCATTGACTATCCGAGATGGGATAGATCATGTCAGCTTGAAGAAGTTTCAGCACCTCCTTCTTGACCACCTCCATCATAGGTGGGTTTAATCTCCTTTGGGGTTGCCTAGAGGGCTTAGCTCCTTCCTCAAGTAGGATCTTGTGCATGCAGGTGGAAGGGCTAATTCCCTTGATGTCAGCAATAGTCCACCCAAGAGTTGTAATGTGCTCTTTCAACACCATCACCAATCTCATCTCTTGCTCCTCTGACAACTTACTAGAGATGATTACCGGGAGGGTATCATTCTCTCCAAGAAAAGCATACTTCAGGTGCTCTGGCAATTGCTTAAGCTCAATCACTGGTGCCTGCAAAACAGAAGGGAGGAGCTTCTCGCTCTCCAAAGTCAGTAACATGGGCCTGCCGGCCAAAGATCTACCTGAAGTGTCTAGCTGAGCTAGAACCCTATGAATATCAGGAGAAAGAGAGAGATTAACTTGTGGTGGGTGAATGATGTTGTTTTCCATAACACATTGCAATTCATCTAAGCCAAAGATATTAAAAGTATCTTGAACTAAAGGATCAATCACATCAATAGAACAAATAGAAGCAGCATCTTCAATGGGGTGCTTCATAGCATCAAAAATATTGAATTGTACAACTTCCCCATCAAACTCTAAAGTAAGAGACCCACTAGCTAGATCAATCTTTGTGTTAGCAGTTCTCATAAAAGGCCTTCCTAACAAAATAGGTGCAGCCTGACCATCATGTTCCATGTCTAACACAAAGAAGTCAGCAGGAAAGAACAAATTATCAACCATTACCAAAACATTCTCAACTACACCTTTAGGATAAACAGTAGACCTATCAGCTAGTTGAATAATTATTCTGGTTTCATAAAGAGGACCTAAACCAAGCATCTTATACAACGAGTAAGGCAAAACATTTATAGATGCACCAAGATCAAGCATAGCTCTCTCAAAGTGAGTATCACCTATACGACAAGGAATGCTTACCATGCCCGGATCGCTACACTTCTTAGGCATTCGCCTTTGGAATACAGCGGAGACACGCTCGCTTACCGTCACCTTCTGTTGTCCCTTCAATTTTTTATTCCTCTTGATGGTGCAGAGTTCCTTCAAGAACTTAGCATATCTAGGAATACTTTTAATGAGTTTGAGTAAAGGGATATTTACCTCACATTTGCTGAAGGTTACGAATAGCTCCTTATCATTTTCCGGCCTCCTCGTGTCCTTCAAAGCATCGGGAAAAGGAGCGGGAGGTTTGGTTGAGTTGAGAGGTGGAAAGTCGGGGCGGACATAGTCGTCTTGCCTCAACCGGAAGTCGCCCCGGTCCTCGACCTCAGCTCCAGTATCTTTTGAAAAATCCTCCGAAACCAATTCGCCAGGAGCATTTCCGGGATCGCGGCTATCAGTCCGCGGTCGCGGATTTGTTCCTGTTTCCTCAGTCAGAATTCCGCGATCGCGGATCTCATCCTGCGGTCGCGGATTTGACGCTGTTTCTCCAGAACATGTTCCGCGATCGCGGTTCTCGTCCCGCGGTCACGGATTTTCACCTGTTTCAGAATCTGCATTTTCAGCAGCAGCATTTTCCAACACTTTTCCACTCCTTGTTGTCACAGCACTAACATTTCTGGTCGGATTCACTACCGTCTGAGATGGTAGAGAATTGGATTTTTGCTGTGCAAGAGTGGTCACAGCTTCAGCCAACTGCCCTATCTGTTTCTCCATGTTCTTGATACTAGACTCAGTAGTTTGGACATGGGTTGTGAAATACTGAGTCAATGATCTCAACATATCTGCAGTTGAAGGTCCAGAATTGGGTCGTGGGGCTTGAGCTTGAGGTTGGGGTTCATTCTGATCACGCCATCTGAAATTTGGATGATCTCTATACCTCGGATTGTAGTTGTTCGGCTGATCATTTCGAGGTCGTGGAGGTCCATATCCACCAGCAGCATTGACTTCAGCAACATCATCATCTTGAAGCTCAGGGCATTTGTCTGTAAAATGAGAAGGGTCAGAACAAATACCACATGCTTTTACCTGCTGTTGTCCTTTGTGCAGCTGAGAGATCATCTTCTTTAGCTCAACGAGCTCAGTCATAAGAGCGGGGTCTCCTGAGCTTGTGGCATTCACTCCTTTCCTAGTGTATGTCCTACCAAAACTCTTAGTGCTCTCAGCCATGTCTTGCAACTTTTCCATGGCATCTTCTGGTGTCATGTTGAGAATACTCCCACCACAAGCAGCGTCTACCATTCTCCTCTCATGGTTAAGGAGACCATTGCAAACATGTAAGACCAGGTCCTCGGTATCATACCCATGAAAGGGCAACTAGCACACAATCCCTTGAAACGCTCAAGGTAATCATAGAGAGTCTCATCTTCACCTTGCTCTACATAGGCAATTTCCTTCTTCAGAGAATTTGCCTTTTTAACTGAAAAATATTTACCCAAGAACACCTTGTGCAACTTCTCCCAGCTATCTACCGAACCGGTAGGCAAATGATAGTACCAGGACCTAGCACCATCTTTCAAAGTGAACCCGAAGGCTCTCATCTTGATCTGCTCCTCAGTGACATTTGGTGGTTTGGTTGTCATGCAAGTGTCATGAAATTGATTTAAATGCATGATTGGATCCTCACCAGGCAAACCATGGAATGTGGGAAGCAGATTGATCACCCCTGACTTGAGCTCAAAAGTCACCCCATGAGCAAGGGGTGGAAGAACCACAGCTTGAGGTTGTTGTGTCAGATTGGGAGTAGTACGCTCCCTCAAAGTGCGGACGACACCGCCGTCTCTTAGAGCATTTGCATCTTGCCCTGCCTCAAGCAATTCCTGTTGGGCATCAACAACTAATTGAATTTCAGCCAATTGATGTTGGGTGTCAGCAAGAGCTCTTTGCTCGGGAGTCAACAACTGGTCGTCTTCCATTGCACCTGTATCAGTCTCAACTCTGTTCTCTCTCTGATTTCGATGGAAAGTCCTCTCGATTTCTGGATCAAGAATAAAAAGAGACTGATTAGTAGAACGGGTGTTGACCATTCACTAGTCAACACTAAGGTTAATCAAAACAAGAACTTTAAAGAAAAGAAAATTTGATTCCCCGGCAACGGCGCCAAATTTGACGAGGCGAATTGTCGTATGCCAAGTCAAGTAATCCTAACAAGCTCACTAACAAGTATAGTAGGCAAGCAAGGGTCGAATCCCAAGGGAATCAGGTTATCGATTCTTAAAGTAACAATTATGATTAACGAGTGTAAGTAACCAAAGGGGTTTTTTTTTGGTATGTTTTAAGAACAAAGTAACCAAGGTTGATTTGGTTTGTAAATATATCAATGGAAGGTGTTTCACTCAACAATTATCCACTAAAAGATTAACAAGTTGATCAGAAACTCCTTTTAATCCGATGTTGAATTACTCATATGATTGTTCTAATCCCTGTTCTAATGTAGTTATTAGTCCAACTAGTCCTAATAACCCTTACTCAACTATAACCTTGAAACTATCAAGATTCAATAATAAAGCAGATTTAAGTTCAGGAATGGATAGATACATGCAGTACCATAGACAACTAGTCAGATACTCGACATGTACTCAATTCTCTTCACAATTGACATTCACAACTAGTTCATGCAAATTGTGTGTGCTACAAACAAGTATGATATTTCAACTAGAAATAACCAAACAATAGCAATATGAATGAGATGAAACTACTTAGATGGCCAATCTAAATGAGAAAATCTAATTCAATAACAATACACACAAGAGAATAGAGAATCAATATGAATAGAACAAAGGAAAGGAATCTCACAACTTAATCAATCCGAAAGCTTCAAATGTCAACTAAAACAATGAAACTTCAGCAACTCATGAAGTTCTTGGGAGAAAACTCTAAAACTTGGAAATGGAATGTGTAAGATCATCGAAGATCATCCACACCTAAAAACATATAAGTCTCTGTAGAATCTAACTGCCAAATTGAAGGTAAAAACGTTATAAAAACGTTACAAAACTTAATACAACATACTAAATCGGGCAAATGAAGAAAAGTCATCGATGGCGGATTCCGCGATCGCGGTTTGGGACCCGCGATCGCGGATTGTGTTCTGTGATCTTGGTTGGTCCAGTAGGTTTTCCGCGATCGCGGTTTGGGACCCGCGGTCGCGGATTTGGCTTCCTTGGCTTCGTCTTCAGCTGCTTCCAATGCTACTTGTGGTCTTCTTCAGCTTCGACTCCTCTTCTTATGCTTCAATGCTCCGCATCATCTTCTGTAATCTCATGTGTAACTCAAATCTCCAAAACTCCATGATTACAGAATACATCATAACATCTAGCATAATCCTATACAAAATGAGCTAATAACCTATAGTAGCGCTATGTAAAATACCGCTTATCAATCGCGTTCTATTCTTGTTTCCTACCGTCTCCTCCTAGACAATGCCTATGAGAAGATGGAGGGTTGTGATTAGGGATGGCCCGACCGGGACCGCCGGTTCGAACCGGAACCGGACCGGGTCAAAACCGGGACCGGACCGGAACCGGTAGGAACCGGTTTGGTCACGGTCCGGTTCCGGTTCACGAAATGTAAAATAAAAATTATGTTAAACATAATTTTTAAACTTAAAAAAAAATGATTATAAAAAAACGCTATTAAAAAGAATGTTTTTTCATTTTTTTCAGTTTTATAAATTTATAAAATTATTTTTTAAAAATAAAACCGCCGGTTAACCGGTTAGAACCGGTTAACCGGCGGTTTTGTTTTGTTTTTTTAATAAAAAACCGGTCCGGTTCAGTCCGGTTCCGGTTTCGAACCGGAATCGGTCCAGAACCGGATTGAACCGGACCGGAACCGGAACCGGATAAACCGGTTTTTCCCGGTTCCGGTTCTGGTTCCGGATTCCGGAGGACCGGAACCGGACCGGGAGCCATGACTAGCTGTGATGGAACCAAATGATCACACACCCCAAAACATCTCGCCAACATCGTAATGAAACGCGATCACCTCTCAAACAAATCTGCATCCGTACACCTCGACAACGCGTTCCCATCTCACGAATCAGCTGCATGTATAAGCAATTCCACCTCATGATTGATGACACTAATCAAAATTGCTTAGTGAGCACGTCTTTGAAGCAGCTCAACTACTATAAATAGAGACCTCAGTCTCCTTCAAAAGGGTCGGAAAATTTTAGAGAGAAATTTATTCGATCTGTTGACGATCCTTGTGTAAGGTGTTTTCAAAGAGAGAGAATTATAAATCGCCACATTTTAGTCACATAAATTTCTTATATCAACGCGCTCTTTTAATCTTCCTTTTCTCAATCTTTCTATCGCGCTATATTACACGGATTCGTCATATATGTGTATATATATGTTGGGTATGTGTTTGTTGCTTCATATATATATGTGTTGGGTATGTGCCTGCTTATATATATATATGTGTTTATATATTACGTGTTGTTGCTTGTTTCCTACTACTTATTCGGGATAATTATTTATTTATAGAATGGATCCATATGAACTTGAATCAATAAGGAGGAAGAAGGAAAGACAAGAGCTTCTACATGTAACAATTATACTTGTTACGAAACTCATCGTCATTGCTACAACAATGATTCGCGAACAAGTTTATCAAATCAAAGAGGTTTCAATGCAAGTTAGGGAAAGAATATGTAATAGGTTGTTCAATCTAAATAGGTTAATTAGAGAAAGTGATGTTATATGTAAGAACGAACTTCGTGTCAATAAACGAACTTTCGGAGTGCTTTGTGAGATGGTCCAGAGTATTGGGGAATTACGTAGAACAAAAAATATGGAGGTGGCAATGTTTTTATTTACATTAGCCCACCATAAAAAAATAGTTCTATAGCGAATTATTTTTTAAGAAGTGGAGAGAGTATTAGTTGACAATTCAATCTATGTATTCGTGCGGTTTTAAAGTTGCATCATCACTTGCTCAATAAACCTACACCTATACCCGAAGATTGTGAAGATAGTAGATGAAAATATTTCAAGGTTCTACAAACTTTAATTTTAATTATTATTAACTAAACAAATTGAATTGTTTTGACAATAATCAATTTATTTTCCTAGATTTGTAGGGATGCCTAGGAGCTTTAGACGGAACTTTCATTAGTGTTCATGTGTCAAATGTCAATAGATCAAAAAGATGAAATCAAAGATCATATGGGCACAATTGCAAATACTTTGAAGGAGACCCAAAAGCGTGAACAAGATATTGCGGAGCTAAAGAAAAATTTGTTATCAGAGATTGCTATGATAGAGGGTGTTTCTCAAATTGATGCAGTTGATGCTATTAGCTTTCTTTCAAGGAATCCTAGTGAGAATTGATGCATTCTATAGTCGTCCAAATGATGAGTGGAAGAAGTTGTATGTAAAGAGGCTCATTGTCAGATTTCGTGGTGGGCATGTGGGTGCGATTTGAGTAAGAGAACGAAGCATGGAAGATAATATTTTTGGTTTGTGATTGCAAGGTCATTTTGATGGTGTAATTTTTTGTGAGCTTTTGCATAACTTATCTATCAAGCATTCATTATTCCCTAATTTTTAGGAGGTTTTTTGCACATTATGATGATGTTGGTAGATTGAAATGTAATGGTTCAATGACACTTGCAAAAAACATTTTTTTAAGATATATATTAAGTTAGAGGATTGTGCTTTTTAACTAATGATTTTATTTAAATTATATTTTTACTAACTTCAAATTAGAAATTAATTTTATTTTTTCAAAATTAGTTTCGATATCTCATATCTGAAAAAACTCTACCAAACACATATTATCAGATATCAAACTGATATCTCCTCCATACCAAACATAGATATCAGATATCAATTTCATACTCATACCTGATATCTGATACCCATACCTGATATCTGATATACTAGTATATGGATACCAAACGGGTCCTTAATGCTGTAGAGTGAGTTTGGCACATTCATTATAAAGGCTTTATAATTTATAATGACATTATTTTTTATAAAGGGATTATGTAGGTTTAAAATACGGGTCAGAAAAAACTTTTTTTATAAAGGTATTTTTAAAAAATAATGGTTTTATTGATGATAAATGGTAATTGTGCCAAACACATTGATTTGAAATAAAAGTTTAATTTAGAAAATGACATTATAAAGAGGTGTGTCAACACACTCTTATTTATTACATTTCTTGTGTTTGTAGAAATGGTGATGAAATAATTATTTTTTATTGATAATAAAAAGATAAACCAATCGTCAATTTTTAAAGAAGAGACGGTATCCGCCTTGCTACTTCGTCAATTATTTTTAAAACTAACAAAGCATTACGTGGGAAATCAGTACTACTATAAAGATTTGTGGTTTGTTTGTGAAAATAGTTTATAAATATTTGTGATTTATAAATAGGTTATTGTAGAAAAGTATATTTGGTGAAAAGTAGGTTTTTTTTGGAGTTTAAGTAGTTTATATTTTATTAGTGAGTGATAGAAAAAAAAAAAAATTATAAACTGAAAAGTAGTTTATAATCTAAGTGCCAAACAGACCCCAATACAACTTTTAATATTAAATTATTAAACTCGCATTATTTTGGAATAAAAACGTCCACATACCTGATGAACATATAATGATTTCAGTCAAATGACTACTATTCATCTTAATATATATTATAAAATTAGGGATTCTTCCAATTAATCTTACTGTATTTAATGTTTTGTTTTTAATTTATGTATTTTTTTGATTTTTTCCTTTTCTGATTTCTTTCTGAATTTGTCACTCAAATGAAGATTTTGATCCACCAACATATGTCTATAGTGGATCGGTATGAAACTTATCATCATCTTTTATTTTTAGATTCCGCAAAGTGTACCCGCGGGATTCAAAAAGTCTAGTAATGATAAAAAAAAGCCTCAGTATTATCGTAATATTGTTTATTGAAATCTGGTTAGAGGGTGAATGGGACGGTCCATCTCGAAACGAGGCAAACCGACAAATGGGTCAAAATGGAAAGGAAAGCGGCCCAACAGAGGAGTTGGGCCCAAAGAAAAAGGGAGGAGAGTGCACGCGCTCGCAGCTGCACATCTTGATTCTCGTCTTTCTCAACCACTTTTCCTCCTCTCCTCTCCTCTCCTCTCCTCTGTCGGCATTGCAATCCTCTTCCATCTCCAATCTCCCCTTCTCTTGGAGCCTCAACTCTCCGCCGGAGGTAACAATAATCTCTCACTCCCCCTTATTCACCTCTTTACCCTCTCCTTCCCTCTAATTTCGCCCCAAATTTCTCCAGATCTCCCCATAACCTGAGTCCTCACCTCGTTTTCGTCATGGATGGCGGAGCCGGCGCTGACCTCCCGGTGGTCAACAAGAAATTTCAAGAGGCTTCGAGAATCTACCAGTTCTATCTTGACAAGTCCACCCCGCATTCGGTTCCAAGGTGGATTGGAACCCTACTTTTTGCTTTGCTTTTGGCCATTAGGGTTTACTACGTTCATGGCTATTACATCATTGTCTATGCCCTCGGGATCTACATCTTGAATCTCCTTATTGGTTTCCTCTCTCCCTTGGTTGATCCCGAGCACGACCCCTCAGATGGTCCCATGCTGCCCACTAAGGGCTCCGATGAGTTCAAGCCCTTTATTCGCCGTCTCCCCGAATTCAAATTCTGGTAATCATGTTTTACTCAATATCTGCTACACAAAGTTTGGTAATCTTTTCTATTTGGGTATTTCAATCGGTGGATCTGATGTGCATATAATGGGACTCAGCAAAGACTGATCTCTCGTTCTTCTGTCCATCTATAGTGTATAGTGTATTCAGATGCACACTAGTATAAACTTTGCTGCAAAGACATGGAGATTAAGTACAGATACTGATTGTGCTACATATTTTAGTCATAGCATATCTGGCCTTATTTGTTGCTCCTGTGACATTGCCTCTGGATTTTGGTACACGGATCTGTACATTCTATCCCTGATCCTTTTAATTGTTCAGTAACACACTCAGTCTGAAATGTATTCTCACTAGTTAAATGCATAGAAACCTGAGTAAAACACAGTTAGGGAAGTTAAGTTAGTGCATTACTAATCACCAAGATCCAAACTAAAAGAACTGCATGATGACCTAGTATTCGTGTGACTCCTTCAAATGTTATGCACTTGTAATAAAATCTATCTGCCCCTTGTCTGACATATACATTCTTGTGGATTCAATGACAGGTACTCTGTCACAAAGGCATTTGTTATAGCATTTGTAACAACCTTCTTTTCTGCATTTGATGTTCCTGTCTTCTGGCCTATATTGCTTTGTTATTGGCTTGTTCTATTTGTCCTTACAATGAAGCGCCAGATTGCACACATGATTAAGTACAAATATATCCCTTTTAGCATTGGAAAGCAGGTGAGCTCAATGACATTCTCTCCAAATCTAACACCCTTACACGGCTTACATTTACTAGTAATTCCGTGACAACTGACACTGTTTTTATGAATCTGCACAGAAATATGGAGGAAAGAAACCTTCCGGAGCTAGCTCTGGCGGACGTGCTGATTGAAGTATTTAGTAGCAGCAATTTAAGGTTGACCCTGTTCCAGATAGGAGAGGAAGAAGTTGGAATTGTGACCGTTTACCACATTCGTTTTAGTTCCAAAATTTTGGAGTATCAGAATTGTGGATTTGATGAATGCAAATTATAAGCAGTGAGGAATTTGTTGTTGGTGTAGCTGGCTATATTTTGGTTATAAATAGATGCTTATTGTTCACCATGTCCTGCCTTTGCAAGGCAATGTTACCCTGGAATGCTACACTCATAGTGGAAGTTTTAGGTATTGCAAATTTTAGGTCCTTGATGATGTAAAATCATCTTTTGTAGCTCTATTCTGTTTGTTCCCATTGGTATTCCAAGATACTCATGTGGATCAACTTCAGTAATGACAATGTCCCTTGAATCCTTGTGTTTGATTACACATTTGAGCGGGTCAAACTTGCTTAGCACATAATATCCAAGTCGTCCCGGTAGATCAGTGACCTCCCACTCTAGCATATGTCCAAACCCCATGTCAATGACTGCTTGCCTTTGTGCATCAGAGAAAGCATACTCTTTATCATTAAAGTATGTCACAAGCATATTTGGCGATGTCCTACAAAGAAGCCTTGTGTTCAGCTTGCGCAACTCTGAAATTTTCTTCTTTCCAGTTAGATCTAAAACTTTTCATTTTGCTTTTGTTATCTTATTCTTCTTTGACACTAAAGCTTCCCCTTTCTCCTTGTTCTCTTCAGCTTTCTCTTTCTTCTTCTCTTGCCTCTTCTTTTGTACTACAACAGCTTTCCCCTTTGCCACTGCCTGCTTTTTGCTCTTCTCAACATTCAGAGGACTAGCTCCATCTCCTCTCTTTCTTTTTGATTGCCTAGTTTCTACAACTATATCTCTTTGTGTAGGTTGTCCATCTTCTGTTCTTGTGAGGACATACCGTGTTGGTATTTGAGATGAACTGCCTGACACGACCATAGCAAGTGGAGTACCTGTGTAAATGACCATATAAACACAATCAAATGATGTTGTAAAGACATATCAAAGAATGAACAAACATGAAGATTTATAATGTGAACACATATCAAATAATCAATGAACACATATCAATGAATCAATGAACACCAACCTATAAGTCAAATGAACACATTTTTTTAAATTATATTTCTTACCAGCTATTTCAATTGGAGATTGAGATTTTTTCTGAATTTCTTGTTCTCTGGCTATATATCTCATCTGCCTTGGTGATAAGGTTTGTTGATCTCCTATATTTGTCAATAGACATGAAATTCAAATGTGGTTAAACAAAAATACACAACTATATTTTTAATGAACACGGTCACTATTGAATATGAACACAAAATCATTTCAAGATGAACACAGAGTAAGATTATTACCTATTGCAGAGGTGGGGGTTCCTAGTGGGTCATGTCTTGATTTAGTTTTGTTTTGTCTTTGATCTGAAACAGTTTGGCTTGAGGATTTTGTGTCACTTCCACCTGAAGAGGATTTTGTGTGGGTGGGTGTGACATCCCTAGATGTTGTTTGGCTTGAGGAAGTTGGAGAGGGAGTTGTTTTCGTACTGCTTCCAGCTTTGTCTTGGCTTACTTTGCTTCTGACCTCCCTCTTGGATGATTTTTCTGTTTTATCTCCAACTATTAGTGTTCCATAAGGTAGTTCCATCACTTTTGGGTCAACTAGTATTATCATTATACAGATGAACACGGATTAAGATTCAGATGAACACGCATTAATATTCAGATGAACACATAAGTTTTAACTCATGAACACATATTTAAAGATAGATGAACACATATTAGTTTCAGATGAACACATTTGTATTTCACTCTTGAACACAAAAGTTTTTACTCATGAACACATATTCACTAATGGTTGAACACATGTGTAATTCACTCATTAATAAAATTCAGTTATGGATGAACACATTTTTGAATTTCTCTCATGAACACATAAGTTATTCCTCATGAACACATATTCAGTTATGGATGAACACATGTGTATATAACTCGTGAACACAAATTAGATATAGATGAACACAGTTTTGCATTTCACTCATGAACACAGAAGTTATTCCTCATGAACACATACACATTTACTCATGAACACGTATGACTTTCCAAATGAACACATACACATTCACTCATGAACACATAAACATTTTACTCATGAACACATACACATTTTACTCATGAACACATACACATTTTGTTATTTGCATATTCTCGTCAGTTGATGAACACATATTCCTTTATTGATGAACACATGGACACAGTAATCGCCAAATCAGTTGAAATTTAAGATGTGTTCATCATGCAAAATATAAAACAATGATTAAACATTTTTGAAGTTCTCAAATGCCTTCATGTATGCATTAGCTTTCTTCGTTTACTAATTTTCAAGCATTAGGTCTTATTTTGAACCAAATGAACACCGGAGATAAAGTTGAACAACAATTGAACAGTTAGGGCTTGTAATTTGTGTATTTGAACTCGAAATTGACTGCGTACCTGCAATGTCTGCCTTCTTGTTCATCTTCTTCGTCATTGTTGCTTCTAGGTTTTGTTTATGGCTTCGATCGTTCAACAAGCTCGAAAACGCTAGAATCTTCAAGGATTTAGGTCGAAATCTTCAAGGAGTTGAATCACCACTTCGATTACACTCGATTACGCTCGAATTTGGGAGTAATTCGTGGAAACCGTCAAAAACGGTATTTGAATTTGAGAGAGTGATCGTGATCGCGCTTCAGCTTCCGGGAAAAGTGGGCTTATGAGGCTTCTTCATGGTTTATATAGGCGCGTGTTATGTTATTAAATTTTGGAGCGTGAGACGCACGCGCCCGTGTTGGCATCTGGGATGATGTGGGTTGTTGTGGGCTGTTGGATCAATTCCATCATACGGATGGAATTGATCCTTATTCTTAACACTAAGGGATGTCCTCGCCGGAATCGAACCCGATAGATAGATAGATAGATAAGAAAATGTCATAATTATATTTGTATAGAAATATTTAATAAATATATTTTAAATTGCAAAAAATTCTCAAAAATAATGCCAAAATTGTAAACAGAAATATCATATAGTAAAATAATTGTGTAAATAACTGGTGACAAAAAGATTTTATTAAAATGTATATATATACTCCGTAGTAGATATATATAAGATGTTTATATGCCCGTAAAATTAAAATAAAAGAACGTATGCCGTCAAATTGATTATGTATCTATCATATATATTAAAGCTAATGTTGGTCAAGTCTTTAGAGTGATTGTAGGAGAAATTTGTTACGCTATTGGTTATTTTATTTTATATGTTTAAATCTATTATTATAAATAACTATTAAAATTTAAT
This sequence comes from Oxyria digyna, assembly GCA_029168935.1. Lineage (NCBI taxonomy): Eukaryota > Viridiplantae > Streptophyta > Magnoliopsida > Caryophyllales > Polygonaceae > Oxyria > Oxyria digyna. The sequence goes on from JAPVLV010000013.1 coordinate 19,724,707, forward strand.
TTTTAACAAATTTTGTTGTGGTCCACTAAACTAATCAACAAATATTCATGTAATTTAATTTGCATAATTTTTTTTATTTGTAAAAATTCTCGAGACCCTAAAATACCGCTTTTTCAAAATAAGAAATAAAATGTAATTTCATTCGTATCTAAGCAAATTAACATCATTAACTTATCTTTATTGGATTTTTTATTTTGTATTTTACTCCCTCCGTCCCATTTTGTTAGTCCCATTTTCTATTTCGGGCGTCCCGAAATGTTAGTCCCATTTCCATTTTTGGACATAAACTTCTTCCTATTATACCCTTACTCATATTATTTTATTCATATCCTAACACTACTTTATCAATCAAATCAACCATCTACATCATCTTCTCGAACTACATTTTCACCATTACTATCATCAACTACCTTCAAACCCATTAAATTTCTTCAAGTTTTCACCTAATCTACATCTAAACTTAACATAAAAAATTCTTAAACAACCCAGATTATTTTTAAAACCCAGATTAACGCTCTTAATCATGTTTTCCTAATTAAACCCGATTAACCCTTATCTACCCAGCCCAAAACCAAAGCCCAACCCAAAATGCTCTGTATATATATACCTAAACCCTAAAAAATCCCTCATTCCCTCATTCCCTCATCTGCTCTCGCCGCTCTCGCCTCTCCTCCTCTTTCTCTCAAACCCTAACCGTCGACTCGCCGACTCCTTCTCCTCCTCTTTCTCTCCTCCAGTGATGTCGTCTGATTCACTCACTCGTCCCTCCCAGTCCTTCACTCAAAGCCTTTCTCCTCCTTCGTACGAGAGGAATTTCAAACTCCCATCGGAAGAGGAGCCATCGTCTACCCCCAGTTTGTTCAAGGACGATCCGAACCCGACGGAGGAGGAGACCGAGGAGGAGGTTGAGTCGGCGGCGAAGTCGGTGACCGGCGACGCTAGCATATCTACACCTGTCCCCGGGTGCTCACTTTCTGTCCCTTGCGAAAGGGGTGGTTTTTGCGACGGGAGGCACACTTTCAGTCCCATACGCCGGCAAAGAACTCGCACCGTTGACAAATGGTGGGAGCCGGAGAAAGTTTCAGTGGATTTGCAAAGGTCGTCGGCGCAGTCGGAGTCGCTGTCGGATAATGAGGCTATCTCACGTCCCCGGGAGATCATTGTGATCCCTGACACGCCTTCACCTGAGCCCGTGCCAGTCCCTGTGCTCCCTGATGCTGCTGCTGCTGATGCTGAGATGGTAGAGTCCTCAGGAACGCCGGAGATGGAACCCCCGGAGCTTGTGATCATCCCTGACAGCCCTTCTCACTCCACCACTATCTAGCTAAGTTTCTCTATCCCTTCGTGGAATTTTGTCTGTGATTATGTAAATTTGGAAATATTTTGGACTGTTTTGGACATATTTTGGACATATTTTGGACTGTTGGTATTGTGGACATTATGTTTTAAGTACTGGTATTTAAGTATTGGTATTTGGATATTTGGATATTTGGATATTGGTACTTGGATATTGCTATTTAATTATGTGTTCAGTTGTTGAGAATTCTGCTGAGTTGTTGAGAACTCTGTTGAGTTCATGAGAACTCTGTTGAGTTCATGAGAAATCTGTTGAGTTCATGAGAAATCTGTTGAGTTCATGAGAAATCTGTTGAGTTGAGTTGAGTAACTCTCTGTTGAGTTGATCAATTGATCTGTTGAGTTGAGTATCTGTTGAGTTGAGTTGAGTAACTCTCTGTTGAGTTGCTCATGTGATCTGTAGAGTTGTTTGGGTTATGTCATGGTATTTGTCTGTCAAGGATGATGTCTGTTTTTACATTCTTGAGATGTGAGTGCATTTGATTGACTTAAGATTGCCATAGGAACACAACTAATTAAGTCTGATTGATGCCTATCTGGAACGTTTAGGTTAGTGTTTAGGGGCTTGTGTCAATGAGGGAATGGGGACATCTGTGATATCTATGATGATTATTTTAAGGCACAAGCTGAGATGCAAGCCCTTATTTATCACTGACTTAAGATTGCCATAGGAGCACAGATTTTAATATATGTTGTTTGATCCTATCTGGAATGTTTAAGCTATGAACTTGCATGCCTATCAGTGATGGGATGGGGACACCTGAGACAATTTGTAGACAAAATATGATAACCAAAACACAAAATATTCAGTGTGCTCTTAATAGGCTTACAAAATATGTTTAGTTTACAATCTTATATCATTACTTAAGATTGTAACTTAAACAAGTGTGTCCTAATTAGTTGTCTCCTGTGTTACTGTCTCTTGAGTTGCATTTTCCTGATCTTCTGTCCCTTGAGTTGCATTTCCTTGAGTTGTTGTCCCTTCATTTGTTGGAGTTGCATGAGTTAATGTCCAAGCTTGTAAAACTGCATGCCTTGGTGCTCTGATTTCTCTTGGTAGAACTCCTGCCTGAGATAACTTCTTTTTGTTGTTATGTGGAATGTAATAATCATTACCTCCCTTACACTGTAAAATCTCATTCATCACATACTGTAAAGTCATCCACACACTACCTAGAGTGTGTGGATCCAACTCATAAAATGCTTCATTGACTGCATTCAACATTTCATCTGTATTTTTGGGCATCTTCTTGTGCATAAGTGACTGAATGCTCCTAAAGAAGCCTAGGTCCAAAATGTTTAGGTCTGGACTGTTGGCTGGTTGTTGTATTAAAATAAATGTGAACCCTTCTTGCTGGTATACCTGCTGCCATTCTGTGTCTTGTTGAGTGATGTGAGGTCTGACATTATCTTGTTGTATGAATATGGTTTTGTGACCTTCATCATCTGGCTATTTTGACATTATTGCTGGAACAATGTCATTAATCAACATGTTTCTTGTCACTGTCTTGTTGACTGACTGTATGAGCTTTGTGATAAGTGTCCCCTTGCCTCTGTTTTTTGAATGCCTCTTTGCTGGCTCCTTGTAAGTAAATGGAAAGATGCCAATCTTTCCATCAAATGTGCATTCCCCTTGATCATTGAATCTTGGTCTTGCTACTGCTGCTGTGAACATAACTTTATGGATGAATTTGCTTGAGCTTGCACTTCTGTATTTTCCTTTTTCATTCTTGCCCAAGTAATACCTTTGTGCCTTCCTTGACTGATAAAACCACTTCTCATCTATGTGAACAAAGTCAAACATAGGACAGTATGTTGTCTTTTGATGTGTTGTGTCCCCTATTAGGAGCTTTAATACCCACTGCATTCTGGTCACCTTATGGTATTCACTTAGACCTGGATTTAGTGCATTTGAATGTGGCCTCATGATCCCCTTCTTAACCAATCTGTGACATGTGGACTTAGAAATTTGAAGCTTGCTTGCCAAATCTCTAATGCATGTTCTGTCACCCATATTCAGTGCTTCAATATCTTCTTGCTCTACTTGAATTCTTTTCCTACCACAGTTATGGTATTTTGTACTCACATTGTATTTGCCATGGTTGAGTAGTTCCCTTCGTGCTTCTTTCCATATCCTTCCAATTGTTCTCCTTGACAGATTAAATTGTTGTGCAGTTTCATTGATGGTGCCATATGGAAGCTTTCCCGCTGCTGATTTCTGAAGCATAGCATTCAAGATCTCCATTTTTCTCTCTGTGCTGAGCTTGGTGGGCAATGCCTGGGGATGCAAATTGTTCTCTGTTGGAGGCTCATTTTCTGGCTGATGATGATGGCTTGGCTCGAAGTTCAGATCAAAAGGTATGTTACCTCCCATGTCCCCAAATGGCTCCTCTGACTGGGTGTTGTTTTCTCCCATTTCTGCATCACTGAAGCCCTCATCATCCAGGAATGGCACCTCATTTAAGTCGAAAGCTGAAGGCATGTCCATTGAGCAGTGATGCTGTTATTCTCTCTGTATTTCTCTCTTTTTTTTCTCTCTTTGTAATGCTCTGTTTTGAGCTGTAATGGTGGTTTTAAGTGGCAGTGAACATGTGCTGATGATGTAAATTACAACATTCTTAGTGGTTAAGAGTTCAGGGGTAGTTTAGGAAATTATGGGGGTAAAAAGAAACCGGATCCGTGTGCTCCCATTTCTGCATTTTGATTGGCTGATGTAAATTGTAAACCATTCTCTTATTGGCTAATGGATTAATTTATTATTTCATTTTCATCATTTCCAATGCTTTTTCTTGCCTTAATCCAAGAGATTTTTTAACAATGGGACTAACAAAATGGGACGGAGGGAGTAGTAATTTTTCACATTACTTTTTAGGATAAATCATAATTTTTATAAAATTATATGTCATTATTATAAAAATAATTAAAATTTATAAATATTTCTCAGTGCATGACACGGAGTATTACACTATTGATTGATTTATTGAGTTATGTTATTTGGGTTATCCGTCCATTCAGAATCAGAAGCAGTTTAGTGGTTGACACTTTCAAATTCAACCAAAATGAGCGGAATATAATAAGTGAACGAATCATCATATATCCAGATTAACTTGTAACTAATAATCTAATATAGCTACAAGCCTACAACGCAGCCAAATTTGATTATCAAAACATTAAACTTATTATTGAGACATGAAGTTAAATTCGTATACACTTTCATCAGAAATTAAACACGAAACTTGACATAGAACGATTAAAAAGGGATCTAGCGAGTGCCAAAAAACTGATTGTCTGTTATTGTGATACATATATTCTCTTGTGATAAAAACAAAGAAAAAGAGACCACATCATTTTTTTTTTGGTTTCCCACTCTAGTTCAGCGGTTAGGGGACTCCCCTACTAACCTTACATCTAGAGTTCGAGCTGCGTGGGTTGCTCTCCCAACAAACAATTTTTAACCTCCACCAAGTCTCGAACTCGAGACCTCATGTTGGGTGGTTGGGGTCCCTTACCACCCGACCATATGCTTGTTGATAGAGGCCACATAATTTTCAAGGCACGTTTCCTTCCAACGGCATTACCGTCACAAAAGCATTGGCTACTGCTATCAAACCTGGACTTGCTTCTCCCTCCTCTCGACGTCGGCGTCTTCTTCTGCTATGCCAACGACTTACCAGAAATGATATATGTAAGCTCCGGACAGTTGTTGACGGGAGCCAACGAATGGGAACAACCATGGCCTCTTACTTCGGGAACGTGCTCTCTGTACCCTATGTGATGCCAATGCCGAGCCCGAATGGGAATGGAGATTGGATAGTTTACATGCATCTTCTTGAGACTCAGTTGGATTTCATAGAGGACAAGGCTTCTCGTGTTACTTTAGACCTCGTCACACCATTTTTGTAATAAGTCACAACACAACAAAACCCAACAAACAAAATTACTCGTACTAAATCAGTTGATGTTTGTTAAGAATTGTGAAATTTATATTTTGGGATGTACAATGTAAGATGTGTTGGGGTTCTCATCTACTATTTAATACGGAGTATCTCGTCAAGTTTATACCACAATCTTAAACGCTTGTTTCAACTATTACTTCCTCCCGTCATGTTTACACCACAATCTTGAACGTTTCTTTGAAGCAAGGGTTTTAAAATCCATATTCTAGGATCACAGTTTAAAAGACCTATGCGAAAAAGTATATATATATATATATATTCACAACTTAATATTAGCTTCATTAAATTTTTTGTTTCAGACTATCATAAATATGGTATAGAAGGTAACTACTAATATTATTAAGATAAATCAGGATGCTAATTAACTACAATTGCTATATACTTAAACATGAGGATAAAATTGTCATTTGTATGAAATCGTAAAATCGCTTATAAAATCGTAGAATTGTATCTAAAATCAAAATCAAAATCGTATACAAGATTCCACTATTAATAAGATTCTATAATGAATCGCGGATTGCTCCTCAAAAGTGAATCGATATAAAATGTGATAGTCAAGCAACCATCCATATAGCAAGAAATCCAATCTATCATGAGCACACAAAACATATTGAAATAAATTGTCATTATGTAAGATCAATACTAACTCAAGGCGTGATCACTTTAACTCATGTTCCTACAACATCCCAGCTAGCTGATATCTTTACAAAACCACTTAGTAGTCCTCATCATATTACCGTAATTCCCAAATTGGGTTTACTTTCAACACCTCCAATTTGAGGGGTGTTAGTATATTAATTTGTACTTAGAAGTTAGTTGAGGTTAGTTATAAGCTTAATGACTTGTCTATATAAAGTCATCATCAATCAATTACAGTAAACATTTCTTCCTCTTTGTCTTCTCCCTTCTCTTCCACTACAGATTGTACACAAACATCTCCTTGATGGTTTTAATTTGTTGATGTTTGAATTTCACTTTGATTTAGATATCCATTCTCTTTGGTACAACTACTATTTGGGTACAAAATGGTCGAGTCAATACCAATTACAGATCCGTTTGGGTTACAGAGCTCTGATTGATGAGTTGAATGTGAATGATCGTAATTGGAAGACGAGATACTTCTTTGTAAAGAAGACATCTTTGGGCATGGGGGAGGGTTGTTCGTTCTTGCTGCCAGAAGGTATTTCAAATTACAATCTTCTTCAAGATTCCACCCAACCGGTGGACACGTCAATCCCCTCACGCTTATCCCTTATATTAATTTGCAAGCATTGCCCTCAAGGGATATGGAATCTCCATACAAGTGTAACTCTTACTATTTTTCTTCTTATGTGGGTCGTCTATCTTGTGCATCCATTTGATGATCTATACAGCCGCAAGGATTTGCATTCTTGACCAACGGTTTCTCAGAGTGAGAGGCTATTCCATAAGCTAAGTCCCGAGTCTCAACCTGAACCAAATCGCGCACGCGTGTTCTTGGTTAGCCAAGCATACGAGGGACTTTCCCAAATACCACCTAAAACACATCTTAGGTACCATTTCCTTAGTATCCTTAGTATATATACTAGTGAAATGTTTTTCCAACTTCCAAAGTGAGAAACCAATTTCCCCCAATTAATGTACTTAATTCAACTTCAAGCATCAAATTTGGACCCCTCATTTGTCTATTAAATTTGGATTGGATTAAAAACACTGATAAAGTGGTAGATCATTTCCATATCAATATCCACATACCCTCTTACAGCAGGAATCAGATTCGAGAGTTGAGAGTAAAAGGCTTAAGAAAACATATTATCAATTCATAGAGCAACGCACTATGCATTATAAAAAAGAAAAGTCACATATTACAGGGTTCAGCTTACCTCCCAAGTGCAAAAACAAAACAAACCAAATTATTATTTGATCACAAACCTTTAAGTTATTAATCCCCCAATTCTCAACGGCCGGGAACTTAATTCGATCATCCTTTAGCAATCATCATACATAGTAATCACACAATTTGAACGACCTTGATTTCATGACAATACTTGGGAACCGTGACAGTGAGCACTCCATCCTCCTTCATGGACGCCACAAGCTCGTCCACCTTCGCGTTCTCGGGAAGGCGAAAACGCTTCAAGAACTCGTGGGAAGAGCTCCTCTGCACCGTCTCCTCCTTCACCTCGATCTTGAGAAAACCGCCCCTCTCCACCTCCACCCTCATCTCCTCTTTCCTAACTCCGGGGAGACGAGTGGTCATGACGTGGGCCTTCTCAGTCTCTTTCCATTGGAACGGAGCGTCCGCCATCGCCTCCGAGTGGATCGTCGGGAACGGGTAGAACGGGTCCCACACGTCGTCCGTGAAGCAGTGGCGTCTCCCGTCAGGGATACATGCGGCGTAGTAGTTCACATGGCAACAGTGGCGGAGCTGGGGGTGCTTGAGGGTGCTAAAGCACCCCCTTCCCCTCCAGAACCCCCGGGAGCACCGCAAGAAAGCTTCGGAACACCTCCTTCAATGGAGGCCGAAACCCTAATGGCGGAAGGTTGAAGACAAGCTCTTCAGCCTTTTTTTTTTTAATTTTAAAACGTTGTTAAAACGACGTCGTTTTGGTTAAATCAAAACGACGTCGTTTTACTAAATGATAAGTTTTTGTTTTTTAAAGAAAAAACAAAATTTAAATGGAAAATAAAAAGTTTTAAAAGGCTATCCCTTCAGCCTTCTTTCTTCTCAGTTCCCACCACGTCCAAGCAAGATCGATCGAAGTCATTGAACGGAACGCGCCCGCCCGCCCCGCCCCGCCGGACGCCGTCATCCTGGTTTCCGACGATCCCTGCCACTGCCGAGTGCCGCCGATGTCGTTCATCAAAGTTTAACGGTAAGTTTGTAAATTGTAATTAGGGTTTGTTAAATACATTGAAATATTGAATTTAGGGTTTGATAAATACATTGAATTTAGGGTTTGAATTTAGGGTTTTTGATCGATTCTTGTTTGGTTCATCAAAGTGTTACTATAAGTTAAGTTTTGATTCGTTTTTGTACAATTTGATATGGAATTGTTATTTAATTGTTTAGTTTAGTTTAGTTAATACAATTTGAATTTACGTATGCTTAGTTTAGTTGTTTGTTTAGTTTAGTTGATACAATTTGTCAATTTGATATGAAATTCTGTTTGTACAATACGATACAATTTGTAGCTTTGATAATTAATAGGTTTCGGTGCTAAAGTTTAGTTTAGTTGTCTACTTATATATTTTAATTGTTATTTTGAAGTGATAATTGATAGAAAATTTGAAACTTGAAAAATTTGAGTTGGAGTTGATTAGAGAAGTTTATTTTGTTAGGATCATGGAAAAGTTTTTGATTCGGAATACGCCTTCAAGTTCAAGTACAATCCCGACTATTGTGCCTTCAGGTGCATCTAAAGAACCTTCAAATATTGATAGTAATGCTAATGTTGGTGGATCAAGTCCCAAAACAGCTCGAGTATGTGAAACTGATATGATTAGTGATCCGGGATTGAGACAACATATTAATGATTATGATCATAAGATTAGAGACTTTATTATTATTATTTTTATCGAGACTTTTATAATTGCTTGAATTAATATATATAATATATTTTATTTTATTTTGGATCACGCGGAAAAAAAATTCAGCACCCCTTTTAAAGATTTCTGGCTCCGCCGGTGCATGGCAATCTGACATCTTGATTCACTATATATATACTTGTTGATGGGTTGGTTTCTTTCGCTTAGTACGTTGCCTCGTTTTATAGAAGGCTAGTTTTGTGGTTTTTGTGTGTGAGGGGAATATTGTTCTTACAAAATGGTATACGTAAAAGTGATTCCCATTATGGAAGGAGGAAAAGGGGTAGTGACACGAGAATCTCTATATAACTATTTCAAAACAAAACACTAATCAATGAGCTACTAGACATATATCGTTTTTTTTCCAAAAATAAAAAATTAAATATATGTATGTTTAAAGATAATTAAAGTAATACTAATGATATTATTTTCTTATTTGATTACAAATTTATTAAAATATACGTACAAATATTACTATTCTAAATCTATTGATATTATTTCCTTATTTAAACAAATATAATAAAAAATTATAAATTAATTAAAACTCCTTTTATTTATATAATATTGATTGAAAAATCAATTAAAATAAATAAAATTTTGTATTAAGATTGTTTTTATGTTTTTATAAATTATATATATAGTTATAAAAAATTGCGTAAATTTGACGCATAACACGAGAATAAAGATAATTTTCATTAAATTATTATACTACTGTGAAAGCTAGGCGTAAATGTAAATTATTACACTAGTGTGAAAGCTAGGCATAAATGTATACTAGAAACGGGCCTCCGCGCTACGCGCGGGGAAATTACAGTTTTTAATATGATTTAACGTTGTTTAATAGGCGTCCTAAAAATAGATTGGGCTAATCATATTCACAACCCTTTATGATATAGAATCTAACATCGACAAAGCAGTCTCTAATCTTTGTTCTATCAAAAAGAAAGAAAATAAAGTTTAATTGGTGATTATGTTTTTTCTGAATGTTTTATTAATCATTTTAGCAATTGACACACAACTACCTATGAATTCGTCTCTCCCTTTAAAATCATCACATTATCTAATTAGCTCAGGTGCTTTTTTTTTGCCAAACAATTAGCTCGTGTATTGGTGTTCTTATTTTATTAGGGCTTAAATCAACAGACTGAAACTATGAAACATTTCTGCTGATGATCGAATAGCCTTTGTAAACAAGTTCAATAATCACTTCTAACAACTGGAAAGGAATCCTCATATCTATTAGACAAGATGTCATTGCAAGTTTCCATTGTAATCCTAGTGTATAATGTTTACGTTATAATGCACTGCAATACACTGCTAACAATCTTAAGAGAGTAAACCAAAATTCAACAAATGCAATACACTGCAATAAATATTGCGAGAAACAGAGCAACAACCAAATAAGAACATGTGAGCAGCAAAAACAAGAACATAGTATAAATTCCCCCAAATTGAAACAACTAATTAGGAACATGTCTAAAAAACCCTAAATCATGGGAGTGTAGATGAAGCTAAGTTGAAAAACATACCTTATCTGAAAAAGCAATTAAGAAGAACCGGAAATGAAGAACACTTCCTCTCGCTTCATGTGAAATTGTGAACCATCGCTCTGTGGTAGCTTTGGAAATGTAGAAACGGATGGCTTTTTAATCGGGAGGTGTTCACTGGGACAAAGTAGGATTTATGTAGAAGCAGGTTCAGGATTACGCTTACGATTTCTTCGTATATCTAGGTTTGGATCTGCTGATTCTTCACCAGATTCGCCAGAATCCATTGGAGTGCGGTGGCGGTTGTGTCGGTACCTGCGTTTAGAAGACGGGGGGAGTTGTTTGCTGTTCATGGCGGCGGGAGTGGAAACAGAGACGGAAAGAGGCTCATCGGCAGTAGTCGGCGTGGGCGACAACAAGGCGGCGACGGGTGAAGACGACGTCCTTGAGGAGGCGGCGAGAGTTGTATGCCGTGGGTAGCTTATGTCTGGGAGTGGGTAGGGTAGAAACTTAGGGTTTAGTTAAGGAGTGTAGTTATATAATTTAGTGCCTAATAGTACATTGGCCCAAATAGTTCAATCTTTTTAGCTAAACAAAATGTTAAGAGCCCAAATCCGATTCCTCAACAACTCTACCAAACATAGATATGTATCTCACGAGTCTAGTGATTGGCATGAACATGGTTGACATGACCCAAAAACCATGATGCTATTGCTACAATGCTACATACATAACTCGGCCCGTTAACAAGAAAGCCCATATGACCCAAACTTACCCGCTTAACAAAACCACACCTTCGCATTCCTACTTTCATCCAAACCTCCAAAACCCTAAACTCGTACATTTCTCACAAACTCATTGACAGGCGCCATGGGAAAGGTGAAGGGAAAGCATAGATTGGACAAGTTCTACCATTTGGCGAAGGAGCAAGGGTACCGTTCTCGTGCCGCCTTCAAACTCACCCAACTCGATGCCAAATACTCCTTCCTTCCCGGCGCCCATGCCGTCCTCGATCTCTGCGCTGCTCCCGGAGGTTGGATGCAGGTTGCTGTTCAGCGCATCCCCGTTGGCTCCCTCGTCGTCGGAGTCGATCTATTCGCCATTAAACCAGTCCGCGGAGCTATTGCAGTCCAGGAGGACATCACTCATTCTAAGTGCCGAGCCACCATCAAGAGGCTTCTAGCTGATAACCATGTTGCCGCCTTCGATGTCGTCCTGCACGATGGTTCTCCCAACATTGGTGGTGCTTGGGCTTCGGAGTCCACTTCCCAGAATTCTCTCGTTATCGATTCCTTGAAGCTTGCTACTGAATTCCTTGCTCCCAAGGGAACTTTTGTTACCAAGGTAATAACCCTCATTATGCTTGCCTAAATGCTTATCATCATCTATCACAATTATGTAATGGAATCTGAGTGTCTTTTTCCTCTGATTTCTAGATCTTCAGGTCACAAGACTACAACAATGTGCTTTTCTGCCTTAGACAGGTAATCTACTCCCCTCTTCTGAAAACTGTTATTGTAAATTTCGTATGTCTTTTCTAACTTAAGTTTTTCAATCCTCAGCTATTTGAGAAAGTTGAGACTACTAAGCCTACTGCTAGTCGACAAACATCAGCAGAAACTTTTATTGTTTGCCGGAAGTACAAGGCACCTGCAAAGATTGACCCTCGCCTCCTCGATATTAAGCATTTGTTTAAGGACGCAGCAGAGCCTGAAAAGGTCTAGCACCTAACTAATTTTCCAAGCTGCCCTCTTGGCCCCTCCATGTAATAGTTATTACTGCCTATTTCTGATACTTTTGCACTAATTGGAATATTCATCCTTCATTAATTATAGGTAACTGATGTACTGAGGGATAGCAAGCAAAAAAGAAGCCGTAGCGGGTAAGATGCAAAAGCTTTTTAATTAGTATAATGCTATAGATATAATTTGTAATTATTTCATTATTTTAGGTGTTTGTAATTTGTAATATTTCCCTTGATTTGAGAATTTGGAAGTGTTGGCATGAACAGACTAGAAGAACCACAGAGTTCTTGTTTTAATTTGTCGGAATGACTGCTGCAGTACTTATTTTTAATACTGAAAAAGCTAAGTCAGGGAGCTCGCTAAGTGCCACGAGCTGCATTTTTTTTTCAACACATTGTCATGGATGTAGTAGTTCGGATGCTATCTTGTCGTCTCCTGCTATTATAATCCTTTGCAGACTGTTCTGTTCTTCTGGTTTAACAGTTAGTACTTATTCTGCATTTTTTCTGCCTTGTACATATCTATAGGCATAAAACTTATTTTTATTGGTGAATTTATGATTTAACAGGTATAAAGATGATCTTGCTCTGGTGAGGAAGGATTGCTCTGCTGCTGATTTCGTTTGGTCAGATAACCCCCTTGATATTCTGGGTACAACAACAGTAATTAGTTTCAAGGATCCTGCTAGTGTGTGCATAAAGGATCATGAATTAACAACAGAAGAGGTGAAGTATAGAAACTGGTTTTGTACGTTATATTAGTTATCAAATGGACTAAAATTCTTTCCATCGTTACAATTTTAGATTGAAGCTCTTTGTGATGATCTGTGTGTTTTGGGAAAGAAAGAGTTCAAACAACTTATAAAGTAAGACCTTCCTCCTACCCTTGGCCCTATCTTGAGTAATGCTCACATTGTTATATCTGCATATAATCCATTACATACTTGTGCTACATATATGTTATGGATAGTTTGCTGATGAGTTAAATTTGTTCTTCTTGTCACCCTTGTAATAAACCCTTGTAATAAACTTGACTTATAGTCCATGCTCTATCTGAAGACTGAAAGAACCTTTTGTACATTGATCATGCTGATAAACTACGAATATTTTATTTATAATTTTTAACTCCATTTTATGAGCAGGTGGAGGCTGAACATTCGAAAGGCTCTCGCGACTGCAAAGGAACCTACTTCCACTTCTTTGAAGAGTGAGAATGAACCCAAAGATGAAGAAGAAGAAGTGGATGAAGACGATAAGATTCTTAATGAAATGGAGGAGTTGACACACGCTATGGATAAAAAGAAGAAACGTGAAAAGAAAATTCTCTCAAAACGCCGTGCTAAGGTATACCTGCCGGTTGTTTTTGTATGATGATATTTCTCTTGTTGCCTATATGTGGCTTAGTTACTTATAGTAGTTTGTATTGCATGTGGTTACTGCACAACTGGATTATAATATATTGAAATATCACACTAGCATGCCACTTGTTATTCTATTGATGCACGGTCATAATCAAGACTTTTTCTTATTAGCTATAGTCAGTGTACCCTAGCAAATGTCTGTATTATCTATTATCAGTTTGTTTTGTACGAGTTATATAAACCCAAGTACATCATGTGCTCTCTTTTCAAGTTCTGAGATGGTAGATAAAATAGTGCTTTTCTAGTATACTGTGTTAATGATGTTACATGTTCACTATATTTTACTCTTTGCAATGTTCAGGATAAAGCACGGAAGGCATTGGGCAAACAAATTGACGCTACTGAGGATAGTTATGTTGATGAAGAATTATTTTCACTTGCTTCAATCAAGGTTTGTTCATCTTTAAAGCATATCCAGAATGCATGACTCGATGTTGATGACATCACATATGCTTATGACTCAAAGCTAATATTCCTGAGATTTCCTTGTCAGTATGGTAATTGTTGGTTATTATAATCTGCTTATTCAAAAATGTGAATTTGACAACAAGGGGATGGCCCTGCTCACCTCACTCTTTGCTGCAAACTATTAACTTTCATGTACATGCAGTGGACTAAAATTTCCCACTTTTTAGAAACAATATAAAATTGATTCTTTCTTGTTCAAAGTTATTCGTCTGCATTCTGACTCTATAGATTAAATTATTGAGAATATACTATTTTGTCTTGCCATCCAGGGGAAAAAAGATCTCGCAACTGTTGATGATGTCACTGAAGATGCTGATGATGCAGTTGATTTTAGCAAAACTGTAAGGAACAGTGATGAAAGTGATGATGATCTATCTAGTGACTTGGATTCTGACAAGGAACGAATGAGGTACATTCCATTGGTCAAGCTTGCTGTATAATGCAGAGTTAATTATTATTGTAGTCTGTTGCTCATGATATAATGATCTCTGTTTCATACCCCAGGTATGATGATAAACTGGAAATGCTGCTTGATGAAGCTTATGAAAGCTTTGTAGCGCGGAGAGAGGGGAGTACAATGCAGCGCAAACGTGCAAAAAAAGCGTACGAGGATGCACAACTCTCTGATGTATGTAGTCTTTCACCCAACATTGCCTTGCATCTCTTGATTGTTTTTGTGGTTACATCTAAAAATATTCTCATTCCTTAATCATAGGTTGAGGATGTTATGGATCTGGATGACTCTGACAAGGATGAAGAAGATATTGAAGCTAATCCTCTAATGGTCCCCATGAATGATCAACCGCCAACCGAGGCGGAGATGACAGCATCATGGTTTAGTCAGGATGTTTTTGCTGGAGTTGTTGATGAAGATTTAGTGACTCTGAAGAAGCCCAGAAAAGATGATAAAATGGAGCAGATAGATGATGATTACCAAGAGGAAGAGGATAAAGTTCCTATCAGGAAAAATAAGGTAAAGCAATCTAATGAAGTGAAGCTCCCTGGAAAGGCATCCAAGAAAGAAGAAGACGATTTTGAGATCGTTCCTGCTCCAGCCACCGACAGCGACTCATCATCGTCATCAGACGACGAATCTGATTACGATGACGACACAAAAGCCGAGATTGTGGCCACTGGAAAGAAGATGCTGAGAAAGAAACCGAGGGAGTTTATACTCGACGATGCATACAACAAACGCATGTTTCATGACGACCACGGTTTACCTAAATGGTTTAGAGAAGAGGAACAAAAGCATAATCAGCTACAGAAGCCAGTAACAAAGGAAGAAGTCGATGCTATAAAAGCGCAGTTCAGGGAAATAAATTGCCGTCCCGTCAAAAAGGTGGCTGAAGCGAAAGCGAGGAAGAAGAGGGTTGCAATGAGGCAGATGGAGAAGATAAGGAAGAAGGCGAACACGATATCCGACCAAAATGATTTACCGGATCGGTCGAAGAGAAGGATGATTGAGCAGCTTTATAAGAAGGCGGCGACCCCACAGAAGACGAAGAAGGAGTATGTTGTGGCAAAGAAAGGAGTGCAGGTGAGAGCCGGGAAAGGGAAAGTGTTGGTCGATCGAAGGATGAAGTCAGATGCCAGGCAGCAAGGTAAGAATAGCAGTAAAGGGAAGAAGGGAGTGAAGGGGAAGAAGGGGGGAAAAGGAGGGCCAGTTAAGTCTTCTGGTAAAAAGGCTAAAGGTGGAGGAGGGAGGAGGTAGACAATAGTTATGTGCTTTGGATATGATTACTTGCTAAAACATGACGCATAGCCCATGGCTGATTCAATTTTGAGCCAAATTAATTTTATGATGTAGTTCAACTTTTCCTTTCCGTGGAAGACATTGCATATTTGACCTTGAATTTGGTTTAGAGTTTTCTTTGTGTTACAAATATATCTTGTTACATATATTGGACTATCTATATTAATTTCACACTATTTTCCTCTACATTTTGGTCCATTTTACAATAAATCATCTTGTTATTTTTTCCTTAATGTGAGAATATAGTGGTTGAAAGTAGCACATTCTTGGAGAAGAAAATGCAGTAATGCTGTGAATTTGAAAAGAACGAATTCAATAAACATGTACAAGAATGGATTAAGTGTGTAAATGTAAAGTAGATTACAACAATAACAATGTATGCAATCTTTGACATTCTCATTTTGAATGATGCTTGGAGAAGGTTTTCTTGAATGTGGCCGGAGCTGGCCTGAGCCACCCACTCCCACCAATCATATCTTTGGTTAGAAATGGCTCGGCCTCGTCTATCGTCAGAGAACGCGACCAACCGACTCGGTCTGCTATGCTCGCCCCTGGCCCATAGCATTTGTATTCCCCATAGTACACCGTCCTGCATGTATATATCACAATACAGATTAATTACTCCTGTGTATTATTTAACTAAAATTGATTAGTTAGTTTTTTAGATGTTTAATTACTTTTGGGTAGATGGGTTGTTCCAGTTATTCCATCCCTGTGGCACAACAACATTGGACATGTAAGTAAGGGCAAATATAACCCTAGAGTGATCTCCCCATGGCCTCCCAAGGTACACTTTTCCAGCCCCGATTCCAGTGATCTTGCATCCTAGAAATATGAATCCAGTGTTCTCTGACGGCGACTCTCTTCGGTTAGCTGTGATGGCACCTGATGTCGCCTCCGATGCGTAGTGAAGATGACACTTCTGTAACATTCACAAGTACCCTATTTAATTAGCTACATACTTTCAACGTACAATTAATACAAGTAAGAATATAGGATGATGACCTCGAATAAAGAGGCACCATCGCCGAAAACGAAGTCAATAGCTCCTTCGATGTAGCAATTGCTATAGTAATGGCGGCCCATGTCATCAAGGAGGGTGTCTTGGTAGCCAAGTATCTTGCATGCGTAGAACGCGGCTCTGTCCCCTGATACCCTCAGAGCCACTGCCTTCACCTTCTCTCCGTAACTATTCTGTACATTCAAAAGCAAGTGTCATGAACGTAAAAGGTTGCTAGCTAGGTTGCTTCCTAATAACATGTTGCTATGTGATTATTTCCCTGATTGTCATTGGATATACATCATATACATGTGTTAATAAAGTAACCTGTATGGTTAGGTAGCGACCAACGAAGTCGGAAGCGAGGATGGAGACAGTGGGAGACTCGTAGATTTCGCCTGTTTCATTCCATGCAATAATAGTCTTGTCTGCTGCTGTGCCGCTTATTGTTATGTATGGCTTATTTGCAGGTACAACTATCTTCTCCCTGCATCAATCATGATTAGTTAAACGTGCTTGAAATCAAATCTTCTAGGTTTAGCAGGTAAGTATAAGTGTATAACATCTCTAAGTTTACCTGTAAGTTCCGGGTTTGACCCAGATGAACACGAACTCGGAATTATTAACCGGAACCGAATCGATGGCGTCTTGTATCTTAGTATAGTCTCCATGCCCGGACTGGTCAACCCTGATTAGAACCGCAGTCGAAGTGTCCATCACCTCAGCAGACGAGGAAGAGGAAGCCATGGAAAACAAGGGGAAGACGATAGTAATTGCAAGAAGAAGGAGAATGAAATGTGCGTGTCTAAAATCTACATAGCCGTTCGGTTTATAATAGCGCTTCTTGAGCATAAATGCATTTGCCTCCATGTGCACCATGTGATGGATTCAGGGATTCGTGGGACCTCGATGCAAGTGCACTGAAGAAAGAGAGAGAATGGAATTAGAACGACGTTTAAGGCTCAAGTAAAGATGCAAAAGTATGGAATTTAATGCGATGATCAAATCATTTTATACATATATATATACGACTATATGTATAGAATATAAGCTATGTTGTGGTTGGAGGTTTAAAGGTCAAGGGATAGATGGCCGATATCTTACCAATCAATTAAGCTTAGAAGTTGAATATAAGCCTTGTTGTGAGGAAGTTGTACGTGTAACAGAAGTTTCTGCTTACGAAAACCGCGTCGAAAAACGAGGATCAAACCATATGATATCGATGCTACTTTTGTCAACGAAGGGGGGTCGATTGAAGATATCGATCATATAGTGCTGTGTAGTCGTGTAGATGACAAATTAGGAGATGATGCAAGCTAGCTACTGCTTACTTATGACACAAGCTAGCTAGCGAGCTGATCTTCTTATGTCGTATGGAAAATATGAATTGTCATGGGTTTAATATTATGATTACAATATGAGTTAGGATACAAGCTTTCTCCAACCGTCTAGCATACATTTATATCATTCATCAATATATGAGAGAGATCCACCTACAAATAGATATTAACCAAGCACAAATATATCTATATACACGATCATATACTAACTAGTATAGTGACCCGCGCCATGCACGAAATTTTTTATATTATTCATCTGAATTTTTTTTATATTTTGATATGAATTGGTCTAAGAAAATTTAGTTTAACTTTCACCGAATAAGCGAATTAAGATTAACTCCTTGTTTATAAAAATTATTAATAAAATAAATTTTATTTCATAAGGTTATGTATCTTATTTGAATTAAATTTTATTATCGAAAATTATCATAATTTTGTCCTAAAAATATATATATATATATATATATATATATATATATATTAACTTTCAAAATAAATTGTATTCTTAATGGAATAGCTTGTGTTTTTTTCTTATGAAAGAGATGATAATTTTTTAAGATTTATTTGTTAATGAAATTATGTAATATATTAACAATTAGAATTATAGATAAAAAATAGTAATTATTTAACAACCTAAGCCTAAAATCACTTTTAGTTTTAATATATAAAATAGATGATTTTACTTTTACGGGTGTGAAAATGTGAAATCATATATTTATGTTTATATGTTTTGGTGAATGAGTAACCGTATGTTCTTCGTCCATATATATAATATATGTAATACTTTCAGTTCGTACATAGCGGAGTACTAATTTTTCTTTATCAACACAAATAAGGAGTTGATATCTGGTACTAGTTCCTTGAACATTCTTGTTCATGGACATCGATCACAAAGTTGATATCTGGTCTAGATAGCGTAGAGTTTTATCTGGAAAGTTTCTGGAAATTAGAATAGTCATCTTGATCGGTAAGATAATTAAGCATTGGTTAACTTTAAGATGAAGGAATATGTGTACATGGGAGGATGGTCAATGAAAAGGATAAAGTATATTGTAGTTTGGTTTGATTTGATGGGCCGATTTGAATTAAACCCTAATTTTTAGGGTTTGACATTCAAGGGCTTTATTGCTTGTTGGTAGCTGCTTGTACGTAATCTGATCTTAAGTTAATCTTAAACTAGCGTAGTCCCCGCGCATGGCGCGCGGATGATTGTTTAACGTTTATATATAATGCAATTTATATGCAATATTTGTATCAATTTCCTTATACTAAATTTAAAAATTGATTTTTCTATTGATAAATTTGGACATAAATTTCAAAAATTAAAACATGCATGAAGACCAATGATGAAATAAATCAAAGGAATCGGACCCGAATCAAAGACGTTGACGACCATTGACCATTTGGTCCAATTCAAGACAGACGCCCAGAAAACCCAATGTGGACACAGAGCCCCGGGAATAAATGACATGGATAGAGCCGTTAGAGACAAGGCCATGTCGAGAGGTATCACTCGGATTAGACAAGGATTGAAGACCATGGTGACCGTTTACCATTAAATGATCAAATCCCGCCAAGATCGCCGGAAATCTCGCTTGATATCTCTCCATTCATTACTATCAACATTAGATCAACAATTAAAGGGAGAGTCAAAAATATTTAAGAGAGAATCAAGCACAATTAAGAGCATTCAAGAAGGAATCATTAACATTTAAGAGGAAATCAAGACCATTCAAGGAAGGTTTATCCAAGTATAAACAAGGCTCTGGAGAAGCCTCAAAGGACATCCAACAACACTCCATCTCAGCAGCAATCTCTTGTGTTCTCATTACAAAAGCTCTCGTTTTATACATTTTCTTCAGTCCGACAAATTGGTCCATTCCTTCTTTTTCGATTATACACATTGTAACTATCTTCTTCCTCCCTTGTACCACGAAAATTACCATTTGTAATCACCTTCTCCCATCAATCTAAGTAGATTTCTCATTCTATCTGTCGTGCTTCACAATTTAACGAATTAAAATCGATTGTTCAAAATTCGTCCAAAACAATTTGACGCCCACCGTGGGGCCGATAGTTAGATAGTCATGATTCATCTACCTCCCCATTCAAACACATCCAATTCGTTTCCATGTAAGGAGGACAAGGGTAAGTCACCATGGACGACCTATCAAAAGGGATTGACTCGTTGAGTAGAACTCTAGATCTCCAAAAGGGATTGCTTGTTTCGGGACACTTTGGCTTAACGTACTTAGTCGGCGTCTTGATCTGAAATTCTTTTACTTCGTTCTTTTTGATTTCTGGCGTCGTAATCCCTTTCATCCCGATTCGATAACACTCTTTGGCCGTGTAGGGTTCGCCTTTAACTTCGCGTACTCCCCAGGGCGTTGGGAACTTCAGGGATTGATGGTACGTGGACGGAACTGCTCGCATATCATGGATCCAGGGTCTTCCTAGGATGGCGTTATAGGGCGACTCCGCCTTCATTACAACGAATCTGGTCGGGAGATCGACGCCTTGGGTCGTTGTCTTGAGGGTGATTCCCCCTAAGATCTCGGCAATTTCCCCGCTGAAGCCTTTCAAACGGATACGCCTCCTGACGACATCGTCGACCGAAAGTCCGAGTTCAAGAACAGCGGAGAGGGTGATGATGTTGGTTGAACTCCCGTTGTCCACTAGGATTCTCTTCACGTTGCAATCTCAAATCACCACGGAGATCACCAAGCTATCATGATGCTTGATTCTTTCATCTGGGTCTTCGAACGTGATAGCCAGATCACGATTTGTTGCTCTGGTGTGGCGAGTTGGAATGGAATCGCCTTGTCCTTCGATAGTCCTTGCGAGCCTTTTAGCGTCGGAGGTTGCGCAGGACGGCGGTCCTCCCAACACGGTGAAGGCTCCGTTTTGAAGACTTTCGATCAATCTGAAATATTTCATGGTTTCTGCGGGGGAGGTTGTTCTCTTCGTATGCCAAGACGACACCTTTTTCATCATGTCCCACGGTGGGCGCCAATTGTTTGTAGCGAAATTATCAACGAGATGATAACTAAGCAATTGTAGGGCAAAGATCAAAGAATACGGTATAATCTCAACACTCAAGAACAGTATAAGACGAGAGAAGAATTTAGGGTTGAAGCTTGAACTTGGTATTACTCGTATGGTGGCTGAATGATTACAAAGCAGGCGTTAGCCCTATTTTATAGGCTAACCCTAACGATATCTTTAAGGAAATCATATCTTATATTTTCCTTCTATCTAATAACGATATAATAAATAAGGTAAAAGATATTCTTTACTGTATCTTTTACCAATTACAATAATATTCAAGGGAATAAGATAAAATATGCTCGGCCGACCTAATCCTTAAGAAGAACGAGATCTTTGCCACGTGTCGCCACATCGATGGTATCTTCCTTTCGTCTCGTCGTGTCGAAGACATCCTTCTACGCGTAGCTCAACACGCGTTCCTTACTCGTCGCATTTTTAGGCACAAACAGGAACCACCTCTTCTTCTTCCTTATCCATCTCTGGTCTTTCTACTTGCTCAACTTGTTGTTTCTCAACTCCCTCTTGTCCTCCCTTTCCTCAGCTTGTAGTTCCTTCTCCATCACTAGTTCTTGCTCTGACTGTTAATAGAAATTATGACAAACATTACTCAATAATGTAATGAACATTGATAGTAAAATTGATGAGCTTTTATAAGAAATTTAAAATTTATGTACCTGCTTCTCTTTCTCTGTTTCATGTTCTTCCACCCTCACCTCATTGATATCACCAACAAGATTATTTTCCTTAACTGCAATAATGTTGTCAACAACAGGAGCACTTTCATCCATATCTTCAGTGTGCATGCTAGTTGCTTTCAACTTCTTTTCTCTTTCAACCACAGATTTAGTAATCTTCAAATGAAATTAAACACAGCAAGTTATTATAAATAACAACATAGAGAATTATAATAGTTAAGAACTTTTATATATATACCTTGAATGTCATTTTCCTTTTGTACTGAATCGTGGGATTTCTTGGCGGATCAACTACCCTTGCACTCCTGACTGGTGATTGGGAGAATATTCCCAATGAGAAGGATGAAGTCTCTAAACTTTGAACAATGTCATTTACTGTCTCCTCAACAACCTCATCTAGTGTCTTTTCATGAACTTCATATTCTGTCTTTTCAGCATTACTCCTTATGTTAGCCTGCTCGTCATAATTCTTCTTCGCGCTCACAATTTTCTCAACTTCTTCCAAACATTTGGATGCCTCGTGCCAAAACTGTTGTTGGGTCAATGACTCTTCCTCTTCCTCTGTTTGATGTTGTTACTGTTCATTTTCTTCATCAGCCCTCACATATAGCATTCTTTCAATAGCTTTATTAACCTTCTTGAACAAGCTATTACTTGCTATACGTGATGGAGCCTTCTCAATCCTTCCCAAGAATTTTCTGATCTTTTTAGCAAGTTCTTGTCCTTCTTTAATACGCTCTTCTAAAAATTCTTGTTTCAATATTATAAAAAGAAACCTTATTATCAACATTTTGTAATAAATGATGAACATTGTAAAAATATGTGATGAAAGCCTACAACAAAGTTGATGAACAATAGCAGACATGATAATGAGCATATAGAGCAAATATGATGAACATTGTTCAAAGATGTGATGAACATTTATAGATATTTTAGTGAACATTTCATTATATTTTGATGAACATTAAAATAAAACATGATGATCAGATAGAGCAAATATGATGAACAAATTAAACAAAGTTGATGAACATTAATAAAGAATTTGATGAACATTTATAACAAATCTTACCAGTAAACTAGCATCATCATCTTCATCTTGTTCTGAATGAGAAGACTCGGTTGCACTATATCTTGTGTTTGTAGCATTGTTCACATCATCAATAGTAAAAGTTGGAGGATCTCTGACATACCCCCTTCCAAATCCACCAACTTTAACCTCTTCTGTCTCTCTTGCCCTCAACATTGCTGCATCCCAATTAACGATAATAGGAAACCGTCTCTCTGGTTCAACATTCTTGAGAATTACACGATCAAAATATATCAATTGCAAAAAAATAAAGTAAATGATTATATATTAGTTTTGCTGAACATATAGTGGAATGATAATGAACATAAAAAAGAAAACTGATGAACGCTTACTTGTAGTAAAATTATTGGTCCTCTGAAAAAACTAGCATTCTTTGTCCTATCAAAAGACTCCTTTGTCTTTATCAGAAGGTCAACTAGCGATTTTGACCAGTCATATTGTGTGATCATCTCTGTGCACTCAAGGTAATGTAGAATGTTGTAATTCAACCCACCATTTGGTTGACTGTCCATAATTGTTGCAACCAACAACATTATGAAATCTATTTTGAACCATTCTCCAAAGACTATAGCCTTTAGCAAAAGAGCCGACACATCTGATGCATGAATCATTTTCTTTTATTCGTTATTTCTCGATTAGCCTGAAACGTTAATCGAGAAATAACGAATAATTAAAAATAATACAACATTTTTTAATCGTTATTTCTCGTTTAACATTACACGTTTTACGAGAAAAAAACGACTAATTTATATACGATACACAATTTCATTTAATCGTAATTTCTTGATTTTTGTGTGCACGTTTTACGAGAAATAACGACTAAATAAAATAATCAGCACGTTAATAACTTTTTTTAATTAGTCGTAATTTTACGATTAATTTTAAAACGCAAAATTACGTATCTCATAAATGTTGAGCGTTTTTTCCCGCAATTCCGGAATAACCCGCCTCAACCCGTCTCCCACCTCTACACTCACCCCGACTCTCTCCTCCTCTGCGCCCACCACCACCACCACCTTGCCCAACCACCTCGACACCTCGACACCACCAACACCATCACCCCCACCTTCTGCAGTCTCGCCACCATCACCACCATCTCCAGCGAGGCCACCACCAACAACTCCTACCTACTCTGCGCGACCTGAAGCCTCAACGCCACGGCCACCTCCAATTTTCTTCCGCCCATAACCTCCGGTCTTCTTACCACCTCCTCAGACTTGGACGGGTACAGACACCACCACTACCACCTTCCTCCGTAACCGACGTCGTTGATTTAGGGTTTTCAAAATTAGGGTTTTTGATTTTTGGGGGCATTTTTGTGCGGGGAAGATGGAATTGATAAGGGAATATCAAAGAAATTTGTAAAACGATGAAGATTGGATGTGAAATGAAGCAATTTGGACAAGAAATGGAAGAAAGCGAGATTTCGACGATTTTTAGGGTTTATATTGGAGAGAGAGAAACCAGAGACGTCACGGGGAAGAAGACAACCTCGTCTTCTTATAATCCCCGCGTAAGTTGAAAACGGGTGTACAATATGCCAATTGGTTTTAGGATGGAACCCCATGGGCTTGTATTGTGGGCCCAATGCGCATATGCGCTAACATACACGACCCCCGTGTTTATCGGCCCACCGGACTTTATCATGGTATCAGAGCGGGTTCCGGGTCTGAGTTCGTTTTCTGGTTTATCTGAGCTTAGCCCGCCATGATGGCTTGTTATGGGCGGCTCCTTTGGCTTGTCGGCCTGAAGACATAGTTTGGGTTTAGCCTGCCATGATGGCGCGATATGGGCTGACTCGTTTGTCAAGTGGCAACTGGGTCAGACCAGTTACCACTTGAGGGGCGTGTTAGATTAGGCTTCCCACATCGGAAGTTGAGATAATAAAAAACCCACTATATAATACCATGGATTACTCCTCATATTGCCAATTGGTTTTAGGATGGAAACCCATGGGCTTGTATTGTGGGTCCAATGCGCATATGCGCTAATATACACGACCCCCGTGTTTAAAGGATCACCGGACTTTATCACTTGCCTACACTCTTGCCTACAATCTTGCAATCAATTGTAATTACAAGTTCTATATGATAAATTTGGTTGATTATGAAACTACGGATGACGGTTACTCTATCAGCCTTAAAATTGATGGAAGACTTCTTCGTACTAATCGTTGTGGCCTTCTAATATCCAAGTTAAGGATGACGGTCCAAACTGGTAACTTCTCTGTCCTTTCTAACTTCAATAAATCTCTTTGTGGGTAGTAAACCCTTTTCATAACAACAATCACAACTGCAATTTCACTATAAACTGTGGGTATGCTCTGTATTATATGGATTTTTTGTATAAGACTGGCTGTCAGTTTTTCTGTCTTGATTTAGGTAAAATCTATACGCACTACATTTTCTATTTTTTCACACTACATTTCCATACGCCCATAATGGGCGTACGCTCGTTTCGGGCGGACAGGCAAAAAAATTTGATATACGTATAAGAACTTATACGTATACAATTTTGTAAAAAAATACAAAATACATCTTGTACGCTAGAAACGGGCGTACGCCCATTTCGAACGTACCGTAATGATAATTTTTCCCCAAATAAATGAAAAAAAATTAAAAAAAATCCGTACGCTGGAAATGGGCGTACGGATTAATGGAAAGAGAGGAGGGGGAGTCGAACTTGAGACCTCATGGACATGTAATGAAGTGAAACCACTAGGCTAATGAATCATATTGATATATTGGTAATATTAATACTACAAGTTACAATCGAATTTGGGTTCACCTCATTATTTTATTACAATAAAAGTTTTTTTAATCTTGGTCTCAAATATCTATATCTATAGATTATTAATTATTTTAATAATTTCTAAAAAATAATTATTTAAATAATAAGGTGTATCTAATTGACATATATGTAATATTAATACTACAAGTGATGATCGAACTTGAATCTACCTCATTATTTGTTGAATTAATTACTTAAATAATAAGGTGTATCTTATTTGTCTCAAATATTTATTGAATTAATTACTTAAAAAATATTTTCAAATAGCACATCTAAAAATTGATATCGTGGCAAGATAAGATTTTAACGAATTGTAGACAAGATAAGGATAAGATCTTGCATATAACACATCTAACAACCAATCTTGCATAATAGTTTACGTATTTTCGATTCAAAATAGTTATGCAAGATGAATAAAATCTTGCATAATACTTAACGTACAAATAGTTATGCAAGAAATGGCGCGAAAATCGAGTAAAACCGACTTAGAACGACTAACGGCGCAAAAATCGAGTAAAACCGACTTAGAACGACTAATGGCGCGAAAATCGAAAAAATGTGGATAGAGTATAGGGTATAGGGTATAGGGTATAGGGTATAGGGTATAATGTGGATAGAGTATAGGATATAGTGGATAGTGAATGTGGATATATAGTGGATAGTGAATGTGATAAGTGGTTAGTTTGGGCCCAATTCGTTTAAACGCCCTAAAACGATAAAAATTAAAATTTCAAAATTGTAACATGATAGAAAATAAAGGTCATAGTCGTAATCAATTCTCAGAATCGAAAAAAAATCATCGAAAACGTCAACGGGCCTAATAAGGCCGAATTGAGATTTAGTGAGGCCCATTATCAAAAAACGACATAAAACGGCTTAATAAGACCTTAAACCGCAAAAAAATTGAAATGTAAAAGTTGTATTTGAGCATTACCAATATGACGGTTTCGTTTTTATAAGAAAATAACAAAATGAACACTTCGAAATATCTAAACAAGCACTTTCACCTAGTAACGAGTTAATCTCAAGTATATAAGTCATATAGTTTTACTCATATGTGTGTGATATCACTTCGTTACTCAAATAAACTTTATATAAAACTTTCATTAAATGTTACGAAACACTCAAATAATCCAAAATAATGACATTTCACATCTTTGTACTGTCGTTATTGATTGATTACTCTATATTTAATGAAAGTTTTAATGAAATACGCATACATATATGATTAAACAAGCAATAACGACAATACGAAGATGTGAAATGTCGTTATTTTAGATTATTTGACTGTTTTATAATATTTAATGAAAGTTTTATGTAAAGTTTATTTGAGTAACGAAGTGATATCACACACATATGAGTAAAACTATACGACTTATATACTTGAGATTAACTCGTTACTAGGTGAAAGTGCTTGTTTAGATATTTCGAAGTGTTCATTTTGTTATTTTCTTATAAAAACGAAACCGTCATATTGGTAATGCTCAAATACAACTTTTACATTTCAATTTTTTTGCGGTTTAAGGTCTTATTAAGCCGTTTTATGTCGTTTTTTGATAATGGGCCTCACTAAATCTCAATTCGGCCTTATTAGGCCCGTTGACGTTTTCGATGATTTTTTTTCGATTCTGAGAATTGATTACGACTATGGCCTTTATTTTCTATCATGTTACAATTTTGAAATTTTAATTTTTATCGTTTTAGGGCGTTTAAACGAATTGGGCCCAAACTATCCATTTAACACATCCACTATCCACATTCAATATCCACTATCCACTATCCACTATCCACTATCCACTATCCACTATCCTATACCCTATACCCTAAGTCGGATTTGCTCGTTTTAAGTCGGTTTTACTCGATTTTTCCGCCAACTCAATTTAAGTCTGTTTTACTCGATTTTCGCGCCAACTCGTTTTAAGTCTGTTTTACTCGATTTTTTGTGCCGTTACTCGTTTTAAGTGTGTTTTACTTAATAAGACTAAGTTTTATATTTTTCAAACATAATTAACCATCGATGGTGTTGATATCTTTAATCCAAGTTTGTGTTGAAATTTTTCAAACATAATTTATCATTTGTCATATATTGTATAAATTTTGTAGTTTTTGTTGAAATATATTTTGTTTTATATTGAATAAGGATTTATTTATTAATATATATTATTTAAATAACAATATTAGAAATACAATGAAAATATTTTGGGAATGATATGGATTATCATAGTTTTTTATCTTAAAATATATTATAAATATAAAAAAGCTTACACACCTGCTTATTTGAATAATTCTTTTTCCTCAAAATTATTAAAATAATTAAATCAATAAATATGTGGGAAAAAAATAAAAAATCTATTTTTCTAACAAAAAATGAGGTAGATTCAAGTTCGATCATCACTTGTAGTATTAATATTATAAATAATACCAATAAGATACACATTATTATTTAAATAAATATTTTTTCTCGAAATTATTAAAATAATTAATTCTATTGATATATGAGACTTGTACTATTAATATTACAAATAGATCAAAAAATCTGTTATTCTAATAAAATAGTGAGGTGAACCCAAATTTGATTGTAACTTGTACTATTAATATTACAAATATATCAATATGATTCCTTAGTCTAGTGGTTTCACTTCATTATATCCCATGAGGTCTCAAGTTCGACTCTCCACCACCTCTCTTTTCATCAATTTTTACCAAAAAATAAAAAAGGTGAGATGTTAGTGTTGAGATTCGAACTCAAAACCTCCAGGCAATCAATGAAGCTCTTTACCACTAGAGCAAAGAGGCAGATGTGATATATGACCTATTATTGTTATTATATAATAACGTAATTAATTAATTTAAAAAAAAATCGCAATACAAAAAAATTTCGAAAAAAAATGTTGTACGTTGGAAATGGGCGTACGCCCATTTCCAGCGTACGGAATTCTTTAATTTTTTTTTTAATTTTTCATTTATTTGGGAAAAAAAAATTATCATTACGGTACGTTGGAAATGGGCGTACACCCATTTTGGGCGTACAAACCAATTTTCAATTTTTTTAGCGTATACGTATACTCGAGAAATTGCACTGTACGCCAATTTTGGGCGTACGCCCATTATGGGCGTACGAAAATGTAGTTTAAAAAGTTTCAAAATGTAGTGCGTATAGACCCCGCGTTGATTTAGAGTGTACGCAGCTCTTTGAAACCAGAAACACCAATTTGAAGCTCCCCTTCAGGTATCTTTGTTTTTTATCTAGATATACTAATTAGTCTATTACTCCTATGTATATGGACTCAGATGATTATAACAACCCACATACTTTGGATTTTGTTTTCTTGAGTAGCTGGAAAAATCAAAAACTGATTAGGAGTGCTATCACTTGACTATTTTGCATATATGGAATTCTCAATACTTTTCTTTGTTGAACATGATTCAGGGTAAGTCAATTTACAGGTTGAGTTATCATTTTGATTGGTATTGTAAGGTCTTTAAGGATTCTTATGCCCGGAACTATTGTATATCTGATCTGATTAATTTTAGTATCCTAGATGAGACAGTTGAAGAACGAGCTTTATCCTCTAAATACTATCTGTACAAACATAGTTTGATTGAGATAGAGGGTTCTTTGAAGTTTTCTAAGGGACTGAGTAAGAATAATAACAACTTTGGTTTTAATGTTCCTTTATGGTGTCTTTATATCCTGTACAATTTCACTAATTTTTGGACTTGTAAAGTCTATGTTCATACTATGCAGGATCACAAAGATATAGGGGACTCAAGACTTTTTATTAATGTTCAAGCTTACTTGGATTGTTGGTTAAAGCAATGCTTCTCTAAATCCTCTAACTGTGAAAATAAATATCTGGGAATTTTCAATGATTTGAACTAGAAGTTTATCTCAAAAAGGGTTTTTGATCTCCAGCTTCACCACTTACAGTGCAAATATGTGTGTATTGTGGTTGTTATATGATTTTTTCATTATTGTGTGTTACTCATAGTAGGAGTAAGTTTTCATTGGTGCTACAAGTTTAAGCAGTTTTTGTTTAAATGCTTCCTATATATGTGCAATGGGGGCATCAAAATGCCTATTAGTGGTATCCTTAAGAAAACAAATTGTTTTAATTATATGTATTATACATCAGTGAGTTCTAATCCTTGGATCAAAATAGATCGTATGTGGTGTACCTGCAAAGAAAATTGGGTTACAGACCAGTGTCATATTTTCTTGGGTTTTAACTTCTTAAATGAATTTGATGGGAGCACATTACTTAAGTTTCCTAAATAAAAATTTTATTCTTTACTCAAACCAATGTCTATTAAGATTTACTATATATGTGTTGTAGAAGATCATAAAGATGGCAATCATTCCCTCATGGTTAGAATCAATTATAATAATAGCTGTAACTGCACGAGCTATGCTAATAGTATTAATAACAGTCTGTTTATCTTTGACAATAACATGCTTCTGTATCATAATTTTAGTTCCAACCTCAGGAAAATTGATTCACATATTATCTCCATTATTCCAGATCACTCTGACATTAATAGTTGCATTAAAATGGTCTCAAAATTTCCGGAATTTACTCAAGCCAAATTATTCAATTTAATCAGCCTTATAAATAGTGATAATCATTGCAGTTTAACCCACATTTACACTCCTTCTTCCAGCAAATCGAAAAGGCTTATTGCAGTGTGTGAGGCTTTAAATTTCGCGCGTCGGTCAGTTCGCGCGGAGTTGGGCGGCGCGCGAAATTTAACTATTTATATAAGTTCCCGAATTCATAATTCGTGAGCGTGAAAAATTAAACTATTTATATAAGTTCCCGAATTCATAATTCGTGAGCGTGGAAAATAGAAATATAAAAAAACCGGTTCAGAATTAGGGAACCGGATATAGTGAACCGGATGTAGTGAACCGGAAGTATTGAACCGGAAATAGTGAACCCAATGTAGTGAACCTGTTTGGGCAATTGAGAAATCGGGTATTGAACCGGGTTTGGAAGTTCAAAATTTGAAACCAAACATCACGAATTGAGCATTCGTGAGCTTGTAACAGTCGAAAAAATCTCGGAAATTGTAACTGCCATGTAAGAACAAGTTTGACCGTAAAATCCTGAAATTTGAATTAGAACCTCACGAATTGTGGATTCGGGAGGAATGAAACTAAGTTAAAAAAAACAGATAAAATCCTGACAAAAAACCTTCCGATTTGTGAAATCAAACCTCACGAATGTTGAATTCGTGAGATCCTAACAACAGTAAAAAATCTCGGAAATTGGATCTGCCTCGTAAATGCAAGTTTGATCGTGGAATTTGAAATTTGAATTTGAACCTCCCGAATTGTGAATTCGGGAGAGATTAAAATAGGTTAAAAAACCCGATGAAATTCCTATAAGTAACCATCCGAATCGTGAAGTCGGCGTCTTTTCATCATCCCAAAAAAATAATGGACAACCATTGGTGGTCTGGATTATTGGCCGGCAGTTTTTTCGACGAATCGCCTCCGGAAATTTCAATTGAAGAGGTGATTAGGCAATTGAGAGAGATGAACGGAGGTGGTGATACGGTGGCTAGAGAAGAAGTTGCAGATCCGAGTAGAGGAGGAGGGTCGGATGTAGATCCGGCAGTTGTCCCGAATCGGGAGAGGCGATGGAGCCCGGGTCGGTGGGAGAAGTTACTGAGGCGTTGGAGGCCGTTTTGGTGGGAGGAGTAGATCCGGCGGTTGAGGCGGTAGGCGATGTTGCAAAATCGGGTGAGATGGAATGGGAGGCGGGTTTGGCCGGAGGAGTATGTCCGAGGCAAGAGGAGCGGCGTGAAGCACAAGCGGATTCGGGAGGAGAGATGCGACGAGAAGAGACGGGCTTGGATGGTGGAAGGGGGCGGCGTCGGTGAGGAAGAACAGGCGGAATCCGAGAATATTTTAGCGAGATGTGGATCTTTGGGTGCGGCGGTGGCGGAGGAAGAAGATGGAGCCGGGAATATGGAGGTTGAAGACGAAGTGGTTGAGTAAGAAAGGAGGAAGGGGAAGGCTGCGGTACGGGAGGAAGAAGATGAATATGGGCAGAGGCACCCGAATCCAGAAATCGGGAGCTCTGAGGAAACCGAATCTGAGGGTGACCCGATAAGCATTGCAGCAAGAGTCGGAGCGGAGGCGGTGAAGATGGCGGAAGAATTAATTGATGATCCCCCTCCTCCGAAAAGAGCCCGACGGATTTCCGACGAATTAATAAGTTTTAATTGTTTTATCGTAGTAATTAAAGTAGTATTTGAAATGTTGTTAAAAATAGTAAATGTAAATATTTGGCATGATATAAAAGTTTTAATTATTTAGCATGATATAAAATAGTAAATGTATATATTTGGCATGATATAAAATAGTAATTAAAGTATAAATAGTGTAAGTAAAAGTATAAATAGTGTAATTAAAAGTTGTAAAAATTATTTAGCATTTAATTATGAAGTTTTAAAAATTGTAAAAATTGTATAAATAGTATAAATAGTGTAATTATGTAGGTATGAAGCAAAATCGTTAAATGTAATTATTTAGCATTTAATTTATAGTGTTGTAAAAAGGAAAACTAGTAACAACATAAGTTGCATTTCAAAAGAGATTAAAACGTTAAGTTGAATTGATTGCATTTAAAAAGATATTAAAAACATTAGTACAGAATGTTATATTAATAGACATGTGTGTGTTTAAATAACTAATTAGTATAAGAAATGTAAAAATTTTAGGCCATAGCTGTTAAAATTAGGAGATTGCTTCCTGGTGGAAGAAGAGTTTCCGAGCGTATAGTCACGGCTTCGGGCCGCAAGAGAGGTGGGTCTAGAGGGGGTGTTGGTTCATCCCGGGGGCGTAGAGGTCACGGTAGGGGTAGGCCCTGGCTTAGATGATATTTGTAATGACGACCCGTCTTTTTCACAGCCTCCAGTAGTACCCTTTATGAGCGTGCCTCCTGCTTCAGTTGAGCCCTCTACTTCCACTGCACCTGTTGAGTTGCAGTCACATTCCCCGCGTATTGTGGATGGATCACCGATTGGGTTTGATGATGGACGTCCTGTTCTTCAGTTTCTTCCTAGAGCTGACCCCCAACCTTCTGCACCAGTTGATACACCACCTCCTCCTCCCGTTCTGCCCGATCCTGTTTTGCATAGTTTCGAGGCGCACATTGCTCATAAGATTGCAAAGGAGGAACTAGCAGGCGATCCCCCACGGGAGTTCACACGGAGAACCCGATGCTACACCCGGCCCACTGATTTCGGACGTTTTAGGCCGTACTTACCACAGGATCCTCCTCCTGGTTCTTGGTTCCGGATCGCTGAGCAGACGAGGTTGACACGTAACAGGGATTTGCAGTATGGGTTTGTGAATCACAACCTCATTGGAGCGTTCATTGAGCACTGGCACCCGGAGACGAACAACTTCCATTTTCCTTGGGGAGAGATCACGATTACGCTGCATGATGTAGCAATGATTTTGGGCCTTTATATTGAGGGATTACCTGCGACTACAAGTCCATTTGCTAATGCAATGCAAGAGAGGAGGTATTGTAATGATCTATTTGGGTACATGTTCGGAGTTGATCCCAGTTATGTGTCCCCACTAGATAAGTGGAACATGACAGGGCCTATGAGGCAGGGTCGAGTAAGGGCTTGTAGTTTTTGGCCCCACGTGTTGCGGATGATTGAGGACGAGGATGATCCTGATTGCATAGCCGCTGAATATTTGTGGTATCTTCTGTCCAGTAGTTTGTTTGTGGACAAGAGCACCACCCTTCTGCAGACCCGCTTGTTGCCATTATTTGAGGATCCGATGAGAGTAGTCGATACGGCTTGGGGCGCTGCTGTCCTCGCAAATCTGTATCAGGAATTAGGAGAGGCATCTAGGAGTGGAGTGGTTGGTTTCGGCGGTTGTCCTTATCTTTTACAGGTACGTAGTAATAGTAGAAGTGATATACACTTGTAAAGTTGTCTGACGTTAACGATTTGCATTAATTGTATCAGATTTGGATATGGATGTACTTCATTTACTTCCCGGGGAACCCGAACTTCCAGCGTGATATGGCAGGTGATGATGAGAGACGCGCATCCCTTTACCACACCGACAGGACTGCTACCCAGCACGAGTTGAGCCCCCATGTTTACAGGCGGATTCTGGATGAGTATCGACCAGAGGATGTAAGTATTGTTTAACGACTAGTTGTATACGTACATTATTTGAACTTGGCAAATTGTTAACTTTTTACATTTGCATTGTAATCTTGTAGATATGTTGGATGCCTTACGGCCAGCTAGATTTTGTTGACCGGTTTAGGGCCTCTACATATCGAGGAACGTTGAGGTTCCTCGATATTCAGGAGCCCTATATGCCGAATAGGGTGGTACATCAGTTCGGACGACAGCAGAGCAGACCACTAGATCCTATTCCACCATCACGGGTCTCTCGACCAATTAATAAACGCAGGAAGAACAAGTATATTGTGGAGTTTGCTGAGGAGTGGGATCGTTGGGAGAGGATGCAAGACCATCTCTGTCCGTACATTCTGGAGAGCCCCGTAGCTTCTCCTCCTTGGTCGGTGGATCCTGCATACTTAGACTGGTACCTCCAGATATCACATCCATATGTCAGTCGGTTTTCACAAAGGCAAGCCCCTCCCGATGTTGTTCCTTCGCCGTTTATTGACACTCATCGGGTAAGTTTGTTTTATTATCATGCGTTACAATATTTTATTATAGAGTTTACATCTACTTACGTAGTCATTGTTCTTTAATTACAACGTCTTGCTCTTATTACTTCCTACGTCGAGAGACAACTGCAGATAGTCTCTCCTTGTTGCAAGGAACAGTTGAGAAATATTTTGGAACTTGCCACCGATGATGTTCCTCTTGTTAGGGCGACACAGATGGATCCCGGGACTTCTTCGACACCCGGACCCAGCATTCCATCTACAATATGAGCGAGGGGAGTCGTCTCGTATGGCAGAGGAGCGCGCAGCAGCCGAGGCAGCAGGTGGGGCAGACCCCGAGGAAGATCTTGATGATGCAGGCCTTGATGATGATGTTTGACGTTTTTCATGTTTTTTATCGTCTGATGTTTATGGATACTTGTTTTTTGTATGTTTCGGGTTTTAGACATTTAACTTTTGTGTTCGATAATACATGGTTTATTTGATGATACGTATTACATTTGATGTATTAGTACGTCACATTTTGGTGTTGAACACGTTATTTGCATTTTTCGGTAAAACGTTATGTTCGTTACAAACACTGTCTCTTACAAATTCAAGTAGTTCAAATTTTTTTCTTCATTAATGTTAACGGTGTTTGAAATAGTAGTTGTTTGAAGATGAGTTCTTATTATTCAACTTAAATTAATTAAATACACTACGTAAAAAAAGAAAGTGTTTCTGAAAATGCAGAATGAACCCAGATATCCTGAATTGTGCATTCGTGATACCTGGCGAATTCTGCATTCGTGGGTAAGTTTAGTATTTAAAAAAAGCTTTGTACGTGGGTAGTAAATAAAAAAAGAGCTGCTACATAAGATTAGTAACTGAAATACAAGGAAAGTGCGTTACAAACTTCTTAAGCAAGATCTCAAAGTGCTTTAGTTTTCACCGGGGACATGTTCCACAAACAAACATTCATACTCATCATATAATAGGGCTAGGATCTGTGACCTAGCTACACTGTCACTTGTATGGATTGAACCACCTTCCTAGAAAAGCTCAGAATTAGACCGAATGTAGTTCGTAAGTGGACAATACCAAAACGCACCAAAGGTTCGTTTAATAACTAAGGTACCAAGCCATGTGGGAGGGTCAGCTACGTTGTTCATGTCAGCAATTGAACTAATTTCCATAGTTTTGGTGTCAAGTACTTCGTCCTCATCAAGGAACACCACAAAAGCATCGGTTCTTCTCATCACAAACTGGAAGTTTCGGGTAAGATCATACTTAGCGTCTCCATGCACGAAGTGTAAGTGGTTGTACAAGTCATTATGTGGGCCGAAAAACGAGCATTCGGTGTAAGGGCAACTAAAAGGAACGTCGTCCTGCGAATTCAATGTGTCAAGTATTTTCTAAAAAAAAATTAGCTAAGAAAAACGAACTTAAGAAAAAAATTAGGTAAGTAAAACGAACTTAGGTAATTACCGTTGCATGACTGTTGCTCCTACCGTTGTTGCTTCCGTACCTCAAAGCCATTATAAATGTGTTTCAGAAAGTATTTTGGAAAAAGTAATATTGTGGTGAATGTGAGTATACTAACTACCATCTAAGGCGTATTAATAGGCTGCAATGAATATGACATCTCCCGAATTCACAACTCGTAGGGTAAGGGTAATTGACATGAAACCTCCCGAATTCACAACTCGTAGGGTTCTTTGCAAGATATCATTGGAGCTCACGAATTCTGAAATCGTGAGAGGGCATGCAGAGATTCCTGACTTGCAGAGTTTATAAAGACCTCGGGAAATGGATGTTGGTTTTCATATGGCCGAATTCTGAATTCGGGATATAGATTGTGTATTTATAGGAGATGGAAAGCAATTTCATATTGATAATTAATATTACAACAACAGTACTGGAACAAACGCAGGATACTTAAAAAAGTTGAACAGAAATTAAAGTGCATTACAATCATAAGCAAATAAGACCGGAAATTTAACTACTCCTTCACCGGGAGGTGTTGCACTACATCAACTCCATTAGCATCGCAGAAAAGACCGTGTCGATTACGGAAAAATATGTACTAACGATTCTGAAAAAGCACAATGTTCATGAATTGAGCTAAATTCCAGATATTGCAGTGCCTCGATTACGGAAAAAGCACAATGTTGCCGAATCCAGGATTCGGCAACTTTGTGCTTCGATGGCCAAAGTTGCCGAATCCAGGATTCGGTAACTTTGTGCTTTTTCCGTAATCGAGGCACTGCAACATCTGAAATCTCTGAAAAGACCGTGTCGGATACTGTCCTTTTTTACACGAATTCAGGATTCGGGATAACATTGTGAGGTAAAAAAAATCATATATATACAATTGTCTAACTGCATGGTTATAAATGTAGTCCTGAAGTGTAGAAAAAGATTCAGAACATATTAGAAGATGGCAAGAACGCATGATGGCCCTGGTCCACCTCCTCGTAGAAATGAACGATCTAGTGTTCGAACTCGGTTATGGGTAAGTAATATGGAGTCCCTATGTAGTTCACTTAATTTAAATATAAGAAATCTGTGTGGATGTAAATTTCGTGTATGTATTCATATGATGTTTCAGGATTCAACGCGTATCCTATTTAGCAGAGCGGGGTCGTCTAGAGATTCCCGTCGGAACATGAACAACCCTCCATCACGTAGCACCGTAAATGAAGTTCCGTTACCTCAGGAAGACACTATTATGATGGGAAGCATTACTCCAGTTACTGTAAGAGCAAGGAGGAGTTGTTCTGCTGTTGGAGACACTCCCCAAAGGAGTGGACCTACAATGCAAAGATCTACTAGTGCAAGTCACGTTGAGTTAGACGCTGATGAAATGCGGCAAACTGAGTACCCTGGCGGCCCTGCAGACAGTTCGTTAATGCGCGATTTCAACACGCATTTTGCACGTTTCCTATGGAACAATACAAACGACGCAGTGGTATGTCAATGAAATTTTGTTTACAACGTCACTTAATTCCTTTTACTGCTACAGAGATTTACCGTTGATGCTAAATGATTTATGTCATACAGATGAAAAAGGTCGTGAAAGTGCATGCTCGTAGTAAAGGAGTGTCGGAGTGGGATTCAATGCCCAATGGGGCTTGGAGGGGAATAGCTGAAACAAGCGGTTTAACTAAATTACTGCAGATTCCTCACACTACATTTGATTCGGCCCTCATTTCGGCTTTCATAGAGAGGTGGCACCCCAAAACAAATACGTTTCTGGATTGATAAGCTAAACTGGTTCTGTTTTTGGATGTTTCTGAAATGATAATCTGATAAGTTCAGCTGATAGCTGAACTGAACTTTTGCTGAACGGAACATTTTGTATGCTCAGTTTGTGATTCTTTCCTCACAATTATTAGCAAGCTGATAAGTTCAGCTAAATGCATATATTGTTTAATGGCTTAGATCATAATTGAGTTTTAGATTAAGTATAAGATTTGCAAACCTCCAGTTAAGAATTATACTTATGCTGTCTTTCATATTTTATTCAGTTATCAAAACAAATGCTTTTAGTTTTTAGGTTCTTGGAATTTTTCTTACTAGTTCATTAAATATGTCTTGTACTTGTGGATTCCTGAGGATTGAGCTAAATCCTAATCTATTTAAATCTCAGATGCATAACAGTTCTTGGGATTTTTCCATTCATGCGGCCAATTTGCTCTCTTTCTTGATAATTTTGTTTCCTTTGAGTCCTATTTCTCTTTGTTTTTTGAAGAGTGAATTAAATCCTAATCTTTTTAAAATGTCAGGAATGGTCAAACAGTTTATTCCTGCAACTTCCACTCATCATGGAAAGCAAAAATATGAACTGTTATACATCTGTTTTAATCAAGTTACTATCAAGTTACTATGCTGAAAAATGACAGCTTTCCTGTTTCCTTTGATTTCTTTTTCTAATTCTTAGTTTGATTTGGTCTAACAGTTTAATCTAGAAATGTCCCAAATGTAGTAAGAGCATTTAGTAACTTAATTTTGTATATTAATACTGCAGTTTGTATTGTGCAGATATCTTTGTTGGTTAAAAGAACTACTCTTTTCTGGTTAAAACAAGGACCCCTCTAGCATTTTTTAACCTAATATGGAATAAGTGGTTTAGATGAATGATGATAATAATAACTTCTAATAAAATACTAGCCTTGTTTGAGGATAAAACCATCACTTCATACTTACTGTGTACAATTTGGTGCTTTCTATATAAGCTTAAACATGAGTACGCTGACTTGTTCCTAGTATTTCTAATTCTTTCCACTAGGGTAGGAATATTAAACTTTGGGTTATGAAAATATTAATGGGTGCACAGGTTGACAGTGAAACAAGAAGGTAAGTGAGTAGAAATTATTATAATAGAGTAATATAGGTTTATAAATGGAGTGGGTTTTGACTGTTAGCTAGGTAAAGTCTAATTATTGTCATTTTATTCTTTGTGAAGTTGTTTCACTAAGTGCACTTAGTAACACTTAGTGAATCAGTTTATATAGTCATAGTCATTTTATTCTGCACTTAGTAACACTTAGTAACACTTTAATGGTGTTGGTGCTCAGGGTACTTTACGTTTTTTGTGGTTACATTTATTCATAATACATCAAGAACTGCAGTAGCTTAGAAATTATAGATCTTCTGAAGTACATGGTTATATTTCCAGAGTTCCAATAACCTGCTAATACTAATTAATGCCTTAGCTTTTTCCAATAACCTGCTAAGTGATCAATTATTTTGGACCTCATTAGTATTGCTAATTGAACATAATAGCTGAGTGGTTTATATTTCTCTTATTCCAGTAGTCTTCCTAGTACATTTCTATGCAGCTCAATATTCTTAGCATATTGATGCAGCCTAAGTCCTGTGCTTGTCAGCTTTAGTAACACATAGCACTAAAACAGAACATTTGTTGCATATAATGCATTATTTTGCATTAACTGTGAGAATTAGTATGAAATAATGCATTTTTTTTGGCATCCAAACAAACCATAGTGGGGGCTAACAGTGCACTTTCTCTGTCTCCTTTTCCCTCGTTTTTGTGCCTTATACTTTGGCATCCATTATTCATCTACTTGAGCCAGTTTAACATTACGGCCTTGCAGATATCAGCAGAGGCACAAGGACCATGCTGATCGATCGAAGCTGTTACATTGATTAGTAAAGTTCATGTCATCTCCGCATTCTTGAAGATTATTAAACACACGGAATCAACCTCATACATACATTGGAGTTTCCACAGTCCTCTCTTACAGTAAGTTGGCAATTGACAATATACATGTATAATTAGTAAGATACCATAACGTATAGTATATGCATAGTCAGCCAAGAGAAATCTGCAGAAAGTCAATAGAGTGTTACGTTACATCAACCTATAGTTTACATGTTTACATCTTCCATTTGAATTTAGAGTATTAAATTCCTACAAACAGAAGATTATTACCACATATATATTTCATTACTGGACTACTTTCATTACGAGATCAGTTAAGGCCCAGTAATGATCACGTGGGCCGGGTTTCTTAGACCCAAAGAGTCATTACTAGCTCACTTAGGCCCAAGTTTTAGCGTCAATCTTGAGTATATTTGAACCAAGCTCAGGGGCGCCAAATTCCTTTTGCAGGCTGGCAACTAAGCAGTGAGCCCGTAGTCCCGTACCTCTCTGTGCTAACAATGCTCACATGACATCACATGGTCATATTCACCATATTAATTGAGTTGAACATGATATCAATCGCTTAGAAACAAAGTCAAATACTAAAAAAAGAAAGTCAGACCTTAAATTAAGCACTTGCCTGAAGCATTTGAGCATAGGACAAGTTCGTGGCTGTTATGATTCTGTATACAACTTTTTGCTTCATTCAATATTTTAGTATGGAGATTTGCTAATATTATTAGGTTTGTCTGTATGGATCAGTTTCTCGAGTTGTATCAAAGGAAGTTTACTGGATTTGTTTTCTATCATCGACTTTTCAATTGACAGTGATATTGCAATTTCATTTTCGTTTATGATATGCTGAGTAGAATATGTCTGCTACAAAACATAGGTAAATCAAAGTGAAGTCTATTAGCGTGCTCAAGGAGATTTTGGTAGGAGCTTTTTCACAAGGAAGAATTTGCTAAGGACACCTGGTATACTCACCTATCTCACTCTCTTTCACTTTAAATTTACCATTTTCGAGCTTAACTTAGACTGTTGTGAACAAATTGTTACTACTTATGTAATTATGCACTAATTTGATGTGGGAGACTGATGAGTTTTATTATTATTTGATTGTGGTGTCAATTTTAGTTACTTAGGTGAGTAGGTATTGGTTGTTGAATAGAAAGTTAAAATGTTTTTAAAATAATTGTTTTTGTTTTTAAAAAATAGGAGATGGACTTGAATAAGGCATGGGTCAAAATAAGAAATCATTCATCCCGTGATTATGTAAATGGTGTTGATAGCTTCCTTGATTTTGCTCTTTCAAGTGTCAAGGAAGAGGAAAGAGAAACAACAACTATTAGATGTCCTTGTAATAGTTGTCGTAATATATTTTTTAAAAGAAAATCTGATGTGCGATTTGACTTGCTTAAGCGGGGAATGTATGATAAGTACACTTTATGGGAATTTCATGGAGAAAAATCAGATCATATAAGTGAAGAGGGACACGACAACAACTCAGATAATGATGATGCTGGGTTTATTATGCTACAAGATGCATGTGGTATGGCTGGTATGAATATAGGTGGAGATGAGCAGACAATCAGTGGCAACGAGATGGCTCAAGAACCTAATGAAGATGCACAAAAATTTTACCGGCTCTTAAAAGAGTATGAAGAGC
Source organism: Oxyria digyna (assembly GCA_029168935.1). Lineage (NCBI taxonomy): Eukaryota > Viridiplantae > Streptophyta > Magnoliopsida > Caryophyllales > Polygonaceae > Oxyria > Oxyria digyna. Next base: position 19,765,921 of record JAPVLV010000013.1, read on the forward strand.
CATTGACAGTAGAAGGCAAAGCCATGTCTAAGTTGTCATATATTGTAAGATTACTGCATTTGAAGGTCCTCAATAAGTGGAGTGACAGTTCGTTTACCAGTTTACTGAAGCTACAACGTGAGGCTTATGGAACCTCACTTCCAGATTCTTATTATGAGGCAAAAAAGCTCATTAAGGACTTGGGTCTTGATTATATAAAGATTGATGCTTGTGAAAATGATTGTGTTCTTTATTGGAAGGAGTATGAGAATTTGAATGAGTGTCCCACTTGTGGTTTATCAAGATGGAAAAGTGTTAACAAAGGGTCTGGTAAGGGTGTGAAGGTGCCTCACAAGGTTTTACGATATTTTCCGTTAAAGCATAGGTTGCAAAGGTTATACATGTCAAGAAAGACGGCGGAAGATATGCAATGGCACAAAAAGCATGAGTTCGGAGATAACGTAATGAGGCATCCTCGTGACTCATTAGCTTGGAAGTCATTTGATGTGGAGTACAGTGCATTTGCCGAAGAATCACGTAATGTAAGGCTTGGACTAGCTTGTGATGGATTTCAACCTTTTGACAATTCACAACATAGTGTCTGGCCTGTTGTTCTTATCCCGTACAATTTGCCTCCATGGATATGCATGAAACCTCAGTCATTCATGTTAACCTTACTTATACCTGGACCTAGCAGCCCTGGGAGAAACATAGATGTATACCTCCAGCCCCTAATTAAAGAACTGAAAGAGCTATGGGAGGTAGGGGCTGAAACATATGATGCTTATTCCAAGGAAAATTTTAAAATGCATGCAGCAGTTTTGTGGACTATCAACGATTTTCCCGCTTATGGAGACTTGGCTGGATGGTCAACTAAAGGTAATTTTGCATGCCCAAGCTGCCATAAGGAGACGAAACGTACATATTTGATGAGTAAGGGTGGCTATTTACATCATTGTCGCTGGCTTCCACTTAGCCATAAGTGGAGAGAAGAGGCCTGTTCCTTTAACAATAAAAAGGAGAAAGGGCGTGCACCAATCCCTTTGAGTGGGGATCAAGTGCTAGAACACTTGTCTCGTTTAGTACCTGATAAGTTTGGAAAGGCTTCTAAGAAAAGAAAAGGGAATGAAAGGGATGTCTTAAACAAGTTATATGGGTGGAATAAAAAAAGCATTTTCTTTGAGCTGCCTTATTGGAGTAAGTTGAAGATCCGCCACAACTTAGATGTGATGCACATCGAGAAAAATGTCTTTGAGAATATTTTGGGCACCTTGATGAGAATTAAAGGCAAGAACAAAGATACCATAAAGGCTCAGATAGATTTGATGAGGATGAAAGTTAGGGATGAGTTGCACCCTGTATTAGATGGTGATAAATTGCGTGTGCCTGTTGTATGCTACTCTCTAAGTTCAGATGCCAAAGCTGCCATATGTGAAATGTTTTCTAAAATTAAATCCCCAGATGGTTATTTATCGAACATTTCTCGTTGTGTCAAAGATAACGGAAAGAAGATTTCATCAATGAAGAGTCATGATCATCATGTTTTTCTTGAGCAGCTGCTTCCCCTTGCAATTCGTGGTTTCTTGCCGAAACAAGTGTACGAGCCTCTAGTTGAGCTAAGTTCATTCTTTAGGAACTTGTGCGCAAAGAGCATAACTATTGAAGAACTAGAAGCCCTCGAGAAAAAAATTCCATACACACTGTGCAAGTTAGAGATGGTCTTTCCACCGGCTTTTTTTTATGTAATGGTGCATTTAGTTGTACACTTGGCAAGTGAGGCAAAAATTGGCGGACCAGTTTGTTACCGTTGGATGTATCCAATTGAGAGGTATATCATTTGATTATCATATCTACTTTTATAAAAAAAAAATGTGATATCACTTAAAAATATCTCATTCTCATCAGATACCTCAGAACATTAAAAAGATATGTTCGTAATAGAGCATATCCAGAAGGTTCCATTGCTGGAGGATACCTAGCAGATGAATGTTTACCATTCTGCTCTAGATACATGAGCGATATTGACACTAAGTTCAATCGTAAAGCGAGAAACGATGACTATGAGGTCGATGATGATACTTCACGTTCAAATCTCAAGGTATTTAAACCATTAGGACGTTGTATTGGAAAGAGTACTCCTGTACATCTGTCGTTTGAGGAGAGTCATCAGTTGCATTCTTACATTCTCCATAATTGCGATGAACTTGTCAAATTTATTGAGTACGTTCTCTTATGGAACTTTATTTTCTACTCCATTAATTATGAATTCTAACTTAAGTATTTAAATATTTTCCAAACTCATTTTTACAGAGAGCACAAATTGGAATTATTGCGAGAATGTCCAAGAAATGTAGAAAAAAGGCATAAAACTGAATTTTCCAAATGGATACATGATCGAGTATGTTTATTTTTGTTATAATAATTTTTTTGATGATTTGAGTTTTAATATTAGATTAATAATAGTTTTTTCAAAACGTTATTCTCATAGGTACGCAGAATGCATGAAAATGGATGCGTTGATAATGATTTGTATAATCTAGTTTGTGGTCCCTCAAGAGTTGTGAGGCGTTATACTGGATACATTGTAAACGGTTATAGGTTTCACACCAGTGATCGCTCGGAAAATAGAAAAACTCAAAATTGTGGAGTGATGGTCAAAGGGGACGACTCTTCTGATAAGGAATACTATGGTGTTTTAAGTGATATATATGAGGTTCATTATCCTGGAGGAAATCGTGTTTTTGCTTTCAAATGTAGATGGTTTGATGTAGGGCACCATGGTAGAGGGTATAAAGTAGATGAATATGGCTTCACTAGTGTGAATAAGACAAGATCTTTAAAGGCATATGAAGTTTATGTTCTGGAATCACAAGTGGAGCAAGCATTTTATATACAAGATCCAAGAAACGAGGATTGGGAGTTTATGATAAAGGCTCAACCAAGGGATTTCTATGATATGTCAAGTGATGATGGTGATATACATGCTTTAGATATGGATGCATATCAGCAGGTTGAGGTGGAGTCTGCTGTTGAAGATCAAAATAGTGATTCTCTAGATATTAACTTCTCCCTTGAATCGTTAGCTACAAATAATTTTGTGGTCGAGCGCGAAGCTAAAATTGTTGAATTGGTAAAAAAGTTGATTGAGGAAATGAAGACAGATGATGACTTCATCAATGATGGTGAGATTGAAGAGTTTGATACTTCAACTGAAGAAGAAGAAGAGTTTGATGATGAAGAAGAACCATTGGACTGAAAAGAATGACATTCATATTGTTTTGTGTAATGTTTTTATTGCATTCTATAATTAATGAGATAACTTTGTTTTTATGAACATTATTTTTTTGGTGTTGCAAGTATAACTTATCTGTATTTTCATAGCTTTCTGTTTTTTATTCATAATCATCTCTTATTTATGCAAGTCTTGGAGAAAATATTAACCAAATGCTATGTTTTATAGTCCTTTTACTCAGTTTGTCAATAAGGAAGAGGAAGAGAAAGCAGCTAAGATGACTGGAAGAGGAGGAGGAAAGAAACCCGACAGTCGTAGTGTTATTGCTCCTGGACGACTTCATAATATGATCCGGTCTACTCGAATCAATGGGTGTAATGCAGAAGATGGTGGTACATTGTATGGAAAAGGTAAATTTTAAATTTAATCTAGCTATATTTCCATCAAAACATGTCTATTGTTTCTGCATACTGATTCTGCATACAGAAAAACTCATTATATGTTTCACTTCTGTTATTTTTATTATGCTTTATTTTGATTCTGCATACATGGATTCTGCATATAGAAAATACAGATTCTGCATACAGAAAATACAGATTCTTCATACATGTATTCTGCATACAGAAAATACAGATTCTGCATACATGGATTCTGCATACAGAAAATACAGATTCTGCCTACTGATTCTGCATACATGATTTTGCTCTTTCAACTTTTTCAGGAACAACAATGACAAAGTCTGCCCTTACTAAAAGGGTGCAAAATGTTCCATCTGACATGGATGTTGAAATTGTTACAAAAAGTAATCATATTATATGTTTCACTTCTGTTATTTTTATTAAGCTTTATTTTGATTCTTGTCGTTGATATGGTTGGATTATCACTCAATGCTCGTGTAGATTTAGAAAGACAACTAGCAACATTAAGAGAAACACAAAGAGAGCAACAAATGTTGAGTCATACCAATCTTGAGCAAGTTCAAGAAGAGCAAGTTCAAGAACTTGATGTTCAAGAAGAGCCAAACATGGATTGTCAATCTGAAGGTTTTGTGAAGGAGAGGACTGAAGGTATAGTATTACCATTGAATATATGTTGCTCATTTTGCCACATTGCCTCCTATGCTTTTAATAAAACAGAATATCATTGTTTCCAAAATCATTTTTTTGGCTACTAATTTGTGCATATATATATGGTTGTAGATATAGTTGGCAAAAGAAAAAGGATGACTAACCTAGCTAGCAGAGTTCCTATGTCATTGCAAGGGAATGAAGCTGTAGTTCCTCGTCCTAGGAAAGTAAACATTAATCGTGTTGTGGAGAAGCAAAGAGAAACCACAAATCTGGACGCAAGTGTAAATGAAGGTAAAATCAATGTTTTTGATACTAAGTTTAAAAATTTGGATTGGGGTTATAGAAACAACTAACATTGCATTTCACTCATTGCATGTTATTAGCTACAAGTAACACAACCCCAAGAGGTAACAGAGGGAAGTATAAAAGTTTTGTGATTGATTCGAAAATCAAAGGAAAAGGCAAACTAACTGTCCAGATTCCTGATGAAATCGATCGAGCAATTGGAGAAAATGCACGACATTTGGTGAATGAGTGTGGTCGTGTGGGAAAAACCAAAGCGCCATTAAATGTTAAGAATTGGAAAAAAGTTTTATCTATTGCAGGTGACAGCATGTGGAAGGAGATTCAGGTACTTTTTATTTACTTTTCTTTTGATTTGCTGAAGTGTGGTATGTATTTACAGGTTTTCTTCGCTGATTTTCTAGTTTCATATATGGGGAAAGAAGTAGACTACTAGAATGGATGAAAATCAATTTCGTATGAAAAATGAGGAGTATGAAGTGAGATAAAAATATGAGTTATGACATTACAGTGGACTAGTTTCTTCCAATTTGTGGTTCATTTCTATGATTTTGAACCAAATAAGGCATGAATGTGTATGTTGCTGAATGCTGATGGTAATTGTTTTTTATTGGCTGGATTGAAGTCGAATATAGTGTGCATGCAGTAGCTTAAAGAATGTGTATTTACGAAACTGCAGATGAATTGCGTTATGGAATATTTTTGTCCTAATCATTATTTTGGAAAAACATTATTTTGGCCTTGCAGGAAAAGTTTCAAGTTAGTGATTCTAGTTGCGATCTGAAGATGTATAATTTCGTTTTAGATACAATGCAACGTTTGTATAGGCTATGGAAAAGTCGATTGCACTATTACTACAAGAGTCCTGAATGTGGAAAAACTGATATTGAACGCTTAAAAAATCCCCCACCTGATTTGCCTCAAGAGCAATGGGAATGGTGTGTGAATTATTATGGTTCAAATGAATTCAAGGTATTCACTCTTTTAACATTCATTTATCTAGCTTCATAGTTGTTCCTTTATAAAAATATGTTTTAATTTATCTTACAGATTGTAAGCGAAAGGAACTCTCGAAACAGATTGTCTGAGAACAGATGTGCTCATACTACTAGAAATTTATCCTTTGTTGAAGTTGAGGAAATGATGGTAAGACTTAATATAGTAGTTAATTAAGTATTATTTGCACATGTTATTCATTGTAATTAAGGTAAATTTACTAATAAATATTTAATGATGTGCTAGATAAAAGAGAATGGCGGGGTGATGCCATCTGTTGATGTGATATGGCTTATGGAGCACACTCGTACAAATAAAGAAGACAAACTTGAATGGGCTGATAGAACTCGTTCTAAAATAATTCATGTATGTATCATAGATTCTAATAGAGCAACTTTTACATTATTTTCTCTGATTCTAATCTTCTTTTGAACTTTGTTGAAGGAAAAACTGAAAAATGTAGTTGCTACAGCTGGTGAATCAATGACACAAGAAGAAATATTGACACAAGTTCTGAAGCTAAGGTCTGGATATGTTCGTGGAAAAGGGACAGCTTTACATGGTTATACCAAAGGAAAAAACCAGTTGGAACAACAAAGACTTATGGAACAACAACAAGGGAAAATACAAGAACAAGACGAAAGGATAAAGGAATTAGAAGAGAACCAGAAAAAACAACAAGCAATGGAAGATTTCAAGCGTGAAATGTTGCAGCAACTTGCAAACACGGGTGTTCGGTAATTATGTCAAAAGGTACGTTTTTAAACAAACTTTCTAATCAACCCTTTTCCACTAGAGATGCATGACCCTAAACCAACCTTCTAATCAACAAAAGAGTTATTATCTGGAATCATTAGTTGCTGGGAATTTAAGGATCTGAAAACTGAATTAATTTTGTTCTGCAAACTGCATTTTCTGGAATTTAAACTGTTGGGAATCAAAGGATCTGCAAACTGAATTCTCTGGAATCATTAAAACTTAAATAATTTTATTCTTCTAGTTTGATAATACACAGAGGATCTGCAAACTGTTTACTTCGTTTACAGAAGTGATCTGCAAATGTTTACTCCGTTTACAGAAGCGATCTGCAAACTCTAGGAATCTTCTATAAAGTCAACTCAAGATGATGACTATCTCCTTTGTTTATAGAAGTGATTTGCAAACTGAATTTTGCTCTTGTATGATAATAGATAAATTGTAAGTTTTTAGCCTTGTTTATATGAAATTTTTTATTCAATGGTGCAGGGAAACAAGTAGATGTCGAAGGATGATTTTGGGATATTGTGGATGGCAAAAATATTATGAAATAATTTTGGTTTTATGATTCGGGATGTAGCTAAGTTGGCAAATTAAATACTTGAATGTTAGACATGTTTTTGGTACAGGTTGTAATTTCAACAAGTTTTTGAAGGTTATATAGTCGAAGTTATTGTGTTTATGATTTTGGATACAAGTTGGTTGAATGTGAATTATAAGGGTAGAAACAGGTATTGACAAGAGGATACTGTAATGTCGTTGAAAAGCAATGATCTATCGCAACGACGACAATAGCTGTTGTCAAAACATCAGATATGTATTGCAACGACAAATGTCGTTGCAATACGTTGATACGTATTGCAACGACAAATGACGTTGCAATACGTTGATACGTATTGCAACGACAAATGACGTTGCAATACGTTGATACGTATTGCAACGACAAATGACGTTGCAATACGTTGATACGTATTGCAACGACAAATGACGTTGCAATACGTTGATACGTATTGCAACGACAAATGACGTTGCAATACGTTGATACGTATTGCAACGACAAATGACGTTGCAATACGTTGATATGTTTGTTTTGGGAACGAAAAAAGTCATTGCAATAGCCTTTCACTACGGCGTTACCGGCAATGACCTAGCAACGACAATTGTCGTTGCCAAAACCTGTTTTTGCAACGAGTTGATATGTATCGCAACGACTTTTGTCGTTGCTAAAAACGGTTTTTCTTGTAGTGAAGCATGACTTCTAGTACGACATTTCAAGCTTTGCTCGATTCAAGTAAATATTTATGTCTTGTTGTGTGTACAGATACTTGTTACGTGGCGCTTGTTTTTGCATGTCACGAAGATTCGTGGTCGAAGCTTCATCAAGAGCTGGATCATTATTCAGCTTTGGCACCCATGGTTGTATGGGTGAGCTCCCAAGGGCCCCATTTTCAAGACGAGCTGAATTTGGAAGAGAAAGAGGATTCGAGGACGAATCCTTTTCAAGGGGAGGAGGATGATGTACGTACGCTGGAGCATCCCTCGGAACAACCCGTGAGGCGAACCCACAACCGAGCTGAAGGCCGTGAAGATGACAAGAGGCGATGTTGTCATAAATGGGCTGGAACTAGGGCAGAGTGGCGTTCACAATTGGCTCACCCAATTGGGCTCATTTCAGGATATGTCTGGGATCCAGGACCAAACAACTTGCTCTCCAAAGTAGAAGTCCAACGAACAAACGATGATCTAGTTACGCCTTCTACAAGGTCAGATATTGCAACAGCTCGTTCAGACGAACCATTTATCCGTTTGTGCCCATTTTTGGATATGTGTCCGCTTTTGGACTTATCTTTCATGTGTCCAAAAATGAGGTTCATTGGATGTCGGGAGCTACTGGAACAATCAGACCAATTTCGTGAGGAATACGGGCCAATGGGCCATGAAGAGGATTTCAGCCCAAGGGCTTGTGTGTTGGACAACTCCATTCTCATCATCTCTTTTAGGAGTATAAATACTTAAGTTTTTAGGGTTTAGAGGCAGACTTTGACAAATTGAGAATTACTCTTCGCTTTAGTTTTGACGTTGTTTAGCTGTAGCTTTGTTGGATTGATTCAACTTGTGAGAACGAGTTGTTGGTTGCCCATATCTCTGCCTCCAAACCTCGAAAGAACCCTATGTGGATTCCTTAGGTTAGTTCGAGTCAAGCGAGTCTTTCTAGATTGACGACTGAGTCAAGGAAGACAACACTTGTTGTCGTCATTACCCCGTCGCCACCGTCCGGCCGTCCGCCACCGCTTCAGTTCCGCCGCCACTAGCAGATCGCCCGCCATCGCCGTCGTTGACGTCTCCCGCCGCCGCCGCCGTCAACTCCATTCCCTTCAATCATCAAATCCTAGCAGATCTATGATCTTCAGCCGACCTTGTGTCATCATCCCCTTTCTTTTCTTCGCTGACGATACCATTATTTTTGCTAATGCAAATTTAAATAATATACATTACATTAAAAAGCTACTTCAAAAATTTACAGACCTCTCTAGACTTGCAATAAATTATCACAAAAGCTCTTTTCAAACAACCCCTAAAATCTTGGTACCACAAAGACAAGCTCTAGCATCAGTTTTGAATCTCCAGATAACAACGTCCATGGAAAAATATCTTGGAATTCCTATAGTAAGAGGAAGAGTTAAAAATGACTGTTTTCAGTATGCGATACTGAGTATGCAAAAACAACTCTCTAGATGGAAAACAAATACTATATCTCAAGCTGGAAGAACAATTCTGATTCAATCTAACATAATGTCTAAGGCTAATCACCTTATGCAATGTTTCTTACTCCCAAAAGGGATTTGCACTCAGGTTGACAAGATTAATAAGGATTTTTTCTAGAATAATAACAATCCAGGCAATAGAGCAATTACTTCATGGGATAAAATTTGTAAACCAAGGGAGGTAGGTGGATTAGGGTTACATAAAGCGGAAGATTTAAATAAAGCTTTACAACAGAAATTATTATGGAAAATAATTACTGATAGAAACAACATTTGGGTCAAATTAATATATCAGAAATATTTACAAAATTCTTCTATATTTAGTTTCAAAAATAAAAAGAAACAATCTTGGCAATTTTCGAGATTGCTACATTTACGAGAACAATTTCAAAAAGGAATTGGCTGGGAACTAGGTACTGGTAATACCATAAATTTCTGGACAGATAATTGAATACAAAAATACAAACCTTAGAGAATATTATGACCCAGATAAAAGCAACATCAATACAAAGGTATCCTACTTTATTAACAATAATAGAGAATGAGATATGTCTAAACTTAATGATGTCTTACCAAATCGTATAACACTACACATCGCTAGCATTTATATATCCCATAGGAATGAAGAAGACAAGATAGTCTGGCTTCCAGATAAATCTGGTGTATTCAATACAGCTTCAGCTAATAAGTTTAATGCTAATCATAGTCAATTAGATAGTAATAATGATAGTAATAATTTATATAGATGGTTATGGAATTTGAAGATCCCCCATGATATCAAAATTTTCTATGGAAAGCAATCTCAGATAATCTGCCAACCACTCAAAGACTTAATAAATATTACAATAGAGTTTCGTCATATTGTTCCTGGTGTAACAATTTGACAAAGACAACGGAACACTTCTTTTTTCAGTGTCCTCACACAATTCACCAGTTGAAAAAATTTGAATCACTACTTGGTTTTAAGTTTAATATACAGATAGATATACCTTTTCAGGACAATTTAAAAAACATCATTAATAGTTTAAAAAACAATTATTCGATGATAGAAGCTTTAATTTACTTATGGTACTCTTTATGGATACATAGAAACTCACTAATCATTGGAAAAAATACAAATAATAAAACAAAGGATCCCAAAATAAGTGCATTAGAACAATTTAAATTTTGGGAGAATAACACATTAAAAACAAAAGGTCCAAAATTGAAAAATAGACGTAACAGAAATAAGATAGTGAATAGATGTTGGACCAAACCACCAGACAGATCTTTTAAATCCATACAAGAATCATGGGTGAGATGTATTGCTCGTAATAAGGAAGGGAAGGTTATTGATCTATTTAATAAAAAGATGCTTTCAAGTTCTCCCGTTCATATAGAGGCACTAAGTGCTCTCTCGGCTGTTAAACTTGCAAAGAAGATAGATTGCAAAAACTTAATTTTAAAAGGAGACAATCTCACTGTGATTAATTCTATTAAGAACATTTGGAAAATTCCATGGGAAATTCGGAATATTATTATCGACATTCAAAATATTCTTAAGACATTTGATAATGTCAAAAAATTTCACTGCTTTAGGGAAGCTAATAAACCTGCAGATTTATTGGCAAAGTCGATTGCCACTGTGCACTTCCTTACAATTGTCCTTAATTGTTGTAAGGACAATGTATTATCTGATTACTATATCAGAATCATGAGACCATTGTTTCTCCAGTCTAGCATGATGGCTCTGCATGCTGACTTTCTTAAGACTATTCGTTTGAATTTTTTTGAAAGGAAAATAGTGTGTTTTATTATATCATATCAATCTCAACAAGGTCTAATATGCCTTGAGGGAAGTTACATACATACACGATTTCATTACCCGGAACTAAACTAAGCCTAGAGGCCAAATGCGCAACCGTATTACAAGATCTACAAACAAAGGAGAAAGAAACAATTTGATCAACATATGAAGGACCTATTTTATGGGCTTGTAGGCGTGAAATTAACACCTGGGAATCGGACTCCATTATCAAACACCTGTGACCCATTCGTATGGCTGTCTACAGTGACCAAAAACAAGATAAAGCCTCCGCCAGTAAGGGAGAAAAGTGCCCTTCAATACAGTTTGTACCCAGAAGCAGCAGCGTTCCAGACGAGTCTCGACAGACCATCCCTAGCCCACAATCATCACTTCGAACTGAGGCATCTGAGTTTATTTTTACAACATTTATCGGCGGAACTTGCCAAGAATTCGGTGCAGCAGGAACCAAAGGCAACTGTTGGGGCGTTCGGCGAGGCATACTCTCCCAGTCTTCAACAAATTTCAGCAAACCTATTCGCAAGACATCAGGATTAACGAAGTTTGTCTCAAAGATCGTCTTGTTGCGCCAAGTCCAGGAAATCCAACCACGAACCAGGAATTCCTTTACAGAAGAAGGACCCTTCGTTTCATAGAGATGTAGTAAGGCCATTGCCAAGGAAGGTGCTTGAAACGAGCGAGCCCAACTGAGTAAAGATGAACCAGTCCAGGCAATATCGTTCTCCGGACATGCCAGATTGATTCGTCTGAAGACATACATTGCTCACAGACAGCCGAATCAATTACGTGAAGGAACTTCAAGTTTTCTTTCACAGGCAATGTGTCAGAGCATACTCTCCAAGCAAAGTTTTTGATCTTAGGAGGCATTCGCAATGCCCAAATAATTTTCCAGACATCAGTAATTGAACCAGACAGCCGTTCTTGCCAATCAGTTATATTTTCGCAAGATCCCAACCAGTAAGTCGATCTCACCGAATACCATCCATCCCGATTAGGCCACCAATTGTAAGAGTCTGAACATTGTCGATGCGATAGGGGAATACTCTGAATTAATTTGGCATCAGTCTGACAGAATGTAGATCGAATAAGAGGGATATTCCAAACTCTACAACTCGAAATAATAAAATCAGACACTCTGGCATCAGTAGACACCAACGATTGGGGCATAATCTTCCTCAAACACGAATGATCAGGAATCCATAGATCAGATGATGCCCTGATGTTTGTGTCGTCACCAATTCTCCATCCCAGACCTTTGAGATTGAGACCTCTCGAACCCCAGATACTACGCCACGAATAGCTAGGTTTGTTACCAACTGCTGCTGAAAGAAAAGTGCCATCTCTGTAATATCTTGCCTTCAGTACCCGTGCTAGGAGTGAGTCTGTAGAATGGATTAATCTCCACCCATGTTTACCCAGTAGAGCCTGATTAAAAATCTTGAGATCCCGAAAGCCTAAACCACCGAGCTTTTTAGGAAGACATAAGTGCTCCCATTTCTTCCAGTGTAAAGTTCTATGTAAGTCGGTAGATCCCCACCAGAATTTTCCGAGCATTATATGAACTTCATCCAGCAGAGAGTCTGAAATCTGGTAGACTCCCATCAAATATGTGGGAATACTTTGCAAAACAGCCTTTATGAGAACTTCTTCCCCTGCCTTGGACAAAAGGTTGCCTCTCCAACCATTCAGTCGACCCCAAATACGCTCTTTCAACGTGTCAAACACTGCTTTCTTGGAATCTAGACTATTCGTTTAAATGGTCAATAGTTGTGACTTTAGGGAGAGTCCCTCTTCTAACCTCTCTCGGACAAAAAAAAAAATGAAAACTTTGCTAGAAATGGGGTTGTTAAATATCTTTTCGGTGGGCGGCGGGAATTCGTGTAGATTTTTTTCATAAATAGTTAAGCTGTCAATTTTGCCACGGCTCTCCGCCCACGGAATTGGAAAATTTAAAAACTGGTATTCCGTTCAAAGGTGTGCTTGATTCTTCCCTTTACCCAAATTGTTCTGTAATTGTTTTCAAGACATCCGGATTTGGGAAAAACAAGGGAGAATGGAGACATTCAAGGAAGAAGCAGATTACACATGGAGAGAGGTACAGCTTCCATCTCTGATACCTAAAGTTTCGGAGCCGGAGCTGGAGAGGGAGACTGGGGAGAGGAGACGAGGAAGAGACATCTTAGTAGCCATTGATCATGGCCCCAACACCAAACACGCCTTCGATTGGGCTCTCCTCCATTTCTGTCGCCTCGCTGATTCCATTCACCTCATTCACGCCGTCTCTGGTATTCTTCCTCTCCTCCTCCTTCAAATTTGATGGGTTTTGATTTCGTCGATTATTAGGGTTTCTTTTGAGCAGATGTGAACAACGAGGTGGTCTATCAAACTACTCAGACTCTCATGGAAAATCTTGCTGTTGAGGCTTTGCAGGTCTCCATGGTGAGTCTTTTTTAGCAAAGTAGTACAGTAGAGGTACTTAATTTGCAGGTCTCCATCCGTATGCATTTGCATCGTTGTTTCAGATCTTTTAACTTAAAACATCAAAACATATTGCAGGGTAACCAAGAAGTTCTTTTGCAGTTCTTGTCTAGCAAATCTAAGCTCATAACTCAAATAAACTATTTTCTGCCTGGATGCAAATTTTATTTTTTGCATGAAAGGTTTGCAATAATATTCTTTAGGAAGTTGTCACTGATTCTTCTATAAGAAGTTGAAATCCTTGTTTGGTTTGGTTTTGCTCATGCTTTGAACACCTTTTGGAACTAGGTGACAAGGACTCTGGCTAGAATCGTTGAAGGGGAACCGGGGAAGGTGATTTGCAAGGAAGCAGAAAGATTAAGGCCAGCCGCAATAATAATAGGAAGCAGAGGGAGAAGCTTGATTCAGAGGTTTTACAACTTCTCTATTGTGCATTATCCATTCAATTCAGCACTTGTTTAGAGAAAATCACTCACTGTAGTTCATTTATCTAGTGTCTTGCAAGGGAGTGTAGGGGAGTACTGCATCCACAATTGCAAAGTAGCACCCATCATAATCGTCCCTGGGAAAGGTATTTCATTTGAAACTGCCTAATTTCGCTCCTGGGTATCAACGTTTGACAATAGTGACTCATTGTTAACATTTTTTTGTTTACAGAAGCGGGAGAAAGTTCAGTCATTTGAACAAGCAACGGACTCTAAACTTCGAGTTCCCTAGTGTCATGCAAGAATGTAAGATATGATTAAATCTCCATGTTTATCAATTACAGATGCCTGATGGTGGTATGTAATAGCTAATAAGATGAGACTAGAGATTTGCAAATCAGACTAGTTTTCCTTTTGGCAAATAGAATCATGCCTGCATTTCATGTCTAAGTCATTAAAATATTGCTTATGTGCTCGGATTTGTTTATTTCAGAACTTGTTTGCTCGTGCCTTGTCTTGCCACAAATCATTTTATCCAATTTTCTTATGTGATAGATAGTACCATGGACGTAAAGTAGGGTGTAACATAGGCAACACGTTGAATGTCAATCCTCCTCTCCAAATTCTATTATGTGATTGATCTTTGCTCAAGGACGGTATCCAGTTGCTTCTTTTCACAAACTTTTGGGAAAGAAACAGACGGTATACGGTTTCCTTCTTCCCACTATCCAAACTGTGTAAGAGTTGTTTCTGGAGTCTCGACCATCTCTTAAGCACTTCAAATAAACCATCACCATAAGTCGATACACTACTCGATCTTTTATCGGTGCAACGATCATGTTAAAATTGGTTGTTGGATAAAAGGTCCTGTGTTACCACTACAATAAAGAAACACAGATTCCCTTACTTTGAACCGTATTGCTCTACGGTAGGTGTTTCGTGCCTAGGATCTATGATTCTTGAATTTGATCTTATGCCAGAAAATGGAAATTTTGGTTTATCCTTCCTTTTTTTATTGAAATTTTTTGGTTTATCTCCTACACGGACATTATACTTTGGTCATTGTATATGAAACTGCAATTCTCTTATAAATTTTTCAATGAAGAGGAATATAAAGTAGTTGGGGTGGGTGGTAGGGTTCATTTCAAAGCATAGGAAGGATGGAGGAAGACCTTCCAATGAATGAGGGTAACCTCTCCTCTTACCCTAAAAAAAGCTTATTCTATTCTGAAGGAATCTCTTCTTAGGAGAGTAAAGAAACGTCAAACCTTTCATTTTCGTTTGTGTTCAATGATATATAAGCCTGTAGTTATAAGTAGATGTGTTCAATGACAGCCGTCCATAAGAGCTCAGTAACATATTAGGCTGGTTTTGATAGTGGTGAATACTTGTCATTTTTAGCTCCAGTCATATCAGGAATAATTATTTGGATTTTGGGTTGGAAATTTCTTACTATTTGGATTATTGTATTAGATAATGTCACAATAATACAGGTGGTGGACCCCTTTCACCCACACAAACACACCCAAAAGGCAGCGAAGGCCCAACTGTGGATGCTTTGAGTGGCATCTATCCCTGTGAGCATCAATATTGATCTGCACAGAGAGGTATGTTTTTTACAGCATTAGGTGTCTCCTGATTAATGCAGACTTTACTTTTACAATTCTAGTAGAATTGAAGCTGGAAAGTGAATAATTTAAAAGTTAGAACTGTCAATTTTATGTCTAGATTCCTCTTGACTGACTTGAAGGATAAGGTTATGGCAACTAGTGATGATATAATTACCTAATGGAAAATTGGAAACAAATGATGTTTTTTAAAGAGTACTAAACATACACAGTTAAAAACACATCTTATCGAGCACCGGAATTTACCATAGACTACTTTATAGCAGTACTTATCTGTATAAAAGAGATATGCCCCCTTCATTTTCACACTACAGTAATTGTGCAATGTATATGCAATATAGGCATATTATTGTGGGCTTGTAGGAAAAGTTATTGAGGCCCTACTTGTTTCATGCCCTTTAGGTTGCACCTAGAGTTGCCTTTGTATTCAACCATCAAAATTTACCAACTTGTGTACTTGATTAATCACATGTCACACACAGTTTTTGCTAATTGACAATTTACACACCTTCATCATTCCACCTAATGAAAGTTATGCTTGCTTCAACTTGCACCCACTAACTAACACTTGGATTATTAAGGTTGTCATCAATCTGGTCGGGTATTGTCTTTAGATAATAATGGAATGGATATCACAATCGGCAAGCGTAGTGGTAGAGGGAAATAGTTAAACTGGTTTGTGTATGCTGACTCTACCCGTTCTTAACTTCAGTAAACTAGATATTTAAGGTTATAAGACGAATGTATACATTTTATCCCGGCCTCAATCATTCAGTTTATTCTGCACTTTTTTGGAAAGAAATTTCCTTGGGATGTAAAATAAAGAACGATTGTGCCTCAAAACTCTACTGAAACTATTTTTGCTTTACTTTTACCAATATTTAAATTTGCATAATTTACATTCATCAACTATATCCTTACACATGCTGATGACATTCATTTTTCCTTAAAAGAATTGGTAGAATCTTGGGGGATTTTAGGTCGATTCATCTTGAGTCATAAGTTGATTCTGTTGCTGAGATGGACTCCAAGTGTACAAAATACGAAATCATTTTTCCGTCTTTAATTTAGATCGCCTGCTTCAATTGGCACCTGCAAGAACAACAGTATTGTGGTGGTCAGGAAACTCTTGTATGGAACTCATTAACTGCAATTTCATTTTTTATGTTTTCTGTCACTGTTGTTCAACGCTGCGTCATTTTCTTCTATTATGTCACTCTTATGGGAAATGTTTTTTCATAAAAAAATCAGAAGGGATACATAGCTTGGGGAATTATCTGTCCTATATAGAGTGTAAACTGGAAGCTTTTTTTTTTTTTCTTTTGATTGGATATATCTTTTTACTTTGTGATAGCAATAGCATGGTTAAGAAATTGTATACCTGTATCTGTTTGTGATGGATATGACTACTGTCTTGCTTGTTGAAAATCCATGCTATACATGGTATGTACATAGGATTGATCCCAAGGCAAATTGGTCTGAGTTTGCTGCTGCTGATTTCAATTGGAAGAGTAACAAGAAAATCAACATTTGGGTAGGCGAAAAAAAAAAATGCTTAAAAGAACTTCAAGGTCTGGCATCAGAATATTACAGTTAGGCAGGATGAATCAAGATATGTATCTGGGATTGAAACTGGGGCACTAATTGATCGTTGGAGTCCCATTTCAACTTCACTCATGCCCAAATCAGATACCGAAAGGTACGCTAAATTCGTCATATCGGATGTGATTTCACTTCTATGAAAATTGGATGAACAAGCCTCGAAAACCTGTTATGAAAAATGATACTGTAAATAATTAAGACATTCAAAGGAAATTTTGAGTGGATTGATTTTACATTGCAAGCTCTGTTGCTACCTCTTTGGAAAATAAATCTTCTATGTTGAAATCAAGCGTTGGACTGACAGCCGCCAGCTTCATGGAAAGGAACTGTTTATTTGAGAAGGAAAGCCTTAAAGTTTAGATTACATGAATCAAGAGCATTTGAAATTTCAGATAAGTAATACATACCTCAACTTGTCGTTGAAGTGACTGAACATAGTTGATTATTTCATCCAGCATCCCTGCCTTGCCAGTGATCTTGTTACAACCAGGAACAAGATCTTGCAGGTACTTCATTCTTTCACTTATCTTCTCTCGTCTCACCTGAATCAAATTTCCAAAATTCAAGAACTGGAAAACTGAAATGGAAAACAACACAGAAACTATTTATCTAGTTTCAACTCACTCTTTCAGCTAAGCTATGACTATCAGTGGCCTGCCCTCGCCGTGCTCTTACATGAATGTAATCCGACTTTTGTGCCTCACAATCTTCCTTTCTTTTTCTTTCTTTATCACAGTTTTTGCTGCTATTGCTGTTTTTTGCAGTTGTTGTTAATGCATCTTCTTCAAAACTCCCTTTAATTTTCTTTGCTCTGGTTTCATTCTCTGTTTCTGCCTGCTACACAATCCAAATTTAAGAGTGTTTCTCCTTCATCTCTTACCAGGAACTCAATAAGAGAAAAGCACATACCTTTGGTGGTCCAGCTTTCCTCTTTCTGAAGCTCTCATTTGCAGCTTCCGGTGGGCAACTAGCAGTCCTTGAGATTCCGTCATGCCAACCTGACCCGGATTCCAAACCCGGGTCCGGCTTAATGGGCCGGGCCGTGAGAAGCTCGTTCAATCCACCATCATTGAAGTAGGTTTGTTGTTGGAAATTCTGATGGGTTTGTTGTAAAGATAACATGCTGAAATCATTGAAATAGGTTTGTTGTTCTTGTTGGGAGTTTTCAAGGTGATCTTGCTGCCATTTGAAGACAGATCTCTGTCTTTCGAGGACGCTCATCTCGACGCCATTTCCACCCGTCGTCGATGTTGAATGAGCTCCATTGATGATCATAATGAATGAGCTCTATTCTTGTCCTTGTCGCTTCTTGTGATTGTTGTTATGATGGTTTGGTAAAGGGGAGGAGAAGATTGTTGGGGTGGGTTTTTAGAGGATGATGAGGAGAATGAAAAAAGGGAGTCTTCTTTTATTTAGAGTGTGTGTGTGTGTGTGGATTTAGGGAAGGGGCAAGTTTTGAACTTATGTGAGATGTTGTGATACACATGCACGGGCTTTTTCTATGTTTCTGCCTTTTCTTCAATGATACATCTGTGGAGTATTAATATTCGGAGGGGAAGTGATCGACTGTGGGTTTATATAAGATACTCATGTCTTATATTTTTCAACTTGTTATAGTAACTCTTGAATAACAGATGGTAAAAGTAGGCAATTTGAGTAAGAACTGGCTTCATGTGAAAAATATTTCGGCTCGGTTCTTGATGTTGTTTTCATTGTTTTCGAGAATCAAAGAGTACAACAGATCTTTTTATCACCCTAATGAATCAAACAGATCTTCTTTGACCAATGTTATTAAAATCGAGATTCTATGATTGAATTGCAGAAAAACTCTAAAATCAGATCGTAAATTCGAATTGTAGAATCGGAAGATTTTACGTTATACGGAAAACAATATACATATTAGGAAGATAAATCATGATGATAATTAACTATTAACATACTTAATCATGAGGATATAATAGTAATTTGAGTGAAATCGTATGTAAAATCAGAATTGTATACAAGATTCTACTGATTTTATTTCGATAAATTAAGATTTTACTATAAATAAGATTCTACATAGAATCAGGGATCACTCTACTTATCAAAATCGGATAATCATGCTGAGAACTCACCCTAAAAAATCAAATTTATTATTATTCGATGACTAGTTCAATTTCTATATGGTTAGTCTATACTTGATGTTGTTTTTGTAACAACTTCTGTAATTTAGGTGGCAAGTTTCCCTTGTTTAAAGAAAAAAACTAAAATAAGTTGAAATACTTATGTTAGTTATGGATGATGATGGATGGTTTATTGTCCAAACTTTTTTAACTTAGGTGGTAAGAGTAAATTCGGTAATCATGTGGCTCCATTGCCAAGAATACAGAATCCCACTGTAACTTATAATTGTAAGTAGTCCAGGCCAAACTCTTGGCCGGCCCGCCCGCCCGCCCGGATAGTGCCTAAAATTCATAATCCCACTGTAACTTATAATTGTAAGTAGTCCTGGCCAAGAATTTGGCCAGCCCGCCCGGCCCGTCCGGCCCTCTATCCGGACGGGTTTGGGACGGGTTTGGGCACTAGATAAAGCCTAGTCGGGCCGCTAAGCCCGGCCCGTAATGGTATGAGGGCCGGGTACGGTATAGACCTCAGGCCCTTAAAGGCCGATAGGCCCGACCCGTATTATATATTAATCAAAAAAATATATATATATGTATTATATACTATTTAAAAATAATCTATCCTAGATTTTGTTTTCTCATACTTGCGCCTCCGTCTCCTTTTCTTTCACTCGGTCTCACTCTTTCTCTAACCTAGGTCACAATTCACAAACTAACAGAGACTTCTAAAAAAAATTGTCTCACATACTCACCCTTACACATCTCAGCGCACCTCGCCTCTCGTCGTCGACCGGTGCCCGCCTCGTTATCATGATATGAAGAATACGATTATGCAGTATTTTATTTTATTTTTTTCTTTAAAAATCATTAAAAAAACAAATTTAATATAACCGGGCTACTCTGAGGGCTACCCGGCCCACTATCCGGGACGGATATGGGGCCCTCAGACCGGGCCAATATGGGCCGAAAATTTGAATCTTGCCCGGCCCGAGCCGGGGTATGGCCAGGTCTAATTGTAAGCCAACTATCTCAAATAATTTGGGGAAGTTGAGAGAAAGCCTATCTTATAAATTTTTAATAATTTAGAATGAAAAACGAGGATTGTAACAAAAGATAAGTAGGGTACATGGCGACATTATTTGATTCTTACAATTATTTAACCGATCGGGAAAACAAATCTATGTTCTTTCGGTTTCTGCAGTATTCGATACGAAGAATGGGGTAAATCCCATAATAAACCCTCTTATAGAGATAAATAAGAATGAATCTAAGTCATTGTATGCTAAGGCATCCAATGACTTAGATTAAATTAGCTACCTCCACTTGTAGTGGGGGTAGTTGTGGTGGTCCGGTGGCCTTCCGGCGACCACCCGACGACTTTCCGGCGACCACCCGGTGGTTGCCCAGTAGAGGTCCGGCGAAGGTCCGACGACGGTCTGGCGACGGTCCGGCGGTGGTCCGACGCGGTCCGGTGGAGGTCCGGCGGTGGTCCAATAATAAATGAAAAAGTTAGTATAAAAATAAATGAAAATTTAAGTCTAATTCAAATTGGTGAACATTTAAATATAATGTGATGAACATTTAATTATAATGTGATGAACGTTTTGTTGGTGAACATGTAATTAAAATGTGATGAACATTTAGTAGAGTATATCAAAATGAACGTTTATAAACATTTTGATGAACATCTATGAACAACGTGATGAACATTTAAGCTAATTGTAATGAACTTTTGAGTAATGAACATTTTATTAAATGCTTGTGAACATTTAAGGATGTTTGATGAACATTTAAGTATGAGATGATGAACATTTAAGTATGAGATGATGAACATTTAGGTAATTTTTTATGAAGATCAAGTGTTTTTCTACTCGAAATTATATTAAAGTGATGTTTGATGAACATTTAAGTAAGAGATGATGAACATTTATCAACATTTTGATGAACATTTATGAACAACGTGATGAACATTTAAGTCGATTGTAATGAACTTTGGCTAATGAACATTTTATTAAATTATTGTGAACATTGAAGTATGAGATGATGAACATTTAGGTGAACATTCAGTTGGTGAACTTTTAAGTATAATGTGATGAACATTCAGTAGAGTATGTACAAATGAACATTTATGAACATTGTGATGAACATTTATGAACACTTGATCTTCATCAAAAATTGGTGAACATTTAAGTAGAATGTGATGAACATTCAGTTGGTGAACTTTTAAGTATAATGTGATGAACATTCAGTAGAGTATGTACAAATGAACATTTATGAACACTTGATCTTCATCAAAAATTGGTGAACATTTAAGTAGAATGTGATGAACATTCAGTTGGTGAACTTTTAAGTATAATGTGATGAACATTCAGTAGAGTATGTACAAATGAACATTTATGAACATTGCGATGAACATTTATGAACACTTGATCTTCATCAAAAATTGGTGAACATTTAAGTAGAATGTGATGAACATTCAGTTGGTGAACTTTTAAGTATAATGTGATGAACATTCAGTAGAGTATGTACAAATGAACATTGTGATGAACATTTATGAACAACGTGATGATCATTTAGTAATAAATAATTTTGTAATATTTGTGAACAATTTTATACATCTTTGTGACAATTTTATTCCGGTGAGGCCCATAGATGGTCCGGCGGTGGTCGGAGGTGGTCCCGCGGTGGTCGGAGGTGGTCCGGCGGAGGTCGGAGTTCCGGCGGTGGTCCGGCGGAGTTCCGACGGTGGTCTGGCGGTGGTGACAAGGGGTGTCACGTGTCATCATATGGGCTCTTGGATCTCTCTTGATCCAAGGCTCCACATTCATTGTCATTTATCATTTTAACAAGTATTATTACATGACACTTTTCCTTATAATAATCAATAATGATGGCATGGTATTCTGATTGGATTTATAAGGAGTTTTAAATTTTTCTCAAGAACTGAAATAATAAGGTTATTTATTATTTGTAGACAATCATAATACCTTGTAAACTTTTTTAAAAAATTATGTATTTAGATTGGTGGGTTGATTTATTTTATATTCATTAATAACTTGTTTTTTCATCATTTTCAATAAAAAAATTATGTTGACAAGAAAATAGATTTTAAAACATATTAGGGCTTGTTTGGTATCTATATATTGATATCAGGTATATTGTTTGATACATCAGTATATGGATATATATTTGATATCGTGATATCTTACTTTTGAATAAGTTTGATATTCTTCATTTTCAAAGGTTATCAATTTAATATCTCATTCATTCTAAAAAACACGCTCATCTTCTCCTCTCCATTCTCCTCCCCACAATAACATATATATTTCAAATTTCGATATCTCATGTCTAAAAAAACTATATCAAACACAGATATCAGATATCAATCTCATACCCATACCTGATATCCAATACCCATATCTGATATTCGATACCCATATCTGATATTCGATACCCATATCAGATACTATCTTTGTCTGAAATACCGTTGAGAATTCAATACGGCCTATAATCCAAAATGGATGCCTCATATAACGAGTTGATATATAACGCCAATTGATGATAATAAGAAACTATTATATTATTATATATATTTTTTTGCATAAGGCAAGAAACGGGGTGTCATCTACGACGAGATGACCATCCCTGACCATCTTCAGCAATGATCCCAAAGAACGGTTTATATAGGTTATATAGATTCGAAGCCAGCATGTGTGGCCTAATACTGTTGAGATAATCAACAGAAATTGTAGAGCTCGGGTTGCATTTCAAAATAACTTTAATGAAATGCGAGCTTATGTTTGGGCATGCAATGAAATCTGCTGCTCTGTTTGCTTCTCTAAAGCAATGGATAAATTTTATAAATTTTATAGAATTAAGATTTTGGATTGCATCATGAATCATATTTTCAATATCCCACGAAATTTTCCATGTTTTGTTAGCAGACTTAATAACCGTAAATTATCGCCTTCAAAGATTATTTTATTATGTTTTAATGTTAAAGCAAACTTCGTGGCCACTAGGAATGCAATAGCTTCCGTTTGAAGAGCAAATGCAACATTAATATGTTTACTACAAACATCAATAACTTTATCGGCACTATCTCTAGCAATACACGCAACAATTGAGTGTGAGTTATCTTTGTATGAACCATCAAAGTTAATCTTGATCCAGCCTGTGGGAGGAGGATCCAAAATCTATTTTGAATTTTAGTTTTATTTCTTTTGTTTTTCATTTTCAGTCTCTTTACTACAAAGGACTGTATTTTCCCATTGTTTAAATTGAGTAAATGCATTTTCATATATTCTATTGTGTGATATGTTCTCCTTTCTGAATATAATAGCGTTTCTATGTAACCAAATTTGATACCACGGAAATATTAAACTTTCAATTTTATGTTTTTCAAATTTTGAATTCTGTATAATTGTAGTTAATGAATTTTCGAAATTATCTTGAACTATGATGGAGAATTTTGTACTAGTAAGTAATTCATATTTAGTAATTTGGGATTTAGTATAACTATAAATACATTCAAGAAATAATTGTATTCTTGATTCATTATTGTGGCCACATAGTGAACAATGCGAAGGTACCCTATTATAATATTTATTAAGTCTGTTTGTAGTGGGAAGATTATCGGACACTATTTTCCAAAGAAAATTTTGAATTCTAGGTGGCACTTTTAAGTTCCATATCCAATCAAATAATTCACTATTATTATTAGGTATATTATTTTGATATGTTTTTCTTGCTGACGAAGTACTGAATTCACCGTCTGATGTTAAGTTCCAGATAATTTTATCCTTTTTGTCATGGTAGGGTATATAGATATTCATGATATGTGGTACTATATGATTAGGTAGAACATTTCTAAGTTTGTCAATATTCCATTTTTTATCTATAGTTATATAGTCAGCAACTAATCATTGATATTGCTTTTGTGTTCATCAAAATATTCAACAATATTTGAATCTAAAATCCACCTGTCCAAAATTTAACAGATTGACCATTTCCAATTTTCCATTTTATACCTTTTTCAAAATCATTTCTTAAATGTAGGAGCCTAGAAAATTTCCATGATTGTTTAGTTTTCTTTTTGTAATCAAAAATTGATTTTTCTTTAAGGTATTTTTGAGTAATTAATTTTGTCCAAATATTGTTTTTGTTAGTAGCAAGTTTCCATAATAATTTCTGTTGTAGAGCTTTATTCAGATCTTCCATTCTGTTTAATCTAAGTCCGCCTTGTTCCTTGGGCTTACAAATATTATTCCAATTTGTGATTGGTCTATATCCAGGATTATCCTGAATTATTCCAAAAGAAGTTTTTGTTTATTTTATCCATTTGTTCACACACCTTTTGATAGATAAAAACATTGCATTAGATGATTTGCTTTTGATTGTAAATTAGATTGAATTAGTATCGTTCTGCCTGCTTGTGATATCGAATTTGCTTTTCATTTTGATAATTGATTTTGCATACTCTGTATAGCATATTCAAATGTGTCATTTTGAACTCTTCCTCTTACAATGGGAATACCCAAATATTTTTCCATTGCATTAGTAGTTTGTAAATTCATAATTGAAGCTAAAGCTTGTCTTTGAGCATTAGAAATATTTGCAGATATTTGGAAAGTGCTTTTATTATAGTTAATAGCCAACCTAGACTAATCTGTAAATTTCTCGAGCATCTTTTTAATATATATCATATTCTTCAAATTAGCATTTGCTAATATAATGGTGTCATCAGCAAAACAGAGAAATGGGATACGCATCCCATTTTGCGTTAATTGAATTCCTACTCTATGATTAGATTTATCTGATTCAATTTGTAGTGTTCGGGCTAAATATTCCATTGCTAGGATGAAAATAAAAGGAGCTATTGGATCTCCCTGCCTAAGCCCACATTTAGGTTTAAAAGTTGATCCAGATTCATTATTAATTAAAATCGAAAAGGATGCAGATTGGATACAATTCATTATTAGGTTTATCCACTTTTTATCAAACCCAAAATATTCTAAAACTTTAATAATAAATGGCCATTTGTTATATTACCTTATTTTATGGATGTACATGTAACTACATGACTTATGGTCTTCTCATGTATTGGCCTATAAATAGGCTTGAGGTTACTTAGAAATGAGAAGAACAAGACATACTATTTGTAATTGGCTCTCAGCACAATATGTGACTTGTCACACAATAACAATAATAGATTTGTTAACATGTAAGTTATACACATTGAACACCTTGTTCATTCCCTTGAACTTCTAGTTCATTTCATCA
Source organism: Oxyria digyna (assembly GCA_029168935.1). Taxonomy (NCBI): domain Eukaryota; kingdom Viridiplantae; phylum Streptophyta; class Magnoliopsida; order Caryophyllales; family Polygonaceae; genus Oxyria; species Oxyria digyna. Next base: position 19,791,343 of record JAPVLV010000013.1, read on the forward strand.
CTTGAACTTCAGGTTCTTTCACTTGAACTTCTGGTTCGTTCACTTGAACTTCTGGTTCATTTAACTTGAATTCTTGACATATTAAGATTGTATACCATACAAGTTCTTAGATAGTATTCTTGTTTCCTTCTCCCCTTGAAGTTGGAATTTTCACCTTGTCAAATTTGTAATCTTAATACCGAGCATTACATTAATTACCCATTCACAAGCTCTAGGTATTAATAAACGATAAGGAACAAAGCCTCTCGTATATTTCCAAGTTTTCATGTGGCATTACTTTAATATATCGAGGGAGGTAAGAGGGTGTATACCGCATATTTGAATAATATTTTGCTCTCTTCTGGAGACAAGCTTCAAATAGGAGAATTGTAAACAGTCGAATTTATTTCTCGACATCCAAACTTTATGATTTGATGTGATCAACGACTCTACCAGGTCGTGTACGTCATATATTAGCATTCGTCAATGCAAGCATATACCTAATGACATTACCTAGCCATTTTTTTCCATTTTTGACTGTATAATAAGCGACACTACTAGGTCGTTTTCTAAATGTATAGGAGCTACAAGATGCTCAACTAATACACTAAATAAATAATCACATTCTCCCCTTAATTTGTGTAGCCAATGTGTTGAGGCATCTTTCAACATCATACAATATATGATTATTCTCATCGGTCTACATGCTAGTATACTCAATCCTCATTTATCTCTTGAACTTAGTCAAGGATCATAGGAAACTTTACATTCGTGGTCACCCTTATCCTTTAGGAGATGAAACTTCAGGTTTTAGGAGCTTCGGGTCCTTTATTTATTAATGTAAGTAATCAAGTTTATCATGCCACATAATATTCAAACTTAACTTCAAGTTAGTTTATAATGCGTATTGTAGGCATCTTTTCTTTAGACTTTCTTCAGGCTAGTCTATGAGATGAATACTCAGTCAATATCATCATATGACAACCATTTTGTCAAAATATATCTTTATAAATATATATCTTCATAAATTCTTGTATCTTCAGGTAACAAGATAGATACTCTTCCGGAGTCTTTTATGAGATCGTTCCCTTAGAACATAATATCCACACCAAAATTTCAATTTGCATGGTAATGGAAAACTTCCGGTTTCCAATTAAAATAATTAAACTGAATGACATCATCGACAAACATAATTGTCTACCATTGAAAATCCGCACCTGGGTGATCCATTAATAATTTGGAAGATCATCGACATACTATTTCTCTCTTTCTCTCTTTCTCTCTTCTCCTACTTCTTACTCTCTACTCTCTACTCTCTCTATTTCTAGTTCAAGCACATTAGATTTGTAACACGTTATCAGTACGATATCGCTCACATAGGAAATGATGCATCTCCTATCATTATATATGCATCTCGCATAATCATCTATGCACAAGGAGACAGTAAGAAGAGATTTTATTTTATTCTAATTGATCTTATGCATAAGAACACAATCCCTGAAGCGGTCTAAGTTTTAAGCGATCTCTGAAGCGATCTTATTTTTAATCGATCCCTCAAGTGATCTAAGTTTCAATCGATTCCTAAAGTGATCATGTTTAAATTCGATCCCTGAAGCGATCATGTTTCAATCAATCCCTAAAGCGATTATACTTCAATTGATCCTAATGAGATTAGGACTCATTTGATCCCTGAAGAGATTAAGTTTTGTATAAGCGATTAAGACTCATTTGATCCCTGAAGCGATTAAGTTTTTATAATCCATGAAGTGATAGTTTTTCTTTATGATCCATGAAGTGATTATTTTGTCCCCGTAGAGACAAGTTTAATCCAATTTCGCTTAAATTGTATCCCCGATGTCGATGCATATTGATTTATCCCCTGAAGTGGAAATATATAATCTATATATAATCATCTCCTGAAGTGGATATATAATCATCTCCCGAAGAAGATGAATTTACGTAACTTGATATTGATTTATCCCCTGAAGTGAATATATATATATATATATAATCATCTCCTCAAGAAAATGAATTTCCGCAATTGATCATATATTATCTCCCGAAGTGGATATATATTATTATCTCTCGAAGAATATGAATTTGTGTGATTGATCTTATATTATCTCTGAAAAGAGGATAAATTTACATGATTTTTGTTTATTATTATTCTTAGAGAATTTAGATTAATAGCAGTCTAATTTAGATGATCATCCGTACGTATTTTCATTTGTTCAAAGAAGATGGTTCGACATTTTTGTCTTCAAATTTGAAGGTTTGTAAGATTTATATTAGTATTAATTAGTAATTTAATGCAATACAATTAGTCTACTCAAATCATTTAATTGATTAGTCAAACCACTTAAATTCCTATACGTTTTTTTGTGATTATGTTGGGTATGGTAATTTTCTATCAATTACTACTCCACTTAAATTTTATGCATTTTTTCTTTTGACATAAATTATGTTGGGTATGGTTTTTTCCGAAGGGTTGTTTACTGCCTTATAAAGCCACACTTGCTATATTATATGTATGTTTTATTTTAGTGTATGTGTATATGTATTAGTTATCTATTTATTTTATTTTTCGTGTATATATTATACATATAATTATATGCGGATATATATAGTTTCAGTTTTACTACCGCATGTTTCTAATGTAATTATATATGGTTGCACATATATCTCATATGTTATTTCTCTATATATTTATAGATGACTAATTTGGCTAGACTTGAATTTTCTGCCTTTGATGTTACCGGAAGTAACTATCTTACATGGGTCCTAGCGCATCCCCGCAGGATTGTGTCAAAGCAATGATTTTGCTTCGTCATCATCTTCATGAGGACCTGAAAGCTCAATATTTGGCACTCAAAAATCCTTTTTGAACTCTGGAAGAGTTTGAGGGAACGTTTTGAGCATTACAGAACTGTTTTCTTACCTCGTGCAAGGTTTGAATGGATGCACTTGAGGTTCCAAGATTTTCAAAAGGTCTCTGAATATAACTCTGAATTATTTCGTATCGTTTCCACATTAAGGCTATGTGGAGAGAGTATAGAAGATGATGATTTGCTTGAGAAAACATTCTCTATTTTTCATGCTAATAACCTTGTGCTCCAGCAGTAGTACAAGACACATGGGTTCAAAACCTATTCGGAGTTATTGTCTTGCTTGATTTTAGCAGAAGAAAACAACCAATTGCTTCTCAATAATCATCGAACCCGACCTACTGGTTCCACACCACTGCATGACTCATATAGAGTTGCCCCTAATGCAAATGCTCCCTGCTCCCGTAGAGGACGTGGTAGAGCCCGAGGGCGTGGTAATCGTCGCGGTGGCGATCATGGTGGAGGTTGTGGTGGCGGCCGTGGTGGCTGCCGTGGAAGCGACCGTGGTGGAAGCCGTGGTGGTAGATGATAAAAGCTTTCCTTTTGTCACTCAAAGTTGACAATTGAGATTTCACGAGATTTCTATTCTTGATGAATATTGAAAAATGTCTAATACGTGCTATGATTGTTGCATTTTAATTCGCACACCGTTTCCAGAAGAAACAACTTTGATATGAGTTTCTAATGCCAAATTTATGGCTAGTAAAATTTTGGGAGAAACATGCAACACTAGAATTCGAGTAGAATTGTGTTATGCATGAACTTTTTATCATCAACTATACGAGATCTTGCAGACTCGATATTGGCAATAAAGGATCATTATAAGCTCCGGAAGAGTTACATGATCTCCTAACAAATCATGTACTCTAGTAGTAGTACAATAACAATAGGGTTATATCATATTCAGAACAATTTATCAATGACCACCAAGAATGGTCTTGTATACATACGACAACCTCTCGCATGCCAGAAGCATGTCTCCTCCGGAACAGGGTGTGAAAGAGGTTACAGTTAAGCGCGCAATCGTAAGTCATGATAATGATTACTAAATCGAACCTATATATGTATGGTTCCATTCGAATGTCTTGAAGACACAATTTAGTTCTGAATGCACCCATCTCGTGGCATCACCATTGTTGCTCCCACTGCACTCTTTTTCCCTTAGCTTCGGTTTTTCATCCCATTGGGTTTTTCCGAGCAAGGTTTTTAATGAGGCAGTTTGTGTAACCTTTGATTCAGACCTCCAGAAGAGATCCATTATACAATCAACTTGATAATGTGTATGTGATGCACGGTTTAATCTACTGACTCGACCTGTAGTTCGAGAATTCAGATTATGTTTAGAAACAATATCCGACCAAATGGAGTACGGAATAGAATATTGGTCGGTTTTATGTTGATGCAGGTTATTTGTATGACCCACACAAAGTCATTTTGCAAGCGGGTTATTTATGCATAGAGGAGCAACAATTTCAGGGCGATTAACAAAACAGGTCTTGGTATTTACATCGGCAAATCATGCAGAGTTGATTGAATTATACGAAGCCGGAAGAGAATGTGTTTGGTTTAGATCATTTATCCACCACGTTGAGACATCTTGTGGGATGAAACCAAGCAAACAAATTCCAACAATGATATATGAAGACAATTCAACTTGTATCGCTCAAATCAAAGAAGGCTACATCAAAGGAGATAGGACGAAACACATAACTCCAAAGTTTTTCTCTACTCATGAGCTTCAAGTCAAAGGAAAGGTTGACGTTCGTCAAATTCAATCTAGCAAAAACTTAGCAGACTTGTATACAAAGGCATTACCGACAAACGTTTTCAAGGAACTCGTTCGTGGCATCAGGATGTGTCGTTTAAATGATGTATGATAATTCAGGGGGAGTACGACTGCACTCTTTTTTCCTTACTCTTGGTTTTTATCCCAATGGGTTTTTCCAAGATAAGGTTTTTAATGAGGCAGTCAGTTATGTACATCCAAGGGGGAGTGTTATATTACCTTATGTTATGGATGTACATGTAACTACATGACTTATGGTCTTCCCATGTATTGGCCTATAAATAGGCTTGAGGTTACTTAGAAATGAGAAGAACAAGACATACTATTTCTCTTTTTCTCTTTTTCTCTCTTACTCTCCTACTTCTTACTCTCTACTCTCTCTCCTTCTAGTTCAAGCACATTAGATTTGTAACACCATTGAATTTTATCATAAGCCTTTTCCATATATAATTTTAGGGTCTATTCGGTTACGGGCTGAAGTAGGCTGAGAAGTGCTTAAGTGGGCTGAAGTGAAAATATAAGTCATTTTGGATAAGCCCAACCCAAAATACATGTTCGGTTAGCATGCTACTTAAGTATGATTTTTTAAGTAAAAAATTGCTGATTTAAGCCCAAAAACATAAGCATGGGGGTGATGCTTTTTCAATAAGTCCGTTAAACTTAAGTCAAAATATCATTCTAACCCCATTAATTACAACCCGATACCCCTCTCTTCTCTCCCTCATCTGGCGATCAAATTCGAGTTCTTCATCTCGTCACACAACGACACCACTAACGATTCTCCACAATTCTCCAACGATTCTTCAAAGATTTTAGATCAAGCCTCTCACAGGTGACACTCGAGTCTTCTTCTTCTCGTTTTTCCTTTCGATTCAATTTATAGGGTTCTGATTGCTTTCCTCTCCAGATCAAGAAAAAAAGTCTAAATTAGGTCTTTGTTCTTCAACCTTTGTCGACGAATCCTAAGGGTTTGTGTTGTGGTTCAGTTTTCCTCTCCAGATCCATCGAAATTTGAGTAGTACATGTACTTTTTCAATTCATACTTCAATTCTAATTTTTAGGGTTCATATGTTCTCTTTCCGCGAAATTGGGTGTGAGTCAAGAGAAACGAGGTATTCTCTTGAATTTTGTTTGGATGGTATTCCGCTTTGCTTACTTGATATTCTTTTCTATTTTGCCGTGCTAAGGTGTTTTGCATAGGTCTAAATTTGGGTGCTTGTTGCTGAATTCTTTGTTCCATGAAACATGTGTGGATGGAAGGAGTTGGATTGTAGTAAGATAATAATCATCACGAACAAGATTACACATTGTTAGTTGGTGTTGGAATCTCCTTTCTATATTAAATCTCCCTTTAATCATAGTAGCAGCTTCATAATTGTTAAAATCTCCTTTCTTTTTTTAGCTAGTGTTGAAATCCTCACATTCTTAGCTAATCTTCTTAGCTTCATAGTTGTGGTATTCCTTATACTTATTTTGATTAGGGGGCTGCATTGAGTTACTATGCCTTGTTAAATATGATTCTTCTTTACATACAATTGTAATTTGGTTAATTTGTTATTTATTTTTTACACTCTAATTTCAGTCATGGATGAAGAGGAGGAATACGAAGACAACATTCACTCTACAAGGATGGAGAACTTTAAGAAGTGGGCTCCGCCTTTACAGTTAATTCTAATGACACAGTTAAGGCTTCAAGATGCTTACTACATGAGGTTTGTCCATAAAATCTCATGGTTTACCTCTAAGTTAACGGGATATCAGTGGATGAGAGAATGCTTAGACTCACCATCAGATATTCGATGTTTTAATGCATTTCGAATGGAAAAAAATGTTTTTATGATATTGTGTAATGAGTTAGAGGACAAGTATGGGCTAAAAGCTTCAAGGAGAACAACCGTTATAGAAAAGGTCGGTATTTTTCTTACGATTGTTGCTCAAGCAGATGAGTTTAGACAAGTATGCGAGCGTTTTCAACATAGTAGCGACACCATTAGTAGGGTATTTCACCAAGTACTTGAAGCGTTTGTCGGACTCAAATGCAACTTCAACGGATTTGTAAGGAGTCTACTAGAACCACGAGATAGGAATTTCACAACAATTCCTGATAAAATTAACTCACAAGATAGATACAAAGTTTTCAAGGTATGCATCTTACTTTTTTATTGTCGAGATTCTTTAATACTTGTAGACTAAAAAAACATGTGATTTATATCTAAGGGGGCTATTGGTTGCATTGATGGACTACACATGATGGCGACTATCCCTGAGAAGGAACAAATTCCATATTTTGGTCGTAAGAAGTATTGCTCTTTCATTGTCATGGCATGTTGACTTTGACATGTATTTTACCTTTGTATTTGCTGGTTGGGAAGGAAATGCTCATTATGCACGCGTATTTGACCATGCAATCAGAACCTTGGAAATGAATTTCCCGCACCCTCCAGCCGGTATATATTTTTTTCTCTTCAACTATGTTTATACAATTCTTTTTAAATCTTATACAGTATTTGTTATTTTTTAACTTGTTATAGGCCGGTATTATTTAGTAGACAAGGGTTATCCGGACAAACGAGGATATTTGGTACCTTACTCTAAGGTCAACTACCGTAAGTCTCAATTTGGGAGGGAGGCGCCACAAAATCAAAGGGAAGGGTTTAATCGCATCCATTCTTCTCTAAGGACGACAATAGAGCGTTGCTTTGGTGTCTTGAAGAAGAGATGCCATATTCTTACACATATGCCACCTTATAAAATTCTCGATCAAATTGATATCATACTTGTGTGTTTTGCCTTGCATAATTTCATCTTAAAGCACAAGCTTAGTGATTCCTACATTGACTTTGAGTATGTTGAAGGAGTCTTTACAGGGCAGGTAAATGAAGGTGAAGACGATGCTCCTGAAGGCATGAGTACGGTTCGCGATGCAATTGCCCATGAGATATGGGCAAACAGAAAAGAATGGTTGTACTAGAGTCATACATGTTTGTACTAGAGTGTAAGGATGTTTAGAAGAATGTAAGGACGTAGTTTTGTGACCTTGTTTGTGTGACAACTTTGTTTGATGAATCTTTGATTTGGACCTTTTGTATTCCGTATTTGTACTAGTGTGAGGACATAGTTTTCCACTTAAGATATTGTGAGTACGTATTCTCATGAAAATATTTGTGCTTAGTAGTTTTCCACTTATATATACTTATAATTATATGAATTTTTACATGAACTGAAAAATTTAGTGAAGGTTTTTGATTTTATATCTGTAGGATATTGTGAGATTTAATAAGAACAAAGAAATACAAGTATAAACCAGGGAAATTGTCATTCAACAAAAAAAAATTCAGGATTCGTACAACTTGAAACAAATAATCTGAAAGCATAACAAACAACATAATGGTTCATCAAACAAGATTAAATCAACATAAACCATCGCCCTCCTTCAAACTCTAATCATTTTGACAATATTTTCAAAGTCATCTCATGCTCATGAGTCAGCCACGGAACTTTGTCATCATCGTCCTCCATAATCATGAAAGTCATACGCTTTTGTTCTTTTCCAATTTGTGTTACAGCAAAGCACCAAAGGGGGGACTTCCTCTCAATTTTACCCTCAGCCACAATCCTCATCAACTCCTTATATGCCACTGAAAATTGAGGAGTATCACCTAAACTATCTGCACCGCCCTTCATGTAGCACAACATCTCTCTAGTTGTTTCTCCAAATAATGCCAAACTTTCTTGGTAAGCTCCAGCCGCTGATGTTTTCTTTCGACGTCTCTTTACTGGCACATCAGGTGTGATGCTCTTTCCTTTTGACTGGTGTGAGGATTCGGGGATAAGCAACTCAGGACTAACAATACCAAGGGTTAGCAACTCAGGTTGTGTGTCTTGCATGCCATCGATATCCAATTGTTTTTCAAGTGAATCAGAATTCACTTCATCATTCAGGTTCTCAACTTCACTTTGATTGATCGGGATACAACTACTAGTCATAGATGAAGCCACAACATGCTTTCCCTAAGCCACTATTTGCCCAAAAACTTCATCCCATAAATCACTCATCTCAAGTGAGGGGGCTTTTCTTTTGAATTGATACCATTCTTCCTGAAAACAATTCAGTTTTCTTTATTAAACACATATGAAAAAATAGAATTAAAATCATAATACCACACAATCATGAAAGCTACCTTTTTATTCAATTCCCACCAAGCATCTTCAGCCGTGCACAATCCTGTTTTTTCATCCCAACCTGCACAATCCTGTTTTTTCATCCCAACCTGCAGTGACCTTGTGCCCCAAATATGACCATGAAGTCCATTTTTTTTTAAGATGAGTCCATTTTTTTCTCCCCGATTTCACACATATTTCTCTACCCGTTCTTTTCTGAAACTCCTCTATAATCCAAGGCCAAGAGAATGAAGCACTATACCCTTTTTTCCCCCTGAAATGCCTTAATAACACGCAAAAATTCACAATTTTCAGATTCAGACCATAGCACATTCTTATCCTTCTGCGTCTCTGTCTGAGTCTCCTTCTCTTTCCCCTTTCCCTTTCCCTTTCCACTTGATTTCGTAGTTGTCTGACCACTTTTGCTCATCTAATTCACCAAAAAATTAATTCTACACACATTACTACATACTCAACAAGCAAGCAGTTTAAAAAACACAAAGATTATCATAGCTTAACACCAGTACAACTAATTAAAAACGTTTACAATATACCAATTTACTAACATCTTAATAATTATACCAAACCCAACAAAATTAACTACTTCAAAACATCTACGTAACTTATTCATTCACAAAGAAATAAACCAACATCATCAATCCAACAAATAAATCAACAACAGTATAAAAATCTATTTATTAACTATATATATTAAGAAACTAGAGTTAGTAACTACAAATCCTAATGTCATGAACCTAGATGATCGATCATAACCAACATTAGTAAGATAATTAATCATCCAAATTTGAGTAATAACTAGAGTAGTACAAGTGTGATGTACAGGGGGGTTCCAAGTCAGCAAATTGCTCTTTTGAGCGCACGAACGAACTGAGGCTTTGTTTCATGCACCATTAAAGCAATATAACCAAATTCAATGAATAAAACAGCAAATCGATCTTGCTCACAACAACAATGGAACTCAGTCAACTCACCTCGACCCGAAGCTTGCTCACCGGCGTCAACTTCAACTCTTCGCAGCCGATCTCGTCTCAAACGAACGACCCCGACCTCGACTATTCACAAACTCGGACAACCTCAACCTTGCTCACCGCAGCCTCTTCGCCATAACTTTTGTGATTACCTTATATATATAGTTGTACATAGGCTGAAATTATTAATCGTGATAGGATTATCTACTTTTGATATAAGGGCAATGAATGATTGTGCACAATCTTATAACATGATTCCAGAATGAAAAAATGCTTTAACAAAGCTAATGACAGAAGGTCCCACTATATTCCAAAATTTTTGATAGAATTCCGCATTATATTCGTCTGGTCCTGGTGTTTTATTATGTGGTAGCTGAAACACTACATTCTTTATTTTTAAAGTTGAAGGAGGAGCCAGAAGTGTAGAATTATCTTCACTTGATATTAATTTTGGTATGATTTTAAAATCTATATCCCTTAATTCTATTGAATGAAGGGGTTGATATCTTGTTTGGAGATCCAATGTAATATTAGTTTTAATTTTCTCTTGTTTAAAGTATTTAATATTTTGTAATGACTCGTAACAAAGAATTTTTTGTTTAAATGTTCTAATTTTAGTCGTCGTTTGGAAGTATTTATTATTTTTGTCCATATTGGTTTGGTGTTTAATTTTAGCTCTTTATTTCCAATAAGTTTGTTGAAAATCTAACAGTTTATTGTATTTTGTCATCATTCTATTATAGTGTTCTAATAGAATTAAATTTTTGTTTTTGAAGCATTTCTTTTGGATTTTTATTAGTCTTTCCTCACTTGCCTAGGTGTTCAAAGTTATTATTGTCATTAGTCCTTAGCCATTTTTGAACATCTATTTTTAATTGTTTTTGTTTCATAAAAAGTTTGAACATATGAGAGCCATCGTAGTGGTAAGAGTGTAAGACCATATTTTCCTCACCAGATTTTTGAATGTGTCATTATCAGCCCATCTATTTTCAAATCGAAACGGATAATTTTTAGAAAAAAATTTCCTTCCTAATTGTAAAGTAATGCAACAATGGTCAGAGGTAGTGAAAGGCAGATGTTTTAGGGTAGTATTATCAAATAGATTAATAATACCTGACTGAATTAGGGCTCTATCTAATCTTTCCATTATAACAGTGTTAGTTTTGTTATTATGCCTTTTCCATGTGAATGACATTCCTTGTATATTATGAGCAGTAAGAAAATTATTGAGTCTTGTTAATTTGAAAGTTGTTACTGGTATATCACCAATTTTATCTTGGGTATTTAATATATCATTGAAATCACCCATAATAATAACAAGCTTCGTACGTGAAGAAAGAATTTGAGAAATAAAATTCCAGCAATCTTGTTTTTTATTTTCTTTACTGGGAGCATAAAAGACCAATTCTTAGTCGTCTGAAAGTTTTTAGTATAGAAGATAATAATGTTTATGACAATAGAATTTGGATGATAATTAGAAAAGTGAGAATCATCATGAAAAGTGATAATAATGTTTTTAGTATACCAAAAACCAAAGCACCCGTAACAAGCAGAAATTATGGACAACTTCATTCTTCTTAGAACCATCATAATATTGAGGAACCTTAAAGTATTTGAGAAAGTACCAATAGAAAGATCCCCTCTTACTGTTATATAACCAATTATACATAGAGGTTTTTGCGCCAAACCACCCCTTATGTGGGCCAATTTGCGCCAAACCACCCTTTATTACAAATTTTGCAAGGAACCACCCAAAAGTGTCACTCTGTTAACACCGAGCCACCCCTCTTTCAATTCCGTTTATTTCTCCGTCATAACGCGTGAAATGTCAATTTTGCCCTCAGTTTTTTCAGATATTTAAGGGCAAATTTGGAATTTCATCAGCTGATGATATATTGCCAAAATATCGCGAGAAATTGTTTTTACCGTGATATTTTGTTTTTACCCCCATCTGAAATTACCATCTCAGAAGTCCATTTTTCTCTCTCGAAGGGCGATTCTGCGAAGGGCGATTCTGCGAAGGGCGATTGTGGAAGGGCGATTGTGGAAGGGCGATTCTGGAAGGGCGATTGTGCGTAGTCGAGCTCGAAGACGAAGACGATGGTGGCGATTCTTTGGTGAAGGCGAAGACGAAGCAGGCGAAGACGAAGACGAAGCACCAGATGTAGCAGAGGCAAGAGATTTCCCGGGTAAGTGTCGCGATTCTAGGCTTTTTGATATCTGGGTTTGTAATCGTGTATTTGGGGTTTAGGGTTTGAAATCGAGTTTTTTGATATTAGGGTTTTCGAAATTGGGGATTTTTGGTACTAGGGTTTTCAAAATTTGGGGATTTTGGATTTCTGGGTTTAAATTGGGGATTAGGGTTTTATAATTGGGGATTTATGATTTCTGGGTTTGAAATCGATATTTTGGGGATTAGGTTTTTCAAAATTGGGGATTTTGGGTTTCTGGGTTTAAATTGGGGATTAGGGTTTTATAATTGGGGATTTATGATTTCTGGGTTTGAAATCGATATTTTGGGGATTAGGTTTTTCAAAATTGGGGATTTTGGGTTTCTGGGTTTAAATTGGGGATTAGGGTTTTATAATTGGGGATTTATGATTTCTGGGTTTGAAATCGATATTTTGGGGATTAGGTTTTTCAGTTTTTGTATTTCTGATTTGTGGGAGGTTGCTGTGTATTGTTTACTAATGTTTGATATTTGCTAGGGTGTGGAAAAAGAAGCAAGTGTTGGGCGAGACTAAAGAGAAGGAGGGAAGAATTGTTGGAAAAGTGAAGGTAATGCTCTTTTTCTGCCATTGAATACTTGACTTGAATGGGGGAAGGTTTTATTTGGCAGAAAATATGGTTTACTAATGTTGAACTACTGAGGGTTTTATTTGACTTGAATGAGTGAAGAATTGTTTACTAATGTTTTGTATGATATAGTGGCATGTGATGATGTCATCAAAAAGATTCTTTTTTTTTGTAACTTAAATGTTTTATATATGTTTTTTATATATGTTTTTTTTTGGAAGCTTAATTTATATATGTTTTTTTTTGTTGATATATGTGCACAGATGAGTGTAACTTTGAGATTTCTGTATGGGGGAAGGTTTTATTTGGCAGAAAATATGGTGCAAGATAGAGTTTCATATAGGAGAAATTTAGTGCACTTAAAGGAAAAAGTGGACTCTGATCTGCTTTCTATGATAGACTTGGAAACATTTTTAAGGGAGGATGTGGGTGTTTGCAATGTCATAGAACTGTGGTATTGTTTGGCTGGCAAGACACTGTCTCAGGGGTTAAGACAGATTAAGGTGGATAGAGATGTCATTCAGTTCTGTTGTTTAGGAGGTATAGAGAATCAGTTTGATGTATATGTGATTCTGGAAAATGATATAAGTCCTTCTTCAATCTTGGGTCAGTCTACAGTTAGAGGCCCAAAATTCAGTAGCCCAATAGTCAGCAGCCAACTACTTCTTGAAGGCCCACCATTGATCAGCCCAAAACCAAGTAGACCAGCCACTTACAAGCCCAAAATTAAAAAAACCTCACCTGGAAGCCTATCTCAGCCAACTTATAAAGCCAAAGCTAAAGGCATATCTAGGGTTTCGACCAAATCATCCTCACAACCCTCCTCAGTCTCTTACAATCTTCCAATAGATGATGAAGATTTTTCAGATTACAGTGGGGAAATTAATTTCTCAGAAACAGACACTGAATCAGAGGATGAAGTAGTAGTGCCTCCTTCTGTTGTTTTTGGGGAGTCTACAGATGGTGAGTCCACAGATGGTGATGATGATGCAGAATTTGAAGAGCATGTTGATAGAGATGTCATTGATGAGAATTTGGAGAATGAGGATGGTGATCCAAATATTGTTGATGTGTTCGACATAAGAGTTGAATCTGAAGATTACAGAAGCTACAGTGGCTCAGATGAAGCTAAGAAGGGAGTAAGGTATCCTGAATTCAACCCCCTTGTGGATTTTAAAAACAAGATATGTTTGAAGGTTGGCATGAGATTTGCATCTAATGAGGTTTTCAGACAAGCTTTGAGGCAGTTTGGAGTAGAGAATGGTTTTGACTTCTACTACCTTCACAATGATAAGAGAAAGGTTTCTGCTTATTGTATGAACAGGTGTGATTGTGAGTTCAAACACGGCAGGAAAAAGTGTCATTGCAAGAAAACACTTTGTGGGTTCAAGGCAACTGCAAGAAGGATGGGTGAAGATGGAAGCTTCCAGCTGAAATCCTTTTTTCCAGAACATCAGTGTGGATGGCAGGATAAAAACACAAAGATGAGTTCAATTTGGCTAGCTCAAAAGTATTTGGAGCATTATAGGGATGACCCTCATTGGAGGATAAAAAGCTTCATTCTAACAGTTAGAAGGGAGCACAAGGTTGACATATCATACCACCAAGCTTGGAGGGCTAGGATGAGGGCAATCTACATGACACAAGGGTATGCTCCAGAACAATATGCCAGGGTGAGGGATTATGCAGCTACTGTGATGAAGCATAATGTGGGAAGTGCAGTTTATGTCAAACAAGAGCATCCAGAGAGGCCTCTTTTCCAAAGGATGTATGTCTGTCTGAAGGCATGTAAGCAAGGTTTCATTGAAGGATGCAGGCCAATTGTGGGTCTTGATGCATGTCATTTGAAGGGGGCATACACTGGTCAAGTATTGGCTGCAGTTGCACAAGATGGGAATGAAAACATCTACCCAATAGCTTTTGCAGTGGCAGAGTCAGAAACTAAGGAAACCTGGTGTTGGTTCATAGATTTATTGCTTCGAGATATAGGAGGACAACCATTGACATTCATGTCTGACAGATGCAAGGTAAAACCTCTTATTTTGAACTTCATATTCTGCACAGTTTTAATTTGACACTCACAATGTGGTTATTAATCTGCAGGGTTTGATAGAAGCATTGGACTTGGTTGCACCTCATTCAGATGTGAGACATTGTGTTAGGCACATGCTTAATAACTTCACGAAGAAGTGGTCTGGGCAGTCATACAAGGATGCAGTTTGGGCAGCAGCAAGAGCTACAAATAAGGCAGACTTTGATGATGCAATGAAGGTGCTCAATGAGATGTCTCCAGAAGCAGTAGCCTGGCTAATGAAAAGAGATCCCACTAAATGGTCTCTACATGGATTCAAGTACTACACGAAGTCTGACATGCTCTTGAATAATTGTTGTGAGTCTTTCAATAGCTGTATCTTAGAGGCCAGGGAGATGCCTATTTTGGCTATGTGTGAGTGGATAAGGAGGAAACTGATGAAAATGTTTGTGAGCAAAAGAAATAAAATGAGAGCACACCAGGGCATCCTTACCCCAGAAGTCACCAAGAAGATAAATGAAAGAAGGACTGAGAGTGTGTCTCAATGCTCTTGCTTTGGGGATGGAGACACTTATGAGGTTGATAATGCTGGGAAAACATATGTAGTGGATCTGAAAAAATGGAGTTGTGGGTGTAATGTCTGGGATCTGACTGGAGTGCCATGCACTCATGCAATTAGTTGCATTCTAAAGAGAAGGCTGAAGGTTGAAGATTTTGTGCATCAGTTCTACCACAAAGAAACCTATTTGAGAGCATATAAACTTGATGTTACACCTATGCCTGGCCAGGACCAATGGGAAAAAACAGGACTACCACCCTTATTGCCACCTAAAATGCTTATTCAAGCTGGGAGACCAAAAAAAAATGCAAGAAGAAAGGAACCGGGAGAAGTTGAATCCAGCAAGAAGACAAGAAATAGGACGGGCAAAAACAAATGTGGAAACTGTGGGCAAGAAGGCCATATCAGGAAATCCTGCAAAAATCCAACTAAGGCAAAAGAGGCACCAAGTCAGCCAAACAAAGGTGGAAGACCACCAAGTAAGAAAACAATGCCAGAACAACCTAAGAAGAGAAAATATGTTAGGAAACAGGTATGTCTCAATGCTCCTAAACTCATCTTTTTCATTATATACAAATCTGGGATTGAGTGTCATTTATTTATGTTTTAGGTGAGGATATTTGCAACAGCTGACCAAGAAGCTAGTGAGACTGTACAAATGGCAACAGAACCAGATTATGATGTTGTATGTGTTGCTCTTAAATTTAATAGTTATTCATTGATTAGTATAGCTTCTTTAATATGATTTGTTATCTTTTGTATAGGAATCAATGATTGCCCATGAGAATGTGATTGTATCACAACTGTCACAAGCGTCACAAGCTTCCAATGTGGTAATTATCACAACTTCAGTTGTATTGCAAAAATATTTGTTATCTTTTTATTGATTTCTAATTTATTGATTTCTTGTGCAGGTTAATCAGGCATCAAACTCTCGCAGCTTCAGGCCCACAAGCTCTAAGAGGTATTGTACTAGACAAAAACCAAGCACTTCTACAGGGCTCAGGAAGTAGCCTGACAGTGCTCCTAAACTGTCATTTTGGTAAAGTTTTTTGGCCATTTTGGTAAAGTCTTCGTATTTGGTATGTATCTAAACAAAAGTCCCTCAACTGGGCTGGTATATGGGTCTAAACATGTGAGCCCATTTAATATGTTGTTTGGCTGTTATTGGAGTAGTTTTCAGGAACAGGTAAAATCAGCTACCAACCAAAATCAGCCCATTTAATATGTTGTTTGGCTGTTATTGGAGTATTTGGTATGTTTGGCTGTTATGTGAAGCTACTAATAATAGCTGTCTGATGCATTGGTCCGAAATATGCATTGGTCCAAAATCAGCCCATTTAATATGTTGTTTGGCCCATTTAATATGTTGTTTTGCTCTTTTTTGACTCGTTTTTTGGAACAGGTGTGTGATGTATTGGTAATAGGTGTCTGATGCATTGGTCCGAAATCTGATGCATTGGACTCCTGTTTTTACATTAAATGCATTGGTCAAACTCTGATGCATTTTCTGTATCTGCATTTGTCCGAATTTCACTCGTTTTTTCCATTGAACACACAGATTTTCATTAAATGCATTGGTCCGAATTTCTGTATCTGCTGCATTACTTGAACATTGTTTCCAACATGCATTGCTGAGAATTCAATGCTACAAATTAGGTTAGTTGAACACAATGCTTAATAACCTGGCATAAATACATGGCCATCTCAACTCTCTCAACTCTCTCAACTCTCTCAACTCTCTCAACTCTCTCAACTCTCAACTCTCAACTCTCAACTCTCAACTCTCAACTCTCAACTCTCGATTTTCACCATGGCTGCCAACAAGAATTACATTGTTGTTCATGACTCATCCTCCGATTCCGACAGCGGTCCATCGGAGTTCTTCTCAGGATTTCCAGTCTCAAAGGTCTTTTCTGTCGAGATGAGGAAGTCCTACGTGGAGGGTGACTGTAGACTCGTAATGTCCCTACTCGTAACTATCGTCTTTAAACCAATATTTACATTTTAATTTTTTGGATTTTATGATGTAGATTCTTCCCGCAGCACATGGAGACAAGTATTTGTCTCAGTTCAAGAACCACACAATCAAGGTCAAGAATGCTGCCAAAAAGGAATTTGATGTTGTTCTCAAACATAGCCAAAACCAATACCGCTTCGGAAAGGGGTGGAGGGCGTTTGTTGATCATCATGGACTGAAGGTTAAAGATGAATTAATCTTTGAACTTGAAGAAGACGGTTCCAATGGTAATGGTATAGTCTACGGCATCCTTATCATGAGGAACTAGGTACTAAAAGGGTATTTGAACTTGCTGTTTTTATCTAATTAGTGTGTTGAACTTGCTGTTTTGTTTTTCCATTTTGTCGTCTGTTGCTATGTACTCTTTTTAAGTTATTTAACTTGGTGTTTTATGCATCATATTCTCAACTTCCTCATTGCATACAAAAACTGTTTACAAAGGACAAAATATAGCACATGGAGACAAGGGCACACTGCAATACTAAACACTTTCATAGAAAAACACTGGTTTACACTTCCTGGTTTTTTATGACAGCATCCACAACAACAACTACTGATGTCTACCAACTTACACTTCCTAATGTGCCAATCCTTTGACAACAACCACACCAAACACAAATAGAGAAACAACAACAACAAATTCAATCCTCGATCTAGATTGTGCACTAACTAACTCCAAATCTTTTGCTTTCAATGCTGCTTCAAGGTTCATGTTTTTGGCTAAAAGCTCCTTCTTTTCAATAACCAATTCCTTTATAATACTTGCTGCATCTGATTGAAATGGAGGATCAATCCATCGAAAAAAACGACATCCTTTATAGACATTAGGTGTATATAATGAACAACCAATAAATCTCCTTCCAAAGTTTGTTGCTGTGCGAGCAGTGTTTATGATTGGCGTTAATCCACATTGACAAAGTAAGCCCTCATTAGAATAGATTGAAGATCCAGTTGACATTTCCTACAAATTGGTATCGAATCAATTTCGAACCCTAAAAGTCAAAACCACCAAATTCAACCCCAATTAAACGAACCCTAACTCGATTAAGACACAGAAGAATTTTAAGACATACCTCCTTGTCAATTCAAAAAAGCCCCAAAACGAAGAACCCTAAATTGGTTCGCACCTCCTCTTCTCCTCCAAACTCGGAAAGCCTACCCGACTTTGCTCGCCGACTGTCCTTGCTCGTCGTCGTCGACTGTCCTTGCTCTTCTTCCTTCCTCGTTCGCCTTCGTCTTCGAGCTTCACCTCGCAGAATCGCCCTTATGAGCTTGACCTCGCAGAATCGTCGTCGCCTTCTGAGAGAGATAAATGGAGTTTTATGGTAATTTCAGATGGGGGTAAAAACAAAATATCACGGTAAAAACAATTTCTCGCGATATTTTGGCAATATATCATCAGCTGATGAAATTCCAAATTTGCCCTTAAATATCTGAAAAAACTGAGGGCAAAATTGACATTTCACGCGTTATGACGGAGAAATAAACGGAATTGAACGAGGGGTGGCTCGGTGTTAACAGAGTGACACTTTTGGGTGGTTCCTTGCAAAATTTGTAATAAAGGGTGGTTTGGCGCAAATTGGCCCACATAAGGGGTGGTTTGGCGCAAAAACCTCTTATACATATTATAATGATCTATAATACAAAAGAGATTATAAGTACTACAGAAAGACTAAAATTTAATAATTTTGTTGTTACAATTGGACCATTTCCAATATCTAGAACATAAAAGGATAGAATCTAAAGGAAAGTTGCAAATCCCCACCAATCTATCATCACATTTCCTTGATTTTAAAAACCAAATGAAAAGGAGCTGGTTCAAGATCCTGTTAAGAAACTTTACAAACCAAAACCAAATTAAATCATCTAAATTGCAGCAGCTTAAAATAATGAGCTTATTGATGTTGTTATCAGAAAGCTGATGAAAGTAAGGACCAAGATTGTTATTATTGAAACCATAAAGAGAAATAAAAAAGATCTTATAATTCGGAACCATAACCAGATTGTTACAATGATAAACCAGATCAAAGTTAATCAACCGATAATCCGAGGTAATGTCAATGTAACCCCTGATAAAATACATGACAGTGGGAACGTAGCAAATAATAAGACAAGGAAACAAGCTGCAATAAAAAATGAGGTTGAATTTATGATAAAAAACAGGCTCAGAAGTTTTATTGAAGTGAGTATAAGTCAACATAACACAGACAACATTAAAAAACCAGTGAATCTTATGATCATAAGAATAGAAGTGGATTCTAAAATTATGACCAGACTGCTTATTATAGTCAAACCAACCAAAGGAAACACTACCATAAGGAGCATTTGGCAAAGAGGTTTTTGCATAAAAACACCCTTTATATGGGCCATATTGAGTTTAAACACCCCTTATATCAATATTTATTTTGTCTCACCCCTTATTTCCCCTCCGTTAACAAAGTCCCACCCCCTCCTCATTTCTGTTTGTTTTTCTGTTAAATACGTGGAAATTACTCTTTTGCCCCTCTTCTTTAACTTGAACTGTAGGTGAAAGAGGTGGAGGATACTCTTCGAAAAATAGGTGAAAGAGGTTAGAATTGGGGGTGAAAGAGGTTTAGGGTTCATACGATTTTTTCGAAATTTGTATAATCTGGCACAATAGTTCTAGGAATTAGTATAGGGGTTGGTTATATTACACCATTTCGCTTTCAATTGGTGTTCTAATTGAGGTTTTAATCGAATTTGGTGGTTGCTATTGTGTAGGGTTCTTGCGATTTCGAAGTAGAAGAGGTGATCTCTGTGGACATTGAACGCCGGAATCGAAGGTATGTTATTTCTTATGAACCCTAAATCGAATTGGGGGTTGTAATTGTTGGGGGTTGTTATTAGACCATTTCTGTGGATATTTGAGGTTGAAGAATAATATGATTTCAAATCGAAATGCAGGTTATGTCTTACAATTCAGGTTCATCGAATTGTTATCAAAGTGCAATAAAAACCCTTTGCTTCTGTAATCAAGATGCCAGAATGAGTACTGCACACACAAGTGCAAATTATGGAAGAAGGTTTCTAGGGTGTGCAAATTTCAAGTCAAGAAACAGGTGCAATTTTTTTGCTTGGGTTGATGCACCATTCCAGCCTCAAGCATCTAGTGTTATTCAAAGATTGGTGAAGCAAAAAATGGATTTGCAGGAAACTGTGAAAGTACTTGAGGAGTCCTTGAAGGCTAAAGAATTTCAGATGTGCAAAAAAGGCCAAGGAAATAGGCTTGAATTATTTCTAGGATTAGGATTAGGATTTGTTGTGGTTCTCTTGGGTACTTATGTGATCTCCAACATGTAGGGTTTGTTGTGAAATTTTTTGTTGAATTATCTGGTTGTTCTTGGAGTCTTATGACAGTTGATGTAATGGAGTTTAAGTTGGTCAATGAAGAAGTTATATTTTGATCCATTTTGATGGCATTTTCAATTTTCAGTATTTTAATTGTGCAATGTTATCAGGCAGGTAAACCCTCTTGAAGAAAACCTTGCAGCAAGCCTAAATTTATCCCTTCACTGTCATAATAGCAAAAAAACCCCAATTTATTCCACATTTTCTTTGACAGCAAATGAGTTGAGCTATCAAATCCATTCTCCACAGTTCCTTTCCTGTCAAAACAGTTGAGCATCAAGACTAGTAAAATAACAACATGCATATCCAACAAGCTTGACATAAAGTGCAATTAAACTACTTCAAAAGTGCAATAAACCACTCCAGACTTGTTTGCTGTCACAGTGTTTGCTGTCACAGACAGCAACAGCATAGCTTAACATCAAAATAAACTTCAAAAGTGAGAAGACAGTGCATTGACATCAGGAAACTAACATTGACATCAGGAAACTAACATTGACATTAGGAAATAAAACACAAATTCAACAAAAACAGAAATGAGACACCAGAAAATGACATGAGACACCAGGAAATGAGACACACCAGTTCAAACAAAATAGACAGTTAATTGAGCTTTGAAGAGGATGACTTCGTAGGTGGGTTTTCCAACTATCTCCTCCATTTGAAAGAGGCAAACATCTTCTATTTCTATGTCATTGTCTTGGACAAAGTCTCTCCATCCTTTGCCAAACTTGAATTTGTTCCCACTGAATTTGAGTACTACTTTCCAAGTTGTTTCACCAATGAAAAGTGTAATCTCTTCATCTATGAAAGGCCTCAAATTGTTGTTTGCATACTCGAAAGGAATAAGCTGTTAATAAAAAAATTTATGTATATTAGTCATTAGAATAACATGCCCAAAACACAAGAATAAAACATTACTTACCATTCTGCAATCTTTTTGAACAAATGATGCTTTCATTTGCACATAAAAGCTTAATTTGGTTTTGTGAGGGTAGTTTTCAGCTTTCTCCAAGGGTGTTTCCTGGTTCCATTCCTCACACTCCTCGCATTTGCAGTGGCTGATGTCTTCACTGTCCGAGATGTCTGTTAGATCAATGACATGATTTGCCATGGAAGAAATGCAAGGAAATGAAGAGCTGCAAGGAAAGGAAGCTCGGCTGTGATGGCAAATGTGCTGAGAAATAGAGCTATTTATGCTTGAAATGTGCAGGGTTTAGGTGAAGAATTGATGACATGGGGTAGGTAACAATTGACCAAAATTAAATGTGGTCATGGTCAATGGTAAAACACTACAGTAATGAGGCTGAAAAACCGTGCAAAGCCTGCATCAATGACAGTCTTCACTGTGCAAAAACCTGTGACCAATCTGTGACCAAAACTGTTACCAAACCAGTGACCAAACCAGGGCAAAGCCTTTTCAAAATAAAACCATAGATTACCAACTAAAACAGTGCAAAAACCACTTGCAACATCTGTTCAACACAGTAACATTCAACAAACATTGAAACTGATCCAAACATTACAAACATAAATACCAATGGAAATAAAACCATAGACTACTTCTTTGTCTTCACCAGTTTTGTCTTGAAAGCAGGCATCTTAATCCTAGGTGACTTAAAAGGTATTGAAGATGATGCTTGAGATTGTGTAGGAGCAGAGTAGGGGATATCCATTGAAGATGCAGTCCTAAATTGTGAAGGATTGCCAGTCACCTGAGAGGCTTGGGTTCCAACTTCATTGTTATCTTCCAGCTCCACCACATGTGCAAGCAAATCTGCATCACTAATTTCATCCAGGCCCTGAGATGCTATGGGCATAGCTGCATCTTGAACTGGAGTTGGCACTTGAGCTCCACTTGGCATGGCCTGGTCTTGATTTGAAGTTGGCAGTTGAGCTCCACTTGGCATAGCTTGAGCATTCTCATTGCATCCCCTAACCTAGTGATACCAAAAAACATGATATTAGTGAATGTGTGCAGTTAGAGGTGCAACATGAATACCAATGGAAAATTGAATCTTACATCCTTCCTGGTATACTTCCTCTTCTTTTGTGTAAACTTCCCAGTACTAGTACTTGCTGGCCTCCCTCTCTTTCCTGGAGCTGGCTTTGGAGGTGGAGGTCTTGATGGATTCTTACAAGACTTCATTGTGTGCCCTTCCTCATGACAATTGGAGCATTTATTCTTCCCATGTCTATTCCTCCTTACCTTGTTAGGATCATCTTTCTCTCCTTTGTCCTTCTTCCTTGACTTCCTTGGCCTCCCTGGTTGCACCACAAGCTTTGGTGGCTCAAGAGGAGGGAAAGCAGTCTTCTCCCACTGATCCTCTCCAGGCATGGGGTTGACACTCAATGCATAGACTTTCATGAATGTAGCTGTGTAGTAGTAGGGGTCAACATATGCATTAACATCTAACCTATTCTGCAATAGACAGCTCATGGCATGAACACATGGGATCCCAGTTATAGCCCACATGTTGCAGCCACAAGTCCTTGCTTGAAGATCCACTACATAAGTCTTCCCTCTACAGTCTACCTCATACTGCAGTCCTTCCCCAAGGCAATTGCAACTACCAACACTTGCAATCTTCCTATCATTGACAATGGTTGCAACTTCTGGAGTGAGTACACCTTGATGAGCACCCATTTTTTTCCTCTTGTTTATGAAAAACTTCATTAACTTCCTCCTTATCCATTCACACATTGAAAGGATTGGTAGTTCTCTAGCTTCAAGTATGCAGCTGTTGAATGATTCACATGCATTGTTGAGTAGCATGTCTGACTTAGCATAGTGCTTGAAGCCATGTAGAGACCAGGTTTCTGGATTGCTCCTCCTTAGCCAAGCTTCTGCTGCAGGATCCATATCCTTGATCAAAGCCATATTTGCCTCAAACTCTGGCCTAGTAGCTGATCTGGCTGCAGCCCAAACTGCATCTTTGTATGTACTCCCACACCACTTGACTTTGAAGTTGTTGTGGAGGTGTCTAACACAAACCCTGGTGTCTGCCTGAGGAGCCACAGTGCTTATAGCTTCCATCAACCCCTACAAGATTTCATTGACATTACTTCAATCACACCAAATTTTACCTCCAATATCTTGAAAATTATGATGAATAAGAAATATGAACAACTAACCTTTTGTCTGTCAGACATAAATGTGATGGGTTTACCTCCAATATCTTGCATCAGAATCTCAAGGAACCACACCCAAGTTTCCTTTCTCTCTGCTTCCACTACTGCATAAGCTATGGGGAATATGGGATGGTTACCATCCATTGCTACTGCTGTGAACACTTGACCACTATAAGCTCCCTTCAAATGACATCCATCTAGACCAACCACAGGTCTAATCCCTGCAAGAAACCCTCTCTTGCATGCATCTAAACACACATAGAACCTTTGAAAAATTGGCTTCTCTGGCCCTTGTTCTGGTCTTACAAACAATGAGCTACCTGGGTTCCTCTTCATCACCTCAGCTGCATAATCATAGACTTTAGCATATTGCTTTGGGGCATACCCTTGAGTCTCCAGAAAAGCCCTAACTCTAGCCCTCCATGCCTTGTGGTAGCTAATATGAACATTGTAATCTCTCCTTACTGCTGAAATGAAGCCCTTAATCCTCCATTGTGGATCATCTCTATAGTGTTCTAGGTATTTCTCTGCTAACCACTTTGATGTAATCTTTCTGTTGTTGTGTTGCCATCCACAATCATGCTTTGGCACAAAGGATTTCATCTGAAAAGTTCCATCCTTATCCATCTTCTTACCCTTTGCCCTAAATCCACACAAGTTCTGGCTGCACCCTGTCTTGCACTTTTTTCTCCCTTTCTTCAAAGAACAGTCACACTTGTTTGTACAATAAATTGAAACTCTTGTAGCATCATTGTGCAGGAAATAAAAATCAAACTCATTCTCTATAGCAAACTGTCTCAATGCCTTTCTAAAGATAGTGTTTGAGCCAAATTTCATGCCAGGAGATAACTTAACTTTTCCATTGAAATCAACCAAGGGATTGAACTGAGGATACCTTGGTTTGCCAGTACTTTCATCACCTGTGTCTTGGCTTCCATAGCTGTCATCAACCCTTATGTTGAATGTATCATCCTCCAAATCAGCTTTGCTACCATCCTGTTTCAGTGCATCCTCCTGAGCTTTACTTGTCTCCAAATTCACTCTCACAGATTTGCTACCAGCCTTGCTACCATGACTAATCTGGATCTCACCTTTTCTACCATCCTCTTTCACTGGATCATCATCCTCTGAGGACTCAGCAAATGGATCTGGCAACTTGTCTTCTCCTAGATCTGAAGAATCAGATCCACCAATTTCTTCACCAAATTCACTAGAGTCATCACTCTCACTTTTTTTCCTGGGCTTTTGTGGTTTTTTCTGGCCTTTGTTCTCCAAACTTGAACAAGGTAAAGAGGATCTGGCTTTTGCATTATCCAAGACTTTGGTCTGGCCCAACATCAATGCCCTTGGGCTCTGTTGTTTTCCTCTCACCACATAAACATCAATTTGTCTTTTCTCTCCAACATTGGCACACAGGTCCAATATGCCTCTGTCACACACTATTTCTTGCAGCCCTTCGTTCAGTGTGCATTGTTCCTTGCAAAACCAGAGCTCCTTCACTCCTATTATGCTTTTTTCTCCCAAAAAACTAACTAACTCTATCCTTGATAGCTTATCTGGATCAATGTCAGTGACAGCGTATTCATGCTTCTTCTTGTAGCAAAGCACATAATTTTCCAAGCAAAATTTCCCACTGAGTTGAAATATTATACTAATCATCTGTCAAAAACATATAAAAAACAGCAAATGACTATTCTTTTCTCACATGTCTATGTCATCAGTTTTGCATACATCCAAAAAACATCATATTAAAGTTGAGATAAATGGAATCCAAAGCACATGAGCATACATAATGCAAGTGTTGAAAGATTCCCTAATTGGCCCCACATCAATCCATCCGACCCATTTTTACACATACAATACACATCTCTTCCCACATTTGCAATTGAAAACAACAACAACCATCTGCACACCCAATTTATTGCTGCAAATACTTAATTTCATTAACTAAAAAAATCGGATGAAAGAGGGAGCTTCTGTCAGCCCACTGTACACCCAATTTAATCTGAAATCTCCCTTTTACAAACAAAATTAACTTAGTTCATAGAATGCTTACCTTCAGACCTCGGACCTACAACAATGGAAGCTCCAACAATGGCGATTTCTGTGATTTTTTCCTCCTCAGATTTCGACTTCCACTACTGCGAGAATTTAGGGTTTAGGGTTTAAATTGGGGAAAAGGAGAGGGATTGATCGATTATGGGTCAGATGCTTACCAATTTGGAGGATTTCGATCTCGATCATGTTCAATTGCAACAGATTGATCGATTATGGGTGGGGTTGTTTATTTCTGAGCAATTCAACACAACGGCTCTACAGTTCAAGTTAAAGAAGAGGGGCAAAAGAGTAATTTCCACGTATTTAACAGAAAAACAAACAGAAATGAGGAGGGGGTGGGACTTTGTTAACGGAGGGGAAATAAGGGGTGAGACAAAATAAATATTGATATAAGGGGTGTTTAAACTCAATATGGCCCATATAAAGGGTGTTTTTATGCAAAAACCTCTTTGGCAAAACATAATAAGAATAACTACTAAACCTACCGTAAACATACTTAGAAGATAAGGATATTATATGAAGATGACTATGGATATTGTCATAAACCTGAGAGGTTCTATTACCACAACAAGAGATCAAGTAAAGGGTATGGAAGTACTCAAAATTGGTATAATATAATTTCCAATAAAGCTGAATACATCGAAATGCATTGAAATTAAGCATATTTTAAGATTGCTACCGAATTGATTCAGATTGTATCCGTGATAATTATGTTTAATAAAAACAGGACTCATAATTTGAATTATATAACAGACACAAATTGAAGAAATACCTTTGATAGAGAGTGATCCAAGAACCTTGAGAGTCCTGTCATCCTGTGGGATATGACTATTCCCAAAGCAGTTGGTATAATCGTCTCTGTAAATTCTGAATCGTCGAATCCGATTTTGAAAACAGTAAATAAAGAAAAGATTTTGTGCATAGTTGTGGACATGGTGTTGGTATAGATTTTGGAAGGAGTTGTGATCACAGAAAGAGAGATTACCTGAAGCATGGTGTCGATCAAGACGTAACTAAAAGAGGGTTTTTGCAGAGTTTTTGACTTGGATTTGGCATATAGTATGAACCAAGTGTTTAACGCATATAGAAATTGAAGGGAGATAAGGGATAGAAAACTTACCTGAGCCATGGCAGGGGCCAGAGGGCTTGATGCGAGCGGCAAGCGGTGGCTATTTTCATGACGGTGACCAAGGAGGATGAAGAAGGTAGTAGAAGGATACAGACTTAATTTTAAGACAGAGAAAGAAGAGAGAAGTAGGAAAATATGTTATTCACTAAAAGTGAGCAAAAGGAAAACTATATTATTTTTTACCAAGCAAAAAACTACTACTCCCTCTGTCCCTAAATGATAGTCTCATTTCACTCCGGCACATTTGCCGATACACGTTTTGTATCGTTAATATCTCTAACTACAAGTTGGTAAAAATTATAAAATTTTGATATTATTGTTGTGCTCATTGAAACGAATCAAACAAGATCCCACATGACTATATTTTTTCTTATATATTGAAAGATATTTACAAGATTCTCTTGAATTGTGAATAGTGTCAAAAGCAACAATGAGACTATCATTTAGGGACGGAGGGAGTAGTATATTATTTTTTACCAAGCAAAAAACTACTAGTATTTTATTTGTAAGAATAAATAACCGAAGGATAAACATATGTAGATCATAGATATCGGGCTTGTTTGGCAATTAGTTTATAAACTAGTTTTTAGTTTATAAACTACTTCTTTTCAAAAACCCATTTTTATGATTTCGATTACCGTGCAAACTTTTTTATTTTACATTTTTCTATCACTCACACTTTTCAAATAAAATACACAAATTCCAATAAAAACCTATTTTTTACCAAACATATTTATCAACAATAAACCATTTATAAACAACAAACACTTTATAAACCAATCCACCAAACAAACCCATCGACATGGGATGATTTCCTGGTCTAGACCGTGTGAGGGGGTTATCAATAGGGTGGGTGTGGTCGGCTAACCATTATTTGGATAATGGTTAAACAATCTTCGGCTAATCAAATTTTTGGTCAGCGATTTTTGATAACCATTACTTAACTGTAGTTCTCGGTTAACCACTATTGATTAACCAAAAAGTTCTGTACGATAAATCGGTTAACTAAAATATTAAAAGGACAAAAATATATTCTTTAAATTGTTAAAAAGAAGAGTTACCGAGAACCATTCTGTCAATCACCAATATAATAAAAATCAAAAGAGTACTAAAGGGATTAGGTACTTGAAAAATAAAAGCTAAGAAGTCATGAATCACAAATTCAAAACATATCTAAAGAGGTAAAAACTACAAACTAAATTTCATTAATGTTGGCTCATTAGCTACAAACTAATAGGTATAGAATTTAACGCAATACACTCTCTTGAGGAGGGTTATTATACTATTGTCATCCTACCACTATTATATCATAGCTAGTCATATTGTTCTCTATTCAAAAACATTTATTGTATTATAGTTAACCACAAATACAATTTAATTAACCGTTTCTAACCATTTAGCCCCAAATAGTATCTTTCGGTTAATTGTAATTGAAAATTAATTTTTTTGGGTACAGTTAACCTGAAAAGCGTTCGATTTTCTGGCTTTTCAATTTGATTTTTCAGTTTCAGTTTTTTATGCCCACCCCCAGTTATCAAGATCAATACCGATGGTGTTCTTAGGGATGGTCGAGCTACTGTTGTGGTGTTCTCATAGATCATTGTGGTACTTGGATTCGTGAATTCGTTCACAATATTGGGTGTTGCTCGATGCCTAAGGCCGAGTTTTGGGGTGTTGTACAGGGTCTCATCTCAAGCTTACTATTTTAAAATGTTTGCCCAACATGTCATATTCTCACGCTATATCCGTCCATATTTAAAATGGTACAGATCGGCCCGTCTCGAATGGGCATACATCCCTGGACGAGCAAGAGACTTTTGCACAAGAGTTAGTGTGTGGATGAGTATCCAAGGATAAGAGTGAATGTTTGCTCGAGTTGGATGGATCAATTCAAGGAGATATCCAACCCCTATTTTTGGGTTAATACCCCAAAACCTACTAATTTTACAGGTTTCTACACTAAAAAACTAAGTTTGAGTAAAGTACTCTATTTGATTAAATATAGTATAAATTAAATAAAATGTTATGGTCTCCTTCGACCGACGTCGCTCATCCCTGACCGATGCCGCTCCTTCTCCTTCTGCCCTCCTCCGTCACGCCTCATCGTCGCGCCTCCGACGATCATCATGCATCCGACATCCATGATAACATTTGCGGTACCTCCGTACATACCATTCACTTTTACGGAACTTTCCAAGAAAAAATCAAGCCTAAACCAAAATTATAACTTAATTAGTCAGTCTTAATTTAAGGAATACTAATAAAGAAGGTGTGGTATACGCGCCAGTAGCTGTCGTAACCAATGAATTCACTTTCCCCCAAAAATTTTATCCGGTTTGAATTACGTGCGCAGATGAGGGAGAATCTGGCTGCGATCGTCCTCCACCTCCGGCAAACCCGAAGAAATTAGGGCATGAAATGGGGGTGGATTTGAGGATTGTAGTCGTAACGAGGCTGAATGCGAGAATTGTGGCTAAGAATGGGAGGAATTGTGGCCGATTCGAGGCCAAATTCTGTGTGTTTGTGGCCGAATGAGCGTGTGGGAAAAAACTGAGTCTCAGTGTTCCACTCATATTCAGTGTCTTGTACATGGTTAATTAAAAATATTGTAATTTTGTTTTTGTTTTGATTTAATGATAGTGGATTTGATTGGGAGTTGTTCAGATTAAATCCAAGGGAGTGATTAATATGTATGCACTTATGGCTAAGGCTACTCCATTGGCCCTAGCTAAAAACTGCATAATTTGGTTTTCTTTGGCAACATAAATAATTGTCAACGCTAATTTCACTGTCAACACGGGTAATTAAAAACTGTCAACAAGAGTAATTATATTGTCAACAAAGGTAATTAAAATTGTTAACACGAGTAATTAAATAGGCAACACGATTAATAACTCTCATCACGAGTAATTAAAACGGTCAACACTCTAAATACACATGTACACAATATTAATAAGTTGTTCAACACATAAATGAAAATGTCAACACACTAAATAAAACTGTCAACACACTAAATAGAATGTTAACTGTCAATATATTAAATAAACTGTCAACACACTAAATGGACTGTCAGCACACTAAATAGACTGTCAACACTCTAAATAATTGTCAACCCACTAAATAAAACTGTGAACACACTAAAAAAATTGTCAACTCACAAATAAAACTGTCAACACACTAAATAAAACTGTCAAACGGATAATCAAACCGTCAACACGACTAGTACATTGTAAACGTGAACAATTAAACTGTCAACACGATTAATAAATTGTCAACATGACTAATTAAACTGTCAACATGCCTAATTAAACTGTGAACTTGACTAATTAAATTGTCAGTGTGACTAACTAAATTGTCAACACGATTAATTAAAGGGTCCACACAACCACAAATTGTCAACACAACAAGAACTACCAATACACTAAAAAAATTGTCAACACAATAAATATGACGATTATTTTTATTAGTTATGCTTTGTTTTGACATTTGTCAATTTATTTATCACAAATGGCCTAATTAACTTTGACAAATGTCATTAAGGATTTGACAAATGTCAGATTTGTTAAGATCGGTAGGGTGTATTTGTTCCTATAATTAGGGCAAGAATCAATTCATTCTCATCATCCATCCATTGTATTTCATTGTCTCTCCCTTCCTCTAGGTATATATCATATAATTAAATTAGTATTTCCTTGGTTGATTAGTATTTATAATTATATATGATTATTAATAATTTAACATTAGGCTAGATTAGGCGTAAATTACATTCTCAAGTTATTTGTTTGGCTCTAGATTAGATTATAGTATAATTAGGAACAAATTTTTCTTTCTTATAATTATTTTTTAAAACAACAAGAGAATTATTTTAGTTAAATTCTCAAAAGATAAAGGTTGAAAAAAATATAAGAATTGAGGAATACACAAAATCTAAATGAGTAAAAATATTAGTAATTTTATTTAATCCAAATGTATAACTTTTTATTTCTTATTCGTAAATAGGTGCGCATTATTTTAACCAAACGTATAATTTCTTAGTAAATAGTCGTGTATTGAAAATTATCTTAAAAGTAAATAAATTAGATTTAACTTGATAAGTAACTATAGGATTTGAATTTTGTTGAGTTGTAGAGATCATGTGCTATTGCAACATAATTGGAATTTTTTTTTTCCTGAAATGAGCTTTTCTTAAAAAAAAAAGTCTCGGTATAAGCATAAGACGTTGGAATATCCAGCGCCTTATACACTTCAAAACTAACGCATATATATGTTTTCTTCTTTTTCAAATGGTTCAATCTACATATATATTACATATTGCATTAGGACTTACCTGGGTTCAGATGGCTCGTACGGGCTCGTTCGGAATCGGAATCGATCGAGACCAGTTTCGTTGGGTCTGTATTGATCCTAACTTTCACTAGATATGTCTCTCGTCGTCTAATATGGAGGAAATAATTTGTAAATATCCATTTACAGTAGAAGGTACGCACGAGACTTACGCGTGTTCGGGTGGATCGTATGAGCTTGTTCGGAATCAGAATCAAGTGAGACCAGTTTCTTTGGGTCTGTATCGATCCCAGATTTTACCAAATATGTCTCTCGCTCGATTCCGATTCCAAACAAGCTCATATGAACCACCTGAACCAGTGTATGTCTCGTGCATACCTGCTACTGTAAATAAAGATTTACAAATTTTTTTCTTCCATATCAGACGATGAGATGCATATCTGGTAAAAGCTTGGATCGATACAGACTCAAAGAAATGGGTCTCGCTTGATTCCAATTCCGAACGAGCTCATACGACCTACCCGAACATGCGTAAGTCTCGTACGTACCTTCTACTATAAATGGAGCTTTACAAATTTGTTCCTCCATATTGGTTGACGAGAGACAGATCTAGTGAAAGATAGGATCAATACGGACTTAATGAAACTGGTCTCGATCGATTCCGATTCGGAACGAGCCCGTACGAGCCATCTGAACCCAGGTAAGTCCTAATGCAATATGTAATATATATGTAGATTGAACCATTTGAAAAAGAAGAAAACATATATATGCGTTAGTTTTGTAGTGTATAAGGCGCTGGATATTCCAACGTCTTATGCTTAAAGTTTTTTTTTTAAATTTTCCTGTATAAGAGACGCTGGTTTTTACCAGTGTCTTTTATACGTGGGAATTAAGAAAATAAAAACTGGTCCGGTTGGGAGACGCTGTAAAAAACAGCGTCTCTCCAATGTGTATATTTTCCGAACCAAAGAAATTGTGCCTATGTTGGGAATATGTTTCAAGTCGAGCCTATATCGGGATTTCTTATTTTGAAAAAACCTATTTCTCAAAAAAATTCACATAATTGTTCCTAATGTTTTTTTTTCGAAAAATGTAAGTATATTGAAGAAGAAGGATTACAAGACAATTGCAACAAGCTGCATAACAAAGGAAAAACCACAAAACAAGCAGGGCTCAAAAGATGCTCATCCTAAAACTCCACACCAAAGAATGAGCTTCAAGCCATGAGCATTAATACAAAATCGAACATGACTTATAATAAGCCGAGAGCAAGAGTGAACATAAGGAGCAACACCATTGAAGACCATTGAAGACCATTGAAGACAATATCATTACGAAGTCACCAAAGAAAGTAGATGAAGGAAGATAAGGCAACAACCACAAGATCATAATAGGGACGGTTACACCAACAGTTGTTAGTTTCTTACATTTGTCAATTCAGTTTTGACAATGTTCAATTTGAATTGGCCAATTGCTGAAATTGTGTGGTCTGTCTGTCCTATAAATAGACTTGGATATTGTTATTTGCTTCATCCATATCTTCCACAACCATCACTATCAACAAGTAGGTCCTTCCCACTAAAATAAGACCAAGTAAGGTAGTATTTATAGATAACATCTCTCGGAATGTTACTTGTGTCTTTTTGACCACTTTAGTCCTTCGAAAACTTTCACATAGACTTTTCAAAAGAAGACTTTCATATATATATATATATATCACTTTTAATTTTAAGTGATCCATACAAATATGAAGTTACGACATCCTTAAGTCGCTTTTGAAATACACGAATACATGGAAAAGACTCATCTGATTCTCCATCCATCTGATTCTCCATCCACTTCGTTGAGTAGGTGACTTAACCCTTCAATCTAATATGCGCCTCGACGTGCCCTTAGAGAAAAAAACGCATCACATGCACCTCTAAGACATGACTCTTAGACATGTTTTAAAATAGAATTCGATGGTCTTAACAATAAAATGTTACATGACTTCGTTTCCCTTTTTATTCAATGTCAAGTACATAACTAAACAAAGTGTAAGGTAATTGCAAAATTCCTAAAGAAGAACTCCTTTATCTGTCAGCGCCTCACTTACCGCCTTGTTAATAGTAATTTGTGTGATTGTGAATCTGGCTTCGTTTCCCTTGTTAATAGTAATTTGTGTGATTGTGAATCTGAATCATGAGTGATCATTTAGTTTGTTGTGTTTTGATTTGAGATTGACAGGTTACGAAATTACATTTTTTTGATTACTCAAACACATTACACTGGACAAATATCACTCAGAAATTACACAAAATCACACATAACTTGTAAACCCTAACCAGAGATCTGAATGTTCTTGACCGCAACCTTCTTCTCCTCCACCTTGGGTGATGCGGGGATAAGCCGTTGTTGTCCGATCTAGACACCAAACCTCGAACAGAAACTCGAACAGAGAAGAAAGGCGGAATTAGAATGAGATGAAAGAAGGATAAGTCGAATGATAGGCCAATTGGAACCAAATCAAACAACGATAAAACCCCTGAACTTAAGAACAAGAACCTTACCGAATGATGAAGAAACCCCAACGGATGATTACAACCAAACACAATGAGTATGGTGGGTCAAGGCACCTGGAGGATGCTCTATGGAGTCCCGATAGCACCAACCTTATGGAGGAGATTGACACATACAAGTACAACTAGGGCGAGTTCAAAAACAATGCACACGGGGCACTCTTCTCACAAAAGCTCTCTTTTGGGAGGAAAAACGATAAACGCTGTATTCAATATTAAAGTCTGGGTTGGGGGGGGGGGGGGCTAAACAATAACTAGGGCAAACCTTATATAGGGTCAATAAGGTGGCCAATTAAAAGAAATAAGTAAATAAAAGTATCTCCTAAAATAACAAAACCAATGGAAAGAAATAAATCCCGAAAACGAATTAAATCAAAGATATCTCGGATATCTTCAGCAGGGAATCCGCGGGAGCGGAATTGGAGCCGCGGTCGCGGATTTAGGTCTGCGAATCAATGGAATCAGTCCGCGATCCGCGGTCACGGATTGTAATCCGCGGTCGCGGATTTGTAGACATGTCGCCGACAGCTCTTCTTGAAACGGCTCGTTCTCTCTCTTCCGAGAACGGAATTGAGCGATTCCAAAGCCTAGAGTTTCGTCTTGAAGTCTAGTTTATTTCATCTTTAGTAATTGACTTATCATCTTGACTCGAACCGGATCTCTACGAGCTTGAATGACTACAATACGAGCTCGGGCTACTATCAATGACTTGAATGATGGCTCATAACGATCTTTAGCCCTAGCTCCAGTGGTTAGCACATCTTTAGATTTAGGACGAGGCGTCCTTGATGATAGCTCAGATGCTCCCGCATCATTGGGCATAGTAACAATCAACACTCTGTTTGTAGCGAAATTACCTACGAGAAGATAACTAAGCAATTATAGGGCAAAGATCAAAGAATACGGTATAATCTCAACACTCAAGAACAATATAGAACGAGAGAGGAATTTAGGGTTTGAAGCTTGAACTTGGTATTACTCGTAATGGTGGCTGAATCTTTACAAAGCAAGCGTTAGCCTTTATTTATAGGCTAACCCTAATAATATCTTTAAGGAAACGAGATCTTATCTCTTCCTTTTATCTAAATAACGACATAACAAACAAGGTAAAAGATATTCTTTATCGTATCTTTTACCATTTACAATAATATAATAAGGAATAAGATAAAATATACTCGGCCGACCTAATCTTCAGGATAAACGAGACCTTTGCCACGTCTCGTCACGTCGTCGACATCCTTCTTTTCTCTCGTCGCGTCGACACAGTCTTCCTACGCGTAGCTCTTCACGCGTTCCACACTCGTCATATTTTTATTCACAAACAATACCCCTAAGACGTCTTACAGGGTTTAACGTCTAGTAGAGCTGGGAGACGCCTTCTTTCTTCAAGGAATACGTCTTCATTACATCAGGAACGCGTTGATGATTAAGTCACTTGACTTTTTAATATCGTCGCAAAGCTTCGGTCATCATTCTTCTTCAATTATTTCCATATGGCAGGAGAGGAGCTTCGTTATCCGTGCCGATAACGTTCAATCGCAACGGCTATAATGCCGTTGAACTTTCTTCCGTTTTCTTCGCGATCTTTCTGGCTATATAAAGAGAGGATCTTCATTTTTTCTTCTACTTCTTCTGTAATTCGTCTACTCCGAACATCTCTTACTTTCTCGCTTGCTTACGCTCAACAAAGATCATTTGCTTCTCCTTTCTTCAGATCTCTTCTTCACTTTCTCTTTTAATCTTCTAGAATGTCTTCTTTCTACGTACCAAAATTCATCTTGAAGGATTCCGATTGTAAATTGACAGAGGCACGTGACGTCGAGAGGTTGAGATCGTTGGCGAATCTTGGTC
This sequence comes from Oxyria digyna, assembly GCA_029168935.1. Lineage (NCBI taxonomy): Eukaryota > Viridiplantae > Streptophyta > Magnoliopsida > Caryophyllales > Polygonaceae > Oxyria > Oxyria digyna. The sequence goes on from JAPVLV010000013.1 coordinate 19,826,931, forward strand.
CCGAGGTGGAGATTGAGATACCTCCTCAAGGGGTATTTGCCGACGCACATCGCCCGGGGCGGATGGCGGTATACGAGTACCCTTTCCTCACTGGTCATCGGTTTCCTTTCTCGTCGTTGATGAAGGCGTTGATACTCACGCTAGGGGTCGCTGTAGGTCAACTTTTGCCGAGCATCTGGAGAATCATTGTTGACCTGGACGACGTGAAAGAGAAACACGGCGTTGAGATTGCCGTCGATGACCTCGCCTATTCTTTCAACATTCAAACTAAAACGGGAATTAGAACGATCACTTGAGAACTTGACATAGGGATGAAAAGGATTCTAAGATCAACTTGTTAATCTAATTGTGGATAATCGCTAAGTGGAACACTTCGCTTAATATTGTTGTAACCAAGTTGACATTCGATACTTCGTATCAAAACCATAAAAACCCCCCTTTTGGTTACGTTTATTGGTTAGTCATTGTGATAACTTAAGAATTTGATAAACTGATTCTCTTGGGATTCGACCCTTGCTTGCGCACTATATTACTTAGTTTGCATGTTAGGATTACTTGACGTGGCACACGACAAATTCGCCTCGTCAAATTTGGCGCCGTTGCCGGGGAATCAAATTTTCTTATTTTTAAGTTCTTATTTTGACTAACTTTAGTGTTGACTAGTGAATGGTCAACACCCGTTCTACTAATCAGGCTCTTTCTATTCTTGATTCAGAGATCGAGAAAACTTTTCATCGGAATCGAAGAGAGAACAGAGTCGGGACTGAGATAGTAGAAATGGCCGATCGAGAAGCTCTTGCTGAAGTGCAACGTCAATTGGCTGACATGCAGTTGGTCGTTAATGCTCAACGGGAGCTAATTGAGACAAGGCTACCAGGAGGTGGTGTTACTCGCACTTTGAGAGAGCGGCAAACACCGAACCTGACACAACCTCAAGCTGTGGTTATTCCACCCCTTGCTCATGGGGTGACTTTCGAGCTCAAGTCGGGGGTGATCAATTTGCTCCCAAGTTTCCATGGTTTGGCTGGTGAGGATCTGATTCTCTTGGGATTCGACCCTTGCTTGCACACTATATTACTTAGTTTGCATGTTAGGATTACTTGACTTGGCACACGACAAATTCGCCTCGTCAAATTTGGCGCCGTTGCCGGGGAATCAAATTTTCTTATTTTTAAGTTCTTATTTTGACTAACTTTAGTGTTGACTAGTGAATGGTCAACACCCGTTCTACTAATCAGCCTCTTTCTATTCTTGATTCAGAGATCGAGAGAACTTTTCACCGGAATCGAAGAGAGAACAGAGTCGGGACTGAGATAGTAGAAATGGCCGATCGAGAAGCTCTTGCTGAAGTGCAACGTCAATTGGCTGACATGCAGTTGGTCGTTAATGCTCAACGGGAGCTAATTGAGACAAGGCTACCAGGAGGTGGTGTTACTCGCACTTTGAGAGAGCGGCAAACACCGAACCTGACACAGCAACCTCAAGCTGTGGTTATTCCACCCCTTGCTCATGGGGTGACTTTCGAGCTCAAGTCAGGGGTGATCAATTTGCTCCCAAGTTTCCATGGTTTGGCTGGTGAGGATCCGATCATGAATTTGAACCAATTTCATGACATTTGCATGACGACCAAACCGCCAAACGTCACGGAAGAGCAGATCAAGATGAGAGCCTTCAGGTTCACTTTGAAGGATGGTGCTCGTTCTTGGTATTACCATTTGCCAACCGGTTCGGTTGATAATTGGGAAAAGTTGCACAAGGTGTTCTTGAGCAAGTATTTTCCGGTGAAAAAGGAAAATGCTCTCAAGAAGGAGATAGCCCATGTCGAGCAAAGTGAAGACGAAACTCTCTATGACTACCTTGAACGCTTCAAGGGGTTGTGTGCTTCGTGCCCTTTTCATGGGTATGATACCGAGGATCTAGTGCTTTACATTTGCAATGGTCTCCTTAACCAAGAAAGGAGGATGGTTGATGCTGCGTGTGGTGTGAATATTCTCAACATGACTCCGGAGGATGCCATGGAGAAATTGCAAGATATGGCTGAGAGCACAAGGAGTTTTGGTACGATATACACCAAAAAGGGAGTGCACGCAGCAAGTTCAGGGGATCCCACTCTTGTAGCTGAGCTTGTAGAGTTGAAAAAGATGGTCTCTCAGTTGCAAAAAGGACAACAACATCAAGTAAAGGTATGTGGTATTTGTGCTGACCCTTCTCATTTTACAGATAAATGCCCTGAGCTTGAAGGTGAAGACGTTGCTGAAGTCAATGTTGCTGCTGGTGGGTATGGACCCCCACGACCTCGTGGTGATCAACAAAATAACTACAACCCGAGGTATAGAGATCATCCCAATTTTCGATGGCGTGATCCAAATGAGCCCCAACAACAAGCTCAAGGCCTTCGACCCAATGCTGGACCATCTACTGCGGAGCTGCTGAGATCCTTGACTCAACACTTCACAACTCATGTTCAAACGACCGAGTCGAGCATCAAGAACATGGAGAAGCAAATTGGGCAATTGGCTGAAGCTGTAACCACCATTGCACAACAAAATTCCAATTCTCTACCGTCCCAAACGGTGGTGAATCCAACCAGAAATGTAAGTGCAGTAACAACAAGAAGTGGTAAGATGTTAGGGGAAACCAAAAACCTTGTCGAGGCTTCTGCAGAAAAGTTGAATTCTGAGGACAGCCGAGAGCCGCGCCCGCGGGTCGAAAACCGCGCCCGCGACTCCTCTACTGAGCCAGAAAGCAATTTGACTGAAGAGCCGCGCCCGCGGGTTGAAAACCGCGCCCGCGGCTCCTCTACTGAGGTAAATATTTCAGAACTTCCTTCACAAAATGATGAACTCGAAGTGGAGGATTGGGGGGATTTCCAGTTGAGACAGGACAACTACGTTCGCCCCAACTTTCCACCTCTCAGCTCCACCAAGCCTCCCGCCCCGTTTCCCGATGCCCTTAGGAACACCAAAAGGCCGGAAAACGACAAGGAATTGTTTGAGACGTTTAGCAAATGTGAGGTAAACATCCCCTTGCTCAAGTTAATTAAAAGCATTCCTCGATATGCAAAGTTTTTAAAAGAACTCTGCATAATCAAGAGGAATCAAAAGTTGAAAGGGCAACAAAAGGTGACGGTAAGCGAGCGTGTCTCCGCTGTATTTCAAAGGCGAATGCCTAAGAAGTGCAGCGATCCGGGCATGGTCAATATACCTTGCCGTATAGGCGACACACATTTTGAACGAGCTATGCTGGATTTGGGTGCATCGATAAATGTGTTGCCTTACTCTCTCTATAAGATTCTCGGGTTAGGTCCACTTCATGAAACCGGAATTGTTATTCAGCTAGCCGATAGGTCCACCGTGTATCCTAAAGGTGTAGTTGAAAACGTTTTGGTTATGGTGGATAATTTGTTCTTTCCCGCTGATTTCTTTGTGTTAGACATGGAACATGATGGGCAAGCTGCTCCTATTTTGCTTGGGAGGCCCTTCATGCGAACCGCTAACACAAAGATTGATTTGGCTAGTGGATCTCTTACTTTAGAGTTCGATGGGGAAATAGTTCAATTTAACATTTTTGATGCTATGAAACACCCCGTCGAAGATGCTGCGTCTATTTGTTCAATCAATGTAATTGATCCTATAGTCCAAGATGTTTTTAATATCTTTGGCTTAGATGAATTACAAAGTGTATTAGAACACAGCATTGTTCACTCACCAACACTGGATTTGTCTCTTCCACCTGAGATTCAAAGTGTTCTAGCTCGTCTAGACGCTTCGGGTAGAATTTTGGTCGGTCGGCCCATGCTACTAACTTTGGAGAGCGAAAAGCTTCGTCCTTCTATTGTGCAGGCACCGGTTGTAGAGCTCAAGCAATTACCCGATCACTTGAAGTATGCTTTTCTTGGGGAAAATGATACCCTCCCAGTAATCATTTCGAGCAAGTTGACAGGTGAACAAGAGAGAAGGTTGGTGATGGTGTTGAAAGAACACATTACCGCTCTTGGGTGGACCATTGCTGACATCAAGGGAATTAGCCCTTCTACCTGTATGCACAGGATCCTTCTTGAGGAAGGTGCTAAACCCTCTAGGCAACCCCAAAGAAGGTTAAACCCACCTATGATGGAGGTGGTCAAGAAGGAGGTGCTGAAACTTCTTCAAGCTGACATGATCTACCCCATTTCGGATAGTCAATGGGTAAGTCCAACTCAATGTGTCCCTAAGAAGGGGGGCATAACATTGGTAGAGAATCAACAAGGTGAGATGGTTCCTACCCGAACTCAAACGGGTTGGAGAGTATGCATTGACTACCGCAAGCTGAACGCGGTAACCCGAAAAGATCATTTCCCTCTCCCTTTTATTGATCAAATGCTTGAACGACTTGCCGGTCGTCCGTATTATTGCTTTCTAGATGGGTATTCAGGGTATTTTCAGGTGGCTATTGCACCCGAAGATCAAGAGAAGACGATGTTTACATGTCCCTTTGGCACTTTTGCATATCGTAGGATGCCTTTTGGATTATGTAACGCGCCCGGGACCTTTCAACGATGTATGGTAAGTATCTTCTCGGAATACGTTGAACATTTCATAGAAGTTTTTATGGATGATTTTACGGTACATGGGGATAGCTTTGATGCATGTTTAAATCATTTGTCACTTGTGCTTAAAAGATGTGTAGATACTAATCTAGTATTGAATTCTGAAAAGTGTCATTTTATGGTTGAACAAGGGATAGTATTGAGGCACATAATTTCAGCTAGGGGTATTGAGGTCGATAAGGCAAAGATTGACGTCATTCAATCGTTGCCTTATCCTACTAATGTGCGTGAAGTGCGTTCTTTCCTAGGCCATGCAGGTTTTTATCGCAGGTTTATCAAGGACTTCTCTAAGATCTCCATGCCCCTATGTGAGCTTTTGAAGAAGGAAGCTACCTTTGACATATCGAATGTGTGCAAGAAGGCATTCGACACTCTGAAAGAACACCTCACCGAAGCACCAATCATCCAAGTACCCAATTGGTCTCTACCCTTTGAGATCATGTGTGATGCTAGTGATCACGCGGTGGGAGCCGTTCTTGGTCAAAAAGTCGGAAGAGCAATGCACGTCATCTACTATGCTTCCATGACTTTGAACGGAGCTCAGAGGAATTACTCCACCACGGAAAAGGAGTTGCTAGTCGTGGTGTTTGCCCTTGAAAAGTTTCGGCAATATCTTTTGGGCACGAAGGTGATTATCCACACGGACCACGCTGCTCTTCGTTATCTCATGACGAAGAAGGAATCAAAGCCAAGACTCATTCGATGGGTTTTGCTCTTAAGCGAGTTCAATGTGGAAATCCGGGACAAGAAGGGAGTCGAAAACTCCGTAGCTGATCATTTGAGCCGGATTGTGCAAGAGGACGGTAAATTACAGGTTCAAATTCGAGGTACGTTCCCGGATGAAAACTTGTATCAAATTCATTCTGTAATTTCTGCTTCTGCTGAGAATGAACCGCACCCGCGGCCAGGAAACCGCGCCCGCGGTTTGTGCTCTAAAAAATTCTCGGAAAAAGGCAAACCACGCCCGCGGCCCGAAAACCGCGCCCGCGGTTTGTGTTTGCCAGAAGTCTCAGTGCAAGGAGAACCGCGACCGCATCTCGATAACCGCAATCGCGGTTTTCTGACAGCAGAGTATGCAGATTATACAGAATTTGCAGAAATTGACCCCGAATACAAGCTTTTCACCCCCCGGTCTTTCAAACCATGGTTTGCCGACATCGTGAACTACCTGGTTCGCGAAGAATTCCAGTCGAACTACACCAAAGCTCAAAAGGATAGGATCAAGCGGGAATCACGTTTCTACGTTTGGGATGACCCCTACCTTTGGAGACATTGTGTTGACAAGGTAATCCGACGATGCCTCCCGGATAACGAGGTACAGTCTGTCGTTACTTTTTGTCATTCTCATGCATGTGGGGGGCATTTTGGGGCTAACAAAACGGCTAGGAAGGTATTGGACGCCGACTTCTATTGGCCACACATCTTTCGGGATGCGTTTGCCTTTTGCAAAGCTTGCGACCGATGCCAAAGGGTCGGGAAAATTTCTAAACGAAATGAGATGCCACAAACACCATTAGTCTTTTGTGAGATTTTTGATGTTTGGGGTATTGATTTCATGGGACCCTTTCCTAGTTCGTTTGGGAATTTATACATTTTACTTGCGGTGAACTACGTTTCCAAATGGGTGGAAGCGAAGGCCACCAGAACTGATGATTCCCGAGTGGTAGCAGGTTTCTTGAAGGAGAATATCTTTTCTCGTTTTGGGATTCCAAAGGCTCTTATAAGTGACCAAGGTACTCACTTTTGCAACAAGACGGTGAGTGCACTTTTAAAGAAGTACCATGTCACTCAACGAGTCTCAACTGCTTATCACCCCCAATCAAATGGACAAGCTGAGGTGTCCAATAGGCAAATCAAGGGGATTCTGGAAAAGACGGTGGCTCCTAATCGAAAGGATTGGAGTCTAAGGTTGGATGATGCACTTTGGGCGTATAGGACCGCCTACAAAACTCCAATAGGAATGTCCCCATATCGACTTGTGTTTGGGAAGGCTTGTCACCTTCCGGTGGAGTTAGAGCACAAGGCGTGGTGGGCGGTGCAAAAATGCAACATGGAGTTGGATGAGGTAGGCGACTTTAGGAAGTTGCAAATCCAAGAGCTTGAAGAGATACGCCGGGATGCGTATGAGAATGCGGTGATCTACAAGGAAAAGACGAAGGCTTGGCATGACAAGAACATCTTGAGGAAAGATTTCAAGGTGGGAGGCAAGGTCTTGCTCTACCAATCTCGTCTTCAACTTTTTCCGGGTAAGTTGTGATCCCGGTGGAATGGCCCGTATGTTGTTGCTCGCGTCTTTCCTCATGGCGCCGTGGAGTTGTTTGACAAAGACAACCACAACGTCTTCAAGGTGAATGGTCAAAGGTTAAAACCTTACCATGAGGGATTCACCAAAGTGTCTTTCGATGAAATGGCTCTAGAAGAGCCAACTTTTGAAAATTGAAGACGGGAAACCAAGTCGAGCCACGACTCTAACCAAGGCGCTGCTTGGGAGGCAACCCAGAGTATTCTTCTTTTCCCTTGAATTTCATTTTCTTTTTAATTGTTTTGTTTTGTATTTTCTAGGAATTCAAGACGAGAAGACGATGGTCGTTTGCTACTAAAGGAATTGACGGTTCTTCTTTTCGTTTATCGAAAAAAAAAGAAAAAAAAAAGAAAAAAGAAAGGAATTGACGGTTCATCTTCTACCCTTCTCCATCTCGGATTTCATTCTCTACCTCCCACCACATAAAAATCCTCCCATCCCTCCAATCATACCCTACCTCCCACTTCTCTTTCTCAAAACACCAAAATCCTCCCACCAAACCCTTCTCTTTCCCAACACCAACATCCTCCCTCCAAGCCCTCCTCCACAGCCGCACCTCCGTCCACCACGACCACCACCGGAATCCAACCGCAACCGCGGCTCAAAAACCCGCACCCGCACCCGCGGCTCAACACCCGCGCCCGCGGCTCAACACCCGCGCCCGCGGCTCAACACCCGCGCCCGCGGCTTCGTCTTGCCAAGCAGTTCTCCGCCTCGCAGAAACCGCACCCGCGGCTTCCAACCCGCGCCCGCGGCTTTCGCCTCTGTTGTCCATTTTTCCTGATTTCGGTAAGTTTTTCCGACAACCGCACTCATCGTTGTTGATTTTCTTACGCCTCGGGGAGGGCTTTTGCTATTGTGCTCCTGCTGCTGCTTGGTATCTTTGTTGTGTGCGGATTTGTGGTAGCATTTGGTTTGTGTATACATTTTGATGGCTGCAAAAGGGACGTCTCGAGGCCACAAAAATGATTTGTGGCAACAACAGGTTCAGGCAAACTTCGCCTTTTTAAGGGCTAAGCAGTGTATAGCCACGAGATTTTTCCATCGACGTACGCTCGATGATTTGGGTATGACTGTGTGCACTGAGGCCATGCTTGAGCACGCAGGGTTGCATGGTTTCTTGTTCAGGTCAGCTCCCACTCATGCCGAGGCTACCTATCAGTTTCTGGCGAGCCTCAAGTCCAAGACCGTCTCGGAGACCACCTTCATCTCGGCCATCCAGTTCATTTACAATGGACGATCCTTTACGGTTCAGGCTGAACAGCTGCGCCACATCTTGGGAATCTCTCAGGTTCCCTCTGCAGATTATGACACTACAGTTGGTGACAACCCTACACAGGTCTGGTACACATGGACGGGACAAGTTCGGGATACCCATGGTAATGATTATAATGCTAAGATGTCCCATCCATGTCTCCGCCTGACACAGTGGGCCCTATCTATGGCCTTCTTTGGGCTTTCTGAGGTGAATAAGGTGCCTGCATACCAGCTGAAGTATCTATATGCTCTTATGCCGGAATGTCAGGTGATTCCGGATTGGCTCTCACTTTTTGTTCACTCCTGCAAGACAGCCCGCTCGAAACCAAGGGGTCAGATTGCTTTGGGTGGCATGATCACCCTCATCTTAGAGGCTGTCGTCCCCGACTGGGAGAATCTTGACTGCGTAGGTAGTCCGGACCCCTCAATGGGTCCCTATTTGCTGGATGCCACATTTCTGCAGACTCGACTTCGGTGGCTCAAGTCTGTTACAGTCAATGCGGACGAGCGTATGTGGGTTTCGATCGGTCCTCCCGAGATTGCTCTCACAGAGGATTTTGCTTATGGGCCAGCACATACTTTCAGGATCAACCCCATACCCGCTCCCCCTCGTGCAGCTGCTCGACGACGAGCTCGCGGTGGGATCAGCATCTAGGAGCCGGTTCAGCAGCCGGATCAGCAGCCAGTTGACCTTGAGGATGAGGATGATGATGAATTCCAGGAGCCTGCCCCTCATTTTCAGCCTCAGAGGCAATGGGGCGAAGGCTCATCATCTGCAGCTCCTGCTGACATACCTTGGGAGCAGCGTCTTTTCGAGCGGATTGAGTTTGTCTACCAGTCGATTCAGACGGTGAACCAAAATGTTGAGAGGCTGCAGCAGTCGGTGGATGACTTACGGCTCGACATGCAGGCTCGTTGGCCCGACTATCCAAACCGGGATGACCCGGATCAGTGAGCTTCTTTCTCTCTTCCTCCTTATTTTTCTATGTCTTACACACTGAGGGCATTGTGCACTTCAAGTATGGGGGAGGGAAATTAGTTCATTGCTTATCCTAGAGTAGTTTCATTTCCTTGTTATTTCCCTTCGGTTTTATTTATTTTGGTTTGTACTTTGCATGGAATTAAAAACAGAAAAAGCCACAAAAATACGAAAAAAGGCAAATGAAAATCCTGGGATGGAAAAATCCATGCAATAAGCGGGTAGTTCGGCTTGCATTAGGCTTGGCAAAAAAGGACTTGAGGGCGGTAAGGAATTGTGAGATTGAAAAGGAAATGAGTGGCTAGGTGAAAACCTTTCGAGGCGCCTAGGCAAAATGAGTGAAATGAGTGGCTTAGGACAAAATTTTTTGCATGTTAACCACTATGGAAGACCAAATTGATAGATTTATTTCTCATCATATTGTTTGTATACTAAATGTGTTAGTGATTTGTAGTTTCTTTCTTTTTCATACGTCCTGAGATCTTTGAGTGATTATTGTAAAAGAGTAAGTTTCTTTTAGCTTACTCGGGGACGAGCAAGGTCTAAGTATGGGGGAGTTTGATAAGCGGTGTTTTACATACCGCAACTATGGATTATTAGCTAGTTTTGTATAGGATTATGTTATTTGTTTCTATGTAATCTGTATCATGGAGCTGTTCAAGAGAAGATTTACATACGAGATTCCAAGAGACGATACAAGCATTGGAAGCATTGGAAGCATTGAAGCATAAGGAAGAAGCTGCTGAAGACGAAGACTTGAAGAAATCAGTAGCTGCTACCTCAGACAACATAGCCGCACCCGCGGGTTTCATCCTCATCCAAGGATCCGAGAAAGCTCAAGCCGCGCCCGCGGGTCCCAAACCGCGCCCGCGGCCCTCTGCCATCCTGAAAATCTGGAGAATCCAAAACCGCGCCCGCGGCTCTCAACCCGCGGGTGCGGTTCCTCGACAGAAGAATCAAATTGATGTCTTTGCCATTTGAAGTAATTTGTGTTCAATTCTGTAACTTTCTACACGTTTTGTTTACCTTAATTCAGCTTTTACAATAGCTGAATGCTATTTAAGTTGTGGATGAACATCCTTGATCATCTTACCTTTTTTGTTTTGCATAAGTTTTTGGAGAGTTTTTCACAAACTTATGAGTTGCTAAAGTTCTTTGTTTCACTTGGCGTTTGAAGCTTTTGGATTCAACAAGTTGTGAGTTTATCCTTTCCCTTTGTCTACTCTTTGATTGTCTCAACTCTCTTGTTTGTATTGTCGATGAACTAGATTTACTACTTTAGATTGATCACCTAAGTTAGTTTTATCTTATTCATATTGCTAGAGTTTGATACTTCTAGTTGAATTATCATACTTGTTGTGTAGCACAATCTATTTGCATGAACTAGTTGTGATTGTTATTAGAGAAGAGAGTTGAGTACATGTCGAGTATCCGACTAGTTGTCCATGATATTGCATGTATCTATCTATTCCTGAATGCATTGCTACTTTGTTATTGAACTTTGATAGTTTCAAAGTTATAATCGAGTAAGGGTTGTTAGGACTAGTTGGACTAATAACTATTCAAGAACAGGAATTAGAACGATCACTTGAGAACTTGACATAGGGATGAAAAGGATTCTAAGATCAACTTGTTAATCTAATTGTGGATAATCGCTAAGTGGAACACTTCGCTTAATATTGTTGTAACCAAGTTGACATTCGATACTTCGTATCAAAACCATAAAAACCCCCCTTTCGGTTACGTTTATTGGTTAGTCATTGTGATAACTTAAGAATTTGATAAACTGATTCTCTTGGGATTCGACCCTTGCTTGCGCACTATATTACTTAGGTTGCATGTTAGGATTACTTGACTTGGCACACGACAAATTCGCCTCGTCATACGCAAAGGCAGGTAGGTTTTCTTGCTTTTTACGCCGAGTCTCTTGTCTTCGATTCTATTTTGACCTCTTTATCCTCTCTTTTCTTAGGCTTTTCAATCTTCGTTGTGCGTCTATGGGTGTTTCTCTGATTTTGTCAATCGGATGAAAGCTATGGAGGCCAAGCAATCGACCGACGAGGCGAAGATTAAGGAGCTTAATGCGACGGTTGAGGCATCGCGTAAGGCGGAGAATGAAGCTCAAGAAAAGGTTGCGGCGGCGCTTAAACTTCACGTCGATCTTGCCAAATAGGTTGAAGATTCGAAGGCGAGGATTTCTGCCCTGGAGGACGAGAAGGATAAGGTGGAGAAGAAGCTTGCTTCCGAACTCAAGGAGGTCAAGCTTTATTGGTCTTGGCTTTCTCGTGTGGAGGTCATTGAGCAGTATGCTGCTGGTCAATACCATGGTTGGGATCCAGTGAAGGAGCGGAGGGAGTTTCATGAAGCGTTCGCGGAGCTCCCAGAAGGCGTCGAGGAAGGACCTACACCTATGAATCCTATGGTGAATCCTCACGTCGTGGAGGATGATGTCCCTCATCTTAACGAGGTCGATCCTAATGACGACGTCGAAGATGACGAGGGCGTTGGTGAAGAAGACGTCGTAGAAGATTCTGAAGACGAGGGCGTGGATGAGCATGAGTATGAGGACGCGGATGGCTCTGCATCGAGCTCACCTGGACGCAACGACTCTTTGTGATTTTTCCGGGGTCATTCTTCCCTTGGACTTCTTGTAAACCTTTTTTTTTTGCTTATGCGTCGCCGATCTTCGGGGCGTTTTCTTGTAAATATCTCCACTCTTGCCCTTTATGACGGACCTCTATAATATAACTTTTTGGAATTACTTACTTGTCGATGAAGACATCTCCGAGATCTCCTATGTTTTGAGTATGTCGTTGCATCTAGTCTTCCTTTTGTTGGTGATGGCGTATTTGTCCGCGAGTAACTTTTGGATCCCTTTGAGTCAGCCTTAGACTTTCCAATTTCTTTGCCTCGGGGGTGCTTCTTGACTTCTTTATCTTTCTTTTACAGGCAGGTGGTCTTAGTCTTGTTTTGACGCGTATCCTATACGTTCCTTGGCTTTGGGTGTGTTTTCATGTTTCTTCGAGCGGTCCTACCCCTTTTGGTAGGTTTGACTTAGGCTCCTTGTAGACTAGGTTAGAGCTACCAAAGATTCTTTTTTACTTGTTGGATTTCGTACTTCGTTCCTTGCATCTTATGCGTCGTTCTTTGCGTCGGGGGCGTTTTGGGAGCTTATCCTTTATCTGGCTTTGATGTCCTATGTACTTCGCTTTGGCACGCGTAATTTATTCTGCGCACGTATAGAACCTTTTTCTTATTGACTTTTAACTTCCGTGACCCCTTACGCGTAGCACGTTTGTGAGTACGTAGGTTTGATCCTTTGGCTTTTGCTTTTGCTACTTTATCTTTTAGGGTGTGGTTTTCTACCCCTAGTGTGATACTTTGTTCGCGGCGAACGCGTTAGAGGGTTTTTTTTTACTTGATGGGGTGATTTGGTCATTGCGGCTGCTTTAGTTACGTTGCCGGCTTACATGAAGGTTGGGTCCAGCATTTCCTCCGAACCCTGAAGCGAGTGGCGGACATAGGTCAGCGTGTGATTTTATCAGCTTGTGACGTTACCCCTTACTTTTAAGGTGGATCCGTTGCCTCACGCTAGCGTTAGGTCGACGTCGAACTCTTTTAATCGACGGGCCTATTCATCGTGTGGCGTCCGATTTCTAGATTGTTAGGACTTACGATGTCGGTGGACGCATCCCTGCTGGTTTGGCGTTTTGCCCGTGGATTCATGACTCTCAGAGGGGCCGTGGAAGGAGCAAGTACGCGTTCCTGGAGAGTGGTCGTGGCGATAGGTTTCCCTTCTTCGCTCAGAGGGCCGTGCCGGTTTCGTGAGGTGTCGGGCTTCATTTCCCATGACCATTGCCACACGTCGCTAACAATCATGGGAAGCGTCGACTCGGAGTCGGCGGTTTGGCTAACGTTGTCTACGCGTAGATGGAGCCTTGAACGCGTAGGCTAACGAAACTCCTCCCCAACACTGATTTTTGCCGCGGCCTTATTAAGCTTGATGTTACGTCATAGACAGAGAGCAAGTAATTTGGAAATGGAACAACTCGGCATACTTTAACATGTCGGAGAAAAAAAAGCGTACTCATATATTAATAAAGAAAATGCATCACGAACTGACAAACTTCGACACCGACGCTTACCCCTAGTCGTTACGACCCCTTGTCGCTTCGACGCTAGAATAACAACGCTAAATTTATTGAAACTCTTGAAAGAAACTAATTCTACTCATGCAAGAAAGAACACAAAGGAAATAATGCTAGGAAATTTGGAAATTCATATCACTTCTTTAGACTTATGGTGGATGGTGCTTCAGGAACATGTAGCTTAAGTTGTTGCTCTTTGCTTGGACTTTTTGCTCGTATTTACTTGGCGGATTGGTACCCTCTTGCCTGTCAGACTGTACTTTTCTCATCGTGTCAGGGACCGACTTTCCATCTCTAGCTTTTCCTTCGTGATCCCTTGATTGCTACGCTTTCTTTTCTTTGCCTAATGAGGACTTAGTGGCTTTTTTCATTCCAATGCTATAGCATTCTCTCGCGACTTGAAGCTCGCCTTTGATCTCTTGGATCCCCATGGAGATGGGAATTTTAAAGACTGATGATACGTCGAGGGTATAGCTTTCATGTCGTGTAGCCAAGGTCTTCCCAGGATAATGTTGTAGGGTGACTCGATCTCCATTACTGCAAACTTCGCTTGTATATTGATACCCCTAGCATAGGTTGCCAATGTGATCTCTCCCAACATGCTCGGTACTTCGCCACTGAATCCTACTAGAGGAACGTATTTCTTCACGACGTCGTTGTTGGATAGTCCGAGTTCTTTTATAGCAGACGTAGTAATGATGTTGGAGGAACTCCTGTTGTCTATGAGAATCCTCTTGACTAGGCAATTGCTGACGGTGAGGGAGATGACTAACCCGTCGTGATGTTCCACTATCTCGTTTGGCTCCTCAAACGTTACCGGGTAATTTCTTCTGGAAGGGAGAATTTGATAAACTCACCTCATATCAGTGTCGTCACGTAGAATCTTAGTGTTCCTTCTAGCGGCGGACGCGGTGTAGCCGCTCGTAGGAGAGCCTCCGAAGATGGTGTGTATAGTCCGGGTATGACTCGACGGAGGTGGAGGAGGAGTAGGGGACTTCTTTTCTCTCTTCACCCCTTCAAACGCGTTCCTTCCTTCTTTGGAGAGTAGATATTTCAAATCTCCTCTTTTCAGCAACCTTAACACCTCTTTTCTCAGGGTGTAACAACCATCAGTCGTGTGACCCATATCGTTATGGAACTCGCAGTACCCCTTCCCTGTTCCAGGCCTCCTTCCAGGATTTGGCTTTCTCGGCCATTGCACGTCGCGTAACCCTTCCATTGCGCTCATGACTCGCAACTCGTCGGTATTCATAGAGATACCTTTGTCCACCATTGCTTCCTTTAATTCTGGCTCGATTGGGCTTGTGGAAAGCTTGGCCTTGTACAGTAAGACGTGTTCTTCCGGATCATCTGATCCATCGTAGACGGGAAGATCGGCGACGGTGAACTTTTTGGCGATCTTCTGGGCGGCGATAGCAGTAACAAATGGACTCTCTTGAAATCCGAACTCGTCCTCAGGGATTATAGATTTGGGAGCTCCGGGCATCAACATCATCTCCTTTCTTAGGGCACCGACCTGTTGCGCTATGAGTGCAGCGACGCCGTTTGAAGTCAAGATATCCCCAGATTTCTTTTTCTCGACCTGTTCTCTAGGGAGGGCATAACCATGGTGCTCTTGGGTCTGGCATATGTCTTCTTCTTTGACGGCTGCGTCCATATCAAGGCGTCGGACGACACTCTGACCGCGAACATAGGTATGTGGCCCCGTGGAACCTTCCTTGAGTTCCTTGATTATGGAGTTCAACCTCTCATTTTCCTTAGTGAGTTCCGACGCCGTTTTCTTGCTCGTGCGCATGGCTTCAGCCTGGGCTTTCTCGAAGGACTCGAATTGTGCTCGGACGACGGCCACGTCGGTTACTTCACCGTCTACCCCTCGCTTCTCTATGGAAGCGCTTTCTTTTGGAGTGCTGGGGGTGTTTTCGAGACTTTTTCCTGCGTCTTCGTTCACCGGGATGGGAGGAATCATTGCAGGGCCCTCCTATTCGGATCTTTTTTCGCCATCACGCGGACTGTTGGTCGGACTTGTCATGATTTCTTGCAAAAAAGAAGCTCTTTTTGTATGGAAAGACGATACCTTTTTGATCTTGCCTCACGGTGGGCGCCAATTGTTTGTAGCGAAATTACCTACGAGAAGATAACTAAGCAATTGTAGGGAAAAGATCAAAGAATACGGTATAATCTCAACACTCAAGAACAATATAGAACGAGAGAGGAATTTAGGGTTTGAAGCTTGAACTTGGTATTACTCGTAATGGTGGCTGAATCTTTACAAAGCAGGCGTTAGCCTTTATTTATAGGCTAACCCTAATAATATCTTTAAGGAAACGAGATCTTATCTCTTCCTTTTATCTAAATAACGACATAACAAACAAGGTAAAAGATATCCTTTACCGTATCTTTTACCATTTACAATAATATAATAAGGAATAAGATAAAATATACTCGGCCGACCTAATCTTCAGGATAAACGAGACCTTTGCCACGTCTCGTCACGTCGACGACATCCTTCTTTTCTCTTGTCGCGTCGACACAGTCTTCCTACGCGTAGCTCTTCACGCGTTCCACACTCGTCGTATTTTTAGGCATAAACACACTCTATTCTCCATCGCCGCCTTCACCTCCTCCATCCCCGCGTTCTCCGACAGCCTAAACCTGATCTTGGCTAATGTTGTTGTTGAGTTTGTCGCGGAGAGCCTGAGGATGACAAAGAGGTTTGATAGGTTAAAGCTGGCAACACAAGTGACTTCGTAGTTACATGTGGATGGTTTAAGAAACAAGAAGGGGGTTAGGTTGATTTGGTGTAGGTATCTCAAACCTGCAAGACCACCCCTATCAAGTGCCGGCCACCTCTATCCAAATCCATTTCAAGGTTCACAAGACGCGGTCAAGCCTCAAATCACATCATTGGAAGCCTCCATGGTCTCGCGCCTTACTTAGCGCCTCAATAACCGTGTGCACCTCACTTAGCGCCTCAACGAATGTAAGCGCCTCACTTACCTCCTTAACACCCGCATGCACCTCGTTCATCCTTGTCAGCGTCTTGTCAAGCACGGACCACCTTGCCTTGTCTTGACCAGCCTCTCAATAAATGTGCAGATAAGATTCTACATTCTACTCCTTTGTCTTGGATTCCTTTCAATGGGTGATTAAACAAGAATCCTTAATTTACTCATTTTGAATTGATTTAGCATTTATGTTTGATTTAGCTTTTAATGCTTGATCCCCTTGAAGAGTGCTCTTGTCCTTGCAAGGCAAGACATCTTCTCCCAATATAAGCTAACATTTGGCTTCATTTGTAATCACGTTGAATATTGAGAGAAAAACTTTAAGTTGAGTAAAACTCCTTCCATTTCTATTTGGCGTGAAACAATCTTCATTGGTGGTTTGAATCCCGTTTGAAGCTTATATTCTTCCTTCTTTGAGTGGTTGGAGTCTCTCTTAGAAACAAACCTCCAACCCTTCTCAAAACACTAGAATTACCTTCGTATGTTTTGCTTACCGAAGTCTTCCGCTCACACCAACATTCACCACTTCGCCAACACTTAGGGTCTGTCTGCACCCTTCCTCCATCAAAGCAACCTCATTAAAGGAGAACGCCATCATTTCAAGGATGACTCCCTCGACTCAAACTAGATTCTTCAACAAAGTGCCCTTGGAAAACAAGTGCACACAACAAAGTGCCCTTTTAATGGGTGGTTTTTGGTATTTAAGTCAAAGTTTAAAGCATTAACAAAGACTTGATAAACACTTGACACTACAAAGAAGCCAGACTTCCAAGGATGTGATTTGAGGCTTGGTCGCGTCATTGCAAATGAAAGAGTCAGGATCGCATCAAGTACTTCAATCTCAAAATGCACCAACCGATTAATGTAGGTGCACTATGCGTAGGCAGGCCTTTTTCTTTCATCCACACGCTTTGTGTGCCTTTGCATGCATCAAATGTTTTCCAAGGAAGGCTAGGATGGTGGATTTCAAGAAGAGGTTTTTACCGAAAACCACCCGTAAAATACCGTACATTGCTTAAAACCACCTCATTAATCAAATATTACCGGAAACCACCCAAATAACTACGTCCGTTACTCAAACGCCACCCTTTAACTTTCTCCGTCCATATTCGATACACGTGTCAAAATGTAATATTTTTTTATTCAAATAAATCGGAAAAAGGTGAAACATAAATATCTTATTAATTTTATTTAATTATTCTGATTAAAATAAATAAAAGAAAAGAAAAAAGAAGACCAGGGATCGTCTTCTACGTCTATCTTGCCCTCAGGCTCAACCATGACAATTTTAGATCTGGAATTTCAAATCTGAAATAGAAAAACCAACCATGTTGTTGTTACCGTGACTACTACTTCTTCTCCTCCGCCATGGCAATCTCAGATCTGGAAACAAACAAATCTCCGCCTCTTCTAATAGATCTGGAATTCGATAGACGAGAAACAAGACGAGGGTACGAAGGGGCAATTTCAGTTTCGGATCTGGATGCCTTACCTTTTTTGCGATTTCTTTTGATTACTAATCACGAATGCCAGAAGTTGTTAATCGTCTTGCTTAAGATGTTCCTCTTTCAGAGCCTAATTTGATTAATGGATAAAAAACGAGCTTTGGCATTGGCATTTATTCGTGCAACCCTAATCTTAGGCCAAATTTTAAAATGGAAATCAAACATAATAAACCTCTCTTCTTCCCTTCTTCCCCCATGACAACCTCCATTGCAAATGATATGAAAGAATTCGAGATTTCAAAAATAAAAAAGCAGTAGCAAAAGCTTAGACAACAATGGAGGTAACTAAAGGAAGAAGACGAAGTGTATGAAGTCTAAAGTGTAAATTTACAAATCCTTTTTTTGATAATATATTTTAAGTGGTTGATACATTTATTTTTATTTATTTTCATTTTAGAATATAAAACATATAAAAATTGGCGTCTGAAGCGCGTGTGACAGAAATATGAACGAAGTTAGCTAAAGGGTGACGTTTGAATAACGGAATTAGTTATTCGGGTGATTTCCGATAATATTTGATTAATGGGGTGATTTTGAGCAATTTACCGTATTTTACGGGTGGTTTTCCGTAAAAACCTCTTTCAAGAAATAATATTTTGAATGTCATGGATTCTTATAAATCATCAAATGAATACGTTATCTAACGATTCAATGAAATGCAGATGTTGGGTAGGTAACGTAGGTGCACTATGCGTAGGCAGTCCGTGAGAATGGAAAAGACAAAAATATATCAAATCCCAACCCAAACCCAAGTTGAAAATGATATCCCGAAAGCCAATTATGTGTTAAATATTTTTCCCCCGTTCCTATATGAAATCATAAATTCATGTGGCTGCTAATTAGACGAGTCACCCTTGTTTATAAAAAAGCCTCCATCTTTTCCATACTCTGCTAACGGATTCCTTATCATCGCTATAAAAATACCCATTTCTTCTCACTCTATAAACTACATTTTCCTCTGTTTCCCTTCAAGTTTTGTGTTGCAAGGAGAGTTGAAAATAACATGGCAGCTAATTCAACATGGAGTGTGAAGCAGAACAAGCTTTTCGAGAAGGCGTTGGCTGTTTACGACAAGGACACACCCGATCGATGGCTCAATGTGGCGAAGGCGGTTGGAGGAAAGTCGCCAGACGAAGTCAAGAGACACTACGAAATCCTCATTGAAGATATCAAGCATATCGAGTCCGGTCGAATTCCCATTCCTAATTACAAGACAAGTTCTAGAGGGATCATCGCCTATGATGAACAGAAAAGGTACCGTTAATTCAAATTCAATCCATTAAACAATAATGTCCTTTGTTGGATTCTTTACTTGAAATGGTTTACAAAATATCAATCTTTTTCTATTGTTATATTTTAATATTAAAGAAGAAGAAGAATCTACATATTCCTGAGTTGATCTTCTTATCCTGTTTCTGATCCTAAGATAGAAGTCACATGAGATCTCATCTCCATCTTGATTTGGGATCCCACACAAGTTGCTTTATCTTGGATTTTTTTGGCTCTATTTTTAATTAATTTCTCTTTTGTACGGAGTATTTGTTTTGCTAGTCACATAAATCTTACATATTTTAGTAAAATAATTCATTTTCCAACCCAAAAATATATAAATAATATGTGGCAAAGGACAACATGCTGTCCTTTTTAAGTTCACAAACCTTTTTAAGATAATGACTTGATTGAAATGCCAACCTTCCTTCCCCAACCCAATAAAAATACAAATAAACAAGGATTAGTATTTTGGGACCCTCTTTAGCCATCTAAATATTTTACATAAAGTGCCATAAACTAGTTTCCTAGAGAGATGCTCAAAATTTGCATTCACCGGCTTTAATCTCTATATAACTACTAAATTATTTTTATGATATGGCATATCACAAAAAAAATGATTTTTTAATAAATAAGAGAAAAAATTATATTTTTGTGTTATAGTAGTATTTTAAATTATATAGCTTAATATATGTTGAAATCAATTTATTTAATTTAAAAAAAAATTGACCTATGATAATTTGATCAAATAAGATTTTTCGTATAAAAATTTATTTATATTCGTTGTTTATTATATTTAAAATTTTAGAACTTAATTATATATCGATATCATTTTAAGATATCAACTTATTTTCATATATATTATATATTACATATTACATAATACTCCGTACTAATTAATTATATCGAGTTACATAAATTCGCGCATGGCGCGGGAACTAGGCTTGTTGCTGCTAAAAAAAGAAAAATAACTCACTACGGAGTAGTTTATAAATCATTTGATTGTTAAAGGGCATTTAACCGCGCACCCGGAAAATTATAACCGACACCCGCTTTTGGGCGCATCCTGGGCGCGTCCAAAAAACCGGGTCAATTTTTTTTTTTTTTTGGCGTCAAAATTTAAAAAAATACGATTTAAGTTGGGCGCACCCAGGATGCGTCCAAAATTGAACCGGGTTTTTTTTAAAATGTTTTGGACACACCCGGGATGCGCCCAAAGTGGATGCCAGTTATAAAAAACCGGGTGCGGGTTTTTCTTCGTTGTTAAATGGCCTTTATAAGAAAATATCATTAGTATTTGAAGTACATGTCCCTAAAGTTATTATACAAACGTCATATTTCCAAAAAGAATGGAGATTATGAAGATTATCAACTTATTATCATTTTTTTTATTTGTTTGTCAATTAATTTTATTATAGAGAATCAGTAAAGCTTGTATTGGGCTTTATCATGTTCTTATACGGCTACTTCTGTTCGGCTTTTAATCAAGACTTTAGCACTCGGATCATGTGCGAATGGCTTAACGTACGAATGTACAAATATAGCCATTCACATGCACATTTCCTATTAATCACTTGCACACAATGTGCATGTGAATGAATGACATGCACAATCTTTCAAATGTACATGTTGACATGTGCATGTCAATGACTTAAATATGCATGCCAATTTTTTCATTCGCACATTCACACGATAATAATGCATTCGCACATTCACACGTTAATAATGCATTCGCACTTAAATCCTTTCCAAGACATATTAGATAAATGATGGAAACCACTAATCAAACATATGCTTCATTTTGTAGGGTTCTCAGGTATGTGAAACTGCAATGAGTTCCCATCAAACTTCAAAGATCAAAGTAGATGGTAGTCTAGAATGAAGATTTGTATTATCTAATGCGACATTCATTACAAAATAGATGAAAACTGTAAGCTTGGTATTCACAAAGCAGAATTTTATCAAGTGAATGAAATCAGTTCACTTGGTTTCAGTTAACATATGAACATGATTCAGACTTTATATCTTGAATGATAGAGATTGATGTTTATTTTTAGCTGCAAAACTCAAAACAGGTTTCCCGAAAACATTACAAAATATCAGCAAATTAAGGTAAAGTGTTGAGAGCCACAAATTTGGATCTGCATGTTGTTGTATCGACTTTTGACTTTGTTGGTTTGAAATGCTATCCTCATGACATATCATGAGGTGGAAAATCTCATCCTTGATTAATTATTGAGCACCGTGTTTTATCCTCCACGAATGCCACTGAGTTTTTTTACTTTGATTTCACTTTCAAGAATTAATAAGATAATGTGGTCCGAAACTAGAAATAGCAAAGAATTACTCAATCAAGATAACGTGGTCCGCAACTAGAAATAGCACTAAGGATGACATCTGAATCTGACTTAGATACACGGTAGGGACAATTAAGATTTGGAGATTATGAACATATCATGTTTTCACGGATTCTTCGTACAATCCATATATCTAAATTCTACCTCCCGTCAACAATATTCCCATTCATTTTTTTTTCCTCCGTTTTCTCTCTCCACTGGTGATAGGGTAGGCGATTCCTTGGAGATCAAGATTGCAACAACTTCGATTGCTTCTGGTTCATGTGCTCTGGATCTTTGATGGTCTCTCCGGTGATTCAGAGAGGAGGCGTGGATCGAGCGATGACACGGAAACAAACTCGGTCGTCGAATATCAACAAGAAAAGTTGGTTAGGGACTGTATTGGAAGATCTGAATGAGGATTTTCCCGAGCTTCATACTCCTAACCCTAGCGCACAAAAGGAGAAATTGAATGAGTCCGTGAAGAGTGGATCTCAGATTTGCTCTTCGATGGCTATTCCTAGCACGTCGGTGGCTGTTGATGATAACAAGGAGAAGACAATATTGGATTCTTCGGTAGCCATGGCTGATGCACAAGATACTAGTACTAAGGACAGTGTTTTAGACATTGATTCTGGCTCAGTAAGGACTGCAAAAGGATGTAACCAAGGGTTGAATCTTTGTCATATTCCTAATATTGATAAGGAAATTTATACTTTCTCGACTGATGAAATTGAAACAAAACTTCAGAAGTGAAAACTTACCTTAATTTGGAGAGTTTTGGGCAAGAAGCTGACTATGACTGAAATGGAACACTTTATTGAGGCAAACTGGGAGATTGACATCTGAACATTTGGAGAAGCTGCTTGAGCAATGACCTTGGTTCATCAATTGTGTTAAGCCTCTTGTTCTGAAGGAATGGGAACCAGGGATGGATCTCACTTGGTCTAGCTTTGAAAGAGTTCATGTATGGGTGCAACTGAGAGACTTGGATCACATATTCTATTCCCATCATATGCTCAATGTCATTAGGAGCATGATAAGCACTCCTATTTGTATTGACAATTTCACTGCTTTGAGGAGGGAAGTGTCATATGCTTGGATGCTCATTCACATTACAGTGAAGGAAGCACAAAGATGTTTTGTGATGTTGAAGGGCCCGGATGGAAAGATCTATAAACAAAGTGTTTGGTATGAGCGGATACCTTGACACTGTATTTCCTGAAATGTCTTTTGAGCATAAGGGTGAGTCTCGTGGCAAGTTAAGGAATTTAAAGCAGCAAGAGATTGTCACTAAGGAAGGGATGAATACCAGGGTTTGGGTTAAGCAGTATTGCTAACCAACTTTCCAATCAGACTGGCACTAAGATGGAAAATGTTTGAGTCCGTGAAACTCGAGAAATTTTTTCCCCATTTTTTAAAAAATCAATTTCTTCCCAACATGCCTAGCGTCTATTATGATGATTGTGATCCCTTTGAAGCTCACTATGGCTCCAACAAGGGTTCGTCGCTACAAGGATTCTTGGTCTCAATACGCTCCACTAACACGACCCCTCACATGATGTTGCCTATTACACCTCTGTGTACGACGTGGGCAAAAGGCTGATTTGGCTGCTAGAATTGCTCGCCTCGAGGTTGAGATTCAAGTCGGCAGAGATGAGTATGAACGTGAGAGAGTCAAGAACGAAAGCCTGCGTGCCAAGCTTAAGGAATTGGAGGAGGCCGAAGCCATGGAGAGATCATGAGAGCAAGCATGACATGATACGAAACTTGTTTAGTTTCTCAATGTGTATGAAGGTGGCAACACAAGACTCTGAAAGTTCCAGCGTGTTCGCATGAACATTTGGTTCTTGAGTACCACACTTGCTGGAATGTCAAATCAGGCCGGTTCCCAATCAAAATTCTTTGAGAAAATTCCCCCAACAGGAATTCGCTACATACAACCCTTTCAAACCAATGAAAGACGTCACAGACTTAATCCGTTTTGGCGAGATGCACGGCGGGCATAAAGTGTTCGTCATTGTTGATGAACAGATCAATTAAGGAGTATTATATTATGTGATAATATTCTCTTATGTTTTAAAAATAGGCCCTTACTATTTAACGCCCACCCCTTTTGCTATTTACCGCCCAGGCTCCGTGCGTCACGCATGGATTATATCCGTGCGTGACGCATGGTTTTAATCCATACGCCACGCACAGAACCAAACCATGCGTGACGCATGGACACAAACCATGCGTCACGCATGGATTTTTTTCCTATAAAAGCCCAAAAACATCAAACCCTACCATTTTGTTATCTTCCCCAACATACCTCACGGCGGCTGAAGCTATATCACGCACGGTTTTACCCAATTTTCAACATTTTTCATCATCTTTCTACATATAAGGTATGTAAACATTAAGATTTCATTGTTATGGTATGGTATTGATGTATATATGAGGTTTTCATGTTGTTTTGATGATATTTACTTCAAAATCAAATGTGTATGTTAATTAGTTGATTAGAAATGATTAAACTTGTAATATATGAATGGATTGTGTACTTTGTTGATAATTTATTGACAAATTTGATATTTTCATGTGTATATAGTTTATTAGGGTTTTGATATTGAATTAGGGTTATGAATTAGGTTGTTGAAATTGGGTATGGTTTTAATGAAATTATTGAAAAACTGTTATAATTTTGAAAAAAGTGTTGAGATTAGGGTTTGAAAGCCATGGAAAAACTGCAGAACACAACCCTGGAATGTGCAATTTCATGCGTCACGCATGGATTGCAACCATGCGTGACGCATGGATGGAATCCATGCGTGACGCATGAAATTGCACATTCCAGAAATTGTGTTCTGCAGTTTCAGATTGTATTTGATGATATGCTGATTGAGTTTTTGATGATATGCTGATTAAATTCAGTAAACTGATTAATTTTGTGGAATTGCACATTTTATGATGTAGATATGGATGGTGGTCGTCGACCTGGACGGGATACTCGTCAAAGAAACAGAGATCTGAAGAAAAAAGATCCCGTAGTTCCAAAACAAAGGAAGAAGAAGAATAGACAAGAATCGCCTCCTCGTCGTTTAGAGTTTTCTGATGAGATACAACAGCAACAACAACAACAACAACAACAACAACAACAACAACAACAACACCAACAACAACAACAACAGCAACAGCTAGCTTTGTCTGCTGCAGGTTTCGATCCCCAGGGTTCCCCTCATTACTTTCCTGGCACCCCCATTCTGATCCCACATCAAACTATGTTTCCACAACAAACACAGTTTTCAGGCTATCCGGGCTATCCACAACATGACCAATCATTTGTGGAGATGATGAGGCAAGCTACTGGTTCTCATCACTTTCAGAACCCTCAGACGGGTGATGACCAGTACGCACTGGTTGCTTGTAGCAGTGCAGGGCCATCAGCTGGGGGTGCCAATGGTGATTCTGATTCTGATTATGAGCAGGAGCATGAGGAACAGGGTCAGGAAGAGGATCGGACCTATGGGAATGTTCATGAAGAACATGAAGAAGCGGAAGAGCAAGAGGAGCAGGAGGAACAACCCAGAAGACGACGACGACGACAACCTCCGGTCAAAAACATATACGTCCCTCAGTTAGAGGGGGGTACTCCTGGAGGTCCACAAATTCCGGAGCTGCTCATAAGCTTTGAAGCTCATACAGCCTTTTTTGTGCAAAAAGGAAAGGTATGTAATTAGAATTTGGTTTATAGATTCAATACTTATCATAACTTATTTGGTTTATAGAATTTGTGATAATAAATTTGTTAATGTATGAATTGATTTGATTAACCAAATGGATTATTTGTTGAAATATTTGTAGTTTTGTTGAAAATTTGGTTAAGGTGTGCTGTACAGAATTTTCTGCATTTTGTGTAATGCAAATCCATGCGTGACGCATGGTTCATGTCCATGCGTCACGCATGGTTCATGTCCATGCGTCACGCATGGTTCATGTCCATGCGTGACGCATGGATTTGCATTACACAGAATGCAGAAACTGCTTTCTGCATTCTGTACATTGCACCTTTACCAAATTTATGCAGTTTCTGTATTCTGCAGTTTCTGGAAAAAATTTATGCGTTATTAAAATTATTTGTGTTACGTAATCAATTTACAGGATAGAGGCGTACTCCCTTACCAGACAAGACAATCCCAGCTGAAAGATTGGGAACTTAATTCTGACTTGTCATGGGGTAATCACGCAATTGCAACGGAGCTGACTCATCTCAGGGTATTGATGTACGATGTGATTGATTATCCGCTCATCTGCGCCTTTATAGAAAGGTGGCATCCTGAAACAAATAGCTTCCACATGCAATTTGGTGAGATGACAGTGACGTTGCTCGACATCAAGAAGCTGTTGTTGCTTCCTATTCACGGGAAAGCTATGGTGACCGACCCCACCGCTTCAGTCGGGAGAACTACGAACAAGAACTTTTTTGGTGAAAAGGGACGGCAAAATTTTCATCTTCAAAATGAACAGCTCGATAGTTATTGGATGAGCGCGAAAAAGTTTAAGGCGCACATTGAGGGCCTAAATGATCCCGTAGTTCATGGAATGGGATATATATTCCACTTGCTGGCTTCCACAATCTTCACTGACAAGTCACAACATAAGCTCCCGATGAGATTTGGTGCATTTCTAGGGAGTGTTGAAGAGGCAAGAAGTATTTCTTGGGGATCTGCGGCGCTAGCATATTTCTATCGCCAAATGGGCATCGCTACACGCCAAAATTGTGGTTTGATCTCATTTTGTTTCACTCTCCTTCAAGTAAGTTTTTAATTATTTAGGAACTACATTTTTTAGCAATCATAACTTATTTCTATGGTTTTAATGCTAACTATATTTTTTAAATGGTAGGGTTGGATATACACATATTTCCCATCCTTAGCAGCTGGTGTTCGGCGTAATCCTGGTTGGTCAGTTGATCATCCTTATGCGTTTCGGTTTCTACCAGAGGAAGCGTTGCCGAACTACGACCCTGAAGCACGAAACTACAGAGCTGAACTAGATGCAATGAGGGCGGATCAGGTATTTGTGTTGCATTTTGTTTACATTTTTAAGCCTCAGTTTTTTTGCAATTCCATGCGTCACGCATGGATCTGTGTCATGCGTCACGCACGAATCAAAGCCATGCGTCACGCATGGATTTGCAAAAAAAACTGAGGACTTTTTTTCATCATCTTTGCTTGGACCTTTAATGAAATTACTGTTTGAGTAATGGAAGACGTTGATATTGTTTTTAGGTTAATTGGAACCCGTATGGTGAAATCGACTTCAGTGATCCTGCCTATGCTCCTGCTCTCTTTTTCGGGGTGCTGAGCTGCATGGACATAACCGAGCCCCACCATCCCGATAGGTCGCCTAGGCAGTTTGGTAGGGTGCAGATGATTCCCAGGCCTCCAATTTCACCCCTTAGAGCCCATAGGCTCATCAGCCCTAGGTCATATGTGGTGAATTATGATAGAATGGCGTGGAGTTGGGAGGGGATGGATATCCACAGGGCGACCCTGGAGCAGATGGGACCACCTGCGCAGACAGGTTTTGAAGAAGCTCCGGAGTATCTTATGTGGTACATCCCCCGCACTCATCGATTTCTGATACCCGGCAGACACGCTAGCTTGGAAGCACAGCAGGTAATACATTTATCTCATGTAACTTGAGATCTTGATTTTTCTTTAAGTTTGATTTAAGGTAAACATTATGCAAATAGCTTATTTCAATATTTATTTTTATTTGTAGGTTTTTGACAGGGTCTACGATCACTTGTCACCATATGCAACCTTGCCTGATCCCTATGATGTTTCTGCAATGCATGGAGCCATAACCGAGGTCCTTCAAGATATTGAGCCGTGGACAACTATGTATCAACAACATCGGTGGTGATCTTGTTGGATTGGGTTCGATTGTTTTTTATGAACTGTTTGTTTTCAGATTTTCAGGATTGTCCTTTTTTCGTAAGGAAACTATGACGTTGTTGGATTGATGTTGTTGGATTGTTTGTTAAGGTTGTTTTGTGTTTGAACTTTTCAATTCTGATTAGCGTTGTTGAATTTGTTGGCTTATTTGTTTAGGGTGCACAAGACATAAATATGCATTCTGTTAGTCAAATGTCGAACCATGCGTCACGCACAGATGCATTCCATGCGTCACGTATGGATACATTCCATGCGTGACGCATGGAATTGTTAACCTACGCCTATAAATTGACTCCCTCAGCATACCATTTCCACTCATTAATCAAAATCTTATTTCACTCCCTCAGCCTGTAAGTTGATTCTTGAAGTTCTTCTTTGAAGCTCCATATTCCACATCTTATTCCTTACTTTCTCACTTGTTTTCTTACATTGTATTACAGATTGGAAACCAACATGGCATCATCCTCATCATCATCTTCAATACCACAAGAAGGCAGCACCATTCAGTGTCCAAATAAGAGGTGTAGGAAGTCTATCACGGTTTTCAGCGCTAATGACAAGATGAGACCAAACCAGTATGGCCGAAGGTTTTTTACATGCCAATGTAACTTCAGGTGGGTGTTTCTTGATCCTGAGTATGACCGTCATCATCTCCGTGTTATGACGAAATTGTTGGAGGAAAACCGGACTATGGCAGCGAAACTGGGAATCTTTAACGAAGAGAAAGATTTGGAAACGGCTAAATGGTGGGTGAAGGAGCTCTATGAGGATTTTGAAGAGAAACCAGCCGATTCTGACGATGCGTAGTGGTCTTAGTATTTCGTTCCTTTTAAGATGTAATGTGAAGTGTCTTGGTGTTTTGTCTTTGTTATGTTCGTTTTAATTTACGTTTCAAGAATGAGTCTTTTTTATGCTGTAATGAATCTGTTTTATTTTGTAATGTATCGGTTTTTTGTTGAAACGTATCTGTTTTATGTTGTAATATATCTGTTTTATGTTGTAATTCCGATGTCTCCTTTTCATAAGACTACTCATATGTCTCCTTTTGACAAGACAACTCATATGTCTCCTTTTGACAAGACAACTCATATGTCTCCTTTTGACAAGACAACTCACATGTCTCCTTTTGACAAGACAACTCATATGTCTCCTTTTGAGAAAACAATTCGGAAGTGTTGCTTTTGACAAGTACAGCTGAAATGGAATTTCTGCATTCTGTAGGAAAATGCAATTCCATGCGTCACGCATGGATTGAATCCATGCGTGACGCATGGATTTGCATTTTTCCTACAGAATGCAGAAATTCCATTTCAGCATCAAAAGATACAACCTTACAACATTAGAAGGTCATTCGAAGCTCGAAATAAAATACACATTACAACATTGTCTGGACTGACAATAACTCTTGAACTAGTAATCGTTTTCATCATCGTCTGGAATTGTGATGCTTTGTTTGGACGATTGATGTCCTCCTCTTTTCGGGGGGGTGTAAGCCCCACATCTTTGCCACACTTCGTCATACAAGGCCGCAGCAGATTCTTCACAATTACGCTCCCAAAGATTATAAACAGGTGGTAGTGGACATCCATCCTTCAGGCGAATCTGAGATAGATTTTATGGAATTGCATAATTAAATTTACATGTAATGCACTAGGTAAATAACAATTGAAAAAAACATACCGGGATGAAATGTTCTTCCTGTGTGAGTAGTAATAGGCAAACAACTTGCATCTTGGCTCCAGGTTGACCATACCAAGTCGGAAGTCTAAGAGGTAGGAATGTCTGTTTAATTTGCTCGCCTAGACACACAAAGACACAATTACATGCCGAAGCCACCAAACATGCCATTTCTGGTACGGTAAGCCACTTATCCCTTGGAGCTGGGTAGTAATCGCTTTCCCATGTAAGTTGATGTAAAGCGGACTCCAATGTTGGATTTACTTCTCCACCAATCCACGTGCCTTTAAGTAAATGCCAAATCTCTTTAGCCTTTCTTATCATCTCTTCTCGTATGAACTTCCAATGCTCTTGGGTCCCACCTGTTACATGACTCTCAAAAACAGATTGAGTGACGGAATATTTTGGATAAAGTGTACATTAGAGTGAAGATAATATCGGTCACCTGTTTCCATAGAAATAGATCTAAACCCGCAGTTTCCATCGGCTCTGATGTCAAACCACCCCTCCACATATGGTCTCATGCACATTGGTATCTTTCTAATGTACTTAGAAGGCGCATACATTTTTTGTGGAGCGGGAGGTGCACCAAAGGGTTTAGGAACCCTTTGCTTCTTGGGAGGTGTTTCTTCCAAAGCTCTAGACCTCATCTCTTGGTCGGTGTATTCCCATGCTGACTTCTTTCTTTGTGTAGATCTAGGCACTTTGTTAGGAGCTCCTTGGGGACGACCACCGGTGTGTTTCGAAATAGGCGGCTCTTTGAGAGGTGTATCCACTTTAGCTATCTTTCTGACAGATTCAATACACTTCTCTTGATCATGTGGTGACAAGGTGTTCCATGTTTCTTCATAAAATTCATCAAATAAACGTCTTGCCACGTTTTTCTTAGTTTCAAGATGACACTGTGTATCCACTTCTTCCAAAGACAACGTACTCCAAAAAGGATGCAAAGACACGGGCTGAATTGGCATTTGTTTCTTCACACAAGTCGCAAGGTCATGGACACACAGCATCCCGTCTCTGACCTTGGTTGCACAATCGCAATATTGTGCATTGTACATGCCTTGTACACCTTTGTCGTATTCTTTAATCAAGAGCTCCATTGCCTTGTACGAAACTTTGCACTTCAAATGTACAAACAAAGATGTTTGGTGAACAAGTCTAAACGTCTTTGTTAGACTCTCGTTAAATGAACCCAATATCTCTTTCAGCTGGTTTCGTGCCATGTCACTGTATTCCTCAAACACTGTGTCGAGCCTACCTTGTCCACCACTCAAATATGACTTCAAACAGGAATGCGCTCCTTCCACTCTGCATTTTTATTAAGGTGTTCAAACAGGAATGTGCATCAAAAGTTTCTGTAAACTGCACATCCATACGTGACGCATGGAACAAATCCGTGCGTGACGCATGGAACGAATCCGTGCGTGACGTCTAAATGTGCAGTTTACAGAAACTGTTTAAATTCACAGAAAACTGAATATAGTTGTGTAAGTGCAATTATAGATAAATTACCTGTTTGTCGTGTTGCTTCCAAGAGTAAACACGTCATCCGTCCATGCCGACACACATCTTTCTTTGAAAGGACCAAGCCAACTGTCTCTAACATATTGCAGTACGGGAATATGCGCGTTCCAATCTCTCTCTATAGTATCCAACTTTTTTTCATATCCTTCTACGGTGGTTTCCTCGAACAAGTTGTAGTAGTCGTTGGATAAGTTTTTTCCCTTTAGTTTCGATCTCATTTCGAGGGAAGCTTTGGCCTCTATGTTTTTCCTTATATGTCGTCTACATAGAAGAAACTTTGCAGTTGGAAAAAGAAGATCCGTTGCACTCATTAAAGCTTGTTCACGGTCGGTGACAATGCAAGTGGGCGTTGCTCCAATTCTTCTATACATCTCTTGAAGTTGTTGCATTGCCCACAAATAATGCTCTTTAGTCTCGCCCTCAAGAAATGCCCCACAAACTACAAAGTTCCTCCATGTAGACGTGATTCCAACAATCTCGAAAAATGGCATTTTGTACCTGTAAATAAATAATTTGAAATAATATTATTGCAATGTTATGGAAAATCATATGTAATGGTCAATAATCACACAAAACTTACTTGATTGTGGCATATGTGGAGTCCATTATAAGTACATAGGGAAATGATTTCAAGAGCTTCATTGATTCAGGAGACGCAAAGAACATATCACCAATCATAGATGCATCATCTTTGCTTGTCCTATACTCCATGAAATAGTCGCTCTGTTTGCATTTGTAGAAAAACTCTTGGATAACAGTTCTTCCTTCCCTGTTTTCGATCCTCGTCTTGGCCATCAAATTGTATACTTGTTTTTTTTTTGTAAGGTTCTTTGGAGACTTGTTGAGCATAGTGTAAATCTCATTTGGTTTACAATGAGCCCTGGTCATTTCAACTACTGTACACACTTCATCAGGCGTCAATTTGCCTGCAAACGCATTCCCAAACAAGCTACTACCAATAGGATGGTTGTGGGTACCTAACATTACAGTAAGTTTCCAAGCCCCTCTATGCTCCTCTAGAAGTTTTAATTCGAACCAACATCTACATTTTTTCGTCTTGATGTTTTTCCTCACTCCCTTAGCTTTTGAGTAATTCACTCGTCCTCTATCACAGATAAGCTGAAGTTTTCCAGATTTTGTTTCGGTAGGTGCTCTACTCCTTCCATTGACTATGCAAAAGTTGTTGGCTTGTGCAATGTTAACGGCCCAATCCACTCCCTGTTGTCTAGAGGGGAATACCAAGTCATTTGCAAACAACTCTGAGTAATCAACAGAGACATATTGTTCTTCTTGAACTTCAATATCAAATTCTGGTGCAGTACGCAAAGGACGAAACACATTTAAGCTACTTGTGTCTGAAAGTGGCCTCATCAAATGCGAAGGCCATTGCGACAAACCGTAACCGGTTCCAAAAGATCCAGTGTTGATATCACCAAACTGTGATTGCGGTTGCTCCCATGTTGTCAAATCAATGCCCAAATCAAACGAAGGTATGTAGTCGAGGTATGACGGAGGTGGGCAGTCATTAAGAGTAATCTTGTCTAATCCAGTAAACACAGAAAAGTTCATCTATGCACAAACACACAGATAACAAACCAGTTAAGCTTCTGTATGGCAAATCCATACGTCACGTGTGGATCCATTCCATGCGTGACGCATGGTTACAACCCATGCGTGACGCATGGATTCACTCCATACGTGACGCATAGAAATACAACATGCAGTTTCATTCATCTTTTGTCATGGTTCGTATGATTCTGTTAACCACACTATGTTTCATTAACATTTCAAACATCATACATCATAAATTCAAAACTCAACATGTTTTGTCATACAACTAATACCTTTAACATATGAAGTCCATAAAACCCAACAAGTCAAACCCCTAAAACAAGTCAACACCTTAAAAACTAATATTATAATACTTTTCAAACATCATAATCACTAAAGTAAACAAAAATTCACAAATCAACATCTTTAGTCATACAACTAATACCTTGAACATTTGAAATCCATTAAACCTAACTAAATCAAACCCTAAAAGAAGTCAACACCTTAAAAATTAATATTATGAACAAGAAATGTTACCTTATTAAGATTGTAACTTGAAAATGGTGCTTCTCCACCTCTTTCATTGGTGCATTCCTCTTCATTCTCCATATAGAAAGAGCTTTTTTGGGATAAAATGGTGTGTTTTGCTCTCAAGAATGTTCAACAATGGAGTTAAAAGGGTTTTGACATTTGAAATATGGAAAGAAAGGAAGATAATAGGGGTTAATGTAGGTGTTACGGAAATGGTAAAAAAATTAATGGAGTTATTACAGTAGGTGAGACAAGACGTGCTTGCTGCATGAGTTCTGAAAAGAAAATCCGTGCGTCACGCATGGTTTCCATCCATGCGTGACGTGTGGTTTGCAACCATGCGTGACGTGTGGTTCTATTCCATGCGTGACGCATAAAATGGCACATGATCCCTTTGATTCTTAGTAACACTGATGTGTGCATGATTTCCAATCAAAATAAAATTACATATTGTCAAAGGTTGGACATTTAGGCCACGTAAGAAGTCCAAACAAAGGATATGCTACTTTACAAGTTAATAGTTGTTATTGGGAGTTACCCACATGGTTAAATATCCCTAATAGGCATTGAAAACAAGTTTCATTCCATTCGGACATCGTTTGAGTGTCGTTTCGTCAAATTGGGCCTCAAGTCCATTTAAGGCCTTTTTAGGCCTTTTAGCGTTTACGTGCCTCATTTCGTGTGTGCAAGACCTTGTTGCTACTTAATATCCCTAATAAGAGTAATTTGTATAGTAGTTTCAACAATAATCAACGTCAATGTTGTAGAATATACATATTGCGACAAGTTAGAGAAATACGACTAGTTTGTTTTTTACAAAGGAGGTGGTACTTTAAAAGTTAGAAGTTGTCATTGGGAGTTACCCACATGGTTAAATATCCATAATAGTCATTGAAAACAAGTTTCATTCCATTCGGACATCGTTCGAGGGTCGTTTGGCTGATTTGGGCCTTAAGTCCATTATGGCCTTTTTAGGCCTTTTAGCGTTTACGCATAGTTTCGAGTCCCGTTTTGTATGTGTGAGACCTTATTGGGACTTTATATGTCTTATAACACAATTGTGTATAAATTTTTCAAACATACAAAAAGATCAATGTTGCGACCATATATAATGCAACAAGTTAAGCTTGTGATGAGTAGTTTGATGTTTTACAAAGAGGGCGTTACTCTAAAAGCAAAAGGTTTTGATGCAAAGTTACCGACATGGTTAAATATCTCTAATAGGCATTGTAAACAAGTTTCATTCCATTCCGATGAATTTTCGACGACGTTATGGCGAATTGTGGTTTTAAAGCCGTTAACAACAACACGACAAATGAATTATTTTGCGTGACATAACTACAAATACATTGAATACATTGAAATTTATTACATAAGCAAAAACCTATACATTGAAATCCATGCGTCACATATGGATACAAACCATGCGTGACGCATGGGCACATTCCATACGTGACGCATGAATTTTTTTGCCTATAAAAGGCCCAACATCGAAACCCTACCATTTTGTTCTCTTCCTCATTCTCTTGACGGCGGCTGAAGCTCTATCACGCACGGATTTACCCCATTTTCAACAATTTTCATCATCTTTCTACATATAAGGTATGTAAACATTAAGATTTCATTGTTATGGTATGGTATTGATGTATATATGAGGTTTTGATGTTGTTTTGATAATATTTACATATGTAGATCCAATGTGTATGTTATACTTTGATTAGAAGAGATTAAACTTGTAATATATGAATGGATTGTGTACTTTGTTGATAGTTTCTTGTTGAATTTGATATTTTCATGTGTAGATAGTGTAATTAGGATTTTGATACTGAATTTAGGTTTTGTGAATTAGGGTTATAAATGAGGGTGTTGAAATTTGATATGGTGTGGTTTTAATCAAATTATTGACAAACTGTTGAATTTCAGAAAAAAATGTTGAGATTAGGGTTTGAGAATATATTAGAAAGCAGTACTGAAGTTCTGGAAGTGGCAATTCCATGCGTGACGCATGGAATATAACCATGCGTGACGCATGGTTAGTGACCATGCGTCACGCGTGGAATTGCCACATTCAACATTTTCAACATGCAGAAGTTAATTGATTATGTAACTATAATTTGGTTATGTTTCTGATTATACAGATGTCCTATTCCGATCAAGAATCTGATATTTCCGATATTAGTACGGCGTCTAGCGTGGCAGACAACTTTGATATGCTTGAACGGGAGAGACGTGAACGGGAGAGACAAGAACGTGAGCGACGTGAACGGGAGAGACAAGAACGTCAAAGGGAGAGAGGGGAACCATCCACTAGACCAAGGATGACCGCACGAGAATACAGGAACCTCTTCAAGCCGTTCAACCCTCGTCGTTAGATCTACTTATTATGTTGAACCTTATTATGTTGAACCTTATTGTGTTGCACCTTTGAAGATTGAACCTTATTATGTTGAACCTTATTGTGTTGCACCTTTGAAGTGTTGAAACTTATTGTGTTGCAAGAACTACTTGTTTTTTCTTAAGAGTGTCTATTTCGTAGGTATTTTAAAACATGTCGACTCGTTTCACTTTCAAACTAGGTTTCACATTTCAAATATCATAAATCAACATAAATTCACATATCAACATGTTTAGTCATACAACTAATACGTGCTGACATGAGTTCTGAAAAGAAAAACAGTGCGTCACGCATGGATATAATCCATACGTGACGCACGGTTCTATTCCATGCGTGATGCACAAAATGGCACATGATCCCTTTGATTCTTAGTAACACTGATGTTTGCATGATTTCCAATCAAAATAAAATTACATATTGTCAAATGTTGGACATTTAGGCCACGTAAGAAGTCCAAACAAAGGATATGCTACTTTACAAGTTAATAGGTGTTATTGGGAGTTACCCACATGGTTAAATATCCCTAATAGGCATTGAAAACAAGTTTCATTACATTCGGACATCGTTTGAGTGTCGTTTCGCCAAAAACCGCCTTAAGTCCATTTAAGGCGTTTTTAGTGGTTTTAGCGTTTACGTGCCTCATTTCGTGTGAGCGAGACCTCTTTTCTACTGAATATCCCTAATAAGAGTATGTTGTATAGTATTTTCAACAATAATCACCGTCAATGTTGTAGAATATACATATTGCGACAAGTTAGAGAGTTACGACTAGTATGTTTTTTACAAAGGAGGCGGTACTTTAAAAGTTAGAAGTTGTGGTTGGGAGTTACCCACATGGTTAAATATCCATAATAGCCACTGAAAACAAGTTTCATTACATTCGGACATCGTTCGTGTGTCGTTTCGCCAAAAACCGCCTTAAGTCCATTTAAGGCGTTTTTAGTGGTTTTAGCATTTTGGCATAGTTTCGAATCCCGTTTTGTATGTGTGAGACTTTATTGGGACTTTATATGCCTTATAACACATTTTTGTATAAATTTTTCAAACATACGTGAACATCAATGTTACGACCATATATATTGCAACAAGTTAAGCTTGTGGTGAGTAGTTTGATGTTTTACAAAGAGCGTGTTACTCTAAAAGCAAAAGGTTTTGATGCAAAGTTACGGACATGGTTAAATATCTCTAATAAGCATTGTAAACAAGTTTCATTCCATTCCGATGATGTTTCGACGACGTTATGGCGAATTGTGGTTTTAAAGCCTTTAAAAACAACACGGAACATGAATTATTTTGTGTGCCATAACTAAAAATACATTGAATACATTGACATGAATCATATAAGCAACAAAAAAACATATGAAAATCCATGCGTCACGTAAAAACAACACGGAACACGAATTGGGCTTTATCGCCTTAAAAAAGACACTAAAAATGTGTTATTTTGCACACTTAACTACAATGCTTCTGTTAATACTCTCTTTTACTTGGGGGTAATTGAATACTCCAGTCTTCGTCTACGAACATATCCACAAAGTACCCACTTGGTTTGCTCACGGCTCTGCATCTGAGAAATCTATATCTCTGCAAATGGGTCACGGACTCACAGTAGTATACATGAACGTCTCTATAAACCCTTTTTATCACATACAACTCTTTAGTTTTTCTCCATTTCTCTCAAAAACTCACCTCCATTTTTGTACGTGAATCTCCCTCCACATCTCTGCAAACCGCCATACAAAAAATCTGCTGCCGGTAATACTACAAGGTTTAGGTTTAAACCAAAGCTAATTTGAAATTACTTTTCATTTCTCAGACATCGAACTTGGTAGGTTGGTGTTGTCATCCATGCGTCACGTATGGTGTAAAACCATGCGTGGTGTGTGGATTAATTCCATGCGTGACGCATGGTTTTATGTTGCAAAATCTTATTTTTATATTTTGAATGCTTATATTGTTGTTATGTTGACGAATGTTCAACCTTATTATATTTCAAATTGTATATGGTACGCCATACATATTGCGACTTTGTTCGGTTTTCAAACTATGTTTCACTTACAAAGGTCTAAATTTGATTTTCAAGTTACACACATGATCAAATAGACATTATAAGGATTGAAACAAAGTTTCATTCCATTTCGATAAAGTTTCGATGACGTTTTTGTCGAATTGGGCTTTATCGCCTTAAAAAAGACACTAAAAATGTGTTTCTTTGCACACTTAACTAGAAATACATTGAATACATTGAAAGTTAGAAGTTTCATATATGCAAATACGTGCGTCACGCATGGAATTAATCCGTGCGTCACGCATGGAATTAATCCGTGCGTCACGCATGGATACAATCCATGCGTTTTCTGGAATGTGCAATCCGTGCGTCACGCACAGATTAATTCCATGCGTGACGCACGGATGACCTGGGCGGTAAATAGCAAAAGGGGTGGGCGTCAAATAGAAACTATGTAAAAATATGTATACATGTCAAGTTTCTCTTTATGGAAGTCCCCGCAATCCCTATGTAACCGTATAACAATAAGAAATTATGATATCTTATTCCCAAATATCTTTGCTCGAATTTCTATGCTCGTTTTTTATGTCTTGTCATATCGCGGAATGACAGACCACGGGATATTTGGTCGCTATCCTCCAACAGATATTCTCTATAATGCATCGAATCATCCCACACCATGCATTAGATAGTTATGTGTTGGACTTAATAACGCAAACACAAACTATGACACACTGCAATAAAGAACCATATAAATACCTATAGCATAATAGGTCGACTTCTTAGCATCCGAGTACATAAAAACATTACTGGTGGACAATTCTTAACATCAACATCATAAAACATGCCCAACACTTCAAACCATGAAACACGCCGCATAGTTCTTCATGGTAGTCTTTGTCACCGAGGACAACATCCAAAATAATTTTACCTTTCGAAAAGGCAAAAAAGAGGTATGGTTTTAAGCTTAGATGTAGCAACTTAAACCATGCATCTTTTCAAAAAGTCAATTTCAAACCATTCATCTCCATAGTATAAAGACTTTAACCAAAAAGGAATCCATCCTCTTAATGCTTTGTTGTCTCATACTCTTCTCCAACCACCTTTTGAACTTGCCACAACGCCTGTCTTTCTCTTTCTGCAGTACCCCTTGTTGTGACCCATATGCCGGCAGTATACTGACCTTTATTCTCCCACCTAGACCTCATACGCTGAACAAAGCTTTCCCGACAGAGGCTTTGTTGGTGGTGGGCGGCATGGATGCGCTTGATGTTAATGGGAATCGTCGATGCGTGTATTGCAAGAACAACATGCACTGTCTCTTTCTACATTTCTCTTAGCTTCTCAACAGGCCCGTCCAATCAAAATCGGAGGCCATGTGCGATAGTTTTATTGATCATCTAATATGTTAATTTTATATTATAATTTTTATAAATATAAATTTAATATAAAATTATATAGGGATTATTTTTGTGCTTATTACTTAAACAAATATTGTTAATTGATATTAAAGTTCAAAAGATAACTAGAAGAAAGAAGAAAATTGAAATTGAAATTGTTAAAATGTAAATACTAAGTAAAAGATAAGAAAGTAAATAACCTTTCTTTCAAGGTTGATTTGCATTTATATACTTGTTTTTATTAGATGAAAGACGTTTTCAAGTACTAGATAATATTAATACGAAACGCCTATATACACGCGACTTTTTCACTATATGCACGTCAATCTGTGCGCAGTTCTTAAGCGCATAAGTCTATGCGCAGTTGTTCAGCGCACAAGGGTATTTTGGGGATAAAAATGAAATTGTTGGCGTCGTCGGACAAATTGATGCGTTGATGACACGCGTACTGCAACACCTATGCGCAACACATCTGCGCACAGCGTTTTGAATTCTAAAATCCTATGCTCAGACGTTCTGCGCATAGGACATGTGCGACGTTAAGTTGCGCAGATATATTGCGCACAAATTTTTAACGTTAAAATGTGTGCGCATTGGATCTGCGCACATGGATTTAACGGTAACTTATTGTGCGCTTTACAACAGCGCACAATAAGTTATAGATTGATAAAGTTACAGAATAGGTGCGCATAACCTTGACGCATGGATGAAATCTGGTTTGAAGTAGTTGAAATATGAAGGGTCTAGTACATGGATGTTGATTATGTTTCAAAAACTTATACAATTATGTGTTATTAGGCATATAAAGAGTGCATAAGGTCTCCCCTTCACAAAAAGTTGATCGAAAATACTCAAAAACGCAAAAACGCCTTATCAGTCCTAATGGCCTGTTAAGGTCGAGAATAGGCGGTTCGACGCCCAAACGACGTCGGAATGCAATGAAACTTGTTTTCAATGCATATTATAGCTATTTAACCTTGTCGGTAAGTTCGAGTCGAAAACTCGAACTCTTCGAGTAACACCTCCTTTATAAACCTTCACTAGTCTTTCATTCTTCGAAATAGTCGAAGTAGTTGAGATATGAAGGGTCTAGTACATGGATGTTGATTATGTTTCAAAAACTTATACAAGTATGTGTTATTAGGCATATAAAGAGTGTATAAGGTCTCGCCTTCACAAAAAGTTGATCGAAAATACTCAAAAACGCAACAACGCCTTATCGGTCCTGATGGCCTATTAAGGTCGAGAATAGGCGGTTCGATACCCAAACGACGTCGGAATGCAATGAAACTTGTTTTCAATGCATATTATAGCTATTTAATCTTGTCGGTAAGTTCGAGTCGAAAACTCGAACTCTTCGAGTAACACCTCCTTTATAAACCTTCACTAGTCTTTCATTCTTCGAAATAGTCGAAGTAGTTGAGATATAAAGGGTCTAGTACATGGATGTTGATTATGTTTCAAAAACTTATACAAGTATGTGTTATTAGGCATATAAAGAGTGTATAAGGTCTCCCCTTCACAAAAAGTTGATCGAAAATACTCAAAAATGCAAAAACACAAAAACGCCTTATCGGTCCTAATGGCCTGTTAAGGTCGAGAATAGGCGGGTCGATGCCCAAACGACGTCGGAATGCAATGAAACTTGTTTTCAATGCATATTATAGCTATTTAACCTTGTCGGTAAGTTCGAGTCGAAAACTCGAACTCTTCGAGTAACACCTCCTTTGTAAACCTTCACTAGTCTTTCATTCTTCGAAATAGTCGAAGTAGTTGAGATATGAAGGGTCTAGTACATGGGTGTTGATTATGTTTCAAAAACTTATACAATTATGTGTTATTAGGCATATAAAGAGTGTATAAGGTCTCCCCTTCACAAAAAGTTGATCGAAAATACTCAAAAATGCAAAAACACAAAAACGCCTTATCGGTCCTGATGGCTTGTTAAGGTCGAGAATAGGCGGTTCGATGCCCAAACGACGTCAGAATGCAATGAAACTTGTTTTCAATGCATATTATAGCTATTTAACCTTGTCGGTAAGTTCGAGTCGAACACTCGAACTCTTCGAGTAACACCTCCTTTGTAAACCTTCACTAGTCTTTCATTCTTCGAAATAGTCGAAGTAGTTGAGATATGAAGGGTCTAGTACATGGATGTTGATTATATTTCAAAAGCTTATACAACTATGTGTTATTAGGCATATAAAGAGTGTATAAGGTCTCCCCTTCACAAAAAGTTGATCGAAAATACTCAAAAACGCAACAACGCCTTATCGGTCCTAATGGCATGTTAAGGTCGAGAATAGGCGGGTCGATGCCCAAACGACGTCGGAATGGAATGAAACTTGTTTTCAATGCATATTATAGCTATTTAACCTTGTCGGTAAGTTCGAGTCGAAAACTCGAACTCTTCGAGTAACACCTCCTTTGTAAACCTTCACTAGTCTTTCATTCTTCGAAATAGTCGAAGTAGTTGAGATATGAAGGGTCTAGTACATGGTTGTTGATTATGTTTCAAAAACTTATACAATTATGTGTTATTAGGCATATAAAGAGTGTATAAGGTCTCCCTTCACAAGAAGTTGATCGAAAATACTCAAAAACGCAAAAACGCCTTATCGGTCCTGATGGCCTATTAAGGTCGATAATAGGTGGTTCGATGCCCAAACGATGTCGGAATGCAATGAAACTTGTTTTCAATGCATATTATAGCTATTTAACATTGTCGGTAAGTTCGAGTCAAAAACTCGAACTCTTCGAGTAACACCTCCTTTGTAAACCTTCACTAGTCTTTCATTCTTCGAAATAGTCGAAGTAGTTGAGATATGAAGGGTCTAGTACATGGATGTTGACTATGTTTTAAAAACTTATACAATTATGTGTTATTAGGCATATAAAGAGTGTATAAGGTCTCCCCTTCACAAAAAGTTGATCGAAAATACTCAAAAACGCAAAAACGCCTTATCGGTCCTAATGGCCTGTTAAGGTCGAGAATAGGCGGTTCGATGCCCAAACGGCGTCGGAATGCAATGAAACTTGTTTTCAATGCATATTATAGCAATTTAACATTGTTGGTAGGTTCGAGTTGAAAACTCAAAGTCTTCGCGTGTGCGCAGAACCTAAGCGCACAAATTTACATTTAACGGCTACTTTTTTCAAAAATTTCAACGGCTACTATGTTTGAACAGTGCGCAGAAACACGGCGCACAAATTTTCAACCTGTGCGCAGTATTTAGGTGCACAAGTTGTTACAGACTCTGAAAATTTACGAAAAGTACCCGTAATACCCCGTAAAACACGTATGCGCATAAGAACTGCGCACAGATGCGTGCGCATAAGTTGCGCGCACAGAATCGCGTGCATATATGCCTCGATTCGCGTGCATATAGCCATTGCCTATTAATAAAATATATATATATATTAGAGAGTCTCATACTCCCATGTAACTTTGTGTAAATATCTAGAGTTATTTTACTAGTAAATTAATATAGTAGTCCTCTTGATTTATTTTATTGAAGAAGAAATTGTTAATTAAATAAGTGAATAAGAAAAATCAAAATTCTACAAAAAAATCAAAACACGAAAGAAAAAAAGAATAGATGCAGGGAGAATGAAACCATACTAATGACAGAGTAAAGTTACAAAACACAAAAAACAAAGAAGAGATTATAAAAAAAAGAAAAGAAAAATAATTGCATTAAAAGACGATACTTTTAAAGAAGGAAAAAACATCAGACGCGCTGGATGACATTCATGAGTCTCGAACACAAGACTTTTGGATTCAATTATTGGGCTACCAATCAACTCCCCTATGCCTATTTACTTACCATTCTTGCTACTTACTTTTTATATGGGGCCCAATTAATTTGGGGGCCCTGTTCGACCGGGCTCTTTGAACATGCTAATGGATGGGCCTGCTTCTCAGCCTTGTACATAGGGTTAAAGGGATCTAGGAGGGAAACCATCTCATGGTTGGCAAGGGCTATTGCGTGAACGCATGAAAGCCTATCATCCCGAAACTTCCTACATTCTCATGTACCCTCCCGTATATTCATTAAGTACTTGCGATTCTCCTCCACGACATGTCCTTTATGCTGGCTCAGCTTCTCTACTACATGATTGGTGGGAACTCGATATCCCCCCTCTGCCGCCTTGTACAGATTTGGAGACAATATGTGATCCCATTTCTCAGCAACCTACCTCCTTTTACAAAACCATCCAGAAACAGTCCGCATAATAGCATTGAATAGTGCAAGAATAGGCCACGGTCGTGGAGTGCTCCAATGCCCGTTCAGACACTCGACTTTGTTGGTGGTCATGATGTTATACATGTTCCCATCAAAATGGCCCCTCATCCATTTCTTTATCCCTACAGCTCTAACATACTTACCAATATTTGGAGACGCAACACAAAGTTAGGCATACTTAGGATTAAAGTCTGGTAATAAGATAGATGCAAAATCCATGAAGTGCCTTTTCAAACCCTTAGCAATACTAGCATGACAATCTGATACAATATACAGCTCCTCATCATCTTTTATAACATTCAACAATTCTCCAAAGAAAAATGACCAAACCTCATCATTGTCAATGTTAACAACAACAAAAGCATTAGGATATATTTTCATGTTCCCATCTTGAGCGGTGGAAATGAGAATTACTCCTTGTACTTTGCATTTAGATGAGTGCCATCCACAACAAATACCTAAACAAACAATCAATATTCCAGCTCTTTTAGAATATCACCTATTATAAACAAAAGCACTTTGAATATCTCTTATTTAAGAGGAAATTGAACAATGTTTATACTTTGATCCAACAAACCTTTAATATTAACATTATATCTCAAATATGTAATCCGACATGCCTTCTTCAGGTGAGGGACTACCCTTTTACACTAACCCAATGACCAGAATACAAACCTTAACTAGTGATGATCATCTTTCACAACTCTAGTCTATGTTCCAGAATTCGCCTTCTCTAGCTCAAACATACATTTTCCTATAGTTTTCTTTAGGGGTACCATGTGCTAAGTCCTTGGCTATCTGCCGAGCTCGATGAGCTTTTTGGTAGATGGTTTTTACACCCATCTTTAGCATGTCTTCTTGTACCTCGGATGTCCGGATCCCGTCTTTACCGTTTGATAACCTATTACAATTCAACCAACAATGTTTTACTTAATTGAATTCTAAATTAAGGATATACAAAGAAGAGAGGAGACATAATATTAGTTTTCCAGTACTTGGTTAGCAATGAATCATGAACTTTCTCGTTTACTGTGATTGACTTTCATGCCACATGTATGCTAACCCACATAATCTCTGACAACAGATAATATGGTTTTGCAATACATAGAACCTCGACGGTATAAGATGCAGCTCAGAAACTTGCAGTTAACCTCATAATTTGACTAATGAGACCTTGTCACCTTTATCTCAAAACAATTGTCAATAGCCATCTCAAAACAATTGTCACCGGACGCTCATGTATCATTTTTTCTTTCCCTTTTCCTATGACATTTGTATTATGATCCTTCAAACCACCAACTGATAGCTCAAACTGATCCCGAATGGTGATTCCGGGCCTTTTATCCACAGTAGATGCTCCCTCGGAGAATTGGAATAGCATGGTTGCATGATCATTCTCAAAGTCCTCCAATCCACAATTTGGATTGCCTCCATCCTCATTGCATGATCCAACATTTTCTTTTATCTGACCCCAAGCATCATCATCAATTCCCTAACAGAAGTCATCATGAGCTAAATTAACATCGTGGTTGTATGAATCTAGTT
Source organism: Oxyria digyna (assembly GCA_029168935.1). Taxonomy (NCBI): domain Eukaryota; kingdom Viridiplantae; phylum Streptophyta; class Magnoliopsida; order Caryophyllales; family Polygonaceae; genus Oxyria; species Oxyria digyna. The sequence goes on from JAPVLV010000013.1 coordinate 19,871,146, forward strand.
TTATGTTGACATCGACCAAATCTTTATCCATGTCAACATCTTCATCGTCATTGCTCAAAAATATAATCCCAGCACCTATCATAGGAAGCTTTCTTTTGTTTTTCAACCTATTCTCCTCCGTACTTAACCTCCTCAACGGGTCATCGTTAACATCATATATTATCTCATCCACTGACCGGACTTCATGCTTAACATGTCAGACATTTGGAGGAGGCCGGTGTTAGTTATCCAGTGATATTTGTGTAACCGTTGGGGCAGAATCTAAAATCCCTCATGGGGCACCATTATCATTTCTTTCTTCTTTCATTGAGATCGTTATAAATAGCTTGCAACCCTTCTTTCCTTCATTCAATAGCATGAAGGGTTCCAAATCCTCATCATCCTTAATCGAGGTGGGATTGAGATGAGGATTGTTTGGATATAGGTATTTAACACTTAAGTGCGCCCGAGCTACACCATCACCAAACTTATCTTGTAGTTTCTTCTCTATATCAAGGAAGGTAACACCTTCATCCAGAACAATATCTCTTGCAGCTCGATCGACGAAATGGTTCAATCCATTCTCTAGAAGTTTCCAAACACCATTGCTAAATACTTGAACATAAAGTAAACGTGTACCTGTACAGAAACAAACAAAAAATAATCAAAGTTTCTAACTTATAAGTGAACAAACTTCTATCATCAAAGCACTCAAAGTTTAAACAAACAAACTTCTATCATCAAAACCCTACCAGTTTATACCCTAAACCCTATCATTAAAGCCCTCAAAGATTCAAACTTTTGTCAGCGACCAACAAGCAATTACATATGTTATCTTTCAGAGAACAAAAGAGGACATTGGGAATGTCGGCACTTAATAACGCAATAAATATCATACCCATTGGGAAGTTAATGGAGTGGGGAGGAGCGTCAAATCTATTAATCGATATCTTTAACCTAATATAGAAAGGAAACAAAAGGGAAAGGGAAAGGTAAGTAGGGTTATGTAGGGAAAAGGGGATAAATTTGGAGCCAAAATATCTTTAATAGTACAACCAAGAACTCCTACACAACATTTGCAAGTACAGGCGGTATAGGTAGCAAGTCATCTCTTTTCTCATTCAACCGAGAGTTACCTGAAGCACATGGTGATTAACTTGTTCATTAAAATTTACTTTGACTTTCTGATGGCAGACAAATCTGCAGGATCGAATATATGAGGCTGAAAACGTTCTCTTGGGTGAGATGAAGGTGTAGTCGATGTCAAAGGCGGATTCGTGAGGTCGTTGAGGAAGACGATCGAACGAATCTTTTTCTCATTTAACCGGGAGTTACCTGAAGCACACGGTGATAAACTTGTTCATTAACATTTAGTTTGACTTTCTGATGGCAGACGAATCTGCAGGATTGGATATATGAGGCTGAAAACGTTCTCTTGGGTGAGATGAAGGTGTAGTCGATGTCGAAGGCGGATTCGTGAGGTCGTTGTGGAAGACGATCGAACGAATCTTGGTCGTTGACAAGTGTTGTCTTCCTTGACTCAGTCGTCGATCTAGGAGGGCTCGCTTGACTCAGACTCGATAGGCAAGTGACGTCTTTTTTGACTCAGTCGTTGATCTAGAAAGACTTGCTTGACTCGAACTAACCTAAGGAATCAACCTAGGGTTCTTTCGAGGTTTGGAGATCGAGATATGGGCAACCGACAAATCGTTCTCACAAGTTGAATCAAACACAAGAAATCCACTTGAGATTCAATCCAACCAAAAAGCTACAACTAAACGACGTCAAAACTAAAAAGTGATAATAATTCTCAATTTGTCAAATCTGAGCAACATGCTCTAAAAACCAACTTAAATATGAAAATGTCTCAAGGGTAAATAGTAATGTCTCCTTAGTCTTCATCTTCTTGGGCCTTCTTCCTGTTAGGCCCAAAAGGGCTCATCTTCTCCTTATGGCCGATCGGCCCACCTGTCTGGCAGCCTTGGGTTGTTCCTTCTTCTTCAGTGATATTTGTGATTCGAACCGACGTAGTCCTGCGTACATCATCCTCCCTCTCTTGAAAAGGATTAGTCCTCAAATCTGCAATAGTAACTGAAACAAACACAAAATACCCTGCACTCTCGAAAACACCCCAGTAATGGATGGTAAGAGGTAAGTCTGCACGGTCCAGGTGACGGTCTGAGTGCACGAAAAACAACTGTAGCGAGCTGAGGCTCTTCAAATTCACCACATCTCTAGCTGGATCACTCGTGAGTATTATCTTGGAGAACTTCCCCAAGACGTCACAGAAATAAAAACTAGCAATCCGACCAAGAGAAAGCAGAGACGACAAGGTGATACCGAGTAAGAGAGTAGGGGTAGGTACCTCCGGAGAAAGGCTAGATGCATGGAAGAAGTCATGAGGGAGAGGAAACTTACGTCGTGGCTGCTCAAGACAACGAACCAGATTGATGCCTGCTCCCTCCATTATACGACTCATATAGAGGAACACATAAACGTCCTTTTTGCTCATAGGAGATAAACAAACACAGAAACGTCCTTGTGGTGCCTGTTATGCAGAACATATCTATCAAATTGCCATGGGCGTCCCAATATCGCAGTGATATCATCAATAGGCAAGACGACACAACGAATCCTGTCAGCATATCCATCCAAACTGATATTGAACTCAGCTCCCTGACTTACCTTCACGTTGAATTCGTGACAAATCCAACCCGCTGATATAGTCTCACTTAAAGCATAAATATGAAGAGATAACTTTGAGACAACAGCTGCGCTCACTACATTACGCTCACATACACCGTCAATAATAGCAAGAAAAGGTGTCGGGTGCGTACCAACGGAAATCTTGTGGTAAAAAGCAAGGGTACGTTGCGCTAGATCAATTGGTGGGATGTCAACTCGCTGCTCAATTCTCTCCATCTCCCATTCCATGATCTCACCCATCAGCTTTAGATGATCCCCATTGTCTCTCATGCCCTCTTGCTTATCCCTACTGCCAACAGTGTCCTCCAGGGATCCCTCAAACGATACAACTGCAAAAACAAACCTCATCGACCTGGTCACTCGGTTCCTCCTTGAGATCCTCCTCATCAGCTGACTCATACCTGCCGTTTTTGTTCAAAAGCACGACTCACAGGTTTGGGCAATTACGAGCCATATGCCCTTTTCCGCTGCACTTGTAACAGGTGATATCTCTTGCCCTCGTACCCTCCTTAGGCGGTTCATCAGTCTTGGTTGCCGACTTTGCTGCCGGATCTGCAGAAACTGATGGATGGTTGCTGCTAGATGGCGAAGTCGACCAGCTTCTGTTACCTCCCGGCTGTCGTCTCTTAGGTAGAGACTCAAAAAATTGCGTAGCATAGTGCATGATACTCTCAATAGCAACCTCTGGCCCAAAATATTGATTCCGAACAACAGACCCGACATCATCATTCAACCCATTAATAAACTTTGAAACGATGTACCTTTCAGGGAAAGACACGTTTGATCGGGAAATAAGTTGCTTCAACTGATTGAAATACTCTGCCGGCGAATGAGCTCCTTGCCGAAGTCGTTCAAGTTGGCCTTGAATGATGTCAACGTAATTGCCCGGGATGAACCGTTTCCTCATTGCATGTTCCAGCTCTTCCCACGTCTCAACTGGATGCTCGAAACGATGCTCTCTTTCAACCTGCTCTGCTCTCCACCAAGTCAGGGCAAAGTCTGTAAAGTGGATAGTGGCCATAGCCACCCTAGTGTGCTCCGGGTACTCACAGAACTCAAAAATCTGATAAGTTCGGGACTCCAAACTGATGTAGGCTTCTACATCTGACGTACCCGAGAAGCGACCGATCTGCACCTTTGCCTGAGGATGGGTTGTTGGCCGTTCCTATTGCTGATCGAATCCCTGATATGTCGGGACTCCCTGGCTCGGCTGAAGATAGCCAGGATTCTGTTGTCTGACTTGTCCACGGTAATCGCCACCCAGGGGAACTTGATTGGCATTCTGGAACTGCTCTCTTGGATGCATCTGCCTGAACTCCGGTTGCCCGAAAGTGCGAGTACATTGATGAGAGGTTTGTTCAACGACTTGCTCGGCATAGTTCGGGTATGGTGTCGACTCACGTGCCTGAAACACTGGACGGTCTCATGTTGTATGCCCGTCGACGTCATTCAGAGGTTCATAAACTACAGGTCTGTTCAAACCTCCAGCATGCTGCTTCCCTTGTCGACCGTCAATGGCGTCTAACACGTTAGTACTGATTTCGGCTGATAGATATTTCTTTATCTGCTGGATTATCTCTCATATGGTCTCTCGCATCTCATTAGTTACCGGTGATGCCCGTTCAGTATGTGAATCAACCATGGCTGCTTGGAAAATTGGAACGAAGGCGATTTGTGTACGGGGGAGGGGGGGGGGGGGGGGGTCGTTCGGCTCTGTTCGTAGGGTTTCAAGAGGCACTTCAAATTTTAGAGACTTGCTTTCCAAGAGTAAAATCCCTACAAGAGAATAAGGAAAATGAAATAAAATCTAGAATATCTAAAAAGGAATTAAAAAGAAAATAAGAAAATAAAAGAAAATCTCAATATGGTTAGATAAGATCTTACCAACTTGGTAACAACTTATCTTCCAAGAAAAGGATATCTTCTATTTTCCTAAAAGAAAGGAAATAAACAAATAACAAGATTTGGTAACAAGAAAGATCTTCCCCTTTTTTTTGTATTGTTTGGAAATTGAAGGGGGGGAAGGGAGAGGTGCCACTCGGCCGGCCCAAAAAGGTCAGCCCGCTAGGCGCGGCTGCGCGCACGCCTCGGTGTGCGTGCTCCCGCTCGAGCGGTGGGCCCCGCCTTGCCAACTTGGCAATTCCTCTCGTAATCTTTTCCTGCAAGATTGTTAGCCCACTTCAAATAAAAGAGACAAATTAGGTTAACGTTTAATGTCGCAGCCCTAGGCTCAAAAATCTCTAGAGCTGCCCCCGGGCGGAAAATATCGGGGCGGAGTTCGAGGCTACTAGCCCGACTCACTTGTCTTGACCCCTTGGACTTCTCAAGGCTACTAGCTCGGGTCATGCTCAACCTAAATGAAACAAGGCTACTAGCCTAAAACGTTCTCGTCCTAGCAGGATTTCTCTTCGGCTAATCGGGTTAATGAAAACTTTTTTTTTTAAATGGCCGGATGGCCTTAAGGGTAGGGAGCTGAAAACTCTTCCCGCTCGTTTTCCCTTTTAAAAATTCGAATTAATAAAAGATTTTCTCATTTCCTTCCGAAAATAGTTGCACAAAATCCTAAAAGAAAATCTTCAACTGATTCTTCCTTTGATTTATGGGTTGGTTAGGGTAAGAAGGGATTAGGGTTTTGGTTTTCCCCTGGACGTTCGCCGTCCCGAGGCTGAGACGCCGCTTGCTTCCCTCCGCCACACTCTCCTCTCCGGCGCTCGTTACACGTTTTTGAGGAGGTTTTTGGCCGAAATTTTTTTCTCACCCTCTCGGCTTAAGGTAGATCTGACAAAACACACCCGAGTGAGTAAACTTCAAGCAAAGGGAATACGAAACTAGAACGTTTTACCTTGTTTATCTCTGATACCAAATGATGGAAGACGAATCTGCAGGATCAAATATATGAGGCTGGAAATGTTCTCTTAGGTGAGATAAAGGTGTAGTCGATGTCGAAGGCGGATTTGTGAGGTCGTTGTGGAAGACGATCGAACGAATCTTGCTCATTGACAAGTGTTGTCTTCCTTGACTCAGTCGTCGATCTTGGAGGGCTCGCTTGACTCGGACTCGCTAGGCAAGTGACGTCTTTCTTGACCCAGTTGTCGATCTAGAAAGACTCGCTTGACTCGAACTAACCTAAGGAATCCACCTAGGGTTCTTTCGAGGATTGGAGATCGAGATATGGGCAACCAACAAATCGTTCTCACAAGTTGAATCAAACACAAGAAATCCACTTGAGACTCAATCCAACCAAAAAGCTACAGCTAAACGACATCAAAACTAAAAAGTGATAATAATTCTCAATTTGTCAAATCTGAGCAACATGCTCTAAAAACCAACTTAAATATGAAAATGTCTCAAGGGTTAAATAGTAATGTCTCCTTAGTCTTCATCTTCTTGGGCCTTCTTCCTGCTAGGCCCAAAAGGGCTCATCTTCTCCTTATGGCCGATCGGCCCACCTGTCTGCCAGCCTTGTGTTGTTCCTTCTTCTTCAGTGATATCTGTGATTCGAACCGACGTAGTCCTGTGTACATCACTTTCCCCCTTAATTATTTCTACTTTATACTTTTACAACTTCAAAATTAAAGGCAAAAGAAATTGCTTCGGGCCCACTTTTTTTATTCTTATGATACAATTTGAGGTAAATGCAATATTCGAGCTATATTTGAGGGGTCTCTTCGAATTCCATTGTTTCGATCAATGACCCTTAAAAAAATCTAGTCTTGCGTAGTGCATTATGATTAAGATTTAAGATGCATTTTTTTGACATTAGGTAAGAACTGAGACTCTATTTCAATCGGATAGGAGTCTAAATCATCTATTCGATTAATTCTAAAGAACGCTAAAAATATTGATATTAATGAGTTAATATCAATGCATTTGTAGCTACAAAATCTGCAGTTTGGGAGAAATACCAAATAAGTCGTTTTGTCATACAGAGTGAACGTATTAGCGCCTTCCAAATTAATTTTGAATTTTTGGCGTAATTTTTAATTTCCAAAGCCAATTGAAAAGATCCTCTTGATCACTCTGCGATCAATTAATATTCAGTTGACGAGCTATTCAGTGGTAAATTTGTCATTCGTGTTAGGTGTCCAAATATTTTGATCCTATGTAAAATGATAAGGTATATAAATCTTTAGGAATATAAACAAAGATTTCATTTAACACACATTTGAATTTTTATTTACTGTAGTTTTAGATTCGTCATATATGAGATCAATGCCTCGTCTATCATGAATTAGAAAAAAGAATTGTCTGTCACAAACTAAGAGAATCATTTTGTGACGAACCGGCCAATTGATTTTTTGATTTACTCCTTAGAGAATAATGTCGCAAATGCCCAAGTTTTTGTACCAATATTATACATATGCCCAATTTCATATGGATATTACTGTAATATCCATATGAGGGTTATAATAGTCCAAAAAAATATTTTTCCTATTAAAAAGAAAAAATTTATTATAATTTCATTTATCTTTATTTTTTTAACTGAAATGATTATTTTAATATTATCTGAAATTAAGATAAAGGATAATGAAATTAATAAATAAAAAATAAAAGGAAATTAAATTATATAATAAACACTTTAAAAACAAGAAAAGGAAAAATAAATTAATAAAAAAAGGAAAATTAAGAAAAGAAAAGGGAAAAGGATAATGACGGTTTTGAAATTAAAAAACGTTAACTGCTTTCTTAAGCATAATTAACTTCCATTAATCATCTCAACCATTTCCCCCGTTTCCTTTTCAACTTCTCTCTCTCGTTTTCACAGTCTTCTTCCTCCTTTCACCAAATTTTCAAATTTTCATCATTTTCACTCTCTCCCTCTCGTTCAACCTTCAGCCTCACCATTTCTCAGACGAAATCGACGCTCGCAACCTCTCTCGCAGCCTCGCTTTCGTCTATCTCCGTCTTTCTCCCTTTTTCTCCCTCTTTCTCCCTCGCAACCGCTGCAGTTATGGCCCCCGTTACCAGAGCTTCTGCACCCCAGAAAAGAAAGAGAGACTCAAAGGGAGACTCTAAAGGTAGAAAGAAGAGGCAAATCGAGAAAACCCCCAAATCTAAGAAGGGGTCGTCGGCGAAGTCGGCGCCGGAAGTGGAGAGACCAGTCTCCCAAAAGAAGAAGGAGGTATTGAATCTCTTGGACAAATGGAGAACCATGGAACCTCTGCCTTTTAAGGAGAATGTAAGTGAAATTTGTGATATTTTGATTTTCAATTCGAGTGTATGAGTGAAATTGGTGAATTTAGGGTTGACTGAAGCAAATGCATGTAAATTTGACATTCTCACAGAGGAATTTTCACTTGTAATTGGAGTTGAGAACAAAGTTGTGAATACTTTGATTATTGTTTAGGGTGATCCTGTCATACTCCTTACTGTGTCCGGGCATAAAGTTATCTTTGTCCTGACATCTTGTTGTCTGTGTCCAGACATTTGCAATTTGTTTTTGTGTAGCTTATGTGCATTCAGGAGTGGAACCGGTTTATGTAGATTCATTTCTTCATGTGTATTATGAATCTTGACACCTCTTAAAATAATTCCTGTCATATGCATTGTGAACCAGTTTATGTAGTAGAAGTATTTGGATTTCAGTTTCTGAATATTGACAGTTTTTAAGGAAATGCATGTACATTGGATGTATTTGGATAGTTTATAAGGAATTTCATTTCTTCATGTGTATTATGAATCTTGACACATCTTAAAATAATTCCTGTCATGTGCATTGTGAACCAGTTTATGTAGTGGAAGTATTTGGATTTCAGTATCTGAATATTGACAGTTTTTAAGGAAATGCATGTACATCCTCTTCTCCTCACTTGTTCTAGATTTTTTAGTTTTATCCTGATAGACTCTTCACTGTGTCCTGACATATTCTTATCTGTTTCCCCACACTTGAACTTTGGTTGTGTAGCTTATGTGTTATCCTGACAGACTCTTGACTGTGTCCTGACAGTTTTTTCCTGGGATCCTGACTTATTACTAATATTTTCCTGTCATCTTATGTTTCTGTAGGTGATGTATTCCTACTACAAGGGAGATGCATTGCATGGACGTGTAAATATCAACTGCAGGAGGAAATATTTGAAAGATATTGAGTCTAAGCTGACTTGCCAAGACTGGAGAAGGATCTGTGGCAGCCCCTTTGGGGATGTTGTCAAGATGGTCAATCAAGTGACCTTCTCTTCTCAAACCGTCCATTCAGTTTTCTTCAAGCAGTTGAAGAGTGAAAAAAAGTGGGAGACATGGTATGAGATTGCTGGTCAGCCATTGAGATTTTCACTGCAAAAATTTTCTTTGATAACTGGCTTGAATTATGACCCTCTTCCCAAGGAGATAAAATCATCTAGGAAGCAAGACAACCAAGTGATGGACAATTTTTTTGGTGGTCCTGATGGTTCAAAAACTTCAGCGCAAGACCTTTATAAAAGGTTCATGAAGCACAAAGCCTTGGACAACCACAAGTTCAAGTTAGCAGACTTGCTGATTGTGGAAGGGATAATTCTTGGAGGTGATAAGAAGAGACTTGTAAAAGCTGAACATGTGAGGTTAGTGGAAACAATTGACAAGTTCTGGAGGTATCCATGGGGAAGAGTTACCTACATGGAGCTGCACAAGGCACTGACCAAATCAATGGCAAGAAGAATGATATCCATGGAGAAGTCTATCAAAGTCTCAGATTGTGGTAGGATACCATACAACCTTCAAGGGATGCCAGTGGTGTTTCAGGTATAGTAGTACATTTATGACATGATATATATTTAAGTGTGACAGGATATATATTTAATGGTTTGGTTTGTTTGTTTGTGTAGGTGTGGATTTGGGAGTGTGTACAGTTTGTTGGAGTCAAGTTTGCCTCCAAGATTAGTGAGACCCAAATCCCTAGAGGAGTGCGTTGGTCTGCAACCCAATGCCCTGAGCATGGATTCCTAAGGCTAGCTTTTGAAGAAGAAGGTCTTGAAGTCTTGCCTCTACTTGTTGCAGATGAATCTGAGAAGGAGTTGCTTAATGGTTGCACATTCTCAGATGAAGTAGAGGACCCCTTCTTTGACCAGATCACATCTGAGTTTATGTCAAAGACTAAGGACAGTGAGCCTACACAAGTAGAGGACCTCTTCAAAGACCAAGGACAAACTCAAGGACAATCCACTGGGGATCAAGGTCTTAGCAGAGATGTCCTGAAGGCTTTGTTCATGAAGTTTGACAAGTTGGAGGCTGCTGTTTGTCAGAGGTTTGAGAGGCTGGAGAGAAGGAACTTTGTTGCAGAGGAGGAGGAGATCACCAAGAAAAGGATGGGAAGGAAGAGAGTGAAGAAAGATGTTGTTTCTGAGGAGGAGGAGGTCCCTAGGAAGATATTGGAAAGGAAGAGTGTGCCAAGGAAGAGTGTGGAAAGGAAGAGTGTCAAGAAACCAGCCGGGAAGGGTAAGAAGAAGGTTGAAGTTGAAAGTTCTAGTGAAGAGAGTGAAGAAGTGAGTGAAGAGTATCAAGAGCCGTCTGAAAGTGATGAGAGTGGTACTGAGGAGGAGAGCGAGGAAGAAAAGGTGGATACAGGAGTGGAAAATGATGGAGAAAGTGAAGAATCTGAGGAGGAAGAAGAGAGTGACAATGATGGGGATGACAATGGAGGGAATGGTGATGATGGAGATGGAGATGATGGGTGTGAGAAAGCTGAGGCAAATGCTCTGACAGTTGAGAATGAGGTATGTACACGATGCTTGGATAATTTTTGAATAATTCAGGATAATTTTAGGTGAATGACAGGATAATTTAAGCTTATGACAGGATAATGTTAAATCATACTAGGATAGAATGTGAAATATGACAGGATAGGTTATGTTGCATGTCAAGATATTTTCTAAAGATTGAAATCTAGGATTTAAGAACTTGTTATTGCAGGAAAGAGGACTTATTATTTACCATGAACCAGTATTTGATTTTGGTAATGCTGAGGAGTTGGAGGACCAAATGTTTTCACAGGGTAATGTTGAGGAAGTTGTTGGGAATGTTGAGGATGTTGTTGACAATGTTGAGGAAAGGGCTGAGGAAGTTGTTGGGAATGCTGAGAAAAGGGTTGAGGAGCCAGTGGATAATGTTGCTGCTCCTTGTGTGAATGTGAATGAGGAGTTGGTAAGCTCCAAAGATTCCAGTGACAATGAGGTATGATTAGGATATTGGTGTCTAGGATCTGTTTGTTGAATATGACAGGATATATATGGATATATGACAGGATTATTTGCAGGGTCTCGAAGATTTTCAGTTGGTTGGTGTTGGTAGAAGAGAAGGTGATGTGGTCATGAATATTGTTGTTGAGCTAGCTGAGAAGGCAACTGACAAGGATGAGAGCGACCCTAATGTGCAAGATGAATTGAAAGATAATGATCTTGTAGATGCACCAAGGGAAGAGCTCACCCAGCAGGCTACAGCTGAGGATGAAAAGGCTGAGAAGGAATCAAAGGATGAGGAGGAGAAAAGGGCTGAGGAGGAAGCCAAGGCTGAGGAGGAGGAAAAGAAAAAGGTTGAGGAGGAAAAGGGCAAGGCTGAGGAGGAAGCCAAGTCTGAGATGGAGATAGGTGAGGAGGAAGCCAAGGGTGAGGAGGAAAACACTCAGGAGGGAAAGGATGTGGCTGAGGTGGAGAAAGGTGAGGAGGACAAGGCAGATGATTTTGCCAAACCCAAACTGGTGTTTAGCAACAAGGTGAAGCATGTTAGTGGCCGTTCTCCAAACAAGGTGTCTCCACAGAAGCAGAGGTAGTTTTAGGAAAATGACAGGATATTTTTTGTTGTATGACAGGATTGGTTTTTGAATAATACATGATAGTTTATGTTGAATGGCAGGATTGTTTTTTGTATATGACAGGATTGTTTTTTGTATATGACAGGATAGTTCCTTGAACTTGATAGGATTGTTTGTTGAACTAGACAGGTTATGATACTTTTTGAGTTCACTGTGGTTTTGCAGGATCATGCCCAAGCGTAATACAAGGCCTTCTAGTTCTCTCAGCTCTCCTTACACAACCAACACCACCAAGCAAAACACCAAGAAGGACACCACCAAGGACATTCAGGAGAAGAAGAAGGAAGTCTACACAAAAGCTTTTTGGAAGAAGATAACCAAGAATACAGCTGTGAAAGAAATGACAGAAGGAATAGCATGGTACATTGACGAAAGGTACTTGAGTTAAATTGGTGTAACAATATTGGGTTTTATGTTGATTACAATGAAATATTAAACCCCTATATTGTGTTTAATGTTTCAGCTCTGAGGAGTTTGAGGGCATGAGTGGAGTGGTTATTGACAAGGCCTTCCATGAGGCAATTCTTGAACCAAGACACTGGTGGGATAATTTGGTAAGTGTGACAGGATATAAATTTGATTTCTTACTTTTTCAATCTTAAGTGTAATTATGTACTTGTATTGGCAGCACATCGATGAGGTCCTTTGCCACGTGAAGGCTGAGCTGAGGAAAAAACCATCTGATGATCACAAAGCTGCCATAATGGATTGTCCATGGTCTGAGGATTACAAGGACCAATACAGGAGTGAAGGTCGTGGAGATGAAGTAGCATTAATTCCAGATCGTGTTGTCGGGTATTTGAAGGGAAGTCTTACATTCCTATTTGGAAAAAACTGGGAAGATGTGGACTTTATTTATGCACCCTTCTTCGTTGGAGGCAACCATTGGGTGGCAATTGAAATAGACCTCCAGAAGTGGAACCTAAATATGTATGACTACAACACCAATCTGAAGCCAGAGCGGGTAATAGAAAAAGAGGTGGCCCCAATCCTGAAGTATTTGCCAAAGTTTTTGAGCAATCACGAGGCTCTGTCCACAAAGTACGTAGATAGACTTCAGGAGGACCTGGCTTATGAAGGAAGGATTGAAGGCTTACCACAGAATAAGAGAAGGTAATATATCCCTCCACCCTTCTGTTATTTACCCTCCACACTTTATAAATATGTTACTAAAGCTTGTTTTTGTTTACAGTGGTGATTGTGGTGCATATACTGTGAAGTACATTGAGTGGTTGTGTTTTGGAAATAATGATCTCTCCCGAATCTCGGACAAGACAATCGACATGCACAGATTAGACATTGCTACCAGCCTAGTTGGTGACAAATGGGTGAGTAGGTTGAATAATATTGATGACGTTGTTACACAGTAAGAATAATGGTTTGTGTTGTGTTTTATGTTTCTGAATATTCGGTTTGGTTAGTGTGAATATTGGTTTGGTTTTGTTGACCTGTGTTGGTCTGGAACAATGGCTTGCTTGCAATACAAATTTGTGGTTTGAATGTAATTTTTTAGTCTTACCCTTACCACCTATGTCAACTCAAAATGTTAGGATGTGACAACTGCAAAAGTGTACCAGTTGCACAGTGACAGGATGAAAAAGTAATATTGTCAGGAAACAGTTTTCGAAATCGTATAAAAGTTTCAAATTTTAAAAAAACCCCGCCTTCATATTGTGTTACACTTCCTACAAATTTCTAGTTTGAATGCAAGTTTCTGGTCTTATCCGTACCAGCTATGACAACTCAAAGTGTACCAGTTGTAAAGTGTCAGGGTGAAATAAGAGTGTTGTCAGGATAAAGTTTTCAAACTTGATTTTAAAATTTCAAATTTTAAAATAACCCCGCCTTCATTTTGTGTTACACTTGAAGTCTATAAATAGCATAGTTTCCTACCGAATATTGTCATGTTCTCAGTCCATAAATTATCAAAAATATGGATCGCGTTATGGATTTCACAAGAGTCTATAGTGAAGTTTACCATGGTGGCTCCCTTGTCCCCAGCAGCGGAAGAATGGCCAGTGTGACGAGCCACATCTATGAAGGTGGTCTTTGCGAAGATTGGGCTCCAGCGGCAGATAGTGTGAGGGACATCAATTGGCTAAGAGGACAGCTTTGGAACCTCAACAACCGCCAGCATCATGAGGATTATTTCTTTGAGATGGTTCATACTCATGGAGAGAGGAACACTATAAGAGCCTTGCAGCACTCACGTGATGCCCATGCCCTTGCAGATCTAGCAAGGTCCGTTGCTCTAATCAAAATCTTCATTGTCACTGCTGAACACCCCTTGGAGCTCACCAAGAGGTGGAGGCGTGACTTCTTACCCCCGGGTCTCGACATACCACACCATGGAGATGAAGACTCTAATGTTATGTAATTTATGTAGCAAGTCAGGATGTCCGGGAAAGTGTGGCGGGATATGTTCTAGTTTGTGATCTAAGTACTATTATGTCTGCTTTTCATTTTCTATGCTTTAATAATTTGTTTTAATGAAAAATTATGTTTCTTCAGTGTGACTTCTGAGGATTAAAAGTTGTAGTTTGTGGTTGCATTCATCCTAGTCAGGATGAAAGTGAACATATGACAGGATAATACATAAATGGTGGACGGAAAGTAATACCAAATTCATTAAATTCTTTTATGGAAACACAATACAAGATAGAAGGAAACAACAGAGAAAAGGAAACTGAAATGAACGAAATAACATGAAATGAGACAACATCAATAGTTGTACACTTCAATATCGTACACGACACCATTGGAATCCGCAGTTTGTAGGTCGAAGAGGCACTCATCGTTGTACTTGAGCTTATTGTCTTGAACAAAAGCTCTCCAACCCTTGCCTAAGCGGTAGACATTGTTGTGGTGTTTGAGAAGAACTTTCCAAGTCTGAAGTCCAACTCTAAGTGTTATTTCACAGTTCTTGAAGTCTTTCAATAACTTTTCTCCATGACCAATGGGAATACATAGACGGCAGTCCCCATGAACGTATGACCGTTTCATTGTGACGAAAAAACTTGTTCTTTGGTAATTTTCGTCGAGAAATGGGTCTACGACGTGATAAGCAGCCATGAAGGAGTTGAGAGAAAGAGAGAAACAAAGGCTTGGTAGTAGAGAAAGAAAGGAATGAGTTATGTTCGATAATGAGAAAGAGTGGCCTTTATATATAAGAAAAATTTCACCAAAACTGAGTAAATGTGGTAAGTAAATGTTCTGGGTAGGTAAATGTGTTTGACTCCTTTTTCCTTGAAAACATGTACTGACGTTAGTGCAGAGTAAAGGCAAATTTGACTGCATTTATTATGTGGAGTTAGGTGGCGGGATGGCAAATTTGAGGTGTGACAGGATAAAACAGAATAGACAGAGGGAAAACAAAATAAAACTTAACAAAGCAAACAAAAAAAGCATTTAAACATTCATACTAACAGAATTTCAACATCCAACCCAAAATAATATGACATATGAAATTAAGTGTTACAGGATAAAACCGTTGTACTGTCAGGATATAACATCATTTCCGGAGGGATTGATGTTACAATTGTTCATTTACCAAAAAGTTAGCATTGTTCACATACCAAAAAGTTAGAACCTTGTTGTCTTACCCTTGTATCCTATGGTCTTCGACTTGCATGTCCTCCCCTTGCAGCCCGGTAGCACGTGTTGTGAGTATGGCCAGGCAGACCACATCTTGCACATCTCGTGGACACTCGTTTGTAGGGCCTCTCCCACCTAGACTTATATCTATTCAACCTTGGTCTTCCAGGTCCCCTTTTTCCATGGTGGTGGCAAACAAGGAAGAGAGGAGACTGATTGTGGAACATCCCATTGGTTGGGTGGAGGGATCAAATGGATGGTTTCCTTGTAAACTTCTTTCAAGGTGTTGTTGGTGTACAAGTGACTAACAAGAGTAGAAATGTCAACTCCCCTGTCCTTTGCTAATGCCAAAGCATGCCTACAAGGAATCCGATCTTTCTGAAAGACATTGCATTGACACCGTTGTTAATGAAGATTCACCTCGTACTTGTTCCTTCCATCAGTCACCTCTGCTTCAATATCACTAAGCCTATTGATGCTCATGCTCACAGATGCCGCATACCTATTATCAATGGTCTTGGTCACTGCCCTAGTAGTCACCTCACACCATGTATTAGCCGACTCCCTCTTTTCACAGAACCAGGTGGAAAAGGTAAGTAATATAACATCAAACAATGCTACAATAGGCCAGGTACGCTCCTGTTTAAACACCTTGTTTATACATTCTGCATTGTTTGTAGTCATGATGTTGTACCTCTCAGCTGTGAAATATGCCCTAGACCACTTTTCAAGAGGCACTTTGAGAGCCAGATTTGCCACAACTGTAGTTCTGTTTTGAAGGATCTGAAGCTCAGTCCTATACTCTTCTACGGTGTACGCTTTTGCAACCTTAAACCACTGGTCCTGCAAACCTGCCCAACTGCACTTTTGCTTGAAGTTTTGCAGCATATGATAAATGCAATATCCATGTTGTGCAAGAAGGTAAATTTTTCTTAGAGCGGCTTTAATAGCAAGGTGACGATCAGACACAAAAACCACATCCACACTATCTGCTACAACAGCCGTCTTCAACTCTTCAAAGAAGAAGGACCAAGAATCCTTATTCTCATTGTCTACTATAGCAAAAGCCAAGGGATAGATCTGTTTGTTTCCATCTTGGGCAGTAGCAAGAAGAAGATGGCCATTGAATCTCCCTCCCAAGTGTGCTCCATCAACACAAATCACCTGATACATCATATAACCTGTCATAATCTATAATATATCCCGACAGGTAATTATATCTATTCTTCTGACATCATATCCCTCCACTCCTTATCCTTTATCCCTCCACACACTACCATTTATCCGGACAGATAAAAGATATAGTTTAAAAAGTTACCTTTCTCAAGTGAGGAACAACCCTGATACAAGCACCCAATGCCCAGAAACAGTACTTAAACCGGTTTTGAGAATCCAATATTAAGCTTGTATATGATCCAGGATTGACTTCTTTCAACATATGAAGCCATGAGTGAAGTTGACTATAACCTTGTTCAGGAGACCCTCGAATGATGTCCTCTGCCTTTTGTCTTGCTCGGTTTGCTTTGGAATAACTGGTATCGACTCCTAGCTCTTTCATGACAGCCTGTATCTCTTTTGCCCTTGGTGCGTCCTTGCGACCTTTGAACCTGTTACATGTGTTCAAAAACATCCTGACACATTTCACACTCTATCCCTCCATATTAAATATTTGAACAAGACAGAAGCAATGCATACCTATCAAGAATGCTCTTGGAAATGAAGGATGAATTGGCATGTCTGCTGTGATTGTTACTGAACAGCATCGCACATGTATGGTTTGGTTCAAGCCTTCGGACCCACCACGGACCAGTAGCTTTACCACCCCTCGTTGAAGCACGAAAGACAAATGAGCATGCTCCTCCATTTTTGCACTCCACAACATAAGTGGTCTTATCTGACTTCTTCACACGCATTTCTACACATTTCTCCACAGCAAATGAGACCAAAGCCTGTTGAACCTCCTCCTTCGTTGGAAAGACATCTCCAACCTTCATTGCCAATGGCTGAGAGTTAGAGCACAATTCTTCTTCCTCCAAATTTTCAATATCAGCATGAACATCGTAGTGGTAAGATCCTTGTTGATGTTCCTCATCATCTCCTCCCAGATATTCATAGTCCTCAACCTTCACATGATCATCGTCAAATTCTACATCAGAAAGGTTGACAAGGTCCAAACCTTGTCGCTTGGTTGCAGACATAATAAAATCCTCCTCTTCATCGTCACTGATTAGTGACACAACCTCAGGTTCAATGCCTTTCTTAGCTTTCTTTGATTGCCCTCCACATTCCAAATATATCCTGACGAGCTTATCAGAAGATCCTGACACATCTTCTTCTTCTCTCAGCTGATCATCTACTATGTTGTGTAGCATGTGATCTGACATTCTCTTTAGGATTCTTACATGGTAAGAAGGTCCACAAACATTTTCAGTCTGAGAGCAAGGTTGAGGTGCATTACCTTCAACATCCATCATCTCTTCTTCTTCCTTTGGAATTACATTAGGGTTTTCATCTAAACCAATACATATAGGCTCCAACACAGAATGCAAAGGAATTGACCATATTCTATCTTTGCATGTTAACATATTCAAGAAGAAAAAAGCATCTACATCATCACTATCGCAAATATCGAAAGGAGGAAGATTTTGGTTTTTTGGAGGCATGTAGGTCAGCTTTAAGGCAAACCTCTTAACATCTATGGCAAGCTTTTCTTCCACCATTTTCAGAAGCCCTTCATATTTGATCTCATCATTGACCATCAAAGCCTTTGTTTTTTTAGGGTTTTCATACACCCATTGCTCATTCTCTACCTTCCAATTGCCTCCACAAATTAAGGAGAGGATATATGTTTCACCTAAACAAGCCAAAACAAGAAAAAACATGGTCATTTATTGCTACCAATACACAAAAACCGTTTGCATTTAATATAGAAACTTACCCATTCCTTCCTTCTTCTATATGGCAGGATATGAAGAAAATTGAATGAAGAAAGAGATTAAAACAAATGGCCGACAGGATATGAAAAAACTTTAATGAGGAAGATGGAGTGAAAGAAAGAAACACACTTAATGAAGAAGATGAAGTTAAGATTAGCAAAAAACTGGCGCCTTGGACTTTTTATGTGGCTGAGATTCATTCTGGAACGGGTGAACAGTGTCCCGTACGGATGTCAAAATTTTGTGTGGCTGATCGTCGAAGTTCCTGACAGCTTTCCCAATTCATCCGTTTTTTGTTTAAAAAATTCCTGACACATGTACGAATTTGGAAATTTTTTCTTCTTTTCTTCTTTTCCTGCCGAATTCCATTCTTCTTTTCTTCTTTTTTCACCTCATTATTATATTGTTATTGCATTTTCATTTACCTTTTCCCATAATTGTTTTTTGATTTTCCAACTCAAAAAGAAAATACATTTTGGATATTGCAGTAATATCCAAAATGCTTTGGGCATTTTTGTTAGTTACCCCCTAGGGTATTTTTGCAAATGAGCCTACTCCTTATATAGTTGTGTGTCTACTAAAGGTTTAGCCGTTGCCGTTTTTCTTGTGTCCATAACTGAAGCCGCTGACCCGACGTTGTTTTCTAAAGCTATGAATGATCCTCGTTGGCTCGTCTCAAAAATGAAACTCAAGCCCTTAAAATAAAACAAGACGTGAATCTGAACTATGTTTCTCAAGGTAAGCGAGCTTTGAGAAAAAAAAGGGGTCAAAAAAATGAAATATAACTTCGATGTATCAGCCGAACAGTTAAAGCTTGTTTCGTCTATCGTGATAATATTCTAGTCGAAGGAATAAACTACTTCGAAAGGTTCGCTCCGGTGACTAAAAATGGTCATGATGCGCATTTTCTTAGCCTTGGCTTCCATATGAGGGTGGGAGATACATCAAATGGACTTGCACAATGCGTTCTTCATGGAGGTTTAGATGACGACCTCTACATATGAAACCTTTATCGAATTTCTACTCTCAAATCTCGAGTCTAGTATGAAAGTTTCACTAGTCGTTATATGAACTCAAACAAGCTCACCATGCTGGTTGGCTAAACCTTTTATGACTCTTAAAGGGTACTGATTCAAACAATCATATTATCTTTTTCTTCATTCATTTCATCCATGGTTTAATTCAACTTCATATTTTAATTTATGTTGATGATCTAATAATACCCGGGAATGATGACGCTACGATGACCAGGTTTAAATCATATCTCAGTTCTTGTTTCAAAATGAGGGATTTATGACCGTTGAAGTACTTTGTGGGCGTCGAAGTAGCACTCTCTACAAAAGGAATCTACTGGTGCCAACACAAATTTGTGCTCGATATCATCAGAGAAGCTCGATTAATGGGGGACAAACCAGTCGAATTCCCTATGGATTTACCTCCAATTAGCTTTGTCTTCCTCTCCAGCTCATTCAATTCTCAAACCATATCGACGCCTTGTAGGAAGATTGATATTTCTCTATTTTGAAGTAATTTGTGGTTGCAACAAATCAGGATAGGTTGACATGTTATACTTGCTTCTTTGGACATTGTACAACTCCTAATAAAGTGTTGCACATCAGTGGGTAAGCCCTTCCAATAAAACAGTGACTTGACCCTCTGAATAGGGACATCTCTACCTAAATGACCACTTGTTCCTGCACAGTGTAACCAATTCAATACCTAATCTTTCAACACTGTGCCATTTCCTATTACCAACGAGCCCTTCCTTCTCGAACAACTGATTGTGCATCCAAGTGTAGTGTTGTCTTGCCTTACTGTTATGTTTCAATCCCTTAATAATTTGTTGATATGAGCATCTAATTCATAACAGTTATGTATTTATAGGATTTGTATGTTAATACGAAGGGAGCTAAGACACAAAGGTGTTCAATTCCTAGGCACAACTGAAACTAATAAGCAAGTTATCAACACAATTTCTTAAGGTGGAAACCCTAGATAAACACCTAGGTATCTTTGGATGAAAATCACTCTCTCTCGAGGATTAAAAGTCTACTTTTACATCGAATATGGAATTTACAGATGACTGTAGGATTACAATCTTTTTCATAAGATTTAATCTAGTTCCTATCAGAAACTCACAAATCAAACGCACAAAAACGACTTACTTGATGTTCTTGAGCAAGAATAGTTATTTCTTCTTCTTAACAAGATGCGCCTTTCGAGCTCTCCAACTGAATAAGTGTTAAGGTGAGTGAATGAGTGGATTTATAAGCTTTGAAGTACCTTTTAGGCGTCGAAGTAGCTCTCTCTAAAAAAGGAGTCTACTTGTGCCAACACAAATTTGCGCTCGATATCATCAGAGAAACTCGATTAATGGGGGACAAACCAGCCAAATTCGCTATGGATTTTCAGCTTCAATTAGCTTTGGCTTCCTCTCCCGCTCATTCAATTCTCAAACCATATCGGCGCCTTGTAGGAAGATTGATATTTCTCTATTTTACTATCTCCAACTTGATCTACTCCATTCATATTCTCCCGTAGTTCATGCAAGCTCCAACCGTAGACTATCGACTTGCAACTCGTCAAGTGGTTCAGTATCTAAAAAGACATCGATGTTGTTATTCAATTCTATGGATGACGCGACTCCGATTGGGGAGCCTGCCCTATCTCTTGTTGACGCGTCTCTGAATTGGGTTGTACACTAGTACAAAAGTGCAGTTTTAGGACGTACGATTTTACTACGATTCCGTGTTTCTTCGTTGTAATTTTGCCGACATGATTAAATTAGGACGGTTTTTGCAAGAACTGTAGTAAGTTAAGACCTAATTCATTACAGTTCTTATATAACCGTCATAAAATATTGACACAAATACTACGGTTCTAGAAGATTTCATCTAATTGAGTTTATTTACTACGAGTTTTCCAAAACCGTAATAAAAAGGCTTAGCAATTTACTACGGTTAAATAAAGATTTCAATTTAATTGCTGTTTTATTACAGTTTAATAAGAACCATAGTCAAATTAATACAATATGTTCATTGTTTAAATACTACAGTTTTCTATTAGACCGTCTTCGTTTTCGCTTGAAAATTTCTAAACATTTAAAATTATAAAAAAGTTCCAAAAAAAAAGAGGAGCAATTTAGCTTACTCCATATCCCTCTTGCCCTAGACGAAGATGAGAAAATTTTGCTTTGACCAAACGATCTTTCGCTTGCCCTAGACGATATGACAAGACGACCTCCCACTTGCTCTAGAAGAAGACGAGCAAAAATGCCTTCAACCGGCGCCGGACTTCGAGTTTTCAATCGCCGAAATTCGACCACAGAATAGTCGGACTTGGACCATTGGTTCGTCCTTATCTCTCTCTATTTAACTTCGACCATTAGTTCGCCCATAAATTTGCAACTCTCATCTCAATTCCAAGGAATTGCAAGTTGTTTTGTCTTTGTCTAAAATTCAATACCTTCAAAATTCCGCGTTTGTATTGATGTCTGCTAGATGATGAGACTTCGTACAAATTCATCCACATTTTAGATGAGTAATTTTCTGAGTAATTTCTGACGATCGGCAATTTGCTAGGTAATTTGCTGCAATTTCTGGTTTGTATCTGAAGATTGGTAATTTGTTGTAGTTCAATCGTGACCACTTTCTGTTGTTACAATTGGAAGGGTTTATTGTTGGTTCAATTGCACATGGATTAGGTATAATGGTTTAAAATTATCTATAGTATAATTGTGAATTATGAGCTAAATAGTCGATTATGTCACACCTTACAGTCAGTCTAAACATTATTCTCGTTGTACACCCATAAATACTGGTCCACAGTCTCGTTATACACCTCCACAAAGAGGTAATGAACTTCATTATGTTTCTTATGGAGTTCTAATACTATCTAATAATGAACAAGGGTCAAATTTGGTAATTGCATTGTACTGGGAAGTTGAGACTTGAGAGACTTATTTGCATATTGTTAATTGATTCTTTCTTTATCAGACTAAATAAAGTTGATTCCTTGTCTTATGTGAATCTTATGAGATATAATTCACGTGATTAATATAGCATTGTAGAGGTGAGTTGAATTAATTTACATGAATTACATATAAGAGTTTATTCCTTTCCTTTTCCATGGATTTATTATCAAACCGTAATTGTTTCTAATGCTGAGTGCCATGTCCATTAAATCTTGATTGTAATTACGCACTGAATTTGGGTTTTACTAGTGGAGATTTGTTGAAACTTCAAATGCTTGTTAATCTTGTGATTACGAACTGAAAGTTTAGTTTTGTTAATATAGTTGTTAAAAATGTGGCTAATTGTTGTTTTAATTTGTTTTGACTTGGAAAGAAATGATCAAAGAAGTTATTGTGTTTCTGTTGCAAGTGAGTGTGCAATCTAATGCTAATTTTTTTGGTCAAACGAGCAATAGTTTTGTTTTTAATGGTTACTATTAGCGAAATTGAAATTTCGATCAATATCGTTTTATCTACTATACAAATACAAATATTCTCATATAGAATGAGTAAAAGTTCTTAGATTCTACTATGCTAGCTAGAATTCTTATTTACGATGTTATGTGTGCATATTATTTGACCAACAATTCTTTTAAAAATAGAATTTAATCAGTTTTCTTCAGTCATTCATGTATGCATATATTCTGTTTTTTCTACTGTGCATCATTTTGCATTTAATTAGTCATTTTAATTTAGATATGATAAACATAGAAGGAAGAATCTATTTTTTATTGTCTGTTGGCTGAGCTCAACAAGGAGAGGTCTTGCTTGGACTCTCCCCAACTTTTTCATCAATACCTTGGTACTTTGATAATATAGTATGAGAGTTTTGACTTTGCGTGCATTTAATGTCCTTAGTGCTTAGGAGTGGAAGTGATGTGGAGTTTCTCTACTGACTGATTTTCATAGTTGTTCTAGAATAGAACTTTGACTTCGTTGATTTATGATAGTTGGATGGTAGGATGTTAGTTGTAACTACAGTTAAGTCGATGATGATGATCTATGTGATGCTAATCAAAATTCAGGTTTCCTAAGTTTTGTTCAGTGAGATGGGTGTTTCTAACTTTCTTATGCAGTAGGGTCGTTTAGGAATGAACTAGTGTCTTACTGAAAGCTTCAGACTATTTTGGATTTTATTTTTTCTAGTCCTAACGAGGTTATTAATCGATTTGAGCAGAGAAAATTTGCAATGGATAGTAGATGAGTTGTGGAGTATTTTCGAGCTCTCTTAACTACTAATGCTATTGCTCAGTATGTTCCATATCAGAAATCCTGAAAGCCCTGAACTCTTCCAACACTAGTAAGTGGCAGCTAGGGAAAAACCATGTGATTATGGATGCAATGTTGTTGATACATAGCTTGAATTCTTACTTATTTATGTTATAGGATTGCTTTTCTTTATTCTGACCACAAATTGAATATACATGTAGTTTCAAGATATGAAACAGTGAACAATAGGAAATATAGATGATTCCTTTTTATATCCCGAAATATATAAAAGCAGTAGTTGCACGCAAGTTGCATTATTTGTTGGACATTGTCTGTTCAAATGTGGATTTTTTTTTTCTTTCAAATCATTTTTTAACTATTTTTCATATTTTTTTTATTAAGTGTAAGGAATAAAAACTGAAATGCATCTCTTAAATATGTGAAGCTGTGATTTTGCTAATGCATATGGCTTTCAATTTTTTGATCATCCAACAATTTTTCGTCTTATATGTAGATACCAAATATTCAACAAAGTCACCGCGTATTGCACAAGAGATCTTCTAACCCTCCTCTTTACTATTGTCGTTGGTTTAGTCTGGTAAGAGTACCTCTGTATTTCTATATACTTAGTTTCTTCAGCAACTCATTAGTGTAGATGTAGAATCAGATGTGTATCCTCCTCTATCTTTCTTGAGATTAAAACTTTTGGTACCATGTGTAGGTTTGTGGAAACTACAACACTTCTGAAGTACATTAGTAGCTTAAGCGGGATGGGAACCTCTGGTGCTGTTGCCACATTTAGTACGGGTTTTAATGGAGGTAAAAAAGTCTGATTTTATTACTACGGTTCACATATTTATTACGGTTGTAGAACCGTAGTAAAGAAAATTACTAAAACCACTTTTAATATGGTTCTAAACCGTAGTAAAACATGTATTAGAACCATAGTAAAATTGGCTTTTTGTATTAGTGGTATTTTTTGTTCATCATTAATCTTGTGGAAAACAAAGAAACATCACACGGTGTCTCACTTTTCCACTAGAGTGGAATAACGGTCAATGACTTTACCACTTGCTATCTCAAATGGTTAGAAGCATTCCAACATATTTGTGTCTCTCATGCTAAATCAATTAAACTCTTTTGTGAGAACAAATATGCGGTTCACATAGCTCACAGTCAAGTGTTCCAGAAATGGACCGAGAATAAGGAAGTCGATTACCATTTTCTACACAGGTGATACGAATCCGTTGACTTGTATGCCCGCAGGGAGGATCGTGGTTGAAAGGGAAGTCGTCGCTCTTCAACTCTTTTAGGGTTTGGATAAGTATTGAGTTTTGCGACTCCATAGAGAGATCGAAGTCTTGAGAGTCCACTCAAGGGATGAACGATCTCAGGTCGGTAGGCTTGATGGCAGTTTGCTAACGAGAACAACCCCGGATCCAATCAGTAGAATGACATTGAAGCAAAGGAAGGAGATAAACTCAAACTAAAGCTTTGCTATTTAATTTCAGCGTAAGAAACAATGTAAACAATGGAGCTCCTTATATAGATAATCCCAACAAACTTAAAACAAGGAAAAAAAGGAATAAAACCTAGGAAATAAAACGACGGCTGCTAAGCCTAGTTCTCATCCTTAACAAATAAAGAAAGTCATAAAAAACTCGAAAACATTAAACCAAACAAAGTTAAAACAAACTCGGACAGTTCAGCAAAACGTTCAGCAGAAGGTTGTAGAAGAAGAGACGCGTCCGCTTCCCATAGTGACGCTATCTCGTCTCGAGTTGGGGCCTCTCAGATAGGCTTTGTTGTTGGGACGCGATCGTCTCCTTCTTTGACGCAATCGCGTCCTGGTTCGTCTTGATCAGTTGGGCTCCGTCGCAGGCTTTTGTAACTTCATTCTCCAAGGGGACGCCAAGGCCTCAGACTCAATGGTGATGTCGTTGCTAGATCGTCCTCCTGATATCGCTTCAACATGAACTCATCTTTCATCCATGTTCATACAAGCACTTAATTAACGGATATATTTAATAATTTACTTCAGATTGACGGAGTCCGAATCATAAAGGATTGGAAAGCGCTAAGCCTAGAACGAAAACACAAGTTTGCAAGCGACAAACCTATCAGATAGAACTATGGAATCAACGAGAAAGAGAAAACTTTAAATTTGATTATGAAGAAAAGATAACTATGACGGCCACGTCCCAAAATTATTTAAATATTGAAAATAAAATTACTCATAAACATAAATGTAAAACAATTTTTGCAGAAATTTATTTAAATGCTTTTGTCGGGCTTGAAACGACCTGGAGGGCCTAAAAAGCGCATAACACAGTTCGACTCCTTGAGCCGATGCCCTGTCCGGAAAGGTATAATAATAGTCATTCCTACATCGTACGTCAAACTAGCGTAAATCATGTCGAACCTTTGCAACGCACGTGCAACTTCTTCTTTGATACGCGCAACCAGCCTTACTACATCTGTTCTATTTTAGTGTTGTATGTATATTAGAACCAACGAGAGTTTGTATAGTATTTCTTTTTCCTCCTCCTCGATCATTTCTGTTTGTGTATGTATATTCAGATATGTTCTCAATAAAAGTCAAGCAATTACAAGTTTAATCTCTCTGTTGCCTTGGCTTGCTTTAATCTTCTTCTTTTTGTTTATGTTTTTCTCTCTTATTTCAATATCACCACTTTAATGTTTCGAAAACAATTAAAGAGTTGTTGGTGTTATTATGAAAAAACATAGTAATTAGATAGAATGCAATTTATAAAGACAAACATAATATCAGATCATTTATAACTTATCCATTTTAAGTCTTGATAGGAAAAACAATATGCAATATGGTTTATAAGCATACTCAAGCTAAGCATAATTAGATACATTTGTGTTTCAAATAAAAACTTGCCTTATTTCGGTATCTCCACAGGATACTTGTCAATACAATCCAACCATGGACTCTTAAGTGATGGGTCGACATTCCTTAGCGCGACCCAAACTGCGCTGTTACACTTGAAACCACTACCAAATGCAATTTGCCACACGCGGTTGGCCTTTTTTATCCTCCCCTTAGCCTCTAAGTAGGCGAGCTGGTACCAAATAGAGGTCGAAGACGTATTACCGAACCTATGAAGAGTCATTCGTGATGCCTCCACATGTTCCTTAGACAACTCTAAGTTGTTTTCAAGCTGTTCGATCACAGCCCTCCCCCCAGCATGGATGCAGAAATGCTCGAAAGCAGACTTGAAATCGGGAACATAAGTCTTGATCTTGAGGTGAAACAACTTGTTACCAACAAGGGTGGCAAAGTAGGAGAATTGCTCTGTAATAGGAAGCACAAGGGGGCCTAAGGTAGTGAGATTGGCCTTAAGGGCATCCCCTGCAACAGTCATGAGATCCTTGGAAAGGGACACCCCGATCTTCCCCTTCTCGTCCTGCCGTTGGTATACCGAGTCGAATGCCTTGTCGTGGGCCCCGCGGTGGGTGCGAACCAAATGGTTTAGCTTGTACTTGGAACGCCTTCGGTCTTGGGTATGGTTGGAGAGGAGAAGTGCTGCACCGCCCACCCGGAATAGGCAGTTGGAAAGAAGCATTGACTTGTTGTTGCCGGTGTACTTGTTTAGACTCAATGTCTCCGTGCTCACCACTACGGCATAGGTGTTACGGTGCACCTGCAATATTTTACAACACCTCAATCTCAATCTATATCACCAAAAATATATCTACTTTCTGCTTCCTAACTTCACCCAATTACTCTAAACCAAATACAAGTGAAATCGAACCAATACAAATTAAAAATAATTGCTACCCATTAAAGTTTCAATTCCTTATAGCCAAGAATTCCATTCATAACACTAACAAAGATTATTTCACAACTCTGATATCAAGGTCAAGCCGCCTAAGATATATAACGGGATACATGATTTTGGAGTTTTGAAGAGTACACTCTAAGGCAAATACTCTTAACCTAGAAAAAACAAAAACACCGCCTTCACATATTATACGTCAATGTTCATATTCTGGATGATAATGTTCATAATCTAAGTCATAATTTTTTTTGAACGTTTTCATTAAGGGACACGACACGATCATTGACCCAAATGATTGAAAATGGTGGCATATTTGTAATTACTGTGAACTTTGTTTTTTTTTCTCCTCAAAAACTTTTATCGTCCAAATTATGAACATTACCGCTCAAACTATGAACATTAGCTTATTATCTATGAACGCAAAATCTTCATTTTTCCTACGTTAAGGCTTGTTCTCACCGGAACTATTTTCCTATGTTTGCATTATATTAGATCACCTCCCGACTCCCGTGCTTTGCACAGATTTTATAAAATAACAAATATGATGTATTTATATAATATAAAAATATTAATTTAGTAGGCTTAAGTTAAAAAATAATGAACTAAAAGTATTTAGCTTTTTTTTACCTTATATAAATATTGAAAAAGTGTTTTTTAAGTAGATTCCCTTAAATATTCTCTCTAGAGGTCTCGAGTTCGATTCTTCATGGAGATATGTATGGAGAGATTGATGTTGGGAGAGGTCTACTTCTTCGTGAGTCAACAATATCTCGACCCTTTAATTGAGCAATAACAAAAAAAAAAGGCCATGACAAAAAAAAATAGTACAATCTCTAATAATTTAATACCTAAAAGTCTAAGGTCATAAGATAATCAATTCTCTAACTAAAATATTTAAGTTAGTATGATTATTTAGAAGTATTAATAAAGAATTATTTAAGTGTTTAAATATATTAGTTAGAAACATTTTGTAATATTATGAGATTAAATTTTTCTATGTAATTAAATCTTTGTATATTAGAGCAAATATAAAATGATTGGAGAAAGTTAAATGGATATATAAATAAATATTATAATAAGGTATATGCAAATCTTAATTAGCCTAAAATAAACACAATACAATTTTCCTTTTATATAATTTTGTTTGTAAAAGGAGAAAAATGATTAAAGAATGGCGTGTGACAATTTTAGTATAGAGATGACGTGTGACTATTTAAGTGTGAAGATAACATATGACAAATATTGAGTTTTGCTTTAATGTATACAGTAGATTTTCAAACGAACGATGGTTTTTTGCTCCTGGCGTCATAACGCATGTTTTGGCCTTAGTACAACCCGTGTCAGTATCATTCTCGCTCCATACGATAGGAAGCTTTCCTAACCGATTTGTTTGTTTCTTGTTTCACTTTTGAAATGGTATGGCAGGTGTTATTGCTAAAACTCACCCTTTACTGCAACTACTTTTCGATCTTCTAACATACCTTTTCAGATCTTTCGGATCTAATCCTTTGTAATATTCTAGTAGGGTTTCCTTCTAGATAATTTCGTTTTGCTAGCAATGAGAGAGAAACTCTCAAAACTCGATTTAGGAGAACGAATTACGCAAGAAAAAGGTGAGGCCAGCTGGAAATAACAACAAAGAAACACCAAGTGGGAAAGAAAAAGCAAAAGAAGCGACAGAGTAAACGACATGATTAACTTTCCGAAACACGTGAGAATCTCTACTGACGAAGTCCCTTACCGGTGCTAGAAAGCGGGTGACTACGATCTAATCCACAAGTTTGTCAGGCAACAAAACTGCAAAGTTATAATGATTGTACCAAAAAATCTTCAAGCCTGCTGAGACGAGCCCCTAGATAATTTCTTCATAAATACCCGATCTATTCATGTAGCTAATGAAGTATACGTACCTGGAGCAAGTCCTTGGCGAGGTCGACGGAAATAATCCCAGCAGAGCAACCCAAGCCACCAAGGTTAAAGCTCCTAATGTCACCTCTCATCTTATACCGATTCACAATCATGGCCGAAAGAGAAGGCGTTGGGTTAAACATCGAGCAGTTAACCACCAACACCCCTATCTTCTTAGGGTCGACCCGAGTAGCTTGAAAGAGGCAATCAAGTGCCCCAAACATGACCTCCTGAGCCTCGGTCCTAGCATCGGTCATAGACGGGGACCGAGGAGGGATGGAGTGCATTGCCTCGGGTGTCACCGTCCTCTCCCCCATTCCGGATCTCTCTAGAATCTTCTCTTGAAACTCTATGGAAGATTCGTTGTAGTCGCCCGTTAGAAGCATGTGAGCGATGAACTCATGGAGCTTGACCCGGAGGTAGAAGGGAGGGTTGTAGCATGAGTAGTCGACTAGGTAAACGGATCGGGGTTGGGTCGTGTAGTAGATTGAAGCGGATACGGATATTAGCAATAAGGTGAGAGTAGTTAGGGTTATGAAGTTGTAGACGACGTCGTTTTGGATGTAGCGGGAGGCTTGGATGAGGATGAATGATATTAGAGGGGTCATGGTATACGGTGGAATATTGTTGTTAGGGATTGAATATTCTTGGGCAACATTGGAATATTAAGATGTTTAAAAGCAAGAATTTGAAGACGACATGCATGGGTAGACAAGTGAGCGATATCGTTATCTCTTACGTACAGCTCTTTCAGGATTCATCACATGAAATGTATGATTAAATATTGAAATTAAGGATGGAAACTCACAACATTAGAATTTCCTGTCGATTTTACCAATAAACCAAAGATGTTAAGATTATTTAATAGCTAGCTTTTTAAACATTTAATTTGGGTCGTGATTATAAACAAATCTCCCGACAACAACAGAAAATCTACTAATTCGGGGCAATTTCAGCAATTGTCAATTGAGCACAATAATTTTAGAAAACAAAAATCCATGACTAATGATAGTGCTAATAATCCGAAGTATGATGCTATCACAGCAACACGAAAATATATTCAACTCACATGTGATGCAATATAGAAGGCAAGGTCCATATCCTCATTTACTAAGAAGGGAGATGTATTTAATAATATTATAGGAAAATACTTATTTTATGTAATAGAATTGATTGTATAATATTATAGGAAAATACTTATTTTATGTAATAGAATTGATTGTATGTAACTATATATAGGCATATCAATCTATCATTGAAAAGATCAATGAATTATTTCCAAAGATTATCTCTCTTTAAAATTTATCTTGATATCACCCTTAAATCGAACCAAACACAAACCCTAGCCCTAGCCTAGCCCTGTTCCCGCCGTCATCCATCACCACCGTCGTCACCGTTCTTCCTCCGGCCGGTGCTCGTCGCTCTTTTCCTGTCGGCCCTTCGCCCCGACATCGCCATGACGAAAGAAGTTCAGATTCCCTTCTCGTCTCCTTTTTACCTGCATCCCTCTGATCATCCGGGCCTCTCAATTTGCCCCGTGACGTTCAAAGGTGACAACTACGATGAATGGGTGATCAATACGCGCAATTCTCTAGGCGCTAAGCGAAAACTCGGTTTTGTTGATGGCGATATTGCAAAGCCTCTCGCCTCAAATATGGTACCTCCCACCCTGGACGATTGGCGTATGGTCAATTGTATGCTCGTCAGTTGGATCTTTCAATCCATTGATGTGTCTGTTCTGTCATATATATCCTACTTTGACAACATCCGAGACTTGTGGCTCGATCTTTGTCAGCGTTTCTCGTTGGCAATGGAACGCAAAAGCTTCAAATTCGTGCTGAAATAATGGCGTGTCGTCAAGAAGGGATGACTGTTTCTGCCTACTACAACACTCTGAAAAAGCTATGGAACGAACTAGCAGCATATGTGCATGTTCGTAATTGAGCTTGTGGGAAGTGCGAGTGTAACAACGACAAATTCTGGCAAGATGATGAGGCTAAAGTCGTAGTGCCAAATCAAAGAAATAAACTCTAAACACTAACTAGAGTATAGCAAGTAAGTAGAGGTCGAACCCAAGAGAATCAAAACACCAAATCCATGCAGTCAAGTGAAATATCAACTAGTAACAAGTAACCAAAAGGGGGGGGGGGGGGGTTTGATTGTATGAAACACAAAAGTAACCAGTAACAAGCAGAGGAAGTTTGGGTGAGAATATGATGAGAAGGGGTTTCACCTAGCAAGTATCCACACAACAGTTAATCAAGTTGATCATAGATTTATCTCAAGTTCTTATCAATCCTAGGGAATGTTCCTATTCCAATCTTTAATATATCAGCAGGCCAACCGGTCCTGATAATACTTACTATTCAACAATCAGGGAACCCTCTCAAGATTAGATGAAATAGCAGCAAAGGGCACAGGAATCATAAGGATGCATGCAATAACTTACAACCGTCAAGTATTAACATGCAATCAATTCTCTTTCATAAAAGCAATCAACTACCAGATCATGCAGATATGAGCGCTACAATGACAAGGAATTCCACCGTATATTCCTAGTCTAGCAATAGAAAAACTATCAATCAAACTAGGTGATCAAGCTAGCAAAACTAATAGAAATCAATAGATGAAGAACAAGAGAATTAATACAAACCCATAGGAAAAGAACAAGAGTTTAGAAATCTCACAACTTAATAAATGAAGGTTTCAACCGCTAAGTAAAACAATGGAGATTAGTTCCTGCTCATGGTTGCAGAACTAAATTGTCTGATGGAAAAGATCATAGAAAAGATAGAAACTAGGGTTCTTAAATAGAGACTAACCCTAAAAATATATGGTAAAAGATAAATATCCTAAAACTAAATAAGGAAAAAGGAAAAGAAAAGAAATAAAACAAAGTCTCGGAAGTAAGTGGTATGACGGCTAAGATCAAGCAGCTTGCTTCCATAAATGGCCAGCAGCTAGCTTGATTTAATTAGGCCCAATCCATCGGCCCATCACTTCCGCCCAACAAGTGCAATACCCACGATCGCCACCATATCACCCGCGATCGCGGTCGCTGATTTCTTCTCGAATGGCTTCTGTTGAATGATGGCGATCGCCTGGATGGTAGTGGCGATCGCGGTTGGCGTCGCAGAAGCATCTTCATTCTTCAAGTCTTCAATCTTCTTCGGTTCTGATCTTCATTTCTTCACTTCTTAATAAATATCTCAGAACATAATAATGACTCGAAACACATATGATAATACTCCTAAACTAATGTAATAATCCCTAGTTACGCTATACAAAGTGCAGCGTATCACAAGACGAGTTTGAAGAATCTCGCATCCACTAATTTATGATTGGTCTCGAAGACTCAACCTTCGATAGTCTGCGCACTGTTTTCGCGTCGCAAGAATGACTCCCGGCACTTAACCGGGTTTACGCCCAAGTTGTCCAGGAAGAGCGTCTTCGCACTGTTTTCGCGTAGCAAAACCCTTCTCTTGACGCCATGGCTCTTGCTTCTCGCCACAACCACCCATCACATGACTCTGGTGGTTCGAATTCCAAACTAAGACGAGGAAATCAGACATGCCAACATTGTGGTCGTAAAGGCCATGACGAATCTGGTTGTTTCAAACTAATCGGGTATCCCGATTGGATCAAGGAGAAGTGAGCTGCAAGTCACGCCGCTCGCGGCACTGCTCGGTCAGCCTTGAAGTCGTCTACACCGCCACTTGTCCAAGGCGTTGCTAACGCTGTTCAGCAGGCTGCTCCAGTCGGCGTCAGGGCTCTCACGACCAAGGATAGGGCTGACTTCGGCCCTGCTATTACAGGCGATCAATGGTCGTCTGTCACGATGATGTATGCTTCTCTTCAATCAGGAACCAAATCCTCTGGTATGATTTCCTCTTGGATTTTAGATACATGCGCCTCTTTTCATATGACTAGCGATTCGGGTTTATTACAGGACATCTCAGATGTCGACTCTATCTCAATTAAGCTTCCCGATGGTCGCCTATCATCCTCTACGAAACATGGTCGTCTTAAGTTTGGAAAATTTGGCATCTCCAATGTGTTATTTGTTCCTAATTTGAGTCGCAACTTATTGTCTTTTCCTCAGTTGACTAGTGTTTTAAGACTACTTGTTCTTTTAACAGAGAATGCGTGGGTAGACAACATGGTGGGGTTTATTGGCTACAAGCATTGTGTTATGCGGCTTCTGCTTTATCAGTTCAGTCTTCTGCTAGCTCTACAACATTGTGCCATCGTCAGCTTGGCCACCCATCCTCATCAGTTTTAGCTTCTATTTCAGATTTCAGTTTAGAGAAACCTTCAATTGAGAATATTATGCCTTGTGATTCATGCTTTAAAGCAAAACATACACGTTTGTCTTTTCCTGATTGTTCTAATAAAGTTGCAAAGTTATTTTAACTTACTTATTGTGATGTTTGGGGTCCATATAGCACTCCATCTTTTAGCGGTGCTCAGTATTTTTTGACAATTGTTGATGATCACTCCAGGAATGTATGGATTTTCTTCTTTAAAAGCAAGTCTGAAGTGGCTTTGCTTGTGAGAAATTTTTGTGCTATGGCATCAATTTGGCAAGCAGGTACAACATGTTCGAGCTGACAACGGGATAGAATTCCTCCATCGCCGTCCATACTTTACTGATCTGGGTATTTTCTTTGAGACATCTTGTGTTGCGACACCTCAACATAATGGCAGGGTAGAACGAAAACATCGTCATCTAATAAATGTGGCTTGAACTTTGAGATTTCAAGCAAGCTTTCCTATTTAGTTTTGGGAAGAGTGTGTGCGTCTACTGCTGCTTTTATCATCAATTGCACTTCATCCCCAATGCTTCACAATTGGTCTCCTTATGAGATTCTTTATCACCAACCACCTGCCCACTCTTCTCTTTGGAGTCTAGATTGCATGCGTTTTGCTGCCAAAAACCCTTGCCAACAAGACAAATTAGCTTCTAGAGGACGAAAGTGTATATTCATTTGCTACCCTCTAGGCAAACGGGTTTGGCGTCTCTATGAATGGGAGCACTTTTTTGTACCTATCTTTGATCAGTTCACAACAGTATTTGATGTCGTTTCACCTATTGATTATTCTAGGGAGAGTCCGCATATTGTTACATATTACTTTACCAAACTTAAAGGCTATTGGCGACGGTTATCTGGTTTAATTACTCCTATAAGATGTACATGTGGAAAGTGCGAATGCAATCTGAATGAGAAAATGGATGCTATTGAGAATGAAGATAAGCTCATGAAATTTCTAATGGGACTTGGAGATCAATTCTCAACTGCTAGGAGACAGTTTCTGTTATCAACACCTTTGCCTTCTGCTAGCCATGCTCATTCTCTTCTGTTGCAAGATGAACTAAGTAAGAAATTGACAAGTAGCATACCTAAGGTGGACTCTACATTATTAATGAATTCAAGATGTGAAAGTCGAAACAAAAATGATTCAGTTGCTAGGAAATCTAATAGAGGAGATATACCAATGAGAGAATGTGAGCATTGTAAGGGGATTCATTCTACAAAAAAATGTTGGGAGGTTATTGGCTATCCTAGTTGGCATTCCAAAAGCAAATATAAGCCACAAATGGAGAAGTTTGGTGGTGATCGAAACAGAAACACTCCAAGGAAAATGCTAGTAATAGCAACTAATAAGGCCCGTCTTTGTTCCACAACATGAGTAAGGAAAAACAAGAAATGTTAAGCAACTTCTTGAGATTTATATATGGAACATAAAAAAGAGAGCAATTCTAAATCTAGCCATGCAGATTGTAATGTTTCACAAAAATATTTGGATTCCAGATAGTGGAGCTACAGATCATATGGCTTGCTATATCTCTTTGTTTACTAAACCTAAACCTATAACTCAAAATAGGAATATTCATCTTTCTGATGGAAGCATGAGTAAGATCACTCACTACGGTAGTGTTCATCTCTCTCAAACCTTAAGCCTCGGCAATCTTATCACTTTGAGCCAATTCATTCATGACACCAATTTCTATATCTTCATCTTTTCTGACATTTGTGTTATTCAGAACCCTGAAATGATGACAATGATGGCAGCTGGTAGGGAAATTGTTGGCTTGTACTAACTTGTTCCTGAGTCAAGAATGAAGGATGATCTGGAGAAAATTCCTCAAGTATACTTTGATAAATTTTGAGCTATTGCACCCGTCTTACCAATGTTTTTACCCAACACTTGTATTTTTTAACCTAATGCCCTATTGCATCTTAGACTTGGACATGCTCCTATGGAGAAACTTTCTCATGTTCCTAGTATTGATTCTATCATAAGGAAACAACCTTAGTTAACTGATATTGTGTGTCCTTTAGCTAAACAAACTAGACCCTCATTTCCTAACAGTACTTCTCATGCTAGTAATGTGTTTGAGATTATACATTGTGATCTATGGGGGCCTTATGGTACTTACAGTGGACATTAGTATTTTTTGACTTTGGTTTATGACAAATCTAGAAGAGTGTGGGCTTTTCTGATGAAACACAAAACTGAAACTCCAACTCTCCTTCAGAATTTTATCCTTAGAGTTCAAACTCAATTCAAAGCCAATGTTAAGACACTTAGGATTGACCAAGGCATATAATTCTTCAATTCTGATGTCTCTTCTTTCCTCACTTCTAAGGGCATTCTTCATGAAAGCTTTTGCACTGCTACCCCTCAACAAAATAGGAGAGTTGAAAGGAAACACAGATACATCCTTGAAATGGCAAGAGCCTTGAAGTTTCAATCCTCTCTCCCAATAAAATTTTGGGGAGGTTGTGTATTGACTGCTACTTATCGTATAAATAAACGTCCCTCTTCTGTTCTAAGTCATAAAAGCCCCTATGACATCCTCTTCAACTACCCTCCTCTTTACTCAAACTTAAGAGTCTTTTTGTGTCTTTGTTATACTTCCACATCCACTGTATCCAGGAAGAAGTTTGACACCAAAGCTGAACCTTGGGTGTTCATTGGATATCCTTATGGCTTCAATGGTTACAAGGTGTATAATCTCAATACTCATAAAACTAGTATTAGTAGGGATGTTAAGTTTGTGGAACATTGTTTTCCTTTCTCTTAAACATCTCCCATTCATGTTTCTCCTACACATGTCAACACAACTTCTCAAGTGTGTGATAACTCTTCTGATTTCCCTATATTTAATTCTATAGAACCATGGTTCACAAATCAAAATGTCTCTCTCAATCCTCCCTCTACCACTGGATCCTTGGACACATACTCTCCATCTCTTGTCCCTCCCAATTTTGATCCCATACCAAAGATTACCTACCCTCATCCATCTACAAATCCTCCAAACTCCTTTGTCCAACCTAGAGCTTCTTCCAGATCCAACAAGACCTTCTGTATGGCTCAAGGACTATGTATGTACAACAACATCAATGAACTCCAATGTCTCACCTCATTCTGGTAAGACCTCACCCTATCTTATTTCCTCTTACATTGATTCCACCTCTTCTTCTTCTTCTTCTTCTTCTTCTTCTTCTTCTTCTTCTTCTTCTTCTTCTTGTTCCGTTGCCTATTACAAATTCAATGGAAATGTTACTACTCTATCCAAGGCAATGTCAGTAACAGAAGCACCTGAATGGTGCAAAGCTATGCAAACAGAGTTGGAAGCTCTAGAAAGTAATGGCACTTGGGAGATTATGGATAGACCATATGGGAAATGCGTGGTGACATGCAAGTGGTTGTTCAAAGTCAAATGCCACTCAGATGGTACTCTTGAGAGATATAAAGCCAGACTGGGGGCTAGGGGATTCTCTCAAATTGAAGATGTTGATTATGGAAGACATTTTCTCCTGTAGAAAAG
Organism: Oxyria digyna; assembly: GCA_029168935.1. Taxonomy (NCBI): domain Eukaryota; kingdom Viridiplantae; phylum Streptophyta; class Magnoliopsida; order Caryophyllales; family Polygonaceae; genus Oxyria; species Oxyria digyna. The sequence continues at coordinate 19,907,921 of JAPVLV010000013.1, forward strand.
ATGATCACTGTGAGGGATCTTATTGTTGTTGCTGCAACAAAAGATTGGGATATGAGTCAAATGAATGTCACAAAGGCCTTCCTCAATGGTGATCATGATGAGGAAGTTTTCATGGAGCTCCCTCCTGCATACACTGCTCTCAAGTCTGGTGCTTGCTCTCAGGGGGAGAAGGTGAGAGAGAGCAAACACAAGGATAAAAATAGTGTTGTTTGTAGATTGAAGAAATCTTTGTATGTCCTAAAACAAGCACCAAGGAAATGGTTTGCTAAGTTCTCTAAAGTGTTGAAGGATGCAGGTTATGTTCAGTCTAAGGCTGACTACTCTTTATTCACCACGAGAAAAGGACAACAATGTATTGTACTTCTGGTGTGGGTAGATGATATGCTCCTGTCAGGAAATGATCTGAGTAAAATAAAAGAGTTGAATGCTCATTTGCACAAGAGTTTTCAGATGAAAGACTTAGGTGAACTAAGGTACTTCTTGGGTATTTAAGTTGACAAAATTGAGCAAGGGTTCTGATGGGATCCTACTTAGCCAACAAAGGGTCTACGTTGAGTCTTGCTAGTCCGTGCCCATGGAGACCTCCTTGGTTCAACATGAAATGGTATCCTCTCTATAAGACCATGATATCAGTTCCCTCTCTGATAAGTACAGGTCAGTTCCCATCAACTGGTTATCGTCAGTTCCTTACATGCAGAGCATACCTTGAGGTTCCTAACCTCCAGTTCCATAATTCACACACTCTCTAGTATTGACACCTCCAGTTCCAACTCCAATTCTCAGTGCCAATTCCCGACTTCAGTTCCTGAAGACAGTTCCTTTGGCACCAATTCCTACGAGTTGTAAAGTTGTTTATCTTATTAGTTATATTTATTATTATTTCCTATCTTAGCATATGTTGTTAGGTTAAGGGCGTGTATACTCTCATGCTTGAGAGGCCGGCCCTAGTTTCCATTTATCATTATCTGTATTATCCTTTCTTTACTTATTTTGCTAGATACTCTTTGTAAAGGCTCGCCTATATATTTGGCTTACCTTCTTTATTAATATCACGTTTAGCTTTTGGATTAATTGATGAAGTCGAGTGCATCTCCATGTTAAACCCCTATGCGTCACAAAAACAAAGTCTAACTTCTTTATCCTTTCTTCTTACTTCTAATCTTCTTCCCTGGTGGATTTATCTACCAAACCCTACGTAAATCTACACTTTACATTCACTTCATCTCTACAATTCATCCGCTCCACCGTTGTTGCTTGTTGCCACAAGTAACAACTTCACTATCATTCAGTTCCCCAGTTATTGTCAAGTCTTCCGCCGCCCTCCGAGTTCCTAAAATCGGCCAATTCTTGAGAAGACCGACTCCCTACGAGATCTAGATCGCTCCAACAAGCCATCCTTGACCTTTTCGAGGCCAGGAACGCATCAATTGGTATCAGAGCCAGGTAACATGTAAGTCACGTTCTTCTCTTGTTTGTGATTGTCACTCTTCCACTACGTAATCCTCTTCCTCCATCACTTTTTCACCATAGAAAGACTCCATCTTTGACCTTCATTCACATAGGGTCCATAAAAATCATATCTTGTTCGAAACCCTAGTGAAAGTTGCCCACAAAAAAAAATCTTTCCTTGCTAAGCCATTCCTTATCTTGCAATATCTTGATAATTTTGATTGCTTGCAATTTAATTGATAAGTTTTGAGATTATTTCATTTGCATATTTAGGGAATAAGATAGCATATCAAAGTTGTGATCTTTCCTTGTTTGTAGGGCCGAATATTCTATCTCTTTCTTGCTTATTACTCAAGATTTATTTCCATAAGTAAATCTTTGACTTCCCTTGTTTGAAAAAAAAATCATATTTTTTTTTTCGAATTTCAAGATAAGATCTCAGAGACCAATGAAAAAGGAGTACAAGAAAAAAGGAAGAAAATAAAAAAAACTCGAAAATCTCATCCAAAGCCAAAATAAGGTAAGTTTGAGCCCATCTTTTCATGATTTTCCACTGACTAGGTTTTACATGCTAGAAAAGATTGTTTCTTTTGCTTCTTGCTCAATATTTGTGCATTCCATTCGAATTCTCTCTTGTCTATTGGTTAAATTGTTGATCTTAATTTTCTTGGTATTGCTTGATTGCCTCAGTTCCCTTGACCACCCTCACGGCCTTGCTAAACTTAGTAACTCGAGAGTGTAGTCACTTGCTTGAGTTGATTGTGCCTTCTTGATTGTTTTGTTTGATATCACTTGTGCTACTTGATACTCGCATTGGTTAGTGGTATTTTAATAGGTACAATCAACCATGGATCGTCTACAAAGGCTTCGCCGGCGACGTTTTGCCGGTTAGGATGATCCCGAGGAGTTCTTGGAGTGGACCCGACATATGGCCTATTACTTTAGACAGCGAGACTATGATGAGTACGAGCAATGCAACATCGCCATTAATTGCTTCACCGACTACGCCCTCGACTGGTGGTCTTATGTGGAGAATGATCGATGGTACCGTGGTTGATTTCCCGTTAAAACTTGGGGAAAACTCGTGTATGAAATGACACGCTACTTTGCCCCAAGGATTGATCCAGAGGCCCATGCAGCTCGTTCGTACTGTCGAACCCAGTCCCTGACTCCAACTCCAACACCGACACCAATGTGGGTGAGACGACTTGCAAAATGGAAGGAAGATCATGCCGAGTGGTTGAGGAACCAAACCCTACTGGAGATCCAGGAATGTTCTACCCCACTCAACGTGTCACCTTCGAATCCGGTGGCGACACAAACTTCAGTTTCCTCCAAAGTGCTTGTTCCTTCTCCAACAACATCTACTCTTTCCTCTGTGGTGAAACCCTCTATTGTTTCAATTGTAGAACCAACACCGACACCAACTCCAGTTCCCCCATAGTGCTTGTTCCTTTTCCAGCAACATCTACTCTCTCTCCAGTGGTGAAACCCCCTATTATTTTGATTGTAGAACAAGATCCGACACCAAAAGAGGAACCCACTCTTCCCATAACTCTGCCAACAATGATTTCTCCAGCATGGACGCTAGTTCCCTCAGCTCTACCCAACACGTTGATGGTACCAATACCTTGTGAGTCCATATTCTTGATTTCGACTCGACATGATGATATTTGCCCCGCACTTGTTGTTGATCAGATAGTTCCCCTTGCACTCACACGCTCGAAGCGAGGACGCTTCGAATCCAAGGGAGGGAGAATGATGGGATCCTGCCTAGCCAACAAAGGGTCTACGCTGAGTCCTGCTAGTCCGCGCCCATGGAGACCTCCTTGGTTCAACATGAAATGGTATCCTCTCTATAAGACCATGATATCAGTTCCCTCTCTGATAAGTACAGGTCAGTTCCCATCAAGGTGGTCATCGTCAGTTCCTTACCAGCATAGCATACCTTGAGGTTCCTAACCTCAAAATCCATAATGCACACACTCTCTAGTATTGACACCTCCAGCTCCAATTCCAGTTCTCAGTGCCAATTCCCGACTTCAGTTCCTGAAGACAGTTCCTTTGACACCAGTTCCTACAAGTTGTAAAGCTGCTTATCTTATTAGTTATATTTATTATTATTTCCTATCTTAGCATATGTTATTAGGTTAAGGGCGTGTCTACTCTCATGCTTGAGAGGTCGGCCCTAGTTTCCATTTATCATTATCTTTATTATCCTTTCTTTACTTATTTTGGAAGATACTCTTTGTAAAGGCTCGCCTATATATTTGGCTTGCCTTCTTCATTAATATCACGTTTAGCTTTTGGATTAATTGATAAAGTCGAGTGCATCTCCATGTTAATCCTCTAGGCGTCACCAAAACAAAGTCTAACTTCTTTATCCTTTCTCCTTACTTCTAATCTTCTTCCCTGGTGGATTTATCTACCAAACCCTACGTAAACCTACACTTTACATTCACTTCATCTCTACAATTCATCTGCTCCACCGTTGTTGCTTATTGCCACAAGTAACAACTTCACTATCATTCAGTTCCCCAGTTACTGTCATGTCTTCCGCCGCCCTCCGAGTTCCCAAACTCGGCCAGTTCTTGAGAAGACCGACTCCATACGAGATCTAGATCGCTCCAGCAAGCCATCCTTGACCTTTTCGAGGCCAGGAACGCATCAGGTTCCATTTGAATCAAAGGAAGTATGTGTTAGAACTTCTGAAAGAGACTGGTATGACAGATTCTAAACCTGTAGGTGCTCCTCTAGATCCCAAAATTAAGTTGGGTCTTAAAGGAGAAACAAAGATTGTGAACGAAGTATCTTACACAAGACTTGTAGGTAAGCTCATATATCTCACTATAACTAGACCAAATATATGTTATGTAGTTCAAGTTCTTAGTCAATTTATGCATTCCTGTAATGATGAACATTGGAGAGCTGCTAAGCATGTGGTTAGATATCTTAAAGAAGCTCCAGGACAAGGTCTAATGCTGTCAAAGAACTCTAACCTAAGACTAAGAACTTTCTGTGATGCTGACTGGCAAATTTCCTATGACCAGAAGATCTCTCACTGGATTCTGTATTCTCTTAGAAAAATCCCTGATTTCATGGAGAACTAAGAAGCAATCCTATGTTGGCTCATCCTCAGCTTAGTCAGAGTATAGAGCTATTGCTATGACATGTTGTGAGATAACTTGTTTATGCAGACTTTTGAATGATCTCAGTATAGAGTCAAGAGAGGGGCAACTGGCATGTGATAATCAATCTTCTATTCATATAGCAAGGAATCCGGTTTTTCATGAGAGAACTAAACATATTGAGGCTGACTGTCACTTGGTAAGAGATAAGGTCTTGAACAAAGAACTAGATCTTGGTTACATTTCAACTCATGAGCAACCAGTTGACATCTTTACCAAAACTGTTGGTCATGATTTGTATATGAAGAATTTGAGCAAGCTTGGACTTGTAAACATGTTCAGGAACTCCTCACTTGAGGGGGAGTGTTAGTTGTTAAGTTTGTTAGTGTGTGACGTCAACATTCAGTTAGACACATCAGCAGGTCCTAGAGCATCTTTGTAAGTTACAGAGTGTGAGGGAGTATAAGTCTTGGTGTTAGCATCTATTGTAACTCGTTTTACAAAGCAATAAAATTCTGATTATAATAGGTTTTCTTTTCTCCTTCTCTTTCTCTGAGTGTTATTGAGTGTGTGTGATTGATGATCTTGTCTGATCAACAATACACTCTTAGATAGAAGTTCTTAGGGATCTTCAAATATTGGTAATACAATTCTTATTTGACAATGTAAGAGGCGGAGTACTTGATCAAATAATAAATCTATCTATACATATACTAAAACAGAACGTTGTTTTGCCACATGTCGCTCTTATATTCAATTCGCCTATGTGTCGACCTCTAAGCTATGCTACATCATCCACCATGTCATCCTCCACATCATCCGACTTTATATTTTAATATATATCTTTGAATTAAATAAGTAAAAAAAATCAAAAAGATATCTTATAGGTTATATCACAAAAATAAATATCAATTTTTATCTTTTATCATATTATATCTTTATCTTTATCTTATATATATCTATATCTTTATCTATTATTATGTTATCAATCTAACTAAATTGAGTTATTAATGAACTTAAACTATAAAACATAAATCGTAAACTATAAATTATAAACCATAAAGTATAAGCTACAATCTATAAACTAATTAATAGTATATAATATAAATATATTATTAAAATATTTATTACATACGACCCCGTACATGGTACGAGAACACACGCTAGTGTATTGCTAAATTGACGATGGAATGGGAAGGGAAAACATATTCACTCTAAGAGCTTCTATTTAAATTTCAATTTTAACCATCCATTGGCATAACGTTTAATTTCGTTCACTTGGGTATCTCCACGGGATAGTTGTGAATGCAATCCAACCATGGACTCTTTTCCGACGCCTTCACATTCTTGAGTGCGATCCAAACCGCACTATTACACTTAAACCCACTTCCAAACGCAATTTGCCACACACGATTCCCTTTCATCATCCTCCCCTTTGCTTCTATGTAAGCCAACTCATACCATATAGAGCTCGAAGATGTATTCCCGAACCTATATAACGTCATCCTTGAAGCTTCCACATTCTCTTTGGACAATTCCAAGTTCTTCTCGAGCTCATCAATCACAGCCCTCCCTCCTGCATGGATGCAAAAATGTTCGAAGGCGAGCTTGAAATCCGGAATATAAGGTTTGATCTTGAGTTTGAACAACTTTTTGCCCACAAGGGTAAAGAAAAACAATAATTGCTCGCTCATTGGTAGAACAAGGGGTCCTAGAGTTGTGATGTTTGTCTTTAGGGCATCCCCTGCAATGGCCATGAGGTCCTTGGAGAGGGAAACTCCTGTCTTGCCCTCTTCGTCTTGCTCTTGGTAAACGCACCCGTATGCGGTTTTGTGGGCCCCGAGATGCGTGCGCACCACCTGCATTAGCTTATACTTGGCGCGCCTTTTGTCAGAGCTTCGATTAGAAAGGAGGATGGCCGCCCCGCCAACTCGAAAGAGGCAGTTAGTGACCATCATTGATTTCCGGCTGCCGGTGTAACCGCTTTGACTGATGATCTCAGTGCTTACCACCACTGCATAACTATTCCGATGCACCTGCATTTGGGTTTTGGGAATTTTATATACCTAAATCAATTAACAAATAACTTCCTATGTACTCTTTACAACTATAAAACCTACATGATTACATATATATTTACATATTTAGATAATGTGATTTTGTTGTCTTTTCTTGCATATTAGGGTATTTTCCCTCAGCTAGTGTTTGCTAAGAATGCTAGGTTTGTCTTATGGATGTCTATATCATAGTCTTGTATGAATCCAAAGAAATTTTGAGAATATTAATGTTTGTGAGATGCATGTTGAAGATTTGATGAAAAAAGATGTACATGTTGGAGAGTTTGATACGTGTGAAGGTTCATTAATAAATTCTCAATTAATGTTTTTCAAATTACTACTAAATTTTCTTCATTTTTATAATAAAAAATAAATTATGGTAACACTTTCCCCTTTTCAAATATGTATAAGCCAACAATGTTGTGAATTTTTTCTAAAGTAGTTTTATTTAGAAAAAATTTCCGATATGGGCTCGTTTTGAAACTAATTCCCAACATATGCACTCGTATGAAGCTCGAAAATTTTTCAACTCACGTGAAAACCAGCGTCTCTTATTACACCTAAAAAAAACCGCAACACCAAACACCCAAAAAAACTCTCTCGTTTAACTCGTCTATGGCTTCCACTTCCATTGGAGATGCCCTTTGAGTTCCCGGTGAGCTCTCACGTTGCGTCTTTAATGGCGGCCGCGACGGAGGATTCGTCTTTGACGACAGACCGGAGCTCTTGCCGGAAGACTGGTCACCGGCGACGATGGTGAGGAGTTGGATACCTTCTTTGGTGACTTTGAGTGATCGGAGACGGTCGACGGCGACGAGCAGAGGACGGATGTGCTCGTTGAAAGAACAGAGCAGGGGTTGTACAGCTAGGGACTGGATTGGAGTTGCATCGTGAATGACCGGTCGACGGCGTCGATGGAAGTGGAAGCCATTGGAGAAGATGATGATGAAGCTGCGGGAGAGTTTTTTGGGTGTTTGGAAGTGGATTATGTAGGGGAGTTTGGAGAACGATGATGAAGCTGGGTGTTTTTTTTTAGAGTCTAACAGACGCTGGAAAACACTCAATTACTTTTTTTTAAACCCCACCTAGTCTCTTATACGTGGCTTAAAAAAAATTAAAACCAGCTTCTCTTATACTTAAGTTTTTTTTAAAAGAAATTCTGCTTCGGATGAGAGACGCTGGTAAAACCAACGTCTTTTATACGTGAAAATTTTTCAAGCCTCATACGAGTGCCTATGTTGGGAATTAATTTCAAAACGAGTCTATATCGGAAATTTTTTCTAAAAAAAACCTACTTAAGAAAAAAATTCTATGTTGTAAAGCATTAAATCCTCTAATGTATAGGAAAGGTTTTTCTAACTTGAACATAAGTTAAACATCATTCACTTAGAATTTGTCACGAAAATTTATAAACCAACAAGAACAACATTCCCGATTTATCCGGAAGAACGAGGTCTGGGGTGGTCGGAGTCTCGATTCTCGCAACTTATCTTTAATACTAGACACTCGACTTTGCCTCGAATAACCTCATTTCGAGGCAAAATTTGTTTACTAAAATGAATACTAGCTAGTATTTTAACATAAAATTCTTTTTCAAAATTTGTTTACTAAAATGAAGTAAAAAATCCAGGTTACTAAGCGAATATGTCTTTTTTTACTTTTGTATCTTGTAATGCTTTGATCAAGAGCTACAAATATAATTTAGCGTCCGGCATATAGAATATCCGGCCACAATGATATTTTCAGATAAATTAATATACCTTAAGCATGTCCTTAGCGAGGTCGAGAGCAATGACACCAGTAGAGCATCCCATCCCGGCGAGATTAAAGCTCCTTATACTTTCCTTCATCTTATACTTGTTCACAATCATAGACGACAAAGATGGCGTGGGATTAAACAAAGAGCAGTTAACCACCAACACACTTATCTCTTTCGGGTTGACCCGAGTCGATCCAAACAAGTTGTCAAGCGCCCCGAATATGACCTCCTCCGCCTCACCCCTCGCATCCGCCACCGTCGGTTGATAAGGAATCGAGTGCATTGCCGGAGGAAAAACTGTGTCTTCGCCCAATCCCGACCGCTCGAGAATCTTTCGTTGGAACTCGATGCACGAATCGTCGTACGCGTCCATTGCCCTCGTGTTCTTCACGAAATTCTCGTAATTGACACGTAGGCTTGAACGCGGGCGATAGCAGGAGTAATCCATTAAGTATACGGGTCCGGGTCGGGTCAGAAAGTAGATTGTGGATACGAAAACCAAGAAGGCGGAGAGACTAACCACGGTTACAAGATGGTGGTGGAGGCGGAGACCGAGTTGGTAAACGTCGTCGTATTGGATATGGGTAGCGTGGAGGAGAAGGAAGAAGATTAGTGGGATTATAGAGAGGGTTAAGAGGTGGGATATGAGCCTTATGAGGTAGTGATACCCTAGCTTTACGTATTTCAGCTTCACACTCTGCCGGAAATCTGGGATGGAGGACATTTTTGAGTTAGCAATATAATTGTGATCGATAATTGCACAAGTTTGTGACAATATATAACCTCTGCCAAGTGTTGACCTTGCTACTTGTTGTTTGTGGGCAAGACAAGGAACTATAACTATATTTTGCAAGTGGAGACACGTCTCTTTCACAAAAGTTCAACTACTAACAAGTTGAATTGATTGAACAACTGAAGCAAAGTAAAGATCTATGGAGGCATGTTGTGACTGAATTGTACGAATTGGCTGGACGCTAATAAATTACAATTTGTAGTGGTTGCCTTTCTCAAACACCACATAAAAGCAGAACGTATGAAATTCGTGATAAGTAGCTCACTGAATAATTTGCTAGCTAGTTGGCTCTTGTTGCAAGTATTAATAGTATCACACTTTGGAGACGTGATTTAAGTGCTGTATATCAAGTGGAAGTTTTTGACTTTTGGATGTGAAACTTACATTGAAATGTCCAGACTCACTTCCCATGTTTCGGTGATAATCTTGTCTTAGTTTGCAACCTAATTTTGTTTTCCTTTCCGGTTTTTATTACTTTTAATCGTGTAAATTTCTTTTAAAAACTTAGCAAATTTCGGAATACTCTTATCAAGTTTTAGCCAAGGAATAGTTATCTCACACCTGCTAAAGGTTTCGAAGATTTCTTAGTCATTATCTAGTCTTCGGGTTTCCTTCAGTGCCTCGGGAAATGGGGCTTCAGGCTTGTGAGAGAACAATGGTTGAAAATTTGGACGAACGTAATCGTCGACAATCTCAGAAGGAGGAACGCGATCGCCTTGGTTTGAACACGATCACTTCACAAGGATAAAGAAATGAGATCACTTCAACTCATGTGTTTAGGTTTGTGTTTCACTCAATATCAATGCTCAACTTTGACTGTTAAACTACCATAAGCTTGCAACAGTGTTCTTAATCTCCACTATTATAGATTATGCACACACAAAATTATGAGGTCTTTTCCAAGGTTATAATGGGGCCAATGTTAGAAATAAAGGGATAAGAATATTTAGGCCATGTGGTGCTAAATGTGGAAAAGAGGATCTTACCAAAACAACATTAAGCGAAAATACACTTTAATTAAATTTAAATCTTAAAACTCATACAACTTAACTCTTACATAACTGGACACTAGCCGCTCTGACCTCTCTCCTTCTCTCTCTCTACAATTCCCTCTGCTGAAAGCGTGTTCATGAAACCATATAATTATCGATGCACCTCCTCCATATTCATATATGGTTCTTTGATGTTGATAATGCTAATATTAGCGCCTGGAAAACATTATAATTTTATGATTGATGAACTCGTAAGCTTTGTTAATGTTTGTCTTCCAACAGTTATCTTTAAATCCTTATTTTTTCGTCCCCTGCGTGGGATGTGAAACTAACCAACTGCACCATGAAAAACTCTCTTTTGAATCTTGTCTTGATGGCTCCTGTTTTAGCCACTATGAACTGCTCGATGTTAAGCTTCTTACCATGACAATTATATGCAACTTTGCAGAAATTAATTTCCTTTTTTATTAACATAAGATAGTTCTCTCTACTGTCATATTATAACTCTTGCTTTACTACTGCTTCAAAATTTATCATACACGTTATTCATGCTACAACAACGCAAGTTGATACTCAGCCATTATACAATTCTAATCACATTTCTATTTTGCTTAGCAAATTATAATCAAATTTATCACGACATTACTATTGACATATGGGGACGATTCTTTAAATTAGTTATCTTATGAATATTGGATACTGGAATATTCGAGGATCCTGTCGTAAAGACTTATCGACTTAAATTGCCTATATTAAAAAGAAAAATAAACTAGATGTCTTATGTCTTTTTGAAACTAAAGTAAACTCTCCCCCTACTAATAGATCTATTGCGAAAATGGGTTTTGACATAATTTTTGTCCCTTCATATGGAGTTAAAGGAGGTTTGTGGATTCTTTTTAAAAACTCTTTCAACACCAAAGATTTCTCTTTTAACCATGCTCACTCCAACATGATCTGTATGAATTATTTCGTCAAAAATACCCATCCGCTTCTTATTTTTGTCAATGCTCCCTCTAGAGAAGCAGATAAAAATGACTTTTGGACTCAACTTCGTAATACTATCATTGTTAGTACTATTTCTACTATTATCATTGGTGATTTAAATGAAATTCTAGGGCCATCTGAAAAAATTGGTGGCGTTACACCTTCGTCATCCAAATTATTGAGACTCCAATCCCTCATCTCGATCTTGATCTTGTTGACTCCTCCTTCATAGGTTTTCCGTTTACATGGAGAAAATCTCAAAATATGCATAATAATATACTTAAGAGACTTGATAGAGTAATTTTGCATTGTTCTCTTACAACTATTTTCCTTAACCTCTCAACTCACCACCACCCCTTTACCTCTTCTGATCATCCCTTAATCACCTTTTCATTAGGATTCTTAAATTTCCCGATTCACCTCATTTTCGATATGAACCAAACTGGTCTAATAACATAAATTTTCAAAATTTAGTTGCTAAAGTTTGGAAATATAAGATGCATGGATCCTATATGTTCCGTTTTAATTCTAAGCTTAAACTGCTCAAAAACTATGCCAAAAACTAGGCCCGCAAGAATAGTGGTAATAATTTTACTCAACTCAACATTACCGTAAATAAACTCTAGGATCTTCATTTACGCTTTCTTGATGATCCCACTAGTTTTATTATTACTAGGCAAATTAGATTTCACTCCAGAAAATACTCGAGTCTTCTTCAATTTCAAACTCATTACTTGCGACGAAAAGAGAAAGTCAAACATATTAAAGATGGTGATCGTAACTCGAAGTATTTCCACGCTATAGAAAAAATGAAAGTTTTCAAACAATCAATTATCCGATTCTGTACCAAGGACGGACTTGTGGTTCATGATCATCAGAATATTTCCCAAGAGATTACTCAGGAACTCGCTTTTAGATTCTAGAATAATGGAGCTACTGGTATTAGCTCTGAGGAACTTGACCTTATCCCTTGTTTGATCTCTGACCAAGATAATTTGGCTCTACTAGACCCCCTATCGAAGCGGAACTAAAATATGCTATTTTTGATCAACCTCCGGATAAAACTCTTGGTCCTGATGGTTTCTCTATTGAATTCTTTCAAAAAAATTGGAACATCATTAAATCTTCCCTTCTTAATACAGTTAAAGCATTCTTTTTCTCTGAACATATGCTCTCTTCTATCAACCATTTCTCCATTGCTCTCATCCCTAAAATTGACTCTCCTAGTAACATAAATCACTATAGACCTATCAGTCTGTGTAATTCCTCCTATAAAATTATCACTAAAATTATGGCCAATAGACTCAAACCACTTCTTGAAAAAATTATCTCTCCCTTTTAAGGTGCTTTTGTTGAAGGTCGTCTTATACAGGATAAGGCATCTCATGAAAATTTTCACTCTTTCCACAAAAAAAAAGGTGATGTTGGTTGGATGGCCCTTAAATTAGATATGGAAAAAGCTTATGACAAACTTGACTGGGATTTCCTCTGTAAAATTCTCTCCCACTTTGGCTTCTGTCCCAAATGGATCAATCTTATTAAAACCGGCCTTCATACGGCCTCTTACTCTGTGTTAATTAATAACCAACCTGAGACTGAATTTAAGCCCACCTGCGGTATTAGACATAGGGACCCCTTAGCTCCAGCTCTTTTTGTTATTGCTATGAAATTTTTAGCCCGTAAACATTCTAAGGAAGCATCAGATATTAACCCCCATGTGGGTATTAAATTAACTCATTATAGTACATCTATTCATTTCCTTACTTTTGCAGATGATACTATTATTCTTACTAATGCCACTGTTGATAATATCCTTTATATTAAGCAATTTCTGTCGCTCTTTTTCAAACAAAGTGGACTTTCTATCAATTTCCATAAAAGCTCTATCCAAGTTTCTAACAACTTCTCCATCACTGTTGCTAAAACTCTAGCCTCTCACATGAATATCCCTCTCACCTCGAAAATGGAAAAATATCTAAGTATCCCCATACTCCAAGTCCGGGTGTGCAATGAGGTCTTTGATGATGCATTCTCTACTCTTAAACAACAACGTTCACAATGGAAAGCTGACTCCCTTTCCCAAGCAGCTAGAGCCGTTTTAATTAAATCTAGCCTCACCTCACAAGTTAACTATTTAATGCAAAGCTTTCTCCTTCCTAAAGGTGTTTGTGAAGAAATTGACGATGTCAACAACAAAAATCTTTTGGAATAAGAAAAATCCTTCATCCCAATCCCTTCTGCAATGGAAACATATTTGTCAACCTAAAAGTCAAGGCGGGCTTGCTTTCCGTTTGGCTTGGGATAATAACTTTGCTCTACAGATGAAACTTCTCTGGAAAATTATTAGTCAACCTAATAACATATATATGGGTCTCTATTATTAGAGATAAATACTTCTCCTCTACCGATTTTTTAACTCTTCAGCGCAAACCGACTAAATCATGGCAATTTAGTAGATTACTCTTTCTCCTAGAAGATTTTAGAAAAAGCCTTTTTTGGCAACTGGGTGATGGTTTATCCATCCATTTATGGACTGATAACTGGATCCCAAATTGTTCGCTAGCCCAATTCCAAACCCCCTCCTATGGATCACCAACTGTTGCTGATTTCATCACTCAACAATGGGATATCCCTAAACTCTCTCAATTCCTCTCCTGACCCATATTTTGGATAAAATCATCCAGATTCAAATCCCTGTTACACCAATTAGGGATAAAATCATATGGAAAGATGCTACTAATGGTAATTCGAATGGCCAACCTTCCTTTGTTGAACATCTCCGCATTCCAGATTCGTCTGTTATAATCACTGAAGCAGTTGCCATCCTTGAAGGCATTAAAGCTGCCATTCGTTTAAATCTTACGAATATTTTGATTGAAAGTGATAACCTTTCTGTTATCAATATTGTATTAATAAAAAAAAGGTGACCCTCCATGGGAAATCAGATCCATTGTTATGAATATCTTGACCCTTGCTGCTCGTTTTGACTCATGCAGGTTTTGCTTCAATAGACGACATTGCAATAGAGCCGCTGACTTTTTGGATGCTCAAAACATTTCTATTGAAGACTTAAGAGAGATTATTATTCGGTGGAACAATAGAGTCTCAAGTTCAGATACGACGGAACTACAGAAGCTTCTTCTTACTAGGAGCTCTCATTTCTTTCCCCTGAAAGATTTAAAAAACTTAACTCTTACATAAGACAAGGTCTCCTTCCTCTTATTTGATTCCTTTTTCTTCTTATTTCAATCTTTTTTTCCTTTTTTTTTTCTTTTTTTTTTAAATTTTTGATTTTTCTTTCATTTTTTCAGTTTTTTTTCCAGAAGAAGCATACGAAGAATCGAGGATAGGAGACCCATTACAAACTCTGAACACACTTCTAACCACCATATATGTAAACTCCCTCAAGCTTGACTAAAATCCACTCTAGCAAAAACAATCTAACTATCTTAATTCCCGAATGGGAAAGAATAATATATAGGCTCGGTATGCTTTTGTGGAGTTTTCAAAAAAATTGGCAATTAAGGCTTAACGAGGCTTCAAGAAAAATGAATACATGTATAGGGTGGCCAAGCATAAAGGGCTAACAAAAACAATGCCTCAATCATATTAATGTCATGCACATAAGTCGTGAATGTAGTCTCAAAGAAAATATTAAGAAAGGACATTTATAGAATTTAGTCCAAGAAAGGCCAAAACTTCACCGACTTTTGTCTAGAGTATTGGTTCTAACAAGATTCAAGTTTGGCGATCACATTACATGCTCAAGTCGAATGTCAAATGTTTAAGCCATCATACCATGCATATATCATTGCATTATCAACAACCAAAGCATATTAGGGATTTCATGGATTGTGCATCACAAAAGAAAAAGAAAAAAGCAAAGCCCGAGAATCATATCAAACACCTAAAATATAATGCATAATGTATGAATGCAAATGAAATGCATGATGTATGAAATATTATGAGAAAAAAATGAAAAATCTCTATATAACTACTAAAGTAAAACACCTTTCTCTCATTCTAGCTTTGCCACGTGGCATACTCTTCATTCAGGTCATTCACTTGTCGTAATTTCATTGGTTACGATTTTTTACGATTTATTGTAATTTTATTTAAAAAATTGATTAAATTTGGAAAATCATGTGCAAAATTATTACAAAAAGATTGCTTAAGATCTTTCAAATTACAAAAAGATTTTTATCTATTAATTTTTTAGATTTTGACCTGCCAATATCCTATTATGATATTTTACAAATTTATAATTTTATTTTTTATGATATGACATATCACAAAAAGATTGATTTCTTAAAAATAAGAGAAAAGATTAAATTTTTGTGATGTGGTAGTGCTTTAAATTATATAAATTTATATATATTGAAATCAATTTATTTAAATTTGTTAAAAATTGACCAATGATAATTTGATCAAATTAGATTTTTTGTCTAAAAACTCATTTATATTCATTTTTTAAAACTTAATCATGTATCAATATCATTTATAGATATTAATTTATTTTCATATAAAATTATAAATAATACATAATACTAATTATTAACTATATCGAGTTATATAAACCCGTGCATGACGCGAGAACTAGGCTAGTTAACACTAAAATGCAATGCAAACCAGAATGAAAAATTGACACTAAAATGCAAATGGAGCTAAACATGGAATTATCCCTTCCCCAGATTATATTCTACATTGTCCCAAATGTAGCAATAAAAGAATAAAGGAAGAAAAACTCACCAAAGATATGAGGTATTTAGACAACAACATGGTGGATAAGGGCAGCACAATTTTCAGCTGCTCTTCGTTTAAATACCACTGCACATATCAAAGACAAAGCAACACCAACAACAGGCTACACATACTAGTTAGTTGACATAAATATACAAGTCGATGGTCAGACAAACTTTTAAAATTAAACCCATGATCATGACAACATATATATGTCCAAGCACAATTTTTTTTCAATAGATTATCCAATGCCAACTAAGCTAATCAATAAATAGCTCATTAAATATCAACAATACAATTAATTCCAAATATGGGCTCTGCCTACCAAGCAAATCAATTTCCTTCGAAGAACAAACTCAGAAAATAGCTCACGCCAACATCGAACAGAACACACATACTTAAATCCATGTAAATCATCATTTATCAGACAAGTCAAAACTAGCACATGACCGAACCATTTAATCAGCATTCGCATCCATAGAAATTCAGCGCAAAAGAGAGTACTTGATCAATTAGATCAAAATGTTTGTACGTACCAGCACCAATCAATAGGTTCAACAAAATTTGACAAAACAAACCTCCACAACATGGGAAGGATAGCTCCCATCAGCAAGGCAGGGTGTGCGAACCGTTGTAGCAGCAGTGAGCACGGTGGATCGGGGGTGGGGCAGAGAAGAGGAGTGAGCTCGCCGGAGGAAGTGAGTGTTCGCGCAACAGAGATGTGGTGAGGTGGGCTCAGAATTAGGGCAGAGGGTCGCCGGAGTGTAGGGTTTTAGATACTATAAGCGGAATTGCAGGAAACGATTTCCTAACATCTAAACAAAGGATCTATTGCATAAACTAATTGCATTGAGAAGTAGAAGAAAATGATTACCTCTTGATGCCTGTTCAATCACTTGAACGGAGAGAGCCTCACTTGAAACTCCTCTACTTAGTCTACCTGAGCAAAGATCTGGATCCCTTGAACTCAACTGCTAGGTTGAAGATGAAAAAGTTTTGGGAGAGAAAGAGAATGCTTAGAAGAGGAAAAATGGAGAGACCACTAATTAGGGTTTCCAAAACCCTTATTTATAATTAACTCCTTAATTAACATTTTTCCTTTATCCTTTAATTAATAATAACACTTTATTATTATTAAACTCTATCTCAAAACTCTATCTTATATAACATTATATTATATACTTTATATAATTATTCTCCCAATATATCCAGTCCATATACTCTTAGGGTGTGACCTCATAAGACCCAATTATAATAGCAATAAACTTTATAATATAAAGTTCATAAATCATAGTTGGCTTCTAGCAAAACACTATGACTACCTAAAATAACTGGATTATGAATCTCTATCAATAATCCTATTTCATAATAAGTAATTGCACATCCGATTAAAGGACAATTTCCTTCAATCTCCCACTTGTCCTTAAAACAAGTGTGCAATGTTAAAATTCCTTTGTCACTTAGTATCTTACTTGACTATACGATGAAACTCATCTTTTCCGCCAAATATGTTTCTTGAATTCTTGAGATCGAACTGTCATTACATGTGATTACTAATAATCCATCTGAGCATGGCCATGCGTTTTCACAGTTCTAACTCTTCAAGCGGCCGACACACCATTCCTTTCCAAAGGTATTGTGGTATACATGGAATAGGAGGACATATTCAATCTTGTAAGACTATAGCTCCCACTCAACTTTGGGCAATCCCAATCACTGCCTTTATAACTGCCTGTTACGGTCAGCGTTTAACAACGTCAAGGACATATCAGCAGCCAAATGATAACTATATCATACTCATGTCTAAAGAACTCACTAATCATGAATATTCTTAGAACTCTGCAGGAAAGTCCTGAAGAATCCTAAGACCGGTCTGTCCGATATGTATCGCTATACACACCTATGTAATTGATTAGACATCACTATGTCCCTATAACACATTAAACCCGGTGTTATCAATCAATCTCACAATATGGTCTTTAATAAAATCATTTGTATCCAAGTTAATGACTTAGACCATAGACTTCTAACAATTTTATAATTTCAGTTCACTTAATGGGGTTCCATTCACCAAAACAGTTTTGATGAACCCATTTGTTAACTATTAAATTGTTTGGATACTTTATCTAACCCCAAGCAATGATTAAATAATAATATGATAATCATATATATGAATCAAGCATAAATGTTTGTAACAACAATAAACAAGTTTTTATCATAAAACAAAACAGTTCAAACAATTCTCCAATGTGTTTGAGCCCTTTGGCCTGAGTGTGACTGTCATGCTTGGGCCTAGGAAGGGGCTTGGTCAAAGGATCTGTAATGTTGTCGTATGTGTGCACTTTGCACACCCTCACATCACCTCTATCAACATAGTGTCTGATGAGGTGGTACTTACGCAGAACATGTCTGGATTTGGAGCTAGAGCTCGGTTCCTTGGCTTGAGCAATGGCGCCATTGTTGTCACAATAGACGTCAATGGCTCTAGATGCACTAGGAACGACACCGAGCTCGGTTATGAATTGCCTAATCCATATAGCTTCCTTAGTTGCTTCTCCAGCAACAATGTACTCTGCTTCTGTTGTAGAATCTACTATTATTCCTTGCTTCGAGCTCTTCTAGCTGACAGCTCCTCCATTCAGAATGAAGATATATCCAGACTGAGATTCAAAATCATCTTTGTCTGTCTGGAAACTTGCATCAGTATAGCCCTTGACGACCAATTCGTCATCACCTCCATACACCAAGACATTATCCTTAGTCCTTCTCAAGTACTTTAGAATTGCACACCAATGTGCCTCTCTAGGGTTTGATTGGTATCTGCTGCACACACTCAAAGCGTGCGCAACATCTGGGCGAGTACAAGTCATAGCATACATGATGGATCCTATGGCGGAGGCATAAGGAATCCTACTCATTTTCTCAATTTTCACTAGGTGTCTTAGGACACTAGGTTTTACTGAGACATAAGCCATGTTGCATAGGAAGAAATCCTTTCTTAGAATTCACCATATGAAATCTAGCAAGGACCTTATCTATATAAGTTTCTTGACTTAGACCAATAATCCTCTTAGACCTATCTCTATAGATCTTAATGCCTAATATGTACTCTGTCTCTCCTAGATCCTTCATTGATAAAATTCTTAAGCCATTCCTTTACTGCCTCCAGCATAGGAATATCATTTCCAATGAGTAGTATGTCATCCACATATAGAACCAGGAAGGCCACTTTGCTCCCACTAAATTTCTTTTAAACACAGGGCTCTTCTTCGCATCTGATGAAATAAAACTTTTTTATCACTTCATCAAAACGAAGATTCCAACTCCTAGATGCTTGCTTAAGTCCATAGATAGACTTCTTAAGCTTGCATACTTTCCTGGGATTCTCTGGATCCTCAAAACCTTCTGGTTGCATCATGTATACATTCTCTTCTAAATAACCATTTAGAAAAGCGGTCTTGACATCCATTTGTCATATCTCATAATCATAATAAGCGGCAATTGCTAGGATTATCCTAATGGACCTGATCATAACGATCGGTGAGAACGTTTCATCATAGTCAATTCCATGAACTTGTCTAAATCCTTTGGCAACTAATCTTGCCTTATAGACAGAAACATTTCAATCCTTGTTTGTCTTGATCTTGAAGACCCATTTGCATCAAATGGGTTTTACCCTATCAGGCAAATCTATCAAGTCCCAAACTTGATTCTCAGACATGGAGTCCATTTCGGATCTCATGGCTTCAAGCCATTTTTTGGAGTCGGGGTCCGCCATTGCTTGTTTATAGGTAGCAGGCTCATCATTCTCTAAAAGTAGAACGTCAGAAGTCAAGACAAAATCATCATATCGTCTAGGTTGCCGCCTTGGCCTGTTTGATCTCCAAAGTGGTCCCACAGCTGGAGAGATATCAACAGGAGGATTGACCACATCAGTATGCGGGACCTCGGGTGCTTCATCTACTTGAGGAACTGCATCTTGAATCTGGGTGGTTTCCCTTTGTGAAGGTACGCCTCCAAAATCAAGCTGAACATCTTCTATGTCAAAATGTTGTGGAGTTTGTTGCTGTGCTTGAATCTCATCAAGCTGAACATTTCTCCCACTTGACTTCTTGGAAAAGAAATCCTTTTCCAAAAAGACACTATCCCGAGCAACAAACACTTTGTTCTCAACGGGATTGTAGAAATAATAACCCCTCGTTTCCTTGGGGTAACCTATAAAAAAACATTTGTCTAATTTGGTTGCGAGCTTATCAGATAGTAAACGCTTTACATAAGCCTCGCATCCCCAGACTTTCAGAAATGACAAGCTGGGAGGCTTCCCAAACCATATATCATGTGGTGTCTTGTCAACTGATCGTGACGAAGTCCTGTTTAGTGTGAATGCAGCGGTAGTGAGGGCATAACCCCAAAAGGATGTAGGAAGATCAGCACAACTCATCATTGAGCGGACCATGTCTAACAATGTCCTGTTTCTTCTCTTAGATACACCATTCAGTTGTGGTGTACCCGGTGGAGTCAGTTGTGCTAGAATACCACAACTCCTCAAATGATGGTCGAATTCGTGGCTTAGATATTCACCCCCTCGATCTGATTGAAGTGCCTTTATCTTCTTGCCTGTTTGTTTTTCAACTTCATTATGAAATTCTTTGAACTTTTCAAAGGACTCAGATTTATGTTTCATTAAGTAGATATACCCATATCTACTAAAATCCTCAGTAAATGTAATGAAGTATCGATAACCACTCCTAGCTTCTGTACTCATAGGTCCACACACATCAGTATGCATGAGAGCTAAAAGCTCAGTAGTCCTCTCACTTGTACCAGTGAAAGGTGACCTTGTCATCTTACCCATTAGACATGATTCACATGTTTCAAATGATTCAAAATCAAATGACTTTAGGCGACCAACATTTTGGAGTTCCTTCATGCGTTTGACGCTAATGTGTCCCAAACGGCAATGCCATAGATTGGCTTCACTTATATCATTCGACTTTTGCCTTTGGTATTAATGTTATATACATCGGATTTGAGCCCCAATCTGTATAGTCCAATACTAGTCATATGGGCATGGGCATAAAAAATGTCATTCTTATAAATGGAAAAACCATCATCAACAACAAAATTATAACCCTCACGATGCAAAACCGAAAATGAAATCAAGTTCTTAGTTATGGAAGGAACAAAATAACAATTATGAAGTTCTAAAACTAAGCCAGAAGGTAAAGATAGACTATAATCTCCAACTTCAATTGCAACAACAGTTGCTCCATTTCCAACACGCAGATCTATCTCGCCCTTCTGCAACCTTCTCCTATTTTGTAGTCCCTGCACATTCGAAATAAGGTGAGTACCACAACCGGTATCTAATACCCAATCATTGGAGTTAGTTGTTAAGATTTCAATAACGTAAATACCTGAAGAAGAGACACCCTTCTTCTTATCCTCCAGATATTTGGGGCAGTTTCTCTTCCAGTGCCCCTTAGCCTTGCAGTAGAAGCAATCATGCTCTGCAGCCACCTTTACTTTAGGTGTGTTAACCTTAGGTTGTACAACTTTCTTGTCCTTCCCGTGGGTCTTTTGCTTCTTCTGTGGCCCTTTCTTGAACCCCTTCCCTTTGTTGACCATAAGAACATCCTTCCTAGGTTCAACCAAGACATTTTGTTCAGCGGTTTTGAGCATAGCATGCAACTCATTGAGAGTCTTACACGTAGCTCCCATGTGATACATTTTCCTGAAATTAGCAAAACCCTCATGTAGAGAATGCAAGATTTTATCTGTTGCCATCTCAATGTTATAAGGGTTTCCAAGTCTAGCCATCCTGTCAAACAGGCCTATCATGTGGAAAACATGTGGCCCCACTGGTTTCCCTTTTTCTAGTTTACTTTGTAGGATGGCCTTGAGGGTGTCATACCTCTCAATCCTGGCATGTTCCTTAAAGAGATCTCTAAGATTCTGCATTATAGTATAGGCATCCTGATCCTCAAACCTTCGTTGAAGACCAGGTTCCATAGCAGCTAGCATGAGGCAAGTCACACTTCTTGACTTCTCGCTTAATATCCTGTGCGTTTCCTTCTCCTCATCTGATGAGGTGTCAGTCAGCTCTAGGATGAGAGTCACTAGGACATCCTCTTGGTTCTCAGACCTAAGAATAATTCTCAGGTTCCTTTCCCAATCAAGAAAATTGGAGTCATTCAGCCTGTTTTTCTCAACAATTGAGCGAAGCGAAAATTTGAGATTTTCGTTGGACATAGTAACTACAAAATAGAAATTAAAACATGCAGATAAATTATGATTGAAATGCAAAAATTCCAATTTAGACATGCTCTAAATAACAGATTATTGCATATTCTACTCATTATAAAATTTGTCTCTTTGTGAGTAAAACAATTCCAAGATCCTATCTTAGATGAAACTTGAGCGTACTTAGGCACTTCCCCAAATCTCATGTAATCAAGGTAAGTAAACTCTTTACTAATTATAACCCTTTATAATTCTTGGTTGATGGTCACATCTTATGTTAAACCCATCCTTATGCCTCAAGATCCAAAACTAAGTCTTTTGGTCTCTTGTTGAGTATAACCATATCAAGGCAGCATGCCCCTATTAGACATACCCGCACTATCCCAAGGTCAAATAAGGACACCTCGCTTAGGCGAAAACAATCCAACAAATTCCAAGGGCCTCATGGTTATGACATGGAAAAGCATAATCTCAATATTCTTTAAAGGGACGTTAAGCATGCAATGATGGTCTATTTATAAGTGAACTAAAGAATATAAATAAACACATTCATGCAATGCAAGAGATAATAAACGCATTCACATAGTGAAAAAAATAAATTTTGGATCCTAGTATGGCCCCTAAAAAGATCTAATCTTCAATAGTCTTGACTTTTCTGGATCACCATCCTTCCGTCGGCATAGGATCTTTGTCTTCTTGTATTACATAAATTTGAACAAACTCTCTTGCATAAATTAAAATTACAAAAATACATAAACGATACGCAGATCGTGTACAAGAAAACCATAACGATACGCATATTGTATTTATCTATCCTAATTTGGGTCATACTAGTCATCGCATGCAATAATATCATAATATTAAACATACATGCAATAGTAATATATAAAATATATATAAGTGAGAGAGACAATTTATCCAAATAAAAAGCATAAATAATTAATCAAATTAACTACCAAAAGGAGAAACTCTTTCTCATTATTTTGATTCAATAAGACTATGAATGAAATTAATATCTAATATTAGTTATTAATTTTCCAAGAAATAGAATCAAATATTCTTAGATAATATTTAATTTAGTTAATTCAAAATTAACCAAATAAGATATCTATATATCTTATATAATAAATAAATCTTTATGTATTAAATAAAATATCAAATATTTTATAAAATAAATCATATTTATTATCATTTAATGTAATTAGTCATTAACCTTTTGGTCAAACCATTAATGTCAAAACAATTAATTCAAATATACCAAAAACAAAATACACCCTAATCACTTGTAACGTACTGAACCAAAGAATCAAACCATTACTCTTGAATCAAATACACCCTTTGGTCAAACCAATCATGTTTTCTATCAAAGAAAAAACAAGTGGATGTGTTCGGTTTAAAAAAAACTGAAGTATGAGTTTTATCCAAACAATTTGGAATCAATCAAACAAAGCAACCGAATCATGAATTCGGAAAGGTACTAAATATCAAACCATTTTGATTTAATTTGGCAAATTAATCTATATATCATATTTCTTGTAATTGAATCATAACAATCCTGAACATGCATGAAATTATAAAATTGAAATTTGATCTAATTGATTTATGCAAGAGGCAACTGATACCACTGTACGGTTTTAGATGCTATAAGAGGAATTACAGGAAACGATTTCCTAACATCTACTAAACAAATGATCTATTGCATAAACTAATTGGATTGAGAAGTAGAAGAAATGATTACCTCTTGATGCGTGTTCAATCACTCGAACGGAGAGAGTCTCACTTGAAACTCCTCTACTTAGTCCACCCGAGAAAAGATCTGGATCCCTTGAACTCAACTGCTAGGTTGAAGATGAAAGAGTTTTGGGAGAGAAGAGAATGATTAGAAGAGGAAAAATGGAGAGACCACTAATTTGGGTTTTCAAAACCCTTATTTATAATTAACATTTTTCCGTTTATCCTTTAATTAATAATAACACTTTATTATTATTAAACCCTCTCTCAAAACTATATCTTATATAACTTTATATTATATACTTTATATAATTATCACTAGTACGAAAACAGCTTTTGACCACGGTTAATTGGCATATAAGATCTCGGTTCAGGAAGCGTGGTAAAAATGGCCGCGGTAAAACTGTTACCCCGGTCTTCTGTTTTACCTCGGTTGCGTGTTTACCCCGGTTTATGAACTGGGGTAAACCAATAACTGGGGTAAATTGTCATAATTATAATTTTGCTGCGGCACTGTTACCCGGTTCATGTAACCGAGGTAAAAATGTAACAGGGGGGTAAATTTGCATATTTCTTTTTTTAGTACGACACTTTACCCCGGTTCATGCAATCGGGGTAAAAGTAACCTGGATAAATATTTCATTATTACGGCAGTTCATAAACCGTGGTTAATAGACCCTGTTCCATATAGTTAATTTGCAACTTTTTACAACAGTTACACCAATTTTATTTGCAATCGATTTGATCGCCTAATAAATAAGTTAAATGACTGAATACATCTAGATAAAATTGCTCTTTTTCAATGGCTAATTATATAATAGATTTCATTGAATCATTATTCAACAACTCATCAAGGGCAGGTGGCCAATTATAAAACTGACATTAACAGTGAAACTTAAAGTGCAAAGCATGGACTAGTTAGTTGGGCACACTAACAAATTGTACCATCTGGCATTTCAGCACAAGCTTGACAGGCAACTGCTGTAACAAAAAGAATAAATGATAATAGATGAGGACTTAGAAATCAATTAAACAAGCTAGTTATAACTTTTTTCAATCCTATGTGCAATTGAAACTTATGCATGAGGGAAATAGACTTGGTAGGTTACCTGCTACTTACAAGGATAACAAGATAAGCCACTAAAAACATATCATGCAACATTATGTACACCTCTCGAGAATCTAGTTGATGACATCTCTGAGAATCTCTTAGAATCAGCTTGGACTTCAGCCAGTGGGTTGACAATAAAGCCACCGGCACCACTGTTGCGATGAAACCTCCTATTACCGGGCTTAAATGTGCTAACAGCAGGACTCCTATCAGTAGTTTCAAAAATGGTGGCAACTAACGAGGTCGTGATAGCAAAAAAGAAACACCGTTGTTCTCCAACTGATCTCCTCCAGAACTTTGAGCTTAAGAAACCTGAGCTTGGTAGCATGCAGCAAGAGTTTCGTGGGGGTCAGATCTTGCTGCCATCCTTGTTGTTGACACGGCCATATCATATGACATGTGAGTCGATCAATGCCGTCTCTAAACCATTCACACGGGTTTCAAGTGACGGCATTCCCTCTTGTGAGGTCCTAATGAATGTCTACATGTAGAATAAACAAAAGGATGTTGTTAGTAATAAAATTACCATTTTTCAAGTAGTATGCACAACCCACAAACAAAAGCATTACTTATACATCAAGGTAAGTAATGAAATTGCAAATCATTATAATTTGACAAAAACAGGCACTTCAAAGCATTGCTGAACTTTTCAAAAACATAAATAATGAAAACCAAGGATTCTTCCAAAAATTGTATGTCAGTTAGCATATGAACATTGAGCATGATCTAGGATCCAACTTCCAGGAGAAATGTACTGTCAACGTCCAGTTTTGTTTGAAAGGAATTACCTGAAGGAGATCAATCAAGCCAGACTGCTGGTTTTCAATCTGAACAAGCTGTTTGCGAATGGCTGATAGGTCCTCACTCTCTTTATGGTAGTGACTACATTTTTTCAGCTGTGAAATTATTAATATCTGCAAGACTTCGGACAAATCCAGATTTGGAGATCTATTGCTTTCCTTTACCCCTCTCTGTGAAACCCTTTGATTAAATCTTTCATGACTTTCCTCATAAACAGAGGTCACACATTAACCACGTGAAGCAGAATTATCAACAATCTGATCTACAGGCTTCTTGTAGTCAAGTTTCTTATGCATTTGTGGACTGAATGTCTTCCTAGTATCCTCTTGAGAAGCTCTATTCCTGGTTGTAGTCTTCAATCCACTATCAGGTGGGGAAGACCTCCTTAGCGGCATATTTCTTCTCGATTGATGAGTATTAGAGTTCGTTAAGCTGGTAACACTTGATCGCACTAGATACCTCTCACCAGTAGCATTTTCTATCCTCCAAATTAACAAATCAATTATAACAATTGTGGACACATATATTGAGCAAGTGAAAAGGTGCTGATTGAGCAGCAAAAATGAATATGATTATTCAAAGTAAAGTGATTTACTATGCATGATCAAAATGTTTATCCTAAATAATCTGATCACTTTGATCCAAGGCACGAACAGCAGTCAATAAGAAATTGCCAATAGCCAAAGGTATACAACTTCCACTTGTATGTCAATTGTCAAATATTGGGGTCACGATCCCACTTATAGGGTTCCTGTCTTTTTTGTCTTTCACCGTGACAACTTGTTTTTGCAGTGATAGATCTCACTTCAACTTTGATATAAACCTCTCTTAGTCAAATGAAGTGCAATTCAATCCATATAAAACAATCTCATCAAGAAGAATATACTAAAGTAATCAAGCACCAGCAATCCTCAATTCAGACTCGTGTAATTGTATTATCTGCAATACTAGTCTTTCTCCATAAGAAACATTAATATTCATAACCGGACAACCAAATTAGAAAATTGGATCTACTATACCTTTCGATGATGTTTACGACTGAGGTGGTGGAGATCCATCATCAAGAACATCAGGAATCTCCTTCCACACATCCACCATCTTGACCATAGCCTCCCTCGCAGCTTTGTCAAATCTTCTAGATTCAAAGGTCTTCAAACAGGAGGCCTTCAACTCGGAGAGAGAGTCTCTCTCCACCACCGCAAGTACTTCTAACAGAGTTCTGAAACCTAACTTAACACAAGAAATATGGCATTGTAGGGTATATCTTCAATTCTTTGATGAGATTTATTTTGGTAAAAAAAATTATAAATATTACCAAATATATAATCTTGTTCAAATCACGCCTAAAAAAATTCGTTCAAGCTGAATTAGGTAAAAAATATTACCCCGGTTATGAACATAATTAATTATACTATGTAGTTTTACCCCAGTTCAAACAATGAACCGGGGTAAGTATTGGGAACCGTGGTAAATTTCAGTCAATAGAATTACTTTTTTACCACGGTTTGCAAAAAATCGAGGTATTTATCATAAGAACCGAGGTATTTTTATAGCTATAATTAAAACCGGGGCAAATAGTCATTAAAATTACCACGGTTCGTTAAACCATTTGTTAATTATACTT
Organism: Oxyria digyna; assembly: GCA_029168935.1. Classification (NCBI taxonomy): domain Eukaryota; kingdom Viridiplantae; phylum Streptophyta; class Magnoliopsida; order Caryophyllales; family Polygonaceae; genus Oxyria; species Oxyria digyna. Next base: position 19,935,333 of record JAPVLV010000013.1, read on the forward strand.
ATGGGGATGGATTACCTCGGTTGTTTTTGGAACCGGGGTAAAATTACCGTTGCCGAATCCATTTTTTGTACTAGTGTATTCTCCCAATATATCAAGTCCATACACTCTTAGGGTGTGACCTCATAGGACCTAATTATAATAGCAATAAACTTTATAATATAAAGTTCATAAATCATAGTTTACTTCTAGTAAAGCACTATGACTACCTAAAATAACTGGATTATGAATCTCTATCAATAGTCTTATTTCATAATAAGTAATTGCACATCCGATTAAATGACACAATTCCTTCACGGAGTGTGGGTGCAGCGGGGCTCGCTAGAACAAGTAGGTCGGATTGGACGGTGGGCTCGCCGGAGAGAGGACGGAGTGGTGACGAACGGTGGCGTGGTTGAGTTGGTCGCTAGGGTGAGGGAAAGGAGAGTGAAGGTGAGGGAAGCGGTGAAACTATGGTGGGGAAAACTGGGCTCGTGAAAAAGGATGGAGAAAAGAACGCTTCTTCAGTTTCTTTTTTTTAAGAAAATAGTAGTAAATATCCCATTTTTCAATATACTTTGCAAAAATACCTCCAACTTTCTAATGTTGTACATATGTCTAAAACTATTTGAAAAATGCCTACAACAATTGCAAACTATGCCCAAATTTCAAAAATGATTTTTTATTTATTTAAAACTTAACAGATAATAATAAAATTAAAAACTAATATAATTAAAAATTGAAACAAAACAAAAAGATTTCATGAACCCTAAAATTTTCTCCTCGCTCATCCTCTTCCTCTCGATCTCGCTCTTCCTCTTCCTCTCATGCACCCTAAAATTTCTCCTCTTCCCAAATCGTTCTTCTTTGCTCCGGTTCGACAGTGTTGAGCAGAGAACATCTACTTTCATTCTCCTCCGGACGGCTCGATTTGGAGAAGGCATCGATTTGTAGTTTTGTACATTTGGGAGTGAGCATATTTAGTGTTGCATGTATTATATCATTTTAATTAATTATATCATGATTATCTTACGGATATTATCTCAAAAGTAATTGACGTAGTGTGCAGTAAACTATCTGATTACACAAAAAGAATAAATTTTGGTGACAGGTAAAAAATATAAGGATGACAGGACAAAACCGATTACTTTAGTACGATTAGATAGTCAATTTGGCATGTGTTGTTTGAATTACAAACCTTTGAATGTGACATGACTCAATATGAGTAGTGACAGGATCCCAAATTGTCATTCATGTATCCTTTAATGGAGATAAGACGAGAACAAAACATAAATTATGAACGAGTTTTAAATTAGATTAAATGACAGTAATGATGAAATTAACAAAGATTGATAAAAAAATTATATACATATCTTCACAAGATCTTTACTTTCTATCTTTTAATAATCTTTATGTAAAAAATTATTTTTGTAATCAATTCATATTATCTTTTTATAATCTTATCTTATCTTAGAGATAAAAGACGGAAGTGTGAAAAAGATTAACTCATCACTAAAACAATATTATGGTGACAGGTAAACAATACAAGTATGACTAGAAAAACAACTGATTACTTCCTTAAGAGCGGATCATCAATGGATTTCGTAGGGAAAGAAATTGTGCTTCCTCCCTAGTCAATTTAGCATGTGTTAGATTTTCAATTTGTCTCGCATGTCATTCTTGATCTTGATTCTTGACCAAGTTTATGGGTTGACTGGTGTCATGGATCATTTTTCTTTGACAAGACAAAATATGTGGCCTGACACGAAATAAAATGTTAAGTCGAAATCATAAATGAATTTTAAGTTAAACGAGAGTAACAATGAAATTAATAAGAATGATAAAAGAAATTTATATACATATCATCAAAGAATGTTACTTTCTATCTTTTAGTTACTTATTAAAAAAATTGTAATCATTTTTTATCTTTCAATAAAAAATTTCAACCATTTCACAAAATATTTTTTATAAATCAAAGAAACTAATATTTTATATTTTCGTTTTATTAAAATAATATTATTTTGTTTTTAAAGAAAATAAAAATAATAACTTATTAGTGGCAAAAATACCCTAAAAGGCATCCCTTGCAATTTTGTAATTAATGGAGTACTTGTACAACTTTTTTTACAAAGTGGAGTACCCATGCAAATTGGCCAATTTTTTTTCGATTCCTGATTTTTGATTATTTTTCCAATAAAACTTCAAAACCGCACGGCTGTGTGGCGTGTGGTGCTCTCAAATTGAACTAATTAAAATCATTTTTGGCAGCCCAATTGATTTAAATTGAAGTTTGATCTACATCGAAGAATCACATGGTCTTGTGTTTTACCACACAAATTGTGTGGTTGCTGCATTTAGAGATTTTGAACCTTATTTGCATTTGTTGAAATATAGAAGAAGTACTTACCTTTGGTTGCCTCCCAAGAAGCGCTTATTTATGGTCGTTAGCTTGACCTTCACCTATTTCAAGTACTTGGATCACGCAGGTCAGTGATAGCCAACTCGATCGGATCAGACTCTATGTAAGGCTTCAGTCAAATCTTTCTCACTAAAAAATACCCCGAATTCTTATGCCATAGCTCCACGGAATCATTTTGAAGAACTCGGTTCAGGTAGTATGGACCAGACCATCTTGTTGATGCGCGCCTGGTCTCCGGAAAGCCAATTGCGCTCTAAGATCTTCGACTGAAACCTTGGAAGTGTTATGGTGGATGTCTTTTGAGGGGAACGAAGGTAGATATGGGAGTATGCAGCGGAATTGTTTGGATATAGACGACAAGTTGCCTTGTCGAATTGGGATATGAATGTTAAAAGATTCAACAAGCTAGTTTTGTGAGGGATCGACTATGGTGATTGAGGGCTACTCAAACGGTGAAGTTTTGGCTAGGGATGTAGAAGAAAGGGATTAGAAGCTATGGGAACTTATGAGGCTAGGGATGTAGACGAAAGAGGCTAGAAGATATGGTGAAGGAGATGAGAAGACAGAGCCCGAAGGATTGGTGACGCCTAGTTCAAGAAGATAGAGGAAAACTCGTCTCAACAAAGGTTCTTGAATTCAAAGCTAAACGTGCCTTTACAATGATGGATGCAGCCAAATATAAAGGGAAAACAACAAGGGGAAAACGTCTAAAACCTAAGGTTTGCAAGGGGGAGCCGACGGCTAGGGTTGGGCTAAGCTTGGGTGAACTTGGTCTTGAGTTGCCAAGAGCCCAATAGGACGGCCCAAGCCATGCAAGGCTGGACCACTCCATATTTAGAAACTTTCTAAAAATAGAAAGTTCTAAAACGCTAGCAAAACCCGAGACGAACAACTTCCTAAAAATGGAAAGTCTCCGAGCATGGGACCGGGACAACAAATCCCAAATAGAGACAACAATTCCAAATAGGGACAACAAATCCCAAATAAAAGACAACTAATGTTTGAGACAACATAACAAATAGAGACAACAAAAACCAAATAGGGCGCCTTGTAATGAAATCTTCACCTCCGAGCAATCTCGGCGCGGAGAAGGGCTACCAAGGCACTGAGTCCAGACTCGTCGACAACTAGGGGGTTGCGCTCAATGTGGGCCCTTGTGCGCCCGAGCCGGAATTGCAGATGGGCCTTCATCATGGCTAGGTGGTGTGGGCGCCGACGCGGTCTTGAGGTCCTCGGCGCTGGAGGCTTGGCAGGGGGTTCCCATGGGCGCTCAGTGATGCGCTCGAACCCTGGGGGTGGACCATGGTCAAGGCCAGAAGATGGCTCGACAAAAGTGGACAGACGCTCGGAGAGGTCTTCAAGCTCCACTTTGATGGGCATCGCTGGCCGGGCGCTTGGGGCCGTTGTCCGGGCGCTGGGCGTCTTGACTCTAGCATGGCTGGAGGCTTGGCTTGGGGAGTGTTGGATTGGCCAGAGTGTCATGGCATGACATGGCTCCTTCTTGTGTTAGGCTCGCTTCCGGGCACCTAACCTCAACTTGGGTTGAGTCTTGTTGCATTGGCTCCACACCTTGTCCATTTCAGCTAGGATTCTCCAGGTGTGTCGAGTGAGCCTTGGAGGAGCCACTAAGCTAGTCTTGGAGATAGGCAGGGGCGCATCACTTGTGCTTTTGCTTTCCGTAAACATGCTCAACTTATGATGAGAGAGAATCACATGATCCCCTTTCTTGAATTCAACAAGAGCACGGTCAACATACCGTATTTTACTCTTCTTCCGTCTACTCCGGACCTCTAATTTTGAATCGGCTTCCTCCCTTGAGTTATGAATTTCCAATGCATGTTATGGTAACAAAGCAACATTGGGCAATATATGAGGAAGTTTCTCATCCACCTCGTCGTGAGAAGAGGTCGGTTTAGAGCTTTGTAACACCTTAAGCTCATGAAGCACCGGGTCCTCCTTGTTCTCTTGGGTAAATTCGTTCCTATCAATTTGTGGCTCATCCCTTTGTTTATCAACCTCAATCACAATAGAAGTGACTCGTTCTAAGTAGTGCTCTTCAGGCAGCTCTGTAGGCAAATTCGATATAACCAACTCAACAATCAGATCCTTCATCTTTTGATTTTTTGGTGTTAAATCATCTACTTGAATCTTCAAAGAGTCCACCAATCCTAAAAGTGAATAAAATTGGGTTAATAAATGTTTAAGCACATCATCCAACATAGTTGTAAGAACGGGAAGAACTTTCTCAACTTCCCTACCATGTCGTAGAATGAATTCCTCAAGCCTACTATCTTGCATGGGTGGACATGTCTCATCCTGTAGCGGTATACGTGGGGTGTTATCCATCTAGATTAGAAGATTTTTCTTTCCACGCAATTATTTCTCCAAAACTAGCGTGACAATTAGTCTTGTCATGATCTTCAGATCCACAATTCTCACAGAGGTTAAAAGATATTGAGTTTTGGCCATAACCCAAATTGTAATTTACGTGATTATACCTCTGAGAACTTGTATTAGACTGAAAAGGAAGAAAATGATAGGAATTTACCTCATACTCACCTGAATACATTTGTTTTTACTCTTTTAGAAATAGCCTGAAAATAAAACTAAAGAAATAATAATAAATAAGGACCTAGAAACACCAATAGAGATAACAACTAATATTAACAAATTGATCCCCGACAACGGCACCAAAAAGTTGATGCGGCTAAAACCTACCCCCAAGTGTACGAGATCAGTTGTAGTAGTCAAGTGTCAATCCCACAAAGACTAATGTAGTATTAATTGTAACACTATCAGTAAACTAGGCTAAAAAGATATAGATAAGAAACTAGAACCAAACTAACTAGGAATAACAAAGAAAATAGATCTAAAAAGATATAGATAAGAAACTAGAACCAAACTAACTAGGAATAACAAAGAAAATAGATGATAATATATATGGATAAATTTGTCTAAGGTTAAGGATCAACGCAAAAATGCTTCAGTAAATAAAATCACACTCTGCCTGAATCGAGTCCGATTGTTTAAAGGTAAGAAATCTAGGGTAATCTACTAACTCCTTTTAGACGATAGTAAACGTGTTTGAACTAACTAATTAACAATCGTTGTCGCGCAGAGCTAATCCCATTCAGACCCATTAACACTCTTAGAGACTAGGAATAAACTAAAATAACATTCGCTGTCGCGCTCCGCTAAATCAACCTAAACCTAGAACATCTATGATGACTTAGTATCCTCAAGAGTAATTAAGTCTCTTTCGCACAAATAACACTCTGATTCAATTCCTAAAGTTTCGGTAAGAGTTATCACCTTTCAGTCTCAAACTTTACCTGACTACTTATTAAAGTTATCACCTTTCAGTCTCAAGCCATAATAGGATCCAATCAGCCTAAGATGAAATGTGCATAAAGCATCTAGGAATGAATCAAATACTATTTCAATAAAGGCAAACATATAATTCTAATTACATACGCATTGTCTAGATCACCATGACCTTAGAACTAGGAATTTAGCCAAACATGAATGAATATATAAAACAGATTAAACTAGCCAACGACATATATGAATTATTTAATAAAAATAGAAGATAAGAAAACTTAGTCTCAATAGAAAATAATCGAAGGAAAGCTAGAACAATAAAGACCGTATTCGAATCAAACTAGGCGCAAAACTCTGTCTTGAAGGTCTCCCCCAACTCTCCCTAATTATGTCCACTGCCACAAATCTTTCTAGCGGGCCGGCCCATATCATTTGCTGCTGTTTCTACAATGATCACGTGGGCCATTTCAACCTTCTTCTTTAATTTCAGTAGTGGGCGTGGGCATGCATATCAACACTGTTAATTGTAATTTCATTCGTTCAACGAGTTTCTCCATATTTCAGTAGCTTGCACTCCATAATCTTCGTATCAAATTTAGTTCAAAAATACCTGAAACAAATACAAATGTGAGTGTAGATTCTGAATACAAAATAGTGTAAAACTAACTAAAAAAGATATAAAATATGCATAAGAATGACCTAATTTAATAAGCAACTAGACTCTTAAATATGTAGAAATTAGACGTTATCAAACATTGATCGAAGAACGTAATCAAACATGGCTTTTTCAAATTACATATCACCAATCACACATGAAATACTAAACTTGCCTCGCTAACTTTCACCTTTTGTTTTCCTTTCAATTTTTGATTCATTTAATTGTGCAAATTTCTTTCAAGAACATAGCAAATCTAGGAATACTCTTAACAAGTTTATGCAAAAGAATATTTACCTCGTACCTGCTAAAGGTTTCAAAGATTTCTTTGTCATTATTCTGGTCTTTGGGTTTCCTTCGGTGCCTCGGGAAATGAGGCTACAGGCTTGTGCGAGAACAGTGGTGGAATGTTTCGACGAGCGTAATCGTCGACAATCTCAGAAGGAGGAACGCGATAGCCTTGGTTTGGACGCGATCACGTCTTAGGACTATGGGCATTTAGCTCTTCTGGAGAGGAGCCGCGATCGCTTCTTAAAGGTAACGATCGCGTCTCTTCATATGAGCTTTCTGTATTGTTGACGCGATCGCCATCAATTGAACGCGATCGCGTTATTTCTCGCTGACGGTAATCACTTTCTTCCTCTGAATGCAGAATGTTATCTGAGAGTAAACCGCGATCGCGATTTTGGGATAGCGATCACGTTTTTGGCATGAACTTCTATGCACTCGAGTTTTCATTCAGCACTTTACCGCTCCTCAAGAATAATGCATTGATATTCTCTCTCGGATTTACTACCGTCTGTGATGGTAGCTTTCCCGAATCCCTGGCTCTAATTTACTCACAGCTTGAGCAATCTGACCTATTTGCTTCTCAATATACTGAATGCTTGATTTTGTCTCAGCGCTTTTTTGCATCACATTCTGAGTTAGCGACTTAATCATCTCTTCAGCAGACATAGAATTTTTTGGTGGTCTAGGATGCTGTTGTTGCAGAACTTGAGGGTTTTGAATGTTGTTCTGATTATCCCATCTCAAGTTAGGATGATCCCTTGTACCATGATTGTAAGTATTAGCATAAGGGTCATGCGTAGGCCTTGGGTACCATCCTCCTGCAGCGTTTACCTCAGCATTCGGTTCCTGAAGTTGTGGACACGCATCTGTAGTATATCCCACATTTGTGCACACCCCACAATCTTTCACTACATGTTGAGAACAACTTTTAAGCATTAAAAACTTAACCATCTCTTTCAACTAATTCATGTTAGTTTGCATTCTAGAGGAGTCAACTGCCTTTAGTGAGTGAGAACTATGCCGGTTACTGAATTGCCTTGAACCCTCAGCCAATTCCTCAAACATCTCACTAGATTGTGGTATAGTCATCTTCAAAATATAACCTCCACATGATGCGTTTACCATTCTACGATCCTCATCAACTAGACCATTAAACAAGTATAGAAGTAGATCTTGGTCTGTGTACATGTGGAAAGGACAACTTGAGCACAACTTCTTAAATCTCTCATAGTACTCATACAAGGTCTCAGTTGCATGTTGTTCAATGGTGGCTATGTCTTTCTTCAAGCTGTTCAGTTTCGTAGCCGGGAAGTACTTGTTCAAGAAAGTCTTTTTCATCTTAGCCCATGTATCAATACTTCCCGCGGGTTGATAGTAGAGCCAATCATTAGAAGCATCTTTCAACGTGATGTCTTTCAAAGTCAACAAGAGATGAATCAGTAGCACGGGTTTGAACGATAAAGGTTCACACCAAACAGTTGATAATTCACAATTAGCACAGAAATAGAATAATTCAATTCCCCGGCAACGGCGCCAAATTTGATAGAGCAAATGTCGTGGTTGCTAAATCAAATAAACTCTAAAATACTAACTAGAGTATAGTAAGTAAGTAGAGGTCGAACCCAAAGTAATCAAAACACCTATTCTTTGCAACAAGTGAAATACCAACTCAAGAACAAGTAACCAGAGGGGGTTGATTGTATCGGACTAACAAAGTAACAAGAAACAAGCAAAGCAACGATGGTTGAGAATATGATAGTGAAGGGGTTCCACCTAGCAAGTATCCACACAATAGTCAATCAAGTTGATCATAAATTATCTCAGGTTCTTATCAATCCTAGGGAATGTTCCTATTCCGATCTTTAGTATATCAGCAGGCCAACTAGTCCCGATAATACTTACTACTCAACAACCTAGGAGACCTCCTAGGTTAAATCAAATAGTAGTAAAGAGCATAGGAATCACAAGGATCCATGCAATAACTTACAACTGTCAAGTATTGAACATGCAATCAATTCTCTTTCATAAAAGCAATCAACTACCAGATCATGCAAATATGAATGCTACTATGACAAGGAATTCCGCCGTCTATTCCTAGCTTAGCAATATAAGACTATTAATCAAACTAGGTGATCAATCTAGTAAAACCAATAGAAATCATATGAATAGAAACAAGAGAATTGATACGCTGCACTTTGTATAGCGTAACTAGGGATTATTACATTAGTTTAGGAGTATTATCATATGTGTTTCGAGTCATTATTATGTTCTGAGATATTTATTAAGAAGTGAAGAAATTGAGATCAGAACCGAAGAAGATTGAAGACTTGAAGAAATCACCGACGGCGATCGCCATGGGTTAGCGGCGATCGCGGGTATTGCACTGATGTATATCTAGCCATGCGGTGAATTGCAAGTGGGCCGCCCATTATATTAGCAAGCAGCCCACGTGAGGAGAAGAAGGGCTGACCCATATATTATATAGGAGGAGCACACGAAGAATCAAGCAGCTGCTTGCTTTGTTGGCTTGGGCCTGAAGCAGATGGGGTCCACATATTGAATTAGAGGAAGCAAGCAGCACATATTGAATGTGTTAGCCGAGCACTTCGTGCTTGCTTGCTTTAGATTTATTTCTTTTCCTTATTTTGTTTTATTTCTTTCCTTTTATTAATTAGTTTTAGGATATATCTTTTACCATATATTTTTAGGGTTAGTCTCTATTTAAGAACCCTAGTTCTTTCTATCTTTTCTATCATCTTTCCATCAAACAATTTAGTTATGCAACCATGAGCAGGAACTAATCTCCATTGTTTTACTTAGCAGTTGAAACCTTCAGTTATTAAGTTGTGAGATTTCTAAACTCTTGTTCTTTTCCTATGGGTTTGTATTAATTCTCTTGTTCTTCATCTATTGATTTCTATTAGTTTTGCTAGCTTGATCACCTAGTTTGATTGATAGTTTTCTATTGCTAGACTAGGAATATACGGTGGAATTCCTTGTCATTGTAGCACCCATATCTGCATGATCTGGTAGTTGATTGCTTTTATGAAAGAGAATTGATTGCATGTTAATACTTGACGGTTGTAAGTTATTGCATGCATCCTTATAATTCCTGTGCCCTTTGCTGCTATTTCATCTAATCTTGAGAGGTTTCCCTGATTGCTGAATAGTAAGTATTATCAGGACCGGTTGGCCTGCTGATATATTAAAGATTGGAATAGGAACATTCCCTAGGATTGAATAGAACTTGAGATAAATCTATGATCAACTTGATTGACTGTTGTGTGGATACTTGCTAGGTGAAACCCCTTCTCATCATATTCACAACCAAACCTTCTTTGCTTGATACTTGTTACTTTTGTGTTCCATACAATCAACCCCCCCCCCTTGGTTACTTGTTACTTGTTCGTTAGTTGGTATTTCACTTGACTGCATTGATTTGGTGTTTTGATTCCCTTGGGTTCGACCTCTACTTACTTGATATACTCTAGTTAGTGTTTAGAGTTTATTTCTTTGATTTGGCACTACGACTTTAGCCTCATCAAATTTGGCGCCGTTGCCGGGGAATTGAATTATTCCAATTTTGTGCTAATTGTGAAATTATCAACTGTTTGGTGTGAACCTTTATGGTTCAGACCCGTGCTACTAATTCATCTCTTGTTGCCTTTGGCCCAGAGATTGAAAGGACGTTCCTTCGGAACCGAAGAGCAGCTCTGAACCAAGAGAACGAGATGGGTGATCGACATGGACCGCCATTGCCTACTATGAGGCAACTCACTGCCCCAAACTTAAACCAACAACCTTTGGCAGTGAGGTTTCCTGAGATTGAAGAAGGTGTGAATTTTGAATTAAAAGCTGGTTTAATTCATGAGCTACCACATTTCCATGGCTTAGCGGAAGAAGATCCCAACAAACACTTGGCTCAATTCCATGCCATATGTTCTAGTATGAAGCCAAGAGGTGTTACTGAGGAGCAGGTCATGCTGAGAGCTTTCGGATTTTCTCTGAAAGACGCTGCGAATGATTGGCTCTATTATCAAGCTCCAGGGAGTATTGATACATGGGCTAAGATGAAAAAGGTCTTTTTAGAGAAATATTTTCCAGCTACAAAACGGAGCAGCTTGAAGAAGGAGATCACGAATCTTCAACAACACTCAACTGAGAGTCTCTATGAATATTATGAGAGATTCAAGAAGCTCTGCTCAAGCTGTCCATTCCATAGTTATACTGACCAAGATCTCCTTATGTACTTATTTAGTGGCCTGATTGATGAGGATCGTCGAATGGTGAATGCATCATGTGGAGGTAACTTTTTAAGATTGACTATACCTCAGGCTACTGAAATGTTTGAGGAATTAGCTGAGAGCTCAAGGCAGTTTGGTAGCAGGCAAAGAACACAGTCAGTAAATTCACTTGATCCCGCTAAAATTCAAAGTGATATGAATGAACTGAAAGATATGATGAAGTCTTTTATGTTGCAAAGTGGTGGTCAACAACTCCAAGAGCCGAATGCTGAGGTAAACGCTGTTGGTGGATGGCAACCAAGGCCAAGGTATGATTCTCATAATATTAATTATCAGCAACCTAGACCTCAGAATTCTATGACTATTGAAGATATGATCAAGTCCTTAGCTCAAACTGTGATGCAACAAAATGCTAGAACGGAATCGAGTATCCAAAATCTTGAAAATCAGTTAGGACAGATTGCTCAAGCTGTGAGTAAATTAGAGGCCAGGGAACCGGTAAGAAACCCGAGAGAGAACGTCAGTGCAATGTTCTTGAGGAGCGGAAAAACTTTAAATGACTGTTCTGTGCCAAAACCGCGATCGCCAGATCTGAGTGGCGATCGCCATGAGATTACAGAGAGCAAAACAGGTTCTGCATCCCGACCGCGATCACCATATGGCGATGGCGATCGCCACTCCATTCCAGAAGCTGAGGTGAAATTTTTTTCGCGACCGCGATCGCCGAGAGTTGATGGCGATCGCCAAGAGTCCCCAGAGTACATTGACGATTATGTTCGCCCGAATTTTCCCCCTCTGTTCTCTCAGAAGCCTGTAGCCCCCTTTCCTGAGGCATTGAAGGATACTCGAAGGCTGGAGAACGACAACGAAATCTTCGAAACCTTTAGTAGGTGTGAGGTAAACATTCCTTTGCTCAAACTTGTTAAGAGTATTCCTAGATTTGCTAAGTTTTTGAAAGAAGTTTGCACTATTAAAAGAAATCAAAAACTGAAAGGAAAGAAAAAAGTTGAAGTAAGTGAACAAGTTTCTGCAGTGTTTCAAAAACGCATGCCTAAGAAATGTGGTGATCCAGGCATATTTAGCATTCCATGTGTGATTGGTGAAACTAAATTTGACAAAGCCATGCTAGATTTAGGTGCATCAATCAATGTTTTACCTTACTCTTTGTATGAATCACTAGGCTTAGGACCTTTGCATAAAACAGGAACTGTTATTCAACTTGCTGATAGGTCTACTGTATACCCGAAAGGGGTTGTTGAGGATGTTCTTGTTATGGTTGGTGATCTGATTTTTCCTGCTGATTTCTTTGTGTTGGATATGGAGCATGCTAATAATGTCACACCTATACTGTTAGGTAGACCTTTTATGAAAACTGCACAAACGAAAATTGATGTTAATAGTGGGACTCTCTCTATGGAGTTTGATGGGGATAAGGTAGAATATAATATATATGATATGGATCCCATTGATAAAAATTCTCTATGTGCTATTGATGTAATTAATCCTACTTGTAAGGATGAATTACAACCTGTTTTAGAGAATATCTTAGAGCCCCCAAAAGTAGATACTGTTTTGTCTACTAACATGCAGGAGTGTCAGGCTAAGCCAGAGCCTAAAGGTAAGCTCTCTTCACATCCTTTGGGCAATCGCCCTCCATTACTGACCTCGCCAGGCGAGATACCATTGATGTCTAGTGTGCAGGCACTTGACATTGAGCTTAAACAGCCGCCTGATACGGTCAAGGAGGAGAAAGTGAATGAAACCACCTTCATTGCTAAAGACAAGGTGGTTAAGGTAAGAGGGACGAGATTCAAAGCGTTCCATGAGTGGTTCAAGAGAGAATTCAAACAAGAGACGGTTTTCACAAAGCCAAATGGCGTTAGTTAAATCTCTTGAGTTTCATGTCGAGCCACGACATAAAATAAGGCGCTACTCGGGAGGCAACCCGAGGTTTGAATTTGTTTTTGTTCGGTTTAATTTTCTTTTTAGTTTTTCTATGGACAATAGGAAATCACCGAAGCTTAGGGTCAGCTACAGTCAGTAGCCAATCTCGCTGTAAGTCTTCTCTCCCGTTCTAAAAAAAAATAAAAAAATAAAAAATAATTCGGAAATAATTCCGAGAAAAAAATAATATATCGGATTAAAAAAATAGAGTGCAGAAAAAAAATATATGAGAGAAAAAAAAGTAAGGATTTGTATTTCATCAAGTTCGGTTTCATTAGTACTATCATTCTAGATCTACATTCGCTGGAGCTTAGCTTGTTGGTGACCATGTTCTTTGCAAGGAGTTGATTTATTTGGGTCACCTTCTACATTAGAGGTATTCTTTCTTTTGCTTTAGATGAGCTATGCATTATTGGATTACATTTAGTGCTCATCTAGTTTCTCATTCTACCACACTTTGAGTTTTATTGGAGGAAGGTCATCCGACCTTGTATGTGCGTCTTCTGTCTCCTTCCCTGGGTTCGTTTTTATGTCTTCCATTTCATTGAGGACAATGCAATGTTTAAGTATGGGGGAGGAGAATGTATTCACATGTAATTATTTGGGTGTTGGTTGTATCTGCATGAGCTTATTATATATATTGTATGAAAAAGCCACAAAAATTGAAAAAAGGCATATAAAATCCTTGGATAGCAAGTTCTATGCAATAAGAAGGTGGCTTGACCGGCATTAGGCTGGGGCAAAAATAAGTCTTGAGTGATGTGAGTTTTGTGAGCCTGGAACAATTATTGAGTGGTTGGGATGAAAACCCGAAAGGGTGCCCAAGCAAGATGAGTGTTATTAAAAAAATTGAGTGTTTTAGGATTTTTTATCATCTTGGCGTATGGAGACATAAGAAGGAGGCGTATAGGAGGATTCGGGTAGGCCACTTGGAGGAATAAGGTGTAGTTCTGGGTATGTTATTATTTTATCACATTGTTCTTGATTATTGTTGTTGTGTTTTGTGTGTTTTGGAGGAGTTTATTTGTTATGTAATCACTAGGAGATATTCTTGTACTTCCTGAGGCTTTGAGTATTTTACTGTATGGGTAGCTTTTCTGTAAGTTACTCGGGACGAGTAAAAGTCTAAGTATGGAGGTATTTGATACGCTGCACTTTGTATAGCGTAACTAGGGATTATTACATTAGTTTAGGAGTATTATCATATGTGTTTCGAGTCATTATTATGTTCTGAGATATTTATTAAGAAGTGAAGAAATTGAGATCAGAACCGAAGAAGATTGAAGACTTGAAGAAATCACGGACGGCGATCGCCATGGGTTAGCGGCGATCGCGGGTATTGCACTGATGTATATCTAGCCATGCGGTGAATTGCAAGTGGGCCGCCCATTATATTAGCAAGCAACCCACGTGAGGAGAAGAAGGGTTGACCCATATATTATATAGGAGAAGCACACGAAGAATCAAGCAGCTGCTTGCTTTGTTGGCTTGGGCCTGAAGCAGATGGGGTCCACATATTGAATTAGAGGAAGCAAGCAGCACATATTGAATGTGTTAGCCGAGCACTTCGTGCTTGCTTGCTTTAGATTTATTTCTTTTCCTTATTTTGTTTTATTTCTTTCCTTTTATTAATTAGTTTTAGGATATATCTTTTACCATATATTTTTAGGGTTAGTCTCTATTTAAGAACCCTAGTTCTTTCTATCTTGTCTATCATCTTTCCATCAAACAATTTAGTTCTGCAACCATGAGCAGGAACTAATCTCCATTGTTTTACTTAGCAGTTGAAACCTTCAGTTATTAAGTTGTGAGATTTCTAAACTCTTGTTCTTTTCCTATGGGTTTGTATTAATTCTCTTGTTCTTCATCTATTGATTTCTATTAGTTTTGCTAGCTTGATCACCTAGTTTGATTGATAGTTTTCTATTGCTAGACTAGGAATATACGGTGGAATTCCTTGTCATTGTAGCACCCATATCTGCATGATCTGGTAGTTGATTGCTTTTATGAAAGAGAATTGATTGCATGTTAATACTTGACGGTTGTAAGTTATTGCATGCATCCTTATAATTCCTGTGCCCTTTGCTGCTATTTCATCTAATCTTGAGAGGTTTCCCTGATTGCTGAATAGTAAGTATTATCAAGACCGGTTGGCCTGCTGATATATTAAAGATTGGAATAGGAACATTCCCTAGGATTGAATAGAACTTGAGATAAATCTATGATCAACTTGATTGACTGTTGTGTGGATACTTGCTAGGTGAAACCCCTTCTCATCATATTCATAACCAAACCTTCTTTGCTTGATACTTGTTACTTTTGTGTTCCATACAATCAAACCCCCCCCCCCTTGGTTACTTGTTACTTGTTCGTTAGTTGGTATTTCACTTGACTACATTGATTTGGTGTTTTGATTCCCTTGGGTTCGACCTCTACTTACTTGCTATACTCTAGTTAGTGTTTAGAGTTTATTTCTTTGATTTGGCACTACGACTTTAGCCTCATCAAGAATCAATACAAACCCAAAGGAAAAGAACAAGAGTGATAAATCTTACAACTGAATCAACTGATGGTTTCAACTGCTAGGCAAAACAATGGAATTAGTTCTGACTCATGCTTTGCAAGACTAAAGTTCTAGATGAATGTGATAAAACATAAGATGAGAATTAGGGTCCTTTAAGAAGAGTCTTACCCTAAGAAAATACCGAAATTAACAAAAGGAAAGTCTGAATCTTCAACCCGAGACAAATCACGTGATCTCCATGTATTGTGACGCTATCGCTATGTATCTACATAATCTTCACTGGCTTGTGTCTTCAGGACACAATCGCTATCTTGATATAACAATCACCATCTTTCTTTAGTTCTCCAACAACCTTCTGTTGAATGGACGTGATTGCTATGTTGAGATAACGATCACCATCTTTGCTCAGTTTTTCAATCTTCAACTCCGAGTGTCTTCTCCTAAGTGTCTTCAAATCTACTCTTCAATCTTCTAACTCTTCACTTCAGCTCATATAATCCAGTAAGTAGAAATGACTCGAAATACATACAAATCCACTCTAAATATAGTGTAACTATCCCTAGCAACGCTATACAAAGTGCAGTGTATCCAAGCTTCTTCAAGTAAGAATTCTATCATTGAGGGAAATTCTGTTCCAGTCCCTTCCTGACTCAAGGTAGCATCATTGATGTCTCTACCCCAAGTTTCCATGCTGTTGGGAACCATGCTGCCTCCACAAGGAACTTTGCTGAGAATGATGTTACAAACAATACAATACTCAACCATTTCGCTCCTAAGACGTCATCTTCTCTTATGCCCAACTTCAAGTACAATAGGTCCGTCTACTTTTTGCATCACATTTGTACTTTCTATGCTTTCATGTCTATGGCATATCCCTAAAACTATAAGAAACGTTAAGTGATCCCGACTGGGTTCATGCAATGCTTGAGGAACTACATCAGTTTGAGAGAAACAAGGTTTGGCATCTCTGTCCTCCTGATAGAACCATCATCGATACAAAGTGTATATTTCGAAACAAACTTGATGACTCTGGTGTGGTTACAAGAAACAAGACTCGTCTTGTGGCCCAAGGTATTGTCAACAAGAGGGAATTGACTATGATGAAACTTTTGCCCCAGTTTTTCGGATGGAGGCTATTCGCCTCATGATTGCCTTTGTTGTTCACAAAGGATTCAAGGTTCCAAATGGATGTCAAAATTGCCTTTCTCAATGGCTATCTACAAGAAGAAGTGTATGTGAAGCAACCCCCTGGGTTTGAAGACAAGACTCGCACAGATCATATCTAATTCCTTGACAAAGCTCTCTATGGCCTAAAGCTAGCTCCTCGTGCATGGTATGATCGTCTGGCTCAGTTCCTGACATCCAATGAATACAGAAGAGGTTTGATAGACAAAACACTTTTTATTCTCGAGGTTAAAGAAGACATTTTGGTTGTTCAAGTTTATGTCGATGATATTGTTTTTGGATCCACTAATTTGTCTCTTGTAGAGAAATTCAAAAAATTTGGTGAGTAGTGAATTCAAAAATTTCTAGGTCTCCAGATCAACCAACTCTCCGAGGGAACACAAATCCATCAACAGAAGTATGTGAAGCAACTTCTCGAAAAGTTTAAGATGGATTGATGTAAACTTTTTGCAACCCCCATTTCCCATGCCACAAAGCTCACAATGGTGGCCATTTATCCTAAAGTCGGTCCATCTTTGTACAAGCAAATGATTGGTTCCCTTCTCTACTTGACTGTTAGTCGACCAAACATTATGTATCTTGTGTGTTTGTGTGATCATTTTTAGGTGTTGATCCAAGAATTGAAGCACATTGCAGTTTTAAAGCCTATTCTTCGCCATCTCAAGGGAACTGGAAACTAGTGCCTTTGATATCCCAAAAGTGAGCACTTAAAGAATATTTCCTACACTGATGTTGATTATGCTGGATTCTTGGGAAATCAAAAGAGAATCTCTGGTATATGGCTAATTTCCTTGGTGTTGAGATATGATGGGTTTTGATTAAATGACAAACATCCACTAATGATTTACTTGAGTGCGTAGGTATTGTTACTAGTATGTGTGCATGGATGAAGGAAGTCTTGCTGGAATCCATGAGACGTAAGGCTACGTTGAATGGAAGCCAGCTGTGAAGAATAGTCCATCCGAGGAAGATTATTGGTCAAAGATATCTTGGAGGATGGCCTTGAAGAATTATGGAAGAGTTGCATTTCAAAGAAGGAAAGAAGATCTTGTCAAAGAAGGAAAGAAGATCTCGTCAAAGAAGGAAAGTGACAACTCGGCTAGGATTGGGCATTGGACGCGCGTGTGGGAATTGCCAAAGAAATACGGAAATATCATGCGCAAGGAATATTTCCTTATACGCATTGTTTCCTTATATGATCAAGACGGCGCGCTGAAGAGGAAGCCCCAATGGTGACTACTTGGAGAACAAGTTGGAAGGTCACACAGAAGGAAAAAGGAAAAATGTTTCCGTATAAGGAATATTTCCTTATACGCATTGTTTCCGTATAAGGAATATTTCCTTATACGCATTGTTTCCTTATATTTCCTTATACGCATTCTTTTCCTTCTTTGACAAGATCTTCTTTCCTTCTTTGAAACGCAACTCTTCCATAATTCTTCAAGGTCATCCTCCAAGATATCTTCAACCAATAATCTTCTTCGGATGAACTTATTCTTCACAACTGTCTTCCATTTGATGTAACCTTACGTCTCATGGATTCCAGCAAGACTTCCTTTGTACCTGCTTGTACTTCCTTTGTTCCTGCCTACACACAAGTAGACTTCCTTCGTTCCTGCACACAAACTAGTAACAATACCTACGCACTCAAGTAAACCATTAGTGGATGTTTGTCATTCAATCAAAACCTCATCATATCTCAACAATTTCCCCCTTTTTGATAATGACAAACATCCTTAACAATAAGAGTATAAACCTGAGACATATATACTAGCTAAGGAACAATGACTATCAAAGCACTAAAAATTCCCCCTCAGAAAAACAACGAACTACAACTAAGTCATGAATTCCCCCTCAAGTCCTGCTATCCTCTAATTTCCCCCTTTTGGCATCATCAAAAAGAATTAAATCAAGTCAAATTGCACCTTAAGAGCTCATAGATCGAAACAAGTGAAGCATAATTCTATTAAAAATTAACAAAGGGCCACGCCCTCCTTGCATCAGACCACCATACAATTAAAACAAGATAAACATGCAATCATAAACAACAGAAAGCATGAACAAAGTGAAATAGAAACAAAGAGAAGACAATAGATAAGGCTGGGGAACAAAAAGTGGGGGTCAGATGTGCCAGGGAAAGATAGGATCACTCCGTGTCGTCTTTAGGAGTTGACTGAGGTAGAAGACTTCCTAGGGCAGTCTCTATCCTCTCCAGTTTGAGTCTCACAAGACTCATCTCCTTCTCAAATGTTCCTATCAACCGCTGTTGTTGATCAGAGAGACTAGCAACAACATAGCTCAACTTCCCTATGGCAGCTTGCGATTCGTAGACCATAGTAGGCGCTTCAATTTGTTCCCCTTCAGGGCTCTCAAACGAAACTTCCTCAGCTTCCTCCATCTGAGTGTTTTGAGCCCTTATCCAGCTTCCATTCCTGTCTTTCTTGAACTTCATCTTTTCAAATTACTCTCATCCAGATGCCTGTAGAACACACCCTCACCCTCCTCAGAGTACACCATTAAGCTCTGCAGAAATTTCTTGACGAGGCTGGGATAGGGAAGAGTGTGGGTCTCACTGTTGAATCAGAGTGTGGGTCTCACTAGTTTACCCTATCTTTGGTTAAGCTTTATGGTAATTCAGATTGAAGACTTGGAGCACAAGAAGACGTCTAGTTAGGGTTATTTAGTTTGTTATATATTGTGAGGGATTCATGTAGTTTTAGCAAGTCTTTGAGAGCCAAAAAGAACTAGAGCGTTGAGAGTTGTGAAGAGAGAGACTACGAGTGTCAGAGATTGAGTTCAAGTAGAAGAGAGATCCGAGATCTAGGTGCGAAGCTTAGAAGAGTGATCCAAGTTATTACTGTAACAAGAAATCAATAACACAAGTAGACGATTCAAACTCCTTCTAGTGAGAAGCTAGAAGGGAGTGGTTTTGCCCTGAAATACTTATTGGTATTAAGGGTTTCCACTATATATCCTCGTGTTCAGGTACGATCTTTCCTTTGTTATTTTAATTCCGCTGCATTACGTTCCAGGGAACAAATCTTTGTTCTTTGGTATTTTACGCTAACCGATCCATCAGTTGGGTTTTGGGAGGAGGAGTTGGAGGCCATTTTTGAGGAGCTTGGGAGTTTTTGAAAGGCAATAAGGTTTGAGAGATTTCAGGAAAATTGGGAGCGTGAGGTTAGGGATTTGAGAATGTGGGTTTAAATAAGGGAGGTAGAGTTAGCCGAATCGTTCCTTGGAAGATCTTTGTAAATCAGCCGTTGATATTTTCCTTCCTTGTTCACACACCATAATTACCACAAGAGTTTCACACTTTCCAAACATCATTCTCCACCTTTCCTTTTCTTAACTCCGCAATAATTACCTGCCATCTTTAATTTTCACACGTCTACTCGGCCTCGGAACACCCACACGGTGCAGACACGCAACCCTGACATGATGCACCTCTATCTCCACCCAATCAAACTTCTCGCGTGACAAAAGCAATCTTTTTCTTTCCAAAGCAATCCAAAAAGATCGTAGTGTATGATATCGGGGGTATCGTTACCAGAGATGGTACAAGAGAATATCATACGAAATAATAATATGGATAATTTAAAAATCATGATGAGAGATTCCAAATATGATGACAAGATTGGCTCATAGGAATATACAATCATGATTCAGGCTTAAGGGGCGGCTGTAGAGTACCTCTATCCTTTGGGGTTATAATGAGGGATCAAATCATCAAGATGACTCTTTTGGGCTGAAAATAAGACCTTGTTCATGCAAATTGGAGTTTCAGAGAATCATGCAATCATGTAAATGATCATAGAGTGGAACGACATGATTTAGGCATTACACAAAGTCAATCTTACACAGAAATTAAGAGTTGTAGAGCTCTATGAGATTTAGGAGCAAGAGACAAGAGATCATTCAAGTTTCAGCCAATCATTGAAGGATTTCAAGAGATATAGGGAACATAGAGAGAGGAAAATATACCTTAGTGAGTTCCTTCCTTTTTGGGGTGATCTTCTGCTTAGTGCTCTTTCTAGGGAAGACTGATTTGTCCAATGAATATTGTCTTCTTAGGGAAGTTAGCTGAGATAGAGAGAGTGACGTACCTTCCTAGACCAAGGTTTGCAAACTTCTGATTTAGGAGAGCCTTCGGTATGTTGTGTTCCCTTCGAGGTAAGAGTTCCAATATTTTTTTTGATTGATAAGGAGGATAGAAAGAACAAAGTACAGAAATAGAAAGCGGAAGCAATAGAAAAACAAGAACCTGAGGAACTATACCTGTGGGGGAACACAACTTCATTTAGGACATACCTTTTCTTGATCACTTGATTCGTACTTGATTTGTCTTTGTATCTTCCCCCTTTGACACAATTGAGTTACTCAACAAGTCAATACCATGGAGTGACGAATGAGTGAATGCCTTTGACCGGCTCTGTTGTATCCTTCCTTCGATCCAGAGGGAGGGATCCCTCTAGATAGTCTGGTGAAGTGGCATGGAGCTATCCTTTTTTCCCTGTAAGTTTACCCTATCTATGTACCAAGGATAGTTGCGCTTCACCTGAGAGAAAGGGTTAGTTTTTACCTTACCCAAGCAAGTCTTGGCTTGCTTGAGTGTTGTGGGACGGACCGATTGTTCATAGTATCTTGGAGTTCAAATTGATTGACCTCAACCTTTACTTTTGGGGTACTTCTTGGTGATCCTCTTGATCCTATCCCGCCTTGAGCATTCACACCCTTAGTCTTAATAGTGTCTTTGGAGTGATCTTTGGATCTCATCTTTGGCACGGATTGAGTCTCTAATGTATCCTCTGATTTTCTCTCGTTCTGAGCTCGGTAAGGAGCACGTATCTTTTCCTCAATTTGGATTCTGAGGGAACATTCATGATTGTAGTTCCCAGTGTTACCACAGTGCCAACAAACACGATGTTGCTTGAGATTGACGTACTTGCTTTGTCCTGGCCAGATGGGAATGATAGCTTTCCTGGACTCGAAGTCAATATGTGTCGGATCTGTGTTTTGAAGTTGGCTCAACGAGATTGCATATGCTTTCTACCCATCAAACCATGTGTTTATCCTTTCGACAAATTTGTTTCCCCCTAAAGACTCCACCTTGGTGACACATTTTTTGCAAGGGTTTTCCAATGATGGTTCCTTGGGGGGTTCCAAATTCACGTAAGGTGACTCATGAGTTTTAGGGTTTTTATCTGAGCCATATCCAATTCCACTGCGGGGCACAAATCGACTTGAGTAATCGGTTTTTAGGCCATTTATGTAGGATCTAGCATGCTCATCTAGCCACAACTTTTTCTTGTGATCCTAATCTTCCTTGAGTACCACAAGATCATTACACAACTTCTCATTCTCATGAGAAAGAGAAGACTTTGTATTTTCGAGCTCAGAAACCTTACTCTCAAGGGATATGATCTTGTTTTTGAGCCCGGGGCATTTTTCGCAAGAGCTAGATGAAGAAGAGGAGAGGCTTTCTAGAATGGTAACCTTTTCAAACAAGAGTCTTCTTTCGTTAACCAGTCTTGAGAGTTCCTCCTCTCTCTCATCTAATTTCTCTTGTGTATCCCCGTTCTCTTCTCCAAGTCTTCTAACAATATGAATTAATTAAGTACTAAACATGCTCTGTAATTTAGTGATGATGGAGGAAAGACTTACCTCGGCTTTAGGTTTGCTATCTTTGGCTTCCATAAGGCACACTTCCTTGTCACTCTTCTGGTCTTCTTGGTATGAGTCTGAATCCTCCCAGGTTGCCATCATTGCTCGCTTTTCTTCTGGAGTGGGTGGTTCTCCCGCTCTCTTTTTGTAGCAATTTCTGGCAAAGTGACTAGTCTTCTGGCAATGATAGCATATGACTTCCTTCATGTCTTTCGTTCCGTCAGTGGGACGGGAATCACTCTTTCCCCCTCTCCAAGCTTTACGAAAGGCACTTGTAATCAAGGCTACAGTTTCATCATCTTCACCCTCGACGTATTCCATCTGGGATAAATCAAATGCTCTCTCAACTTTCAGGGCAATCGATTGACTCTTGTCAACCACCTTCCTTCGTTGGCGTTTTCTTTCGAGAATCCCTGAATGACTTTTAAGGTGGCATACTAGATCTTCTAGGGATATATCTTTGATGTCGCTTTGTGCTTGTAGAGCATAGATGAATCCATCCCACTTGGAATTTAGAGCTTGGATGAATTGATGCGTAACCTTCCATTGGGGGATATCTTCACCAAGAAACTCTATTTGGCTGACATATCCTTCGAATCTGGCATGAAAATCTTCCAAAGATTCGTTCTTTTCTTGGAGAGCCTTCTCATAGTCCTTTTGTGCCGCTAGGAGGCGATTTCTCTTCACATCGCTACTTCCTGAGTAAGTTCTACTAAGTGCATCCCATATTTCTTTCGCAGATTTGTATTTTAATACCTTTCTGAGATCACTTGAACTTAGAGCAATGTGAAGGATCGTCTTGGCCCTAGCATTCTTCTCCAAGACTTTGTAATCGTCATCATCGTAGTCGATTCTCTTCTTCTCTTTGGTCTTGTCTTCCCCGGCAAGGTCCAGAACAACTATATCTCCGAATTCGATGACCTTCCATAGTTGGGCATCAAGGGATTGAGTATGAGATTCAAACTGGATTGCCCACCAGTCATACTCTCCCGGCTTCAGCATTGGGGGTTTCCAGAATGAGTCGTTGATTGCATTGTTGGATGACATCTTTTCCTGCAAAGCTAATTGAAACAATCTAGAGACCAGACTCTGATACCAATTGTTGGATCGATTAGAGTATAAAAACTCAAGGAACAAAAGCTATTGTTCCTTGATAAGTTGATTATGCAGAAAGACAAACAATAATGGAAATCAAACTTGGACACGATGATATATAGTGGAAACACACCAAGTATCAAAAAGTCCTCGAGGAAAAAAACCACTCCTCTCTAGCTTTCACTAGAGAGAGTTTGAACGAGTCTACTTGTTGTATTGATATCTTGATTACAATAGAACTTGGATCACTCACCTAGACTTCCTAGATAGATCTCGGATCACTCTTCTCAGTTGAATCTCAATCTCACACACGTAGAACAACTCTAAACCGAGTATTAGGTTTTCGCTCTTCAAAGTCTTGCTAAGCTATGTAATTCCCATACAATATATAGCACACCAAATAGCTCAAACCTAACTACCAATCTAGCCGTTCTAATATTACCATAAATCTCACAATATCTTTCCACAAGGAAATCTCTTCCTAAAATATCTTTCACAAGGAAATATCTTCCTAAGAAATCTTTCCTTCCGTGTGACTTTCCAACTTGTTCTCCAAGTAGTCACCATGGGCCTTATACTTCGGCGCGCCGCCTAGATCAAATAATGAAACAAAACGCATAAGCAAATATTCCTTGCGCGTAATATTTCCTTATTCCTTTGGCAACAGTCACACGCGCGTCCAATGCCCATCCTAGCCGAGTCGCCACTTTCCTTATTTGACGATATCTTCTTTTCCTTATTTGACAAGATCTTCTTTCCTTCTTTGAAATGCAACTCTTCCATAATTCTTGAAGGTCATCTGACGAGGCGAATTTGTCGTGTGCCAAGTCAAGTAATCCTAACATGCAAACTGAGTGATATAGTGCGCAAGCAAGGGTCGAATCCCAAGAGAATCAGTTTATCAAATTCTTAAGTTATCACAATGACTAACCAATAAACGTAACCAAAAGGGGGGTTTTTATGGTTTTGATACGAAGTATCGAATGTCAACTTGGTTACAACAATATTAAGCGAAGTGTTCCACTTAGCGATTATCCACAATTAGATTAACAAGTTGATCTTAGAATCCTTTTCATCCCTATGTCAAGTTCTCAAGTGATCGTTCTAATTCCTGTTCTTAAATAGTTATTAGTCCAACTAGTCCTAACAACCCTTACTCGATTATAACTTTGAAACTATCAAAGTTCAATAACAAAGTAGCAATGCATTCAGGAATAGATAGATACATGCAATATCATGGACAACTAGTCGGATACTCGACATGTACTCAACTCTCTTCTCTAATAACAATCACAACTAGTTCATGCAAATAGATTGTGCTACACAACAAGTATGATAATTCAACTAGAAGTATCAAACTCTAGCAATATGAATAAGATAAAACTAACTTAGGTGATCAATCTAAAGTAGTAAATCAAGTTCATCGACAATACAAACAAGAGAGTTGAGACAATCAAAGAGTAGACAAAGGGAAAGGATAAACTCACAACTTGTTGAATCCAAAAGCTTCAAACGCCAAGTGAAACAAAGAACTTTAGCAACTCATAAGTTTGTGAAAAACTCTCCAAAAACTTAAGCAAAACAAAAGGTAAGATGATCAAGGATGATCATCCACAACCTAAATAGTCATCAGCTAATGTAACAGCCAAATTAAGGTGATAAAAACGTATGGAAAGTTACAGAATTGAACACAAATTACTTCAAATGGCAAAGACATTAATTTGATTCTTCTGTCGAGGAACCGCACCCGCGGGTTGAGAGCCGCGGGCGCAGTTTTGGTTTCTCCAGATTTTCAGGATGGCAGAGGGCCGCGGGCGCGGTTTGGGACCCGCGGGCGCGACTTGTGCTTTCTCGGATCCTTGGCTGAGGGTGAAACCCGCGGGTGCGGCTTGAGACCCGTGGGTGCGGCTGTGTTGTCTGAGGTAGTAGCTATTGATTTCTTAAGTCTTCGTCTTCGTCTTCAGCAGCTTCTTCCTTATGCTTCAATGCTTCCAATGCTTGTATCATCTCTTGGAATCTCGTATGTAAATCTTCTCCCGAACAGCTCCATGATACAGATTACATAGAAACAAATAACATAATCCTATACAAAACTAGCTAATAATCCATAGTTGCGGTATGTAAAACACCGCTTATCAAACTCCCCCATACTTAGACCTTGCTCGTCCCCGAGTAAGCTAAAAGAAACTTACTCTTTTACAATAATCACTCAAAGATCTCAGGAAGTATGAAAAAGAAAGAAACTACAAATCACTAACACTTTTAGTATACAAACAATATGATGAGAAAGAAATCTATCAATTTGGTCCTCCATAGTGGTTAACATGCAAAACATTTTGTCCTAAGACACTCATTTCACTCATTTTGCCTAGGCGCCCCGAAGGGTTTTTACCTAGCCACTCATTTCATTTTCAATCTCACCATTCCTTACCGCCCTCAAGTCCTTTCTTGCCAAGCCTAATGCAAGCCGAACTACCCGCTTATTGCATGGATTTTTCCATCCCAGGATTTTCATTTGCCTTTTTTCGTATTTTTGTGGCTTTTTCTGTTTTTAATTCCATGCAAAGTACAAACCAAATTAAATAAAACCGAAGGGAAATAACAAGGAAATGAAACTACTCTAGGATAAGCAATGAACTAATTTCCCTCCCCCATACTTGAAGTGCACAATGCCCTCACTGTGTAAGACATAGAAAAATAATGAGGAAGAGAGAAAGAAGCTCACTGATCCGGGTCATCCCGGTTTGGATAGTCCGGCCAACGAGCCTGCATGTCGAGCCGTAAGTCATCCACCGACTGCTGCAGCCTCTCAACATTTTGGTTTACAGTCTGAACCGACTGGTAGACAAACTCAATCCGCTCGAAAAGACGCTGCTCCCAAGGTATGTCAGCAGGAGCTGCAGATGATGAGCCTTCGCCCCATTGCCTCTGAGGCTGAAAACGAGGGGCAGGCTCCTGGAAGTCATCATCATCCTCATCATCAAGGTCAACTGGCTGCTGATCCGGCTGCTGATCCGGCTCCTGGATGCTGATCCCATCGCGAGCTCGTCGTCGAGCAGCTGCATGAGGGGGAGCGGGTGTAGGGTTGATCCTGAAAGTATG
Organism: Oxyria digyna; assembly: GCA_029168935.1. Taxonomy (NCBI): domain Eukaryota; kingdom Viridiplantae; phylum Streptophyta; class Magnoliopsida; order Caryophyllales; family Polygonaceae; genus Oxyria; species Oxyria digyna. Next base: position 19,961,753 of record JAPVLV010000013.1, read on the forward strand.
TGCTGGCCCATAAGCAAAGTCCTCACTGAGAGCAATCTCGAGAGGACCGAGCCAAACCCACATACGCTCGTCCGCATTGACTGTAACCGACTTGAGCCACCGAAGTCGAGTCTGCAGAAATGTGGCATCCAGCAAATAGGGACCGAGCCAAACCCACATACGCTCGTCCGCATTGACTGTAACCGACTTGAGCCACCGAAGTCGAGTCTGCAGAAATGTGGCATCCAGCAAATAGGGACCCATTGAGGGGTCCGGACTACCTACGCAGTCAAGAGTCTCCCAGTCGGGGACGACAACCTCTAAGATGAGGGTGATCATGCCACCCAAAGCAATCTGACCCCTTGGTTTCGAGCGGGCTGTCTTACAGGAGTGAACAAATAGTGAGAGCCAATCCGGAATTACCTGATATTCCGGCATTAGAGCATATAGATACTTCAGCTGGTAGGCAGGCACCTTGTTCACCTCAGAAATCCCAAAGAAGGCCATAGATAGGGCCCGCTGTGTCAGGCGGAGACATGGATGGGACATCTTAGCATTATAATCATTACCATGGGTGTCCCGAACTTGTCCCGTCCATGTGTACCAGACCTGTGTATGGCTGTCACCAACTGTAGTGTCATAATCTGCAGAGGGAACCTGAGAGATTCCCAAGATGTGGCGCAGTTGTTCAGCTTGAACCGTAAAGGATCGTCCATTGTAAATTAACTGGATGGCTGAGATGAAGGTGCTCTCAGAGACGGTCTTGGACTTGAGGCTCGCCAGAAACTGATATGTAGCCTCGGCATGAGTGGGAGCTGACCTGAACAAGAAACCATGCAACCCTGCGTGCTCAAGCATGGCCTCAGTGCACGCAGTCATACCCAAATCATTGAGCGTACGTCGATGGAAAAATCTCGTGGCGACACACTGCTTAGCCCTTAAAAAGGCTAAGTTAGCCTGAACCTGTTGTTGCCACAAATCATTTTTGTGGCCTCGAGACTTCCCTGCTGCAGCCATCAAAATGTCTACACAAACCGAATGCAACCACAAATCAACAACACAACAAAGTGACCAAGCAGCAGCAGCACAATAGCAATAGCAATAGCCCTCCCCAAGGTGTAAGAAAATCAACAACGATGATTGTAGTTGTCGGAAAAGCTTACCGAAATCAGCAAAAATGGACGATAGAGGTGACAGCCGCGGGTGCGGTTTTTGCGTTTTCTGATTTCTGGCGAGAAGGGAGACGCGGGCGCGGTTTTGAAGCCGCGGGTGCGGTTTCTGCGAGGCAGAGAACTTCTTGGCAGGGCGAGGCCGCGGGCGCGGGTTTGGAGCCGCGGGTGCGGTTTCGTCGAGGCAGAGAACTTCTCGGTAAGGCGAAGCTGCGGGTGCGGGTTTTTGAGCCGCGGGTGCGGTTGCGGTGGACGGTGTTGTGGTGTGGAGGAGAGGGAAGGTGGGAGGATGTTGGTGTTGGGAAAGAGAAGTGGGAGGTGGAGAATGGTGGAAGTGAGAGTTAGGGTTTTATGTGGTGGGAGGTAGAGGTTGAAATCTGAGATGGAGAAGGGTAGAAGATGAAATCTGAGATGGAGAAGGGTAGAAGATGAACCGTCAATTCCTTCTTCTTTTTTCTTTTTTTTCTTTTTTTTTTCGATAAACGAAAAGAAAAATCGTCAATTCCTTTAGTAGCAAACGACCATCGTCTTCTCGTCTTGAATTCTTAGAAAATAGAAAAAAAAACAATTAAAAAGAAAATGAAATTCAAGGGAAAAGAAGAATACCCTGGGTTGCCTCCCAAGCAACGCCTTGGTTAGAGTCGTGGCTCGACTTGGTTTCCCGTCTTCAATTTTCAAAAGTTGGCTCTTCTATAGCCATTTCATCTAAAGACACTTTGGTGAATCCCTCATGGTAAGGTTTTAACCTTTGACCATTCACCTTGAAGACGTTGTGGTTGTCCTTGTCAAACAACTCCACGGCGCCATGAGGAAAGACGCGAGCAACAACATACGGGCCATTCCACGGGGATCGCCACTTACCCGGAAAAAGTTGAAGACGAGATTGGTAGAGCAAGCCCTTGTCTCCCACCTTGAAATCTTTCCTCAAGATGTTCTTGTCGTGCCAAGCCTTTGTCTTTTCCTTGTAGATCACCGCATTCTCATACGCATCCCGGCGTATCTCTTCAAGCTCTTGGATTTGCAACTTCCTAAAGTCGCCTACCTCATCCAACTCCATGTTGCATTTTTGCACCGCCCACCATGCCTTGTGCTCTAACTCCACCGGAAGGTGACAAGCCTTCCCAAACACAAGTCGATATGGGGACATTCCTATTGGAGTTTTATAGGAGGTCCTATACGCCCAAAGTGCATCATCCAACCTTAGACTCCAATCCTTCCGATTAGGAGCCACCGTCTTTTCCAGAATCCCCTTGATTTGCCTATTGGACACCTCAGCTTGTCCATTGGATTGGGGGTGATAAGCAGTTGAGACTCGTTGAGTGACATGGTACTTCTTTAAAAGTGCACTCACCGTCTTGTTGCAAAAGTGAGTACCTTGGTCACTTATAAGATCCTTTGGAATCCCAAAACGAGAAAAGATATTCTCCTTCAAGAAACCTGCTACCACTCGGGAATCATCAGTTCTGGTGGCCTTCGCTTCCACCCATTTGGAAACGTAGTCCACCGCAAGTAAAATGTATAAATTCCCAAACGAACTAGGAAAGGGTCCCATGAAATCAATACCCCAAACATCAAAAATCTCATAAAAGACTAATGGTGTTTGTGGCATCTCATTTCGTTTAGAAATTTTCCCGACCCTTTGGCATCGGTCGCAAGATTTGCAAAAGGCAAACGCATCCCGAAAGATGTGTGGCCAATAGAAGTCGGCGTCCAATACCTTCCTAGCCATTTTGTTAGCCCCAAAATGCCCCCCACATGCATGAGAATGACAAAAAGTAAGGACAGACTGTACCTCGTTATCTGGGAGGCATCGTCGGATTACCTTGTCAACACAATGTCTCCGAAGGTAGGGGTCATCCCAAACGTAGAAACGTGATTCCCGCTTGATCCTATCTTTTTGAGCTTTGGTGTAGTTCGGCGGGAATTCTTCGTGAACCAGGTAGTTCACGATGTCGGCAAACCATGGTTTGAAAGACCGGAGGGCGAAAAGCTTGTATTCAGGGTCAATTTCTGCATACTCTGCTGTCAGAAAACCGCGATCGTGGTTATCGAGACGCGGTTGCGGTTCTCCTTGAATTGAGAATTCTAGCAAACACAAACCGCGGGCGCGGTTCGCCTTTTTCCGAGAATATTTGAGAGCACAAACCGCGGGTGCGGTATTCGGGCCGCGGTGCGGTTTTCGGGCCGCGGGTGCGGCTTGTTCTCAGCAGAAGCAGAATCTACAGAATAAATTTGATACAAGTTTTCGTCCGGGAACGTACCTTGAATTTGAACCTCTAATTTACCGTCCTTTTGCACAATCCGGCTCAAATGATCAGCTACGGAGTTTTCGACTCCCTTCTTGTCCCGGATTTCCACATTGAACTCGATTAAGAGCAAAACCCATCGAATGAGTCTTGGCTTTGATTCCTTCTTCGTCATGAGATAACGAAGAGCAGTGTGGTCCGTGTGGATAATAACCTTCGTGCCCAAAAGATATTGCCGAAATTTTTCAAGGGCAAACACCACGGCTAGCAACTCCTTTTCCGTGGTGGAGTAATTCCTCTGAGTTCCGTTCAAAGTCGTGGAAGCATAGTAGATGACGTGCATTGCTCTTCCGACTTTTTGACCAAGAACGGCTCCCACCGCGTGATCACTAGCATCACACATGATCTCAAAGGGTAGAGACCAATCGGGTACTTGGATGATTGGTGCTTCGGTGAGGTGGGCTTTCAGAGTGTCGAATGCCTTCTTGCACACATTCGACATGTCAAAAGTAGCTTCCTTTTTCAAAAGCTCACATAGGGGCGTGGAGATCTTAGAGAAGTCCTTGATAAACCTGCGATAAAAACCTGCATGGCCTAGAAAAGAACGCACTTCACGCACATTAGTAGGATAAGGCAACGATTGAATGACGTCAATCTTTGCCTTATCGACCTCAATACCCCTAGCTAAAATTATGTGCCCCAATACTATCCCTTGTTCAACCATAAAATGACCAGAATTCAATACTAGATTAGTATCTACACATCTTTTAAGCACGAGTGACAAATGATTTAAACATGCATCAAAGCTATCCCCATGTACCGTAAAATCATCCATAAAAACTTCTATGAAATGTTCAATGTATTCCGAGAAGATACTTACCATACATCGTTGAAAGGTCCCGGGCGCGTTACATAATCCAAAAGGCATCCTACGATATGCAAAAGTGCCAAAGGGACATGTAAACGTCGTCTTCTCTTGATCTTCGGGTGCAATAGCCACCTGAAAATACCCTGAATACCCATCTAGAAAGCAATAATACGGACGACCGGCAAGTCGTTCAAGCATTTGATCAATAAAAGGGAGGGGGAAATGATCTTTTCGGGTTACCGCGTTCAGCTTACGGTAGTCAATGCATACTCTCCAACCCGTTTGAGCTCGGGTAGGAACCATCTCACCTTGTTGATTCTCTACCAATGTTATGCCCCCCCTTCTTAGGGACACATTGAGTTGGACTCACCCATTGGCTATCCAAAATGGGGTAGATCATGTCAGCTTGAAGAAGTTTCAACACCTCCTTCTTGACCACCTCCATCATAGGTGGGTTTAACCTTCTTTGGGGTTGCCTAGAGGGTTTAGCACCTTCCTCAAGAAGGATCCTGTGCATACAGGTGGAAGGGCTAATTCCCTTGATGTCAGCAATGGTCCACCCAAGAGCGGTAATGTGTTCTTTCAACACCATCACCAACCTTCTCTCTTGTTCACCTGTCAACTTGCTCGAAATGATTAACGGGAGGGTATCATTTTCCCCAAGAAAAGCATACTTCAAGTGCTCGGGTAATTGCTTGAGCTCTACAACCGGTGCCTGCACAATAGAAGGAAGAAGCTTTTCGCTCTCCAAAGTTAGTAGCATGGGCCGACCGGCCAAAATTCTACCCGAAGCGTCTAGACGAGCTAGAACACTTTGAATCTCAGGTGGAAGAGACAAATCAAGTGTTGGTGAGTGAACGATACTGTGTTCTAATACACTTTGTAATTCATCTAAGCCAAAGATATTGAAAACATCTTGGACTATAGGATCAATTACATCGATTGAACAAATAGACGCAGCATCTTCGACGGGGTGTTTCATACAATCAAAAATGTTAAATTGAACCATTTCCCCATCGAACTCTAAAGTAAGAGATCCACTAGCCAAATCAATCATTGTGTTAGCGGTTCGCATGAAAGGCCTCCCAAGCAAAATAGGAGCAGCTTGCCCATCATGTTCCATGTCTAACACAAAGAAATCAGCGGGAAAGAACAAATTATCCACCATAACCAAAACATTTTCAACTACACCTTTAGGATACACGGTGGACCTATCGGCTAGTTGAATAACAATTCCGGTTTCATGAAGTGGACCTAACCCAAGAATCTTATAGAGAGAGTAAGGCAACACATTTATCGATGCACCCAAATCGAGCATGGCTCATTCAAAATGTGTGTCACCTATACGACAAGGTATGCTGACCATGCCCGGATCACTGCACTTCTTAGGCATTCGCCTTTGAAATACAGCGGAGACACGCTCGCTTACCGTCACCTTTTGTTGCCCTTTCAACTTTTGATTCCTCTTGATTGTGCAAAGTTCTTTAAAAACTTTGCATATCGAGGAATGCTTTTGATTAACTTGAGCAAGGGAATGTTTACCTCACATTTGCTGAACGTCTCAAACAACTCCTTGTCGTTTTCCGGCCTTTTGGTGTTCCTAAGGGCATCGGGAAACGGGACAGGAGGCTTGGTGGAGTCGAGAGGTGGAAAGTTGGGGCGAACGTAGTTGTCCTGTCTCAACTGGAAACCCCCCCGATCCTCCACTTCGAGTTCAGCATTTTGTGAAGGAAATTCCGAACCATTTGCCTCAGTAAAGGAGCCGCGGGCGCGGTTTTCAACCCGCGGGCACGGCTCTTCAGAAAAGTTGATTTCTGGCTCAGTAGAGGAGCCGCGGGCACGGTTTTCGACCCGCGGGCGCGGCTCTCGGTTGTCCTCAGAATTCACCTTTTCTGTAGAAGCCTCAACAAGGTTTTTGGTTTCCCCTAACATCTTACCATTTCTTGTTGTTACTGCACTTACATTTCTGGTTGGATTCACCACCGTTTGGGACGGTAGAGAATTGGAATTTTGTTGTGCAATGGTGGTTACAGCTTCAGCCAACTGCCCAATTTGCTTCTCCATGTTCTTGATGCTCGACTCGGTCGTTTGAACATGAGTTGTGAAGTGTTGAGTCAAGGATCTCAGCAGCTCCGCAGTAGATGGTCCAGCATTGGGTCGAAGGCCTTGAGCTTGTTGTTGAGGCTCATTTGGATCACGCCACCGAAAATTGGGATGATCTCTATACCTCGGGTTGTAGTTGTTTTGTTGATCACCACGAGGTCGTGGGGGTCCATACCCACCAGCAGCAGCATTGACTTCAGCAACGTCTTCACCTTCAAGCTCAGGGCATTTATCTGTAAAATGAGAAGGGTCAGCACAAATACCACATACCTTTACTTGTTGTTGTTGTCCTTTTTGCAACTGAGAGACCATCTTTTTCAACTCTACAAGCTCAGCTACAAGAGCGGGATCCCCTGAACTTGCTGCGTGCACTCCCTTTTTGGTGTATATCCTACCAAAACTCCTTGTGCTCTCAGCCATATCTTGCAATTTCTCCATGGCATCCTCCGGCGTCATGTTGAGAATATTCCCACCACACGCAACATCAACCATTCTCCTTTCTTGGTTGACCATTGCAAATGTAAAGCACTAGATCCTCGGTATCATACCCATGAAAAGGGCACGAAGCACACAACCCCTTGAAGCGTTCAAGGTAGTCATAGAGAGTTTCGTCTTCACTTTGCTCGACATGGGCTATCTCCTTCTTGAGAGCATTTGCCTTTTTCACCGGAAAATACTTGCTCAAGAACAACTTGTGCAACTTTTCCCAATTATCAACCGAACCGGTTGGCAAATGGTAATACCAAGAACGAGCACCATCCTTCAAAGTGAACCCGAAGGCTCTCATCTTGATCTGCTCTTCCGTGACGTTTGGAGGTTTGTTCGTCATGCAAATGTCATGAAATTGGTTCAAATGCATGATCGGATCCTCACCAGCCAAACCATGGAAACTTGGGAGCAAATTGATCACCCCCGACTTGAGCTCGAAAGTCACCCCATGAGGAAGGGGTGGAATAACCACAGCTTGAGGTTGTTGTGTCATGTTCGGTGTTTGCCGCTCTCTCAAAGTGCGAGTAACACCACCTCCTGGTAGCCTTGTCTCAATTAGCTCCCGTTGAGCGTTAATGACCAACTGCATGTCATCCAATTGACGCTGCACTTCAGCAAGAGCTTCTCGATCGGCCATTTCTACTGTCTCAGTCCCGACTCTGTTCTCTCTTCGATTCCGATGAAAAGTTCTCTCGATCTCTGAATCAAGAATAGAAAGAGGCTGATTAGTAGAACGGGTGTTGACCATTCACTAGTCAACACTTAAGTTAATCAAAATAAGAACTTAAAAATAAGAAAATTTGATTCCCCGGCAACGGCGCCAAATTTGACGAGGCGAATTTGGCGTGTGCCAAGTCAAGTAATCCTAACATGCAAACTGAGTAATATAGTGCGCAAGCAAGGGTTGAATCCCAAGAGAATCAGTTTATCAAATTCTTAAGTTATCACAATGACTAACCAATAAACGTAACCAAAAGGGTTTTTTTTATGGTTTTGATACGAAGTATCGAATGTCAACTTGGTTATAACAATATTAAGCGAAGTGTTCCACTTAGCGATTATCCACAATTAGATTAACAAGTTGATCTTAGAATCCTTTTCATCCCTATGTCAAGTTCTCAAGTGATCGTTCTAATTCCTGTTCTTAAATAGTTATTAGTCCAACTAGTCCTAACAACCCTTACTCGATTATAACTTTGAAACTATCAAAGTTCAATAACAAAGTAGCAATGCATTCAGGAATAGATAGATACATGCAATATCATGGACAACTAGTCGGATACTCGACATGTACTCAACTCTCTTCTCTAATAACAATCACAACTAGTTCATGCAAATAGATTGTGCTACACAACAAGTATGATAATTCAACTAGAAGTATCAAACTCTAGCAATATGAATAAGATAAAACTAACTTAGGTGATCAATCTAAAGTAGTAAATCAAGTTCATCGACAATACAAACAAGAGAGTTGAGACAATCAAAGAGTAGACAAAGGGAAAGGATAAACTCACAACTTGTTGAATCCAAAAGCTTCAAACGCCAAGTGAAACAAAGAACTTTAGCAACTCATAAGTTTGTGAAAAACTCTCCAAAAACTTAAGCAAAACAAAAGGTAAGATGATCAAGGATGATCATCCACAACCTAAATAGTCATCAGCTAATGTAACAACCAAATTATGGTGATAAAAACATATGGAAAGTTACAGAATTGAACACAAATTACTTCAAATGGCAAAGACATTAATTTGATTCTTCTGTCGAGGAACCGCACCCGCGGGTTTAGAGCCGTGGGCGCGGTTTTGGTTTTTCCAGATTTTCAGGATGGCAGAGGGCCGCGGGCGTGGTTTGGGACCCGCGGGCGCGACTTGTGCTTTCTCGGATCCTTGGCTGAGGGTGAAACCCGCGGGTGCGGTTGTGTTGTCTGAGGTAGTAGCTACTGATTTCTTAAGTCTTCTTCTTCAGCAGCTTCTTCCTTATGCTTCAAGGCTTCCAATGCTTCGTATCATCTCTTGGAATCTCGTATGTAAATCTTCTCTCGAACAGCTCCATGATACAGATTACATAGAAACAAATAACATAATCCTATACAAAACTAGCTAATAATCCATAGTTGCGGTATGCAAAACACCGCTTATCATCATCCTCCAAGATATCTTCAACCAATAATCTTCTTTGGATGAACTTATTCTTCACAGTTGTCTTCCATTTGACGTAACCTTACGTCTCATGGATTCCAGCAAGATTTCCTTCGTACCTGCTTGTACTTCCTTTGTTCTTGCCTACACACAAGTAGACTTCCTTCATTCCTGCACACAAACTAGTAACAATACCTACGCACTCAGGCAAACCATTAGTGGATGTTTGTCATTCAATCAAAACCTCAAGTGAGAAGAGTGATCCGAGATCTAGGTGGGAAGTCTAGGTGAGTGATCCATGTTCTATTGTGTTGAGATATGATGAGGTTTTGATTAAATGAAAAACATCCACTAATGGTTTACTTGAGTGCGTAGGTATTGTTACTAGTGTGTGCAGGAACGAAGGAAGTCTACTTGTGTGTAGACAGGAACGAAGGAAGTCTACTTGTGCGTAGACAGGAACAAAGGAAGTACAAGCAGGTACGAAGGAAGTCTTTCTTGAATCCATGAGACGTAAGGTTACGACGAATGGAAGACAGCTGAGAAGAATAAAGTTCATCTCAAGAAGATTATTGGTCGATGATATCTTAGAGAATGGACTTGAAGAATTATGGAAGAGTTGCATTTTAAAGAAGGAAAAGAAGATCTCGTCAAATAAGGAAAGTGGAAACTCGGCAAGGATGGGCATTGGATGCGCGTGTGAAGAAGTGTCAAAGGAATAAGGAAATATTAGGTGCAAGAAATATTTCCTTATGCGATTTGTTTCATTATTTGATCTAGGCGGCGCGCCGAAGTGTAAGGCCCAAGGTGACTACTTCGAGAACAAGTTGGAATGTCACACGGAAGGAAAGATTTCTTAGGAAGAGATTTCCTTGTGAAAGATTTCTTAGGAAGAGATTTCCTTGTGAATGAAATATTAGGAAGCGATTTCCTTTTAGAAAGATATTGTGAGATTTATGGTAATATTAGAACGGCTAGATTGGTAGTTACGTTTGAGCTATTTAGTGTGCTATATATTGCATGGGAATTGCATAGCTTAGTAAGACTTTGAAGAGAGAAAACCTAATACTCGGTTTAGAGTTGTTCTACGTGTGTGAGATTGAGATTCAAGCGAGAAGAGTGATCCGAGATCTAGCTAGGAAGTCTAGGTGAGTGATCCAAGTTCTATTGTAATCAAGATATCAATACAACAAGTAGACTCGTTCAAACTCTCTCTAGTGAAAGCTACAAAGGAGTGGTTTTTCGCCTCGGGGACTTTTTGGTACTTGGGGTGTTTCCACTATATATTATCGTGTCCAGGTTTGATTTACATTATTGTTTGTTTTTCTGCATTATCTACTTATCAAGGAACAATAGCTTTTGTTCCTTGAGTTTTTATACGCTAATCGATCCAACAATTGGTTTCAGAGCTTGGTCTCTAGATTGTTTCAATTAGCTTTGCAGGAAAAGATGTCATCCAACAATGCAATCAACGATTCATTCTGGAAACCCCCAATGCTGAAGCGAGGAGAGTATGATTGGTGGTCCATTCAGTTTGAGTCATATACTCAGTCTCTTGATGCCCAGATCTGGAGAGTTATTAAATTTGGCGATGTCATCATCCTTGACTTGAATGATGATGACAAAACCAAAGAGAAAAAAAGATCTGACTATAGTGACGCATACTACAAAATCCTTGAGAAGAACGCCAGGGCTAAAAAGATCCTTCACATGGCTCTAAGTCCGGGCGATCTTTGAAAGATTCTGAAGTACAAGACCGCCAAGGAAATCTGGGATGCACTAAAGAGGAAATACTCTGGAAGTAATGATGTCAAGAGGAACAAATCCTTGCTGCTCAAAAAGACTATGAGCAAGTTGTGCAGGAGAAAGGTGAATCTTTGGAAGACTTCCATGCAAGGTTTGAAGGCTATGTGAGTCAAATTGAATTTCTAGGAGAAGAGCTCCCTCAGTGGAAAGTCACCTATCAATTCATGCAAGCACTGAACGCCCAATGGGACGAGTTCATCAATGCTCTTCAAGCTCAGAGCGATATCAAAGAAATCTCCTTGGAAGACCTTGTGTGCCGTCTGAAAAGTCACTCTGGAATTCTTGAGAGGAAGCTCTTGACAAGGAAAGATACGGACAAAGGAAAATCAATTGCTTTAAAGGTGGAAAAAGATTTTGATCTGTCCCAGATGGAAGACCATGAAATTGAAGAGGATGATACAGTTGCCCTCATCACAAGAGCCTTCAGGGTAGCACGGAGAGGAGGAGAGACACGTCACACCGAAGGTAACCAAAGTCCAAAAGAAATTATTTTCTATAATTGCCAAAAAGCAGGACACTTCGCCAGGAATTGCTTCAAGAAAAGAGTAGAGGAACCACCAGAGAAATCCGCAATGATGGCAACCTGGTAAGGAACAAAAGACAACCTATGTCTCATGGCAACCGGGAGTAATCAAGATGACGCCAACCAGATACCTATTCATTCTTGGTATATAGATAGTGCTTGCTCATGTCACATGACAGGGAACAAAGAATGGTTTCAATCACTAAATTTCCAAGGCGGAGGCTCCATCACTTTCGGGAACAAAAGCAAAGGAGATGTTCAAGGAACAGGCAAGGTAACTATCTCCGACAAACTCTCTGTCAATAATGTGAATCTAGTAGACAATCTTGGTTTTGACTTGTTAAGCGTGGCTCAACTGTGTCAAAAAGGGAAGAATAGGGTTGTCTTTACTACTACTGATTGTCAAGTTGAGAGTTTAAGTTCAGGGAAGATTCTCCTAAAAGGAATATGTATCAACAACATCTAAAAAGTAGACTCAACCTTTATTCCTGAGGAGGATCTGTGCTTTACCTCTGTTAAAGAGGACTCTCTCCTTTGGCACAAAAGATTTTGTCATGCAGGTTTGTCACACCTTCAAAAGCTCTACCAAAAGGACCTGGTAACCGGTCTCCCCAAAGTAGAAGCCATCCAAGACATGGTGTGCTCGTCATGCATAAGAGGTAAACAAGTAAGGTCCTCCTTCAAATCCAAAAGGGAGGTAAGCACTTCTCGTCCTTCAGAGATGATCCACATGGATCTATGTGGACCTATGCCTACACAGAGCCGTGGAGGAAATGGATATGTTTTTGTTATTGTGGATGACTATTCTAGGTACACCTGGACCATATTCTTGTACTCAAAAGATGAAGTCTTTGAGGACTTTGAAGCATGGCTAAAATCTGTGGACAACAAATTGGGAGTCTCCTTAGTCTCTATACGCTCCGACCACGGAACTGAGTTTAAAAACTCTCAGTTCTATGATCTGTGTAGGAACAAAGGGATAAACCACAAATTCTCAGCCCCAAGAACTCCTCAGCAAAACGGAGTCGTGGAAGGGAAGAATAGGACTTTAGAGGACATGACAAGAACTCTCCTAATCTCCAGCAATCTTCCAAAGAACTTCTGGGCTGAGGCACTCAACGCCTCATGCTACGTGCTAAACAGAGCCACTCTCAGACCTATCATCAACAAAACTGCCTATGAGCTCCTAAATGGAAGAAAGCCAAGTGTATTTCATCTTAAAGTATTTGGATGTAGATGCTTTGTTCGCAACAATGGGAAGGAAAACTCCGGAAAATTTGATCCAAGAAGTGATGAAGGTACATTCGTGGGATACTCTCTCCAAAGCAAAGCTTATAAGGTCTTCAATAGGCGAACAGGAAAAATTGAAGAAAGTATTCACGTCATCTTCGATGAGTCCACTATGGCTGGCGAAGCCATACAAGAAGGAGACAACACACCCTATACTCAGGAAGATAACTTCGATCTAGTCGAAGTTGCCAGTCTCGGGGAACAAAGCCCGAATAGTGGTGACTCAAACCAAGCCACAGAGTCCAACAAATCAGGAGAAAGCAACTCAGAGGAAACAGAGGAAGAAAGTGATGAGGAAATCAACAACAATCCTGACAGTCCGAATGCAAGTCCCTCCGCAGGGAACACATCAGAAGAGTGCATCAATGAAGAACCCACCACATAAATCAGACGCACCTCTCGAAGCACTGGACAACCAGGATGGTTGGACGACTACATATGTAATGCAGTCATACAAGATCCATTACCTTCAAACACAATCACGAACAATCCTAGCGAAGGTACGTCATCTCTCTTACCCTCTAATGAATTTTTTGCTTTCACTTCTTTTGTCTCCTTAGCAAAACCAAAAACAGTAGATGAAGCCCTAAAGGATCCAAAATGGGTCAAAGCTATGCAAGACGAGCTTCATCAGTTTGAAAGAAACAAGGTATGGAGACTTGTTCCTAACCCAGGGAACAAAACCATAATAGGAACAAAATGGGTCTTCAGAAACAAGCTAGATGACAAAGGACAGGTAACAAATAACAAAGCAAGACTGGTGGTAAAAGGATACAACCAACAAGAGGGGATAGACTACGATGAAACCTTTGCTCCAGTGGCCAGATTGGAAGCTATAAGATTACTAATCGCTTACTCAGCACATCATGGCTTCAAGCTTCAACATATGAACGTAAAGACTTCCTTCCTCAACGGGGAACTCAAGGAAGAGGTCTTTGTGGAGCAAACTCCTAGGTTTTTTGATTCAGCTCATCCAGACCACGTCTATGTACTGGACAAAGCTCTTTACGGTCTCAAACAAGCCCCTCGAGCATGGTACGAGAGACTATCTCGCCATCTGTTGTCCAATGGGTATGTTCGTGGAGAGGTAGACAGAACTTTGTTTTTCTTGAGGGAAGGAAAGGACACCCTGGTTGTGCAAGTCTATGTGGACGACATCATCTTTGGATCCACAAACAACAAGCTGGTGGAGAGATTTGTCAAACTCACGGAAAGTGAATTCGAGATGAGCATGGAAGGTGAACTCAAATTCTTTCTTGGACTACAAGTAATACAAGGAGATGATGGAACTAGAGTCCATCAACATAAGTACCTCAGAGAAGTAGTCAAGAAGTTTGGAATAGCAAATTCCAAGCCATATGCAACCCCAATTTCTCCGAATGACTCTCTGGGCAAGGATGACAACGGCAGCAAAGAAGATCAATCTCTCTACAGAGGAATGATTGGATCCTTACTCTACCTGACTGCCAGCCGACCTAACATAATGTACAGTGTGTGTCTATGTGCAAGATTTCAAGCTGATCCAAGAGAATCACACACCGTTGCAGTCAAAAGGATTTTGAGGTACCTAAAGGGAACAAATGATCTGTGCCTATGGTATCCCAGGGTAGGAAGCATGAGCCTCATAGGATATACAGATGCGGACTTCGCAGGGAACAGAGTAGATCGCAAGTCTACATCTGGCATGGCTCAGTTCTTAGGACCATGTCTTGTCTCATGGTGATCAAAGAAGCAGACCACGGTGGCCCTCTCCACAGCTGAAGCTGAATACATAGCAGCCGCAGCCTGTTGCTCACAACTCCTATCGCTCAAACAACAGCTAAGTAATTTCGGTATCAATCTCAATTCAGTACCTATTCTTTGAGATACGAAACGCCTATATACACGCGACTTTTTCACTATATGCACGCCAATATGTGCGCAGTTCTTGTGCACATAAGTCTATGCGCAGTTGTTAATTGCACGGGGTATTTTGGGAATAAAATGAAATTGCTGGCGTCGTCTGACAAATTATTGCGCTGATGAAACGCGTTTAAAAAGAATCTGTGCGCAAAACATCTGCGCACAACGTTTCGAATTCTAAAACCTTATGCGCAGACGTTTTGCGCGTAAGATCTGTGCGCAACGTATCTGCGCACAGGTTCTTTTTAACCTAACTCTGCGTCTTCTTCTTCTTCTTTCTCCTTCTTCTTCTCCGTTTTCCACTCCCGACGGCGGCCTTCGTTTTTTCTCTCTTTCCGATCGATTCTCTCACCTAAACACAATTTCATCAATGGATTCGCAACCCCCACATCCTTTCGCTCCCGAAGAAACCACTTTCGTCCCGATCCCGACACCTCCGGCGACCTCCGTCACAACGGAGCCACCTCCGGCGACCTCCGTCACAACGGAGCCACCTCCGGCGACCTTGTCCGACGATGAAGCCTTGGTGGATGGAGGCGGCCGGCGGTATACGACTCGAGCGGCGTTGGCAGCGACATATGCTCCTCCGGCGACAATTCCGGCGATGGCTAGGGTTCCGACGGGTGCTCCGGCGGCTGGTAGGGTTCCGGCGACTCGGGTTCCGACGACGACTACAGATCCGGTGACACCGCACGAGCTTTATTCGGTATATAATTTCTAAACCCGCTTTTTTCAAATTTTAATCGTATTTAATTTTGGAAGTTTAATCGTAATTTTTTTAGTAATAATTACGATTAAATTTCAGTTTTTTATGAATTAAATATTAGAATTCGTATTACTCGTAATTTTTCATAATTAGGATTAAATTTCAGTTTTTTATGAATTAAATATTAGAATTCATATTAATCGTAATTTAATCGTAATTTTTCTTAATTACGATTAAATTTCAGATTATTATGAATTAAATATTAGAATTCTTATTAATCGTAATTTAATCGTAATTTTTTATAATTACGATTAAGTTTCAGATTATTATGCATTAAAGAGAATTATTATGAATTCATATTAATCGTAATTTTTTAGTAATAGTAGTGATTATTATTTCGTATTAGTTGAGATTTTTATTTTTTAGTAATTGTGAATTAAATATTAGAAACTTAACAGTCATAACTAGTTATGACTTAATTGTTAAGTTTCTAACAATTCCTATTAAAAAATTTAGTTTTCGTAGATATAAAGACTCGAATTTGATTACGAAGTTGCAAATCTTAGAGGCACCTCAGGCACCTTTGGCACCATCTCCCTCACGTGCATCGTGGATGGCACCACCACCACCTCCTGTTTTCCGAGATTCTGTTCATGAGAGGGGCTAGGGGAGTGGATGTGGCACTCAGGATGATACGACTCAGGAGGATGCGCACCAAGATGATATGTCTCAGGGTGATGTGCCTCGGGAGGATGCTCCGCCTTATACTCAGGAGACTCAGGATTAGACGTTCGACTTCTATTTTTGTTTGATGGATGTTTTATGTACGATTGATGTTTTATGTATGCCTTTTTTTGTGTGATGGTTTTAACTTTTATGTTTTGCTTGTTTGAATATTCAAAACAACTCTGAACAATAATGCAAATACAAATCTGAACAACAAGACGTAAAAAACTATATTGACTTGAAAACGAAATACAAATTTCAACAACAACACTACACAAAGAGATGGTGAGGAAGACCAACCTATCAAGATCCCCAAACCGATGATTGGTTTCGATTTTCGGATTCAGCAATATGTACCAACTAATAACCAGTTTCCAAACTCTTATTAGTTCGTACATTTTGCTAAATCCGAACATCGAAACCAATATCGGTTGGGGATCTTTATAGGTTGTCCCTCCTCACCTTCTCTTTGTCTAGTGCTATGCTTGTTTACATACTTTATATGCCTAATAACACATAATTGTATAAGTTTTTGAAACATAATCAACATCTATGTAATAGACCCTTCATATCTCAACTACTTCAACTATGTCGAAGAATGAAAGACTAGTGAAGATTTACAAAGGAGGTGTTACTCGAAGAGTTCGAGCTTTTGACTCGAAGAGTTCGAGCTTTTGACGCGAAGTTACCGACAAGGTTAAATAGCTATAATATGCATTGAAAACAAGTTTCATTGCATTCCGACGTCGTTTGGGCATCGAACCGCCTATTCTCGACCTTAACAGGCCATCAGGACCGATAAGGCGTTTTTGCGTTTTTGCGTTTTCGCGTATTTTTGATCAACTTTTTGTGAAGGGGAGACCTTATAAACACTGTATATGCCTAATAACACATAATTGTATAAGTTTTTGAAACATAATCAACATCGATGTACTAGACCCTTCATATCTCAACTACTTCAACTATTTCGAAGAATGAAAGACTAGTGAAGGTTTACAAAGGAGGTGTTACTCGAAGAGTTTGAGTTTTTGACTCGAAGTTACCGACAAGGTTAAATAGCTATAATATGCATTGAAAACAAGTTTCATTGCATTCCAACGTCGTTTGGGCATCGAACCGCCTATTCTCGACCTTAACAGGCCATAAGGACCGATAAGGCGTTTTTGCGTTTTCGCGTATTTTCGATCAACTTTTTGTGAAGGGGAGACCTTATACACACTTTATATGCCTAAAAACACATAATTGTATAAGTTTTTGAAAGATAATCAACATCGATGTACTAGACCCTTCATATCTCAATTACTTCAAACCGGATTTCATCTATGCGTCAAGGTTATGCGCACCTATTCTGCAACTTTTTCAATCTGTAACTTATTGTGCGCTGTTGTAAAGAGCACAATAAGTGACCGTTAAATCCGTGTGCGCAATATATCTGCGCACCATTTGTTACCGTTAAAAACCTGTGCGCCTTAACATTGCGCACGGAATCTGAAAAATCTGAAGCTCCTGATGGAAAGGTTTCGCATCCCAGAACAAGAAATGAACATGGCCATCCGTCGTATCCTCTATGGTACGGACAACTCTTCTTCCTCTTCTTCCGACGGGGAATAAATCGTAGACATCTAATGTTATCCGCATTGTGTACTTTCATTGTGTACTTTCATTGTGTACTTTCATTATGTACTTTCATTATGTACTTTCATTATCCATGTGTAATGATAAATCCTTTCCGCTTTAGTGAATGCATACGCGATGTTGAACGTCTTGTGTGTACTGGTGAATCCAACGATCTCTACGAGCGGCATTTCATATCTATTGAAACATTAACATATATCCCTACAGAACATATATCATTATCCGAACTAAATATCGACCAAGGTATTGTAGAGACTTACTTGTTTGTCTTGTACGTCGCATCGATAATTACCATGTACAGATACTTCTTCAACAAACGCAACGACTCTTGGTTAACAAAGAATAATATTGCAACCTCGCTGTTTGTCGTGTCTCTATGTGGGTTAACTACGTAGTCGTGGTCTCGCAAAAACTTAAGCGACCACTGTGTCACGTTTAGCTCTCCGCGATCTTCGTAATTCACCTTCTGCAAAAAGTTTGCAACTTGTCTCCTTGAAGTAACATTACCAGGGTACTTTTCCCTCAATTTAGAGATAATTTCTTTTGGCGTCTTGCGTCCAGTTCCATCTCCCCACCGCCTAGCACAAATCTCTTGCTCCTCCGTCATTCGACCCATGAATGCATTCCCATGAAAACTAGCAAGTAGCACATGGTTATGCATTCCCATGGAAACGAAGAGATTATGGCTTTATATAGGCACATTTATGACCGTTGTGGTCCAAATGGATGGATCCTAAACTGTAAAGACCCGTGCGCTAACCATCCGCGCACAAACCCAAACCTTAAAGCACCTGTGCGCAGAACCTAAGCGCACAGTTTTACATTTAACGGCTACTTTTTTCAAAAATTTCAACGGCTACTATGTTTGAACAGTGCGCAGAAAGACGGCGCACAAATTTTCAACCTGTGCGCAGTAGTTAGGCGCACAAGTTGTTACAGACTCTGAAAATTTATGAAAAGTACCAGTAATACCCCGTAAAACACATATGCACATAAGACCTGCGCACAGATGCGTGTGCATAAGTTGCGCGCACAGAATCGCGTGCATATATGCCTCGATTCGCGTGCATATAGCCATTGCCTTGTGATAATACTAGTGTTATAAATATTGCTAAGAATCCTGTGCAACATTCTAGAACCAAACATATTGAGATTAGACACCACTTTCTAAGAGACTGTGTTGAAAAGGGGCTAGTAACAATGGAATTCGTTCGCACTGAGGAACAAATCGCAAACATCTTCACGAAGACACTAAACAAGGAACCTTTTGAAAGGCTTCGTCTAGAACTTGGTATGATTTCTCTCGATTAATTCTGTCTATTCCTAAGAACCTCCCATGACTGGTTGAAGTCTGAGTGATAATTGGTCGTTGTCTATAGGATTATATGAACATGTGATAGTATTTCGTTGGTGTGAGTTATTTGTTTCTTCTTGTCTTGATTAATCTCTATAGTAAATCCATTTGAATTCGAAGTGCTAGCACCATAAATTGTTTACATGAGAAGGTCTTATTTATTGCCTAAAAGAGTCCTCTTGATGATTTGAACCCTCATTATAAGCTCAAAGGATAAAGGATCTCTACAGCCGTCCCTGAAGCCTTGTCATGATTGCACTTTCCTATGAGCCCCTTGTATTCATCTACATCTGGAATCTCTCATCATGACTTAAGAAATTTACATTTTCATCTATGATTTTTGTATAATGTTCTATTGTACCATCTTTGGTAACTCACCCCCGCATTATACTATTCTATTCTTTTTGGAAAAATTGTGAAAGTGGAATGAATGTTCTGGTCCTCAAGAAGGAAAGGAGGCGGGGTCTCAAGATGGCATGAAAAGAAGTATCCGTGTGTTTTTGGTAAGTTACTCAAGTAGTGGTGTGGCTCTGGAAAAGGTGAAGCGGTACCCAAAATCTCAAGGTCTTATCAATTTGGAAAAGGATCTTTCTCTTTCCAACTTGAAACGATTTCCATCCATCATATATACCCTTTCCTCCAAATCACCTCCTCAAAGTCATTGACCCTCTCCCACGCATCTCAACTCCGTAAGTGTCACTCACTCATCACCGCCCTCCTCCATCTTCAACCCTACAACCGCCCTCATCACCCTCTCTTCAACAACATCCATCAATCTATTCCGCTGCAGACACTAACCCAACAAGTGAGGTTGCTAAAGGATCGCTCAATGATGTTTCCGAGATTGTGATGACTAAGGATGAAGATTACAAAAATTGGAAGAATGGTTACTAAAGAAGGAAGTCTTCAGAGTACAGAAATCGGGTAGGTTTGATACCCTCATACAAGCGACGGAGACACTCAAGAAGGCCGTGTACAGTGAAAATTCGGGCCGGTTCAATGGCTTCAGTTACAGAAGTTTCTAAAGAAACAACATGAAGAAGAAGGTGAAAAAGTTAACAAGACAGCTGGGATTCGATCTCTTGGTTCGGAAAATTTGAAAAGTCGCCACTTCAGAGTAATCTGGCCTCATTCTTCAAAGGGAACAGAACATCTCTGACTACTTTCCAATTACTCCAGCCCCACTCTTCTTTCCCAGCCGCATTATCCCTCTTCTCTTTGATCTTATTGTACACTTTCTCATGAGTTATTATTCTTGGTTGCTAGCATGCCGATTCTCATATTTTTTCTTGATATTGTGATTTCTTGAGCATTGAAGTTCTTATAAGTTATTACCTCGGTTGCCCTCTTGTGTTTTGTATATTTTCTATCTATGACTTCTGATTTCATTCTTTTTGATGATGCCAAAAGGGGGAAATTAGAGGATAGCAGGACTTGAGGGGGAATTCATGACTTAGTTGTAGTTCGTTGTTTTTCTGAGGGGGAATTTTTAGTGCTTTGATAGTCATTGTTCCTTAGCTAGTATATATGTCTCAGGTTTATACTCTTATTGTTAAGGATGTTTGTCATCATCAAAAAGGGGGAAATTGTTGAGATATGATGAGGTTTTGATTAAATGACAAACATCCACTAATGGTTTACTTGAGTGCGTAGGTATTGTTACTACTGTGTGCAGGAACGAAGGAAGTCTACTTGTGTGTAGACAGGAACGAAGGAAATCTACTTGTGCGTAGACAGGAACAAAGGAAGTACAAGAAGGTACGAAGGAAGTCTTGCTGGAATCCATGAGACGTAAGGTTACGACGAATGGAAGACAGCTGTGAAGAATTATGAAAGAGTTGCATTTCAAAGAAGGAAAAGAAGATATCGTCAAATAAGGAAAGTGGCAACTCGGCAAGGATGGGCATTGGACGCGCGTGTGAAGAAGCGCCAAAGGAATAAGGAAATATTACGTGCAAGGAATATTTTCTTATGCACTTTGTTTCGTTATTTGATCTAGGCGGCGCGCCAAAGTGTAAGGCCCAAGGTGACTACTTGGAGAACAAGTTGGAATGTCACACGGAAGGAAAGATTTCTTTGGAAGAGATTTCGTTGTGACAGATTTCTTAGGAAGAGATTTCCTTGTGAATTTAATATTAGGAAGCAATTTCCTTTTAGAAAGATATTGTGAGATTTATGGTAATATTAGAACGGCTAGATTGGTAGTTAGGTTTGAGCTATTTAGTGTGCTATATATTGCATGGGAATTGCATAGCTTAGTAAGACTTTGAAGACCGAAAACCTAATACTCGGTTTAGAGTTGTTCTACCAGTGTGAGATTGAGATTCAAGTGAGAAGAGTGATCCGAGATCTAGCTAGGAAGTCTAGGTGAGTGATCCAAGTTCTATTGTAATCAAGATATCAATACAACAAGTAGACTCGTTCAAACTCTCTCTAGTGAAAGCTACAGAGGAGTGGTTTTTCGCCTCGAGGACTTTTTGGTACTTGGGGTGTTTCCACTATATATCATCGTGTCTAGGTTTGGTTTACATTATTGTTTGTATTTCTGCATTATCTACTTATCAAGGAACAATAGCTTTTGTTCCTTGAGTTTTCATCCCATACTCAATCCCTTGATGCTCAACTATGGAAGGTCATTGAATTCGGAGATATAATTAGTCTCGACCTTGTCGGGGAAGACAAGACTAAGGAAAAGAAGAGAATCGACTATGACGATGCTAACTACAAAGTCTTGGAGAAGAATGTCAGGGCCAAGAAGATTCTTCACATGACACTAAGTTCAAGTGATCTCAGAAAGGTACTAAAATACAAATCTGCGAAAGAAATATGGGATGCACTTAGTAGAACTTACTCATGAAGTAGCGATGTGAAGAGAAATCGTCTCCTAGAGGCACAAAAAGACTATGAAAAGGCTCTCAGAGAAAAGAATGAATCTTTGGAAGATTTTCATGCCAGATTCTAAGGATATGTCAGCCAAATAGAGTTTCTCGATGAAGATATCCCCCAATGGAAGGTTACGCACCAATTCATGCAAGCCCTAAATTCCAAGTGGGATGGATTCATCAATGCTCTACAAGCACAAAGCGACATCAATGATATATCCTTAGTAGACCTAGTCTGCCGCCTCAAAAGTCACTCAGGGATTCTCGAAAGAAAACTCCACGGAAGGAAGGAAGTTGATAAGAGTCAATCTATTTCTCTGAAAGTTGAGAGAGCATTTGACCTATCCCAGATGGAAGACATCAAGGTTGAAGATGATGAAACTGTAGCCTTGATAACAAGTGCCTTTCGTAAAGCTTGGAGAGGTGGCAAGAGTGATTATCGTCCCCCTGACTGAACAAAAGACACGAAGGAAGTCATATGCTATCACTGTCAGAGGACTGGTCACTTTTCCAGAAATTGCTACAAAAAGAGAGCTGGAGAACCACCCTCTCCAGAAGGAAAGCGAGCAATGATGGCAACCTGGGAGGATTTAGACTCAGATCAAGAAGACCAGAAAAGTGAGAAGGAAGTGTGCCTTATGGAAGCCGAAGATAGCACCCCTGTAACAGAGGTAAGTCTTTCTTCCATCATCACTAAATTACAGAGCATGTCTAGCACTCAATTAATACATATTGTGAGAAGACTAGGAGAAGAGAACGGGGATATACAAGGGAAATTAGAAGAAAGAGGAGGAATTTTCAAAACTAGTTAACGAAACTAGACTCCTGTCTGAGAAAGCTACCATGCTAGAAAGCCTCTCTTCTTCTTCTTCCAACTCTTGCGAAAAATGCCTCGGGCTCAAAAACAAGATCATATCCCTTGAAAGTAAGGTCTCTGAGCTCGAAAATGTAAAGTCTTCTCTTTCTCATGAAAATGAGAAGTTCTGTCATGATCTTGTGGCACTCAAGAAAGATGAGGATCACAAGAAAAAGTTGTGCCTGGATGAGCATGCTAAATCCTACAAAAATGGTCTAAAAACCGATTACTCAAGTCGATTTGTGCCCCGCAGTGGAATTGGATATGGCTCAGATAAAAACCCTAAAACTCAAGTGTCGCCTAACATGAATTTGGAAGCCCCCAAGGAACCATCACTGGAAAATCCTTGCAAAAGGTGTATCACCAAGGTGGAGTCCTCGGGGGGAAACAAATTCGTTGAAAGGATAAACACATGGTTAAACGGGCAGAAAGCATATGCAATCTGGTTGAGCCAACTTCAAAACACAGAGCCGACACACATTGACTCCGAGTCAAGGAAAGCTAACATTCCCATCTGTCCAGGACAAAGCAAGTACGTCGTTCTCAAGCAACATCGTGTTTGTTGGCACTGTGGTAACATTGGGCACTACAAACATGAATGTTCCCCCAGAATTCAAATTGAGGAAAAGATACGTGCTCCTTATCGAGCTCAGAACGAAAGGAAGTCAGTCGATACATCAGAGACTCAATCCGAGTCAAAGATGAGATCCAAAGATCACTCCAAAGACACCCTCAAGACTAAGGGTGTGAAAGCTCAAAGTAGGATAGGATCAAGAGGATCACCAAGAAGTACCCCAAGAGTAAAATTTGTGGTTAATCAATCTGAACTCCAAGGTACTACAAACAATAGGTCCGTCCCACAAAACTCAAGCAAGCCAAGACTTGCTTGGGTAAGGAAAAACTAACCCCTTCTCTCAGGTGAAGCGCAACTATCCTTGGTATTGACTTGTTGATGTGTTCAACTGTATGCCACTTATCTGTCACTCCTTGGTATTGACTTGTTGATGTGTTCAACTGTATCAAAGGGGGAAGATTCTACAAAGACGAAATAAGTGATCAAAGGTATGTTCCCAATGAAGAAGTGTTCCCCTAGAGGTATGGTTCCCTTTAAGTTGCTTATTGTTATTGTTAGCTTCTGCTTCAGTTCTTTGCTCTTTCTGCTTTTAACCCCTTTTATTCAAAAAAATAATAATTGGGATCTTTTACCTCGAAGGGAACAAAATACCTCATACCAAAGGTTCTTGTTCTTAAATCCGGAAGTTTGCAACCCTGATAAAAAAGGGTACGTTTCTTTCTCTTTCGATTTCTTTGCAATCTATTCTTATGAAGACAAACATTCGTTGGACAAATCAGTCTTCCCTACCAGAGCACTAAGCAAGAGTCACCCCAGAAAGGAAGGAACTCACTATGGTATGTTTTTCTTTCTCTATGAACCTCACATCTCTTGAAATCCTTTAATGATTGGTTGAAACTTGAATGATCTTTTGTCTCTTGCTCCTAAATCTCATAGAGATCTACAAGTCTTAATTTCTATGAAAGATTGACTATGTGTAATGTCTACATTATGTCGCTCCTCTCTATGATCATTTACATGATTGCATGCTTCTCTGAAACTTCATTTGCATGAACAAGGTCTTATTTGCAGCCCAAAGGAGTCCTCTTTATGTTTTGATCCCTCATTATAAGCGCAAAGGATAGAGGTACTCTACAGCCGTCCCTTAAGCCTGAATCATAATTGCATATTCTTATGAGCCAATCTTATGACATCACATCTGGAATCTCTCATCATGATTTTCAAATATCCATATTATTATTATTTTGTATTATATTCTCTTGTACCATCTCTGGTAACGATACCCCCCATATCATACACTACGATCTTTTTGGATTGCCTTGGAAAGAAAAGGGTCGCTTTTGTCACGCGAGGAGTCTGATTGGGTAGAGATAGAGGCGCAGCGTGTCAGGGTTGCGTGCCTGCAGCGTGTGGCATTTCAAGGCTGAGTTGACGTGTGACAATTAAAGGTAGCAGGTAATTATTGTGGAGTTGAGAAAAGGAAAGGTGAAAAGTGGTGTTTGGAAAGTGTGAAATCCTTGTGGTGATTATGGCTTGTGAACAAGGAAGGAAAATCTCAACGGCCGATTTACAAAATCTTCCAAGAAAATATTCGGGTAACTCTCTTCCTTCCCTTATTTAAACCCATATTCCCAAATCCCTAACCTCACGCTCTCAATTTTCCTGAAATCTCTCGAACCTCTCTACCTCTCAAAACTCCCAAGCTCCTCAAAAATGGCCTCCAACTCCTCCTCCCAAAACCCAACCCTCGTTATTGCCAATGACGAAACCCTAGAAAGCCTCCTCTAGAAACTAGCCGCCGCTGGGTACATGTCCCATGAACCCCTCATTCCTAACCCTTCTCCCACCATCTTTCAAGCCCCAATTATCGACACCATGTCTGCCATGGTGGTCTACAAAGAGCCCAACAACCCTGAACCTACCAACCCAGCACCCCAAGCCTCTCCTCTCCCCTCCGAGTCGCTCTTCCCTGAGCACATCGAGGTCGACAATGATGAGTCCCGGCCTTCCGGAGAAGTCTCTGAGATGGCGCCAAGGCAAGACGACACTCTAGAAGACTTCGAGAAGGAACTCGAAACCGATGTCGTCATCTTGTCCTCGCAAGGGGGAAAGAAAGGCGGCAAGAGCTCCAGTGTCACCGGGAAGAGAAAAACTCACTCCCAGATTGCCAAAGAGGCGGTCCATATGTGCTCGGAGGAGACGATCGAGGAAGTACCTGAGCCCAAATCGCTCAAGCCAAAGAAAGCAAGGGTTACTCCCCTGCAGAGGAAGAGTGCTAGAAAGGGGAAGGGAGGTGTTGTGAAGAAGGAGAGTCCTTTGGTGAAGGACGTGTCTGGTAGGTCGATCTTGAGGGAGTTGATCTTGGAAGAGGAGTTTATGAAGGAGAATGGGCTGGAAAGAGTGTCTCAGCTTCTCCAGGCTCAGAAGTGGGGGCATCTGTTCGAGGAAGGAGAGAGCGTCAACACGGAACTGCTCAAGGAATTCTACGGGAGCTTCTCGCTTGAGGAAAGGCCTCATGCCCTCATAGAGAAGTTTACTACTAAGGGACATGAGTGCTCTGTTTCTAGCATTGAGCTTGCCTTCATTTTGGGCGTTCCTCATGAAGGTTTCTGCAGCTACTCCAAGGGACAATGGCCTCAAGACGTTCAGCCGTTGGAGTTGAAGAAGAAGATCAGCGAAGACGACAACCCACCCAATGCCGATGTAAAGACGAATTCAATGGGGGTGGTCCACCGTCTACTTCATTCCGTTCTAATCAGCAACATCACTCCAAGAGAACATAGAGGAACACTATTCTCATCCAGGACTTCATGCTCATGGATAAGATACTCTGTGAAGAAAAGGTAAACTTTGCCAAGATCGTCTTACTTCACATGGAACACGCTAGCAACAGTGAGACCCATGCTCTCCCCTACCCCAGTCTTGTCAAGAAAATTGTTCAAACCTGGATGGTGTATTTCGAGGAGAGTGAGGTTGTGTTCTACAGGCATCTGGATGAGACTAATCTGAGGAAGATGAAGTTCAAGAAAGATAGGAATGGAAGCTGGATAAGGGATCAACACGCTCAGATGGAAGAAGCTGAGGAAGTTTCATCTGAGAGCATTGAACGGGAACAAAATGAAGCGCCGACTATGGTCTATGAATCGCAAGCTGCCATAGGGAAGTTGAGCCGTGTTGTTGCAAGTATTTCCGATCAACAACAACGGCTGATAGGGACTTTTGAGAAGGAGATGAGTCTTGTGAGACTCAAACTGGAGAGGATAGAGACTGCCCTTGGAAGTCTTCTGCCTCAGTCAACTCTTGAAGACGACACAAAGTGATTCTATCTTTCCCTGGCACATCTGACCCCCACTTTTTGTTCCCCAGCCTTATCTACTGTCTTCTCTTTGTTTTTATTTCACTTTGTTCATGCTTCTTGTCGTTTATGGTTGCATGTTTCTCTTGTTTTGTTTGTATGGTGGTCCGATGTAAGGAGGGTGTGGCCCTTGGTCAATTTCAATAGAATTTTGATTTAGTTGTTCTGATTTATGAGCTCTTAAGGTGTAAGGTAACTTATTTCATTCTTTTTGATGATGCCAAAAGGGGGAAATTAGAGGATAGCAGGACTTGAGGGGGAATTCATGACTTAGTTGTAATTCGTTGCTTTTCTGAGGGGGAATTTTTAGTGCTTTGTTAGTCTTTGTTCCTAGGCTAATATATATGTCTCGGGTTTATACTCTTATTGTTAAGGATGTTTGTCATCATCAAAAAGGGGGAAATTGTTGAGATATGATGGGTTTTGATTAAATGACAAACATCCACTAATATTTTACTTGAGTGCGTAGGTATTGAAGTGTGTGTGCAGTAAAGAAGGAAGTCTTGCTGGAATCCATGAGACGTAAGGCTACGTCGAATGGAAACCAGCTGTGAAGAATAGTCCATCCGAGGAAGATTATTGGTCAAAGATATCATGGAGGATGGCTAATGCGCGCCTGGTCTCCGGAAAGCCAATTGAGCTCTAAGATCTTCGACTGAAACCTTGGAAGTGTTATGGTGGATGTCTTTTTAGGGGGGACGAAGGTATATATGGGAGTATGCAGCGGAAGATTTGGATATAGACGTCAAGTTTCCT
This sequence comes from Oxyria digyna, assembly GCA_029168935.1. Taxonomy (NCBI): domain Eukaryota; kingdom Viridiplantae; phylum Streptophyta; class Magnoliopsida; order Caryophyllales; family Polygonaceae; genus Oxyria; species Oxyria digyna. Next base: position 19,989,110 of record JAPVLV010000013.1, read on the forward strand.
TGACGAATTGGGATATGAATGAAGAGCTAACTCGACAAGCTGTTTGGTGAAGGGGTTCGGCTATGGTGATTGAGGGATACTCAAACGAAAGGAAGTTTTGGCTAGGGATGTAGAGGAAAGAGGCTAGAAGATATGGGAAATTTTGGCTAGGGATGTAGACGAAAGAGGCTAGAAGATATGGTGAAGGAGATGATCGAGAGGACAGAGCCCGAAGGATTGGTGATGCCTAGTTCAAGAAGATGGAGGAAAACTCGTCTCAACAAAGGTTCTTGAATTCAATACTAAACGTGCCTTTACAATGATGGAGGCAACCAAATATAAAGGGAAAACAACAAGGGAAAAACGTCTAAAACCTAAGGTTTTCAAGGGGGAGCCGGCGGATAGGGTTGGGATAGGCTTGGGCGAACTTGGTCTTGAGTGCCAAGAGCCCAATAGGACGGCCCAATCCATGCAAGGCTGGACCACTCCATATTGGGAAAATTTCTAATAATAGAAAGTTCTAAAACTCTAGCAAAGCCCGAGACGAACAACTTCCTAAAAATAGAAAGTCTTCGAGCATGGGACCGAGACAACAAATCCCAAATAGAGACAACAATTACAAATAGGGACAACAAATCCCAAATAAAAGACAACTAATGTTTGAGACAACAAAACAAATAGAGACAACAAAAACCAAATAGGGCGCCTTGTAATGAAATCTTCACCTCCGAGCAATCTCGGTGCGGAGAAGGGCTACCAAGGCACTGAGTCCAGACTCGTCGGCAACTAGGGGGTTGCGCTCAATGTCGGCCCTTGTGCGCCCGAGCTGGAATTGCAGATGGGCCTTCATCATGGCTAGGTGGTGTGGGCGCCGGCGCGGTCTTGAGGTCCTCGGCGCTGGAGGCTTGGCAGGGGGTTCCCATGGGCGCTCAGTGGTGCGCTCGAACCCTGGGGGTGGACCATGGTCAAGTCCAAAAGATGGCTCGACAAAAGTGGACAGACGCACGGAGAAGTCTTCGAGCTCCACTTTGATGGGCACCGCTGGCCGGGCGCTGGGCGTCTTGACTCTAGCATGGCTAGAGGCTTGGCTTGGGGAGCGTTGGCGTGGCCTGAGTGTCATGGCATGACATGGCGCCTTCTTGTGCTTGGCTCGCTTCCGGGCACCTAACCTCAACTTGGGTTGAGTCTTGTTTCATTGGCTCCACACCTTGTCCATTTCAGCTAGGATTCTCCGGGTGTATCGAGTGAGCCTTGGAGGAGCCACTAAGCTAGTCTTGGAGCTAGGCAGGGGTGCATCACCCTCCCCCACTTGGTTGTGAAACGTCCCCGTTTCACGCAAATTGAGACTTGCTCCTAAGACGTTCCTGTCCGTCCCAAGAAAATGGTGGCCAGAATGTCCGGGCGCCTTGAGTAATTTCCTGGGCACGCAGCATGTGTCCCTTGAATCATGAGAAACGCTCGAAACAGAATTCGAGTCCCAAGAAAATGGTGGCCAGTTGGGCTGGGCGCTTTTGACAATTTCCTGAGCAAGATTTGGCACGCAGCATGTGCCTTGGATTTCATGAGACGTGCTCGAAACAGATTGCAAATCGCCCGGGTGGTTAGGGAGAACGCTTGGTTGGTCTGGTGGTGCACGCGGCTGAGGCAAAGGTGACCAGGTTGGCTGGGCGCTTTTGAAAACTTCCCGAGCAAGAATTGGCACGCAGCATGTGCCTTGGAAATCATGAGGAGTGCTCGAAACAGATTGCAAAACGCCCGAGTGGTTTGGGAGAACGCCTGTACCTACTTGTATCTCTAGGTTGGGCGCCGGTATGGGTTTTGTTGTTCCAAATTCAGCGGCATCCAATCTTCTCTGTTTAGCGTGCTCATGCCAAATTCCATCAACCATCTTAAGTGGGTCGAAAGACCAGTTGTGTTGCTTGGCCAAGCTTTGGAATTTCTCAGCAATTTTGTGCATACGCAGCATGCCTTGTACATTAGGTCGAGGCTCCGTCTCTGTTCTCCTAGTCTTTAAGTCCTACAAAATTTGTTTAGGAGACATAGGCAAAAGCCTCACACGAATATCATTATGAGTTAAGGTATACTCATTCTCAAAGCCATTATGAAATACTTTCCTATCAAATTGCCACGGCCTACCTAACAAGATATGCGTAGCATCCATTTTAATTACATCACAAAGTACTTCATCATGATAGTTCTCAATAGAAAAAGCAATCAAACATTGCTTATTAACAACATCACCCCTTGGGAAGAAATCCATTGTAAGCCATAGGGAGTTGGGTGAGGAGAAGTGGGAAGAGCAAAGTAATCGACTACCTTGTCACTCAAGAGGTTTGAGCAGCTACCGACGTCAATAATCAAACTCAAGTTTGCCTTCTTACCTTTGACATTCACCACGCAAGTAGATTGGAACAAATTGGACCTTTGCTTGCGGTGTGGGGCTTCTTTGACATGCAGGGTGCGTCTTGTCACTAGGGCAAGAGCCATGCCATCATTGGTTGCTTGTGGATGACAAGCATAAGCATCATAGTCCTCGGATTCAGCCACCAAGGTCAAGGCCGTAGCCACTTCTTCTTTCTCTTGGTCTCCTTCATCTTCACATGACTCATATTCACCATTTTGAGTCATTAGGACCTTCTTGGGATTAGGGCAGTTGCGTCCAATGTGTCCTCGTCCACCACACTTGTAACACTCAATGTCACTAATATTTGGTGGAGGCATGGCCGCCTTGTCTTTCTCTTTGGAGCTCGATCCTGGTTTCAAAACACTAGAAGAAGATGGATTAGTAGAAACCGAAGGTAAAGGAGTAGAATCATACCTTTTTGATTGTGACGTCGGCCATGCTCTTTTCCTTACCAATTGATTGTGCAATTGCATGTCTGCATGCGTCAAGCTATTGATGTCCTTGATGGGAAGGACCTCTAGTTGGTCTCTCAATGTAGTGTTTAGACCGCTCCAAAATTTTGTCCTCAAAGTAGAAGGTGAAGCACTTACTCCAGCTTTGAAGTGCATGTCCTCCAACTTTGCAAAGAACTCCAATGGTGTCATGGTTCCTTGTCTACACATAGCAATCTCCATCTTCATCTTGTTCTTGTAGTCATCTGGGACATACTTCCTTGTCATGGAAAATACAAGTTGATGCCATTGACGAATAGGGCGGAAATTGCGTCTCTGTATATCTTGGACAAGCCGATGATACCATGTCCTCGCAGCCCCGGAGAAATGAAGTGTTGCCACTTCGACCTTCTCATACTCATCATAGTGACAATGATCTAGGACGTACTCTGTTGCCTGCGTCCACTCAAAAAAGAAAGAAGGGTCGTAATCACCAGGAAAGGGTTCGATCTTTACCTTAATATCTCGACGTCCTTGGACATTAGGGCGTCGCTCATCATTTCTATCACATCGATCTTCTCGGAGTCTAGGAATGTCCTCGTCACTCGCAACATGTTGACGGTCATGTCTACGGCGGTCTCCTCGGCGACGGTTGTCTCTATGGTCTCCATCCTCGGAGCTAGTTGGAGGCGAGCTGTCTCCATGTGGCTGGCGCCTAAGGTCACGAGGCAAGTGCCCCGCGCGTGCGCGCTGTCTTGGTTGAGCGCCATGTCTTGCGCCTTGGCGCTCCTCTTCCTGGCGCCTATAGCCAATGCCTGGGCGTTAAGCAGCTTGCCCCAGGCGTCTTGTGTCCATTCCCGTGCGCTCATTCATGGTGTGCTCAGGGGGGGATGAAGTCACTACTCACCTGCAAATTCTCAATAGGATCTCGTAATGGAGGAAGAAAATGACGAGGGTTATACTTACTTGCGTCTTCAAAGCCGTCGGAGTCAAATTCTTTGAAGCCGTCCCAGGAATGTGTTCCTTGGGAGTCTTCGTCACTTGGTGGTTCCCATGGACTCCTTGGACTCTGAAAATGAGCAAATTTCTCGACATCAAAAGCATTGTCACGCCTTGACCTATGGCGGGAGGGCCCAGAGCCGTCTCGTCTACGCTCGGGGGAGCGTTCGGTGACTTGGCGTTGAGCACTTCTGAGCACTTGTGTAGGGCGATGTTGCTTCCTGTTTTGAGCATTGTCATGCTCATGTTGATGTGCTAGATGGCGCTCGGCAGACCTCTCTTCTTGGTCATGGTGACCGTCTTCACTTGTGTGGCCCTCGCTCTCGGGTAAAGTTGGTGAGTGCAAGGGTCTGAAGCGATCATCAAATACTCCTTCTTGGCGACTCTCAATGATAGAGTGTAGTCGCCTAAGGGGATGTTGTTGTGAACTCGAGGGAATTGCTGACTTACCTTTGTCTTGTGGGTGCCGAGATGCATTTGCTTCATGGGAGCTTTGAGTAGCAGGCCTCAGGAGTTGTTGCGCTGCATTGGCACTTTGGTTTATGATTTGAGGCGGCGCAAGGGTGACTGAAAGAGCTCGGTGTTCTTGCTCTAAGTATGCCATCCTTTGCCTCAGTGCTCAAATCTCATCAAGAGCCTCAGCCAAGTCTTGCGCAGCTCGTGTCTTTGCGTCCTAGACTTGGGCTGTCTCTTGTGGTGGGTTGGGAAGAAGGGGTTGGTTGTTGTTGTTGCCTGAGTTGGTTTGATCCTCGGGGTCAGTGAAGGTACCTGTAGAGATAGCCATGGCGAGAGATCAAGTGCACAAAAGCAAGAACAAAGCAAAGAAACCAAGCAAGTGAACCGTCTAAACAAGTAACCAAAGCAAAGCACTCGAGGGTGTCTAATCTGGCTGGCCGTTTGGCGGTTCTGGCTGGCTATAGTCTCAAGAAACAACCGAAAAACAAAGCAAGAAATTTCAGCAAGGCACTTATGCAAACTAATCAATCACAGATGCAAGAAAGTAGCATGCAAAGACAAGATGAATTATCAAGCGACTCGAGACGATGGGGGGATCAGAAATGGACGAACCAAACACAGTGTAGACTCAAGGGTTACCTTATTTGGGTTGTGCCTTGGCCAAACTAGAAGTCTTGTGACTTATGTTTTTTTTTATATAATAGATCTCGACTTTTGATATGTTCTTTTAAATTTGTTATGGTTCGAGATATATGCAGCAAGAAAGCAATAAGATATGCTCAAGATAGGAGAGAGATAATCGGCCAAACAAGATAACAAATCAAATCTCAACAATAAACTTATCTTAACAAAAGGATATGAAAAGATATGCAAAGATTCTAACAAGAAAATCAAGCAAATATTTTCGGCAATCTCTTAGGTCAAGGGCTAGAATATTTTGGCCCATATCTTGTATAATCTCCAAGTATTTCACAAGGAAATTCTCCTAAGGCAAGTGAATATTTTTTTTGAATTTTTTTGGACAATTTAATGGTAAAAAGGCGTAAGCAATTATGGATGAGAAAAAAAAATTCAGCAATGGACGAATGGGAAAGATGGATAACAACGAGTTAATTGAAATGATAACTTGTAAAAAATTCTCCTAAGGCCAGTTGATGCGCGCCTGGTCTCCGGAAAGCCAATTGCGCTGTAAGATCTTCGACTGAAACCTTGGAAGTGTTATGGTGGATGTCTTTTAAGGGGGGACGAAGGTAGATATGGGAGTATGCATCGGCAGATTTGGATAAAGACATCAAGTTTCCTTGACGAATTGGGATATGAATGAAGAGCTAACTCGACAAGCTGTTTGGTGAAGGGGTTCGGCTATGGTGATTGAGGGATACTCAAACGAAAGGAAGTTTTGGCTAGGGATGTAGAGGAAAGAGGCTAGAAGATATGGGAAATTTTGGCTAGGGATGTAGACGAAAGAGGCTAGAAGATATGGTGAAGGAGATGAGAGGACAGAGCCCGAAGGATTGGTGATGCCTAGTTCAAGAAGATGGAGGAAAACTCGTCTCAACAAAGGTTCTTGAATTCAATACTAAACGTGCCTTTACAATGATGGAGGCAGCCAAATATAAAGGGAAAACAACAAGGGAAAAACGTCTAAAACCTAAGGTTTTCAAGGGGGAGCCGGAGGATAGGGTTGGGCTAGGCTTGGGCGAACTTGGTCTTTAGTGCCAAGAGCCCAATAGGACGGCCCAATCCATGCAAGGCTGGACCACTCCATATTGGGAAAATTTCTAATAATAGAAAGTTCTAAAACGCTAGCAAAGCCCGAGACGAACAACTTCCTAAAAATAGAAAGTCTTCGAGCATGGGACCGAGACAACAAATCCCAAATAGAGACAACAATTACAAATAGGGACAACAAATCCCAAATAAAAGACAACTAATGTTTGAGACAACAAAACAAATAGAGACAACAAAAACCAAATAGGGCGCCTTGGAATGAAATCTTCACCTCCGAGCAATCTCGGCGCGGAGAAGGGCTACCAAGGCGCTGAGTCCAGACTCGTCGGCAACTAGGGGGTTGCTCTCAATGTGGGCCCTTGTGCGCCCGAGCTGGAATTGCAGATGGGCCTTCATCATGGCTAGGTGGTGTGGGCGCCGGCGCGGTCTTGAGGTCCTCGGCGCTGGAGGCTTGGCAGGGGGTTCCCATGGGCGCTCAGTGGCGCGCTCGAACCCTGGGGGTGGACCATGGTCAAGTCCAGAAGATGGCTCGACAAAAGTGGACAGACACTCGGAGAAGTCTTCGAGCTCCACTTTGATGGGCACCACTGGCCGGGCGCTGGGCGTCTTGACTCTAGCATGGCTGGAGGCTTGGCTTGGGGAGCGTTGGCGTGGCCTGAGTGTCATGGCATGACATGGCGCCTTCTTGTGCTTGGCTCGCTTCCGGGCACCTAACCTCAACTTGGGTTGAGTCTTGTTGCATTGGCTCCACACCTTGTCCATTTCAGCTAGGATTCTCCGGGTGTGTCGAGTGAGCCTTGGAGGAGCCACTAAGCTAGTCTTGGAGATAGGAAGGGGTGCATCACCCTCCCCCACTTGGTTGTGAAACGTCCCCGTTTCACGCAAATTGAGACTTGCTCCAAAGACGTTCCTGTCCGTCCCAAGCTGCAAGAAAACACCATTTCCCAAAGCAATATCTAGTCTAAAAGTAGGGAAAGAATGCTTACCAAAACCAAAGAAGTGGAATTGAGCTTCTGGCGGCGCACGCGGCGAAGAAAATGGTGGCCAGAATGTCCGGGCGCCTTGAGTAATTTCCTGGGCACGCAGCATGTGTCCAATGAATCATGAGTAACGCTCAAAACAAAATTCGAATCGCCCGAGTGGATGATGAGAACGCCTGGTGGTTCTTTTGGAGCACGCGGGTGAGCAACTTGTGGCCAGTTGGGCTGGGCACTTTTGACAATTTCCCAAGCAAGATTTGGCACGCAACATGTGCCTTGGATTTCATGAGACGTGCTCGAAACAGATTGCAAATCGCCCGGGTGGTTAGGGAGAACGCTTGGTTGGTCTGGTGATGCACGCGGCTGAGGAAAAGGTGGCCAGGTTGGCCGGGCGATTTTGACAACTTCCCAAGCAAGAATTGGCACGCAGCATGTGCCTTGGAAATCATGAGGAGTGCTCAAAATAGATTGCAAAACGCCCGAGTGGTTTGGGAGAACGCCTGTACCTACTTGTATCTCTAGGTTGGGCGCCGGTATGGGTTTTGTTGTTCCAATTTCAGCGGCATCCAACCTTCTTTGTTCAACGTGCTCATGCCAAATTCCATCAACCATCTTAAGTGGGTCGAAAAACCAGTTGTGTTGCTTGGCCAAGCTTTGGAATTTCTCACCAATTTTGTGCATGCGCACCATGGCTTGTACTTTAGGTCGAGGCTCCGTCTCTGTTCTCCTAGTCTTTAAGTCCTGCAAAATTTGGTTAGGAGACATAGGCAAAAGCCTCACATGAATATCATTATGAGTAAAGGTATACTCATTCCCAAAGCCATTATGAAATACTTTCCTATCAAATTGCCACGGCCTACCTAATAAGATATGCGTAGCATCCATTTTAACTACATCACAAAGTACTTCATCATGATAGTTCTCAATAGAAAAAGCAATCAAACATTGCTTATTAACAACATCACCCCCTTGGGAAGAAATCCATTGTAAGCCGTAGGGAGTTGGGTGAGGAGAAGTGGGAAGAGCAAAGTAATAGACTACCTTGTCACTCAAGAGGTTTGAGCAACTACCGACGTCAATAATCAAACTCAAGTTTGCCTTCTTACCTTTGACATTCACCACGCAAGTAGATTGGAACAAATTGGACCTTTTCTCGCGGTGTGGGGCTTCTTTGACATGCAGGGTGCGTCTTGTCACTACGGCAAGAGCCATGTCATCATTGGTTGCTTGTGGATGACAAGCATAAGCATCATAGTCCTCGGATTCAGCCACCAAGGTCAAGGCCGTAGCCACTTCTTCTTTCTCTTGGTCTCCTTCATCTTCACATGACTCATATCCACCATTTTGAGTCATTAGGACCTTCATGGGATTAGGGCAGTTGCGTCCAATGTGTCCTCGTCCACCACACTTGTAACACTCAATGTCACTAATCTTTGGTGGAGGCATGGCCGCCTTGTCTTTCTCTTTGGAGCTCGATCCTGGTTTCAAAACACTAGAAGAAGATGGATTAGTAGAAACCGAAGGTAAAGGAGTAGAATCAAACCTTTTTGATTGTGACGTCGGCCATGCTCTTCTCCTTACCAATTGATTGTGCAATTGCATGGCTGCATGCGTCAAGCTATTGATGTCCTTGATGGGAAGGACCTCTAGTTGGTCTCTCAATGTAGTGTTTAGACCGCTCAAAAATTTTGTCCTCAAAGTCGAAGGTGAAGCACTTACTCCAGCTTTGTAGTGCATGTCCTCCAACTTTGCAAAGAACTCCAATGGTGTCATGGTTCCTTGTCTACACATAGCAATCTCCATCTTCATCTTGTTCTTGTAGTCATCTGGGACATACTTCCTTGTCATGGCAAATACAAGTTGATGCCATTGACGAATAGAGCGGAAATTGCGTCTCTGTCTATCTTGGACAAGCCGATGATACCATGTCCTCGCAGCCCCGGTGAAATGAAGTGTTGCCACTTCGACCTTCTCATACTCATCATAGTGACTGATCTAGGACGTACTTTGTTGCCTGCGTCCACTCAAAAAAGAAATAAGGGTCGTAATCACCAGGAAAAGGTTCGATCTTTACCTTAATATCTCGACGTCCTTGGACATTAGGGTGTCGCTCATCATTTATGTCACGTCGATCTTCTCGGAGTCTAGGAATGTCCTCGTCACTCGCAACATGGTGACGGTCATGTCTAGGGCGGTCTCCTCGGCGACGGTTGTCTCTATAGTCTCCATCCTCGGAGCTAGTTGGAGGCGAGCTGTCTCCATGTGGCTGGCGCCTAAGGTCACGAGGCAAGTTCCCCGCGCGAGCGCTGTCTTGGCTGAGCGCCATGTCCTGCGCCTTGGCGCTCCTCTTCCTGGCGCCTATAGCCAATGCCCGGGCGTTTAGCATCTTGCCCCGGGCGTCTTGTGTCCATTCTCGTCCGCTCATTCATGGTGTGCTTAGGGGGAATGAAGTCACTACTCACCTGCAAATTCTCAATAGGATCTCGTAATGGAGGAAGAAAATGACGAGGGTTATACTTACTTGCGTCTTTAAAGCCGTCGGAGTCAAATTCTTTGAAGTCGTCCCAGGAATATGTTCCTTGGGAGTCTTCGTCACTCGGTGGTTCCCATGGACTCCTGGGACTCTGAAAATGAGCAAATTTCTCGACATCAAAAGCATTGTCACGCCATGACCTATGGCGGGAGGGCCCGGAGCCGTCTCGTCTACGCTCGGGGGAGCGTTCGGTGACTTGACGTTGAGCACATCTGAGCACTTGTGTAGGGTGTTGTTGCTTCCTGTTTTAAGCATTGTCATGCTCACGTTGATGTGCTAGATGGCGCTCGGCAGACCTCTCTTCTTGAACATGGTGACCGTCTTCACTTGTGTGGCCCTCGCTCTCTGGTAGAGTTGGTGAGTGCAAGGGTCTGAAGCAATCATCAAATACTTCTTCTTAGCGACTCTCAATGATAGAGTGTAGTCGCCTAAGGGGATGTTGTTGTGAACTCGAGGGCATTGTTGACTTACCTTTGTCTTGTGGGTGCCGAGATGCATTTGCTTCATGGGAGCTTTGAGTAGCAGGCCTCGGGAGTTGTTGCGCTGCATTGGCACTTTGGTTTATGATTTGAGGCGGCGTAAGGGTGACTGAAAGAGCTCGGTGTTCTTGCTCTAAGTATGCCATCCTTTGCCTCAGTGCTCGAATCTCATCAAGAGCCTCAACCAAGTCTTGCGCAGCTCGTGTCTTTGCGTCCTCAACTTGGGTTGTCTCTTGTTGTGGGTTGGGAAGAAGGGGTTGGTTGTTGTTGTTTCCTGAGTTGGTTTGATCCTCGGGGTCAGTGAAGGTACCTTTAGAGATAGCCATGGCGAGAGATCAAGTGCACAAAAGCACGAACAAAGCAAAGAAACCAAGCAAGTGAACCATCTAAACAAGTAACCAAAGAAAAGCACTCGAGGGTGTCTAATTTGGCTGGCCGTTTGGCGGTTCTGGTTGGCTATAGTCTCAAGAAACAACCGAAAAACAAAGCAAGAAATTCCAGCAAGGCACTTATGCAAACTAATCAATCACAGATGCAAGCAAGTAGCATGCAAAGACAAGATAAATTATCAAGCGACTCGAGACGATGGGGGGATCAGAAATGGACGAACCAAACACATTGTAGACTCAAGGGTTACCTTATTTGGGTTGTGCCTTGGCCGAACTAGAAGTCTTTTGACTTATTTTTTTTTATATATAATAGATCTCGACTTTTGATATGTTCTTTTGAATTTGTTATGGTTCGAGATATATGCAGCAAGAAAGCAATAAGATATGCTCAAGATAGGAGAGAGATAATCGGCCAAACAAGATAACAAATCAAATCTCAACAATAAACTTATCTTAACAAAAGGATATGAAAAGATATGCAAAGATTCTAACAAGAAAATCAAGAAAATA